>OV743436.1:15803139-25803139 GCA_928269145.1 Agriphila tristella | reverse complement strand
AAATATTTTATCGTTAGATATGCATCACTCGTTATTATAGCAATATCTTATTCGCATACGCAGTATTACATTACTTTTGCATTACATTAGATTAAAACATCGGTCTCTTTAATAAAGCACTACAAATATAATATCTTGCTCAGCTAACACTCGCTACTAAAAAAACTTTACATGGAGCACAATCTTTATATTGAAATGCTCAGTCAGCTTTCGGAACGTGATTGACGAGCGGCCGCGGCAAGCAAATACGACGTCGGAAAAGCGTTTACAACCCACGATACTTTTATATTGTTGCTTTCAAAACGACCTTTTTGAGGAACAAAGGCGACGGATAGAAAAGACGAATAAAATATATGAGAGGACATTCGTTTACCTATATTGTCGTCGTTGGGGACTAAGTGCAATCCCTTATTTTATGAGGACAAAAGAGAATAAAATGTTTGTTGTTTGTGATAACAGTCTAAACAAATTCTATGCCTAAGTGGTATCAACTCTCAACGTAAAATGAGTAAAACTTAAAAAATTTACAATTTATTTCTAGAATCATCTCAATTAAAATGATCTTGAGGTATCATTTGCCAATTTGTTGTCATTGTATTTGATTGATTGTCAAAATATAATGTATTTTAATTACTAAACGAAATAATTTAAGATTCTTAATAAATTTAAGTACTTCTCAAGCTTACGCGCTTACTAGACATGAAATAAAACACTTTTAGCAAAAACTAACGCGGTTTTATTGAAAAACCCAAAATCAAACCAAATACCAATTACCAAAGTTCTTTTCATAAAACCGCGCTAGTATCCGTTAAAAGTGTTTTATTTCATGCATTTAATAAAATTAATTGTGTAATTTTTCTAACAACTTCATCTTCGATATTTGATACATTATGTTAATCTTATCCACAAATGCGAAAGAAGAGCCAAAAGAGTAAGTATTAATTAATTACACGTGTTTGTGCAGAATACGAACTACTTCAAACCCAAAATCCGATAGTGTAAACGGTAAACGTGGCAGTGAGTTATTAAATCCGCTCGCACATCACTAATTATCGGCCCGGACATCTATTTATATTAACGGATGTGTATTATACTATACCGAACAATGCGACTCATGTTCATTGTAAATCATTTTCTGCCGGCAATAAAAGACCGTGACTATTGTTTATGGCTTTATTGTTTTATGCGATTTGCAATCGTTAGGTGTAAATGGCGCTTTGCTATTATTAAATTCTAGTGATTTATGCAGACGTATTAATATGCTGGCTAATATGTTTATAATGTTTACACACGTTAATGGTTACTGCAATCTTTGCTTAAGCAATTAAAAACCATTAATACTATTCATATTTCTCTTTTGTTTGAAACATAATCACATATACTAACATTGTTCGTAACTCAAGTATGAATTAAGTAAGCTATTAACGATATCGAAACTTTCACATACACGGCTCAATTGAGTAAAAAACAGAACAGTAGTTTTCGTTAACGAATACAATTTGCTAACGTAAACTACTATTAGCTACTACTATTATCATTGATAATTTTCAACTTGAAATAGGTAATAATACAAATAATTTTTAAAAGAGAAACATAATGCATATTCTCAATTATCTTAGTATCCTTTTGACTTTGTTTTATTATTTGTTAAACCTAACCCCTGGATATTTTTCTTCTAACTCATTCTCGTAGTGACCGGCGCTCCGTAGCGTTAGCGGTGCTGTAGCACCGTAGTCACGTAACGCTGCCGTAGTCAGGCCATTAGTATCCTTACTTCTAGTCAATATACTACGTTTAACGATCCACTCGGCTCTACTTTTAACGAAATTAAACGATAAAATTATTTTTGATACAAAAGAAACAAATGCAGGGAAATAATTATGTTTATCTTGTAATTTAAAATTAACGTTTACACAGCGTGTTTATCTTTTCTTTTAGTGCTATCGAGGCCAATTTGACGAAAAAATGAAAATATTTTTGACATTGTATATTTTCAGATTACACCTTACCCACCTTTTGACCACCACCAGTTGAAGGTAACTAAATATTTCAAATCCGTGTACATTACTTTCAATAACACTACCTTAGGACGGACAAACTTAGCAATATCTTTACCCTTTAGGGTACCAAAGACCCTTTAACTCCATCTCGCCAATCCAAAGTGAAGCTCAATAAAACTATCAAGAGTACGTATTTATTCTATGACCTAAGTCGCAATTTCCATATGCATGAGTGGCAGACAAGCCCGCAGTTATTTATGTATATGTACCGTTATACATTGCGCCCTATTGCGGGGAGTTAGGGCGGATTATTCAATGTCAGAGCCCTCAAGAGTCCATTTGACTAGCACGCATTAGTAAAAGTTCCCGAGCTCCCGGGCTAGGGTGACCAAGGTTTGGCTGTAAAGACGGGAATTTATTATTATAGTAATGATATGTTGATTAATCACGGAAAAAGGCTAAGTGTAATGAAAAAGATAAATAAGCTAACGGACTATC
This sequence comes from Agriphila tristella, assembly GCA_928269145.1. Taxonomy (NCBI): domain Eukaryota; kingdom Metazoa; phylum Arthropoda; class Insecta; order Lepidoptera; family Crambidae; genus Agriphila; species Agriphila tristella. Next base: position 25,800,641 of record OV743436.1, on the reverse strand, counting down.
TATTTGTAATCATGAAAGGAATTCGATTTTCAAAGTTTTTCATAAACATGTACCTAATCTAACCAGTATAAAATTGAAAAATAGAGTACCTAATTAGGAAACGAAGGGATGTCTATTTATCATAAGCTATTTAAAATTAGGCAAATATTTTCGTTTACCTCTGTTTTTTAAGTTATATTTTACATTAAAGCCAGCAGATTTTCTAACAAAATTTATTTAATTTAGTTTACTGTCATTGTCAGCTGCACGACGGTACCCACTTATTTAATGAAAGTATCAAAAAAGATTCATCTTTAAGCAACACGTAAAAAATAAATTAAATTAAATCAGTGCGTTGAGACCGCTATGCTATTTCATAGCAAATAAAAACTATACGAAAGACCAATGCACTCGTATTTAATTAATTCCACTGTCGAGACTTTCCGCTGTAACCACAAACCTAAGCCACCGTACTTCTCACTATCAGAAATAAAATATTTATAGAAGAGAGCAGTTTTTCTCTTTGATTCAGTGGTTTTATTGGGCCTCCTGTTTCGCGGTAATAAATGTGCTGGGGTGGTGAGCAATAAATAAAATTAGTCACGACGAATGACTCCTTTAAGCTGAGAGCGTCATATCATAATACTGATGTTACGCTGATCTACACACTCGGCTCACTTGTGGGAATCTGGAGAAATATAATAATACATTTATAGGAAAGAGAATATATTACAATATTTTTTTCTATTTCCGTTGATTTGGGCTTATATAATTTATTTTGTTGACTTCTGCCAATGATTTGTTCTAGTATAACATTATTGAGTTTATGTTGACACAAATCATTTATTTTAGTGCGTTGTTATTATTGCTACTGAAACTTAATGAACTAGCTTCCGCCTGCGACTTCATTTTGGAAATTCTTCCACATTTGGAAAATCCCTAGAAAATTTTTGACCGAGATGAAAATTATTCTGTAATTTAATCGAGGCTATAAACTATCTGTGTGTCAAATTTCATCCAAATCTGTTCAGCCGTTTTTGCGTTATTGAGGAACAAACATCCAAACCTACAAAATTTCACATTTATAATATTACTAGTGGCTGCCCGCGGTTTCAACCGCGTGGTTCCCGTTCCCGTGGGAATATCGGGATAAAAAGTATTTTATGTTTTAATCTAGGCTATCTGCTATCTGTGTGCCAAATTCCAACCAAATCCGTTCAGTAGTTTTTGCGTGACCCCACCTTACTTTTTTAATGTTAGTTCGGACAAAAGTCACTGCTTTTTTTCTAATATGAACCTGTGTTCAAGGGTAAACTCTCCACGATTGGCAGTAAAATATGGTTTCATATTTTCCCCACCGTTTAGCTACTCCTGGCTGGCACAGTTTATGGCCCCGCAGCCTGCAGGTAGGTCAAGCAGTTCCGACTGCGAAGTTTAGCTGAAACACGCGACTGTTTGCCGCTACAACCCGCAATATATACGTATAATTTAATGTGATGAAGTTATAATCTGCTATCCTGGGTGAAGTAAAGTGTGTGCGTCTCATGATCATGAGCTTTGTTGATTTGATATTATTATGTTTTAGGACAGGTGTTCTATTTTTTTAGTAAACATTAAGAAAAACGCTAATGCCCGATTTCACCAACGTCCCCTAAATTTAACAGGACCCGCAAATCTGTTAGGGGACCACATAACCGCGTTCATGCGTTTCACCAACGCACATGAGACCCCTATGGTGCTAAAAGGACTGCTAAGTTTAGGGGGTGCAATATTCAGCCCATAACGTTATGTGGCAGTTTAAAAATCTTTTTTCGAGAGCAATATTTGTTAATTACTAAAGAAAATGGATAGGTACTTTATTGAATTGTAGAAAGCTTTAAAATTTTTGAGTTAATTCTGGGAAATACATTATTTAGACGACATCTAATAATTCGACAGTGAGTGGGCTATTTTAAAAAAGTGAATACGTGGACTATTAAAAATATACATATAAGTAGTTATATAAAATATAATTTACAATATAAAAAAAAATATATAAAAATACAATAAAAAATATAAGTTTAATTATTTTAATATAAGTGCATAACCCCACATTAAATTAAAGTTACTATGGGGCTGACATGTAACTTAATACATAAGCTTCTTTAAAAATAAAGAGAAAAAAGATACCTATAGTCCAATCAATGAGGATATTTGTTGTATGGCGACTTCCGAATAATTCTCCCTTCTATGAAATTTGGCATGTGATTAAGGGTGCACCGAGCGTCCACTAGCGCCGCCAATCAAGAAAAAATCATTACAACGAAATAACTATGTTTAACAAAATTCTGAAACATAAAAACTAGTATTAGTTATAAACTATTTTTGTATGCGTAAAATTCTAAGTTTAAATGCGTTCGTGTGGTTAAAATCTGGATTAACGCCTAAAGTGGCCACTTTAGGCGTTAATCCAGGTTTTAACTACACAAACACATTTAAACCAGGAAAAAAACGCATACAAAAATAGTTTATAACTAGCGTTTTTTTCCTGGTTTAAATGTGTTTGTGTAGTTAAAACCTGGATTAACGCCTAAAGTGGCCACTTTAGGCGTTCCAGATTTTAACCACACGAACGCATTTAAACTTAGAATTTTACGCATACAAAAATAGTTTATAACTATTACTAGTTTTTATATGTTTCAGAATTTTGTTAAACATAGTTATTTCGTTGTAATGATTTTTTCTTGATTGGCGGCGCTAGTGGACGCTTGGTGCACCCTTAAGTTAGGTAATACAGATTACAGATGAACAATAATCCAATAAATTTTGTTACGAGAAGTTAGGTATTTTTACCTAAACATGAAAATCGCTTATATCTCTCTGCGAATATTTCCTCGGGCTAAAATACTTTCTGTATACGTACTTATGTCTTAGTTAGTATAAGTATGTAAAGAAATCCAATACTTTTTTGATTTCAGAGATACCCCAAATTTAAATTTTAATATTTTTCAATATATCTTCTGTTGAAAAATTTATTTGCTGGTTATTATTTTTAATATATTTTTACACCTTTAATATATAGCTTTGTTCAGTAAGTCAATAAATTTTCTTCTTTAATGATATTTTTTTTATTTTTTGGTCTAAAGAGGTAATGTGAAAAATATAGTCGGTCCATTTTTATACGTTTATGTATAAATATGATTAAAGAATAAAATTTATTGGCTTACTGAACAAAGCTATATTATATTAAAGGTATAAAAACATATAAAAAAAAATAACCAGCAAATATTTTTTTCAACAGAAGATATATTGAAAAATATTACAATTTAAATTTGGGGTATCTCTGAAATCGAAAAAGTATTGGATTTCTTTACATACTTATTCTTACTAATACATAAGTACGTGTACATAAAGTAATTTAGCCCGAGGAAATATTCACAGAGAGATATAAGCGATTTTCATGTTTAGGTAAAAATACCTAACTTCTCGTAACAAAATTTATTGGATTATTGTTCATCTGTAATCTGTATTACCTAACTTCATCACATGCCAAATTTCATAGACGGGAGAATTATTCGGGTTGCATAAGCCTCGTTGATTGGACTACCATAGGTTTTTGAATATTTATTTATATTAGAGAAGGTTTCAAAGAATTTGGATTTTCATGGCCGTAGCGTAGTAGGTGAGAAAGCTTTTTTTTACATTTAAATATGATTATTATTAGAATACTTATCTAATATTTTATTCAAAATATTTTTTAATAATGTATTTCTTATTTGAATAATATAATGAAACATAGTGATTTTTTTTACATATAATTGTGATTATTATTTGAATACTTACTTTATATTTTATTCAAAATATGTTTAATATTTTATTTCTTATTTGAAAAATATAGTGAAATACAGCTTAATAAATAAGAAGAATCAACATGGTGATTTCAGACTTTCTAAAGGAATATCTGAACACATTTTGTTCTACGGTAGTCCAAAGGCTTCAAACAGTTTAAAAAAGTATTTTTATACTTATATTTTAATCGAGGGTCAAACATTTGCTACAATAGATCAATAGAATTAAATTAACGTAATAATTACAAAGTTAAAGGTCAAAAGTTACGGTTAACACATCCAAAATGATGAAAAAACTGTCCCCTAGCTATGGTCTCATAGTAAAAGGGCTGTTTAGTTGGTGAAACGTATTCTAAACAAGGGGTTTGTTTGGGGGCTCTTTTATTTAAAGGGGCACATAGTTAGGTAACGGTTTAGGGGATGTTGGTGAAATCGGCCATTAGAATAATAACGCCTAGAAGCCGTGTCCACGTATGCAAAGTGAGGCAACTAATACAAAGCCAAAATGGCTTAGTTTTCAGATTTATATCCCTCATGCGTTACCTAATCGTAACTGAAATCCAATAATATAGTAACTAATCTAATAAATGTAGGAAAATTGAAACTGTTTTGTACTTATTCGGTATGATAGAGAATAAAAATCTGAAAACGGTGCCATTTTGGCCGTTTTAGTTGCCTCACTTTTGACAGTGCGCTTTGTAAGAACTATCGTTCTATCTAGGTGTTATTATTCTAAGGAAAAACTGTGAAAAAAGCGGCGAGGTACAACGGTACAAGTCTTTGAGGTCAAGGTTCCTTGTGAATATTGTTTTAGCTTCAAATTTATGATTTTCAGATAAATTATTTACTATGAAAACTTAAGTAATATAAAATAGCCTAATAAACGCATAAAATGCAAAAAAAAAATTCAGGTTTTTCATTTACTGAAACTTCACAGACCGCACAGGAATTCGTAGGCAACTTATTAGGCGATTTTAATCAATTTTAGTTTTTAGTGTTTTTTATTGACAATCGCTTGTAAAATCTAATCGCAAACCTAATTTCAATTAAGTGGCGATTTAATTTTACAAGTAATCGATAAAAATAGCACTAACTAAAATCGCCTGCCAATTCCACACGTGTAAATACCGCTTTAGATGTATTGTAATGTTTATATTTAGTTATAGTAGTTTATATTTTGTATCTAACGTATATTTTCAACATGCTTGTAAATTCTTATGTGAACTTTATGGTGGTTTATGGTGAGAATCAATTACTTATGTCGCTTACACCTGTATTCACAAACGTTGCTATGAGGTTTCACAGTGTCCGCAGACGCACAGCATCCCACGAACCAATTACATAGTACGTGAAGCAAACGAACTTATCTCAGAGCCCTATTACAACGCAGTGCGTCCGCATAGTCAAGGGTCGTTTGAGGGTTTTCTTGTGAATACGGGTGTTATGGGCCCTGCACATGCACAGGTGGCCGGAGAGGCCGAAAGGGACGCAATACAAATAAAAAACCAAGTGAAAAGGTCAAGTGCGAGTTGGATTCAAATACATCATCTCTGACAGACAGACAGACGGACAGTGGAGTCTTAGTTATAGGGTCCCGTTTTTACCCTTTGGGTACGGAACCCCAAAAGGACATACCTACTGACAACATTCTCTTTTCTTCGTAAGTATTGCCACAGTACATATATAAGTTTTTCAAACAGTATGAGAGCTCCATGGAAACGTTCGAATTTGACGGCTGACGTCACTCTTAAGAGCTCTAAGCAAAGTTCGCAGTACTTTGGTCAGGGTTGTGACACAAAAGTACTCTGTGGTTGTGACATCGCGTCGCAGTTGTTTCCATAGCGTTCGCGCGTAGCATTCCACGAGACGGCCGGAAAATACTCACCCTAGCGATCCGACGGAGTGCAATGACAAAAGGGCCTAAGTGACGTTAGCTCCTCTACTGTTTGAAAAAACTTATATATGTACTGTGGCAAAAACGGTGCGGGTTCGAATCCCGTCTAAGTTGCTACGGGTGAGCCGATTTTTTCTAATATTTTTCATTATTTATTCATCTTAATGTACTGTGGTATTGCTCCGTCCCTCTCGGCCTCTCCGGCCGCCTCTCCATGTAGAGGGCCTATTAGACTGTCATTCATTAAACACAAGTACAGCTAAAGATTTATGAACAAGGACAACCATGATGGCGGTAAAGCGCTCACAATGTACAAAACCACAGCTTATACATAAAATAAAATTAATTTCTCCACGAAAATGCTAAAGACTGCGGATAAATAAGCTCGGCGGTTCGTCGCGTGTTCCCGCAACACTCTCGCGACATTTTGTTGACGTCGCGTGACACGAAATTAGTTCGGCGGTCAGATCGTGTTTTGTTGCCAGGCATTAATGGCGAAAAACTGCTATTAAATGTTTTCCCCTTTGGAAATAAAAGGCATTGCGGTACTGCTGAAATATGTACAAACCATGGACACCGCTCTTACTGAAAACGAGTGACCATATTTTCTAAAATTAATATCTCTGATTCTTACGGGGACTGTAAAATCTGTGAATTTTTACCCTTTGGGTACGGAACCCTAAAAAAGGATTATATCTGTATAAATAAAGGCATAATAAACATTCAATGACCTTCACAGTTGTGGTTATACCCTTAGTCATAGAATTTGAGTGACACAAGAACTAGGGTTCTAGCAGCTATCCTAGTTCTTGTGTGTGCCACTCACAGCTGACAATATGACTAAGGGTCAATTCCCGGCCTTGAACGGAATAATATACGAATCTACTATTAGATAGTTTTCTTAAGGCTCCGTTATGCGAAATGTCTTTTTCTCTACGTGTAAAGAGTATGGAAAATAACCTCACTTCTGCACTTTTTCGTTGTTTTTTCATCATTATGTTTAGCACAATTATCTTTCTTGAAAAAAAAAATATTGGAGAAACTGCACAGTACGTCAAAGTGTATTTTGATGTAGAATTCAATACGTTTCCCCGCTATTATTTACGCCAAAAATATGGCCCGCGACAAGCGCTTTTGATGATATTCTGTTTTCTTTTTACAATCGTCTGTGAGGTTTATACGCAATTTAATACTTGTAGCTACTGGATAATCTCTTTAGCTTGTCGTACCTATGTTTTTTTTGTGGCTACAATTTTACGTTTTCTATTTAAAAATATGGCCCGCGCAAACCATGTTTTCCTATTATGGCCCCTTAAGTTGTTCTATAGACATTCCTCATTAGAATTATTGTTTCGCTCATTTAATTCAACTCCGTAGTACAACAACCTCTTTAAGTTTTCTTCTAAGGACTTGGCTTTTAATCTTACTCAACTTCATATAATTTAATTATCATCTCATACATACAGCTAATGTAAGTCATTATACCAACGCACATTTTTCACGCTAAACAAATCGGTGGCTTAATAAACCCTAACAATATTTTAATTCTCCTTAGCACTACATAAAGTTATTATCTTAATGCCTTCATATTTACTTGCCTGCTTCGGATTACGCTGTGATTAATAACTAATTTAATACAGTAGTAGAGTTTACCCTAAGAGCGTTATTAACAGAGGCAATATTTTTAAAACACCTTCACCCGCTGAACCATTCTCAACCCTAAACTGATTGGGGTAGGGTCGATAAGACCAAGTGCATGTTTTTCTAAAGGATTTGTTAATGGGCGTGAGACTGAAATAGTTTTTGTATAGTACACGTGTTTATGAGGAAGTTTGTATTTTGTGGTGGAGCTCTTAAGACTTAAGTTCGCGTCATGTGGCTAATTATCAGCCGAGAAACGCTATTTGTACAGCGGTTGAGTCTACATTCTTTTGACAAATTTTGAACACATGCTCCAGTTATTCATTAGTGGACCAGAAACGTCTTTTTGTTATTATGTTACTGTGCTGTTGATTGACGTGTAATTATAAAATGCTTTTATTTATTATTGTTATTGAACATGCTCACGAGCTTGAACTAGAATCTTATTAATTGTAAACTACATGACGCTTTAATTCATTTTTTATAACACGTGTATAATTATTATCAAGTACCTATTGATTAATCTAAAGTCCTTCAGATGAGAATTCTGACTATTGGTATTGTGGTTATGTAATACTAGCGGCCGCCCGCGGTTTCACCCGCGTGGTTCCCGTCTCTGTGGGAATATCGGGATAAAAATTATTCTATGTTTTAATTTAGGCTATCTTCTATCTGTGTGCCAAATTTCAACCAAATCCGTTCAGTAGTTTTTGCGTGATTAAGGAACAAACATCCAAACATCTAAACATCCAAACATCCAAACATCCAAACCCACAAACTTTCACATTTATAATATTAATATAGTAAGGACTAGCGGCCGCCTGGGGTTTTAACCGCGTGGTTCCCGTTCCCGTGGGAATATCGGGATAAAAAGTATTCTATGTTTTAATCTAGGCTATCTACTATCTGTGTGCCAAATTTCAATCAAATCCGTTCAGTAGTTTTTGCGTGATTGAGGAACAAACATCCAAACCCACAAACTTTCACATTTATAATATTAGCAGGATATATATATGTTACGGCTAATACCCGAAGTGCGGCTAAACCTAGTTTGAGCCGGCTAAAACTAGGTGTAGCCGCTAGCTGTTGTCTAAAACTAGGTGTAGCCGATTTGTTCGCGGCTAATACTAGGTGTAGCCGGCTAAAACTAGGTCCAGCATGGGATATAAAAAAAGTTTTTTCTGTTGTCTGTTAAAAAAAAATAACCTCGAAATTTAAGGCTCACGCTCCGCTGCGCTGCGCGCTCGCCTTTACTTTCAAACCTAACCCGGGACCTACAGGAGTAAAGCAGATCGGTTACACCTAGTTTTACCCAACAGCTATCGGCTACACCTAGTTTTAGCCGGCTAACTAGGCACTTAGCCGCACTTCGGGTATTAGCCGTAACATATATATATATAAATAGTAGGAAGTAGGATGTAATATTTTGTCCTTTGAGAAATAAAATTCTTAAATAGTGAACTAAACTAAAAAATAAATAATTAATTATTATTTTCCTTACCTGATAACTTACAAGGGTCTTACATGTTATGTCAACGATTGATTTTGTTTTAAGATAATTACTGGATGACCTTGTTTTAGTGACAAGCGAAAAACACTAGAGGTAGGTAGTCAAGATTTTTCGTTCACTGTTTTATTGTTTCGTTAGAATAAGGATTACAGCTAAGGCAATACAAGCATTAAAAAGCAGAACCAAAAAATTAAAAGGGTATCACTTAGTACTTAGTATTTAACATACCTATATTTTAACCTAGCGGCCGCCCACGACTTCGTCTGCGTGGAGAATTTTTTGCTATCCCTCGGATACAACACTGTTTTTCTTTGATGTAAAGTACTCTATGTCCTTCTCTGTGCCTCTGAAAACGTTTATGCAAAATTTCATGATGATCGGTTCAGTAGTTAAGACGTGAAGGCGTAACAAACAAACAAACGGACTTTCGCATTTATAATATTAAAGTAAAGATACAGACTCGCACACACAGAAAGTATAAAATTTATTCTCCTGTTTAAAATACCTAATAATTAATTATATACCGCGCAAATCCTACCCGTGACACGTGCAACACAATCGAATTATTTCTAACTAGGATCAGTGGGGCTCGCGGTCCTTTTGACCGCAGGCCCGCGGTAGGGTTAAAATGATTTCCGTGTCTGCCCGTCACGGCTGTCACCTGACACGGTTACCGGCGCCAACCCTAACTACCTTCTTTGAAGCTACTTACCGACAACCCTATGCTAAATTTATGTGAATAATAATAGACAAAATATTTAAAATTAAACAAACTTAGCTGCCGTGCGACTCACAAGAAAAATTTGTGCATGTTTCATGGTTTACGGTCATAGTATAAATTTTACGGTTAGGTCATAAAAAATAGCACTTTCTACCTATTTAATCGAAACCTACTCAGGAACATGACGAATCCGGAACAAATCATTGTAAGAGGCCATAGGTAATTTAAAAATTGACCTTAAATAAAATAAAAAATATTATCATGTAACATTGTCATCGAATTTTTATATTCTTTTATATCACAAATTTTTTGTATCGAATATACTTCATATCCTTTAAGTTCCATACATACAATGCTAAAGATATAAGTTATTAGAGAGTAACTAAAACATTCCTTTTTTTTAACCGACTTCCGGAGGAGGTTCTCAATTCGAATGTATGTTTTTTTTATCATTGTTCGCGCGTATCTTCGACATTTATGGATCGATTTTGATGATTCTTTTTTTGTTCGATTGTGTTTGCTTGCGAGATGGTCCCATCTATTTTTTTTTCAAATCGATCGAGTACTTTTTAAGTAATCCTAAAAATACTATCATTTTGCATCAACTACCTTGACGACTTTCTTATTTATGAACCGAATTAGATGATTTTTTTGTTGGAAAAGAGATAATTTAGTGTAGTATTTTTAACCGACTTCAAAAAAAGGAGGTTCTCAGTTTGACCCGTGTGTATGTATGTTTCTCCGCGATTATGTCACGTTTGGCTGAGTCGATTTTTTTACCTAAATAATATACCTAATACAAAAGGTACTTACACTAAAAATAAAAAATAAAGTTTAAAAAACAAAAAACCGACTTCAAAAAACCTGCCTATAAAAAGCAAGAAATAATATTTAAATCATCTATATATATAAAATTCAAAGTCCTGACTGAGTGAGATATCAACGCACAGCCCAAACCGCTGAACCTAGAGACTTGAAATTTTGCACACAGATACTTTATACAGTGTAGGCATCCACTAAGGAAGGATTTTTGAAAATTCCATCCCTAAGGGGATGAAATAAGGGATGAAAGTTTGTATGAAAGTCCCTCAGTTTTGAAGCTAGGATCTTCAAATTTTGTGTTTAGGCTGATGATTGAAAATAAATAAATACGTGTCTCAGCGTTTTTCAAAATTCTACCCCCAAAGGGGTGAAAAGGGGGATGAAGTTGTGTTTAGAAGATAATCCTTCATTTTTGAAGTAGAAATCGCTAGATTTGTAATTTAGGCTTATGGATGGAAATCTAACGCAACGCATATTGTATTGGTATAATTTCAACCCCCATGGTGATGAAATGGGGGTGCAATGGGGTAAATAAACCTAAAAATCGATATGGATGTCATTATTGGGGTTTTCTGGGATGAAGATTGCGAAAATGACATTTATTTTGAAGTCCAACACGGTCGACATGATTTAACCCCTAAAGGGGTGAAAATTGGATTTAAATTTGGTATTGAAAACAATATAAAATAGACATTACAACTTAAAACTTCGTAGGAGCATGTCTTAAAATAAATAGGCAAACATATATTTTGTGGTTTTGAAAATCAACCCCTTAGGGGGTAAATGGGCTAAGTAAACGTAGAAATCGATATGGATGTCGTTCTTGAGGTTTTATGGGATGGTGGTTGCGAAAATGACATTAATTTTGAAGTCCAATTTAACCGCTAAAGGGGTGAAAATGGGGTACAAATTATATATGGAAAAATAATATAAAATAGACATTACATAGTTTACAGCTTAAAAATTCGTAGGAGCATGTCTAAAAATAAATAGGCAAACACATATTTTCTTATTTTGAAAATCATCCGTTAGGGGGTAAATGGGGTAAGTAAACATGAAAGCCGATGTGGATGTCGTTCTTGAGGTTTTATGGGATGAGGAATGCGAAAATGACATTTGTTTTGAAGTCCAACACGGTGGACATGATTCAGCCCAAGGGGACGGGGACGGACACGGGAACAGGAACGGGGGCGGGGACGGAAACGGGAAAGAGTAAAGAAACGGGAACGTGATACTCTTAATATCTCTGGACCTAATTCTGATTATTGTAATAAACTAGCTTCCGCCCGCGACTTCGTCCGCGTGGATATTAGAGAAAATCCTTAGGGAACCTTCAACCAGGATCCGACCAACCGTTTTATACGCGATTACGCGGGTCCCCACCAAGCGCGCAGCCTCGTGCGAGGCCTGTCACACGTCGCAAATGTTTTGCCTCGCGAGGCAGCGCGCTTGGTGGGGACCCGCCTAATCGCGTATAAAACGGTTGGTCGGATCCTGGTTGAAGGTTCCCTAAGGATTTTCTCTAATATCCACGCGGACGAAGTCGCGGGCGGAAGCTAGTTAGATATATGCATTATCATTGTTATAATAAAAACACGTCTATTGAAGTCGGGTGGGGCTTTTCGAATAAAAAGAGAAAGTTGTACTCCAGCCCCACCCGACTTCAATAGACGTGTTTTTATTATAACAATGATAATGCATATCTAATGATTTAAATATTATTTCTTGCTTTTTATAGGCAGGTTTTTTGAAGTCGGTTTTTTGTTTTTTATCATCGTAGCAATTTAGTTTTTCTGTCTTTCTTTATGCAGTCATAACACAATTCGCTCAAGCTACCTAAACTCCAGCATCTACACTGTGACCGTATTAATTCCGATTCATGAAGCCATAAATCCTAAAGCGGCTGCTGGAAATGCTGTTGTTCACCGCTCGAAAAACGCCTACCACTGCCCTAGTTAAAGTTTCATCGCCGAGCCACTCGCGACATCGACGCCGCAGCGCTTTATCTGCAGGTGCATACCAATTTATTATATGGAACAACTCTTTTTTCTTTGTTGCTATGTTGCCTTGTAATTTTTAACATTGAAAATGGTTATCAGATGCAAATCGCCTGAGACGTATTTTTGGCCATATCTCCGAGGATTTTGAGAGGATCGAAATGGGAATAGTACCAAAAGTTGAGAAATTTATCGAGACACCCGTGAAAGTTTTAATTTTGAAAATCTACTAAAAACATTTTTTGGAATTTAGCAAAACTCCAAAAATTCCGGGTTTTTTGGCGGGTGTTTGTTTACTAAATTGTAAATATTTCGGAAATAAAACCGACTTAAGAAAAAATGAAAAAAAGGGTCATATGATAATATCATATGACCCTTTTTTTCATTTTTTCTGTTTAGCTACCAAATGACGAAATAATTTTGAAAATCGGTTTATAATTGTGACCTGTAGGTGGTCCCTTTAGATATGGAATTGTAGAAAAACGGGTGTTTCCGTACATAAAAAGTGATGTAGCTTTTATGATTATTGACCGATCGTCATGGTAATAGTGTTAAAAGATGCAGAAGCAGACGATAAGTGCATTCGTTGTAATTTTCGTTGTAAAATTCGTAAAAAGTTAAAATCGGTTAATAATATTTCGGCTGCGTCGAGGCAGTCAGAGGACGCTTTTGTGACACGAAGCGGAGCCGAGTGTCACAATCGTAAAAATAAATGGGCACTACCTAGGTAACCTTAGAAATATAATAGGACTTTGCATTTGATTTGATTTTGGTTTTTCGTAAATTTTTGTGTTCATTTTCAATTCTTGCGGGGACTGTAAAATCTGTGAATTTTGTGTATATTAAAACTAGCGGGCGCGGCGCCCGCCACTTTGTCTGCGTGGAAAGTTTTTATGCTATATCTCAGGAACAATTTTTCGGGATGAAAGGTACCCTATGTCCTTCTCTGTACCCCTGACAACGTGTATGTAAAATTTAATGATGATCGGTTCATCATTTAAGGCGTGAAGGCGTAAGAAACAAACAAACGAACGGACTTTCGTATTTCTAATATAAGTAAGGATTAAATGCAGATGCCGCCTCAAAGAAAGTGCTTTACTTTAAAAATTGTGTAGGTACTTATAAGTGCATCTCACAGAAAAACAAAAATATTTAAATCATTAATTATGAATGATGAAATTGTCACATTAACGTTTTTTCTATTACCTTTTTTATTAATATAAATAGATCAATGAATCAGGACTTGTTTGCAACAAAGAAGGGAACTATGAAAGTAACTTAAAACCAGAGAAGCTATTTACTGAAAACAGATTTTTAATATTTGAAAAGTTTCAATATTTAAAATAAAGAAAAATAACACAAACATGTACTGGGAATTCATATATGTATTTGCCAAAACTTCGCATTTGCAGACCAAACTACGGTATCATTTCCATCACCAGCCCTTTTTTTAAACCTATAATATAATACGTATAATCATTATAATGGATGTCCTAAAACTGAACAAAACGTAGATTTTGTGTTCCGTAAGCATCAATCAGTCAGGAGTCGTGAGCGAGCACGTACGGTGCAGCCGGCCAAAATATTAATATTCGATGCCGGTCAGGGCCGCCAAAAACTGATAATTTTCTTATCAATAGGAAATGACAAATTAAACATGATAAAGTACTTGTAACCCGATTATTTTTAAAGCCAGAGTGAATAGGCTCCTTCTGGTCTTCTCTCGAAGTGACTCTCAGGCTAAATTAGAACTAAGAATTATATTATAATCATAACATAAACTACCTATCATAAAATATAACGTTAATCTGAAAGACTCCACAAAACAATTTACTCACACACTTTGTAGCATTGTTTTTTTGTAAAATATTGTCTTTCAATAAAATTTTCGTATCTCACTATAATGCAATCAATTTCACACGCTGCGTTTCATAAACGCGACAAGAAAATACATTCTATCAAAGAACCTTCAGCGGAACAAACAAGGTTAACGACGAGACAGCCCTGCAAAACCCAATACCTCGGGATGCTATTTATTTACGTGGCTATTACAGGGTTAAGTATAGGTTGCGTGAAATTTATACCACCTCCCCAGTCGCTGTGTTTTCTTTTTAAATGCCGATGGAATTTTAAATGTTGTGGTCTTTTTACAAATTCATCGAGTCGAGGTGATTGAATGTTTGGTAAGCAGGAATTTACTACCTTGAAACAAAAGTCAACGATGCGATGGTATAAAATGTTTCACAAAATTTTTCAGCTACTGTTATTTGCTGAATCATGTGTTTCAGTAGTTGTGAAATTATACCAGTGTGAACTTTTCATTTGACCGTTTGACCATCTCAGTGACCCAATTTACAAATTTGAGGTCTTGAATTCAATTTACTGATGAATTTCCATGTTTTCCTAAATAATGATTGTCATTATACAGTACAAAGTACTTTTCACTGAATGACCAATTGTACAGTCAGTGGCACGAATCATGAAATCGGGTGGGGATTGCGCGGAACGCGTATTTTGGGTATGCGTAGCGGTGAGGGGCGCGGGCGGCGGGAGAGGGGCGCGCGCTATTGGTCGCTCACAAGAGCACATGCGCGAACTTATCCCCACTTCCTCGAAAAATTTTCATGATTCGTGCCACTGACTGTATTTTGTAAAAAAAGTGAATAAATGTGTACAAAGTTATTTGTAAAACATTAACAACCAACCTACAACAACTTTAATGTTCTACGACTTTTCCAAAAACAGACAAAAATTCACAGATTTTGCAGTCCCCGCAAGAATCGGAGCATTGAAAATGAATACAAAAATTTACGAAAAACCAATATCAAATCAAATGCATAATCCTATTATATTTTTAAAATTACCTAGGTAGTACCTATTTATTTTGCGCCCACTGACTGCCTCGACAAAGCCGAAATATTATTAACCGATTTTCAAAATTCCAACAAATGCACTTCTCGTCTGCTTCTGCATCTTTTAACACTATTACCATAACAATCGGTCAATAATCATAGAAGCTACATAACTTTTTATGTATGGAAACACCCGTTTTTCTAGAATTCCAAATCTAAAGGGACCACCTACAGGTCACAATTAATTACCGATTTCAAAATTATTTCGCCATTTGGTAGCTAAACTAATACCCTAGGACCCTTTTTTTCATTTTTTCTTAAGTCAGTTTGTTTTCCGAAATATTTACAATTTAGTAAACAAACACCCCACAAAAAATCGGGAATTTTTGGAATTTCGCAAAATTTCAAAAAAAGTTACCAGTAGATTTTCAAAATTCAAACGTTCACAAGTGTCTCGATAAATTCCTCAACTTTTGGTACTATTTCCATCTCGATCCTCTTAAAATCCTCGGAGATATGGTCAAAAATACGTCTCAGGCGATTTGCATCTGATAACCATTTTCAATGGTAAAAAACGACCTCTCATACAAAACTCGATCAGCTGTTCGGACTTTAGTATAGAAAGTCGATTTTTTGTTTTTTTTCGGAAAAGTCGTAGAACAAAATGTTGTTGTTTATGATGGTAGTAAATCTACTCCACAAGGTTGTTGATGTTTTACATAACCCTTTAAACTCTACACTATCTTGTATCACATCGAATCAAGAAAAAAACTGTTTTTATGAAAACTTTCTGCTATATTTAAACTTAACTATTAAAATCAATAAAGCGGTAAACAGACGTAATATTCCGGGTATGCTTTAACCAGTAAGCAATAAACCGTGTTTAGTTAACGATGCTCAAACTAATCGTAACTTCGATATTGAGTCACTTTAACATTCAAAGCTCTCCACGTTAATGCCGCCTACGCACTCATCAGAAATGCACCCACGAAATTATCATACAAATATTTGGACATAAGTAGCTACGGGGTGCGACATAAAGCGATGTTTTGACGATAGTAATGCGCTTAGAGCATTAAACTAAATGTAATGCATATTCCGTTCGTAAAGCAAAATATTGAATTTTATTAAAATTTCTAAAGTAATCACACTATTATTTTATTAAAGGGGCACCTTTGTTCGCTATTCCACAACAACTATGGATTAACTGTGGAGTCGCTATTCCACAAAATTATTTTTAATTCGATTTACGTTTCAATTTAATTTTTTCCAAAATAAACCTAAGGTTATCAAACATCAAAAATTATTATTAGCAAAGTGGAAATGGGGGTTATACAACATTTAATACGATAATCTTGACTTTCTTTTGTTTTTAATCTGATTTTTAGTCACATTCACTCAAAATATTTTTACTGTTTTATTATTCCGTAAGCACAACACACACCTGATGCATTTTTCGTATAGCTTCCAATCCATCACCATTTTCAAGGCGTTGTGCTACGCGCACCGTGTGTAGGGGCTTTAAGTGTGAACATAGCGAGAAGATCGCGAGTGTCACTTTAATGCGCGCGATTTTTTACAATCATGCTGAAATATATCACTCCCCCTAGGGACTTGAGAAGTGTTTTCGTTATGAGATAGAATAAAACTGAAGGCTATAGTTTTATCAGTTACTTTAGTACTGTTAATGTTAAGTGATATGTTATTTTTAAAAGATATAGGTAGTATAAAAAACAAAGTTATTGGTGGTTTAGTCAGATTTTTTATTTTACCGACGTGCCGAAACGTCACGAAAAATAAAAAGTCAGCTACGCTAACCGAAATAACAATTTTTTTTAATTGCAATTTGTAAGAATCTAAGTATTTTTAAGTCATCATTTATTAGTGATTATGAACGAAACTAATTACACATGTGGTTAAATAAAGGTCGACTTTTTAATTAATACCTAGAATTCACTTATAGGACTCACACTCCACCATTATCTAGGCCTACACTTCAGTAACTCAAATGAAACGGACTTAATGGATAGGTACTAATAAGCTCCAACAAATGTGCGATGAGATAAACCGACAAGGTACTAAGTGGCTCAAATACTCACGCAAGAAATATTCACTCTTGGAAGTTACACGAACGTGAAATTACTTAATTCAGAAAGTGAAATACAACATTCGTAACTCTAATTAGTTATTATTGTAGAGTAAAATTCATTCCATTAAATAATCCATGTAGAGCTTTCCATCTTTTCGGCTTTTCCCGTTTCTTAAAACTACTTGTTTTGCCCAAATATGAGGACTTCCTCTTTTTGCAGTGGGTTAAAAATATAAATTGATACAAGGAAAACAATACAATACCATTCTATCCCAACTTCATCCATAGCTCAGTTGGGTGAATCTGTGTGGCCATAATCTAAGTCCGTTCGCCAATAAAACTGATTTAATAACCCATATTTTATGTGGCCACACCCAGGCTTAGTGGCTTTACCAACAAACAGCTTTTCTTCGTGTAAAAATTTCAACTAAAGCCTTCTGGCTCTCGAAATACTTTTGGAGACGGATGTCTCCAAAATATAATATAAATATATTTCGAGAACCAAAAAAAACACCACTTGGGTACGAAATTTATTATTAGAAACAAATAAAATTGTCGATCTTTGATTTAAGGCTTCATAAGCAAGAAAATAATATATAATGAGTCATCAATAAAACGCAAACATTTATAATAACAGTTAAGCACCTTGTAAACGGTAACTAAACAAGAACCAAGGTAATCCTGGGTTCCTTTTAAATTTAATATTCTTCGTGCTACACAGCGTAACGCTTAAGCCCGTAAAGCAACGAAATGGCCTCTATAAAAAAGGAAAAGAAAATGGCGTACCCGCGGAAGTCAGGTGGTCGGATCCAGTCAGCATCATTAATTTCCATTCAGTGCCGAATAGCCCAAATATATCGTCCTAAAAACCTGCCTCGGAACGATGCCCACTTGTTATTGGGTGTTTCCCGAACCTGTCACCCTTGCTTGTGGACTTTTTTAAATGGAGTATAGGTACCTTAGGATAATAACACCTGGAAGCCGACTCCTTGTATGTAAATGAGCCAAAAAAACTGAGTTGAAACTCTGCTGAACAAAATGGCTCCGTTTTTCAGATTTAAATTCTTAATACGTTACCTAATCGTAACTAAAAAACCAATAAAATAGTAACTAATCCCCTAAAGGTAGGGAAATTGAAACTGTTTTTGTTCTTTTAAAAAGTACGATTACGTAACGTATGAAGGATACAAACTGAAACAACCTCACAACCTCACTTTTCACAGTGCGTTTTGTAGAGAACTACTTATCGTTCTAGGTTATTATCATTATAGGGTAGGAACTAGGTATTTTAGTAGGTACTAAAAAAATAACCACAAATGTTTTGAAGATAAGTAATCTCTATGTCCTGTCCACCATTTTGCCTAAGTCTGATATCAAAACAACAATTAAAGCTGTGTTGTTTTGGCAGGATGTAAGATAGCTAGTTCAGTGGTAGAGGATTCCGGAGGAAATACGTTTTAATCTTCGGCCTAATCACCACATGAAGGTTATGCACTGTGGATAAAAAATGTAATTTCTAACTATAGTGAAAAAGTCTCTAAAACATCGAAAACATTTTTGTGTTTGTATTATTACTTCGTGTTTGCATAAATTTTGTTTACACTTAAAATTGGGAAACATATCTACTAGAAATACATAGGTATAAAAACAGATACAGCTAGAGATATTTATCCCTTTAATTTAAGTCACAAGTATTTAATTGTGAAACTGAATTGCACGCACACCGTCCCTAAATCAGCACTGAATGAAGTTCATTATTTTATAATCCAATTTAGACTTCACAATTAAATCAAGAAAGAAAAATTAACTGAACACTGAAAATAAAAATAAAAACAATTGCCTGTATCAACAGCACTATTTACCTATTTTACCACCGTTTTTATACTACCTAAGCATATACTTTTTAAATTATGAATATAATTGTGCAGGCTGAATTATTGATGATGTAAGTGAATAATATATTTTTTGGCAACAACTGAGAGCGTTAACTGGATTAAAAAACCATTAATTTTGCACCGGTAACATTTAATTATATTTCGTCCAAACTATGGCAAGAGATGAAAATTGCATTTAGCGAACTTTGATACTCAATTAATTTGTTATTAATGAGCAAAGTGGTGATATGATGGAATTCGCCGAAATTGGCTTTGTCGCAAGCGTAAAATATTAATACTGCTGCATATAAAATTTTCATACATTAAAAAGCATGCTATGCCTATCTACTGATATTTTAAATGTGAAAGTATCTCGTCTGTTATTATCTTATTACGTCTGAACCGCTGTAGCAATAATGTTCAGAATTAATGAACGAAAGATTTTAATTATTGCTGTTGTTTCCTGAGCATGCAGTTGTCACCTATAATTAAGTTTCCACTAAGCTTTGTACAACTAATTTTTGTTCAATTTTGTATCATAATGTCAGTGTAAACTTGTTGGTGATCTAATAAATAAATAAATAAATAAATAAAGATATAAATTTTAGAATAGAGATAGATTGGACCATTGGGAAGGACATATGGTATCTTTTACATGAAAATTGACCTCAGGGAGCGAAATAAAGAATGAAGTGGGACATGGGACAAAATCCACGCGCCCGAAGATGCAGCTGTGAATAAAAACGTTCGCTGAATCACTTGAGCAATATTCATAAAACAAAAATAAAGGCATTTATATGTGCTTTGCTCGAATCACTGCATAAAGTGGGCATAAATTGACATTGTGCCCACAAAAAAATATTTACATCCCGTCTCCTGCGACAGACCAAGGACAGGACATCTTTGCATTGTTTCCTTTCATAAGCATAACAATCAAATTTACATTTATAGGATTTAATGAGTCATGGCAAATTGAACTATTCATTTACTCGAAAGAATGGCTGCATGTATTAACGAAAAAGCTGCAAAAGAAAAAAAAGCATTTATCTCCACATAATAAAAGTCAGATGAAAATGTTGATTACATATGGTGCATCTGTAGTGCCTTCTGTGATAAAAGGTCTCGGAATCTGATCCTGGGTTTGTGTACAAATAGCATAAATCGCTTGTTCTCGAGTCATAATACGTATTTGCTTGTTTTCTTATTTAGGCTCTATACCTACTTACTTACCTAGCTATTTAGTCGCTATTTATGTACCTACAATTGTACAAGCTCTGCGTAGTTTGGGACTAAATAATTGGTATGATATATTCGAAATCCTAATTACCTACAGGAAACATATTTCAGTAAAACGTGTCTCCTTTTACGTAACGCTTTTGCATATATTCTACATAAAATACTAGTATCGCAAACTCCTTAAATTCAGAACTACGCTTTTCATTAAAATGTAATTACATCGTATGCAACACTTTGTTAGTATCTTGTTTATTATCTAGTTATGCACCAGCTAGTACGGACGGTGCAGTGTTATTCCGACCTTATTATGGTTCGATGTCTAATGAACTGGCAACATTATGTGGACCAGGAATAAACGGAGCCCCAATTTGTAACCTTGGGGAACTCGCTCGGAAATTATTGAGCCGCTTGTGGTGTGTTATAGGGATTGAGATTCCGTCAAATTTGCGTTAGAATATTCACAGGAATATCGCCCTAATATTGCCGAAGCGTATTAAAATAATTTCACATTTACTTTGTACATTACTTACCTTGAAATATTTTATCCATACATTTTCATTTAGATTTCTTGATACGTTTTCATTAACGTAAGGAATTTGTTTTTGACTCATTAACTTCTGTGCATTAGCGAAACTAAAGTTAGGTGTCTTAAGAAGATTTGGTACGCCTATTTGCTTATGTTTATGTCCCTCTTCGGTGCTATGTTGCCTATAATTACAGCAGATAATAGGCTGAAATGTGGATATGGCTTCTAGTTATGAGAATGAACTACACCCCAAATAATTATCAGCTTTATGAGTTAACTACAGAATATGGTAAAACTATTGCAGACAAAAATTTGTGGCGTAACTATGTGTAGATTTTAATAAATCGTTCGTTCGAATTCGCTCGAATCAGTGTAATTCGATCATGATAATGATATGCTTACTAGGTGATATAATTAATAATTAATACACTAAATTTTGCTTTCAGTGTGATTAAGTTTTACGTTTACTGTTTTAGATTTCATATAAAAAATAAAAAAAACAAATCATGATTGAGTATACTTATATATTTTTTTGGAAATATTGTTGAAGTTTTGACTAGGCACCTAATATGTTTTAATTTTTGCACTTATGAGATGTTAACTTCATTCTTAATTTCACTTTTTTATAGATGCACCTGGTTAAAATTAAATAAGTCCTACAATGAGTACAATTAATACCAAAATAGCTTAATGATCATAAATACTGTAGCTTAAAAATAATCTTTAATGTGGATTGACCAATTACAATTACAGTTTTTCTTTTTTCTCTGAATTTAGCCGGTTCTCAGCTAAGCTTTGTATCACGAGATTTGGCAACAAGCTGACGTTTTATCGGCGAACTCGCTAGCGCTTGACGCTTTGGAGAAATTGCATACGAAGCCAAATGCCGAGATAAACGCCTCCGCGACTTTGCCAAAATTAGCGATTAATCTCGTGATAACGGAGGCCGTTGATTATATAAAACACGTAATACGTTACATAGTGGGCATATTCTGTTGTCACTAAAAACTAAAATCACAAGTAAACCAAAAAAATAAGTACCACAATATTGCGCACTGCGAATACACCTAACTATTTCAAACTTGATATACTTACGAAATTATATCGGTAATCTTTTACCTTTACCTGCCGTATCATATTCATTTGTTCTAGTTAGATTATGTCCAGTTAAAAAGGTATAGTGTATACCTCTCAAATGACTCTATTAATATACTCAGATTCATTAAGTACTCACCGTTTTAAATTCCGATTAAATCGCCGCATATTACAATTTCCATACAATATTCTCGTAAAAAATAATTAGATGGCCACATGATAGCAATATTGCGCAGTAATGGTGTTTACCAACGCAACGCACTTTTTCAACAACCGACCAAGTTTCAAGGGTTCCTGTAGCTCAGGCGTATTCAAACAATCGGGTGTTTATTTAAATCGGCAGGGTTACGTTAACAACTTAATTTGTTAAGGAGCTTTTATTAACATAATTCAGTGATTATGGGAGCGTGACAAATGGCTTTAGATTCTGATAAACTTCTTCAACTCATGGCTTGTGCATAAAAAACACCCTACCAAAACCCATTGTTTGAAATAAATAATAACTATTTGTTCCTAAAACGTTGGAGATCCCAATTAGTAGTTTTAATTATCATTATTTTACCACTGGTTTTGTTGTTGAAGCTCATTTAATGATACAATTAAATGTCATGAGTGGTATCATAACTGTAATAACACATGTTGCTCTGTTTAGTTTTATGGCACTTATCTTATGTATCTGAGGATGCACTTCTATAGGTAATTTGTTTTTATTATAGTAACATTACGTTGCCTATAATTCATTTAATCGTCCACCATGACTAATTGCTGACTAAAGCAAAAAAGACTGAAATACAGATATTAAAGTAGATGAAAATAAATATACGAACAATTTTCAAAAAGCTCACATTAATACAAATACCAAAGTCACACACTCTTACTTACAAATCATAAGTAAACGACTAACTTGTTAAAGGATCATTGTTAGACCATTAACAAGAAGCGAAGGCAATAATCCCTCTATTACAATACAATGGCAACCCGAAGCCCTAACTTCAAATAGTGTCGCTTCATATCCATCTTATGTCCTGGAAATAAGCGTCAATTTTGATTTACATTTTAACGCGACAGCCACTTGTCCACGTCCATTGCTACCCTGATGAATAAAAATGAGCCCGATATGACATCAAATTAAACGGTTGACATTGTGACTAAGAGCAGTGACTTGACAAAAAGTAAATTCGTCCAATTTGAAGAACATAAGTAATCTACTGGAAGAGACTACGAGCAAGTTGACTTTAATGCTTTATTTTTTTTAATAATGTTATGGTATAAAATTCGTCATATTATAAAAGTAGCTACTTTACCGAACTAGTTGATGCACAGCAATTCATAGTTAAATTACACGGCAAACTAATTAAATTATGTAACATGGTATTCTAGCATTTGATACTAGTTACAAAACAATATGAGGCATTGATCCACAACGGGGGCCCAATACTCTACCAGTAAATGTTAACGACTAGACTGTACTACAGACTAGACTAGACACCCAAGACCAACGACTTCCTTCTAAAGCAAGAAGATGAATTATCATATAAGTATCCATCTGATGATTAGATGGCTACACGATAGTCAAATAGAAATCGAAGGCCAAATACGCTAAGCCTTTGCAACCGAGCTCTTTTAAGAGATAGCATAAAACAGTTTCTCATCCCTTTAATCATTTAATGGCAAAATACTTATTTACGTGCGAATCAGCGCCACCGTTTTTTGGTGGATATTTCAAAGACTCGCTTACATTGATTGATTGTAAATGCTTACATTTTGCTTAAAATTTTATCATCCGTCCGTACGGTCGGGGTGTGGAACTCCTTGCCTGAGTCTGTGTTTCCCGATAAGTACAATTTGGGGGCCTTCAAGTCGCCAGTGAATAGTTATCTTCTAAGCAAGCGCGTTCAGGCCCACCGCAAGCGGCCGTGCAAGGCGTGCACCGCACGCGGGCGGCACGTCTAGGGGGGCGGCAAATCGACCGATCCAAGCGACGAAGCTAGGGTAGAAGAAGGGTCATGATGACATGAGCGCTCCTGGCAAGATTTGAATTTTGCGCCCCAAGGCTTCTTTCTAGGATCATGAGCGACATTTGCAAGAATTGAATTTTGCGTGCCAAGACTTATACTTAGAATTATAATACTTAGAAGTATATACTTATACGTAGAAGTCTAGTCGTAGACTTCTACGTAAGGAGTGGGTACAAGATAAAGGCATCTTTCAAGAAATCACCCAGTTGTGTAGAATTTTACAAAAAACTAAGCGCGGGGAAGAGTTAAAATTAAGTTTAGCTCTCAAAAGAAATCCTTTTTTTTCTGACAAGCAGGTAGTCGTAGCGTAGTTAAGTAGGGGGCGGCATAATCGGTCTTGCACGCGGGCGCTCAAACATCTAGCGGCGGGCCTGAGCGCGTTCTATCGTAGATGGCATCGTCACTTACTATCAAGCGTGATAGTGGTCAAGCGTTTGCCTATCTATCATAAAAAATGCTTATTTTTAAAGTAACCGCTTGTTCTCAGGTTGTACATTCCCGCCGCGGTGGCACGGCCGCTGGTTCCAGTCCGGGGTGATCCAGCCCATCATCATCGAGGGCGACCGCCTCTCCAACAAAGGCAAATGTGTATCGTCTGAGGGAGACAAGTTTCTTATCGTTGACGAGTAAGTTCACCAACATTCTTCAGTATAGATTACCTTTTGATACCAACATGTGTGGTTTTTTTTCTTTTCTATCTACTTGGTAAATTTTTACGAATTTATACGACATAATGCGAGAAAGCCTAGATTTCGACGATTTGATGAACTAGGGTTTTCTGATGTTTAGGCGTGGAAAACCCCATGAGGGTGGGTGGGTACCCACTTAGGTTCGTGTACCTGTGCGCTCCAGGAATTTGGAACAGTAAGCCATAGTAAAACCATTTTTTTTTACTTTGGTTACAGAGTGTACAGTACAGTGCGAGGTTCGCATACGTGTTCGCTCACATACACACTATGGCACACTGTTCCAAAACAGGATCAACGTTTTTTTCGGTGCTGGTTCGCTGAACACGGAGGTTCGCGAACCTAAGTGGGTTCCTGAGATTGCGTCTCTCCTTCTGGGGACGTGGTGAACTAGGGAAGCTAAATACGCGACCGGGGCAGGCGAAGAGTGAACTCCTAATGGCCATGCAATGAAGATAGAATTCTTTTCTGTAATCAACCAATTTACGATCAAAATTTAATTAAACTAGGTAGCACTACCAGAGAGTTCAGCTCCTGTAGAGGTATCGAAATGCTCAAATTTGCTTACAAAACTGAGTGAACTTACAAACAGCACTATTAATGAACAAAGGGATGATAGAGAGCAGAATAAAGCGGATATTTCGCTCGAATTGGCGTACCCTGAAATGGGGCAATACCTTATAGAAGACCGGAGTCTAATAACTAGTAAAATTGGACCTTTGTTGTATGTTCAGTCTCTTGCAATGAGCAAAATTATTAAAGCTATGTCATTGTTGAAATGTGTAGATGACATTAATCATGTTCACAGCTAGTACTTTACTAAAGTTCGAGACAATTTTCTATATGATTACTTTTAAACGATATATTGAGTCTGGCAGACAAATTCGAGATAATAGTTTTTCTTTTTTTATATTAAGATAAATAAAAACCAGATAAAATAGACTCACCCGTAGCACTTCAGTGAGTCGATTTTTTCTAGTATTTATTTAACTATCATAAAATAGAAATAAGATTGTGAAAAGCAAAAAATCTTGAATTTAATAGTTTTTCTTTTATATCAAAATAAATTTATAATTTATTATGATTGCAGAATTGTATCGTGGTTATTCTTGGCTTCAATCTTCATAGTAATTTATTCTGTTTTTTCTTTTTCAGAAAAGGCTGTTATCGTTGTGTAGTGATGCATGAAAAGCATCAAAATGTTCTACAGTATAAAGAAAGTAAGTAGATATTTTAAGATTTAAACAAATATATTTATTAAGATTGTAATTACTCTGAAAAGTTATACGAGACAAAAATTCTTCGATCGTTTTCAAAATTCGACATTTTCTTTACAAGATCTTAATAAATTCTATAAACTGTTGACTTAAATTAAAACTAGTTGAATTGTAACCTGAAAATGAAGGTAGCATCCATCATAGAAAAATAGAAGATAGCATATTCATTATTGTCAATGCCGAGTAATTATTATTTTCAATGATAGAGAAGGAAATGTTCAGCTCCAGCTAGATTTATGTTAGCGATAATAATACAACTTAGTTTATTAACAGTTTCATTTTAGAAAGCGCTCAGTTTAATTTAGATAATGTACTGTCAAGTACAGGGTTTTAGAACCAATTTATTATCTACGGAGCATTATTGCGGCACTACAGTCGCGTGAAAATTTCTCCACGAGAAAATCCATAAATTTAATATGCTATGGCGTGCGTGCTGCTTGTTCGATTTTATATACGTTTCTGTTACACTCAATATAATAGAAAAGTTAGGAATAATGTACTTTTTTAATAAAAGTTTGAAACAAGAGTCTATAGATTTAAACTAAACTAACCCAAAACATAAATTACCTAACTATTTTAATGTTAGAATGAACGTCAACATTCGCTTATATTATACATGACGTGACTGACGTAGTTACTATCTGATGCCACATCATATTACCTCTTTGAGGTAGACCAGTATTCCTCAAAGCGCACCCATTTTGAAACGCACCTAATGAAGCACACCTAAACTATTCCTCGAAACGCACCTAAATAGGAGAGCTAATAAAAACAATTACATATTGGTGCTTATCGAGGAATAGTTTATGTGCGCTTCATTAGGTGCGTTTCGAAATGGGTGCGCTTTGAGGAATACCTCACTAACTTGATGGTTTAGCAAAAGGCATGATCCAAAGTAAAGCAACGCGATTGTATACCTAATCGTTTCTTCATTCTAAATTATGAAATAGTTATTTGTTATACAAGAGATCACAAAAATTTGGGCTCGTGTTAAACATACAACTTTTCACCTTTAAAAGCAAGAAAAGTGTTATAGTAAGAATAGTTATTTTCATGTGCCTTTTTTGGTAAAAATAATGTTTGTTAGCTTCTGTGGTTACACATTTTTAAAATCAATTATTTCAATAACTTAAATAATTACGTAAATTATGCTTTCTTTATGTCAGCAGCATGACTAGACCCACTACTGGGCATTTTATACTATAACTTGAGCATGTATCAGTACTATGTTAATACCTATTTTTTTATTATAATGTTTTTGTCATTTCATTACAATGAGGCAAATGAGCTATCCATTCACCTTACTGTTGACAACGAACTAAAGAACTTGATATAGCTTTGTAATGCATATAAAGGTCAAATATATTATTTGTGGTAGAAATTGGAGCATTACCGAATAATGTTTGAACTGTACCGTTACAAATGACTTGTTGATTATTAACGGTGAGTAGCTTTATTGGAACATAACAACTTCGAAAGAAATACTCACTATAGTAGTACTTATAATAATCGTTATTCCTACCTTACATAATTTATCTCAAATAGTTGTTTATTTGTAGCTTGCTTGACATCAAAATCTTCCTTCTAGTGCCGTATTTAGTGGCATCATTTGTATGGGGACCTTGCAGATCGTCAACAAAGGAAGCCGCTTGGCACAGTCGTTCTTTGTGGTCATCTGAGCTGATTTAGCCCTGTACCCACGTGGTACCACCATGGTGGTAGCCAGTGGTGGGGGGGAGAGGTCTCTTCTACCACGCTGCACTTTTACATCCATATCTCCATAAGTTTAGCAAATAGGTCGTGTTTGGTATCGTTTTCATATAATTTAAGGACGAGGAATTCATTTCTGGAACAAATTTTTCACTCGTTCATAGAAAAAACAAAAGTTCTGCGCAAAAAAAGAAAAATAAGAAAACAAAAATCTTACAAAATCTATGCTCACAAATAAACCACGAGATTGTGCTTTATAAAAAAAATATAATTAAATAGCCCTGTTTATCTAAAATATACAAACATCATCTTTCTTATACAAATTATATTTATAAATGTGTCAAAAAAAAACATTTGCCATGCGCGGCGGTATTTTGGCGCAGTAAATTTGGATAGGATTTAACACTTATTGTTTAATAATGACACAAATAGGTCGTGTTTGGTATCGTTTTCATATAATTCAAGGACGGGGAATTCAATTCTGCAACAACATTTTTACTAGTTCATAGAAAAAAATAAAGTTCAGCGCAAAAAAAAGAAAAATATAAAAAAAAACTTACAAAATCTATGCCTACAATTGAAGAATTAGATTATGCTTTATAAAATTATTTTTTAAGAGCCATATTTATCTTAAATACATAAACTTAAATTTTTTCAAAGAAATTACATTTATAAATGTGTCAAAAAAATCAGTATAAATAAATATTTTTTTTATTTGGATTTATCATTTATAATGACACGGATTAGTATTGTGAGTCCCATAGTTTTACTTAATAGAGAGTTAAAGTAATAATAAAATAAAATAAACGTTTTTTTTACCTACCTAGTTATATCAAATTTTATTGGCAGTTTCCGCTGCATCTACGTAGTTCGGTGCACTTTATTTATCTTTTTAAACAATTGCACCTTCCTGCGCATTTTTGCTTACACCACTTTATTAAGTCTATGCAAACTGTGGCTGCTGGCGGTAAGGTGGTTCACATAGGCTCCCACAAGCCGTTATTTTTGCCCCAACCCCAATCTGCAGGACATGGCAGGTTTTGGATTGTTTTTAAAAGTCGACCCCATACATTCCTCCCTGATAAATCGCTCGCAAAATATGATTGCACAGGGGCCGTATTATGATCTCTTATTTCCAGGCAGTTTTCTGACTGGCT
This sequence comes from Agriphila tristella, assembly GCA_928269145.1. Taxonomy (NCBI): domain Eukaryota; kingdom Metazoa; phylum Arthropoda; class Insecta; order Lepidoptera; family Crambidae; genus Agriphila; species Agriphila tristella. Next base: position 25,771,730 of record OV743436.1, on the reverse strand, counting down.
ATCAATCCATTTCTTTTATTTGCTATACGACGAGAAAGAGATGTCACTACAGCAATTTATAAACCTGGCAGGATTTAAGAGCTTGTAATACGGCCTCAGGGCGTCTCTAGTTGGTGGAGATTCTCCAGCTGCATGTCCTATTTCGTGAATAGCACTTTTATACATTGATTGATATCAAAAGCACTGATTAATATCAAGGACATGCATTCCAACAATTCCAACAATAACTTAAATCACAAAAACCAATCACCACGTAACTTGACATACAAAGCAATGTCATTTATTTCTAATACTTATTGGCAAAGCCTGCTCCACATTTCCTTCTTCAGCTTATTTAAATACTTCCATTGCAATTGGATAAACGCCCCAAGCTTTCGAAAGCGCTTTTTTCCCTTTACCAGCAAAAGACGATACGGTACCACACTCGGAAATGGCGTTCTTCTTTTTCCGGTGAAAGAAGATATTCATTGCTTGAGGAATTGTGGGTTCTTATTAGCACGGGTAAAAATCATCAGTTTCTGCCTTGCCATGCAATTGCAGCTTTATTAAGTAACCCAAATAAGTATAGTATTTTCACACTTTAAAATCTATAAAGAAGGAAATGTGGAGCAGGCTTTGCCAATAAGAATTAGGAAAAATTGTCATTGCTTTGTATGGCAAGTAAGTTACGTGATGATTGGCTTTTGTGATTTAAGTTATTGTTGGAAATGTAAGAATGCATGTCCTTGATATTAATCAGTGCTTTTGATATCAATCAATGTATAAAAGTGCTATTCACGAAATAGGACATGCAGCTGGAGAATCTCCACCAACTAGAGACGCACTGAGGCCGTATTACAAACTCTTAAATCCTGCCAGGTTTATAAATTGCTGTAGTGACATCTCTTTCTCGTCGTATAGCAAATAAAAGAAATGGATTGATAGCCAGTCAGAAAACTGCCTGGAAATAAGAGATCATAATACGGCCCCTGTGCAATCATATTTTGCGAGCGATTTATCAGGGAGGAATGTATGGGGTCGACTTTTAAAAACAATCCAAAACCTGCCATGTCCTGCAGATTGGGGTTGGGGCAAAAATAACGGCTTGTGGGAGCCTATGTGAACCACCTTACCGCCAGCAGCCACAGTTTGCATAGACTTAATAAAGTAGTGTAAGCAAAAATGCGCAGGAAGGTGCAATTGTTTAAAAAGATAAATAAAGTGCACCGAACTACGTAGATGCAGCGGAAACTGCCAATAAAATTTGATATAACTAGGTAGGTAAAAAAAACGTTTTTTTTTATTTTATTATTACTTTAACTCTCTATTAAGTAAAACTATGGGACTCACAATACTAATCCGTGTCATTATAAATGATAAATCCAAATAAAAAAAATATTTATTTATACTGATTTTTTTGACACATTTATAAATGTAATTTCTTTGAAAAATTTTAAGTTTATGTATTTAAGATAAATATGGCTCTTAAAAAATAATTTTATAAAGCATAATCTAATTCTTCAATTGTAGGCATAGATTTTGTAAGTTTTTTCTTATATTTTTCTTTTTTTTTGCGCTGAACTTTATTTTTTTCTATGAACTAGTAAAAATGTTGTTGCAGAATTGAATTCCCCGTCCTTGAATTATATGAAAACGATACCAAACACGACCTATTTGTGTCATTATTAAACAATAAGTGTTAAATCCTATCCAAATTTACTGCGCCAAAATACCGCCGCGCATGGCAAATGTATTTTTTTGACACATTTATAAATATAATTTGTATAAGAAAGATGATGTTTGTATATTTTAGATAAACAGGGCTATTTAATTATATTTTTTTTATAAAGCACAATCTCGTGGTTTATTTATAGGCATAGATTTTGTAAGATTTTTGTTTTCTTATTTTTCTTTTTTTGCGCAGAACTTTTGTTTTTTCTATGAACGAGTGAAAAATTTGTTCCAGAAATGAATTCCTCATCCTTAAATTATATGAAAACGATACCAAACACGACCTATTTGCTAAACTTATGGAGATATGGATGTAAAAGTGCAGCGTGGTAGAAGGGACCTCTCCCCCCCACCCCTGGCTACCACCATGGTGGTACCACGTGGGTACAGGGCTAAATCAGCTCAGATGACCACAAAGTACGCCTGTGCCAAGCGGCTTCCTTTGTTGACGATCTGCAAGGTTGATGCCACTAAATACTGCACTATTCGTGATTAAGATAAAAACACGCCTTCGATATGACGTTTGAGTGACCTTATTAAAACATCTATCCCTTTTATCGATAAACAATGGAACTAAATAACTCAAGAAATATAGGGTCGAAAATGCATTCACTGTGTTAAAACACCTATGTACAATATGTCAATAATAGGGTATTTTCCAAATTTTTGTAAACTGCTTATATTTAAAGATTGGGACGAACGATTTAACAGAAAAATAAAAATTAATTTATTAATGCCTTTTTTTTCATTAAACCAATTTTAAGTCAAACTTACTTTAATGGTTTTGAATTTACCCCCAAAACGCTCGGTTCGATGATGTCTACTGTGTGACGTCAACTTTGTGTAAACAATAGAGTAAATTGTACCACAGACTATATAGGTTAACACAAAGTTGACGTCACATAGTAGACATTATCGAACTGAGCGTTTTGGCGGTAAATTCAAAACCATTAAAAATAAAATTGACTTTAATTGGTTTAATCGAGAAAAAAGACATTATTTAATTTATTTTCATTTTTCTGTTATACTGTTCGTCCCAATCTTTGAATATAAGCAGTTTTCAAAAATTTGGAAAATACCCTATTGGACTCTTCATACTGGTCAGAGAAAAGAGAAATCCAACTACACAACACAACTATCAATTCAACATGGGAGGACAAATTGCATACCTACGCTTTTCTTTAGAAAATGTTGATCCATCTTTGCTCCACACGTTGGCAAAAACCTTGGTCAATGTAACGTTCGTTGATGCTTTTGAAAGAACCTCTTTGAAGCATTTGTTACAAAACCGGCAACGCACGATGAATTTGTGCCAATATTGTGGCCAACGTGTGGAGGCTTTAGCCACATAATAAACTTATCACTAACGTTGTCTTCCCCAGCGTTCTGCTACCGACGCGACGCGCTGCCTCACCTGTGCACCCTCATCACCGGAGACGCTCTCCTCTATTCCATGTTCAGGGAGAATGCTGAACCTGTCGACTGCCCGCTCAAGGGGCCTTTTTCCTTTACTTATAACAGGTAAGAACCACTGATCTCTTAATATAAGTCATAATAGGTATCTTTCAGCCCTCATCCTCTACGATCCACCGACGAGGCTCCACCGGTGGATCAATGTTTTTTTTTTCTCTTCGATCCACCAGTGGATCGTAAGAAAGTTTTCTTGGACCATAGAGCTGCTTTGTCTGAAAAATAGTAGGTATGTTTCATATTCATAAGTCTGTTTTATCTATGTAAGAAACAATCGTGACCGTTTTCGTTTAAATTATATTTCATACCCCGACTATGAACTAGGGTCGAGGAAGTTATGCCATGTAAGTAGAAATTTTTCAACAGTACTAAACAGCTGTCATAGTATCTTCAGCCATCACTGTTAAATGAAGAGCTAGAGGTCGAGAAATTTATATCTCACATTTTTGTATGAGTATTGAAAATATTGTGATTGTGTTGTGATAGGCTGTCGGTAAACTGAATTATCCTAAAACGTATTGGCCATTTACGTTTAATATAAATGACAATGTGTGTATTAAAATTAGAGTCTTGCATATAATACCTATGTCACAAAACAAAAAACAGCCAACATTTAGGGGTGTCGCAACTCAGTGCTGAAATCCTTCGAATTATCGTCGAATACCATAACTAGTTCATTGAATAAGCAAGTGCTTCTGATGTGTTTAAATCATCATACATTTAATTTGTAATTAAATGTATTTGAAAACATGAGCAGTGGAAGACTTTATCAATCTGTTAAGCTCATCTGACACTCAAATTGACATAAAGCAGCCAAAGTCATCGCACAAACGCAGCGACAGCACCCGTCACGTCTCCAAAACGAGCTCCGACAGTCGTAGTCGCAGCGACAGATAACGTGCGTCAAGCAGAAATCCACCCAACTACAATACAGATAGCTATTAATTTCGACTACAAGCCGTCAATGTGTCACCAAACTTGGTGGCAGTTCGATAACTATTTCTAACGAGTATTCTGTAACAAATCAATGAAGTTTCTTCGCCGATTTTGGCAGTTTACTGAATTATTAAAAGCTATATTTATCATTTTACTGCACGTACGCACCTATTGTTCTATTCATGGATATGTTAAAGCCAGTTTAGCTGTCTATTTTGAAAGAAGTGTTCCAATGCTGACTTTTACAGCATTTTGTACTTTTCTAACTATTCGGCTGACAGATGCCGCTGTCTATCAGTCATATTCGGGGCTGCTTTCGTTACCAATATGTTGTGTGTAATTACATATTTTCTGCTAGTTAAATAAGAGAAGAAAAACTATTGTATGGTTATTGGTTATTAGCATTTTATAATCAGAAGTAACATGGTAGAAGATGTTATGTCATAAATATCACATCGAAACAAAATAAAACAGCTTGAAGATTAATATAAGAAAAACCTCCCTCGTTACCTCATTCAAGGTTGTCCCGAACGTTAATTACAAAAGTGGATGAATATAATTAATCACCGGTTGACACCCCTAATGGAGGATGGAGTGACGAGTGGCGTCGCAAGACTTAATTAGTGTCCGAGGGCCGTGTGTCGTTAGTTCCACGTCGAATTTGTTCAACGCCCTCTTTCGGGGGGTTAACGAATCACCCATCGCTTAACTTTTCAATTTATTTATAACTAGGTACTATATATTTAACTAAACAGTTATGAACGGCAATACCTCAAAAAGTACTCATGCTATCGGTGGCTACTCTTGAAACACGTAAGAGAATCTGAGATCGAATTGGTATCGAGTAAACGTCAAAACAGTACAATGGAAATCATGGCAACCGTTTTGATCTTAGAGCTACGTTGGCTTCCGGAACGGAAGCCCGCAATGCTCTAAGATTTTACTAAAACATTTTGACATTTATTCGATCCTGGTGTGAACTCGATCTCGTTAATTTCTGTCGAGAGTAGGGGGGCATCCAAATTGTGGGTTTTATTTCTTTTTCTTCTTTTTACGCAAATCACAAAAAAAAACTCTTCTGTCATCACCCGTGCGCAATTTACCGACTGACATTTTACTTGTCCTTTATCTTGTGGTCACCCGACCTCCATCTGAAGATTTGAATCTTCTACATCGTGCAAGTACTTATTTCAACAATTTGTTTACCAGTCTCCTCGATGCTACGATCAAGCTACGCAAGCACAAACAATAAATTCCGATTGTGTAAACTTCCAGAGGTCACGGCGACTGCAAGAGCCCGGTGTCGTCCATCGAGAGCTGCACGGAGGACTCTCGTCTGCTGCTCAACTACCAGGCCTGCCCTGACGTCCACGGATCTGAGAGCACCGGTAAATACAGATAGATAGATAATCATTTATTTGCATCTCATCATGTGTTGAGGCATGGACGTTTCGTCCATGGTTGAGGCAAAAAAATAAAATAAATAAGTTCAGCAATCAAATCAATACTGCATATAGGAAATTAAAACAATACTGGTTAAATTGTATGTCACAGCGATGCAAATTAAGCTCAGCGCACTACCCAAACACTAACTACTAAATATTGCACAACACACACACGTATATCTACACACATAAGCAGAACTTTAAATTTTCATCATAATAATGAAAATGATGATAAAGATGCTTCAGTTATTTGTTATTATTTCGAATTATGATCATGAGACGGCCCATTTTCAGCAATAAAAATATTTCTGATTTTCTTTCCGAACGTTAGAAAAAGTATTTTAAGACTTCAATTTTCGTTACCAGAAATGATCATTCAATTCGTCGTAATTTAGCGGAGACTTTGTTTCACATAACACATGTGGCATTAGTTAGCTAAGTGTTTAAACATTTGTGCATAATAGTTTTAAAAAATTAGCGTTCATGTACCCATAGAAATTGCAAATTCTTTAAAATTCTCTAAACAACACGGCAATTTCACTCTTAAGTAAACCCCTAATATTAGATTTGTATTCGATAACCTAGAGGGGATTGATGTTTTCCATATTGCACCATATATGTAACCATTGCCAGCATTAGGTTCATCAAACGGCTTAAGTGACTTTTGGCCTATTTCAGAAGGCAGCAAAAAAAGGCGTCCTTCTTAGCATTTTTTCATCTTTAAATCCAACTTTTAAACAAATAATGCTGCTCCATTTTAATATTTATGTTTCTAGCTCCATTTAAATTTTCTTTATAAAACTCGATTTTACTATTAAACAAATTCAAATTTAATTACATACTAAAATCTCCTCTTTCAAAAACATATTTCATCATCGAAAAAGACATGGCATTCCCAAGAGTGCTACTTCAGAAAATTGCTCACAAATGAAATGGGCAATCTTCCAGAAGGTGGCAGGGTAGTCGGGCCTCGTTAAACGGCGCAGATTAAAATAACTGAGTTGCTCAAGTGACAATTCGATTGTGGAGGTACACAAACTGCGAAGGTACTGATAAAATAAATCTGGAACGATTATTTGACTAATACTCAAATCAACTTGGGTATCAATCGTTTTAATGAACTGTGAACATCCACACGTAGTTAAGTTGACTTTTCAGTAAATTTTATATACTGTTAATTTTTAAGTAAGATAGTAAACATATTCAGAAAACAAGGGATTTCTAGTACTAAATAAATTTCACTCAAAACTGAAATATTTCAACCCGTTTTGAAAGATTTAATTTTCATATCAATTTAATTTTCATTTCATTGAAATTTTCACTTCTAAAAATGAAATGGGAATATCAGACAACGTTTCTGAATATGAAAATTAATAGTTAGAAAATATCGGAAAAAATCTTGATTAATCGGCAAACTCATAAAAATAGCAAGACGTGTGCGTAATCACATTCTTTTCATGATTTACGTAGGTAAACAAGATAGTATCTTTTGATAACGCCCGTGTAATTCTATGAATGATCTCTAAATTCAGAAATCAGTAAAATTTTGAGACATGAACAAACCTCAATATTTTGACCAATTATTAAATATTGAAACTTTTAACTGTAACATACTCGATTAGAATAGGGAAAGAGATACACACTCATTACATTTTTTAGATATACTTAAAAATTTACCGTGTATAAGTACTTAATGTAGGTAATATCTTGTATTTACTTGGCATTTTATAAATGACAATGACACCTTTGGTAAATAAAATTCAATTAAATTCAAAACATATTGTAGGAAAGTTAATAATGTCAGTTTCAAGTGTTTTCTTTTGTTACTCATAATAAGCACTCAAGTTCATAAAACCGTTACATTTAAATAAAAGTTTCGTCCAGTAAATCCATTAAATCCATAAACATTAAAATAAAACCTAGCCCTATTCCGACCGCATTCCTATTTTTACGGCGTCGCATTGTCTCGATCTTGGCTAAGCCGATCTATTCTTGGGTATTCAAATCGCTACTCTATAGATATTGGATAAGAACATTTTAATGCAACTTTAGAGCTTTGTAAAACCTAGCTACTAAGTTCATCTGTAGATCGTAAAAGATAAACAACTTTCGCAAATGCTGGATATTGGATAAAGCTTTAGAGTTTTTCTGCCTCTCTGAGCTTTTTTTCAGGTTAATTTCCTAATTGGGCAAATCCCGTGCTGACTTCACTTAATTGACAATTTAAATTAAGAAATAAAAAATTTAAACCATTCAATCAAAGATGTTTTTGCTTCGTTGATCGTTGTTCTAATTATAGCAGTATTGAGAAATGTATTAATTTAAATATGTTTTCAATTAGTTATTGCGGGTGGAAATTCTGAAATATTTAATTTTCATAATAGACAGACAAACATTCCACCATTTTCATGGATAGTAACAAAATTGCACATTTCTTTGAGCTGTAGATATATCAAAATTCTTTGTTTTGTCACTTTTTGAACTTTTACCGTAAATTATGTCAAATTTGAACTGCTGTATCATTGACATAAACTTGTTTTGTATGATTTTCCTTGGTTGGTTTTCCGCTTGTTTTCAAAGCCTTCATTCATTCATTGTTCCATAGCCTTCTCTATTTGTTCTCATTTCATCCATGTTCCTAAGGAATTTGATAACAAAAAGTATCAAAATAACATAATTATTGAGGAGCTCGGTGGCGCAGTGGTTTAGCGCCTGACCCAGCGATTTCAGAGGTTAGGCAACGTTCGCAAGGGTCGGTCATGGGATGGGTGACCAAAAATGTAAGTATTATTTCAACCCCCTCCGTGCTTCGGAAGGCACGTTAAATCGTTGGTCCCGGCTGCATTTGTATTCGTTAACACCCACCAATCCGCATTGGGCTCGCGTGGTGGGTTATGGCCCGTCCTCCTTATCCACCCATAAGGAAGGCCTGTGCCCCAGCAGTGGGGACATTAAAAATGATGGACATTGTTGAATTGTAGTGGAAGAGCTGGAGTGCCTGGCGACGTGGAAGGAGGGCAGCCTGCGGTTCCTGGTGGGTAAGCTGCACCACAACCACGCCACCAGCAACGAGGACCGGTACCGCTGCTTCGTCTACGAGAAGACCAATGGTATCGGTAAGATTTAGACCACCTGTAGTTCTTTTAACCTTACTTGATCCTGAATCCTGATACTTCAAGCATCGCTTCTCTCAAGATTTTCTGATTTCCGTATCACTTACATGGACGTTGATTTTGATGGTTGGAATAGTAAGAGACCGCAAAAAAGATCATTATAGTCTGTAACGTTACATAATTAATCTGTAACGTTAGAAAATTATAGTCTGTAATGTAACATACATTCAATTACATTACATTCAGGTTTGCATGCCCTGTTAATTTCCCTCATTCTAAAGTGCCATAATTTGCTTTATCAATTTGATAATGTCGTTTTTATTAGTAATACTTTGCTAGAATACCTATCTACCTCAGTATTGGGTATATAATATTTTTCTAAATTATATACCTACTTAAAATGAAGTTGTACAAAATTTTATTCCCCACATTTTTTCCTATCACAGCGTCAGGCAATGGTGCCAAGGACGGTCCCAACAACACGGGTGGCGTCGAGTACAGAGTGGCGCAATCTGGCGACGCCACGTGCAACGGCCTGTTCAGCGCCACTGAGGGGTCTAGGACGATGGCTTTGAAGCGAGGTACGTAGACTTGGGTTTGCTAATTAACGATTGATTGTTTAATTTACGAGGGTGGAATGATAAGTCCATGACTTGACATGAATGAAGAAACACTTATTTTCGGAATATTTTGTTTTATTTCTCTACATAATCTTATTGTAGTTCTGCGTATTCAGTCCAACGAAGTTCCTACCTCTTTAACCCATTATTTTTTTCTTTCATTGCCTGATAACTGGTAACTGAAATGAGGGCCCATTTCAGACACCTTTTGGCTTGATGAAAATCTTTGCCCGCCAAAATATTTATTCGTGTTTTATGTAGGAGTGTTTTATGTTATTGGTAGGAGAAAAAATCTTAGTAGTGGGTTGAATTTAGAGAATAGCAAGGTCATTAAGAAAAGTTGGAAGTCGCTGGAGCTTTTTGTTTCCAAAAGTTTATTCTTTTGCCTAATTTGAAAAAAAAATGTAGTGTAAAAAATCCTTAATGAATTTCTTTTTAAGAAACAAAAATAAATTATGAAAAAAAAAGTATTTCATCTTTTCAAAGTCATGGACTTATGAATCCACCCTCGTATTGGAACATAGCAGATGCTTCTTATAAGACAACATCACAAACAATGCTCTGATTCCAAAATAAGAGTGGAAATCAGAGACAACGGTTGAACAACGAACACAGACCTGAGCCAATAGAGAAACGTTCGTTCGACACCTTGAAAACTGGCACATTAATCACTCGACCACGGAGGTCGTCGCTTTACGTGGCTTTACAATAGATTTCGGTGTAGATTCGACTTAAACTCGAAGGACCAAATAAAAAAAAACTGATATAACATGAGTTTACTTTAAAACTAGACGACTAATTTAAAGTTTCGAATAAACAGTTAATTTGTAAGCACATTATCCTTCAGCTTTTATGTCAAAGATTTTTAACACCAAAACTTCAATTCCAGTGTCAGTGCGCTTCAACTGCCAGTTCCCATCCTGGATGACGTTCTCGCACACGTGGCACACGCTGGACTTCAGTAGCAACTACACGTTCTACCAGCGAAACGCGACGCTGCGCATCACCAACCAGACTGGCGCTGACGTCAAAGTCTACTGCGTCAATGTTAAAGCAAGCTCGCCAAGCGGGAACTCTGTAGCGCTGGTCGCGCATTGGCAACATCACTGGTAAGTTCTCTCTTAACTGGGAAAATGTTAGCACACGCTAGAGTTCAGTAGCAACTACTTGTTCTACAATACTTGCATCTTTAAAATTCTCGTTCATTGCCAGTGGAATGTCTCTCATCATTTTATCATTAGAATTTATCAAAATATTGTTAGCGTAAACTGGAACCAGAAACGCACTCTACCCCCAAACAATTTTAAATTATTACTTCAGCTTTTATTACAATACTAGCGGCCGCCCGCGACTTCGTCTGCGTGGAAAGATTTTTTGCTATCCCTCGGGAACAATACTTTTGTTTGGGTTGAAAGGTACCCTATGTCCTTTTCTGTACCCATGACAACGTGTATGCAAAATTGCATGATGATCGGTTCAGTAGTTAAGACGTGAAGGCGTAACAAACAAACATACAAACAAACGGACTTTCGCATTTATAATATTACTAGCTTTTGCCCGCGACTTCGTCCGCGTGGATATTCGAGAAAATCCTATGGGAACCTTAAACCAGGATAAATAGTATTCAATGTTTTAATTTCATCAAAATCTGATCAGCCGTTTTAACGTGATTAGGCGGGTCCCCACCAAGCGCGCTGACCCGCTTTTTCCTCTCATAAAATTTCATTTCCTATTTTGACACCTACAGACTTTCATACAAACTTTCATCCGCTATTTTAACTCTTTCCACCATTATTTCGTAATAAAAGGTAGCCTGTGTCATTTCTCAAGCTTTACTCTATCTCTGTGGCAAATTTCATTAAAATCGGTTTAGTATTTTAGGCGTGATAGCTTAACAGACAGACAGACAGACAAAATTACTTTCGCATTTATAATATTATTATGAATTAAGTATAGATTTTGTATTTTAGATTTTGAATTTTGTTCTGTCAATTTAACTCATGGAAGTCGATTGAATAACATAATCTCGTAGTGTAAAAGTATGTAAGTAGGTACCTTATAAATACGATAGTAGCATAACTTCTTTAGTCTCTCTATACTGTGGTACAATCAAACTTTCATCCCCTATTTCAACCCATCCAACACTTATTTCGCAATAAAAGGTAGCCTATGTCCATTCTCAAGCTCTACTCTACCTCTGTACCAAATTTCATACAAATCGGTTCAGTAGTTTCGGCGTGAAGGCGTAACAGACAGACGGACAGACAGACAGAGTTACTTTCGCATTTAAAATATTAGTATGGATTTTGTATTACTGATCTTGAATTTCGTTCTGTCAATTTTACTCATGGTAGTCGATTAAACAACATAATCTCGTAGTGTAAAAGTATGTAAATGGGTACCTAATAAATACGATTGTGGCATAACTTCTGAAGTCTCTATTCTGTAGTACAATCAAACTTTCATCCCCTATTTCAACCCTTCCAACCCTTATTTCGCAATAAAAGGTAGCCTATGTCCTTTCTCGAGCTCAACTCTACCTCTGTACCAAATTTCATCCAAATCGGTTCAGTGGTTTCGGCGTGAAGGCGTAACAGACAGACGGACAGACAGACAGACAGAGTTACTTTCGCATTTATAATATTATATATATTAGTAATAGTAATTAGTAATTAGTATTAGTATGGAAGTATGGATTTTGTATTACTGATCTTGAATTTCGTTCTGTCAATTTTACTCATGGTAGTCGATTAAACAACATAATCTCGAAGTGTAAAAGTATGTAAATGGGTACCAAACAAATACGATAGTGGCATAACTTCTGAAGTCTCTCTATTCTGTGGTACAATCAAACTTTCATCCCCTATTTCAACCCCTCCAACCCTTATTTCGCAATAAAAGGTAGCCTATGTCCTTTCTCGAGCTCTACTCTACCTCTGTACCAAATTTCATACAAATCGGTTCAGTAGTTTCGGCGTGAAGGCGGAATAGACAGACGGACAGACAGACAGAGTTACTTTCGCATTTATAATATTAGTATGGATTTTGTATTATTGATTTTGAATTTCGTTCTGTCAATTTTACTCATGGTAGTCGATTAAACAACATAATCTCGTAGTGTAAAAGTATGTAAATGGGTACCAAATAATGCGATAGTGGCATAACTTCTGAAGTCTCTCTATTCTGTGGTACAATCAAACTTTCTTCCCCTATTTCAACCCCTCCAACCCTTATTTCGCAATAAAAGGTAGCCTATGTCCTATCTCGAGCTCTATTCTACCTCTGTACCAAATTTCATCCAAATCGGTTCAGTAGTTTCGGCGTGAAGGCGTAACAGACAGACGGACAGACAGACAGACAGAGTTACTTTCGCATTTATAATATTAGTATGGATAGCGGCCGCCCGCGAATTCGTCTGCGTGGAAAGGTTTTTTGCTATCCCTCGGGAACTATACTTTTTTCGGGATGAAAGATACCCTATGTCCTTCTCTGTACCCCTGACAACGTGTATGCAAAATTTCATGATGATCGGTTCAGTAGTTAGGACTTGAAGGCGTAACAAACAAATAAACAAACAAACAAACAAACGGACTTTCGCATTTATAATATTAGTAAGGATACTAAGGATGGCTCTACGGCATTCAACTCTGGGGTAGCGCCTGCAAGTCCAGTGTAATTAAAATACAAAGAATGCAAAATTCTATCTTACGAACACTAAGTGGTGTTCCTTGGTTCGTCACTAACGCTGAAATTCACAAAGATTTGATGATCAGTACCATCCAGGAGGAAATCCAGAAGCACAAAAGCAAATACCAGGAGAGACTGGGAAAGCATACCTAATGATCTGGTGCGGCCAGAGAATAGCCACTAAAGACGAGATCTTACTCCAATCGCCTAAAAAGGAAAGACATTCTATAGTCCAGCGGGGCTACTCAAATGGCCACTTTTCTATTCGTTCGCTAACTTAAAAATTAAAAATAAGCCATAAACACCAAAATAACGTGTCGTAGGCTTGTCAATTCTGTACAATACAACAATGTCTGTGATTTGCATAAACTTGCGAACGTCTGACTTGATCATTAATTGCTTATTTTTAAGACTTAAGTTAGCGAACGAATATAAAAGTGGCCATTTGAGTAGCCCCCCTGAGGTGCCCAAACGGTCGATCGCGATCGACCTGTCGATTGCGAGAGGTTTTAAGGTCGATTGCCAAGGATAACACATTTGACAGTTTATGCACCCAATGTAGTTTTACTTATGCAATTTCTTTTCTTGATAAATCTTTTTGCTAGGTCGATCTTCTTAAGAAAAGTATGGGCCCCTGCTATAGTCGAATCGGCTCCTATAGTGATAACTTAACTTCGAGAACATGGCTCGCTGGAGTCACGCTCTGAATGACAATGATCAATCACAAAATCTGATTAAAGTAGAATACTGATTGCAGATTCCTATCTGCATCAGTATGTGATCCTTAAAAAGAACTTTAGCGAACAATGTTTTTGAGATAGGCAGAGATCCAAAGAAATACAGTTTCAGTTCAATGAAGTTTAATCCTTTATCGTCACTGTAACTTATTTGTTGTCTGCAGCGTATCGCGATACGTGTGCGTGGTGTTGTACCGGCGCGACACGTACATCGCGGAGCTGCAGCGCGGCGCGCCCACGGCCCGCCCCGACGACGCCTGCTCGCCGCACCACTTCAACGCTGTCACGGCGCCTTATGTCACGCTAGTCGGTACGTGCAGTTAGCTCAATGGTCTTTTATACCCAAAGGAGAAGCTCTTGATCACTAAATATTTCACTAAATATTAAGTGACAAAAAAACTCGAAGGTAGAAGGGCATTTTATCGGGAATCCTCAACCACCTGATGAACTGGCTACCTTTGACATTTTTATACTCCACGGAGAAGCTTTTGGTCACTAAATATTCCATTAACTATTAAGTGACAAAAAATTCGGGCATTTATCGGGAATCTTCAACCACTGAAGAAGTGGCTACCTTTACCTCAAGTTGACAATGATAACATTAATATTTTGACTACAGATTTAGGTTAAAGCAAGCAAGTATCTTCCTGGGAATCGAACACAGGACCTTTGCGTCTATTTGTTTCATTCTGGCTATAAGCATCCTATCCTACGACGCGCAATGTGCCATGTCTAAAAAGATAGTTCTCGTTCATAAGAACGAGCCCTCTTATAAGGTCCATAAGTCTTAGGTCCACGCAGTGCTGGATTTGTCAATAGGCTGTATAGGCCGCGGCCTAAGGGCGGAAAGGGCCTAGGGGGGTGGCAGACTAGCAACGCCATTCAAAAAAAGAGGTGGCTTGTACTATTCGGCCTAGGGCAGCCAAGACAGTAAATCCGGCACTGGGTCCACGTCTGCTAAACAGTTCTCTGCATTGTATTCCTGTAAGCACTCCTTTTTCCACCGCATCTATAAAATAATGTACAACTTTTTTCTTTTGGTTCCAGCGAGCAATCCAGAATCGAAAGTGTGTCCATACTCCGGCAAATACAGCATACAAAACAGCAGGCATCAGAGAAGCGTCAGATCCTCAGAAACGATACATAGGAGAAAGCGAGAGGGAACACTCTCTGAACATAATCGTAGGGTTATCGGTACTAGGTTGTTCAATTTTAGCGTAAGGAACATGTCCGATGCTCCCATACTGAGGAGCAGGAGGCAGGTGGAGGACTCGGCCTGCTCGGGCACCAACTACAATAGACTTGAAGTCGGATGCAACTCTGTGAAGAATATGGAGTTCTATTCAACTTGTGATAATAAGGAACTGATGACAGGTGAGTGTTTTTATCTCTTTGCATGACCATATCATTTTACCTTTTTTCCTTAAAAAGATTTCTAGAGGCACTTTATTGAAATGTCCAACAATAAACTCAAACTAAAGAACAAATCTTTCTTGTTTTCGTTTCCGTTTGCCATAATGATGGTAGCTTACGTTTACTAGATGAATCTCTCTTAATAACTAATATTATGCAATGAAACGTGGTCGCTGACTATGAGTCTCATAAGAAGGCTCCAAGGTCATCCAGCACGCAATGGAGAGAGTCATGCTCGGCGTTTCCCTACGTGATATACTTAATCAGAAATGAGGATATCCGTAGGAGAACTAAAACAAACCGACATCGCTCGAAGGATTGTTTAGCTGAAGTGGCAGTGGGCGGGACACATAGCGAGAAGAACCGATGGCCGTTGGGGCGGAAAGGTTCTAGAATGGCGACCGCGCGTCGGATAAAACTCCGTGCGCAGGCCCCCGACAAGGTGGACCGTCAATCTAGTGAAGATCGCGTGAAGCCACTGGATGCGGGCAGCGCAGGAACGAACGTTGTGGAGATCCTTGGGGGAGGTCTATACCCCCACTGCTGGGTACCTATAGACCTCCCCCAAGGATCTCCACAACGTTGTTGTACGGCTGATAATGATGATGATGAACTAAGATTATAAAAACGAAAGTTTGTGTGTGTGTTTGTTACTTTTGCGGATGAAATTTGGAAAACATTGAATAAGTACTTTTTATTCTGGTCTAAGGTTTTCTAAGGTCCACGCGGACGAAGAAACGGGCGGCTGCTAGTATATAATACTCCCTCAATCCACTAAAAACCATTGTACAGTATGCTTAAAATAACTTGGCGGCTCTGAACTTCGCTCTGAACGCTTCGCAGTAGACAAATACAGGCGTGCGCGGGGACGGGGCGCGGGCTGAAATACTCGGAACTATGGAACTCGACATGTACCCTGCGCGAAACATCACTTGCAGTTAACTTCCGAGCGGCCAAGTTATTTTGCGCATACTATAAATTGCGAAACACACCGGATGCGTAAGCGTATGCGTAAGCGTGCACGTAGACAATGACGTTATAATGTCTGAAACTTTATTAGACATGGCACACCGCTCAGGCGCTCACGTAACGCGTAGACTGATGCGTAACCCTATGCATTGCAACTCATGACGTTGTACTCAATGTGGGTGTTCTACGAGCTCAAAATCAATGGAATATCGCAAATCGATGTACAGTATAGCCGTTTGGTACATGTATACTTGAGGTGAAAACAAAATTTTGGACCCGCAGTTCTTAAAAATTCTTCCCTTAGGAGAGGAGCTATGGTGTCATCTTTTTTTTGTATGAGAAAAAATTTTTTTTGTTATCGTGTATGGTATTGAATGAAAGGGCTTGCTGAGCCGGTTCTAAAAATATATCACATCGTTATATTTCAGTCACTTGTTTTAAATTAAACCAAAAAACATTTTCAAAACATACCAAGTTTGGGCTCCTACAGATACAATATGGTTGAATTATTTTTCATAAAATATACCTCAAATGATATGTAATATTCTCATATCTAACCTCAAGAAAGCAATTTTGATATTTAGTTTTTTTTTTTTTTTTTTCATGATTTCAAAGCTTTCACAAAGTGATTATATTTATTTAAAAAAATGATTGTTCTAAAACCTATCTTGTGTGATATCGAATGAAAGGGCTTTCTGAGCTGTTTCTAAAAATATATCACATAATTACATTTCAGCACTTGTTTTAAATTAAACCAAAATTCAATTTCCAAAAATTTGAAAAAAATACTAAATTTAGATATTTTCAAAATTACTTTCTTGTGCTTTGATATGAGGATATTATGTACCTAACTCTTAAGGTGTTTTTTACAAGAAACAATTCAACCAAGTTGGATCTGAGCCCAAGCTTGGTATGTTTTGAAAATGTTTTTTGGTTTAATTTAAGAAAAGTGGCTGAAATATAATGATGTGATATATTTTTAGAACCGGCTCAGCAAGCCCTTTCATTCGATACCATGCACGATAGATTTAGAAAAAAAATCATTTTTTTTCCCATACAAAAAAAAGATGACGCCATAACTCCTTTCCTAAGGGAAGAATTTTTAAGAACTGCGGGTCCAAAATTTTGTTTTTACCTCAAGTATACGTGTACCAAACGGCTTTGCTGTACATCGATTTGCGGTTTTTTTTTGCGAACACGTAGGACTATATTGGACGTCACACCGAACACGCAAGTATCTTTGCTGCGCGTCACTACGCGCGTGTCTACGCAGCCGGTGTGCTCAGGCCTTAAAGATTCATAAACGTAACGTTTGTGCAGCGTACACGTGCCACGGCGGGTGGTACGAGAACGGCGTGTCGTTCGTGGTGACGACGCCCGTGACGCGCGACAGCACGGCCGCGCGCCGCTACTGCTTCGTGTCGCGCGACGCGCGCGGCGCCGCGCTCGCCGTCGCGCGCTCGCCCGCCAACTGCGAGCGCGCCGCCGCGCCCGACCGAGCGCTGCTGTTCGACGCCACCGCCCAAGGTTACTGTTTTTTTATGCACAAACGGGATGGTGCTTGGCCTTCACCTCACCTGATGTTATGTGACGATAAGGCCGAAGGTGGAAGCGTACTACACCTATAATCCTCATCACTGAGGAACTGGCTATCTTACCTCTAACTGCCACAACTCTGACTATCTCGTCAAAGTACCAGATCAGTACCACGACACAATACCAGTAGATCAGAGGTGCCCAAACGGTCGATCGCGATCGAGAGGTTTTAAGGTCGATCTAAAGGTGCGTCCAGATATGTTCTTTTGCCCGTACCGTACCTCCGTTCCGATCGGCGTCGCGATCAAAGAACGCTAGTCTGGACGCATGTTCGGAACGGTGCGGAGGTACGCCGTTCCGTTCGCCGAACAGGTACGCCCCGATCCACCTCGAATCTCTCGCTCTTTTGCCCGTACCCGTATCTCTCGCTCTTGAGCGTCGCGAACAAAGAACGCTAGTCTGGACGCATGTTCGGAACGGTGCGGAGGTACGCCGTCTCGATCGCCGACAGGTACGCTCCGATCCATCGCGAGTCGGTTTTTTCGCCCCGTTCAAAGGAAAAACGGAACGGAGGAACGGTACGGCGCTAGTCTGGACGTGATCGCGGCGACGTGCGGCGGTTTGATCGGAACGGTGGTACGGAACGGAGGTACGGAACGGGCAAAAGTAGCGTCCAGACTTATTTGATCGGAACGCTGGTACGGAACGGAGGTACGGTACGATCAAAAGAACATATCTGGACGCACCTTAAAAGGGCGCAGTCTGCACACTGCCACTGCCCGCTGCCACTCGAAAAAAAATCATAGTGCTTAAATAAAGACGAAATAGTGAATTATCTCTCTGGAGTGCACTCCGAACAAGCGTTGTGGTATTTTTTATCACTTAATCAATATTTTCTAGCCAGCCGTTTAGTTTAATGGACTTTTATTGCGAAAAGTGGCCACTTTTAGCAATAAAAGTCCATTAAACTAAACTACAGGCCCAAAAATATTGTTTGAGTGATAAAAAGAACCACAAAGTAAGTTCGGAGTGCACTCCAGAGAGATAATTCACTATTTCGTCTTTATTTAAGTATTATGATTTTTATTCCAATGGCGGCGCTAGTGTGCAGAATAAGCGCTCTTATTAAGGATTACACATTTGACAGTTTATGCACTCAATGTAGTTTTACTTATGCAATTTCTTTTCATGATAAATATTTGGTGGGTTAAACGGTCAAATGTCGATCTCTCTTAATCATAAATTTTTGCTAGGTCGATCTTAAGCAGATCGACAAATCGATTCTGCTCGTCAATACCAAATCAGTACCACAACACAGTACGAGTAGGTAGTAGACTCTGCTCGTCAAAGTGACGCGCAATGGAGAGCTCAGACTCGTCGGCCCCCTCATTCATGTTCATGTCGGAGAACGATCTGCCTTTCTATAATTTCAAAATCTATCGCATTTGCTTTCAGGATGTGATATATGGATAATTCTTTTAAACTTACCAAATAAATGTAGAAATGTGTCACATCTATCTGCCAAAATGAAAACGATTGCGATAACTCCGCGTTTCCTCATATAAAAAGTTAGTAGGTAGTTCTCCGATGGTAACAATGTCATCAAGCAGAATGTCTCTGAACCACAACCACGGTGGAGGGATATACACACCTACAATCGTGTAGATATTTCACTTTTCAAATCCGTTGTATTTAAAGCAGGTAGATAAAGCAATAGTCTCAGATGGTAAGAATGGCAAAAATAAATGACAGAATAAGTAGGTCCAAGGCTGTAGGTACCACGGTGCAAGGTGTAGTTGTGTGCTTAACGAAGTCGGTTTGGACAGATACGCGACCTCGGAATGCCTCGGATGGACGCATTGGGTCGCCATTATAACAAGGGCATGAGCATTCAATTCCACGTTATCCAGGGTGTGAACCACCGTGTAGTTGTAGTTTAGTATTAGGAAAGTAGTAGGTACATGTTAAAAATAGAAATTTTAAAATTCTTGAATATTTTCAGGCGAGTGTCAAGATCAGACGAACAACCAACCGGTGCTAAGGATACCCTCACCGCTGATCATTATCACCACGATCCTCACCCTTCACCACATCATCCCCAGATGATTCACCGCGCGCACATAGACACACACCTGTATAGCACTGACGTATACCTAGACAGGCTTAGGAACAAAATGTAGACTTTGGAATGTTCTTTTGATTTGTAAAAAAACGTGTGTTCGATTTTGTAAAATGTAATAGATAAAGTAAAATGTAACTCTTTAGACTGGTCAGGAAGAAGATCTACTTAAAAATATTACAACATTTAATTAAAGACAACCATGTAAATCAGCTAATAAAAAATAAATTGTATATTATTATGTAAGGTTTTTTCTGTCCAGTCTTCACAACATATTATATCATAGATAGTCCCAATCGCCTGAACTTCTGCGCAATATTGATAATGTGCTAGTTAAATTATATCCAACACAATGTACCTATTTTAAGGTTTGGCTGTATTTATTTTCGTACAAAATTTTGTATTTTGTATAAATTACGGATAAAGCCATAGCTTCGATTTTATAAATTACAATAACTGTTGCAAGCTAGAATAGTCTAGAAAACTACTAATTGCAAAACAGCTACATAAAAGATCTTTGAAGAACATTCTCTTGGAAATAACTTACTTCGAATTCAAATACAATGTTTTTATTAAATTATTATGACAAAACTATGACAAATTTAAATCATGAAGCAATTTATTTTATATTAAAAAGTCCAGAAAACTTTTGTCGTAGCTGCTACGACAAGATTTTTCTGCGTCTACGACGTAGCAATTATACTTTTTACCCCTACATGGAATCAAAAATTTTCCTTAGTTTATGTAAATAATTAGAATCATTTTAATGTTTAAAAACGCTAGTAAAATATTACCATGGTTTTACCCGTAAAATATTCAAATAACTAGATAATGATAATATACATACTAAGTCTAATATTCTGCACGAATAATCGAGTATTAAACCTTCGTATGTATTAGAGATACTATTTCTTTAATATCTTCCTATATTTTTATTAATAAAACAGCACACATAACCTGAATACATTTAAAACCAGAATTACCAGAGATTTTAAAGAATCACTAAAATTATATTCATTGAGTAGATAAAAAGATTTTATACTTAATAGCACAATTTGTGTATACGCCTCAATACACTACCATCGAATAGCATTTCAATTAAAAATATAAAATTATATTATATAAAGATATGAATATTTTTTTCCGTAAAAGGGTTCTGACACGGTCAAACATTTTGTAGTAAATACCTACTTAATACATTTCACGGAGTTTCTTTAAAGGGACTTTTTATATTTTGCTCATATTGTC
The DNA here is from genome assembly GCA_928269145.1 of Agriphila tristella. NCBI lineage: Eukaryota > Metazoa > Arthropoda > Insecta > Lepidoptera > Crambidae > Agriphila > Agriphila tristella. The sequence goes on along the minus strand of OV743436.1, from coordinate 25,750,727 downwards.
CTAGTCATAGGACATAGCTGTGTTGCTTTAGTTTATTAATTAAGAATAGATCTAAGCCAATGATTGCATTTTTTGGAAACTAGGTAAATATAGTTTGATCGTCTCACAAGCCCTTTTGAGTATTCATTTAAGATTTTTCTCATCACAAAGGGTAATTTCTCCATCACCGTTTTGTGGTGATATAGGTCTTTAAAGTTGAAAGTAATCACTCGATATACTTAGTTGATGGTTGATAGATATGATGCGAATGGTTGTGAAAAACGTTTCTTGTTGCAACTCTTTAATATAGCGAAGTTTCAAAGCTCTATATTTAGTGGAAGAACAGTTGTGGAGCGAGCGAAGTGTTTAAACTTCGTAACTTCGGATGCTTACTTTTCGTAATGCTTGTTACCGATCTTTCGAAGTAATTTGCAAAACCATGTATTATTAAAAAAATCAGCTGTTTCATATATTTTGATATTTCTGTTATTATTTTTGTATGAAACAGCAGTTTTTTTTGCGATTTCAGAGTTGGTCCCATAGTAAAAGTTGTTCAGTTTGATGGTCCCTATCTACCATAATTATTCTTAATTTGTGTGAGTAAAGTCCATTCGCTCAGATAGTGTCGGTACACCCGCAAGCACTTGTGTCCAGCGACAAGAATACTGGTAACAAACACACCTTTCACTGCGGCATTTCTATGTAAACTGCCAAAATCCAAATTGACTTGCGGGTGTACGCCGCATGCGGTATCCTTTGTTTATGCGGCGGCGTCCTTTGACAAGAAGCACGTGCAAAGGCGGCGTGATAAAAGGGCGACACTATCTAACCGATTACCGAACGGACTTTACATGTGCTATAAACTCAACAAGTGATTTTTTTCAGTAACTCCATTTGACCGGTTTTGATGAGTTTTTCTGATGTTTTCTCTATCTATCCCCATTTAAAAACTAATTGAAGCTTAGAAATATGTACAAAATTATTGTAATGTTAGTTTAATTTAGTAACTAAATCGAATTTCTATTTTGTTTTCAATTTGTTTTGTAAGTTTATATTGGGAAAAATAGTACACTAAAATAGGTGCCTCACTCTTCTTTACCTAATAAAGTACATTTTCACCTCTCCAGCAAGAAAAGGGCGCTTTTGGTGCGCAAAAATCGCAGTAAAATCGCATTAAACTCACGCTCGTATTTTCAATTTCAATTTTCTCGCTGGTACAGGTGAAAAGTTGTATGTTTCACAGAGAGCAAATATTTTATATCTCGTGCTTTTAAATCACTCACTGTGCCCATTAGTCTATATTACAGTTTTAGATATAATATACAATTCCAGAGGGCCTAGCCAAAGTAACATTCGCTTCGTTATCGCTTTGCTTTCGAAACATGTATGGGATTGATATAACGTTTCGTTAACAATCGAATTTTAAAACGTCAAATCCATACATGTTTCGAAGCGACGCAATAGCGAAAATTTGTAAATGTTACTTTGGCTAGGGGGGCTGATCTAGACTACTTCGCTAGTTCGTGATTTAAAGACAGCATTCGCAGCAAAAAATAACTTTGCTCACTTGTTAAACAATAGTTATTTGTTATACAAGTGACCAAAATCAAATTGTGCTGCGAGTGGCGACTTTAAATCACGAACTAGCGAAGTAGTCTAGAATTGAATCACGAGCGTAGCGAGTGATTCTAATATAGACTACTGAGCACAGTGAGTGATTTAAAGACACGAGGCAGAACAACATTTTGGTCTCATGTAAAACATACAACTTTTCACCTCGACCAGCGAGAAAATTTTCACTTGACTTTCCTGGTAAAAAAGCTTAATTCAGCATTAGAAACTTGTTCACTTAACTCTTTTGGAGTTAGGAAACTATCTTGATCGTTGGACACATTCATTTTTGTAATGTATCACAAAAATAATTCAATCAAACCTATGCTGAAAAATTTTATTCATAGAGTCAGTAATTCCCGTCGTTTTGATTACATTACGTTGTGTTTTTCTCTTATTCATTAATATTCCGTCTTATTTATTTATTTATAATCATAAAACATATAATTTGTTAGTAAATTTTAATAATTTTTCTTATTTCATATTTGTTTCATACATGTGACCTCATTACCTTCATACTCTTTATTTCGAATTATCAACCTTCTTTTTTAACAATCCTTATTTAAAACTCCTTGGTATATCCTTGTATTTTATTTTTTTACTTTTTAATCCGTGTATGACACCATAAAGCACTCTATCTATCCTTTTCTCACATATCAATTTTACAAGTGTCATCCTTGTCACTTTATTTGTTTTTCCTTTATTATTTTAAAAGTGGTGTTAGAAATTAAAAAAGCATTTTGTCTCACGCTCGCAGCAAAAATCGATTTTGCTGCGAGTTTTTACGCGCCAAAAGCACCCTTTTCGTGCTGGAGAGGTGAAAATAACTATTTTCTCTTAATTAGAATATTAGTTCGATAGCGATAAGTACTGTATATTTTGTTTTTCAAAATGCACTTTTCTATACTGCGGGTAGGTATACATTGTTACAAGTACGCCATCTAATGGCTGCTGATGACTCTTTGTTACAACAATTTCGCGGGAAGATTCCCCTAATCAAGCAATACTAATATGAATAAGGGTAGTTAAGATAAAATTTAGATAAGCGAATAAACGAATACTCATTTTGAGATCAGTGTATAATGTAGTTAAGATCAAATTAGTTATAAGATCGCGACAGCAATAATATATTTGTATTTAAAGCTATTGAGCGTTAAATTTTTAATAGTTATTTAGACAGTTGTGAATAACGGAGCTAGCGGTTGTTATTTTTTAATGAATCAGAGAATTTCGTGTAAAATCAGCGAACATCGGGCTGATTGTGTTCGAGGATACATCATAGTTATGTTTCCATTGTGTGATATAGGAACATTAATTAATTAAGTACATAGTCGTCAGCATTGATTACAATAAACAGCGAAAACTTAAAAATGTGTTTTTGTCCTACCTGAGTGTGAGAGAGAGGATGCGCGAAAGTGAGGAGTGTAGCGCACTCTGCGGTAGCTGGGCATCGGGGTATGTATAACAATGCCGAAGTGGAAAAGAACGAATTTTACAAGATCGAAAATTAAAAGCAGCCCCACCTCAGATCTACGTTTTCAAACCGGAAGTGCTTTCTGCACCCCCGATGCAGAAGGCACTTTTCCGCCCCCTACGCTAGGAAACAGTTTTCAACAAATCCCGATCAATTTCAGCACAGAACAGAAGGACATTTTAACTAAAAAACTAAATCCTGAAGCTTAAAAAACCGAAGGTTTTAAATACCCTTATACCCTATCCACCCTTCATCATCATCATCATTATCAGCCATTTTAATGTCTCCACTGCTGGGGTACAGGACTTCCTTATGGGTGGATAAGGAGGATGGGCCATAACCCACCATGCGGGCCCAATGCGGATTGGTGGGTGTTAACGACTGCAAAGGCAGCGTAGCACGGAGCAGCTCGAGATAGTAAATCACACCTCCCATGACGTAAAGTTTGACTCTTCTAAAGTTTGGTGTCAGGGAGGTTTTAAAACGGAAGATGGCCAAACTGAGTTTCTACAAACTATGGACAGCGCCAGCGGGCTCGACGGGCGGATATTTTTTTTTTTTTTTTTTCTCTTTATTTAGGAACAAACAGTCACACATTTATATTCATTTCAAAAGAACATGATGGACTTAAAGACCTATAGTTCCCTAGATTATTACATATAAAGATATAAAGTTATCGTGAAATTAAACTTATGTAGATTTATGTATGCCAAAAATAATAACAATAATTTTATTGAGTGTATAAGACGTTTGTACTATTATACATATATTCTGTGGTATAAGCTTAAATAATTTTATTTACACATTTTATGAATCTTTTGATAAAGTTTTAAGAGTATATTTTTTAAATGTTTTTAGGTTCAAGCTAAAGATGTCGACTTCATGCAGCTTATCATCATAGGTTCTACAGGAACGTCTAGTGAAAGTGTTGCTTCCGTAACAGGTTTTTGCAGCCGGATACGAAAAAAGATATTTCTTTCTACACGATCTTTCCCGCAAACGCGGGATACGAAATGTTATATTTTGTAGGAGCTTTGGTGCATCGATTAAGTTATTAATTAATTTGTATAAAAATGTAACATCAAAGAAATCACGGCGATGTCTGAGCAAGGGTAAGTTGTGATGCTTTGCAGATGTGTCATAATCAACGTACGTTCGACCTGTGCGGTAGTCTAAAGCCTTGACAAATTTATGCTGGACTCTTTCGATTCTATCAGCATGAGTATTAAAGGTGGGTTGCCAGACAACTGAAGCAAACTCTAAGTGACTTCGGACATATGCGTTGTACAATAATTTGTAAATAAGAGGGTTTTTAAATGGTTTGCTAACACGGAGTATGAATCCAAGTTGTTTGAAAGTTTTGTTAAGCATTTTATCAATGTGTGGTATGAAAGTCAGCTTAGAATCGAGCGTCACACCCAGATCGCGAATCTCATTAACTCTGGTTAAAACCCTATCATTTAAGGAATAATCAAAAATAATAGGATTTAATTTTCTAGAAAACGTAACTGTATAGCATTTATCAGTGTTCAGATATAAACTGTTTTCTTTACAAAAAACTTCGAATTTCATGAGGTCCTGTAACCTGTTGCATCAGTACACAGTCATCTTTATTACGAATAATTTTAAATATTTTTGTGTCGTCGGCATAGAGTAAGGAATTAGTGTTGTGCAAGTTATCAGTGATCTCGTTGACATATAAAATGAATAGAAGGGGTCCCAGATGGGATCCCCGAGGCACCCCTGAACTTATAGGCTTAAAAGAGGAAGTGTATCCAGCATAAACAACGGCCTGACTTCTGTTTTCTATATAAGATTTTATCCACCTGTAAAGGTCACCATGGATCCCAAGTTTAGATATCTTTGAGAGGAGTGTATGGTGACAGATTTTGTCAAAACATTTTGAAAAATCTGTGTATACAGCATCTACCTGTAATTTGTCATCCATGGCGCTCAAAATCATATCAGTGAAAGTCACCAAATTAGTGTCGACGCTACGGCCTTTGAAAAACTCATGTTGGTTAGGACTAATTAATCTATGAACGGCTGTAAAGACTATGAATGTAATAATTTTCTCTAGAATTTTACTAAATTGGCAAAGTTTAGATATAGGACGGTATTTTTCAATATCGGTACTAATTGGACCTTTTGGGATTGGGGTTATTAGAGCTTGCTTCCAGAGTTGTGGTACGCAGCCGGAATTAAGTGACTTGTTGAAAAGCAATGTTAATGGTAGTGACAGAGACTGACGACAGTATTTTATAAATAAGGGCGGAATCCTGTCCGGTCCTGCACCCTTGTTAATATCTAATAAATTCAAATGTTTTAAAACTAATTCTTGTGTTATTTCTATAGTACTTAAGTTGAGCGGAGAATCAGATGGTGGACTTAAATGATCAGGTGTAAAGTTATGATTACTAGGTGGGTTAAAAACAGATTGAAAATGATCATTAAAAACGTTACAAATATTGTCACCCCCTGATACACTGCAATCCTTATAGGTCATTGTTTGGGGCAGTCCAGATTTTGAGAAAAAATCTTTTATATAAGACCAAAAGTATCTAGGGTTTAACTTAATTCGATCCTCACACAATTTGATATAATTTTTGTAACACTCAGTATCTAGTGATTTGGCCCGTTTTCTGAGTTTCTTAAAGCTATTATAGTCCAAGGGGTTTCCGTACAGCTTCCACAATTTGTGATACCTACATTTATCATTAAGTATTTTAATTAATGGTTTAGTATACCAAATAGGCCTAGAAGATGTATTAGAACGGCGCATAGGAATATATTTATCTATTTGACAGTTGACAGCTGAATTGCCGCACAGTTCCGGTTAAGAATAGGACTGTCCCATCTCATCCCGTGGGTATCGTAGAAGGCGATAGAGGGAAGTTTTAGGGACCCGGTGCAGACCATCGCACAAAGGGTCACTCGAGTGGCAGCGAGGAAACTGTCAACAACAGCATTCCCAAGGAGGGTTGGTGTCAGGCAGGCGGCCGATCGTAAAACTTTGCCAAAACCTAATGCAGTATGTATTACATGCTGCGCCGACCCCAATACTGCCGTGCATAAGCTATAATGCCGCTAACCGACATGAAGCCGAATTCGATTTTTCAATACCAATATTCATGTTATTCTGTGTCAAATGACACAGGATAACATGCGCTATCGAACTATCCGACCCGTTCTTTTCTATCTTTTTAATTACTTACCTGAGATAGCGACACGACAAACGCCGTTATTTGATCAACTTTTAGAAATATACAATGCTTTAATGCCGTTAATTACGATTCCATAGCTATAACGCCGTTAACATTTTATAACAAATGTACACTAAACCTTCCCCGTAATTTATAATTAAGTTATTACTTAATTTACGTTAGCTAATTCTACCAAACTTTCATGCGGTTAAAATATTTTAACTGTTTTGTAGTCAAGTTTCCTTTAAAGTCAATATTAAGTGTAGCTCTACATAGAGTTTTATAAATAAGTTCACCTAAAAGTTCTTTAAAATACCTATTCAATGATTTATCAAAGTTTGAAATCGGTTTAGTTTTCAAACAGCGACGATTTTTAATTAAAACGCGAATATCTCGAAATGGCATTTTTGCAGTTAACGGCATTATAGCTTATGAACGGCAGAATAGTGGTCGTTCTACGAGCGCAAAATTTTATTTTGTGTAGATATAGCACTACAAATAAATTGGGATAAGGACAGGAGGATGATGAGTTGACAGCTGAATGACCTGCCGATTGTGTACCGTACCTACGAATATGATTATAAGATTCTTGGTGCCTAAACAGTGTTTTCACAAAAGGATTTTGGAGGGTAAAAGGTAAGTAAGATTATTCATATATTATTTTTTTACTATTAACAGGCAAGATTACAAGATTAGTGGATGAAACTGACCAAAAATCGCGCTGCGCGCTCGTTTTTTATTGTTAACAGGCAAGATTACAAGGTTAGTCTGACCAAAAATCACGCTGCGCGGCTGGTTTTTATTGCTATCAGGAAAGATAAACAAGATTACAAGTTTAGTGGATTGAACTGGCCAAAAATTGCGCTGCACGGCTGTTTTTTTGTCTAGACAGGCAAGATTACTAGGTATAGTGCATGAAACTGACTAAAAATTGCGCTGTGCGGCTGGTTTTTTGCTATGGGCAAGCTACATTAGTGGATAAAGATAAAACTGAACAAAAATCGCGCTGCGTGGCCGTTTTTACTGTTGACAGGCAAGATTACAGGGTCAGTGGTTGGAACTGGCAACCCCAGATAACAGCTAACATTCCGCTTTGAATATTATTTTTGTAAGTCGATAAATACTCATTAATCCCCAATTAAAGTGATTAATAGTGTAGTGCATCAATGGATTTATCTGCAGAAATGTTATCCAGAGTTATCTTCAACTAGAAAAGGAAATAAATGAAAAGATAAGTGTGAATTTTGTACCCACATAATTACAATATACGAAACTGTCACAAATTGGAATAAAAATACCCTCGAATTGTATATCACCCAGACTATCAAAGTCAATTGACAACTTCAAATTTGAGTGTGACATATTTCCAGTGTTGCCAGAAATAAATATTTATACTGTTTTGTGGGATATTGTCGGTGCACTTGAACTTTAAAGTAAAATGAATTGTAACGCATGCAAAAGAACATTAAATGCAAAGGAGTCATTAAAATGCCGCTTATGTGCAGCTAAATTCCATCATCAGTGCCTCAAAATTGAGAAACAACAATTTCTTGCATTCACAAAAGACAATGCGAATAATTGGGTATGTCTGGCGTGTAGTAATGTCACTCAGCGCGTGCGATCCTCAGACGACACACCTGTTCGTCAAAGCAACATGTTGCGTACTGATGATCTCTTGAATATGTCTTGTGACGTTATACCTGACCCCAGCATGAGTACTTCCTCGTCTTCTCCACCAACGACGGAAACCATTGGAATTGCTGCTTCTAATGTTACTATGGATAAAATCAGTGCACTCCTGGATGAAAAGCTTAGTGCTTCCTTGACGGTGTTTATGGAAAATTTTCGCAAAGCTTTACGGGATGATGTCCGAGAGATGGTTCAAATCGAAATCGAGTCTGCTCTGAAAACTATAAAGGATGACTTTAGTGCTACCACGGATTTTATATGCGAGGAGCAGAAGACGATGCAGCTGGGTATCCAAAAGAATACTGAAATCATAAAACAACTTGAGATCGAAAAATCCACGCTTCAGAAGGAAGTGACCAGGCTTAATAGCCGCTTGATTGGAATCGAGAAGATCTCGCGCAGCTGTAATATTGAGCTGCAAGCGGTACCAGAACGTAAGAACGAAAACACGTTAGCTATACTAAAAAAGCTCTGCGAAGTTGTGAAGGTTCCTCTAGAAGACGGACATATTAGCGCATGTCGGAGAGTGGCAAAAGTTAATGCTTCTTCTAAGAGACCGCGAAATATAGTGGTAACATTTTCTTCGCCACGGATTAGAGACTTGGTACTATCAGCAGCACACCGGTATAACAAAACTCAGTCTGGCAACGGTTTGATGTCTTCTGACCTGGACATCCCCGGCGAATCATGTAGGATCTTCGCCACTGAGCACCTATCTCCAGAGCAAAAAACATTGCATGCAGCGGCTAGAAAAACAGCCAAAGAACAAGGGTTTAAATATGTGTGGATAAAATACGGTCAGATCTATGTACGAAAAAATGATTCAGCTGGTGCTATTCTCATTCATAATTTTGATTCTCTGGCCAAATTGCAATAATTATATTTGGTGTTTTTTTTATAATTGGTATTTTCTTAGCTTTGTTAATGTATAGTGTTTTCTATCAAAATTTAGGAAGAGCGAAATCAAAATTAAATGATCTGTACTTAAATGTTAGAAACAATAATTATGATGTTATTTGTCTGACGGAAACCAATTTTGATAGTGGTGTTTACGATAGCGAATCAATGGATAATATGTACAATGTTTTCAGAAGAGACCGTGAGACCTCATGTTCTAAAAAGCAATTTGGAGGAGGCGTTCTTATTGCCGTTAAAAAATGTATTAATGTTATCCGTCAGGCTTCTTGGGAGAGTGGGATGGAGGATATCTGGCTTACGATTCTTTCCTGTAAACCTAACAAACCTTCTCTGCACATTTGTCTTTGCTACTTACCGCCTGACATATCAAACGCGGATGTTGCTGCGTTTCACAATAATAGCCAGAGGGTGATACTTAACTCTGAATACGGAGATCATATTCTCCTCTTAGGAGATTTCAATAGCGCTAATATTACGTGGGAGCAAAGTACTATATCAACTCACCTTACACCGTCGAATCCTCAAGATCGTAAAGCAACTTTGATCATGGAAACAATGCATACATGTAATCTTGTTCAACTGAATTCAATTCCCAACAATAACAATAGGTTTCTTGACCTGGTATTTTCTACATTACCTGCTTCATCCGTTACAGTAAAAGTAGCTGAACCTCTTTGTCGTTTGGATGCTCACCATTTAGCTTATCAAATAGACATCATTAGGGTAACAAGGGATAGACCTGTGAAACCCAAACATAAAAAACGCTACAACTTCAACAAATGCGATTACGTTAAAGTACGATCTGATTTAAGTAGTATTGATTGGGACGCGTTACTGTCGCCGGCAGATATTAACACCTGTGTCGATATTTTTTATAATAAATTAAATGAAATCATATCTCGTCATACACCCTATACTAGACCCACCACTTATGAGTATCCATCTTGGTATAGCCCGGCCTTGATTCGCTGTATTAAGGAAAAAATTGAGTCGCACAAACTCTACAAAATGTACGATAATCCCAGAGATTACGACGATTTTTCAGTGCTCCGCAAAAGAAGTAAGCGTTTAATAGAGGAATGTTACAAATCCTACCTATCTTCGATTGAGGACTCGCTAACTGAGGATCCTAAGGCTTTCTGGCGATACGTGAATGAAAAGAAAGGCAGAGTTTCTATACCTGACACAATGACATATAACGACAAGACTTGCCAGGATGGTCAAGGAATCTGCGAATTATTTTCCGAGTATTTTGGCTCAGTTTATAATGCACCGGTTAATGTAAATGAACCAACATATTCACCTCATGCTCATAACTTTCCCTTGCAGCAGTTTAAGATAAGTGAACGTGATATTTGTCTTAAAATTAAGCAGCTGAATGTGGGCAAGGGCTCCGGTCCCGATGAAATTCCTCCAAAATTTATAAAACTTTGCTCTGAAGAACTTTCTAGACCATTAGCCTTATTATTCAATAAGTCCATATCTTCCGGCACATTTCCTTCTCGTTGGAAAAATGCTTACATTACACCTGTTTTTAAGGCTGGAGATAGAAACTCGTGTACTAACTATCGCCCAATCAGTATACTCTCGTGTTTGGCTAAGCTTTTCGAATCACTTGTATATCCTTATCTTTATAATCACTTCATTAAATTTATATCGAACAGTCAACACGGGTTTGTGAAAAAAAGGTCTACTCTTAGTAATTTGCTGGAGTATAAAAACTATCTTTGCAGGGTTTTTGCAACTGGGGGCCAAGTGGATGCTGTATATCTAGATTTTAGTAAGGCCTTTGACAAAGTTAATCACTCTCTGCTATGTCTCAAACTTAAACATTACGGAATTCACGGGTGTCTGCTGAGGTGGATAGAATCATATCTGCGCAACCGTTCACAACTTGTCACAGTCAAGGGTTATTCCTCTGCTCCAATATCTGTGTCTTCAGGGGTTCCTCAGGGATCGCATCTCGGACCCCTACTTTTCATCATCTTCATTAGTGATTTATCAAGTCGATTATCATGCCCTGCCCTTCTTTATGCTGATGATCTTAAAATATTTACTAATGTCGAAGATACGCGGCAGACCATCGCCCTTCAAAAAGATCTTGAGGTTGTTTCGCAATGGTGTCACGACAATGACATGAATCTCAGTGTGGAGAAGTGTTGCGTCATCTCATTTACCAGAAAGAAAAACAAACTCACCCAATCATATTACATCAACCACAATGTCCTTAAAAGAACAAATACTGTTAGGGATCTGGGTGTGATATTTGACGAACAGCTGTCTTTCCGTCCTCACTATGATCATGTCATAAAAAAGAGTCGCCGACTGTTGGGCTTTGTACTGAGGACTACAAAAGAATTCAAAAAGCCGCAAAGCACTCTATGTCTGTTTTACAGCTTAGTTAGAAGTGTCCTGGAATATTGCTGTCCTGTTTGGTCTACCTATTATAAGGTTCATGTCGATAACCTGGAAAGGGTTCAGAAAAGATGCCTGAAATCCCTTTCCTACAAACATAACCTCGGTCGATCTCTTAACGATTACAGTCAAAGGTTATCCAAGTTCGGAGTCATTTCTTTGGAAACCCGACGTAAAAGATATGATCTTCTTTGTCTCCATAAATTACTTCATGCATCTATTGATTCACCTGATCTGCTTTCATCATTGAGCATTAACACACGATACAGGTCCCGCCGTCCCAACACTTTTGCGATCCAAGTTTACAAAAATAATACGTCTTATTATAACCCTGTAGTTAGGATGTGTCGGACTTATAATGAAGTGGCGCGTAGTAGCAAAGACATTGACATTTTTAACCCTAATTTCACGCGGTATAAAAAGACTGTAACTGACCACTTTAAAGACCAGAAATCAATCGCACCCCAAAACTTAATTATTGCACCTGATTAGTATTTTCTAGTAGATTTAACTTTGTAATTTATTAATCTCATTTGATTTGTTACATTAAGTTGTTTCCTACCTATTGTATTTTTAACCTACTTTCGGTTTAATTTGAGTATTTGTTAGTTTTTGCATTAGATAGTAATTAATCATGCTGTGTACACTACTAGTGGATTATTGTCTAGTCTAGCTATATCTTACCTTTGAAGTTAACATTTTAGAGACGATTATCTGTCAGTGTACCTAATTATAAATAAATAAATAAATAAACTGAAAAAAAATCGCAATCGGCAATTTTTTTATTATTAATTTTTTATTTTATATTGGTAAAAAAATAACGATTTTTCGAAATCTCCGGGTCTGCTTTTGTCGAGAGGTGGCAGCCCTAATTGTATCTATAGTAGCCCAAACTTGGTATGTTTTGAAAATGTTTTTTGGTTTAATTTAAAACAAGTGGCTGAAGTATAACGATGTGTTATAATTTAAGAACCGGCTCAGCAAACCCTTTCATTCGATACCATACAAGATAGGTTTTAGAACATTTTTTTTGTTTTCCTTATACAAAAAAAAAGATGACACCATAGCTCAGAGCCTAAGGGAAAAATAAAAAGAACTGCGGGTCCAAAATTTTGTTTTCACCTCAAGTATACGTGTGCCAAACGGCTACACTATACATCGATTTGCGGTATTCCATTGATTTTAAGCTCGTACAACTACCACTATTACCATCAGCAAATAAAAAACCATCCTTAAGCCGTTCAGGTCAAAAGCAGGCCTTAAACAATCGCTCGCGCGGCAGGGACGCGAATTCGCGAATACTACACGATTCGCTCGCTCGCCTAGACGCCGGCTAGACGCGTGGTATTTATCGTGATCCATCGCCATAGAGTTAGTTAACCATTGAAAGTAATTTGTATGGAATATTCAATATTTTACTTTCCATGGTTAAAATTTGCTCTATGGCGTTGGATCACGGTATTTACCATGACGTGTAGTAGCCGTCGCCTTAAAGCCTCGATTACATACGCCGATTTTGCATCCTAGCTAGGAACCAATTTAGAGTTGCCACCCGTATAAATAAGTTCAATTTTAACAGTAAATTTGCACAAATAACGAAAAAGTCAACATTTTGTATGATTTTTTATTTTCTATTTACATCTACAATCTTAAACAATGTTTACTTTCACGTTAAAGTGTTAATTCAATTTTAAAATCGATGTTATTGTACAATATTTTATTATATAGTACGTGTGGCAACCCGAAATTGGTTCCTAGCTAGGAAGCTAAATTGGCGTATGTAATCGAGGCTTAAAGCCTCGATTACATAATATCCGGCACCCTGATTATCTAAAAAGAAACTATTTAGCGACCGGTTGCATTTGACAAACATTGCCACTTTTCTTTGGTATGTTTTTTTAACCCAAAAAGAAGTAGCAATGGATCACGATCATCTGTGAACTGCAACCAGTCGCTAGGTGGTTTGTATCTTTGTACAATCTGTCAAGCACCGCGGGTTCCCCGCAATATTGTACCTTATTGTGAATGTACTATGGCTTAGATTTGAATGTAATGTTCTGTGACGCCGGTGCTTATCAGATATCGCGATATCTTAAGCCCGAGCTAGAGGGGTTAATAAGATAATTAGTCTGCCGAATGTCACGCTCTAATGTTTGGAACGCGCCGTTAGATCTTTGGTTGCACTTGGAGCATATAAGTTCCTGAACGCAACCCTATCGCGCGATTCGCGGTTTCGCAGTAAAGCTCCGCACCCTGATTATCTAAAAAGAAACTATTTAGCGACCGGTTGCATTTGACATACATTGCTCCTTTTCTTTGGTATGTTTTTTTTACCCCAAAGAAAAGTAGCAATGTATTACGTTCATCTGTGAACTGCGACCGGTCGCTAGGCAGTTTCTAATTAGATAATCAGCCCGCCGGCCAAACTGACGCGATTCACTCGCGCGGCAGGGACGCGAATACTACGCGATTCGCTCGCTCGCTTAGCTGTTCAAACTGAGGCGAATCGCACGCGTCAAAAATTGGGCGCATTCTGTCAGACAAATCTTTAAGTCATCGATGGCCATCACCACAAAGTAATTTTTATTTTAACCATGGAAAGTAATTTGTATGGAATGTTTAATATTTTACTTTCCATGGTTAAATTTTACTCTATGGAGATGGATTACGCGTCTAGCCGTCGCCTTGCTCTAGACGGTATGTGATCCATCACTATACCACACACAAAGAGTAAAATAATCACTCGGTTGGACCACAATAGTTACCATGCGTGTAGGTAGCCGTCGCCTGTGACGTTTGGAACGAGAAACTAGAAAGTTGTGTAAACGGCAGGCTGATTATCTAAATAGAAACTATTTACTGACCGTTTTCATTTGACACACATTGCTACTTTATTTTGGTATGATTTTTTTAACCCAAAAAGAACTAGCAATGTATCGCATTTACCTGTCAAATCAAACCGGTCGCTAGGTGGTTTTTAATAAGATAATCAAGGTCCAAACATATTATCGGACGCGGCTTATGGACGCGGCTTACTGCCGCGGCTGATAAGTGTGCACACTCTCATAACATCCTGCGTGCCAGATAGCTATCGGACGTAGACAGAGAAACCTATAGACGACTGCTCAGCGTGGCCGCGTGTGAGACAGGACGATAAACAGATGGTGTTGCTACATAAACAATTTTACCCCAGATTTATGCACTAAGTAGAAAACAAATGTCTGCAATCTGCAATAATATTTAAACCTACTACGTTCAGTTCAAGCGCATTAGGTCCACTCACTTCGCATTTTGGTCCATTTCGTAGAACGCCGAACGTCCGTTTCGCATTTGGTCCTTTTCGCAGAACGTTTATTTAACATTTGGTGAACTTTCACATAAATTAATATGGGAGAAGGTAAATTATTTTGTTTTTGTTCTTTTTACATAAATCTATTCGTTTATGGAGAACTTTGTTCCATATTTTCACTTTGTGATATTTTTTCTTTTTAGTACGTCATAAAATAACCAGGATCACATAAACGTGGAGAAGGTTAACTTCAATTATTTTAATTTGTTTTTCTTTTCTCTGTACCTAATACAGTTCGAGGCATATATCTTGAAATTTTTCCGACGGAGTGGGGATAAGTTCTCGCATGTGCTCTTGTGAGCGACCTAGCGCGCGTCCTTCTCCCGCCGCCCGCACCCCTCACCGCTGCGCATGCCCAAAGTATGCGTTCCGCGCAATCCCCACCTGATTTCAAAATATATGCCTCGTACTGTACCTTGGTGACGTATTACGAAGAAAAGAAAAATATCGAAGTGATTGAAAATATAGAAGTTAACCTTCTCCATATTTATGAAAAACAAAAAAATATCAATCCTCGCCTCGCAAAGGAGTTATTTTAGAAAGTGGACTAAATGCGAAATGAACGTTCTGCGAAATGGACCAAATACGAAAGAGACACCTTTTCCGCAAGTGGTCCTAATGCGTCTGAACGTCTGCTGAGATTTAGGAGAATTAGAAGGGATATTTAGAAAACTCAAAACAAAACAAACTCATCATATAAAACATTTAATGCTTTTATTTTTCATTAATAACGATTACATTACTTATGAAACCACTTTTATAAATTGCGTTAAAAGACCTTTGACCAGCTCTGAGCATACGTATTCTGCCCGTCATCAGGACAGGACCATTTAATTATTGTCTTCTAATCTAGACTATACCTGGGAAATCAACAGATATGATGATGATAATGAAGGTCCAATTAAAAACAATATAATTTTTTATTAAAACAAATTTTAAACAATATATATAAGTTAAGTCCAAAGAAACATTATCAAAAATTTAAATATTTCGTAACAAACAATGGTTTGGAAATTCCAGAACTCAATGTATCTTATGCGCACGCACACACGCTTTCATTTCAACTCGGCCGCATGCCTCGGTGTGTAGCATAGCACGGCACGAGCGCGACCATATTTTACTCTTTGGGCACGACGACGCACACAAGCGCGGTCTGTTGCGCTACATGCGTTACATTGCGTGGTACTGTTTGCAATGCTTTTTTGATGCAAAACATCTATTAGCGCCCTGAGAGTAAAATTCCAAATTGTTTAGCCTGAAATAGTAACTAAACTATGATAACATACAAAAAAATATATATATTTGTTGCAAAAAACTATTACATACTTATAAGTAAATTTAAACTTACTTTTAAAGTTGATGCAATCACATTACAATTTATTCTTTTAAGGAGGTAAATTTACAGCAGCTGTAGTCACTGTGACTTAAAATTCTTGAGCCTGAAATAATAACTAAATTATAATAACAACCAACATACTTACAACAAATGAGACAAATGTAACAAAAAAATATTACCACAAGTGGAATAGCATAGGAATAGAGGGATTAGAACAGTGACTTTCTTCTTTCTCTTCTTTTCTTTATTAGAAACATTTATTTTTTTCAAAATGTTTGCTACACATTCTTGAAAATTTTTTTGGGGCCCAATTTGTCCGGCGTGTGGCATCAATCCATAGGGTAGGTACGAGTACGTACTGTTTATTTTTTAAGAAATCTGTAAAGGTTAATCATATTTTAGCTTCTGTATTATAAACGATTTACGTACAGCTTGACCATAAAGAGTTGACAAAAAATGAGGGCGCCACTTTCTATGTAAACACGTCAAAATCACGAATAAATTGGCAACACTTACTAAATTTTGTACTGAAAAATTTTTGTTCCATTTTATTTAATTTCAACTCTTTATGGTCAAACTGTATGGTGCAATTTGAAAATGGGCAAATTAACGTAGAGTACTGGCAACACAATCCAAATTAGTGATTAGGTTATAAAATACTCTACTTGAACTTTAGACATGTTCAGATTGAATTTAAACGAATATTAAACTGTTCTATAACGAAAATTTAAAATACCAATTGAATTTAATGCATATTACTTGTTAAAATCGACAATACTTACGAGTGAAATGATATATTTGAAAGTTTACAATCACTGGTACTTTTACAACCTATTACACAACATCGAACCATTTTCACAGATTTATTAAGTGTATGATTATTCTAACAACTGAATAATTTACTTTAGAAAGAGACACCGCAACGAATTATCTCACAAAACACTTTTTTCTTTCTGATTACGAAGAAGCACCGACGAACTGTCAAAAGTTTGTTTAGCAAACTAGTTTGCTACACATGAGAAAACCGGCACGTAGTATGAGACAGAAAATCATATCGCTCTATCCCATTTCTATGCAAGACGTGTGCATAGTCTGTCTCTTTCGTGTGTGAATGCGACAGATGCCGTCAATTTGTCTATAGGTTTCTCTGTCTACGCTATCGGACGTCCGATGACGTCATATTAGTCTATGGTTACGTCCGCGACCTACTACATCCGATAGTTTGCACACCTCAGATCAGCCGCGGCAGTAAGCCGCGTCCGATAATTTGTTCGGACCTTTAGTCCGCCGTATGTCACGCTCTAATGTTTGGAACGCGCCGTTAGTTCTTTGGTTGCACTTGGAGCGTATAGGTTCTGAACGCAACCCTATCGCGCGATTCGCGGATTCGCTGCAACTCGTGCGACTAGTCGCGCCAATGTGAACACGCCCATACAAGTTAGCTGATGACGCAATAGGCGCGAGCGAATCGCGCCGCGAATTTCGCGCGGAATTCGCCTCAGTTTGGCCGGAGCTTGACTCGTGCGACTATTCGCACCAATGTGAACACGCCCATACAAGTTAGCTGACGCAATCGGCGCGAGCGAATTGCGCCGCGAATTTCGCGCGGAATTCGCCTCAGTTTGTCCGGAGCTTAAATCGGTACCATTACCGTCTTTTAGATAAACGGCTAAAATATTTTTTGACTCAAGGTGAACGGTTAGTTTGTCTCTGGTATGCTTTGTAGTTTGTAGACGTAATGCGAAAACGAGATAGCGTTTTATGTTCGTCATTTCGGGTGTACCTTACTCCGTCTGGCTTATGAGCTATAAAATCCTTCAGTGACGGATAAACAATTTCTTATTTTAGTATTCAGAACAAACGTGACGCTAGAGTTTATGAATGATTGACGATTGAACAAGGTCCTCACGAAATGACGCTGCAAATTATGGATGCTGAAAATAACAAAAACTAGCAAGGGTTGATGTCTGCCATCGATTGCTAACTTGCCTTTTTGGTACAGGCTGTTTTTTTTAAAAGCCAATATTGACACCTCTTTCTATTAACGTCAACTAGTGAGGGAAATATTTAAGCCTCGATTACATACGCCGATTTAGCTTCCTTACTGGGGATCCAATCTAGGAACCCAAATTGGATGTAGCGATCACACTATGCCCCAATTAGGACATGATTTCACTGATTAGGGTTGTCACCAGAACTTGACAATAACATTATTGTACATAGATTAAGCAATGAGTTTTCACTATTAACGGAAATATAAAGGTAGGTTTTGATGAGTACTCTGATAGGAAATGGTTTGATGATGAAGCCGGACGGAAAAAGGCCACTAGAACTCTGTAATAAAAAAGACGGCGGTCAACTTTATTGTTTGTGGGCCGATTTCAATAAAACTCGGTTTTGTTACTATTTTGACAAAAAATAACAACGAAATGTTGAAAATATTAAAAATCCAACATTTTTGTTTGTGAGCCGATTTCGATGAAACTCGGTTTTTGTACTATTTTAACAAGAAAATAACAACACATTTTTTTGTTTTTGGGCCGATTTCGATAAAACTCGGTTTTTGGTCCTATTTTGTCAAGAAAATAACAACGCAATATTGAAAATATTTAGAAATCCAAGATGGCGGCCAAAATTTTTTTTGTAGCCCGATTTCGATGAAACTCGGTTTTTGGTACTATTTTAACATAAAAATAACAACACATTTTTTTGATATTAAAAATCCAAGATGGCGGTCTACTTTTTTGTTTTTGGGCCGATTTTGATAAAACTCGGGTTTTGGTCCTATTTTGACAAGAAAATAACAACGCAATGTTAAAAATATTCAAAAATCCAAGAAGACGGCCAATTTTTTTGCAATTGGGCCGATTTCGATTAAACTCGGTTGTTGGTACTATTTTGACAAGAAAATAACAACTCAATTTTTCAAATAATAAAAATCCAAGATGGTGGCCATCTTTTTTGTTTGTGGGCTGATTTCGATGAAACTCAGTTTTTGCTACTATTTTGACAAGAAAATAACAACACAATTTCTCAAACACTAAAAATCCAAGATGGCGACCATCAAAAACAAAAAAGTTGGCCCCCATCTTGAATTTTTGGTACGCACTCAAATGGTAGTGGTGGTGGTAATGCAATGTAAATTATTGACAAGCCATGCTTGATCATCTAGGGCAGGGATGGCGAACCAATGGCACGCGTGCCATCGATGGCACGCGACACAATATTTTGGGCACGTCACCGATCACAAAATTCATTAGGTACGCTACGATTTGATGGATAATGGCACCTCTATGACCTCATTAAACATAAACATTTAGAAAAATGGCACGTTGATACATAAAGGTTCGCCATCCCTGATCTAGGGGTTACTTATAATGTGATATAGGTACCAGCATATAACTTGGCAAAACAAAGATGAGACAAAAGATGCACCGAGTTTAAGCCTCGATTACATACGCCGATTTTAGGAACCAATTTCGGGTTGCCACCCGTACTTGACAATAAAATATTGTGGAATAAGTTCGATTTTAAAATTGAATTTACACTATAACGGAAAAGAAAACATTGTTTAAGATTCGAGATGAGAATTGAAAATAAAAAATCATAAAAAATGTTGACCTATCTGTTATTTGTGCAAATTCACTGTTAAAATTTAACTTATTAATACGGGTGGCAACTCTAAATTGGTTTGCTAAATCGGGATATGTAATCGAGGCTTTAGTGTTTGTAGCTGCTTCGCATCTTTTGTCTCATCTTTGTCTTGCCAAATTACGTGCCCGTAATAATACACCCGCAGAAATGCAAACTAAAGAAAAAAATGTGACTGAAGACTTGGCTGCATGATCAAAGTTTCATTTGCCTTACCTATATAGCCTTGGCTAGGGAGGCAACCCTTAAATTCCCCAACTAGGATCCAATTCGGGGCATCGTTTCCAATGTGAAATTGGATCAGTAAGGAAGCTAAATCGGCGTATGTAATCGAGGCTTAATGAGGCAAATGACTATTTTTATTTTCAAATGTCATTTTGAAAAGCCCTCATTTATTCTGTCAAGGATTATTATGCCAAGTTTATGTTCTTGAATTAAGCCTCGATTACATACGCCGATTTAGCTTCCTTACTGGGGATCCAATCTAGGAAGCTAAATTGGATGTAGCGATCACACTATGCCCCAATTAGTACGTGATTTCACTGATTAGGGTTGTCACCAGTACTTGACAATAACATTATTGTACATAGATTAAACAATGAGTTTTCACTATTAACGGAAAGGTAAAATAGGTTTTGATGAGTACTCTGATATGATAGGAATAGGAAATGGTTTGATGATGAAGCCGGAAAAAGGCCACTAGAACTCTGTAATAAAAAAGATGGCGGTCAAGTTTATTGTTTGTGGGCCTATTTCTATGAAACTCGGTTTTTGGTACTATTTTGACAAGAAAATAACAACCCAATTTTTTAAATACTAAAAATCCAAGATGGCGGTCAACTTTTCTGTTTTTGGGCTGATTTCGATAAAACTCGGTTTTTGGTCCTATTTTGACAAGAAAATAACAAGGCAATATTGAAAATATTAAAAAATCCAAGATGGCGGCCTATTTTTTTGTTCGTGGTCCGATTTTGATATCAAAATCGGCCCACAAACAAAAAAGATGGCCGCCATCTTGGATTTTTCGTATTTGAAAAATTGAGTTGTTATTTTCTTGTCAAAATAGTACCAAAAACCAAGTTTCATTGAAATCGGCCTAAAAAGAAAAAAGGTGGCCCCCATCTTGGATTTTTAGTACGCACTCAAATGGTAGTGGTGGTGGTAATGCAATGTAAATTATTGACAAGCCATGCTTGATCATCTAGGGGCTACTTATAATGTGAAATAGGTGCCGGCATATAACTTGGCAAAACAAAGATGAGACAAAAGATGCACCGAGTTTAATGTTTGTAGATGCTGCGCATCTTTTGTCTCATCTTTGTCTTGCCAAATTACGTGCCCGTAATAATACACCCGCAGAAATGCAAACTAAAGAAAAAAATGTGACTGAAGACTTGGCTGCATGATCAAAGTTTCATTTGCCTTACCTATATAGCCTTGGCTAGGGAGGCAACCCTTAAATTCCCCAACTAGGATCCAATTCGGGGCTTCGTTTCCAATCTGAAATTAGGTCCCCAGTAAGGACGCTAAATCGGCGTATGTAATCGAGGCTTTATATTATTTATTTTTATTTTTAAATGTAACTTTGAAAAGTCCTTATTATTAGGTAGTCGACATAGACTTCAAACTTATAACACCCCTCTTTGCGCTGCGTCAGGGACACAGTTTAACAATCCATACAGTTGTTAAGCGCCTTTGATGTCAGACAATGCCGCCGCAGAATGTGCAAGGGTTGTCAAAAAAGAAAAAGAAAATAAATGTGATTAATAAGTAATTATTTATTTGCAAGTACTTTTTTGTTTGTTAGGCCTTCACGTCTTAACTACTCAACCGATCATCGTGAAATTTTGCATTGACTGGAGGACAACTTCATTTTTTTCTTAAAGCCCCACCCGACTTCATTAGACGTGTTTTATTAATATTGATATGTGTAACGAATGATTCGAATATTATTTCTTGCTTTTTAGAGGTATTTAATTTTTAAGCTGTTTTTGCTTTCAGTTTTTTGAAGGCGGGTTTTCTTTTTTTTTAAAGCTTTTTTATTTTCAACTTTTTAGTGGTAGGTATGTAAGCGCAGCGTGTAAATATTTTTTTACTTTATACTATAATATTTTCAATGGTAAAACGCCCAGAAGTCAATTTCCAAATTTACGCTGTTTGTTTTTGAGGAGTTCCGTTGTGTTATCGTAGTCCAAGTCTAGTCCAGAACGTTGCATCGCAAACCATGATTTGGTTTGTTTTGGATTGCCATAAACTTACCAAAACTTAAATCACTTTGATTTTGAAGAGTTCCTTTGTGTATCTTCGAAGTTCGAAGTCCAATAACAATGAAATTAAATTGTAACCACTCTTGAAGTATACCCTTTCAAATAAAAAAAGAATCATCTAAATCGGTTCATAAACAAAGAATTTATGTCCGAAATTCCATAAAAACTCGTGCGATGGCGAGCTAAATAATTGATATTTTTCAGGATTATGAAAAAACTATTGGCCAGATCTCTGTAAACATTTTATGGGACCACACACGAACGATGTTCTTTGAGATAAAAAAAGAATTGTACAAATCGGGTAACAACTGACGAAGCTATGTTAAAACATACATAAAAAAAAAATTAAAAAAAAATACCGTCGACTTGAGAACCTCCTCCTTTTTTTGAAGTCGGTTAAAAAAGGATATAGGGTACCTTTTATTCAAAAAATGTCTGTTTCCGATAGTAGAAAAATAACTGTTCACGCAGACGAAGTCGGGGGCGATCGCTAGTTGTTTATAATACCAACCGCCCGCCGTCCACCCACGACTTCGTCCGCATGTACTTGGAAAACTTTGACCAGGATAATAAGACAGTATCCTATGTTTTAATCCATGGTATAAACTATTTGCACAGCATAAAGAATTATTTCCTTACAGTAGGCCGACAGAGACGTCTAGACAGGGCAATCGTGCGGGGCGTGAGGGGGGTGAGGCAAGTTGGACGAGCTCGAGCTGCCTGCTGCATACTTCACCGTTCTCAGTACCTCGGGGCTCGGGACACGTCTTCTAGGGCTATACTATAGTGTCTTTACCGTTTTAATATCTTATTCAATAAATAGTATGGTGCATACGACGAGTACGTGCAAATCTTCGATTTCGATGAAACTAGGTTTTTTGTACTATTTTAATAAGAAAACAGCAACGCAATGTTAAAAATGACAAAATCGAAGATGGCGGGAAAACTTTTTGCTTGTGGGCCGCTTTCGATGAAACTTGGTTTTTGGTACTATTTTGACAAGAAAACAGCAGCACAATGTCAAAAATGACAAAATTCCAAAATGGCGACCAACTTTTTTGTTTGTGGGTCGATTTCAAGGAAATTTAGTTTTTGGTACTATTTTGACAAGAAAACTGCAACACAATAAACAACACAATGTTAAAAAACTAAAAATCCAAGATGGTGGCCAAATTTTTTGTTTGTGGGCACTATCACCAATACTATTACTAGTGTACTATTACTACTTTGACAAGAAAACACTACTCAAACCAAAAAAGTTGGCTGCCATCTAAGATTTTTGATATTTTTAATATTGCGTTGATGTTTTCTTTTAAAATGGTGCCCCAAACCGAGTTT
Organism: Agriphila tristella; assembly: GCA_928269145.1. Taxonomy (NCBI): domain Eukaryota; kingdom Metazoa; phylum Arthropoda; class Insecta; order Lepidoptera; family Crambidae; genus Agriphila; species Agriphila tristella. The sequence continues at coordinate 25,727,497 of OV743436.1, read as the reverse complement.
TATAGAAATCGGCCCATTTACAAAATAGTTGGTCGCTATTTTGGATTTTTATTCTTAACATTGCGTTTCTGTTTTCTTATAAAAATAGTAAAAAAAAAACGAGTTTCAACGAAATCGACCCATAAACAAAAATGTTGGCTGCCATCGTGGATTTTTGACATTTTAACATTGTGTTGCTGTTAACTTGTCAAAATAGTATCAAAACCCGTGTTCTAACGAAATCGGCCCACAAATAAAAACGTTGGCCGCCATCTTAGATTTTTGACATCCTTACTTATCCTTTTAATATTATAATTAATGCGAAAGTCCGTTTGTTTGTTTATTTGTTTGTTTGTTATGCCTTCACGTCTTAGGTCCGTACAAACTGAGGCGAATTCCGCGCGGAATTCGCGATTGCGATCACGTAACTCAAAGCGATAGCCATAGCCATTGTCAATGAAATTGCTAGAGAATTGCTATGGCAATGACTATGACTATGGCAATGACTATGACTATGGCTATTGCTTTGAGTTACTTGATCAAAATCTGTCAAAATGCCCCAATCGCGCGATTCGCTCGCGTCAGTTTGGCCGGAGCCTTAACTACTGAACCGATCATCATGAAATTTTGCATAGACGTTGTTAGGGGTACAGAAAAGGACATAGGGTACCTTTCATCCAGGAACAACCCCCTCAGGAACCCCCTTCACGTCGCTACGCCCCGCTGTCGTCCAAGCGTGTTGCCAGGGTTGCTTACTGTTAAATATTTCTTACGTTTAATGATCGTATCGCTAAAATATGAGTTTTTCTTTATAGTCCGTGAGCCCGCGACAGTATTGCCTACGTCATATGACATCACGATGAAATGCATGGCACACGGTCAGAAAAGTTGTGCTGAGTGAGGATCAGAAGATTATTGCAAATAAAATTGGCCGGAAGCTTGAGAAAATCTTCCACTTCCGGTCAAAATTTTAAGATTATATTTACGTCATGTGACATCAGTAAGAGACCCGTGTCATCATTTAGTTTTCAATCGTAGAGAGAGTGAACATAAGTCTGTCAGTTCTCTAACTAACTCAAAGCTTTAACCAGAGCGATAGCAATGCTCTGTCCGTCTTTGTCATATCATAACACGATGACAAGGACGGACAGTGCACTGACGTCATAAACCAAAGCCAGAGTCAAAGCGATAGAGTTAGGCGGTAGACCCGAAGGTCATGGTATGAAAAAGTAAGGCAGTTCAATATAAGTCCAGCACGCGTAGCATGACCAACATCGGGATAAGATACGACTCACAGAACAATGGCTTGTCTACACCGAAATGTCACTTTTGTCGGGTTGAGATCGAGATACTCATGCTCGCATTTTACAACCGTAGACTCGCATTGTTCTTTGTCGTGGCCTAATGTCAAAAGTCGACAAACACGAGCTTTTGTCTTCAACTGACATTAATTTGACAGTTGAGTGGGAGAAATTTGTCTACCACCCTTCGAGTGGTCGAGAAAGATTTGTCGACTTATTTTTTTTCTGAGTTTTTAATTTCGCAATAAAAATAAATCTAAGTTGTCCGTGTTTATATTTTATTAAGGTAAGAAGAGAAGTTACAGCACAAACGACAAAAACAGCTGTCCGGAAAGAAAAAAAATTAAAAATTGTATTTAAGTAATTCTTTTTTATTATAAAATTTATAAAAAAAGAAATATAATAAATATTTACTAGTAGTAAATAACGAATAAGTATTTTTTATTCTTAATTTTTTTATAAATTTTATAAATTAAAATAATACAATAAATAATTTATTGTAAAAAGGTACCTACCTATTCAATAATATTGTTTCCTAATATTACACTTTTTCCCTTCAGTATTTTTTTTACTTTTATTTTACTTAATTTTAATTTATTTACTTAAAAACGTAAATTAAAATTATTTTCATACATTGATTTCAATATTTATTACTAAATTAACAAGTGCGTTGGTCTGTGTCATCTTTTCAAAAATCTCTCAATAAAAGGAAGGCAAACGAACTATATCCATACGGCTATATTTAACTCGGTTTTAAGAGTTTTGCTTCGTGAAACGTATAGAAAGGAACGCCCTTTAAGAGAAATGATGGAAATAATTATAAATATTTACTAGTGGCAACATTATTCTTCTCGAGCTCGAGAGAGCTTTGTCTACGGAAGTGAAAGCTTTTGTGAGTGTCTCTTTATCTTAGAACTTATTAAAAAATAAGTATCATGTTTAAACTAAATCATTTCGAATCATTTCAGATAATTTCGACGTTTATTGATGTTGAAATAAAAATATTATATTTTAAAACTCATATTTGTATTAAAAGACATAAAAAGGTTGTAAAATTCTGAGAACGAGTCCCACCACTGTGCTCAGCAATCTAGAGGGTCGAGACGACAAGTCTTCGTAGACAAGAGTCCCGTTTGCTCATGCTACGCGTGCTGCTTTAAAAGAGCTCATAGTAAGGCCCCACTATGTATGGCGGGCGATCGATGTCTCAACCATAGACTTAGAAAATTTTTCGCTATGCTCAAGTAGACGGACAAAGGTGCGAGTGAGAAACCGATTCTTACGGCTTATGCGATGTGCGAGAAAGAGTAAAAAAAAACTGACAGCTGAACCTGCACGCGTAGCATGAGCAAACGACTCTTGTCTACGAAGACTTGCCATCTCGACCCTCTAGATTGCTGAGCACAGTGGTGGGACTCGCTCTCAGAATTTTACAACCTTTTTATGTCTTTTAATACAAATATCAGTTTTAAAATATAATATTTTTATTTCAACATCAATAAACGTCGAAATTATCTGAAATGATTCGAAATGATTTAGTTTAAACATGATACTTATTTTTTAATAAGTTCTAAGATAAAGAGACACTCACAAAAGCTTTCACTTCCGTAGACAAAGCTCTCTCGAGCTCGAGAAGAATAATGTTGCCACTAGTAAATATTTATAATTATTTCCATCATTTCTCTTAAAGGGCGTTCCTTTCTATACGTTTCACGACGCAAAACTCTTAAAACCGAGTTAAATATAGCCGTATGGATATAGTTCGTTTGCCTTCCTTTTATTGAGAGATTTTTGAAAAGATGACACAGACCAACGCACTTGTTAATTTAGTAATAAATATTGAAATCAATGTATGAAAATAATTATAATTTACGTTTTTAAGTAAATAAATTAAAATTAAGTAAAATAAAAGTAAAAAAAATACTGAAGGGAAAAAGTGTAATATTAGGAAACAATATTATTGAATAGGTACCTTTTTACAATAAATTATTTATTGTATTATTTTAATTTATAAAATTTATAAAAAAAAATAAGAATAAAAAATACTTATTCGTTATTTACTACTAGTAAATATTTATTATATTTATTTTTTTTATAAATTTTATAATAAAAAAGAATTACTTAAATACAATTTTTCATTTTTTTTCTTTCCGGACAGCTGTTTTTGTCGTTTGTGCTGTAACTTCTCTTCTTACCTTAATAAAATATAAACACGGACAACTTAGATTTATTTTTATTGCGAAATTAAAAACTCAGAAAAAAAAATAAGTCGACAAATCTTTCTCGACCACTCGATGGGTGGTAGACAAATTTCTCCCACTCAACTGTCAAATTAATGTCAGTTGAAGACAAAAGCTCGTGTTTGTCGACTTTTGACATTAGGCCACGACAAAGAACAATGCGAGTCTACGGTTGTAAAATGCGAGCATGAGTATCTCGATCTCAACCCGACAAAAGTGACATTTCGGTGTAGACAAGCCATTGTTCTGTGAGTCGAATCTTATCTCGATGTTGGTCATGCTACGCGTGCTGGTTTGACTTCATTTATCATCGTTTATCACCTTGGTTAAAAACGTCAACAAGATTATTTTGTAATTTTGATCGCGTCACGTCGATCACCCTGATTATCTAAAAAGAAACTATTTAGCGACCGGTTGCATTTGACATACATTGCCACTTTTCTTTGGTATGTTTTTTTTTACCCAAAAAGAAGTAGCAATGGATCACGATCCCGGCGCGGGTAAACGGTGCGGGAGCCCGTCGCGGGGGCCCGCGCCGTGCTCCGTCGCGGACAAACAGCCCGTCGCGGGAACCCGCGCCGTGCTCCGTCGCGGACAAATAGCCCGTCGCGGGCTCGGACACGCAGCGCTGCTCTATGAATATACAAGAAACAGCCCCGCTGGCGTGACCCGTCGCGCGGGACCCGCGAGCGTGCTCGCCGCCCGCGCCACGTGCGGCGGGCAATCCGCCACACGCAGCGCTGCTCTATGAAAATACAGGAAACAGCACCCGGGGCGGACGCCCGCGCCGGGATCCCGCTCAAGGCAGCGGAGGGCCTAAATATGATTGTACTATTACCATTTTCATAATTCATATTTTAGTTGAATATATTCCCAAACACACTAAGTTATATACTAATATGATGCTATTAAACGCCTATTTCCTAAATAAAGGCTGATTTCTAAACATTATGTGTTAGATAAAAAGATATTATGTCCGTGAACTTGAGTAAATAATGCGTAGATATTGATCAAAAATTATTGATACTCATGTCGATGATTTCCAATATAACTTTGTTTGTCTTTGTGAACACTGATAGTTTTATTTAAAGCTGCTTGTAACCGACAGTTTTCAAATGGTAAATTATACCAACTTAAGTACTAATTCAACAATTATTTCCAGGTTTTCTGTAAATCCAGTGATTAAATTAAACTGGATAAATGTCATAAATAAATAAGCAGGGAGCCTCAAAGGAGACCTTAAGAAATTATTTAGCAGACTAACCGTTAGCCTGCTGGAATGCACCCATTGAAAAAAATATACTCTTGAACGCATCCATATATCTCAGGTATACCAACACAAAAACTATAAACAGGCGCTGCCAACTTTCCAACTACTTATGTCATGTGTAGTTGCTTGGCTTGCTTGCTCTGCTCTGCTGCAATGCTTGCTTTCTTTACTTTGCTTGTAAGCGCGTCGTCGGTCAATTGGATTGTTTATCTGAAAGAACACTTACCCGAATGATTTATCAATTTAAAGAATAAAGTGTAGTGTTCGCAAGTAATACAAAGAAACCATAAAAACTGTGCCAACTAATCTTGGATGTTCAGAAATATGTGAAAGTGACAGTCGGAAATTGACTTCGTTTTTTGTGAGAATAAAATGTTATTTCGCTTATTATTCGAATACCGCCGATAAATAAGGTGTTGTGAACATTAGAAATGTTACGACTGCGGTATCTTCCACGCATAGAAGACACTTGATTGCGGACACTATGTTCGATGCGGGATAGACGTGGTTTAACAGCGTTACCATCAGATAGAATCGTTTATAATGCAACACGAGTGTTTGCCGGACGGGGCCAGGAGCAGGTACGAGAAGCGTAAGCCAACCAAAGTGCTCAAGATAGCAGAGAGCTTCACGAATCTAGATGAGTGTGCAAAGTCGGGGCGCTATGTGCGAGGGCCGCACCATTCGAAGAATGGACGGAGATATCGAGATGGGTTCGATAACGACGGCAGGACTAAGCTGGCAGTGTGTTGTGATGATGATGATTGTGATAAGGAGTCCAGTGTTAGTGAGGAATCTGAAAGACATGGTGATAAAAGGGTAACGGGCTCATCTTGTACAGCCCTGCGGACAGCGGTGGCTGCACTGTATCCCTTTGATGACTTCACACTGGAGAAGATTGGTGAAGGCTTCTTCTCTGAAGTTTTCAAAGTAAGTGCTATGATTTTCTTATAATAATAAACATTTCGTACAGTTTTATTAGTGGCAAACTCACAAGACCTTGAAACTGGTCTTGTTTTTGCACCAAATCATTCAAAGTTAAAATGTTGTGTTGTTAAATGTTTACATTTTTTTTTTATTTCTGCATATTTACAACATACATAATATTGACATTCAATAACCTAATTGACAATAGGTTTGTGAGTAAGAAAATCCAGGTCAATATTTAAATACCCTACAAAATAAAATAACACCGTAGTATGGGTGCGCACATGAATCGTGAGTGGTGAGAAATTGAAGGGATCACTTGCATGTTTGCAATAGCCTGCACCATGTCACCGCCAGTGAGACCTAAAAAAGACTCCTGCACATTAAATGTCCGCACAAGATCCGTGCCAAGGGCACATACTTAAAATCTAATTTTTATAACACTTGAATCTTGTATCAGATTTTTTAAAATCAGCCCTGTTTCATGACAAATTCGTGATAAATTTCTTTCAAATTTTTGTGATCTCAATACTTACCTACTAGATTGTAGGTAGTAATGGCATCTTTTACCATGCGTAGCGTAGTCTTTGCTTATTTATTTTTGTTTTGATCATGTTGGATACACCGCATGTTGTTAGTTTTTAAGGTTCCGTACCCAAAGGGTAAATACGAGACCCTATTACTAAGACTCCGCTGTCTGTCTGTTGCACAGTCACCAGGCTGTATCTCATGAACCATGATAGCTAGGCAGTTGAAAATTTCACAGATGATGTATTTCTGTGGCCACTATAATAACAAATACTAAAAATAGAATAAAATAAATATTTAAGGGGGGCTCCCATACAACAAACATGATTTTTTTTGTTTTGAGTTCAATATTAATAGCGACAACAGGTAGACAGTTGAAATTTTTACAGTTGATGTATTTCTGTTGCCGCTATGACCACAAATACTAAAAACAATAACATAAATAAATATTTAAGGGAGCTCCCATTCATCAAACATGATTTTTTTTATGGAACCCTTGCATGAGTCCAACTCGCACTCGGCTGGTTTATTTACATATTATTGATGTATTGTATCATACTTATATAGAATATGCCAAAGATGTTCAGAGCTATATTTATTTTTATAAATATTTAAAGAATAGAAAATAAAAACCACAAGTTTTATCAGTTTTTTTTTACTAATTAGATCTCTATTGCTTTGCGGCTTATCGAAAGCTTATTTTAAATTTGTGTTTGATTCTGAAATGAAATTCGTGAAATAAATAACTTCTACTATCTTCTTCAAATACATTCGGTGTACCTAATTACCAGTATGTATGGTATTTATATTTCCATTTTCTGACTTTGTTAGTCAGCGTAACAAAATGTGTTTGCTGCCAAGGTTTCTGTTAACACAAGTGACATAGCCGAAGAAAAGCATATTTCAATACTGACATCATTGTTCAAGCACAAAATAAATTTATCTTTATATTTTATACATTCATTTTATATGACTAATTTATAACTATTAAGATGATAGTCTTTTTAGAAGGATTATATTTTTGTGGTATTTAGTTCCTACTAGGCAAAACAACAACAAACAACCTTTGATGATTGAAAAAGCTGTGATGAAATTCTAAAAACTGTATTTATTTATACACTCTTGAACAGAATATCTATCACAAGCCTATTTTCATATAAACGAGGTAGGTAACTTTGAAGCCTTTAAATCTCCATCAGGGATTGAACGGGCTGTGATCTGATGATACAATGGGTATCATCAGATCACAGCCCGTTCAATCCCTGATGGAGATTTAAAGGCTTCAAGAATGAATGGAGGAGGCCCAGGGGCCGTACCGGCTAACGAATCGATTATCGAAAATTCTGCCGGGTTTCAAATTAAAACAGATAAATCGAGCCCCTATTGGGCTAAAATGGCAAACCCCAATTCATGATGTCACACGAACATCGATATCTTCCAAATTACGTCAACAGAAAGTACAAGACGAAATTCCTTACTTTGATTTTTCTGTTTTAAGTTGAAACTCGATAGCCTTTTCGATAATCTATTCGTTAGCCGGTACGGGCCCAGGTTGCGAAAGAAACCCAACGAAACGATTTATCGAAAAGTCTGCCGGATTTCAAATTAAAACAGATAAATCGAGCCCCAATTGGGCCAAAATGGCAAACCCCAAATTCATGATCAACAGAAAATATTGAACGAAATTCCTTACTTTGATTTTACTGTTTTAAGTTGAAACTCGGCAGACCCGCCGAAGTTCGAAAAGTTAGCCGGTACGGCCCCAGATCAGAAGAGTTGTTTATACCGGAGACCATTATGGAGTTTTTAGTGTTACTTTTTCCATATTTTTGATGTATTTTATTTTACCCTTGTTATTTTTTTAATTTCAACCCTAAGTTAAATGACTCATCCAATCCGTTAGGTTTCTTTAGCATTTTGGACCTCCGCCTTTCATTCATTAAATTGCCATCATCAGATGACACCCCATTTAATCCTGGACAGAGAACCAATGTTTCAAAGGTACCTCGTTTGTGTGAAAGTAAACCTGTGATTCCATTTTTCTGCTCACAAGTGTAGTTAATCCGTCCATTGACAAATTTATAATATTCTGCATGGAAATTCTACATTTTCTTTCAGGCTTTTTTCAATCTTTTTCTCAACATTGACAATGTAAGTTACTGTAAAATCAGTAAAACCATGAGAACCATTAAATTGAAATTAAACTCAATAGATTATAGTATATTCTATTGGTATATTGTGAACTGAAAGTAGAACTTGATGGGTTCAAATAAGTTTATACCTAATTTGACCAAAAATATTGCTTTTACAACAACTTACACCATATATTAATTAATTTAGTTTATTCTTGTAAAGAATACATATAATTCCTCATTTAAGAAGTAGAAGTATAAATTAACGCACAATATCAAAATAATGTTTTATACTTACCTAATTCTCCGTAATATAATATTCGATTACAAACCATTTAATTACGAGAAAAATAGTTGCGTAACGAATTAACGATACTTAACTTAATATATTCACATCAAATGCTCTATTAGGTAATCTAGAATCTAGTATCAAGAACGTCGCTCCATAAGCATATAAACGAGTTGTGTATTTCCTAAAAGTCATGAATGATTAATTGCCTCTTCAAATGCTGTGTCGCTGGAGGAAATGTCCTCAGGAAATGTTCTGGGGTATCTTAAGAGCCTATTGTTGTTGAAGGCCAGAAGATTTGACCAAATAAATACAGGAAAGGTTATAATGCGTGCCTTGAATAAAGGCATGGTGTATTGTATACTACATGTGCAGCTTATAGTGTCAGTTGTACACAAAAAAACGCAAATCGATGTACAGAATATTTTTCGAGTTCTCTGACTACAAAACGAAGTTGCACCTAATGTCTTGATATAAGGTTGATTTTTCACAAATGATTAGGTATTTAGTCAAATGGGTTTGAATGCTCAGATCGTTTTGGCGCTGACTGTACTACTGTAGCAGCTCCTAGCGAACATAACAAATGAAGTAAGTGTTTTCGAATTCCGCCAGAGCGGCGCTACTGTCCTTAAGACACGGTATAAACAGCTACCAGTCCATTTATTAAGGAGACTCTTTTACTTTGTAAACAAACAACTCTAACCACACTCTACCGGTTCCTAATATTATGAGCTTAAGAACTATTGAACCATTTCATTTGTCTATTTGATTACTAGCTTCTGCCCGCAACTTCGCTAATAGGTAGGTACTTATTCGAAAAAAATCCCTAGGGAACCTTTGACCGGGAAAAAGGTACCCTGTTTCCAAATCCATTAATACAATTTATTATACATATAATTAAATGTATGATATATAATTAAATGTATGATTCTCATGATGCAATATTTCTATCCCATATCAGATAACATAGGATCATTTTTTATTTCTTCAGGTGTGCACTAAACTAGCCCCCCTATCATGACCACTAAAACGCGTGATATAGCAATTTATCACGTTTAACTATCAAAAGACAATGGATTTTGACAATTGAGTGTAGAGGGTGTAGAGATAAGATGCTTTATCACGCGATATATCGTGTTTTAGTAGTCATGCTAGGGGGGCAGGGTTTGAGCACAGAATAATTCTAGTACACACTAAGGATCCTCGCGTGGATGGTCTTCTGTACGTTTAGTAGGTAGGTACTGGTTTAAGTGACTGAACTTCCTCGACCAGACCAAACCTAATAAAGTTTTGATCAAGTCTGACTTGAATCTGTTCATTGAATGTCATGTCATCAATCTAATCTTGATCATGAAGCAGTAGTTGGACGAAATACACATTTTATGTGCAGTAAAGAGTCATCACGCTTTTCCAATATTGCTGACCAGGGTTCGAGGATATATATCAATGGATATATATCATGATATATATCCGATATATATCAACCGAATTTTTGTGATATATATCAATATAAAAATAGTTTAAAAAATTCACATTATTATGCAGATTTTTGCTATTGTATTGCTAGTGGATGGCGTTGATGTAGAGTTAAAACATGCTATTGTTTTGTTTTGCTGTATATAGCAATTGTAATTCGAATTTCGCGCGTATAAATACCAGAAAAAATGAGATAATATTCATGTGGGACGTGTGTGGAGAGCGAGGTGAGTAATAAATATAAATATAAAAAAATATAAGAAAAAAAAATAACATAAGTATTTTTTTTAATCCAATAATATCATTACCTCCACATTTTCCACCACTCATATAGTGATACTAATGTTTTTTTCCTGATTTTTAACTAATTTGTCAAATAAGTACCTAAATAAAACAAAAATATTCTAGTTTTCTCTAAATTATGTTTATAACATAAAACACATAATTATGCAAACAGTATACCATGAATAATACAATAAAATAATAATGTGGCTGTCAAACAAAATGGATATTATATCACATTTTATATATATCGGATATATATCACATTTTTGATATATATCGGATATATATCATAAATATCCGATATTTTGATATTTATAATAAATATCGGATATTTTCGAACCCTGTTGCTGACTTTGCTGATAACTTAAGTAGCTATAATATCTTGGCATCTAAGTAAAATTAGACGCAAAATTGATTTCGTTGAGTTAGGGATTATGTTGCAAGTTTTTGGTTGGTACAGTCTGGTTTATAATACTGTGGTTTCGGTTAACTTGATAATTAATAATATTTTTTTGTTAAATGACTAGGTAGAGTTATATCCACAAACATATTATTTGTCATTTTAAAAAATGGAATATGATACCTACTTAGTATTAAGTAGGTATGACATTTTACACTATCGCCTATATAACAATAATAAGTCCTTTGATTCTATAATGTTTTAATAGATAATATACCAATGCACTGTATTTTAGTATGTAAGTCTATTGATTTGTTAACTTAGATTACATAGGTATTTTTTTTTTTTTTTTATATGTAGCACTGCCCTTCAAATCTCTTCTCAGCTACCTATCCTAAACCAAAGGTTGTCTGGAAGAGATCGCTTCCAGCGATAAGGCCGCCTTTGCCCACCATAGATTTAAGTTTTAGTTTGTGATTCTTCTCTTATAAAGCAATAAAGTGTTCATCATCATCATCATCATCAATGATGAGAATGCTAGTAATCAGTAATCTTACATTTTATTACCTACTAGCGGCCGCCCGCGGTTTCACCCGCATGGTTCCCGTTCCCGTGGTAATATCTGGATAAAAAGTATTCTATGTTTTAATCTAGGCTATTTACTATCTGTGTGCCAAATTTCAACCAAATCCGTTCAGTAGTGTTTGCGTGATTGAGGAACAAACATCCAAACCCACAAACTTTCACAATTATAATATTAGGATCAAAACACATTTGTTTGATCTGTTGACAGAATTACTCTTCTAATACATTTTCTCGCTAGCTCTAAAAAATGATCTTTAACATTATTATTAACAAATCCTTACTAATATTATAAATGCGAAAGTCAGTTTGTTTGTATGTTTGTTACGCCTTCACGTCTTAACTACTGAACCGATCATCACGAAATTTTGCATAAACGTTATCAGAGGCACAGAGAAGGACATAGGGTACTTTTCATCCCGAAAAACAGTATTGTTCCCGAGGGATAGCAAAAAACTTTCCACGCAGACGAAGTCGCGGGCGGCCGCTATTTCACGATAATCTTGAAACATGTTATCTGATAAATGTAAAGCATGAATCAGTGTTTTGATAAACTTGTTTCAATGCAGTAGGTAGCTGTTTTATTTTTTTAAGAAGGCCAACTTTAAAAGTCGCACATAAATTATTTAACGTACAGATGGACTAAATTTATTCCCTAGATCTTTATTTTTTTCTTATTTACTTGTTCGAAATACGCATACGAAATCTTCCATTGCTGGCAACTGCGTTGTTGTTCAGATCAAAAAATCTTCATTCGACCTACGTAGAGCAAAAAGAAAATTTGAAAAATAAGTATAGATCTTTTTATATTCAACTGTTTTGTTAGCGATTGAGTTTATTCTGTCTTCATAATGTGGATGAACTGTACTATTACAGTACTTAAAAAAGAGACTTTGATGAGGTTCGATGCGAGATAGATCGCAAATACGACAATAATTCGTCATCACATACAACAATGATTTAAAATTAAATCTTTAGATGTTTCCTGATAATAATTTACTCCTGCGTCCTGACTCCTGAGTGTAAGTGCAAACACTACCGCGTTCATGTTAAAATTTGTATGATATACCTTAACGCTATGAATTTAAAATCTTAACGCAAACGCCATAGTAGCGTTTGAACATTTGAAAACTTACACTCAAGCCTCAGATAACAGGGAATATGCATAAGTCACCGATTTTGATGAATTTGAGCTTGATCGCTGCGGACACTTATAAAAACATGATGGAACAGGATAAAAAATAAAAAAAATGTATTATTTTAGTTTTATCACACGATGAAATCAGGGAAAAATAACAATTTTTTTTTTTTCATTTTCGGATATAATGCACTTTACAGTCGGATAGAATATCGAATAAGAAACAATATTTTGTATGACACGTATGTACTTAAACGCAAAATTTAGGGAGATAATTGAAGATTATTGGCTAACTCCATATTAAACGCGCCGAAACACACCTGAAACGTGATGTGTGACGTCACCATTTTGTATGGAGCGTTTTCGGCGGGTGATGCTGCGCGCTAACTTCAAGTAACTATATCACGAGAAAAAAACGCAAGAGAAAAGTTTTAATATTACAGTTAATTTTCTCACGCATTATACTTTTGATTAAGATTTAAAAAAAAATTGATGCATATTCCCTATTAACACAAATAATGAGCAAATAACTTATAGATGATCAAGAAAGCGCCAAGTAAACAGCACAGTAGAAATAACAATAATTCCCCTTATGAGCTGAGCTGAGTCACTCGGATGCAGGATGTAACCTTCGACAAGGCAAGGTTCGCTAGTTCGCGAACTGTGTGTAAATCACTTGATTATAACTGTACTACGCGGTCTTCGAGTAGAACTTAATCGTAAAAATAGCCTTCGAGTACCTTACTTGACTCAGTAAAACTCAAGTCACTTTTGCGTCGCTCTTGGCTGTGTTTGATCTGTCTATGATAATATCAAATCTTTCGCAATATCAGAAGTGATTTGAGAAGTGTAAATTTAAAATCCAAGAATTGCATATAAACAGAAATCAAGATCATTGAAAATTGTTCACTCAGGGTAGAAAAACTACTCTACTCAGATAATAGTCTGTTGTAAACTATATTAAGTCTGTGAAAATTAAAATAAAATAGACCCAGACTAAAAGTACTTTGAAAAATAGACATTCAAGACTCGAAGAAATATGTACGACAAAATATTACAAATTCTTTACGCAACTCCAATATCGCGGATGAATAAGTGGAACCTACAATAACAGTGACAAACCACAACAATGGCCCCTATTTTAACGGCTGAATGCTCAAGGTTGGTACGAAGTGGTAAATTAGTGTAGAAAATACCATAAAACTGAATGTCATGCCATGAGACTTGAATCTTTAACCACCATGAGATGAAAGGGCGGAGCTGGCTTGAATCTTCCAATCACTTGTACTATAGGTATTACAATAACAACAGACTGCAATAGGGAATATGCATCAATTTTTTTTTTAATCTTAATCAAATGTATAATGCGTGAGAATGTTAACTGTAATATTAAAACTTTTCTCTTGCGTTTTTTTCTCCTGATTTAGTTACTTGAAGTTAGCGCGCAGCAGCACCCGCCGAAAACGCTCCATACAAAACGGTGACGTCACACATCACGTTTCAGGAGTGTTTCGGCGCGTTTAATATGGAGTTAGCCAATAATCTTCAATTATCTCCCTAAATTTTGCGTTTAAGTACATATGTGTCATACGAAATATTGTTTCTTATTCGATATTCTATCTGACTGTAAAGTGTATTATATCCGAAAATGAAAAAAAAATATCGTTATTTTCCCGTGATTTCATCGTGTGATAAAACTAGGATTATACATTTTTTTTATTTTTTTTCCTGTTCCATCATGTTTTTATAAGTGTCCGCAGCGATCAAGCTCAAATTCATCAAAATCGGTGACTTATGCATATTCCCTATTGTGTGACTACAATCTTATTGACTATTATGTATGAATGATTTATTTCATACAATTATTTTTGACATACACTTAAATACTATGTATGTTTGATATGAACTGTATATTTTTGAACTAAGAGGACATTAGATATTATCAATACTCCAACAATCGAACAAACCATACATTTTCCTATAAGCCCCAAGTGAAACCTCCGTACGCTGTAACAATAGAGATTATTTCTCAAGGATGCCCCAGAATTAAAAGCCGCAAAAGTGTACTAAACCTGGATTAGCATCGTCAGCACCAAGCCACGCGAATTCGCATTTTAATTGTTATGTTTGCCACAATGCCAGTCGTTGCCAAACGATGGTCTCTTTCTAGAACATCCTTCGTAAGTGGTTTATATTCTTAAATTGCTACGATATTTGTTTAATTGAGACCTTGGCAAAATCTAGTTGCATCTGGAACGCCTCGTGCTTGTTTGCAACTATTTTAATTATGTATTTCTTCATTTATTATATATTCCCATTGCACATACTGAGTCTACAGAATTTCTAACTAACAGAGATGTTCTATTATCTTTGAATGAGTTCTCATAATTCTAATGTTTTCTTACGTCAGTTTGGGTCACATAAAATGTCTTACTCAAGACGAACCGCCGCTATTAAGTGAAATAATTAGTATAATTAAAGCGCACACTGCCTAATCTTAGAACCAAAACGAATTGTCTAATGTAGCGTTTCCGGCGACTTGATAATTTATATCTCCAATTAATTGCACTCCATTGAAAGCGACGTACGTTATAAAATGACATAAAATACTAGAAGTTCTTCATTAAACTATAAAACCAGAAGTTCACCTTCGCTCGCAACAGGTTCTAAATGAACCGAGAGCAATTATAACTGCTAAGAAGGCATAATTAATCGCAATGACATTTCATAAGACTCGTGCGGGTCGCACCTACAGATCCCTTTTTATACCTCGGCTTTTTGGGTTAATAGCTCTTTAGGTCGTCGATATCGGATGACCTTGCCACGAAGGTTTTTCTTCTTATCATTTGTCTCGACGTTCATTTACAAAAAATGTATCGTTAGCTAACATACTAGTAATAGTTAGTGGCTTACTGTTTTGTTAGATATTACCTATGTAGATGACATTACTACGACGTTGTTTTCAAATACCTTAATTATTAGCTTAATATTTAATAGATAAGTATCACATTATGTCAACAGGTTTTGAGCAATTAATTTTATGCTTACTGCGATGGTAGGCAAGGAAGCAAGGTAAACGAACATAACAAGCTTACATTTTGTGCATAAAGTTTGTCAAAATATTATTAGTAAATTTTGTTCTGATTCGATTGACCGACATACTCAATCTAAGTCACAAATTACTGTGTTTAAGACTGTATCTGTCAAAATCATAGCTTGATTAGACTTCTACAGGGTCATTTTGTATTTACCATCCAAATTTTGAGGATGTGTTCAGTTCATGAAACTGTACAGCTTTCTCTAAGGAAAACAGGGCCAAATATGTAAAAAAACGGCTATCCAAACAAATCAAAGACATCACGTGATCAATTTAGTATGGGATGACCAAAATATTGTGGCGAAATTCGACACATGTTTCTTGGAGAAAGTTGTTTACTGGATACATCCTTGAAATTTGGATGGTAAGTTTAGAATGACCCTGTATGTTTATCTCCCCCATTAACACCACAAAGTAACGCTATTAACACCACACCACCACAGCTTTACAGCTGTAAAAGCAAATTGATTCTGCGATAAAGGAACATTTTGACCCTGCCATTAAAGTTGCCAAAGGTCTCGTTTTCGTTCAATCTTAGCTCGTTATTCGTTACGTCTAGAACTCTACCTACACCATCTACCACTAAATCATAACGATCCAGGTACACGTCAAAATTCATATTAATAACCTGGCGTAGTTCCACTTGGCTAAACTATTTGTTATTCATCATCTTAAAGAGTTGTTTTATTTTCTTGTTGTGTTGGAATAAGAACATTATTATCATGCGTGCACATTATGCAACCAAAATTGCAGATGCTCTTCGATGATAATCACCTTCCAACTGTTGTCCGTCGTTTTAAATATTAGTGAGAAAATTAGGCGAAATTCGTCTTAGTACATACAAGATTCTGGTACAAGCACAGACAAGTAGGGTTACCATTACCAGATACCATAATGAGATTTCAAGACATCTGACATTTTGTACACCAAGGTTCATTCCTTATTTCGTTGACTTAGATTATTTTCTCTCATCAAAGTATTTACGAAATCTATTTTTTTTTATTTATTTAAAATTCCTGCAAATCTTACTACTCATTGTTTCGTATTTATATGATCAGATAGGGTGTTCAAAAATTATCTTAGAAAACAAAACTCTCAAAGTTATCTGCGCACAATGCATTATTACATAATGCACAAAAATGCACAGAACTTTGAGAACTTTGTTTGCTAAGATAATTTTGAACACCCTGACTGCTCATATGGGTCATTTTCATTTACGACAATTAAAGTGTGCATGGTGAAAATGGGGGTATTTTTAACAAAAACATATTAGAATCTTTTTTGTAACCGTTCATTTAGATCATATCTACCTCGACAAGCAAAAAAAGAAACAAAAAAATATATATGTAAAAAATAAAAAATCAAAAATGTGTTCAAAAGTCACGTCCATGTTGTGTCGCAAATAGTGATGGGCAGTGGATAAAAACTCAAAAGGTAAAAACTCGGATATTTATCAAAAATGGATAAATATCCGTTTTACCGATTTTTATCGGATTTTTATCAAAAATGGCGGATAAATATATTTAGACCTGTTTCTATACACTAGTTTTGGTCCCAGGTGAGGCCCCGCCCCCGCTACCAACCCAACCACAACGACAACTTTACCTGGCAACATAACAAGCGCACATTGAGGACTGGCGCTAAGTCCCTAGGCTAGATGGTGTCGTTACAACGTCCACAAGTCCCTTGTCAACAACGTGATTACCATCGCAAGTGTGTTGACCAGTGGGTCTATTGCCCAAGTGTCGTCGAATTTGCCGTCGGCTTCATTTGACAGATGGTTGTAATACATTGCTACTTCTTTTTGGTACAAATAAAAACTTACCAAAGAAAAGTAGCAATGTATTAAAACCATCTGTCAAATGAAGCCGACGGCGAAGTCGACGAAACTTGGGCAATAGACCCACAGGGTATGCTGGCCGATTTATGGAGAGAGAGAACCTCTTTACGATGAACTTTTTCTTCAGGAAGCCGGGATAATACCACAGCATAATCCAAGATGGTGGCCAACTTTTTTGTTTTTGGGCCGATTTCGATGAAACTTTGTTTAGGGCACTATTTTTAAAAGGAAACAGCAACACAATATTAAAAATGTCTTAATAAAATGTTTGTCTTGGCACAGAAATGCCCGCAGCCAGCGTAATATCACGTAATACGCGTCTGGTTCCCACTACTTAATACCATTAAATTGCGAATAACAACTAAGATTTCACATTAAACTACCTTTAAAAAACTCGTCTGTTCTGAAGACGGTTAACTCTTGCGTTCACAGTATAGAGATACTATCATCAACTGGTCAGTCATATCCCATATGTGACCAGAGGCCGTATTACAAGCTCTTAAATCCTGCCAGGTTTATAAATTGTTGTAGTGACATCTCTTTCTCGTCATATAGCAAATAAAAGAGATAGATTGATAGCCAGTCAGAAAACTGCCTGGAAATAAGAGGTCATAATACGGCCCCAGGGAAAATAATCTAAGATGGCAGCCAACTTTTTTGTTTGTGGGCCCATTTCGATGATACTCGGATTTTGGTACTATTGTGACAAGAAAACAGTAATGCAATGTTAAAAAATGCAAGTTGGCGGCCAACTTTTTTGTTTGTGGCCGATTTCGATGAAACCCAGTTTTTTATATTATTTTACAAGAAAACAGCAACACAATGTTAAAAATGTCAATATCCAAGATAGCAGCCAACTTTTTGTTTGTGGGCCGATTTTGATGAAACTCGGGTTTTTTGTACTATTTTGACAAGAAAAAAGCAACGCAATGTAAAAAAATATGAAAAATCCAAGATGGCGTCCAACTTTTTATTATGGGTTGATTTCGATGAAACTCGGTTTTTGGTACTATTTTAACAGGAAAACAGCAACGCAATGTTAAAAATGTCAAAATCCAAGATGGTGGCCAACTGTTTTGTTTGTGGGCCGATTTCCACGAAACATTGTTTTTGGTAACATTTTGACAAGAAAACAGCAACGCAATTTTAAAAATATGAAAAATCCAAGATGGCGTCCAACTTTTTATTTGTGGATCGATTTCGATGAAACTCGGTTTTGGGTACTTTTTTTCAAGAAAACAGCAACACAATGCTAAAAATGTCAAAATGCAAGATGGCGGCCAACTTTTTTGGTTGTGGGTTGTTTTCGATAAATGGTCTTTGTACTATTTTGCCAAGAAAACAGCAACGCAATGTTAAAAACGTGAAAAATGCAAGGTGGCGGCCATCTTATTTGTTTGTGGGCTGATTTCGATTAAACTCAGTTTTTGGTACTATTTTAACAAGAAAACAGCAACGCAATGTTAAAAATTACAAAAATGCAAGATGTCGGCAAACTTTTTTGTTTATGGGCTGATTTCGATGAAACTCGGTTTTTGTATTCGATGAAACTCGGTTTTTGTACTATTTTGACAAGAAAACAGCAAAGGCGGCAAAAAAAATGGCCGCCATCTTTGATTTTTTTATTTTTAACATTGCGTTGCTGTTTTCTTGTCAAAATAGTACAAAAACCGAGTTTCATCGAAATCAGCCCATAAACAAAAAAGATGGCCGCCACCTTTCATTTTCACGGTTTTAACATTGTTTTGCTGTTTTCTTGTCAAAATAGTACAAAAAACCGAGTTTCATCGAAATCGGCCCACAAACAAAAAAGTTGGCTGCCATCTTGGATTTTTGACATTTTAAACATTGCGTTGCTGTTTTCTTATCAAAATAGTACCAAAAAACGAGTTTCATCGAAATCGGCCCACAAACAAAAAAGTCGGCTGCCGTCTTGGATTTTTGACATTTTTAACATTGCGTGGCTGTTTTCTTGTCAAAATAGTACCAAAAACTGAGTATAATCGAAATCAGCCCTCAAACAAAAAAGATGGCCACCACCTTGCATTTTTCACGTTTTTAACATTGCGTTGCTGTTTTCTTGTCAAAATAGTACAAAAAACTGAGTTTCATCGAAATCGGCCCACAAACAAAAAAGTTGGCCGCCATCTTGAATTTTTGACATTTTATACATTGGGTTGCTGTTTTCTTATCAAAACAGTACCAAAAACCGAGTTTCATCGAAATCGGCCCACAAATAAAAAAGTCGGCTGCCATCTTGGATTTTTTTATAATATTAACCTGGTTTCCGAACCCTGCGTGTCAAGTAAGTTTTGTGACAACCCTTCCGTTTTTGCGTAAAACTACGTACTACGTACGTTGGGGGCTGGGGTGATAGAGTCATCGAACGTATTCATTTATAATTCTGAAGTAGTTTGAGAATTCTTAGGATGTTGTTTTCATTCTTCTATTGCATTTTTTGGGATTTCTTAATTATTATGCACTTCAATAGCACTTATTTTGTTTAAAATTACTAACTACCTTTATTATAAATTCAAAATTTACGTGACATATCAAGAAAATGGTTATAAAATATTTATCCGTCCTTTTGGATAAAAACTCGAGTAAAAACGGATATTTATTGAGTTTTTATCCATTTTGAGTTTTTATCCGGTTGAAAACCCATCACTAGTCGCAAATCCATTTTTCTCGTTTTGAGGCGTTATTCTGATTATGGCGTGTTATTATTTGTGCCTTTTATTTAACACCCACATTTTATAGTCCTTAACCATACTTAAAAGTTAAATTTCAAATAAATATTCCATTTCAGTAATGATTCGTCGGTGGGAATATTTTGTCGTAATGATTTTAGGTCACAACCATGGACCTCTACATTATCGTAAATTCTAGTGGTATTTTTTAATATTTCATTCTGGCAACACTGCACCGACGATGACATGCGGTCGCCATTTGTAATCGTCCATTTCCCGTTTGTCAATTGTTTATGGTTTCGGTCAGATAATTTTTTGATTTTATTTATTGGCATTTTGTCGAGCATAACGCGTCACAAACGTGATAACCATTCCAAACAGTAAGTCACCGATTTTTTGTGGCATATTTGTTTATATATTAGAGAAAAGAGCTATAATAACGTGTCTAAATTATTATTTGAAAATCTGCTATTTAAGGGGCGCTTAGGCGGCCATTACACACGTCAATCTGGTGCAATCTGATCAAAACCGCAGATTGATGGAATTTGATGCGGTTGGTTTGCGACGTTACACGGTCAATCCAGCGAGATCTGGATCGCAGTAGATCTTGGTAGATTGACAATCTACCACGATCCACGGTGGGCTTTGGCAGGGTTGCCAACTTTTTGCATTAATTTTCGCGTGATATCGATCGATGACCTGAGTGGTGCAGTATTCAACATGCCAGTCTACCGCGCAAGAGATCCTGGGTTCGATTCCCGGACGTAATTGAAATGATGAATTTTAATTTCTGTGACGGTCTGCGTATAATAAGTACCTATCTATTTCGAAAAGTAAGTAAGTACCTAGTAAAATCTGTTGTCTAGCACCCATTTTATGCCTTGATTAGTTAGGGTTAGATGAATATCGATATTTAATTTTACACGATCTATATTACGATCGATATTTATACTATACCAGGCTATAAACTATATATGATGTGTGTAAAATTTCATCAAAATCAGTTCAGCCTTCTGAAGCTGAACTGATTTGGATGAAATTTGGCACTCAGTTCATAGCTTGGTAATATCGTATTATAAATTTTAATACGATTTTTTATAAATTTTAATACGATATTACCAAGCTATGAACTGAGTGCCAAATTTCATCCAAATCAGTTCAGCTTCAGAAGGCTGAACTGATTTTGATGAAATTTTACACACATCATATATAGTTTATAGCCTGGTATAGTATAAATATCGAGGTAAAATAGTATTTTTCAAAACATTGCAAAAAATATAGTAGGTAGGTTTATGGGAAATTTATGAAAAAATATAGTCCTCATTTATTTTTAACTAGCTTCCTTTAAAAATTAAAAATAGGGTACATACATAGGGTAGGTACTTCCTAGGGTACCAAACTAACTGTGTGCCAAATTTTACCATCTTTTACTGCAATCCAATATTTTTAACCGACTTAAAAAAGGAGGAGGTTCTCTTTTCATCTGTATATTTTTTAAGGGATTCTTCAAATGCCCACGCGCATGTAGTCACGGCCGGAAAGAAAGTTAAAATAAATATGGGTTTTATTTTTTATAAATTTCCCAAATGTACTACAAATTAGTTTCAATGTTACCTTTTTAACATTTTTATAAATATCCCAAAAGTAAGTACTATAATGTTTAAATGTTTTGAAAATAATACTTATACCTCGAAAAAAAGGTGCCAACCCTAAGCCAGACCAAGCCAGATTGACGTAGATTGACAATCCAGCACAATCTGATCACGCCAGATCGCGCCAGATTGAAACAGATCGCGAACAACGTTACACAATCAATCTCTGTCAATCTTTGTCAGTCTGGCGCGGTCTGGCGTGATCAGATTGTGTGTGTAATGGGTGCCTTACGCCGCGGGCGCGAGAGAAAATTAGGTATCGAAGCGCTACCCACACAGCGATCGACACACTTGCGCGGTTCACGCACACATCTACGCTTTAACAGTGGTCCGCTTGCGCTCAAATCTCAATCTAACCAAACCCTGAACATCGTACCAGTAGTACCTAAATTACTTAAAATCTTGTTGTATGGTCTGTCCTAAAAATGCATAATATATTTTTATGGTGATTGAATGAATCTTCTTTTTTTCACACATAAAATAGGATTATTCATAATATTCATGATCGTGAACAATCGAAATATTTAGATCAATCAAGGATACAATAAAACAATAAGTAAATTATATTCATGCCTGTATAATTATATAATACACAATGCGACTCTAGATAAATTTTTACAATTATGTTTTTTTTGCAGCATACAAATTAATAAAGATGAAGATGAATTAATTTCTTCTCAAATAAGAACAAATTAAAATATTTATGATACATACCTATCGGTAAAGAAATGTTTTAAGATATAGGTACCTACCTACATGTTGTTTAAACAAAATATGAGATTGACTACAATAAAAAAAATAAGAAAACAAATTGACATTATTGTGTATTAATTTGATTTCGACCTAATAGTCCAATCAATAAAGTAGTTGTAGAGTGCGTGAGCGGGAACACGTAGTGTGTACCAGTATTGTTGCTTGGTCTGTGGCGCTTGGAAACTGGTAATTTTTTTAAACCGGTTTGACGAAATTATAGATGTTTTTAAAAAAGGTTCTGTTCCTCTAACCGGTTTTAAACCGGTTTGGAAAAATATAAGTATTTTTCATTAACCGGTTTTATTTTTCGGCCAGGACAACGAAATTAAGTTAGTGAAATCTGCGCCGTGGTCTCAAACCTACCGATTTTTGGTATTTCTGCCGAGCCACTCCTATCGTAATACGAAAATGTAAGGGTCAATTCAAGCTGGGCGTGAATCGAAGCGAAGCGAAGCGCGCGCATTGACAAAAAACGGCCAGGCAATGTTAAAAATTCCAAGATGGCGGCCAACTTTTTTGTTTCTGGGCCGATATCGATGAAACTCGGTTTTTGGTACTATTTCGAAAAATAAAACAGCAACGCGAGAATAAAAATTGAGAAAAATTCCAAGATGGCGGCCAACTTTTTTGTTTTTGGGCCGATTTTGATGAAACTCGGTTTTTGGTACTATTTCGAAAATAAAACAGCAACGCAAGAATAAAAATTGAAAAAAATCCAAGATGGCGGCCAACTTTTTTGTTCTTGGGCCGATTTCTATGAAACTCGGTTTTTGGGTACTATTTCGACAAGAAAATAGCAACGCAATAATAAATTTATATAAAATCCAAGAGGGCGCCCAACTTTTTTGTTCTTGGGCCGATTTAGATGAAACTCGGTTTTCGGTACTATTTCGAAAATAAAACAGCAGTCAGCAACGCAAGAATAAAAATTGATAAAATTCCAAGATGGCGGCCAACTTTTTTGTTCTTGGGCCGATTTCGATGAAACTCGGTTTTTGCTACTATTTCGAAAATAAAACAGCAACGCAAGAAAAAAAATTGAAAAAATCCAAGATAGCGGCCAACTTTTTTGGTTTTGGGCCGATTTCGATGAAACTCGGTTTTTGGTACTATTTCGAAAATAAAACAGCAACGCAAGAATAAAAATTGAAAAAAAATCCAAGATGGCAGCCAACTTTTTTGTTCTTGGGCCGATTTCGATGAAACTCGGTTTTTGGTACTATTTCGAAAATAAAACAGCAACGCAAGAATAAAAATTGAAAAAAATCCAAAATGGCAGCCAACTTTTTTGTTCTTGGGCCGATTTCGATGAAACTCGGTTTTCGGTACTATTTCGAAAATAAAACAGCAAAGCAAGAATAAAAATTGAAAAAAATCCAAGGTGGCGGCCAACTTTTTTGTTCTTGGGCCGATTTCGATGAAACTCGGTTTTTGGTACTATTTCGAAAATAAAACAGCAACGCAAGAATAAAAATTGATAAAAATCCAAGATGGCGGCCAACTTTTTTGTTCTTGGGCCAATTTAGATGAAACTCGGTTTTCGGTACTATTTCGAAAATAAAACAGCAACGCAAGAATAAAAATTGAAAAAATCCAACATGGCGGCCAACTTTTTTGTTTTTGGGCCGATTTTGATGAAACTCGGTTTTAGGTACTATTTCGAAAATAAAACAGTAAAGCAAGAATAAAAATTGAAAAAAATCCAAGATGGCGGCCAACTTTTTTGTTCTTGGGCCGATTTCGATGAAACTCGGTTTTTGGGTACTATTTCGACAAGAAAATAGCAACGCAATAATAAATTTATATAAAATCCAAGATGGCGGCCAACTTTTTTGTTTTTGGGCCGATTTTGATGAAACTCGGTTTTTAGTACTATTTCGACAAGAAAGCAACGTAATAAGTAATAAAAATATAAAAAATCCAAGATGGCGGCCAACATTTCTGTTTTTGGGCTGATTTCAATGTCACTCGGATTTTGGTACAGTCAGCGCCAAATTGATATAAGCGTCTAGAGTACTCAAAATGATCTGCGCAGTTAGAATCATCATATTGTTGTAAGCACAAAAGCTATTCAGAATATTTTACTTCTCATTATTTAATATTTATTTGAGCAGTCTAAGTGTTCAAAATATTAAACAAAGCTGTCAAAACTATCCGTCAACAATTTAATAATGCATATGCACAGATAACTTTGACAGCTTTGTTTGCTAAGATAATTTTGAACACTCTGACTTCTCATATGAATATAAAATAATGAGTAGTAAGATATTTTGAACACCTTGTGTGCTTACAACAATAAAATGATTCTAACTGCGTAGATCAAATAGATTTTTTGTTTTCAGATCATTTTGACTACTCTAGACGCTCATATCAATTTGACGCTGACTGTACTTTAATACTGCCCAAGCTTAATTTCTCCCATAAAGGACAAGAATAACGCAATGTAAACAAAGACAAAAGGTCAAGATGACTGCGAACTAACTTGACTTTGATTTTGGGTTGATTTTGATGTAACTCGGTTGTAAAAAAAGAAAAACAATTAAAGAATTTGGCCGCATCCTGAAATTTTAAGTTTTCTGAGTTTTCTTATCAAAATAGTAACAAAAACCAAGTTTTATCAATATCGGCCCAAAAACAAAAAAGTTGGCCGCCATCTTGGATTTTTTTCAATTTTTATTCTTGCGTTACTGTTTTATTTTCGAAATAGTACCTAAAACCGAGTTTCATCAAAATCGGACCAAAAACAAAAAAGTTGGCCGCCATCTTGGATTTTTTCAATTTTTATTCTTGCGTTGCTGTTTTATTTTCGAAATAGTACCGAAAACCGAGTTTCATCTAAATCGGCCCAAGAACAAAAAAGTTGGCCGCCATCTTGGATTTTTTTCAATTTTTATTCTTGCGTTGCTGTTTTATTTTCGAAATAGTACCAAAAACCGAGTTTCATCGAAATCGGCCCAAGAACAAAAAAGTTGGCCGCCATCTTGGATTTTTTTTCAATTTTTATTCTTGCGTTGCTGTTTTATTTTCGAAATAGTACCAAAAACCGAGTTTCATCGAAATCGGCCCAAAACCAAAAAGTTGGCCGCCATCTTCGATTTTTTCAATTTTTATTCTTGCGTTGCTGTTTTATTTTCGAAATAGTACCAAAAACCGAGTTTCATCGAAATCGGCCCAAGAACAAAAAAGTTGGCCGCCATCTTCGATTTTTTTCAATTTTTATTCTTGCGTTGCTGTTTTTTGTCGAAATAGTACTAAAAACCGAGTTTCATCGAAATCGGCCCAAAAACAAAAAAGTTGGCCGCCATCTTGGATTTTTTTTAAATATTATTGCGTTGCTGTTTTATTGTCTAAACAGTAACAAAAACCGGCCAAGTGCGAGTCGGACTCGCGCACGAAGGGTTCCGTACCAAATAACGGCAGATAATCACGATCGTTGTATGGGAGCCCCCCTAAAATATTTATTTTATTCTGTTTTTAGTATTTGTTGTTATAGCGGTAACAGAAATACATCATCTGTGAAAATTTTAACTGTATACCTGTTGTCGTTATTAATATTGAGCAAAAAATGGAAAAAAAATCACGTTTCTTGTATGGGAGCCCCCCTTAAATATCTATTTTATTATATATACTAGATGAAAACCCGGCTTCGCTCGGGTGAAATGACTCATAATACACATCTAGGTACAAAATGTAGGTAGATATTTCTGTAGTCATCGGTTCTCAAGGAATATTAAAGGTAAGCAAGGCATAGCTTCGTATACCTAGCTGCGTTCGTTGTGTTTAATATAGTAAATAAAAACTGCAAAAGTTTTTACAAAAATATTTTTTAATTCAAAATAAACTACCGCTGTTTTAAGCACTCAGTCTTTTTCTCTACTTGGGCAGGTAGAATCTGAAATGTGTCGGAATTTCAGTGTAAAGATATTGTCGAGCACTTTCTTTTCTTCTGTTTAGTTCAAAAAATGCCAATAATGTTGATTTTTCAGCTGATCTAGCTGCTGCTTCATGAACATTCTGATTTGTAAATACGACAGTTTGTTGGTGTCCCAAATGAACACCTGACTGTATAATTGTGTGACTTATTTTGTGCATTGAAAATTCAAATATAATTTCATCATGCTTTTCATTGCTTGATGTCGATTGATTACTGAACTCTTGTGGCGCTACTGTGATTTGTATCTTTGCTTGGTCATGAACTTTATAAATATATTTATTTATATATTTCACACATTTGACACTTGAACAAATTTCCACATTTATGTGAGCATTATTTTTTTACATAGATAGGGATTGTAGTAGAGCACCACCTATCCTATCTGTTATTATCACACTCGAAATCCTTCTTTTTATTATTCTTCCATCGTCTCTTCTTATTATAGCAACCTCCATTTTGGGTACCATCTCTAGTTTCTCCGCAAAATGTCTTTGGGTAGTTTTTAGAACATTTAGAGGCAGTTCCATCATTTTTTACCCACGACGGACGGAACGGAACGGAGGCGGTATATGCGTTTGGGGTTAGAGGTTGTGCGTTTGTTTGTTTGTTTGTCTGTTACCATTTTCCTCGGAAACTACTAAGCCGATTTCGATGCGGTTTTTTGCATTCAAATGGTTTCATTTCAGAGCAGGTTCTTAGACTTGTTTCATAGTGGTAGACTACCAGGGGGCTCTGCAGCAACCAGATAAGTCAAGTTTGTCTGTTACCATTTTCCTTGGAAACTACTGGGCCAATTTCAAGGCGGTTTTTGCAATCAAAAGGTTTCATTTCAGAGCAGGTTCTTAGATAAGTTACATGGTGGTAGATCACCAGGGGGCGCTGCAG
Organism: Agriphila tristella; assembly: GCA_928269145.1. Taxonomy (NCBI): domain Eukaryota; kingdom Metazoa; phylum Arthropoda; class Insecta; order Lepidoptera; family Crambidae; genus Agriphila; species Agriphila tristella. The sequence continues at coordinate 25,700,099 of OV743436.1, read as the reverse complement.
CAACCAGATAAGTCGCGCTTGAGAAGTTCTCAAAAACTACTCAACTGATTTCGATGCGGTTTTCTGTAATGGGTTTGTAGGTTATCGGCGATGGTTCTCAGATAGATGTTTTGGTGTTTAACCGCTAGGGGGCGCTGCAGTTATCATTTTCTCATTTATTTCCAAAGCGGATTGACCAATTTGGATGCGGTTTTCTGGTTTTCTGTACCTTATAGTTTTGTAGTTTGTCGGCGATGGTTCTTGGTGTTATGGTGTTCAGCCGCTAGGGGGCGCTGTAGTAATCATTTTCCGAATGGTTTGACCGATTTAGATGCGGTTTTTAGAGTAGATAACGTATGAATTCTTTAAAAAGTTTAAAATAAAATGGCAAAATTAAAATTTTTGAAAAAACCCACGACGGTTAAAATTGTAACTCTTTATTTAAAAAGACTAAAATAAGTTTTACAAAAATCCCTCGTTTATGCACATTGGGCCACATGGCCCATAGATCATCTTTTTTGACACAGTCTGAAATAGTTTCTGGTCTTTATCTGGCTCAGGTATTTCTGCACACACAAATTTATCATAGGTAATCTTCTGATGACTTTGGTTTTTCTTAGAATAATAAGCATATGAGCACGTGGAAGCCCTCGTTTCTAAAATTCAATGGTGTAAAGTAAAAGCACGCACTCGGTAGGTAACTCCAAAAATAGGTATGTTTGGAGTACCTACTGAGTGCGTGCTTTTACTTGTAATGTCATCTAAAAGTTCCTCCAATTTAAGTTTAAAAATTCTGGCAATTAAATCGGGTCTATGTTCTTTTTTAGTCTCTTGTAAATTTATCTAAGATTTTATGAAATACGATTACAAACAAAGTAAATCACTATGCAAAACTAAATGTCAATGTAAAGGTTATGGTTGGTATTCTTTCTTTTTTCTATGGTTGTTATCGCAATCGGTCAATCAAGGTTTAAAGAAAAAACACATATCAAAGAGTATATCATAAAAAAGTGTCAAGAACAATATTTTCGCGCGAAACGTCAACGACTAAAGAAACTACCCAAGATGGCGAATGTGGTTTGTTTGTCAGTGCCATTAGAATTTAACGAAATTCTCCATAATCCGAATTTTGCAGATATATGTTGTCGACTCGAAATCAATATTTTTTTATGTTTTGTTATTCATATAAGGTTTCAATCGAGTCTACCGTACCCCTTGACGAAATTATTAATATAGATATAGTATATTTATTGTTATAGCGGCAACAGAAATACATCATTTGTGAAAATTTCAACTGTCTAGCTATCACGGTTCATGAGATACAGCCTGGTGACAGACAGACAGACAGACGGACAGCGGAGTCTTAGTAATAGGGTCCCGTTTTTACCCTTTGGGTACGGAACCCTAAAAAACAGAGTTTCATCAAAATCGGCCCAAAAAACAAAAACTTGGACGAATCAAATGAACCGAAACTCGATGGGGTAGCATGGTTTTATCATAGACTTTCTGTGGCCTTCTTCCGGTTCCATCATCTGGCCATGGAAACTACTTCCCGACAGAGTACTCGTCAAGACGAATCAAACGAGTCTAAACTCGATGGTGTAGCATGTTTTTATCATAGAGTTCCTGTGGCCTTCTTCCGGCTCCATCATCATCATATCAGCCACACGACACCCACTGCTGGGTATAGGCCTCCCCTAAGGATCTCCACGACGATCGGTCCTGCGCTGCCTGCATCCACTGGCTTTCCGCGACCTTCACCAGATCGTCGGTCCACCTTGTCGGGGGCCTACCCACGGAGCGTCGTCCGGTGCGCGGTCGCCATTCCAGAACCTTTCTGCCCCAACGGCCATCGGTTCTTCTCGCTATGTGTCCCGCCCATTGCCACTTCAGCTGAGCAATCCTTCGAGCGATGTCGGTTACTTTAGTTCTCCTGCGGATCTCCTCGTTTCTGATTTGATCACGTAGGGAAACGCCGAGCATGGCTCTCTCCATTGCACGCTGAGCGACCTTGAGCCTCCTTATGAGACCCATAGTTAGCGGCCACGTTTCACTGCCGTAAGTCATCACTGGCAACACACACTGTTCATAGACTTTCGTCTTGAGACACTGAGGTAAGTCGGACGCGAAGATTTTTCGAAGCTTCCCGAATGCTGCCCACCCGAGTTGGATTCGGCGAGAGATCTCTTTCTCGAAGTTGGACCTACCTAACTGGACTGCCTGTCCTAGGTATACGTAATGGTCAACAACTTCAAGTGTAGTGTTCCCAACATGAACTGGAGAGGGTACAACATGGGCATTTGACATAATTTTCGTCTTTTCCATGTTCATCCTAAGACCCACTCTTTGGGAAGCACTACGGAGATCTTCGAGCATTGTGTTCAGGTCTTCCATGGTCTCAGCCATAAGGACTATATCATCGGCAAAACGAAGGTGTGTTAGGTACTCGCCATTAATGTTGATGCCGAGTCCTTTCCAGTCCAAGAGCTTAAAGATGTCCTCCAACGCAGCTGTGAACAGTTTCGGAGAAATAACGTCTCCCTGTCTCACACCACGCTGCAGTTGGATAGGATTTGTGTTCTGGTTCTGTACTCGGATCGTCATGGTGGCATTTTGGTATAAGTACCTCAACACCTCGATATACCTATAGTCCACTTGGCACCTTTGGAGAGACTGCAGCACCGCCCAGGTTTCAATCGAATCAAAGGCTTTCTCATAGTCCACGAACGCCAAGCAAAGTGGCTCATTATACTCCTCGGTCTTCTGTATAACCTGCCGCAGCGTATGGATGTGGTCTATGGTGCTAAAGCCTTTTCGGAACCCGGCTTGTTCGGGAGGTTGGAAGTCGTCGAACTTGCGAGCGAGACGATTCGTAAGGACTCTCGAAAACAACTTATAGACATGACTCAGAAGCGAGATGGGTCTATAGTTCTTTAAGAGGGACTTGTCACCCTTTTTAAAGAACAAGATCACCTCACTTATGTTCCATGTCTTTGGCGTTCTGCCCTGGACGATGACGGAATTAAAGAGCTTCTGGAGGACTTTGAGTATCGGCTTACCGCCCGCTCTCAGAAGTTCTGTAGTGATTCCATCGTCACCCGCCGCCTTGTTGTTTTTCAGCTGTTTGAGAGCCATACTAATCTCGTACAGGCTGACGTCCGGGATATCTTGAGTATAGTGTCGGGTAAGCTTGGCTCTGGGGTCTTTAGCCTTGCTTTCAACAGGTGTCTGCGTGGAATATAACTGCCCATAGAAGCTCTCGATCTCCCTCAGGATTTCAGGCTTTGATGAAATGATGCGTCCGTCGTCAGTTTTCAGCTTCGTCATCTGGCTTTGCCCAATAGACAGATCTCTCGCGAACACTTTGGAGCCTTTATTCCGCTCGATAGCCTCTTTAATACGATTCGTATTAAATTGGCGAAGGTCGCTCGTCAAAGACTTAGATATCTGTCTATTAAGCTGCCGATAACGATTAGCATCTACTGAACTCTGGAGCCTCATTTCACGTCTCTGATCCATGAGTAGGAGTGTGTGGTCGGAGAGTTTCTTTATCTTGGGACGGCGGGTCTTAAAGAGCTTGGACCCTACCGTACGGACAGTATCCACCACCATGTTGTTTAGATCGTCCACATCTATGCTGTTCTCAAGGGCTTCGAAGCGGTTTTGGAGTTCGAGTTGAAAGCTCTCGGGGTTTTGAATATGGGCCGGCAATGGTCGAATTGTTGATTTTATCAGTCGAGATCTTTCCAGCTTTGGGTTGATATTCAATGTGCCACGTACCAATCGGTGATCGCTCCCCGTCTTAACAGCGTTGATCACAGTGACATCATTGAATATTTGCTTTTTCGTCGACATGATAAAATCTATCTCATTTCTGACTTTACCGTCCGGACTGACCCAGGTCCACTTCCGGCTTTCCGGCTTTCTGAAGAAGGAGTTCATCATAAAGAGGTTCTCCTTCTCCATAAAGTCAGCCAGCATCTGGCCTCTGTCATTCCGTTGCCCAACTCCAAATTGCCCCACTCTCAGCTCATCACCGCATCGTTTCCCCAACTTTGCATTGAAGTCCCCCATCACAACAGTGTAGTGGGTTTTGTAGCTATGCATGGCTTTAGAGATCTCCTCATACATAGCCTCCACTTCGTCATCTTGGTGTGTCGAGGTCGGTGCGTAAACCTGTATAACATTCAGCGAACACCGTTTGGATATTCTGAGTATAAGGTACGCCACCCTGGTCGACACACTTCCGATGGTAATCACGTTGTTGACAAGGGACTTGTGGACGATGAACCCGACACCACCTTGGGACTGTTGGTCGCCCTCCCGGTAGTAAAGCAAGTTACCGGAGTTGAGGATTATCGAGTCCTCTCCCGCTCTTCGGACTTCAGATAACCCGATAATGTCCCAGTGTACCTTGCTGATAACTTCTTCCAACTCGGTTAACTTCGCGTCTTCCCTTAGTGTGCGCGTGTTATAGGTTGCCAGGTGCAGTTGTCGTCGTTTTTGGTAGCCGAGCCGCACCCGGGGATTCTTAGCACCCCCTGCCCCGCCGTTACCGTAGCCGCTACCGTAGCTAGGAATAGCGGGGCTGCCGGGGACTGGGGGCCAATTTTTTGATCCATTGTGCATGAGGGGGGGGGGTTTGCCATAATCGCCACGCTTGGCAGGCGGGTTGGCGATCGCAGTAGGCCAAGGTTTTTTGGAGACGCTGCTGCCCGTCTCTTGAAGGCTATGCTCCCTTAGTCGCCTTTTACGACACCCACGGGATGATAGGGGGTAGTGCTATTCTAGGCCGGCACATACACGGCTCCATCATCAGGCCCTGGAAACTACTTCCCGACAGAGTACTTGTCAAGACGATTCTAACGCGTCCAAACTCGATGGCATACCATGTTTTTATCATACAATTCCTGTGGTCTTTTTCCGGCTTCATCATCAGGCCCTGGATTGGACCCAGTCAAGTAATAACTAATAATTCAAATAATAAAAGATATCGTGAAGTTATTCATAATAATAAGTTACACAGTAAACACTGTGCACGAGATTTGTATATGGATACGCTTGAATACGCGGGTGCGGTCGTGGCTCAAAGCGACGTGCTCCTACTCTGACGATCTGGCTGGCACTGAGCTCCGGAGCGCGTGAGCGCGGCTAATATAATTGCAACGCAGCGCTATACAAATTTGTATGGGGATTTCGGCCGAAAAAATAGAGAAGTTTAACCATTATTTTATACAAAATAAAAGTATATCTAAGGGAAAAAAATCATTGTAGGTACTGCACAGTACCTTAAAGTGTATTTTGATTTAAAATTCAATGCGTTTCCGCTATTATTTACGCCAAAAATATGGCCCGCGACAAGCGCTTTTTAGGCGTTTTTAGAGATTTTCTGTTTTTTTTTTACAATCATCTGTAAGGTTTATACACAATTGTATGTTTGTAGCAACTAGAGAAACTCTTTAGCTTGTCGTATGATTTTTTTGGTGACTACAAGTTTATGTTTTCTATATAAAAAAATGGCCCGCGCAAACCCTGTTTTCCTATTACGGCCCCTTAAGGTTATGTTAAATCGAACACGTTGCGAAAATGTCACGTCCGTGGGTGTCACGACCGTGGGATATTGTACCATGGTTGTGACGTTTATGAATTATTATTTTGCCCCAATGCAAAAGAACCAAAAACCTATTGTTTTTGGTTCTTTTTTAGTGACAAAAAATCGTTTTAAGTGGCAATTGTAGTCTAAAAAACCACTTAAAAGTCTTAATTGTCACAGCCATGGACCAATGTCACATCCATGGCCGGACAATTTAATCTCTGAATCTATCAAAGGCCACCAAGCGGGATAAATATTCTGTAACACCGCCAGGCAAGATAATTGATGTTTGACAAGTATTCATACAGCAGCACCACCACAAAGCCTACTTCCAGCCCGCCATTGTCAACACCGTCACCCACCGTGGACCAATGTCACATCCATGTTCTTTATTTTTTGTTTTAAACTCGTTTTTCTCAATATCTACAAGTCGTTAAGCTCTACCACACACATGGGAGAACATCTCATAAGGGTCTTTTCAAAAAACACGCGAAGAATTTATAATAAAAAAATATGTGTCGTATTTCACCAAAAATTAAAATGACCCATATAATGAAACAATGAGTAGTAAGATATTTTGAACACCTTGTGTGCTTACAACAATATAATGATTCGGACTGCCTATATCAAATTGATTTTATGTTTTTCAGATCATTTTGACTCCTCTAGACGTTCATATTTTCAAAGTGGGACTTGCGTTGCGACCAAATAGCTTCTCGGCATTTACAAGTGCTAGTCTAGGCTGAATAAATTATGTGCCTCCTCAAAATTAAAAACAAATTTTGGCATAGTGCTGTTAAAAAGGAATGTTAGATGGCCAAAATAAATTCAGCTGCTCTAACCGTCATCGCGTCACAACGTATCTGACGTAAGTTGACACCCGTCACCATTCGTGTTGCTCAAGAATTTTATATTCAATTCTTGGTGTTGCTTTGCTATCGTCGCGATCGCTGATGGGTGTCCGATATTATTATATCCTTTTAATTATCATTGCATTACACATTATATAGCGTGCTAGAGATTAAGAAAGAATTAATTATCGAATTCCTCCCTTGAAAGGTGTTGACAAGGCCCACGCGTCGACACTCGACATGCAGTGGAATAAAATAACAACTTTTTAAGTAGCAAGTAGTACTGTAAATAACCTGATAATAAAAATATATTTTGTGTACGATTTACAATTTAGGGTGAATGAATATTCATAAATTTTAAACGAATCAGCTCAAGAGTATAGATTCTAAAACACTGAGCAAAGTATTTTAGTTCTGCCGTCCGTTTCTGAAGCACCTGGATTTGTTTGCGATCCAAAATCCGAGTGAAGTCAAAGAAAACAAAACTATCAGATAACACAGCCCACTCAAATAAAGCATTTGAAAATACATAATTACACTATTTCTGTTTGAACACGGTAACTTTTTCAAGTGCTTATTACAATTTTTGTGCCTCTACCCACCTATTACTGACCATTACACATTTGTACGGTGTACAGCAATCGCTTAAAACTTCTATTAAATCATGTTAGAAACCATTATTGTCTCATCGTACGTCATTAGCCATTACACAGTTTGAAAATTACTTTAAGTATTTTCTTTTGTAACGCAAATTTTAAGGTCGTCAGAGACTTTAAATGTTTTGTTGCTTACTTGAAACTAATCTTGTCGTTTTGACGTCAAGCATATTGTTTAAGATGAATAGAACATCGAATTATTATAAATCACTTACGTATAGCAACAAAGGCACGGGTAGCTTTATTGCTAAACTAACCTCAGGCAAGATTTTTCAGATGCAGATTGAATTGAAATCTATACCTAGACTATTGTGACTATTGTGACCTAGACTATTAACCACTATTGTGACTGCTTATCAACGGGCGGTCTGCCACCCTTATTTCGAAATGAGAAGAAATAAACTACAATGAAAGAAATGACCCTCCCAAATGGACCAATTTGAAACCGAGGGTCTATTTATAGGGTACTTGAATAAACAAGGGAATCGAGTTATTAAAATCTTATTTATTTTTCTGACCCTTCCGAACCCTGATTGAAGACTGGACATGGACAACCATATAAATGAATTCGAAAGATTCTGTCTACTCCTTTAAAGCATTTTTGCCGCCATGCGCTCAAGTAAACAAGATGCCATGTCGGTTTCACTCCTTGAATGTATTTATTTATGCTTGCCGTTGCAGGTGAAAATAATGTTCAAGGAATACCAGATTTTACAAATAACACTGTTCATTCCTAATGAAGTAAACTTTTAAAATAACCCATAAACATTTTGCATTCTTCGCCCAAATTGAATTTTATTATTTTTAATGGAAATTGCATTACAAAGCTCTTTCTCTAAAGGCCAAGTGAAAATCAGCTCTAAGCTTTTCACTTAAATACTGTATTAAAACTACCACAGCCGGGACTGAATCCATTTCTTACTGCTTTTGTTAGAGTAGGAAACCTTTAGACCTCCAACCGCCTTTTAAATCATATTTCATTCACTTACTGATTAATTACTTTGCTGTTTATAACTTTTGTGTTTTCGCCTATTTTAATAATCGTTTTGTGGCCGTCTAAATCTGTTTCGTTTGAAATGTCTACATTTCTGACAACTGTTTCAATTGAAGTTCGTAAAACTGCTTTGTTACTGAGAGCTGTTGCGTTAGCATTAAGTTTTATATTCTCCTTTATGTAATTACACATCTTCAATTAAGAGACTTTACCACACCAAAATATTGAAACTGGTATCACCACATAGCTTACTTCATAAACTTTCCCGACATGAGTGTGCATGACACCGCGTATTCACTTTACGCAAAGAATAGTTTTGCACATCTGTATTGGAAAGTTGACAGAGCAATGATGGAAATCTCGAATGTAGTGAAAGTGCGTGATGTTCATCAATGCGATGATTTTAATTAACATAATATGTAACGTGGACCTTCGTTTCCCTGGCGTGGTCAAACCGCGGAAATCATTACGACTCAAGATTTCTTATCTGGATTCTTTGATTATAATTTTACAAATATCATGCATTTCTCTGTCATTGTTTTTCTTATGATAAAGAAGAAAATAAATATGCGAAAAACTATTATTTGACAATATTTTTTTCACATCTTTATTGTAGTTCAATATTATTGCATACACTTTAGGTGATGTAATGTGTTAGGCTAGCTAGTTCATTCTATCTCAACTAAATAAATTCAGTCAAAACACATCACATCAGTTAAAAATATACTCGATATTTATTTGGGTTGATTGGAAGCCCAAATTGTAGGCAATCAAATCTCATATCCAATAATTTTGTTGTTGTTATATCATGTTATGCTTCTGTTTCATCTCCAAAGGCAGCGTAGAGTCAATTACTTAAATTGATGTGTGTACTGCACATAGATCCCGCCAAACAGCCGAGGGGCCTTTTGCCCGTTAATTCAATCAATTTCTCGTACAAACTAAAGCAGAACTCGTAACTTCCTGCACTCATTTGAGCACGTAACTTCGTTATAAAAAATATAACCAAAATCATCCACGTAATGGCCATCCTTATCCGTGAGAAACGCTCAACAATGACACCGCTGATCTTTTGCTTCATTCATTAACTACTGATTATATGTAATTATTTAAATGGTTTTTCGAAACCAACGCTATCTTAGAATAAGAATATAATTATTTAACTTCACAATTAGCGGGTTTTGTTCTAAACTTGCTTTAAATTTCAAAACATAATGTATTACCTAACATCGTTTTGTTCCAAGCATCGCATTCGCGTCTTCTCTTTACTGCAAAGTCTAAACGTAACTTAAAAAAGTTCAACTACAAACTATTAACTACTTTCTACATAAGGATAATTTAAACAATTGAAGATCAAATCATCTTTCCTAAAGTGTCTAGCGTTGATTCTTTGAAACGTGTACTGTCTGATTTGTTTGACTTGTTCCCACCAAATCACGTCAGATCATCGTCAAGTCTAATTAAATGGCAAGCTGACTCTCGTAGTCATTCTCACCGCTTGAATGGACGGACTTTTCAATGACTAGCACAAGCCGAATACACACACAAACAGAATTGCATAACTAACATTTTTGTTTTGCGCGAGCGGCGCGGCTAACATCATCAATCATGTTTCGTATATTGCGAATCACTTGTTACTTTTATATTTGTACAAACATTGTGCAACACCCGATCACTTCGACATTCAGCCAATAGTCACCTGATTGTAAAGGAATGGAATACAAAACCCTCAAACCTTTTACCTTTAATTGGACGAGTAACTCGGAGGTGTTAAACCGCAAACTTCAACATATACCTTCGTCTACGGATCCAACTTCATGATCAAATGTTGTGGTTTCGTTGCACAATACTTGGTCTAACGTAATGAAATCTGGTAATCTGGTATCACGTAACTTTGGTATTCAGTATTCACTGATGCAATTATTTAAAATATGCACTGATAAAATAGCACCTTGCAGACCGTGGGTGGATCTTAACATACCTGTAGACTGATTTGCATAAAAATGTGTTGTATACTGTATAGTTGATAATAAAATTGCATCTTTAAGTAAATTTTATTAAAAAAAACTCTTATTTAGTAACAATAAAATTTTATTTTTTACTAAAAGTTAGTGATAGTAAAATTAAAACCAACATTACATAAGATTAAGAATGGTTGTACAACAAAACTTAAGTAAGATTTACATGTAAATGAGCATCAACAAACTATAACAAAACAGAATTACAACATAAAACGTATTTTACATAGTAAAAAGTACAATACACGTGGGACCGAGTCTAAACGTGTGTAGAACTTTCACGCGGCACTCTCGTTAGACTTTCGCCATTAATTAAACCTAGCAATAGAACAATAGCAAGAAGCAAAGAAGCAGATCTCGTACACCAATGCTGCCATTAATTGCCGATCAAATCGCCCGCGCTTTCACACACCGTACCATATACGTAACTCGAGATTTCCACAGTGAAAAACATATTGAAGATGACAATGCAGATGATGCGATCGCGATCGCACACGATGGTAATGCCGAAGTTGAAAAAGCAAGTGAATCGACGTAAAATGGTGTGGACGCAACAATGGAAATTTGCAATAAAAAGTCACGTAGAAAGCGCTGAGCTGAACTTCTCTGAGGTACGCGAATTCGATACAATGGGCAATTTGCCATCGGATTGTTTAGTAGGAAATACAATCGGCCTATTTAGTCTATAAATAAAATGTGCACCAAGGTTCAATGAAATATAGCACATGCTAACAACAGTCGCAGTCAATGCATTACTTATCTAATAATCTTATTAGGAATCACGAACAGCAGTAGAAAGAAACGTATCAGCTTTAATGCTATTATTTCTATCATTATCACAGTTATAAAATATGTGTAGAAAAGAAACTTAGTTTCTGCCAGTTGTAATGGTGAATGTGAAAGACGTGAGTTAACGAAATGCAGATCTAAATTAAAGTGCAATGAAAGCTACTACTAAATCTGCTGAGTAAGCAGATAAAGAGTTTTCGGTTAAGGTTGCTTGCTAATTCAAATAATACTTTCTTTCAGGAGATTTTGGATACTATGTTAGTGTTGGTACGGGGAGTAGTAACAGAAATCCCGAAAAAATAATGATAATCATAAGTAAGATATAAGTTATATCTTACTTACTCCTAATCTGCAAGGTGCACCTTGCAGATTAGGACAAGGCAATCATGAATACTATATTTAAAACCAAATGGATTGTTATTGAGCATACAGGGTTATTTGATCGCAAAAGATCTTGCAAAACACCAACAACCTCGCAGGAGTAGATTACTAACATCATAAACAACAACATTTGTACTACGACTTTTCCAAAAACAGAAAAATCAAAGACTTTTCATACAACACTCGATCAACTGTTCAAACATTTGTATCGAAAGTCAATGAGGAAAGTATGAAGTTAGTAATCTAATCCTGCGAAGTTGTGGGTGTTTTACAACAAGGGTTACCTTTTATATGAAAACAATGTCCATCAGATGCAATGAAAGTGACGTTAATGTTATATTTTATTATCTAAAGACATCTTTTAATCGCTATTGATATCACGTGACACGTTTCCGTGAACGAGTACGTGACGGGATCGACGTCTCTATGTTATGCCTTTCATGCAATCATAAAAAAATACAATATACATATTGATAATAATGTACGTATTAATTAACTCCAACACTTAGGTACTTGTTAATTACAAACTACGTACACTTTTCGTGAGCATTACAAAGCGCAGTATAAATGCTAAAAATAATCAAAATATTGGTACCAAGGTGTCAACCTTGAGGCACACCACACCTCATATTTTAACGCCCAAATTAACTGTTGCTAAAATATTTATAGCTTGTTCATAAGTTATTATATAAGTGCTTACATCAATTTGACCTTGAAGTTAAACATCACATCACATGTAGTAACATCTAGCAAGTCCATAGACAACAATAAGGCCTGCGCTGGCGGCGCTTAGCCGGTACCGACGAGGTGGTTGACCCCGAGCACGGGTTAAGCCGCGAGATTTCTTAAACCGATCCGCTTATTAAGTACTTGCGCCTGCGCCTTTGATAGTAAACTAACCAATATGAGACTTTACACGGTCTTTTGCATCAAAATGTAATATTATTGCAAAGAAACTTTGTTGGCTGTTATCTTGTTTTTGAAAACTGCTTCTCATCATTTTGTTTATTTATCTAGGGCAGTATTAAAAAGTTAAAAACCCACACCGTCTAGTTCGTTTTAAGAACTAATTAAAACTTTGAATATGCGATACCGATCTAGTACTTTTTATTGCAAGGATGCAAAACATTGCGTTTACAAAAGTTTGTATCGAGGCCGGCGAAAGGAATTTATGCTACACGGTGTTATATAACTGATTCGTTTTGTTTGTTTTGCGTATAAGTATGAGTGGATTTATCGTGTCAGCCTTAATCTTTATGAATATTAATTTCAAATTTAATAATCTCTGATAGAGAAAACCATCTGCATATTTTGACCAATTGTGTCATGTCTGAAGAAATAATTTCAAAATAATTTCCGTAGGGGCCAGGCATATTCCAATTATCTACCACGACCCACATTCGACTATTGTCAGGTGTTGCTTTAGTAGGCACAAAAGTTATAAACGCCTTGAGTGATAAAATCTAAAAGAAGTGCAATTTCTGACTACTATCGCAATCGCTTTAATTTGACAGATGGATGTAAACTTTTCTTTGGAAGTTTTTATTTGTGCCAAAAAAGTAGCAATGTGTCTGTCACATCCGTCTGTAACATCAAATCTTACCTGAACATCAATGTTTTTAGACAGTAGACCCGCTGCTCCGATCTGAACATCATCTCTGATCTCCCAAATACCCTTGGAGTTTAAGAACTCCACAAGGCTTAAAGTGCTCCAAATCCTGCGTTCAAGTCCCTACATTAGATCATCCCAACAATTCCTCTTTGTGTCGCCGCTCAAAATCCATATGCTGGGTTCATTGACCCGCGGACGTAGCTGGCCGCTGCGAAGATTCAACACCTCGTCGAGATAATTTATTGCTTGTAACCATTTAGTACTTTGGTCGCAGAGGCTTATCGTGAATATTCCGAATTCTTTCTTAATCTCTGTAACTGTTACTTTCGCGAGGTTCCCTTGAGAATTATTTAATCTTTCTTTACTTTATTGCAAACTGGGGAAGTTAAAGGAAAAGTTTTCTTTTTTTTGTTCACTTGTAAATTTTTGGCATATTCCTTCGGTTTTTGTTTTAAAGTCTGAATTTGGTTTGCGCCTTTCTTTATAATCGTAAAAACGTTTAATGTTGCAAAATTGTGTTGCGTTGTTACTGGCTCTAAATGCAATTAGTACTTATAGTTTTGATTGCCTGATAAAAACAATTTATCGCCATCGATATATTTAGTAAGAGCGACAAAGACGTTATCGATGCTTATCCTAGATTTGACTTATTAATTTTATTATGTAATTGCAATGTGGTACTTCGTCTTCCATTATTGATTATTCAACGTGTTCAATTGGAATTTCAATAAAATTTACGATTCGATTACTATCCTCTTGCTCATAATATGTTAATGTTACGAAACGAAACAATGTTGGTATATCATTGGTGACTTTATTGAACATTTCCTATCTCACACTACAGCTATTTTTTTTGATTTTTTTTATATTTTTCACGTGAGAATTTTTTATGGCCATCATAATTTTATGCCTAATCAGATAAATGATTTAATTATTTAAATTTATAAACTGGTCTTAATTTCATTTAAACAAATTGATAGCATTAATAATGCACATGCAAGTTTGTCTTGAACCCAATATCTGATGTGTAACACTTGGGATGTAATACTTGTATCGTAACTGGCGGTCAGGTAACAGCCGATCGGCGACATTCCGACTTGGGCGCTACGAAAACGAGAGTCGGCGCATACGCAAGACTGTTGCCTGTGACCCGAACTCTTTACTAATTGTCTTATATTGTCGATGCTTTTGCTGCTTGATGCTTTAAAACTTATTTCAAGAATGACCTTGAAGAATCCAATCCAACCCTATGTTCTTTAGTGAAACTCCCTTAGTGAGACGAAGCTAAACTAATATTTTGTGAAAACAATTTGAGACTAAAGCCGAGGTTACTCTCGACGACATAACGATAATAACGAATAAATAGTAACTGAAGAATCCAGTTTATTCTGTCCATGTCTAAATAAATTATATACTAGAAAAAATGTCTTCTGGACACTCACTGATCTTATCATCTAATCACAGTTTTGAGACCTATTGCCGCGACAAAAGCATTTGCTATGACAATTACTGTTTTGGCAATTGTGAACAGTGTGAAATAGATTAATTAAATGAATCACCTCTCATGTGATTTAGAAATAAGGACTATAATGAGAGTCTAGAGACGCACACGCAATCTTCTCAAAATAATTAGAATCCCTCCTCTTACTTGGCAAACGTTGCAAACATAAACGTATTAAATGGTGGAGGTTGTGAAAAAATTACCTAATGAAATACGATTGTGAGACTACCCCACATAATGGTTCTAACCTCGAATTCGAGACACTTGTGTGTGGGGTGGGAAATGTGGGAATGACGGTTTATTTATTGATGTTTGTAATTAAAGTCATAAATTAATTCGTTCGTTCACACAGACTGCTTGCACTGCACCGTCATTGGTTTGAACTGAGAGCTAAGACTCTTTATAGGCTAAATATAAATAGTTGCCAGGAATGGTGAAAATTCTTAGTTCAGCCACAGAATTCATAATAGTAATAACGTGTTCAGCCCCCTGATTACGTAAATCTGTTGTTAAACATTCTCGTTTGAAATCGATTGAAACCGTTTGATATTGTCGTTGATAACAGAATGCTATAATAGCACTTTGCCATTAATAGAAACTGTCAAATTTCATTAATTTCAATCGAGAATTGTTAGCAATAGATTACGTAATCAGGGGGCTGGTCATTTCTATCTACTTCAATATGCAAATATTGAAGTACAGTAAGTAGAAATATTGGGTTTAAAAACAAAAGAGTTAAGCAAGAATGTTTTGCATGGCTACATTAAATCAAATTGTATCTGGCAATGGAAAACTCTTGTATTCAATTCCACTGTTTACGCACGCTTACAAAGTCACATACCTACCTACACTTTAACACATTGAATTACCCCGTTTGATTGTATAATTGCCAGAACAATACGACCAACCTTTCAACATCTCTGAGTTATTCAATTAACACAATAGCGTTAATTCGTATATAACTTACGTAAATATTTGCCAACAGAATGAAAATGTTTAATTTTGAAACTCACAACAGTGAATTGGGTCTCGGCGCTTCGCAAGTGACCCGTCACAAAATGCACAAAGCAGTTTCCGTATCATTTCACTAGTCGGTGTCCCACCGTGTGACCTCTACAGTGTGGTTACTACAAATATGATGAAATGAGGCTGTTAGATGGTGTCAAAGTGCAACATCGCTTAAGTCTGGCTTATTAAACATTTCCTCACTTTTGTTCTTTAGCAAACCTTAAAAGCCTTCGACAGTATACAGACATACATGTAATGTACTGTTTTCAGTATTGGTTAGGTTAATTTAGGCTTGGGTTAGAATTTACACTTTCGTTTTTGTAATTATTTTTTAAACAATTATTATATGAGAATGTTATTACAATATTTACAGTATTGGTGTTGTATCTTTTAGTATAGTCAGTATTCTGAAATATTTTCTGATTCAGATTCTGTTTTGGTAATTTTAGTTAATAAGTTTACAAATATTTTTTCTAAAGAAAACAACTTCCCTGCTAGACTTTTACTATCACAAAGAAACAACTTATCTTCTTTCTAGACTTCGCTATCACAAATTACTTAACACACAATTGCCGTGACTTGTCAAGAATTTACCTAAACGCATTGTCTCTAATAATGTTCGCGCTTACCTTAACTCTTGTTTGCGTGTAAGCAAATCTCATTGCCAGTTCCGGCCACTCTCGCAGACGCTGATGTTATAATTCCGTGATAAAATCTACCAAATTGGCTACCACAGCAATTACTTTCGGACAGTTTAAGTTTATGGGTGTTACGCGTACACGTCTAACGATTTATGTAATATTACCATCTGTTTATACTCTAAATAAGTACTGCCTAACTTGTAATCACTCTTTATCTATAATAGATGTTTGAAGATTGCAGCTATCCCCGTCCGTTGAATAACAACATTATTTACTACTATTCCAATTTATATTGAAAACGACAAAATAAAAAATACAATAAAAAAAAAACAGCCCAATTATAATCGTTCAACAAACTTTTTTCTGTTTTTGTAAGGTTTCAATTCAATTAATCTCTGAAAACACGAAACACGTTTCGTAAGTTAACCAAAAGGTATCCTTAATCTAATTTCGCACCGCCAATTTGTCGGCTTTACAGCTATAAGTTAATTAGCTAGCACGTGAGGAACACTACACTGCTAATATTGCGAGTATCTAAAACGTGAGGTCTGACAAAGAAAACAAACATCCAACTAATTGGACACAATGAAGCAATTACATAGAATATAGATAGATACGCAGCCTTTTTAACTGTTGAACGTGACCGCCGTTTTTGTCCTGATCTAATAATTACCCAATAACTTATATTTTCTAATGGGCTATTATAGTCACACATATCTGAAACAGTCACGAATGGAACCTCCTCTTAATCTATTTCAGCGGTGAGTCACCGCCAAGTTAATCGATTGAAATGACTGTCAACTGAGTATGAATCACTCGCTTACTATGCGCGGCGCAAAGGACCAAAACAAACATAACCCTGTAATCTGCCGCAACAAGGTCGTCTGAAGTAACACCAGAATTTTAAATCAGCGAGGAAAGCGACTCGGAAGTCGCGTGCTCGAAACTAGTAGAAAGTGCAAGTTGGTATAAAATTTACCGCCCGTGGCTCTGTACCATAACAGACTATGTTAATTGAAATCACCAATTACTTGTGGGCGCTTTCTACGAAGTATCGTCTCCATATGTAACTCTTAATAACTGCGAGGCACGCCATGCAGTAGATTTGATAATGCCCGCTCGCCGTATTGCCGTGACCATACCGGGTCGAATAGAATTAGCTACGGAAAGGTTAAACGATACTGTTATTGTATCTTAGTAGTTAAGTACACGCAGAATTACACTATCGCCATTATTTTACTTACAATGTTTTCATTGAACGCTTCTTTGAATATTTTCTTTGAATGCCGAAAGGAAGTCTCTTCAAGTGTGAAGTTGCAATATGGTTTCCTACTAATTAGAATGTAAATTTTAACAATCTGAAAGTTAATATCGCAAGGAATTTTTCCATCACAACAGACAACGAAAAAACGACGATAAATATTAGATCCATACGCGCCAGGTCTGTGGAAAGAACTGAGAATTATAAATGTTGAGGTGTCGTAAGCGTAAAGAGTACCTGTATAACTGGGCTGTAGGTGTAAAAAAACGTAACAACACGTTCGAGTCGGCTGCCCCCGGCGTCCCACTTGTGTAAGTAAAAACGAATAAAGGACTGCAGTGTTGATAAGAAAATGAGGAAACACGAACCTCTTTTCGTTACAGGTGCAAGTAACAATAGTATTTAATTAAAAGATCATAAGAAAGGAGATCGAATGTAAAAACGTCGCCAGTTGGAAAAGAAGATGACTGTGTTTCCGGGCGAGTTGCGCGTGCGGCTCGGGACACGCGCCATGCGATTGCGCAATTCTCTCGGATACGAATGCCCCGCAAGACGGGAACTGGATGTAGAGTAACTGTCTTTATGATCAATTCAATACTAACAGCAACAATCCAATGATTTTACACATGCAAGCACCTTCCGGCAATTATTGCAATCTTTGTGTTGTTCCTGCATGTTTTGTGTAGCAACAATTATGGAGCTGTCTAAAGTTAATTACCTCGCTCGTTGAAAATGAATACCTACTTTCTTAATTTTATTTAATGTATTTTTTCCTTATCTTTTCTGAATCTGTTTTAAATAATTCAATATAAATTGTATAAATACAGTTCAATGAACTGAATGTTTTTGTAGATGGTTCATTGTCATCGATGTAAATGATCTCGCAATTATTTCATTTGATGTCTTTATTATTAGCTTCTTACTTCTTAGACAATCATTTCAATATTGTGTTCAGTTAGTTCATATAAAAGGAGACTGACATGAATAACCCAAACGAGCTACAAGTTTACCTCGCACCCAAATGCTCGTGAATTGTAGTAAAAACAAAATATGAGTCGAGTTGGTCACTTTCCTTTGCGAAATATTATTGCATGGTATGCAACGAGCCAACTATTTATAAATCAACTATCCATAACACAATTAAGATATTTTATTGTTGTGAACTTAAAAATGTATGGAATAAAGTTATCAAGTTCATAAACAAGTTCTTCATTGAAATAAAACACTTTTAACACATACTAGCGTGGTTTATAGTTGGTTAATAATTCTTCATTCATAATACTGTGGGGTCAAGAAAAAAGGAGATAAGTCAATAAATTGACACATTATTAATGTTTTGAACAAATATTTTCAAAAAAAAAACATTTTTAAAAGTTGCTTTTTCCTTGTCACCACAACAGTATGTAGTGTCAATGAAAAAGGATATTATAAATTATAATACAATATTTGTGATATAGTTTTATGTCGGTAAGTTACTTGTTTTACGTCACACAAACATTCTAAATAACTGTTATAAAATGATGTTAAACCAAGTAGCTTAAAAATGTTAAGCTGCGTTTGACCTAAATTAGCTGAGTCTTGTTTTTGACATTCCTCTGGCTTGCTGCCTGACAATTAGTTACAATTTTCAGCCACTGAACAACTGTTGGGTAAAGTTGTCTAATTTGTTGTTACTGGGTGTACGCGAATGTAGGTTAGCAATGTTAGCATCCGCTTAAAATAGATAGTCGCGATTCCCCGGGGAGATGAAAATACTGTATTATGGATACAGCTTGTTATAATATAAGTACTTAACTATAAAATAAACCTTTAATAAAAAAACGAGATTATACTGACAACCTGTTGATTTACCTACACAATTTTAGTATCATCGATGATTTCTCAAGAGTCAAGTTTCTTAGTTTTCTTTATGTCGTCACTTACTCAGAATCTATCTAGTTATGCTAGAAATAACTTAGCGCGACAGGAAAAGGAATGAATGGATCCGGTGAAAAACGGGGGTGAGAGATGTGGTGCAAGTAATTGCGTACCGTAAAAAGGAGTTGGGCGGGTCATGTAGCTCGCATGGAAGGAAGACGTTGGGCTATAACGATCCTTGATTGGAGACCACACGTACAAACAAAAGATCACGAGGCTACCCTCCATAACGATGGGTTTACGACATCAGAGGACAAGCAGGACACAACTGGATGACGAAGGCGCAAAACCGGACCCAACGGAAGAATATGGCAGAGTCCTATGTCTAATAGACCCAGGGAAGGCTGGTGATGATGATGATTCGGAATCTATTTTAACTCTTTTTAATCCAGATTATTTTTGTGTTTCGCTTGGTTTTTTGCGATTGTCCGACGTCCATGATCTACATCACATCGTTTAGTAAATGAAAATACCATTCATTTCTTTTATAATTATCAGAAAGTAATGGTCCAACAAAAATAAAAAAAATAAAACACACACAGCACATCATGATTTAGATTTTAAAGACGTTGCTTGTGACTGTGACTTAAAATTTTACCGTCCCTCCCGTAATTATGCATCCACGACGAATTCACATCCGCTGATACAAAATACTTCTAATCATATAGATTTCAATATTTAACATGTTATGTCAGATGATACAGTTCGTGGTAACATTATAACGTTCCACTCTCCTACTTATCAATTTCATAATTTGTATGAATACGTTCAATGCTCACTTCCCAGAATTGCATAGTTGTGTTAACATAGTTTCGTTATGCGAGAAACGTATCTATTAATACAGATAACAACTTTACATAATGAGTCGTAAAGAATTTTACTTCATTGCCTAATTTGTGAACGTTTAATATGTAAATGGATAAAGTTGCACGTTCCAAGTTGAAAGTGAAATTATTAAGTTCACGCAATACGCTAAATGCAGTGATGAATTTGAATTTTAAATCTTATTTATGAATTGCTTACAGAGTAAACTTTGAATCGTCGCAAGCGCAAGACGCATACTTAGTTTTAATAGATGCAATTGCATCAATACCAAGCACTTTAGATTCAATTAAACGTTAACATCAATACAAAGTTAGCTAATCTAAAAATTTATTCGTTCTTACAGTTAGAGTCAAGAGTCAAATTAAGGTTGTATTACGAATTGATAAGAGTTTTAAAATGGCGATCACCCCAGGTGCGGCGGAGCGTGCATAAACATCGTCTGCTGAGCAGGTGGTCCTTCGAGGAGGGACCGCCGCCGGCCGCCACCCATCGCGTGCCGCCATCTCATGTACCTCGCAATTTAATATAGCTCGTTAGAAGCCCTTTCAATTTGTCTACTTGATATGTCACTTAATGATGTTATTACCTCTTGTAAGTTATTCCGCCTCATCTATTACTCGAATTAATTTACCACATGATGTTTACTTATGTTTATTTTTATTGTAGCTACCTTATAAGTTGTCAAAATAATATGAAGTTTACCGGACGCGTAGTTTGTATTTGTAAACATTCAACCTCGATAAAGCTCAAAGATTCCGTGTTTACTATCGTCACTCTCTATTAGTTCTCAGCTTATGAACTCTTCTGACCTTTCAACCATATCGGAGTCTGAAGCTCAATCAACGATGACCGGCGTTCTTCAATGTCAAACCCGGCATTCGAACTTGCCCTTCCTGTAGTTAGACAATAGTATTTCAAGGTCACCCCTCAATTGGGTTTCTTAATTGCTGCGTTTAACTCGATTCGCCGTCAGGTAGCGGTGGTTTCTAAATAGTTCCACGACAGATGGTCGGGTCGCCTACACGGCGCCGCACATGTACTCACGAGTATGGTACTTATACGTCCGTTATCGTCGAGTTTCAATGCAAGTGAGCATTTATATTATCTACTGCATGTATCATTCTTGAGCAAAGCTTGTTTGACGTTGTAGTCTATATTTATCCCTTTATTAATTACTCACGCACTTGGAGAGTTAATGCAGAAATAAGTATTAAGAAAAATTCAGTCCAGTGTTCAAAATAAATTGGTCCCTATAATAACCACCTTATTTCCATTATATTTTTGGGTGATTCTTTAGACATGTTAGATTCATGGAAAGGTTTTCTGTTTAAATAGGTACTGCTTCTAGCAAGCTAAATCTAAAACCCACCTATAAATCTGACGCGTCTCAAGGAGGAATCTCCCTTTCCATCAGTAAGTATCTACCAATTTGTTTATTTTAAAATGTACTGTATGTACTAAATTGATCGGTCAACTGGCCAAATTCCAGTGTGATTTGTGGCATTAGGCCTCTTGAACTGAGCTTACGCCTGCGGTGGCGCCCGATCGAGGCCACACGGTTACCCGTCTGTTTCGCTTCACGCTCATTTCTATGTGACACATGTTGCCTCTAATTCTCCTAGATCATTTGCAATCACTGTCCGCCCGTTTGACGTTACTACGAGAATCACTTCCAACAGTTCCAACGTAAATCGACGATTGCAAGTGTGCAAGTTCGTTTTAATTTTCCGCGCTTCAGTTGCTACAATCACCAAGACGTCAGCTCAGCTGCTCTTTAAAAACCAAATATATTATAGTGAATTAATTAGGATGTTAATGCCTCTGTCTGTCAATACTGCAATGGAGAAATTAATAATGGCAATAAATTCCATCTACTTGTCCGATAAATGACATTCGAATTGCGTCGCATGTTTTGTTTGTTTGTTATGATATCATTGGCAGTTTAGCAGAAGCGTTCGCCAATTTTCAGGTACCTACTTATTTGTTTATGAGATATTTACAACTTTTCTTTTAGTTCGAAATACCTAGTGGAATACCTTCTCGAATAATTTCAATGAGATTTTTTATCTCAATTGCTTTCCATATCAGTATTGCTCAAGCAAATAAAAGTAAGCACCTCAGTGATAGGTATGTTTACGTCAGTGCAATGAGATAAGAATAAAGTACATAAATGCGATGAATGCGATCAAAGAGAAGGTTTCGCAACGGACAAAGGACCATATTCAATGCCAGATAGTAACGAACGAAATGTGCATCTTGAATGTTCTTCGTGCGTCAAGAATGAAACATCTTTATAGATGGTTTCAGGAAATGATAAGAAAATGTGTTTGTATTAAAAACGTGGCTTTTTTAATTATTTTAAGGCTCATTTTAGAGTTAAAGTTATATTTTTTTTACAACCCAGAATATGGCTTTTCGCTTTAGCTTAGCTCTTAAAACGTTTTAACACTTTTTGCTTTTACTTTTAAACACATACAGTTTCCTTTAATCCTATTGGAGTAAATCCGATTTATGCCAAATCTTACGAGCCGTGAGACCAATTTTGAAAGCTTGCATTCACGACACAAAGTCATAAAATTGTCATAAGAGGCGCCGCTCAAAAACAACCCGGACCGAGACAAGTGAATGACACGCAAATAATTTATGGTCTCCGGCACAAATAAATTAATCATGGGCAGCCATTACACCAGTTGAAACAATGGACTCGGTGACCTTACTTACATAATGTTCTTTTAATGGACCGCACCGTGAGAAAAAAGCTGCGGTGTCTAAATCCAGGGATAGATTTCCGAAATCGTGGTATTCGTCGCGTGGAGCGTTTGCTAAAATTTAAATGCCAATCCTGAGATACTTATGTTTTACCAACCTCTTAGTAGTTTAACAGTTAAATTGATAATAGAAATAATGCGTTTCATAATATAACCTACAATTTGGGTTGAATTTGGGTATCAGCTGAAGCCCGGATAGAATTTAAAGGTATTTATTTACAAAATACCTTCAAAAAAAGAACCATCAAAAACATCTAAAATTCTAAAGGAATCAAATGTAGATTGACCAAAATATAACAGCTGTTTTAATTTTCTGATAAGATTCACTTTAACCAATTTTAACACAAATTAAATAAGACTTCTTTAGTAGGTAAGTACTTATTACTATCGGTTATTTGTAACTAAGCAGATAGCGATAATAAACCCTTTAATCATTTTATAACTGGCTTTTTGACGTAAATGAGAAATATGTTTGATTTCTAAAATGATGTTATTTAACAGTAACAACTTAATTTGAGCGTAACCGAAGCAAGAAAATTATAATTTGAATTGCAATTGCAGCACAAAAAGTCGATCTATCAATGCTTTCTAGGTATCTTTGCATACAATAGTAATTATGTAATATACATTTAAGTTATTTTTGGAAATGTCTTGCTTTACCAATACCGCATCATTAATTATTGTCGCTTGTTATACAATAAAAAAATGCTAAGAAATGAGAAAAAGACGCCAATAAGCCTTTCGGTTTGCAGACTTTTTTTCTTAGTCTGATCTGCGTACTATAACTAAATTCTAATTCTAATTATAACCGAAATGCTATGATGACTCTCTTTCCTTCTCTCTCTTCCAGTTTCCACGCTATATCCCACATAGTGATGGGGACAGCTTTCCTTATTTTTCGCCCTGTATTACGCGAAATCATCGATTACTTTGCATTCCCCAAGTCGTTCAGCACTACATTCTTCCACCTTGTCTTTAGTCATCTTGGTTTTCAGTGAGCGATAGTTAGACAGCTTTTCCACGTGGAGTTACTATGATGATTATGATGAAGATTATTAGCGGGCACTTTGTCATAAATGTACATCCTTGAAACTCTGTGTAAACTTGTCCTCACCTTAGCGTACCTTATTGACCTTCACCTTCGCATACCATAAAGATATTTGCCTCACTAACAGCAGAGCACTTCCGAGGAAAAATCTCGCAAATTGCCAGTTCACGGCCTTTATTTTGTATGCAAACCTTATTTCATTTAAGGTATACATAATTTATTCTATAATATATTCTTATTAGGCCATAAAACATGAAGGTACAGCTAGCAAATGTAATAACCTTAAGTAACGAGATGAAACCTCCTTAAAACAAACAGTTTACGACGTAGATTCTTTTATCTGCGCCTTTCTTAAAAGAAGAGCAGATATTTGTGTAAACTTTCTTAGTTTAGATCAAGATAACAACCGCACAGTATGACGGATGGGCGAACCATGAGGCGCGTGATTACATAAAACGTGAAAGTATTATGTCGACCAATTGCAAAGATCAAGAGTTAAATACCCATTTCACCGGTGCTTCGCCGTTTTTAATCTCGCAAGATATTACCGTCTCAGTAGATCTCCCGTGAAGAAAATGTATTGTGTATGCATGATGCGGCAAAAGTAAATAAAATAACGCGAATATCAGCTAATATTCCTCAGCAAGTTTTTGAATAGCGGCTTATCCTGAACGATCTCTCAAAAGAGATAATTTGTTTTATCAGAACTATTAAAATTTCGTATTAATAAAAAATCTGAAACGTAAGCACAAGCAATATAGAGATATCACAATTAAAGGCACTTTTATCTGCTTATAAAAACTAATTATAATCTTATTTTACCTGCAGTCATTGAAATATTTTTATTGCATCTGCAATGATCTTGGCGTTGTAGATTGTCTTATCTTTAGTAAGTGTGGTTTGACTTTTATCGTCGAAATCTTTATATTTAAGATTCAGTATTTCAGTAGAAATATATTGAAACTCGTAATGTATAATGATTATATGTGCTATTAGCGTAGTTGCATGGAATCTCGATCAAATAAAAAAGTTATTTGTTCTAAGCATGGAATTGGTATCAATGTCTTTCGTCAAGAACAAAGTTCTGTATGGGTTTGTTTGAAAATACTTACATACAGAGAAGAGACATAAATACGTTGCAAGATTATTTATTGATTCAAAATGCGAATGAGATTTCGTGTATTAATGATAATCTCATGATCATGAATGCATGTAGATCATTAGACCACCATGTTAGAATGCCTCGAAGTTCGCTATGATCTGAATACTTTCCCACGAACGAATTATGCTTACATGAGCTTTTATTCGTTTGTGCTGCACGAACGTGACAAAATGTGAAACATCTTGGCCTATACAAACTTTTTTTGAAGGGGTACCATTGTTATATATTGCACAGCATACCACAACGCTTTCCTTAAATGCTTAACTGCAGTTCTACAGACAACTATTCAGATTTTTTTATTCTAAATGCTTTATCTGCGTTAAAAATAACATTCGAAAGCAAGGACGAAATGCCGCTTTTTATTCTAGCCGACGACGACGTACCGAAAAATCAAGCTTTTCCAATGTAAAAAATCCGAATAACAGCTATAGGAGTAGCTTTATTTACCATGTCTGCTTTCGTATAGAAGTTTACCTTTCATTAAGTCTAAGTAAGTGTAGTAAAAGAAGAAATTTCCTTTGACTATGACCTAACCTTCTTGTGGCTCGCATTACTCATGTTATTATTTTTCATTATGTTTCTTTTTTCGATAGTTTTAAGCGTCTTCCACCTAAGTAATATCTCGATAGACCTCTGTAATATAAAAGATATCGGCTTAATTTAAGAGCTGGTATCACACACCTTCGTGACTTACACAATCGTCCCGAATAAAAACTGTCCAAATTGACCCTCAAATTCAATTGTTCAGAAAGTAGACAAGCCCGTTATCAAAGTAAACAGACGATTGAAATACGCATTGCAGTGTCGCGGGATCGGCCTCGAACTCATCGGCTGTAACTAAGGTCTCTCTCTCTCACTAGGACACCGGTGCACCACCAGAGCTGGTGATAAGCTTGCCGCCCCCGAATTGGTTGTGCATCCAAGAAAGAAGACACCGTAAGGTATTCTCCATATATCTGTTGTTGGTATCGCGACTGGTTGCGCCGCCAATGGTGTCCTAGTGAGATATGGCACTAAACGCTAACTCGGTAGAATCTGTAGCGAACGCTACAACCTTGTGCATTTGTATCGGCTTCAATAGGACACTCAGTAATTTTATAATGGGTTGACATGTGAATGGAGAACCTTTTATGAATCGGAGTTCTAGTGGACTTTAGGATCGGTTCTCATTACTGATTGTGAGCAACATCAATAGCAATAAAGTTCTTGTCGCCATGCGAAAATCTAAGTCAATAATAAAATCATCAACGTCAATTTCAAGCAAAATTAACGTGAACAATGTAATAATCGTGAAGCGGAAGAAGAAAAAGATAAGTTTTTCTTTTACAATTACAGTGATGCAATTAAGGAACGGACGGATGATGATGTGATGTTGTTTGTGCATTGTTTCTTAGACGAGTTTACGTGCGATAGCGGATATAGCGAAGTGTATTTTGTATTTTGAAATTCTTATTTATAACATTTAAATCAATTCAATGATATTGATTTACTTATTGGATGAAGTGTATCCTTTGATTGATGGTACAAAAACAGTTTTTCTATACAATTGTTGAAAAATCTTATTGTTCTTAAGAACAGATTGTTGTTCATAAGAACAATCTAAACAGACTTTTCAACAATACCACAATAGATTGAATTTTATAAATAAGCACTTCACAATATCGAGCACACTTATCACTATATTCGTTATTGCACGTAAACTCGTCTAAGAATTTTTATAATTATCTAAATCAATCAACAATAACTAATCATTACAATAGATAATCATTTCAGTCTCAATTTCAAAAGATTTATTTAGCTAATTGGCTAATCAAAATTGTACGAATAATTTCCAAGTATCCACACACCTGATTTCCAAAAGATCCATCATATAAATATTATTATGTAAGAGTACGACGAGAAATAGTGACAAAAAGCCATTCGAGGTGGAATTATTCATTAATGAACCAATTATTATGATAACTGCACTAATTTAATCAGCCTTGTTAATTGTGCATAAAAAGCGGAACACGGAAGGAATAAAGTTTTCAATCGCATGTGACACGTCTGTAAACTAGTTCTTTGATAGACTGCGCGCTAGCTGAGCCACTGACCCCAATACAAAAAAACATAAACAAACAATCTATTACTTCATAATGGCTTTATGCCTATTATCAAACTGTTTGACCTTGCCACGGTTTTGGCCCGATACCAAGTGGCGATGACTCCTCTGAGACTTTCTACGAGTTTTTATCGTAGTTTTTGTTCGGTCGTTGTACATTGACGATTTTGTTGTTTGCTTCTTTATGGCATAGGGTCAATGTTATCGTCAGATGACGTTTACAGCAATCCGTTTGGTGAGGGATGATAGCTGATTTATTTATAACTTTAGCGTCACCGTCGTCGTACATTTCATTGTTTACGTAATACTGCTCGTTATATCTTCTTCGCATGGTGCCTGGCCGGTGGCTCTCTTTTTGTTTTCGTGATACTTTATTTTTATAATGAAGTGTCATTGTTTATCATATTTGGGACGATTATTATCTCGACTTGAGAGATATTAAATCGTTACGAGATTCTCGAGGAGCTCGATGTCATAACGGTTGGATTGAAGTTCATTCGGTTATATCAGTTTCTATAAAACCAAAATTACATAGCTAACAGGAGGGTGGTTTGATAAGCCCATGACTTTGTAAAGAAGAATTTTCGAAATATTTTGTTTTATTTCTCTACATAATCTTTTTGAAGCTCTGCGTATTCAGTCCAACATAGTTCCTACATCTTTAACCCTTTCATTTTTTCTTTTATTGCCTGAAAACTGTGGTAACTGAAATGAGGGCCGATTTCAGACACCACCTTTTAGCTTGCTGAAAATCTTTGCCACCTTTTAGCTTGCTGAAATTCTTTGCCCGCTAAGACATTTATTCATGTTTGGTAGGAGAAAAAATCTCAGTTGGTTAAAGTAGAGAATAGGAAGGATTCGCATCTTCATTCGATGAGTTTTGATGCCATGAGTACCGTCGAGAGGGTCGATAGGGTCATTAAGAAAAGTTAAGAATTCGCTTGAGCATTTTGTTTCCTAAAGTAATCTTTTGCCGAATTTGAAAAAAAGTGTAAAGATTCCTAAAGAGTTTCTTTTTAAGATACAAAAATAAAATATGACATAAAGGATTTCTTCTTTTCAAAGTCATGCATGGACTTGTCAAACCGCCCTCAGCTAGTTTCTAGCTCAGTATTTGTACTATATGTAGCTAATGTCGATTGAATGATCGTTAATATTAAATCCACTTGATTAATCCGATCCAGTTCAATTCCATACTCAAGAACGATATCTACTTATTCAAAAGCCAAAACATTTCGGTATACAGTCTAGATTTATACGCTCCAAATCTGCGTAGCCAAATGAACAGTCTCTCGAACAGTCTGGAATGGGTATAACAAGAACCGCTCCAATGCCAGGTGTTAAAATTAATGCGCAAACGCACCTGTTGGTGCACGTTTGCAGTTTCAGTCGAGAATGTAACACGAACAATACGCCCCTGCCCCTGATTAAAATGTCAGCGCCCTGTGTATTACATTTAATTAACTATTTATTCTGGATTAGGGAGCGTTGAAAATGTGAATGCTTTTAGTTAGTTGGATCTCCATATAAAATATCTTCTTAGGTGATACATTCTGAAATAATTTGCTGTCATTCTCATTTCTTATTTTTAAATGACATAATAATTTAGCATATATTTGCATAGTTATTAAATTGCTCGTTGTAGCGTCAATTGTTTCGCGATAATCATTATCTTTATGATGTGTTTGTGTGGGAATGTTTAACACCATCAAAGTATTCTCTAAAAATAGAGATGCAATTCACTTGTATGTAGTAGATAAACTTTTTCTCATTACCTCAAAAATATTACTTGTTTCAAAAATTATCTTATTTATTTCCTCTATTGCTTGCATTTCTGACACATCTGACAGTCAAAATGCATCAGGTATCTTATCGACACCTTATGTATTATGTCAATCATAGAATGTCGCCTTTTACACAACTTTTACCTCATAACATCTTATGGATTTCTATAAACGCTCGCATTGGTATTTTCTCCTTAGCCTTCCGCATAATAAGTAATCCGTATCTAGATACATTATCATAGATTTAGATAAGAATAAATTGTTTGCCTTAAGCCGTCAGAAACACGTAATAATAAAATATTTCAACTAATTTATTTATCTAACATGAGCCCACTCACTTTTTATTGCCCTTGTCAATAACAAAAGTCAGTTTCCAATAAAAAGTTGACACTTCTATGCTATTCGTAATCATGACTTACATTACTACATCAATCAAATAACATGATTTATAAAATTTTAAATATAACTTTCGTTAATCTCACTGATTTCTTGATTTATGCAACGGTGCTGTGTATAAGTATCTGTTTATTGTGAGCTTTTACTTATTTTCACTGTCCGTTTGAGACACATAATTTATCGTTCAATAGAATTTCCTCCATCATGATAAATTATCATTTGAGATGAGCAAAGTATGTACCAGTTGCAATATTGCCTTCAGTTTATACCTCTCAGCGAACTTAAAATAATATATTAAATTTATTACAATAGACTAGCTTCTGCCCGCGACTTCGTCCGCGTGGATGTTAGAAAAAATCCTTAGAGAACCTTCAACCAGGATCTGACCGGTCATTTTTACGTTTCCGGTTCCGGTTCCCGTTCCCGTTCTGTTCCCGTCCCTTTCCTGTCCCGTTCCCGTACCCCTTCCGTTGCCATTCCCGTTCCCGTCCCGTTCTCGTTCCCGTACCGTTCTCGTTCCGTTCCCGTTTCATTCCCGTTCCGTTTCCGTTCCCGTTCCATTCCCATTCCGTCCCGTTCCGTTCTTGTTCCCGTCCCGTACACGTCCCCTACCCCTTCAGTTCCCATTCCCGTCCCGTTCTCGTTCCCGTGCCGTTTCCGTTCCCGTTCCGTTCCCATTACGTCCCGTTCCGTTTCCGTCCCGTACCCCTTCCCGTCCCGTTCTCGTTCCCGTTCCCGTCCCGTTCTGTTCCCGTATCGTTCCCGTTCCTTTCCCCTCCGTTTCCGTCTCGTTCCCGTGCCGTTCCCATCCCGTTCTCGTCCCGTTCCGTTCCCGTTTCTTTCCCCTCCGTTCCCGTGACGTTCCTTTCCCGTTCCCGTTCCGTTCCTGTTTCGTTCCCGTTTCGTACCCGTTCCGTTCCGTCCCGTTCCGTCCCATTTCGTTCCCGTTCACGTCCCGTTCACGTCCCGTTCCCGTCCCGTACTCCTTCCGTTCCTTTTCCCGGTACCGTTCCCGTCCCGTTCCTGACCCTTTCTCATTCCCGTTCGCGATATTAGAAATGCCTGTGGGGTACAGACACTACCTGCTCTGTACCGCTCTGGGTTTTTCTAACTAATAACGTTAGAAAAAGCCTGTGTGTTTCAGAGCATCGCTTGCTCTGGAGCGCGCGGGGTTTTTCGACTAAAAATTTAATAATATCACCGTAAAAAGCCTGTGGAACACAGACAATTCAGAAAATTACAGTTGTGTTTAAAGTATTCCTTCTTCATGTTTCGGTAAATTATGTAGAATATTAAAATAGTGATTTATAGTCATACTAGCGATATTTTTTTTAAAGTGGTATATTTTTTTAGTTTATCCTACTATTAATATTAATTTATTGTGTATGTTAAAATATTTTTTCTTTTAAACCCATAAAAATGGCAGGCTATGCTAAATGGGATGGATTGGGATGAAAGGCACACAGATAGTTTTTTTTTTAACCTGGATTAAAATATAGCAGACTTTGGTTCCTAAGAACGTCGCGGGCGGTAGCTTGATAGAGCGCATTTTCAAGTTTCTTGGATAATTAATAAACAATACCTAATTATGTTTTATTGTATCACTAATCTGACATAAGTAATATTTATGTGATACTTAATGTGTTTTTCATTTCGATTTATTATTTTTTCATTAATATTTTTGTTATAAATATAGAATATTACAAAAAAGACAAAAAACAAATTATCAGTGATTATAATTTTCTTGTTAACAGAAAAAGCCAGCAAGATTCTTTATTTCCTATATTACAAAAGTACTCTTTGATGTGGGTATACAAGACATCACGTTAAGTTAAACAGTTGAACTGCAAAACAGCTTTTATAACGTACGGCATAAAGGCGGTCACAAGGTCAAGTACCTATAGTCTAAATCTGATGTGCTGTTGACTGTAGGTACAAACATTATCAAACGAAATAAAAAAAAATTAAATAACGTTCGGCTGTTAGTTATTGCACTCGGAAATTGCGAAAAACTAACAAAATACTTTTCTTTTATAAAAATATCAATTTTTGTAAAACTCTCAATCAATAATATTTATTGTAGGATATTTTCAATTCTCTACAACATTACACACATTTTTAGGTAAGGTAGGTAAAATTAAAAGTTTGATTGTGCTATGCCGTTTTCGATAAATTTTGCAAATTACGATAAAACAGCTGTTCTTTGGGGATTTCTTTCTAAAAGGACCGACCAAAAATAAATTATGTCCCATGTTTTTTTGACGAGTTAAAAGTTTTTTTGATAAGAGAGATTTGATATTTTAGTTTAATATCCAAGTTTCACGATACTTAGTGCCTTACGCGTCTGTATCGCTTGGGGTATTTATATTTAGAAAATCCCTGTGGATCACAGCGCAAGGTGTCTGTATTCCACAGGCTTTTTAGGATGATATTATTAATTTTTTTGTTGAAAAACCCCGCGTGATACAGAGCAAGCGGTGCTCTGAAACACACAGGCTTTTTTGACGTTATTAATTTAAAAAACCCAGAGCGGTACAGAGCAGGCAGTGTCTGTACCCCACAGGCATTTCTAATATCGCTTCCCGTTCCGTTACCGTTTCGATCCCATTCCCATTCCGTTCCCGTTCCGTTTCCGTTCCAGCCCGTTCCGTTCCCGTACCGTTCTCGTCCTGTTCCCATGCCCGTTCCCGTTCCTGTTCCCTGGATGTGCATGTCCAGGTCCAGGTCCATGATGTGTCATGTCCACCGTGTTGGACTTCAAAATAAATTTCATTTTCGCAATCACCATCCCATGAAACCTCAAGAACGACATCCACATCGATTTTCATGTTTACTTACCCCATTTACATCCTAAGGGATTATTTTCAAAATCACAAAATATATGTTTGCTTATTTATTTTTACACGTGCTCCTACGAAGTTTAAAGTTGTAATGTCCATTTAAAATTCTTTTTCCATACATTTGAACCTAATTTTCACCCCTTGAGTGGTCAAATCTTGTCCACCGTGTTGGACTTCAAAATAAATGACATTTTTGCAATCGTCATCCCAGAAAACCCCAATAACGACATCCATATCTATTTTTAGGGTTTTTTACCCCTTTTCACCCCCATTTCATCCCAGTAGGGGTTGAAATACTAACAATAACAATATACGTTGCGTTAGATATCCATCCATAAGCCTAAATTATATATTTAGCAATTTTGACTTCGAAAATAAAGGATTGTCTTCAATACACAACTTCATCCCTTTTTTGACCCCTTCAGGGGTAGAATTTTGAAAAACGCCGAGACCCGTATTTATTAATTTTCAATTGTCAGCCTAAACACAAAATTTGAAGATCCTAGCTTCAAAACTGAGGGACTTTCATACAAACTTTCATCCCTTATTTCATCCCCTTAGGGATAGAATTTTCAAAAATCCTTCCTTAGTGGATGCCTACACGGTATAAGGTATCTGTGTGCAAAATTTCAAGTCTCTAGGTCCAGCGGTTTGGGCTGTGCGTTGATAGATCAGTCAGTCATTCAGTTTACGATTTTATATATTAAGACTAGCTTCCGCCCGCGACTTCGTCCGCGTGGATATTAGAGAAAATCCTTAGGGAACCTTCAACCAGAATCCGACCAGCCGATTTTATGCGATTAGGCCGGTCCCCACCAAGCGCGCTGCCTCGCGAGGCAAAACGTTTGCCGCGTGTGGCAGGCCTCGCACGAGGCTGCGCGCTTCGTGGGGACCGGCCTAATCGCATAAAATCGGCTGGTCGGATTCTGGTTGAAGGTTCCCTAAGGATTTTCTCTAATATCCACGCGGACGAAGTCGCGGGCGGAAGCTAGTTTATTACAACAATCAGAAGTGGGTCCAGAGATATTAGTAGTATCCTGTTCCCGTTTCTTTACCCTTTTCCGTTCCCGTTTGGTCCCGTTCCTGTTCCCGGTTTCCGTTCCCGTTCGCGTTCGCTTTCGAGCGATCGCGTTTGCGTTCCCGTTCCGTTCCCGTTCCCGTTCCCGTCCCCTGCGGCTGAATCATGTCCACCGTGTTGGACTTCAAAATAAATATCATTTTCGCATTCTTCATCCCATAAAACCTCAAGAACAATATCCACATCGATTTTCATGTTAACTTACCCATTTACCCCCTAAGGGATGATTGTCAAAATAACAAAATATATATTTGCCTATTTATTTTTAGACATGCTTCTAAGAATTTCAAAGTTGTAATGTCTATTTTATATTATTTTTCCATACACAATTTGCACCCCATTTTCACCCCTTTAGCGGTTAAATCATGTCCACAGTGTTGTACTTCAAAATAAATGTCATTTTCGCAATCACCATCCCATAAAACCTCAAGAACGACATCCATATCGATTTTTATGTTTACTTACCCCATTTACACCCTAAGGGGTTGATTTTAAAAACCACAAAAAATATGTTTGTCTATTTATTTTTAGACTTGCTCGTATGAAGTTTTAAGGTGTAATGTATATTTTATATTGTTTTCCAAATTTGAACCCAATTTTTACCCCTTTAGGGGTTAAATCATGTCGACCGTGTTGGACTTCAAAATAAATGTCATTTTCGCAATCGTCATCCCAGAAAACCCCAATAACGACATCCATATCTATTTTAGTTTTATTTACCCCCATAGGGGTTAAAATACTACCAATAACCATATACGTTGCGTTATATTTCCATCCATAAGCCTAAATTATAAATTTAGCGATTTTTACTTTGAAAATTAAGGATTTTCTTCTATACTCAACTTCATCCCCCTTTTCACCCCTTCGGGGTTAGCATTTTGAAAAACGATGATACACGTATTTATTAATTTTCAATCATCAGCCTAAATATAAAATTTGAAGATCCTAGCATCAAAACTGAGGGACTTTCATACAAACTTTCATCCCTTATTTCATCCCCTTAGGGATGGAATTTTCAAAAATCCTTCCTTAGTGGATGCCTACACTGTATAAGGTACCTGTGTGCAAAATTTCAAGTCTCTAGGTTCAGTAGTTTGGGCTGTGCGTTGATATCTCACTCAGTCAGGACTTTGAATTTTATATATATAGACTAGCTTCTGCCCGCGACTTCGTCCGCGTGGATGTTAGAGAAAATCCTTAGAGAACCTTCCGACCCGTTCCCGTCCCATACCCGTTCCCGTCCCCTTCTTCTTCTTCGTGTCAGTGCAGGCGGTTTCCGCAACTCGACGTCTATTGTGCCTATTTTGCGTCGGAGGATGTGCGGCCGGATCACTCCAGCCAGCCCAGCTCAGCCAGGAACGCTCCAAGGGCTTTCCCGTCCCCTTTTCCCGTTCCGTTCCCGTTCCGTTCCCGTTCCATTCCCGTTCCATCCCGTGCCGTTCCCGTTCCCTGGATGTGCATGTCCAGGTCCAGGTCCAGGATGTGTCATGTTCACCGCATTGGACTTCAAAATAAATCTCATTTTTGCAATCACCATTCCATAAAACCTCAAGAACGACATCCATATCGATTTTTATGTTTACTCACCCATTTACCCCCTAAGGGGTTGATTTTCAAAATCACAAAATAAATGTTTGCCGATTTACTTTGAGACATGCCCCTACGAAGTTTGAAGTTGTCATGTCAATTTATATTCTTTTTCCATACAAACTTTGAACCCCATTTTCACCCCTTTAGGGGTTAAATCATGTCCACCGTGTTGGACTTCAAAAGAAAATGTCATTTTCGCAATCGTCATCCTAGAAAACCCCTATGACGACATCCATATCTATTTTTAGGTTTATTTACCCCATTTCATCCCCATAGGGGTTAAAATACAAACAATAACAATATGAGTTGCGTTAAATTTCCATCCAGAAGCCTAAATTATAAATTTAGCGATTTTTACTTCGAAAATGAAGGATTTCTTCTATACACAACTTTTTCACCCCTTCGTGGGTAGAATTTAGAAAAACGCTCAGACACGTATTTATTAGTTTTCAATCGTCAGCCTAAACACAAAATTTGGAGATCCTAGTTTCAATACTGAGGGACTTTCATACAAAATTTCATCCCTTATTTTATACCTTTAGGAATAGAATTTTCAAAAATCCTTCCTTAGTCGATGCTTGCACTATATAAGGTATCTGTGTGCAAAATTTCAAGTCTCTAGGTCCAGTAGTTTAGGCTGTGCGTTGATTTGTCAGTCATTTTGGGATTTTTTTGCCCCAATTACCACCTAAAGGGTTGATTTTCGGAAAACCACGAAACACGTGCTTACTTATTTGTTTTAAAGAGTACTCCTACGAAGTTTCAAGTCAAAATGTCTATTTAATATTTTTTTCCGTGCAAATTTTGAACCCCCATTTCACCCCTTTAGGGGCGGAATTTCCAAAAATCCTTTCTTAGTGGATGCTTACACTGTGTAAAGTATCTTTGTACATAATTTCAAGTCTCTAGCTCTAGCGGTTTGGGCTGTGCGTTGATTTTTCAATCGATTTCGGACTTTTTTACCCCATTGACCCCATAAAGGGTTGATTTTCGGAAAACCACGAAACACGTGCTTGGTTATTTGTTTTAAGAAGTACTCCTACACAGTTTCAAGTCGAAATGTCTATTTAATATTTTTTTCCATACAAACTTTGAACCCTTGTTTCACCCCTTCAGGGGCGGAATTTCCAAAAATCCCTTCTTAGTAGATGCCTACACTGTGTAAAGTATATATGTACAAAATTTCAAGTCTCTAGGTCCAGTGGTTTGGGCTGTGCGTTGATATGTCAGTCACCCCTTCACTTTTATATAAGAGATAGCTTCTGCCCGCGACTTCGTCCGCGTGGATATTAGACGAAATCCTTTTAAGGAACCTTTAACCAGGATCCAGCCAGCCATTTTTACGCGATTAGGTGAGTCCCCATTAAGCGCGCTGCCTCGCGAGGCAAGACATTTGCCGCGTGTGGCGGGCCTCGCACAAGGCTTCCAGTTCCCGTTTCCGTTCCCGCTCCATTTCCCGTTCCCCGTTCCCGTTCCGTTTGCGTTCCCGTCCCGTAAACGTCCCGTAACCGTCCCGTACCCCTTCCGTTTCCGTTCCCGTTCCCATCCCGTTCCCATCCCGTTCCCGTCCCGTTATATTCCCGTTCCGTTTCCGTTCCGTTCCCGTTCCGTTCACGTTTCTTTCCCGTTCCCATTCCCGTTCCGTTCCCGCTGCGTTCCCGTCCCGTAAACGTCCCCTAACCGTCCCGTATGCCTTACGTTCCCGTTCTTGTTCCCGTTCCGTTCCCGTCCGGTTCTTGTTCCCGTTCCCATCCTGTTCTATTCCCGTTCCGTTCCTGTTTCATTCCAGTTTCGTTCCTGTTTCGTTCCCGTTCCGTTCCTGTTTCATTCCCGTTTCGTTCCGTTCCTGTTCCGTTCCCGTCCGATCCCGTCCCGTACTCGTCCCGTACCCCTTCCGTTCCCGTTCCCGTACCCGTCCCGTTCTAGTTCCTGTTACCGTCTCGTTCCCGTTCCGTTCCGTTCCGGTCCGTTCCGTTCCGTTCCTGTGCCCGTGCCCGTTCCGGTTCCCGTTCCCGTTCCCTGGATGTGCATGTCCAGGTCCAGGTCCATATGTGTCATGTCCACCGCGTTGGACTTCAAAATAAATCTAATTTTCGCAATCACCATCCCATAAAACCTCAAAAACGACATCCATATCGATTTTTATGTTACTCACCCACTTACCCTCTAAGGGGTTGATTTTCAAAATCCCAAAATATATATTTAGACGTGCTCCTACGAATTTTAAAGTTGTAATTTCGATTTTGTATTCTTTTTCCATACAAAATTTGAACCCCATTTTTACCCCTTTAGGGGTTAAATCATGTCCACCGTGTTGGACTTCAAAATAAATGTCATTTTTGCAATCGTCATCCCAGAAAACCCCAATAACGACATCTATATCGATTTTTATGTTTACTCACCCCATTTACCCCCTAAGGGGTTGATTTTCAAAATAACAAAATATATATTTGCCTATTTATTTTTAGATGTGCTCCTACGAAGTTTAAAGTTGTAATGTCTATTTTATATTATTTTTCCATACAAAATTTGGACCCCATTTTCACCCCTTTAGGGGTTAAATCATGTCCACCGTGGTTGGACTTCAAAATAAATGTCATTTTTGCAATCATCATCCCACAAAACCCCGATAACGACATCCATATCTATTTTTAGGTTTTTTTTAACCCTTTTCACTCCCATTTCATCCCCTTTGGAGTTGAAATCCTAACAGAAACAATATATGTTGCTTTAGATTTCTATCCATAAGCCTACATTATAAATTTAGCGATTTTTACTTCGAAAATAAAGGATTTTCTTTAATACACAACTTCATCCCCCTTTTGACCCCTTCGGGGGTAGAATTTTGAAAAACGCTGAGACCCGTATTTATTAATTTTCAATCGTCAGCCTAAACACAAAATTTGAAGATTCTAGCTTCAAAACTGAGGGACTTTCATACAAACTTTCATCCCTTATTTCATCCCCTTAGGGATGGAATTTTCAAAAATCCTTCCTTAGTGGATGCCTACACTGTATAAAGTATCTGTGTGCAAAATTTCAAGTCTCTAGGTCCAGCGGTTTGGGCTGTGCGTTGATAGATCAGTCAGTCAGTCAGTCAGTCAGTCAGTCAGTCAGTCAGTCAGTCATTCAGTTTACGATTTTATATATTAAGATTTGGCAATCGAATTTTGTCATTCACAATCATAACATTTCGTTGTTATCGAATTTGTTCAACTGTGTTCGCTTGACGGATATGGTCTAATTTGTTATCTAGTCTTCTTACTTTTGATAACAAATAACTAGAGGAAATGAAATGATTGTAAATAAATACTTTTATTTGTATACTTACGTCATTTATAGATAGGTACTGTAGAAATAATTCAATGCTTTTACTCAATCTTGTAAGTGTTACATACACTGTCAAATCAGTCTCAATCCATCCATCAACGACCTCTTTAGTGCTCGACATATATTCATATCCTACATACTTTCACAAAGCGCTACTAAAATAACTGCTTGCGTATAAGTTTCATTGACGCAACAAGGTATCTCAAATTTCATATGTTTCGTATCAGCATTAATCCCGCTTCGCCGCCCAGAGGAAATGTTACGTAAAATGCTCCATTGATCGTCTATCTATATGTAATCAAAACGATGACATGGAATAAAATGTATATACCTAGGTACCTAACCCCTGTATGTCATATTCTGGAACTGATAGGTACCGACATTAGTTAGGTTAGCATTACTTGTTCCTCTTAATTCTAAAATCTGTATTGAGTTGTTTCCAAATTATGCAATGCTGCCCTCACCTTACTTATTATTAAGCCTCTTAATAAATCACCATTTCTAAAGCACCTTATCGTCTACTCAACTCGTAAATTATGAAATGTCCGAAATGCACTGGCCGTTTCAATTCATCAATGGGTGTTTCGACAATTCGTGGGTGCGAGGAAGTTGCATCAGTCAGAAGCACCTCGAGAACATTGTGAAGAACCCACGTTCGTCCCACTTCGTGCGCGGTGGGGCCGTGATTGGCCCTTTGTGCTGCTTCGATTGCAAGAACGGGACCGATCGGCCAAGAGTTTTTGTACCATCCAGACACACATCGGCTATCTGTCTGACCCATTGTTCTAAACAGTTATTGTTCAAAACGAAAAATCCTCGTCTCGCATGAAAACATC
The DNA here is from genome assembly GCA_928269145.1 of Agriphila tristella. Classification (NCBI taxonomy): domain Eukaryota; kingdom Metazoa; phylum Arthropoda; class Insecta; order Lepidoptera; family Crambidae; genus Agriphila; species Agriphila tristella. Next base: position 25,661,140 of record OV743436.1, on the reverse strand, counting down.
GTAATAGTAAAACTAGCTATATTTATACTTCTCGTATGCTACGCCAAGTTCAACGTCTTGATTAATTCAACGCTTTTGTTTCTTTTTTCAGGTAAGTAATATAGTGTCTACACTTGACGGATTTCGCGTGCTGTAAGTAATTTATATTGATGGAGATTTAAGCCGTTATAGTTGTAAAAATTATACACGTGTATTAGACTCTTAACGAGATGAAATTGATTTCATCGTTGATTCTAAGAATTAGCAGTGACAGAACCTCGATCCAATTATGCGTGGCTATTAACGAGTGTTGAAGGACAAGTGGAAGGGAAATGCAGGATGCGCCGGCGCTGACGCACGGGCTCCGATCCGTTCCACTTCACACGGCTGCACCGGCAGATTAACTATGTGGAATCTTATTTATAGAGTGTGTAAGCCCTTCGGTATTTGGGCGGATACCTCTGCCGACGGTTATTCCTTATTTTGTTTTAAACATGTTCCCAAGAATTTATTAATATCGCAACTCCCAAGATATGTAGACGTTTAGTCATATTGGTCAGTAGATTAATTGTTTAAGCGGTTCGCTTAGTATATGTTAAGATTCCGATTTATTAAACTAGATACCAAAATCTCTATTAGTAGCTTTATACTAATTTGAAATGAATGTTTTGCCACAGAATACTACTCGTCATAGTACTAAACATTTTGCCTACATGTAAAAACGTTTATTAACTGCATCTATGAGTAAGATGGAACTCCCGAATTAGTTTAATTTTTATAACGTGTTGACGCTAACGACGACAAATAAATCGCGACGACTGCAGCGAGGTGTGATCCAGTTACATACTAATATTTTGAAGGTTTTTTATTTTTATAATTATAACAATATAATAATTAATAATTACAGTAAATATTTTTAATTAAAAGTGAACCAATTCCTTTATTTAATTGCTTTAAATGATGTGTAATTTGGGATCATTCGATTGTTTTCTTTTCTTTTGATATTAATTAATAGAACCGGTTTAGGTACCGGCGTGCTCACTTAGGTTAAAGCTGAAAATCAGCGATTTGCTCGCGACGCGAGTGAATATGACGCTGAGCTGCGACCTTTGCGTACTGCTACGGCACACACACATCTTTATTAGGGAATAGACTACTGTTTTTTGTTTGTTGTATTATGTACCTATTTATATTAAATGAAGATGTATGTGTCTGTAGCAAGAAATAAAATGTTTATCTATCTATCTATCTACCAGTTATTGGAGCAGTAATTTAACATTTTCCTCTATTCGGATTCCTTTGGCGCGTTCTACTGGATTTTTAACGTTCGTGCGGCATAGTTTTTACTCAATTTTTTATGTCGGTTCATGATTTATATACTTACCAATAGCTTTTACATATTTCTTATCTTAATCAACAAATATCTGCTGTACAATTGACAATTGCGACAATAGCTATTCATGACAATGAAGTAAGTAAGTAGAATAAAACAATTTTAACACAATTGTTTTTCAGTTGTAGAAAGCTGAATCGAGAGCATTCTCAAATCTATCAATACAGATTGTTTGCCCATTGTTTGCTATACATCCAATCGGAACAAACAAGAAGCTAAGTATTTACAATACGAAAGCGAGACACTACCTCTAACAAAACGTTTGTTTAACCACAGAATTGATAACCGGTGATGTCACAACATTTGTCTAAGCTGAGACAAACCATAACTACTTTTTTATAAAAAAAAACCTTAATTTTAAATTTATTTACCATATTTTTTCGACTGTAACAATAATTCCCGTCATCTATTTGTCATCTGCTGATGCTGACCCAGTTGTGATACTCTTAATGAGCTCAAATTTTTATCACGAGTTTTCCTTGTCCCTTTCGTTATATGCCAAAACATCGTTACCGATCATAAATTAGATTCGTTTTTGTTTGATCTCATTTCCATTAATGAAGCTCGTAATCAAGCCTATTTCACATTTTAATTTACAAAGCTTAATTTTTTATTTCATTCAATAACTTGTTTTTTTTTTAATAAAAGATTGTTTTTCAAAGTTGATCAGATGAAATATTAAAGTTGATTATTTTTTTTTATTCTTGTTGACGTTGGCCAAATAATTTATCCCAATTTATCGCTACCTAACGTCTCGTTCGTTTTAAATTATTGTTTCCGCTTGACTAATAAAATAATTTTGTGAGTGGCTCACCCTGAGGCTAATCATACGAAACATTGTTCTTTTCGCAACGGTTCATTTCATGGGAGCATGACTATCTACCTCTGAATGATAGTCCGATAGGTTAGCGATTCGCTCTTCATTCACTGAGTCTACATTTATCGCCAAATCACCGTCACCATAATTTCCCCAATCGGTATCGCTATCGGCTTCTAAAACGGTCGGCCTTGGTATAAATTCCGGGACAGTTAGTGTTACCGCTCGGTCTCTATTAAGCTGTCGCGTTACCGTTCCTCTGAAATTAGCCCCCTCTGATATATCGAGTGATGCGAGTAACGGACTCGGTATTTGTGTCGTGCGGACGATTGCATTTCGCGTTTCAGCAAAGCTCGCTAAACTGACACCGACGCAAATCGACGCAGAAATATCTGCTTATAGTCCGCTTTGATATATGTAATATCCTCCGGTCTGGATTAATTTATTTTTCATACTTTATTATTGCAATTATCCCTTACATCTAGACAGATGTGCATCCAGATGTCAGACGTCAAGCTCGTAACTTTGTATCGGATCTTGATTCGACTGCACCTATCTGGAATTACTATCTAGAAATCAATTTTATTTTCTATAATCGTATGCAGATACCACCTTTGTCACCTGCACTTAAATGATGTATGCATGACGCACGCAATTGAATGTGTGACATAAAATCTTGATAATTTATTTTGATGGATCATAAAGTTGAACGGCTATGGCAGCAACTGGACAATTATAGTTTTCGATTATAGAAAATCATTTTAGTTCAGCTTTACCGTCTCCTATATTATTTAGACAGCATTTGTTCATTCCACCAAGAGCATTGGATCTCACGACGCCAATTTTCATTTCATGCCGTTGATGAGGCGAAACTGCTTGACTTCGGCGATCGACGTAAGAAAGTAATGGAGTTGTCGAGCAGTAGACTTGAACACGACGAATGCATCGACGGCGTACGCGCAGAATTCCCGGTTACTGTGGAATGCGTGACTATTGGTGAGGTCGCGTGCCGATAGAATGGAGAACAGACAACACAACGGGATAGCAAAAGCTTTAGCTTGTGTATGATTCTTTTGCAAGCGCATAATATGGACATGTGTTATTAATAATGATACTGAATGCTTCATTTAAAAATGCTCTTGCAGAAGTTATTCAATTTGTTAACCCAAAAATGTTACTCGTTAAGTGAGTAAAACCCATCTCACATCTATCTGAACAAATCATCTTTGATTTGTTGTAGCACTCGTTTGAATTACCAATAATCATAACGAGGCAGTTTTTGAGGTCAGGCTAATTGCAAATCCTAAGCACCATTTTTAGTAACTGCAAATCTAATGTGTGGGGTAAGTGTGTCAATCGCGTTTAGATTTCGACTCTGATAGCGTTCTGCAGATTTATATGACAATTTCAATAGTGTTTCTTGCAGATTAATTTTGCTCAAGTGGTTGGGAACAAATTGATTAGCCACAAATAAATATCACTGTAGAAAATCTAAAAGCCGGAGGCAATCATTTGGTAGACGCGTTTGATTATCTTATCAGTAACATTTAAATATATTATCTTCATACAAATCTGTCCTTGATTATTAATCAACTCATTTTTACATACATGTCTATAATGTAGTTAGAATTTTAGAGTCTTAGGTAAAATAACGTTTATTTACCACTTTATTATTATTAACCTAATAGGGTCTTTATCAAACACCAAAGGCTCACTGTCCTTCATTAGAAACTCAGCCGAGAATTCCAGAGTTTCACTCGGATCACATATGATACGACTGGTCACGTACCGACATGGACCTCTTCAATATTTAGCAAGGTGCACAAAAAGCACGCCGACCACGCCATCTTACATGCCTGTATTTTTAGTCGGACACAAATAGCATCGTGTCGTTCCAGATGCATTATGTATCGGCGGAAGGGTTCCAAATAAAAACACGACTCGTAATCTCGGACGTTTCGGGAATCCTCGTCCCATTAAGTCCCATAGGAATGGACCAACTCAGACGCCATCATTCTTATTTCAGATAATTGAACTGAGGCTTCTGTTGATTTATTATCTCCTACTGGGATCGAAAAGTCTGCTTCATGCTGCTAAAAATAGACAAGCTACCATATAATATCATTGTTAGCGTTATCAATAAAAACGTTGGTACTTTATCTCTTCGTTATTTTAAATGAATTGGCAACTGTAATTTTAAAACACTGTTTTTACTTATTTTGTTAGGTTAAGTGATATGAGTTTTGAATAAAAAACCTTGAATAAGCTTGGGTGAAATGAGCGTTATTTATTCAGTAACAGACGAAACCTCGAAATGCCTGGGCATTCCACCGTGCAAGCTTTTGAGGGGACCCACCGTTATTTATTCAACTCTGGTTTGAAAAATGTCTGCTTCAATTCAACTTTGTTGGATTTACCATTTGTGGGAACTGACTTTACATCATGTTTCAAATCTCCAAATTCACCAATTTTAAAGCTTCTGGATAAGTCGTTTGTTTCTAAATTCTGTCTGAAGAACACACCAGACAAAATAGAAAAATTGATTGTTATTGTCTCATTTATGGAAAACAACCATTGTCAAGTTGCCGACCTTTTTATTTGGTTGGTTGATATATGAAAGAAAAACTACAATGTAACTTGTGATGTCTGCACCGCTGTCATAAACATTTCAACGGTGTGATTCTGTCGGCATTCATGAGATGGAATTCTCACAAATCTTATTACGACTGGTTGTTTGCCAGACATGGTTAAAAATGCAGTTTTACAATAAGCTGTGGTAAATAACCGATAATGGAAAATTTCAAAACATTATTTATTATTTCCTTCATATAATAAACATTAAATGGAGTTTATGAAGAAGAGAAGAAACAAATTTTCGATTGTTTCCCAAGTAACCTTTGAAATACTGAAAAGAGTACAGTTGTAACTCCAATCTTGATATAATGAATTAATTACATAGAGATAAATGCCACCACTTTCCACTCCAGATAGCGGACAGGCTGAGACGACTTAGTGCTAAGTATTTAGAGCAAGCAAACAGTGATCGTTATCATAGTAAAACACTTAAGAGATCGTTATTGTAAAACTAACTCAGTCCAATCAACACGTTGATATTAAAGAAAACCTTGACTTCTTGAAATCTAACGGTCTGCCTGTTCTAGTACTGTTTTAACCCCATTTATTATTTCTTAAATGGTTTTCTTCTTTTGTTGATTCGAAGTAATAACTTTACAGGTATCATTTTCGTCGACCACAGTCAGTTTAGCGTGCTAAATATAAAATAAGTAAACATAAAGGTTTATAGAGCGAGTGCATGTTAGGACAATGCATAGCCGTGCAAAATCCGAACGTGCTGTCCATTTACGGATTAGACGGACCATTTTGAGATCGTGTCTTATAGATTTTACCTCGGACCTAGCGAGCTTGTCTTTGAGCTTTTCCTGCCGCTTAAATATTACTAGGTAATGATGATGTTTCGTCGATTAACATACCTATGGCGTACGATGTAAGTCTCTTATTAATGTTTATGAATAATTTGTAAAACCAATCAGTTGCAATTTTGGTTTAACAGATTTCTCCGAGATCTCTATAACAACTGAATTGTAGCTATGTTAATAAAAGTAGAAACATAAATAGAGGATTGTTCTAAAATTAAATTTTGCATAACTGAATTAAAACATCCTGGCGCAGAGACGGCTAAAAATAAAAATGAAATAGACGTTAAATAAAAGATTGTATGTTAACGCTTTGTAAGTCACGATCGGCCCGTTTGTTTCTCCAAACGAGGACCATTGTGGACACCGAGGAATTTATTAATCTATTGTCTTGAAAAATTATAAGCCTGAGTTACTGTGAAGTGGACATTGTTTCGTGTAATTAGTAGATTTCTGTCATCTTGTATTGTCGCATCTCGCACATTACCATTTTGGCATGTAGATACTACACACAATAATTTTAGAATATCTAATTGAGTTTTTTTCATTTTTAGTTAAATTACGAATGCGCATAGGTTTTATAAATATATTGACGCAAAACGTAGGTGTTAGTAAGTACGTATTAAAGATATCCAAAAAAACACTGCATAATGATTTTTCAACGACGAGATATATTTTCCATTCAAAATCTCTGTCGATTAAGATTTTCGAATAGTACTGCACCAAAAGGCAAGTTATTCCAGTGACGCTCAGATTACGGCAATTTTCTGTGAATCGTGCGAAAGGCGCGATAGGATCTGCCTGTCCATACTTGGGCAGAGCATTATACGTCCCGGCATGGGGTCATAGTGAACCCTTATTACCTCCGCGATGGAACTTCCCGGTTTTCAAGGAAGCACACTTATGGAAATCTAGACCCAAACTGGGTCTCCTAAACGCTAAAACATCCATTGAGTATAGAAGCTGAGCCAAAATCCTGTTTAAGATATACGCTGTATCCTTAATCAAAAGCTGTCTTGGCAACCTGATTTTTCTGACTAGTCAATTGCGGGAATCCTTTAAGTAACTTACCTATTAACTATAAGACATGCAAAACTTCGCTGAATTTCTAATCGTTCTCCCATTCATTCGCGACGATCAGTTACGAATCAATGCTATAGGTAGTTACTAGACATTCCCAATCCCAAGTGCTTCAAACAGCTGAAAAATAAATGTCTAAAAAATTACTAACAGTAAAATTTTACAGAAGTTTACATATGTGCAGTGTCTTGTGCAATTTGTGCAGTTATAAATTCCTTGAAGTCATAAAAGTCGGCATAGATACTGGTTATACTTGGCCTGTAGTCATAATCTATGCACAGGTATTCTTTGCTTTTATTGCTATTGCTTCCAATGAAATGATTTTTTTTTAAAGTGTCCCTGAATGATTACAATTTTGAAATATAAAGTCCAAAGAATACCATAGTTTACCTTATTTTCTATCGAAAGTTTAAATAAATTGCATATTTTGTGAATAGCCGTGGCTAGCAGTATTGGTTCTACTTCACTCATTATTTTATTTAACGTTATTGATATTGCTTGTACCATTTACATGAAAAGAGAAACTGTGATAATTCACGATTGGCTATAAATGGATGTTCAAATATACGAAAAAAAGTTTTTTTCAACATCAACAAAATATTCGATGAAAATTTGATACTTTGTAACTTCTTCTTGTGTTCTTAGACATCTATGAGAACTTCGAAATTAAACTTCAAGTCGTTCACGGTTCCATGTCGATAAATTTTGGCCCACACAAGGGAATATTGGATCTGCTAAATTATCGACAACTACTAGACCTACTTCAAACTGACAGTAGGTACTGCACTTGTAATGTCTTTACTTTTACAACCGGCTTTGAACACCGGCGGCGGTTTTCCTGCTCCTTTTTTCGTAACTGCTTGTTAAACAACATCCCCGATAGACAATCGGCAGCATAAAAACCGGTATTTGCGACTAATCTCTTAATTTGATCCTTCTTATTTTTCTTGGAATGCTAGAAATTTCTTGGTAGACAGGCCAACAGGATTTTCCACATATTCTGTGGCGTTAAACATCTTTGTATTTTATTATTTAGACAGTTAGACAGATAAGTAACGGTGTTCCATACAGGGTTTTCTTTGTTCGGGGCTGTTACATTGGCAGCTGTCAAAAGTAGTTGGATGTGAGGTGGATTCAGATGCTGTGTAGTTCATTTATACAAAATAAGAACAAGTGCAGTAAATTATTGAAGAAACGTAATACAATTACGTTTCTTCAATAATTTATCATCAGTAGATACTTCACGCCATACCGTAAGTAACGCATCAGTAAAAGCAGTAATTTTTCGAATAATGATGTTATAATAACGTGATGTAATCGGGTAATCGAAGGTGTAAACACAAGATCGAAGGTGTAAACAAAACATGAAATAGTAAGACAAAAGGATGATGTCTATTGTTTACTGTTTACTTATTTATAACTTAAGCTTCTTCTAATAACAGCAAAGTCATACACAACAGAAAATCCATAATTTTCATTTTTATTGAAAACCGTATTTCCATAATTATGACACTCTTTATTGGTGATCCGTGGGTCTCATCCAAGCTACGTGTTATCTCCGTAAGGCTAACTTAGAGGCATCGGCTCGTTAGGGAGGTCGTGTCAAGTGCCCGACGACACTCTGGCGACCTAACTGCCGATTATGGAAATTTCCTTTCCTGAATCGTGTTTTGTTTTTGTTTTGTTGGGAAATACAAAATTATAAGAGAGATAGGGCACGGTGGATTTTCTGACCGTGAAAATATGCCTGGTCTATCATGCTTCGGGATGAAGTAATTACGACAAAGTAATATGATGCACCGTGTTGTACTTAATCGTGTGTTTACGAATTCCAAAGCAAGCTTATTTGAAGAGGAATTTTATAAAGTAGTATCTAATGCGTAAATTACGCTTTTTGTTGTTAGAGCAAATTATATTTTCTTAAGTTTCGTTTAGTCTCCATTAAACACCTATCAAGCTCTTTTTCTTTTTCATCAGATAGCCGGTATTTGTTTAGGGACATAACGTTTAAAGATAATCTCTACGTACGTAGTAAACTCAAATCGACGACAATCGAGACGAATAAATTATCGCTCCCAACTTTGTGCAAGTGGGTCACGAAGAGCTTTAATTTTACGATACCACCAAGCTATTAACCGGCAACACAATGCGGGTCGGTGGGTGTTAACGGCTCTATCTTGCGACAGAACACTGACCGATGCCCTTACTTCTTAAGCTGTACAGCGGCAAATTTTATTTCTTTAACCACAACGGGTACTGGTAATAGCTTGCATTTCATCTCACCTATCCTATTAAGAATAGAAGGATGTTAAATTATCATTACGCCCGTTGAAAGTTCCTTCCTGCATCTCTGGAACTCTCAACTACTGAGGAACTGGCATTGTCTGTAGTTATAAAGTTTTATCATCTCCCGAGATCATCCGTAATCCTGTCAAAGTCAGCTGTTACACAATGTTCTTGTACTCTTGAACCCTTGAAAATGGTTTGGGTTATTGATGACTGATTGATGTGTGTGGCAAAATTGAATTACTAGGGCTTGTAATGGATTAGTTTAGCTAACTAATTAATTACGCCGATGTGAACGAGCTTGATGTAATGAAAGCAGAAAGGACTTTGCATTAAATTGATTTCATGAATCCATAATAGATTGTTTAAGAGGAACACTACAAAAGCGGCGCCGATGAATCATTTGTTCGTGCCCACGATTCTGAATGGGGCAAGATTTAAAAATATGTCTTCTAGATTTCAGCTGTGGCAAACCTTTCAAATCATCGTTTTTATTTTTTTAAACCTAGTGTTTATCCTTTGCTTTCTCATTAATCTATATTTTTTAAACAATTTCCGTTTCAGATATACTTTTTCTTTTAGGTATATACCTAACTTATTGATGCTGTAAGTTGAACCCATTTTTTTATTTTGGTTTGTTGCTGAATTATTTTAAATAAACTTTATGCTGCTGTTCTGAACTTTGTTTATCATGTTGCTTTTTCATTCATCGACAAAACGAACATCGGTGTGTTGTGTAGGTGTTGGAAACAGTTACATAGTATGGGGTCTGTTTGGAATCCGAATTAGGCAGGTCTCGTACGCCATATTGTGGGAGTGGACAAATAATTGCCAAATGCAAACTGGTTCCACCTGGTTCCCTGCGTGACAGTTATCATATCAGAGTTGGAAACTGTAACAATATCGTTGGTATGCTTCTAATTGGCTGAAGAAGAAATTAGCGTTTTTCTAAACAAGTTATCTAAAGAATTAAAGCATTACTATTGATGTAAACTTTAGTTTTAGGAAGCAAAATTCTTAAATTAGTGCCGTATAGAGAGAAAAACATAATAAATTATCAGGTATTTTAAAACAAAGACAATCTGTTCAAGTGGAATTCCAAATTTGCTTGTCAGAGGTATTTTTCAAACACGTTTCAGCTGTAACAAATAATAATTCGTCATTACGGTTCGCGCAGAGATGTTTCGATCATTTGTATGGAAAATTTAAAAATGGAACGTGATGCGCGTCTACAGCCTTAATTCAATTCAATCCCATTTATTTTTAAATACAGGTGGTACAAAGATACGTATTTAATTAATGTTTCAAGACTTCTGTGTTATGTTATTATTAATAGATTTTTTTATTTGGAATTAAGAAATAAGTAATAGCGTTATTTTTTACTTTACGTAACAAAATACTTTATAATTACTGCTCAATGTTTGCTATTGATTAATTATGTTCGCTTTCGCTTTCCATTAAATTATTACTTTACGCAAAACTTCTTCGTTCTTCTAATTAGTCTGAAAGAAGAAAATATTGAAGCGAATGAAACGACTTGCTTGGTTTTCCCTACAGAAAGTTTATCTCGCTTCCAAACTTTATCTGCTGATTAGCTCCTTTTAAATACGGAGAAATATTGACATCTATATAACTGAATTGAATATAAGCAACTTAATTTGGCAATATTGAAAATCTTTCTTTTGTTAAGTTTATACTTTATAGTTGCGAAGGGTGACAGTCAATTATTGGGAAATGTTTCTTTCTCTCAATTTATATGATTTGTAGGTTGTTTAAAATCTAACATCAGCTTGCACTTAACGCAACGGCATTATATACATATATCGGAAATAGCTCTCGACAGGGTTAACACCTCGATATAAATCGCATGGTTATACCGTTATATTCCCGAGTCACAAAAACACACCCAAAATTTTTCCCCATCTCCCCACCCTTCAGGAGGGGAAACAGGACTTGTGAATAATGGTTGTCCATTTCGGGGCGTGCTAAAGGGACGTACCTATTCCGAGGTTGTTAGAATTTGTCATGGACGCTTACATTGGCATATCATTTATGTGTATATTTAAAATTTGATGCTTAAAAAAGATTTAATTTTTGTATTCACTTCTCAAGCTTACGCGCTCACTAGACATGAAATAAAAGACTTTTTAACGGATACTAGCGCGGTTTTATTGACAAGATTGGAAACATTCTGAAGCGAGCGTCAATCAAAACTTACTTCAAGCCGCCGAAGAAGATCAACCAATTCTTACGACCTGTCAAGTGTAACATCCCCCTTCAAGCCGCAGGCGTCTACAAACTAGATTGTGACTGTGGGCTCTCCTACATCGGGCAAACAAAGAGAAGTATAGGGACCCGCGTTAAAGAGCATGTAGCTGACATGAAACATAGGCGCGATAACAAGTCTGCAGTGTGTGATCACGCCTTTGAGGGGCCCAACCATTACATTAGATTTGACAAAACCCAAATCCTTGCTAAGGAACGTAGATTTATTCCTAGAATGCTCCGCGAGGCTATCGAAATAAATAAATATCCTAATTTCAATAGAGATGATGGTTGGAAAATTCCACCAGCTTGGGACCCCATCATTCACAAGCTGAAGCCCCATACACACACTGCAAGATCTAATGATACGGTTAGTTCCTTTTGCAAATAAATTAATAAATATAAAAGACGGAGGTCGGCTTTCCTCTCCAAGTTTTATTTCGCCATTTCTTTCTTGGAGGGGCCTCCCAATTTTGTGAAATGGTGGTAGTTTCAGTAGATTCTCTCTCTTTAGCATTAATTAAATCACAAAATCAACTTAAACCAATTAAAAAGATAAATAAAATTGTAAAATATTAATTTCTGAACGTCTTAAAAAATTCATCGCTTGAGGGTAGGCTCACGAGTAGCTTCAGTCCCCCGTGACCACGGCAGCTGCAAAGGTGCCGAAACGTCGGAAAAATCAAAAATCAAACCAAATACCAACTAATTACCAAAGTACTTTCAATAAAACCGCGCTAGTATCCGTTAAAAAGTCTTTTATTTCATTTAATTTTTGCTTCACGTTAAAAAAACAGCAAGCTTGTATAATATTGACATTGAATCAATTCAAATCGCAGGCATTAAAAAATGCTGAAATGTTAAGTGAAATCTCGCTGGCATTTTTTTCGTCTGCAAACATTTCAGGTTCAAATGAAAGTTTCACCTACAAAAGTCCAGACAGTAAGTCTTTCAGACGTCTTGCGTAATGTCTCGTGAAGTATCCTTTTGTCCTAAACCTTCACGGCTGCAGGATCGACTGGAATATTGACGTCAATCAGATTGTGACACCCTAGTTCGACGAACCTTGTTCAGATTCGAAGTAATTGGTTTGGCGTCGACGTGAGCTTTTAGTGTACATGTAATATAACTTATAGAACGTTATACATGTAAATTTAGATTTTAATGCAAACAAAGAATAAGTTTATACTTAGTTAAACCAAAAATATTGCTTAGCAACATTACTCCTAGCATCATATTCCTATAAAAACTTTTTGCTTATTGTTCCTTTATTAACCCCCGACGCAAAAAGAGAGGGTGTTATAAGTTTTATTACCTATCTCGAGTGTTCTTAGCCTTTGAAAATCTGTTCAGCCGTTTGAAGATCATCAGCTCTTTTCTAGTTGATGAGGGGATCTGACTCAATAATATTGGAAGTATATGGTAGGGTAACCATGGCCTGATCAGCCGTTTGAAGATCATCCGCTCTTTAATAGTTGATGAGGGGATCTGACTACCTTTTATATGTCATATCGATTCGAAATTTGGTACCGTGTTACTTCACTGAGATTGGAAGTATATGGTAAGGTAACCATGACATGATCAGCCGTTTCAAGATCAGTAGCTCTTTAATAGTTGATGAGGGAATCTGACTAGCTTCCATATTATCTATTTCAAAACATTACTAATTCAGCTAATATATTTACCACAAGTAGCCAAATAAACCTTGCCTTTGATGCACACGGGTTGTTACTTTTTTATTAGTAGAGGTATCGTAATTTTGTTTTACCGTTCTGTAATCTAATAAAGTGCTCAGGTTCGTTAGGCGGTGGCAGCCTAGTGTTAGAGGCTCCTTTATATCTAGTATTTATTAAGTATTTTTACTCAAAAATGCTTGTAATATGGCCATTATTTTGACAACCTTCTTTGAACAAAGTCGAGGTTGCCGTGCTCCTCCGATGGTGACGCAACAAAGTTGTATAGGATTTCATTATTGTCGAGTTTTAGCCACCAGCAATTTCCTTTGAGAATCCATTATTGTCGAGTTTTGTTTCATAGTTGGTGAAAAAACTACTATAGGTTAGTAGTTTTTTCACCTACCTACTAAACTACTACTACTCAAAAATGTCATAAATGTCAAAAATGTCGAAATGACAAAAATGACGAAAATGTCGAAAATGTCAAAAATGACGAAAATATTAAAAATGTCAAAAAATTCTTGTCATTATTAACATTTTGAAAATTTTTGTCATTTTAAACATATTTGTAATTTTTAGTATTTATGACATTTATGACATATTTGTCATTTTTTACTTTTTTGACATTTTTGAGTAAAGCACTATACAAGACTTGGTCCACAATAACTGCACTGCTGGCCACGCTATGATGGCCTCAAGCTGAGCTTAACTACGCTCTCGGCCTTCAAGCTTGGTCATCATTGCAGCCCTTGCTGTCCGCGCTATAAAGGCCTCGACCTCCGGTCTCGGCCTTTATTCCAGCTTGGCCATCAAGGGCTGCAATGCTGACCACGCTGTGACGGCCTGGATCTGCGCTAAGCTACGCTATCGGCCATCATCATCGCGCTGCCAGCAATGCAGTCATTATTGACCGCGTCAGTAATGTACTATTATAAACAAATTGAATAAGAGTAGTAACTGATTTGATAACTAACTAACGCATCGCTTTACGCATAGGTAATTTTATTTTAAAATAGCTTGTAAGTATCAGACTTCATTGCAATAGCCCTAATCCTTACATATAATAAAATATTTTAAACTTTTAGATTTTTGCATTCACAATGCTATTTTTTCATTATTTATTCATCTTAATATAATAAAATAGTAAAAAAAGTGTGTCTGTACATTACATATATTTCAAAAAAAAAGTTCTGGGGCGATGGAGACATACTAATAGAGTAAGAATTTGAAAAAAAAAGTGTGTCTGTTTGTTTGTCTGTTTGAAACGCTAATCTCCGGAAATACTGAACGTATTCGAATGAAACTTTTTTTTAGATGAATAACTCACCCGTAGCAACTTAGACGGGATCCCGTCTAAGTTGCTACGGGTGAGCCGATTTTTTCTAATATTTTTCATTATTTATTCATCTTAATATAAAAATAGCATTGTGAATGCAAAAATCTAAAAGTTTGAAACTTTTTTTGTTATATAGTTATTAAGCCTGGGAATAACATAGGTGGAAAATGGAACACCTGATGCAGAACCATAATGGTCCAACTTAACTATAAGGAATATAAAAATGACACCTTAGCAAAAGTTGTTCAGCCTGATGCACAGAATACACTGATGAGCATTTTTTGTTAAGGTATAAAAATCGAAGATCTGGAACACCTGATGCAGAACCATAATGGTCCAGTTAAACTTTACAAAATATAAAAATGACATATTTGCAAAAGTTGTTCAGCCTGATGAGATTTTTTTGTTGAGGTATACATATCGAAGATCTGGAACACCCGATGCAGAACCATAATGATCCAGCTAAACTATACAAAATATAAAAATGACACCCTTGCAAAAGTTGTTCAGCCTGATGAGCATTTTTTGTTGAGTTACAAAAATCGAAGATCTGGAACACCCGATGCAGAACCATAATGATCCAGCTTAATTATACAAAATATAAAAACGACACCCTAGCAAAAGTTGTTCAGCCTGATGAGCATTTTTTGTTGAGGTATAAAATTGAAGATGTAGAACACTCGATGAAGAACCATAACACTGCTACAAGTATTTTCTTATGTAAAAACTACATTAGTTCATTTATATGCATACGCCGAAGTCATAAAGTCCACGCGTACGAAGGCATCAGCTAGTAAATCATAAAAATCACTTACGAATCTAATTTTAAAAGAATTACAATAATTTCGCCATCCAATAATGAGTTTTTATTGCTTAACATTTATGTAAATTTCGCAACAAGTAAATATTAGCATTTATCAAGTCCTTGAAATATCTTAGGTTCCTGATAAACTAAACACACAGCGTTGTTTAACAACAATACAGCTGCGTTTGGTGTTCTTTATCTACAGACATAATATTAGCACAAAATAAAGATATATAAGGCCGTTTGTCCATTACCGCCGTCACCAAGACGTCAACGAGAAAGAGATGACGATGTCGGTGCCGACGGAGAGGTAGCGATACAGGTAAGTTCGGCCAATCATGTAATTTACCACTTTGCAGAAAAGTTCGTATGTGTGCGCTTCGCCCCATGGCCTACTACGCGCTATGGCATAGTAGAGGCGGTAAAGCGGCGGTCAATGTGGTCAAGTGTGATCGATTGTATTTACATTGGACCGCCTGTCCACTGCATTGCACTGCACGCCTGTCACGTCATCTGGGCGTGAAATACATAGAAGCGATGCGGCGGAGATAAGGCGCAGATACGGCGGCGATACGTGTATTTGATTGGCCGAAAGCATCCGAAAGTCTCACATCTGCACCGTATCGCCGCCGTATCCGTGCCACGTCACTTCTGTGTATTGCACGCCTTGAATTCGACGACCCCAAATAATCTTGTTCTCGTGAGACGGCTCGGGTCGTGGATCGTGGATGACGGCGGGCGGCGGCAGTGTGCAAACGGCCTTAGTCGGTGATAAAGTTATTACAATTATTGAAATCGTGACTTCCTTTTTCACAAGACTGTTGGATCGAGTCGTTTATTTGCGGTATTGCTTAGATAAATTACCTACGTTTGGTCAACGTAGATGAGACACATTATAACCTTACTGTGATGATAGTCGTTCGTATTCTTTGAGATTTGTGATACGTAAGTATTTAAGATAATTTAAATGTTCCGTAATTTATGGGAATTTATATTTACTATTATTTATCCAGTCACATGTATCAATTCACAACAAAATGTTCCGTGTATATAAATTTAAAGTTATTGTTTTTTTTGATACTGTCATTATATGTACACACGACAGTCGGGTCATCGTCAAGTTATCATCAGTTAAACTGCTAAAACAGTTCTTATTACGTAGGGCATTAAGGCGGTCTCAAGGTCCAACAACAAGCCTGAGGTGTCGTCGAATGTACATGAAGAAAATCCCTTTTCAAACCTAGAAAATTCTCTCTTTTCCACATTTTATTTCTAACAATATCTACACCTCTTTGAAGTCCGTCTAATCTCTCAACAGTATTGCGTTTCCAGTTTCTCCTTTCTTCACTACTTACAGCTTAAATCTAATAGCATTTCACACCGCGTCCGCACCATAGTAAAATCAAATAAGTAAGTCGTCTTACTCATTATACGCCCGAACGCGGTTTGTATGTGAGCGCGGCCGTACGTATGCGTCGTCGCACGCACACACTGATACAACTTAAAGGTGATAGCGGTGCGTCAGTCGTGGCTGCGTCGTACTTAATACCGCCCGCGCTCAGCCGCTCACGCACGCTCCGCCGTACATGTACACTACCTACTTACCTCCTTTAAATACAAATTCGTGAAGATGACCTCTAGAAAATATTGCAGTATTTGTGGATGTCTAAATAGCAGTTTGTCTGATTCGGAATTGTCTTTCTTCGCATTATGGTCGGTATACATTTTGATTAGTGTTTAGTGCGAGTGGCTCGTTTAGTGTTTAGTGTTTAACAAAAAACACGTGCGGACAGTCTCTGTTTAGTGTTAAGTAATTGTTTTTTGCTAAACACTAAACGAGCTACTCGCACTAAACACTAATCAAAATGTATACCGGCCATTACCTAGCGAACAAGAACGGTGAGTACCTATCTAATCTACTACCCTACTATATCATACGTAGGAACGTACATAATTAAATAATGTGTTAGCTATTACATATCTGAAAGTGTTTAGGAAATACCTAGTTCTGCTCCGAATTTCATTGACCCAGATACCAATTTGTGGTTTGATTTAATAGTTCACTAAGTATGCCCCACCGCGAAAAGAAGGGACCAATTACTTAAGTAGAAATTTGTATAAATCAAACTAAATCTTAGGTAGGACTGGTATATAAGCAATAAACTTGAGTGGGTAGGTTGTAGTTGTGGTTGTTGTTAAACATTGTAGACAGCTCCTAGTCTATGTACAAAAATAATAAAAAAAAATATTATAGATCCCTGATGCTTACCCTACAGGGGAAAATTGTTTTACATAAAGATTGCCTACATATGCATTTTGACGATTGAATAAACTATAAGCGACAGCCCTACCAGTCAGCCAGTGTTTAGGCTATTATCGCTCGCTCACAGCTCGAGTTGGCCTACTTATTTGATTTTTCTATGTCCGCACTCCGTGTGCGCCCACGCACGTTCGGCGTTACTAAGTAGCGTACTGTATTCTGTGGTAGCGTGCGTTAATGCTAACGCCACACTACAATCTAGAAATCCGATCTCGCCTGGAATACACCGTGACCTACATACAATATAACTACAGGTTGTCTTAGTTAGACCGTTGACTGAACTTTTATTTGTCTATGAGACCAACTTAATCACAGCAAAAAAATTATCAGCTGTTCCATAGAAAACGTCAATATCTACTCGACCAAAATGTATGGAACACCTGATATTTTTTTTGCTCTGATTATGTTGGTCCCATAGACAAAGTTGTTCGGTATGACGGTTAGCCAAACTACAAAATCTGTCGACTATTTTCTATTTCACCCTGTAGAACCCGGCAATACTTTATATTGTTTACTTTACTGCAACTTTGCGAGGCGAGCTGAGTCGCAGAGCAATCTTCGAGATATGGCTGACTGGCAATAATCATTGTTTTATTCGGTCTAACATTTATTTTATCTTAATTATAACGGCAAATCTCGGCAGACTTCGGTTAGAGTGCATAGCACATACCAATCAACCCTTTACACTTAAAGGAGTCGAAGGATCTTTTCCTAGCTTAAATTGAAAGTGAGGACAGTAGCCACACATTTTGTGGTAGCCATTTGCTTCACATGCTCTTAAAAACACAGACAGTCTTTAGCGACAGACAGTTGTTTGCATTAGGTCATGCTCGAATCGGAAATTACCGTAACTTGAGGTCAATCGAGGAGCAACAAGATTCTGTTTGCGACAGTGGTCACCTACATTTGTATGAAGTAAGTGGCAAGTAAAATGTGTTATGTAACAAAACCGCAGGTATATCTCGGGTGTGATCACGAGATGGTGTCCGATATCCTTAGGTGCAACTTGTGGTAATAAATATTGATACTGGTAATTTTAATAAAGAAAAAATATGACGAAGTTCTGCTGAGCCCAATACGCTGAATTAAAGCAAATTGAAGGCATTATGTACCTAATTTTTTTTTGTTGATAATCATATACTTTTTTAACATCCCCTTCTTTTACAGGTGACACACAAAACATCGGGAAAGGTGATGGTGCTCAAGATGAACCAGCAGCGGGCGAACAGGCCCAACATGCTGCGGGAGGTGCAGCTCATGAACAAACTCAAACACCCCAACATCCTCGGGTAAGCATTGATGAACACGCAGCGGGCGAACAGGCCCAACATGCTGCGGGAGGTGCAGCTCATGAACAAACTCAAACACCCCAACATCCTCGGGTAAGCATTGATGAACACGCAGCGGGCGAACAGGCCCAACATGCTACGGGAGGTGCAGCTCATGAACAAACTCAAACACCCCGACATCTTCGGGTAAGCATTGATTAACACGCAGCGGGCGAACAGGCCCAACATCCTGCGGGAGTTGCAGTTGCAGCTCATGAACAAACTCAATTTTTTTAACACATAGCTATGAATGTGGAGGAATACGTCAGGCAAGTCGTGCAGAGAGTATGAATACCAATGTACCTACACTCGACGTCAGAAAAACCGCACCTCTTCGACACTAAGTTTAGACTTGGCCATCTGCTATTGCTAGCTAACGTTTTATTGTGTAAATGTTGATATCTATTGAAAGTACATTTAATGAGCTTTCTTTTGATAATTGTTTGATTTAGTTAACATAACAGTTACCATAATTAAACGATTAAAGCGTTATTGCTAGCGCCACCACAAAAGGGAAATAAAAGGGGTCAATTCAGGAAATGCAGAAAATGATGGAGAAAACACACTTCAACAGTTCAATTAAAAAAAGGAATACCCAAGATGGATACTATTGTTCCGTACCAAAAAACAGCAAAAAAATCACGTTTGTTGTATGGGAGTCCCCCTTAAATATTTATCTGTTTTTTCTGTATTATTGTATTTTTTTCTGTTTTTAGTATTTGTTGTTATAGCGGCAACAGAAATACATCATCTGTGAAAATTTCACCTGTCTAGCTATTACGGTTCGTGAGATACAGCCTGGTGACAGACAGACAGACGGACGGACAGCGGAGTCTTAGGCTGGCCCCAGACCTACCGGTTCCGTTTCTTTGCTTTGCTGTGCTACCTTGCTTGAAAGACCGCCGGCCAACCAGGGTAATTTTCAATCTATCGCATTTTGGGACTAGACCAAATTGGCAAGATAGCCATTAGCTTGGTTTTATCAAATATCATCGCCTGGATTGCAAAGTAGGAAGCTCTTAGGAGATATGCCACCCTGAACATGGACTCCGATCGTTAAAAATAACTCGATCGCTTATTTATACAAGATGTTTGGTAAAGCCTTATAAAACTGAATATGGTAGATAGGGACCATAATAAAACTGAACAACTTTTACTATGGGACCAAATCTGAAATCGCGAAAAAAAATTAACTGTTTCATACATTTTGATATTCGTTATTAATTTTTGTATAAAACAGCAGTTTTTTTTAAAAACGAAAACTAAAACTTCTCATCGCACCCCAGACGACGATATTTGATAACACCAAACTAATGGCTATCTTGCCAATGTGGTCAGGTCAAAATATGCGATAGATTGAAAATGACCCTCTTGGCCGGCGGTCCATGGTAGAACAGCAAAGCAAAGAAACGGAACCGGTAGGTCTGGGGCCAGCCTTAGTAATAGGTTTTTACCGGTCCCGTTTTTACCCTTTGGTTACGGAACCCTAAAAAGACGTGTTGTTCCGATTCCAAATAATTTGGGATAAGAGCAGAAAAGAAATATGATGAACTTGGATACTAGATCTTAAAAACATAAAAAATCTCAACCATTGAGGTCTGAACTGAACCTAAGTGACCTCCTATGACCATGTAAAACTAGCTTCCGCCCGCAACTTCGCCTGCGTGGATAGTTTTTGTCTGTCCCTCGGGAACAGTTCCTTTTTCGGGATGAAAGGTACCCTATGTCCTTCTCTGTACCCCTGACAACGTGTGTGTAAAATTTAATGATGATCGGTTGAGTAGTTAAGTCGTGAAGGCGTAACAAACAAACGGACTTTCGCATTTATAATATTAGTAAGGATGATTAAAAAATTCAATTGTTGCTTTTAGTCCGATCAACGGGGCTTATGCAACCCGAATAATTCTCCCGTCTATGAAATTTGGCATGTGATGAAGTTAGGTAATACAGATTACAGATGCACAATAAGCCAATAAATTTTATTACGAGAAGTTAGGTATTTTTACCTAAATATGAAAATTGCTTATATCTCTCTGTGAATATTTCCTCGGGGTGAAGCACTTTCTGTATACGTACTTATGTACTTGTTAGAATAAGTATGTAAAGGAATCTAATCTTTTTTCGATTTCAGAGATACCCCAAATTCAACTTTTAACATTTTTCAATATATCTTCTATTGAAAAAATGATCTGTTGATTATTATTTCTTAATATGTTTTTATATCCTTAAATACATAGCTTTATTCAGTAAGCCAATAAATTTTCTTCTCTAATCATATTTTTTTTATTTTTTGACTTTAAGAGGTTATTTGCGTAATGTGAAAAAATATTCGGTCCATTTTTATACGTTTAATAGATAAAGTATTTTATATTTAAACAGATTTATCAATAATCCAATCATTTTTTGAACGCGCATATATTTTTTGTATAGTCGCCGATATATGATAGAGCGTAAGAGTTGACCTTCACAAGACTACTCAGCGCTGCTGCTTTGTCACGCACTTTTGGAGTAGTGTAGGCGAGTTTGGTGGCTACCGTTATTAAAAATAATTAAGAGTTTCAAGAGTTTAAGGATAGTGGTAGGTATTTTTGAATAAAACAATTAATAAGTGTGTTTATAAGTAGATATCAGATTTTATGCATTTGAATATGCATATAACTCTCTAATTACTGCGTTAATGCATATTTTAGCCTTTTTACCCAATCGTGCATATTTCTTTTAGTAGCGGGAGCTACATATAGGGAGCTATTTAAGCAAGCCTCTATTTAAATCGGTAGAAATACTGTAAACAATGATTGAACTTGCCAACGCCATTCCTCATTCCTTATCCGAAAAGTTACGTATAAAGTTAGACGCTATTTCGCGCAAAAAACCAGAGCCTTGAAGAAAATGAAGAACATTAATGCCTTCATCAACGGCACAGGTCGTATGCGTCGTATGCGTATTACCCTGCGTAAAAGGTATCTCCAGATTCTCCAGAAATGGCGCCGAATTTTAAATTTGGCCAATGACATCAGTTGATATAGAAAGGTCGTTTTCGGCGTTCAAATTTATATTGGGTGACAAATATTTTTGTTTTTTTTTAATTTGGACATATTAACATGCATATTTTGGCCTTTTTAGTGCATATTTATTTGCATGTATATTTTGGCACTTTGTTAGTGTATATAATACAATGTCTTTTTATTAGTAATGACTATATAAGTCGCTATTTTTTATTTAATTCTAGCCAACGGAAATTGGTTTTGACGTGACTGCCCAAAAAGAAGAGTGTATTGTATTCACGGTTCATGTATGGTTGTATGTATGTAATGGCCTCAACAGATTTGGATGTGTGGGGTATCGTTAGAATTCTTACATTACGATAAGTGACCATGGCCATAAGATTTTTGAAAAAGCCCCTAATGCCGAACATGGTAGATGGGACCATCAAACTGAACAACTTTTACTGTGGGGTCAATTCTCAATTCACGAAAAAAAACCACTGTTTCATAAAAAAAATATCTGATGATGGAGCCGGAAAAAGGCCACTGGAATTCTGTAATAAAACCATGCACATGATGAGTACTCTTATGGGAAATAGTGTCCAAGGATCTGATGATGGAGCCGGAAGAAGGCTATATGAATTTTATAATAAAACCATACAATCCCATCGAGTTTGGGCTCGTTTGAATCGTCTTGACGAGTGCTCCGATAGGAAATGGTATATTTTTCGTCTAAGCTGGTTAACTAAAAAGCAGAAAATTTATCAAAAAAAAACTTTTTTAAAAACACTTTTTATAAACAGACTAAAAATTATAAAAATCGGACTAAAAACATTAAAACAGACTAAAAAATAAAAAAATAATTCGTCTGTAAATATTCATATTATAAAAATAGCCCTCGTAACCCTCTTATAAAACGTTGTCGCTAACTATGGGTCTCATAAGAAGGCTCAAGGTCACCCAGCGTACAATGGAGAGAGAAACTACTAAAGAAAAACACATATTTTAGTGATAATGATCTTTAGACGTAAGCAATATTTAACAGTAAGCAACCCTGGCAACACGCTTGGACGACAGCGGGGCGTAGCGACGTGAAGGGGAAGTAGTTATATAAATGGCGGCATTTGGGACTCGGACAAAGAACAGTCCGTTCTAGTAAGTTTTATTTATTCTTATGTCTCCGGATCAAGGCACTTTACAGGCGGCCTCCCGGCTGTTTTTAAGAGAAAATAAAATGTTTAATAACATACTAAAATGTGGTGCTGGTATCACAACACAAAGTGAACTGTTCCGGCCTTTAACCGAAGTGAAAGAATTTTTGAGATTTTTTATGCCACTGCCACACTGTGTATAATATGTATTTTTAAACGCATTTTTTTATAGAACTGTTCTTATGAAACTTATTTTTTTGAAATTTGCATTATAATAATAATTGTGATAATAATAATTGCATTATAATGTGGTTTTCTAATTATATTTTTTTAAAGCCGATATTTGTACTCGTTTGAAATTTACTGTCACTGGAAAGAATTTTCTGTTTATAAAATTTTAGATTTTTTGGTTTCAGAATTACCGTAATTCATTTTTTGTATGTAAAGGTGTTTTTTTTAATATTAGAATTTGATAAGCCATTTTTTATTTATCTGAAAATGATACCCCACTTGCCAGAGTAGCTATAAATTTGCAGTTATTTCGACCAACACCACGCGCGGCAAAAGAAGACTTCACCCGCTTCCCTCCCCCAGCAGGGTGGCTCCCGCTGTCTCCCGGGTGTTTTCCACTCTGGTCCACCTAAGTAACAAGTGTACCAAGTCTTATCCTTTAATGGAATAAAATATATTGGTGTTGTTCTATACGGATCCCACTAATAAGAGAATTGAAAAATATATTGACATTAAATCTAGAAACAAGTTAAAAACATTATCAACAGTCTATTGCTGAGCAACAGAAACCATAGTGACCTCAATCTGTCACCTCAACATGCACCCCTGTTGATGATGATAATGCCAGCCATCTTCTTTAGCATTTCAAGTGTGGGACTATATAGCGGTTTTGTAAGCATGTCAGCTATTTGTCTGGTTGCTGGCACGTGGCAAATTGTCAAACTTCCATCTTGAATACACTCTCTGACAAAGAAGGATCTTATTCTTCCTGATCACGCTGCCTAAAAAGCAAAAAGACTATGAGGGCAAAATTACCAAAACGCAGAATGATGCTTTGTCTTCTGGTGAAATTCTGTTCGGTTGCAGAGCAGTGAGCACCAGTTAGATGTTCTAATATCTTTTGTAGCTATATAGTACCTCCAGCGTATATACAGAGGATGCCTGATGTAGATCGCGCTATTTCCATATCACCACCATGATCTGCATAACTATATAACATTCCAAACTATGAACATTATCTGTCCTGTAACGTATACCTTCGTCCATAGTTCCTTTTAGGTACCGCATTATTCTTTTTACGTTCAAGATGTTCTCTTTTGTTGGTTTCTCCAAAATTCGTGAAACAATACTTATTTATTACATAGGCAATATCAGGCCTTTTGCTTATCATCAAATAAAACAAGGCACTAACAGCTTCCCAGTAGGGTAATGTATCCGTAATTTCTTCCTCAACCTGAGCATTATTTGCCCTTAAAATTGGTGTTGTCACCGGCTTGCATTTGTCCATCCATACATTCCATACCAAACCTCCCCAACAAGCGAGTGACGTCTGCTTTTTGATGCAGCAGAATAGAGCCATCAGAGTATCTTTTTATCTCCATTCCTAGAAAATAGCTTGCGGGTTTTACTGTTATCTTAAAATGTGCTCTCTGGTACTACTGGTATATGCATTGGCAATTGGCATATACCAGTAGTACCAGTAGTACCAAAATATTCTAGCCTGATGATAGTCTATTGAGTGAGACTATCGTCAGGCTAGAATATTTTTTCTTTACTTTGTCTTCTTACAAATAAACAGGGATCGGAATTACTTTGCTTGAATCCGGTCTTTACGATGTAGTCTGTGGTGCATCTGTTCCAGTTCCAACAGAGTGGAGCTTGCTTTAATTCATACAAGCTCTTCTTTAATTTGAAGACATACCTCTTATCAGCATAACCTTCTGGCGGTTTCAAGAAAATCTCCTCGTCTAATGTGCGATATAGGAAGGCTAAAACACATTGAATTGTGATAGCTTCAGTTTCTCCCTTGCAGCTACGCTTAAGACGGTTCGTATCGTGCTGCTCCTAGCAACTGGACTAAAAGTTTCGTGGAAATCAATATCTTTCTTCTGCTAATATCCCTTTATGACTAGCCGAACCTTATATTTATCAATCGAGTCTTCATTTTGAAAATCCACTTGCATGGGATGGTTTTTCGACATTTTGGTAGTTCGACTGGTTCCCATGTTTCGTTTCCTCTTAACTAGTTTATTTCGCTCTCGATAGCCTTTGTCCACTTATCTTTGTCTTTACATGATGCTCGTATAATTTGTTGGCTTCCAGAGCCATAATATAATCATTAAACCTTACAGAAGACTTTAGATTTGTTCTATCTCTAAGAACCATGTGATTTTCTTCTCTTTCGAAGTTTTCATCAGAATTGTCGCAACAATTTACTTCTCTTTCAACATTTCCGTCAGAATTGTTGCTTTGGTTTCCTTCTTCTAGGTTTTAAATTTCTTCTTCACAAGGTTCTCACTCGAAATGTGCTTCATTAATATCATCTACATTTCTTCATTGGTTTCAATATATGCCCTTGGTGAAGATCTTGAAATTATATCAATTTCATCCTCTGAAGCATATCGTTCTCCAATCTCTCTATTAACTGTCATTTCATGTTCACTTTCGAAACTTGGAAAATTATGATTGATGTTCTTTTGAAGAACAGGCGTCGGCTCTGTCGGTCTAGGTACACGTCTTTTGATTTTCCCAGTAGCGGTATCTCTTGGAAAGTCACATCTCTGGATCTAATCAATTTGAATGCTTCTTTGTCCCAGATACTATAGCCTTCATCTCCTTCATAACCAATAAGTATCCCTTTTTGAGCTTTCTTGTGCAGTTTCTTGCGATTAGCTTTTAGAACATGGGCATAGCAGGTGCAACCAAGGATTCTAAGGTGTTTGATCGCTGGCTTTTGCCCGTACCACAGCTCATGTGGAGACTTGCTTGGTACACTCGTTGGCCCTGTAAGATTCAACAGGTAGACTGACTCATTTACTACCTCTGCCCATAAACCATCGGGAATTTTATCATGTACAGTGCATGCATGATGGCGCGTGCGGCTTCTACTACCGTCCGATTTTTTCGCTCTACGCAGCCTGCGGGGTGTGGGGCATAGTAAATCTTTGCTGAATTGACATGATTTAATTTTTTACAAGGAACCTTAAATCGAAAACCATTTCGAAGCTTTTCCTTTAAAGTGCTTAAAGCTCTCGAAGAAGTCACCTCTGTTAGTAACATGGCTTGTCGCTCCATTGCCAACGTACCAGTTAACTTTATCCATTGGCAATCCATCTTCTACAGCTAACACAGTCAAGTTTACATTTACAGGTTTTGACTAGCATTTGGCGGCTTTAGCGGTCTTCCATTGTTCATCTATTTTTGGGATTTCCGCACATCATGTCCAGTTTCTCCGCAATAATTACATCTGAATACGTATTCTTCTGTATTTTGACGGTTAATTCATTTTCAGTATTATCCCTTTCTACTTTAGCAGTCAAAGCTTTTTCATAAGCGCTTAGTTGCGATGTCAGATTCTCAACTAACAGATCCTTTTTTGTGATTAAAAGCCAACTCGACTTGAAAGCAAAATAATATTGTGCTAAGGTTCTGAGTGTCTTGCTAATCAGTAGTATCTCAGGTAGATTTGCTTCGATTTGGCTATTTAGCTCGTGCCAATTATTCTTCAACGCAGATATGTGCTTCCTTATGTCTTGTTCAGGATCCTTTTTATAATCAAAGAATTTTAGACAGGGATCACATCATACCAGCTAGCAAAACAACACAAAACTTAGCTGTATATCGGTAGTCGCATTTGTGGTACAGAATCGTTTCTATCATTGGAAAAAAGCCCCACTTTTATCACTATAAAGTGATACAGTATATCATCTATTGTAGCTAATTTAGATGTATATCCCAGTGGCGTGCCCAGGCCTACATAGTAGCGCAAGCCCGAACCCTCAAATCAAACAATTTTTTTATCAGCTCAATACAAGCAAAAAACCAATGCATCCCACAATTTCTCGTTACTAATTTAATATTTTTTTTATACGATGATCTTTACCATAATATCGATGCGACACCGCCCAGCGCCATCTAAACGAATTCATAGATAGCTCTCAAAAAAGCACCAAAAGCACAACCCTTAAGCGTACTTTAATTATTCATAAATTAGTTCGCCGCAAAATGCTAGATGGCGTGGCTTTATCAAATTTAATTATTGTGTAATCAAAACTAAATTTCTCGTTTAAAATGTGTCACTCATAATAAATATCTAAATCATTTCACAAAATCATAGCGTCCCTGCTAGGCAATTCAAATCCTATCCCCTGCATTCCAAACAAACATTTACAAACAAACATTTAAATTTTCGTTCAAATGAAAGACGCAAAACTAACCTTACTTATTTATTTTTATAAGAACAACCAACAATGTAAAGAGTCCACTACAATATTACGATACATTGAAGAATATTATATTTCTTTGCAAAATACTCAAATGAAAAGGTTTATTACTTACGTTATTTTGTATTTCTCTTGGAATCGACTCGACTCGTAGGTACACTTTCACTCAGACCAAATATTTGGTCTGAGCACTTTCATAGATCACACAACAGTTAATAAACATTTCAATCCATCACAAGGAACCATTATCAATCATTAAACTGAAGTTTTAATTCATTTTTAACATAAAAACACTAATAATGGCAAAACAGTTTGTTTTTCAAAACACCTGTCGTCACAGATTGAAGCAAAAAGCCAGGCTTTTAGTCGGCTTCTGTATTTCTCATAGAATCTATAGTACCTACAGCAGTATGCATATGATGCGGTAGCAGTTGTATTAAAGTAAGAAGAGAGCGGATATATACAGATTGCAAAGCCCGGTTGCAAGCCAACGAGTGCGAGGGAGATGAAATGCATTTGTAGGGTTTATTGAGGAAAGTAACGCAGTTTAGCGACTTGTCTCTCGATCAGTTGTTGTAAAAAATTAATTTGTGGTTATTGATTATTGAAAATTAACATTCGTTAATAATATTGTTTTGTTGTTATTAATTACGATTCATTAGTAGTGTAAGTAAGTTATTGTTAGGGCAAGCCGGGCTTTTCGGCTTGTATGGGGGTACCGCCACTGGTATATCCTTATACAGCTAATAAGTGATTCAAACACAGATAAACAACTAGCAGTGAAAAACGTTACTTATATACGACTTTAATATCATTATTTAGTGATAAATATGGCTTATTATCACATTTTTGCTAGCTGAACTTTTGTCTTCACTACTTCCATTGTATAGGCGTTCTAGTTCGTCCCATATCTCTTTGCACTTTTGTAACGCATGACTTGCTCCAGTAACTCATCCGTCATATTCGTTGTCATCAGAGTCAATACTGTACAATCTATCTTTATAAATTGTTGTAAACCGTTCTCATGCTTTACTTTTGCAGCAGCATCAGCAGTCGCTGCTAGTTCTCCACGATTGATCATTTTACATTCTAAAATTTGTTAAGCTCCGGGAATGGGGAATGTCCGAAAAAAATCAAATTGGCTGAATATTTTTCTATAGGTAGGAATAAGGTCCCTTAGTAATAGAATTAATTTTCATAATTTTCGGTTTCGTGAAAAAATTTCAAAAAATCAAAGTCTCATCGACTTCACAAATGTATGAAAGTAACAGCAGAATGGAGGTTGTACCTTTGCCAACACCTGCCACAACCACAACATGGTATTAAAAAAAAGTTTCAAGACAAAATGTCAAAACCTTTTTTTTTTAAATACGTGTTGTGTTTGTGGCAGTTAGCGGCAAAGGTACAACCTCCATTCTGCTGTTACTTTCATACATTTGTGAAGTCGAAGAGACTTTGATTTTTTGAATTTTTTTCACGAAACCGAAAATTATGAAAATTTATTCTATTACTAAGGGACCTTATTCCTACCTATAGAAAAATATTCAGCCAATTTGATTTTTTTCGGACATTCCCCATTGCTCTGCACACTGTTTCAATTCTATATCTCCAGTGCTTGTAGTTCTTTCTGTTTAGGTGCACTATTTGCACCTTTGAGGCTTCCGCTATAGTCTTATCCATCTCGGAAAAACTTTTGTAGTACTTTCTTTTTTTTTAAATTGAACCTTTTTGCACTCTTCGAGTTTTACTCTGTTACCATATTAAATTGAACGTTAAGTTAGGTATTAGATATACACCGTCATTTTGTAGTCGTTTTAATTAACTTGAGGGAGTGTTCTACTAACGGAACTTAACATTTTTGCCCAAGAAACATGGGTCCAAAAACGACAAAAAAAATTGACTTTCCCATACTAATAAAATGTTTTAGCTGTCTACTTAGTATGGGAGACCCAAAATATTTTGTCGTTTTTCGACCCATGTTTCTTGGGCAAAAATGTTTATTTTCATTGGTACAACACACCCTTAAGTTAATTAAAACGACTACAAAATGACGGTGTATAAGAAAAAAGTAGTTTTGTAAGAGAATCGAAAAAATATTTTGAAATTAAAACAAGAGACAAGATAAAAAAAATATCAACAGTCTATTGCTAAGCAACAGAAACCATAGTGAACTCAAGCTGTCACCTCATTACAAATTGGGTACCCAAAATATGCCATGCCCGGTAGTGGAAGTTTTGTGATCGCTGATTGGATGACTTTAGCCAATGGCCGGCGTTGTTATGCACGAATTCAGGCCGGAAGTCAAGTATGATACTCTCAAGTGTATTATATTATTAGACTTCGAAAAAGGTAAGTATTAAACGTTTTATTTTCAGATAAAACGTTACTATTAATTTATTTCTAATATGACTATACCTAGTCGATTATCAATGTTAGTTCCTACCTCTACCTATCTGTGTTAGTAATAATTTGACCAAATATTGTCAAAGCCTTGCTTCCTAATACTATAAATGCGCGAATCCATTTATTCGTTTGTTTAATACGTCTTCACGTCTCAACTATTCAACCGATCATTATGAAATTTTACAAAGGTAAACGTTGTCAGGGGTACAGAGAAGGACATAGTGTACACTTTCATTCTAAAAAAAGTATTGTTCCTGGGATAGCAAAAAAACTTCCCATGCAGACGAAGTCGCGGACCGCTAGTATCTAATATTGATTAATGTGTAAGTTATCTAACCTAATTTATCTTTTGTTTTATTTAGGAATTTTATTTTTTTAGGAGTTTTATTTATGCCGTGTATGTGCCGGCCTAGAATAGCACTACCCCCTATCATCCCGTGGGTGTCGTAAAAGGCGACTAAGGGAGCATAGCCTTCAGGAGACGGGCAGCAGCGTCTCCAAAAAACCTTGGCCTACTGCGATCGCCAACCCGCCTGCCAAGCGTGGCGATTATGGCAAACCCCCCCCCCCCCCCCCCTCATGCACAATGGATCAAAAAATTGGCCCCCAGTCCCCGGCAGCCCCGCTATTCCTAGCTACGGTAGCGGCTACGGTAACGGCAGGGCAGGGGGTGCTAAGAATCCCCGGGTGCGGCTCGGCTACCAAAAACGACGACAACTGCACCTGGCATGGCAACCTATAACACGCGCACACTGAGGACCGACGCGAAGTTAACCGAGCTGGAAGAAGTTATCAGCAAGGTACACTGGGACATTATCGGGTTATCTGAAGTCCGAAGAGCGGGAGAGGACTCGATAATCCTCAACTCCGGTAACTTGCTTTACTACCGGGAGGGCGACCAACAGTCCCAAGGTGGTGTCGGGTTCATCGTCCACAAGTCCCTTGTCAACAACGTGACTACCATCGGAAGTGTGTCGACCAGGGTGGCGTACCTTATACTCAGAATATCCAAACGGTGTTCGCTGAATGTTATACAGGTTTACGCACCGGCCTCGACACACCAAGATGACGAAGTGGAGGCTATGTATGAGGAGATCTCTAAAGCCATGCATAGCTTCAAAACCCACTACACTGTTGTGATGGGGGACTTCAATGCAAAGTTGGGGAAACGATGCGGTGATGAGCTGAGAGTGGGGCAATTTGGAGTTGGGCAACGGAATGACAGAGGCCAGATGCTGGCTGACTTTATGGAGAAGGAGAACCTCTTTATGATGAACTCCTTCTTCAGAAAGCCGGAAAGCCGGAAGTGGACCTGGGTCAGTCCGGACGGTAAAGTCAGAAATGAGATAGATTTTATCATGTCGACGAAAAAGCAAATATTCAATGATGTCACTGTGATCAACGCTGTTAAGACGGGGAGCGATCACCGATTGGTACGTGGCACATTGAATATCAACCCAAAGCTGGAAAGATCTCGACTGATAAAATCAACAATTCGACCATTGCCGGCCCATATTCAAAACCCCGAAAGCTTTCAACTCGAACTCCAAAACCGCTTCGAAGCCCTTGAGAACAGCATAGATGTGGACGATCTAAACAACATGGTGGTGGATACTGTCCGTACGGTAGGGTCCAAGCTCTTTAAGACCCGCCGTCCCAAGATAAAGAAACTCTCCGACCACACACTCCTACTCATGGATCAGAGACGTGAAATGAGGCTCCAGAGTTCAGTAGATGCTAATCGTTATCGGCAGCTTAATAGACAGATATCTAAGTCTTTCACGAGCAACCTTCGCCAATTTAATACGAATCGTATTAAAGAGGCCATCGAGCGGAATAAAGGCTCCAAAGTGTTCGCGAGAGATCTGTCTATTGGGCAAAGCCAGATGACGAAGCTGAAAACTGACGACGGACGCATCATTTCATCAAAGCCTGAAATCCTGAGGGAGATCGAGAGCTTCTATGGGCAGTTATATTCCACGCAGACACCTGTTGAAAGCAAGGCTAAAGACCCCAGAGCCAAGCTTACCCGACACTATACCGATGATATCCCGGACGTCAGCCTGTGCGAGATTAGTATGGCTCTCAAACAGCTGAAAAACAACAAGGCGGCGGGTGACGACGGAATCACTACAGAACTTCTGAGAGCGGGCGGTAAGCCGATACTCAAAGTCCTCCAGAAGCTCTTTAATTCCGTCATCGTCCAGGGCAGAACGCCAAAGACATGGAACATAAGTGAGGTGATCTTGTTCTTTAAAAAGGGTGACAAGTCCCTCTTAAAGAACTATAGACCCATCTATTAGCGTATAGTTGGCAGACTCACCATGGAATTAGAAGGTTTTGACTAGGTCAAAAAATTGTTAATAAATAGTGAACTATAGCATATAAATAGTGATACTATGATTCAAAAGATATTTGAGTATCTTGGTGAGGCTGCAAACTTGACGTCAAGTTGGCAGACACCTTAAGAAATACAGTTCGTATCATTATGATTTATATGCCAAAAAATTGTTAGAAAATAGTGAATCGTATACGCAAAATTTCAATAACATTGCTTCAATACAAGCCGAGATATTACGGTCTTTAAGTGGGCTGCCAACTTGACGTTTCAGGCAATAGCGATTCCAGAGAAACGGGTACAAGTTTTAAACAAATAAATATATCAAAAAATTGTTAGTGAAATTGTGATTCCTACGATATAAATAAAACAAGAATTCTTCATTGCTATTTTCTAAAAATCGAATGTTAACTTTTACATAATACTCTGAATAGGATGTCGATCAATATTGAACTTTGCTCCACAGGAATAAGGTTCCAACTTTATTGCAATCATGAGGTGAGTACTATCAAGCAAAAAAGTGAGATTTATATTTTTAGCCATTCCCTCGAATTATTATTACACTTGTTTTATTAATTAAATGTTGGTATCCAAACAATAACGATATTCATTAATAACAATAATATTCATTACAATAGCGCCATCTCTCGGAAAAGATTGTCAATTTCTCAGTTATAATTTAATAATTCGAGGATATGGTTAAATATATAAATCTCACTTTTTTGCTTGATAGTACTCACCTCATGATTGCAATAAAGTTGGAACCTTATTCCTGTGGAGCAAAGTTCAATATTGATCGACATCCTATTCAGAGTATTATGTAAAAGTTAACATTCGATTTTTAGAAAATAGCAATGAATAATTCTTGTTTTATTTATATCGTAGGAATCACAATTTCACTAACAATTTTTTGATATATTTATTTGTTTAAAACTTGTACCCGTTTCTTTGGAATCGCTATTGCCTGAAACGTCAAGTTGGCAGCCCACTTAGAGACCGTAATATCTCGGCTTGTATTGAAGCAATGTTATTGAAATTTTGCGTATACGATTCACTATTTTCTAACAATTTTTTGGCATATAAATCATAATGATACGAACTGTATTTCTTAAGGTGTCTGCCAACTTGACGTCAAGTTTGCAGCCTCACCAAGATACTCAAATATCTTTTGAATCATAGTATCACTATTTATATGCTATAGTTCACTATTTATCACTTTTTATTAACAATTTTTTGACCTAGTCAAAACCTTCTCATTCCATGGTGAGTCTGCCAACTATACGCTAATGACCCATCTCGCTTCTGAGTCATGTCTATAAGTTGTTTTCGAGAGTCCTTACGAATCGTCTCGCTCGCAAGTTCGACGACTTCCAACCTCCCGAACAAGCCCGGTTCCGAAAAGGCTTTAGCACCATAGACCACATCCATACGCTGCGGCAGGTTATACAGAAGACTGAGGAGTATAATGAGCCACTTTGCTTAGCGTTCGTGGACTATGAGAAAGCCTTTGATTCGATTGAAACCTGGGCGGTGCTGCAGTCTCTCCAAAGGTGCCAAGTGGACTATAGGTATATTGAGGTGTTGAGGTACTTATACCAAAATGCCACCATGATGATCCGAGTACAGAACCAGAACACAAATCCTATCCAACTGCAGCGTGGTGTGACACAGGGAGACGTTATTTCTCCGAAACTGTTCACAGCTGCGTTGGAGGACATCTTTAAGCTCTTGGACTGGAAAGGACTCGGCATCAACATTAATGGCCAGTACCTAACACACCTTCGTTTTGCCGATGATATAGTCCTTATGGCTGAGACCATGGAAGACCTGAACACAATGCTCGAAGATCTCCGTAGTGCTTCCCAAAGAGTGGGTCTTAGGATGAACATGGATAAGACGAAAATTATGTCAAATGCCCATGTTGTACCCTCTCCAGTTCATGTTGGGAACACTACACTTGAAGTTGTTGACCATTACGTATACCTAGGACAGGCAGTCCAGTTAGGTAGGTCCAACTTCGAGAAAGAGATCTCTCGTCGAATCCAACTCGGGTGGGCAGCATTCGGGAAGCTTCGAAAAATCTTCGCGTCCGACTTACTTCAGTGTCTCAAGACGAAAGTCTATGAACAGTGTGTGTTGCCAGTGATGACTTACGGCAGTGAAACGTGGCCGCTAACTATGGGTCTCATAAGGAGGCTCAAGGTCACTCAGCGTGCAATGGAGAGAGCCATGCTCGGCGTTTCTCTACGTGATCAAATCAGAAACGAGGAGATCCGCAGGAGAACTAAAGTAACCGACATCGCTCGAAGGATTGCTCAGCTGAAGTGGCAATGGGCGGGACACATAGCGAGAAGAACCGATGGCCGTTGGGGCAGAAAGGTTCTGGAATGGCGATCGCGCACCGGACGACGCTCCGTGGGTAGGCCCCCGACAAGGCGGACCGACGATCTGGTGGAGGTCGCGGAAAGCCAGTGGATGCAGGCAGCGCAGGACCGATCGTCGTGGAGATCCTTAGGGGAGGCCTATACCCAGCAGTGGGTGTCGTGTGGCTGATATGATGATGATGATGATGATGATTTATTTAGGAATACCTACCACTGTCTTTAATTAGCGACCCGCCCTCACTTCGCTTCGGTGTAGTGAGGAATTTGACACCATGTATTATACATATAAACCTACCTCTTGAATCACTCTATCTGTTAAAAAACCGTGCCGTATATGTGCCGGCCTGTGCCGTGTATGTGCCGGCCTAGAATAGCACTACCCCCTATCATCCCGTGGGTGTCGTAAAAGGCGACTAAGGGAGCATAGCCTTCAAGAGACGGGCAGCAGCGTCTCCAAAAAACCTCGGCCTACTGCGATCGCCAACCCGCCTGCCAAGCGTGGCGATTATGGCAAACCACACCCCCCTCATGCACAATGGATCAAAAAAATTGGCCCCCAGTCCCCGGCAGCCCCGCTATTCCTAGCTACGGTAGCGGCT
Source organism: Agriphila tristella (assembly GCA_928269145.1). Taxonomy (NCBI): domain Eukaryota; kingdom Metazoa; phylum Arthropoda; class Insecta; order Lepidoptera; family Crambidae; genus Agriphila; species Agriphila tristella. The sequence goes on along the minus strand of OV743436.1, from coordinate 25,626,108 downwards.
ACGGTAACGGCGGGGCAGGGGGTGCTAAGAATCCCCGGGTGCGGCTCGGCTACCAAAAACGACGACAACTGCACCTGGCAACCTATAACACGCGCACACTAAGGACCGACGCGAAGTTAACAGAGTTGGAAGAAGTTATCAGCAAGATACACTGGGACATTATCGGCTTATCTGAAGTCCGAAGAGCGGGAGAGGACTCGATAATCCTCAACTCCGGTAACTTGCTTTACTACCGGGAGGGCGACCAACAGTCCCAAGGTGGTATCGGGTTCATCGTCCACAAGTCCCTTGTCAACAACGTGACTACCATCGGAAGTGTGTCGACCAGGGTGGCGTACCTTATACTCAGAATATCCAAACGGTGTTCGCTGAATGTTATACAGGTTTACGCACCGGCCTCGACACACCAAGATGACGAAGTGGAGGCTATGTATGAGGAGATCTCTAAAGCCATGCATAGCTTCAAAACCCACTACACTGTTGTGATGGGGGACTTCAATGCAAAGTTGGGGAAACGATGCGGTGATGAGCTGAGAGTGGGGCAATTTGGAGTTGGGCAACGGAATGACAGAGGCCAGATGCTGGCTGACTTTATGGAGAAGGAGAACCTCTTTATGATGAACTCCTTCTTCAGAAAGCCGGAAAGCCGGAAGTGGACCTGGGTCAGTCCGGACGGTAAAGTCAGAAATGAGATAGATTTTATCATGTCGACGAAAAAGCAAATATTCAATGATGTCACTGTGATCAACGCTGTTAAGACGGGGAGCGATCACCGATTGGTACGTGGCACATTGAATATCAACCCAAAGCTGGAAAGATCTCGACTGATAAAATCAACAATTCGACCATTGCCGGCCCATATTCAAAACCCCGAAAGCTTTCAACTCGAACTCCAAAACCGCTTCGAAGCCCTTGAGAACAGCATAGATGTGGACGATCTAAACAACACGGTGGTGGATACTGTCCGTACGGTAGGGTCCAAGCTCTGTAAGACCCGCCGTCCCAAGATAAAGAAACTCTCCGACCACACACTCCTACTTATGGATCAGAGACGTGAAATGAGGCTCCAGAGTTCAGTAGATGCTAATCGTTATCGGCAGCTTAATAGACAGATATCTAAGTCTTTGACGAGCGACCTTCGCCAATTTAATACGAATCGTATTAAAGAGGCCATCGAGCGGAATAAAGGCTCCAAAGTGTTCGCGAGAGATCTGTCTATTGGGCAAAGCCAGATGACGAAGCTGAAAACTGACGACGGACGCATCATTTCATCAAAGCCTGAAATCCTGAGGGAGATCGAGAGCTTCTATGGGCAGTTATATTCCACGCAGACACCTGTTGAAAGCAAGGCTAAAGACCCCAGAGCCAAGCTTACCCGACACTATACCGAAGATATCCCGGACGTCAGCCTGTACGAGATTAGTATGGCTCTCAAACAGCTGAAAAACAACAAGGCGGCGGGTGACGATGGAATCACTACAGAACTTCTGAGAGCGGGCGGTAAGCCGATACTCAAAGTCCTCCAGAAGCTCTTTAATTCCGTCATCGTCCAGGGCAGAACGCCAAGGACGTGGAACATAAGTGAGGTGATCTTGTTCTTTAAAAAGGGTGACAAGTCCCTCTTAAAGAACTATAGACCCATCTCGCTTCTGAGTCATGTCTATAAGTTGTTTTCGAGAGTCCTTACGAATCGTCTCGCTCGCAAGTTCGACGACTTCCAACCTCCCGAACAAGCCGGGTTCCGAAAAGGCTTTAGCACCATAGACCACATCCATACGCTGCGGCAGGTTATACAGAAGACTGAGGAGTATAATGAGCCACTTTGCTTGGCGTTCGTGGACTATGAGAAAGCCTTTGATTCGATTGAAACCTGGGCGGTGCTGCAGTCTCTCCAAAGGTGCCAAGTGGACTATAGGTATATCGAGGTGTTGAGGTACTTATACCAAAATGCCACCATGACGATCCGAGTACAGAACCAGAACACAAATCCTATCCAACTGCAGCGTGGTGTGAGACAGGGAGACGTTATTTCTCCGAAACTGTTTACAGCTGCGTTGGAGGACATCTTTAAGCTCTTGGACTGGAAAGGACTCGGCATCAACATTAATGGCGAGTACCTAACACACCTTCGTTTTGCCGATGATATAGTCCTTATGGCTGAGACCATCGAAGACCTGAACACAATGCTCGAAGATCTCCGTAGTGCTTCCCAAAGAGTGGGTCTTAGGATGAACATGGATAAGACGAAAATTATGTCAAATGCCCATGTTGTACCCTCTCCAGTTCATGTTGGGAACACTACACTTGAAGTTGTTGACCATTACGTATACCTAGGACAGGCAGTCCAGTTAGGTAGGTCCAACTTCGAGAAAGAGATCTCTCGTCGAATCCAACTCGGGTGGGCAGCATTCGGGAAGCTTCGAAAAATCTTCGCGTCCGACTTACCTCAGTGTCTCAAGACGAAAGTCTATGAACAGTGTGTGTTGCCAGTGATGACTTACGGCAGTGAAACGTGGCCGCTAACTATGGGTCTCATAAGGAGGCTCAAGGTCACTCAGCGTGCAATGGAGAGAGCCATGCTCGGCGTTTCTCTACGTGATCAAATCAGAAACGAGGAGATCCGCAGGAGAACTAAAGTAACCGACATCGCTCGAAGGATTGCTCAGCTGAAGTGGCAATGGGCGGGACACATAGCGAGAAGAACCGATGGCCGTTGGGGCAGAAAGGTTCTGGAATGGCGACCGCGCACCGGACGACGCTCCGTGGGTAGGCCCCCGACAAGGTGGACCGACGATCTGGTGGAGATCGCGGAAAGCCAGTGGATGCAGGCAGCGCAGGACCGATCGTCGTGGAGATCCTTAGGGGAGGCCTATGCCCAGCAGTGGGTGTCGTGTGGCTGATATGATGATGATGATGATGTTAAAAAACCGCATCAAAAGCTGTTGCGTAGTTTTAACCATCTAAGATACATAGTGACAGACAGCGGGAAGCGACTTTGTTTTAGACTATGTAGTGAGAACGGTGGCCACCAAACTCGCCTACACTACTCCAAAAGTTCGTGGCAAAGCAGCGCCGAGTAGTCAAGTGAAGGTCAACCCTTAAGCTCTATTATAAATCGGCGACTATACAAAAATATAAAATTAATCGCGTTCAAAAAATGATTGGATTATTGATAAATCTGTTTAAATATAAAATAATTTATCTAATAAACGTATAAAAATGGACCGACGATTTTTTCACATTACGTAGATAACCGCTTAAAGTCAAAAAATAAAAAAAATATGATTAAAGAAGAAAATTTATTGGCTTACTGAACAAAGCTATGTATTTAAGGATATAAAAACATATTAAAAAATATTAATCAACAGATAATTTTTTCCATAGAAGATATATTGAAAAATGTTAAAAGTTGAATTTGGGGTATCTCTGAAAACGAAAAAAGATTGGATTCCTTTACATACTTATTCTAACAAGTACATAATACTGTATACAGAAAGTGTTTCAGCCCGAGGAAATATTCACAGAGAGATATAAGCAATTTTCATGTTTAGGTAAAAATACCTAACTTCTCGTAACAAAATTTATTGGCTTATTGTGCATCTGTAATCTGTATTACCTAACTTCATCACATGCCAAATTTCATAGACGGGAGAATTATTCGGAAGTCTCCATACAACAAATGTGCTCATTAATTGGACTATTTGCTAAATTGCTATGCGAGTGTAGTTTCAGATATGCTTTACACTTCTATTTTTATTGCATCATTCTTCATCTAATTATTCATTGTTATAATAATCTAAATCAGATTCGCACGTTACAGGTTTTCTTCTTGACGATGATCATTATAAAATCTTACAGGTATAATAATCGTGTATTCTTGGGAATAAAATATCATCTTATCTTCATTTCTGAACATCAGTCGATATTTCTTCTAACTTTTATGTCGTTACGAGTAGCGAAGCCTTTCCCGAACTTCTGCAGTATTTCTCAAACCAACAAGAAATCTATGCTTTTAAATTTTTCATACATATTTTTATTGGGTAATTAACTACACCGTGACTTCGTCCGCGTTGACAATCGAAAAATCCTTAGGACACCTTTAACCAAGATAAAAAAGTATAATGTGTGCTAGCTAATCCAGGTTATAAGCTCTCTGTTTTAATTTAACAAAATCGCTTTTGCGTGATTGAGTAAGAAACATCCAAACTTTCGCAAGTAGGATAAAAATAGCAAGCGCAAAATTTTATTCAGCTTTTTGCGTGATTGGGTAACAAACATCCAAATTTTCGCAAGTATGCTAAAAATAACAAGTTCAAAATTTAAGAGAACAAAAGATGATGTTTTTGTCACGACACAAAAGTTAGTTAATCTTTGAATTAGTTATTCAAGATGTTTACCTACAGCTGGGAACAATGCATAGTTGTTTGCTTTTGACACTTAATTTGAAATGACGTCAATGATCATGTTATGGCGTCTCTCCCAGGACACGCGGTTGACTGCGCAGTGACATGACTACATGTCACGGTTATTTTTGTTATTATCTCCACGCAAAAATGGAAATTCGTGTCAAATTGAACCTTCGCGCTTAGTATGTAAAGTCTTTGCTAAAATTAAATTTTTAACAATGTTAATCGTGGTAAAATTAAATTTAGATTAGCTTTACTTATCATTTGGTTAGTTCTAAAATGATTTTTATTATCTTTAATAAAAATCTTTCAACAGCTACTAAACTTATTTGAATAAATATTTAAAAACAAAGAAAGTTTTAAAAGATTAACTGCCTTTTAAAAAACTACGTATTGAATGAAACTAACATAATAAGTATAGATTGAATAAGCAGCTCTTAGCTTAGTTCAAGAAAGTTCTATATTATACAATATGTTTGGTTAGCGATGTCGGAGCTTTTAAAGGCAGATAATATGATCAATTTTATTGACAAAACCCCCCACATGTTGGAACAATAACATTTGAAATATGCAAATCAGAGCAATGATTTTGATGTTGTTTTGTAGGTAATATTCCTGTGTATTATAAAAATGCAAAAAATGCACATTAATGTCCTAGTTTTTGAGATCTGTGAGAAAAACTAAAAAAAAAGCACACTAATTTTGAATTAAAATTTACTTTAGTATTTTTTATGACGTATTTCAGTTAAAAGTTTACATAAATACTTTTTTCACCTAATAGGTGATATTATTAGTTTAAGAAAAGTATTTTTTATAACTGTAGGACATTTAAATCCGGAGAAATTAATATTTTACGGTAGGGCCATCTAAAATAAAAAGTCAAATTTAAAATGCCGGTCATTCCAACAGGAGAAGAGATAAACCCTAACATGTGGGGGCTTTTGTCGATAAAATTTATCATATTATCTGCCTTTAAAAGCTCCGACATCGCTAACAAACATATTGTACAATCTACCGGTAAGAATCTTTGTTAAAAGATACCAATCAGTTTACAAAAGGTGCTGAAAGGTTTTCCATTTGCAAAGAATGCCGAGTGCAAAGACTCATCACTCAATCCCTCAATGAAAAATAAATAAGAAAGGAATTCTTTTAACCCGCACTTCATAAGACCTGCAAATATTGTATTGCTACTATTTACATTTCGTGCAATCAACCCCAGTCTTTTCAGTACAATTTTATTTGAATTTGAACCTTACAGTGGCTACTGGTATTGGTATTATCATAAGTTAAGCAAGCCGCACTGAGTTGTATCAGCAAAAACTTAGCGGCCATGGCAAAATTCGAGGCTGTTCGTGTTTTGTTTTCAACTTGTGCCACCGGAGCCAGTTTCTGGACCACATTGTTTGGGCTTACGTCATCGGGACGAAGGTGGAATGAGGGCAAAGCTTATCACCGAAGCTGTAGATAAAACTCCTCGTGAGATGTGAAAATTTCTGTTACTAATATAAGTACTATTATGTATTCTGTGATATAAGCCAAAATAAAGTTTAAGCAAATTAATGTACTGCCTCTTTTCTTCTTTTATCTCGTCAGCCTGGACATAGATATTAATCTTAGATCTAATCGAGTATCTTTCCATATTTTGTTCTGAAAATATATTTGTGCAAACTACAATTGATTCCAAACCCTCACCTAATCCCATCAGTTAGCTCAACAATGTCAAAATTATATGTCATCCTCATTAGGCTGCATTGTGTAACGCATCTAGATCCCGTTTATCGCGGTCGCTTTGTGCCGCGTTTGCGTTTTCAATTCTCAACTCACGACACAATATTTTGTCATCCTGAATCGAGTATTTGCGTAATATAACATTATGAAATCGAAACGTTTAACAATGGTCCGCTGTCCTGCATTTTGGTGCGTTTCCTGTTTGCTTCTCTTCAGATATAAAAACAAAGCAGCGTCTGTTGCGATTGTTCGCGATTCACATGCAAGTGGGACGAAAAACTAGTTCGCCCGCTTCGCTTCCAATCCAACGTCTTGCCGAGTAGATACCGCAGAAGAAAAATGTGCAAGGACGCTCGCTTTATTACAATGGACATTTTTTTAACAATCCTTCTGTAGTTGGTTTAAGCTTACACAATACGCTGATTCACCGTCTCTTTATCTCTGATTAATTAATTAAGTCTGTAGTATTATTAAGTTCTCCAGATGCTGCACGCAACGTTTTAATTGTCGATTTGTATCCACTGACGATTGCTTCACCCGATGGTCCTTGACACTTGTCATGTCGCGTGACGTCCAGGTAATCGCAATAAACATCTTTTTAATTATCTTCTCTTGAGCAACGTTTACCGTTTTCCAATCCCTTATTTGGATTACACTTTTTACATTGCACGCTAATACTATTGCGAGTTGATTAAAGTTTCTTTAAATTACCTATAATTTCATAAGTAAGTGTTTAGGAAGAATGGATACTTTGAATATACCTATTATATAAACTGTCATAGCTCAATATCAATATTTTACAAATCTTTGCTGTGACAAGACATGCGAGCAATTAATTGTATTTTACCTGACATCAATTGATGAATTTATATTCTTGCGTGTTTAGACATTTACCATACCACAGCTTACTTTCACAGATACACCGATAACATTAAAATAAATTACTTGCAATTTTTTTACAGGAGTAGACACAACAGCAACAACATAAACATTCTTCATTCAGAGTTAAATATAAATCACATTTGATTTGACAGAGTCATCACCTTCGATGACTTCGTATGGTATTGTGTCATTCATTGAATGAGGGTCATTACTGAAGCAACGTCAATCTTTTTCGTATTACTCTTGAGACTGTTGGCGCTCTGCTTTTGATCTTAAGTATACTATGATAATCATTCATATTTATTCCTAACCTTGTCCTTTCATTGGCATTTGACATTCTCAATAGCTCTTCTTCACATTAGTAAGCATTAGTATAATTATATTAAGCACAAAATACGTTCATTTATCGATCAATATATTAAGTATGATTTGTGCAACTTGACGATAGTATGTCCAAGATGCACAAAAACAAAGATATTTAATATCGTATCGTAAAAAAATCCTTTATGATCAGAAAGCCTAACTTGCAAAATGCTACTTCTGACACATTTTAACATAGTAGACGTAATGCTGCTAAGGCAATATGCATCCTAGACGTTTTGCTTCTTAGTCTTTTTACAACTTAGATATTGATTTTAGACATTTTGCTTTAAAGACGATCTGCAAGTTAGGCTTTCAAATCATAACCCAAAATTATCTATTCTATCAATATTGTAATGTTAAGCTATAACAGTGTTAGGCAAGGCTAAAAAGAATGTGTTATAAATAACAATGTTATCTTAGATATACATTGCACACTGATTTTTGTTGTGATTGATTAGAGACAGACGATAATAACAGTTTATCTATTCTATGCACGATGACGCTTTCCACGGTTTTTCTCTTGTGTGAGCCTTCTCTTGGGATGAAATTATTTCACTTTCTCTCAATAGACAATTGCTATAGATTGCTGTATAACGTATGATCATAATTATAGTTGCTTGAAGGTAATGAGAGGCTGGTTTTGTTGCTCAACTCGTAGATTTGTACTACTAATTATGTATTCTGTGAAATGTATTCTGTTATAGCATTAATTGAAAATCATATTACCTTATATTATATTTGTTTTAAACATGTTTATTATATTATTAAGATAAATCCAGAAATATCCAAAACAGTCGTTTATCTCCCTATTTATCTCCTCTTCAGTGGTCGCTCCTGGCAGGGCGCCCAGAATGTTAAGTTTCCGCGTGTACAATAAAATTATTATCAAGATGTACAGCCTCAGTGATCTTTGTTTAATTCTACATTGTTGCATGACAATCAGATTTATTGTTCGAACAATTTCACCACAACCTTTAAAGTATTTGAGTCAGCTTGACCTCATACATACGGATATTGTCACTACAGGCATGCTATCATCAGATAAGTCTTATAAAAGTGACAGTGGTTAATACTACCATAATAATTATTGAGTTACTTTGTAAATGCGCGAGGAATAAAGCTTTCTTCAATGGAAACGAGAACTCCCAGCCATTGAGCAAACATGTCTCTATCCATACACCACGTGGTTAGTTAAGTAGGTAGTATGAATTTACCCATACAAGAATCTGTTTCTTTTGAGGGAAAAGGAAGGCATGGAAGTACTGTACAAGGATGAACCCATTTATAACAGAGAACAGGAGACGTATGAAAAGTTACGAGTGTCATACATCCTCTCTTACCGTCTCAATTAATAATTGTTTTGTAATTTCAGATTCATGGGCGTATGCGTGCACGAGGGCCAACTCCACGCGCTGACGGAGTACATGGAGGGGGGGTCGCTGGAGCAGGTGGTCCTGGGTCGTCCGCCGCAACCGCTGCCGCAGATGCAGCGCGTGTCGCTCGCCGCCGACATCGCGGCCGGCATGAAGTACCTGCACTCGCTCGGAGTCTTCCACAGGGACCTTACTGCTAAGGTACCACCATAAAGACTTTGCACTTCTGGTACCAATTCTCTGCCGCTGATCCTAGACCCGAGATGGCCGAGACACAGATGTTTTGTAACGTCTTCTGAAACTTTCATGTAATTGAGCTGGTTATAGGTAATTGCTCAACTTAGAATCTTACTTCAAACTTAGACCTTTATTTTATTCAGTCACATTATAAAGCATCATATGCAATTGACGCAATCGGTAGCATCGGTCTAAGGCGGGAGACCGAGAACCAAGAAGAAACATTCAGTTGAAACAATCTGGAATCGTATTAGAGGAAGAAGGCTAGCATCATAAAGCCAATAAGTCTATGATCAACAATCAGTGATGAATCTTGTTGCAACCGTGTGTTGGTAATGTGCGGCATAGGTAGATGCCGCTACATGTATGTTAGGTTTGATAGGTTTCCATTTTCTTTGAGTTTGGATAAGTCAAAAGAGTTACTAAAACAGGTGATATTGTCGTGTCGTAGTATGTTTTCGTCTTAACCACTAAGTATTTTGCATAAAATTTTCGAAACGGCCTCTTTGCAAAGGCGTGCCTATAACAAGATGTCCAAAGTGCTTTCTCGTGTCAGTTGTACATTCTGCTGAGGGCATGTTTATTTAGGCCGAACATTACCGACTGTAAAATGTGATGAGCAACCATTTTATAATTTTCCTGTCTCTGTATATAATACTCCAAGTAATAACTTAGAGTTTTATATAACAAAGTTGTGTTGTCAACAAACAGGAAAAAAATATTTATAAAATTTAAAAACTCACACTCATAGCCTCAAATCATGAAACCCATTACTTTTGTGTCTCTTCATTATATGTTTTTGCAACTGCATTTTATAAGTGAATGCATTTTTCCTTATTGACCATTTATTTGCCTGAGGTTTTTGTTGACGATGAAAAGCATTTCGTTAGATAAGTACATCAGATGTATTAATCTGTATTACGTATTCATTTTTGTGTAGTAATAAAAAGTTTGGCGACTGAAAACGGTGATTTTTTTATTTACTATCTTCCTGCTATTTGGTGAACAAAAGCTCTAATGAACTCCTATGTGACAGGATGTGCCCAATTCATTCTGTACCCCCACCATAAACATGAACAATAATATTCAACAGAAAATCTAACCGTCTAGTATAGCCTAAAGCATTTTACTTATGATGGGTCGAAAACGCAAGTTATCTGCGTCAACTATTCTAAAAATTATGTGGTTAGCATCTTGTATTTAGAATTTACAACTAATCTTTAATGCAAGGGTCTTCAACCTTTTTGAAATCAAGGGCCTAATATACTCTGATATTGGTTCGGTGGGCCGCAACACAAGAAAAACATCCTATTCTAAACTAAAAGAAGGTAATTAAAAAGCAGTAATATAATCATTGAAGTTATTTATTACGTAATTTTACAAACTAGAAATGATTTTAATAAAGTTTGATCAATGAGACGTTTGACATTGTTTATTCTTAAGTCTTAACTAATTTATCAATATCTGCCCCTATCACAGAATATATAATAGTACTCTCCTAATAGTAGTCGTACAGTACATACAATGACGGGCCGCCAAGGAAGCAATCGTGGGCCGCATGCGGCGCGCGGTTGAAGACCCATGCTTTAATACCCGTCTATGAAGAAACTAGTCATAATTGTTGTCTCCATAATTTGATGCCAGTTATAAAAGATGTTATCCAACAAAAATAGAATCTACCAGCAATTTAATTATGTACCTATATCTATAATATCGTTTTATTTTCATTTTCAGAATGTATTATTAAGAAAAACTGGGGACGACAGCTATACAGCGATTGTGGCAGATTTCGGACTCGCCGCTAAAATACCTCATCCCGTGTAAGTATTTCATTTATTATTTCTTATGATAATGATAAAATACCACAACCACGTTATTTAAATTCCAACGTGCTTTTTTCATAAATCAATATCAGTCTCTCACTACAATGTAATACACAGCACGATTCGGTTATCAATACAAACAACAACATAAAAAATATATCCATGAATAAACAATTGACAACGTCAGCACAGTAATAACGGCATCCGAAGATTGCGTTCTCTGAAAAACTGTTAATATTCGCAGCGAGGTAATTAAGTTTAAGAGTGCGGCGTGAAAGAGACATCGTATCACGCAATCGCGTGCCTCCTACTCACGGAGGGTCATTTGTAAACATCAAACTTTTTTGTAGCATCACTAAAAAATGGACGCATTTTCATTACACTGTTTGGCTTATGATTATGTGGGGTGGGATTGATGGTTTTATGCGTAAACGAGTTTTGGACTCTACGGCTTTGGTGATAAAGATCACTTTTGGCCTGTTGTCATGTCACTCACTATAAAAAAACAAAACACCATTATGTTATCTTTAGAGATAGGGCAAGGACATAGCCCATATTCAGCTTGAATTAAAGCTTCCCTGGGTAATTTATGAAAGTGAGCTGTTTTACGCTGAAAATACCGGCTTATCATTCATGAGTGCTCATAGTAAGGCTCTGGCTCTGGCTAGTAAAACAGTTGGGGTCCAGAAAATTACCGCAGTACGATATGGTTATCGTGTCGAAGAATTTCTACTACAGCCACAGATTAGTACCTACAGCTAACAAAACAAACTGACGGTAGCGTTGTCCATTACAGCCAGAGCTGTGCTTCTGTCATAATCATAACATAATAGATCAGACAGACTTTTTTATTTGTCCGGAGAAGCTGACTCTAATACTTGGTACTAAATACTCCAAGAAACGGATAGAATTTGATTCATCCGCATTCTAATGCAAACTAAAGGCGACATTATATGCAATACTAGCGCCACTCCCGCAAAAAAATACCGTGTAATCACAATTTATAAAAAATCCAAGATGCAGGTCATCTCGCAAAATATCAATTGTTATTTTTAAAGACACAAATTCAGTGATTAATAATTGTTTCCAGTTTCGGTAGTGAAAATACCTAAAACGCCCGTCGTCGTTTTGTTTTTCGTCGAGAAAAACCACAATAAATTATCTGTGTGTTTCTAAATAACTATTGAAATTTTGCGAGGGGACTCTCAGCTTGGATTTTTTATAAATTGTGTATTTACACTGTAATTTTTTTTTGCGGAAGTAGAGATAGTGTTGCATATAAAGTCGCCTGAAGAAAATAATATTACACGCTACTAATAGTTATTCTGTGATATTACTGAGGACCTGGAGCTCGGTGGTGCAGTGGTTTAGCGCCTGGCCCAGCGATAGCTGAGGTTAAGCAACGTTTGCAAGGGTCGGTCGTGGGATGGGTGACCAAAATTTTATTATCTCGAGCTCCTTCGTGCTTCGGAAGGCACGTTAAGCCGTTGGTCCCAGCTGCATTTGCAGTCGTTAACACCCACCAATCCGCATTGGGCCCACGTGGTGGGTTATGGCCCGTCCTCCTTATCCACCCATAAGAAAGGCCTGTGCCCCAGCAGTGGGGACATAAAAAAATGGCTGATGGATACTGAGGACCTGGGTGCATGATGGACATAAATTCCTTTGCTTCCCCTCTATAATGGGAGAATGTTTTAGAAATTCTCTTGTGGGACAAGCACAGAATAGATATAAGTACTACCGTAACTTACTTCCAGAAAGGAAACTCTCCGCCCCGCCCCAGAATCAATTAGCTCACCCCATCCCGCGAGTTCGTGTGCCAAATCGTGTGCTCATTCAATAGCCCTAGACTTCACGCACACCGTTGCGCATGTGCAAAAACATTACTGTGTAGCGTCTGTGTAATAGGTAGTTGAAACGCGGCGCTTGTATGGAGTGCCCGGGGTGTGACACAAGTGTGGTTGTGTTGCAGTAACGGGTACCGGCTGCCGTCTGTGGGCTCGCCGTGGTGGATGTCGCCCGAGTGCCTGCGCGGGCGCTGGTATGACCACCGCTCCGACATCTTCTCGTACGGGATCATACTGTGCCAACTCATCGCCAGGGTGAGTGCCTTGTAGTACACAGCTTGTGCTGCCGTGGTGGATGGCGCCCGAGTGCCTGCGCGGGCGCTGGTACGACCACCGCTCCGACATCTTCTCGTACGGGATCATACTGTGCCAACTCATCGCCAGGGTGAGTGCCTTGTAGTACACAGCTTGTGCTGCCGTGGTGGATGGCGCCCGAGTGCCTGCGCGGGCGCTGGTACGACCACCGCTCCGACATCTTCTCGTACGGGATCATACTGTGCCAACTCATCGCCAGGGTGAGTGCCTTGTAGTACACAGCTTGTGCTGCCGTGGTGGATGGCGCCCGAGTGCCTGCGCGGGCGCTGGTACGACCACCGCTCCGACATCTTCTCCTACGGGATCATACTGTGCCAACTCATCGCCAGGGTGAGTGCCTTGTAGTACACAGCTTGTGCTGCCGTGGTGGATGGCGCCCGAGTGCCTGCGCGGGCGCTGGTACGACCACCGCTCCGACATCTTCTCCTACGGGATCATACTGTGCCAACTCATCGCCAGGGTGAGTGCCTTGTAGTACAAGGCTTGTACTCAGGGATTGAAATACCGTTAAAAAAAATAACGATACAAAAAAATAACGTTAAAAACTTTAAACTTTAAGCGTTAAACTTTACCGGTAAAATTATCGGTAAAAAAGTAACTTTATTAATTGGCATACATAACGTTAATTTTACAGTAACGGTAACAAAAAATAAGAAATAACATTAAAATTAACGTTATTTACTGAAGTAACGTTAATTTCAAAGTAACGTTATCTAAGGTAACGTAATTTATTGACATAAAGTTAATGTTAAAATTAACGGTAAAAAAGTAAGAAATAATGTTTCATTTAAAAATAACGATATCATTCCCTGCTTGTAGTACACACTTTGTGTTATTGCTCTTCGTTGGCTTGTATGTATACATTCAATGTTACTGTTGTATAGACAAAAAAGCTTTATTTTTCTAATACTAATTTGGTTACATAATGTTTTTTGAATTCCCTCCCTCCCTAGAGATGAAATACCTACAAATTAATTTACTGCACTTCGTCATTTCGGTGGTAAAGGGGTTGGGGCACTTTGGTCCTTATGACCAATAGACTTGAATCGTACATCGATTGTATGGGTCTTTTCAAAAGGAAAAAAAGTTACTATGGGGTTACATTTGGATTTGATGTCCTATTCGAGATATCGGCTTATAAAATATGTGTTTTCAGTATCTCGGACAGTACAGTCAGCAATGAAAGTCGCTTATCGGCGGTGGTGGGTCCATAGAATATCAGGACAACATTTCAGGACAAGCGCCATACCTAATCGTGCTCTATGAGAATATACCTTTCTAACAATATAGGTACTATTTATACAGGCCGTTTCCTTGTGGCCAAATTAAAATGCTTTTTGGACCCCTTTTCAAATTTTGTCAGGTCATTCTATAACAGCAGTACAATCAATTTGTGAAGTAAAATTTTTTTTTTGCATTTTTGTCCCAAACTTTTCCCTACACAAATTGAAATTGTTGTCACTATTTACGCATCGCACGGTCGACCCGCGCGAGCTCCCCTCCCGCCACCCGCCTTCCCCCGCTCGCGTCGCTTGCATGAGGGTGAGCGTGCGCGCCTTAATTTTTTGAACATAAAAAGTGGCTGAATTCATAATTATCTCACCAATTTTTTTTTATTACTTCCTTGAACTTATATTTGATTTTGTAAAGAGGTCGCAAAATTACCCTTTGGGTCTAGGACCAGAGTCCATACATTTGTGCCCATACCCCTTAATTTACTGCACCTCGTCATTTCGTTGGCAAATGTTTGGCACGGGTTGTGATAGTACGGTGTTGTGGGCAGGTGGACGCCGACCCGGACGTGCTGCCGCGCACGGACAACTTCGGCCTCAACTACATGGCGTTCGTGGAGCTCTGCGACGAGGACACGCTGCCAGGATTCCTCAAGCTCGCCTTCAGTTGCTGCATCGTGAGTGCACGCCCTTATACACGGTGTTACACAAAAAAGTAGAACGACCATCGAAATGATCAACTTTTGGTAGATGGCGATCATCAAACTGATGAACTTTTGGTAGATGGGGACCATCGAACTGGAACCAACTCTAAAATCGCGAAAAATAATCAGTAAACAAAAACATCAAAATGTATGACAGCTGATTTATTTCGCGATTTCAGATTTGGCCCCATAGTAAAAGTTGTTCAATTTGATGGTCTCTATCTATTCGGCATTATGGGTTTTTTTTTGTAACACGTTGTTTATGGTTAAATTTATATCAGATCAGGAATTAATGATATTGATTGATACAAATTATTAAAAGCAATTTCGACTTGAATACCTGATGTTGTGTTGTTTGTAAATAATCTAAGTTTAGACTTTTAAAGAAGTATTTTCGTAATTAAAGTACACCGAGCCAAAATAATCAAATCGTGTTTCTGGTTCAATACGTGTCATTTCATCAAAAGGAGGAGGTTCTCAATTCGATTGTATACTTTTTTAGGGTTCCGTAGCCAAAATGGCAAAAAACGGAACCCTTATAGATTCGTCATGTCTGTCTGTCTGTCTGTCCGTCCGTATGTCACAGCCATTTTATTCCGAAAGTATTAGGATTACACAAGTGAAACTTGGTAGGTAGATGTATTCTGTAAACCGCTTTAAGGTTTTCACATAAAAATAAAAGATTAAGGGGGGGCTCCCCATACATGAAACTGAAACTGAAAATTTTTTTTTTTCATCAAACCTATACGTGCGGGGTGTCTATAAATAGGTCTTTAAAAATGATATTGAGGTTCCTAAGACTATTTTTTCCGTTTGAAAGATATACACTGCCAAAGTGGTAAAATGAGTGTCCCCCCCCCCTTTAACTTTTAAAATAAGAGAGTGAAAAATCTAAAAAAAAAATATGTTGTAGATCGTAATAAATACTTTCAACGAAAATTGGTTTGAACGAGATATAGTGATAATTTTTAGAGATATATCACATTTTCCAAAACTGCAAATATAACTTTGTCATTCATACAAACACTATGAAAAACAAAGTAATTTTTGCATACGAAAAATTATAGTGGTATTCAATATGGTATTGTATACGGTAACTACGGAACCCTACTGCGCGTGGCCCGACACGCACTTGGCCGGTTTTTTATCGTTGTTCGCGCGGATCTTCGTCATTTATGGACCGATTTTGATGATTCTTTTTTTGTTCGATTGAGTATTCTTGCCATATTGTCCCATATTTTTTTTTTCAATTCGGTTCAGTAGTTTTCAAGTAATCCTGAAAATACTATGATTTTGCATTAACTACCTTGACGACTTTGTTATTTATGAACCGAATTAGATGAAGTTTTTTATGTTGGAAAAGGGATACCTTTAGTGTAGTATTTTTAACCGACTTCAAAAAAATAAGGTTTTCAGTTTGACCTGTATGTATGTGTGTTTCTCCGCGATTATCTCACGTTTGGCTGAGCCAATTTTTCTACCTAATAATATACCTACACTACCTAATACAGAAGGTACTTACACTAACTTAAACTAAATAAATAAAAAATTGTTTACGAAACAAGAAAACCGACTTCAAAAAACCTGCCTCTAAAAAGCAAGAAATATAAATAATATTCAAATACGCATTATCATCGTTATAATAACGTCTATTGAAGTCGGGTGGGGCTTTTAGAATAAAAAAAAGGAAGTTGTACTTCCCGTACGTACGTACGGTACGGTACGTTCATACCCCACCGACTTCAACAGACGTTATTATAACGATAATATGCGTATTTGAATATTATTTCTTGCTTTTTAGAGGCAGGTTTTTTGAAGTCGGTTTTTTGTTTTTTTAACATTTAAAAAAAATCCTCTTACATAAATATAGATTAAATTTCTGACAATGCTGAACCTCTCCTACTTATTATGATCTTATTTCGCATATTTTAGTGTCAAATCGCTGTCTCACTGAATATGTAGAATGCACATTTCCGCACAAATGGCGTCTTGCTGGGGAAAAGTGGAATAATTCAAGACAATTTGTTGACATTACTGTCGTTTACAGTTTGAGCCAAAGTCGCGGCCGCTATTCCCCGAGATAGTGAGCAAGCTGGCCGAGATCAAGGATGGCTCCGACGACTCCTCCTGGGGCTGCCACACGCCCAACAACAGCTACGAGAGGTATGCTAACCATTTGTTCACATTTCAATCATTATGGATTTAAATGAGATTAAAGATTAGGTATGGAGCTATAAGTACGCGGCAGGCTCGACCAGTCCGGCCAATGCAGAGGGCTTTCCTCTATTGTCCCTGATTTAAAGTATAAAACACATTAAGGATCCGCTGAGCGAAAGATGCGCATAAGTAATGTTAGTACACGTCATGAGTTGTGCATCGTGTATGCGGATTGCGGAGTGAAGAAATCGTGGACGCTCTCCTTTCTATTTTGTGGTGCACGATAAAGAGCGCGTCTTAAGCTAGGGTTTCCTAGGATGACGATGCCGTCATATTACGGCCGTTATTTAGCGGCGTAGAACGTTGTCTATACGGCGCGGTTTCTGACGTTACGGTGTCGCCGTATTGTTTAAGGCCTGGGCACACCGGATGCGTAGACACGCGCGTGGTCACGCATGCGTGTACACGTGCGTAGTTACGCACGTAACCCCCTGACACACTGGGTTACGCATACGTCTACGCTTACGCATACGCATACGCAACGCAGCCTGTCCCTTGCGTACCCAGCGGGCACACCGGATGCGTAGACACGCGCGTGTACACGCGCGTAGTTACGCACGTAACCCCCTGACTCATACCCAGCCGCTGCGGCAGCCATACTTTTTATGTTTGTTATTCTTGTGCACGATGTCTGATGATGATTGGATGGACGGACCAAGTAGTTCATCAGATGAAGAAGAAGCAATATTACTACTGTTGTGCCAGAATATTCCTCGGCATGCAAAAAAACAATGGGTTCATGCTATAAATGAAAGTAGAGCAACACATAGTGAATATGAATCATACGAGGATCGTTTTTTCATGTATTTAAACATGTCAAAAAGTTCTTTTGAAGAATTGCATGACTGTCGCTTCCCGCTGTCTGTCTCCATGTATGCTTAGATCTTTAAAACTACACAACGGATTTTGATGCGGTTTCTTTTAATTGATAGAGAGATTCAAGAGGAAGGTTTATAATTATGTATAATACATCGTGTCAAATTCCACACTACACCGAAGCGAAGCGAGGGCGGGTGAATCTACGTTGTTCTTAACTTCCTGCTTCATTGTCTGAACTCGAAAATCCAATGCATCACAATAAATAAATTGAAAATATGCAAATAAATGCAATGTTTTATTGTACTATAATGTAAATGATGGCATATTTTTGATTTATGCCTTGTGATGCATTGGATTTTTAAAGATTTTCGAGTTTTTGCCGACATCTTCATATTCCTATACCTTCCTCAGGAATCACTCTATCATTTGGTGAAAATCGCATGAATATACGTTTAGTAGTTTTTGAGTTTATCGCGAAGCGCAGACAGACAGACGCGGTGAGGGACTTTGTTTTATAATATGTATGTAGTGATATCAAGCAATTGATGACTAGTTTAAATTCATAGAAGTGACGAAGTTCTCTATTGTAAGAAAAAAAGGAAATTTCATAGGTGGGGGAGCCGAACAAAACAACTGAATGCCTAGTCACGCGCGTGGTTACGCGCGTGGTCACGTGCGTAGTGACGCGCAGGAAAGATACGTGCGTGTTCGTATTTGTTCGGTGTGACGTCCAATAGGAAATGCCATTGAGTACAACGTCATCAATGCGTTCCGCTCTGCGTAAGTACGCAGCCTGGTTGTCTCGTGAGAGCTGCAATGCGTAGGGTTACGCATCGGTCTACGTGCACGCGTACGTTACGCAAGCGGTGTGCCATGTCTCATAAAGTTTCAGGCATTACAACGTCATGGTACGTCTACGTGCACGCTTACGCATACGCTTACGCATCCGGTGTGCTGGAGCCTTTAAATAGAAAACATTGAACGCCGCAATTTTACGGCCGTAATATGACGGTACCGTTATCCTAGGAAACCCTAGCTTAAGGGCAGTATATTGCAAATTAACTTATTTTTGATTCAGTTTTAAACAATCAAGCATTATTTATTTTGAGCAGATAAAAATATATGTTGTAGTTTCATAATCGAACTTGATTATTTTACGGTTAAAAACACGATTTTCGTATTTTCACTCGACTATAAAAATGTGCAAAGACAATGAATATTTTCATTGTTTTTTGAATAATACTTAAAGATTATAAATCTCTTACGCACAAATAATATATAGAAGAAAAGGTAATGACATATAGCAGAATATTTTACGGTTACTTTTTCAAAAAGTGACTTTATGTTTATTTAAAAATTAATATATAATAAAACGCACGACGAATCTTGGTTTAGTAGCCTGCGAGGCGTCGTCGGCGTAGGACCTGTGTCGTTTTTGCTGCCGCGCTGTGTTCCCCCTCTCGCGTCTAGTCGATTGAGAATCTTTTAGATACTCGAAGAGTAGTATAAGACTTGGAAACGCAGTAGGTAATCTAAGTGTAAAATTTTATTTAGTATAAATTTTGATGACTTTTAAGAAATAAATACTTATCTATAAATAAAATATAAAATAAAAAATATACCTATCGTATAATTTATAAAATGGTTGACTTTGCAATGATTTTACTTATATCGGAAGATGAAGAAGAAAACTAAGTACAGTCAGCAGCATATCAAGCCATAAGTACAAAACTGTCAAAAATCTATAATGAATTTTGAACCTTAAACTGTTCGACTTAAAGTTTAAAAATGATTGAAGTAATTTGACACATTGTGGAAGCCCAGCATGCCGTTGACTGTACCGTAAGGCTGCGTTCAGACGATAACGCACGACCCAACCTCAACCCAAACTCAGCCCAAACTCAGCTCAAACTCAACTCAAACTCAACTCACCCGCAGCCTACTCCTTGAAATACATCACTTACAATTTTGAATCTTATGACACATTAATAAGCTCTTTTTTTATTTTGTCGATGCAACTGCACCCTCCCCGCGCTCAACCCGAACTCAACTCAAACTCAACCCGTACACAACCCAAACTCAAATCAAACTCAAACCGAACTCAAACAGAACTCACTTCAAACTCACCTGGACATTACACAGGACCTTATTAAAGTGTCATAAGACTCAAAATTGTAAGCGATGTATTTCATGGTGGGCTGTGGTTGAGGTGAGTTTGAGTTGAGTTTGAGTTGAGTTCGGGTTGAGGTCGGGTCGTGTGTTATCGTTTGAACGCAGCCTAAAAGTATGCTTCCGCACAGCTATGCGGTCGCGACAATTTTCCGTTCACTTCAAATTGAGCCTTTTGGTCATAACATTACGGTTCAACTTGGAGCGCACTGCTGCTTGCTGCCGAGATCGGCGCAAGCGTTAGTCGTCTTATTTACTTTGAAATTCGGTTGTTTTTTTCCCATATTTTTGTTCACAAACTTTGTTGTTTCATTAAAAACAGTTATTTTGATAAATGTCAATATGGTCGAAAATCACTTGCACCTGTTTTTTTTTTACTAGTAATCACTACAAATTTTAGCGAACTTCACTTTTTCCCCGACATTATTTGTTCTTCTGGCTATTGCCTAATATGCCCCAGCAGTTGAAACATGAATAGGCTGGTGATAATGAGGTTGCTTTTAGCCTGGGTGCATTAATCTACTTAAGGGTACACATAAATCACCTGGGTGAATCTGTCTGCTGAAGGGAGAAAAATAATTATGTACGTTGGCCGGTGAGGATGCACGGCTCAAAATCAAGTGTCAACCAATCACGACTTTACCTACGAGTCGACGGTGTGATACTTCCCAGCAACGCCACCATGGAGTAGAGATTTCTAAATACCCTCAAATGAAAGACCATAAAATGTACCTAATTGTACCTTAACTCAAAAAATTGTACCTCTGATAGTTTCAGATAAAAACTCACTTGATTGTGGCATTGCCAGGAAGTATACTTCCTGGCAACGCGACGCTGTACCAGATTCCAATTGGTCTCATAGTAATGGCCAAAAATTGTACTTCATTTGTACCTCATTCAATAATTAAAATATGCAGTTTCGATATAAAAAAACTCTTACTTGATTTGCAATACATGCAATGCACGTTGTTATTGATATAAACTGATGTTTATTATGCATTATGCAGTAGTAGGACCAAGGAGGCAACCGCCTCTGTGCTCTAGTGGTTCGCCCACCCGTGTAAGATGCAGACGTCCCGGGTTCAATTCTCAGGAGGGTACAATTTGTACTCGGTTTGGTTGATGGTAGGGCTTAATTTGGTGCCATCCATTTGGTACTATTAAGTACAATTAATTATGTACCATATAGTACAATTTATTAGGTACTATGTAGTACAATTTATTTGGTATCATATAGTACAATTAGAAGGTAGTTTAGGTACTATTTAGTACAATAAATTTTGTACCATAGAGTAAAATTTATTAGGTACTACTTTGTACAATAAATTTGGCACCATATAGTACAATTTATTAGGTACTATTAGGCACATTTTATTTGGTACCGTATAGTACAATTTTATAGGTACTATACAAGGTGTTTGGTAAAAGCCTTATAAAGCCGAATATGGTAGATAGGGACCATCAAACTGAACGACTTTTACTATGGGACCAACTCTGAAATCGCGAAAAAAAATCAGCTGTTTCATACAAAAATTAATAACGAAAATATCAAAATGTATGAAACAGCTGATTTTTTTTTCGCGATTTCAGAGTTGGTCCCATAGTAAAAGTTGTTCAGTTTGAGGCTCCCTATCTACCATATTCGGCTTTATACGGCTTTTACCAAACACCTTGTATAAAAGCATTAATTTGGTACATATTATCTGGTAACATATTATAGTACAATTAATAAAGTACTAATTACAAACTAATTAGTACAATCAATTTAGTATTATTTAGTACAATTTATTAGGTACTATTTAATAAAATTAATTATGTACTATACAGTACAATTTATTTGGTACCATAATAATACAATTAATTTAGTACTACTTAGTGCCATTCATTTGGTACTATACAGTACAGTTTATTAGGTACTATTTATTACAATTTATTTGGTACCATATAGTACAATTAGTAGATACCATTTAGTACAATTAATTAGATACTATTTAGTACTATTAATTTTGTACCATAGAGTACAATTGTAAGAAACAAGTACAAAAGCTAAACTAACTTGCATCTACATATCGACGGCGAAGTGCCAATATCTCCTAGTCCTAACAATGATGCCTTTGAATTCAACACCTAAAGGAAGTTAATTTCTCAAAAAAGTCTCAGTTAGGAGCGATTGGTACTTCCCCGTTGAAATCTCATAAAATTTTATTCTTTTCCTCTCTTTTTGTATTAGTTTGATTGTTGCTATAGAGGTTTTTCTTATTATGATTTTATAATAGTATTTAGTCATCATTATCATATCAGTTGCACCACACCCACTGCTGGGTATAGGCCTCCCTCATGGGTCTTCATAACGATCGGTCCTGCTTGGCCCGCATCCAGCGGCGCACCGCGACCTTCACCAGATCGTCGGTCCACCTTGTCGGGGGCCTACCCTCGGAGCGTCGTCCGGTACGCGGTCGCTATTCCAATCTTTCCGCCCCAACTGCCTTTGGTTCGTCTCGCTAATTTGTCCCGCCCACTGCCACTTCAGCTAAACAATCTTTCGAGCGATATCGGTTACTTTAGTTCTCCTACGCACTCATTTCTGGTTCGATCACGCAGGGAAATGCCGACCATGGCTCTCCATTGGGTGAGAGCCTTCTTATGAGACCTGTAGTTAGCGACCACGTTTTACTGCGATAAGTCAACAATGGCAACACACACACACACAACTTAGACTTTAGTCTTGAGATAAGACACCGAGGTAAGTTGGACTCGAAGATTTGTCGAATACTGGCCAACCGAGCTGGATTCGACGAGAGATCTCTTTTCGAAGTTGAACTTACCTAACTGGACTGTCTGTCCTAGGGATACGTAATGGTCAACAACTTCGTGTGTAGTGTTCCCAACATGAGCTAGAGTGGGTACAACATGAGCACTCGACATGATTTTCGTCTTATCCATCTTCATTCTAAGAGCCACTTTCTGGGAGGCACTACGGATAACTTCGAGGATTGTGTTCAAGTCTTCCATGAATAAAAACTATATCATCGGCAAAACGAAGGTGTGTTAGTTAGGTACTGGCCATTAATGTTGATACCGAGTCTTTTCCAGTCCAAGAGCTTCAAGACATCCTCCATCACAGCTGTGAACAGTTTCGGAGAAATAACTTCTGTCTCTGTCTCACACCTCGCTGTAGTTGGATGGGATCTGTGCTCTGATTCTGTACTCGAGCCGAAATGGTGACATTTTCCTATAAGTACCTCAACACCTCTTCCTTCCTTTCCTTCCTCCTCTTGGTCCTATTGGTGCACCAGACTGCAGCACTGCCCAGGTCTCAATCAATAGTAGGTATAAGTTATTAGGGTTATAAATATTTAAAGAAGAATTTATTTTTTACTTTTTAGTTTGTTTTTAATTGTCCGTTTTAATATTATTAGTCCGATTTTTGGAATAATTTAGTCCGTTTTAAAAACGTGTTTTAAAAAAATACTTTTCTCAGTAAATTTTACTCAATACAGTGCCTTTGGTCTTAAACTAGCGATAATTTAAAGGCGTGAAATACATCTAATTTTATTGACAAAAACACCCACATGTTGAGGTGATTAGGCGGGTCCCTACCAAGCGCGCTGCCTCGCGAGGCAAGACGTTTGCCGCGTGTGGCGGGCCTCGCACGAGGCTGCTCGCTTGGTGAGGACCCGCCTAATCGCGTAAAAACGGCTGGTCGGATCCTGGTTGAAAGTTCCCTAAGGATTTTCTCTAATATGCACGCGACGAAGTCGCGGGCGGAAGCTAGTTTATTGCAATAATCAGAATTGGGTCTAGAATATTATTATCCCGTTCCCGTTTCTTTACCCTCTCCCTCTCTCTGCCCCTCTCCCTCTCCCATACTCCTTTCCGTCCCCGACCCCTTAACAAAAGTTTGATCCCCTATTTCACCTCTTTAGGGGCTGAAGCAAGTCCACCGTGTGTGTTGGTCTTCAAAATAAATGTCATTTTCGCAATCACCATCCCATAAAAGCCCAAGAACGACATCCATAACGATTTTTATGTTTACTTACCCCATTTACCCCCTATGGGATGATTTTCAAAATAACAAATTATGTGTTTGATTTTATTTTTAGACGTGCTCCGACGAATTTTTAATGCTGTTGTAATTTCGATTTTATTTTCTTTTTCATCATGTCCACCGTGTCCGGACTTCAAAATAAATGTCATTTTCGCAATCACCATCCCATAAAACCTCAAGAACGACATCCATATCGATTTTTAGGTTTACTTACCCTATTTGTCCTCTAAGGGGTTGATTATCAAAATCACAAAACATGTGTGTGCCTATTTATTTTTAGACGTGCTTCTGCGAAGTTTAGAGTTAAAGTTTTAATTTTATATTCTATTTTCCATACAAAATTTGAACCCCATTTTCACCCCTTTAGAGGTTACATCATGTCCACCGTGTTGAACTTCAAAATAAATGTTATTTTCGCAATCGTCATCCTAGGAAACCCCAATAACGACATCCATATCGATTTTTAGGTTTATTTGCCCCATTTCACACCCATTCATTTCATCCCCATAAGTATTGAAATACTAACAGTAACGATATACGTTGCGTTAGATTTCCATCCATAAGCTTAAATTATAAATTTAGCGATTTTTACATAGAAAATGAAGAATTTTCTATTCATAAATTAATTCCCTTTTCACTTCTTCGGGGGTAAAATTTTCAAAAACGCTTAAACACGTGTATATTAATTTTCAATCGTCAGTCTAACCACAAAATTTGAAGACCCTAGCTTCGAAACTGAGGGACTTTCATACAAACTTTGGACCCCCGTTTCACACCCTTAGAGGGTGAGTTTTGAAAAACTCTTTCTTAGTGCACCCTTAGACCTCATAAGGAATCAATGTGCCAAATTTGGAGTCTCTAAACCCAGCGGTTTGGGCTGTGCGTTGATATGTCAGTCACCAATCAGTATCTTCTTTTATAATATTTAGATGTATTTAATGGTATGTATTAATGTATTTTGTATGCATGTGAATATCATTTTTCTTTGTTTGTTCCACATTCGTGTTTATTGGTTTGCTGTTAGTTGACTTATAGATAATGCTCTTAGCATTAAGTCCGCCATTTCTACCTTACTTTATGTATTTGTACAAAAACAATTATGAATAGATAAATAGTACCTAATAAATTGTACTATATGGTACCAAATAAATTGTACTTATCAATACCAAATTAATAGTAATAAATAGTACCTAATAAAAAATTAATTGTACTAAATAGTACCTACTAATTGTACGATATTGTACAAAATAAATTGTACTATATAGTACCTAATAAATTGTACTATATGGTACAAAATTAATTATACTTATTAGTATCAAATGAATGGCACCAAATAGTACCTAAAATGTACTACTAATTTCCAAATAAATTGTACAAATTGTACCTATAAAATTGTACTATATGGTACCGAATAAATTGTACTTAATAGTACCAAATGAATGTCACTAATTTGTACCAAATTAATTGTAAGTAATTGTAGGTAAGATGGTGGTAGCTATTCAGGCGGCCTTGACTTAAGCCCTACCACCAACCAAACCGAGTACAAATTGTACCTCCCTGAGAATCGAACCCGAGACCCCTGCGTCTTACACGGGTGGGCAAAACTAGACTACAGAGGCGGTTGCCTCTATGGTCTTACTACTGCATAATGCATAATAATTCCTTAGCCAAACATCAATTTATATTGGAATCTGGTACAGCGTGGCGTCGCCAAGAAGTATACTTCCCAACGTCCGTTGCATGTATTGCAGGTCAAATAAGAGTAGATTTAAAAATGTTTTTTATCGAAACTCTGCATGTTTCATTTATTGAATGGGGTACAAATTAAGTACAATTTCTGGCCATTACTATAAGATCAATTGGAATCTGGTACAGTGTCACGTTGCCAGGAAGTATACTTCCTGGAAACGCCACAATCAAGTGATTTTTTCTCTGAAACTATCAGAGGTACAATTTTTTGAGTTAGGGTACAAATGAGTTGACACTCCACTAACGAATTTACTCAATGAATTCATTGTTTATTCAAGTAGTTAATTCAAACTCAGAGACCATACAACAAGTACCTATTCGAACTATAATATTCGAATAAACAAAAATAATTATTTACTTCGAATTAACTACCTAGCTACCTATAATTTTATTGTGTGTGTTAAATGTATTTTTTACCTAGTAAGTACCCATACCCATCATACTTATTTATTGATTTACAACATTATTGATAACAATACATAAACATAAAAAACATAATTATTTAGTTCGAATTATCAAAATAAATATTGCGCGTTCACGCAGTGCATGAGAGTTGACAGAGCACTAGATTCGGCACATGAAATCGCGGGCGGGGAGTGTCCTTTCTGCACGTAGTAAATATCTATATTCTGTGGCTTGGTCTGCGGGGTCAGAGAACACAGAGAGTTCATTTGAAAATGCGTTCGCGCGGCTCGCTCCGCGGGGAGGGAGGTAGCGCTAAATGCCTACGACGCTCGACTATACTGGCCTTAAGCCACAGAATACATAATAGTACAAAGTACAGAAAATTCACTCCGCATAGTCATTTGAATAAATAGCGACTCTTGCTCAGACACAATAAAGTGCAATTTATGTCGCACACCGCTTCCTTGCCTACAGTTATATTCACCTACAGGTTGCCTCTCTTTCTATCGCGTAGCTCTTACCTGTTCTAACAACTTCAGGGTTGTCTTCTTCTAATCCTTCAACGCTCGAGCGGCCTCATCGGGCCGCACAACACAACAATGGAAAATATATTGTCTCATTTTCTGTGCTTGAAGGATTCAATACTTAATTACAAGTATTGTGGTTATAATGTGTACCTACTTAAATGTGAAAAAAATACGTTTCAAATAAACCTAGGCTAGATGTACAGTTAACGCCACATTAGACTATATGTTGAATTTAAGCAGTTTTTACGGTTACGGAATCCTTAAATCCAGAAATGTATGTATTTAGTAAGTAGGTATAATTTGCTATTAGAAAAAGAATTAGGTAGGTACCTACTTAGGAAATTTGATCGAGAAAAAATTCTCACGACCCACCTCTGAATATAAGTACCTATAACTACACGCTTTCCTACATATAGTAGGTAGTTGTTACAACTTGTCTTATCAAAAATAGGTAAGTACTCATAAAAATTACGAGTTAAATATACTAAATATATATTTTTTTACCTTATAGAATCTTTCGGTAAAGTGAAAAATGAAAACTTTGAATCCTGTTCATTGCGACAGTCGTCCACGCAACAATTATTAGTATTACGATTCTCCATAATTTATAAATTATAATAATGTACGGTACAGTGCTGGGAGCAATAAATAATGATCGATTAACCGTCATAGAGGCACAGAATAACGCACGCGTATACTCACAAGCGCGGCGGCAACCCTGACTGATTTTGCAACTTCAAGTTGTCGCGCGCTGTAGGTACTTATCGCGGTAGGTATGGGCGAGTGAGGGATGCCTGCTTAAGCGGGGACTACATTAGGTCGACATGGGCCACGTACCTACGCCGATCTGGGTGCATCGTTCTCCAAACTTTTGACATAGAAGCTAGTCGTTTAGACCTACACTACATTCACGTGTATTCACGCCTTGCAATCCATGAGTCCACGTCTTGCGCGAGTCAACGAAAAATATGTCTTCTGACGAGCGCATAGAGTACATTATCGGACGATTTATTTTTCGCATTGTTTGGTCCGCCGCCGCCGGCGCGCCGCGCTACGGAGTCTGCATGCGCTGTTCAGGGGTCGGTCTTGGACTGTCTAGAACACAATTTGACTATATTTGTCTAGAGCTTAAACGGACTACTACATCGGTCGAGCATTTAAATCTACTAAAATACAAATAGACTAATGCCGAAAAGTTCTACACAGTCCAAGACCGACCCTTATTCGGACGTATAGTCGTGATTCGCCGGTTACGCGTCTCCATAAAAAAATTATAGGTCCTGTTTTTTGTACAAAAAGTCACATTGTAACTCTTTACAATGTGACTTTTTGTATGATCAATGCGCTTACTAAACGTTTCACGTTTTTTGGTCTAGCGCTCAAAGTTCGTGAGCGACTATTTTCTTAATCTGTTGGTTTGGCGTTACTTTTGTTTGGCAATGAGGGCTTTTTACAATGCCAAAAATTGTAAGGTCGATAGATGGCGTTGATAAAAATGTTTGAGTCAATTTTGAGTGATATTTTTTACTAAGCTTCGAAGAGTACTCAGGTAGGCAGGCAGATTTAACCCTAAACTATTTCTTATCGGGTAGATGTCAGCTAGCGAGCGCTTACTTGCCTCTTTGGCACCGGCCGTTTATTTTTAAAAGCTAATTTTGACTCATCCTTCAATGCCATCTAGTGAGGCAAATAGTTTCTATTTTTATTTTTTAAATGTCACTTTCAAAAGCCCTCATTAATATGTAACATTTCCATCGCAGCAGTGAAGAGGCGGACTCGTCGGGCCCGCGCTCGTGCCCCGGCCTGTCGGCGTGGCGCCGCGCGCGCCCCGCGCATTCGCACTCGCGAACTCGTGAGTACCTTCTTTATTACTAGCCTAAGGCATTTCTCAAAAATGTAAGCAAGTAACATTATTGTAGAGTATTTAAGAATAAATGTTATCTGCATACGTTTCGTGTTTTTGTCATATTTTTTACGTGACGTGTGCATGAATGAGGATCAGTAATGATTTTTGTTTAGTGGCTAATTAGAAATCTTATGCCACCACATGATTAACTGTGAAAAAAATTTTACGCGATATCTCTTAAACCTGAGAAGTTATAAGAGCTAAAATACTGTTTTTTTGGGGATCCTTATGACGTCATCGCGACGTACGCAAACCTTATGTCGTACGTGATAAAGCATATATTGCATTGAGCTTGGCATTTCCTTCAAACCCTTTTTAACTCAACCATTTCTAAACGGATTTCAAAAATTCTTTCACTAGGTTTCATAGCTATTAATATGTGTGTATAATATTTCAATCAAATTATAGGATTCTAACCTGTTACTGATCCTCATTAGAACTTCAATGGGGAATGTCCGAAAAAAATCAAATTGGCTGAATATTTTTCTGTAAGTAGGAATAAGCTCGCTTAGTAATAGAAAAAAGTTTCAGAATTTTTGGTTGCGTGAAAAAGTTTAAAAAAATTAAAGTCTCTTCGACTTCACAAATATACAAAAGTAACAGCAGAATGGAAATAATACCTTTGCCACCACCTGCCACAACCACAAGATGGTATTAAGAAAAAGTTTCAAACATGACAAATGTCAAAACTTTTTATTTTTTATTCGTGTTGTTGTGGCAAAGGGTAGCAAAAGGAATTACCTCCATTCTGCTGTTACTTTTACACATTTGTAAAGTTGAAGAGATTTTAATTTTTTTTCAATTTTTTTACGCTACGGAAAATTGTGAAACTTTTTTCTATTACTAAGGGAGCTTAATCCTACCTATAAAAAAAATATTCAGCCAATTTGATTTTTTTCAGACATTCCCCATTAGTTCAGAACGTAAACACGGGTATGTTTAAAGTCTAACAAAGTGATTGAAAATAACATCAAAGTAAATAAAGTAATATGTTTTGGAAAAAACCGCACTGTAAAGTGATGTTAAATAAATTTCAGTTGCAGCTTTTTTAATAAAAAATAAAAGATCTTTAGTTTCTCATAATACTGCAAGGAACACTGATTCGGGCAAGACTGCAGCCTTAATGCCCATGTCTGACACCCATAAGTCCCAATATTACTGTTTTTAATTAATGTGTCGTTTGTTTTCTAAGAATATATAAACTAGTGGCTCTGTGAGTTGTAGACCTCGCGTTTGTGACATTTTCGATCATTTTTCGTAATGGCTGAAATATGGCTGAAAAGGTTTTTTTTTGTTGTGAAACACAAAATTACACCAGTTTGAATTAATATTTAAATAGTTAAAATAGCCACTGAACTTAACGGCTTATTCCGTTTATCCATCCCGAAACAGGTTAGGTCAGTAAGTCGATACCATCTACGAGGGTGGATTGATAAGTCCATGACTTTTTAATGAAGAAAGACTTTTTTTGGAATATTTTGTTTTATTTCTGTACATAATCTTATTGTAGCTCTGCATATTCATTCCAACGAAGTTCCTACCTCTTTAACCCGTTATTATTTTCTTTCATCGCCTGAAAACTGGTAACTGAAATGAGTGCCCATTTCAGACATCACCTTTTGGCTTGATGAAAATCTTTGCCCGCCAAGACATTTATCAAGACATTTATTCATGTTTGGTAGGAGAAAATATCTCACTGGGGTTGAATCTAGAGAATAGGAAGGATTCGTATCTTCATTCGATGAGTTTTGATGTCATGAGTGCCGCCGAGAGGGTCGACAGGGTCATTATGAAAAGTTAGAACTCGCTTGAGCTTTTTGTTTCCAGAAGTAATAATCGTTTGCCGAATTTGAAAAAAATTTTGTGTAAAGATGCCTTAAGGAGTTTCTTTTTAAGACACAAAATTAAATTATGAAAACAAAGTATTTCTTCTTTTCAAAGTCATGGACTTATCAAACCACCCTCGTACACCGATTTTAGTAGCGCTTTTGATAAAGTCGGCCACAAAACCTCACTAACACAATTAAAAAAGGCGATGTGGGTGGTTCCTTGCTTGACTGGTTTCGATCGTACCTCTTAAAAAGACTTCAGATATTAGGTCTTTACCTATGAAATTGCCGTTTTGTTTGAAAAAAGTTAAAGTATTTTTTTTTCGAACTTATTTATTTCTTTTATTCAAAGTAATCAAATCACCCCTGCAATCAATGCATCTTTGCCAACCCTGTGGCAGTTTATGGATGCCCTTCTTGAAAAAATCAGCTGGACGGGAGACAACAAACTCTTCAAAGGCGTTTTGTACTGCCTCTCGGGAATTGAATTTTTTTCCCGCTAAAAAGTTGTCCAAATTTTGGAAAAAGTAATAGTCGGTAGGCGCAAGATCTGGTGAGTATGGCGGATGAGGGAGAGCTTCCAAACCCAACTCATGCAGCTTAGAGACGGTCTGTTGTGCAGTATGGGGTCGCGCGTTGTCGTGAAGTAGCAGTGGGGCACCCATCTATCAATCTTTTTTATCTTGCCAATCTGTCGCAAATGGACCAATATTGTTTTGATGCTAACATCAAAAGCTGCTGCCAGCTCAGCTGTAGATTGCGATTCATCTGCTTCCACAATCGCCTTTAATTCATCATTGTTGACCAAAGTTTCCGGACAACCACGAGGTTCATTTTTCAAGTCAAAATTCCCAGAACGGAACCGAGCAAACCAATAACGGGTTGTACGTTCGTTTGTACAGTTCTCTCCGTAAACGTCGTTGATGTTACGTGTCGTTTGTTCCGCGTTGGTGCCACGACGGAACTCATATTCCATAATTACACGAAATTTCGAAGTATCCATTATGAGGAAAAATGTTGAAATGTAATGAAAATACAACGCTAATCAATAAACAAAAGACTGATTTTGTAAATAGAATGTCATATTTTTAAAACAAAATTAATTTGAATTTAGAATTCATAGCCAACCAAAACTTTTTTTTGTTTGAAAAAGTCTGTACTGCAATACGGCAATTTCATAGATAAAGACCTATTATTTGTGGTAAACGGATTTGAATCTGATGTTTATTTTGCTATTTCTGGAGTACAACATAGTAAAGTTTCATTATTTGCCGACGATTTAAAAATTTACAGAAGTGTTGAAAATGTATCTGAAGCTGATCTCTTGCAGACTGATTTGAGTTTTACTACTCGAAAAACGCGTGTTCATCTATTCACCTCATCATACTATCAAGTAAGGTGGGGTGGATAGATGAACACGCGGTTTCCGAATATCCACCTTAGGG
The DNA here is from genome assembly GCA_928269145.1 of Agriphila tristella. Lineage (NCBI taxonomy): Eukaryota > Metazoa > Arthropoda > Insecta > Lepidoptera > Crambidae > Agriphila > Agriphila tristella. The sequence continues at coordinate 25,594,084 of OV743436.1, read as the reverse complement.
TGGCCGTTTCAGGGTGGATAAACGGAATAAGCCAATTTAACTCGACAAAATGGCGCCAAAAACTCCAATTAGTGTAGGAAGTAAAGCGATCTTTTGTATGGTGACCCCAACATTAAATCCTCAGTTGATGAAACTTTGCAGGGATGTAAATGTAGTATAGTATGAACCAAAATCTATATACAAATATCTAAAAACAAAAACAAATATGTTTGAATAATTTAAAAAATATGTTTCATTTATGATACTTTGTCATACTGTAAAGTTTCGGCTGCTGAGAATTTACTGTGGGGGTCCACTACCTTCTTTTCCTACACTCAGGAATGATAACGTTATTTTTAAATGTAACGTTATTTCTTACTTTTTTACCGTTAATTTTAAAATTAACGTTATGTCAATAAACAACGTTAATTTAGATAACGTTACATTGAAATTAACGTTATTTCAGTAAATAACGTTAATTTTAACGTTATATCTTACTTTTTTTACCGTTAAACTTTAAAATTAACGTTATTCCAATTTATAACGTTATTTTTTTAGCGATAATTTTGGTATATTGTACCGGTAAAGTTTAACGTTATATTTAACGCAAATTTTACCGGTAAAATATTTTTAACGTTATTTTTACTGGTTAATTTACCGATAAAATGTTTTAACAGTATTTTTAACGTTATTTTTCGTATCGTTATTTCTTTTAACGGTATTTCAATCCCTGCCTACACTAAGTCTAGTGTCTCACTCCCCAGTGTACCGACGCTCGCTGTCCGAGCTGGAGTGCCTCGCGGAGGACTGCGCGGGCGCCGGCAGCGCGCGGCTGCGGCGCCTGGCGCAGACTATGGTGCTGCGCGACGCGCACGCGCCCGCCGCGCGCCACCCGCTGCACACCTTCCGCGGCGTGCACAAGATCCTGGAGCCGCCCGCCTCGTGCCTGGAGCTGCCGTCGCCGCACGACGACGACGACGAGCCGCGGTGTGCCTCGCTGCCCTCATCGCCGGGATTGAGTCGACGCGGGAGCCTGGAGCGACCGAGAAGACGTGCCTCATGTGAAAGTGGAATCTTCTCTGTTGCTAATGAGGAGGTAATTATAGTCATATTATAGCATCATACTTATGTAGATTATGATGAGCCGAAGTGTGCTTCATTACCGTCGTCGCCGTGACTCAATCGACGTGATAGTTAAAAAAAGGCCGCGACGGCGTGTTTCGTGGGAATGTCTAATGAGGAGGTAATATACTTATGGTCATATAGCATCATACTTATCTAGCCACCCCTTTGCATACCTTGCGAAGCGTGCACAAGATACTGGAGCCTCCTGCCTCGTGCCTGGAACTGCCGTCGCCGTATGATGACGATGACGAGCCGAGATGTACCTCGCTACCTTCATCGCTGGGATTGAGTCGACGCGGGAGCCTGGAGCGACCGAGAAGACGTGCCTCATGCGAGAGTGGAATTTTCTATGTTGCTAATGAGGAGGTAATATACTTATGGTCATCTTAATCTAGTCTTCCCCCTTGCATACCTTCCAAGGCATGCACGAGATACTGGAACCGCCCGCCTTGTGTCTGGAGCTGCCGTCGCCGCACGATGACGATGATGAACGGACACTAATATCGATGCCTGTCAGGATTCGAAAGTGATGCTGCCAGGGTTCTGTCACTCCGCGCGCGAGTATGAAGCGCTCGGCGTCCTCTGAGAGGACCAATTTCATATATCGGAAAAAATAATACCTGCGCGATAGAGAGGAAACTACTAAGTGAATGTTTCGGAGGGAAGGGAGCGCTGTGCGACCTGAATTGCACTTTATTGTGTTGGAGCAAGAGTTGGAATTTATTTAAACGATGTTGACGTGCAATTTCTGTACGCTAGTAATCTATTCTGTTGTGCTGCACCTTCCATGATCTATGACAGTTTGTCTTGCTATTATTACTAAACCCAGCGAAATGAAATCTATGGAACTAAAATGCTGGCATTTAATTATGCAGCACAAGCGTCTGAGCACTGGTTGCTTATTAGCCACCATAATTTGTACATTCATAGATATTTTCTATATGTAAACAAAAAAATATGATATGTTATTTCTGAATAATTTTACTGCCTTCTTTTCCATTTGACTACACAGGATGACATTTCTAACAAACTTTGTCTTTCTCTCTTTTCTCTACAACACAAACTGCAATTATTATTTTAAAGAACGCTAACGTCAGTCACAGGGTGCGTGGCTGGCCCGACTAAAGCTAAGCGGGTTGTACTTTTTAGGTCGTGTGGTGTCATTTCTTAAGTAATATATTTTTGCAATTACACTTTCATAGATTTTAGTTCGCTGGATGTATGACAGTTTGTCTTGCTATTATTACTAAATGGGTAGTATTTAATTGGGTAACAATAAGTTCCCATTTTGGGTATCAAAAATACTGAATATAGCGTACTGAAATACTAAGTGGGCGACGGACCGAGGGTGACTACAGACATATATTGAAAATGGGTGACTTTAAAATACAAAATTGGTAATTAGTAATTCAGAACGGGCGACCAAATTGCTATTTGGGCGACAACCTTAGGGCACACGAAATATAAAAATTTTGGCATATATTTTATTAAACAAAGATGACTATTATCCTAATCGAGATGACAAAAAACAAACAAACAAACGAGAAAGTAGTTTAATAAAATCGTGTTAAAAATACCATGTTGGGCAGCTTAAATCAGTTAATAGTTACCTACTTGGTATAATAGTTGCCCACTGAGTATTTTTGTCACCCATTTGGAGTTTTCACTGCTAACTTAAATTATTTATCACCCATATGTAGTCGCCCGTTTAGTTATTTTGTCGCCCAAAAAATAAACTGTGGCCCAGTTTAGTATTTAAGTATCCCATTAACAGGCGCCTTTATTTATTTCCAGTCACCCAATTAATTAATTCCGTCACTTACTAAATGGTTATTTCCGTGCAGGTGGCGGGGCTGTGCTTGTGCGCGCGGCGCGACGCGTCGGAGCGCTCGCTGGACGAGCTGCGGCCGCGCGCCGCCGCCTGCTGCTGCGCGCCGCACGCCAGGGCCTCCAGCGTCTACACCGACAGCTCCGAGGACGTCGCCTCACTAGCGGGATCCGACAGTCTGTACTGCGACGACCGACTGCCGAGGCGATCAGCGCAGATCTCGAGAATCGTTGAATACTTCGAAAGGCAAGGAGGTAGGAAACTATACACATTCACTATTATGTACACAAACTTGTTCTTACTATCCCCGTCAATTGGTAATGCGCTGGAACCTTGTCAAATTAACATACACATCATCGTCATCCGCAACTAAAAATGACAAAAAACTGTAAAATTCTAATAGGTAATAGAATATATTAATCATTGAATTCTTATTTTCAATAAGAAAGTGTCTAGGTATATGAAAAAAATACAATTGTTTTTCGTTTTTGAGGTTAAAATCATGGCCGCCAGGCGCATTACCAATTGACGCGGATAGTATACACTCTTACAATACACACCCACAAATACACGCACATAATAGACAAGAATATTTCTGCACCCGCTCGCCGCCGCCTGCTCCGAAGATGTCGCATCATTAGCCGGATCCGACAGTCTGTACTGGACGACCACTTGCCCAGACGATCGGCGCAGATCACGCTAATAGTTGAGTACTTCGAAAGGCAAGGAGGTAGGGAAAAACTTCAAAACTTTATACATATTCACTATAATGTACAAAGATTCTTTCTCATACACATTTACACACACACACATACTCGATAGATAAGAATATTTCTGCGTCCGCGCGCCGCCGCACGCGAAAACTTCCAGCGTATACACAGATAGCTCGGAAGATGTCGCATCATTAGCTGGATCTGATAGCATGTACTGTGACAACTACCTGCCAAGACGATCGGCGCAGATCACGCGAATAGTTGAGTACTTCGAAAGGCAAGGAGGTTGGAAAAAAACATCAAGACTTTATACACATTCACTATTACACACACATTCACAAGCATACACAAACTTAATACCTAAATTAAAATATTTCTGCCCGCGGACCATCATCTGCTTTTACGCGCTGTTTGTTTTAAAATTACATCTTAGCCAGAAAGAGTTGAAAACAAGAAATTCAATACAATTTAATATGCGTTAATGTAGATAGTCAGAAGCGGACCCATTCTTACTGGCAGCACCCGTTCACGAGCATGACGCATGAATAAGCCATCGCTTTGCTCAACCATATTTGAGAGAACGTAACGACCCGCCTGACACGACACCACCGCAGAAATTATTAAAGAAAACATGACATACTAAGGCTAACCATGTTAAAACATCAAATTGAAAACTAATATCCAATAGCTTTTCATAGACCTTTACTTACAAAACTACTGACTATAGAAAGTGAAAAAAAATACAATTAAAAAATTAAAAACAAGATATTAATTATCAATTTTATTTTTTGAATAAGAAGTGCCATACATACAGATAGATAATATTTTACAGTTTTTTATATACAAACATCCTTAATACAAGCTGACAAGCAGACCCATTCCCACTGGCAGAAATTAAATAAAACGAAAGCAAAATGCTTCAGTGCAAAATATAGTCAGGGTTGCCAAGTTATTCGTGAATTTGACGTGTTTGCATAGAAAGTGGCACCGTCAACTTTTGTCAACTCTTTATGGTCAAGGTTGCAAATAAAAAAAATCATTTCAGGTTCTGCAGCTGGTGAAAGAGCATGGAGGCTACGACTTGCAGGTTTGAGGCGCAGAACTGACGACGGGAGTGCCCCTACTGCGTGTCGTCGAGGACTTTTAGTGTGTCAAGGCGCAGTCAGCTCGAAACTGCCCTTATTCGACAAGCGCGCGTGACGATAGACCTTTACTTGTGAAACTCGCTTCAATACTTGATCCCAAACAAAAGTTGTTGCAATGTGAACGTTGATATTTATACGATATGAACAGAGATCGAAATAAAAGTGCTAGTGTGAAGCGAAGAAAAAGATGGAATGGACGTGCTTATTAGAGTACTGTCCTCGTGATTTTAGACTTTATTACATAAGAACGTTTTCCCGAATTCGGGTGCTTATAAAACCCGCTTTCGGTACCAATCCAAACGGCCTCGTACTCGTTGCTATAAAGACCTGAATTAGTATACTTATGGTTAAGTGAATCGTACGGTACCCGAAACCGACTAAACGACCTAATGTAATATCGCCTTTATTGGTATGCAAAGGCATCGACAAACGGAATGGGAACTATTCATTTAATGATAAACGCGTGTGACGGCAAATAGACCAAAAACAATCCAATGACAATCTCAATACCGTTGGGATATTTAGGATTGATGTCAAACGTAAGCCTGTTGATACTATCTTTTTATGATCAAAAGTAAATTGAAATGTGAAAATATTGGTTTCCATGTCACACATAACTCAAAGACAGAGAAACGCGTAAAGTGTTTTATTTTAATATAACGCAGGCAGTTATAAAAATAACACAAGATACCTATGTTTCAATATGCCCACGCGTTTGGTCATTTGAATCTACAAAGAATAGTACTTACATTTTTTTACTAAGCGTTCATGACTATCAGATAAGACGCTAACCGTGTTTTCGAGTGTGAAAGACATACCAACATAGAAAGCGATATAATTTTAAAACATATCGCTCCGAAACATATAAATTTCACATTGAAAGTTCCATATATGTTGTCTGTTTATAAGCAAAATATGGCTCCCAAAGTTGTTACTAATGTTTAAATTCATATCGTTTCTCATTAACAATGTCGTATTTCTTGACACGTTTATGTACCAGCAAGCTGCGAAACAATTATTAGTTAAGTATATTAGCTACATACTTACATTAAGATCTTACGTATTTACATAGTTCATGATTGATCGAAAAAGTGTGAAATTAGAGATATATTCTCAAATCGTAACTAAAATCAATTTAGCTAAATATTGGTAATTTTTATAGGATCATTGAATGTTTAGATAATGGTAACATAATGTATTCCATAGCTAATGTTTAGCGTACTTATACAGAACGTGCGAGTGGGACAGAGAATGCGCAGGAATATTTTTATGTAAGAATTGAAGCAATACTTTCAAGGCTAGTGCCAACTGTCCACGGAAATGAGTCTTCTTATGAGACCAGTTTCTATTTAGGTAACTGCGGTCACTGTTGCATATAGAAAACATTTTTTAAACTATTTTTTTCTACATCTATCTCGCTTACACAATTCCATACGAAATGGCATCATTTACAAAAGTGAAGTTTTATTAATTACTACTGCTTAGTTAGATCCAGCAAAGGGATAAATACTAAAAGTTTGGAACGACAGATTTCAGCACCGTCTCAACTACGTATATGTGAGAATCATTCATTTGGATGGAAACGGGTAGTTTGAATAAATGACTTGCATAGTAAATAATGTACTTATTTAAATGGAGCATGAAAGTCTTGCCATCTGCTTCTTGCTTAGAGTTTAGAATGAGTTTTTATGCTCTACAATGTGTAGTGTTTGTGTATGTAACAGCGACCGCAAAGCCGCGCTCTACCCAGAGCGGCAACACTTAAGTGCTCATATCTCACTAAGACACTAGTGGAAGCAACTAGTCGCGTTACCAACGACTGTCTGTTTATCTCTTTATTGAAATATTCATTTATAAAATTCAACAAACTTATGGTTTTACTACCCAAAGATATGACAATTTGATATAATCAGACAACATATTTTTAAATAACGATTTAAATTTAAAAGACTTATGGTAACTGTCAAAAACTGTTTACTAAATAGGATTTCACCTGGGACCCTATTTTTTTATTGATTCAGCTGACGTTAACCGCTTGTTTTCGGCTGATTTTCATTTGACAGTTAGTCAATTGTGACTTATATCGCATGCGACAATGGGGATGGCAACGCAAAACTAATTATTGTAGATGGCGCTGCTAACGTTTGTTCCTAAGACAGTAAACGTTTCGCTTGTAAACTAAAGGTAAATAGGTATTTATTTTGTGGTATTTTTTTTACCGAAATAGACCTATTGACCCAAAATGGATATAAATAAATATTCTACAATGCAATTACCGGAATCGAAAGGCAAATTAAAACGTTTTTATTCTTAAAGCATTATTTTTTCCTTAATATCCAGATTTTTCGGATATTTGTAAGTGCCAACAGTTTTACAATTTATTACACAGAATTTGATCATTTTAAAGATATAAAACAATTTTTAAAGTAAAAGTCCTTTGTTTTGATAGTTCTCGTGGAACAAGCGTACGTAGCGCCATTTTTACAGTTGCCTTCCCCATTTCAAACGATTGATTGGAAAATCGGCGATTGGTGCAACCACGGTGTCCTAGTGAGATAGGGCCCTTAACACATTGGACGCAACCACGATCCAAGGACGCGACTGAGTATTTATTAGGCATTTCGTTATACTATAATTTCTGTAAATGAATGAGATTATTGTTGGTTGGTTGTAATATATTATTTTAGTGAAATCAAAGCTAGGTTCGCAGACGGCCTAATGGGGCTATCGACCTTAGTACCTTTAGTCCGAGGCCCTAAGTAGTTCGGAAGAATGTTTTATTTGTTAGCATCGATATAATAAATACATGTAAATACTTTTTAGGATAAATTGTTTCATCCATGTTTATAATTTATATATACAGTATTAAAATAATGTTAGTACTTGCCAGTTCCGTTTTAAGTATGTAAATATGTTTCATAGTTTTTATAAACGTCATAATATTGATTTTGTGCTCTACGACAGTAGAACTTAAGTACCTTTTTCTCTTGATATAGAAAATATATTTTCATTTTAGAAAATAACAATATTTACTTATACATTTGGTTTTGCGACAAAGTCATAGTTGAGTTTATTTAATAGTCAAAGATTTATTTCATATTTACTTTTAAAAATTCATAATATATTCATTTATCGTATTATCGAACCGTATTTATGTGTAGGTATCGTAATACAATCTAAATTCGTCCTAATTAAAAAAAAAATTGCGTAAGAGAGGCATGTTGCTAGTCCTTCTAAGTGTAAACTACTTTGTCAATCCGTCGATTTATATATGGCCGGTCGTAATTAGCACATCTAGGTTTAAAAATTTGTCCTATAGCATGACAACCGAAAAACGATATTTATCGCGTGATATAGCGTTTTATCGACACTCAGTCAAAATCTATCTAAATCGCTATATCGTATCGCGTTTCGATGGTTATGCTAGGGGGGCATAAATCGATAACTTTCTGTTAACTCCAGTTAGGAAGAGAGCAATCTCTGCCATACTTAAACTAAATTGAGTTAAATGTGTCGCTAGAACTTCATTTCATACAATAAAAATAATCACCTACAAAATATGACAGATCTGCATATCGATGTGGTGTAATAATTTCATAGACAAATATAAAGTTAAGCGTCTACTAATCCGCAACGCACGCATCACATCAAACAGATGAAAACTGCCTTTCTATTGTCTAATTTCAAAATCCATCGCAATCGCTTTCAAAATGTAATACATTGTTGCTTCTTTTTGGCATAAATGAAAACGTACCAAAGAAATACAGTAATGTGTCACATTCATCTGTCAAATGAAAGCGATTGCGTTAGATTTTAGAGAAGCAGTCCTGCATTCCGTACGATTCCTGTACAAAGAATACTAGAATACGTTTGGTGCGATGCGTACATGATGCAGATCCGTGGACGCTTAGTTTGATGGATCTGTAATGGCCAAAGTAGGCGCTTTACTGAGTAAACCGATAGCAATAGCCTCTTTCTAAAATTCTATATTGTACCACAAAATAGAAAGAGGACCGAAGTTCAGCTTAGTACTACGCGCACTTAAGCAACACACACAAACGCATAGACAGCTCTCAACGATCGACGACACTGCGTCACACACTCGAACGAACTCAAAATATTGAGTTTAGCAGAGATTCCGTGTTGGTAAAAGGTGTTTATGTGCGTTACTCAAGTACTAAGCTTATCTTCTGTCCTGTTTCTATTTTGTAATTGTCCTGTCCACCCGTAGTATATTATCATATAACCACACTGCGTGGTGATGTTTTAACAATGATACTGTTGCAGATTACTCACTGCTGGGACTGCTATAGTATTTTAACAAAATCAGTGTACAAATATGGTGTCAAATCAAGCGGTACTGTGGAGAACTACTAAACGACTCGATGATTTTAATGTGACTGCAAAGGATATAAAGACCTTGTCTCGTTCATTATATGATAGTCAGTAATATTTTTCGTTTGAACATGTTAATTGTATGATACAACGCAAAATCGCGCCTGCCCCCCCCTAGCATGGACGAAACACGATATATATCGCGTGATATGGCATTTTATCGACACTCAATTGTTAAAATCCATTGTCTTTTGACAGTTAAACGTGATAAAACACTATATCGCGCGATATAATATCGTGTTTTGATTATCATGCTAGGGAGGCTGGAGTCTTTCTAGCACTGCAATTGGACGGTGTCTAGATTGCTTAACACTATGAAATGGACGTTGTAGTAATAACAACATATATAGTTATATATTATTATTATATTTCCGTATTCCTTTGAGATGAAGAAGAGACCTAAACAAATTATTTTTCAGTCAGTAAGAATTAAAAGAACTGTCCAATACTATAAAGGTGCTGCTGAGCAAAAACATTGCGTCATAAAATGCGTGTCGTTCCTTGTCTTTTCAAAATAATATCGTGCATGATAAAAGAGATAGCTAATGATTGATAAAAAATACTTTATAGTCCCATTAAAATTATCAGTCGGCCAAACAAAATAATATTTTTGTAAATACAGTATTATGTATTTATTATTAATACGTCTAAATCATCGGCATCTATTTCCATTTTAACTGTTTAAAGTCAGGGTATTGAAATTGTAAATAACGAGAGCGAAATCAGATTTAATCATTATATTAAAAAAATCCTCATATTGGAGTTGTGACATGAAACTACATATTACGGTATAAGATCGAAATAAAAAAAAAATGTTTATCGTAACAAGGTTCAAATTTCAGAACACTGTAGAATATTTTTCATAATTATTTCCTATATGAATAAAATTGATGCGTTAAATCTATTTTGCCCGTAATTTGTAACATAAGCAGACAGGAAGCAAACTAATGAAACCAGTGCCAAAATGTTCATTTCCATGTTATAAAAATATCAAGTATTTATGTATGTGCTGTCTTCAGTTAAGATGTGTGAAGCGACGCTTTCTTGTATGGCCTTAGCGTGCCCGCAGACCAGACCAAACTGTCGGCCGATAGTTGGAATCAGTATGAAGAAGTATGCAAGTGCGCACACTACAACGATTTGGTGTCGGCCGATTCTTCAGACAAAACCAACTATCGGCCGACAGTTTGGTCTGTAGTCTGCGGGCACGTTAATTAATGAACGAAGAGTAATTTTACACCTACATTCGCCAGCAGAAAACCGGAATCACCGGCCTGTTTTCATACAAACGAGGTAACGAGGACAAAAAATATTGCTTAGCATTATTGCTTTCTTACTCCTGTTATGACGCTTTGAGTCGTCAAACGTGAAAAGTTCTTATTTTTGACGACTCAAAGCTTCATAATTCCTAAACAGACTTTGGTTAAACTAGGTGTGTAGTTACTCTTCGGAGGCAGGAGTACAAGTTTGGTTTTGTGTTGAAACATTACTTGGTATCAAGAGCAATTATTGTGTCCGTCCATAGAAGGCGTTTTATACTTACAGAATAGATGAAATAAGATCCATTATTCGTTTGGTAAATTCTGTTAGATTCACAGATAAACTCTTCACGTCAAAATAAAGTGGGACATACATATAATGGATAGGCTTTAAGAATTACGATTAATGCCAATCCAATATTTGCTTTGATCTATATTACTTTGTGGTGATTTCATCTGAGATGGTTAGGCCACGCCCATTTCTGAATACCTACTTTTAAGATTTGTACTTATTTCCATGAAGTACAGATCTGTACTTACTTATATATCTATCTATACGTAAGTTAAAGTATGTTTCAGCACTGACCCGATTTGCGACAGACAGACAGATCCAAATGGAGGCAAAGTTTCACCGTTCACGCATATCAGTTCGACATGATTAGTTTATATATAGATTTTTGATAAACGTAGATTAGCTTGCGTCCAACTCTCGAGGCATTTAAATTCATCATCGGGTGTCGTTTTTGTCGTATATGGTTTTTACATAACATTTAATTAAAATAGGTAATTTACTCAGTCTTAAAATAAGGGATTGAAAAAATAGTACGATGCAAAAATACTGTTAAAAATAACGCTAACGATTAAGGTTATTTTTAACGGTTAACGTTATTTTTAACCGTATAATAACGGTAAAATAACGTACTTGGTATATCGGTATTTTGGCCAAATAACGTTAATTTTCAAGTAACGTTATCAATTCCTGCTTATAATGCCGTCCCTTGCGTGTTCAATCTTCGCCTTCAGAATGCATTGATTCCCGGGCTGCCCCCTGATTCCTAGTCAGATCATGCGGTAATTTCCCGACATTAGAGAATCAACATTGCCTTCATGCAATGCGGGAATTCCCCGCCAAGCCACCGTACATTATTTATCAGATAAATTGCCAGACTATTAAATTAGCTCAGTTCCGAGAATCGTGTCAGAGCGATAATCCGGTAAATCGAACGTGCTAGAACTTTGATACTAAAATAAGACTGAACAATGTTGTCGTTATGATAAAATGAAACAGGTTAACTTCGCATGATAGAAGGCCTTTCAACAAAAATTTGACTAATGTTAGTTTATATGCCAAAGTTCCAAATGGTACCTACGAAATTATTTATTTAATTGTTTTAATCGCTTTCTTGAAATAGCGCACTTTAAAATAATATACAAATATGTATAATACCCGTTGAATATTGAAATGCCTCGAGTTTTGGAAAGCCCGTTATATAAGTTTTCTTGTACATAAACCCTAACGTTCCTTGTTTTATAAGGCACTAACTACTAGTACGTTTTGTTATACGGTTGTGTGTACACGCCCAGACTTATATTAGTTGTAGTTGGGTTAAGCCCGATTGAGGCAGTTAATAATATTTGTAAAATGAAGGTGGTATTAAATATATTTTGTTTCAAAAATGTTTGTTTTTTTTGTTGAGCAAATGCCCTTCATCACATTGTAGACTTGTTGTAGACACTCGATAAGCTAATAAATAAGTCACAGATAATATCTACTATAGTTTTGAGTTTAATATACTACTTATACTTAATATTATCTGTGATTTAGCTTGACCGTATTAAAACGTACAGACAACGACACACTGTGCTACCTATCACAAATTAAGGTTCAAAACTATTTGGGAGAATTTTGTCTTTTTGTAAAATATGATGTGCTGCTGACTACGTAAAACCAAAGAGAAGCTGTTTTAAAAAATAAATACCTACGTTAGGTATGTTATGTACTATTGCATAACAAATGAAATGTATTCAAGCAGTTCCATTATAATCAAAGTAACGTGCAAGGACAGAGTGGGAAAGCTATTTTGTTTTACCATGGTTATTGACGTTATTAGAAATATCGGAGTCTCAAAAATAAACCGCTACCTACATGGTGTAAATCCCGACAAAGTTTATTCTAATAACGGGAAAGCTATTTATTTAAAATACAGTACATACTGTATCACGTCTTTGTTACTAAATATGAAGATTATTGGACCACCTTCGACGGTTTCCTGGGCTACCTACTTATATCTCAAACCTTAAACGATTTTAAACTTTATTGACGAATATAAGGTTCAAAATTAATTTAAGATATTTTACAGTTTTTCAAAACAAGTACCTAGGTAGTTAGGTACTTACCCACTTATATCTTGATGTACTTGTGACGAAGTAGGTACCTACCTATCAATATAAGCAGTCTTTCAAAACACTTCGGTGAAATGATAAGATAAAAATTTGCGTGATATGAATATATTTTTATACAATCATTCAAAGTAGGTAGGTCTACAATGTTGATGTTATAAATGCACTCTTTTATGTACCTTTTCGTATCGGCCTATGTTGTTATAATGCACCTCCTGTTTGTATGTCGGCTAGTAGCAATGTTTCTGTAAATGAATGGACGGTTTAGCAAAATGCTGTTATCTTTTGGTTGTTCTTTATGAGAAAAATACTAAAAAGTAATGAAATTTATCTCCGAACAGATAAAAAACATAATTGGCATTCAAGGGACTATTAAATATAATGTATTAATGTGATAATGTGTCTTTAGACTCTATAAACAAAAGTTAAGAGCGCGCCATTGGAAAAATATCTTAGAATAGGCTTAAGGCCTTTACAGCCGTCAACTAGTGCCACTAATTCATTTATTTTTAATATAGAAACGTAAAACAGGTCAATATTAAAAAGAAGGAAACGACCATGCCCTCTTCAATTATCTCCAATATTTTTTGTAAAACTCTTCAACAGTTTTCATTCTTTCTGTGAGTTTTAAAATCCATTTAAACCAAAAGTTACCAATCTCGTTCTGATTGCACTTTAAAAGTAGTAAAAATAATGAAAAATATTAAAGAGTTATTCAAAAAATATTAGAAACAATTTAAGAGGGAATGGTTGTTTCCTTTTTTTAATGTTTACTTGGTTTACGAGTCGTTAACATAAATAATATTGGCGACGCTAATGGACCAATTTAAGCGCCTTAAATAAAGACTTGTGAATTAGGCATCTCTCTGTACCTGTAGTGCACTCCGAAGAAGCTTTGTGGTACTTTTTATCGCTTGCAATTTTGATTTTTTTTCCAATGGGTGCCGCCATTGGAAAAAAAAACAAAATTGTGCAGATTACGCGCTCTTAAATAATATTTCGGGATGAGGAGTGAACATTACTGAATCTGCCTAGTCACTCACTGCCATATTATATTTTGAACCAGACACGATAAAACATCCGATGTTTGACCCCATTTTTATTTATTTTTATGACTGAGGTAAGGTAAGGTAGGGTACCTAACCTAGGTAGGCTTTTTACATTTACTAACATTTCGCTACTTACTCGTTTTTCATCCTTGATCTTCACTTCGCACTTAGGTTGATCATCATTCTCGTCATCATCATCACATTCACATTCATCATCAGCGGCTTCCGCAAGGGCTGCGGCGGTGAAGCCAGAACAAACACCCTTGCCTACGACATTGAAGTATGAGTGCAGAGGTTTAGCCCATCCATCTGGGTTTGACCCGGTCTTTGCCAGGAGGCCAAGCAATGATGCCATGAGCAGCGTCCCTCCGACTACCCAATTAGTGTTGCAACTGTTTCCAGGGCTGCCCGACCCGGATTCACTACCGCGCCTTATTTGCCCTGCTTGGGCCGCTTTGGCTTCTCTATCGTGCCTTATTTTCTCTGCTTGGGCCGCTTTGGCTTCTCTATCGTGCTTTATTTTCTCTGCTTGGGCCGCTCTGGCTTCTCTATCGTGCCTTATTTGCTCTGCTTTAGCCGCTCTGGCCTCTTTGGCCGCTTTAGCCGCCTCCGCCGCTTGGGTCGCTTCAGCTTGTAGGAGAATTTTCGCTGCCTGGATGGCAGCTTCGCGCTCTTTCGCAATACGCTCCTTTTCAGCTTTACATCGCCTTTCTTGTTCTTCTGCGCTAAATAGAATTATATTATTGTAGTAATGACGTTAAATAACAATGACGTTATTGTAGTATCTACGCGCTACAATAATGTAGTAGCGCGTAGCTACTACACTAACGTAACGGTATTGCTCATCAGCAGTGACGCATCACATAGCTACTACAATAACGTAACGGTATTGCTCATCAGCAGGGGCGTAGCGCGTAGCTATTACAATAACGTAACGGTGTTCATCAGCAGAGGCGTAGCGCGTAGCTACTACAATAATGTAATTATGTAACGGTATTGCTAATCAGCAATGGCGTAGCGCGTAGCTACTACTAGCCGGTACTAGCTACGGAGCGGCGCGCGGCGGGTAAGAAACAAATATTGCAGCATCGCAATCGCAAACACGGTGGTACCTAGTAAGTAGGTACCTAATTAAATTAATAAAAAAGTGGGTAGGTAGGTAGGTACTTAGTTACTTACTTTTAAATAGGTAATGTAGGTACCTACTTCGTTATTCTGACAACGTTCTATGATGCAAATGAAATACAATATTTTTATTGTTATTTAAAATTAATACATACCAGTCGCACATAGTTTCAGCCGGTATTTATTTAAACGATTTTAGGTAAACTAAGTTGTGCATTTTTGTAAGCTATTTATTTAATTATGTTGTGTTTGATTTAAGTAAAATTTTACAGTTCCGTTCATGTTAACAATAATATTGCCATTTTGAATGTCTATGACACTGACTTCTTTTTTGTACTTCTTGTCACCACGTCTCCTTTCATTTTCCATGGAGTTTGCACTAGAAATAAAAATTACTTTTGAATGATTTGGTAGGATACCTAGTAGACCTAGTTAATACCCCTGTTATATACCTACCACATTTTAAGTACTGTCGGTTTGTTAATACGTATGTCCCGCTCATCGAAAATGGTCCCGCTCTTAGATTATTAAATAATCTAAGGTCCCGCTATATGGCTGTCAGTTTGTTTTCCTCTACTCGCATTTTTGAACCGATTCTCGTGTTGTCATGTCACTCACAAAATTCACGAGAATCGGTTGAGAAATGCGATCTATAGAAGAGGATCACACACAACAGGGGGCCTATTCTCACGCGATAGACAAAATGTCGCAATAGAGATAATGTCGAAATAAAATGGCGGATCCGCCATTTTGTCTATTCAAACCTGTTTTTGGTATCTCGAAATGTCACCATAGAGATATGTCCTCGACATGCAACGTGTGGTCGATAGCTAGAGATTGAATATCTTGAACATTACGTTAGTCGAAGTGTCGAATTGTCTCTTTCTTATGAGATGGGTGACCATTTGGGTTGGGACTACAATAACGAATGTTAAACTTCTTTTGAAAAGGCAGAGTACGAGATGGGTGACCGTTTTGAACAGCAATAACGAATATTAAGCTACTTTTGAAGAGGCCGGTTACTAGATGGGTGACCATTTGGGACTGCGATGACAAATTTTAAGCAATTTTAAGAAATGGCCGGGTGTGGGATGGGTGACAAAGCTTTAAATGAGGCCGGATGGATCTCAGATGGGTGACCGTTTGGAACAGCAATAACGAATGTTTAAGCTACTTTTGAAGAGGCCGGTTGCCAGTTACTAGATGGATGACCATTTGGGACTGTGATTTTTTTTGTGATGATGAATGTTAAGCAATTTTAGGAAATGGCTGGGTGTGGGATGTGTGAGCGTTTGTGACTGCGATGCGACGAAAGTAAAAAAGCTTTAAATAAGGCCGGGTATGAGATGGGTGAACATCTGGTAACCACTTTGAAAATGGTCACCCATCTCCGGCTTGTAATGTCGAAAAATTGCTAAGAATAAATTTTTTGGCTGCAATAGAGATTTTAGTGACATTTTCAATAGAGATTATCTCGAATTCGAGAAATGTCGCAGTGCGCGAGAACGAGAATAGACCCCCGGTCGTCACATACGCAACTCGTGACATTAGTACGCCAATCGTCCCTTAACTTAAGTCGTCACATCATACGCAACTCGTCACATACACAAGTTGTCACATACGCAAGACGTCACTTTCGCAACTCGTCACATACTTACGTAAATTTGTCACATACCTACGCAACTCGTCACTTTTCGAAACTCGTCAATTTTTTTTCGTTTTAATACAATGTCCCAAATGATGACTCTAAATCCTGATGGCTGATAGATAATTTGGTTGGTCACCCATCTTGCTTTTGGCCTTTGTTCGCTTTAGGGCAGATTCGCTTTAAGACAGATTCGTTTTACGACAGATTCGCTTTACGGCAGATTCGCTTTATGACAGAAATTGTACAGTCGTTCACAAAAATTATAATAAATAATACTTACAACGCGTGTAGTTAAAGAATGGGATTTGAAATGGCGTCGTACCTACATGTTTCTCTTCTCGCTCACTTACCCACACTTATTGTGAGCCGCTATTTTCAATCCTTTTTTGACTGCCGCCAGTTAGTAAAAATCTTTATCTTCTTTAAATTACGTTACCAAAGTACCAGGGTAGCATAAATTCAGAGGAGGTTAACAATTAACAGATGGAATTTTTTACAATGACCTCTATACTTTATCGCTGTCGCTCTCGCGCTAACATTATTGTTGTCGAGTTGACTGTACTTCTGTCGTATAGCGAATCTGCCGTAAAGCGAATCTGTCGTAAAACGAATCTGGCCTAAAGCGAATCTGTCTTTAAGCGAACAAAGAAGTATCTGCATTATCTTTATCGAGCCTAATTCGGTCACCTATCTTGCTTTTGACCACCCCAAAAATGGCTGCACGATCTTTATCGAGCCAAATTTGATCATACATCTAACTTGCTTTTGGCCACACAAATTAGGTTCGATAAAGATTGTGCAGCCACTTTTTGTGTGGCCAAAAGCAAGATGGGTGACCATATTATACTTGATAAAGATAGTGCAGCCACTTTTTGAGTTGTCAAAAACTAGATGGGTGACCAAATTAGGCTCAATATTGAGCTGCCATCAGGATTTAGTTTAGAGTCATCATTTGGCACATTGTAATAGAACGAAAACCATGTGACGAGCGAGATGCGTAGGTACCTGCCTATGTGACGAGTTGCGTAGGTACCAATGTAACGAGTTGAATATCCGTTTTGAAAAGTGACAAGTTACGTATGTGACGACCTGCGTGTGATCCTTATTTTGTATATAAACTAGAGAACAAAGTCAATTTATCCTGCGAGTTCAGACTTTAAATCACGAACTAGACTAGATATACTGAGCACAGTGAGTGATGTTGATGACATAGCAATTTAATTTTGATCTGCTGTTACTTTGGCCACAGTGGCCTCAGAATACATAATAAGTCTTTGGCGAGGCCCTCTGTTCTTACCGGAGGTGCAGTTGGCGGCCGGCACTCGCAGCCATAAGGCGCGCCCACCTGCTGGTTGACACGATTGCATTTCGAGGAGGAGGAGAAGAATAACTTGTAGACAAGGACCGCGAGGCCCGCGGCCACCGCCACGCCCGCCGCGATGGGCACCCAGTCGCGGTCACCCTGCCCGGGCTCGCGGCTAGAACTCATCACACTCGCATACCTGGAAGAATTTCGTTTGTTACCAACCAGAGTCACTCTCATAATAGGCCACCTACTTGACCAACGCATACAGAACGCCCTACGATGAAGCGCAACTCTACACAATGTGCTGGTGTCCATGTCCAGGCTTCTCAGTAGAAACACCAAAATCCGAATCTACAAGACCGTCATCGGGCCTATTTTAATGAATGGAAGTGAGGCTTGGACACTTAGCGAAGAAAATCAGCTTCTGGTAGCCGAAAGAAAAATCCTTCGTAAAATCTTTGGTTCTAAACATGATGCTGATGGAAGTTGGAGGATCTGAAAAAACGCTGAAGTAGAACAACTCCTGGCTGGGCCTAATATTATTAGACAAACGAAGGCACACAGACTCCGATGTCTTGGAAGAATGTGAACGAAGAGGAGCGCCAAAAGAGCCTATCTCGGTCAAGCAACTGGCCGACGCCCGGTCGGACGCCCCCGCTACCGATGGAGAGACGTGGTGGACCTGGAGGCCGATCTACGTGAGCTCGATGCTGGGGACAGGCGCGAAAAAGCAAAAGATCGAGATAGATGGCGAGGTCCAGTATCGGAGGCCAAGATACACTTTGGGTCGCTGAGCCACCGGAGTAAGTAAGTACAAGTACTTGGTCATGACCAACGAGTCCACGCCACGGGGCACAGCACAGCATAGATCACGCTATCGTGATCCTAATAAGCATGAAAAGCTATTCCATGCATAAGGCAGGAACCTATAGTAAGTGTGAGAGTAAACTACCAATTCACTTATTTAAAAAATCGCAGGGAATCTGTAAAAAATCCGCGTAGGTATGGTAAATGGTAAACGAGGGACAGTCAAGAGAGTAGACGAGGTGGCTTGGATTTAGAAAACTTGAGCACGAATTTGTATATAGTGAGTTTACTACTTTATTATAAAACATGCAGAGATTCTAATGCACATATTCATTTTCCGCGGAAACACTTATTTTTGAAAAAAATAAAGACCAGTGTCGTCATTCTTGACGTTTAATGGCGGCGCACTAGGTTGGTAGCACTGCTAAATTGTTGCGATGGTGAATCAAAGACCGCCCAAAGGTCACGTGATAGGTGCGAGGAGCGTAGCGACGAGCATGTTAGGTGTACATGAACCCAGCGCGCGAGCCGAGCGAGCGAAGCGAGCGTGCCGCGGGAGCGGCCGGCGAAGCGCCAGAAACGACTTTTTTTACGTGCGAAATTTTGTACGTACCTACGTCCCTTCCCCTCTCCCCACCTCTTTTTAGCCTCCCCTGCTTAATTTCTACATTTTTTGTTTTGAGGTTATGTTTACACAAAAAATTATTTCTTGAAAACTACGCATCACGGGCAGATGGGGATTGGAGGAGGGAGTTGTTTCCCTTCCCTCCCCCTCTCTCCCTCCTTTAATTGCCGAAAAACAACAGCAATTTGGCTGTTATCATTACTTTTTTGTGTATTCATATATATCAATATCTCTGCAAATATGTACTTCCGCGGAGTGGGAGTACCACCAGGGGGGAGGTTACCTCCCCCCCTCCTCCCCCCTTCCCTCAAAATCACCAAATTCGTGCTCAAGTATTCAAAATTTTTACCGACGAGGTTCCTTAGGTAAACTCAATAAAAATACTTGCCCATAAATTCATGAGGCTGTTTTCTTGATAATAATAGATACAGACCTACCTACATGAAACCTAAAATTAAACAACTTTATACTTCCTATAAACGTAGGTATGTAGGTTCCAGATTATTAAGGTAGGCAGGTAGGTACCTAAAGCTTTTAATTAAAGTATTATTATTTAATAATTATTTAGTCTTTTAGTCCTTATTTAAGAGCACTTTTCAATGTAAAATTCTGTTATTTTATCGCTTTAAAATTATTTACAATTAAACTATTGTTTCCTAAAATGTTGACACCATTCATAGCATAGACTTTTGATAGTGTTCTGTCTGTGCTTTTGATCATGGCACCACAGAGTGGTGAATTTAATAAAATAATAGTACCTACCTGTACTTAAAGTTTTTTTTAATTATATTACTCTGCAATGCTTCCTATAGGTATTCAAAAAGACTACAATATCCATCAGGGATAAAATGACATTCCACATGATTTCAAAAAAATCTACTTTTTTAGAAAACGGTCTTCAAAATCTTAAAATTACAGTTACCATTTTAAAGAGATAAAATAACAGAATTTAACTAAAAAACTATTCTTAGGACCAAAATACTAAAAATAGATTATGAAATAAAAAATATTAAAAGCCTACCTACATAGGCACGTTGGGTAGGTACGTTATTGCAAATATACAATTTTCGTATCAAGAAAACAGCCAGCCTCATGAATTTATTGGCAAGTATTTTTTTATATTGATTTTATAGTAACAGTAACTGCAAATAACAAACCACAAAAATGTTTTGGGTCTGCCATTATTTTAATACTAGCGGCCGCCCGCGGTTTCACCCGCGTGGTTCCCGTTCCCGTGGGAATATCGGGATAAAAAATTATATGTTTTAATCTAAGCTATCTGCTATCTGTGTGCCAAATTTCAGCAAAATCCGTTCAGTATTTTTGCGTGATTGAGGAACAACCATCCAAAATCTAAACATCCAAACTCACAAACTTTCACATTTATAATATTACTTAGTAGGACTAGTGGCCGCCCACGACTTCGTCTCCGTGGACTCTAGCTAGTAAACCTTTGATCCTCTTTGTCTAGGTAGGTAGGTACCTACCTGATTTATTAGCTGATATTAGTAGAAAAGAAGGTTACGAGAGCGCGATTCGTGGGCCCGTTAGTCAAATAAGTCAACTTAGTTCGTTGAAGTGAGCTATTGTAAGTGACTCGCTGGTAACAAACGAAATTCTTCCAGGTATGCGAGTGTGATGAGTCCTAGCCGTCGGCCACCCGAAGAGGGCAACAGCGGCTGGGTCCCCATCGTAGTGGGCGTGGTCGCGGCCGCGGCCCTTGCCGCCCTTGTCTACAAGTTCTTCCTCGAAGATAAATTAAAATAAGATTGTAATGCAAAGCAGATAACAATACCTAGTTCAGTAAACAGCCTCAGCCTCATGAATTGTTTTGGCAAGTATTTTATATTGATTTTAATGGTAAACTGCAATTAACAAACGAGACGGAGTTTTTGGGTTTTCCATTATTTAATACTAGCGGACGAAGTCGTGGGCGGCCACGACTTCGTCCGCATGGGCTCTAGGGAACCTTTGATCCTAAGTTTTCCTAGGTACCAAGTACCAACCTGATTTATTAGCTGATGTGTTAGTAGAAGGTTTACGAGAGCGCGTTCCGTGGGCCCGTTGGTCTAATAGGTGACGTATTGCGAGTGACTCGCTGGTAACAAACGGAATTCTTCCAGGTATGCGAGTGTGATGAGTCCTAGCCGTCGGCCGCCCGAAGAGGGCAACAGCGGCTGGGTCCCCATCGTAGTGGGCGTGGTCGCAGCCGCGGCCCTTGCAGCCCTTGTCTACAAGTTCTTCCTCGAAGATCAATTAAAATAAGACTGTAATGCAAAGCAGATATCCAACAATACCTAGTTCAGAAAACAGCCTTAGCCTCATGATTTTTTGGCAAGTATTTTAACGTAAAAAGTATTAGAAAATTTCGCCAAATCCATTAGTCGCTCGGTAGCATAATTGGTAGTGCATTGGGCCGGAATCCTAAGGGTGCGGGTTCGAATCCCGTCTGAGTTGCTACGGGTGAGTCGATTTTTTCTAATATTTTTCATTATTTATTCATCTTAAGTATTTTATATTCATTTTAATTTAACCTTCGCTCCCAATGGTAAACTGCAAATCTATACATATAAAACTTTAAATTGATTGACTGACTCCCTAACGGATGAAGGTAGAGACACCATTTTTGGAGGGTAGATAACTTTCATGATGTAGATGGGCACTAAGAAAGGATTTTGGAATATTCCCAAAGGTAAAGGTGAGCACTAACGGATGAAGGTAGAGACACCATTTTTGGAGGGTAGATAACTTTCATGATGTAGATGGGCACTAAGAAAGGATTTTGGAATATTCCCAAAGGTAAAGGTGAGCACTGAGAAAAGGTTTTGGAAAATTCCCGTTATACCTACAAGGTGCTACAGGGTGTTCCAGTTTGTGTGGGAATTTGTATAGAGCTGAAGATAGATAGGTACGCCATTTTTGGAGGGTAGATTCCTTTCATGATGTAAATGAGCACTAAGAAAGGATTTTAGGAAATTCCCGTTATATACAAGGTGCTACAGGTTGTAAGTTTGTATGAGAATTTGTATAGGGCTGAAGGTAGAGACACCATGTTTGAAGGGTAGATAACTCTGATGGTTTAGGTAAGCACTAAGAAAGGGTTTTGAAAAATTCCCGTTATACAGGGTGCTACATGGTGTTCCAGTTGTATAGGGAGTTGTATGGGGGCTGAAGGTAGACATCATTTTTGTAGGGTAGATATACCTTAAATGGTGTAGGTGAGCACTAAGAAAGCATTTTGGAAATTCCCGTTATACAGGGTGCTACAGGCTGTTTCAGTTTGTATGGGGATTTGTACCATTGATACCATTTTGGAGGGTAGATACCTTTCATGGTTTAGGTGAGTACTAAGAAAGGTTTTTGGAAAATTCCCGTTGTACAGGGTGCTACAGAGTGTTCCAGTTTGTACCTACATGTTTTTTTATGGGAAAATTCACATGTGTGAAATGAATACTCAATACTCAATACTCAATATATTTATTGCAACCATAATGTTATAAAGATGTTACAACTAAAAACAAAGTACAAATTATGGACCCTGTTGGGTATCGCAATATTGGGAAGAAAAAGAAGACAAGAGGACGACTTTTCCATAATAAAATTCAATAAACTAGATTTTGGGGCTTTTGTAAAGCGGATACAAAGACACCTATCTATTTTCATTGCTGCATAATATAGGTAATATAGGTATGATTCTTGAATATTGTAATAGCTTTTTGAAATTAGTAATTTTTTTAATTGGTTTGTAAATATGTTTTCGTTTTTTTCATCTCTTAAATGAAGTCTACTGATAAGTACCATTGGTAATCTGTGACTTTCAAAATAAATGCACAACTATCTAAATCATGCGAACGAAGTTGCGGGCAAAAGCTAGTAACAAATAAAAGTCTTATTTTAACCATTGATATGAAAAAGTCATTGTTTTTACCACGTTTTTATTAAGTTTCTATCTCGTGTGTTTGTTTGTGTCCACAAATTTTGCAAACGATTTCATACTAGCTTCCCGATAAGCTAGAGACTTGAAACTTTGAACATAAGCATAAGAATAAAATTCTTATGACATAAATCAGAACTGCAAGGCAATGCAAAATGGGAAATAGTTTCCAGGGATGGAGCTGGAAGAAGGATACAGGAACTCTTTAATAAAACCACGCTACCCCATCAAGTTTGGGCTCGTATGAATCCTCTTAACAAGTTCTCTGTTGGAAAATAGTGTCCAAGGTCTGATGATGAAGCCGGAAGAAGGCCACTGGAACTCTGTAATTAAACCATGCAATCCCACTGAGTTTGAGCTCATTTGATTCGCCTTGACTAGAGCTTCGATAGGAGATGGCATATTTTTAGTTTGAGCTCGTTTACTAAAAAAAGGAAAACAATAATTTACTAAACAAAAAAAATTAAACAGGTTTTTAAATTGGCCTAAAAAAGTATAAAAATCGAACAAAAACATAAAACGGACTAGGTAGTAAAGACAGACTTAAAAGTAAAATAAATTCTTCTCTAGGTACCTAGGTAGGTACCTACCTAAATATTTATAACCTATAAATACAGGGGGTCAAGTCTAGGGTTGCCAACTTTTTTTGGATCAAATAGATGTAACCTAGCTATAGGCTTCGTATCTCGGAAGGGATGTTTAATTAAAAACAACGGTTCAATCAACGTAATAACAAGAGTTGTATTTCACATAATTATGGTTCACAGTATTTCAACACATTACCTGTCTTTAGATAGTATTTTAAAGTAATTCCTTATTCAATAATAAAAGAGATCGTTCTTGTAAGCTTCCTTGCAAAAGTCTACCCGCCACCTTGACATTAGCTGTCAACTGTCAACTTGACAGTGACAGCTCACTTTGACGTATGATTCAGCTATAGAGTTATAGACAATATTTATGTTTCGTTACAGTCGGCCATCCTTCAAGAACGAGTCCCTTCGTTTTCGCATTTAATAATAAATAACAGTAAATCTATACCAATATGCTAAAGTATCGAGTAAAGTACCCATCTCTAAAAGCTATAATACATAGTGTTATTTTAAAAACTAATATTCCGACGAACTGAGAACCTTATCTTTTTTTTTTTTGAAGTCGGTTAAAAAGAAAATTAAAACAGCATAATGGCATATAACTCGTTGAAAACATTAAGTAGGTACACAAAATCCTTTTTATTTCAATTCTGATTATTGATACATCAACTTTATAATTGTTAAGTAATTTTCTAAAGTTCTTATGTAACCTATAGATTATTTTCATATCGGTAATCTAAAATTCCTAATTATTATTTTATTTTTATTTCTTGGAAAAACTTATGTACAGCTAAGTATTCTTATAATGCTTAATAACAATAGTTAGTCATTTTA
The DNA here is from genome assembly GCA_928269145.1 of Agriphila tristella. Classification (NCBI taxonomy): domain Eukaryota; kingdom Metazoa; phylum Arthropoda; class Insecta; order Lepidoptera; family Crambidae; genus Agriphila; species Agriphila tristella. The sequence continues at coordinate 25,569,322 of OV743436.1, read as the reverse complement.
CATTAGTCACTCACTAATCAAGTTTTCACATGTAAGAAAGTATTATAACTAAGGTGTGTGTGATTGATTACCTATTCTACAATAGACTAGTCCATTCAATTTTAATTATGTTCAGGAGTGAGTAAGTAATTTATTATGGTAGTCCTTTTTACAAGTAAAACCCTTTGAAATTTGTCAACAATCACCAAAGTTTACAGAGATATTCACAATCAAAGTTTGAAGATAATGAATGAGTACCTACCTACTGCTAAAGCTCGCATTGCCGTGACGTCACAAGTCTCAGCCGTCGACACCAGAGTATAATGAGCGGTGTGACTCCACTCTGGGTTTGTAGCGTTCATTCCCGTGCTTAGGATTTGAGACTTTAAATTAAGTACTGTCACTTTGTAGGTTCTTATCGTTACAAATAAACTTTGTTCCAATTAAGTTACAAACAATTCTTTCCATTTATAAAACAAAGAAAGTTGGTGGATTAGTCTATCACGGACACAGTGGTCATCATTCAATTACTACTTAATTATAATAACTTAATGAGGCAACAATGTCAGTCAATTCAAGTTACGTACTTACTTATTCTATTAGTGTCTGTCTCAGAATGGAGTGAAGTTTTTAACAAAATTATCTATGAAGTTAACAAAATGAAAATAAATCAGAACATGTGAAACAGGCGCTTACATCGAAGTGTTAATTTCTTTTCTTTCCTACCTACTTACTTAATCTATAGCCGGGTGGTGAGACTGTTGAGCGCTTCTTCCTTAACAACAACACCACCACAGCTGCGGTGCTTCGAGACTTCCGTGAGCTCCTGCCCTCTGTGACTCTAACACCCATCACTCACTTAACTATAACCGGGAGTGACGTGCTCTTCCTTCACAACGCCACGGCCACGGTTGCGATGCTTCGAGACTTCCGTGAGCTCCTGCCCTCTGTGACTCGAACACCCCTCTATCACTTAACTATAACCGGGAGTGACGTGCTACTTCCTTCACAGCGCCACGGCCACGGTTGCGGTGCTCGAGACTTCCGTGAGCTCCAGCCCTCTGTGACTCGAACACCCATCTCTCACTTAACTATAACCGGGAGTGACGTGCTCTTCCTTCACAACGCCACGGCCTCGGTTGCGGTGCTCGAGACTTCCGTGAGCTCCTGCCCTCTGTGACTCGAACACCCATCTCTCACTTAACTATAACCGGGAGTGACGTGCTCTTCCTTCACAACGCCACGGCCTCGGTTGCGGTGCTCGAGACTTCCGTGAGCTCCTGCCCTCTGTGACTCGAACACCCATCTCTCACTTAACTATAACCGGGAGTGACGTGCTACTTCCTTCACAGCGCCACGGCCACGGTTGCGGTGCTCGAGACTTCCGTGAGCTCCTGCCCTCTGTGACTCGAACACCCCTCTATCACTTATCCTAGACTGCATCGAAGACTTCACCCTACAAGTAGTGCCACCCTCGCCTTCCAGTCTCACTTGCCCTAGACTGCATCGAGGACTTCACGCCACAAGTAGGGTCACCTTCGCCTTCCAGTCATTCACTTATCCTAGACTGCATCGAAAACTTCACCCTACAAGTAGTGCCACCCTCGCCTTCCAGTCTCACTTGCCCTAGACTGCATCGAGGACTTCACGCTACAAGTAGGGTCACTTTCGCATTCCAGTCATTCAATTATCCTAGACTGCATCGAAGACTTCACCCTTCAACTAGAGCCACCTTCGCCTTCCAGTTAGGTATTGATCATGTTACCATTTGTTCTGCAGCTGACCCCTCATCGTTAGTTATGGATTTTCAGTTACTTTGATATCACGACCGTGTCAACCATCCAGAACATCACAAAGCCAACATATTTATTAATGTAACTAATACAAAATCAAAGCAATCAATCTAGGAACTCTCTATATTGTAACAAATTACAGTAGTCATTCACTAATTATTTGTTATCGCTAACATCTTCATTCTCATAACTTATAATATCACTTTTATATCATTCTCCTATCAAGTAACAGTAGGTAGTGTGTTCATTAGTTGTCATTGCTATCGTCATCACTCATCATCATTCTCTTATTGAAAATATCACTTTTATCATTCTTGTAACAGTAGGTAGTGTAGGTATTCCATATAATAGTTGTTGTCGCTATCATCATCATATATATTTTTTTTGAAGAGCAAGCAGAGCGTTGTCAAAGCGTAACTATCATGGATATAATATTTTAATACCAGCCACAACAGTTTCGTATTTTGCGCATTTCCTAATTTAAACGAGTGTCCTACAATACTTACATACTCTTTGAAAGTATCGAGTGTTTTATGATTATTGCCTTTTAAGACCATATCCTAATCATTCATTAAATCGGATCCTGAATACTCTATATATCTCAACGTCTTCTAAGGGTGAGGATTATTTAAGAAAGTCTAGCATCAGCTAGGGTAGGTAGGGTACGGTTAGGATTATCAAACCCTACCAAGACTGTATTTAGTATAAAACTTTCTACCTATATATCATTACAATTAATCAGTTCTTAGGTTTTTTTTTGTGTATGGTATTTTTTTTTTATAAATTACAAGAATAATGTAGTACAGTCAGTAGCAAGTCAGGATATACAAAACTGACAAAAATCTCCTGTTTATTTAGAACCTTAATGTCTTCGTATTTAAGTTCTAAATTGATCGAAACTGCCCAGCGTGCCTCCGACCGTACCTACATTTCAAAAACATTGTTCTATAGATATTATAGTATGAAACTGACTGAAGCTGCTGAAGCACTTCCAGTATTTTTTTCGTAATACAATCACTCAGCTCAGGAGCAAACTGAAGTAAGTAATACTAATCCTGGTTACAACCCTTTAGCCACGGTAATTTAGCTTTAGCAACAGCACGTAGCATTACTGTATTTTCGACTAGGTATTCCTCAGTTTCTTTAATTTGTAATTCCTTTTAAACAACTAGACGACTCATACAAGATGTAACAGTCGTCCCGTCTAAGTTGCTACGGGTGAGCCGATTTTTAGGGTTCCGTAGCCAAAATGGCAAAAAACGGAACCCTTATAGATTCGTCATGTCTGTCTGTCTGTCCGTCCGTATGTCACAGCCATTTTATTTCTAATATTTTTAATTATTTATTCATCTTAAGATGTACCTAACAGTTTTAAAATATTAAATCTGTTTCTCGAAAGATTCCAGTCACAAGATACGTACTTTGGGGTTCAGTCTAAATTCCTCGTACCTAACCCACCTAGTTATTGTCACAAAGTACGTAGCAGTCGCAGTCAGACACATTGATATTATGATCTCATAGGGATTCTCGAGCAGTTTTGGTTGGACAGAGCTCAGTCGCGGCCATCACGGTACTAACGCGGATGATGAAAAAGACTCGAGTATTATTTTTTTTATTTTTAATAAGTCTTATAAATTGATTCACACTTACTTTGTTTTTTTTTTGTCAATAAAAGTTCTAGCTAACATGTTTCTGTCAATCACTTAACTGAGTAGGTACTATAATCTACATCGACGTCGTACGGCCCCATAAATCCCAAGCATACATTTTCTTGTGGTGAAACTATTTTTTTTTTAGATGCGTGGCAGTACGGCATTACTATAACTACCTATTAATAAGTAACCTACCGCTGGTTTATTAAAATTGCCTCTAACCCAATCTGCGCATGTTTGAAGCCATGATATAGACTCACTGCTTACTTTACCAATATTTTACATACCTAGATTCATGTTTTAAAAGTCACTTTCTTTTCTGAGAAATAATTCTTTCGTGTTCGCTAAGCGTAAGTCTTTCGCGTCGCGTGCGCCTATTTTGCGTCGGGAGGGTATGCGGTCACTCACACCAGCCAGCCCAGATCAGCCAGCTGCTCCTCATGCTTCGATTACGGCCTCGGCCTAGTTGATGTCTGTCATACGCTGCAGCGTCACTTCGAGATCGTTGCTATCGTAATTGTAGATCTTGTTTCCGCACATCGCAGTCGTACTCTATGTACGTTCCAGGCTCGATCGCTCTCTTTCACTCATTTTCTGTAACTTAAAAACAGTGTCTTAATTTTCCATTTCAATAAGAGGTATTTATAGTCGTTTCATTCTCACACACAAGGGGAAATCTATCAATATTGAATTTCTCTTATTGTCTGTATTTTAACACAATGTGTAGTTGAAAGTTCATACTGCACATACATACATAAATTAGATTCATAATAATAAGCTAAAATATAGAATGTAATATAAATTATTAATCACTTTTATAAAATTAACTATTTTATGGCTAGTGCAGTAGGTAATAAACCATTCTAATTCTGTCCTACCAGTCACAATTTAACCAATATTTTAACATTGAGAATATTGATTGTTTGGCTTTACTTTAAAGGATTATAGCCTTAGCTATGTTTTATGCAAAATTTCACTGTTGTAAGACTTATAATAATCTAGTCATAATTCAGAGTTAACCAAATTCTGAGGTTAAATGTCCTACTAGTCACAATAGAACTGCATCACAATATAAGTCAATGTTTCACTTTGCTTGTTTCTGAAATTTCAGAAACCAATTCATTCCAAGAGATAATGGTAATAAATTTGTCTTTTTACATATTTTATACTAAGGTCTTTTTATAATAAAGATATGTAATTTCAATCTAATACCCTATAAGTAATGTGAACTTTGAGCTTATAATGTTCAAACATTGAGATGTGATGAACTCTGCCTCAGAAGTTAGGACCTCCGGAGCAGGATTACAATTAGGTAATAGAAACAATACATTGCACAGATTTTCTTGAAATATTTAAGATCAAAACATAAGACTCCATCTATAATGTGGTCACTGAACAACATTTATGTAGGTAACATAAAGTAAAAAAAATGTCTCAGTTTAACACTCAAACACATAATATCACCAGGATTCGAACCCCAGGTCCCTGAAACTTTAGGCAGAGCTTAACTATTCTAACGAAACAACAAAATAAAATGTTATTTATTCACATCATATTAGGTGTAAAAATTTCTCTAAATAATCATACTACTTAACCAAAGTCTTCAAAATCACTAAATATGAACTTATTGCAAGAAGTGTACTTACACTTGACTAAGATTTTTGTGTGACTTCAAATTCCAAAACATCCATTCCATTATCCATGTTGTACTTACATTACAGCTGGTTTCTGTTTGTATCGACATAGACTCTGACACAGGACACGGCAATCTTAAAATAATTAATTGTGTTAAAACTCCAACTGGACTATACACTTTAATACATATATTTTTAGCAAATTGGAATATTCAATATACTATTATATTGATTATTTGAAAACATTATCCATTAATTCATCAATGCCTGAGCAGTCGCTGGCATCTGGACAGCAATAGAAAATCTAATGTCTTGTTTTCTGGGCGTCGTTGACTAGTTAACATTTTAAAGTGAAAGTCTGTCTTCTTTAAACTTCAATCAGTCACTATGAAACTCTTGTATTGAATTTCTGTATTAAAATGATCAATCAAACAATATTTTTTTTTTACCTTCTTCATTAAGTAATGCACATAAAGTTTTCTGGTAAACATATAATATCAGTGTATTTTGTCACTTATGAAACCTGTACTTACTGTTATAGGCATAAAAGATTTTTATCTTTCTCATTGTTTAACACCTAGATGATTTCAATTAATACTCACCAGGTTATCATATCCTTTAAATGTGTATGATGATAGTACTTACTAGAACTGTAATGTTACCAATCAACCATTTGGTACTTACTTGGCATTCTTTCACTGTATATCACTTACCCATGTAGGTGAGGCAAGCATGTATCATCAGCTCAAAAGAAAACTATAAATGAGGCAAAATTCATTATAAGATCATTGTAAATATGTGGGGAATTCAATCGTTTACCTCAGCAGTCTTGTCAATGGTCGGGTCGGCATATCACACGGTGTTACTACTATACTATTTAATATAATTTAGTCAGCATCAGCATTGGATGGGACACTTTATTTATAGCATCTCTTGAAAACAGGTACCTATTCTTATACATTAGGTACAGATAGTAAATTCAAAGTTTTTGACAAGTATTTGACAAAATCATCATCAATACTGCTTGATAAGTTCCATTCCATTATTACTTGGACCCACAAAGAGCATTATTCTATTACCTATTTGTTTTTCCAGTCATCGCAAAGCATTCTAATTACCTGTCTGACCCATTCTACATTCTTAGACAAAACTCCATTTTCAAGTACTTACTTGATACATTGACCTTCACAATTTAGGTACTTGTTAATACGTTGACTGCCTAGCTAGTTAGTTGCAATCAATTGCTATTTTAGTCGAGCTTATGGGCGGGTCTATCTATATAAACAATTTGTTTATAATGTGTTCCCACTTCGGAGATGTAACCTAGCTATAGGCTTCGTATCTCGGAAGGGATGTTTAATTAAAAACAACGGTTCAATCAACGTAATAACAAGAGTTGTATTTCACATAATTATGGTTCACAGTATTTCAACACATTACCTGTCTTTAGATAGTATTTTAAAGTAATTCCTTATTCAATAATAAAAGAGATCGTTCTTGTAAGCTTCCTTGCAAAAGTCTACCCGCCACCTTGACATTAGCTGTCAACTGTCAACTTGACAGTGACAGCTCACTTTGACGTATGATTCAGCTATAGAGTTATAGACAATATTTATGTTTCGTTACATATAGTATTTTCAAGATTTTTTGTGTAAAAATATAGAAGGTGATGAAAAAGTCTAAAAAAATATAGTAGGTTGCCGTTTTGTATGGAGGATTTTAAATAAGTTGCATTTTTCATAAGTTAAAAGTACTAACATTTTCATAATTTATTCAACAACCATAAAGGCAAGTGTTTAATCACAAAAAAATATTATGCAATTAAGTACTTATGTCCATATAAGTAATATTTTATATAGCTTTTGTGTAATTCTTTCACTTGAAAAAATATAAGTAGTAGTTTTGCCTACTATATATTTTCTCAAAAAATATAGTAGGCGAGCGTTCAATATAGTAGGATACTATATTATATAGTAGGGTTGGTAACCCTAGTCAAGTCTGTTAATATTTTCGTCAAAATCGTTTTTCAATGGTGTTTCGTGCTGTGTTGGTGTTCAGCATTTAATGCTCACCAAAGAATGCTCCCAGTGAGGAGAGGACGCTCCTTAAAACGAATAGTTTGGCCGGAAAAAATATTTGTGTGGAGCAAGACATTCAATGAGTCATCACCAGTCTAAAGTGTTTGGTTCCATTCCACCTTAAGATCAGCTGAATGACACCATAATATTGCATTCTTCTGACCTATGTTCAAAGTTTCAAGTATCTGGCAGTAGCTCATCGGGAAGCTAGTATAAAATTTTGCTAATTTTGACAAAGAAAAAAACAAATAAATAAATAGGTAAAGAAGAAAGCGAAAGCGACCTAATAAGAACGTGTTATAATGTCACTTGTAGAAAATTCAAATGTGGTAGGAAGGTAGGTACTTACAAATAAAAAAGTATAGTTTGCTCTTTAACTCCCCTACTTACTAGATACCTCCTGCCTCCCTGCCTCATGCATGGAACAGCTTTTCATGCTTTTATGGTTCACGATAGCGAGATAAACTGCCGATAAAACTCAAGGCAAAAGTATTTGAACTAATTTGAAGAATGCATCATGCCGGTCTTCACATATGGCTCGGAAACCATGTCTCTCACTGAACGATCAGCTGAAAAGTTTAGAGTCGCGCAAAAAGCAATGGAAAGAGCTATGCTGGGAATAACTTTGCGCGACAGGAAAAGGAATGAATGGTTCCGGCGAAAAACGGGAGTGAGAGACGTGGTGCAAGTAATTTCCGAGCGTAACTGGAGTTAGGCGGGTCACGTAGCTCGCATGGATCAAGGACGATGGGCGAGAAAAATCCTTGAATGGAGACCATGGGAAGACCAAAGACCACGAGGAAGCCACGAGGCCGCCCTCCATAACGATGGGTTGACGATATCAGAGGACAAGCGGGACACAACTGGATGACGGAGGCGCAAAACCGGACACAGTGGAAGAATTTGGGAGAGGCCTTTGTCCAGAAATGGACCCAAAGAGGCTAATGATGATGATGATGATGATGATGATAGCGCGATGTTTGCTGTGCCCCGTGGGGTGGAAATCGTTCGTCAAGTAGGTAGGTGGCATATTATGAGAGTGACTAGCTGGTAACAAATGGTATTCTTCCAGGCATGCGAGTGTGATGCCTAGCCGCGAGCCTGAGCAGGGCGTCAGCGGCTGGGCGCCCATCGCCGCGGGCGTGGCGGTGGCCCTAGGCCTTTTGGCCCTTGTCTACAAGTTCTTCTTCGCCAAGAAATTATGCGGATAATAGAAAGTTTGTTAATATTGTAATGCAAAGCAGATATAATACCTAATGATTTAAATTCAAGATTAATGAAAATAAATAAATACCTAACAAATTGAAAATACTGCATCCGTTTTGAATTCTTCAACCATTCTGTATCTTCGTCTTACCTACTCGTACGAGCCTTAGTTGCGGATTAGGTTAACGTGGACGTTAATGTGACAAGGTTCCCGCGCATTACCAATTGGCGCGGATAGTAGGAAGGTATCTAAGTTTATTTTAATAAATATTTTTTCATTTCATTTCATTTTCATTCGCGTGCAAGGCGGCTTTACATTGACTGCTGCTCAAACAAACCGACCGACCTACTACGCCTACCGCCTCACAGTGGGAAAAAATTCGGCTCTAGAGGAAATAGGATTTAAAAAAAATCAACTTTGTTTCTGGTAAAAACTATAAGTGTATTTCGATTGAAATCATAATTATAATACTTTTTTATTATGCCCACTTTTTCTAATAATGCATAGTTTAGGAGAAAACGGTCACATTCGATTCTTATTGTATGGAACCAGAACTTTGATATGATCATGTTGCTTTACCTTAAGTTTCCTAAAGCTGAAACTTATGCGTGTCAATAGGCCCAATGGTTGAGTATTTTACCTATATACCACTTTTCCCTCCTGTGTCCCCTCCCCTTACTCGAGTTTTAGATCTAAGATTACGTCTTTTCGTGTAAAATCAAGTACATTTAATTCTATTTAAAATAGGTTCCTTTTATACTGGAATGGTTGTTATCGGCTTGTTTATGCATAAAAGTTTTTTGGAACTAGAGAGGTCTCAAAGGTCTCTGCTTAAAGTTATGTATTTCAAACAACGTAGATTCCCTACTGAAGAACTTTATTCTTTGAGTGGTGTCCTCTCTGTAAGAAAACTTTTTGTACTACACGTTGTATTAAAAAGACATAAGTTATTAAAATTTGTCCAAATTCAACAAGTGAAAAGATTGAGAAGTATAGTTGCCCAAGCAAAACCATCCAAAACGGCTTTTGCTAGACGTCAATTTGATAAATTATCAGCACTCTTGTACAATAAATTAAATAAATTAACTAACATTTACTCTAAAACTTTATATAATGCTAAAAATATTCTAACTGATTTACTAAATACTCTATCTTATAGTGAGACAGAAGACCTGTTATATATTGTGTAAGAATCATGTTTAAAACAATATCACTATATTCTAATATTTTATAAAAGTTTGTTTATTTCAGATACGCACAGATATACACTCACACACACGCACGCACACACACACACACACACACACACACACACACACACACACACACATGTACACACACACACACACTAGCACATCTCAAATTCAATTAGTAAGTTACTAAGTAGATAATTAAATCAAATATTATAACTATAGTTTACTAGCTTAATAACATGTTGTTCTTTCTCTGATTTAATTTTTATATTTTGTTTAGTCCTAAACTGGAAATTGTAATTTTATGGCTATGGAGGAGCGAGGTCTTTTGGCACAGATATTTTTATATCTAAAAGAGGGCCTCATAAATGGCAGTGTAAATGAAATTTTCTGGTTTTTGAATAAATATTTTTGTATTTTTTTGTATTTTGTATTTTTTGTAAAACACAACAAACAGATACAATAATATAAAAATAAATAATTAGGGTGACCACCCGTACATAAAAAACAAAGACAAAAATGTATGACTCAAACAATGAACCATAATAAACGAATCGTAAAAAGTAACGCATTTGTTTTGGTAAACATCTCATCAGGGTGATCAGGGTCACCGCGCAGTTAAAAATCAATGGGGCCACAACACGCAGTTAAAAAAAACAAAGGCAAAATATTCAATAACTGAGTCATGAAGAGTTGTTTTGACCAAATATTGTGACCACATACATAAAGGATTCACCGGATGACATTGCGTGCAATATAATTGAAAATCGTCTTATAAGAGTTGCATCAATTTGTGTGATTTGAGAAGTTTTTATGGGATTCGCGAAAAACCTCCTAGCTGCATTTCCGCCATTAGTTTTGCCTGAGCCCTGTTTTACAATATCTACAAGTAATACGTTCATTTCATTCTTAAATTTCTCCTGAAGTTCCCTTTTTAGCATTAAGTAAGTCTTTGTTATGTTTCGAAGCTATGAGTTTTTTTAAATCTAACTTATATGCAATATGTAGAAGGTATTCCATGCAACGCATCCATGCATGAAGTGACGAAATACCGTATTTGTAAATTTCGGTAGATGGAGGTTCAGTTAAGGGGCCATAATAGGCAAACATGGTTTGCGCGGGCCATACTTTTATATAGAAAACGTAAAGTTGTAGCCACAAAAAAGAGATTATCTAGTAGTTACAAGTATTAAATTGCGTATAAACCTCACAGATGATTGTAAAAAAACAGAATATCATCAAAAGTGCTTATCGCTGGTCATATTTTTGGCGTAAATAATAGCGGAAACGTATTGAATTCTACATCAAAATACACTTTAACGTATGTGCAGTTGCTCCAATTAATTTTTTTCAAGAAAGATAATTGTGCTAAAGATTATGATGAAAAAGCAACGAAAAACAGAGGTGAGGTATACTACTCATTACTCATACCATTACCATACTCTTTACACGTAAAGAAAAAGAGAGAGACAAATAATTTCGCATAACGGAGCCTTCAGAATAAAGTGCTTTGCAAATATCACATTTTTAAGTTAACGTGGTTGACAAATAAGAAGTAATTTTGCCGTCATTGTCAAAAGTAACTTGAGTTTAATTTCAATATATTTTATTTTAGTTATAAGGAGATTGCATATTTCAGCATTTATTGAACGTAGTACTTCATCAACATTTTCTGGATTTTCTTTTATAAAATCAAAACGGATAGGTCGACTATACCGAAAAGAATTAGGTGTTGAATTTTCCCATATTATTACCCCACTGCTATAACTAGTTTAATCGGTACTAATCTTGCCATAAAAATTCTAGAATCGTCTCTAATCTATCTCAAAAAGGTTTTTATTTATAATTTACTTTGGTTAGAAGCACCATCTACCCACCATTTCGTAAATATTTTAAATTTGTTTCTGTATTTTCGCTTATAGTCATTAACAATCTTTCTGAAGTTTTATTTAATGAAGCCTGAAGATTGCTAACGCATGTTCACTAAAATCCGTACATATTTGGTCTGTTCGATTACGTTTCTATTTGTTTGTGAGGCTACTAAAAGGTTTTCTACGTTTTGGGCAAGGAGAAGAGGTTTGTGTGAAATTTTCTGAATTAGAAGTAACTATATCTATTATATCTGAACTCTGGACCGAGGTATAAGAGATAAAGAGTCACTTACTTCATTAACATTAGACGAGGTGGACCGAATTTCAGACGATATAGAAGGAAATAGAAAAGATTTTACGTTTTGGGCCTATGTTATGTTAGAATAAAGCCAATCAGAGTTTTTATTAACGAACTTTGTATCATCGTTATTGCATTTTATCCACTTAGCCCATAAATTAGAACAGTATTTTGAGACAAATCTAATAAAATGTTTTGATCACTATCATTTAATTAGGATGGAATTTTAGATTTCAAATATTCATATAATAGTTTATGATCTTTAAAATCACTGCAGCTCTTAAACATCACTTAAATATCTGAATTTGTCGCAACACTGTCCATATTGGATATAGCTTCACAAAAACACAAAGTTAAAAAGTAGCGAGACGTTTGCACTGAATGAAGATTCAATACAAACTAAAGCACTATTTGATATTTTAACACGAATAAGTAATATTATTATGTCAAAACAACTCTTGATGACTCAGTTATTGGATATTTTGCCTTTGTTTTTTTACCTGCGTGTTGTGGCCCCATTGATTTTTAACTGCGCGGTGACCCTGATCACCCTGATGAGATGTTTACCAAAACAAATGCGTTACTTTTTACGATTCGTTTATTATGGTTCATTGTTTGAGTCATACATTTTTGTCTTTGTTTTTTATGTACGGGTGGTCACCCTAATTATTTATTTTTATATTATTGTATCTGTTTGTTGTGTTTTATGCATAAAAAAGCCGATAACAACCATTCCAGTATAAAAGGAACCTATTTTAAATAGAATTAAATGTACTTGATTTTACACGAAAAGACGTAATCTTAGATCTAAAACTCGAGTAAGGGGAGGGGTCGCAGGGGGGAAAAGTGGTATATAGGTAAAATACTCAACCATTGGGCCTATTGACACGCATAAGTTTCAGCTTTAGGAAACTTAAGGTAAAGCAACATGATCATATCAAAGTTCTGGTTCCATACAATAAGAATCGAATGTGACCGTTTTCTCCTAAACTATGCATTATTAGAAAAGTGGTCATATTAAAAAAGTCTTATAATTATGATCTTAATCGAAGTACACTAACAGTTTTTACCAGAAACGAAGTTATTTTTTTTAAATCCTATTTCCTCTAGAGCCGAATTTTTTCCCACAGTGCGCCTAGTCGGCTGGCGGCCAACCGCTAGTGCGTGCGAGGCCTTAAGAGCTTATTAGATCATCCTGAATTAAGGATCCGGAATTCAGAGTCCGATTTAGGATGAGAAATTCAGTCGCCAATTAGACCGTCCTGAATAACGGATCCGATATCACAGCTTAACGATCATACAGTTGTTACACGAATGTACTTGCGCGGAGCAACGGAGGGGAAAGTACAGTGACCGTAAAAATACTTGTAGGTAGGAGGTATAGGTATGTAGGTAGGAGGTATAGGCATGTAGCTAAGTTGGTAGTAGGTACGTGTCATTTTCAATGCTAATCTGAACCAGGTTTATTGATTTGCGTGGATTTGCGTGAATTTGCGAATAACTCATCTAATAACATACCTAAAATCAATTTTAAAAGCAAATACACGTCGAGGGTGGCTTGACGGGGGCTAGAGGAGGGTCGAGGGGTGCTCGAGCGGGGCTCATTGAGTTTGGAATCGAACCTGCTTTACTCCTGCTTAGGTCCCGGGTTAGGTTAGAAATTTAAGGCGATTTATTTTTTAGGGTTCCGTAGCCTAATTGCAAAAAACGGAATCCTTATAGATTCGTCATGTCTGACTGTCTGTCTGTCTATCCGTCCGTATGCCACAGCCAATTTATTCCAAAACTATTAGAATTACACAGTTGAAACTAGCTAGGTAGATGTATTCTGTGAACCACTTTACGATTTTTACACAAAATAAAAAAAAAAAAGATTAAGGAGGGCTCCCCATACATGGAACTGAAACGGAAAAAAATTCATCAAACCTATACGTGTGGGGTGTCTATAAAAATTACATTGAGGTTTCTAAAAGTATTTTTTCTCAAAATCAACCGTTTTGGTTTGAATGAGATATAATAAGTAGTTTTAGAGTACCTAGCACATTTGCCAAAACTGCAAATATAACTTTGTCGTTTACAAACACTATGAAAACTAGACGAATGGCGGCTTTTTTTTCGCCAACATAAAAAGCGTTGACTAACTGTATACTCTTTAAGCTGTGGTACTACTGTGTCGGAGCCGAGCGTCCTGAATGCGATTACACTGTCCTAACTGCGTCCGATTTAGCATCCTTAACGCCGGAGACCATTTTCTATCCTAACTAGGATCCTAACTAGGATTGGTATGGCGGATCTGTGGACTGTAGTATGCGGAGCGGGGCGGTTGAGATAATGTGATGTGGAGACTTCGAAGGTAGTGGAAAAGGCAAAGGGAACTCACCAACGCACGTTCTGCATCAGCTTCTCCTTCAGGAAACGCTTGAGCGTCTCACACCCAATACCTCGGATGCACAGGCAATTTAGTTCTTTCACTGCCGGCCGGCGTATTCCACACCACACACAATGCACTAAAGCGCTACCTAATTAAAGTTTATAACAAGTTTATGGAAGCGGTAATAGTATATTTTGCGGTTTACTTAGATTTTAAAGCGGAGATGAAAAATCACTGCATCACGCTGAATTTGGTTCTCGATAACGTCTGTATAGCGGTGGTCAAATAGTTCATCACTATTGGCGCTGTTGTAGGCACAATGTTCTTTCTCGTTCACTCGGCGTATGGTGATGTATGAGGGAATGGGAAAGGAACAACCTGAAGGACGCCACATCACGAAGAGCGCGAAAATGAAATTAGCCAAATGGCGTAAACATCCTCCCGGCCTTGATAATACGTAGTATTATCAAAAAAAGCGGTCAAAACAAAGGGAATAAATTATCAAAATAACATGCGAAATACTTATTTTAATTACCTACCTAAACTATGGGGATTAAACTATTTTATAAGTTATTGAGAAGGCAAGGGACAAAGTTTAACGATGGGTCGTTTAAACGTGCCAGATGCAGTTTTAACTAAGGCGACGCGAACTCTACCATCTTTACCCGGATAAACCTCCTGTATAATGCCCAACGGCCAGCGGAGCGGGGGAACATCATCCTGATGTATCAATACGATAATACCGGGTTTAACGTTTTCCGTATTAGTAAGCCATTTTTGTCTCACTTGTAATGAATTAAGATATTCTAAACGCCATCTTTTCCAATAACTGTGCACCATTTGATCTAACAGTTGTTTTCTATGACGCAGAGTGTTAGTTTCTTCGGAAATAGGCGCGGTAGGTAGGTATGTCAATGGAGAAGCCATTATAAAATGAGCGGGAGTAAGAGGCTCGGGATGCGGGTCCTCTGATAAAATACAAAGCGGTCTAGAGTTTAAAATGGTTTCGACTTGTGTCAAAACAGTTAACAGTTCTTCATAGGTAAGTAACTGAGATCCAATAACGCGGTATAAATGAAGCTTCATGCTTTTAATATTAGACTCCCAGAGTCCTCCGAAATGAGGAGCACGGGGCGGGATCATATGCCATTCGATGCGATGGTCGGTAAGCAGTTCGTTTATCTGAGACTTAGCGCCCACAAAATTCGTCCCATTATCGGAATACATATGCGAAACTGGGCCACGCCTCGAAATGAAGCGTTTGAACGCGGAAATGAAAGCTTCAGATGACAGATTAGACACCAATTCAATGTGAATTGCTTTGGTTACCAAGCAGATAAACAAACAAATATAAGCCTTCTGGCTTCTTTGTCCTCGGCGTCTACATAAAGTAATTTTGATAGGCCCGGCTAGGTCAGCGGCTGAATGAACGAATGCTTTAGTTTCTTGCACGCGGTAAGATGGCAAATCAGCCATTTTAGTATTAAGATGCGATGGAGAATTTTTAAAACAAGAATTACAGGCGTGAACACGTTGCCTAATTACATTTCTTGAAGCTAAAATCCAATATTTTTGGCGCAATAAAGAACTCAAAACATTGGCACCAGTGTGACAATGCAGGCGGTGATAGTAATCGATTAAAAGATGAGTAACATGGTCATGTTTAGGTAATAACGCGGGATGTTGAGCTTCGTATGGTAGGTTACTATTTGAAAGTCTACCTCCTACTCTTACAATTCTGTGTTCATCGAGGAACAAGTCTAATTTTCTCAGCGGCGAAGAAACAACTTTATTCGTTTTTAAGTCATGAATTAATTGAGCAAAGTGAAAACCCTGAACAATTTGGATTAAATATCTTTCAGCTATTATGAGCTGAGAAGCGGATAGTCGGTTATTACGCGGTAATTTTTTAGTAAATATAAGAATATATGCAATAATGCGGATAATTTTATTCCAAGAGGAAAATTTCTGTGTAAGGTCATAAAGTAAGCCAGGAGCGGATTTAGAAGTCGAACACACGAAAGTTTTACTCTTATATTCAGGTAAGGTCTCACAGGCCTCTGGAATAAAAGGTGTGATAGGCCAGTTTGACACTGGAGCACAAAGCCAAGGAGGGCCGTGCCACCATAGCGGATGAGAGAGCAATTGTTCTGGCAAAAGACCTCGAGAAAGGCAATCACTGGGATTCTCTATCCCACTGACATGATAGAAATGTCGCGAATCGAGATTTTCGTGACATTTGGCAACACGGTTACTAACGTAAATATCCCATCTATGCGGTAAAGAATTAATCCATGAAAGCGCTATTTTCGAATCTGAAAATGCGAATATATTATCAATTTTTGTACGAGCACTGTATGTTTTATGAATCAGACGCACTAGTTTTGACATAAGGACTGCGGCGCATAATTCCAGTCTGGCTAACGAAACCACTTTGACAGGGGCCACTTTAGATTTGGCGCATATTAAATTGACATGCACATTTCCCTCGCTGTCAGTGACGTGTAGATATACGACGCAACCGTACGCCTTCATGCTTGCGTCCGCGAACGCTACAATGTTGGTGGTGCAACCACTGGTTACTCCTAGATGACGCGGGATTTTACATGCGGAAAGAAGCGGTAGTTGTTCATTAAAACTTTGAAATAAAGAAAGTATATTGTCGGGTAAGGGATCGTCCCAATCGACTTTGAGTAGCCATAGCTCTTTAATTAAGAGTTTGGCGAATAATATCACTGGAGCGGCAAACCCAAGTACGTCCCATAAGCGGGCGATGCTTGAAAGAATGGTCCTTTTAGTAAATGTTTCCTTAATAGGAGAAGTTGAAAAGGTAAATATATCCAGGGTAGGTAGCCATTTAAGGCCTAACACCTTCATATTTTGATTATCTGAAAATTCTATAGCGGCGCGGTTAGACTGCGGCACAGCATCTAATAACTCAGGTGAGTTACTGGCCCATTTAGTCAAATGAAACCCACCAGACTTAAATAAGTCAATGAGCTCGCGTGAAAGCGATTTTCCCTCGTCCACTGTTGGGACAGAAGTGGTTAAATCGTCCATATATAACTCGTGAGACGCCACATCAGCGGCGCGCGGAAAACGATAGCGTTCGTCGATCGCTAGCTGTCGCACTGTGCGCATAGCTAAAAAAGGGCTGCACTTTAAACCGAACGCGACTCGATTAAACTGAAATTCGCGTATAGGTTGCGCAGGGTCAAAGCGGAATAAAATCTTTTGATATTTGCGGTGCTCTGGTTTAAGAAGAATTCTAAGATACATTTGTTTTATGTCTGCCGCTAACGCGACTGCAAACAAGCGGAAATTAAGTAACAGCACAAAAATGTCGGCCTGGAGATTCGGCCCTGTATGAAGAATGTCATTGAGTGAAATGTCATTATGACATTTAGCACTAGCGTCCAGTACAATACGAACTTTCGTAGTATCTTTATCGCGGCGAACTACGGCATGATGCGGAATGAAGTAACCTTGCGAATAATCCTCGCTGTCCGGCGGGACCTCGCATAAATAATCGTTATCCATGTAGTCCTGTATAACCTCATTGTAACTGGCCCGTAGATCAGGATCCTGAAGTTTGCGCTCTAATGAGAGCAATCGGCGAACAGCGACTGCGCGAGAATTCCCTAGTTCAGACGGATCCCGGCAAAAAGGTAAAGCGGTGAAATAACGACCAGTCATATCACGCGACACGGTAGCGGTGTAAATGTCTTCACATTGACTATCCTCTGGACTAAGAAACCCCTTGGAAGGCATTTCCTCCATTTCCCAAAATTTAGTCAATGATTTATTAAGATGAAGTTCATCGAAGCGATCACGCGTCTCCATGGCATTAGAACACGTGAAGAAAGTAGCGGTATTTATATTTTGAAATGCGCATGTGATGTCATTTTTATTAAAATTATTAATAGGAGCGTCGCCCATTAGAATATAACCAAACACGGTTTCAATAGCGGACGGTGCGGGGGGCGCGACAACCCTACCACTTAACAACAAATGCGGAAACAGCTGAGCGCCGAGTATCAATTCGACCTCACCCGGAATGTGCCAAAACGGATCAGCGAGCGGTAAGTCAACCAAATGTCGCACTATCGAAGTGTCAACATATTCGGAAGGCATGCGGTCCGTTATGTTATCGACAACCAAAGCGGTAATGTTATAAGAACATTGTTTATCCTTTGTAGTAACAAGTAGCTGAACGTAGCCATGAACCGTTTGTGAAGCGGACCCGATGCCCTTAATAAACGAATTTGTAAGCGAAATAGGTTTTAGTTTGAGTTGTTCACAACATGCGGAAGTAATCAAGTTATTCTGCGAAGCGTTATCAATTAAACATCTAACCGTAATGTTTTGTTTGTCATTATTTAAAATATTTACTTGAGCGGTTGAAAGAAGTACCGTAGTACGCGGCGAGCTTGTTATATTATGAAGCGGTGTTTTATCAGAGCGAGCGCATAGCGACACGTTAGCGGGAGCATGCTGCGAGTGCGAGCGGGACGGCAACTTCGCGGCATCGGTGGAGGCGGCAGCGCCCGACGCGGGAAGCGATTGCGCAGGGCGCGCGGGCGCGTGGTGTGAAGACGCAGGGATCGAGGGCGCGGGGGGCGACCCCGCGGGCGGGTTAGCTGTCAATGCTTGTTGTTGACAAGATGGCGCGTTATTATTACTCTCAAAATGTAGCAGGCTATGATGGGCCCTTTTACAAGATTTGCACGTAAAAGTGGAGTTACAATGCGAAGCAGTATGAGATAAACTAAGACAATTTATACAACCTCGTTTGGATTTAACGAAATCGAAACGAGCTTTGGCGGGAAGCGATTTAAATGCGGGACATTTGTATAACTGCTGATGATCAGACTTGTTACACATCATACAAGCCTCAACACCCTTGCCGTTACTCGTGAAAAACGTCTGCGACTGATAGCTGTCGCGCGCGCGGATAAGTTTCGGTTGCACTGAGTGGTTTGATTGCGATGACGAAGTACGATCTAATATTTTTACTTGACTCTTTGTGAATTCTATTAAATCCTTATAAGAAGGAATTTCCTTGTCTCTGATAAAAGATTCAAAGGCATGTGCGGTGGCAGAATCGATTTTACGCATTGCAATATTTAATAAAATGAAATCTTTTAAATCGTCAAATTTTAATTGTTCCAAAGCGGAGACAGCGGCGTCGAAAGTTTCAACAAAAGTATTTAAAGACGAGGAATTATTAGTCGCGGCTTTTATATTAAAAAGTATAGACATGTAATGACACCCTAAAGCTCTCTTATCTTGGTATTTTTTAACTAAACTTTCCCAAATAGATGAGTAATTTTCGCCTGATGGAATGATGCCAGCGATTATTTTTAATGCGGGACCAGTCAATTTCCCAGTCAAATATTGAATTCTTTGAGCATCCGTTAACGATTCATTTAAATGTATATTAGTTTTAAACGACTCATAAAATATGGGCCAACTATCCATTTTTCCATCAAACGAAGGAAGGCTTATCGGCGGCAATTTAATTTTGAGTGGCGAAAACGGAGCTTTATTTTCGCACGAGCTCGAGTTTTGCTGAGACGAATTCTCGATGATACGGGAACGCGCCCTTTGTATCCTAGCGTAAACATCTTCAAATGCATTGAGAGCTTCGTAATTAGGCACAAACTTTGGGTTATCGACAAATCCTAGCTCATTAATAGAGTCTAGATTACAAATGAATTCTTGACGTATGACCGATAATGTCTCGGTTTCTGCCATGAATGTTTCCGTGGAACGACGATCGGAGGTAGTTAAAGATATTTTCTTAGATAAATCATTGAGACTAGTTAAACGAGCGAAAATTGCACTGTTTTTAGCTTGTAATATTGCTATTTTAGCTGCCATGTTGAACAAATGGTGCGTAGGTAAGGAAAATATGTAAGTAAGTACCGTAAGTAAGTAACTTAGGTAAGTAAGTAAAGTAAGCGGTTACAATTATATAGGTAGGTATACACGAGAGACGTATAGTATGGCTACTAACTAATACGGATATCAGGTAGTTTAGATAGGTAAATACCTGGTTATTTGCGTAAATACACCTATAGCACGCCTATATGTAGGTAGGTTAAATGAGTAAATATGGTAGAATGCGATGTAAAATAGGTAATTACCTATGTATATGCGGTAAACTTCTACGTTTCCTATCACGATAAGCGTGTGAAAACAATAAAATAAGCAAGTATTTGGAAATAAATGAACACCTAATTAGGTAAATTATAAAGCGGCGCGGGAGAAGGCGGGAAACGCGATCGACTCGTACGATCGACGTGTAATTACAATACAAGATGGCGGTTTGATTTACGTGCAAAACTATCGGAGTTTGGCACTAAATAAGTATGAAATAAGCGGGTTGAATACGTGTAAACTATCAGAGTTTAACACCAAACATAATGAAAAACGCGAAAGGATGGTCCTATTCGGTTCGAAGTGACCAACTAATGGTATGGCGGATCTGTGGACTGTAGTATGCGGAGCGGGGCGGTTGAGATAATGTGATGTGGAGACTTCGAAGGTAGTGGAAAAGGCAAAGGGAACTCACCAACGCACGTTCTGCATCAGCTTCTCCTTCAGGAAACGCTTGAGCGTCTCACACCCAATACCTCGGATGCACAGGCAATTTAGTTCTTTCACTGCCGGCCGGCGTATTCCACACCACACACAATGCACTAAAGCGCTACCTAATTAAAGTTTATAACAAGTTTATGGAAGCGGTAATAGTATATTTTGCGGTTTACTTAGATTTTAAAGCGGAGATGAAAAATCACTGCATCACGCTGAATTTGGTTCTCGATAACGTCTGTATAGCGGTGGTCAAATAGTTCATCACTATTGGCGCTGTTGTAGGCACAATGTTCTTTCTCGTTCACTCGGCGTATGGTGATGTATGAGGGAATGGGAAAGGAACAACCTGAAGGACGCCACATCACGAAGAGCGCGAAAATGAAATTAGCCAAATGGCGTAAACAAGGATCCTACCTTCCTGAATGCAATTACACTTCTCTGAATTAAGGAGCGACTTCATTCCGTATCCTTGATTCAGGATGTAAGCTCTTTAGCTAGCATGATTGTTCCAGTGAAGTGATAAAGCTACTTAATTATAAAATTAGGTACATACCTACGAAACAGTGTGACCAGATTCAGTATTTTAATACTTTTTCGGTATATTTTATCAACTTTTCCGTGCATCAGTATTTTGGGTATATTTTGGATAAAAAGTTATGTCAATGTAGCAGGCGTATTGTATATTTAGCCGTAATACATAGCAACTAGCCGTTTTAAAAAAAACGGCGCCGTATTGTAATACGGCGAGTCAACGATACGCCAGATCGACAATGTGATACGTTGTTCAATACGGCAGAGCACGTTTAGTCGTTTTGTATCAAAGCACAGAATAGATAATAGTACTATCAAAGTTCTATTGTAGAGTGACCAAACCTTGACCAAACTAACAAAATGAAACAGTGCTTAATTGAAAATAATTTAATTTTAATAATTATGAAAAAAGGTAGGTAGTAGGTTTAAGTAACTTCTAAAGCTAGGTGCTTTAGAAGTTAGTTTAAGTAGTAGGAAACATGTGACCTTTTTATTAGTTTTAAGGAATGCATAAGTACTATAGTTCTATCAAATAAGTAGGTACGGTACAAAAAGGGTTTGGTTCTTGTTTGTGAAATTGTAACATTAAGTAGTTAGATTTACTAGAAATTAAGTATTTTTTTGAACTTTTAGATTTTTGCATTCACAATGCTATTTTTATATTAAGATGAATAAATAATTAAAAATATTAGAAAAAATCGGCTCACCTGTAGCAACTCAGACCCGTCTGAGTTGCTACGGGTGAGCCGAATTTTTCTAATATTTTTCATTATTTATTCATCTTAATTTTTTTGTTTTAAATAATTTTAAATCCTTTTAAAAGTTAACTTTTTTGTATATGTAATGTATCAAAATATTGTTCTTTGGGCACTGCCCAAAAAGTAGGGTCTTCCGAAATATGTTTCTTTAATCATCACTGGCTACACTCATTACATTGTATTTTTTACACCAATAATATTGCGTAGTATTCCGCACAACACCAGAAACCATTGCCACCTTAGCAGTTTTAATCTCGTTCTTTGATCCACGGCTTTTTCACACTTCCGCATTGAGCTGCGTAGAAACTATTTAACTGCACATTAAAAATGGTCCTTAAAACAATTATCTGTACACATTTGGCACGTTTTCTTCTTTTAATTCATCCATATTCTTGCTTATTTTCGATGCAATATCCGCACTTGACGCCATTTTTATTGTTATGGTAGGCAGCGCCGCGAGTGTTGATAATTAGTACTAAAAACTGACAGAAAAGCGGCCTATGAACCGCCCAATTACATTACGGCTAGCCGTATCGAAAATCGCAAAGCGCTCTATTCAATGCGGCGTACTTTTGATCAGCCGTTTTGAATACGGCGTATCTTTAATCCGCCGCATTACATAACGGCGCCGTTTTCTAAAACAGCTAGTTGCTATGTAATACGGCGGAATATACAATACGCCTGCGACAGATACACGCTTTTTCACACTTCCGCATTGAGCTGCGTAGTAACTATTTAACTGCACATTAAAAATTGTCCTTAAAACAATTATCTGTACACATTTGGCACGTTTTCTTCATTTAATACATCCATATTCTTACTTATATTCGATGCAATATCCGCACCACATCCGCACTTGACGCCATTTTTATTGTTATGGTAGGCAGCGCCGCGAGTGTTGATAATTAGTACTAAAAACTGACGGAAATGCGGCTTATGAACCGCCCAATTACATTACGGCTAGCCGTATTGAAAATCGCAAAGCGCTCTATGCAATGCGGCGTACTTTTGATTAGCCGTTTTGAATACGGCGTATCTTTAATTCGTCGCATTACAACACGGCGCCGTTTTCTAAAACAGCTAGTTACTATGTAATACGGCGAAATATACAATACGCCTGCGACATCAACACCATAGCGATCGTCCCATAGTGTATAATATGGACAATCTAGCGGAATTTAATTATTGTGTTTTATAGCAGATTTTTGTGTTTTAAGCTTCCTTTTCCACAAACTAAGACTATGTTGTTTTAAAAATATACTTACCGACATGTTTTCTAAGGTGTTAATAATTGATTTACCTATAGAAAAAAATCGATATATTTCAACTACTTCACAAAATTGCGAATATCTCGGAAACTAGAATCACGATAGTTGTACCTACCTACCTTTTACTAAACACAGTCAAATTATTATTGGTAGATAGCTGTAATCTATATTTTTTTAAAGTGCTTCGGTTTTTTCGTAAAATTTAATCTGGTCACACTGGTAAAAAATCATAAGTATAGTCTCACTCATAGTCTGTCGTCGTCACTCGACTCGACTGTACAGTTTCATTTCAGCCATCAGTTGGGTAGGTCCTACGTTTGAATTACCTACTGAGTGTAAAGTTCAAGATATTGTGAAAAAAATGGCTTACAGTAAATGTGAAAATGTAAATAACCTTGATTCTTTATTAGCTGATATACACAATAAGTATGTGAAGATCCGTGAAGATGATTTTGCTCTTCATTATAAGGTGTTCGATTCAATTTGGAATTGCCTGCATCTAAAAATGAAAGAAGTAGATGAATATTATGGTCGTTACTCTAGTAAGGTAAGTACATCAAAGCGTAATTACCTACACACACATACAAAAATATTTTAAAACAACTAGTCCGTGAGCCCGCGATAGTTTTGACTACGTCATATTATTATGACATCACAATGAAATGCATGGCACACGGTCTGAAAAGTTGTGCTGAGCGAGGATCAGAAGATTATCGCAAATAAATATATAGGTATCGCATATCTTGCCGGAAGTCCTTCAAAAATGATTTTGTTTCTTATTTTATGTAAACTTAATGTTTTTAAGAGAAATAAATTCTTTAAACCTAAAATGGCAAAGTTCAAAATGTCAAAAATTTGAATGTCTAACGATTAAAATGTCGAATGTTCAAAATGTCAAAAACGAAAATGTCAAACGGTCAGATAGTCCTTCAGAATGGGTACGTATCAGAATGTCTAAAGTTAGAATGTCTCAACTTAAAATGGCAAAGTTCAAAATGTCAAAAATTCGAATGTCTAACGATTAAAATGTCGAATGTTCAAAATGTCAAAAACTAAAATGTCAAACGGTCAGATAGTCCTAAATAAAAATGTCTAAGTTCAAATGATCAAAACTTAAAATGTCTAATAATCCAAATACTATAATGATGTAGAGAATTTAATTATGCCTTTCTTTCATTTAGGTACCTAATTAATTAGGTTAAATAATTGCGTGTTAACCTCTGTGCCTCCGCCGCACATCACCATAGCCGCGCCGCTCCCCGATTCGTTAGCCGGTGCCAGTCACTGATTCAGTAGCCGGCGAACAAAATCCACCAATTGAATTTGAAATCCTAGTCCTAGTATACATCCTACTAATATTATAAATGTGAAAGTTTGTGGGTTTGAATGTTTAGATGTTTGGATGTTTGTTCCTCAATCACGCAAAAACTACTGTACGGATTTGGTTGGAATTTGACACACAGATAGAAGATAGCCTAGATTAAAACATAGGATACTTTTTATCCCGATATTACCACGGGAACGGGAACGGGAACCACGCGGGTGAAACCGCGGACGGCCGCTAGTAGATTAATAAATCATTATATACTCTTTATTGCACTAAAAACACAGTTATACACACAAGTTACAAAAAATGTGAGCAAAGGTGGGCTTATCTCTAGAAGAGATCTCTTCCAGCCAACCTAGAACTTGTTGGAGAATTTATAAGTCAGCAGGTGACACAAAGTGCAAAATTATTGGAATAAATGAATAACAGAAAAGAATAAACTTTTTTAAAAATACTATAATAATATGAAAGCAAATAATAATATAAAGTACATATATACATAAATAATAAATACATATAAAATATATATAAATACATATAATACTTATAAAAAGAGAAGGTGTTAATATCTCTTGATCTCATGAATCGTACAATTGTGCTAAAAAGTGTGCTTTAACCTTGGATTTGAATGACATAAAGTTAGAGCAATCTTGAATGTCTGTCGGAAGTCTGTTCCACAGTTTGACAGCTTTGACAGAAAAGGAGTTGTGAAAGAAGTGTGTGTTACTTCTAGGCAGCTCAAGTACAGTAGTAATACAGGGCCGCCTGGAGCGGGTAGGAGGTGGAAGCATCTGGAAACGGGAGACAAGGTAGTTAGGAGATTTAGGGTCCTTAAGGATTTTAAAAAGGGCAGAAAGGATGTGCATATCACGGCGAAGGCGTATGGGAAGCCATTTAAGTTGACAGCGGAACGAAGAAACACGATCATACTTGCGTAACCCGAATATGAAACGGATAGCTAGATTCTGTAGACGTTCCAGCTTGTTCAGCTGTTCCTCGGTCGCATCCAGGTAGCAAACATCGGCGTAGTCGAGAAGGGGAAGGAGAAGTGATTGCGCTAGCATAATTTTGGTTTTAAAAGGGAGGAAATATTGGAGACGCTTGAGAGAGTGAGATGAATAGTGGATGCGTTTGCTAATTTGATTTATATGTGGGGACCAAGATAAGGTACTGTCCATAATAAGACCAAGGTTTTTAATTTTGTCAGTAAATGGGATGGACAAGTTATTATAAATAAGAGGAGGAACAGATTCCCAATCGAGTTTGATTCTTAGACGGCTACTACCCACAATCATAGCTTGGCATTTGCTTGGGTTCACAATAAGACCAAACGATGACGCCCAGTCCTGTATAGATGCCAGATCCCGATTCAGATAATCAATAGCTTCTGAAACCTCAGAAATGGAAAAGTGTCTATAAATTTGAAGGTCATCAGCATAGAGGTGGAAAGGAGAAGAAATAACTTTGGATATATTGTTGATGAAGATTGAAAACAGTAGAGGAGAGAGGACGCCGCCTTGCGGCACACCAGCTGACAAACGTGACCATTCGGAAGAAGTATCATTATAGACTACGGATTGGAAACGATCAAAAAGGTAGGATTTGAACCATTCAATAACAGTAGATGAGACGTTAAAGGAACGAAGAGTACCAAGGAGGAGATCAAAGTCGACACAGTTGAATGCACTACTGAAGTCCAGCAGGACCATGGCTGAAAGTTTGGTGTTATCCATCGCACTGCGAATGTCCTCTGTGATATTCAACAGTGCACCAACCGTGCTGTGGGAGGGGCGGAAACCGGATTGGTAAGGACATAGCAGATCATTAGAGGAGAAAAAAGTGTATAATTGGCTGTGGACGATAGATTCAAGGACCTTGGAAAGGATCGGGAGAATAGAAATAGGACGATACTCTGACAGAGAGGATGGATTTGAAGTTTTAGGAAGGGGTATGATGTGGGCTTTCTTCCACGATGCGGGAAAGACATTGTGTTGCAGTGAGAAGTTAATAATGTGTGTGATGACTGGCACAATGTCCTCCAGCACAGGAAGAATCATCTCCAGACTAAGACCATCGCTACCAATAGCCTTAGTGGAAATAGACTTGATACTCTTCGTAACTTCTACCTCAGAAACTGCACTGAATGTGAAAGAGGGGTGGATAAGAGGGTCGTGTCTAGACAGAGAAGTGAGAGCGGCTGACTTAGAGGCCGTGTCCAGAATGAGAGGAGGTGATGAGAAATATTGGTTGAGAGAGTTAATATCCACGGAACTCGGGCTGGAGTCTACAGACTTGCCCACACCCAGAGACCTCAGGAAACCCCAAATTTGTTTTTGGTCTAAAGTTTCAATTTGTGAGTGGATATATTTTCGTTTAGCGTCTCGACACATCCTATTGCAAAGGTTCCGAAGCTTTTTGTAAGTTGACAAGTTATCTGGAGAAGGTGAACTTTTCTGCCGGCTTTTAGCTTTGTCGCGTTTGTTCATTACTTTTTTAATCGTAGGTGTCAACCAAGGAGCCGGTAGATGTTTGACCCTTACAGGACGTACAGGTGCGTGAACATCAAAAATCTTAATTAGCATCGAAGTAAAGTAATCGACCATAGTATCGATGTTGTCCGATGTCAGTACTGGAGACCAGTCTATACCTCTCACGTCGGCTCTCAAGCGCTCAAGAACCATATGCCGGAAGTTGCGCAAGAGACGCACTTTGGGTTTGACTTTAGGTGGACGTACTTTGTGTGTAAGGAAAATCAGGTCATGATAAGAAAATGGGGCAGTCATTTGCCCATGAGATCCGACAAGGTCAGGATTGGAGACAATGATGAGGTCTAGAAGAGACGGCTCACTATTTGGGAAGTAATGTGTGGGAGATGATAAAGGTAGAACGTGAAGATTAAGGGACGAGAGAAGAGATATGAGCTTATTAGCTCTGACGTCATTTTTTAAAAGACAGGTGTTAAAGTCGCCCATAAGAATAACGTGGTCGAAATCAGGTACAAGGTTTTCAAGAGTGTTCTCCAGGTCATTGAAATAGTTAATTTTATCGTTGGGGCTATACAAAGCCCCGAGTAGAATCTTTTTATGGTGAATAATTATTTCTAAGAAAATGTACTCCAGAGAGCCCGAGTAGAGTGAAGGAGAGCAAGTGACCACTCGAGAAGGGATGTGGCTGCGCAGATAAATACCTACACCACCACCACCTAAACCTGTGCGATCATTGCGGAACAACTTATAACCTGGAAGAGAACAACATGTGGAAGGAAGAGATGGCTTTAGCCAGGTTTCAGAAACGAGGATGCAGTCAACTACGCCGTTGCCGAATGAGGTTAAAAGATCAGTGTTGTGAGCAGGAATACTTTGCGCGTTGATATGCACTAGGGATAGGAAATTAGGATTTTTGCCAAACAACCCAGACAGCTTGAGTTCCAAAGGTTCTGAGTCTGAAACAGATGAGTCATTATCTTCAGCACTTTCATATTCATCAGAGGAGCAAGAAAAGAATTCATCATTCAAGATCATAAATAATAGATATGTATGTATAATAAGTAAAATAAAACTAAATAAATTATAAATAAATAATATTCACAAATTAGAGCTACTTTGAATAAACTCTCCACGTGCCGAAGTTGACCGAAAGTTAACTCCATCAAAGTCGATTTACTTACATTATTAACACGTTACACAATAATAAGAGACACATAGCGGAACAATAAATTCATATGTTCGAAACGCGCAAAATAGAAACAAGAGAGAAAAAAAAACGAACAAAACGCAATCCTTAACATGCACAGAATGCCAGTGCCGGAAAGAAAAAAAAAAAAAAACTAAATTGACAGCACACTGACAGTCTGACATTGACATTTCACATTAAGTAAAATAATATAAGGGTAATTTGAATTTGATTCAGAATTTTGAAAAATATAATTGTTTAAGTAGTTGTGGGTTCTTACATAATAAAAAAAGATAGTTTACCTCACAAGCAAATGATAGTTACCCGACTAAATTAAGAGGTAACTCGAACAGAAACTTATTTCACTTTCCCACGGGAGGACGAGTCAGTTTGCTGATTGGGATGTAGAGTGATGAGATTCTGCAGCTCAGTGTTGCAGAAGATCTTCTTACGGGAACCGTCCGCCAGTAGAATGATGACATTTCCTTCAGTTGTCCAGCATTTTTTCTTCCCGAAGTGTTTACGAGCTGCTACAAACAGTTCTTGCCTAGCCTTAGTAAGGAACTCGGAGACAGTTATTTCAGATCCCTTAAGTGTAGTTTTCTTGTTCCAAACCATCATACGACGCTGCATAGTAGTGAAACGAACTAATATGGGACGTGAGGATTCTTTTTTCTTTGTACCAAGCCGATGACACGATTCAAAATCCTCCGAAGCCATACCAGCCAATTTCATTTGGTTGCATAGCACATCGAGGGTTTTCTTGAGGACATTTTCTTCCTTCTCTTCCTTCACACCATGGAGCAGAAGGACTTTCCGGCGAGATAAAGTGTCAAGACGGTCTATGCCCAGAGCCAGAAGCTCAATTTGTGATTTGAGGATGCCGAGCGTCTTACATACAAAAGATTTAAACGAGGAGAATTCTGCTGCAAGGGTTTTGACAGTGGTGTTAGATTCCTTTGCTCCTGGCTGCTGTAGATTCTTCTCAAAATCAGACATCCTGTCATCGAACATGGATGATAGTTCCTTCAGACTTTTAAGTAGTTTTTCCGCTGTGGAGTCCATGACTTTGGTGGAAATAGTGTGTGTGATGCTGTAGGAGACGTCAACTTAGGCACAGGAGATGTTAAAATATAATCATGAGGTATTTATTATTTTTTTAAAATTAATAATAGTTAAGAGCAAATTTTTAGATGTTTACACTTTGACAGCTACCCACCAAAAAAAAGTGATCATTGTGAACTTAGAATTAATGCCCATTAATATTTTAACTTGTCAAGTATTTGATACGTTTGATACTTTGAATTTTGCTATTTTGATGTTATACATAATGATTTTCGACATTTTAAACCATTTGAATTTTAATTATTGACATTTTGAACTTTGCCATTTTAAGTTTAGACATTCTAACTTTAGACATTCTGATACGTACCCATTGTCCCCTATGGTTTTGCTTGTGATGTGAACTATTTTTGTGGAGTTAAAAAAAACTTTAATTGTATTTTTGAACTTAATTTTTAACCATAAACTTAATATTCACTGAAATAGACGAACAGAGTTCACTTGGCTGCGAAACCAAAAGTGAGATGAGCCAGTGTTTGTAAATATGTAAACGTGTGCGTGAATTTAGAGATGCACTGAAGTCCATTTTAGGTTGTAGAAAACCATAATGTATTATTGCTCTAATAAATAAAACACAAACAAAATTTTGAACAATTTTATTTAAATAATTTCTTAGGGTCTCCTTTGAGGCTCCCTGCTTATTTATTTATGACATTTATCCAGTTTAATTTAATCACTGGATTTACAGAAAACCTGGAAATAATTGTTAAATTAGTACTTAAGTTGGTATAATTTACCATTTGAAAACTGTCGGTTACAAGCAGCTTTAAATAAAATTATCAGTGTTCACAAAGACAAACAAAGTTATACTGGAAATCATCGACATGAGTATCGATATCGATGATTTTTTATCAATATCTACGCTTTATTTTCTCAAGTTCACGGACATAATATCTTTTTATCTAACACATAATGTTTAGAAATCAGCCTTTATTTAGAAAATAGGCGTTTAATAGCATCATATTAGTATATAACTTAGTGTGTTTGGGAATATATTTAACTAAAATATGAATTATGAAAATGGTAATAGTACAATCATATTTACCTGTGAAATTAGTGTTTATTTGGGTTATTGTCGTAAGTAACATTACAATCCAGTACAGAACACGACACCATTATTGATTTATATAGCTTTGAGAGCCAAACCGACCCGATCGCGATCAAAATTACAAAATAATCTTGTTGACGCTTTTCACCAAGGTGATAAACGATGATAAATGAAGTCAAACCAGGTTCAGCTGTCAGTTTGTTTTTACTCTTTTTCGCACATCGCATAAGCCGTAAGAATCGGTTTCTCACTCGCACCTTTGTCCGTCTACTTGAGCATAGCGAAAAATTTTCTAAGTCTATGTTTTTAACTTAATTTTTGAACCTGCTTACAAAATTTCACGAGAATCGGTTGAGACTTGTGATGTGAACTATTTTTGTGGAGTTAAAAAAAACATTAATTGTACTTTTGAACTTAATTTTTGAACCCGCTTACAAATTTTCACGAGAATCGGTTGAGAAATGCGACATGTAGAGGAGAACAGACAGCGCTGGCTGGAAAGCCGGACTGAAATATCTTTTTTTTTATATATCTCCGCCATTTTGAAAAATTTCAAAACCAGTTTTTTGAACGCCAGTGCATGACAAAAAAAAATATATCATTTTAAAACCTGCTCACTAAATTTCACAAGAATCGGTTGAGAAATGCGACCTGTAGAGGAGAACAGACAGCCAGTACCGGCGTTAGGGGGGGGGGGGGGGGGGGGCGCGGGGGCGAGTACGGGCGACCGCCCGGGGCGTCGGATATAGAAGGCGCCCCTTTATATCCACAGCCGCAGATGTCCCTTTATACACACACGCTCATTGAGCGAGTCTGACTAAAAAATTGTTTTCTATAAACAAGCGAGATTACAAGATTAGAAGGTGAAACTGACTAAAAATCGCGCTGCGCGGCGGGCTTTTTGCTGTAATAAGCAATATTAGAAGATTAGCAGATGAAACTGACTAAAAAATCGCGCTGCGTGGCCGTTTTTATAATTAACAGACGAAATTGAAAATCCTGGAATCGCAGATAGGGGGCGCTCGTAGAAATTTCGCCCAGGGGCGCTGGTAGTGCTAAAACCGGCACTGCAGACAGCGCTGGAAAGCCGGACTGAAATATGATTTTTTAACATATCTCCGCCATTTTGAACAAAACAAAAAACTGGCTTGATAAGAAATTCTTCATCACTTTAAAACTTGCTTACAAAAATTCACAAGAATCGGTTGAGAAATGCGACCTGTAGAGAACAGGCAGAGCTGGAATGTAGGACTGAAATAGGATTTTCATATCTCCGCCATTTTGAAAAATTTCGAAAAACTGGCTCAATAAAATAAAATCTTTATAATTTTCAAACCAGCTCACAAAATTTCACGAGAATCAGTTGAGAAATGGTGAGAACTGACAGCCGAACATCCTTACTTAACCTTACTAATATTATAAATGCGAAAGTCCGTTTGTTTGTTACCTCTTCACGTCTTAACTACTGAACCGATCATCATGAAATTTTGCATATACACGTTGTCAGGGGCCAGGGGTATAAAAAAGTACATAGGGTATCTGTCATCTCGAAAAAAAGTATTGTTCCCGAGGGATAGCAAAAAAACTTTTCACGCAGACGAAGTCGCGGGCGGTGGCTAACTACGAAATATTTTTTCCCCTAGCTGAAGCAGAGACGTTTTGCTCGCACTTCGTGCATAAGAAATAAATTTATTCTTATGCTTCGTGCTCGCTCGGTCAATAAGTAATTTATTTTTGTTGCTTTTGTTTAATTTATTAATTTGAAAAAATATTACAGTTATGCTCTCTTTACAGGGTTATTTGTAAAACACCAACAACCTCGCAGGAGTAGATTACCAACATCATAAACAACAACATTTGTTCTACGACTTATCATAGCTCAATACATTCTCCAAAAATGAATTTTAAGTTTTTATTGTACTGTTCGACACTTTTTACGTCTATGGATGGTGGTGGGGCGGGCGGCGTGGCGCGGCGGGGCGGGCGAGTCGCGCGCACCAGGGGCCCTATTTTTGAATCGCTCGCCTGGCGTCGAGCGCTCTTTTCTACTGATTTTCGTTCGACACTCATTCATTTGAGTCAAATGTCGAACGAAAATCAGTAGAAATGAGCTCTCGACGCCAGGCGAGCGATTCAAAAATTGGGCCCAGGCGCTCCGCACGCCGCACGTAGAGTTATGAACATGCGAACGGTAAATTAAAATGATATTTTTAACATTGAAAATGCTTTTTCGATCGCTCCGTTAGGGCCCCATATTCGCTGAAAGTGTGTTTGCCCCGTGGTATATAGTGGTTTAGGGCCATGAGGACGTATGGGGGCTCAAAGGACGCAGAATTTTAATGGCTTATAGATGGTGAAAACTTTTTTTGAAAAAGTCGAAAACTTTTTTCGAAAATTGAAAAAAACCCAAAAAATCTTTTTTTTTAACACCTTCCTTTTGAATATCTTCGATATCTCGCGAACGAGGTCGAAAATCGAAAAACTGAGGGACACGCCTAGGTATATTGAGACGAGAAACATTTTATGTCTTATACTTTTTTTTGTGGGAGTGATAGGGGGGGCGGTATGCTCCCCCTTAGCGGCGCGTGGAGCGTCGCCGCCGCCGTGCGGTATTACTCGGGCGTCATAGCCATGTGGAACTTCGCAGCTTAAAGATACGAAGATCTATTAGGACTTAATAGACGCGGAAAATTAAGGGTTTTAGAATAGTATAAACAAATTTTGGAAAAGTCGATTATTTCTTTTAAAAATAAAAAAAATAAAAAAAATCTAAGTTTTATACGAAGATCTATTAGGTTAGGACTTATAGATGCGGAAAATTAAGGGCTTTAAACAAATTTTGGAAAAGTTGATTATTTCTTTTAAAAATAAAAAAATCTATGTTTTATACGAAGATCTATAAGGACTTAATAGACGCGGAAAATTAAGGGCTTTTGGATAGTATACTATCCTAAACAAATTTTGGAAAAGTCGATACCTACCTATTTTAAAAAAAAAAAAAAAAAAAAAAATCTACCTATGTTTATAACATATTTTTTCACTTCTCAAGCTTACGCGCGTATTTGGTTTGATTTTTGGTTTTCCCGACGTTTCGGCACCTTTGCAGCTGCCGTGGTCACGGGGGTCAGTCCCCCGTTATTTAATTAAAAATATGAAATATTTCATAACATATTTTTTAACAACGGAAGCAATTATTCTAATAAGTACAAAGCTAGCACACATCAGATTTGGAGAATTGCTATAGGAACAATGACGTTCTTTATAGACATTACAGAGGACCGGTGTAGTCGGAGGCGGCGCGGGAGGTGTCTTAACGGGGCGGTGCGCGAATCAGTCGGGCATCGCACACTTTTTAAATTTTGATTAAAAGATCGCCTAAAGTCATTAATAAACTAAAATTTCGTGCCTATCAGTCGCAGTAATTGCGTCTCAGTTTGAACTCTCAGGTTTGGCTTGATGTAGGTGAAGATCAAATCTTAGAAATTTTTTATATTTTTTAGGTAGTAGTAGGTACTACCTTTCAATAAAATAGTACCTAGGTAATGTTTATAACAATGAAATATTTTTATTTGAATTTTTCATACACACGAATCGCAGATCCAAATTGTTCATGGCTTTGCTATGATTTCAAAGTATTGTAAGTACTAATTCAAACAAAGGAATATTTTTTATAAAATTCAATTAACTCAATTTATCTATAATAGGTAGATTCATTTTCAATGCCTTTTCAAGTCGTGTAGAGCACGAGATCTGTGATTTTTTTTGTATGAAAGTAAAATCTAACAAATTTATCAAAAGTCGCAGAACAAATGTCGTTGTTTATGATGTTGGTAATCTACTCCTGCGAGGTTGTTGGTGTTTTACAAATAACCGGTACACTTATATTTTCAAAAAATACCTATATAAATATATAACTTTTGTGCCTTAAAGTTTTTAAACATTAGCGTTCATGGTTGTTAAATAGTTAGGTACTTAGGTATTATGGAAAATAAAAATTCTTTAAAATGCTCCTTACAAAACGGCAATTTCATAATAACCCCTAATATCATATATTCAGGTGCAGACTATGGGCAGCCACTATGATCGTTTGCGTATCAAGAAACCAGACGAATTCGATATATTTAATGTGATTCGCCTACCACCTGAAGCTGAAAATAATGTTGTTATAAAACCAGAGCAGGCTTCATTCGTGTTCCTTGAAATAAATGAAAACTGTAGAAGGGTATTGGAGAAGAGTCCTAATTATTATTGGGAAACCAACACGCAGTTTCTTGAATGGATGGACGATAATGGCCGCCTACAACGTTCTACATTTTTTGATTGGTTCAAATGTGTGG
This sequence comes from Agriphila tristella, assembly GCA_928269145.1. Lineage (NCBI taxonomy): Eukaryota > Metazoa > Arthropoda > Insecta > Lepidoptera > Crambidae > Agriphila > Agriphila tristella. Next base: position 25,534,583 of record OV743436.1, on the reverse strand, counting down.
TTGATAAGGCGCTCAGAGCTATCGGAAGTCGTTTACATTCACATTTCTTAGAACCTATTTTTGTAGTTGATGGTGAACAATACATTGTAAAAAGGTCGGAAACGGGACCTGCCGTGACTCTTATTATAACTAGCAGAACGAGGCAATTTCAAATGGATGTGGACTTCGTGCCAGCTTTGAAGTTTCCTTCGCGTCGGTGGCCTCCTGGTCCCAACTACCGGGCTATCCCCTATGGTAGTCGGGATTATGACTGGATGGTAGTAGCCAAGCCGGATAAGTATAGAGAGGAACATATAAGACATTTGCAATGGCGTATCGCATTGCCGGAGCAAGAGCGGAATCTGGTAGGCGATTCCTATAACTTTCGCCAGGCTATGAGACTGGTAGGTGTACAATAGTGTATTAATTAATTAACATTACACAGCCCATGTATGTAAGTTAAGAACTTATTATTAGCACAGAGTATCTTTGATTAAAACAAATGCGAAATGGACCTGAACGCATTCCACTTTCTAAAATTTCCTCCTTTGCAAGCACGTTCTCATTTTCATACCATTCTTTTCTTATCAATTTTAAAAGGTAGTTTCTACGATGTGTGATTTTTTTAAAAAAGTAATAGTTAGGTACCTTACCTATACTTACCTATAATTACTATGTATAATGTATTGGTAAGACTATAGAATCTAAGAAAAGAGCAAAAAGGCTGGTATTAGGTGAAGGTCTGTAATTAGGGGCAGGGCTGTTATTAGGGGTATCCACCTTAGAAAGACAAACAGTAATGTTATAAACATTTTATTTCAGTTGAAAAAACTTCGGGACACTCAAGGCATGGCGAAACTAGCTAGTTACTTCCTCAAGCAGCTGGTATACATGAAGATAGACCAAGGTTATGTTAACTCTTTCTGGAGACAAAGCCCTGCCGTCCTTTTCAAAGTTATGGTAGAATGGTTATATGACGCAGTGAAGATAAGAAGGATTCCATACTTTTGGAATCCGAAAAACAATTTGTTACAAAGGGTCAACCAACATACCCTAGAAGTGTATGAAAAAACACTTTTCAATTTAATCAAAGTGTTAGAGGACCCTAAGAATTATACAGGGTGGCCCAAACGGTGACACTAAAAATTTTTTTTTTGATTCCTCACATCTAGTTGTACCCGGAAATACCCTATGTATGTTCAGCGATTTTTTGTAGTTTTCGAGCTATGATTTTTTTTTTAAATTTTGAGATTTTTTTACTTGACAGACTAAAATTTTTTTTTACCGGAAATTATACATCTTTTTTTGAATTTTTTTTTTGTTACATAGACCTCATGACTTGTTCTTTAACACATAAAATACCCAGCTTCCTGTCATCAAAATAAGTTCCAAAAATATTGACCGACAGTAAAAAATTGAGGTAAAAGCAAGTCATAGTTAAAATTTCAACTTTGAATTAAAAATAAAAAAAAAGGTTCCATGACTTTTTAGTAAATTTAAAAACTTAACAAGACCCTAAGCTTTAATTCTAATTAAAAAAAAGTGGTGCTTAATAGGCTTTTTTTATCCGAAATCTGCCTTCAAATGTACAAAGGTAATTTATTTTAAAAGCACTCATTGTTATTATCTAAGGTTAATTAGGTTTGATATAACATAATAATTGACATTTAGTATAGTTTATAAATTTAGAGTTCTAAATTAGTTTAGTGGTAGTTAGTATGTTGTCACTTCAACAGCACAAGTTGGTCTTTGTACAAAGAAAATGGTCTTTACCTCCAACCGGTTTATCTTTAGCGACATCATAAATAACAATAGTTCTGGCAGACACTAGAATCACAAACAATAGACTTCCCGCGCGCCGAACAAAAGAAGGGGGACCAACACAGCGTCGTCTATAAGCACGTCCTCTCTTTCTCATCTAGGCCGTCTTGCTCTATCTATCTTGCTGTCTTGCTCTATCTATCTTGCTATCTTGCTCTATTCATCTCATGTCGGTCGCATTCCTCCCTCCTTCACCTCAGTTGTTCACAGCTTTCGCTCGTGTTACTACTACTCCTGGTTTTGTTTTCAATTCTGATACAACTACTCTCGCTTGCTAACTGGACTCTGATTCTTCCTGTGACTGATTTACCTGTGCTTGTGTTTCGGACTTTGATTACCTACCTTGTGATTTGGACCTTTGTGCTGCAACATGAGCTATTCTTTGCGTGAATACGCAGAGATGCACAATTTTTACGGTGTTGCCCAAGGAAATGCTAGTTTGGCAGCAAGGCTTTATCGAGAGCAATTGGAACGGCGAGGAGAACAACGGGAGCATTACCCGAATTACAGAGTATTTCAAAATACTCACAATACATTTATGGAGGGACGAATTCCTGGACGTTCATCTCAGGAAGGAATACCCAGAATGGATCCAGATATTATGGATCAAGTCGTGGAACAAGTGGAAAGGGATTCATCGACTAGCACCAGAGCAATCGCAAGAAGGACTGGTGTACCACGAACCTCAGTTATGAGGATACTGAAGTCAGGTGGGTTAATTTCATCTTGTCTTTAAACCTCATAATTACGCACCCATTAGCTCGCCCACTATGCCCACGTGCTATTTTTTTTAGCTGTAATTATTGTGACTTAAAAAAAATAGCACGCACGTGCTTTATGAGCGACTTTTTGTAGCACGTGGTCTTTTTAAGTATTGAACTCTGACTGAATGTGTATTTGGCAACAAAATAATCACTCGCTAGTGGGCGAGAAAGCGTGGTACATACCAGTGATTATCACTAGCCTACTATTTGGTGAAACTGAAAAAAGACTATCTTACCTATGCTTTGAATTTACAATTTCGGTGTTTTTTTTTTCAGAGGGATACCACGCTTTTCATATCCAACGCGTGCAACAATTGCAACCTGCAGATTATCCAAGACGAGTGACTTTCTGTGAAACAATGCTTCAAAAAACTCAAGACGATCCTGATTTCTTCGACAAAATTTTGTGGACAGACGAATCACGCTTTGAAAGAACCGGAGTTTTCAATATTCATAATTATCACAGTTGGGCCATTGAAAACCCACACAAGGCAAGACCATCCAATTTTCAAACAAGGTTTAGTGTAAATTTGTGGTCAGGAATTGTCAATGGGGAATTTATAGGACCATTTGAATTGCCGGCTAGGTTGAACGGAGCGCAATATTTGGATTTTCTACGAAATAGCTTGAACGGTTTATTAGAGGATGTGAATCTACTAACAAGAAGAAGAATGATATTTCAAAACGATGGTGCTCCGTGCCACTATGCTAGAGAAGTACGAGAGCACCTTAACCAGACTTTTCCGAGACGGTGGATTGGGCGTGGCGGCCCGATTCCTTGGCCTGCGCGTTCACCAGACTTAAACCCCATAGATTTTTTTCTGTGGGGCTATTACAAAGAGATGGTTTACGCAAACGAAACAAACACTGAAGCAGAGCTGCGTCAAAAACTAAGAGAAGCAGAAATAAAAATCAAAGAAAATACTAATGCTTTCCGAAATTTAAAACAATTTTTTTTAAGGCGATGTAGGTTGTGCATTGAAGCGGGAGGGAGACATTTTGAAAACTTATTGTGAAATAAATTTAATTGTTGAATTTGTAGTAATTGTTTTATTTAATATGATTTATCCTTAAAATAACCAAAATAACTATAACTAAATGACATCGATGTTACCGCTTCGTAATAACATACTTTTAAAGGTTGTTTTTAATTCTTTATTCAATAAACAGTACCATTTTAAACTTTATTTTGGTAAGAATCATTTTGTGAATGACAAAATAGCCAATAAAAAATCTTAGAAAATTTCACCTTTGTGCATTTGAAGGCAGATTTCGGCTAAAAAAAGCTTATTAAGCACATTTTTTTTTTAATTAGAATTAAAGCTTAGGGTCTTGTGAAGTTTTTAAAATTACTCAGAAGTCATGGAACCTTTTTTTAAATTTTTAATTCAAAGTTGAAAATTTAACTATGATTTGATTTTACGTCAATTTTTCACTGTCGGTCAATATTTTTGTAACTTATTTTGATGACAGGAAGCTGGGTATTTTATGTGTTAAAGTTCAAGTCATGAGGTCTATGTAACAAAAAAATAATTCAAAAAAAGATGTATAATTTCCGAAAAAAAAATATTTTAGTCTGTCAAGTCAAAAATTCTCAAAATTTAAAAAAATAATTCATAGCTCGAAAACTACAAAAAATCGCTGAACATACATAGGGTATTTCCGGGTACAACGAGATGTGAGGAAACAAAAAAAAAAATTTTAGCGTCACCGTTTGGGCCACCCTGTATGAAAGTAGCAAATTATTTGCTAACCTCGGAGGAATTACGGAACTATAAGTAAATACAATAATATCGTTATAATATATATTACAATTAATTACAAACTATTCTGAGAGTTTATGAAAAAATAGCTTTTAAACATACTTTGTCTGTCATTAAATTCTATGTTGAAAATAAATGTTATATGTGTCAATATTCTTTTATTTCGTGTACCCAACCAATAGGTACTGTGTTAGCTGAAAATAAAATAATGATTGTCTTTCTTCACGGCTTATTGGTAGGCAAGACTTAGATAAAGATTATTCTAAAGGTGCTCTCCTATCTCCCACACCAGTTATATACAACGTGTTACAGAATAACCCCTAACCATAGACTTATTATATTACTAGCGTACCCCTAACCCTTTTTTTGAGATTTCAGAGTTGGTCCCATAATAAAAGTTGTTCAGTTTGATGGTCCCTATCTACCATATTCGGCACTAGGTTTTCGTATTTTTGTAACACGTTGTATATTTCAACGTATAAATAATAGATTCTCAATATCTTACTGGAACTGGAGGCCAGCAGGCCCCCTCTGGAAAATATCCCTAGATAGTCTCAGATCAGCGGTTCCCGAATTCTTTTGGCTACGGAAACGGAACCCTTTTTGCTACCATTTATGGGAGGAGCCCTAGCTCAAGTAAAAAGTAAACTAACCAAGGTAAGGTTGTCACCTTTAGGAACAGAAAAGTTGGGACTAGGGTGTCTTTGAGTCTATTTTCTAAATGTACGTTGAAATCATTAAAACAGGCAGTAAAACTACTGTAGAGTCTGGTAACTGGTAAATGAAGGACATGTTGAATGTATGTGAATGTTTGTAATTAAAATACTCTAAATCAATGGATCTAGATCGGGTCGAAAAGGTCCTTGAATGGCGACCGCGCACCGGACGGCGCTCCGTTGGTAGGTCCCCGACAAGGTGGACCGACGATCTGGTGAAGGTTGCCGGAAGTCACTGGATCTGGGAAGCGCAGGACCGATCCTCGTGGAAATCCTTCGAGGAGGCCTAAACCCAACAGTGGGTGTCGTGCGGCAGATATGATGATGATGATGAAATCAATGGAAACAAACGGGCGGGTCAGCAAAGTAAGCGTAAAATAAAAAAAGCAGAACTACCTAGCTGATGGAAAAAGAGACTTTTGATTTAATACAATACCTACTCACACTAAACAGGCTTTTAGGCTTGTAAGTATAGTTTGACTTTAAAAGAAGGACTTTTAAGATATAAAATATTATTTATTTAGTTAGGTAGAAAGAAAAGAAAAGAAGAAAGAGTAGGTAAGTATAGTATAATCTTGAATTTATTAACTCTTGAATTTTCGCGGAACCCCTTAGAGCCTCTGGAACCCCAGGGTTCCGCGCTATCCCATTCGGGAACTGCTGGTCTAGATAGACCCGTGGGAGTAGGTAACCACTAATACTATTTCCAATTATTAATCATTTATTTCTAAATTTTTAAAATAGCTTCGATAATGACATTAATTACTTATTAAATCATATTCTTAATTCTTTCTAGTGTTAACATATTTTAAAAACCTATAATTCTCAACTATTTTTTTTTCATAAGAGTTTATTTTTATTATAAAAACTAGAACGACTAATGCTTGTAAAACATTAGAATCAAATTAAATGTGTAAGAATTTTCTGTTATATTCTTCAAACTCTTCTCGAGTAAGCAAAAATTTAGCAACCTTTTTGTAATCTGAAGAAACTTCGAGTACATTCAAAAGGTTTTTTAGTTTAACAGCGTATCCATTCAAAACTTGTTGGTTTATTCCTTCTAGCAGATTGTTGTCTTTATTCCAGAAGTAAGGGATGTTGCCAGCGACCACTGCCTCGTAGAACCGCTTCACCATCAATTTGAAAAGCACTGCTGGACTCTGCTCCCAATAAGAGAGGTTGTCAATTGCGACGATCTCCCAAAACGCCAATGTCTTGATGTAGTAACTTGCGATCTTACCCATGTCTTGGGCGTCGCGAAGCTTCTTCAGCTGCAAAAAAAGTTTATGGGTAAACCTAGCGCACTTGGACTGTAACGACAAAAATTCAGCAAGTATTCTTAAAAGTTGCTTCCTGTAGTTAATTCGTTCTCGAACAAGTCTGTCTTGTCCTATTTAGTACATAGTTATTAACATTATTTTGTCAATTTTTCATTCGTCTTTAAAATTAAATTGCTATTAAAAATATTATTATGATCTTATTAAATCAAATTATCAACAATAACTAATGATACTTATGTATTGTTCCTGTGTGGAACACCATTTGTTGTATTTATGATTGTATTTTAATAAAGAGTTGGGTGAAGATTGTTTACCAAATAGGACAAGGATAAACAGACTATGTATAAGTCTTAGTAACTAATAAAATGTGTCTTGACTAAAGTAACCAGAGAATGTACGATTAACAATTATTATGAAACCTGATTAATGAAACACAATACCAACCAGTCTTATAGCTGGACGCAAGTTGTTTGTGTTGTGCAGTAGATCCCGTTCTTGATAATGCAACGCTATCCTCCACGATCGGGATTTAGAAACATGACAACCGCTCTTTCTGGGCTTGGGCACGACCATCCAGTAGCCTTTTTTGCAGAAAGGCGGAATCTGCCGGTAATCAGATCCCAGCGGCCAACGATCCTCCGGGAACTTCAAAGCTGGCACGAGATCCACGTCCATTTGAAAATTGTTTACTCTATTCCTTATTATGAGAGTGACGGCAGGCCCAGATGCGGACCTGTCTATTGTGTATTCATTGTTATCCACTCTGTATACAGGGAGATAGTTCTTATGCTCGAATTGATTAAGCGCTCTCACTACCACTCCCGTAAACCAGTCAATAAATTTATCACGGAGCAAATAATTGCTATCATCCTTCCACTTGTAGGCTGCTTTGTTTATATCCCAGGAGCTACCACCATCCCTCATGGGCAATTTATCATATTGGACCCCCATCTTTAAGTGGACGAAGCCTGCCTCTTTTGGTTCTAGAATAAAATCGCTTTCAGCAACGTTTAACGGGTGGTTTTTAATGCTTAACGGTAAATCTATTACAACGTCCATATCGAATTCATCTGGCTTCTTAATACGTAATCTGTCATAGTGACTACCTGCAAATTGCACCTGAAAAATAGTCGATTTCATTAATCATAGGCCGTCTGTAAAGCACTTATTAGAAAGTCAAATATTTGTTATATAACATCATCAGAATTTACCAAATATTATTTTAGTGAAACTAACTAAAACATATAAAGAAAAAAATCTACTTCCCATCGAGGGAATCACGACCCTCAGTAATGAGGAACACGACGTGAGGAGGAGGAGAAGGAACTAGAAATTATGTTTATTTACTTTTTGCGCGCAAAGATAAACCTAAGGTAATACCTAAACCTAACTGCTATCCTTGCTTTCCTTCGCTTTCGTTAATCGGAATTAATTAATTTAGGTAGTCAAAACAGACAGATTTCATAACTTTTTCCATTAGAATGGAAAACATACCTAATTAAATTTTAATTGATTTTTATAACAGAGCCAAGCGTCGCATTACAGTCAGGGCTTCAAATACCGTTAAAAATTAGTAACGTTAAAAAAAATAACGTTAAAAATGGAAATTAATAACGGTAAAATTAATAACGGTAAAACAGAATTTAACGTTATTTTTTCGTTCCTTGATAACGTTATTATGTTACTGTATAAAAATATTTAAAAGCAATGTGTAATTGACGTTGACGTCGCTGTGACGTGATCAGTCTCTGCGGTAGGTACTAGGTAGTAGAGGTAGTACCTACCTACGATACGCAATTTTTATAAAATTACCGTTAATAATAACGTTATTTTTAACGTTATCGTCATTAATTTAACGTTATATTAAGGTTATGTTTTTAGGTATCGTTAAAAAAAATAACGTTATCAAGGTATCATATTGAAAATAACGTTACGTAACGTTATTTTTAGCGTTAATTGATAACGTTATAAAGCCCTGATTACAGTCAGTAGGGTAGGTACTCACCGTACTGGAATAGCGTCCATAATACGGATCAACATCTTTCATCTTTTGATGAAGATGATAAAAAATTGAATTAAACACTCTATAATGTAATTCGAAGTCATCATCTCGCAGCGCCACGTGCCTCACGTATATATCCGATAGCAACGAGTTGAGATTATTAATTACTGGATTTTCTGGTGGACGTGTTTTTATTCTACCACCGCTGGACTCAAATCGAATTTCAGATCTGTAAAAAAAACATACAATGAGAAGAAAGATCCAGAGTCATAGTAGTGAGTATACATACACTATAATAATAAATATAACAAATGCCTATAAATATACACAATAACATTATGCCATTTTTATATTCTCATTTCATTGTTTCCCATTTGGTAAAGTAGTTCTACAAGATACAAGATTTTTTTAACATATAAAAGTATAAATTAGATTTATAGAACGAAACCTTTAAAAAAAAAGGCTGGCATTAGGCACAAGGCTGGTATTAGGGACAAGGCTGTTATTAGGGGCATCCGCCTACCAACATAGTGTAGGTATTACGTACTGTATTTTCAATTTTCTTTTCTGTGGCCGTAGCGTATGTGTGTAAGCTCAAGCTCAAGGCATCTTAAGCACAGAATATATTGTCTTAGGCTGGCCCCAGACCTACCGGTTCCGTTTCTTTGCTTTGCTGTGCTACCTTGCTTAAAAGACCGCCGGCCAACCAGGGTAATTTTCAATCTATCGCATTTTGGGACTAGACCAAATTGGCAAGATAGCCATTAGCTTGGTTTTATCAAATATCATCGCCTGGATTGCGAAGTAGGAAGCTTTTAGGAGATATGCCACCCTAAACATGGACTCCGATCGTTAAAAATAACTCGATCGCTTATTTATACAAGATGTTTGGTAAAGCCTTATAAAACTGAATATGGTAGATAGGGACCATAATAAAACTGAACAACTTTTACTATGGGACCAAATCTGAAATCGCGAAAAAAAAATGAACGTGCCGGACTACAGCTGGGCCACAAAAAAAAAATTGGAAATCTGACTTTTTGACTATGCCATGATGAAGTCGATAATTTGTCGGAATTTGTCGCCAAAAACCAGAATTTGTCGGTCTTGCGTTTAGGAGATACGTGTGGCTCAGCTGTAGAGACGTCTCTACAGCTGGGCCACACAGATCTCGAAAACGGAAGGTCGTAGCGAAAATCTGATTACTCGTATGTGTAGCCGCTAATTTGTCGGATTTTGTCGCCAAAAACCAGAGTTGGTCATTAGCGTCAAAATGGCGGCGCCAATGTCATAATGTTAATATTTTCATATTGTCAGATATAGTACCGAAATCCTACTATTTGATACCTTTAGTAAAAAAATTAGTACCTTTCTCGTTCTTAAGATAAAGCAATTCAACGTTGGTCCCGCCAATTTGACATCAAAATGGCGGAACCACACGAAACAACACATCCGAGTGGATAGTCACATACATATATTTTTACTACCTATAAACTACCTCATAAAACTGTAACCTAATTGGCATTATTCAAAGGAAAATCAGAGATACAGACTTGAACTCCTGGTCCCGCCATCATGATATTTTTATGATTCGAAAAAATCACGCGAACAGCAATAATTTCTTAATTTTTAATATATATGCATTCACTACCTAATTGCTACCTATCAATAAAGCTTAATTATCCCAATAAAAGCCTTTATTTTAATAAATAAATGTATTTTTATTTATCCCAATAGAAAATATTACTAGCAGTAGTAACACGTGTAGTACGTGGACAAGATAGACAGGATAGCGGACAACGCGGCGGACGGCACAGCGGACTGCGCAGCTGACAACACACTGGATGGAACAATAGAGAATAAAGCACAGTGAACAATATTGTGAACAGCACAGCACATTAGACAGCACAGCTCAATGGACAATTACGCAAATAATTGTAAACATCATCATCATCATCATATCAGCCACACGACACCCACTGCTGGGTATAGGCCTCCCCTAAGGATCTCCACAAAGATCGGTCCTGCGCTGCTTGCATCCACTGGCTTTCCGCGACCTTCACCAGATCGTCGGTCCACCTTGTCGGGGGCCTACCCACGGAGCGTCGTCCGGTGCGCGGTCGCCATTCCAGAACCTTTCTGCCCCAACGGCCATCGGTTCTTCTCGCTATGTGTCCCGCCCATTGCCACTTCAGCTGAGCAATCCTTCGAGCGATGTCGGTTACTTTAGTTCTCCTGCGGATCTCCTCGTTTCTGATTTGATCACGTAGGGAAACGCCGAGCATGGTTCTCTCCATTGCACGCTGAGTGACCTTGAGCCTCCTTATGAGACCCATAGTTAGCGGCCACGTTTCACTGCCGTAAGTCATCACTGGCAACACACACTGTTCATAGACTTTCGTCTTGAGACACTGAGGTAAGTCGGACGCGAAGCTTCCCGAATGCTGCCCACCCGAGTTGGATTCGACGAGAGATCTCTTTCTCGAAGTTGGACCTACCTAACTGGACTGCCTGTCCTAGGTATACGTAATGATCAACAATTTCAAGTGTAGTGTTCCCAACAACTGGAGAGGGTACAACATGGGCATTTGACATAATTTTCGTCTTATCCATGTTCATCCTAAGACCCACTCTTTGGGAAGCACTACGGAGATCTTCGAGCATTGTGTTCAGGTCTTCCATGGTTCCAAAACGAAGGTGTGTTAGGTACTGGCCATTAATGTTGATGCCGAGTCCTTTCCAGTCCAAGAGCTTAAAGATGTCCTCCAACTCCAACACAGCTGTGAACAGTTTCGGAGAAATAACGTCTCCCTGTCTCACACCACGCTGCAGTTGGATAGGATTTGTGTTCTGGTTCTGTACTCGGATCGTCATGATGGCATTTTGGTATAAGTACCTCAACACCTCGATATACCTATAGTCCACTTGGCACCTTTGGAGAGACTGCAGCACCGCCCAGGTTTCAATCGAATCAAAGGCTTTCTCATAGTCCACGAACGCCAAGCAAAGTGGCTCATTATACTCCTCAGTCTTCTGTATAACCTGCCGCAGCGTATGGATGTGGTCTATGGTGCTAAAGCCTTTTCGGAACCCGGCTTGTTCGGGAGGTTGGAAGTCGTCGAACTTGCGAGCGAGACGATTCGTAAGGACTCTCGAAAACAACTTATAGACAGAAGCGAGATGGGTCTATAGTTTTTTAAGAGGGACTTGTCACCCTTTTTAAAGAACAAGATCACCTCACTTATGTTCCATGTCTTTGGCGTTCTGCCCTGGACGATGACGGAATTAAAGAGCTTCTGAAGGACTTTGAAGGCTTACCGCCCGCTCTCAGAAGTTCTGTAGTGATTCCATCGTCACCCGCCGCCTTGTTGTTTTTCAGCTGTTTGAGAGCCATACTAATCTCGTACAGGCTGACGTCTGGGATATCTTGGGTGTCGGGTAAGCTTGGCTCTGGGGTCTTTAGCCTTGCTTTCAACAGGTGTCTGCGTGGAATATAACTGCCCATAGAAGCTCTCGATTTCCCTCAGGATTTCAGGCTTTGATGAAATGATGCGTCCGTCGTCAGTTTTCAGCTTCGTCATCTGGCTTTGCCCAATAGACAGATCTCTCGCGAACATTTTGGAGCCTTTATTTCGCTCGATGGCCTCTTTAATACGATTCGTATTAAATTGGCGAAGGTCGCTCGTCAAAGACTTAGATATCTGTCTATTAAGCTGCCGATAACGATTACTGAACTCTGGAGCCTCATTTCACGTCTCTGATCCATGAGTAGGAGTGTGTGGTCGAAGAGTTTCTTTATCTTGGGACGGCGGGTCTTAAAGAGCTTGGACCCTACCGTACGGACAGTATCCACCACCATGTTGTTTAGATCGTCCACATCTATGCTGTTCCCAAGGGCTTCGAAGCGGTTTTGGAGTTCGAGTTGAAAGCTCTCGGGGTTTTGAATATGGGCCGGCAATGGTCGAATTGTTGATTTTATCAGTCGAGATCTTTCCAGCTTTGGGTTGATATTCAATGTGCCACGTACCAATCGGTGATAGCTCCCCGTCTTAACAGCGTTGATCACAGTGACATCATTGAATATTTGCCTTTTCGTCGACATGATAAAATCTATCTCATTTCTGACTTTACCGTCCGGACTAACCCAGGTCCACGTCCGGCTTTCCGGCTTTCTGAAGAATTGTTAACATAACTCTTAAACTATAAATAAAATAAAACCCCTTAAATTTTATATTAATTTTTATTTTCTCACATAAATTATGCAATGTGGAATAATATTTAACCGACTTTTATTGAGAAAAGAAGAGAACAGAATTTACTTGAGAAAAGTACTATTACAAGCCTTTTACGGGAAGCAATTTACATGGTCTCGAATGTTTAAAGCCCTCGCCTACGACTCGCTCGGGATTCAAACTATCATCGACAGACAATATAATGATTAACTACCCGTTCTTGGCTGTAAGGTAATGTACTAAATACATTTATTTATTAAAATTAAGGCTTGCATTGGGATTATTAAGCTTTATTGATAGGTAGCAATTAGGTAGTGAATGCATCTATGTTAAAAACAAAAAAAAATTGCTGGTCGTGTGATTTTTTCGAATCATAAAAACATCATGATGGCGGGACCAGGAGTTCAAGTCTGTATCTCTGATTTTCCTTTGAATAATGCCAATTAGATTACAGTTTTATGAGGTAGTTTATAGGTAGTAAAAATATATGTATGTGACTATCCACTCGGATGTGTTGTTTCGTGTGGTTCCGCCATTTTGACGTCAAATTGGCGGGACCAACGTTTAATTGCTTTATCTTAAGAACGAGAAAGGTACTAAATTTTTTACTTAAGGTATCAAATAGTAGGATTTCAGTACTATATCTGACAATATGAAAATATTAACATTATGACATTGGCGCCGCCATTTTGACGCTAATAGTTGGTCGGTCTTGCGTTTAGGAGATACGTGTGGCTCAGCTGTAGAGACGTCTCTACAGCTGGGCCACACAGTTCTCGAAAACGGAAGGTCATAGCGAAAATCTGATAACTCGAGTGTGTAGCCGTTAGTTTGTCGGAATTTATCACCAAGAATCAGATTTTGTCGATCTTGCGTTAAGGAGATATGTGAGGATGCGCTGTGGAGACTTTTTTACCTGGATCTCGAGAACGAAAGGTCGTAAGCGTATCCTCACATATCTCCTAAACGCAAGATCGAAAAAATCTGATTCTTGGTGACAAATTCTGACAAACTAACGGCTACACACTCGAGTTATCAGATTTTCGCTATGACCTTCCTTTCTCAAGATCCAGGTAGAAAAGTCTCCACAGCGTATCCTCACATATCTCCTAAACGCAAGATCGACAAAATCTGGTTCTTGGTGACAAAATCCGACAAACTACCGGCTACACATACGAGTAATCAGATTTTCGCTACGACCTTCCGTTTTCGAGATCTGTGTGGCCCAGCTGTAGAGACGTCTCTACAGCTGAGCCACACGTATCTCCTAAACGCAAGACCGACCAACTCTGGTTTTTGGCGACAAAATCCGACAAATTAGCAGCTACACATACGAGTAATCAGATTTTCGCTACGACCTTCCGTTTTCGAGATCTGTGTGGCCCAGCTGTAGAGACGTCTCTACAGCTGAGCCACACGTATCTCTTAGGAGATACGTGTGGCTCAGCTGTAGAACGCAAGACCGACAAATTCTGGTTTTTGGCGACAAATTCCGACAAATTATCGACTTCATCATGGCATAGTCAAAAAGTCAGATTTCCTACTTTTTTTTGTGGCCCAGCTGTAGTCCGGCACGTAAAAAATGAACTGTTTCATACATTTTGATAATTTAGTTATTAATTTTTGTATAAAACAGCAGTTTTTTTTAAAACGAAAACGAAAACTTCTCATCGCACCCCAGACGACGATATTTGATAACACCAAACTAATGGCTATCTTGCCAATGTGGTCAGGTCAAAATATGCGATAGATTGAAAATGAGCCTCTTGGCCGGCGGTCCATGGTAGAACAGCAAAGCAAAGAAATGAAACCGGTAGGTCTGGGGCCAGCCTTAAGGTCGTTGTCAACTTGTTGTCAACCATATATAGGGTTACCAGATGACAGGAATTTTCCTGACATGTCAGGAATTTTAGGCGTTCTTCAGAAAAACAGGGAAAAACTGTAGTTGTCAGGAATTCTTTAATTCCAAAAAGTGTAAGTAAGTACTTAATGAAAACACAATTTGTTAAACATTTTAGTGAAAAAAATACCAAATGTCATCAGCTAAATGACGAATATAGATGAAGGTGTACAAAATGTCAGGAAATTTACTGAAAAATCAGGGAAAAATTGCATGAAATCCCTTTTTAACATATAAGACAGGCAAACCCTCTACACACAGTAAATACCTACTGTGATCCAATAGTATTTTATTTGGAGCTTATTATAATACCATAGGTATAAAAATGGTAAAACTACAGTAATTTACCATAGATTACCTACCTAGTAGGTTATTGGGGCAGAATGACCTGTTTCATAAATAACAAACATAATTCTACCCCAATAAACAACTACTTAGGTACCTAGATTAGATAGGTATGGTAAATAATTATTGTAATAGGTAAATTTAGATAGGTACCGCTATTTTTTTAAATAGGCCCCTGATGAAATAGCTACTGTTGGATCACAGTATTTACTGTGAGTGTAGGTGTAGGGTTCGCCTTATACCATCCTTAAGGCGACGGCTACACGCATGGTAAATACTGTGATCCATCGCCATAGAGTAGATAAGTAAATTTTAACATTGGAAATTAATTTGTATGGAATGTTCAATATTTTATTTTCAATGGTTAAAATACTCTATGGCGATGGATCACAGTAGGTATTTACTTACCATGCGTGTAGCAGTCGCCTGAAACCCCTATATATATATTTTTAAGTATTTTTTGCTGCTTTGTTTTAGTAGTTAGGTAGAATAGCTAAGCTAGTTAGGTAAGTATAGGTTAAAAACTTACTCATTCATGGAGGCTCTTTCCATTAAACTGCCAAGGTAAGAGGCGGCGGTAGACGCGATTGATTCGGGGGGTGACGGTTGACGCTCCCTATGATCGGGGCGGCCATCCCCCCGTCCCTGCTGGGCGGAGATAGGACGCCCGTCCCCCCGTCCCTGCTGGGTGGAGTTGGGGCGGCCGTCCCCCCGTCCCTGTTGGACGGAGTTGGGGCGGCCGTCCCCCCGTCCCTGTTGGACGGAGTTGGGGCGGCCGTCCCCCCGTCCCTGTTGGACGGAGTTGGGGCGGCCGTCCCCCCGTTCCTGCTGGGCGGAGCTGGAGGTCCTAGTGGCGTAGTAAATGCCCGTAGCGGCCGCAGCAGTGGCCACGGCCGCGGCACCCAAACCAGCCCAAAAACCCCAGCCATTCGCATCCTCTCCCTCATTTTCGTTTCTTCTACGATTTTGTCCGTTTTGATTCATATCGGCAACAATAAACAAGTTCAATGCACAACGTAAACAAGATAAGAATAAACGATTTTAATATTTATCGACACGACTTTATCAGCTTTATCTTCGACTGCACGCAACGTTGAATGCACGTTGAATGAAACAAAGGAAAGCGTGCAACTGGCTTAATATAAATAAACAAAGATCAGCAGTCGAGTGTAGACAGACCGATATGACTGATCTCTTTCAAAGCAAAACAGAGTTTTTGTTCAACAAGTAAAGTCCATTATCGCGTAAAGATAGTTTTACTTTGTTGCTGTTCTGCATAACCCAATCTCTTTATTGCAATGGCAACACAGCCACACAGCTGCTGCCTAGCGGAATCCCCGAATCACATGCGAAAATCACTCATAAATTATTAGCGTATAGTTGGCAGACTCACCATGGAATTAAAAGGTTTTGACTAGGTCAAAAAATTGTTAATAAATAGTGATAAATAGTGAACTATAGCATATAAATAGTGATACTATGATTCAAAAGATATTTGAGTATCTTGGTGAGGCTGCAAACTTGACGTCAAGTTGGCAGACACCTTAAGAAATACAGTTCGTATCAATATGATTTATATGCCAAAAAATTGTTAGAAAATAGTGAATCGTATACGCAAAATTTCAATAACATTGCTTCAATACAAGCCGAGATATTACGGTCTCTAAGTGGGCTGCTAACTTGACGTTTCAGGCAATAGCGATTCCAGAGAAACGGGTACAAGTTTTAAACAAATAAATATATCAAAAATATGTTTGTGAAATTGTGATTCCTACGATATAAATAAAACAAGAATTCTTCATTCCTATTTTCTAAAAATCGAATGTTAACTTTTACATATAATACTCTGAATGGGCTGTCGATCAATATTGAACTTTGCTCCACAGTAATAAGGTTCAAACTTATTGCAATCATGAGGTGAGTACTATCAAGCAAAAAAGTGAGATTTATATTTTTAGCCATATCCTCTAATTATTATTACACTTGTTTTATTAATTAAATGTTGGTATCAGACAATAACGATATTCATTAATAACAATAATATTCATAACAATAGCGCCATCTCTCGGAAAAGATTGTCAATTTCTCAGTTATAATTTAACGTTAGGTGCCTATTTATGTATTAGGTATTATTTTACTTAATTATTTTTGAAATTCAAAAAGGCAAATCATAGCGTGCTAACCCTTACACTTTTAGTCGTTGCGTCAACTGTCTATTTTTACGAACGGTGGCTTTTGCGCCAGCAATAAAGGCGATGATCGACTGTATAAAGACTAGTAGGCTGTTGCTGTGGTTAATACCTTACTCTTAATTCAATATTAATACTTCAGGAGAAACTATTAATATTTTCTACTTATATGTATTACTTCCTACCTACTCACATACCAACTGATACTCATTTTTCTATAAATCTCACCAAATAATAATAATAATAATAACAACTTTATTCTACCTAATACATAAATAGGTACCTAACGTTAAATTATAACTGAGAAATTGACAATCTTTTCCGAGAGATGGCGCTTTTGCTATGATTGTTATTAATAAATATCGTTATTGTTTGATACCAACACTTAATTAATAAAACAAGTGTAATAATAATTGGAGGACATGGCTAAAAATATAAATCTCACTTTTTTGCTTGATAGTACTCACCTCACGATTGCAATAAAGTTTGAACCTTATTACTGTGGAGCAAAGTTCAATATTGATCGACAGCCTATTCAGAGTATTATGTAAAAGTTAACATTCTATTTTTAGAAAATAGGAATGAAGAATTCTTGTTTTATTTATATCGTAGGAATCACAATTTCACTAACAATTTTTTGATATATTTATTTGTTTAAAACTCGTACCCGTTTCTCTGGAATCGCTATCGCCTGAAACGTCAAGTTAGCAGCCCACTTAGAGACCGTAATATCTCGGCTTGTATTGAAGCAATGTTATTGAAATTTTGCGTATACGATTCACTATTTTCTAACAATTTTTTGGCATATAAATCATATTGATACGAACTGCATTTCTTAAGGTGTCTGCCAACTTGACGTCAAGTTTGCAGCCTCACCAAGATACTCAAATATCTTTTGAATCATAGTATCACTATTTATATGCTATAGTTCACTATTTATCACTATTTATTAACAATTTTTTGACCTAGTCAAAACCTTCTAATTCCATGGTGAGTCTGCCAACTATACGCTAATCATAAATTAATGAATCCTGCACACGCACTGGGGCGGCCCAGCCCAGCCATAGAGTACATTGTAATTGTAACATATTTTGTATTGTAACGTTGAAACCTTAGAATAAATTGTGACCTAGGGAAAAGCCCGGCCTGCAGGATCGTACAGACCGAAAGCGCTAGGTTTTTAGGTTTCAAAAATACCTATCAAAGTTTATTTTTCGTATATAATTTCTCCACTTTTTATTTAGCCTATTAATTTGTGTCATATTTAGGTGAAAGCATAAGTAAAATAGGCATTATGCCTCATTTACACTTACTAAGGCCCGTATTTATAAACAGCTCTCAAAACCGATCTCAAGAGCGATCTCAGCTGATACGCTCTCGTTCAATCTTAAGTTGCTTATTAATTAATAGTCAGATATCAAGAGCGTATCAAATGAGATCGATCTCAGCTCTTAAGATAAATAAAAAAAATACTTCCAGCTCCACTCGACTTCAATAGACGTGTTTTAATTAATCGATTTGAACATTATTTCTTGCTTTTTATAGAGCTGTTTTTTAAGATTTTTGAAGGAGGTTGTGCTTTTTTTAAATAGTAGATTGTTATACAAGACGCTAAAATGACCCATTGCATACGAGGTAGTTTTATTCCCGAGCTTTAGCGAGGGAATAAATAGAAACCGAGTTACAATGGGTTTTAGCGTCGTGTGTTACACTCTACTTTTCACTACGATTGCGAAAAAATAAAATCCAATATTAAATACCTATAGTTTATACTTCCGTAAACGAATCCACTCGTTTTTCTATCCTCCACTTTATAAACTTTTCATACAGTATTTAAATAAATGATTTGTGCTTGACGGCAGAAGATTAAAATTATTTCTATCCTATTACTTACTTACAGTCACACAATTCAATCAGTTTGGAATTAGAGACAAATTCTAAATATTTCGCGCCAGTGCCTTTTTTAATTTCTACTGTAGCAGCTAAGAAACACAATGCACGCATTTTAAACTAAAAGTCACAGAGTATAAATAAGTCTATGATTTCACCGAAGAGATCGCTGCTTTTAGTTCCATTTTCAAAAATCGAGCGAGTTTTTATTCGTAACTATGAACAAAGACTTTTTCGTTTTAGTAGGTTCATTGTTAATAGACAAACATTAAAAAAGAAAAAACTTTATCCCCTAGGGGTATTTATGCTATTTTATCCTGACTTTTGTACCTTACAATGACGGACTTTTTGAGCAAGAGGAGTGAAAAAGCTTTTTATATAGCAACATGACATTTTTGAGTTGAGATTGAACGATTGACGTTTCGTTTAAGCTTTGTAGAATAATTAACTCTGGAACGCGCCCTCCGCATATGCGAAAAAGTTTCAAGTCAGAAAACCATATTTATGCTTTTGAAGTGTTAGGCGGACTATAGAAGACTGAAGTCTTGGCTTAAGTATGTTATTCTGTGGCTGTATGATGCAAATGTGCCTTTGCCTTTTCTGTTTCATGAACAAGAAGAACAAGAAAAATTGGCGGGAAATCGTAATTGTTATTACTAATTAATTTCGTGATTTATGTAATTTCGTAATCAATAATATCATCATAATGATTAACTTCGTTTATTGTATTTTGAAACTCCATAGTTTTATCCACGTAGAAAAGTACAAACACATACGTAACAGTTCAAAATAAAATAATTATCCCGCGCGCAGACGCTCTTAAGTCACGGTTTTGCAGCACTTGGCAAACACGCTCTCAATCATCATCTCAAGAGTGATCTCAAGTGCAGAGTTTTGTTTATTAATATGAGTGATCTCAGTTGATACCACGAACTTAAACCTGTACTTAAGTATGATCTATTAATTAGAACAGCATCTCGAGTATGATCTCAAGATAGTATAATATATCGAGTATTCCGGCTGGGTAACAATTGATAATAAATTTGTCATACGGATGTTTTCAAACAATTTTAGGCTTAATTATAAGTTTATTTATATTTTTCATTACTGAAATTAATATCTTCGCAAAATTATAAGCATTTAAATAAATCGAAAGTGATTATTTAATTTTATCAACATATTTATTGGTTTCCGGTTGAATTATTTGACTGTGTAATGGTTAATTGTTAATTTTATTAAAACTATTTATTTACCATTTTATATTAATGATCACAAATATTATGACGAACTGTAGTAGTGTAAAAATGTTAAGTAACAAATTATAAGATTTTAGTGCACTGATTAAAAGTATGTAAATTGACGGAAGTGTATTTGGCTTTAGAGCAAGGTTCATTTGTTAAATTTATAGAAATATTTAAGCACACTTATGAGCGTGATTCGATTTCAATAACTCTTACTGTCCATTTCAAAATTGTGTTACGCATGCTTTCTTGGAAATTAATGTTTTACAGTTATTATCGAGATAATAAGTAGTGAAATGACTATGGACAGTAACGGTGAAAGAAGTCTCAATTCCCGCCAAGAATAAATGTATAAAAGTGAAATCGAAATAGTGTAACGGGTCAGTCTGATTTTGTGCCTCGCCGAATAATAAGATAAGTATTGAATACCTGTGTTACATCTAAGATGTTATTCTGTTCAGAACACTTTGTTCATTTGTTGGATTGAATGTGTTGTTTTATTGGCATTTTATGCAATGTTCGTTAGAATGAATAATAAAGACTATTTGTTATTTCATTGTAATACAATAAATTTAAAATAGAAGTGATTACAAAAGTAAAGTTTAATGGTTTATTCATGATGGTTAATGTTTTATGATTTGTTTATTGGCTATGCTATTATTCACTATGAATAATAAAGTCTAATGTGTTGTTTTATTTGTAACACAATTTAGAATGTTAGTGATTATAAAAGTTACGTTAAAATATAGTGATTGATAAGATTAATTATATTTTCTTGTAAAATCTTGGTAAATCAAATATTATAGTGATTAATAAGGTCTAAGATGTTGTTTCCTTGATAATGCGAGTATTGCTTTTAGTTACTCAAATATATCCTTGTTAAACAGTGACTTAGTGCTTTTAATTGTGTATGCCTGATCCCTTAATTTTAACAATAGCTCTCAACGTTGAGAGCGGTTTATAAATACGGGCCTTAGACTCTATTACTAAGACTCCGCTGTCCGTCTGTCTGTCTGTCACCGGCGTATCTCACATGAACCGTGATAGCTAGACAGTTGAAATATTCACAGATGACGTACCTAACCTATTTCTGTTGCCGCTATAACAGCAAATACTAAAAACAGAATAAAATAAACATTTGAAGGGGGCTCCCATACAACAAACGTGATTTTTTTGCCGTTTTTTGCTCAATATTAATAACGACAACAGCCGGACAGTTGAAATTTTCACATATTGCAGCTTTAACAACAAATATGTACTATAGATATTTAAGGGGGGCTCCCATAGAACAAACGTGATTTTTTTTCGCAGTTTCTGGTACGGAACCCTTTGTGCGCGAGTCCGACTCGCACTTGGCCGGTTTGCTGAGGCTGACCGAAGCTGGGAGCTGGCGGTCGCTTGCCAAGCCACGGCCAGCATGTAAACCCGGCATAAACCCGGCAAAAAAACCGACACGGGCGCGGATCGGCGGCCAACTCACGCTAGCCTACGCATACGCAAGCCAAGCCGTTCACCTGTTTACACGCTGGGCGTTGGTGGTGTGGCTCACCATGGCTCGGCCAGCATGTAAATGGGCCATAAAGCTTTCTCCGACAACAGCGCCATAACTAGCTCCAGTCGGCTGTCAAAATTCAAAGTGTTTTTCGTTTATCAAACTAATTTTGATATTGTTAGTGTTGCAAAGTGTGTTAAACAAGTGCGAGGCATGTATCTTGAAATTTTTTCGACGGAGTGGGGATAAGTTCGCGCATGTGCTCTTGTGAGCGACCAATAGCGCGCGCCCCTCTCCCGCCGCCCGCGCCCCTCACCGCAACGCATACCCAAAATACGCGCATTCCACGCGCAATTCCCCACCCGATTTCAAGATACGTGTCACTGCTGTAAGTGCGTTTATTTGACACGCCGGACTACAGCTGGGGCACAAAAAAAAGTTGGAAATCTGACTTTTTGACTATGCCATGATGAAGTCGATAATTTGTCGGAATTTGTCGCCAAAAACCAGAATTTGTCGGTCTTGCGTTTAGGAGATACGTGTGGCTCAGCTGTAGAGACGTCTCTACAGCTGGGCCACACAGATCTCGAAAACGGAAGGTCGTAGCGAAAATCTGATTACTCGTATGTGTAGCCGGTAGTTTGTCGGATTTTGTCGCCAAGAACCAGATTTTGTCGATCTTGCGTTTAGGAGATATGTGAGGATACGCTGTGGAGACTTTTCTACCTGGATCTTGAGAAAGGAAGGTCATAGCGAACTTTTTTTTTTGTGGCCCAGCTGTAGTCCGGCACGTGTTTATTCTGAACATTAATCGTGTATTTAGAAATAGAAAATTCGATAGTGGGGTTGCCAGGGAAAATGACGTTCTAAAACTGTATCAACAATATTTTTAAAACCGCAATTGTAGCAACAACAGAGATTAAAAGTTGAAATACTTTGGGGGCTTGTAATAGGTGAATTCACCCTAGTACCAGACTACCAGTAGGTACCTATATTCAATTTGACTGCAATCAATCATTGGATATTCTTGCCATAATAAACTATTGAACACTACTACGAACGAATTAATTAAGTTAGGTATACTATGCATGAAAAAAGGAAAAAAAATAAAATTCATGGATTTTTATGGTAATTTTATTTTTCAAAAGAAAGTCCCCCTCCTTCGTCTTACTTTACTAAACAGTGGATGCATTCTCTCTGAATATACCGTAGTATAAGCACAAGGAAGCACCCGTGGCAGCTTTACACAAGTAAATAACGCCAATAAACTATTAAACCAAAACAAAGATTAAAAAAACAATCAGAATTAGCTCTTATATAAACTAATAGAAGAAGTTAGAAGAAATTAAGTAGAAAAAAATTATAACACTGCGATTGCGCGTCTAAACTGTGTATGGTCACATTGACATAGCTTTGTCCAAAAAAAGAAAATAAGCTACACTATGTCAAAATGGTTGCGGCTAAGTCTAGTCAACATTCAGAAAGCAAAATGAAAATAACATCAAAAGAATTAGTCTAAATACACAATTTCTCATGTAGGTACCTACAGATACCGGTATCTAACTTGGCAAGACAAAGATTGGCAAAAGATGCGCCGAGTTTAGTGTTGTAGCTGCTGCGTATCTTTTGTCTCATCTTTGTCTTGCCAAGTTATGTGCCAGTCGGTATACTTAACATTCAGAATCCAAAATGAAAAATTATCAAAAGAATTAGTCAAAATACACAATTTCTCGTGTAGGTTACAGATACCGGTATCTAACTTGGCAAGACGAAGATTGGCAAAAGATGCACCGAGTTTAGTGTTGTAGCTGCTGCGCATCTTTGTCTTGCCAAGTTATGTGCCAGTCGGTATACTTAACATTCAGAATCCAAAATGAAAATATTATCAAAAGATAATTTTTAGTCTAAATACACAATTTCTCGCGTAGGTACAGATACCGGTATCTAACTTGGCAAGACAAAGATTGGCAAAAGATGCGCAGAGTTTAGTGTTGTAGCTGCTGCGCATCTTTTGTCGCGTCTTTGTCTTGCCAAGTTATGTGCCAGTCGGTATACTTAACTTTCAGAATCCAAAGTGAAAATATTATCAAAAGAATTAGTCTAAATACACAATTTCTCGTGTAGGTACAGATATCGGTATCTAACTTGGCAAGACAAAGATTCGCAAAAGATGCGCCGAGTTTAGGGTTTGTAGCTCATCTTTGTCTTGTCAAGTTATGTGCCAGTCGGTATACTTAAATACTAAACAAAACCTAGTCTAGTTAAGCTCCACAATCATTAATAGTCCCTAAAAACAGAAATAAAGTCTTATTCTATCAAGAACAGGAAGCCTTTTTCTGCCGGACTAGAAAAGTCACGTTTAACGAGCTCTTAAAGTAGACTGCACTGTTGCGTCAACAGTAAAGTACAAACTACAGAAAGCGGTCAACTCTAACATCGAAATTGAAACAGCGCTCCATTTTACAAAAATAAGGCGCTAGTTTCTTTAAAGTCATCGAAACTGGGATATGCGCTCTATTTTTACAAAAAAATAAGGTAGAGTCATCGAACTGGAAATGAAACTGCACTCTATTTGAACAAAAAATAAGGTGCTAATTTCTTCCAAGTCGAGTCGCGGGGTTCATACGGTGCGCCAGATGGTGGGCAGCGGGAGCGGGAGCATGGGCGGCGGGCGCGCGTAGGCCAGGTAGTCGTAGGGCAGCACGCAGCCCGCGCCGCCCAGCGCGCACGCGCCCGCGCCCGCGCCGCCCAGCGCGCACGAGCCCGCGCCCGCGCCGCCCGGCGTCGAGCGCTGGATCAGGTCGGCGCGGAGCATCTGTTGCCAAGTTACACGTTATGATTATGAAGGTCTCTAAACTTAAGCTAGCGGATAGTGAACTAAAATTGTAGTTCCAGACCATGTGTCTGTCTACAATTTCACGCCTAAACTGCTGAACCGATTTCTATTAGGTAAATTTGGTATAAAATAAACTTGATTTATTAAGGAAAGAGCATAATTTACGCTTCTTGTGTTGTTATTCAAATTAAAACAGTAGGTAAGTATTATACGTTTCAAACTTTCACACATCGAAATATCCGTCTAGAGTTTGTATAGAAAGTCCAATAGTGGCTCTATAATAGGGTATTTTCCAAATTCTTTAAAACTGCTTTTATTTAAAGATTGAGACGAACGATTTAACAGAAAAATATTAAAAAAATAATTAATGTCTTTTTTCTTCATTAAACCAATTAATGTTAAACTTATTTTTAAATAGTTTTGAATCTACCGCCAAAACGCTCGGTTCGATGACGTCTACTGTGTGACGTCATCTTTGTGTAAACAATAGAGTAAATTGTTACACAGACTACATAGGTGTTAAAATTGTTTACACAAAGTTGACGTCTCACAGTAGACGACATCGAACCGAGTTTTTGGCGGTAAATTAAAAACCATTAAAAATAAATTAGACTTTAATTGTTTTAATAGAGAAAAAAGACATAAATTTATTTATTTTTATTTTTCTGTTAAATCGATCGTCCCAATCTTTAAATTTAAGCAGTTTTCAAAAAATTGGAAAATACCCTATTTGCTGTATAAAATACAAAAGACTGGTTAAGAGTCTTAATTACTAAAAAGATAGTGTCACTATCAACACAAGTAGATAAAATGTAATGACAAATTCCTTAGTGTTATTTCTAAGGGCACATAACTTCTGCAAGACAAAGATGAGACAAAAGATGCGCAGCGGCTACAAACACTAAATAAGCGCATCTTTGGTCTCATCTTTGTCTTGCCTTGCCAAGTTATGTGCCAGTATTTACACATTTACAGCTTATATGTGTATAAATCTTTAGTGGCGCCCTCCTCGGAGGATAAGATTATTAATAGAATTTTTTTTTAATAAAAGTATTTTTAGGAGGTATCGCTATATTCCGTCATAATGTGTCAAACGGCTACCTTTAGCACTCTTGCAAACTACTTCTAGTTCTAGCAGTTTTACGAGGAAATGTAAATGGGTCCTAAAAATTCCACATATTTTTTTTATTAAATTTGCGTATTAGAAGTTAGAATTACAGTATTAAATAAAATTATGGTTTTGGATATTGAAAAATTCAGGACCGCAGTCCTGAATTTAAATGGAATAATGTATTTAAGGTGGTACTCTTGACCAAAAGTGGCGCTGCGGTGAGTTATATTTAATATTATAATTCTAGTACACAATTTTAAAAATGTTTATTGTGGAGATTTTAGGGCCCACAGTCTAGTATTTTTAGACGGTATCGTTACATTCCCTCGTAGTCACTGCTAGAAGTAGATAGTAAAACTGCTAAAAGTGGCCGTTTTTGACACATTTGCTATCTACTTCTACAAATGACTACAATGACATGTAGTGATACCTTCTAAAAATACTAGACCATGGACCCTAAAATCTCCACGATAAACATTATCAAAATCTTTTTCTATTATAAATAAAAACCTCTGAGACTTTCGCTCATACAACCGCCTTAATAGGAAAACTCACTGCTAGGTAGGCTTTACAAGTTGATGAGTAATAGTTGATCAATGGCAAGTTTTTATAGGCAAGTTTTTTTAAAAATAGGTATTGTAAGAACTTGGTTAAAGTCGTTAGTTGTGTAAAACAGGGAGTAAGTAAGTATAAGTTTATAGCCATCTGTAGCTCCTACATGAGTTAGCAAACTGTTTATGCTGACGTAAACTGTCTGACATACTGCTCACAGTCAATGCAAGTAAGCCCCATCTTACACGGCGCGACTGAAAAGAAACTGGTTACAAACTCTAATCACCAACGAGTTTCGAAATAGTCACAGCACTAGTATTTAAATGGCGGTTCGTACACGACGCAATCAATCACAAACTGGTTGTCACTGTCTGTGATTGGTAGCGTCGTGTACGGACCGCCATTGAATTACTAGTGTTGTGACTATTTCGAAACCCATTGGTGATTAGAGTTTGCAACCAGTTTCTTTTCAGTCGCGCCGTGTAAGATGGGGCTAAGAGAGAAAACTATAGTATAGCCCACTAGGAATGTATCAAACAAAAAAAATATTCTTTTCACCTCTCCAGCACGAAAAGGGTGCTTTTGGCGCGTAAAAACTCGCAGCAAAATCGATTTTTGCTGCGAGCGTGAGACAAAGTGCTTTTTTAATTTCTAACACCAACTTTTAAAATAATAAAGAAAAAACAAATAAAGTGACAAGGATGACACTTGTAAAATTGATATGTGAGAAAAGGATAGATAGAGTGCTTTATGGTGTCATACACGGATTAAAAAGTAAAAAAATAAAATGCACAGATATACCAAGGAGTTTTAAATAAGGATTGTTAAAAAAGAAGGTTGATAATTCGAAATAAAGAGTATGTAGGTAATGAGGTCACATGTATGAAACAAATATGAAATAAGAAAATTTTATGAAATTTATTAACAAATTATATGTTTTATGATTATTAATAAATAAATAAGACGGAATATTAATGAATAAGAGAAAAACACAACGCAATGTAATCAAAACGACGGTAATCTACTTTACTGACTCTATGAATAAAATTTTTCAGCACAGGTTTGATTGAATTATTTTTGTGATAAATTACAAAAATGAATGCGTCCAACGATGAAGATAGTTGTCTAACTCTAAGAGTTAAGTGAACAAGTTTCTAATTCTGAATTAAGCTTTTTTACCAGGAAAGTCACGTGAAAATTTTGGTGAAAAGTTGTATGTTTTACACGAGACCAAAATGTTGTTCTGCCTAAATAACTATTGTATTGAAGAGTTTGACACTATTTCCACTAGACCAGCGGTTCCCGTATTCTTTTGGCCACGGAACCCTTTTTGATTCACCGTTTTTGGGCGGAACCTTAGCTCAAGTGAAAAGTAAACAAACCAGGGTTGCCACATTCAGGAACAGAAAACCCAGGACATGGCTGCGCGGTGAGCGCTCACCGCGAGCCGCGAGAAATTTTTAGGTCTATTTTCTAATTAAATTTACGTTGAAATCATGAAAACTGGCAGTAAAACCACTGTAGAGTCTGGTAACTGGTTGAAGGACATTTTGAATGTATGTGAATGTTTGTAATTAAAATACTCAAAATCAATGTAAACAAACGGGCGGCTCAGCAAAGAGTAAAATAAAAAAAAGGAGAACTACCTAACTGAAGGGAAAATTTGATTTGTTTTATGATTTTTTTTATTTTGACTCTGTTTCCAATGTTTCCATGCATATATTTTCTATAACTACGGGCCTCTCGCGGAACCCCATTCAGGAACCGCTGCACTAGAGTCTAGACCGTTCCATCATGGGCCAGTCACACTTTTCAATACAAAGATTTTTTTTTTCCCAACACATTCCTGGCATGACCATGGTATGGTACGGTGTATGGGGTAGAGAGAAGCTTACCTTAATGTAGTGCAAGGCATTCTCCGCTGCCTCGACGTGCGCCTGCTGCATGGTGCGCGCGGCGCGCGTGGCGAAGGGCCCGAGGCGGCGCGGCGCGCCCAGCAGCGGCAGCCCCACCAGCGGCAGCTCCACGCGCCCCACCCACTCCTCCGCCCCACTGGCGTCCACGTACTTCTGGTACTCGTACACCGGAGGCGCCCACATGTACCTATAACGATCAGTCGACTATGATAACAAGAATGGACTAAGGCTAGGGTTGCGAGATGCCCCGTATTTTACGGGTTCCCAGTTTTTCAGGCTAAGTTGGTACAGAAACCCGTAATTGCAAAAACTGATCCGGATCCGCTAGCAAAACCAAAGCCAAACGCTAAGGTTTTGGCTGGCTTACGCATGCTGATAGTAATTTGTTTTGACTCTGTGCTATAAAAAATATCTTCATAAAATAAAGGCTTAGGTGACAACTCACCCATAAAATATCTCAGCCAATAGTGAGATATCCACTTCTTAAAATGTATGTCGGACTTTCATCCACATGGCCATCAGTATTGGCTGAGATGACACTTGGAAAAACAAAGGGTGTCATATCACCAATTTAAAAAAAGGCTCAAATTGTAAATATCTGTTAACAGATTATGCATCGAATTGTAATAAAAAAATATAAAATTACGTATTTTAAGTATAAATCGTAAGTATAATATCGAATCCTCTAGTTGTCACCTAAGCCAAATAACTGCTGTTCTACTGCAAGCTTTTCATAATGATAAAAACTGTAGGGTAGGAAACGTAGGAAAACAAAACACCATAAGATTAAAACACCTAACAACCAATGAACGCCAAGAAATTATTAATTTTCAAAGCCAATTTTGACACTTCACTAGATGGCGTTGAAGGACAAATTAAGCAAATAATATTTTTGCTATTTTTTTTTGTTTTTAAATGTCTCTTTGAAAAGCCCCTATTGTCTACCGTAAAAAAAATTTAGAACCCTTATTTAAGAAGTGGCAGGTGGCAACCCTTACTAAGGCTCGTATTATAGAATCAAACTTTCTTTGCTTGAGTACAGTTATGCAGGCCACACACCATCCAATCGATCGTCCAATCGGCATGAAACTACCGATTGGATCCAATCTGCAGCTCGTCCATACACACCACACACGATCAATTCTAACTGTCCAATCGGCAGTGGCGATCGATCGTATGATTTTCTTAACAGACTTCAAAAAAAGAAGGAGGTTCTTATAATTCGATTGTATATAATAAATGTTTCATCATTGTTATTTTAATTTGAAAGTCGTTTTTGTTTTTATATTTAGGTTTTTGAAAGAGATTTTTATTTTTTTAAAGCTTATTTATTTTCAGCTTTTTGGTGGTAGCTATGCGTATAATATTTTTTAACTCTATATTTTCAAAATGCTAATGTCATTACTCAACTCAATTTCCATATTCACGCTGTCTATCCATTTTCCAACAAAAAATCATATAACGGTTCATAAATAAAGTCATCAAGGTAGTCAATCATAGTATTTTCAGGATTACTTGAATTGAGAACTGCTGAACCGATTTTAAAAAGAAAAAATGTCGCAAGAAAATTCTTAGAAATAAAAAAAAAAAATCATCAAAATCGGTCCATACATATCGAAGATACGCGCGAACAATGATAAAAAATATATATACAATCCAAAAGAGAACCTCCTTCTTTTTTGAAGTCGGTTAAAATATTAAAACCTTCTAAATGTAACAAATGCTTTTCTGGTAAGCGCATCAAAATCGGTTCAGCTAAACTTGAGATAATCGCGGACAAACATACATATACAGGTCAAACTGAGAACTTCCTTTTTTTGAAGTCGGATAAAATACTAAAACCTTCTCCTAAATTCAACAAATACTTTTCTGAAAACCGCATTAAAATCGGTTCAGCCAAACGTGAGATAATCGCGGATACAGGTCAAACAGAGAACCTACCTTTTTTGAAATCGGTTAAAAGCAAAAAGAAAAAAATAATCATCAAAATCAGTGTATAAATATCGAAGATACGCGCGAACAATGATAAATCAAATAAATACAATCAAATAAAGAACCTCCTTTTTTGAAGTCGGTTAAGAAAATCATACGATTGATTGCCCACTGCCACACACCGTCCAATCGGCATGATCCAATCGGCATGATCCAGCCATTTTTATTTTTCCGTCAGTTCGATCGTCCAACCGATCCACGGCCACACACGGTCAGTTTGGTTGGATCCAATCGGTAGTTTCATGCCGATTGGACGATCGATTGGATGGTGTGTGGCCTGCATTAGAAAGGGATGGCGCCTAAATGAATAGCACTATACCTTTCTATCTGTAGTCAAGTAGAGAAACCTCGCAGGAGTAGATTACTAATAACATCATAAACAACAACATAAGACTTTTCCGAAAACCAACAAAAAAAATCGACTCTCCAAATGTCCCGAACAGCTGATCGAGTTCCGAATTAAAAATTGTTTTTTTTCTGTGTTCGGAAAAGTCGTAGAACAAATGTTTGATGTTAGTAATCTACCCCTGCAAGGTTGTTGGTGTTTTACAATTCCACCTTTAGAATAACTAAAAAATGCATAGTCATTAAAAATAATAATATAGAAGAAAAAAAAAGCCTAGTTCTGATAAATACCTTTTGCACATGGAGTCCAATTTAGCAGGGGCCAATGGGTAGTTTTCCTTCACCGGTGACACGTACTGAAAGTTAGAAGACTTCAAATCAGTAGGCGAGCCACACGTGGAATCGCCAGCACACGCAGAGCCAATCCCTTCGTCGTCCTTTGGAGAATTTGCGTACTCTTTTTTCTCCAAATGCTGTTTGTAAAGCAGCAAAGTCTGTGTCAAGTCAAGGCTATTATTGAACTTCGCATTGCCACGATTTAATTTCTGTATACGGTACAATTCACGGTCTACAGGCTTTGCCCATCTTATTTCTATGTTACTGCCATCAACTTCAGTATTTTGTAGTTTATTCATCGCAAGCTCAGCATGTTCACGCTGATAAAAATGTATAAAAGCATAATCGTAAATCTTTTTCACTCGCTCTATTTTATTTTGAATGGCAGTTTCAAATACAGATTTAATCGTTTCAGATGTGGTTCTTATTAAAAAGTTCCTTACATACAGCACTTTTACCTGCAATAGATAAAATATCATGTTTAACTATTGCTGCAAAGTTAACTCAAACTAAACAGGTGGACATGCTATATGGAAGGGACTAACCAATGATTGGGCCCGAGTCAAGATCAGATAACTTAATACCCTTATGATAAACAACAGCTGGGTCTAAAGAGTAGTATTTTTTATGATGTAACATGATTACTTAGCTAAACATTTGGTTTAAAGTGATATCAAACTCGCCTTTGCAGCTGTAGCAAAAGTGAACAGCACAAAGTTATAAAGTTTTGTAAAATTCAAAACTTCAGAAGTAAGTAGTTAAAAGTTTTAAGAAAAAGAATCCGAACTTTACGTAACTTTGTCAAGAGTTCGACAAGCAGAATTCGCAATGCAAAAAAATATTTAAAAAGTCTACTCACCCTTTTCATTTGCTCATCGTCTACATCGGGCTCCGGTTCAGCCCAGTCTACCATCAGCTCTTGATCCCAGATCTTAACGCATCCGGGGACGAGTGCGCGACGCGCCATCGCCGCGGCGCGGTGCGACGTGAACTCCACAAACGCAAACCCTCTATTCAGCCGACGGTCGAAGCAGTTCTTGTATAGAATCACATCCACGATACCAGCCACACGCTTCGACAGCTCTTCGAGGACATCTTCTCTGCTTTTGGTTTTCGGAATACCGCCGACGAATAAGCGGCAATTGTCCACAGACTTCACGACGCCGATGTGTCTACCCGCTCGGATCTCGTAACCGTTCAGCTCTTTCACAGCTCTGTATGCCTCCATCTTCGTTGTGTAGGTGACGAAAGCGTATCCTCGGTTGGAGCCAGAAAAATCCATCATGAGGCGCATCTCATAGATTTTCCCCACTTTAGAGAAAATCGGTACGAGCACGTCTTCAAAGATTTCCCGGGGCAGCTTCCCTATGAAGACTTCACAACCTTTTTGTGGAGGAGGTCCAGTCCAGTCTGGCGGCGGGCCGAACTTTCGTTGTCCATTATGCTGGACAATGGAGTACCCCGTCTTCTGCATCAGATCCAGCAGTTTATACGTCAAATCTTTGTTCTCCATATCCGATTTTGTTAAAACAATCAGCTGTGATCGCACGCGCCGCTCTCCAGTCGATAGGCGAAAAAGCGGCAATTCAAAGTGGCGGCTCCCTTTATACTTTGCCGACAAACAGGCGCGGCGGTTGTGACGTCACGAAAACGTTGAGCGAATATAGCGATCGTTTTCACACTTTTAACAAGACGTTTTTGTATTTATTCAACTAATAATTTCAGAAATAATTATCAAAATGATGTTTTATTTTATTTGATATAAATTAATCATTGGACAATTAATTGCTGATAATTCAAAGCACATTCAAAAATAAAGTAAGTTTGCGACTATGTCGTTAAATGAAACCTTTGAAAATAGTTTTCTTTCTTTTTGTTTGAACAACATTGAATTTGCTAATATTTTGATGATATAAACGTTATGTTTTTATTTTAAAGTTTAGTTTTAACCATACTAACTTTTTGAATGCCTACGAATTAAATTTCGAATATTTTTTGTGAATTACTGAAAACTCTTGAAAATTCTCTAAGTGGTAAAATCAGTAAACAGCATTATTACTAGAAAATAATGCGAGTAGAATGCCTCATTTAATTTAAAAAAAATCGTGAAATTTTTCATGATAATATGGATTTAAATTTCGTAAGCAAACTGAGTTTTCCAAAAATATCATAGATGGCGCTGACTTGCTTAACTTTTGTTAAGCAAGTCAGCTGTTGGTTCAGATCTTTCTCACTAAGGTCTGAAATATGATTTTTACATTTTGAAAAATAAAAACGTGTTAAAAAGAATTCGGGAAATTCCACTTATACGTGGTGGTCTGTTGCATCATATTTTAAATTTGAAATTCAGCGCGGAAATGAATTTCAATACTTACCGCACTTGTGCGGGAAGTAGTATTACCAAATTCAAAACGGTAATGGTGTAGAACTCATCAGCTAGCATTATTTTATATAAAATCAACTCGCATGACTGGTCCTTTAACATGGCCACACGAAACAATTTAAAAATTTCATTTTTACTAAGAAAATATTATTTCCTTTCGCATTTCTTGAAAAAAGCATTTAAGAAACCTAGTGCGGGAAGCAATTCCCGCGTTCGCATGTAATGTAATGTAGGTACTATGGTTTATTGACTAGGTACCAGCACAAAATATTTTTTGTGCTATTACTTACTTCATGGACGAAAAATGCTTACTTCAATGGAAGGGTTCAGTAAAATACTATTCTTTTGTGCTTAATTTTAAATTGAAAGCATTTTATCTCATTTTGTTTTATGAAATATTTTAATTCTTCAAAAAAAATTGGTATTATATTCAGGACATGATAAATGTTACAGCTGGTACTTTTGATCAATAATTAACTTAAAGTTGAAAAAGTAGTTTATTTGTTTATAGCACAATCATATTAGGTACACAGGGGGTGCCAGGAGTTCTCTAACTTATATAGGACGCACCGCTTTTCTGCATAAAAAAAATCCGCACCCCCCTATCTACCCAGACAGTTTTGATCAAGGTTCGAGACACCCGAACTATTCACTCGCTGTAGTTAGTACGTTGAGTAGGCGAGCGTACAAATACAATTCCTACCTTCGGACATTGTTTCTTGGTTATCTCTAAAAGGTCCATAACTACACAGCCCCCCCACACAAATGGCCAACTTTCTATTCGTTTGAACGCTACGCTTACTTTTAAAGCTTTAATATGAGCAATAGACGATTAAATCACATTTCGCAAACTTATGTAAATCACAGACTTCGATGTAGGTATTGTATGGAATTGTCAAGCTTACGGCACGTAATTTTATAGTTTACATCTTATTTTAAAGTTTTAATAGTAAGGGGGCGTCCATTAATCACGTGATGTTTTTTTGGCCAATTTTTAACCCCCCCTCCCCCTTGGTGATGCATGGAGAGGTTTTACGTTAACCCCCCCCCCCCCTCTAAATCACGTGTATTTTTTTTTTGGTACAAAATAATCTCAAAAATTTTCAGTACGCATATGTCGCGGTGGGCGGGGAGATCGTCCGGTAATGGTAACGGTCAACAATCACTATCACACGCAGTTTTCGGTTAAAAGTCACGCGTTCAATTAATACACGTGATATCTCACTACACCCCCTCCCCCATTGTTATACTTCGTGATTTTTTCAACTACCCCCCCCCCCCCCTCCTTTCGAGGCTCACGTGATTAATGGACGACCCCTAAACGTAGCGTTCAAAAGAATAGAATATTGACCAGTTGAAAGTCTCTGTGCCTCCACTAGGGGGCACGGTCCCCACTTTGGAAACCCTTGCATTACACTTTTATAATAATTGTAGAGGATATCTACCTTTTCACCAATTAATTCAGAAAAGTAAAAGGAAAAAATCCATAAGCTTTATTTATTTCTCATATATAACTATAATACAAAATCACATGTACAAATATTGACACACCCACACATCGTCTCACAATCAGTTCTAGGATTTTTTTACAAATACATGGATCAACAATCAGTCCATCAACATTTACAAAAATATACAGTTTCAGATAATATACATTACATTGATTTTATAATAATATGTAATGAATGATATATTTAGATATTTATTCCTTAAGCACTATACATCAATTTACTATCAGATCTATTTACTTAAAGCTAAAAAAATACTTATTTGAATTAAGGAGATAGGAAACAGAATTTGTAAAATATATAACCCTGTCGGACCTGTATCACATATTTATTATGTAATATCACATGTATGCGAGGTATGTATCTATGTTTTTAAATGGAATGGACTATAGCTCATTACATTATTATTACATTTGAAATGAAATAAACATTTTATAAATTCTGTTGATTATAAACAAAGCTTACCTACATAATTTTCTGAGCGATAGCTAGAGACGACTAAGCAGGATATATTTCTGACTATCCATCTACCATTTGCAGCTTTATAAGCCGAATTACCAAATAGCCTGTATATCAACATTATCAACAGATACTACATAAATTCTATAATATTATACAACTTAATTCCGGAAGACTACATTTTTATATACCAAATGCAAAAAGCATGTTCTGCCACTTACAATACTATTAAGTTGACAATAGACAGTGATTTGCAGCAACTTCAGAGCGCTTGCTATTGACCTTAGACTATTATTTATTCTGTGCCTTAGCCAAAAAACTGCCTTTTACTGACTTTACTGAACATATTCCACCCCTATGATCCAACAGTATTACTTAAAAATGGTAAAACTGCAGTAATTCACCATAGTAGTCGTTTATTGGGGTAGAATAATTATGTTTCATAATAATTATGAAACATAATTCCACACCAATAACAACTATGGTAAATTATTGTAGTAAATTTACAATTTTTTTATGAAATAGGCCCCTGATAAAATACGCTTGCGTACAAAACGACATATTTTAATCTGTAAAATATTATCTTTGCCATATTCTCGAGTGAAGTTGCAGCGGATCACTGTCTATTGTCAATTTAATCGCATTGTACTAAAGTCACTGGATGTCATTACAAAATATTTTTATTTTTTAAACACCTGCTTTGCTTAGACACTCTTTAATGAGATGCTGTCTCTTTCAAACGATATTGTCAAACAATGCAGCATCAGGTGTTTAAATATATTTTGTAACACCGACTCTGTTTTAAGTGCCCTCTATTATCAGTTAAAGGCATCTTTCTAAAATGGTGGCAAGTAAAGAGGATCCGACATGACCTCATAAAAATAGGAATCAATAAAACTATAGAAAAGACATATTAATTATCACTGTATGTTTATAGTAAAGCATAATTCACTTCAAAATATTTTCATGTGATGTAAAGTCTAGGAAAATTACATTACATTATAATTTTACATTACATTCAAATTCAACTAAGATTACACTACCTACACAACATACACCGTATTTACAGCTGCCGGCATATAAATTGGCAAGAGAAAGTTGAGACAAAAGATCGAAGAGCTACAAACACAGTGTTTGCAGCTACTGCGCATCTTTTGTCTCGACTTTCTCTTGCCAATTTATATGCCGGGAGCTGTACAGTACAAACAATACTCAAACGACCCTTGACTATGCGAACGCACTGCGTTGAAATAGTGCTCTTGATTGGTTCGTTTGTTTTGCGTGTGATTGGTACGGGCCGCGGGTACTGTGAGAACTCATAGTAATGTTTGTGAATACGGGTGTAAGATTTCCGTTTTGTTAGGCGAACCCTACACGCGTGGTTAATACTGTGATTCAACAGTATGTTTATAATACTTAAAAATGGTAAAACTACAGTAATTTACCATAGTAGTCGTTTATTGGGTTAGAATTATGTATCATAATAAATAAGAAACATAATTCTACCCCAATAACAATTATTGTGGTAAATTTAATTTTTTTTTATAAAATAGGCCCCTGATAAAATACTGTCGGATCACAGTATTTACCATGCGAGTAGGGTTCGTAGGGTGTACATCAAAATTAGGCTATACTTTATTTTCAGAAAAACACTAATGTGTGTATGGTTAGAGAACATATTCAAAAATACACAGCCGGACGACATTTTATGCGAATATGACTTTTATTTAGTATACAACGTGTTAAGGAATTAACTAAAAATGGGAAAACCATTTCTTCGTACCACCAAATTGAACAACTTTTACTATGGGACTAACTCTGTAATCGCGCAAAAAAACCAGATGTTTCATACAAAAAATAATACTGAAATATCAACACGTAGAAAAGGATTGCAATAGAACTTTACGTGCAATTTTTAAGACCAATAGTCTAGTATTTTCAGAAGGAATCATTTCATTCCCTCGTAGTCATTCATAGAAGTAGATAGCAAATGTGTTAAAAACGGCTAGGTACACTTTTAGCAGTTTTGCTACTTCAAGAAAAACGGCTACACTTTTAGCAGTTTTGCTACTTCAAGAAAAACGGCTACACTTTTAGCAGTTTTGCTACTGCAAGAAAAACGGCTACACTTTAGCAGTATTGCTATCTACTTCTAGAATTGACTACGAGGGAATGTAATGATACCTTCTAAAATACCATGGATGGGCGTAACCAGCCTCCTAGATCGACAAAATAATACCTACATCGCATGATATAGTGTTAAATCGACACTCAACTGTCGAAATCCTTTGTCTTTTGACAGTTAAGCTTGATAAATCGCTATATTATCAACATTATCATATAACGTTTCAGTGGTCATGTTCGGGCGGCAGGGGAGGGATTTGGAGATTCAACTTCCCCCACCAAAACACGAATATACTTAACTAAAATCCTATTTTCCGTCAAGCGTTTAATCATGAATATTTAACAAAATTCCCGTGGCGTCACTTTCGGTCTGGGTTAGGGTTGCCAGAAGCCCCGTATTTTACGATTTTCTCCTTTTTTCAGGTTAAAACATAACAGAAACCCGTGGTTGTGAAAATAAAATACAGGGTAAAAGTGTAATATTCTAAATTATTTTCGAATATAAAATAAAATAAAATAATAACAGCTGTTTTAATTGTCTTCCGTAATGAAAGTCTAAAACCCTTATTTTTAATGCTGGTAGCCCTTAAATTAAGTAGTGGCAGGTGGAAACCCTAGTCTGGGTACCGCTTTAAAGGTTACATGTCAGAACAGGTGGCAACCCTAGTCTGGGTACCGCCTTAAAGGTTACATGTCAGAACAGCTATAGTCCAAAGCACTATTATCGTGCCCTTCGCTGACCGCCGGCGGATCAAGAACCCAGGGCTGGCGCTCGGCGGAACATAGTACGCCGTACACCACTGCGCCTACTAGGTATATTGCGCTCGATATGAAGAACACTATCCGCCACTGTTCCGCACTCTGGAAAGAGACAAATGGGTTTTTAAAGCTTTTATCAATAAAATCCTAGATAACGCTCCGCTCCGAACTGTATAGCGAATCACCCTTTTCCGATGGTGCGGTTCGCCGAAATCACTCTTAGTCGACGGTTGGTTCCACGAATAAATCCATCGCCGATAGAACTATTCGCCGAAAACACCGTTCGTCGATGGTCGGTTCAGCTACAACACCTTTTACCGATCGCTGAAATACTTATGTACTAACGGAGAAGCCGTTGGATTCAGGGGTGAGAACAATTATCTCCTGCGATGTTATGCTGTCCTGGTACTTTTGTTCCACTTGAGACTCTAACGTGTATGTAAAATTTCATGATGTCGGTTCAATAGTTAAGACTCAAAGGCGTAATAAATAAACTGACTTTCGCATTGATAATATGTAAGGAAAGGATTTACATAAGTCGGCGATCGGTAAAAAGTGTTGTAGCTGAACGGTGTGAAGTGTTGAAGCATCGGAAAACGGTGATTCGCTATACAGTTCGGAGCTCACGCTCCGAGCTACGAACTAAAACTAACCACATAGAGACAGGAGTTCCGATTGGAGAATGTCACTGGGTCTGTTAAATCACTTGAAACTTTATGTCCATGTAGCTAAATGTCTAGCAATACACATATTTTTGTTTCATTTCAATCGAGCCAGTAGTTTCGAAGTTATAAGGGTTTGATGGAAATATGTGCTTTATTACGAACGACGTAAGGTTCACCTGTATGACCAGTGACGTCATTCTACAACACAAAATAACAGTGTTCTAGAGACCATATAACTTGTCTGTTTCAAGAGATATCGTGAAAATTTCTTCACAGTTGTTCATGGGGTCCCATTTAAGCTATAGGATAAGTCATTATACAAAAATCGCTGTTATTCTTCATTATCGATAGTGTATGAAAATTCCGTACGGAAAAATTCCGTACGGAAAAATTCCGCATGTCTGTGGTAGGTTCTCATAGGATTAGCTACGTTCGGAATGATTCTGTTTCGGGATTTGAATCGAAATTTCGTCTGTAAGTATATGGTCACTCAAGAGCACATAAATGTAGTACCAACTGTCAAAATAAAATAAAAAACTATTCGATTTTTTTTTAAATTTGAATCCCCACATCAATATTTTTATCTGTGTATGAATTACTATTCTATCCAAATTCAACTTTAAACAGTAAGAAACAAAGAAGAAAATTATTTGTAAAAATAAGGGTCCAGTTTGAAAGCAGGGCGTTATTTCGAGGTGCCATTTTTGAGACTGACCAAACATCTAGGTCACGGGTCACCAATTAGTTTCATTCGGGGTACGTTTTAAGAAATGAAATGACCATTGCGGTCCGTACAACATTTTATAAAAAAATATATTTTTTACAGAAATGTAATTATCTGCAAAAGAAATCAAATACATCTACCACCACAGGGTTACAATAGAAGATCCCAAAAAAAGCAAAACAATAGTTCAGTGCCAGCGCTGTCAGC
This sequence comes from Agriphila tristella, assembly GCA_928269145.1. Taxonomy (NCBI): domain Eukaryota; kingdom Metazoa; phylum Arthropoda; class Insecta; order Lepidoptera; family Crambidae; genus Agriphila; species Agriphila tristella. Next base: position 25,495,052 of record OV743436.1, on the reverse strand, counting down.
AGTATGGTCACTCAAAGAATTATTGCATGAGGCCATTCCGCTGCGTCAAATGTGGACAATCACATAAAACAAGTGACTGTCGAAAGACTGACCGATCTACACCAGCAACGTGTGCCCTATGCCAAGGGCCCCATCCTGCAAACTACAAGGGATGCGAGGTCTATAAGGAGATACTAGATCGAAAAAAACGCAAACAAACTACAACTTTGCCCTCACTGAATCAAATCTCCTCTCAATCAAAAAGAAATGTAGGTGAAAACCCCACACTACCAATACACAAAGATACACAAAATCTAGAAACGAGGAACATGAGTTACTCTGATACAGTAAAGAACAATAATCGAGATATAACTAAACCAAACCGAAATATGTCAAATCATAAAGAGTCGACTACAAACCTAACACTAGAAGAGATGTTCATAAAACAGTCTGAAAAAATTGACTTGATGCTAGAACAAATGAGTACCCTACTCGGCCTCATAACAACCATAGTCCAGAAGTTAAGTTTAAGTCCTTAAAGATAGCAACATGGAACATAAATGGACTATCACCCAACAAAAGCGAAGTCGAGGCCCTACTACATTTACATGACCTTGACATTCTGCTTATATCGGAAACACATTTTACTTGCAATAGTCTTATTAGGATAAAAGACTACTCTATCTATAGTACCAATCACCCTGACGGCACTGCGCATGGTGGCACTGCAGTAATTATCAAATCTTCTATAAAACATCATGAATCGCTTCACTTCAAAACTGAAGCCATACAGGCAACAACGGTCACAGTTCAGGACAAACACTGTGATATCAACATCTCTTCCGTTTACTGTCCACCAAAGCACAGAATATCTGAAGCCCAGTTCACAACATACCTGAATTCAATGGGAAATAGGTTAATAGCCGGTGGAGATTGGAATTGTAAGCACACCATGTGGGGATCGAGACTGATCTCGACCAGGGGCAGAGAACTTAAAAAAAGTGTTGATACAAACCACCTGACTCCTATTGCGACATCTGAACCAACGCACTGGCCTACAGATCCGAATAAGCTCCCGGACCTCTTAGACTTTTTCATAACAAAAGGTGTATCCAGACTTTTTTTCAAAATAGAATCATGCTTAGATGGATCGTCGAATCACACTCCAGTTATTTTAACTATCAGTGTCCATGTTTTAGAAAAAACATCTCCTCCAAAACTATACAATAAAGGTACGGACTGGAATCGATTCCGTGAAATCATACAAGAAGAACTAGATCTGAAAATTTCTTTAAAAACTAGTGATGATATTGAAAATGCTACCATAAAATTTACTCAAACAATCCAAAAAGCATCATGGACCAGTACCTTAGAATCAAGGCGGACTACCCCCAGGCACAAAACTGTTCCTATAGATATACGTCACAAAATCTTGGAAAAGAGGAGACTTCGTCGAGTATGGCATACGAGTAGACACTCGTCCGATAAAACTGCATTTAACAAGGCAGCAAGAGAATTGCGAGATCTCATCCAGGAAACAGAGAATGCTACCACACGATCCCAAATTGAAAACTTAACAGCCACTAAATCAACGAATTATTCATTGTGGAGAGTGTGTAAAACTCCGATCACACCTAAACCTCCAATTCGCTTGCAAGACAATACATGGGCTCGTACTCAACAAGAAAAAGCGGATGCATTCGCAAATCATCTTGCTTCAGTATTCAAACCCAATGATGGTGATGAAGAAACGGACGACCTATCCATGAATGAAGCTCTCCAACAAGATTTTCAACTAGACCTACCAGTAAAACCGACAACGCCTCGAGAAATTAAATCTCTAATAAAAAACATGGAGGAAAAAAAAGCACCAGGATTTGACCTAATAGATAAAAAGGTGCTAAATGAACTGCCACGAAAAGGAATAGTATTTCTCACTGTACTGTTCAATTGTGTCTTGAGAACAGGATATTTTCCAGCTGCATGGAAGATATCGCAAATCATAATGATAGCAAAAGCTGGCAAATCACCGCATGACATGACGTCGTACCGTCCAATTAGCCTATTACCGCTTATATCTAAACTGTTTGAAAAAATGCTGCTGATAAGAATACTTCAAATACTCTCAGAAAAAGCTATAATTCCAGATCATCAGTTTGGATTTAGAAAAGAACACGGAACCATAGAGCAAGTCCACAGGGTATGCAAATTCATTAGAGACACCTTTGAACGTAAAGAATATTGCTCTGCAGTTTTCTTGGACGTGCAGCAAGCATTTGACAAAGTATGGCACAAGGGTCTCCTGTATAAAATCAAAACGCTCCTTCCACACACTTTCTATCCAATACTGTCATCATATCTCAATAACAGACTCTTCCAAGTTAAGGAAAATGATTGCACCTCCACTTTTCATGAAATCCTTGCAGGAGTGCCACAAGGATCAGTACTTGGACCAATTTTATACACTATCTTTACATCAGACCTACCTGAAACTGCGGGAACAACTGTGGCTACATTTGCAGATGATACTGCCATTTTAGCAACCAGCACAAGTAGCAAGGAAGCCTCTAAGCTCTTACAAAAAAGTCTCGACAATGTCGACCAATGGCTAAGAAAATGGAAAATCAAGGCAAGCCCATTAAAGTCGATCCACATAACATTCACACTTCGAAAAGATAACTGCCCTGAAGTGAGATTGGGTTGCAACCCTCTACCAACCAGTGAATCAGTCAAATACCTGGGTATTCACTTAGATCGTCGTCTTACCTGGGCCAAGCACATTCAAACAAAAAGAGACGAAATAAACCTCAAGTACCGAGGAATGTACTGGTTGCTCGGAAGAAACTCAAAGTTGTCTGTGGACAATAAGTTACTCCTGTATAATGCCATCCTCAAACCCATATGGACCTATGGACTTCAATTGTGGGGTTCGGCTAGTGATTCCAATGTCAACAAAATTCAAAGAGCACAGAATTATATTCTAAAACAGATCTCAGATTCTCCTTGGTTTATTCGCAACTCAGAAGTTCACCAACATCTCCATATCAACACTGTCAGGGATGAAATCTCGAGGATATTTGACAAATACAAAAATAGGCTAGACAATCACCCAAATGAACTAGCAAAACAGCTGACATTGCCGGATTGTATGAGACGCCTGAAAAGGCGCAAACTACCAGATATGTAAAACTCGGCTAAGACTAATTCAAGAATGAGTGGGCTCTCGATGGAGCGCCTTGCTCTACATGTCATTCTTCTTTACAACAAATCTGCTCATAGTCCAGGAGACTGATTGCATGATAAAATTTATAAAAAAAAAAAAAAAAAAAATGTAATTATTAGGTTTTATGGGCTGCAGACTGTTTGTATGAAGACGAATTACTGTTCTGTAGTGTCGTACTAGGGCCGGTTTTCGAGTTGACGTCAACAAAGATAATGTGATAATATTTTTTGTTAATATTACGTATTCTGTAGTTTAAGTTCTAGTGTTCTCGCGGTCCGCACAAAATGGGTCGGCGGTCCGGATGCGGACCGCGGTCCGCCATTTGGTGACCCCTGATCTAGGTTATTCTTGATCAAAGTTTTAAAGCAAATTTCTTCAGGCTTTAGAACAATGTCTTTCAATACAAGTTTTGACCGAGACTCGAGAAATAACAGGACTAACATACAGAAGCCCATACGCGAGAAGACAATCAAATCAGTGTTGCCAGACCCGATCAAAACTCTTGCCCACACAGGTTGTTAAAATTGCCCTTTCCGACACAAAATCGCCCATGATCGTTAAAACAACAACGTGTAGGGGAAACTATCGTATATTGACACACTTTGTACCTAGAACAATCTTAATTTTTCGAAAGCTCCCGCCCTTTAGCCATTTAAACGTCTGGGCGACTATGGTCGACCGAATTTTTTTGGAAAAAAATGTTAGGGCCCAGTCGATTTACATTCGGTAAAACTGTTTTTATCTGCGAAATCTTAAACGCAGGTGCTGCGCTTCGTTCCTAGATGGTTCTATAGGAAGAAACTTCTATGAATACCCAACCTAAGCTGTGATTTTGTGTTTTGGTACTTTGTACCAGGTGTTTTTATGTGGTTTCTGGTTAGTGAGTTCCGTGATTTCCACAATTGCCCATATTTTACCGGTTCGAAGACTTTTCCGCCCTTTTTGCCCTTTTATCAAAAAAATCCTAAAATTGCCCATGGCGTGGGCAATTGCCCACGGTCTGGCAACACTGAATCAAATAATAAGCTACTCTCGTTAGGTGATGTATAAAGTTCGAGATGATTTACGTAAAAAGTAGTAAAGACTCGTTCGTGTCGCGCTCGCAGAAAGCGCGCGTCGGCGCGGTGATATCCCTCGACCATGGCTCGACTGAGTGAGCCGCGAACAGTAGGTTAATGTTATAATATACCTCTTATACCTTTAAACGAGCAATTCTTGTATGTACATAAATTTATTTCTGTGATCTCGACGGCTCTAACGATTTCGCTGAAATTTGGTATATGGGGGTTTTCGGGGGTAAACAATCGATCTAGATTAGTCTTATGTTTGGGAAACGCGTGTTTTGTAGTTTTCATGCGTTTTTCTTTCGACGTAGAATATGGTCGCTAATTTCGGCCTGCCGGCCACTGTCCGTCTGGTCCGGCGGGTTAAGACGCGGACGGCAAGAAACGAGTGTTATGGGTTCGAATCCCGCTCGGTGACTTACTTTTGTTCTCTTTTTTATATGTTCAAGTTTATACATATACACCGTTATTTTTAAAGTATAGGTACCTATATCTATAAATGAAAAGGGGTGTTCAGACCACGTTAATGAACAACTTTTACTACTTTAACCACGAAATTGCGAAAAAAAAATCAGTTGTTCCATACATTATAGTCGAGTTGTTCATTAACGTGGTCTGAACACCCCTTTTCATTTTTAGATATACTTTAAAAATAACGGTGTATGTATTTTTTTTAATTTTTATTGTTTTTAAGACAAGTTTAAAAAAAAAGTTAATGTTTGAGATAACAATGTAGATTATCACCTAAACACCCCCATATTACAATAAATAGTAGTAAGAGTCGCCCCGGTACTATAAATGTTTAAGCGCGGAGTGACCAGTGAGTGATCGCGCATGAGCTCTTAACACCAAGTGAGGGTCGCGCGAAATCTTCGCGTCCGACTTACCTCAGTGTCTCAAGACGAAAGTCTATAAACAGTTTGTGTTGCCAGTGACGACTTAGGGCAGTGAAACGTGGTCGCTAACTATGGGTCTCATTAGGAGGCTCAAGGTCACCCAGCGTGCAATGGAGAGAGCCATGCTCGCTCGGCGTTTCCCTACGTGATCGAATCAGAAACGAGGAGATCCGCAGGAGAACTAAAGTAACCGACATCGCTCGAAGGATTGCTCAGCTGAAGTGGCAATGGGCGGGACGCATAGCGAGAAGAACCGATGTTGGTTGGGGCGGGGCGGTTCTGGAATGGCGACCGCGCACCGGACGACGCTCCGTGGGTAGGCCCCCACAAGGTGGACCGACGGGAGGGGGAAGATTGCCGGAAGCCACTGGATGCAGGCAGCGCAGCACCGACCGTCGTCGTGAAGATCCTTAAAAGAGGCCTATACCCAGCAGTGGGTGTCGTGCGGCTGATATGATGATGATGATGATATAGTACGCACCTTGTCAGTGACGATGGCACCGGCAAGTGGCGGGCTGATGATGCCGGGCAGTGTGGCCAGCGTGTTGGACAACCCCATCAGTACGCTGGCATGTGGTGGGGCTATATCCAGGTGGTTCACACTGTAATACAGAAAAAAAGAAATTAAAACAGTAGCATATAATTATTTTTCAAAACCATTACAATGAGGATCAGTAACGATTTTTGTTGAGTGATCCTCATTCTCTTTAAATTATATTAAGTTTGTTGATGCTTTTAAAAAGGGCATATTAGGAACGTTTGTCAAATCAAATCAAATCAAAATCATTTATTTGCAAGAATATGGTTACAATGTGATCTTATGTTTAAACTAATCCAACATATTCGATCGAGTAGTTCGATGTGCAAATTATTAGTTAAATATTACATGTCATAAAGTTATCAATTAATTAATTTAAAATTCAGTCAATACAAGCAATTGCAAGGAGGCGACCAGGAGACGTTTAAATGAAAGATCTGACTGCGATTAGTGACTCGTTTATTATGCACAACATGTGCTTTTATATGAGGAGAGATGCGTGTGTGCATATACGTTAGTACACACACTACACCTCCCCCCTAAAAAGAAAAAAAATACAAAAGGGTACATTTTTTTATCAATAATATGACTTAAAAGACAAAAATTTTTTTTACCAACTTCCCAGTAATTATGATAGAAAAATACTAACACACAAAAACATAAATATGGCAAATGAATTTTAATTAAATATTACATACTTAATTTTTTTTTATCGAAACCAAATTTAGACGATCATCATAAAAACGATTTAATTATACAATTTATAATGAATATCGAATTTTACAAAAGCAAATATGTTCCTGAAAAATACATTTAAACGGAGAAAGACTATACTAAAAAAGAAAATCTATATTGTTTAAATAACTTGTTTACAAAAATCTGCATTTGTTCTTATTTTATCAATTATAAAAGAATTTTGTTTTTATAAAATAATATAGAAAATTAAAACGATAAATTTTGTTACTACGTATATAGGTACTTACAGCTAAATTATGAGTATAAAATTTAAAAAATATGATAATCTAAAGTTTATTGATGCGAATGGCATTACTTACAGGAAAAATTTATTCATACTAATGATCATCAAAATATATTTCCATTGTTGTTTTTTTTTTATTTATAAATTTACTTAGAATTATCGCCTATGAAGTATAATAACATAATCACAAATAATCTTTTTCTAATAGAAATATGGATGACATTTAAGTTATCTAATAAAATACCATTACTTTGTTAATAACAACATAATGTTATGATTACATTACATAGGTAAAAAATAGGGACCTACTTTTTTTATTCATATAAAAATTAATTCAACATCGAATCGAATTCATAATTATCATTTATCTAATAGATTTTAAAACAACATATTTTATCTGTTAAACAATACCTAATAATAATATAGCGTATATTTCTGATTTATATGGTCATAGATTGCACAAACTCATACTACAAACTTTATATAAATTTCCTAGAAAACCAATAAGTTCCTTCTTTCCTTTTTATTCAACAGTTGATAAAGGTAACCAAATAAAATATCAAACTTTAAAATCACTTTACTTTTATTTAGTTATTTATTCTTCTCTCACAAATAAAACGTTGATTTCAAGATTCTTTTCTCTAACATACTTAAATGAAACTTTCACTATGTAATCATTCCTCACTTTAATTCTTCCCTTTTATTTAAAAAATCATCTTCATATTCTTATCATCACGTTTACAAACAAAAATATTCCTTCTTACAAACTTTTTTTTTAATCAAATTATAATCAATCATTTCATCATCTTTCTAATATAAATATCCTCAAACATTTCTTGTTTATCACATAACACATAACCTTCTATTTTGTAATACTCCTATCTCTCAACATTCTTATCTAAATTATCCTGTATCAATAACAATAATCCCAAATATATTTTCTTCACTTTAAATCCTACTCTTGCTCGTTATAAACTTCATTTTCATAATAACTATCGGTACACTTATACACATATCACCTACTAGGTACTCGCATATCATAATTCGCCCGGCGCCGGCGTACTTTCATTTTTATTTAACTCATCATCTTTGGTACATACTTTATCATATTTATTTATAGTCAACTTTATTATCATAACACATAAAAATGGACAATTGCCATTTTGGGCTGTGGCCACAGCTCAATTATTAATGGGGGCAGTTTTTTTAAGTTCTCGGACTCCAACAAATCTCACAGAGGAAATCTCGTTTCGCACCATGATCGACTAGAAGGATCTGACACCCCACGTATGTACCATTATTTAATAGGGTCATGAATTAAGACACATACTAATTTGGTCTCCAAACAGGATTCAAAGGGGAATCTCGTTCACACCTTGATGCAACTGAAGGACCTGATCCCTATAGTACCTCTCCTTTAATGTGTACCGTATAATCGAGCTTTTATCTTAACCATTTCATTCCAAAACCTATCAAATAAACTAACAATCCTAAATTGAATATAAAGTAGATAAGTGATTCATCGCTTTTGGGTGATCAGTCCAATTGCATGTGAAACCTTATAAACCGTATATTCCCTAACTTCTATAAATAAATCCTTACCATCATTCCAAATCCTATATAAAAAAAAACGCATCACATTACCTAAACCTATACCATGCTGTACCTAATTGCAAACTAAAAGCCACAAAAAGATTTTTAATACAGCTACAATAACTTACCTACAATATTCCTTCTACCTATAAAATGTATACCTTTACTTTATTCTAATCACATACCTACCAAGTTTTCAAACTGTTCCTTTAAATTTTTCCTTTCAAACCTCAACTAAATATAATTTCCACAAACATAAATATCTCAATCATACCTCAACATAAACTTTCACATCCAAAATTAATGAGTAAGTTCCTTAAAGTTTTCTTCCCAACAAATAAATACTTACTCGTTATCTTTTCCTATTAAAACAATGTTTTATATTACAGCTTAACCAGCGAACTCGTGTGATATTTTGTGACAAGATTAATGTTACTGCATCAACTTCCATAAATGCAGCTACGCTACTCTTTGTAAGCTGCCGATATCGAAATACAACACTCTACATTCCAATACCTTGTTCGTTAAGTTAATCAAAACAATATGATTGCATCACTTCTAATTAGAAATAATTTTGTACATGATAATTATTTACTATCGATACTTATTAAATTGAATTGCGTAGGTTTACTAAACTCATATTGAAACAAATCACAAATTTCATCGCTATTCAGGACAATAATGAAAAATTATAGTTTTACTCTCATTTGTGTGGTAAATCAAATGTTAATATTTAGAAATACAATATTAATAATATAGAATAAGAATACTTTAAAGCTCACCATAGAATTAAAATAATTACCTAACCATTATTTTCGATCATTAATTCATAAAACATAAAAGAAGACAATTTCTCTACAAAAATGAATAAATTTAAATTTATATCGAGCGTTTATTTACTTACTATACGTAACAGCATATCCTACAATACATAAATAAAATATAATTACTTATGTTATTCGTAAAAATAGAGCGGAAATATTATCTGAAATTGTGATTGTATGTAAAGTACTAATGTAAAGTAATGAAACCTAATTTTTGTTTTGTCAAATTTATAAATTATATTGAGAAAATAATAAAACTCGTAAATAAAATTTTGTCAAGCAAACTTCAAATACAAAAGGAATTTCTATTCTTCATAATTTAATTAGTTATTTCGTAAGATAGAATAAAGTTATTATAAATTACTTGTACATCTACATAAATATATGATATACCTAGCAAGAAATGTACTAAACTGAAGACAAAAGATAGTCTCAATAAGATAGCTAATTTCCTAATTAAAGTAGGGCCACTTTAATAGGCCACATTTGACACTTCATCAAAATTCTTCAAAGTAACCTTGTAACGGCGGGCATCAAATATAATATATTTTTTCTATGTTAAAACAGCACAATTAATTCATGTTTTTCAGTTACGAATGTTTATTTACGGTAAACTTACCGAAAAAATTAACTTTACGATGTATTTTCACTGAAAAACCATTCTAAACATAAAAAACAATTTTTGTTTTAATAAAACTAAACGTCGTTACAATGTTATGTCAGTGAAAACTTTTTCTTTTTAAACTAGGGATGTTACCCAAAAATCGAAAAATCGAAAGTTGAATGCAATGAGTACTTGTGAATGAATATTCTCACCATAAATGAATAATATCAATTTTTATATTAGAAATTCAAAAGACATCAAATTTTATTTCCACTATTTATCGTAGGTAGATACTTGAAAGTCATATTATTTCAAATCTTCATTAGCTTTGTTAGCATTTTTTAGGGTTCCGTAGCCTAAATGGCAAAAACGGAACCTTTATAGATTCGTCATGTCTGTCTGTCCGTCCGTATGTCACAGCCACTTTATTCCGAAAGTATTAAGATTACACAGTTGAAACTTGGTAGGTCGATGTATTCTGTTAACCGCTTAACGATTTTAATACAAAAATAAAAGAAACATAGATTAACAGCCGCCGCTGTATACACCGCCAAAATGGTAAAATGTTTGTCCCCCCCCCCCTTTAACTTTTGAAATAAGAGAGTGAAAAATCAAAAAATATAATGCTCTAGATCTTATTAACGACGACGAAAATTGGTTTGAACGTGATACCTATAGTAATCAGTTTTTGAGATATACTTAGTTCACTTTCCAAAACCGCAAATATAACTTTGTCATTCATACCAACACTGTAAAAAACAAAGTTATTTTACGTAACGTTTTTGTTATATGTTCGTACTTGTTCGTTTAATTATGTTTCCTTTCACGATATAAAATAATAATGGGACATGGATTGGACTGATGATTTTTAGATTTGATTTTCATTGCATTTTAGTTGAAATTAAATAGTATACTCATAAGTACTTTTTCATAATAACTGAATTCATATTCCATGTTTGAAATCTGTATCGATTCATTCACCTTAATCGATGTTTTGAAGTTATGAACACCTACGGTCACCTCACTATGAATCGAAAATTGACAAATGTTAAATGTGGCCTATTAAAATGGCCCTACTTTAGTTTACAATTTCATAAAAGTACCTATTCGGAGTTTAAAAAATAATTTTACAAGTAAAATACTTAGGTACCTACAATGTTATGAATGACACTTTTCAAATCCATTGAAAAATTAATAAAATGTACTTAGGTTGGTATGTCAAAGTCATAATGAAAAAAAAAGTTGAATTTCATAGACTGATAAAATATTATATAGAAATGATGAAATGCAATAATTTACCTATCAAGAATTTATTTATAGATAAAATACGATTATTTACTACCTAAATAAAAATTGTTATTAACATAGTCATGCATGTAAAAGAAACAAATCTACTATTCAGTCCGTTATGAACCTTTTTGCAATTTCAATAAAAAAACCTTATTTATACATTCTTTACAAACTTACTTAATTTACGATAGAAAAAAAAACTCAATTCTTTTGGCTTAACAAAATGATACCTATTCAGTTCACTGCTACAATATCACATGTGTCGCTATGTCAGCAATTACGATGTCGTTCACCTATTTATAACGCATTACGAAATCCAAACTTTTATGCAAATTAAAATAATTGACATCGATAAAGTAATTATTAAAATGTATTTGAGAAAAGGTAATTCACAAAATTACTTAAGTACTTCATTTTGAATAAAGATCATGGCAAAATTAAACTACAAAACCTCGAAAAAGGAATAAAATAATCCGTATTCATACTAAAATTATATCTCAAGTTAAATAATCAAAACTTAATAAATGAAACCTAAGAGTTACCTTTATCAACCACGCTGATTCTCTGGAAAACTAGCTGTGAAATGAAAACCAGACATATATAAACCATCATCATCACCACAAACAAAATTCAATAACGTTACTTTTTATGTGCAATCGTATGCCTAAAATACAGAATAGAAAAAAAAATCTAACCTATTTAACAAAAGACAAGTAAAAAAAAAAACGTAGAATTTACCATAAACGTTAGATACAGCTACCAATTTTATGCCATCAAAATAAATTTTCATATATTTGTGGTTAAATATTTTTAATAAAAACGGTTCACTAAAACATTACCTAATTCACGTATATTATAATAATAACGTCAATACTTATCAAAATAAAATAATCAATAAAATCTTCAAATAAATTCTTCAAACGTTAACTAATTTAATTTTACTTTCAATTCATTGGGGAAAAAATACACATATCTAAATTATTATTTCGAAAAAGCAAAAATAATTACGCTATAATCAATCATCATCTACAATTAATACTTCTAATAATTATCTTTAAACAATGGCTGAAGAACTGAAATTCCACCAAATATTACAAATCAAACCGTAAAAAGTCTTTGAAGTGAATTTTAATTCATTTTTGAAGTTCCGTTGCCCACTGCTTGGCCACTCTTCGATGGCAAATTCGGCTCCAACTTTGCTCTCTCATGACTCCATCATCGGCCGGCAGCGTCCACTTCCGACACCATCCGTCTCCCGGCACCCTGCTTCATCATCTCCACATCAGCAGCGTCACAGTAGCAATAACAGTACGAGACAACGATCACTATAGTTCACATTGTTGATAATTTGAAGTTCAATTTAATTATTGTTCATAAAAACTGGACATTTGAAGAATTCATTTTCATAACTAGTTCCTAATTATTGTTATTATTATAATTTTATGTTTATTGCAGTTCATTTTTTTAACACACACTTCACTTTATTTTATATTTACGGTAAACCAGCTGCACAGCGCCGCCGACGCAGGCGGCACTGGCAGGGTCGCCATGCAAGGAGGCGACCAGGAGATGTTTAAATGAAAGATCTGACTGCGATTAGTGACTCGTTTATTATGCACAACATGTGCTTTTATATGAGGAGAGACGCGTGTGTGCATATACGTTAGTACACACACTACACAATTTTATCAAACTAGTCATAATATTATATATTCTTGTCTTCAAGGAATTCTTTAACAGAATAGGACATTTTTTCTATTAAAAAAGTAAAAAGCTTATTTTTAAATTTATATAATGTCAAAGTTTTTATGTCATGTGGCAGTTTATTATAAATTCTTATAGCCATACAATATGCGTTGTTCGAATAAACTTTTAATCTCTGATTTGGAATACGAAGGTTGTTACCTTTCCGTCCTCTATATTCATAGTCCTTGTTTGTTGTAAACAGATTTTGGTGTTTTTTCACGAACACTCCCATTTCATGAATACACAAACAAGGAAGTGGCAAAACATTTAAAGCTTTAAACAGAGGCTTACAACTATCTAAATAGCCTGCACCACAAACAGATCTTATACATTTCTTTTGCGCTCTAAATACTCTTATCGTATCCACGGAGTTTCCCCATAAAATGACACCGTATCTTAGTACCGACGCAACATATCCGTGGTAGGCTAGTAGAGCTGCCGTTTTAGATACAATTTGTCTAATTCTGTTAAGTGCATAAACAAAGCGGTCTAATTTTATTACTATTTCTTCAATTTGTGCTTTCCAGTTTAAGTAGTTGTCAATTTGTATACCTAAGAATTTTGTTGCGCTTACATTTTCTATTGTCTCAGTCGTATTTTGGTAATTAATGTCAATTTTATTATTAAAACTATTAATTGTTTTAAATTGTATGTATTTAGTTTTTTCCAAATTTATATTTAAATTGTTATCTTCTAACCATGTCATGATTGTAACAAAACCATTTATCTAATAACCCAGTAAATGAAAAGGTGTAGAGGGAAATGATTGGAACACAATTTTTGACTTCGTAACTTTGTTTGGACCAGTTAGAAGGAGAACATATCAAAAGTCCCCGCCCGTAGGCCCTATGCCGGGGGGAGGGGGGGGTTTGAAGGTCCCATTTTTCGGTTTTTCAGATATATCTCGAAAACTATGCATTCTAGCGACATGAGTTTTTTTACAAAATAAAAGCTGATTAATTTTGAGACAAGATTTATTATGGACATTTTTTCGACATCTTGTATAAATTTTGAGATATCCGCTCCTGAATATCTGTAATTTAGGAAAAATAATATTTTTTGATTGATGATGATTCGCCCCTATTTCATCCCCATAATGGCTGAAATACTAACAATAACGATATACGTCGAGTTAGATTTTCATCCATATGCCAAAATTATAAATTTAGCTATTTTTACTTCGAAAATTAAGGATTTTCTATACACAATTTCATCCCCCTTTTCACCCCTTCGGGCGTAAAATTTTCAAAAACGCTGGGACACGTATATATAATTTTTTTTTCATTAGCCTAAACACAAAATTTGAAGATCTTAGCTTCGAAACTGACGGACTTTCATACAAACTTTGGACCCCCGTTTCACCCAATAAGTCCTTCAATTTAGCAAACACCTTTTGTGAACCTACAAGAATCACTGCTACATCTAAAACTTGCCTAGACAATATTTTTAGCAATTGTAATGTACTTGATAAAGAAATAATAAATTGTATTCGTTCTGACCATAGCGGACAAATAGCTTCCCTTGAGCACCATCATGTTCCTCATCAGTGTAATATAATTTGCAGACCTCTAACTAAAAATAAATTGGAAAATTTTCATAATAATGTCACTGCCAAAACTCTTTGCTTACCTAGTAATGATAATCCCAATACTCATTATGATGATTTATTTAATTTAATTAAAGTAGAATTTGATAAAACATTTAAGCAAAGATCTATTAAATCCAAAGACTTTAAAAAGAAATTTAGTGATTGGGCAACACCAGGCATATATGTTAGCAGAAATAAGTTGTTTGAATTATATGGTCAGAAAACAATTTCAAATGATCCCGAATTTCATGAATATGTAAGAAACTATTCAAAAATGTTTAATAAAGTATGTACTTTAGCAAAAGCAAAATGTATATCTTCAATAATTCATCAGTCAGATAATAAAATAAGAGCCACTTGGAATATTATAAATAAAGAGACTGGGAAAACTAAAAATAATGACCGTGAATACTCATTAGTATCAGACAATAAAATTATTGAGTCAGATGAAGGAGTGGCAACAATTTTTCAAGATTTCTTTTCTAAAATACCTATTGCAACTACCAGTAATTTAAATTCATCTCCAAAAATTGCTGTCTCCCTCTTGGAATCATGTGTTGATAAGTGCAATAATGTATTTAAATTTAGACATATCAATAGTGATACCATTCTTAAAACATTTAATTCAATAAATATAAAAAAGACTGAAGATCTCTGGGGCATTTCAACTCACATAATTAAGTCTATAATAACTACTATTGCTCCCCATCTTGCTTTTATTTTCAATAAGTGTGTTGATGAAGGGATATTTCCAGACTTAATGAAATATAGTAAAATCATCCCTCTTTTTAAATCTGGGGACAAAAGCGATCCCGCTAACTTTAGACCCATTTCCATTTTGCCAGCACTAAGCAAAATTTTTGAAAAGATCATTTATGATCAATTATTAGCACATTTTCTTATCAACAAACTACTTCACGAGAAACAATTTGGTTTTACTCGTGGTAGATGCACAACTGATGCTGGAATTGCACTTCTCAAACACGTCTTTGAAGCATGGGAGAGTAAACAAGATGCAATTGGTATATTTTGTGATCTCTCTAAAGCATTTGATTGTGTCAGTCACAGTACTTTATTAGATAAATTGGAACATTATGGTGTATCAAAAAATGCAGTAAGCCTTATGCAATCGTATCTGTCGGCGAGAACCCAAAAAGTTGTTGTAAATAAAACAGAATCCTATGAAGCACCTATTACTATGGGCGTGCCGCAGGGATCGATATTGGGTCCATTGCTTTTTCTTATTTATATTAATGACCTTCCTTACTATACTAAAAACTTATGTGAAATAGTACTGTTTGCTGATGATACTTCTTTAATTTTTAAAGTTGATAGAGGATGTAACTGCAGTGACGATGTAAACAGCACTCTTTCCAAGGTGATGCATTGGTTTACTATTAATAATCTGAAGGTTAACTCTAGTAAAACTAAATGTGTCAAATTTTCACTTCCTAATGTGAGGCAGGTTCATATGACTATACATGTAAATGGCGAAGCAGTCGAATTTGTTGACTCAACAAAATTTTTAGGTATTACTATAGACTCGCGGTTGCAATGGGACCCTCATATCGATATCCTGTCAAGCAGACTTAGCTCTGCTGCCTTTGCAGTTAAGAAAATAAGGCTTCTGACCGACATTGAAACAGCAAGATTGGTTTACTTCAGTTATTTTCATAGTATTATGACCTACGGTTTGTTGTTGTGGGGCTCAGCTGCTAATATTAATAACATATTCATCTTACAAAAAAGGGCAGTGCGCGCTATATACAACTTACGGTCTAGAGATACTCTTCGTGACCTATTTAAAGAAATTAAAATATTAACGGTAGCTTCCCAATACATCTATGAAAATATAATGTATGTAAAGAAAAATTAAGATAGCTTTGTAAAAAATAGTAATGTTCATAAACTCAATACAAGAAACAAGAACAAACTTGCTGTTCCAAGGCGCAGACTGCATAAAACCGGAAGCTCTTTTTTGTGTAGATGTATTACCTTTTATAATAAGATACCAGAACAAGTCACAGAACTGCCCTTGGAAAAATTTAAAAATACTGTTAAATCCAATTTAATGAGTAAAGGTTATTACACTGTTGACGATTATTTGAAGGATAAAAAGGCATGGGCATAGCTTTTGTATTGTTAATTATTACTCTAATACCTCAGTATTGATTAGAACAAGTCCGGAATTCTTTCATAGGTCTAGATAAAAGTCCTTTAATTAAACTCGAATCGTGATTTTCTTTTCTAAGTATAAAATTGTGAGAAGTATCCTACCTACTTAAAAACGTACTTCTGGCTTCCTGACTCGACGACTTAATATGGGTAGCTTTAGTATGTCATGCTCACTTCAAACATTTCTGCGGTGGTGTCGTGTGAGGCGGGTCGTTACGTTCCCTCAAATATGGTTGAGCGAAGCGATGGCTGGTTCATGCGTCATGCTCGTGAACGGGTGCTGCCAGTGGGAATGGGTCTGCTTCTGTCTGCTTGTATTAAGGGCGTCGTATAACTCGTATATAAAAGATCTGTTTTATATTGTCTGTATGTATGGCACTTCTTACTCAAAAAATATAATTCTTAATAGCTTGCCTTGTTTTGATTTATTTAATTGCAATATTTTTACTTTCTATAGTCAGTAGTTTAGTGAAAGACCTATGAAAAGCTTTTGGATATAAATTTTCAATTCGATGCCTTAACATGGGTAGTCTTAGTATGTCATGCTCTCTTTAATCATTTCTGCGGTGGTGTCGTATGAGGCGGGTCGTTACGTTCCCTCAAATATGGTTGAGCGAAGAGATGGCTGGTTCATGCGTCATGTTCGGGAACTGGTGCTGCCAGTGGGAATGGGTCTGCTTCTGACTACCTATCTTAATGCATATTGAATTGTATGTTTTTCTTTTATTTTTATCCTAGACTGAATAACAAGTTCAAACTTTGAATTTAGCTTAAAATCTGTAAATTGATTAAGAAATTTGAAACTCATTAAGAAATGAGCTAATTCAATAATGTTATTTATTTGTTAATCTTTGTTAATATAAAGTCTGGAAACGATATACATATTTGTAAATATCGTTCCATCTGATTGATAAAGCTGACAAGTTTTTTGCGCCCATTTTTCTTGTCAGTTAAAAGACGTCATAATGGGTGGTAGGGTAAAAGAATTGACGATTTAAAAATGCTTATTATGTGAGCTTATTTAAATAAAATATATTTCACTTTCACTTTCACTTTCACTTTCACCCTTTAGGGGGTGAGTTTTGAAAAATCCTTTCTTGGTGCATCCCTAGACCTCATTAGGAACCTATGTGTCAAATTTGGATTCTCTAGACCCAGCGGTTTGGGCTGTGCGTTGATATGTCAGTCACAAATCAGTTTCTTCTTTTATATATTAAAAAGATAAAATTACAGACTTTTAATAGTGAATATCTCTAAAACTGTACAAGATATCAAAAAAAAAATTTAAATTAAACATGTAGCAAATTTAACCAGCTTTCATTTTGTGAAAAAACTCATGTCGCTGGAATGTATAGTTTTCGAGATATATGTGAAAAACCGAAAAACAGGACCTTCAAAATTCCCCCTCCCCTCCGGCATAGGGGCTACGGGCGGGGACTTTTGATATGTTCACCTCCTAACAGGTCCAAACAAAGTTACGAAGTCAAAAATTGTGTTCCACGCCTTTCTCTCTACACCCTTTTTTGAGCGTTCATTTCCTGAATTATAACTTCTTTTTACATTTTTGTTTAAGTTAATATTTTGATTGACAGTTGTCATTAAAGAAGTAGTCATGTGAAAAGTTGTCGTTGTCATTTTGAAAGTAGTGACTGGTGAGTATTACATGTGGATAATTTTTTGAAATTGTAAGTGTACAGAGAGTGAGTGTCAATGTATAGAGTGTAAGGTATAATATTGCGTGTTACCTGAATCCAGACCATGCGAACCCGCCGAGCCCGACGGCGATGGTGAGGAACACCACGCAGCCGGTCACCGTGGTGGCGTACGCCGCCGCAATCATGAATATCGTCTGGAACAATATACACTCGACGTCAGAAAAATCGCACCTCTTCGAAAATAAATTTAGACTTGGCCACCTGCTATTGTTGTCCAACGTTTTATTGTGTAAATGTCGATATTTATTGAAAGTACATTTAATGAGCTTCCAATTGATAATTGTTTGATTTAGGTAATTAACATAACAGTTTCCATAATTAAACACTTAAAGCATTTTTTCTCTCGCTGCCATAAAAGAGAAACAAAAGGGGTGAATTCAGGAAATGCGGGTAAATTAGCTATCGAGATGATGGAGAAAACACACTTCAACAGTTTAATTAAAAAATGGCATACCCAAGATGGATACTATTGCCCATGAAGTTGCTCAAATATTGCAAAAAAATGAGGCAATGTAATGTTTTAACTTTTAGATTTTTGCATTCACAATGCCATTTTTATATTCAATGTAATGTTGTTCGGAAAATGAATCTCAGTAATTACACAGTACATATATAAGTTTTTTCAAACAGTATGAGAGCTCCATGGAAACGTTCGAATTTGACGGCTGACGTCACTCTAAGCAAAGTTCGCAGTACTTTGGTCAGGGTTGTGACATCGCGTCGCAGTTGTTTCCATAGCGTTCGCGCGTAGCATTCCACGAGACGGCCGGAGAATGCCAACCCTAGCGATCCGACTGAGTGCAATGACAAAAGGGCCTAAGTGACGTTAGCTCTTCTACTGTTTGAAAAAAACTTATATATGTACTGTGGTAATTAGCATCATATACACGTATATTTACACATACGACATAACTGTCTCTAGATATAGGTATACGTACCTGCGACAAGAATGCGCCGCAGTTGAAGAGCTTGCGCACATTGGTGCGGGACAGATGGCCGCGCGTCAGCAGCCAGTCGGCCAGGTGGCCGGCCAGCTGCAGCACGATGGCCATGGCCAGGTACGGCACGGCCGACAGGAACCCGGTCTGGGATGTCTCGAAGTGGAATACGTCTGAACAAAGTTTGTAAGGGTTACAAATAAAACACTTTTTATGGATTACAGCGCGTATATTGGTTAATTAAGATATATTTTAGAGTTATTTAGTTTTGATATGTTGGCTTTTTGGGTTTCCCGACGTTTTGACACTTTTCCAGTGGCTGTGGTCACGGGACAACTAAAGCAAAAAGGCTGCTCATATTCTTATGAAATTACCCGCTAGTAAAAATATGAGCAGCAAATTGTTAGGTACATAATGTTACCTTTCACATACAGTTCTTGCTGAAGTGCGCCACCACGATAGCCCACACGGGGCCCGAGGTCAGTATGGCGCGCCACGGGTGACAGATCTTGAACCCCACTGAACCCTTCAGGAATCCCATTAACATTACCTTTCATAAAGGTGGGCAGAAACGTGAGCAACGTCTAGTAGCCCCAGTTCTCGCTGAAGTGCGCCACCACGATGACCCAAACGGGGCCCGAGGTCAGCATGGCGCGCCACGGGTGACGGATCTTAGACCCCACTTGGACCCTTCGGGAATCCTGGACCCCACTTGAACCCCTCGGGAATCTTATTAACATTACCTTTCATGAAGGTGGGCAGAAACGTGAGCAACGTGTAGAAGCCCCAGTTCTCGCTGAAGTGCGCCACCACGATGGCCCACACGGGGCCCGAGGTCAGCATGGCGCGCCACGGGTGACGGATCTTGGACCCTTCCACTTGGACCCCTCGGGAATCCTAGTGCGAGGACATTAAAAGCGTTTCTTATGGCATTTCATACAAATTTTCAAGCTGAAAATCTTTGAAGGAAGCCTCAATAAGATAGATGGTAGGGTAAACATTATGGACAACCTACTAAATCAATTTGAAAGAAAATCAAAATATTTTTTCACTAGCATATATTTTTTCGGGATGAAAAGTACCCTATGTCCTTTTCTGCACCCCTGACAATAAATAGTATGCAAAATTTTACGATGATCGCTCGAGTAGTTAAGACGTGAAGGCGTCACAAACAAGCAAACGCACTTCCACGTTTATAATATTAGTTAGGATTTTTAAGATTTTTTAATGTCCTCACGGCTTTGTGGATGCGGAAAGTAAAATGGATGTTGTCATCCGTTTCGGCCATTTTTGATGTCCCTACTAGGGGTATGGGCCTTCTTCATGGGTGGAAAAGAAGGATAAGGTTGGTTTTGGACCTATATTCCATCTATTTATTCAATCACTAGCGGCCGCCCGCGATTTCACCCGCGTGGTTCCCGTTCCCATGGGAATATCGGGATAAAAAGTATTCTATGTTTTAATCTAAGCTATCTACTATCTGTGTGCCAAATTTCAAGTAAATCCGTTCAGCAGTTTTTGCGTGATTGAGGAACAAACATCCAAACATCTAAACATCCAAACCCACAAACTTTCACATTTATAATATTAGTAGGAAGTAGGATTGTAGGTATAACAGGTATTTCATGATGACGTCATGTGTTTTCTTACCTGTATATACTTCAGTTCAGCAGGTGTGATGTGTGGATCTTTTTCTGGCGATTCTTTCACCACCAACCACCAAATCATAGTCCACACTAATCCTGATATCCCTGTTAAAAAAAATAAAAATATTTAATTTCTTTTACGATAAAGGAACGATTTCCCTTTGGTATTACTGACTTTTTGAGACTGTGATCCCACCACGTTCTGATAATGATTCTGATAATTGACATTTCTGCACCACCCTGACTTTTGCCTATTTTGAGTTCGAACAAAACTATTTTAAGGCGATTATATATCCCTCAAGTAGCGCCCTTATCTTAATTTAAGTAGCGCCCTCCTTGCGGTGGAGGTGTGCTACAGGCGCAATAGTTTATTTACAAACAATAACCTCAGTAAATCACAGAATAGATAATAGTACTAACGGACAGAAGTTGCACTCCACAAAATCGTTTAAATAAATTGTGACTCTTGCTCCGACACAAAGTGCAATTTAGATCGCACAGCGCTCCCTTCGCTGCAAAACACGCACTTGTAGTTGCTTCTCTTTCTATCACGTAGGTCTTATCCTTTCTGAAGTAGTGGACAAATGTGCTCAAAGTGGCTACTTTTTGCTGATGAGGCGCCACTTTGAGGTATTTAGGGCCCTTAAGTGGTGTCAAATGTTATGTTGTTGGTGACCACACAGACCTACAGGAATATCAGCGCAGCAGTGCTGATGTGGTGTGACGGCATACACCGATGCAGACTCCTGATTGGCTTGTCACGAAATAATGTATGTGTTGCCTGTAAGTTTTGTATTTTTTAATATTTTATTTATTTATTTATTTATTATTATTAGTACAGCCACATGGCAAACATTAATACATCCATTACAAACTAATTCCAATACGTTCTGATGCATGCCACAATAACGGCGTACATAGCATTCCCAAATTAATATCAGTCACAGAAACAAAATAATCAAAGCATTGAAATAATAATTATAAGTACCTAGGTAATAATAACATTTTATAAGAAAATCTAAAATCAAAATAAAACACTGAATTCATAAATTACATTAAAATTCATTAAATAAATCAAAGAATCATGGGCACTCTACTAAGGAAAATGGACGTAAATCCAACAAAAATGAAAATATATTTTATGTTTAAGATACCATGCCTAAATCATGTGGATATAAATTTTATTTTGATTTACCATTGGGTTATGGAGATACTAGTGCGCGCTAAATGTAGATAAAATAAAACATTTTTTTTAAATTCAGTTTACTTTTGGCTTCAAAAACTAGTGCAAACATATTTTTAAAATAAGTAATTATCAATTTTTAACCGATTTTTTAACGTTTTTATTTAAATAATAAGGTACTTATACCTTAAGCACATAATAAAACATTTCACATTCAGACTGCAAATTCAGCCGGGAACAATGGTTTAACGTACCTTCCGAAGTACAAAGCTCGAGATAATAGATTTTTGGTCACACATCCCATGACCAACCCTTGCTAAAGTTGCTTAACCTCCGCAATCGGCGGATCAGGCGCTAAACTACTGCGCCATTGAGTTTCTCTGGTAACTCCTACCAACTCGCTGTTACTATTCACATATTTTTATATACATATATTGATTTATCTTACTTGCTTTTTACATGTTTGTACGCTCCTATCTTTTTTCTCCGGCGTCCTAGCTACTTGTTGTAGCCATACAAAGAAATAGAGTATTTATTATTATATTTCAAATGATATATATTTTGTCACTGTTGGTTCAACGTTCAATTTGACCAAGATCCTTTAATTGACTAAGGTCCGTATTATAGAACATTCATTGCAATCATTTTGCTTCCTATATTCAGTAGTTTTGTAAGTAAAGGCCTATGAAAAGCTTTAGGATAATAGTTTTCAATTCGGTGCCTTAGGATGGGTAGCCTAAGTATGTCATGCTCTCTTTAATCATTTCTGCGGTGGTGTCGTGTGGGGCGGGTCGTTACGTTCCCTCAAATATGGTTGAGCGAAGCGATGGCTGGTCCATGCGTCATGCTCGTGAACGGGTGCTGCCAGTGGAAAGGGTCTGCTTCTGAGTACCTATCTTAACGCATATTGAATTGTACGTTTTTTTTTAATTATTTTTTTATGTCTTGTAACATGTGGTTTTTTTTTTTGGTAAATTTTGCCTACTTAGGTGCACTTTCGAGTAACAGACACAGTGATTTCTCAACTAGTTGAAAGTTATTTACTCTCATCACTTAGTAGTATTTAGTTAGTAGTATTTAATTTCAACCTACCTACCCATTGTGTGCAAACTTTTGTTAATTATTGTGATGGAAAATGACCTCACTTTAAATGTGGAGCTCATTTTTCAATGTTGACGACTCTGTATGAAATATACAGGGAGAAAAAAGCAGCCCTTGACGAGTTTCTTGCCGGTTCTTCTCGTTACAAGGTCTCCCGCTTAGGGTTTGCGAACCGATGGCGTAGCTTCTATGACATTCACAAGTGCTTGTAACAGCCTAGACTGAATAAATAATTTTTGAATTTGAATTTGAATTTGAACGAGACTCAAGCACTGCTTGCTGCTTGAGTACAGTTAGAAAGGGATGGTGCTATTCATCGCATATAGCGCCATCCCTATCTAACTGTACTCAAGCAGAGATTTGAGTTTGAGTTTGATTCTGTAATACGAGCCTAAAAAATGAATTGATAAGATTAGATTGAATTGATTTAAAATGAATTGAAATAAAATAAAATAAATTGATTTGATTAAAAAAATTGAATTAAAATAAAATAAATTAATTAAAAAATAAAAATAAATCATATAAATTAAATTGAATTAAAATTACTATATTTTCTTGTGATGTGTACAGTA
The DNA here is from genome assembly GCA_928269145.1 of Agriphila tristella. Classification (NCBI taxonomy): domain Eukaryota; kingdom Metazoa; phylum Arthropoda; class Insecta; order Lepidoptera; family Crambidae; genus Agriphila; species Agriphila tristella. The sequence goes on along the minus strand of OV743436.1, from coordinate 25,471,398 downwards.
CGAGGCATATATCTTGAAATCGGGTGGGGATTGCGCGGAACAACACGTATTTTGGGCATGCGGAGCGGTGAGGGGCGCGGGCGGCGGGAGAGGGCGCGCGCTATTGGTCGCTCACAAGAGAACTTATCCCCACTCCATCGAAAAAAATTCAAGATATATGCTTCGTACTGTACTTCGATTTTATTTCAGATAGTGTCAGTGGCAGGCAGCGAGCTTAAATTTATGCAACAAGCATTCCGCTCAAAAAAATAGCACCACACAAAAATTACAACCAAGTGGGCGGGGCTAAAAATGCTGGCATTTAGTTATGCAGCACAAAGCGACTGAACACTGGCTGCATAACCATAATCTGTGTACTTATGGATAATAACCATTTTCGTATACTTAAACGAAAAAATAATGATACGGCAAAGCTGCATCTTTTTGCCTTCTTGCGCTTTCTTGCCTCTTTTAGACCATTTGACTACACAGGACATCATATCTAATGAAGTCTCTCATTTCTTTAAAAGAACGCTAACGTTTGTCAACAGACGCGTGGCTGACCCGACAGTGCTGTGTGCGGGTTGTAATTTTTTAGCATCGTAGTGCTATTTTTAAAGCATTATTTGGTTTAATTACACTCATAGATTAGGGATTTTTGACGCAGAACATCATATCCGCAAAATGTCATTGCGAAAAATTTGGCAATTTTCTAAAAAGTCACTTTCATTAGCAGTATGTCCTTTACTTCAATGTACAAAAATATACAGGGAATAAAAAATGTGAATGATATTCTGCGAAAGTGAACTTTTGCAAAGGTGATCATTTGCGAAAGTGACATTCTGTGGAAGTGACTTTTGCGGAAGTGATATTTTGCGAATATGACGTTCTGTGTCAAAATCGAAAGTTTTAAATTTTAGTTGGGTGGTGTTAGCGGTAACTTACCGAAGACGTAGAAGATGCCAGGCCAGCCGGTGTAGCCGGCCAGCAACGAGCACAGCGGCATGGACACCACGGTGCCGGCGTAGCTGCCGCTGAACGCGAACGTGGCCAGCCGCGCGCGCTCGCCCGCCGGCGCCCAGCGCGCCCACACCGCGTGGATGCACGGGTACGTCACGCCCTAGCGACGGTAATGCACGGGGCTCTATACAACGTGTTAATGAAATAGCGCAAAATGAGAAAATCGTTTCTTCGGACCATCAAACTGAACAAGTTTTACTATGGGACCAACTCTGAAATCGCAAAAAAAAAATCAGTTGCTTCATACTAACGAAAATATAAAAATGTATGAAGCAGCAGATTTTTTTTGCGATTTCAGAGTTGGTCCCGTAGTAAAAGTTGTTCAGTTTGATGGTCCGAAAAAACGGTTTTCTCATTTTGCGCTATTTCATTAAGACGTTGTATAATGCCATAACAAACAGTAGCTGCCGCTGAACGCGAACGTGGCCAGCCGCGCGCGCGACGAATACGACAACCGACGACGGTGATCTTTAAGTTCTATAATAAGTTTCCGGGGTTACCCGCTGCAATTTCACTCGAGAATGTATGAAACCAAAGAGAAAATTTTAAAGATTAAAATACATCGTTTTGTACCGCAAGCGCTCTGAAGTTAGTCACTTCAATTGATTAGTCGCGTTGAATGTTGGCTTAACTACATATCATCTGACCTAAGCTACACAATCATACGAAGTTTCCTCAAACTTACCTCAAAGAGTCCCTCAATAACGCGCACAGCGATGAGTAGACCTGTGCTGGTGTACGCCAGCGGAGGCGTCAGTAACGTCAGCAAGGATGTCGCTCCGATGCCTATCGCGAACACTCTGGAAATAAACGCGAACATTACGCCGTGTTTTGACATCGCAAGGCTGCTTGTCAAACGCTCGCATTGACCGGTAAGTCAAGTCACATGGTAATATCTATGTGTTGTCAGATAGGTTCGCGTGGCTTTGTGGTATAGCCATGGGTAATGTAATGTGTGTGGTAAAAAAGAACAAACCTGTTACCTCCTATTTTAGCCGCGAGCCAGCCGCCTGGCAGCTGCGTCACCAGGTACCCGTAGAAGAACGAGCTCAGGATCAGCCCCTTGGTCTGCGAGCTCCAGTCGAATTCCGGCAACTAATATAGGTAAATAAGGTTTTGTTAGTTTAATGAATAACAATGGCACAGAACGCTCTAAGTGATCAATGGCGTCAATTACATAAATGGGGAATCTAAACCAGTAAACTTAAAAACCGCTTCAGATTAATATTTTATGCAATACACAGTCTTATTTATTGTTATGGCAATACCCTCACCGGCAGGCCTGCCACCTAACTCAAATTGCTTTCAAATTGCTAAAGTTTCTGACTTCAATAATGCATTATCCGTCCTAGTGCATTGCTATCGCTATAGCTATGCTATAGCTTTGAGTTAGGCGGTAGGGCCCCGGGTCATGTACCACGAACCCTATTTATTACTTTATATCGATTTGTAGATAAATATATTTCCCGACATAAAAAATATTTTATTTCCAAACCCATTTTTAACCGCACCGCACCGAGTTCCATTTTTTATTATACCTAAGAGGAAAATGCATTTTAACTTTACTGCGAAAGGGTGAAAAATAACCTAATATTACACTACAATCTGTCCTTTGCACAGGTCGCGTTCCAAACTTTATACGTTTACTTAAGGATCAACTTTTATAGTGTAGTAGTTTTTTACACCCCCCTATCACTTATCCGAGGGTAACAAACTTATTAATATTTGTTACTTTGAAAATATACTTTAATCCCATGACATACGGTTCGCGGTTCGCATTTTACCGCATCAGCTCGATGTTATTGGTATTAAAAAAGTTGGTCAATGGTTGGTTAGATCTCGGTAAATAGGTCATGTTATCGTCTTTGCTCCTTTGACATTAGGATTGGGTTTTACTATTTTTTCGTTATTAATAAAATTTTATATCGGTCATAATCCAGTTCCAACAATGGCCGTTTTTTTAGGTTGTTTAGATTGCATAAAGTTTATGAAAAACAATTATTGAATACTTATGTACATGAGTTTATGATTAGAGGATGTTCTATGATTATGTATGACTTATTAGAGTATTAAACCACATGATTATGATCACAAAAACTAAAAAAAAAAAACACAGAATAATTATTGTACCAAAGCAAATATCTATTTTTTATTTCACAAAATAGATATTCTAAAACCCCAAAATAAATACCTAAGATGCTAGGACACTTTTCTGTAAAATTTTACAATAATATACACTCGACGTCAAAAAAATCGCACCTCTTCGAAAATAAGCGTAGACTTGGCCACCTGCTATTGCTAGCTAACGTTTTATTGTTTAAATGTTGATATCTATTGAAAGTGCATTTAATGAGCATTCAATTAATTATTGTTTGATTTAATTAACATAACAGTTACCATAATTAAACACTTAAAGCGTTATTGCTTGCGCCGCCATAAAAGGGAAATAAAAGGGGTTAATTCAGGAAATGCGGGTAAATTCGCTATCGAGATGATGGAGAAAACACACTTTAAGAGTTCAATTAAAAAAGGAATACTCAAGATGGATACTATTGCCCATGGAGTTGCTCAAATATTGCAAAAATATGAGGCAGTGTAATGTTGCTCGGAAACTGAATCTCGGTAATTGATTCCGTTCGACGAGTATTCCAACGGATTCAAGAGAATGTTGGCTATGTCCGAAGGGGAAGAAGTATATAACAACACTTACCATTAAATTAGATAGGATAAAATTAACTTTGAAGAAATTTTTGAACAAGTGCTTTTTTTTTACGCCGAGTGAATTTCTTACGTCACCAACAGGTGAAGATCCAGACATAACGATAAAAAGTTCAGTAAAACATGTTTTGAGTTCACCGACATCTAGTTTTTTAGCTCATAGAGGGCATTTAATATAAAGATAACCAGAACAGAAACATACTGGCAAAGAAACCTATGCATATTCTATGAAGCTTTTAAAAACCTTTTTATTTTTTAATCCTTTAAGTAGGTATATATCATTACTAGATTTCGCCCGCGGTTTCGTCCGCGTGGATATTCGAATAATCCTTAGGGTGCCTTTGACCGGGATAAAAAGTTATTCTATGTAGTAAAAAGTATCCTATCTAGGCTATAAACTATGTGTGCTATTCCAAATCCGTTCAGCCGTTTTTGCGCGATTGTGTAACAAACATCCGAAATATCAAAAAACCTCAATAACGACATCTAGACTAGATTCTGGTCAACGTAAGATGAGATTGAAATGGCGGCGCCACTTTCTTTGTTAAATTAAAGTTTAGAGGTTAAGTTATTGGAAACTGAACCTTAAAATAAGGCGCAAAATTAGTTCCATTTCCAACCGAGTCTCATCTTTCGTTGACCAAACTCTACCTATTTCGATTTTCATGTTTTTACCCCGTTCAGGGGTTAATTTTCAAAATTACCGTCATGGCGACCACGGTGCGACAGACAGGCTCACCCCCAAAGGCGCACACGTTGAAGAAGCCGAAATAAAAAAAATAAATAAAAAATAGTCACCATGACTATAGTCCCGTTGTCAAGCTTGGTCTCCACGGGTTCTGTCATGGCGACCACGGCCACAGACAGGTTCACCCTCAAGGCGTACAACGTATACACGTTGAAGAAGCAAAAAAAAAGTCCTCATGTCTATGGTCCCGTTGTCAAGCTTGGTCTCCACGGGTTCTGTCATGGTGACCACGGCGATAAACCGACCGGTTTACCCTAACGGCGTACAGTAGGTATACGTTGAAGTAACCAAAATTAAAAATAATAAAAATTGTTACCATGACTATAGTCCCGTTGTCAAGCTTAGTCTCCACGGGTTCTGTCATGGTGACCACGGCGACAAACCGACCGGTTTACCCTAACGGCGTACAGTACACGTTGAAGAAGCCAAAATTAAAAAATAATAAAAATACTCACCATGACTATAGTCCCGTTGTCAAGCTTGGTCTCCACGGGTTCAGTCATAGCGACCACGGCGACAGACAGGTACCTACACACTCAAGGCGCACACGTTGAAGAAGCCGAAATAAAATAAAAAATAGTCACCATGACTATAGTCCCGTTGTCAAGCTTGGTCTCCACGGGTTCTGTCATGGCGACCACGGCCACAGACAGGTTCACCCTCAAGGCGTACACGTTGAAGAAGCCAAAGAATGCCAGCAAAGCGACCACGAACCGCCGCCGCTGCCAGAAACATAATTTGGGGCTTGACTCCTTTTCTTTTGAACGATCCCTGGAAAAATGATACTTTTGTTAGTATTATGTCAAGTTTTAATAATAAGGGAAAACATCATCTTCCTGCCTATAGATCAAAGGAGGCGCGTTGTATACTCTTTATTTTTTAAATCTGTGAATCAAAATCTGCTGTAGGTTAAATATGGGGAGACTGGGGAGGTAAGTAACTATAACGTAAAAATCACACGGGATGATGTAAGGATTCTAATAACGATACCCTATCCATCCAAATCCGTTAAGGCATTTAGAAGTTATGGTGGAATAAAGATTTCACACACTCACAAACATAGGTACTTACATGAACCCTGAACACATTACACTCTCTATTTTTTGGGCAGTCGTGTAAAAATACTTTAGTCTGTAAATAATTAACTTGTAACTACCTCATACTAAGTATTATACTTACCTATAGTATATTCTGTGCTCATGGTTTTATAATCACTACATAGTATAAAACAAAGTCGCTTTCTCTGTCCCTATATCCCTATGTATATGTATGCTTAAATCTTTAAAACTACGCAACGGATTTTGATACGGTTTTTTTTATAGATATACCTAGTGATTAAAGAGGAAGGTTTATATAATACATGGTGTCAAATTCCACACTACACCGAAGCGAAGCGAGGGCGGGTCGCTAGTAATTAATAAGTCAATGCTTCTGTACCTGTGCATAACTAAACAAGAAGTCAATGGAAAGGACATCAGGCACATCAGACCCAAAGGTGTATAAGAATAATTCTGTTACATTTAAGCAATATGTATTATTAGAATAATAAAACAGTAGCAAGTTTATTTTTAAACTCCTTCATTTCGCTTAAATTAATTACTCAAAAATCGGAAGTATTTCGATTAAAAAGACATCTTTGTCATTGATACTCTGTGGCTTCCATGTCATCAATGTAATCTTGAATGACTGACATTGACAGTCAATTGTCAAAACGCGAAAGCCGATTGGTCGGCCTGTGGCGGTCTGTCACTTTTACTGTCAGTTAACTGTCATTGTCAATCAACTATCAAACAGCGTTTTGTTACGACATATGCACACTTCTTCCGTCTTGGTTCTAAAGCAAAAAAACGTGACTTTGTGTATTGATTGATAGATTTTGTTGAATGATTTCGAAAAAACTGTCGCTGGAGACTTGACTTTATGCTTTTTAGTACCTACATTTCGGTATTTCGGTAGAACACCGATTAATCACTAGCGCAGTTATCAAAACGTTTTGGTCGTGTAACTGGTGTTGCTGTAATATAGTCGGGGTTACCAAAAATATAAGTTTCAAACACAAATAACTCTCAAAATATAAAGCTTTGTTAAAATCTGAATATTTTTTATGACTTACTAATTACAAGTCTTAATTTTGGAAAAAACAAAAATGCTATACATTCTTGGGTTTTTTGTCAAAGGTATTTGCCTGATGTCTTTTGTGATGTTAAACAAAAATAATTGATTAGCATAATTTCAAGGTCGTCATGAATGACGTGTGTAGTGAATATTAATTAAAAATAGTTGTACACACATAAAAAGATAGTGGTTTAATTTTAAAATAATAAGTTAGACTGACCTTAATTTTATCATAAATACAAAGAAATAAGAACGTGTGCTAAGAGTATATTGTTATACAATACAAAATATCAAGTGATAATAAAATAATAAAGAGTTGTTTAGTATACATAATGAACGTTATTGTTGCTTAAGTTAAATTAAACAGGAGCTATGTAAATGTAAGTAAGTAAACTAAGTTTGCAAACAAACAACAACAAGTTTGAAAAAAGACAAACTAGATACTTACTTAATTATTACAAATAATAAGTAACATTTACTATAAGTACATAAGTTACATAACAAGCAGGGTTGGCATGATTAAATAACGATTTAAATCAAGTGATTTTTTTAATAAAAATCATTGATTGAATCAAATCGCTTTTTTTTCCTACTTATTTGTATAGGTATATAAAAATAATAATTGATAGACACATACAAATGACATGTCAAAATTAACTTTGTGTTGGAATGACTGCATAATACTGTTTTTTCTTCTAAAAAAACTGCCAAATTATCCTTCCTTATATATTCCACCAGGCGTTTATAACTATTTTATAGATCTTTACTGGAGTTTCTTCAGAATTAAAGTGTCAAATAAGTAAAACATAAGCGCGTTGTGGTTGCACGCACTATTGTAAGTGGATTTTAAAGACTTTAAGTAAAAAACCGGCCAAGTGCGTGTCGGACCACGCGCCCTAGGGTTCCGTAGTTACCTAAATACCATACGATATTTCATACCACTATTATTTTTCGTCTGCAAAACACAAACACAAGGGGGGGGGGACAAACATTTTACCACTTTGGCAGTGTTTATCTTTCAAACGGTTGACTTTAAAAAAAAATCGTCTTAGAAACCTCAATGCCATTTTTAAAGACCTATCTATAGACACCCCACACGTATTGGTTTGAAGAAAAAAAAAATTCAGTTTCAGTTCCATGTATGGGGAGCCCCCCCTTAATCTTTTATTTTTTTTATTTTTGTGTTAAATTCGTTAAGCGGTTAACAGAATACATCTACCTACCAAGTTTCAACTGTGTAATCCTGATACTTTCGGAATAAAGTGGCTGTGACATACGGACGGACAGACAGACAGACATGACGAATCTATAAGGGTTCCGTTTTTTGCCATTTAGGCTACGGAACCCTAAAAATAGGAAAAGTCAATGATTTTTCGATTGTTTGCGTAAAATCTGTGATTTTTTATTTTTTGCAAAAAATCTGTGATTTTTTATTTTTTGCAAAAAATCATTGATTTTTTATTTTTTGCAAAAATCATTATTTTTTCCAACCCTGATAACAAGCTACCTGACCAAAATAATAACTTTTATGAGAGGAGCAATTTAGTGCAGACTTCTGAGTTGGTTTCTTTAGGCAACTCCTAAAGAACAACTTGACAGTGTGCATTTTGAGAAATTTCTAAAATTAGATTTGAGACGTAAAGTTGACTTGGCATCATGTATTTCAATGGCACCAACAATAGCATTTCATCACAGATGAGCTTGACTTAAAGCCTCTGCTTCAGAGCATAAGGAACATAAGCCAAAGAGGAAACTCGTGTACTTAAAGTAGAACGATCCGGGAAGACATTATCGTTTTTACAAACGTAGCTAATAAAAAGTTGAAAAAGTATTAGACGGAAAAAGAGGAAATTAAAACGCATTTAGTGAGTTAAAGTCGCAGAAGTAATAATAAATAAAGAAAAAAAGAGCCGAAACGCGGCATCACACGAGATGTAATAGATAAATTGGTAAAAATACAGTAGTGATATTCTAATTTTATGTTCCAAACTTTACTAGTGAGTCTCGTTTTGTCAGAAATGGTATATTATACTAATGTGCTTTTTCCATTAAATCTAAAAAACATATAGGAAGTTTTCAGGAAAAGAAAAAATCTAATCAAAAAAGGCATATCAAATTGTTTTATTTGAATAAGTTACGCACGATTCTCGATTGTGCCGCTTACCTACTTATCCATATCACTAATAATATTAGTATAGGCCCTATACTATACGTAGATAGGGTGTAATGTAACCATAAAATGTATGAACTTTATCGCCGCCATAATCTGAATTATCAAGTGGAAAAGCGTCATCAGAATCTAGTATTGAAGGTGCTGCGGCATTTTCACAAGGGCCCTTATTCACAAATATCCGAAACTTTCCGTATCTGATGCTATTCTTTCCATATAATTTTCCGAATTCGAAATATAAATTTTCTTCCCGACGGATAAGTACTACCTAACTCTTCCGACACCAATAGCTGTTGGAAATAAATCCGCAAATTATAGTCTTTGTTTCGAATGGAACTGTCAAAAGTTACGAAAATCATAGAGTAAATATATGGAAAGCATAGCACCGGACACGAAAAGTTTCGGACGTTTGTAAATAAGGGCCAAGGCACAGAATACTGCCAAGGGGGCGTCCATTAATCACGTGATGTTTTTTTCGCCAATTTTTAATCCCCCCTCCCCCCTGGTGATACATGGTGAGGTTTTACGTTAACCCCCCCCTCCCTCTAAATCACGTGTATTTTTTTGGTACAAAATAATCTCAACAATTTTCAGTACGAATACGTCGCGGTGGGCGGGGAAATCGTACTGGTAACGGTGAGTCAACAATCACACACAGTTTTCGGTTAAAAGTCACACGTTTAACGAAAAAAAATTAATACACGTGATATCTGACTACACCCCCCCGTCCCCCCTCGTGATACTTCGTGATTTTTTCAACTACCCCCCCCCCCCCCCCCCTTTCGAGGCTCACGTGATTAATGGATGACCCCCAAGGTCTTCTGAACAAAGTAAAATTTTATTTGATATTCCAAAATGTTGTGGGTTGGTAACGATAAAGAAAGAGATGTATCAATAAATAGAATACTTAATAGACTACGTTCAAAACCAAGTGGATTATTATCCTTTTGATGGGTCAAGTCATGCACAACATAATATCTGAGTCTTTTAGCTGAATTTGCCTTTCATATTCTTATGTTTTATTTAAGATTTGTATTTTTCTCGGAGCCCTGCCTTTTATTGGTTTCACGAGTGACTTTTAAGTATGTAGCCTGAATGTCCTCTGAGATAAATACTTCAAGATGTTTTAATTATAAGGATGAGGATCAATAAAATGTTCTTTGACGCGATGTAAAAAGATGTTCAGAACCGGAACGCGTTTGTTTCACTTTTTGCGCACCCAAGGTATCGCCGGATCCGTCCTGCTTCGCTAAGTGATTACCTACATTTGCATTTTTATTTTGTTTTACAAAATTATCACAAACAATTTTTTACTGATTACACTTGATAATTACGTGCGGTGTCTCTGTTATTTATTGGGAGATTGGATATCGTAAAAAAGTTGTCCACTTTTATGTAATGTTTACTAGCACCATTGGTATCGTCATCGACCCGTGTAAAAACACGTTTCAAGGTGTCGCGTTTGTTTGTAAACAAAAGACGAACAGCAGAATGACCATCTCGGCGATTTATCGGTTCCGTAAAATGGTAGTTAACTGAATCCTCAAAGGTACTATTACAAAGGGAACCACACCACAGCTCGGGGGTGACATCCGACCTAATTAGGTTGTGACCCAATTTGAAGATTTCAGATGCTCAAAAACAAATCACTTTATTTTGTCGATTAATAGTCTGAAGATTACTGACTTGCCCGGTCTTCGTGAAAACTTTGATGTTTATTGAGAGCGAAAGTGATTAACTTCAAAGAAATGTGACAATAACCGCCTAGTGGCCGACTTCATAAACAAGGTAATGTCTTTTGTTCGTTAGGGATATTTTGTCTAATAGGGAACATGCATCAATTTTTTTGTATTAAAATCAAAAGTATAATGCATGAGAAAGTCAACTGTAATATTAAAACTTTTCTCTTGCGTTTTTTTCTCGTGATATAGTCACTTGAAGTTAGCACGCAGCAGCACCCGCCGAAAACGCTCCATACAAAAAAAGGTCAACATGTGTGACGTCACTTATGTCACGTTTCAGGCGCATTATTATGGAGTTAGCCAAGAATTTTCAAATATCTCCTTAAATATTGCGTTTAAGTACAATGTGTAATACAAAATATTATTTCTTATTCGATATTCAATCCGTATGTTAAGTGCATTATATCCGAAAATGAAAATAAAAATTCGTCATTTTCCCCTGTGTGGATATAACTAAAATATTATATTAAATTTTTTATTTTTCTGCTCTATCTTGTTTTTATATGTGTCCTAAGCGAAATTAATCAAAATCGGTGACTTATGCATGTTCCCTATTATTAATTTACTGGAGTAATCTGACGTTTACGGTTGTAACCATAAACGTTTGAGGCTTGTTTAAAAAATGTATGGTTTAACCATGAACGCTACTGGCCTTGTGTAAGTGAAATGAATCACAATGAACGAAATCCAGCACTAGTACACAATAAATAAAGGCAACATTATTTTACAATGTGACATTCGAATCTGTCAGTTTACTTCAGCGAACTTATAATAATTAGACTTTAGTAGGTAGCTCTTTAAATTAAGAAACAGCCTATTATCTAAAAACCGCGAAGGTGTAAGAATTAACAAAAATAAATTGGTGCATTCGTTTGAACCAATGTACAGAACAAAGATTTTTTGGTTTCTGAACAACAATAGTTATTTGTTATACAAGTGACCAAAATCAAATTGTGCTGCGAGTGGCGACCTTAAATCACGAACTAGCGAAGTAGTCTAGAATTGAATCACGAGCGTAGCGAGTGATTCTAATATAGACTACTGAGCACAGTGAGTGATTTAAAGACACGAGGCAGAACAACATTTTGGTCTCGTGTAAAACATACAACTTTTCACCTCGACCAGCGAGAAAATTTTCACGTGACTTTCCTGGTAAAAAAGCTTAATTCAGCATTAGAAACTTGTTCACTTAACTCTTTTGGAGTTAGGAAACTATCTTGATCGTTGGACGCATTCATTTTTGTAATTTATCACAAAAATAATTCAATCAAACCTATGCTGAAAAATTTTATTCATAGTTTGATTACATTACGTTGTGTTTTTCTCTTATTCATTAATATTCCGTCTTATTTATTTATTTATAATCATAAAACATATAATTTGTTAGTAAATTTCATTAATTTTTCTTATTTCATATTTGTTTCATACATGTGACCTCATTACCTCCATATTCTTTATTTCAAATTATCAACCTTCTTTTTTAACAATCCTTATTTAAAACTCCTTGGTATATCCGTGTATTTAATTTTTTTACTTTTTAATCCTTGTATGACACCATAAAGCACTCGTAAAATTGATATGTGAGAAAAGGATAGATATCCTTTTCTCACATATCAATTTTACAAGTGTCATCCTTGTCACTTTATTTGTTTTTCCTTTATTATTTTAAAAGTTGGTGTTAGAAATTAAAAAAGCACTTTGTCTCACGCTCGCAGCAAAAATCGATTTTGCTGCGAGTTTTTACGCGCCAAAAGCACCCTTTTCGTGCTGGAGAGGAGAAAAGAAAATTTGTGTCGAAACGACATTCAATAAAAACAAATCTATCAATCAGTATCTGAAATGTTCATCACGTCCAAAATCTTTCCGAAAGTTAATAGGTGAAAACGAACGAAGAATACTTTCCATTTCATCCTGATAAAAGTACTTACGTACATTTTCCGATTTATTGATAATTGAATGCCGCCATCGACTTGGTAAGTAGTATAAAAGGTTTTTGCTTCGACTAATTTCATTCGCGTCAAGTTGGTTTTCTTACCTTGCGCTCCACATTTCACCTTAACAACATCCAAAATAATTTTATATTCCACAAGCTTTACAATCACTTTTTATTATAGAAAACGTGAAAATAAATGTTTTGTTTTGGTACTCTGCTATAAAAGACACATCACACAAGTTTCTTTTTAATATTACATAAGAAAGTTTGTGCTAAGAAAAGTGCTAAATAAATCGTTAGCGAAAGTAATTTGTTGTCGTATTCAAGTCCATGGCAACCGCACAGAGCAAAACCAAAATTAACATTCTCAACAACCTACATTATTGGATATAAGTTTCAGGCAAAATCTAAGCAACAATGGAGGTTTTGAAAACTTGTTCGTGTTATGAACTAAACTAAGAAAGTAACACGGTACATGGTACACTTTCGTTTAGAAGAGACTATAATTCACGAAACGGTAGTTTCTGATATCTGAATGCTCAACGTGTGATATCGTGTCGAAATTACTTGATCTCGAGTTATTAGGGTCAATCTTTTTCCAAAAATGCAAATAGGAGAAAATTAAATAGATTTGCTAGCTGCGCTCTTTCTTCAAAAAAATTTGGGAAAATTCTTCAATAGTCTATTACAGATCAGCAGTTTCTCTCCAGTTAAAAACCAAAGTTTGATACTTAAATTTTGTTTTAGAGCGAAACAAACATTATTTGCCGTGGAATGAATGTGATTGTAAGTAATCTTACCTATGCAGTAAGGTATGTAATGTTGTTAGTATGCAATTTCCAGTGACCTCAATACAATATCGTCGGTGCTGTAGAACCTTCCACTATAAAAAATATGCTATGCGGAAATGGGAAGAGATAGCGAGTCATGCCGTTCTTTTACGGTTCAGAATATTTAATTAGGTGTCAAGCAGAACGTATTCAATTAGTCTCGAATGGTCTATTTTCAGATTTTTACAGAGTAATGTAGGTATTTATCAAATCACCTTTATTCAAGGTTAGTTGACATGACATTGCTATTTTCTTTGGTGTCCTACAATTTTGCAGAGCAATTGTCTATACAATAATATTTTTTCATCATTTTATATACTTCTATTATACTATTCCCTGATGAGGAGTTGCTTTTCTATGTACAATGATAAATCCTACTATTCCTACTCCTATCCTACTTCCTACTTTTCCTACTTCCTATTCCTACTATATTATAAATGTGAAAGTTTGTGGGTTTGGATGTTTAGATGTTTGGATGTTTGTTACTCAATCACGCAAAAACTACTAAAGGAATTTGGTTGGAATTTGGCACACAGATAGTAGATAGCCTAGATTAAAACATAGAATACTTTTTATACCGATATTCCCACGGGAACGGGACCACGCGAGTGAAACCGCGGGCGGCCGCTAGTTATTCATAAAAAATATTATTTTCTATATTCTTAAAGAATAATGTTTTGATTCTCATAAATAAGTTACTAATTAGATGTTGGGTTATGATGAAATCCAAAATACTTTTAACTGGCAAAATGAGTAAAACATTTCCCTATGTTCAAATTTTTTATACAATCTATAAGTAAGAATTACATTATTTCTTTACGAAATATTTCAAACATTACTCATGTTTTCTTGAATCCTTGAATCCACGCAGAGCACAAATACCTTTACGAAGGTACCTACACAACCAGTTTATCATTTGAAAGTAAATCACACACAACAATACCTAAGCCTTACCTCAGTCTCAGCTTGCACTATAAATTTTTCAGTTAGTACCTAGTCTAGTCCAGCGGTTCCCGAATGGGGTTCCGCGGAACCCTGGGGTTCCGTGAAAGGCTCTCAGGGGTTTCGCGAAAATTTAAGAGTTTAGGTATAAAGACAGTCCCAATTTCGATGATATTGTGCCGCGTCCCGACGATCCATTAGTTTTGTCGGAATTAATGAGAGAGGCCCGTAGTTATAAAAAAAAAGGCATGGAAACATTGAAAACAGAGTCAAAATAAAAATACATAAAACATTAAATCAAAAATATTTTTTTCCCTTCAGTTAGGTAGTTCTCCTTTTTTTTATTTTACTCTTTGCTGAGCCGCCCGTTTGTTTCCATTGATTTTGAGTATTTTAATTACAAACATTCACATACATTCAAAATGTCCTTCAACCAGTTACCAGACTCTACAGTGGTTTTACTGCCAGTTTTCATGATATAAACGTACATTTAGTTAGAAAATAGACCTAAAAATTTCTCCAGCCATGTCTTGGGTTTTCTGTTCCTGAATGTTGCAACCCTGGTTAGTTTACTTCTTACTTGAGCTAGGGTTCCGCCCAAAAACGGTGAACCAAAAAGGGTTCCGTGGCCAAAAGAATTCGGGAACCGCTGGACTCTAGTCAAATACACAAGTAGTAAGTAGGTACCTACTACCTGTAATCTGTGGTACTACAAATAATTATGACGCAAAATTACGACAAGTTACGAGATCAATGTTTTGTACTTTTTGCCGAAATCAAATTCAGTGACGCAAGCAAAACATTACGTCCTTACAGCAAACACAATCGGTAACGATGTACAATTATATGTGTGTCAGTTAGTAGGTCCTAAAATATCACAATTTAACCCCATTTCTCGAAAATTAAATATTATGGAGACATCTGTCCATATCAAGAGGACTTGATGCAAATGAATGCGTACCTATTTATCGACAGCCATCAGAAACAGCTGCAGAAGACAAGTAGCGAGACTAAAGGCTTCACTTGATATGCCTCGACGAGCCTCGGACGAGGCACGGACGAGCTTAACGAAATTAATGTCGGTCACCCAACGAATGATTTGTCTTCGCTAGATGTAGGGACAAGTCAAGCGTTGTCATTTGTTGTAATGATAGCGGACCATTTTCCTCGTTTTTCCGATTCGCTTGATGAGGTTTCATTTCCGGTCCCGAAGGCTTATTATGAAAAATAAACACTTGAGAAATGATAAGAAAATGTTCGTTTAATTCTGAGGCAGATGTTTACATCGAAACAGTCGAATGGATGCGTAACAAAACGAGGAATGTAGGTATGTTGAGTGAAATAAAATAATTTTGTCTTCATCACTAACTCCACGTTCGAATGACTGGTAATTGGTAAATGTGGTTTTATTACAGATGACAAGATTACGCAGTTGCATTTCTAATCAGCATAGCCCTATACTATTAGGTCTGTAGCATAGCCCCTGTATGATCCGTGGAATCACGTGTGATGAATTGAGGCTTGCCCAAATGTGACAAGTTCATTCTGTGAGCTTGACTAGTGAACTGGATAAATTTCGTTTCGTATTTATTTCTATTATGGGGACTCAAGGAGAAAGCGTATTCTTCTCCAGTATGTGTTTACTAAGGGCGTTTAATGAGAACATTATTCTTTTCCTTAGTTATTCTACCATTATGAGTTTTGGTAAAAATATTGTCGTTTTTATGCAATCTCATTTTGCAATTTGCATGTTCGTTATTTTAATGCCCGTCCATTTCTACCCTTTCACGCATAATAATTGTAAAAATGGTGGCCTAAATGTAAACGATAAAATGGTAAATAGAAGTTGTTTTCACACAGCAACGGTTGTGATCATGTTGTGTATGTACAGAGAAAATAATTTTGTTAGATAATGGAAAAAGCTATTTGCTTAGAAGCGAACCTTGCGGTAGTCCTGAGGGGTTAGGTTAACTGGCTTAGGGCTATTAAGTCTCGATGGAAAAGTAATTGGGGTATGGGGACTTTCCATGAAACTGCAGCTTCCTTATTTGGTCGGTGGTCTGTGGAAACAATATTGAAATCTACTAAGTGGTGAGTTATATGCAAGAAAATAGGGTATTTTCCAATTTTTTGAAAACTGCTTAAATTTAAAGATTGGGACGATAAAAATAAATAAATTTATTTCTTTTTTCTCTATTAAAACAATTAAAGTCTAATTTATTTTTAATGGTTTTTAATTTACCGCCAAAACGCTCGGTTCGATGTCGTCTACTGTGAGACGTCAACTTTGTGTAAACAATTTGAACACCTAATGTAGTCTGTGTAACAATTTACTCGTGTTTACACAAAGATGACGTCACATAGTAGACGTCATCGAACCGAGCGTTTTGACGGTAGATTCAAAACTATTTAAAAATAAGTTTAACATTAATTGGTTTTTAATGAAGAAAAAAGACATTAATTATTTTTTTAATATTTTTCTGTTAAATCGTTCGTCTCAATCTTTAAATAAAAGCAGTTTTAAAGAATTTGGAAAATACCCTATTCATTGTGTCTTCTAAAATTCTTGGTTGTATGTAACGCCATCAAAAGAAGAATCGCATACTGCAGAAAGGGAATAAAAGTCTCATAAAATATAAGAACAAACAAACTTTGATAAACAAAACGTTGCATTCCATACTCATAGCCGAAACAAATTATGCAAAAACGGCATTAGTAAACGAACATTCCGGTACATATCTCGAACATTATAGTTTGTGCAGAAAGGGCACAAAGTTTTATTCTAAGTATGCCCTTTTTTCACTGAATTCCCTAAAGTAAATTCAAAATTGACTAAGGCCCTTTCTGGAATATGCGATTTTTACATTCGCAATAATATTCATAAATGCAATCGATTTGTTTGTAATGAAATAACTTTAAGTTGTAGTGGTATTACTTGTACTAATGTATTCTGTGGTGGTATTCAATGAATAATGAAGTAAACATATCACCTTATTATATTTTTAATACAATAAGCCTGTGTCAGTAAAAATAAAAGAGATACATAATTTATAAGACTTGGTTAGGTTGGGTTAGGTAATCGCGTAAAGTGGTATACGTAAAAAAAACTTAGCAAGAAAATATTTCAATTGTATGTAGATTATAAAAGAAGTAGGTAGGTATGATGTTTTATGTAACACAATCTCAAATTCAAATGTGCATAGTTCGTACACAATGAGTAATAAACTGGTTGACTTGGTATTGCCACAAGACCCAACTGAAGTTATGACTTTAGCTCTAGATTGCTTTACTACTTTTGCGTTTTATTACACTTTCGACTTCTCATCCATCACCATTTAGTTAACCCGAATTTCAATATTCATTTCTTTGGAAAATCTTGCATAATAAATAAATGCATAAGATTGAGATAGATTTATTTTGATACTAAGTAATAGCACAGTTGCAGCTTTTTAACTATCGTAATGGCAATTGATTGACACTTCCTGCGAATGCTGGTAAATAGTAATTAAGTTACGAAATAAATATTTATTTTGTAAGCGAATTGCCGTAAGACTTACCTAAACAACATACAAAACCAACACCTATTGATAAAAGTAACAAAATCATATGGTTAAAACACACAACCCTGATTTACTTATGTTCATCCACATTCAAGGAAAGTAAAAGAAAGTGTCCCGCAAAAAGTTTAATTCTATCTAAGTAGGCGAATGAACGGTCTTGG
The DNA here is from genome assembly GCA_928269145.1 of Agriphila tristella. Lineage (NCBI taxonomy): Eukaryota > Metazoa > Arthropoda > Insecta > Lepidoptera > Crambidae > Agriphila > Agriphila tristella. The sequence continues at coordinate 25,453,480 of OV743436.1, read as the reverse complement.
ACTTAGAAGATAAAGGAAAGGACGTAGCAAAGGAATAGACAGTAAACTGCCATAAGAATTGCCTATTTGGTGGGCATCCCTTGAGTTGAGAGGGTTTAGTATTTCCGTTGTTGGATTAAATGAAATTATGGACTTTCAGGGACATTTTCAAGTTCTTTTACGCAAAAAAATCTAAATGTGATTCGATGTAGAAAGTATACTTACTGATACTTATGATAGTTTAGTAAAAGATACACTTCTTGGTAATGATAACTAAAATCACAGACAATAAAGTCTACCTAATTAATTTTAAACAGTACAATGATCATTAAAGCTAAGAGGAAGAGGGTTTTATTGGTTTGTTTACTTTTAAAACACCCGCAATTTTAAAGACTAAGTACCAATTTGACTGATTTTTATTGGAAGCTGCTTAGTAGCAGCTTCCAATAAAAATCAATAAGAATATTAAACTCAATCTCTTTGATAGACGATACTAATACCGATCTATAGTATTCATTTCACTATCACGCGTTCTTGTCAGATCAAGGCTAAATCAAGAATTCGAGGCTTTAAAAAACCAAAATGTGTTGCTCAATGCTGCGTCGAACAAAAAATAATAACTATTCTGGCAACAAACATTAAAGTTAGTTACGATTGGCTAAATAAGGCAAATGGAATTTCGACATCTTAACTTAACTCTATAGGCAATTTATACATTTTCACACCTGTTTCATTAGTATAGCATTGGCATAAATGAAGAGACTACACTTGGGCGTTTTCCCGCGATCCGGGGTATCCGCATGGAAAACAGATAGCTGCAATGTGACCAAATTTGGATCTTCAAAAATAGAATGGAACTTTATAGTATTTTTTATTTTATTTTCATGGTTTGGTTTCGTTAGGGAAATGTAGATATGAATCCGTCAGATGAAATGGAGATTAAGTACATACTTATGTCGCATTATTTTAAAAATATTTTATTGAACTCGTTGACATTCATACAACGGTGGTATTCACATGTTCACCTACAATACCTATTTCCAAATTTTCAATTCCAAACAAAACTGAAATTTGAAATGCATTGAGCTGATTAATGTCTGATTAACTGTTATTATTATTTATTGGAATTGGAAAGGTGTAATTATTAATATTGAATGAACACTGAAATAAAACATTTTTTATAGGACCGAAGCTTTGTTCTACCGATGTGAATGTAAAATTATTACACGCGATCGTTCATACATAACGAGAATAATAACAGGAAGTGAGAAGGTCAAGTGGGTACATTTAAATAATTCGAGAGACCCAACTTGAGTTCATGATGATTTAAACTAGCTTTATTCAGCTCATTTGCAACTGCAAATATTTTGACTGTAGTAGGGTTAAACATATCCACGACTTATATTAATGACTGGGCAAGTGGGGTCTGCCATTAAGCACCAAACTATACCCATTAAAAGAGTTAGATTTATTATAATGGTTAATTTAACAAATAGGATAATTTGAAAAGCAAACGATCAAAGTGTTGGAGAACGAGAAATTGTAGATAAATGCAGGCAAGACTACAAGATGACGCGAAAATTACGTTTAAATCGCATTATTGCACATCTCTACAATACTAAAGATGATGATTTTATTTCTAGAATGAATGGACTGTGTAACAGCCAATGCAATGGTTTAAATATTGCAGCTGTTAAAGTTTTACGTGGTTTTACGTTTCCGATGGGCGATATCTTAGAGCATAAGGGCGATATAATTATGAAAAACATTACAGAGAGGGACGAAGCAAGCGACTGTATCATGCATAACTCGGATTTAGTACCAACAAGGGAGTAAGGAGATAATTGTTTTGAATTTTATTCTAAATATTTTTACATTAAGGACTACTTACACGGCGCCAGCCAACCCATGGATGGACAATCAACGTTAGATTTTGGATTGTAGATTGCCTCATGGATTGAAAATCTTTGGTAAAAAAAATTGCATAAGGTATGAGGTATCCCTTCTTATCGAAAACAATTTTCTAGTCACGTCCAAATCGTGTTCGAGCTTTGAGCAAATTTTACGTTAAACAGGCTACTGGTCGCGACCGAGCATTTGGTAAATAAAATTATCATGAATGTGTATTTAAAAATTAACACCTACTTAATCTCGTCCGTAGCGTGACTGTGGCGTGACCACTGAAATTGGCGTGAGAGCGTTTCAAGTTCAGTTTGTTTAGACTCATCTTTGCTTGATCAAGACAGACTTCCTAGGTTGACTAGTTTAACTTCCTGACTTTAATTATTTCTAATTAAATAATTCATTATTTTAAGCTCATGAGTTCGGCGGTTTCAACTTGGATTGATTTGTATAACGGGAATACAAACTTTTGAAACTTTTAAGGCAAATACTATTGACCGATTTCTCTAGTTTTCTCTAGTGTTAGCATATAGTTTCACTTAGCAACAAATTGCTAATGTAGGCTTTCTTTTTGCTCGAAGCATATTAAGTCATGTCTATCAACGAGAATGGAGTGCTAAGTTTTTTTAATTGCCTGATTTAACTAAGATTGAAACACATATACCTATCTACACACTATTCGTTATTGTAAAGGTTTCTGCAGCAAACGATTCATCTGCAATATCTCTGTCTTTAGTAACTTTTATAAGATAGTTATAATATACAGTACTATCAGTTGGTATGCTTTAATTATAATAAATATTTAATTTAATGGGATTGCTAACGAGCACTTATCTCACACTTTTAGATCATTAGTGTAATTTGACGTAAACTTTCTTTCAATTAGATTATTATCGTGCTACCTACTTGTGCTTTGAGCATTAAATGAAGATCGGGCAAGAGTGATTTCTCGGTGATTAAAAGGGCTCCTAATAGCACCGAATAATACTTAGTACGACCAATATAGTTCTTAAATAAATTAAGTAAGGTCTTTATTTAATTGAGAGCTTAATGGTTTATTCATTTATGTGTGGATATTTAGGTCTACTTCCTTTGGTCTTTTTTTTAAATAAGTTTTATTATTATCTACGAAGATGAAAAGTTATGATGACTGCCACGACCACTTTGCCAAGATTGAAACGAATAAGAAAAAAATAAATCATATGGAGCTAATGAAAAATAACATCCAAATCTGGGTCTACAACAACTCGCACTTGACATAAGTATAAGACAATCTTCGTAAGTCATTATAACAATGTCTAAATTGATAAAATTATTACCCATGTACGCAAATATTTACCAATAAGGTTATTCGATAACTTAGCTTGCCTAACTTTACGCGACACAGTTTAATAACCGGAATTTCGTAACACAATGTATAGATAAAGTTACCAAACAGGAACCTACTGCATTCTTGATTCTTGTTCAAGAGATTGTTAGCAGTAGTATGTTAGTTTATATTTACCGGCATCGAGATAACATCAAAAGGTTAACCATGAATGCGATCCTCATGTGAAGCAGCGTGTACTATTGCAACATTTGTTCGCTGAACAATTACCTTTAGCATAAAAGCAACACAAAACAAACCTTTCAGTGGAATTGTAGAACATAGCAGCCTGCCTTTTCATGTCATCAGCTACGGAGTTATCTTCATTCATTTTTCACTGCACTGTTAAACTTCACAAGTGATGCGTGAGTTCGCCGTTTAAAGGGCAAAGTTGAACGCTTTTTTAATGTAATTTGGTGTTTGGAGGCCGACAAGTCTCGCGACAACGCTCGCACCTCTGCACTGCACTGAACGTGGTCTGATCGCCACTCTCACATCGCGAACTAAGCCCCCACTGTTATTATTAACTTGTGCGTTTCCATTAATCCATTTTTGCACGGTTTTATCGCGAAGGTTTTGTTTCCGTCATAATTGTGAATGTTTATTGAATATCGCCTACTGATCCATCGCGTTTATGTAAGTTGTGCATCTGTTATGCAAAACTGCCTTTATTTATTCTCAAATCATTTAAATTATGATTTAGGTTATTATTTATACCAATAAATTAATAATGAAGGTGGAAAGAATTAGCTGAAATTAAAAAAAAATAGGTACTTAAGTACTTACAATTACAACATAGGAAAGGAAAATGTAAGTAAAAACCATGTCACATTTTTTTCTAAAACTTTGATATGTTTACCTTGTCAAATAAATAATAAACAGGCATTATATTTTACTGTTGCTTGATTGAAAGATCCTATACAGAATGAAGATAGTCTTGAAATATACATATTGAGTGTTTAAAGTTATTAACTTATTGATATAAGTAAGTACTCATGTTACTTTTCTTTATAGAAGGAAACGCAAATAAATAATAGTGGAAACAGACTCTTATCAGCACACACAATGCAGGTAGGTAGGTAGTCAGTTTAGTTTGCTAAACTAAGATAACTTAAACTATCGTTGAGAATGTAGGTTTGTTTGGACTTGTTAACTAATTCAACATGTTGATACTTTTGTTAACTAAGAGCTGTGACTAGGGCTTGCAAATATTCGATGAAATTCACTATTCGAATATTCGATATTTTTTAAGGAGGTATTCGAATATATTCGAATATTATTCGAATATTACTGTAAATTTTAAAAAAATGGTTGTAATTAATAAATTTTGTTTATTTTTCAAGTTAAACCAAAGTTAAATGCTACGTACGCTAATGGGACGCATTTTGGAAGATTTATCATCATTGACTTTTGCATATTCCCCACGTTTTTAGGTTTAACTTCTGTATATGGTCATAAATCGTTACGGGTTTTCAGTTCGATTTTTTAACTTTATAGTTCGTTTTTAAAACGTGTTTCTTTTTAATTTTTTTTGTCAATAAATATATAAATTCTGCTTTTTAGTCTTATTTATGTTTTTCTGTGGTATTTGTGTGTGGCTTCAACATCAGACCAAGGTCTAACACCCATCCGAATACTTGTGAAAATGAATAAATCGAGCCCAGACTAGATGGGGTTGTGTTGTATAGTTTTATTACAGAGTTCCTGTGACCTTTTTCCGACTCCATCACTGATGATGGAGTCGGAAAAAGGTCTGAACCTTCCAGGGTCTGAACCCTGGAAACTACCTCAATTTCAATTTCAATTTAATCTAATATCCCATCAGAGAACTTGTCAAGACGTATCTAACGAGCCCAAACTAAATGGCGTTGCATTGTTTTGTTACAGAGATTTTGTGGCTTTCTTCCGGCTTTTATCATCAGACCTTGAACACTATTTATTTTCCCAACAGAGTACTTGTCAAGACAAATCAAACGAGCTTTAACTCGATGGATTTGTATGATTCTATTACAGAGTTTCTGTGATCTTCTTCCGGCTCCATCATCTAGCCTTGGCCACTATTTCCCAACAAAGTATACTCATCAAGACAAATCAAACGAGCAAAAACTCGATGGGGTTGCATGGTTTTATTACAGAGTTCCTGTGGCCTTCTTGCGGCTCCATCATCAAAACCTGAAAACCATCTCCTATTAGAGTACTAGTCAAGATGAATCAAATGAGCCCAAACTATATGGGGTTGCATGGTTTTATTACAGAGTTCTTGTTGCTTTCTTTCGGCTTCATCATCAGATCTTGAACACTATTTATTTTCCCAACAGAGTACTTGTAAAGGTGAATCAACCGACCTTAAAATCGATTTGTAAGTATGGTTTTATTACAGAGTTCCTGTGATCTTCCAGCTCCATCATCCGACCTTGGCCACTATTTCCCAACAAAGTAGTCATTAAGACAAATCAAACGAGCAAAAATCTCGATGGAGTTGCATGGATTTATTACAGAGTTCCTGTGGCTTTCTTCCGGCTCCATCATCAGACCCTGGAAACCGTCTCCTATTAGAGCATTAGTCAAAACGAATCAAACGAGTTCAAACTAGATGGGGTTGCATGGTTTTATTACAGTGTTCTTGTGGACTTCTTTCGGCTTCATCATTAGACCTTGAATACTTTACTTTCCCAACAGTGTACTTGTCAATAAAAATCAAACAAGCTCAAAATCGTTGGATTTGTATGGTTTCGTTACAGAGTTCTTATGATTTTCCGGTTCCATCATCAGAAACAAGCCCAAACTCTATGGAGTTGTACAGTTTTATTACAGATATCCTGTGGCCTTCTTCCAACTCCATCATCAGACCCTGGAAATCGTCTCCCACCAAAGTACTAGTCAAGACGTATCAAACGAGCCCAAACTAAATGGGGTTGCATGGTTTTATTACAGAGTTTTTACGGCCTTCTTCCGGCTTCATCATCAAACCTTGTACACTATTGAATTTCCCAATCCCAACAGAGAACTTGTCAAGACGAATCAAATGATGGATTTATTTGGTTTTATTACAAAGTTCCTGTAGTTTTCTTCCGGCTCCATCATCCGTCTTTGGCCACTATTTCAACAAAGTACCCATCAAAACAAATCAAACGAGTATAAACTCGATAGAGTTGCATGGTTTTATTACAAAGTTCCTGTAGCCTCCTTCCGGTTTCAGACCCTGGAAATCATCTCTTATTACAGTACTAGCCAAGACGAATCAAACGATCCTAAACTAGATGGGGTTGCATGGTTTTACTACAGAGTTCTTGTGGTCTTCTTTCATCAAACTCTGGACACTATTTCACAACAAAATGCTAGTCAAGACGAATTAAACGAGCCCAAACTCGATGGATTTGTATGGTTTTATTACAGATTTCCCGTAGTCATCTTTGGGTTCCACCATTAGATCAGCTCAATGACAGTATATTATTTATTTCATTGTCTTCCAGTTCTGACTTCTAACCTGTTTTAAGTTTCAAGTATTTTGCTCATCGTGAAGCTAGATTAAAATCGTTTACTATTTCTGGACAATTAAAGAACATTAGGTCAACAAAGAAATAAACGTGAAAGTGAACGTTAACGAACGCTTCATTCTAGCGCTATTCGGGTATTTAATTAATGACTTTTGCCTAAATCTAACAAAGTAGAAAATATTCGAATATTCGAATATCACCGACTTGAGTATTCGAATAGCAAAATAAGCCGAATATTCGAAGTATTCGAATATTCGGATTGCAAGCCCTAGCTGTGACACATCCGAGTCAATTTGTTTAGAAAAATGCGTAATGCAGTCTGAAGTTATTAACTTATTGCTATAAGTACTCATGTTATACTTTTCTTTATAGGAGGAAACGCCAATAAATGATAATGGAAACAGTCTCTTATCAGCACACACAATGCAGGTAGGTTGGTAGCAGTGGCGAAGGGTCCATACAAGCCGATTCCCAGCGGCTTACCTTTTAGAAAGCCCATCCCAACTATCCACTATGCAGATCATAACATTTTTGTAGAACGGCTTACCTTCGCCATAATTTCACCCCTCGCCACTGGTAGGTAGTTAGTTTAGTTTACTAAACCAAGATAATTTGAACTATCGTTGAGAATGTAGGTTTGTTTGGACTTGTTAACTAATTCAACATGTTGATACTTTTGTTAACTAAGAGCTGTGACACATCCGAGTAAATTTGTTTAGAAAAATGTGTAATGCAGTCTGTAGTTATTAACTAATTGCTACAATTACTCATGTTATACTTTTCTTTATAGGAGGAAACGCCAATAAATGATAATGGAAACAGTCTCTTATCAGCGCACACAATGCAGGTAGGTAGGTAGTCAGTTTAGTTTACTAAACCAAGATAATTTGAACTATCGCTGAGAATGTAGGTTTGTTTGGACTTGTTAACTAATTCAACATGTTGATACTTTTGTTAACTAAGAGCTGTGACACATCCGAGTAAATTTGTTTAGAAAAATGTGTAATGCAGTCTAAAGTTATTAACTTATTGCTACAATTACTCATGTTATACTTTTCTTTATAGGAGGAAACACCAATAAATGATAATGGAAACAGACTCTTATCAGCACACACAATGCAGGTAGGTAGGTAAGGTAGTCAGTTTAGTTGCTAAACTAAGATAATGAAAACTATCGCTGAGAATGTAGGTTTGTTTAGACTTGTTTACTATTGTAATTCAACATGTTGATACTTTTGTTAACTGAGAGCTGTGACACATCCGAGTCAATTTGTTTAAAAAAATGTGTAATGCAGTCTGACATTGGCACAAAACTTGTTGTACACACAAACAATAATAAAACTCTTTAAAATATATTATTTGAGTTCTTATCAGTATCTTATTATCTTATTATTCATTAATTTTGATGAATATCAATCTTTAATCATACCAAAGTTACTTACTTAGATGACTTTTGTGCAACATAGGTGTAAGGTTGAAGTGTTGATAGGTATATGTATTATGTAAGTATGACTAAACATATTAAAAACTTTTTAATCTTAAAAGTAAAACTGTATTAATTGTTTAATATTCTGATGTCAGTAAGTTACTTATATAAGTTTATTTATCCTGAAAGAGTACTTTTCTATTAACTTTGAATAACCTGGGGGCTAATTGTCTAATTAAAAAATATATCGCAATCGCTATCATTTGACAGATGGATGTGAAACATTGCTGCATTTCTTTGGTAAGTTTTTATTTATGCCAACAAGAAGCATCAATGTGTTTGATCCTGAAAGCGATTGCGATAGATTTTGAAATTAGACAATAGAAAGGCTGCTTGATTTCTTTGATGGATGAAGTAATTTTATCATTAATTGTGTTTGGGGCTACAGAATCTATCTATCATAAAAAATATTTAAAATCTACAGTTGCTTAAAAATATATTTATATTACCTACCTAACTGGCTTAGAATAATAACAACCTAGAACTATAATTTCCCTACAAGGCACTGTCAAAAGTAATGTAAATAAAACTAAGCCAAAATGGCCGTTTTCATATTTTGATTTTCATATTTGATGATTTTATCCTTCATACATTACCTAATTGTATCTTATAAGAATGAAAATGTTTTAATTTCCTTACATTTATGAGATTAGTTACTATTTTATTGGATTTTAGTTACTATTAACTGTATGAATGATATAAATCTGAAAACTGAGCCATTTGGGATCAGTTTTTTGGCCTAACTTTACATACAAAGACTATGGTATTCTAGGTGCTATTATTCTAATCTAAGTAAATAGTTGTGTAAGAATTAGTTATGATTCATAATGCAAACAATTCCTTGACAGATTAGTTATAAGTATTATTTAGTTTTTGGATAGTAAACAACTATAATATATGTAGAGGGATATAAGGAAAAAGGAATGTAGAAAAGACCTAAAAACCGGCCAAGTGCGAGTCGGACTCGCGCACGAAGGGTCCCTTCTAAAAATGGCAAAAATAAAGTTTGTTGTATGAGAGCTCCACTCAAGTATTTATTTTATTCTGTTTTTAGATGTTATAGTGGCAATAGAATTACATTATCTGTGAAAATTTCAACTGTCTAGCTGTCACGGTTCATGAGATGCTGCCTGGCGACAGACAGACAGACGGACAGTGGAGTCTTAGTAATATGGTCCCGTTTTTACCCTTTGGGTACGGAACCCTAAAAACCACCCCGAACCTGACTCTCCGACTAAAAAATGTAATTACCTATTAACAATCTATTGAGGTAATTCTTGATTTTCATATGTCCTGTAATTTTGTATTCTAGTGAAATTGAGAATTCTACGATCAACTAATCAGGAAAGGCTAGAATTCTCAATTTCACTAATGAGTTTTAGAATACTACTTAAAAAAAGACATAAATACCAAGTACTTATCCGAGGCAAGAGGTGAAATTATGGCGAAGGTAGGTAAGCAGTTCTGCAACTGTGCATAGTGCATAGTGGTGAGGTGGGGTGGCATTTCTGAAAAGTAAGCCGATGGGAATCGGCTTGTATGGACCCTTTGCCACTGGTACCCTATCCATATCCCGCGGGCTGATTATCTAATTAAAAACCACCTAGCGACTGGTTGCAGTTCACAGATGATCGTGATCCATTGCTACTTCTTTTTGGGTTAAAAAAACATACCAAATATGTCAAATGCAACCGTTCGCTAAATAGTTTCTTTTTAGATAATCAGGGTGCCGGTCTGAGTGAGAGTCAGGATCCTTAATTTCTAAGAGGAAATTAAGTTTAGAAGGACAGGAGGTTCAAGAAATTAATTTGACTTACCAATTGTTGATCCATAGTGGTGTATAGCTGTAGTCGTAACCCCGCTTCATTGTAATTTAGAGATTATTGATTGAAATTCACTAAATTATTTACTAAAACTTATGTAAATAAACAAAATAAATTTACATTTGACTTCGATTTGACAGTGACGTGACGTGACACCGATGACATTGGATGCATTCCAGCAGACCAATCCCTAAGTAATCGGTCACCACACAAACGTGGAAAGTACCAAAAAGACCTCGTAAACGTTCAAACAACAATAGTCAAATATTTAATATGTTCTTTGACCCAGGGACATAATATAACATAATATTATTAAGGCTGTAACGTGTGTAGGCGCTATTGACTGAGAGGCAAGATTATATAAAGCTGAAGGAGAGATTTGATTGACGTCATAACTCCAAATACAATGAGTGTCACATGCGTAAGAATGCTAAGGGCGGGCAAACACTCACCCCTTTTTTGGATAAGCCAATTGATAGGGAAACCCTATTAAAAAAGCTTACCAAATGATAGGGTTTCCCTTTCAATAGGGTTAGTTTTTGCTCACCGTATTGATAGGGTTTTTGAAAAAAAGTCCATGAAATACCCAATCAAAAACCCCTTTATCGGGACCGTCAAGTCTGGCAACTTGACGTTCGATAAGCAACTTGCCCGTGAGTGGTCCTATCGAACAAAATCTTATTTTACGTAGAATTGAAGATAGATTGAGATATATTTTTGACAGGTTTTCATGTTTATCAGTGGCAACATAAAGTTTTTTCACTGTGGTAACACTGTTGGTTAATCAAATATGGCGTTTTGAAGTCGGACAGTGGCAAAACGTGTTTTTGCTGGTGTGTGAAAATTCTGTTTGCAGAGCAAAAACTACTGATCACACGTGAGTAGAATTTTGATATGTTATGAAGTAAGTCCCGTAGATTAATTTTAGGTTGTTAAATATCCGTTTTCGGACTGAAAACGGATATTTAACAACCTAAAATTAAATCTGCCGAAATATTTGCGTTGGTCATGTTAGTAGATGTTAGGTCAAGTTACCATTGTCTGCATATTGGCATCTTGACCTATGTCTAGGGTTGACACAAATGGTTGACACGAAATTAAAAATAAAAAGTAGTTGACTAATCCTAATTCCTAATTTAATATTATAAATGTGTAAGAGTGTTTATTTGTTTGTCCGCTCTTTATGTCGCAACGGAGCGACTGGTCGGCGTGATCTTTCACATCGAGATAGTTGAAACTCAGGGATCCCTTGTCTCCATAGTCTCTAAAAGTAGCTTTTTAACCTAGGAAAACATCTTATTCCCTCAGGACGCGGACGGAGTCGCAGGCTAACCCTAGTTTTCATTTTCAAGTAGTAAATAGTATTTTGAAACTTACTTGTATTTGTGACAGCCCTATACAACACAAATGATTTGTATGAAAATCGTGTTGAATCCGATAGCAACTTGCCCAAGTATTCAGTATTGCTAGTTTTTAGGTTTTATGATTTTCGAAAAGGGTTACCATGTTTAAACAGTCGTTAAATAAGTCAAATTGATCTTAAATAGGGTATAAAATGCAATAATCTACGAGAAATGATGTACAGGTCAAGATGCCAAATTTGTGTCAGTTTGACCTCTGTTACATTTCTTTGTCTAGAACGCTAATTTCAAGGTTTATTAAAGAAATTAATCGTTAAAATGAATTATGAATGTATTATTGTCATAAAAAATCATAAAATATTTAAAAAACCTGTCGGTTTCATAGTTATTTGAAAAATAAGCAAAAAATGTGGTCAAGATGCCAGAGTTGACGGTATGCGTTTCATGAAATACCCAATCAAAACCCATTTAACGGTAAGCGGTTCCGGTCCTTCGGCACAGGCTACTACGCATAAAATTGCTTGAACACGTTTTAAAACCTCTTCATAAAGCCTTTTTAAGGTTTCCCCGATAAGGTTTTCGTATTCGGTAAGTGCTTACCTGGGTTACCCTTTTGATAGGGTTACCGTATTGATAGGGTTTTTGAAAACAAGCCCATGAAGCGTCTTTACTAAATGTACCTTTAGGCCAGTCATCGTAGACAAAAATCGCGTTAGGTCGCAAAAATTTGCAAGGTTGTGTGTTTTTGGGATGTTGTTAGGATACATACGAATAGTGTTAATCCAAATTTGCAACCCTGAAAGACCTGTGCTAACCTCGTAGTGCTTGAAAAATTTCAACTGTTTTCAGTTTTTGGCTAACAACTTCTAAAAAATGCATTCTACGGCAAAGTCGTCTATGACATCTTTAAAGAAGATAAAATTACGTACAATTTGAGTGTAAATGCAGCTCTGAATGTCATATGTATCTCGAGATACATATTTCAAAAACGGGCCATTTTTGACAAAAAGTTATAAATTTGTAGTAAAGCTAGTCTTTCGAACAAAACATCGTCTAAAATACTCATTCTACGAGGAAAGACAAAAGGAATAAAGTTGTAGAATAGTTATTTAACTTTACTTTAAGAGTAAGAAAAACGCTTAAGGACCAATAATTTTCTTGTCATCAAGTAAAAGAAAAATATTAGCAAATCTGATTTTTCAAGAAATTGAGCTTTGAATGTAAATTGTTATCAACATTGCACAGTTATCTACTAATTATTTATTTATTATCTATTTATACACCTTTTTGTTGTAATTGATTAATAAATAGTAGGTAATTGACGTGTTGCATGTTTCTGTCGCAGGTGTAAGCTGAGGTCCCTCCATCACTTCGCCACTGTGACATTATTAAGAAATAACACATTAATATTAATTTCGTTCAATTTTATTTTATAGGATAAACAATTTAACGCTGATTGGTGTCTTTCTTGCCATTTAAAAGAGTCCTACAATTCATCAGGCTTCTTTTTTTGAAATTTCCATTATTTTTATTTTATGTTTTACATACTAGAGATACTCCTGATACAAGAGAACCATTATTAGTGCTAGAACATTTTTCTTAGTCTTGAATTAAAGCTAAATAACTGTTCTAGAACTTTTTTTTCATGTCTTTTGTCATAGAATGAATATTTTAGTCAGTATTTTGATCACAGCACTAGCTACTATAATTATCAAACTTTTTTTGAAAAAATTACCCAATTTGATGTGTTGTATCTCAAGATATATATGACATACAGAGCTAAAATTGCACTCAAATTGTTGGTAATTATATTTTCTTATGAAATGTTTTCATAACTTTGCCGTAGAATGCATTTTTTAGAAGTTGTAAGCCAAAAACTGAAAAAAGACGGAAAATTTCGTGGTTCCTCCATCATTTTGCCACTGTGACTATATTATTGAGAAATTGGCAGCCTACTCAGGCTTCGCTTTGATTTCTTCCCTTGTTTTACCAATTACACCTTCCACCCCTAAAAAGAAAACAAATACCTTCCAGTCGGCACCTCCATTCGCGCCAAAAGTCTGTTAATTATAGGAGGGTTATCGCTCGGCAAATTTTTTATTTCAACTAATTTACATAACACCTTAATAAATTATATACTTAAACCTTTCTCATAAATCACTTTATCTATTAATGAAAACCGCATGAAAATCCGTGCAGTAGTTTTTGAGTTTATCACGAACAGACAGACAGACGCGGCGGAGTACTTTTTTTTATAATGTGAAGTGATTACACGTTAACATTAATTGTATTTAATTTTATTTTGCATGTTATACAGTTTTCCGCTGATTGTCATCTTTTTTATCCTTTAAAAGAGTCCTACTGCTCGTCAGGATTATTTTTTTAGAAAAATCAGATTTTCAATTTTTTTTTATCTGATAACAAGACAACAATTATAGGTCTTAAAAAGGTTTTCTTTATCCTAAATTAAAGCTAAATAGCTGTTCTACAACTTTGTTTCTTACGTCTTTCCTCGTAAAAAGAGTATTTTAGACGGTGTTTTCTTCGAAAGACTAGCTTTACTACAAATTTAGTCAAAATTGGTCCGTTTTTGAAGTATGTATCTCGAGATGTATATGACACTTAGAACTAAAATTGCACTCAAATTGTTGGTAATTTTGCCTTCTTTAACGATGTCGTAGACTACTTTGCCGTAAAATGCATTTTTTAGAAGTTGTGAGCCAAAAACTAAAAAACCTCGAGGTTTTTCGCGCACTACGAAGTTAGCACAGGTCTTTCAGGGTTGCAAATTTGGATTTACACTATTGGTATCTATCCTAACAACATCCCAAAAATGCAGAATCTTGCAATTTTTTGCGACCTAGAATGTTTAAGATGACTGGGGTACTTGTATCGGCTCTCCATAGGGTTTTGATCGGGTATAGTTAGGAGTAAGCTGAAAATAAAACCTAACTACTAAACATACCCGATTTGGGGTGTCGTAATCGGGTACATTTAGGAGCTAACGTTTTGTTATTACTTACTACTGAATATATCGCCGCTATACAACGAAAACCAATTAAATCGATTTTTTTACGAAAATGACTTATGAATGCCAAAGTACTTAAAATTTTGTGCTCTTTCGTCTGCGAAAACCCATTAATCGCTAAGTCCTATAGTTTCGCTTCTGTTAATTAGATAACCAATTATTTCAAGCATTGCCAAGGTTTGTTTTCAAATACAAAATATTAAACAGAATAAACTTGACTTCTGACATATTTGTCTCCAATGATTGTCAGTTAACTGATAAAATTTGGTTTTTTTCAGAGACAGCTCAGGAATTATTCTATTTTTCCCTCAGTAACAACCATTTTCTAAGATTTAAATCTCCATACTAGATTAAAATGATCAAATAAAAGCTATTAAAACAGTGTAATTTATTTTACCTGACGAATTCCATATTAACTAATACAATCTAATCAACTAAGAAAATATTGTATATCCAGATAATTGGTTTTCTCTAACATTTCTCAGACGATAATTTATTCACGAATGCATCCTAATCTACAGCGAAAAACGATTCCTTAATATCTTCGGATAATGACTAACGGTAATAATGATCTTGACTGACAAAGACGGACGGCTGTCCGTCCATCTGTCTGTATCCCTTATCTTGGGAACGTGTGGAGGTATACCTACTCAAATCTACAGTTCCTAGAAGCCAACGAACTAAGATACTTAGTTCGTTGCTAGAAGCTGTGAAAAAATCAAAAAAGGATACGTCCGTTTTTGCCACAAAAACACATATTCAGACGCTTTCAAGGAAATCTATACTTTCCGTTGACCTAGAACTATGAAATTTGGAAAGTAATATCGTCTTATTCTACAAGTACCTACATGTATAAATCTGAAATGTATACATTTGTAGTTAAATTAGCAAATTCGGCAAAATCTCGGAAAAACTGCGAGACTTGATTCCTGAACTAATTATAATTGGTGGGCGAGTCTGAATCGCACTTGTCCGGTTTTTTATTAGGTGTTTTGTTTATACTGTCCTAATAATTAAACAATTTAATAAAATCATTTTAATGTCACATTCTCAGTTTTACCTAACTATATACCTAAATATGAAAATGCTTAGTCATCCTACTAATATTATCCTACTAATACCTATATTATAAATGTGAAAGATTGAGGGTTTGGATGTTTACCTACTGAACATTTTTGGTTGGAATTTGGAACACAGATAGTAGATAGCCTAGATTAATATTTTTTCCCAATAAATATTTTCCCGCGGGAATTTCGGGAAGTTCTTTCCCAGCAGGATTATCAAAGGTTTCAAAGGTACATTTTGTATTCAATTTTAGACGTCTAGCTCAATAATACTGGCTTTGCTTTAGTATGTCAGTCAGTCGGTCGGTCCGTCACTCGAAAGTCAGTTTTTCTTTTATTTACATTAATTTCTTGGTACCTGTTACTGGCATTTGAAGCGTGCTTATATTGTTATTTGAACTAATCAAGACAATTTGTAATTAATTAATTATTTCGAGCTATAAATTTGATAACAAATGAATGTACTAAAACGCTAATAAATTACTTGCTTAACTTTTAGGTTCCTAAATTTTCTGCAGGGAAAACCAATTATCTTGATACATTTTCACTTGTAACTTCACAAGGGACAGCTGCATAGGTATATTTTTATCATGGTTAGTCTAAATTAACTAAAATTAAGAAGTAATTTCTCGGGATTTGTGGTATTCCTAATACTTTTAAATTTATAGACATTTATCATTTCTCAGGGAAAACCAATTAAATAGGTGACCTTGTGACAATTATTGTAAATTTCATTACAAAGCAATAACCTTTTTAAATCTCAAAAGATAAGTTTAAATAGAACATTTACCAATGTACTAATGCTATGAAGTAATACTAACAATATAATACTACAAAGGGTATTTTCAACCCCATAAACATTGTAATCGCGATATCTCCGTTTGCACTTTTTATGATTTAATTGGTTTTCGTAGTATAACGGCGATATCTGAACAGAGCACCGACCGACACTGACTGCTTTGCGTGTTTACTGAATGTACCTTATGGTGACGCTCCATTCTTCCCACCTTGTGAGTGGAAAAAATTGGTAAGAGTGGAAAAAAATAGCTCTTTGCACAGTTACCTTGGGACACTTGAGTTTTATTAATCACATAAAGTAGTTTGGATTTCTTCAGAGTTGTAAGTTTTTGTTGCTGTTCATGCACAATGCATTAGCACGGTATGAAGATATCATTTGAATGTTTTGGGTCTCGTATTAGCTATCATTATAAGGGTGGCTGGGTATGGGTAGACTCATCAATAGTCATAGTCCAATATGAAAATGCTGCAATCTATGTTGAAGTTGCTCCTATCTATACCCGATTTTTCCCGCGTGCAAGAGTTGTTGTGACTGAAATCGGGTATATTTAGTAGTGCTTTTGTTTTATATTGTTACTACTAAATATACCCGAGACGCTGTGTCTTGTAGAGGTACATTTAGTAGTGCTCACATGATTTCATTCATCTCCTAACCTAACTATACCCGAGTTCGACCAGGGACCCTATTTTTGGATCGCTCGATTGGCGACGAGCGCTCGTTTCTACTGATTTTCGTTCGACATATGACTCTATTTCGAACGTTTGAGCCATATGTCGAACGAAAATCAATAGAAACGAGCGCTCGACGCCAGCCGAGTGATTCAAAAATAGAGCCCCAGGGGCCCTATTTTTGGCCGTCAAATGTATGAGATGTCGAACGAAAATCAGTAGAAACGAGCGCTCGACGCCAGCCGAGCGATTCAAAAATAGGGCCCCAGACCTGTGGCGTCACCGGCGTCCTCACAAGGTACATTTAGTAAACACGCGTCTATGAAATACCTACTCAAAACCCTTTTAACGGTAAGTGGTTCCGGTCCTTGCTTTAACCTTGCGATATTTTCGACTATATTTTTACTCGACTAATTGCGAGGATAAAAAAAATGACGGACACAATTCGTGAAAACGAGTTTATTCTGCAATTTATTTAATTAATTAGAGATTTATCTCTGTTTTTTTGAGATTTTTGAAATGGGGTACGTGACTAAAGGGCCTTAGTTTTCATAACTAATAAATAAAGTACTGAAGTACCTCCAAGAAAAAATGTAAAAGAAATAAAAATTGCGGTAAACCGCAATAATGGAAAATACAATTTTAGAGATTACATGGATAGAAGTATATCTGGGAAAAGATAGAGGAAAATTCCCTTAAGGTAAAGGAACACTGTCTATTATTTATCAAACAGTTTGATTGAACGTGTATGGAAATCGGTGACTCAGCGATTAGCCTGCTAACATTAATGAATTAACCCCATAACAGGTAGCAGTTTTTCAAATTTATTTTTGGATTTGGGATACGCGACTATAGAGCCTTAGCGCTATCGCACACGAGCAACTTTTGTCTCCGCGACTATTTTGTCTCCCACATGGTTTGTATGAAAAGTTGCCGACGACCGCGTCGCCCTGTGTGCGCGCTGCCATATAAACCCGTGCACTTGATGTGAGAGACAAAACAGTTGCTGGACGACTAAGTTGCCCGTGTGCGATAGCGCTTAGTTTTTATATATTAGGTACCTACTGAAGTACCAACTAGAAAAAATATTTTATACTACACCTGCTCGGAAAGTACCTTGATACTTTATCAAATTTACGGTAGAAAGTACGTCATTGTATATCGAACAAATATGCGGGGAGAAAACGCATCTGACCGGGAGAGAAAAGTGTTTGAAAATCCATTTCTTACGTGGTTTTTCTTTTTTAATTTTGGGTAAGACTATGCGCCGGTAACCTAAATATCAAAAGCCAAAAAGTTTTTACAGTGAGTTTTTATCTCCAAGTTCGCAAAATGACACTGGCCATAGCTGTGTGTCGGATGGTGTCGGGCTGGCAGGATAAACAATTTGAAAAAAGAACATGTGAAAATTACAGACGCCATTGGCGCCATTTTCAATTTGTGTGTTGTTTGAGGATTCAGTTTTCGTAGAAAGTAAAATAAAACAAAATAAAACTATCAAAATGATAAGTAGTGATAGTGATGATGAAGATTTTTTAACTCCGCCCCAGTTAACGGCGGTCAAAGAGCGGTAAAAAGTGTAACATTAAGCTTCAATTAGTAAAGATTTAGTTTTTTATTTTCTTCGTAGGTGTAGTATAAAGCACTATGTATCACTCGAGAGAAAGTGCGATTCCCGATCTCGGGTGTTTTAAAGCCCTCGCCTACGGCTCGGGCTTCAAACGACACCCTCGACGGTAATCGGTCTCTTTCTCCTCTCGGTGAACAATGTACTATTAAAATATAAATAAAAATTGTAATACCTTCGAATCACAGAGAAAGCAATAACTACATAAGACTATATTCGCTTCCCAAGTAGCAATTTAGTGAAAATTATGATCATAAACAAGAAGTATAATAGCGTACAGCTTTTATGCAGATGTACTAAAGGGTAGAGCGAGTCTTTCAACTGCATTGGGGAGAATTCTTACACTGTTATATATCACAGCTGACTAATGGCATTATGATGGTATAAAATACCGAAAAACGCATTTGTGTAGCATTTTAAAACGTCATCTATCCAGCATCTAGTCCAGGCTTTGGCTTTATGTGATGTTTCTAGCTGGTTTAAAGATCAAAGCTTGTTAACGACTGGTTTAGCTTTACAGAAAATCTCTCTTGTAATGCTGTGAGCTGCATTATAGTATTAGGTATTGTAAATCGCTTTTATTTGGTGTACACTAATTCTATTCTAGTGCTACTTCAATGAGCTTTTGTAACCTATAATAATGCAGTTACAATTATAAGAGTATTATTGTACACTTTGCGCTGTAAATTGGAGTAGGATACTTTATATTGGTCAATAGAGTTTAACAAAGCTACTGTACAGCAAAGAACTTTTCAATGCAGTTGAGCAAGTATACATGCTAGATAACAAATGGACGCCATTTTAACAATACAAGAACGACTATTGTTATAGAAATTCAAATTATTACTGCTCAACTTCGAGACATATGTAGCTTATAGTGCAAAAACTATATATTGCGCATAGTTTCTGACTTAAATCACATGTTTCGAACCTAGTTATTGGTGAGCGTCAATTTGACGGGATCAAGTCCCCAATTTGAAATGTATCACATTGAAGAGTTAGTGCTACATATGTACCTACTATTTGTACCCTGAACCAAACATTTGTACCTCTAAAGGTAAAGGCAATATGTCAGGACCTCCTTGATCCCGCCACTTTGACGTCAAAGTGGCACGACCTTCTGAAAGTGCTACTCAGAGGCAGGCAATTCATACCCGAAGACTTAGTACTACATATGTACATGTATATGCTCAATTTCCAACACTATTGTAAGTGCCGAATTAAAGTTAAATGATTAAAACTTTGGTCCCGTCATATTGATGATTCATGTTATCGCTGAATTCGTATGAAAATCGTAACAACTCGTGCAAAATCAAATGTGGAAACTTAGTACGTCCTAAGTACATAAACTTGGTGTAATTTTCATATTCATAATTTAAGTAAATCAAAAGTTATCCATCATTCATCGTTATCAAAATGAACACATTTATGCAGAAATGAAACAACCCAAAATAGTTTTGATAATTATAATACTTGCTTCTGCCCGCGACTTCGTCCGCGTGGATATTCGAGAAAATCCTAAGGGAGCATTTAACCAGGATAAATATTATTCTTTGTTTTAGTTTCAAATCAGATCAACCGTTTTTACGTGATTAGGCCCAGGTCTCATCCCCTATACTCATACAATTTCATCCCCTATTTCAACCCCTCCAACCCTTATTTTGCAATAAAAGGTTTTATTAAAAATCGGTTCAGTAGTTGCGTGAAAGCGTAACAGACTGACAGACAAAATTACTAAGTCCATTACGCTGGCAGGAAAGTAGCTTCTAGCTAGAGGGAAGCGAGTTTGATGAACAATTTGTACGTAATTTGGTGTAAATGTGCGCCAAGTTAAAAATTTGTGGGCCTTTTACTTTTAGAATAAAACGGGAAAACGAATTCTGCTGGGGAGAACCGCTAACGGTTCTAGAACCTAAGTTCTCCAGCAGGAAGATTCAAAACTAATGATCGAAGAGAAGAATAAAAGAGTTAGGCGGGTAGCTTGATACTAGCAGGAAATGTGCGCCAAATACCTATAAAATTTGTTGGTCTTACAGCTTTGGAGATATTTGATTTCCTGCTGGCGTAACGTTTTGCCGAATCCCAGATCTCGGAAACTACTAAATGTGCGATCTTACAGTAAACACATATAAGCAGCCCCTAATATGTGCGGTAAAAACATTTCAAAAATATTCAAAGATTTTGAAGTAATCAGACATTTTCTGAAAACAGAAAACAAATCTAGCGCCTAAACTACAATATTTACCACCATTCACTCGGTAAATCTTAGGTTTTACCTCAGAGACGAGGTAAATGCTGAAAAATATTTATTTTGAAGGTGTTTTAAAATTATATTTTACTTTTTACTAATTCATTTATCAAATCATAATAGTTATTTAAACTAAGGATTTGCCTGATGGGTAATTTTATTGTAATTTATGACTTAGTACTCCTACATTATAAATAAAAATAATAATGATAGTGAAAAATAAATCAAAATGACAAATATTTAATACTAGCGGCCGCCCGCGACTTCGTCTGCGTGGAAAAATTTTTGCTATCCCTCGGGAACAATAGTTTTTTCGGGATGAAAGATACCCTATGTCTCTCTTTGTACCTCTGACAACCTGTACGCAAAATTTCATGATGATCGGTTCAGTAGTTAAGACGTGAAGGCGTAACAAACAAACAAACGGACTTTCGCACTTATAATATTAGTAAGGATGATGATGAAAAATATTTAAGGATTTTACTGATAGGTAATTTGAAATAAATTACTAAGTTGTGATAGCTAATTCACAGTTTTATTAACAAATTCCAACATTTACCAACCGTCATTGGTAAAACCTAACATGTGCCAAGCTGTAAAATCCTTACATTTACCAGCTTTTGTAAAATCCTTACATTTACCAACTCATGTTGGTAAATCTTAAGATTTTTAAGTAAAACCTAAGATTTACCAATATACGGGCTTATACAGTAACATATAATACCTATTCTACCTACCCTCAAATTCAATAGTACCTATTTTCTTTAACTTGTAAAACACGGTTAAATGATAGATCTTTCATTAAATACATACTACGTAAAGTAATTAGGGCTTCCACTTCTGATCAAAACATTGTTTCACAAAGTTTGTTTCATTACTGTATAAATGTGTCCATTTCAATAACGATGAAAGATGGAAATTACTTAAATTATGAATATGAAAATTACACAAGTTCATGTACTTAGGACGTTACTAAGTTTCCACATTTTATTTTGCACGAGTTGTTTCGATTTTCATACGAATTCAGCGATAACATGAATCATCAAATTGACGGGACCAAAGTTTTAATCATTTAACTTTAATTCGGCACTTACAATAGTGTTGGAAATTGAGCATATACATGTACATATGTAGTACTAAGTCTTCGGGTATGAATCGCCTGCCTCTGAGTAGCACTTTCAGAAGGTCGTGCCACTTTGACGTCAAAGTGGCGGGATCAGGGAGGTCCTGACATATTGCATTTACCTTTAGAGGTACAAATGTTTGGTTCAGGGTACAAATAGTACATATGTAGCACTAACTCTTCAATGTGATACATTTCAAATTGGGGACTTGATCCCGTCAAATTGACGCTCACAGTTATTGAGCAATATACTATGAAGTATTTATACATCGTATTTATTTTGTTTAATTAATTCGGTAAAACGATATTATTATGAAGGCGCGTAAAATATTTGATGTAAATGCCTATACACATTTACAGTAAAGTGGTACTCGCAACTCAACTTGCTACGAAAGACCAAAACAAAATATCAAAACATTCTTAATCTTAAATATTTGATGTCCGGCACTTTGACACAACATGAATCCACCATTTAGAATTTATACTTAATACAAATTAATATTTTTTTTTTAAGTTTGTTGATTATTTACACCAAATATTGCTGTCAACCAGCCACTAAGCAGCAAACAACTGTAGTAAAGAGTTAAAGTAGCTGAATCTAAGACTCTGTGGGTGTATTACAGCAATTGTACAGACCATGTACAGCTAAAGATCAGTACAGGAGCTGTTAACCAGACACTGGAAGGCGTAGTGCTGGTTAATTTGGGGCCCAATTTAGGAATACAAGGTCTGTGTAGAACACTACACAGCCCTTATACAGGAACCTAAAACAGCACTGAGAGCTACTATATCATGTAGTGCAGCGACTATACAGCATCGTGTGCTACTTGGGTTTGGACGTTTGGACGCATACCCAAGTAACATTTAAGCGGAAAAATATTATATTTACCAGCGCATTACCAGCTATAAGCTTAATAAATGATGAACAAGAGTGTAAAAATATGTTTAGGGCTGTACTAAAGTATAACTGAACAACTGTATACAGTATAGCTGATTAACGGTTGTATAGAGCCTCAATTTTTACCTTTTTACAGCAACGTTTACCAGCCTGTAGTTTTTAAATAGCATTGGAAAACGCTAAAATACAGACCGCGGCGTAAAAAACTGCGTACAGCAACTTTATACGACAATAACTGTATATTGCTCTCAAATTATACTTTTGTATAACCTACTTTTGTACAAGAGCATTAAATATTGTTATAGCCTGAATATTGGTGTAAAATTACTCTACTGTTCAGCCTTCAAGTTAAGCTTGATAATAGCTGTACAACGGAAATCTAGGATACTCTTAGCAAGCAATTCCCTTTATAATAGTGTAATATAATTCTATCTCATGTAGAAGAGTTTAGATTTACTCCTTTTTAAAGCCTTATGCGATTGGCGTACATTTTTACCTTTTTACAGTTTTTATCAGGTTAAGATACTATTTAGATACTTTTATACAGCTTCCATTCTCTAATTTTCCTTTTTACTCTTTTATACAGATTCAGGCTTGTAAAAATCTTAATAGAAGAATATATATGTTATAATTGTGTTCGTGGTTGAATTCATTCTCCATTTTATTTCTTAATTTACTATGTGCCAAGGCAGAGACCATTGTGAAGTCTAAGTGAAAAAAAAAATTAATAACTAAGCGGTAAGTACTCTTTCCTGTTTATCGTTGTTGTTATGCTTAGGTATATTAGAATTAAAAATAGACTTTTATTTTTAGTATTTCTACACTAATTAACTGTATTAATGAGTATGAATAAGACTTTAAGACAGCTTCTACAGTACTTAAATACTAATGTACAGGCAATGTTACTCTTTAGGCTGAGATACGTTCTTAAATAACGACTCTGTTATGCAAAAAGCTGCATTAAGGGGTACTAGAAGAGAAAGAGCTGTATAAAGTAAGGGCGCCATTTTATCATAACCTATAAGTTGCATTACAATTTTATGAGATATTTTTTTGTTTGTTTTTAAAATTTCAGTACAAATTTAAAAAGGATTTTAACTGTATAGTACACACAATTACGTTTACTATCAATAGAACAGTCCGGGCTACTCTTTAAACTGTTTTCAGATTTGATCACATATTTGTTGTTATTAAAAAATGTATGTAGGTATATTCCTTATTTCGAAGGGGCGTGAGTTTTGAGCTTAAAACTAGTATACATAATCACATAAAAGTATCAGTCGCAAACTCGCAAGCATAACAACAACGATAAACAGGAAAGAGTACTTACCGCTTAGTTATTAAATATTTTTTTCACATAAGCTTCACATATTATGGTCTCTGCCTTGGCACATAGTAAATTAAGAAATAAAATGGAGAATGAACTCAACCACGAACACAATTATAATATATTTATTCTTCTATTATGATTTTCACAAGCCTGAGTTTGTATAAAAGAATAAAAAGGGAAATTAGAGAATAAAAGTATCTAAATAGTATCTTAGCCAGCCAAATAGTACAGCTATTATGCAGCTGTTGTACAGCTAAATTTACACTTAAAGCTGTATAATTTTGGGGCCCATTTCGGAGTTACAAGGGCTGTAAAGCTTGCTATACAGTCTTTATACAGCAACGTTTAACAGCCTGTAGTAAACAAATAGTCCATTATACAGCTTTTATACAGTTTAAAATGTTACTTGGGTACTTATTGCATAGTTTCTCAAATATTTTTTTTGTACGAAACAAACACTCTGAAGATGTTTCAAAATCTTCAAGAAGCCTTATTTAAAGTAGTGCGTAGATTTACCGATTTGCTAACCTACAGACATAATAAAATAAGCCTTTTAAATTTTTTACTTTGCTGCATAATGTTGCTTTTATTCTTTTTCAGGCGTTTCTGATATAGGAAGTACCTACGGTCAGGCGCGAAGGGCCCCCCCTTCGGACCACGCCTCAGGCACAGGGGACATGATTCCCCCCCCCAAATCGTACACGTCAAAATGAAAAATCTTCAAAAAATTAGCAAAGTAAAAAAGTTTATTTTCTTATTTTTCACACGCACACACACACAATACAGTAAAAATGAAAATATAGTATTTTCTTATTTTTCTTTGTTCCGAATTATTTAGTTAAAGTTTACTTAAGTAGAAATAAATGGAATTTGTTCGCGTACCTACCTAATTATATTTGACTGCAATAGGTAGGTTTACTGGATTAAGAGAAAAAATTGCTAAGTACTTATTATACCTACAGTAGCTCGTTATACATTTAAATTACGAAAAATAAAAAAAAATAAAAAACCCGCCTGCATAAAAAGACAAGTCAACTGAAAAGATGGAACCAAGATTAAATATTAAAGGCAACATAATAACATGCAGTCGGAGGCATGCATAAAGAAAGTGACGTTATGAATGATTTGAATTATATGCCTCCGACTGCATGTTATTATGTTGCCTTTAATATTTAATCTTGTTTCCATCTTTTCAGTTGACTTGTCTTTTTATGCAGGCGGGTTTTTTATTTTTTTTTTAATTTTTTTTTTATTTATATCTTTTTAGTTATTACACATTACGGTAATGATATACCTTTTTGAAATCCTTATAATAAGCCCTTTAATTTGACACTCATATTGTAGTTTTTCCACTACGTATAATAGCACCGTACAGCCGCCATGTTGTTTTTTTTTATAACGCCACCTTCTTAAGAACACTTGGGCTGACGAGACAAATCTAACGATATCTTAATAACAGAAATCCATTCAGCCGTTTGAAAGATATGAGGTAATAAAGAATATTACATACAAACACACAAACATACTTACATACAAGATACGCGCGAAAAACATAACCCTTTCTTTGCAGTCGGGTAAAAAGGTTACCGTTCGCCGTTTAATTAAACCCAAGTTTTACAGATCGCAACCCGCCGTAACCTATATTTGTATATCTCCAAAAACGATATTTTTTATTTTTCGGGGTTTACCACATGGTTTTGCTATTGTCGTGTTCTACGGGGTAACCTATCATACTTTCGAAACTTTTCTGTTCGAAATTCAATTGTTCGAAATTCAATTGTTCGAAAACGGTACGTCGACGTTTTAAATACCAGATTAGTTGTTTTACATAAATTTGTTAGAACATAAACTTATTTTACTTATGTTTCACTTTCCAGAAAAACGATAACTAAATTATTCAATCACTTTTTTTTCTTTTGACAGATGATTTATTAACCATAATTTTCTTTTCTAGAAATTATTAAAGATCGAAGTAACTTTTGATAGATTTTTCTTTTGACAGATGTTTTACTAGGCAACCTTTCATAATTTCGAAACTTTTCTGTTCGAATTTCAATTGTTCGAAAACAGTATGTCGAAGTTTTAAATATCAGATTGGTTATTTTACATAATTTTGTTAGAACATAAACTTATTTCTCGTATGTTTTATTTTCCTGAAAAACTGTTACTCAAATATCAAACCACTTATTTTTCTTCTGACAGATGTTTTTCTAACCATAATTTTGTTTACTAGAAATTACTAAAGATCGAAGTAACTTTTGATAGAATTTCATGTTACATAATATTTAATTTATTTAGAAAATTCGCGTGTATTTTTTGTAACCCTAATATCTTGCTATACAGAAAAAGTTTTAATGCGAAGACCATTAGGTTAGGTTAGGTTATGGTTTTGACCACGCTCAAGCGGAGCGAGCGAAGTGGAGCGAGTGGAGCTCCATAAAGCGTGCATGCATGTTGCATGCTGCATGCTTGCTTGCATGCTGCATGCTTGCTTGCATGCTGCATGCTTGCTTGCATACTGCTTGCAAAATGCTTGCCGGGGGGTGCAGGGGGCCTGAGGCCCCCCGCTATAAAGAAAAACTTTTAATTCAAAGACCATTAGGTTATTCAAATTCAAATTCAAATTCAAAAATTATTTATTCAGTCTAGGCTATTACAAGCACTTGTGAATGTCATAGAAGCTACGCCATCGGTTCGCAAACCCTAAGCGGGAGACCTTGTAACGAGAAGAACCGGCAAGAAACTCGTCAAGGGCTGCTTTTTTCTCCCTGTATAATTCATACAGAGTCGTCAACATTGAAAAATGAGCTCCACATTTAAAGTGAGGTCATTTTCCATCACAATAATTAACAAAAGTTTGCACACAATGGGTAGGTAGGTTGAAATTAAATACTACTAACTAAATACTACTAAGTAATGAGAGTAAATAACTTTCAACTAGTTGAGAAATCACTGTGTCTGCTACTCGAAAGTGCACATAAGTAGGCAAAATTTACCAAAAAAAAAACCACATGTTACAAGACATAAAAAATAATTAAAAAAAAAAAGCAATTCTTACAATTCAATATGCGTTAAGATAGGTACTCAGAAGCAGACCCTTTCCACTGGCAGCACCCGTTCACGAGCATGACGCATGGACCAGCCATCGCTTCGCTCAACCATATTTGAGGGAACGTAACGACCCGCCCCACACGACACCACCGCAGAAATGATTAAAGAGAGCATGACATACTTAGGCTACCCATCCTAAGGCACCGAATTGAAAACTGTTATCCTAAAGCTTTTCATAGGCCTTTACTTACAAAACTACTGAATATAGAAAGCAAAATGATTGCAATAAAAAAAAAAATAGAAATCAAAACAAGGTTTAGTTATTAATTTAAAATTTGAGTAAGAAGTGCCATACATATTGATAATATTAATCAGAAAAATAATATATATAAATATACGACGCCCTTAGTACAAGCAGACAGAAGCAGACCCATTCCCACTGGCAGCACCCGTTCACAAGCATGACGCATGAACCAGCCATCGCTTCGCTCAACCATATTTGAGGGAACGTAACGACCCGCCTCATACGACACCACCGCAGAAATGTTTAAAGTGAGCATGACATATTAAAGGTTAGGTTAGGTTAGTGTTTTGACCACGCGCAGCGGAGCGAGCGAAGCGAGCGGAGCTCCATAATGCTTGCATGCATGTTGCATGCTTGCTTGCATGCTGCATGCTTGCATGCATGCTGCATGCTTGCTTGCATGCTGCATGCTTGCTTGCATGCTGCATGCTTGCTTGCATGCTTGCTTGCATGCTGCATGCTTGCTTGCATGCTGCATGCTTGCTTGCATGTTGCATGCTTGCTTGCATGCTGCATGATTGCTTGTATGCTACATGCATGAATTTTTATTACAATAATGTAACTATCTGAGAATAATATTTTCTTATAAGTTTAGTAGTTAGTACCTATTTCTTATTTTTAATTTCGAATTAAAGATAGGTATAAGATTCTTTGTCAGATAAAGTGTTATATTTTAATAATATTGGAGACGTTTTTCTGTATACTAAATCATCTACCAATAATAGTTTCGGCCAAATGGAGTGGGATATGAAAACATATTGAATTTGAAAAAAAATATAAGTGAAATTCGGTGTTTCAATAATTTGTCAATTGTGTTTTCGGTAAAATGAAATTTATGGAATACAAAAAAAAAGGAAAACGATTTCGGTAAACTAGCATTCGAACAGAGAAATTTCTAATTTTAGATACGTATAGGATTCTAATTATTTGTCAGATAAAGTGTTGTATTTTAATAATATTGGAGACGTTTTTCTGGATACTAAATCATCTATCAATAATAGTTTCGGCCAAACGTTGATCGGGATGTCATAACATATGGAATTTGAAAAAAATTATAAGTGAAATTCGGAGTTTCAATAATTTGTCAATAGTGTTTTCGGTAAAATGAAAATTATGGAAAACAAAAAAGAGCAAAACGATTTCGGCAAACCCAAATTCGCACATAGAAATTTCGAATTTAAGATAGGTAACCGTTCTACGGCTTTGTTTGATTGCCACTGATAATAGTAAGACTATGAAAAGTAAGACCCAGATGAAAATGGATGGACTTTATCTGGTCTTAAATCTGTGTATGGTCACTTTCCATAGTCTTACTATTATTATTGGCAATCAAACAAAGCTGTAGAACACGACAATAGCTAAACCATAACGGCGGGACGGGACTCGAACGGGAAGGAAACAGACTCTTGGAGCGAATGGGTGACGATGACGACTGAAAGGTATCTGTTTTCTTTTCGGGTGTTGTTGGAAGGTCGCATTTGGCAAAAAAGGAAAGAACCGAAGCGAAGCGAGGGCGGGCCGCTAGTGGGTTAATATGAGTGTTAGTGTTGAGTATGTACCTATTTAAGGTAAATGTCCCATACTTCGGCATGTTAAGGCTCTTACGACTTTGAGATTTTTTATAAATTTAACTAAACATGATATCAGTTTGAAATCTTTTGCGTCATGAATAGTGGTATTTTGACAGTGATTTAATGCATTAGTTATGTAGTTTAAGCTTGAATTTATTTTTATATTAATTTATTTGTAGACCTCTTATGTAAAGATCAATCAATCAATCAAGAGATTGAGCCCTGCTTCGTGATAAAAATTTGGCTCTTCTTCTAAGTTCGTGAGCTCATGTCCCCTGTTTCGGGATAAATATTTTTACATTGAATTATGATAATTTATTAATAAAAAACGTAAATGTTTTGAAGTGTTTCATAATAAGAAATAGTATGAAGATATTTTTTAAATAAAAAAGATCTGAAGGCAATAAATAAAGCTTTTATTACTTGCAAAATAAAAATTAAAACAAAATTCAATAAGTATCTGTTTTGTTTGAAATTTTGGATATTTAATAATAATAAAATTAATATTAAAATAAAATAAAAATATACTTTCGAAAATAAATAAAATCAATTTAATAAAAATCAAAGTTATAATAATAATAATAATAATTTATTTCATATTTCAGATTTACAATCCATTTTTGTTAGCAACAATTACTTAACTTAAATCCTATGTTAGTATTCAGGGCAAAACAATTGGAATAGAATTTGAATAGACTAAAAATTTCAATTAAATAATACATAATAATAATTAAAAGCTACGTATGACTGGACAGTGTCTTGCGACTTTATTCAATCAAGACATGAATAAAAGCCCTCATAACAGTCGAGTCATACTTCTCAGCTATGACATTTAGGATACTGTTGGTGCTGTTACGAATTCTATTGAGTAGTGATGCCACCCGCTTCCGTATTATCGCATGAAAGCCATCGACCCTCGCCTCCATGAACATCGTCGAGGCACTACAGAAGCGGGGCAACCCCAACAGCATCCTAAACCCATTATTGTACTGCACGCGCAACGCATTAAGCGATCTTTTTGTACATGAAAACCACAGGCTGCTCGTATAAAAGGATTGGCAGTAAGCTTTAAACAATGTGATTTTAACTTGATTACTGCAACGAGCAAACCTGCGAGCAAGCATATTAGAGCGGACCGCCAGCGCCCTGCGCTCCCTGTCAACATCTACTTGGTCATCAAGGTCCTCGGTAACATAATGACCAAGGTACTTAAACTGTTTGTTAAAATAATAAACTGCACTTGATTTGAGCGTTTATTTGTTTCCACAAATCACATTTAATTAATTATATTTGTAAAGTGAAAAGACATCTTGATTGACCATAGAGTAGCGCGCGTAAAGCACTAGACAGATGACAGCACAGAGTAGCATCAGTGCAGATTATATAGCACACAGAAGAAATACCAGAACATCCTCTCTTCTTTGAGAAAATAAAATTATTGGCTTAATACATAGTCTTCGTGCCATTTGGGTGGTTGAATGTGGCGTCTAGACCGTCTTGGTGTTAGGGACTCTTGTGGAGCTGATGTTTCACTTGCCGGACCTGTAGGCTGTTCTATTCTTTGTGTTGGTTCTTCAAGAACAGAGGGGGATCAAGGTTCATTTGACAGTCGTCTAATTCTGAGTAATTCTTGTTATTTGTCTTATCTTGTATTGTTCGATAGTCTTCTGTTTCTGAAAGATTATTGTTGTTTATTTTCTCTGGTACTGCTTGGTATTGTTTTGAATAAGATTGATATGGTTTTATGTATATTCTGTTTCTTCTGTAATTTTTACCATTCACTTGTACTATGTATGATCTTTCTGTAGCTCTTCTTATTATTGTGCCTGGATACCATTTCTTGTCTTTTTCCGGATAAAGTTTTACATATATAGCTTGGTCATTTTTTAACGTAGGTAGTTGTTGTGTCCTTTTGTCATAATATCTCTTAGAACTTTCGTGTTTTCTTCTGATATTTTCAGGAATTTCTGTGTATATTGCAGGTTTTAGATCGGACAGAATTGTGGGCATACTTGTTCTAGTCTTTCTTGAAAAAAATTTTTGGGCCGGACTACATTCAGTAAATGCGACAGGGACATTTCTCTGGTGTAGAAGTGCAAACCAAATGTCTTCCCCGTCTTCCTTAGTTTTCATTATAAGCCTCTTAGCTACTTTTACTGTTGCTTCAGCCTTTCCGTTTGATTTTGGATAGTGTGGTGAAGATGTGACATGTACAAAGTTCCATTCTGCTGTAAATCTTTTAAACTCTTGGCTAACAAAATTTGTTGCACCATCCGTGATAACCTTCTGTGGTATGCCATATCTAGAAAAGTTTCTCTTGCATATATTTACTACTTCGTTCGATGACAAGTTCTGTAAAGTATCCAGCTCAAAAAAATCAGAGTAATGGTCCACAGTAATTAAATATTTTCTAACCACATTCTTGCAGTTTATTTCAAAAACATCCATAGATATAATCTGGTAAGGATATTGGGGTATTTCCTGAGATTTGAGTGGCATCGATTGCTGCGATGGTGAATACTTCAGACATGTTGTACAGGATTTGATATATGTTATTATATCTTTTGACATGCCAGGCCAGAATACATTATTTCTTGCTAAGCGTAGACTGTTCTCAATGCCAGCATGACTTGTATGTATTTTCTTTAGTAGATAGTTTATTTCAGATGTAGGTATCAATAATTTTCCATTTCTAAATAATAGGTCACCATTTGTACTTAACTCATGTTTGAATTTAAAGTATTGTCTTTCTGTGGCATGTCATTTATGTATTTAGGAAATCCTTTGAAAATATACGTCTTAAGCATCTGTAAGTATTTATCATTCTTTGTAGCTATTTTAATAGTATCAATTGTTGAATCCGATATCTTTAGGTCTTCTTCTTCTATATCTTGTAATATTTTGTAAATCTGATATTCCTTGGTAATTTTTTCTATATTACTATTGTAGGATTGGTCTTTCAATGGAGATCTAGATAGAGTGTCCGCAGCGTTATTGTTTTTTCCTCTTATAAATACTAATTCAATGTGGTATCTCTGTAATGTCATTAACATTAGTTGTAATCTTTTTGGAGCTTGACACAGAGGTTTTGAAAATATATTAACTAGAGGTTTGTGATCAGTTTTTATCATTGTTTTCTTACTACCACATATATATTGATTAAAGCGTGTACATCCAAACACAACTGCTAGCATTTCTTTCTCTATTTGGGCATACCTTTTTTCTGTATTTGTTAAAGTTCTTGAGGCATAAGCTATGATCTGTTCATCTTGATATACTGCTACTCCTAACCCATCATTACTTGCATCGCATTCCATTGTAATTGGTTTATTCATTTCAAAATATTTCAGTGTTTTTAGATCAGTTAAAAGTCTTTTCAGATTGTTAAATTCATCGTTTTCCAGTTTAGTCCACCTCCAAGGTGTGTCATTATAGGTAAGTTTACGCAGATTTCTTGCTTCATAACTAAGATTTTTTATATATCTGCTGAGATATGTGACCATTCCGAGGAATCTAAGAACTTCTTTTTTACAGGTTGGTGGCGGCATATTTACCATTGCAGATACTTTTGAAGAGTTCGGTTGGAGACCATGATCAGTAAGTACATGTCCAAAAAATTTTACAGATGTTTGTAGTAAATTTAGTTTATCTTTGTTTAGTCTGCAATTTATTTCTCTTAATCGTGAAAATAGCAATTCTAAATTTTTATTATGATCTTTAATTGCTTTTACTTTGCTATCCCCTGATCCATACATCAAGATATCATCGGCCATAACCTCTACTCCAGGAATTCCACTCAATAATGACATAAGTTTTTGTTGGAAGATTTCAGGTGCTGAAGATATGCCGAGAGGGAGACGTCTCCAGCGGTAGCGTCCAAATGGAGTCCAAAAGGTGGTAAGCTTGCTACTATCTTCAGTAAGATTTACATGCCAAAAGCCCTTTTTAGTGTCAACTGTGGTAAATACCTTTGCTTTGCCAAGTTCTGGGAGAATTTCATCGAGAGTGGTAAACTGGTAATTGGGACGCTTTATGGCCTTGTTCAACGGGATGGGGTCCAGACAAAGTCTTAGCTTGCCGTTTCTTTTTACCAGTAGGACATCATTAACCCAATCAGTGTGTTCCATTTCCCGTGTAATAATACCATCTTCTTCCAGCTTATGCAGTTCTTCCTTTAGAATATTTCGAAGAGCCATAGGTACTCGGCGAGCAGGTTGTATGGATGGTGGCATGGTAGGGTCTATTTCTCCTGCATCTCCTGCAAATTTTCCATATCCATTAAAAATATCATTGTATTTTATTACTAATTGTTCTGCTTCTATTCTACCATTCCCTTCTGTTAAGCAAGAGTCATTAATTTTATGACAATATTTTATAAAACCCAGTTTTAAGCATGCTTCTTCTGATAATAATGGTTTATGATTTAAATCAACAACTGAGAATCTTAATTTGAATTTTTTATTGTCTTTGTGACAAACAAGAATAACTTCTCCTAAAACTTTTAGGTTATGACCTCCTATAGTACTCAATTTAGATTTTGGAGGCATCAGTGTTGAGTTTTCACATTGTAGAATTTTCTTGCAATAGTCTATGCCCATAAGTGACATTTGAGCACCTGTGTCTAACTGAAACAAGTAAGGTTTGCAACTATTATTTACCTCTATCATCAGTTCTCCATTGACATTTCCGGAACTTCTGATAATCTTATTAATGTATAACTCGTCATCGGAGGATTGCGAATTCTCAGTTTCATTTTTTTCCTTAATTTCTTATATCTTTTTCTTGGTTTCATACGGTTGCTTCTTTTTGCAGACTTTCTTGGAATGGTTCCATCCATTACAGACACTACATTTCTTCCCGTAGGCTGGACACTTTCTTTTTTGAAATATATGATATAATCCACAATACTTACATTCTCTTTTTTTATTTTCAATAACATTGATATCGCCTTCATTTCCTTTTTCTAGTACTTCCACATTTTCATGAGCCGCTTCTGCAGACTTACACATATTAACAGCCATGTCTAAACTTAACTGATCCATCCGCAGTAGCTCTTTCTTTAAGTCATTGTTTTTTATGCCAATTACTATTCTATCTCTAATCATTTCTTCTTCGAACTCTTTGTAATCGCAATCTTTTGCCAGTCTTTGTAGTTGTAAATAAAATGTATCAAAGTTTTCATTTTCTTGTACTTTTGAATTAAAGATATATCGACAGTAAATTATATTCTTTTTCTTAATTTTTTTTTTCCAATTTGGTTATTATAACTTTTTCCGAGTTCTTTTCTTCATTCGTTAAGTCGAATAGATATTTCATACATGCTGTCGCTCCCACAGCGTTAAGAAAAATACTTGCTAATTGTTTTTCTCGATCTTTTCCCCAAAGAATCATGCCGGTTGCATTTTTATAATTTTGCCAACCGTTCATGAAAATTTTAAGCGCTTCAGTCTGGTCCGTTGTTTCTGTATTCATTGGAGATGGGAACGGTACGTGTACATTGCTTTTTTCTGGTTTTTCAGACGCTTGTTGTTGCAGCTGCTTTTGCATAGCCGCCAAGATTTCCGATTGCTGTTTAAGCACTTCGAATAGTGCCGTTTCCATGGTTTTTGTGTTTTACTCTGACACCATGTTAAAATAATAAACTGCACTTGATTTGAGCGTTTATTTGTTTCCACAAATCACATTTAATTAATTATATTTGTAAAGTGAAAAGACATCTTGATTGACCATAGAGTAGCGCGCGTAAAGCACTAGACAGATGACAGCACAGAGTAGCATCAGTGCAGATTATATAGCACACAGAAGAAATACCAGAACACTGTTGAACCCGCTTTAACTCGATACCGTTCAACTTTATAGCGGGTACAGTTAACGGGCACTTACCCCGGGCCTTGAAAACCAAATATTCGCTCTTCGTCGTATTATAAATAAGACCGTGAATTTGAGCGTACCTTTCACAAATGCCTAACAAGGATCTCATGGCGTTTACAGTAGGGCTCAGTAGCACCATGTCATCAGCATAACTGAAATTGTTCATACAAATATTATCTACAGAGCATCCGACTAGTGAACTACTGAGCTCAATTAAAAGCTCGTTCACGTACAGATTAAAGAGCTTTGGCGAACTTAACCCACCTTGCCTAACCCCGCACTCCAATCTGTACGTGTCCGATAGACAGTTAGCCCATCTTACATTATTAGTCTGGTTTCTGTACCAGTAATGAAACAGTCTTTGTATTTGCGAATGTACGCTTGTTTTCCCGAGCTTTTCCCACAATAAATTATATGAAACTAAGTCAAAAGCTTTTGACAGATCAAGAAAACAAGCGTACACCGGAGTACTTCTCTCTGTATAGTACTGAACGGTGTGCTTGAGGCTTAATATTGCGCTTTCAGTGGATAGCCCGGTTCTGAAACCGAACTGCGCATCGCTAATATTTAGGTGCTTTTCAAGCTCCGAGTCAAGCACACCGCCCAACACCTTAGCCACTACAGTGGCGAGAGATATCGGCCGATAGTTGCTTTTGGCCGAGAGATCTCCTGTTTTATTTTTGACAATGGGTACAACAATTGTTTTCATAAGGTCCGGTGGTAGGTACGAATGATTTAGGCACAGCTTAAAAAACATTGACAAAACTCGCGCTAGATGCGGCCCCGCGTACTTTAAATGCTCAATGCTGAGCCCGTCGTGACCAGGGGACTTGCCACTAGTCATATTACGTATAATATTATTTACATGTTATAAGTCACCGGTCTGGACGGCCCCAGCATCCACTTTATTTTACGAGGAACCAAGCGGCGACTTCACACTAAAATGCTCTTTAAATAACTCTGCAATAGCCCTACAATCACTCACACCCTCCACGCTCATAGGAACGCCAGGCCTAGGATTTGTCTTATTAGTGGCTTTCCAAAATTCACTGAAATTTTTAGAAGCACGGAGATTGGCAATAATGTCCATCTTTATTTGGTCTTTGTTATCTTGGCACCATTTTAATTTATTTTTAAATATTTTTCGACTTTCATACATTTCATTATAAATAATACCGGAACGTGGCCTGTTATAAAGAACCCAATTAAAAAACTTAAGCCTGGCATCCCGATGCGCCTCTCGTACATGTTTATTCCAGCCTATTATGCAACGATTATTTTTGAAAACTTTATTTTTCGATACACTAGTGCATATAGCAGCGTCAGATAATGCCACAATTATATCATTATACATAACATCTAACCTATTTTTGTGCTGTGAACAGTTACAATTAATATTAAAACTACATTTTCTAAATTCATCCGGAAAGTCAATTAATCTCAATTTGCTATTACAATAATTAGTATATTTTAATTTCTGGTCATCGGTACGTTGACCCCAATATATTTTATCTTTATTTGTGTTAACATTAATTGAATTTAAATTTAATTTACGTATAATTAGGTTTAATTCACATTCAACAATAAGTAATAATAATAATAATAATAACACTTTATTGCACACGACAAAACATAGTACAGAGAGAAACAAAAGACAAAAGAAAACATACAACTGGCGGCCTTATTGCTACATAGCAATCTCTTCCAGGCAACCTTGGGTGAGAGGGAAAAAATAAATAAATAGGAGAAAGGGGAATGGGTGCATGGTAGAGGATAAATATAGATAATGAATATATGCTAGAGGATAAATACAGATAGAAAAGAGAATTAGATAATATAATATTATATATTATGAGCAGAGGAAAGGAAATGAGTTCTGACTTGATCGCCAAAGGACCTCAGAGTCTGAGCCTTTCTGATACCTTCAGGAAGGGCGTTCCATAAACGGACAGCATGGACCGAGAAGGAGTATGAAACAAAGTCGGTAGAGTGCTTAGGCATGTCTAGTGTAAGGTTTGAGGAGGAACGCAAAGTACATTGTGAAGATGAAGAACGAAAAGAGAAACGAGTTTTAAGATAAGGAGGGGTAGTAGGTAGGAAAAGAATCGAGTAAAGGAGTTTGAGAGTGTGTAAGTCCCTGCGCTGGCGAATAGGGAGCCAGTTAAGTTTGTTACGGAAATGGTACACGTGGTCAAATTTACGAAGATTAAAAATGAATCGGATACAAACATTCTGCAGACGCTCCAATTTGCCAAGTAGCTCCTCCGACAGGTCAGTGTAGCAGACATCAGCGTAGTCAATAATAGAGAGTAAGAGAGATTGTGCCAGTGTGACTTTGGTACAGGTCGGCAAAAAATTGCGAAGGCGGTTGAGTGAATTATAAGCAGCGAACACCTTTTTCCTCATTGCTTCTACATGTGGTTTCCACGACAGATGTTGGTCAAGAATAACACCAAGGTTCCTGACAGTACTCGAGAAAGGAATGATTGTGCCGCCGAAAGACACACCCGGAAGCTGTCCAAAATCGATCCTCGAAATGAAATGGCGGCTGCCAATTACAATGCACTGCGTCTTAGCCGGGTTAACGGTCAAGCCAAAGGATTTACTCCAGAACCCCTAGTGTAAGTTTTTTGTTCCAAATCATAAAACGTCACCAAAAAGTTAATCGAGTTAACGCAAACTTTAAAGTATGTGTGACACATGCGAGTGTAGGTTATATTTCACCACTCGTAAACTTTTACGTTTGCTCACTTATCCGAAAGTTAAGTCATGATT
The DNA here is from genome assembly GCA_928269145.1 of Agriphila tristella. Classification (NCBI taxonomy): domain Eukaryota; kingdom Metazoa; phylum Arthropoda; class Insecta; order Lepidoptera; family Crambidae; genus Agriphila; species Agriphila tristella. The sequence continues at coordinate 25,415,709 of OV743436.1, read as the reverse complement.
TTTATGTTGTCAGCCTGTCTTCGGATTCGGTTTCGACGAATAATAGACGACCAAATTAGGAGCTATACTTTAAGAGAAAAGTCTTGTATAACGTAATACCTCTTCCTAAAATAGGATAACATTTCTCATCAATGAGCTTAGTGCTTTTTCTTTTTTATTCCCAAGAAAGACGGAGACAAAAGATGCGGCCCTTTACTACCTGCTAGCCATTCTTTCAAGCACAGACAGAGAACACTTTACTAGTTAACTTTCAATGGCTGGTGAGCAGTTGTTTGTTTTGAACATATGATTTCTAAAAACAATAAAGAAACTGCAAAAAATGCATTTCAGATTAATTGTGAGTGCGTTACATTTCGGCGAGCTTCCGTAGTTATTGTTGTTAAAGGAGCAGAGTTTTCGAAATAATAGTTTATCATAGTCCGCCGAAAGTGAATGAATCCAAGTGCTACGCAATTCAAAATATTGGTGAATTAATGGAACAGTGAGTACCTACCTACCTACTTATAAGTACTTCTTGTTGCACCACCGTAAATACACATAATTGTTTTGTTAGATTGATTGGATCAAAGTAAGGTCTAAAATACCTAGTATTTTGCCTGCGTAGCTGATCACAATCTGTCTTGCATTTCAGTGTTCGCTGACATCCTCAAAAAAAATTTTTTTTTTTTCTTTTCTCTTTATTTAGGAACAAACAGTCACACATTTATATTCATTTCAAAAGAACATGATGGACTTAAAGACCTATAGTTCCCTAGATATAAAGATATAAAGTTATCGTGAAATTAAACTTATGTAGATTTATGTATGCCAAAAATAATAACAATAATTTTATTGAGTGTATAAGACGTTTGTACTATTATACATATATTCTGTGGCTAAGTCTAAGCTTAAATAATTTTATTTACACATTTTATGAATCTTTTGATAAAGTTTTAAGAGTATATTTTTTAAATGTTTTTAGGTTCAAGCTAAAGATGTCGACTTCATGCAGCTTATCATCATAGGTTCTACAGGAACGTCTAGTGAAAGTGTTGCTTCCGTAACAGGTTTTTGCAGCCGGATACGAAAAAAGATATTTCTTTCTACACGATCTTTCCCGCAAACGCGGGATACGAAATGTTATATTTTGTAGGAGCTTTGGTGCATCGATTAAGTTATTAATTAATTTGTATAAAAATGTAACATCAAAGAAATCACGGCGATGTCTGAGCAAGGGTAAGTTGTGATGCTTTGCAGATGTGTCATAATCAACGTACGTTCGACCTGTGCGGTAGTCTAAAGCCTTGACAAATTTATGCTGGACTCTTTCGATTCTATCAGCATGAGTATTAAAGGTGGGTTGCCAGACAACTGAAGCAAACTCTAAGTGACTACGGACATATGCGTTGTACAATAATTTGTAAATAAGAGGGTTTTTAAATGGTTTGCTAACACGGAGTATGAATCCAAGTTGTTTGAAGGCTTTGTTAAGCATTTTATCAATGTGTGGTATGAAAGTCAGCTTAGAACCGAGCGTCACACCCAGATCGCGAATCTCATTAACTCTGGTTAAAACCCTATCATTTAAGGAATAATCAAAAATAATAGGATTTAATTTTCTAGAAAACGTAACTGTATAGCATTTATCAGTGTTCAGATATAAACTGTTTTCTTTACAAAAAACTTCGAATTTCATGAGGTCCTGTTGCATCAGTACACAGTCATCTTTATTACGAATAATTTTAAATATTTTTGTGTCGTCGGCATAGAGTAAGGAATTAGTGTTGTGCAAGTTATCAGTGATCTCGTTGACATATAAAATGAATAGAAGGGGTCCCAGATGGGATCCCTGAGGCACCCCTGAACTTATAGGCTTAAAAGAGGAAGTGTATCCAGCATAAACAACGGCCTGACTTCTGTTTTCTATATAAGATTTTATCCACCTGTAAAGGTCACCATGGATCCCAAGTTTAGATACCTTTGAGAGGAGTGTATGGTGACAGATTTTGTCAAAACATTTTGAAAAATCTGTGTATACAGCATCTACCTGTAATTTGTCATCCATGGCGCTCAAAATCATATCAGTGAAAGTCACCAAATTAGTGTCGACGCTACGGCCTTTGAAAAACCCATGTTGGTTAGGACTAATTAATCTATGAACGGCTGTAAAGACTATGAATGTAATAATTTTCTCTAGAATTTTACTAAATTGGCAAAGTTTAGATATAGGACGGTATTTTTCAATATCGGTACTAATTGGACCTTTTGGGATTGGGGTTATTAGAGCTTGCTTCCAGAGTTGTGGTACGCAGCCGGAATTAAGTGACTTGTTGAAAAGCAATGTTAATGGTAGTGACAGAGACTGACGACAGTATTTTATAAATAAGGGCGGAATCCTGTCCGGTCCTGCACCCTTGTTAATATCTAATAAATTCAAATGTTTTAAAACTAATTCTTGTGTTATTTCTATAGTACTTAAGTTGAGCGGAGAATCAGATGGTGGACTTAAATGATCAGGTGTAAAGTTATGATTACTAGGTGGGTTAAAAACAGATTGAAAATGATCATTAAAAACGTTATAAATATTGTCACCCCCTGATACACTGCAATCCTTATAGGTCATTGTTTGAGGCAGTCCAGATTTTGAGAAAAAATCTTTTATATAAGACCAAAAGTATCTAGGGTTTAACTTAATTCGATCCTCACACAATTTGATATAATTTTTGTAACACTCAGTATCTAGTGATTTGGCCCGTTTTCTGAGTTTCTTAAAGCTATTATAGTCCAAGGGGTTTCCGTACAGCTTCCACAATTTGTGATACCTACATTTATCATTAAGTATTTTAATTAATGGTTTAGTATACCAAATAGGCCTAGAAGATGTATTAGAACGGCGCATAGGAATATATTTATCTATTAAACATTGAAGCAGATCGTAAAATTTTGAAACACATTCTTCCATCTCTAAAGATGCAAAAAACGTATGCCAGTCAATTTTTTGCAATTCGTCGTTAATTATGTCATAATTCCCAGCGCGAAAGTTATATCTTAAAATTTTGTTAGGCGTAATTGTCAAAGGAATTGTGATTGAGAGATCGATTTGTAAGGGGGGGTGATGAAAATCCACCGGCGTTAAAGGTTGGTCACAACGAGTCACATCGCAAGATTCCGTGAAAAATACAAGATCAAGCAATCGATCATTATTATTAAATATTCTGTTACACTGTCGCAAGTCAGTCAATGATAAAAAGTCACATAACAGCCGAACTGCGTGGATACCGCTTGACGCTAAACACAAGTCACTGGAGAGATTATTAGTCCATTCGGCCTCTGGTATGTTAAAACCACCGGTAATTAGAAATAAATCGTGTGGGTTATCGTTAATAAGTTGACTGGCCGTGTCGAAAAAACTGTTTAAAGCGTCGATATAGCCCGGTCCTTGAGGAATATAAACGCATGCTATGTTCAAAGCCCTGTTAGTGGAATTGTTTACAATAGGTATCGTAATCCAGAGAGCATCGGCGGCGGCGCGAGGGGGCAAGGGCCACGCGCACTTGCGACTGCAACGAGGCAAGGACTGGACTGCTATTGCCGTGCCGCCGCCGCGCGTCGCCCCACTCAGCTCCGCCGACCGGTCGCAGCGATAAACAATGTACCTGTTATCGAAGTATTCCCGATCGAAAAAGTCAGCTGTTAGCCACGTCTCAGTGAGACAAACAAAATCGTAATTTGACAACGCAACTTGGGCTAAAAAAGAATGGGACTTCGTTCGAAGTCCTCTTACATTCTGATAATATCCAATAAGATTATTAGTTCCCATTATAAATGATAGAAAGATAATGGTTGTCTATTTTAAAGCCCAGTTGATAAATAAGATAAAAGACCTGGTAATTGATATTACATGCGTTTACGAAAAATCCAGTTATCCTAATTGCTATAATATAGGTTTTACTTACAGTAGTAATAATAGGTAGTGATATGCTGCATGAAACATAAATAGTCGAAAGACTTAAGCTTGAAATATGAATAAACCACAAAAGTAATGCATTCAATTTAGTTTTTTTAATGTTATTTAATAAACTGTGAAATTCAGTAAATGTGCGTTTTGTCATAAAGTAACAATAATAGAATTGAATGATAAATATTTTTAACATATCGGAAAAGTATAAGTATAAAAGTCACTTTTGCTTAGTATTTAATTTATCAAGATCGGATTGACTTTGCACATGAATGACTTTGGATTTGTCGTATCTAGTAGCCATAATAAATTAATACCTAAACACTTCAAAATATCCTTGCAAAACACTGAAACGCTCGATCTCACTAGCGAATCAACAAGTGAGTTACTTAACTACTGCGTTTGCGTTAGTTAACCATTCGACCTGTCAAATTTGTCAATTACACTCACAAAAAGCACCCAAAAACCCATTCGGATAGCAAAACGCGCTCGATGCGTTTAAAAACCGATCGACTTACGTTTTGGTCAAACTCACACTCACGAGAATTGATTCATCCTCTCGCCGCGTGGCGGCGCTGTACTTTCCCCATACAAATGTTGCTCGAAACGCAAACGCTGTAGTTACGTTTTTTCCTTGTGAAAACTTACACTAGGGGTTCAGCACTCGATTTGCGCGAGATCTGAGTTGGTGGTAGCAATTGCCTGTGAAAGTTGCGCTAGTGGTACTTGAGTGTAAATCTGCAGATCATCGGCATAGAGGTGATAGGAACTAGAAATGGAGAGTGTGATAGAATTTATAAAGATAGAAAATAGAAGTGGGGATAAGACGCCACCCTGAGGAACACCGGCATTTATATCGCACCACTCGGAGAACGAATCTCCAACGCGGATGCGCTGCCGTCGCCCTAGCAGGTAACTTTGAAACCAATCAATTGCAGCTGGAGATATGTTTAGAGAACGTAAAACGCCAAGGAGGATGTCAAAGTCGACGGTGTTGAACGCATTACTAAAATCTAGTAATGTCATTACCGTAAGCTGATGATTTTCCATCCCCAAGCGTATGTCATCAGTAATCTTCACAAGTGCTGTAGATGTGCTATGGCCTTTCCGAAAGCCGGACTGGAATGGATTGAGGAGATGATTTTTAATAAGATGGTCAGTGAGCTGTTGATGAACAAGTTTTTCGAGGACTTTGGATAGGAAGGGAAGGATTGAAATTGGACGAAAATCAGAAAACAGAGTTGGTTTCGGTTTTTTAGGAAGAGGGATAACATTTGCGTCTTTCCAGGACTCTGGAAAGGTTCCGGTGGAAACTGATGTATTGAGGATATGGGTAATTACAGGAGTGAGGATATCAAGGATAGGAAGGATCATTTTGCGACTGATAGAATCGGCACCTACAGCAGTGGAACTGATAGACATAATAGTTCTCCTCACATCACAGTCTGCAACTTGATTAAAAGAAAAAGAAGGTTTATTGGTTGGCATATTAGAAAGATCTTGTAAAGTTTTAGCTTTACAGTTGCCATCAATAGGCGTGGACGATGTGAAGTGACTATTAAGTCTGTTGAAATCGATATTGTTACCTGTTTCATTGTTAGAATATTTGCCAATACCAAGAGTTTTTAAAAATTTCCACACTTTTGCGGGATCTTCGTTTTCAATGGAGCTATGAATGTGGCGTCTTATGGCGTCCCTAACCACGGTATTGCATCGGTTTCTGGCGCGAATCATTCGTTTTTCGTTACGTTCCGAGGAATCGATTTTGAACTTTGCTTTGGTTAAGTTCTTTTTATTCATCATCGCTCTAATCTTGTCAGTTAGCCAAGGTGCAGGGAGATGTTTAATTTTGACTGGTTTGACAGGCGCGTGTTTATCATGGTTTGACAGGCGCGTGTTCATTGCTCTAAGTGGCAAATGGTCTGACCAAAACGTATCATATTTTATAAAAACATTAGTTATTGTTTGCCACGCCGATTGACTAACCACACAATGATCGAGCCATCTAGTGCAACCGTGCGCGTCACTTATATATGTATAATTATTTGAATCAGGGCCCAGCCAATCAAGATCAGCGCAAGTCCATTGTTGATCATGACATAAGTTATTTAATTCAGACCCAAACAACTCGCCAGGATGCGCATTAAAATCTCCTAAAATATAGGTTGCAGCTACGGAATTACTGTCAACTATAGCACATACCTCGCTAAAGCAGTCTGTAAAGTCTGGTAGATTTTCAGTTTTGTTATGCTGGTCGTACCTAATTATGCGAATTTAAATTAAAATCGTAAATTTAGGTCACCTTTAAACTCGAATTTATAAGAATTCTAGTGATCAAAACATATACCGAATTTAGCCTCTAAGAAACTTAACTAAATAGATTTTTTTTTACATTTACATTTGAATCAACTTAATTATTATATAAATAAACAAGCAAGAAAATTTTCTCTATAATATCCCTGATTCGGTAGTGACACGAACTAGGGGACACACGAAAAATAACATGACCGCTATTTCGTGAATCGATTTATTGCAATTTTAAAGGAATTATATGCTTGCATAATTATAACTTTTTTCTTAGTCTAATCAATTGTTAAGGAATGCAAGAAAGCACTATTAAAAGTTTTATTCAAATGGACTTACTTTTGCCTTTCTATGAGCTTAAGAAGTACGAGCGCTAACCATACACACCGTACAACCCGACCGTGGCTGACGACGTAGAGTTTCAAACGTCACATTGCTCTCAGTTTAGTCGCCAAAATGTTGGTATTTGATTTTTTCGACAGTTTAAATGATAGAGATTTTTTACTGACGTATAATATAAGTACTTAAATAATAAAAGTAAATAATATCATTCCTTATTTTTCGCGCCAGAAACAAAACTCACGAAATAATGTACTATCACGAAGTAATGGCCCTTTACCTTAGTTCAGCTATGTCTCGAAAACATATATTTTTGCTAATCTGGTAACAAAATTTAATAAAATCGAGCACTTTGGAGCATTACATAATTTCCATATTTACCTACCCATAAAACTTTTACTTGTATCCAAATAAGAAGTAGGTAGGTACCTAACTAGCCAAATTTAAAAAAATGTTAAAGATGTGTTCTTGCTGAGAACAGACACGATTTATTGCCTCAAATGTTTAGGTATGGATTAGGTCGGTCGTACGTATCGTATCCAGCAATTGTAGAGACCCATAAATTTGGAACCCTCTAGAACAGACGTTTGTTCAAATATAAAGAAATTCAATGTTGAGACTTAACCGGCCTCCGTACAGTCAGCAACGAAAGTAGCTTGATACTTTAGTACTTTGTCATAGCAATTTGTTTGACAAACGTCTCACAGTTTGAAATATTAATCAAAAAAGTTGCTATGACAAAGTACTAAAATGTTAAACGACTTTCGTTGCTGAGTATCACGACTGATCGGGCTGAGAATTTTAGTAAAGACTTTTGTTCGACATTAGCGTGGGAAATTAATTTAAATGTGGTTTTCTAGCAAGAGAGATTTGATTTGAGTCTATCGAATAATACAGATTTTAGATTACCTATTTGGAAACTTTTAGAGCATATTATAATCTTAATTGCCATAATAAGCTCTACATCACAAATAAAATCACACAAATAAATTAATTTGGTAGGTACTCGTCCTCAACAATCATTTTAATCAAGCGTTGCCTGCTATGCTACAGTAGACGTTAAAAAGCCAATTTAATTTTCTGGTTATTAAATGTTAAAGTCGTCCCCATCGTCAGCAGCTTCAAAAACACAAGGCGCAAGGGTGACAATTTAGGGTAATAACATGAAATCGACAAACGGCTCTCGGCGGCGCTGTCGGTATGTGGGTGACCTAATTTTTTGCCGAAGTTATGGCTCAACTCATTATGGGGGTACGTCACCCAAAATCCCCGTAGATTTGCACGCATCCCGTCATCCGTTGTGATGTGCACTGTGGCCTTTCGGAATGAAGAGGCGTAATTTGCGAGTTTTCTGTTTGACTTGAGGGAATTCCTACAATTGATAAGGGAGGTTTCCTCTTCCTCTCAGAAAAAAATATTTAATTATTTTTTCATAACTTAAATATGGGAGAGGACTCGATAACTCTCTATTCCGGTAACTTGCTTTACTACTACAGCCACTATAGCCCAAACAATAATATAAAAACAGAAGTAAAGGCACAGAATACATAATGTAAAGGTAAACTTAGATCTTTAGTTAGCAGTCTTTAGCGCTTTCTCCGATACTGACTTATATCCACATGAATAAACTAGATGTAAAACTCAAACTCACGAATACGAAGGCCCGACCTGACTACCTCATCACCCCCCTACCCTTATCCCAATTTATTTGGGGTCGGTGCATTGCGTCTTTTTCTTCCATTCCTTCCTGGCACTCGTCATCTCCTCATCCACTCCCTTCACATTCATATCATTTCGCACACAATCCATCCATCTTTTCTGCGGTCTTCCTCTTACTTTCCAGCCCTCAACATCCATATCCATTACTCTTCTAGTAACATGCCTTTCATCCCTTCTCATAACATGCCCAAACCTGACTACCTATAAGTCTATAACTGAAGTACCTCACAGTTATCACTTATTTTCCCCCAAAGGAATGACAAAGAATAGGGAAATCTATTTTTAGCTATTGGGGTGTTTTCCTGATGACATTTGATAAGATCCGCATCACAGTTGATTTATTTTTAAAAGAAAATAAAATGAGGATATTGCCTTTACTGTTCTGTTATTCGCCAATGGAGGAAATGGTTGAAACTATGTGAAAGAAAGATATTTGTTAAAAGATAAGATTGTATTGTTTATGTTAGGCTCAAAGACCGAAATCATTCATTGAGCGAAAACACATCTAGCATTTCTTCATTTCCACAACTCGTTGTGGTCGTTTGGTATGATGACCACGACGCGAATATCGCTATTGGTTTTCTGTGATTACCACAAAGCGTATTGGGCTTTTCATAAAAGCCTTAACACGAATTTCGTGTTGTGGATTTTTGGCACGTTAAGAATAATAACACCTAGAACGATAATTCCCTACAAAGCGCACTGTCAAAAGTGAGGCAACTAAAATAACCAAAATGGCGCCGTTTTCAGATTTTTATTGTCCATTATTTTACATAATGATACCTACCTAATAAGTACTAAACAGTTTCAATTTCCCTACCTTAAAGAGATTAGTTACTATATTATTGGATTTTAGTTAGGATTATGTAACGAATGAAGGATATAAATCTGAATAATGAGCCATTTTGGCTCAGTATTAGTTGCCTCACTTTGCATACGCGGACACGGCTTCTAGGTGTAATTATTCTAAGTTTTGGCAGTTTCCACAATAGATGTGAGCCGTTTTTTTGCTCAATTAGTGATTTCTGTCTTTGAGCCTACGTAATTTCGTTAACAGTTATTGAGAAAAACGTCAAAATATTGAGTTTCCTTATAAAATTCTTCTCAGGCTTGCTTAAAAAAGAACTAAAACTTTTAAAAATAAATTGATCGAAGGAATAGATGTCTGAAAACAAAATAACAAAGATGTATGTACTGTACCTAATATTTATCTTTCGTTGTTTGGCAGATAATTATGGAATAAAAAACTTACCCAAAGCTTTTGAAATACCTATGTAGGCAGTACCTGCCTACTAGGCAGGTACCTGAGTATCTCTTAAAAATAAAACGTTATCCCCTCCATTATCATGTTATGATAGGAACTTAAAAATATCATATTTTTTATATCAGCAGCACATTACACCACTGCGTGGGTTTCTCCTGGGAATAGATTTATCATATCGCTTGAAGGAAAGGTTTCCAACTTGCTACACACCCACTTTATAAACAAAATCGCCCTCCTACCACGAAATTAGATTGTGTACATACCTGACGTAAAAAGAAAACTTAGAAAAAGTTGTCATTTAAAAAGTGTTCCAAGATTTGTGATTATGAAAGGTGTAAGTAGTAGAATTTAATTAACTATCTTATAATTTAAAAACGAATAGTTTTAGAATAGTTTTGGTTGGGCATTTATTAGTTTTGGTTAACAATATGTGGGTACAACAGCTATACATGACTTTAATTACTATTAACTGATTGTCTGTTAGCTTTCAAAATTATTTTACAGGTACTTATTAAACGCGTTTAAACTAAACATATGTGTTTGTTTATACTTCTCCCGAAGTTGTTTAGTTTAAACGCGTTTAATACCTGTATGCAACGTGAAAGTTTAAAAGTGTACTTACTTATTAGTTATTTTTTTACAGCATCAACACTTGAGCATCAAATCAACACGAAAACTGAATTGACAGACAGTCAGTTAAGTAATGGTATAGCAGCGCCTTATAAGATCTGTCTTTTGTAGATTTTACCGAGCCATACGGATCCGTCTGATATCACTGATATGTACACTGAAGTTTTCCACCTCCTAGAAATCCAGTGTCTCTATGTCACCTTAAACGTCGTATAAGTTGGTATAATAAGTTTATTTAAACATTTTTTATACAAACATTGCTCTGATTCCAAAGAGCTAGAGCACTTGTGTTATGGAAATCTGAGCCAACGGCGCGGCGCATCTACAACACCCAGACTTGAGCCAATATAGAAAAGATAATTTTTCTTAAATGACCCAGCCAGGGATCAAACCCGGGACCTCAGAGATGGTGACACCATGAAAACTGGTGCACAACCACTCGACCACGGAGGTTGTCAAGAGGTATGTAGGTTTATATTTTTTACTATGCCTTTAGTCTCGTTGATGTCAAGTAGTGAGGACACCCAACACATCATCGTCTACCCACGTCCTTCTCAATTTCTAAAATGACGTCATTTTGATTGATGTTCGTAAAGCCAGGTAACCCAATAGTCAAATTAAAATTAATTTTAGAAATTCATACATCACATTCCTTGGAACTAAAAATAAGATGTTTTGAGCTTTTTTGTACACAAAAAAACAGTAAAAATTCATGCGATGGTAAGCTAAACAATTGATATTTTTCAGGATTATGAAAAAACTACTAGACAGATAGATCTCTGTAAAAAAATATAGGACCACACCTGAATTATGTTCTTTTTCAGATGAAAAAAGGACGATAGTTATTAGAATCGATGGAAAAGTCTTGTTATTTTAAACTTGTCGAAGCGCTCAATAAATTCGCAGAGAACTGTTTAGGATGTGTCTTCATCAGTCGTTTTAAATGTGCCCACTGCTGTGGCACATGCCTTCCTTATCGAGGATCCTCCTTGGATGAGATGTAACCGAAAGTGCTGCCTGAAAATGCAGGTGGACAAAGGCTTAACGTGCCTTCCGAGCACGAATAAGCTCAAGATAATAAACGGTACCCTTGCGAAAGTTGCTTAACTGCAACAATCACAGGGTGAATGAGCTAACCCACTGTGTCATCGAATCGAGCTCCCCATATCTCCATCGATGAGTAATGAGGAGTAATGGAAAAATACACTTTGGCCCTCTGAAAATGTAATGTCATTTCCTTCTACTTGCAATATCGCTACGTGGCACCGCAATAATGCATTTCGCCAGTCATGCACCGAAATTGCGAAATGTAGACTATGACTACGACACGTGACAAATGACATTCTGAGATTTATAATAACGTAACTTTGCCGGTTTTTAGTAGAGTCGGTAATAAAAACTGAGTACTGAATAAATAATTCTTAATTCTATTACTTATGTAGACATTTATGTAGATTTAAGTATAAAAAGTTCTATTTAGGTACTTATAATTATTATGGCAGTTTATTTTACTCGTGGCAAAATAATAGTAGTTTGGGACAAGGGACGTAAGTGAGCTATTACAGAACAAGATCCAATTTGGCGCCCGTGCGAGCGCAGCTCGCAAAGGGCGCTAATGGATCGAGTGCACCCGAGATATTTAGAAAAGGCGAATATAGTTCGAGGGTGTAATAGCTACTTACAACCGAGGTAAGCATACTACTTTACATCATTCATGCGAGGTAAATTTAATAAAAATGAAAATGAAAATAAAGATAAAAAAAAAAAAAAAAAAAAAGTAAAAGTAAAAGTAAAAGTAAAAATAAAAGTAAAAGTAAAAGTAAAAGTAAAAATAAAAATAAAAATCAAAATCAAAATCAAAATCAAAATCAAAATCAAAATCAAAATCAAAATCAAAATCAAAATAAATAAAAATCAAAATCAAAATCAAAATAAAATTGAAAATAAAAATAAAAACAAAAATCAAAATCAAAATCAAAATAAAATCAAAATCAAAATCAAAATCAAAATCAAAATCAAAATCAAAATCAAAATCAAAATCAAAATCAAAATCAAAATCAAAATCAAAATCAAAATCAAAATCAAAATCAAAATCAAAATCAAAATCAAAATCAAAATCCAAGGAGTTTTGCATAGCTTGAACGGAAATGAAATGCCGCCATATTTATTGTTTTTTTTTCAGTAAAAAGTTTCCACAGTTTATAATATAAGAAAAGAGATTGGTTCACTAAGGAGTTTTAAATGCTTGAATTGTAAAGTGTACTTTACAGTTAAAGCATTCACCATGCTTGAATTGTAAAGTGATTTGAAAATGGAACGTTCTATCTAAACAATGCACTGTGTTGCACATGCCAACTTACACGGCCTCTTACTATACTAGTAAATCCTAGTTGCCGAGCAGTATGATGTAAAAATCTTTTCATCTTTGGAATAAATTGTTTGGTTTGTCTCATATCAAATAACTGTCTACTCTGTTTGTCTAGTGTCTTAAGTGTTTTGAGAAGTGTAAATTATATATTCGTTGCAAAATAATCATAAGTATTACAAGTGCTAGGTATTTTCTGTCAAAGCAGATGCATTCAATATCAACCTTCTGTGAAGTTTTACCTTAGAAGCTCAAAGAAATGATATTGCTTTTTACTTTGTGCAACTTAAGCCCAACTTAACCACTTTAAATCGGATTTAATATGATTATGAAAACTGTAAAAGCTTTGAATGTTCATGTTGCTTTCAATGATTCATGAAAATAAGGTGTTAACGCTTAATTTTTTTCATATCAGCTTTTTTATGAAAGTAATGAAAAAACCAATAATTCTGTACTAAACTTCGTTTTTAAGCTCTTTGCTGCAGAAATGTATATCTAAAGAAAATGATTAAAACATTTTAATGTCCCCAATGCTGGGGCACAGGCCTTCATTTTGGATGGATAAGGAGGATGGGCCACGCAGGACCAATGCGGATTGGTGGGTGTTAATGCAAATGCAGTCGGGACTAACGGCTTAACGTGCTTTCGAAGCACGCAGGAACTCTAGATAATAAATTTTCGGTCACCTAATCCCATGACCGACCCTTGCGAAAGTTGCTGAACCTCCGCAATCGTAGGGCCAGGCGTTAAACGACTGCGTCACCGAGCTCCTGTATGCCACGGAGCTCCTCTATTTAAATAAGGACTTATAAATAATAATAAAATAAAAATATTTGCTATCTTCACCTGCGTCTAAAAACACAGCATGCTGAAAATTCTACTTTCATACTTACTTTCAACTTTCATAGAAATCTAGAAACGTTAAACCGTGGTCATTTTTCTTTTGTGAGTTTTCCCTGAAAATTGTAAGCGCAGTCACGTAGTAGTAAAATTGTTTTTTTATAGACATCCCAAAGGGGAATGTACTTACTCGGTTTTATGTAGAACTTGTCCTTGTGTTCCATATCTTTAGTACAGGAAAAAAGGCTTATTAACTTTTTTGTGAGTCAATATGTGCATTGTTTGTTTCCCCGAGAATGCCGGATGTGGGTTGTGAAATATGGCGACTTACATTTATTTCTCCAAACTTACGGCCCAGAAACATTGTATCCTTATCCTTACTATTCTTGCTTTCTTACTAATATTGTAAATGCGAAAGTCCGTTTGTTTGTTTGTTTGTTACGCCTTCACGCCTTAACTCTTAACTACTTAACCGATCATCATGAAATTTTGCATACACGTTGTCAGGGGTGCAAAAAAGGACATAGGGTACCTTTAAACCGTAAAAAAACGTACAGTTCCCGAGGGATAGCAAAAAAACTTTTCACGCAGACGAAGTCGCGGGCGGAAGCTAGTCCTTACTAATATTATAAATGCGAAAGTCCGTTTGTTTGTTTGTTTGTTACGCCTTCACGTCTTAACCTACTGAACCGATCATCATGAAATTTTGCATACACGTTGTCAGGGGTACAGAGAAGGACATAGGGTACCTTTTATCCCGAAAAAAGTATATTACTCCCGAGGGATAGCAAAACACCTTTCCACGCAGACGAAGTCGCGGGCGGCTACTAGTATTATAAATGCGAAAGTCCGTTTGTTTGTTTGTTACGCCTTCAAATCTTAACTAACGAACCGATCATCATGAAATTTTGCATACTATCATGTTTTCAGAGATGCAGAGAAGGACTTAAGGTACCGTTCATCCCGAAAAAAAGTATTGTTTCCGAGGGATAACAAAAAACCTTTCCACGCAGATGAAGTCGCGGGCGGCCGCTAGTTAAAGTATATTTACATTTTATTTGCTACATAAGTATATATATTTAATTGTTTATAAACTTCACAGATGATTGTGAAAAAAAAACCCAAAAGATCACCGAAAGTGCTTTCGTAGGTAGATAGGTACACATACGTAGGTTACTTAATTTTTTTTTGACGTAAGTAAATAATAGCGAAAACGTATTGAATTCTACATCAAAATACACTGTAACGTACTGTAAAGTTGCTTCTACTTTCATTCAAGAAAGATAATTGTGATAATGATAATAATGAAAATATCAACAAAAAACATCGAAGTGAGGTTATTTTCCTTACTCTTTACATGTGAAGAAAAAGACAGAGACAAATCGTAACCGAGCCTTAACTTTACCTACTTTGTACCTACCCAACATTGAAACATTTCGATGCTACCCAAGAATTTTATATTCATATTCTATGACACTGAATATAAAATTCTTGTACCTACTAATATCTACTTTTTTATAAAGTATATCGAGAAAAAGTCTCCCAATCACGCACTTATAATATTCATTAAACAAAGTAATAAGAAAAGAAGGCTTTAGTGTCTCTTTAGGTTTCGTATTAGTGTCATCTTTTGTTGTTTTGTCAGTTTTATGTGATACAAAAAGGGACCTCTCTCATTTTGACACTTTATATTGTTGACCTTGCACGTCAATGTCAAGGGTTGGATGGAGTAGGAGCAAGAAAACAATGGAAAAAATAATTCTTCATAAAACCGTCTCTGTAAATCATTGTTCTATGGACTTTTTATATACTTAGTTGTGACCCTACTGGTTTCTTTTAAGCCTTTGCTTGTGTACTTTCTGAGCGGAAAATTTAAATAATTGTTGTCTTTTATGTTGATGATATTTCAGGCATCCGCTCAAAGCATTATGCAAATTCTTATGTAACATTATAAGTCCTCAGTCTACTGAGGACTTGGTGTTTGAACAGCCTGATAGATTATTAACAATGTATCTATGGTAGGTGATGATTACTATTAAGTCTGTATTACTCTTAACAATATAAGGCTTTGTTTAAAGCAGTAGATAGTACCTACTGAGATTATCGTATAACAGAGTAAATCTAACAAAATAATTTAGTAACTGTAATCTCCGTTATAAACAACATTTTAAACTAGAATATATTTTCCTTTAAAATGTTAAGAATATTTCATATTGCAGTTGTAGCTGACACCGGCGTCGAAAAGCTTGTATCTGGAGAACGGAAAGTAGATAAGTTGTATATCGCCATACGTGGAAAGTCTTTTGAAAGAAATCTACAAGTCTTCTTATGTGATGTAGTATAATATGGTAGGTACTAGACTTTGGTCAACGAAAGATGAGACTCGGTTGGAAATTAAACTTATTTTGCGCCTTATTTTAAGGTTCAGTTTTCAATAACTCAACCTCTAAACATTAATTTGACAAGGAAAGCGGCGCCTCCATTTCATCTCATCTTTCGTTGACCAGATTCTATGCTAACACTAAAATAAAAAAGCAAACTGCCTCAAAACTAAGTTCGTGCGCCATTAATTCCAAGAGTATTTCGACAGATCGTTGACATTTTCAGCAACTTATAGCTAAGTAATTTAATCAAAATGCTGGTGACCTCCTACCATAATAAAAACTCGAATAACCTAAAAACTAACGAAGTAAGTTTGAAAGGAAAGTTTTATTTTTGTTGGTGGTTTACTTTGGGAACTCTGTAGATTGACATCATTTTGTTGATCGCTCAACTCTTAATAGGAGTACACATCACAGGGAGCCGCTATGGGGTCGAATGTATTTGACCTCAATGGGATCGACTTATGGGAAACAATATAGCACCCTGCATTTCACCCCAAACCCGGAAACCATTTTTATACTTTTTGAGGGAATTTTACTGTGCATCTCTGAATCCGATAAAATATTTTTCATTTATGTATTTGCTAAATTTGTTAGAGAAAAAGTCAGTTAAAAAATTGCTACTAACAAAACAGACTTTGATAAGTATAGTAAGTTCTATCACAGGAAAACTTTATAGGAAATCAAATCCCAGTTTCTTGAAATTAATGAAAGTTTATTTGCTAAAGATACCGATATAGACAAGATATAGGAGACACCGAATTGTTTTAAAAACTTTCAGATCGTCGATTTTGTATCAAACTGCGCATCATTCTCTCTAAAGCACCTAAACTAATAGGTATAAGATCATCAAAAAAGGAGATTTGCTCTTCCGTCCGTTTGATGATTTGGCAACGTTTAATATTGATATCAAATAGTCCGTTTGTTTAGGCTCTTCGGTGAGGTAAACAATGCAATCAACCAGCAAATTGAATGAACAAATCGATACGCTATTCTGAGCTTTGGCTTTATTCTGATCCACTGGATGACTATTAGGTACATATTGAAATCAAAACGGCTTTTCATTATTTTCATATTGAAAACGAAATCTCCCAAATCTTTGGTTATGAACAATTTGAGTAGAAGCCAGATTTCTACGCAGTTTGTTCGTAGGTTTATTTCTAAAATTATTTCTAAAATTAAATAGTGGAATAATATTTATCGTAGTTTATGGATTTTTACAAAAAGATTCTGAGTAAACTGGTTAGAAAAAATTTGCCTTTAGTACGATTTGAATCTTTGCCCCTGAGCTTCGTAGCAATAAGTCAACCATAGAATATGAATATAAGATTCTTGAAGTCAACTTAAGGGTTGACATAATATATTCTGAAATGAAAATTTTAAAGTTGTTATTTGACACACACTACATAGTTCAAATATTATATAAAACACATTAAGTACCTATTTCTAGGATAGAAAAACTCAAAAACTTTCGAACAGTGGGTCTATTGCCCAAGTCACGTCGACTTCGCCGTCGGCTTCATTTGACAGGTGGTTGTAATACATTGCTACTTTTCTTTGGTAAGTTTTTATTTGTACTAAAAAAAAGTAGCAATGTATTTCATCCACCTGTCAAATGAAGCCGACGGCGAAGTCGACGGCACTTGGGCAATAGACCCCCAGATTTTCATACGATGTGCACTAATAGACGGCTTTGCTCATGAGAAAAGTTTAGAGGTTTGAGTGAATTGGCTGAAATATAAGATTGTTCAAGACTTAGGCTGGCCCCAGACCTACCGTTTCTTTTCTGATCTACCTAGAACAGCAAAGCAAAGAATGAAACCGGGAGGCTAGAATGCCATGCAAAACGTACTACTCGTCACAGACCTATCGACCCAAACCGGCAAGAACGCCCGGTCAGCAAGAAACCGGCCGACATCGCCGGTAAGAACGTCTTCACCGGTAAGAAAGAGGCGTAGCCTACGTGCTCGCTCCGTATATGGTCACACACAGCCCGGTTGCAACCCGGCGCCGGTGCCGGTGATTTGTAAGCGTCAGAACCGCTGGACCAAGAGCGATATTGAATGTTTAGAAAATGCAATACTTTTTTGCTACTTTTTAATACCTAACTTGACCTCGATTGACTACGACAAAACGTGTAAAATACTTTCTTTACACTCTCTGGCCGCTTAGCCAGACATTCTGACGTCAGGTTGTATGGACCACTTTTTTATAGTTTTAAACAACACAACTAATTTATCTCGTTGTAAATATTTAGTACATTTTTAGTACCTTAACATATATTTTTTCCAATTTTTTTGGCATACCTAAGTATAAAAAAAATTAAGCATGAAAGATTTTTAAAATTGATATTTAATTTGACACAGGAACTTTGTAATAAAACCATACAACCCCATCGAGTTTGAACTCGTTTCATTCGTCCTGCTAAGTAATCTGTTGGAAAGTAGTGTCCAGGGTCTGATGATGGAGCAGGAAGAAGACCACAGCCCCATGGAATTTGAACTCGTTTAATTTGATTTGATAAATACTCTGTTGAGAAATAGTGTCCGGAGTCTGATGATGGCAAGAAGAAGGTAAGGCAACCTATGTAAGACCTGATATGATATAAGATGGGTGACCGTGGGACTGCAGTAACGAATATTAAGCAACTCTCGGAATAGCCGCGTAAATGGGTGATCGTTTAGGACTGCGATAACGAAAGTTAAACAACTTTCGTTATCACAGTCCCACGGTCACCCATCTCATACCCGGCCTCTTCAAAAGTAGCTTTACATTCTTTACTCTGGTCCCAAACAGTCATCCATCTCATACTCGGCCTTTCCTAGAGTTGCTTAACTTTCGTTATCGCAGTCATAGTAGAATCAAATAAGTAGGTCAACTCGAGCCGTGAGCGAGCGATAATAGCCTAAACACTGGCTGACTGGTAGGGCTGTCGCTTATAGTTTATTCAATCATCAAAATGCATATGTAGGCAATCTCTATGTAAAACAATTTTCCCCTGTAGGGTAAGCACCAGGGATCTATAATATAAAGTTTTTTAATTATTTTTTGTATATAGACTAGGAGCTGACTACAACGATTTCATTACTTACCTACGTCATATTATATGATTAGTGATTTTAAAAATTACGATGGAAATAGGATTTATTAAAAAGTGGCTTTACTAAATCATGTTTTTATTAAAATAAAATAATTATTATGATATTGTAGTTTAAATTTTGACAGATTTGCTTAGTTTGATAACCGTGAGGTAGGTACCTAACCTACCTACCTACATGTTGACTGATAAGATGAATGAAACATGGGTAAGTACCTACATACTCAAGTTTATTGCATATATCTGTTAAAATTTGATTTACTTTGATTTATACAAACTACTTATTTGGTCCCTTTTTTTGGTCAACGAAATCTGAAGCAGAACTAGGTAGGTATTTCCTAAACACTTTCAGATAGGTAAATAGCTAACACAAAATTATCCTTACTTGTCCAATTTGGTAAACAATGTAAACTATGTCGCAGTACTACATGGTCACCCATCTCATATCATATCCGGTCTTTCTTAAAGTTGCCTTACCTTCTTCTTGCTCCATCATCAGACCCCGAACACTATTTCTCAACACAGTACTTGTCAAGACAAATCACACGAGCCCAAACTCCATAGGATTGTATGGTTTTATTACAGAGTTCCTGTGGCCTTCTTCCTACTCTATCGTCAGACCCTGGATACTATCTCCCAATCCCAACAGATTGATTACTTAGCGAGACGAATGAAACGAGCCCATACTTGATGGGGCTGTATGGTTTTATACCCAAGTTCCTGTGTCAAATGAAATATCCATAATAAAAAAAATGGTTCATGCCTAAAATGTTTCTTGTAGTTACGCCAAAAAATTTGAAAAAATATATTTGGTAAGGTACTTAAAAGGTACTAAATTTTTACAAAAAGATACAAAACTTTTGTTGTTTAGAACTATGGAAAAAATGTGGCCCAGACAACCTGACGTCAGAATATCTGGCCACTTTCTTTACACGTTTTGTCGCTGTCAATCGAGGAACCTACTAAATATTTGAAGTTAGATATCAAATAGTAGTAAATAGGTATTGCATTTTGGTATTTTCATAACATCTGATATCGCTTCTGGTCCAGCGGTTTTGACGCTTACATTTATCACACAATTTGATTTGTCAGACGACGCCTCTCAGCGAGCGCTAGATTACGACTGAGCGCGAATCAAGAAAGCCCGGCGACCGGCGGCGTGTGTGGGGCGATGATCCGCACCCTGATTATCTAAAACGAAACTATTTAGCGACCGGTTGTATTGGACATACATTGCTACTTTTTTTTTGGTATGTTTTTTTTACCCCAAAGAAAAGTAGCAATGTATTACGTTCATCTGTGAACTGCGACCGGTCGCTAGGCGGTTTCTAATTAGATAATCAGCTCGCTGGTCTCCATTCTGTTCTATCAGAATGTAAACCGGTAAGCAAAGAAACGGTAGGTCTGGGGCCAGCCTTAGAGCATTCAAAGGCTGAAGATGTCGGAAAAAACATATCGACTGGGACACGGTAATGAATGACACAGTGGCACAGAATATAAAATAGTGATAGTTTTGAAAAAAGAAATGTATGTAGCTTAGTTAAGCTACTTGCGGAAGTAAGCTACATACATTTCTTTTTAGGGTTCCGTACCTAAAGGGTAAAAACCGAACCCTATTACTAAGACTACGCTGTCTGTCTGTCTTGTCTGTCTGTCTTGTCTGTCTGTTACCAGGCTGTATCTCATGAACCGTGACAGCTAGACAGGTGAAATTTTCACAGATGATGTATTTCTGTTGCCGCTATAACAACAAATACTAAAAACAGAATAAAATAAATACTTAAGGGGGGGCTCCCATACAAGAAACGTGATTTTTTGCCGTTTTTTGCTCGCTATTAATAACGACTGCAGGTAGACGGTTGAAATTTTCACAGATGATGTATTTCTATTGCTGCTATAACAACAAATAGTAAAAACAGAAAAAAATATTTAAGGGGGCTCCCATACAACAAACGTGATTTAATGCTGTTTTTTGGTACGGAACCCTTCGTGCGCGAGTTCGACTCGCACTTGGCCGATTTTTGCAAAATGGTTTGGGACTTCCGCCAAAAAGTGACGCCTGATTCAATCAAATAAAGAAAACAGTGTGGTAATGTTGGAGCTACATGCGTGCACCACGTAAACCAATAACTTACAAAAAAGTGACCATATGACCTTATCGCTAAGTGTTTGTATAAAAGGTTTTTATCACCATAAAGGAAGAATTCAGTGTTTTACCTACTACTAATTATTTACTACCCGTGTGAAGCCGGGGCGGGTAGTAAATAATAATAGGTAAAACACTGAATTCTTCCTTAATGGTGATAAAAACCTTTTATACAAACACTTAGCGATCAGACCATGCAGTCAAAAGGTAATGGGGTGACTCCCTAAAAGCCGTTTAGATAACCATAAGCTGAAATAACACGGAAACAAAAACAATTTCATAACTTTTCCATCCGTTGCCTTATAAAAAGCTTTTCGATGAAAAACTACATCTGATGTTCGATTGTGGTAAAAATTAGTTTTTTTTCTAAATCAAAACTATGAATTATATTTTTAAAATACAATAAGTACAAAAAAGTGTCTTTATACGATCGCTTTCCCGTTCCCTTTCACTTTCATCTGACGCATGCCTCGAGGCATTCAATAGTGCACGCTGATCGTACGCTTTTGCTTTCCTCTTGTGCTTTCAACAGAGGCATGCCTCAGGGCGTGCAAAAGCGCATGCCTTATCTTCTCAAAAAACAACTTTGTAAGGCAACAAGTTGAACGTGAAAGCGCACAGTGCATGCGTTTGAAGCAAGTTGATTTGAAAGTTGAAGCATCGTTGAAGACAGTCCATTTCACAAATGAAATTCATCCAATACCAGCTTGACATGTTGCCTTGACGTCAGGCGGCATAAATACAATGTTTTGAGACATCGGGTATCTTTAGAAACAGTTTATTCCTAAACAATGTTGGTTCAATAAATCGAAATTTTGATTTATTGTCATGTTTTGATCGGGTCCTTATTGGCTGGCAAAGTCCCGAACAAAGGCTCTTTGCTTTGATCTTAATAATTATGGAATTAAAGGCTCTCGAATTTTAGGCTTGGATAATTGGCTTCAGTGAAGTTATTTAAATATTATTAATAGACTGGCCAATGAAGGGCTTATTTCGTTTGATGCTCCGTGCGCTGGTTCGAAATCGAGTTTAAAGTAAAAAAATAAAAAAAAATAAAAATTACTGAAATCTTTTCTATCGAGAAGAAAATTAAGAATTGATAAAGAATATCCCATCATAATATACCAACACATAGAGGTATAGTATTGGATATGCTCGAAAAATTATTTACCCTTCTTGTCAGGATATGTGAGTTTTTTTAAAGAGATAGGTACTACATGCCATCAATAATTATAGAGCTATTATTTGTATTATTTAAGTCTTACTTCATATTGAACTATGTAATAAACAATACTTTAACATTTACGGATGAACTATGTAACAAAACATCGAAACGCCATCCAACAAAGAATCTCGATTCTTCCCATTTTTATCTCGATTTTTTCCCGTCTGTCTCCTGTTTCATATCGCGGCGGAGGATCTACTATCCGCAGGCAATTTATCACATTTTTGTCAGGACACTTTATTTATAACTTTTTACTACAGTTTCCATGAAAACAATTACTTAGGAGGTTTTATGTTTTGTGCTAAAAGGTAAATGCTATAAACACGACTGCCCAAAAAAAGAAGAGTGTTTTGTGTTCAGGGTTCATGTATGTCCCTATGTACTTTAATGTGAGTTTCTTTATTCCAACCATAATTTCTAAATTTGCTTCTAGATTTGAATGTGAAAAACTGTAGGCTCGATAGATGGCGTTGATAAAAATGTATGCATAATGTTATGTGTTAATGTATTTTTTTTACTAAACTTCGAAAAGTACTCAGGTAGGCAAGGCAGGCAGATGTAACCCTTAAATGTTCTCTTTGGGCAGATGTCAGCTAGCGAGCGCTTACTTGCCTCTTTGGTACATGCCGTTTAATATTAAGCTAATTTTGACACTTCTTTTTGCATCAACGCCATCTAGTGAGTGAGGCAAATAGTTACTATTTTTATTTTTTAAATGTCACTTTGAAAAGCCCTCATTCTCACATCAGCCCTAATGACTATCTATAGATTTTTTGAAAAAAAAAAGTCAATGTAGCGGCTGCACGACGCCATTTTGTAATGTCATTTTTTTATTATTATTACAATAGGGGGATCAAATGAAAGGTCTTGATGAACACACTCCAAAACTAAATAATTTGTCACTAATATGTGAAATAAAAATAAATAATTTAAAAAAAATATTAAAAACACGACTACATTGCTATAAACAAACTAAAAATTTATTTAAATAACAAGTGTCATTGCAGTCGGTGCACCTCTTTGATTAAAAATTGTTACAGAAGTTACCTTTTGAGCTATTCGTTGACTGGACTAATAGGAATAATCAAGGATTTAATGTGGAAAAAACTTTTTCTATTAAATTTGTTTTTAATTAATCAAAACACTTGATACAAGCAGCAGCGTCAGTGATTTAAGAGAATCCAGACTTATTTCAGCAAAAGCTATGGCTGATTTAGTGCAATCGCGTTTCCCCAGTTATTTATTATCCTCTACGGATATACTCGTTCTGTTTGACGATACGTAAGTGCATCTGTCTGGTCTGCAGTTATATTCTGGAAATACACAATTATGAATTTGTATTCATTCACTTTGGTAATTGTTGTAAGTAATTTATAAAATCGCGTTTATACCTATTTGATGATGGCGATGACCTAGGTTCTTCCATAGCTTTTATATATATTTCTTTTTAAAACAATTATACGGAGTGACGAGTTATAGAGATGTTATCATCATCATCATATCAGCCGGGATCTCCACGACGATCGGTCCTGCGCGGCCCGCATCCAGCAGCTTCCCGCGACCTTCACCAGATCGTCGGTCCACCTTGTCGGGGGCCTACCCACGAAGCGTGGTCCGTTGCGCGGTCGCCATTCCAGAACCTTTCTGCCCCAACGGCCATCGGTTCTTCTCGCTATGTGTCCAGCCTACTGCCACTTCAGCTGAGCGATCCTTCAAGCGATGTCGGTTACTTTAGTTCGCCTGCGGATCACCTCATTTCTGATTCGATCACGCAGGGAAATGCCGAGCATGGCTCTCTCCATTGCACGCTGGGTGACCTCGAGCCTCCTTATACATCTTTACATCATTACATCACCATCCTTTACATCTCGTAAAGGCAAACCTTATCTCAGGGTTTCTCTTCTAGCAAAGTCCAAGTAAAAGTCGCTAAATCTTTTGTTGATTTTGTGGTTTAAGTCAAATAATTTTATTAAGATGTAAACCTTTACAGGCTTTTATATCTAATCATTAAAAGCTCTGCCATGCTACCCAACGAGAAAAGTCAGCATTACCTAAAAATAATTAAAGTTAGCAATATAACCCCCTTCTTTAAAATTTGAGTTAATTTTCTGACTTTACTCTTTACGTTACTCTCTCTCGATTTACTCTTTAATTAAAAGTAGACGTTAAAATACTCCCACCAAGATTCGCCAGAATATAATGGCTGGTACGAAACATGTCAAGTCCGAATCGTACTTACAGCATTCGTAATGGGAAGAGCGAATACACCCAGGATTTATGTGCACATTATCGTCTGCAGATATTTGGGGAGCCATGGTTGATTATTATGGTATTATTGAACCGTGACTCAAGTGCTTATGAAAGTGGTCACGTGTAGATTCTTCCGGATAATATATTGAAGAACTTACATTGAGTGATTTGGCACAGATAAACTTGTTGTTGAATCGTTGTGAATGTGATAGGTGAGTTTAAACTTTAAAGTACTGAGCGATGAGACTTGTTAAAAGTTATGGAAGACCACTTCCAAACAACTTCACCGAGTTTATTGTGAATTTGCAAAGATTTTTGCTGAACAAAACTAATTTATAATAACTCAGGTTAGAGGTAAAGGGCAGCTTGGCCTTACAAGTATTCACAAACGCCAGGCGTAAAGGTTTGTTTGACATCATAAGTATGATTGAAAGCTTTGACCCAAAATAATCAAGCTGAGATAAAACGTGATAAGTATTATCAATTACTTTATGGATTGTATTTATCTTGATAAAGCGATCCGAGCATAATAATCTACGTCCCTTTTAGTGAAACTTTTGGTCGAAATTATTAAAACTGTAAGGCATGCAATCAGCATAAGAATTTCGTCTAATATAGGTACTCTTTTCCTTTACATACTTTTTGACGAACTGTTTAATTAAATCTTGACTTTGTCGAGGCCAAAAATCACAATTTAACATCACCTAACATTGAATAATCGAGCTTAAATTAAATTTATTGCCCACCCCATGTTTTCGGTGTCGTGTTAATTAATGGGATTCTGTTCATTTCCATATTTTAAAATGCGCTGATTGAGCACAAATGCAGATTTATGTTTCTTTATTGAGTTATCATCATTTCCTTGGTTTGTTGAATTACGCAAATTTAATTTACTCCTTCCCCTTAGAATAATAACGCTCCTTCCCGTATATTTTATATTAGGAACGAGTGAAGTGAATTTTGGTCACGAAGCTACCTCAAAGGTATTTTAAAAGTAAGACAGTGCTATTTTGCTACACGACACCGAGCAGTAAGTGTAGTGTTACTTTAGCGCTCACTTTTTGGGTAGTTTCTGACGTTGCGATTTCTATCGAGTGGACGAAAAATGTTTACAAAAGTATAAAATGTAGTTGAAATGTAGATGTTATAGATTGTTGTAGCAGGGAGAGCAGATGTATAACTGTTAGTAGTCTGTTGACTAATAAGATGTCTTCTAAATAGGATTAAAAGACTTTCTCATATTACTTACTGATGATATCATCAGTATTAAGAACATAAAATACCGCTACATTTTCCGATGTAATTAGATCTGCAAATGAATGCACTATGACCATAGTACAAAAAGCGCACATGCGGAAAGCAACAAACAAGTTTATAGTACAGACCACAGAACGAATACTTAAGTCGAACAGAATTAAAACCCCAACCATAGGAAACAGACCCTCTAACTTGGTACTGCAAGATTTAGGCTCGGTTACGCGGAAACATTGTCTCTGTCTTTTTCTTTACGTGTAAAGAGAATGGAAAACAATCTTACTTCTGCACTTTAACGTGCTTTAACGATGATTTCGTTGTTTTTCATCATTATCTTTATCACAATTATCTTTCTTGAGTAAAAGTTATTGGAGCTACTTCACATACGTTAAAGTGTATTTTGATGTAGAATCGAATACGTTTCCGCTATTATTTATGCCAAGGGCTTTTGATGATATTCTGATTTTTTTACAATCATCTGCGAGGTTTATACGCAATTTAATACGTGTAGCTACTAGATAATCTCTTCAGCTTGTCGTATATTTTTTGTGGCTACAACTTTACGTATTCTATATAAAAATATGACCCCCGCAAACCACGTTTCCCTATAATGGACCCTTAAAACTTCATCCAACAAACGTCACGGTGTACAGTTCGTGTGAATTACATCTGCAAATTCTCCAATGGATACAGCGATTCGTTTTTAAGATGGATGGAACTAGGTTCAAACTGAGCACGCAATCTATCAATCATAGATTGTGTGCTCAGTTTGAGCATATTGTGCCGTTCGCGGGGTGCAGTGAATTTTAGCAATTTGCCTCTGTTCGACGTATTACTCCAGCGTACAAACACAGATATGGTCTGTTCAGCGCATGCGTACTGTAAAATTTAATTAGCCATGCGTGTGAATAGTAAGTAGGTGAACCAACATGATACGGGATTGCTATCCAGATGTTAATCTTCAGGGAGTTATACACACAACTGTAAGAGTTAAAAACTTAAGCAAGCAGCTGAATAAAATTTTAACCATCCTCAAAGTACAGAATATATTAAATTATCATGTTGTAAAAGATGAGTGACGGACGTGTCATTGCCAATTTATGTTTGTACGAAGTTATTTGGTATGCGAGACGATTTTGATATTGATTCTGAGAGATTGTTTCTGATCTATTTTAAAAACATTACAAAACGCTGGGTACCTTTCGTATTTTTTTTACCAAAAACCCAGGGTTTTTGGTTCGGTAGTGGAGTTTGATTTTTATAAACTAATTACAAGAACTACGGTAGGTACTTACCTACTCTAAATGAAGCGTTTTGTGACATAAATACATATTCATAATATCACATTATTTATTATTGTGCCAACCCTAAAAGAGGTGTTTATTGAGCTTACCAATAGTTATTCGATATACATAGTTACGATGTTTGATGCAGTCGGTCGGAGCGTTCAAATCATATACAGGGTCATTTTTGGACCCCTTTTCAAACTTTGTCAGGTCATTCTATAACAGCAGTACAATCAATTTATGAAGTAAAACAAACATATTTTTTTTACATTTTTACCCCAAACTTTTCCTTACACAAATTGAAATTGTTGTCACCGTTTGCGCGTCGCACGGTCGACCCGCGCGAGCCCCCCTCCTGCCACTCGCCTTCCCCCGCTCGCGTCCCGTTCGTGACGGTGAGCGTGCGCGCCTAGATTTTTAGGATATAAAAAGTGGTTGAAAACTGTGAATTTAAAAAGAAATAATTTATAATTATCTCACCTAATTTTTTATATTACTTCCTTGAACTATTATTTGATTTTGTAAAGGGGTCGCAAAATTACCCTATAGGTAGGTATTGTATTGAGTTTATAAAATATAACTTATTTATAAACCATTTACATTCAAATAGTTTACAAATTACATTTCCCTTTATGTTATGAACGTATGGTAGATACTCGATACCCGAGTAGGGTATCCAATCCATACCTTATTGGGCTCGACACCTGAAAATATCAAAATATATGAAACAGCTGATTTTTTTCGCGTTTTCAGAGTTGGTCCTATGGTAAGAGTTGTTCAGTTTGATGGTCCCTCCCTATGTACCATATTCGGTTTTAAAAGGCTATTACCAAACATCCTGCATAATGATGGTGATGGAAGGAGTGATTAAAATACTTAAATTCAGACTAACTAATTAATCAACATTCTTCTTCGTTGGGCAGCGCGCTATGTAAGTAGACGCTATGGCGCTATGAATATCGCGCGTGGCAACAAGTAAGTCAATTATGCAAAGTTAGTAAACGAAAGATATGGTAAAAACAACCGAATTTCAAACGTCAATAAGGTCTAAAATCGCTTGCACCTGTTTTTTTTTAAATTGGAATCATTGTCTAGTGATCACAAGTTAGAAAAACGAGTGCAAGCGATTTTCGACCTTAATGACATTTATCAAAATCACGGTTTTTAATGAAAGATCAAAGTTAGTAAACGATAATACAGCAAAAAAACAACCTAATTTCATACGTCAATAAGGTCGAAAATCGCTTGCACCTGTTTTTTTAACTAGAAAACATTGTCTAGTGATCACAAGTTAGAAAAATGAGTGCAAGCGATGTTCGACCTTATTGACATTTATCAAAATCACGGTTTTTAATGAAAGATCAAAGTAAGTAAACGAGAATACGGCAAAAAATCAACCGAATTTCAAATGTCAATAAGGTCGAAAATAGCTTGCACCTGTTTTTCTTAACTACAGATCACCAGACTAAGTTTTCCTACCTGCACTTTTTTCCGAAATTAATTTGTTTTTCCGAAATCGTATAATTCAATTATAGAGAGTTCTAAGGGCGAAAAGTATGAAATAAAGTTAATTAGTTTACATAACTGCTTTATTTTATAAAAGACTAAAATGTAACGTATTATGATGAACATGGCGTGACATAATCAGACCAAAATGGCAAAATAATTGTGTAATTAATATGATTTATGATTATTTAATTCGAATAATATATTTAAGCTTAGTAAGTAATCAAAATGTGGTGTAAAAATGTAAAGTAATACATTACGAGTATGTAAATTAACGGAAGTGTATTTGGTTTTGCAACAAAGTTTATTTGTCAAATTTATACAGGTAATTAAGCTCATATATTGGCGTAATACTATTTCAATAATTCTTACTGTCCGTTTTAAAATGTGTTATGCATAGTTTCTTGAAAATTAATGATTTACAGTTGCTGTTTTAATAATTAAGATGTTATGTTGACTATACGCAAGAATGGCGGGAAGCGGTTGCAATTCCCGCCATCAACGAATGAATAAAAGTGAAATCGAAATAGGGTAACAGCCCAGTCTGATATTGTGCTTCGTCGAATTAAAAGATAAGTATTGTATAATTGTGCTAGTTATTTGGTTTATTGTAGAATAACGGTTTATAAATAAGGTCTAGGATGTTTTTATCTTGTTTAGAATTGTGTGTTCATGTGATTAATATGTTTAAAATGTGTTGTTTTTGGCAATTCATGCAATGTCGGAAGGAATCATTGTTCAGCATGAACAATGAGATCTGATGTGCTGTTTTATTAGTGTTACAGTTTAAAAATGATTTAAGTCACGTTTAATAATTTGTACATGATGATTAATGTGATGTTTTATTGGGAATTAATTGAATATCAGTTAGTATCATTGTACACTTTTAATAATAAGGTCTCATATGTTGTTTCATAATAATACAGTTTAAAGTGTTAGTTATTACAAAAGTTACATTAAAATATAGTGACTATCAAGGTTAATGATGTTGTTTCTTGTTTCATCTTCTAACTCATGCTTAGTGTTGGTTATCCAAATATATCCAGGTTTAAATAATGATGTAGTGTTTTTAATTATGTGAGCCTAACCCCTTTATCTTCAACAATTTTCAGGCGTGGGATGCTCTACGACAAGGAAGACCTCTCGTGACACATCGATGGAGGTCGTGGTGATTTCAAGGTGCAGAAGCCGATGGGACTACTCAACCTGCTGAAGACGCAGTGGCGGTGGACGCTACGAACATCAACGCCAACGCCACCTAGATCAACTCTTCAGGGATGCAAAGTAAAAGTAAGATCCAACCATGCTTTGTTAACAATATGGCATTAGAAACGGAGATTAGTTTAGTAAAGAAACTAATCCTTTGTAAAATTGTTATTGTGATAGAACTTCATTTATCGGGCAAGTTAGTTTAATCATTAGTTTCAGATTCATCCTCGATATTAATGTTGGGATTTTCATGTAGGAAAATGGAAATATCACCTTCCATGTATTCCCTTTTTGTATAATAATATAATATAGTTCAGATCGAGCAATTTAAAAATAAAATATTATAATGAACAGAAAAATATAACTTCTACAATAACACCTAGTTTATATTATATAATAGAATTAGACGGTTGTTGAAATTAAATAGATGATTTATTGGGTCTTTTACAGTAGTTACTTTTCATATTAATTTTTAAATACTGTTTTCATTTGGCATATAGCGGTTCTTCTCGAAAAAGAGAGTGAGTTTTGTGATTGTTTGTGTTGTGTGAAAGTAAAATAAGGTGTTTTATTTTTATAAATCTGAACGATTACTGTTCACAAATAATTACCTATATTATTTATTATGTTTTAGTTCTAGATATTGCTTGCATTATAATATATTTGAGCTACAGCGTCTGCAGCTAAGGCAGTCAAAGTTAAACCTTTTGTAAATTGTTAAAAAAAAACCAAAAGGAGTTTACTTTAGTTAGTCAACGCATAGGCATACATATGAGCATTATAATTTATTATTATAGTAAGCTTCTTTGGAAAAACTTGAACTTAATGTCGAGACAACCACAAGCAACTCCTGGCCCAAGCAACTGGTGAAAAAACTTTTCTAATAATGCGACTTGCATTCGAGTTTACCCAATTTCAATATAGAAAAACCGGCCAAGTGCGTGTCGGGCCACGCGCAGTAGAGTTCCGTAGTTACCATATGCCATGCCTTATTTAATACCACTATTATTTTTCATCTGAAAAAATAACTTGTTTTTCATAGTTTGTATAAATGACAAAGTTATGTTTGCGGTTTTGGAGAATATGCTATATCTCTAAAACTACTAAATATATCTCGTTCAAACTAATTTTCGTTAAAAGTGTTTATTAAGATCCAAAGCATACATGTTTTATTTTTCACTCTTTTATTTTAAAAGTTAGAGGGGACACTCATTTTACTACTTTGGCAGTGTATAACTTTCATACGATTGACTTTGAGAAAAATTGTCTTAAAACCTTAATGTCATTTTTAAAGACCTATCTATAGACACCGGGGAGCAGCTCCCTCGTTCACAGTCTACATATCATCTACCTCACATATCACATCTACCTATCAAGTTTCAACACTGTAATTCTAATAGTTTCGGAATAAAGTGGCTGTGACATACGGACGGACGGATAGACAGACAGACATGACGAATCTATAAAGGTTCCGTTTTTGCCTTTAGGCTACAGAATCCTAAAAACCGAAACTAGTGATCGTTATTGTAATCAGTGAATTGAACAATTTTGATTCAGAATCAATGAAAACATTAATTTGATGACATTATTATTAGGAAATAGGGGTAATGTCACAGAAAACCAATTGATTATTTATTTTGATTCCGAACGTTCTTATAAAAACTAACTATAAGTATCATTTGAACTAACATTGAACACAGTGTCAATTTAAAGTAACGAATCAAATGGTTATACATGTCATAATAAACATCATCAAATTATTCAATAGTTTTTACTTGACAAAAGACACTATTATTAATTTAGCGTGTAAAATCACTGCTTCTTTTGAGCAGATAACTTTGATAATTATTTTGATTTAACTTTGGATTCTATTCCAAATAATAATAGTATCATTTTGCATAACAGAATTAATAATATTTATATGCATTTAAATTACCATTTAAGACAATAACAGAGGTGTCTTCTAGCCCTCACTTAACAATAGTAAAATCAAGGCAGAAGCCGAGAGAACTGACAAAGATTTAGAAGGCGGCTTATTTTTATATTCCGAAAATATTGGTGATTGATATGTTATGTTATGTGTTACTGAGCATTGGTTGGAGAATTATGGATTTATTTTTAGTATGGATACCTATGACGTTATAAGTTCGTTTAATAGAATATTTTGTTAAGAGAAGAGAATCAGTTCAATTCAAATAGTTTTATTCAAATAAGCTATTTTAATTAGCTTAGAAGGGGTTCACATATCATTTTACATGATAACTTACAAATCTCACAATGTAAAGAGCGCTAAGGTATAGTATTATTCTCAATTGAACTAATCATTAAATTATCTTGTGTGTAATTTGATTAATAATATAATTATTAATAGAAATAAATATAAATTAATAATTACAATATGTATACGTAAAATACCAAATGCGAATTACTTTGAGTTTAAGCCCACTATGGAAGTAGTTTTAAAGAAAATGACGTAGAAACAATAAAAAGTTGAAGTTGTATGCGATGACATTCTAGATCCTAGAATGTCCCAACTTTCAAGTAGACCCGTAAACTTCTTAAATTATTTTGTTTGCATACTTACATAATAATTAGCATACTTTTAGTGAACTAATGACAATATCAAAGAATGTCGCAACGCAAGTACGCAAGTTTACCTTTTTATTAGCTTAAGAAATCATTATTAATTTCTAATAATTTACGTAATGAAACTACCTATGTTATGTATACCTATATAAACAGATAAGAAAGTCTTTTAGTTAAGATTCTTCTTGATTCATATGTTTCAATAGCAGTCATTTCTGTTTTTGTCTTATATAATTTTACTTAAAAGGTAAAATTATCATAAGTAAAAAAAGAATACTCATGCTCGAAATTCTTGTAATTGAACTCCTCCGTCACAGTTAAAGCCGAAACGGCTTTTATGGTGGTGTTTGTATGTTTTTCATATATAACATTGTGTCAATTTAAACAACAAATAAAAAAAAAGTAAAATATAAACGTTACCAAAGCCTATTTTGAGGGCAGTTACTCATTTAATAGGTTGTTTAATGTGGTTTGAATTATTGTAGTGAAACTATTAAACAAAGTTAGGTGTAATTCTCGAATACCAGTAGAAAGCACCCGTGTCTAGTCGTAGCAGTTCTAGTTAGTGTTAATAAGTGCAAGCAATCATTTTGTTTTGTGATAATATTAACATTAGTATAGATAGGTGGTCTTAGAAATTACATTTATAAAAATAGCATTGTGGTAATTAATTATATTGCAGTATCGATTGACACACATTGTGAAACATCTGGAAAGATGTTTCTATCAGGTGTCAATGGTGAAATAACACCGACTTGCATCGAAAAAGTAAAATGTACTGGAAAATGTTTAGACAATGACCAATGTTTTCGTCAGATGTTTAACTCTTCTGAATAATATGTAAATAAATAGGTAGCACAGAGGAACCCATTGATCTCTTGCAAGGATAAATAGAATACGTATAATATCGACTAGAATATATATTACTACAGTGTTGCTCTGCTATACATTTATTTTGTTTAATCAATTCTGCTTAACCAATTCAACTTGTTATCGACGACATCTTGATTTCTATTGCATGATGACACTAGTGGTGGTTCATATTTGAGTTATCAATCCCGTGTTAAATTATCTTTGGACCAAATGATGTAAGTATGAATGCTTGATGGTCATCACTTCTGTGGCGATTGATCGATAAGCCTTCATTTCGGCTTCAATTAACTATTGAACATTGCAGTTGATAAGAGTAATAATAAAAATAAATGCTTGGACCAACTCCATCTAGTCCCAAACTAAGCAAAGCTTGTAATATGGGTGCTAGACAACTGATATACTTAAATACTTTTAAATATATGCTTATTATATGTAGAATACGAATTCATTTTATTTGCAAGCATACAGTAGGTACTAAAAGTTGTGAAAGATGGGTTGTGCTCACGTGATACACCAGATACGTAATGTATACGTTACCCATAGATATGACGCTATTTAACATGAAAATGGATAGTTTATTAGTGGAAAACAATTGATCAAGAGATTTTGTATAAACAGAGTCAATGAAGTTGTAACAAGTAAGGCATATCTAAAATATTTATTTTGTGACTTTTCTCTAGATATAAATTAGTAACGACTGATAAGTCTGGGCCGTTAATTGGGTGACGATTGTCTATTGGACACTGTAATTAATCAATCAATGAAAGAAATAAGTAACGGCTGATCTCTGGGCCGTCACTCACTTAACGATTGTTCTCTGGGCCGTCACCGATATGACGATTGATCTCTGGGCCGTTACTCATGAGGCAATTTATCTCTGGCTGGGCCGTTACTCACGTGGAAATTGATCTCTGGGCCGTCACTTTGGTGGGTGACGATTGACTTTTGGGCATGCACTCTTAAAGATTCATTAAATTGGCATTTCTATGATTCTTATTTAATTTCTATTATTCTCATTTGATTTCTATAACTTTTATTTGACTTTTATGATTCTCTTTTGACTTTTATAATTCTCATTTGACTTTTATGGTTCTTGTTTGACTTTTATGATTCTCATTTGACTTTTATGATTTTCATTTAACTTTTGTGGTTTTCACTTGACTTTTATGATTGTCATTTGACTTGATAAAAAAGTGAACTTACTTATCAAAACAATTCTCATTTGCAGGGACGCAAATAAATGTCAGGATGGACGAAATGATGAACATGGCGTGACATAATCAGACCAAAATGGCAAAATAATTGTGTAATTAATATGATTTATGATTATTTAATTCGAATAATATATTTAAGCTTAGTAAGTAATCAAAATGTGGTGTAAAAATGTAAAGTAATACATTACGAGTATGTAAATTAACGGAAGTGTATTTGGTTTTGCAACAAAGTTTATTTGTCAAATTTATACAGGTAATTAAGCTCATATATTGGCGTAATACTATTTCAATAATTCTTACTGTCCGTTTTAAAATGTGTTATGCATAGTTTCTTGAAAATTAATGATTTACAGTTGCTGTTTTAATAATTAAGATGTTATGTTGACTATACGCAAGAATGGCGGGAAGCGGTTGCAATTCCCGCCATCAACGAATGAATAAAAGTGAAATCGAAATAGGGTAACAGCCCAGTCTGATATTGTGCTTCGTCGAATTAAAAGATAAGTATTGTATAATTGTGCTAGTTATTTGGTTTATTGTAGAATAACGGTTTATAAATAAGGTCTAGGATGTTTTTATCTTGTTTAGAATTGTGTGTTCATGTGATTAATATGTTTAAAATGTGTTGTTTTTGGCAATTCATGCAATGTCGGAAGGAATCATTGTTCAGCATGAACAATGAGATCTGATGTGCTGTTTTATTAGTGTTACAGTTTAAAAATTATTTAAGTCACGTTTAATAATTTGTACATGATGATTAATGTGATGTTTTATTGGGAATTAATTGAATATCAGTTAGTATCATTGTACACTTTTAATAATAAGGTCTCATATGTTGTTTCATAATAATACAGTTTAAAGTGTTAGTTATTACAAAAGTTACATTAAAATATAGTGACTATCAAGGTTAATGATGTTGTTTCTTGTTTCATCTTCTAACTCATGCTTAGTGTTGGTTATCCAAATATATCCAGGTTTAAATAATGATGTAGTGTTTTTAATTATGTGAGCCTAACCCTTACCTAACCCTAATCTTCAACAATTAATAAATAACATTTTTGTAAAGCGCGCGATCTGTCTAACGAACGACATGTGACGTAACGTGTTGCAAAATCTAACGTGTTGCATCTAACGCGCCAGCCAGCCGCCCGCATGCTACCTGATAAATAGCGCGTTATAACATAGCGTATTTAATAGCGCGCTAGAAATCAATAGCATATAGTCTGTAGCGTGCTGTTGCTTTATAGGCGTTATGAACAACTCTAACTGGTAATAACTGGCTCCAGGTGGCGCAAGATAGAAGATCGTGGAAGGCTTTGGATTGGAGGTCTATGTCCGAAGACGGTCGAACGAACGTCTGCTACAGATAGATAGAATTAATTTAATTTTTATTGCTTTTTTTATTTAATAATTTATTTCAGGCATCACTGGCCCACACAATAAATACCTTATAGACGAATTAATCAAAGTACAAATTAATATTTAACGTCTCTATAGACTGGCAATTAATTTTCGACGAATTATTTAGTTCTCAATAAGGTATCGGGTAAACGAAACCGCATGTAGCGATCACCACAAATATTTCCTGAGTGCTTAAATTTTGCTACATAAATAAATCATGAAGTGCTAAGACATTAAATATTAATAGAATAAAATAGGTATAGATATAGGCACCTAGAATGTATACTTACTCACCGAATGAGCAAGAATTAATGTTGTATTGTATGTAAATGTAATAAAATGAATGTGTTGGCTTTGAGACTTTTAAAATGTATTATGATTGCATTGTAATAATGCTATTATTATTGGTATGAATAATACAGTGTAAATGTTGTCTTGTTTATAGCTTATTTGCACAAAAGATTTTCCGTTATAAAAACATGAGTTAAATAAAAAAGCTACATCACTATTAAACTATAAGGGTTCCGTTTATTCTCTTTGAGGTACGGAACCCTAAAAATAAAAATCAGAAATTTTGAACACATATTGTAGCCTTTTGTTACTGGTATCATTGTATTGGATGGAGTAAAATTACGTTTCGAGTGCAGACTATGCGAAGGACTTGTGTCATTTTTACACGACTGCCCAAAGCAAAAAGAGTGTTATGTGTTCAGGGTTCATGTATGTTTGTGGGTATGTGAGTTTCTTTATTCCACCATAACTTCTAAATGCCTGAACTGATTTGGATAATTGGGGTATCGTTAGAATCCTTACAGCATTCCGAGTGACACTGGCTATATTTTTTTTTAGCAAAAATCAATATGGCGACTGTACGACGCCATTTTCAAATGTGAAAAAAATTTTTATGGGCATCAAATGAAAGGCCTTGATGAGCACATTCCAATACTATATAATATGTCACTAAAATGTGTGAAATAAAATTAAATAAATTTACAAAATATTAAAAACACGACTGCCATGCCAAAAACGAACTAAAAAGTTAAACAACAAGTGTTATTGCAGTCGGGGGACCTCTTTGATCAAAAATTGTTCCATAATAAGGTCCCCCGACTGCAATAACACTTGTTGTTTAACTTTTTAGTTCGTTTTTGGCATGGCAGTCGTGTTTTTAATATTTTTTAAATTTTTTAGATTTTCGTCTTGGCTCGTAGGCTTAGAGCAGCATTCAATTAAATGCTCTAAGCTCGTAAGTATGTTGGTCGTGAGTGATATTTTTTGATAACTACCATTATTGTTAAAGGTAACAAAGTTACATTATTTTTGTCAAAGCTATCAAATAGGGTAGGTATACTTAGTCGAGAGAAAATCTTCAATAATGTTTTCAGGCAGTCTTGTTTCATTTTTAGGGTTCCGTACCCAAAGGGTAAAAACGGGACCCTATTACTAAGACTCCGCGCGGTCCGTCTGTCTGTCTGTCTGTCTGTCACCAGGCTGTATCTCATGAACCGTGATAGACAGTTGAAATTTTCACAGATGATGTATTTCTGTTGCCGCTATAACAACAAATACTAAAAACAGAATAAAATAAATATTTTAGGGGGCTGCCATACAACAAACGTGATTTTTTGCCGTTTTGTGGTACGGAACCCTTCGTGGGCGAGTCCGACTCGCACTTGGCCGGTTTTTTTGTTTATTAATTGTATGGCATTTCAAATGTTTTTTTAGCTTGATATCATTATTGAGAGCCAGAAAAGTCCTTTGGATCTAAAAATACGTGCCTGAAAAAGAATCCAAGAAAAGTTATTGAATCTTATCTTTCTTGAAAATAAATTCTAGCCCCAACCTAAAACTGACGACGTAACGAGGTATTTTTACAAGGCAGTAATAATCGAGTGCGTAATTACTTCGCCGTATCTTCCGCGAATACCAAAGACATTCAAAAAGAAAATGCAAAATAAAAGTTGGGCCCATAACACGCGTGCGAGAAGATACGTGCTCTGCAAGACAAGTGCTGAAAAAGGGAATCAATGCTTTTCTGGTGAAGAGGATTTGTAGGGACGCGTAGGGGCGCGTATTCTATGACGCGTATAGACTGATTAAACGTAACATGCAATGAAAGAATTTGCCGTTCACATTTGGTGCAATGTGTCATGAAAGGTACAGATATCGGCACATAATTTGGCAAGACAAAGATTATGCGCCGATTTTAGTGTTTGTAGCTGCTGCGCATCTTTTGTCTCATTATTGTCTTGCCAAGTTATGTGCCGGTATCTGTGACGAATTCGCACAAAGAGTAAAATTAGAGCGTGGACGGTTGTTTCGGAGACGCGCATGTTAGTCAGTCAGTAAGTACACGAATCAAACATATTATAACAGTTCATGCGTTAAAATTTCGACTTTAGAACAATAAAAATGCCATTTTTTTTGTATACAACGTGTTACAAAATAACCCCTTATGCCGAATATGGTAGATAAAGACCATCAAACTGAACAACTTTTACTATGGGACCAACTCTAAAATCGCGAAAAAAAATCAGCTGTTTCATACAAAAATTAATAACGAAAATATCAAAATGCATGATATTTTTTTCGCGATTTCAGAGCTAGTCTGAAAGTTGTTCAGTTTGATGAAGAGTTTGATGGTCCTTATGTACCATATTATTATTATTTAGAATTAGGGGTTATTTTGTAACACGTTTTATAAGATCATATCACTGTCGTAACTTATCAAAATTACGTAATCTGATGACCATCATCAGATTGATGATGTTTATTTTTATGATTTTTTTGTGTGTTATCATGTATTCTGTGGTGTTATTTAGGATTTTTTAAAGAATTACCAAGGCATTTTTCAATATTCTGTTTCTTTGTTTCTTTTTCAGTCTACAGTAATTTACAATATATTAATATATAATATATTATAATATATAATATATTATAATATAATATAATATATTTTCATCTCGAACGGATTATGGGTCCAAACCGCGAACGTAACATAGAAGGCACAATATGCCACACTTTGTTACATTTCACCAGTCTGTATGCGCCCTAATGGTATTCGTACTCGGTCCTTGTCTCTTCTGACTTGTTGGAGATTAATGCGGGTATCACCGGAAGTGGGGTGGAACTTATTCAAATTCCAATAGGTGAGGCTTCTTTGATATTGGCGTGAATCAGGAAGAAATCGATGTTTTTTGTGGATATGAATTGTAAAGTATTTGGAGGGAGGTTGTAGACCAAAGGATCTTTTCAAATGCTTTAAATATCCAATGTGAAGATCGTTTTCGCACTACAACTATGTATACATACACCGTAGTTAAGTAAGTATATCTAAAAATGAAATGGGGGATCCAGACCACGTGAGTGAACAACTTTTACTATAGGGCCAACCACGGAAACTCGAAAAAAAAATAACTGTTACATAGAACAGTACACCATCGACTTGACTTTAATGTATGGAACAGCTGGTTTTTTTCGTGATTCCGTGGTTGGCCCCATAGTAAAAGTTGTTCATTGACGTGGTCTGAAATCCCCTTTTAATTTCGATGGTGAATAAAGAATTACCCTGGATAATGTTGACACTGGCTGTGTTACAAAACCTTTATAACAAATCACAAATCTAACCGATAACATACTTCAGTGAACATAAAAACCACAAAAGAATTCTTCATCATAATTATTTCAGGTGAAAATCTAATTTCCCCCGTCATTTTCCTCAAAAAGCTGACAAATCTCTCTCGAAGCCAACTTTAGCTCTTTTATCGAATCCGGCGCTATTCGCAAATCGCGCCAAATTATATGGAGACATAAAATAATTTTATGCCTTCACGACAGCTGCTGTGTTAGGCTTCTTTCCCACGGCCATACATTTTTTGCAGACTACGGTTTTCAGGACCTGTTATGGTGCGGACTGCATCGGAATCAGAGCGAACGGAGTGGACATGGTGATATGGTGCGGAAATGCCGATGCAGTGTACGAGGTTTTATATGTTTTATATGTATACCTATATAATTTTATTTTATGTTTTATCTATTTAAATTTTGTATTCGTATTATGCCAAAATTTCATGAAACAAATCGATTAAAGGTTACCTTGATACAGGCTTCCTCGATACAGGCTTGGCTAGTGAGGAACCGGAAGATATTTCACCTTAGTATTTAAGCTTTGTCTGCAAAGTGTCTTAATCTTGTGTAAAACGTGGTTTAGTTTAGTTTATAAGCCTTTTGCTGTATTAAATATATTTTTCATTTTTTTTTCATTTTTCAGGTGCCATAGAAATCCATACAAACAAAGTGACATGCCGACGCTCCGCCCACGCCATGGACGCGCAACTTTAGTAATGTACGTATTTCAATGACTTTTAATATCATTGACGTATTTCAATACTAAATGTTTAGTCAGAGTTCTTTTCTATGGCAACATCTGGTTTTTGCAGGAGGCTCGTGTTGTTACACTATTTAAAGGTGCTCCCCCACCGGGAGCATTCGCGTGTAATGTAACATTATAGATTTGTCTTTGAGCATTACATTACAATAATACCTCCCTGACTGACGAGCATTCGCGTGTAATGTTATATATAGATTCGACTTTAAGCATTACATTACAATAATAATACCTCCCTGACTGACGAGCATTCACGTGTAATGTAATATTATAGATTCGACTTTCGCATTGCTGTTACAAGTTGTAGGTATCAAGATATTATACATTGTATCATTACAAGGTACGCATTGTAATGCTCGGTTCTCCTCCTTCACTGATGTATGCCCGTTTTGTATCATTACAAGGTGCGCATTGTAATGCTCGGTTCTCCTCCTTCACTGATGTAATGCTCAAATCTGTGACGTTACATTACACGCGAATGCTCCCGGTGAGGGAGCACCTTAATAATAATAATGACTTTATTGCACATGACAGAAAAAACGATACAATCAGAAAAAAACAAGAAAACATACAAAAGGCGGCCTTATTGATCCATAGCCATTTCTTCCAGGCAACCTTGGGCGAAATAAAAATAAGATAAATAGGATAATAGGGGAATAGGTGCACTTTAGAGAACACAATATGAATATATTCTATGACATTCACAAGTGCTTGTAACAGCTTTGACTGAATAATTTATTTTGAATCTTAGAATAATTACACCTAGAAGCCGTGTCCGCGTATGCAAAGTGAGGCAACTTATACTGAGCCAAAATGGCTCAGTTTTCAGATTTACATATATCCTTCATACGTTACCTAATCGTAACTAAAGTCCAATAACTCACTTTCGAGTGCGCTTTGTAGGAAATTATCGTTCTAGGTGTAATTATTCTAAGTTTTGAATGTTTTTTTTTGTATTTTCTGGGCCAAACCACTTATTTGATTTCACGTAGTTATTGAGTACTAGCGGCCGCCCGCGACTTCGTCTGCGTGGACAGTTTTTTTGCTATCCCTCGGCACAGCCCTCGGGAACTGTATATTTTTTCGGGATGAAAGGTACCCTATGTCCTTTTCTGCACTCCTGACAACGTGTATGTAAAATTTCATGATGATCGGTTCAGTAGTTATGACGTGAAGGCGTAACAAACAAATAAACAAACAAACAAACGGACTTTCGCATTTATAATATTAGTAAGGAAGTAAGGATTACGAAAGAAACTTTCTGCTTTCAATGCAATATAAGGATTTTCCTATGTTAAGTGACTAACTCAATATTGAAAACTGTCACAGAATAGATACTGGCCGCGTTCCGAATCACGCTCACAGCGCTGTTAGCGCGAATCCGACCAAATTAAATAGTCACAAAATATTACACAAATAGGGTATTTGTGTACCTACTTAATTCAATGGATTATACGCTAACAGTGCTGTTGGCGTGATTAGGAACTAGGCAACTGTTGTAAGTCACAAAAAAGTTTTACTTTTAACTATAACTTTTTAAAGTAAAATTCCTTTCTTTTTTCTTCTTTAAGTGAAACTCGAATCCCAAATATTAAAACATTAAAACTTGTTACCGAGCTTCACATAAAATGCCAACAACCATTTCCTATCAATACCCAACTTCCTCAAGGAAAAGTCAAATCAACGGAAAAAGGAATCTACCTATTCATTCCCGCTTTTATCTCCTCAATAATATGGGTTCAAAAAACGCTTCCTATAAAAGGGACATAAGAAGAATTTATGTTTACGCAAACATTGTGTATTTCCGCCTGTCAACGGTAGAAAAACGGTACGGGATTTAATATATCTTGTTACTAGTCAAAAAATATGCGACGAATACCTACCTACTGTTTTTTTTAAAAGGTCCACCAAAAGCCTTCGTCCTTGCATCGTCGTGCGTTGACCTGACCACCAGTCGGTCGTCGTGCCATGGTAATTGTATTTTATAATTCTGATAAAAAAAAATGGGCCAAGTACATGTCAGGCCACGCGCCGTAGGGTTCCGTAGTTACCTTATACCATACGATATTTAATACCAGTATTATTTTTCGTCTGCAAAAATAACGTTGTTTTTCACAGTGTTGGTATGAATGACAAAGTTATATTTGCGGTTTTGGAAAATGTGCTATATCTCAAAAACTAATTAGTACCTATATCTCGTTCAAACTAATTTTCGTTGAAAGTGTTTATTAACTTCTCAAGCTTACGCGCTCACTAGACATGAAATAAAAGACTTTTTAACGGATACTTGCGTGGTTTTATTGAAAAGTACTTTGGTAATTAGTTGATATTTGGTTTGATTTTTGATTTTCCCGACGTTTCGGCACCTTTGCAGCTGCCGTGGTCACGGGGGACTGAAGCTACTCGTGAGCCTACCCTGCAACAAGTCTGCAGTGTGTGATCACGCCTTTGTGGGGCCCAACCATTACATTAGATTTGACAAACCTCAAATCCTTGCTAAGGAACGTTGATTTATTCCTAGAATGCTCCGCGAGGCTATCGAAATAAATAAATATCCTAATTTCAATAAAGATGATGGTTGGAAAATTCCACCAGCTTGGGACCCCATCATTCACAAGCTAAAGCCCCATACACACACTGCAAGATCTAATGATACGGTTAGTTCCTTTTGCAAATAAATTAATAAATATAAAAGACGGAGGTCGGCTTTCCTCTCCAAGTTTTATTTCGCTATTTCTTTCCTGGAGGGGCCTCCCGGTGGAAATGGTTTTTTAGTAGATTCTCTCTCTTTAGCATTAATTAAATCACAAAATTAACTTAAACCAATTAAAAAGAAAAAAAAATATTGTAAAATATTAATTTCTGCACGTCTTAAAAAAATCATAGCTTGAGGGTAGGCTCACGAGTAGCTTCAGTCCCCCGTGACCACGGCAGCTGCAAAGGTGCCGAAACGTCGGGAAAATAAAAAATCAAACCAAATACCAACTAATTACCAAAGTACTTTCAATAAAACCGCGCTAGTATCCGTCAAAAGTCTTTTATTTCAGTGTTTAAAAATATCTACTGTATATATTTTTTTTAGATTTTTCACTCTCTTTTTTCAAAAGTTAGAAGGGGGACACACATTTTACCACTTTGGCAGTGTTTATCTTTCAAACGGTTGACTTTGAAAAAAAAAATCGTCTTAGGAACCTCAATTTCATTTTTAAAGACCTATCTATAAATACCCCACACGTATTGGTTTGAACAAAAATTTTTTTTTCGTTTTTAGTTCCATGTGTGAGGAGCCCCCCCTTAATCTCTTATTTGTTTTATTTTTGTGTTAAATTCGTTAAGCGGTTAACAGAAGACATCTACTTACTAAGTTTCAACTGTGTAATACTAATACTTTCGGAATAAAGTGGCTGTGACATACGGACGGACGGACAGACAGACAGACAGACAGACATGACGAATCTTTAAGGGTTCCGTTTTTTGCCATTTAGGCTACGGACTCTAAAAATGACAACGCCCGTGCATAACAATGGAAAATCTATTGTGTCTAATTTTCCAGGGCTTGAAGGATTAAGAACTATAACATTTTATGAAGAAATGCTTTCTTCATAAAAAGATGAATAAACTCTGTCTTTAAAATACATATTATCCCGTCTTCATCTCCCGAGATTTAATTTGTTACAAAGTAGTAGCTCTGCTATACGCTCGCACTATATCGCACGTCTTCAGCGCTATAGGAAGGAAAAAGAAAGCAATAGCTACCCCCTCTCTGCCTCCGACCAGCGCTGCCCGCCGCCGCGTCAACCTCATTCTTTGTTGCGCGCGCGCGCAAAACGCACGTCGGTCATCACAAAAATATTACTTTTTTGTTTAACTATAGTCTTAAAATCAGTGAAATTATAAACGTGAATTAATTCGTGAAAAACGGTAAAATACCGTCACTATGCAAGTGATACGAATGTTGAAGGTAGACTCACAATTTATCTTTTCTCTTAGTGATGAAAAGTATGCAAGTTATTCACAAAGGCAAACTGCCTTATAATTGCCTCGAGTCAATACGAGATATTGACCAATGGTACATTTTTCCCGAGCCAATACGTGATATTGGCCAGTGAATTTTTTTTCCCGAGTCAATACGAGATATTGACCAGTGATACTTTTATGCGTTAATACGAGATATTAACCATCATTTTACAATAAACTGCCGAATACTTGCCTCGAGTCGATACGACCTGCTTTTGTGAGCTAATGTCTTAATAACGAATCCTTCGTATATTATGATTGAACTCAACTTACAGGTAAGTTTGTTTAATCATTATTAACCGCTTCATATTTTACAAAATATGAATAGATTTGCTGGTGTTAACTGCAAAATATTTGCTTTGAGTCAATACGACATACTTGCTTTTATAAGATATTTTTTCCCGAGTCAATACGTGATATTGACCAGTGATAAGTACTATTATGAGCTAATACGAGATATTAGCCGTAATTTTATAAAACATATATACCTAGATTTGCTGACGTAAACTGCAGATTATTTACTTTAAGTCAATACGAGATACTTCTATGTGTTAATACGAGATATTAACCGTTATTTTACAAATATTAATAAGATATTTGCTATCAAAAATGAAGGCCTAATAATCTTTTTCGTGAAACATCAAAATTGTTGTCACTGATACAGGTATGTATGTACAAGTACTTTTAAATGTTTCGGTTTTCTCGAACAACATTATAAAACAAAATTCTGA
The DNA here is from genome assembly GCA_928269145.1 of Agriphila tristella. Taxonomy (NCBI): domain Eukaryota; kingdom Metazoa; phylum Arthropoda; class Insecta; order Lepidoptera; family Crambidae; genus Agriphila; species Agriphila tristella. Next base: position 25,370,748 of record OV743436.1, on the reverse strand, counting down.
TTCCTTCTTATTTTTTCTTCGAGAAAAATCAAGAATGATGTTGAACATCAAAATACACTCCCACAAGTGTTAAAGGTGCCCTTATGGTCAGTAAAATAAAAAAAAAAACATTACCGGCAAATTCATCTCCGATTCGTTGAAAATGAATTTTGCTATTATCATGTATTATGCCACTACTGAAAATCGTTCGAACAGTGTCTTTAAAGACCGTCAGCGCGACGACACCTACTGCTCAGTTCTCTCTAAACTTGGGGTCTGCCACAACAACCACAACCATATCTTGGAACACAAGCAGTTGAGCCGAGGTGACGGATAACAATCAGCAGGGCCAGTTTAACGTGTTTCATCAGCCTTGCGGCACCTACCTGCAGCTTCCAGCTCCAAGGGCTACCCGTGATCACCACCGTCGGCACCGTCGCGCTACCGGATCAGAACAAAAGGTCTGTACCTTGTCTGTATTTTTAGCTGGTCTGCTAAAATACATTCTCGATTCGAGTAAAAACTATCAAACGACCGTTATGTGCTTGAGGTTATTTTCCAATACTAATCCTAAGTATTCAGTTAGTTAAATTAAAAAATAAACAAATATATATAATTTTCTTTACAATAGAAAATAGAACATGTGGGTACTTTCTGAACATTTTATGGAGGATGCTAGAACGACTTAACTCATAACATGTGTCCTGATAATGTCATGGCACAACTATTAGTCCTTGAGAACGGTTGCTTTCACGCACAGCGCAAAAAGTATTGAAGACTAGCGGCCGCCAAGGAAATGTTTCTTGCTATCCCTCAGGAACAATATTTTCCTTTCGGGATTAATGGTACCGTATGTCTTCCTCTGTAACCCAGACAACGTGTATAAAAATTTCATGATGATCTGTTCAGTGGTTGAGACGTGAGGGTGTAACAAACAAACAAACAAAAGGACTTTTGCATTTTTAATATTAGTAAAGATGTTATTAAGTCAATAAACTTCATGAGTTTTGGGTCTTATTCTTTGGCTTTTTCACAGCACTACACTGAATCATCATCTTTACTTGATTTTCAAACCAATAATTTAACCCATTAATTACAGGCTTCAATGCCCTATTAAGATGACACTTATGTCTGGGTATTTATTACCAAAATTTCTCAAATTTTCAAGTATTAGAAACTATAAAAACAATGATTCTAATATTTAAGTTCCTCATTAACTATCAAGAAAGTCCCAGCCAAACATGTAAATTCTTTGGCCTTGTATTGAATTTCTAAAATTAGTAGTATATTGACAAATAAGGACAAACAAAATATTTTTAGAAGAAGTTATTAAAATCAAATAAAATACATTTTAGTGACTTTGTCAGATACTTGGGAACTATTACAGGAGTTTGTACTGCGGTAGCATTACTATTTTAACACTTAAAATTTTAATATTGGACAAGCTTAAGGCTTGTACATATTGAGCATTAATGTTTAACTATTTAAAATAATGAATATAATAATTACGTATTACATCGTACTATGTACCTTGTCAACTTTGTATTGTATGGTGGAAAAATAATATTTGTTTTCCTGATACGTTTAAATCAATATGATAAACGAATAGTTTTCAATACTTTCTCCATTGCTTTGACAATAAGACTGCGCAGCAGCCGGTCAAAGTGAGACAATATAAGATTTTACACAAACCAGGAATAATTGCTGCTCATTAATGACCTGGATCTGCTTTTTGTTATAAAATTCTTCGCATGCCGTGCGTATACTAGCACCGATGGGCTGCTACCCGATGGGCGGCGCCTACCACTGCGGCTGTGCTGGATATAGCTGGGACGCGCACCACGCCGTCTGTCTGCAGGTGCCTACACTGAAGTTTTTGTTGTGTATTAATAACACTACTGCCATTTCATAAATGAATCGAATTAGTGGTGTTCATTGCTTGCAATTAAATTAAATTGCTAAATTGCTCGCGAGAAATGGCAGTGTTATGATTAACAATAGGCGTAATAACGCCTCCCCAGCTTTATTTTTCCTTACTTATTTAAAAAAAAAACTTATTTTATTGTACATGACAAAGCCAAATGACATAATAGCTATCACAGCCATGGTTTCTCAATGAAATAAAATAAAAAATAAAAGTTTTTTATTTCTGCAATTACACAATACATTAAATAAACTTATATTATTAAAGCTACCTAGTAAACATAATAATATACTTGTGACAGGCAACTCCATTCCCTCGTTGAAACCTTAATCAACTTGCTGTTAAAGAAATAGCGATGGTAATAGTCACAACAAACGTTAATTTATTTTTATGTGATCGCAGAAAGAAACATCATCCTCGCTGTCAGTTTTCTCTGGCTGCATATTATGAGGCAAACGTTCCTTAGAAAACAAGTTTCTTTAGTCAAGCGTTAGAAGTGTCTTTTGATACCTTGCCTCAGTATTTGAATAATACTGCAAGCAAATCTATATTTTTATTGGAAATAGTGCCAAGAAAGAATATCTTATTTTATATAAATTAATGATTTAATAGGGTTTCTAAATAACTGCTTTCTAAACGAATCCCAGTATACAATCATTGCTCAGATATCTCCTAATTATTTTAAATCCATATCAGCGGCAATGGTAACCTAAAAAAAAAAATTTTTTTTTAGATATGTTTGTTACACTACCGTTACATTACATTACCGTTAGATACCGTTGGATCTTACAATAGTTTAAGTTTACCTGTTGAACTTACTCCCAAATAACTTACATTTTGAACAATTAAGCACACATTGGTCACCTTGTTAGCCTTGGCTACAAGTGAATGAATACAGATCATGTACTTAATTCAATTAAGCAACTCAGTATAGTATTATATTATCTGAGGTAACACAGTAAGATTTGGCGAAATAATTTATTATTTAAAATTTAAATGACAGATGTTTAATCACATCTTCTGTAAGTCTCAACTTGTTGAACTTTCCATTCTTTGAGTTTTTATTTCTGTAATAAAATTATTTGTGTTTATTTATATAAATATCTTAAATATTATCGCTCTTATGAACTACTTGAATACAAACCCCAAAAAAAATAAAAAAAAATTATCAATGCTGCCTCGTCACAAACATTCGGCCGATTGATAAAATTTATAATGGAGGAATGTTACACCGTTTTTTTTTTTAAATCTCATTACCTGTTTATCATGTTGTGTAACATGTGGTTACATCGGCGCGGCGGCCAAGTTGCTGCCATTCGTGACGAAAAATTTGTTCACTTACTAGTCTGTGTGTCAAATTTTCTGTGGATGCTATTCGCAATCTGCTGTTTGGACTGGACAATCGACAATATTTGCGAGTTTCCAGGATTCGGGCTCTAATTTTGCAGAACCGACATTGTAATAAAACAATTTTTTATTATGTTGCAGTTGCAGTGCAGGAGCACTGACTTATTTTTATCTTATTTAACTAATCCTTATAATAATTTAATGTGTGTTCACTTAACCCTTGTTTATTTATATAAACAAACAAGGGTTCCTCTAATAACATTGATATCTTCTCTAAACATCCTACTTTGTAACAAATTAAATCTCGGGAGATGAAGACGGGATAATTTAATGATCAAACGAACTTACCCTAAGTGAAGTTCGATCTTAATTATCCCGTCTTCATCGAAGAGATTTAAAGTCCCAACCCTCCCTTGCTAGTTGTTTGTTTAACAACCGTATCCCTATAATAGATGGAGATATCAATGTATTTACTTACTACTCCAAACTGAATGAGGTTGACGCGGCGGCGGGCAGCGCTGGTCGGAGGCAGAGAGGGGGTAGCTATTGCTTTCTTTTTCCTTCCTATAGCGCTGAAGACGTGCGATATAGTGCGAGCGTATAGCAGAGCTACTACTTTGTAACAAATTAAATCTCTTCGATGAAGACGGGATAATTAAGATCGAACTTCACTTAGGGTAAGTTCGTTTGATCAATGATCATTAAATTATGTTTACGAAAGTCCTATTGACAATGGGTTTTGAAAGGACTAAAGCTCCTGCCAAACTGACGCGATTCGCTCGCGCGGCAGGGACGCAAATACTACGCGATTCGCTCGCTCGCTTAGCCGTTCAAACTGAGGCGAATCGCACGCGTCAAAAATTGGGCGCATTCTGTCAGACAAATCTTTGAGTCATCGATGGCCATCACCACAAAGTAATTTTTATTTTAACCATGGAAAGTAATTTGTATGGAATGTTTAATATTTTACTTTCCATGGTTAAAATTTACTCTATGGAGATGGATCACGATAAATACCACGCGTCTAGCAGTCGCCTTGCTCTAGACGGTATGTGATCCATCACTATACCACACACAAAGAGTAAAATAATCACTCAGTTGGACCACAATAGTTAACATGCGTGTAGGTAGCCGTCGCCTGTGACGTTTGGAACGAGAAACTAGAAAGTTGTGTAAACGGCAGGCTGATTATCTAAATAGAAACTATTTACTGACCGTTTTCATTTGACACACATTGCTACTTTATTTTGGTATGATTTTTTCAACCCAAAAAGAACTAGCAATGTATCACCTGTCAAATCATACCGGTCGCTAGGTGGTTTTTAATAAGATAATCAGTCCGCCGAATGTCACGCTCTAATGTTTGGAACGCGCCGTTAGATCTTTGGTTCCACTTGGAGCGTATAGGTTCTGAACGCAACCCTATCGCGCGATTCGCTGCAACTCGTGCGACTAGTCACGCCAATGTGAACACGCCCATACAAGTTAGCTGACGCAATCGGCGCGAGCGAATCGCGCCGCGAATTTCGCGCGGAATTCGCCTCAGTTTGGCCGGAGCTTTAACAGGTTTACTTTGAAGAGCGATTAATATTTATGTTTGTCCTCTACCTTAAAACTACTTATAGTTTATTCTTACTTGTCCTATTATTTAGTAAACAACTTTTTACAGTTATCATACGTCTTCTAAACTTTAAATCGTTATTTAAAAATATTTCGTAATCTACGAGTGGAAAACCATTTTTTGTATTTTATAAATTAATGATGATTAATTCAATAAGAGTTGGGTCAAGATTGCTTACCAAATTAGACAAGTAAGGATATACAGACTTTACAAACTTTTATAACCTATTTTCATAACTTTCCTTCTCGAGTTTTTGATGTGAAAGTTTTTAAGAAGAGGCTGCACGCCATTAATTTGTAACTAGGCCTTCAGACAAACTTACATCATTAGACTCTAAAGTTAAGCCTATAAGGGTCAGCACTGTAATGTTTGAAGACGAAGAAAGGCGCCATGCGCCAGTTATAATATTGCTAAGGGTCTTTTGCACTAAAAATTAAAAAAAGCTTTTAAAAACAGCAAAACCTCCTTCAAAAACCTTGAAAAAACAATATTAAAAAAGTAAGAAATAATTTTCCAATCAATTAATTAAAAACTGGCCAAGTGCGTGTCGGACCATGCGCCGTAGGGTTCCGTAGTTACCTTATACCATACGATATTTCATACCAGTATTATTTTTCGTCTGCAAAAATAACTTTGTTTTTCACAGTGTTGGTATAATGACAAAGTTATATTTTGCGGTTTTGGAAAATGTGCTATATCTCAAAAACTAATTATAATATTTCGTACAAACCAATTTTCGTTGAAAGTGTTTTTTTTCAGATTTTTCACTTTCTTATTTCAAAAGTTAGAGGGGGGGGGGGGGTGGGGGACACACATTTTACCACTTTGGCAGTGTTTATCTTTCAAACGGTTGACTTTGAAAAAAATTCGTCTTAGGAACCTCAATGCCATTTTTAAAGACCTATCTATAGACATCCTACAAGTATTGGTTTGAAGAAAATTTTTTTTTTTCAGTTTCAGTTCCATGTATGGGGAGCCCCCCTTAATCTTTTATTTTTTTTATTTTTGTATTAAATTCGTGAAGCGGTTAACAGAATACATCTACCTACCAAGTTTCAACTGTGTAATCTTGATACTTTCGGAATAAAGTGGCTGTGACATACGGACGGACAGACAGACAGACAGACAGACAGACATACAGACAGACAGACAGACAGACATGACGAATCTATAAGGGTTCCGTTTTTTGCCATTTTGGCTACGGAACCCTATAAACGGCTAAGGAATTTTTGCTTTTTTTTAAACCTTTTTTAAGGAACGTTCTTGACAATAGATAGGCACTTACCTGTAATAACTTGTTAGGGTTCCGTAGCCAAAATGGCAAAAAACGGAACCCTTATAGATTCGTCATGTCTGTCTGTCTGTCCGTCCGTATGTCACAGCCACTTTATTCCGAAAGTATTAGGATTATACAGTTGAAACTTAGTAAGTAGATGTATTCTGTTAACCGCTTAACGAATTTAACACAAAAATAAAAAAAAAAAAAGATTAAGGGGGGGCTCCCCATACAAGGAACTGAAACTGAAAAAAATTTTTTTGTTCAAACCAACACGTGTGGGGTATCTATAGATAGGTCTTTAAAAATGTCATTGAGGTTCCTAAGACGATTTTTTTTTTCAAAGTCAACCGTTTGAAAGATAAACACTGCCAAAGTGGTAAAATGTGTGTCCTCTAACTTTTGAAATAAGAGAGTGAAAAATCCAGTAGACCTTAATAAACACTTTCAACGAAAATTGGTTTGAACGAGATATAATAATTAGTTTTTGAGATATAGCACATTTTCCAAAACCGCAAATATAACTTTGTCATTCATACCAACACCGTTAAAAACAAAGTTATTGTTGCAGACGAAAAATAATACTAAGGTATTAAATATCGTATGGTATAAGGTAACTACGGAACCCTATGGCGCGTGGCCTAACACGCACTTGGCCGGTTTTTTTTGATTGTCATAAACCTACCAATATTTCAATCACTATACAGTTATTTGATTTTGAGGAGTTCCCTAGTGTATCTTCAAAATCCAAAGTCCAATATGCCATTGAAATTAATATGGTATCATTCCTTAAGTGTTTTCTTTCAAAGAAAAAAAGAATAATCAAAATCGGTTCATTAACAAAAAAGTTAGTTGAACATCCGCCTGAATTTATATGAAGTGGTAACAAAAATGACAGTAATTTCAAGATTTCCCAAAAACTATTGAACTGATTTTAAAAAAAAAAAAAAATGGTGTACATACCTACATATAAGAAAAATAAACGCGACGAATAGATCACCCCCTCTTTTTAAAATTTTAGAAGTCGGTTAAAAAATAATTGATTTATTGAACATCATTTTGGAAAGCGATTTCACAAAACTGTAATAGTAAGGAAAATATTATAAGCGAATTATTCAGTCTTGATAGAGTCACCAAACATTACGTCTTAATGAAATTGCTCATCTGATTGTGTACACTATATTTTGGAGTATTGCTATTACAACTTAAAATTGTATGTTTCTAAAAAATATCACAGTAACTTCATCACTGTTTTTCATTTTCTTTTACTTTTCAGTCTTGCCTACCCACGCTCATTATTTAATGCCCCTGCAAACCAAATCACATTTGGGAATTGAAATGAGATGGTAACGAATACTTGAGTGAATTCTGCGATCTGCAAATGAACAATGATTAGGGGTTATCTGATTTACATGAATACAGTTACTAACTGTAACTGTATACTAGTTTCAGCGCATTATATTACCCTTATATTATACCTATTAGGTATGCGAGTAACTTGTAAGCAACTATTATTGAGTATCGTTATGTGTGTGTGCTCTTAAGGCCTTTATAGCCGTCAACTGTGCCTCCAATAGGGAATATGCAAAAGTCACCAATTTTGATAAATTTGAGCTTGATCGCTGCGGACAGGTATAAAAACATGAAAAGGAACAGAAAAAATAAAATAAAAAATGTATTGTTTTAGTTTTATTACACGATGAAATCAGGGGAAAATAACGTTTTTTTTTAATTTCCGGATATAATGCACTTAACAGTCAGATAAAATATCGAATAAGAAATAATATTTTGGAAATACATATTACGTACTTAAACACAATATTTAGGGAGATGTTTGAAAATTCTTGGCCAACTCTATAATAAACGCGCCTGAAAATGGCCTAAAACGTGACAAGTGACGTCAAAAATTATGTCCGTTTTGTATAGAGCGTTTCGGCGGGTGCTGATGCATACTAACTTCAAGTAACTATATCACGAGAAAAAACGCAAGACAAAAGTTTGAATACTACAGTTGATTTTCTCACGCATTATTACTTTCGATTTTGATACAAAAAAAAATATACATATTCCCTATTCATTTATTTTTATTTAACGTAAAAGAGGTCAATATTTAAAAAAAGGAAACAATAACGCCCTCTTAAATTGTCTTTAATATTTTTTGAATAGCAGCTCTTCAACAGTTTTTATTCTTTCTGTAAGTTTTAAAATCCATTTAAATCAAAAATTTAAGAGACAATTTAAGAGAGCATTATTGTTTACTTTTTTAAATATTTTTTTTAGCAACGAGTAATAAATATATTTTTTTTGGCAACTAGCGCCTAGTTGACCTATATAAGCCCCTTAAGAGGCATATTACATTTCGACTGTGATTTTTGCGTAAAATGGACAATTTTGGCGTTATCGATCTCAGAAACAAAAATACATTCACACTTTTGACTTATTGAATGGTGCAGAATAGCTATTGGAATAGTTCATAGCGGCCTCGCTTTTTTGAAAATTTGCTTAACTTTATAATTAAACCCGAAATTGCAGAGAAAGATTTTCAAAAAATGCGCGAAGGCACTTTTTTGAGCTCATGGATTGAACAACTGTGCTAAACAATTGAAATGAAAAAAAAAATGTTAACTCTTATAGTCGAATAGTTCAAGCGGCCTCGGAATTTTGAAATTATGTATAGAATATGCGAAAAAAAATTCCAATCAAAAACCATAAAACTACTGAAAACGCTCAGAATGAACTGTGGATTTCTCCTAGACACATTATTATTATTACGTAAAAAATATATCATAATAATTTTTACTTCATAAAAAAATCTAATTTCATACTTTTATTTGTTGTTTGTACTTGTTTGTCTTTCTGTGTATGTTCAAAGTTGACTCTAAGAAATCGTTCACCAACTTTCATTTTCCTTTCTAACCCTTTAACTGTCCAGTGAATCATCATATTACTTTTTGTCGCGGACACATATAAATGTATTTAGTAGACCCAAAGGTTTCTCTAGGTTGTATCGCTAAAATCCGTCAAAATCGAAATTTCGACGAAAAAATGTGATAGGGCCCTTAACACGAATTCTGTATGGATATAAGTAGGTATTTTGTACAGCGCTACCTACCAACGTGGATCGTGGATACTATAGTTTCCAATTCAAAATTGTGTTATTTGATTATGTTAACTTTTTTAACAAGACGAGGTTTTTATGCTTAAGTCAAGTAACACCCAATACAACGTATTATAAAAATACCCCTAATGCCGAAAATGGTAGATAGAGGGACCACCAAACTTTTTACTATGGGACCAACTCTGAAATCGTAATACCAGTTTAATGGTCCCTATCTAATCTACCATATTGGGCATAAGGGGTATATTTATATTGTTTATTCGGATTTACAAAAGCATTTATAAGTAAAGCATACTTTTAAATACGATTTTGCAATTCGCTTGGACGAATTAACCACGGCAATACGTTAAAAATAAAATTGTAATAAATTAATCGTTTGTACTCAATCAAAGTCAGAGCTTAGGCAGTTAAGTTCGTATTTCACAAGAAAAAGCTTTTAAATTTTGTTTTTAAGAATTTATTTTTCTTTTCTTAAGACATTTTATACTGAGCTCATAATTTTAGCTGAAATATCTGCATGAATTTTTATACTAAGCTATTGAAGCTAACTCAAATATCTGCTAATCTAAAGAACAGGTTTTTTTATAAATGAAAGGAGTTGAGATGTTGTACTAAGTTCCCGAGAGCATTAATTAACCTAGTAATCTAATAGATTTGTGGGTACCTACAAAGTTTAACACAGTTCATGCTTGTATTTTCCTTTTGACATTTTTAAAAGATATTTTATTATATACTTACCTTTAGTAATGTGTGAGGTGAGAGTGTGAAGAGCTCGGTGGCGCAGTGGTTAAGCGCCTGGCCCAATGATTGCGGAGGTTAAGCAACGTTCGCAAGGGTCGGTCATGGGATGGGTGACCAAACATTTATTATCTCGAGCTCCTCCGTGCTTCGGAAGACACGTTAAGCCGTTGGTCCCGGCTGCATTGGCATTCGTTAACACTCACCAATCCGCATTAGGCAGGCGTGGTGGGTTATGGCCCGTCCTCCTTACCACCCATAAGGAAGCCCTGTGCCCCAGCAGTGGGGACATTAAAAATGGCTGATGGACATAGTAATTACTTTCTAGTATTACATTAAAATATAAGATATTAGTAGTATTCTCGTTAATCTAATGGACAAGAGCGCAAGAAAACTTTTAATTAGCCTCGCAAGCTTACCTACATTTTATTTTATACAGATCTTGCTAATATTATAAATATGAAAGCTTCGATAAACGGATGAACGGATTGGGATGAAATTTGCCACACAGTTAGTTTATAGGCTGAATTAAAATAAAGGATACTTTTTATCTCGGTCAAAGCTTGCCTAGGGATTTTCCAAATGTACACGCGGACGAAGTCGCGGGCGGAAGCTACTTTCTCATAATTTTCTCTCAATATGTATCTAATAGTGTAAGTAGTAATTCAATAACATTCAGTATTTTAATAATATGTTGTATTAATTGATTCGTCCAAGATCCTGTCCTTTTCTTGTTATAAACAGGGTGAAACCGAAAACAGTCGACATGAGCGGTGTAGCTTAGACCAGGGGTCTCTAAACTACGGCCCGCCGGCCACCTCCGGCCCGCGAGCACCAACAATCCGGCCCGCGAAAGCGGCCCGGATCGTACCAACATATTGAATTTTGAAGTGGATATTGACGTTTTCTATGGATCAGCAGATATTTTTTTTACTCTGATTAAGTTGGTCACATAGACAAAGTTGTTCAGTTTGAAGGTCTAAGCGGAGCGCCGCCACTAGGTACTTACTTTGTGGTCCAAGTCACACCACAAAATTAGTCGAGTGTTCAAAAATTCACCCTGTATAAATGTCGTAAGTAGGTATTGTTCTTGAGACAAGCAGAGTTTCCTATTGAGTTTCTTGTAAGGGGTTCCGTACTTAAGTGAAGGTTTGTTGTTCAATTTCACTGGTACAAAGGTTTACCTCTTAGTTTGTGTGTGTGCGAAACTGGAACATTGAAAGTGTCTGTGAACTTTTGTAACCCAAATTACTTATTAAGTATAACTTTTAATTCTAAGGAGATAGGTACCTTTTTAATATTGTTAAAATAAATTATTACGATAGTAAGCTTGTAATGTCTTTCTATCATGGACCTAACATTTTTTTTCTCCTAACATAACACCGAATAAAAAATAAAAAGTAAAAATCAGAAATCAATATTCAAATAAAAAATGTTTTAAAACATATTAGCCGCATTTTTTATAACACATTTTTCAGATTTTATCACTATCTGAAAGGTTTGTTGTTGACAGAATACAATTAAGCGAATATAAAACGGCTTTCATGAGAAAGTCTCTGAATTGTTTGTTATACCCAAAAGTTGTTCAATTAAACTTTTTAAAACAATTTTCGTTATGATTCATAAAAGAAAGTGGAGTTAGCCACTACCGCTGTTGGCTTGTCCATCGACTGCCGCCGTCACCGTGCCGTCACCGAGAAATCTACAGGGTAATTTTGTGACCCCTTGACAAAATCAAATATATGTTCTAAAAAATTTATTAAAAAAATATATGAGATTATTATGTTTGAGTTATTTTTAAATTCACAGTTTTCAGTCATTTCTTATATCCTAAAAATCTAGGCGCCCACGCTTACGCTTACTAGTACGCGAGCGGGGTAAGGCGGGTGGCAGGAGGGTCGATCTGTGCGATGCGCAAACAGTGACAACAATTTCTATTTGTGTAGGGAAAAGTTTGGGGTAAAAATGTGTTTTTTTTTTACTTTATACATTGATTGTACTGCAGTGCTGTTATAGAATGAATTGACAAAATTTGAAAAGGGGTCCAAAAATTACCCTGCATTTGTGGAGAGAGAGATGACGGCGCGTCGCCGGGGTGGCGCCGAGCTAGCGATACATACTACATTGATCACAAGTAAAAATAAATTGCATGGGCTATAGCCACTGGCCGTCCAAAGCACGTCCGTCTCGTTGACTTGCACTCGACCAAAAAATAATCTCGTTCTTGGTGGCGGCGGTGGACAAACGGCGAAAGGCGTGAAATACATAGAAGCGATGCGGCGGAGATAAGGCGCAGATACGGCGGCGACGGCGGCGATACGTGTATTTGATTGGCCGAAAGCATCCGAAAGTCTCACATCTGCACCATGTCTGCACCATATCGCCGCCGTATCCGTGCCGCGTCGCTTCTGTGTATTTCACGCTTAAGGAGGACATTTTAATGAGTTTGAATGATATTTATAAACCTGTTTGGTTCAGCCAATTTCGGATAACTTTTAAATATTCATCCATCCAGATTTCACAAAAAGTAAATCTATTTAAAAGTTACTGTTATGTAAATGTTTAAAACATTTTGTGAATTAAATTCTGCGTAAGTATGTTGTTTCTTTTGTGGAAAAATTCAGCATCATTTTATTTTATTACTAGCGGCCGCCCGCGACTTCGTCAGCGTGGAAAGTTTTTTGCTATCCCTCGAGAAAAACACTTTTTTTCGGGATGAAAGGTACCCTATGTCCTTCTCTGTACCCCTGACAACGTGTATGCAAAATTTCATGATAATCGGTTCAGTAGTTAATACGTGAAGGCGTAACAAACAAACAAATAAACAAACGGACTTTCGCTTTTATATTAGTAAGGTAAGGATTTTTTCACAGGTCAGGCACAGCACCTCAGAAAACAGGGGATCTGTGCGCAGCATAACTTCTGGCTTAGAAAAAAAAGGAAAATATTTTTAATGAAAAGTTTAAACTGTAAACTTAACTTGATGTTCAAGTCTTGAACCTGTAAAACAAGCCTTATGATCTGTCTTTATCGACTCCTTTAACTTTCAATTCAACTTTCAATTCCACTTGCGTCAAACGCATGCAATATTACGCTTTCACGTTCAACTTTCTGACATACAAATTTGTCGTTTTTTTGAGAAGATAGGGCATGCGCTATTGCATGCCCTGAGGCATGCCTCTGTTGATAGCGCAAGGGGTAAGCGAAAGCGCACGGCAAGCGTGCGCTATAGAATGCCTTGAGGGAAAGGGAATGCCTTAAAAGGGAACGGGAAAGTGATCGTATGAAGACACATCATTATGGTAAAATATCGGAAGATCAAATTTAAATCCAAAGACTCACTACGCGTTTTGCTTCAAATTTTATCATCCGTACCGCTAGAGAGAGGAACTCCTTGCCTGAGTCTGTGTTTCCCGATAGGTACAATCTGGGGGCCTTCAAGTCGCGAGTGAATAGGTATCTTCTAGGCAAGCGCGTTCCATCGTAGATCCCATCATCGCTTACCATCAGGCGTGATAGCAGTCGAGAGCTTTTCTATCATAAAAGAAGTTAAGAATTGTTGAAAACTTGGTCGAGCTGTTGTCATCCTTTAGTTTGATGAAAAATAAAATAAATAAATGGGTATTTACCGAAAAAAGTTTGATAAAGTCAATAAATAAAGACTGTTTGGTGGCAAAATTAAAAGAAAACAGCATAAATTGCGGTCACTGAAAGCAAGTAAAGTAAAAATAATACGTATTACCCACTAATAAAAGTCCAGAAAACAAAAACATTAATTTCGACCACGAGAATACAAACAGAAGCTACACTGAAGGAAATTGAAATCACTCTGTATACAAGGCGGTTTGCTCCAATCTAGCTATCTAAAAATATATGTATGGATAACGTGGATAACGTAAACATTCATTATTTCGCACACTAAATAAACAGTATAGTGTGTACGTACTCATTTAATTTAGGTCTATACCTAATTATTACTGAACTTCACAAAATTTTAAAATTATCGCCACAGAAATGGCGCCAAAACATAAACTGTATTATTACAAAAGATTCTTAAACACTGTTTAACTAAATAACTGACAGCATCACATTTAAACAGGTGTTTAGTTAAACAGTGTTTAAAAATCTTTTGTAATAACACGGAAAATGTTTAGGTAATTAAGTAAAAAATTAACAATTTCTTAATCGAGATTTAACAGAAGTTGTTAAAAGTTTTAATCTTTTTATTAATACGATTAACGTGGTGTTTAAATATCGCTTGAATCCAAGATTTTGCCTCTACATTTTGTTAAATAACGTTAACGGTGTCCTGCTAGAGGAGATGTAAAGGAAGTCTATCTATGTTTTTTTCTGAGGACACTGCGGTTTTGTTGATAAATAAGGATTTTTTTTAGTAAAAGAAAACTTATAACGTCCCCTATTAAGGGATAGCTCCATGATTTAACGCAGCGGGATTCAGCTCACTTGTCGACTGCGCGCCTCGGAGAGCGTCCGCGTTATTCGCGCGTCATCGCACTCTCGTGTTTCGCGCGAAATCGAAAATTTAAAAAGTAACCAAATTAAAAAGAAGATATCAACATGTTTCTCAGCGCTGTGACCTGATTAAAAACTTTTTGCAACTTTAAAAAACTTTCGGAACTCTTTGCAGCAGTTTTGACAACTTAAAAAAGAACGATGTTTGTTCCAAAAAGTTTGTATGTAAAAGTCCGAAACCAAGTTTTGTTTTTTTTTAATTATTTGCAGCTGTGAATTGGAAGTCAAAGGCACCTTTATTTTGATCTCGTAAGTAGCCAAAGTTATTATTTATCTACATTAGAATAGCGTCATAATTATGAAATATGCAGAACTTGAACTCCTTGGAATATATTGACACTATATCATAATTGGTTCTACTTGCATGAAATCAAACGGTGTCATGCAGTCATAATTTACCTATTAAGTAGTTAGATGGATATTAAATTCTGAACCGAGACCTAGGTAATAGCATATCAAAGTATAAACTTTAGCATACTTATTAAAAGCATTGAGCGTCAATTATCCTACTTGTTTTGATCATAAAAACAAATTAAAATTTTGAAATAACCAGTCAGGTAAATAGAGTTAAAACCTATTTGTCGCCTCAAATAAAAATTATTATAATCATGCTAATCATGAGACTGGACAATATTTGTTTGAAAATAAAAAAACGCATTTAAAATGTGAGCTTTTAGGACGTTTTTATAAAATAAAATTTGTGTTCAATTAGGATGCAAATAGAAAGCTTAATTTAATCACTAAGTAGTGCACTTTTTGCCAGTTAATTAAATGAGTGTGTAAATATACAAGTTTTTATGAATGTGTGTCCACTACTTTTTTGTATACATCATTTACCCAGTTAACTATATAAGTTGGTAAATTATTTTTTAAAAGGCGAGTAACAAAGGGTTTTTTAATATGTGTGGACTATTCTTTTTGTAGAAATATTTTTATTTAACTGTGTATTTTTATGGTTCTAATAATTATTTGTCACCTTTGAACGTAGATTCACATTTTGGTGTCGCGAACGTTGCTACACGTCAGAACCTACCGATATAACACTAAACAACTGTGCAACAATAAAAAAATAAATAAAAAAAATATTAAAACCACGACTGCCCTGCCAAAAGCGAACTAAAAAGATAAATAACAAGGTGTCATTGCAGTCGGGGGACCGTTTTATGGAACAATTTTCAATTTAAGAGGTCCCCCGACTGCAATGACACCTTGTTATTTGTCTTTTTAGTTCGTTTTTGGCAGGGCAGTCGTGTTTTTAATATTATATAAATTTATTTATTTTTATTTCACACATTTTAGCGATAAATTATATAGTTTTGAAATGTGCTCATTATGGTCTTTCATTTGATGCCCATATTGTAATAATTAAAGAAAAAAACTTTTTTTTCACATTTGAAAATGGCGTCCTACAGTCGCCATACTGACTTTAAAAAAATATAACCAGTGCCACTCGGAATGCTGTAAGGATTCTAACGATACCCCATTTATCCAAATCAGTTCAGGCATTTAGAAGTTATGGTGGAATAAAGAAACTCACATACCCACAAACATACATGAACCCTGAACACATATACACTCTTTTTGCTTTGGGCAGTCGTGTAAAAAATACATTGGTTAATCTTAAACGTTTGTAAACGTGTTATATTGATATCTATTATAAAATAATAAAGTAAATAGTAGAGTAAAAATTAAAAAGCCTTTTGCTAATGAAAAAAAAAGATTTTTAGACCCTATTTTAAGTACAAAACGAAATATTCAAATAAACTTAACATCCACTTTATAATGGGTTTGTAGGTTATCGGCGATATGGTTCTCAGATAAATGTTATGGTGTTTAACCGCTAGGGGGCGCTGCAGTTATCATTTTCTCATTTATTTCCAAAGCGGTTTGACCAATTTGGATGCGGTTTTCTGTAATAGTTTTGTAGTTTATCGGCGATGGTTCTTGGTGTTATGGCTTGCTTGGGCGCTGTAGTAATCATTTTCCGAATGGTTTGACCAATTTAGATGCGGTTTTTAGAGTAGATAGCTTATGAATTCTTTAAAAAGTTTAAAATAAAATGGCAAAATTAAAAATTTTGAAAAAACCCACGACGGTTAAAATTGTAACTCTTTATTTAAAAAGACTAAAATAAGTTTTACAAAAATCCCTCGACTAAAAGTGATGTAGGTACTATACATACAGTTATTTGATTTTGAGGAGTTTCCTAGTGTATCTTCAAAATCCAAAGTCCAATATGCCATTGAAATTAATATGGTATCATTCCTTAAGTGTTTTCTTTCAAACAAAAAAAGAATAATCAAAATCGGTTCATTAACAAAAAAGTTAGTTGAACATCCGCCTGAATTTATATGAAGTGGTAACAAAAATGACAGTAATTTCAAGATTTCCCAAAAACTATTGAACCGATTTTAAAATTAAAAAAAAATGGTGTACATACCTACATATTAAAAAAAATAAACGCGACGAATAGATCACCCCCTCTTTTTAAAATTTTAGAAGTCGGTTAAAAAATAATTGATTTATTGAACATCATTTTGGAAAGCGATTTCACAAAACTGTAATAGTAAGGAAAATATTATAAGCGAATTATTCAGTCTTGATAGAGTCACCAAACATTACGTCTTAATGAAATTGCTCATCTGATTGTGTACACTATATTTTGGAGTATTGCTATTACAACTTAAAATTGTATGTTTCTAAAAAATATCACAGTAACTTCATCACTGTTTTTCATTTTCTTCTACTTTTCAGTCTTGCCTACCCACGCTCATTATTTAATGCCCCTGCAAACCAAATCACATTTGGGAATTGAAATGAGTTGGTAACGAATACTTGAGTGAATTCTGCGATCTGCAAATGAACAATGATTAGGGGTTATCTTATTTACATGAATACAGTTACTAACTGTAACTGTATACTAGTTTCAGCGCATTATATTACCCTTATATTATACCTATTAGGTATGCGAGTAACTTGTAAGCAACTATTATTGAGTATCGTTATGTGTGTGTGCTCTTAAGGCCTTTATAGCCGTCAACTGTGCCTCCAATAGGGAATATGCAAAAGTCACCAATTTTGATAAATTTGAGCTTGATCGCTGCGGACAGGTATAAAAACATGAAAAGTAACAGAAAAATAAAATAAAAAATGTATTGTTTTAGTTTTATTACACGATGAAATCAGGGGAAAATAACGTTTTTTTTTTAATTTCCGGATATAATGCACTTAACAGTCAGATAAAATATCGAATAAGAAATAATATTTTGGAAATACATATTATGTACTTAAACACAATATTTAGGGAGATGTTTGAAAATTCTTGGCCAACTCTATAATAAACGCGCCTGAAAATGGCCTGAAATGTGACAAGTGACGTCAAAAATTATGTCCGTTTTGTATAGAGCGTTTCGGCGGGTGCTGATGCATACTAACTTCAAGTAACTATATCACGAGAAAAATCGCAAGACAAAAGTTTGAATATTACAGTTGATTTTCTCACGCATTATACTTTCGATTTTGATACAAAAAAAAATATACATATTTCCTATTCATTTATTTTTATTTAACGTAAAAGAGGTCAATATTTAAAAAAAGGAAACAATAACGCCCTCTTAAATTGTCTTTAATATTTTTTGAATAGCAGCTCTTCAACAGTTTTTATTCTTTCTGTAAGTTTTAAAATTCATTTAAACCAAAAATTTAAGAGACAATTTAAGAGAGCATTATTGTTTACTTTTTTAAATATTTTTTTTTAGCAACGAGTAATAAATAAATTTTTTTTGGCAACTAGCGCCTAGTTGACCTATATAAGCCCCTTAAGAGGCATATTACATTTCGACTGTGATTTTTGCGTAAAATGGCCAATTTTGGCGTATCGATCTCAGAAAAAAAAATACATTTACACTTTTGACTTATTGAATGGTGCAGAATAGCTATTGGAATAGTTCATAGCGGCCTCGCTTTTTTGAAAATTTGCTTAACTTTATAATTAAACCCGAAATTGCAGAGAAAGATTTTCAAAAAATGCGCGAAGGCACTTTTTTGAGCTCATGGATTGAACAACTGTGCTAAACAATTGAAATGAAAAAAAAAATGTTAACTCTTATATAGTCGAATAGTTCATAGCGGCCTCGGAATTTTGAAATTATGTATAGAATATGTGAAAAAAAATTCCAATCAAAAACCATAAAACTACTGAAAACGCTCAGAATGAACTGTGGATTTCTCCTAGACACATCATTATTATTACGTAAAAAATATATCATAATAATTTTTACTTCATAAAAAAATCAAATTTCATACTTTTATTTGTTGTTTGTACTTGTTTGTCTTTCTGTGTATGTTCAAAGTTGACTCTAAGAAATCGTTCACCAACTTTCATTTTCCTTTCTAACCCTTTAACTGTCCAGTGAATCATCATATTACTTTTTGTCGCGGACACATATAAATGTATTTAGTAGACCCAAAGGTTTCTCTAGGTTGTATCGCTAAAATCCGTCAAAATCGAAATTTCGACGAAAAAATGTGATAGGGCCCTTAACACGAATTCTGTATGGATATAAGTAGGTATTTTGTACAGCGCTACCTACCAACGTGGATCGTGGATACTATAGTTTCCAATTCAAAATTGTGTTATTTGATTATGTTAATTTTTTAATAGACGAGGTTTTTATGCTTAAGTCAAGTAACACCCAATACAACGTATTATAAAAATACCCCTAATGCCGAAAATGGTAGATAGAGGGACCACCAAACTTTTTACTATGGGACCAACTCTGAAATCGTAATACCAGTTTAATGGTCCCTATCTAATCTACCATATTGGGCATAAGGGGTATATTTATATTGTTTATTCGGATTTACAAAAGCATTTATAAGTAAAGTATACTTTTAAATACGATTTTGCAATTCGCTTGGACGAATTAACCACGGCAATACGTTAAAAATAAAATTGTAATAAATTAATCGTTTGTACTCAATCAAAGTCAGAGCTTAGGCAGTTAAGTTCGTATTTCACAAGAAAAAGCTTTTAAATTTTATTTTTAAGAATTTATTTTTCTTTTCTTAAGACATTTTATACTGAGCTCATAATTTTAGCTGAAATATCTGCATGAATTTTTATACTAAGCTAACTCAAATATCTGCTAATCTAAAGAACAGGTTTTTTTATAAATGAAAGGAGTTGAGATGTTGTACTAAGTTCCCGAGAGCATTAATTAACCTAGTAATCTAATAGATTTGTGGGTACCTACAAAGTTTAACACAGTTCATGCTTGTATTTTCCTTTTGACATTTTTAAAAGATATTTTATTATATACTTACCTTTAGTAATGTGTGAGGTGAGAGTGTGAAGAGCTCGGTGGCGCAGTGGTTAAGCGCCTGGCCCAATGATTGCGGAGGTTAAGCAACGTTCGCAAGGGTCGGTCATGGGATGGGTGACCAAAAATTTATTATCTCGAGCTCCTCCGTGCTTCGGAAGGCACGTTAAGCCGTTGGCCCCGGCTGCATTGGCATTCCTTAACACTCACCAATCCGCATTAGGCAGGCGTGGTGGGTTATGGCCCGTCTTCCTTACCACCCATAAGGAAGGCCTGTGCCCCAGCAGTGGGGACATTAAAAATGGCTGATGGACATAGTAATTACTTTCTAGTATTACATTAAAATATAAGATATTAGTAGTATTCTCGTTAATCTAATGGACAAGAGCGCAAGAAAACTTTTAATTAGCCTCGCAAGCTTACCTACATTTTATTTTATACAAATCTTGCTAATATTATAAACGGATGAACGGATTGGGATGAAATTTGCCACACAGTTAGTTTATAGGCTGAATTAAAATAAAGGATACTTTTTATCTCGGTCAAAGCTTGCCTAGGGATTTTCCAAATGTACACGCGGACGAAGTCGCGGGCGGAAGCTACTTTCTCATAATTTTCTCTCAATATGTATCTAATAGTGTAAGTAGTAATTCAATAACATTCAGTATTTTAATAATATGTTGTATTAATTGATTCGTCCAAGATCCTGTCCTTTTCTTGTTATAAACAGGGTGAAACCGAAAACAGTCGACATGGGCGGTGTAGCTTAGACCAGGGGTCTCTAAACTACGGCCCGCCAGCCACCTCCGGCCCGCGAGCACCAACAATCCGGCCCGCGAAACCGGCCCGGATCGTACCAACATATTGAATTTTCAGTATGTTTGTGCGATGAGCTAGCTAGGTCCTGACCCTTGGGACTTCGTGAAAGAGTTAGTCTGGCCCTTGGGCTAAAAAGTTTGGAGACCCAAGACTTAGTTAGACCATCAAACTGTACAATTTTGTATATGAGGCCAACCCAATCAAAGCAAAAAAAATATCAGCTGTTCCATACATTTTGGTCAAGTGGATAATGACGTTTTCTATGGATCAGCAGATATTTTTTTTACTCTGATTAAGTTGGTCACATAGACAAAGTTGTTCAGTTTGAAGGTCTAAGCGGAGCGCCGCCACTAGGTACTTACTTTGTGGTCCAAGTCACACCACAAAATTAGTCGAGTGTTCAAAAATTCACCCTGTATAAATGTCGTAAGTAGGTATTGTTCTTGAGACAAGCAGAGTTTCCTATTGAGTTTCTTGTAAGGGGTTCCGTACTTAAGTGAAGGTTTGTTGTTCAATTTCACTGGTACAAAGGTTTACCTCTTAGTTTGTGTGTGTGCGAAACTGGAACATTGAAAGTGTCTGTGAAGTTTTGTAACCCAAATTACTTATTAGGTATAACTTTTAATTCTAAGGAGATAGGTACCTTTTTAATATTGTTAAAATAAATTATTACGATAGTAAGCTTGTAATGTCTTTCTATCATGGACCTAACATTTTTATTCTCCTAACATAACACCGAATAAAAAATAAAAAGTAAAAATCAGAAATCAATATTCAAATAAAAAATGTTTTAAAACATATTAGCCGCATTTTTTATAACAATTTTTTCAGATTTTATCACTATCTGAAAGGTTTGTTGTTGACAGAATACAATTAAGCGAATATAAAACGGCTTTTATGAGAAAGTCTCTGAATTGTTTCTTATATTCAAAAGTTGTTAAATTAAACTTTTTAAAACAATTTTCGTTATGATCCATAAAAGAAAGTGGAGTTAGCAACTACCGCTTTTGGCTAAATTTAGACCTAAGGCCGTTTGTCCATCTACCGCCGCCGTCACCGTGCCGTCACCGAACTCACAGGCTAATTTCGTGACCTCTTCTTTCGTCCTTTACAAAATCAAATATAAGTTCTAAAAAAAGGTATTAAAAAAATAGATGAGATTATTATGTTTGATTTCTTTTTAAATTCACAGTTTTCAGAATCTTTTTATATCCTAAAAATCTAGGCGCGCACGCTCACCCTCACGCACGGGACGCCAGCGGGGGAAGGCCGGTGGCAGGAGGAGACCTCGCGTGGGTTGACCTGTGAGAGGCGCAAACAGTGACAACTATTTCAATTTGTGTAGGGAAAAGTTTGGGGTAAAGGGGTCCAAAAATTACCCTGTATTTGTGGAGAAAGAGATGACGGCGCGAGCTAGCAAAACATACTACATTGATCACAAGTAAAAAAAAAAAAAATTGCATTGGCTATAGTCACTTGCCGTCCAAAGCACGTCCGTCTCGTTGACTTGCACTTGACCAAAAATAATCTGATCCTTGGTGGCGGCGGTGGACAAACGGCCTAAGGAGGACATTTTAATGAGTTTGAATGATATTTATAAACCTGTTTGGTTCAGCCAATTTCGGGTAACTTTTAAATATTCATCCATCCAGATTTCACAAAAAGTAAATCTATTTAAAAGTTACTGTTATGTAAATGTTTAAAACATTTTGTGAATTAAATTATGCGTAAGTACCTATGTTGTTACTTTTGTGAAGAAATTCAGTATTTTTTTTTTTCACATGCTAGGCGCAGCACCTCAGAAAACAGGGGATCTGTGCGCAGCACTAACTTCTGGCTTAGTAAAAAGGATCAATTTTTTTATGAAAAGTTGTTGTTTTTTATGAACTGTAAACTTAACTTGATGTTCAAGTCTTGAACCTGTGAAACAAGCCTTGTGATCTGTCTTCACCGAGTCGCTTTAACTTTCAATTCAACTAGCGTCAAATGAATGCAATATTAATTGCCTTTAAACCTTGCGCTTTCACGTTCAACTTTCTGCCATACAAATTTGTCGTTTTTTGAGAAGATAGGGCATGCGCTATTGCATGCCCTGAGGCATGTCTCTATTGATAGCGCAAGAGGAAAGTGAAAGCGCACGGTCAGCGTGCGCTATTGAATGCCTTGAGTCATGCGTCAGATGAATGTAAAAGGGAACGGGAAAGTGATCGTATGAAGACACATCTTTACGGTAAAATATCGGAAGATCAAATTCAAATCCAAAGACTCTCACTACCCGTTTTGCTTCAAATTTTATCATCCGTACCGCTAGAGAGAGGAACCCCTTGCCTGAGTCTGTGTTTCCCGATGATAGTACAATCTGGGGGCCTTCAAGTCGCGAGTGAATAGGTATCTTCTAGGCAGGTACGTATCCAAGGGGGGGGGGGGATAGTTGGGATTTATCCCCCCCCCCCCCCCCCCCCGAAATCCGGAACACACAGAACAGGACTAAATTCAAATTTAGCGGGCGAGGCACTCTCCGGTTTGCGAGATGCAGTTGTCCCCCCCCCGAATTAAAAGTAAATGGATACGTGCCTGCTTCTAGGGAAGCGTAGATCGCATCATCGCTTACCATCAGGCGTGACAGCAGTCGAGCGCTTTCCTATCTATCATAAAAAAAATCGTTGAAAACTTGATCGAGCGGTTTTATCCTTTAGTTTGATGAAAAAATTGCCTAAAATAAATAAATGGGTATTTACCGAAAAAAGTTTGATAAAGTCAATAAATAGAGACTATTTGGTGGCAAAATTAAAAGAAAACAGCGTAAATTGCGGTCACTGAAAGCAAGTAAAGTAAAAATAATGCGTATTACCCACTAATAAAAGTCCAGAAAACAAAAACATTAATTTCGACCACGAGAATACAAACAGAAGCTACACTGAAGGAAATTGAAATCACTCTGTATACAAGGCGGTTTGCTCCAATCTAGCTATCTAAAAATATACGTATGGATAACGTAAACATTATTTATTTCGCACACTAAAAAAACCAGTATAGTGTGTACTTATTTAGGTCAATACCAAATTTTTACTGAACTTCAAATAATTATAAAATTACGCCACAGAAAAGGCGCCTATATAAAATATTTAGTTAATTGAGTAAAAAAATAACAATTTCTTAATCGAGATTTAAGAGAAGTTGTTAAAAGTTTTAATCTTTTTATTAATACGATTAACGTGGTGTTTAAAAATCGCTTCAATCCGAGATTTTGCCTCTACATTTTGTTAAATAACGTTAACGTTCCTGCTATAGGAGATATAAAGGAAATATCCGTGTTTTTTTCTGAGGACACTCTGCGCTTTTGTTGATAAATAAGTTAGGTTTTTTTATAGTAAAAGAAAACTTATAACGTCGTATTAAGGGATAGCTCCATGATTTAACGCAGCGGGATTCAGCTCACTTGTCGACTGCGCGCCTCGGAGAGCGTCCGCGTCATTCGCGCGTCATCGCACTCTCGTGTTTCGCGCGAAATCGAAAATTTAAAAAGTTACCAAATTAAAAAGAAAAAACAAAATGTTTCTCAGCGCTGTGACCTGATGAAAAACTTTTTGCAACTTTAAAAAACTTTCTGAACTCTTTGCAGCAGTTTTGACAACTTAAAAAAGAACGATGTTTGTTCCAAAAAGTTTGTATGTAAAACTCCGAAACCAAGTTTTGTTTTTAAAAAATAATTTGCAGCTGTGAATTGGAAGTCAAAGGCACCTTTATTTTGATCTCGTAAGTAGCCAAAGTTATTATTTATCTACATTAGAATAGCGTCATAATTATGAATTATGCAGAACTTGAACTCCTTGGAATATATTGACACTATATCATAATTGGTTCTACTTGCATGTAATCAAACGGTGTCATGCAGTCATAATTTACCTATTAAGTAGTTAGATGGATATTAAATTCTGAACCGAGACCTAGGTAATAGCATATCAAAGTATAAACTTTAGCATACTTATTAAAAGCATTGAGCGTCAATTATCCTACTTGTTTTGATCATAAAAACAAATTAAAATTTTGAAATAACCAGTCAGGTAAATTGAGTTAAAACCTATTTGTCGCCTCAAATAAAAATTATTATAATCATGCTAATCATGAGACTGGACAATATTTGTTTGAAAATAAAAAAACGCATTTAAAATGTGAGCTTTTAGGACGTTTTTATAAAAAAAAAATTGTGTTCAATTAGGATGCAAATAGAAAGCTTAATTTAATCACTAAGTAGTGCACTTTTTGCCAGTTAATTAAATGAGTGTGTAAATATACAAGTTTTTATGAATGTGTGTCCACTACTTTTTTGTATACATCATTTACCCACTTAACTATATAAGTTGGTAAATTATTTTTTAAAAGGCGAGTAACAAAGGGTTTTTTAATATGTGTGGACTATTCTTTTTGTAGAAATATTTTTATTTAACTGTGTATTTTTATGGTTCTAATAATTATTTGTCACCTTTGAACGTAGATTCACATTTTGGTGTCGCGAACGTTGCTACACGTCAGAATCTACCGATATAACACTAAACAACTGTGCAACGATAAAAAAATAAATAAAAAAAAATATTAAAACCACGACTGCCCTGCCAAAAGCGAACTAAAAAGATAAATAACAAGGTGTCATTGCAGTCGGGGGACCGTTTTATGGAACAATTTTCAATTTAAGAGGTCCCCCGACTGCAATGACACCTTGTTATTTGTCTTTTTAGTTCGTTTTTGGCAGGGCAGTCGTGTTTTTAATATTATATAAATTTATTTATTTTTATTTCACACATTTTAGCGATAAATTATATAGTTTTGAAATGTGCTCATTATGGTCTTTCATTTGATGCCCATATTGTAATAATTAAAGAAAAAAACTTTTTTTTTCACATTTGAAAATGGCGTCCTACAGTCGCCATATTGACTTTAAAAAAAATATAACCAGTGTCACTCGGAATGCTGTAAGGATTCTAACGATACCCCATTTATCCAAATCAGTTCAGGTATTTAGAAGTTATGGTGGAGTAAAGAAACTTGACCCACAAACATACATGAACCCTGAACACATATACACTCTTTTTGCTTTGGGCAGTCGTGTAAAAAATACATTGGTTAATCTTAAACGTTTATAAACGTGTTATATTGATATCTATTATAAAATAATAAAGTAAATAGTAGAGTAAAAATTAAAAAGCCTTTTGCTAATGAAAAAAAACAAAGATTTTTAGACCCTATTTCAAGTACCTACAAAACGAAATATTCAAATAAACTTAACATCCACTTTATAAATTTTCTATTTCTTTGTTGAACTTAAATTGGAAATGTTTGGAAGTATTAAAAGATAATAATGACAATTCTCGCAGAAGTCTGGCCAAAGTTGTTTGAGTGCTAAAGATCTCGAAAGATACATTTCTTGAATAGAAGTTTTATGGAATGCTTGAAATGACAAGTAAATGTTGAAGTTAATGAGTTCTGCATAATAAACGAAGAGATGCTGCTTTTTTAAACTAATGCAGACTCAAAATATGGGCTTTTATTTAGATGGGAATTTATAGTATTAAGAAACCGGCCAAGTGCGGGTCGGACTCGCGCACGTAGGGTTCCACAAAAAAACGGCAAAAAATCACGTCTGTTGTATGGGAGCCCCCTTTAATATTTATTTTTTCTGTTTTTAGTATCTGTGTTAGCGGCAACAGAAATACATCATCTGTGAAAATTTCAACTGTCTACCTGTTGTCGTTATTAATATCGAGCAAAAAACGGCAAAAAAATCACGTTTGTTGTATGGGAGCCCCCTTAAATATTTATTTTATTCCGTTTTTAATAAAAATTAAGAAATACATCATCTGTGAAAATTTCAACTGTCACGGTTACAGCCTGAGATACAGCCTGGTGACAGACAGACAGACAGACCGACAGCGGAATCTTAGTAATAGGGTCCCGTTTTTACCCTTTGGGTACGGAACCCTAAAAACCAGCTAAGTGCGTATCCGACTTTGCACATCGTGTTCCGAACCAAATAGGGCTAAGGAGCGGGGTTTATCTGTGCTACTTGTTTGGTCGCAAAATTAAGTTGGTTTTGTAATAGGAAAATTAGGAAATAACAGGATATTTACACGAGTCGATTTGGCAGGTGACTTGAGTCAATTAGCGCTTTTTATCGACAATCGCTTGTAAAATCTAATCGCAAACCAAATTTCAATAAGGAGGCGATTTGATTTTACTTGTGATTGTCGATAAAAAGCGCTTATTGTCTAAAATCGCCTGCCAAGTTGCTCCATGTAAATGCCCCATAAAATAGACGTAATATTAAACATTAAAAATAAAAGTATTCGGAGCAAAATTTTGGAAAAAGAAAACTGATTTTGGCGGCTTCTCATGCCTTAGTTTTTTTTTAAACAAAATTTATAGTCTTTGTCTACAACAAACTTCATAGTTCGGAAAATATTTTTTTTTCACGTTGTTGTGTGGGACCCCTTTGAAATATTTTTATACTTTACCTGGGTTTAGGTCGGCAAGACACACATTTGGTGCAAATAAGCTTCAACGGCTTAGCTGCGAGCTTTGAACTCGAGTGACAGCAATAGCCCTCCGTTTATCCTAAAAATAATCCTAAAAAAACCTTTAAAAAAAAAGTAAAACCTCCTTCAAAAACCTTAAAAAAACAGCTCTATAAAAAGCAAGAAATAATGTTCAAATCGATTAATTAAAACACGTCTAGTCTATTGAAGTCGGGTGGAGCTGGAAGTATTTTTATATGAAATGTTTATATTCTAAAAGCCCCACCCAACTTCAATAGACGTGTTTTAATTAATCGATTTGAACATTATTTCTTGCTTTTTATAGAGCTGTTTTTTTAAGGTTTTTGAAGGAGGTTTTACCTTTTTTTAAAAGCTTTTTATTTTAAACTTTTTTGTGGTAGGTATGTAAGCGATGATTTTATAAAATAAAACGTTAAGTATAATGTTTTACATTTGTCAATACCCCGAGTAACTCAATGTCCACAGGTGTTCCGTTGGGTCTTCGCAGTTCAACTCTAGTCCAGAACGTCCTTGACAATAATAAACCTACCAATATTTCAATCACTGTACAGTTCCTATTTGATTTTGAGGAGTTCCCTCGTGTATCTTCAAAATCCAAAGTCCAATATCAATGAAATTAATATGGTATCATTCTTAAGGTGTCTTCTTTCAAACAAAAAAAGAATTGTCTAAATCGGTTTATAAACAAAAAAGTAATGGTTGAAAATCGGTCTCAATTCATATAAAATGGTAACGAAAACGACAGTATTTTCAAGATCACTTGAAAACTACTGATCCGATTTCAAAATTTCAAAAAATGGGACCAACTTGGGAACAAACCTCATGTTATAACGTTTGAATCATTTCAATCGGTTCAGCCGTCTTCGAGTAATCGGTGTACATACATATAAAAAACAAAAAATATACGCGACGAATAGATAACCTCCTCCTTTTCAAAGTTTTTGAAGTCGGGTAATCAAAGTTTTTGAAGTCGGTTAATAATCAAAGTTTTTGAAGTCGGTTAAAAATATACGCGACGAATAGATAACCTCCTCCTTTTCAAAGTTTTTGAAGTCGGTTAATAATCAAAGTTTTTGAAGTCGGTTAATGAAGTCGGTTAATAACCTCCTCCTTTTCAAAGTTTTTGAAGTCGGTTAATGAAGTCGGTTAAAAACCATTTGCGACTTATTAACTATCGGTAGTGATCCTGTTAACCTGCTGAAGGACCAGGTGCAAATCAACCTTTGCACATACCTAGCAAAATTTTCACCTGCTAAGATGAAAATTTTGGTGTGATGATTTCCATTTCTTTTATGTATTTATTATCCTTTAATTATTCACTATTGTGTAGTCTAGAACTACAATTAGTTGGAGATGGTGATGAGATGCTAAACTACTTCTATATGATTTATTATTTTATAAAACTTATTTTATATTTGCGATAAAATTGTGTTTATTTACTATAGCATATCGCATTTTTCCAATAGACCTCGCGTGTGACATTTACTGGACACCGTAAGCCTTATAGGAAGCTCCGAGTGCAATTATCTGCCGGTGCAAGATCCCGGGGGATATAACCGATTGAGGTCGCATCGGACAGGGGGCAGCGTCAATATTGGGTAAGCCCGCCATAGATTGGGAGATTTACGTGGTCGAATCAATGTCACATTTATGAAGCGTTAGAAGAAAGCAACTTTGATATAAGTATAAATGTTTTGTATACTGCTGTTAAATAAGAACTAACCGCTAAGTATGTCGCATTGGACAGAGGGCAGTGTCAAGATTGAATTTACGTGGTCGATTCAGTGTCACATTATGAAACGTTATAAGAAAGCAACTTTGACATAAGTATTTTTGTTTTGTATACTGCTGTTAAATAAGAACTAACAGCTAAGTATGTCGCATTGGATAGGGGGCAGTGACAATATTGTGGTGAGCCCGTAATAGATTGAATTTACGTTGTCGATTCAATGTCACATTTAGGAAACGTAAGAATAAAGCAACTTTAATATAAGTATTAATGTTTTGTATTGCTAAATATGAGCAAACAGCTAAGTATGCCGCATTGGACAGGGGGCAGTGTCAATATTGTGGTCTCGAGATTGAATTTACGTGGTCGATTCAATGTTACATTTATGAAACGTTAGAAGAAAGCAACTTTGATATAAGTATTAATGACTCGTATTGTTAAATAAGAGCAAACAGCTAAATATGTCGCATTGAATAGGGGGCAGTGGCAATATTGTGATGTCAAGATTGAATTTACGTGGTCGATTCAATGTCATATTTATGAAACGTTCGAAGACAGCAACTTGATATAAGTATTAATGTTTTGTATACTATTGTTAAATAAGAGCAAACAGCTAAGTTTGCCGCGTTGTTCAAGGGGAAGTGTCAATATTGTTGCAAGTAATAGATTGAATTTACGTGGTCGCATCAATGATATATTTATGAAGCGTTAGAAGAAAGCAACTTTGATATAAGTATTTTTGTTTTGTATATTGCTGTTAAAAAGAGCTAACAGCTAAGTATGCCGCGTTGGACAAGGGGAAGTGTCAATATTGTGGTGTCCAGATTGAATTTATGGTCGATTCAATGTCACATTTATGAAACGTCAACTTTGAAATAAGTATTTTGTGTTGTATACTGCTGTTAAATAAGAACTAATAGCTAAATATGTCGAATTGGACAGGGGGCAGTGTCAATATTGTGGTGAGCCCGTAATATATTGAATTTAAATGGTCGCATCAATGACATATTTATGAAGCGTTAAAAAAAAGCAACTGTGATATAAGTATTTTTGTTTTAGATACTGCTGTTAAATAAGAGTTAATAGCTTAGTTTGTCGCATTGGACAGAGGGCAGTGTCAATATTGTGGTGAGCCCGTAATAGATTGAATTTACGTTGTCGATTCAATGTCACATTTAGGAAACGTAAGAATAAAGCAACTTTAATATAAGTATTAATGTTTTGTATTGCTAAATATGAGCAAACAGCTAAGTATGCCGCATTGGACAGGGGGCAGTGTCAATATTGTGGTGTCGAGATTGAATTTACGTGGTCAATTCAATGTAACATTTATGAAACGTTAGAAGAAAGCAACTTTGATATAAGTATTAATGACTCGTATTGTTAAATAAGAGCAAACAGCTAAATATGTCGCATTGAACAGGGGGCAGTGTCAATATTGTGGTGTCAAGATTGAATTTACGTGGTCGATTCAATGTCACATCTATGAAACGTTAGAAAAAAGCAACTTTGATATAAGAATTAATGTTTTGTATTATTATTGTTAAATAAGAGCAAACAGCTAAGTATGCCGCATAGGACCGAGGGCAGTGTCAAAATTGTGGTGTCAAGATTGAATTTATACGTGGTCGATTCAATGTCACATTTATGAAACGTTCGAGGAAAGCATAACTTTGTTATAAGTATTTTCGTTTTGTTTAGCAAACAGCTAAGTATGTCGCATTGGACAATGAGTATGTCAACATTGTGGTGAGCCCGTAATAGATTGAAAAAAATACGTGGTCGAATCAAAGTGACATTAAAATTTATGAAATGTAAGAAGAAGAAGAAGAAGCTGGAATAAAACCTTGATATATCGCTAAGCGCTTTTTTTATTAATTTGTATTTGGCAAAATTACAGCTAAATGGTCGCGGACAGGGGTGGCAATATCAATATCGTGGTAAGCCCGCCATAGATTGAAAGATTTACGTGGTTGAATCAATGTTTTGAGATGCCTATCGCTTTTTAGTGATATTTTTTTTTACATTTCCAGATATTGAGAAAACTCACTGCTAATAAAGTGTTAGTAGTGTTAGTACATACGTTAAAAATATAAAATTAGGTAAAACTATAGTAACTTAATCAAGATCATTTACAAAACGTGTCATTTTTCCCTGAAACACAAAAATTTACTACTTTTTTTGCACCAACCTTTTACCTCCACTAAAATGCAGATTACAGACTTATCTAGATGCTGAAAATTCAGGTTTCCTCCACGGGATACAGTATACAGCCCATTGGTAGAGATCGGGACACATGCATTATGCAAAAGGGAGCAGCGGGTCTACTACAAAAAAGAATACATGATTCTCAGACGATATTCGTCGTAAGGGAGTTTTCCCCAACCGAAAGTGGCGCCCTCAGAAGATTTTTTTATTTTTTTTTTTAATTTTGTTAATTGTGTAAGTTAAGTACCTATATTTTAAGAAAGTATCACTTCATTCATCATTAGTTACTTTTAGAAGTAGGTACATAACGAAAGTGATAAAAGTGACCATTTTTGACAATTTTGCTATGTAATCCTATAGGAACGACTACGATACGAAGGCATGTACTTTCTAAAAGTATAAGAC
This sequence comes from Agriphila tristella, assembly GCA_928269145.1. Lineage (NCBI taxonomy): Eukaryota > Metazoa > Arthropoda > Insecta > Lepidoptera > Crambidae > Agriphila > Agriphila tristella. The sequence goes on along the minus strand of OV743436.1, from coordinate 25,339,179 downwards.
TACCTATGTGTCTTAATTTCACGTTTAGTTTTATAAACGGTCGAAACTCCACCTTACTTGTAACCTTATTCCTAAATGTCAGCTAAAAATGACACGTTGATAAACGAACCTCGTTCGAGTATCGTGATTCGTTTTTCAGAATAGGGTCTTCTTTAGAATACTGTGAGCTGAAGTATTGCGTTTATTTGCCTTCTCTTAAAAATGGACGCAGCTTAGGACTCGTTTGTGGCAACATCTGTTTGTATTAAATTATTCTTAGAAGAAAAATTGCAGGTTTAAAAATTCATCTGTAAATAAATTAAAGTGCTAAAATTTAGCTATTAGATTTTTGTTTAAATTAGTCGAAAAGAAAAATTATTAATACATTAAAATATATTAATAACGATATTCTCTACTATTATCTGCTGCATAAAATTGCTTTTCATTCTCTAGTGCATAAAGTAAAATCTTTGAAAAGCAGAGTGTATAACTCGTACATAAAACCTATTTTACCCTCGACTTGATAATCAAACCCGAGCCGCATAAAATGGTGCGTTTTATGCACTTGTTGCATAATCTACATTTTTTTTCGTTTTTAATGTTGATACTCATGTAAAAAAGAGCATAAGTTGTAGGTATAAAAGAGGCTAATTTCATATTAAAGTTTGGCCTTTCACTATACCAATTTAATAACCAAGAAATTGTAGAATTAATTTTCGATAATTGAACCAGTACAAGCAAGCCCACATGGTAAAATGTTATCATAAAAAACATAATTTATTTCTCATTAGGTGTACTTTCGAGGTTTAATAAATGTTTATAAATGAGGTGACTTACCTTAAAGGCTAAATGCAGTCTCTTGAAATATTGCAAAATCAATTTGAATCCGATTTTCCAGTCAATAAAGTTACCTATAAGTAACGGTGCTTGTAAATAAAGATATAAACATTACAAAACTTTATAACACAAACAAAGTTAGTCTTATTAAGTTAGGTATTAGTTTACCGTATTTCTATAAGATTAAATATTGTTCGCAAGCGACTAAAATAGTTTAATATTTGAATAACAATTAATTAGTGCATAATAATATACCTACTGACTATAACATAACAATAGGCTCATTGCTGCATTGTTATAGTCAGTCTATTAAGACCATCCTTACAGTACAGATTATTTCTAGTGATTGCATAAATTACAATTATATTTGTCTTAATTTTACAAACTACGTTTTCTAATCAAAATGTAAATCTTGGCATTAAGTTAACTTCGAAAGATATTATTATTTATATTTATGTGCTGTGGATTTTGTGTTAATAAATTTCCAATGTGATAAAGATGCGAATTTTGATGAAAAATTATAGTGGTATGAAATATGGTACGGTTAAAGTAACTATGGAACCCTACTGCGCATGGGAGGACACGCACTTGTCTGGTTATTTTCAGTTTTTACTTTCACCTTGTAAATTGTAATTAGCAGTAAATAATATATGTAAAGGTTACTAAATAATATTCTAGAAAAAATCGACCAGGTATAGATGGAAAAGTAATAGGTATTGGGTATTATTTGAATTGAAATTGCGGGACCGATTTTATTATGCTTTTACAGAAGCACAGAGTTTAATTAGTGTGTCTTCACACACCGTTCATCTTGTGCTTTCAACACAGGCATGCCTCAGGGCATGCAATAGCGCATACCCTATTGTCTAAAAACGACAAAATTAGTATGGCATGCATTAGACGCAAGATGAGTTGAAAGTTGAAGACGAAATGGAAAGGGAACGTGAAGCGTTTGTATTGTTCACTTCACACCCTTTCATCAAAGTCCCAAATTCCTACCCGTGATAACAATCAATCATACATCAAAAGATAAATCATACATGAAACAAAATAATATTACATCATATTACTAGAAAAAAATAATAAGAACAAATTACAGTCCAATGTAAATTTTTATGTTTCTCAAAGCCAGCACTGTACATCCTATCAGGATTCAGAAATACCCAATCGAACTGGAAGGCGAACGATTTATTATATTTCTTTGCCGAATTATCTTCGATAAAAATTCTAACAACAGCTGTGTTTCACGTTTATTTGGTAGAGAACAAAATATTTTTCTGTACTTTGCGTGTTCTTGTTTTTTTGCTTAGTACTTACTTGCTTGCGTGCTTTACTTGCTTAGTACTTAGATTATTACACTTTTATTTTCTCAATTCTCTGCGACTGCGTGTTGTTACTCGAAACTACAGTAATAAAACAGTACAGTGGATTAATCAATACTTAAATTTAGACTTCTTTTAGTTCAGTTTGTACTTATATCGATATTGTTTTTACCTGTTCTTTATTCACACTGCACAACTCTGTTTAGTAACAAATTAGACCCATTTTATCACAGATTGTAGAACCCAATATGTTGTGAGTTATTATCACGGAAGGGATGGGTGATTTGTGACCCCACTTTATCGTTATATCAACCTTTGTGGGGTTAGGTATCCAATTTATCAGAATTAATTGATTTTTAGATTTGGTTAATATTTTATTTCATATTGTTATTTATCTGGTCTGAAATATAGGTGTATTTGGGTAGTAATTGAATGAGAATAAGGAATAAAATTAATATTGAACATAATGTTTATTACGTCGTCAGATTTTTCTGAAAATAATATCTAAATGTTAAGTCTATTATATTCTATTTGTTATAACTTGCTGTCTGTCCTTTTTCACAAGAAATTCAGTGTCACTACGGATCTATGTCAGTCAAACCTAATTCAGCTTTCATAAAATAATTTTTGGAAAGAATTTTGACGGGTTTCTTATTTTCTTGTCACACGCCTGAATTCGGCAAAGAAATCAATAGTAGGTACAACGTTTTACCTAATTTGTACCTTATTCCAATGCTAATTATATCATGAAGAATATGTCACCCGATCACCGTAAATTTTGGAATAGTTATTTTTTGTTGCTCTCCAGTATTTAGAAATTTAAAGGCAGATTAAAAATACACAAACATTTTCCATGTTACATTTAAATTTTCAAGCGCTCAAAGTTCAATAAGTTCAAGTTTAATCTAAGCTCACAGAATCAAAACAAACTGAGGCTTTTATCCTCACAAAGTTTATTTACCTTCCATCATGTCTAATTACCGGTCGTTCCTTAATTATGATTTAATCAACTGATGAACTTTACTGCTTCTGCTAAATCGTTTGATTAAGGTAACTTTGGATTAACACTTTATAATATTTAAAAAGCTAAAGGTTAACACTTCGTTGTTCGTCTTTTTTTTGAGATTTTAACATTCACAATGCTAATTTTTAACCGACTTCCAAAAAGGAGGAGGTTCTCTGTTCGGCTGTATGTATGTTTTTTTTTTTTATGTATGTCCACCGATTACTCGAAGACGGCTGAACCGATTGAAATAATTCAAACGTTATTAGATCAGGTTTGTTCCCAAGTTGGTCCCATTTTTTGAAATTTTGAAATCGGTTCAGTATTTTTCAGGAAAACTTGAAAATACTGTCGTTTTCGTTACCATTTTATAAATTAATACGGATGATCGACCATATCTTCTTTGTTTATGTACCGATTTAGATGATTCTTTTTTTGTTTGAAAGAGGACACTTTAGTGATGATATCATTTTGATTTCATTGTTATTGGACCTTGGATTTTAAAGATACACAAGGGAACTCTTCAAAATCAAATAGAAACTGTGTAGTGATTGAAATATTGCTAGGATTATGACAATCTTAAACAAATTAGGTATCTAACTATGGTCAAGGACGTTTTGGACTAGACTTGAACTGTGAAGGAACAACGGAACTCCTTAACAACAAACAGCACGAACAGTGGAAATTGAGTTTTTAGTGGTATTACACCACGCAAAAGTGTGAAATATAAAAAAAAATACATAACATCATCGCTTAAATTTACATAATACCTATACATATTGTGGGTAAAAGGTAAAACTACCTAATACAGAAGGTACTTACACTGAAAAGAAAAAAATAAAAAATTGTTTAAAAACAAAAAAACCGACTTCAAAAAACCTGAAAATAAAAACAAAATTAGCCTTAAAAATTAAATACCCCTAAAAAGCAAGAAATAATTTTCAAATCATTAGATACGCATATCATTGTAATTAAACACGTATAATGAAGTCGGGTGGGGCTGGAGAACAACTTCTTTTTTTATTCTAGAAGCCCCACCCGACTTCATTATACGTATTTAATTACAATGATATGCGTATCTAATGATTTGAAAATTATTTCTTGCTTTTTAGGGGTATTTAATTTTTAAGGCTAATTTTTAGTTTATTTGTTTGTCTGTTGGTCCTTAAGACTCTTATTTTCAGAAATTTGCGAAGGGGTCAGTTTAAAATTAGTGTATAAGGCTCACTTTACGAGCAATTGTGTTGAAAAAATTAATAACCTCACTAGAAGCTGTAAAAATAATAATAATAAAATACGATCGTTTACGTTGCATACTCCAAGGTTGCATATTATTATTAGACATTGCCGTTTACTTAAAATTATGAATGAAACAAGTTTTTACAGCACAAATTTATGTAAGCTAAAATATCGAAAATTGTTCCTTTGTAGTTTCTTACACAAAAATGTATGGTATTCTTCGTGCGTCCCGGTCAGAAACTTAGCAGGTTTTTTTTCAAAGAAGAATATTTATTGCATATTTCCTTACACTTTTATTGCGTAACACAAAATATGAGGCCAATGAATAAAGCAACATGATTTCACGCAGAAATAAATGTCAACTGTCTGGCCGGCAACGTACGAAATGATATCAAACGTAATTGTGATACGCTGTGCGAAAAAAATCACCTCATAGATGCGACAAAGGCTTTTATGAAAAAAAAGCTGACCAGGAAAAAAAAATATTCTTGATCTTATCAAGCTTGCTTTGATGGACTCGGGACGCTATCGATACTTTCGATTCTTTCAATATTGCAAGTTTTCAAAGTTTGTGACCTCTTCGCTATTCAACTGCGGTCCTATGTTGTATAAAGTTTGTGCAATAAAAATAAAAAAAAAAACGCTGAAGAATTAAGTAATGAAGATTAAAGATTTTATGGAGCTTAAGTAAAAGACGTGGCGAATTTGTTTTTGTTACTCCAAATACTTGTAATTTGAGTAAATTAAATTGTGATACTATTTAAGTGACATTTTCTCATTTAAGAAGGGTACCTAGACCACAGAATATATAATAGTCTAGACCAGTGGTTCTTAACCTTTTTGGCTGGCGACCCAAAGTAGAAATAAATTTGAAGTCCGCGACCCTAATCCTAATATTTTTTCTATTTTCTAGTGACAGGTACTAAAATGATATTATGTTATTAATTTTATGACTAGTGACTACCGCTTTAATGACTAGTGGCCTGTTAGTTAAAAAAAACGTCGCGCAGAGTGATTTTTAGTCAGTTTCATCTACTGATCTTCTGATTTTGCTTATTACAGTAAAAAAACGGCCATTTTTAGTCAGTTAATCCACTAATCTTGCTTGTTTATACTATAAAAAATGGCCGAGCAGTGCGCAGCGAGCGGTGAAATTTCGGCGAGATATTGCCAAGATGTTCTGATTATGTGTTGCCACCTTAACGATTTTGTCGCTAAAAGGGAATTTACGATAGTAATTGTAGGACGCCTGAGGCTGCGGATATAAAGGGCGGTGGCGCCCCTTATATCCCCCCCCCCTAACGCCGGTACCCCTGGCAAAATTTCATGATCGGTTCAGTAGTTAAGAAGTGAAGGCGTAACAAACAAACAAAAGGACTTTTGCATTATTAGTAAGGATGCCGATGGCACGCACTTGCCTTTTTGCGCTCCGCGTGCTCCCGCCCGCCCATTAAATTAAAACTCAGAACTAACATGTCGCGATTGTGAACTGATGGCAGTAACACTGCCTTCAGTCTTTGTTCTGTGAGCAATGAGAATACTTTGTGTAATGACATCGATCGACCTATCAATAAAAAATAAAAAAAATCACAATTAAAAACGAAAAATTTCATCACTTTTTAAAGTCGTTTGGGGGCCCGCGACCTAACCCAATACCTCTCGCGACCCGAATTTGGGTCGCGACCCGAGGTTAAGAATCGCTGGCCTAGACCACAGATCACAGAAATAAATAAACCCAGACATATAGCAAGTCTATGGCGCCTGACTGCCCACCCACTCAAACCATCATATTTCCTGAATTGTTTCCACGTCATGCCGATGTTTTGATTACCCAACTGTTTCTCAAATGTTGTGGCAAATATAACCAATCTTCCTTTCTTGCGCTGCCATAAAAATATGCGCTTGACCATACGCCGTTACGTCATACATGAAGAGGAGTGAAAACAAAGCGATAAAAATTTAGATACTTATTATTATATTAATACTTTGCGGCCTTACTGGTGAAGAAGTTAGGAATCGGTTTAAATATAGCTCATCTTAAAGTGAACAGCTCACAAATTGAGAAACAGTGTGGGCCTTGCATAAAGGGTTTCGTCACTTTTCTCTAATAGAATAGTGTAAAATTAATGCATTTCATCTTGTCACAATACGGGTCCTAAATTTAATTTGGTTCATGAGCCCTGTAAAGAAAACAATATTGGTAATAAAACTAATTAAAATCTATCGCCAAAACAGTTACAAAAATAACAACGTGTTAATGGAAGAACAATCGTTCTTCGGACCATCAAACTGATCAACTTTTAACTATGCGACCAACTCTGAAATCACGAAAAAAAGATCAGCTGTTACATACAAAAAAATAATAACGAAAATATCAAAATGTATGAAGTATTTAGCAATTTTTTTTCGGTATTTCGGTCCCATAATAAACGTTGTTCAGTTTGAAGGTACGAAGAAACTGTTTTTCCATTTTGTGTTCATTTATTAACACGTTGTAGGTAAGTATTATCTTATATTATAAGATTTTAAATTTAATTAATGTCGAATTAAATATTCATGTGGCTCTACATGGATATCAATTTAATTCAATTCAATAAATGATACGAGTATAAACATAACATAACATTTATAACTAAACATTAACAATTAAAAAAAAACTGATGGTGTGGAAAAATTAAAGCATTATAAACACTAATTTGCATTCAACAAATTAGTGTTTTTGTTCACAACAAACAGTCACAATAATTCTAAAAACCAATTAATTTCTCATCGTTCGTGACTCTATAGTGATCGGTAAGCTTAGCGTGATTTCTTAATTAATTTTGTTTCATTAAAATTCCATGTTTTGTCCACTGTTCATTCAATGACATATTTTCCGATAATATGGAAATTTCGCTTTTTGACTTAGAAGTAACCGAATTTAAATCTTTAGTTAATAATAGAAGATGCATCAATCCTTTAAAAATGTCTGATCTCGATGATTACATATGGAGCTGTTTGCTGATAGTGGTTTTGTATTTAAAAGTTGAAAAAATTACAGTGATAATTGTCCTTCTTGATATAGGCTTTTTTCATATACCTAATTTTAATAAAAAGTAGTGTAGGTATATTTATTTACCAAGAGTGAGACTAAAATGGAGACAAAGTCACACACGCTCATTTGACATGACCTTTGTATACCTACTTAATTAACTGAAGTTTCAAAAAAGACCTCTGTTCAGTGACTTTTAAAATATGTATTAATTTACGTTTTAATACATATTTCATCAAAGGCTGAAACCTGTCAAAACAACACGTCTCTTTCTGATTACAATGCCAATAATCATTAGGGTTTTCATTTTATTACGGAGTCAATAAAATTTTACTGTGGGGCACCATGTTTTGCAAATGATTATGTCTTTAAAAGTACTTGATTCATTTTCAAAGAAACAGCACTTAATGCATAAAATACCAATTTTCAAATTCAGATTAGTAATTGGAGGGCACTTGATTCATTGTAAAAAGAAACAGCACTTTGTGCAGAAAATACAAATTTTCAAATTAAGATTAGTAATTGTACTGAAAGATTGGAAAATTCATTTCCATGAGTATAGTGAGCTCGAAAGTACTTAGAATAAATTAATAATACTAAAATGAGTTCTATTGTAACTAATATTTTTTTAGTATGTCTATAGGGCCCGGTTCTTAAGCTTTATTTTTTCATAAAGTAAAATTTAACAAAAAGTTGAATTTTTTTAACAATAAGCATAATGATGTAACTTTCCGAACTTGTAACCCCTATTTGATAGCAATATTCCTAATCCCTTACCTAATACCGAACAACAGAACGTGTATTTACGTCATGCTATAGACACCTAGTTTCAATATCAATTGTGTGAAGTAATAACAAATAAGTTATAAGCCTGTAAAGACTCGATAATAATATGACGGTATTAAATTAACAAAGTTTTGCAGTCAATATTGTGGCATTTAAAAGATCAAAGCTTCAAAAGTTTTCGGAACTTTTGAAGTGTAGTTGATACTTATTACCCAAATTTGTTATACAGGGTTATTTTTAGTTAGGAATTTAGATCACGCGATCGGTGTATTATGGAGTAACCAGAAATATATTTTAAACCATGCTTTGTAGAGAAAATTGTTCAATTTCATCCATAAATTGAACAATTGAGTAACAATGGCAGGATAATTTTGCTGATTCACAAATCATCCACCAGTCTTGGCCCTAGTGTAGATGTAGACCTGTCATATTTTTGTTTTCTATGTGTTTGCTATCAATTTTTGGATATTGGAAGCGATTTTTCGTAAATATCAATTTTTCTTCCCACACATTTTGGTTTTCAAACTGCGAGACTCGATTCCTGGACTAATTATAAATGAACCTTTAAATTTGTACGGAACCCTCGCCTCGGTGGGCGAGTCCGACTCGCACTTGCCCGATTTTTTACTGCTTATTATAAGCTTTAAGGCCGCCGGTAGCGATCAATTGCGATTGTGATTGTTGTAGGAATTGAAAATCGCTTCAATCGCACGTGTAAACGATAAATTTTCACATCAATGAGCGTCAATTACGTAAAAATTTACATTCACAAATGATAGGCTGCGTTCAAACGATACACGACCCGACCTCAACCCGAACTCTATTCAAACTTACCTCAACCGCAGCCCACCTCGAAATACATGGCTTACGATTTTGAGTCTTATGGCACATTAATAAGCTCCTGTGTAATGTTCAGGTGAGTTTGAGGTGAGTTCGGGTTGAGTTTGAGTTGAGTTTGGGTTGAGTTCGAGTTGTGTTCGGGTTGAGTTTGGGTTGAGCGCGGGGTGTGTGCAGTTGCATCGACAAAATATAACGGAGCTTACTTATTAATCCTACTAATATTATAAATGTGAAAGGTTGTGGTTTTGGATGTTTAGATGTTTGTTCCTCAATCACGCAAAATCTACTGAACGAATTTGGTTGGAATTTGGCACACAGACATTAGAACATAGAATAAAAAAATAAACATAGAGTTTTTATCCCGATATTTCCATGGGAGCGGGAACCACGCGGGTGAAACCGCGGGCGGCCGCTAGTGTGTCATAATACTCAAAACTATAAGTGCTGTATTTCAAGGAGTGGGCTCCGGTGGAGTTGAGTTCGAGTTGAGTTTGAGTTGAGTTCGGGTTGAGGTCGGGTCGTGCGTTATCGTCTGAACGCAGCCTTACCGGAGCTTAAGCGTAGCGTTATTCATACGCATTCGGGTAAACATAAAGAGTGATTCAGGTCCATTTAGATAAGTCTGATGGCACTGACTTACGTTTGGTAAGCTTTATTTCAGTTATTCGTCCATTTATCTCGTTCATTTATCTCAGTTAAGTACTTGCACTCTGTTTTTTACCATTATTTCTACAAACATCCTGAAAAGCTTATTAGAAGTGAAATACTCCTTTTGTTACATACGATACTAATTGTAGGTTTAATAATAAGTTATATTATGTTCTGAAAAACAATGAAAATAGATTTTTTTGTTGCCATAATTATATTACAAAGAAAAATAATAACGCAAGATAAGTTCTTGAAATTACTAACGATATTTTTACTGGAAATTGAAATGCAAAAATTCTAATCACAGAATGCAAAAATTAATTAAATATTTAGTTCATTTTTTCGATTGAATATTGTTTTTCATTATTTGGGAAAGTAATTTGGCATTGAAAGTGAAAGTGAAAGTGAAATATATTTATTTAAATAAGCTCACATAATAAGCATTTTTAAATCGTCAATTCTTTTACCCTACCACCCATTATGACGTCTTTTAACTGACAAGAAAAATGGGCGCAAAAAACTTGTCAGCTTTATCAATCAGATGGAACGATATTTACAAATATGTATATCGTTTCCAGACTTTATATTAACAAAGATTAACAAATAAATAACATTATTGAATTAGCTCATTTCTTAATGAGTTTCAAATTTCTTAATCAATTTACAGATTTTAAGCTAAATTCAAAGTTTGAACTTGTTATTCAGTCTAGGCTGTTACAATAAATAAAAATAAAAGAAAAACATACAATTCAATATGCATTAAGATAGGTAGTCAGAAGCAGACCCATTCTCACTGGCAGCACCAGTTCCCGAACATGACGCATGAACCAGCCATCTCTTCGCTCAACCATATTTGAGGGAACGTAACGACCCGCCTCATACGACACCACCGCAGAAATGATAAAAGATAGCATGACATACTAAGACTACCTATGTTAAGGCATCGAATTGAAAATTTATATCCAAAAGCTTTTCATAGGTCTTTCACTAAACTACTGACTATAGAAAGTAAAAATATTGCAATTAAATAAATCAAAACAAGGTAAGCTATTAAGAATTATATTTTTTGAGAAAGAAGTGCCATACATACAGACAATATAAAACAGATCTTTTATATACGAGTTATACGACGCCCTTAATACAAGCAGACAGAAGCAGACCCATTCCCACTGGCAGCACCCGTTCACGAGCATGACGCATGAACCAGCCATCGCTTCGCTCAACCATATTTGAGGGAACGTAACGACCCGCCTCACACGACACCACCGCAGAAATGTTTGAATTTTAAATGCCATCAAAACATCTGCAAATGATCGATTGGCTAACGACTTGAATTTTTACCACTTTAATATTTCTTATTAATTAAAGAATTTTAACGATTCTTAGTATTTGTAAGATTCAGAAAAGATAGACGGCACAAGTGTAGGTACGAAATTGTTTTAAAAGTTGCCCAAAATAAACTAGACTAACAACGTGAAATTAAATTAACCTCCACGAGCATTATTACATAGTCATTTTCGTGTTTTCCTCTACAATGTAAGTAAGTAATTAGTATTACAATACGAAAATTTTACGAGTTTTTCTTTACTGCCAAACCACGTATACTTTGCGGAGTAATTTGGCAACTTTTTAATGCAATGTGTAAGACTGGCGTGACGGTGGTTTTCAATATTAATCCTAAAAGCTTTAGAAGTTTTAAGGGTGACAGATGTAGCTTTTTTTGATGACTTGTTTATGGTTTAATTTTATGATTCAGTTATAAATTTTACAGCTAATAAAGAAGTTATGTTGAACACTGTTGTTTATGAACAAATATTTTGAAAGCAGTTTTTGATCGAAATGTTGTTTAAATTACAATTTTTTTTTTATCTTATGTTGCTCTAGCAGTGGTCGTGAGTTGTATGTTAAATCAAAGTTCCAATGTACTAGAAGGTCGTGAAATCTGTGATTTTTTGTATAAATGTCGCTTTATGTTTATTAGGGAAACATCGTTCTAGAACTAAGCATGGCATGACCTAATCTGCCTTACTTTAGTATGTTTTATACTGAAACTAACGAATTAACGGCCGTGCTGTAACAGCACACACCGTGGCTTAATAACTTGATTTCACCTGTGACATCAAACGTCTAATTAAATGGAAACTAAATTAAGCTGTTAACAGTGTTCAATAGTTATTGCATGCCTGAAATAGTTTCACTGCTTGGAACTGTTTCTCTTTAATTAAGGGCAAAGGGAAATTTGTATAGTTAATGTATCATAGCAAGCAAATTGTAGTAAATTGAATTTGAGCTTATGAATAATTTGGGTTGACAAGCTCTTATTATAATTTAAATGTATTGAGTAAACATAAATACGATTCATACTGCCTTGTTATGTTAAAGAGAAATTCCTGTTTGCGTCTGACTGACGTATTTTCGTTGTTTAGCAAATTTTGTAGTCTGCGTGTAATCCCTAAAAAATAAACAGTTTATGAATTAAACTATGGAGTTTCTTTTCTTAAAAGATTCAAGTTTTTGAAAAGTAATTGTATTAATAATGTTTAACATGCTTAAAATAAAATCTTTTTTAGTTTTTTTTATTACCTGACATCGGCAAATACAAAGGAAACTCGATTGAAGTTTTTCCGCCTTTTTCCTCTTCGAGCGTCATATTGCGTGGACAACACGGGAAAGCGCTTAGCCGCCACTTCCGTGGTGTTATGATTCCTTTTATTTGCTACATAAAGCCTTCTGCAATTGGTGCGTCGCGTGAATCCTGCTGCACACGTGCGGATTAATAGGTTAATCGTGTTTATGTGCTAGAAGAAATTAACAGTTGCAATAAAAGTAACATGTTTGATATGAAAAATACTAACAAATACAAGGTTATCTTGTATTCACCATCCAAAGGATCATGCCGCATTCTGGGCCATGATGCGCATTAACCATACATATCTGTGACAGACTCGTGTCATGTCAAAAAGAGGTAGATAACAAAATGTCATATAATAGGAAAATGTCAAACAATTATAACCCCAAACGGCTCCTTGAGGTTGAGATTTCTCTTTTTTCCCGCATATATTTTAATGATATTCATCCCACGCAATCACTATAAAATTACCTACTATAGTATTTTGGTAATTTCATCAAAGCGCATCATGACCTAGCTTGTAAAGTAAAATCGGCATAATCCTTTGAGGATGTGTTCAGTCCATGAAACTGAACAGCTTTCTCTCTAAGGAACACATGGTCAAATATGTATAATAAAAATCGACTTTCCTTACAAATCAAAGAGATCACGTGATCAATTTAGTATGGATGACTAACATTCTGTGGCGAAATTTGCAACATGTTTCTTAGAGAAAGTTGTTTAGTTTCAGGGACTGGACACATCCTTAAAAGGATTATGCCGATTTTTCTATACAAGCTAGGCCATGATGCGCTTTGATGAAATTACCAATATACTATAGTAATTTTATACTGATTGCGTGGGAAGAATGCATAGACTTATTATATTACTTGGAAGAATGTCATTAAAATATAATGCGGCAGAAAAGAGAAATCTCAGTCTCAAGGAGCTGTTTACAGTTATAATTGTTTGACATTTTCCTATTATATGACATTTCAAAATCAAAGTCAATGAGATATTATGGAGTATCAAAAGCTAATGCGCATCATGGCCCAGAATCCGGCATGATCCTTTGGATGGTAAGTTCTAAATGACCCGATATATTATGGAGTATCAAAATTGAATAAATATTGAAAAATCAAAATTATTTCTGTAATTTCTTTTCGTGACAAAATACTAAACTTGTAAATACGCCGCGGGCTGAACAAGATTAGGAATCCCTGGTTTAGGATGTAGAGTCCCCTGGTTTCCTCAATAAATAAAAATAAAATAAAGAGTAAGCTTTGTGTGAAAATCAGATTCGGGTATTTTTTTTATCAGTGGAGTCCATAAATTTAGGCCTGGGCACATCGGCTGCGTAGACACGCGTGTAGTCGTAGACCGCGTGTAGCTGTAGACACGCGCGTACTGACGCGCAGCAAAGATACGTGCGTGTTCGGTGAGACGTCCAATAGGGAATGCCATTAACTACATCGTCACGAGCTGCAATGCGTAGGGTTACGCATCAGTCTACGCGTTACGCAAGCAGTGTGCCATATTCAGACATTACAACGTCAGGGTAAAGTCTGCGTGCAGTACGTGCACGCTTGGCATCCGGTGTGTTTCGCACTTAAGTACGAGCTTTATATGAGTTTGTAGACAAAACCTGTAACCATTATTTGCAAGTGTTTTACAAGGATGCATTTAGGTACAAGAGCTGATGTCAAAAGTCAAGAAAAAAAGTAAATCCGGTGCTGCTGTGACAATATCGACATGTAATCAAGGCATGTTCTCAAGAACGTGAGAAGAGAACATACGTGATGATAAGAAAAGTTATTATTTTGTGAGATTTGAATAGATAAAGGCGAACTTTGTGAGATTTCCGCAAAAATACTTCAAGGTTTATTCTAGAAAAGCGTGAACAACTTTCTAAAGCGTGCGGCCTAGATATTTGGGATCCCATTGTGCTAAGTTTTAATGAGGTAATCCTTCCTAATTTATAAATGCGAAAGTAAGTTTGTTTGTTTGTCACACCTTCAACTTGCTGAGGAGCACGATGGCGCATCGGTTTAGTGCCTGGTCCAGCGATTGCGGAGGTTAAGCAACTTTCGCAAGGGTTGGTTATGGGATGGGTGACAAAAAATGTATTATCTTCAGTTCCTCCGTGCTTCGGAAGGCATGTTAAGACGTTGATCCCGGCTGCATTTGCAGTCGTTAACACTCAACAATCCGCGTTGGGCCGGGTGGTGGATTATGGCCCATCCTCCTTATCCACCCTTAAGAGAGGCATGTTCCCTAGCAGTGGGGATATTAAAAAACCGGCCAAGTGCGAGTCGGACTCGCACACGAAGGGTTCCGTACCAAAAAATGGCAAAAAATCACGTTTGTTGTATGGGAGCCCCCCTTAAATATTAATTTCATTCTGTTTCTAGTATTTGTTGTTATAGCAGTAATACAAATACATCATCTGTGAAAATTTTAATTGTCTACCTGCAGTCGTTATTAATATCGAGCAAAAAATGGCAAAAAATCACGTTTGTTGTATGGGAGCCCCCCTTAAATATGTATTTTATTCTATTTTTAGTATTTGTTGTTATAGCGGCAACAGAAGTACATCATCTGTGAAAATTACAACTATCTAGCTATCACGTTTCATGAGATACAGCCTGGTGACAGACAGACAGACAGACAGACGGACAGAGGAGTCTTAGTAATAGGGTCCTGTTTTTACCCTTTGGGTACGGAACCCTAAAAAGGCTGATGTCGATAGGGATAAGTAAAAATCTGAGGGATAAACTGTTTATCCCCCTTATTAATAAATGAAGATTAAGAGCCAAATTCACCATTGATTTTAAGCGCGATTAATATCACGTTTTACGTAATGTAGTTTAAGTGTCGAGTTTGATACCCCGTTCCCCGTTTATTCCAAAAATAAATTTCACCAGGTCATTAAAAAAAATGAATCAAGATTTAACAAGGCATTGTTTATAACATAATTGTACATTTTTGTAACGAATTTTACTTTGTTGTTATGACAGTGACAGCCTTGAACTTGTTTTTTGACAAAGCGCGTTTAAAATCAATGGTGAAATTGGCTCTAAGTTTACACCTAGTTTAACCAGATATGACGCTTTGAGACGTCAAACGTAAGTAATAATAGATAGATAGATAGATAGATTAACTCTTTATTGCACACACATTAAAATTAATACAGTAAAACTTAAAGCTTAAGTCTAATGGTGGGCAAAGGCGGTCTTATCGCTGGAAGCGATCTCTTCCAGACAACCTTTGATTCAGAGGATAGGAACCTGAGAGGAGATATAAAAACAGTGTGCCAACTACAAACAAAATAAAAAAGAAAAGCTTATACCCATACAAAATCAATAAACTTACACAAATACGGTACGAATAACAAACATACACTACATAAACCTAAATAAATATATAAGTTGTTGCAAACTAAGATTTAGCCAGTAGGTAAGCGTGTAGATGTGTCTTAAATACGGCGAGGGATTTCGAGTGACGGACATCAGGTGGAAGGTTATTCCATAAGCCAGTAGCAGTAACCGTAAACGAGTCCCTGTAGTATCCAGAGCCGGAGTGAGGAGCTCTAAGGCGATTGTCGGATTTGCTTCTAAGATCCCGATCATGATCCACGCCAAGGGGTTGGAAACGCTCTTTGAGATAGGAAGGAGATCTGGGGTCGTAAAGGATTTTGAAGAGCAGCACAAGAACATGCTCCTCACGACGTAACTTGATAGGTAGCCATCCAAGTTCTTTCCTGTAATCCGACACATGATCGAATTTGCGCAACCCATATATGAACCTGATGCATAAGTTCTGTAGACGCTGTAGTTTGCTCAACAGCTCTTGAGTGAGGTCAGTTTGAACAACATCTGCATAGTCCAAAATCGAGAGAAGGAGCGTCTGCGAAAGTTCTACTTTGGTCTTCATAGGGAGTAGGTTTTTCCACTTACGCAAGGAACCAGCAGCTGCGTACACCTTCCTGCTCACTTTGGCAATGTGTGGAGACCAAGACAGGGTATTGTCGAAAAGGACACCAAGGTTTTTGACAACATTGCTGAAGGGCAGTGGAACAGAATCAAAAAGAAGAGGTGGTACATTGATATGATTAAGTTTGGCAATCTGTTTTGATCCTCCAAAAATAATGGATTGTGACTTGTGGGGATTCACTGTGAGGCCGTGACTTAGGCTCCACTCATGGATGATGGCAAGGTCTGCATTAAGGTTGGAAATCGTAGCGCTTATGTCTTCAGAGGAAGATTGGGAGTAGATTTGGAGGTCGTCGGCATACAGATGATACTGGCATGAAAGAAGAGGTGTCAAGAAACTAATAAATATAGAAAAAAGAAGAGGGGAGAGGACACCACCCTGAGGCACACCAGCCACAACGTCACGAGGGGTGGACAATTTGTCATCAATCCGGACACATTGCCGACGCTCAGCGAGGTAGCTGTGAAACCACTTGACCACATCATCCGAACCAAGGACAACCTTGAGCATTGCCAAGAGTATGTCAAAATCAACAGTGTTGAAAGCGTTGCTAAAGTCTAAGAGAACTAATGTGGTGAGCTGCTGATTTGACATACCTTCTCGAATGTCGTCAGAGACCTTGGTCAAAGCAGTAACTGTGCTATGCCCAGGGCGGAAGCCAGACTGGAAAGGACACAGGAGGTTCTCAGAGTTAACAAACACAGAAAGCTGGTGAAGCACCAGACGCTCGAGGACTTTCGAAAGAAAAGGGAGGATAGAAATCGGTCTGAAGTGAGAGAGAAGAGAAGGATTAGAAGTTTTAGGGACAGGGATGACCATGGCTAGGCGCCAGGAGCTCGGAAAAGTGCCGGAGTTGAGCGAGAAGTTGAAGATGTTGCAGAGAATAGGGAGAATAACAGAACCACACTGCTGGATCATTTTACGACTTATACAATCTGCACCCTCCGCATTCGATTTAATATCCATGACAATTTTTTCAACCTCACGCTCAGAGACGCTTCTAAATGAAAAGGGAGAACGGTGCACGACAGGCAAGGACGCAAGAGATCGAAGCGTGGTCTGTTTAACATTAGGGGAGAGAGGAGAGTGGGCTATAAAGTGACGATTAAGGGAGTCGGGGTCGAGGTTATGTGGAGGAGTTGACTTCGTCTTACCAATCCTTAACGAATTCAAGAAAGACCATACCTTAGCTGGGTTGCCATTCGAAACTGAGTTATGTATGTGTCGACGCTGCGCATCTCTACACAACCTATTACATCGATTTCTAAGCTCCTTATATCGATTTCGGCTGTGCTCTGAAGGGTTACGCTTATATCTAGCTTTTGCTGCATTACGCCGATTCATCAGAGCCTTTATATCTGCGGTAAGCCAAGGAGTAGGCAGGTGCTTAAGGCGAATGGGTCGCAACGGGGCATGAAGATCGAAAAGTTGAATGAGGATGGAATTGAAGACCTCCAACTTCTGGTCGATAGTAGGTGCTTCCAAGACTGCATCCCAGTCGATATCGTTTAGGTCCGACATAAAGCGCTTCCCGTCAATGTTCTTAAAATCGCGCTGAAGGATCACACGTGGCTTGGGTTTAGGACATCGAATTTTGTAAGATAGAAAGATAAGGTCGTGGTAGGAGAAGGCTTCAGCAGAGAGTTGTCCATGACTGCTCACGTGGTCAGTAGAGGATACAATGACAAGATCCAACAAGGAAGGCTGGCAACCAGGGAAGTGATGGGTGGAAGAAGACGGGAGAATATTGAGGTTAAGAGAATCTACTATAGAGTTTAGACGAGAAGATCGAGAGTCACGCTTGAGTAAGCAGGTATTAAAGTCACCTAAAATTAATGTGTGATCGACCGTAGGAACAAGATTCTCTAATAAGGATTCAAACTTAGAGAAGTAATCAATATGAAGATTGGGACTATAGAATACTCCTAGTAGTAGTAGTTTTTTTTTTTTTTTTTTTTCCTGTGGCAACACCGACGGCACCAGTTGTCAAATTTTGCTCCCGTATTTAAATTTGAAATATTTTAATTATTAGCATAATAATTGTGGCTAATTCCATTGAATCACGTAACATTTACGTATAAAATTAAGTGTAGTGAAAACCAACAGTGAGTTGTTTGTGTATTTTGTGTGTTTTGTGACGTCGAACTACGGTCACTTTCACTTACCGGTATGACATGACATTGCATTTTTATCTGTAAATCATTGTTATCTCTTTCAAAGTAGTAATTTTTGTATGTGCTTTTAGTCTAATCTGTTCAGTTTATAACTAGTAAGGCTACATTTAAGGCCGATAGTGTAGTGTTATCATTTGGATAACCTCACTATAGTTGATTAAACATCCCCTTGGAATTACTTAGGTTTAACAAACACCTTTTTATTTTCACAATGTTGACCCGTAAGGCCGCATCTCGCCAGGAGGAGGCTAAACTCCATCAAACCCTACAGGAACTAAAGGCCACCAAGGAGTTGGTTAAGCAACTGCATTTGGAAAGAGATGAGAATGAAAAGGAATTGTTAGATGTGCTTCAAAGCAATACACAACTCAAAAAGGAAATGTCTGAGTTACATTTGTCACAACAGAATATGTTTGAGGAACGTAATAGGTTACAAACTTTAATCGATGGGTTCGACCAGTGCAGAGATGAGTATGAGAAGGCCCTCAGACTCATCTCTGGACTGGAAAAGCAGCTACATGACGCTAATAACCGTATTTATAAGTTAGAGTCAGAACAAAACCAAGCGGTAGTCACTCAGAACTTGAGTCTTTACGATGAGTTAGTCGGCTGTGACCCAAAACTTGTTTCTCCCTCACTTAACCATAAGCCAACAATTACAATTGATTTAACTTCTGAAGACTCAATTAATTGCACTATGAGTCAGGCAATGGTTGGTTGTAGTAGAAACAAGCTAAAGAAATATGTAAAAATTAACAAGTATATTTCAAAAACAAAAAAGTTACTAAATAAGCAGAAACACTTTTTCAAAAATATTAGTCACATTAGAGAGCGTAGACAACTAATTGAAAAGCTGGATACATGTCAAATTATAATCAATGAGAATAGACTGACATATGAAAATAACATTGCTATGTTAAATACTAAAATTCACTCATTACAGGAGTCATTATCCAGGATGACCCAAAATTATGACCGTTCCAAAAAAGAGATAGGGGAATATATACTGGCACTTAAATGTTTATCCACCCCCTCTCTGTCAGAAAACCATTCAACCCATAATGATAGCTCCTTAGCGTCAGGCCTAGATGCTCGGGACCATTTACAAGACCAAACAGTGTATGAGCCCTTAATCTCAGAACATGTAAATATTTTAGCAAGCACAAGTGAAAATAATTCCTTTACCACTAACAAATGTTCAAACATTATGTTGTGTGATGAAATTGGAAAAGATTTAGGCTACTTATTCAATAATCAATTGGGAGAAAAAGTTTTAAATTATTGTATACCGGGTGCGACCCTACATGACATTATGAGAAAAGTAATAACTCTAAACTTAAATGAAAATACCAATTTAATTATATTAGTTGGTCAAAGAGGTAATGTAAACAAGAAGGATCTCATTTCATACTACAATAAGTTATGCAGTTTAAATATAAATAAATTTGTATTGTTTACACTACCTTACAGTGCTAGCTTGCCACAGGAAGAAAATAATATCAGATATAATTTAAATTTAACACTAAGCAATATGACTTATTATAATAGTCAGAGATGTCACATAATAGACATAAATAAATTAATATTTAATTTTAAATTGACAAAAGATAAATATTATCTTACAAATTATTTTAAAAGACAAGTAGCTTTAGCGCTATCATTTTATTTTAAACATTTAGCCAAGAACTTGGCTATCACTTCTGCTTCTATTGAGCAGAATAGTTTTGACATTTTAAATGTGACCTTGGAATCCGTTCCAAGTAATAATAATACAATTTTTACTCCTGCTCCTATTGAGCAAAAAATTGTTGACATTAAAAATAACACTTTGGCATTTGTCCCAAGTAATTCTTTTATTAGTAATTTAAATTACATAATAAGACAATAGAGGAAGTCTCTAGCCGTGTAATGACTAAGGAAAAGCCTAAATATTTAACTATAGTTCACCAAAACATTCAGGGCTTTTCTGGCAAAGAATTAGAATTAGAACTTTTTTTAACTGAAAAAAATGTTAATATTTTATGTGTCACTGAGCACTGGCTTAAGGAATATGAATTAATTACAGGATTTCAATGTTATAAAATTGCTAGTTCATTCAGTAGGAAATCCACCACTAGAGGGGGATCTTTAATAATTTTGCAAAACAATATGAATTTTAAGGAACGAAAAGATGTGATATCCCTCTCTATTGAACAACACGTTGAACTGTCATGTGTGGAATTAGATCAGTTGATAATGATTTGTGTGTATCGCCCACCAACTGGTAACTACCCTCAATTTGAGTCCGCTATGGAGGACGCTCTAAAATTAGTCATCAAAAAGAATAAAAAAATTGTGGTGTGCGGTGATTTTAACGTAGACATCTTAAAGCCGTCCTCAATTGCAAGTAGGTTTCTGAATTTGTTTAAGTCCTTCAATTTAGCAAACACCTTTTGTGAACCTACAAGAATCACTGCTACATCTAAAACTTGCCTAGACAATATTTTTAGCAATTGTAATGTACTTGATAAAGAAATAATAAATTGTATTCGTTCTGACCATAGCG
Source organism: Agriphila tristella (assembly GCA_928269145.1). NCBI lineage: Eukaryota > Metazoa > Arthropoda > Insecta > Lepidoptera > Crambidae > Agriphila > Agriphila tristella. The sequence goes on along the minus strand of OV743436.1, from coordinate 25,318,174 downwards.
GACAAATAGCTTCCCTTGAGCACCATCATGTTCCTCATCAGTGTAATATAATTTGCAGACCTCTAACTAAAAATAAATTGGAAAATTTTCATAATAATGTCACTGCCAAAACTCTTTGCTTACCTAGTAATGATAATCCCAATACTCATTATGATGATTTATTTAATTTAATTAAAGTAGAATTTGATAAAACATTTAAGCAAAGATCTATTAAATCCAAAGACTTTAAAAAGAAATTTAGTGATTGGGCAACACCAGGCATATATGTTAGCAGAAATAAGTTGTTTGAATTATATGGTCAGAAAACAATTTCAAATGATCCCGAATTTCATGAATATGTAAGAAACTATTCAAAAATGTTTAATAAAGTATGTACTTTAGCAAAAGCAAAATGTATATCTTCAATAATTCATCAGTCAGATAATAAAATAAGAGCCACTTGGAATATTATAAATAAAGAGACTGGGAAAACTAAAAATAATGACCGTGAATACTCATTAGTATCAGACAATAAAATTATTGAGTCAGATGAAGGAGTGGCAACAATTTTTCAAGATTTCTTTTCTAAAATACCTATTGCAACTACCAGTAATTTAAATTCATCTCCAAAAATTGCTGTCTCCCTCTTGGAATCATGTGTTGATAAGTGCAATAATGTATTTAAATTTAGACATATCAATAGTGATACCATTCTTAAAACATTTAATTCAATAAATATAAAAAAGACTGAAGATCTCTGGGGCGTTTCAACTCACATAATTAAGTCTATAATAACTACTATTGCTCCCCATCTTGCTTTTATTTTCAATAAGTGTGTTGATGAAGGGATATTTCCAGACTTAATGAAATATAGTAAAATCATCCCTCTTTTTAAATCTGGGGACAAAAGCGATCCCGCTAACTTTAGACCCATTTCCATTTTGCCAGCACTAAGCAAAATTTTTGAAAAGATCATTTATGATCAATTATTAGCACATTTTCTTATCAACAAACTACTTCACGAGAAACAATTTGGTTTTACTCGTGGTAGATGCACAACTGATGCTGGAATTGCACTTCTCAAACACGTCTTTGAAGCATGGGAGAGTAAACAAGATGCAATTGGTATATTTTGTGATCTCTCTAAAGCATTTGATTGTGTCAGTCACAGTACTTTATTAGATAAATTGGAACATTATGGTGTATCAAAAAATGCAGTAAGCCTTATGCAATCGTATCTGTCGGCGAGAACCCAAAAAGTTGTTGTAAATAAAACAGAATCCTATGAAGCACCTATTACTATGGGCGTGCCGCAGGGATCGATATTGGGTCCATTGCTTTTTCTTATTTATATTAATGACCTTCCTTACTATACTAAAAACTTATGTGAAATAGTACTGTTTGCTGATGATACTTCTTTAATTTTTAAAGTTGATAGAGGATGTAACTGCAGTGACGATGTAAACAGCACTCTTTCCAAGGTGATGCATTGGTTTACTATTAATAATCTGAAGCTTAACTCTAGTAAAACTAAATGTGTCAAATTTTCACTTCCTAATGTGAGGCAGGTTCATATGACTATACATGTAAATGGCGAAGCAGTCGAATTTGTTGACTCAACAAAATTTTTAGGTATTACTATAGACTCGCGGTTGCAATGGGACCCTCATATCGATATCCTGTCAAGCAGACTTAGCTCTGCTGCCTTTGCAGTTAAGAAAATAAGGCTTCTGACCGACATTGAAACAGCAAGATTGGTTTACTTCAGTTATTTTCATAGTATTATGACCTACGGTTTGTTGTTGTGGGGCTCAGCTGCTAATATTAATAACATATTCATCTTACAAAAAAGGGCAGTGCGCGCTATATACAACTTACGGTCTAGAGATACTCTTCGTGACCTATTTAAAGAAATTAAAATATTAACGGTAGCTTCCCAATACATCTATGAAAATATAATGTATGTAAAGAAAAATTTAGATAGCTTTGTAAAAAATAGTAATGTTCATAAACTCAATACAAGAAACAAGAACAAACTTGCTGTTCCAAGGCGCAGACTGCATAAAACCGGAAGCTCTTTTTTGTGTAGATGTATTACCTTTTATAATAAGATACCAGAACAAGTCACAGAACTGCCCTTGGAAAAATTTAAAAATACTGTTAAATCCAATTTAATGAGTAAAGGTTATTACACTGTTGACGATTATTTGAAGGATAAAAAGGCATGGGCATAGCTTTTGTATTGTTAATTATTACTCTAATACCTCAGTATTGATTAGAACAAGTCCGGAATTCTTTCATAGGTCTAGATAAAAGTCCTTTAATTAAACTCGAATCGTGATTTTCTTTTCTAAGTATAAAATTGTGAGAAGTATCCTACCTACTTAAAAACGTACTTCTGGCTTCCTGACTCGACGACTTAATATGGGTAGCTTTAGTATGTCATGCTCACTTCAAACATTTCTGCGGTGGTGTCGTGTGAGGCGGGTCGTTACGTTCCCTCAAATATGGTTGAGCGAAGCGATGGCTGGTTCATGCGTCATGCTCGTGAACGGGTGCTGCCAGTGGGAATGGGTCTGCTTCTGTCTGCTTGTATTAAGGGCGATTTGCAATCGATGACTCAGCGATCAATGTGCTGAAATGCACCCAACGTCAAACAAAAACAAGTGAATAAAATAAATAACCTAAAAGTCGTAGGTAGACAGTCAGTATTATAAAAATATTTTTGATAATAAGTAGGGTGTGTGTTGAACAGTAAATTTTGAAAAAATGTAACGATAAAAAAGTTAACTCCACTACCTACAAGAAGTACAACATTGGTTTATGAGATAACGCGTACCTACATACATGACCATTAACCTAAAGACGAAAACTTCGCAACGTTTATAAACGGAAAAATGGGAATCCTTTCGTTGTTACAACGAAACTTCTATGCATTATCAGCCGAGATACTTGCGGAGATAGCGCGAAGATCAGCTAAAGATTCCACCTTGTGTCTTTTTCCATCGGGAGTCTTGATAATAATATTGCTAAGCCTTGCTTAAACCAGGTGTAAACTTAATCTTCGTTTATTATTAAGTATAGCCGTATGAGTCTAACTTGGCGGTAGGATAGACTGCCACTTCAGCAACTAAAAAGGTTTAACATTCATTGCACAATCATTTTGATCATGATTGATCAATGTATTTTTTGTGTCATTACAGTTATTTCAACACAAATACAATTTTAATGATAGACCACTTTTCATAACGTAAAAAAGTTTAAAATTCATTGTACAATCATTTTGATCATTGATTGATGATTGATCAACGTATTTTGCTGTAATATTACAGTTATTTCAACGCAAATATTGACATAAACATCTGAATACCAAAATCAGTTTCAGTTTCCGGAGACAGCCATTTTGAAAAGATAAACCTACTATTGATCCCACAATCTTTTGCGTCATACTCGTCAAAATGACGTCAATGAAAGAAATTTAAACCGATTACTTTATCTATAGGATTTTATGTATGATGTTTAATAACAAAAATATGCTGCACTTTAAAGATATCGATGTTATTACAAAAGATTTTTAAACACCTGTTTAACATAGACACTGTTTTAATGTGAAGCTGTGTGCACTTTTTTGACAATATTGTTTGAAAGAGACAGCATCACATTAAAAAAGTGCTCAAGTTAAACAGGTGATTTAAAATATTTTGTAAACTAATAACTTAACACCGCATGTGTATTTAGCCTTTTGTTATCCCTGCACTTTGCTATATTTTATGCTTCAACGCGTACATAGTTTATACCAGTTGTACAGATATATAAATCACCTTTTCTTGCACAAAATAAACAACTTTTAATATTACATTTATATTGTTTTGTTTTTTTTTATTTTTTTTTGGAATAAGTTAATCCTAAACTAGTAACTATTATTCTAAGAATATTATTTCTGAAGGCGTATAGGATGCGCTTAAAAGGTGGCATATTTTCTAACCGCACTCAACGCCGGATAATGCGCACATTTACAAACATCTGCACGTCGCCGTTATAACGGACGGCAGATCCAGAAATTGTAAATGACAACGGGGTTAGTTGAGTGGGTGAATTGATAAATTGTGTTCAAGGAAGGAAGTATACTGGAAACAAGATAGTTTTCTTACATTTGTTTTTGGTTATATTCTTTTTTGTGAAGTTATTTTTTTCTTTTACATAATGGGCAGAGAGTTAAGGCTCAAGAGACTTTGGGACTTTTCATGAAGCTCATGCATGTACCTAGTGATTTATCAAAATTAAGTCAATTACATCATAGTCATTATTATTTGTAACTTCTTGACTGATTTTATTTTGATAGTCAAAATATTATTTACAATTTTATAAATTGTATTTTAACTTTAAACCATCCTAATTTTAGAGATTTTTTTTAAATATTTTATTTTCTTTTAAAATACTGTTTAAATACATTTGCACACATCCATATATATTTGGTGATGTGGTTTTCGACTACATTACCAAATATATTTTCAGCCCAATACAATCGAATTTACTGACGAAATGCAACTGAATGATTCAGTCTGTCAGATTCTCTTTTATCAATTTATGTGTTCACTGAACAGGTACGAGTACTATAACACGGCTCTTTAAACATCATAGAAGGAAACTCTACATTAATAATTATACACTTAACTGCACAAAAATCGAGATAGTCTGTGATTTTCATACAAACATGCTCACTTCACATTCTCATAAATAAAAAGTACACGTATCACTGCAGTGACTTTTTTTACCCCAGTCTAGCCCGAAAGCAAAGGCAAGGTCTAAGATGGAGCGAGCTTGCTCAGAAAGTGCCTATTCACTCTGGCCTTAAAAAGAGTCAGGTTAAATGCGCTCGGAAACATAAAAGTTGTTAAATAGCGTTTGGTACGCAGAAAAGGTATATCAACCAAGAACGGATGGTAATCCGTAGTGCGTCTGGATGTCCGATGGTAGAAAGGAGAAGGTGGAATGAGCTCATGCGGAAGCACACTCGCCGAAGAACAACCTAATAGAAGACGAATAGGCTAGCAACTTTCCGGCGGTGAGCCACACTGTGAAGCTTAGCTTCTACCAGTTTTCCATCGCCTATTAATCTCTTGGCTCTGCGTTCCACCGAGTCCAGTGCAGCATGTTGATATTTCGCCAATCAAATAGATCAAATGTCATCTCACAAATAACCATTCTAACCATCTTCAAAAACCTCTTGATTTCCTAAAAAAAAAAAACAGTTTTCACATTCCATACTGTCCCGTTTTTTGTGCCGCTGAGTGCAGTGTTGTACAAGGCTCGAGGCCTCCGAGTCTTTATGTCTAGAGCTCAGTATCGTTTACAGGGCTCGCCTCGTTTGCATGAAGCTCGACGACTCGTGAGTCTTTCAGAGCTCGAGCCTTTTTCAGAGATCGGTCGATCTCGAGGCTTTTTACACATCTCGAGCCTTTTTGAGTGCTTGGTTGTTCTCGAGACTTTTTCACGGCTCGAGTCTTTTTCGGCGCACTAGTTGTGATCGGCTGCTGATAAATGAGGATAAGTAGAGCTAAACCACAATAGATTAAGCATCTACGGTGCTCTTTATGACATAAGACATTCATCTTTTTGAGTTTTAATTTTGGAGACTAGAGGTTAAAGCTCGTTTAGCGAGCCTTCTCTTTTGAAGACTCGAACTCTTTTGAAGGTAGACGCGTGGCTCAGAGAGCTCGTAAAGTAGAACTCGACGCCTCGAGGTTTGTACATCACTAGTGAGTGTTAATCTCAAGGCGCCCCGTAGTAGTAGTATCTAGTGGGTAGTAGGGCGCCTTAAGTTCGCATTTCTAGACGACGCGCGGTTAAAACTCACCCACTATTTTGACATAATTGTTATAGTCACTTGAAGGTGTAAAATACTAATCCCAACTTGACCTGAACTAGCCGCTAGCTTAAATACCGTTAAGCATTTCTATGCCCTATGACATTTGCTTTGTTCTAGCAAAATGTCGCTTACGTTTTCAGTAATAATAAATAGTTTATGAAGAACGCAATACAAATTCGTCATAAGTGACCTATAAATCGAGTTAAGGTCTAAATGACCTATTAACGCAATAACTTATGATTAACCTCCCTTAAAATGACTCTCTGCGGCCGAATTAAAATAATGATTTAGTAGAACCGTAAACTTGTTAAAGTTTTTTTAATCCAAAAAAGTACAAGAAAGGTGTTAACTTGAAACTTTAGCTTTGATAAAGATGATAATAAAATGAGGAAAGTTTTTTAAAAACTATATTTAAATGAAAACGAAATAAAAGCTAAAGAAAAGCAAAGTTATTATTTCATACAGATTGAGTTTCTTTATTAATCTTTTAAGTTAGTTAATATTTCCATGATAAAAGTATGAGCGGAGATTTTCCCGTTGATCCGAGTGGATTTCCGAAGTTAGATTTTCTTAGAAGCAAAGTATGAATAATGTAAGAAATATTTGAAAGCAAGAAGTTCTGAAACTTTTCTTTATCTCTCATAGCAGCTGTGACCTAGGTTTTTGGAAATACTGAAAATGGCTGTGTAGTACCTAAGCTTTCGTATCATGTTTCTTTTTGATGGAATTTTCATCATAATTGATATTTCTTTACAATAGCAGATGTTGATATGAAGAACGATAATTATTTTAATAATATAATAAATTGACAATACAAGGATAAAAAACTTTTTTTTAAAGAAAAACCTTCTTCAAAAAACCTGAAAGTGAAAAGAAAAACAGTTTTTAAGTTAAATACATCTAAAAAGCAAGAAATAATATTCAAATCATTAGTAACGCATATTAATATAAAAAACAAACGTATATTGAAGTCGGATAGGACTGGAAGACAACTTCTTTTTTATTTTATTTCTAAAAGCCCCACCCGAATTCATTAGACGTTTTTATTAATATTGATATGCGTTACTAATGATTTGAATAAGTATTATATTATACAAATAATTGATATTTTTCAGGATTACGAAAAAACTACTAGTTAGATCTCTGTAAAAAAATATGGGACCACACATGAACTATGTATGTTCTTTGAGATAAAAAAAGTATTGTTTAAATCGGTTTACAACTGGCGACGTTATGGTAAAACATACACAATGAAACCGTCGCGTCGACTTGATAACCTCCTTCTTTTTTGAAGTCGGGTAAAAATAGCATTGTCAATGCCTAAAATCTCAAAATTTTATTGAACTCATAGCTTGCATATTTTGATTGCATCTCGTGTGGACAACGTGTAGTCCATGCGGTTACTTTTTTTCAACAATTTTTTTACAATTACATTGAAACATCGTAAGTTAAAATTACAATAGGTACCTATCGCTTATAATTATTATAATGCACTAGACTTTAGTCGAAAGGGAGAGTTAGTGTAATGATACATTTATTTTATCTTGTCGTACATGTTAACTTTGTCAATATTGCTTAACTATGCCAAACTTCTCTCAGTAGTTATAAATTCATGATGCGGTGTTTGTAGTGTGTTCAAGTGTGACGAATTAATACTTAATGCAAGACGAATTGGGCGTTTTCTGTGCCAATGGGAATTGGTGGAATGCCATCACTTAGATAAACTGTTTATGTTCTCTTAATTGTCATGTATTTGTTTATTTTGTATTTAATTACTCAATTGCATATAATTTTTAAATAAAATCCCATGAGAATCATTTGCTAATTTTTTGATGTAGAGCACGCACGCTATGTTTGTTTTTAAACATCTATTCCTAGACTGTGTTAGTAACTTCTAAAGTTACCTGAGTAATAGAACTTCACACAATCTTGTAGGTGTGGCCATACGAGCGAACCAGAAAGTTTATTATTAAGTGTATTTTAAGCTCATACGATGTGGCAGCTTACAGCTTGCGGCTGTTGGTTACCAAGTTACGACTTGTTTCATAAGTTTCGATAAACTAAATGCCTATTTGAAGTAGATATATTAGCTCGACTGAGTTCCACACCTTAGGGTATTTTACCCTCAATTTAGGGTATTTTCACACCTTTAGGGTAATTTTTAGTGTATAAAATTATTTAGGGTAATTTTTAGGGGAAACAATTCGTGTCTTTGTATGATTTAAAAAAAACCACTGAAGAGTTCGACTTTTTTTATACAGTCATGTCGTGTTGGAAATCCAAACAATGGTACATCCATTGTTCCAAGATTTATAATAGATATTATGTTTAAGAAAAACGTTTAAATATAGGAAAATTCACTACGATTTGTGGTTTTATTTTAGAATAAATGTTTAGGGTAAAATATTTTGAAAAGAGCCCAATTTAGGACCCTTTTATTTTTAATTTTTTCACAAAGAGTCAGGGGATAATCAATATCAGAGGGTGGCAACACTGGCGACTTAATGTTTCATTATCATTACATGACTACATATTATAAAACAAAGTCCTCCGCTGCGTCTATGTGTCTGTCTGTTCGCGATAAACGTAAAAACTACTGCACGGATTTTCATGCGGTTTTCACCAATAGATAGTGTTTCATAAGGAAGGTTAATAAGTATAATTTGTCAAGGTTTTGTGTAAATTGGTTGAAATATAATGATTTGTTGGAAGTGTCGGAAACAACAAGCCGCCTAATATGAGCATTCATCGAAAACGCTGCCTAAACCTATTGAGATAAAACAAAACAAATTGTTAGGTTGCTGTATAATTACTTTAATTATTTTCCATAATGAACACAATTTATTATTTAATTTACCAAACGAGTTATTAAAATAAAAAGTAACTTTGGTCATGAGTCTGTAATATTGTCTGAAGGTCACTGACCTCCATATTTTTATTTTATTTTCAGCTCAGTGCTGAATACGTAGTACTTGTTGTTAGGTCTGTCTGAAGTTCTTTAAATCTGCCATTTTGCGTTAATCACAATACATCTTATATTTATCTTTGTGATATAATCATGCCAAATGTTTATTTTTAAAATATCAATATTTATTATTATTAATTTAACAAATTATTTTACATATTATTATATCTAAAGGACACAACTTTAGTGTGTACAAATTTAATAAGTGAATGAGCCTAAAGTTGTATTCGGCTATTTGCCGAACAAAACAAAAATACTGCATTTAAGTAATGAGATGATTTTGCTTTGATTACATAGTTAATTGTCGGAACACGTTAATTTTTCTGTGTAAAAGCTAAATTCCAGGGAAACCACGTTATGTGCCTATAGCGAGTCACGTGCTAATGTTTACCCTTAATACTATTAATTCTTTTCTCTACTGGTTCCTACTCACCAAGAGCGTCTGCAACGCTGGATTTGTGTGCTCCAGCCTTTATAGCTCTGAACTAACTGTTTTCATTTGATTTTCAGATTGGCTACGTCAACAAAAGGAGTACCTATTGTAAGTATTCTAATAACTATTTTTATTTACTTTATTTATTCAACTGACTGATCGTTTTGGAAACACCTACACTGAAAAAAATGATTAGTTAACAGTAACCAAAATTTGGTTACTAGTAGGCCCTAATCTACGGACTTGCGAACTACTGGTTATCAGTAACAAAATTAGGTTCGTTTAACTGTGTTATGTAACGTATAGCCTAACTTTTTTCGTTTAAATTAACCTAACAATTTGACTTTTTTTAATCTAACTATTAGTCTAAAAATTACAATGCTATTTGTAAAAAGTAGACAAAGGATTTTGCTGTAACTAACTAAAGTGTTTAGTTATCGATATCTGTACTATTTGCTTGTTGGGAACCAAACTGTTAGTTCAATTTTATTTTACTGTTTGCTTACAGGTTACAGATTAGGTTTGACAATATATAACAAAACCATTTTGTTATTAGTAGCTAATCCCAGTTAAGTAATTATTAGTAACAAAAATACAGGGTGTAAGAAATGGCTTGGCAAAAACTTAACAGACGCAATTAGCCCATGAAACTAAACTACTTTCCCCAAGGGTTTCCTTTGGGAAAGTAGTAGGTTTTATAACTTGTTCAGTTTCATGGCCTAATTACGTCTGTAAAGTTTTTTCCAAGCCATTTCTCACACTCTGTATTATACTGTTTAAACAAGGTGTAAGGTAAAGGCGAAATAATAAAATACACGGAAATATATGAATTACGATTTTATTAACGATTTATAAAAGACTTCCATCAAATTAAATAATTAGTGGATACCTCATAAACTGCAAGTTCTTATCTGAGGTGCCTTTGCGTAGCTTTCTTCTTCTTCTTCTTCAGCCTTAGGTCACCCACTGCTGAGTGTAGGCCTCCTCGAATGCACGCCATCCCGTTCGGTCTTGTCCTTTTCTCATCCAGTTTTTCCCCGCTACTTTGGTGATGTCGTCTCACCATCTGGATTTTTGGCGGCCAACGCTTCTGGTACCGGGTTCTCCACTCCTCTCCAGCACTTTTCTGCTCCACCGGTCATCGGTTCTGCGACATAATATGTGACCGGCCCATCGCCGCTTCCTTTGTGCAACGACGCGCCCCACGTCAGTTTATTGCGACTGCGAATTACCGTGTTTCTAACTTTGTCGCGTAGAGTGATACCCAACATGGCGCGCTCCATCTTCCTTTGGGCTACCTGCAGCTTCTGGATATGTTTTTGTGTAAGGGTCCAAGTTTCTGCCCCGTAGAAAGTTGTGCAGGTTTGTAAAATCTTCTAAAAATTGTCTGCCTCACAACACACCCTGCACTCCCGGAAGGACTTCTATCAACTGATGAAAATTCCGGCGCAGGAATGAACTCGTTTGGCTTTGCTTTGTCACACACTGCACAGGTCCCTCCCCTTTAACCGCACCGCATGAGGTTTGGGACACATAAACAATCTGTTTTTGTTGGTGGCAGCAAAAAAATGATTAACTACTTCAAAAGTCATTACGTAACTTAAAGAAAATTTAGTTAATTTAACAAAACTGTTCGCATAGTTCTTTTGTGCTTAACTTGTGGGCAACTACGAACAAAACTATTGTTATTAATAGATAAAATCAATTAGTTATTGTGAACAAAACTGTTTATTGAATATTTAACATAAGTTTTGTACTTGGTTGATACGTGTTGATTAATTACTATTTAATTTACGAATTTGTTAAAAATAACACACACTTTGATTGATATTAAGCACAAAGTTTAGTTAAATGTAGAAACTGGTTTTGTTGCTGCAACTGCGCTAGTTTGTCTATGAAAAATCAGTAAACAGTAACAAAAAATTAAGTTACTACATACCAAATATAAATTTACAAAACTAGTTGTGGACTGATTATTATACGTTATACGTTTTAATCATAAACCAGGCGGTGTTTTTTTGAAACCTATGTACCTAAGTATTTTGCTTTTTAACCTAAATAGATAACCTACTTCGCAGCTACTTACAGCGTCTGGCCAGTTACGAGCCATAAACATATTTTTGCGTATAAAAATATTGTGTACCTACTTGGGATAGTTTTACCATCGACTTTCTGAGACCTTTTTATGTCGATCATCACCAGATTCAGGGGCAAAGTAGTTAATAGATTCAAGGTTATTTTACTTGACACAATTGCTTGCTTTGTAATGCCTCTATAGTAAAGAAGGTAAATTATAAAGCGGAGCGACAACATCACTTAAAAAAACTGAGTGAATTGCATTCACCTACTTATTCTTATATGTTTGATCAACCATTATATTAGTAAACGAAATGAACAACGAGATGATTAATTAATGATATTTAATGCAACTACGGTTGCTGTAAGGTGCAGAATTTTCAGAAAACGCAAGAAGCAAACTCCTAATCAATCCATCAAAAACCGTAAAAGTGTTTTCGTAAATAATTTCTACCTTAAAAGAGCTTAGAATAGAGTTGCAGTCATTTTAGTTAAAGGTATATAAGGCTTAATAAACGTCATAACTTTCATTATTCATAAACGTACGGTATTTAATAAAATGCTACTTTAGCGTTTGTTGTCGTTCTGACGAATCCATAGATAAAACAGGCAAATCCACAGGGGGTCAAGTCTGCTAATGTTAACGTAACGTCTAAATCGTGGTTCAATGCTGTTTGAATGTTAATGAAATGAAATGAAATGAAATATATTTTATTTAAATAAGCTCACATAATAAGCATTTTTAAATCGTCAATTCTTTTACCCTACCACCCATTATGACGTCTTTTAACTGACAAGAAAAATGGGCGCAAAAAACTTGTCAGCTTTATCAATCAGATGGAACGATATTTACAAATATGTATATCGTTTCCAGACTTTATATTAACAAAGATTAACAAATAAATAACATTATTGAATTAGCTCATTTCTTAATGAGTTTCAAATTTCTTAATCAATTTACAGATTTTAAGCTAAATTCAAAGTTTGAACTTGTTATTCAGTCTAGGCTGTTACAATAAATAAAAATAAAAGAAAAACATACAATTCAATATGCATCAAGATAGGTAGTCAGAAGCAGACCCATTCCCACTGGCAGCACCAGTTCACGAGCATGACGCATGAACCAGCCATCTCTTCGCTCAACCATATTTGAGGGAACGTAACGACCCGCCTCATACGACACCACCGCAGAAATGATTAAAGAGAGCATGACATACTAAGACTACCTATGTTGAGGCATCGAATTGAAAATGTATATCCAAAAGCTTTTCATAGGTCTTTTACTAAACTACTGACTATAGAAAGTAAAAATATTGCAATTAAATAAATCAAAACAAGGTAAGCTATTAAGAATTATATTTTTAGAGTAAGAAGTGCCATACATACAGACAATATAAAACAGATCTTTTATATACGAGTTATACGACGCCCTTAATACAAGCAGACAGAAGCAGACCCATTCCCACTGGCAGCACCCGTTCACGAGCATGACGCATGAACCAGCCATCGCTTCGCTCAACCATATTTGAGGGAACGTAACGACCCGCCTCACACGACACCACCGCAGAAATGTTTGAAGTGAGCATGACATACTAAAGCTACCCATATTAAGTCGTCGAGTCAAGAAACCAGTAGTACGTTTTTAAGTAGGTAGGATACTTCTCACAATTTTATACTTAGAAAAGAAAATCACGATTCGAGTTTAATTAAAGGACTTTTATCATGCTATTTATGCATTATTTATAATGCTTTTTGACACAGTTCTTATTTCTTAACCCAAAATCGAGACACAATGTGTTTCGGTTTTGGGTTTAAGAAACACAATGTGTTTCAGTTTTGGGTTTAAGAAACACGAACTGTGTTAAATAAAGCATTACCACAAACACCATTGAACCATGATTTCAACGTTAACATTAGCAGAATTAACCCCCTGGCTGATATCTACATCTTCCGAAAAATTAAAACAATATCATTAAATTTCAATATGTTGTAAAATAACAAAGCTGTCGCTTCAGTCGGCCATGTTATTCACTCTAATAAGGATAAAATAGGCAGCACCCTTCTATAACTTTATTATATAACAATTAAACAGCTATAAGTTATAGATATTAATTATATATCCATAACTTATAGCTGTTTAATTGTATCAATCTTCGTGTAAGCAGTATAAAGACTAAAAACAATCATATTGCATGGGTTATGCAAAAGCTCCAAAAAATAATTTCACAAAGTGTGGAAAGCGCAAACACAGAATAGATAATAGTACAAGTCTCGAGTGAGGAAGCTTGCACTGTTCCAACAAAAACCGCTCGTGAATCAGAATTGGTACTATAAATCATAGAGGAATTTCAGTTAGCGGGTTTTCCCGAAATTTATTGAAGCTTCTTTCAAGTACATTAATTGAAAATACCGTCATGTTAAACGAAATCGTAATCCTATCAAATTAGAATTTGGGATGTGAAGCACTGTTTCAGTAGAACGGAGGCTTTCAGGCGACGTTACATCCTTAAAGCGTTACAGCTGAAAAAATACAGGTTCAAGTGAAATTCGTTAATTATTTTATTCGGAACACTTAAAATTACAACGGTGTGAGAATAAAATAAGTTTTTGTTGTACTTTTAAAAGTTATTTTTGTTACGATTGAAAAAAGCGAAAAGGCATGGTGAAAAAAAGACATCTATACATATAATAAAGCTGTAGAAAAGTTGTGTCTGTACAAAGAAAATATTTTGAATAAAAGTGGTTGGGGTGTTTAATAACAACCTATTAAACCCATTTCTATCATTTTTGGATTTTTTTCTGTTTGTCTGTTTATCTGTTTCTCTGTTTATCTGTATATTTGTGCGCTAATAACTAAAAAAGCGCTAACTCAATCGTAATGATGTTTACATATAAATATACTACGTATTTTGCAAAATAATTTAGATTTATCTCATTGCAATCGGTTTACTCAATCAAAAGATATACGACTTTTAAGTTTATAAGAAGATTTTACGATTACTTCGTTGTAACAATTATCTTTGGGGAATTATACTGTTAGAACGACGACTTCCTGGACCAGGTGTTTCCACATCTGGCACGGTAAAATGGTAAATGGCTTAGAAGTAAACAATAATAATAAGCTGTAATGTTTTAGGTCTTTCTTTTGTAATTTCTTAGAAAAAAAAATGCACGTGCATGCATTAAAATCTAAGCCCGCTTTTTATTATATAATTTTATACTACTAGCGGAAGCTAGAAGTCGCGGGCCTGGATAAAAAGTGTTCTATATTTTAATGTCCTGCCTTGCTAGGTAGCCCGCTTGGTGTAGACGTGACTTACGCGCAGCAGGCCTCTGGTAAGCGCGTACGCGACCGAGTGCGATGTCGGGCCGCGTCCTTACGCGCAAGTGGTAAACACCCTGCCTCGCAAGCGAGGTACGTCCGCACCAAGCGTACTGCCGAGGCAGGACGTTAAAACATAGAATAGGTACTTCGTATCCTGGTTAAAGGTTCCCTTAGGATTTTCTCGAATGTCCACGCGGACGAAGTCGCGGGCGGAAGCTAGTACCTAATATGGTTTGCACCAAACATTTTTGTTTATCGAAAGCATTTTCGGTGACTGATGCTTTCATAAAAAGGCCCCACGATATTATGCAGGAAATCTTTAAACAAACTGACATTCGTGATCGGCTTTGTTTGGTTCGGCCTACAACGCCATTGTTGATGTTATTGTTTTGTTCTACAAACAATGATTCCCCATTTTTTATTTCTAAGTCATTTAAAAAGTGAAAAATCTTATGTTTTGTCTTTTTACCATATTTGAATTCTAAAAACAAATTTATAACCCGGGTAACGTAACGTCGTACGTAACGTTTTTGAAACTAATTTTAAACTTTTAAAACTTAGAACAACGCAGCTTCCGTCTGGAAAATCCGCCTTGCTCTAAGAAAGAAGACTACCAACATTGTTTACCTCTGATTTTTTTAACTAAAATAGACTATAAGTTTGTTTTTATTTACAGTGGGTAGCGTTTACTCACGATGACGACATGAAGATAAGACGTCATGGTAACGATAAGATGCACTTTACCCGAAAAGGTAAATGGCCATTTTACCCGTAAGCGTAACTGCCGGAAAATACCATTGTTTTAATTTAATATTGAGGTTGCTTTGTCTAAGATGGAGGTAGCTACGCAGGTGGATTAAAAACCATACCAACATAAAACAACAACATACACAAACTCAAAAATACTTAATAATTAAGTTTATTTGAATAAAGCTTATTTGACTTTGACTTTGACTCAAACTCAAAGCCAAATAAAGACACAAACTAAGCATATTAACTATACCTATATTTATTGTACTGTTTTCTGAACTATTTTATTAAAACGGGGAACTAAGGACAACGGTGTGGTAGAACTACTGTAGGAATGCAGTGAAGCGTAAAACCTTTTTAAATTAGATGATGGTTGCATAATATTTTACAGTAAGAACCCGAAGTTTTAAGTTATTAGCAGTTTTGTTTTTAAAAACCTAACTACATAGTTAAGGGTGCGTCGTGCGTTCACTAGCGCCGCACTATCAAAAAAAAACATTACAATGAAATAACTATGTTTAATAAAATTCTGAAAAATATAAAAGCTAGTTTTAGTCTTAACTATTTTTGTGTGCGTTTTTTACCGACTTCAATAGGAGGGAGGTACTCAATTCGACCCGTTTTTTTTTTGTTTTTTGTATGTACACCGATTACTCGAAGACGGCTGAACCGATTGAAATGATTCAAACGTTATTAGATCAGGTTTGTTCTCAAGTTGGTCCCATTTTTTAAAATATTGAAATCGGTTCAGTACTTTTCAGGAAAACCTGAAAATACTGTCGTTTTCGTTACCATTTTGTGAACTTATACGGATGATCGACCATATCTTCTTTGTTTATGTACCGATTTAGAGGATTCTTTTTTTGTTTGAAAGAGGATACTTTAGAAATGATACCATTTTGATTTCATTGTTATTGGACCTTGGATATCAAAGATACGCAAGGGAACTCCTCAAAATCAAATAGGAACTGTATAGTGATTACACTAAAAAGAATAAAATAAAAAATTGTTTAAAAACAAAAAAAACCGACTTCAAAAAACCTGAAAATAAAAACAAAAACAGCTTCAAAATTAAATACATCTAAAAAGCAAGAAATAATTTTCTAATCACTAGATACCTACGCATATCACTGTAATAATACACGTCTATTGAAGTCTGGTGGGGCTCTTAGAATAAAAAAAAGAAGTTGTTGTCCAGCCCCACCCGACTTCAATAGAACTGTTTTATTACAGTGATATGCGTAGGTATCTAGTGATTAGAAAATTATTTCTTGCTTTTTAGAGGTATTTAATTTTGAAGCTGTTTTTGTTTTTATTTTCAGGTTTTTTGAAGTCGGTTTTTTTGTTTTTAAACAAAAATTTTTCCTGGTTTAAATTGAAGCTAAGAATTAACGCATACAAACATATTTCATAACTAAAACTATTTTTATAGAGGAGATCAGTAGCGCAGTGGTTTAGCGCCTGGCCCAGCGATTGCGGAGGTTAAGCAACGTTCGCAAGGGTCGGTCATGGGATGGGTGACCAAAAATTTAGTATCTCGAGTTCCTCCCTGCTTAGGAAGGCACGTTAAGCCTTTGGTCCCGGCTGCATTTGCAGTCGTTAATACCCACCAATCCGCATTGGGCCCGCGTGGTGGGTTATGGCCCATCCTTCTTACTACCCAACCATACGGAAGGCCTGTGCCCCAGCAGTGGGGACATTAAAAATGGCTGATGGACGACTATTTTTTTATATTTTTCAGAATTTTATTTAAACATACATAGTTATTTCACTGTAATTTTTTTCTTGATTGGCGGCAGTAGTGGTGGCTAGGTGCGGTACAAAAATGTAATATGGGTAAGGCCGTAGATTTTGCCACTTAGTGACATAAAGTTTACGTAACTTCCGACTGTCTCCTGTCTCCTGCATTTTTTTTAATGTAATGTCATTAATACTGATTTGTGTTCTACTAGATATTGATTAAAACTTTTTAAGCTTACTAGGGCACGGCATTATAAGACTTTATCTATGTAAGTTTTGATAGAAATAAATAAAAATGCTGTTACATAAAAAAAAAGTTAACCTTTGTACTAAAATTAGCTTGTCTCTTTTATGAGTAATCTGATATTTTAAGTCACTCTGGAATTCTATTTGAAGTTACGGACTATACGATTGTAGCATATTGTTATACATTCAGTTAGCTTCTCCTGGTTCTGATTTCATTAGTTTATTCACATTAAAAGGGAGAAAATATCTGAGTTTTAACTTTGTGATGTTATTTTATTTTTTGTCTAACGAACTTATGTAACGTTATTGCTCCTATATTTTGAAAGCTAAGATCACGGGGTTTTCATAATTCCATTATGACAACACTGTTTTCGACTGTCATGCTGCTGTCAAACTTCTGCCGCCATCTTGTTGCGTCAGGTGAGATTTTTTCGTGCATGAAGACATTTCGTCATTTTTTTCGTGCTTGTTTTCATCGATTTCTCAGGTAATTTACCATATTTTTATTGCAAATTGATTAGAAACTATTAAATACAATGAACTTTACTGTGACCTAACAAACATGATTTCTTTAGAAATACAACGATATTTTGCGAGTTATTGCTGTTTTGTTAGATAAAATTGTGTGCTTTATGTAACACTTATGTTATGTTAAACGTTACATAAGAAACGCGTTATATATAACTTATGTAACGTTACGTAAAAAAGTCGTAAAGCTATATGCACATGTGACAAGATCACAGATTCAGAGATCGATTATGTGACAATGTAATAAATCCTGGTTCTGATTTCATTACTTTATTTATTAACATTAAAACGGAGAAAATATCAGAGTTTTTACTTTGTGAATGTAGTTTAGTTTTTGTATACCCATGTGAACTATGTGAAAACGCTTTACAATTGTATGTAACGTTTTATGTCACTTTTGTGTTAACGTTACATATTATTGTTATGTTAACTTTATGTCACTAAGTGGCAAAATCTACGGCCTTACCCATATAACAATTAAGTCTGAACAATGTTGTACTTGACAACAATGATAAACAGAATGATTACCTATCTGTGAATATTATTGGCTTAGTAGCAGAATGTTTTCGGCGCCGACTCGGTATGTCGAGTGCTTTTAACTTATCTTTACTACTGCCAAAAATGCTTTTTTCCACAGCACTTATATGTGAAAATACTGATATCGTGCTGTCCATACGCCGTTGAAATTTATCTGCACTCGTGGGCTACGATAATAATTTATTGTTTAAAAGCATTTGTGGAAATTTATTAAGGTTATAAATAATTTTAACAACTAAAATAATATAAGGTTTTTTGAAATACCTAATCGTAGCTGTAAACAGTTGAGAATTCTAAAGCTACTGCATAAATTTATCTGTGTATTCGCAAAATATCAATGATTCTATTTGAGTAGGGATGAACAACCTTTGAGCCCAATCGCACATTCTCCAGTCAATTGCTAGGTGTGTGACACCGAAGGTCGACCACCCTTGCCCTTTAATTCGATCTAAAATCTGTAAGAGAAAATTTTACAAACAATTTATGTGTACAAAAAATATGTAGGTAAGTATATAAAAAAATATTTTTTTTACTACAGCAATAGATGACATTCCTAGTTTCAAATATATAAGGTCTAAACTTATGCATTTTCAACGTTTACGCTTGCAATTGAAAGTTGACACTGACAAACAATCAATTAGAATGAAGACGCTGTATGCAAAAGATACAGAAATAATCAAGTTCTGTTATATTGTAAGCCTTTTATTGAGAACAAGAGACGTAAAGTATTCAATTTACAGAAAAAAACATTTTTAGGTCACATGCACTAGCACGATTGAACAAAGTCCCACGATACATAGGTACTTCATGTGTTTTTGTTGATTCTATTCTGGTCAATCTAATCGAATTTAGGTATTATGGCTTGTGGATGCAAGGTTGGTTTGTGCAGTAACATTTAGAATTAGGTTTAACAACCTTATTCCAAAGGTAGATTAAAATTAATCCTGATTCGTTGTTAAAAACTACTTGCGGAAGTTAAGAAGGAAACATAAAAAGTATTTGCTTTTTAGTTCCTAAAAATAGTGCTGAAAGAAAAGAGCATGTAAATCACTACGTTATGTACGTCATCAATAACGTAGGGCTTTTCAAAGTGACATTAAAAAAATAAAAATAGGAAATATTTACCTCACTAGATGGCGTTGATGGAAAGAGATGAGTCAAAATTGACTTTTAAAAATAACGGCACGTACCAAAGAGGCAAGTAAGCTCTTGCTTTCTGACATCTGCCCAACGAGAAACATTTTAGGGTTACATCTGCCTGTCTTCCTTAGTACTCTTCGAAGATTAGTAAAAAAATACATTGAGACATACATTTTTATCAACGCAATCTATCGGGCCTACAGCTTTTTGTCATTTTGAAAAGCCCTCATTGACCAAGCAAGCACGAAACGTCTTTTGTTTCAGTTTGGACTTTCGTATGTCTGTGCCACTGTCCAGCTGTCCGTTTGTTCTCCTCTACAGGTCGTTCTCAACTGATTTTCGTGAAAATCTGTAAGCAGGTTTTATAATTATATAGACTTTTTTCGATTCGGTTTCTCGATTGTTTTTCAAAATGGCGGAGATATGTGGAAAATCCTATTCGAAAAATGTTCAATAATGTCACAGACGCCAGCCGCGACGTATACAGCTCTATAGAACCACTATTTCTTAGAAAAGAAACAAAATATTAAAAAGGTTGTATAATTTTCCAGTATGTGGAACAGTTCACTTGTATGATTCCAGTTAAAACAGTGGTTGGCATCATTCAAAAATTTAAAGGCAGAAGTGAACCATGTATTATTTCGGCATAACGTTGCTCTTCAATGATCTAATGAGGTTTGAAATGTGCAATATCTACATTGAATCCTTTCATCATTGGCGTGGCAATCTCTAATAGAAATACAATTCGGATTCCATCCACGGAACCCATTCACACGCGGTGACATTCGAGTGACGTTGACTGAAGGGCTTTAATTTCACGCGTCATTCCATTGGAAATGGTGTCGTCGGCAGCACTGTCCGATTGAGTAGGCTTAATTTTGGGTCAAAACTATCTAAATACGATTCAGTACGTACATTCAAATTCGTGGTAAGGGATCCGATCTTTTGACTGCATAACGTAGGTATGACGAAATTGAAATAATTTGCAATAGCGGTCTTTCTTCTTTTGATTGTTAGGTTAAATGGCTAGCTGTCATTTTGTAAATGAATCCAACTAATTTTCACTTAATTATTTTTCTACTTTACTGAACAAAATAATAATTTATGTAGTTGCTTTAGCAAAATTGCTCATTACATACTTTCTTTACTTTTTGCTTGATATGCAACTATTATTTAATTGTACATACTTACATGTAAATCCAACAAAAAAAGTTACAACAACCAATGCTGTATTTGTTGTATTCGTAAATATTGTTGGATTCATAAATATAGTCTATATATATAAAATTCAAAGTCCTGACTGACTGACTGCTGAACCTAGAGACTTGAAATTTTGCACACAGATACTTTATACAGTGTAGGCATACACTAAGGAAGGATTTTTGAAAATTCCATCCCTAAGGGGATGAAATAAGGCATGAAAGTTTGTATGAAAGACCCTCAGTTTTGAAGCTAGGATCTTCAAATTTTGTGTTTAGGCTGATGATTGAAAATAAATGAATACTTGTCTCAGCGTTTTTCAAAATTCTACCCCCGAAGGGGTGAAAAGGGGTATAAAGGATTACCTTCTAAACACAACTTCAGTTGTGTTTAGAAGGTAATCCTTTATTTTTGAAGTAAAAATCGCTTATGGATGGAAATCTAACGTAACGCATATTGTATTGGTATAATTTCAACCCTATATATAATAAGGTGATGAAATGGGGGTGCAATGGGGTAAATAAACCTAAAAATCGATATGGATGTCGTTATTGGGGTTTTCTGAGTTGACGATTGCGAAAATAACATTTATTTTGAAGTCCAACACGGTGGACATGATTTAACCCCTAAAGGGGTGAAATCGGGGTTCAAATTTTGTATGGAAAAATAATATTAAATAGACATTACAACTTTAAAATTCGAAGGAACACATCTAAAAATAAAAAGGCAATTATATATTTTGTTATTTTGAAAATCATCCCTTAGGGTTAAATGGGATAAGTTAACATGAAAATCGATGTGGATGTCGTTTTTGAGGTTTTATGGGATGGTGATTGCGAACATGACATTAATTTATAGTCCAACAAGGTGGACATGATTTTAACCCCTTGCCTACAGGGGTTAAAATGGTGTTCAAATTTTGCATGGAAAAAGAATATGAAATAATAATAATAATATAATTTATTTATTCAAGTAATTAATATAACTCATTTGTTAGTAACAATATTTCTTATAAACTTTGTTAGTATTTATGTTTAGGAATTGTTTATTAATTATGTTTTTGCCATGCCACTTAATATGACACAGCAACGATTGATATACGAGCAGTCAAGTCTGCTCGCAATCATGTCCAGCACGCGTAGCATGAGCAGAGCAAACGGGACTCTTGTCTACGAAGACTTGTCGTCTCGACCCTCTAGATGGCTGAGCACAGTGGTGGGACTCGCTCTCAGAATTTTACAACCTTCTTATGTCTTTTAATACAAATATGAGTTTTAAAATATAATATTTTTATTTCAACATCAATAAACGTCGAAATTATCTGAAATGATTCGAAATGATTTAGTTTAAACATGATACTTATTTTTTAATAAGTTCTAAGATAAAGAGACACTCACAAAAGCTTTCACTTCCGTAGACAAAGCTCTCTCGAGCTCGAGAAGAATAATGTTGCCACTAGTAAATATTTATAATTATTTCCATCATTTCTCTTAAAGGGCGTTCTTTTCTAGACGTCTCACGACGCAAAACTCTTAAAACCGAGTTAAATATAGCCGTATGGATATAGTTCGTTTGCCTTCCTTTTATTGAGAGATTTTTGAAAAGATGACACAGACCAACGCACTTGTTAATTTAGTAATAAATATTGAAATCAATGTATGAAAATAATTTTAATTTACGTTTTTAAGTAAATAAATTAAAATTAAGTAAAATAAAAGTAAAAAAATACTGAAGGGAAAAAAGTGTAATATTAGGAAACAATATTATTGAATAGGTAGGTACCTTTTTACAATAAATTATTTATTGTATTATTTTAATTTATAAAATTTATGAAAAAATTTAAGAATAATAAATACTTATTCGTTATTTACTACTAGTAAATATTTATTATATTTCTTTTTTTATAAATTTTATAATAAAAAAGAATTACTTAAATACAATTTTTCATTTTTTTTCTTTCCGGACAGCTGTTTTTGTCGTTTGTGCTGTAACTTCTCTTCTTACCTTAATAAAATATAAACACGGACAACTTAGATTTATTTTTATTGCGAAATTAAAAACTCAGAAAAAATAATAAGTCGACAAATCTTTCTCGACCACTCGAAGGGTGGTAGACAAATTTCTCCCACTCAACTGTCAAATTAATGTCAGTTGAAGACAAAAGCTCGTGTTTGTCGACTTTTGACATTAGGCCACGACAAAGAACAATGCGAGTCTACGGTTGTAAAATGCGAGCATGAGTATCTCGATCTCAACCCGACAAAAGTGACATTTCGGTGTAGACAAGCCATTGTTCTGTGAGTCGAATCTTATCTCGATGTTGGTCATGCTACGCGTGCTGGATGCTGTTAGGGCTCCCCCGGCATATAATAGGCATTACAATTTTAAAATTCGTAGGAGCACGTCTAGAAATAAATAGGCAATTACATACCTATTTTGTTATTTTGAAAATCATCCCTTAGGTTAGGGGTACCTAAATGGGGTAAGTAAACATGAAAATCGATGTCGATGTCGTTTTTGAGCTTTTATGGGGACAGGGACGGGGACGAGATACCTACTAATATCTCTGGACCAATTCTGATTATTGTAAAAAACTAGCTTCCGCCCGCGACTTCGTCCGCGTGGATATTAGAGAAAATCCATAAGGAACCTTCAACCAGGATCCGACCAGCCGTTTTTACGCGATTAGGCGGGTCCCCACCAAGCGAGCAGCCTCGTGCGAGGCCCGCCTCACGAGGCAAACGTCTTGTCTCGCGAGGCAGCGCGCTTGGTGGTGACCCGCCTAATCGCGTAAAAACGGCTGGTCGGATCCTGGTTGAAGGTTCCCTAAGGAACTTCTCTAATATCCACGCGGACGAAGTCGCGGGCGGAAGCTAGTGTTTTATAATCGCATCAAAGTGAGATGTACAAAAATACAGCTTATTAGCATTTAATGTTTTGCGAATCCGTAATTTTACTGTAAAAACTCAACTATTGCCATTTAAAAAATATAATGTTTAACTCAGTATTTTAGGCGTTGATGCATCGTGTACGATTTTCAGTGTGAGAAGTTACTTAGTGTGTAGTGTGTAGTTGTGAGAGAAGTTAAAGAATTGACACTTTGGTCATCCACATAGTAACGGTTGTGGAATATCATAACACTATGTTAAAATTGTAGTTTTATGATTGCTAGAGCAGATTTCTGCAATTAATAGAATCGTGAAATTGTTATCCGCATCTATAAAGTAAAATTGTATTGAAGTTATATTTCAAACACCATTAATCACAAACATAGTCCATAGCACTTTAGTAAGAAAGTGTTACAAAAAAGCTCTTATACTAAACACAATACGGGCTACATCGTTGTACCGATAAACATCAACAAAGTTATTCTCAGTGCTTTCTAAAAGTTCTTTTCGTATCAGTCATCGGATCTCATAATAAATTTAAACTTTATGTATGTATTTACTACTGACAAGAATGAATAGAGTTTTAAACTAACAATTAAGAAGACCAAGGTTATTAAAAGTATACCTTTAAAACAGTTTATCTGAAGGTTGGGTAATATTTAGTGAAACAAAGCGTTTATTTGCGGCATAAATATTATGTTTTTGTTAGTAATGAAGTTTAAAATTCACCATTATTTTACGGCGTTTTTTTCAGTCTAGTAAATATTTGACATACAATGCGATTAAATCGATAATAGACAGTGATTCGCTGCAGCTTTACTCGAGAATGTATGGCAAAAGGAAAATTTTAAAGATTAAAATACGTCGTTTTGTACCGGAAGCTCTCTGAAGTTGGTCACTTCTGTTTACATATTATGTACATTGTTAAAACTTATCAATTGTACAAGCGTGATGAAAGAAAGATGCTGCGCGAAATATAGAAAGTTACAATACAATACAAATATAAGGTCAGTCTTAAATAGTGCACAAAATTTTAAGGGGTCAATGTACTCATGCATACAAACAACTTTTACTACAGAACCAACATTGAAATCGCGAAAAAAAAATCAGCTGTTCCATAGAAAATTTTAAAATCGAATAGATTAAAATGTATTAACTGATTGTAGGTACTAGCTGATTTGTTTTTCGCGATTTCAATGTTGGTGCCATATTAAAAGTTGTTTGTATGCATGAGTACATTGACCCCTTAAAATTTCGTGTACTAAAGGAACCCTTTATACACCATTTTGTAGTCATTTTAATTAACTTCAGGGAGTAGACTAATGAAAATAATCATTTTTGCCAAAAAAACATGGGTAGAAAAACGACAAAAATTTTGGACTTTCCCATACAAATACAATGTTTTAGCTGTCTAGTTAGTATGGGAGGACCAAAATTTTTTGTCGTTTTTTGACCCATGTTTCTTGGGAAAAAATGTTTAGTTTCATTGGTACAACACACCCTTAAGTTAATTAAAACGACTACAAAATGACGGTGTAGGTATTAGCTGAATACAAAAACTGATTACCAACATTTATAATGTCCCCACTGCTGGGGCACAGGCTTTTCTTATGGGTGGATAAGGAGGATGGGCCATAACCCACCACGCGGACCCAATGCGGATTGGTGGGTGTTAAAAACTCCAAATATATCCGGGCTGGGACCAACGGTTTAGCGTGCCTTCTGAATCACGAAGGAGCTCGGAACAGAATACATGGCTCGAGTTAATAAATTTTTGGCCACCCATCCCATGGCCGTCCCTTCCGAAAGTTGTATGTGCACAAGATGATAAAATAATATTGGATTTGATGTAAACGGAAAATAAATTGTTTCTAAGGAGTAAACAAAAGACTAAGTGCGCCACTTGAATTCGCCAGAGTAATGAAGTCGAGGAGCGCCAGGAATCCAGTGATGCAGACAGCTGAGTATCGAAATGACTATTAGTTCGTCTCAAAATAAAGGAACTTGTGTTAGTGCCACTGTCTTGGGAAGCTATTTAAATTGCAACAGCGACAGCACCCGAAAGAAAGAGAGACAATTAGTTACTGACTATTAGTAACTATTTACGATTCAACGTCACCTAGCTGATATATTTATTTATTATTTTGTACATTTAGGTAGTGATACATAGGTACATGAGGAGCTCGGTGGCGCAGTGGTTTAGCGCCTGGCCCAGCGATTGCGGAGGTTAAGCAACGTTCGCAAGGGTCGGTCATGGGATGGGTGACCAAACATTTATTATCTCGAGCTCCTCCGTGCTTCGGAAGGCACGTTAAGCCGTTGGTCCCGGCTGCATTTGCAGTCGTTAACACCCACCAATCCTCATTGGGCCCGCGTGGTGGGTTATAGCCCGTCCTCCTTATCCACCCATAAGGAAGGCCTGTGCCCCAGCAGTGACATTCAAAATGGCTGATGGACATAGGTACATACAAAATAATATTAGATTAAGGAGTGGGTACCTATATTTTGTAAAAAATGAGAAATATAAAGGAATATTTGGTTGAATCAGGCGTCACTTACAAATAGGATAGGTATGTAGCTTACTTCCGCAAACAATATATGCAACAATATATGATTTGCCGGGTTGGGGCGAAACACCTGTAGAGTAGGTGCAAGGTGATTGTGCACTGATATTTTGTGGTCTGCATGTGCATTTTTTTGCGGGCGGGCGGGCGGTGCATCTTGCATAATATTGTTTAGTTTAGCTACATATATTCCTTTTTTCAAAATGGTTTGGGAATTCCGGCAAGTGACGCCTGATGCAACCAAATATTTCTCATTCTTCACAAAACATAGGTACCCACTCCTTAATCTAATATTATTTTATATATTTCTTTTCTCAAAAGTTTTTGGATATTTTTTTGGACTTTACAAAGTGGATCTTATATTGAAAGTAGACGACATAGATAAGATGGTTCTTACTTTGACTTTAGGTATCTAGTACGTAAATACAAAGACCAATGTAAAGGTATTATCAGAAAAACTTTCACACAACGTTTTATAAACAAAGTTCTTATCGGTACTTTGAACAAACCGCTTCGAGAAAGTTTCACAAAAATGTTAATTTATGAACAACCTGAAGTAGGCTCGTAAGTGCAGGGTACCAGGGTTACAGCATCCATAGAGATGTTAATTATACCGACGTAAGCGTAGGAGCTAATAAACGATTGACCCCCATTTGCTGAGCTTATATAAGTACGTTTAATGAAGCCCGTAGCCACCCGTAGCTAGGGTTACCAGGGCCAAAATTCGGAAATCCGGTCACAAGAGGGGGAAAATCGTGATTTTTGGACAAAAATACGGTCTTAGACTAAAAAAAAAATGCCATCCGGTCGGGGAAGGGTTAAGAAAGTTATGGGCATATTTCAGGAAACTATCCATTCATAGAGCCTAGTCGCGGCGTGCCAAGCGCGCCGCGCGCTCCGAGCTGTGCTGTGCAGCGATGATGGTTTAGGCAAAATCGTTAACAATCAATGATGGTGTAATGATTTTGATCAAGTGGAAAATCCGGTCTCGGATGAAATCCGGGCGGAGTCCGGTCTGAGCTCTTAAAATCCGGTCAAGACCGGATTTATCCGGTCAGATGGTAACCCTACCCGTAGCTAACACTATGTAAGCATTTCTAACTAAGCTAATTAGCTTAGTGATCGTAACAATAGGTATGAAACTTATTGAAGATTAGTTTACGTGAGTAGTACCTATTGTTTTCAAATTAAAATCTTCAATTTTCAAGTTGTTTTAAAAACCCCGACCGGTTTTGCGTAATAATGAAAATACGACAGATTTTTTTTATTATTGTAAGCAAATTAAAACAAAAGTTCCAATGGCACTTAGAAAGCCATTAAATATCAGTGCCTATCAGTGTCAAAATACACACATCAACTTTGTCTAGGGATCAAGGTATTTTTTTTCATACAAACGAGGTAATTTTGAAGCCTTGGTTTCCTGCCAGGGGTGTACCGTGCTGCGATTTGATGATGGCTAACCAGGGAGTAAATGGAGGAGATTCAGACAGCTATACACTCCCAACTGATCTCAGCATTCTAAAAGATAAAAGGAAATGTTAAAAAACTGCGAAAATAGCATTAAAATGTATGGAAATTCTGAAACTGAGAAATTTTAACCAATCCTTGGCGGAGAACCAAGGCTTCAAAGTTCCTCGTTTGTATGAAAAACATGTTGACCCCTACACAAAGTTAATGAGTATATAAGAAATATCTTCAAACACGAAAACTCAAATGAAATGTAAACCTGCTTACAAACGCAACAAGGATATAACATATTTAAATGAAACCTATTTATTTTATACAGAAGCAAACTGCAGAATCCGATTCAAAATATCAAAGCGGGACGATGTAAACATAATGTTTATTTTCTTATCTCGGCAGGAACAAATGTAAGTACGATTCGAGTAAAGCCGGCGAGATTCTGCGGATCTTTACGATCTCGTAAACTTATAAATAAAGATACAGGCGCGGTTTATACAGTGTACACTTATTTAAGAGGCCGTACAACGCTGGAAAAATATCAAAGTTGTTTTTTATGCACAAAGAGATAGTGCTTGGCCTTCACCTCACATGTAACGGCACAGAATAAATAATAGTACAAGTACAGAAGATGCACTCCACTGAACCATTTAAATAAATAGCAACTCTAACTTCAACACGATAAAGTGGAATTCAGCTTGTACGGCGCTAATTACGAACGGCTATATTCACCTAGACGCTGCATATCTTTCTATCGTAAAGTCTGTCCATCCTTACTTGTCTTATATGGTAAACAATCTTCACCCAACTCTTTATTGAAATAATCTTAATATATAAAATCGTAAACTGAATGACTGACTGACTGACTGACTGACTGATCTATCAACGCACAGCCCAAACCGCTGGACCTAGAGACTTGAAATTTTGCACACAGATACTTTATACAGTGTAGGCATCCACTAAGGAAGGATTTTTGAAAATTCCATCCCTAAGGGGATGAAATAAGGGATGAAAGTTTGTATGAAAGTCCCTCAGTTTTGAAGCTAGAATCTTCAAATTTTTTGTTTAGGCTGACGATTGAAAATTAACAAATACGGGTCTCAGCGTTTTTCGAAATTCTACCCCCGAAAGGGTCAAAAGTTGTGTATTAAAGAAAATCCTTCATTTTCGAAGTAAAAATCGCTAAATTTATAATTTAGGCTTATGGATAGAAATCTAAAGCAACGTATATTGTTTTTGTTAGGATTTCAACTCCAAAGGGGATGAAATGGGGGTGAAAAGGGTTAAAAAACCTAAAAATAGATATGGATGTCGTTATCGGGGTTTTGTGGGATGAC
Source organism: Agriphila tristella (assembly GCA_928269145.1). Taxonomy (NCBI): domain Eukaryota; kingdom Metazoa; phylum Arthropoda; class Insecta; order Lepidoptera; family Crambidae; genus Agriphila; species Agriphila tristella. The sequence continues at coordinate 25,289,136 of OV743436.1, read as the reverse complement.
GATTGCAAAAATGACATTTATTTTGAAGTCCAACCACGGTGGACATGATTTAACCCCTAAAGGGGTGAAAATGGGGTCCAAATTTTGTATGGAAAAATAATATAAAATAGACATTACAACTTTAAACTTCGTAGGAGCACATCTAAAAATAAATAGGCAAATACATATTTTGTTATTTTGAAAATCAACCCCTTAGGGGGTGAATGGGGTGAGTAAACATAAAAATCGATATAGATGTCGTTATTGGGGTTTTCTGATATGACGATTGCAAAAATGACATTTATTTTGAAGTCCAACACGGTGGACATGATTTAACCCCTGAAGGGGTGAAAATGGGGTCCAAATTTTGTATGGAAAAATAATATAAAATAGACATTACAACTTTAAACTTCGTAGGAGCACATCTAAAAATAAATAGGCAAATATATATTTTGTTATTTTGAAAATCATCCCCTTAGGGGGTAAATGGGGTGAGTAAACATAAAAATCGATATAGGTGTCGTTATTGGGGTTATCTGGGATGACGATTGCAAAAATGACATTTATTTTGAAGTCCAAGACGGTGGACATGATTTAACCCCTAAAGGGGTAACAATGGGGTTCAAATTTTGTATGGAAAAAGAATACAAAATCGAAATTACAACTTTAAAACTCGTAGGTGCACGTCTTAATATATATTTTGGGATTTTGAAAATCAATCCCTTAGAGGGTAAGTGGGGTGAGTAACATAAAAATCGATATGGATGTCGTTCTTGAGGTTTTATGGGATGGTGATTGCGATAATGAGATTTATTTTGAAGTCCAACGTGGTGGACATGACACATATGGACCTGGACCTGGACATGCACATCCAGGGAACGGGAACGGGAACCGGAACGGGCACGGGCACGGGCACGGGCATGGGAACGGGAACGGGAACGGAACGGAACGGAACGGAACGGAACGGAACGGAACGGAACGGAACGGAACGGAACGGAACGGAACGGAACGGAACGGAACGGAACGGAACGGAACGGAACGGAACGGAACGGACCAGACCGGACCGGAGCGGAGCGGAGCGGAGCGGAACGGAACGGAACGGAACGGAACGGAACGGAACGAGACAGTAACGGGAACTAGAACGGGACGGGTACGGAAACGGGAACGGAAGGGGTACGGGACGAGTACGGGACGGGATCGGACGGGAACGGAACGGGAACGGAACGAAACGGGAATGAAACAAGAACGGGCACGGGCACGGGAACGGGAACGGGAACGGAACGGAACGGGACGGACCGGACCGGACCGGATCGGACCGGAGCGGAGCGGAGCGGAGCGGAACGGAACGGAACGAGACGGTAACGGGAACTAGAACGGGACGGGTACGGGAACGGGAACGGAAGGGGTACGGGACAAGTACGGGACGGGATCGGACGGGAACGGAACGGGAATGGAACGAAACGGGAATGAAACAAGAACGGAACGGGAACGAAACAGGAACGAAACTGGAATGAAACGGGAACGGAACGGGAATAGAACAGGATGGGAATGGGAACGGGAACAAGAACCAGACGGGAACGGAACGGGAACAAGAACGGGAACGTAAGGCGTACGGGACGGTTAGGGGACGTTTACGGGACGGGAACGCAGTGGGAACGGAACGGGATTGGGAACGGGAACGAAACGTGAACGAAACGGGAACGGAACGGGAATATAACGGAACGAGAACGGGAACGAGAACAGGATGGGAACGGGATAGGAACGGGATGGGAACGGGAACGGAAACGGATGGGTACGGGACGGTTACGGGACTTTACGGGACGGGAACGCAAATGAGATGGGAATGGAACGGGAACGGGGAACGGGGAACAGAAGCGGGAGCGGGAACGGGAACGGGAACTGGAAGCCTTGTGCGAGGCCCCTCACACGCGGCAAATGTCTTGCCTCGCGAGGCAGCGCGCTTGATGGGGACTCGCTTAATCGCGTAAAAATGGCTGGCCGGATCCTGGTTGAAGGTTCCTTAAAAGGATTTCGTCTAATATCCACGCGGACGAAGTCGCGGGCAGAAGCTATCATATATAAAATACAACAAATGGTTTTCCACACATAGATTACGAAATAAATTGTTAATAAACTAACAACAATTTCATAAAGTTACTAACATATTTTTAATTAATGATTTAAGTTTAAAAGACGTATGACAACTGTCAAAAACTGTTTACTAAATAAGACAAGTAAGGATGGACAGACTTTATATATCCTATCTTTTCGAACCTACGTTAGGGTTGCAGCTAGCGGCAATGAAAGCGCGGGAATCGTAAGACCCTGTAAAACGCGCTACGGATATTCCAAAGACGCGACGGACAACCCTGCCGATTTTGTCCACGCAGAGGACGCCGAGCGCTAGGTGCTTTTCTCATACCTACGCGCGGAGTGATAGAGCCCTGGTAACGGTAAGGCCATAGGTGGAAGCGGTATACACCCGGAATCCTTATCACTGAGGAACTAGCTATCTTATTTTAAACTGCCGGTACATAACTTTTTAAATAGTAAAAATTATCGAAATTATAGAGATTATCATTTTTAATTAAAAACCTAATAAACTGTTTCTCATTTTGGAAAACTGACAATCACATAACTAAAGAGCTAGCTAAGGTTTTTTAATATAGTTTCAAGAGTTTTATAACTGGTTGGCACATCAGTGAAAAACAACAAAATTGGAGATCACTTAACGATTTTTTTCTATGGAGAAAAGTTTTAGCTAAGTATCAAGACTGTTTTTGTCATGAGTAGGTACTAAAATCTACTACTAAAATTTTTTTGATACCGATCAATTAAGTAATTACTTTGTGAAATAATTGTTTAAAAATGTGTATTTGACGTCGTACGGCCTCTTAACCGTTTAAAAGTGTTATCACTTACCCCGCTGCGCCACGGTTTTTAAAAGGTCAGATGTACGGTCAATAGGGTTGCTAACCTAAACAAATTTTGTGTTACTTTTTGCAATATGACTTTCATAAAGATAAACACAAGAGTAACTTAAAAAGAGAAATTTTGCGTACTCTTTGCTGTCGTAGATTTTACACCTACTACATGATATAGAAGAAAAATACTCTCGTCAGATACACAGTACCTATATCTGATGAAGGTGGCCGGCCACCCGTACTCTATCCAGGGCCTCGATATACTTTAGTTTAAAAATCAAAAGCATCACATTTAAAAAATCAAATTATAATAAATACCTAACTAAAAACTTGTTTAAAAACAAAAAACCGACTTCAAAAAACCTGAGAATAAAAACAAATACCTCTAAAAAGCAAGAAATAATTTTCAAATCACTAGATACCTACGCATATCACTGTAATAAAACACGTCTTATGAAGTCGGGTGGGGCTGGAAGTCAACTTTTTTTTTTACTCTTAGAGTCCCACCCGACTTCATTAGACGTGTTTTATTACAGTGATATGCGTAGGTATCTAGTGATTTGAAAATTATTTCTTGCTTTTTAGAGGTTTTTATTTTTGAAGCTATTTTTGTTTTTATTTTCAGGTTTTTTGAAGTCGGTTTTTTTGTTTTTCAACAATTTTTTTATTTTATTCTTTTAAGTGTAATCACTTTACGGTTCCTATTTGATTTTGAGGAGTTCTCTTGTGTATCTTTGAAATCCAAGGTTCAATAACAATGAAATCAAAATGGTATCATCTCTAAAGTATCCTCTTTCAAACAAAAAAAGAATCATCTTAATCGGTATATATGTCGTAGCCAACTAGCTTAATCAGTCGTTCAATTAGCGGCCTAGCCTTTTCATTGACAGGCGCCATTCAATCATCGGCCTAAATAACATCCCGGCATTTCATTTAACGGCTAGGCAAATGTCTTGGTTCGATAACGTTTAATCACTTGCCTAGCCAAGAGCCTCATTGTAATTTAGTTCCATTTTCTATCACCAGGCACGCTGAGGCGATGTTGCTGTCAAATCTGTAAATATGGCGTCGACCAGCTGTGATTTCTGGTGCTTTTCACAATTAAAATACGTTTACACTTCGTTTACACATATATCGTGAAATGGAAGTGTTTGGTGAAAAAATAGTGCAAATCAATCTTTGAACGAACGTTTTAAAGAATGTTTTGAAATAAACTCAGAAAATTACCAATACCATCAAAGTGATTGTTTTGTTTTTTTCGTAATTTATTGTTTGTTCCGATGTTTGAGGTAAACAATGTTATTGTCAAGTTTAAATATGAAAATAATTTGTGTTTTCTTTTTAACATCTCACCGTAAACCTTGGAGTTTAGACATTAGAAAGAGAGCATAAGAATAAATATTTATTGTTATGGTTAGAGGTTATAAACGATAAACGAGAAAGCTCAGGTGACCATGAGTTCTGGACAGAAAAAGACTATTAGGTACTGGATGAACACTTGTGTCGTACTTCGATGATAATATCGTGATTATGACAAAGACAGCTGCTGGTGAAGAACTTTTAAAGTTAGCAAGGTATCAATTATAACAAATATTTGTTATCAATATCATTGCATTGAAACTTTTGTACATTTAAATGTTTTTGTTGATTTTATATTATTTTATTGATAGTTTAAACATTATCTGTGTTACCTATTCTCAAAAAAATCAAACGCTTAATGAACCTGAGTATTAGAAAAATGAAAATGAATAATTCTTTATTCTAAGAAACAGGTAATTAAGTGCTTTTGAATTTTCTATGTTTTACTACCATTCGAGACTTTTTTTACACTCGACGTCAGAAAAATCGCACCTCTTCGAAAGTAAGTTTAGACTTGGCCATCTTATGTTGCTATCTAACGTTCTATTGTGTAAATGTTGATATCTATTGAAAGTACTTTTAATGAGCTTTCAATTCATATTTGTTTGATTTAATTAACATAACAGTTACCATAAATAAACGCTTGAAGTGTTATTGCTAGCGCCGCCATAAAAGAGAAATAAAAGGGGTAAATTCAGGAAATGCGGGTAAATTCGCTATCGAGATGATAAAGAAAACCCACTTCAACAGTTCAATAAAAAAATGGAATACCTAAGATGGATACTATTGCCCATGAAATTGCTCAAATATTGCAAAAAAAAATGAGACAATGTAATGTTGCTCGGAAATTGAATCTCAGTAATTCATTCCGTTCGACGAGTATTCCAACGGTTTCTAGAGACTGTTGGCTATGTATGTTGCTATGTATGTGTATGTTGCTAATTACTGAGATTCAGTTTCTGAGCAACATGAAATTGCCTAATTTTTTTGCAATATTTGAGCAACTTCATGGGCAATATTATCCACCTTGGGTATTCCATTTTTAATTGAACTGTTGAAGTGTGTTTTTTCCATCATTTCAATAGCGAATTTAACCGCATTTCCTGAATTTACCCCTATTATTTCCCTTTTATGGCGGCGCAAGCAATAACGCTTTAAAGCCAGTATATTCCAAATTATCGAATTTGGCCTATCTTTGATTCAAAAATAAACAATCATTTATTCTTTATTTTGATATGCAGATAAAAATAAATGTTGAAGTTTTATAAACGATCTTGATTATTTTATGTTTAAAAATACGATATTAGTATCTTCACTCGACTAAAAAAATATGCAAAGACAAAGAAAATTTTCATTAAGTTTATATTTTTTGGATAATACTCAAAGTTTATGAATCCCTTATCCACGAAAAATATAAATAAAAATAGGTAATGACATATAGAAGAATATTCAACGGTTACTTTCTCAAAAAGTGACTTTATGCTCAAAATAACAACAAACATGGAAAAAAATAAAAAGTGAGGTTATTTTCATTACTCTTCACACGTAATGAAAAAGACAGAGACAGAGTTTTTGGAATACACTGGCCTTAAGTGTTTAATTATGGTAACTGTTATGTTAATTAAATCAAACAAAATATTAATTGAAAGCTCATTAAATGTACTTTCAATAGATATCAACATTTACACAGTAGAACGTTAGCTAGCAATAGCAGGTGGCCAAGTCTAAACTTACTTTCGAAGAGGTGCGATTTTTCTGAAGCCGAGTGTAGTTGACAAGAAGATTTCTTAAAATGTGATTTATCTTCTTCGTTAAAACTCAGCAGTTAATATTGCGAAAGAAAAAGACAAAACAGGCACCTATGATATTAAAGTACTAGCCTCCGCCCGCGAATTCGTTCGCGTGGACATTTGGAAAATCCCTAGGGAACCTTTGGCTGAGATAAAAAGTATTCTATGTTTTAATCCAGGCTGTAAACTATCTGTGTGTCAAATTTTATCCAAATCTGTTTAGCAGTTTTTCCGCGATTGAGGAACAAACATCCAAACCCACAAACTTTCACATTTATAATATTAAGTAGTATTTTACTTAAATAATAATAAAGAATTCAATGGGGAGGCGAAGGCAAAGTGAATTACAGATGGCGCTTCATTCTTTGGAACAATTGTCAGTTTGAGCTTATATTGTCTTGACTGTGTATTACGTGATTTTACTTTCTTAGATTGTATTTTTTTCGGTTTTGCGGACAAACAATGTATTATATGCTAACTTTAGCTCATATAAAAGAAGAATTACGGAAAAGAAAAGCCAAAACAACAGGCAAGAAAGTTTATAGCAACTTACAAAAAATTGCTAACAAGCATTACATTTCTTTAAATTTCGTGTAAGATTTACAAGTAATCTTTTTATTTCAGATTAGAAGCATATGATTTAAATTTTAACAAAGCAACTGAGTGTGAATTTCCGTGTTTATAGTTGCCTGATGATGCCTTCTGTGCAATAGTAATTTCAGGTTTCTGTACTGGAATTTCTGTACCATCCAAAATTACACGAACCGTTTTATCATATTTATTTTATTATTCTAAGTTTCTTGAATGACTCTGGCATATAAAATTCTATTAATTCTCTGTTTGGCCCCAATATTGGGCTTATTCCATATTTGATATACCTATAAAATTCATCCAAGTTATAAATATGCTAGAAACTGCTGAGGTTGAAATATTAAAGAACAAAGCTGTTATAATTCAAATGTTGTTTTATTTTGGCGAAGCTTCATCAAATTCATGAAACATTCCTTTTGATTTATAATGTTTCTCAGGCTCAGCAAAGGAGAAAATCGAGGGAAAAGCATCTTTTTTTTGATATTTTTTTGCCCAATATTTTTTTTGTTACTGGGAAATCGATGAACTCCAATAATTTACAAGTTACATGCATAACAATGCGGAATTTTCTCAGTATAAAATTAAAAAGTGCAATACTCCAAGAGATTCCCATATGTTTTGACACTTTCTTTGAGGCGGCCCGGTACCAAGACCAGACGCCACCTATCGGGATAAAATTGCGCTTTTCCTCCCCATTTCAAAATATTTCATTTTCTATTCGTCACGATGGTTATCCTATTCAATCAACGGCCTTAGCATCTGCCAGCCCGTTAATTAGATATTGTTTTGGATGTATTGGCTGGATGTCATTTAGGCTGCTGATGAAACGGCGACGTTCAATGAAAAGGCTAGTCGGCTAATTGAACGGCTGATTAAGCCAGTTGCCTGCGACATATATACAAAGAAGATATGGTCGATCATCCGCATAAGTTCACAAAATGGTAACGAAAACGACAGTATTTTCAGGTTTTCCTGAAAAGTACTGAACCGATTTCAAAATTTTAAAAAATGGGACTGACTTGGGACAAAGCTGATCTAATAACGTTTGAATCATTTCAATCGGTTCAGCCGTCTTCGAGTAATCGGTGTACATACAAAAAACAAAAAAAACGGGTCGAATTGAGTACCTCCCTCCTTTTGAAGTCGGTAAAAAAAAAACGTTAATAATCATAATAGTCTAGCTAGACGTTCAATAGAAATCAAACGTAATTATTTAGTCGTTACTAACCAAATTAAATATGAAAAGTCTCATGTACCTACATTTGTTTTGCTTTTTATATGTGCAGTGAGATTCACGTCCAAAAGATATAAGTACACTGATCGCAAAGTAAGATAATAACTTTATAACAGTTTATCGTGGTGATCAATGTATGTTTGTCGTTTTGCTGCCGTGTTTCTGATTAAAAATCGCAATATAAAAAGTATTTTATTATTATAACCCTTCACTTTTTTAATAATACCTTATAAGCTACCTACTTGTTGTAATGGCGACTTTTGCCACTTGTCACATAACACACTGGAATGGTTTTGTTTGTCACCTAATAACGGCAAGTTATTATGGCAGTATTTATTACGAATAAATTTCACTTTAGCACATTCGGCAGAGTGGTTTTCCGGAAATGTTCCTTTACTTGGTCCACTTATAATCTGTAGGAACATAAAAATACGAATAGATAATAAAATAACAATACTTGCTTGTTCCAACAATAAAAAAATCCTACTATCCTACTAATATTATAAATGTGAAAGTTTGTGGGTTTGGATGTTTAGATGTTTGGATGTATGTTCCTCAATCACGCAAAAACTACTGAATGGATTTGGTTGAAATTTGGCACACAGATAGTAGATAGCCTAGATTAAAATATAGGGTACTTTTTATCCCGATATTCCTACGGAACGGGAACCACGCGGGTGTAATCGCAGGCGGCCGCTAGTATGTTATAAATGTTCAACATGTATAGAGAGGTCTTTTGTCGATTCATACCAGGGGGCTTATTGTCTAATTTCGAAAATCTATCGCAATCGCTTTCATTTGACAGATGGTTGTGACACATTGCTGCATTCCTTTGGTAAGTTTTTTTTTTATGCCAAACAGAAGCATCGATGTATCACATCTTGAAAGCGATTGCGATAGATTTTGAAATTAGACAATAAGTACCCAGGGCTGGTTTCCACGGAATGAATCACTCAAGGACGCTTTTTGAATTCGCTGTTTCATACCATGGTATGAAAATAAAATCATACCATGTCTTTTTTGAAGTCGGTTTTTTGGTTTTTTTAAACAATTTTTTATTTTTTATTTTTAGTGTAGGTACCTTGTAGGTATATACCTATATAATAAATTTATTTAGATAGTAAAATCATTTCTTAGATAGTAAAAATTAATTTCTAATAATATTATTTAGATAGTAAAATCGGCTCAGCCAAACGTGAGATAATTGCAAAGAAACATACATACATACGGGTCAAACTGAGAACCTCCTTTTTTAAGTCGGTTAAAGAACTACACAGATATCCCTCTTCCAACAAAAAATAATTATCTTATTCAGTTCATAAACAAAGAAGTCGAAGAAACAAAGACGACCATTATCATGGAGGTAATTCATAAAAACCATACTATTTTCGTGCTTTTTTCATGGTTGCTTGAAAAGTACTAACTAATTATGTAACTTGGGAGTTTACCTAATGTAATAATATAACGTTTGAATCATTTCAATCGGTCCAGCCGTTTTCGAGTAATCGGTGGACATACACAAAAAAAAACAAATATACAGACGAACAGAGAACCTCCTCCGTTTTGGAAGTCGGTTAAAAATGAAATCTTCCCCCATGATGTATTTTTGTTGTGTGCTTACATTTTAAACCAAGATAAAATGTTCCTTTAAAAAAAAAACAAAGTGGTTTTAGATAGTTTGGATGACTAGAAACTGTTTATCGTGTCTTTACCTATTATTTGATATACTGTACATGGACGTGGCTCAGACTCCGTACATTTTGGGACATCTCTTTCGAACACTACTGGTATGTATGATCTAAAAAGCTGGACAATTTACAAAGCCGGACAAGGTCCGAACAAATGTCTAAAAGTCCGGACATGTGCGGGCACATCCAGACGGATGGTAAATTGGTAACCCTAAGCATGTTGCACTACTGACAGTCAATAAATCTCAAAGTTATCATTATTATTCTGCAAACTGTCAAAATAAAATGTCAAAACCTATATAGCGACCAATAGCGACAAATCAAATAAAATAAAATAAAAATATCTTTCATTTTTCACCCATACGTAAAAAAATCTTCTATATACTAGACTACCTAGCTGACTCGGCAGATATTGTCCTGTCAGCTATCCAATTTCGTTTATCTGCGAGGAATTAGGGTCAATCTTTGAATCTAGCGTTATGGCTTTGTCCGGTAAAGGAGTATAGTACAAAGGCCTAAAAGTATTGTTCAGTATATTTTATTGTAACTGAAACCCCAATTCTTAACTGGTGTTCACTCGCGCTAAAAACTTAATCGTACCTAATGTTCATCGGATACGTTTATAAATAAAAAAAAATGCTTTAGCTTTTAGGTAATTACTAGCGGCCGCCTGCGGTTTTACCCGCGTGGTTCCCGTTCCCGTGGGAGAATTGGGATAAAAAGTATTCTATGTTTTAATCTAGGCTATCTACTATATGTGTGCCAAATTCCAACCAAATCCGTTCAGTAGTTTTTGCATGATTGAGGAACAAACATCTAAACATCCAAACCCACAAACTTTCACATTTATAATATTATAAGTAGGATTGTTAAAAAAGGCCCGCCCTGTGGCTTTCTATTGCTGAATAGAATAGAAAATAGGTAGTACCTATGTAAATTACATAAGATGTCGCTAAATATAAAAAATCACGACGCGCTTTGAAATGTCAATTTCATACACCTATGTCACTATACGAATAATCGACAAGCCAAGCGTTTGCCACTTGTCTTGCGAGAATTTTTCATTTATATAATTATGTATGTAGAAATAGAAAATTTCGGAAGTGGTGTGATTTGTGTAATTTAAGTAGGTAGGTACTATTGTAAATCACAGTTTTGCGTTTAATGATAATATTGAAATTTTAGTTAGATTTAGTGTGATAGTTCCCTTGTGGACTAAGAGCTAGTCCCGGAAATAAATGGACCATTTACAGAGCGACGGAATCCCTCTTGTTAGTGTGCCATACTATCATTATTAACAGATCAGGGTACCTGGCAGATTTTCAGTGGTGGGGGTGGGAGTGGTTGAGCAACAAAGGGGATGAAAAAGCGATTGAAGGTATACAATTTACAGAGCTCTGGATTGTATTTAAATCGAATATGACATTGCCAGGCATTTTGACTGGTGGAGAAGTAGTGCCAGGTGGCATCAAAGGTACGCGAAAAGTGGTAAAGAACAATGGCAAACCTCCATACAAATTTTTGTTGACATATTCTATATGCGTATTAGTATGAAAAATATGTTAAAGTATAGTGCTTAAATTCCTTAATAATTACACAAGCAACGAACACGAACGTTAAGTAGCGTAATGTCAGTTCAGTCTGGCCAAAAGACAAAAGTTGAAGCCATAATAAAATAATAGTGACATTTCAAATTCAACAAAATGTGGCCGTTTTTGCTGTTTCCTAATCAATCACAGTACTTGTTGTGTTGTCTTTGTTCCTAATAAACAGACATTCGAGTTTCTTTTTAGATTGTTTTTTTTCCTGGCTTAGTCAGGAAATAATTATAATCTGAAAAATCTTATGAAATTTTAATACGTAAATTCGTATTAATGACATTTTAATACGCTTAATAATTAACTCAACAATTATTTCGCCGTTGTTCTTTCCGGAGTCAGCTCTTAGTATATTGATAAATATATAAGTAATAGAACTTTGGTAATCATGGAAACGTTTCCCAAATTCCCGAATTGTCGAATGATATGTTTTGACACATATTGCGTACGTTGTTTTACGTAGTATGTGCCGTAATTATTAATGCCAACTGAGGCATAATTAAAACGGTACGGTATCGCTTGACTTGTGATATGGAAAGCAATTAATGGTATTTCAATTTTAACATCTATGGGTTGAACGTTTCTGTTTACATGTTACTTGGGACCTGCCTGATTAATTTGCTACTATTTATGTTTGAACTAGCGACCCGCACTCGCTTCGCTTCGGCGTAGTTTGGAATTGGACACCGTATTGGAAAGGATTACATAGACACCTTCCCTTCGAGCAACAAAAGGCTTCGTTTGTCACGAAGGGAGTAGCCTTAGCGATATTACTCTATTCAAATTATTCTGGCATTTTTTGCGGGGGGGGGAAAATGCACACAAGTGCAGTTCCGCATACCCACATACAAAAACTACACTGTAATGACGACACGCACACATAAAAAATAAAACAAAACAGCAAAAATTTGTGTACGGATGAGTCACACATCAAAATATGACAGGTTTTTGACATAAAGGGCTGGCTTCAACTGTCGATGCAGCAATATCGATACGGAAAAAGGAATAAAGATTACAAACTCAATCATTTTACAATGGGGTGAATAACAACAAAGAGGTCATTTTTATACGCTCGAGCTTTATACAAAAAGCTCGAGAGTTCAGGTGATTGGGTTGGGACTAATGTGTACCCAGGGAAGTTGGGCTCAGGCTGCTGACACTGAACATCGCTCCATGACAGTACTGCCATCTGCACACCCAACAATTTGAATTTACAGCAATCGGTGATCGCTCCCCGTCTTAACGTTGATCACAGTTACATCATTGAATAATTGCTTTTTTACCATCGCCACTCTAAAAAGTGCGTTTAATTCAACCATAAGAGTGAATAATAAGCGATTTTAAATTATACAGAGCGATGCTGAATCTTCAGCTACTATTCAGCTCTTAGCAGTGTTATTTGCTTTAATTTGAATATAGTTTATTTAACAGTACTACTTACGGTCAGTATTCAGCTTGGATAAGAATCGCATAAGTCTTTCCTAACTACAACTCGACCAAATTAAAACGGTGTCATGAACTTAGCTGTCATGCAGCTATCATGCGCCTAATTATCTTGCTCGAGAGACGGCCGTTAGTCCCTCGAACTAAATTCTCTTTTTATTCACTTGTTGTATAATCTACTACTTCGACATTTATTTCGCGATATCTGTCGCGATCACATCAGTGCAGAGCAAATCATGCAAAAATCTCGCAAATGAATTTGGCGCAGAATCAGGGCCAGATTGACCAACACTTTATCGACAAACATTATTTAACGGTAACATCACTAAGTTGCCCATCGGCGAGAACTCGGATTTATCTAGCGACAGATCTGAAATTTGTACGGGCGAGCCATGGACTAGCAGACCCGATGTCACTGAACAAATTTGACAACTAATCAAGAATAAAATATACGAATTTAATGTTTAAATGTAAACAAATAGCAATAATACGATAAAAAAATACTTTTATGTGAAATGTAAAACCGTCTTTTTGTATACTTGATGTTCAAGATCTGTTTTAACAGCAAAAAACTCATCAATTCGACATTTTAAACAGAGCAGCGTTCACATGCGCGACTGGACTCGGTCTAGAAAGAAATCCGGGCGCAACTGGTTTTACTAACGCGTATGCCCATTTGGGCTTGTACTTCGGCAGAGGGGAAACGCTTCGTATGGCTTCTCTTTCTGTAGAAGCCCGTCTTACTCTAAGCACCTTCCTCTTGAATCACTCTATCTATTAAAAACAAAGAACATCAAAATCCGTTGCGTAGTTTTAAAGTTCTAAGCATACAGACAGTGGAAAGCGACTTTGTTTTATACCTAAGTATTGTTTCAAATAAAAAAAAAATGATAAGTATTTAAAGTTTTATTTATTTTCAAAATGGCGGAGATATGGGGAAAACCATATTACAGTAAGCGAAAAATATTTAAAAACATCACAAGCGCGAGGTTTACAGCTCCACAGAGCCACTTAAACAAAATAAATAAGCCACTATTTGTAAACAGTTCAATAGGTAGGTAATACCTAATGACAAAAACAGATTACCGATACCGGGTGAAGATTAACCAAGGTTAGAGAATAAGGCTTTGTCATCTGTTGGTGACAATGAGGTTACAATACAAAGAAACAGAGGAAACAATAGATTTAACAGTATTGAACAGAATCAGTTGTAAGTATCTACCGTTATATATTTACCTACTAGTGAAACGAAGTTCACTTTGTACCCTTGCTAAACCACCCCAGTACTATAGAGAACACAACAAAAATATTTTTTTCCAATCGGTTAAGACGTTTTTGAGTTTTTAGCCAGATTAACGAACAGCAATTCATTTTTATAACTCTATGAAAGAAGATATTTGTTTAGAATTAAAAAAAAAAAAAAAGTAAAGAATGAGTTTCATGTACGTGAATGAGTTCACATAATAGGTGAACTCATTCAATACTGATATGTTCAAATTATATTGATGTTCAAAATAATTATTATTTGGAGAATCATTAAAATATTGAGTAGATACTAGCCAAAATTTTACCACTAAATAGCTAGTTCACCAAATTGTATTAAAAACTATCATTTGGTTAATTTTTAGCAAGTCTTATGGTAAGGTTAGGTTAGGTTAGTGTAATGCCCAGGTAATGGTATCTATTACCGTGATAATGCAAAGGTAAAATCAACTTACTGACGAGATAGTGTTCACATCATCATCATCCTCCTGCCCTTATCCTAATTTATTTGGGGTCGGCGCAGCATGTCTGTTTCTTCCATACATCGCTATCACTCGTCATCTCAAAGTTAATTTCCTTTCTAGCCATATCCTCTTTTATACAGTCCATCCATCTTTTCTTTGGTCTTCTTCTACCCGTGTATCCATCTACCTTCATACTTAGAACCTTTCGGCAAAGCGCCAGAAAAATCTTATCTATCAAACTCAATTGATAGATTTTGTTCGCCTGCTACTGAATCAGTGACTGGCACCGGCTACCGAATCAGGGAGCGACGTGGCTATGGTGGTGTGCGGCGGAGGCCCAGAGGTTAACACGCAATTATTTAACCTAATTAATTAAGTACCTAAATGAAAGAAAGGCATAAGTAAATTCTATACGTTATTATAGGTATTTGGACTATTAGACATTTTAAGTTTTGATCATTTAAACTTAGACATTTTTATTTAGGACTATCTGACCGTTTGACATTTTCGTTTTTGACATTTTGAACTTTCGACATTTTAATCGTTAGACATTAAAATTTTTGACATTTTGAACTTTGCCATTTTAAGCTTAGACATTCTTACTTTAGACTTCTGATACGTACCCGCATTTGTCTTTCGTTCATTTTCTTGGTGGCTTAGTGAGATAGTGTTCACAAAAGAATAAAAATTTGACATATTATAGAGTTATTTTTTCTTCTGTGCAAAGAGTAATGATAGCGTGGAAAATTTATCTCAATATAAAATGGGAATTCGGTACAAGATATAAAACTACTCCGAGCATTCTTCAATGACGCATTAAATTGATTCACGCACATGTTCCTGTCACAACATACCGCATACTTCATTCCGGGAAAGACCTATGATGTTTTGATATATGTTGCTATTTACATAAAAAGAAAACATTACAGAAATAGAATCGCAATAAAATTTATCCGAATCCAGACCAGTTATCCCGGTTAGTGGATAAAAATGGTTTCAGCTATTGAAATTCTTGTATTACGTGCACTTTTCTGTTTATTAATGTTTTACGACCCCGCGCCACGATAGGGTTGACAACATGCAAGTAATTTTGCATAAATAAATTGATAAAGTTAAAGCTAGTTACGAGTAGTTTATTTGTTTAAAGATAATTTTGACTCGACTTTGACTTAACAAAAGTGTGATTTAAAATCTTTTAAATATTGTAAATAGTTTAAATATAGTAGGTATGTGATGTAGTTTATTTATCTGTAATTATTAAACAGTTGTTAATAAGCAGTCGGTGATGTAACATCTACTAGTTCAATTATTTGTTTCATATTTACAGAGACATAACAATAGGGAATATGCATCATTTTTTTTTATCTTAATCAAAAGTATAATGCGTGAGAAAATTTACTGTAATATTAAAACTTTTCTGTTACGTTTTTTTCTCGTGATATAGTTACTTGAAGTTAGCGCGCAGCAGCACCCGCCGAAAACGCTCCATACAAAACGGTGACGTCACATATCACGTTTCAGGTGTATTTCGACGCGTTTAATATGGAGTTAGCCAATAATCTTCAATTATCTCCCTAAATTTTGCGTTTAAGTACATATGTGTCATACAAAATATTGTTTCTTATTCGATATTCTGACTGTAAAGTGCATTGTATCCGAAAATGAAAAAAAATATCGTTATTTTCCCCTGATTTCATCGTGTGATAAAACTAAAATAATTCATTTTTTTTATATTTTTTCCTATTCCATCATGTTTTTATAAGTGTCCGCAGCGATCAAGCTCAAATTCATCAAAATCGGTGACTTATTCATATTCCCTATTAAAATGGGTACGTATTTTTTTTAGCTGCCTCTAAGTACCTATTGAGTTATAATAGAAACAGTTTGAGGTGTGAGTTGCTTATTTATAAACACGTAGAAAATATAATATTTACAATTTGATAGATTAGGTAGTAAAAAATCAAATATCCTGATATACATTGACAACCCTATGCTCATAGAAGGAATACCTTGAACAAGAAACGTACCACTTACCACGTAATACTCCGATCTGGAATGTATTTCGCTATTTGAATATAGGATATTCCATATGTTTATTTCACTATATCTAGTAATTTTATTCTCACTAGTTCTGGAAAGTACTAAACATATGGTGAAAAAAAAAACTTTGTCAGATTTGGTCAGATTCAGGTTGGACCTACTTATTAAGTTTGTTTAAGATTTACTTAACCAAATATATAAATGAAATCCCGAACACAATACAGTCTTCTTTTTTGGGCAGTCTTGTAAATAGTTACTTCTTTTTAATAAGTATTAAGGCTTGTTACAAAATCAAAGTCAAAGTCAAAAATAGTTTTATTCAAATAAACTTATTAAGTACTTTTGAATCGATTTTATTTTCCTACCACCCGTTCCAGACTTTTTTAACTGACAAGAAGTACGGGCGCAAGAAACTTATCAGCTTTAGCAACAATAAATTACTTACTCTATTACTATCAAACAAATATTTTAAAAAGTATAAGTACCTACAAAACCATTCTAATCAAATGTTCGTTAAATCTTAAACTCGATAGGTTTTTTTTTATAAAGATGACCATTATTTTGTAAATCAAGTCGTAAATTCGCAATAAGTAACAACAGTAGCCATTTTTACAGCTCATTTTATTACTGAAAGTTGTAAATTAGTCACTTTATCTTTCATTTTATTGCACTTTTATATCTTCAGTAACAACTAATGAATTCTTACTAAAATAGCCTATCTTAAGAACTTTAAAAGTGATAGATTGTCTTGTATTCAAGTGACGCATTTAAGATCTCAGAAGTATTTAACACTTTAAAGTAGGTAGGTACTATTAATTATCATTACAATGAATATTTATTAATCATTGATAGTTTTATTATTGCTAGCATAAGTTTGGCTTTGCGGCCAAAAACATTAAATACTTAAACCAGATCTTTTTCAAAATTGCTGTCCCAATATAATAATAAATCGCCGTTACAAGTTATAGCATTTTCTTTGAATCTGTCAATATCAAGTCAATTTGTTTCTACGAATCTGCAATTAGAATTAGTTAATTTATATACTAAGTAATTAGATTTTCCAAGTTTCGTTGATGCTTTGATATGCAACGAAGTAAAGGTGAAACCTCTTAGTAAAGGTGAAAATGTACGCTTCAATTGATAGATCTATTACAGAATAATTAAAGTTCCCAATTATATCTGTATTTGATAGAGTCGCTGAAGTTAGCATGTAAAGTTTTGCTGCTTGGGGACCCTAAGAAATAACCTTTTCAATGTCAAAACCTGCAATGCAAGTATAATTTACAGCAAATTAAGATCGAGTAGGTATTACGCTTTTGTATGGAAAAGCTCTTTTTTGCGATTTCTGAATTGGCCCCACAGTTAAAGTTGCTTGTAATCATGAGTGGGGTGCAGTGCACACGCAGTGGGATGGTTCCCCCCACTGCGGGAACCAAATGATTACTATTTCAGCGTGTATAAGTACGAAGACTGGCATCTACCTGTCGAAAATTGAATCGATTCGATTGACACCACTTTTATTTATCACAGACCGTCAAAACCAAGTTATCTGTGCCAAAAATTATATGTTTTTTTATAGTAAATGAGTTTGCTCTTGACCCCAGTTTAGCCCGAAAGCAAAGCCAGGGCCTACGATGGAGCAAGCTTGCCCAGAAGGTCTTTCATGCTGATGAGATGAGACACTTAATTTTATTTATCCTTTAAAAAAATATGTACTTACCTAGGTTAAGGAATTATTGTAGCCCCGCACAAATCTAAAATTGTTCGTTTATTTGCAAAAACATTAATTTAGTTTATATTATTCTCAATTCTTTTCAAATTACGGTGTTTACTTATTTATTTAGAAATTATCTATGTTATATAAGTACAAGTTTTTATTAAAGATATAGAAAAGATATCTATAGTTTTAAACGAATATTCTATTTTCAGTAGGTAGGTATTTATATAAATGCCTTTCTTAGCAAAAACCCTTTGACCCACTATTATTATTACAAAATCAGCTTTTATAACTTAAAAATACTTTATCAAACTTGTTATTCTAGGGATTCTAAGTAAATCTAAGTGTTTTTTTAAACTTCCACAAATAAATTCAAAACAAGTTACTCAGCACTTATTAAAGGGTTCCTCAAAATATAATAATTACCATTTCCCCACAAAAAATAAGTCTGAAGAAAGTAGTTTTACCTAAAAAATATCACTGGCTTTTATTTGTGTGATCTTTTTTGTTTTCCACTTTAAAATATCCTATTAATTAATTTCTAAGGTTACTTTCAATACGCACAAAGCAATATTTACAAAGAAAAAACAATAACGATCCTTTTACATGAATCCTACTAATATTATAAATGTGAAAGTTTGTGTATTTGGATGTTTAGATGTTTGGATGTTTGTTCCTCAATCACGCAAAAACTACTAAACAGATTTGGTTGAAATTTGGCACACAGATAGTAGATAGCCTGAATTAAAACATAGAATACTTTTTATCTCAATATTCCCATGGGAACGGGAACTACGCGGGTGAAACCGCGGGCGGCCGCTAGTAATGGAATAAAATCTTTGTATACATAAAATTCAAAGTCCTGACTGAGTGAGATATCAACGCACAGCCCAAACCGCTGAACCTAGAGACTTGAAATTTTGCACACAGATACTTTATACAGTGTAGGCATCCACTAAGGAAGGATTTTTGAAAATTCCATCCCTAAGGGGATGAAATAAGGGATGAAAGTTTGTATGAAAGTCCCTCAGTTTTGAAGCTAGGATCTTCAAATTTTGTGTTTAGGCTGATGATTGAAAATAAATAAATACGTGTCTCAGCGTTTTTCAAAATTCTACCCCCAAAGGGGTGAAAAGGGGGATGAAGTTGTGTTTAGAAGATAATCCTTCATTTTTGAAGTAGAAATCGCTAGATTTGTAATTTAGGCTTATGGATGGAAATCTAACGCAACGCATATTGTATTGGTATAATTTCAACCCCCATGGTGATGAAATGGGGGTGCAATGGGGTAAATAAACCTAAAAATCGATATGGATGTCGTTATTGGGGTTTTCTGGGATGAAGATTGCGAAAATGACATTTATTTTGAAGTCCAACACGGTCGACATGATTTAACCCCTAAAGGGGTGAAAATTGGATTTAAATTTGGTATTGAAAACAATA
Organism: Agriphila tristella; assembly: GCA_928269145.1. Taxonomy (NCBI): domain Eukaryota; kingdom Metazoa; phylum Arthropoda; class Insecta; order Lepidoptera; family Crambidae; genus Agriphila; species Agriphila tristella. Next base: position 25,269,603 of record OV743436.1, on the reverse strand, counting down.
TAAAATAGACATTACAACTTAAAACTTCGTAGGAGCATGTCTTAAAATAAATAGGCAAACATATATTTTGTGGTTTTGAAAATCAACCCCTTAGGGGGTAAATGGGCTAAGTAAACGTAGAAATCGATATGGATGTCGTTCTTGAGGTTTTATGGGATGGTGATTGCGAAAATGACATTAATTTTGAAGTCCAATTTAACCGCTAAAGGGGTGAAAATGGGGTACAAATTATATATGGAAAAATAATATAAAATAGACATTACATAGTTTACAGCTTAAAAATTCGTAGGAGCATGTCTAAAAATAAATAGGCAAACACATATTTTCTTATTTTGAAAATCATCCGTTAGGGGGTAAATGGGGTAAGTAAACATGAAAGCCGATGTGGATGTCGTTCTTGAGGTTTTATGGGATGAGGAATGCGAAAATGACATTTGTTTTGAAGTCCAACACGGTGGACATGATTCAGCCCAAGGGGACGGGGACGGACACGGGAACAGGAACGGGAACGGGGGCGGGGACGGAAACGGGAAAGAGTAAAGAAACGGGAACGTGATACTCTTAATATCTCTGGACCTAATTCTGATTATTGTAATAAACTAGCTTCCGCCCGCGACTTCGTCCGCGTGGATATTAGAGAAAATCCTTAGGGAACCTTCAACCAGGATCCGACCAACCGTTTTATACGCGATTACGCGGGTCCCCACCAAGCGCGCAGCCTCGTGCGAGGCCTGTCACACGTCGCAAATGTTTTGCCTCGCGAGGCAGCGCGCTTGGTGGGGACCCGCCTAATCGCGTATAAAACGGTTGGTCGGATCCTGGTTGAAGGTTCCCTAAGGATTTTCTCTAATATCCACGCGGACGAAGTCGCGGGCGGAAGCTAGTCTTTGTATACAAGGTTATTTGTAAAACAACAACAAACTCGCAAGATAAGACCACTAACATGTTTGTTCTACGACTTTTCCGGAAAAAGAAAAAAATACTATCCATAAGAGCAATAGCGCACTTGCGGCCTGGCCGCGAGATCGGTACATTAGTATGAAATCGCCGTAGAGCACGCGCACCTGGCCGCCGCGACCAGCGGCCACACCGGGCCGTGGCGGCCAACGAGATCGAAGCGACGGTTTTGGCCGCGTGTTTGGTCGCGCACCTTGCGGCCAGATCGCTAGACCGGCCGCGCGGCCAGACCGCAATCGCTATCGCCACAGAATGCTATCGCTCTAAATGTCCGAACAGCTGATCAAATGAAAGTCGATTTGAAGTATTTTACCATTGAAAATGGTTATCAGATGCAAATCGCCTAAGACGTATTTTTGGCCATATCTCCGAGGATTTTGGGAGGATCGAAAAAAAAATAGTACCAAAAGTTGAGGAATTTATCGAGACACATGTGAACATTTGAATTTTGAAAATCTACTGGTAACTTTTTTTGGAATTTTGCGATATTCCAAAAATTCCGGGTTTTTTGGGGGATGTTTGTTTACTAAATTGTAAATATTTCGGAAAAAAACTGATTTAAGAAAAAATGAAAAAAAGGGTCCTAGGGTATTAGTTTAGCTATCAAATGGTCAAATAATTTTGAAAATCGGTTTATAATTGTGACCTGTAGGTGGTCCCTTTAGATTTGGAATTGTAGAAAAACGGCTGTTTCCGTACATAAAAAGTGATGTAGCTTCTATGATTATTGACCGATCGTCATGGTAATAGTGTTAAAAGATGCAGAAGCAGACGAGAAGTGCATTCGTTGAAATTTTTAAAATTGGTTAATATTATTTCGGCCGCGTCGAGGCAGTCAGCGGGCGCTTTTGTGACACGAGGCGGAGCCGAGTGTCACAATCGTAAAAATAAATAGGTACTACCTAGGTAACTTTAAAAATATAATAGGACTCTGCATTTGATTTGTTTTTGGTTTTTCATAAATTTTTGTGTTCATTTTCAATGCTCCGATTCTTGCGGGGACTGTAAAATCTGTGAATTTTTTGTCTCTTTCGGAAAGTTGTAGATCAAACGTTGCTTATGATGTTAGTAAACTACTCCTGCGAGGTTGTTGGTGTTTTACAAATTACCCTGTATATATAAAAAAGTGCAAAGTAAGTCGAACATGATTAAAAGTTTTTGCAGCTATAAATCATGCTTGAACGATTTTATTATTATTGGTAACAACCTTCATTTGTCTTCTTAGCCTAGCCTAGAATAACATTATGTAAGAATGTTATTACAACAATGAAAAATAACAGAGACTATAGGTAATAAAATGGAAAACGCTCGGTAACCATCAATTTATCAATCCAAAAGGTAAGTAATAAATCAATGTCTTCAGATGAATCGATCCTGTTTGATAGTTGTGGTAATGATGGGGTGAAAAACTCCATACAACTATTGGAAAAACAGTTACCAATTGTAGTCAATATTCGGGATATGTACAGCTCTAAATACGAATTCGAATTATATTCGATAACCATCGATCTGTCTCTATTATACCTACTCTATTAATTATACCTCCTCTCTCTACCTACTAATGAGGGCTTTTCAAAGTGACAATAAAAAAATAAAAAAAATAACCATCTGCCTCACTAGATGGCGTTGATGCAATGAGAAGTGTCAAAATTGGCTTTTAATAATAAACGGCCTTTACCAAGAGGCCAACGAGTAAGCGCTCGCTATCTGACATCTGCCCAAAGAGAAAGAGAAAAATTTTAGGGCTACATCTGCCTGTCTACCTGAGTAATCCTCGAAGCTTATTAAAAACAAAATCACATTGACACATACATTTTTATCAACGCCATCTATCGAGCCTACAGTTTTTTTGTCATTTTGAAAAGCCCTCATTGCAAACTGTTTTAATGACATGAACAGTATATCCAATAGTTTTCGATATCGATGACAGAACGAGCACAGGAATAAAGATTTTTGTTTACCCTGTGTTGTGGCTTTGCCTATGGTACAACTTTTTCTAACTAATGATAGCCCTGATAGTTATTATAATAAGTTGACCAAAACTTACGAAATTTTTCGTAACATTGTGTTGAGTTGAGCTACTTATGTGAATATAATATCAATTGGTACTTTTTATTGGACTTTCTACTTTGTGCTATATTGCATTACCTTACAATTTATATTAAACTAGCTTCCGCCCGCGACTTCGTCCGCGTGCATATTAGAGAATATCCTTAGGGAACCTACAACCAGGATCCGACCAGCCGTTTTTACGTCATTTGGCGGGTCCCCACCCCCGCGCTTGGTAGGGACCCTCTCCCTCTCCCTCTCCCTCTCCCTCTCCCTCTCCCTCTCCCTCTCCCTCTCCCTCTCCCTCTCCCTCTCCCTCTCCCTCTCCCTCTCCCTCTCCCTCTCCCTCTCCCTCTCCCTCTCCCTCTCCCTCTCCCTCTCCCTCTCCCTCTCCCTCTCCCTCTCCCTCTCCCTCTCCCTCTCCCTCTCCCTCTCCCTCTCCCTCTCCCTCTCCCTCTCCCTCTCCCTCTCCCTCTCCCTCTCCCTCTCCCTCCCATAAAACCCTAATAACGACATCTATATATATTTTTATGAATACTTACCCATATTACCCCCCCAAGGGATGATTTTCAAAATAACAAATTATGTGTTTGCCTATTTATTTTTAGACGTGCTCCTACGAATGTAAAAGTTGTAATTTCAATTTTAGATTCTTTTTCCATACAAAATTTGAACCCCATTTTCACCCCTTTAGGGGTTAAATCATGTCCACCGTGTTGGACATCAAAATAAATGTCATTTTCGCAATCACCATCCCATAAAACCTCAAGAACGACATCCATATCGATTTTTTTAATGTTTACTTACCCCATTTACCCCCTAAGGGGTTGATTTTCAAAATCACTAAATAATTGTTGGCTTATTTATTTTTAGACATGCTCCAGCGAAGTTTAAAGTTGTAATTTCGATTTTATATTATTTTTCCATACAAAATTTGAACCCCATTTTTACCCCTTTAGGGGTTAAATCATGTCCACCGTATTGGACTTCAAAATAAATGTTATTTTCGCAATCGTCATCCCAGAAAACCCTAATAACGACATCTATATCGATTTTTGGGTTTTTTACCTCATTTCACCCCCATTTCATCCCCATAGGGGTCAAAATACTAACAATAACGATATACGTTGCGTTAGATTTCCATCCATAAGCTTAAATAATAAATTTAGCTTTTTTTACTTCGTAAATGAAGGATTTTCTTTACACAACTTCATCCCCCTTTTCCCCCTTTCGGGAGTAGAATTTTCAAAAATGCTGAGACACGTGTATATTAATATTCAATCGTTAGCCTAAACACAAAGTTTTAAGATCCTAGCTTCAAAACTGACTGACTTTCATACAAATTTTGGACCCCCGTTTCACCCCCTTGGAGGGTGAGTTTTGAAAAATCCTTTCTTAATGCACCCCTAGACCTCATAAGGAACCTACGTGCCAAATTTGGAGTCTCTAGACCCAGCGGCTTGGGCTGTGTGTTGATATGTCAGTCACCAATCAGTATCTTCTTTTTAACCGACTTCACAAAAAGGAGGAGGTTCTCAATTCGATTGTATGTTTTTTGTTTTTTTTTATCGTTGTTCGCGCATATCTTCGTCATTTATGAACCGATTTTGATGATTCTTTTTTTGTTCGATTGAGTTTTCTTGCGAGATGGTCCCATTTAATTTTTTTTCAAATCGGTTCAGTAGTTTTCGAGAAATCCTGAAAATACTATGATTTTCATCAACTCACATGACGACTTTGTTATTTATGAACCGAATTAGATGTTTCTTTTTGTTGGGAAAGGGGTACTTTTAGTGTAGTCTTTTTAACCGACTTCAATAAAAAAGGTTCTCCCTCAGTTTAACCTGTATGGATTTATGTTTCTCCGCGAATATCTCACGTTTGGCTGAGCCGATTTTTCTACCCAATAATATACCTATAATAATATACCTAATATAGAAGGTACTTACACTAAAAATAATAAAAAAAAAATTGTTTTAAAAAACAAAAAACCGACTTCAAAAACCTGCCTCTAAAAAGCAAGAAATAATATTCAAATCATTAGATAAGCATTATCATTGTTATAACAACACGTCTATTGAAGTCGGGTGGGGCTGGAGTACAACTTCCTTTTTTTATTCTAAAAGCCCCACCCGACTTCAATAGACGTGTTGTTATAACAATGATAATGCTTATCTAATGATTTGAATATTATTTCTTGCTTTTTAGAGGCAGGTTTTTGAAGTCGGTTTTTTGTTTTTATATATTAAGATCTGACTTTTTGACGGAATAAAGGCAGCCAAATCGTAGTGATAAATGAAATTTTCTTAGAAAGGAGCTGTCAATAATCTTAACTGCTTTATTGACAAGTTTTAGTATGACGCCAGCTTACATTGGAATTTCTATAATGTTTTCAATAAAATCCTTTGTAAAACCTAATAAGACTTTGACAAACGAAATTTCTGTTATCGAATTTATATAGTTGGAAATGTTAAAGGCGAAATCTTTTACAGGTTGGTGTGAATATTATAGAGTTTAAGAAAAAACCCTTACTTAAAATAATTGTTATAAATGCGAAAGTAAAGTTGTTTGTTTGTTACGCCTTCACGTAACTAATCAACCGATCATCATACAATTTTGCATACACATTTGTCAAAGGTACAGAAAAGGACATGGGGTACCTTTCATTCAGAAAAATACGGTTCCCGAGGGATAGAAAAAGAAATGTTCACGCAGACGAAGTATAATTAGTAATTCGAAAAATTTTGAGACAAAAACGGTTTCTCAATCAAAATACAACAGAGTTTTAAAGTTTATCAAACAGTCGCGGGTACGAATATAATTTCTACTTGAGAAAAAATACGACTCGCACCTGATCATATATTTTAAGTAACTATTTAAGATTTTTATGCGTGATTTTTTAAAACAGTATAAAGTAATGTTGCACTTACTTTCAGTTCTAAAAGTAGAAGCTCACTGAATCTTTCAAGATTTGCTTTCTAATCTGAGTTTCAAAAGTTTGTGCTATGTTCTATTTTATTTTCTTCACAACAAATACAGTCTTTGTACTGAACAGAACAAAGTCAAGAGACAAAACGGAAGAAAATCGCAATGAAAGAGCTCAGAAGTTAATTTCCTAAATAACATTCTTAACAGCCTTCCTTAAGATATTAAGTCGTGAATGGCCATTAACACAAATTACTTATTTTTGTTTGTTTGTAAAAGTATAAATTAATTAAGTTAGTTTTATCAGTAGCCCTGCAATCGCGTAGGTTAAGCATCTTTTCCGAGTCATGGGATGGGTGACCGAAAAATGTATCATCTTGCGCTACTCCGTGCTTTGGAAGGCACGTTAAGTCGTTGGTCCCAGCTGCATTTGCAGTTGTTAACACCCACAAATCCACATTGGGCCCGCGTGGGGCAAAGTTAGTTTTATTCTGTATTAGTAAAGAGTTGGCTGTTGTATCCCTTGTGAAATAAAAAAAAGCTGCTTCAATAAATCTTCAAAAGTTCAATCGGACTTTGATAAAGCTGTGAATAAACTGATTCAATCAAGACTCAATCTTGCTTTACATAACTTTATTAAGTGGGTCAGAAAGCAATTTCTTGATTTGTGAGAGAAAAGTTTTCACATGATGAATGTATTTCGTATACGTTCAAAGACTTTTGATTTACAATGATACAAATATCGTTATCTTGCTGAAAGAACGATAATTCAAGCAAAAAGTATAAGTAAAACAATTTCAGTGAATTCCAGTGAATGTTTTGTTGCAAATGTTTTTTGTGTTAACAAGTTTATTTTGAAATGCCACTCCAAAGTGAACTTTACTCTTAAAAAGTCGTGAAAGTTAATATCTTAATTAAATTAATTAACTACCATTTACAAGATTGTTGGACTTAATGTTGAAGACTGAACCAATTATGTGTGAATATTTTATGGCGTATAAAAGTTTAATTGTATTCACAATTCCAGACATTCAACATTTCAGTTCACTGTATTATAAATTCTTCGACCTTTTAGCCAATGTATTTTCGTTAAAATATTTAATTAGTACATTTTGTAAATGTTCCTAAATTAAATACAGAACAGCGCGGTGTTTACAATGAAATAATGCACAGTGTAGAGCAAGACATGGGACATTTATTTTTCTTGGATGCTCCCGGTGGCACGGGAAAAACCTTTTTGATAAATTTATTGTTAGCAACTATAAGACGCTCTAAAAAGATTGCAATTGCCGTTGCTTCTTCCGGTATTGCAGCTACCTTACTCGATGGAGGCAAAACGGCTCACTCCGCTTTTAAACGATTTAATAGCGGGGTGCCCACCTTCGCACTTAGCCGAATTTTTCAATAGTTCATACAATCTGTAGCACAAAGACAACATTATAAAAAAAATCGAAGCAATGGACAAAAAAAAGTTTAGCTATGGAGAAAAAAAATAGTTCTATTATCTTACTTTTAAATTATTAAGCGCAATTTTTGTGATATAAGTGGTTACATATGTGTCTTATGATTTCAGAGAATCTATTTTTTTTGTAACTAGCACGTTACAGGAATAAATTATGTCTAAATAAATCTTCAGTCTATGGTAGTCCAAATATTTTGTTTAAAAATAACCTCGCTAGACTAGAATTGCAAAAAAGTTTCAATTGTATCCGAAATATAGAGCAATATATTTTTATAGTAGGTATGTGGACTAACTATAAGATAAATCTAAGCAAACAAATGGTAGTGCTGGTAAAATATGGTATAACTTCGTGTTTGTGATTTCCATAAAACAGCACTATAGTTACTTTGTTTGGAACCAGATTTTGGTAATGTTTAGTTCGTTCCATTCCGTAAATAGATTGCAGGCATAGATATAAGGTAAAAACCAGAGGTTTTTTATGTAAATCAATCCCACACAAAAACATTTTCGTGTAAAATATTGCCAAGACGAGACCTTATAGCTCGCACTGTTAAAAAGTTATCTGAACCTTGTGTAGAGCCAAGCTTCAAACTCTACACGCCCTAACTTCACAAACTCTACCACCTTAGTCAAAATATGTTGCTTAACCATTTCGCTACATGTGAATGTGGGCGTAAGGTGAAAAGTTTATTCACTCTTCTATCTTCTATTTTAGTAAGTATTTCGTATTTGTCGTTGTTTTATAAATACTACAGTGAAAAGTTATAATGCCTAGAAATTATATATAATCTACTATATTATATTTATATATAATGTATAATAATATTTAATGTACTTTATCAACACTTAAAAAGACTTATTCGTTTAAAGCTACATTTCTAAAAAACCTTTTTTTTCTCCCTATGAGTCGAATTTACATTTGAGATTGGAAGTTTGATAACTTTTACAAACTAAAATTGCACATTTTTTTCTTTTATCTTTTAGGCTGGCCGCACACAGACGGAATCCCGTTACGGAATTTCGTACATACGTGATTCCGAACGTAGCAACTGCATACAAAATCTATGGGCCTGCCACACACATACGCGATTTTTCCGTACGGAATCTTCATACATTGTCGAAATTCCATTCGGAATTCCGAATCAGGATTCTGTCTGGTATGTGGCCGGCCTTAGGAAACAAAACAGCATCAAATTGATTTTCTTTTTTTGTTTGTCGTTATTTTGAGTAGAAAGTGTATTAAATCAATAGTTACTTCTCTGCATAATAAAACTGAATGTTAGGTATATTGTGGAAATTTTTGAATAAGGACGAGAAATGGGACACGGATGGATAGTAAAAAATTATTTCTATTCAAACAATGGATCGATATGGTGTATGTTCAGGAAGTTCACTTACTTGAGCAGGTAAGCAAAGGATATTTGTTTAATAATAACATAGGATTTAATATTTTGATCTTTATTTTCCGACGTAACTGCACCTTTTTGGGGTCTGTCATAGTATTATTAAGCAATCTGTCACTAAGATTTTCCTTGTTTTTAAACCTTTATGTAGAGATTTTATTTTATTTACTTAGTAAATATACATTATAATTATGTTATGATACACTTAAGGTTCATCTTCAAAAGCCATCACAGACATCACTCTGATGTCTGTGATCGCTTTATTGTTTAAATTGAACTGTCAATAGCAACATTCATGTATAATATTGTATGATTCAAATTCTCAAGCTTTCATCATACAAATACATACACGTAACGGCCATGAACAAATAGCTTAGCAGCAGGGAGTTAACAACTGTCACAATCAAAAAGAAATTACTCGTACAAATTGAATTTTATTGCTCAGTAATAGCGGTGACATATTTTTTCGCCATGCCTACCATTATGGGTTGGGACTCTACTTCTATTATTTCATAAAACATTTTATTCCTGATTACGATATCAAAGCAAGCCGAGTTTATAATTGAAAATAATCTTAGAATATTGCAACTGGGCCCTCGCGGGCCGTACAGGCGAGGTCCGACATGGGAACGAATCGTTCAAATAAATTTACTTGACAGGTAATTTCATATAAATTGTATACCATTTTTTAATTAAACCAGAAGTTAGTGCCCAATAATTGTAGATGGTGAAACAGGCACTAAGAGTAAAAGAAACGAGGCGGAAAGAAAATGGGGCATTTTACGATAACCGACGTGATATGTCCTTCGTTACCGGTTGATTGGAAATAAAGGGCCTCGCACCTGCTGTAATAAACCAGTGAAAAAGAACAATGAAAATGCTGGTCTAAGTAACGGACGAATAGCTTTAAAAAATAAAGTTGGCTAAAACTTACCTATGATTAAGAGAATTAATATAATTGAAAAATACTAGAATAAATCGACTCACCCGTAGCAGCTCAGACAGGATTTGAACTCGACCCCTTGGGATTCCAGCCCAATGCACTAACCAATAGGGAATATGCATAAGTCACCGATTTTGATGAATTTGAGCTAGATCGCTGCGGACACGTATAAAAACATGATGGAACAGGAAAAAAAATAAAAAAAATGTATTATTTTAGTTTTATCACACGATGAAATCAGGGGAAAATAACGATATTTTTTTTTCATTTTCGGATATAATGCACTTTACAGTCAGATAGAATATCTAATAAGAAACAATATTTTGTATGACACATATGTACTTAAACGCAAAATTTAGGGGGATAATTGAAGATTATTGGCTAACTCCATATTAAACGCGCCGAAACACACCTGAAACGTGATGTGTGACGTCATCATTTTGTATGGAGCGTTTTCGGCGGGTGATGCTGCGCGCTAACTTCAAGTAACTATATCACGAGAACAAAACGCAAGAGAAAAGTTTTAATATTACAGTTAATTTTCTCACGCATTATACTTTTGATTAAGATTAAAAAAAAAAATTGATGCATATTCCCTATTATGCTACGAGTCGCTAGTGGGAGCGGCGAAATTTTCTAGTACTTTTTACGTTTCCGCTGAAAGCCAGCGCAGCGTTATCACTGCAGCGATGTTTAAAAGTTACGACCCAGATTTTTAATTCGTTACGAAGAAGTCAGTCCTAAATTGTTGTTTTTTCTCAAACATGCTTGGAAATTCGATCATTATTTTGACAACCTTCTTCGTGCTAAATCGGAGTTTCCGGACAGACCTAAACCGCGCCGGCAACTTTTGTATGAAAATCCATTACTAACGTGTAATAATGGATTTTCATACAAAAATTGCCTGCGTCTGTCCGTAAAGGTTAGTACTGAAACTCATTATACACGTGTAATTCAAAAATGGAACGAAATTTTCAATGAAACACGACAGCCAATGAGGTCTGTGATCATAATCAATATTTAAATTTAGAACTGGCTTTGCAAATGAAAAGTTCCGAATCACGGTAACAGAGTGTCATGAGCGCACTAACGCCCGCCCATTATGCGTATTCCATCAAAACTTACGTGTAACATACGATTCGGACAGGCAGGTGGCATAAAAATAACGTTGTATTATCTATGGATCTTGGCGCGGGGCGGGAAGAATATATTATATTGTTGAAATTATTTATTGTTTTGTCAAATATTTTATCTTCGATTTAATTTAAGTATATAATTTATTATAAAAATGAGTTCACGAGACGAAAGTGATATTTTGACGCCACCTGAAATTCAAGAAGCGACAAGAACTGAAATAGAAAACATGTTGTCTCCAAAATCGAAAAACATTAAGTAAACCAGATGTAAACCTAACTGCAATGCACAAAAGACATTCACAAGGGTATAAATGTAGGAAGTCTGCATCAAACGTGCAAATTTTCTTGTCAGAAGCATCAGACGGTGTGCATTTGGATCATAAAGTAAGTTTTCGTATTGATGAGTACCTAGGTACTACGAGTAATTTACCACTTTGTTTTAGTCAAACAGCCTAACATCACAACTTTACACGTTCTTTATTTTTGTTGCAGGTTTGATTTTTGGCATTTTCGGTGCATGTAGATGCAACGACATAAGAGTATTTATGTAAAAGACGTAGAAACTCAAGACGGTGCGATTTGGTATTTTTAATTACTGTAATTTTAAATAAAAATAAAATGTTAGAAAAGTTACTACTTGGTTTGAATTTCCGCGCATTATTTGAGAAAAGTACTATACAAGCCTTGGCAGCAACTGGGCATTGATGGACTCACGTATGTGTGCCTCGGCTTCGCCTCGGCCCACATTTTCACGTTCGTCCTTCAATGCCTGTGTTGCCTGCCGCTGCAGTAATGTACTATTTCTGCAGTATTTTTTTACTTCAGTAATTTTGACGACCTATGTGGTCGAGTAGTTTGCACGCCGGTTTTCATGGTGTCGCCATCTTTGAACTCCCCGGGTTTGATCCCCGTTTGGGTCAATTTAGAAAATGAACTTTTTGGCCGAGCGAGCGCGAAGCGTCTCTGCTTCTGCTGTCCCGCTGTCCGTCTGCCCATCTGTTCTCCTCTTCAATACAATCAAATAAATATGATTATTTTACAATACATACCTAAAAGTATAGCTGAAATAAATAACAGAGAGAAACATTATTTTGCTCATAACTTTTCTATATGAATTAACGAACACAAAACAAACAGTGTTTTCCGGGGTGAACTACCGTCAGGCTTATCTTATCTATCATATTATATTTTTCTTTCACATAGGCTTACAAAGACGAACAATGAATTTATGGTAATCCATTGTGGGTAAAAAAGAGACGAAACTCTTTTGAAAAAAAACATCAAATTATATTCGGTTCTTATTTTTAAAATGTTAGAAGCTATATAAACGTTAGTTTTCGCAATCTTGCTACAAAATAATAAGTTTTATATTATATTGTATGGTAGGTACCTATCATATTGTATAACAAACACTTGTGAAAGTAAAATCATGCAGTTTAGTAAGAGAGTGTGGTTATAGAGTTTAAAAAAAATCGGATGGAAAGTTTGTTTAGTGGAAAAAAACTCTGCAGGTGCTTCTCTGTTTCTCACTCACAAAATCATCAAATAACCTACTTGATCACAATAATATGAAGTAAATTAAGTCTATCAACCTACGCAATGCAGAAATTAATCATATTAGGAATTACCTAAATTAAATACTTGCAAATTATTATAAGCTGTATACTAATATAGTGATTATGACAACATTATGCATAATATTATGCAGTAGCATGTTGTTGCACTTGAGACAGTATCTATCCTCATTATCATTACCTTCGTTCGTGTGATCATAAAATGGTTGCTTTATCATATTTTATCGGTCTAAATGATATCATAGAATATGCCATAAACACATTAATTTTCTAGGACTGATTTTTAACAAGCGCTATCTCGATAAAAAGCAGTATGCAACTTATTTTTGACCTTTCAAATTATTTCCATAGAATCGTATCGCATCTTTGCATAAGTTACAGTTTTTTTTTATATTCGAAAATATAGTAACTCCTATGCATCTCTATTTGTGACGTTAGTGCTAGCAGGGCGCTCTACACATGTCATGTAGAAAACAATATTTATAAATTAAATGAAGAAAGAAATTATAAAACAAAGACATTTTTGTACAATGTTAAATTACTTGACCGACAAACTTTAACAATCAAAATAGTACTTTTAGAATTTATAGGAACTTAGTATCGACTTGACAGACAGAAAATGAACAGTTTTGTAAAGCTTTACATTAAAAAGTTTTACTAAACTGTTTTGATTAAGTTTGCCGGTAAAGTATTATTTAACATTGTACAAAAAATTCATTATTTTATATTTTTTTTCTTCATTTAAGGCGCTAAGAAGGGTCAAATCCCAATATTCAATTCAAATTATTGAATGATTACGCACGTGAAGCTATCATGGAAAAAATATATAATATACTTGAAATAATGCACAATAGATTAATTTGAAAGCATTTGTAAAAATGTTACCACCTTTGATGTAAAAAAATATTCCGTGGACCCTGTTTCTGGTCCTATTTGCAAAATTTCTCGGAAACAGAAAATTCGTTAATGTTAAAACCAACACATAAATTATTGTTCGAATCAAATCAAAATTATTTATTGTGAAACACAGGTAAATTTGGTTGTTGTAAAAAATATACCATAATACATTTGTTTAGCTGGTTTCCACCGTTATGGCATAGGTACAATTAAATACGAAGTCAAAGTTTTAACTAGTCAAACAAAATATGATTTTTCCCTATATTTCTTAAGGTACGCGTGTAGTCGCGCGTGCTCTACTCTCTACTATTGTAGAAATCTAGTTTTACATTTTACAGTCCGATTTCTTACAAACGCGCTCGCGTCGGATGCTGCGTGGTCTCAGTTTGTGTTCACCAGTTACTAGTGGAAGAATACTGTGAGTTTATGCGTTTCCTTAGTTTCCTATCCTCAATTTACATTAAAATTATCGAAAATACAAGCTTGTTCTACAATGGTGGAACACGCGACTACTGGAGTGTTAAGAACAAACCATTCAGTTTGGAATATCGAAATCTTTTTGTTATTTTCATCCGCTTTCTCCCAAAACTTAACAAAAAGTCTTTATTGAATGGTTTTTATGAGAAAACGACGGGAAATCGGTAAAAAGGTTACGACTGGGCGAAATTGATCACCCCTAGAGTAATGATGTGTCAGGGTCGTTGTGACCGCCATCATCGCTAATATTGCGATATAAAATATATACTGTCTGTCTGTCTTGTGCTATCTGACGGTGAGTTATTGAATCCGATTGTTGTCCAAGATCCAAATTCATGATATTAAAGAGGAAGTAAAGGAAGTTGAGAGCACAGATTTTCTTTGACAGTTAAGGTTTATATACATGAATTAACCAATGTACAACTGAAGTGCTTGCGGTACAAAACAACAGAATGATCTGTGAAATTTTATCTTTGCCATTCTTTCTCTATACTCCAGCCAACTTAGGGAAATAATGTTTACAAACAAGTTTAGTGTTAACCTTAAAAGTACTTTTTTATTACAGGTTTTATAAATATTTGAATTTCATTAATAGCCTACCTATACTATCCAAGTTGTATTTGTGGTGTTAATTCACTGAAACTTAACGTATTTGTGGTATAATAACGAAAAATGTGCAAAGTTTTGTTTACAAACATTTTTTCCCTAAGATTGGGGGAGTATAGTGAAGTTGCAGCGTATCACTATTTATCGTCAATTTAATCGCATTGTACCAAAGATATTAGATTTTTTTTAAATATCATTGCATTGTACACGATGTTTATTGAACGAGCAGAACGTTCTTTTTCAACTGTCAGCGCAAATACGAAGATTCACAATAGGCGAGCATTTAGAGCATTAATTGAATGCTCTAAGCGCGAGCAGCGCGTCTCATTTCCGTTATCTGCTCGTTTGAAAAACGTCGTGTACATTAGCCCTTAAACGTCGTGTAAGCGAGTTTTACTTTAAAAATTAGAATTCTAATTATTCTATTATCTTTTTACATTAGTATTTCAATTACCTATGTAAAAAGATAACAAGGCAATTTCACAGGGTAAACTCTATTCAATTTTTAAATTAAACTAGAAGTCAATGTGCTGTCTGCAACCTGTGAAACAGACCTTGAATATTCACTTAACCCTAGAGTTAAGGGGCCATCCAACGTCAAATATAATATTTTTTAAGCAACGATTACACATAGTATTTTACTTGATTTATCAGTCCCAAAAAATAATGTAGAAAGTAGATTAAGTAGGTACTCAGTTATTGTGACTGACAGAAAGATAATAGATAAAACTTTTCTCGATAGATAAAAATGGTAAAGTGACCTCTAAAATTGTATTTTTTTAGTGCAGTGCCAATCAAAAAATAACCTTTAATCTTGAAACTATAAAAAACCTTAGCTAGCTCTCTAGTTTTGTGTTAAACAGTTTTCCAAAAATAAGAAATTGTTGATTAGTTATTAATTAAAAACGATAAAATTGACAATAATTTAGATAATTTTACTATTTTCCAGCGTCAGTACGCTGTTAATACAGCATTTAAATTTCGGCACACCCCGTTTCAACTACCTACTTATTACACAGACGCTACACAGTGACGTTTTTGCACACGCGCAACTGTGTGAGTCAAGTCTGGGGCTATTGAATGAGCACACGATTCGGCACACGAACTCGCGGGGTGGGGTGAGGTAATTGATTGTGGGGCGGGGCGGAGAGTTTCCTTTCTGTACGGTAGTACTTATATCTATTCTGTGATTTCGGTTTATTTCCTAAATACAAGAACTACTGAATAAGGGCATTAGTTAGCTAATTTATTTGGACCTTCAATGTGTGGGATTAGTCTTCTGAACGGGATTAAATGGCCAAGTTTATCTCTTTATACCCTTCATATCTCTTTTTCTATTAATACTGTTCATATTACGAAGACACAAATCGCTAATCTTTGCTATATGATTGGTGGACAAAAATAAAATAATACTTGGTTAAAATACGTAATACGTACTTATATTGAGCTCCTTTGATGAATGATAATTTAATGATGAAAGATTATGAAAAAGGCGCAAAAATATTTTACCTAACTAACTATAACTAGGTATAGAGATATCATAAAACGTTTGATTTAGCTGAATATAAAATAATTTGCAGTTTATTTTAGTTATTTTCTAGAAAATTAGTAATGTATAGTGTAAATGTTGCAACACGAAGGAAATTCAATTACAATTAACTGTCCGCTAAAATTTTATAAATTCACACATACAGAGGTTAGGTAAAAAATTAAAACGGGATTAAACTGTCATATCGTTTTAGAACATTTACGTGGGACTTAGTTTAAAGTATCTACTAAATATTTTCCTTTTTACGAAATGTATTATCATTACAAAGATGCGCAAAAGGTGGATAATAAAAGAAATATAAAATCAGTAATGATATACCATTGATATGTTATCGAGGCATCGCGACCGCATTTCGATTCGATTACCGTTATCATTTCAAAAACACGAGCAGGCTAATTTATTCATAACTTCCAACGAATAACAATCACATAAAACGGAACGTGGAGTTTCCTGCATCGTATATGGGTTAACACGCCAATTACATTTGAGTCAGATCAAGAAACGTTTACTGTCGTTTAAATCAGCCGCATCAGAGGAACGTACACGTTTTGTAGGTATCTATCTTTAGATCGCGTGAACTGTTTCGAATTTTAAGAATCGGAACAGATTTACATTTTCCCGCGAAAATTAAAAATGGAATACTGATTATGTATCTTTTAAATACATTCGTATTTCAATATGCTCAGTAAAAAGATTTGATGCCTAGATCAGATACCTTCTGATCGAAGCCTAGATATTTCTGTTCAACGACGGGAAATTACAACAGGTGCCTAGTAACAGATCCATAGTAGGCCTAGATAGTTTATTGAAATCCGCTGTAAGTGAGTAGGTATGTATTTCTAGTAAGTTCTGATTTTAGGGCCTTTCTCATTTGTGGGCGCAGCATCGGTACGGTATCAGCATACTCATTATACGCGGTATCAAAAATACCGAAAGCACAGAATAGATATCCAAAAAAGCTTACTGAACGCCTAGGTATTAATCCAGGAGCCACCAATCCTGAAAGCTCCGTGACACGGATTCCAATATTTTAATAAAAAAATAAAAGTTAACGTTTAGACGAACAAGATTTGCTTGGTCGGCGTGGATTTGATTAGCCGGAAATATTTGAATTAAATTATTTATTATTAAATTTCCATATTTTTTTCCGTCATCACGGATTTATAATTATCTTGGTATGCGGATACATATTTATAATTATCTTGGTATGCGTGCTTACAAACTGCCGAAAGTATCGCTATATATCGTATATTTTCACACAAAAATCTATACAAGATTGATCAAAATCTGTGATGACGGAAAAAAATATGGAAATTTAATAATAAATAATTTAGTTAAAATATTTCCGGCTAATCAAATCCACGCCGACCGAGCAAATCTTGTTCGTCTAAACGTTAATTTTTATTTTTTACTAGCTGATGCCTGCGACTTCGTACGCGTGGACATACTTGTAGAAGTTAAGAAATAAATAATAATAAAGTGTTATGGTTCTGCATCAGGTGTTCTAGATCTTCAGTCTGAACAACTTTTGCAAAGATGTCATTTTTATATTTTGTAAAGTTTAGCTGGACCATTATGGTTCTGCATCAGGTGTTCCGGATCTTCGATTTTTATACCTCAACAAACAATGCTCATCAGGCTGAACAACTTTTGCAAAAATGACATTTTTTATTTTTATATTATGGTTCTGCATCAGGTGTTCCAGATCTTCAATTTTTGTACCTCAACAAAAAATGCTCAACAGGCTGAACAGATTTTGCTAAGGTGTCATTTTTATATTTTGTATAGTTTAGCTGGACCATTATGTTTCTGCATCAGGTGTTCCAGATCTTCGATTATTGTACCTCAACAAAAAATGATCATCAGGCTGAACAACTTTTGCTAGGGTGTCATTTTTATATTTTGTATACCTAGTTAAGCTGGACCATTATGGTTCCGCATCAGGTGTTCCATTTTCCAAAATCAATTATACCCTAAGTTATGCCCAGGCTTAACAGCTATATAACAAAAAAAGTTTCATTCGAATCCGTTCAGTATTTCCGGAGATTAGCGTGTTCAAACAGACAAACAAACAGACAAACAGACACACTTTTTTTTTCAAATTCTTACTCTATTACTATGTCTCCATCGCGCCAGATATATATATTTTTAAATATATGTAATGTACAGACACACTTTTTCTACTGTTTTATTATATGTAAGGATAAGGATAAGGATTAAAAATATTAGAATCCGTGATCACGGAGCTTTCAGGATGGTGGCTCCTCGCCTATATGTTTTATTCAATAGAGCGTTAGTCATTTGTCGGCGCAACATCAGCTCGGCGCGGTACAAATTCAATCAAAGACTTCTATGTTCTATGATTCAGTAGGTACTAAATCTGCGACAGATTGACTAAAGGGCCTTCAAAAACCATCACGTATCATCGCTTAGCATCAAATCATATTTAAACGTTTTTGAAGAAAATGTACTTGATTTAGTTTTATGAAATAAAACCACTTTTTAACGGCTACCTACTAGCGCGGTTTTATTGAAAATACTTTGGTAATTAGTTGGTATTTGGTTTGATTTTTGATTTTCCCGACGTTTCATGTCTAGTGAGAGCGTAAGCTTGAATATGATTTAGTTTTAGTTTCTTTTTTTAAGTAAGTAGGTTCCAATCTTAACTTAAATTTAGATTGGTGCATTCATAATCATAGGCATCTGTTATTAACTTTAAATACTCAAAGACAATCGAATCTACGGCTTTTTGTTTTTCGTACAAAATGTCGTGAGTTTGATGTACCTACGTAAGTATATAAAGATCTAGTTAACCGCTACGCTTCTGTTTTATAGCTAAAACAGCTTTTAGCTATGTAACAGAAGCTTAGTGGTTAACTAGATCTTGTTGGTCCTCATTTGTCGAGTTAAGCCCGATTCACACATATCAGTGAAGTCACAGTACCGGCACAGTACCGCCACCGTGATAATATTCTTTTTATACATTCTCCATGAGCACGCGTTCACTGACACTGACCCTCGTATCTATAAACAAGTCATTACTAATTGTTACTTAGCAATTACTTCATTAAGCCATTACTTGAGAACATTCTCATTGAGAAAAAAAATATATTTAATAGTCAAGTAAAAGGCATTACTTACTTGAGAAAAGTAACAAGTAATACTTTTGACTTACAATCATATTAGGTTGGCAGCAATGCCATTCTACATTCCGTGTTCAATTTGAAGTTGTAACATTTAAAACTAATTTTAAGTGAAAACTTGGTATTATATCCTATTAAATAATATTAAAATAATAAAAAATTATCGTTAATGCTTTTTGTATAGTGTGACTGGTCAGATGTTTGGAAATAAAAGAAACGAAGAGTTTATTTCATTATAAGTTTGCGTAGAAAGAAACGAAACTGTCATGTCAGTCATGTCAATGGGTGCATTCTTACAGGCTAACCGCTGAATCATCGATCGCCATAGAGTACCTTCATTTTACTATACCCGCCAATTGCTAATGCGCAGGAACCTTGTCACATTAACATCTACGTTAACGTCATCCGTAACTAAAAATGACATGAAACAAGATTATTCTAATAGGTTAAAATATTATCATTAATTATTAAATTATTATTTTCAGTAAGATATGGTCTAGGTATATAAACATTTTACAATTGTTTTTCGTTATTCGTTTCGTCTTTATCACGAAAATAAATTTGGGTACTCTGGATTCAATTGTAGAAATATTATTTTCTACATCTTTCAATGGATCGGTAGTGATATTATCCAAACCTGCAAATAAGGTATCTATATCTTCCATTATTCTGATACGAAAACTGATTAATTTCACTCAAAAATAATATCATAGGCCGACAGACAGTTGACGAAATAACCTATAAATGTACTGAAAATACTGATAGCTGAGCATTCTACGTTTCTCAAGTAATGCAATTGGCGACTAATTCTTAGCCGAGTATTCTTACTTTTGACAGTTCTTCTTCATTCAAATTCTTGTTTATTGTATAAAAACGGCGACTTAAGTAATCTTAATATATAAAATCGTAAACTGAATGACTGACTGACTGATCTATCAACGCACAGCCCAAACCGCTGGACCTAGAGACTTGAAATTTTGCACACAGATACTTTATACAGTGTAGGCATCCACTAAGGAAGGATTTTTGAAAATTCCATCCCTAAGGGGATGAAATAAGGGATGGAAGTTTGTATGAAAGTCCCTCAGTTTTGAAGCTAGAATCTCCAAATTTTGTGTTTAGGCTGACGATTGAAAACTAATAAATACGGGTCTCAGCGTTTTTCAAAATTTTACCCCCGAAGGGGTCAAAAGGGGGATGAAGTTGTGTATTGAAGAAAATCCTTCATTTTCGAAGTAAAAATCGCTAAATTTATAAATTATGATTATGAATGGAAATCTAACGCAACGTATATTGTTTTTGTTAGGATTTCAACCCCACTTTTACAACATTGCCTACCGTGGTTCTAGCCGTAAATGATTGACATTAACAAGAAAAACCCTTATAAATAGGAGAAACAGCATATTTGCTTACCCCGTAAATAGAGCTGAAATTCTCGATTTTTCCAAGGAAAAACTAAAAGTTTAACACTCACCTGAAAAACGTGCACTCCGTCACAGAATACATAATAGTACAAGTACAGAAGCCGCATTCTGCAACATCATTTAATTAAATAGCGACTCTTGCTACGACTCAATAAGGCGCAATTCAGATCGCACACCGCTACAGCGCCTACAGTTATATTCACCTAGAAGTTTTCTCTCTTTCTATCGCGTAGCGCTCATCTCTTCTGACGCTGTTAGGGTTGTCTCCTTTTTATCTGTTTATCTGTATGTTTGTGCGCTAATAACTTAAAAAGCGCTAACTCAATCGTAATGATGTTTACATAGAAATATACTATGTATTTTGCGAAGTAATTAAGTCTTTATCTCATCGCAATCAGTTCACTCAATCAAAAGATATACGACTTTTAAGTTTTTAAGAAGAGTTTACGATGAATTCGTTGTAACAATATCTAACGACGACTACCTGAACCCCTAGTGTAAGTTTTTCGTTCCAAATCATAAAACGTCACCAAAAAGTTAATCGAGTTAACGCAAACTTTAAAGTATGTGTGACACATGCGAGTGTAGGTTATATTTCACCAATCGATAAACTTTTACGTATGCTCACTTATCCGAAAGTTAAGTCATGATTTTTATGTTGTCAGCCTGTCTTCGGATTCGGTTTCGACGAATAATAGACGACCAAATTAGAAGCTATACTTTAAGAGAGTAGTCTTGTATAACGTAATACCTCTTCCTAAAATAGGATAACATTTCTCATCAATGAGCTTAGTGCTTTTTCTTTTTTATTCCCAAGAAAGACGGAGACAAAAGATGCGGCCCTAAGTATTAACTACCTGCTAGCCATTCTTTCAAGCACAGACAGAGAACACTTTACTAGTTAACTTTCAATGGCTGGTGAGCAGTTGTTTGTTTTTAACATATGATTTCTAAAAACAATAAAGAAACTGCAAAAAATGCATTTCAGATTAATTGTGAGTGCGTTATATTTCGGCGAGCTTCCGTGGTTATTGTTGTTGAAGGAGTAGAGTGTCTGCGAGCCTCAGTTTAGGTCTTAAACTAAATCGAAATAATAGTTTATCATAGGCCTCCGAAAGTGAATGAATCCAAGTGCTAACCAATTCAAAATATTGGTGAATTAATGGTACAGTGAGTACCTACCTACTTATAAGTACTTCTTGTTGCACCACCGTAAATACACATAATTGTTTTGTAAGATTGATTGGAACAAAGTAAGTTCTAAAATAGTATTTTGCCTGCGTAGCTAATCACAATCTGTCTTGCATTTCAGTGTTCGCTGACATCTTTAAAAAAAAATCTAGTAGCCATAATAAATGAATACCTAAACACTTCAAAATATCCTTGCAAAACACTGAAACGCTCGATCTCACTACATCAACAAGTGAGTTACTTAACTACTGCGTTTGCGTTAGTTAACTATTCGCCCTGTCAAATTTGTCAATTACACTCACAAAAAGCACCCAAAACCCCATTCGGATAGCAATACGCGCTCGATGCGTTTAAAAACCGATCGACTTACGTTTTGGTCAAACTCACACTCACGAGCATTGGTTCATCCTCTCGCCGCGTGGTGGCGCTGTACTTTCCCCATACAAATGTTGCTCGAAACGCAAACGCTGTAGTTACGTTTTTTCCTTGTGAAAACTTACACAAGGGGTTCAGGACCTGGTGTTCCCACATCTGGCACGGTAAAATGGTCAATGGCTTAAAAGTAAACAATAAAGTGTCGAGTTTTGGGGTCTGTCTTTTGTAATTTCTCAGAAAAAAATGGACGTGAATGCAGTAAAATCTAAGCCCGCTTTCTAAGTATTATATTATTTTATACTACTAGCTTCCGCCCGCGACTTGGTTCGCGTGGACATTCGAGAAAATCATTAGGGAACCTTTAACCTGGATAAAAAGTTTAATATCCTGCCTTGCTAGGTGTGAACGTGCCTTGCGCGCAGCAGGCCTCTGGCTGGTATGCGCGTACTATAGCGACCGAGTGCGATGTCGGGCCGCATCCTCACGCGCAAGTGGCAAACGCCCTGCCTGCAAGCGAGGTACGTCCATACCAAGCGTACTGCCTAGCGAGGCAGGACGTTAGAACATAGAATACTTCGTATCCTGGTTAAAGGTACCCTTAGGATTTTCTCGAATGTCCACGCGGACGAAGTCGCGGGCGGAAGCTAGTATTCTCTAATTATTTTCTTTTCTCTGGAGTTACTATATTCTCTAGTGTTACCCTGGTGTCCCCTAATTTTTGATTACTTTTATCTTTGATCAAGAATACCCTAGATGTCCGGTCAGACTCTCAAAAATGGCACCTCAAATAGCGTCCCACTACAAACTGGGTGCTTATTTTGCACAAAGTAAGTGATAAAAGATGTATTTTTGTAAAAAATAAGCTCATTTTGTGCAAAATAAGTGATATAAAATGTGAGTTTGTACAAAATAAGAGGTGATCATGTACAAAATAAGCGCCAAGTTTGTAAGTGGGACGCTATTGAGGTGCCATGTTTGCATACTGTTTTAGTTCGTAAGCGTTATCTAGGATATACTTGATCGAAGGTTTTTATGTATAAATAATTTATACAATTCAATTATACTTGTAAACAATACAGTGAACGTAATATGTATAAAGAAAAGAAAGGTACTGCCTGACATAGACGTAAGTTTCAAGTGGCTGTTTAATATCAAATTATTTTAAAGTTTAACATACATTTATGTCAAAGTAACGCAGTGGAGTTAAAATCATGTAAATCTTAGAAACTATTACTATAAACATAGATACATTATTTTGATAGGATACTTTCTTGTTGTATTAAATACTAAATGTAAGTACCGTAAACTGCTGCAAGATTGCCCCTAAGCTTCAATTTTGCCTAATCTAGTAAAACTAACATTACTTCATAACCGCCATCTATTTTTTACTTTTGATAATGAGAGAAATACCTTCGTTTTATTGGCAACCCATTTCCAAAGTGGCAACACCGCGTTACTTTTTTGTCTGACAGCTGTCAACGGTCGCAAACTTTTAGTTTTTCCTTGGAAAAATCGAGAATTTCAGCTCTCTTAGTATTTATAGGGTAAGCAAATAGGCTCTTTCTCCTGTTTATAAGGGTTTTTCTTGTTAATGTCAATCATTTACGGCTAGAACCACGGTAGGCAATGTTGTAAAAGGCTTCTCGAGCATTAGTGACTCAAGTTTGCCTAGCCCTAGGGTTGCCACTACTTACTCAACGACAGTAAAGCGGTTTGGAGGGCAGTCTATGTTTACTTTGTTTAGTTATTAAATAAAAAGATATACAGCTATAAAAATAGAAAACAATCTTACAAAAGTAATTATAAATGTTTAAAGGTTTAATAGTTATATAAAAATTAATTCAAAATAAAATAATAAATTCAAAATAAAGAAATTAAAACAAATCAAATGAAATTAGTTTAGTCCTGTCCTGTGAATTTAGTTGGTTTACGTCCGGATTTACCCATTTTTATTGAAATTATAGTAAGTCTTTTAAATTTTGTGTTTTTCTATTTGTGGCAACCCGTAGTATGCTCCAAATTTACTATGGAAATATTTACTGATACTGCTCAAAGTTTACCTGCTTGTGCCCAACTTCGCCTGCTTGCCAGAAAAAAATATTGATGCTTATATGTGGTAATCCATGCACATCTCGATGGTAACGCAATTTGTATGGCTCTATAATTAAGACCAGTTTTTAAATGCGGCTCGTATTTTTGCTTATAATCTTCTAGGCAAAGTTGGGATATTTTATCACAACTTTGCCTACGACTTTGACGGTTTCTGGAGATCAATCTAACAGCCGTTTCGGCGTTATGAACCTTAAGATAAATGACATACATCTCCAATTCGCGCGATAATGTAAAAATGGACACAGATAATAAATACTTGAAGAGATATTTAAAAAAAAACCTTAAATTTCGTGCAAAGTTGCAGCAGTTTACGGTATCTGATTTTCTTAGAAGTATCATTTTCATTCACAAAAAAAACACAAAATAACAGAGGGGAAATTTTTAAGACGATCTTTTGTTATTCTCAAAAATCTCAAAAACTCAACGTCAAACATCGTGGCCATTCGTGGCCACCTTTAAAATCTAAAAATTAGATAAATGATATAAATTCGAATATAAATTCTTGTAAATTCAATTAATTTTTTTTTTTTGTTTTCTGTTTCAAAATCCTCCGAAAGGAGTGCCTTAAAAGTTGATTTGCCAAACTACCTTAGAAAAACAATTATGATCAGCTTATTTAGTAGGTAGGTAGCTTTATTTTATTTTATAAGTAGGTATTCTGTGTATTTTCATCGATTACGCGACAAAAAGAGTGGCGCTTCGTAGGTGCTTGTAATATCAGGCACGCAGCGCTGTGAAATTTGAAATTGTACTTTATTGCCATGCAACGAGAGTAGCTTATTGTTTGTGGCCCCGCGCCCGCCCGCGCGCCGCGTGGCAGTCAGCGGCCCCTGTATGCACCCGTGCGTCCCGTATAATTCGTATTTTAGCGCAATAATTTATCCGTAATATAAACAAAACCCACATTATGTATGTTTCTAATTTTTTGTGTAGTATATAAGTGCATTGAAAAGGTATTGTAAGAGCGATCTTATCAATTTTTAATTCATTATTCCGTATGTTATAAAGGAAAAATGAAAATATCAAAGAAGCACACCACTTAACTTTCTAAACTTTGTTGAACTGGTATATCTAACCACTGAAAGTCTTAAAATAAGATTTCAGAAATTTTAAAATTTTATTCGAACACAAAAGAGTGATTTTGTGATTTACGTACTTCCACACATAATAACTTTCTAAATATTTTACAACATGAAGATAACATAGTTCTTATTATGAAACAATCAACATTTCAAACTTTAATTCTATATATATTACGTTAAACGAAATATTACGAAATACCTAAACTATACCTAAAGCACCGGCATAAAACTTCTAACTTTTCAACAATAGCTCACAATGCACATAATCTATACACTCAGCAAAAACTAAAACTTTTAGTATTATCGAAGGTAATTTTTCTCTGGCTACGCGACTATTAGGGGTTAAATCATGTCCACCGTGTTGGACTTCAAAATAAATGTCATTTTTGCAATCGTCATCCCACAAAAACCCGATAACGACATCCATATCTATTTTTAGGTTTTTTACCCCTTTTCACCCCCATTTCATCCCCTTTGGGGTTGAAATCCTAACAAAAACAATATACGTTGCGTTAGATTTCCATTCATAATCATAATTTATAAATTTAGCGATTTTTACTTCGAAAATGAAGGATTTTCTTCAATACACAACTTCATCCCCCTTTTGACCCCTTCGGGGGTAAAATTTTGAAAAACGCTGAGACCCGTATTTATTAATTTTCAATCGTCAGCCTAAACACAAAATTTGGAGATTCTAGCTTCAAAACTGAAGGACTTTCATACAAACTTCCATCCCTTATTTCATCCCCTTAGGGATGGAATTTTCAAAAATCCTTCCTTAGTGGATGCCTACACTGTATAAAGTATCTGTGTGCAAAATTTCAAGTCTCTAGGTCCAGCGGTTTGGGCTGTGCGTTGATAGATCAGTCAGTCAGTCATTCAGTTTACGATTTTATATATTAAGATTACTTAAGTCGCCGTTTTTATACAATAAACAAGAATTTGAATGAAGTAAGAACTGTCAAAAGTAAGAATACTCGGCTAAGAATTAGTCGCCAATTGCATTACTTGAGAAACGTAGAATGCTCAGCTATCAGTATTTTCAGTACATTTATAGGTTATTTCGTCAACTGTCTGTCGGCCTATGATATTATTTTTGAGTGAAATTAATCAGTTTTCGTATCAGAATAATGGAAGATATAGATACCTTATTTGCAGGTTTGGATAATATCACTACCGATCCATTGAAAGATGTAGAAAATAATATTTCTACAATTGAATCCAGAGTACCCAAATTTATTTTCGTGATAAAGACGAAACGAATAACGAAAAACAATTGTAAAATGTTTATATACCTAGACCATATCTTACTGAAAATAATAATTTAATAATTAATGATAATATTTTAACCTATTAGAATAATCTTGTTTCATGTCATTTTTAGTTACGGATGACGTTAACGTAGATGTTAATGTGACAAGGTTCCTGCGCATTAGCAATTGGCGGGTATAGTAAAATGAAGGTACTCTATGGCGATCGATGATTCAGCGGTTAGCCTGTAAGAATGCACCCATTGACATGACTGACATGACAGTTTCGTTTCTTTCTACGCAAACTTATAATGAAATAAACTCTTCGTTTCTTTTATTTCCAAACATCTGACCAGTCACACTATACAAAAAGCATTAACGATAATTTTTTATTATTTTAATATTATTTAATAGGATATAATACCAAGTTTTCACTTAAAATTAGTTTTAAATGTTACAACTTCAAATTGAACACGGAATGTAGAATGGCATTGCTGCCAACCTAATATGATTGTAAGTCAAAAGTATTACTTGTTACTTTTCTCAAGTAAGTAATGCCTTTTACTTGACTATTAAATATATTTTTTTTCTCAATGAGAATGTTCTCAAGTAATGGCTTAATGAAGTAATTGCTAAGTAACAATTAGTAATGACTTGTTTATAGATACGAGGGTCAGTGTCAGTGAACGCGTGCTCATGGAGAATGTATAAAAAGAATATTATCACGGTGGCGGTACTGTGCCGGTACTGTGACTTCACTGATATGTGTGAATCGGGCTTAACTCGACAAATGAGGACCAACAAGATCTAGTTAACCACTAAGCTTCTGTTACATAGCTAAAAGCTGTTTTAGCTATAAAACAGAAGCGTAGCGGTTAACTAGATCTTTATATACTTACGTAGGTACATCAAACTCACGACATTTTGTACGAAAAACAAAAAGCCGTAGATTCGATTGTCTTTGAGTATTTAAAGTTAATAACAGATGCCTATGATTATGAATACACCAATCTAAATTTAAGTTAAGATTGGAACCTACTTACTTAAAAAAAGAAACTAAAACTAAATCATATTCAAGCTTACGCTCTCACTAGACATGAAACGTCGGGAAAATCAAAAATCAAACCAAATACCAACTAATTACCAAAGTATTTTCAATAAAACCGCGCTAGTAGGTAGCCGTTAAAAAGTGGTTTTATTTCATAAAACTAAATCAAGTACATTTTCTTCAAAAACGTTTAAATATGATTTGATGCTAAGCGATGATACGTGATGGTTTTTGAAGGCCCTTTAGTCAATCTGTCGGCGAGGTACAGATTTAGTACCTACTGAATCATAGAACATAGAAGTCTTTGATTGAATTTGTACCGCGCCGAGCTGATGTTGCGCCGACAAATGACTAACGCTCTATTGAATAAAACATATAGGCGAGGAGCCACCATCCTGAAAGCTCCGTGATCACGGATTCTAATATTTTTAATCCTTATCCTTATCCTTACATATAATAAAACAGTAGAAAAAGTGTGTCTGTACATTACATATATTTAAAAATATATATATCTGGCGCGATGGAGACATAGTAATAGAGTAAGAATTTGAAAAAAAAAGTGTGTCTGTTTGTCTGTTTGTTTGTCTGTTTGAACACGCTAATCTCCGGAAATACTGAACGGATTCGAATGAAACTTTTTTTGTTATATAGCTGTTAAGCCTGGGCATAACTTAGGGTATAATTGATTTTGGAAAATGGAACACCTGATGCGGAACCATAATGGTCCAGCTTAACTAGGTATACAAAATATAAAAATGACACCCTAGCAAAAGTTGTTCAGCCTGATGATCATTTTTTGTTGAGGTACAATAATCGAAGATCTGGAACACCTGATGCAGAAACATAATGGTCCAGCTAAACTATACAAAATATAAAAATGACACCTTAGCAAAATCTGTTCAGCCTGTTGAGCATTTTTTGTTGAGGTACAAAAATTGAAGATCTGGAACACCTGATGCAGAACCATAATATAAAAATAAAAAATGTCATTTTTGCAAAAGTTGTTCAGCCTGATGAGCATTGTTTGTTGAGGTATAAAAATCGAAGATCCGGAACACCTGATGCAGAACCATAATGGTCCAGCTAAACTTTACAAAATATAAAAATGACATCTTTGCAAAAGTTGTTCAGACTGAAGATCTAGAACACCTGATGCAGAACCATAACACTTTATTATTATTTATTTCTTAACTTCTACAAGTATGTCCACGCGTACGAAGTCGCAGGCATCAGCTAGTAAAAAATAAAAATTAACGTTTAGACGAACAAGATTTGCTCGGTCGGCGTGGATTTGATTAGCCGGAAATATTTTAACTAAATTATTTATTATTAAATTTCCATATTTTTTTCCGTCATCACAGATTTTGATCAATCTTGTATAGATTTTTGTGTGAAAATATACGATATATAGCGATACTTTCGGCAGTTTGTAAGCACGCATACCAAGATAATTATAAATATGTATCCGCATACCAAGATAATTATAAATCCGTGATGACGGAAAAAAATATGGAAATTTAATAATAAATAATTTAATTCAAATATTTCCGGCTAATCAAATCCACGCCGACCAAGCAAATCTTGTTCGTCTAAACGTTAACTTTTATTTTTTTATTAAAATATTGGAATCCGTGTCACGGAGCTTTCAGGATTGGTGGCTCCTGGATTAATACCTAGGCGTTCAGTAAGCTTTTTTGGATATCTATTCTGTGCTTTCGGTATTTTTGATACCGCGTATAATGAGTATGCTGATACCGTACCGATGCTGCGCCCACAAATGAGAAAGGCCCTAAAATCAGAACTTACTAGAAATACATACCTACTCACTTACAGCGGATTTCAATAAACTATCTAGGCCTACTATGGATCTGTTACTAGGCACCTGTTGTAATTTCCCGTCGTTGAACAGAAATATCTAGGCTTCGATCAGAAGGTATCTGATCTAGGCATCAAATCTTTTTACTGAGCATATTGAAATACGAATGTATTTAAAAGATACATAATCAGTATTCCATTTTTAATTTTCGCGGGAAAATGTAAATCTGTTCCGATTCTTAAAATTCGAAACAGTTCACGCGATCTAAAGATAGATACCTACAAAACGTGTACGTTCCTCTGATGCGGCTGATTTAAACGACAGTAAACGTTTCTTGATCTGACTCAAATGTAATTGGCGTGTTAACCCATATACGATGCAGGAAACTCCACGTTCCGTTTTATGTGATTGTTATTCGTTGGAAGTTATGAATAAATTAGCCTGCTCGTGTTTTTGAAATGATAACGGTAATCGAATCGAAATGCGGTCGCGATGCCTCGATAACATATCAATGGTATATCATTACTGATTTTATATTTCTTTTATTATCCACCTTTTGCGCATCTTTGTAATGATAATACATTTCGTAAAAAGGAAAATATTTAGTAGATACTTTAAACTAAGTCCCACGTAAATGTTCTAAAACGATATGACAGTTTAATCCCGTTTTAATTTTTTACCTAACCTCTGTATGTGTGAATTTATAAAATTTTAGCGGACAGTTAATTGTAATTGAATTTCCTTCGTGTTGCAACATTTACACTATACATTACTAATTTTCTAGAAAATAACTAAAATAAACTGCAAATTATTTTATATTCAGCTAAATCAAACGTTTTATGATATCTCTATACCTAGTTATAGTTAGTTAGGTAAAATATTTTTGCGCCTTTTTCATAATCTTTCATCATTAAATTATCATTCATCAAAGGAGCTCAATATAAGTACGTATTACGTATTTTAACCAAGTATTATTTTATTTTTGTCCACCAATCATATAGCAAAGATTAGCGATTTGTGTCTTCGTAATATGAACAGTATTAATAGAAAAAGAGATATGAAGGGTATAAAGAGATAAACTTGGCCATTTAATCCCGTTCAGAAGACTAATCCCACACATTGAAGGTCCAAATAAATTAGCTAACTAATGCCCTTATTCAGTAGTTCTTGTATTTAGGAAATAAACCGAAATCACAGAATAGATATAAGTACTACCGTACAGAAAGGAAACTCTCCGCCCCGCCCCACAATCAATTACCTCACCCCACCCCGCGAGTTCGTGTGCCGAATCGTGTGCTCATTCAATAGCCCCAGACTTGACTCACACAGTTGCGCGTGTGCAAAAACGTCACTGTGTAGCGTCTGTGTAATAAGTAGGTAGTTGAAACGGGGTGTGCCGAAATTTAAATGCTGTATTAACAGCGTACTGACGCTGGAAAATAGTAAAATTATCTAAATTATTGTCAATTTTATCGTTTTTAATTAATAACTAATCAACAATTTCTTATTTTTGGAAAACTGTTTAACACAAAACTAGAGAGCTAGCTAAGGTTTTTTATAGTTTCAAGATTAAAGGTTTTTTTTGATTGGCACTGCATTAAAAAAATACAATTTTAGAGGTCACTTTAAAGGGGATGAAATGGGGGTGAAAAGGGGTAAAAAACCTAAAAATAGATATGGATGTCGTTATCGGGTTTTTGTGGGATGACGATTGCAAAAATGACATTTATTTTGAAGTCCAACACGGTGGACATGATTTAACCCCGGTTAAATTTTGTATGGAAAAACAATATAAAATAGACATTACAACTTTTAACTTCGTAGAAGCACATCTAAAAATAAAAAGGAAAATATGTATTTTGTTATTTTGAAAATCAACCCCTTAGGGGTAAATGGGGTGAGTAAACATAAAAATCGATATAGATGTCGTTATTGGGGTTTTCTGGGATGACGATTGCAAAAATGACATTTATTTTGAAGTCCAACACGGTAGACATGATTTAACCCCTAGAGGGGTAAAATGGGGTTCAAATTTTGTATGGAAAAAAAAATATAAAATCGAAATTACAACTTAAAAATTCGTAGGAGCACGTCTAAAAATAATATAATTATTTTGTGATTTTGAAAATCAACCCCTTAGGCCTTAGAGGGTAAGTGGGGTGAGTAAACATAAGAATCGATATGGATGTCGTTCTTGAGGTTTTATGGTGATTGCGTAAATGAGATTTATTTTGAAGTCCAACGCGGTGTACATGACACATCATGGACCTGGACCTGGACATGCACATCCAGGGAACGGGAACGGGATCGGGAACGGGAACGGAAACTGGTTGAAGGTTCTCTAAGGATTTTCTCTAACATCCACGCGGACGAAGTCGCGGGCAGAAGCTAGTGACTTATACTCAAGTAATGGCTTATACTCGTCTATAGATACGGGGGTGAGAGCACTGTCTTGTCACTGACACTGACAAGGTGTGGACGCGTTCATAGAGAATGTATCAAAATAATAATTATCGCGGTGATGGTACATACAGTGCCTGAACTGTGACTTCACTGGTATGTGTGAATCGGGCTTAAGACTTCAATGACTACTTTTATAATGTCTAAGTGAAATTAATGTAACAATTAAGTACAAAAATAACGAATGAATCCACATCTTATAAAATTACCTAATAATGCTGTTAATAAATCAACGAAAATGACCAAGTTAAAACTACCTACTTCTACAGAATATTAATGCCATTGATTCCCCGTGAGAAAAAAGTAAGGTACGTAAGTTGAGTTTTCTTACTTTTTAAGTAATATATATGAACTTGAACTCGTATGTTCGGAAGAGTCACTGCTCTCAAGAGAACAGTAAATTACGATATGAATATTTCAATAGTTTTTATGTTTTCGAATCCCACTTGAGAGTTGGATACCTAATGTGAGCGGTATCACATATCACGTATGTCAGTTTACCTTTATTGCACCCTGAGGGAATACCTTAAGGATGCCTTAAGGTTAATAAACAGTTCTGGACTTATGGTAATTGAAGTAAGTACAGTGGAGTACATTAATATGTTGCCACTTTTGACAGGAAGTTTACTTTTATTACAAAGGCTTGTAAACTCGACTGTACAAGAACTGATAATAATTTAAATAAAAGTATAATATGTGTAAGATTCCCGAAAAATATTTTAAAATTGTATTTTAATTATTAACGATGTTTAACTTGTAAAACAAGCATTGAAAAAACCGAACACAAAAAATGAGACAGAAAGGTTGCTGATTTGAAAAACATTTTAAACAATGCAAGAATAATAATTGTACCCTTTATTGTACCATATTAAAAATGTTCTATTTGTTTTTTACTACTTACTATTCTTAGAATACCTAGCTAAAATAACATTTGAAATATTTTTTTATTGACTTCGGATTTAAGATTTGTTCGTTCATTATCTACATTTCATCGTTCTTTTTCCACGAATCAGCTGTTTCACAGAGTTTTTTCATTCAGATCCTTTGATTTTCGATGGAACGTAGAAATTATTACGGAGAATCGATAATTCATCGACGTTTAGATGTTATACAACAGCAATACCAAATTGATGTAAAGTTATATCACAACTTGCGGCCGCCCACGGTTTTACCCGCGTGGTTCCCGTTCCCGTGGGAATATCGTATTAAAAAGTATTCTATGTTTTAATCTAGGCTATCTACTATCTATGTGCCAAATTTCAACCAAATCCGTTCAGTAGTTTTTGCGTGATTGAGGAACAAACATCCAAACATCTAAGCATCCAAAAACTTTCGCATTTATAATATTAGTAGGATATTAGGTATCCCAGGATATTAGATATCCACCATCCCCCTCTCCCTTCCACTGCCCCTACCACCTCAGTTTTCTCTGCACCAATTTTGAAATGTATAACTAATTACATATTTTGCTGACCAATCAGATATTTTGCTCTCCAACTGTTTATCAAGATTTGCTGCCTGATTTTAATTAAATACGAACCAAATATTTGTTTGCTGGCTAAATAATTATGCTGCTGATTTTTTTGCTAACCATTTAGATTCGCTATGTACAGTCTTTCTATGACTCGGCCAGTTATTATTATGTATTTTTATATTTATTGACAGAGCGAGCACGAAGCGCGAGCGAAGCGTCTCCGTTTCAGCTTGGGCTAAAATGCTTTCGGCTGTTCCTTTACAGGTCGCATAATTCTCATCTGATTCTCGTGAAATTTTGTGAGCAGGTTCAATATTTTTTCTTTTGGTTTGTAGATTTCCAAAATGGGGAAAATGATATTTCAGCCATTTTGAAAAATGTTCAAAAATATCACAAATGCGAGGTCCACAGTGAGGCATTAGTATTATGCCAAATTTTGAGATACGTATGTAAAAAGTGTGTGCTAACATTTGATTAACTAAGTTTATTTTGACATATTTAGTTTTTTTTACTTTTACCCACAATCTAAAAAATTTAAAGCCATTAGGTTTACCTATTTGCAATTAAATTAGCCTTAAATGCAATTTAACACGTAGTACTTTACGATCGTTCGTGTAACTGAGCGCAAAATAATTAAGTTCTTAGATACGATGCCGCGAAGTCTATTGCATACAAATGTCCTAAAAGTCATCTAATTAAGTTGTAGCAGCAACTACAGGCATATAATTCTCGTTTCTAGGTTATCTGATGTGTTCTTAAATACCTAATCAATACGGAATCTTAACTAGATTATTCAATATTCAATATATTTATTGCAACCATAATGTTATAAAGATGTTACAACTAAAAACAAAGTACAAATTATGGACCCTGTTGGGTTTCGCAATATTGGGAAGAAAGAGAAGACAAGAGGACGACTTTTCCATAATAAAATTAAATAAACTAGATTTTGGGGCTTTTGTAAAGCGGATATAAAGACACCTATCTATTTTCATTGCTGCATAATATAGGTATGTGTATTTTATCACTTAAGTATTCTTGAATATTGTAATAGCTTTTTGAAATTAGTATTTTTTTTAATTGGTTTGTAAATATGTTTTCGTTTTTTTCACCTCTTAAATTTTCCGGTAATATATTGTAAATTCTAACAGACATGTTATAAGTACTTGATGAACATAGATTCAGGCGCGCAGTTGGGATCAATAATTTATGTTTATGTCTTAGAGAATATTTAATTTGCATATCATCACGTTTTGTAAATAAATTCATATTTTTCCTGACAAATTTACATATTTCCAATATGTATATAAGCACGGCAATGTAAGGATTTTAAGACTGTACCGAGCTTTTGGCGCTTGTCGATTTCAGGTATTCAATGCGCTCCGTGGATGTGTGCGTGATGTACACATACGCGGAGCCAGAGAAAGCAAACGCACATTGACAAGAGCGAGCCACTACGGTCATAGTGTAAAAATTAAGAACTTAGCCGATCGCGGAAGTTATTTTGTTATAATTAGTTACCATCAAATGCTTTTATTGAAAATATTCACGGTTACGTTTTCAACAAACTTTTTCCAGATTTGCGATTTTACGATTTCTGTGAAGTATTTAAGCCGTACTGTGGTATTCTAATAAATTTTGGACGCAACTTTGGATTTTTTTTCTATCGAGGAAATTGTAAGTAATCGTGTTTCTAAAAAATAAAATAGATAGAGTGAATCCTTAAGTATCTTACATCGTAACCGCACAAGTAAATTTTTAGTAATAAAGGAATATCAAGGGCTCGAACGGACGCAATTATTAATCAATATAGACGATAGGCCCTTAAGATTTGAAAATGAGGTCGGCAACTATCGGTTTGATCTATATTGACTAGAATGCGAATAAGTTTCTTTTGAAGAGAGCTTCTTGAATTAAATTTAGGATTGTATGAAGTCATCCATGTATTGTATTACTGTGAAAATAACTCTGATACTTTTTTTTATCCACAACGGGAAAATGCTTGGCCTTCATCTCACCATGCGAAAGTGAAGCGCACTACACCCGGAATCATCATCACTGAACCGGAACTGGATATCTTACCTCTACTGCCGGAACACTAAAATTTTTAAATTGTTGTTATTAATATAGGAAAGGAAAAGGTAGTAGACCCCACAGTAAATCCTCAGTAGACGAAACTTTACAGTATGATAAAGTATCATAAATGAAACATATATTTTTTTAAATTATCCAAATGTTTTTTTTTTGTTTTTGCATATTTGTACATAGGTTTTGGTTAATACTAGGTATATTACATCCCACAAAGTTTCATCAACTGAGGATTTAATGTTGGGGTCTCCATATAAAAGATCGCTTCATTTTCTACACTATTTGGGGTCAGAATTAGGTAAGAATCAAATGGTGGTAGCTAGCCAGGCGGAAATAAGTCTTTAATACCAATTACTAGCCTTGAAATAAGTCCTACTACCAATAATAATCTTCTTCATAATAAAGTTCATAGGTTAAACGCGTTTTTAATCTAATAAAATGCATCGCAAAATTTTTAAAGTACTTTTATTAAAAAAAATGTTATGATGAGATCATAATCAAGAAAAATGCATTTCATAGCGACATTTAATTTTATTAAGTGGCTTAAAAAAATAAAATAAAATACAAGTAAGTATGTAAAAAGAAATTGAATTCCCCAAATAATTTCCATTCGATCAACAGTTGACAGGAAGAAGTTAGTTCGAACATAGGTAAATGAAAATTACTTACAATAGAACCATTTTAACCTTCAGTGAAATTCTTTTTAATTAAGGCCATGTTTATCGCAAGTCACGGGTCTCATTTATTTATTCTATGCCAGGGGTAGAGTGGCTGATTTCCCAATTTTGATTCAAAAACTAATTGCTAAATGTTGAATTAATAATATTGTAAATTCGAAAGTAAGTTTCATGTTTATTTGTTATGTCTTTACGTCTTAGCAAAATTTTGCTTACACGATGTCAGAGGTACAGAAAAGGACATAGGACATAATTTTATTCCGAAAAAAACTACTGTTCCTGACGGATAGAGAAAAAACAAATGAATCATAATATAAGTCATAACTGATAAGAATTTTAAATACATGTTAATATTATGTTTTATCTAAAATTAAAATTAATCGCCGTTCATCGACTAAAATATTTTGTCTCATTTTTTTAGACTTCTTTTATAAGGAAATTTTTCAGGAAGTCATGTATAACATAATTATTTATCTGTAGAGCTTTTACAGATTTATCTTATGTATCACATACTTCAGGTATTTGTAATAAGATATGTGTAAATTCTTCTAACATTATTGTATGGGATGTTGACGTCTTTTCATAGGTATCTATTTCTATAGTAAAGGGATTGACCTTTAGCGAGATAAATATAGTTCCTTGCGAGATAAATTGTTATCCAGTTGAAGAGGTTAATATACTGAAACAAAGATAAACGAAAAGAAATATGCAAAATGTGTACAGCACTAATTTAACATTAGAATTTTAAATTAACAACTACTTAGGCTAGCACTTGGCTAACCGTAGACCGTGGAACCTGTTCTGCAGCCTACGGTTAGCCAAAAGCTTCTGATTTTTAACATTGAAAATGTTTTTTCGATCGCTTCGGTAAGGTACCCAATTTCAGCAAAAGTGAGACATTGCCCTGGTCCCGTGAGTTTTGGGTCTACGTGAATGTACTAAATGTCAAAAGATGCGTCTCAGCAAGGGCTACAATATGGTGAAAAAAATTTTTGAAAAAGTCAAAAACTTTTTTCGAAAGTCGCATAAATGTAGAAAAATGACACACTTTTCGGGGTCTTTTCTCATTAAATCGACAATTTCTCAAAAACGAAAAGCGATATCGAAAAAATGAAAAAAACCCCTAGAGATATTGAGTTAGGCTACCTACTGAAATTAGTATATGTCCCTGACTCTTACGGTCTGGGCTGTAGCTTATCCTTTATGAAGCGAAATGTTGGGATACCGCGGGCGACGTACGCGGCGCGGGATAATGGTAATACGTAGTAGGTACGATTGAAGTTTTTAAATAATTGTTTATTTCAAAGCTTGTAATAGTGTTTTATATTTTGTATTTTTTATTTATTTCCACATTTTTTATAAATAAAAAGTATTTAGATATACAGGGTGGAATTTTTTAATGCCACCTGGAGGGAAAGTACTCTAAACAATGGAGATAGCAAATTCCACTCAAAGAAAACATTCCTTTATTTTTGAAAAGAAACAAAACTGCATTCAAATTTTTTTTAAATACCCTTCTCACGCCCAGGAATCGAACCGGCTACAATTCAAAAAAACAACACCATATACTTTTATCATATCCATCTATAGGGTCAAACATAAGGATGAAATCTTTCTTACAAACATGGTAAATTAAATGAAAGGAAAACCATAAAAGACAAGATAAAACACTTTTACTAAATGATCCAATATGTTATATTAGTACCTACCTAGTTCGCAATAAATTATCTTTGATGTAGAACTATTTCGATAAGATGTTCGTAATGCAGACTCCTTATAAGATAGATGAGACATAAAAACTGCGTGTAGCAGTAATCTAAATTATGGAATTTTACATTTGGAAAATGAACCAGAGAAATACCAGCAACATGGGGCCCATTTCGAACAACCAATAAAATAAGTTTTTTCTCGTTTAATTAAAATTAGTTAAGATTTAATGGTTTTCCTTTGATTTAATTTACCATGTTTGTAAGAGAGATTTGATCCTTATGTTCGACCCTAACGATTGATATCATAAAAGTACAGGATGTTGTTTTTTCGAATTTTAGCCAGTTCGATTCCTGGGTGTGGGAAGCGTATATTTAAAAATCTTTGAATGCAGTTATGTTTCTTTTCTAAAATAAAGGAATGTTTCCTTTGAGCGAAATTTGCTATCTCCATTGTTTAGAGTACCTTCCCTCCAGGTGGCATTAAAAAGTTCCAGCCTGTATATTAAAACCATAATATTGATATTGATTAGCTCTAGCAGGTCAACAGATGGTATGACGTGAATAGAGCGTGAAGCGAGAGCTGATTCCAGATCTAGTCAAAGATTTTAAAAATATTGTTTTAAAAAACAAAAACCGACTTCAAAAACCTGCCTCTAAAAAGCAAGAAATAATATTCAAATCATTAGATACGCATTATCATTGTTATAACAACACGTCTATTGAAGTCGGGTGGGGCTGGAGTACAACTTCCTTTTTTATTCTAAAAGCCCCACCCGACTTCAATAGACGTGTTGTTATAACAATGATAATGCGTATCTAATGATTTGAATATTATTTCTTGCTTTTTAGAGGCAGGTTTTTGAAGTCGGTTTTTTGTTTTTTAAAACAATTTTTTATTTTATTATTTTTAGTGTAAGTACCTTCTATATTAGGTATATTATTATAGGTATATTATTGGGTAGAAAAATCGGCTCAGCCAAACGTGAGATATTCGCGGAGAAACATACATTCATACAGGTCAAACTGAGAGAGAACCTTTTTTTTGAAGTCGGTTAAAAAGACTACACTAAAAGTACCCCTTTCCCAACAAAAAGAAACATCTAATTCGGTTCATAAATAACAAAGTCGTCATGTGAGTTGATGAAAATCATAGTATTTTCAGGATTTCTCGAAAACTACTGAACCGTTTTGAAAAAAAATTAAATGGGACCATCTCGCAAGAAAACTCAATCGAACAAAAAAAGAATCATCAAAATCGGTTCATAAATGACGAAGATATGCGCGAACAACGATAAAAAAAAAACATACAATCGAATTGAGAACCTCCTCCTTTTTGTGAAGTCGGTTAAAAATCGTTAGATACGGCGGCGCGGGGCGGTACCATAGTGTGACTGCACTGAAATGTCTCCATAAGTCCATATTCAAGTAAGTGACGTCGCTTACTATGTGAAAACGAAAGAGAAAGTAGTGTTAGCAATAACTGTAGGAGCAAAAGAGATGACGCTATTATCTCCAGTACACGTGCTAGGCGTCGTAGCGAGTTTTTGTGTGTAGAGAAACGGATAAACGAATCTTGAGCGAAAGTTGAACAGAAGAGAGATTTTAGTTTGAGACTCTCTAGATCCAAAATATTATATATCGTGGGTTGCTGTTATTTAAATTTTTTCGAGGTTTGAAATTACTCGATCAGTCACGTCTTTCTTAGTGACTCTGCGATTCCAAATTTTACAACGATCTCTGAGAATGAGAGTGTGATGATGTTGCCTAGGTAAACATGAGGGTTGTTATCGCACATTCGAGTGATGATGAAGTCGGCGCGAGAGTCTCGCATGCTGCATTTGATTTTGATTTATTTTTTATTAGGGTTAATTTATTTAGAAATTCAGATTTTTTAGTTATACATAGTACTTAGGTTACCTTTCAATAAAATAATAATGTCTATAAGAAAAGAATAATAAAATATTTTGTTAAATTCATTAAATTAATTGTCAATGTACCAGAAGATCGTGAAAGGCACGAGATCTGTGAATTTTTAAATAAATCCGATTTTTTTATAATTATCTGTTACAAAGTAAGTAATTGAAATCTAATTAGACTTTATACAAACCCTAATATAATAATAATGATATTGTATTTTACCTCTAGACAAAGAGGTAAACCCAATTTATGTTTAATTGTTTCACAGATTTATTTGCAAATCGTTTATTTTTACGACTCGTTTAGTTAGGCACACTGTTTAATACTATTCAACAAGTTCGCGTACTAAAACTTCTTGGCAGTTTATACTTTAACTCTGTTTACTTTTGAATGAAAGAATCGGACTAAAAATATTAATAAATAAACTTATTGTTAAAACTTGTTTTTTTCTGGATGGTTATGGAAATGTTATTCCTGGAATAAAAAACTTTTTAACGGATAGTAGCGCAGTTTTATTGAAAGTACTTTGGTAATTAGTTGGTATTTGGTTTGATTTTTGATTTTCCGACGTTTCGGCACCTTTGCAGCTGCCGTGGTCACGGGGGACTGAAGTCACTCGTGAGCCTGCCCTCAAGCGATGAATTTTTTAAGACGTTCAGAAATTAATATTTAACAAAAATTTTAATAGAATTTTTGTAATTTAATTTTGTGATTAAATTAACGTTTAAAAGAGAGAGTCTACTGAAACTACCACCATTTCACAAAATTGGGAGGCCCCTCCAAGAAATAAATGGCGAAAGAAAACTTGGAGAGGAAAGCCGACCTCCGTCTTTAATATTTATTAATTTATTTGCAAAAGGAACTAACCGTATCCTTAGATCTTGCAGTGTGTGTTTGGGGCTTTAGCTTGTGAATGATGGGGTCTCAAGCTGGTGGAATTTTCCAACCATCATCTGTATTGAAATTAGGATATTTATTTATTTCGATAGCCTCGCGGAGCATTCTAGGAATAAATCTACGTTAAGTCTACCTAGCAAGGATTTGGGGTTTGTCAAATCTAATGTAATGGTTGGGCCCCTCAAAGGCGTGATCACACACTGCAGACTTGTTATCGCGCCTATGTTTTATGTCAGCTACATGCTCT
Source organism: Agriphila tristella (assembly GCA_928269145.1). Classification (NCBI taxonomy): domain Eukaryota; kingdom Metazoa; phylum Arthropoda; class Insecta; order Lepidoptera; family Crambidae; genus Agriphila; species Agriphila tristella. The sequence goes on along the minus strand of OV743436.1, from coordinate 25,228,715 downwards.
TTGACGCGGGTCCCTATGCTTCTCTTTGTTTGCCCGATGTAGGAGAGCCCACAGTCACACTAGTTTGTAGACGCCTGCGGCTTGAAGGGGGATATTACACTTGACAGGTCGAAGAATTGGTTGATCTTCTTCGGCGGCTTGAAGTAAGTTTTGATTGACGCTCGCTTCAGAATGTTTCCAATCTTGTCAGTGACACCCTTCAAGTATGGTAGGATGGCAGGTTGACGCTCTACTGTGGCTGGTTTTCTGTGATGAAGGCGTGGTACTTGCAACTTGTTGTTACGTAGTACTTGTTTGACGTGCTGAAGCTCAGCGGTCAGGTGTTGTTTGTCACAGATGCCGCGGGCTCTCTGAAACAAAGATTTCCCTACGGTAGCTAACTGTATAGGATGATGGTGAGAGTCACCATTGAGGTATCTGTCCAAAGTACTTTCAGTAAAACCGCGCTAGTATCCGTTAAAAAGTCTTTTATTTCATGTCTAGTGAGCGCGTAAGCTTGAGAAGTGAAAATGTTATTCCTGTTTTCTAATATTTATTTATGAATTAATCATCATTTATTTATGAACAGTGGTTTAGACCATTTTTGTGATTAATTCATAAATAAATATAAGAAAACAAAAAAAAATGTTTCCACAACCAATTCCAAACTAAGCAGAGCTTCAAGTATGGGTACTAAATTACGTGTAGAATACATAAATATAAGCGACCATGATTCGAAAACAAATGCTTGTGCTCATCACGGCCACGGCAGAACTTCAGAGCCTTAAGGTATGATTCCGATGTCGGCAGCAAGCAGCAGTGTTGCCGTGGCAGTGCTGCCGCGCAGCAGTGCTGCCGAGCTCGGAATGTATTCTCATATAAACCTATAGAGAATGTATGGGGACCAGTAGTGCTGCGGCAACACTGCTGCTTGCTGCCGAGATCGGAATCATACCTTTAGTCACCGACGTCGCAAAGTTGCTCGTTTATCGGTTTTTTATAGAATACACTATGGAGAGTGTGTGAGGGAACAGCACAATCTTGTTCCTCCGGCCCTTTTCCACCATCGGGGTACCAGACGCAGGTTAGCGTATCACCCTTACATTGTAGATACTCCAAGGGTCCGTACCAAGCGCTTTGCCAATACATTTCTTATGCGAACTGCTAAAGAATGGAATGCACTACTTGCTTATGTGTTCCCTGATAGTTACAACCTTGGTCTCTTCAAAGCAAGAGTGAATAGGCATTACCTAGGCATGCTTGCTACACCTTAGACCACATCCTGTTTACCAAGCAAGATGGTGGTCAGATACCTGCCCAGTCTACAATAAAACACACTAACATCTGCCCCTACCAGGATTCAAACCCGGAATCTTTGGTTAAATTTAATTGAAATCAATTCATGGTGTATGTTTTGTTTTAAAAATACGTGGAAAAGCCCTTAATTAAGGATCATTGTCGCGGCGTCCAGCCTCCTTTGACTAATGACTGACAGACAGACGGAGGGTGACAGGGTTGACGTACGGGACGGACGGACAGATGACGATCGACAGAAAACGGAACTGGTAAAAAGACACTATCAGGGACGATAAAGACGACCAGGACCGACCCTTGACCCGCAGGACGACAACTGCGACCGTATAATCATTACATAATCCTTCATCCAATTTACCCAACTTTTCTACTTTATTTTCACGTCTGGCAAATGGTTATACCTACTGTTACCGTAGTCCACACGTGCGAAGCTGCGATCCGTATTATGTAACAAAATTTACTCAAGCCCACGAATTTACCATCAATCACTTGAATAATAGCCTTTTGGAAACCCTTATAAGTCTTTTATATTGTAATACTTTGTGTCCGATAGCTTTAGGCAACTATCAGTTTATTCACAGGTCTTGTAAATAGTTTTGCCTAAAATCATTAATAGTAAAATCCTTTGACTGAAAATCAGACCTTTTGATTCCACAAATTTGCCCTTTGATCTACGTTTGACGTCAATTGATACTTCATAAACTGATGTGCAGTTAATTATCTAGGTTAAATGTGTAATTTTCAAAATGGAAAGAGATAATTTATACGATTGAGATAGAGTTAATTTTGAGAATTTGTAACCTCTGAAAGCTTAATCGGTACACAAAGTCACATTTATGTTAAAGAGCGCGGTATCAAAAACACTCTAGCTATCATACAGTATTAGAAAAGTTAGTTCTTCTCTCTACATTGATATGACAAGGGATCGAACCCGGGACCTTAGAGACACAATTTCGATCTAAGTAAAAAGACGTAACTAATACTAATATATGTTTTTTTTTACAATAAGTAATAAAAATTGTTCTTTGTGGATAAATAAAATATGGTGGGGCGATCGGAAACGACTAATATTTTTTTAAACTCAATAAGGAAGTTTCCTTAAAACGAACTTTGGGAATAAAATCATATTTAAAGCGATCAAATTTTAAAATAGTCTTTCAATATCTCAAGAAAATAAAAATAAAATATACTTATATGAAAGGACACTTGTGACGTTTCAAATTCCGTAAAATTTTGTATAAAAAATGCAAGACATAAAAACTTTGAACTGTTACAACAATATCTTCGTCGTTTTTTGTAATTTCAATTTTTTTTTACTGTTATGTGAATATAAATGGAAACTTCCTTATTGTTCCAGTAATTAAAAAAAGCAAAAATAATCTAATTAAACCTAACAACCGTAACTCAAAGAGAATTAAATTGTCACCTTTCATAAATCTACTAAAAGTCAGAAACACCGAGAGCTCTAGAGTCACATTTTGGGTTAAATTTCGCAAAAACCCCGAAAATTACCATTGCTAACTCAGATAATGGGGACAAGGCCAGTAGCCCCATAAATTAGTCACCCGATTAGTATGCAACTAGCGCCCTCTATTAGCTAAACGATTACCTACATCTTTACGTACATACGGACAATGAGATTTTTTTTTATTTGGAGAACGCAAGTTTATTGTCTTTAATACGGTGTAGTACAAATTAGAAGAAGTAGCGAATTGAAAAATAAAAACAAAAAAGTTTTTTTGCGACTATGACTCTCTGTTTTAAAATTGCTTATGAAAAATAACCGTTATGGAGCTATTAAAAAAAGCTATTCTGTAAACAAAACGACCAAAAAAAATTCAAGCAAAGTTTAATCGCAGTAAATGAATATTCCATTTGGAAATTATTTAAAAGTTAAATTTTATTGAAATATTTTTTAATATAAATATATAGGTATGATAGCATAAATGAGGTTTATGTTATAGAAAAGCAACATAAGACCATAACCACCATGACTATAACCTACCAAAGACTTGTAGTTGTGAGTTGTATTCTGACAAAGAGTTGTACAATGTAAACTAAACAAGTGCGAATACTCGCACACCGAAGGTTCATAAAATTGTAGGTGTTATAGACTTTTTGATGACTGAAGACGCTGGCCAGCGCGACCGCTGCCAGCATGACTGACACTGACGGACGTAGGAAAAAAACCGGCCAAGTGCGTGTCGGACCACGCGCAGTAGGGTTCCGTAGTTACCGTATACAATACCATATTGAATACCACTATAATTTTTCGTATGCAAAAATAACTTTGTTTTTCATAGTGTTTGTATGAATGACAAAGTTATATTTGCGGTTTTGGAAAATGTGATATATCTCTAAAAATTATCACTATATCTCGTTCAAACCAATTTTCGTTGAAAGTATTTATTACGATCTACAACATATATTTTTTTAGATTTTTCACTCTCTTATTTTAAAAGTTAAAGGGGGGGGGGGACACTCATTTTACCAATTTGGCAGTGTATATCTTTCAAACGGTTGACTTTGAGAAAAAATAGTCGTAGGAACCTCAATATTATTTTTAAAGACCTATCTATAGACACCCCGCACGTATAGGTTTGATGAAAAAAATTTTTTTCAGTTTCAGTTTCATGTATGGGGAGCCCCCCTTAATCTTTTATTTTTTTTATTTTTATGTGAAAACCTTAAAGCGGTTCACAGAATACATCTACCTACCAAGTTTCACTTGTGTAATCCTAATACTTTCGGAATAAAATGGCTGTGACATACGGACGGGCAGACAGACAGACATGACGAATCTATAAGGGTTCCGTTTTTTGCCATTTTGGCTACGGAACCCTAAAAAGGGACTATCGACGATGACTCGAATAAAAACTGTGGCTGATTTTGCCTTTACGATATAAAAACGTGCTAATAAACTCATTCTCTTACGTACCTGTGCTTATTTCGACTGACGGCGCAGACCAGCGCCTTCAGTAGGTAATTAAATAAATACTAGTTTTTTTGTTTTAATTACAAATGTATAGTTTTCAGACTTTTCCCTGTAATTTAAGACGATATTACTTGTCAAATTTCATAGTTCTAGGTAAACGGGAAGTACCTTATTATTTTGATTCCCTTGAGAGTGTCAAATTTTGCGTTTTTGCGGTTTATGGCACCGCATCTTTATAAACAAACTGTATCTTTTTTTACGTTAATTTAGAGTATAATTTTTTCACAGTTTCAACGGACTATAGACCTAAGTATGTGGTTTTAAATTCAACTTACATATTAACTTACTTATACCTCAACGCGTTTCCAAGATAAAGGGTCTTAGCATACAGACAGACGGACAACAAAGTGGTCCTATAAGGGTTCCGTTTTTCCTTTTGAGGTACGGAATCTTAAAAAATTAAGTCACGTACTAGATATATCGTTGAAACTCGTAACTCAAACCGGTGGTAATCAAGAAGTTGCACAGAAGTTAGTCTCCGGCGAATCACGTGGGAATTCACTAAAGAGCCAACGCCTTCGTGAGAGACTTGCTAATGAATTGAAACAACGATCATTAAGATGCACGAGATACCAGCAAATGTGTGATATTTTAGGTTAAAGTAAGAGCAAAATAAGTAGTTCACCGTGCAATAAATAAAAAACAAATGTATCCGGCTGCGTTCAAAAGATACACACGACCCGACCGTAACCCGAACTTAACTCAACCGCAGCCCACTCCTTGAAATACATCGCTTACAATTTTGAGCTCAACTCGAACACAACTCAACTCAAACTCAACCCGAACTCACCTCAACATTGCACAGGAGCTTATTAATGTGTCATAAGACTCAAAATTGTAAGCAATTTATTTCAAGGTGGGCTGCGGTTAAAGCTGAGTTTGAGTTAAGTTCGGGTTGAGGTTGGGTCATCATCTGAACGCAGCCCTGTAATCCAATAGAATAATATGATTGTAAAGTTCTTGCTGTATTCGTACTTTTTACTAATCTTATAAATGCAACATTTTATGTGGGTGTGATTTACCTCTTCACGCCTTGACGGATTTGGATGAAATTTGGTTGGCAGAAAGATTAAGACATGTATTAATATATGGGCTATTTTTTTATCCTGGTCAAAAGTTCCCTAGGGTCCAAACAGACGAAGTCGAGGGCAACCGCTAGTTATTTATATGAGCATTGCTAATAGGTGTTACCGATTTTAGTAAAAACGCGTTTTCTCTAATATAAACTAGTTTGAACTAAGTGCCTTTGTAAGAACTAGTTATGCCTAGTTAAAACTAGAATTTACTACAACGTATATATAAATTTCAGTTAAAACTAGTTCTTACTGAGAGCTTTAGTTAAAACTTGTATTAGAGAATCTTGTTTGGAGAAATGACTCAATCATAAGCTAATCGAATCGAATCGAACCTGTTTTATTCCTGTAGGTCCTGGGTTAGGTTAGAAATTTATTTAAATTTCGAGGTTATTTTTTTATAACAGACAACAGAAATATTTTCTTTTCTTTTTTATAATAACTGACAGCAAACGTACCTACGTTTGACGTACCTACGTTTGACGGATGTACCTACGTTTGCTGTTTACAAAGCAACAGGTGTCACCCCCGAGTCAGGTGACGTCTCTCGACCAATCAGAATGAGCCACGATGAAGTTTGACCTAGCTCGAATCAGTTTGTTAAAACGCGTTTTGACTAGTCAAAACTAGTTTTAACTGATAATATTAATTGAGCAGCAATAAATACTAGTTGCAACAAAGGCCTTAAGTAAAAACTAGTTTTGACTAGTCAAAACGCGTTTTAACTAAAAACGGGTTTTTACTGTAACATAGGCATTTGAAATAACTGCAATATACAGGGCGTTTCTTTTAAGGTGTCAAGCCAATGCGAGGTGATAGCTGAGTACTATACCTATCGATTGAACCCCTATGTATGTTCCGCGATTTTTTGTAGTTTGGGAGTTATATTTTTTTTATTATTGTTTATGATTTAAGGACTGAACGGCTTTAAAAAAAAAAATCTTTTTTTGGGGTGAGCTTTTCTCGGTATTTTTTTTTGAAACATAATTAATGTAGTTTTATGAGTAAAATAATTACCTTCCTTACTTTGACACAAATTACAAAAAAATTGTTCGATAGTAAAAAATTTGGGAACAAACAAAACAGAATGGAATCTTCAACTGTAAAAATAAATTAATTAAAGATTATTCCATAGCTTCTGACTAACTTTAAAAACTGTGCGACAGCCTAAGCTTTCATACCAATACAAAAAAGGGTGTACTTTATGGGGCACTATTTGCTGAAATCGGCCCCTGAAGGTGGTGAATCGGAAATTTTGTAATTTTCATATTTTATGATTTGTTTTTATTTCCGCATATTTTTTTCATTCCAAAGATTAATTATCCATTTAAGTTTAAATTGAGCTCAGTTTATGGTAAAGACATTCATTTTATCACTACTACTACTATCCAATAACCACTATAGCATGGAGGCAGTTTAACCGTCTTATTCATAAAAAAAACTTTAAAATAGAGTCATAGTAAATTTTTGCTCAAATGGGTGCTTATTTAACGTCATATTTGAAAAGAACGTCATATTAAATGGTAAAGACAGATATTTTATAACTACATACTACTATGCAATAACAATTTATAAAAAACCTTAGAATAGAGTTATAGTAAATTTGAGTCAAAAATTATGTGATAAGGCTTATTAAACGTCATATTGACATTCATCTTAATATATAAAATCGTAAACTGAATGACTGATCTATCAACGCACAGCCCAAACCGCTGGACCTAGAAACTTGAAATTTTTCACACAGATACCTTATACAGTGTAGGCATCCACTAAGGAAGGATTTTTGAAAATTCTATCCCTAAGGGGATGAAATAAGGGATGAAAGTTTGTATGAAAGTCCCTCAGTTTTGAAGCTAGGATCATCAAATTTTGTGTTTAGGCTGAAGATTGAAAATTAATAAATATGGGTCTCGGCGTTTTTCAAAATTCTACCCCCGAAGGGGTCAAAAGGGGGATGAAGTTGTGAATTGAAGAAAATCCTTTATTTTCGAAGTAAAAATTGCTAAATATATAATTTAGGCTTATGGATGGGAATCTAACGCAACATATATTGTTATTGTTAGTATTTAGAATTAGAAAAGGGGTAAAAAACCTAAAAAAATAGACATGGATGTCGTTATTGGGGTTTTCTGGGATGACGATTGCGAAAATGACATTTATTTAAAAGTCTAACACGGTGGACATGATTTAATCCCTCAGGGGGTGAAAATGGGGTTCAAATTTTGTATGGAAAAATAATATTAAATGGACATTACGACTTTAAACTTCGAAGGAGCACGTCTAAAAATAAATAAGCAAACATATATTTTGTGATTTTAAAAACCAACCCATTAGGGGTGGATGGGGTGAGTAAACCTAAAAATAGATATGGATGTCGTTTTTGGCGTTTTCTGGGATGACAATTGCAAAAATGACATTTATTTTGAAGTCCAACACGGTGGACATGATTTAACCCCTCAAGGGGTGAAAATGGGGTTCAAATTTTGTATGGAAAAAATATTAAATGGACATTACAACTCTAAACTTCGTAGTAGCACGTCTAAAAATAAATAAACAAACATATATTTTGTGATTTTGAAAATCAACCCCTTAGGGGGTAAATAGGGGTGAGTAAACATAAAAATCGATGTGGATGTCGTTCTTGAGGTTTTTTGGGATGATGATTGCGAAAATGAGATTTATTTTGAAGTCTGACACGGTGGACATGATTTAACCCCTATATAAATATAAATAAATAAATAAATGGGGTTCCAATTTTGTGTGGCAATATAATATAAAATAGACATTACAACTTTGAACTTCGTAGGAGCACATCTAAAAATAAATAGGCAAACACATATTTTGTCATTTTGAAAATCATCCCTTAGGGTGTAAATGGGGTAAGTAAACATGAAAATCGATTTGGATGTCGTTCTTGAGGTTTCATGGGATGGTAATTGCGAAAATGACATTTATTTTGAAGTCCAACACGGTGGACATGACACATCATGGACCTGGACCTGGACATGCACATCCAGGGAACGGGAACGGGCAAGGGCACGGGCACGGGAACTGGAACGGGAACGGGAACAGGACGAGAACGGGACGGGAACGGAACGGAACGGGACGGGACGGGAACGGAACGGAACGGGACGGGACGGGACGGAACGGAACGGAACGGAACGGAACGGAACGGAACGGAACGGAACGGAACGGAACGGAACGGAACGGAACGGAACGGAACGGAACGGAACGGAACGGAACGGAACGGAACGGAACGGAACGGAACGGAACGGAACGGAACGGAACGGAACGGAACGGAACGGAACGGAACGGAACGGAACGGAACGGAACGGAACGGAACGGAACGGAACGGAACGGAACGGAACGGAACGGAACGGAACGGAACGGAACGGAACGGAACGGAACGGAACGGAACGGAACGGAACGGAACGGAACGGAACGGAACGGAACGGAACGGAACGGAACGGAACGGAGACGGAACGGGAATGGATCGCGAATGAAACGGGAACGGAAAGGGAACAAAACGGGACGGGAACGGAAAAGGAACGGCACGGGAACGAGACGGGAACGGAGGGGGAATGAAAGGGAACGGAACGGGAGCGATACGGGAACGGAACGGGACGAGAACGGGTTGCGAACGGGAACGGGAACGAGAACGGGACTGGAACGGAAATGGGAACGGATGGGGTACGGGTCGGGAACTGAACGGGACGGAATGGGAACGGAACGGGAACGAAATGGGAACGGGAACGGAAGGGGTACGGGACGGGAACGGAACGGGACGGAATGGGAACGGAACGGGAATGGAATGGGAACGGGAATGGAACGGGAATGAAACGGGGACGGAACGGGACGAGAACGGGAACGAGAACGGGACGGTAACGGTACGGGAACGGGAAAGGCAACGGAAGGGGTATGGGAACGGGACAGGAAAGGGACGGGAACGGACGGGAACAGAACGGGAACGGGAACCGGAACCGGAACGGGAAACGTAAAAATGACTGGTCAGATCCTGGTTGAAGGTTCTCTTAGGATTTTCTCTAACATCCACGCGGACGAAGTCGCGGGCAGAAGCTAGTTATTCATAAACTTTTCTAAGAAAAAGCTACTTTAGCGTTATTATGTGGTCGTTCTGCTGAATCCATAGACAAAACAGGCAAATCTACTGACTGATATCGACATTTTTCGCAAAAAGAAAACAATGTGTCATTAAATGTCAATATGACGTTTAATAAGCCGCATGTTAGCTAAAATTGACTATAACTCTATTTAAATTTTTTTTTATGAATAAGACGGTTATTGGATAGTAGTAGTGATAAAATTACTGTCTTTACCATAAACTGAGCTAAACTTAAACTCAAATTTGATAATTAAACTTAGGAATGACAAAAAAAAGCGAAAATAATAACAAATTATAAAATATGAAAATTATAAAATTTCCGATTCACCACCTTCATGGGCCGATTTCTGCAAATAATGCCGCATGAAGTACATCTTTTTTTATATTATTATGAAAGCTTATGCTGTTGCAGAGTTTTTAAAGTTAGCCAGAAGCTATGGAATAATCTTTAATTAATTAATTTTTACATTTGACGATTCCATTCTGTTTTGTTTGTTCCCAATTTTTTTACTATCGATCAATTTTTTTGTAATTTGTGTCAAAGTAAGGAAGTTGATTATTTTACTCATAAAACTACAATTAATAGGCATTGTGTTGCAAAAAAAATACCGAGAAAAGCTCACCCAAAAAAAAGATATAATTTTTTAAAGCCGTTTAGTCCTTAAATCATAAAAAATAATGAAAAAAATTATAACTCCTAAACTACAGAAAATCGCGGAACATACATAGGGGTTCAATCGATAGGTCTAGTAGGTACTCAGCTATCACCCCGCATTGGCTTGACACCTTAAAAGAAACACCCTGTATATAATACTTAATATGAGCAGTAGGCTTTATTCGATTTCATTATATAAGTATGTTACTTCTAGAAAACCGCCTAACACATTTTGTTTGTTACAGAGTGCCAAACCCTATTGAGATATGGGATGAGTTAGCCAACAGAAATATTTATTTTAATTTGAAAGTTTTGTGTCGTCCCATGTGAGCTTACGGAGCTTACGTATTACGAAGTGTGAGCTAACGACTCCATATAAGTTGGTTAATGGGTTTACTATTTTTAACTTTCAAAATGTCACAAATACTAAATGTTATTATAAAATAAATATCTTAGTTTGTAATTAAAGTTATCTACTTGTAAACAACAACAAGTAATAATTGAAAACAACTGGCAAAATATTGGCAAATGTAAATTAGTTCATTATGTGGGAGATGGAGTCGGCTCTTTCATTGCTTTGACGATTAATTTGGGATCTATTTTGGGTAAAGTGGTTCAAAGTTCGAAAGCAATCAAATGGAATGGACATATTTTGGGATTTCATAAAATAGAGCATTTTTTCATCTCGGAACCCTATTATGAAGATATTTAGAAAGATGTCTTAAGAAATCAAAAGCTGGATGGTGCAGTGGCTTAGCGCATTTGGCCTGCGATTGTGGAGGCTAAGCAACTTTTGCTACGGTTAGTCATGTGATTGGTGACCAAAAATTTTTGTTATCTCGAGCTTTTCTCTATATCGTGCTTCGGATGGCATGATTACACTCACCAATCATTCATCACATTGAGTGGTTATGATCCCGTGCAGTGTTGAAAGTTGAGAAACATTCAAAAAATATAATTTTGGGTGACCAAAAACCTAAAACTCCTTCGTGTTTCGGGAGTTCAGAAACTACTTCAATTTATTGATACATTAGGCAAGGAAAATAGGTGATCTTTTTAGTACAATTGACATAAACTTGTTTAATGTTTCGAAGCTATGAAAAAGTTGTAAAGTTGGTGACTGTACCTACCTACCACTAAAACTGTAAAAACATTGTAAAGTCAGCGGTTTTAGATACAACCCTAATGTTTTACGTCGCTTTAAAGTTAAAATGGGTGTTACTAGTCTCTCATTTTATCATTATCACAAGTAAAACCGAAAATAATTTAAAGATGGTCGATCTTAAACAATCAACACTGTAATTTGAAGGTTCAAAGTAAACTTTCAACGCTTTAGTCAAATTCATTGCGTTTATTTATGAGGAGTAGTTATTACCAAAGAATAGATTGGTTATTTTTTACTATTTCATTATCCATTCATCATTATCATCATCATCATCAGCTTATCATAGTCATAGCTTATCATCACCGAGTGCACGCCACTGAGCACGATCCGCGGCTAATACTCATCCAGTTTATGCCAGCTACCTTACGAAGATCGTCGCTCCACCTTGCCTGAGGGCGTCCCACACTACGTTTGCCCATACGCGGTCTCCACTCAAGAACTCGTCTGCCCCAGTGGCCATCTATTCTACGGCTAATATGGCCGGCCCACTGCCACTTCAGCTTTATCCATTCGGTGTGAGTTGAATATCATTTGCTGTGTGCTTTATATCTAAAATTGCGTGTTATGATTTTGTTAACACTAACGTTCACGCTGTGGTCTAAATTCGATTAAACTATTATTGAAAATTTGGAATTTGCATGTACAGTCACGTCTATAAATATGTAACTATACATTTTAGAACTATGTCACTCTAAAGCTATTACTTTTCTTAACAGAAATCAATGACAAGTGACAATTACAACAAAGTGACAAATTTCTAAACTGTAAACATAATTTTTAGATGTGTTTATATCTATGTTTTCATTGATAAAGCTAAAGTTCGTCAACAGTTACTTGTCAAAAAAATAGAATCGGTTGACTAACACAGGATAAAAAATACTAAACTGTTTTTTTTTTACCTATTTATATAAAAGACTAGCGGCCGCCCGCGGTTTCACCTGCGTGGTTCCCGTTCCCGTGGGAGAATCAGGATAAAAAGTATTCTATGTTTTAATCTAGGATATCTACTATCTGTGTGCCAAATTTCAACTAAATCCGTTCAGTAGTTTTTGCGTGATTTAGGAACAAACATCCAAACCCACAAACTTTCACATTAATTATAATATTAGTAGGATTAGTAGGATACTTAGGGGAGACCGGGGATGGTTGACTACTTTTTTACATAATCATTTATATTATTTGTGTTTTTATACATACAGACAATAAAACTGAATCAATGGATAGAAGAACTATTAAACTTATAAAAAAATATAAAAACAAGTTCATTATTCAATATAATGATCATAATTTAACGCATTTTACAGAACACCAACTCTTAGTCAATTAAAAAAAAAAAATAAAAAAAAAAATAAAAGACATTTATTTCATCACACACAAATAACAAGGATAACAACATAAACATCATTAACTGCTTCGAGTGTGTGATCTGGAGCCTAAACTAGGGCGACCCTGTATTTCAGGTCTCCAGGTCCTCACCCACGGATCCCCTAAGTACCTATATTAACTAATAATAGTATAGGTAGTCTTTTATTAGATTATTTAGGTGTGTGTACGTACGTGTGAGTGTGTTTGTGCGCGCGCGCGCGCGCGTGTGTGTGTGTGTGTGTGTGTGTGTGTGTGTGTGTATGTGTGTGTGTGTGTGTGGTGTGTGTGTGTGTGAGAGGGAGTTAATATAGTTAGTGTTTTATAGTTCTATTTTTTTTTTAAATAAGTAAATTGTTGTGAGATTAGTTTTAACAAGTTGCATGATGTAGAAGTAGACTATTGTTGGATTTCTAGTAAAGACTCTGTTTCAATGTAGTTAATTTTTAGCAGCCAATTTCGAATAACAGATTTACACTCATATCTTATTTTGCTGTATATATTTAAATGTTTATTAAGTTTATTGTACAAATAAGGTGCAAGGAATTCGTAGTGCCTACGGAAGAAAGCTGTATTGTGTGTTACTGTTTTGCATACTTTGTCTGATCTACGTGTCGAATGGACGAATGACGGATCATAACTAAGCGTAGAATGTTTGTGAAGTGTGACATTGAGTATGAATAATTGCCTAATAGTAAGAACTTCACAGTCCTGGTACAATTTTTCAGTTGGGTATAGAAACGGTTTCTTCGCCATAACTTTAAGAACTGATCTTTGTGCACGTTCGATTTTAATCATCATTGTTTTGGATGCACCGCCCCATGCCGGAATGCAGTAGCTGAGTGTTGATTGTGCCAGTGCTAGATAAACGGACTTAATCAGTTTTGGTTCAAGAACATTACGAAGCATTTTAAAGATCCATATTAACTTTCGTGTGCGAGATGACAATGAGGCAATTTGCTCATTCCACGAAAGGGTTTCGTCAATTTGAACACCTAGGTATTTTATGTGAGTCACTTTATCCAAGCACAGGCAGTTACAAGTGGACAAATCCGTACAAGAATTAGAAGTGTGAAGTTTTAAAGTAAAATCGGAAGTTGGTAAGTATTCCTTTTTTATACTGAAGGCTATGTATTTTGACTTTTGGACATTAAGGGTTAAAAGATTTGTGTGTAACCATGAGGATACGTGAGCCAAGCCTGTTTCTGCATATTTTTTCACTTCACCCCAAGTCTTTCCTTTAAATATAAGAGCGGTGTCGTCTGCGTAGGAGAAGACACTACCATTGGGTGGTTTGTAATTACACAGGTCGTTTATGTAGATAAGAAACAGGCTTGGCCCTAGGACACTGCCTTGTGGAACTCCACAGGTTATGGGAAGCTCCGAGCTGTAATGGTCACCAATTTTTACTGTCTGACTTCTGTTAGTTAGAAAGCTGTGGAGTAGTTTTAACGGAACACCTCTGATTCCAATAGATTCCAGTTTTTGTGGTAAGATGGACGTAGAGACAGTGTCGAAGGCCTTCGCCAAATCAAGGAAAACACCGATACATTTTTCTTTATTATCTAATGTTTTAGCTACAGTATTAACGAGTTGTGTAACTGCATCTTCCGTAGATTTTTTTGGCTGAAAACCAAATTGTGAGGCGGAAATCAGTTGTTTTTTGCCTAGATAATTCATTAAACGTTTATTTATTAATTTTTCAAAAATTTTTGACAAGGATGTTAATACCGATATTGGACGATAGTTCTCGACACTGTCTCTACTACCACTTTTATGAATTGGATGGATAATGGACCGTTTGAAACACTGGGGAAATGTACCGTCGTTGAAACAGAGATTAAAGATATGTGCCAAAATAGGAGATATTTTTTTATTAATTTGTTTGAGGAAAATTGATGGAATTCCGTCCGAGCCTGTGGCGGAATCGATTTTTAAGCTTTTTATTAAGTTTGCTACTTCTTCGTCATCCGTCGGCAGAAGTACGAAGGAATCCAGATGAGAACCACCACTTGATTCTTTCTGTGTAATTGGTACGGCTATATTACTATTTATTTGACTAGCAAGTTTTTGACCAATTTCAGAGAAGTAGCTGTTAACTATATTTATGGATGGCTCTGGACCCTCAGGGTGGAGCTGCAATAATTCCTCAGCGGGACTCTTGTTTTTGGCCGTGTTAGTAATTTCTCGTATGGTTTTCCATGTTTGTTTGGGGGTTTTACAGCTGTTTATTTGTGATCTCTTATTTTCTGTTTTTAATCGATTTAAAATGTCATTACAAAAATTTCTGTATCGTAAATAGCTGGTTTTGAGAATTTCATTATCTGGAGACTTTTTGAGTTTTTGGTGAAGGGAATCTCTGTGGACTATGCAACGCAACATTCCTGCGGTGATCCAGGGCTTAATAATTTTTTTCCTATTTGGAATCTTTTTTATTGTTGTGTTTGCATCAAGTGATCGTTTTAAGCACGTAACTAAATTATCTATTGCAATATCAGGAGAAATATATTTTAGGATAAACGAAAGATCACACTCGTTAATATCTTCTGCGGCTTTTTCATAATGAATTATCTTTTTTGTTTTGGTTATTTTATTTCGACTCAAGTGACTATTCAAATTAAATAATACAGGCAAGTGATCAGTGATGTGAAAGTCAATCACAAAAGTTTGCGATTCATATGGAGATTTTGAGACAACATGGTCAATGCAATTATTCAGCCTAGTTGGTAGTGTGTGCGCTGGAAGAAGACCGTTTTCTGCCAAAAGATTCAAATATTCCTCACTCTTTTCATCAGTATTGTGCGGCTTTATGTCTATATTTATGTCACCTATGACGAGTATCGTTTTATAATCAGTAAGATCTTTTAGTTTAGTGTCAAGTGATGATAAGAATGGGTCTATATTTTTAATTGACGGTGACCTATATAGACACAAAACCGCAACTTCCTTTTTTATTTCAATCAAAAGACAGTTGGCATCATTAAAAGATATTTGTTCTAGTCTATAGGTGATGTCTTTCGACATATAAACAACCACCCCATCATTTTGGTTATGAGTTATTTGAGAGTAATGTAAGTTGTAATTCTCAAGTTGTGGAGGAGGTTTAGAATCCGATAACCAGCATTCTGTTAGAATTAAAATATCACAGGTTACATTTAGTATTTTAAGAAAACAAACAAATTGATCAAGGTTATGGTGAATACTCCTAATGTTTTGAGTAATAATTTTTAGACTTTTTTTATATTTAAATTTATTTTTGCATTCTTTTGGATCAATCAGCATAGCTTCCGATATAGTCATGTTATCTATTTCGGTATTAATATTAGTTAGATCGAATTTTGAGCAGATGGTGTACTAGTGTATTTGATGGGTTAATGTTATTTACCATAAACTGCGTAACAGAAGCATTTGTGATCTGGTAATTTATATAAAATGTGTCTGCCAACCCTGACTGTGCTGCTGACCCTGTTTCTGTGGAGTATATTTTGTGATGTATTGTTCGCGAAGTGTGTTGGTTGATTGAGTTAGTGTGAAAAAGATTAATATGTTTAAAAATGTGTGTAGGAGTGTGTGTGAGAGTGTGTGTAAAACTGAGTGTAAAAAGGTGTGTAAATGTGTAAAAATGAACTCGGTAATAAGGTTTAAGTACAAAAATTAAAAATGCTAAATTAGGAATACATACATACAAAATTACATCTAGTCATTTCGTAGAAATGGAAAGTAGCTTCTTAAAGTCGTCTTCTGTGTCGATTTTGATAACCTTTGCGCCATTCTCCTTGCGAAGAAATATATATCCGTGTTTGGTCCAGCAGTACTGGTAATTATTCTCTGAGGCAAATTTTCGAGCTTGGGCATATAATCTTTTCGTTATTGCTGATAGACTTTCCGATATATATATAGCTTCTGAGTTTCCACTAAGACCGATATGTTGCGTGGTCAAGTTCGATTTGCTGTTTATTCGGAAGCTCCTTGCTGATTCTATAAATGATTCTTTCTTGTGCACAGTGAGAAATTCTACGATGACAGGTTTCTTACTTGATGACTTGGATTCGTAACGAAAAAGATCTTTGATATCGTTCGTTTCGATTTCGGTGTTAGTGGCTACCCCAATAGATTTAATTATTTTTATTAAATCTTCTTTTGTTTCGGGGGTTTTGTTAGGGAGATTTCGTATTTCAACACTCGTATTACGGTTAGAACGCTCCAGATAGGTAATTCTGGACTCCAGTTCCCTGATGTATATTAAATCTTTCTTCCTTTCTTCTTCATTCTTTTTCAATTGCAGCCTTACTTCTTCATATTTTTGGGACATAAAGTCCAATGATTTAGATATCTCAAAGTTTTGGTCCTTAATTTCTTTCATCGCAGAACAAAGGGTGTCGAATTTACGGTTCTGGTCTTCCTGGTTTAATGCCATCATACTTCGCATTTCATCCATAAATGTTTTGATTTCCTCCTCGATAACGTCACCCCTTTTTCTTTTTTCCTTTCTAAGCGTAATATTAATTTTGTCGGTATTACCGGCTGCGGTGGTGGTGGTCGCAATGTTTGTTAAGTCCGGTGCCGAACAACTAGTCTCCTTAGAAGGGGAGTGCATAACTGACGTTTTCGTATAGCAAAACTAAAGAAACAGGCTCACCAAGTTAACTGGTTTCGAGGGGTCTTGATATGTTGGTCGCAATCGACGATTGCATACAACTTCGCTTTCCGTCTGGTGTATCTTGAGCTGGGATCAGCTTATGATTGTTGTGATCGGGTAAAAGGAACTATTTGAGTTTCCGTCCAGTATAACAAGACCTCCGTTGCGTTAAAAATTTTACTATAATTTTTAGTGGACACGACCGAACACCTCGGTGATCCGCGAGGAAGGGGGAAGAAGAATATAGTCAATCTACCCCGGGTCCGGGGTAGATTGACTATATGCCCGGGGTAAGTAGACTTACATATTAATAAGTGACAAATTAAGAAAAGAGTCAAGTAATAAAACCTTTTATTTATAATTTAACAAAACTGTTTATTCTAAAACGATTTTAGTCAGGTACAGACATTATCTTACAAACAAAATTATCAACTCTTAGTTTCTTATGTAAACATTTATTATTTTCATTAATTAAACAGTTTAAAATCAACTTTTCTTACGCTAGAAATTAAATACACATTTTTATTGCTCTGTTGAAATTATAGTAATTACTAAATATCTATTTTTAGTATTTAAACTTTATTATCTATATATTTGTTTTGTCATCAAAAGTATAAATAAACTAAACTCTAAATCAGCCTCATATTAATCTTAGTATTCTTAAAAAAAACAGAAAGTGTATCAGCTCATTCAGTCCTTCTTTTATAGGTCCTCATTGTACTGTAACAAAATTAATGTTAAAACACGTATAAAACCGTAATTCACTGGATATTTTAAACATCAAATCATATTGGGGTTGGTTGACTAACTATTTAACCAGCCCCGAAAAAAAATAGTCTACCAACCCCAGACGCCTTTTTAAGTTTCAATGGCATGGGTTACCTAAACACTACACTCAACTTAAGAAATAATACATGAAATATGATTGATATGCACCCACGAAACACTCTGACTAATAGGCAAATGATTAACATAAAATGTATAGGTGTCAGATGAAAAAATATGCAATGTGAAAATATTACTTACATGATACGAAAACAAATCACGTGGCACTGCTCGAAAACGGCGTGTGTCCGCGGCGCGGCACTCCGGACGACTGAGCGGGGGGCGGAGAGTAATGCGCGGCTAGGTCGGGATGACGTTATACTCATATAGTTGACGAGTTTTTGGCGGTTAGTCTACCTACCCCTATAGTCAACCATCCCCGGTCTCCCCTACTATTTCGATGGATACTTATCTTAAAACTTTGTTGGTCAGCAGAGGTAGAGTTATAATTCAATCTTCTCCTTGAAGTAAATAGCAAAACACTTTACTAAACTAAATAACAGTATTCCAAGAACATTTAAAACAACATCAACATAGGCATTCCGAGTGATTTACGTCGGCTCATTTGTTTACAGAAATCTTTTTGTTTCACTAAATCTCCGTGATTTAGCGCCGCCGACACGCAGATGGTCTCGAAAACTTTGATTCTATCGATATTTATGAGTACCATGAGACAAGGAAACTGCTTTTGAAGTTTGACACTTATAGAGTGCTAAAGAGGTTATTGGTTCATTTTTACATTTTGTGTTTCTATTTAATATTACAAGCATACTAATGAAGGATTTACAAGTGCTATTGTGAGTTCATGCTTTGTTGGGATGATTAATCAGCCAAAATACGCCAAGACTTACAGCGAAGTCTGATTTTAATAATAATAATAATAATAATGTGAAAAATTAGACCTTTTCATAATAATAATAATCATTTATTTCTTATGTCTTAATAATAATCATTTATATCATTTATTTATAATTTATTAATAAAATAAGAGCTTTTTTAGACATTATGGTCAGGCCATGTAAAATCTCTTTAGTGCATATTTGAAACGCTGACCAAATTCGCTCGCTATGCCGCTATACGCACCTTTGCGTGGTCAGACTAGTGACTTATTCCTTTCGACTTTCTTTAGGGACTTTGAAGACCGTGAGGCAGGGCCGGATTTAAGAACTATGGACCCCTAGGCTCATTCTGTGGTGCAGGCCCCCCGTCTAGTAGTAATCTTGTAATTTTGCAAGTCTATTGTAAAATAAGGCCGCGCAGCGCAATTTTTTTTGTCAGTGTAAGTCACTAATTTTTGTGATTATGCCTATCTTTAGCAAAAAACGGCCGCGCAGCGCGATTTATAGTTAGTTTCATCCACTAATCTTGTAATCGTGCCTGTCTTTCGTAATAAAACGGCCGCGCAGCGCGTTTTTGTCATCTTCATACATTAATATTGTATTCTTGCCTATCTTTAGTAAAAAAAAGGCTGCGCAGCGCGATTTATAGTCAAGTTTTATACACTAATCTTATGATATTGTTTATTGATTGTAAAAAAAAATGGCCGCGCAGCGCGATTTTTAGTGTGTTTCAGCCACTAATCTTGTGATCTTGCATGTCTTAAGTGAAAAAAATCATGTGGTTTCATCCGCGTAATTCAAAAATGCAAAAAAAAAACATGTGGTGCGGGTCCCCTTGTGGTGCGGGCCCCTAGGCTGCAGCCTATGTAGCCTATGCTTAAATCCGGCAGTGCCGTGAGGACCAAAAATAACGAATCCCTATTAGCGAAATCAACTCATTCGGAACTAAAGCAATCCAAACCTTCCATTATACTCTCTTTATCACAAAACTTTCTAATAAATTACAGATCACCAAATCTGATACAAATAACAGCGGATATCAGCTACAATAGGAAATAAGATAATACTGAAATGTGGGTTCGTTCAGACCCAACTAGTTCACATTTTCGCTGAACAAGCTTACGAGGGTAGATTCTTTTCAATTTACTTATTCAAAGACGTCGATGGAATTCAATAAGGGGAACAAAGATTCCCAACGGCCTGACAATAACATGTAAATATTTATTCTTGGAGAAATTATGTAACTTCATTCATGGAAAAAGCTTTGTCAAAGCTCAGCTTTTTACGCTAGAGTGAAGGAGACTCATGCCCAAAAGCACTTTAGGATTTTTATAGCACTACAATTCTCAGCATACATTTTATTTACATGTAGGTACTGATAGAAAATATGTAATATTTTGGAATAACGTGAAAATTAATTTTGCTTTTTAAAAACTAACCTACCAACACTGAAATTGAAACTTTTCGTATCGCTAACAAAATTTATTACCTTACATTTTTTCTTTATATCATTAAACATAATTATTAGTAAACGTGTTAGTGTTACTAACTACCAACAGCATAATTTTACAAAATATGTTTGACTTTTTACTTTACATTTTTCAACGCAATGTCACATCATTTGACGAATGTCACATAAAATATGTTTACAAAAGTATACTTTGAAAATTACATTAAGTCCCGCCTAAAAAGCGTACAGTGTAGGTAATTTATGAACTTTCAGCTCATGAACATTATGAATAAGTCATAAGTGTAATAATAACACGTATTTACTCGTACTGATGTTATTACGCGCTTAATACGAGTTAAAGTTATAAATGGACAAACTGTTAATATTTTGAATCTACGGTTGTGGTAAATTCCTTATTTCATGGATTTAATAACTTTGTTAATACCTTTACCGGGCATAATTCACATAGTATAAACTATAGATCCATTGTCATAAAAGTGATCTACAGATTAATTATCGGTTTATTAGAAGTGTTAAACCATCAAATTATCGAATTTATTTAGCGAATCAATAATTTTGTTTAAGAAATTTTCGTATTTACGTTTAAAATAAAGGGTGCTCAGATTGCTATACGAACTCTACATTTTGCTAAATGAAATATTAGTGTAGAATGTCAAAAATCAAAATTTCAGCAAAAAAGTTTTCAGCAACAAACTCAAACTAATATCTTATACATAATCATATTTAACTAATTTCACATAACATTATGAAATAATAGGTCAAATTAATTTTCACATCGTGAAAAACGAAGTAAAATAAATAATGATTTCAATGTAGCTTCGATCATTTTAGAGATAATCGAAGTCATGTACCTAGATATTTTTTTTTGTCACGTATTACAGATGAGATGAGGGATAAGGAAAGAACAAATATTTATTACCTGACAAAAACAAAATATGACAGATTTGTGCTCAACAATAAGTACAAAAGTATATTTTGAATTTTATTTAACTCTTAAAAATCGGCATAGTATTTAATTGGGCATATACACGTCAAAATTTTCAAATACTTTTATTAAATCATGCTTGGAAATTAAATACATGTAGTAGTTGCAATGTAAAGAAGAATACAAATACAAAATTTTATAACTTTTTTTATCATTTTGACCAATTAATAAACTAACTTGAACTAGGTACTCATAATTTCTACGACTTATCCAAGTAGATGAAGTTTTTTTTCTTGACAAGAAAAACCACTAACCCAGGAAAAGTTATTTACTTTTGAGCTTCATATCGACTGTGGAAAGGAAAAAATGCTAAAGCGCCAAAATGCTAGTTGTGGGAAATGAGGTTTAAAGTTTCATTTTTTCGAAAAAAAATCATAACTTTTTTGTTATTAACGTGAGCAAATTCATGTGTATGAAAGACCATATTATTTATTTTTTTCCCAAATTTAGGAAATACTCATTAGTTTCTAATTCTATTATATCGCGAAATACTTGTCGCTTAAGCAAAAATACTTATTTTTTTGAGAAAACTCCAGTCAGGAAAAAAATACTTATGTCCACAATATTGTAAGAACCCAGTCAGTGAAAACTGATTATAAGTCGCAATGATCTTTTCTAGGGCAATGACAAAATGCTTAATGACCTTAACTTTAACAGATGCAGTGAAGAAAAGTTTACTCAATTACCCATGTTGGCGATGATTTACCCGAACCCTTTAGGGAAAATTGCTTAAATGCACCAATGCTGTAGAATAAATGCAAACAAGTATTGCTGAACACCAACTCAATTACTCTATATTAGATTTCTTTTTTACTTATCGATATCAGTAATAAGTATTACTATGTTTCAGTTAATTGTCTATTATTTCGCCCTGGTGCGCGGGCTGCTGAAGCAGCCCGCGGGCATCGCCCTGGTGGACTGTAAACGGCGGCCTTTGGAGAGGCTACTGCTATGCTACTGCTCGGCTACTGCCATCCGATCAAATCACATTGGAATTTGTCTGCAAGTTGCAGTGCGGTGTGGTGATGGTGATGCACGGTGAAAATTAATGCTGTATTATTTTTTCTGAAAACTTGCTGGCTAATATTAAAATCATCATCATATCGGCCTCACGACACTTACTGCTGGGTACAGGGCTCCCCCAAGGATCTCCACGACGATCGGTCTTGCGTTGCTTGTATCCAGCGGCGCACCGCAACCTTTACCATCGTTGATCCACCTTGTCGGAGGCCTACCCACGGAACGTCGTCCAGTATGGGGTCGCCATTCCAAAACCTTTCCGCCCCAATGGCCGTCGGTTCTTTTCGCTATGTGTCCAGCCCACTGATACTTCAACTGAAGAATCCTTCGAGCGATGTCGGTAACTTTAGTTCTCCTGCAGATTTCCTAATTTCTGATTCGATCACGCAAGGAAACGCTTATCATGGCTCTTTCCATTGCAAGCTGGGTGACCTTGAGCCTCCTTATGAGACTCATAGTGAGCGACCACGCTTCACTGCCGTAAATCATTATCACTGACAACACGCACTGACTTTCGTCTTGAGACACTAAGGTAAATTTGAAGCGAAGATATTTCAAAGCTTCCCGAATGCTGCCCATCCCACAACTTCAAGTGTAGTGTTCTCAACATGAACTGGAGCGGGCACAACATGCGCATTCGACATAATTTTCGTCTTACCCATGTTCATCTTGAGACCCACTCTTTGGGGAGCAAAGCACTACTGAGATCTTCGAGCATTGTGTTCAGTTCTTCCAAGATCTCAGCCAGTACTATATCATCGGTAAAACGAAGATATGTTAGGTATTGACCATTAATGTTGATGCCGAGTCCTTTTCAGTTTAAGAGTTTAAAGATGTCCTCTGATGCAGCAGTGAACAGTTTCAAAGAAATTACATTTCCCTGCAGTTGCATTGGATTTGTGCTCTAGTTCTGTACTCGTACTCGACCGGATCGACATGGTGGCATTTTCGTGTTAGTACCTGAACATCTCGATATACCTGCAGTCCACTACCCTTGGCACCTCCGGAGAGACTGCAGTACCGCCCAGGTTTCTATTGAATCAAAGGCTGTCTTTTAGTCCACGAACGCCAAGCCGAGTGGCAAATTATACTCCTCAGTCTTCTGTATGACCTGCCGCAGCGTATGGATGTGGTCCATGGCGCTAAGCCTTTACGGAACCTGGCTTGTTCGGGAGGTTGGAAGTTGCCAAACCTGCGAGCGAGACGATTCGTAAAGACTCTCGAAAACAACTTATAAATATGGCTCAGAAGTGAGATGGGTCTGTAGTTCTTTAAGAGAGTCATGCCTTCGGCGTTCTGCCTTCAACGATGACGGAATTGAAAAGCTTCTGGAGGATTTTAGTATTGGCTTATCACCCGCTCTAAGAAGTTCTGTAGTGATCGGTTGTTATTCAGCTGTTTGAGAGCCATACTTCGACGACCTGAGTAGTGCAGAGGTCAACATTATTTGGGTGGGTGAAACCAGGGAAGCATCAAAATCGGTAACATCCCATTGAGTGTCTTGGAAGCGTGAAGTAATTAGTATTACTATGTTTCAGTTAATCGAAATAATGTCAAATTATGACTTCTGTATTGTAATATACGTTGCATCAATAAATCTGAGAGTAGTATTTTCGCTAACGTACTAGATAACGTACTTAATAATAACACAAACAGCTAGCAAAAATTGCTTAAGCGCCAACCGTTCTTACTTCTTAAACCAATGATGTTTTGCTAAAGCGCCAAACCATTGTAGTCTATAAAATGCTTAAATTACTAAATCACCATTACTTTTCAAATTTGAATAAACGAAAATTGCTCAAGTGGTACAAATGAAATAAAGGTGGACCGGATAAAAATTCTTATGCTACATTTGTTACAAAAATAATAAAAATACGTCGCTTTAGTCATATTGACAGCGTAAATTTGTGAAAAATTGTGAAAAACGTTGAATTTTAGAAATGCTAAAGCGCCAAAAAAGTGCTCCGATTGCTTTGAAACCTAGACAGATCGACGCAGAAAAAAAAGCGCTATCCAATGATATATATAACTCATAATGGCCAAAGTGGCGCTTTAGCATTTTTTCCTTTCCACAGTCGATATTATTCTTCAGAGGTCAGAGTCCACAATGGTCTCGAGTAGTCGGGGATAATTGGAAAGAATAAAAAGGACTTTTTGTCATTTGTAAGCTGAGAATCCCAAAATGGCGTGGTTTTGTGAGTAATTTATTTTTGTGTCATTTAGAATGAGATCCATTGTATAATCTGTTGATGAAGAGTAATGACATTTTTGCTTTTTAACCAGGATTATAAATAAAGTCCAGTCGCTAAATTGAAACTATAATAACACTAACTATAAATAGGCTGCCTAGTGTAGAGGCTAGATAACTATATTATGCCTTTATAATGATGTTTTTTGGAAATAAAAATATTTGTATTTGTAAAGTTCATTCTTTATTGCTATTTTAGTTCAACTTTAACTAAATTTTACGAGTATTAAAGTAAAGCATTGCTTAAAATAAAGAGTTAAACATCAAAATTAAAAAGAATCTTTTAAACCTCCTAATAAATAATCTTAAAAACTATTAGAAAATCTAGAAAATATTCAGTACATATAAAAATACATTTCCAAAACAATATTGAATTGGAATCATGCAAAGAGAGAAAGTGAGAGAGAGAAATAAAAATCTCAAAGTTAGCCGCTTACAAACAATCTCTCCGAGAAAATGAAAAACAAATCAATTTCCGAGTTTAGGAAATAGCGAGGCGACCTGTTGAGAAATCGTGACAAGATTTCGAACGTAAGCACTTTGCGGTTTCGAGGTAAGTATTTATATAGAAAAGTGATAATTTTTATTATTTGATTTTCAGTCTTTTTGGTGATAAAGTTTCTGTTTAAGTTTCTTCTTCTTTAATAAAGTTTCTGTTTTGTTTAACTTTCTTTAAGTTTCTCTTTTATAATTACCAACTCAGTTAATTCTCCATATTCATGCACTTACCTACACTCGGACAAACATGATGGATGTGAAGACGCGTTACAAATATGTTGGTTAAAACGATTTTAAATGCCTACCTCAGCTAACACTGTCAATATTGATTGACCATAATATGTATAATCATTATGGTTATTTCCCCGACACAGCCTGTATTGTATACACATGATCATTTCCTTATCCCATTGATAATGCAACTAACACTTTTTGCATCAACCACATAGGTATTCAGAAATTCGATTTGGCAAAAGTAAATCCACATCGTGGTAAATTTTACATAAGCGATGGAGTAGTCTCATAGAAAGGTCATTTTCTCATTTGATCCGAATAAGCGGAAATCTTCCGAATCGCGAAAATAGCGGGGTCAGGTCACTCAAATCAGTATCAGACGAAGCCGATCAGGGACTCGAGAGCAGACCTGATTTTATTGTAGGTAATCATTTTTGTTTAAATCAGAAGGTACAGGGTTGGCTTTGCGATGAACCAAAAATACTTAGTAATACAACTTCTAATTTCTAACTATTATCTTAATTGCGTACATACATAGTTAAAGGCGAGTTGCGTTTTTAGTCGTTTTAGGTATTCCGTAGTCAAGTCAACAAGGAACCCTTATAAATAATTTGAATAGTCCGCGACTTAGCTCAGAGACCCTAAGAACTCTGTACCTAAGTACTAGAAAGCTGAGCATTTTTGTATAGGATAAGTCCCAGGGTGCCACCATAAGCTAAGGCTTATGGTGGCACCCTGACCGAAAGTGGCACTGCGGTGAATTTTATTTAATATTATACATACAATTTTAATAAAACTTTACGTGGAATTTTTAAGTTAGGGCCCATAGTCTAGTATTTTTTAGACGGTATAATTAAATTTCCTCGTAGTCACTGCTAGAAGAAGATAGCAAAACTGCTAAAGTGGCTGTTTTTGACACATTTGCTTCCTATTTCTACGAATGACTACGAGGGAATTTAGTGATACCTTCTAAAAATACTAGAACTAAAAAATCCACGTAAAATATTATTTAAATATTTTTCTATTAACAACTTATTAAATAAAAACATCTGAGGACGCCACTTTCCGACGTATAACCTTAAGGTATAATAAGTAGTCGTAAGTACCTCAAACATTAACAAAAGCCTGTCTGGCATTAACATTTAACCTTGAGAATCTAATAATTCGCACCAAAGTCAAGATAACGTTACAAAACCCATTATTTGAAAGTCACGTCATGTGAAATTGCTGCCATATCTTGGCACTACTCGGTAACCCTATATCTGTGTAGAGTGCGCCAAAATTTGTTTCTCGATGCAAAACCTAATTCGCAACAGACATCCATTATAGTATCAAATTTCCTCATTGTCTCTCAGAGCGTTGCCCTAGCTTGTGGGAAAAGTGTATTTAGCTGCGCATAATGGAAACTAATTGGTTATTATTAGCGACAGACAACGACGTTTTTATGGTGTATGTATTTAGCGGAATAGGGGTCATGGTTGAGTTCATTATGTCTGAGTCTTTCAATAGATTTTTGTATAGTTCTTCTCACGAAGACCGTTTTGCTATGAATGTGTTAGGCGTGCACATGCACATTGTTTTAGTGTGCGTCTGCATGCTCTCTTATTAGGCACACTAAAATAAGGTGCATGTGCATGCCTAACAACGTTCATAGCAAAACGGTCTTCGTGAGATAGAACACCTATTAGAGACTAATACGCAGAATATGATTGCAATTAATGCAATAAAAACATGTGTTAGATTTTTTATTTATATATTTTACTGCTTATCATCAGATCTCTCAAAAGAGGAGCTTGGTGGCGCAGTGGTTTAGCGCCTGACCCAGCGATTGCGGATGTTAAGCAAATTTCGCAAGGGTCGGTCATGGGATGGGTGACCAAACATTTATTATCTCTAGCTCCTCCGTGCTTCGCAAGGCACGTTAAGCTATTGGTCCAGGGTGCATTTGCAGTCGTTAACACCCATCAATCCACATTGGGCCCGCGTGGTGGGTTATGGCCCGTCCTCCCACCCATAAGGAAGGCCTGTGCCCCAGCAGTGGGGACATTAAAAATGGCTGATGGACATCAGATGTCTAACATTAGCACCATCCATCAGCCATTCAACCATTTTATTAGAATATACAGTAGTTAAGAATTTGATTGTATCATTTGAGTGAAGTTTCTAGTCTAATATTTAGGTAATGTTAAAATAGAAAAAGTGTTAGATAAATGAGCACCAGACCACGCTTAACTAAATGATATTCAACAATGTCATTAATGACCGACTTGTAAAAATCCGTCAACTTATAAACTTAACCAGAGCTCGTCACAAAAAAAGTAATTATAAAAAAATCTTGAGTGGGACAAAGATGGGATGAGAAAAGACAAATGCACCCTCCATCTCAGGCGCAATCGTGGTTTAATTAAGAATAACGTCAGAAAAGTCTTTTTCCTTGAGAAATTTGATTAGACCGAAGCCATGGTGGTTGATCTGACATAATGGATGTCACGAATAAATTGGACTCTCCAATTTGGGGACATTCTAAACTAAAGGAGATTGTTCTAAATCGCCCCAAAACCAACAAGCATTTGAAATGTACCTAAATTTTTATTATATTTTAATATACGATTTGAAAATTATAATTACAAGCGGACACTGCGAAACATTTAATACACTTTTAAAAGTACTTTAATTTTTAACACCATGAAATCCGCCATCTTTTAAGACAATTATTGTCATTTGCATGATTGATTGTCATTAGATACATTCCAGCAGGCTAATCGCTGAGTCATCGATCGCTATAGAGTACATTTCAACCATGGGAAGTAAATTATTAAACATTATAAAAAAATACTTTCCATGGAAGTGCATTCTAGCACAAGCTAATCGCTGAGTTAACGATCACCACAGTTTACATTTTAAGCATGGAAAGTAATTTGTTTTAATGTTCAATTTTATTACTTTCCATGGTTCAAATGTAGTCATTCACGATCGATGACTTAGCAATTCGTCTGCCGGAATGCACCCATTGTGTGCCTCCAGTCAAAAGGGGCATAAGACGAGTTATGCCCTTTTTATTTTATTGCACTATTGTAATCAGCGCATTGAGTTACATAACATATCAAAAGGGCATAACTGTAACTTCCTCCTAACATACATTTATTTTTTACACAAAAAGCATAACTCACCGCTTGTAAGGGCACAGTTTTTAATAATTATTGAGTTTTACGTTTAGAAAGACATAAATGGTATAGTCTCAAAATTATCTGTGATTAGAAAAGCATAATTACATTTGATTTATTAATAGAAGACATAATTCATGTTATATCATTAAGTTTAAAAATAATATAGAATTAAATGTAGTTATGCTCTTTATAACCACGTTATAACCACTAAAAAAAACCAAAGTATTCACCATCACCAATCACCATCCTAGAGATTATTACCAGATGGTAAGGTCTGCTGGGGAAAGAGGCCAATTCACTGTGAAAGAAACGACTTTGGAGACTTTCTATAATTTTGAAGCACTCTTTAAAGGCCCACTGGTACTACTTAAGGAAAATTAATGCCAATAAAGAAAATATGCATTGGCGCGATATAAGCTGGTTCCGATATTCACAATCAAATCAGAGCTACTTGATGCTCTCTGCAAAACAAATTTATGTGAAGAAAGCGATTATGACTACATACAATATGTATGTGTATAATAAGATAAATTTTATCGACAAACCCCCCCCCCCCCCACATGTTCGGGTCTATCCCCTGTCGTGTTGGAATGACCAGCATTTTAAATTTATTTGACTTTTAATGTTTGATTGCCCTGCCGAAAATATAAATTCCTTTGGATTACAAAGTCCTACAGTTATAAAAAAGTAGTTTTTGAAAGCTTATAATATCACCTATCAAGTAAAAAAGAATAATTATGTCAACTATTAACTTTAATTCGTCATAAAAAATACTTTAGTAAATTTTTATCCGAAATTAGTGCTTTTTTTTAGGTTTTCCCACAGATCTTGAAAACAAGGATATTAATGTGAGTTTTTTTTTTTATTTGGTAATACACAGGAATATTATAAACAAAACGACATCAAAATCAATGCTCTGTGTTGCAGATTTCAAGAGTTATTATTGTTTGACCCTATGGCACGAAATGTTAATTTTTGAAAATGGTCAAAAATCAAAACTCGTAAATACTTGCTTTTATAGTTCAATGACATTTATATTGCGATAAAATTATCAACTTAAGTTAAAAACTGATAAAAATGTTTTTAAATTTGTCCATTTACGTAAGAGTCATATTCAAACAATAATAACTCTCAAAATATGCAACTCAGAACAATAGTTCTGATTTCGTTTTGTAGATAATATTCCTGTGAATTATAAAAATATAAAAAATGCACCTTATTTTGAGATCTGTAAGAAAAACAAAAAAGCACACCAATTTCGGATTATTTTATTATGGTGAACAATAAAGTATTCATTCATTCATTCATTATTTTTTAGGATGTGTTAAAGTCAAAAGTCTACATAATTATTTTTTTCTTGATAAGTAATATTGTATAAGGTAATGATGTAAAGTAATGATGATGATGAGGTAATATTGTAAGCTTTTTAAAATAAAATAAAAATTAAATAATTTTTATTTTAGATACATTTTAATGCTATTGTTAATAATTTAATTTATATTTTACCATATTGTGCCAAAACTGGCTATCACATAAAAGGGTAGGTTCCCGTGGCTGTCACTCTTTGAATAAAGCACTTCCACGGTGGGGAAGTGTATCGATTTGACTTTTGCGTTTGATTTTTGAAAAGTATTTTTTTATAACTGTGGGATTTTTAAATCTAAAGGAATTAATATTATCGGCAGGGCCATCTTAAATAAAAAGTCAAATTTAAAATGCTGGTCATTCCAGCAGGAGAGGGGATAGACCCGAACATGTGGGGGGTTTTGTCGATAAAATTGATAATATGATCTGCCTTTAAAAACTCCGATATCGCTAACCAAACATATTATGTACATCATTTGTTACCTTTAGTCTTAATTTATTGAATAGACAATTAATGTTATTCTTATATCATGCAAAAAAAAGTTCATTTAAATCACGTTATGCTTTTATGTAGTCGTTAGTAAGGGCATAATTCAAGAAAATTTAGAAAAAAAAATATATAGAGTGTACAAATGTAGAATAAATTTCCATTAATCGTATCATTAAAAATATATCTAAATAAATGCAGTATTGGATTTCGTGTTCATAATTTAATAACTAAAAAAACAACAAAAGTTTGGTTTTTCAACTCTCCTGAAAAGTAGTCTTTTTGAATTATGCCCTTTTTGACTGGAGGCACAGGTTTGTTCAGTTAATTTAGTGATGGATGATAATTGATAGGTGTTACGAAAACATCGATTTTGGTGTCAATACTGAATAAATATATCAAGTTTTTCAGTTTAAATCCGATCTTAAATGACATTTTTTGGTATGTAGTCTTAAGAAAGATATTTTTTTCAAATAAATTATATATTTTTCAAAGAGCTTTCCATAGATGGTGTTTATTAAAAATAACCTCAAAATCTGTTCATTTTCTTTAAATAAAAATGTTCACAGAAGTGTCCGTGGGAAAACATTGTTCTTATGGGCTTATACGAGTCATTTACGATTAGAAAAAATTTTTTTTCTGCTGTTGGCTCTGGGGCGAACAATGTATGGGCGTAGAACAATCTCCTTTAGATCGCCATCAAAATAATAATACTTATTGCAAAAAATTTCGAGGTTTAAAAAAAATATAAATTTTGAAAGGCTTCATCTCAGAAACTACTATGCCTACAGAGACAATTTTAGTCTTATATTGTAGCAAATTTAGTCTACTTTAAAAACGTCTTAAAAAGGTACTATCAAAAACTAGTCCTTAATGATTATAATCGCCAAAGTGTCGAAATTTACGCGGTTTTTTTATTTTTTACTTAGTTGCGTTCGTCGCTCGAGGTCACAAACTTGGATTATTCATCGGGTTAACATCATAAACAAGTATGCAAAAAATCAGAACTACCGGATTTATATTTATATTTTAACTTTGTATCATTAAGCCATATATCGGGTGATTCATTTGGAGGTACTTTTTGTTTCCTGAAATTGAAGCCCATGATCTCCAGGACATTTGGTACCAACAAGACGGTGCCAATTGCTACACAGCACGTGAAACCATGGCTTTATTGCGTGAACAATTTGGTGAACAGTTAATTTCGCGCTTTGGACCGGCTAGTTGGCCGCCTAGATCCTGTGATATCACACCCCTAGACTTTTTCCTTTGGTGATATGTAAAGTCCGGATAAGCAGGTACGATTGACCAACTGGAAGCCAACATTACTCGCGTTATTTGCCAAATATCAAATTAAATGCTCGGACGCGTCATCGACAATTGGAACGGTAGAATGAACTATGTTAACCGGACCTACAGCCAACATTTGGAAGAAATAATCTTTAAAAAATAAATGTAAATAATAGTTCTTTTCTATTATTTTAAAAATGACCCGATAAATTAATTTTTATTATTATTATTTTAGTTTTGAAAAAAGTACTTCTAAATGAATCACCCATTATTATTCATATGGGTTAATGATACAAAGTTGAAATTAAAACATGTGAAACAAGATGGCACTTATAGAAATAAATGATTAAAATTATCTGTCAAAGTAAAATAGTCGATACTTAAACAAAACCTGTGAAACAAACTCTTATAAAGATATTTTGTTTTAGATACTCGAGAGTTTGGTAGCTTGGTATGACTAGAATAGTAAGTACTCAAAATAATTAAGACCCATAGTTTGGTATCTAAGATATTACTTTGACCTACTAAAATTACAGTTATATTCGTAACCATTCCCAATGGTATCTTTCATTATTAAGAGTCTTTGGGAAACCCATTTCAACAAAATCACATCATCAAGAGCCGATGGGCCATTTTATCGAATTGACACATTACGAATTCCCATTGCACCCATAATATTTAACTTTTTCCAATAGTACCTTTCTTATAATATTTATTGGAGTTCCATAAATTTGAGAGCGAAAACCCTTCTTAAATCTACAAGCTTAGTCAAAGTCAAAGTCAAAATGGCTTTATTCAAATTAACTTAATAATTAAGCACTTTGGAATGAGGATCAGTAACTATTTTTTTTAATGGCTAATTAGAAAGCTAATGCCATCATATGATTAACTGTGTAAAAAAAATTACGATATCTTTTAAACCTGAGAAGTTATAAGAGCTAAAACACTGATTTTTCGGGGGTCCCTATGACGTCATCGCGACGGACGCGAACCTTATGTCGTACGTGATAAAGCACATATTGCATTGAGCTTGGCATTTCCTTTAAACCCTTTTAACTCAATCATTTCTAAACGGATTTCAAAAATTCTTTCACTAGGTTTCATAGCTATCAAAATGTGTTTATATTATATCAATAAAACTATAGGATTCAAACCTGTTACTGATCCCCATTGTCTATATTTTCCTACCACCACCCTTTTTTAACTGACAAGAAGAAGGGGCACAAGCAACTTATCAGCTTTGACAGGAATAAGTAACGATATTTACAAACTTTAATATATCGTTACTAAATACAGTACAACAGGATTATTTGCATCAAAGTACTTATAGTAAATTATTTCTACGCATTACGATCTTTCAGATGATCTACCTACTTTTATAATAACCTTTACCCATGAGCGTCTTTTTAACATGGTTCTTAAATTCATGCAAAGGTAGATCAATCACTTGTTGTGGAACTTTTAGTAAAGTTTATTAATATAAGGCTATGCTCCCCATAATTATATTTACCTCTAGTTTTTGCAAGCCTAAATCTTGGAACGGCAAGTTTACCTTTGTTTCTTGTATTAAATTGGTGATTATTGCTGTTCTTCGCAAATGAATCATATTGAATATTGGCTACGAACAAAGAACTTTGTTCGTAGTTCCTATGTATGTACTTTTTGAATCGTATATTTTTTTACCCTACTTACCACCATCAATACAAGAGGCCTTTGGAATAATTATCGTTGAGTTGAATGTTTTATTTTATAATTTCCACAGAATATTTTAACGTTAAATTCTTAACAGAGAACGAAACAAAAACTAACTTTTATTCTATGAATCTAGCTTCAAAAGTGTCGGTTCGTTAGCGATAAACCAATTAACGGAGGCGCTAATCTGTTTTCGAGCGAACGAATTACTGAAACAATCTTCGAAAGTTTTCGAACTGAACAAAAGAAATTAATGGTATAAGTAATATTTAATTTCTGACTTTTGTTTTAAACTAAACAATGTCAGGCGTAATTATTGAGGAAGAAAAGTTACACGATTAAATTTCAGTGTCTTTTTAGGAAATACAAAAAGGCTGAAAGTTAAATTGTTTCACTAGTACTTTGATGACCACTTACTGCAGCCAAAGGTTCCGATTCCTATCAAGGCATATGTTTGGTTGATGACCAAGGCATTTATACTTTTTTACGTTTATACTTTTCTTCCTGAATTTATATTCGTCATTTAGTCACCATTTACAAACTTTGCGTAGTTTGTGACTAAACGATTGTTTGATTTGTCCAGAATGTTGTTTATTTTTTTTCTTTCTTTCCAGCACCATGAACCCCGATCTGATGGAGGAGATGGGCCTGGAGACGACCCCCAGGACCTCATACTTCACCACCATCTTCACCACCGATGATGGCCACTTCTACAATAAGACCAACGTAACTGATGGAAGGCCTGATGTCAATTTCTACTACTTTTATGATGTAAGTATTATATTTTTTAAATTTTGTTGGTATTTTAATGTCGCCGCTGGGCCTTCTCATGAATGAATAAGAAAGACTGGCCATCACGCAGAATGTTAACGACAGTAAAATTTGTAGCCATGTAACATTTAATGTAGCCGAGATCAACCGGCTTAACGTGCTTTCCGAAGCACGGAGGAGTTCTAGATAGGTAATACCTTAGAGCAAGACGGGCTTCTGTACCAGAACGAAGCCGCGATGCTCTAAGGGTAATACTGTATACTACATTAATATAGTGAATTTAAAGATTTTCGGTAAGACATTTGGCACCTACCCGATGACCGATCCTAGCGAGAGCTGCCTAATATCTTGGTCTCCCATATGACGTCGGCCGCTTAAGCTAGGGTTTCCTAGGATGACGGTGCCGTCATTTACGGCCGTAATTCAGTGGCGTAGAACGTGGTGTATGTAAACAATACGACGAGGTTTCTGACGTTACGGTGTGGACGTATTGTTTACGTAGACAACATTCAACGCCGCTATATTACGGCCGTAATATGACGGCACCGCTATCCTAGGAAACCCTAGCTTTACAGCGTCAGCGTTACAATGGACTATACAGGGTCATTTTGGGACCCCTTTTCAAACTTTGTCAGGTCATTCTATAACAGCAGTACAATCAATTTATGAAGTAAAACAAAAATATTTTTTTTACATTTTTACCCCAAACTTTTCCCTACACAAATTGAAATTGTTGTCACTGTTTGCGCGTCGCACGGTCGACCCGCGAGAGCCCCCCTCCCACCACTCGCCTTCCCCCGCTCGCGTCCCGTTCGTGACGGTGAGCGTGCGCGCCTAGATTTTTAGGATATAAAAAATGGTTGAAATCTGTGAATTTAAAAAGAAATAATTTATAATTATCTCACCAAATTTTTTTTTATTACTTCCTTGAACTATTATTTGATTTTGTAAAGGGGTCGCAAAATTACCCTGTATAGTATAGCTTACTATAGAAATGTAGGTACTAGTTGTGGTCTCTTTTAAACGCTGACGTCGGCGTATAAAATATTTACGCTGACTTCAGACGTCGCGTATTTATAGCATAAAATAGGAGACCAAGGTCTAACCGCCGCAAACGTGGCCAAATACGAGGGTGATTTGATGAGTCCATGACTTTGTAAAGAAGAAATACTTTTTTTTCGACATTTTTTGTTTCATTTCTCTACATAATCTTTTTGTCGCTCTGTGTATTCAGTCCAACGAAGTTCCTACCTCTTTAAGCAATTATTTTTTTCCTTCATCGCCTGAAAACTGTGGTAACTGAAATGAGGTCCATTTTTGGCTTGATGAAAATCTTTACCCGCCAAGAAATTTATTCATGTTTGGTAGGAAAAAAAATCTCAGTGGGCTAAATCTAGAGAATAGGAAGGATTCGTATCTTCATTCGATGAGTTTTGATGTCATGAGTGCTGCCGAGAGGGTCAACAGAGTCATTAAGAAAAGTTAGTTGTTGCTTGAGCTTTTTGTTTCCAAAAGTAATAATCCTTTGCCGAATTTGACAAGAATGTAGTGTAAAGATTCATAAGGAATTTCTTTTTAAGATACAAAAATAAATTATGAAAAAAATACTTCTTTTTCAAAGTCATGGACTTATCAAACCGCCCTCGTACGCTAACCCACTGCACCATTGAGCTCCTCAGTTCTCAATCAGTCAAATGAAAATAACTTTTTTGAAAAATGGCCTGAGACTTCAAAGGACAGAAACTAGGAACCTCTGACTTGGACACTTTTTAGATATTAAAAAAGATTGTAAGATATTTTATCAGTCTTATTAAAGACAATGGGATCAGAGTAGAGTGTAAGTATTGTAAGAGTATAAAATTGTAATAAACATGAAATTCTTTACTAATATTCAAACTTGGAACGTGTTTCGTATACAACAACAAAGATTATGTTTTCTATCCTTTGTAATTCTTGTTATAACGAAGGTAATGTCATAATTCGTCGTTAATCCGATTGGGAGGAGTGGATTTATGGTAGGGAAGAGAATTAGCTTGAATGGCAGTTCTAATTTACGACTAACGCTCCGTTTATCCGGCCAGAACCATGACATAATCTTTGGATTATGGGCTTAGAACGTTCAACGAATGCGACTGTGGTCAAGCGTCTAGTTCGCCGATATACTAACTTTACCAAGCCCCCTATCCAAAGACACATTCGTAAAAACTATTACTTACTTTGCTTTGAAAACGTAGGTGTATGGCTACAACAATTCTTTGATGAGTAAATTTGTACTTTATTTATTTAACATTCTTTCTTGTACATTTATACAGCGAACTAAAATTTATGGAAGTGTAATTGCAAACAAACATTGCTTAAAAAATGGCACCACAGGGCTGAAAAGTACAACCCGCTCAGCATTAGTCGGGCCAGCCACCAGTGTCCTTTTCAATAAATTGCAGTTTGTATTATAGAGAAAAGATAGAAAGAGAGAGTTTATTAGAAATGACGTCCTTAATAGTCAAATGCTGTAAAAGATGCAAAGAAGGCAGTAAAAAGATGCTGAAAAAACGTATCTTAATTTTTCGTTTAAGTATAGAAAATATCTATGAGTATACAAATTATGGTCACTAATAAGCAACCAGTGTTCAGACGCTTTGTGCTGCATAATTAAATGCCAGTATTTTTGGCTTTATCCATTTAGTTGTACTTTTCGTGTGGTGCAATTTTTTTTCACTCCTCTTGCTCTAAAAGTAAGTCATTGTAAGGTACAAGAGGCCGAATAAGATTCTCTCCCAGTCGTACGGTCAATTTCATACATCCTAGAGCTTTCGCCAGTCCCCAAGATGCTGATTTCGATTTACGGACACAAAATATATATTTTTCTTGCTGAATCTGAAACAATTATCTACATACCATTAAATCAACATGTCAGCACATAAAAGCATAGATCTAAAGAATTGTAAAATGAACGTGTAAACTACTTCATAGTTGCGGTAGCCAGAGAATAATAGCAACCAACACCGACTTCAAAGAAAGCTTTCACTACAATTTCAAACAGATTCAAAAACATTGCTTATTTGCATAAAAAGTAAATTGGGAAATTCATTTGGGGAAACATATTTGACATGACTAGTTATTGCTACATATATAATGTCCCGCACTGATGACTTCGAAACAGCTAAGATAATGGCGCTTATTAGGCCGTGAGCCCGCGACAGTATTGCCTACGTCATAATATGACATCACGATGAAATACATGGCACACGGTCGGAAAAGTTGTGCTAAGCGAGGATCAGAAGATTATTGCAAATAAAATTGGCCGGAAACTTGAGAATATCTTCCACTTCCGGTCAAAATTTTAAGATTATTCCGGTTAAAATTTTAAGGGTAAAGATAAGTCTGTCAGTTCTGAAATGGCCGGAATACCTTAAATTTTGTTTTTTTGTTTTTTGGTCATTTCAGAACTGACAGACTTATGTTTACTCTCTCTACGATTGAAAACTAAATGATGACACGGGTCTCTTACTGATGTCACATGACGTAAATATAATCTTAAAATATTGACCAGAAGTGGAAGATATTCTCAAGCTTCCGGCCAATTTTATTTGCGATAATCTTCTGATCCTCGCTCAGCACAACTTTTCCGACCGTGTGCCATGCATTTCATGGTGATGTCATATGACGTAGGCAATACTGTTGCGGGCTCACGGACTATATAGAGTTTGAAAAAAAAAACCATATACCTATGTAAGTATTGCCATAGGAGACGAACTAAATATAATAACTTCAAGATGTAGACAATAAATTCAAACATTACGTTTAGGTCGTAACGGCAAGCATGAAAAATTTCACGCAACCAATA
Source organism: Agriphila tristella (assembly GCA_928269145.1). Classification (NCBI taxonomy): domain Eukaryota; kingdom Metazoa; phylum Arthropoda; class Insecta; order Lepidoptera; family Crambidae; genus Agriphila; species Agriphila tristella. Next base: position 25,190,674 of record OV743436.1, on the reverse strand, counting down.
TCAATTTCAAAGCAGTAAGCGCCACAAAGCATGTTTACACGCTAAATTGAAAGCCGAATTACATTTTTGACATTATCATGTTGTCCGATAAGGTTATCATAGAGAACCTCTTGTAGATAGCGGTCGAAATGTCCATTACACGATTAAAACCTTTCAGGTTTTATTGCGTACGTAATCCGCGTCGAAATGTGGTGGGTGTGACCAGGTTCACTCGCTTTTACGCGCTTAATGCGAACACTTTGGATATTGCATGAACTAAATACTCTCATGGGTTTATGGAGTTCATGTTACCTAGGTCAAAAGTAGACAGAAGAGGGGAAACAATATCTTTGTTCTGTAGGGGAAAAGGACGTGACTTTTCGTATACGCAAACATAGACTTTACGAACAATCTCATGCCATATCGGGTTATAGTCAGAACTCAATAACTCACATAACGGAATCGTTTTCAAATACGGCCAAAGCAGTGGCGCTTCTTTCATAATAGGTATTTCGTGTTCATACTAAGTAAGCTCAAAGCAATAATCGAATCAGAACTTAAAAGTACCAAACTGATAAATAACTTGTTTCAATACAGATAGACAAATAAAGTGTGAATTTATTTGCAGGATTTATTAACAGAAATATTTGAAGTAACTCTGCAAACGGAGCGCGGCAAACTTTCGAAGTTTAGTTGAGACTTCTCTCGTAAGATACTGGCGTTGGCGGAAACTTAAACATAGTAATGCGATTGCATTAAACTAATTTAACTTGTCACAGAGGAATTAATTTTGTTCTTATGTTTCGTTGATAATAATTAGTAGTTTTTCTATACGATGAAACAAAAACACATAATATTAGGTAGGTACATAAAACAGAGTTTTGGTTTTTTAATAAACCATAATTTTTGTAGTAGCTATTACATTACTAGTAAGTACTACTGGTAAGTCTTATCTTTTTTGAGTTTCTCAAGTCTGTTGGCATGTAAAGAATTTTGCTCATACATACTAAAAAAACGATGAGCAGCATTGTTTAGTGAGTCGCCAGACATAGTAATAATTTTACATAAAAGAAAGGCTTTATACCTCGACCTTAGAAGGAGTCTTGACCCTAACAAATATATTTTTACCCTCTAAAATTTACTAGAAATTCAACTTGTCTCTCTTAGCACTTGATGGAACTCGAATCGCAATCCAGGAGCTACGTATGTCGTTAGAGGATTCATAAATAGCATAATGGTGAAGTTAAGAAGACCTATGATACCTAGTTGATATCTTAGAACTAGGTTTTATTTTTATATGTTTTGGACACAGTATACTTTAACGGCAAACTGGTTCACTCTTTAGTTCGATTATACCATCAGATCTTTGTAACTTGATGCCACAAATGTCTGGAACGGTGAGAGCCTGTTGATCTGTGCTATCGGGTATTTACTGACCCATTTCAGACATGAGTCTCACACAAACCTAGTTTTAGTAGGTATACCTATAACATAAGATTCTTCTTATCGAATGAGGATTAGTGGTCACCTGGTGTTAGAGTCTATCAAGCCACCCGTAAGTCCTCTAACTTGCCTTAACGACTGTTATCAGATGACCACAGCCGGGACCGACGTTTAAACGTGCGCTCCGAAGCACAGAAGCGCTCATTTGTAATGCCACTTTAGCGGTCACCCATCTGACACCTGGCCGGACCGAGCGTTGCTTAACAAACGTGGTCGAGTACGATCAGTCTGTCAAGTTCCGCCATGAGCTCATAAACTATGTTAAATGTTTGTGATGAGAAATAAAGTATAATTTTTGTTCCAGTCTATCCAGTTCACAGTAATGTGGGTGCTGTTCGTGGCCATAGTGGTTCTAAACGCGTCTGTGATCGCGGCGCTGCTCTGCACCAACGCCAGAAAGAGTCGCATGAACTTCTTCATCATGCAGCTGGCGATCGCTGGTAAGTAGTATGCTTTGCCAAACAGTACGCGTACATAGCGCGTGCTAGAGCGCTAACCTGACGTCGTCGCGCTATAACGCCGAATTGTGTTGTAGGGCGTGCAGTTTCATGTCAAACAGCGCCGGCGCTAGTCGTACGCAGCCTGCTGCAAGCGTTAGCTTGTTTGTTTATGCCTGCCTGGGTAAGAAGGATACAAAACCTAACACGCAAGCCCAATGCGGATTGGTGGGTATTGACGACTGCAAATGCCGGGACCAACGGTATAACGTGTCTTCCAAAGCACGGAAGAACTCGAGATAATAAATTTTGGTCACCCATCCCATGACTGACCCTTGCGAAAGTTGCTTAACATCCGCAATCGCAGGGCCGGCGCTAAGCCACTGCGCCATCGAGCTTCTCCTCATATTTACTTAATAAAAATTAATTAAATCGCTTTAAAGCTTAATGCAAACCAAACAAAACAAACAAAAAAAAATTGTTTACTGAGAAGATTTTAAAAAATTCAGTTTAATAATCAATTATTTTCTCAACAACTTTTATTTTAAGTAAAAATTAATACAATTTACTTGAATCTCTACATAATCTCTATAATGTATTTCATATTAAAATAAAATGATGGTCATTCATTTGTAACTTTGGACAGCATTTGAAATGTTGCTTAATTATCCTTAAATACGCATTGTCATTCTTGCTTTGATCTTTTGTAAGAAAATCTTTGAACAATATCTTTGCCACCGAAAGTTTACGAGTTAAATATGACAAGACTGCTCTATTGTTCCCACATCGTTAAGTCTTGCAGCGTAAATAACTCTGAGATTGATAGTCAAACTTAAACCACATAATAGCAAAAAAAATATAGTTGCTATAACCAACAACATGGATGATATTATATTTTAATGCCATATACAAAACTGTAGATAGGTATGTACTTCAAAATAATATATAAAACTTTGGCGTCTATACAACGTGTTACATTATACTCCTAATGCCGAATATGGTGGATAGGCACCATCAAACTGAACAACTTTTACTATTGGACCAATTCTGAAATCGCGAAAAATACTTAAATCTGCTGTTTCATACAAAAATTAATAAAGAAAATATCAAAATGTATGAAACAGCACATATTTTTTCGCGATTTCAGAGTTGGTCCCATAGTAAAACCTTATCTTGGTCTCCGCATATTAATAAAGTTAGCAAACGGATCCCCTATTCTTCTCACTCCCTGAAGCGACTTCAATACTTCTTACCTTTTAAAACGAAAATTATGTTAGCGCAATCACTTCTTCTTCCCCTTCTCGAATACGCCGATGTTTGTTATCTAGATGTGACCGAGGAACAGCTGAACAAGTTGGAACGCTTACAAAATCGGGCCATTCGATTTATTTTCGGTCTGCGCAAGTACGATCATATGTCAATCTTCCGCCAAAAACTAAAATGGCTTCCCATTCGCTTTCGCCGTGATATGCACATCCTTTCCACCTTATTCAAAATTCTCAAAGACCCTAAGACCGTATACAGAGAGGACGCTGTTTGCAGACTGCCGCTTACTGCCGCAGGTTCGCGCAGGTAACCGTCACACAAAGCAAGCAGGTTGAAGCAGGATTTCATACTAAACGAGCCAGCGCTGACCTGCGCGTGTAGGCACTTGTCAGCGCTTGTCGGCGCTTATCAGCGCTTGTTCATACAAAATGCCTTCGCTGGTTACCTGCGCGAACCTGCGGCAGTAAGCGGCAGTCTACAAACAGCGTCAACCTGCTTTCTCTCTGTATACGGCCTAACTCACCCAAGTACCTTTCTTCCCGCTTCCAATTGCTTCCTCCTCCCTTTCGCTCCAGGCGGCCTTGCATCACTACAATGCTTGAGCTCCCTTGGAGCAACACCAAATTTTTTCATAATTCCTTCTCTGCCAAAGCAGTACGGCTCTGGAATAAACTCCCGAGTAATATTCAGGACTCCCCAAGCATCCACTCATTTAAATCCAAAGTTAAGTCGCACTTTTTATCACAGTTATCCCAATCAGAATCATGAGATACTTAGTTAACACCATCTCTTATTTATTTATTTATATGTATGTATATTTATAATATAGGTTTAATATGTATGTATGTTTATGTATGTATAGGTGAAGTAGGTATATTTATTTATTTATATTTTATTACTATATTTTATTTAAACTTTAAATTGTTAGTTTTCTTATTTAATTTTTGCACTTTATGTCACCCGCTTAATATTGAAATCTCGAACACGTTCTCAGGTTGGCTGGAAGAGATCTCTTTTAGAGATGAGTCCTCCTTTGTGTACATATATCTCAATTTATCTTTGTGTAACTGATTTTGTTAGTGCAATAAAGAGTATAATAGTAAAAGTTGTTCAGTTGATGGTCCCTATCTACCATATTCGGCATTAGGGGTATTTTTGTAACATGTTGGACGCATAATTGCAATTTCAATTGACTTGTAGGTACAGAGTACCCAAAACTGAATTCTTATATCATTATAATTTATGGCACTTTTATAACTATTCAGATTGTTATCAAGGATAATTATAATTTAATAGGCATGACGAAAATTTTTATTTTATTTTATGTTACACAAATTTACCTCTCATAAAAAGAATCATTGGTAAAATAATTATTTCGCTAGCGTGAAAACTGCCCGAGATATCACAGTTTAAAATGCACACAAATTGGACTCACCCGAAAACGCTCCATACTACTTAACGGCTACCATAGTTATATGACGTCACGCCTAGGTGTTTGTATGCAACGCGTAGGAAATTGATTCGGCAGCTAAATTAAATATTGTGTTTATCAAAATGGTTTCTTAGACAAATTTGCTATAAATTTTGCGGATTAATTCAAGGTATTATTTATTTTAATACATTTTATACTTTTTAAATGGACTTGTCCGCCCAACTTTGAAGGGTTATAAAACAAATAATACGCATTATTAAAACCAAGAGGTATACAAGCTACTCTAAAAGTTCAATATGTTTACGATTTTTGTTAGTATTTTGTTATTTTATTCATTAGTCGTCATCCCTATTTTAGGATGGCAAACTGCAAGATTCGGGTAAAATCTTTCTTATACGACTGTGAATTGCAAACCATCCCATTTCTTAACTTAATGTTAAGATTATGAATATACGAGTAGCTTACTCTAATAGTTGAATTATTTAAATGGAGACCACTATGTCAAGATCTGCGGAAAGTAGGTCAAAAGATATTGCTCTCTCCAACGTGTGTGGGACCGTTTGCAGAAAAGTTTGCCGATAAACTAATTAGCGACGCGCGTATTGATGTCGGGTCGTAGATTGCAAATACCTAGATCCTTTTATTAATGGGAGTTTATAAGCTGCTTTGTGGGTTGGTGCAACTTGTCTCAATTAAAATACTTTCTCGTAGCAACTGGTAATCTAGATCCTGGCAACAACAGATAATCCTTACTCAATCTGACCCTCATTCAAAAAAAGGTTTCTCCTTCAATCAAACCATTTGAAATTCACAAATGAGGGAAAGAAAAACAAGTAGGTACTTCACTTTATATGAAAATCAGGGAAGCCCATTGAAAAAGGTTATGCTAATCCTTTTTTTATGCTGAACGTTACTAATTGACTTGGAGGAACTTTTTTCTTATTCATTTGTTCATGGCTTTTGAAAGTGGACTGTGTTTAGAATAATCAAATGTTCTTCACCCAAATTTATGATAAATTATTCAGTCCAAATTCTTGATGGTTCTTACAAATATTATTAGGTATTTGAGCAAGTATTGATTTCTATAATATTTGGAATTTTCACTGGTGGAAAAGTAGTGCCGGCGGCATCAAACTTTACCACTTTTTCGCGCATTTTGATGCTGCCTGGCACTACTTTTCCGTGAGTCAAAATGCCTGGCAATGTTATAGTCAATTTAGATACATGATTGGCTTGCTATTATACTAAACCAAATCCAGCGCTCTCTAAATTGTATACCTTCAATCGCTTTTCAGCCCCTTTGTTGCTCAACCACTCCCACCCCCACCACTGAAAATCTACGAGGTGCCTGGATCTGTTAATAATGATAGTATGGCAAACTAACAAAAGGGATTTCGTTGTTCTGTAATTTGTCCACCAATTTCCGGGGCTAGCTCTTAGTCCATTAAGTTTTTTTGTAAGACTTATTACAGATTTACAGATGGGAATCATAACAATGAAGCACAAAACACAAAAAGTATGAGGTCAAAATAAACATCATAATGTTATTATTATTATTAATTCTACCATAATTTTATCAAAAAAAAAAAATAAAAGAAGTTACAAAGCCAAAGCCATGTTCTAAGTTATCATTCCGATTTTTAGCTGTCCCAAATTCCTGTCCCGAAAAACAATGTTTAATCTTGCTACCCTCGATCCCTTTTAAATCTTTATACCTATCATAATTTTGACAGACACAAAAAACATTATAAGCCGAAACCCTATCCCAAGTTATTATTCCGATTTCTTGTCGCGAAATTGTGTCCCGAAAACAGTGTTACCTAATCGTGTTATCCTCAATCCCTCTTAAATCTGTGTCCGTGTTACCCTTGTTCCCTCAGTCACCGAAGGGTTTAACTTGAGTCGACGCTGGTAAGATTAATGTCGGTCAGAAATCGAGTAATCGGCCGATCGACGGTATATCCCTTAATTTTGTCGATTTGTTGTGTCCGCTAGATCGATTTACTCGCTACAGTTTATTTTTGTTTATTTAGAAAGGCACAATAACAAACATCAGACAAAATTACTTAAAATAAAGAAAACCTGAAATGGGGCTACCTATATCCAATAAAAAAGAATTATCTTTTACATACTTTAAAATGTAGCGATTCTAAACTAAATCATTTTTGTGGTATCTTAAATGTCTATCCACTATTATCTAAAAAAAATATTTTCTTTCCGTATTTCCTTGCCACTTTGATTCTTTTTCATGGCCATACATAAGTTTGACTGATTTTTATTACTGTGTTTTTCCTTACATCAAATCCAGTTGTTATTTTAATTGCTGAAGTAATTTGATTTTTGCTTTACAAATGAGAAAGATTCAGTAAAACTTTACCTATCTAATAGAAGTTTTAAAAACAGTGTTTAGTGTGAATCTATCTCTTATAAAGGAAAGTTTATAAGAATCGCTACTTCATTTTTGTCGCTAGATGCTGATTATATTTATCAAGATGCACTCTGAAGTTAAGGTCGGGCTACACTAAGCCTGATTTGATTTGGTACGATCGTTCGAGGACGACGCTTTGTAAAACGTGGAGAGTAAATCACATTTAAAAAATGTGGCCCGAAAATTGAATTTAGAACTCAGTTTCGTAGATAATTTGTTTACCAACAAAGTTTGTTAAGTTTTTTAATTTTATCGGCTTAAGATATGACCATGAACTGTGCTTGTCCAGAAGAAACCTATTCAATCGAGCTTTAAATATGTGTCTGTATTGATTCCACTCTTTGGATGTGCGAATTAAAAAGGATGATGGAAAGCGCTTTGTACACTTACGTGGATTTTGAACTAGGGGTGAAACAGGTCTTTAGATAAGAAGTTAGATTTCAATAATTATGGTAAAACAAAATCGCATGACAAAATACAATAGAAAGTCACATTTCATTTAGGATTTTAACGGATAGTGGTTTGCCAACCCGTGTAAAACGCAGGGGTCCTATTGTACTCGGTTTGAATGGTGGTAGCGCTTATTTCAGTTCCGCCTGGATAGCTACCACTATCTTACCTAAGTCTATTTGATTGAATCAGGCGTCACTTGGCGGAAGTCCCAAACCATTTTGAAAAAAGAAATATATGTAGCTTACTTCCGCAAACAATATATGCAAGATGCACCGCCCGCCCGCCCGCAATAATATGCACATGCACACCACAAAATATCAGTGCACAATACCTGCATTTAGCAAGACAGCAACACACCTTGCACCTTTAGAGTAGCCTAATTGGTGAAGGTGCAAGGTGTGTTGCTGTCTTGCTAAATGCAGGTATTGTGCACTGATATTTTGTGGTGTGCATGTGCATATTATTGCGGGCGGGCGGGCGGTGCATCTTGCATATATTGTTTGCGGAAGTAAGCTACATATATTTCTTTTTTCAAAATTACCTAAGTCTGACGCCCTAACAACAATTTGAAAATTGTTGTTTACCGGCAGTTAGAGGGAAGATAACCACTTCTTCAGTGATGAGGATTCCGGATGTAGAGCGTTTCCACCTTCGGCCTTATCATCACTTAACATCAGGTGAAGTGAAGGTCAAACACTAACTCGTTGTGCATAAAAAATAGAAAAATAAAGATTGTACAGATGTATTATTTCGGTATTTGGTGATTTTCGTACACTGGTTTTCCATACTTAAGATTTTTTTTAGTTTAAAGCAAAAATAAAATTTCGGAAGCTTAAAAAGCAATTATTTGCGTTAATCATAAGAACTAGTGGAGCTTGTGCCAAAATTGTCAAAGGCATTAAAATGTTATTTTGAGGTGACGTCAGGCTTGCAGCCAACTTTTATCCAAACAAAAATTCGCTTTTCTATCCTAATGGAAGTCTAGTATTCGAAAATAAAATTACTTAGCTTTTAGCTTTTTCAGGTTGGATTTGAATTATTTGATTAGAAGTTGATCAAAGCTTTAAGAACTTTTGATTGAATTACAATTCTTCCCACTTAGCTCCTTTCAGTTTGTTTATGCAAATTATCTATTTTTTTTTCATTGAAAACTGTTGTATGTTACTGGCTAATCAAAATTTGAATTTATACAAATTTACAGGTACTGCCTTGATGATTTTGACTCCAATATAGAGACGTACATAAATGCTGTCATGTCAACAGTGCAAGATTTAGCCGACATTGGCAAAATTATGAAAGACACTTCAATAAACAAAGTCAAATACAACAAAAACAAATCGTTGTATCTTTCAGTATCGTTAGCAGTTCTACTTACTATTGAAGCTTAAACATTCATGACTTCTGGATATTCTTCAAAATATATACCTACCAACTGAAATCTTAGCATTATCTTTTCATTTAGCGATGATTCATTACTAAAACTCCGTATTGTATATAAAAATATAATATATCACAGACATTTCTACGTAAAAAGATTCTATTTTGAGTATAATAAGATCATTTTTCCATCACTACGTTCACGGATTCCTAGAAAAATTACGAGAAGAACGCATTCTTGAATGCTATGACGCGTTCCTAAGAACAACATTTTTTCCGCATTTCAGATATTATTTATGGGAAATTGAACGTTAGATGTTGGTAATAAGAATTTGTTTACTTTTGTTGAGAAGAATTATGTAGGATTTATGAGGAAATTCCGCCGAATGGTTTGTAACAATCATTTTTAACCTAATAATGGGAGATGGGTTTTTTCGTATGACGGTTTGTTGTTAATTATACTGAAATGTTTAGCTTAAAATTATTACGCTCGTCGCAAATCTGAACTTTGATATTTTAATAGAGATCGCAAGGAATCTACATAATTTTATTTGTTTACCTATTCAGTTCAACGAAAACTTTGATTGTACTATAAATAATTACATTATGGGACCATATTGGCAGCCAAAATGGCAGCAATAAATAATTCCGGCTGCGGCACTCATGGCTATCAGAAATCTTATTTTATTCAGGGCATAAAAACTTAGTACCTAGGGCCTAGGCAGTTTTTTCTAAAGGTTGTTTAAATAAATATAAGACAGCAATATATTGCTCAGATTCCAAAGTAAATAGCTAAAAATCTAAAACACTTGTATTATGGAAATCAGAAACAACGGTGGTATCACAAACACCCAGACTTGAGACAATAGTACAAGTACATTACCTAAATTGACCCCACCGGGGATCGTACCCAGGACCTCCGAGATGGCGTTGGCGCACCATGAACTGGTGTACAAGCCGCTAGCTACCGCTAACTAGCTCCATGGTCTAGACCACGGAGGTATAGGTTTCTTGCTAGATATCTAACTATGGATTTTTGTTTGCAGATCTCTTGGTTGGCTTGATCAACGTATTCGTGGACATCATACAGAGGATCACTATAGCGTGGCTGGCTGGCGAATTCATGTGCAAATCAGTGAGATTCCTTCAGGTAACAACAAAATATACTTAATTTCTTCAAAAGAAAACAGCATCTATTTCCTGGAAGGTTGCGAATGTGCAGTGCAACCCCTACCCAAGATGGGTGACCGTGCCGATTCCACCAACTATCGGCCTATTGCCATCACTTCCATATATCTGCCTATATTCACAAATTCCAGTAAGTAAGTAACTAATTAAAAATTAAACAGCAACTGAACAAAAAGATACAACTATTAAGAAAAGCCTTTTACGGTTTCTTTATAAACAAACTGACTTGAATTTTCAATTTGTGTATTTTTTACAAAAATCAAATACGCTGATGGTAAAACCGTTTTTTAGAATCACAAAAGTAAGTATTGTAATTATAGGTTTGCACGTTGTAATAACCGGAAATACAACACATATTAAACTCAATACAATTACTTCGGGCAATTATTATTTACTTTGTGCTTCGAGAGAAATACAGAGACGTTGTAATGTAATAGCAGCCCTTAATTTTAAATTTCATAATTTATTCTTGTATTAATCTCATCATTTTCGAACACCGGAGTTTACAAGTACCAACAATTTTTAATTGAAGAGAAATAAATACTTCAGTTTGTTACTCAAAAGGCCTCATTCAGATGTAGAGTCAAAAGATTTTCCGCTATAAGTATAGGAATAAGAGCGATTTTTTTTAAAACCAACTTTTCGTTATTAGCAGGTTAAAGTGGGTTATTACATTTTTATTTTGTATCGGTAGATTACTCAAGTTGTTTCTTTTCAACGTTATTTTGTGATATAAATTTTCTGGAATTAAATTAGATACCTAATTCAATTGTATCGAAATCATTGGAATGGAAATTATTGGTATCATTCATTATGTAATAAATTATGTAGGTACTACCAGTGTTGTGTTTTTTAATGTGTAATTCCTCAATACAGATGGTACCCGTACTGGAAATGGGGCCGCGATGAATTTAATTTTTATAATATTGTAATTCAAATAGATAATTTTGATTAAACTATACGTGGAATTTTAAAGACCCATAGTCTAGTATTTTAAGAAGGTATCATATATTCCCTCGTAGTCGTTTCTAGAAGTAGATAGAAAAACAGCAAAACGTGGCCTTTTTGTCACATTTGCTATCTACTTCTACGAATTATTAGAATAAACTATGTCGGGATTTACACCATGTACCTGTTTATTTTTACCTCAATAACCATGGAAATTTAAAACAATACTTCTACGAATGACTACGGAATGTAATGATATCTTCTAAAACTTGAGACTGTGGGGCTAAAAATCACAAGTTAAATTTTAATAAAAAAATGATTCTATTAACGAGCTAAAAATCAACAAAATAAAAATCTCTGAGGACGTCTCTTTCGGTATAGAATGCACTTTTTTCAAAATTTAATCAACAGGCTTTACATTAAAATTTTAAAGAGACATTCAAAGTCAAGCAATAATGATGAAAGTACTTCATCCCTTTTCAAAATGAAATCATTAGACTCATTATTTCGACGCCTGAGAACTTTACAACTCGTAAATTTTCCGGCGGACCAACTCGCGAACTCCTGTTTCCAAATACAATGAATAAGTGATTAAAACAGAATTTCAGATACTTACTGAAGATAGCACATCGACGAACTTTTTAATTGCTGAAAACAATTCTCATTTAGGGTGTTCGAATTAATTGTCTATTGATTTTAAGACAGGTACCCTACTTTTAAAACAATTAATGTTCTTCTACACTCGACGTCAGAAAAACCGCACCTCTTCGGCACTAAGTTTAGACGTGACCATCTGCTATTGCTAGCTAACGTTTTATTGTGTAAATGTTGATATCTATTGAAAGTACATTTAATGAGCTTTCTCTTAATAAGTGTTTGATTTATTTAACATAACAGTTACCATAATTAAACGATTAAAGCGTTATTGCTAGCGCCACCACAAAAGGGAAATAAAAGGGGTCAATTCAGGAAATGCGGGTAAATTCGCTATCGAGATGATGGAGAAAACACACTTCAACAGTTCAATAAAAAAAACGAATACCCAAGATGGATACTATTGCCCATGAAGTTATTCAAATATTGCAATAAAATTAGGCAATGTAATGTGCTCGGAAACTCAATCTCAGTAATTGATTCCGTTCGACGAGTATATTCCAACGGTTTCTAAAGACTGTTGGCTATGTCCGAAGGGGAAGAAGTATATAATTAATAACACTTATCATTAAATTATATGGGATTAAATTAACTTTGAAGAAAAGGTGCGGTTTTTCTGACGCCGAGTGTATTTTTAATTGACTTAACATACTCAGCACACGCTTATGATAGATATATTGTCAAAATTAAGTTAACAACTCTATCAAATAAAAGAAGTAGATACAAAAAGCTCTAAATGTGCTCACTTGTGACACTTTTTTGAAACTTTTAAATGTGACACTTTGTCACTGTGATACACAAAATGTGAGCACATTAAGTGCTTTTTGTATCTACCTGTTTTATTTGATAGAGTTGTTAACTTAATTTTGACAATTTACAATACCTATCGTAAGCATGTGCTGAGTATTTTAAGTCAATTAAAAATATCTCCTCCATCAGCCATTTTTAATGTCCCCACTGCTGGGGCACAGGCCTTCCTAATGGGTGGATAAGGAGGACGGGTCATAACCCACCACGCGGGCCCAATGCGGATTGGTGGGTACGACTGCAAATGCAGCCGGGACCAACGGCTTAACGTGCCTTCCGAAGCACGGAGGAGCTCGAGATAATAAATTTTTGGTCACCCATCCCACGACCGACCCTTGCCAACGTTGCTTAACTTCCGCAATCGCTGAGCCAGGCGCTAAACCACTGCGCCACCGAGCTCAACTAAAAATAGAAGAACATTAATTGTTGCCTTTTGAATCTATTATTTCTGGCATCAAATCGGTCTTAAGGTCAGTATTAAATAAACCGCTCTTAACGTTGAGAGCTATCTTGAGATCATACCTACCTGAGATGCTGTTCCTATAAGAAGATCATCTCAAAATGTTGAGAGCAGTTTATAAATGGCCTAGTCTCATAGCATGATATCTCATGATATCTTTTCTCAATGACCTTATTGTATCGCCATTGATTTCAGGCTGTGGTGATGTACGCTTCAACCTATGTGCTGGTCGCGCTCAGTATAGACCGGTGTGACGCCATCACCAACCCAATGAACTTCTCAGGAAGCTGTGAGTGTCATCATCATCATCATCATTATAGCAAACCGGTGCGAGACGTAGGCCCTTTACGTAGGTGGATGCGTGGATGTTGCTAATAACCTTCACGTTTACGGTTCGGAAATTGCAATTTTAAACTTTTTTTCGCGGAAAACGCTTCTCCTCATTTTCTGGGGGCCTATTACAAAAATAACGTACGCAATTGCGTAACGCAGTCACTTGGCCACGATAATCGTCCGCAGTTCATCGGTTGTAGTTATATAATACTTATAACAAACATTTTGAATTACTGAACGAACGATGTCGGAAACGTTAGAGAGAAACTGTCAAACTCACGAAATCATTTCGCGATATCGCATACGAAAGTGATTTGTAATAGGAAACAATAAAACGAAGCACGGACGCAGCTGCGTGTATCGCATTTAACTTTTCGTAATAGACCCCCTGGTCCATGGAGGTGTTAGGTAGATGTTGTTACTACCTTACCTTATACTATAGGTATTAGTTGGCTTTTTGGTCTGTCTTCACCGAGTCGCTTCAACTTTCAATTCAATTTGCGTCAATCGCATGTAATACATTTTGCCATCAAACCGTGTGCTTTTCCTTTGATTTTTCAATTCAACTTGCAGCAAAGGCATGCAATATTAATCGACTTCAAACCGTGCGCTCTCACGTTCAACTTTCTGCCATACAAAGACGTTTTTTTTGAGAAGATAAGGGCGTGCGATGTTGCCTGCCCTGAGGCATGTCTCTGTTAAGTGCAAGTTAAAGCACACTATCAGCGTGGAGTCCCGTACACGATTCCGAAAACCATTTTACCAACTGACAGTTCCCATAAAAATATTACCCATTTATAATTCTCACCGAATGAACTACAGACCAATGAACGTTTGACCAACGCAACGTTTGTGTTTCCTGCAGTTCACCGAATGAATGTTAGACCTTAGTACCATTGACATTACGTACAATTTCCTACTTCGCTTTTGACTGCAGAGATCATTATCCGATCATGGAAAGTAATAAAAAAGTTAAGTGAAAATGAATATATTTATTTTAATATTGATAAATATTGTATAATTAACAACAGGTACAGTATAAAATCATAAACTTCTATCTTAATTTTGAGACAATAAAAAGAGAAAGATCAAGCTAAACCAAAGGGTGCACTTGTATTGTCAAGGAGTGCACTATAGAGAGAAAATTTAAAAAATATTTTTAATCACAGAGAAAATAAAATATTAACAAATGCTCAAATCGGTAAAAACAAAAAAAAAACATGTCACTTTGACATTTTTTTACTGGTATTTAAAGATTCTAAAGTATTTTTTAGAAATAATGAAGTATTAGTCTAATGCATTGCGTGTTTAATATATCTATTTAATAATTTAATATGAATTTTCAAAGTTCGCCCTCATTACTGCTCGCGCAGAGTTGTTTTGATCATCTGTATTGAAAATTAAAAAATGGAACGAGATGCATCCCTTTATACTCTTTGGTATATCATGATTTCTCTTTTTTTGTCTCAAAATTAAGATGGAAGTTTATGATTTTTTTCTGTATTGTTGTTAATTAATGTTGTTAATAATAATTATACAATATTTATCAATATTAAAATAATTTTTTTCATTTTTACTTAATTTTTTTATTACTTTCCATGATCGGATAATGATCTCTGCAGTCAAAAGCGAAGTAGGAAATTGTACGTAATGTCAATGGTACTAAGGTTTAACATTCGTTCGGTGAACTGCAGGAAACACAAACGTTGCGTTGGTCAAACGTTCATTGGTCTGTAGTTCATTCGGTGAGAATTATAAATGGGTAATATTTTTATGGGAACTGTCAGTTGGTAAAATGGTTTTCGGAATCGTGTACGTTGAATGTATTTTGAATATGAGTAATTTACTACCATTCTTATAGCGATATGACAGGTTCATGTAATATTTAATATAATACGGGATTATAATTCAGAGAAAACACCGTTGATATTTACAAAGTCCTTTTTATTTTTTCACTCTCGTTTTACATTAAAAATCATAAAAGAAACTGTCTTAAATCAGGAACTAATTCTATAAAAACTCCAATGTAACACTATTTTAGTCTTCGTCCTATCACTTCGACGATCCGGAACAGAATGACCCAGTCAGCCTCGATTTCTCATATTTATGCACTATTTTCCCGCCATTTTACCCAACGTTCGCGCCATTTGTCACAATAGTTTAAACGCTCGTTGGTTCATTCACCCGGTAGTCAAAAAACTACTAATAACATCAAAATTTAGCGTTAAAAGGAAATAACCCACAGGAACTTAATGAAAAATTTAATTAAAATAAATATAAACCTAACACTCGACCATCCTGATAGCGTGTAATGACCCCATACACGTATCCTGTGATAACCTAACACTAGGCTGACCAAGACATTCTATTCTTCATACAGTAAACAAAAATATAACAACATGTCTGATGTTAAATGGTGCCACGGTAAACTATAGTATTACTTATACTGTAATTGTATTGTTATTGTATTTTATTAATTAACATATACAATACTAGCATAGATTAAGGTAATGTTACTAACAAAATATGGACTAATGTCTGAAATAAATAAATTATATTATTATTATGTTTTTTCTTTTCTTTTTCTCAGCTTATAATTATTATTATTATTAATGATCTACTTATACAAATGTGTTCTTACATTAAAATTTTACTACTTTACGAGCAAATCTGGTCTCGTTACATGATGTCAACTGTTCAACAAGCAAACCTGTTCCTGCATCACAGTGACATTGGCGAGCAAATCTGGTCTCGCTTCTTTTTACTGTTCAGCAAGCAAACCTGTTCCTGCTTCACAAAAACTAATCGGCGAGCAAATCTGGTCTCGCTATAAATGTTTACTGTTCAGCAAGCAAATCTGTTCCTGCTTCACAGTCATTAAGTACTCGGCGAGCAAATCTGGTCTCGCTATTATTATTATTTTTTTTTGTTCAGCAAGCAAATCTGTTCCTGCTTCACAGACACTACTCGGCGAGCAAACCTGGTCTCGCTACAAATTTACTTTCAATAGGATTATAGAAGTACTAATTAGTGCTAAGTGCTAATTTCAAAACAACTCTAACTTAAAATTACTCATTATGATAATAAAAATAAAATTGATATTATGATTAAACATATATACTTATCACTTTTAAATCATAATCATATTATTTTAAGGAAAGTGACTAAAGCTAGTATAATACATTATTTGCACCAAAATATTTAATATTATAAATCACGTTATGAAAACTTTCGGTGAATAAAAAGTAAATGTACAAATTATAATTATTATAGTTTTTATATACTTAATATAAAAATACGACATTTTAACACTAATAGTAATAAAGCAAAAGAGAAATTTACATTTAATTATTTACATTTTGCCGAGCTGTCCATTCCATCATCCTCATCGGTATCGGTGTCATTAACTTGTAGTGCAGCAACATGAATCCAAGGTTTCATACGATCTGCCGCTACAATAGAACCTCGCTTATTTTTCATGTTACTAAACCCTGATATAGATTGAATCTTATAGCGATCATTGCCCAAAACCTTAACTACACGGAAAGGACCTGAAAAAGGGGGGAGTAATTTCTTACTTTTACCGTCATTCTTAAATACCGTTTCGGTAACTTTAACTAAATCTCCCTCTGCATACAGTTGTGCCGGTCGCCTACTCTTATCGTAAAAGGCCTTTTGTTTCAATTGTTCCCTGTCAATTTTAGTTTTCACTTCCTTTCTAATGGTGTCAATTTCTTCCCCAACACGAGCCTCCTGCGAGACTTCTTCTAAGGAAGGATTTAAATCACTGTTCATAGTTATTCCAAACATTACTTCGGATGGCGTTCTACCGGTAGTCTTATGTAAAGTGTTATTCATACCCCACTGAATTTTTCCTACCTGGTTATCCCATTCTTTTTCGTTATTATTTAGATTTTGAGCCGTTAACGAACTGAGGATAGTGCGATTGTAACGCTCTACCTGCCCATTTGATTTTGGACTAGCTACTGCGTTGAGGATATGTTTTATTCCCTTATCAAGGCAATATTTTCTAAAAGAATGTGAAGTGAAACAACTTCCACGATCAGTTATAAGACGTGTAGGCGTCCTAAAAGTATAGAAAATATCATTCAAGACTTTTATTACATTTATAGTTTTTGTATTTCTTACAGGTCTTATAAATACGAATTTTGTAAAAGCGTCAACTATTACTAACAGATAAGAATTCCCCTTATTAGACCTAACAAATGGGCCAAGGTGGTCAGCGTGCAGTGTATGGAAAGGTACTTCAACTTTTGCTATGGGGTGTAATAATCCTTCGCGAGAATTACTGTTCTGCTTAGCATATGCACATTCGATACAAGCTGTTACGTATTTCTTTACAAAGCGCGACATTTTCGGAAACCAGTACTGTTTCTTTATCTTGTCTAAAGTCTTTTCTACCCCAAAGTGTCCAATATCATCATGGTTCATTTTGCATACTTGCCACCTTGCCCCCTTTGGAACTACCCAACGAAGATCATCCTTATTACCGTCGACACATTTGTATAATTTGTTATCTTTGATAACATAATTTTCTTTGATGTGTCGAAGGTCCTTCGGATCCAAGTCATTAAGGAGAATCTCCCGAGTTCTGGCCAATTCTGTGTCTCCAAGTTGGAGGGTGAGTAACCAATCGTCATTACTAATGTTCATGACTGTAGGGAAAAAATCCGTTTGGATTTCAGTATCGGGAATTGGGTTACGTGACAAGGCGTCAACGTGCTGCATTTTGTTCCCAGCCTTATACTCGATTGTGCATTGGAATTCTTGTAACATTAACCACCACCTAGCTATTCGAGGGATAAGATCCTTTTTTGAGAATGTTGATCGAAGGGCACTGCAATCAGTTAAGATTTTGAATTTCTTGCCTAAAAGGTATATTCGGAACTTTTTTAAAGAGCATACTACGGCTAATGTTTCCAGTTCGTATGAATGAAAGTTCTTTTCTTCCGGGGATGTTTGGCGACTGTAGTAAGCAATAGGCTTTAAATCGTTTGTTCCTAATGTTTTTTGTAAAAGTATACCTCCAATGCCGTTCCTACTGGCGTCCGTATGTAACTCGAATTCCGCATTTTGATCATAAATAGCTAACACGGGCCTATTTAATAATCGTGATTTAAGGGTTATAAAAGCTTCTTGTTGGGAATCTGACCATTCCCATTTTGCATCCTTCTTTAACAATTTTGTGAGAGGATAAGCTACCTGTGCAAAACCTTGAATGAATTTACGGAAAAATCCCACTAAACCCAAGAACTGTCTCACTTTGTGAACATCAGTCGGTTGTGGGAAATCCTGAACACACAAAATTTTCTTTTGCCCTGGTTTGACTCCGTCCGCACTTATCTCGTATCCCAGATAATCTATTTTGTCTTGGAGAAAATTGCACTTTGACAAATTAAGTGTTAATTTGGATTTTTCGATTAACTGTAATATTTCTTCTAATCTATCTAAACATTCAGCAGGATTTTTACCGAAAATAAGAAGATCGTCGATGTAAACCATTGCTTTAGTGAACCTGGCAGATCCCAAAATCCGGTTCATCATGCGCTGAAAAACAGCTGGCGCATTTGCCAAACCAAACGGCATTCGGTTGAATTCGAATTGTCCGTCTGGAGTGACAAATGAAGTCAGCTGTTTGCTGCTTTCGGCTATGGGTACCTGGTAATACCCAGATGCCAAATCTAATGAGATAAAATAAGCCTGTCCCGTCAAACGTGCTATCTCGTCTTCTATTATTGGCATCGGGTATCTTTCTTTTATAGTTACAGAATTCAATTTCCTATAATCTACACACATTCGTAAACTACCGTCCGGTTTTCGTACTAAAATTATAGGGCTAGCATATTCGGATACGGATTCCCTTATTATTCCCGCAGCCATCATGTCCTCTACCATGTTACGTACTTTTTCTCTCTCATGGTGAGACAACCTATATGGTCTACAAGCTATAGGACGTTGATCACTAAGTTCAATATTCATTTCAGTTACACTAGTGCAACCTAACTGTCCTAAGTTGGAAGCAAAACAGTGTTTATATTCATTCAACAACTTGAGGAGTCTTAATTTGTAGTCTGCCGAGACTGTTTCACCTATGCGAATCATTGAATCCGTTATTTCCCCCGAATCTTTTTGTTCAAATACCATTGTAGGACTATTTATCACTCTTTTAACTAAACCTACAACTTCAGCTCGGCACAACACAACATTTTCCACTATTAAACAGGGAATAGAAGTTAAAGTAATGGTTATATTAACTAAACCCTTTGTCACCTGGTACAACCCACCACGAATAATAAATTGCTGCCCAGGTTTTCCTATGAGCCTATCCTTTACTATTATACTCCCACTAAAATCCCTGTCCGTCTGAGCCCTAATAGTCGCGGATCCGTACAACTCTAAATCTTTCTGAACACAGATCTTAATGGCCTTATCGGAGTTATATTCAACTTGAGGCATTTCATCGCTAATTTTGAGAAAACGCAATTGCGAGACATCTTTGTACACTAGAATATGCGGTAATTCCGTAAAGGTCTGTCCTATTAGAGCGGTTTTTTCCAAAAGGACATCTTCTACTATCTTACAGGGAACTTTAGCTTTAACGCCATCTATTTCAATATCTACGTCTGCACTACCTAAAGACTTAACCAATCCATTACCAAAACCTTTCATTGTCGTTTCTACTTGGTCATGTGTTAACCCTAAAGAAACAGCAAAAGATTTTTTTATTAAAGTTACTTCACTACCAAAGTCAATAAATACGTCTATAGTCAAGCCATTAATTTTGGCAAGTTTCATATATTTTGAATTTAGGCCTGAGCTGGATATACACATAGCCTTATGAACGTTTTCATGATTAATTTTGTTTTCAGGTCGTTTGAAACAGCTGTCAGACTTATGACCTACCTTGTTACAGTTACCACATTTAACTAGGGCTTTAGAACAATTTGAGAAATGATGGCCCTTCTCCTTACAATTATAACAAAATATGACTGATACTGGTTTGTGTTTAGTTGAATTAAACTGATTAGAGTTTTCAGACCAGTTTCTATTTCTAACTTGCCCACGATCTACAAATGTATTAGAATCCTTATGACTCATTAAGAACTGTAATAATTCGTCAGGATTTGAGCAGCGTAAAGCTAACGCACCAGACTTCATAGTCCTATCACCGATACCATGAATGATGCAATCGACAGCCCGTTTACCATCAATTTTGCATTGATTGAGAAGTGACAACTTTTCATAAAAATAAACCTCTATAGGTTCATTGAATTTTGTCTTTCTTTTAAGCATTTCTTCTAAGAGTTGGCCATAATTTTGTTCACTAGGAAAAGCACTTAACAATTTATTTTGCCATTCTTGCCATGAATATAAAATTGTTTCTAAACTTTCATACCAAATTTTGGCCAACCCTTTTAATTTTTGCATAGCATAGTGTATAGTAGTTTTATCATCCCAGCTGTATACAGACGCGCATTCGTTTACCTTTTTCAGCCAGGTGTGAGTGCGTTGAGTTTTAGAAGAGGGATCAAAATCAGGAAGAATGTTTTGAGGGTCTTTCGTTTGAGCATGAGACGGCTGAGATGGTAAACTACCCTTAATGGAATTAACAATTTGTATGACATCTTTAGCAGAGAAATTAGGGCTTCGTGACCTTGTGCGATGATCTGTGTTGTCTTGTCCCTCGGGCCTGCGACTGCGAAGACGACTTCGTGATCTTGATGTTGTGTTAGATCGGCGCTTTGTAGAACGCGAACGTGCTCTGCTGTCCCGATCTTGCTGCATCTCCCTTTCTAGAACTTTCAGGCGTGTGCGTAAACTTTCCAGCTCTCTGTCGCAGTTTCTCGTCTCGGCATTCTCCGTAGTTTGGCGAGAACCCGTACGCTCTGGCGTCCTTAACCGCCGTGGCGTTCGTCCTCGCTCTGAAGAGTTGCCTTCCATTGCCCTGGAACTCGACAGAAAAACATTGTATTAGATTATGTGTAATTAAATGAAAATATCAGTAATTTGGTGTAATTTAAGCCCCTTCGAATTTAACCAATAACACCCCCGCCTGTAGGCTATTGCATTGTCAAAGAGTAGCCTCAACCTAATGCGAAGTCCACAACCAACGGGTGACATTCGGTTATCGGACACCACTAATAAAATATGAAATTAAATTATTAACATCCCACCACAACACTATTAAATTATTAACACACTTATAAGATTACATTATTTTAATTAAAAGGTATGTTGCCACTGATCGTCAAGGTGACACTGCAGAAGAGTAGCCTCTGCCCACGTGTTAGCCCCACAGAAAACGACTGCCACAGTGTTGTTTAACGAGTATAACATCAAAGAGTAGCCTTGATCAGATTTACCCGAAAAACACACCAAGGCATTGTTATCCTGTGTCACTGTCAGATGGTAGCCCTGTCTATGTGACACAGGCAACATCGATAAATCAAGGCGGAAACACCACCCCGTCATGCCATGTTATGTCGCGACAGAACACAACACGACAGAACAGTGCGTCGGCACCTTTAGTCCTCCGGAAACTCGTACAACATAGACCCATACATCTCCAGAGAGTTGCCCTGGCCAAGAGTATACGCCACGTCTAGAGATTCCGGTAAGAATCATTCATCATATAAACCTTTTTTAATACACAGACGACTACAATAATTTAAGACTTAAATTTTAAAAAGCTTTAAATAAAATAATCAAATAACAACACTATCAGAGTGTAGCCCCGATCAAGTGTTCCTATTCGATCACAAAATGATTGCATAATCAAATTTCATCACTATCGGAGAGTGGCCCCGACCAAGTGCTTACATTTGATCATAACATTCATTTATATAACAAAAGAAAAGCAAAATGTTAAAATAATCAAATAACAACACCATCAGAGAGTGGCCCTGATCAAGTGTTCCTATTCGATCATAAAATGGTCGCATAATCAAATTTCATCACTATCGGGGAGTGGCCCCGACCACGTGCTTACACTTGATCATGACATCCACTTATTTGAAAAGAAAAATAAAAAAGGGTTAAAATAATCAAATAATAACACTATCAGAGAGTTGCTCTGATCAAGTGTTTCTATTTGATCACAAAATGGTCGCATAATCAAATTTCATCACTATCGGGGAGTGGCCCCGACCACGTGCTTACATTCGATCATGGCATCCATTTGTTTTACAAAAGGAAAAGAAGGCGTGAATAAGATTTACTTACGTTTTTATGGCGTGTCGATCCCACGTCTGAATTATAATACGGGATTATAATTCAGAGAAAACACCGTTGATATTTACAAAGTCCTTTTTATTTTTTCACTCTCGTTTTACATTAAAAATCATAAAAGAAACTGTCTTAAATCAGGAACTAATTCTAGGAAAACTCCAATGTAACACTATTTTAGTCTTCGTCCTATCACTTCGACGATCCGGAACAGAATGACCCAGTCAGCCTCGATTTCTCATATTTATGCACTATTTTCCCGCCATTTTACCCAACGTTCGCGCCATTTGTCACAATAGTTTAAACGCTCGTTGGTTCATTCACCCGGTAGTCAAAAAACTACTAATAACATCAAAATTTAGCGTTAAAAGGAAATAACCCACAGGAACTTAATGAAAAATTTAATTAAAATAAATATAAACCTAACATTAAGTAACATTTCTGAAAGTGGTTTCGTTGGTAAAATACGAGATAAAGCCTGACAATCAGTTCGTTTTCAAAAGAAACAAATAGCTTTCAATCAAAAGGAGGAGATTTAATTCTTTCCATACAAAATTATTAGGAGTTCGATTCAATTTCATTCTTTGTTATTGTATCTGAAACGATACTTTTTATCGGTGTAATAACAATTTCAAAGAACATTTCTGTTCAGTACCTCTTGCAATGATCTCAATTAGAGTAGAAAAAGGGCAATCGATTGAGTACCTACTTAATTGGCCCTTAATTGCTAACATTTAATTGCTAACTTTTAACTGTTGGCAGTTTTAATCAATATTGGTAGGTACTTAGTAATCATGATTTCCGTAGGTAACTTTCAAAAAGGTCACATGCAAAGACCGATGAAAATAGATAATGGTATGGTAGGATAGTGGTATGGTAGGCACGTACAACGTATTGAGTGAATATTATGTGTTTATTTTTTCTTTTCTTTTAGGTTGTCTTTTGTGCACGGGGATTACCCATACCGCATTAGTTTTTATTGTTTTTTGTAGATGGTTTTCTATAAATGAGGATCAGTAACGATTTTTGTTTAGTGGCTCATCAAAAAGCTTATGCCACCACATGATTAACTTTGAATAAAACACTATTTTTAGTATAGATATAGAATTAAACGTTATTTTGGGGGTCCTTATGACGTCATCGAGACGTACGCGAACCTTATGTCGTACGTGATAAAGCACATATTGCATTGAGCTTGGCATTTCCTTCAAAACCCATAAGGGTTTTGAAGGAAATGCTTATATTTTATTATCCGTTTAGAAATGGTTGAGTTAAAAGAACTCAATCATTTCTAAACAGATTTCAAAAAATCTATCTAAATCTAAACTATGAATATCTTTTTATATTATACCAATAAAACTGTAGGTTTCAAACCTGTTACTGATCCTCATTGTGATGTTTAGTTTTAAGAGTATATCGGGTCATTCTGAACTTACCATCCAAATTTCAAGGATCTGTCCGATCCATGAAACTAAACAACTTTCTCTAAGAAATATGTCGCACATGATACCTATTAAACATAAAATTAACCTAAAAAAATAATAATTTTGAGTTATTTGTATATTCGGAATCATCATTTTTACACGACTGCCCAAAGCAAAAAGAGTGTTATGTGTTCAGGGTTCATGTATGTTTGTGGGTATGTGAGTTGCTTTATTCCACCATAACATCTAAATGCCTGAACTGATTTGGATAAATGGGGTATCGTTAGAATCCTAAAGCCGGCTCCACACTCGCGCGCGAATCGCGGCCGCGAATCACGGGCGCGGTTCGCGCATGAAAACGGTGCGAAAAATATAGCCCTCCAGACTCGCGCGTGAACCGCGGCCGCGAATCAAGCCAACCTTAGTTCGGCACACAAGTCCTTTGACGCGGACCAAAAACCGCCACCGGACGGGGAACGCCGCGAAGCGCGAACGCGAAGCCCAGACGCGAAGCCGCGAAACCCTCCACACTCACGGTTCGCGGCCTTCGCGGGCTTTCGCGGCGCGAGTGTGGAGCCCTCTTTACAACATCCGGAGTGACACTGGCTATATTTTTTTTAGAAAAAAATCAATATGGCGACTGTACGAATCCATTTTCAAATGTGAAAAAATAACATTTTTCTTCTATTATTACAATATGGGCATCAAATGAAAGGCCTTGATGAGCACATTCCAAAACTCTATACTATGTCACTAAAATGTGTGAAATAAAAATAAATAAATTAAAAAAATATTAAAAACACGACTGCCCTGCCAAAACGAACTAAAAAGTTAAACAACAAGTGTCATTGCAGTCGGGGGACCTCTTTGATCAAAAATTGTTCCATGATAAGGTCCCCCGACTGCAATGACACTTGTTGTTTAACTTTTTAGTTCGTTTTGGCAGGGCAGTCGTGTTTTTAATATTTTTTTAATTAATTTATTTTTTTCTCTACAGTCTGGTAAAATAGTCATAACTCTATGTCGTTTGGATTGCATTTTAAGACGGTCTTTCCTGTTACCGAGGCTACCGAAACATAAATTTGTGTCACATCTCGAGTTAACACACCAAATCAGAAAATTATTTACAAATGTGAGCGTATTAACTGTGACTTGATACTGTTTTGCCTGTGAACTTTTATATAAAATTAATTGTTATTTTGAGTTATGACTGTTTTGCTTGTTTATTTTTACTTCTGTTTTTTAGTTAATATACTCTTTGCACTCTAGGTGATTCTAGAAAGTAGCTTGTATATTCTTATATATAAGTCGCAAAGACTTTATTTTTGAAGTACACAAAATAGAAGAATGTCAAAAAAAAAAAAAAAAATCAAAAATATTTATTTACTCTTCAAATATCATAACAGTAGCAAGTGGCCAGAGTCTCCTTTTAAGCATAAATATACTTGTGTCAAAAGGCTCTGCTCTTCATATAACATTATAGTTGTGACATTTGAATAATGTTTACATGCGATTTTTATCAAAAGAAAACAACAAACAACAAAAAATAATTAAAAGTTTACAGATTGACTTAGGGTAAGCAAAGAGAATGTAAAAAAAAACTAGTGGGTAAGTACATTAAAACAAAATATTCAGTAACTACGTGTGTGTGTGTAGTGTGTGTGTGTGTGTGTGTGTGTGTGTGTGTGTGTGTGTGTGTGTGTTTCTTTCTCTATTTATATCAGTAATAATTCAATCTCGTCATAATTAAGATTTTTGATCCAAGTTATTAAAGTAAATTTACAGTCATGATATGTTTTATTGTAAATATTTATTTTTTTATTTACCTCATTATATAGACGAGCTGATCTTGCTCCGTATTGTATTTTAGCAAAAACAGTTTTAGTGGTAGGGATCTTTATGACAACATCTTTTCTTCTTCTTTTTTCTATGTTCGGATCATATACTATAGTTTTGTGTATTTTTGTTATTGTATAGACAATATAAAGTTTACGTATAGACAATAAGTTACTAATTTCATAAAGTCCCTCAGTGGAGAAACGCCGTTTTTTAAAATACATAACTTTTATTAATGCTCGCTGAGCTCTTTCAACTTCAATAAAATGTGTCTTATAAGCTCCACCCCAAACGGGTATGCAGTAGGTTATTATCGATTGTACTAGTGCAATATATATTTCATTTAGTAAATTTCTAGAGCTTGTGTGTGTTGGAACTACGTATCTTAATGTTTTAAACAACCAAATAAATTTCCTAATTCTAGAAGATATCAATTCAATTTGTGGATACCAAGATAATTTATGATCAATTACTATACCTAAATATTTTATTTGATTCACGCGATTTATGGACGGGCACATACATATATTATTTGTTACATCTTTACAATCATGTATTTTGACATTGAACGTTTCTTCCGGTTGTGAATTATTTCTTATACTAAAACAGATATAATTAGTTTTCGAAGTATTTAGTGTAAGCAGGTTTTGCTTAAGCCATTTAGCAACCAAAACCATACCACTTTCGGCATACGACTTAACGTCATTCCAACTTGGCCCGTAAAAGACAATGGCAGTATCATCCGCATAAGTAAACATTTTAGCGTTTAACAAGTTCATAGTGCATAAGTCGTTTATGTACACCAAGAACAGTGTAGGGCCGAGTACACTACCTTGAGGTACGCCGTAGTGCACATCGACATAGTCACTAGTGTGATGATCAAGTTTAACCTTCTGCTTTCTGTTACTCAAATAGTCTTGAAAAATCGATAGTGTGGTACCCCTGACTCCAATTTTTTTCAATTTGTGCACAAGGATGGGAACCGAAACCGTGTCAAAAGCTTTTTTTAGGTCAATAAAAATAGATAAGCATTTGTTTCCTTTATCAAGCTGATCTGATATAAGGGAACTTAAAGATGTAACTGCGTCTTCAGTCGATATTCCTTTTCTGAAACCGAATTGGTTTGATGATAATATATTAAAGGTAGTTAAATAATTTATTAATCTTGTATTGAGTAACTTTTCCAGGATCTTAGATACAACTGGTAAAACAGATATAGGACGATAGTTATTCACGTCATTTTTGTCACCACCCTTGTGCACTGGTGTAATAATTGATTGTTTTAACAATGTGGGGAAAGTCCCTGTTTTAAAACATAGATTAAAAAAGTGAGTCAGTATAGGGATAATTTCATGTCTTATAAGTTTTAGGTAACTAGTTGAAATATTATCCCAACCCGGTGCACTATCAGATTTCAGATTCATTATTATGGAATTGATTTCTTCAGAATCAGTATCTAGTAGGGCCATAGATTGACACTGGTCAGGAACTTTAGTAATGTAACTATCAAAGTCATTTTGAGAAGTACTTGAATGAATACTCTCTGCTAAATCTCTGCCTATACTAGCAAAATATTCGTTAATTTTGTTTGCCGAATCAACAGGTGTAGTCCCAATTTGAGCAAGTTCTTGATTAGATTTATTATTTTTATTAGTATAAGTTATTTGTTTTATATTTTTCCAGAGCAACTTATTATTATTTATTGAATTAGTAAGCAATTGTCTTTCATACTTTCTTTTTATCTTTTTTATCAAATTATTACAAAAATTTCTATATCGTTTAAATGTGATTCTTTTTATTTCATTACAAGGGTCAGAATAAGATTGTTTTTGAAGTTTGTTACGGTTTCGAATACATTTTAACAAACCAAGAGTTATCCAGGGTTTGATTACACGTTTACTTTTAGGAATTTTTATGGTATTAGTATTTTTTTCTAAACTTTCAGTAATTTTCTTCAATAGATTTTCAATTAAAATATCTGTATCATTACAAAAAAGTAATTCTTTTATATTTTGTTTCTGAAAATATTTACGAGCATTTTCTAAATCAACGGTAGTTTTAGCTTTTATCACTTTGTGCCTTTTCTTAGATTTAGTCAGAACTAAAAGAGTGGTAAAGTGATCGGTAATAGTTGTATGTAAGATAGCAATGAACGCTGTTTCTTTGTTATTGTTTATTTTCATCATAAAATGATCTAGACAGCTCTGCTTTCTAGTAGGTAAGGTATGTCCTGGAAGTACGCCATAACTAGATAACATCTCGAGATAAACGTTTCTGTTGGTGATATCATTAGACTGCTCTGTAGGTTTGCTAATTAAATTTATATTAATATCACCCGCTATTATTAAATTTTTGCGTGTCTCCAATGTTTCTAAATGTGTACCTAAAGATGAAACAAAATTATCTGCTTTTCTATTAGATGGTGAACGGTAAATACAGAGTATAACACTGCTAACTAGATCTAGCTCCAAACATGAAGCTTCAGTTATTTTAACTTCCTTAACGTTACAAGCAAGTGTTTCCTTTATATAGACAGTCACGCCATCATTTTTATTTACATGGTTATTAGTTTGATATGTACAGTAATTATTTAGTTTGGGGATTGGTTTATCTGGGTTAAGATGACACTCAGTCAGAATAATTATATCAACTTCGAATTTAAAATCAGAAATAGTAACTAATAAGTCATCAAAATTGCAGTATATACTGCAGATATTCTGGGAGATGATCTTGAGATCGCTTTTATTTATTATATTATAGTGTGTGTAAAGATCAGCACTGTCACACATAACAGTTCTAGCTATTTTCAAACTGTCTATCTCATTAAGCGTATGAATTTGTTCAGCCATTAGAATTATGAATAAAACTGAGTAAATTACTGACAATGAAGTTGTATAAATTAATTAAAATATATGCAATAATAGATTGTGTCATATTATTTACATGCAGGACTGTTTTGTGTGACATTGAAAAGCATGAATACTGGTTTATATGCATAATTGAGTTTATATGTGTTAAGAGTTGTATGTGACTGTATGTTTGACGTGTATATATGAATTTAAGTATAAGGTAGGTGTATGTAAATTTGTTTGAGTATGTTGAAAATTGTGTGTAATTGTTTTTCATATTAATTTTACTTGGAGTGTGTGTTTGTATGTGTGGAGTATTAAAAACTATAAGAGAAAATATCAGTTCATGACATAAATAAAGCAAAATTATATAACTTAGGATAGAAAAACTTACGACTAGTCATTTACTGGTGATTATATTAAATAATTGTTGAACTTGAACTTCACTTGTGATGTTGATAATAGGTGAGTTTTCAGCCTTTCTAACATATATTTTTCCGTACGCAGTCCAGCAGTATTTATATTCTTTGGACTTTGCCAGATCTCTTGCAAGGAAGTGGAGTCGTGACGCGTATCGTGTAAGATGTTCTGATATAAAAACTGGTGTTTCTTCTTCAGTGCGAAAGCCCAAATGTTTTGCACAGAGTTTAGTCTTGTTTTTTACATTAAACTGTTTAGCCATTTTGATAATTTTAGTCTTGACCAGGGTTGAATTGGTTTCTACTACAATGGAGGTATTTTTAGCTTCTGTTTTGCCGCGGACCCTGTAGATGTCCTTAACGTCAGAAATGCTCATGTTACAGCCCACATTCTTGGCTAAATTCGTTACAATCTCTAGCAAATCTGCCTTATCTTCTTTGCTTTTTTTTGGTACGTTTTTAATTTCGAAACTGCTTTTTCTTTGTACTTTCTGCAGATCTTCAATTTTTTCTTCCAATAATTTTATATGTTCTCTATCTTCTTTGGATTGGCATTCCAAAATTTCAACTTTCTTCTTAAGATCCTCATTTTGCGATGTCAGGAATGCAATAGAGTTTTCAATATTTGTGTTGACCAGTTTTATTTCTTTTAGTGTGGGTAATATCTCTTTAAAGTCTTCTTTCTGTTTTGTGAAAAAATTCATCATCATTTCCTTCATTTCTTCCTTTAATGAGTCGAATTCCGGAGCAAAATCCTCCTCATTGCGTTTTCTCTTAATGCGTGAGTATACGAAATTTGGAGGTGTACTTTCTTTATTAAAAGCTTCTAAATTTGAATCAGACATAGATTTATCCAAAGGCATAGTTCACTTAGACTTGGGCCAACTCCTTATAATAAAATCGCTAACGCTTCCGCTTACAAGTTAGGGCAACGCCTGTGTTTTGACGTACGCGCGGGTATGAATGAGTTGAGTTGTGCACGCGCAGCGCGTAGTGCAGTATGGAGCTCAGAGAATTATGTTGCTCACCGTTGTCGTCTCTTTCTTTCACTCGTCGCTAACTTGCTGATGTGTTATAGGCGCCTGGTACTAAGTGAATTTTTGAAGATAAATATTTTGTTTAAATTGCTTTTTTTAAATATTTTTTAGTAAAAATTAACACGGATTCACACGTCTATACGCTTTCGCGGCCCGAGGGGAAGAGGAAATGTATCTTTTTAACGATATAAAAATCAGGCCATAAATACTTCACAGTCAGGAACTATGATTTTTTTAAATCTTTGTAACGCTATATCTCCAAACTACGTTTTTTGAGTTAATACTATGTTGAATATCATGTGCGATGTTTCGAAATTTGTTCATCCCATACTAAATTGATCACGTGATTTCTTTGATTTGTATGGAGGGTCGATTTTTTTAACATATTTGGCCATGTGTTACTCAGAGTTTGATCAGTTTCATGAACTGAACCCATCCTCAAAATTTGGATAGTGAATACAAAATGACCCTGTATTTTGCCAGTCATTGTTCCGTAGCATCACCAAACCAATTCCGACGGAAGATCAGCGCTTGATCATAGGCCAAGCGTCGGGACCGATTTGGGACAAAACTTAGCCAGCCTATGTTTATTTCTCATTTCATCTTATGTGTTTTAAAATAGTTGTTTTGTCTCAAATAAATATTTTTCAATTTCTGTCCTATTTTTATAATTGTATTTTTTTTTCAGGGAATCGCGCACGTGCCCTCATATTATCAGCATGGCTCATCAGTGTCTTCTTCTCCATTCCAATCTTGATACTTTACGAAGTCAAAGAAGTTCAAGGTAAATGAATCTTTTTTTTTTCATTTGATTATAGTTTGGTACTGAACGTTTTACGAAAAAAGAATCAATGATTGCGGTCAGAATTTTAAACATGTAAATATATATCCGGTACAAGTAAATTTATTAGTTGAAGTTTATCTATGATAATAATAATAAATAATTATTTGAACACACCATCCATACATTAGAGTGACGCCACAAAGAAAGCAATAACTATGAGTGGCGTTACCGACTCTTCACGTCGTAGAGTATACGAAGAGTACGAAAATTAGTAGTGATGTGGTTGCTATTGCTACGTCACAGTCGCTTAACTTCGATCATATACCAGATTTAATTATTCTTTCCATCCCTATTTTAAAGTTGCATTAATAGTATGCATACATGAGCCACAAAGCATCTCCCAAACTCTGCTCCTGATGTCTGAAACTACAAACATCGAATTTGATACTATCGTCCTTTTGCGGCGGTGGTTTGTCCTTGACGCTAAGACCTACCATAACATTCTTTTTGGGCATCTGTTCGTCCAGCAACATACGATTTCTAACTTATATCTGTCAGAAAAGAGATTTTAAAAAAATCTTCAAAGTTCATTCAAACCTATCTAATTTAATGCTAGTGTTGTTATATACTTCTTCCCCTTCGGACATAGCCAACAGTTTCTAGAAACTGTTGGAAATAAATGGTACCTATTCAGTTTCCGAGCAGCATTACATTGCCCCATTTTTTTTGCAATTTTTGAGCAACTTCATGGGCAATAGTATCCATCTTGGGTATTCCTTTTTTTAATGAACTGTTGAAGTATGTTTTCTCCATCATCTCGATAGCGAATTTACCCGCATTTCCTGAATTGACTCCTTTTATTTCCCTTTTATGGCGGCGCAAGCAATAACGGTTAAAGCATTTAATTATGGTAACTGTTATGTTAGTTAAATCAAACCATTATTAATTGAAAGCTCATTTAATGTACTTTCAATAGATATCAACATTTACACAATAAAACCAAGTCTAAACTGATTTTCGAAGAGGTGAAATTTTTCTGACGTCGTGTGTAGTTACACATTTTGATTGCCACATTTCTAACTTCCAGGTCAACTGCAATGCTGGATAGAGCTGGGCACCCCCCGCCGGTGGCAGGTGTGGGTGACCGTGGTGTCAGTCCTGATCTTCGCTTTACCAGCATTAGCAATAGCTGCTTGCTACGCCGTCATAGTGCTCACTATATGGACGAAGAGCAAAGCTGTTGTTATGAGTCCACCTATTAATTCTCGAAGGTCGAAGACTATGAGAAATGGTAAGCATACCTATCATTTTAGTTATGAAAAAAATAAAGACAAGTACAGCCTGCCTAGCATGACCAATTTATATTGCGTGATATAGCGTTTTATCACGTTTAACTGTCAAAAAGACAAAGGAATTTGACAGTTGAGTGACGATAAAATGCTATATCACGCGATATAAATCGGTCATGCTAGGCAGGCAGGAAAAGCAAAGTTATCATTCTATAGGGATAAAAATGAACTTTGAATGATTACTAATACACTTGCAAAAATGCTTGGAATGTTTCGACTACTTTCGACATGATACCAATCTTTAAATAAACTGTTTAGTCAAAATTGATTAATTGATACTGTAGAAAAAAATTACAAGGTGAATGTTGTAAGACTTTGGCGATCTCTCAGTCCTAAACGTGTTTAATTATAATTTCCAGGACACATTGAGAGTGATCCAGAATCGCGGCGCGCTAGTTCCAGAGGTCTCATACCGAGAGCCAAAATCAAAAGTGTCAAAATGACATTCGTCATCGTTTTCGGTAAGTTTAATTATAACTTTTTGTTTTTCAATCAATCTTTTTCGCACAACATATTTTTATTTAAGAAAATAAATAACCAGTTCTGAATAATAAGATCATCAACATGATAAGTTTCAAACTTTCAACATAATTTTTCCAGTGTTCGTCTTATGCTGGTCGCCGTACATCGTGTTCGACCTGCTGCAGGTGTACAACCAAATCCCGCCCACGCAGAACAACCTCGCCATCGCCACCCTCATACAGAGTCTAGCGCCACTCAACTCAGCTGCCAACCCGCTAATATGCTGCATGTTCTCGCCGCACATATACAGCAGTCTAAGGTAAAATATTATCCTAAACAACCTCGCCATGGCCGTCATACAGAGTCTACTAGTCATAGTTTCTACTATAGTCTAGCGCCACTCAACTCAGCTGCCAACCCTCTAATATGCTGCATGTTCTCGCCACACATATACAGCAGTTTAAGGTAGGATATTCTTCTAAACAACCTTGCCATCACCATCTTCATACAGAGTCTAGCGCTGCTCAACTCTTCTGCCAACCCACTAATATGTGGGATTTTCTCGCCACACATATACAGCAGTCTAAAGTAAGATGTTCTAAACAATTTCGCCATCACCACCCTCATACAAAGTTTAGCGCCACTCAACTCCGCTGCCAACCCGCTAATATGCTACATGTTCTCGCCGCACATATACAGCAGTCTAAGGTAGGAAATTCTCCTAAACTACATCGCCATGGCCGTTATACAAAGTCTAGTCATAGTTTCTACTATGGTCTAGCGCCTCTCAACTCCGCTGCCAACCCACTCATATGCTGCTTGTTCTCGCCGAACATATACAGCAGCTATCCTCTAGAACGTCACCATCGCCACCCACATACAGAGTCTAGCGCCGCTCAACTCCGCTGCCAACCCGCTTATATGTTGCATGTTCTCGCCGCTCGCCGCACATATACATCAGTCTAAGGTAGAATATTCTCCTAAACAACATCGCCATGGCCGTCATACAGGGTCTAGTCATAGTTTCTACTATGGTCTAGCGCCACTCAACTCCGCTGCAAACCCGCTAATATGCTGCATGTTCTCGCCGCACATATACAGCAGTCTAAGGTAAAATATTCTCCTAAACAACCTCTCCACCGCCACCCTCATACAGAGTCTAGCGCCACTTAACTTCGCTGCCAACCCGCTAATATGCTGCATGTTCTCGCCACACATATACAGCAGCCTAAGGTAAGATATTCTATTGAATAACCTCGCCATCGCTACCCTCATACAGAGTCTAGCGCCGCTCAACTCTGCTGCCAACCCTCTAATATGCTGCATGTTCGCGCCACACACATACAGCAGTCTAAGGTAAGATATTCTTCTACACAACTTCGCCATCGCCACCCTCATACAGAGTCTAGCGCCACTCAACTCCGCTGCCAACCCGCTAATATGCTGCATGTTCTCGCCGCACATATACAGCAGACTAAGGTTAGATTCTTAGTTCTTTTACTTCCTAGATGTTTTTCTGGGTTCGGCTAGCCACCACCTTCTCACTCACATTCTCAAAGGAGAATGGCAAACTGGGAACCATTTTCCAAATTCATAAATACTGAGCGTGCCCAATTCGGACCTTATGAGATTTAAAGGTCATAATTTGGTGGTTACTTTTCAATTTAAAGTGTTCGTAAAGAAGGAGGCAACATTTAGAAAAACAACGTCATCCGCAACTAAAAATGACAAAAACAGTAAAATTCTAATAGGTAATATAATATATTAATTATTGAATTCTTATTTTCAATAAGAAAGGGTCTAGGTATATGAAAAAAATACAATTGTTTTTCGTTTTTGAGGTTAAAATCATGGCCGCCAGGCGCATTACCAATTGACGCGAATTAGTATCTACTTATCGTTATCATACTATGTTTCAGGTCAATGATAGATAGGTAGTAGGTAATTGTCTATTACGGTCTAATGACTAAATATTTGTAGATTTCATGACCAGCCTCACCTAAAGCTTTTAAATAAAAATCATTCTGTGTAGGTTATGTAATGTATCCAAAGTAATTGCCTACTGTTTTGAGGTTAGGTTTTAAAATCAACTTTTTATCCCCAGCTTTAAAGTGTATCTTACGATTACATAATTTATTAGGCTTTAATAGAGGATTAAAGTCATGCTATTTACTTCTTGGCACGCTAAGCCTTTATGTGGTTCTGAAAATATATGGGCACCTGCCATTCTCCTTTGCTCGGTTCTGAGTATCGAATGGTGTGGGTGTGGGGCCCATTGTCTTTCTAAAGTCCAGAGCTCTTCTTCGATTTGTCATGGGGACGTGTTTCAAGAGTTCCGATGTTGTCAGAAGTTAGTATTTTTATATATAAAATTGAAATAAGTTTCATCGGATGAATGTAAAAGTTGGTAGACTATTATTGATTTATGTTCAATTTATGTTTGCTCCATTTTATTTTAATAAATTTTATTTTAATCAATCAAATTTAATTGTACTCAATCTTATTTTTTTTATCTGTTCTAATGTATTAATTTTGTTTCTCCTAATTTAATTTTGTAATGTAATTTAATCTTAATAAATTTTATTTAATCTAATCCAATCAAATTAATCAATATTCAACCTTATTAATTTTATGTAATTTAATTTAATTTATGACTTGTCTGATTAATCATGTTGTTCACACATATTGTTGGAGTAGCAGCCTACCTGGTTATTTTTTTAAAATGTTGTATATTATAAATGCATTTGCTGTAAATCTGTTTTGTGTGACAAATAAATAAATAAATAAAATAAAAACATATGACAAAAACAGTGAATCCTATTCCTAGCCGTCAGTGTGTTACTGTGATTTGGATGAAATTTGACTAGTGGACAGATTACGGCTTGGAATAACATATACCGGGTGCATTTGTAACCACTCTCCAAATTTTAAGGATGTGTTCAGTTCAGTCCATGAAACTGAACAAATTTCTCCATGAAACATGTGTCGAAATGAGCCAAAAAATTTTGGTCATCCCATACTAAACTGATCACGTGATCTCTTTGATTTGTATGAAAAGTCATTTTTTTACATATTTGACCCTATGTTTCTTAGAGAAAGTTGTTCAGTTTCATGGACTGAACAAGTGAACACATCCTTAAAATTTGGAGAGTGGTTACAAATGCACCCTGTATATTATGCTTCTGTGACGCTACATTTAAACATGATCAAAGGTCCACGCGGACGAAGTCGCGGGCCATCCTAGTTGTGTAACAAGTATGTGTGGTTGGTTGCAGGCGCGTGGCGCCGTACCGCTGGGTGTGCGGCGCGCGGCGGCGCGCGCGCGGCACGCTGCGCTCGCGCTCCGACTCCACCGCGCACTCCGACCTGCTCAGCTCCACGCACGCGCGCCGCTCGCACTCCGTCGCCACGGTTAGCTTACACAAGTTATGTTAATACACGGTAAACCATTAATTTGGTTCTCGAGGGAGGTTTAAGACGGTCGCGAGCTACCACTCCCG
Organism: Agriphila tristella; assembly: GCA_928269145.1. NCBI lineage: Eukaryota > Metazoa > Arthropoda > Insecta > Lepidoptera > Crambidae > Agriphila > Agriphila tristella. The sequence continues at coordinate 25,154,503 of OV743436.1, read as the reverse complement.
ACCATTATTACTCGAAACACAAAGTTGTGCTCGAACCGTGCGAAAAAGCGTTTGAGGCCCGAGGCCCAAAAACCACTATGCTAGAGTTTGGTCGAAAGATGAGTCACGGTTGGAAATGGAATTAATTTTGTGCCTTATTTTAAGGTACAGTTTCCAATAACTTAACCTCTAAACGTTAATTTAACAGGCAATGTGGCGCCTCCATTTCCGGTTCATCTTTCGTTGACCAGACTCTACTCGGGTTTTTACGTAACGGATGTCGTGCCGAGCTTTAACTTTTCCGAAAGTTAAAAATAAACAATTGTTTGTTACATTTATAAGAATGTTTATATCAACACAAACGATGACATCAAATATTGAACCGATTGACAAATCAAGTATCTCCCTGAACCAGCGCAGGCGTCGTGTGGCGAATGCCCATTGTTAGGACTCTAAGGCCCGTATTTATAAACCGTTCTCAACGTTGATAGCTTTATCTTGAGATCATACTTGAGATACTCTTCTTATAGGAACAGCAACTCTCAAGATATGATCTCAAGATAGCTCTCAAAGTTGAGAGCGGTTTATAAATACAGGCCTAAGCAGCAGACCGAACGTGTGATCGCATTACGTTTGGTTAAAGTTCCGATATCACTTTATTGACCACCTCTTTAATGGGCGTCACGTGCGACTAAAGAGCCAAAGAGTCCGAAGGAAGGCACATATAAACAAATCTTCAGTAATTTTAAAAGCCTCCCTTTTTCCATTCCAGATGCTGAACCGCACCCGCAGCAACAGCGTCTCCCGCGCACAGCAAGAGCAGCGGCGGACGCAGCTCGTGGTGCTGGCGCCGGCGCGCGACTGACAGCGCGCGCTGCTGCCCCCCTCCTCCGACGTGATGCTCTAGCGCGCGGCCCCCTCGCCCCCCTGCGGCGCGGCCTGCGCGAGGCACGCCAGGCAAGCGCGCTGCATGGAGGTGCGGTTTGCGTAAAGGAACTCTTTATAATGATTCACTATGTTACATTTAGTTTTCACTGCGAAAATAAATAAAAAATACAATAGTTAAGTATCTGGATTTAATAAGATTGTGGTCTTTAGTCGTTGTTTATAAAGCGTCAGGAAGCTTTGACTGGATAGAAAAGCACTGCTGATTGTCAATGAAGTACCCCGCTGGTAGACTGACAGCGCGCGCTGCTGCCCCCATCGTCCAACGTGATGCTCTAGGGGGCGGCCCCACGCGCCCCTGCGGCGTGGCTTGCGCAAGACATGCCAAGGCAGCCGTGGTGCATGAGGTGCGGTTTGCTTAAAGGAACTCTTTTAAAATGGTTAACTGTGTAAATTCTAAAATTAGTTTTCACTGCGAAAATAAATAAAAAAATACAATCTGGATTTTATAAGATTGTGGTCTTTAGTCGTTGTTTATAAAATGTCAGGAAGCTTTGACTGGATAGAAAAGCACTGCTGAATATTAAAGAAGTTCCCTGCTAGAATAGACTGTTAGCGCACTGTTGCCCCCCTCGTCCGTGATGCTGTAGCGCGCGGGCCCCCCACCCCCCTGCGCGCATGAAGGAGCGGTTTGCTTAGTGAAAATCTTTAATAAAATTAATACCTAATTGAAAATTTTATAAATAGTTTTCACTGCGAAAATAAAAAAAATATATAATAGTCATCTGGACTTTGGTTTTTCTACACTTGACTGTCAAACTCTATGGCTTTTGAGAGTTAAAAGTGATAATCGCTATTTCATATTATTCATATTGCTTTTCGGTGGCCATGCTCATGTTCCCCGCGCGGGGGTGGTATTTCAGGCATTTTCCCCCGGAGAAAAGAAAAAAGAAAAAAAGGGGACCTGAATGTAATTTTCTTAAGATTAGGGCGGATCGCTAGTGTTCAGTGATACATAAATTAAAGCCTTTACTCATTTGTCGGCGCAGCATCGGTACGATATCAGCATGCTCGGTATACGCGGTACCTACCGAAAGCATACATTTCAATAGAGCGTTACTCATTTTGTCGGCGCAGTACCTAGTGTTGCCAACCCTACTATATAATATGGTATCCTACTATATTGAGAGCTCGCCTATTGTATTTTTTGAAAAAATATATAGTAGGCAAAACTACAATATTTTTCAAGTGAAAAAATTTTTACAAATGTATCAAAAAATTATACTTATATGCACATAAAGTAACTCCAAACAATTTTTGTGATAAAACGCTTGTGTTTATGGTTGTTGAATAAATTACGAAAATGTTGTTACTTAAGCATGACAAAAGCAACTTTTTAAAAATCCTTCATACAAAATGACAACCTGCTTTATTTTTTTGGACTTTTCCGCAATCTACTATATTTTTACACTAATAATCATGAAAATACTATATTTGTTGCAAAAAAAGTTGGCAACCCCAGTGCTGTGACGTGTCGCTGCTGCGCCGACGAAACGCTCTATAGAAATCAAGACGTCCAGTAATCTTTCGGTATGCTTTCGCCGGTACCGCGTATACCAAGCGTGCTGATACTGCTGATGTCGTACCGATGCTGCGCCGACAAATGAGTAAAGGGCCGTAATGTTACTATATTCTGGATTTCAATCAGAAAATGTCTGAATTTTGTATTGATCTTTCCCTTTATTACTTGTAAAGTTAATAATCTTTGTTTAAATTTTCTGGAAAGTGTATCTTCGGAACAATTAACTTTTAAAGTTTGATGACTTTGTTAAGTAAAGGGCTGGCAATTGTTCAAATAGGAAGTGCCTACTACTTTATGGGTACTTAATATTTTTTACTAGTCAAAATATTTTAAGATCATTTGTTGACATTACTATGTTAAGTAAGTAAAATATAATAAGAGATAATGTCGTTAAATTAAAAAAATATAAAAAAGTAAAAACATGAATTCTACATTTATTATTTATTGTAACAGGATTTTGTATTATTCTCTTTTCCAATATTAAAATTATTACTAGCTTATTTTTTGTTAATACAGACCCTTATAGGGAAAGCCAAATAGTATATATAGGGTACCATGCATACAACCTTAGAAAATTACATAAACCCAGAAAACCATCACAATGATATACTTCGCTTTTTTTTTATTTGTATGGTTTTCCATACAAATAAAAGAAATGCAAAGTGACAACCCTAGATTCAAATATACTATTGTTTCCGATAATCAATCCTATTAATGGGCAAAAGAAAAACATAATTTCGGTCTAGGGTTGCTTATGCAGTATACCTATATCATAAAAAATAAAAATTGCAAAAATGTGGTCATTTTCAGGGCTTACAATATTTTTTCAGGGTTGTATGAATAGTATCTACCATATTCAGCTTTATAAGGGTGTCACCAAATACCCTGTACCATAGCCTTCTATATCTTCCAAGCCCTGAAGTTGAGCAGAACGGCAACATCGCATGTGGTCAAGCACATAGTATAAAATTATTCTAAAAATTATTTATTATTTGTTTTTCCTATATTATCTATGTTTAAACTAGTTGTAAATTGTGATCTAAGATTATTTCAATAAAGTTTTATATTTATTATTATTATTTATTTATTAGAACATAAGGTTTGTGTCAAATTATTTGAACTTTTCGGGGGTCCTTTAGTACGATGAGCATTTTGATCTAATTCTCCTCTAGCAATAAATCTTACATCATTGGAAAGGTATTTAAATTTGAAACACTTTATTGTATTACTATAATCGTGAACTATTAGTACTTTGAGAGTTATAACGCTGTAAACTTGACCAATTTTTTTAACATTAATGACCTAAAACTCCGAAATTACTAACAATTAATAGAAAGTATAATGTTTGCAGCAAATATTTGTCATATAAAAACCTTTCTTATGATATATCATTCATTTCTGTAGGTGTGGTAGATCAACTCCCATAGACAATAAACCACTTTTATACTTTAATAACCTTTAACTCCAAAAGTATTAACAATTGATATAAAGTATTTTAACAGCAAATATTTGTCTTTAAAGGACCATTATAATGATATATCATTTATTGCTAGAGGGCGTGTTAATCAACTCCCTGCTGAAGAAAATCAACAAAAAAGATGACATCTTTGACAGCCATTTTTTCCTGGTTAACATTGATATTTTTCTTATTGTTTAATATACAAAGCATTTCAATAAAAGAACTAAATTATTTTCATATTTTAAACCTCACACGATTACTATGAAAAAAAATATCGACCTCTTAAAATTGAAATATTCCCATACATTTAGTATGGAGACTGGCCGACGACATGACCACGAACTGACAGTAACAGACGTTGCCAAACTTATGTTCACGGCTTGCAATTAAAGAAGGCTATGCCTGTACCTATAAAACATTACAACCAAAGACTAGCTTCCATAAAAAAGCATTGCACAGTGTTATATTTTCGTGCAGCAGCGGTAGAAGTAATCTAAAAAAGGCTTTATAGATTATCTACTGATATAATCATTTTTTCTTTTTGTTTTTAATACAGCCTTGGATTTAGCACGTTAATCGACTAGTTTACGAAATATGTAATGTACAAATTAATGTTTCAGTTTCTAGTTGGTGACGACTTTGCAAAACGTCCAGAATATCTTTTTTAGGGAAAACAATTATTAATTTTCGAAAACACATTTTGTAAATAGTTTACACTTATGTATCGCTATAAGTGGTAAGGAATAGTTTTAAGTAATCCTGGTTTCAGAACTTTAAAATTGGCTTGATGATGGTAAATATTTAATTAAAAAAATGTATTATTCGTTTTAGCATGAAGTAAATTAAATTAGATTAAGCCAAAAAGAGATTTTGTAAAGCATAATAATGTCTAAGAAAATGTACAATTATTTTTGTACTATTCACTACTTGTATATAAAAATGTTAATATATAATCAGAGTAATTAATAAATGTATTCAATTAATATGGTGTTATCTTGATTTGTACCTATATTCTTTAATTGATTATAGACACTTAAAGCTCCTACTCACGATTCAATTCAACCACAATCTGCTGACACATTTTGTTGAAGTCGCGGTTGGCTGTCTCTACTCACGTTAATGAGGATTGGTAACAGGTTTGAATCCTATGGTTTTATTGATATAATATAAACACATTTTGGTCAAATAATTATAGAAATAATTTTTGAAATCCGTTTAGAAATGATCGAGTTAAAAGGGTTTTAAGGAAATGCCAAGCTCAATGCAATATGTGCTTTATTACGTACGACATAAGGTTTGCGTCCGTCGCGATGACGTCATAGGGACCCCTTAAAAATCAGTGTTTCAGCTCTTATAACTTCTCAGGTTTAAAAGATATCGTAAAATTTTTTTCACAGTTGATCATATGGTGGCATTAGCTTTTTAATTAGCCATTAAAAAAATCGTTACTGATCCTCATTGCGTTGCACCCTCAACTCGACTACTGACTATTCATTCTGTCAACTCTCAGCAGATTGGGTCAGCAAGTTGGAAAAGAAATTGAATCGTGAGTAGGTAGCTTACGTGTTATACGTAAAATCTACGAATTACATAACACAACCGCCGGCGGCCTCTGTGGTCTTGTTGTTATTAAGTCGTAGGGGTCCCAGGTTCGATTCCCAGGCCAGGCGGACTTGAAATAAGCCCTACCACTAACCAAACTTTTACTCGGTTTGGTTAGTGGTAGGGCTTATTTCAAGTCCGCCTTGTTGGCTACCACCATCTTAACTAAATCTGATCCATAACAACAATTTAAAAAATGTTGTGTTCCTGCAGTTAGAGGTAAGAGAGCCAGTTCCTCAATTTATGAGGATTGCGCGGGTGTAGTGCGCTTCCACCTTCGGCCTTATCGTCACTTAACATCAAGTGAGATGAAGTCCAAGTGTGGACGGGTCGTGAAAGTAAAAAACACAATATTGATGTGATTAAGCAATCAAAAATTAAATGTCAAAGATCAAGTATACATTCTGAAATAGATTGATAAACATTTTTGAAGGAAGATCGATGGTCGGGTGCCAACCTTGCAAGAAATCTGTAATTTCTCTTGTGTAGCGGAAATACTTTGAATTTTATATGACCAATCGACCGCAAAGATAATGACTTCTCTAAATATCCGCGAAGTTTGCGTTGATAAATGGATGTAATTTAATTCATCCATTATAAGAAACGTTAAGTACAAGGAAATAGATTATAAGGAGGTGATACAATTTTAATATTTTATTTGCATTAAATAATGCGGCAGCTAGTTTTAATTTTTAAAATGATTTACGTGCAGGTAGAAAAATCATCTACAGCTTGACAAACGAAAGGCTTGAATGATGAGCGTCCATCATTAAGGTTTTAGAGATTAGCCGAATTAAAAATGTTGAAAATTTAAAATCTCACCGTTTTAAGTACTGAAATACGATTGTGTTTTCTTAAAAAAACTCGTGACTCTCATCTTTAAACATTTGGTTCTTTTACAAAAAGACAACGCTCGTGGAATATTACCATTGTCAATAAAGCAGAGTTTTCGGACCCTCATGTCATCATTCGAGCCTGTACCCTTCGTCACGATACTGTTTTTTTTTACTAGCAGCCTATGTCTATGCATCGAGCACGTCTGCACTAGCACAACCTTCGACTAAAACTTTAGCTAGAGTATACGTCAGTCCTCCGTGCTTCGGAAGGCACGTTAAGCTGTTGGTCCCGGCTGCATTCGCAGTCGTTAACACCCACCAATCCGCATTGGGCCCGCGTGGTAGGTTATGGCCCGTCCTCCTTATCCACCCATAAGGAAGGCCTGTGCCCCAGCAGTGCGGACATTAAAAATGGCTGATGGACATACGTCAGTAGTCCTTCATGAATTCTTTGGAGTGAAAGTAACGAACCTAACAACAAATTATTTGATTGCAATATTAGTGATGCTTCGATTCAAACACTGTGGATTGGTCCTCAAAATGGAAGGCAAATGTGGTGAGCTGGTGACTATGGTAAAGTTTACAGAAAGCCGCTGGATGCAGGCAAAGCAGGGCCGATCGTCGTGAAATGCTTCCTTAAGAAGTTAAAGTAATTTATTTTCGTGTGGCCAATAAAGATTTTAGTCTCTTCCAAAGTGGTATACTTCCCGTAATAAAGTAACCGCCTACATTTATCAAAGCCAGCTAATTGAGTCCACCATTGTTAAGCTTCCCCTGGGGGGTATTTCAACCTCTTAAAACTTGTCAGTTTTCTGAATGGGTATAGTGGATCTCTTTCTCGCTGTATAGCAAATAAAAGAGACGCATTGATAGGTAGCCATTAAGAAAACTGACAAGTTTAAGAGCTTTGTAATACCTCCCCTGAGCTTAATAACGGTCTGAAGTTTGTACGTGTTTGTACTAAGGTTATGAGATGGTGGCTATTATGGATTGAAGCCACCTGAGTACAATGCGATTTGATGATTAATAATAGACAGTGCTTCGCTGTAAATTCACTCGAGAATGCATGGAAAAGAGAATAGGTAGACGTCATAGACTTATTATATTACTAACGTACGTTGTTTAGTACGACAAGCGCTGTGAAGTTAGTTTTTTTTTACATTGAATGGGCTTACTCTTGGCCATATTCGAGAACTATAAGGCTAAGAAGAGGCCGAAGATGAAGTGAGCTTGCACAGAAGAAGCCTATTTACCCGGGCTTTAAATATCGCTGGGTTAATGCTTGCGGGAATACAGACGCAGGCAGGGAATTCAACTCCTTGGCTGTGCGCATTAAAAAGGAAGATGAAAAACGCTTCGTTTGCATGCATGGAATGTCAACCAAGGGGTGAAACCCTGCCGTGCGTCTGGACGACCGATGCGATGGTAGAACGGGGATGGCGGAATAAGCTCATTCAGATGCTCATGCTCCGAAATATAATCTGCAGATCACCGCCAGACAAGCTACTTCACAGCGGCAAGTAGGAAAGACTGATGAAGCTAGCTTATTATACCCTATGAGTTTTCTGGCTCTGCGTTCAACCTAGTCAAGTGCGGCTAGTTGGTACTTTGCGGACCCATCCCACAGGTGGCAGCAATATTCCATGCACGACCGGACTTGCGCTTTGTAAAGAGTTAGAAGCTGTCCCGGCGTGTTTCGCTTAATCTTGTTCAAGATGCCTAGTTTTTTGGCCGCAGTTTGAGCCTTTGACTCGATTGCGTTACCAAAGTTGAGATTGGAAGTCAACTTTAACTTCACTTCAGTTGTACAACATTGTCAATTTAATCGCATTGTGTTTTAAGTTAAAATGTTTTTTGCGTCAACATGAATTCTTTTATTAATTTTTCTTTTGTATGATAATTCAAAGATAGAGTCTTTACTGTTTTGTGGATCAGGCTTTTTGTAGGCTCTTTTTACATCTTAATAAATTAAAACTTGTATCATCTTTTTAATTTATTTAGTAAATCACCGATAGTTTAAAATAAAATGTAAAAAAATGATTGAAAATGCAAATCACTGATGAGTAAATCATAACTCATAATCATAAATCATAAAGGCCGAAGCTGGAAGCGCACTAGACCCTGAATCTTCATCACTGGGGAACTGGCTATCTTACCTCTAACAGCCGGAACAACAATTTTTAAATTGTTGTAATGTCGTCAGACTTAAGATGGTGGTAGTTAGCCAGACGGACTTGAAATAAGCCCTACCACCAACCAAACCGAGTACAAACTGTACCCCCCAGGGGTTCGAACCCAGGACCCCTGCGTCTTACACGGGTGGACGAACCAGCCCCCTAGCATGACCACCGAAACACGGTATGATATAGCGATGTATCACGTTTAACTGTCAAAAGACAATGGATTTTGACAGTTGGGTGTCGATAAAACGCTATATCACGCGATATAAAATCGTGTTTCGTCGGTCATGCCAGGGGGGCTCCAGACCACATTGATAACTAGCGACCGCCCGCGACTTCGTCTGCGTGGACATTTATTTGTTTATCCCTCGGGAACAGTACTTTTTTTGGGGTAAAAGGTACCCTATATGTCCTTCTCTGTACCCCTGACAACGTGTATGCAAAATTTCATGATGATCGGTTCAGTAGTTATGACGTGAAGGCGTATAATATTAGTAAGGAAAACTTGATCAAAGTCGCCATCATAATCTGTAATGAAATTAACGGCTTTGATTCTGTAACGATGCGAAAATCCCACCGAAATAACGCAAAAAAAGAACAGAAAAATTACCGCTCATCCGTTCTTTGGCCATTAATCTCGAGAACCATTAATATATTTTTTTTCCAAGCGGTTCGGAACGTTGAATGTAGCTGAAACAATTTCAGTAAAAACTAGAAGTGTGTGATCATTATTATGATAAGGTATCTACTATAATGCATACCTTTTTGTTTTGTACCACCGAGCTACATACCCAGCCAACCGTTACTACAAAAGTGGCTACAACTAATTTTTAATAAGTCACTATGTTGTTATATTGTTCTTGTAATATTGTCTATAAGATATTAATGAGTAGTCAGCAATAAAAGTCGCTTAACACTTTAGTACTTTGTTTTACTTAGCAACTTTTTGATTAATGTTTCAAATTGTGGGACATTCTGCCATAAAAGTTGCTGTGACAAAGTAATAAAGTAATAAGCAACTTTTGTTGCTGACTGTACCTAGAAAAAAAATACCAGTAGGGCAAGAGGCGCGGTATCCAAAATACCAGGATTGGTATTTCCAACATCCTTACTTCCTTCCTTACTATAATCCTTACTAATATTATAAATGCGAAAGTCCGTTTGTTTGTTTGTTTGTTTGTTACGCCTTCACGTCCTAACTACTGAACCGATCGTTATGAAATTTTGCATACACGTTGTCAGGGGTACAGAGAAGGACATAGGGTAATTTTCATCCCGAAAAAAGTATAGTTCCCGAGGGATAGCAAAAAACTTTTCTACGCAGACGAAGTCGCGGTCGGAAGCTAGTAAGTATTATAAATGCGAAAGTCTGTTTGTTTGTTACGCCTTTACGTCTTAACTACTGAACCGATCATCATGAAATTTTACATACACGTTGTCAGGGGCACAGAGAAGGACATAGAATACCATTCATCCCAAAAAAAAGTATTGTTCCCAATAGATAGCAAAAAAATCTTCCCACGCAGACGAAGTCGCGGGCGGCCGCTAGTAATATTATAAATGCGAAAATCCGTTTGTTTGATTGTTACGCCTTCACGTTTTAACTAATCAACCGATCGTCATGAAATTTTGCATACAGGGTGGCCCAAACGGTGACGCTAAAAATTTTTTTTTTGTTTCCTCACATCTCGTTGTACCCGGAAATACCCTATGTATGTTCAGCGATTTTTTGTAGTTTTCGAGCTATGAATTATTTTTTTAAATTTTGAGAATTTTTGACTTGACAGACTAAAATATTTTTCTTTCGGAAATTATACATCTTTTTTTGAATTATTTTTTTGTTACATAGACCTCATGACTTGAACTTTAACACATAAAATACCCAGCTTCCTGTCATCAAAATAAGTTACAAAAATATTGACCGACAGTGAAAAATTGACGTAAAATCAAATCATAGTTAAATTTTCAACTTTGAATTAAAAATTAAAAAAAAGGTTCCATGACTTCTGAGTAATTTTAAAAACTTCACAAGACCCTAAGCTTTAATTCTAATTTAAAAAAAAATGTGCTTAATAAGGTTTTTTTAGCCGAAATCTGCCTTCAAATGCACAAAGGTGAAATTTTCTAAGATTTTTTATTGGCTATTTTGTCATTCACAAAATGATTCTTACCAAAATAAAGTTTAAAATGGTACTGTTTATTGAATAAAGAATTAAAAACAACCTTTAAAAGTATGTTATTACGAAGCGGTAACATCGATGTCATTTAGTTATAGTTATTTTGGTTATTTTAAGGATAAATCATATTAAATAAAACAATTACTACAAATTCAACAATTAAATTTATTTCACAATAAGTTTTCAAAATGTCTCCCTCCCGCTTCAATGCACAACCTACATCGCCTTAAAAAATTTTGTTTTAAATTTCGGAAAGCATTAGTATTTTCTTTGATTTTTATTTCTGCTTCTCTTAGTTTTTGACGCAGCTCTGCTTCAGTGTTTGTTTCGTTTGCGTAAACCATCTCTTTGTAATAGCCCCACAGAAAGAAATCTATGGGGTTTAAGTCTGGTGAACGCGCAGGCCAAGGAATCGGGCCGCCACGCCCAATCCACCGTCTCGGAAAAGTCTGGTTAAGGTGCTCTCGTACTTCTCTAGCATAGTGGCACGGAGCACCATCGTTTTGAAATATCATTCTTCTTCTTGTTAGTAGATTCACATCCTCTAATAAACCGTTCAAGCTATTTCGTAGAAAATCCAAATATTGCGCTCCGTTCAACCTAGCCGGCAATTCAAATGGTCCTATAAATTCCCCATTGACAATTCCTGACCACAAATTTACACTAAACCTTGTTTGAAAATTGGATGGTCTTGCCTTGTGTGGGTTTTCAATGGCCCAACTGTGATAATTATGAATATTGAAAACTCCGGTTCTTTCAAAGCGTGATTCGTCTGTCCACAAAATTTTGTCGAAGAAATCAGGATCGTCTTGAGTTTTTTGAAGCATTGTTTCACAGAAAGTCACTCGTCTTGGATAATCTGCAGGTTGCAATTGTTGCACGCGTTGGATATGAAAAGCGTGGTATCCCTCTGAAAAAAAAAAACACCGAAATTGTAAATTCAAAGCATAGGTAAGATAGTCTTTTTTCAGTTTCACCAAATAGTAGGCTAGTGATAATCACTGGTATGTACCACGCTTTCTCGCCCACTAGCGAGTGATTATTTTGTTGCCAAATACACATTCAGTCAGAGTTCAATACTTAAAAAGACCACGTGCTACAAAAAGTCGCTCATAAAGCACGTGCGTGCTATTTTTTTTAAGTCACAATAATTACAGCTAAAAAAAATAGCACGTGGGCATAGTGGGCGAGCTAATGGGTGCGTAATTATGAGGTTTAAAGACAAGATGAAATTAACCCACCTGACTTCAGTATCCTCATAACTGAGGTTCGTGGTACACCAGTCCTTCTTGCGATTGCTCTGGTGCTAGTCGATGAATCCCTTTCCACTTGTTCCACGACTTGATCCATAATATCTGGATCCATTCTGGGTATTCCTTCCTGAGATGAACGTCCAGGAATTCGTCCCTCCATAAATGTATGGTGAGTATTTTGAAATACTCTGTAATTCGGGTAATGCTCCCGTTGTTCTCCTCGCCGTTCCAATTGCTCTCGATAAAGCCTTGCTGCCAAACTAGCATTTCCTTGGGCAACACCGTAAAAATAGTGCATCTCTGCGTATTCACGCAAAGAATAGCTCATGTTGCAGCACAAAGGTCCAAATCACAAGGTAGGTAATCAAAGTCCGAAACACAAGCACAGGTAAATCAGTCACAGGAAGAATCAGAGTCCAGTTAGCAAGCGAGAGTAGTTGTATCAGAATTGAAAACAAAACCAGGAGTAGTAGTAACACGAGCGAAAGCTGTGAACAACTGAGGTGAAGGAGGGAGGAATGCGACCGACATGAGATGAATAGAGCAAGATAGCAAGATAGATAGAGCAAGACAGCAAGATAGATAGAGCAAGACGGCCTAGATGAGAAAGAGAGGACGTGCTTATAGACGACGCTGTGTTGGTCCCCCTTCTTTTGTTCGGCGCGCGGGAAGTCTATTGTTTGTGATTCTAGTGTCTGCCAGAACTATTGTTATTTATGATGTCGCTAAAGATAAACCGGTTGGAGGTAAAGACCATTTTCTTTGTACAAAGACCAACTTGTGCTGTTGAAGTGACAACATACTAACTACCACTAAACTAATTTAGAACTCTAAATTTATAAACTATACTAAATGTCAATTATTATGTTATATCAAACCTAATTAACCTTAGATAATAACAATGAGTGCTTTTAAAATAAATTACCTTTGTACATTTGAAGGCAGATTTCGGCTAAAAAAAGCCTATTAAGCACCACTTTTTTTTAATTAGAATTAAAGCTTAGGGTCTTGTTAAGTTTTTAAAATTACTAAAAAGTCATGGAACCTTTTTTTTAATTTTTAATTCAAAGTTGAAATTTTAACTATGACTTGCTTTTACCTCAATTTTTTATTGTCGGTCAATATTTTTGGAACTTATTTTGATGATAGGAAGCTGGGTATTTTATGTGTTAAAGAACAAGTCATGAGGTCTATGTAACAAAAAAAAAATAAAAAAAAGATGTATAATTTCCGGTAAAAAAAATATTTTAGTCTGTCAAGTAAAAAAATCTCAAAATTTAAAAAAAAAATCATAGCTCGAAAACTACAAAAAATCGCTGAACATACATAGGGTATTTCCGGGTACAACTAGATGTGAGGAATCAAAAAAAAAATTTTTAGTGTCACCGTTTGGGCCACCCTGTATACGTTGTCAGGGGTACAGAGAAGGACATAGGGTTGCTTTCATCCCGAAAAAAAGCACTGATTCCGAGGGATAGCAAACAAACTTTCCACGCAGACGAAGTCGCGGGCGGCCGCTAGTTAAATATAATTTTAATGCATTTCTTTCTCCGTAGTCTATTAGTACAATGTACTAACTTACCTACTACTACCTAGTCTATAATATTGGTTGTAGACTTTACTCAATTGCGAATAGCAGTTTTCAAAAATAATAAACAGAAAAATTAAAAACGATAACATTGTATTAAATAAATTGAAGTAAGTTTTCAACAAGCTTTTCTCTGTTACAAATAATTCTAGAAATTTCTAGAAATCCCACACAGAACTTGAGTCAGATGTGAACAACAATTGTCACACTTTATGGCGCAGAAAGCATTTTTACTGCTTTTTAATCCTATGGACCGAATAAAGTCTAGACATCGCACACGAAACTTTAGGGCTCGTAAAATCTGATTTAGATATCGCTAATCCTCACAGATTGGAGGGAAAAGTAAATTTCTTTGAATGAAACAATTTTTATATTCTTACGGACATTTTAATCTTATGAGATGGGGAAAGTTGTTAATAAAATAAATTTTATTAACTTTTATAACTACCTACCTCTTATTTTTTAAGTTGCTATCGTTTATAAGGCTGCTTTCACACCTGAATTCTTATAAGTCTTACACCCGATTGCACTAAACTTAAGGATCGCCTAAGTCTTTTCCTAACTACAACACGACCAAATTAAAACGGTGTCATAAACTTAGCCGTCATGTAGCTGTCATTCGCCTAGTTATCTTGGTCAAGTTGTAGATAAGAAAAGACAGGCGATTCTTAAGTTTAGTGCTTTCACACAATACAGTCTAACGCTTAGTTTATTAAAATGACTATAGTTAAAAACTATGTAATATGCATACCTAACAAGATTCATAGCTGAACGGACTTAGTGATATAACAACTAGGTATACAAGTCAACTTCAACAATAATTATCACTGCGTAGATTACCCTGAAAACTTACAACCCTTTGCTCTTCCAGTCCTCACTCACTGAAAGAAACACCATCCCCGTTTTTTTACGAGAACATTTCGATACGAGATACGAGAGGTATTATGTAGAAACGCCTCATAATAAGCATCGAAGAAGTCCATAGATAGTCACTTACAAACCTTTTGATTCCTTGGTTTGAAAATACATTTTTTATTTTTTAATACTTACCTACTTGTTGTGTTCCGGCAGTAAGAGGTAAGAGCCAGTTCCTCAGTGATGAGGATTCCGGGTGTAGTGCACTTCCACCTTCGGCCTTATGAAGGCCAAGCACATATCCCGTTGTGCATTAAAAAAACGTAAGCGTCGATGATGATCAGAGTGAGAAGAAAAACCATCCTATATTTTTCTGTTGTCAGCCACATAATAAAACTTTATAAGGACATTATTTGGGTGTGGCCGCATTCGGGTATAGCGACCCGAGCCTTTGATCCCTCTGACAAATTTGTGTACAAATAGAAATGAGACCCGGCAATCATTCGAGAGGGATTTGCCGCTATATGTATGAATTACATTGATTTTTGTATGAAAGACAACAAGTAAACATATTTTTGGTTTTTCCTGTTGTTAAGTACCTATAATTTGGATTTAGATTCGACCCGTATTTTTGATAATTGATCTTAGCAGTTAACTACGTCATAGACAGTTATGTTTATTTGATTATTTATTAGGAACACCAGCTACACTATTACTTACACTAACTTAAAATTACATCTACTAATCTATTGCTATGTGTAAAAAAAATTTAAAGGTGCACATGCATAAAGACATCAATAGTATACTACGTCTTAATCTGTACATTTTTTGCACATTATATTTTTTAATGATAACATTAGAAAAATATAATGTGTATAATTTAATGATCAAACGAACTTACCCTAAGTGAAGTTCGATCTTAATTATCCCGTCATCGTCGAAGAGATTTAATTTGTTACAAAGTAGTAGCTCTGCTAATCGCTCGCACTTACTCGCACGCCTTCAGAGTGACAGAGAAAGCAATAGTCACCCCCTCTCTGCCACCGACCAGCGCTGCCCGCCGCCGCGTCAACCTCATTCAGTTTGGAGTAGTAAGTAAATACATTGATATCCTCATCTATTATAGGGATGCGGTTGTTGAACAAACAACTAGCAAGGGAGGGTTGGGACTTTAAATCTCTTCGACGATTACGGGATAATTAAGATCGAACTTCACTTAGGGTAAGTTCGTTTGATCATTAAATTATCCGTCATCGTCGAAGAGATTTAATTTGTTACAAACTATTTTTTTTTTCTCTTTATTAGGGTCAACTAACAACCACATATTAATAAACTATAATAATAAAATATTTTCTTAGGTAATTTAAACAAATATGCAGTCTTACCCGTTAACCACATGTTACTAAAAAAGACTTAACAAGACAGTGGGATGCTAAGCAACAACAATGATAATAAAACATAATACTTAGACAACAAAATAACCAAGAAGTCTTATAAATAATTATTTACGCCAAGCCAAGCAGTAGATAAATTTTACTTACAGTAAGATTAATTAAGTAATTTTAGTACATTTCGGATGGAATGCTTGAATTGCACATCAGAGAGTGTAAATATGTCAGCGTTAAGAAAGAATGAGTTATAATTTTGAGTAATGCGTCGCAGAGGTGAACGTTTACCAGCATTAGTACGACAACTACCAATGGCGAACAACTTACGGGTGCGAACTTCTCGCATGTGAATGGTTCTAGGAACAACATAACACAGTCTGTTGGTCAGCTCAGTACAGTCGAACTTGTTGTGAATAATACCATGAAGTACCATACATTCCAGAAGCTTACGTCTAGATTGCAAGGTGAGAAGATCATACTTATCTAAAAGTTGGTCAGACGGTAGATATGAGCCATAACATCTGTAATGCATGGATCTCAAGTATTTGCGTTGCACAACTTCTATCATTTCGTTATACTTATTATATAAAGGATTCCATACCGGTACGGCAAATTCTAACTGGGAGCGTACTAAAGTTTTGTAAAGATACAGATATGTATACGATTTCTTAAAGTCTTTAGAAGATCTCATAATAAATCCATACATTCTATAAGCCTTGTTTATTATATTTTCGACATGAATGTCCAAATGCAATTTATCATCAAATGTGACACCAAGGTCACGTATAAAAGAAACTTTACTTAGAGCTACATTACAAAGGGAGTAGTTAAAGTTAATATTTTGTTTTTTCTTTGAAAAGCTTATATGGCTACATTTGGGTAGACTTAACTGCAACTTATTACTAATACAATAATTAGACAATCTATTTAAATCTTCCTGAATTAGAATACAATCCGAGATGTTCTTGATAGGTTTGAAAATTTTGAGGTCATCTGCGTAGAGTAAGAAGTTGCAGTTATGGAAACACCAACCAATATCATTGATAAACAATACAAACAAGAGTGGACCAAGTATGGACCCCTGAGGAACACCAGATGTTACACAAATACTCTGAGACTGAAACCCATTAATAACAACCTTTTGGGTTCTATTGGTTATGTATGAGGAGAACCAGCGCAGTAAATTGCCACGTATGCCATTAAAGGATAATTTCTTTAAAAGGAGCTCATGATCAACCTTGTCGAAGGCTTTTCGAAAATCTGTGTATATAGCATCTGTTTGAGTATTATTATCCATGTTTTCAAATAATGATGAAACATAAATCATTAGGTTGGTAGTAGTAGACCTTCTTTTTACAAATCCATGTTGTTATTTGATAAAAGTACTATGCAAAACAGGGTAAATTACATTATGAACAAGTCTTTCAAAAAGCTTCGCCAGGGCACACAAAATAGAAATGGGTATGTAATTATCTACCTCATGCTTAGAGCCATTTTTATGTACAGGTACTATATTTGCTCGCTTCCAAATCTCAGGGAAAACTCCCTCTGAGATACATTTATTATAAATTATACTCAAGGGCTTAGAAAGTCCTTCAGCAGCATGAACTAGAAAGTATGCTGGAAGTCCATCAGGACCTGATCCTTTTGAAGGATCTAAAGCTTTCAGTTCGGTGAGAACTTTATTCTCGCTAAAATGTAAATCATGCAAAATTACATCATCAGCATCAGAGTCGGTAGACGAAGCAGACCACGCATCAGAAGTCAAGGTGGAAGGCTCATAAACTGAGTGGAAAAACATAGAAAACATATTACAAATTTCATCAGGATTATTAGACATTGCGTTATTAAAGACCATATACGAAGGAACATTAGATGAAGCTTTCTTATTGGCTATAAAAGACCAAAAATGCTTAATGTTACTTTTAATACCGTCTTCTACTGAACTAACATAATTTGCATAACATTTTTTAGATTCCGATTTGAAACGATGCCTGTTCCTTGAAAAAATCTCATAGTCAGTTTCATTTTTATATGTCTTCCATCTAACCCACGCCTTTTCTTTATTTTTCTCAATGTGAATTAAGGAGGAAGTGTACCAAACGGGGTATCGCGAGGATCTAGATGATACCGTAGGTGTGTGTTGCTTAATAATGTCGAAGAGCGTGTTATAAAAAAGATCGACAGTCGCCTCCACATTATGCATGTTAAACAAATTAGACCAGTCGACTTTACCTAGGTCTGCAATAATGAAGTCATACTTTGCCTTATAGAAGTTATACTTGGACAACGATTGACGACGCATAGGAGAAGACATACCTTTAAATGTGAATTCAACATAAAATGGTGGATGAAATTTATCACTTGGTAAAAGAGTGTTAGTAAGCTGAGTGATGTTACATTTAATGTTCGTCATTAATAAGTCAAGTATATTTTCTTTAACATTTTTAATATAATTATATTGATCAGCACCATGAAACGACATAAAATTCCTTAAAAGAGTAGAAAGCGATGACGATCCGGTGCAGTCGAGTGTTCCGTCACCTTTAGACTCCCATTTAACCTCAGACGAGTTATAATCGCCAAAAAGAGAAAAACTAGTAACAAAGTAGGATGTTTAGAGAAGATATCAATGTTATTATAGGACCATTGTTTGTTTATATAAACAAACGAGGGTTAAGTGGACACACATTAAATTATTTTTAAGGATTAGTTAAATAAGATGAAAATAAGTCAGTGCTCCTGCAACTGCAACACAATAAAAAAATGTTTTATTTTAATGTGGGTTCTGCGAAATAAGAGCCCGATGCCTGGAAACTCGCAAATATTGTCGATTGTCCAGTCCAAAAAGCAGATTGCGAATAGCATCCACAAAAACTCCGGCACACAGACTAGTAAGTGAACAAATTTTTTGTCACGAATTGCAGCAACTTGACCGCCACGCCGATGTGACCACATGCTACTCAACATGATGAATAGGTAAGGAGATTTACAAAAAAATCGATGTTACATTCCTCCCTTATAAATTTTATCAATCGGCCGAATGTTTGTGACGAGGCAGCATTGATAAGTATTTTTTTTCGGGTTTTGTATTAGTTCATAAGGGCGATAATATTTAAGATATTTATATAAATAAACACAAATAATTTTATTACAGAGATAAAATCTCAAAGAATAGAAAGTTTACAAGATGAGACTTACAGAAGATGTGATTAAACATCTGTCATTTAAATTTTAAATAATAAATTATTTCGTCAAATTTTACTGTGTTACCTCAGATAATATAATACTATACTGAGTTGCTTAATTGAATAAAAATATGATCTGTGTTCATTCAGTTGTAGCTAAGGCTAGCAAGGTGACCAAATTGTGCTTAATTGTTCAAAATGTAAGTTATTTGGGAGTAAGTTCAACAGGTAATCTAAAGGTATTGTGAGTTCCAACGTTATAGTGTAACAAACATATCTATAAAACATTTTTTTTTGTTTGTTATCTTTGCCGGTGATATATACAGATTTAAAAAAAAAATAGGAGATATCTGAGCAATGATTGTTTAGTGGGATTCGTTTAGAAAAAAGTTATTTAGAAAACCTATTAAATCAAATTTTTTTATAAAATAAGATATTATTTCTTGGCAATATTTCCAATAAAAATATAGATTTGCTTGCAGTATTATTCAAATACTGAGGCAAGGTATCAATAAACACTTCTAACGCTTGGCTAAGGAACTTGTTTTCTAAGGAACGTTTGCCTTATAATATGCAGCGAGAGAAAACTGACAGCGAGGATGATGTTTCTTTTTTGAGAAATGAAAATAAATTAACGCTTGATGTGACTATTACCATCGCTATTTCTTTAATAGCAAGTTGATTAAGGTTTTAACGAGGGAATGGAGTTGCCTGCCACAAGTATATTATTATGCTTACTAGGTAGCTTTAATAATATAAGTGTATTTAATGTATTGTGTAATTGCAGAAAATATATATATTTTTTCATTTCATTGAGAAACCATGGCCGTGATAGCTATTAAGTCATTTGGCTTTGTCATGTACAATAAAGTAAGTTATTTTTTATTTTAAAAACAAGTCAGGAAAAAGAAAGCTGGGAGGCGTTATTACGCCTATTGTTGACCATACCTATTGCAAGCAATTTAGCAATTTGATTTAATTGCAAGCAAGGAACACCACTTATTCGATTCATTTATGAAATGGCGGTGGTGTTATTAATATACAACAAAAAACTTCAGTATAGGCACCTGCAGACAGACGGCGTGGTGCGCATCCTAGCTGTAGAGAGCTTAGCCGCAGTGGTAGGCGCCGCCCATCGGGTAGCAGCCCATCGGTGCTAGTATACGCACGGCATGCGAAGGATTTTATACCAAAAAAGCTGATCCAGGTCATTAATAAGCAGCAATTATTTCTTGTTTGTGCAAAATCTTATAGTGTCTCACTTTGACCGGCTGCTGCGCAGTCCATTGTCAAAGCAACGGAGAAAGTATTGAAAACTATTCGTTTATGTTAATGATCTAAGTATCAGGAAAAAAGAAACAAATATTTTTCCACCATACAATACAAAGTTGACAAGGTCTATAGTACGATATAATACGTAATTATTATATTTATATTTTATAATAGATAAACATTCAAGCTTATTGAGCTGTACAAGCCTTAAGCTTGTCCAATATTAAAATTTTATGTGTTAAAATAGCAATGCTACCGCAGTACAAACTGCTGTAATAGTTCCTAAGTATCTGACAAAGTCACTAAAATGTATTTTATTTGAATTTAATAGCTTTTCCTAAAAATATATTGTTTGTCCTTTTTTGTCAATATACTAATAATTCTAGAAATTCAATAAAAGGCCAAAGAATATACATGTTTGGCTGGGAGTAATAGTACTTTCTTGATAGTTAATGAGGATCTTAAATATTTCAATCATTGTTTTTATAGTTTCTAATATTTGTAAATTTGAGAAATTTTGGTGATTAATACTCAGACATAAGTGTCATCTTAATAGGTAATTGAAGCCTGAAAATTAATGGTTAAATTATTGGTTTTAAAAATTTAGTAAAGACGATGATTATGTGTAGTGGCTGTGCAAAAGCCAAAGAATAAGACCCAAAACTCATGAAGTTTATTATCTAAATAACATCCTTACTAATAATATTAAAAATGCAAAGTCCTTTGGTTTGTTTGTTACGCCTTCACGTCTTAACTACTGAACAGATCATCATGAATTTTTTTATACACGTTGTCTGGGTGACAGAAAAGGACATAGGGTACCTTTAATCCCGAAAGGAAAATATTTCTCCCGAGGGATAGCTAGAAGCCTTTCCATGCAAGCGAAGCCGCGGGCGGCCGCTAGTCTTAAATACTTTTTGCGCTGAACGTGAAAGCAACCGTTCTCAAGGACTAAAAGTTGTGCCATGACATTATCAGGACACATGTTATGAGTTTAAAGTCGTTCTTGCATCCTCCATGAAATGTTCTGAAAGTACCCACATGTTCTATTTTTTTTTTGTCAAGAAAATAAAGTATATTTGTTTATTTTCTAATTTAAGTAACTGAATACTTAGGATTAGCATTGGAAAATAACCTCAAGCACATACGGGCGTTTTTGATAGTTATTACTCGAATCGAGAACGTATTTTAGGTGACCAGCTAAAGGTACAGACCTTATGTTCTGATCCAATAGCGCGACACGGTGCCAACGGTGGTGATTACGGGTGGCCTTTGGAGCTGGAAGCTGCAGGTAGGTGCCGCAAGGCTGATGAAAACGTTAAACTTGCCCTGCTGGTTGCTGTCCGTCTAATCGGCCCAATTGCTTGTGTTCCAAGACATGGTTGTGGTTGTTGTGGCAGACCCCGAGTTTAGAGAGGACTGAGCAGTAGGTGTCGTCGCGCTGACGGTCTTTAAAGACACTATATTATTATGAACGATTTTCAGTAGTGGCATAATACATGATAATCGCATGATTCATTTTCAACAAATCGCGATGAGTTTGCCAATAATGTTTTTTTCTATTTTACTCATCTTACGGGCACCTTTAACACTTGTGGAAGTGTATTTTGATGTTCAACATCATTGCTGATTTTTCCTCGAAGAAAAGAATAAGAAGGAATCATAATT
This sequence comes from Agriphila tristella, assembly GCA_928269145.1. Taxonomy (NCBI): domain Eukaryota; kingdom Metazoa; phylum Arthropoda; class Insecta; order Lepidoptera; family Crambidae; genus Agriphila; species Agriphila tristella. The sequence goes on along the minus strand of OV743436.1, from coordinate 25,132,591 downwards.
TTGTTTTATAATATTGTTCGAGAAAATTGAAAACATAAAAAAGTACTTGTACTTACTGATACAGATCAGTGACAACAATTTTGATGTTTCACTAAAAAGGTTATAGGCCTTCAACTTTGATAGCAAATATTTTATTTATATTTGTAAAATAACGGTTAATATCTCGTACTAACACATAAAAGTATCTCGTATTGACTTAAAGTAAATAATCTGCAGTTTACGTCAGCAAATCTAGGTATATATGTTTTATAAAATTACGGCTAATATCCCGTATTAGCTCATAATAGTACTTATCACTGGTCAATATCAAGTATTGACTCGGGAAAAAATATCTCATAAAAGAAAGTATGTCGTATTGACTCAAAGCAAATATTTTGCAGTTATCGCCAGCAAATCTATTCATATTTTGTAAAATATGAAGCGGTTAATAATAATTAAACGAACTTACCTGTAAGTTGAGTTCAATCATAATATACGAAGGATTCGTCCGAAGACATTAACTCACAAAAGCATGTCGTATCGACTCGAGGCAAGTATTCGGCAGTTTATTGTAAAATGATGGTTAATATCTCGTATTAACGCATAAAAGTATCACTGGTCAATATCTCGTATTGACTCGGGAAAAAAAAATCACTGGCCAATATCACGTATTGGCTCGGGAAAAATGTACCATTGGTCAATATCTCGTATTGACTCGAGGCAAATGTAAGGCAGTTTGCCTTTGCGAATAACTTGCATACTTTTCATCACTAAGAGAAAAGATAAATTGTGAGTCTACCTTCAACATTCGTATCACTTGCATAGTGACGGTATTTTACCGTTTCTCACAAATTAATTCACGTTTATAATTGCACTGGTTTTAAGACTATAGTTAAACAAAAAAGTAATATTTTTGTAACGACGTGCGTCTTGCGCGCGCGCGCAACAAAGAATGAGGTTGACGCGGCGGCGGGCAGCGCTGGTCGGTGGCAGAGAGGGGGTGACTATTGCTTTCTCTGTCACTCTGAAGGCGTGCGAGTAAGTGCGAGCGATTAGCAGAGCTACTACTTTGTAACAAATTAAATCTCTTCGACGATGACGGATAATTGTGATACTATCTACCATCTTTATGGACAATTATTTAAGATGAAACAGTAAATTCTGTGCTAGAATTAAACAACAGATTATCTTAAAGTTTTCTAAGTCGTCATCAATTTTCTTAACAGTTTTCACAAAGCAGGAAGCAACTAAAGCTTAGGGCTATTTGTTTGTATTTTCGTATACTTGCTCACCTAATAAAAAAATTCACAGATTTTACAGTCCCCGCAAGAATCAGAGCATTGGAAATGAACACAGAAATTAACCAAAAACCAAAATTAAATCAAATGCAAAGTCCTATTATATTTTTAAAGTTACCGAGGTACCTAGTACCTATTTCTCTTTACGATTGTGACACTCGGCTCCGCCTCGTGTCACAAAAGCGCCCGCTGACTGCCTCGACGCAGCCGAAATATTATTAACCGATTTTCAAAATTCCAACGAATGCACTTCTCGTCTGCTTCTGCATCATTTAACACTATTACCATGACAATCGGTCAATAATCATAGAAGCTACATCACTTTTTATGTACGGAAACAGCCGTTTTTCTACAATTCCAAATCTAAAGGGACCACCTACAGGTCACAATTATAAACCGATTTCTAAAATTATTTCGCCATTTGATAGCTAAGCTAATGCCCTAGGACATTTTTTTCATTTTTTCTTAAGTCGGTTTTTGTTCCAAAATATTCACAATTTAGTAAACAAACATCCCCCAAAAAACACCCCCCGGAATTTTTGGAAATTCGCAAAATTCCAAAAAAAGTTACCAGTAGATTTTCAAAATTCAAACGTTCACACGTGTCTCGATAAACTCTTCAACTTTTGGTACTAATTTTATTTCGATCCTCCCAAAATCCTCGGAGATATGGCCAAAAATACGTCTCAGGCGATTTGCATCTGATAACCATTTTCAATGGTTAAACAGTTTCTTTTCTCACGCTTAATTTAAAATACCTACATTAGACATCACAGATTTTTTTTCCAAAGATATTAACGCTTTTACTCTATTGAATATTCAGCCTGAAAACTTTCACCCGTTAACACCACACGGTCGAAAGTTGACAAATTCAACGTTTCGTAGTCCCCTGTTTCCTGATCCAAAATTAAATCGATTTAAAAGATTTCTTCATCAAAAAATAATAAATAAATTAAAAAATATTAAAAACACGACTGCCCTGCCAAAACGAACTAAAAAGTTAAACAACAAGTGTCATTGCAGTCGGGGGACCTTATTATGGAACAATTTTTGATCAAAGACGTCCCCCGACTGCAATGACACTTGTTGTTTAACTTTTTAGTTCGTTTTGGCAGGGCAGTCGTGTTTTTAATATTTTTTAATTTATTTATTTTTATTTCAAACATTTTAGTGACATAGTATATAGTTTTGGAATGTGCTCATCAAGGCCTTTCATTTGATGCCCATATTGTAATAATAGAAGAAAAAAAATTTTTTTTCACATTTGAAAATGGCGTCGTACAGTCGCCATATTGATTTTTTCTAAAAAAAATATAGCCAGTGTCACTCCGGATGTTGTAAGGATTCTAACGATACCCCACTTATCCAAATCAGTTCAGGCATTTAGAAGTTATGGTGGAATAAAGAAACTCACATACCCACAAACATACATGAACCCTGAACACATAACACTCTTTTTGCTTTGGGCAGTCGTGTAAAAAATAGCTTTTCCTATGTTCCTATGTTTTGCTTTTTTAATTTGATTTCGTCATACTTGATTGCTGGATGTCTTGATAATGTTAATTTTTTTCTAAGTTTTTGAAGATTTATTGACCGAGCGAGCACGAAGTGCGAGCGAAGCGTCTCTGCTTCAGCTTGGACAAAAATTCTTTCGTGTGTCTGTATGTGCTCTTCTTCAGGTCGCATTTCTCAACCGATTCTCGTGAAAATTTGTGAGCCGGTTCGAAAATTATATATAATTTTTTTGTCCAGCCAGATTTTTTAAAATTTCAGAATGGCGGAGATATGTTAAAAAAACAGGTTTTACGGCTTTCCAGCACTGTCTGTTCTCCTCTACAGGTCGCATTTCTCAACCGATTCTCGTGAAATTTTGTGAGCAGGTTTGAAAATAATACAGAATTTTTTAGTCACGCCACTTTTTCGATTTTTTTTAAAATGGCGGAGATATGTAAAAAAAACATATTGCAATCCAGCTTTCCGGCTCTGTCTTTTCTCCTCTACAGGTCGCATTTCTCAACCGAATTTCGTGAAATTTTGTGGGCAGGTTTGAAAATCATATAGATTTTTTTAAGTTGAGACAGTTTTTCCAAATTTTACGTAATGGCGGAGATATTTAAGAAAAATGTATTTCAGTCCGGCTTTTTGGCGCTGGATGTTCCCCTCTACAGGTCGCATTTCTCAACCGATTCTCGTGAAATTTAGTGAGCAGGTTTAAAAATAATATAGATTTTTTTTGTCACGCCACTTTTTCGGTTTTTTTCAAAATGGTGGAGATATGTAAAAAAAACATATTGCAGTCCAGCTTCCCGGCTCTGTCTTTTCTCCTCTACAGGTCGCATTTCTCAACCGAATTTCGTGAAATTTTATGGGCAGGTTTGAAAGTCATATAGATTTTTTTAAGTTGAGACAGTTTTTCCACATTTTTCGAAACGGCGGAGATATGTAAGAAAAATGTATTTCAGTCCGGCTTTTTGGCGCTGGATGTTCTCCTCTACAGGTCGCATTTCTCAACCGATTCTCGCCAAATTTTGTGAGCAGGTTCGAAAATTACATAGAATTTTTTTGTCACGCCAGTTTTTTGAAATTTTTCATAATGACGGAGAAATGTAAAAAAAAACATATTTCAGTCCGACTTTACAGCTGTCCATTTTCCTCTACAGGTCGCATTTCTCAACAGATTCTCGTGAAATTTTGTGAGCAGGTTCGATAATTATATAGATTTTTTTAATTTAGCCAGTTTTTCTAAATTTACTAAAAATCACCATTTCGAAATTATTTTAAAATAAAAAGCGCCATCTAGCTGCGAACATATCTACCAAATAATTCCAAACAGCACGTACTTGAAAACGTGAACAGTGTGGGGAAAAGGGGTGGCGACATCTTTTAGATAGTTTTTTAAACAACATTACAGTTTGAGCTACTTTTTAACGCGAGGTCTACAGCTCACGGAGCCACTAGTATTTATTTTATTAATAATTACTGAAAAAAAGGAAAACATAGGAATACAGCTAAATCCTTTCTTTAAATTTTAATGAAAAAAATATTTAACTTGTTCCAGTTTTGGAGGAGGAAACAGGGGACTACCAAACGTTGATTTTGTCAACTTTCTATAAGATTTTTTAATTCTCTCGACCGTGGTGTTTCCTCTTTCCATAACTACAACTCGACCAAATTAAAACGTAGTGAAATGAACGTAGCTGTCATGCGCCTAATTATCTTGGTAGAGTTTGTAGTTAAGTATAAAACTGTGATCCTTAAGTTTAGTGCTAACGGGTGTTTAACTTATAAATTCTTAAATAAACTCAGCTGATATTCGACGTTGCTAAGCCACTGGTTTTTAATTAAAATAAATAAAGTCTTAAGACCACAGGACTTGGTCCACTTTACGAGCTTAATTGGCGGGGCCAGGGCTTCTCAATTTATGGTCAGCTTAGCACGCCCTAACAGAAGTCTATTCGGATTTGCTCAAAACTTTCTAGAACATATCATTTAATTAGAAAACTAGAAAACGACTAGGAAAGTAAAGCCTTAAGTTATTAATTAATAAAAAAATGCGTCCAAATCTCTTTTAAAACTAAGTCGACGGCAAAAAAATGGCCATCAAAAAGTTATGTCAAAAAAAATTATTAGAAATCGGCTCACCCGTAGCAACTCAGACGGGATCCCGTCTGAGTTGCTACGGGTGAGCCGATTTTTTCTAATATTTTTTCATTATTTATTCATCTTAATATAAAAATAGCATTATGAATGCAAAAATCTAAAAGTTTAAAATTATGTCAAAAATATAAAACAAATAATAAAACCCTAATGCCGGCACTTTACGATCGCCGAGTGGCTATGTAGCAGTCGGTGGTGTACTTTGCGGGTTTTGTTACAAATTTGTGAAAGAGGTACTTTTCAAAAGCATCAACGAACTACATTTTCGCCGAAGCTAGGGCGAGCGTGTGGAGCTGGTGTTAGAAACTGGTACAATGCGATTAAATTGACAATGGAGTCGATTCGCTCCAATTTTACTCGAGAATGTATGGCAAAGAGAGAAAGAGATAGAAAGAAAGAGAGAGAGAACGAGAGAGAGAGTCGTTTTGTGCCGCAAGCGCTCTGAAGTTGCCGCAGATCATTGTTAATTGTCGAGTCATAGCCTTCTTTATTTCCAAGTCGTGAACATAAGTTTGGCAACGTCTGTTACTGTCAGTTCGTACTCATGGCGTCGGCTAGTCTCCATACTAAATGTATAGGAATATTTCAATTTTAAGAGGTCGATATTTTTTTTCGTCGTAATCGTGTGAGGTTTAAAATATGAAAATAATTTAGTTCTTTTATTGAAATGCTTTGTATACTAAACAATAAGAAAAATATCAATGTTAACCAGGAAAAAATGTCTGTCAAAGATGTCATCTTTTTTGTTGATTTTCTTCAGCAGGGAGTTGATTAACACGCCCTTTAGCAATAAATGATATATTATTAGGAAGGTCTTTTAAAGACAAATATTTGATGTTCATATACTTTACATCAATTGTAAATACTTTTGGAGTTATAGGTTATCAAAGTATAAAAGTGGTTTATTGTCTATGGGAGTTGATCTACCCCACCTCTAGCAATGAATGATATATCATTAGAAAGGTTTTCATATGACAAATATTTGCTGCAAACATACTTTCTATTATTTTTTTGTATTTTCGGAGTTTTAGTTCATTAATGTTAAAAAATTTGGTCAAGTTCAGAGCGTTATAACTCTCAAAGTACTAATAGTTGATGTTTATAGTGATACAATAAATTGTTTCAAATTTAAATACCTTTCCAATGATGTAAGATTTATTGCTAGAGGAGGCTTAGATCAAAATGCTCATCGTACTAAAGAACCCCCGAAAAGTTCAAATAATTTGACTCAAACCTTATTTTCTAATAAATAAATAATAATAATAAATATAAAACTTTATTGAAATAATCTTACATCAAAATTTACAACTAGTTTAAACATAGATAATATAGGAAAAACAAATAATAAATAATTTTTAAAATAATTTTATACTATGTGCTTGACCACATGCGATGTTGCCGTTCTGCTCAACTTCAGGGCTTGGAAGATATAGAAGGCTATGGTCGAGTTAATCGCATTGTATGTTTCGGAACTGCTATTAAAATAGAAAAAGCATAAAAAAGTACACACCCAAGTGTACGAATTGTATTGTAGGTATTATGCTGTTACCATTCAAGTAAGAACATATTTTTTGATTTGCATATCGTCGGCGAAGAGTGAAAACCTCGTAAATCCTCTTTCTCATCTAAAACACTTTTGCCGAGTTTTTCGTCACTCACGACCAGCTTCTGTCATTGACGAGGTTTTCATAAAATACAATAGATGTCTGTCAAAAACTGCAAAAAAAAAATTCTAGATAAAAAGGACATTAACGAGGTTTTCACTCTTCGCCGACGATATCGCGTTTCCATTTGATTCAGCAACCGTTCTCCTACGACCGATTTGCTATTGGACTGTTCGTCGACAGGACGATTCATTTATTTCCATTTCCCCTACAGCGTCTTTCACCTACGGACTGTTCGCCGACAGGACCTTTGGTATATGTCACTTTTGACGACACGCCGTTTCACCTACTGAATGTTTCACCGACACGACGATAAACCTATAACTCTTTTAACTACAACCCTTTCCATCTACGGAGGATTCGCCGTCAATATTAAGGCAAGCGATATTACAAAGAATAATAAATACATATTTCAGGATGCAGCACTCAGGGCCACACAGCCATCTAGTCTCAAATTAAGTCAACTTGTGCTATGGGTACTAGATTACTCATACATATTTTTTGTAAATACATACTTATAAATATAAATTGTAGTTTTAATTACTTAAATGTTATTCTATTCTTTGAAAATAAAATAATTTATATCACGCTTATACCTAAGTATTGCAGTTGCTTCATTGTTATTTATTATCTACTAGCTGATGCCCGCGACTTCGTTCGCGTGGACTTTATGACTTCGGCGTAGCATATAAATATGAACTCATGTAGTTACATAACAAAATACTTGTAGCAGTGTTATACTTAATGTTAAAAGTTAATAAATTATTTTTAGTTTATTTTTATATTTAATATTATAAACATAGTTTAAAAAATATATTATAAACTATGTTCGGAGTCTTTGCTTCGGGAGCCAATATGAAAAGACCTGAATAGTCCAATCAACGGGGCTTATGGAACCCGAATAATTCTTCCGTCTATGAAATTTGGCATGTGATGAAGTTAGGTAATACAGATTACAGATGTACAATAATCCAATAAATTTTGTTACGAGAAGTTATGTATTTTTACCTAAACATGAAAATCGCTTATATCTCTCTGTGAATATTTCCTCGGGCTAAAATACTTTCTGTATTCGTACTTATGAGTTAGTTAGAATAAGTATGTAAATAAATCCAATATTTTTTCGATTTCAGAGATACCCCAAATTTAAATTTCAATAGTTTTCAATATATCTTCTGTTGAAAAATTTACTTGCTGATTATTATTTTTTAATATGTTTTTATACCTTTATTATATAGCTTTGTTCAGAAGCCAATAAATTTTCTTCTTTAATCATATTTATACATAAACGTATAAAAATGGACCGACAATTTTTTCACATTACCTCTTTAGACCAAAAAATAAAAAAAAATATGATTAAAGAAGAAAATTTATTGGCTTACTGAACAAATCTATATATTAAAGGTATAAAAACATATAAAAAAATAATAATCAGCCAATAAATTTTTCAACAGAAGATATATTGAAAAATATTAAAATTTAAATTTGGGGTATCCCTAAAGTCGAAAAACTATTGGATTTCTTTACATACTTATTCTAACTAATACATAAGTACGTATACAGAACGTATTTTAGCCCGAGGAAATATTCACAGAGAGATATAAGCGACTTTCATGTTGAGGTAAAAATACCTAAGTTCTCATAACAAAATTTATTGGATTATTGTTCATCTGTAATCTGTATTACCTAACTTCATCACATGCCAAATTTCATTGACGGGAGAATTATTCGGAAGTCGCCATACAACAAATATCCTCATTGATTAGACTATGAAAACGTTACTATTTACCTACCTACTTCTACCGCGTATTTGTTCCTACTATGCAAAATAAATAATAATATAAGTTTTAATAAAATATTTACATAAACCATTTCCGGTGTAATAGATAATAAATAACAATGAAGCAAATGCAACACTTCGGTATAAGCGTGATATAAATAATTTTATTATTTTATTTTCTAAGAATAGAATAACATTTAAGTAATTAAAACTACAATTTATATTTATAATTATGTTTTTACAAAAAAATATGTATGAGTAATCTAGTACCCATAGCACAAGTTGACTTAATTTGAGACTAGGTGGCTATGTGTGGCCCTGAGTGGTGCATCCTGAAATATGTATTTATTATTCTTTGTAATATCGCTTGCCTTAATATTGACGGCGAATCCTCCGTAGATGGAAAGGGTTGTAGTTAAAAGAGTTATAGGTTTATCGTCGTGTCGGTGAAACATTCAGTAGGTGAAACGGCTTGTCGTCAAAAGTGACATATACCAAAGGTCCTGTCGGCGAACAGTCCGTAGGTGAAAGACGCTGTAGGGGAAATGGAAATAAATGAATCGTCCTGTCGACGAACAGTCCAATAGCAAATCGGTCGTAGGAGAACGGTTGCTGAATCTTTACATTCACATTTCTTAAAAATGGTTTAAAGCACTCTTGTTCGGGATAATAATAAAAACTTAACTTTAGTTTCGAGATTACTTGGAGTTTACAGCTCTCGCATTCTTTATGGAGACCATGAAAGCAATAACGACATAAAATATTATGTTGTTGCAAACGGACAGACTTTCATATTTTGTCGTTATGGCAGTTGCAATTTTCTCTAAACTAAAACAATGCAGGTTGCATAAGGAGTTCAAAAATTCTCAAAACAATCTAATTGGAACCAGGTTCTTCTTAGAATTTAAGTAATAATTTAATTAATTTTAATAATTTAAGTTATTTTTTTTACACATTACAAGCACAAGCACAATGATAAAAAAGTAGTGGGCGTAAGAATAGTACAAGGAAACAGATTATTTCATATTGAAATTTCATGAAATAAAAAATGCGATACGTTTTTATTTTTATTCCATAACTAGCTTCCGCCCGCGAGTTCGTCTGCGTGGATAGTATTTTGTCTACCCCTCGGGAACAGTTCTTTTTTTCGTGATGAAAGGTATCTTATGTCGTTCTCTGTACCCCTGACAACGTGTGTGTAAAATATCATGATGATCGATTCAGTAGTTAAGACGTGAAGGCGTAACAAACAAAGAAACAAACGGACTTTCGCCTTTATAATATTAGTAAAGAAGTAAAGACTAGCGGCCGCCCGTGGTTTCACCCGCGTGGTTCCCGGTCCGGTGGAAATATAGGGATAAAAAGTATTCTATGTTTTGATCTAAGCTATCTACTATGTGTGTGCCAAATTTCAAGCAAATCCGTTCAGTAGTTTTTGCGTGATTGGGGAACAAACATCTAAACATCCAAACCCACAAACTTTATTTTCAATTATATTTTATAATCAATTAACAACTTTTTGTCGTAAGATACAAACGTTTTATCTCACGTACCTACGCTACACGCACGTACAATACTTATATTTTAGGTACCATGGGCAACAGCGTCGCTTAACCTCTCCTAAGGTTAAAATCGCTTGCACGCCGCGCCGTCAAAACATACGTTTAGTTCAGGCAGGGGCGATACGCGCACACACCAATTTTGTTGCAAACTGGTTAAGCGACGCTGTTGCCCTTAGTACGTGAGATAAGCTAATATTTTTTAGGTTTCCAGTAAGTAAGAAAAGCACAATTATTCAGTTCTCAATTTGAAAAAGAAAATATTGAAAACAGCTACTCGACTCAACAGAAAGGAATAAGATTCGAGATGTCTATTTTCATGCTTCATAAATAAAAATAGACATTCTTAGCAAAGTTTAATTTCAGTTCCGAGCAGGCAAATAACTTTGAATGTGCTAGGAAGTTGAGCAACAATTGGAAACTTTTCCAACTCATAAAATGGAGTGGATTACGAATGGTTCATATAACTTCGAGACTTTTCAATCTCTTTTATTTGTTCTTATTTATAAGAAGTAGTGAAAAATAAGTACATAATATCATTATCTAAATATTTGCATTGCATCAGTAAGCACTTTAATATTTGGACCTTTAATTATGTAAATAAAAAAAGTAAAAAAAAAAATCTTCTAAATCTACAAGCTAAAATATACCTAACATGCGGGGCTACTCAAACGGCCACTTTTCTATCCGTTCGCTAACTTAAAAATTAAAAATAAGCCATAAACACCAAAATAACGTGTCGTAGGCTTGTCGATTCCATACAATACGACAATGTCTGTGATTTACATAAACTTGCGACGTCTGACTTGATCATTAATTGCTTATTTTTAAGATTAAAGTTAGCGAACGAATGGAAAAGTGGCCATTTGAGTAGCCCCCCTGATTAAGTAATTGAATAGAAAATCGCGGTCATACTATTTACAGTTTTATTTTATTGAACAATTGTTTAAGTTCTCATTACTTAAATACTGAAAGCTCATAAAAGAAGTTAAACTCATAATACCTTCACAAAATGGCGCTCAGACAAACAAAGTTATAAAATAGCCCTGAATTAAGGTAGTGCGGACTGCTAAAAATGTTCTCACGAGAAATTATTGTAATTAGTCTGCAATTAAGAAAATTCATTAGGGCACTCTTTTCAGTTATGGGGAAATTTATTTTGTAGTTGTAAAAGATCGTGTAGTTAGTCACAAATGTGACTAGTGATAAAAGTGGATTACAGTTTGTTCAGAGATTGGAGTATCAATAAAATAAACTTAAAAAAATGCATAAGGATTGAAAGAATAGTGATCCGTATACTCTGCTGTGTGAACTTCATCCAAATTTTTTTTATTGACCGAGCAAGCACAAAGTGCGAGCGAAGCGTCTCTGCTTCAGCTTGGGCAAAAATTTCGTATGTCCGGCTGTCTGTTCCAACCTACAGGTCGCATTTCTCAACCGATTCTTGTGAAATTTTGTGAGTAGGTTTGAAAATTATATAGAATTTTTTTGTCGAGCCAGTTTTTTGAATTTCTGTAAAATGGCGGAGATATGTTAAAAAAACAGATTGCAGTCCGCTTTCCAGCTCTGCCTGTTCTTCTCTACAGGGTACTATTATGTATTCTGTGCTACAAGTCGCATTTCTCAACTGATTCTCGTGAAATTTTGTAAGAAGGTTTTAAAATGATGTTCAATTTATTTTTGTTTAGCAAGTTTTTTGAAATTTTTCAAAATAGCGGAGGTATGTTAAAAAAACAGATTTCAGTCCGACTTTCCAGCGCTGTCTGTTCTCCTCTACAGGTCGCATTTCTCAACCGATTCTCGTGAAAATTTGTAAACAGTTTTGAAAATAACATAGAATTTTTTTGTCACGCCAGTTTTTTGAAATTTATCTTATTGGTGGAGATATGTTAAAAAAAATTATTTCAGTCTGGCTTTCCAGCGCTGTCTGTTCTTCTCTACAGGTCGCATTTCTCAACTGATTCTCGTGAAATTTTGTGAGCATGTTTAAAAATAATATAGATTTTTTTGTCACGCCAGTTTTTTGAAACTTTTCAAAATGACGGAGAAATATTAAAAAATCATTTTTCAGTCCGGCGTTTCGGTGTTTTCTGTTTTCCTCTACAGGTCGCATTTTTGAACCGATTCTCGTGAAATTTTGTAAGCAGATTTGAAAATTACATAGATTTTTTTTGTCAAGCCAGTTTTTAATTTTTTTTTAAATGGCGGAGATAATTAAAGAAAAGCATATTTCAGTCCGGATTTCCGGCGCTGTATGTTCTCCTCTACAGGTCGCATTTCTCAACCGATCCCTGTAAAATTTTGTGAGCATGTTTGTTAATTATATAGATTTTTTTTGTCGAGCCAGATTTTTAAAATTTTTCAAAATGGCGGAGATATGTTAAAAAAACAGATTTTACGGCTTTCCAGCGCTGTCTGTTCTCCTCTACAGGTCGCATTTCTCAACAGATTCTCATGAAATTTTGTGAGCAGTTTTGAAAATGATGTAGATTTTTTTCATCACGCCACTTTTTTGATTTCTTCAAAAATGGCGGAGATATGTAAAAAAAAAACATATTTCAGTCCAGCTTTCCGGCTTTGTCTTTTCACCTCTACAGGTCGCATTTCTCAACCGATTACCGTGAAATTTTGTGGGCATGTTCAAAAATGATATAGATTATTTTAAATAGAACCAGTTTTTCAAATTTTTTTGAAATGGCGGGGCTACAGGTCGCATTTCTTAAACGATTCTCGTGAAATTTTGTGAGCAGGTTCGTAAATAATACAGATTTTTTTGTCACGCCAGTTTTTTTATTTTTTTTAATGGCAGAGATACGTAAAAAATCATTTTTCAGTCCGACTTTCCAGCTGTCTGTTTTCCCTTACACTACAGGTCGCATTTGTCAACCGATTATCGTGAAATTTTGTGAGCAGGTTCGATAATTATATAGAATTTTTATTCAAGCCAGTTTTTAGAAATTTTCCAAAAAATCACCTATTTTGAAAAATGGTAAAAATTAGAAGTGCCCTCTAGCTGCAAATATACATACCAAATAATATACCAAACAGCACGAACCCACTATGTGCTTCGAAAAGCTCGTGAGCAGTGTGGGAAAAAGGGGTGGCGACATCTTTTAGATTATTTTTTAAACAACATACAATTCGAGCTATTTTTGAACGCGAGGTCTACAGCTCACTAGTAGGAGCCACTAGTAAGTACTATGGGCAACAGCGTCGCATGATTAGTTAGCAACGTTAGCAACAAAATTGGTATGCGTGCGTATCGCACGACCGACGGCACTGCGTGACTGCGTGCAAGCGATTTTAACCTTAGGAGTGGTTAAGCGACGCTGTTGCCCATGGTACCTACTAAAATAGGATTATTATTAAAGAAGTCATTCAAGATAGGAAACAGTCCATCTTTTGTAATTTTTCTTTTTCAATTGTTTAATTGAAAATTCTTTTACTAGATAACGCAAGACTTTGTATCAACTCGACCAAAGTCGCAAGAACGCCCAACTCCGAGGAATTTCAATTAAACCCACCTTCCGCTCATTGCTTGGCTGTCAAACTTTTTAGACAAGGAATACTAAAGTTAACTTAAGTTTTTGTTAAGTTTTCTTTTAAGCTTTTATCGGGATTCACAATTTTGAAAGAAATTCATTCTTCAGAGTTGCGACAAAACAATGGGTGAGAATTTATAAAATTTTGGTTTTCTTACCAGCAAAATTAGTATGAGTCAGATATTTCCATTTCTGAATTTGTTATTGTTTCCTCGTGAGTATTGTAAACAAAATCAAAAAACTTTTTGATACTACGCCGCATGGTGGAAACCATGGCGTAGTATCAAAAAGTTTTTTTAAACACAACGGGGTAGTGCTTGGCTTTCAACTCATCTGATATTAAGTGACGATAAAGCCGAAAGTGTAAGCGCATTACACCCGGAATCTGCACCACTGAGGAACTGGCTATCTTACTTCTAACTGCAACCATGTCCTAAAAGTTATTATGTAGGTAATTTAAAGTTAAAAATAATTAGATCTTCTCAAATTTTCGTACATCCTGGGTTCTTAAGATGCATTCATCGTTTTAGTCTGGCGGGGCAACTTTGCAACACTATAATAGCCCGCACTCCTAACTACGAGCGACGCGATACACAACTTACAGGCGAAACTTGGAACTTTGACTTTGTTAACTTATGTGCGACAAGTGGGTAATTAGATCTGTTTTAACGTAAGAAATTTGGGTAATTAAGATCAAAATTGCGGTTAAAGATTAGTTTTACTCGGAATGGACAACATTTCATTTTGAGAAAGTACCAAAATTAGAAAACCATTTCGAGATTTTAGTGTTCTAAGCTCATATTTTTTATTTCCGAATTTTTAGATCAGTATTTTTTAAGTTATTTAAAAGAAACTAAAATCTAGTCCAAATTGGGAATGTCAGGAAGTTTGAGCTGAGTCTATTTGTCTTGTATTTATATTATCTGTGCTTATATTATTATTAAAAAATAATCAATAATTGTCATAATACATCATAATGACAGAATGTGTTTCAAGCATTTCTTATCCGACTAGTAAAATTTCGAAATTTATAAAGTATTCCGTAGTATTGTTTGGGATACTTATGCGTTACCAGTGAAATTATGTCTTCTGTGATTAAGGGCTGTAAATCTCACACAGGAAGAAAAGAAAATAATCGATAAACATTATGATTTAATCGGTAAGTTTATATTGTTTTAGATGTTTTACTTACGCTCTTTTAGAATGAGTAAGATTTCAAACAGTGATTTAATATACAAAAAAACCATTAAAAGATATAATAAAAAATACGTGTCCCCTAATTTTGTATCTACTTTCATCATAAAAAGTGAAAACGACATATTATATTTTTGAAAGGTTGTCCATTGTTCCATGCTACTGAGGGCCTACAAATGGCCATTCTACTAAAACTAACGGTAGTAGAATAGTATGACAATGTAAGAGATTAACAGGAGCTAAGAGTTAGGTTAAGTCATTCCCATATATTGTTATTCTATTCTACTAGCGTAAATTTTAGTAGAATTGCCATTTGAGTAGGGAGGCAGGTTTCCCAAATGATGACTGAGGTTTTACCTGATGATCTCAATATTGGATAGTCTAGTCACCCAACTTGTGACCTGCTTTAGATTAAGACTAAAAATATAGTCTTTGAAATAAATAATTAGCTAAAAATAAGGATAGGATGGATACTAAAGTAACCGACATCGCTCGAAGGATTGCTCAGCTGAAGTGGCAATGGGCGGGACACATAGCGAGAAGAACCGATGGCCGTTAGGGCGGAAAGGCTCTGGAATGGCGACCGCGCACCGGACGGCGCTCCGCGGGTAGGCCCCCGACAAGGTGGACCGACGATCTGGTGAAGGTCGCGGGAAGCCAGTGGATGCAGGCAGCGCAGGACCGATCGTCGTAGAGATCCTTAGGGGAGGCCTATACACAGCAGTGGGTGTCGTGCGGCTGATATGATGATGATGAAGGATAGGATAGCTGAATACAGCAAAAAGTACTGTTTTTGTAGAATAAGTGTCACCATGAATCCCAATGGTTATTAACTTTTGTGCCAATTTACACATCAAATCTGTTAGAACAGCTAGTCCAAAGTTACGAAATAAATCATGTTGTTAAAAAATTTAATCAATAAATGCACCATTTCTAACCAAACTTGCAAATTGAAATTTAGTTGAAAGCATTTGCATACAACTGCCGTTAATCAAGCGTTTATCAGAACTCGGGAACTGTAACTAATCCAGACATTTTGTCATGCAAATAAACAGTCAGTCGTAATTTATGTGTGAGAAAACCATTTTTGGCCTCTCTCCAGCGGTGGCTAATGCTGTTTGCTTTGAGTAGGTATTCTTTCCTAGGAATACTTCGCTCTAGTTATTATTCTATAGAAGTTGCTTTTGAACGTATGTGTTTAGAAATCTAATAGCTTGTTAGATTTATGTTTCAGTTTTGTTATGGCGTTAATTTAGGAAATCATTCGTTAATGTCTTTAGTCGGTCGATATTTAAACAATGATATTAAATTATAATATCATTGTACTTAATAGTAGATTATTGCATCGAGCACAATTAAAGCGAGGTGCATAATCTGCTTTTCTTTCAACTATTACCTTTAGGAATAGTAGATAAAATAAACTCATATCAAACAGTTAAAATATAAGTTTAATTATTGAAATTAAAAGTTATGCTTGAACAATAGGGATGTTGACTAATGAATAAAATAACGAAATACTAATAAAAATCGTAAACATATCAAACTTTTGGAGTAGCTTGTATACCTCTTGGTTTTATATATTGCGTATTATTTGTTTTATGACCCTTCAAAGTTGGGTGGACAAGTCCATTTAAAAAGTATAAAATTTGTTAAAATAAATAATACATTTAGTTAGTCCGAAAAAATTTATAGCAAATTTGTCAAAGAAACCATTTTGATAAACACAATATTTAATATAGCTGCCGAACAAATTTCCTACGCGTTGCATACAACGTAGGAAGGCGTGACGTCATAACTTGGTTGCCGTTAGTATGGAGCGTTTTCGGGTGAGTCCAATTTTGTGCATTTCAAACTGTGATATCTCGGGCAGTTTTCATGCTAGCGAAATAATTCTTATACAAATGTTTCTTTTATTTGAGGGGTAATTTATGTAACATAAAATTAAAAAATTGTCAACATGCCTATTATCATTTTTAAATCAGAGTTAGCAGCAATAATTTTCAGGGTTCCGTACCCGAAGGGTAAATGGACCCTATTACTAAAAGACTCCGCTGTCTGTCTGTCTGTCTGTCACCAAGCTGTATCTCATGAACCGTGATAGCTAGACAGTTGAAATTTTCACAGATGATGTAATTCTGTTGCCGCTTTAACAATAAATACTAAAAACAGAATAAAATAAATATTTAAGGGGGCTCTCATACAACAAACATGTTGTTTTTGCCGTTTTTTGCTCAATATTAATAACGTCTGCAGGTAGACAGTTGAAATTTTCACAGATGATGTTTTTCTGTTGTTGCTATAACAACAAATACTAAAAACAGAATAAACTAAATATTTAAGGGGGGCTCCCATACAACAAAAGGGCTTTTTTGCCGTTTTTTGGTACGGAACCCTTCGTGCGCGAGTCCGACTCGCACTTGGCCGGTTTTTTTTTTAATTTGGAACAAGTAGGATAGAAACGAATAATACGTACGTAAAAAAAAAGTATTGTTGATATCAGCTGGCTGAATACAGCTAATCCATTGAGATTGGCACTTTTTGGTGCGATTAAAAAAAACTGTGCAATAATGAAATTTCATACTAAAAATGTATCTAATCGCTCTAGACTAGAGCATTAAAGACTCGCTTGGTACTGAGTTTTTAGTGTGATTGTGATGAAATTAAAGCATAGTTGGAAGAAATGGCATTTTACGTTTTGTTGCCTACAAAGAAATGATCAATAAACTCATACATATTATCGGCTCTTTATGCCCAATTATTTTCCTCGCCTAAAACGTAATATTTCAAAATAAGTTATATTAAGTTATATTTCATGTTACGCTTTTAATTTTATTATAAGTTTAAAGTCACTGCAATGCATGTGAAATGTGGGACAGTGCATTGCACACACCGTTAGGTTTTAGGTACTATGGACTCGAGTATGCAATCTGCAGAGCAGAAATGTTCATACTCGTACGTGCACAAGGAAAATGTTCCAGTATTTTTATAATTTATGTAATATTTTAGTTGCAATTTTCATTTGAAAGAGTGGCTAAACTTGACGCCAGACTTAGGTAAGATGGCGATAGATAGCCAGGCGGACTTGAAATAAGCCCTACCACCAACCAAACCGAATACCCCCTCCTGGTAATCGAACCTGGTGCCCCTGCGTCTTACACGGGTGGGCGAACCACTAGACCACAGAGGCGGTTGTATTGTTATTGCTTTACCTTTTTCGAGAAAATTATATCATTATAAAAAAACACTATGATAACAACCCGAAATCCTCAAATATTTTAACATTGAAAATGTTTTTTCGATCGCTTCGGTAAGGTACCCAATTTCAGCAAAAGTGAGACATTGCCCTGGTCCCGTGAGTTTTGGGTCTACGTGAATGTACTAAATGTCAAAAGATGCCTCTCAGCAAGGGCTACAATATGGTGAAAAAAAATTTTGAAAAAGTCAAAAACTTTTTTCGAAAATCGCATAAATGTAGAAAAATTACACACTTTTTCGGGATCTTTTCTCACTAAATCGACAATTTCTCAAAAACGAAAAGCGATATCGAAAAAATGAAAAAAACCCCTAGAGATATTGAGTTAGGCTACCTACTGAAATTTGTATATGTCCCTGACTCTTACGGTCTGGGCTGTAGCTTATCCTTTATGAAACGAAATGTTGGGATACCGCGGGCGACGTACGCGGCGCGGGATAATGGTAATACGTAGTAGGTACGATTGAAGTTTTTAAATAATTGTATATTTCAAAGCTTGTAATAGTGTTTTATATTTTGTATTTTTTATTTATTTCCGTATTTTTTATAAAAAAAAAAAGTATTTAGATATACAGGGTGGAATTTTTTAATGCCACCTGGAGGGAAAGTACTCTAAACAACGGAGATAGCAAATTCCACTCAAAGAAAACATTCCTTTATTTTTGAAAAGAAGCAAAACTGCATTCAATTTTTTTTTTAAATACCCTTCCCACGCCCAGGAATCGAACCGGCTACAATTCGAAAAAACAACACCATATACTTTTATCATATTCATCTATAGGGTCAAACATAAGGATGAAATCTTTCTTACAAACATGGTAAATTAAATGAAAGGAAAACCATAAAAGACAAGATAAAACACTTTTACTAAATGATCCAATATGTTATATTAGTACCTACCTAGTTCGCAATAAATTATCTTTGATGTAGAACTATTTCGATAAGATGTTCGTAATGCAGACTCCTTATAGGATAGATGAGACATAAAAACTGCGTGTAGCAGTAATCTAAATTATGGAATTTTACATTTGGAAAAGGAACCAGAGAAATACCAGCAACATGGGGCCCATTTCGAACAACCAATAATAGTTATTTTCACCTCTCCAGCACGAAAAGGGTGCTTTTGGCGCGTAAAAACTCGCAGCAAAATCGATTTTTGCTGCGAGCGTGAGACAAAGTGCTTTTTTAATTTCTAACATCAACTTTTAAAATAATAAAGAAAAAACAAATAAAGTGACAAGGATGACACTTGTAAAATTGATATGTGAGAAGAGGATAGATAGAGTGCTTTATGGTGTCATACACGGATTAAAAAGTAAAAAAATAAAATGCACGGATATACCAAGGAGTTTTAAATAAGGATTGTTAGGTAAAAAAGAAGGTTGATAATTCGAAATAAAGAGTATGGAGGTAATGAGGTCACATGTATGAAATAAATATGAAATAAGAAAAATTAATGAAATTGATTAACAAATTATATGTTTTATGATTATAAATAAATAAATAAGACGGAATATTAATGAATAAGAGAAAAACACAACGTAATGTAATCAAAACGAGGGGAATCTACTTTACTGACTCTATGAATAAAATTTTTCAGCATAGGTTTGATTGAATTATTTTTGTGATAAATTACAAAAATGAATGTGTCCAACGATGAAGATAGTTTCCTAACTCCAAAAGAGTTAAGTGAACAAGTTTCTAATGCTGAAATAAGCTTTTTTACCAGGAAAGTCACGTTAAAATTTTCTCGCTGGTCGAGGTGAAAAGTTGTATGTTTTACACGAGACCAAAATGTTGTTCTGCCTCGTGCCTTTAAATCACTCACTGTGCTCAGTAGTCTATATTAGAATCACTCGCTACGCTCGTGATTCAATTCTAGACTACTTCGCTAGATCGTGATTTAAAGTCGCCACTCGCAGCACAAATTGATTTTGGTCACTTGTATAACAAATAACTATTGTTATACAAGTGACCAAAGTCGATTTGTGCTGCGAGTGCCGATTTAAAGGCACGAGGCAGAAAAAAACTTTGGTCTCGTGTTAAACATACAACTTTTCACCTCGACCAGCAAGAAAAAATTCACGTGACTTTCCTGGTAAAAATCTAAATTCAGCATTAGAAACTTGTTCTCTCAACTCTTTTGGAGTTAGATAACTATCTTCATCGCTGGGCGTACTCATTTTTTGTTATATCACAAAATTAGTTCGATCAAACCTATGCTGAAAATTTTTATTCATAGATTGAAAGTGAAAGTGAAAGTGAAATATATTTTATTTAAATAAGCTCACATAATAAGCATTTTTAAATCGTCAATTCTTTTACCCTACCACCCATTATGACGTCTTTTAACTGACAAGAAAAATGGGCGCAAAAAACTTGTCAGCTTTATCAATCAGATGGAACGATATTTACAAATATGTATATCGTTTCCAGACTTTATATTAACAAAGATTAACAAATAAATAACATTATTGAATTAGCTCATTTCTTAATGAGTTTCAAATTTCTTAATCAATTTACAGATTTTAAGCTAAATTCAAAGTTTGAACTTGTTATTCAGTCTAGGATAAAAATAAAAGAAAAACATACAATTCAATATGCATTAAGATAGGTAGTCAGAAGCAGACCCATTCCCACTGGCAGCACCAGTTCCCGAACATGACGCATGAACCAGCCATCTCTTCGCTCAACCATATTTGAGGGAACGTAACGACCCGCCTCATACGACACCACCGAAGAAATGATTAAAGAGAGCATGACATACTAAGACTACCTATGTTAAGGCATCGAATTGAAAATTTATATCCAAAAGCTTTTCATAGGTCTTTCACTAAACTACTGACTATAGAAAGTAAAAATATTGCAATTAAATAAATCAAAACAAGGTAAGCTATTAAGAATTATATTTTTTGAGTAAGAAGTGCCATACATACAGACAATATAAAACAGATCTTTTATATACGAGTTATACGACGCCCTTAATACAAGCAGACAGAAGCAGACCCATTCCCACTGGCAGCACCCGTTCACGAGCATGACGCATGAACCAGCCATCGCTTCGCTCAACCATATTTGAGGGAACGTAACGACCCGCCTCACACGACACCACCGCAGAAATGTTTGAAGTGAGCATGACATACTAAAGCTACCCATATTAAGTCGTCGAGTCAGGAAGCCAGAAGTACGTTTTTAAGTAGGTAGGATACTTCTCACAATTTTATACTTAGAAAAGAAAATCACGATTCGAGTTTAATTAAAGGACTTTTATCTAGACCTATGAAAGAATTCCGGACTTGTTCTAATCAATACTGAGGTATTAGAGTAATAATTAACAATACAAAAGCTATGCCCATGCCTTTTTATCCTTCAAACAATCGTCAACAGTGTAATAACCTTTACTCATTAAATTGGATTTAACAGTATTTTTAAATTTTTCCAAGGGCAGTTCTGTGACTTGTTCTGGTATCTTATTATAAAAGGTAATACATCTACACAAAAAAGAGCTTCCGGTTTTATGCAGTCTGCGCCTTGGAACAGCAAGTTTGTTCTTGTTTCTTGTATTGAGTTTATGAACATTACTATTTTTTACAAAGCTATCTAAATTTTTCTTTACATACATTATATTTTCATAGATGTATTGGGAAGCTACCGTTAATATTTTAATTTCTTTAAATAGGTCACGAAGAGTATCTCTAGACCGTAAGTTGTATATAGCGCGCACTGCCCTTTTTTGTAAG
Organism: Agriphila tristella; assembly: GCA_928269145.1. Taxonomy (NCBI): domain Eukaryota; kingdom Metazoa; phylum Arthropoda; class Insecta; order Lepidoptera; family Crambidae; genus Agriphila; species Agriphila tristella. The sequence continues at coordinate 25,110,925 of OV743436.1, read as the reverse complement.
ATGAATATGTTATTAATATTAGCAGCTGAGCCCCACAACAACAAACCGTAGGTCATAATACTATGAAAATAACTGAAGTAAACCAATCTTGCTGTTTCAATGTCGGTCAGAAGCCTTATTTTCTTAACTGCAAAGGCAGCAGAGCTAAGTCTGCTTGACAGGATATCGATATGAGGGTCCCATTGCAACCGCGAGTCTATAGTAATACCTAAAAATTTTGTTGAGTCAACAAATTCGACTGCTTCGCCATTTACATGTATAGTCATATGAACCTGCCTCACATTAGGAAGTGAAAATTTAACACATTTAGTTTTACTAGAGTTAAGCTTCAGATTATTAATAGTAAACCAATGCATCACCTTGGAAAGAGTGCTGTTTACATCGTCACTGCAGTTACATCCTCTATCAACTTTAAAAATTAAAGAAGTATCATCAGCAAACAGTACTATTTCACATAAGTTTTTAGTATAGTAAGGAAGGTCATTAATATAAATAAGAAATAGCAATGGACCCAATATCGATCCCTGCGGCACGCCCATAGTAATAGGTGCTTCATAGGATTCTGTTTTATTTACAACAACTTTTTGGGTTCTCGCCGACAGATACGATTGCATAAGGCTTACTGCATTTTTTGATACACCATAATGTTCCAATTTATCTAATAAAGTACTGTGACTGACACAATCAAATGCTTTAGAGAGATCACAAAATATACCAATTGCATCTTGTTTACTCTCCCATGCTTCAAAGACGTGTTTGAGAAGTGCAATTCCAGCATCAGTTGTGCATCTACCACGAGTAAAACCAAATTGTTTCTCGTGAAGTAGTTTGTTGATAAGAAAATGTGCTAATAATTGATCATAAATGATCTTTTCAAAAATTTTGCTTAGTGCTGGCAAAATGGAAATGGGTCTAAAGTTAGCGGGATCGCTTTTGTCCCCAGATTTAAAAAGAGGGATGATTTTACTATATTTCATTAAGTCTGGAAATATCCCTTCATCAACACACTTATTGAAAATAAAAGCAAGATGGGGAGCAATAGTAGTTATTATAGACTTAATTATGTGAGTTGAAATGCCCCAGAGATCTTCAGTCTTTTTTTAAAATATATTCCTGTCGTTTTATTTAGGTACATTACGTTGTGTTTTTCTCTAATTTATTAATATCCCATCTTATTGATTTATTTATATTTATAAAACACTAACTTGTTTAAAAATTTCATAGATTTTTCTTATTTAATATTTATTTCATACATGCGACCCCATTTCGTCCATACTATTTGTTTCGAATTATCAAACTTCTTTTTCAACAATCCTTATTTAAAACTCCTTGGTAGATCCGTGCATTTTATTTTTTATACTTTTTAATTCTCATGTATGACAACATAAAGCAGTCTTTCTATCCTTTTCTCACATATCAATTGTACAAGTCTCATCCTTGTCACTCTATTTCTTTTTTCTTAATTATTTCAAAAGTTGGTGTTAGAAATTAAAAAAGCACTTTGCCTCACGCTCGCAGCAAAAATCGATTTTGCTGCGAGTTTTTACGCGCCAAAAGTGCCCTTTTCGTGCTGGAGAGGTGAAAAATAAGTTTTTTCTCGTTTAATTAAAACAAGTTAAGATTTAATGGTTTTCCTTTGATTTAATTTACCATGTTTGTTAGAGAGATTTGATCCTTATGTTCGACCCTAATGATTGATATCATAAAAATACAGGGTGTTGTTTTTTCGAATTTTAGCCAGTTCGATTCCTGGGTGTGGGAAGCGTATATTTTAAAAATCTTTGAATGCAGTTATTTTTCTTTTCAAAAATAAAGGAATGTTTCCTTTGATCGAAATTTGTTATCTCCATTGTTTAGAGTACTTTCCCTCCAGGTGGCATTAAAAATTTCCACCCTGTATATTAAAACCATAATATTGATATTGATTAGCTCTAGCAGGTCAACAGATGGTATGACGTGAATAGAGCGTGAAGCGAGAGCTGATTCCAGATCTAGTCAAAGAGTTAAAAATCGATAGATACGGCGGCGCGGGGCGGTACCATAGTGTGACTGCACTGAAATGTCTCCATAAGTCCATATTCAAGTAAGTGACGTCGCTTACTATGTGAAAACGAAAGAGAAAGTAGTGTTAGCAATAACTGTAGGAGCAAAAGAAATGACGCTATTATCTCCAGTACACGTGCTAGGCGTCGTAGCGAGTTTTTGTGTGTAGAGAAACGGATAAACGAATCTTGAGCGAAAGTTGAACAGAAGAGAGATTTTAGTTTGAGGCCCGAGGCAAAGCCCGAGGCAAAGCCTAAAAGAGGGCCTCTACTAGATCCAAAATATTATATATCGTGGGTTGCTGTTATTAAAATTTTTTCGAGATTTGAAATTACTCGATCACTCACGTCTTTCTTAGTGACTCTGCGATTCCAAATTTTACAACGATCTCTGAGAATGAGAGTGTGATGATGATGCCTAGGTAAACATGAGGGTTGTTATCGCACATTCGAGTGATGATGAAGTCGGCGCGAGAGTCTCGCATGCTGCATTTGATTTTGATTTATTTTTTATTAGGGTTAATTTATTTAGAAATTCAGATGTTTTAGTTATACATAGTACTTAGGTTACCTTTCAATAAAATATTAATGTCTATAAGAAAAGAATAATAAAATATTTTGTTAAATTCATTTTCAATGTACCAGAAGGTCGTGAAAGGCACGAGATCTGTGATTTTTTTTAAATATGTGTGTGACGTTGTAAATAACCTTTTATTGTCTATCGCATCAAAGAATTTATTACTTATGTTTGAAAAACTTGTCGATACATATATCGACAAGTTGTTTTCATCAGTTTATCACTTATCAGATTCAGTTTATTTCCAGAGAAAAACATCTATTTCTTAAGTCGTAGTAATAAAACCCGGGCTTGGTGTTATAGCGTACTGTCCTCGTATTTTATATTTATTTTTATTGAACCAATGTTGCTCGTATTGAAATCATGACGTATTCAAATAGAAAGAAATGTGTGGATCGTAAATATAACAATGCATCTCTATGTTGTATTGCAGCCGTATAGAGACCTTCACTTGGATTATGTATGGATTCAACAAAATAATAACATTCTTTAGTATATTTTCCACTCTTTTCAAAGACCATTTTTGGCTTTGTTTTGCTGTTTACATGTTGGTAAAAGGTTACTAGATTGTGTTTGGATTCAGTTACTTCATCCAAGAATATAGTATTTTTTCACAACCCTTTTTGTAAACATGCATGATAAGTTATAATAAGAAATTAGGTAAGTACTTACTTAATATTACTCAGGTATTTTTTTTATTATTTCGAAGTGTTGTAAAATAATTCGCAGCGGACGCGGGTCGCAAACAATGTTCTTTGAAGCTACAAAAATGCATCTTATTTGAGCATTTTTTAATTAATGTTTTATTTAAGAGTTTATTTTTTAAATCAACTAACTGCGACGTTATACCTATTTTTTTATTCAATATGCTCGTTTGTTTATAGATCACAATAAAACAAAAAGCAAGAAAACTGACCAAAACAATTCGAAATTCGATCACAAATTTGCCGTCTTCACTTGTTTCAGTAACATCTTTTCCCATCATCTTTTTACGGGTGCCAGAATCATTGTCGTAAAAAGGTCGACGCACGGATCCCATTTGACCTTCACGAAGGTCCAGATCTTGACCTTGCGTAGATGAGGAAGCGTTTACTGCCGAATTGTCCGCTGGAGGCGGTCACAATATTGCTTTGACTGCTTCATTTTATGACCCGGTCCTTTCGGAGATTGAATTAAGAAAGACTTTTGAGATAACTGTGGTTTTAAAGATTTAAGTAAAATACTGTTTTTTTTGCGATATAAATAATGGGTCATTTAGGGCGACTTGCACCATAAATTAAACATTGTTTTAGTACTACTTAAACATATTATTTTGAATAAGACATTAGTTGGTAGTTTGTATTTTAATATTATATAATGTTATTTAAAATAACGTCACTTTGTAACAAGTATAATGCCTCATTACCATTTGAGAAAGCTCTCTCAATAAATAACGAATTGTGCCATTTATTTTGTTATTAGCTAAGTAAGAGGCTTTAGTAGTTTTAAAGTAAACCTCTTATTATGAAGGCACATAATAATTTGGTATTGTGTTCAATATTAATATAGAATGGAGTCTAGAAATGCGAGACAAAAAAATTGCTTTGTCTCGCATTTCTTTGTAACGTCACCTTGATGGAAAAAACCGGCCAAGTGCGAGTCGGACTCGCGCACGAAGGGTTCCGTACCAAAAAACCAGCAAAAAATCACGTTTGTTGTATGGGAGCCCCCTTAAATATTTATTTTATTCTGTTTTTAGTATTTGTTGTTATAGCTGCAATAGAAATACATCGTTTGTGAAAATTTAAATTGTCTAACCGCAGTCGTTATTAATATCGAGCAAAAAAGGCACAAAAATCACGTTTGTTGTATGGGAGCCCCCCTTAAATATTTATTTTATTCTATTTTAAGTATTTGTTGTTATAGCGGCAATAGAAATACATCATCTGTGAAAATTTCAACTGTCTAGCTATTACGGTTCATGAGATACAGCCTGGTGACAGACAGACAGACAGACAGACAGACAGACGGACAGACATACAGACAGACGGACAGCGGAGTCTTAGTAATAGGGTCCCGTTTTTACCCTTTGGGTACGGAACCCTAAAAAGCAAAATAAATAATTGAGATGTAATCTTTAATATTGTAACAATTGATTATAAAAAATAACATTGTATTATAATAAAAATTATTGACACTGTTCAGTAAGAAATTAATAGTGTTATCTACTCAGACGAAACAAACAATAGGTAAAGTTAAATAATAAAGTTACTTTTCTTCGTTTCAAAAGAAAATTGCCATTTAAGCGCAAAACTTAAGTTGGTCTAAGTCCAAAGTATAGATTTATTGATAATTTCCGGATGCGGTTCACGTTCACATAATTCAAAAGTCGAAATAATTTAACTGGCAACTGTACTTTATACTTTTAAAATGCCGTTCTATTTTAAAGTTTGAAAGTTTTCGCGACAGGTTTTCCGGAATTATTAAAAATAATATATTTTCATGTCTACGGTTGTCTACTAGTTGTTACATAAAATTAAATGAAATATTTTCATTAATATTTAACTGTCGCACCGAATCGTAAAGTAGAAGTTGTACTGCAATATTTACTCAAGCGGTTTAGACATGGCGGGAAGTTCAAAGTGTATCTCAGTTCGGACCAAAATTATCCCCTTTCCTTTGGGTTGGGTTCCTTTGGGTTTGTATACTTAGGCGAGTATCGTTAACTAATGAGATTTAGAACCAGTATCACAGATTCCGGATATGTTCCAGTTAACTTACAAGGCAGAGCATCATATCAGCCGCACGACACCCACTGCTGGGCGTAGGCCTCCCCCAAGGATCTCTACGACGATCGGTACTGCCCTGCCTGCATCCAGCGGCTTCCCGCGACCTTCACCCTCACGTCGGTCCCTTGTCGGGGGCCTACCCACGGAGCGTCGTCCGGTGCGCGGTCTCCATTCAAGAACCTGTCCGCCCAAACGGCCATCGGTTCTTCTCACTCTGTGTCCAGCCCACTGCCACTCAGGGCTTCAAATACCGTTAAAAATTAGTAACGTTAAAAAAAATAACGTTAAAACTGGACATTAATAACGGTATTTTTTTTTACGGTAAATCAGAATTTTAACCTTAATCTTTCGTTCCTTGATAACGTTATCATGTAACTGTATAAAAATATTTAAAAGCAATGTGTAATTGACGTTGATGCCGCCGTGACGTGATCAGTCTCTGCGGTGGGTAATAGGTAGCAGAGGTACCTACCTACAATACACAATACTTATAAAATTACCATTAAAACTAACGTTATTTTTTAACGTTATCAGGTAGATAACGTTAAAAAATAACGTTAAATTAATGTTATGTTATTAGGTATCGTTAAAAGAATAACGTTATCAAGGTATCATATGCAAAATAACGTTACGTAACGTTATTTTTACTGTTAATTGATAACGTTATAAAGCCCTGCTGCCACTTCAGCTGAACGATCCTTCGAGCACTAAAATTTCATTTCGCTATTAGGCAATAGATGGCACTGTACATACAAAATTACTCCAATGTTTTTACGCACGTTATTTTTTTGATAACAGTTCGTGCTAAGGGTTCTGAGGGCCTATTACAAAAAAGCAACACGATAAGCGTACGACGTTCGTCCCACACCGTGGCACTTTGACTCACAAATTAAGGTTCAATATCAAGTAATTTGAACGACGAATTGCGTCCGACTATCGTGATTCCTTTTGTATTAGGCCCTCTGATTACATTGCATTCTGCTAAGTTGTACATAAGTTTTTGTGGTCTCCTTTCATTAATCATTGGTGTCACGGAAAAGTGCTTAGACTGCTAAACTTAAGGCTCCTTTAGCGTGGCGTGGCGTCCTCATGTTAATTAGTGGCCACTTTTTGCTCTTTCGCCTACTACTACAATTAACTATATTTTATATCGGTTATTGTTTGTAACTAAACTAGAGAACTTTAGCTACAATCTGTACATGTTAATTTTTGATATTTTATTGTACTTAGCGAGCAATTAATGTAATTAAGATGAGGGCCCCCTTTGAGGTTTAAACGGCCCCTAAATCTCTGCTGAGCTGTCCTTTGTTCTAAATAATTATTATCAGTGTGACTTTCGCAAATCTATTAGATTGTAATAGTACTAGGTTAAAGATTTTGATCTTCAAAACAACAATAACAAAATAACGACTTCAAGAAAAATTGCATTTTCAAGGATCAAGATGATTGCGTGTAGCTCTGAAAAGCTCTGAAAGGCTATTCTGAGAATTCCCTAGGATTTTCCAATCTCGACCGGGCACAATGGCCGATATCTGGAAGGGATCTCTGGAGTAGCGCGTACGAGCGAGTGGAGCTGGTAGTAGCTATTTGTTAGAATTATATCGTTTTGACTGCAACTTACTGTTATTACTGTTATCGCTGCTTTAAACTAGATATATCGATTTACTTTTAGATTTTGATTTCAGCATGTTGCTGTGGTAGATAGAGAAGGTTACGGTGTTGAGATGTGTTTGATCACAGAACTCATTTGCGCCCTGTAAAATACAGGGTTAACTTTTAAGTAGATTTAAAATAGGAATGGACGTATCTCATCTCTTTACTAATCAAGTATGCAGTTAAAAGCTTCAATATATCAATAATTAGTCAAGATACTAAAATGTTTGTTTGTGTCTCAAATTTTTTCTGATTATTTAATTATACTCATTCATATGAATACACAACAACACGCGCGTAATGAAAAGAGACTATCTTGTTTACGTAAATCATGGAAAGAATGAATATGTTTTAACACAAATGTCTTACTATCTTTATGTCTTAATGTTTTTTTCTAATATTTTCAAACTATTGACTTTAATTTTTTTTATCAATATAATAAACAATAGTATAAATAACAGCTTTCAAATATTATATAACATACTGCGAACACATCAAATACGAAACATGTGGCACCTTCTCACGTTCAGTTACATAGAAAAACTCTTAAAGGCAGTATTAGCCCTGCCACAGTGACTCCCAGAGGCAGCCTCGAACCCAACACACTCCTATATAGACATGTAAGATCCTACGTGCTGTCTGTTGGTAGGATTTAGAAAAAGAATATCATATTATGTTACTACCATTCCGATCACGAAGGACTGTCTTCGTCGGAGTTCTTGACAAAGGAAATTTTGAGACCTATTTCATTTTGCGACTACCTAGGTTTTAGGCTGACTTACTTGAAATGTTTATTTAAGAAAAGCTTTGTAGTAATACCATAGAACAAACAATAGTACTAGCGTATAATACCTTCTTATTTCATGGTCACAATAAGCTCAATAAAATATAAACCGACTTCGCCTGCATTGTAATTTTAATAAGTCAAAATGATAAACGGAATACACAAAGAACTATTATTACGTGGTCAGAGAATACTGTATTGCTGATGTGACCATTAATAGGTCAACTAGATAGTTAGGTTAAAGAAAATAATTTGATAGTTGTTTTTGAGAAAAACTAACTTTTTCTGCAGTATGTGTATCGGGCCTTAAGTGCCGTGTGTGGCGGACATAAGATACCCCGTGCTCGCGACCCATGATAACGAGTGACCCGGTCATGCAAGCCTCCGATAAGTGACCCGGGTGAAAGCACCCGGGATAATTATACCTACGTACTTGATTGTAGTGCATGTAGTAAAAAGCAACAAGAAATAAATGAACCCTTAATAAAAAAATATATATAAAATATGGATTGATTGTGAACTGTTCTGTATTGCGTAAAATGGTTGATATTTATTGCTTGTATTACATTCAGTACTATTATTATATTCTGTGCTTGTACTATGGGCAACAGCGACGCTTAACCAGAACCCCTAGTGTAAGTTTTCACAAGGAAAAAACGTAACTACTGCGTTTGCGTTTCGAGCAACATTTGTATGGGGAAAGTACAGCGCCACCACGCGGCGAGAGGATGAACCAATTTTCGTGAGTGTGAGTTTGACCAAAACGTAAGTCGATCGGTTTTTAAACGCATCGAGCGCGTTTTGCTATCCGAATGGGTATTTGGGTGCTTTTTGTGAGTGTAATTGACAAATTTGACAGGTCGAATAGTTAACTAACGCAAACGCAGTAGTTAAGTAACTCACTTGTTGATTCGCTAGTGAGATCGAGCGTTTCAGTGTTTTGCAAGGATATTTTGAAGTGTTTAGGTATTAATTTATTATGGCTACTAGATTTTTTTTTTGAGGATGTCAGCGAACACTGAAATGCAAGACATTGTGAATTGTGATCAGCTACGCAGTTTAGACCTTACTTTGATCCAATCAATCTTACATAACAATTATTTGTATTTACGGTGGTGCAACAGGAAGTACTTATAAGTAGGTAGGTAGGTACTCGCTGTTCCATTAATTCACCAATATTTTGAATTGCGTAGCACTTGGATTCATTCACTTTCGGAGGCCTATGATAAACTATTATTTCGATTTAGTTTAAGACCTAAACTGAGGCTCGCAGAAACTCTGCTCCTTTAACAACAATAACCACGGAAGCTCGCCGAAATGCAATGCACGCACAATTAATCTGAAATGCATTTTTTGTAGTTTCTTTATTGTTTTTAGAAATCATATGTTCAAAACAAACAACTGCTCACCAGCCATTGAAAGTTAACTAGTAAAGTGTTCTCAGTCTGTGCTTGAAAGAATGGCTAGCAGGTAGTAAATACTTAGGGCCGCATCTTTTGTCTCTGTCTTTCTTGGGAATAAAAAAGAAAAAGCACTAAGCTCATTGATGAGAAATGTTATCCTATTTTAGGAAGAGGTATTACGTTATACAAGACTACTCTCTTAAAGTATAGCTTCTAATTTGGTCGTCTATTATTCGTCGAAACCGAATCCGAAGACAGGCTGACAACATAAAAATCATGACTTAACTTTCGGATAAGTGAGCATACGTAAAAGTTTATCGAGTGGTGAAATATAACCTACACTCGCATGTGTCACACATACTTTAAAGTTTGCGTTAACTCGATTAACTTTTTGGTGACGTTTTATGATTTGGAACGAAAAACTTACACTAGGGGTTCAGTTTGCAACAAAATTCGTGTGCGCGCGTATCGCCCCTACACTAACTAAACGTATGGTTGTGACGGCGCGGCGTGCAAGCGATTTTGACCTTAGCAGTGGTTAAGCGTCGCTGTTGCCCATGGTACTATAACAAATATAATCAAATGAGTTTACAGTGATTAGTGGATGGATACTACGATAAGTAGCGATAAAATGTCTAACAAACTAAAACTAGTAGCTCCGTGAGCTGTAGACCTCACGAAAAAAAAATGTCCCATGAAGTTTTCAAAGCACACAGTAGGTACACAAACTTATATATGTACGGTACGAGAGTATTGCAGCTAGATGGTGCTTCTAATTTTGATCATTTTTCAAAATGGGTGAGCATTTTTTATTAAATTTGGAAAAATTGGGTTGACTGAACAGTTATATATAATTATCGAACCTACTCACAAAACTTCACCAGAATCTGTTGAGAAATGCGACTTGTAGAGGAAATCAAACAGCCGGAAAGCGAATGAAATATGGTTTTTTACATATCTCCGTCATTTTAAGAAATTTCGAAAAACTGTCTCAACAAAAAAAATATCTATATATTTATTAAACCTGCCCACAAAATTTCACCCAGATCGGTTGAGAAATGCGACCTGTAGAGGAGAACAGACAGCGCCGGAAATACGGACTGAAAATTTAATTTTTTACATTATCTCCGCCATTTAAAAAAAATGAAAAACTGGCTTGACATAAGAAATCTATACAATTTTCAAACCTGCTTACAAAATTTTACGAGAATTGGTTGAGAAATGCGAACTGTATAGGAAAACAGACAGCACTGGAAAGCCGAACTGAAATATGTATTTTTAACATTTCTCCGTCATTTTAAAAAATTTGAAAAACTGTCTCAACTTGAAAAAATCTATATGATTTTCAAACCTACCCACAAAATTTCACGAAATTCCGTTAAGAAATGCGACCTGTAGAGGAGAAAAGACAGAGCCGGAAAGCTGGACTGCAATATGTTTTTTTTACATATCTGCGCCTTTTTGAAAAAAATCGAAAAAGTGGCGTGACAAAAAAACTCTATATTATCTTTAAACCTGCTCACAAAATTTCACGAGAATCGGTTGAGAAATGCGACCTGTAGAGGAGAACAGACAGCGCTGGAAAGCCGAAAAACCTGTTTTTTTAACATTTCTCCGCCATTTTGAAAAATTAAAAAAATCTGGCTCGACAAAAAAAATCCATATAATTTTCGAACCTGCTCACAAATTTTCACGAGAATCGGTTGAGAATTACACGACATTCGAAAAACGAAAGAATTTTTGCCCAAGCTGAAGCAGAGACGCTTCGCCCGCACTTCGTGCTCGCTCGGTCAATTATTTTTCAGGGATACGTAGGTTTAAAGTGTCTATCAAACTAAAAATATTTTTTTCATTACTACGTAGAGGTGATAGAAAACGTTGCGCTAGCATCAAGCAAGTAAGCTCGTATTTCTATACCTACCTATAGTAACCATTGTAATTTCCCGCTTTCCGCTCGCCATTTTAAACTTTGGCTTGCATTCAACGAGGTTAGAAATTTTCATATAAATCAGACTGTTTTTGTAATAGCTACTTAAATTATCTTTGCAGTTACCGCAAGCTTGTTTGTGCTAACTCGAAAACTGTAATTTAGAATTCATTATCTCTTCGTGCTTTTAGCCCCGTAATGTATATCGAACAAAAAAAGAAAAACCGCCTTCAAAAAACTGAAAACAAAAACAGCTTAAAAATTAAATACCTCTAAAAAGCAAGAAATAATATTCGAATCATTCGTTACACATATCAATATTAATAAAACACGTCTATTGAAGTCGGGTGGGGCTGGAGGACAACTTCATTTTTTTTTAAAGCCCCACCCGACTTCATTAGACGTGTTTTATTAATATTGATATGTGTAACGAATGATTCGAATATTATTTCTTGCTTTTTAGAGGTATTTAATTTTTAAGCTGTTTTTGTTTTCAGTTTTTTGAAGGCGGTTTTTCTTTTTTTTTAAAAAGCTTTTTTATTTTCAACTTTTTAGTGGTAGGTATGTAAGCGCAGCGTGTAAATATTTTTTTACTTTATATTATTAATATTTTCAATGGTAAAATGCCCAGAACTCAATTTCCAAATTTACGCTGTTTGTTTTTGAGGAGTTCCGTTGTGTCATCGTAGTCCAAGTCTAGTCCAGAACGTTGCATCGCAAACCATGATTTGGTTTGTTTTGGATTGCCATAAACTTACCAAAACCTAAATCACTTTACTTATACTATTTGATTTTGAAGAGTTTCTTTATGTATCTTCGAAGTTGTCCAATAACAATGAAATTAAATTGTGACCACTCTTGAAGTATACCCTTTCAAATAAAAAAAGAATCATCTAAATCGGTTCATAAACAATGAAGTTATGTCCGAAATTCCATAAAAACTCGTGCGATGGCGAGCTAAATAATTGATATTTTTCAGGATTATGAAAAAACTACTGGCCAGATCTCTGTAAAAAAATTATGGGACCACACACAAACTATGTTCTTTGAGTTAAAAAAAGAATTGTACAAATCGGGTAACAACTGACGAAGCTATGTTAAAACAATACATAAAAGAAAAAAAGAAAAAAAAAATACCGTCGACTTGAGAACCTCCTCCTTTTTTTGAAGTCGGTTAAAAATAGAATTGACGTAAATCTAGTACAATTAAGCTTTGTTTGCTTTGGCATACTGTTTAAAAAGATATTTCTGCCCGGAACAGTATTTATTATGGTAAGGAAAATTATGGGATCATAAAGATATGATTTACTCGTAGCCATTGGCTATTATTTTGAACGCACGAAAATCACGCTACATTTTAACTTAACGATTTCCGGTTGAATAAAAAATTCAATTTCGTTTTATGATACGTCTCGAAAGCTGTTTGACGATAAACCGAGCAAAATGTGGTCGAATAACCCCAATCATTTGCATAATTTTCCATTGAACATTGTCCGGTGCATAATTTTAGGTAGGTACTAAAATGGACACTTGTTTTTTAAGCTTAACAAAACGGACCGATACAAAAATATAAGAGTTAAACAAAAAAACCGACTTCAAAAAACCTGAAAACACAATTAGCTTCAAAATTAAATACCTCTAAAAAGTAAAAAATAATTTTCAAATCATTAGATACGCATATCATTGTAATAAAACACGTCTATTGAAGTCGGGTGGGGCTAGAGGACAACTTCTTTATTCTAAGAGCCCCACCCGACTTCATTAGACGTGTTTTATTACAATGATATGCGTATCTAATGATTTGAAAATTATTTTTTACTTTTTAGAGGTATTTAATTTTGAAGCTAATTGTGTTTTCAGGTTTTTTGAAGTCGGTTTTTTTGTTTTTAAACAATTTTTTATTTTTTTCTTTTTAGTGTAAGTACCTTCTGTATTAGATAGTTTTACCGTTTTATGGGTATGTATATTATGTAAATGTAAGCGATGATGTTATGTATTTTTTTTATATTTCACACTTTTCCGTGGTATAATACCACTAAAAACTCAATTTCTACTTTTCGTGCTGTTTGTTGTTAAGGAGTTGCGTCGTTCCTTCACAGTTCAAGTCTAGTCCAAAACGTCCTTGACCATAGTTAGATACCTAATTTGTTTAAGATTGTCATAATCCTAGCAATATTTCAATCACTATACATTTTCTATTTGATTTTGAGGAGTTCCCTTGTGTATCTTTAAAATCCAAGGTCCAATAACAATGAAATCAAAATGGTATCATCACTGAAGTATCGTCTTTCAAACAAAAAAAGAATCATCTAAATCGGTACATAAACAAAGAAAATATGGTCGATCATCCGTATAAGTTAATAAAATGGTGACAGTATTTTCAAGTTTTCTTGAAAAATACTGAACCGATTTCAAAATTTCAAAAAATGGGACCAACTTGAGAACAAACCTGATCTAATAACGTTTGAATTGCTTCAATCGGTTCAGCCGTCTTCGAGTAATCGGCGGACATACATAAAAAAAAAAAAAAAAAAACATACATACAGCCGAACATAGAACCTCCTCCTTTTTGGAAGTCGGTTAAAAATTTGAACTGGTAACGTTTGGGAACAAAGCAGTTGTGTTTCATTAAAAATGCAAAACATTACACTTTTCACTGAAATTATTTTATCATTAACCTCTTAGTTCTAATATCTGTTTTTGTATAAATAAAAAATAAAGTTAGTATTATCCTTTAAGTTAAGCATACCTAAACCATTTTTAACCGACTTCAAAAACTTGAAAAGGAGGAGGTTATCTATTCGTCGCGTATATATTTTTAACCGACTTCAAAAACTTGAAAAGGAGGAGGTTATCTATTCGTCGCGTATATATATTTTTTTATATGTATGTACACCGATTACTCGAAGACGGCTGAAGCGATTGAAATGATTCAAACGCTATAATATGAGGTTTGTTCCCAAGTTGGTCCTATTTTTTGAAATTTTGTAATCGGTTCAGTAGTTTTCGAGTAATCTTGAAAAAACTGTCGTTTTCGTTACCATTTTATATGAGTTCAGGCAGATTTTCAACGATTACTTTTTTCTTTATGAACCGATTTAAATGGTTCTTGTTTTGTTTGAAAGAAGACACCTTAAGGATGATACCATATTAATTTCATTGGTATTGTACTTTGGATTTAGAAGATAAATGAGGGAACTCCTCAAAGTCAAATAGGAACTGTACAGTGATTGAAATATTGGTAGTTTTATGACAATCAAAAACAAGTTAAGTACTTATTTATTGTCAAAGACGGACTAGGGTTGAACTGCGAAGGCCCAACGGAACTCTTATGGAAATTGAGTTACTCGGGGTATACCATTGAAAAATGTGAAACATTATAACGTTTCATTATATGAAATCATCGCTTACATACCTACCACAAAAAAGTTTAAAATAAAAAAGCTTTTAAAAAAAAAGCACAACCTCCTTCAAAAACCTTAAAAAACAACTCTATAAAAAGCAAGAAATAATGTTCAAATCGATTAATTAAAACACATCTATTGAAGTCGGGTGGGGCTTTTAGAATATAAACAATACAATAAGTAAAAAAATTACTTCCAGCTCCACCCGACTTCAATAGACGTGTTTTAATTAATCGATTTGAACATTATTTCTTGCTTTTTATAGAGTTGTTTTTTAAGGTTTTTGAAGGAGGTTGTGCTTTTTTTAAAAAGCTTTTTACCGATTGTGATGATACTATAATGAGTTGTCCTGCTTATTATCGCAAAGTTTTTTGGCGAAAATATTGTATGTCCTATGTAGATTTCAAAACCTTTTATCCGTACGTGGCATTAAAACGCATAGGTACCGTGGACAGCTTGTATGAAAAAAAAATCGTTTTATACATTTTTTTGTTATTGTTGTTCGGTAAAGTACGTGTGAAATATAAAGAAAGCCACATTCATCCAGGTCATTTGGCATCTAAATAGTGGCCATAAAGTTGGCGGCCATCAAAACTCGCTAAGTCGCATCTAAGTATCAATAACTGGCAAGTTTCGTTGGAGCCTATTTCTCTCGGTTTTTATTGGTAAACTTCGTAAATTGGTGCCTCTGTGACGATGTTGGGATAATTCCAAATACTGATATGGTATACTAGCTTCCGCCCGCGACTTCGTCCGCGTGGATATTAGAGAAAATCCTTAGGGAACCTTTAACCAGGATCCGACCAGCCGTTTTTACGCGATTAGGCGGGTCCCCACCAAGCGCGCTGCCTCGTGCGAGGCCCGCCTCACGAGGCAAACGTCTTGCCTCGCGAGGCAGCGCGCTTGGTGGGGACCCGCCTAATCGCGTAAAAACGGCTGGTCGGATCCTGGTTAAAGGTTCCCTAAGGATTTTCTCTAATATCCACGCGGACGAAGTCGCGGGCGGAAGCTAGTTTTTTACAATAATCAGAATTGGTCCAGATATATTAGTAGGTATCTCGTCCCCGTCCCTGTCCCCATAAAAGCTCAAAAACGACATCCACATCGATTTTCATGTTTACTTACCCCATTTAGGTACCCCTAAGGGATGATTTTCAAAATTACAAAATAGGTATGTAATTGTCTATTTATTTCTAGACGTGCTCCTACGAATTTTAAAATTGTAATGTCTATTTCATATTCTTTTTCCATGCAAAATTTGAACACTATTTTAACCCCTGTAGGGGTTAAAATCATGTCCACCTTGTTGGACTATAAATTAATGTCATTTTCGCAATCACCATCCCATAAAACCTCAAAAACGACTTCCACATCGATTTTCATGTTTACTTATCCCATTTACCCCTAAGGGATGATTTTCAAAATAACAAAATATAAAATTGCCTTTTTATTTTTAGATGTGTTCCTACGAATTTTAAAGTTGTAATGTCTATTTAATATTATTTTTCCATACAAAATTTGAACCCCGATTTCACCCCTTTAGGGGTTAAATCATGTCCACCGTGTTGGACTTCAAAATAAATGTCATTTTCGCAATCACTATCCCATAAAACCTCAAGAACGACATCCATATCGATTTTTATGTTTACTTACCCCATTCACCCCCTACGGGGTTGATTTTCAAAATAACAAAATATATATGTATATTTCTTTTTAGACGTGCTCCTTCGAAGTTTAAAGTTATACTGTCTATTTCACATTGTTTTTCCATAAAAAATTTAAACCCCATTTTCACCCCTTTAGGGGTTAAATCATGTCCACCGTGTTGGAATTCAAAATAAATGTTATTTTCGCAATCGTCAACTCAGAAAACCCCAATAACGACATCCATATCGATTTTTAGGTTTATTTACCCCATTGCACCCCCATTTCATCACCATGGGGGTTGAAATTATACCAATACAATGTGCGTTGCGTTAGATTTCCATCCATAAGCCCAAATTACAAATTTAGCGATTTTTACTTCAAAAATAAAGGATTATCTTCTAAACACAACTTCATCCCCCTTTTCACCCCTTCGGGGGTAGAATTTTGAAAAACGCTGAGACACGTATTTATTTATTTTCAATCATCAGCCTAAACACAAAATTTGAAGATCGTAGCTTCAAAACTGAGGGACTTTCATACAAACTTTCATCCCTTATTTCATCCCCTTAGGGATGGAATTTTCAAAAATCCTTCCTTAGTGGATGCTTACACTGTATAAGGTATCTGTGTGCAAAATTTCAAGTCTCTAGGTTCAGCGGTTTGGGCTGTGCGTTGATATCTCACTCAGTCAGGACTTTGAATTTTATATATACTAGATGAAAACCCGGCTTCGCTCGGGTGAAATGACTCATAATACACATCTAGGTACAAAATGTAGGTAGATATTTCTGTAGTCATCGGTTCTCAAGGAATATTAAAAGTAAGCAAGGCAAGTAATTGGTCTAGCTGCGTTCGTTGTGTTTAATAAAGTAAATAAAAACAGCAAAAGTTTTTACAAAAATAATTTTTATTTTAAATCAACATTCAAAATAAACTAACATAAAGGTTTATTCTCTGTAAACCGCTGTTTTAAGCACTCAGTCTTTTTCTCTACTTTGGCAGGTGATCTACCTGCCAAAGTAGAGAGTAGAGCCTTGTTCAGTGGTATTGATAATTTGAATTTTTACATCATCGAATCTTCGAACTCGAGAGAAGGCAACATAGTGCTGGCCATGGCTGAACATAGGATTAAGTAAATATAGACCGATTATACATAAAACATCCTTGCAATTATTTTATCAGCCGCTGACTGAGATATTCGTGGTTGCCACTGTCCATGGATAAATCTGAAATGTGTCGGAATTTCAGTATAAAAATATTGTCCAGCACTTTCTTTTCTTCTGTTTAGTTCAAAAAATGCCAATAATGTTGATTTTTTAGCTGATCTAGCTGCTGCTCCATGAACATTCTGATTTGTAAATACGACAGTTTGTTGGTTTCCCAAATGAACACCTGACTGTATATAATTGTGTGACTTATTTTGTGCATTGAAAATTCTAATATCATTTCATCATGCTGTTCATTGCTTGATTTGTATCTTTGCTCGGTCATGACCTTTATAAATATATTTATTTATATATTTTACACATTTGACACTTGAACAAATTTCCACATTTATGTGAGCATTATTTTTTACATAGTTATACAAATTGTCACATTCCTGATTCATGAGATAATCACACCATCTTTTTTTATATATATTTATTTATATATATATATATATATATATATATATATATATATATATATATATATTTAGAATATGTACGTATATTCTGTGTATTTATATTTATTGTATTTCTTAGTATTTTATATATTTGTTTATACTTAATATAGTCTTAGATTCATTACCAACAATTTTGCACTTTGTGTTACCTGCTAACGTACGAAATCTCTCACACGTTCTAGGTTGGCTGGAAGAGATCTCTTTTAAAGATAAGCTCACCTTTGCTCACAATAATTGTAATCATATATGTAACCGTGTTTATAGTGCAATAAAGAGTATATAAATATATATTATCACACTCGAAATCCTTCTTTTTATTATTCTTCCATCGTCCATTACCTCCATTTTTGGTACCATCTCTAGTTTCTCCGCAAAATGTCTTTGGGTAGTTTTTAGAACATTTAGGAAGTTCCATATTTTTTTATGCAGGGTGAATTCATATATCCAGGGCCACATGGCCCATAGATCATGTTTTTTTGACACAGTCTGAAAAAGTTCCTGGTATTTATCTGGCTCAGGTATTTCTGCACAAAAAAAATTATCATAATCTTCTGATGACTTTGGTTTTTCTTAGAATAATAAGCATATGAGCATGTGGAAGCCCTCGTGTCTAAAATTCAATGGTGTAAAGCCCGCACTCGGTACTCCAAAATATGTTTCCTTGTAATGTCGTCTAAAAGTTCCTCCAATTTAAATTTAAAAATTCTGGCAATTAAATCGGGTCTATGTTCTTTTTTAGTCTCTTGTAAATTATCTAAGATTTCCTGCCAATTCAGATTTTATGAAATACGATTCCAAACAAAGTAAATCACTATGCAAAACTGTCATTTGAACTAAAACTTCTACTTTTATGGTTATGGTTGGTATTCTTTCTTTTTTCTATGGTTGTTATCGCAATCGGCCAATCTCAGGTTTAAAGAAAAAACTAATATCAAAGAGTATATCATAAAAAGTGTCAAAAACAATATTTCCGCGCTAAACGTCAACGACCAAAGAAACTACCCAAGATGGCGACTGCGGTTTGTTTGTCAGTGCCATTATAATTTAACGAAATTCTCCATAATCCGAATTTTGCGGATATATGTTGTCGACTCGAAATCAATATTTTTTTATGTTTTGTTATTCATATAAGGTTTCAATCGAGTCTACCGTACCCCTTGACGAAATTATTAATATAGATAGATGGAGGTACAGTCAGCACGCTAGCTACATGATTATATATTTTTAAGCATAGTAAAATGATAATACATCATCTCATTTCATGAATAATAATCAAAGGCGTCTAAAGGATTTTATATTGATTAACTATAAAAAAAAAACAAAAATATGGTACTTACCATGGAATTTACACAAAAAAAACAACTGATGAAATTAATCGCGGTTGCTGTAACGAAATAACAATGAATAAGAAACTACCCATGACCACAATCCTGAAAAGAAACAAAATGTCAGAAAAAAGTAGGTACCTAACATTCCTCAAAACATAAATTTTGAAAGAGTACTGTACAACGTATTAATGAATAGGTAATCCTAAAATGGTAAAACCGTTTCTTTGGACCATAAAACTGAATAACTAGACATTATTTTCATACATTTTTATATTTCCGTTAATATTTTTTGTATGAAACAGCTGATTTTTTTTCGCGATTTCATAGTTGGTCCCATAGTAAAAGTGGTTTAGTTTGATAGTCCGAAGTAACGGATTTGCCATATACTTTCATAATTTGTTATAGAAGTTAACATAAAATAATCCATACTATCCTTACTAATATTATAAATGCGAAAGTCCGTTTGTTTATTTGTTACGCCTTCAAGTCTTAACTACTGAACCGATCACGTTGTCAGTAGGGTACCTTTCATCCCGAAAAAAAGTATTGTTCCCGAGGGATAGCAAAAAAACTTTCCACGCAGACGAAGTCGCGGGCGACCGCTAGTAATATTATAAATGCGAAAGTAACTCTGTCTGTAACGCTTTCACGCCTAAACTACCGAACCGATTTTAATGAAATTTGGCATGGAGATAGGTGGGATCTTGGGAAAGGACCTGAGCTGGGTCTGCGCCTGAACGATATAACCTGAAGTCCACGCGGGCGAAGCTGCGGGCGTAAAGATAGTGAGTAATATAAGCATTATACTTTCTAGCTTCACGTCGCAATTTCGGAAATGTGTGTTCCGTTGGATTCTTTGCGGTTACACTTCATTGGAGGTCTGCCAAACAGATTAGCCAAACGAAATGTGAGTGCGAAGTGACTAATCTATTGTCAAAATAACGTTTACTGCTCAATATTTAATTCCATTAGAGCACTAACTTATACTAAATAGTCGATCTTTGCATTATTCGGTAAACGAAATAAAATTGATATCTTTTTCTACTTTGTTATTGTTAATTTTAAATATACTATTTGAGCCAAGCATCCATTACTTCACATCGTAGGTACGCAACGCAAGTAAGTATCGCATTGAGTGGATTTTATCGACAGGAAATTATAATTTAAATAACATTAAAAAGTTATAATATAATTATGTTTAAAATATTAATTTCATTCTAGCCTGAAAAGTTCTACAAGTAGGTATACACATCGATAAGACTTAAAATATTCTCAAGAAAGTTAATTAGTATGTACCCAGTTAATAGGTACACATAAACAAATCCTAAAATTATGATCGTGTTTGTAAACGGCAGTAAACAGAAGATTATACTCATCAATTTTGTCTAGGGATCAAGGTGTTTTTTTTCATACAAACGGTTACTTTGAAGTTTATAGCGATCTGAATCTCCTCCATTCACTCCCTGGATACCAATCATCAAATCGCAGCACGGTACATCCCTGGTAGGAAACCAAGGCTTCAAAGTTACCTCGTTTGTATGAAAAAATACCTTGATACCTAAACAAAGTTGATGTGTGTACATTATAATAGGCTGTGATCCTCTGCATTTTTGTGTTGATGATATATTTATTATAATAATATTTGATGTCCCTGGTGATTCTGTCTTTATCTACATTTTTTCAATATCATGTGACTTCTTTCAAATTGCTACATATGTTTTCTGCCAAACAAAAGACACGTTTGATTTGTATTTGTATCTTTTTTGGCTCCGATGACGATTCATCAACAAGTTATGGGGTGCAACGTCAAAAGCTAGCAAAGATTTAATTTTTGGTAGAAAAAATTGTCTTTGGAAATCCTTGTAAAAATAAGTAATATGTTCGATATTTATCATTGGCAGCCACACGATACCCATCACTGCTGATTATTTAGTAATTGATATTAATAAGTAGAAGAGTAACAAGTTTATTGTACTCCACACCTACTCACGCTGCGAAGTATTCCGCTTAATTGTCGGCGAATGGGCGAAAATTTTATTGAGCAGTAAACTTGGTTGTAATAAATCGTCAAGGTTCATCGCCCTCAATGTAATTTGTAAGGATTTTTATTAAACCTCGTCCACATTGCGCTTAGAACACCGCCAAGTCAGATACGTTACCGCTAATAAGCTCAAACGGTTCTAGTTCGAAACTTTTCTCATAGCTCGGGTTATAGCTACTTTATGTCAACATCGCAGATTTCAAAGAGAATGTTTACTTTGAACGAAGTATTTAGATAAATTTGTATCAAGTGCAATAATATTATCATGAGATTTTCAACGAGATTCAAAATCATTCAAATCAAATCAAATTCCACTTTTGCACTGATCTCAGTCAAAATTTAAATATTTTATATCTATTCAGTTTATACAGTGGCATTTGGATAATTCAATAATCGGGCAACAGTTAAATACGGAATATTTCAGATTTTCGAAGAGCGTTCATTAAGAAAATTTCTTAATTGATTTAACATAACTGATGATTTTAATAATCCAAAATTGTCAAAGGTTCAAATTCAATATAATCTTGAATCGTAATAAATCTGTCAACGTTAGGCAAAACATCTCGAAAAAAAATAATTTCTTGCAGCTTCTTCGCGGTACAAGATTCCGACTGGGTTTCCCAAGCTTTTGATTGTAATAAATATAATTTGTAATAGCTGTACCTTGAAAAAATTTATCAGTTTTATGGAAAACGTACCAAAATCGAAAACATCATCCAACGCTCCAATCAGGTAAAGCGTAAATGTAGTCGAATCACTTGAACAATTGCACTTAGCCAAGAAGTAACACGAATAAAAACCAATGGCATTCAATACCCCAACCTTGTAAGTCCCTTACGCCCTTTCCCCGTTCCCCATTGACAAAGGAATCGTCCCTAACCTTGTCCGCCCTTGACTGGAAACCCTCGGCACCAACAGGTTTTATGACTCATTTTATTAGGGACGGCCAGATCCGTTTCCGGGAAAAGCGCCAAAAACAAGTTTTTCAATAAATAAGGCTCTTGCGTAAAAAGATTAAGGGTGTACCACGAGTGTTGGGTAACTTGTAATGTTTCATCTGTCATGGTGGGGTTAAGTGGAGTTGCTATCTGAAAAATAAAAGGTTGAGTAATGAGTATATTCAATGGCATGAATTACCTTTCTTTCTTTACGCTATTATTTTTTCTATCTCTAGCAATGGTAATTTTAAAGACTATGTGAAATTCTGAAACATGGGATTAGAAAAAAATAACACTTTTTAATGGATACTAGCGCGATTAATTGAGAGTACTTTGGTAATTAGGTGATATTTGAAGCTTGAGAGGTGAACCTGGGATTTGTTTTTAATTTTATCATCAGTTTCCTTTTGTTCAGTTAAAATAAAGTAGTACTAGTCGTTCATGCAAATTTTGTATCATATCAAGAGTTCCTTTTAAGAAATGGAGTAAAAAACAGATGTGTAATAAAGAAACAGCAGATTATTCGTAAGCCACTAAATTGTGACCACTTTTACTTTTATATTTTTAAGAGAAATTTCTCGAAAATAAATCTAAGTAGACAACAAAGCAGAAACCTCAAAATTGCCAATGCTACAAATCTTGCAGTTTCTCGCTTATCACGTACTCACTCAACTCAAACCGAGAAATGTAAGGTTTGAGGTCCAACAACAGCTATAATAAGAAGGAAGGAAATAACTTTCTCATCACGTAAGAAAATCACTCTCCTTTTTTTATAATTCTCTGTAGCATGTACTAAAACTAGCTACTAGAAACGTGGTTGACCAATTTACAGATGGATTGGTTTAATGAGGATCAGCGACAGGTTTAAATCCTAATGTTTTATTGATGTTAATATAAAAACATATTAGAGCTATGAACCATAGTGAAAGATTTTTTGAAATCCGCTTAGAATCGGTTAAGTTATAAGGGTTTAAAGGAAATGCCAAGCTCAATGCAATATATGCTTTATCACGTACGATGTTAGGTAAGCGTATGTGGCGGATAACGTCATTAGGACCCGCAAAATAACAGCGTTCTAGCTCGTATAACTTCTTAGGTTTAAGAGATGTCATGAAAATTTCTTCACAGTTAATCATTGTGGTGGCATAAGCTTTCTGATAAGTCACTAAACAAAAATCGTCGCTGATCCTCATTGGCAGTAATTAGCTAAAAGTAGCTCTTATATATCAATAGCTACTCGATTCAATCACTGTAGAGTTTTCGTGCACAGAATTTTCAAAGATGTTTAAAAATATTGAAGCTTCTTTTCTAGAAAATGATTGCTTTTGTACTGATATACCTATCAAGATGATAGAAGAATGATGCTATTCTTATAATAGTATATCCAATATAAAATAGGCTGAAACTTTAGCGTCATCATCTACCGTTATCCCAATTTATTTGTGGTCGGTGCAGTGCGTCCTTCTCTTTCATTCCTTCCTGTCACTCGTCATCTCCTCATCCTCTCCCTTCACATTCATATCATTCCGCACACAATCCATCCATCTTTTCTGCGGTCTTCCTATTACTTTCTAGTTCTAGCCCACAACATCCATATCCATTGAAGGAATGTAGTAGGGTAGTGTGGAGGTAGGTTAGCCACTAGTAGGAAGGCCAAATGGAAGATCTTCCTCCGGGCTTCGTCAGCGAGATGTAGGTTTCTCCATATAGTCTCTATAGTTCGAGTTGCTATTCCTTACTATTTTTTGTGTTTATTCGACACCAGCGCCATCTAGTAGCACGGTGATGAATCTTATTGCAACCGTGTGTTGGTATGTGTGGCGGTACGGTAGATGCCGTCACACCATTATTATTCTAGTAAAAGGCTGACATTAGCGTATATAGCTTGAAGTAGAGTGCCATGTTTATCGGCATGCGGGTTCTTTTCGCGAGGTTCGGGCAAATAATAATAATATTTTACGAGACTGTCTTGACTTTTCTGCCGGAAGGGAGATAAGGGATGATCAATCGCCGATCGCTGTTCACACACTTTGCCATTGTTACGACTCAATAACGTCGATTCAAGCAAATTGGTCGTGTGAAATGTTGAATTTAAATTTTGTTAGATTTTTTAAAATATAGTTACTTCTGATTCCCAGATCCCAAAAATAGATTTTAGCTTTGTTGCCGACACATGAAAAGCTCTTGGTTAGTTAGGTTAGTTTTTATAGTTTTATAAATTTTTGAGTTCTAAGTCAGCGTTAGAGTTCAAACGAATTGATAGTTTGCCATCTGAAAAGGGCAAACTTTCATTTCGTTCAAAGGGGTTTCAAATTTTCTTGGGGTTATAAACGTTTTTAAACTTGAAAAATTACCCCCGGTGCACTTGTCCCTACCAACGTATTCCTCCTGGTGGGTAAGAATGTTTTTTCCGCCTACCACTACTGAAAGGGATGTTTGGAAATTGACTTCCGCTTATCCTTGTGGTTTTTGTTGACAAGTATAGTTCAGTCAGAAGTAGTTTAGAATAAAAACAAGTAGCTAGTAGTAAGTCAGCGGTTCCCGAATGGTGTTCCGCGGAACCCTGGGGTTCGGTAAGGGGTTTCGGTAAGAGTTTGTGGCGGCCTATACCGTACGCCGCACATACAACACCGTTACAAGATTTCATCACTGTGTTACTAGATGGCTCTAGTATCGAAGAAACATGAAGATTAGTATGAAAATGCACCTCGTAATTCTGTGCTCGTAGTTTGGAGAATATATGAAGAACCTACATCTCGCTAACGGAGTTCACTCAGCGCCCTCAGCATAATTGTATACAACTTCCAACCATCATTGGTTGGACCACTGTTTCCGGGCTAATACCAAATACCAATACCACCCTATACCACCCAGCCCGGAAAAAGATCTTCCCTTGCCTTCCAATCAGTGGCTACCTCACGCCATTCCTGCCATACTACATTCCTACAAGTTAAGTAAATATATTCTTCTTCTAATCTCTCAAAATACTTAAACTCATAATCTGTTTATAATGCGGATTATGTCAACAATGCCCTCGCAGAGCTATTTTCCTTATTCTTAATCTTATTGAAAAAACAGGAAAAGTGTGAAGAATAAATTGTGTTGAGAGATAATATGAAAGCTTGTTGCAAAACAGAAAATGAATTGTGGGTGGCTACAAGTCCTTTTCAGTGTTTATAATAAAAAATAGAAAAAAGCAGTTTTATAACGTACCTACAAGTCTATTCACAAAAGAATTAGTAATCAATAGTAAACAACGTGTTAAAAAAACTCTTAAAGCCGAATATGGCAGATAGAGACCATCAAACCGAACAACTTTTAGTGGGACTAACTCTGAAATCGCGAAAAAAAAATTCAGCAGTTTTGAAAAATGATCAAAAATGTAACTAAACTTTTTTGTTAGCGGTGCAAAGTAAATTTGTTTTATTTTTTATTTTTAGAAAACTCAAAAGTTCTACAATCCGAATATTTCTAGTCAAAACTCGAAATTTAAAAATAAATAAGGTTGTGACTTTGTGACAGAACCTAGGACTGCGTATATTATTTGCTCAGTATAGACATAGTACATATATTAGTTTTTTCAAACAGTAGAGGAGCTAACGTCACTTTGGCCCTTTTGTCATTGCACTCCGTCGGATCGCTAGGGTTGGCATTTTCCGGCCGTCTCGTGGAATGCTACGCGCGAATGCTATGGAAACAACTGCGACGCGATGTCACAACCCTGACCAAAGTACTGCGAACTTTGCTTAGAGCTCTTAGAGTGACGTCAGCCGTCAAATTCGAACATTTCCATGGAGCTCTCATACTGTTTGAAAAAACTTATATATGTACTGTGGTATAGATTACAAATTTATGTAGTGAGTACAGATTTATGTAGTAGACTAGAGACTGCCCGCGGCTCCGCCCGCGTGGACGAAACTATACTGTGACAAACAATTTATTCTTTCAAAACCAGTGATAATAAGTACTTTTGTAATCATCTGTAAATTTGTAATTTACCTACATAAATAATCATATAGATTCAGCTCATTCAGCTGATTGCTGATGCTCATTCAATTACTACAAAAAGTTAAACTCAGAGTACCTCGTATATCCTCACGTTCAAAACAATATTTTCATGTACCTTCATGTCACACTAATTATGCTAGAAATGCCTTTTTCAGACTATCTTGCGATCTCTATAACAAACTATTGAATGGAGTCGACATCTTTGCTAATTCATGAAACTTGTTTAAGAAAAAAGTGGGTGAACTGTTATTCAAGATAAAGTAAACATTAAAAATTTTTTAAGACTATAATGTACATTGTAATAGTCGTAGATGAAATTGTCTCTGTTTTTTATATTTTTGTATTACTTATCTCATCTTTATCGGTAGGTAAGGTACTTTGTTAAAGATGAGAGCATCTGACACAAACTTGCACAATTATATATTGTTTGTATCAAGTTATGGTACTTTAAGGTCTGTTTCTTTCCAAATGTTAATTTAAGAACGATTTTATATGAGTTTTTTACCTAAATAAAAAAAAAAATTGTTAAACTATTTATGCCCTAAAAAAAAGATTTTAATGCATAAATTATCATTTACATAATACATTATGTAGGTAAAGATTAGTTACTACTACTACTCTACCATAGACGCAATTCTCCACCAACCCATGGTCCTTCCTACCTTCTCTGTGTATACGGACCAAATCTCAGGAGAATGCTTCCCCGTTTGCACTTTTTTGACTCCCTATACAAATTCTGTTTCCGTCCTTTCTTTTGGCTATCTCTTAACTCTCCCCCATCTGGATCTAGGCTCCACAAAACGGTACTTCGCGTCGGGCTACTCTCTAAAATCATTCAGACCTATTCATACCATCTTCTGATGTTGTACCAGATGCGCGCGAACTCGTGCAGTGCTTGCCAGTTTTCACGGTTCCGGTTATTAACGGGTCCAGTTTCTGGGTATTGGTCAATCTCACAGTGCGTGATCTTGGCTAGCTTGGCTATTCCGGTGTCACACTTCCGAAGTCGCTGCCTGATACACCCACGTCCGGTCAGTAGTTGAGAGACGATGGAATCTAGTTCAATCTCCGGAGAGCCTCACTGCGATATCGAGAATGAATCTATAGAGTTCGCATCCGCCTTCGCTGTAGTCCCATCGTTCCTGCCAAAGAGCGACGGTTTCCTCTTTAATGGCTCTTCTTAGTCCTCGGCACTCCCTGGGAGCCAGGAGGCTCCCCTCCTCGTCCTCCGCAAATGGTCCCGCCCGTAAAATCTCAAGTTCAGGAAGGAAAACTCTAGCAAGCACAGGTAACGCTGTGGAACTACACGTCCTATAAGCTTTCGTCAATAAAATAAGCGCCGTTCTCTGTGTACTGAGCTAAGCTCTCTTTACAATAAAAACTGAGGAACATCGGTAGGTACCATACGGCTGCAGCGTAGCATAGCACAGACTTCCTTGCAGCTTCCTTGGTATAAATTCTGAGCGAACGGAATCGCATTCCCCATTTGGACGCAGAAACTCGCGAAACCTTGCCGAAACAGTTCATAGCGCTTTCGCCGATAATTTGCGCATCGTAACTTCTTATCGTACTTATACACAATTGAAATTATTAAATTTTAATTGACACTGATGGCAAAATGTATTTAATCGACGAAATAAAAACGTGATTTCCCTATCATATTTTATATTATTAAAATAAAAATGTTGCATGCTCTAATGACAATCACATGACAATTGAGATGACAATCAGAGAAATCGTAAGTAAGCAACCCTGCGAAAATAATATTACTTATATTATTACGAAAATTTGCGATTTTATATTGCTTATAATTCAAAATTTATACACCCAATGTCATATTTTCTTGGGTTTTTCGCGATTCCCGGCATCAAGGAATCGAATTACACACAAATTCCCGAGAAATATTGTGCCGTTTAAGAGAAACGTCAAGAAAGTTTCGTAGAGCGCCTTCTCGCTTTTTGTCTCGTTCTGGTTTAACGATTTTATATACAGTACAGATTTATGTAGTGTGTGAGAGTGTGTGTGAATAGATACATAGTACACACTACATTTATTAGTTAAAAAACTAATTCTATTCTGTGTTATTGTTTTAAAAAACATACAATTTGAGCTACTTTTTAACGCGAGGGCTACAGCTCACGGAACCACTAGTATTTTATTGTTTGAAAGATGTCACACAGCTAGTATCTTACGGCAGTATTCACAAACATCACTATGAGGTCTCACGCACTGTGAGACGCATAGCGTCCCAACTACCAATCAAACATAATACGTAAAACAAACGAACCAATCACAAAGCTCTATTTCAATGCAGTGCTTTCGCATAGGCAAGGGTCGTTTGAGTTTTGTTCTTGAAAACAACGGTTAGTATTCTCAGTACAAAACAATTTTGGGATCCCACAAGATTTATGTAGAGTTGCTGAAGTGACGGGTATCTTGTATACGCCATAAAAGTCAAGGTCGCACAGCTTCAAGTAAACCCTTATAAAAATACTGCCAAGTGCGCGAAAGCCTTCTTGCGAGGCGCACCACAGATAAGGAAGTAATGGCATCATAGAATTTACTGCAAAATCCTCGAGTACACAAGAAATTACAAACAGTCTTACGTTTCATAGTAATTTCATTTCAATTTATATCATTCATTTGATTTATTTAAACAAATTAATATTTTGAAAACCAATACTTATGAAACACCGATAGCACACCACCGAATGTCATTAGATTCGAATTATTTTTTAAAACTGTGGAATGGGTATGATGATAATTTTGCATTTGGCGAAATCCCAAAAGTAATTAAGTACCTATTAGTTCTACATTTTCTGAACTTTGGCTATAGCCATCGATCACCGGTGTGCATTTTAGCCATGGAAAGCAATTTTTTTAATTTTTTATTGCTTTCCATGGTTGGAGTATATTTGTTTTAAACTTTTTTATCTTAATATATAAAATCGTAAACTGAATGACTGACTGACTGACTGACTGACTGACTGACTGATCTATCAACGCACAGCCCTAACCGCTGGACCTAGAGACTTGAAATTTTGCACACAGATACTTTATACAGTGTAGGCATCCACTAAGGAAGGATTTTTGAAAATTCCTGCAATGTGCGGCGTCGGGAGACGTAATAACACAAGAAAAGTCGATTCTTAACTGTTCATTTATTTAGATAAAAACAGGGTTTTTATAGTAATTCCAAATAGGTCGACACGTAATGTTTTACAATGGCATTTAGCTTGTTTATAAAAGTATCCGATTACATGTTACATGTTTACTTTAACTAAGAAAATAGAATATTAATTTATAATAAAAACAATATTGGCATTACACGTCAGTATTACACGTCATCGATATCGTGTCCCACACTACACCTTCCCCCTTTTTTTTTTTTTGACAAAAAATAAGAATCTGTAATTTTTTGTTAAACATATCATTACTACTTAGTCAAGTATCAATATTAAACTAAACATCGTTACACGTAATACAAATCATCCTTACTTAAAATAACAAACAATTGTTTACATTCAAAAAATATATGTTACATATAAATTAATTTATGGTCATCCTGCATTATTACTCATAACATGATTCAGTTTATCAAGACGGTCAACCCTTTTTTGGGCATAGGTATTTGCTGTTTTTATTGGGCTCTTATTACAACTTTCTGTCCATCTATTTATTTCTTACAGATTAGCACTTGCGAATTGTCCGCTTAGTAATATAACCATGTCGGAAGAAATCTTGTTAGAAATTCGTGCGCGTTGCGCCCTATTCTCACTCCACCATAGAGTGCAATTTTTCATTCTTACAAATTCGAACCATTTGCTAACGTCAAATCAACATGACCAATATTTGGGATGTGTGTTTAAGTGACGAATGACAGCATTAAACTTAACTTAATTATTTACTTATACTACTAATTATCTATTGTTTTTTTATACTTAACACTAACGTAATTAATACACTTTATCGGAAATATTGTAAAAAATAAGTTCATATTTGTCACACACAATCATAACATTTAGTTGAAGAGCTGTTAAAAAAAATAGATTATAAAAACACATTTCTAGCAATAAACAAATAATTAATTCAATTTAGCACATTCCTTTTTTATAATACTTAGTAAAATGAATACAGTCATAAAAGTAAGCTATAGTCACTTATTAACTGACTTAATAAATGATGGATAAATTAATTTTACCCCAATACCTTGAATTTCTTTTTTTTTCTTTTAAATATAAAAAGTATGCTACTTTTGGATATAATTTAAATAATACTTACTTTATTTTCTATCTTATATTACTATCCAACGTTTATATAAACATTTTTAAAACTAGCTTTATTATATACTTCTATATTCAATTTCGTAACAATTTTTCAATACGATCATCATCTACAAACTTTAATTCCTTCATATTTCTCAATATTTTAACATTATTATATTTCATATCATTTTATAAAATACCTTTGCTTGTCGTAAATTGAATTCCACTTATCATTAACATGATCACAAACATGCCTCTCTACTGGTTCTACTTCATTCATAAATACAATTATATATTTTTATAAGCTGTTTCAGCTGTTGTTGTCATAGTCATTGGTTCCTTCGCTTAGTAGGTATACACTGGATACCTTTTTTGTCAAAATAGTTATTAAACATTTAAATATGTTTTTTAGTCCTTAACAAAATATTTTTATTTCCTTACGTGGCCATTCGTAAGTGATATAAGAATGTCGTTTGATATTACTTACATTTTATTTCATTTACTCGTCCTTGTCAATAATTCATTACACATATTTGTCGACGGATTCGACAGATTTCGAAGGATTTCATTTTGATGGATTTCATTTCGACGGATCGCATTTTGACGGATCGTATTTTGACGGATCGTCTTTTGAGGGTCCGGTCCATTATTTTGTTCATTTATTTCAAATATACTTTCGTTTCCACCTTTTCTTATTAATATAATTCAATTTTTCTCACTTTGTAATAAATTCTCGCACTAAGACGCGTCGTGTCGTATATTTATCATAACCACCATTGGAATTATCGGTACACACATCACACAAGTATAGGTACTTCATATAACACATGATTCATATAACACATTATTCGCCCGGCGCCGGCGTACTTTCATTTTTATTTAATTATTTATGGTACAAAAACATTTTTTATAGTCGACTTACATAATAATAAATGGACACCTCGTGCCATTTGGGCTGCGCGCGCAACCTTAATCGGAGGCCATCTATTAAGTCCCCTTTGGACTCCAAAATTTCACACTGAGGGAAACTCGTCCGCACCATGATCGAAATGAAGGATCGACCCTCCGTGTACCATATTTATTCATAGTGTTATAATTGGCATCTACTGGTCCCAACAGTTTCGAAGGGGAACTCGTCCACACTTGATAAATCTGTAGGACCTGCCTTATAGTACTCTTATACTTTATGTGTACCGATTATATTTATTTTATCCTTTATTTTAGCTTTGTATACATTCCACACGTTTCACATCCAAAACTTGCTTTAACAACTATCATTCCTGATATGAATATAGGGTAAATAAGTATTTCATCGTTCTTGGGTGATCAGCCCACTTCTGTAATATTCTTACTCAAAAACTTCATTCGAAAACCACACATAAGTAAATACTTCCACTTATACTTTCCTCTTAACATGCTGTTCCTAATTGCAAACCTAAAATTACAAAAAGATTTTTAATACAGCTACACAAAGCTTATTTTCGTATAAAATTTCATCATTAATTGGTAATTATTCCCACTAACTTTTTAAATTCTATAAATAGTACGTCATTTCCAATCATATAGTTTTCTATGTACTTCCATGTTTTTATGTCCATTCATTAAGTCTTTACATGCCTAAATTAGCATTTCTAATTATTTTCTTAATAAGTCTAATTATTTGTTTTTACTTCAGCTTAGTATAATAATGAGTACTGCGTAATTTTGTATGACATTTCAAATGTTACGATCTTACGATACTCAACTTGACACGAAGTTATTTACTTTAACAATTTGGTACCTCCAACAATGCTATAAATAATAAAGGAGATGTCCCAGCGTTGCCTCATTTTATAACTTTCATAATAAAAAAATGCTAATTACATTTTATTTAGGTATAGTACCAGTTAAAAATTGTTTTATATTTAGAAAAACAATTACAAAAACATCAAGTTGTTTTCTAAAGTATTTTGTGAAAAAAAATAAGTAAATAGTACTATCATGATAAAATATTGTCACTTTTTAATGCAGAAAATAATTGTTAATCTGAATTCTAGAGTAAAATACCTTTTTTGACATACTACTTTGATTAAGACGCTATAGAATAGACTTTCATTTTTTTTTTATTGAGAAAAGTGGGGCAAATGACATATGCGCGATGGGACATGTCTTTTAATTTCTCGTTTTTATTACATAACTGAAACTTCACAATTGTATGCTACTCGTATTTACAGTAAATTTCCAACTAGCAAGTGTTTTGAATTCAAAATTACTAAGTAGGATTTTACTACCTACACGTTTTTTTATAAACTGTAGTTTCGAAATAAAAATAATATTTTGATTGCTAAAAGCCAACGTGAAATAGTCTGTCCGGCTTATTTTTTAACTTACTTAGTTTTGCTCAACAAATATGCATGGTATTAATATTATTAGGATATTTTTATAGGATCAATTATTTTAATTTCATTAGTTTTTTTTTTTTACTTAGTTCGTTAGTTAGTTAAAGATTATGTTATTTATCTGCACAGCCAGCGATTGTGCACAGCTATGATTGTTTTGTTTTGCTCTCCAAAACTTATACGGATCGTACCGTAAGATGTATCTCTTATCTCCGATAGTAGGCTATGTGACGTTCGGCCACAGAATGATATAAGTTAGTACCTACTACGTATAGAAAAATATAGAAAGGTCTCGCCTGTTGATAGTGCATCGTCATGAAACATCACAAAGTACTTAGTGACGCATCAACCATAACCTACATGTCGTCGTTTGTTGCAAACTGATCTGCAATTTGTCATCAATAATTTGTCCGATTTTCTATTGTCGCGTTTATTCGACGTAGTTTATTTTTATATTATTTTTTTACTACTGCGACTAAAATTTTGCCTATTTACATTATAAAACCCAATGCTTATTTTGTTGGAGAGTTTTTTTTTGTTTTAGATAAAGAGAAAAAACTTTTAACTTACGTTTGTAATCGTGGGTTTCTGCCAACATTTCTAACAATACAGGTGATGAATAAGCTTGTGCTGACATAATTTGTGTCCAGCTTTTGTTTCGTAATCCTTGAGCGAAACTACTACTTAATAGTTTTTTTTAGGCTTTAAAACACTACAGATAGACTTTCGCGTAAAATGGTATGGTTTACGAAAAGACCTACAATTTATTGACCAAATTGATCTATTAACTTATTTCCCAGTTTGATCGTAATTTCTTTTTATTAATGTGGTTTTTGACTGCGTTTTAATTTCATCAACCATTTTATTTCACGTTATTTTTCCGCTTGGCTCTATATCAAAATATCCTGTTTTCGCATCACTACTGCAAACGCCTGGCGGTCAATCGTCTTTGTAAGGCACTTGTTGCTCGGCCATCGATACCCAGGCCAGAGATGGGACGTCATTGTCTTGTCTTGTATTGCATTATTTCCTGCACCATTTTGCTTTGGTTTATTATGGTTTGTCCTAAACTGGCTGAATTACTTAGGATACACCGGCTGGATCCGCTTCGGACACCACCATCTTCCGGCGCCCTGCTTCACAATTCCATCACCAGACTCTTCTTTTTATTTCTTATTATGTCCGTGAGTACCGGAAACGCGGTTATTGTACTGTCCAATTTTATTTTATTTTTGTACATGTAGAACTTTATCACGCGTTAGTTAAATATACTAATTTCACTCACTCTTGGTATTAGATAAAAAAAACACGTTGTTAACGCGTACCGCGACTAATACTGAGGCTCGGAACCCATACGGCGCCAGCACTGCCTAGAAGCAGTGGACTGGCAGGGTCGCCATGCAATGTGCGGCGTCGGGAGACGTAATAACACAAGAAAAGTCGATTCTTAACTGTTCATTTATTTAGATAAAAACAGGGTTTTTATAGTAATTCCAAATAGGTCGACACGTAATGTTTTACAATGGCATTTAGCTTGTTTATAAAAGTATCCGATTACATGTTACATGTTTACTTTAACTAAGAAAATAGAATATTAATTTATAATAAAAACAATATTGGCATTACACGTCAGTATTACACGTCATCGATATCGTGTCCCACACTACATTCCATCCCTAAGGGGATGAAATAAGGGATGAAAGTTTGTATGAAAGTCCCTCAGTTTTGAAGCTAGAATCTTCAAATTTTGTGTTTAGGCTGACGATTGAAAATTAATAAATATGGGTATCAGCGTTTTTCAAAATTATACCCCCGAAGGGGTCAAAAGGGGGATGAAGTTGTGTATTAAAGAAAATCCTTCATTTTCGAAGTAAAAATCGCTAAATTTATAATTTAGGCTTATGGATTGAAATCTAAAGCAACGTATATTGTTTTTGTTAGGATTTCAACTCCAAAGGGGATGAAATGGGGGTGAAAAGGGTTAAAAAAAACCTAAAAATAGATATGGATGTCGTTATCGGGGTTTTGTGGGATGATGATTGCAAAAATGACATTTATTTTGAAGTCCAACCACGGTGGACATGATTTAACCCCTAAAGGGGTGAAAATGGGGTCCAAATTTTGTATGGAAAAATAATATAAAATAGACATTACAACTTTAAACTTCGTAGGTGCACATCTAAAAATAAATAGGCAAATATATATTTTGTTATTTTGAAAATCAACCCCTTAGGGGGTAAATGGGGTGAGTAAACATAAAATCGATATTGATATCGTTATTGGGGTTTTCTGGGATGACGATTGCAAAAATGACATTTATTTTGAAGTCCAACACGGTGGACATGATTTAACCCCTAAAGGGGTGAAAATGGGGTCCAAATTTTGTATGGAAAAATAATATAAAATAGACATTACAACTTAAAACTTCGTAGGTGCACATCTAAAAATAAATAGGCAATATATTTTGTTATTTTGAAAATCAACCCCTTAGGGGGCAAATGGGGTGAGTAAACATAAAAATCGATATAGATGTCGTTATTGGGGTTTTCTGGGATGACGATTGCAAAAATGACATTTATTTTGAAGTCCATCACGGTGGACGTGATTTAACCCCTAAAGGGGTAAAAATGGGGTTCAAATTTTGTATGGAACAACTTTAAAATTCGTAGGAGCACGTCTAAATATATATTTTGGGATTTTGAAAATCAACCCCTTAGAGGGTAAGTGGGGTGAGTAACGGAACGGAACGGAACGGAACGGGAACGGAACGGAAACGGAACGGGAATACAACGGGACGGGAACGGGAACGAGAACAGGATGGGAACGGGACAGGAACGGGATGGGAACGGGAACGGAAACGGAAGGGGTACGGGACGGTTACGGGACGTTTACGGGACGGGAACGCAAACGGGACGGGAACGGAACGGGAACGGGGAACGGGAACAGGAGCGGGAGCGGGAACGGAAACGGGAACTGGAAGCCTTGTGCGAGGCCCGCCACAC
Source organism: Agriphila tristella (assembly GCA_928269145.1). NCBI lineage: Eukaryota > Metazoa > Arthropoda > Insecta > Lepidoptera > Crambidae > Agriphila > Agriphila tristella. The sequence goes on along the minus strand of OV743436.1, from coordinate 25,075,094 downwards.
GCGGCAAATGTCTTGCCTTGCAAGGCAGCGCGCTTGATGGGGACTCGCCTAATCGCGTGAAAATGGCTGGTCGGATCCTGGTTGAAGGTTCCTTAAAAGGATTTTGTCTAATATCCACGCGGACAAAGTCGCGGGCAGAAGCTAGTATTATTATATTTTCTTCTAACGTGTTGTATTTATACAAGGTGTTTGGTAAAAGCCTTATGGAACCAACTCTGAAATCGCGAAAAAAAAATCAGCTGTTTCATACAAAAAATTATAACGAAAATTTCAAAATGTATGAAACAGCTGATTTTTTTTTCGCGATTTCAGAGTTGGTCCCATAGTAAAAGTTGTTCAGTTGGATGGTCCCTATCTACCCTATTCGACTTTATAAGGCTTTTACCAAACACCTTGTATAGTGTTTCTTTTCTTTTTTTTCTTCTCGTGTTATTTTGTTTGTAATATTTAATATTCTTTTGTGTGTACTTGTAGCAGCGTCAATAAACCGGTCCCGACGGAAGACCAGCGCTGGTCGCAGACCATGCATTATGCTGAGTTCGGGACCGATTTGAGACAGCGTGGTTAGGCTTTTTTATGTACTGTGTGTGATTCTCAAATAAATGTATTTTCTTTCTTTCTTTCTTTCTATCTTTTATAGACATGCTCACAGAGTCTACATATTTGTTGGTCATCATTGTTTTTTTCAATTAGGGCCTTTACACATTTTTCAGTGCTGCATCGGTACGACATCAACATTCTCGGTATACGCGGTACCGAAAAAAATCCGAGAGCTTTCTGGACGCCTATATTTCATTAGAGCTTTACTAATAATATGTCGGCGCAACATCAGCCCGGCGCGGTACAGATTCAGTACAAAATCTGTACCGCGGCGACTAATGAGATAAGAAATTTCTGTAAATCCAGTACTAATATAGTAAAGTAATAGTCAATAATGCCGAAATAATAAATGGACGTAAACATAGGCCAAAATTGTGCCTCTTGCGTAAACTCTTTCTGTTCTATAAGAATTGGAACAAATATGAATGTTTACATTTGAACAGTTGCGAAACTCAACGCGGGATCAATCAACAAATGTTTTAACACCCATAAATCTATGATGATTTGGAACTTTTCAACGTTCCGTACATATTGTGCTTGTGATTTATATGAATTTATCTGGGAATAGATTCTCTTCTACTTCTGAGTGCAAAAGTTAAATTGGTATGTAAGTACTAATAGTTTAATATGGACTTTCTTATTTTACTAAAAGTCATTCGAGTTCCGTGAGCGTCATAAATAATTATATTTTCAAGTTCAACTTGCAAATTCATAATTAGATTAATATTGCTCCTAAATATCTTTAGCAAAAAAGTGTAGGTTTTAGGAATCTTGTACTTGGTAACTTGTGCTACCTTTATGTTACTTTGATATCCCAGGAACTAGGTTAGGTATAGTAGTTAATTTGCAAGTTAAAGTTGAGTTGCTATTGCATTTTTAATATACGTTTGATGGGTGGAACTTAAATCACAGACACCTATTTTAAATAACCAGCAGGAATTTTACAATGGCCGATTGAATTGATGCCTTAACATAACCATGATAAAGCCATTATTGTGAAAAATGTCAGAGCAAAATATTACTGAGATATTACGCCGACAGATTGCTGTACAAAAAATATTGATGGTTCTCAATAGGGTATTGTGTGACGCATTGAAGTACGAGTATGACAAATGAATTAACGAACATCATCAAGCTGAGAGATTGGATTCTTTTTTCGCGCAATAACACCTCTCTAACTCTAGCATAATAATAGTATAATTCTGTTGAAGGAGAAAAGGCGCGTTCTGCAGTGATCAGCAAATTCTTTTTTCTACTATCTTCGCAAAAGCTTCTCCATTATCATCATCTGTGGTGTTTGCCAGATCAGCCCCCTTACTCAAATGGCCAACTCTTTATTCGTTTGAACGCTACGCTTACTTTTAAAGCTTAAATATGAGTAATAGACCATTAAATCACATGTCGAAAACTTAAATGAATCACAGATTGTAATGTATTGTATGGAATTGACAAGCTTACGGCACGTAATTTTATAGTTTAATGCTTAATTTAAAGCTTTAATACGAAGCGTAGCGTTCAAACGAATAGAATGTTGGCCATTTGAGTAGGGCCTCTGGAATATTGCCACCTGCTAAAAACGCTTGGTTGAAGTAAATCTTCAAGATACATTGTGTCAAAAAATTATAATAAATTAGGTTAATAATATCGTAATCAGACCATAATAAGTTAACTATGTAAGTTCCCAGTTTTTTTTTTGAGAAAATGACTTTTTGTGATCCTATAGTAAGAGCAAAAAGTAGAGTAACTTGTGAGGCAGCTTTTATAATGAAAATGAGTTTTATTGATATAATATAAACACATATTGATAGCTATGAAACCTAGTGAAAAATGTTTGAAATCCGTTTAGAAATGGTTGAGTTAAAAGGGTTTAAAGGAAATGCCAAGCTCAATGCAATATGTGCTTTATCACGTACGACATAAGGTTCGCGTCCGTCGCGATGACGTCATAAGGACCCCCAAAAAAACTTCTTAGGTTTAAGAGATATCGTATAAAAAATCACAGTTAGTCATATGGTGGCATTAGCTTTCTAATTAGCCACTAAAAAAATCGTTACAGATACATGTTAGTTAGATTACAGTTATCGATACATGGCCATGGTGTAATTGAACAAGCGAGCGCGAAGCGCAAGCAAAGCATCTCCATTTCAGCTTGGGCAAAAATGCTCTGGTATGTCCGTCCGTATGTTTGTTCTCCTCTACAGGTCGATTTTTTAACCGATTCTCGTGAAATTTTGTGAGCAAATTCTTGGATTTTTTGGAAAAATCATATTTCAGCAATTTCGAAAAAATTACTAAAATGTTACAAACGCGAGGTCTTCAGCTCCACAGAGCCACTACTCTGCGGTCATCGTGCAATGTAATCATATTTGTGCGATTGTCCGAGAACCCCAATATCAAACTGAAGCATCTATCGATGCAGACCGATATCCACGGATGACCACTTTTCGTCGGGAAACTCGATTTATCTCCCAGTAATGTACTCACTCAATCTTGTTTTAAATATTTGCTTTGATCGATCGACCTTATGGAGCTTTTTAAAGACAGATTTAGGGCAAGTACTGCATAATATTGGATTATAGATAAATATTTATCAATTGTGGCGGTGTATTTCCTTCTATAAATTCTCATAAAGTCGCGGAAGTTTCTTTTGAAATATTTTTTTATTTAATGTCGGACAAATAACATGTTGAACATGCGAATACCCATTTCAAATAATGTTTAGTACGCATTGATAGGCTTTGACGTGAACTCATCCTGAAACTTGGAAAATCTGCTCCAGTTTGATTATTCAAAATATACGAGTATTTTTATGCCGATGCGTATGAAGTGACTAATTCTGACCACTTTTAAAATACAGCTATTATATCTGTATGCTGTGATCAGTCGGTTAATCGAAATCGGAAAATTTTAATTGCGTCAACATTTCCAATGTGAAATGAATTATGCGATGCTTATACGGTTCATCTGTTCTGAAACGAATCATTACCCATTTTTGGCATGCGATCCAGTCAATATCTGAATATGCTTACCTACGGTTCATGTGTTGCGGATGCAAATCACTTTACTAATTTATAAACAAGTTTAAAATCCGCTTGTTCCAATTCGGTCGGTCTGAATCTCTTGAAATCAATCCCGAGCAATCATCACTGGAAGTGTTACGATTTGTACTTTTAATTTTCATCATCAGTGCGTACTGAGTCAATGTTGTGCGGCAATTACCGCTCAATTGAGTGAACTAATGGCGAATCGAATTGAAGAAAAGTGTGTCCCAAAAGTCCCATAGTAAGTCCCATTTTAAATTAAGTAGTTGTTACTGCTCTTAGTAAAAAAAAAAATAATACCTTAGTTTCGGTTTCAACCTACCTAATATTTTATTTGAGTTCACTTGATTGAAATGTTATATCCTGTTGTGGAAACTGTTTTGGCTTTTGTAATACTCATCAATCATAGTTCTTAAGGTAATATTGTATGCTGTTTGTTTCCCTTAACCAAATAAACAAATAGTTTTTTTGTTCCATAATACATTATATCGATTGTTTATTAAAAGTGTCCTATTTTCCATTCTATTATGGAATTTCTAGGTTAAATACTACGTTTTGACTATCATAATTGATTAATTACCATTAAAATTTAGAATAACGACACAGTTTTGAAGAATTTTTTTTTAACAAATATTCGTTCATTTAATATACCGCAAAAATTTGCAGCCTTACATTTACAAGTTACTCAAAATGGCAAATTTTAATGGCAATGGCTTCCCATATCATGAACTCAGCTCTATAATTAATGTAGTCATAAATCTATGACATAAAATGGTGGCAGAAATAAGCTACAGCTCTGACGGAAAATCACATCAAATTATGTCACATAAACGACAGCACTTTATTACGTGTTGCTTAATAAATTTGTGTTGTGAAAAACACACTGTTCTTTTGGAGGCATGCCAAGGTACCTCAAGTTCATAATGATGAAACCAACTTAAGTTGATCTTTCTAGATTTGAAACAAGGTTCTAGTGCTTAGGAAGAGATTGAGGACAATGGTTCTTGCAAGTGTCAAGTGTAAATAGTAGGTAAACGATTGTAATTATTCATGCATAGTGGGTATGTAATAAAGGCACCTATAGGTAGCTATCATGACGTAACTTCAGTACACTTGTATTTTGTGCCTTTAGCTGACTTAAAATTCAAAATTAGTCAAAATTTCTCTTGAATATTTTTGAGAGGAATTTTAAGAGGGTTTTCGTTGGTCGAAGCTTTTCCTTTAATAAATTTTGTTATCTTTACTCACAGGCCTCTTTAAAAAACAAGACGCTTAATGTTAACGACAAGACAATTAATTAAGGACGTTATCGAAGACTTAAAATGCATTGTCTTTATTTTTAGGAATTTATCTTAAGATAATTATCCTGTAATATTGCCTTGCTTGGATCGCATTTTTTGGAGTTTATTGATTCCATAATAATCAATCAATCAATCCATGCTACTGTGACCGTTTATTAATAGTTGTCCACACCCCTATCATGAAAATAGCTAGATCCAAGTTCGTTCAAATCGCATCAAGAACTGTTTTGTTTACAAGAAGTTGTCTCCCTGTAAATATTGAAGCTACTAACATCTGACTCGGGTCACGCAAATGGCCGCCAAAAGCAAATGCATTAGTAGTCCAGTAGACACATAACGTGACGTCACCGATGGAAGTATTGGGTTCAACAGTGACCTGACCCATAAACCATGGGGTTACAAAAAGGATTTTATGTTTGACTTCCATGAATGATTTATTTTCCGACAGGAAAATTACAAATGATTGATGGTTATGAATGATAGTTTTTGTGGGGATTGTTCGAGTAAATAATAGGGTTTAGTAAAGTGAAACTTTGTGAAGTTTGTTCGTAACAACGAAACATATTGTCTGAGTTTTTATTAACCGACTTCAAAAAAAGGAGGAGGTTCTCAAGTCGACGGTATTTTTTTATGTATGTTTTAACATAGCTTCGTCAGTTGTTACCCGATTTGTACAATTCTTTTTTTATCTTAAAGAACATAGTTTGTGTGTGGTCCCATAAAATTTTTACAGAGATCTGGCCAGTAGTTTTTTCATAATCCTGAAAAATATCAACTATTTAGCTCCCTTCCGGACGACTTCGTCATTTTCTTAAACTTGACGCTTTCCTAACTTGTCTCATTTTTAACTCGGCTTTTTCTTAGTTGGTCTCTTTCCTAGATGACTTCGTCATTTTCTTAAACTTGACACTTTCCTAACTTGTCTCATTTTTAACTAGGCTTTTTCTAATTTGGTCTCTTTCTTAAACTTGTCTGGATGACTTCGTCACTTTAACACGTTTTTATTAGGTTGCTTTCTCGTTTGTTAGTTTGTTTGATTGGTTGTTTGTTTGTTTGTCTACAAAGTTTGCGAACGAAGTTCGATCCACTACTGTAAGGTAGGTAGGGTAGGGCATGCGAAATGTTATATTCAGTCAAAAGTACCAGGGCAACATAACTTACGAGGAGTTATTTTGATTTCATGCAGCGAAGATTTCTTTTAGCTCTTTAATTTTTCAAAAATATAAATCGAAATAACTTCTTTTAAGTTATGTTGCCCTGGTACTTTTGACTGAATTTTATTTATTTTATTTTATATCAAAACATTATTTTGTAAATAATGGTCCGTGGTTCACCTAGGTGAAATGATCCGGTGGACCACTGCTAAGAAGAGAGGAAAAACAGCAAAAGAGACAGAGTCGAGTTAAAAATGAGACGAGTTAGAAAATTGTAGAAAGAGCCGAGTTAAAAATAAGACGAGTTAGGAAAGTGTCAATATTGCAAAAGAGACCAACTAAGAAAGAGCCAAGTTAAAAATAAGACGAGTTAGGAAAGTGTCAAGTTTAAGAAAGAGACCAACTTAGAAAGAGCCGAGTTCATAATGAGACAAGTTTGGAAACTGTCAAGTTTAAGAAAATGACAAAGTCGTCCTGAGGGTTTAGCTCGCCATCACACGAGTTTTTATGGAATTTCGGACATCACATCTTTGTTTATGAACCGATTTAGATGATTCTTCTTTTGTTTGAAAGGGTATACATCAAGAGTGTTCTCAATTTAATTTCATCGTTATTGGATTTCGAACTTCGAAGATACACAAGGGAACTCCTCAAAGTCAAATAGTATATGTAAAGTGATTTAGATTTTGGTAAGTTTATGGCAATCCAAAACAAACCAAAGCATGGTTTGCAATGCAACGTTCTGGACTAGACTTGGACTACGAAGACACAACGGAACTCCTCAAAAACAAACAGCGTAAATTTGGAAATTGAGTTCTGGGCATTTTACCATTGAAAATATTATAATATAAAGTTAAAAAATATTTACACGCTGCGCTTACATACCTACCACTAAAAAGTTGAAAATAAAAAAGCTTTTTAAAAAAAAAGACCGCCTTCAAAAAACTGAAAACAAAAACAGCTTAAAAATTAAATACCTCATGGCAGACAACTAAGTTTTTTTTCTAAAAGCCCCACCCGATTTCATTAGACGTGTTTTATTAATATTGATATATGTAACGAATGATTCGAATTTATTTCTTGCTTTTTAGAGGTATTTAATTTTTAAGCTATTTTTGTTTTCAGTTTTTTGAAGGCGGTCTTTTTTTAAAACGCTTTTTTGTTGAAAGAAGCTTAAAATTTTAAGTGTTGAAATGAAATTTAAGGGATATTTACCTGGAAACTTTGAAACAGGGGTATTTTTCAGTCACCTGCCAAACTATAAGGTGTTCAGTCTATGAAACAGAAAAAAAAATCAATTGGCAAAATACGGCGAAATATGCAAAAAAATACTTAACCCATCACGTGATGTCTATATTTTATATCAATATTAAAAAAAATACTTATCGACCTACATCGGCCTATATACCTACATCGCACTAACAGAGTCTAGTAAAGATTCGTCTAATTAAATAAAAAAAAGTACATTTTTTTATTAGTCACGAAATAGGTAGGTATTTTTTTTAATTGTCTAAATTCCGTTACATACCCAGTGATTGTGAGTTTGTTTTGAAAACTATAAGTCCTATCAACATACTTTCAAGAAAATTATTGTAGGAAATTTAATGAAGAATATATTGTTTTTCGAGAGTTTTGCTGTAGCTTTTACCGTTTACGGTAACTTTTTTAAATTAGAATAAGAAATGGGGAGTTTTTATAGATTTATTTATGCCACTGCCACGCTTTATATAATATTTTTAACACATTTTTTATTAAACTAGTCCAATGAAACTTATATTTTTGAAATTTGTATGAATAAAGCTTTCTTATCTTATCATATTTTATTCAACTGATATCGATCAGTATTCGTTAGAAATTTATCGTCACTAGAATTTTTATTTTTTTGTAAAATTTTAGATGTTCGGCGTTTCAATTACGGCAATTCATTTTATTTTGTACGTAAAGGTGTTTTTTATTTTTGAAAATGATTGGCCAACTTTTATTTATCCGAAAATGATACCCAATTTTCCATAGTAGCTATAAATTATAAAGTTATTATGCCCACCAGTACGCGTGGCGTTAGAAAATTTCACCCCCCCCCCCTCCCCCCAGCAGGGTGTCTCCCGCTGTCTCCCGAGCGTTTTCCACTCTGGTCTATCTAAGGAACAAGTGTGCCAAGTCTCATTCTTTAATGCCAAAAATATCGATGTTTTCCTATGCGATTCCCACAGGGTGATGTTTTTCAAAAAATATCGGAAGAAACTCAAACATAATTTGAAAACTATAAGTGCTATCACCTTCATTCAAAAAATGGTTAATAGAAAATTTAATGACAAATGTATTGTTCATAGACAATTTTGTTGTAGCCTTCACCGTTTTTTATTAAAAAAATAAAAACTGCAATTAGGGACAGAAAATGCCCCACAAAAATCACTTTACGACTTGCTGCTACTTCTAGATTTTATTATATACGTAAAAGCTACACGCATGCCAAGTTTCATGCTTTCTGCCGGATGGGACCGTGTTTGGTTGAAATGAGCCGTACTAATATATGTTTCATAAAGAAAGTTGTTCAGTAACATGGACTGAACACATCCTCAATGTTTGGCTAATGATTAAAATAACCCTGTATGCTCTGCCGTGATCCGTAGTGAGAAATGTTTAATTAATTAAAATTCAAAAAAATAAACGTTCGGGAGTTAACGTATAAATTTATTTAGAAGCGACTTCATAGGTTTTAGGTCAAGATAATTGTTGTCAGTGTACTTTGTGACTTCTTACGGATGCAAGGGACATCTGTAGTGAACCATAAAACGGCACTTACCCACGCCCCTATTACGTCAAATAGGGATTTTATATCCCGATCGAATCAACCTCTGACGCCACTCTTGTTGGATTGTCCAGTTAGGTACCAGTTTTTATGTCAGTTGGATTGCAAAGCTACTGTTTTTAAGGCCAAAATATTTTTTGTTTTAAATATTGTGAAAGATGGCTCCTATACTATAAACGAATAAGGTGCAATAGGGTGGAATTAAATTCAATGCAAACGACATGAATCCACTCTTTGTTAATCGCTAAGTTTTTAACTCGCCTAACGATGTATAAAATGTAAGAGACCGGCAGACAGTGAACATTATCCAAACGTATTATACTGAAATAATTGGGGAATGTCTGAAAAAAATCAAATTGCCCGAATTTTTTTTATAGGTAGGAATAAGCTCCCTTGGTAATAGAAAAAAGTTTAAGAATTTTCCGTTGCGTAGAAAAATTATAAAAAATTGAAGTCTCTTCGACTTTGCAAATGTGTAAAAGTAACAGCAGAATGGAGATTATACCTTTGCCACCAACTGCCACAACAACAACAAGATTAAAAAATAAAAAGTTTTGACATTTTGACAATGACAAATGTCAAAATGTCAAAACTTTGAACTTGAAACTTTTTTTAATACCATGTTGTGGTTGTGGCAGGTGGTAACAAAGGTATAATTTCTATTCTGCTGTTACTTTTGTATATTTGTGAAGTCGAAGAGAGTTAAATTTTTTTTTTAAAATTCACGTAACCAAAAATTCTGAAACATTTTTCTATTACTAAGGGAGCTTATTCCTACCTATAAAAAATATTCAGCCAATTTGATTTTTTTCGGACATTCCCCATTTGAGCATAATTAACTCTTCTGGTGATGTTATTCGGATTAAGACAGTATTTTTCTAGGATTCAATTAAATAAAAAAATCCAAAATACTAACCTAATTCAAAATAAATGCGATTTACATTTTTGTTATTATTTGTTGAAAAAAAAATGAAATCATTAGCTGATCTTCCAAAATCTAGACAGATCTTACTCTGTAATTTGATTGACATAATTTAGGACCTAAAATCGATCAAATTTTTTTTTCATTAGTTGTTTTTCCCAAGAAGCCCTTTTAGTACCACCATTATCGACATTGCATATTTTAGGGAATCTTGTAATCTACATTCTGTGCCTACATAGAAAACCCTTGCAATGTCAAGGCTGTATACTTGGGTTGACATTATGGCGTAGATAAAAAGTTATCGTCGTTCCAGCCCATCTCCAACCCTGCTGATGACGTCAAGGGTGTGGACTTTCAAGTGTCATCAATAATGTTATGCTTAAGTGAAGAGTAAGGATGGTTTCTTAATCCATAGATCAAAACAAAATAGAGACACTTTTGTAAAAAAAAAATGCGAAGCGAAGTTTCGCTTCGAAAGCTGTGAATAGTGAATTTGATATTGCGAAAATCTTTGTTTAGATAAAACTTTAAATTATAATGCATGCTACCTTTTTTAGAAGAGATTGTGATTTTTGAATTCGCTTTAAAAAGAAAAGATAATTTTATTTACATAATTTTATTTTCAGCATTCAAATATTTTTAAAGTAGAAGTAATTTTTTTTTTGAGATTTTAAAATTATACTTCAGCTTTACGGCGGCGGGCGCGCGTGACGTCATCACCCGCCCCGCTCCGCACTATTTTCGAGCAAGGCTCGCACCATGCCGCCGCTGCCGTCCGCCCGCCATTATTATCTGTAATATAAGCAATTATACAACGACTAGCTTCAGCCCGCGACTTTGTCCGCGTGGACATTCGACCAATTCTTAGGGAACCTTTAACCAGGATACGAAGTATTCTGTTTTAACGTCCTGCCTCGCTTGGCAGTACGTTTGGTGTGGACGTACCTCGCTTGCGAGGCAGAGCGTTTGCCACTTGCGCGTGAGGATGCGGCCCGACATCGCACTTGGTCGCGTACGCGCTTACCAGAGGCCTGCTGCGCGCAAAGTACGTTCACACCAAGCGGGCTACCTAGCAAGGCAGGATATTAAAATATAGGACACTTTTTATCCAGGTTAAAGGTTCCCTAAGGATTTTCTCGAATGTCCACGCGAACGAAGTCGCGGGCGGAAACTAGTAGTATAAAATAGTATAATAGAAAGCGGGCTTATAGCGGCGTCAGTAGGGTGAAAAATACGGCGTTTTGTGAACCAGAGATTTCCTTTGGTAGGATTGGTCCTTAGGACCCTAGGATGGATATAAGAAGTGGAGCCACCACGATTTTTGTAGTAAATTTTTTGAAGTTTTGGCTTTTAGCCCAATCTCGATATCATATTCGTATGAATTTAGGGTGTCGAATTCATTTTTGAATTCATATTTGTACGATTCAGTTGTTAAACTATTTAAAAAAAAAATAAAACAAAAATAAAATACTCGCTTGATTAAAGAAAAAAATTGACATTAAATACACAAATTGGAATATTTGGAAACGAAAAATACGTCGTAGGAGCTCTTATATCCTTTTATTTTTAAAATAATAATAAAAGAAAATATTCTTATTTTAGCTAATTAAAAAAAACAACTTCGTTACCGTTGTAAGGAATTTATTATTTTTATTAAATATTAAAATTTTAAATATCAATTCGAAACTTGTTTGTGATAGGCTCAAATTGTAGCAAATTTAGTTAGCTTTATCATTTATAAAGTCTTCTTTTATTCTTTTATAGAGTAGAAATACCTGAAAAACGCTTCCTTAAGGTAGTTTTTTCGAAAATACTGAAACAAGTGCCAAGTTTTTCCAGCAGTACAGGGTTTCCAAGGGTTAAAACTTGGGTAGAACTTTTAAGAACTCAAGGTACCTAACAACATCTGAAAAAAATCGTAGTTACATGCGCGCTTGTGATATTTGCCTTTTTTTGTCGATATTGACTGCCATTTTTTGTTTTTCTAATAATTTACTGATATTTTTTAATTCTGCGTTATACTTTTTAAGTTTATTTCAAAACAGTTAAATAAAAGTGTTATAATGTATAAATATTTGGAATTGGCTATTTATTACCTTTCATTTGATACCCATATTGTTATAATAAAAAATAATAATATTTCCATAGGTGTAAAAGAAATTGACGGCACGCGACAGTGAATTTTTTTTTCGCTATTTATTGTTAATAAAGAAATGTGTAAGTCAACTCTTCAACTCTTAATTCTATAAGCTTTGTTATCGTATTTTTTGTTTGCAAATAAGAACATCAGTTTAATATTTACGGTGACTTAAAGTAAAAAAAATGTAGTTGAAAATATTGGTTATTGTGTAATGTTTAGGAAACTTCTTAATAAATTGCTTTTTTATACCAGAAATGAATTCTATACGTCATTGATTTATCCGAAAATGATACCAAACTTGGCTTAGTATCTAAACTTAGACAGTTATTAACCTCGGACTTCGTTAAGGCAGAATTCCCCCTCCCCCCCACCTGCTTGAAAAATCCAGGTGGCTCCACTTCGTAAACCCATTTTAGGAACCCAATGATCAATCCTACCGAAGGAAATCTTTGGTTCATGGATAGCCGTATTCTTCGTTTTTTTGCCTCCTACGACTAGGGCTATTATATTTAACTGCATGCACGTGCATTTTTTTCTGAGAAATTACATATTATTTAAAGACCCAAAAATTCGACACGTTATTGTTTACTTTTAAGCCATTAACCATTTTACCGTGCCAGATGTGGAAACACCAGGTAGTCGGTCGTTCTAACAGTAAGTATAATTCCGCAAAGATAATTGTTACAACGAATTCATCGTAAACTCTTCTTGAAAACTTGAAAGTCGTATCGTATCTTTTGATTGAGTAAACCGATTGCGATGGGATAAAAATTAAATTATTTTGCAAAATACATAGCTATATATGTTTGCAAACACCATTACGATTGAGTTAGCGCTTTTTAAGTTATTAGCGCACAAACGTACAGATAAACAGACAAAAAATCCAAAAATTATAGAAATGGGTTTTATAGGTTGTTATTAAATACCCCAACCACTTTTTTTTTTAATATTTTCTTTGTACAGACACAACTTTTCTACAGCTTTATTATATGCATAGATATTGTTCTTCCTTTAATAAAACAAAATTGTTCAAATGCCAAATAATAAGTCAGGCGTAACGATACAACTACATAACGATAAACGGTCCTGTGTAACGGATTGCTGTGTGAACGCACGGTAACTCTATGTCCCCTACTCTCGACGGGAATTAACGAGATCAAGTTCACAATATGGATCGAATAAACGTCAAAAATCTGTTATTTTGGTACTATGGGCAACAGCGTCGCTTAACCAATTTGCAACAAAATTCGTGTGCGCGCATATCGCCCCTGCACGACCTAAACGTATGTGACAGCGGGCGCGGCGGCGTGCAAGCGACATTAACCTTATAAGTTCTTGCAACTCACGAATGCGCGTCGGCTATGAATGTTGTTAGGCGTGCACGTGCACATTGTTTTAGTGTGCGTCTGCACGTTTTCTTATCACGCACACTAAAACAATGTGTATGTGCACGCCTAACAACATTCATAGCCTACGCGAATTGTAGTGGTTAAGCGACGCTGTTGCCCATGGTACCTACATTGAAAACAGTTGCCACGGTTTCCATTGCACCGTTTTGTACCAATAATCAGGGTGGTTACTTCCGAATCGCGTTCAGGAGTAACCAATAGCTGATTACAGTAGCTATCACTAGATGCCCCGTTCTGGGTCGCGCTATGGGTTGTTTTTTATTTTTCTCACTTATGCTCTGAAATCTTATCATTCCATGTGAAAAAGGAATGCGGGGCATTTCACATTTCCGTGGGGGTCTGGTTCATCAGCGCGGATATGAATTTCAATTCTTACTTCCCACACAAGTGCGGAAAGTATGCACTTCCCGCACTGGCCACACGAATCGATAAAAACATTTTCTTTGTTTTTTGTTTTACTCTTCTTTAAAAAAAAGGTAATCAAATACTTAATCTATTTTGTTTTTTCTTAGTTTTTTCTCTTTTTCTTTAAAACAAAACAATTTTTTTTTTCAATATGGGTATCAAATGAAAGGCCTTGATGAGCACTGCGATGTGGCGGTTCGGGATGTAAATGACAAGTCTGACTGCGATCAATAACTCATTTATTAAAGTAAAGAAACGGCTTATATACGAGGAGAGATGAGTGTGTCTAAGTACATATTGGTACACACACTACACCTCCCCCCTAAAAAAGAAAAAAAAACTTCCTTATATAAAAAGATTAACTTTTTTTTCTAAATTACAACATTATTGTTTCGGACGATTCTGATACAATTTTCTTTCTAAAATAAAATGAACTGAAATTATATTTTTTTCTTAAAGGTACATAAATCATTATTTAAAAGAAAAACATAAGTATATTTTATATAAGTAAAATAATCAACAGATATATTTTTTTTAGAACATTTCAAAAGTTATGTACTTATTTGTATATAATGAGAATAAAGAAAATATATAGTTAAATAAAATGTATCTATTTATCACTTTTCCAAAATTATATAATTTGTCACTAAAATTAAAGAAAAAAAATTTTTATTTCCACTTTTTCAATATGGGTATCAAATGAAAGGCCTTGATGAGCACATACTAAAATTACATAATTTGTCAAAAAATGAAAAAAAAAAATTTTTTTTGCGCAGCCGTCACATAGCGGCCGTAATTTTACGGACGTAAAAAGACTATTTGACTTTACGGTGTCCAGCATCGCTCTTTAGGAAACCGCGCCGCCGTATTGTTAACATAGACAACGTTCTATGCCGCCTAAATTACGGCCGTAATTTGACGACACCGTCATCCTAGGAAACCCTAGCTTAAGCAACGTAAGTCGTTCAAGAGGACGATAAAAGAAAAAAGTCTGTTTGTTTGTTACGCCTTCACGTCTTAACTACTGAACCGATCATCACGAAATTTTGCATACACGTCATCAGGGGTACAGTGAAGGACATAGGTTACCTTTCATTCTGAAAAAAAGTATTGTTTCCGAGGGATAGCAAAAAACATTTTCCACTCAGACGAAGTAGCGGGCAGCCGCTAGTGAATTAAAAGTAATAAGTATCAAGCATTCATTATTCATAAAAACACATTTAACAAAAATAACATAAAAGAGTGGTGCGTTACACAAATCAGAATCCGGCTATAAGTGTATTTGTTCCCTTCTCCAAGCCACTGTCAAGGTCAAAAAGGGTGAAGTTCCCCGCATTATCTTGCAGATAAAAAGTTATCGTCGAGTCAGCCTTATTGTCTGGTGGTGGCAACTTTTTTTTATAAAACAAGCTTCCTTGTGTAAATATTATAAAACTTCGCATCCCTTTTTTATACAACGCATGTCATCAGCAGGGTTGACTTAATTTTTTATGAATAACATAAAGTTTGAAGAATAATTTGAATGCCTCAGAGAGAGCGAAGAAGCTAAAAGTCCAGCTAATAATAATATATTTCACTTTATATTCAATTCAAAAACAATACAATGTAGTTATTGTATATTTAGTCGATAACGTTTTAGTTTAATTCCTATCACATCCTTATCCTTACTTAATCCTACTAATCTTATAAATATGAAAGTTTGTGGGTTTGGATGTTTGTTCCTCAGTTACGCAAAAACGGCTAAACAGATTTGGATAAAATTTGACACACAGACAGTTTATGGCCTGGATTATAACATAGGATAACTTTTTATTCCGGTCAAAGGTTCCCTAAGGTTTTTTTCTAATGTCCACGCGGACGAAGTCGAAGCGGAAGCTAGTATTATAAATGCGAAAGTCCGTTTGTTTGTTTGTTACGACATTACGTCTTAACTACTGCACCGATTATCATCAAATTTTGCATACACGTTCTCCAGGGGTACAGAGAAGGGCATACCTTTCATGCTGAAAAAGTACTGTTCCCGAAGGATAGCAAAAAAAAACTTTCCACGCAGACAAAGTCGCGAGCGGTCGCTAGTTGTTAATAAAAGATTTGATAAGTAAAAGATTTAATTAAAAATATATCGAGATATTTCGAATGGTGCTATAGGGGTAGTTAGAATTAGAAAATTAATAAATGATATCTTTGAAACAGATCATATTCGGCACCAGTCGAAAATATCTCGATATATTTATAATTTATCAATAATGTAGTAGAAATTAACTTAACCAGATTCGTTAATACTGTTATTTATCGAAATTGACAACCATAGGGGGTTAATTACGGCAGTTATCGTCCAAACGATAGTATAAAATGGCGGTGTTTGGTAACTTAATGTCCGATAAAGGCGGAAGTAATGCGTTTCCTATTATTTTTAGTGTAGCTCTGATTGGACAGCGAGCCTTAGCAATCTGCTCATATAGAAATAGTTCATGGCTCTTGATTTATAAGCCGCCAAATTAAGAGGACTGTAATAACAATGTTGTATTGCCATCCTTTTCATTTTACCGTGTTTAGAAAAGGATAATGAGAGAATTGTGTTATGATGTGTAAGCACCTTATTTCCTGATTTTCGTCGTATAGTTGTTTGTCACCACGAGTTTCCGATTAATACTGGCTTGAATATTTTATGTGGCCCAATTCTTATGGGGTTTTGGACGATATAATATTCATAGTATTCATTCATAAGGAACTATGAAAACGTGGTTTTGGGAAGTGTTTGTTCAACTTCTGTTGTTATTTATGAGAAAGGCTGTTCAGTTGGATAATACGGAATAAATAAGAATAGTTGTACGAAACTTTTTTGCCGCTTTAGTCACCCATTCTGTTTACTTTTATAAATTACTTTCCCGATAGAATCTACTAAATGGAAAGAAAATAGACTAAGTATTTTAAAAACTTGATCTTATTAAAAAATAGATCTGGGCTATTTTATTATTAAACGGAGTTTAAGAATTACGTAATCGTTTTGTAAAGAATCCTCTTAACTCGGCACTTCACAGCGTAATATTAAGAAAAGTTCAACATACTTCAAAAGTTCAATTCTTCAATAAAGATCTTTATAGTCAGTGGAGAGTTTATTATCATCAGTAAACTGGTTGGTAACAGCGTTTAGTAGGACAAACGATGTTGCTTTTAAGGTTTTTATATATAAAGGCTATTATTGCCAAAAGTTACCCATTGTATATTTTGTGACCAAGTTATATATTTTTATAAAAATATATAACTTGGTCACAAAATATACGATTTACGGTTTTTTGCGTACTACCCAGTACTAATTGGCTGTCAACCATCAATCTTATTTTGTCGTAGACGGCAGATTAATATCAATAGTATTCATTGTGGCATTTTCTAATATTAATTAATTTTCTGACCTTTTGCCTTTCAAATGACAAACAAGTCTTAGATTTTCTATTGTTACATTATTAAATACTAGCTTTTGCCCGCGACTTCGTCCTCGTGGACGTTCGGAAAATCGCTATGGAACCTTAAACCGAGATAAAAAGTATCCATGTTTTACCACAGGCTATAACTATGTGTGTGCTATCCCAAATCCATTCAGCCGGTTTTACGTGATTGAGTAACAAACATCAAAACATTAAAATTCACATTTATAATATTATTACTGTTCTCGTTCCCGTTCTTGTTCTCATTCCTGTTCCCGTTCCCGTATTATTTTTTCCATAAAAAAATTGAACCCTCGTTTCAGTCCTTTCGGTATTGAATAATGTCCACCGTGCCGTGTTTGACCTTAAAATAAATGCCATTTTCGCAACAAAACACATACAACTTCAATATCGACATCCATATAGATTTGTTTGCTTATTTGTTTTTAGAAGTGAGTACTTCTAGTTTAGTTTTACGTCAAAATGTCTGTTTAATATTATTTTTTCATACAAAGCATGAACCCTATTTTACCCCTTTAGGGGTTGAAACAAAGCCACTATTTAGGACTTAAAATTAAATGCCATTTTCGCAATCAACATCCCATAAAACCTCAATAACGACATTCATATCGAGTGTGGACTTTTTATGCCATTAACCCCTAAATGGTTTGATTTTCAAAAAATTACGAAATACATGTTTGATCATTTGTTTATAGAAGTACTCCTACGAAGTTTCAAGTCGTAATGTCGATTTTACATTTTTTCCATACAAAACATGAACCCCATTTTACCCCTTAAGGGGTACATAGCCACTGTGTAGGACTTAAAAATAAATGCCATTTTCGCAGTCAACACCCATAAAACCTCAATAACGACATCCATATCGAGTTTGGGCTTTTTTTCCCATTTACCCATTAGGGGGTTGATTTTCAGAAATTTACGAAATATTTGTTTGATCATTTGTTTATAGAAGTACTCCTACGAAGTTTCAAGTCGTAATGTCTATTTTATATTTTTACATACAAATCTTTAAACCCGTTTGACCCCTTAAGGGGTTGAATAATGTCTTCTAATAAAAATAAATGCCATTTTCGTAATCAACATCCTATAAAACCTCGATAACGACCATATCGATGTTGGGCTTTTTCACCCCATTTACCCCCTAAAGGGTTTAGTTTCGGAAAACCATGAAACACGTGTTTGCTCATTTGTTTTTAGAAGTACTCATACGAAGTTTCAAGTTGAAATGTCTATTTAATTTTTCTTTTCCATACAAACTTTGTACCCCCATTTCAACCCTTTAAGGGTGAAATTTGCAAAAATCCTTTCTTAATGGGTGTCTACATTGTATAAAGTATCTATGTACAAAATTTCTAGTCTCTAGGTTCAATGGTTTGGGCTTTCCATACAAACTTTTTAACCCCATTTCAACCCTTTAGGGGTGGAATTTCCTAAAATCCCTTCTTAGTGGGTGTTTACATTGTATAAAGTATCTATGTGCAAAATTTCAAGTCTCTAGGTTCAGTGGTTTGGGCTGGGCTATAGTCTGTCAGTCACCCCTTCACTTTTATATATTATAAGAGATTGGTAATCTTACCGAATGTCTACCTAATTATTTGTTTTGATACTCCTATACGATTATGTGCTACATTTTTTACACGACTGCCCAAAGCAATAAGAGTGTATATTGTGTTCAGTTTGGTTCAGGGTTCATGTATGTTTGTGGGTATGTGAGTTTCTTTATTCCACACTAACTTTTAAATGCCTGAACTGATTTGGATAAATGGATATCTATACGACACCATTTTCAAAGGATTATGCCGATTTTTCTATACAAGCTAGGCCATGATGCGCTTTAATGAAATTACCAATATACTATAGTAATTTTGTACTGATTCCGTGGGAAGAATGTCATTAAAATATAATGCGGGAGAAAAGAGAAATCTCAATCTCAAGGAGCTGTTTACAGTTATAATAATTGTTTGACATTTTCCTATTATATGACATTTCAAAGTCAAAGTCAATGAGATATGTATGGTTAATGCGCATCATGGCCCAGAATCCGGCATGATCCTTTGAAATAAAAAAAAATCTTCTATTATTACAATATGGGCATCAAATGAAAGGCCTTGATGAGCACATTCCAAAACTATATAATATGTCACTAAAATGAGTGAAATAAAAATAAATAAATTAAAAAATATTAAAAACACGACTGCCCTGCCAAAAACGAACTACTTAAAAAGTTAAACAACAAGTGTCATTGCAGTCGGGGGACCTTTTTGATCAAAAATTGTTCCATAATAAGGTCCCCCGACTGCAATGACACTTGTTGTTTAACTTTTTATTTCGTTTTTGGCAGGGCAGTCGTGTTTTGAATATTTTTTATTTTTCTTTATTTTTCAAGTTCGTGTCTCTTATAGATTATTTTATTTGTGTATACGATGGGTACCTACTATTTTGTATTCTATGACAGCGATCAAGTTGTGTCAAAGCAGTTGGAACTTCCTCGAAAAATGTGGACAAAACTTTTGTGTACCTACTTGCCAAATTACTTCGAGGGTTGGACCGTCGGACCCTTCTGAACTTCGAGCCCCCTATTTACAGTTTCATGCTCAATTTGGACCTTTTTACTTCGACCACACTGAAAACTAAGGAAAGTTTCTAACGACTTCGGAGGTGTAAATATGTTTGCCGTAACTTCACTGTCTACTACACAGAACAAAGGAAAAAAAATCCCCCCTATAGTTTGGTTACACTGGTTTTCATACTAATGTGAGCTCATACTACTTCTAACTACTTCTATGTTCTGTGGTTTACGCTAAAAACATACTATTGTGTTGTGTTGTGTCGTGTCGCGATCTGTCGCGTATCGGTTTCATTCATTTAGTATGGTTAGAAACACATTACTACAGTGTGTCGTGTCGACACAACACAACACAATAGTGTGTTTCTAGTCATATTAAATGTATGAAACCGATACGCGACGGATCGCGACACGACACAACACAACACAATAGCTGTTTCTAGCGTAATTATTACAAAGCTTTTATTAAAAAAGAGTAATGAGCTACTTTTTATGACGACCACGGCTTAGTGCATTGGTAGCGATACTGCCTAGTGCACCAAAGGCCCTGGATTGAGAACCTGGACCTCACAATATAATATTTCTGTGATAAGCATGAGCATTTACATATTTTGTAACCACATCGGTGGTAGTAGTTCGCTCACCCGTGTAAGTCCCCCGGGTTCGATTCCCAGAAGGGTACAATTTTAACGCAGTTTGGTTGGTGGTAGGGCCTATTTCAAGTCCGCCTGGCTAGCTACTACCATCTTACCTAAGTCTGACGCCATAACAACAATTTAAAAATTGTTGTGTTCCGGCAGTTACAGTTAATCCAGTTCCTCAATGATGAGGATTCCGGATTTAGTGCGCTTCCACCTTTATTTACGTTATTTATTAATATCAGTAATAGTTCAGTCGAGTTTATGAATTTGTTTAAAATTTTAAAATTGTATACATAGGATGATCTTTCATTTTTATCCTCTTTTAATATTTTTTATTTATTTATTTTATTTATACATAATGATCTCGACTGTACAAACTCTGCTTTGAGCGAGCTATCCAGATTTGTCGTTATTATTTTGAAATATTTTTTTGTTTATAAAAGCGTTTATTATTAGAATTTAAATAGGGAACTATGACATACAAAACACAGTAGTTTCTTGTAATTAGGGCGCAATAAAACTCAATTCTTTATTTAACTTTTATCACTCACGAGATGGGAAACAGCATGTTTTCCCGAAATCAATAAAACAGGTTTTTAATAAGATAAATGATTTATACATGATTTATATATATATTTTTACTACTAGAAAAACTATGTTTTAATACTGTTTTTCTATGTCATAGGTATAAATGATATGAAATCAAATGGAACTTAAAAGAAATGTAAAGTAGGTTTGCGTACCAAATAAAATGCTACGTACAGAATATAATAATATGGGAAATCGTACATCTGGAGTGACAAGAAAAAATGAGCATACAAGATAGACGACTTGAACGATAAATGCTACGTCACATACAACTTAAATACCTACATAAAACTTTAGTTGAGATCAAGTACCAACAGACAACACTTGACGCTTTTCTGACTCAAAAACTATTTGAGTCAAAATAGCTTTTCTGACTCAAATGAAAACTAAAGACCTGTCTCATGATACCTTTGAATTAAAGTTTTATAACAATAACAGTCGATACCTTTATTTTTTATTGAAAGGGAAACTTTAATTACACGATACGTCACGTTAATAATAGTATTATTATCACTAAAGATTTTTTTATCTATTTTGCTATTAAAATAATATCTACAAAATCAGCATCCGTAAAAACATGAGACAATAAAGGTTGTTGAAATAGGAGACAAACACCGAAAAGATTTTCGATAAAGATTATCCGGCACTGTAAATTCAATAAAAATATCAAAAAGTGTATAGGATAGAGCTGTTTTCGAAGTTGCTTAAACAGATATTGAATAACATTATACTCTATTTGTTTTGTTTGTATTGAATCTAAATGTACAAACTTTTACAGATATCAAACTGGTAAATAAATAAAGGTGAGAAATAGGAGAGAATTGACAACAGTAAATATTACTATGAAAGTAAAAACAAATTTGTTTATAGTCACTGAAAGTTAATTCACAGAAAGTCACGTCTTTTCAAGATTTACTTAAATAAAGATTCAATATAACAGCCACATCCTAAAATGGTCGAGAAACTAAATTTCTCTGCTTCAAACCGTTTGCAAATTAATTTATGCTTAAGGCCATTCGCCAAATTAGTTTTGGCTACGGGGAGACGTGAAAATTGAGCCAATCGCTTTCTCATAAGACCAATGAAATGAAAATCGTTATTTAATAGCATCTAAATTTAGGTGCTCAATTTAGGAAATAATTAATTCCATTGTCAGTAGAGTTAAACTCTAGATTTAATTTGTATAAACCAAGTGACCGACATCTGCCCGGTTTTTGAGGTACATACTAATCGGTGGATTAATGGAGAGGATCAGATTGTCTGAAGTAAAGTTAATTTTACTACTTTAAGGGCTGATTTATCAATTCGCAGTTAACAGATTCAGAGTCAGTTTAACAGACAAGTATGACAAAAACATTCAGTTTGGTGGTTTATACGCTATCTAAAGGATAAAGCTTTATCTAGGCATTGAAAATAATGTGGACCCCTGCGATAAAGTTAAACCCCAGATAAATTACCTCAGACACGGGGGAAATTCAAAATGAACCGGTCACATGTCAATCATTTTTGAAAAATATTATACTAATTAGAGTACCAGTTGTAAAGTTTCCAAAATTTCGGGAAATAAAAAAATCCAGTGAAAAACCTAATGACAGCAACAAAAACTCCCTAATAAAATAGTGAAATCAAACTGATTGATTTTTACAATGCCAATGCCGTAACTCTAATGTAAAAAAAAGCAACCTAATAAAAACGTGTTAAAAATACACATTTTTCAGTGCTTGCCAAACTATAAAACCTTTTTAGCACTGTTAATGACTTAAGTGTTTTCTTTAATGACGTAAAGATCTATAACGTGTCATTTCAGTATCGAATAAAACTTATCCAGCCTGAAGCGTGGCCAGTTTTCAGTATTTCAGCCCTGTGATTCGTACGGTAGCTGCGTCTGGTGGCGCACGCACGTTCTCTCGCTACGACTGAAATCGCGATTCCATCGAACTTTCACGTAATTTATCACTTATAAAATATTTATTATAAGGTGAAACTTCATTAAAATATTTGAATAAGAAATAAAAGTGTTGGAAAAGTGACTGGAAGTGAATTAAAAAATTGTGTTAAAACTTTTTTGGATATTGAAAAATTTATTCCGTTTTCCTGTTGACCGGCTATTAGGAGTTTGGAAATTAGAAAAGTTGACGAAACAAATTGTAAGTAAATGGTTTATTTTTATTAAATGTATAGATTTTTTTCTACCCTTCGTTTAATAGATTAGGTATCGAGATTTATAACGAGTTTGACAAATTGCTTAAACTTTAGTCGTAACTCGTCCGGGAAGCTGCTGGTTTGAAAATATTTGTTTCGTTAATTCTTGCTTTTTCAAATGCAATTTATGAAAAGTTTAAAATATTTGTGTGTATTTTATTTTTTCTAATTATTACGGTAACTGGAAACCTTTCGGAAAATATAATGGAGACTATTGTCATTTCGAATTAATAGTACCTACCTATTTACCTACATGCATGACTTAGATATTATTTTGATATCCAAATCTAAAAAAAAACAGATAGAAGAAGACCAAAAATTAATAGGTACATATAAAAGATTCCCTCATATTTTTTAAAAATGTTTTATATTATAACTCACACAACTACTTCAAATGAAACTATTTTATTAAAAATAAAAATCAGCCAAGTGCGAGTCGGACTTGCCCACGAAGGTTTCCGTATCAAAAAACGGCAAAAAACTAGTTTGTTGTATGGCAGCCCCACTCAAATATTTATTTTATTCTGTTTTTAGTATTTGTTGTTATAGCGACAACAGAAATACATCATCTGTAAAAATTTCAACTGTCTAGCTATCACGGTTCATGAGAGCCTGGTGACAGACAGACAGACGGACAGCGGAGTCTTAGTAATAGGGTCCTGTTTTTACCCTTTGGGTACGGAACCCTAACAACTACTTTTATCAATACTATTTAGTACTACTTACTCGTATATTATAGAAGTTCTTTGTTATATTCTCGAGGTTTGTCCCCATATTAACTACAACTATAATAAAGACATTTGGTATTACGTCAGGGTCTTACGGTGTACCCACATCTTCAGACCCTTAAAGCTTAAGATGTTGTCGACAATAAATTATTCCCCAATCAAGATACCTATCATGGCGCCGTATTATTTCCTCGTCACAAAGGGTTGATATTGCCCTTCAATATCACCTTTCTACAAAGGAGTTCTTGTGTTATTTATTGCACGTTATTGTGCACAATAAGTGGCGCTAGTGTGCGTCAAGTACAGATAGGCTCCGTATTTAAATTAGAAGGAAAAATAGGAAAGTGTTAATTATTATCAAACAAACGTATAATAAAGTGAAAAATAACTTAATACATCCGTACAAACGTTATCTCAAAAAAAGGCTTCTGCATCAAAGTGAAAATTACAAAAATATACTGACATACAAAAACAGTGCTTAAAATGTAAACAAACAGTTAAATACGCAAAAAAAAGTGAACATACTAATTAAAACGACAAATATAATTTAAGAAATAGTTAAATAAAGAAAAGTGATTGAAAAAAGTGAAAAAGTGCGTTCCTAAAAGATTCAAATAACGCATTCTTAACGAACTCTTTTCAAAAAAGCTTTCTTGCGTATACTGACCCACAAATTCGTCAACCAAAGTAATGTACGAGTAGCGCATCGGTCAGAAGCACGACTTTCGTACGGCGTTCTTACCTCTGCGGCCCGCAGTTCGATCCTGAGATCCGAAGAAGTTTTTGTTGGCAAAAAATTTTCTAGATATGGAATTTAGAGCCATATAGCAATTTTATTAATAACAGTAAAAAGAAACATAAGAATTATAAAAATGGCACCACCTGTCACAAACACAAAATGTGCTAGATGTCTAAAAGCGATAACGATTAGACAGTATTTAATTTGTGGGAACTGCAAACTTTACTATGACCTTGATTGCGCAAATGTCTCCGAAGCCCGATTTCGAAATACAATGACCTCTGAACACAAAAAAAAGTGGACGTGTTCTCAGTGCCAAAGCTCGAAACCAAAAAAAGACAACACGACCACTCCCACTACTAGGTTTCAAAATTGCTCATCAACAGAAAAATATCAATGTGAAGCAAATATTACATTGCGACAAAGAAAGAATACTAAGAATCCAAATGAAACGTCACGTAGCTCTGAAACATCCATAGATGAACAAGTCTTCCAAGACCAAAGCTTACTGGGCGATACTATGAATAACTCCTTACAACTTGAAGAACTACTAAACAAATCTGCAAGCCCAGCACCACCAAGTCTGCAAGAAATTAGCTTATTGTTGGATTTAAAATTAGAAAAAAACTCAACAACTGCCTTTAAAGAAATCAAAGAAAGTTTGACTTCAGAGATAAAATTCTTAATTCAACAAGAAATTCATAATGCATTGACTGCTTTTAAACTGGATTATACACTTAACATTGATAAAATTACAGAGAAACAAGAAAAACTGAATGAAGAAATGAAACAAATATCAAAAATTATAGAAGAATTACAAAATGAAAAAAACAAATTAAAACACGAAATAACGTTATTATTACAACAGCAAAATGAGAAGGAAAAGACTTGCAATCATACTTATATATCGTCTCAGCAAAATAAGTCTGATAAAGACAAGAAGTTTGTACTATATGGGCTGCAAGAAACCGAATGGGAAAACGATCACGAAATTTACGAACGTGTCATAAACATATTTCGTGGCATTCTTAATCTCGATCTGGACGGCTACATAGAAGACTTTACCAGGCTAGGTAAAAGAGGGAACAGTAGACCATTAGTCATCGAGCTACTAAGTAAAAGCACGACCAGACATATACTAAACAACAAAAGCTACTTCTTTCAAACAGGATTAGCCATAGCACCGCTTTTAGACGAAACAGAAATGAAAAAGCGTCAATATCTAAGACGGATACAACAGGAGGAGAAAAAGAAAGGCAAACATGCTATTATACGCGATAACAAACTCATCATAAATGGAAAAGAATTCAAAGAGACAGAAACAGAAGAAATACAAAGCATTGGAGGTGAAAACAACACAAATCGACTCAGTAATTGCATTACAGAAAATACACTAAAGAATGGAAACAAACAGTCTCAGAAAACTCCAATCCATTCATTTCGAAACTATTAATATATTTATCCAAAATGTACAAAGTATAAAAAACAAAATACATATACTAGAAAACTTAACAAATGAGAAAAATTACCCAGTACTTTGTTTATCTGAAACCTGGATCAAAGAAGAACAACGTTCACTGGTACACGTGGATGGATACGAACTCGCTGCGGCATACTGTCGGCATAAACTAAGGGGAGGAGGTGCTGCAATTCTACTGAAAGAAGGATTTAAATATAAAAATAGACCAGACATTACAGAACTCTCTAGAGAGTACATCATCGAGTGCTGTGCCGTAGAGTTATTTTCAAATTTCTTAATAGTAAGCTTGTATAGAAAAGACAGGGAAATAGAACAGTTCTTTGATTTTTTAAATTTGCTATTACCAAAATTAAGATCAACTAACAAGCACGTGGCAATAGTAGGAGATTTTAATATAAACCATATGGAAAAAAATAATCAATACCAAAGACTAGTAAACTTGATGCTTGAATATAATCTACATCAAATAGTTGATAAACCAACTAGAGTAACTCCATCAAGTAGCACGGGTATAGACTTAGTATTTACTAACTACAAGAAAGCCCACATTGCCGTTGAAGATCTTGGTTTCTCAGATCATAGGGCAGTAATATATACGTTTGACCAAAATAAAACAAACAGTAATACAAGTAAGAATGCAACAAACAAAATATTTAGAAATTACAGAAATCAAAATAATATTACTATGTTTAAAACACAATTGCAACAAATAGACTGGAGCAAATTCATCTCTCAAAAACACGATATTAACCAAAACTACAATATATTCGATAAAAAAATAAAAGATATCCTGGACAATACTATCCCTAAACAAAATGTAAGAATACGGAAAAAACAAAAATCTGCATGGCTAACAAAAGGCTTAAAAATATCATGTACACACAAACGTCTACTCAAAGCATTGGTCAATCAAACAAAAGATGAAATTATTAATAATCATTTCAAAAAATACACTAAACGGCTCAAAAGCAGTGTAAAAATATCTAAAAAACTTCACTATTCTAAACAAATGACGCGATCCTCCAATAAAACAAGAACAATGTGGAATATAATAAATAAAATTACTAAACAAAACAGTAGCAAAAAGCATAAACAAATAACATTGAAAATAAATAATACACATATAAAAACACCAGAAAAAGTAGCTCATCAATTTAATAAATACTTTTCTGCGGTTGGTAATACTAATACACAACAAAACAAAAATACAATTAATGATCTACCTTTGCTTAGTACCCCCTTGAACACTATGTTCCTAAGCCCCGTGACTGAAACCGAAATTTCAAATATAATCCGTGGGCTTCCCAATAAATACAGCTGTGGAGTAGATGAAATACCACCTGCCCTAATAAAACTATGTAGCATTGAACTGACCCCGATATTAACATTCCTTATAAACCAATCCTTCTTAGAGGGCATCTTTCCTGAAAAATTAAAAATAGCAAAAGTAATACCTATTCTAAAAAACGGAGGTAAATCAGATGATCCAAGTAACTACCGGCCGATTGCCCTACTTTCTACAATATCCAAAATCTTTGAAAAAGCCATGGTTACCAGAATAAATAGTTATTTGGAAAAATACAACTTGCTAGACAACAACCAATACGGCTTCCGAAAACACAGAACTACAACACAAGCAGTTTACAAGTATATACAAGAAGCTTTAAATTATATAAGGAACCAAAGTTATGCTGTGGGCCTCCTATTAGACATGTCGAAGGCATATGATAGGGTATCTCATTCCATACTACTTTCAAAACTCTCCAGTCTAGGCATCCGAGGTCAAGCTTACGAGTGGCTCAAATCTTACCTCAACAACAGAAAACAATTAGTACAAATAGAACATTTCGATGAAGAAAGTGGTGACCTGCGTAGCATAGATTCAGAAATAACAACTACCAACTGGTCTATACCTCAAGGAAGTGTCGTCGGATGCATCCTTTTCATAATTTACATTAATGACCTTCCCAAAATTTGTAATCAACTTTGTGTATTATTTGCTGATGACATATCCGTATTATTCGAATGTCCTAAAAACAAACCAAATTTAGAGAACATAGACCAAACCCTTAGAAACATAAACTCTTGGCTCCAAAAACATAATCTAGAAACAAATTGCAATAAATCCAAACTAATACAATTCAGACCCTATCAAAAAAGTCCACTAAACCTCAATAAAATATCGAATACACTAAATATTAAAGAAGTAACAGAATTTAACTTGTTAGGTCTAACAATAGACACAAACCTTAACTGGAAAAGTCATGTTGCTAAAATAAAAAACAAACTCTCTAAATTTGTTTACGGCCTTAGTGTAATTAAATTAAATACAAATACAAAATGTGCATTATCCGCATACTATGCGTATGCATACGCGTGGCTTAAATACGGAATCGTAATGTGGGGCCATAGTACCGATGTTAAGGATCTATTTATAATACAAAAGAAATGCCTCCGCATTATTGTAAACATTCGGCAAAGAGTGAGTTGTAGACCGTATTTTATTAAACACAACATATTAACTTTAACATCAATATATATTTTAGAAACAGCAACATTTGTCCATAAAAATAAAATCCTTTATGAAAAAGTTAAAAGTGAGCGAAGGAAAAACAAACTCATACTACCAGAACCAAAATTAGAATTATTTAAAAGCAGCCCTTATTATAAATCCATACAAATATTTAATAAACTACCCCCATCTATGACAGAAACAAAAGACTCAAAATTATTTACCAACAAATTAAAGTCATTATTATTACAAAAATGTTATTATACAATAGAAGAATTTTTTTGTGATAAGTTAAAATAGATTTAAGAAATTCATTAAGTACAACTATATTAAAATTTGTAGTTCCTACTAGTCTTAAGTATTAACAATATTTTGTAAAATTAAGGAAAAAAATATTGAATTATAATTAAGTAAGAAAAATTTTACTAAAATTGCCATACCCTTGCCGGGTGCATGTATAGCTATTATAAGTCTTATCTTGTAAGTGTGTTACATGTATGCAATAAATAAATATAAATAAATAAATAAATAAATATGTCGTGAAACAGAAGGATTGATATGGAAACCTTAACTATAATATAAATTCTCTACTATTTAATAAACATAAAAAGAAGTTTATAGAATTTTGAAATTTTCGTTCAATGGTAGGAATTTGACCAGAATAATTATTGAAAACAGTTAATAAAATGTTTTTTATTAAATAGCTTAAATTAAAAAAGGAAATGTTTACACTATGTTAGGGAAAACGTCGCCCAGATAAACCCTGTGAGGTTTTCGTGGTGCGGCAATGTGTAAAAAATGTGTATCTAAAGTGTGTTGAATAAATGAATAGGTAATAATAATATTATCGAAAGCTATTTACATTTTATTTGGATCATTAAAAAAGTAGTTTAGTTAAAAAATGGAAATATTACTAAACTAGCGGCCGCCCGCGACTTTGTCTGCGTGGACAGTTATTTCTCTATCCCTCGGGAACAGTATCTTTTTTCGCGATGAAAGTTAATCTATGTCCTTCTCTGTACCCTTGACAACGTGTATGCAAAATTACATGATGATCGGTTGAGTAGTTAAGACGTGAAGGCGTAACAAACAAATAAACAAACAAACAAACGGACATTCGCATTTATAATATTAGTAAGGATATAGTAAGGATAAGGATAGCTATTGAATGAGTCTTAGTTCGCAGGCTTACGTAATTCAACACAATAACACGCACGTGCTACCCGAAATTCCATAAGCACGTGATAACGCTGTAAATCGGAGAAAATATTTGGTTTCACGCACTTAAAAAGTTTCCCAGTCGTTGACGTAAACTGTCTAAATAAAAGAAACTTTGTTAATAAAAAACCATAGACTTAGAAAAATTTTCGCTATGCTCAAGTCGCATCGCATTCTAATATAGACTACTGAGCACAGTGAGTGATTTAAAGGCACGAGGCAGAACAACATTTTGGTCTCGTGTAAAACATACAAAGGTGCGAGTGAGAAACCGATTCTTACGGCTTATGCGATGTGCGAAAAAGAGTAAAAACAAACTGACAGCTGAACCTGGTTTGACTTCATTTATCATCGTTTATCACCTTGGTGAAAAGCGTCAACAAGATTATTTTGTAATTTTGATCGCGATCGGGTCGGTTTGGCTCTCAAAGCTATATAAATCAATAATGGTGTCGTGTTCTGTACTGGATTGTAATGTTACTTACGACAATAACCCAAATAAACACTCATTTCACAGGTAAATATGATTGTACTATTACCATTTTCATAATTCATATTTTAGTTGAATATATTCCCAAACACACTAAGTTATATACTAATATGATGCTATTAAACGCCTATTTCCTAAATAAAGGCTGATTTCTAAACATTATGTGTTAGATAAAAAGATATTATGTCCGTGAACTTGAGAAAATAAAGCGTAGATATTGATAAAAAATTATCGATATCGATACTCATGTCGATGATTTCCAATATAACTTTGTTTGTCTTTGTGAACACTGATAGTTTTATTTAAAGCTGCTTGTAACCGACAGTTTTCAAATAGTAAATTATACCAACTTAAGTACTAATTTAACAATTATTTCCAGGTTTTCTGTAAATCCAGTGATTAAATTAAACTGGATAAATGTCATAAATAAATAAGCAGGGAGCCTCAAAGGAGACCTTAAGAAATTATTTAAATAAAATTGTTCAAAATTTTGTTTGTGTTTTATTTATTAGAGCAATAATACATTATGGTTATCGACAACCTAAAATGGACTTCAGTGCATCTCTAAATTCACGCACACGTTTATATATTTACAAACACTGGCTCATCTCACTTTTGGTTTCGCAGCCAAGTGAACTCTGTTCGTCTATTTCAGTGAATATTAAGTTTATGTAAAAAACAAATAAAACGACTATTCCGTAGGATAAGAAAAAGCACTTCATTGTACTCGTAATTCAGCTTGTAAGACCCAAACAATATTGCAAATCAAGGCGCTTCCCTGACCGATAGTGGCGCCGCGGTGATTTTATTTAATATTGTTATTCTAATACACAATCTCATAGAATTTTTAGGGCCCATAATCTAGTAGGTACTTTAAACTTTTAGACGGTATCATTACATTCCCTAGAAGTAGCTAGCAAAACTACTAAAGTATCCGTTTTGACACAGTTGCTATCTACTTCTACGAATGACTACGAGGGTATGTAGTGATACCTTCTTAGTGATTACTTCTTTAGTGCTAAGAATACTAGACTATGAGCCCTAAAAATTCCACGAAAAGTTTTATTAAAATCTTTTTCTATTAACTACTTAATAAATAAAAACTTCTGTGGCTGCCACTTTTAGTGTGAAATTCACTATCGTAGTGAAAAGGTACTGGTAATAGTTATTTGTTATACAAGTGACCAAAATCAAATTGTGCTGCGAGTGGCGACTTTAAATCACGAACTAGCGAAGTAGTCTAGAATTGAATCACGAGCGTAGCGAGTGATTCTAATATAGACTACTGAGCACAGTGAGTGATTTAAAGGCACGAGGCAGAACAACATTTTGGTCTCGTGTAAAACATACAACTTTTCACCTCGACCAGCGAGAAAATTTTCACGTGACTTTCCTGGTAAAAAAGCTTAATTCAGCATTAGAAACTTGTTCACTTAACTCTTTTGGAGTTAGGAAACTATGTTCATCGTTGGACGCATTCATTTTTGTAATTTATCACAAAAATAATTCAATCAAACCTATGCTGAAAAATTTTATTCATAGAGTCAGTTAAGTAGATTCCCGTCGTTTTGATTACATTACGTTGTGTTTTTCTCTTATTCATTAATATTCCGTCTTATTTATTTATTTATAATCATAAAACATATAATTTGTTAATAAATTTCATTAATTTTTCTTATTTCATATTTGTTTCATACATATGACCTCATTTTTTAACAATCCTTATTTAAAACTCCTTGGTATTTTATTTTTTTACTTTTTAATCCGTGTATGACACCATAAAGCACTCTATCTATCCTTTTCTCACATATCAATTTTACAAGTGTCATCCTTGTCACTTTATTTGTTTTTTCTTTATTCATTCAAAAGTTGGTGTTAGAAATTAAAAAAGCACGTTGTCTCACGCTCGCAGCAAAAATCGATTTTGCTGCGAGTTTTTACGCGCCAAAAGCACCCTTTTCGTGCTGGAGAGGTGAAAAATAATTTGCACTCAAAATAAATACTATAGACAATACCTTAATATGTTGCGATATGAAAAGCAACTTTATTCAAAAAAGTAAAGAAACATTAAAAACACTGAAAGAAACAAAACAAGTACGAGTCGGACTCACGCACGAAGGGTTCCGTACCAAAAAATGGCAAAAAATCGCGTTTGTTAAATGGGTTATTCTGTTTTTAACCGACTTCACAAATAGGAGGAGGTTCTCAATTCGATTGTATTTTTTTATCGTTGTTCGCGCGTATCTTCGATATTTATGGACCGATTTTGATGATTTTTTTTTGTTCATTTGAATTTTCTTGCGTTCAGTAGTTTTCAAGAAATCCTGAAAATACTATGATTTTGTGCATCAACTACCTTGACGACTTTGTTATTTATTAACCGAATATGGTGTTTTTTTTTTGTTGGGAAAGGGGTACTTTTAGTGTAGTCTTTTTAACTAACTTCAAAAAAGAAGGTTCTCTCTCAGTTTGACCTGTATGAATTTATGTTTCTCCGCGAATATTTCACGTTTAACTGAGCCAATTTTTCTACCAAATAATATACCTACGCTACCTAATAGTGAAGGTACTTTTACTAAAAATAAAAAATGGTTTTAAAAAACAAAAAAACCGACTTCAAAAAACCTGCCTCTAAAAAGCAAGAAATAATATTGAAATCATTAGATACGCATTATCATTGTTATAATAACAACACGTCCATTGAAGTCGGGTGGGGCATAAGATATAATCATAAGATATCATAAGATATCGCCTGGTTACAGACAGATATACAGACGAAAAGCGGAATCTCAGTTATAAGTCTAGGGTTCCACTAACCCTAAAAAGTAGCATTTAAAGCATCTTTATTCAAAAGGGTAAAGAAACAATAAGAAAACTGAAAAGTACCATTTAACATAATACAAATGTAAGGTACGATTCGTAAAATGTAAGGCCTTTACGTACACACACGTGGCAATTTCCTGATTTCAAAGCTTTTAAATCGTTCGCATCATCTTTATTGAAATCCAATGTAACTTTCCTTTAACCAGTTTTTGTCTGTTTAATGAAATCTGGTCAACAACACCGTTTTTACGATTGACTTTGATGTTAAATAAGTATCACAGGTTTTCACTTTTCAATTGAGAAACCATCAAAAGGAGACTGTAATTTTGTGATTAAAAAAGTCTTACCTTTACAACCCCTTCAGTATTCATTTTTATGACAAAAGTACCCTTCTCTAAGGTCCAGTGTATCTCTATACCAAAATTCATCTAAACTGAATTGTTTCAGAAGTTCAGACGTGAAAAGGTCGAACAGACAGACGAAGTTACTTTCACATTTACAATGTCAATATAGATAATTCAATTAATTAATATTTTAATCTTGAGGTAAACCTACTAGAATAATAAAGAGCAAGATTACTGTGGATGGCTTCTGCCTTAATCCAATCAAATTAGACATTGATCGTTGCAGTAAATCAGGTATTTTTGCTTTTTGGATATATTGTTGGTAATGTGGAGGCAATGTTAAATCCATGTTTTCGACCTCGGCAGACGACCGGGTCATTCTCTAAAA
Organism: Agriphila tristella; assembly: GCA_928269145.1. Lineage (NCBI taxonomy): Eukaryota > Metazoa > Arthropoda > Insecta > Lepidoptera > Crambidae > Agriphila > Agriphila tristella. Next base: position 25,041,148 of record OV743436.1, on the reverse strand, counting down.
AAAAAGTTACCTTTATTCAGTTCTTGACGATTTTGACCCGGAAGGACTGGTTTTTCATCGAGATTGTGTGAGAAAGTAGGTTAAATTTGCAACAACAAACCCAACCACCAACAATATATCCAAAAACCAAAAATACCTGATTTGATGCAACCATTCATTACCCCCTTTTCATGTCTAATTTTACTGAAGTACCTAGGGGACAGGAAAATAAGTCAAGCAAGTCGTTACCGAATTAATGGGGAATGTCTGAAAAACATCATAATATTGACTGAATAATTTTAGGTAGATTTTTTTCTTTTTTTTATTAGTTTATTACAATAAGGTCCCTTATTAGGAAAACATTTTAGGTTGCGTGAACAAATAAAAAATGAATTTTATCGCTTTGTATTTATGAAAGTACGGGAATAACAGAGGAATGAAGATTATTCCTTAGCCACCACGTGCCAAAACCACAACATGTATTAAAAAATTCTTTCGATACAATTTGTCTACGCATGGTTATGCAGAAATTTGTTAAAACTCTTTTTATATTATGTACTTATATATTGTGGTTATGACAGGTGGTGGCTAAGGAATAATCTCCATTCTGCTATTACCCCGTACTTTTGCGAAGAAGAAGTTATTACCAAAACTTGATAATGTTTTTTAACGCCCAGAAATTCTGAGAATCCGTGAGAGAGCCTATCCTATTAAAATTGAAAAGTTAAAACCTGTGATACTTATGTAACATCAAAGTCAATCGTAAAAACGGTGTTTGTTGTTGTTTTCACCAGATTTCATTAAACAGACAAAAAACTGGTTAAAGGAAAGTTAATACATTGGACTATCTATAAAAAAATCAGCCAATTTGTTTCTCTTTCAAACATTCTCCATAACTTACTTAGGTAGGTATTTAAATATGTATTAGGACCAGTGAAGCAGTCATGCAATTTGATAACGACTGTCACAGGCGAATGCTTCGCTATTCACGCCTTATTTACGATAAGATACAAAGGAAAATAAACGAATGGAGACGCATAAAACATATTTTGGTTGAACCTTTTCTTTATAATTCCAACCATCTTTTATTTTACATTAATTAAGAAAATTTTTCGTTGTATAGTCTTCAAATTATTCAAAGATGGTAACGAGGTTATTGTGTTTTCAAGAAATACTTTCATGACGGGTATCTTAAATTTATATAACAAATTCTATTTTTATAACTTCGTTAGACCCAATTGTGCGATAATGGTGCCAGAGAATAAAAATTACGTGTTTTTTTATTCACTGCACGGAATTTTAAGGTCATAATAATGAAACTGAACAACTTTCTCGAAAAACAATAGGGTTGCAATACGTACTTATGTTTTACAAATCAGAAAGATTACATGATTATTATTTATAACCTTTATATGATTTGACTTACGTTTCTTAGAAAAAAATCTACATATCTAAATTATATATGTATATTTATATAATTAACAAAAAGTATAATTATTATATATTTTTAATGTATTGAAGTACACTCTTTTGCTTTGTGTTATTGCTTGCGACCAAACGATGACAGGGACTCGGCTGAAAATCTGTGTCTGGTTCCTCGGAACTATCAACACTGAGCTGAGTTCCTTTTCAGACTGCCACTGCTGCACACTCCGGTACGGTACTATCATGGACACTGTGTTAGTTTTAAGTTATCTCTCAATTGTTCCTGTTATTGTTGTTTTGTGTTGTAGTGGTTTATGAATAAATAATTATCTTATCTTATCTTATCTTAAATATTCAGACAAAACACACCCTCGAGTTTATATTGTACTAAATAAAAAAAAACTTATATTGTTGTATAACAAATAGTCTCAAACCAAGCACAGGCATGTTTTTATACGAATGTGTATAAAAAGAAGAATAACATAAGTAACTCGATTTGGCGAGAGATCTCGACTTTTTACTGATATCGCCAGTCATCGGCTATTTTGTTCGACGAATCTTGGCGAATGTTCGACGAATTATTGTTGGCTACTTCGCGTTGTTTAGCTCCCATTTTTTTCTTCGATTTTGATTGATGATGTTATTAGCCTTTGTTAATTATGTGAAGTAGGTTTTTTGTGCCACAAGAGAGGTGTTTCTATATTAAAATTTATAGCATACCAACAGATAAATATTATTACATATAATTACGTTTATAAATGGGAATATGTTTAAAAAAGTGTTTAGCTCTTTTTCTTCTTTCTGATTGACGAAAGTGAAGTTTGTAATCTGTAAATTAAACAATGGCTCATAGCAAAACTATTTATATTTTTTACAAGAATTTGACTACTCCTACCTAGATACAACGTTAAGTAGATTATATATGTGGGAGAAAATAAAAGAAGAGATGGCAGTTTAAAGTATTTATTCATTTATTTAAATATCGTGGTTATGAATGTCGTTATTTATTTGTGATTATATCACATGTCTTAGATTTATTAGCTTTTATGTCGATATCACATTTAATATCAAATTAAATATTGTAATTTTATCACACTATTATTACTGTCATGAAAGATGTAATACTTAACTACATTACCGGACAGTTCAGAGCACCAGCAGTATAACGTATTAGAGTCGAACAACGAATAAGGCTTGTCAATAGGCGTGCATCGCCTTTTATAGTGCGACACAAACAAGTTTCACTCACAGATAGCGCAGTGGGGAGTGGCGTGAAAAGTTGCGTAGTTTGAACTAGTCAAATTGTGTACTTTTAATTTATATCTTATTGATTTTAAATAATAAGAATATCGCATTCTCCCACACGGCCATTCTGACGAGCAGCCACTTGGCTCGCGAACAAAACAATTTACACTTTATTTTTCGCAAATTACGAATCATTAAAATCTTTATTTGAAACTACATTATGTTTAGTAACTATATTTTCAATTTGAAGAATAGCAATAAAGCATCAAATCGAATTGAAACATCCAGTACAGGAAATGTAACGTTTTGTCAACAGTATGAATAATTTAACTCACTGCCTTAATCTTTATCAGTCTACTCGTTTCAAGTAATATTAATCTGCATTTATTTAAATATTCTAATATTGCATTATTTTTATTGAATTTATTAAATTAAAATTGTTTAAACTACTGAATCTACCACCAGTTCACAAAGGAGGCCTCTCGAGAAAGAACTGGCGAAAGAAAACTCTGAGAGGTTATGCCGACCTCCAAGGATAATGTTAAATAGATCAAATCAAACGATATTATGTCAATTTTTTCAAATATAAATTAAAACATAGTTGATTAACTCTCAATTAACAAACATGGATATTTGTTATCTGAAAAATGAATCATTATTATCGAATCACACAGCATCATCATCATCAAATCGCCAAATAACATGGCTTTGCAAATTTTTTTTGATGTAAAAGTCAATTCACAAAGCTTTGAATAATATGTCAAATTACACAAGGAACAATTTAGTTCACATAAAACGGTATCTAGAAAAGAAATGTATTTAATTGTAGTCCAAAGTAGTCCAGTATCAAAGACAAAAATTGTATAAGTATTATTACTCGGAAGGTAAGTACGAATAGTTCTTATAGCCTCAGTAAACAAACGCTATATAAATCGCACGGCACATCCTACAAACATATTGCCTCGGTATAAAAGCCATAATGGCGCGGCATAAATGTAACCGAAATTTAGTTATTTTCACATATTTTTTTTGTTAATGTGAACACATTATTAACCTAAGATAAGTTATTTTGTTATTAACGAACATTACATACAATGTTTTTAAATTCAAAATTCTCATCAGCAAACTTTTCATCTATCTAATCTGACTTTCATCACAGTGAAACCTTCAATGGGAGTTAACTAGCACTTATTTTGAGAAATGATGTTGAAATAAATAAATTTCCCTTTACTTCATAACAATAATATCCATTGGTCAATAAAACAACAAATTTTAAAAACTTAAATCGTTACTGGAATCCTAATGTTGGTACATAATTATAGAATGTATAGTAAGGACTTCTTGCAAATAATTCTTATTTATAATAAGAATCGATGTAACTAATTGTAGATGTTACATTGTACTTATGTAGACCAATGCCCGAGACAGGCAAGCGCCTACAATTCAGGATCATCAGAGCCCCAGATGTACATCATCTGGACAATCATGGACATCAATCAGAGACTGTAACAATTGAACATTTTAGGAGTCTTATAGAAAACATAAACTTTTATTTTTTAAATAGTGTGTGTAAAGGTGTGTTGTTGTATGTGAGTAAGTACATGTGTCGTGTAGTAATATAAAATAGTAACATAGAGATTTGGTCATACATACTACCACGAGAGCATGGATAACTTTCGATCCAATGTTCTATATTGCTCAGATAGTAGTAATTGCCTCGGTAAAAATAAGCCACGAGGGCACGGCAAACTTGCAATATTATTCATTGCTCAAATACATTATATAGTACTACCTCGGTAATAAGCCACATGGGCACGGCGAACTTGAAAATATTATTTATTTCTTACTTAGGTTGTACCTAGGTAAAAACCATTTTAAAGTTTATATGGCACGGCATTCATCAGAATCTTGCGGCCTCGGTAAAAATCGCCTAAATGGCACGGCCAACTGGTAATTTTCTTTATTGCTCAGTATACAGTGAACATCTGGCCAGGAGTCAGTGTATAAAGAGAAATAAGATAACCAGGTTAGGGAGATCAGTCTGTCTCCAACGATTTTGTCACCTCGCCTTCCATTACATGGGAGGGACCTAAAATTGTCACGAACTGTGTCCGATTATTATTATACGCTATAGGTATAATAATAAAAATATCATAGTGGTCTTGAAGAGTAACGAAACATCAACATACCTAGTCAAAAACACTACTGCCACTAATCAGCATCATTCTCAAAAACTGTCAACATCTACAACTCGTAGAAGTAAAATGAAGACTAAGTTGGAGTAATTCGCAGACTAAAACATCCAACAATCCTCACCTGATGGTAACCTGCATCTTTGTGTCAAATGATGACAAAACGGGTTGAGAAAAAGATATTCAATAATACCATTACCAATTTCATTTTATGTGAATGTAAAACACCTTTTTTTTGTACAGCATAAAAACACTAGTATTATTTTAATTTTATCTACACATCACTTACAAAATCATACTAACTTTTCTTTTTAGAATGACTAGCCATTTGGTGAGCTGACACAATAGTACAGTAAAATGCAATTGCACAGTAAAAGTACAGTAAAGCACAGTAAAATATTAAAATCTTAATAATTTACTACATACTATGTATGATGAGAAATGATTACGAATGTTGAGTTTTTTTTTTTCACTTTAGTCTACCCACATTCTATCAATACAATACCGGAAATAAAATTGTGAATATTATTTACGATATTCTTGAACTAAATTGAATCTAACTGAATGAATCCAAATTCTATCCAAAACATATTTCTGCATCATAATTTAAATTAACTTTCTTTTGAATATTGAAAATAAACATAGGAAGACTGTTGTTACAAGTTCTTGTAATTTTCAACTGTATGTACACAGTTTTCTGCAATAATGTTTTATTGCAGAAATTGTATTGAAAAATATCCCTATTAAAATAGTTTGTATCCTCCAGGGATCAAAATAAAATATAGTGCAGTAAATAAGGCATCAACCAATGATGAACTAAAATAGTTGTTTAAAAGATCTATAAATAAAATCTAGGGATTGTAAGTGACCCTATTTTTTTGTAATCTTTTAAGCACAGGAAAATACTCCGCATCAGCTCCGATACGAACAATTGCTGCACAAGAAGAGAACCTTTGTTTCCAAAGACTAAAAGAGTTCCTGTTTTGACGAGGAAAATTGTTTCAATGAAAAGTGCCTTCAAAAATATTATGTTAACTCACTTACTCCACACAATGTTTAAGGCACAATTGACACCTGCAATCAGAACAGCATGCACAAAAATTGTTTTAATGTTTAATCTATAGGTAATCATAATGTCAAGTTATCTCTGTTGTAAATAAATAATAAATATCAGTTGGTTAATGTCAGACTTTCATTTATTTTATTATAGGTTCTGTACACACTTTTAACCAGAAAAGAAAGATTTATTTCCATAGTTCTACTGGGCAGTCTACCAAAGAAATAATAAGATTTTTTCTCATTAATGCTATGGATTTGATACGACGAATAAAATTGTAAACTGTAAAGGGCACAGCTTATTTCACATTAAAATTTCTCGCAGCAGGTCTTACTTTCTTTTCAATAAAATAATATTTAAAACTTAAAAAAATCAGTGAATTCTCCATAATGCTTTAGTATTTAAAGCAAAGAAGTACAATGCTACTAGGTTGTAATGTCACAATATGTACATAATATCTTAAAATTGTCTTTTCACTGATCAAAGGGGAATGAAAGGAAAGGTCTTGTTGGCTAATTTGTTATATTTTGAGACCAAATTGAAGCTGACCATTTTTCCTAAGGAAAGCTAAAATTATTTCTTATATCAGTACCTGATGTTATTATTCAATGGCACGTTTTGAATCTCACTATTAATTAAGGGTGTATGATAGGAAAACATGGTTTGCACGGCCATATTTTTATATAGCATACATAAAGTTGTAGCCACAACAAAAACATACGACAAGCTAAGGAGATTATCTAGTAGCTAAAAGTATTAAATTGATTATCAACCTCACAGATGATTGTTAAAAAAATCTAAATATCAAAAGCGCTTGTCGCGGGTCATATTTTCGGCGTAAATAATAGCAGAAACGTATTGAATTCTACATCAAAGTACAGTAACGTACTGTGTAGTTGATCCAATAACTTTTTTCCAAGAAATATAGTGATGAAAAATCCCATATAAGTAGTCACAGTTGTATAATCACGGCCACTTGGTGGCACACTCGTGCAAGGCACAAGGAAAATTACATATTCTAGCCTAGAAAATTCACACCAGTCATTTAGTTCCAGTTCCAAACTAAGCAAAGCTTGTACTGTGGTTACTAAATAACGGGTAAAAATATAGAAATATTTAACAAGAATTTAAAAAATCTGTGACTTGTAGTTAGTCATACGTATCACAAAATTATGTATTCGAACCAGGATTCGAACCCAGGATCTTTGTATCAATCAAACTCCACTACTTTTACAAAACATAAGTAAAGCACTCTTTGCGCAGCATTTGCGTAATCATTTTCTGCGCCAAATTCTACTTGATTCTTTATAATATCACAAGGAAACGTCATTATTTTTGACTTTGAAAATTATCGTTGTGGAATGACCAAATGATAATAATTTAGCAAAATCTACGAGTACCTTATAAAAATGTACTTATCAGCAATTCGTCGGTCAACCAGGAACTGTTTCACTATTTCATGCTTCATTCCACTATTCAGATCTTTTCAAAACACCCAAGATTGATGACTCAGATCCATAATTGGTCACTCGACTTGATTTTCAACATCAAGTCTCCAACGTGGCGGATTCTACAGCAAGCATTTTGATATTCCTGAAACATTAAAATACGTAGGCGTAGTATATGTAATCCAAATAGGTTAGATCTCACTTCTGATGTGGGAGAAAATAAAAGAAGAGATGGCAGTTTAAAGTATTTATTCATTTATTTAAATATCGTGGTTATGAATGTCGTTATTTATTTGTGATTATATCACATGTCTTAGATTTATTAGCTTTTATGTCGATATCACATTTAATATCAAATTAAATATTGTAATTTTATCACACTATTATTACTGTCATGAAAGATGTAATACTTAACTACATTACCGGACAGTTCAGTACCCTTAGCACGAACAGCTATCGAGAAAAATAACGCGCGTAAAACTACTCGAATCCTACAATTTTGTATGGAAATTTGTACAGCGCCACTACGTCCGTAAACGGAACTAAGATTTGGAAGCACGAAACATTTTGACATAAGGTATCGAGCAGCCTTCGAATCGAGTTCGAATAGTAAAGTTACAACTTGTATGGAATTCGGTAGCACGAACCCACTTTTGACATACGGTATCGAGACACTCGCAAGCTGGCTATCGACAACTTACTCACTGACATTTTTTCAGTGAGAGACTTTTCGAGCTACTTTGTATTATTAATTATTAAGTTTTAAAAGCATTTATGTAGTAACAAAAATTAAATTTGAGAACTATGAAATGTCCACTGAATTATCCACAGGCAATATTACTAAAATTGTTCTCATTAAACATAGAAATTTGTAAAATAAAAATCTCGTCATTTTACGCTATCCACGGTGTCCCCCACATCCACCATACCTACATATATTTTAGCAATATTTTAGAACTTACCTACAAAACTCAAATAAAACTAGAGGATACGGTGTTATACGTATAATATTTGTTTTCATCCGTTCAACATCACACAGTTTGCATTAAGTTAATATGTTTCATTTAGGTATTAAAAAGTAAGATTAAAACTATGACGAAAACACTAACTAAATATAACAATGCAAACTTAATAAAGTCTTTAATTTAAACTAATAAAATAATAATCTTCAAACACTATAGGCACTAATCCCGATGAAATGCACATTTCATAGAACGTTCAAAGGTTTAATTGTTTATGTGTAAACAATTTCTTATTCATCGACGATAATCCATTGTTATTCTTCAAGTTCATAAAAAATCTTCAATTAGAACAATTTGATGAAATCATGACAAATTGTAGTTTACTGGTCATAATATTATTTCCTCGCGATTGTATTTTTTGTTAGCCGGCAGAAATAAATCATTTTAGACAAAAACAAAATAAAGAAATGGCTTTACGGCTTTCTATTTTAGGTTATATTTTTCATTAAATCACAGGATGAGAAAGAAAGAGAGAAAGAATAGAGACACTCTTCTTTTTCAAACCAATCACGGGCAAAGTGCAATGACCGTTCAAAACCATGGGCAAAATCTTGCACGGAAAAAAATATTATAATATTTGCAAATTAATTAACGTTTTTAAATGAAATAAATATGGTTAACAGATTTATTAATAATAATAAGAATAATAAATGTTAAATTATTATGATAAACAACTTGATTGAATTTTAATTTACATATTTATGATTTACATAGATATGTATAATGGTTTTGGAACGTACCTGGCTTCAATTGGATTGATAATTGGATTGTGTCACGTTAGCTTTATTTATCACTACTATCGAGTTGACGTTAGCCAGCTCTGTAAAATTCGTGCTGCCGATTTTGCTAGCTTTCGTATCGAGTACGTTATCGAGTAGTATTTTTTTACGCGCGTAAGATTTCTCGATAGCTGTTCGTGCTAAGGCTACAGAGCACCAGCAGTATAACGTATCAGAGTCGAACAACGAATAAGGCTTGTCAATAGGCGTGCATCGCCTTTTATAGTGCGACACAAACAAGTTTCACTCACAGATAGCGCAGTGGGGAGTGGCGCGAAAAGTTGCGTAGTTTGAACTAGTCAAATTGTGTACTTTTAATTTATATCTTATTGATTTTAAATAATAAGAATATCGCATTCTCCCACATATATCTGCTTAACGTTGTATCCAGGATTATAAATAGAGACTAGTCGGCGACTAGTCGGTGACTAATCGGCAAAAAGCACCGACTAGTCAGCCTTTTACTCCATTCATATTTTTATGTTGAAAGTAAAACTTTACAACCAATAACAAACAAAAAAGGAAATAAAATGTGTACAAGACAATAGGTCCTCGAAAGTAAAATTTTTAAAGCTAATCTAACAAATTATTTGGTCAATGAATAAACAAGGTTAAAAATTATTGTTTGCACAAGGATTGCTAAGTTGGAAAACATCTGTTTATAAAGATTTGGGAGTAGGGTTTCTGATTTCTCGACCTTTTTTATTTCTCGAGTTTCGGGAATTCTCGAGGCCAAATTCTCGAGTTTTCTCGGGTCTCGAGTCTTTTAATTGAAACTGTTAAAATCTGTTGGAATTTCTTAAAACTACAGGTTTTTTTTAAATCTCATATACCTTTGCTGCACCACGATCAATATTTAGAATTTGGTACCTCTTATTGAAATAAAAATCTACTTTCTGTACAAAAAAACGGGAAATTTTGTCGTTTTTGTTCCACCATTTTCGATTTTCCAAAAAAAGTTGCATCTTCTTACACCACTGCCTTTTGTTTATCTTTATAAATTTCGGGATAGCCAAATTGGACTCCTCCACGAAAACGATCTGATAAACATTTTCAATTAATCTTCTTACATATTAATTTAATAACTAATAATCAAAACTTAGTAATTAACTTATTGGAACAATAGTCATAAAGACGAGTCTACTTTAAGGATAAGTAGCAATAAAAACCTGGAGCTACAACTAAACAAAGAAAAACATTTTTTTAACGATAACGACGTGAATAAGTAAAGTACTCTATTGACGAAGTTAGTACCTAACCATGACCTAACTTTACAAACAGTAGACTAATTTATCAGTCTTATAAGTCAATCAAAACATAACATAGCATAGGTTATGTGTACTTATATTAGTTTCGTTTGAGATTATTCCTTGCAAATCTAATCAGTTAAAGTTGACTATATATTCCTACCCTCGCATTATATCTATCTATAGACGAGTATATAAGTAACGACTTGAGTAAAACTTGCATTTTCACAAGATTCTAATATTATTTTCACATGCAATTTATAGTATAATCACAGCCTTAATATACTGTGGTATAATTTTGTAATTTGTCTTTAATCTTTAATTCAGTGCAGTTTTGGTGCATCAAAAAAACTGAAAACAAAAACAGCTTAAAAATTAAATACCTCTTAAAAGCAAGAAATAATATTCGAATCATTCGTTACACATATCAATATTAATAAAACACGTCTATTGAAGTCGGGTGGGGCTGGAGGACAACTTCATTTTTTTCTTAAAGCCCCACCCGACTTCATTAGACGTGTTTTATTAATATTGATATGTGTAACGAATGATTCGAATATTATTTCTTGCTTTTAAGAGGTATTTAATTTTTAAGCTGTTTTTGTTTTCAGTTTTTTGAAGGCGGTTTTTCTTTTTTTTTTAAAAAGCTTTTTTATTTTCAACTTTTTAGTGGTAGGTATGTAAGCGCAGCGTGTAAATATTTTTTTACTTTATATTATAATATTTTCAATGGTAAAATGCCCAGAACTCAATTTCCAAATTTACGCTGTTTGTTTTTGAGGAGTTCCGTTGTGTCATCGTAGTCCAAGTCTAGTCCAGAACGTTGCATCGCAAACCATGATTTGGTTTGTTTTGGATTGCCATAAACTTACCAAAACCTAAATCACTTTACTTATACTATTTGATTTTGAAGAGTTCCTTTATGTATCTTCGAAGTTCGAAGTCCAATAACAATGAAATTAAACTGTAACCACTCTTGAAGTATACCCTTTCAAATAAAAAAAGAATCATCTAAATCGGTTCATAAACAAAGAAGTTATGTCCGAAATTCCATAAAAACTCGTGCGATGGCGAGCTAAATAATTGATATTTTTCAGGATTATGAAAAAACTACTGGCCAGATCTCTGTAAAAAAATTATGGGACCACACACGAACTATGTTCTTTGAGTTAAAAAAAGAATTGTACAAATCGGGTAACAACTGACGAAGCTATGTTAAAACATACATAAAAAAAAAAAATAAAAAAAAAATACCGTCGACTTGAGAACCTCCTCCTTTTTTTTGAAGTCGGTTAAAAATAGAAGCATTTGAAAATTGCAAGTTTTACTCAAGTCATTACGTACTCATCTATATACGAGGTGACTATATAGACCACAGTAGAAGCAACGTTGACCTATTAAATAATTAGAAAAATTACTTATTTGTTATTACAAGGTGCGCATTGTAATGCTCGGTTCTCCTCCTTCACTGATGTAATGCTCAAATCTGTAACGTTACATTACACGCGAATGCTCCCGGCGAGGGAGCACCTTTAGACAAATGAATGACAGATCACGGAGCGCGGGCGGTGTTCGTTTACGGCGAAAAATAGTCGCGCGTGGGGTCTCCGCCACGATTCAAATTCGAAACTCGAGAATTCTCGAGCTCCGGTCATTTTTTTCTCGTCTCGAATGAAGCCAAATTTCTCGAGTTTTCTCGAGTTCGAGAAAGCTCGAGCAGAAACCCTATTGGAAGATGCCCATCATTAAGACGCAGCTGTGCGTAAGAACTTTCAACTAAAAAGCAAGTGATAAATTTACCGAAAACAATGATCGGCTTAGCCGACTAGTCGGCCGACTAGTCGGCCTTTTTGCAGCCGACTAGTCGGCCAGTCTGCTAGTCGGCCAAAGTCATAGTCGGCCCATCTCTAATTATAAACCATTATCGTCTACGCAAACTACCTATAAGTTGCGAGTTGCGAGCAACAGCTAGTAACCGTACCGATTTATTTAATATGTTTATCAAAAATAGGTAAATACTTTTTAAATTTAAGATTTTTGCAATTACAATGCAATTTTAATACAATACTAAATAATATGCTAGAAAACTCGGTAGCTCAGCGGTCGGAGCATTAAACTGGATATCCAAAGGTCGCGGGTTTGGTTCCCGTCCGAGAATTGATCTGGTGCGAGTCGTATTTTTTCTAGTATATTAAGTATTATAGGTACTTTTATTATCTTCACACACGATTTTTTACTATTTATTACTTACCTATAACATCAACAGTTAAGTTAAGGGCACAACTAAAAGTGTATTGCAATTACAGTTTAAAAGATTTAAATTAGAAAACATGTTTTTTTTTCATATCTGTTTTTAGCATGTTAAACTGTAGACAAAAATAAATGACTTTGAACAAATAACTCTATTCAAAAGTTGAAATAATAAACTCTATTCAGAAACACATTGTAAATGCTACATAATAAGAGAATTTTATTTCATTTCGGTGATTCTTATCTCGGGCCAAACGTCTCTAGCTAGTATAATTTGCAATATATTTTGACAGTATTTTGCATACGAGATAATAGGATCAAATTTTCATAAATAATTGATAAGGAGTGAGTAGAAAAACATGAATACAATTACCTACTATACTTTATGGTGTTATACTAGCGCCCGCCCGCGACTTTGTCAGCGTGGGCAGTTATTTCTCTATTCCTCTGGAACAATACCTTTTTTCTGAATGAAAAGTGCCCTATGTCCTTCTCTGTAGGGGTACAGAGAAACAACGTGTTTGCAAATTTTCATGATAATTGGTTTAGTAATTAAGGTGGCTTTACCACCGAAAGTAACGCACTCAAAAGGTTTTTATTGACCAAACGAGCACGAAGTGCGAGCGAAGCGTCTCTACTTCAGCTTGGACAAAAATTCTTTCGTATGTCCGGCTGTCTGTTCCCACCTACAGGTCGCATTTCTCAACCGATTCTCGTGAAATTTTGTGAGCAGGTTCGAAAATAATATAGTTTTTTTTTGTCATGCCAGTAGTTTTACAAAATGACGGAGAAATGTTAAAAAAACTTATTTCAGTCCGGCGTTCCAGTGCTGTCTGTTTTCCTCTACAGGTTGCATTTCTCAAACGATTCTCGTGAAATTTTGTAAGCCGGTTTAGAAATAATGTAGATTTAAACCAAACCAGATTTTTTAATTTTTCAAAATAGCGGAGATGTGTTACAAAAACCTATTTCAGCCCGGTTTTCCAGCGCTGTCTATTCTCCTCTCAGGCCATAAAACTTTTATGGTCTGAGATTCTCCTCTACAGGTCGCATTTCTCACCTGATTCTCGTCAAATTTAGTGAGCAAGTTTGAAAATAATATAGATTTTTTTTGTCACGCCAGTTTTTTTTTAATTTTTCAAAATGACTGAGATAATGTAAACAAATCATATTTCAGTCCGGATTTCCGGCGATGTCTGTTCTCCTCTACAGGTCGCATTTCTCAACCGATCCCGGTGAAGTTTTGTGAGCTGGGTTTGATAAATATATTTTTTTTGTCGAGACAGTTTTTCGAAATTTATTTAAATGACGCAGATATGTAAAAAACCATATTTCAGTCCAGCTTTCCGTCTGCTTGATCTCCTCTACAGGTCGCATTTCTCAACCGATTCTGGTCAATATTTGTGAGTAGGTTCGATTATTTTATAAAACTGTTTAGTCAAGCCAATTTTTCCAAATTTACAAAAAAAATTGTCACCCCTTTTGAAAAATTATCACAATTATAAGCACCATCTAGCTGCAAATACTCACGTACGTACCTACTGTGTGCTTTGAAATCTTCATGACGACATTTTATTTTATTTTATCGCGAGGTCACGGAGCCACTAGTTTAATAAGTTTTTAATAGAAAAATATTTTATTTAAACATTACGTGGAATTTTTAGGGCTCATGGTCTAGTATTTTTAGAAGGTATCACTAAATTCCATCGTAGTCATTCGTAGAAGTAGTTAGCAAATGTGCCAAGAACGGCCACTTGTAGCTTTTTTTGCTATCTACTCCTAGTAGTGACTACGAGGGAATATAATGATACCGTCTAAAAATACTAGACAATAGACCCTAAAAATTCCAAGTAAAGTATTATTAAAATTGTATATTAGAATTCGCTTCGCCACTTTCGGTCAGGGTACCGCCTTAAGACGTGAAGGCGTAACAAACAACCAAAGATAACTAACTTTCGCATTTATATAGGTAATTTAGTAGGTAAGGATATATTAATGCCTTTATCCGCATAGATTTGTTTTTGGGTCCCATACGAAATTTCTTCCACTATTTACTATAACACTCATCCACACTGTAGTTTTTGTCTTAGCTCTACACTAAACAAAAATTAAATTTATTAAAATTGGTTCAAGCGTGAAAAGGTCGAGGACAGACCAAAGAATACGTATATAATGTTATATATTGTGATTATTCAAAACTACTTAATATAATAAAAACCAAAGTACTTTCAATAAAACAGCGCTAGTATTCGTTAAAAAGTTATTTCATACTTAATAATTAAGTTTATTTGAATAAAGCTTATTTGACTTTGACTTTGACATAACTACCATCATTATCATGCTACTAACACACATTTCACAAATATTCTATTCTACACGGAACAATTATTCTTTGGCCATCTTTGACTATTTTTATCTAAAAGACATTAATTTGTTGGACACTCTTTTACGACCAATGAAATTTTTGTTATCTTTTTACAGCAACCGACAATTGTCCTTGGGTTTATTTATAGTTTTATTGCAGTTATCGAAATTTTCTCAAAATGGTTTGTTGAGGTTTGCCTCAAATTTATTATGTATAACATCATTGTTGGTTATTGCGAGCGTGTTAGTATTTTAGTAGCAAACTTTTTGTCGATCTTTATTGAGGTTTTATCGTTTCATGGTTTTGTTACATTTTTCTGCTCTATTTATAAGAAGTTGAGGCTTGGATTGCTGCCCAAGAAAATATCTTGATTTCCTTTCTTTGAAAGTTATGTTTGGTTAATATTGTAGATAATGTGACTTGCTAGACTTCAAATCTTAAAGAGACTATTGTTAAAGTTGGGATCAGTTCGTTGTTCATCTATAGTCGATCAAGAACCTTTTTTTTATTTAAATATACAGTCCCTTGAAGCTCTAAAAATCAATCTTTTGACTCAACAAAATCAAAATATACTTAGGCTCATTATTGCTGCAGATTTTGACTCACTTAAGTTAGGGTTTCCTAAGATGACAGTGCCGTCATATTACGGCCGTCATATTACGGCCGTCTTTTAGCGGCGTAGAACGTTGTCTATGTAAACAATACGGCGCGGTTTCTTAAGTTTCGGTGTCGCCAAATTGTTTACATTGACATCATTCAATGCCGCTATAATTTACGGCCGTAATATGACGGCACGGCTATACTAGGAAACCCTAGCTTAATTGTGGTACATTATTTTTAGATTATTTTAGATAGACGTTATTTATTATGTTTCTTCGTCTAGCTTAACCAATTATTTTCTAACTTTTACTTCATAAAGTAAGTATGTGAATTTAGTTTTTTAATAATTCTTAAACGTAAGTATAATATTTAATTTTTAATTCGTTTTTATTGTATTTGTTTATATACCATAAAACATTTTCCTCCACACTCAGAAATACAGTTAGTGGTCACATTAACTTAGTAATACGTTTCATCTGTATTTAACCTTCGCATTACGTGGACGAGAAAATCTGCCCAATTTATTTGAAGCTTATGGCGTCAGATGTAACATTTTCTTTTGAGAAAGTCACTGCAGAACGGCGAAATCCAGTACATTATTTTGTGTAAGCAGGATTGCTCTTTGATAAGTTTACGGCACAACAAGCAAGCTCGCTATCTATGTTATTTGGTTATGAAAAGGAAAGAAAATCTCTTTGGATGACAATCTTGTTATTTTTCGATAGGAGTATTCTATGTATTTTGTTTTGAGAGTTAAAAAGCAATGATACTAGGCAACTGAAACATACATTTTAGCATTTATCCGATTGCATTGATACTATAACTTACTTTTCGCGTTAGACACTATGGTTTTATGTTCAAGCTCTTTTTGTAAATTGAAAAATGTGTGTAACTATATAATATGCCATACAAATTCATGAATATTTTTAACCCTTTAAAAGATTCCGTATTGAAGTTGTTGGTCAAGCAGACAGATAAATAACAGTTTCATTTCTCAGTACCTACCTACAATAATGTCGGCTAACATGGTGAGCATTAGAATGTCCCTAATAAACAAAAAAGTCCCTATGTCGTACAACTAGGGCGTTAATCACACATAAAATAGGAATGAAAATTGTCTGTTCAAAAAGTAGGAAATTGTGAAAACTTCAGTCCCCTCACGTTCTCAAACTTGAATGATAAAGGGTTCTGTCATCAGCTTTGACTGCATAGATCCAATTTCGAATGTAAAAAATGCGACCTTCGTATAGAAGGATTTTGTTTGACCATTTAGGGATTTTTTCGGGCATTCGATCAAGCGTAGCGTTTGGGCATACCGCGTCAGGAATTTAATTATATAACGTATTTACTGACATAGACGTATAGAAGACTGCTTGGGGCAGTAGTGTCGACCTTGCCTCTTGAGCCAAAGGTCCGGGTTCAAATCCTGGCTGGGGAATCTTTGTGTGATGATGATGAGTCATGCTAATGGTTCTTATTTGTACCTATGCGTAAATATTTAACACTCACTCTTTCATTGACAATTTTGTTTCGTTTAAAATGAGTTTAAAAACTTTGCAACATAATAAATAAGTTTTGTTCGAAGTATCCTGAAAATATTTTACGGTAAGTTGATATTACTAAGTTATACGGAAAACGCGGTGCGATGCCAGTACCGTAATATAAAGTTACCATATTTTGTGTTAAACCAGTCGTGCAAAAGATATTGTGGAGGAAATGAGCTGGAAAATTTACATAAATCGACAGTGTATTGGAGTAAAAGTCTGCCATTTATTACGAACAGCGTCACTGGGGCAATACATAGATGTTATGTATGTTGCGGTGTTATTGTATCGAACTAAGATCCTACATACAAAAATTACGCTACATAACGTACATGATGATAATGTAGCTTTTCATTTCCACCCACATAATATTTTCACCGTTTTTAGGGTTCCGTACCCAAAGGGTAAAAACGGGACCCTATTACTAAGCCTCCGCTGTCCGTCTGTCTGTCTGTCTTTCTGTCTGTCTGTCACCAGGCTGTATCTCATAAACTGTCATAGCTAGACACTTGAATTTTTCACAGATGATGTATTTTTGTTGCCGCTATAACAACAAATACTAAAAACAGAATAAAATAAATGTTTAAGGGGGGCTCCCATTCAACAAACGTGATTTTTTTGCCGTTTTTTGCTCGATATTGATAACTACTACAGGAAGACAGTTGAAATTTTTACAGATCGTGTATTTCTATTGCTGCCATAACAACATAAATAGGTAAGGCCGTAAATTTTGCCACTTTTTGAAACCAAAAAATGACTCGTATTTTGATTGAATATAAAAAAAAAGTTACTAGTAATTTGTAATTTTAGCAATCGTATTATGTTTTGTAGCTCTCTAAATCATACAATTTCATTTCACAGTTACAATACTCCGTATAGTTTAATAACTAGAGTGATTTCAATTTAGCCAGGTCCCCAAATTTCGCAAAAAACTCGTTGTCTTTTTAACGCATCCAAACACGCAGAACTAAAAATTTTGTAGTTCTTTCTATTGAAAGTCAAATTAACAAGAACTAACATAAATAACACAAAAATAAGCAGCTTAATCATAATTTTGATCATTAAAATAAGCTTTTATCACAATTTAAATGTTTGTCTCCGTATTTTCGCTTGTATGTTACAATTTTGTATGTTACCACTATTTCACCTCTAAACAATGTTAAGCTTTTATGGTAATATTTTGTTTTTGACACTGGCAATACTAAGTGTCTGTGCGGATCAATAAAAAAGAAAAAGACGCCATTTTGTTTACTGTAGATTCGAACAAATGTGCACAGGTGTGTGTCGTCAGAGATTTTTGTTGGGAATTCACACGATTTCCAAGGTAAATAACAGTTTTTTTTACACCTATTTTATATAAAAATATCCTTAAGTGAATAAGGAATGTGCGACGTGTGTTTTTGTATCAAATTTAGCCCGATTTGTCGATTTATGGCCAAAAATATCCTAAAAAATGTCGCTTATACGTTACTTCTAACTTACTTCTATGTTACCGGTAACGTTAATTTAACGGTATTTTTTCATACTTTCGTGTACTTTCATGTTACTTATACGTTACCGTAACATAGAAGCATTATGTTACTAAGTGGCAAAATCTACGGCCTTACCCAAATATACTAAAAACAGAATAAAATAAATATTTAAGGGGGGCTCCCATACAACAAACGTGATTTTTTTTGGTGTTTTTTTGGTACGGAACCCTTCGTGCGCGAGTTCGACTCGCACTTGGTCGGTTTTTTTTGATTAGACGGATACCTAGTAATGGTAATAATAATTTATGTATGAACCACTGTGACACCGGGTAGTATCTATTAATTACTGACATGTGAAAGTTTTTCACGTCTTATTGAAGAAACAGTAAATCGATTCGATTTGAGGAACAAAATAAGACTAGACAAAATTTTACTTTTCTTAAAGCTGATAAGTTTCTTGCGCCCGTTATTCTCGTCAGTTAAAAAAGTCTGGAATGGTCGGTAGGAAAATATACTTACTTAGACGATTTAAAAATAGGTACTTAATTATTGAGTTTATTTGAATAAAGACATTTTGACTTTGATTTTGACATCCAGATATAGCGGGGATTATCTAATAGACAAAAAACAAAAATGTTTACGCAAAAATACCGCATTGTTATTACTTATCTTAGGCACTTTCATAGAAATAGAATGCCAAAGAACAAAAATGTCAATAATCAGGTGATCCGTAAAACGAATGTATACATCATATCGTCTGCTTACTGGTAAAAAATGGTAAATGCATTTTTGATCAAAAATGAGATATTAATGCAGTATTTGTAATTTTCGACGCTCTTTCTACTGGTAAAATGTGATAAGTGAAAGGACTTTTTAGTGCCAAGTTACGTAACAAAAAATATTATAAATAGCAAAGTATTTCTATAATTCTACTACGAAAACGACGTAAATCCACTTATTAATAGGTTATAATCAAATAGACACAAGTAAAAGATGATGTATAACTTTATAATTTTTTCTTTGTAGATTTAGTATTTTAATTCACGACGTGTACAGTGTGGAAAAATAAATTAAATGCATTTATTTACTTTTTTTTCAACAAAAACTTCAGGCAAATAGATTTAAATACATTTATTGTTTTTTTCTTGACATTCCATTATATACCAAGTTCGTCTTTATAAACTGGTAAAGTATGATAACATACATGTGCTGTTTTTTACCAGTAGGGTAATCACGTAGCCTCTATAAATTGAGGTCTAGCAAATGATAATAAATGCATTTAACACGTTTTACCTGTAAGATCTCTAGTGAAATTCTGTGATTATACGAGTGACACGTGCGTAACTACTGCATTTACCTGATTTTATTTGTAAGTTTCTAAAAAAAATTTGTACTTACCATAATGATTTTCCATAGTAATAAGTTCCACCAGCTTAAAAATCTGTTACAAATGAAATATACAATTTTAAAGACATAATTTTAATGTCACATCAATCAAAATATTGTACGAAACATAATATAACAGCCAACGCTAAAACCAATAAAGAATACCTCAGAAATAATCAAGTATCTGGTCTCAGTCTTCCGAAGAAACTTCGTCAACTGCAGGTTATGGTTAACGGCAGGCTCATCGGTGGCAGGCAAAGACGAAAACCATCCATGGAATTCGACAGGGATAACCCCTTTATAACACATCGCCAAGAGATTTTTTTCTTGGCTTTTGTTATAGGCAAAGGCTTTAGATAGGCTTGCTTCATGCGGTTGTTCCTTGTCCCTGCGCCTTTTGGTCTGTGACTTGCAGTCTGGTTTCTTCCCGAGACATCGGTGGAAACAAATTCTTCGGACATGTTATAGTTAAAAACATTTTAGTTGGTTCTGACACAGTATTATAAAGAACCTACCAGTAATCCGACTCTTTTGTTGATAAACGCATGCCGCCACTGTGTAGGTATACACACAGAAACTCCGTCAAAGGTCAGGGTTGTCACAACAAAAACTACTCAAATATATCACATAAAAGTTTGAATTTGTAATAACGAAAGAATAAAAATATAATATAATAAAAAAGTTATTCAATTTGAGGGTCCCTATCAAACCTTGACGTGGATTTACAATTAAACACAGAACAAATCAGTAAGCCATTATGAGACGTTCTGGAATTTCGTTACGCTTCTTAAAACGTACACCCCTTCAAGTAAGAGAGCGCAAACTAGAGGAGATTGCGCTCGCCGACTCTGCCGCTCACTTCCCCGCGTACCCCCCATCGTTGCCCCGCACAAGTACATGAGTCGGACAACTGTTAGTAGTATTAATAAAACTGTGGTTCTGACTTGAGGTATTTAATTCTCTTTATTTTCAAACACTTGGCTGGTTGTCCATTGCAGTCTTTTGACTTAATAAAGATCGTTTCCTCGGCAAATTTCTTGAAATCATAGAAAAAATTGTGTTCAATTTGTTTTGTTCAACAGAACAAATTGAATACATTTTTTTGAGTCTAGCTAGACATAGCTACACGGAAGTTGATAGTATGCACAGTAGCATTGAGTCTGCAAAAACCAGACCAAACCAGAGAGTTTAAGTACAATGATTTCTATGATCTCAAGAAATTGGCCGAGGAAACGATCTTTAATAAGCCAAAAGACTGCAATGGACAACCAGTCAAGTGGTTGAAAATAAAGAGAATGAAATAGGTAAGTACATCAAGTCAGAACCAACTAAAATATTTTTTAACTTTGGTAGAAGAAGAAGAATTTGTTTCCATCGATGTCTCGGGAAGAAACTAGACTGCAAGTAACATACCAAAAGGCGCAGGGACAAGGAACAACCGCATGAAACAAGCCTATCTAAAGCCTTTGCCTATAACAAATGCCAAGAAAAAATCTCTTGGCGATGTGTTATAAAGGGGTTATCCCTGTCGAATTCCATGGATGGTTTTCGTCTTTGCCTGCCACCGATGAGCCTGCCGTTAACCATAACCTGCTGCTAAACTGATACCTGGATACTTGATTGATTATTTCTGAGGTATTCATTATTGGTTTTAGCGTTTTATGGTTTTATTATGTTTCTTACAATATTTAGATTAATGTGACATTAAAATGATGTTTTTAAAATTGTTTATTTCATTTGTAACAGATTTTTAAGCTGACAGAACTTATTACTATGGAAAATCATTATGGTAAGTACAACATTTCTTTAGAAACTTTCAGATAAAATCAGGTAAATGCAGTAGTTTTTTCGATAATTCCATGAATTTATCCCCCATGCAATTGTTTTTTTATTTCATGGCTAACTTTTAATATTAGTATGTACTTTTCATTAAAACTATAAAAAAATAGTGTGAAATATAGGTTTTATTTCATATATTTCAATTACAGGTAAAACCAGTTAAGCGCACTGCCTAGATCAACATAATTATATTTTTTTGTTAAATCTCATCAAATAAGTTCTGCTACAAATATACAGAACGAAAGGTTAATATATTACCAATAATATTTCATATTACATTCTACAACAATTGAATTGAAAGATAGTCAAAAATCTATTTAAACTTTCAAATCTTATTATCTCGTTTCCACAAAATGTGCACTTAACATAGTTTACCAGTAAGCAGACGATATATGAGATACGTAAAAAATGACTTACATAGGTACATAAAATATGACTATATTTTGGCAAAGGAAATTAATAAACTATGTTCCATACTGTTTTCTTCGTCGATAAACCTTCGATCAGTGGGAATATCGTTGCGATAAACGAATAAAATGTAGCGTTTGGTTTTAGAGAAATGTGTGGCAAAATCTTATATACGAGTACCTTTGAAAAGTGTGATTTCTTGGTTTGTTTCTTCAAGGCGGGACGCTAGGGGCTCTTACTGTAAATAATATTTGCACATTGTCACTTGAGTCTTTGTCTCTTTTTTCACAGACCGTGTCCGTATAATGTTAACTTATCTTTTCCACGCTTTGTTGGTCTTCTTGAGCGCAGCGAAAATTTTTCTATGTCTCTATAGACAGACAAAATGCACGTGTGATTGATGTCGTTTAAAGTGCCTATGCGCTTTAAACGACATCAATCACACGTGCATTTTTCGTATTTGCGTGCGACCATAGGTTTAACAGTTTAACAGAACTGCTTTGATGAATAAACATAGTCACAAATTAATGTCTGTATTATAATAATTTGTTATTTAGTCAACAATAGAACAAAGTTATTTCTTCCTGATATTACTCAAAAAATGAGTCAAAAATTTGCACTCGTGTGAAACATACAACTTTTCACCCCTACCAGCGATACAACAAAATCCCTTTTTGCTGCGAATGTGAGGAAAAGCGATTTGTAGCACGATCACAGCAAAAAACGATTTTGCTGCGAGTTTCTGCGCTCTAAAAGCGCCCTTTTCATGCTGGTGAGGTGGAAATGATATTTTCCTTTTATTGTATGTGAATATCGTCTTTCAACTGACACACACAGTAACGCCCACTCGCAATACACGTCTAAACCCAAAGCTTGTAACCACATTGTAACGTTCTCAACCCTATACCGGAGCAAGCTTTATTGTTCACTGTGTTCAGGTATTCATCATATCAGCCACACGACACCTACTGCTGGGTATAGGCCTCCCCTAAGGATCTCCACGACGATCGGTCCTGCGCTGCCTGCATCCACTGGCTTTCCGCGACCTTCACCAGATCGTCGGTCCACCTTGTCGGGGGCCTACCCACGGAGCGTCGTCCGGTGCGCGGTCGCCATTCCAGAACCTTTCTGCCCCAACGGCCATCGGTTATTCTCGCTATGTGTCCCGCCCATTGCCACTTCAGCTGAGCAATCCTTCGAGCGATGTCGGTTACTTTAGTTCTCCTGCGGATCTCCTCGTTTCTGATTTGATCACGTAGGGAAACGTTCAGGTATTATAAATAGATAATACCTTTATTATTAGACTGTGAAACATTGTTTTACTTCACGTGGTATAAATAATTTTTTATTCAGTCATCATCCTACCCAGGTTTTTATTACGCAGATATTAAAATGTCGTGATGATAGGTTAATGCAAATTTTTCAGTACCTAATAATAGATAAATGTTTAAAATAAAAGATGTATTTATTAGTCCACTTAACGGGTTTACTTTTACTAATTTACAGATTTTAAAAAGAGAGAGAGATATATATTTTTTTGTAGCATTTGTATTCGTTAAAAGCTTAAAGCTTTTTTGGTGTCGTATTCTTGCAGTAAAATATCAAATCCCAAAAGAGGGTTAATTTATTTAAATACTATGTTTCACAGAACATTTTCCCTAAATTAAACATTAACAATTAAGGGAGAAGTGAAGTGAAAACTCGAATATTTTACGGGAAACGGATAAAATTGTTGGACCGTTTTATTGCGACTCCCGCATTCGCTTTGTTTTATTAGATGTGCCTTTAATATGTTGGAAACAATTATACTTAGCAGGAAGCGGGAAACAGCATTTCTAACTATTCTTCATATATTTGCAAATTATTAAATTACGAGTGATAACTTGTTAGTAGCTTTCTTATTTCCTCCGTCGACATTGAAGTTGAATTGAAGAGAAAATATTTGAGTTTGTTAATATTCACAATAGTATGTATTTAAGAATATTTTAAATAATAACACAAACAATTTTTTTCAACATTTCATTTGGCGGCGCAGGTACCTTTTGAAACAATGAAATCAGATACAAATCAGACAAGAAATCAGTAATGTGAAGATTCGTGTGTTGCATAAAAACCTATACACACAGTAAAACACTAACAACCTCTCAGGAGTAGATTAATAACATCATAAACAACATCGTTTGTTTAACGACTTTTCCGGAAATAGACAAAATCACGACTTTTTATACAAAACTCGATCAAAATCGATTTTTTTGGCTGTTTTCATTAGAGACGTAGAACAAAATGTGTTGTTGTTTATGATATAAGTAATCTAAACTCTGTATACACACAAGCCGAATTACACCCGTGTTCACAATTACTATGAAGTCTCACAGTGCCAGTGGCCGCACAGCGTATACATACATAACACACGAGAACTTTATTTCAACGCAGTGCGTTGGCGTAGTCGACGTTCGTTCACGGTCGTCAAATACGAGTGTTAAAGTACTTCACATTTTCTAAGAATTCCAAAAATAGATAATTCAAAAATATGTATGATGTTTACTTAGTATCGGATAAATATATCAATATTTCATCCCATCACTAAAAAGCGACGGGCGTTTTTATGATTCTTCAAAATACTTATAAGAAATCTCTGTTCTGGATAATCCGACATTATATTATTCAGTGATCATACTAAGTGGTTTTTTATAGTTTTCTGCGAATGTATTATCATTAACGATTTTATATGAATACTTTCGCGAGAAGATGGGGTAACGTGAAACGCAAAATCAAGCATAAGTATAGTTGTTTGTCAAGAGCCCAGAATATTGGAATTTCTAGATTAGTCCCGGGTGAATTTCCTGTCAAGTCAATGTGAAAAATGAACAATAATTAGCTCAGATCTGAGTTTTTGTAAGTAATTTGGTACCGTCGTTGCGGACGACGATGGTTGGTAAAACAACATAAAGAAGGGATATTTATAACAGTACCTAACCTACCCCTACCAGTGGCGAAGGGTGAAATTATGGCGAAGGTAAATAACAAAAATAATGCATCGGTGGGTTGGGTTTCTGAAAGGTTAGCCGACTCGAGCCGAGCTCAAGTCTTTTTAGGCGCACTAGTTGTGATGGGCTGCTGATGAATGAGGATAAGTAGAGCTAAAGCACAATAGATTAAGCATCTACGGTGCTCTTTATAACATAAGACATTCATCTTTTTGAGGTCTAATTTGGAGACTAGAGTCAGAGTTACAGGGCTCTGTGAGCTCGATAGGCTCGGCTTTAATATCTCCGTAAATAATACTATCGTAAATATTATTATTTATGGAGATATTAATGTCATAAACATAAACTCTAAGCTTTTTATGAGGCTCGCGTTTATTTTAAGACTCGAGCTCTTTTGAAGACTTAAACTCTTTTGATTTGAAGCCTCGAGGCGTGGCTCAGAGAGCTCGTTTCTCGTCTAGGCTCGGGCTTACGAGCCTACCGAGCTCACCGAGTCCTGCCAATCCGACTCGAGTCTTCAAAAGTAGAACTCGACGACTCGAGTTTTGTACATCACTAGTCATCTCTGAGGTTCCCGCGGTTTGGCTGGACGCCATGAAAACCTTAAAAGCCGCTCGACCACGGATGTCGTCAAAGCTATGTATGTTATATTGTCTTTATTTCCAATTTCCAAATAGCTATACCGTGTATATGTTTGTACTTCCAAAATTACACAACGGAAACCAATGCTGAAATACTGTGTAGCTCCGCCGCCGGAACAGTAATTTCCGTGCGTTGACAAAAGCTGATGACGTGATATTTTGTCTTGGAAACAACATATTTCGTTGTAATGTAAGGTTATTATAGAAGTATGCTATTCAATAATACCGAAAAGTATATTAGCTACACGTTACAAAACAATAGAAAAGTCATTTGAACGTAAAAAATATTCCAGAAATAAGTACCTACCTACCTACATATTAGGAAAACCGACGGACATTTGATTGTTTTTCTTTTTTGCAAACACAGAAATTACCTCATTTACTTGTTACAGAGCTAGTGTCAAAATACTGCAAGAGGTATCTCAAGGCCCGTCATTCAATATGATATGGTGTTTAGGGTGTACATGAGTCAGCACCTACTCGCAAGGCCAGGAAGTGGAGCACGCTTTCAAGCACTGCTGACTGCCTCTGTTTCATCAATCGGTGGTCTGGCTATTTTTTTCATAAATTATGTTTAATAATTGAGCGCTATACTTACGAATTTTCAGCCTGTTGTACTGACCTCGACATTGTGACAACTTACGTGGCGTGCTGACTCGGCTTGTTCCATGATAATGCGGTCTGACTACCTTTTCATTTTTTAGTACTATTCTCTAGTGTAATGCCAAATTTGAACCTTAAGATAACTCTTGTCTTGACCATGTCGAAATTTTACATACTTGAAAGCGTGCTGACGCCAGGTGTTCCACTTCCTGCATGTACTTGCGAGTAGGTGCTGACTCATGTACACCCTAAACACTATATCATATTGAATGATGGACCTTGAGATACCTCTTGCAGTATTTTGTCACTAGCTCTGTAATTATATCCAAACCTATAAATATAAATACTATCATGAGAATTAAAAATGTAAAATCAATGAATATTAAAAAAGAAAACACTTAAATGCGACTATTTTATATAAAAGTGCGTAAAAAAGTAGTAATGAACAAAAGTGTCATCTGTGTAATAGTTAGTTAATAGTTTATAAGTGGAAACTTGTAATATATTAAAATTAACTACTTTATTTTAACCTAGCTTAAGTTTTCCGAAGATTTGTGAGCCGCGGGCAGACTCTAGTAAAATTATAAAATAGAGCTTTGTTAATGTTATTTTGCACTTAACTATATTTGGAACAAAACTAGACGATAAATTTCTGGTGGCAAAAACTCACCACCAAGAAATTCCATACAACTTTGCTGGCACCCACGAGTAGCGCGAAAAAGTCGACTATGCTCAAAGAAGGTTTTACAAGCCTTCATTTTTGAGTAAAACAACAATAACATAAATATCCTGTACAAAATCTGTTTACATCAACCTGAACACGAGAAACTGTCTGATACGCGGGCAATTAAGTACTAATTAATTAATCGAAACGTCAAACCTACGAAACTTTGATTCGATTAATATTAATTTGAGAAAATTTAAGGTGGAAAATATACGCTACACTGGAGCTAAAATTGCGGTATTGTTTGCTCATAACATACCTACAAGAATTCAAACACTTTATTGAGCTAAGAACAAAATTATACTTAAGTATACGAAAGGAAATAAGTTATTATTACCCACTTTAAGTAAGATTCATTAAAATAGTACAAGTACTTAGAGTTTCGACGGAAAGTTATTCACGTGAAAAATAACAAATAATAAAGTCTGACTTACTGAGAGCCATATTCAAATTATTATTTAGTTTTAACAGATTTGTGAACTAAATTGTAAGCAAGAATCTTAATTATATTTTATTTTAATTATAAGTACTAATAATAACGGATATAAAAAGTTTATAGTTTTTTATATTGAGTCTAAATATTGGATTAGTTATCTATCTCTTCGTGAAAATATTTATCGGCCGTTTCATCTAATTTTTTATTGACTTGACACTGAAATTGGATAGTGTTTCTTAAAAAAAATCTTTGCAGATTCACCTAATGAATAAACATTCCACTATAAATATACCTTCTTCTTAAAACAATCTTACTTGAGCATGAGTTTGAGCATTTTCGTCACTTCAACAAGTAAAATAAAGCATAATAAGTAAGAACTTTGACTGAGGTTATAGCTGTTGGCAGCTTAACTTAGTTGGAGCCCAGGGGTCCTACACTGAAAGCCAAAACACGAAAATCGGATGACATTCGTTCTAGCTCAAGAATAAGGGACTGGATTTCTTCAATTATGTTCAAAGTACCGGCCCAATTTAGCCCAATATTTGCAAGAGATGGGGATTCCACCACATGTACATGAAAATTACAAAATAATGTTCAGTACTTTTATACAAGGTGTTTAGTACAAGCCTTATAAAGCCGAACATGGTGTATAGGGACCATCAAACTGAACAACTTTTACTATGGGACCAACTCTGAAATCTCGAAAAAAAAACAGCTGTTTCATACAAAAATTAATAACAAAAGCTTTATGTAGGATTTATAAGTTTGAACATGAAGTGTTGAAAGAAGCGGAAGAAAGGAGATGGATGAATGAGTGAGGGAGAGGGTACGTTTATCAGGAGAGAGAGGTTTGGGTTTGGATAAAGATGTCATGCATAGCCTTCTTTATTTCCAAGCCGTGAACATAAGTTTGGCAACGTCTGTTACTGTCAGTTCGTGGTCATGTCGTCGGCCAGTCTCCATACTAAATGTATGGGAATATTTCAATTTTAAGAGGTCGATATTTTTTTTGGTAGTAATCGTGTGAGGTTTAAAATATGAAAATAATTTAGTTCTTTTATTGAAATGCTTTGTATATTAAACAATAAAAAATATCAATGTTAACCAGGAAAAAATGTCTGTCAAAGATGTCATCTTTTTTGTTGATTTTCTTCAGCAGGGAGTTGATTAACACGCCCTCTAGCAATAAATGATATATCATTAGAAAGGTCTTTTAAAGACAAATATTTGTTGTTCATATACTTCATATCAACTGTTAATACTTTTGGAGTTAAAGGTTATTAAAGTATAAAAGTGGTTTATTGTCTTTGGGAGTTGATCTACCCCATCTCTAGCAATGAATGATATATCATTAGGAAGGTTCTCATATGACAAATATTTGCTGCAAACATACTTTCTATTAATTGTTAGTATTTTCGGAGTTTTAGTATATTAATGTTAAAAAATTTGGTCAAGTTCAGAGCGTTATAACTCTCAAAGTACTAATACTTGTCGTTTATAGTAATGCAATAAAGTGTTTCAAATTTAAATACCTTTCCAATTATGTAAGATATATTGCTAGAGGAGGCTTAGATCAAAATGCTCATCGTACTAAAGGACCCCCGAAAAGTTCAAATAATTTGACTCAAACCTTATGTTCTAATAAATAAATAATAATAATAAATATAAAACTTTATTGAAATAAACTTACATCACAATTTACAACTAGTTTAAACATAGATAATATAGGAAAAACACATAATAAATAATGATTAAAATAATATTATACTATGTGCTTGACCACATGCGATGTTGCCGTTCTGCTTAACTTCAGGGCTTGGAAATAATAGAAGGCTGTGTCATGTTTATAATGGCGTGAAGTTATTTACACAATAAACGAAGCATAATAAGAGCATAATATTTTAAAAGCCAAACCTCGACCCTACATTTATGGAACAGCTGATTTTTTTCGCTATTTCAGAGTTGGTCCCATAGTAAAAGTTGTTCAGTTTGATTGTCCCTATCTACCATATTCGGGTTTATAAGGCTTTTACTAAACACCTTGTAAATCCCCGCCTCTTTAAAAGTAGTGACTTTTATTCGGTACAGCAATTTTAAAATATAAGTGCTTACAGGGTAATTTTGCAACCATTTTCAGAATTAAATATGAGGATGTATCTTTTTAAATTACAGTGTTGCAGTAGCACAGGGCGTGAGCAGGGAAAGTCGGTGGCGGGAGGGGGGCTTGTGCGAGTCGGCGTGTGCGATGCGCTAACAGTGACAACATTTTTTTGCGTAGGGAAAAGATTGAGATAAAAAAAAACAATAATTTAACAAGGGGTCAAAAATTACCCCGTATCAACTCAGGAATAAGATCAAAATGAAGTTATTTGAATGACGAACATCGTCCGACTACCACGATTTTTTTTCGTAGTAGGCCCTCAGTTCACCGCAGGAATTCCTCCAGATTATTCTAGAAGGAATATACGAGCTCGGAACAGTCGTATAATTTCAGTAATTCCCTACATTACTAGTACTTACGTAAAAGCTTTACTAGTTCGTGAAATTTATTTGGGAAGATTAGAACTGTTTATGTGTGTTATTTTAGGAATTTACTTAAATATTTACAAAATTAAGTCTCGTTTGAAAATTCAGTTCATATTAAACAAAACCAGCCAAGTGCGACTCGGACTCGCGCACGAAGGGTTCCATACCAAAAAAAAACAGCAAAAAATCACGTTTGTTGTATGGGAGCCAAATATCAATATTTATTTTATTCTATTTTTAATTTATTGCGGCAGCAGAAATACATCATCTGTGGAAACAACTGTCTAGATATCACGGTTCATGAGATACAGCCTGGTGACAGACAGACAGATGGACAATGGAGTCTTAGTACTAGGGTCTCGTTTTTGCCCTTTGGGTACGGAACCCTAAAAAAGTTAAGTAGGCTGTAGAGACTAATTGAAGACACTAAAATAGGCACTAATATTAATTTGTTAAATTCATTGACATCATCTGTAGTGTTTTCAGAAGGTTGTTTACATTGTAGCATTAAAAAACATCTTAATCAATAAGTAGTAGAGATACAAAAAATACTTAATAGCAATGAGTCGTTTGTTAATTAAGAAGAAAACAATTTACAACTGTATCATTACAAGAAACTAATTCACTCGACTTGTGGGAGGAATTACTTGAGAGAAAATTTCGGAGAATTCCGACCAAGAATCTTTAGGCGTCGCCGAACCTAATTTTATTTATCAAGCGCCAAGTTTCATAATTAACTACTTACAGCTTCAGACATATTAATATATTATATGTTATAATGGAATTTTATTAGAAAACTTTCAAACGAGTAACATTGATATAAATAAGGCAATTCATTTTAATATTTTTTACATTAAATGGCCAATTTTTAAAATATGCTTCTTTTAGTATCTATTTTGGACATTATTTTTAAGGCCTTTTCCTCTGGGGATATCGGAAGAAGTATGGAAAAATAATTTTTTTTCCTGATATCCCCCAGTAGGGAAAAAAACATTAATTTAAAAATAAAAAATCTACAATAGAA
Organism: Agriphila tristella; assembly: GCA_928269145.1. NCBI lineage: Eukaryota > Metazoa > Arthropoda > Insecta > Lepidoptera > Crambidae > Agriphila > Agriphila tristella. The sequence continues at coordinate 25,009,949 of OV743436.1, read as the reverse complement.
TTAGCTAAGTATAAAAATTTCAGAATCGTATTTAGGGAAACCTTCAGTCGGCCATTGAAAAAAACCACTGGCTTTGACGTTGACAAATCTAATTTTCGAAGTTCTGAGTGCAAAAGTCGCGGCGATTTATTTTTAAACTCAATCAACTGTGATTAATTGAAACTCTGTTTACTTTTTAATCATGTTGTTCTCTGGATCCATAAATTTAATTCGAAACACATTAACTAGAGGTTAACAATAATCATGTATAACAATTTGCTATTTTCGTATGTTTGAAGTTAAATTATAAAATAATAGTAAAAGAGTAGGGTACTTTTATATTTGCAACTTGCAACCCGACTTATCATTCAACTTAATTATAAAAATAATAAATAAATAAATAAATAATAATAAATAAATATTTGACAACATCACATACATTGCTCCAATCCCAAAGTAAGTAGCTATAGCACTTGTGTTATGGAAATCAGAAACAACGGTGGTATGACACACACCCAGACCTGAGACAATATTGAAAAGTTCATTTTCTACATTGACCCAGCCGGGGATCGAACCCGGGACCTCAAGAGATGGTGACGCCTTGAAAACCGGCGTGCGAACCACTCGACCACGGAGGTCGTCATAATAATAAATAATAATATAAATAGATAAATAATAAATATTAGACAACGTCTCAAACATTGCTCTGATTCGAAAATAAGTAGGTAAAGCACTTCTGTTATGGAAATCAGACACAACGGTGGAACTACAAACAGCCAGACCTGAGCCAATATAGAAAAGTTCATTTTCTAAATTGCCTAGCCGGGGATCGAATCCGGGACCTCAGAGATGGCAACACCTTGAAAACCGGCGTACAGACAGACCATTCGACAACGCAAGTCGTCAATAACTGAGATTTAAATAATAAATTGTTATTCTAATTAAAAGTTTAGACATAACCTCGGGCACAGATAGCGTTAATTATAAAGTAAACAAGTGAGTTTCGACTTTCTATATAATAGCAAAATAAAATTATGGAGTTTCGAGTTTTGTTGTTTACAGCTGAAACAATAACGGCAAGTTATGGTTAGTTCAGGATAATATCGTTTAGCTTAGAGTAACAACGGCGCTAGTTCCAGAACCATCTTAATAATAAATAATAATATATTGAAGGAAGATTTAACATATATAGGTATTGCAGCTGAGGCAGGGTACTTGTTGGTTCCTCACACACCCTATTTATGTGATGTAACCTAGTTTTATTGTTCACATTAATTTACTTAGTTTATATAATTGTTACTTTTTTTCTTGTTTGTGAATTTTTTTGTGTGATGTTGGCCAATAAAAGCTTTCATTCATTCATTCAAGATTTTTTATAGAAACATGATATTTGAGTTGACATTCGTTTTAGGATATTATGCATTGCATTTGTGCCTGAAGTGGGTTTATTAAGCCTATGAGTGGCTTACTAACGGACAAATACTCAAACGAATCTTAAAGTTAAGGCCACCTTAAATTCAAAAAAGTTGACAGATTTGATAATTTGACATAAACTCTATGAAACTGACAGCTTCCTTAAAGTTAAGGAGACCTTATAACTTAAGATTTTAGCTAAGAAGCCTTTTAGTATAAGTACTATCACACTACGAGTATAATTATAAATAAACCCTGATTTAATAGTTCCATTGTAATGAATCGATAGTCGTTACAGACAAGAGGTTCCAGAAAATTACTAAGGTCGAGTTTTGTTTGACGAAGGGTCTAGTCGAAATCTGAAGGCAGATTAATTGGCACATTAGACTAGCAAGCGAAATTTACCCTTATCAACATGTACCTGTAAATGACATTACGCCTGAGTCTATTTTAGTAGATTTCTTAGTCTAGTTACGTGGTATGGTTACTAAAATTATATTTCAATACATTTCAAGGTGTTACGTGAACTGGCTGTGAAAGTAGATGTTATTCCTTAAAATTTATTGAAAACAAAAACAACATGAAGAACATTGAAGACAAATGAAATTATAGGATTTGGATGACAATTTCTTAATTAGCTTAAACTGAGATTAAACATTTGCATTATCGGTTCGCTTCGAAACATGTAAGTATGGATTTGACGTTTTGAAATCCGACTATTATCGAAACCAAAGAGAATGTAAAAAAACTAGCGTTTATCGAAACCTCAGGTCAATCCATATATGTTTCGAAAGCGTAGCGATAACGAAGATTTGCAAAATGTTAATTTGCCATATGGGGTTTGTATTGATTTTGAAGGAACTGAATTGAAATTTTGAAAGAAACGACTTGATAAATTAATGACAGAGTACCTACTGAGATAACAAACATTAAAAGCAGTCATACCTACGACCGAATTGATAACCTCCTCCTTTTTGAAGTCGATTGAAAAACATGTATGCAAAACACCCTGATTGTCTATACCTGTTATACCACCATTAGACTTTCATATGTCTTAGATTGGATCCAGCGAGCGCGAAGCGTCTCCGTTTCAGCTTCGGTAAAAAGGCTTTTGTATTTCTGTCTGTCTGTCCTGTGTTTTCCTTTCATCGTATCAGCCACACGGCACCCATTGCTGGGTAATAGCACAAAATATAGAAACTACTTATTTTTTGGTAATAGACTTCTGTTCTCCTCTACAGGTCGCATTTCTCAACCGATTCTTTTGAAATTTTGTGAGCAGGTTCTATAATTGCTAGCTGTTTTTTGTCAATTTAGATGTTTAGCTGTTTTTGTCGATTTAGATTTTTTCGAACAAAAAATATAATGTTTCAGCCATTTCTAAAAATGTTTAAAAGTGTCACAAACACGAGATCATGTAGGTACTCGGCTCCTGACTTCTAATTGTCGGTGTGTGCAATTGGTTCAGAGTAATGATGCATGAAGCCCATGAAGGCACCGGGTCAGACAGTCTTTATATGATAATGAACAATATTTAATCACCTACGTTGATACGAGGTTAATCGGGTTGCCATCTCCCATCGGAGGGGTTTTCCGAACATATATCGTTGCTTCTAAAGATGAGCATTAACTGAAACAAAATTGTGCGTTTACATATTAGTTTGATTTTTTTAGTCAACACTTGGACGAAGAGTCAACAACATGCCAATTATTATTACAATGCTTTCTTACGTTACAATGCTATTCTAATGAGTCTTACTATTAATTATCATAATGAATGTTATTTTTGTAAGGTCATTGGATTAATGGTGTGTAATTGAGAGGCTTTCATTCGAATAATTATGTGCATTTGGAATGAGGAAGTTACACCACAAGGAAAATTCGCTCTCATTGTGACTTGGGGTTTCGAGCTTTACAAGTCGCTGTTCTTCGGTCGTGAATTTATAAATAGCTTTGAGCATTTCATCCTTGCACCATTTTTTATTTTGACAAAACAAAGCGCAGTCGTCGATCGTCTGTTGTTGTTTTGACAGTTCTTTTTTACTCTTATTGCAAAAATAATACAACTTTGCATCATTTTGTCTTGATACAATACAAAGCGTAGCCGTGTCAGTCGTCTGTTGTTGTTTTGGTTATTTTTTAATTTATTATGCACCATGAAAATTTTTGGTACCTATACAAAATATAACGTTTGTTACGGACATTGTTGCGATAGTTGCGAAATGATAATAAGGTAAGCTCTCCACGATTAACAAATGATCGAAAAACTTTTGAATTTACGATCAATCGATTAATAAAGCGATATTTATTTGTGTTAATCTTGTTAATTACTCGTGTACTTCTAAGCCAATAAACTCGAGTACTTAAGGAAGTTTCCTTTGCTTTTAATTTAGTACGGATCGTCAGCTTCAATAATTTACAATTAGACCGCAGCGCCGAGAGCCTTCGAGCCCATTCACCCATGAGGAGCTTACTTAAATTGAATTAAGCGGTACTTCGGAAAACAAGAGGTGAAGACTGTGCAAATAAAACTGTGGAGATTTATTTAAGAGCGCGTAGCTGGCGTGTAGTCTGCACACTAGTACTGCCATTGGAGAAAAATCAAAGTGCTTAAAGTAGTGGCTCAGCTGTTGTTGCATGGTCTGTGGCTGTAGACCTAGCGCTTGAGGTTGTATGTTGTTTAAAAATTAATCTAATAGATGTCGCAACGAGGTTTTCAAAAACTAAGGGTGCTGTTTAATAGGTATTCTTGGATGGACATATTGCATATAAATGGGTGATTTTTATTCGAAACATTTCGAAAAACTGAATTGACAATATTTTTTTTATATACCTTATTATCGAACCTCGAAAATCTGTTTAAAAACGTGACCTGTAGAGGAGAACAAATGGACATACTTACGAAAGGATTTTTGCCCAAGCCGAAGCAGAGACGCTTCGCTCGCGCCTCGCGCTCGGTTGGTCAATAAAAAGGCATATTTAGTAAAAGTTTTTTCTAGCACTTTTTGTCTCTCTTTTAAATATAATAATAAGTAATAATATTTATTAAGAAGAGTTTTCTGAGACTTTTTCTCTTAACCTAACCTTTACCCAAATTAACATTAATTTCGTATTATACATGTGCACGAAATTGACACAAAACCTGAAAAAGATAAAGTTAATATTTTCCACAAATATTGTTAAGGATAATATCAGTTATGAAGTTGTTGAGAAGTTGATTCCAAGAATTGAATTAGGAGTCGGATTAAATGCGAGACTGTATCACGTTGATGATATTAAGTTGCAGAAACAAAAAAATAAAAAGCTTTGTTCAAAGTCTTCTTAATAATATTACATAAGTACAGTCAGCATGTCAGGACTGGATATATATTCCACGAATGATTTTTGGAATGCTAACTTTAAAATCGATTGACTTAGTTCGTTGCTAGCTGTACATCAGATTATTTTACGTAAGTATGCCTAATTTTGAAAAACAATTAAACCAAAACCAAATAACTAAAATATTAAAATTTTACTACCGACGCTTGCCACTTGAGTTAATTTTTCTTTCATTATTTCCCAACAAAGTAAATTCATAAGGCCTTATAGAGTGTATAGTTATACTCAACCTAATTCCCTGGTTCATTAAATTATTAAGTCACTAGTTAATTATTGCTCTACATTACTTGATCAGCAAGAGTCAGCCCACCAAAGAATAAAATATTAATGAATTGGCTACCTGCCCTTTAGTTTTGATATGACGGCGAGGAGGAGGTGTTATGCCCACCTCGGGGAGGAATCCCCCTTGTCTTCGTAAGGTGGATGGCCCTCGGGACCCTCTGTGTTGGGCTCGTTGGAACATAGACACCGTGGTGTATAACACCGCACGGTGCGTGACATCACGGACCCGTAGGTCCCGTGTATTAGTGCGGGAATCTGCAGGGTTGTCGCGGCGTCCAGCCTCCTTTGACTAATGACTGACAGACACACCAGATGACAGGGACGTACCGGACGGACGGACAGATGACTATCGACACGGACGGAACTGGTCCTGAATTTGTGGAAGACTCTATCAAGACGAGCAGGACTGACCCCTGACCCGCAGGCCGACAACTGCGACCAATTAAAAGGGTTTAGTGGGTAGAGCCCTGGCGAGTTCCACATACCTTCCGGATGCATAAAAGCATTCCCCCTACTCGAGGAGCTCGATGGCGCAGTGGTGTAGCGCCTGGCCCAGCAATTGCGGAGGTTAAGTAAGGATCGGTCGTGGAATGGGTGACCAAAAACTTGTTATCTCGAGCTCCTCCGTGCTTTGGAAGACACGTTAAGCCATTGGTCCCGACTGCATTTGCAGTCGTTAACACCCAGCAATCCACATTGGGCCTGCGTAGTGGGTTATAGCCCGTTCTCCCTATCCACCCATAAGTAAGGCCTATGCCCCAGCAGTGGGGACATTAAAAATGGCTAATAGACAGATTCCCCCTACTACAAAAAAAATAAAACAATGAAAAAGGACGTAGAGACAATATTATACGCCAGTTTTGAACCATGTTACTTTACGATTTTTAAGGCATTTTGGTGCTCACATCATAAATCTCAGTAATATATATTTTTATAACATTCATCTTGTGCCTTTCATCTTTATTTAGCGGGAAGCCACTTCGAGGGAATTAAATAGACAATGAGGCCCCGAGGGACCCTCCCAGACGGGGGCTTTTCTTTCTTGAACGTAAATCATTTATAAGTTCTTTACTGGAGTATTTTCACGTTGGAAGTGACATAATACGTTATGAAGCTTACTGTTATACGACATAAGCACAGTAAAATCCAGCAAAAGCTTATTTTGTAATTTCTTAGCATTTTAATAGAAAACATATTAATTGTAATAAATATGGTGTCAACTCTGATTCTGCGCTTAACAGTAGAAAGCCCATTGCATTATGCTGTCTTTTATTCATCCCTACGGTGGCACAAAAATCTGAACAAAAAATACTTTTAAAAACATTAAAATAGAGTTAATATATAAAATCTTATTACAATATTAATTTCAGGTTCAAGTAACTCAACACTTCAAAAAAATATACTTTTAATAGACTTTTTTAATGATACATGAATAAAAATAGCAAAAGGTATTTGTAGCGTCGCGTGAAGTGTTATATTCGTAATGAATAAGATGTTTATTTAAAGATATCAACATGAATCCGATTTAAATGGCAAGTTGAATCACTCTTTGATAATATTAGAATTTACATTAATAATTTATTTAAAATACTCATGAATGAAATCACTATAGTACCCAATTCAATAAATTTATTACCCCATTTAAGAGCATTAATGAAATCTACTCAAAATCAGTTCCAAGTATGAACAGAACAGTAAGTACACCTGTTTTCTCTCAAAACTGTTTTGCGGATTAAAATTGATAAATTAGATCATTTCCTCCAATGCCGATTGAAACTCGGTCCATTTGATAAATAGACCCATTTTAGTTCATCATTAACAGAGGATTTTGGACTTTATGCGAATATCCAGAAAGCTGTATTCGATTTGTGAAATGGACTTGGACACACCTGAGTATTATTGACCGAATCTATTATCCTTTGGATGAAATTTTTAGCTGCGAGAAGTGAATCATTTTATCTAGATTTATGAAATACTATTTTCTTTATATCCACCCACATTCTCTATTCGTGGTTTGTTATTTTTAGATTTATAGCTTCTGTTTAAAACTATAAAACTGATGATAAGTTTATGGCCGATTACTAATAAGTTTCGTAATAGAGATAACAATCTCAAGGTTTTCAACTAATAAAATAGGAAACTCACACCAACCGTTTACTTTTTCACTTGAAAGTGTGTACTACTATTCTTATCTACATATTAAAACCATGATTCAAGATAAATGCTTATTTTAATTCTATAAACATGTGCCCATTAGCGGTACCCCGCAGCAAGTAATTTCGAGTAAGGGTCTGTAACTAGATATTTAGTTTACACTTTATCACTTTACACTAATATTGCATTCCCCATTCTCAATTAACAATGCGCATTATCATTTTGCTTACTTAGCTTAGGGCTTGTTTCACAGATTCTACAATTAATTTAAGTGTTTGATAGATACATTTGTTTTATTTTTAAACATAACTAGAATTTAGTGCTAATTGTGACACTAATTGTGACAAACTCTAAAACAATGTAAACTAGCTTCTTATTTCCAAGAATCAGAATCGAGTGTATTAAGCTTCTATCAAGCCTATATAGGGCAAAGAGGAAAATTATGGGGAAAAATTTACAAACAACCCAACATCCTGTTAAAAATAAACAGACGTGTTACGAAATAGAATTAATGTTGTAAGTGAAAAAATGCAGCCTTATGACATTGAGCAGATGTCGCGGGGTCGATGCGACCGCTTAGTATTCCTGGCCCGCGGAGGGTTCAAGCTGGATGAGTAATGTGAATTATGTGCGTCATACATGTAAGAGAAACCAAGCAAACATTTGAAGGATAGGTGGGTATTCAACTTTATGTCGAAACTACTAAGAAGCAACACAGTAACAATTAAACTAAAATTTATTAAGTGTAGCTCAAAATATGATTTGTATAACTGAAGATGATAGATAAGATGCAACATGCATAGAACCCTAGAAAATTATTATTAACCCTGGGAAAAATCGCATGACTGTGAAATTTTGATTTTTATTTGTATGGAAATTATCATTATTTAGTATTAGCGGCTGCCCGCGGTTTCACCCGTGTGGTTCCCTTTCCCGTGGGAAAATCGGAATAAAAAGTATTCTATGTTTTAATTTAGGCTATCTACTATCTGTGTGCCAAATTGCAAACAAATCCGTTCTGTAGTTTTTGCGTGATTGAGGAACAAACATCCAAACCCACAAACTTTCACATTTATAATATTAGTAGGATAGGGGTATCTATTACCATACACCCTGTTTAAGATAGAATGACATATCCTGCCCTGATGGCTCCAATAAAGACAGTCATGAAAACCAAAACCAGATTAATAATACCATTCAAATTAATAATGAAATCGACGTTCAACCATCTCTCATTAACATCTCAAACGAACAAAGGCGTCAGGAACACAGGAGCGCAATAAATCATCTCATTTACCCCTTTTTCTACCCGTTCGCCCCCTTTTTCACCCCACTGGAGTCGAGGGCGACTGGACTGCAATTTGAACCTAATGTTTGGAAAATGCAGAATACATTGCGACAGCTGTGCTACTATTAAATGAGTTTTAAAAGTTAAATGGAAACTTAATTTAAAACTTGTTCTAGGTTTTCCTTTCCTATTCGTTATAGAGTACCAAAGCCAAGATATTATGAAAACGATAGAATGAGTAGTATGATACTAATGATAAATATTTTCACACCTTCCTATTTTCTTGATGTTTCGACTGAGTTGCAAAGTCGGGAAAATAGGTAGGTGTGAAATACCTACAACGTTTAGCTCAATTCAATTCCTGTTATTTTAATTAAGTATAATGCAACGCGACGCAAGAATTTCGTATGTAAATACAAAGAAAAGTACCTATTCCTAAGTTGTTCTAGTTTTCAAGTTGTGAGGTAAGTTTTTGTCAATCAGTGGCGGTTTAGCCAAGAGCAGAATACGTATACCAAAGCTAGGGTTTCCTAGGATAGCGGTGCCCTCATATAAATTAATTAATAAATATTACGGCCGTAATATAGCGGCGTTGAATGTTGTCTAAGTAAAACGGCGCGGTTTTGACGCGACACCGTAACGTCAAAACCGCGCCGTTTTATTTACATAAACAACGTTCTACGCCGCTAAATTACGGCCTTAATATGACGGCACCGTTATCCTAAGAAACCCTAGCTTAACCTCAGAAGTTTGTCCCAGTACGGTAATATTATATTTTTTTATTATGTTAGAAGAACTATTATGTACAGAAACAATAAATTTACTTCTGCTCAAAGTGCTAAAGTGCAATGCAACTTATATTATTGATTGAATAAACTTATCATGGTATTCTATTCTATTATTGCAAAATTATTAAACAAGGTTATTTGCTGAAGTACTCTCTACGAATTACGATGTTAAACTATGCGTAGATAACCCACAATAAGGCGTTCGTTGACACTAGATAGGTTGTTCGCATTTTAACAATGGACTAAGTGAAAATAAAATAAAAACCTGTTATTTGGTGAATTACAATCAAGTTATCCAGTACGAAACGAACGTAGGGCTCTTGAAAAGGTGATAGTGATAATAACATAAATGCGACTTGTCACTTAAAAAAATCATTGCTTCATGAGAGTCAGTAAAACTCTTTGGAAATTCGTGCATTTAAGGTCGCTGTGTAAATTACGGTAAAATCCCTGGACGGGACGAGTACGGGGCGATTTCTTGACATCGTTGCATATAAAAATATAGTATCAAAATATACTCGACGGGACGGGGGAAAATGTATGGCGCACAGCACAGCATGTTTCCTTCCCGTCCGGGGGTTTTTCTCGTAACGTATAGTACAATCTTAATATATTTTTTGCGAAAGTAACTTATATCTCAAACGAACTGAAAAAAATACCCATGAATAACTTGTAATTCATCCTAAATCAGCCGCACGACACCCACTGCTGGGTATAATCATCCGGTGCGCGGTCGCCATTTCAGTACATTTCCGCCCCAACGGTCATCAGTTCTTCTCGCTATGCCAGAATAATAATTGACAAAGCTAGTAAACTGGAATGGGAAAGATACAATGAAAAGCTACGATTTCACGTATTTCAATAACTTTTTCATAACTCGACCTCATCATTTCCCAAATACTTATTTTCTTTTCCTACACACTATCTAATATCTTTGTTTTCATAGTTTCATACTGGCCCTTTCATCTTAACGCCCACTATAATAACCGTATAAATGAAAATGCAATGCAGAAGGCTCCCGTTTCAGAATATTTATCACCACTCGACTCCAGCCATTTTCTCGTCTGACAACCATCTAAGAATGATATAGGTGTTTCGTATCGTATATCGTCCATTGTTATTCTCGTTGCCTTTGACATTGAAAGTGGACCCTCAATTTATTTTCATAAAAAAAAACCTTTTGAAACACTGATTTATATGTTTGACTATTTATGTCATATAGGGCGCTTCTTTAAATTATCCTACTAATATTATAAATGCGATGTTTTTTTCCTCTTCACGCCTAAACGGAAAATTAGATGAACGGTTTGTAGACAGATTTGTAAATTATAGGCTACTTTTTATCCTGGTTAAAGGTTCCCTAGGGTCGTCGCGGACTAAGTCGTAGGCAGTAAGCTGGTGCTTAAATATAAATCTGGCTATTATTTTCAAGCCAGGGACTGATAGTTGATTTTAAGAGCGCTCGATAATGACAAAACTTAGTAAATGACTATAGAAGCTATTGGCACCAACTTCATTAGTAAAATAGTTTTTATTTACAATAATTCGGCAGAGATGGTCTGTTTGACTCTGAATTGTTAATTCTGACTGCAAATGTCAAGGTATTGAATTCAGATCAGGCGTTGAAATAAAATGTTGTAGTAATAAGGTAGTTATTAATAAATTCGTAATTAACTATGTATATTGGTAATTAACTATGCATCCAAAGGATTGCAATGTGCATGACATTGCAATCCTGCTTATGCATTAAGCAATAAGCTTTGTTTAATTTTATTTATTTGAGATTCTTGCACTCACAATGTTATTTTTATACAATAATCAATAATATTATACTAGAAAACATACGAATCGCACCAGATCAATTCTCGGACGGAATTCAAACCCGCGACCTTTGAATGTCCGGTCCGGTCCAATGCTCTGACCGCTGAGCTACCTAGTCACTGAATTAATGACTGAGTCCGAGAATTGATCTGGTGCGAGTCGTATTTTTCTAGTATATTATTTAGTATTGTATATTTTTTCTTAAGCTTTAGCTTGGGATTCATATTGGTTTCATTTTTATTTTTATTTACTTTAGTTATTTTGCCCACAGTCCTATTGGAGGCAAGATGTGAAGCAGCAGGATCATGGAAGAAGAAGAATGCAGCAACTGCAGCCTTTATGGTGACTTCAACGACACTATCGGCTATGGCAACGCCTCACACATCAACAAATTCTATTTTTATCAGGTAAGCTCAATTAGTCATAATAAGGAGGTACCACATTTTTATTATTGTTGTTGCTGATCCATCTTCATTTTGAAAGGCCGAAATTAAGTTCTATAACTTTTAAACGACAAAAGAAAATGCTTTTTTACAAGTAAATGCTTACTTTAAGATGAGATGTGAGTGTCTCGTCAAGTAATCCATAAAAGTAGAGCCCTGACGTGATTATACCGAGGGTTTGAGCCGAGTTCATTGTGGCCCAGAATAGCCTTTCGTACGCAATGGGCCATCTTATGCGGGGCCACTTATTTGATAAACCGGCTTCTAGCAACAGGCTAAATTAACTTTATGCTTAGCTATTTATTTATTTTTAATACATTTCACAGCGCAGCAAAGTTTTATTGTGAATAGGTATGTACCCATTTATATTTTGTCAATCAAATTAAATACAACAATTTAGAATAGACGTACACAAAAGCCGAATAATCCATTCTTGAATGCAATTTCGATTACCATCTCGTCGGTGGGGGTAGGTAGAGTAAGTAAATATAGATTTTAATTAAATCTTTCAATACTGAGAGACATGTCAATGTCCCTTGTATTGTTACCGAGAGCTTTACTATAATGCTAAATGTTGAAATCGCTGATTGTTTGGTTAGTGTGAACAATGCCATTTGGTGAGTTGTTATAAATTTAAATTAAGTCTTTCAATCTATTGAGACGAGTCAATGTCCCGCTGTACCGGTACCATGTGATAATAAACTGTGTGATTATACAGCGGCCGTCGGTCCGAATTAATTGCGTTTATAAATCTCTTACTAGTACAATGCTAATAAGACGGAATTAGCTGAAATATTATTTCATGAGTTAATATTAAATCACGAAATAATAATTCAGAAAAGCTTAAATAAAATCTGTCAATATATTGAGGCAAGTCAATGTCCCCTGTACCGGTGCCATGTGGTAATAAACTGTGTGATTATACAGCGGCTGTCGGTCGGTCCGAGTTAATTGTGTGAAAGGATCGTCCTGAACTATGGGTCTAGACGCCAGCCCGTATTCTAATCTCGTCTCTTTGGTGGTGCAAGTTATGAGAAATGGCTTTAGTCCATTATAACCATGTGAGGTGGATTATATTTGCATTACCATAAGCACGAACAAGGCAAATACCTACGCTAAACAGAAATAAGATTTTCATGTTCATGAGTGGAGGCTGGAGAATGTGTTTGTAATTTTTGGACACAAAACAAATGATATGGATGAAAATGGCGAACATACCACGAGAACACGAAAAGCCATGTGAAACGCCACTTTAGATAAATATATTTTTTGTATGATCTTGATATTTGAAAATCAATAATTTTGTTTCTTATAATAATAGTACAAAGGTCCTTTGTTTATATTGAAATACTTAATAACAAAGTTTTGTTGAAATAAGCTACTAGGTATTATTGACATTCTACCGCTTTTGACATCTAGCTTAATGAAATTCTGTAAATTATATTCAGACTTTATCTCAATGTAAATAAATAAATAAAAATAATATGTAATTTGTAGAATCACATAAAAAATCTTTTTATCGTTATTTTATTTATCTAAGTTTGCGCAAGTTATTATCATAGGAAGTCTTACTTTGTAAACATGATTTTTGGAAAATTTTAACACCGTGCTTAAAAACAGTATCACTTTAATTTCCTCTCACCGCTTTTCTTTTGTAGTATCCATTATGATGTGACATTATTTAAATTTTCTGTACTCTTGTGGAATAACGTTTATGGACTTATTCGGAAGGATTCAGCGTCACATTAAGGATTTGCTAATGTCCACTTTACTTATTCATAACACGACTCGTTTTGGTTCTTGCTATATTTCAACTTTAAAAAAAGCCATTTACTTTGCAGCTGGCAAAACTCATTTTTAAATATTAAGTTTCTTTTCATATTTTTGCTTACTTAGATGAAACAAACGGATAATGAACTTTTCGAAACAAAAAATAAAATCACAACGCGCACCCACCTAACACCTGACGTTTCGGCCAAGTTACGTCGGCTGACTGGTGATGCGGTCTTACGTCTCCTCATCTGAGGTGGAATCTTCATCTACCGTCGAAAAACCTCCATACATAACACTTCGTATCGTAGTCGTATTTTGGTAGTTAGCTGACTGCGAACAAAGAGAAGAATTTGAATTACTGGATTCCACACTTTATATAATTTAGAAAATTTATCATTGTTTGCGGTCGGGAAGCTCCCAGATATGACTAGGAACACGGCTTACACGGTGTTGCAACTCTTTCAAAACCTATACAACGTAATAGTATTACAAAAGAACTCCTAATTCCGAATATGGTAGATAGGGACCATCAAACTGAACAACTTCTTTTACTATGGAATCAACTCCGAAATTGCGAAAAAAAAAACAGCCGATCCCGTCTACGTCTGAGCGTCCTGAGCGAACGGGTGAGCCGATTTCTTATAGTGTCAGGTGGATGATAAATTAAACTATGACTACAGTTGGCTACAAGGAATTAAGTTTCCTCGTAGCCAAATTAGTTTGGAAAGCATTTTAGTTTGGCCACAAGGAAACGGCGTTTTTTTCCATTTAATTAATTATCTTAATATAAAAATAGCATTGCGAATGCCTAAAATCTAGAATTTCAATAAAAACAAACATTCCGACGAACTGAGAATCTCCTCCTTTTTTGAAGTCGGTTAAAAAAACAGCTATTCATACATTTCAATATTTTTGTTTTAATTTTTTGTATAGAAAAGCTGTTTTTTTTCGCGATTTCAGAGTTGGTCCCATAGTAAAACTTGTTGAATTTGATGGTTCCTATCCTACCATTTGGCATTAGGGGTGTTTTTGTAACACGTTGTATAATGTTGGTGTTTGTTGCAGACAGCACAGGTAGCAGTTCTATGGATGCTGCTCGTGGCCATCGTGGCCGGCAACGCCACCGTCATCCTGGCGCTGTTGCTCACCAAGACCAGGAAGAGCAGGATGAACTTCTTCATCATGCAGCTAGCCATATCTGGTGAGCTATTCTATAATATAATTTATTGTCTTATAATTGCAATTGACAGGCAACAGGCTTGAAGACCTCAGTAGCGCAGTGTTTTAGGTCCTGGCCCTGCGATTCCGGAGGTTAAGCAACTTTCGCAAGGCTCGGTCATGGGATGGGGTGACTCGAAATTTATTATCTCAAATTCCTTCGTGCTTTGGAAGGCACGTTAAGACATAGTTTTTGCGAAATACTCGGTACGGGTCCGCTGGAAATATGTACGGTAAATCGCAAAACCTTTTGTCTGTTGTCAATTTTCTACTCAAATTTCTTAAGATCCGTAACATTCACATAATTGCAATCCTAGGCTTTAACGATAAGGAATCATTTAATATTTACATTTCAATTGGTGTTAAAATAATAAAATTATTCCTCCTGGTTTAAATAACTTAATCCAGAACTTTGTTTGAGATGAAAACAATAATTATTTTCCAGTTAGCAGATAAAGCAAAAATAACAGACGATAATATAACAATATTTCTACCCATTGAGAAAATTACTAATTAAAATGTTACGCCCAGTTGCACAAATATTAATACCTAACTATTATGTAATTCATTTGATATATCTACGAATGATTTTGTAAACAAATATTACTTATTTTTGTCATGAAATGTGTATCGAGAATATTGATTTGCACGGCTTATTGGGCAAATGGAATAATAATGATCAGTTGATTCGTTGTAACCTTCGAGCAACAAAAGGCTTCGTTTACAAAAGGCTTCGTTTGTCACGAAGGGAGAAGCCTTAGCGATATTACTCTATTCAAATTATTCTGGCATTTTTTGCGGGGGGGGAAAATGCACACAAGTGCAGTTCCGCATACCCACATACAAAAACTACACTGTAATGACGACACTCACACATAAAAAATAAAACAAAACAGCAAAAAATTGTACTTGTACTTCGGCAGAGGGGAAACGCTTCGTATGGCTTCTCTTTCTGTAGAAGCCCGTCTTACTCTAAGGTTGTAACTAATTTGGAACTTAGCTTCCAATGTAAAGAAATTGTAAAAAAAACAGCCAACAATATCAAATAAAAAGTGCTTAGTTAGTTTTGATTCAAGTTTCTTTTAAAATATCGTGAGTTAGCATTAAATGCCTATATTCCCATTAATAAGAAAATTAGACAAATTACTGAGGCTTTCAAATAAAGTGGCTGTGAAATAAAATAATTCTTCATTTTCTCAATATCAGCTT
Organism: Agriphila tristella; assembly: GCA_928269145.1. NCBI lineage: Eukaryota > Metazoa > Arthropoda > Insecta > Lepidoptera > Crambidae > Agriphila > Agriphila tristella. The sequence goes on along the minus strand of OV743436.1, from coordinate 24,994,203 downwards.
CAATTTCGATCTCAGCCACTTTGTCACTCCATACACAAAAGTTTACAAAAAACTGAGTCATTAATTAATGCCTTGTGGATGATGGATGGACGATTTTTATTTCAGTTTTTGTCATTGTGACTTAGAGCAATCATTATGATTTATTACTTTTATCAATATTATATAAGTTTTCTTTCTTTAGTTATTTTATAAAATCAAGAAATACATTTTCTAAATGCTTGTGAGTGACAAGCTTTTAATTTTTCATTCGATATTTCATAAAAAAGTGCTAGTACATTCACCAACGAAATCGCTTATCACGTCGTTATTACTTTATCATAGCAACTTTTTTGACAGCGATGTCTCACATTTTGAAACATTAGTAAAAAAAATACTATGACAAAGTACTAAAGTGCTAAGCAACTTTGGTTGCTGTAAACTATAAGCTCATATGATTATTTTTGTTTCAGATTTATTAGTTGGATTAATTAGTGTACTACCAGACTTAATTCATAGGATTACTATAACTTGGCTAGCGGGCTCTATAGCGTGCAAGCTAATGAAATATTTACAGGTTAGTTTTGTCTTATTTTTTCTGTTTTCGTATTAATCAACTTACAATAATTGCCGTTAAAAGGTTTCTTGGCCAAGTTAACTTTTCACTCGATAAAATACAATACCGGGTGTAACAAGATCCTCAACGAAGCCGAGGTCTACGTATTCTGCCTATCATCAGGACCATCTCTGTTCAAAATTATTACTGGGAAACGATTCAATTTTTGGTGTTAAAAAATACATTGCATACATTACCACGCAATGTAACGCGTATAAAAGACCGCGCCTGCGAGTGTATGCTACGCAGCTGCGTGCGGCCGAGTTGAAAGGCAGCATTTATGCGTTCCCATGAAATACATTGAGTGATGACTTTTGAAGCCATTGTTTGTTACAAAATACATAAAATTTTGATAATGTTTCTGTAGACAAAAATGAGGAAATAACGAATAAAATAAGATTTCATAAAAAAATTGAAATAAATTATTTGACTTTGACCGTCAATAACTTCGTAGGTATTGGTTTCCCAGGTAATAGTCTAAAAGACTAAAATGATCCTGATGATGGGCGGAATGTGTGGACTTCAGCTTCGTTGAGTGCCTTGTTACACTAGCAGTCTGTTTATAACAAACAATAAGGACTGAACAAATGATTGTGTATCTTTCGTCTTACTGTATCTTGTTAATTTATTATTTTGTTTTAGGGTGTAGTTACTTATTCATCTACTTATGTACTTGTGGCACTAAGTGTGGACAGGTGTGACGCCATCACACATCCGATGAACTTTACTGGTAGTTGTAAGTATCCCTTTTTACCTAAGTACAGTTTAAACTTTGAACCAACCTAAGAAATTTCCTTCAAATCGCATGAACTATTTTTATTTCTGGTTGTCACTTGTAATGGTAGCGCTATTACTGACTGTACTCTGGTGCAGTCCTCGTCAAATAGATGCAGTAAATAATATCGTTACAATCAAAGTGTTTTAATTAATAGAACGACTTAGAGTTTTTTTAAGTTGTCAGCTACAACATGTCGCTGAACAATCTTTAGAAATATGTTTCATGAGCGTGTTGTTAGTCTCCAAATATGGTGAGATTTGTTTGTGTAACTTTCAAGAATGTCTTATTGTTTTTTCTTAATTTCTAATTTAATTTTTATTTTCAGGGAGAAGAGCGCGCGCCCTTATTTTAGGGGCATGGTTCATTAGTTTTCTTTTCTGTGTACCCATGTTATTTCTCTTCGACGAAGCAGATGTTGGTAAGTTATTAATTTTACAAGAAATCTCAAAAGATTTTTCCGATAATGGTTACGCTTCGTTGCCCACAAATACTTAATAACGACATATTTTATTTGATATCTTTGAAAGGTTGTAAAACTTACGTTGCTTGAAACACTTCATGTCTTGCAGAATGTTGTATGAGAACAAAATAATGCCTAGAGTTTTCATTTTGCTTCATCTTGAAAGAATAGTTTTGAAATTAAGCCAATAAAAATGATTTCGATATTGTCTTGTACTTCCAAATAATTACTCATCATCATCATCATCCCCCTTCCATCATCTCAATCAATTGGTAGTCGGTGCAGTATGCCTTGTCTTAGATTCTTCTCTGTTATCTGTTCTTTCCTCGATCTTTCTTCAGAATCAAAATCATATCTCACTATAGCCATAGTTTTGCAGTCTAACTATTTCTCTCTATCCATCAACGGCTCATTTCAAATAAGTCTAATATTTAAAGAGAGACTATACCGTGGCTATTTATAGCAACTTAATTTCGCTAGGGTCATAAAATGGGTACATAAATATATTATCTTGAGCTCATCTGTGCTTCGGAGGCCACATTAAACCACTGGATTCTAGCAGACGCTCGTAAAAATACCTGAATTTAAGCATTGAAATTGGAATTGAAATATTTAGTTGATAATGATGATTTTTAACAGGCATGCTCCAGTGCTGGTCCAGTTTAAGCAAAATCCAGTGGCGGATATGGATGACGAGCGTGTTCGTATCCCTGTTCGTGATACCAGCCCTGACCATAGCGGCCTGCTACGGGGTCATCGTGGTCACCATACGGCAGAAGAGTCAACGGGTGTTGGGCAGGCGTGCCACCATCACGAGGCAATGTAAGTTGATACTTAGACATAATAATATGTTAAGTGAGACTTCGTATGGAAGCGCGAGGTATACATATGTGGATGACTAGCGTGTTTGTGTCTCTGTTCGTGATACCGGTGCTCACCATAGCGGCCTGCTACGGGGTCATCGTAGTCACCATAAGACAGAACAGCCAACAGGTGTTGGGAAGGCTTGCCACCGTCATGAGGCAATTTAAGTTGATACTTAGATAATTGTTGATCCTTGGTATGGAAGCTCGTGGCGGATATGCATGACGAGCGTGTTTATGTCCCTGTTTTTGATACCAGCCTTGACTATAGCGGCTTGCTACAGGGTCATTTTGGTTACGATTTGTCTAAAGAATCAAACGAGTGTTGTGCAGGCGCGCCACCATCACGAGAAAATTGTTGACACTTGGTATGGAAGCTCGAGTGTATGTGGATGACGAGCGTGTTCGTATCCCTGTTCGTGATACCGGCACTCACCATAGCGACCTGCTACGGGGTCATCGTGGTCATCATACGGAAGAACAGCCAACGGGTGTTAGGCAAGCGCGCCACCGTCACGATGCGATGTAAGTTGATACTTAGTCTTTTGTTGATGCTTTTGGTTTTGAAGCCAGAAGCAGACATGGACGATGAGCGTGTTCAAGGTACTGGGCGTGTTACGCGGTTATTGTAGTCACCATCTAGCATAATAGACAGCTGGTGTTGGTGTTGGTTTGGCGCACCATCACCGTAACTAAGCAATGTAAGTTATAAATACTTACTTAGATATTTCGTTTACACTTTTTGTTTAAAATATTTTTATTAGTTCTGTATTTTAGCAGACGCTTTGTGTAAATGACATGACACCGGTTTATATTTTTAAACGAAATTCTTTACTTGTACCAAACAAAAACAGTTTTTACTCCTAAGGTTAACATGCGTTTAGTTCGTGCAGGGGCGATACCCGCGCACACGAATTTTGTTGCTAAATAGTTAAGCGACTCTGTTGCCCATAGTACCTTTTCTTTAACTATTACTTACATAAAATACATGTAAAATCATTATTATAACCGTCGAAAGACAAACAAGAAATGAGTCAGTCCTTGTCATTGGTTACACTTCGCTGGCGAAATAAACGACTAAGTAAATTGATGACTAGAAAAACTGTGGAGATGAATCGGAGAAAATTAAGGACTTCGTGACTCGACTACCAGAAACAGAGGCTTTTGAATAATGAGATAAGGACCCGCTACTGGCAGATTTCGTTAAGTGTCCGTGGAAAAAGTGATTTTTCATTCTAATACAATTAGACTCCAATATTATTTTGTCCTTAGACTTTTGGCAAATACTGTGGAAGAGTAAGGAATTATTTGATTTCTTTTTACCATTTACAGCGTTCTCCAATTACGATTTACAAATAATTCATATTATATTCAAATATTATTTTCTGCTAAGGTTTTTTTAGGCACTTACTTACATAAAAATTGTCTTGTTCATAACATTTTTTAATTAGAGAGAACTGTAAAGGGCAACTGAAAGAATCATGAATAACTTAAACGATAAGCCCTGAGCCATTTAGAGAATAAAAAAAAACTGTAAAGATACTTTTATTTATCATTTAATATTCATTCAGCAAATGCAACTGTCTAAATGCTAAAAAGCACTTTAAAACTTTGTTTTACGATAATTAGTTTTCAATTTTCTCCGTCAGAAACACCTAAACAAAAAACAAACACTGTCTAGGCAATGATCTCGCCAAACAAATTGAAATTGGCAACGGACTGTGTCCTAATGATCTATCTTGAGGAGCTGGATAGCGCAGTGGATAAGAGCTTTCACCTCACGATTACTTATGAGGGTCAGTCATGGCATGGGTTGGGTGACCAAAAATGTATTGTCTTGAGCTTCCTCGTGCTTTGAAAGACACGTCAAGCCATAGGTCCTAGCCGCATATGTAGTCGTTAACACCCGCCTCCACCTCGGGCTATGGCCTGTCCTCCCAAAGGATGGTGCCGATTTATCAGAGTGCGAAAATGATCGGCGTCGCCTCAACTTAGGTTGTATATCATGTGTGTGAAACTCCATAATATTCCGTAGGTAACGGCACTAGCTATTACTTTATTGTGCTAACGGCTTCGCCTCGCCTCGATAACCACGGCAAATAAGGCGAGGCGACACCGATCCCTTTCCGTGCTGATATACTACCGCTATTTGTAAAACACCAACATCCTTGCAGGAGAAGATTACTAACACCATTCACAACAACATTTTGTGTCCGGGCACGAAAATGGCGGCGGCGGGGCGGCAGCGGGGCGGCGCGACAGCGGAGTGGCGGCGATGCATTCAACAGTATGGCACAGTATGGAGACGCGCACGAAACGGGCGGTGGCGGAGCGGGGCGACGAGCGATGCACGGGCGGGAGGAGAGCGACGAAAACAAATGAACAAAGTAGTTTGATTTGGTCGCCCGCGATGACAGTAGTGTTGTGTTGAAACATAAAATAGGTAGTGTCTGTTTGATTACTGGGTACTTATTTATTATTATTTATTTATTTAAAAATATTTTACAATAAATATATCTAATAGGGTCAGTTATTCTACGGGACCTAATTGTTTCCATAGCAACATCACATTTAAAACATCAATAGAAAAAAAAAGAAGTTTCTTTAACATACAATTTAGGTTTGTCACTACGATATTCTAAAAAGCCCTAGTCCAGTAGGACCACGAGTATACCGTGGTCCTACCTGTAGGTCAAATCGGTAGGTCCACGGGCCCTTAATGGTATTTAGCCCATCTGTCACAACACTACTAGCGCGGCTGACCGGCCGCTAAGTTTCGTGCCCACGTTCTCATCGCCCCGCCCCGCCGCCGCTCCGCTGCCGCGCCGCCCCGCCACCGCTCGGCCGCCGCCAGTTTCGTGTCCGGACACTTTGTTCTGCGACTTTTCCGGAAACAGACAAAAAAACTACTTTTTATAAAAAACTCGACCAGCTGTTCGGGTATTGTATGTAAAGTCGGATATTTTGTCTGTTTTCGGAAAATTCGCACGACAAAATGTTGTTGTTTATGATGTCAGACTCTTGCGACGTTGTTGGTGTTTTACAATAACCCTGTATAGCTGCCAACCTTTATCCATCCATGTACCCCAGCAGTGGGGACATGACACATCGCTGATGATGATCCTAATGACCTATCTGTTTTCAGACAGTGATGACTTGGATACACGGCGCGCGAGCAGCCGCGGCATCATCCCCAAAGCTAAAATTAAGACGGTCAAAATGACTTTCGTTATTGTATTTGGTAAGTTTAGAAGGATTCAAGTGTCACATTCATTTTTTTGTTTGTTTAACACAAATTTTTATAGACAAATTTAAGCAGGATTTACTTTTAAGGATTTAGGACAGTTATTGTTATCTGTATTATTATGATAGTGAACTAAAGAGGTGAGTGCGTAAAGATGAATGAAGTGTAAATAGTACTTTTTAATCTGGATAACCACCACCATTGCGTGGAATTAACGACAAAACCTAAGGTGCATATTTTCAAATTTCAAGACTGGTCACAAAAAAGGGTGTGTAATGTATGACCTAAATTTACATGCACTAACGATCAGAAGATATAATAACATTTCATATAATTTCATTTGACATACCGATCAAATAATATAACATACAGTTAATATAATTTCATTTGACCTAAATACATGTGATATAAAAATTATTTGACACAATAATCATTTGATCTAATTAACAGATGATATAAAGCACATTTCATATAACATTCATTTACTCTATTCAACATTTAAAATAATTTTATTTGACCTATGATTTAAATGCTATAAAAACAAGCATAGCCCAAATATATTATTTAATTACTTATATATTTTTAACTACACCCATGCTTTAAATCCTCCATAAAGGGTTCTGAAATAGTTAACTTACTGCCAACATTATAGGTACAGTATCGCTCCGCTGCGAGTGGTCAAAACACTACCCTAACCTAACCTACCTGGTGCATTAAGTTATTCTTTATAGCGGGGGCCTGGGGCCAGCCCCCCAGCAAGTATTTTGCAAGCAAGCACCCAACATGCAAGCATACAAGCAAGCATGCAGCAACAAGCAAGCATGCAGCATGCAAGGCAGCATGCAAGCAAGCATGCAGCATGCAAGCAAGCATGCAACATGCAAGCAGCATGCAAGCAAGCATGCAACATGCAAGCAGGCATGCAACATGCAAGCAAGCATGCAACATGCATGCAAGCATTGTGGAGCTCCGCTCGCTTCGCTCGCTCCGCTGCGAGTGGTCAAAACACTAACCTAACCTAACCTACTGGTAGGTGCATCAAAAGTTTTTCTTTATAGCGGGGGGCCTCAGGCCCCCCGACCCCCCCCGAGCAGGGGGGCCAGCCCCCCTGCACCCCCCGGCAAGCATTTTGCAAGCAAGCAAGCAAGCCTGCAAGCAAGCAAACATGCAGCATGCAAGCAAGCATGCAACATGCATGCAAGCATTGTGGACCCCCCGAGCAGGGGGGCTGGCCCCCCGGCAAGCATTTTGCAAGCAAGCCTACAAGCAAGCAAGCTTGCAGCATGTAAGCAAGCATGCAGCATGCAAGCAAGCAAGCATGCAGCATGCAAGCAAGCATGCAGCATCCATGCAAGCAAGGATGCAGCATGCATGCAAGCATGCGAGTGGTCAAAACACTAACCTAACCTACTGGCAAGCTACATGCATGCTTGTATGCTTGCTTGCATGTCTAGTCATTGTTGTGTCATAATATATGTATGCTAATAGATGTTAGTACATTGAACATTAGTTATTTGATAATCAAGCAAGCATCATAATAACAAAAGCTAGTTATTTCTATTTTATAGTAAAAGTTGATTATAACATGTAAAATTAGATCAAATTATATGTATATGAAATATAAGTTAGATAAAAAAGCAATATATCAAATGATACTTATGGGATATAAACGTTAGAGCAAATGTAAATATGGCAAATAATAATGATGACAAATGAATAATAGGTTAAATAAAAATTATGTCATATATTTTTAGGTCAAATAAAAATTAGATGAAGTCAACGTTAGTGACATTGAAATTAGATTAACTGTTTTTATGGCAACCGAATCGCACCCCACAAAAAATGGGTTACCTACGCCATATCGAATACCAAATATTAAAAATATAGTATTTGAAACTATAATACTTCTTGAGGAGTTTGTAAAAGTCACCATACTTTTTAACGGGAAAAGTAATCTCGGCGATAAAAACAGTTTACGATCATATTTTACTGTCTAACTGGCCGAAATTGTTATTCTTCATGTATTATTACAGCTTTTATATAAAATGGTCGTAAATAAAATCAATCGGCGTTGTTTGTTTCACTTGTTTTGATATTACAACTTGAAAGTGCTTCACCTAGTTCTAGATAATGTATTATAGATATCACTTAATATTTTATATGGTATTTTATTACAAACTTTTTGTGATTTGCTCCTCAATTCAAGCTCAGTTCCTTCATTTATAAATTATGTGGTAAATACAATCTGTAATATGAAAATGCAAATGTCAAACAGTCACTATCAACTAAGTGCTTCTAGTAAATGCAACCAATCACCATAAATTAAACAATTCAATTTAAATTTCATAATTAATGCACGTTAAGTAAAGAGAGCTACGCAGAGTCACGATGTCACCTAAAGCCCGTCTCCCACGCTCGGCGCTCTACTTTGCTAAGGAAAATTTGTAACAAGAATATTTAGTTAGTAACATTTTTAAAACAGTTGACATTATGTTGTCATGAACAAATCATGACAATATCTGAAACGAAAAGCCCCGAGCCGTATATTAAACATAACATTGTGAACGTAAATAAAGTTTACTCTTGTTTGTAAGAGAATACTTACCACAATTATTTTGAAAATTGTTTTAAGACAATACATCAATGTATGTATTCATGACTTCATTCGTTTTGTCTTTTTGTGTAGGTAAGAATTTACTTAGATGCACTGTTTTTAGGGTTCCGCACCCAAAGGGTAAAAACGGGACCCTGTTACTAAGACTCCGCTGTCCGTCTGTCTGTCTTTCCGTCTGTCTGTCTGTCACCAGGCAATCTGTGTGTAATATGTATCTCAGGAACCGTGATAGCTAGACAGTTGAAATTATCACCGATGATGTATTTCTGTTGCCGCTACAACAATAAATAGGTACAAAAAAAAATAAAAAAAAAATATTTAAGGGGGTACACAGAACAAAGAAACAATTTTTCCCCCCAGGGGTATCCCACACAACAAACTTGATTTTTTTACCGTTTTTTGCACGATATTAATAACGACAACAGGTAGACAGTTGAAATTTTCACAGATGATGTATTTCTGTAGCCGCTATAACAACAAATACTAAAAACAGAATAATATAAATATTTAAGGGGGGCCCCCATACAAGAAACGTGTTTTTTGTGCCGTTTTTTGGTACGGAACCCTTCGTGCGCGAGTCCGACTCGTACTTGGCCGGTTTTTTTCTCACTATAAGTACCTCTCTCATTTAAATCAGTAAAAAACATCAAAGATTTATACCATTAATTCAAATTCAAATTCAAATAATTTATTTCAGGCAAGGCCCATAAAATGTTAGTAACAATATCTTATTAATATAACATCGCTCAAATTAGAAATATTTACATTAGTTACAAAATATATATTTTCTAGCACGTGTATCGTTATATCGTTACACTACGCAATCAGCTGTGCCAAATTAAAGCTCCGTCGATTCCCAACAAACTTCACAATATAACAGAAATCGATTACTTTTCCAATCTTCGGCGACTCGTTCCTAAAGCTTGTTTATTGGTTATTACCATTTCTTATCGGGACTTTGCATATTGAATACTATTTTTAAGACGGACAATTTTCCGAAGTTGATGCTGAAGTGTGGTGAACAATCTCATATTTTAGACTAAATGGCGGCTATAACATATCGCTTTTAACATTTTTATGTGGAAGTGATTTTCTAATTTGGGACTAGGTATATTAGGTCTTTACCTATGAAATTGCCGTTTTGTTTGAAAAAAGTTAAAGTATTTTTTTTTTCGAACTTATTTATTTCTTTTATTCAAAGTAATCACCCCTGCAATCAATGCATCTTTGCCAACGCTGTGGCAGTTTATGGATGCCCTTCTTGAAAAAATCAGCTGAACGGGAGACAACAAACTCTTCAAAGGCGTTTTGTACTGCCTCTCGGGAATTGAATTTTTTTCCCGCTAAAAAGTTGTCCAAATTTTGGAAAAAGTAATAGTCGGTAGGCGCAAGATCTGGTGAGTATGGCGGATGAGGGAGAGCTTCCAAACCCAACTCATGCAGCTTAGAGACGGTCTGTTGTGCAGTATGGGGTCGCGCGTTGTCGTGAAGTAGCAGTGGGGCACCCATCTATCAAGCTTTTTTATCTTGCCAATCTGTCGCAAATGGACCAATATTGTTTTGATGCTAACATCAAAAGCTGCTGCCAGCTCAGCTGTAGATTGCGATTCATCTGCTTCCACAATCGCCTTTAATTCATCATTGTTGACCAAAGTTTCCGGACGACCACGAGGTTCATTTTTCAAGTCAAAATTCCCAGAACGGAACCGAGCAAACCAATAACGGGTTGTACGTTCGTTTGTACAGTTCTCTCCGTAAACGTCGTGATGTTACGTGTCGTTTGTGCCGCGTTGGTGCCACGACGGAACTCATATACCATAATTACACGAAATTTCGAAGTATCCATTATGAGGAAAAATGATGAAATGTAATGAAAATACAACGCTAATCAATAAACAAAAGACTGATTTTGTAAATAGAATGAAATATTTTTAAAACAAAATTAATTTGAATTTAGAATTTATAGCCCATCAAAACATTTTTTTGTTTGAAAAAGTCTGTACTGCAATACGGCAATTTCATAGGTGAAGACCTATTATTTGTGTTTAGAGAGGTAGATATTTACCCTGTAGTAAGTTGTAACTACATAATGACACTCCTAGTTAGAACTAATTGAACCAAGTGATAAACAATCATACAAACACATTAACTTAAAGGCCTTAAAATAAGAGTAGATAGACAATATTATAATGATGAGACAGATATTAATGAATGATGATTATAGTCTCAAATTTTTATACGACTGCCCAAAAAGCAGAGAGTGTAATGTGTTTAGGGTTCATATAATGTTTGTGGGTATGTGAGTTTCTTTATTCCACCATAACTTATAGATGCCTTAACAAATTTGGATGTATGGGGTATCGATAGAATCCTTACCATCCCGAGTAACACAGCCTATATTTTTTTGATAAAAAACAACGGTTTTTTAATATTGCTCGCTAATTTCATACTGTAAAACCATGTAAAATTCGTTTTACTTAGTAATGTACGTCATTCAGAAGTAATTAGCACTGTAACTTTGTTTTAGCTAGCAAAAATGTTTAAAAAAGGACTTTCTAAAGTTACAGCAGTCTGTATCGGAGTAAATACAAAATCCACCTTTTCTTAGATGTGTTCCCGTTACAGTGTTCGTTCTCTGCTGGTCGCCATACATGATCTTCGACCTCCTCCAAGTGTACGGGTACGTTCCGGACACGCAAGCCAACATTGCCATCGCCTCGCTCATACAAAGCCTCGCGCCGCTCAACTCTGCAGCCAACCCTGTCATCTACTTCATATTCTCTAGTAGGATATTTTTAAGCCTTAGGTAAGTGAAAGAAAGTTATAAAAAAAAGAAAATCTTTATTTAAATAATTAAACCTTTTTTTCTAATAGTTCAGTAGCGTTAGCATTTAAATCGGGTTTAATTCCTACAAAAGGTTTTATTGTTTTAATGGCATCTTTTAGTGCCCAATAGGTATAACTATCCTAGGTGAAAATGTACTCCAAAAGGGGATTTGATCTGGTAGGACATTTGTAAGAATTAAATCCGATTTGGAGGTTTTTTTTTTGCTTAATTTTACTGACCTACAAACTTGATTGTATATGTACCTATATGTATATTTATATCCATGATAATATCCGCTGCGTCAAAAAAAACTGTTAAATATTTTTCTCATTTACGGACTTTGTACCTATCATTTAATTCATGACCACCACTTTATGACCTGACATGGACTCTTGCGTTTTAGTTTTGTGATATTTTTATAACAAAAAGGTTAAATAGATAATCAAGAAAGTAACCTGATGGCAAGCGGTCGTGATGAGACTTTAAAGACCTAACATTAAATCTTAGATAATACTGAGGAAGGCGAAATAACATAGCACATAAGCCCCATTTATAGATGAAGCAATGTGGTGAATGGTACCGATAAAGAATTGGTCGGTTCCGAATATTCTTTAGTTTGAATATGCCATCATTATTGCTTAAAATATAATGTTTCCGACTTATTTTTTTCAACATCAGTTACATAATTTCCATATAAATGAATTTCGATTTACCGTACTTGCTCGGCACACAAGTGGCGAGAGTTTGTTGACTCTAAACAAATAGCTTTCAAGTATATTCGATGTTGTATTTAAAACATTGTAGAAGCAACAGGGCAGCGTTTAAAGCGCATGTTTCCTGTTTTATGGTTCAAAAATCGTCGACGTATAAAGCCGTCTAGTTAATGGACGCCCTTACTCGATGCTTTTAAGAATCATATCTGGGTAATGGACAATTTAAATTTCCTTTCATATTGAAGGAGGTTTAATCAGCGTCTGTAAAAGATGAAGAAAATTGTATACTTAAATTTAAGCTAAGGATGTCAAGAAATACTTAAGGCTTTGTAAAGACTGCAAATTCATATGACCATCAGCCATTTTCAATGTCCCCACTGCTGGGGCACAGGCCTTCCTTATGGATGGAAAAGGAGAATGGGCCATAACCCACCACGCGGGCCCAATGCGGATTGGTGGGTGAAAACGGAGGAAGGAGTTCGAGATAATATATTTTTGGTCACTTCGTTGAAAGTTGCTTAACTTCCATAATCACTGGGCCAGGCGCTAAGCCACTGCGCCATCGAGCTCCTACGAGAAATTCATATAAGCAGACAGTAAACTTTTCAGAGAAAATGACATTACCTTTCAACGTTTGGACATCTTTTAAAAATCAGGCGTCTCATCTGGTGTGAATAAAATGATTTGATTTGAAAAATGGATGCAAAAATCACTAGCGATAACTTCCATTCAACAGCTAGCAAAACATGCAAGATACCAAATTATTATAACATATTATTATTTTCCGCCTTCCTTTCTCCTTATCCAACTATAAGGAAGCTGGAAGGCCCACCCCAGCAATGGGGACAACAAAAACGGCAGACGTCGAATTTTCATTTTTATTTTACTTTATTAACTAAATCCAATTGAGTTAGAAAGACTGAAACCTAAACTGAAACTCGCCTGAATTTCGTGACATCAAAGAGATTAAGATACTTTTGATTGAGCTAGAAATTCAACAACTTCGAAATGCTTTCATGAATCAGTTCAAATAGTTTAAATCTCATAGAATATCCAGCTAACTGCTGATATAGGAGTAACGTACAAATTAACTCCTCACTTGTAGCGAGACGTCTTAAAACCACATTTAGTTTGCCAATCTAATCGCGTGTGTCTTCATACAAGTAATTGAAACTACAAGTTCAAGTTCAAAATGTATGCTTTTTTCTGTGTAGGTACTCTATTTAACCGTTCAACTGACTGGTAACAATAAAAAGAACTTATTTTTTGGTTGGTGTTAGTGTTAGATTGAAAGCTGTAACAAAATCAAACTGGACTCAATTCAAACAAACCATTCGATGTGACTGAAAATTTGGGGGTGTCTTTATGAGTTTTCTCTTGAAACAATCTTGTAAGGCCATTTTGAGAGATAAGATTGAATTGAAAACGTAAACTGCGTGCATAGACCCTCATACGTTTTTTAACCGAGTTCAAAAAAGGAGGAGGTTCTCAGTTCGTCGGAATGTTTTTTATTATTACTCAAAGTCAAAGTCAAAATGTCTTTATTCAAATAAACTCAATAATTAAACACTTTTGAATCGTCTATATCTACATTATTATAACTCCCAGTTCCCCTTCCCTATTTGTAGAAACAAATGCTAGATTTTAATTGATAATAATATAGAGCAGGGGTGCCCATACTTTTTCTTAAGGCGATCGACCTAGCAAGAATTTATGACTAAGATATCGACATTTTGACCATTTAACACGGTTTAACCCACCAAATATTTATCAAGTCTCCGTTTAACCCACCAAAAATTTATCACAACAATTTTAGCTATCCTTCGCGATCGACCGGTCGATCGAGATCGACCGTTTGGGCACATCTGATAAAGAGAATTTATATTTTCAATCACTTTTTGATGGTTTACTTCGGGTTTCTTTTAAATTATGATTTTTACTGTTTGTTTTTATATTTCAAAGCGAAAATGGTTTCAATTCCCACATAATATTAGAGATTAGTTGTTATTCTAGCATTGATTTTATGTTTAGCTAAATTTTGAGTGTGAGCCGCAGATGCGTAATATGTTTAAGTGAGTAAAGTTTTTAATAAGCTTTTCTTACAGGAACATTCCGCCATACAAATGGTTTTGGTGTTGGATGAAGTCAAGTGACAGCCCTATTGGCAATGAGTCGCGTGCGCACACAGAGCTGCTGACGTCATCGCATCGGAGGACCAGGCGGGATCTCACTGTTAAGGTAATTTAACTCATAAATGGTATGAGTTAACATTGAAAGTAACCGACATCGCTCGAAGGATTGCTCAGCTGAAGTGGCAGTGGGCGGGACACAATATAGCGAGTAGAACCGATGGCCGTTGGGGCGGAAAGGTTCTGGAGTGGCGACCGCGCACCGGACGCTCCGTGGGTAGGCCCCCGGTAAGGTGGACCAACGTGAGGGTGAAGGTCGCGGGAAGCCGCTGGATGCGGAGAGCGCAGGACCGATCGTCGTAGAGATCCTTGGGGGAGGCCTATACCCAGCAATGGGTGTCGTGCGGCTGATATTATGATGATGATGAAGATTTAAAGTCACACATAGAAATCTCATTTAACATCGGCTTCTCATAGAAAAATTATAAGCTTTTAGTGTAGAATTGAATGAAAAAAACTCATCATCATCATATCAGCCACACGACACCCACTGCTGGGTATAGGCCTCCCCTAAGGATCTCCACGACGATCGGTCCTGCGCTACCTGCATCCACTGGCTTTCCGCGACCTCCACCAGATCGTCGGTCCACCTTGTCGGGGGCCTACCCACGGAGCGTCGTCCGGTGCGCGGTCGCCATTCCAGAACCATGAAAAAAACTACTCGTATTTAAAACAATCACAGCAACAAATAAAGTTATACTGTATATCTCCCCCTTTATTTCACACAACTAATGACCCATTTTTGTATCCACATTCACATTTAAAAACAATAGTAAATAGTTGAGTTTGATATTACATTATATATTTTATCTACACCCATACACCCATGCTTTAAATCCTCTGTAGTAGTACGCAAGTACTCATTATTATACTATGGTGGAGGGTTATGAAACGGTTAGCTTACTGCCAACATTACAATATCGGAGCGAGAGGATGTCGCGCTCCTCCCCGCGCCCACGCCCGACGAGTAACATTATGAAATTCAGTACAACATTATAACACTCGTTTGGATGATATAATGAAAAGGAGGAGGAGTCAAAGTCAAATTAAAAGTCGAAAACATACATATAGAGGATGCATATCGTGGGTAGATAAAGTCTTGACATTATTAGGCATTAAAACACTCATGTGATACTATCCCCTCATTATAGCACAGTTGCATAAATAACTATTTTCTTTATTCTCAGGTAAAAGAACAAGACAACGCAATGTTTCCGAAGCAACGAGTCCATCAGTGCAACAGTACAAATTCTAGGAAAGTCCGCCTCCATCTCCCTGATGATCATCAGATGAACAACAATTGCCATCCGAGAAGAAGGGATGACACATTTCTGTAGAACTTACTTCAAATAGTATTAAAAGCGAACGAATGTGCATAGGTTATCAATTGAATAGGGCAGGCCAGCTACAGCTTCGAAGCTCGCAAGAAAAGTATAAGGCCAAGTTTCAACAGCTAGACCATGCGATGGGGAAAGTCTGAAAAATATCAAATTGTAGTATTTTTTTATAGGCAGGAATAAGCTATCAATAGAAGTTTAAAGCTCCCTTATCATAAAAAAACTCCCGTAGCTTCTTTTGAGAAGAGGTAGTTATTTTTTTATAATGTTTTCACGTAACCGATTTTTTTTTCCTAAAGGGTGCTTACCTATTACAAAATTCAGCCATTTTTTTTCAGACATACCTCATTGCTTTAACTTCCTTATTCGAGCAGCCAATTTCACATCTGAATCCAAAGTCAAAGTGAGCCTTGCTTGGCTAGCCTAACCTAACTACGTCACAACAAGTAGACTCATATTATTATGCCTTTTTGAAAATGAATCGTAAAACTTGCTTGATATTTTTCTTTTGAGCCTGAAAATGTTTTAAACGTGTAATGTTACAAAAATATTATGTTTAATAATAAAAAATACGACACATGTGACCTTAGTTAATTAAATAAAAGCATGGTCTCTGCTACTTTTGAGAATACTTTTCGCTAGTTGTTTCAAAGGTTTAGCTAAATTAACCTTCGTACCTGCTATATTGCGATTTTAATTAACTTCTAACTCAGAGATAATATTATATGAAAGAGAATTTCTTTGAAAATAGTTTTTTTTGTTAAATAAGCTGTATTTTTTGATTTTTTTTTCGTAATTTATCTACTTTAGCTGCAAAGTTATTTATCCACGCAACATTTGCAACATTTAGTTGACCTACTAGTAAAAACTTGGGATCAACTTGTTTTCGAATCAAGTTATACGAATAATCTGTTTGTCGATTAATAATGTATAAAACAGACATTCTTAAACATGATGAGAAAATGATTACTGTACTCCAACAATAAAAAAATACCTAATACAAGGTTATTTTTAGTTAATAGTATGGAACTGTATGTGGGGATGGTTTGGCCCAGCTCAATATTGGTTGGGAGCGGTCTACGGATCGGTTCCCATCATGTAGCCAAACTTTGTCATGACTTGTAACTCCCAACTTTTTTTTGCATAAAGGTTCATACCTACTATTGGGTAGGTATTTGTAATTTATTGTTATAAGCTTTTAGTCTGTTGTTGTATCTTTTTACAATTTTAAGTATGTATAATCATTAAGGACGAGCATGGCTTCTTAACACAGGCCTTAAAGCTTAAAAGGAAGTTCAAACCCATTTTATCTTTTTGTGTTAACAAAAAATAACCTTGTATAAAAAAGTGTTTTTATACTGTTTAAGAATTAAAAAGTTATGATGAAGTAATAAAATTTTTCAAGAAGTGAACTTTTGTTTTGAATTAATTTTTATCATAATAATTCTGATTTTTATTTTTGATAACGATAGTAATTTCTCATTAAAAGTGTGTTCCAATCCAATACTGGCATTTAATTTGTGAAGATGCGTTTATTATTGTATTTTTTTAATTAGGATGTAATTTTAATAGATAAGCCTAATGTTAAAGATTTTATACTTTAACGAAAAATGAAGTACAGGGACTATTTAAGAAATAATGAAATAGCATGCAAATCATGAGACAATTTTCAAATAATCATTATATTATACGGGACCTCATTTCAGGTCTTGGTCTCCTATTTTGCGCTATACCTGATGTCTGACGTCATCGTAAACGTTCTTTCCACCACAACGTGACACAACAGTACATGCATTTAAATAGTAAAGCTAGGGTTTCCTAGGATGACGGTGCCGTCATATTACGGCCGTAATTTGGCGGCGTAGAACGTTGTCTATGTAAACAATACGGCGCGGTTTTTGACGTTACAGTGTCGCCATATTGTTTACATAGACAACATTCATCGCCGCTATATTACGGCCGTAATATGACGGCATCGTCATCCTCAGAAACCCTAGCTTTAGCACAGGAAGCCGCCAACGGCGTTTATAGGAGACCCTTCAAAATAATTTTACGTCAAAATTCTAGTTTTACCACATTAGGTATGTAAAACTTTTGTGTTTCATGAAGAAAAAGTTACAAAACACTCGATGAGTAAATTAGTAAGATCGTTTAATCGCTTCATGGAAGCTTAATACCTCAGTATTATTTTCATAAGTCAGACTAGATCTCTTTCAGAACCAAATTGTAAATAATCCAAAGTTAAATATAAAAGTTAGTAATACGAAACGTAATTTATTTACATAATTTAACTTAATTTAAACATAGATATATGGTGCCAACTTAAGCAAGAGTGAAACTCATGTCGTTTGATGTATTGATATAAAATATTTATTGATGTTTTCATAGATTACTGTCATAAAATATTTAAGAAATTTAATAAATAATTGGATTGTCTGTTATTTGTTTTTATTTCCTACCCTTTTTGTCTTTGAAATTTTAATTTTGGAATCCTATGTATTTTTTTGCTTTAAATCTAAGATTAAGATTTCAGACAAACGTTTTGTATAGCCTTAGAAATTAAACTTAAATACTATTAGCATATTCCTTAAGTTTTTGCAATATAAATGTAGAAGCACAGACCCTAGCTATGAAGATAGATGTCGTAGGCACCATATCTTACCCTTAAAAATAAGGCGTAACATTTCAGATTTGAAAACCCTCTTGAAAATTGCTCAAAATAAAATGGACTCATCTGAACTTCTCTACAATATTCAGCTCCAAGTACCAGCTAGAACTACATTAAGATGACCGGCATGTCTTACTGTGCCGCGGTCCGCGACTAAATATCGTCGTAACTCATTTTTCATTAGATCGGCTGTAGAATATAATAAAATTGTAGACTTTACTGACTTAGATCTATTTAATTCTAGCTCGCGAAGTATTCAAAATCTTATGGTGCAGAAGTGGTTCGATGGTTCTCTGACTGTCCGTTCTTAATTCTTAATTTGTGTCGTACCTGCGCTGATGTTTAACTGACCTTTATAGCTTATTTGCTTCTTTGTTATTGTTTAGTATTTAGTGTGTGAATGCATGTTTTTTTTTCATGTTAATCAGCAAGCATTAGATGTTATATGCGAAAACTTATAATGGTGCATAGACTCCTACATGGATTACTTATAATGTTTTCCTATGAAATAAAAAAAAAATATTAGTAGAGTATTTTCCAATGAAGCAATTGGTTATTTCGCGCAAAGCATTGTGGGATACAAGCTTGGCAAGTCTCTCGATCTCTTTCTGTCTCCATTCAACTTTTATTTTCTAACTTCAGTATGTAAAATATGAGAAGGTAGAAATAACCCCTTCGTCCACTTTGGTAACTAAACTTTCCTAACCAGTTACAAGAGAAGATTATTATTTCGCTGTTTGGTAACTATGTAGTTGTAAAAGAAGAATTATTTTTCCATATTGAAACTTTTTGTAGCCAGTTACAATAGAAGATTTTTCTTTGGCTGTTTGGTAACTAGTTGTGAGGGAAGAATTATTTTTAAATTTTTGCAACTTTTTGTTAGTTAGGAACTCTGAGGAAGTAGGGCGACTCCAGTCCTATTTCCTCCAATGCTACGTTGTGAACGTTAACCTCTTCTAAATCTATGCTATTCTGGTACTTTGATGATGTTATTGTATTATGAAAAATAAGAAAAAGAAATAAAAACGGTACTAAAAATGTATCAGTTAAACCTTCTCCATATTTATGTTATCCTAGTACTTTGATGACGTACCTATTGTTTTACGAAAAAAGTCAGCTTTCTTTGTAATTTTTCATGTCAAAAGTGAGTCGGTGTGACTACTGGTAAACTCCCCGTTGTCACACTGGTGTGGTAAAACGGTGTGACCAAGGGGCGGTCGTGGGGAAAACACTTTTTGTCAAAAAAAAAATCCTTACTAGTTTCCAAACAGCGAAAGAAACTTTTCTCTTGTCTGGTTGGTTACAAAAATGGAAATAATTTGATCTATGAAAATAGAAAAATAATTCTTCTCTCACAACTAGACCAAACAGTGAAAGAAAAATCTTCTCTTGTAACTGGTTAGGTAAGTTAAGTACCCAAAGTGGACCCTACACACACATAGCATACGAAAATTACTCAGTGATAACCATTCCATTTTTTTAAGACCTTCATAAGACAGTGACCGCGGCCTTTCAACGAAATATTTCGACGCATAAAGGCCGTTTTTGCTTGTCGTCCTTTGACAAAATCCCTCAAACCTTGTCAACTTGTGGGATTTTCCCGACCCTTCATTAAATTTCCTTCGGCGGAAATGGCTTCAGAATTTGCTTAGTTTTTTTTAAGGAAAAACAAGTCTAGATTTACTACGACTTCTTTTGCGGACGACGCAAACTCGATTTTCATTAACCTAATGTGTTTTGTGAATGCCGCAAACTTGTATCTGCTTGGGATAATAAAGCTCGTAAATTTATCTAGCGGTAGATAAACAAAGGTAATAAATTAGTTTTTGGAGTGTATTCTAGACAAGCATCGCTTTATAGAGCCATTTTCAAAAATATTTCTGTCGTTTTTTACTACTTTATATTTTTTGTGTTTTGTAGTAAAAATATTTCTAACTTTATTCTTGGTAAGTATAAGTATCACAAATTAGGGTGCACAGTAGAAAATGTAGTGTGCTATATTGAACAAAATATAACAAGCGTTGGAGATGCGGTCATACAATGTCATACATTTTAACTTTATAGAGTCTACAACCATAGATCTCAAATTAGTTAGATACGTTGATTCGTCCAAGGATACTGCTGAAAATTATGTGTAACTTTAATAGGTATGAGGTATAACGACGAGAAACTCGAAAACAGGATAATGTACATTTTAAAAAGTTTTCCTTTTAAAAAGACAAGTTTAAATACATTCTTCTTTATAAACTCTTATAACATTAAGCTTAATTTAATTTTATCTACACGTTGCCTGTTCATAAATAACAGATAATCTTCAAATTTACTTTAGCTCCGTTATTTATTATCGACGTCGTTAACTTGGGCATTACAGTTTCAATTTCAGGCAATGAAGATTTCAGAACATTCATGAGATCAGTCGTTTGGTATATTTTATTTTACAAAGATTAGCATGGGTAAGTAAAACATTTTTATTTTTAATATCATACGAATTTTATAACCGCTAAGTATATACTGTTTAGATATGCCTTGGATTAAATTAATGTTCCTACTAAATAGCCGAAAATTAAAAAAAAACCATTTTTATAAAAAATAAAACTGTGTTCCTTCTTTCTACATACTACATACTAAGTATTTTTTGCCTCGAAGTAAGGATTTTAACGTGTTTTAATAAACCAAAATTATCATGATTTAGTTCTAAGTAAAAAGCGCTTCATAATATTGTAGATTTAAAGAAAAATGTTATGTTATGTAAAAAAAAGAGGAGCTCGGTGGCGCAGTGGCTTAGCGCCTGGCCCAGCGATTGCGGAAGTTAAGCAACGTTCACAAGAGTCGGTCATGGGATGGGTGACCAAAAAAATATTATCTCGAGCTCCTCCGTGCTTCGGAAGGCACGTTAAGCTGCGGTCCCGGCTGCATTTGCAGTCGTTAACACCCACCAATCCGCATTGGGCCCGCGTGGTGGGTTATGGCCCTTCCTCCTTACCACCCATAAGGAAGGCCTGTGCCCCAGCAGTGGGGACATCAAAAATGGCTGATGGACAAAGAAAATGTTTCTATTAATGTCTTGCTGCTGTTGGTATTCCGCTCTTAATAAAATAAAATCATTTAGACCTCTGCAAACTCTTAAGCGAGAATTTGATCAAATCAAATATTGAATGTGGTAGCATCTTGAATAATGGAGAAATATTTCACATTCCTAGCTAAATTAATTTGCGTTTCATTTCGCAGACATAAAATGAATGACGAAGGAAATTTATGTTCCGTTTCGAAATATGGTGTTATTTTCAGGGTGGAAATAATTGAGGCATTAAAAAATGAATGAATTGACTAGACAACCACTGGAGGTTGTAGTTAAAACTCGTAACTAGTGACTCTTTGTGAACTAACTAGTGACTCGTGTTTGTAAAATCTTTGAAAATGTTTCGAAAAGGCTGATATATGATTTTCTTCGGAAAAAATCGAAAACTGAATCGTAAAAAAATCTGTATATTTAATTATAGAACCAGCTTACAAAATCTCATGAGAATCAGTTGAAAAATGTGCCCTATAGAGGAGAACAGTCAAACAGCTACCAGACAGACAGACATATTTACGAAAGCATTTTTGCCCAAACTGAAACGGAGAAGCTTTGCTTGCGCTTCGCGATCGCTCGGTCGATAACAGACTAAAGGGTTCTTTCCACATATCTGACTAATACATCGATTAGCTTGATGGTGCAGTGGCTTAGGGCATTCAGCCTGAGATAACAGTGGTAAAGCAGGTCGACCTCCGTAGACGACGGCCAGGAGGAAAGAAGCGCCGATAGGCTCACCTCATCCCCCCTAGTTGTTGTAAGGGGGTGGCCAAATGTACCGGTCATAATCCAACTGCCGGGCTTTGTTGAGAGCAAAACCCTAGTAGCCCCAGTCGTAGGAAGCAAAAAAACGAAGAATACGGCTATCCATGAACCAAAGATTTCCTTCGGTAGGATTGATCCTTGGGTTCCTAAAATGCGGTTACGAAGTGGAGCCACCTGGATTTTTCAAGCAGGTGGGGGGGAGGGGGGAATTCTGCCTTAACGAAGTCCGAGGTTAATAACTGCCTAAGTTCAGATACTAAGCCAAGTTTGGTATCATTTTCGGATAAATCAATGACGTAGAATTCATTTCTGGTATAAAAATTGCAATTTATTAAGAAGTTTCCTAAACATTACACAATAACCAATATTTTCAACTACATTTTTTTTTACTTTAAGTCACCGTAAATATTAAACTGATATTCTTATTTGCAAACAAAAAATACATTAACAAAGCTTAAAGAATGAAGATTTGAAAAAATATAACTTAATTTTTTTTTATTAACAATTAATAGCGAAAAAAAAATTCACTGTCGCATGCCGTCAATTTCTTTTACACCTATGGAAATATTTATATTTTTTATCATAACAATGTGGGTATCAAATGAAAGGTAATAAATAGCCAATTCCAAATATATATACATTATAATACTTTTATGAAACTGTTTTGAAATAAACTTAAAATGCGTTACACACAATACAAACTGCGTTATACACGCAGAATTAAAAAATATCAGTAAATTATTAGAAAAACCAAAAATGCCAGTCAATACCGACAAAAAAATGCAAATATCACAAGCGCGCATGTAAGTACGATATTTTTCAGATATTGTTAGGTACCTTGGGAGTAATTTTACCCAAGTTTTAACCCTTGGAAACCCTGTACTGCTGGAAAAACTTGGCACTTGTTTCAGCATTTTCGAAAAAACTACCTTAAGAAAGCGTTTTTCAGGTATCTCTACTCTATACTTTTATAAAGCTAACTAAATTTGCTACAATTTGAGTCTATCACAAGCGAGTTTCGAATTGATATTTAAAATTTTTATATTTAATAAAAATAATAACTTCCTTACAACGGTAACTAAGTTATGTTTTTTAATTTGCCAAAACAAGAATGTTTTCTTTTATTATTATTTTAAAAATAAAAGGATAATAGGGCTCCTACGAGGTAATTTTCTTTTTTCGATATTCCAACTTGTGTATTTAATGGCAATTTTTTTCTTTAATCAAGCGAGTATTTTATTTTTGTTTTTATCTTTTTCAAATAGTTTAACAATTGAACCGTACAAATATGAATCCAAAAATGAATTCGACACCCTAAATTCATACGAATATGATATCAAACTGGGCATAGCAGCTTAACTAATACATCTATCGAGATTGGCCTGAAAGCCAAAACTTCAAAAAATTTACTACAAAAATCGTGGTGGCTCCACTTCTTATATCCATCCTAGGGTCCTAAGGACCAATCCTACCAAAGGAAATCTCTGGTTCACAAAACGCCGTATTTTTCACCCTACTGACGCCACTATAGGGCTACACGGTGCTTGACACCCCGACCCCGTAAGCCTTGTGTGTTACAGCGGGGTATTAGGAGGTTTTTAATTGATATGCCATTGCGTAGCTTGAGCTAGGTACCCTGCTCGTCAGAGTGATATGTTATGGAGAGCTCAGCAATCATCGGCCCCTTCATGTCGGATCGGAAAACGATCTTGATGGGGTCGGAAGGCGATAAAATCGCGTTTGCTCCTATCAAAAAAGGTCGGTCATCGGATGGGTTACCAACAATTTTGTACATACGAGCCCTTCCATGCCTCGAATGGCACGTGAAGCCCTTGGTCTCGGCTGTATTTTTATTCCTAGCCAACAAATCGTACCTAAGTAATAACCAAGAATTAATAACTGTTGACAAAGTTCCGATGTCAGAGCAAATAACATCGGTATAACCTACTCCTACGCGAAACATGGAATGAGCAAATAGGAAACGTAATAGATAGTTCTCGTGTTTATAAACAAAACATCTTGATACATTGCGTGGCTAGAGAATATATCACCGCAACAAGACTGAACAGCCGGACAGAGATAAAAGTTCATAACGACTCAAAAAATAGTCACATTTAATAATTTAAAAAAGAATTGTGTCAAAAAGGTGTGTTCACAAAATTACACAGTCATGTAAACGTTATTTTAACCACATTGATTAACAAAAATGACATTACTTTATGTATAAAACAAAAGTTTTGAATTTTTACATGCATCAATGAAATAATTATAAAACAGTACACCCATTGCAAGACTTTGGACTGAGTCTCTGTTCGGCCACATTCTTCTATGGCGGTGTTATTGTTTTGATTAACGGCTGTTGAGGCCTGAGTTATGGAATAAATACTGGAAGTTATTGAACCTAGCTGCTCTATATTTTCCATTTTTAATCAGAGTATTATTACATCCACAGAGGAAATAATTTGTTTATTTGTTTATTTAGACACAATAACAGTTCACAAACTTTGAATTTTACATAAAATCACAGTAAACTAGAATAAATGTTAGCTTGGAACCAATAACAATTGTGCACAGCATTGAAATAATATTAGTTAATTAAACAACCAAATGAAACATAAGCTAATTAGGTAATTAAATAAAATAAAAAAATAATAATAACAGTTAGAACAGCAATTATTGAAGGTAAGTTAATTTATGGTACGTACAAATTAAATAAAAAAAATAAAAATAGGTTAAGATTGAAAGCAAAAAAAAAAAATCATTTTTTTACACAGTTAAAAACATAGGGTGGGACCTAGTTGGAGGGCTCCAAATATGATATAAATGATTTTAATGTTTGGTGAAATATATCAATTTCAGCATCCAGTTCATTGTAATTCCTACACATACGATAAAGCGGATCATTGTGCGCTACCTTGTACGTCGTTAAAGGCACATGAAAAAGATTTTTGTTGCGGGTTCTGCCACTAATCCTAAAACTGATCTCATCCAATAGTTCACTGGTATCCCATACTGAGTTAACCACCCTGTATAATACTGCATAGCTCTGTAAGGATCGTCTGCTCTCTAGGGTTTGCATTTTAAAGTGCCTTAACCTGTCGTCATAGGATGGAAGCTTTCGTCTTAAACCCATTTTGGAGCTTAAATGCCTTAAGAAACGTCTCTGTATAGCCTCAATCCTATCTTTATGACAATCATAGTACGGAGACCAAATCACAGAGCAATACTCCAGTACACTGCGAATTAAGGCGTTATATAATAAAATTATGCTGTTTGGGTCTTTGAATGGACGCACAGATCTAATAAGAAAACCCATTGTTCTGTTACATTTTGACACTATATAGTCATAATGCTGTCTAAATGAGAGATTGCTGTCAATCCATACACCCAAGTCCTTCACCACAGTGTCTCGCCTTAACTCCACCATATCAATTTTATAAGGATATTTGGTCGGATCTCTTTTCCTTGAGAATGTTAGGACATGACACTTAGCTACGTTAAGTGACATGTTATTTTTCAAACACCAATCTGAAAGCACGACAATATCCCGTTGCAATGACAAAGAATCCGTATCTCCGATGATTTTATTAAAAATCTTTATGTCGTCAGCGTATGCGAGGCACTCACTACTGATCAGCTCTAACAGATCATTAATGAACAGCACAAATAGTAGTGGACCCAAATTTGAGCCCTGCGGTACGCCAGACGGTGGGTGAAAAGGGATAGACTCATACCCATATAATGTCACCAACTGGGTTCGGTTCATCAAATAGGATTCAAACCATCGTAATAAATTGCCTTGTATTCCAAGATGATTTAACTTTTGACACAGTATTCCATGATCCACTCTATCGAACGCTTTCGCGAAATCTGTATATCAATATATCAAATCTGTAATCACTACGTTTTAATTACATCGAGTAATAACTCTATTTAATGCTCAAAGTAAGTAGATCAAACTGCAACTTATACTATTATCTATTCTGTGGTTAATACCATATATATGCAAAATAGCTTCTCGTGATTAAAATTTGGAATATCAAACTTCATAAATGTATACCTCATACGTAACTATAATTTTCTGTAATTTAAGTATTTTACTACTGAAACACGATGAGAAACAAAATTTCACGATTTTCGACTTTATTTACAACATAAATAGATAATGAAACATAATGCGTCGTAACTTTTTTGCGATATCAAGCGAGCCGATTTTCCACACCGCACGTTCGTAGCCCATATCCGTAGCAGTGACGCAAGCCGTAGATGAAACGTATCGCTTTCATGCGTGCTACGAGGAACCCTTCTGGATGACTTTGTCATTTTCTTAAACTCGACACTTTTTTTACTTGTCTCATTATTAACTCGGCTCTTGACTTAAAAGCGCTGTAGTAAACAAGGAACAAGTAGAACATTTTCAAAATGAAGGCGTATCTAACGGACGGCGACGTTAGGTTAGGTTATCTTCGACCGTTTTTTATCTCCAGTTTGTGAACTGTGGATTCATTGTTCACCAATTATTTCAATCCCAGCATAATCATAGGACGGACAAGTCCTATGATTATGCTGGAATTGAAATTGTGACACGGTAAGCCCAGTGTAATAACAATAAAAAACTCGTTCACGAAACGAATAAAAATACTACTGTTATAATTTTATCTATGAATGAATGCATGACTCTCTTATTTGCGTAGTCCTTTAATTAATACATAGAAACCCTTATTAATTATTTTGCTCTTTCCTTATTTTTCATACACTATGCCCCAAATCTGAACTACTTTTCCAAATGGTTCCCTGTTTTCATAGTTCATAGTATCGTGACCTCGCAAAATCGGGTCAAAGCCAGCCACGCAATAATTTGCAGGCTTTTGTTAAAGCCCCCTCGTTTTAATTACTATATTTACTTTGACTATAATAGCACATCAAACTGGTGACAATGCATCCTGAGCTACAGTGTGATATATCCTCAGATTAACGCGAACATTACTTTAAATTAAAAACATTAAGGGCTGGTATAATTTGGTTTGTAAAATTCCCACATTATTTCTTTGTTTCTGGTTTGTTGTTCAAAAATAAAAAGTAACTTTGTGAGTATACAATGTGATGATGTTATCCAATTTATTTTATTAAGTTGTTATTTCCTGCACCCTCTCCAATATTGGTAAAAACATCCTATTGAAGATTTCCTTTCTCATAATTACCATGCTATTTACAACATAGAAAGAAGTCTTTGGCTATTTATAATTTTTGATGTTTCTGAAATTGACATCCTTTGTGGAAATCTTATCTTGAAGACTTGTCATTGAAATGTCTTTGTAAATAAAGGTTTATGAACAGTTTGTATTAAATAATTGATATAATAGCTGCAAAAACATTTCAAAGCAACCTGGATAGAAAAACCTGAAAAAGTGACCTTTACTTATAAATCTTAGAGCATTAAAATAATATCAGTATAGCTGTTTGTTTTTTACGGCGCTTGGGCTCAAAAAGTGAAAATTGAGATCCCTTAAAGGATTACTTGGTTGCACATTAAGTTGACATAAGGAAAGTATCAAAATGAGGTCATTATGCCGCATATGTTGACACTAAAAAAAATCCAAATTATTTGTGAAGTAAAACATGTCGAGGCATAGAGGAAATAATCACGGGCATTGCGAATTTGTGCCTAGAGATAATTTCAATTTCATTTGCATTGCCGAATCTTTCAACTATTTTATTTCGTTTTAATCTAGAAACTTCAACACATTGATTGCATTTATTACATTGAAAATTTATAATTAGCAATTACTTACTTAAAGTAAGAGACCAGAAATTCTGTAAGCCTTTTTCTGGCAAGTACAATATAGGCGTTCATTCATTCGAGAGGTAATTCTTCGTAATATTATTTTCCGCTTAGCGGGATTCAATTTAATGTCTTTGGGAATCGGACCAACGGTAAGCTGAAACGGGTCTTTGACATGGGTATTATTTGTTTTGTATGGTGTATTTGATGTTTTTACTATGAGCGTGACATTTCATAAACTTGCCGGAAAAAATACTTTCATCTTCGTGGGCGGAAAATAAGCTTACTGCTCTGCTCACATAATCTACAAAACTGACCAATTGCATGTCTGGCCACGCTTATACCATACCATCTTAGTAGAATAAACTATGTCGGGATTTACACCACTGTTTAATTTTGAGGCTCCGATATTTCGGCGCAGTTGCATGCGCCATGGTCACGGAAGAACTGTTCTTCCGTTAGTTATGTAAAACAACTAAAAGATGTGTAAACCCCAACATCGTTTATTCTAATAACGTCAATAACCATGCAAATTTAAAACAATATACTCCCTGTTCTAAAAAATATGTTTGGTTAGCGATGTCGGAGCTTCTAAAGGCAAATAATATGATTAATTTTATCGACAAAACCTCCCACATGTAGTTCCTGTGTATTATAAAAATGCAAAAAACACATTGATGTCCTAGTTTTTGAGATCTGTCAGAAAAAAAAACAAAAGTATACTAATTTTGGATCAAAATTTTATTTAATAATTTTTTATGACGTATTAAACTCTAAAGTGTACATAAATATTTCTTTTGCTTGATAGGTGATATTATTAACTTTTGAAAAGTATTTTTTTATAACTGTAGGACTTTTAAATCCGGAGAAATTAATAATTTTCGGCAGGGCCATCTAAAATAAAAAGTAAAATTTAAAAGGATGTATTTAATAGCACTTTAAATTTGATGAAAACAGCTATAAAATTGTATATCAGCACTTTAAAATAATGATAAACCTATAATTTAATATTATCACTACAAAAATAATGCCGGTCATTCCAAGAGGAGAGGGGATAGACCCCAACATGTAGGGGTTTTATTGATAAAATTGATCATTTTATCTGCCTTTAAAAGCTCCGAAATATCTAACTAAGTAACAAAAACGTTAGTAAGTTATTCCCAATTATATTTTTCAATGCAGTAAATTGAATCAAAATGTTAAACATTCTAGATTAAAACGAAATGTAATAGTTGAGAGATAACGTATTCGAGAATACAAAATTAAATTGAAATTTTGCCTTGGCACAACCGGATTGTAATTAAATTGTAATTAAGGACAACATTGGCAATTCCCTGGACATGTTTTTCTTTACAAATAAACATAAAAGGGAAATTATTTTCTGTCCGACATCCGAAGTAAGCCTGCTCTCATTAAAATATCGTTATTTGGAAAGCTTAATAATTGGGCTCAATACTTAATTAAGTATTTTGTAGTTTTCAATTAACTGTTGGTTTGGTCTCCTCTATAATGACTTGAAACCTTTTCCTACTAAGGTAAATTATTGACCTAATTTTAACTAAGGCCAGAATAATGACTATAACTATAATATCAGTGATTTAGTTACTCCAATTTGCTTTAAGCTTTTTTGCACTGTAGGGTACAAAACTTAGGTAGGTACCTTACACGGTAAAAAACTGATAAAAAAAGTCGAGTTTTGTTTTTCAATAATTGTCCATCAGCCATTTTTAATATCCCCACTGCTGGGGCACAGGTCTTCCTTATGGTTGAATAAGGAGGACGGGCCATAACCCACCGCGCAGGCCCAATGCGGATTGGTGGGTGTTAACGACTCCAAATGCAGCCGGGACCAACGGCTTAACGTGCCTTTTGAAGCACGAAGGAGCTCGAGATAATAAATCTTTGGTCACCCATCCCATGACCACTAGCGTTGAAAATGGTGAAAGATACCATGGTTTGTTTTTTTCGTAACTTTGAATCTTTCGTGTAAAATACGTGAAACTTTCGAAAAAAACAAATTAAGGTTGGTCTTAAAAATACAATCATACACGTATAATACTTGTTTTAAACAAAACTATTTTTCATGTTATTAACAATCAAAGACGTTCATTCGGTTATCGGAACTCTGATTGGAGGATGTTAGATTTAAATAAAATGATTTCTAATATGCCGCCGGTATACAATAATTTTGAAAATTTTGAAAAATCTACCTTTTTGGTCATTTTAGGTAGTTTTGGTGTAGTATCATTTCTGCTAATGGTAGTTTTATGATAGAATGATTTTTAACATGGTATTTTTTACCTTTCATTATTTTTTTACAATGGTAGGTAGTTTTGTTTCTACCATTTTAAAAATTATCTACAATATTTTTTTGAGACTTTTTTCATTGTTTGTGAAAATTACTATTATTTTTGAGTGTTGTTGGAATATAGAAGCGAAGCGAGGACGAGTCACTAGTAAAGATATAAATAAACTAGAAAGCAATGTAATAAAAACGCGTTAAAATGAAAAATACATCGAAAAATACGTGTAAAAAACGTTTACTTGCGAAAGATACATTCGAAGAGCTCTATGAAACTTTCTGTATTTTATTGAAAAATACAGTGGTCCTATGAAAAATACATGTATTTTACATGTTATTTTCAACGCTAATGGCCAACCCTTGCGAATGTTGGTTAAACGTGGTTAAACCCTGCAATCGCTGGGAAAGGCGCTAAATACTGCGCCACCGAGCTCTTCGATTTACTCTTTCAATAATTACCAGCTGAAATTCTTATGTTATAACATGAAGCTTTCTTTAGCACTAAGCACTGCTGATGTAATACTAATGTTCGTGAAATACAGAAACTGAAATCGTTTTACAGTAAAAACATATATAAGTTCAACAAAACCTCATATTATTGCTGAAAATGTGATCTAATTACCTACCTCTGATTGCTCTCTAAAACACTCGAATATTTTCTACCGCAAGAAAATCTAAGGCAATAAATAACAACCTGGATTGTAGTGGAACCTACAGTAACTAATGACGTACAATAAAATATTGAAACGGGAAATATATCGACTAACATATAAGAGAGCGGATAAATCACAGTCGCTTGGATGAATGCCGATGTACCGACAAATTGCTTTGTGTATTATTGCCATCAATGACCTAGTCTTCATTTCGAAAGAGACGAATAAAATTGATCTTGAAGATAAATACTTTATAAATTCAGGCTAAAGGAATTTTCAGATGTGCGAAATAGATAAAAAATACCTACTAAAATATAAGCTAATATCTTTAAAATATAAAAATCTGTTTCATCCAAATTAAAATACCATCGATAAAATTAATGACCTCGTTTCATTCTCATAGCTTTCTTAATCTTGACACATTTTTATTCCAAAATCAAATTGATACAAATCCGTCAAAATCCTGTGCTGTGCAAAATCCCATCAAAATCCAACTGTCACGACAGACCGATGAAAATAGTAATTAAATTCAACATGTTTTAATTTCGATAGAAAAACTACGGACAAGCATTAAATGTGTAAATATGGCTTCATGAATTATAAGTAAACCAAAATATATCATTTATCCAATTTATCTTCTCATCACACTTCTAACAAAAAAGTAGCAAAGCATAACAAAAATGGATAATCAGAAATGTAAGTAGGTATTTGAGATTTTATTCTTATTTATTTTGCTTAAGCAACGGATAAAAATAAAACATTAGTCAGAATCTCAATTTCTCTTTGTCTTTTTCTGACTCTATTTCAATCTAACTATGGGATATCTAAATAAAGCAAAAAAATTGTTAGCAATTTATGGTAGTAGTCCTCCAAACTCTTACCATATAAAATGTTATCCCAGTATTGAAGGCTCCCATGAAGAGTGGAGAAGTAAGGCATTTAGCCATTAAAACAGCGTTCATGGTCATCACAATTATTTTATTGGAGGTAGCAATGAAACAGATAATAAGAGCAAGAACAATTGATCTGACCAAAAAATATTTCTGAAACATTTTGTAGATAAAATAGAAGATCCTCTTGACATGACTGATTCAGAGGAATCATCTTCTTCGTCCAACGAAGGTACTGATCCAGATGGTATATTCAATCTTCAAAAGCCTTTTGTGTTAGAATTGCACGATTTGGTTAAAGATGAACCCGACTCGGAGACTACCCAAAAGGAGGCGAAAGTGAAAAAGTTGAAGAAGAAAAAAAAGGCAGTCAATAAAACACGAACCAGTGGCACGTCCAGCAGTGACTCCGAAAGCTCAGTACCACCCTCGGCTCACAGCAAAGAAGAGTTTTATGACGCCCATGAGAGCTACCATGGTCTGGCAGGTATGTAACTTATTAATTTCATGGTAGTTACGTTACTTATTACATGTTTAAAGATAGGCAGATATAGCCTTCCATCCAAGATCCACCCAATAAACAACGATCGGTGTTTTTTTAACTTTGATAGTTAAAAGCAAGGATGGAATAGAAAGATAAAGCCTTTTTAATAATAAGCAATCTTTGTGGGCCTATTCGCCTCGTAGCATATACACCAGCTAAACTAAGAAATCTAGTAGTTGTGATAATCATTATAGCATAGTCAACATTTGTACTAACCCCAAGTCCCCGACACCAGCCAATCTTAAAAAAAATACAAGGAACAACAACCTATATCTTCAAATGTTTTCTCTACCATGCCTCTAAAGCAAACATTTCCACTAACTTATTAAGTAACTACAAAAGAAAAATGAATCAACCAAATCATTTTTTTAAATGCCAATATTGTTGCCATCTTAAAATAGAACCCACAATGCTCACTCAAACGAAAGAAATCAGTGATTTGACAAAAAACATGGTCTCCATTACAAAAGATTGTTACATTCATTGGGATATAAGGGAGTCGACGATTTGAAAATTTGGATCAAAGGTATCTCGACAAATATTTGCGATGCCTGCAGGATATAATCTTGTTATTGAAAAGAATTCTTCCCATGCGAGCAAAGTATATACCGATATTATTGAATTTTCGAGCCCTTTGAACTGTTAATGTGACGGCTTCGAACTTCGATATTGTCTGGTTGTCGAGGGGCTTATTTCTAAAAATGATGTGATTTAGAGCGTATCTAAGGTCGTGTCTTCATACGATCGCTTTCCCGATCCCTTTCGCTTTCATGTGACGCATTCAATATTTCGCTTTCCACGTGCGCTTTCACAGAGGCATACCTCAGGGCATTAAAAAAACGTCAAATTTGTATGGCAGGAAGTTGAACGTGAAAGCGCACGGTTTGGAGGCAATAAATTATTGCATGCGTTAGACGCAAGTTGACTTGAAAGTTGAAGCAAAGTTTAAGCGATTTGGTGAAGACAGACCATAAGGGATTTTTTAACTTGTACTGCACGTTACTTTATTTAAAGACCTTTGAAAAAAAAACTGTTATAGGTACCTATAGTACGAGCGGGGACCGTAAGATTACCTACGTCATCTGATACCACGATCAAAAATGGGTTCGATCGTGGTATCGGATGACGTAGGTAATCCTACGGTCCCCGCTCGTACTATAGGTATAACAGTTTTTTTTTTCAAAGGTCTTTAAATAAAGTATCGTGTAGTACAAGTTAAATTGTTTAGTTTTAATAAACAATTATTTTTTAAATCAACCGAGTTTATTGCTTTACATAATAAAATAAGTTATAAACGAAAGTAAATATCAGTAAAGCAACCATGTGTCAGTATCCATACCATGTATCAGTCACTAGTTGTAGCTTAAAGGGTCCATTCGAACTGATGTACAATAATTGGTTCATAAAGATAAGAACATTTTCTGAGCTATTATTAACCCTATACTGCTGACACCTACAGCTGCAGCGGCGATCATGCAAGCACTACCAGAAGACGGGCCCATCTTAAAGGTGACAGACGAGCCCGCCAGCACCCAGCGAACTTCTGCAGCCAAACGAGAACCCTCAACTGCTATCACGGTTATTATTTTCTACCTACAACCATGCTCCCTAAAAGGATCTGAATCAATTAGGTACATTAAAACAACCAGTGATCATAGAAACAATATCCGAACGAGTCAAGGCTAGTAGCGCCCCCCACGACCACACCCGAAAGAGTTGCATTATGAAATTTAGAACAACATTAAAACACTCGTTTGGATGATATTATGATGGAGAAGCGCGCGGCTGGAGCGAAGAGCGCGACCAGCCATTTGCTCGGATATCATGATACTGCTTGTTTTAATGTTGGCTATAAGCTACTGTTTCAAAACCTTTTATAGAGGATTCGTATTATGCAACTGTCCATAAGTAGGTATTAAAACACTGATGTGATACATATCCCTCATTATACTACAGTTGCATCAATATTTGTAACCGACTTCATACTCAATATTTATGTACTCTCCGGAATTGCTACATCTCGCGCCTTTCGGAACATTCGGTCCGTTTCCCAAAACATCCGTTCCTGTTACCACGTTTTCCCAAATAATCCGTTTCCGTTTCCCAAAATGTGCTTCTCCCAAAAGATAGGTTTGGCTTGATTTCCGTTTCCCAAAAAGACCTAATCCCGAAATGACCGCTCCCGTCACTACCGTTTCCTAAATTCTATTGCAATTCAGAGAGTACCTATACTCGTATAATCATCATTACGTTGCAGTTTGTAATTGGTGTGAAGCAAAATGGAAGTTAAATTCATACTTATACGATGAGAAACAGGTCTTTTGGGAATGCGGGTGTCATGAGCAGACCCCGGATTTGCGGTAGCACGAATAAAATGACGTTTAATAGTGCGTAGACAACTTGATTATCTATTTGTGTAATTTATCGATAAAAAAAATATAATTATGTAACGTGATAATATAGACTTACTGTCGGAAATAGTAGAAATTACCTACCTACATTAAGAAAAGTGAAAATCGTGAAATGTATAAATAATAAAATTTACTGCAGTTTTTCTTGATGAAAAGATAGCAAAGTCAAAGTGAGTGAAGTAGAATGTCAAATTTTTAAGAAATACATCCTCCTTGGTAAAATAAAAAAAATAAATACAATCGCGATCAAAGAAGTTCCACCTCAAAAATATTTTTAAACATCGATATATAAAAACATTTACGATAATTTGGTAATCACTAGCAAGTTTGTATTCCTGCCACCGCAAATCCGGCCTTTAGTCATGAGACATGGATCTTTTGGCATACGGATGCTATGAGAACCGAGTGTTTTGACATACTTATGCAATGAGAAACGGGTCTTTTGGCCTACGTTTATTAACGGGTCTCTTGGCCTACGTTAATTTAACGGGTTTTTTGGCCTCTGTTTATTAACCGGTCTCTTGGCTTACGTTTATTTTGGGACGGATGTTTTGGGAACGGGTGTTTAAGGAAAAAGACAATGTTCCGAAAGGTTATTTAAATCATTAAGACGTTCTTATTTAATATCATCATTAATATCCTATAAATATACAATATATTTTAAGTTAGTGCAGAAAGAGATAAACAAAGTTTTTCCGTTAATTAACGGATTGACACTGAAGTTATGAAAATGGAGATTTTATGTAAATTTGTATGAAGCTGATAGTAATATGTTAAAATATGTAAAAAGTTTATTGAATTAGTTTTACTTATGTGAAAGACTTTCAAACTAGTAATACCTAGAAAGTTTATGTAACTTATAATTTTCTAATAGTATTTTTTATGTTTCCAGAAACCAACAACAGACCCTAAATGAAATCCATGCTTCTATTTTAGTAAGTTGCATTCATAATCAACATTTTACAATAGCTCCCTGGAGTCAACTGCAGAACTTAACCTCCCATAGTGTAGCCCTTATCTTTTTATAATCCTTTGTCTCGGCGCAAATGACGACATATGACGACTAGTACTACGGTAAAGTCCATTCGCTTAGATAGTGTCGGTACACCCACAAGCACTTGTGTTCAGAGACAGGAATACCGGTAACAAACACAACCTTTCACTACAGCATTCTATGTAAACTACCAAAAACCAAATTCACTTGCAGGTGTACGCCGCCCGCAGTATCCTTTGTTTATGCGGTGGCATCCTTTTTGACAAGAAGCGGCACGTGTAAAGGCGGCGCGATAAAAGGGCGACCGACGCTATCTAAGCGAACGGACTTTACCACAATTTTAGTAGAGAAAAGTTAGGTACGGCTCGCCTGCACGATAGCGGTGGTGGGGGGAAGTCACCCTGCCCCGCATGGCCCAGTTAGGCCGTATACAGAGAGAAAGCTGTAACGGTTCAAAACTGAACATGTTATTTTATCTCAAATATTTTTCGAATTTTGTTTCATATTGAGCATAATATTATTTAACTATCGAACAAGTTATTATAATAAAGAGTAGTTCAGGTTTTGAGTTAGCAATAATATCGGAAGTTCTTTTAATCTTTCACGGCGCTAAAATTCAAATATTAGTCTCTGTCTAAGTAACGACGCTAATAGGCTTAAAATTTATTTATATTTATTATTGTTTATTTATCAAATTTTATTAGAGCCTCTCGAATATCATTATAATAGTTTATTTTAGAAGATTACTTAAAAAAGGATTGAATTCGGTGTTAATTATTTTTGTAAGTTGTCAGTAGTGTCACACCACGTGATGTGTTTTAGCTAAAGAACGAAATTAAATATAGTAGGTCATTCCAGTGGATCAATCGATGAGAAATCGATTGCCAAATGGTGACTGAGGGTCGCAAGGCAAGTCCCATATTCTTTGCCAAACCATAGTTGTAAATTTAAATTTTGTTTTAGGAAATATTAGACATTAGTTAGATTTGGGGGATAAATGCAAGTTTAGTTGGCTTGGAGAATTTTGTAGCGGATCTAGTACATTTCGTTAATCGTAGGCGGTATTTGCTTAAGTAAGGGTATTTTGTTATATCATGCCTTGCTTCATGACACAGTTAAATTGGAGATTTTAAATTAAAATGGAAGTTTAATTTGATTTTATAATATGGTTTGATGTTCAGGGATAATACAGAGGGAAAGAAAAGAAGTGAAACTATGTTTTATTCTGGGCGGAGTTTAGTTGACAGTTTAGTGGTAAATTGAAAACTCGAATTGTAAAATAAAAGGGGAGATAATTAATTAATAGAAATATTGTAAGGATAAATCTAGAAATATTATTAAAAAAAAACATAAACAATAGTTATTGAAGGTGTAATAAGAAAGTATTTCATGGGAAAATGTGGATGGAGCCTAATAAAGTTTGTCTTGTCGTTGGGTGTTGTACGAAGAAAGATTGATATGAAGTTTCTTCGAAAGCGGGATTTTATGCTGCAGGTTTATAATTCAAATGAGGGTAGGCATTTAGGAAATGTAAAAGTAGGCGGATGAGTGTTGCCAGTTAGGGTTTTTAAAGTACCAACATTGTGATGCTAAATTGAACGGAAATTTTAGGTTTAATTGGACCAAATATTTAATGGAAAATGTTGTAATACGTATTTTAGCAAATTGATTCTAGAGGTTATGATATTTTGGGGAAGGCGAGATAAAAAGATTGAAAAGGTTGGATTATAATTGTAGCATATGGGAGGTTCAATTTGTTGTGAATATAAAATTCGTATTAATCAGAGTTCTATGATTATAGTACAATAATTTCATATGATTCTGGATAAATATGCTGAATATTACTCAAAGTTGTTAGTTTTGTTAGAAATGATGTAAGGGGGAAAACTTGTTGATTTATTTATGATTGAAACGTTATTTCATACAATTGTATGAATTGCTTAAATCAAATGTAGCTGAAATATCAGTATAGAGAAATATTTAGGTAACAGATTAATTTTAATTTGGTTAAAAATGGAGCGTCATTGTGCGCTTGAGTATAGAGAATCTTGAAGATAGGAGGTTATTAGTTAGTTGGATAGTACGTTGAAATTATTGATTAGTATAGGGGTTCATTTTGTAAGATTAGCAACATAAATATTATATTTACAAGTTGAGTAAGACAAAACTGAATTCTCCCCGTTTTTGAAGGAGAAGGGAAAATTTTAGGAACAATTTATGTAAAGTAGGGAAATGAAGGTAGAAAAAAAAGATGCTTAGATCGTGTGGGGTGAGGTTCCTGGAGTGAGTGAATGATTTTGGGGGGTTATAAAAGACGCGGCTCGAGGGAAATCGCTCTCTTTACTTTCCTCGTCGTCAACGTAGCATCAAGTGGAACCTCGGTAGAAGCCGTCAATACCCTCTTTGTAAGATAGTTTCGAACAAGTAGTATTTTTATAACGCAAGAAAACAGCAAGAAGTCAGGAAGAAAGTGCTTATTTGAGGTTTTGACGTATAGGTCCGCAACCGGGTGCGAGTCTCTTGCATATACGCTTTAATTAGGGCTTATATGGTATAAGTAAGCTTGAAATTAAAGTAGGTAGATTTTGGTTGCGAATGTTCATAAAGTAAAGTAAATTTCCCAATAAATCGAAGAAGTTTCCGAATCAAATTAGTTTGAAATTTATATAAGCAGTTGGGGAACGATAAAGGGGGTTTGATTTTGAATAAATATCAATAGTTTTGTGTCTCTAAGGGGCGTTCGGTCAATCCTCAAAGGGGTAGGTAATGTAGCATTGCTCTGTGGCGTGCAATGCGGGTTCTGTTAAAAGACACCTAGTTCAGTCACTTAATATCACCAAGTTAGCCAACTCGCTTGGGAGCCAACGAACCGAACGGCGCGCAGGAGTGTTCCTCGCCCAATCGTGGAGGATATGACTTGGTGGTGTTAATCCTCTTCTGTCAGGACTCAGCGCTGTCCCGTCCCACCAGCGCTGAGCACGTCCAAGCTGTTAGGAGAGAATTAGGCGAGTCATGCTTGCTCACGCTGTACAGATTCGGGCTTCGGTGATGGGGTAAGCATCACAAATACTGCATAGGAAATCTAAATTTAGTCGCTGGTAGGCAGGTAAACTCATTAGGTTTATAAATTCATTGTTAGGCGCGTAGGAACAGTAGGTTAGGTTTGCATCTCAAGGCGGGAGGGAAACTTGGATGCTGGTAAAAGAATGGACGTTCTCAAGAAGGTCGAGCTGTCAGCAAGGTAACAGCAGTAACGTTAGATAAGCTAGGAACTCTTACATAGGCGAAGAAGAGGTAGGTCAATTCGCAGTGTATCAGATTTAGGTAGGCCGCAAATAGGTTGGTGTACGACAAAATGGCTGTCGAAGCGAGACATAGGCAGGTGGTGTCGAGAATGGTACCAACAAGATGGCTGCCGCAGGTCATTCAGTGGTACATAGGAACTTGACTAGGTTGTGATGAGGTAGGATGATTTAGGAACGGAATCTAGGAAGCGCAGAAGTGTTAAATATAGTGAACGAAAGGTTATGTGAAACTACTGGATAGGATCCGAGGGGAAAGTATCAATCTTCCATAGTAGGCGCCTTAACAAAGATCTATTAACGCTATGACTCAGTGTTGTGAATAATTACTACGATGTGCTCAATTGAGTAGACTTTGCAAGCTCCAGTAAGTACCCACAAGTTGACCGATCCGAAGGAAAATTATCAATCTTCCATAGTAGGCGCCTTAACAAAGATCTATTAATGCTTTGACACAGTGTTGTGAATAATCATTATAATGTGCTCAATTGAGTAGACTTTGCAAGCTTCAGTAGTACCTACAGTTTGATTTACTATTAATTAGAGCTAGACAAATTCTTCTGTTAACATTGGATAATGATTTAATAGTGAAAGTTGATTCATAAATAAAGATTAGTTATTCATCTTTGAATTGGATTGGTTAAATTGAACCTGTTTTCAAATGGTCGATTACAGTTGAGATAATCTGTTTTGGTGATTGAGGAAGGAGTGCTAAAACAAGATCTGGGTGTATGGAATAAGCCCGTGTAACCATTAAACTAATGTTGAATCACAGTTTATGGAACACTAGATCATAGTTTGAGTAAACCTTTCAAATTAACAGAATGAAGGTTATGACTAACAGTGAGATAATACTTTGAAAAGTATCTACCTACTATGAAAATATTATATTATTTAGTGAATACATTAAATTCACAAATAATAAGTTCAACATATTATCTGAGTTCAAATATTACAACTAGGTTCAGCCAACTCAATTTGAGGATGAAAGAAATAGAATTTTATTGATATCAAATATTGCCTAGTCTACTCAACATTTAATTGAAATATCGCCTTTAACTTTAAATGAAATGAACTGAAGTCAATTCGGTTTATGGTTGTATATTTATAATTTAGCCGAGATTAAGGTGTGAAAAATCCGTCATAGAACTTTATTACCTTGTTTAGAATTGTCTTTCCTTCAGAATATGAGAACTATCAGTGTCCCAAGTAAATGGATAGTAATGTTGTGTCCATCTGTTATAATGTTAAACAATCATACTAGAATTAATTATTAAAGAAAAAAAAATTGTAATTCAGCCATCACAATTGAAGGAGAATTCCTCATTGTGAAAACTGATAGTTCGCTTGGGAGCATTTTGCTCCGTCCTCTTTTGTTGAAACAGACTGACAAAGACCAAATACCTTAATATAGTAATACTTACTAAGTAAATTTATCATGAAAAAAATATGGCTGGCCAGAAGGGAGTTGTCCACGTATGGTGACGAGACTCATTGTATAGAGCGGGGCGGAGCTCGTACCTTAGCTGGCAAAACCACAATTGCATATCCACTACTTGTACAATAACTTAAGAAAGTAAAAGAATCCTTATTTAAAAGCGTTGAGGGTTTTATTATACTTTGATCTCAGGCGACTATAACTTCTTAACTTATCTCCAATTATCTCTCTTATTTTAATGAATTAAGTTGACAATAGATAATTTACATTATTTAAGATAACGTCATACATGACCTATAATTTGACACTTGGCAGCGGAAGAGAATTATCCAAATTTAACTTTTCTCTATAACCCGACTTACCTATTTTTACCTTACAGTCTATTATGGCTGAACATACCCTCTTTTACCTTATAACAATCCTCCATTTAACTCATAAATTCACTTTGATCATTTCCTATCAACGTAGGTTTATTTCACTCATACTTACTTCATCAACGGAACGTAGTTGGGAACGCTTTCCTCTCTATTTATAGTATTCCCATTTTTGACACTAAAGAGCTATGGGGTTTCCCTTGGCAATATGACAGATATTAAGAATTAATATGAAGTTAAAGTAGGCTCACTTAGGAAAAACACAGACTTAATTTCTATTTCTCTGGTTGTATCAAAAGAGCAATAACTTTCTTTTAGTGGTATTTTTATTTAGAAATAATTGTAGTAGCAGGAATAATTAAAATCTAGTAATAAAAGCGAATACTTCTATTGGAAAATGAAAATCAATACTAATCACACTTTTAAAAGAATTTGGGTTCACTAATTATCACATCCAGGGTTCCTCCATTAGACATTCACAGGTCCTCTCAGATCACACAAAGCTTGTTAGTAAGGTTCTTTGTAGGTTAGTTAGGGTTGAATAAAGTAAATTTAGTAAATTGTATTTTGGAGGTTATTTAATCCAGTAAAATTTGGTTCCAATAGTTTAGTTATAATCAACGGTAAGTAGTAAGCGGATCTTGATTGTACTCTTGTCCTGTAGATTATTAGGTTTCCACTTAGGTTTTAGTCTTCTTTCATAGGCCGTGATCATCTAGTTCCGTTGGTGCCTTTAGGACGGGTACATTTTGGTGCCGTGACCAGGATGTCATATTATTATTGCGAATCTTCAGGTTTTGTGTGGTTTGGGAGTGAGTGACTGTTAACAAGTGAGATTGTGACAGTCACATTTTGTTGCGGTGAAGTGGGTATAAAGGTTTGATATGTTAAAACACTGATTTTCTTTTCCAATGGTTGTTAAGTTATCAATCTGGTACGAGTTATGGCGATTAACTTGTCACTTTGGCTGGTCCTTGAAACTTTCGTTTTGCGGATCATTTGTAAGATCTTAGTTAAATATCTCTGAAAACAAATACACAAATAACCACTGTTTTAGGACAAATTTTGTAAAATATTTTCGATACATATAATGTTTTCATTGTCATTATAGTGCTGCCAAAACTATCGACGCCTCTGATACCTTATCGATATTTACGTAAACTATCGACACTTAGGTTAACTGTATTGCATTTGGTTCTATAGTCACCTTACACACTACGTTTGGTTACAATGATACAATTATGCAGCTAAATTATTACTTGTTCATACAGTATAGTCTCGTTTAAGGTAAATTGCGTAGTTAAGCAAATCGTATCGCGATAGTTTTTATTGATATACACTATCGATAATCGATATAAATATTTTCCCAGTTCCGGTTTATCTATTCAAGTCAAATTTATTTTACTCTGTTCAAAGGTCCGCATCAAGGTCCGACCGAATCCACTTTTCGGCCATGGACCGAGACCGATTTAAAAATTGAATTCTGACTCGGATTTTATTCACTGATATGATTAAGTTAGAAAAAAAAAGGGACTTTTTTATAGATTACCACATATACGATTTTAAATGTATAACTAAGGACAACGAGAGCTTGGCGGTTTCTTATCAATCATATGTCAATACGCATCAATATTGTCATCAGGTGTCAAAGATAATTGACAAAATAATAGCATAAATCACTTTGGGGATCAATACTTCCAAACTTTTGTTCTTCTTTTGTCTATACCTAGGAAATAAAGCAGTTCATAGGATATGTTCGATTATAAAATTCTAGTCTTGTTAATTTGATGATTGCGAAGTAGGATGACAGTGATAGGTGGACTGTCAATTGAATTTACGGCTATAGCGAAATCATAGGTGCTTTGTTGTGTCAAAGCTTATGGTCACACGTGTGCACACTTTTATTTTTTTTTTTTATCACTCG
Source organism: Agriphila tristella (assembly GCA_928269145.1). NCBI lineage: Eukaryota > Metazoa > Arthropoda > Insecta > Lepidoptera > Crambidae > Agriphila > Agriphila tristella. The sequence goes on along the minus strand of OV743436.1, from coordinate 24,951,466 downwards.
GAAAATCGAATAAATTGCTCGAAAGCGTGGTTGATAGGACACGGGATTTGTAGTAATTTTAGTAAATGTATACGCACGTGTGCGTAACATCATCTGTGTGAGTTTTAGTAATAGTGTGTTGTTACGTAAATGGCTGAATGTGAATAAGGTCAGGAACGCGGCCAAAGAAATTACATGTTATCGATTTCCGAACGAAACGTTAACTTGGGTATATTCCGAGTCACGATGGATTCGATGTCAGCGTTCGCGTTATCTGTCAAGCCCATACAAAATCACCGACTCGGAACGCATTTTAGTATGCTGTCATCGATTTTGGTGTGATTCGGAGTGCAGCCTTTGACAGATTCCTACTCCTTGAATTTAATGACATATATAATGAGTTTTGTTTATGCCAATAAGGTTAAATTATATTTTGTAAGATTTCAGCGTTATTTAACAGTGAAAGTGATAAGAAGGGTGTTAAAGGGGAACGATGAGAAAACGAGTAATCCTTTGTTTGTGTTGTTTCGTTAATCGGTGGTTTTTTTTAACAAAAATACTTTGCTATTGTTGGATAATTTCATACTAGCGATTCAGAGAGGCAAAGTGCATTGGAATTTTTACATTGAACAAGTGAAGAGGTACATAATTGTGTTCTCGAGTTGAGGTCAATGGTTATTAGTTCTTTATTCGGTGAGTAAAGTTTCAATTTCAGTCATTTCAGTTAACTAGAATAACATGTAAATGTCATTGCAAAGAGAGATTCAATTGCGTGTTTACAATTTGATTGTGTGATAGGAAATTGATAATGGCAAGCTTGATAAGAGATTAGGGTTCAGTGACCATGACTTTATTAATAATTGTACGATAAAAGGGACGTAAGGGTAATGGTGGCATATGCCAACGGAAAATTAACTATGGAAGTGGACATGCAGAAGGTTTTGTCCATAATTACTTTATAGTTATACGATAACCGATTAACTCTAAGCAATTAAGAGGGATTAACGTTTTGTCATTGGCAGTTTGAGAGATGAAATCTGTCGTTGCTTTTATCACGTTTGTGGTTAACTTAATATTATACGATTGATGCGTTAGTTAATAGGAGCGGCAGTAACGTTTAGTGATACTGAAGTCGTGGAGAAATTTAGGGTTAGTAAATATTGTAAGATAATCCTAGATTCAACTTACAAAGTTACACAAAAAAATTTATTAGCGTATAATGTAAAAATTAGTTTTAGAGTTTGGGTGTTATCGCTAACTTCTGAATAGTAATAGTGAAGCTAGAGGGATATTAGTAGCATAGAATGATGGGGTCGTGAAATATTTTAATAAACTTTTAAAATTGAAACTAGAAAACCTAGTATGTGGTGATTAGATTTTAGTGTAACCTACCTTTGAGGTTGTACTATTGAAGGGATCGTGATCGTTTAAGATTTGAGTTAGTCATTTATAAATTATCATTTTGAAATATTTATCCGAGGTGAATTGATTTTGAAACTAATCGTTGTGACTTTCGAAAATTATCTAACTGGGGGTCGTTGTAGAACTAGTTACTAAGACGTTTTAGTTGTGGAAACAATGTTGAGGAAGTTGGTTAGGGAGGTATAATGTGTTGGGATTTAATGATAAAAGGAGAGTTTAAAATATTTAAATCATGTAGAATAGTAATAGTAGCAAAGAATGAGATTGACGTTTTTCTGAGAATTAGATATTTAATTCGAAATGATTAGTTTCAACATTTACATAAGTCGAATATTAGGGAGCGTGGTTTTGTGGAATCCAAAGCGGTGGATTTTTTAAAACCAACTTAGCACGGGTACTATATTTTAATTATTTGAAGATCTGACCTTTACAACAAGAAAAACAAGAGGAGTTTCAATAGCTATTGTAGAAATTAAGTTTCATTAGGGTAAACCAGCTATAGATCGGACTAGTTTCATTAGGGTAAACCAGCTATAGTTCGGACTCAGGTTCGTCGCGCACTCAAGTGTTATGACTCATTAGAGAAGTAAAGGTAGGGTTAGGATATAGTTAGCCAGAGGTTTTAGTTCGATTCAATCCTAGACTAGTGGTGGAGATGTTAATGTTAGGAATGGGGTAATGTTTGGTTGATACTAACATTTATGTAAGTGTAATTTTTAGTGAGGAGACTATAAGTAGAATTGATATGCGGGTATTTAGGTCGGTATTGTTAGTTTAAATATTTCGCACATGATATTCGGCATGGTGTTGACTGGAAGGAATTGAATTTTGAGTTATTTATATATTCGGAATCAGCGGTTTTTCTGTACAATCTAGTAAAATTGTCGTAGCCTTAAGTCGGTTGGATTGCATTTTGAGATGGTGTTGTTTGGTACCGAGGCTATTAAAACATAAGTTAGTGTTACATCTCGAATTAACACATCAAATTAGAAAATCCTTACTAATATTATAAATGCGAAAGTTCGTTTGTTAGTTTATGTGTTTGTTTGTTTGTTACGCCTTCACGTCTTAACTACTGAACCGATCATCATAAAATTTTGCATAGGCGTTGTTAGGGGTACAGAAAAGGACATAGGGTAGCTTTCATCCGAAAAAAAAAAAAACAAAAAACGTACAGTTCCCGAGGGATAGCAAAGAAAAAACTGTCCACGCAGATGAAGTCACGGGCAGCCTCTAGTTATTTATAAATGTGAGCGTTTTAATTGTAACGTCATACCGTTTTGCCTGTCAAATGTAATATAAAATCAATTGTTATTTTGAGTTATTACTGTTTTACTGGTTTTGGCCTATACCTAGCAGTGGATGTCGTGCGGCAGATATGATGATGATGATTACTGTTTTGCTTGTTTATTTTTAATTTAGTACTTCTTTCTAATCAATACTCTTTGCGCTCTAGAAGTCTAGGTGGTTTTAGAAAGTAGCTCGAATATCCTTATATATTAATCCTAAGACTTTATTTTTAAATTATACAAAATAGAATAATGTAACTTTTAACAATATACGATCAGGCTATAAATATTTCACAGTCAGGAATTAAGATTTTCTAAATCTTTGAAACACTATATCTCAAAAGTAAGTTTTTGAGTTGAGACTATGTTGGATGTCGTGTGCGGTTTGTTGAAAGTCTTGTAGTTTAACTAGATACAAGTAGTGATTTAACATGTGTTTCGGAGCTTTACTAGTTTTAGGTAGTGGTATAGAAAGTAGTTTGGAAGACTTTTGGTATAGTTTAAGATTAGAATAGTTTAAGACTTTAGGTATAGGTTATGAACAAAAAAAGAAAAGCCACCAACACACATTTTCTTTTTCCGGGGGGGAATTTTTTTTGATTAAATATAGGTCTAGGCAGTCGTTAAGATGATATAGATCTAGGTAGTTGGCAGGAGGTCCGACTGTGTTTAGGCAGGGTTATGAAGAGGAAAAGGCATATACAGTTAAATATACCATAATTAAAATTGATAATGAGTCAGTTACATGAAATAAGTTCATATATAAAGGGGTAGTTTAAAGTTTTACGTTAACGTAAGTTTGAAATGTGTTTTGATAGAGAACACCTTGTTTAATGTGGGAGGAGTGTAAAGCGTAGTGTATTAAGTGCGTGATATAAGATTTTTTTTCTTTCTCTCTCTCTTTTCTCTTTCATAAAGTGTTTGAGATAATACATTTTTGCAAATGTTACATATAATTTCTTCGGGTGACAGTCAGCGTATTGAGTCTAACACGGTATAATTAATCTCTATACAATTTAGTTATTTATATTTGCATTCAGGGTGTAGTTATGATATAATCTTAGGTGGCGTGAATGTAGGCTAGTGAATGAAGACAGTGAATGCAGCGAAATAAGAACAGATGAATAGAATGAGAATCTAATATAGGTTATGAGTATGATTGGAATATTAATTTTAAAGGTTGATTAGAATGAGAGTTAGTGTGAATTAAGAGTAGATGCTAAATTTAGATTCTATATGGAGGGCTTTGGATTATAACATATGTGAAACCTGAATGCAAGCTTTATTATTGATTCAAGAGATAAGACCATCACACTGCTTTAGCGCTTCGTTTGTGCTTGCGGCCGGACTGGCGTTCTAGAGTTGACAACTTGAATTTTGTACAGTAGGACTTTTGGTGTTAGGATAGAGAAAAAAAATGAGATAAACGAACACTGTTGATGTTTGTTATTGTCCTGGTGTGAACAACTGTCCGAAATTCGTACTACACAAGAAGCTAAGAGCTATGAATTGAACTCGACAACTGCACACTCTCCAAGGCGATATTAGGGTTGTTCTAGAGTCTTAAGTAAGCTTTTGGAAATATAGGGTCATTGTATAGGCTCACTTCGAACCGACGGAGTAGGCCCTGTTGGCAAGAAAGGAGTAATACTTGATTGTGGAAGGGTACAATGCACAAATATGTAGCGTCATACGCGGACTTTTTCATAAGGTTAGAAAAAGACTTATTTGTCCATGTAGGCTTACTAGGAGCTGTGGATTCACAACCCACACCTTACCGTGATTTTGTACGACTCTGGTGTTGAATATGCATAAGACGGAATTGGCAAAAGTCACATAAAACTTAAAACTCGCTTGATAACTTTTCAATATTGTCTTGGTTTAAATACACTCTACAATCTAAATCTCATTTACATTAGGGTTCACCCAACAATTCTTTGATCTTGGAGAAATAATAATGGTTAGGGTTATTAAGGGGAAGGTTTTTTTTTATACAAAAGGGATGTATGAGTAAAAATTGAGGAATAAGAGTAGAGACGGAATAAATATTTGAGAATTGAGAAGGAAAATCCTACTCCGGATCCAATACGTAGTCTTGTCACCTGTGCAAGATTTTGGGGTCGAGCTGTAACGGTTCAAAACTGAACATGTTATTTTGTCTCAAATATTTTTCGAATTTTGTTTCATATTGAGCATAATATTATTTAACTATCGAACAAGTTATTATAATAAAGAGTAGTTCAGGTTTTGAGTTAGCAATAATATCGGAAGTTCTTTTAATCTTTCACGGCGCTAAAATTCAAATATTAGTCTCTGTCTAAGTAACGACGCTAATAGGCTTAAAATTTATTTATATTTATTATTGTTTATTTATCAAATTTTATTAGAGCCTCTCGAATATCATTATAATAGTTTATTTTAGAAGATTACTTAAAAAAGGATTGAATTCGGTGTTAATTATTTTTGTAAGTTGTCAGTAGTGTCACACCACGTGATGTGTTTTAGCTAAAGAACGAAATTAAATATAGTAGGTCATTCCAGTGGATCAATCGATGAGAAATCGATTGCCAAATGGTGACTGAGGGTCGCAAGGCAAGTCCCATATTCTTTGCCAAACCATAGTTGTAAATTTAAATTTTGTTTTAGGAAATATTAGACATTAGTTAGATTTGGGGGATAAATGCAAGTTTAGTTGGCTTGGAGAATTTTGTAGCGGATCTAGTACATTTCGTTAATCGTAGGCGGTATTTGCTTAAGTAAGGGTATTTTGTTATATCATGCCTTGCTTCATGACACAGTTAAATTGGAGATTTTAAATTAAAATGGAAGTTTAATTTGATTTTATAATATGGTTTGATGTTCAGGGATAATACAGAGGGAAAGAAAAGAAGTGAAACTATGTTTTATTCTGGGCGGAGTTTAGTTGACAGTTTAGTGGTAAATTGAAAACTCGAATTGTAAAATAAAAGGGGAGATAATTAATTAATAGAAATATTGTAAGGATAAATCTAGAAATATTATTAAAAAAAAAACATAAACAATAGTTATTGAAGGTGTAATAAGAAAGTATTTCATGGGAAAATGTGGATGGAGCCTAATAAAGTTTGTCTTGTCGTTGGGTGTTGTACGAAGAAAGATTGATATGAAGTTTCTTCGAAAGCGGGATTTTATGCTGCAGGTTTATAATTCAAATGAGGGTAGGCATTTAGGAAATGTAAAAGTAGGCGGATGAGTGTTGCCAGTTAGGGTTTTTAAAGTACCAACATTGTGATGCTAAATTGAACGGAAATTTTAGGTTTAATTGGACCAAATATTTAATGGAAAATGTTGTAATACGTATTTTAGCAAATTGATTCTAGAGGTTATGATATTTTGGGGAAGGCGAGATAAAAAGATTGAAAAGGTTGGATTATAATTGTAGCATATGGGAGGTTCAATTTGTTGTGAATATAAAATTCGTATTAATCAGAGTTCTATGATTATAGTACAATAATTTCATATGATTCTGGATAAATATGCTGAATATTACTCAAAGTTGTTAGTTTTGTTAGAAATGATGTAAGGGGGAAAACTTGTTGATTTATTTATGATTGAAACGTTATTTCATACAATTGTATGAATTGCTTAAATCAAATGTAGCTGAAATATCAGTATAGAGAAATATTTAGGTAACAGATTAATTTTAATTTGGTTAAAAATGGAGCGTCATTGTGCGCTTGAGTATAGAGAATCTTGAAGATAGGAGGTTATTAGTTAGTTGGATAGTACGTTGAAATTATTGATTAGTATAGGGGTTCATTTTGTAAGATTAGCAACATAAATATTATATTTACAAGTTGAGTAAGACAAAACTGAATTCTCCCCGTTTTTGAAGGAGAAGGGAAAATTTTAGGAACAATTTATGTAAAGTAGGGAAATGAAGGTAGAAAAAAAAGATGCTTAGATCGTGTGGGGTGAGGTTCCTGGAGTGAGTGAATGATTTTGGGGGGTTATAAAAGACGCGGCTCGAGGGAAATCGCTCTCTTTACTTTCCTCGTCGTCAACGTAGCATCAAGTGGAACCTCGGTAGAAGCCGTCAATACCCTCTTTGTAAGATAGTTTCGAACAAGTAGTATTTTTATAACGCAAGAAAACAGCAAGAAGTCAGGAAGAAAGTGCTTATTTGAGGTTTTGACGTATAGGTCCGCAACCGGGTGCGAGTCTCTTGCATATACGCTTTAATTAGGGCTTATATGGTATAAGTAAGCTTGAAATTAAAGTAGGTAGATTTTGGTTGCGAATGTTCATAAAGTAAAGTAAATTTCCCAATAAATCGAAGAAGTTTCCGAATCAAATTAGTTTGAAATTTATATAAGCAGTTGGGGAACGATAAAGGGGGTTTGATTTTGAATAAATATCAATAGTTTTGTGTCTCTAAGGGGCGTTCGGTCAATCCTCAAAGGGGTAGGTAATGTAGCATTGCTCTGTGGCGTGCAATGCGGGTTCTGTTAAAAGACACCTAGTTCAGTCACTTAATATCACCAAGTTAGCCAACTCGCTTGGGAGCCAACGAACCGAACGGCGCGCAGGAGTGTTCCTCGCCCAATCGTGGAGGATATGACTTGGTGGTGTTAATCCTCTTCTGTCAGGACTCAGCGCTGTCCCGTCCCACCAGCGCTGAGCACGTCCAAGCTGTTAGGAGAGAATTAGGCGAGTCATGCTTGCTCACGCTGTACAGATTCGGGCTTCGGTGATGGGGTAAGCATCACAAATACTGCATAGGAAATCTAAATTTAGTCGCTGGTAGGCAGGTAAACTCATTAGGTTTATAAATTCATTGTTAGGCGCGTAGGAACAGTAGGTTAGGTTTGCATCTCAAGGCGGGAGGGAAACTTGGATGCTGGTAAAAGAATGGACGTTCTCAAGAAGGTCGAGCTGTCAGCAAGGTAACAGCAGTAACGTTAGATAAGCTAGGAACTCTTACATAGGCGAAGAAGAGGTAGGTCAATTCGCAGTGTATCAGATTTAGGTAGGCCGCAAATAGGTTGGTGTACGACAAAATGGCTGTCGAAGCGAGACATAGGCAGGTGGTGTCGAGAATGGTACCAACAAGATGGCTGCCGCAGGTCATTCAGTGGTACATAGGAACTTGACTAGGTTGTGATGAGGTAGGATGATTTAGGAACGGAATCTAGGAAGCGCAGAAGTGTTAAATATAGTGAACGAAAGGTTATGTGAAACTACTGGATAGGATCCGAGGGGAAAGTATCAATCTTCCATAGTAGGCGCCTTAACAAAGATCTATTAACGCTATGACTCAGTGTTGTGAATAATTACTACGATGTGCTCAATTGAGTAGACTTTGCAAGCTCCAGTAAGTACCCACAAGTTGACCGATCCGAAGGAAAATTATCAATCTTCCATAGTAGGCGCCTTAACAAAGATCTATTAATGCTTTGACACAGTGTTGTGAATAATCATTATAATGTGCTCAATTGAGTAGACTTTGCAAGCTTCAGTAGTACCTACAGTTTGATTTACTATTAATTAGAGCTAGACAAATTCTTCTGTTAACATTGGATAATGATTTAATAGTGAAAGTTGATTCATAAATAAAGATTAGTTATTCATCTTTGAATTGGATTGGTTAAATTGAACCTGTTTTCAAATGGTCGATTACAGTTGAGATAATCTGTTTTGGTGATTGAGGAAGGAGTGCTAAAACAAGATCTGGGTGTATGGAATAAGCCCGTGTAACCATTAAACTAATGTTGAATCACAGTTTATGGAACACTAGATCATAGTTTGAGTAAACCTTTCAAATTAACAGAATGAAGGTTATGACTAACAGTGAGATAATACTTTGAAAAGTATCTACCTACTATGAAAATATTATATTATTTAGTGAATACATTAAATTCACAAATAATAAGTTCAACATATTATCTGAGTTCAAATATTACAACTAGGTTCAGCCAACTCAATTTGAGGATGAAAGAAATAGAATTTTATTGATATCAAATATTGCCTAGTCTACTCAACATTTAATTGAAATATCGCCTTTAACTTTAAATGAAATGAACTGAAGTCAATTCGGTTTATGGTTGTATATTTATAATTTAGCCGAGATTAAGGTGTGAAAAATCCGTCATAGAACTTTATTACCTTGTTTAGAATTGTCTTTCCTTCAGAATATGAGAACTATCAGTGTCCCAAGTAAATGGATAGTAATGTTGTGTCCATCTGTTATAATGTTAAACAATCATACTAGAATTAATTATTAAAGAAAAAAAAATTGTAATTCAGCCATCACAATTGAAGGAGAATTCCTCATTGTGAAAACTGATAGTTCGCTTGGGAGCATTTTGCTCCGTCCTCTTTTGTTGAAACAGACTGACAAAGACCAAATACCTTAATATAGTAATACTTACTAAGTAAATTTATCATGAAAAAAATATGGCTGGCCAGAAGGGAGTTGTCCACGTATGGTGACGAGACTCATTGTATAGAGCGGGGCGGAGCTCGTACCTTAGCTGGCAAAACCACAATTGCATATCCACTACTTGTACAATAACTTAAGAAAGTAAAAGAATCCTTATTTAAAAGCGTTGAGGGTTTTATTATACTTTGATCTCAGGCGACTATAACTTCTTAACTTATCTCCAATTATCTCTCTTATTTTAATGAATTAAGTTGACAATAGATAATTTACATTATTTAAGATAACGTCATACATGACCTATAATTTGACACTTGGCAGCGGAAGAGAATTATCCAAATTTAACTTTTCTCTATAACCCGACTTACCTATTTTTACCTTACAGTCTATTATGGCTGAACATACCCTCTTTTACCTTATAACAATCCTCCATTTAACTCATAAATTCACTTTGATCATTTCCTATCAACGTAGGTTTATTTCACTCATACTTACTTCATCAACGGAACGTAGTTGGGAACGCTTTCCTCTCTATTTATAGTATTCCCATTTTTGACACTAAAGAGCTATGGGGTTTCCCTTGGCAATATGACAGATATTAAGAATTAATATGAAGTTAAAGTAGGCTCACTTAGGAAAAACACAGACTTAATTTCTATTTCTCTGGTTGTATCAAAAGAGCAATAACTTTCTTTTAGTGGTATTTTTATTTAGAAATAATTGTAGTAGCAGGAATAATTAAAATCTAGTAATAAAAGCGAATACTTCTATTGGAAAATGAAAATCAATACTAATCACACTTTTAAAAGAATTTGGGTTCACTAATTATCACATCCAGGGTTCCTCCATTAGACATTCACAGGTCCTCTCAGATCACACAAAGCTTGTTAGTAAGGTTCTTTGTAGGTTAGTTAGGGTTGAATAAAGTAAATTTAGTAAATTGTATTTTGGAGGTTATTTAATCCAGTAAAATTTGGTTCCAATAGTTTAGTTATAATCAACGGTAAGTAGTAAGCGGATCTTGATTGTACTCTTGTCCTGTAGATTATTAGGTTTCCACTTAGGTTTTAGTCTTCTTTCATAGGCCGTGATCATCTAGTTCCGTTGGTGCCTTTAGGACGGGTACAAAGCAGGTTGACGCTGTATGCAGACTGCCGCTTACTGCCGCAGGTTCGCGCAGGTAACCAGCGAAGGCATTTTGTATGAATAAGCTCTGATAAGCGCCGACAAGCGCTGACACGCGCAGGTCAGCGCTGGCTCGTTTAGTATGAAATCCTGCTTCAACCTGCTTGCTTTGTGTTGACGGTTACTGCGCGAACCTGCGGCAGTAAGCGGCAGTCTGCAACCTGCTTTCTCTCTGTATACGGCCTTAGGGTGCCTCTCCATTGACGCGGAGCGAGGCGGCGGCGGAGTAGAGAAACGAAGAAATATCAACCAATAGGATTACGGAGCGGAGATTTTATGCAATCCTATTGGTTAATATTGCCTCGATTCTACGCCTCGCTCCGCTGCAATTCAAACAAACTTGGCTAAAATAATCCAAATCTGATTTTCTTTTCAGATTCTCTCTCAGCTACCTATAACAAAATGAACATCGAAGATCAAATAAACGTGAAACATGTTATGAAATAAAACAGTATTTTTTTCATTATTACAACACAAATATTTCTATAATTTTAATTTTGTTTCCTTTCATATACTTACCTAAGCCCTATTACGCACTAGCAGTCAACCGCGGAGGCGGCTACCCACCGTGTATTCCCAGAAGCAAAGATATAAAAAAAAATTAAGAGGCCATGTACGTACCTGTTTTATTTCCACCCCTGATAATGACCTTCATACTTTTCCAAACATGACAGAGCGGTGGTGGGACCACGGTTAAAAGACGGTTTTGTTTCAATTACCTGTAGACCCACTGTAGTGCAGTGGGTCTACAGGGAAAAATATTTACCTGTGGACCCACCAGTGGAGCATAGCGGTGGGACCACGGTTAATAAGTGCCCAGAAGTCCCGTTAAAGTTGGTCCATGACGAGGCTTTTGGAATTTTTTTTCCCAGAGGTTCAGTTACCTTTACAACTACTAATCCAACAGGGTTTGCTTCAGGGGGGGGACACTCTTGACACTCCTATACTAAGTGACATTATTGTAAAGGAAGTGCTTTCATCTCTCATTGGCGAAGATCATTACTTCATACAATTTTTTTTTTATAAGAACTCCCTCAACGATCAAGCAATGCTTGACAAGCACGTAAATGCTTGTCAAGCAGTTTATGGTTTGGGAATAGACAATGATTTTCTAATAGTCATTAGCGAGAGTACATTCATAAAGGTAGGTATACTCTTTTTATCAAAAACAAAATTTAATGGGGAGGCGAAGGCAAAGTGAATTACAGATGGCGCTTCAGTCTTTGGAACAATTGTCAGTTTGAGCTTATATTGTCTTGACTGTGTAATACGTGATTTTACTTTCTTAGATTGTATTTTTTTCGATTTTGCGGACAAACAATGTATTCTATGCTAACTTTAGCTCAGATAAAAGAAGAATTACGGAAAAGAAAAGCCAAAACAACAGGCAAGAAAGTTTATAGCAACTTACAAAAAAATGCTAACAAGCATTACATTTCTTTAAATTTCGTGTAAGATTTACAAGTAATCTTTTTATTTCAGATTAGAAGCATATGATTTACATTTTAACAAAGCAACTGAGTGTGAATTTCCGTGTTTATAGTTGCCTCATGATGCCTTCTGTGCAATAGTAATTTCAGGTTTCTGTACTGGGATTTCTGTACCATCCAAAATTACACGAACCGTTTTATCATATTTATTTTATTATTCTTAGTTTCTTGAAGGACTCTGGCATATAAAATTCTATTAATTCTCTGTTTGGCCCCAATATTGGGCTTATTCCATATTTGATATACCTATCAAATTCATCCAAGTTATAAATATGTTAGAAACTGCTGAGGTGTAAATATTAAAGAACAAAGCTGTTATAATTCAAATGTTGTTTTATTTTGGCGAAGCTTCATCAAATTCATGAAACATTCCTTTTGATTTATAATGTTTCTCAGGCTCAGCAAAGGAGAAAATCGAGGGAAAAGCATATTTTTTTTGATATTTTTTGCCCACTATTTTTTTTGTTACTGGGAAATCGATGAACTCCAATATTTTACAAGTAACATGCATAACAATGCGGCATTTTCTCAGTATAAAATTAAAAAGTGCAATACTCCAAGAGATTCCCATATGTTTTGACACTTTCTTTGAGGCGGCCGGGTACCAAAGATTAGACGCCACCTATCGGGATAAAATTGCGCTTTTCCTCCCCAAAAATCTTTTTCTGTGTTTATTTCGCACGTTTACTTATTTCAGTTGCTCCTTTCCACCGTTTCCCAACAAAAGAATAAGGACCCGGATAGTTTTAAAGATTGGGTAGAGATTGTTAGTGAAAATGTGTTGACAAGTTAAAAGAATGGGGTCTGCAACCAGCACCTTCGCCAGCAGGATAAGGCCTGTAGGCGTAGTACCTTCCCTTCACCTACCGGCAATTCATCGTGTAAGTTTTTTATGTAGGTACTAGGTAGGTACCATAGTAGAATCAAATTACTACCTCCTTGATTAAGGGTGCGTTTCCACTGAAGCAACATCACGTAAATTTTTTTGGGGCTTTAAAAATGGGGCGCTTGATTTTGAAATTGAAATATATATAACTTTGTAGAGTTTCGTAAGGCCTTTCAAATGATACTATAACCCCGGCGCGGAAATTTGTATTATTATTTTAGTGTTTATGAAAATATAGTTTTTTATGTTATATTTTTTCAGGCAACCAGACCCATCCCAGTTCCAGACCCATTTCAATTCCAACCCATCCCACTTCGTCTTCATATACCAGAAATATCATGTAAGTTTTGTTTACGCAAATTAAGGGTAGATATTTCTCAAAATAATTGTACCGTTACGTGCAGGTAAAACGTAGTTACTTTACGCACACGTTTTGTTATGAACATCGCTCCTCTAGAATTACAAAGACGTAACTGCAAACATCATGCATAATGCCCTCATTATGCATCAATTTCATAAGCTACAATATTTTTAATAATAAAATTACAAACATTTTTTTTTCAGATCACAGCCCACCCCCATCCCACTCTGTTGTCATCCTGATACAGGTGCAGTACGAGCTATCGAGCAGTTTAGTTGTGGCAACCGCAAATGATGAAAATTTTTTTTTTTTTATAAAAAACAAGTATTATTACTTGTTTCAATTCCGGGACTCTTTGGCTCCATAATCGTTTTATAGACTTAAAGTAAGGGTGTAAGTAAAATGATTGTATTATATCTCGTAATAATATGTAGGACTTCGTATAGGTGTCAGTTAAATTATTTTGGTTCGACCTTGCACCATCCTTCCTGTTTTTCTATGCGGAAGCATTAATTGCTTATTTACGAATAATTTTACTGGAATGGTTTTAATATTCAGTTATCAATTACTGGCTGCGCAACATGTTTTGATGAAAATGTATTTTCATTAAAACTGCTAGCAATACTTATTAAGTGTTAGTGATGTGTTCTTTAATAGGTTACATTTAACAAGATTATGTTATACTTACCTGGGAAAAATTAATAGCTGTGGCGAGGGGTGAAATTATGGCGAAGGTAAGCCGTTCAACAAAAGTGTTATAATCTGCATAGTGGATCGGTAGGGTGGGATTTCTAAAAGGTAAGCCAATGGGAATCGTCTTGTATGGACCCTTCGCCACTGTGTAGGTACATTAGTATACCTAATACTACTAGGTAGGTATACTAATGTACTACACAAACACGGTCAGGGTACCTACTACGCTAATAGGCACCCTGACCGTGTTTGTGAATGAATAAATATTAAGAAATAAGAATATGAACAATTTTGAATAAAATTATCCCTAGGCATAAACTGAGGAATAAATAAAAACATAATGACTCTTTCACTTAATTGTTTAATTTTGTGTCCTTTTCTTTTCTCCCTTTTGTAATTATGTTTTTAACTGTTTTGTTCTAGTTATCTCTTATAACATTTGAAACGTTTGTTCTCATGTGTTAGTTATTTTCTTCGGAAAAAATACTAATACTAGTGAACACGGCGTTTAGAATGTTATAAAAGATAATTAGAACAAAGCCGTAGGTAGGATTGCTAGATTAGGTACTAAAAAAAAAAAAAAAACAAACTAACAAGAAAATCGCCGATCAGAGATGGCGCTTCAAAATGAGTAAGTTTTAAAATCGCCAGAGGGCTCTCTACCCCTATTTTTTTTATCTTACTCTATGGTTTGCTTGTTAACACGATTCTGACAGATTTCCTTTTTGAGTGACATATTGAGTGTGGCGTATCAAGAACGGGAGAATACAAAGATTATAGAATATTCAATATTTAAAGGTGTGTGTGTCCAAACAAAGCTCCAAATGCAGCATTCATAGGACACAATCTACCCCGCTTGTCACCCGTCAGAAGGAACTTCTGAGAATCAAAATCCCACTAGTCCCATTAATAGAACCTCTGACTCTGAGAAGGAAAACCCCAGACCGACACAGCCCCGAAAGGGAAGCCCGTCATGGGACTACATGGGACAAAACGCCCGCCCCGCGCTTTCAACGGTTGAACTAGCCGGGCGAAGGCTCCTACACTAACACACCCTTTTCCTGAAAAAGTGGCAAAAAAAATTAATAAAAAAAAATCAAAACAAAAATATTATTATACTCTCACTTGACTCTCACTCGATAAAAATCCAAAGAGTAAAGTCTTTTTGATCATATTGTGTTTTGACACTCGCATTTTGAGTCATTCTCACAAGTATGTCATTTTCGAGGAGTTTGTGAAAAATTGAAAATCCAAGACGTGATTTTGGTAGGTATTATATATTTATTTTACCCGGAAGTCCCTTTTTAAGGGACTTACCGAGACAGGTGTGATTTTGGAATAATTTTGGCTTAATCTGAATAAGCCTGGAATATGAGAGTTGTTATCATGAGAACGAATAAACCAATACACTTTTGATAAGGCAAGTAAATCTGTTTTATATTCCGTTTTATCTTTTAACCTTTGGACAATTGTGTGTTTTATAGTAAACTTTATATTGAATTTAAGCCTTGAGGAGCTGTATTCATAAAAGTGTTTTTCTTAGGTATGGAAAAATCAAACCGTTACAAGCCAAAAACCAAAAAACCTGCAGCAAAACCCAAGACGCCAAAGAAAAAGAAAAGTGATGGTAATTTATATTTTAAACATTACTCAAGGAAACTCAATAGAAAAGTCATACTTAAGATATTGAAACTATTATGGTTAATATTACTTTAAGCTCTGCTAAATCATGCCAGTGTTTTGGCGAGTAGCTTCATAATAACTGACCGAAAAATATCTACATAATGAAGAACAGAAGATAAAAACAACAAAAAGTCTTCAATAACAAGCCCAATACGTACAACCATCTACTTTAAATTCTGGAAAGACTTAAAGTCTACAAATTCCATAGATTTATCTACAAAGATATTAAAGTCTAGCTACCACTTAGGTATCTCTTACTGTTTGTTTTAGGGCCCCTTTATATCTCAGGGCGTCCTCATTTTAATTAAATTTATTGCTCGCTAAGTAGGTACATAATGTATTTAAAAGTCACAATGTACAGATTGAAGCTGGTTCTATAATATATTAACAAACAATAACCTCAGTAAAATAAAGTTTGTAGTACTATAACAAACTATATACATAAGGTTATTGTTAGTAAATAAGCTAGATGAGGGCGCTAGGTGAGGACTTGAGGGATATAGTCGCCTTAAGAAGTAACCTCATAAGATTGAATTGAATCCAGGACCAACGTGCTCGATGTTCCTGGCAGAGCTTACCAGGAAATTGGCTTCTAAGAAGAGGGAAGAGATCGAGACCAAAAATATAATTCGTGAGTAATTAATACCCTAAACTTCGATTACGAATTCAACGAACTAAAAAATATATGTAAATGAGGTAGATGAAAAAAAACACCCTACAGCGTTGAAACTTATATACGTTATCTGCTAACTATAAGGGCAGTTATGTTTGTGTCTTTATGACCAGTTAGAAAGTGTGCGTGGCGTTATTTCGAGGTGCCGTTGTTGAGACTCTGACCGGACATCTAGGGTACACAGTGACCACCCAGGCGGACTCGGATTCAATGGCAATCCCATTCCCATTTAAGAAAAAAAAATTGTTTCTGTCATTAATACCAATAGCAGTAGTCTAGCTGCTTAATCACAATTTTGTTATAGCCGGCAACGCAAATGGCAAATTCGGTTCTTTTTAGGGTTCCGTACCCAAAGGGTAAAAACGGGACCCTATTACTGAGACTCCGCTGTCCGTCTGTCT
The DNA here is from genome assembly GCA_928269145.1 of Agriphila tristella. NCBI lineage: Eukaryota > Metazoa > Arthropoda > Insecta > Lepidoptera > Crambidae > Agriphila > Agriphila tristella. The sequence goes on along the minus strand of OV743436.1, from coordinate 24,934,986 downwards.
GTCACCAGGCTGTATCTCATGAACCGTGATAGCTAGACAGTTGAAATTTTCACAGACGATGTATTTCTGTTGCCGCTATAACAACAAAAAATAGAAAAAAAAAAAATTTAATTCCATACAACAAACGCGATTTTTTTGCCGTTTTTGGTACGGCACCCTACGTGCGCGAGTCCGACTCGCACTTGGCCGGTTTTTTTACTTAATACGTAGAAGTTTGTATTTCAATCTTAGTTCCCAAATTAGAAAATTAATAGTCTGTGTTTATTTGAATACAGCAGCTTTACTTTATTGAAATGTTAACTTTATTGTTTTCTTACAGAAACAATCATTGACAGCATCACCAATGCCTTGCCGATCAAATTCTCGAGAAGGTCACCTCAGAAAAAAGAGTCTCCTGTTAAAATAGAAACATTGCAAACGTTTGCACCAGAACTTCTACCAAACGACACGTTAGAAATTCCCCCGAATGAAGCAGACAAAACGGATGATGAGGCTGATTTAATGCAAATAGAAAGTGGTAAACCGGCATTTAAAATACCCAGAATGCCTTTAGCTAGCAGTGATGTGTTCAAGCAAGCAATCGAAAAACGCAGGCGAGTCTCCACTGAAGATGTAGCTGTGAACACGGGTACGGATCACGACGTGGCAAGCGAAATTGCCAAGTATGTAGGAACGCTAAAAAAGATATCCTTGATAGCAGAAGAATTCAATCAAAAAACTGGTAAGTAAATATTAATTGGTGAAAATTCTTATCCATCCAAACATACATTTGAAGAAAGAAATATATGGGATGCAACTTAGGCTTTATAATATCTGATTCTAGTTAAAAGCCTCTCAGAGATTAATAAGTATTAAAAAGTTAAGAAATGAATATTAGAGGATGAATATTGGTATATTATAAAGGTTATTTATATGCACTTTATTCTTGTTTCAGCAAAAAATTTGAAGGAGATAGTAGACAGCGTTCAAGAAGACTTGATAAAGAAACTGGAAGAAATTCAAGCTGAAAGAAAAGCATCACTCCGAGCCGAAAAACCGGTGCAAATAGACGAAGTGCCAGAACTTTTGGAAGAAGATTAACACTGGCAAATTCGAATATGACGTTTCACTTTTTAATAATATGACAGACTATTGTGTCAAAATGGGAAACATCGTTTGGGGATTTTGAAAATTGTATGGTAAAAAATTAAATAAACTAAAAAAATAATTGTATGGTTTTATTTGTGAAAATCCTTAGTTTTGATTCTGACTAGATTTCATATTGTGATAACAGTGAAGGCAAATTAAGCTACAAGAATATTTGATGTCTTCAGGATAAGAAGCACAACATATTGAACACGTGAAAATAAGAACAAGGTATTGTATAGTATTAGAAAATACTCACAAAATAAAATTCTTAGAAGACCACAATATAAATTTTGACAATTATATATTTATTAATTATAATATTTAGTACTGATTGCGAGAGTCTTGCAACTATTGCATTTACCTATACTCAGTAGGAGAGAAATTATGTCTATATAATCTGTCTAATAATTATGACTAAGGATCATCAATTACACAGGCAACTGTTGTCATTTCATCATTTGAAACATTTATGCGACAAATATAGACTTTTGTATTGCGACAAGTCTACAATATATTATTATGTATATCTATCACTTATCGGTGAGTGAACAGAATGTAGTATTTATTGTACAGTCCATGGGGTGAGATTATTAAGATGAAGCATTAAAATTATAGAAAGCTTTATGGGATGCACTTTCAGTTGTAATGGATCCCACTACTGCTAGATATGTATCAGGGGAACGGGATCATTTAGACTACATCGTTGCATATGGACACCGAATAAAAGTTCATCGTATAAATTCAAAAGACAAACTCAACAAAGGTAATATTTGTACTTACTGAATTATTTCAGATTTTATAACTGTTTTATCTGTAATGGAACTTTTCATGTCCCACGACAGGCTTTCAAGAGTTATTGAGCACTATTAACAATGAAAAGAAAAAGGTTACCAGCAAATTGCCTCGAGTTGTTAAAGTGCCAAATATATCAAATTCTGATAAGCGTGGTGAACAGTCTGTAGGGTTGTTCAATCATGAATCTTCAGGTATTTTAAGTAAAATCATGAAATGTAATAGACCTTCAATTTTTATTAAGGTTAAATATTCCATTAATTCTAGGAGATTGTATGGAAGGACCTAGTAAACGAACACATTCGCCATCGAGACTTAAGAATGAAGGTACCTATTGATTTGTAAGAAAAAATACAATAATAATAATGAGTATAGCTCATTTGAATAGAAAAATATTTTTAATTAGGAATCGGAGCAATAAAAAAACCAAGCATGATCCCTCGGCGTAAGGCACCCAATTCTTTGAGTTGCAAAGCAGATGAAAAAGGATCTGCAAGCTATTTTACAAATGATTCACACATTCAAAGAGTTTATTTACCTAATGTGAATCCAGGTAATTTTAAATCTCTTTCACTTTAGTGTTATACTTTCAATTCTAGTTTTAGATTAGAAGAAAATTATCACAGTAATTTAAACAGATTGAAATGCAAATCAAAAGGTATTTAAGGTAGCTGCTGCAGTAAGATCGCAGTATTTTTGAACAGCTTAAAACATAATTCAATATTAAACCTTATTCTAAGAAGTCTACAGGTTAATACTTTTTATTTATTTGTAGATTTTCGCCAACTCGAAAACTCTGCAACGACGTCGTTAGCTTCGGCAAGGCCAATCCCTACCTTTGGCCAAATTTATAGGCCGAATAATGTAGTAATAGACGGAGATACATTTTATGGTACATTACAATTTGGTTTTACATTTACTGCCATCTTATAACAGCAGCTTGACTACCACCAGTGAACTTTCCTTTGGGATTTTTGAAAATCTAATATAATAGTCGTATTAAGTAATCTTTTTGTTTCCTTATAACTTTTGTAGATTGGTACATGGAGTTAGATTTGCCGAGGAATACCCAAATAGATGATTTTTTCAATAACATTCGACAAACACCCGAAAGCACAAATACAGTCCACACTATCGACAATGCTGGTAAGTTGAGATACTTAATAGGATAGAACAGAATAAAAATAAAAATAAAGGAGATGTCCCAGCGTTGCCCCAGTTTCATTTTATTTAATTACTTTCATAATTAAAAAATGCTAATTACATTTTATTTTGGTATCAAGAATCGTTTTATATTTAGAAAATAAATTACAAAAACATTAAGTTGTTTTCTGAAGTATTTTGTGAAAAAAAAGTACTATAATGATAAAAAAATTGTGATTTAAAAGCGTTTTAACTTAAAAATCCCACTTTTTAATGCAGAAAATAATTATCAATCTGATTCTAGAGTAAAATACCTACTCTGACATACTACTTTGATTAAGACGCGATAGACTTTCATTATTTGAGAATGGTGGGGCAAATGACATAGGCGCGATGGGACATGTCCTTTATGAGCCGTTTTATAATACCGCAGTAGAATAATTTTATATTGCAAAACGTTAAAAATCATATTATTTTTCCATCGATTAAGTTTGTAAAATTAACAATTACTTAAAGTTTTATATTATAAAGTTTAGTTATTTTCTTTATAGAAGACAAAAAGCTTTCTTTAGAGGAAACTAATAAACCCACAGAAATAAATGATAATGATAGTCATAAAAGTACCAATAACAATAATAACAATGAACAATATTGGGCTACAAATGAAACAGAATATCCAACTCAAGACAATGAGTCTGGTAAGTCTATGTCTATTAAAATTAGTAATTTAACCTAAACTTGAGCTATTAAAGTATTTTTATATCCATTTTAAGAATTACTTGTATTGCTGGTATCAAAAGAAATATGGTGTCAGAATTGCTGGTATTGAACAAAACTGCCGCAACACTACCCAAAAATACCCGGTGTGATATCATCCTTACTTAATATTATTTAAAGGGGATTCTGATGAACTCGGTGGAGAGGAGCTCGGTGACGCAGTGGTTTAGCGCCTGGCCCAGCGATTGCGGAGGTTAAGCAACGTTCGCAAGGGTCGGTCATGGGATGGGTGACCAAAAATTTATTATCTTGAGCTCCTCCGTGCTTCGGAAGGCACGTTAAGCCGTCGGTACCGGCTGCATTTGCAGTTGTTAACACCCAGTAATCCGCATTGAGCCCGCCTGGTGGGTTATGATTATGACTCATCCTCCTTACGAAAGGAAAACCTGTGCCCCAGCAGTGGGGACATTAAAAATGGCTGATGGACATTCTAATGAACAGATGGGTTCTCAGGGATCTCCTGGGGGGTGGGGATTGGGCTGGGGGATCCTGGTGGACGAGAGACCCATTTCCAACAGTTGACTTTTGTCATAGGGTACAGCTCTATCCACCCGGGTAACAAAAACTTGGTCAGAACAGACTCCAAGCATTCGGTAAGCACCGTAAAAGAAACCAAGGTATATTCCACGACGTTACCCGAGAATAGTGACCATTTTGAAGTGGTTGATTTAAATACTGCAAGTGTTCAAAGTTCGGAGACGGGTATGATTTTTTGAAATTATTTTAGCATAATGAGTAAACTCATTTTCCAGCGTTGTAATATTTACTAATTATAAATCCGTAATATTATAAATGCGAAATTCCGTTTGTTGGTTACGCCTTAAAGATAATGATTACGGACTACTGAAAATCATCATGAAGTTTTACATAAATACACGTTGTCATGTCAGGGGTACAGACTAGGACATAATATCGCACCCCCGGTGCGACACTGTCACTTATGCAAAAAAGAAATTTTTCAGGAGAAGCATTTAAAACTTTGACATTTCATTAAACAATGATTTTAGAAGATATAGGCAAACTTAATAGCTTATAATAATGTGTCAACTTTGAAGTTCACTTTGGGATATATAATGACAATTTAATATTTTAAATAATGTATTTTACCATTATTTAAACATACAAACCCCCTCAGAAGTGACGTTGTGGCTCTAAGAGGAAATAATAACTGTAGTTATGACACATAGAGTTAATAATCTTAGGTCACTATTGCTCCAGAATCAAAAAAATATTTTGTCACAATTACCTTAGTAACAGTGTAGCTCCAAGACACATTTGCATTTGCGGGGGGACCGCGCACAACTTACCAATAAAACGATGTTGCTCCCAGCGTCGCCAAGATTCGCCCCAAAACGACAATGCGAATGACACTCACGCCCTCAAACGGAACTATGCGTACTACAAAAGTAACGTTTTCGCACCAAATAAAGGGGCGCTTTAGGACAAATATTAGTAATATTACGTATTTAACTCGACTGTGGAAAGGAAAAAAATGCTAAAGCGCCATTTTGGCCATTATGAGTTATATATATCATTGGATAGCGCTTTTTTTTCTGCGTCGATCTGTCTAGGTTTCAAAGCAATCGGAGCACTTTTTTGGCGCTTTAGCATTTCTAAAATTCAACGTTTTTCACAAATTTACGCTGTCAATATGACTAAAGCGACGTATTTTTATTATTTTTGTAACAAATGTAGCATGAGAATTTTTATCCGGTCCACCTTTATTTCATTTGTACCACTTGAGCAATTTTCGTTTATTCAAATTTGAAAAGTAATGGTGATTTAGTAATTTAAGCATTTTATAGACTACAATGGTTTGGCGCTTTAGCAAAACATCATTGGTTTAAGAAGTAAGAACGGTTGGCGCTTAAGCAATTTTTGCTAGCTGTTTGTGTTATTATTACTCTAGTACGTTAGCGAAAATACTACTCTCAGATTTATTGATGCAACGTATATTACAATACAGAAGTCATAATTTGACATTATTTCGATTAACTGAAACATAGTAATACTAATTACTTCACGCTTCCAAGACACTCAATGGGAAGTCACCGATTTTGATGCTTCCCTGGTTTCACCCACCCAAATAATGTTGACCTCTGCACTACTCAGGTCGTCGAAGTATGGCTCGTAAACAGCTGAATAACAACCGATCACTACAGAAATTCATAGAGCGGGTGATAAGCCAATACTCAAATCCTCCAGAAGCTTTTCAATTCCGTCATCGTTGAAGGCAGAACGCCGAAGGCATGACTCTCTTAAAGAACTACAGACCCATCTCACTTCTGAGCCATTTTTATAAGTTGTTTTCGAGAGTCTTTACGAATCGTCTCGCTCGCAGGTTTGGCGACTTCCAACCTCCCGAACAAGCCAGGTTCCATAAAGGCTTAGCGCCATGGACCACATCCATACGCTGCGGCAGGTCATACAGAAGACTGAGGAGTATAATTTGCCACTCTGCTTGGCGTTCGTGGACTAAAAGACAGCCTTTGATTCAATAGAAACCTGGGCGGTACTGCAGTCTCTCCGGAGGTGCCAAGGGTAGTGGACTGCAGGTATATCGAGATGTTCAGGTACTAACACGAAAATGCCACCATGTCGATCCGGTTGAGTACGAGTACAGAACTAGAGCACAAATCCAATGCAACTGCAGGGAAATGTAATTTCTTTGAAACTGTTCACTGCTGCATCAGAGGACATCTTTAAACTCTTAAACTGAAAAGGACTCGGCATCAACATTAATGGTCAATACCTAACATATCTTCGTTTTACCGATGATATAGTACTGGCTGAGATCTTGGAAGAACTGAACACAATGCTCGAAGATCTCAGTAGTGCTTTGCTCCCCAAAGAGTGGGTATCAAGATGAACATGGGTAAGACGAAAATTATGTCGAATGCGCATGTTGTGCCCGCTCCAGTTCATGTTGAGAACACTACACTTGAAGTTGTGGGATGGGCAGCATTCGGGAAGCTTTGAAATATCTTCGCTTCAAATTTACCTTAGTGTCTCAAGACGAAAGTCAGTGCGTGTTGTCAGTGATAATGATTTACGGCAGTGAAACGTGGTCGCTCACTATGAGTCTCATAAGGAGGCTCAAGGTCACCCAGCTTGCAATGGAAAGAGCCATGATAAGCGTTTCCTTGCGTGATCGAATCAGAAATTAGGAAATCTGCAGGAGAACTAAAGTTACCGACATCGCTCGAAGGATTGTTGAGTTGAAGTATCAGTGGGCTGGACACATAGCGAAAAGAACCGACGGCCGTTGGGGCAGAAAGGTTTTGGAATGGCGACCCCATACTGGACGACGTCCGTGGGTAGGCCTCCGACAAGGTGGATCAACGATGGTGAAGGTCGCGGTGCGCCGCTGGATACAAGCAGCGCAAGACCGATCGTCGTGGAGATCCTTGGGGGAGCCCTGTACCCAGCAGTAAGTGTCGTGAGGCCGATATGATGATGATTTTAATATTAGCCAGCAAGTTTTCAGAAAAAATAATACAGCATTAATTTTCACCGTGCATCACCATCACCACACCGCACTGCAACTTGCAGACAAATTCCAATGTGATTTGATCGGATGGCAGTAGCCGAGCAGTAGCATAGCAGTAGCCTCTCCAAAGGCCGCCGTTTACAGTCCACCAGGGCGATGCCCGCGGGCTGCTTCAGCAGCCCGCGCACCAGGGCGAAATAATAGACAATTAACTGAAACATAGTAATACTTATTACTGATATCGATAAGTAAAAAAGAAATCTAATATAGAGTAATTGAGTTGGTGTTCAGCAATACTTGTTTGCATTTATTCTACAGCATTGGTGCATTTAAGCAATTTTCCCTAAAGGGTTCGGGTAAATCATCGCCAACATGGGTAATTGAGTAAACTTTTCTTCACTGCATCTGTTAAAGTTAAGGTCATTAAGCATTTTGTCATTGCCCTAGAAAAGATCATTGCGACTTATAATCAGTTTTCACTGACTGGGTTCTTACAATATTGTGGACATAAGTAATTTTTTCCTGACTGGAGTTTTCTCAAAAAAATAAGTATTTTTGCTTAAGTGACAAGTATTTCGCGATATAATAGAATTAGAAACCAATGAGTATTTCCTAAATTTGGGAAAAAAATAAATAATATGGTCTTTCATACACATGAATTTGCTCACGTTAATAACAAAAAAGTTATGATTTTTTTTTCGAAAAAATGAAACTTTAAACCTCATTTCCCACAACTAGCATTTTGGCGCTTTAGCATTTTTTCCTTTCCACAGTCGAACTCATTTTTGTATTTTTTTGCAAAAATGACAGTGTCGCACCGGGGGTGCGATATGGTACTTTTCAACCAGAAAAAAGTATTGTTCCCAAGGAATAGCAAAAAAAACATTCCACGCAGACGAAATCGCGGGCGGCCGCTAGTCTGTAGGAATTGTAGATGGTGGGTAATATGGAGGTATGGAGGTAGCCATTAGTAGGAAGGCCAAATGGAAGATCTTCCTCGGGGCTGGGTGGTATTGGCCCGGGGACTGCGCCCTCTCCTTTAATCGTCAGCCTAAACACAAAATTTGAAGATCCTAGCTTCAAAACCGTGAGGGAATTTCATACAAACCCTCATCCCCGATTTCGCCCTTATTTGACGATAAAAGATAACTATGTCCTTTCTCAAGCTCTATCTATTCTATCTCTGTACCTTTCATCAAAATCGGTTCAGTAGTTTAGACGTGAAAGCGTAACAGAGTTACTTTCGCATTTATAATGTTAGTGTGGATTAGTTCCAGAACCTACTATAGCTGAACATCAGACTGTGGTGATAGCACGTATACCTAGTCGGAATTTGGTGGAATATAAAAGCACAAAAAGTGATAAAGCTTTGGAACCCATTGTTTTTGTCAAATCAGGTACGACATCATTATCAAAGTTTCTAAGGAATTATTGTCTTACAGAATTCTATAGAGAGTAGTTTTTTTTTCGAGCAGTTGTAAAAATTAACTATAATGTTATTTATGTAGTATAAAACGAAGAATCAAAGGTAGTTTGGGGATGGGCTTAGAATTAAAATGCATTAGAAGTTGTCTCTGGTGGTGAGGCAAGCATCTGGAACCGATAGTGTCCACGCACTACGTAGCTGTAAATAAAGAAGAGTTTCCGACAGTAAACCTGTACGTTCTTTTCCAGAATTTAGCAAGATTTTGCAGTATCCGTCAAATAATAAGCCTGAAACTACGGCAGAAACGCAGGACAAGCTGCCGTCTTATGTCGATTGTGCTTCAGAAATTTTACAGAAAACTACAAATTTCGAAGTGGACGGTAGAACTTTAAGCTGTTAGTCTTTTTAACAAATAATTTGTTATCGTCTAAGTATGACTAAAAATTATTAGGGCGGGTCGCTAGTGAAGATATTTATTATCGTAGGTACACATAAACCTTTCGGAAAAAAATATAACTTAATGATAGTGAAATCCGTATCAAAATCCGTTGCGTTAATTAAGAAAATTTATGGAGATTAAATGAATATGAACTAAGCGAACAAAGAGACAAACACAAATAGTGACTTTGTTTTGATGAGAAAAACGATTGCTACTACCTACTTTGCGACGACGCTTCGTTATGAAATCATTTTTAGAATGCTTTTTCCGGTACACACAAATATGTTATATTAGTATAATTGATTCCAAAATGTAACCCTCAAATTCCACTTTATTCAAATTATCATTTACCTATAAATTCCTCTTAGGTTGCGATTCTCCAAACACCACCACCACCAGTAGCATGATAGAAACCGACGTTGAAATTCGGGACGACTACTCGAGCCAGTTCGAGCTCGGACAAGCAGACGACTTCAGCCTCCTCGAGGAGTATCCCTCGCTGTGGTGCCAACACCACTGCGCGTCACAGAGTTGCCACACCTTCACGAAGTCTGCGGGCTCCAGTACAGACAACCCGATGCCCTCGCTCTATTGCGTTTGCCACGGGAGAAGGATTGATTCGTTAGGAGTGATACAATCGGGTTAGTCAGTATCTTACAGACAGATATCGGTATCTTATTTAGAGATAATTTTGATTCAAAAACATTCAAAGCGTAACTGTTCTATACAATAAAACGTGTTACAAAATAACCCCTAATCACAGAACATATAATCTAATCTAACGCCCTAATGCCGAAGGAACCATCAAACTGAACTTTTACTATGGGACCAACTTTGAAAACGCGAAAAAACATCAGCTGTTTCATACATTTTAATATTTTCGTTATTAATTTTTGTAAGAAACAGCTGATATTTTTTCGCGATTTAAGAGTTGATCCCATAGTAAAAGTTGTTAGTTTGATGGTCCATATCTAAAATATTTAGCATTAGGGGTTATTTTGTAACAAGTTGTATAATTATTGTCGTTAGAATTTATTGAAGAACTCGCGACAATTCTATCTTGTAACCAAAACAACAAATTGTTTCTGGTTTTAGAAGCCATTTTCTCTCACGTTGATGATCCTAAGCGGAATGCGAACAACCTTTCTCTAAATTCATTGTCATTTCAAATAAATCATTATAAGTAATCATTATTTTCCAGAACACGGGAACAAAAACCATTCCTGTCGGATGAAGCACCTTCACGGAGATAATCCTTCTAATTGCAAGAAACTTGAAAAATACAGACCGTTCCCGAGCTCCAGATATAAACGTATTTAATTTTATTTACAACTTACACTTACACGTCAATACTTACAAACACATAGGTAAATCCTTAAATTTCGGTTTGCTAATGATAGGAAAATTTTAATTTCGACTGTACGTTAGTTTTATTAGAGTTGTCGTAAGTTTCCGTTAGTTAAAATTAGTGCCTACTTAATGTTAAATTAAGCATACAAAAATCTTTGCAGGCATGTTGTTTAAAACATAAACTTAAAGAAACTTTCACATTAATCACTGTAGCAAGATTGTGCATTTATTATCCGCTCGGCTGAGTTTAGCCATTTTGTCCGCCGTAAACAAAGTTTCCAACAATTGTTTCAAAGTGACAATATTGTAAGAAATTAAAAGACTTAAGTTTTACAAGAGGAAAACTCGTTTATAGAACTGCCTCGGGCAGCTGCTTTTTCAGTAACTAACTTTCTTTCGTTATAAAACAAACTTTATTCAGCTTTAGTTATCTACCACTTTACGTTAAACATGGTTAAACTGCATAAAATAAGGAATTTAAACGTGAAAATCAGAGACGGACTAATTAGTGATAAGCTACAACTTATAGCTTACCCCTAATTACTGCAGCGTAGACGGTTTGGTCTTTTTGTCAGTTCATTAGTGCTTAATCAGTGCTTTAAGTACACTAATGAATGACAGGGCTTAATCGCACTAATGAACTGACAGTTGACGAATACAACTAAAGTACTATTATCTATTCTGTGACTAAAGCACAACAGCTTTATTAAAGTTATTTTATTGTTTAACACACAAGTACAATTCCGATACAGGGATTTTTTTCCACTCTTCCCAACTTATGAGTGGAAAAAAATGGGAAGAGTGGAAAAAAAAGTCATGTAAGCACCTATCCCAACTGATTGGAATAGCCAGTTGGGATAAATGGAATAGCCCGTTTTCATGGGCGTACCCAGGTTCTGGGCCAGGGGAAAAATCAGATTTTTCATAAGTACCTTTTCAAATAAATAAACATACTCAAATTAAATAGGTACTTTATTTACCATACATTCTCGAGAAGGGTTGCCAGATCAGAAGTTCAAAATATCTGGAGAAAATGGGGGGCAGCTGCCCCTCCCCATTTTCTTCATGCCCGTTTTGGTTCAAAATTTGTATCTTTAATCAATTGTTAATTCGCTTGCAGTGACCCACCCTTTCAACGGTCTGCGCAAGCGACTATCCTTCTCTGGTATATGCCGGCGACGGTGGCGCCACGTCTGGAGGAGGACCACGGCCAGATGGAGACACATATCCAAGTCACCCGCCAAGCTGAACAAATGTATGACTTATACTGACACATTTTAATATCCCCACTACTGAGGCACAGAACTTCCTCATAGATGATTAAGCTTTTAACGTTTTAAATGATATTAAATCATATAATAGCTAAAAATAAAAAATAAAAAAACCCCCGACACACGTACGAAATTTTGAATCGATCGGACCTAAGGAAGGTAATCAGATCCCCTCATCAACTACAAAAGAGCTGATGATCTTCAAACGGCTGAACTGATTTTCATGAAACATGGCTTAGAACACTCGGGATAAAATTATCTATAACACAATAAACTAAACGAAAATCGGTTCATCCGTTTAGGAGGTACGATACCACAGAACAGATACACAGATACACAAACAATATGTTAAACTTATAACACCTCTCTGTTTTTGCGTCGGGGGTTAAAAAAAACAAATCATTACCCAGTACCTTCTCTTAAATAGTAGATTGTTATACAAGACGCTAAAATGACCCATTGCATACGAGGTAGTTTTATTCCCGAGCTTTAGCGAGGGAATAAATAGAAACCGAGTTACAATGGGTTTTAGCGTCGTGTGTTACACTCTACTTTTCACTACGAAGGCGAGAAAATAAAATACAATATTAAATACCTAGTTTATACTTACGTAAACGAATCCACTCATTTTTCTATCCTCCACTTCATAAACTTTTCATACAGTATTTAAATAAATGATTTGTGCTTGACGGCAAAAGATTAAAATTAGTTCTTTCCTATTACTTACTTACAGTCACACAATTCAATCAGTTTGGTATTAGAGAAAAATTCTAAAGATTTCGCGCCTTTTTTAATTTCTACTGTAGCAGCTAAGAAACACAATGCACGCATTCTACGATCAAACTTAAAGTCTCAGAGTATAAATATAAGTCTATGATTTCACCGAAGAGATCGCTGCTTTTAGTTCCATTTTCAAAAATAAAAATGAGAAACATTATTAAGTCGAGCGAGTCTTTATTCGTGATTATGAATAAAGACTTTTTCGTTTTAGTAGGGTCATTGGTAATAGACAAACATTAAAAAAGAAAAAACTTTATCCCCTAGAGGTAATTTTGCTATTTTATCCTGGCTCTTGTACCTTACAATGACGGACTTTTAGAGCAAGAGGAGTGAAAAAAATATTCATCTTAAAGCTTATAATCTTAATGACTTATTTTAGAAATAATAAGATTTTTTAATATCTTTATTAATAATATATTTCAGACCGTATAATAGAGTATCTTCAAACCCCCACCATTTGGGAAGACGTCCAGGTGCAAACTTTGACACGAGTTTACCAAGAAGCAGGTGAAGGTGAGGATTTCTTTTCTGTACTTACTTCTTTCTTGTTCTGTACTTACCACCACAGAATAGATAATAGCGTAAACGAAACAATAAAATATAGCATTTTATCTCTTGACTGTATAAAACATATAAACATACCTAAGTAATCCCTGATAATAGGGATGATAACTAATGAATAAAATAACGAAATACTAATAAAAATCGCTTGTATACCTCTTGGTTTTATATATTTTGTATTATTTGTTTTATGACCCTTCAAAGTTGGGCGGACAAATCCATTTAAAAAATATAAAATTTATTAAATAAATAATATCTTTAATTAGTCAATAAAATTGATAGCAAATTTGTCTAAGAAACCATACTTAAGCGTGACGTTATAACTTAGTAGCCGTTAGTATGAAGCGTTTTCGGGTGAGTCCAATTTTGTGCATTTCAAACTGTGATATCTCGGGCAGTTTTCATGCTAGCGAAATAACTCTTTTACCAATGTTTCTTTTTTTTAGAGGTAATTTATGTAACTTAAAAAATAGTCATCATGCCTACTACACCGCATCTTATGTAATTGTTAATCACACATTACCACCGAAGTTTGAACTTGGAAAACAAGAATAGCCCATGGGCTATTAAGGCGCTTTCCTGGCCGAAAGTGGCACCGCGGTGAATTTTTACACAATTTTAAACTTCTCGTGGAATTTTTGGGGCCTATTAGTCTGGTATTTTTTTGGTTTTTTCTAGAAGTATACTTCTAGAAGTAGATAGATAGATAGATAGATAGATAGATAGATAGATAGATAGATAGATAGAAAATGTTTATTCAGCAAAATAGTTACAAAAAATATAAAATTAACATCAGATTTACAAATTTTTGCTGAAACGGTAACATCTCAGCTTGTGCCACTGCCTGAAACAGTGGCGCTGGTTTTCAGATGCAACCGTGGTGGTGGTGACAATAATTATACATATTTCCATATAATAGTCAAAACTACATATTATTATATATATTTATTCAAAAAAAATATCTAGGTATGCAATATGATGCTACGTAACTAATAGTTTACTTTCATTATTGATTGATCAGTTCACAAATAATTACTCTGATAGTTTAGATTAAATGAGTACAAAGAAGACTTATTATAGACCCAGTCACAAAAAACATATTTAAACCTTTTAAGTATACACTGTGAAATTGTGATACAACATTACTAATGATTTGCCACTTTCATTATCGATCAGTTTACAAATAATTATTTTGATAGTTTAGCATAAATGAGCATAAAGAGAAAACTAATTATAGATCCAGTCACTTACACTGCCAAGTTGAATGTTTAAGAAGTATGATTTAATTTTACTTTTAAAACTGTAGACAGATGTGGGAGCACAGAGGGGTGGAGGGATATTATTCCATATCTTCGTGGCAGTGTATTTAAAGCTACCCTTGAAAGCAGCAGTGTTATGATAAGGCACAGCAAGTCGAGATGAACGGGCGCTTGTGTACCAAGAAAGTTTGTCATGAAGATATGGAGGTTTGCCACTTTTAATGACACCAAATAAAAGAGTAGCAAAGTGAATATGTCTTCTAGATTCCATATTGAATATTTGAGCCCTATTTAGGAAAGGTGAAACGTGACTTCTTGATGGTATGTTAAAACAGAACCTGGCACATGCATTTTGTACCCGTTGTATTAATGATTTACTTTTAGAAAATAACCTAGGACCATAAACAGTGTCAACGTAATCAAATTTTGAAAGAATTAATGAGTCAACAAGTCTAATGCGCAACTCCGTATTTAGGAAATTTCGGACTCTATAAAGCACTTTCAGACGGTAAAAACAATTTCGTGCTAGCTCTCGAATATACGTTTCAAATCTCAAATCAGAGTCTATAACTAAACCCAAATTACGTGCCTCCTTCACCATTTGTACGTTTTCGTTATTCAGTTTAATCGTCGGATTCAGAGACTCAATCGTCATGACTTGTCGTTTTGAACCTAGAACTAAACATTTTGATTTACTGGGATTCAGCACAAGACCATTATTGTTAGACCAGTTAGAAATTCTCATTAAGTCTTCATTGACCTTATCAACTGCTGCATTAACGTTTTGGGGATGACAAGATGTGTAAATCTGCAAATCATCGGCATATAAATGAAATTTACAGTTAATTATACAACGCTCGATGTCAGCACTATAAATTATGAACAATAGGGGGCCCAGGATAGATCCTTGAGGCACACCACGTGAAACTGGTAATCGAGTAGAATATGTCGCTGAGCCATCACTATTACGCAATTTAACGTACTGAGAGCGATCGGTCAAATAACTATGAAACCACTTTACTGTAGGAACATCAAACCCGTAATATATCAGCTTAGAGATCAGCAAAGGAATATTTAAAGTATCAAATGCACGGGAAAAATCTAGAAGAACCAGAAGAGTACCCATTCCGGCGTCTTGTGCTTCCAGGATATTTGAAGTTACATCTAGCAGCGCTGATTCAGTACTCCGGTTTTTACGAAAACCTGACTGGGCCTGAGGAAGAATGTTATTTCTCTCAAGGTGTTCAAAGAGTTGGTAATACACAACTTTTTCCATAATCTTGGATAGACAAGGCAGGATACTAATCGGTCTAAGATCCTTATAAGTGGACGGTTGTAGTGTTTTAGGAAGGGGCTGCACAATAGCTGTTTTCCAAAGTTGAGGAAAAGAACATGAAATAATAGATCTATTAATTATGGACGTTATTGCATGTAAGGACTCGGGTAAAGATAATAAGAGCATATCTAGAGAAATTAAGTCTTCACCTTGTGCATTCGATTTGAGAGAATTAATCATCTTTAGCACTAATCTTGATTAACACATTTTAAATGGAAAGTACAATCGTTAAATCTGTGATCCTCAAAGTATTTTAAAACAGATAGATCTACACTATTACGTCCTGGTAATTCGAGAAAATGTTTATTAATATTTTCAGCATTGCAAAGATGACAAGGGAGATCATGTTCAGTTTTTGGTGGAAGGACATCCTTTTTTAAATTTTTCCACAACCTTTTTGGCTCTTTCGTATACCGGTTGATGTGATGATTAAAATAAGCGGCCTTTTCAAGATAAAATGTCTTATGTACCTGGTTTTTTAACTGCTTATAGTATTCCTTGTGTACATCACTTTTGGTTTTGAGATAATTCATGTGGGCTACATTTCTCAGTTCCATCATGAATTTCATATTATCTGTTACCCACGGAAGTGACTGACGTTTTATCAAAATTGTTTTTACAGGGGCGTGCTTATCAAATAGGTTTAGAATGTACTGATTAAATAATGCTACCATATCGTCTACGCTACACAATCTAGAAACGTTATGCCATGGAATAGATTTCAGGTCTAATTCAAATTCACAAGTATTTATATCTTTCAACGGCCTGAAACTTACTAATTTAGGAGGGACTTTCGGTTTCCTAAGACTGAATTCAGTCACAACTAATGCATGTTTCGTTAACTTGTTACTTAAAACTTCAACTGTAACAGATTTCACCGGAGCGTCTGTGCAAACAACATCTATAAGCGTTTTACTATTCTCAGTGAAGTGAGTCGGCGAATCCACAACCTGTTTCAAATTTAAGATGTTACTGAAATCATGGAATTTCTGAGAAAAAGAGCTTTGTGAAGATAAGAGGTCAATATTAAAATCTCCCAGAACGATTATATTGTCACAATGTCCCAGGGCGTTTACTGAGTCAGTAAGGGCATTAAGAAAAATGTCTACATTTAACTAAGGAGGACGATAAGCTGTGCCTATTATCATTTTAACACTGTTAACTGTACATTTAATCCACATCTGTTCAACATGTAAACACACAGGATGCTCGCAAATCTGGAATCTTATACCTTTTCTAACATAAAATGCAACCCCTCCACCACGACCTCCGCGCACTGTCGAGGGCCGGGGCGCACTCTGCAGCGTATAACCTGATATAGATGGCGCCTTACCTACTTCATTAGGCCGAAGCCATGTTTCATTAATTGCAAAGATATCTAATGCGTGTCTGTCTACTGCCATAATAAGCTCTTCATGATTATTGCCCAAAGAACCAGGATTATATAAGCCAACTTTTAACAATTTGTTAGGCTTCATCATTTAAAAAAAATCGTTAAAACATAAATAAAAAATATTAAAAGGAATGAATGGGCAATAACTTTAACTGTACTAAAAATATAATTTAATCTGTATGAAAATCGCCTTAGTATATGGCTTACTATTATTATGTTGAGCTTACAAAAACAAAATAATGAGATCAAAATGTTATGACTATTACTATCATGAAAAGGTATATAGACTAATAAAGGAATATTAAATATTTGTACTGAACCCCAAAAAATTTTATTTTGACATAGACAGACACGGTAGCAAGTTTTAGAGTGTAAAACAGTTTTTAGTATGACTGTACTAAATTCACATAATCTGTATGAAGTTCGCCTTAGTACATAACAGACTATTAAAATGTTGGGCTTATAAAAACCAAATGATGAGATCAAAACATGATAACTAGTGTCATAATAAAAAGGTGCATGTATAAAGACTAATAAATTAATATTAAATATTCGTATTGATCCCCAAAAACTATTATTTTGACATAGACAAACACAGTAGCAATTTTTAGAGTATGAGATAGCAAATTGAGATATTAGAAAAACTATGAGTGGCAGATTAATACTGTTGTCAGACTTTTTGTTATTGTTAGTATTCAGAGAATTATACTGAACCAATACAGAAATAATGTTTGAATAAAACAAAAAAGACACAATACTACATCTTGCTAAAGAAAAAACATGATCAGATTTATATTGAAATATACCACTTTCTGATATTATAGGTACAAATGAAAATTTGTTTATAGTCCTATAATAGTAAGAAGCCACAAGAAAATTGAACATAACATTCAAATTGAAAAATAAGACATACTTATTAAGGAATACATAATCAGGAATAAAATATTGTAATCTCATTACAATATTTTTCCTTCTGATAAAGTGAACTTGCTTCATCATAAACAAACAAAGGATGAAAAAACTCAAAAAGACAACTGACATCAAAATTAAAGATAAAACACATTTAGCTTTATCAAAAAAAACAACACATATTTTTAACATACGCCCTTGGACGAATTAACCACTGGACACGAAACACAAGAAAAATGTATGAAATCACGTTCAACCAATTTTTGCGGGGCGAGGGGGGATTACACTTGTCAAATAATGACAATAGTGCTTAAAGAAGTCGATATTCTTTTATCGACACTGTAAAGAGTGAATGAATGAATGAACCTAATGAGTTTATTGAATTCATGTGTTTGATTAATATTGAAGCGGACTTAATTTGTAATATTTATTACTACTTTATATTTGAAATAATTGTTTTCGTTTACTTATTAATAACCTAACATTAAAGATGATTACACTGCATCGAAATTGTTCTTTCATAATTTTTAAGCGGACTTAATTTGTAATATTTATTACTACTTTATATTTCAAATAATTGTTTTCGTTTACTTATTAATAAACTAACATTAAAGATGATTACACTGCATCGAAATTGTTCTTTCATAATTTTTATAGGATATTGGTAAATTATTTCATGACTTTTACTCTGTGGAATTCTTAAATGAAAAACTGGTAAAAATGCACTCACAAATTCATAGAAACCATAATAAATGGTTTACAATAGGTGTTTAGTTAGGATATTGTGCGATAATCACGAGTATGGGTAAGGCCGTAGATTTTGCCACTTAGTAACATAATTATATGTTAATAATGCTTCTATGTTACGGTAACGTATAAGTAACATGAAAGTACACGAAAGTATGAAAAAATACCGTTAAATTAACGTTACCGGTTGTAGGGGCGGAGATGGTATATTCAGGTGATGAACTAATTTAAATTAAATAAAACGGGAATCAAATAAAAGCATGTTCCCACTGCTGGGGCACAGGCCTTACTTAGGGGTGGATGTGACATATCCATAACCCATCATGCAGACCCGACGGGAATTGGTTGATGTTAACATGGACGCGACCAATGGCTTAACGTGCCTTCCGAAGCACGGAGGAACTCGAGTTGTCAGGAGCCACACGTTGTCAGGGGTACAGAGAAGGACATAGGATACCTTTCATTCCGAATAAAGTACTCTTAGTAAATAATAACACTAATTTCATTAGCAAACATTTTTAAGATAAATGTTTGGTTAAGTTAACATTATTTTGGTGAATTTAGTTAACTTTTAGTATGAAGTACCTAGCTGAAACGTTTGGTTGGTGTGTGTTGTGTACTTACAAATTTAGGCAAATTCAATGTCGGGACAGAATCTTTATTCAATTTTTTTTGTTTTAACGAATTAACATTGTAGCATTCTGTTTGAAAATGTATGCTGCATATACGGTGGTGTTTGGTTGGTATCCATGTAGTCTCCCTGCGAACTGCTTCTACCCATTTTCTTTTTCGTACTGGATCAACTGGGAATCTGCAAAATTATTTTCAATTCATACCCATTTCTATTAAAATTAAAGATGCTTATAATTTTTTTATAAAACTTAAATTAAAATCCTTCACTTTACAATCACATCGATACTATTTATCGATATTTGTAACAGCCCCTTACTAATAAAAAATGACAAGCAAATGAATGAGTGACTGATATAATCCAACCAAATTAAATGTAACATTTATGAAGCATTTACTTTACCAATGAGTACTTTTTTAAAATGACGTGTTATATTTTGTTTACATACCAAATTTTATTTATTTTACGAAGAAATAGCTACTATAATAGGTTGAAAATGTACTTACGCGTGAAAAGAAACATTTCTTGATTTTCCACTAGTATTTTTGCAGTACAATACGGAGCATTTGCCCATTTTTTCTATCAATGTTTCGCCTCGAGCTCTCGCGTAACACTGACACCGCGATATCGTTTACTGAGGCTATCGGTCACAGTAAGTGGCTAAGGGGTAAAGGCGAATATGGCTGTCATTTCGCGTCCAGTGGTTAATTCGTCCAAGCATACGCCCGCTATTGCACGCTTGACAACAATAGTCACACATATTAAACAAAATCCCATCTTGGCTAGAATGAGTTTGCTGCATATTACACGCTTGACAACGATAGTAAAATATTATAAACAAAAGTCTATTTTGGCCAGACTGAGTATGCTGCATATTACACACTTCACAATAATGTTCACACATATTAAACAAAAGCCCATCTTGGCTAGAATGAGTTTGCTTCTTATTACACGCTTGACAACAATAATCAAATATTATAAACAAAAGCCTATTTTGGCCAGACTGAGTATACTGCATATTACACGCTTCACAACAATGTTCACACAAATTAAACAAAAGCCCATCTTGGCCAGAATGAGTTTGCTTCTTATTATACGCTTGACAACGATAGTAAAATATTATAAACAAAAGCCTATTTTGGCCAGGCTGAGTATGCTGCATATTACACGCTTCACAATAATATTCACACATATTAAACAGAAGCCCATCGTGGCTAGACTGAGTTTGGTGCTTATTATGTGCTTTACAACAACAAATACTATTTAAAACTCCAAGTATGGCAATAATAAAAACTAACGTAATGGTTGACCAAAAATTTTTTCAATATCCACATCGGACCGCAACCAGTGGCGAGGACTGCCCTGCTCCTTGCGAACGAAGATCTTGCCTTCTCGAGTCCATACATACTTCCAGTTGCTACGCATTGATTCTGCACGAGCCTTCTGGAAGATTAGACGATTAGGTCGAGTAAGTCGCTCATTAAGGTATAAACGATGTTCGGGTAAAGGTAGGTCTAGGCCAGCTGTAGTGATGTTGCGCCGCACTCGGGCCGCTGCAAGCAACTCGTCACGCAGTGAGCGCCGCACTAAACGCACCACCAGGGGGCGTGGTCGAGACGATCCTTCGGATGAATTTGAGCGCCACACAGCACCTGCACGTTCAACACTCACAATATCCCGCTCTTCAATGGTAACACCTAGCTTGACTGCTGTTGCAAGTATAATATGTGTCAGGTTTTCATTTTTTTCCTCTGGCACTCCTGACACCTCTATGTCATTAAACAACAGAGCTTGATCACGATCATTTAACTGCAATTTCAGGTCCGCGACAGCTTTCTCAAGAACAGCAGTGTTGTTAACAGTCATAGGTTCACTTAATTTGTTTTCTACGACCTCTACCCTCAAAGTAAGTTCATCGATACGCTCATTACATGTACCGATAGCAGAGGTTAGGCTGCAAATGGAGTTTCTGAATTCTTGCATCTCCAGGCGTGCTGCCTTGGATTCTTCACGCATCAAACGTAATTCGGTAATAAGTTCAGAAGACATGGACGCCACAGTATCATTTGTAGAGGCAGTGGAAGGAGGTTGTTTACCACTACGATTTCTTAGAGTGACGCCAGAATCACCGCTGCCTTCACAACTGGAATTCTTTACACATTTGTCACATTTCCAATTATTTTTATGTTCCTCTCTCATAGTGTTATGGAAACGTTTTTCACTAACGTTTGCACATTGTAAATCGTAGAATGTGTTGCAAATGCAACATTTCAAGTATTCACGGGATTTGATATCCTTCAAACATTTGTGACATGACGCCATCAGGAATTTAGTAATTATGTATAACTTTGCACTGATATTAGTTATTAACTTTAGTACTTATTTAAAAACTGTTACAAAACAGGATAAAGTAATGGATGAAAACTGGTTTGGCTTTGTAATTTTCTATTTAAATACGGAGCTATGACTATACAACGCCATTTTTTTTTTTTTTTTTTTTTTTTTTTAAGTAGATAGCAAAACTGCTAAAAGTGGTCGTTGATGACACATTTGCTATCTACATATTTCTACAAATGACAAGTAGTGATACCTTCTAAAAATACTAGACTATGAGCCCTAAAAATTTCACGAAATTAAAATCTTTATTCTATTAACTAACAACTTTTTAAATAAAAACCTCTGATGGCACCGATTTCGGTGGGGTATTCACCTTAAGTAGATGTACTTATCTCAAATTAAGGCATTAAGGCAATAAACAAGCAGAAATTATACTGATCTCGGGCGGAAGTACCATTATTTTAATATACCGTCCCTTCAGTGTAGTAGGGTCCATACAAAAACAGTTAACTCCGTATAAATAAAGTAGTTTTGCTCGTAAATCTCGGATTTTGCCGAGTAAGTTGACGATGAGTTCATTTCAGGAACGCACACATACATAATGGAGCAGAAAACTATGGGAGTCAGCACTTCCTTGAAACTAGCGCGCTCTGAAAATACAAACACTGATTCAGGTACAAATGCTGCTAATATTGTGCATGTGAAAGTTTGTATAATATAACAAACTTTCACATTTTGAAAAAAATGTTTGATGATTTTGATCTTTTTTAGAATTTTGCATCACAAGACCCCTCAAAAGTTGCGTAATTATAGAAAAATAATATAAAAAAATAATATTATCACTTTGAGCCCTTCTTAGCGATCGAAATTTTATAAAATTCCTGAATTTCGTATATTTCAGACTTAAGAATTTTGCATTGAATGACCGATCAAAATTTGTGCAATGAGACGTAGGTTGTAGGAAAAATAATAAAAAAAATAGTAGATAGAAATCGAATTTTCTATAAAATTTTGATAATATTCCTGTTTCAAAGTGAAAAACTTATTTCTTTTTAATTATTTTTCCTACACCGCATACGTCGCATTAGGCAACTTTTGAGGGAGCTTTTAATGCAAAATTCTTAAGTCTGAAATACACGAAATACTTATAGTTAGAGAGCTATTGAAAATTACTGCAAGAGTTATCTCAAGGTCCTTCTCTCAATATGTTAGAGTGTTTAGGGTGTACATGCGTCAGCACCTACTCCCAGCGCCAGGAAGTGGAACACCTGGCGTCAGCACGCTTCCAAACATGTAGCATTTCGAAGGGCTCTACAAGAGTTATCTCAAGGTTCAAATTTGGCAATATGGTAGAGAATAGCATAAAAAAAAATAAGACGGCAATCAGACCGCAGTGTCATGGAACATGCCGAGTCAGCACGCCTCGTAAGTTGTATGAATTTCGAGGTTGGTACAAGAGTTATCTCAAGGCTGAAAATTTGTATACTGCTTAATTATTATGCATAATTTATGAAAATAACAGTCAGACCACAGTGTCATGGAACATAGGCAGTCAGCAGTCGCTCAAAGGGTGGAGTCCAAATAAGCTGTTTGGAGCTACAACGTGTTACGAAACAGGATTACACGGTTGAAACTTGGTAAGTAGATGTATTCTGTAAACCGCTCTATGATTTTTACACAAAAAATAAAAAATAAAAAAAATTAAGGGGGGTTCCTCATACATGGAACTGAAACTGAAAAATATTTTTTTCATCAAACCCATACGTGCGTGGTGTCTTTAGATAGCTCTTTAAAATGACATTGAGGTTCCCAAAACAATTTTTGCTCAAAGTCAAGCGTTTGAATGGTATACACTTCCAAAATGGTAAAATGTGTTTTTCCCCCCTCGAACTTTCAAAATAAGAAAGTGAAAAATCTTAAAAAAATATATGCTGTATATCTTAAAAAATCACTTTCAACGAAAATTGGTTAAAACGAGATATAGCAAGCAGTATCAGAGATATAGTACATTTTCCAAAACCGCAAATATAACTTTGTCATTCATCATACAAACACTATGAAAAACAAAGTTATTTTTGAAAACGTAAAATGTTAGTGGTATTCACTATGGTATGGTATAAGGTAACCTCGGAATCCTTTTGCGCGTGGTCCGACACGCACTTGGCCGGTTTTTTTTTGTAACATGTTGTATATTTATTATTAAATAATATAAAATAAGGGTTTCATTACCGGGACCCGATAAATGAGAATTCCTTGGAAACACATCGTTCCCGGAGTCGGGAAATATTTTGTAATATCCCGGGTATTTTTAAGAAATTTTCAATGTGATATTAATGCTCTGATACCATACCATAGTGAATACCACTAACATTTTACTTTTTCAAAAATAACTTTGTTTTTCGTAGTGTTTGTTTGAATGACAAAGTTATATTTGCGGTTTTGGAAAATGTGCTATATCTCTGAAACTGCTTGCTATATCTCGTTTAAACCAATTTTCGTTGAAAGTGTTTTTTTAAGATATACAGCATATATTTTTTTAAGATTTTTCACTTTCTTATTTTGAAAGTTCGAGGGGGGAAAAACACATTTTACCATTTTGGAAGTGTATACCATTCAAACGCTTGACTTTGAGCAAAAATTGTTTTGGGAACCTCAATGTCATTTTTAAAGAGC
The DNA here is from genome assembly GCA_928269145.1 of Agriphila tristella. Taxonomy (NCBI): domain Eukaryota; kingdom Metazoa; phylum Arthropoda; class Insecta; order Lepidoptera; family Crambidae; genus Agriphila; species Agriphila tristella. Next base: position 24,910,544 of record OV743436.1, on the reverse strand, counting down.
TATCTAAAGTCACCCCGCACGTATGGGTTTGATGAAAAAAATTTTTTTCAGTTTCAATTCCATGTATGAGGAACCCCCCTTAATTTTTTAATTTTTTATTTTTTGTGTAAAAATCATAGAGCGGTTTACAGAATACATCTACTTACCAAGTTTCAACTGTGTAATCCTGTTTCGTAACACGTTGTAGCTCCAAACAGCTTATTTGGACTCCACCCTTTGAGCGACTGCTGACTGCCTATGTTCCATGACACTGTGGTCTGACTGTTATTTTCATAAATTATGCATAATAATTAAGCAGTATACAAATTTTCAGCCTTGAGATAACTCTTGTACCGACCTCGAAATTCATACAACTTACGAGGCGTGCTGACTCGGCATGTTCCATGACACTGCGGTCTGATTGCCGTCTTATTTTTTTTGTGCTATTCTCTACTATATTGCCAAATTTGAACCTTGAGATAACTCTTGTAGAGCCCTTCGAAATGCTACATGTTTGGAAGCGTGCTGACGCCAGGTGTTCCACTTCCTGGCGCTGGCTTGTGGCAGTGTGGCAGTGTGCCACTTCGGCGTAGGTGCTGACGCATGTTCACCATAAACACTCTATCATATTGAGAGAAGGACCTTGAGATAACTCTTGCAGTAATTTTCAATAGCTCTTTAAATATTATAGGTGTTTTATAAAAATTCGATCGCTAGTAGAGGGCTCAAAGTGATAATCTTATTTTTTTATTATTTTTCCTATCACCTACATCGCATTACACAACTTTTGAAGTGTCTTTTGATGAAAAATATTATAAATGATTAAAATCGACCCACTTAATCACGCAAAAATGCCTGAACGGATTTTGACGGGCACACAGATAACTATTAATAACCTGAATTATCTTATATCCTGATTAAAGATTCCCAAAGTATTTTTCAAATGTCCACATAGACGAAGTCGCGGGTGGATACTAGTGATACAATAAATCAGTGACGTAAATAATTGATTGTTGCTCAAGAATCTTATATTCATATGGTTGCTCTTTGCGTAAACAATTATGTGTCTAAATAGCTAGCAAGTTTGTAAAATTATTTGACGCCATGCCATGTTTGTTTTTTGTTTATTTATTACCAGCAACTTCAAACGAATGGATTTTTTATTTCGTGTATAATTTTTCACGTATTTTAATAACTATCTTCTTCTCCAAATTCCGGTCTATCTTTGTGCCAGAACTAATTAACATTGATCTGCGTTTAGACGTTTAGCGTTTAGACGTCACGTCAAAATGTAGGAACTTTCATATTTGCTTGTATAATATTAAGTTAGTTAGGTAGTTCTATTAGTCTAAGTTTGAATAAACTTTTTCAATTTTGCTTCATTTATTATAATTATCCATAGGTACTGTGAAGAGTTTCAAGTCCCGATTCAGACACATCAACCTGGGTCCATCGAGGTTCCCATTCATTCACAATAATCACTCAAGTAAGTGGGTAATAGATGTGCGTAAATAAATGATCAAACTTGACAGGTAATTTCATACACATTCTGTCCCATTTTCATTAGACTTTAAAAAACTAGGAAAAGGTTCCTCGTTAAAATTCATATTGATTTTAATGTAAATTATTCACCACTATAAGTGATGTCACCTTAAAGACCGATCGTCGTAGAGGCCTATACCCAACAGTGGGTGTCGTGCGGCTGATATGATGATGATGATGAAGTGATGTCAGTGATGGGAATCTTCAACAAATTACGAATTTACGAAATCATTCGAATTCGTTCATCTCTAAACCAACAGGCATCGACTGAAGCTACATAGCTTCAGCAATTTGCACATGCAAATTGTGGAAAATTTATTATTAAATTAAACCAGAAGCACAAAATAATAATAGAAGTTACTAGGCCGTGCCTGTATTATGAGTTTGCACACTTACGTTTACTATACTCTTTAGTGACGTAGTAAGCAATCGGTATGTAACGTTTTAGTATGGAGCCTGGTATACTATTTAAAAAAAACAGAAATTCATCGCAACTCATGAAACTAGTTTTAATAGATAGAAAACGTCAAAATTAACATGAAATATTGATTATCAAATTGTCCTTAAATATATACTTTCGGAGATATTGGGCCTTAAAAAAAATATCGTGATAGAAAGAAAAAATAATCTTCATATATCTCCGAAAGTATACATAACGACAATATGACAATCTACAATTTGTGTTTATTTTGACGTTTCCTATCGATTGTCACTAGTTTTATCAGTTGCAAACTTGCGAAGAATTTACGATTTTTTCAAAATAGCAGGTATGCCAAAAAGGTTACATGGTCTTTGTATGCAATTGGCACAGCGCCTCTGGCGGTAACTACACTAAACTAAATGTCGTCAACAAAATATGTCAACTGCAATCGCTCTATCGAGTATAGCAATATACACTAATACTAATAACATAATACGCCTATCTGAAGATGAATGCTATCCGGCATATGTGAAACTGGCCCTTAATATTTGTAGTGCTTAAATTGATTAAGAGCCCGTAGCGATTTTACCGCTGACTGCCGCTCTCTAGCTCGCACAATTCAGGTTTTCTCAAGATTTCTTAAATCTGAGTGCCTCATTGAAAAATGTGTCTCGGCCACTTTTCGCAATATAAGATTACAGACATTTCAACAGATTTCAGTTTCGAGTTGCTGAAGTATAAAAAGTTATCGTATTTGCCAGTTCAAATAACTGTTAGAAACGACATCTTTTTGTACTTAAGCAACAAAAAACTGAAATATATTTTAAAATGTCTGTAAGTAATTTTATATTGCTAAAAGTGGCTGAGACACATTTTTCAATTACGCACTCAGATTTAAGAAATCGAGAAAACACGAAATGTGCGAGCGAGAGAGCTGCAGTCAGCGGCAAAATCGCTACGGGCTCAAATTAATTAATTCAATATATACCGATTTATCTTTACAGAACAAACCTCAATGTCTTCGAGTGTAACATCGAAAATCAACGAAAGCCACAACAGTCTTTACAACGTATCTTATAACGTCAACTTTACTAAACCATTTTCTAAAGCGAACACGTCAAAAGGTAATGATAATGATTTAAAATTCACACGCCGCTCTTAGAAAAAAATATAAGTCGCAGTAGATAGTTAAAACCGTGATATAGTTATATACCTAGGGATATAGCATATATTCCTGCATATATACCTAAGGACCCGACATCTCTCGAAGGATTGCTCAGCTGAAGTGGCAATGGGCGGGACACATAGCGAGAAGAACCGATGGCCGTTGGGGCAGAAAGGTTCTGGAATGGCGACCGCGCACCGGACGACGCTCCGTAGGTAGGCCCCGACAAGGTGGACCGACGATCTGGTGAAGGTCGCGGAAAGCCAGTGGATGCAGGCAACGCAGGACCGATCGTCGTGGAGATCCTCAGGGGAGGCCTATACCCAGCAGTGGGTGTCGTGTGGCTGATATGATGATGATGATGATGATACCTAAGGATGTACCGTAGCATAGTTATCTTACTACACCTATATATCTACCTACTTAGAATAAAAAACAAAAAATGTCACCGTAAAATTGTAAGAACCCTTAAATCACAAATATCGAAAATAAATAGGGTAATTTGTAAATTTTATTTCCAGTTTATAGGTACAATATTCCGACAGATGTTGATATTATGGGATTTACAATACATAATATTATAATAACGGTTTTCATGATTTAAAGGTCATATAATATAAATAGAAGCATACAGCTACAGTTGTTCTAAAGCTACTTGTCTAATCGATCACAACATTTAGTGCAGATGTGCCTGTAACATAATTATGGAGTTCCTCAAGGGATCATTTTGGGCCCTACCTGTTCCTTGTATAGCGTGCTAAAGCTAAGCAGTTGAATTTGCTGATTATTTAAAATTCAAAAGTGTTATAGTAATAATTTCCTACTCTTTATTCCCAGCGTCTAAATGTATGTGTCCTAAAGAAACAGTAACAAGTCCAACAGATTTCCATAAAATGAAAACTGTTGATGTAGATATAGGTAAGATAACTTCATTTTTTTTATTTGCTGAACATGGATTACTACCAAAACAATATTTTTAATTGCCGAAATTTGTAAGTCTGTAGAGCCAAAGGTAAAAATAATAACGCTAGATTTGTCAACGATTCAATATTTATTTGGAACACCAATTAATGCACTTACAATTTCAGACACGCATGGACTGTATCGACTGAATGATATGTGTAACAGCAATATTGCAGACTCCCAAATCTCAAATGTACCGGAAACTGTTGAGAACGATGTCAAAACCTCCAGAATTGCTGTCACTTATAACAGTACTTGTAAGACAACATAATTGTCATCCTATCCCTACCCTTATCCCACTTCATTGCGGCCGATTTCAATAACCTATCCTCACTAAGAGATAGGCTTACTAAAGATTTTTTGCCTAGTTATTTCTGACAAATAACAGGAAATAACAACAGTTGCCTAGTAACAGATTCATAGTAGGCCATCTCTTACGGCCGATTTCAATAACCTATCCTCAGTAAGAGATAGGCTTAGTAAAGATTTGTTGCCTAGATATTTCTTTCAAATTACTGGAAATAACAACAGTTGCCTAGTAACAGATTCATAATAGGCCTATCTCTTATGGCCGAATTCAATAACCTATCCTCAGTAAGAGATCTTAGCCTTACTAAAGCTTTGTTGTCTAGATATTTCTGACAAATAACGAGAAATGACAGCAGTTCGCCTATTAACAGATCTAGGCCTATCTTTTACTGACGAAAGATGATTGAAATCGGCCGTTATTGAAGTGAAGATAGATTATTAAAATCGGATGGCAAGGTACAATTTCGGTGGTTGGCGCACTGCTACTTTGCAAGCACATTTTGCTTGCAAAGTAGCAGTGCGCCACTTTGCAAGCAAAATGCTTTAGAATAGAATATAATAGAATATCATTTATTTGAATTTGATTAGAGTACACTAGAGGTCTTAATTTAAAAGATCTGCCTATTCAATCATTGCACGTAAAAAATCTTTGCACGTTTTTTGTCGGTTGGTCGCGCGCGCGTACGTTACTACGTCGTTAGCGCAAGCAATTTTGGCTCTAATGGTGACAGAGTGCCCCCCATCCTGACTCTACCTCCGTCCCTTCCATTCTTTTCTGTCACTCGTCGTCTTATCTTATTGCTCCCTTTACAATGCGATTAAATTGACAATAGACAGAGATCCGCTGCAACTTCACTCGAGAATGTACGGCAAAGAGTAAATTTTACAGATTAAAACGTCGTTTTGTACCGCAAAAGCTCTGAAGTTGGTCACTTCTGTTGTACATTGTTAAATTAATTGCATTGTACATTAATTATATAATTCCATGTCCATTCCATTCCATGTTACTCTGAGTCTAATTGTTTTTGAATATAAGTTTTTTTTTCAGCAACTGACGTAGCGTTTCTTCCATTTGCTGATGGAGGTGGATTTGGTACCACTCTATACCCATTTTCTTTTTACAAACCGATAGGAGTTAATACAGGTAATATCTTAGGTTTTATACATTTAGTAGTTAAAGTTCTTGAAATGTCTTTATTCAATAGTACATTACGATATTAGTGCGTTATAACCAATACGCACGTATATCGTACGACGTCTTTTAACACATTTGCGAGGAAACAGAAAAAAAATACGGCAAAAGTACATTTTCGGAAAATGACTTGGCATTTTTCATGTTTTTCCACTTCAAGAAATTTTCATACGTGGTTATGTATCTGTCCTTGGATATTGTCGGCAGCAAGCTGTCGCATGCGGTTCGCGCTTCTGTTAGTATATCCGGTGGAGTTGAAGTAATATATTGCTCACCTTCATTATTGAAAGTTGTCATTTTTAGATATTGACAATACAAGTACAAAGAAAAGAAAATTTGAGAAAAATGGCGCGAGGATTATTTTCTGCCGTGGCAGCAAAAATGTTGGCAAAGACGCTAGAGCATGCAGCCAAGTTTTTAAATTACCGAACAAACTGTTTTTTTATTTTAAATAAACTCAATCTGTGAATGCACACTGTCTACTGACTGGCACCGCGCGGCGATAGTTCGAAATTTGAATAGCAACAGCGCGCTGCTCACTAGCTGGAGTCCTGCGTTGGCGATCAATTCGATATTTGAAATGGCAAATAATACTGTTATGGAATTTGTATTAACTATAACTTAACTATTTGCTTTGGTAACACGCGCGTTTTTTATGACCCGCTTTACGTATTTAAAACCGGTGGAATTACATCAGCTTTACGAGCAAGTGTGTTAAAAATAAACTTAATAATTAAGCGCTTTTGAATCGTCTATATTTTCATAACACCCGTTACGCAAGAAAATTATCAGATTTAGCAACGACCAAAGATCAGTTAACCTGCAGATTACCTAGTTAATGTAAGAACTGAATACATTTATTTAAACTTTAACGAACTCGACTAGTTATATGCAGATTAACTGGTTAATCGGTAACATATGCATAGAATAGCAGTTGTAAAATAATGAAAAATATCTGATAGGTACTATTAAGTATTATTCAGTGGCCAATAAAGCCACCTTTTGTTGGTCATTGTCATCATTAAATAATAACTTACCTGCTAATCAATTTGCACTACAGAATCATACAGAACCTGCTCGAAAGTTCCAGTCGACAACTCAGCACAAATCTCACCACCAGCGATTGACAACGCAGCCCTACAGACAAATGGTATGTCTTGCACATCCGCCATTTTTACTGTCCCCACTGCAGGGGCAGGGGCCGTCCTAATAGGTGGATAAAGAGGATGGGCCATAGCCCACCACGCGAGCCCGATGCAGATTGGTGGGTGTTAACGATTGCAAATGCAGTTGGGAACAGCGCGGCTGGCCTACGCAGAAGTCAAGTAACTCTGTTTCCAAAAAAAAAACATTCTCTGTTTAAGCAAAGTAAATTGCATCTACCATTTTTTTTTATTCAAATTCAGTTCAATTCGGAAAATATAGCCAATAATTTGTTTCAAGTAAATTTTTCCGTTTGCAAAATCTACGCTTAAACAAAGTGTATTTCCCGTTTCTAACTTAAAAACAAGCAAGTCTTATCAAGATACTTGTATTTGAAAAGATGAGCAGATACTTGATTCTTTTTAACCGACAATACCTTTTTATTCTTGTTAGGTAAATGTAACGGCGTTAAACAGACAAGTAAATTCAAAAATGGCTGGCCAAAGATGTGGTCAATACGATCCAAGAAGTCAAGTAAGTTGTATAATTATGTTGTAGGATAATCGTAAAAATCAGATCTTTACAAAAACCCTAGTATGATTGCAAAAAGTCGGATTGTTAGAATCTGAGAAAGATTTTTGCAATTGTTCTAGTAATGTTTAGGATTTTTACAAAAAACCAATGTATCTTCGGTAAATCGCGAATGATTATCATTTGCGCTGATTGACTGACGTCAACGTTATGGACTGAGGATGCTCTGATTGGCTAATGGCTACCTACAGTTATATAAGAAGAGTCATGTTCTGACCAGTCAGATCAAATCTACTCTTAGTTTATTCAATCAGTATTCAGTTTACGATTGTCCAGCACATTCTAGGATTTTTACAAAGATCCTAAAAATTGCTCGGATGGTAGCGAAAATTTAACTAAGATCTCAAGTATCCAGTTCTTTACAATTGACCTAGGATTTTTGCAAAGATCCGGTTTATACGATTATCCTACGACACATACAGGGTTACTGGAAATGTGACATATCAAAATATTTTTTGTTATTATTTGTTAAAACAAATATTTTTTGTTATGTAAGTAATTTTTTTACAAAAAGTATATTTTCATTTCAGACACAAAAATAAAAATAAATGATTTTAATTTTATTTTTTGGGATAGAAAATATTCTGAGTGTTGATATTGAAAAAAATTGACAAAAAGTACATCTAGGTATTTATAAAAAAAACAATCCTGAATTGCAGTTTTATTTTTTTATTTTTCCAGATTTTTTGAAATATCAGCAAATTTCGTATAAAAATCCAAGTAACTAAGCGTGCAAAATATTTTAAAAGTATCTGCATCTATTCACTTTTCAGTTGAGGTATAAACTTATTGATAACTTAAATAAAACATGAGAAATTAAGATTTAACTAAAAATAACAAAAAAACTGGAATAGAATGAGTAAATTATCTTTTATTTTAAATTTTTGTGTCTGAAAACGTAGTTTTGTTAAAAAATACTTAATTTAAATTTACTCAAAAACTATTAACTTTTCGAGAAAAAGTCACATTTAAAAAAAGCTTGTACTTCATCTATAACTTAGAAGGAATACGTCATATTTCCTGTTAACCTGTAAATTCAATTCAAACCATAGACAGACCACAACTCTCACAATGCATACTTCAGATGAACCGCTCAGTTTCGGTCAATTGGCGAATAGGATAGTTTGTTCCTTCGTACCAACGTATCCATTCGTAACAACGTATCCATTCGTAACAACGTATCCATTCGTAACAACGTCTCCATTCGTAGCAAAGTCCGCCTTTCGTAGCTCGTAGCTAATAGGGAATATGAAGTCGCCGATTTTGATAAAAATAGTGTAGGAAATGAAGATCTTTTGTATGGAGACCCCAACATTAAATCCTCAGTCGATGAAACTTTGCAGGGATATAGTATGAACCAAAACCTATGTACAAAATATCCAAAAACAAAAAAGAAACGAATTGGATAATTTAAAAAACTTGTTTATAAAACAAAAAAACCGACTTCAAAAATCCTGCCTGTAAAAAGCAAGAAATATAATATTCAAATCATTAGATATGCATTACACAGGTCTACAAAGGAAAAAAAATTTTTTGGTGCTGACAATCCAGTCATGTAATTTGATGAATGACTTGATACTAAGTTGTACAGAAGTTTTAAAACGTCAAAGCTACGTGTAGTTTTTAAACTACCCGCGTCGGAAATAAATTCACTTTTTCTCATGTTTACTGTGTTCGCATTCCTTTAATTTGTGTGATTATGCGATAATATAATTATGTCGTCATCTAGGAGGAGTTGTTTTAACAATCAGAATACAAGTTGTTACATTTGAGGTAAATATGTGATGGAAAAAAAATTAAAACCTATTACATTCTTCATAAAAAAGGCGTATTTTGACTATTTTAAGGTCATGATTGAGGACTTGGACCGGCCGTGGGTACCAAAACTTGTGTGAAAATTATGCATTAAACACTTACGACAGTGGACAAGTGGTAAACGAGCACATTTGAAGTTCGGTGTACCTATAATTTGTTATAGAACCAAAAAACAACTTTGATGACTGTTATTTTTGTGAAGTCAAATTGCATAGCATAAATAGAAAGAAAAAAAGATATATTATCCTGAATCCTGAGTCCTGACTAACCGTTTGCTAGAAGGCCTTTACCATGCTAAGACGATATAATGAGGACAGAACCCTCAGATTCATTGGACACAGAATGATGGTGGTGGTCTCTTCGAATGAACAAGACAAGATAGTGATTTTGAATCATCAGCGGCGCCCGGAGAAGTTAAAAGCTTGTATTTTGATGGGCCTCAAATAAGAACTTTGATGATTTCATAAATTCAATTAATATTTGGAATCAGGGGCTTAGAAATCGTTCGTCAAAGTGGTAAAAAAATTTTTAGGTAATGAAAAGGGGGAAAATTACGTGGAAATTGTTTAAGACCCTTTAGATAACTTTGAAAATCTTAGTTGTAATATAAGCGTAAAAGTGCACTATCTGCTCAGCTATTTGGACAAGTTCCCTGAAAATCTTGGTCCCTACAGCGAAGAACGAGGAGAGTATTTCCATAAGGATCTGAAGTGATGAAAGATAGGCACCAAGGTCGCTGGGATGAGCATATGATGGCAGATTACTGCTGGAGTATCACACGGGATTGTCCCGAAAATGAACATTGTAAAAAAAACAGAAAAAGGAGCTTTCTACCCGTAAAATGATGAAATTAAATGTTTAAAATTCGTTTATTTTGTTATTTTAGACATACTTCATATCTTGAAAACTACACGTAGCATTAAAAAAATAAGTATGCAGTTTTAATTCGGGTATCTAATATACTAAAAATCAGTTATAGTTTTGGCGGCACCAAAATCACTGTAGACCTGTGTTATCATTGTTATAATAAAAACACGTCTATTGAAGTCGGTTGGGGCTGGAGTACAACTTCCTATTTTAATTAACTAATAAGTATTATTGCCCATGAAGTTGCTCAAATATTGCAAAAAATGACGCAATGTAATGTTGCTCGGAAACTGAATCTCAGTAATTGATTCCGTTCGACGAGTATTCCAACGGTTTCTGGAAACTGTTGGCTATGTCCAAAGGGAAAGAAGTATATTACAACACTTATCATTAAATTAGATAGGATTAATTTAACTTTGAAGTATTTTTTTTGAAAAGGTGCTATTTTTCTGACGCCGCGCCGGCGCCGAGTGTAGATTAAAATATTTAAGCTACTTTTTATACCGGTCATACGTTCCCTAAGTTCCATGCGGACGAAGTCACAGGTGGCCGCTGGTTCACAAGAAATTCGAGCTTTCGGACAGTTTTGTCTAACTGTACTGTGAGTCTGTGACTTTACTACGAATGTGGAAGAAAGTAGTATTATGTTGCGTCGCTCCTATCTTACATACTTTCATCTTACTGTAGGTAGTATCTATTTCTAACTGAAAATAACTTTTGTTAGTTTTTCAATTAAAACATATTTCAATAGCTTAATATTTCACAATAACGAACTTTCCTGACATAATATCTTTAAGTATACAGAACAATATATCAATATCAGCTCTAGCCAACAGCCAGTCCTTATCATGTTTATTTATTATACAGCGTGTTACATAAAAACCCCTAATCAGAGACTTCTATGTTGTATACCCCTATTGCCTAATATGGTAGATAGGGACCATCAAACTGAACAAATTTTACGATGGGACCAACTCTGAAATCAAGAAAAATCTGCTGTTTCAAAGTAGGTCCCATCGTAAAATTTGTTCGGTTTGATGGTCCCTATATATTGATGGTGTGATTTTTTCGTGATTTCAGAATAGGTCCTGTTATAGTTGTTCAGTTTGATATCTCCTATCTACGAGTACCATAATCGGCATTAGGGTTTTTTGTAACATGTTGTAAAAAACTATACTGTTTTTCAGAGCCCGCGACAACAGTTTCTGATCTCAAACAACCTACACCAGGGACATCGGCAAGAGAAAATACAGGTTTTTTTACACTTTCGCCTTATGTTATGACCAAATAAATGAGACTATTTGATAGGCAAACTAATGCGTTGACCACTTGCAAAACCTCTCGAATAACTTGATATGTACGTCTTCAAAATGGTGTGATACAATTAAATTTATTTACAGATACCGTAAGAATGGATGCGTCAGTGAAAACATCAATACCAAGTTTAAAATTGACAGGTTGGTACAAAATAAAACACTATGGTGATAAAATCGACCAAAAAAGTAGCTCCAAACGTACTACTACATTTGATCCCTAATATTATGATCACGTGACGTTTAGAAATCTCTGTGATTGCTAAAAGCTTATCATACACAAGAATTTAAGAAGCAGTAACAAAGTAACAGAAGTATCATTCAAAGTTTTTGTTTTTGCAGATGCTACAATAGTGTCCATATCTTCAGCACAAATGTTAAAGACGTCAGCTGTCACGACTGGTTTAGATACGACAACTTCTTTAGGTAATGAACTAAGATTTTAATATTTTTTTTCTAAACGATTCTACTAATTTAATAATATGGGTACCTGTGTAGTGACTAGCGATAGGTCGCGATGCATTTTAGTGGGTAGTAACCATCCGCATTTTTTTTGGATTAGATAATCAGCTGACTACTGGTTTCATCACGTTTTGAAACTATTCTCGTATATTTATAATCCTTTTAATACAATTTTATATTCCAGGGCATGTAATTGATCAGTGTAGTCCCGATTTCGATATTGTCTCGCGTCCCGACGATCCATCAGTTTTGTCCTGTTTTTTTGATGGTAACACGCGATCAAAATAAAGTGTTGATAAAAAATGGGTCCAAATATTTAAAATAATAAAGGACAACAACTTAAATGCCTTATTTTGCATTGTATCCCTTCAAATGCTTATGTTGAGCGAGTATTTTCCCGTATGACGCGTAAAATGATCTAATATCAGAAATGCAAAAGACATGCCTTGTTCGGAATTCGTAAGTAAATATAAAAATGACGCGGAAATAATGAGAGGCCCGAAGCAATACAAAATATGCATGGAAACATAGTCAAAATAAAAATGAAACATTCAATCAAAAATATCTTTTTTCCATTCAGCTAGGTAGTTCTCATACCTCTTACTTTGCTGACCTGCCCGCCGTTTGCTTCCATTAATTTTGAGTATTTTAATTACAAACATCCACATATATTCAACTTCAACATGTCCTTCATTTACCAGTTACTACATTAGTTTTACTAGCAGTTTTAATGTTTTTAACGTATACATTTAGAAAATAGTCCAAAAAGTTTTTCGCGGCTCGCGCGAAAAACTCTGATGATGGTTTTCACAAATTTTTTCACTTTTCAGGCTTACGAGAAGATAAATCTGCAGAGGCCGAAGAGTATGTTCCTAAACTTCCGAAGGTCAAATTTGTTGATCAGAATATAGGTAAGTTTTTGCCTAATTGATTAAGGTAGGTAGGTACATCTTTAATTTTCAAACTTACTTAATAAAATTAATTTATAACATTTTCGGTAGGCTCCGAAAGAAATATCGAAGAAAGCAAGCAAGATCAATGCGCAAGTTCTGATCAAGTATCTAGTTAGTATTTTTAAAATAGCCTTAATATTTTTTAGTTAATTAATGCTTTAGTAATGGTGGAAACTTTTTCAATTAAACCTAATGTTTACAAAAATAAAAAAAATTACGAGGAAATTATTGATTTTATTTATTTTTTATTTATTATTTTTCTGGCAACTATTATTATTTTAGAAAACATCATTTAACACCATTGCAGTACCTAAGCAATCAACACTTTAATATTTCAAAAAGTATTGGTATTCAAAAGGGTGACCGAAGCGGTTGTAACTTGGCCAAAACTTATTTTTGCTTATCGTAAGTGGAATAAGTTAGCGAAGTGTTAAATCAAACATGAGTACATAAAATTTTTGTTAAAAGTGTGTTCACGGTTATTTAATGAACAAAGGAAATGCTAGTATGAAAAATGCATTTTCTTAAAAATTCTCCTACTAATCGGCAATTTAAAAAGAAAAGACGAGTTAAAAACATCTCTATGAATATCTCTTTACAGCTGAGTCCAAGAAAAAAGAGGCTCCAATTCCAAGTCTCACTCACCAGGAGGTCCAAACAAAATCAGATGAAGGTAACTTTAAGTTAAAATTCTGCAGAATTCATTGAAATTATTTAATTCATTTAACTACTATCTACAGCTGAATCCGAGAAAAAACAGTCTCCGAGTCCAAGTCTTACTCACCAGGAGGTTCAAACAAAATTAGACGAAGGTAACTTTAAGTTAAAATGCTACTGGATTCACTGAATTTATTTAATTACTTAGATTAGTTATGCACTCGACGTCAGAAAAATCGCACCTCTTCGAAAGTAAGTTTAGACTTGGGCACCTGCTATTGCTAGCTAACGTTCTGTTGTGTAAATGTTGATATCTATTGAAAGTACATTTCACACTTTGTTTGATTTAATTAACATAACAGTTACCATAATTAAACGCTTAAAGCGTTATTGCTTGCGCCGCCATAAAAGGGAAATAAAAGGGGTCCATTCAGGAAATGCAGAGGAAGATGGAGAGGAGAATATTTGAGCAACTTCATGGGTAATAGTATCCATTTTGGGTATTCCACTTTTTAATTGAACTGTTCAAGTGTGTTTTCTCCATCATCTCGATAGCGAATTCACACGCATTTCCTGAATTGACCTCTTTTATTTCCCTTTTATGGCGGCGAAAGCAATAACGCTTTAAGCGTTCAATTATGGTAACTGTTATGCTAATTAAATCAAACAAATATTAATTGAAAGCCCATTAAATGTACTTTCAATAGATATCAACATTTACAAAATAGAACGTTAGCTAGCAATAGCAGGTGGCAGGTGGCCAAGTCTAAACTTACTTTCGAATCGGTACGATTTTTCTGATGTTGAGTGTATGTCTAGATGGAATGTTCCGCTTTTGAACAATAATCCGTACTAAAAAAACAGGCCAACTTTTTAGGGTGGTGTGCGTTTTTAGCATCATCGCATCCAAAAAGTATTGTAATAAGAACTATGGTCGGGTAACACTACTTAGGTACAATGTGTGCGTGTTTTGGTTGTTGATAACTGTTGGGTGATATTTTTGGACCCATTCGTAGCTTCGACTGAATCAAAGTTTCATTCATTTAACTAATTCTCTACATGATTGTCATAATAATTAATTTTTATTTCAGGTATAACATTCAAGCAATCTATTGCTGACCAAAAATCTGCGGGAGTAAATACAACTTTAGACCAAAAATCAGCTTATACAGATATGTCTCAATGTAAAGAAACACAATCCGAGTTTTCTGTGGTGAATAAGAAAGGTAAAAGAAGTTAGTTGATTTATGGTGTCCTTGATGGAGTTGTTAGCTGAAGTATACGCGATTTTAAAAGAGTTACACCAAACACGACGTTTAGAGATCTTTTCTACATTGCTTAAACACATAATTATCACGTTATTAATATATACCTAGGTATGAGATAAAAGACTTTTTAACGGATACTACCGCGCTAAAAAGTCTTTTATTTCATGTATAGTGAGCGCGTAAGCTTGAGTTGTGAATATACCTAGGTAGTTCCTTAACATAATAGCACAACAACACAATAGCTTGACCATTGATGAGGTCCCCACGATCAAGCGACTCCAGAACATGATGTGAAGTCTAAAAGTAAATGAGGTCCCTGAACTTTAGACTTAGCATCATGTACCGGAGACGCTTCAAGTCGCTTGATCGTGGGGACCTCATCAATGATGTGCTTCAAAAAGTTAGACCAAAAAAAATACTTTTCAAGTCTTTGAAATACAATTAAGAAAAGTTGTTCTTCTCTGATATTTATCCATTAAAAAGAAATATAATAGCACATTATTTTCTCAGCTGACACCAAAACCTGCGCGTATGTCAGTACTTGCACCAGCTTCCAACCGGAAAAAAAGTCAGTTGGACAGTCCACTCAAGAAATGTTTAACGACAAACACAAACCTAGGTCGCTGATCGACACTTGGGTTCAGTACAGCCAGATTACAAATGATAGCAGCAACATCGGTGAGTTGGACACAATTAAATTCTTGAAAGTCATTGCCATAAAATCGACTTTGAACATTGTGGTACTGCGCATCGCACGACACTCCCTGGGTAGGCCACCGATAAAGTGGGCAGACGATCTAGTGAAGGTCCCGAGAATCCGCTGGATGCTGGTATCGCAGGACCAATCATTGTGGAGATCCTTGGGGTAGGCCTAAACTACTATAACTAAAAGGAAAAATTTGGTTATATTTTGCCTATATGCAGAATGTGTGAATCATGCGCCTTATATAAATGAAAATGAAGGTTTAGTACAAATTCCCCTTTACTTCTTACTACTACCTATCTGCCCTTTACGTGCATAGGTTCCAAGAGACACAACAGATGATCTATCTAGATTTCAGAAAAACAAACAATGTCTCTTATTTAGGTACTATTGTTCCACATTTAAATAGTGGCGTCGCTCTATCTGATCTTGAGTAATTATTGATATCAGATTATTTTTATATGAGGTCCTATATTAAAATAATTTTAATATGATCAGATTATACGTCGAATCAGTGCATTCGAGCAGCTCGGATTGGCCATAGCAAGTTGATGTCTTCGCAGGTGCTCAATGAGTCCATGTGCGACAACAGTACACAGGCACAACCTTCTTATTTTGACATCGGTAAGTATTGAATTTAATCCGTTTATTTTGTTAGTAAGCTCTTTGTAAACTGAAAAAGCTAATCCATATTTTGCAGTAATTACCTCAATTCATAATTTTACCTAATTATTAAGCTTCTCCGTGCTTCGGAAGGCACGTTAAGCCGTTGGTCCCGGCTGCATTTGCAGTCGTTAACACCCACCAATCCGCGTTGGGCCCGCGTGGTGGGTTATGGCCCGTCCTCCTTATCCACCCATAAGGAAGGCCTGAGCCCCAGCAGTGGGGACATCAAAAATGGCTGATGGATGGATGGATGAGAATATCTAAAAACCGGCCAAGTGCAAGTCCGACTAACGCACGAAGGGTTCCGTACCAAAAAACGGCAAAAAAATCACGTTTGTTGTATGGGAGCCCTCCTTAAATATTTTTTTATCTGTTTTTAGTATTTGTTGTTATAGCGGCAACATATCATCATCTGTGAAATAACATCATCTGTGAAAATTTCAGCTGTCTAGCTATCACGGTTCATGTGATACAGCCTGGTGACAGACAGACAGATTGACAGACAGACGGACAGCGGAGTCTTAGTAATAGGGTTCCGTTTTTACCCTTTAGGTAGGGAACCCTAAAAACCATACAAATCTAAAGTTAAAATGTTTAATGTTTATAATTTAATACATTGTTTATTGTAACTAGATATCATCAAATCATATTTGTTTTAACTAATTATAATTTTGTCGCAAATTATCAAAGTAATTGTATCCTACACGTTAAAATGTATGACCCAATCAGCTTTAACAGAACGTCACATTTCGTTTGAAAGCCATGATTAATTGAAGCAAACAGCACGCCTCTTAGAATAATTCTGGCTGGTGTAATATTAAATTGCAACCACTAATGTTACGTCACAGAATAATGATACTACCAGTATTCTAACTTAGTACTACAACAACGGCCGAAATGCGAGCCACACCTATGCGCCTCGAGTTCGGGCTGCTCTCGGGCTGCTACAGTCGCGAATGCGCCGCAGTGACGAACGAACGGTGGTTTAGTATTTTGTGATCACGATGGCGAAGTGCAACTATAGAGTATATTGTGCTGTTTAAAATAAACCGTAAGAGTTCAAATAAACCAAACGGTAAAAAGAATGATAATGTGTTACATTATTAACGTCAGACGAGTATAGCATCTGCGTCATCATAATTAAATCTAGTTCAAAGTCAATGATGCACAATGATTTACAATTATAGTTTGTTTGTTTGTTACGTCTTCACGTCTTAACTACTGAGCCGATCATCATGAAATTTTGCATACACGTTGTCAAGGGTACAGAAAAGAATATAAGGTACTTTTCATCCCGAAAAAAGAATTGTTCCCGAGGGATAGCAAAAAAACTTACCTCGCAGACGAAGTCGCGTGCGGCCGCTAGTCCTTACTAATATTATAAATGCAAAAGTCCGCTTGTTTGTTTGTTACGCCTTCACGTCTTAACTACTGAACCGATCATCATGAAATTTTGCATTACATTTTGTCAGGGGTCCAGAGAAGGACATAGGGTACATCATTTTATCCCGAAAAAAAGTACTTTTCCCGAGGTAAAGCAAAAAAACTTTCCACGCAGACGAAGTCGCGGGCAGCCACTAGTGTTTTCTACAATTCATGAATTTAAAACTAAAAATAAATTAACAATAAGAAAAACGTTTGTAGAAAGTTTCAGATTTCATATACCTACAATATCAAAAAAGGTTAGAACTTTCTTTGGGGAAAATAAAATTATAAAACAATTTTAAGTCACCGGTGATCTACGCGGCGGCTTAAGTGTTAATAACTTCTTCTATTTGCTCACTTCACTTCTTCTATTTGCTTATTACCAAAATATAAAACCATTTTTTAAATTGTATATGACAAAATATAATTTAAAAGCAAAATGATAACCTTTTGAATTATTAGGCAACCTAACACGCTATCACCGTAATTTCTAAAATATAACATACAATCACAAAATTAGAAACAAATTCAAGTAGGTGAAGATAGGTATTGTTAACTTTATTTCATCTACCTACTTGAGTTTGTTTCTAGTTTTGTACATAGATGCAGGCAGCCCTATCGTATGTTGACGTACCGCGCGGCTCAAGTTACGTATTTCAAGGACAGGCTCGAGTTAGAATACTGGTAGTATCATTATTCTGTGGTTACGTCATACAATTAGCTCGCACTACCAGTCGCTTAGGGCTTCAAGCGGTGTCCACGGTAACAGCTATAATCTAAGCGGAATGACGTACGTACTTAGCTTCTTTGAGATGCCAAAAATAACGCAGTAACATCGTTTTACTCTTATTCTGTGTTTAATGTTCAATGGTGTGTATTAAAATTGATATTAGTCGCCACGCAGACCTCTGCAACCTATAGACACCAGTTTATTCATCCATAACTTCAGATAAAATAAGACATTTTCTATACAAAAATATTTATTTCCTCTGTATATGATAACAGCGATAATCTAAGCGGAATGACGTATTTAGCTTCTTTGAGATGCCAAACACAAAATAATAACGCAGTGACATCGTTTTACTCTTATTCTGTGTTTAACTTTCAATGGTGTGTATTAAAATTGATATTGGTCGCCACGCAGAGGTATAGACACCAATTTACCCATCGATAACTTCAGATAAAATAAAGACATTTTCTGTACAAAAATATTTATTTCCTCAGAAATCTTATTTACAAACTGCTCTTTACAATATTTAGGTAGCGTGGTGTGACTACGCCTCGGATCATTACTCCTGAACAGTAATGATGACACAAGAACAAGACAACAAAAAGTATAATCCACTTAAAATACCTAGTCATTCTTAAGTTTCATAACTCAGCTTATATTCTCTTAAAATAAATAGCTGCAACTCTCCATGGAAGTTTGCGAACTCAAAACTCCCCATTTCAAGTCTTCAATAATTTCCGTTGCTGTACCGCTAACTGGCTGTTAAGACATGTTCGCCAACCGCTGTTTTTGGGACCACGCCTCAAGACTTCGTTACTCTCACGTCCAACTTGGAGCGTAATGCGGTTTATGGGTCCACAGGGAGACGCTAACGCCGACGCTGCAACTGCAGAGCTATATGTTTCAACGACCATTTTACATTTCTGAATTCATTGTCTATTTATAAAGATCTGTTAAAACTTTGGAGAACTAAGAGAAAGATGACGCTGGTATTATGATGCAGTTGATCGCTTTTGTATAGCGATAATTTTGACAAGGCGAGAAGAACCGATGGCCGTTGGGGCGAAAAGGTTTTGGAATGGCGACCGTGCACCGTACGACGCTCCGTGGGTATCCGACCGATCGCCGTGGAGGTCTATACCCAGCAGTAGATTGCGTGAATGCTGATATGATGATGATGATGACTTCTATCATTTATGTATGACGATGCAGTGGATTGCGCTAGCAACTTATCACCTTCACATATCAGCCGCACGACACCAATGCTGGGTATAGGCCTCCCTCAAGGATCTCCACTACGATCGGTCCTGCGCTGCCCGCATCCAGCGGCTTTCCGCGACTTTCACCAGATCGCCGATTCATCTTCTCGGAGGCCTACCCACGTAGCGTCACAATACATATAAAAACATCTAAATCCTAATTCTTCTACAGATCTTCTAGTCTAGTTAAGACCTTATCGTAGTAGCAAGTATTTTCAAAATATTTGCCATGCAGTACCTAATGCACTACGGGTTAACATGTTGAGAAGAAAACAGTTTAATCCCTGCGTTCCTTTTCAAACCTCAAGAGATGAAATGAAAACAAAAACATAAAATTTTACCGCTGTGTCGTATCGCTGCTCTTATGTAACCGATCTCGAGCTTATGGCAAGGATCGAGTGAAAATAGCACGGCTCATTTCTCAGTACTTCGTCTAGGAATGTTCCCATCTTCCTGGAAACATCGAGCACAGTTGAGTCGAATGCGGTAGGGCATGATGCTATTACCTATTAAAAATACCTCGGTATTATTACAAAATATTTTTCATCATCAACGCTGCGTCCCAAGGCGGTCTCCGGCGACCGGATAACAAAAGAAAATCTATTGTGTCTCGTTTTTCGGGCGTTGACGAGTAAAACTCCTGTTTAACTTAGACACCTATTTAAACGTGATGCTGTCACTTTTTTGACAATATTGTTTGAAAGAGACAGACAGTTGTCTTATGACTTATGGTAGAGCTACTGTTGACTGTTCCCCCGCTGCCCGCGCGCGGCAAAATGGCCGCAGGCTTTGTTGCGATTGCCGCGGAGCAAAGGCTGTGTGGATCCACCATAAAAAGCGTCTAATTTAAACAGGTGTATAAAAATCATTTGCACCGAATGTTCTACTGATACTTAACTAACTGCCAACTTATACTTCTTACAATTATTTAGGTACTTACCTAATTATTAGTTTCTTTATGTTTGTCAAGTGTTCTGCATTTTATTGTAAATCAAAACCTTCTAAATTATAAGCACCTGCTGAAATTCTCTCCTGTGTAATCTTATTTTATCCTAATAATATTATAAATGAGAAATTTTGTGGGTTTTGATGTATGGATGCTTGGATGTTTGGATGTTTGTTCCTCAATCACGCAAAAACTAATAAACGGATATGGTTGGAATTTGGCACACGGATAGTAGATAGCCTACATTAAAACATGCGTCGAAATATATTATAAGTTAAGCTATTGATTGTTTGAATGTATTGGTGTATACAAACGTTGATGAATCAATAAATAAAATGAAAGAAATAAATAAAACATAGGATACTTTTTACCGATACTCCCACGGGAACGGGAACCACGCGGGTGAAACCGCGGGCGGTCGCTAGTTGTTTACATAATTACTTTGTCCGCGTGGATTTTCTGAAAATCCCTAGGGAACCTGTGACCGGGATAAAATGTCAATCTCATGTTTTAATCCAGGCTCTAAACTATCTCGGTGTTATTACAAAAGGTTGTTCAACACATGTTTAACTAAACACTGTTTAAACGTGATGCTGTCTCTGTCAAACAATATTGTCAAAAAAGTGACAGCATCACATTAAAACATGTGTTTAGTTAAACAGTGTTTAAAAATCTTTTGTAATAACACGGCAAGTGTTTAAATTTCACCCGTTTTTGCGTGATTGAGGAACAAACATCTAAACCCACAAACTTTCACATTTATAGTACTAGCGGCAAGTTTTTGCTATCCTTCGGGAACAATCATTTTTTTCGGGGCGAAAGGTACCCTATGTCCTTTTCTGTACCCCTGATAACGTCTGTGCAAAATTTCATGATGATCGGTTCAGTAGTTAAGACGTGAAGGCGTAACAAACAAACGGACTTTCGCATTTATAATATTACTAGCGGCCGCCCGCGACTTCGCCTGCGTGGAAAGGTTTTTTGCTATCCCTCGGGAACAATATTTTTTTTCGGGATGAAAGGTACCCTATGCCCTTCTCTGTACCCCTGACAACGTGTATGCAAAATTTCATGATGATCGGTTCATTAGTTAAGACGTGAAGGCGTAACAAACAAACAAACGGACTTTCGCATTTATAATATTAGTAAGGATTAGTAAGGATAAGTAAGTATTATGTAATCAATCTGTGATATTAGTAAGAAGTAAGATGATAACATGATTTTCTGTTAAATTTATTAGCTTGATAACGTGAATAAAAAAATTGCTGACTCATGATCTGTTTTTAGTTTTTTTGAAAATTCATTATTAGACGAAGGACGTTTAAACGGAGTTCAGCTACTGACCTTAGCTTAAAATGTGCATTGTTCCCGGATGCAACGTTCGTCGGTTCCACTCTGCAGCTAGCATATTTTCAAATGCAAGCAAATGCAATAGGTATAAACGCTATAAGTAATCGTACAACGTTCTATTTGAAAGTTCGACAAAACATTCTAAAAATTTTGTTTAAAAAAAAATCTATGTCCAACTTTGTTATTGCGCACTATGTTGGTGATCTTAGAATGATGTCTCAGCAGTATTTTGAAAGTCTACTTATTATTATTATTATTTAGAAGGGGGGACGCCAGCGAAGCCGGACGGGTGATCAGTTACATTGATCTGAACCATTTCACCCAGTTCCCCAAATCCCCTGAAAGCTGAGAGCAGGGGGAGGCGGGTCATCGTTTACCCCACCGGCGTCGGACCTTCGAACCTACCTGTACGCTTACAGTATCTGCTGAGTTGACTTATCGTTAACTGCTTTAGATTCTCTTCCTTAAGCTTGTCCGCTCCAAAGAGATCCCAGCGCAGTGATGCGTACATCCGGCATTCTGCCATGAAGTGGTAGCTTGTTTCTTCTCTTTCTTTACATTGCGGACAGATTGGATCCTCTGTCCGTTTGATCACTGACAGGTGTTCGTTTAGTGGACAGTGTCATGTCAGTACTTCATACAATCGTTCTTATATATTTCTCCTGCTTCGTTTCAGCAGCTCTCTAGTTTTCTTCTTGTCAACTGATTTGATGAATATCTTAGACTGTCTACAGTCCTTTCTTTTCATCCATCTTTGGTTGGTTTCTCTGATTGTTCTAATTTCTGTTCTTAGTAATTCTATGTGTGATTGGCAGTCTTGGTTCAGGGCCAATGAAAGGTTCATCAGCCCCCCTCATGGCTAATTAATCGTTTTCCTCACTGCTTTTGTTACCTTCGTCTCCATATCCCATTTATCCAGGAAATTTCCACTTCAACCAAGTTTGCAAGTTCTTGAATGCTTTGTTTGCATTCCTTCAACAAGGCTGAGGTAGTCTCCGTTTTGTCAAGGGCAAAGTCTACATAGGTAAGGTAATCCTACCCCCCAAGGATAAAAACGGACCGTAACTGTATTTTCACCGACAGAAACAGATCTGAAAAATTATTATTCCTAATACCTTATATCTACAGTCTGACTATTATAGTAGTGTAAATTAAGTTTTCCATAAGATACTGCCAGGTTCAAGCTAAAAAAGCCTCTTTTTCTAAATGTACCTACCTACCTAGGAACTATGAAAGAAGGTGACCCCCTAAGTTTACACACTTTCGATTTTGTATCCCATAGAAACTGAAGCGAATTTGTCGCGGATACCACAACAGAAGTCTGCGTCGGTGATGATGTCCAATGCCCAATGCCCAACCGGAAACTCTCCCCCCCAAGCTTACACCAAGGAACGTAAGTATCACTTATAGTGTAGGTAATGCGATTTTCGTATTAAGATCCCAGCATTAAATCCTCAGTACTTATATGAAACTTTTCTGTGATATAATGTAATAGTTGAGATCAAATATCCAAAAAATTTGTTAAGTTACGGTCATAAGTATTTCTACTTAAATCAAAATTAGGTGTCTTCTGCTAAGATATTTTTTGGATATTTCACATTTTCTTTACATCTTTACACGAGTACCTAATTTAGGTGAAAAAAAAATCAGCTGATTTTTTTTCCATATAAAAGATATCAACGATATTTTATTATAATTTATCTTTTTTTGAGAATTTGTAAAATACGTTTTATTTGTGTTACTTTATCATACTGTAAAATTTCGTCGATGAGGATTTACTGTGGGGGTCCACTACCGTTCTTTCCTACAATATGTCAATTTACGGTGACGACCACAAAAAGTGGTAAACCTACCTAATTTATGTTTTAGGACATTTTAACTAAACATTATTAACTGTGCTTACCTTATATACTTAGTTCGTAACCATTAAGGCCACTTATGTGCGTCCATTATGGAAACCTTTGACGTTCAAGTTGCATTCAAGTATTTAACTGGTCTTTTTGCTTTAAACTGATTTCCCATATATCCTCTATTTTTTCTGCCGGTAAGTGACTATGAGGATAAAGATGGGTAAATGCCTGTTTACTCTGACCAATAGTTTCACAGTTGAATTCTTTCGCAGGTCATTTCACATCCTTGGTAGGTGAAATTACTAGAATCAAGTATTCTCGTGCATGTGTATGTGCATCATGTAGTTGATTTACGCCCAAAGCAGTCCAATCGGGTGAAAAGGGAAATATACTTTTACTTGAAATTAAAGATAGGATTAATAAATATCAATACGCTATGTTTAACTTTGATACCATGTTTATAGGATATAACAGCTTAATGTACGGTTGCGCCAATATCGATTCAGGAACAAGCACTCTCTCCAAAAATTGCAAGACTACTCGGAGTAAGTTTTTGGGATGATTTAATAGCACTTTAACTTTGATGAAAACAGCTATAAAATTGTAAATCAGCACTTTAAAATAATAATAGATCTAAAATTTAATATTATCACTACAAAAATAATGGTTTGCGCTTTAAAATAATAATAGATCTATAATTTAATATTATCACTACAAAAATAATGGTTTGCGCTTTAAAATAATAATAGATCTATAATTTAATATTATCACTACAAAAACAATGGTTTACACTTTAATTGTGTCCCAACCATTGGTCCCAACTCCGACATAATTTAGTTTCTGTCCAACCATGTCAGACTGACCACCATCTGACCACTGTTAAAATGAGATGGAAAGATGAAAACAACTTGTGGCATAACATAATGCATATACGCCATCAGGTCAGTTCTGGCGTTGTAGGTCACAAATGGAACCTAACCTCCTCCTGGGCTCCTCTCTCGCTGCGCCCGCTCATCGTCACCTAGACGTCGTCTGTTTACCAGTGCTAAAGTTATAAAATTAATTTGTAAAATCCAAAGTATTAATTTTAAAGCTAAGCAATTAAATTGTATAGTGCAAAGTATTAATTTTAAAGCTTTGCATATTTATAGTGGAAACCATTATTTTTATAGTTCATTCAATAAATTTTGAAACTAAACATTTTAAAGTGTGTTACATTATTTTTAAAGTGCATTTATATATTCCCCTAAGTTTTTTATTTTTGTACTATAATAGGTGGCTACGTATTGACTCAAGTTTTATCACCCGTTACCGCACCTTCTTTTTCAATAAATAAAATGTTTATTGTAGTTGGTACTTAATTAATAATTAAACGAGAAGAACCGATGTCCGTTGGGGCGGAAAGGTTCTTGAATGGCGACCGCGCACCGGACGACGCTCCATGGGTAGGCCCCCCACAAGGTGGACCGAAGATCTGGTGCGCGGTCGCGGTGCGCCGCTGGATGCGGGCAGCGCAGGACCAATCGTCGTGGAGATCCTTGGGGGAGGCCTATACCTAGCAGTGCGTGTCATGCGGCTGATATGATGATGATGAGGTACTTAATCACGAATCAAAGACCACGAATGTTTACGAAGCCACGCCTACAAGAATTTATAGTTTAGGTAGGTTTGCGAAATCATGTTAAGTAAGTACCCGAATCAAAAAGACGAAAATTTACTCGTATCTTCGAATAGATATGTCGTAGCCAACTAGCTTAATCAGTCGTTCAATTAGCGGCCTAGCCTTTTCATTGACAGGCGCCATTCAATCATCGGCCTAAATAACATCCCGGCATTTCATTTAACGGCTAGGCAAATGTCTTGGTTCGATAACGTTTAACCACTTGCCTAGCCAAGTCATTGTAATTTAGTTCCATTTTCTATCACCAGGCACGCTGAGGCGATGTTGCTGTCAAATCTGTAAATATGGCGTCGACCAGCTGTGATTTCTGGTGCTTTTCACAATTAAATTACGTTTACACTTCGTTTACACGAAAATATCGTGAAATGGAAGTGTTTGGTGAAAAAATAGTGCAAATCAATCTTTGAACGAACGTTTTAAAGAATGTTTTGAAATAAACTTAGAAAATGACCAATACCATCAAAGTGATTGTTTTGTTTTTTTCGTAATTTATTGTTTGTTCCGATGTTTGAGGTAAACAAATGTTATTGTCAAGTTTAAATATGAAAATAATTTGTGTTTTCTTTTTAACATCTCACCGTAAACCTTGGAGTTTAGACATTAGAAAGAATCCTTTGTGCGCAGTAAAACACTTTCTCGATTCGTCACATGAGATATTGGCTACTTTATCAAATAGCAACATCAGGTTTAGGACACTTTCAGAATTGGTCACAATATCTCGTAGTCGCATTATACATATGTCACAATATGAATTTGGCAAATTAGTATCTAGACACACACCCCCACTTATACCTACTCATCTATTAAGTGTTGTATGTTATTATTTAATATTTTTTATCGCAATTAAGAATATAAGAAGGATGATATTATAGGAAGTGATTCTACCCATGAAACTGCAAAACTTTGCAGACTCATTGGTAGAATAACTTCCTATAATATTTTTGGTTATTTTTTTTACACCAGTCTGCCTAGCAAGACCGATTTATATGGCGTGATATAGCATTTTATCGACACTCAACTGTCAAATTCCTTTGTCTTTTTGACAGTTAAACGTGATAAAACGCTATATCACGCGATATAAATCGGTCATGCTAGGCAGGCTAGAATACTTAATAGATAAGTAGGTATAAGTGGGGGTGTGTGTCTAGATACTAATTTGCCAGATTGATATTGTGACATATGTATAATGCGACTACGAGATATTATGACCAATTCTGAAAGTGTCCTAAACCTAATGTTGCTATTTGATAAAGTAGCCAATATCTCATGTGACGAATCGCGAAAGTGTCTTACTGCGCACAAAGGGAAAGAATCTTAGTCAGAGCAAAAGAATAAATATTTATTGTTATGCAAATAAGTCTATGTTGTTATGGTTAGAGGTTATAAACGATAAACGAGAAAGCTCAGGTGACCATGAGTTCTGGACAGAAAAAGACTATTAGGTACTGGATGAACACTTGTGTCGTACTTCGATGATAATATCGTGATTATGACAAAGACAGCTGCTGGTGAAGAACTTTTAAAGTTAGCAAGGTATCAATTATAACAAATATTTGTTATCAATATCATTGCATTGAAACTTTTGTACATTTAAATGTTATCAAACGCTTAATGAACCTAAGTATTAGAAAAATGAAAATGAATAATTCTTTATTCTAAGAAACAGGTAATTAAGTGCTTTTGAATTTTCTATATTTTACTACCATTCGAGACTTTTTTTACACTCGACGTCAGAAAAATCGCACCTCTTCAAAAGTAAGTTTAGACTTGGCCATCTGCTGTTGCTATCTAACGTTCTATTGTGTAAATGTTGATATCTATTGAAAGTACTTTTAATGAGCTTTCAATTCATATTTGTTTGATTTAATTATAAACATAACAGTTACCATAAATAAACGCTTGAAGCGTTATTGCTAGCGCCGCCATAAAAGAGAAATAAAGGGGGTAAATTCAGGAAATGCGGGTAAATTCGCTATCGAGATGATAAAGAAAACCCACTTCAACAGTTCAATAAAAAAATGGAATACCTAAGATGGAAACTATTGCCCATGAAATTGCTCAAATATTGCAAAAAAAATGAGACAATGTAATGTGGCTCGGAAATTGAATCTCAGTAATTCATTCCGTTCGACGAGTCCGTTCAACGGTTTCTAGAGACTGTTGGCTATGTATGTTGCTATGTATGTGTATGTTGCTAATTACTGAGATTCAGTTTCTGAGCAACATGAAATTGCCTAATTTTTTTGCAATATTTGAGCAACTTCATGGGCAATATTATCCACCTTGGGTATTCCATTTTTAATTGAACTGTTGAAGTGTGTTTTCTCTATCATTTCAATAGCGAATTTAACCGCATTTCCTGAATTTACCCCTATTATTTCCCTTTTATGGCGGCGCAAGCAATAACGCTTTAAAGCCAGAATATTCCAAATTATCGAATTTGGCCTATCTTTGATTCAAAAATAAACAATCATTTATTCTTTATTTTGATATGCAGATAAAAATTATTTTATGTTTAAAAATACGATATTCGTATCTTCACTCGACTAAAAAAATATGCAACGACAAAGAAAATTTTCATTAAGTTTATATTTTTTGGATAATACTCAAAGTTTATGAATCCCTTATCCACGAAAAATATAAATAAAAATAGGTAATGACATATAGAAGAATATTCAACGGTTACTTTCTCAAAAAGTGACTTTATGCTCAAAATAACAACAAACATGGAAAAAAATAAAAAGTGAGGTTATTTTCATTACTTTTCACACGTAATGAAAAAGACAGAGACAGAGTTTTTGGAATACACTGGCCTTAAGTGTTTAATTATGGTAACTGTTATGTTAATTAAATCAAACAAAATATTAATTGAAAGCTCATTAAATGTACTTTCAATAGATATCAACATTTACACAGTAGAACGTTAGCTAGCAATAGCAGGTGGCCAAGTCTAAACTTACTTTCGAAGAGGTGCGATTTTTCTGAAGCCGAGTGTAGTTGACAAGAAGATTTCTTAAAATGTGATTTTTCTTCTTCGTTAAAACTCAGCAGTTAATATTGCGAAAGAAAAAGACAAAACAGGCACCTATGATATTAAAGTACTAGCCTCCGCCCGCGAATTCGTTCGCGTGGACATTTGGAAAATCCCTAGGGAACCTTTGGCTGAGATAAAAAGTATTCTATGTTTTAATCCAGGCTGTAAACTATCTGTGTCAAATTTTATCCAAATCTGTTTAGCATTTTTCCCGCGATTGAGGAACAAACATCCAAACCCACAAATTTTCACATTTATAATATTAAGTAGTATTTTACTTAAATAATAATAAAGAATTCAATTTCAAAATATTTCATTTTCTATTCGTCACGATGGTTATCCTATTCAATCAACGGCCTTAGCATCTGCCAGCCCGTTAATTAGATATTGTTTTGGATGTATTGGCTGGATGTCATTTAGGCTGCTGATGAAACGGCGACGTTCAATGAAAAGGCTAGGCGGCTAATTGAACGGCTGATTAAGCCAGTTGCCTGCGACAGATACACTATGAAATGAAGCCTTCCAGAATTCTGAAATCTCTGATCTGAGTGTTCTTAAATAGTAGGGTAGAAATTCTAGTTAGAAAACTCCAGGTTAAGAGATGTTGAGGCATATTTAAAGATAAAGCAAATGCGACTATTAAAGATTGGACACTAAATAACCATTCTGTTGAAGAACTTTTATTTCCCTACGTAAAATAACACTTTAGTTTGTAATCAATATCTAATTTATTTATATCTAATCATATTATTTGAGAACAATGGGACACCATTTTTTATGAAATTCGACAGATGTAGAATACTGCGAAAAAAGTGTTTGCAATGCGAGCGTCATCACTTTAGACAAATCGACGAGCAGCAGCTTCATTGATAAACATGAGACAGCCAGCAAAACCAGTAAGTACTTTTCATTTACAAAAGATAAACCTAGATGGTACTTACTTAATAAATATTCTGGGCAAACCACAACAATCCTAGTCTCCGACTCCGATTTTTTCTTCTCTGTGTTCGGAAAAGTCGTAGAACAAATGTTGTTGTTTATGATGTTGGTAATCTACTCCTGCAACGAAATATACCTAGATGTCATTGAAATATGAAAGTTATTAAGATATAACCTTCCCCTGAAAAACTAGCTCTAGTGTAGATAGGTAGTTTTATTTCTGCTATTTATACCAGCCCCTGTAGCATGACCACCGGAATACGATATAGGAGTATATCGCGTTATGTGATACAGATAGACAGTTAAAAGTGATAAATCGCTATTTCATTTCACACTTTGGTGGTCATGCTAGGGGGGGCAGGATTGGAACCCTTGGTACAGAGACAAGATCGCTGCCATGCACCAAGTCGTCGACTCGTCGTCATGTAATACTATTTTAACTACACTATCTTTACTCTTACTTTTTACTTTTCGATTCAGCTTGGACCACAGTTGAACGGTTGCAGTCACTATCACGTTTGATCGATGAAACCCAATCTACTTTACAAGATGAGCAGAGTCAGATGTTCAATGGGTCGCGTTTGTCCAGCAATCTGAATGCTGATAAATGGATCAAACGATGCACGAAGGAGGAGAAAGGTAAGATTGTTCAAACCAAAGACTCGCACTATAAGCATTTTGCTTCAAATTTCATCATTCGTAAAGCGGTACGAGGGCAAGGAGTTCCCTACCACTTCCAGTTCCACGAGAAAGTGGAACTCCTTGCCTGAGTCTGTGTTTCCTGATACTACAATCTGGGGGCCTTCAAGTCGCGATTAAATAGGCATCTTCTAGCGCATATCATCGTAGATCGCACCATCGCTTACCATCAGGCGTGATAGCCGGTCATCAATCATAATCCTTAAAAAGATAAAGATAAGAAGTTGGTGATAATCTTAAAGTTACATTCACGAAGGGTCCGAAGAAGCTTTCCGAAAGAAGCCATTACGCGCTCATGTAAGCGTCATGCAATTCCATCAGTCATGAATTACGTTTGCTGTGACTGACAATAACCTACCGTGCAATGTTGTAGTGACTGATGGTTGCATAAAGTTGATTTGTTCTTTCCTTAGAGTAAGACGGGCTTCTACAGAAAGAGAAGCCATACGAAGCGTTTCCCCTCTGCCGAAGTACAAGCCCAAATGGGCATACGCGTTAGTAAAACCAGTTGCGCCCGGATTTCTTTCTAGACCGAGTCCAGTCGCGCATGTGAACGCTGCTCTGTTTAAAATGTCGAATTGATGAGTTTTTTGCTGTTAAAAGAGATCTTGAACATCAAGTATACAAAAAGACGGTTTTACATTTCACATAAAAGTAATTTTTTATCGTATTATTGCTATTTGTTTACATTTAAACATTAAATTCGTATATTTTATTCTTGATTAGTTGTCAAATTTGTTCAGTGACATCGGGTCTGCTAGTCCATGGCTCGTCCGTACAAATTTCAGATCTGTCGCTAGATAAATCCGAGTTCTCGCCGATGGGCAACTTAGTGATGTTACCGTTAAATAATGTTTGTCGATAAAGTGTTGGTCAATCTGGCCCTGATTCTGCGCCAAATTCATTTGCGAGATTTTTGCATGATTTGCTCTGCACTGATGTGATCGCGACAGATATCGCGAAATAAATGTCGAAATAGTAGATTATACAACAAGTGAATAAAAAGAGAATTTAGTTCGAGGGACTAACGGCCGTCTCTCGAGCAAGATAATTAGGCGCATGATAGCTGCATGACAGCTAAGTTCATGACACCGTTTTAATTTGGTCGATTTGTAGTTAGGAAAGACTTTTGCGATTCTTATCCAAGCTGAATACTGACCGTAAGTAGTACTGTTAAATAAACTATATTCAAATTAAAGCAAATAACACTGCTAAGAGCTGAATAGTAGCCGAAGATTCAGCATCGCTCTGTATAACTTAAAATCGCTTATTACTCACTCTTATGGTGGAATTAAACGCACTTTTTAGAGTGGCGATGGTAAAAAAGCAATTATTCAATGATGTAACTGTGATCAACGTTAAGACGGGGAGCGATCACCGATTGTTGTAAATTCAAATTGTTGGGTGTGCAGATGGCAGTACTGTCATGGAGCGATGTTCAGTGTCAGCAGCCTGAGCCCAACTTCCCTGGGTACACATTAGTCCCAACCCAATCACCTACACTCTCGAGCTTTTTGTATAAAGCTCGAGCGTATAAAAATGACCTCTTTGTTGTTATTCACCCCATCGTAAAATTATTGAGTTTGTAATCTTTATTCCTTTTTCCGTATCGATATTGCTGCATCGACAGTTGAGCCCAGCCCTTTATGTCAAAAACCTGTCATATTTTGATGTGTGACTCATCCGTACACAAATTTTTGCTGTTTTGTTTTATTTTTTATGTGTGAGTGTCGTCATTACAGTGTAGTTTTTGTATGTGGGTATGCGGAACTGCACTTGTGTGCATTTTCCCCCCCCGCAAAAAATGCCAGAATAATTTGAATAGAGTAATATCGCTAAGGCTTCTCCCTTCGTGACAAACGAAGCCTTTTGTTGCTCGAAGGTTCTTTCCATCAGTCACCAAAAGTCAAACATAATTCATGACTGATGGAATTGCATGACGCTTGCATGAGCGTGCAATGGATGCCTAAATCGCCGTAACGTAAATATGGCCAATTTTTATGTTTTATGCTCATCATTAGTTATAGAATCCCGTGAATAAATTGGCTTTTAACAATAATCACTTCTGATAGCGTGACCACGCAAGATAACCCATTGTATGGTTTCCCATTGGTCTCTCTCTCTATCTAGCTCTACGTTTTTTGCGCTAAATAAAGTGTTGGCAAAAAAGTATGGATGTAAGTAAAAAAGTTTCGGTTTTATTCCAGATTACCAATCAATAATAGACGTTGAAGAGTGTGCTTTAAAAGCTCTAAAGCAAGCTTCGAATTTGATAGCCAAGGCCTCAAAATGTACTAAAAGCCATAAATCTACAAATAGCAATTCTACATTGAAATCGATTGTCCTATGCAACTTAAGTACAGGTAATATTAAGTATTTGCTACGCTTTTTAAATCGCACAACAATCAATTTAAGTTGCCTTAAGATAAATCAATCAATCAATTTTATCTACTCAAATATTAACAACAACGCATAACGCTAACACAATCCTTATAAACCTGCTGGAAATGAATGTAAAATTAGCCTAAATTCTTCAGTAAAGCTAGGGTTTTCTAGGATGACGGTGCCGTCATATTACGGCCGTAATTTAGCGGCGTAAAACGTTGTCTATGTAAACAATATGGCGCGGTTTTTGAAGTTACGGTGGTGTCGCCGAATTGTTTACATAGACAACATTCAATATGACGGCACCGCTTTATCCTAGGAAACCCCAGCTTTAGCTATAAAATATTATTATTATTATTACATTTTGTCACTGTAGTGGAACCACCTTCTCCTGTCCACACACCGTCCAACAACAGCCTAGCTGATGCTCTACCTGTGGACAGCCATTACATCAGTTGCCATCCAAAAAGCGTACCTACAGTACCTGAAATAAAACAGACGGTGGACAGTGTTACTTGTGGTTAGTGCTTTCTACCAATATGATAATAATTTTTTTAAAAGATATAGCCATTTGGGCTAAGAATTTACTATTACTATAACAGTAATAGTAAATTCTTGTAATAGCATGTAGGTAGACACTTTACATGACTCGATGACATAAATTAATTTTCTATGAACAGCCTTGGCTCAAATCTAAAAGCTAGGTAAAATAGGGTCCAGTGTCTAAAGTTCAAACCTTGTCGGACTCAGTGAAACAGCCCTGCCAAAAAATATTAATTTGTCCGGATTTAAAAATCCTACAGTTATAAAAAAATACCTTTAGGAAGCTAATAATATCACCTATCCAGTAAAAAAATCAATTATGTAAACTAGTAAAGTAAATTTTAGTCCGAAATTAGTGTGCTAAGTATTTTTCATTTTTTCTCACAGATCTCAAAAACTAATCATTAATGTGCATTTTTATAATAAACAGGAATATTATCTACAAAACAACATCAAAATCATTGCTCTGAGTTGCATATTTAGAGAGTTATTTTTGTTTGAATATGAAAATTGATTTTACTTTCAGCTGAAACCATACCAAAACAAATTTCTTTGCTACAAACAAGTCCAGATATCAAAGAAGGAGGTAAGAATGTACACTTGTGCCTTTTGTCACTAAAATTCTGTTTTCTTGCCATGGTTACAGAATAAAAAAATTATCTAAGTATAATAAAATAAGTCTATGATCTAAGTATAAGTTGTACCTATATTTGCATATAGGTACAACTTATACATGTTCTTATAAATAATACTTTATTTTTTAGCGTTACCACTTCCATCTGCTATTGATATACCAATAAACAACAACAGTTTTGGTACTAATCAACAAGTCAACAGCTGTATTGATTGCAGAGAAGAATATGCCTATAAGATTAAAAATAAAATTATGGTGGATAAAGTCACATCAGGTATGAACTATATACTGAACCAAACTAAAATCTAAAGTCCCAATTAGGTAGGTAAGTACGTACATTATACAGGGTGTCCCAAAACTTTGCCACACGGAGGGAAAGTACCTTAAATATTGAAGATACGAAATTTTACTGAAAGAAGACTTCGTTTTGTTTTAAAAAATAATGCGAACTGCATTCAAAGATTTTTTTTTAATCGCATTCATTCCTATACAAATTGATACAATACGTTATAATTAACATGGTCTTCCTTTTGTTTAAGATGCTGTGTTACTTAACAAAAAAAAACCTAATGAGTAACCCTTTTGATCGGTATCGTAAAAATAAAAGATTGATTTTTTTCAATTGGTGGGTTCGATTCCTGGTCAAGGCTTGCGATTTTTCGAAAATCTTTGAATGCATTTCCAATTATTTTAAAAATCAAAATGAAGTTTTCTTTTTGTAAAATTTTCTATCTTCAATATTTAAGGTACTTTTCTTCTGTGTGGCAAAGTTTTGGGACAGCCTGTATATATATTTTTTTGGCTCAAGTAATAAAGGAAATATTTTCGAGGAGATTAAATTAAGGGGAATATATAAATGCACTTTAAAAATAATGTAACACACTTTAAAATGTTTAGCTTTAAAATTTATCGAATGAACTTTAAAAATAATGGTTTCCACTATAAATATGCTAAGCTTTAAAATTAATACTTTGCACTATACAATTTAATTGTTTAGCTTTAAAATTAATACTTTGCACCATACAAATTAATTTTATAACTTTAGTACTGGTAAACAGACGACTAGGTGCGATGACGAGCGGGCGCAGCGAGAGAGGAGCTGAGGAGGAGGTTAGTGGTTAGGTTCCATTGCAACCAACAACGCCAGAACCGACCTGATGGCGTGTATGCATTATGCCACAAGTTATTATCATCTTGCAACTCATTAGTCAGACATGGTTTGACAGAAATTAAATGGCTTCGGAGTTAGGACACAGTTAAAGTGCAAACCATTATTTTTGTAGTGATAATATTAATTATAGATCTATTATTATTTTAAAGTGCTGACAAAATTGTTATAGTGCAAACCATTATTTTGTAGTGATAGTATTAAATTATAGGTCTATCATTATTTTAAAATGCTTATATACAATTTTATAGCTGTTTTCATCAAATTTAAAGTGCTATTAAATACATCCCTTAAATTAAGGCATGTATTAAAGAATTTGATATCATAAGTTATAATAACTTTAGGATGACTAATATGACTAAGTATTGGTGATTGTAAATTTTCTTCCTATAATTTTATAAGTAGGTCCACTGTAGGAAGCAGTTTTACAAACGGCCCAATAGGGAGTATTTGCCCCCATATACGAGGGTGGATTGATAAGTCCATGACTTTTTAATGAAGAAACACTTTTTTCGGATTTTATTGTTTTATTTCTCTAGCATAATCTTATTGTAGCTCTGCGTATTCAGTCCAACAAAGTTCCTACCTCTTTAACCCATTATTTATTTCTTTCATCGCCTGAAAACTGGTAACTGAAATGAGGGCCCATTTCAGACACTACCTTTTGGTTTGATGAAAATCTTTGCACGCCAAGACTATTCATGTTTGGTAGGAGAAAATTGGTGGTTCTCAGTGGGTTGAATCTAGAGAATAGGAAGGATTCGCATCTTCATTTGATGAGTTTTGATGTCATGAGTGCCGCCAGCTAGAGGGTCGACAGGGTCATTAAGAAAAGTTAGAAGTCGCTTGAGATTTTTGTTTCCAAAAGTAATCTTTTGCCGAACTTGAAAAAATGTAGTGTAAAGATTCCTTAAGGATAATAAATTATGAAAAAAGTATTTCTTCTTTCAAA
Source organism: Agriphila tristella (assembly GCA_928269145.1). Classification (NCBI taxonomy): domain Eukaryota; kingdom Metazoa; phylum Arthropoda; class Insecta; order Lepidoptera; family Crambidae; genus Agriphila; species Agriphila tristella. The sequence goes on along the minus strand of OV743436.1, from coordinate 24,874,940 downwards.
GTCATGGACTTATCAATCCACCCTCGTAAGTATGAGTGGCGCTTCTCTACTCTTCCCATGGCACTATTCTTTATTAAGTCAATTTTAATCATCGTTAACAATTCCAGGTGTATGTATAGCGAAGCCAGTGAAAGAATCTAGTCTACAAACTCATCCAGATTTAAAAGATGCAGGTAGGTACTTATGTTTCACAATATAAACAATGCTGAACTACTCTTATTTTGATTACCTATTACTTTAAATGAACCCATAAGGTTGTGTTGTGTAAAATTATTTGACAAAACTGCAAACGAAGTTTTAAGTTTTTATATAAGCCTAATCATCAAATTCAAAAGCCATCTATTCGTTTGATTTGACGATTTAGTTATGTTAGTAAATTTCTTCCTTAGAACATCATCGACGTAACAGGTCCAGTTCCAAATTCAGTATAACATTAAAATTGGATAGAATCCGTACCACTAATTGTGCAATAAAGATAAGCCTTCTGGGGTCAAGATCATTAAAATAGGTAGGAACACTCCATAAAATATTATACGCACACTCCATAAAATATTATACTCTCGCAGGCAAGTCGTTGGCTGAGACACATACATATTCCATCTTGCCTTGAGACTTTCTGCCAACTTCATTCTTTGGTTGAAGATAAAGACGCAAGCGCATGTTTTCCAGCTTTTCTAAGTTACAGCCAATAACTTACGCGCGGATAATAAATACAGGGTAATTTTTGGATCCCTTTTCAAATTTCGTCATGTCATTCTATATCAGTATCACCAATCAATGTTATGAATTTTTTTTTGCATTTTTGTCCCATAATTTTCTCTACACAAATGAAATTATACTATTTGCGCATGCGCACGTGGCCAATACGCGCGAACCCTCCTCCCGCCTCCCGGCTTCCCTCGCTCAAGCACTGTGCGAGCGCACCAGTATTTTTGGGATAAGTATGAAAAGTGGCTGCAAACTGCCCAACTAGCAAAATATGTCGTAAAAAAATCAGCAGCACGTTTCTATTTCAGCTATTAGTAGTGTGACGGATTTACAAAATGTTGAGTGAACGATCTGTGAACGTTCTCTCAACGCGATTTGGCCGTACTTCTCTCTGCTTTATATGATGTAAATATCGTAAGATTATCGTCTGAATTGCGTTTTAGTTGAAAGAATGTAGAGTAATCGCAACTCAAGTGCTACTGGTGCTATAATAGTCGGTAGAACCTCTTTAATTCGACTTATTAGTGGTAATAATAGCAGTGCGGTTACAATCACTCGACACTTTGATCGTGTAATGCAACCAAGCAGCACTCATAGACCGTTGTTGTCACTGTTGTGTTGTGTTCGCGTAAACGAAGGAAATAAAAATAAATGTATGTTGCCTTATTATAGTCATGCTAAGTATACCTTTACGATTTTACAGCCATAATGACAATAAAGGTAAGCTATTAAAGTTAGCTCATAAGTCTTACTTTCATATGCGGAATTAATTTTTTCGTCTATAATCTTTACATTTGTAGTTAATATTTTCATGGGCCACAAGATTTCTGGTAAATAATAAATCGCAAATAATTATTAATATAATAGATAAAATTAATTCGCCATTAATATTATTTCAATTATCATTACAAAGCATTCACTCAGCTCTTAGCCGAAAAATAGAAATGAGGTTTCCATTTTACGACTTCTAAGAGCGCCATTGCAGCTAGTTTAGGGTTCCTTAGCGCAATGTTAAATCGTCAATCTATCATACGGTTTACAAACAATCTGTATTAGCGTAATATTTCCTACTGAATCCGCACTAATATTAAGTACCTATTTGTTCTTCATCCGTTGGTTGATGTTGATGGTTTCAACATCTTATTAACTTTCCGTCGGAACCCTCACTTCTTCTAAGTTTTTTCCACCGATTATTGTCCATTTTCCACACTGCTGTAAAAGATTTTATTTAACTTTCATACCACTATTATGCTGCATGATGGCTTCCAAAATTATCTTTGGGCACCTTTGGGCCTGTAATAGATAATTTGATAGCGTTTTCTCAACTTTAATAGTAAAGTCGAATTAAAGCCTTGCCGAATGCTATGAAATGACATTAGATGCTGTAATAGTAACTGAGAAGCTATTTTGTTGAATGAACAGCTTTTACTCCACAATAATGCTGTAAAAATTAAGTGACGAAAGATGGTGCTATAAAAGCTAGTTTTAGGACAAATTAGCAATTTGGTTGCTTTTAAAGACCTGTCATAAGACTAACGGTTGTCTGAATGCGATTGAGAGATATCTTTATACAATTGTCGAGTAAATGCGATATGAATTAGTCGAGTCCACGTTTACTAGACATGTTTATAGAACCAAAAAGCATTGAATGCTGAAAGATCTAGAAAGTTGCTTTTATACTGCTTTTTGAAATAACAGGATCTTTCATACGAGTGTTTTACGATCCATAGTCGTGAGAGTGATTGCTTAAACGATCTCTTTGCTAGTTGGGTGTGAATTTAAAAAAAGTCTTCCATAATTTTCTCACTCAATGTTTTTTATTAAGTACTTACTTCCTTTGATAATTGAGAAGTATATTTAATTTTGAAAAGGCGTCGTAAAGTTATCCTGTATTATAATGATGAAGATATTCCCTAAAATTACCATCCATCCAAAAATAAACGTTCATATTGTTTAGGTACTTTTATTATTTCTGCGATGTAAGCTTCTGATTTACTTATTTAAATACTTCCTGGGTTAAAAAGTGTAAGTTAGCTCATAACTTGAATTAGATTTTATTTTTTTAGCAACCACAACAAAAACGACAGATCAAAAGACTCAAAGCGTGTATACGTCCAGATGCGTTCTACCAAAACCTTCGCCATGTCCTTGTGATAGTCACCATGGTAAGTTCAAATAGAATATTCGTTGGTACTTGTAGGTCAGTAGGGTAAGAATTTAAATCGGATTTAATTCCTACAAAAGGTTTTATTGTTTTAATAGCTTCATTTGTTGCCAAATATGACTGTCCTAGGTTTTCCCCCCCAGCGGAGTTGTGCTTAAGTGGTGGGGGGGTAAAAATGTACCACAAAAGGGGTATTTTTGCGGTGTTTTTGTTATATCTCGTTTTTCATCAAGATTGTGTAAGAAGATTTTAAAGTTGGGTAAATTCCAAACAATTTGAGGGTAGAACGGTTTTGATACAAACGATAGTTTTGGAGACACAAAGCATATCATATTTAATACCACTATCAGTTTTCGTTTGCAAAATAACTTTGTTTTTCATAGTGTTTGCGGTTATGGAAAATGTGATATATCTCTAAAACTGCTAACTATATCTCGTTCAAACTAATTTTCGTTGAAAACGATTATTGAGATTTACAGCATATATATTTTTTAGATTTTTCACTCTCTTATTTCAATAGTTAGACGTGGGGGACACACAGGAGAAATTTTGGTAGAAATCGTGTAACTTAAAAAAAATGGTCTTATTTCGAAAAGCTGTGTCTCCAAATCTATCGCTCGTATCAAAACCGTTCTACCCTCAAATTGTTTCATATTTAACCAACTTTAAAACCTTCTTACACAATTTGATGAACAACCAGTCCTTTCAGGTCAAATCCCCTTTTGGGGTGCACTTTTACCCCCACCACTTAGCACAACTCCGCCGGGGGGGGGGGGGACCTAGGATAGTCATATTGGGCAACAAAAGATGCGATTAAAATAATAAAACATTTTTTAGGAATTAAATCCGATTTGAAGTGTTTCTTGGTTTAATGCTACTGAACTATTGGACTTAGTACGTCTTAACTTAACGATTTTCTATACAACGTGTTACAAAACAACCCCTAATGCTGAATATGGTTGATAGGGACCATGGAACTGAACAACTTTTACTGTGGACCAACTCTGGAATCGCGAAAAAAATTTCAGCTTTTTCATATATTTTGATTATTTTCGTTATTAATTTTGTATGAAACAGCTGATTTGTTTTTCGCGATTTCAGAGTTCGACTTCAGTCAGGATCGAAATGTCGGATAAAGAAGTCGTGTTTCTGGAAGAATCAAGTAGTAAGAAGTAAAATCATACGCTTGGGGTTGCCTGACCTAAAATTAAGGCGTAACGTAACACTCAAAGGGATTCGCCAAAATACCGACAGCTGGTTGGAGCACGCGGCGCTCGCAGCGAGCGGCTCGGACCTATAACATTTCGTCGTAACGTAACGTTACGACCAAATGTTACAGGTCAGTCGCCGACTCAACGAAACGCTTCTCAATGGCGGTTGCGCGTAACTCTGGACAGACTCTTAATAAAGAAATAATTTTCTTAAAAAAATGGCAACTAAAGTAGATACTTAATTAGTAAACATTGAGTTTGTCTTTTCGATAATAAATTACCCAATTATAAACGTGTAAAACATTTGAATTTTCAGAATGTATATTTGTATTCGACAAACCTCGTTGCGCCGTGCATAAAACGTTTATTGATACCAGCGTTTCATGTGAAAAACATGAAGAGATCAAAGGTAATTAAATGCTGATAATCTTCCAATTCTTCATTGCACATGAACGATCTAAGTTTTTATTTACAATTTCGGTAAAGTAGGTAAAGTATACATATTGTCGAAAGAAGAAATTTTCATCTAAGAAAATGAAATTTTTATTAAGTATAAAACATTTTACAACTTTACAGATATCGGCTCCATGCCACCTGAATTACTCTACCAAGTGTGCCATGCGCACTCCATAATAAAACCCAGTAACGTGTACCCAAGAGTTGGAGAAATGCTAACCCCTGATGGTAAACTGATCGTCTCTATTATTTTTCTATTTTACATCAGATATGCTTTAAAAATTAATTGCTTTTTTATTGAAAATGTCTACTTATAACGATTTCATTTCCTTAGTTCTTAAAACTCTTCATTCGCCGTATTTCCCCTTATAATTCGCAAAGTTTAGCAGTTCTTTCACTCTTAATTAGTACCTATCCTATTATCTTTTACTAGACTTTGATATTAATAACTTTTTAAAATTATTTTGTACCTACTGACTACCTATATTCCAGATACTTTTATGTCCGCCTTATTGTGTGTTTTCTTATTTGATCAGTTTATAAGTATCTCTTTTATCGTGTGCAATTAATTATAATTTATTGTTGTCTATTTTCCAACAAATTTCTTTGGTGTACTGGAGTGTACTGGAGTGTATTTCCATAGTCAAGTTTCATAGTGTATTTTCATAGTATTTCCATTGATTTGTTTCAGTTTATGAAGCGTTGTATAAAACCACAAAATCAAAAGTGAAAATCCAAAATACTGCTCCGGTTAAAGACACTGGGATGGAATTTGTTCCAAGCAGAGGTTGGTCTCTTTTTAACAGACTTTTAAAAAAGGAGGTTATCAAATCGTCGCGTAAATTTACATATTTTTTATACTTACGCATTATTTTATATACTAATTACTCGAAGATGGCTGAACCGATTGAAATGATTCAAACGTTATTATATCAGCCCCCTACTCAAATGGCTAACATTCGATGCGTTTGAACGCTACGCTTACCATTCGTGTCGTATTTAAAAGCTTGTCAAATCCATATATTATAATACATCAAAGTCTGTGATTTAAATAAGTTTGCGACTTGTGATTTAATCTTCTAAAAAGTAACGTAGTGTTCAGTTCAGACGTAAAGAAAGTTGGCCATTTGAGTAGGAGGCAGGATTGTTCCCAAGTTGGTCCCATGTTTTGGAATTTTGAAATCGATTCAGTAGTTTTCAGGAAATTGTGAGAATACTGTTTCTCACAATTTCCCGTTTTCGTTACCATTACCGTGGACTAATCCATTACCTACCTAAGTATAGTCAGGTGGGGTAAGTGAAACATACTTTATTTTTATTTTTATTTAACAAGGTGTAGTAAAGCTATAAAATGTACTCCTAATTAAATCAGCCTTTAACGGTATGAATATAAATATCTAAAGACTTGCAATAAGCAACAAAATCACGAAAAGAATATAAAAGCTAAGAAGTGTTTCACTTACCCCTGACAAGGGGGAAGTGAAACAGTGGCCAAAATAGCTTTAAATATTGTGTCCATTTAATTAAAAACAGGACAAAAGGATCATGTTTAACCGTTAATATCCAAAATGTATCAAATTCTCATAAAATAGGGTCCAGTTTTAAAGATTTATCAAAAAAACATCGTGTGTTGCGTTTTGACATCTAATGAATTTCTTTTTGGTTTACTAGCTAGGTTAATGATCGCAGCGATATCTGTGTTGTATTTAGGGAAGTAATTCGTCATTCCTGATTTATCGACACATCGCTATGAGAATAAACTACGATAGTTTCTTAGATATGGTTGGGTGTTTCACTTACCCCGGTGTTTCACTTACCCCACCTGACTATATATGAATTTATTTATAAACGGATGTTCGACCATGTTCTTTGTTTATTAATCGATTTAAACAGATGATTATTTTTTGTTTGTAAGAAATTAGGATGAGATCATTTTTCTAAATTGATCACGAATACTTACTTATTTATGTAAAGACCTACCTCGTTTTTATTTTTATTTTAGAGCTAAGTATAAGTATTTTGATTGACTGACATTTGCATTTTTTTAGAGCATGATATTGAATCAGCGAAGGAATTATCAGAACTACGTTCAGCTTCAATAATGACGTCACAATGCGGTTTACACCCCTCAAAATGCCATTGCCAATATGAGATTCCTAAACAACCTGGACACGGTATCTAATTCATAAGTAACTATTTGACTGCCTAAATATTGAAAACTGAGACAAATGCTTTTGAATATAAAATCATTTCATCTTACGAATCGTGTGGATTGTAGGTGGATTTATTATTATTGTCATTTTTCAACTTATTTACGTTCATGCGCATTTGGTACATTTGTCGCATTTGTTCCACTTGCCGAAAAAACGTCCATTTCACATTTGGTCCATTTCGCGGATCGTCTATTCGCATTTTGTTCATTTCGCATTAGGTCCATTTCGCGGAAAGTCCAATTCGCATTTGGACCACTTTCTAAAATTTCCTCCTTTGCGAGCACAAAACACGTTTACCTATAAGTTAACATTCTCCATATTTATGTGATCCTGGTACTTTGGTGACGTACCTACTAAGAACAAGAAAAAAACAAAATATATATCAAAAAGTGAAAATAGAAGCTAACCATGGAGAATCCATAAAATAATATTAGCATATTTATGTGAAAGTTGACTAAATGCGAAATGGACGTTCCGCGAAATGGACCAAGTGGACCAAATGCGCATGAACGAGCTCATAATGTTTCAGCTGAGTATGTGTACACTTATGATACCCCACAACTCTCCTTTTTGGACGCAAACCCAAGCTTTAATTACCACGCCAAAGTGTTGGAAATACCGTCTTACCACGAACCAGGTACGGCAATTTCACCGTTTTTCTTTAAATAAACGATTAAATACCTTTTCTTTTGCTAACATTCATGACTGCTTAAGATTCAGAAAAATGGTGCTTAAATATTTAGTAGAAACGTTAAAAGAACTCAGAAATAAAATGTCTAAAACATGTTCAAATGCTACGGCGTAGCTGATCGTCGTAGTATCGTAGCAATTTTAAAATTGTAAAAAAATATAATAAACTTTTTTTCTATTGTCATAAGAATACTTACTTGGTTTCGGCACAAGGAATCCCGTTACGGAATTCCGTACATACGTGATTCCGAACGTAGCAACTGGATACATAATCTATGGGCCTGCCACACACATGCGGGATTTTTCCGTACGGAATCTTCATACATTATCGAAATTGCGTTCGGAATTCCGTAACGAGATTACGTCTGTGTGTGGCCGGCCTAACTCGGACTCTCTCCTTTTCCTCATTTTCAAACTGTAATTGTGGGTACCCACAGGTTCTCAAACCTCCGCGCCCGCGAACCTGCATCAAAAAAAAATTCTATCCATTGCTGCTACCAAGGGCGTCGCCAGCCCATGGCTCATGGGGGGGGCAAGTTAATATTAAGGAGGATGAGAAATATATGAATTGTAGGTACAGTCAAGAGCACCTAGTGAATTTCAGGTTTGAGATGCGGGATTTATCGGAAAAGCAAGTCAATTCCACGGCCTTAGGACTTTGGTTTCTTTGCAGTTAGCTACATTTTTTAAGCTCTAGGCGGGGGCAGCTGCCCCTACCTGCACACCCTTGGCGACTCCCTTGGCTGCTATAGTGCGTTATAGTGTGCACGTATGCGAACCTGGTTAGCACACGTACACATTATCGGCAAAGAGAAAACATTTTTTTTTCTATGGCACTTTGTTCCAGTTTCGCGGAGCGCAGAGATTCGCGAACATAAGTGGGTACCCGCCATGAAGCTAGGGTTTCCTAGGATGACGGTGCCGTCATATTACGGCCGTAATATAGCGGCGTTGAATGTTGTCTATGTAAACAATATGGCAACACTGTAACGTCAGAAACCGCGCCGTATTGTTAACATAGACAACGTTCTACGCTGCTAAGTGACGGCCGTAATATGACGGCACCGTCATCCTAGGAAACCCAATCTTAACCCCTTATTCCTTGGAGATAACCATGGCCAGATAACTTTTTTTTTCTCCAATATAACTGTTAACTCTTAGATTCATTCATACATTTTCCTCACAGATAACTGTTAAAATAATTAGTTATCTGCGAGGAAAATGTATTCCTAAGATATAACTGGTTATTTTGGAGGAAAACAATTGGGTTGGTAAACTTTTTCAAAACTGTTGTGAATTATATATTTTCTGGTAGCTTTTGGCTTTGGAGTCAGAAATAACTAATTACGGAATTTTTATAATACGTCATTTTAATTTAAAAAATAATTTAAAATTTAAATTTACAGCATAGTACAATAATTGTATTATTATATGACTGGACTTGCGGGCGTCTTAGAGTACTCTGTAAGCCTGTAAGTTTATTGTTTTAAATAAATATAAATAAATATATAAATAAACCACTATTACGGCTGTATGCGTAGGTAGTGCTTTTGCTACAAAAAATGAAAAGTTTGGCATTGGCAATGTCAACTAGTTGTCATGTCAGTCACAGTCCGCTAAAATAAATAAAATAACTCTAATTTGTGAGTATCTAAATTTGTAAATAAACATATATTTACGTGATCATCACAAACGTATAAAGCTCTCTGAAGACAATTCCTGTTTAATCCTCTGCACTACGTCTCTTTCAAAGGTATGGGAATTGTACAAAATTTGTTCTGCGGATGGTCACATCTATATTTCAAACAAAACGGAACAACGCAGTGTAGGTACGGATAAGTGTCGGCGTGATAAGCTGGATAATGGGTTTCTTCAAGCTGATACATTTCCCATAACTGAACAAGAAAACCACTAGAAAATCAAAATAAATAAGCTGAAAAACAAACAACAACATTAGGTCGTGATTAATGATTACCAAAGAGTAAAATAATTGGATTAGGTACTCTTTGTCACTTTCTGTCAAATCTGTCCTGTCAATCAGTTTTTTATCAGTAAATGCAAGGGAACTTCGTGTTCAGCCGTTCGTTTGATATTTTATCGCAATAATAATATAAAAAATATATTTAATTAACAAGGTGAAATAAAAAAATCATAATATTATTTTCTTTATTCTTCAAACTTGTGCTAGCAAAAAAAATATAAAACAATTCTCTTCGAAAAAGTTTACCAACCCAATTCTTCACAGATAACCAGTTATCTGGCCATGTTTAAGTATCTCCGAGGAATAAGAGACCCTAACACACGTTTGCATTGCACTAAACTTAAGAATCGCCTAAGTCTTTTCCTCTACAACTCGACCAAGATGGCGCATGAAAGCTAAGTTCATGACACCGTTTTGGTAATAATACCTACCTAATTTGGTTACTTGAGGAGCTCGGTGGCGCAGTGGTTTAGCGCCTGGCCCAGCGATTGCGGAAGTTAAGCAACGTTCGCAAGGGTCGGTCATGGGATGGGTGACCAAAAGTTTATTATCTCGAGCTCCTCCGTGCTTCGGAAGGCACGTTAAGCCGTTGGTCCCGGCTGCATTTGCAGTCGTTAACACCCACCAATCCGCATTGGGCCCGCGTGGTGGGTTATGGCCCATCCTCCTTACCACCCATAAGGAAGGCCTGTGCCCCAGCAGTGGGGACATCAAAAATGGCTGATGGACAATTTGGTTACCTTGTAGTTACGAAAAGACTTGGGCCATTTGCTCTAAACTTAAAGGTCTAGAACAAACGGATGTAAAATTGGTATGTTTCCTTCTCTACCAGATATCACTCAGGAAGATCTAAAAACAGAACTGGTGGACTCCTGTCGTTACTTCAGTAATCTTGTAACAAAACGCTTCGGTTTGTTGAAAAAAAGCAGAGACAAAGGTGACCTATACAATTTATTCCTAAAAATTTAAAACCTCCTTGACAACCTCCGTGGTAGAGTGGTTTGCACGCCGGTTTTCAAGGCGTCACCATCTCTTGAGGTCCCGGGTTTGATCCCCGGCTGGGTCAATGTAGACAATGAACGTTTCAATATTGTCTCAGGTCGTGTTTGTGAGACCACCGTTGACTCTGATTTCCATAACACAAGTGCTTTTGCTACTTACTTTGGAATCGGAGCAATGTATTGTGAATATTGTGATGTTGTCAAATATTTATTATATTTAAAATACCTAACAATAAAATTATTCATATCTCAATAGAATCAAATCATATATCTGTATAATAAAAACATTGTAAAATACAATGCCACAGATTTCCAGATTTGCTGTGTATCTATCTAATGTGTTGCCATTTTATTATAATGAAACTCAGTAGTTTTTGGCGCAAATAACTTGTATGTTGATTAATATGATTATTTAAAAGTTTAATCGCAGTAATGCGTATTTAAATCGTACCTTAGTAATATTAAGGCCCACAATAAAACCACAGACTTGACCAGACCAAAGAATGACATTTAAGGATTTGCCACACTCGATGCGTTCTGCGGTCCGGTCAACCCATACATTGCGTTCACCCTATGTACCTACGGGTGGACCAGAACGCAGAACGCATCCAGTGTGGCAAATCCCTTAAAAATAGCGGCATAGTTAGTTCCAACTTTGACCACTGGCACGGATAAGTTTGTGGCACTACATTAGTATAAAACCTACTAATAATTTCTTCCCTAAATTGCATTGCAGAACGTAAACTACGTTCAAGCACCGACCCGTTAGTATACATGTCCACGGTACAGAAACCGGTGGCCGTGTCTTGTACCGAAGCTTGCACAATGAAGCCGAGCGGGCGCGAGGAGTTCGGCTGCCAAACTCACAAGGTGCATAGGACCCGTAGCTACTTGAACCAGAAGGTGATCCGGCCTTATTCCTGCTGTGTGGTCACCCCTAGCCTCACCGAAATATGTAACAACGATAAACACCATCTGCAATCCGTTTACTACACGCTTTCGGCGATAGAGGGGAGAATACGACGGTTAAAAAGAAACCTTCCAATGTAAACAATTCTTAAGTTTTTGTATAATCTCTTGTTCTTAAGTTGCTTAAATTGTACTATTCTGTTCACTTACTAGTATTGCGTAGCGTGTACTGAAACTAGCTGATAAATTTACAAGGTGCAGACCCGTAGCTACTTGAACCAGGAGGTGATCCGGACGTATTCCTGCTGTGTGGTCACCACTAGTCACACCGAAATATGTAACAACGATAAACACCATCTGCAATCCGTTTACTACACGCTTTCGGCGATAGAAGGGAGAATACGACGGTTAAAAAGAAACCTTCCAATGTAAACAATTCTTAAGTTTTTTGTATACACTCTTGTTCGTAAGTTGCTTAAAATGAAATAAAGAAAATTTACTATTCTGCTCACTTACTAGTAGTGCGTAGCGTGTACCGAAACTAGCTGATACATATTTACAAGGTGCATAAGACCCGTAGCTACTTGAACAAGAAAGGTAATCCGGCCGTATTTTAGTTTTTGTATAAACTTGTTCGTAAGTGTCTTAAAATTAGGGAATTTAAAATATTCTGTATCTGTTAATTTACTAGTATTGTGTAGTATTCACTAACATAATTTTCTATATTTCTTCTTAGCTTTGCCATGATACTGTTCATCAAAATTACAAACACGCACGGTGGTGGTCTATCTTTATCGAAGGAGTCCACATTATCTGGTTTAGGGCTGATTTCTTCAATGCCTAGATAAAGCTTTATATCCGTTTGCGTATTATACCGCAAAATTTAAAAGTAGCGCAAAATATTCCAAAAATAAGAGGGGATCCCGTCATCTTAACGTTAACAATTTTTTCAATCCATTTCTAACCATTATACAATACAAATTTAAATATCATTCAATGCATTTTATTGCAAATTTCTCTGTCACATTTTATTTTAAGAATGATATTTATTATATTTAGTTAACGGAGGATTGAAAAAATTTGCCCTGAAAGATAAAATTAAGTTTAAACCAGTTAATGTGGACCCCTTCGATAGTTCCTCAGAAATCGGGGGTCAGTGTGCTATTAATACTTAGCTGTATTATTGTTAAATTTGTTCTAGTACTTTATGAAACGTTTATTAAGTTTATGATCTTTCGTGAAAGATTGTTTTGGATATTATTGTGGAACAATATTATTAAGTGCTGCAATAAAAATTGTAAAATAAACATTTTGTTTAATTTTTTTTGTCCATGATTTCAATAAAAGTAAATTATCTTGATGACAATTGAAGTTACGCGTCATTTAATTCTTTTAGATTTTTACCGTAGCTTTACTTTATGAAATAAAATACAATTTTTTTTTTAAATAATTCATTTTTATTTATTTATCAGTAAAGGTTCAAATTGCTAGTGCAAACGCACATGAACAAAGATACCATCGCACTTTTAGCATCTGAATCTATTTTTGTGAACATCAAAATGGCGGAATCCCCTCTGATTTTTGAAACATTTAATTCGAGATCACCAATGTCAACTCATAGTTTACTCTTGGTGGAAATTTTTAATGAACACAATGCAATTCAAATGCGTTTCAGTGAGATAACGATCAAATAATTATAATTCATTTATAGATTTCTAAAAAGGAAACACGGTTTAATAACATAACATATTAACATAACGCCTTAACAAACTCTTGGAGCAAAAAATAAATAATACTCAGCACATTTGCTATGTTCTCCTATGCAGGAGTTTCCGAAGCTGTATTGGCAGCAAATGACAGCAAAATGGCCTATATCCTAGCCACAAAATATTCCAAGATCCCGCCATCTTGACGTTCACTATTTTTTCAATCCATTTCTAACCATTACCACAATACAAATTTAAATATCATTCAATGCATTTTATTGTAAGAAAATCTAATATAGGGAACCAAACTATTGCCTTTATTTTTAAATTTGAGATTTTAGAATTCACAATGGTATTCTTATACTATCCTTACTTAATATTATAAATGCGAAAGTCCGTTTGTTTGTTTGTTTGTTTGTTTGTTACGCCTTCACGTCTTAACTACTAGACCGATCATCATGAAATTTTGTATACACGTTGTCAGGGGCACAGAGAAGGACATAGGGTACCTTTTATCCCGAAAAAAGTATTGTTCCCGAGGGACAGCAAAAAAACTTTCCACGCAGACGAAGTCGCGGGCGGCCGCTAGTACTAAATATACTAGAAAACTCGGTAACTCATTTGGAAGAGCATTGACCTGACTTTCAAAGATCGCGGGTTCGATTCTCTGAGAATATGATCTGGTGCGAGTGTAATTTTTCTAGTATATTATTTTGTATTATTGCCTTTAAGTATATTAATTTGGGAACATTAAATTTATTTCATTCAAGTGAACAATAATATCGTTACAGCCCGGTGTAGGTACTCATTTTAAACCAATAATTAGTTTTTTTTTTAATGTAGGTAATTGTAATTTTTAAGAAAGCTTTCGCTGTTTCGATACTTTTATCATAGGACGTTTCAAACGATATGCCCACTTTACTATCACTGGATGAAGTGATCTTGAAAAGCATACACAATCGTATTTCGAAACCAATATTGCAAGATAGAGTGGTCAACGAAAGATGAGATTGAAATGGCGGCGCCACTTTCCCTGTTAAATTAACGTTTAGAGGTTAAGTTATTGGCAAACTGAACCTTAAAATAAGGCGCAAAGTTCCATTTTCAACCGAGTCTCATCTTTCGTTGACCAAACTCTATGTGTATATTCTCGGTGGCGCCATCTAACGTTACAGCTTTGTATTATATTCCAAATTTAAAATCCAATAAAGTAAGCTAGCTAGAACTACAGCCCTGTATAGCACATTATTTACAAAGTACATACATAATATATTTATATTGACACGTCATATACAAAAGGAATATACATAAAATTATTTTTTAAATCTGAGATTTTAGCATTCACAATGCTATTTTTATATAATACTAAGTAATTACAAAATTAATTGACCAAATAATTTTTAATCAATAGGGTAGGTCAGAAATTATAATTTATTTTGGGTACGTATTAGAAAGTCTAAAGTTAAAATGGCAAAGTTGAAATTCTAATGATTTAATTCATCAACACCCGAGCGGTCGCCGGCGGAGTCCGGACAAAAATAGACTCGTTTTCCGGGCGTTTACGAATTAAAATGTCGAAAATCATTATGTACAACTTCAAAATAGCAAAGTATCAAACGTATCAAATACTTGACGAGTTCAAATACCAATGGTCATTAAGTCTAACTTCACAATGATTTATTTGAATTCAAAATATGTTATACAATGGAAATAAAAAATGAAAAGCCCAAGCCCCTCGCCTTTTTGCTTTTGTGTCTACCTCCTCATTGCCTCATTTTAATGCGGAGGCCCTGATAAAAAATCTTGGACTCCAGTTCAGGAGTTCAATAGGTTAGGTTAGGTTAGAACTGGGACTAAAAACGCTCGAACCGAGCGAGCGGCGACCAGCGAAGTGTCAGGAAAAAATCTGTTTCAAACTCAAACGGTGGATTTTGTTCGCCGGCTACCGAATCAGGGAGCAGCGTTGCTACGGTAATGGTGCGGCAGAAGCACAGAGGCCAAGACCCAATTATTTAACCTTACTAATTCGATACCTAAATGAAAGAAAGGCATAAGTAAATTCTATACATTATATGTATTTGGTATAATAGAAATTTTAAATTTAATTAATTTGAACTTAGACTTTTTCAATTATTACTATCTGACCGTTTTACATTTTCGTTTTCGACATTTTAATTTTAGGCATTCTAACTTTAGACTTTCTGATACGTACCCCTTATTTTATTCCCAAAAGATAAAGGTTTGTGGATAATAAGTTTTTTATATTATAACCATAAGGTTGCGTTCAGACATAACACAGGACCCGAGCTGAACCCGAACTTAACCGCAATACAATTTTGAGTCTTATGCTTATGACATATTAATAAGTTTCATTTTATATTTTATCGATGCAACCGCGCTCAACCCGAACTCAACTCAAATTCAACCCGAACTCACCTCAAACTCAACTCAAAGGCAGACAAAAATTAATGTGTCCTAACTTAAGACTCAAAATTGAAAGCAATACATTTCAAGGCATGGGCTGCGGGTTGAGTTGAGTTTGAGTAGAGTTCTCGTTGAGCTCAGGTCGTGTGTTAACGTCTGAACGCAGTCTAGCAAATATTATAGAAATATTTCCATGCATAAATAAAATAAAAATCATAATGCATGCCAAAAAGGGTAAAATATATAAATTCAGTCAACATAGCTTATTATTACATTAACAGGTTGATAAAATTCATAATAATATTTAAATACTTTGCTTATCTACTCTCAGTCAGCTTCACATTTTATTTATACGGAGACAGTCAATACATTCGAATACTTAGGAACATCCAAAGTCCTACAAATCGGTAAAAACAACAAAAACAAATAAAAAGTCTATGTTCCAAACAAAAGCGTCACTCTGACCGTTTTCGAAAAGGGAGATTTTTTTAACTTATATACGATTTAATTTGGTCTTAAAATAAAGCTAATAATATTTACTACCTTGATCAAGTTCTGTCTTATTTTTAGCGCATGTAGAAAAAAGTTATTTAATTATGAATATATTTTGACATGGAAACACTACGGAAACAACAAGTCATTGAAAAACGTTCCGTTAACTACATTTAATTTTTATAGGGTAGAAAAGTCACTATAAAATGTTTAAACAGTCAAAACTTAAAAATACTTTGCGCAAAGTAGGTGCTAACTCGTAGCACTAATGAGAAAGATAGTCTCATTAGTTACGGTATAATTGCCCAGTATAACAAGAGGAGTACAAAAAATTCGAGCACGATTTCCACGCCTGTAGCCCACCTCCGCGGAACACCACACTAGGTTCTACCATAGGTTTGACAAGCGAGACAAATGCGAATAGCCAGGGGGTCAAGTCTGCTAATGTTTTCGTCAAAATCTTAGTTCAATGGTGTTTGAATGGTAATGCTTTTTGACACAGTTCTTGTTTCTTAAACCCAAAACTGAAACACATTGTGTTTCTTAAAACCAAAACGGAAACATATTGTAACTTGATTTTGGGTTTAAGAAACAATAACTGTGTCAAAAAGCATTACCATTAGAACACCATTGAACTACGATTTTGATGAAAACATTAGCAGACTTGACCCCCTGTTCTAATGCATAGATTTTTGACGGGCAATTCCACCCGACCGTTGACACACGCAAAAGCAATGACGCAAAACCGCTACGTAGATGTGATCCTCATATATGGTCGTCAATAGAAGACAACTCATAGCGGAACTACCGCAGTGCTTCTATGTTCTAAATCTTCTAATTTCTGATTTACGAAGTTCCTAGTTACCTCAGGTTGGTTATTCCGATATTCTTGATCTCTTTAAATGTTCCTAATAAAATTATTTGGACGTGTTGATTGTCTCAATAATTATAAAATGACGCTGACTGTATCTACTTCCTATTACCATAATTCCCTATTCACATATCAGTACATATAAAAATGATTATTAAATAACTCCACCATTCAACCACCCTGTATACAAACATTTTCCATAGTAACTACCCGCATTTAAGAATACCTTTACAGCTCGCAGTATTTTTTTTAGGGCCGGCTCAAGCTGGGCGCGAAGCGAAGCGAAGCGCACGAGTCCAAAAGTAAGGTAAAATGTACAAAAGAATGCGCGCGAATGCGCCCGCATTCGCGCGAAGTTCTTTCATCTACAAAGGAATTTAAGCATTACCATATTGATAATAAGTGTGAATTTGCTTTGCATTAAAGAATGCGCTTCGCTTCGCTTCGCTTCGCTTCGCTTCGCGCCCAGCTTGAGCCGACCCTTACACAATAATTGAGAAAGCGAAATAGGTAGTACAATCATATTGGAATGAAATTATCATTTTCATACAATTGCTATCTGGGCCCTGTTTTATAAACATTACCGTAGTAAATTACAACAATCGTTTGGTGTTCATTGCGTAGCCTATTTGAAACTAGAAAACAAACTACTTACAGACACCGGAATGTATGCGAATTACAAGTTGTATTTTTTATGAAATAGGCCTATGTTCACATCATCACAGTAAATAATACTTGTAAATATGACATATTTTGTGCCTTATTATATCAATACAAATTTTAAAATGCATGTGATCTCAAATAGCTTGTTATTCACCTAATTAAATAATACTTTATTATATACCCCTTTCTTTATATTTTAACTGCCGTCACCTTTTTAAAATCTTTGAAATTTGGCACAGTATCACAAACAATTTCCATAGCCACACTTTCTTTATTAGTCATACCTGAAAATAAAAAAGTTATTTTATGAAAAGTTTAATGTGGCGTTATAAACATTATATAAGTTGTGCCAAACTGGTGCGGTCGAAGGGCGCTCCAGTAGGTCGTGTGTGAACTAAATGATGCCTAGTAGTATACCGGGTGTAACAAGACCCTCAACGAAGCCGAGGTCTACGAATTCTGACCATCATCAGGACCATTTCTGTCCAAAATTATTGCTGGGAAACAATTTTAATGTTTGGGTTTAAAAAAGCATTGCATACATTACCACGCAATGTAACGCGTACAAAAGACCGCACTTGCGAGCGAATGCTACACAGCTGCGTGCGGCCGAGTTGAAAGGCAGCGTTTATGTGCGAGCTCAAGAAATACATTGAGTGATGATATTTTGAAGCCATTGTTTGTTAAGAAATACATACAATTTTATGTTTCTGTAGACAAAAATTAGGAAATAACGAATAAAATAAGATTTCATAAAAACGTTGTTTTTTTTTTTGTTTTTGACCTTCAATAACTTCGTAGCTATTGGTTTCCCAGGTATAGTCTAAGAGACAAAAATTATCCTGATGATGGGCGGGATGCGAGGACTTCGGCTTCGTTGAGTGTCTTGTTACACCCGTTATAGTAGTAGGTAGTAATAGTACAATCTCACATTCAGGCCAGCGAGCGCGGTGTGAACACGTGCACCAGTGAGTCCCAGCCGCAGTCGGCTAACTGGTGCGGTCGGAGGGCGCTCCAGTAATATGAACTAAATGATGCCCAGTAGTATATAGTAGTAGGTAGTAATAGTATCTCACGTTCAGGCCAGCGAGCGCAGAGTGAACACGTGCACCAGTGAGTCCCAGCCGCAGTCGGCTAACTGGTGCGGTCGGAGGGCGCTCCAGTAATATGAACTAAATGATGCCCAGTAGTATATAGTAGTAGGTAGTAATAGTATCTCACGTTCAGGCCAGCGAGCGCAGAGTGAACACGTGCACCAGTGAGTCCCAGCCGCAGTCGGCTAACTGGTGCGGTCGGAGGGCGCTCCAGTAATATGAACTAAATGATGCCCAGTAGTATATAGTAGTAGGTAGTAATAGTATCTCACGTTCAGGCCAGCGAGCGCAGAGTGAACACGTGCACCAGTGAGTCCCAGCCGCAGTCGGCTAACTGGTGCGGTCGGAGGGCGCTCCAGTAATATGAACTAAATGATGCCCAGTAGTATATAGTAGTAGGTAGTAATAGTATCTCACGTTCAGGCCAGCGAGCGCGGAGTGAACACGTGCACCAGTGAGTCCCAGCCGCAGTCGGCTAACTGGTGCGGTCGGAGGGCGCTCCAGTAATATGAACTAAATGATGCCCAGTAGTATATAGTAGTAGGTAGTAATAGTATCTCACATTCAGGCCAGCGAGCGCGGTGTGAACACGTGCACCAGTGAGTCCCAGCCGCAGTCGGCTAACTGGTGCGGTCGGAGGGCGCTCCAGTAATATGAACTAAATGATGCCCAGTAGTATATAGTAGTAGGTAGTAATAGTATCTCACATTCAGGCCAGCGAGCGCGGTGTGAACACGTGCACCAGTGAGTCCCAGCCGCAGTCGGCTAACTGGTGCGGTCGGAGGGCGCTCCAGTAATATGAACTAAATGATGCCCAGTAGTATATAGTAGTAGGTAGTAATAGTATCTCACATTCAGGCCAGCGAGCGCGGTGTGAACACGTGCACCAGTGAGTCCCAGCCGCAGTCGGCTAACTGGTGCGGTCGGAGGGCGCTCCAGTAATATGAACTAAATGATGCCCAGTAGTATATAGTAGTAGGTAGTAATAGTATCTCACATTCAGGCCAGCGAGCGCGGTGTGAACACGTGCACCAGTGAGTCCCAGCCGCAGTCGGCTAACTGGTGCGGTCGGAGGGAACTCCAGTCGAGGCCGTATGTGAACTCTGAGTGATGCCGAATCGTCTCTAGAGGCTCGCAGCCGCGTTTTAAATCCCATAACCTGGTAGATAGATGGTTTTGTCAATAAAAACAACATAACTTATTATTATGCTAACGACCAAATTCGAAATTGAAGTTAATCCAACCAAAATTGCTAAATATCTTTCAGAGCAGCAAAGGAGATGGCAACGCAAAGCTAATTGTAGATGTCGCTGCGTACGCTTGTTCCTAAGACAGTAGACGTTCAGAACAAATCTCTAAGAAAATAGGTATTTATTTTGTGGTATTTTTTACCGAAAAGGACCTATTCACCCAAAATGGATATAAAAGACTATTCTACAATGAAAATGCTGGAATCGAAAGCCAAATTAAGGCGTTTTTTTTTCTTACTGAATTTATTCATTATTTCTTGATATCCAGATTTGTAAGTGCCAACATTTTTACAGCTTATTACACAGGATTTTGTCATTTTAAAGCTATAAAACGGTTTTTAAAGTAAAAACCCTTTGTTTTGACGGTTTTTGTGGAACAAGCGTACCGTAGCACCACTTTGACAGTTGCCTTCCCCACTTGATGCGTCGGAGAACTTTTCGTAAGATTACAAGAAAGAATACTACTTTCTACGTTACAACTTTCTACTTCTTCGTACGTTAAAAGGTATCCCCGACTGATCCAAACATTGCTTAGCCCGAGCTATCGGATGCTTCTTTTGTATGGAAATTACAAAATCACTGCATAGATAGCCCTTCACTTTTAGCTATGTTAAACCTACGTGTGCCTAGAAGATATCCTAGACACAGTTTACCCTTTCCGCATTAATTACTTATTTATTTTTTCTTTGTTCTTCAGTCTTTTAGATAAATAATAGTTAGGTACTTTTAAATACATGTTGAATTTACCTATAAGTGATTGTTACATTTAACTTTAGATATTAAATAATAGTGTCGTATTTATTGTAAGAATTAATGTAAACAAATTTAAATAAATAAAATAAAATAAACTTTGGACTATATTGAGCCTGAAATTGAATAGGTAGATAATGTAGGTATAGCGACAGCGGCCCAGTTATTTTTTAATATCCTATCTAAATGCTTGCTTTGAAGTTATTAAGTAAACGAAACTAGTTGCTTAGCAGTTAAACAAATATAGAACTTAACTTTATTAGAATAAGGTCTAAATCAGTTAATTTTCTATGTAAACTTACCTCGTAGTGAAATCATACGATACAGCAGCTATCACCGAAGGAGCGTGCGGAGAGAACTGCACTCTCCGTACTGCGCACTCGCAACCTTTAATGTGAAAGCAAAGTGTATAATAATAATTAATATTACCTACCAAAAATCTTAATCTCATCAGTTCCGATCAACAGTACCATGATGGAACAACAGAAAAATTTTCTCAATAGTTCCATGCTACTTAAAATTATTATTAAGATTTAGAAATACCTATTAAGTTCTTAATATATTCTAACTCGAATTCGATTCGAATCGTCTCGCTCGCAAGTTCGACGACTTCCAACCTCCCGAACAAGCCGGGTTCCGAAAAGGCTTTAGCACCATAGACCACATCCATACGCTGCGGCAGATTATACAGAAGACTGAGGAGTATAATGAGCCACTTTGCTTGGCGTTCGTGGACCATGAGAAAGCCTTTGATTCGATTGAAACCTGGGCGGTGCTGCAGTCTCTCCAAAGGTGCCAAGTGGACTATAGGTATATCGAGGTGTTGAGGTACTTATACTAAAATGCCACCATGACAATCCGAGTACAGAACCAGAACACAAATCCTATCCAACTGCAGCGTGGTGTGAGACAGGGAGACGTTATTTCTCCGAAACTGTTCACAGCTGCGTTGGAGGACATCTTTAAGCTCTTGGACTGGAAAAGACTCGGCATCAACATTAATGGCTAGTACCTAACACACCTTCGTTTTGCCGATGATATAGTCCTTATGGCTGAGACCATGGAAGACTTGAACACAATGCTCGAAGATCTCCGTAGTGCTTCCCAAAGAGTGGGTCTTAGGATGAACATGGATAAGACGAAAATTATGTCAAATGCCCATGTTGTACCCTCTCCAGTTCATGTTGGGAACACTACACTTGAAGTTGTTGACCATTACGTATACCTAGGACAGGCAGTCCAGTTAGGTAGGTCCAACTTCGAGAAAGAGATCTCTCGTCGAATCCAACTCGGGTGGGCAGCATTCGGGAAGCTTCGAAAAATCTTCGCGTCCGACTTACCTCAGTGTCTCAAGACGAAAGTCTATGAACAGTGTGTGTTGCCAGTGATGACTTACGGCAGTGAAACGTGGCCGCTAACTATGGGTCTCATAAGGAGGCTCAAGGTCACTCAGCGTGCAATGGAGAGAGCCATGCTCGGCGTTTCCCTACGTGATCAAATCAGAAACGAGGAGATCCGCAGGAGAACTAAAGTAACCGACATCGCTCGAAGGATTGCTCAGCTGAAGTGGCAATGGGCGGGACACATAGCGAGAAGAACCGATGGCCGTTGGGGCGGAAAGGTTCTGGAATGGCGACCGCGCACCGGACGACGCTCCGTGGGTAGGCCCCCGACAAGGGGGACCGACGAGAGGGTGAAGGTTGCGGGAAGCCAGTGGATGCGGGCAGCGCAGGACCGATCGTCGTGGAGATCCTTAGGGGAGGCCTATACCCAGCAGTGGGTGTCGTGTGGCTGATATGATGATGATATTCTAACTAGCGGCCGCCCGCAACTTCGTCTGCGTGGAAAGTTTTTTTGCTATCCCTCGGGAACAATTTTTTTTTTCGGAATGAAAGGTACCCTATGTCCTTCTCTGTACCTCTGACAACGTGTATGTAAAATTTCATGATGATCGGTTCAGTAGTTAGGACGTGAAGGCGTAACAAACAAACAAACGGACTTTCGCATTTATAATATTAGTAAGGATATTCACCCATCAAATTTGACCTTCCTGTGTCCTAAATTATAAACGCGACAATTTGTCACATATCATGACAATTTTATATCCATCCAATTAGAAAATAGAACAAACTACCATGAGTAGCCACACCGCAATGTAAACCAAATTGTGATGACAGTCGACAAATTGTCACGTTACTAAATAACTGACCTTTGAGAGTGAACATGGGCGATGTGAGCCGCCTCAAGTCCCAGCCGCGCACCAGCCCGTCCGAGCCCGACGTGGCCAGCGCGTGCGTGTCCGACTTGCTCCAGTCGCCGGACAGTACCTGTATAACTGACCTTTGAGAGTGAACATGGGCGATGTGAGCCGCCTCAAGTCCCAGCCGCGCACCAGCCCGTCCGAGCCCGACGTGGCCAGCGCGTGCGTGTCCGACTTGCTCCAGTCGCCGGACAGTACCTGTATAACTGACGTTTGAGAGTGAACATGGGCGATGTGAGCCGCCTCAAGTCCCAGCCGCGCACCAGCCCGTCCGAGCCCGACGTGGCCAGCGCGTGCGTGTCCGACTTGCTCCAGTCGCCGGACAGTACCTGTATAACTGACCTTTGAGAGTGAACATGGGCGATGTGAGCCGCCTCAAGTCCCAGCCGCGCACCAGCCCGTCCGAGCCCGACGTGGCCAGCGCGTGCGTGTCCGACTTGCTCCAGTCGCCGGACAGTACCTGTATAACTGACCTTTGAGAGTGAACATGGGCGATGTGAGCCGCCTCAAGTCCCAGCCGCGCACCAGCCCGTCCGAGCCCGACGTGGCCAGCGCGTGCGTGTCCGACTTGCTCCAGTCGCCGGACAGTACCTGTATAACTGACCTTTGAGAGTGAACATGGGCGATGTGAGCCGCCTCAAGTCCCAGCCGCGCACCAGCCCGTCCGAGCCCGACGTGGCCAGCGCGTGCGTGTCCGACTTGCTCCAGTCGCCGGACAGTACCTGTATAACTGACCTTTGAGAGTGAACATGGGCGATGTGAGCCGCCTCAAGTCCCAGCCGCGCACCAGCCCGTCCGAGCCCGACGTGGCCAGCGCGTGCGTGTCCGACTTGCTCCAGTCGCCGGACAGTACCTGTATAACTGACCTTTGAGAGTGAACATGGGCGATGTGAGCCGCCTCAAGTCCCAGCCGCGCACCAGCCCGTCCGAGCCCGACGTGGCCAGCGCGTGCGTGTCCGACTTGCTCCAGTCGCAGGACAGCACCTGTAGCCAAAGAATGTTTATCAAGACAGAAGACATTAGTGAAATTTATGGCGTGGCTTTCTGTTCATTTATGACAAAATTTTAGTATAAGCTTATTTTAATTAAGTCTATATTATGTTTCTGTTAATTTAAACAAAATAAGAAGCTTCGCCAGCAAGCATACGATAAAGCTTGAATCTTGTAAAAAAATAACAAAGAGACGGTTGCGCCGCAAATTTGGCCAATGGTAGATAGGACAAACAAGCACTGAGGCGACGAAGTGGCAAAATTAGATTTTCTGCCCACTTGTTCTGCTGGGCAGTTCTAACTTCTACCGTAGAAATGAGACTTTTTCTCATTAGTAGTATCAGAAAGTACTAAATCGTAGCACAAATAAGAGAAATTTTCATTAGGTAAAACAATATAAGCGCAATAATCTTGTTGAGCCTTATTGAGAGTTTGGTAATTTAATTAGTAATACTAAATATTATACTATAAAAATTCGACTCGTCACCAGATCTTTTCTCAGGCAGAAATCGAAATCGCGAATATTCGAATTCCGGTCCAATGCTCTTCCAACTGAGCTACCGAGTCACTAGTGAAACCGTCAAAATTAGTAGTTTACGAAAGTGTTTTCCAAATAATGATTGACTTTTACAATATTAAATGTCTGACTAAGACACTACCTTGACTACTGCACAAAAAACACTCAAGCGACCCTTAACTACACGAACGCACTGCGTTGAAATAGAGCTCTGTGTGTTTTAAGTATTATGGGATTAGTTCATTGGACGCTGTGCGTCCGCAGGCACTGTGAGACATCATAGTAATATTCGTGAATACGGGCGTTAATAAGTATCGTAAATATGTCGAAAAAGCAAGAAAAAGGGAATAACTTCAGGCCTATATTAAATATATAAAACACAATTAATTCATTTTCACCTATTTTTAAACTGGCATAGTTAGTTAGTAACTTTATAGCCAACAACACTTTTAAAAGCAAAAATAAAAATGGTTGCAGAACAGAAAAGTAATATAATACCTTAATAAAACCTTCTAAGGTTCAAATTACCTCAGCATCATGCGCTTTAACAACTGCCGCGGGCCTCGCGGATTCGCCACAAGTCCACAACTTAAGATGGCCGTCGCCAGAAACGGAAGCGAAGGTGGCCGCCGAATGTGGAGAAAATGCCGCAGTATACACTAACTGCGAGTGGCCGGCGAATGTACTGAGGCAGGTCTCGGCTTCGGGGTCCCACTGCGAAGCAAACAAAATTCACAGTCATTGTGCCGACATCTGCCATACGCCGCACATACCACAACACGCGCTTACAACATGATTCATCACCCGTGTTACTAGATGGCGCTGATACACAAAAATTATGGGAAACGAAAGGTGCCTTCCCACCGGTGCGTCTTGAGACGCACGAAAGCGCACCAGACCGAACCGACACACCGTGGGTAACGACGGTGCACCGCGGTGCGTCGTCGTGCGTACGATCCATCGAGCGTCGGTTACTTCAAAGGATCGGTGCGTGGCGGTGCGTAGCGCTGTGCGTCCGCGTTCGTGGCGGCTCGTCGCCTTTGTCAATATGCCGCGCGTCATAGTATGATATCTATCAGTAGTCAATCGGCCCTGTCCTTTAAATAATTACCTACAGTATTTTAATTTCATCTAAGTACTTTCGTATCTTTCTAGTTTTGTGATTGTACGTATTACGTAAATTGCTATTTAGCAATAAGGCCGCTTTTTGTGTGCTTTGCTGTTTTTCTTTGTATATGTCCTGTCTTAGTGTGCAATTAAGTGTTTTTTTTATTATTAATAATAATAATATTTCAGAATCCATATTATATAGGGTCTACCTTCAATGCGAAATACTTTCTAAGCAATAAAATACCTCGGTTAGCAAATTACTAAACTAATAGTGAAAACAAAAAACAAAAAATTGCGTAAAACCTATAATATAGGGTTTTTAGACTTTTTAGTAATAGCCTAATAAAGCCGAATATGGTAGATAGGGACCATCAAACTGAACAACTTTTACTATGGGACCAAGTCTGAAATCGCGAAAAAAATCAGCTGTTTCATACAAAAATTAATAACGAAAATATCAAAATGTATAAAGTAATAGTAAAATATGGTACCAAATAATTTGTACTAAATAGCATGGTACTAAATAGTAAGACGCAACTTGCCATTTTCCGATTAAGTAAGTAAGTAGAGGGCAATGTAACTTACTTAATTATGGATGTGTAAATCAGCTTTTAATTCACCGTTCGGACGCAACTTGCCATTTTCCGATTAAGTAAGTAGGTAAGTAGACCTTAAAGGGACAGTTGAGCTTACTTACTTACGTATGGATGTGTAAATCGGTATTAAGTAGGTACACTTTGCCATAGTAAGTACAGGTATTTCAATCAATAAAATTTACTTGAAAAAAATATTTTTAAAAACACTGCTCTAGCTCATCGGGAAGCTGGTATAAAATCGTTCGCAAAATTTGAGGAGAAACAAACAAACGAACACACGAACGAGAAAGCAACCTAATAAAAAAAACGTGTTAAAAAGATCATAAATTTTTCGTTCGGCACTGCGGCGCGGCGCATTCGCGACTGTCTGTGTACCTACCTACCGAGTTCAGTCAGACTAAACTCGAGGCGCGTAGGTATGGCTCGCTATTCGACTATTTGTACTGTGCCATCATCACTCGTGCGTCGTTGCACGGACGCGGGCGCACCGTGGGAACGGTAAAGTCTATTCGGTTAGATAGTGTCGGTACACCCGCAAGCACTTGTGTCCCTTGTGTTTATTGTAATAAAATACGCATAAAAATAATACACACAAGCACGGTGCAAAGATAATTTTAATGAAATTAATTGAGTATGTAGGTATACGTAAAGTAAAATTAGACCACTATTCTTCATTACTCGAAGTGTCGGAGTCATTATCATCTGTATTTATGATAATAGATACAACATTATCACTTTCCGAATCGAATTACCAAAATATCGATATTTGAACACAATTTCGATGGACATTGGTCATAATAATTTGTTTACATGTTTTACAAAATACCCGTCTTTTTTTGTTGGTTCACTTAAAGTTTCATCTTGAGTCATTTCACTGACCTCCCAAGGACGAAAAAACATTTTCAGTGCATATACACGGTCATTTTTTGACCCATGTTTCTTGGGCAAAAATGTTTAGTTTCATTGGTACAACACACCCTTAAGTTAATTAAAACGACTACAAAATGACGGTGTATGTAGCAGAGTCAACAAATACAACCTTTCACTACAGCGCCGCTACCAGCGCTTCGATGCAAACTGCCAAAATCCAAATTCACTTGCGGGTGTACGCCGCACGCGGTATCCTTTGTTTATGCGGCGGCATCCTTTGACAAGAAGCGGCACGTGCAAAGGCGGCGCGATAAAAGGGCGACACTATCTAAACGAATGGACTGTACAGCAGGCCGTACGCCGAACATGGCCGAACGACGCACGGCCCGTGCCAGCGTTTCCCACGGTGCGCCCGTGCTCGCCCTCGTGCGGCTCGGTGCGGTGCGTGGTAGCACGCACCGTCGGAAGGCACTTGAAGAAGTAAAACCTACATCTCGCTAACGGAATTTTCATATTTTAATATGGAAGTATTGTTTGATCTGCAATTAAATTAATCAAAGCAAAAAAATTCCGCAGTTTAATTATTTGGCCAGCAAACAAAATTTTATTAAACGTGGGTTTTTTATGCACAACGGGATAGGGCTTGGCCTTCACCGCACATGATGTTATGTTAAGTGACGATTAAGGCCCTTTATTAAAGGCCGAAAATGGAAGCGCACTACAGCCGGGAATCCTCATCACTGAGGAACTGGCTATCTTAACTCTACCTCTGCCGGAACACAACCAGTTTGAAATTTTGTTATGGCGTCAGACTTAGGTAAGATGGTGGTAGCTAGCCAGGCGGACTTTAAATAAGCCCTACCACCAACCAAACAGAGTACAAATTGTACCCACCCTGGGAATCGAACCCGGGACCTCTGCGTCATACACGGGTGGGCGAACCACTAGACCACAGGAGCACGGTGGAGCACAAAAAAAATAAAAGCTAATTTAGAGCAGTCCAGTATAACATGAATTTGCTGATTGATTTAGAAATATTTGCTAGCCAAAATTTGCTCACCAATTAACCATTTTGGCTGACTGAATATGTTCTTCTGCTCACCAAAATACGAATATTTTGCTAACCAGTTGAACCACACCCGTATTAATATACTGCCAATACATTACATATAGTACAGTCATAATAATCAACAGTATTGCCGAGGGGTTACTTACGCCATATCGAATACCAAATGATCGAAAATATCAAAATATAGGTATACTCATCAACTTTGTCCAGGAATACAGGTGTTATTTTCATACAAACGAGGTAACTTTGAAGCATGTGCTGTGATCTGATGATGGCCATCCAGGGAGTGAATCCAACTGATCTGATCAGCATTCTAAAGATTAATGGGATTAATGTTTTAGGATTTCCATACGTTTTCATGCTATTTACGCGGTTTTTTAAAACATGTCCTTCAATCTTTTAGATAGCCATCATCAGATCACAGCAAAGTACATCCTTGGCAGGAAACCAAGGCTTCGAACTTACCTCGTTTGTATGAAAATAACGCCTGTATCCCTAGACAAAGTTGATGTGGAACGGTCAAAAAATCGAACGGCCATAAAATCGAAGTATGGCGAGCGCGAAGAAGCGGTTAGTCCCGCGACCTTCACCAGATCGTCGGTCCACCTTGTCGGGGGCTTATCTTGTTAACCGAATTAGCTTATTTGCAGTCGGTGACCGAATGCGTCGGCCGCATTACCGAATAAAGTGGTTGATTGAAAACGGGCAAGTTTCATACAAAATAAGGCTAGGAAACTAGGTCTATACTCAACACTTCATTTAAGACAATTTTTTGTACGACTGCTTATTTCTTTACAATAAATAAATAACAGTTACCTAACGCATATATAATAAAGTAATAATAAATACGCAATAATAAAGTATACAGCTGTTAAAAATAACATTACTATAGTTTTCTACACTATAAATCAGTAAACTTGACGTAGGGGTAGGGTATCGTGACGTAGGTCTTTGCGGCTAAGCTACTTATCCTAACATGCTCAATTTTAGTATAACCTTGAACTTATGCAACATTTTGCGACATTCTTTCTTTGTTAGAAAAGGGACACGTGATTGTCACACAAAAATATGTAAGTCACACCACACTGTAAAATCAATGTAAAATAAGCCATTTTTTCTTAATGCGTCTAGTATTTGTTGAACAACTCTTTAATGGCCTTATTAATAACCGAAGAATAAGTTTACACCCGGTTTAAACCGCTTTATTTTCCTCTGGCAGAGGTAAAATGTGCTCCGACGTGGGCCGGTTGGTTTGAATGATACATAAGTAGTTAAACTTAAACTCAAAACAATTTATTCAGTCTAGGCTGTTACAAGAACTTGTGAAAGAAGCTACGCCATCGGTTCGCAAACCCTAAGCGTGCCTACAGACTTTCTGTCGGCCGATAGATGGCCCGATAGTTGATTTTGTATGAAGAATCGGCCGATACCGAATCGTTCTATTGTGCGCACTTGCATACACCTTCATAATGATTGAGAGCCCGACTAAACTGTCGGCCGATAGAAGAAAATCTGTAGTCTGCGGGCACGCTAAGCGGAAGACCTTGTAACCGGCAAGAAATTCATCTAGGGCTGGTTTTCTTTTATATTTCATACAGAGGCAGAGTTGTCAAAATTTAAAAATGACCTCAACATTTAAAGTGAGAGGTCATTTTGCGCCATCTCGCGGCAAAAGCTATGATTGTTTAGAGTCAGTCAGTAGCTACCAGTTTGACGGTAGTATCACAGCTGGCGCTGAGTAGTAGCTCTAGCATAAGTTAATGCAAACTGTTCTTACCGAAAACTATCGAAAACCTATACATACAAAGTCAATACGAGAGAAAGAGAGAAAACGATAGTTTACGGCCCGCGCGGCACACCACCGCGGCTACAGCTATGATTGTAAGAGTGAGTAGTTACCAGTTTGACGGTAGTGTCCCAGCTGGCGCTGAGCAGGTGCGCGCGCGGCCAGTCCACGGAGCAGACCTCGGCGCTGTGCGCGCGCAGCGCCCGCAGCGGCGCTGCGCAGCCCGCGCGCCACACCACCACGGCGCCGTCGCCCGCGCCGCACGCCGCCGCCTCGCCGCCGCCGCTGCACCCCGACCACGTCTGCGAGTTTTTAATAATTAAATAGTAAAATATTTATTTATTTCTCCCCTTCACACAAGTACAAAAAAGGTTTCATACAACTTTATAAATTATGGAAAACAGGGAGTCCATACTATAGGCCGACCAGTTAACTGAGTCCCCGCCCGCGGGGCACAGGGGCGCGAGGGGAGACGATAACGGGGGTCACGAGAGGTGCGGGCGGCAGGGGTTCGCCGCCCGTCGCCCGCATCGCCCCCGTTCTTGTCTCCCCTGCGCCTCTGTGCCCCGCGGGCGGGGACCCAGTTAACCGGTCGGCCTATAGGTAAGGGGCCATCCATAAATTACGTCACACGTTAAGGGGGTGAGAGGGGGTCGACAAAGTGTGACATTGTGGGACAAGGGGGTAGGAGGGGTCCTATATTTCAAAATCATTTAAATTGAAATAAAACAAATTTTTAAACTGCTGTTTTAATTCAATAATTATTTCTAAGAAAATAAGTAAAATGTGACCAGCTGTGGCAAGGACGGGGGAGGGGGTCACAAATCATGAAATTCGTGTGACGTAATTTATGGATGGGTCCTAAACCCCGTGCTATGGAACTCCTGGTTACCTTCTCTCAAACATTGAGATATTTCTTAGATTTAAGTTAAGATCCTGTTTAAGATTGACTCATTTTATTTATAATCTACTGGCTTCCGCCCGCAACTTCGTCGGTGTGAACAGTCGAAAGACCCCTACGGAACATTCGACCTATCGTTTTAATCCAGGTTATAAATTATCTGCAAAAGGCACCTGCCAAAATTTCCCCACTACCCGGCGCCAAAGAATTGTGACTCAGATTACAGAGTATTATTATTATTAATAAAATTCTAAAGTGTTGCTATTTCTGAATTCGATGGCTAATATAGTTTTTTACAAGTGGTTTCATAGAGGAGCTATAGACGCTAAATGTAAAACTAACACTTTAAGAAAAAAGATTCCCATAAAAAGTGTCATTTTTACCACAGAGAAAGCAATAACTATTTTTTTACATCTAACGCCTATGAAACTTCTCATGGCAAAAAACCAAGTTAGCAACCATATTCAGAAATAGCGATACTTTACAACTACTATTATTTACCCTGTGATCTGAAATACAATTCTTTACGCCGTACATGGGTTTTTTTCTATGGGATTTGATGGATCCCCTTTCATCAAAATCTGTTCATGGCCGTAAAAAAAGGCTATTAAATTTATTACATAAAATAATATATAAAGGCTATTACATTGCACTAATTTTAGGATCTAAAAATTTGACATTTATAATATTGGGCCCCAGTTGTTTTGCTCACATCAGACATGCCAAATATTTTAGATGGCAAAACTGGTTCCTAACTTAGGTTTATATTACAAGATTTACAGGTCACCAGGACTACTGAAGGCTACATAATTTCCGTCTCTCGTAGTCTATGTCTATGAACTATTGGTGAAAAAGGATTACGAGGATTCCTTTAAATTTTACCAAAGCGCAAAGGTTCAATTTTAGCCTCAGATTCAGATCACTCCATTATTATTGTGGAATGGTTTTTATTTAGAGCTCTTAGAGGCAATTCCTCGTAGTAGAGGTAATTTATTATTAGATCAAATCAAAGTGTGCCATAGAAATGATATTTATTTGCTGCTAAACAGAATAAGGCACAAAATTGAATGCTATTTAAAAGATTACTTTTATTATTACGCAGTGGATTTAAACACGTACTATGTTTTATAATAGTTTAGGATTTGAATTCTATGAATAATTCTTAATTAAACTTACGCATCAAATTACAATAATCTGTCAGCGCTCATCAGGGCAACCAATAGCTAACAAATTACGACTGCAAATCACGCAACAATGTATTTAAGTCAATTGTCTATAAATACACAGCGGCCATCCATCCTATTAAGGGCTGTAAGCAAGATCGCATCGTAATCGCTTGCCTGTATGGCTTCCCCACATGTCAACACAAGATCCAAAGGTATTTTAAATAACTGGTATTGACCAGCATGTAAAAATATCATTGCTTCTGTATAAGGGAGAATGTAATATTATGGCAGCACAAAGTTATAATGATTTTTTAACCATAGCAAATCTCTAGAGGAGAGTGTTAGAAGCTGATGATTTTTATAGACATAATAAATAAATAAGTTTTTTTAATAAAATATAAGTACTTAATATATCACACAATCTACTTCAAACACTAACCAATCATATAAAAATAATATGCTTTGTTTTTTAAGTATGAATAGTAAGTGCTTATTACCTACCTATTTGAAGATTGACCAATTAATTGGAATTTAATAAGAAAAAATATAAGGATTATTTAAAAAAAAGGATATATTTAACTACATTGTGTGGATTGGTATTAAATAATTTCATATTATTGATTGATAAAACATCTGAAACTCGATGTAAAGCTGCAAAGTATAAAAAATCTAATAATTCTTCAAATTCAAGGCAGCTAGAATAGAATAAAATGTATTTATTGCATTTCATGTGGTACAGTAAGGATCTTAAAATTATTTTGGTGCTTACACATGAGCCCTGTAAGGACATAACAATATTAGTACTTAAATTTAAATTCAAACTTGTTTGAAATGTATTACCTATCTTAAAAAACCTAACGGAAAAAAATAAACAAAAACATAACATTCTTAAAAATAACATAACATTAGAAATTACTTTTTTATAATTAAATAAATTATATTATTATGCATCACATATTAAGAATATCATTGTTATAAATGTTTGCATGCAATTAACTTCAATAGGTTGATAGCTACTTTATTGCATAGGCTTATAGAATTCGTTAAGTTTATAATAACATTTATCAATTAAATAATTATTTAGACATTTTATAAAACTATTAAAGGTCTCAATTTCCCTAATATAATTTGGTAGACTATTGTATAGCTTTATTGCCATAGAGTAAGGTCCTGATCCACCTAATGTCATACTAGATTTAGGCAAAACAAATTTATTTCTTTTTCGTAAAGTCATTGCTCCAGTGTAATTATCATCACTTTTTATAAACATGTTTAGGTTGTTTCTCACTAATTTACATGTTTCTAGTATGTACTATGGGCAACAGTGACGCTTAACCAGTTTGCAACAAAATTCGTGTGCGCGCGTATCGCCCCTACACGAACTAAACGTATGGTTGTGACGGCGCCGCGTGCAAGCGATTTTGACCTTAGCAGTGGTTAAGCGTCGCTGTTGCCCATGGTACAAGGATGTAACTGTTAAAATTTTGAATTCCTTAAAAAATGGCTTGCAGCTTGTCATTGGATCTATATTGGCCAGTATTCTTATGCATTTTTTTTGTAAGGTGAGTAACTTAAGAATATCTGTACTATTGCCCCACAGTGGTATGCCATAGCGTTACCACGATTGCGCGTATGCTAGATACGCTATTCTTGCAGTATTTACGTCTGTGGTTCTTTTCAACTCATTCAATGCATAAATGAACCTACGTAATTTGTTACCTATATACTCAATGTGATACTTCCAATGTAGGTTACTATCTAATTTAACACCAAGTAGTGTAGCATTATCTACTTGTTCAATCCTGACGCCGTTTATGGTAAAGTTAAGTTTAAGTGTTTGTTTTTGATATGGTTGAAATACCATTAATTTAGTTTTATTGAAATTAATATTTAGATTGTGATCGTTTAACCAAGATATTAAGTTAGTAACTATTGAATGAAGTTTAGCATTTAGGTTTAGATCATTGGAGGCCGGAAAGACCACAGACATGTCATCAGCAAATAGTATACTGTCTTCTTCTAGTACTTTAGGTAAATCGTTGATGTATACTAGGAATAGGAAGCATCTGATAATGCTTCCTTGTGGAATCGACTTTGAGACTATTACTTTTTCTGATTGAACAGTTCTTATTTGGTTACTAACAGAGCATGTATGCTGCACTTCTACATATTGAACCCGGTCTTTAAAGTACGAAATCAGCCAATTATGCGCTTTACCCCTCACTCCTAGGTCGTATAATTTTCGCAGTAAGATATTTGGAAGTACTCTGTCATATGCTTTGCTTAAGTCTAATAATAGACTAATCGCATAGCCTTTATTGTTTATGATGTCAAGAATTTTTTGTATATGTTACCGGCCAAACCCGATTTCAGGACAAACTAGTTTGGCCTAGGCTAAACTAGTTTGTCCTAAGCTCGATAGGATAAACTAGTTTAGCCTAGGCCAAACTAGTTGATCCTGATATAAATACGCACATTCCAGGATAAACTAGTACGGCCTAGTCTAAACTCATTTAGCCTTGTCGAAAGTAATGAAATAGAATACTTGAGGTATAATTATTGTTTCTTAAACATAAATAAATATTCGCTATTTAAAAAATAATAATAGGTAACTCATTTCATAAAAAAATCTTTAATATTTGTTATAAATTATTGTTTTTTTAAAAAACACTTCATTATTTTGTTACTAGCTTTTGCGCAACTTTATTCGCGTGGACATTTTAGAAAATCTTCAAAATTCTTAAAATGCTGTAGAAGGCGTTCTCGTCCCCGTTTCCGTTCAGAATAGGATCCAGAGATATTTATTATCCCGTTCCTCTTCCCGTTGCCGTTTCCATTCGCGTTCCCGTTACCACTTTTCACTTGTCACCTGTCACTTGCCACTTCACGAAAACTTCTGAACGAAAACGGGAACGGGAAAGCCTTCTACAGCATTTTAATAATTTTAAAGGTTTTCTAAAATATCCACGCGAATTAAGTTGCGCAAAAGCTAGTAAAAAACTTTTAAAAAACATTAACAAATATTAAAGATTTTTTTAAGAAATTACCTATCATATTTTTTTAATAGCGAATATTTATTTATGTTTAAGAAATAATAATAAACGTCAATCATTCTATTTCATTACTTTGACAAGGCTAAATTTGTTTAGATTAGGCCATACTAGTTTATCCTGGAATGTGCGTATTTATATCAGGATCGACTAGTTTGGCCTAGGCTAAACTGGTTTATCCTATTGAGCTTAGGACAAACTAGTTTAGCCTAGGCCAAACTAGTTTGTCCTGAAATCGGGTTTGGCCGGTAACATATATTTAAAAATAGCTATAGTAGTAGAACGGTTTTTCCTGAATCCGAATTGACTTTCATGAAAGACTTTAAATTTTTCACAGAATGAGTATAATCGAAATGTCATAGCATATTCGAATACCTTTGAAAACACTGATAACAAAGCTATGGGCCTATAGTTACTTTCTAAGTTGGAATCACCTGATTTGTGTATGGGTTTGATTATTGATATTTTTAATTTGTCGGGTACTATTCCTTGGTCGAAGGATTGATTAATCAGAAAAGTCAAAGGTTGCACTAATTCTTCCCGGCATTTTTTTATTAACATGGGAGGTATTTCGTCGAAGCCACAGCTGGTTTTATTTTTCAAGCGTTTCAAAATTCCCATTACTTCATTGGTATCAATTGGCCGTAAAAACAGTGAATTTTGTAGTGGAGAATCCACGGGGCGGCCCTGCGGTGGCGACAGCAATGAAATATCTATTTTCAATTTAGCTAATTTACTGCCTAGCAAATAAGAGCTTAGAAGCCATTCCTTTCTTAGTGCGACGAAGGACTATGTTTGATTGGTAAAAATATTGACAAAAATTGCTGGAAAAGAGTGTAATAAGCATCCGTATGATGTAGTACTTGCCTTAAGGTGCTCCCTCACCGGGAGCATTCATGTGTACTGTAACATTATAGATTCGTCTTTGAGCATTACATTACAATAATACCTCCCTGACTGACGAGCATTCGCTCAGTTCTCCTCCTTCACTGATGTAATGCTCAAATCTGTAATGTTACATTACATGCGAATGTTCCCGGTGAGAGAGCACCTTTAAACCTTTAATCAATTAAGAAATCGACTGGACAGATATTAACAATAAACAGTAAACAAAATGAATAGATAGCAGGATACAGGTGTTATCTGTTGTAACTGCTTGCCTATTAAAAGTAATAATAATAAGAAGTCAGATATTAGATCCAGCAGGTGTACCACATGCATGCATATTAGATTAAAAGTCTCTAAAAATGACCTCTATGTGTTGGATCCATATCCCCACGTAAGCCTTAAAGGACTGGGTCACTTTAGACCCGTGAATTCTTAAGCATACATAATAATAATAATGGCTTTAACGACTCACCACATCAAATAGGCCATCAGTCCATTCCAGCTTTTGCACTTCAAGGATAGTACTGCCATCTGGAGAAATTTCCAGGAAAAATAGGGTCCCACCACCAGCGAGGCCGTAGTACTGACTAGTCGCAACAGCCAGCATGTCCGGCCTCGTCCGGGAAAACCTGACACTGTAGCCATGCCGGCCCGGGGTCAGGAATGTGGGCATACTGATAGTATAACTGTAATCAGAGAAATTAGTGTTACTTTCATTTACACTGGTCATTACAAAAATCTGCCCACCTACATTTTGCATGTGGGCTCATGTTTCAATATTTTGAATGAAACAAATTGTATTATAATCGTACCACATGTCTTACATAATCATGCTCTATAGGATTTTAGTCTGGACTTCTTGTTGATAATTTGTTTCATTCAAAATATTAGAGCATGAGTTTTCGCGTTAAGTGTGGGTGGGCCGA
The DNA here is from genome assembly GCA_928269145.1 of Agriphila tristella. Classification (NCBI taxonomy): domain Eukaryota; kingdom Metazoa; phylum Arthropoda; class Insecta; order Lepidoptera; family Crambidae; genus Agriphila; species Agriphila tristella. The sequence continues at coordinate 24,838,228 of OV743436.1, read as the reverse complement.
TTTTTGTGATGACCAGTGTAGATTTTATTTTATTGAATAAGAATATCATCCATATCATTTCTGTTTAAAATTGTGTGTGTACAGAACAAATAAACCAATAAACATTTGGCTGCTAAAGAAACAGGTTAACATATTGATAAAACTTAGAATTGGTTTCATTTAGCTTAAGGTTTCGCAATAGTTTCTAGATAAAGACTTCAAACATTTCAGAGATTCATAAATAAAGGATTATTACTGCTTAGAGTTTTGATTTCGATGATGTAAATAGATAAATATGAACTTTTAAATTTTATTTGAAATAGGTAGGTAATAGTTAGCTTTTACTTACTTGTTACAGTGTGATAGTTTTAATAGTTTCCACCTTTTCTCATTCTTATTTCTTATAAGATATTTGCAGATTATAGTACGGTAATAATGGCGAAATGAAACACAAATTAAAAATCAACCAAGATACAACAAGGAATGTTACCTATACTTATAATGTACTTAGGTTACCATCCAGTTCTTGTCTGGATACTTATTATACAATATTACTGAAGACTATTAAATTATATACTCTAGAAACGTAATAAAACTACGATTTTTAACAAAAAACAGACCCGGTTTCTATGAGTTGATTTGATAGTGGAAAATCATCTAACATTCCATGTAAATTATTTCACTTTAAGTTAAATATCGACACATAATTGAATACTGACTGTGCAATTATCAATTAATTTAGCAAAATCTAATTACAAAAGCAAAAATTCAGGAAAACATGAATGAATATGTACAGTTTTTTATCTGTCAAATGGTCAATGTCAAAGTAAACAAATAAAATTCAACAAACGTCATTCTGTGGTTAAACGAAACGCAAATCGTAGTGATGTGACATCATATCGATTCAAATGTTACCAATGCGTCATGAAACTTGCAAATCCTATTAGAACACCTACGGTCGTAATCCAATTAGACGGTTATTCTAATTCCTACGAAACCTTACATGCCACCGCTATATAAGAAAGATTTCCTCATACTGTTCATTTCTGGTGATCGCCTCACAACATTCACACTGAGTCTTATTAGTACTCAATTCTTAAAAGATCCTTTCTTTATTCTTTTAATATCCTTCCTTAGATGTCTAACAAAATGTTGGACTACCTATCTCTCGCCTTTGTAGTGGCAGTGAAAGTATTTAAGAAAACTACCCCTAATGGAAAAATAACTGTATACCTTGGTAAACGTGACTTCATTGATCATATAGATTACTGCGATCCAATCGATGGAGTTGTCGTGGTTGATACCGAGTACCTGAAAGGAAGAAAAGTTTACAGCCAGGTATAAAAAGTGCAGTGATAAGTGAACAGTGTTGTGAGTGCCCTATGGATTGATAAATTACCTATTTTCTTTTATCAGCTCGTGACTACTTACCGCTATGGTAGAGAAGAGGATGAAGTTATGGGTGTTAAGTTTTCTAAGGAAATGGTGATCGGTCAAGAACAAGTAGTGCCTCTTGTTAATGCAAAAATGGAGCTGACTCCAGTTCAGGAGAAGCTGTTGAAAAAACTTGGACCTAATGCATATCCTTTTACCTTCAACTTCCCTGAAATGGCTCCTAGCTCGGTAATTTTCTTATCATTCCTTTAAGAGTTTTTAAAACTTAAAATGCCTACTCAACTTACTGATTGTAAAAATCTTAGGTAACACTCCAACCTTCTGAAGAAGACCAGGGAAAACCAATGGGCGTTGAGTATTGCGTGAGGACCTACGTTGCCGAAAATGAAGACCAGAAGAGTCACAAGAGGAGCTCAGTGACTCTCGCTATTAAGAAGGTATATCCCAATGGAATAAAAAGCTCAAATTGGACATTGAATAACGTCATATTACTTTACAGTTGCAACATGCTCCGACTTCTCGTGGCCGTCGTCTTCCAAGTTCTCTTGTAAGCAAAGGGTTTACCTTTAGCAATGGCAAGATCAACTTGGAAGTTACTTTGGATCGTGAAATTTACTATCATGGAGAGAAAATTGCTGCGAACATCATTGTCTCTAACAACTCTCGGAAGTCGGTACGCAACATTCGCTGTATGGTGGTGCAGCATGTTGAGATTACAATGATCAACTCGCAATTTAGCCGCCATGTTGCTTCTTTGGAAAGTCGCGAGGGATGTCCCGTTACACCTGGGGCAAGTCTATCTAAGACATTCTACTTGGTGCCATTGGCTCGCAGCAACAAGGACATTCGAGGTAATTTTTAAATGACAAGAAACAACAAAAGTATAGTCAAATTGATGTTACCAATAAAATATTAACTATCTTATAGGTGTGGCTTTGGATGGACATCTGAAGGAAGATGATGTGAATCTTGCCAGTTCTACTATGGTTTCGGAAGGGAAATGCCCTGCTGATGCTATTGGTATTGTAGTATCATACTCTGTACGCGTGAAGCTGAACTGTGGCACTCTTGGAGGAGAGTTGGTTACTGATGTGCCTTTCAAGCTGCTTCACCCCGCTGAAGGTACACTTCTAGGCTGGCTATCAAAATATTCAACCGTGTTTTTATGGCAAGATATTAAATCCTTATTTTGTTTTCAGGCACTGTTGAGCGCCAGCGTTTCAATGCCATGAAGAAAATGCAGTCTATTGAAAGACATCGCTATGAGAATTCTCTATACACCAACGAAGAAGAAGATAATATCGTGTTTGAAGACTTTGCCCGGCTTAGAATGAACGAGCCTGAATAAACATCATGTTTAAAAAATACAAAAAAAAAAGAGGAAAATATACAGAAAATAGCAATAAAAATAACGTAACCAAGCAAGTCAATATCGATCATGTAACTAAAGGGTGTAAAAAGAGCGTCAATGAAGCCGAAGTCCACGCATTTCGCCCATCATCAGGATTATTATGGTCTCGTAGAGAATGGGAAAGACCTGGGAAATGAATAGCTATGAAGTTATTGAAGATCAAATCAAAAAAAATATAAAAAATAATTTTTTACTCACATTTTTTCCTAATTTTTTATACCAAAAAAAACATTATCAACATTTTAAGTATTTCGTAACAAACATTGTTTTTCGTAACAACGAAATACCCTTGTATACCGAAATGGTTTCAAAACGTCATCACTCAATGTATCTCATGCGCACGCACGCGAACGCTGCCTTTCAACTCAGCCGCACGCGGCTATGTAGCAGACGCGGTCTTTTTCACTCGTTACATAGCGTGGTACTGTTTGCATTTTTTCACCAACAATGAAAATCGTTTCCCAGCAATAATTTTGAACAGAAACGATCCTGATAATGGGCAGAATACGTAGACGTCGACTTCGTTGAGGATCTTTTTACACCCTGTATATTTTTATCCAGAATCATTTATGTATTTTATCTTTCGATCATGCAATTGGGCTTCGTAGTACGTACCTTGCTAATTTAACTAATTTAGAAAAATAAATATAGGTAATGGTTTAGATAGAATATTTTTAGATGGTATATTTTTATTTATCTTACTAATTTAACCAATTATTTTATGGAGGTAAATTCTTAAACATGGTGCTTGGTAATCACCATATAAAGCGAAATATAATATAGTACCATGAAAACAAACCCGGAAAATTATTATATAAGTACTCTGAAAACCACCACTTTTCTGAAAAAAAAATGTTTTTTTTTCTTTTTTAGGATAAACTGCATAGTGACAGCCCTTCACCGAAATTTTGTTGTGCTTTGGCCTATTATATTATGGGACTGGGATTGACATTGATTATTGCAAAGAATAGTCTATCGGCGTCTAGGGTTGTCATTTTGCAGTTTTCCATACAGAAAAAAAAATTTCAGCAATGTGATGGTTTTCAGGGTACATAATAATTTTCCGGGGTTGGTTGTATGCATGGTACCTTATCTATCATATTCAGCGTTATAGGGTGATTACCAAATACCCTCTAGGTACATATAAATTTTTATATTAATTAATGAAATCATTAAAATAAACATGTAATATTTTATTCATCCTTACCTTGTATCAGATCTTATTTATTTCCAGAATATTTTAATAAATTTATTTCACCAGACCTGTTCAATTTATTCACTTCAAATCATATTTAGGTCAAACCCTATCAGTAGAACGACCTGTGTAGTACTGACATCGTTATATGGAAGACTCTGTGAAGTCACTTATTTTGCATATCTTATTGTCCTCTGCAATAATGCAAGGGTTAATCGTAGCCCCGCCTGAGTGAGATTTTTTTATTTGACCCTTATCTGCGTTGCTTCATTGACAGTGCGAAAAGGTGTCTTATGGGGAAGTAATTAAAGTTAGAATTAGTTCTAACAGCCAACTATTGTAGCCTTGATTAGTCTTTGTTAAAATTTATTATTTTGCCACATTATACACATCCTTATGGAAAAGCTTTTCAGTAAAGAAAACGTTGAATTCAAGAATATTTTGTACTAAAAATAACTTCAAAAATATTTTAAATAACTCTCATTTAACCTAAACTGTAGATACTGGTTAAAAAAAATCATAGATAAGGAACAGCTGGACCATAAAAAAATTACTAAAAATTGGGTGCGCCCCTTCAATTCAAACACGTCTAAATCACAAATAATTTGGCAACACTTACTTAATATTATGATGTGGTATTTTTTTCCATTTTATTTAATTTCTACTCTTTCTGCCCAAGCCGAAAATATTTTTATTTTGTCTTTTAATGAATATTTTTACTCTTACTATAATATTTTCAGCTCTATTCGTTAATAGCTAAAGACGTTGCTAAAAATAATAATATATCTGTTATTTTTAGTATTTTATGCAAAAACTTGCTAAATTTAAAAAATAAGTGAAAATGGCATGATTTAACTATTAAGCCATGAAATTATCTCTATTACTGAATTAAATAAATAAAAACCCCTTTGTATTGAAAACAGCAAATCAAACGAACTTTTTTAGCAGTTCCTATAAATTAAAACATTTTCTGCATAAATCGACATTATTTCATTTTTTTTAGGTATGTAGATGTTACGGCTAATACCCGAAGTGCGGCTAAACCTAGTTCTAGCCAGCTAAAACTAGGTGTAGCCGGCGGCTATCGGCTAAAACTAGGTGTAGCCGATTTGTTCGCGGCTAATACTAGGTTTAGCCGTTTTCCTTCGGCTAAAACTAGTTCTAGCCGTCTTTGTGCTGGCTAAACCTAGTTGTAGCCAACCCTACGTGGCTAAAACTAGGTGTTGAGTCTTCCTTGCCAACAAAATTCAGTTAAAAGTTGCCTCTATAGAAAGTATCCTAAGCTCTTATCACTTCTGACGACGTCAAGTTTGTCGTCTAATAAATACGTAGTAATTATTCTGAATATTATTATTTACACATTATATAATAATATGTAAATTAGAAAAAATAACGTTTTAAATAAACCTAGGCCAGGTACTTAGTAGTATGTAGATAACAAAAGTCAACTTGGGAATTAGATAGGAAGGTAAGTATGTACCTACTTATACACGGTGTTTGGTAAAAGCCTTATAAAGCCGAATATGGTTAATAGGGTCCATCAAACTGAACAACTTTTACTATGGGACCAACTTTAAAATCGCGAAAAAAAAATCAGCTGTTCCATACATTTTGCTATTTTCGTTATTAATTTTTGTATGAAACAGCTGATTTTTTTTCGCGATTTCAGAGTTGGTCCCACAGTAAAAGTTGTTCAATTTGATGGTCCCTATCTCTACCATATTCGGCTTTATAAGGCTTTTACCAAACACCTTGTATACCTATCCTGTAGTACAGAACTAGAAATACTATGAATATAGGTTGTTTATCCTTACTTGTCCTATTAAGTAAATATTTTTTTTTCCATTGGCAATTTGTCAAACATACCTACGTCTTTGAAACAAAGGAAACGGTATTTAAAATATGCGTTTCTATTACGAAATCAAATTGTCAATTTTTGTAAGAAGGTAAATGCCTGATCTGTATGTGGAAAAAAACTATTTGTTGTATTTTATAAATTATTATTTCAATAAATACAACAAATTGTTTTTCGCATGTGTAAATTAGGTAGGTACATAATTATTTACCTACTTACTTACGGAATAAAGTTAATTATTAATGACAATTTGATTTTGTAATAGAAACGCATATTTTTAATAACGATACCTTAGTTTAAAAGACTTATGTGTGACAAATTGTCAATGACATAAATTGTCTACTTAATAGGACAAGTAAGGATAAACAAGCAACCTATATTCATAGCATCTGTCTGTTGTAGTTCTGTACCATAGCTAGTACATACCAGCTCAGCTACTTTCCTACCTAACTACGAAGTTGACTTTTGTTATCTAATACTATACTAAGTACCTAGCCTAGATTTATTTAAAACGTTAATTCTTCAAATTTACACATTATAAGCACATAGCTTGTATCTAAATATTCAGGCTGATTATTATTTATAAGACGACAAACTTGACGTCGTCAGAAGAGATAACAGCTAAGCGATACTTTCTATAGAGGCAACTTTTAAGTGAATTCTGTTGGCAAGGAAGACTCAACACCTAGTTTTAGCCACGTAGGGTCGGCTACAACTAGGTTTAGCCAGCACAAAGACGGCTAGAACTAGTTTTAGCCGAAGGAAAACGGCTAAACCTAGTATTAGCCGCGAACAAATCGGCTACACCTAGTTTTAGCCGATAGCCGCCGGCTACACCTAGTTTTAGCCGGCTAGAACTAGGTTTAGCCGCACTTCGGGTATTAGCCGTAACATAGATACTATTTGCAATTCATTTTTTTAGTCTTTTGGCAGTATTTTACTGGTACTTATTGGCTGCTTTCCTGCATACTTAAATACATTCAATGGAGAGCCAATAAATTAAATTGTACAATATGAAATTACAAACAAACGAGATCTTATTTTATTGCATGAAAAATAAAAATTGTCGATTCTATTGTTCAATATCGATTATTTAAAGTACATAAGTACAACACTATAGGATTCATACACCCATTTGCACTAAACTTAAGAATCGCCTAAGTCTTTTCTTAACTAACTTAAGACATTCTTAGCAAAAAATTGCATTGCACTAACCTTAAGACGTTCTTATATCCACTTTAGGCTATTCTTAACTTACGGGCCCAATATCGAGCGCCCAAGGCTTAAGAAATTCCTATGTTATGAATTGTAAATCTGTGTGTGGCCGTAAATTGTGACAAAAACAGAAATATTTGCTAAAAATGGAAGATTCATAGAACATTCATTGAAATAATTGAATTACTAAACGACTCGGTGGAAAATCGCAAAAATTGCCGTATTTCAATACAATTACTGCACTTATAAAAGAAGAAGAAGTCAAGGTATATTTTTGACCCCTATTACCGTATAATACGACAATTACCGTACAATTGGCAACACTGCCGCGATTTGATTTTCATTTTCTAAATTGACAGTTGATGACTAAACTTTTTCGGTCACCCTACCAAATAAAATAAACCAACGCCTTATCTTTCGTCTCCTTTTAACTCACGAATGAATCCATGTGATGTTATAACCAAAAAAGTATTATATGACCTATATTACTTCGCCGGTTTAAAAATCCATAAATTTACATTCGTTCATTCTTTCTCTTAGCAAGGCGATGCCCAAGTTACGACGTAGTCTGTTAGTGCGAACAAAAATTTCAGGCTCGGCATTTTTAGGCTGTTCCTAAGCTAAGAAATATCTTAATTAGGACACGCTTAACTTGAGTTTAGTGCAAACGACTGATAGAGTATAGTCTAATTGACAATTTGACAAGCCTCGCATAATACGCCGATTTAAGGAACTAATTTAGATTTGCCACTCGTATAAATAAGATCAATTTTAACAGTGAATTTGCACAAATGACGGAAAGGTCAAATTTTTTTATGATTTTTTATTTTTTATTCTCATCTCCAATCTTAAACAATGTTTACTTTTCCGTTATAGTGTAGATTCGATTTTAAAATCGAACTTATTCTACAATATTTTATTGTCAAGTACGGGCGGCAACCCGAAATTGGTTCCTAGCTAGTTGGCGTATGCATAGCCTTCTATAAAGAAGGCTAGGTATGGCGTATGTAATCGAGGCAAATCATAGATGTAGCAAGATGTAGCAAATCCCAGGCAAATAGACTCACGTCACGTCTATGTCAAATTGTCAATTAGACTTACTCTATGAATCCTATAGTGTTGTACTTAATGAACCGTACACAATAAAAAAAATACCCGTGACGTTTTCCTAGAGTTTTCCTTTTCCTTTATTACAATCAAGAACTTGCAAGAACTTTAGTTTTACCGATTCCCGAACTTCGATTCCCGAAAATTTTTTTAAAATGACATTTTAAAAACCAGAAATAGTGAGTTTCTTGCTTTTCATAAAAAAAAACTTGCTGTACACAATCAAGAATTTTATATTCATATTCTAGTGTTTTAAATAGAATATGAATATAAAATAAATTCTCGATTAAGTATGTGCTGTGTGCTGTGTAGCTGCCAGTGGTACCTACCTACCTACCGTAGAACCCTATAACTTCGCCTTCTAAACTAAACTTAGCTTAAAAACAAAAAAATCTATTATGTCGTGAAATCAAATAGCAAAGCCACTATTTTGAATTTGGTAATAATCTCTCGTTTATTGTGCCTTAACTGTATTCTATTATCTATGGAAACTAGCTGTCAATTTGAAGCAGTTGCAAAAAAAGTCGGCGTTTTCGCGCGTGATTTTCGACAGTGTCCCCAAAAAGTCGTCTATTGTGTTCATATTTGAAAAGGTATGATTTTAATACTTATATTGTAGATTGTAACATATAGTCAGCTAACTAAATACAATAAATCATTTTATTAACTATCACATATCTTGGACTAAATTGGTCAGGCAATGTTAGGTAACAGTTTAACAACACAACAGTTCCTAACTTCGCCTTACTACATTTTGATAAACTCGTTGTTTTATTACTGCAATAGAGCATTAAGCTACTTTTCGATAATCCTATAGTTATGAAAATATGTTCCTTTTTTTAAATTTGTGTTTAGTTTCAACCAAATCTGAGATTTGTATTATTTATTGGTAAAACAAAACCAAACTTCGCCTACCTACTTGACAATAAATAAAAAATACTCTAGTGGTTTTGAAATATGGTTCATATTCCTATGCGACTGCATAAAGTAGATAAGTCCTCTTATTTTAATGCTACCAATCCCAATAAATACCCTTAATTCCGATGGCGAAGTTAGGAAATTCTACTTAACTTCGCCTGGATTTTCAACCGTCAATTTCTTTCAATTTCATTACTGCACATATAGCTGTTGTAATCATAGACAGGAAGATCGTCATTGGTTTGATAACATGCAACCGTTTTGATTCAAACTCAGACCAAATAAAAATTATTTGGTCTGAGGATTCAAATATAAACAATGAATGGGGAAGGCAACGTAAAGCTAATCACAGATGGCGCCAGCGGCGATCCGGCCACTATCAATCTTTTTGATTGGTTAAAATATGTCAGAAATGACATTTGACATTTGAAACAACCTATCAAACGTTTTGAGCACAAACGCTTGTGGCGCCATAAGTTCCTCAGTTGCCATCCCCATTGGCGAAAATTAAAAAAAAACTGTTAAAAGCAGGCGAAGTAAGGGGGTTTGACGGTACCTAATCACATTGTAGGTAAGGTAGGCATAAGTTGTTTTTTGATTAAAATAAAAACTTGTAAACTTAATAATGGCGATCTTTCTATAAGTAGCTATCGCATGTTGTCTATTTTATTTTAAGTCTCCCGAATTGTTTTCCAATAAATACCTCATCATCCTCCTGTCCTTATCCCAATTTATTTGTAGTTCTCTACACAAAATAAAATTTTGCGCTCGTAGAACGACCACTATTGGGGTCGGCGCAGCATGTAATAAATACTGCATTAGGTTTTGGCAAAGTTTTACTAGGGTGGTTTGATAAGTCCATGACTTTGAAAAGAAGAAATACTTTTTTTTCATTATTCATTTTTCTGTCTTAAAAAGAAACTCCTTAAGACATCTTTACACTACATTTTTTTCAAATTTGGCAAAAGATTATTACTTCTGGAAATAAAAAGCTCAAGCGACTTCTCACTTTTCTTAATGACCCTGTCAACCCTCTCGGCGGCACTCATGTCATCAAAACTCATCGAATGAAGATGCGAATCCTTCCTATTCTCTAGATTCAACCCCAGTGAGATTTTTTCTCTTACCAAACATGAATAAATGTCTTGATAAATGTCTTGGCGGGCAAAGATTTTCATCAAGCCATAAGGTGATGTCTGAAATGGGCCCTCATTTCAGTTACCAGTTTTCAGGCAATAAAAGAAAAAAATAATGGGTTAAAGAGGGAGGAACTTCGTTGGACTGAATACGCAGAGCTACAATAAGATTATGTACAGAAATAAAACAAAATATTCCGAAAAAAAGTCTTTCTTCATTAAAAAGTCATGGACTTGTCATCCACCCTCGTACGGTCGGCCGCCTGCCTGACACCAACCAACCCTCCTTGGGAATGCTGTTGTTGACAGTTTCCTCGCTGCCATTCGAGTGACCCTTTGTGCGATGGTCTGCACCGGGTCCCTAAAACTTCCCTCTATCGCCTTCTACGATACCCACGGGATGAGATGGGACAGTCCTATTCTTAACCGGAACTATCTACTAAAAACACAAGTGCATGAATAATTATTTATTTACTTATGTAGGTACTTAGGTATACTTATGTTTTTAGGGTTCCGTACCCAAAGGGTAAAAACGGGACCCTATTACTAGGACTCCGCTGTCCGTCTGTCTGTCTGTCACCAGGCTGTATCTCAAGAACCGTGCTAGCTAGACAGCTGAAATTTTCACAGATTAAGTATTTCTGTTGCCGCTATAACAAAAAATACTAAAAACAAAATAAAATAACTATTTAAGGGGGGCTCCCATACAACAAACGTGATTTTTTGCCGTTTTTTGGTACGGAACCCTTTGTGCGTGAGTCCGACTCGCACTTGGCCGGTTTTTTTTTTATTTTTAAAGCTCCCGTAAACACTACAGACCAAACTATTGGCCGGTAATTGGGTTGGGCCTTTAATAAGTAGGTATCTATGAAGAAGTATGCAAGTGCGCAAATTACCACGATTTGGTATCGGCTGATTCTTCATACCTATCTAAAACGGCCCAACTATCGGCCGATAGAAAATCTGTGATCTGGATCGGATAGCCGCTTACACTTTTTTATAATTCGACTGGTATTATTATATAGTTAGTAACGAATCCCAAAACAATCTTCGAAACTCGAAGTAATGTTGTCTTAGAAATCCTAATTTTCTCATGACCTCAAACCAGTCACACTTGTTTTGGACAAAGGACGTGCAAGACACCAGTGTCCTTTGGTCCTTTGTCCTAAATTGGCGAGGGTTCTTCCGCAGTCCAAAAAACCAGTTTGACCGCTTCCTTATGTGGGAAAGGGCAGTAAAAGATGACCCTTTATTTGCATGCATTCGCAGACCTTTTGTTAAAGTGACACACAGTCGCTGCGTTCATCGAGTGGCAACCTGTCCCACGGTATAAAAATTTTAAGAATTGTAATATTTCCCCAAACCTTTTTATTTTTCCTCAAAATGATACGTTTGAAGATAATACGTTTCGTATGAAGAGAACATTGCAAATTTTCCCAAACACGATTTCTTTGTTCCCCAAAATGATACGTTTTGTACAAGTTTTGTATGAAAATAAGATTTTATTTTTTAATAAAAAAAATCCCAAAAATTAACCTAACCTAAACAAATCCGTTTCGTTAATCTAGTCGTTATCAAATTAATAATAGGTAAAAATAACTTTAGGTTGAACCCATGACTTTACGTGCGAATTGCCTATACATATAGCCTAGTAGCACAGTAGCCCGTAGTATAGCCATAGCCACCTAAGCTCTTAAAATAATTTATTTTTACATAATGACGGACTATGGTGGTGGTATTACATTATAACACTATACATGGTATACTTAAGTACCTAAATAAATTTATATTGAGGTAATTTTATGCTGATTGCAAGGGTTCTACTAGGGAATGCAATCTCGCGAGATTTTGGCAAAGCCAAGATCACGCGAGATTGGTGAAATTGTTTTTCTTTTTTTTTACACTTTGTGACACTTTGTCACAATAATGGATTTTTGATAGGGAAATAACAAGTTTGATGTAATATTAAATAATAAATTATTTCTACCAGATTTTATTATTTAAATAATTAGACTTCTTCTTTAGTTATTTAAGAAAATAAACTTTAACTAACTTTAATTGCCAAAATTTTGGAAATAGCTGGAGTCATCTGACAGACGGCTACTAACTTTGCCCATCCGGCTTCATGATTCATTTCTTTTTTAATTATTTTCTCTAGCAGATTGGACTGTTCTTTCTCTTTTGGCTCTTTAAATGTAGTAAAAGTTTTTGCAAGGTCTAGTAATGAAAAACTTTTTCCTTCCTCGGAAACACATGTATTTATGCTCCTGTGTCCATCTCGTTTATCTCGCGAGATCTCGTCCGATTTTCGCCTATTTTATTAGGGAAACTTTACGTAGTTATTCAAAACTTGTTAGCTTTTGTTAGGAGGTACTTTAGGAGTAGCAGCTGTAGTATGTATAAGCATCTACCGGCTTGCTGCAACTTTCACAAGATGCTTAAACAAACAACTACATATACTTACTTTTAGCTTTCTATAGGTAGGAAGTACTTATACTATATTCAACTGCATTTCCAGCCAGGTAGTCAGAGTTTGGGAAAGTAACCTAATTATCAGTTCTAAATCAGAAATGTCAACCCTGCAAGTCATCAGTTGGCATTATAGTATTCTACTATATTGAGGGCTCGTATACCGTTTTTTGAAAAAATATATAGCATAAATATATTTTTTCAAGTGAATTAATTAAACAAAAGCAAGAAAAAAAAAATTACTTAAATGCACATAAGTAATTGAGTATTTCTCAAAAAATTTGTACCATAACGAAAATGTTGTAACTAAAAAATGCAACGAAATGGTTACCTGTAACGCAATGGTACAACGAAAATGTAAGCATGTAACGAAATTGTTATTGTTAGGCATAGTTTACATTTTCCTACTAAAATATTTTAATGTTATGTGTAATATGTATGCATAAACATGTCATTCGCGATAGTATATACTTTTTTAAATGTTTAAAACGATACATACAACTGACAAAGATTTCAATATTTAAAAATTATTGCGAAATAAAAGCACATTTTTCTGTACATTTGTATAGTGTACAACTAGCTTTGTTTGAAATGTAACTTAACTGTGTATAAAACATTTTCGTAACGTAACGAAACGTAACTAATTTTTTTACAAAAATAACCTCAGAATTAATATGAGTAGTCAAAACGCATTTTATCGCAAGAAACCAAAATAATTATTAAAGCTTATTATTTTATCTACAACGTATTTGAATAAGGGTTGCGTATGTATTTTACTTACCGAAGAAATGGTAATGTAATCCAGTATAACTAAATTGTATCAACGGAGCTCAGAAACTTGCGTGCAGAAAAAATGTCAAATAAACTACGCCATGGCAGTTTTGTAACAGCCAATCAGAGACTTCTCAGTGTTGCCAATAGTAAGTATTATAGATGCGTTCCGAAACTCTTCTAAATTCGAGGTTGTCGTATAACGAACCTGCTCGTAACGAAACTGTAATTTTTTGCGACAGAGAATAAAATAATTTTGTTTTATTTTTTTTTATATGGAGAGATATGTAAATAAAACATATTTTAAATAAAAGAAGAAATCTGGAACAGTATAAGTCGAACATGACAAAAAATACTTTACTTTTGAAAATTTTATACTTGATTCAAATATGCATGAGTACTTGCGACATTGTAATTTTTCTATGGAGAACAAAAAACTTAGTTTGGTATTTCACAAAATATATATTTTAAATACAACGTGCGTAGTTCGAGATAGTTTATCGAGAAGAATCATATTTTGGTCTATGCAAAATGCAATTTTCTGTAAAGATATGACAAACTTTTATTGAGTTACAATAATTTTTCAGTTTGAGACATTATTTTTTAGGCAGAGGTACATTTTTGCTGAGAAATACTCAATTGCATAAGTAATATTTTTTGTGATTAAACATTTGTCTATATGGTTGTTGAATAAATTAGGAAAATGTTAGTTAAGTAATTACTTAATTGTGAAAATTGCAATTTCTTTAAAATCCTCCATACATAACGGCAACCTACTATATTTTGTTGGAATTTTTCGCCATTTACTATATTTTTGCAATAAAAATCTTGAAACTTTAATATTTGATCCAAAAAAAGTTGACTTTGTGGACACTGGACAGTTTGTTGTAGTGGGCATTTCACGACAATAATTTTGCGCTGATGAACCTAAACTTTAACTGAAAAGCCACCTCCAGCCACAGAATACATAATAGTCTCCAGCATTAGAATCTTCAACATATCCTTACTTAATATTATAAATGCGAAAGTCAGTTTGTTTATTTGTTTGCTACGCCTTCACGTCGTAACTACTGAACCAATCATTACGAAATTTTGCATACACGTTGTCAAGGGTGCAGAAAAGGACATAGGGTACCTTTCATCCAGAAAAAACGTATAGTTCCCGAGGGATAGCAAAAAAAACTGTTCACGCAGACGAAGTCGCGGGCGGCCGCTAGTTAATTATATTTTAGGATCAAGTTACAATAGGTACAGTAGGTATTTTTAATTAAAATGAAAAATTTCAGGTGACCCTAGTATTCTTTGAAAAGTTTTTAGTGATGCGAAGATTTTATAGGTAGGTACCTAACCTACTTAATCACCGTTTTCCATTCTTAGAATAACGTAGGAAGTTTAAACTTTCCTCATCATTTTTACATTTCTTTATTTTTTATTAATTAAAATAAGTAAAAAAAAACAAACAAACATGCAAAATTACTTTGAAGACAACTTATCCAACTTTCCTCAGACCCTCAGTTGACATTATGAACCGTACACGATAAAAAAATACCCGTTTCCTTGTACGAACCCTCAAATCAAATGGACAAGTGCAGGGCCCTTCTGTAAAGGTGCGCAAGGGCCACTGGACAATAGACCACAATATTCCACTAGTTCCCACGACGAACTGGTCAAACTAGTTTGCGTAAAGGGTGGACAGGATACCCTTTGGTCTTCACCTTTGGGACGTGACAACGGTTATTTCGCAAAGATTATTTTTAACGCGTGGGAATTGCAGTGTCTGACGGGTTTATAGTTGGAATGTGCATGTTGCGTATTATTATTTTTATTGCCGTAAAAATTGCCTGCAAGTTTAACACCGTTTGCTAATAAAATCCTACTTTAGTTACCCACAGTAGGTACTTATGGATTTATATTCGAAGATTTACAAAAATAAAATAATAAACGGGAAAAAAATATACCTACTTATTGTAACGTACTGAAACTTTATAAAAATCCTACACCCTTTAAGACGATTTTACTCGTTTTTATAATAAATATGTAGGTAATAACAATTTGGACACAATAATACAAATTAATGTACCTACCTATACTTAGGTAATTTTGTACTTAGGTAAGCTTGCTCTGTAGTAGGTACCTAATTAGAGAAAAACGTAACTTCACATCACGTCTAACTTAAAATTCACGTAAAAACGAAAAAATAATGTTTTTGTTTTGTACTTTACTTACCTACTTAGATTTTATATTAAAAATATTCAATTAGTAAAATTCAAAATTTAGGAAAATTTCGCGATTTATGGGATTAAAGGTTATGTAAGTACCTCAAAATCACATCCTAACTTTCAAATAAAAGCAAGAGGTGATGAAATATGAACGCAAATATAAACAGCATCTCACGCATGGAGGACTGGACACAAAAAGACCCTAACTTTTTTTTGTCAACTACTCTTGTCGCGTGCGCAATCTCATCCCTACAGAACTTAAGATGAGGGCCCATTGTGAACACCCCTTTAGGAAAAACACCTGTATTGTATTAACATAATGGTTTGTGAGATAAGTTGATGTTAAATTGTTAACGTTTTGTTTTAATCATAGTTCAGTGTATGAAGGTGACTAGTTTTTTACAGATTTATTATCATTTATACTTAGTTATGTTTGCTTAGGCTTTAATTAAACAATTACTTTATACGAGTAGGTATACCAATATCGACTAAGTAGCGAGGAGGTATCCTCGCAGGAGTAGATTCCTACCTACTTCATAAACAACAAAGTTTGTTGTGTCATCTTTTTTTGTATGGAGAAAAAAAAATCTTTTCTAAAACCTATCGTGTTTAGTATCGAATGAAAGGGCTTGCTGAGTTGGTTCTAAAAATATATCACATCATTACATTTCAGTCACTTGTTTCAAGTAAAATCAAAAACAATTTTCAAAACATACCATGTTTGGGCTCCTCAGATCCGATGTGGTTTAATTTTTTTTTCTGAAATACAACTTAAGAGATATCTAATATCCTCATATCAAATCACAAGAAAGCAATTTTGAAAATATTTAGATTAAGTATTTTTTTTTAAATTTTTGCCCAAACTTAAGTTTGACACGTTTGTATGGGATTTTTGGAAATTGATTTTAGTTAATTTTAAACAAGTGGGTGCTGAAATGTAATTATGTGATATTTTTTTAGAAACAGCTAAGAAAGCCCTTTCATTCGATATCACACACGATAGGTTTCAGAACAAAAGATTTATTTTTATCTTATAACTATAAGTAATCACTTTGTAAAAGCTTTGTAATCATGAAAAATTTACAAACAATACTAAATGTCAATATTTTCAAAAGTGCTTTCTTAAGGTTAGAATTGAAAATATAACATATCATTTGAGGTATATTTTATGAAAAATAATTCAACCATATCGTATCTGTATCGTATCTGTGTAACTTGGTATGTTTTGAAAATGTTTTTTGGTTGAATTTATAAGTAACAAGTGGCTGAAATGTAACGATGTGATATATTTTTAGAACCGGCTCAGCAAGCCCTTTCATTCGATACCATACACGATAGGTTTTACATAAAACATTTTTTTCCCCATACAAAAAAAGATGACACCATAACTCTCCTAAAGGAAGAATTTTCAATAACTGCGGGACCAAAATTTTGTTTTGACCTCAAGTCAGGTAGGTACCTATACCAAACGGCTACCTATGCTGTACATCGATTTGCGGTTTTCAGCACGTAGGACGACCACCTTACAACTTTTCCAAAAAATGTCAGAAAAAGCGACTTTCTGTCCGAACAGCATCGAGTTTTGTTTGAAAAGTAGATTTTTATGTTTTTCGGAAGGTCGTAGAACAAACGTTTTTGTTTATGATTGTTATTTTAGTAATCTACTCCCTCGAGGTTTTTGATGTTTTACAAATAACCCTGTAGGTATGTGTAGAAGACGATCCTTCTCCTTGGAACCTGTCAGTCGGCGTGAGCGTGAGAAAGGGCACCACTGTGACCCCTGCCTTGTATATCTTCGGAGCCCTTTACTAGACGTTTAACGGCAATCAACGACTGCATTCTCTTCATTAAACGGACTGGGTAAAGGACATTAAAAAAACAAACGGTATGTGTGTTGTGTAACTATATTTGTCATCTGTACAGTTCGATAATATTATTTATTAGTAAAGGTACCTTCCACTTATATTTTACCATTGAAAATGGTTATCAAATGCAAATCGCCTGAGACGTATTTTTGGCCATATCTCCGAGGATTTTAGGAGGATCGAGATGAAAATAGTACCAAAAGTTGAAAAATTTATCAAGACATATGTGAACGTTTGAATTTTGAAAATCTACTGGTAACTTTTTTTGGAATTTTGTAAAATTCCAAAAATTTCGGGTTTTTTGGGGGGTGTTTATTTACTAAATTGTAAATATTTCGGAAAAAACCGACTTAAGAAAAAAATGAAAAAAAAAGTCCTAGGGTATTAGTTTAGCTACAAAATGGAAAAATAATTTTGAAAATCGGTTAATAATTGTGACCTGAGGTGGTCCCTTTAGATTTGGATTTGTAGAAAAACGGCTGTTTCCGTACATAAAAAGTGATGTAGCTTCTATGATTATTGAGCAATCGTCATGGTAATAGTGTTAAAAGATGCAGAAGCAGACGAGAAGTGCATTCGTTGGAATTTTGGAAATCGCTTAATAATATTTCGGCTGCGTCGAGGCAGTCAGCGGGCGCTTTTGTGGCACGAGGCGGAGCCGAGTGTCACAATCGTAAAGATAAATAGCTAGGTAACTTTAAAAATATAATAGGACTTTGCATTTGATTTGATTTTGGTTTTTCGTAAATTTTTGTGTTCATTTTCAATGCTCCGATTCTTACGGGGACTGTAAAATCTGTGAATTTTTTAATTTCAGAAAGGTATTCAATCATGTTTAGTTCTTAATTTGTAAAAAGCAAAAAGTTTTACCTCTTGTGCAACGTTCCCGGACATAAAAAGAGGGAGGTTTATGTGCAACGGTACTTTTATGTTTATTCAGCGATTAATTGGGTAACTCGGGTAACTCTAATAGAATTTATTATCTTATCGTATAGTTTAAATATGGAATTTATTTTTTTACTGGGACCAGTGTTATACACAATATTTACTGCAGACTTGCCAACAATAACAGGCGTAACTACAGCAACCTTTGCCGATGACACTGCCATATTAGCCAGCAATAAATGTTTAATCGTGGCATCCAATACACTCCAAAAAGGGCTAGATGAAATAAGTACCTGGTTAAAGAAATGGAAGATTAGAGCAAGTGTGACTAAGTCGGTACACATAACGTTTGCCCTCAAAAAAGGGGATTGTCCACCTGTATCTCTAGAAGACAACATATTACCCCACAAAGATAATGTAAAATATCTTGGCTTACATCTCGACCGCAGGCTGACATGGAAAAATCACATAAAGGCGAAGCGTGAAGAACTTAACCTGAAATACAGAAGTATGCTTTGGTTACTTGGACGGAATAGCAAACTCTCAGTGGATAACAAGCTACTAACTTACAAAGCCCTCCTTAAGCCGGTATGGATGTATGGCATTCAGCTGTGGGGCAGCACGAGTAACTCCAACATATAAGCATAATACAGAGACTGCAGAACGTTATCTTGCGAACCATATCCAATGTGCCCTGGTTTGTAACAAACAACGAGATCCATGAGAACCTACAAATGAACACAGTTAAGGAAGAAATCCGAGCTACATCTACAAGATATCAGAAACGACTTGCTCAGCATCCCAACGAGCTAGCAGTCGCACTTACAAGACAATCCTACTGCAACCGCCTTAAAAGGCATAATATCTCGTCACTGCCGGAGCGTATGTAGCTCACGGATGTAGCATATGGAGTAGTGCTCTCAATGGAGGGTACACTCGTCGCAATTATAAGAGACTTACAACACATTCACTTATAGTGGCTAACTGATTGTGGATAATCTAACAAATAAAAAAAAAAAATTTTTTTTAAGCCAGAGGTAGGTAAGTACTTAAGCTAGGGTTTCCTAGGATGACGGTGCCGTCATATTACGGCCGTAATTTAGAGGCGTAGAACGTTGTCTATGTAAACAATACGGCGTGGTTTCTGACGTTACGGTGTCGCCACATAGATAACATTCAACGCCGCTACTTTACGGCCGTAATATGACGGCACCGCTATCCTACGAAACCCTAGCTTTACTTTGACTACTTTGCCATACAACACAGCAAACTAATTGCGTTGAGCATTTTTTTTAAACTTGCATGCATTGCATGGTCTAAACTAAAGCAAGATTGTTAAACGTCTTACTAGCTACTTACTTTAAAATAACAATGTTGAGGTACTCTATCTAAAACGTTTCTTACGTAACGGTCAATTTCATAACTACGATCTAGTTAGGAGCAATGAACTTTTGCAAGTGCATTGCCATTGCTTTCTTATATAAACATCCGAGTTGCAATACTAATGCTAAATAATTAAGCAATAGTTTATATATTTTATTTTCCATGCTCATTGTATTTAAATTTGATTATATTTTAAGCTTAATTTCATCTAAGATTTATTACCGTAGTACCGTTCAAGTCGGTTTTAAACTTTTCCGCAATTTTTTCAATGCTGAAAGTTACGTTACGCGCTTGTCAAATATTTGAAACATGCAATTAACATTATTGCTTGAAGCAATTATAGTATACTGTACTTGTTATTTTACTACAATTTTTATAATATTTGCATTAATTTATAAAACAAGTTATTCGCATTAGACTCGTCTTAGTTGAAACTTAGAAACTACTACTTAAAAAATTTGCATTGGTCTGTGCTTTAGTAGAAACTCTATGTATCTGTTATTACTAAAGGCCGGATTTGCGGTGGCAGGAATACAAACTTGCTAGTGATTACCAAATTATCGTAAATGTTTTTATATATCGATGTTTTGAAAATATTTTTGAAGTGGAACTTCTTTGATCGCGTCTGTATTTATTGTTTGTATTTTACCAAGGAGGATATATTTCTTAAAAAATTGACATTCTACTTCGCTCACTTTGACTTTTCTACACAGTAAAAAAGGATTTCTTTAAAAAAGAAAGACCAATTTCTTGAAATATTTGGTTATTCTAAAAATATATTTACTTAGGCTAATGCAATATTTTTAAAACAAAAGTAGTGCTTATCTTTCACTCAGACAATATTTTTCTTAATGATTAAGAGAAATATTTTTGTTTCAAGGCTTATTTAAACTTAAATCAATTAAATTGACTTAATTAAAATCAAGAAATGTCCATCTTCTTGCATCAAATTAAAATCATCTTAAATCAACTAATACAAGTTACTTGGATTTAGATAAACCTTTTTCAAAAAATCATTTTCTTCGATTAAGAGAAAGTTTATTGTTTATGAAGTACATAATATTTAATTTAAGATAAAATGTGTGCTCATTATAATTTTTTTTCGTTTTAGGTCTAGCATAAGAAATTATACAAATGAGTAAAAATTTACTTCAATCAAAACATTCGGTCTAACTTTTAGACATGCAATTTTGGCCCAAAATAATTTAATAATAAGTTGGAGTACGAATTTAATATATTTAATTTAACAAAAACAAAATTGTATTTCTTGTTCTGAGAAATGATTTTCTTCGGCTTATGGAAATTTTGTTTTAAACAGAGAAATACTAAATTTTGAAACAACGTAATCATAGTTTTCAATAAACACGATAACATTTTTACTTTGGGAAATGTATCCTTCAACAAAGATTATTATCTTGAAGTCGAGAGTATTTTTTCTTTTCTGCTTAAAAAAAATGTAAGAAAGCAATGTATTTAACTTAAGATGATTTAAGTTAGAGTTAAGTTAGTGGGTTTGTTGACATCATGGTCTGACCCGCGGTGTTAAGATTTTTATTTAGTTCTTTAAATAGTCGGAATTAATTTTGTTATGTCAATCTCAATCGGGTTTGTTGCCTCTGGGTGTCGCGTCCTACTTGGAACCGCTTCCCGGACTCCACTCCTCTTTCGAGGATTATCTTCCTTGATCATCTTCCTTGATTTTTGTCAGGAAGTCAAGGAAAAGGAAGTCATCGGTGTTCTCCAATTATCACCACTTAATATACAACAACAACAAAATATACCTACATCTTCGTTCAATACACAAAATCTCAATTATTTTTTTCATCAAAAATCAGTAATTACTTAGGCCAACTAAACATTTACTTATTATGAGTAAAATTATAATTTACTCTAAGTAAGGTTAGTCTATAAGAGATATATAAGATTTTTCGTATCAAGAATGCATTTACTTGACTGTACAAAATAACGGTGTCTTGACTGAAACAACACGTGTCTGGGAATAAATTTATTATTCTTGTAACAACTAAATATTTTTAAGAATATTATTTACTATTACGAAGAAATTATTGTCTAGCGTCTATAGGGAGAGGATCATATTCTTGATTTAATAAATATGTCTTCAGCCAAAGCAATTTGTCTTTTTATAAGAAATCTGTTTTTACCGTGTATCTTTGCATCAAGAAAAACTGCAGTGAATTTTATTATTTATACATTTCACGATTGTCACTCTTCTTAATGTAGGTAGGTAATTTCTACTATTTCCGACAGTAAGTCTATATATAACGTTACATAATTATATTTTTGCTATCGATAATTACACAAATAGATAATCAAGTTGTCCACGCACTATTAAACGTCATTTTATTCGTGCTACCGCAAATCCGGGGTCTGGTTATTACCAGAGCTATTTCTACGTAATCAAACAATATCTAAAGCATAGCACATCCAATGAAGCGAAACACAACAACCTAATATCATTGCAATCATAATTACTAAACTCATTACTATTGTATAACTTTACCTAGCTCGCTAGCTTCCTTAAGAATAGTAATAGGATTTAGCGGAAGTGGTAGACATATCGTAAATGTCATTATTAGTCATTAATAACTACATAGGTAAGGTAGGTAACTCATGATCTTTAACAATTTCACTATGGAAACTCAGACTATCTATTAAATTAAAGTAGAAAACATCAAAGTTGTCACGAATTGGGGCTCAGTAACAAAACAAAACAATAACAATCGAGCAGTACTTTAATTAAAAAAATAAATAACTATAACGAAGCTAAAAACTAAAGTAGTTCAGGCAGAACTTTCTAATTGTATCCGAGAGCGGCTATAGGTTGCAAAACGTAAGCTTGTCCGGTCGCTCGATCCACCACATGCCCAGTCGCTGGTTCCAGGAAGAGCCTAGGGACAGATGCTGCAACTGCCACCTCAGGGTTTTGATGCTGTCTCACTCCCGCACCACCCTCATAAGGAACATATTTGGTGTAATCTGCCTGTCTATTATTATTATTCGTATTTATCTCGGCTGGAAACTCTCGGGACGAAGCCTGGTTATTATTATTATTATGTATCTCGGTTGGAAATTCTCGGGACGAAGCCCGGTTATTATTATTATTGTTATGATTATTAACTACATTAGGGACGTAAGTGTTCTTCTCCTGGTTGTCATTCTCTTGCACGACGAGCACAACCTTTTTCTTTGTTTCTTTAGGTGGAGGATCGGTGGTCTCTTCTTCTTCCTGCTTATATCGGTGTTGAGGTCGCTTGCTTTTCTTGTAAACTTTTTGTTCTTCTTCATCGTCTTCTTTTTCTTCTGAATAACTGTCTTCTTCAGATTTAGATTCTTGAATCCGCTGTTTATGTTTACGGCTTCTAGGACGTGTTTCCTCTTCCTCTTCATTTTCGTCTTCATCATGATGCCGTTTCTGTATCCGTTCTGGTTTTATTCTGGGGTAAGCTCGCTTTGCTCTGCCATTTTCTTCATAGCTGGACTTTTCTGGATTATAATCTTCAGAGCCATAGGAGTGGTCGCTGGGGCCATCGTAGCTACTACTGCTACTGGGAGAACCGTGATCATGGTCATGATCATGATCATGGTCATGGTATGATCCGTCGTCAGACTGACTACCGCTATAGTCGTCACCCCCATGATTTCCTGCATGACCTGCATGGTTCAGATCCCAATAGTGTTCACCATAGCCTCCTTTTTTATCACCCCATCGAACCTGAAGACATAAAACTATAATTAAAAAACATGTTAACATTAAGGCTCATCCTGAAAGTCTCAAAATTTATGTTAAGTTGAATAGACATTAATCTGTTTTAGTGGTACAGAAACATGAAAGTTAGAAAGACAATGTTAAACGCATATAGGCACTTAAAGTATGTTAAGAAAAGAAGTGTAAGTTTTGCTTGTTTGCTGAACATTTATGATACTAACAAATTTTTATTCATTGGACATTAGAAAGAGATGGTTAGATGATTAAATATTGTAGTTATGTCTTTTGAAGCCTTGTTTCATATTGGTAACGTTGTGATTTAGACGATTACGTTACTTTCAATGTTTTACTGAAAATGAATGAAGTGGTGGAACTTAATTTTCTTGAAACATTTCGCTTGTTTTATCTCCGCAAACTGCTTCAGTTTCATGTTTAGATTTAATTATGCAAAAAATATGTTTAATAGAACCTGCTCATTTGATATAGTTCCTCAATTTAGCTTCTATAGCAACATTAAATATTATAGCGTTTTTTTTAAAGGAAACAAGGCTTCAAAAGGCAAAGCAGAAGAAGCGTACTTTAGCAGAAAACAGTCCATCCGAAGGCCTAGACTTTTCGTGGCGCTCGGTGAAGTGGCGTTCGCTGCCCAGCCTGTGCCCCTGGTCGAAGTCCTCCGACGTAGGTAAGTGCCTATACCTTCAGCCAAGCCAAGCGAAGCGCGACAAGGAAAGAAACAACAGAAGTTAGAGACAAGAAGAGACAGATAGAAATAGAAATATATCTTTTACTTTTCCCATATCCCTGTGGTTCTTATAGTCTTTCTTCTCATATCGCTGCTCCCATGTGTTAGGGTCTTCGCAAACGTGACCAAACTCTATCTTGTATGGACTCAACTGTACTGAGAAAAAATCCCTATAAAGCAAATTTTACCTATTCACTTTATTAAAACCTTCATCAATTTTCAGAGGTGTTGAAATTAGGCGAATGAAATAATTAATTATGCAAAGGTCAGCTGTGACTTCAATCAAGTTTTTGTTATGCGCAGTTGCGTTTCATTTCATTACGATTATGCTCTTGAACTTATTGTGAAATACATTTTTGTGATTTATTTGATTACTTACTGGAAAAATTTGGCTTGAGCTTCGATTGTGGAGGGTGTTTTAGGTGGGAGTTTCACTGAAACACATCTCACTGGACTTAGTGCTGGGCCTGAATATAGTGCTACTACAAACCATAGCCATTGCTGAAAAAAAATCTTTATTAGTATTTGAAACTCGAAATTAAATAATTTAAATAATTCATTTTAACTTTATATAGTGAACAGAACTGATAATGAAGGAAAATTATTATTTATGCTAAAATCGAAACCGAGTAAATAAGTCGTGAGATTTTTGCGTAAGAGGAGCGAAAGGAAAAGTTACGAGTACATATTTTTAATTTTGTATTTTGTTATATAAAATTGTATTTTAAGCTGCTTGCAACAATAGGGGCCACCATATGATTTTCCATACAAAATGTAGGTAGGTAGGTATTTTTCTGATAAATTTTATCTCATTTTATTTGAATTTGATTTTGTTTGAAAGCTGTAAGTCAAGTTGCAGACTTTACTGTCGAATTTACTGTATATCCCGTGTGTAAGTTAGAATTTAGATTTTTTTGTATGAAACTGAATATTTTTTTATCCTGACTGACACACGGAGAATAGGAGAAATTATAAAGTAGGAAAATTCGACAAAAAAAAGTAGGCAAGTTGACTTTTACAGCTTTCGAATAATATCAAATTCAAATAAAATCAGACTGAATTTTTCTGTAAAAATACAGAACTTAGCTCTTTTGTTAGGAAAATCATACTGGCTCCTATTTTCTTTTGATCTTATTATACTTATTCTGTATTTTATTTAAATTCATAAGGAATGTGTTCAAAAGTAACAATATTTTATAAGAATTTGATATTGTTAGAATTTGGTTTAAAAGTTTCTTATAAGAATTAAATAAATCAATAATTTTCTTACAAGAATATCGTTTCCAATACAAAACGCAATAATTACATTATTTGTAAATACTAATTAAATTATTTTTTCATAAATAAATAATTATTTTTCTTATAGATAGAAATACATTAATTTTTAATCACTATTTGGATTCGATAAAGAAGAAGTTTTTTTTTTTATTGTCCGCAAAATGTAAAACTTGTTTTACATAAAGTTACTCATTCTACTAATAAAAGGCGATACACAAAAAAGCATCAATAATGTTTTAGTATAACATCAATATTGATTGATGTCCGTTAGTTAACGAACTGTCTCAACTACACAACCCTAGAAATACAGAGAAATCACTACACACTTTCACTTTAGAAACACTGGGATACTAGGACGTGATCACTTTTCCACCGTTATTTAATTAGGTAATAAATGGGTAATAGATATTTTACGATAAATACCGTTACTCGGAAACGTTGTGACATCGTGGATGCTTGACAATGGGTGTGAAAGATCGCTAGGCGTCACTTGATTTATAGAGGAAATCGATCCATCTTACTTTGGCCAGTGGTCGTCAACCATTGAGTGTCAACAAACTAAAAATTGGCTTTATAATAATAACTTCAACGAGATTTTGAAATTTGACATTCGTAATGTCTTTTGTTATAAGATAATGAGGAATCAGAACAAAAGCTTGCTTGCAGCATGTAAACAAGTCTCGTACATTTTTAATTTAAAAACAAAATTACATTTAGGCAAGTACAGAGTTGAGAAAAATTATTCATATTATTTTGACGTAATATTTAAACGTACCTCATTTCTCTATGTATCATTATCTTTTCTTATTATTATTGTTACTAACTGCAATCAGTTTGAACACGCGAGTAAGTAAGTATAAGTATTTTTGAGAGGTGAAAAATTTTCTGTTATGTTAATTATTTACCTAGGTGTTCAAAATACCTAATATACTCATCACAAAAAATTTTTGAAGCAATATTTTGTCACTGAGTGTATAAAAAAACAACGAATTCGCTAAATGAACTAAAATACCAAAAATATTAGAAAAAATGGACTCACCCGTAGCAACTCAGACGGGATACGAACCCGCACCCTTAGGAACGGCTACGCTACGGGTGAGTCGATTTTTTCTAATATTTTTTCATTATTTATTCATCTTAATATAAAAATAGCATTGTGAATGCAAAAATCTAAAAGTTTAAAATACCAAAATCAAACTATTAAAATAGGGAACATGCATTAATTTCTTTTTGTATCAAAATCAAAAGTATAATGCGTGAGAAAATCAACTGTAATATTAAAACTTTTCTCTTGCGTTTTTTTCTTGTAATATAGGTACTTGAAGTTAGCACGCAGCAGCACCCGCCGAAAAAGCTCTATACAAAATGGTCAACATTTGTGACGTCACTTATGTCACGTTTAAGGCGCATTATTATGGAGTTAGCCAAGAATTTTCAAATATCTCCATAAATATTGCGCTTAAGTACCTACATATGTGTCATACAAAATATTATTTCTTATTCGATATTCTATCCGACTGTTAAGTGCATTATATCCGAAAATGAAAAAAATATCGTTAATTTCCCCTGTGTGTTAAAACTAAAATAATACATATATTTTTTAATTTTCTATTCCATCATGTTTTTATACGTGTCCGCAGCGATCAAGCTCAAATTTATCAAAATCGGTGACTTATGCATGTTCCCTATTAAGCTAAAAATTGAGTAAATAAAAGGTTTATGATACCCGTTAAAGATGTATTTAGATTAAAAATTAACGGTGACATTTAGGTGGCATAATACTTTTCTTTGATTCAATGTTTAGTATTACTTCTTTTGATGAAAATTATTAACTGATTTTTAGTTTCTGGAGCACTTTTAGAGTTGGAACTTTCTCTTTCAAAAATAATAATGTTCTTAAAAGTTAGTTTCTAAGGCGAGCAAATGTTTAGCCACATACCAGTCCAGCATTAAATCGGTTTTGGAAACGCAATTATGGGTTTTTATTTAACAAAAATAAAAGTTCTTACCAAACCCTCAATCAATGCAACCAATCAACCAATCAGTGAAAATTATGTACATAGGTACCTAGCTGAAGTTTTATTGTATGTCTAAAGTGTTTATAAATAAATGTTATTTAAAAAAATAAATACTAATTTATTGCAATTCACAAAAATAATATTAAAATAAAAATAAAACTTGGGCTAAAAGGCCGCCGCGCGTAATCTCCGGTTCAGGCCGTCCGCTGCCTTGAGCGGGATCCCGCCGCGGGTACACGGCGCGGGAATATAGATTGCTGGTTTTTAACGCACAGATGCTTGCGCAGTGCATGAGTGAGCTCTAATCTATGTCGCCCCGCGCGCGTGTCCCGCTTAACACAGCGGAGGGCCTCAAAGGTTCCCATGATACCGGCTGCGTTGCCGCGCTGTATTGCCAGGGAAAGCCTTTGGACCAAGTATGACCCGCTGCGTGATTGCTATGACCAATGTTATTTTAACTAATTTCGAATTAATAGTATAATATTTTATTGTTACCCTATGCAAAATGTACAATTATTATTGAACATGTTGATAAACTATACAGGGTTATTTGTAAAACACCAACAACCTCGCAGGAGTAGATTAGTAACATCCTATGCAACAACATTTGTTTTACGACTTTTCCAAAAACAGACAACAAATATCGACTTTTCAAACAAATTATCTAAACTTTGTGTATTTGCCAAAGTGTTGGAGAAACTGGTTCACAATCAAATATATTCAGCCCTTAAGCATACCTTTTTGCCTCAACAACATGGTTTTCTTAAAGGTAGGTCTACAGTGAGTAATCTTTTAACTTTTCTTGATCACGTGACTGAAAGTATGCAACATGGGGGCCAACTAGACGCAGTATACACTGATTACAGTAAGGCCTTTGATCGCATTGATCACGTGATATTACTCCAAAAACTGCAACTAGCTGGTATACGTGGCGATCTTTATCGATGGTTTTGCTCATACGTATCAGATGGGTGTCAAACTGTGGTTCTCAATGGTTTCTCTTCACACTCACGTTTTTCCACTATTCCTTCTGGCGTTCCGCAGGGATCTATTCTCGGACCTTTACTTTTTGTGCTTTTCATTAATGATATCGACAGATGTTTTGTTCACTCTCAGTTCTTGTTGTTTGCCGATGACATGAAAATTTACAAAAAAAATCTTACGCCAACTGACAGTCTTCTCTTCCAACAGGATCTTGATAGGCTTAATCAGTATTGCGTGAATAACAAACTTGAACTTAACATATCAAAGTGCAATACTATCACGTTCAGTAGATCTCCTTCCGCGGTCCACAATGCCTACACAATAAATAACAAATCATTGCAACGTGTCGATTGCGTGACAGATCTTGGCGTGGTTCTTGATTCTAAGCTTATCTTTGATAAACATATTGACTTAATTACATCAAAAGCTTCTAAAATGCTAGGATTTGTTCTTAGAACAACCAAAGACTTTAAGTCAGTAAAATCCTTAAAACTATTATATTGCTCCTTGGTGAGAAGCCAATTGGAGTATGCGAGCCAAGCCTGGAACCCGCATTATGAAGTCTATGTAGAAAAGATTGAAAGAATACAAAAAAAGTTTTTGAGAATCATTAATTATAAGTACAAAATTTAC
Source organism: Agriphila tristella (assembly GCA_928269145.1). Lineage (NCBI taxonomy): Eukaryota > Metazoa > Arthropoda > Insecta > Lepidoptera > Crambidae > Agriphila > Agriphila tristella. The sequence continues at coordinate 24,809,043 of OV743436.1, read as the reverse complement.
TATAACAAAAATCTTGCTTATGATGATATCTGCAGACGCCACCATCTGCTCCCGCTGGAGAAACGGAGAGATGTCGCTGACCTTGCGTATTTTCACGACTTGGTACTCGGCAAATTTGACTGTAGTCATCTCCTGTCCAAGGTTAAACTACAGGTGCCTTTTCGTACGGTTTCAAGGCGTAACTATCTTAAATTCCATACCGATTTCTGTTCAACTAATTATAGACATAATTCTTATTTCAATCGTGTAACTACTAGTTTTAACAACGACTATTCTCGTGACAGTGACTTATTTACGGCGGGTAAAAGTTACTTTGCGAAAGTGATGAATGAAAAAATTTTCAAACAATAATATAACATATTTTAGGGTTGATGTGGCTTTATAAATTTACAACTTATTTTCACTCCTTGCAATCATGGCTTATCATAACATTTTATATGTATTCAAGTACCGTTACAATACTGTTCGTTCATAAAAGTATAAATGTGATTGTAATACAAATAATTTCTTCTACTTGTGAAAACTGTTTAAGGCTTTTTGTTTTTTAAGAAACACTGTACTAATGTTTAAGTAAAATAGCCGTTTGTTTTCCATGAAATAAAAATAAAAAATAAAATAAAAAATAAAACTCGATCAGCTGTTCGGACATTCGTATAGAGTCGAATTTCTTTTTGTCTCTTTTAGAAAAAGTCGTAGAACAAATTTTGTTGTTTATGATAGTAATCTAATCCTGCGAGGTTGTTAGTGTTTTACAAATAACTCTGTATGCTACGTGTTAATAAATAAACGCAAAACCTTTTAGTTGGTGATTGAAAATATGAATATGAACAATGGGGCCAACTCTGCAACTCAACAAAAAAAATCAGCTGTTTCATACATTCTGGTCGAGAGGTATTGACCAGGCCCATCTTTCCCATTGGGCACACTGGGCACTTGCCCAGGGCCCCGCGATCGATAGGGGCCCCTTGTTTCTTGCCAGATCGCTTAATGATAACGGATGCTTATTATATTACGAAAAAAAATCAAATCTAGAAGAGTACCTCTTCAAACCACATAGATTTTTAATCACTAACCCTTAAATTCTAAAATAGTTACTTTTGTGGATTATACAATAATTATGTCCTTATTAAATGTGTCTTAGCAAGATTACAAGATAACTGAATAAAGCTGTAAGTATGAAAAACGCGCTGCGCGGCCGTTTTCTTTACTTTAGACAGACAAAATAACGAGATTATTGGATGAAACTGACTAAAAATCGCGCTGCGCGGCCGTTTTCTTTACTTTAGACAGGCAAAATAACGAGATTATTGGATGAAACTGATTAAAAAACGCGCTGCGAGGCCGTTTTCTTTACTTTAGACAGGCAAAATAACGAGATTATTGGATGAAACTGACTAAAAATCGCGCTGCGCGGCCGTTTTTTTTCACTAAAGACAGGTAACATTACAAGATTAGTGAATGAAACTGACTAATAAACGCGCTTCGCGGCCGATTTTTGCTATACCTTGATAAGCATTTTTCTAAAAAATCTGGTATTTTGTGCCTCATATACAGGCATCCTCTCTTACTTTGATGGTAACCCAAGTCAAGGTTATAGGGGCCCCATTATCCTAATGTGCCCAAGGCCTCAAATAGGTTAAAGACGGCCTTGGTATTGACAACTTGTATGAAACAGCCAACGATATGTTAACTTGTTTTGACATATCGTTGGAAACAGCAGATTTTTTTTGTTGAGTTGCAGAGTTGGCCCCATAGTAAAAGTTGTTCATATTTATGAGCACAATCACCACCTAAGAGGTTTTGTTTAATTTAATACCTGGTGTTCCTAATTTAAGGCGCTTTCTTGGCCGCGGTGAATTTTATTTATTATTGTAATTCTAATAGGTACACAATTTTAATAAAACTTCTCGTGGAATTTTTAGTTTAGTATTTTAAGCCGGTATCATTATAATCCCTCGTAGTCATTGCTAGAAGTACATAGCAAAACTGCTAAAAGTGGCCGTTTTTGACACATTTGATATCTAAGTAGGTACTTGTAGAATGACTACGAGGCATAATTCCTTCTAAAAATACTAGACTACGAGTCCTAAAAATTAAACGAAAAGTTTTATTAAAATTATTTTCTATTAACAACATATTAAACAAAAAAAACTCTGAGGGCGCCACTTTCGGTCAGGGAATCGCCTTAATAAACTATTTTAATTAACAGTTTTTTATTATTATTTAAGTAACCTACTATTTTTTATTGAGAGTTTTCTCTTCGTAACTATAAATGAATTTTTTTCCTATTGTTTGATTGCAATAAAGATAATAAAAGTATTGACAATTACTAAAATCAAAGACGGCCTATAATTAGTTGAATTAATTATAGGACAGTCTCCGGCCTAAACCAATAATTTTCGCAACTCTGCGCTTCTTGGCAATTGGAGCGAAGTCCGATTTTATATAAAGATTGGTTCAGACAAGAAACAAACAATAAAGATTTCAGCATAAAAAATCCACATTTGTTTTAGGAAACTTTTTTCAGCTCCTGAATATCAATTTTATTTGATCTTAATATACACCGTTAATTTTTAAGTACCTATATCTAAAAATCAAATGGGAATATCAGACCAGATTTCTGAATATGAACGTGTAATTAAAATATAAAAATTAACAGTTTTAAAATATCGGAAATCAATCTTGATTAATCGGCAAACTCACAAAAAATTGCAAGACGCGTGCGTAGATTCATTCTTTTCATAATTGACGTACCTAAGTAGACAAACAAGAAGGTAGTATCTTGTGATTACGCGCGTGTAATTCTATAAATGACTCTTAATCCAGAAATCAGTAAAATTTTGGGACATAAATAAACCCAATATCTTCATTCATTCTTCATTTTTAGATATACTTATTAATTAACCGTGTAGGAATAAGTAGGTACTAAACGTTGTTACTCTACAACTTCCACTACCAAACATCACGCGGGCGGCCGGCGGGGTAAAATTGTTTGTCTAAAAACAAGTCCATCTTATATTAGGACTTTTACAACATATTTGATTATCCTACAGTCAGCACTTGCCTTTAACCGGGGCAAAGTGAAAACAAAGTGAGGACCGACCTAATCACTTGCTCGACCATCCGTGTAATGAGAGTTCACGTAACGCCACGTAACAGTTGCATCTTTGGTCAGTGGCACGCTGCATCGGTAACCGCCATCTTGTTTTTGGACAGTCATCATCATCAGACTATAATGTCCCGTCTGCTGGGGCTCATGCCTTAAGGGGCCGTACAACGACAAATACAGATTTTTGTGCAACTTGATTTATTGGTCCCTAAAAATAATGTAGAAAAAAACAGGCCAAGTGCAGGTCGGACTCGCGCACGAAGGGTTCCGTACCAAAAAAACGGCAAAAAAAAAACACGTTTGTTGTATGGGAGCCCCCCTTAATTTTTTTCTATTTTTTATTATTTGTTGTTTTAGCGGCAACAGAAATACATCATCTGTGAAAATTTCAACTGTCTACTTGTTGTCGTTATTAAAATCGAGCCTAAAACGGCAAAAAAAACACGTTTGTTTTATGGGAGACCCCTTAAATATTAATTTTATTCTGTTTTTAGTATTTGTTGTTATAGCGGCAACAGAAATACACAATCTGTGAAAATTTCAACTGTCTATGAGTCTGTTCATGAGTTACAGCCTGGTGACAGACAGACAGACAGACGGACGGACAGCGGAGTCTTAGTAATAGGGTCCCGTTTTTACCCTTTGGGTACGGAACCCTAAAAAGCACCTACTGAGTAATGTGATTGACAGAAACATCATATCTGAAACTTTTCTTCAGAGAAAAAAACGTAAAGTGATCTCCAATTTTGAAGTTTTCAAATGCTGTGCTAACCAATAATAAACCTATAATCTTGAAACTAAGTATAATAAAAATAAACTATAGCTAGCTCTTTGTGATTGACAGTTTTCTAAAATAGGAAGTAGTTTATAAGTTATTAATTAAAAACGATAATTTTGTAAATAATTTCGGTAAAGTTTTGCTATGAAAACTTCTTGCAGTTTTGTATGCCATCTTAATGTTTTATGATCTCTGTGGTCGAGTAGTTGTACACGGGTTTTAAATGTGTCGCCATCTCTGAAGTCTCGGGTTTGATAATTTAGAAAACGATTTTGTCTAATCCAAATTCAATGAAAAATAGGTACATAAATGATGACAAAAATAATGAAAAAATATTTGAACTGTAAAATTACATATGTTTACTAAAAAAAATCGTTTTCACAAAATCAATGATAATATATAAGGTTGGGAGGAAATGCACACTTATTATTTATTTCTTTTTCAAAACAAAGCAAATTATTATCAAATTTTTTACGGAAACAGAAAGTCATCAGAATAATTATACAACTGATTCGGTTTAAACATTAAATTTTCTTGGTATCTTTTGTTTCCCGATTGTGTAATCGAGAACGGATCTTGTGAATTTCTGTGAAATAATAAAAATAATAGCTGTTATTATGCAATCAATCAGTTCTTCAGATTCCACAACTTGCAACTATTTTCGTTATACCTACTGAAATGATGCATAACATTCTTTCAATTCAATTTCATTTCATTTCAATTTGCAAGAAAGCAATTTTGAAGATAATATATTAACATTTTATATGTATACCTAAGTATATTTATCATTTTTGTTCAAACTTATGTTTGTGCTTATGAAATTTTATGAAAATTGTTTTTAGTTTAATTTAAAACAAGTGGTTGAAATGTAATGATGTGCACCACTGAGAAAAATTTCCTCTGCCGCACTACGTAAAATAAGGATAAAAATCGACCACTATGACGTGTGTAACCCGCTACATTACGCGTAAGTAGTCAGTCATACGTAGTCGGCATACTGACGCTCATCATGGGGCGGGTTACGTAATTTACGAGTGGTCGATTTTTGTACGTACGTACGTAGCCCGACATCCGGCTACGTACATACGTAGTGCGCAAGTCGCACTGAATACTCCTGAAACTACGACTGCGGCTTACGTACGTTACTGTAGCGGGCACAGTAAATAATGGTGAGCTATACGTGTGCACCGAGGCGGCATACGTACAATACTGTGGCAGACACAGTAAAGCACGGTGAGCCGTACGTGTGTACCACGGCGGCATACGTTCGATACTGCAGCGGGCACAGTAAATAATGGTGAGCTATACGTGTGCACCGCGGCGGCATACGTACAATACTGTGGCAGACACAGTAAAGCACGGTGAGCCGTACGTGTGTACCACGGCGGCATACGTTCGATACTGCAGCGGGCACAGTAAATAATGGTGAGCCATACGTGTGCACCGCGGCGGCATACGTACGATACTGTAGCGGGCTCAGTAAAGCACGGTGAGCCGTACGTGTGTACCACGGCGACATACGTACGATACTGTAGCGGGCACAGTAAATAATGGTGAGCCATACGTGTGCACCGCGGCGGCATACGTACGATACTGTGGCAGACACAGTAAAGCACGGTGAGCCGTACGTGTGTACCGCGACGGCATACGTATGATACTGTAGCGGGCACAGTAAATAATGGTGAGCCATACGTGTGCACCGCGGTGGCATACGTACGATACTGTGGCAGACACAGTAAAGCACGGTGAGCCGTACGTGTGTACCGCGACGGCATATGTACGATACTGTAGCCGGCACAGTAAATAATGGTGAGCCATACGTGTGCACCGCGGCGGCATACGTACGATACTGTGGCAGACAAAGTAAAGCACGGTGAGCCGTACGTGTGTACCGCGACGGCATACGTATGATACTGTAGCGGGCACAGTAGATAATGGTGAGCCATACGTGTGCACCGCGGCGGCATACGTACGATACTGTGGCAGACACAGTAAAGCACGGTGAGCCGTACGTGTGTACCGCGACGGCATACGTATGATACTGTAGCGGGCACAGTAAATAATGGTGAGCCATACGTGTGCACCGCGGTGGCATACGTACGATACTGTGGCAGACACAGTAAAGCACGGTGAGTCGTACGTGTGTACCGCGACGGCATATGTACGATACTGTAGCCGGCACAGTAAATAATGGTGAGCCATACGTGTGCACCGCGGCGGCATACGTACGATACTGTGACAGACACAGTAAAGCACGGTGAGCCGTACGTGTGTACCACGGCGACAACCGTACGATACTGTAGCGGGCACAGTAAATAATGGTGAGCCATACGTGTGCACCGCGGCGGCATACGTATGATACTGTGGCGGGCACAGTAAATCATGGTGCACCATACGTGTGCACCATGGTGGCATACGTATGATACTGTAGCGGGCACAGTCAAGCATGGTGAGCCATACGTTTGCACCACGGCGGCATACGTATGATACTGTAGCGGGCACAGTAAATAATGGTGAGCCATACGTGTGCACCGCGGTGGGATACGTACGATACTGTGGCAGACACAGTAAAGCACGGTGAGCCGTACGTGTGTACCGCGACGGCATATGTACGATACTGTAGCCGGCACAGTAAATAATGGTGAGCCATACGTGTGCACTGCGGCGGCATACGTACGATACTGTGGCAGACACAGTAAAGCGCGGTGAGCCGTACGTGTGTACCGCCACGGCATACGTATGATACTGTAGCGGGCACAGTAAATAGTGGTGAGCCATACGTGTGCACCGCGGCGGCATACGTACGATACTGTGGCGGGCACAGTAAATCATGGTGCACCATACGTGTGCACCATGGTGGCATACGTATGATACTGTAGCGGGTACAGTCAAGCATGGTGAGCCATACGTTTGCACCACGGCGGCATACTTACGATACTATGGCGGACACAGTCAATCATGGTGCGCCATACGTGTGCACCATGGCGGCATAGGTAGGATACTGTGGCAGGCACAGTAAAGCATGATGTGCCAGACGTATTAACTGTCGTAGTAGAGGTAAGGTACCGTTGCCGGTACAGTAAGACATGATGAACCGTGCGTATATACTACGGCAGCATACGTACGATACTGGTGCGGGAACAGTAAAGCACGGTGAACCATACTTATGTAACACGCCAGCGTACGTACGATACTGCTGCGGGTATAGTAAGACATGGTGCACTATACGTGTTACGTATGGCACACCATGCCTTACGATACTCGCACCTGTATTTTCCTTATGCTGGCATGGTACATACAAAGGTGTTCAGATAATTAGTATGAATATTAACCAAAGTCAATGAAATTTTGTAGACACGATCGAGAAACTAATATCTATAGTTTATTCCATTTTCGTAAAAATGTATAGTTTAAATATTGCAGGGAGTTTTTAATGAAAATATGAAAACCCCCTGTAATATTTAAACTATAAATTTTTACGAAAATGTATTAAACCACAGACCTAGGTATTACTTTCTAGACCATGTCTACAAAATTTAATTGACTTTGATTGGTTAATATTCAAAATAATTATCTGAACACCTATGTATGTACGGCCAGCGTCATAAATATATATACGTTAACAAGAGCTCAAAAATATCTACACACCTCTATGTCACTGACAATAAGGTTTGTGTTTACATATTTTGACTCAATGGCTGTATATATGTATATAAATGACACTGACTGTACCATGCCAACATAAGGAAAATACAGGTGCAATTATCGTAAGGCATAGAGTGCAATACGTAACACGTAGTGCAATAGTGCATCATGCCTTATACCCGCAGCAGTATCGCATGTACTCGGGCGTGAGTCTAATTAGACACACTTGATTTTTAAGTTTCCGTTTTTCCTTTTTTTGAGGCACGGAACCCTAAAAATCAAGTATGTCTAATAGCCGTCTATCTATGTACATACGTATGGTGAATGGTATGGTGCCTTATTGTCCCACACTAGTATCATACCTTCTATTTGTCTTCTCAGCATATATATTTGTCCACTGCTGGAGATATGCTTATCCCATGGTTTTTCTATGTCGTCCTTGTTGCGGCGTATCTGGTTGAGGTAGGCCCTGACATCTTAGGAATGGCGGTCTGCCCACGCTTCGACTTCCCGTTCATACCTCTACTATAACAGTTAATAAGTTTTATACAACATTATGCTTCTTTGTAGTATAACCTGCACTGATTACATAGATATCTACTTATAAATATTGGTGCGGGTACGATAAAGAATGATGTATCATTTTAAAGCTGACCAGATGTTTTAAAAACCCGCATGCGGCATTTTTCACATTTAATTTCTTTTACTGGCAATAGTTACGTATAAATAAATCACAAAGGTCGCGTCCTCATTGCAGGGTTTTTTTAAACTCTGGTCAAGCTTTATCTACTTTTGTTGAACTTGTACGATATTAGTGCGGCTATTATTATTATTATTATGCAAAATAATTTTATAGCAAACTTAACAGCTGCACCGATATAGCACCAAAGTCCAGACCTGTAAGCGAAAAGCATATAATAATTGGTAATTTAGATAAAATCATACTTCACGATACATATACATTTAGTCAGCCATGATACAACATTTTTTATTTTTTAACTTTTACAAGGTTATTAACAGAAGAAATTCCGTTCTCAAACCCTGTACAAGTTTTATAGCTTTAAATGCTTAAAAGGAAAAAGACATAAAAGATTCATATTATTTATTTTCAATCGTGAAATTGAGACATACAAAAAAAACACAAGCTTAATTGATTATACTATTTTAAAATTACATAGTCGTCAACTTGGCGTATTCGCTAAACATAATAAAAGCTTCATATTATTTATTTTCAATCGTAAAACTGAGACATAACAAACCACAACAAGCTTAATTAATCATACTATTCTAGAATTACATGGTCGTCAACTATGAACGATGAATTTCACTGTCTGTCGGTTGTTGACAGGCATCCACCATTGCAAGATTTTAAGGCCTACTTAAATCTGACAGGGTATCCTGTACCGGTGGCGATACCGGTGGCGGTAACGCGCTGTTCAAAGGTGTTCCGCAACTGCTGCCGGTAATGCCATACAAAATACCGGTCGGGATATCGGTCGGGTATACCACTACCGCCATCCCTTTCGTCGCAGAATGTCCCTTTCGCAAAATGTCCCTTACGCAAAACGTCCCTTTCGCAGAATGTCCCCTTGGTATCAAATAAATATCACTCGTACCAAATTTCCATTTTGTTCGAAATGTTCTATGAAAGTCAAAAATATACTAACTGCTTGGGAGAATTTTTAAGCTACTGACAACACTAAATTGTAATAATCATCAGATAGGAAGGTACTTATGAAAATATTTTTTATTGTTTCTGTCAGCGAATATTGCGAATAAATCTTGTATGGTTGCAATTACATGTACCTAGTGTTTAAAGTAAAAATATGTTTTAATGTGTGACGAATTTTATTGTAAGATAAGTTGAATTAAAGATATGCGTATTTACTTAGAAAACCTGTTTTTTTTAAACATAATGAACATATTTACTAGTTTTATATGATTAATAATATACATAATGACCTACATATTTGACTTTCATTTTTTCATTTTCATAGAAAATTTTGAACAAAATGGCAATTTGGCGAGAGTGTGATATGATATTTTAGCTACAAGAGGGACATTCTGCGAAAGGGATATTCTGCGAAAGGGACATTTTGCGAGAGACGATTTGCGAATGGGACATTTTGCGAAAGAAATATTTTGCGAAAGGGACAATCTGCGACCAGGGGATATTTTGCGAAAAGGACATTCTGCGACGGAGCCCCGCCACTGGTACAAGATACCGGTCAGGTTTGAGTAGGCCTTTACAATACGTAATACGGGAAGGACGAGAGGATTGGCGATTAGATATTTATCAAAAATAAGGGCGTCAGTAGAAATCCTATCTTATATAGATTTCGTCTGAGTGTAACCTAACTTAAAGCTCGTTCGCATACGAACGCTTATACTTACGCATAAACCTAACTATGTAGTTGCGGAACCTATGTCGCAAGGCCCGACTTTATACTGATATAACCGGTATTTTACAAAAAAAAATGTGGGGATCGCCCCGTTTCGGTAGCGATCCGAGAGCCACCTTTTGGCAGTAGGGGCGGTGCTCCCCTACCCCAGGGCCTAGGTGAAGGTTAAACATCAGTACCGAGTTTCGATATTTCTACTTTTAAGAAATTTGACTGATTTTAAAAATAAATGACACAATACGATGAAAGAATACAAACAACAAATGAAACTCAGTACTGATGTTTAACCTGAAGTTAAGTTAAAGAAACAAATTGGTGGTGGGCCCGTATTCACGCTTTTGTAAAACGGTAAGTTACGGGTAAGTAAGATGTGTATACTGTATCACCTGCGGGCAACAGATCCACACAGGTGGGTGTGTTTGTGAATTTTTGCACGTGTTGTATGTGTTATAGTCAAACCCCGAAGTCCCGGCGCTCTTAGGTTTGCCTAGTCAAAACTCAGGTTCGACAAGAAGGCTTAGTCAAAGTCCAAAACTAATAGCGTGTTTCGACCTTTGCCTAACGCATTTATGTCCAAACCTAGGAGAGACTAACTTAGAAAGTCAAACGCCGAAACGCAATTTGATCAAGTCAGGGTTTGGCCAGTCAGACTTAAATTAGGTACAGAGTTTGTTTTTTTTGTATTTAAATGTATGAAAGATACATTCTTTAGAGTGAAAATTTAATTAAATTAACAATCTTCCTGTGAAACAATGATTTCTGTTGTCTGTTAAAAAAATAACCACGAAATTTAAGACGATCGCTCCGCTCTGCGAAATTTCCAACCTGCATGCAGGACCACGTGACCTGACCTGCAGGAGTAAGACAGTTTTGATTAAATGTAACATCGGAAATGAATGATTTTTTTCATACATATTTAGTTTTTTTAACAGACAACAGAAATTTTTGTTTCACCGGAAGATTGTTGATTTAGTTAAATTTTCAGTCTAAAGAACGTATTTTTTATACATATAACCCATTCTGTCCCTAATTTAAGTCTGACTGGTCAAACCCCGATTTGATCGTATTGAGTTTCGGCGTTTGACTATCCTAGTTGGTCTCCCCTAGGATTATTCATATTTTTTTTGCCAATGGCCGAAACACGCTTTAGTTTTGGACTTTGACTAATAAGGTTTCTGGTCAAACCTAAGGTTTGACTAGGCAAACCTAGGAGTGCCGGGACTTCGGGGCTTGACTACATATGCATGTAAGTGTGTGATTAATTAGGTACAACAATAGACAGTCCATTATCAACATTAACAATGTCTCAGATCTCAGTTATTTGTAGCGCGAGCCGGAGGTGGGAAAGTCAGAGCAACCTAGGATTCCCGACCAAAGAATCACTAGTAAGGGTACCTTGGCGTCAATGGAGTCCGCGTGGTCGTCGCTGGAAACCAATGCGTCTAGGCCTACGGTAAACTTAACTTAAAGCTCGTTCATGTGAACGAGTATGTACGAACGCATAAACCTATCTAGTTGCGGAACCTATGTCGCAAGGCCCGACTTTATACTGATATAACCGGTATTCTACAAAAAAAATATATAAAATGTGGAGATCGCCCCGTTTCGGTAGCGATCCGAGAGCCACCTTTTGGCAGTAGGGGCGGTGCTCCCCTACCCCAGGGCCTAGGTGAAGGTTAAACATCAGTACCGAGTTTCGATATTTCTACTTTTAAGAAATTTGACTGATTTTAAAAGCATAAATGACACAATACGATGAAATAATACAAACAACAAATGAAACTCAGTACTGATGTTTAATCTGAAGTTAAGTTAAAGAAACAAATTGGTGGTGGGCCCGTATTCACGCTTTTGTAAAACGGTAAGTTACGGGTAAGTAAGATGTGTATACTGTATCACCTGCGGGCAACAGATCCACACAGGTGGGTGTGTTTGTGAATTTTTGCACGTGTTGTATGTATTATAGTCAAACCCCGAAGTCCCGGCGCTCTTAGGTTTGCCTAGTCAAACCTCAGGTTTGACAAGAAGGCTTAGTCAAAGTCCAAAACTAATAGCGTTTTTCGACCTTTGCCTAACGCATTTATGTCCAAACCTAGGAGAGACTAACTTAGAAAGTCAAACGTCGAAACGCAATTTGATCAAATCAGGGTTTGGCCAGTCAGACTTAAATTAGGTACAGAGTTTGTTTTTTTGTATTTAAATGTATGAAAGACACATTCTTTAGAGTGAAAATTAAATTAAGTTAACAATCTTCCAGTGAAACAAAGCTTTCTGTTGTCTGTTATAAAAATAACCACGAAATTTAAGACGATCGCTACGCTCTGCGAAATTTCCAACCTGCATGCAGGACCACGTGACCTGACCTGCAGGAGTAAGGCAGTTTTGACTAAATGTAACATCGGAATTGAAAGATGTTTTTCATACATATTTAGTTTTTTTAACAGACAACAGAAATTTTTGTTTCACCGGAAGATTGCTGATTTAGTTAAATTTTCTCTCTATAGAACGTATTTTTTATACATATAACTCATTCTGTCCCTAATTTAGGTCCTGATCAAACCCCGATTTGATCGTATTGAGTTTCGGCGTTTGACTAACCAAGTTGGTCTCCTTTGTTCGCAAAATATTACATTCGCAAAATATTATATTCTCAAAATATTATAAATACAATCAAACACAAACAAAATAGAGTAGGTACCTAAGTGTTTTTGTTTAATTTCTTTACTTCCTAATACGTCACCAAAGTACCAGAATCATATAAATATGGCATGGGTTAAGTTCTGTAAATAACATTTTGATATTTTTAAATTATGTGTTAAAATAAAATATAGAATTTAACCTTTTCCATATTTATGTGGTCCTGGTACTTTGGTGACGTATTACAAAGGAAAAAAAAAGTGAGGAAGGGAAGAAAATTATAGAAGTTGATGCATTACGGAAAAAAGAAAAAAAACGAAAAGTGATTGAAGATTGTAGAAATAAACATTCGCCATATTTATGTGACCCTAGTACTTTGGTGACATACAAATAAAAATATATAATTTAGGGAACGTACCCATACTACGTGACCCATTTTACAATTTTTGAGCCCCCTCCCCCCCCCTTAGTGACCACCCGTAGTATATTCCAAGACCCCCTCCTCCCCCTTGGTTTTCACGTACTATTTCATAGATAATGGTTTTACCTTATTTTTAACAGAAAGCTACAAAAATTTTGCTCATTTTTGTCTTTTTATTAGTAAGGCGCTTGCCACAAATACCAAGAGTGTGTACTTTATTTTTACATACAATTTACAAGTGAAAAAATGTATCAAGATGAAAAAACGTGACAAAGCATAGGCCCCTTCCCCCCCCCCCCCCGTGACCAAGCGTGGTATTTTAAAGACCCCCCCCCCTTAACGAGTCACGTAGTATGGGTACGTTCCCTTATATATGTTACGGCTAATACCCGAAGTGCGGCTAAACCTAGTTCTAGCCGGCTAAAACTAGGTGTAGCCGATAGCTGTTGGCTAAAACTAGGTGTAACCGATCTGCTTTACTCCTGTAGGTCCCGGGTTAGGTTAGAAATTTAAGGCGAGCGCGAAGCGCAGCGTAGCGTGAGCCTTAAATTTCGAGGTTATTTTTTTTAACAGACAACAGAAAAAACTTTCTTTATATCCCATGCTGCACCTAGTTTTAGCCGGCTACACCTAGTATTAGCCGCGAGCAAATCGGCTACACCTAGTTTTAGCCAACAGCTAGCGGCTACACCTAGTTTTAGCCGCACTTCGGGTATTAGCCGTAACATATACATAAAATATATATAAAAAAATAAAAAAGTGATTGAAAATAATATTTCTCCATATCTACTAAAATCTGGCATTTGCAGAAGCAGAAACTACTTTGACTGTGATTGTACAAAGTATAATATTTTGCGAATGTAATATTTTGCGAACTAAGGATAAGGCTTCTTGTCAAACCTGAGGTCTGACTAGGCAAACCTAGGAGCGCCGGGACTTCGGGGTTAGACTACATATGCATGTAAGTGTGTGATGAGAGAAAAATAAACAAAGACTGTTGGTGCTAATATGATGGGAAGTGTACGTAAGTGTACGAAACCCAAGGGTACGTATGTCGTATGTGATGTGTAATGGTTCGTTGTTATTCTAAAGTCCATCGAACAGTGACATAAAGTTTTAAATTTGACATTATAGTAATTGTAGCCGGTACAGGTGAAACAAGGGTATTATAATTATGTAATTGGTAATCGTTGGTTCTCTGCACTTGATACGCATAGTAATGCTGATTAAAATCTATACACTCTAATGAAACAGACTCAAATATAACTTCATCATTGTCAAGTAAATAAATATTTTTTATTTCACCAAACTTTGGTAAGCCTGAAGATTCTGAAATATCTAGAATTATAATTGACGACAGCTCAAATCGGACACCATACAGTTTCACCCACGATAATGAGTACCAACAATTATTATCGATTATACCTCGAGAATGAAAGTTTAGTCTTACATTTTCAATTTGCGCTTCTGTCATATTTGCCTTTTTGCCATAAGAGATCGTCTTAAAAGTTTCATTTTTAAGAAAAGTATCGTTTAAAATTAATTGATGCTTAATAGCTATTGTTTTACAAACATTTACTCTGTTGTGCGATGCTCTGGCCACAAATTTTGATATACGATGCTTGGCTTCAAACCTCATCGTCCAGATTTGGGTAAGTGGGCCAAATTTTTTTAACATTTCTGGATAATGTGTAAGAAAATGAAACTTTGGCTTTAAGTCTGTTTCAGCAAATTGACGATAGAGCTCGTTTAATTCAGCTACTGAAAATTTTACTTGATCAATAGTGTTTTCATGGACTCTATGACTCAAAAGTTTATCCAACAATTGTCTTAATTTGATGTATAAGAACCAAACTTCGTTTTCATCTGGGACATTATGTCCGACAATTAGTCCAAAATATCGAACAAGAGTAAGCATTTCAGAAGCCGAACATTTTAATTTTAATGTTGAGCCTTCTTTTGCTACAGAATTGCATGGTGTCGAAGCAGAATCAGGTCCATAATTAAAATATCGTATTCTTGATTTCAAACTGTCAAAAGAAATTAGAGTCTGAGTGCATACTAGATTTTGTATCACAAATGACATTACATATCGACAAGCACCCTCGAGATAGTCATGTAAAACATCTACGGCGACGTTTTGAAATAAGTCAAACCCATCTAAAGCAAGCCACGAGCATTTTTCTTTAAGACCAGTCATATAAATGTCATTTAAATGTAAATCATTTTCATAATTGACATTGTTTCTCAACAACGTGTCATCTTCATAAAGCAGTGTTTTTATTTGTTCTTTATTAGCAGTACAAATTCTACATGGCCGATTTGCAGAAAAACTTTCAACAAAACCTAACATAGCATTCAATCCTAAATTATCTCCGGTCACAGCTGCAACATAAAACTTTATTTTGCCGGTGTACACATCAGTTTCAACATGAATACCATTGATCTTTAAATCATTAAGAACATCAAAAACTTTTTGAAAAATTATGTTGTTTCCAAAGCTTGTTCTGTCTGATGAGTGAAAAAGAGCCAATAATAAAATATTTTGCAAAAGCGACACGTAGTGAGGTGGAAGACATGGTACTGAAGCATAAATAGCTCCAAGTTTATGAACCCCAGCGTGGCTTCCTAAGGGATTGCCTATTTCAAAATCGTCAAAGTAGATTATTAATGGTAAAATCATTGCATCATGCTCTACAGAACTTTCTGTCATTTTTTTCCATACTGAACCCTGAACAATATTCTCAATACCGAAAGAGTCATTTTGTACTATGTCCAAATATTCAAGAGTGTCCTTCATGAAATTTTTTGATGAAAAAATTCGTTTTAAATTTTCTTTTAACGGAATCACCTGCATTGTACAATTTACTTGTACTAATAATGAACCAGCCGCTGTTTTTTTAGCCTCGTTACGTTGACCCACAACCACTTCAAGGGGCTCAGAATAAGTTCCTATTTTATTAAAATATTTTAAACGTTTGTGTTCCGAATCTAAATTCTCAAAAGCATCGCTGAACGCGCTAAATATTTTTTTGAAAGCATTTTTAACATGAACATTATTTTGATCTGGTGGTACCATATCATTCAACTGTCGCTCTATAATGCATTGTGATTTAGAATGAAATAATTGAAGATTTTCTACAAGAACTTGTACGGCTTTACGCGGTATTATCGGGTTAGCATATAGAGTGGAGACAAAACATGCAGCATGGTGACCAAGAGAGGTTTCATCTCTTTGAGTTGGTAGAGATTCCATCGTATTTGCTGTTTTGTAAGTTTCTTTGCTTGACGTTGAAGGTAAATTTGAGATATTGGCTTCTGTATCTGTATCGATCGGTTTGTTACTATTTGGATGACGCAAGGTTGACAATAATGACTGGTGGTCTCTAACTAAGTGCTTTTTGAAAGATGCAGAGGAAATATAATGACGATAACACCCTTGTTCACCACACCGAAATCCCGAAAATCCTACCGTTAATTTACAGAAAGTTCGCACATGAGTAATAAGTAAATTCGGAGACGCACTGGCTTTTTTGCAATAGTAACAGGTAAACATTTTTAAAGTATTAACTCTAGATCAGTTAAAAGAGTATTCACAGCCTGCGTGGGCCTGTCAAATTTAGTTTTAATATCGTAGAAACCCAATTGAATAAAAAGCCATATGTCTCCAGCTTCTTCCGGGTAACAAGCTCCTATCGATTGAAATATTTTAAATGCACAGTCTACTGCTGTTACTAATTTGTTGAAACTATAAAATGTGTCATTTATTACTACATATGCTACTTTTACCTCAGTAACGGTAGGGCCAACAAAAATAACGTAGGGTTGAACTGTGCGGCCTAGCCTCTGCAGGTTCTCCTTTTTTTGAATGATCTTGTTGGTAACGTCGGCTTCAGAAGCAGCTTGCGTTATATAGCCGTCGCAGACCTCTGCTCTAGATGGCTTCCACGCTGGCTTTCCTTTTATTTTCCGTGCAGGTGAAATGTTGATAACATAAGCCAGCAACATCAAAGCAACATTGCTAGATGTCTCTGGTTCATCTTCTGTATTCAAAGAAAAAAAAGTTTCGGTTAATTTTTGAGACTTAATTTTATGAAGGTTTTAGCCTTCAACTATGGACGTCATTTTTTCAATACACTAATATGGTCGTGGAGTCTCTGATCTGAGATCCTTGTATTTCATGACTGTAGTTCTCATGATGTTTTTAAAGAAATAGTACATTACATCCAAGAACGGGTAGCTAGCGATTGCATTGTCGAGGATGGTTTGAAATACTTCCCGCACGAAGTAAGTATTGAATTTCATTTCCGCACTGTATTTCAAATTTAGAATGTGATGAACCAGACCCAGATTAGTTAAAGGTTAATAATAAGAACTAAGATCCTTAGGGGAGGCCTATACCCAGCAGTGGGTGTCGTGTGGCTGATATGATGAATAAGAACTAATATTTGAGCAAAACTTCTTACCGTCAATCAGTGCAATTATATTTGCTATTTTTGATCTCGTATCTTGGTCCCTAATTTTTCGTAATTTTAATGAAGCATATTTTATAATTTCTTCATTTTTGAGGGTGATAGAGGAAAATAATTTATTTTCCTTTCCCGGATACAGTTGACTGAAATCGTTCATTAGCTGAAAAAAAGAATACAATAAATGTACGCTATGTTATTTCCACTGGTTAGAAAGGTCTGGATCGCTACGTCCAGAGCTTGGGTTGTTCGTTTGACTCTTTTAGTGCCTTTGTAATTCAGACACTTGTCTTATAAGAAATAAACAAACTTTTGTCATTTATAATCATATCATTGCGTACGTTTTTATAGAAAAACCAGAAGGATTATGTAAAAAAATAAGGCTACGGTATAATTATGCTTACCAAGGTATAGCCTTGTGATTGTTTTAAGGCTGGGAAATCCTTGAAGTAATCCGCTATATCACCTTTTCCACATTGGATGCGATTTAGGCGGTGATCTGCAGTTTCTGCCCACTTTTCTTCAACAGACTTCCATGGATCGACATTGTTTTTCAGCCATAGTAACGATTCTTCATGTACAATACCTGTAATTCATTTATATGTGTATGGTGGGATAAGTTAATTAGAAGAAGGGCATCATAGTACGTACAGTCGCCCGTGGCACATTTAAATCACAAAAAAGTGACTAGCGATTATTTGCTTACCACTTTCCAGAGATTCCAGGCTATAAATGTCATCATCTGTAATAGTTGGCGTGGATCTGAGCGATGATCTGGACGACTTTGAGGATGAACGGCTAGTTCCCGGCAACTGTCCGCCTTCTCGCAACTTTCTCCTTCGAGCTATATAGCTTTCGTACAGCTTTCCGGACGCATTTTTTTTAGCTAATTTATTTGTAGCTGATAAATATGCAGAATAATACACCACAACGCGTTCCTTGTGGAATATTTCCACAATTTCGGTAGCTAATTTATAAAATTCTTCACTGGAAATTTTCTTTGCACAATTTTTCTCTAGTTTGTGGTGTATTAGCAGCTGGCTCAATTTCCGTCGGGAACCCTCCGTCAGTAAGCCTCCTTTTCCCTCTTTGAGTATTGCTCTGCCGTCTAAACTATCCTGTATGATGTTAAACACAAACACTATTAATACCAACTTTTTAAAGTTATTGAACAAATTAATAAATTAATGAGTAAATGGTCCAGTCGGAGTATAGCATTCGGGGCTCTGTAAGCAGTAATATAACCCAAAAAATATTAGAATTGTAAAAAAATATTTTTTCGATGACCGATGATCCTTCCGGACGACTTCGTAATTTTCTTAAACTTGACACTTTCCTATCTTGTCTTATTTTTAACTAGGCTTTTTCTAATTTGGTTTCTTTCTTAAACTTGTCTGGATGACTTCGTCATTTTAACACGTTTTTATTAGGTTGCTTTCTCGTTTGTTAGTTTGTTTGATTGGTTGTTTGTTTGTTTGTCCACAAAGTTTGCGAACGAAGTTCGATCCACTACCAGTACCATAAGGTAGGTAGGGTAGGGCATGCGAAATGTTATATTCAGAATACACGAAAAGTACCAGGGCAACATAACTTACGAGGAGTTATTTTGATTTCATGCCGCGAAGATTTCTTTTAGCTCTTTAATCTATCAAAAATATAAATCGAAATAACTCCTTTTAAGTTATGTTGCCCTGGTACTTTTGACTGAATTTTATTTATTTTGTTTTATATCAAAACATTATTTTGTAAATAATGGTCCGTAGTTCACCTAGGTGAAATGATCCGGTGGACCACGGCTAAGAAGAGAGGAAAAACAGCGAAAGAGACAGAGTCGAGTTAAGAATGAGCCGAGTTAGAAAATTGTAGAAAGAGCCGAGTTAAAAATAAGACGAGTTAGGAAAGTGTCAATATTACAAAAGAGACCAACTAAGAAAGAGCCAAGTTAAAAATAAGACGAGTTAGGAAAGTGTCAAGTTTAAGAAAGAGATCAACTTAGAAAGAGCCGAGTTAATAATGAGACAAGTTTGGAAACTGTCAAGTTTAAGAAAATGACAAAGTCGTCCTGAGGGCCGATGATACCTCCTTTTTTTGCTCTTATTCAATTAATGATACCCGTAGAAACAATTTAGGCTTTTTACACTTTTTTCGTAAAATGTATATTTTTCGAGTAATTTTAACTATAAAGATTTTTTTACTTTTTTTAATAATTAATAATGAAATATGACGTATCCCCGACTCACAAGTCGGGGATAAGTCATGCCCATGACCATAAGAATAAAAAGTTTATTTAATTTTATTCTTATGCCATGACATAAATTGATGGGGACAATGATCGAAAATTGATACAACTCACTGAATATGCATTTAACAAAAACAGTTTACAAGTTTAAACATGTTCCTATATATGCCCTAAATCGAATAAGACCAAAAACAGTCATCGGTCACCGATTTAAAAAAAAACTAAGTCTTTTTTTCCCATAGCGCCCCAAAGGCAACACTCCAACTGATTCCGACGAATTGAGAACGTCCTCCTTTTTAATGTCGGTTAAATGCCGCGCAGTTATTGAGTTAAGCTAGCTAATGATAAATACTGAATACTATTGAATACTAAATATACAGGGTGGTCCAGACAGTGACGTCAAAGAATTTTTTTTAGATTACTCACACCTGGGTGTATTTGCGAACAAAGGTCCGAAAATACCCTATGTATGTTCTGCGATTTTTCGTAGTTTCGAAGTAATGATTTTTTAAATGTTTTTGCGAATTTTCTACCGGACTGAACAAAAAAATTCATAACTCCTTTTATATTAAGAACTTTTTGAATTTTCCTTTTGCAGCATATTTGTCTTGAAACATTCTTCCATACGTAAAATAATCAACTACACGACATCTAGATAAGTTCCTGAAAAAAGGGTCGTAAGTGAAAATTTTTGGTTTTACTTCGACGAAGTAACATTTTAACAATTCTTTTAAAAATACAAAATGGATATTTCATCAATTCAAACTGATTTTAAAAACTTAAGTGGCTTCTTAGCTTAGCAAATAAAACAAAAACCGGCCAAGTGCGAGTCAGACTCGCCTAAAGTAAAACCAAATTTTTTTCACTTTCGACCCTTTTTTCAGGAACTTATCTGGATGTTATGTAATTGATTATTTTATGTGTCGAAGAGTGTTTTAAGACAATTATGTTGCAAAAATAAAACCCAAAAAAAATTAATATGAAAGGAGTTATGAATTTTTTTGGTCCGTCCGGTAGAAAATTCGCAAAAACACATTTAAAAAATCATAACTTCTAAACTAAGAAAAATCGCGGAACATACATAGGGTATTTTTAGATGCACCCAGGTGTGAATAATCTAAAAAAAATCTTGGACGACACTATCTGGATCACCCAGTATACTACTTAGTAATGCAGGCCATACACGAGGTAATCGCGGACAAACATACATATTATACAGGTCAAACTGAGAACCTCCTTTTTTGAAGTCGGTTAAAATACTTAAAACCTTCTCTCAAATGCAACAAATACTTTTCTGAAAACCGCGTTAAAATCAGTTTAGCCAAACGTGAGATAATCGCAGATACAGGTCAAACTGAGAAGCTACTTTTTTTTAATTGGTTATTAAGATAAAATAAAGAAAAAGGTTTAAAGAAAACGTAGCGTTGCAAGAGTTAGAAAGACTAAGAAACCTATAATTTTAATGCTCTGATCAAATCATTCAAACCGTTCTCGGGATGAATGGGAACAGATAACTAAAGCGCTTCCTAGCGGTTAAACATCGTAACATCTATCTAAGAAATATCGCTGATAGCCTACAAACCTATTACAGAAAACCGCATCGAAATCGGCCCAGTAGTTTCAGGGATTATCAAAGTACCCTAAAAATCGCATCTAAATCAGTCAAACCGTACGGAAAATGATTACTGCCGCCCTCTAGCGGCGATACACCATAACACCAAGAACCATCGCCGACGCACTACAAACCTGTTACAGAAAACCGCATCTAAATCGGTCAAATCGCTCTGGAGATAAATGGGAAAATGATAACTGCAGCGCCCTCTAGCGGCTTAATACCAAAACACCTATCTGAGAATCATTGCCGATAACCTACAAACCCATTACAGAAGTAAACCGCATCGAAATCAGTTGCGTAGTTTTTGAGAACTTTTAAAGTGCGACTTATCTGGCTACTGCAGCGCCCCCTGGTGATCTACCACAATATAACATGTCTAAGAACCTGCTCTGAAATGAAACCTTTTGAATGCAAAAAACCGCATCGTAATCGGCTCAGTAGTTTCCGAGGAAAATGGTAATAGACAAACATGACTTATCTGGTTGCTGCAGCGCCCCCTGGTGGTCTACCACCATGAAACATGTCTAAGAACCTGCTCTGAAATGAAACCTTTTGAATGTAAAAAACCGCATCGTAATTATCCCAGTAGGTCCAGGGATTATCAAAGTACCCTAAAACTCGCATCTAAATCAGTCAAACCGTATCGAAAATTATTACTGCCACCCTCTAGCGGCTATACACCATAACACCAAGAACCATCGCCGACACACTACAAACCTATTACAGAAAACCGCATCTAAATCGGTCAAATCGCTCTGGAGATAAATGGGAAAATGATAACTGCAGCGCCCCCTAGCGGTTCAACACCATAAAACTAAAAGCCATCGCCGACACACTACAAACCTATTTCTATTACAGAAAACCGCATCTTAATCAGTCAAATCGCTCTGAAGATAAATAGGAAAATGATAACTGCAGCGCCCTCTAGCGGCTTAATACCAAAACACCTATCTGAGAATCATTGCCGATAACCTACAAAGCACACAGCCTTTAATTAAGTAAACGGAAAATAATAATTTTAATAATATCTCAATAAATAAATTTTAACGTAATAATAACTGTTCCGAATTCGAGCGATAGTCAGCAGGATAACACGAGAGCTCCATTATTCAGCCTAAAATTCAATGCAATCCGCAAAGGTAACCAACCTCGTGGGGGGGCCATGGCCCCCATGCCCCCCCCCCCCTGGATCCGCCAATGCCTCTAAGGCTGGCCCCAGACCTACCGGTTTCATTTCTTTGCATTGCTGTTCTACCTTGCTTGAAAGACCGCCGGCCAGCCAGGGTAGTTTTCAATCTATCGCATTTTGGGACTAGACCAAATTGGCAAGATAGCCATTAGCTTGGTGTTATCAAATAACATCGCCTGGATTGCGAAGTAGGAAGCTTTTAGGAGATATGCCACCCTGAACATGGACTCCAATCGTTAAAAATAAATCGATCGCTTATTTATACAAGATGTTTGGTAAAGCCTTATAAAGCTGAATATGGTAGATAGGGACCATAAACTGAACAACTTTTACTATGGGACCAAATCTGAAATCGAGAAAAAAAATGAGCTGTTTCATACATTTTGATAATTTTGTTATTAATTTTTGTATGAAACAGCAGTTTTTTTTTAAACTAAAACTTCGCATTGCAACCCAGATGACGATATTTGATAACACCAAACTAATGGCTATCTTGCCAATGTGGTCTGGTCAAAATATGCGATAAATTGAAAATGAGCCTCTTGGCCGGCGGTCCATGGTAGAACAGCAAAGCAAAGAAATGAAACCGGTAGGTCTGGGGCCAGCCTAACCCCAAACGCATATACCGTCTCCGTTCCGTTCCGTCCGTCGTGGGTAAAAAACATACAAAGTCGACTTGATAACCTCCTCCTTTTTTGAAGTCGGTTAGAAAGAAAAAAATAATCATCAAAACCGGTCTTTAAATATCTAAGACAGGCACGAACAACGAGAAAAAAAAAATACAATCAAATTGAGAACCTTCTTTCTTAAGGTCGGTTAAAATACTAAAACCTCCTTAATGCAACAAATACTTTTATAGAAACCGCATTAAAATCAGTTCAGCCAATCGTGAGATAATCGTGGATATACTGGTCAAACTGAGAACCTACTTTTTAAATCGGTTAAAAATAAAAAATAAAGAAAAAGAAACATCAAAATCGGTCTACAAATGTCGAAGATACCCGCAAACAATGATAAAACAAATATATTCAATCTAATTTAGAACCTCCTTCTATTTTGAAGTCGGTTAAGAAAATCATACGATCGATCGCCCACTGACATACACGGTCCAATCAGCATGATCCAATCGGCATGATCCAGCCAAAAGGATTGAATTTTGATTGTTCCGTCAATTCGATCTGTCCAACCGAAGCCGATCCACCGCTGACACACGGTCAATTCGATTGGATCCAATCGGCAGTATCATGCCAAATGGAGGATCGAATTGATGGTGTGTGACCTGCATAACTATACGGGTTGTAATAATACTGGTTTTAATAATGTACTAAATTAATACTATACATACGGATGTACTTACATTTTGCTGGTTAAACAATATACCTAAACTCTACTAGCACACTAACTTTGACTTGTGCCTTCTAAATACTCATACAAGCTACTAAAAGAAAATAACATTACATTTAATAGTTTCAATACCTGAAACAAAAAAATTTAATCTTAGAATTATTACAAACATACATACATAGGTACCCGGTCCTATCTTAATGACGGGCAATTTTATCTTAAGTAAGGTTTGCACGAGGCCATCGCTGGCTGCCAGTCACAGCGATGGCTTGGTATTGGCCTTGTCTAAACAATTATTCAAGCCAGTGATGGCCTTGTGTAAACAATGCTTTTGGTCCATATCACAAACATAAAGTACCTAACAAATTCAGCTACAAAATAAAAATTTGAGTGAGCACCAAAAAAGGGTGAGGCCGCTTGTCAGAATTGTATTACAATTCTACAATCTTGTAAACTTGTAACTACAATGACTGAAAAATTTTTGCCCATCAAGAGAAAATCTATTGGAACAGAAAAATCTTTCGAAGAGAAACATGTTAAATGGTGGCTACAATTTGACAAATTTTTAAGTACGTTATGTTATCAAACTGAGTACCTAATGTTATGATTATGAGTAACTCACAGTGTTATTAGCTGCAGTAGAAGTACAATTTGCAGATATTTTTGCATTATCATCATCATCATCAGTGTCCAGTGTCCTATCATCATGTTCAGCGTTTTCAGTAGAGTTGTTAATTTCAAGGTCCTAGAAAAATAAATAAAAAACTTTATTACAAAGTATACAGCATCGGTCCAAGGGAAAAAAAAGAAAACATTTTTATTAACTAAATACAAGATGTACAATAAACAAGTAGGTACGTACATTGACACCGGTCACTTTTTTATGTTCTAATAGGAAATTGTTTAGTTTTCTTCTGGGGCCAAGTTGGGGAAACAATTCTCTCAAATCCACGTCGGTTAACAAAATGGCTGTTTCCAGTGTTGTTATAAGATTGTCTGAAAAATACAAATAATAAAACAAATATGTACAAAACTAGTTATGTAGGTGCCTACCTACTTGTAATTACCTACATGCGTTCAGTCGGGGCGGTCTCCTAGTTTTCAACAAGAAAAGGTTTTAAACTTGTTTGTAATTAGTATTATACAGATTTTTTCAATAAAACAAACAAATACCTACTTGTAAAATACGTATGTCTGTTGTTTGTGGGTGAAAAAACTTTGATCAAAGTATACTTGGATACCCGCTGACACGATCCAAGTAAACTTGGACCAAGAAACTTGGACAAAGTAGCTTTTTGTATTGTACCTATACGGCGACGTCAAAGTTCACTTGGTTTGCTCGTTTACATGATCCAAATAGGTCTTGGAAAAAGCAAGTGCGCGTGCGTGCAATGGCGCTGATGGCGCACGCATGCGTGATGCGTTGTTATGTTTACGGACGGACGATTTAAATCTTTGGTTTACAAACGAGAATTCTACAAGTTTTGCATAAAACTAGCTTAGATAATCTCAGAAAACTAATACCTGTTTCTTGGTGAAAACGAAGAGTTAATTTATGTATGACGCAACATACATATTTCAGTGCGAGTACGACAGATCTAACAAAAATTTATAATCTAAATACATACATTTCAATGTCTAAATAAAACAAAAAATCATGACTAAATAAAACCGAGACATTTACCTTGAAGGATTGGGAGTAAATCTTGTAAACCAGCTTCACAAATCTCTTGTTCAAAATTCATCGCTGCTACGACGAAGACGAACGACGCGACCTTTTGGCAAGCAAGAGTGAGATCCGGTGTTGCCAGATGCTACCGATGCGCGATTATGAACGATCATTCGATTATCTCAATCATTCGAATAATTCGAATGACCATTAACATATTATTACTAATAATTAGTATTGTAGATATTTTATTTCATTGATTTGATACTAACGCCACGGCAATACTGCGGTACGTTGGTGTAAAAGGAAGCAACTCCCTCTTTCATTTTGATTATTGTATAAACTTACAGCTTTCTTTCAATATCATCGATTATAATTAACACAAAGTTTTATTGGGTTGCTTTAGGTAACAGCATAATATATGCTCAAGGTAGATTTTCTTGCTGTCTAGCATATTATTTTGTCGTTTAGCACAATAGCATATTTTTTTGGATATAATCTTACAAAACAATACTTAAATGATATTATTATAATGGACAACAAGCAGCACATCAGACTTAAGGTGTGGGCACATTTGTCTGACGCCACGCGTTAACACGCCGTCAGATAACATCGGTTTTCATAGTAAAATGTATGTGTTACCGGCAATGTGTATTCTCCGGCATTGTATACAATGCCTAGGCATTGTATACAATGCCTGGTAGTCCACCGGCAATGTGTAAAATAAGTTTATTTCTGTTGTCTGTTATAAAAAAATAACCTCAAAATTTAAGGCTCACGCTCCGCTGCGCTACGCGCTCACCTTAAATTTCTAACCTAACCCGGGACCTACAGGAGTAAAGCAGGTTCGGTTCCAAACTCAATAAGCCGCCCTCGAGCCCCCCCCCCCGAGCCCCCCTCGAGCCCCCCAGAGCCCCCCTCGAGCCCCCTCAAGCCCCCCGAGCCCCCCCTGGAGCCAGAAACAGAATTATTTAGTTTCGCTTATATTTTTAGTCAACTTAAGTGGTTGCCCACTTGGTTGTAAAAACAGAGCAAACACAAATACGCTAAATAAACTTATAAAGTAGCTAATGACCACCAAACAACATAATTTAATGTGATGGCAACCCCAAATACGTTAAATGCGCAGTACGACGACGTAAGTAACCGAGCTATTTATAAATAGCGCGGTTCATTATAATGAAGCCGCTTACTTATTTACGTAATAGGGCTGCAGTATAATGCTTGCGGTTATTCCGATACGCATAGCGGCTGTTTTTTTCCGGTTCCAGGGTATCTTTTAACTAATGCGACTACTTAAAATGTTTCGGGATATCTATACGTCGAGTTACCTTACCTACTAAGAACCATAGACTTCGAAAATTTTTCGCTATATTAAGTTTATGCTAAGAACATATAATCCAAGATGGCGGCCAATTTGTTTATGGCGCCGGCTAGACGCGTGGTATTTACCGTGATCCAACGCCATAGAGTAAATTTTAACCATTGAAAGTAGTTTGTATGGAATATTCAATATTTTACTTTCCATGGTTAAAATTTGCTCTATGGCGTTGGATCACGATATTTACCACGACGTGTAGCCGTCGCCTAAGGGCCGATTAAAATGAAACTCGGTTTTTGGAACTATTTTGGCAAGAAAACAACATGCAATGATAAAAAAAATCGAAGGTGGCGGGCAACTTTTTTGTTTGTGGGCCGATTACCATAAAACACGGTTTTTGGAACTAATTTAACGAGAAAATAGCAACGCAATGTTGAAAATATTGAAAAATCCATAATGGCAGTCAACTTTTTTGTTTGTAGGCCGATTTCGATGAAACTCGGTTTTTAACACAATTGTGACAATAAAACAGCTACGCAAAAAAGCTACGTAAAAAATATAAAAATTCAAGATGGCGGCCAACTTTTTTGTTTTTCGGCCGATTTAGATGAAACTTAGTTTATGGTGTTATTTTAACAAGGCAATAACAACGCAATGTTAAAAATATAAAATTATCCAAGATGGCGGCCAACTTTTTTGTTTTTTGGTCGATTTCGATGATATGGTAGGGTGAATACGCCAAATACCAGCCCCCCAAGGGTTTTCAACTTTGAATCTCTGATGCTACTACAATGAATTCAACATTAAATTAGTTTTTTTTTTCTTAAACCTATGTTAGTAAGCAATACCGTACCTACTTTTTAGCCCTGTCGCTATTTCAGCCCTCTGCCTTTGAATGGGACAGTTGGTCTGGAATCTGGATGCAAACACCTTCAGGATGCCATTGCCACTGTTGACGCCGCAGTAGGGAAGCAAGTTTTTTGCGCATAATTGCATGGAATGGAACCCTGTGTGATTGTCAGCAAACATTTTTGATGGACTACAGCGAAATAATAATAATGCTCGCTTTCACCTCGTGGCTTTTTTCTTCATAATATATCGACCCTGTTTCTTGGTCAAATATATTGTAATCATGAGCAAATGCTAGACCTTATTTTAGCAGCTGCCTTTATTCGAAAAATAACAAAATAACTGACGATTAGATTTGGAATTGACACTGACTTATTTGTTCCTGTTGTGGTACCAGACATAGATTTTACAAAACGTAAAGATTTTTTTTAAAACAACATTAGTAATTAATACCGATAGAAATCTTATTTCTAAGCAAAAGTAAAAAGTTTTCTATTTTCAGCCACGTAATAATAATGTATATTTTATTGTAGCTAAGCTTATTTTTGTAAGCATGTTGATAATAATAATGACGTAAATTTTTGCACTCTAAAATTTATGTAATATCATCAAAAGTTTCTGACTTCATTTTCCTTTATTCTATGTCGAATTCAGGGACATAAATTTTCGAATTTAGGGCAAAAGCGGCCGAATTAAAGAAAATTGCGTCACTCGTCAAACTTTCATTTTTTATTATTATTATTATATTGTTTTTCTTGCAATTATTATAGATGATAATCATAATTTTCTCTAATTTCGATGAAACTCAGTCTGGGTCACTATTTTGACAAGAAAACAGCAATGCAATGTTAAAAATATAAAAATCTTAGATGGTGGCCAACTGTGTTGTTTGTAGGCCAGTGTCGATGAAACTCGGTTTAGAGCACTATTTTGACAAGAAAACGACAACGCAATGTTAAAATTATAAAAAAATCAAAGATGGCGGCCAATTTTGCTATTTGTTGGCCTATTTCGATGAAACCCGGTTTGACTTGTAATTTTGAATGACATTAATGTTGACATATTATATTTATCACTATTATATTTTGCATGCCAGCTCCTGGTGAATGTGATGTGACCATATGAAATATTTTAAGACCCTTATGTATCGCAGTCTAGCAAATAAATTTTTGATTCGGGTTCTATTTTGACAAGAAAACAGCAACGCAATGGTAAAAAACACAAAAGGTTGAGACTCTCTCTGAAAGGCAGCAAACTTTGTTTTTAGGTTGATTTCGATGTAACTCGGTTGACAAAAGAAGAACAAATAAAAAATTGGCCGCTATCTTGGATTTTTTATATTTTTAACAACATTGCATAAAAATTTTCGAATTTAGGGCAAAAGCGGCCGAATTAAAGAAAATTCCGTCACTCGTCAAACTTTCATTTATTATTATTATTTTCTTGTTTTTCTTGCAATTATTATAGATGATAATTATAATTTTATCTAATTTCGATGAAACTCAGTCTGGGTCACTATTTTGACAAGAAAACAGCAACGCAATGTTAAAAATATAAAAATCCTAGTTGGTGGCCAGCTGCGTTGTTTGTAGGCCAGTGTCGATGAAACTCGGTTTAGAGCACTATTTTGACAAGAAAACGACAACGCAATGTTAAAATTATAAAAAATTAAAGATGGCGGCCAATTTTGCTGTTTGTGGGTCTATTTCGATGAAACCCGGTTTTGGGTTCTATTTTTTATTCGACGACCTCCGTGGTTGAGTGGTTCGCACGCCGGTTTTCAAGGCGTCACCATCTCTTGAGGTCCCGGGTTCGATCCCCGGCTGGATCAATATAGAAAATGAACTTTTCAATATTGTCTCAGGTCTGGGTGTGTGTCATACCACCGTTGTTTCTGATTTCCATAGCACAAGTGCTGTAGCTACTTACTTTGGGATTGGAGCAATGTATGTGATGTTGTCAAATATTTATTATTTATTTTGACAAGAAAACAGCAACGCAATGGTAAAAAACACAAAAGGGGCAGTCAACTCTGTTTTCAGGTTGATTTCGATGTTACTCGGTTGAAAAAAAGGAGAACAAATAAGAAGTTGGCCGTTATCTTGGATTTTGTATTTTTTACATTGTATACCTGTTTTCTTGTCAAAATAGTGCCCCAAACTGAGTTTCATCTAAATTGGACCACAAACGCTTTACCCGTGAATGTTCGAAGCGCCCCTAGCAAGTTCGTGTTCAAGAGATTGGTTCGTGAACATTACATGAGTTCTACACTTTAGCTTGTCATATCTGACATTTGTGCTGTACATTCTTATATGTATATATTGTGTGTATATATATGTATTATATTGTATTATATATTCATAATATTAGGTCTTTACCTATGAAATTGCCGTTTTGTTTGAAAAAAGTTAAAGTATTTTTTTTTCGAACTTATTTATTTCTTTTATTCAAAGTAATCACCCCTGCAATCAATGCATCTTTGCCAACGCTGTGGCAGTTTATGGATGCCCTTCTTGAAAAAAATCAGCTGGACGGGAGACAACAACTCTTCAAAGGCGTTTTGTACTGCCTCTCGGGAATTGAATTTTTTTCCCGCTAAAAAGTTGTCCAAATTTTGGAAAAAGTAATAGTCGGTAGGCGCAAGATCTGGTGAGTATGGCGGATGAGGGAGAGCTTCCAAACCCAACTCATGCAGCTTAGAGACGGTCTGTTGTGCAGTATGGGGTCGCGCGTTGTCGTGAAGTAGCAGTGGGGCACCCATCTATCAAGCTTTTTTATCTTGCCAATCTGTCGCAAATGGACCAATATTGTTTTGATGCTAACATCAAAAGCTGCTGCCAGCTCAGCTGTAGATTGCGATTCATCTGCTTCCACAATCGCCTTTAATTCATCATTGTTGATCAAAGTTCCGGACGACCACGAGGTTCATTTTTCAAGTCAAAATTCCCAGAACGGAACCGAGCAAACCAATAACGGGTTGTACGTTCGTTTGTACAGTTCTCTCCGTAAACGTCGTTGATGTTACGTGTCGTTTGTGCCGCGTTGGTGCCACGACGGAACGCATATTCCATAATTACACGAAATTTCGAAGTATCCATTATGAGGAAAAATGTTGAAATGTAATGAAAATACAACGCTAATCAATAAACAAAAGACTGATTTTGTAAATAGAATGTCATATTTTTAAAACAAAATTAATTTGAATTTAGAATTCATAG
Organism: Agriphila tristella; assembly: GCA_928269145.1. Classification (NCBI taxonomy): domain Eukaryota; kingdom Metazoa; phylum Arthropoda; class Insecta; order Lepidoptera; family Crambidae; genus Agriphila; species Agriphila tristella. Next base: position 24,778,138 of record OV743436.1, on the reverse strand, counting down.
CCAATCAAAACTTTTTTTTGTTTGAAAAAGTCTGTACTGCAATACGGCAATTTCATAGGTGAAGACCTATTATTTATGTATGTATTGGTATTTTACTACATATTTTTATTTTATATTAATATTGCCGCCACGATTTCTTTCCTAAACACCCTTACCGGTTGACTGGAAGAGAATGCCTTAAGGCTTTAAGTCCGCCATTTGCTCTGTTTGCAATAAAGTTTAAATAAAATAAATAATAAATAAATAAACAATAAAGTTGGCGGCCATCTTGGATTTTTATATTTTTAACACTGCGTTGCTGTTATCTTGTCAGAATAGTGCCCCAAACCAAGTTACATTGAAATTAGCCCACAAACAAAAAAGTTGGCCGCTATCTTGGATTTTTATATTTTTAATATTGCGTTGCTGTTATAATGTCAAAATAGTGCCACAAACCGAGTTTCATAGAAATTGGCCCGCAAACAATGAAGATGGCCGCCATCTTTGACTTTTTTTTATTTCTAACATTGCGTTGCTGTTTTCTTGTCAAAATAGTGTCCAAACCGAGTTAGATTGAAATTAGCCCACAAACAATAAAATCACACATCTCTTGCCTTTCACGACCTTCTGCTACTTTGAAAATGAAGTTAATGACTTTTAATAAATATTTTTTTTTATTCCATTCTTATAGAACATTAATATTTTATTGAAAGGTAACCTAAGTACTATGTAAGTATAACAAATGAAATCTGAATTTCTACATAAAATAACCTAATAAAAAACTAATCAAAATCAAATGCAGCATGCGAGACTCTCGCGCCGACTTCATCATCACTCGAATGTGCGATAACAACCCTCATTGCAATTGCAAACTATGTTTACCTAGGCATCATCGTCATACTCTCATTCAGTTTGGAATCGCAGAGTAACTAAGAAAGACATGTGACATGACTGATCAAGTCATTTCAAATCTCGAAATTGAAATAACAGCAACCCACGATATAATATTTTGAATCTACTTTTCTGTATTTACTCGTAAGTACCTATTGTGGCCCTCGGCTTGGCCTCGGGCCTCAAACTAAAACCCTTCTTCTGTTCAACTTTCGCTCAAGATTCGTTTATCCGTTTACCTACACACAAAAACTCACTACGACACGCCTAGAGATGTACGCCATGTGTACTGGAGATAATAGCGTCATCTCTTTTGCTCCTACAGTAATTGCTAACAAAAAAAAACGTTCATATTTTTGGCTTCAGTGCAGTTAGTTGTAACTTTTTTAACCAGGATAGATTTTTTGGTGCATAGTAAAAATCTGCCCTAATGATAATATCGATACTTGGAAACAAGTTTCAAACCTGTACCATACTTTTAAAAAAATTGGGTCACACCACACTGCCGTGCAAACGAATAAGTAGGTAGAAAAAAGATTGTCAAGAACTTCGATTAATTCATCCAAAACACTGTAACTTGAAATACAGTGTTTTGGATTTATAGGCCTAAATCGATTAATTTAAGTGTCTTTTATATCCCTATTTTTTTAGTTTTATATAATATATAAGGAGATATAAGCATATACATACAAAACAATGCAATATAATTTTATTTATGTTTTGTCATGCCAAAACACCCTACCTAATTCAAATTACAGTGTATTGGCTTTACTGATTCCGCGAGACAAATAGTTATCGTGTTATGGTTAGCCAAATATGTCGGACCTATCGTGCAGTAGCATTTGCCTCGGAAGAGTAGCTCTGTGATAAATGGTCGTACCAGGGTCGCGTCACGATCGCTCTAAAATGTGTGCGAGTGGACGCAGTAAAAAATGCATCCGGTAATTTAATTTTATTGAATCATGTACAACATTATGACCATCCGACCAGTGCTATTATAGCGTCAAAATTAAACAGTAAATCAATTCAAAAGGAAAATAAAAACTTCCACAACAAAGATCATCTTGGCGCTAAAGGTGCGTCCAGATATGTTCTTTTGATCGTACCGTACCTCCGTTCCGTACCAGCGTTCCGATCAAATAAGTCTGGACGCTACTTTTGCCCGTTCCGTACCTCCGTTCCGTACCACCGTTCCGATCAAACCGCCGAACGTCGCCGCGATCACGTCCAGACTAGCGCCGTACCGTACCTCCGTTCCGTATCAACGTTCCGATCCAATAGTACAGCAGCCTGTAGTAAATTTAAATTACGAAAAAGGTTACCGTTTGCCGTTGTGATATAGTTATTTATTACAAAATTATAGATACTTTAACAGATCGCAACCCGCCGCAACCTATATTTGTATATCTCCAAAAATGATTATTTTTTATTTTTCGAGGTTAATCACATGGTTTAGCTATTGTCGTGTTCTACAGCGCTATGTTTGATTGCCACTGATAATATTAAGACTATGAAAAGTATCCATACACAGATTTAAGACCAGATAAAGTCCATCCATTTCATCTGGTCTTAAATCTGTGTATGGCTACTTTTCACAGTCTAACTATTATCAGTGGCAATCAAACACAGCGCTGTAAAACACGACAATAGCTAAACCATGTGATTAACCTCGAAAAATAAAAAATCTCATTTTTGGAGATATACAAATATAGGTTACGGCGAGTTAGGATCTGTAAAACTTGGGTTAAAGTATCTATAATTTCATAATAAATAACTACATCACAACGGCAAACGGTACCTAACCTTTTTCGTAATTTAAATGTACTACGGGCTACTGTACTACAACCTCCGAACGTCGGCGTCGCCGCGATCACGTCCAGACTAGCGCCGTACCGTTCCTCCGTTCCGTTTTTCCTTTGAACGGGGCGAAAAAACCGACTCGCGATGGATCGGAGCGTACCTGTCGGCGATCGAGACGGCGTACCTCCGCACCGTTCCGAACATGCGTCCAGACTAGCGTTCTTTGTTCGCGACGCTCAAGAGCGAGAGATACGGGTACGGGCAAAAGAGCGAGAGATTCGAGGTGGATCGGGGCGTACCTGTTTGGCGAACGGAACGGCGTACCTCCGCACCGTTCCGAACATGCGTCCAGACTAGCGTTCTTTGATCGCGACGCCGATCGGAACGGAGGTACGGTACGGGCAAAAGAACATATCTGGACGCACCTTAGGCCATACGAACGTCGAGTTTAATAACACTGACAAGTATTACAAGTTTTATTTAATTAATTAAAGTTTAATTTTTTTTATCAAAAAAGAACTGTGGAAATAAATAAAAAATACAAAATATAAAATCACTATAACAATAGGCAGTATCCCGACATTTCGCTACATAAAGGATAAGCTACAGCCCAGACCGTAAGAGTGAGGGACATTTAATATTTTCAAAACGTTTCTTTTCATTTTTTCAATAAAGCTTTTCGTTTTTGAGAAATTTTAGATTTAGTGAAAAAAGACCCCGAAAAAGTGTGTCATTTTTCTACATTTATGCGATTTTCGAAAAAGTTCTGGACTTTAAAAAAAATTTTTTTCACCATATTGTAGCCCTTGCCAAGACGCATCTTTTGACGCTTATCACATTCACGTAGACCCAAAACTCACTGGACCAGGGCGATGTCTCACTCTGGCTGAAATTGGGTACTTTACTGAAACTATCGAAAAAACATTTTCAATGTTAAAATTGGCCGCTATCTTGGATTTTTTTAATTTTTAACATTGCGTTGGTGTTATAATGTCAAAGTAGTGCCCCAAACCGAGTTTCATAGAAATCAGCCCGCAAACAACAAAGATGGCCGCCTTCTTTGATTTTTTATTTCTAACATTGCGTTGCTGTTTTCTTGTCAAAATAGTGCCCCAAACCGAGTTTCGTCAAAATCAGCCCACTAACAAAAAAAGTTGGCCGCTATCCGCTATCTTGGAATTGTACTTGTATTTTTCGATAAAACGCTATATTATATTGTGTTTCTCTGTGCTAGGGGGCTGACCAAAGAATTTAAAAACAAAATTCAGGTCTTGGTGAGATCTTAACTTTACATATTTAACAGCTGTCAAATTCAAATTTATCAAACTTGAATTTGACAGCTGTCATCTAAAATGAAGATCTCACCAAGACCTTTAATTTTATCATAAACACCATCAGTCTGGGATGAGTACTTTTCGAGAAATTTTCCATGCAATTATTGATCGAGCTTTGTATGGAAAGTAGTTTTTTTTGTTTGTTTTCGGAAAAGTCGTAGAACAAATTAATGTCGTTGTTTATGATGTTAGTAATCTACTCCTGCAAGGTTGTTGGTGTTTTACAAATAACCCTGTGTAGTGTTTATTAATTGTACATACGTCAATGTGATATTTATTAGACTATTACAGTAAATACCTTTGTAATAAAACTAGCGAATTATTATTAGTATTCGAGAACCTTTTATTATTAACTAAAACATTTTTTTGCAATTACTTTTTGGGAATCATTATTGGCACATTTACCCTACGACATCTCGCCTACAACAGCCTACAGTGCCGCGGAAGTAGCAGCCGCGCTGCGCGGGCCGCATATTCGTAAATAGGTACCCGATGCGTTAGCCACCCGAAGTTGCTTTGTAAATAGCAGACGTGTCAGACTAATGCGTCTGCTATTTACAAGACCCCGAAGTGCTTTGTAAACAGCAAACGTACCGCGTCAGTATAATAAAAGAAAATACAAAAGATGTAAATGCTTATTGTTTTTTAGAGTTTATTATAGATTTTATAAACTAACTGTCTTTTTCATAAAAACAAGCAAAGTTATAGGTTTATAAAGTGTTATTTTACTCTTTTCACAAATGATAAAGATAAAACTATATTTTAAAGGTGCAACAGCTAAAATAAAAATTATGGACTACCTATACAGCGTGAAATTTTAACCATTTGGTTCCCGCCGTGGGGTGGTTCCACTCATGATTACAAGCAACTTTTACTATGGGGCCAACTCTCCTGCTCGCAAAAAAAAATCAGCTGTTCCATACAAAAGTGCAATACCTACTCGACCTTAATGTATGGAACAGCTGATTTTTTTTTGCGAGCAGGAGTGTTGGCCCCATAGTAAAAGTTGCTTGTAATCATGAGTGGAACCACCACACGGCGGGAACCAAATGATTAAAATTTCAGCGTGTATAAATAACCTTATATAGGTAAATATTGTGTAAGCAATGTAAACATTCTAGAATATCGTAAAAACCATCAAAAAACTTTTGGTCCGACAGAGGTTCGAACCGAGATCTCTCGCGTAACAGGCGAGCAGCCTCACCGAAACGCCACAGTGACTTGACAGTTTGTGGCAAAATTGGTCATCGCTCGATACTTTGATGCTCATCTACGTAAATACGAGCGCTCGCATGTTTACGAATATGCGCGCGGCCCCCCGCGCCTGCTCCGCCCGCCCGCTGCTTCGCCCCCTCAATATCTCGGTAGCCCCGAGCCGACTTCACCTTATGGCCGGTATACATTTTGATTAGTGTTTAGTGCGAGTGGCTCGTTTAGTGTTTAGTGTTTAGCAAAAAACACGTTCGGACAGTCTCTGTTTAGTGTTAAGTGTTTAGTGCGAGCGAAGTACAGTGTTTAGAAGCGGGTTCTATTTTTTCTGCGAGTAGCTCCTCCCGCGCGTCCCGCACGTCCCGCCTCCACCCCTCACTTGCAGCTAAACACGCACTAAGCACGTCTGGACAGGACTGTTAAGTGTTTAGTTTATATCAACAAAGCCTGTACTAAACAGCGTATGCTAAACAGTATGGGACATCACCTACTAATCACTAAACACTTAACAGTGCACTAAACACTAAACACTAAGCACTTTACTAATCAAAATGTATACCGGCCATTAAGTAAATTACGTATGCTGCTCCGTGCAGAATCATTAAGCCGCATACGTAACTGTAAAGAGTGCGCAACAGTAATTTAATGATGCGGCTGACGTCATAAAGATTCTACGTACCAAACACAGTCGGTAAGTAAACGGAGTTCGTAAAATGAGCCAGGATACGTAAAAACTGATGATGTAGACGGAGACATTATTAATTATCCCGTGTACGTAAAATGTATCGGCATACCTCCGACCCTGCTCGTACATTATGTACGTAACCGGGACCATTACTTAATGTGACAGGGACAGTACAATGATTTGGCAACCAGTTACTGTTATAAAGAGCCTAGATACTGAAATAATGCAGCTGTATAACTATTCGTACGTATGGCGCATACATATTTTATGTTACGGGTTAAGTAAATTACGTATGCTGCTCCGTGCAGAATCATTAAGCCGCATACGTAATTGTAAAGAGTGCGCAACAGTAATTTAATGATGCGGCTGACGTCATAAAGATTCTACGTACCAAACACAGTCGGTAAGTAAACGGAGTTCGTAAAATGAGCCAGGATACGTAAAAACTGATGATGTAGACGGAGACATTATTAATTATCCCGTGTACGTAAAATGTATCGGCATACCTCCGACCCTGCTCGTACATTATGTACGTAACCGGGACCATTACTTAATGTGACAGGGACAGTACAATGATTTGGCAACCAGTTACTGTTATAAAGAGCCTGGATACTGAAATAATGCAGCTGTATAACTATTCGTACGTATAGCGCATACATATTTCATGTTACGGGTAAAGTAAATTACGTGTGCTGCTCCGTGCAGAATCATTAAGCCGCATACGTAACTGTAAAGAGTGCGCAACAGTAATTTAATGATGCGGCTGACGTCATAAAGATTCTACGTACCAAACACAGTCGGTAAGTAAACGGAGTTCGTAAAATGAGCCAGGATACGTAAAAACTGATGATGTAGACGGAGACATTATTAATTATCCCGTGTACGTAAAATGTATCGGCATACCTCCGACCCTGCTCGTACATTATGTACGTAACCGGGACCATTACTTAATGTGACAGGGACAGTACAATGATTTGGCAACCAGTTACTGTTATAAAGAGCCTGGATACTGAAATAATGCGACTGTATAACTTCGTACGTATAGCGCATACATATTTCATGTTACGGGTAAAGTAAATTACGTATGCTGCTCCGTGCAGAATCATTAAGCCGCATACGTAACTGTAAAGAGTGCGCCACAGTAATTTAATGATGCGGCTGACGTCATAAAGATTCTACGTACCAAACACAGTCGGTAAGTAAACGGAGTTCGTAAAATGAGCCAGGATACGTAAAAACTGATGATGTAGACGGAGACATTATTAATTATCCCATGTACGTAAAATGTATCGGCATACCTCCGACCCTGCTCGTACATTATGTACGTAACCGGGACCATTACTTAATGTGACAGGGACAGTACAATGATTTGGCAACCAGTTACTGTTATAAAGAGCCTGGATACTGAAATAATGCAGCTGTATAACTATTCGTACGTATAGCGCATACATATTTCATGTTACGGGTAAAGTAAATTACGTATGCTGCTCCGTGCAGAATCATTAAGCCGCATACGTAACTGTAAAGAGTGCGCAACAGTAATTTAATGATGCGGCTGACGTCATAAAGATTCTACGTACCAAACACAGTCGGTAAGTAAACGGAGTTCGTAAAATGAGCCAGGATACGTAAAAACTGATGATGTAGACGGAGACATTATTAATTATCCCGTGTACGTAAAATGTATCGGCATATCTCCGACCCTGCTTGTACATTATGTACGTAACCGGGACCATTACTTAATGAGACAGAGTCAGTACAATGATTTGGCAACCAGTTACTGTTATAAAGAGCCTGGATACTGAAATAATGCGACTGTATAACTTCGTACGTATAGCGCATACATATTTCATGTTACGGGTAAAGTAAATTACGTATGCTGCTCCGTGCAGAATCATTAAGCCGCATACGTAACTGTAAAGAGTGCGCCACAGTAATTTCATGATGCGGCTGACGTCATAAAGATTCTATGTACCGAACACTGCCAGTAAGTAAACGGAGTTCGTAAAATGAGCCAGGATACGTAAATGTTTATGTAGGCGGAGACATTATTAATTATCCCGTGTACGTAAAATGTATCGGCATATCTCCGACCCTGCTCGTACATTATGTACGTAACCCGGACTATTACTTAATGAGACGGAGTCAGTACAATGATTTGGCAACCAGTTACTGTTGTAAAGAGCCTGGATACTGAAATAATGCGGCTGTATAACTTCGTACGTATAGCGCATATATATTTCCTGTTGCGGGTTAAGTAAATTACGTATGCTGCTCCGTTAATACATATGCGGCATCATTAAACCGCATACGTAAACGTTAACAGTGCGGGCACAGTAATTTCATGATGCGGCTTACGTATTAAGGATTCGGCCTCATTACAAGTAACTCGTTTACATTGTCTTTACAGGGCATTATGCCGCATACTTACTGGACATGGTGTCGGCTCATTATAAGTATGGCTCTTATTTATTTCATGTGAAAAGCACATTATACGTATCTGGCTGCCGGTGCATTACAAATTTGCCAATTTTAAGTAGCCCGTTTTTCTCAGTGTGGTATATTTTTAGAATCGTCTCAGAAAATCCATTTATTTCGTTTACCTATCGTGTCTTATAAGACACGATAGGTTTTAAAACAAACAAAAATCCCTAAAAAAAGATATCGTAATGAACTCCTCTCTTAAGGGCATTTTTTAATTGAACGCTCAATATCTGTTTAATAGTTGATTGTGTTAATTTGTTGCTATTAAGTTCATTTTTTCCAATAAAAATATTCAAAACAAAAGTTTGATTTTCTTTGGACTCCTGGGTTAGATTTTATGCGCTTTGGATTACAAATTAGTGATGGTCTGAGGGACAAAATGCATTATGTGAGCATTTTAGGCTTGGTCCAAACCTAGGCAATGTCTTTTATTTTAAAGGCTTTAAATTTCATCAATGACTCTAATTAAACTTATGAATAAATCTTTATTTCCCCATTTTTGAAAAAAATCTTTTTAGTCAATTAGAACAAACAATTACCTCAACTGACGATATTTTACGTAATTTGATGAATTCTGGTTGAATTGAACGTTATGAAGCTATTGTACTAGTCGCTCTATGAGGTAGACCTCGCGTTTGTGACAGTTTTGATCATTTTTCATAATTGCTGAAATATGATTAATACATTAATTAAATACATAATAATTTCATAATATAGATAAGTATTATTAATCTCGGGAAGAAGAGAGAAAATGACTCCCAACTTGTTCTCTAATTGACTTTGGAGTCTGAGCCTTTCTGATGCTCTCCGACAGAGAGTTCCAGAGACGAACAACATGAACGGATAAGGAATAGGAAGCGAAGTCGGTAGCGTGGCGAGAAATATTAAAGATAAGGTTAGAGGAAGAACGCAAAGAAGAAAGTTAAATCGAAGAACGTACGGTGAAAAGATCTTTAAGGTATGCTGGCGAAGTTGGTAGGAAAAGTATGAAGTAGAGAAGCGTAAGAGTATGCAAGTCCCTGCGCCGAAGACTAGGGAGCCAATTGAGCTTATGGAAGCCCACTTCCAGTGTCCCAACACGTGGTCAAATTTACGGAGATTGAAAATGAAGCGGATACAATATTCTGTAGACGCTCCAGTTTGTTAAGTAGTTCCTCTGACAAATCAGTGTAGCAGACATCAGCGTAGTCAATAATAAATGGATAATAAAAGAGATTGCACTCGAGTTATAATTATGTTAACAAATCAGCAAAGAACTTGTGTTAAATCCAATACCAATACCTAGTCGTAAGATTTACGATTATGAACTGCAATTTTTCAAGTGTTAACAGAGTGGTCTCATTAAATTAACATGGCCGACAATCGGAGAGCAAGTTGTTGTGAAATGTGCATGTAATAATTAGGCTAACGAAAGTAGGTCCGATCGCGCCGCGTGCGCAGGGGCTATCACGATCGACTCGACAACAATAAACATCGTTTCCGTTTGGCTCAAGTTACGGGATATTGCGAAAAAATGACTCGTTAGCGATACATTTTCTTTGACCAGAATATCAATAAATAAATAAAAAAGAAAAAAATAAAAATTGAAAAAAAAAACCCCCGGAATGCAATTAATAGCAGCAAAGTACCAAATTTCGAATCGATAGGACATATGGAAGGAAGTCAGATTCCCTCATAAATTATTAAAGAGCTGATGATCTTCAAACGACTGATCAGTTCATTGTTACCTTACCATATACTTTGAATCTCATTGAAGTAAAACGATACCAAATATCGAATCGATAGGACATATGGAAGATAAACAGATCCCCTCATCGACAATTAAAGAGCTGATGATCTTCAAACGACTGATCAGGTCATGGTTACCCTACCATATACTTCCAATATCATTGAGTCAGATCCCCTCATCAACTAGAAAAGAGCTGATGATCTTCAAACGGTTGAACAGATTTTCATGAAACATGGCTAAGAACACTCAAGACACAATTATCTATGACACAAAAAAACTACCTAATCTAAAATCGGTTCATCCGTTTAGGAGTTACGATACCACAGACAGATACACAGACACGTTAAACTTATAACTCCCCTCTCTTTTTGGGGTTAAAAATAACTCTTATTCATTACTAGCTGATGCCCGCGACTTCGTACGCGTGGACTTTATGACTTCGTATTTGTAGCAGTGTTATGGTTGGCAGATCTTCGATTTTTATACCTCAACAAAAAATGCTCATCAGGCTGAACAACTTAAGCAAAGATGTCTTTTTATATTTTGTATAGTTTAGCTGGATCATTATTGTTCTGCATCAGGTGTTCCAGATCTTTGATTTTTATACCTCAACAAAAATGCTCATCAGGCTGTGCAACTTTTGCAAAGATGTCATTTTTATATTTTGTATAGTTTAGCTGGATCATTATGGTTCTGCATCGGGTGTTCCAGATCTTAGATTTTTATGCCTCAACAAAAATGCTCATCAGGCTGAACCACTTTTGCAAAGATATAGCTGGATCATTATGATTCTGCATTGGGTGTTCCAGATCTTTTATTTTTATACCTCAACAAAAATGCTTATCAGGCTGTGCAACATTAGCAAAGATGTCATTTTTATATTTTGTATAATTTAGCTGGACCGTTATGGACTGCATAAGGTGTTCCAGATCTTCGATATTTATACCTCAACAAAAAATGCTCATCAGGCTGATCAACTTTTGTCAAGGTGTCATTTTTATATTTTGTATAGTTTAGCTGGACCATTATGGTTCTGCATCAGGTGTTCTATTTTTCAAAATCAATTATACCTTAAGTTATGCCCAGGCTTAACAGCTATATAACAAAAAAAGTTTCATTCGAATCCGTTCAGTATTTCCGGAGATTAGCGTGTACAAACAGACAAACAAACAGACAAACAGACACTCTTTTTTTTCAAATTCTTACTCTATTACTAGGTCTCCATCGCCCCAGATATATATTTTTTTAATATATGTAATGTACAGACACACTTTTTCTACTGTTTTATTATATGTAAGGAAACGCTAAAGCTAGAGTTTCATAGGATGACGGTGCCGTCATATTACGGCCGTCATTTAGCGGTGTAGAACGCTGTCAATGCTGTTTATTAATGTTTGTTGTTTCTTAATGTTGTTTCTTATTAATGTGAATAGTTTTAGGCAAATTGTTTGTGATAAATTCATTTTCTAAAAGCAATATTTGCAACGTTTAAACATAAACAGAATTAGGTACTAACTTTACATACAAAGAAATAAAAAACATATTTAGAAATTAATTAAAGATAACTTTCAGAAAGAATAAAAGAACGCTTAGATCTTCATACAAATGCGTCATGGTTTTTGCGATTAGTGGAAGAACTTTTAACAACAAGTAAAGGTTTTTTTATAATCCCATGGCCTAGAATACCACTGAAAAGGCTTTCGCTGTCACGATGCTTTTTCAATCATGGTGAAATTCACACGCTTTGACATCGATATCTTGTTTAACGAAAATACTTTCGTTTCGTTCAGTTCTATATGCATTAATACACAATGCGATTAAATCAACAATGTACAACAGAAGTAGCTAAGTTCAAAGCACTTGCGGTACAAGGTGAATTTCGCTTTGCCATACATTCTTCAGTGAAGTTGCAGCTTCTGTTATAGGTACATTGTTAAATAAATCGCAATGTAGAGTACCTGGCTATGTTTTGTTCATGCTCAAACCAGGCTAGGCGCACTCCGCGGTTTAGGTACGAAGCTACAAGTAGCCAGCGGGTCCGTCCGGACGGACTAATTTCAGAGGCTGCCGCGTGCCGGCTGGGTCGCACGTTAGCAGTTCGATTTCGATAATCACATCACTCGCCGCGTTCGCATATTGCCGCGTCGGTCGTTCGTTATCACGTTTGTGATATATATAACCAAAATGAAGGCATTTTACATCGCAATGGGCTGCCTTAATACTAATAATAATAAAAAGGATCCGAACCTCACGTTTTTCACACTTCCAAAAGTTGCAAACGACATCGAAACGTAAGAATAGTGCTTGTCTACTACCTAGTTAGTATTTAGTATCCGTTTCGTAGTACTGCGTACTTGTCTTATTTGCTAAATAATCTTCACCCAACTATTTATTGAAATAATCCTATCCTACTAATATTATAAATGTGAAAGTTTGTGGGTTTGGATGTTTAGATGTTTGGATGTTTGTTCCACAATCACGCAAGAACTACTGAACGGATTTGGTTGAAATTTGGCACACAGATAGTAGATAGCCTGGATTAAAACATAGAATACTTTCTATCCCGATATTCTTACGGGAACGGGAACCACGCGGGTGAAACCGCGGGTGACCGCTAGTAATTTATAAATTACGAGTAGGTAGGTACTTACTTACCTACTATCAAAATAAAGTAAATTATTAAGGACAATTTGATTTCGTAAAAAAGCAAATTGCCTCAAAGTTAGCATGTATAGTTTGACGTGGCGTTGACTGTCTCTAGCCTAGGTTTTTTGAAACGTATTTAAGTACCTACACATTTTATTTCACAAACACATAACTTGTAATAAATTAAGTACCTGTCTATTATTTAATTTATTATTTATAAGAAGAAACCCTAAAGTCGTTAGAAGAGATAAGGGCTTCGCGATAGAAAGAGAGGCAACTTCTATGTGAATATAACTGTAGGTAAGGGAGCTGTGTGCGACCTGAATTGCACTTTGTTGTGTATGGGCTAGAGTCGCTACTTATTTAAATGACTTTGCGGAGTGGATCTTCTGTACTTGTACTATTATGTATTCTGTGCTCAAACTACCAACATTTTTGACCGAGCGAGCAAGAAACGCGAGCGAAGCGTCTTCGTTTTAGCTTGGGTAAAAATGCTTTTATATGTCCGGCTGTCCATCTGTTTTCGTCTAGAGGTCGCATTTCTCAACATATTCTCGTGAAATTTTGTGAGCGGGTTCGATAGGTATAAGTAAGGATTTTGTCGATTCAGTTTTTCGAAAGTTTTCGATAAAAACATATTTTAGCCATTTCGAAAAATGTTCATATATTTCACAAGCAAGGTCAACAGCTCACAGAGCCACTAGTTGTAGAAAGCTTAAAGTTTATACCTTTCAGAACATTCACAAACTTTTCTAGGTCATAATCTTGCACTAAATCACACATAACTGTCAGGTCTTTTTTATATGCCCCAAAGTGAATCTAATTTTGTTACAATAGAGACGGTTTTTGTCTAACCGCGATCTATGCTACCTGGGGTGCCAGTGAACAATTGTATCGGATTGGTCTTTATTATTACATCAAAATTAAATGTCAATTCAATCAAATATAATGGTTGGTCAGACTACTTTTTTGCTGTCTGTAAACTCTTTACAGAGTAGGTGTTCTGAAAACGAAACAATTTTTCAGACAGGTCAAATACGTTTTTACCAACTTTACGAAAAATTTCATCTATTGCCTAATATAACTTTATAGGTATCGCTCTTACATTTCTAAGCTCAATAAAACTGTAGGTACTTGGTAGAAGACAGTAGGTGTACAGCTATGTTCTAATTCAGCCAGATGAATTCACTTGAAATATTTTGAACTGTTCGACAACAGCTAGTAATAAGTAGGTCGCTTCCTTATTTTTCATTTTAAAGAAACACCATTGTAAAGTAAGTAAAAATTATGGCTTAAGATATAAAGGCAAATTATTTACTGTTTCATTTTCCCGTTACTATGTCGAAGTCCTACAAATGTTTTAAGACAAATCTCTTCATGAAAGAATGAGTTTCTATGTGAAGAATGTTTATATGCGATGCTATCACAGTATAGATGCTATACTACTTATGTACGAAACCTTAAACAAAAAAAAAATACAGCCATTTACAAAAAAAAACTTTTTTTTTATAAATATAGGAACTTATGATTTTTATTTAAGTTCGTCCAAATTATATTTGTACTAAAAAAAATTGCTAATCAAACTTACCGTCGTCATTTCAACTGTTAAGTATGTTAAGAAACGACGAGTTGGGTCAGGAAAAATTTTTTTGAGTAAGTAGTACCAACACCAATTGATAACAGCGGCTTTACCTACTTACTTAGCCACTGAACACCTACTTAATTCAAAATACATACATACACTCACGCCTGTTTCCCATGGGGGTAGGCAGAGACTATGGATCGCCACCTGCTACGATCCTTGCACACTTCTTTCGCTTCATTCACATCCATCAATCTTTTCATACATGCCCTGCGGTTTTTGTCACTGCGTACACCAGCCTTTTTTATAATAACCTCTAATTGGTCCGCGTAGGTTTTAACCTTACAAAAAGTACCTTTAATAAATGTCGTAGCAAGTCAGGGTAGGTATGTACTTACTTATACCTAGATTCATAATTAGAGATTTAAGTTACTTATCTAAACAACTTGGCCGATTATCCGTCCCTGCTGAGCCAAATCGAAGAGCATCCAAGCATAAAATCAATCGGTAGAAAGTGTTAAAAATCGTTTTCTTTAACTTTATAAGGGGCACGTTCAGCAAATGCTGTCATTGTGTCACCACTGAACAAAGGAGACGCCCATGATATTGCTGTCGTCGCTGAAATGGATACCAGAATATTTGTAAGTTAAAAATAAACTCAGAAAATAATATTTTATTTTTACGTCAGTCACTAAATACGTGGTCAAGTAGCTGCGACATCCAAATTTTAAAGTATTTCAAGATCAGCTTGAAATGTAATCAATTAGAAAACTTTATTATTATTCCTTTAATAGTGTTGGTTATGATTCAATAACAAAAGTGTTATTTCATTATTGTTCTTTCAAAATGATAATATCCAAACCACGTTAATAAGCACTACTATTTTGATATTGTTTCGTTTTACCATTCCATGTTCCTTTTAGGTCAATATCCGGATCCTATGTTACGTACGATATATTATTAACTCACAGATGTTGATTAAACTCAATATAGTGAGAAGTCTATTTGTATTGTTACATGATTGTGGTTGTCAAAATGTACATTATGACCCCACAATGATAGGTTAATATTCAATTATTAAATATTCAATCAATTCAATTAATTCAATTGTTATTGCATTTTACAACACTTTTTTATTTATGTAGAGCGTTTAGCCTAGAGCCTTAACTAACTTCTACTAATATTATAGGATTGCATTTTGTTTAAATCTATTATTTATTACTTATTCGGTCCAGTAAATTACCTGCAGTTTAAAATGTTGCATGTTTGTTTTTTATTATTTTGCTTATTAAAAAAACATATTTTTATTTAACAAGCTGTGTATTTTATAATTAGTTAATAATATGCTTGAGCTTTGCTAATTCATTACTAAATAACTTTAGAAACACACTTTTTTTAATTGGTTTTAGTTTACAATGTAGTTTCTTAGTTTAAAAATAAAATAGGGTATTCGCAAACAATTTGGAAACCACTGTTAGCTATTAGATCATTACACGATTTGCTTGTTACATTAATTTGTAACTAACATAATCATGATGTGAGTTAGTTCGATTAGATATGAATAATGATTACTGCTTTGTGAATTGTCCGATGTTACAATTAAACTTTCTTTAACTGGCTCAATGTATTATATAATTTAAATTTTCTACAGATTTACGATGTTAAAGTTGTTCTAATATTCGAATAAAACTTCACAATCTACTTAATACCATAGTCAGACGAAGTCGTCCGGAAGGTACATTACGACTAGTCTGTTCACGGAAACGAGTTAGTAGAGCGCTATCTCACTCACACAATTTTTTAACAGTGATTGGTCAGTGATAAACGCTAAGGCGGTGTACACAGCACGAGTACTTTTTAGTCTACTCATACTCTCCGTACTGTGCAGACGTGCTCTTACTTGTGTCTGTATGCTCAATTCGTTACCTGCCTTGTGTATTGAATTTTAAATCCCAAGGTGGCGCAGGTGTGCTAATGACCCGTATTGTTCTTTTGTCATAAATGAGCAATAACCTAAAAAATACTTTTTTCCAAATTTTTGTACAATAAACTAGCCCAGGTGTGCTAGTTCCATTGTTCTTCTGTGTAATAAATGGCTCTCAAATAGGACAGATGAAGCCGCGGGTATAAACTAAGCGAATTTTTAAGATGCGCAGTGTGAGCACGCATTTACTTTTCTATGGTATGGTTAACGCCCACTGACCCTAAAAAAGTTTTTTTTGTCTTTGTTATTTGTATCAAAATGTGTGATAGAGAAGGCGCTATACTAACTCGTTTCCGTGAACAGAGTATATGTGCTAATACCTCGTAGTAATTTTAAATTGCAAGTATTAGTTTTATTTACCTATTTAAAAAAAAACAAAGGAATGTTATTCCTCTTAGTAAAATTTGCCATCATTAGCCTAGGAAGTAGTGGCAAAAGGTCAAAAAATTTCATTAGATGAATTCACTTGGCACATATTTAGCTTAGGTAAAACTGAGCTGATTTAGCCCGGTAGCCATCCTCCCCCCCTTGGCAGGTAGTGGGGGGTGATATTCAAAGTTTCACGCCGCCGCACTTCAGACAAAAAATCATATCTCCTTCAATATACCTATCACCTCGACTGTGGTATCATTTTATGATAAATTAGGGATAGGGGACTCATTTTTGAGACATTTCATGTACAGTTTCATAGAAAAAAGGTAAAATATAACGGAAAGTATCAAAATCTCTCTGCTATTTTTTTTATTTAAGAGCCGGTATCTTCGAAAATACTAATTTTGTGCAAAAAAAAAAATATTGTATTAAAGCAAATTTATCCAGCTTTTAAAAAATATATACTTTATATATAGGTATCGTACAATGTCTATCTGAAAAAAAATCGAACATGGTATGCGACGGTGTTTCCCAACGTTTCGAAGAGCCAGTATTAGATGTTTTATTTCATGCAAAATGTATAGAACACAAACTTAACTCTGTAGCAAGCATAAAGAAATTCATTTTTGAGTCATTTAATTTTATAGACATTGAAAAAAAAATATATTGCTTAAAGTATCAAAAAAATGTTTTGCTATTATTTTTATTCAAGAGTCAGTATCTTTGAAAATACTAATTTTGTGCAGAGAAAAAAATTTTGACTTAAAGTACACTTATTCAGCTTTAAAAATATGTATACTTTAAATATAGTTATCTTACAATGTCTCTCTGAAAAAAATCGAACACAGTATGTGACAGTGTTGCCAAGAATTTCCAACTGCAAATATAAGTTGGTTTTTTCATACAAAATGTATAGAATACAAACTTAACTTTGGTATATTTTGTCGCTTATGTTCTTACGGTCTTACAATCTCTCTCAACTATCCTACGGTCTAATACATACTTAGATCTTTTTGTGGAAGTCATAACGACTATAGAAAAAATTAGACATACGTGTTCTCAGTACGAGCAAGTCATAAAACGACGACGCGACGTGGCGTCAAAAGATTAGATCTCAAAACGACCCAGGTAGGAAAATATTCTACCAAATTAAGTCTAAAGTGCAAATAATGTTTAAATTATAATTATTAGGTACCCCAAGGACCTAGGCATATAAATATATCGTAAAAATGAAACTATTGCTGCATTAAGTATTTTTATACACTTTTGAGCTGAAAAAAATGATTAACAGGCTTATTTTCATACAAACGAGGTAACTTTAAAGCTTTGGTTCTCCGCTCAGGATTAAACGAGATGTTATCTGATGATGGCAGTTTAAAGAATGGATGGCGGAGACTTATAATGCTAAAGAAATCGAACGGATTAGATAAGTCATTTAGCTCAGGGTTGAACTTAAAAAAATATCAAGCGAAAATTTTTAAGTATGGACAATGTAACACTCAACACTCTAGACGGTCTCTGGTGTAAACGACTCTTCTGATCCGTTGGATTTCTTTTGCGATCTGTGCCTTCTCCATTCACTCTTTAAATTGCCATCATCACATAATACCCCGTTTAATCTTGGGCGGAGAACCAAAGCTTTAAAATTACCTTGTTTGTATGAAATAGGGCTGTTGTTCCATTTTTCTGCTCACGAGTGTATAAAAATACTCAATGCAACAGTAGTTTTATCTTTACGATATATTTGTATACCTAGGTTCTTAGGGTACCTACCTATTATGATTTAAACACTTTTTGCACTGTAAACTTAATATGGTAGGATAGGACGTTTTCCTACCTGATCGTTTTGAGCTGATCTTTTGACGCCACGTCGCGTCGACGTTTTGTGACTTCCTCATTCTGAGATCAAGTCTGTCTATTTTTTTCAATTGTCGTTATGACTTTCACAAAAAAAATTAAGTATAAATTAGACTGTACGATAGCTGAGAGAGACTATAAGACCGAAGAAACATAAACATCAATTGGCCGCAAAGTTAAGTTTGTACTCTATACAATTTGTATGAAAAACCAACTTAACTTGAAATTAAAGACGTTTGGAAACACCTTCGCATACAATGTTCGATTTTTGTCAGATAGATATTGTATGATAACTATATATAAGTTTGTATGTATTTAAAGCTGAATAAATGTACTTTAAGATAGTATTTTTTTCCTTTGCATAAAATTTGAATTTTCAAAGATACCAACTGTTGAATAAAAAAATAGCAAACTGATTTTGATAATGTCGTCAATATAGTAAAATATATCACTTTTTTTCTATGAAACTGTACATTAAATGTCTCAAAAATGGCTTCCTCATCCTTGATTTATCACATTATGATACTACACTCAAGGTGGTATGTATATTAAGGGAGATATGATTTTTTTTCTGAAGTGCGGCGGCGCGAAGCTTTGAATGCCACCCCCCCTTACCTGCCAAGGGGGGGCGGATGGCTACCGGGCTAAATCAGATCAGTTTTACCTAAGCTACATATGTGCCAAGTGAATTCATCTAATGACAAATTTTGACCTCGCCATACATGAGTGCCACTAGGTCAGTAGTGGGCCACTACTGACCTAACTACATCAATATAAGCTTATTTTATGGTACTTACTTTCCCTCCAACTACTGTTATTATTATAGTAGGTCAATGCTTATCAACCAATACAACAATAGAATTTTGACAGCAGGGCCACAGGATTAAACCTATGATCACGTTCGGGCCTTTTTATTAAAATGTGTACCTATGTCAGATTTATACCAAGTGCTATATGTAGGTACTTACCTAACCAAAATAGAAAAAGTAATGTCAGTTTTTTTATACAGATGGTCAACATTGTGTTCACCGTTTTCTTCAAGAAAACGCTTTATTTGACAGACTGGAATATTCTTGTCACAATAATCAAGAATATAGTTTCCCGGAGGCAGACGAAATCGCTTTCACAATGACTTAGATAATATTTAAACTGTCCTTTACGTCCAGCAGTCTAAGTGCTCATGGTTGAGCTTGACACTGATCGTACTCGATCACGTTTTGTGAAGCAACACTCGGTCCGGCCAGGTGTCGGATGGGTGACCGTTAAGCGGCATTACAACTGAGCGCTTCCGTGCTTTGGAGGGCACGTTAACCCGTCGGTCCCGGCTGTTGTCATCTGATAACAGTCGTTAAGCCAAGTTAGAGGCCTTACAGGCGGCTTGATTAACTCTAACACCAGAGGTGGCCACTAATCCTCACACGATAAGAAAAAGAGAATAGTCTAGCTAAACTAGATTATAATAGAAGAACGTTGTTTTTTTTTCAGCTTTTTCTATCTGCTGCTTTGACGTTAGTGGCAGCATGGTCAATCCCTTACCCAGTCCAAAGAGCTCCATTGAGGGTCACCAGATACGCTCCACATCCACCCCAGTTCAGGCACCCAGAAGTTCACCCAGGTTAGTCATCATTGCTTTGACCAACATAAGCTTCCTGGCCGAAAATACACGATTCAACCAAATTGATTCACTTTCGTTGAAGTTCGCAGTAATTTATGATAGTTCTGTTAAGCAATGACATTGAATTAAATGATTCTTATACAGCGTATTACAAAATAAAAATTAGAGCGATTGGGCCCCAGGTCCATTTAAATAAAAGTACCGAAAGTCCTTAGTTCTTAAATCTACAGAAGCGACTGAACAACTTTACTATGGGACCAACTCTAAAATCGCGAAAAAACATATGCTGTTTCATATAAAATTTAATAACGAAAATATCAAAATGTATGAAACAGCAAAATTTTTTTTCTAGATTTTAGAGTCGGTCCCACAGTAAAAATTGATTAGTTTGATGGTCCCTCTCTACCATATTCCGTATTACGGGTTATTTTGTAACACGTTGTATTTTTACATGATTCAATTGGGTTGCTTAATCCAAATTAAAAAGCAAAAAAGAAACGCGTATTTTCGGAATTAAGTGAGTAGTAGGTAGTAGTAACAATTATAGATTTAGGGCCTTTCGCTATGTTTATCTGAATGGGACCACACCTGAGGGCCTAGCCAAAGTAACATTCGCTAATTTTCGTTATCGCTTCGCTTTCGAAACATGTATGGGATTGACATAAGGTTTCGTTAACAATCGAATATTAAAACGTCAAATCCATACATGTTTCGAAGCGAAGCGACAGCGAAAATTTGCAAATGTTACTTTGGCTAGGGGGGCTGGGGTCCAATCGCGCTAATTGTCTAATATCGGAATCTTGGACAGTTTAAATAAGTATTATATAGCATAACCAAAGATTTTTAGGTAAATAAGTATAACCTAATGACAACGTAACGTAACAATTGGCGATTGGGACCCTGAGGAAAATATTTTTTTCTATAGGTAATTGTATTTTTCCGTCGTCATTTAAATCCAAGTGTAAAGGAAGTCCATAGACTATAAAATGTGTAACATCCGTAGCATTTCATTCAGAGATGTCTTTAGGATACGATATTGCATCAATCAGTCATAAACCAGCTTTTTAGCAACATTAAAAAATATTCCAAAGAAACTCGACAGTATCTTGTAAATAAACATCAAACTAACCTACCATATTCCTTATACAACGCGTTTTTATTGATATCCCATAACTCTATGGTATTAATGAGACTATGAAATAGAGTTCGATTAATTATAAATATTTTTCAATTAAACTACTTTTTCCTTTTATTTTTCAATTAAACTACTAAAACTTTTCATTTTTATTTTTCATACAAAATAATTCAATAAAATTAAGACTGCTTATGCAAAACACCTTTAATGTGAAATATTGCAACGTCACGTTTCCGTACCTCTAAATTTGAATTAACTCGTCAATGAAAATCTTAGTAGTAGGTACCTATTTATCAATGAAAACTAAACGCCATCTTTAAGTTTAGTGATACACTAGCAAAAATAAAGCTTTTGAAGTAATTTATTAAGATTGATGATATCTCCAAAACTATGCGTTTTTGGACCACAAGTTTTAGGAGTTTTTTTATTATTTTGACCTTTACTTAGAATATAACCTTCATTGAAATTGAAAATCCCCTTTTCAAATAAACTTTAAAATTAAGTGCTTTTGAATTGTCTATAATTACCTACCACTCATTCGAGACTCTTAATGGTAATCATAGTGGGTGCTCTCAAAAAAAGATACCTAGGCAAACACGGAAGATCAGCGTCGGAATGTTCATAATTCATAATTCATTTATTGCTTGTCACATAGTTAGAAGGTGGTACATAGGATTACAGTTTACAGTTTCTGTGACGCCCTGTAAGGGCGTTGCAATGCGAGAGAGAAATTTGAAATGTAATTATAAAATTCATTAAATAAATTAATTGATAGAGCTAAATATTTAAAATACAGTAAAAAACATTGTAAAAATTACTAAATCCATACAAATAAAATAAAATAATTTAAAATCCATGCAAATAAAATCAAACAATTAAAATCAAAACAATTCAAGTATAACAAAATAAAATAAATTAAAAAAAATTTAATTCAAAATCCACAATAATGATAATAATATAAAAAAGAAAGTGCAAATATTCAACTTCATGCAGTAACATTCAATACAATAATATTATCTAGACGCTTTTCATTACGATCTTAATTAGGATACAATGCACCATTCTTTACACACAGGCTAAAAGAATAATTTTATAAATATTTTTTAAAATTTTTAAGTAAATTAAATTAAATTAAAATAAATTAAAACAAGGGAAATGTTATAGATTTTTCGTCAAAGAACTCGTTTATGTTGTAATAACTTTTATTGATAAGAATTTTTTTTAGTGTTGTTACAAATTGCGTTGTTTCTTCAATTTCTTTTATGTTATTTGGTATATGGTTGTATATTTTTATGGTCATTGCGTATGGGCCTGAAGTCACAAGTTTCATTGTTGAAGAATGTATTTTTAGCTTATTTGCATCGCGGTTATTTCTTTTAGCAACGTATTTTACTGGAGAAAATAAGTCTTCGTGTTTTCTTACGAATTTACAGCACTCTAATATATAAATAGATGTTAAAGTTAATATGGCATGATTTTTGAAATGTGGCCTGCACGATTCCATTTGATGGATGTTAGTCAGAATTCTAACACATTTCTTTTGTAGAACAAAAACGCTTTGAATATCGGAACAATTTCCCCACAAAATCACGCCGTAAGTAAGTCTTGAATGTACGTACGCATAGTATGCCGTTAATGCGGTTTTAAAATCTGTTACTTTTTTTAACTGGTCTGCGACACCCGACACATGCTGAGTAGGTTGCCTTTTTAGTGTCACATTCTGTACCTATTTTATTTAAGCATACCCATGTATTTTGTGCCGCTAAATAAATCAATTTCTATTCTATTCTATTTTATAATCTCAAAGTTGTGGGATATCAAAAAATAGGTGTAGGTAGGTATTGTGTATATTCGTAGGTACTCCGGTTCCTTCAGAATTCAGATCACAATGATGGATGCTTTTCCCTAACCCGGTAAAGTTACGGATTTTTTTCCATAAAATGCTTCTATTGTTACTCATACTTCCTCCTCTAACAACAATTCTCTTCAACAGTCCGCCGTGACCCGAACGAGGAACAATGGCCGCGTCCCAAACGTGACCACCACGATTACGGGGACCACGACCACGATGACCACCACGGCCACGATGACCACCATGGCCACAAAGACACCCGCGGCGTAACAGGCCCGGTGCACACGTTCGTCAAAACCGACAAGAACGCCAACTACAAGTGGGGGGTTAGACACCACGTCGGAAATAAGTACGCCAACTAGTAAATTGGGGGATGTATTGTATTTAATTTATTTAGCTGTACTATTAAATTTAATTGTCGTTTTAATTAGTTGTTAAAATATAATACTGATAATACTGAATTATGTTTTTTTACTGTTTATTGACTTTTCCCTTCTATCTTTTGTAAAATGTTGACTGTCTTTCATTCACAAAAACGGAAAAATCATTTCCTTCAATTTTTTTTATATTCGCCTTATTGTCCCGTTCGCTGCACATGAGATCGTATGTTGGTTATCAGTTGTGGTGTTGGGTCTAGCTGGTCCAGGTTACCGTTTTTCTGATAAAAAAATTATCTGTTCCTATTTTAATTTTATTTGCGTAAGCTTGTTATTAAATGTGGCTCACCTATGGAAGTGCAACTTTTTAAGATATTTTTCAAGTCATATGACCCAATTACAGCAGGTGTGGTCGTTCGCTCCAATGCATACAACCACGCCTGTGCTTGCGACATGTGTGCATGTAAGTTGCGCACGCGTCGTTTGTCGCTACACTGGAAATCAATAATCTAAATCAACGAATAGAACAGCAAGGAGACATTACAAAAGAACCTCAATCGTCTATGACATCCACTCATCCATACCTACATAATCATGAGAAAACACGGTCAAATGCATTTGAAATGCATCAGAATCGCTTCTGCCGCAAGATCGCTGTTTTCCGGTCTGCTTCCTTCCGAACAAACTTTGAATGAACTTTAGTTAGGTAGATATATGTCTCTTTTACAGATGTCAAGTACCTAAAACAGATGACAGTCTAACTACTTCTAAAATACTGTTTATAACGTAAAAACAACGTCTAGTTCTTTGTATAAAGATATTGAACTTGAGGCGACTAGGTATATTGGCGCCCTCATCTTCTGATTAAATTTATTACTCGCTAAGTAGGTACATGGGGAAAATTCACATGTACAGATTGAAGCGAAGGTTCTATAGTTTATTTACAAACAATAACTTTAAGGTATATAGAATAGAGCCCTTAATAGGTTATTTTGAAAGTAAAGCCGCCACTTAAATTGCAGATAAATCAGCAACAATTGAATTCACAATCAGCAATCTACACTATCCGAGCTTTGAATCTATGAAAGTAGTTTTTTCCAGCGATAAAGGTAATGTATCCATTTGTGTTGCAAATAAAACCTTATGTAAACCACTTAGGGACTAATTTTGACTGCTCAAGTGTTACACACACGTGCTTGTTATAGAATGACATAAAAGACCGGTCGTGAACTGCAATAAGTTAAAATATGACAAAATATCGGTCAGTAGTGACTGAATAACATATGGCAACAGTTGCGGCACTTAATTCACCGAATTGGTACCTAGTTATCGTTTTTTGCATTTTTTTAAGTTCACTATTTGCACTGAGAATTGGCTCAATAGGGAATATGCATAAAGGTCGAAACAAATTATCGGACGCGGCTTATGGATGCGGCTTAAGCTAGGGTTTCCTAGGATGACGGTGCCGTCATATTACGGCCGTAATTTAGCGGCGTAGAACGTTGTCTATGTAAACAATACGGCGTGGTTTCCTAGAGAGCGGTGCTGGACACCGACGTCAAAAAGCGGTGCCGCCATTTTTATGACGGCCGTCATGACGGTGTAGGACAGTATTCGAAAACGTTTTTTTGCGAGATAGCGGTAACAAAATGAATTCCATCTGGAGCAACGAAGACGACGAAATTTTAATAGATTTCGTTCGTAATCATGAAGTCCTCTATAATATAAAAAGTAAAAAAATTAGGAAAACCCAGTTAAAAGAAAATTTATGGCGGGAAATAGACGAAATTTTAAATAAATCAGGTATATATGTAAACAACTCACTGAATAGGTATTTATAGTCAACTATTTGTTTTGAAAAATCCAGTAAATACCTATAATAAACTAGGTAGGTACATCTTTTGAGAATAAAAAATATATATTGGTATTTTTGAACTACTTATCGTTATTAATTAATTTACTAAATATGATGTGACATTATTGAATATTAATTTACTTATTTAATGCAATTCAAATGTGTACATACATTTATTTTAACATTTTTATTATCTTTTGTGATTCTTATTAAAGTGATACTAATTAGGATAGGATAAATAAAGGATTTTCCTCAATTCGGCTATTTTCTTCTTCTGATGATAACTCATCCTCCAAATTAATAATTACCGCCAACTCAAGATCGTCCATTTTTTCTCAGATATACCTAGTTCCATTTTTAAAAAAATACGGCCGTAACTGTGTTGTACTGTGTTGTTACTTTCCAGGTGTCTTCACCGTTAAAACGGCCGTAAAATTACGGCCGCTGAGTGACGTTTACGTCCGTAAAATTACGGCCGCTATGTGACGGCACCGCTTTCTTAGGAAACCCTAGCTTTACTGCCGCGGCTGATAAGTGTGCACAGTAGTCCACATCCAGCGTGCCAGATAGCTATCGGACGTCCGATGACGTCATATTAGTCTATGGTAACGTCCGAGACCTACGTCCGATAGTTTGCACACCTCAGTGTATTTTCATAGTCCCAGATACCTATCAGTCGCGGCAGTAAGCCGCATCCATCAGCCGCATCCGATAATTTGTTTCCACCTTGAGTCATCGATTTTGATAAATTTGAGCTTGGTCGCTGCGGACACGTATAAAAACATGATCGAACAGAAAAAAAAATAAAAGCATTATTTTCGTTTTATCACACGATGAAATCAGAGGAACTGAAAAATTGAAAATTGGGGAAATTGAAAATTTAAATTTTATTATAAACGCGTCTGACATGTGCCTGCAACGTGACAAGTGACGTCATAAATTATGACCGTTTTGTATAGAGCGTTTTCGGCGGTGGCTGCTGCGTGCTCACTTCAAGTATCACGAGAAAAAAATGCAAGAGAAAAGTTTCAATATTACAATTGATTTTTTCACGCATTGTAGTTTTGATTTTAATACAAAAAAAATTGATGCATATTCCCTGTTGCTAGACTTTGAATATAATGAAATTATAAAGAATCTCTCTCTTATAATTAATTACTGAGAATACCCACTAATTATTAAGACCCAATACTTAGGCTGAACTTTAAGATTTAAAGCTCTACTTTCATTAGGCTGTTAAAGCAACTAAAAATTAGACTAACTGCTGACGTATTTTTATATTTTTTTAAAAGCTTTCAGTCCTAGATAATCATGTCTTTGTGTTTACTTACCTTTAAACATAACTTGTCTGAGGTTTTTTTTAACTGAAACTCATGAAGTATCTACTTGAATTTTGAAGTCCTAAAGTTTAAAACCAATTAATGCATTTGAACACTTAGGTTACGTCTATCTGTATCCTACCCTCCTATCCTATCTACATGCTGTTTACTCTTAAGTAGAATATGCTAGATAGGGCACATGCATACAACCCAGGAAAATTTGTATACACCCTGAAAACCGCACATGGCTGAGAAATTTCATTCTATTTATTTGTATGGAAAAATGAAAAATGATAACTCTAGTCTAGACGCAAACTCAGACCAAATAAAAAAGTAAGACGGAGTCTTCCGAACAAAGCCGTGAGGCCTGTAAAACTACGCCTTTGCTGTGTACATACACAGTTCACCCACACACGTGTAACGAAACTACGCCTTGGCTTTCCATATAAAA
Source organism: Agriphila tristella (assembly GCA_928269145.1). Taxonomy (NCBI): domain Eukaryota; kingdom Metazoa; phylum Arthropoda; class Insecta; order Lepidoptera; family Crambidae; genus Agriphila; species Agriphila tristella. The sequence continues at coordinate 24,750,982 of OV743436.1, read as the reverse complement.
CCCTGCCGCCCGGCCACCGCCCGCCCCCTTGTACGCAACACATGTGCCATCAAAAACCGGCCTCATTTCATTGTTTGCAACGCTCCATCTTACTTTTTTATTTGATCAGCCCCCCTAGCCAAAGTAACATTTGCAAATTTTCGCTATCGCTTCGCTTCGAAACATGTATGGACTTGACGTTTTAAAATTCGATTGTTAACGAAACCTTATGTCAATCCCATACATGTTTCGAAAGCGAAGCGATAACGAAGATTAGCGAATGATACTTTGGCTAGGCCCTCTGAGGACGCAAATAGAATATTGTATTCGATAAGCAAAAGCAAAACCTATTTCAGTATAGGGTAAACTATGTACGTACTTATGTAGTTTATCATTTTCAGGATTTATAATAATTTTCCGGTGCATGCATCATACCTTATCTACCATATTGGCTTTATAAAGCTATTCAAATAGCTTGTATATCGGCACCCTGATTATCTAAAAAGAAACTATTTAGCGACCGGTTGCATTTGACATACATTGCTCCTTTTATTTGGTATGTTTTTTTTACCCCAAAGAAAAGTAGCAATGTATTACGTTCATCTGGGAACTGCGACCGGTCGCTAGGCGGTTTCTAATTAGATAATCAGCCCGCGGGTTTCTTTCTATGCGACGAGTCGACTGCAACTTTGAAATTCGTCTAGTATTTCTAAGCGATCTATTGCACCATCGCGAAGCTTATAAGATTTAAAATGCGAAGGCTAAACTGCTAGTGGGAATTCTATAGGGCCATATCGTTTTACATCCTTAAGCTATATTTAATCACTTAATGTATTTTTATTGGACCCAATAATTAAATTAATTCCTTTAAATATTTAGTAGGTATGAAAAAGTTGGGAGTTACAACTTACAAGTCGTGATAAAATTTGGCCGCATGATGGAAACTGATCTGTAGGCTGTTCCTAAAATATTGAGCTGGGCCAAACTGTCCTTACAAACCGTTTCATACGGCGACGGGTTAAATAGCGCTCTTTTACCGACTTCATTCTAAAAATTATAACTGTTCTAATAAGTCAAATGTGGATAAATCAATAATGTAAAATTCATTTCTGGTATATAAAAATGCAATTTAAAGCAGTTTCTGAAAAATTACACAATCACCAATATTTTCTTTATTAAGTTTTTTTTATTATAGGTCTTGGCACTTGTTTCAGTATTTTGAATTTTTCAGGTTAATTTGTTATACACTTTTGTAATGCTAACTTTATTTTATACAATTTGAGCTTAACCCAACTAGTTTAGGTCGATTGTTTGCGGAGACACAGTTAGTCAGAAATATGCATTTTTCCCGAAATAAAAGGGTTTTTCATATCGTTTAGAAGCTTTTTTCAGGTTTTTCGTTCATATTTCTGTAAAGTTGATTAAATTTTCTACAATTTGAGCCTATCTAAGTAGTCTAGGTCTTTCGGTTGCATAGGCACAGCTAGTCAAATATGTTTTTTTTTTTCATTTATTTCGAAAAAGGCCTAGTTTTGACTAGTTATATGTTTCTGCACCCAATGAACCTAGACTACCAGCGTGTACTTAGAGCTTTAAACTTGGTTTAATACTCTAAGAGCGTGTACTTCTACACGCAAATTCTTAGTCAAGATAATCTAATGTAGGTAATAGTTTCAAAATCAACTTTATGCCTATTTTGTTTCATCACTTTAATTCAGTTGTTCAAGTAAATTAAAAACGTTAAAGAGTTATTTACCGTAACATCTACGGAGTTATTAAATTTTGATGATGAAACGGAACGACGCATCATTAAGCAGAAAAAACTCATAACAAACATACTTATATTTTGTTTCACATTTTGTGGGAAGTTTCACAGATGAAGCAATGTAGACGCTATTTGTAATATTGATGTTAACCCCAGATAAACTGACTATTGAAACGTGCATATTATTCATAATAATTACAGGTTATTTAGGAGTTAAACTTTGACTGTAGCAATAGACATTAGGTTAACTGTGTGTAGACAAATGGAAACTTGACTTATAATAACGTTGAAGACAAATAAGTTAGAACATTATTGTTATTGGTCAAACATCTGAACAGAAAAGACAGCCATAAAAAAACTAGATTTTTCACATAGGTACTTACATGAAATTCAGCGACGTCCATAAATCTTTTTTTTATTAAAACATAACCAATGCATTGAATAGGTATAATTAGATTTTGCATCTTATGTAGGTATTTAAAATGACATTGAATAGCAAAAATTAAAGCATAAAGGCCAACACAAAGTACAAACGTCGCACTTTTATAAGCTATAGTGATCTTTACTTAGAAAAGTTTTAAAGTATTTGCGATTTTTGTATGTAGGTACCTAAAAGACATGATCATGTCACGAATTTGATAGTGCCCCCACCAAGGCGACCAATGTTTGAAGCGCAATGGCACTATCTTACCTTTTCTCAAAACGCTTCTTTAATTTTTTGTGCCCTCATAACTTGAGTTTTGCGTATAAGTAGGATGATAAACAAAATTCTCGGGATATGATATCAAGAAATGGCCAAGCAATATTTTGACTAAGGCGTAGAGTTTTTGAAGTTAGGGCTTGTAGGTAGAGTTAGGGCGCGTAGAGTTAGAAGCATGGCTTATGAGATCTGATAACTTTTTGACAGTGCAAGCCATATGGTCTCGTCATGGTAACATTTTACATGAATAGTATTGTCTGCATTGGCATTAAACTGAAATAAAACAATAGAATGTCAGCGTATCATAATTATTGTGTGATTCAGGCGACCGGACGCTTAAGTAGCTTGCTCAAGAAAGCTTTTTATAATAATTCACAATAAAAGCTTTCGTAATGCGACCTTCATTGTTTTTTTTACTCTTTCTACTGCAAGCCAGTCACGAGCTAGATGATCTACAGAGATTTTGAGATATCATGCCAAATTGCTTATTAGTATTCTCACTGGCGTGTTTAAATGATTTAAAGTGTTTTGTCTTATTTCAGATTTTTTAAATTCGTCACTTGCAAAACTACGAAAAATAATGTAGGTACAAATCCGAATGAATGATGTGAATTTCACACATAAGAAACAGACTCTTATACTGAAAAAGGTAATAAAAAGATATGTGCTATGAAAAAACTAATGGCTCTGCAGACCTTGCGTTTGTGACATTATTGAATTTTTTTTCGAAATGGCTGAAAAATTATTTTTCACCTCTCCAGCACGAAAAAGGTGCTTTTGGCGCGTAAAAACTCGCAGCAAAATCGATTTTTGCTGCGAGCGTGAGACAAAGTGCTTTTTTAATTTCTAACACCAACTTTTAAAATAATAAAGAAAAAACAAATAAAGTGACAAGGATGGCACTTGTAAAATTGATATGTAAGAAAAGGATAGATAGAGTGCTTTATGGTGTCATACACGGATTAAAAAGTAAAAAAATAAAATGCACGGATATACCAAGGAGTTTTAAATAAGGATTGTTAAAAAAGAAGGTTGATAATTCGAAATAAAGAGTATGGAGGTAATGAGGTCACATGTATGAAACAAATATGAAATAAGAAAAAATAATTAAGTTTATTAACAAATTATACCTATGTTTTATGATTATAAATAAATAAATAAGACGGAATATTAATGAATAAGAGAAAACACAACGCAATGTAATCAAAACGACGGGAATCTACTTTAATGACTCTATGAATAAAATTTTTCAGCATAGGTTTGATTGAATTATTTTTGTGATAAATTACAAAAATGAATGTCTCCAACGATGAGGATAGTTGTCTAACTCCAAAAGAGTTAAGTGAACAAGTTTCTAATGCTGAATTAAGCTTTTTAAACAGGAAAGTCACGTGAAAATTTTCTCGCTGGTCGAGGTGAAAAGTTGTATGTTTTACACGAGACCAAAATGTTGTTCTGCCTCTTGCCTTTAAATCACTCACTGTGCTCAGTAGTCTATATTAGAATCACTCGCTACGCTCGTGATTCAATTTCTAGACTACTTCGCTAGTTCGTGATTTAAAGTCGCCACTCGCAGCACAATTTGATTTTGGTCACTTGTATAACAAATAACTATTTCCCCATATCTTCGCCATTTGAAAAGTAAAAAAAAAAACATCGACAAAAAACCCATTTAATCAATATTTGATTATAGAATCTGTTCACAACATTTCACGAGAATCGTTTGTCGTTTAACCTGTAGAGTAGAACAAACGGACAGTCGGACAGCCTGACGGACGTACGAAAACATTTTTGCTTAAGTTGAGACGCTTCGCGCTCGCTCTGTCAAAATTTCACTTAATATTTTGAAAACATACAATACACACTCTTATTATGTCACCTGTCATGACAATTCAATATCCATTGCGTACACCAATTAGAAAATAGAACAAACTACTTATAGCTACACCGCAATGTAAACCAAATTGTTATGACAATTGACAAATTGTCACGTTATTAAATAGGGACCAGACAAGGACCAGAGGACATCTTGACATTATTATTTACAAATACAAATGAATATTACTAACCTGTTGAAAACAGGGGTTCTAAGAAGTCAAAACTGAATATGAAATACTTTCAGGATTTGCAAGGTAACTGCCCCCTACTCAAATTGCCAACTTTCTATTCGTTTGAACGCTACGCTTACTTTTAAAGCTTAAATATGAGCAATAGATGATTAAATCACATGTCGAAAACTTATGTAAATCACAGACTGATGTATTGTATGGAATTGTCAAACTTACGGCACGTAATTTTTATAGTTTACTGCTTATTTTAAAGTTTTAACAGTAAGCGCAGCGTTCAAACGAATAGAATGTTGGCTATTTGAGTAGGGGGGCTGGACAGAAGCTTTATGTATCTAAACGAATCTGTTATGCTTTATGACGTCTTATGCTTTAGGGCCAGTAAGAGCTTTATCTGGATTATGCAATGCGAGAAAGTACTACTAATGTACTAAAGTACATTGTATGTAGGTACATACAATGTTGCTGATTTTACTCGAGAACTAAGTGCATTACTTTGTATTAAGTTTTTACTCAACACCTGATCGTTTCCATAATTTCATGCCACTTATTTTGTAATGTAATCGAAAAAAAAACACTTCACGGTTAAAAAAGGATGCTGTCTTAAAAACATTCAAATAAGTAGGTATGTATAAAAAAAAGTCTTCTGATAGGGAATTTTTAAATCTTCGTCCTTTTTCATCATGCAATGTAATTCGAATTAGTCCCTCGCATGTTCGCATAGTCCCACTCTTCACACCACCCACACGAGTAGGGGTGACTCTATATAAAGAGAGTGTATCCTACACGCACTGCATACGTAATCCTCACGCGAGTGTGTACCAACCTTTTTTTAGGTTATTTTTTTAATAGTGAGTGCAATGTTGAGATTTTGTGTGTCTTTGGCGGTGCTGGGGTGTGTGTATGGAAAAGCACAGCATCAATATCAACAGCAAGTTAGTAATCTTTTAATATAATAACTAATTAATAAACAAGAGGACCGATATTAATAAAAAAAGTGTTTTTTTATTACAACTTTTGCAAAAAATAGGTACTTTCATTTCAAAACTGGTGGATTAGCGTGCGATTAACTTTGCGACTCGAGTTTAGTCTTTCTGATTCGATATTTTTTACGAAACTTAGGTATTTGAATAAGTTTTCAGTTTTTAAAGAGCTAACTGAAAAGTATTCGATATTTCACCAAATTTTCAGTACAGGAAAAGTCTTTTATTTTATTTAAACATTACATGCTTTACTGCTCGTGTAGGAAGTTAATTTTACTTTTACTTACCGGAATAATCTTTTTATGTTATGAATTAATCAAGAACTTAAGTAAACTGTAATTATTAGAGTCAGTCGATTTGTCACATAAATTGCATTTGCATAAAAAAAATTATGCTCCAATAGTCATTGTGTGTATACTTAAGTGTGTATTTCCTTGATTCAGCAATTTTTTACAAGTGCAAATTACAAACCAACTTTTGTAAAATTACGTTTATTTATGAAGTTTTTAGGCATTTTCCCACTACTATTTACATATATATTTATATATTTATGTATCGTGTATAAATCATTCAAAGTTATTTTTACTTTTAGTTACTTTTAGGGTTCCGTAGTCAAGTCAACAAGGAACTCTTTATTTGTACTTATTAAAAAAGCCTTAGATCACGAAAACAGTTGTTTTTTTTTTTACTTATTTGATATAAGTACTTAAGTAAGTACCTATAGCAGGACAATAGTCCTTTTTTATTTCACTGCTTATTGTTACAAATTGTTTTTTAAACCCACGTCATAACCCTTTTTTACCAGAAACCGCAAATAGATAAGTACACTTAAATAGGTCCCCTGTCCAATGAATCCTTACTAATGTATCCTTACTTATAATATTATAAATGCGAAAGTCCGTTTGTTTGTTTGTGTGTTTGTTTGTTACGCCTTCACGTCTTAACTACTGAACCGATCATCATGAAATTTTGTATACACGTTGTCAGGGGTACAGAGAAGGACATAGGGTACCTTTCGTCCCGAAAAACAATATAGTTCCCGAGGGATAGCAAAAAAACTTTCCACGCAGACGAAGTCGCGAGCGGCCGCTAGTTACATATAATGCATGACACGTTTTTAGTTCATGAATCGATTAAAAGCAAAAACCTATTTGATTTCTTTTGAATGGACGTAGCTGAATAAATTCAACTGTTTAGTATGGGGACATGAGGTACATTGTCTAATTTGGAAAACAGTAAAATTATGTTGATTTTTTTATGTATTTAAAAAAAACGAGGGACGTGTGGCATTTCACAGTCCTGTTGTACGATCCGTCCTCATAACCTGTTAATATACCTATAACAACCAACATTAAAATACTTCTTACCGCTTGATTTTCAGTGCAAATGTTTACTACATTTCAATGCATACTTCCAACAATTTTTTCCACGCTATTCGACCTGAAATACCGGAGACATATAAGGACGAACAATATTGCAACTAACTCGGTCACATTTGCACAATGTTAGCACATTGTAACATACGGGTTACTGTTCAAAATCTTTGCCAAATCGGGCGCTAAAAGCAACTATTGTACAGAATGGTTTCGAAATAGCGGTTGTCGGGATACACTTGGCTGCAACATTGTTATTCAAATGGTTCTCATTGACAGCATTTAAATAGTCATACAATGCGTGTAAACTCACAATATATAAAAAGTAACACCACTGAATATAATAGGGGCTAAAGTATGAAATTTCCGCTTTTTTTCTCACACACAGAGGCTCTCATATCTTCTATGATGTTAAAGATGCTTCGGTTACTTGTTATTATTTCGAATTATGATCATAACAGCCCACGATCAGCAATAAAAATAATTCTGTTTTTTTCTGAACGTTAAAAAAGTAGGTAAGTATCTTAAATGTGACTCATTCTTTCGTTAGCAGAAATGACCACTTAATTAGTTGTAACTTAGTCGATACTATTTTTTTTTTACTTAATACATGTGGCATTACTTAGCTGAGTGTTAAAACATTTTTAAATAAAAGTTATCAAACATTAGAGTTCATGGTTGTTAAATAAATTAAGACAAGTCAACAATTAAATGTCAGTATGGAAAATGCTAATTCTTTAAAATGCTCAATGCAAAACGGTAATTTCATACTTAAACAATATGATAGTGTGACACGAAGGAAATGCGCGCTCTCTTTCTTTCTTTATCTCTTCTTATACCTATCCTTTTCTTTTATTTTTTCTGTTTCCCCAAATTTTGTGTAAAGAAGTATTTTTATGTGCATTTAAAGAAAAGTTTTACTTTAATTATGATAGCTAATTCGTTGATGTCTTTTGTAAGAACATTCGAAATAAAAATGTTACAATATTTTTACTTACAAAATTATGTGGCTATCTAAAGTTGAAGTAGATTTAACAGTATTTTTCCGTGAATTAGACTTATGTTGAACAGAAAATAAATAATCTATGAGTAAATGGGCGACATTTTTGAAGAAAATAATTGCCAAAATCTATAAACAGTAGGTATTGGTATATTTTTTAATCAATCTCAAGCGTATCTGAGTTTACAGCAACTAAATAAACACGTATGTTTTTAATGTCCCCACTTCTGGGGGAAAGGCCTTCCTTATTAGTGGCTAAAATAAGGAGGATGGACCATCATAACCCACCACGCGGGCCCAATGCGGATTGGTGGGTGTTATCAACATCAGGCATTTTTAATGTCTCCACTACTACGGCACAGCAGGCCTTCCTGGGACGAGGAAGGGCCATAACCCACCACGCGGGCCCAATGCGGATTGGTGGGTGTTAACGACTGCAAATTCAGGCGAACCCACGGGCTTAACGTGCTTTCCGAAGCACGGAGGAACTCGTGATACTTAATACTTTTTGGTCACCCATCCCATGACCGACCCTTGCGAAAAATGCTTCCGCAATCGCAGGGTGAATATGCTGACCCACTGCGTCAACGAGCTCCTCTACTACGTATCGCACTTACAGGAGTTGTATCATGTTACATCATGCGATAATTGAGCGGGCCATTAAACGGATTACCGGTATCGAGCGACCCAGCACAGTTTACCGTTGATAAGCCCTGATTGAAATGTAGAGCAGTTGGGTAATCCTGTTTGTAAAGAAAATAGTTATGTTTGGTTCATTTGGTTATTACTGAAACAATGCAGATCTTTGTAATGCTTCGGTAACGTGGAGAGTGAAAGTAAACTTACATTGTTTGTTTGTTTTTTTACAAATACTTACCTACTTAAAAAAAAATTTTTGGCTTTGCATATTCTTAATTTTTTTTTGTATGTATAAATCCATGTTTTCATTATTATGTAAAGTTTTAAATATGCAGAGGTTGGTTACCTTGACCTTATGGAATAACTGTGTTTAGGTAACTAAGGGTTTGAAATTTCCGCTATATCTAAGCTACTTGAGCAAATTCAGTTCCTTAGTTTAATTCGTGCGGTGCTGTTATGTCGATATTAAAGGTCTTAGTAAAGGTCAATAAAGTATACCTACTTAAGACTGTTGTGACAGAACCATGCGATACCTATACAACAATTTTTTGTATTTTTTGTATATACGAAAGCCGAAACACGGGTCACATATATTTTCATTATCTGAATCAGTATAAAAAAATTATAATGATGATACCTTAATGGGGATGGAAACTGAGAAACTAATGGCGCCACAAGCGGTTGTACCAAAACATTTGATTGGTTGTTTCAAATATCAAATGTCATTTGTGGCATATTTTAACCAATCAAAGTATTGATAGCGGTTAGACCGCCGCTGGCGCCATCTGCGATTAGCTTTGCGTTGCCAACCCCGCTCACGAAGTTCTAGCTTCTTGTGTTGTGCGCGCGAGATATTTTATTAGGGCGTGCGTTAATTATGGTTTTGTAAATAATATTAGATCAAAACAAAAATATTGCAATCAATTCTATTACTGATTCTGAACAAATAGTTTTCAGGTTTCATATATGAAACCTAAAATATAGGTACTAAAAATAACCTTGTAGAGTCGTGTCATCTCAAACCCGCGGTTAAAATTTTGAAACTTTATACACTCGAAATACTGTAGTTTCTTTAGGTATATTTTTTTAAGCTTGGATTTTTGTCAATTTGTATCTTATTACGATAACATTGATAAGTAAGTATTTCGCAGTATTTTAAGCGAATTAAGTTTCAAAATTTTGAATTTGATGCGGGTTTGAGATGACACAAATTTTTTTCATGTCAGTGAGATGACACAACTCGCTGGCCAAACTCTAGCTGGTTATTTTTAGTGCCTATGTATGAAACCTGAAAACTGTTTGTTCAGAATCAGTAATACAGTAATAGAATCGATTGCAATATTTTTTATAATCATGTTATACCCTTGGCATTGCAAATTTTAGTAGATTTAATAGTAATCTTTGGCATTCTTTTAGTGAGTAGGTATGTTTGAGGATACTTAGGTACTAAAAGTTAAGAGCATGTTCCCCTTTTACGTTTTACAAAAATAAAGACTTAACAAATTGTACATTCACAGCCACTTGAAAGGATCCCCCCACATCTCCTGAGACAGTACATCGGGCAGCATCAGCAGGCTCAACCCCAACCGCAGCCGACGCAAGTGATCGCCCGACCCGTGACCGCAGCCCCTGCTAGGCTTGTAAGTAAGATCGACCATACCGGCGCTTTATTGTGTTACCTAAGTAGCCGCTCCGGCGAAGCGCGAGCACACGAACTTTGCTGGTACATCAGGCAGCTGTGCTAAACTAACTTCTTCTTCATATTCCGCTCCTATCGGAGGTTGGACAGCATCATGACCATCTTGACCTTCGAGGCCGCTGCCCGGAATAGGGACGTAGTACTGCGACCAAACCAAAATCGCAGGTTCTTCACCCAAGAATGTCATCTTCTTCCAGCGCTGCGTTTACCCATAATTTTGCCCTCCTAATCTAACTCATTGACTTTTATCCCCCAGCCTTACTCAGTCCAGAGCCAAGGGCAATACCAGCAGGAGCAGCAGTACCAGCAGCCCCAGTACCAGCCGCAACCACAGCCACAACCTCAGCCACAGCCCCAGTACAGGCCACAATACCAGCCACAACGGCAACAGGAACCACAGCCCCAGGAAGAATATGACGTAAGCAGAACATATTATCATTTTATTAGCCCAGTAGCCTCAGGCACAGTATTGGCTACAATACCAGCCACAAGTAGCTACAGCCACAGTATAGGCTACAATATCATCTACAGAAACAACCCCAGAATTAATATGACGTAAGCAGAACATAATCATTTTGTTAGGTAGTCCAGTAGCCACAGGCACAGCACAATATAGACTACAATATGAGCCACAGAAACAACCCTAACAATACTATGTGTAAGCAGAACATATCATTTTATTAGCTCAGTAGCCACAGCAACAATATCGGCTACAGTAATACAATATCAGCCACAGGTACAACCCAAAAAATACTGTGACGTAAGCAGAACAAAATACTTATCATTTCTATTAGCCCAGTAGCCACAGGCACAGTATAGGCTACAATATCAGCCACAATAAGAACAACTCTAGAAATACTTTTTTTAAGTAAGTAAGTAACATTATCACTTTGTCCGTCCACTCATTAATTAATAGCCGAACTAAATAATAATCAAATAGCAATGTATGGTCCCCTTTTCATAATCAAGGGCTTTTGCATAGCAAAAGCGCTTTTACCCTCTATATGACTAAAATAGGCGTGCTTTCCCGTCATTCTCAGAAGATTCATGGGCCAGATCCACAATGGATCTAGTGAGTTTTTTTTTCATAAGATCTACCTTACCTATAGATAATGGATCTATTGAGAACTTAAATCTCAGAGATCCATTGTACAGATCCTGGTTTAAACACTGGTTTAATTACGCAGCCTTTTTGAAGACAATAGAGTTTTCCACCGATGATGACACATTGCCAGAGATTCGACATGACACTTGACACTAGCGCCATTCTCGCTAAAAAATAATTACCGTGGATCAATGATATTAATAAAATTCTAAAATCATTGCCGTGGATAAGTACCTACAATTAAAAATCCAAGCTGAAGGTCCCCTCGCAAAATATCAATTGTCATTTATAAACACACAAACTAGTCACAAATAATTGTTTGCAGTTTCGTTTTGTTTTTAGTCGAGAAAAACCACACTAAATTGTCTGTCGTTAGGTTGGGTTTTTATAATAACAATTGATATTTTGCGAGGGGACCATCAGCTTGAATTTTTAATAAAATGTGTATTTACACGGTAATTTTTTTTGTGGGAGTGGTGCTAGTTTTCCATTATAATATCCCCTAAATAACTTTCATCGGGTAATTACGGATGACGACACGTACGCGTAAACAACTTGTAAACCACTAGGTATAATGCAATGCTACTAAGCGGAAATTGTGTGTACAATTGGTATTGGTATTGGTGATGGGCTCTTTTTCCGCATTTAGACTCTCATTTGGTCCGTTATGCGTGAACACAGCATTGGTGTGGCTAGTCAAGCCATCCCAGCTCCTTCCAGAAGCGCAGAAGCCTCCTGGGGCGTTCACAGGCTTCTAGGAGCGACCTCACGTCTTTGAGGATTTCTGCCCGGTGTGCGGCCAAACCCACGCACTCCAGGATCACGTGGGCGGCTGTTTCCTTTGTTGTGTGTACAATCTTGACACTTCCTTAGTTAAAAGTGAGAATTAGAAGTGACTGGGTGAAAGGAAAACTTATAGGTCGTAGGAAAGAATGATCCAAATGGACTACCTACCAATGACCGCGTTTTGAGCTACAACAAAAATATTTATCCAACAGTACTTATTCAAAAGGAAATTATAGAAAATAATGGTACCTTCATATCTACGAAACTGAAACAAAATGAAAGTTTACTTATAGAAGTATCAGGCACGTTTTTCAATAAATAACAATAGTTTTCAAGCTGTGCATTCAATCATCAATTTTATGGCTTTCAAAAAGGAATCAAGCAATACACGCTTTTGCACATAAGTTTTTATTTAATACTTTCCACGTAATCCTACTAAATTATGACACCCGGTTGGATGTTAGGATTTTTTGTGTCATCTTCCAACCTACCCCTTCCTGCCTAACTTGACCGATTTATATCGCCTGATATAGCGTTTTATCACGTAAGACAAAGGAGTTTGACAGTTGAGTGTCGATAAAATACTATATCACGCAATATAAATCGGTCATGCTAGGCAGGCAGGTCAGGTTGAATAACGGGAATACATTACATATCTTGACTTTTTTGTTCTTATTCTTAACTTCCAACCTAAGTTAGAGACACAAAATTTCCAAAATCCAACATATGGTGGATAGCTAGGTTGGAAGATGAGAATAAGTCAAGCCCTTTTATATGTAACTTTTGCTATGGAACGACGTCTGAATGCGGTTCTCTACCACACATAGGTATTATTTTAGAATAATTAAGTAGGTAGTATGTATCAGTATTACTACTTCCTTTTTGACTTCAAATTGCCAACGAACATAAAAACATAATTGACAACATTGTAATTATTACCGCGCACTAACACGGAACAGAGAGTATTACGGATGGATCAGATTAACTGGACAGTGGTGCGACCACAACTTTCACTGGCCGATCGCCGTGGTCACTTGCCGCTCTATATAACGCGACGTTACGTGGTCGCGCTCAGAAATAAATGGAGCCGAAAATTGCACGCAAAAAGTGCAAAAATAAAATGACCACTTTTACTGCATTAAATTGATTTTTAGCTGCCGTACCATCGTGCGGATTTAATTTTGATGACATAAGTAACGGCTGATCACCGCAGGTTACTTAAAATAATTCAAAACAAAATAAAAGTACTTAAAGCGAAGCTTATTTAACACGTGTAATTTCATGTCAAGATGATACAATTTCACGCAATAATATTCCCAGAAAAATTTATAAGTAGGTGCCCAAATATACTATAGTCCAATCAATGAGGATATTTGTTGTATGACGACTTCCGAATAATTCTCCCGTCTATGAAATTTGGCATGTGATGAAGTTAGGTAATACAAGGGTAATACAGATTACAGATGAACAATAAGCCAATAAATTTTGTTACGAGAAGTTAGGTATTTTTACCTAAACATGAAAATCACTCATATCTCTCTGTGAATATTTCCTCGGGCTGAAATACTTTCTGTATACGTACTTATGTACTAGTTAGAATAAGTATGTAAAGGAATCCAATCTTTTTTCGATTTCAGTGATACCCCAAATTTAACTTTTAACATTTTTCAATATATCTTCTATTGAAAAAAATATCTGCTGATTATTATTTTTAATATGTTTTTACATCCTTAAATATATAGCTTTGCTCAGTAAGCCAATAAATTTTCTTCTTTAATTTTATTTTTTTATTTTTTGGTCTTAAGAGGTAATGTGAAAAAATATCGGTCCATTTTTATACGTTTATGTATAAATATGATTAAAGAAGAAAATGTATTGGCTTACTGAACAAAGCTATATATTAAAGGTATAAAAACGTATTAAAAATAATAATCAGCAAATATTTTTTTCAACAGAAGATGTATTGAAAAATATTAAAATTTAAATTTGGGGTATCTCTGAAATCGAAAAAATATTGGATTTCTTTACATACTTATTCTAACTAATACATAAGTACGTATACAGAAAGTATTTTAGCCCGAGGAAATATTCACATAAGCGATTTTCATGTTTAGGTAAAAATACATAACTTCTCGTAACAAAATTTATTGGATTATTGTTCATCTGTAATCTGTATTACCTACCTAACTTCATCCATACTTCATCACACACCAAATTTCATAAACGGGAGAATTATTCGGGTTGCATAAGCCCCGTTGATTGGACTACTATATCTATGGCCCATGCCCACCTAGGATGTCAAATGACTCATTTTGAGAGACTGGTCGTTCTGAAAATTAATTGTAAGTGCATCGTTTGTTGTTTAACTACTGAAATAACTAGGTACCTACCTACTATTAAACTTTTGTGACAAAAGAAACAGACGTTTATTTCTACTAGAGAACTACCTATCTGCCTGGGCAGAAAAGCGTGACCTTGTACTTATAGTATTGTATGTAATGTGTAATGTCCGTAAGCTCGCGACAATTTTGCCTACGTTTATAATAATTTTCGTCAAGATGTCACATGACGTAGGAATAGGTATAAGGTAACCATCTTTGGCACCGTCTTTCAAGTAGTTTCGGCCATTTCAGAACTGACAGACTTATGTAAACTCTCTCTAATAATAGTGTGTTTGAGAATAAATAAGTCTGCCAAGGCATATCTGGCCGGAAGTCCTTCAAAAGTGATTTTTAACCGGAAGTGAAGGATTTTCTCAAGCTTCCGGCCAATTTTATTTGCGACTAGCGGCCGCCCGCGGTTTCACCCGCGTGGTTCCCGTTCCTGTGGGAATATCGAGATAAAAACTATTCTATGTTTTAATCCAGGCTATCTACTATCTGTGTGCCAAATTTCAACCAAATCCGTTCAGTAGTTTTTGCGTGATTGAGGAACAAACATCCAAACCCACAAACTTTCACATTTATAATATTAGTAGGATAATCTTCTGATCCTCGCTCTGCACAACATTTCCAACCGTGTGCCATGCATTTCATCCTGATGTCATATGACGTAGGCAATATTGTCGCGGGCTTACGGACTATATGTATAGTTCCCTGCATAAGTTTTACATACTTACTTACTTACAATCAGGGTGGTTGGCTTGGCGCTCTGCCATTTTGCAACCTGCCCTTTGAACGTGTTTCGTCGTTTGGTCACGCGGTCCTTTACTACGTCAAGGGTGACCGAGTGCTGCTCTCCCCGGCTGTACGTAGATCTTGACTTAGAGTTAAAGAGTTCATGATTATCCCCTTTTCTTCCAGCCTCATCCTTCCTACCAGTTCGGTTTTGACGTGAACGATGACCAATACACCAACTACCAGAATCGCAAGGAGCAGCGCGACGGTGACGTCATCAAGGGCTCCTACTCCGTGGTGGACAGTGACGGTTTTATCAGGACTGTCACCTATACTGCTGACCCTAAGGAGGGATTCAAGGCTGAGGTAAGTGGAACATCACATTGTGACGTCATCAAGGGCTCCTACTCCGTGGTGGACAGCGACGGTTTCATCAGGACTGTCACCTATACTGCTGACCCTAAAGAGGGATTCAAGGCTGAGGTAAGTGGAACATCACGTTGTGACGTCATCAAGGGCTCCTACTCCGTTGTGGACAGCGACGGTTTCATCAGGACTGTCGCCTATACTGCTGACCCTATGGAGGGATTCAAGGCTGAGGTTAGTGGAACACCACATTACGCGACGGTAATGTTGTTCGGTGCATACGCACCAAACACAGTGACGTGCGACTGACGTCACACGCGGTCATCGATGCACTTGCATCGACTGAAATAGTTTTAACTTTAGTATGTATATTTCCGCGGACTTAACGGGTCGCGAGTACTTACTCTAACATTATTCTAAAACATTTGTTACGTTGTGTGACAGAACATTATATTATTTAACATAAACATTACTCTTCTCATTTAACATTTTACCACCGCCAACCCTCGCTCCTCCAACATTGGTCCTTCGATCCTTGGACCTCGCGCGCGTCGTATCGTATCGTATCGGGGCGGTGAGGTTTTTGAACTAGTGAACTATTGAAGTTAAATTGTGAGTGAAGGGTTGAAAGTGTACAACATCAACATACTTGGATTGCGCGTATCTGTAAGGGGTACACAACCCGCAAAACACAGTAATCGGAGAAGACAAGTAAGGTCTTTTTACTTTATTTTCTTCATCTTCTTATATCCTCAACTATGGTATCTGTGGAGTCTCAACATTTGCTGGCGGAAGAAATATCAAAAAATTTGAGAGATTTTCGTAAAGATGGGGTTGAAAGAAAAAGTAATGTGGAGTATTTCAAAAGGTGCTGGAACAAGTTAGAAGAACTTTGGAATGAATTCCAATTTAATCATGACCAACTTTCCATGGAGTTGAGTCAAAATGAACCCTACTTTGTGGAGAAATTATATGATAGGGTGAGAGAAGAGTATATTATCTTTAAAAATTTAATAAATGAGGGGTATCAACGTCTTTTGTCGAGCTCTAGTGAGACGGAGGCGGAAGAAAAACCGGCAGAAAAACCTGAAACACGTCAGGGACCTTCTACTCCAGCAACGCAACCTTCCACAACAAAAACGAATCAAGGAGCTCATCATTCCTCAGAAGGAATTAGAAAAAATCAGGGTGGTTTAAGTAAATTAGATGAGTCCTTGAGAAAACAGGAGGCGAATTTTAGAGCATTTGCTAGGACTGTGGCTAACATTAAACTAGAAGAAATGTCGGAGAAGTGGGAATTCGAAGACTCACTCAAACGTCTAGAAAATCGATGGTCTGCTATTGATAATCTGCATTGGGAGATCGATCTTGAGCTGAATGGAAAGGATTTGTCATACGAGTCGCAATATGCTAAGTACGAAGATCAATTTCAAACTTTGCAGAAAGAGATTAACAAGAAGATGTGGTCCGAGAAGCACAGAGAAAAATCAACACCCTTATTGGACATCCCTGTTTTTAGCGGTAATTACAACGACTGGGTTTCTTTCAAGGATTTATTTTTGGAAGTTATACACAATAATCCAAATTTATCTAACGCTCAGAAATTACAATTCTTGAAAACTAAAATTAAGGGTGAAGCAGAGAGACTTGTAAAACATTTGGCTATTAGTTCTGAAAATTATCTTACTTGTTGGGAGATTCTCAGTCATAGATTTGATAACAAAAGGTTTATATTTACGTCGCATATGAATATTTTATTTAATCTGCCAAACATTCAACATAATAGTACCATTCAAATCAAAAGGATGCATGATGTAACAAAGGAAACATTAAATTCGTTAAGAAATCTCGGGATAGACGTGTCTACGTGGGATCCAATTCTTGTCCATGTTTTATGTCAAAAATTGGACTCGGAAACTTATTCGAGATACATAGAGTCAGTAGAAAACACTCGTGAGCTGCCTGTCTTGCAAGAATTGCTAGACTTCCTAGAAAGTAAATTTACTTCTTTAGAAACATCTTTCCACCGAAAAACAGAAAATCTCGAAAAACATCAGCAAAAAACATACAACTACAAGAAACCTACTTTTAATTTTACACAGAAGGCAAATAATAATTGCGCAAAAACATTTCATGTATCGATTTATAAATGCCCACTATGCAAAAATGATCACGGCATTTATAATTGCAAAATGTTTTTACAAATGCCGAATGACAAAAAATTGAGCACGGTGAATAAACTCGGAATATGCATTAATTGCTTATTTTCACATAATGGGAAATCGTGCAATTCAACTAAAACATGTCGAAAGTGCCCAGGACAACATAATACTATCATGCATGAAGCCCTGGACAAAAGCACCAACAGAAAGCCTTCAATGTCGGCGCCCACCCCTGCGAAAAATGCGGGAGAAAACAGTATGAGTATGACGTCACACTTGGCTCGGGACGACTGCTCTGAGATATTATTAGCTACAGCTCAACTTAAAGTTCTAGGAGCAAATGGAACTTTTTATATACTAAGAGCTTTGGTGGACCAAGGCTCCCAAATTTCGATAATGACGGAGCACGCTGCTCAGTTGTTGGGAATCAAAAGAGAAAAATGCAGAGGAGTAATTTATGGCGTAGGTCAACAAGAAAATAATTGTAAGGGAAAGATTAACATAACATGTACTTCGCTATACAACGATTATACATTTAATTCTGAAGTAATTATTATGAACACTTTGGTAAAAAGTCTTCCGAATAAAACATTCCCGAAACCATCCTGGCAAGTTATTCAAAACATTAATTTGGCAGATCCAGAATTTTATGTCAGTCGGCCAGTAGACCTGCTTTTAGGGGCTGAGATCTATTCTAATATTATTTTAAGCGGAATAATAAAGAGTGATGACGTAACACAACCAACAGCACAACAAACACAACTTGGGTGGTTGTTATGTGGCAACGCGCAAACTTTTCAGTGTAACGTCATCTTATCTAACATCGAGGACATTCAACGTTTTTGGGAGGTGGAAGACATACCAGAAGAACAAGATTTGTCATCTGAAGAAATTCAATGCGTACAACATTTTCAAGACACAACATTACGTCACGAAAACGGAAGGTACGAAGTTCGACTTCCGATGAAACCTGACTTTCAAAATATGATTGGATTATCAAAAACAAAAGCTGTGGCTCAATTTCGTAACCAAGAAATTAAGTTTGTAAAACAACCGAAATTAGCACAAGCTTATAAAACATTTATGAGCGAATACGAACATTTGCGTCATATGGAACCAGTGAACGGTAATGCGACACCTGAGTGTTACTTACCTCATCATGGGATAGAGCGCGCCGAGTCCACAACAACAAAATACAGGGTCGTCTTTAATGCATCCAGTAAAACATCAACAGGATACTCGCTTAATGATTTGATGTATGCAGGACCTAATTTACAGCAAGACCTGCAGTCTTTATTAATAAGATGGCGCCAATTTAAATACGTTTTCACTGCGGACATCGAAAAAATGTACCGACAGATCCTTGTAAACCGAGCTGATACATCTTTACAAAGGATAGTATGGAGGGCGTCTCAACAACAGCCTATGCAAATATTTGAACTGACTAGGTTGACGTATGGCACCAAGGCCGCTCCGTTCCTGGCCATGATGACCCTCAGAAAACTAGCGACGGATGAGCGTGACAGTTATCCTGAGGCTTCAAAAGTCGTTGAACAATGTTTTTACATGGACGATTTAGTCCACGGGGTTCATGAAATTCCCAAAGGAAAGTTGCTGATTCAGGATCTTAATTCGCTGCTCTTATCCGGTGGATTTTTATTGAGAAAATGGACTTCTAATAACCCTCAACTATTGGAAAACATTTCCAAGGAACATAAAAATAACATTGATTTTAATTTCAAAAGTGAAAACTCTCCAAAAACACTTGGGTTATGTTGGAGTCCAGAAACAGACACATTTACATTTAAATACGAAATAACAGTGCAACAGAAAATTACAAAACGAATCCTACTATCTCAAATCTCTAAGATATTTGACCCACTAGGCTGGTTGGCACCCCTAGTAACAAAAATGAAAATATTATTTCAAAAGGTTTGGAAATCGGACACGAAGTGGGATGACGAAGTTTCGAGTGACATTTGTAAAGAATGGATAAAAATACAAGAAGAACTTCATTTGATAAGATGTTTTAAAATACCTAGATGGTTGAGTAGTAACAAGAATGACGTCATAGAGCTCCATGGGTTTTGTGACGCATCCATTGAAGCTTACGCGTGCATTGTTTACGCGCGAATAAAATCTCAAAACAAAATTACAATTGTCGCTGCCAAAACTAAAGTTGTGCCCTTGAAAAAGAAGCTCTCACTCCCAAAACTAGAGCTAAGCGGTTCACATTTACTTTCGAAACTTATTTTAAAAATAAAACTAACATTAAATAATTATGAAATAAATGTGTATGGATGGACTGATTCAAAAGTTGTATTGGGCTGGCTGCAAGGGGAAGCTAGTAAATGGAAACCATTTGTGGCGAACAGAGTAAAACAAATAACAGAGATTATGCCTGCTGAGCAATGGCGCTACGTAAACACAAAGGAGAACCCTGCCGATCCTGCCAGTAGAGGTTTATATGCTTCGCAACTTCAAAAACAAGATTTGTGGTGGAATGGGCCCGAATTCCTGCCCACCTTTGAACCATCCTCTGCACTAACAACATTTGTAACAGAACAGGAGAAAAAATTGGGTCAATCAAACATCGTTCAAACTAAAAATATGGATCAAGATATTATAGAAATATTGTTAACAAAATATAATAACTTTTATAAAATATTGCGTATCTTGGCATGGATACTCAGAGCATTGACACCGAAACGTAAACAATTACCGAGCTATATTACTTTACATGAGTTACGGAATGCAAAATTAGCAATTATTAAATATGTACAATTTAAATCGTATGAATCAGAAATAATAACATTACGAGAACAAAATAATTTATCATCTTCATCAAAATTATTCAGTTTGAACCCGTTTGTTGATCAAGCCGGAATCTTACGTGTTGGAGGAAGATTAGTTCACGCTAACTTGAGTATGGAGATGAAACATCCGAAAATAATACCTAACAATACTCGTCTTGCGACACTTCTGATCTCTCAAGCTCATGAATTAACATTCCACGGTGGACCACGTCTTACGCTCGCAACTTTGAGGCAAGAATATTGGATCCTTGGTGGTAACAACACTGTGAAGAAAGAATTAAGGCAGTGCATCACGTGTCGTAAGCAAGAAGGAAGAACACAAAGCCAATTAATGGGAAACTTACCGAGTGCCAGGTGTGATCCAGCGCACAGCTTCCATTACAGCGCCGTGGATTATACAGGATTCGTCGACATAAAAGCTAACAAAGGGAGAAGCGCTAGAACATCAAAAGGATATATAGCTGTCTTCGTCTGTATGGTCACTAAGGCCGTACATCTCGAGTTAGTTAGTGATTTGTCAAGTGCGTCATTCATCGCTGCCCTACGGAGAATGGCTGCAAGACGCGGCCTACCTCGTCATCTGTATAGCGATAATGGCACCAATTTTGTTGGTGCGAACAGAGCCATTCAGGAAGAGTATCAGCACCTACAAAACGAATTCAAGTACAGTTTCTTACGCGAGATCACGGAAATGAACATCGAGTGGCATTTTAATGCCCCCGCATGGCCGAGCGCAGGAGGTCTGTGGGAGCGTGCCGTAAGAAGCCTGAAACATCACCTGAGGCGCGTAATAGGCGAACAGAAACTTACTTTTGAAGAGTATGCCACCATCTTATGTCAAGTGGAGGCTTGCCTTAATTCGCGTCCATTATGTGCCCTTACTGAAAACATAGAAGACTTAGATTTCTTGACCCCAGCGGACTTTTTGACTGGGAGATCGGGTCTAAATGTCATAGAAACAAAAGAAGATGCGCGTACTCGTTGGCACTTAACTCAAAAAATAACACAAGATATCTGGAAGAGATGGAAAACAGAATATTTGAGTCAACTTACAGCTCGTCAAAAGTGGCAGAAGGAACAAAATAACATTGAAAAAGGAAATATCGTTATAATTCACGAAGATAACCTCCCCCCTGGAAAATGGGCCATGGGAAGAGTAGTAGACCCAGGAAGCGACGGCTTGGTACGTGTGGTGTCGCTAAAAACAAAAAATGGCGTTATAAAAAGACCAGTACTGAAACTATCTGTACTACCCTTAGAAAATCAAGATGAACAAAAACAAACTGCCGATACTCATAAGAAAAACAAACAAAACAATAAAGCAAATCAAACAAGCCCACGAAGCTTTATTACCACAGCCATAATGTTAATATGTTTATTTTCGATATTTATTTCTCCAGTACAAGCTTTCAATACCACAAAATTGAATGAAAATCAAAAGATTTATTTTGATAAAATAGCCGAAATGCAACTGATTCGAGATGAGTGGAAAATAATTGCATATTATGATTTAAATCCTTATTGGAATAGCACCATGACCTACACTCGATACTATAAATATTTACATAACATGTGTGAGTCATTAAAGCAAGTCTCACATTGCAAAATAATAATTTATCAACTACAACACTCATATGACGAACTCGAACGTAATAATGAAGTTTTGCTGAATAACCATTTAAAAGCTCGTGCCACTCACCGGCGGCGAAGGCGAGGTCTTATCAATGGTGTCGGGTATCTGGCGAATAGTCTATTCGGAGTACTTGATGACCAATTTGCACAAAAATATGAAAAGGACATTAACCTTGTACGTGAAAATGAAAAACACCTCGCACTTCTTTTGAAAAACCAGACCTCAGTTTTGGAAACAGAATTTAACATATTAAAACAAACCAAGGAATATATAAAGAAACAAAACATTGTTATGATGAGACATTTATCTGTACTTGATGATGCTGAAAGCAAATTATTAAGTCAAATAAAAGCTGAAGAAGAAAAATCCGACTTTACAATGTTAGCCATGGCCGCAAATAACATCCTGATTCATCTTAAAAATGTTCAAGACGCGCTGTTGGAAACAATCACAAACATCTATAAAGGAACAATGAATATTCATATATTAGACCCTAGAAGTTTACAACATGAACTAAGCATTATTTCGGGTTACCTGTCAAAGGATTTGACTATCCCGATATATAACATTCAAACTGATATGGCAAACCTTTATCATTTGCTCACTATAAAGGCGAGAGTGACAAAACAGTACCTTATTTTTGAACTGAAGATGCCGCTTATAAGTAGAGACAGTTACAGTTTGTATAACATTCTTCCTGTACCCTATCAAACTGGAAATAAAATGATAACAATAACTCCAATTGAAGAATACGTTGCGATCAACTTACATAAGGACTCTTACTTACCGGTCACTAGAACAGAATGGGATCACTGTTTACCTCGAGATGCCTGGACCTACCTATGCCAATTAAAAACACCTATTTACAAAATGAAAACCGACAACGACCTGTGTTTGAGAACATATAACAAAGAAGATCAGTGCTCAGCTAAAATCACCCATTGCCAAAGTAAATGGACTTCGTTACACAAATTAAATCAATATTTATATTTTTGCTGTGGCGAGTGTCAAGTTCGTTCACTTTGTGAGGATCGAGTTACAATCCATCAGCTGAGCGGAGCCAATATAGTGAACGTAAACAACAACTGCGAAGTAAAAACTGAGAATTTTACAATATACACCCATAATAAGTTGGAAAATAAAATAGAAACCAAAGATTCTTTTGAAACCCCCAACATAGCACCTATAAATCACATTATGAACATTACCATAGAAGCCGTAACAGAAAACCAAACTGAAGATTCGAACCACATGTTCGTAGATTTAGAAAAACAGATAAATGTTATGAAACAACAGGAACCTTTATCGGAGACTACGAGTATCTCTGTTCATGATCTGCACCACTACACGCTAATATACGGCATAGTAGCGGTGGCAGTGGTGGTGGCTTCGATCTACGGGTGCCGTCGCGTGCGCCGTGGCTGGCGCGCTGCGGCAGCGCCTGCGCCGCAGGAGCCGCGGCCAGCCCTGGACGCTGCTGGCCCGCGGCCCCCGGCACGCGCTGAGCTGCGGCCAGCCCTGGACGCTGCTGGCCCG
Source organism: Agriphila tristella (assembly GCA_928269145.1). Classification (NCBI taxonomy): domain Eukaryota; kingdom Metazoa; phylum Arthropoda; class Insecta; order Lepidoptera; family Crambidae; genus Agriphila; species Agriphila tristella. The sequence continues at coordinate 24,727,258 of OV743436.1, read as the reverse complement.
CGGCTCGCGGCATGCTCTGAGCATCGACCGAGTGATGTGCCAGTGAATATAACATGTGAAACAAGCGATAGTGTGGTGTGCAATGCTCATAGTGAAAGTGCGCCACGTTATATAGAAAGGGCCACAACCCCTTTCGTTATGAGAAAACAAACATTGAGTACCTAATTAAAATGTAATTAAGTAAAGCTAAGGACTATCAAGTATTAAGTAAACATTTTATAAATTTTATTTCAATTATACTTGTGCATTTATTAAATAATTTTTCTATTGTCATTTGACATGTAATTATTTAAGAACATTTTGTACTTCTTCATTTATTAATAATTGTTGTTATTTGAGATGTAATTATTTAAGAACACTATTTTTTATACTTTTTCATTTATTAAGTAAGTATTATTTCTGTTGTGATTTAACATGTAATTTTGTGTAAACACTTTTATATTTTATTAAGTTATTGATTTGATTTTTTAACTAATATTTTGTTACAAATGACATGTACATTTTTAAGTACTTATTAACATTTAGTCATCTTTGTCATTTCTTCCCTTGGCAAGATGTTCGGTGCATACGCACCAAACACAGTGACGTGCGACTGACGTCACACGCGGTCATCGATGCACTTGCATCGACTGAAATAGTTTTAACTTTAGTATGTATATTTCCGCGGACTTAACGGGTCGCGAGTACTTACTCTAACATTATTCTAAAACATTTGTTACGTTGTGTGACAGAACATTATATTATTTAACATAAACATTACTCTTCTCATTTAACATTTTACCACCGCCAACCCTCGCTCCTCCAACAAATGTCATCAAGGGCTCTTACTCCGTGGTAGACAGCGACGGTTTTATCAGGACTGTCACCTATACTGCTGACACTAAGGAAGGGTTTAAGGCTGAGGTTAGTGGAACACCACATTACGCGACAATGACGTCATCAAGGGCTCCTACTCCGTGGTGGACAGCGACGGTTTCACCAGGACTGTCACCTATACTGCTGACCCTAAGGAGGGATTCAAGGCTGAGGTTAGTGGAATACCACATTACGGTACGATGACGTCATCACAAAGTACGTAGCGGATTTTTTTTGACTTCATCAAGGCTCATAGATACTCCGTGGATGTTTGATGCAGAGGATTTTAAGGGTTTTCAGGTTGAGTTTAGCGTAGGATGAAAATACTAACATTTATTCTGGTAGTAGTGTGATGGAGATTCTTTTTCGTGGTATACGTAGACATCGATGGGGTTGTGAGCTATTTCAATGCGATCCCAATCTACCATATTCGGCTTTACGGGTTTTTTGTAACATGTTGTATAAAGATTGCAAATATCTTACATAATAGTAGTTTTAAAAACGTAAATATTACCTAGGGGCCATTCATAAATTACGTCACACGTTAAGGGCGAGGCAGGGGGTCGACGAAGTGTGACATTGTGTGACAAGGGGGTAGTAGCGGTCCTAAATTTCGTGACGTCACATAAATCTTGATTTCTTTGAAAATTTTGATCTTTAATTACTTAATATAATTTATTCGTTTTTATTTTATAATGTTTGATCAGATGATTATTTGATTTAAAAAATAATTTAAATTGAAAACAAGATTTTCCAAAATAAAACAAATTTCGGAACTGCTGTTTTTAATTCACATTTTACAATTTTACATCTAAAAATAAATAGGTAATTTATTTTTAGATGTAAAATTGTAAAATATGTGACGTCACGATGTCTAGTTAGGGGGGTCTCACAAATGTGACCAGATTTTACAAGGACGGGGGGAGGCCAAAATTCATGAAATTCGTGTAACGTAATTTATGGATGTAAGTAGGTTGTAAGTAGGTACTTACACTATTATTACCAAGCCACAGAATAGATATAAGTACTACCGTACAGAAAGGAAACTCTCCGCCCCGCCCCACAATCAATTACCTCACCCCATCGGCGCCCACCGCGCGAGTTCGTAGGCCAGTTTGTAGGCTCATTCAATAGCACGCACACAGTTATGCGTGTGCAAAAACGTCACTGTGTAGCGTTTATGTAATAGGAGTTGAAACGCGACGCTTGTATGGAGTGCCCGGGGTGTGACCAAGCTATAAACATATTTCCCCTGCCACAGGTTTCTCGAGAACCAACCGACATCGTGGTGAAGGTCCCCACGCCGAAGCCCCAGCTGCAGCAGTACGCGCAAGCACCGGTTGCGCACGCGCAGCCCCGGCCGCAGCAACACCAGCAACAAGCGCCACAACAGTACTACCGTTACGAACAGTGAATAATTTAACTAGACCAGTGTTTCGCAATTAGTGGTAGCCAGCAACGAGAATTGCTTAACACCTTAGTACTTTGGGCTTATTCCGTATATCCACCCTGAAACAGCCACCCTAAGATGGATACTCGGAAATAGTAGAGGGCGAGGGCGCTTTTTTGAATCCAGAGCGAAGTGAGGGATTCTAGAGTAGAATCCTGAGCGTAGCGAGGGATTCAAAGTATGTCGCCCTCGCCGTAAAAATATTATTTAATTCTCGCGCTTATGTTTTTTTTTCAGTTTGCGCGGGTTATCGCGCCGCGGCGACCTCGCCGCGCCGTCTTTACAGCCAGTCAATACATACTAGTCGGCGGCGGCGTTCGAATTCTTTGAAAGATACATGTTCTAAATTCAAATCTCTTTTCCTCCCACTAAAAAGTTCTTACCAGAAAAGAGCTATTTTGGTCCCACTTATATAGGAACAAAGCATCATTTTTCGAATAGAAGGGATGAAAACATACTATCAACTATCTTAGGGTGGATAGATAGACACCCGTTTTCCCAGTATCCATTTTAGAGTGGCTGTTTCAAGGTGGATAAACGGAATAAGCCGTACCTACTTTGTATCATAGCAACTTTTTTGGTTAGGTAATGTTTCAAACTGTGATACATCTGTCAAAAAAGACCCTATGAAAAAGTACTAATTTGTTAAGCCACTTTCATTGCTGACGAAACGCAAGCCCAGGGGTACGCGATTTTTCATCAATATACGTTTTTTATTTCTCGTAAGGGTTACGCGAGTTTAAGGTCCTTGGAGGGGTACGTAGAAAAAACTAATTGGGAACCACTGAACTAGACTGCATAATAGCGTAATGTCTGCACCGAATACAAAATTATAATAAAATAATCAAGATGCAAAAAAGTGCGCCTGTGATGTTATGCCCAAGTCGCCATGATTGCATCGCAACACTCTATGCCTAGTGGAAAGCCACCAAAATGATAAATATTCTATGAAATTAAGTAATGTGTAAATATCACTACCTACTTACATTATTATTTAAATAATTAGTCACAAAACAAAAAAAGTACCTATCAAAAAGCGTCACATTTTTCTTATATTGTATTGATTCTAAAATGTTGCTCGTTAATTTATATTGTTCCTCAGATTTTTATTTTTTTTAAAAGGATATAATTAATATCTGTTCCCTATCATAGTTTGAAATCAGTCTTTAGTTTAAGTTTTTTTATTTTATTTTATTGTTAAAATCGCAAAATCGTAATATTTCCCAGCTTAGCAATTTTATTTAGAAAGCTGTGTGCGGTAGAATTTATGATTTGTTTATGAAAAAGTGTGTGATATTATTCGAAGTCGGAGTGTTTTATACGGTAGCTAGTAGTTAAGTGTTTGTAAATAAATAATAAATAAAACTTTGTATGTGAAATTGATTTTGTGTTTTTCTTTTTAGAGTTAATGTCTCAAACATAATCCACCTAATACGTAGGAATAACCCATTTTCTTCGAGCCATAATGGTATACAATTTTAAGTGACTGCGTAAAGTCAATCGTATTCATTTGACATTTCATGTTATATCATAATCATAATATATGTCATCCCATACAAATTGCTTGTCGAAGAAGGACTCAGAGGGACATCAGTGGGCATTCATATAGGGTTCAGTTAATTTTATATGTGGGTTCCTCGAGAATTAATTAATACGATGACTTTATAGTACCAAATTGCAGCCGATGGAATACGATATGAACTGTCAAATGAATACGATTACCTTACGCAATCGCACCCCTGTTTATCGTAACTTGTGGTCGTCCAACGAGTTCAAAATGAATGGAAAACCGCAAATCGATGTACAGCATAGCCGTTTGGTACCTACACGTATACTTGAGGTCAAAACAAAATTTTGGACCCGCAGTTCTTAAAAATTCTTCCCTTAGGAGAGGAGTTATGGTGTCATCTTTCTTTTGTATGGGAAAAAAATATTTTTGTTCTAAAACCTATCGTGTATGGTATCAAATGAAAGGGCTTGCTGAGCCGGTTTTAAAAATATACCACATCATTACATTACAGCCACATGTTTTAAATTAAATCAAAAAACATTTTCAGAACATAACATGTTTGGGCTACTACCATAGCCTTCTATATCTTCCAAGCCATGAAGTTGAGCAGAACGGCAACATCGCATGTGGTCAAGCACATAGTATAAAATTATTTTAATAATTATTTATTATTTATTTTTCCTATATTATCTATGTTTAAACTAGTTGTAAATTGTGATGTTAGATTATTTCAATAAAGTTTTATATTTATTATTATTATTTATTTATTAGAACATAAGGTTTGAGTCAAATTATTTGAACTTTTGGGGGGTTTTTTAGTACGATGAGCATTTTGATCTAAGCCTCCTCTAGCAATAAATCTTACATCATTGGAAAGGTATTTAAATTTGAAACACTTTATTGTAATACTATAAACGTCAACTATTAGTACTTTGAGAGTTATAACGCTCTGAACTTGACCAATTTTTTTAACATTAATGACCTAAAACTCCGAAAATACTAACAATTAATAGAAAGTATGTTTGCAGCTAATATTTGTCATATAAAAACCTTTCTTATGATATATCATTCATTTCTATAGGTGTGGTAGATCAACTCCCATAGACAATAAACCACTTTTATACTTTAATAACCTTTAACTCCAAAAGTATTAACAATTGATATAAAGTATATTAGCAGCAAATATTTGTCTTTATAAGACCTTTCTAATGATATATCATTTATTGCTAGAGGGCGTGTTTATCAACTCCCTGCTGAAGAAAGTCAACGAAAAAGATGACATCTTTGACAGTCATTTTTTCCTAGTTAACATTGATATTTTTCCTATTGTTTAATATACAAAGCATTTCAATAAAAGAACTAAATTATTTTCATATTTTAAACCTCACACGATTACTATCAAAAAAAATATCGACCTCTTAAAATTGAAATATTCCCATACATTTAGTATGGAGACTGGCCGACGACATGACCACGAACTGACAGTAACAGGCGTTGCCAAACTTATGTTCACGGCTTGCAATTAAAGAAGGCTATGCTACTACAGATACGATTTCATAAAATATACCTCAAATAATATGTCATATTCTCATATCCAACCTCAAGAATACAATTTTGAAAATGTTGACGTTAAGTTTTTTTTTATGATTACGAAGCTTTTACAAAGTGATTATAAATGATTTAAAAAAAATATTGTTCTGAAACCTATCGTATGTGATATCGAATGAAAGGGCTTTCTGAGTAGTGTCTATAAATATATCACATAATTACATTTCGGCACTTGTTTTAAATTAAACCAAAAATCAATTTGCAAAAATCCTACACAAACGTAAGCTTGGGCAAAAATTAGAAAAAAGTACTACTTAGGTAAATAGAAATATTTAAAAAATTGCTTTCTTGATATAATATAACTCTTATGCCCGGGATACACGAGGCTAGTTTTTCAAGCTAGGATAGCAAGCTAGTGTCAGTAAGCTAGCAAGCTAGTACTTCTGGCTTAGCTTACTAGGTTAGAAATAAAGCTAGTTTTGTCTACACGAAGCCAGAAGCACTAGCTGGCTAGCTTACTGACACTAGCTTGCTATCCTAGCTTGAAAAACTAGCCTCGTGTATTCCGGGCATCAAGGTGTATTTTACAAAAAGTAGTTTAACCACATCGGATCTGAAGGAGCCCACTTGGTATGTTTTGAAAATGTTTTTTGGTTTAATTTAAAACAAGTGGCTGGAATGTAATGATGTGGTATATTTTTTAGAACCGGCTCAGCAAGCCCTTTCATTCGATACCATACACGTTTTTTCCCCATACAAAAAAAGGATAACACCATAACTCCTCTCCTAAGGGAATAAATTTAAGATCTGCGGGTCGAACATTTTGTTTTGACCTCAAGTTTACGTGTACCAAACGGCATTACTGTACATCGATTTGCGGTTTTTATTCTCGTACGAGTAGGATTAAACTTGTCCTATATGTATTTACTTATTAAATCAAATAACGGTCTCTTTGCTATAATATTACATAGGTACATTTAATATACTATACTACCTACATATAATACAAAAGTATTATTGTGTTGAAAACCAGTTGTTGTATTTTATAAATGTTTATTTCAATAATTGTCCGTAAGCCCGTATGTTATATGACGTAGACAATATTGTCTACGTCATATAACATCACGATGATATGCATGAATGTATGGCACACGGTCGGAAATGTTGTGCAGAGCAAGGATCAAAGATTATCGAAAATAAAATTGGCCGGAATCTTGAGAAAATACTTCCCTTCCGGTTAAAAATTAATTTGAAGAACTTATGGCCAGATATGGCTTGGCAGCAGGGAATGATAACGTTATTTTTAAGTATAACGTTATTTTTTACTTTTTTTAGCGTTAATAAAAAAAAAGTTGGAAATCAGACTTTTTGACTATGCCATGATGAAGTCGATAATTTGTCGGAATTTGTCGTCAAAAACCAGAATTTGTCGGTCTTGCGTTTAGGCACGTTTAGGAGATACCTACGTGTGGCTCAGCTGTAGAGACGTCTCTACAGCTGGGCCACACAGATCTCGAAAACGGAAGGTCGTAGCGAAAATCTGATTACTCGTATGTGTAGCCGGTAATTTGTCGGATTTTGTCGCCAAAAACCAGAGTTTGTCGGTCTTGCGTTTAGGAGATACGTGTGGCTCAGCTGTAGAGACGTCTCTACAGCTGGGCCACACAGATCTCGAAAACGGAAGGTCGTAGCGAAAATCTGATTACTCGTAACTATGTGTAGCCGGTAGTTTGTCGGATTTTGTCACCAAGAACCAGATTTTGTCGATCTTGCGTTTAGGAGATATGTGAGGATACGCTGTGGAGACTTTTCTACCTGGATCTTGAGAAAGGAAGGTCATAGTGAAAATCTAAAAACTCGAGTGTGTAGCCGTTAGTTTGTCGGAATTTGTCGCCAAGAATCAGATTTTGTCGATCTTGCGTTTAGGAGATATGTGAGGATACGCTTACGACCTTTCGTTTTCGAGATCCAGGTAAAAAGGTCTCCACAGCGCATCCTCACATATCTCCTAAACGCAAGATCGACAAAATCTGATTCTTGGTGACAAATTCCGACAAACTAACGGCTACACACTCGAGTTATCAGATTTTCGCTATGACCTTCCTTTCTCAAGATCCAGGTAGAAAAGTCTCCACAGCGTATCCTCACATATCTCCTAAACGCAAGATCGACAAAATCTGGTTCTTGGCGACAAAATCCAACAAACTACCGGCTACACATACGAGTAATCAGATTTTCGCTACGACCTTCCGTTTTCGAGATCTGTGTGGCCCAGCTGTAGAGACGTCTCTACAGCTGAGCCACACGTATCTCCTAAACGCAAGACCGACAAATTCTGGTTTTTGGCGACAAATTCCGACAAATTATCGACTTCATCATGGCATAGTCAAAAAGTCAGATTTCCAACATTTTTTTTTGTGGCCCAGCTGTAGTCCGGCACGTCGTTAATTTTAAAATTAACGTTATGTCAATAAATAACGGTAATTTAGATAACGTTACATTGAAATTAACGTTATTTCAGTAAATAACGTTATTTTTAACGTTATTTCTTACTTTTTTTACCGTTAAACTTTAAAATTAACGTTATTCTAATTAATAACGTTATTTTTTTAGCGATAATTTTACCGGTATATTGTACCGGTAAAGTTTAACGCTAAATTTAACGCTAATTTTACCGGTAAAATACTTTTAACGTTATTTTTACTGGTAAATTTACCGATAAAATGTTTTAACGGTATTTTTACCGGTAAATTTACCGATAAAATGTTTTAACGGTATTTTTAACGTTATTTTTTATTTATCGTTATATTTTTTTAACGGTATTTCAATCCCTGCTTGGCAGACTTATTTATTCTCAAACACACTATTATTAGAGAGAGTTTACATAAGTCTGTCAGTTCTGTACCCTTAGCACGAACAGCTATCGAGAAAAATAACGCGCGTAAAATTACTCAATAGAGAATTCTTCAATGGAAAATTTAATTTCGCTATTCGGCGGTAGATGGCGCTGTACTAAATTTTCATACAAAATTTCACTATCGAATGATTTTGCGCGCGTTATTTTTTTCGATAGCTGTTCGTGCTACGGGTAGGTACTGAAATGGCCAAAAGTATTTGAAAGACGGTGCCAAAGATGGTCACCGGATACCTTTTCCTACGTCATGTGACATATTGACGAAAATTATTATAAACGTTTTGAAATAATAGTGTGTTTGAGAATAAATAAGTCTGCCAAGCCATATCTGGCCGGAAGTCCTTCAAAAGTGATTTTTAACCAGAAGTGATGGATTTTCTCAAGCTTCCGGCAAATTTTATTTGCGATAATCTTCTGATCCTCGCTCAGCACAACTTTTGACGAACCGTGTGCCATGAATTTCATCGTGATGTCATATGACGTAGGCAAAATTGTCGCAAGCTTACGGACTATAAAGAGTCGGATGAAGATTTTTACCAAATAGTACAAGTAAGGATAAACAGACCATAATTTTTGGTCAGATCAAGTCTCTCTCACCAAGTCCTGTCTCAGTTCTTCTTATATTGTCAACTTCTACCTACATAATGGCTCATATCGTAAAAAAATCAATGGTGAACGGTATGTTTATCGCAAGTAGACAATAATATGAACATAAAAATATATTGCATATTATGTTCCATCATTTTAAAAATTAAAACTTTCACAATATTTTAGGTTGGTTCAAAACTTGTCCACAGTGATCACTAAAGACCGGATTATATGCAACATAAAAAGCCCAAAATATGCATGCATATGCAAGAAAAATAGCGAAAATATGCACGAAAATCCATAAAATGGGTCAAAATATGCAACATTAAATACTAAAAAAGACGTTTTTTTTAAGGTTTTTTTTTTTTTTTTTTTTTTTTACATTAAATGGGCTTACTCTTGGCCACATTCGAGAACCATAAGGCTAAGAAGAGGCCGAAGATGAAGCGAGCTTGCCCAGAAGAAGCCTATTCACTCGGGCTTTAAATATCGCTGGGTTATATGCTTGCGGGAATACAGACGCAGGCAGGGAATTCCACTCCTTGGCTGTGCGCATTAAAAAGGAAGACGAAAAACGCTTCGTGCGCATGCATGGAATGTCAACCAAATAGGGGTGATACCCCGCCGTGCGTCTGGACGACCGATGATAGAACGGGGATGGCGGAATGAGCTCATGCAGCTCAAGAGCACACTCTCCGAAATATAACCTGTAGAACACCGCCAAACAAGCTACTTCACGGCGGTGGGAAAGACTATGAAGCTTAGTTGTTACTAGCTTACTATCCCCTATAAGTTTTCTGGCTCTGCGTTCAACCGAGTCTAGTGCGGCTAGTTGGTACTTTGCGGACCCATCCCACAGGTGGCAGCAATATTCCATGCACGACCGGACTTGCGCTTTGTAAAGAGTTAGAAGCTGTCCCGGCGTGAAATATCGCTTAACCTTGTTCAAGATGCCTAGTTTTTTGGCCGCAGTTTGAGCCTTCGACTCAATTGTGTCACCAAAGTTGAGATCGGAAGTCAACTTTATGCCAAGGAGATCGAGATTGTCGGTGACTGGTATAGAAACACCTCGGAAAGTAGGAGTCAAGTTCAGAGGACTCCTTTTAGCAGTGAATAGACATGCCTGCGTTTTGATGGCGTTAAAAGTGACCAAATTGTTGTCGCCCCATTGGGAGACAAGACTCAAAGTCATATTAGTCCGCTCCACCATGGCTTCTCTCAAGGAACTAATTTCGTCTCTGCTGGCATTTGCATTGGACAAATACCTCTCCGCAATCGTGCTGTCATCTGCATACCCAACAATTCCGGGCATAAGCAGATCGTTGATGTGCAGCAGAAAAAGGTTTTTTTATTCTTAAAAGGTATTATTACTCAACGATAACAATTGTATTTGCGGAAATATCAATTACAAAATTTATTTGACATTGAAGTTTACCTTTAAAAATGTATACGACTACTGTTCCAAATGTTCTGCAGAAAAATTGTGATCGCTTATATATTTTTGTAAGCGGAAAGGACCGTTCTACGTCCACTGAGGCATGCTCTGGTGACTGGGCAGAATTTAAATTTGAGTGCCGTTGTTTGGACATATTAACCATTTGAATGATAAAGAGATCGAGCGTAAATATGCATTATTTTCAAATTTTTGCCAAAATATGCAACTACCACTGAAAAGGGGTTAAATATGCAGATGTATATGCAATATGCATTTGCATATAATCCGGTCTCTAATGATCACAATAGCAGGATGACATAAAATTTATCCCGCTTGGTGGCGCTGCTGCAGATGAAGACCTTTTATACGTGTGCATATTGGGTTAAGTTCCCGGTTATTTTTTCAAATATCGCATGCTGAGAATGAAAGTGACTTAATACAAAATTTACGGAAATCGACTTTCACTCAAAAATAGACTTAATAGTCAATGCTTTACTATCTACAAATTCAAAAACTGACCTTTAATCGCTACGCAACGCTGCAAGCTATATTGCGGTCTCTTTCATTTCCGCGCTTCCCGCGACCCCGCTATTATAAAAGCGACGCGACCAGCAATCCGCCACGAGAGCTGACAAGTGGATGTGTGTCGCGTTAGTATACTTGCGACCCATTAAGGATTGGGCCACTTTAGGACTAAAACTAAGGTAAGATCAGTGACGTAGCTTTTAATATTAAAGTGACTTTTTCTCTTTTGAGTCTGTTCATGATTGAATTATGTTTATTATTCGTGTCCTAAAATCTACTAGGTCATTCTTTGATTATCTAATAGCTGGTGTTGTTGGTAGTATTATGGAATACGCTTTTACTTTAATAATAAAATGTACTTAGTTTTGACTTAATTGTGTGTGAGTCTTTTATCGAATAACCTGTGGTAACAATTGATAAGTAATTTTATTGATGTGCCATGCCATTTTATGATTTTTAGTGACGAACAAAAACATATTCAATAATGAAAAGAAGGGTGGACCTGATCCTGAAGATGTTAGAAGATAAAGGAGAAGAAAAGGTAACACATTAAGTTTAATTAGCGTCAATACAAGAAAACCTAGTGTGATTTTTTAATAATGACTTCTGATCATTTTATCATAAAAAAGTAGGTAACTACAATTTACCTAACTGTTTTTATTCTTATTTTAGAAAATTGTGTTAATTACTAAGAAAATGATCTTTCAATGTTAAAGACTGAAGAAAGAGAGGATGTAAATACTGAAGTGAAGAAAAAAAAAATGTCAGAGAGTGGTGAACTAAAGGTAACTATACAAATATACATCAATTTATATCGTAGGTAACTAGCTTCCGCCCGCGACTTCGTCTGCGTGGATAGTATTTTGTCTATTATATTATATATTATATACTGATCATAGGTATGAACAGTATATTATTTACATTCAGTTTTTACATTGGCGTTTTATTTTCAGGAGAAATCTCTTGATGGCAAGGAAAATAACTCAAGTAGTCCTAATTTGTCCGAAGCTATTGAACAAGAGGTACCTAAATATAATAAGGTATTTAATTTTATCTTTCATGTATTTTGGCGAGGATTTTACCAACATCGATTAGATAATTTTTCAAAGATGATTGATACGTTAAATTTGTTAACCCATTGAGCACCAAAAATGACTAGCTGATTGTCCTATGTATTATTTGTTTATTTATACCTTCTGTTCAATTGTTCAAACCATCCTGGTTTATTTTTAGAAGGCGATAAGCAATCAAGCAGAACCAGAAGTGGAAAAAAATGCCGAAAATGAATCGACTTTTGCAGACAAAACGATTCTTAAAAAACCTAGATCCAGAAGATCATCGATGTATTCAAGCTTATCATCTTCAGGCTCCTCGTCTTCCAGCTCCTCGTCTTCAACCTCGTCGTCTCGTACATCTAACTCATTGCGTCCTGAGAAGCGTTCTGATAAGCAAAATGCCTCCACTCTTTCAACAAGCACCAGTAAGCCATATGCCACCAAACCGATTTCATCGAATCCAAGAAGACGCTCAACAATCGAATATCACCAGTGAATACTGATGAAAGTGATGTAGATCTCAGTGACTCTGATCCCACTTCCAGGTTAAATAACGGTGCGGGTAATAATGGTTCATCGTCTGAGTCTGTTTCCCATTCTGCCGCCGCTGAAAGTAATGACCATAAGAAAAAAACTAGAAAACGCTTGAGAAATCCTTCTAATTGGAAACAAAATGTTGCAAAAGAATTGAGAAAAAGAAATAAAAGAAAAATGAAAAAGCCGGTCCTATATACACCCCGTATCAGTATGTCACCATTATCAAAAGTGCACGAAAATCCGGGAAACCCTTCACCGTAAGGGAGATGAACCACAATTGTTTTTACAACCTAAAACAATTGCAAGAACAGTGGGCCTATAACTTTAATGAGGATACGGAAAAGAAAAAACTTATTTGGAACGATATAAAAGTTATGAAAGGAGATTGTTCTACGCCCATACATTGTTCGCCCCAGAGCCAACAGCAGAGAAACAAATATTTTCTAATCGTAAATGACTCGTATAAGCCCATAAGAACAATTTTTTCCCACGGACACTTTTGTGAACATATTTATTTAAAGAAAACGAACAGATTTTGAGGTTATTTTAAATAAACGCAATCTATAAAAAGGTCTTTGAAAAATATATAATTTATTTGAAAAAAATATCTTTTTTAAGACTACATACCAAAAAATGTCGTTTAAGATCGGATTTAAACTGAAAACTTGATATACTTATTACAAATATATTGATTGGTGTCAATATATTCATGAATATATCGATGTTTTCGTAACACCTATCATCCATCACTAAATGAACTGAATGACTAAATAATCGATAGCTCAGCGATTAGCCTGCGCTAGAATGCAGCCATTTTAACCATGGAAAGTATTTTTTTATAATGTTTAATAATTTACTTTCCATGGTTAAAATGTACTCTATAGCGATCGATGACTCAGCGGTTAGCCTGCTGGAATGTATCTAATGACAATCAATCAATGCAAATGACAATAATTGTCTTAAAAGATGGCGGATTTCATGGTATTACCATAGATATAGTATATTAAAAAGGGGTAGATGCGCCACCGAGCGACCGGGTGTAAGGGATAGATATATTATAACGTCAAAATATGGGGCTGCCATGATCGCAAAAAAAATACCCTAAAATGTAGTCGAAATCGTTACAATACTTGAATTCCGTAGTGAGTGAAAGTCAACATTTTGACTCGCTAATTAAGCAAAGTATTGCAAGCGAAATCGCGAAAATAAGTAGTCCCGACCGACCATTCTTTTTGTGATAAACTATATTGAATTTTTGCCAATAACACCCTGGCATAATATGTAACGTAATTGTTCTTCTTTATACCTCAACAAAAAATGCTCATCAGGCTGAACAACTTTTGCTAAGGTGTCATTTTTATTTTTTGTATAGTTTAGCTGGACCATTATGGTTCTACATCAGGTGTTCCAGATATTAGATTTTTGTACCTAAACAAAAAATGCTTATCAGGCTGAACAACTTTTTCCAAGGTGTCATTTTCATATTTTGTATAGTTTAGCTGGATTACGTAGATTATTGTTGTCATTTTTATATTCCTTATAGTTAAGTTGGACCATTATGATTCAGCATCAGGAGTTCCATTTTCCAAAATCAATTATACCCTAATTTATGCCCAGGCTTAACAGCAATATAACAAAAAAAGTTTCATTCGAATCCATTCAGTATTTCCGGAGATTAGCGTGTTCAATTCAAACAGACAAACAAACAGACACAATTTTTTTTTCAAATTCTTACTCTATTACTATGTCGCCATCGCCCCAGATATTTCATTTTTAAATATATGTAATGTATAGACACACGTTTTCAACTGTTTTATTATATGTAAGGATAAATGGGGTAAAAAACTGCATTTTGTTTACTTTTTTTTAACAAAACTTTCATTTTATAATTACAAACTATGCAAATTTGCTATGTCCCTTGCTATACTCAATCAACTTTGAATGATTTTAAACTTATCAATATATTTAATTCATAATGAACATTAATGGTATACAAATAAATTATTATTGTTTTTATTGGAAATTAGCATTACTTAGCAAAGTTTCTAGGAAAAATAATTAAAAATCATTAATGAATGATTCCATCGCTTCAAATATATTTTTGTTGAAATATCTGTAATGTACAGACACACTTTTTCTGCAAATCAATTCGTGTGTACTTATGCCCATTTTTTATTTTCCAGTTGCTTCTGTCCATTTCTCACGAATTTTATCTTCCGTCGGAAATCTGGAAAAATCAAATCGCTTGAAATTCCCTGAAATATGGGGTAATTTTTGGGGAAAAATTTATATATGGGTAGGCATCCGGAAATCGAATTATAAACCTACTGATTTTAATGGACGTCAATGCTAAGCTGGCTTCTATTACGTAGATTAATACGCAATTTTCCCGGTTTGCATGTCAAATGTTTCCGAGGTTATTTTTAGAAATAATTTTTAGAGTTTTCCTATTTATCAGGTTTTTCATGATATAACTAATGATTTAGCTCAGAAACTTGGTTCCTGTCAGATTTGAGAAAGAAATACGTGATCAAAAAATAGAAAACAGTGTACTTACGCATGAAATGTAACACCCGCTTCTTTTCTTTATTATTTTGCTTTTGCAGCCAAATATTGAACACCCCACCATTTTGTAGGCTAGACACAAACACTACACATTCGATTTATAATAGATTTTATGTATAAATTAAGTAGTAATCCACAAAACCTTTAATTTCTTTGGCACTCTTGATATAACCTCACTTGTTTGTTTTGCCTAGTTGAACTGTGCCTATAACCCGACCATGAAAAAAAGTCCGGTCGGTGATAGAGATAAAACATGAAACTCTTCTCTATTTACTCCTATAGGAATCTTAATAAGACGATCTCGCTCTATCAAAGCATGTCAGACCCTTGGGTATTACAAATTAAAGTACTTTTAAAAGTGTATTAAATATTTCGCAGTGTCCGCTTGTAATTATAATTCTCAAATCGTATATTAAAATATAATAAAAATTTAGGTACATTTCAAATGCTTGTTGGTTTTGGGGCGATTTAGAACAATCTCCTTTCTCAAAGAAGAGCCGTATTTATTAAAATACAAAACTTCTTATTCCCAAACTGCATTCCAAACAATCAATATGCGAAACAAACGTAAAAAAATGATGCCCTATGAAGAAATTACTCTTCAACTTGTAACTGTGTGTTCATTAAAACATTTTTTGACTGATTATGAATACTTTTTTTCCTACGGTTTAGACATTTTTGAGAATTAAAGTGGCTTATTTTTTGTTAAGCCAATGAATAATTATAATTTCCAGATTAAAACAGACCTATTTCAAAATAAGGACTTATAATGTCACTATTTTAAGTACTAAAGTGACGTATTATCGAAAGGTTTTTTTAAATGTACTATTTATGTAATAATTATTTTAATTATTCACAAACATGTTATTCAGTTAGAAACTAGACTAAATAAAGATTTATTAGCAACATTAATTTAGAATTTCATATTTAAAAAAGGATGACTTATTGGGACACAAAAATTAATAAATCAAAAAGCTGATATAGTTTCTTCATTATCCAAAAATCTCAAATTTTGGATTAGGTCATTTTCGTTCTCAGCGTGCGATATGTCTAAAATGATTAATAATTATAATAATTAACGTGGAAGTTAGACAATAAACGAGGAAGTTAGACAGGTAACGAATTAAAGATTGAAGAAACCCAAAATCTGTTGGAAGAAATAAATTAGCTTCCAACTTAGCAAAAACAACCAAATGACAGGTCTTCATCTACACTAGCGCCAAGTTGGCAGTAGTGCGTCGACTGGTGGACGATTTGTGAATCAGCCAAATTATCCTGTCATTTCAAATTAAACAATTAAAATAAATACTTACTTTTATTACTTAATAGTCACACATACATTCGTTGTTCGTAAATAATTAATTATAAATAGAATCTTACTCTCACAAATGCATCTTTATTAACAATACAAATAAATTAAGTTAAAGTTTATATCTGTCATAGATTTTAACTATGTTAATAAAGTCTTTCACAATCAATCCGTCTAAGTAACAGTATAAAGAAGTATAAATATTAATAAAAAATAAATTAACAATAATAAATTCAATCAGTCTATAAAGATACCTATAACCGTAAAATAGCCGCAAAAATATAAATATATACCAAAAAGGAAATTTTTTCGGCGATTTTACAGTAAAATGAACAACCCAATATTTTTTGCTAATTTTTACACGCATTTTTATTAATAACCTTTCACCTTTTGCCCGACGGTTCCCAAAGTATTTTGAAATCTGGCAACAATTTGTAGCATCATTCAATGTTAAAATAAATAAACTTAATCGAGTTTTTAATACTTTTCAAGAGTTAATTCTTTTTGAGCAAAATAATTTCCAAATATGTAAACAAATATAATAAGTAGGTACCTACACATTTACAAATTAATTAGAACATTTCTAGTTTTAAAACGAAATAATTCCAATCGGCCATTTTAAGATATTAATGGCGTTTTTACTATTATTAACCCGAAATCGTCATACCATATTTGTTTACATTTTGGGAAGAACAACGACCACTTTCCATACAATCTTTGACCTGTCAAATAGTTTTTTTTAAGTTGATGTATATAATGATAACAAAATTATATTTGAATAGTTGCTATGTCCGTAGAATATTAAACTTTAATTAGGCAATCAGAAAAATATGTATACGATATAATTAATATATTCTAATTTATACTAAATATAATTATTGCCAATCTTTATTATTAATTATCTCTATTTCGGTATTGCCGATTTTTATTTTAGTTAGCAATTTATAAATAACAATAAAAATGGAATTTTAAGAGTTATATTACTTCTCTATACAGGATAATTGATAAAATCAGCATTTTAACAGGTCAAAAATGGGCGTTCTTCTTTCAAAATACTTTATATTAAATGCATCAATTCCAATTTGATCACGATCAATTTGTACAGATATGGACCAGTTTGCCAATCAATTGTGAGCGCTATTTCCTATGTCATAGGGTCGGGTCTGCAGACGCACCCTGACTCTACTAGCACGTAATCTTGGCCCGTGAGAGTAACTGGCCCTAGTGGTAGAACTAGGAACAAGTAGGGAATGTATGTTTGTGTACACGATCCTCGGACGAAGGAACATTCACTGGATCTGGAATAGAAAGACGAAAGAAAAGTGTTACAAAAGTAAAATATTATATACCGGATGTTAGAGTCTGGTCAACGAAAGATGAACCGGAAATGGAGGCGCCACTTTCCCTGTTAAATTAACGTTTAGAAGTTAAGTTATTGGAAACTGAACCTTAAAATAAGGGGCAAAATTAGTTCCATTTCCAAGCGAGTCTCATCTTTCGTTGACCAAACTCTAGTAACACCACAGTATAATGTATAAGTTAAAAAAATATATATACACTGTGGTAACACCCTAGCATAAACTTTCAGGGCAAAGTCAGGCATCCGTCACTCGCCCATACCTACAGCGATAAGTACCTACAGCGCGCGACAACTTGAAGTTGCAAATTCAGTCAGGGTTGCCGCCGCGCTTGTGAGTATACGCGTGCGTTATTCTATGCCTCTACGGTTAATCGATCATTATTTATTGCACTGTACCGTACACTATTATTTATAAATTATGGAGAATCGTAATACTAATAATTGTTGCATGGACGGCTGTAACAGAAGGATTCAAAGTTTTCATTTATCACTTTACCGAAAGATTCTATAAGGTAAAAAAAAATATTTTGTTTATTTTACTCGTAATTTTTATGAGTACTTACCTATTTTTGATAAGTAGTTGTAAACAACTACCTACTATATGTATAGGTACTTATATTCAGAGGTGGGTCGTGACGTGAGTATTTTTTCTCGATCAAATTTCCTAAGTAGGTACCTACCTAATTCTTTTTTTTAGCGAATTATACCTACTTAACTGAATATGAATACCTACATTTCTGGATTTAAGGATTCCGTAACTGGTTCAGTTCCGAAGCAGTATGGTGGCGGTGGCATAAAATAGTCTAATGTGGCGTTAACTGTACATCTAGCCTAGGTTTATTTGAAACGTAATCGTAATCTTTTCACATTTAAGTAGGTACACATTATAACCACAATACTTGTAATGAAGTATTTAATCCTTCAAGCACAGAAAATGAGACAATATATTTTCCATTGTTGTGTTGTGCGGCCCGATGGGGCCGCTCGAGCGTTGAAGGATTAGAAGAAGACAACCCTGAAGTTGTTAGAAGAGGTAAGAGCTACGCGATAGAAAGAGAGGCAACCTGTAGGTGAATATAACTGTAGGCAAGGAAGCGGTGTGCGACCTGAATTGCACTTTATTGTGTCTGAGCAAGAGTCGCTATTTATTTAAATTACTATGCGGAGTGAATTTTCTGTACTTTGTACTATTATGTATTCTGTGGCAAAGTCGACTCATGAGTCTATCTGAAGTGGAATTTTCTGTCGCAAAATTCATGAAAAATTGAGTGATTTTTTTCTATCAGCCAGTCTGTGAGAGATTGTAGGCATAAGAATAAACAATACTACTAGAACGGACTCTTCTTTGTGCGAGTCCCAAATGCCGCCATTTATATAGCTACTTCCCCCTTCACGTCGCTACGCCCCGCTGTCGTCCAAGCGTGTTTGCCAGGGTTGCTTACCGTTAAATGTTGCTTACTGTTAAATACTACGAAAACGAAATAATATTTTGATAATATTAGGTACTTACCTCATATTATCTTTGGGAAAACTAAAAAAAACATAATTGTGGCATTGTTTTCGAATTGTTTGCACAACCAAACACAGCACAATAACTTGGCGTCTTTGTAATACAATTTAATTCTAAGATCTTACGCACAGAGAAAATATTACGGAACGCAAAAACAGGCAAACGCGCGTGCGGCGACGCCGGCCGGCCGTGACAGCCCGACTGAGTATTCTGTTTAACAGACGCGCTAATATCGTGACCTTGAGCCCGTTCGGAGCGGGAGTGTCCGTTCTAGTAAGTTTTATTTATTCTTATGTTGTAGGTACCATTTCGACAGGAATGAACGCTAGTGTATGAGACCCTATTACCCACTACAATAATATTTATTTTATGCCCAACGGGATAGTGCTTAGCCTTCACCTCACCAGATGTTAAGTGGCAATAAGGCCGAGGTGAAAGCGCATTACACCCGGAATCCTCATCACTGAGGAACTGGCTATTTTACCCCTAACTGCCGGAACACTACAATTTTTAAATAGTTATGGCGTCAGACTTAGGTAAGATGGTGGTAACGACAGGCGGACTTGAAATAAGCCCTTCCACCAAAATGTACCCCCCTCCTGGGAATCGAACCAGGGACCTTTGCGTCTTACACGAATGGCCAATGGGCGAACGACTAGAAAACAGAAGTGGTTTTATTAGCATTCCAGTCCAGCGGTCGAATCCAACGCTGGATGGATTGCCACAACGTTCTGCACGATGGTGACCGGTTATCCAGATGTCAAGATTCATACAAGGGACCCTTTGTATTGTACTGAGGCTACTGGGAGCGATACAGAATATAAGCAGGGGATTAATTGCTTTACTATCAAGATCGCTTTTAATTCGGCAATCATAGACATCCATCACTATGTCTCAAAAACAGTCTGTCACAGTGCCTTTTAATGCCATAGCAATCGATTCCCATCAAATTGAAAGCCAGTGCGATAGATTGTGAATTATACAATTTGGTGGCCAGACTTACTCGCTTCGAAGAAGACTTGCTGCAGCAAATCTGCTAATATGCACGATTGTGACCAACTGTCTAAATGTCAAAGACTACTAGTCCTAACAAATCTGGTAACTTCTGCCCGGCAGTGACCGGCGGCTGTCCCGATGTCAAGGACACTCCATACATCGGCGCTGTCATGTTGTATTACCGAGCTAGAAATAATGTCAATAGGACTTACTCGCAAACTTCAAAGACGACTTGCTGCAGCAAATCTGGGAACTACTGCACGATAGTGACCGGCTGTACCGATGTCAAGGACACTCCATACATGGGAGCTGTCATGTTGTATGTACCGAGCTAGAAATAATATAAACGGGACTTACTCGCAAACTTCAAAGACGACTTGCTGCAGCAAATCTGGGAACTTTTGCACGATAGTGACCGGCTGGCCCGATGTCAAGGACACTCCGTACATGGGCGCCGTGGTGTTGTACCGCGAGCGACACAGCCGCGTGCCGCCGCAGCCCGAGGATGTCGGAGATAAGCTAGGAAGGTTCATAGCACGACCTGGAAGCAAAAGTCAACGTAAGCCATTTGAATGTCACAACTACTTAGTAGACACAGAACTTCCTTAAGGCCAGTATACTCGAATAACTTTGTCTCTGTCTTTTTCTTTATGTGTGAAGAGTAATGAAAATAACCTCACTTTTCCATTTTTTCAATGTTTTTGTTGTTATTTTGAACATAAATTCACTTTTTTTAAAAGTATCCGTAGAATATTGTACGTCATTCATTACACATTAACTTCCTATTTTTATATAATTATTCTCGAGGAGATTAAGTATTATCATATCGACGGTTGAAAGGCTAATTGATCTAAACGACATTTTGTGAAACTCTCAGGAGGACCGATTAAAGTTTTATTATTCGGAAAAAAAATCATAAAAAAACAACTATTGAATAGACGTTTATTTATTTAATACAGTATATCCCCAACTAAGTAAGGAAGTTTTCTAAGCTATTAATGTCGATAATAGTGTATTATTTTAGAAAAATTATGTCGGTTGGCCCAAAATTCACCAAATATAGTTATTTTTAGAGAAAGGCAAAATGGTTCAAACGCTTTGCGTAAATAAAATAGCTGAAAGTAAACTGGCTCAAGCATTGACTTAGAATAAAATAATATGAGAGAAAATGAATTTAGCACCAAGTCAACTGACGGTTGAATTTGCCCAATGAGTCTAAGCAACATGCTGGTGTTGTACTAGAGTGAATTTGTTTAATGCTGATGCCCATTAGAAGTACTGCAGGATGAAACAAAATACAAATTTAGTAGAGTTTTCATCATATCAGCCGCTCGACCCCCACTGATGGGTATAGGCCCCAAGGATCTCCACGACGATCGGTCCTGCGCTACACGCATCCAGCGGCGCACCGTGACCTTCATCCTCACGTCAATTCACCTTGCCGGGGGCCTACCCACGAAGCGTGGTCCGGTGCGCGGTCGCTATTCCTGAACCTTTCTGCCCCATCAGCGGTTCCTCTCGCTATGTGTTCAGCCCACTGCCACTTCAGCTGAGCAATCCTTCGAGCGATTTTGGTTGCTTTAGTTCTCCTCATTTCTAATTCGTTCACGCAGGGAAACGCTGATGGCTATGGCTCTCTCTATTACACGCTGGGTGACCTTAAGCCTCCTTATGAGACCCATAGCATGTTTCACTGCCGTAAGTCATTACTGGCAACATACACTGGTCATAGAGTTTCGTCTTGAGACACTGAGGTAAATCGGACGCGAAGATTTTTCGAAGCTTCCCGAATGCTACCTTATCCGAGTTGGATTCGACGAGAGATCTCTTTCTCGAAGTTGCACTTACCTAACTTGCCTGCCTGTCCTAAGTATACGTAATGGTCAAAAACTTCAAGTGTAGTGTTTCTAACATGAACTGGAGCGGACACAACATGGGCATTCGACATGATTTTCGTCATATCCATGTTCATCCTGAGACCCACTCTTTGGGAAGTACTACAGAGATCTTTGAGCATTGTGTTCAGATCTTCCAAGATGAGACCTTGGCTCAGCCATAAGATCTATATCATCGGCAAAACGAAGGTGTGTTAGGTACTGGCCATTAATGTTGATGCCGAGTCCTTTAAGAGTTAAAAGATATCCTTCAACGCATCTGTGAATAGTTTCGGAGAAATGACATCTTTCTTTCACAAATCCTATCCAACTGCAGCGAGGAGTGAGAACTCCTCGCTGCAGTTGAATAGGATTTGTGTTCTGGTTCTATACTTTAAACGACATGGTGGCATTTTCGTATAAGTACCTCAACACCTCGATATACCTGTAGTCTACTTAGCACTTTTGGAGAGACTGTAGCACCACTCAGGTTTCAATCGAATCAAAGGCTTTCTCATACGCACGCCAAGCAAAGTGGGAGATTATACTTCTCGGTTTTCTGTATAACCTGCCGCAGCGTATGGATGTGGTCTGTGGTGCTAAAGCCTTTTCGGAACCCGGCTTGTTCGGGAGGTTGGAAGTCGTCGAACCTGCGAGCGAGACGTTTCGTAAGGACTCTCGAAAACAACTTATAGACATGGTTCGGAAGTGAGATGTGTCTGTAGTTCTGTAAGAGAGGCTTTGTCACCCTTTTTAAAGAACAAAATCACCTCACTTATGTTCCATGCCTTATGCATTCTGCCTTCGACTTTTATTCCGCTCGATGGCCTCTTTAATACTTAAATTGGCGAAGGTCGCTCGTCAAAGACTTAGATATCTGTCTATTTAGCTACCGATAACGATGAGCATCCACTGAACTCTGGAGCCTCATTTCACGTTTCTGATCCATAAGTAGGAGTGTGTGGTCGGAGAGTTTCTAAAGCTTGGGATGGCGGGTCTTAAAGAACTTGGACCCTACCGTACGGCCAGTATCCACCACCATCTTGTTTAGATCGTCCACACCTATGCTGTTTTCAAGTGCTTCGAAGCGGTTTTGGAGTTCGAGTTAAAAGCTTTCGGGGTTTTGAATATAGGCCGGTAATAGTCGGAGCGTGGATTTTATCAGTCTTTAGTTTTAGATCTTTAGGTAGATATACAATGTGTCACGTACCAATCGGTGATCGCTCCCCGTTGATCACAGTGACATCATTGAATGACTATACCATCTGGACTGATCCAGGTCCACTTCCAGCTTTCCGGCTTCTTGAAGAAGGAGTTCATTATAAAGAGGTCCTTCTTCTCCATAAAGTCGTCCAGCGTCTGGCCTCTGGCTTTCCGTTGCCTAACTCTAAATTGTCCTACTCTCAGCTAATTACCACATCGTTTCCCCAACTTTGCATTGAAGTCCCCCATCGCAACGGTGGTGTAGTAGGTTTTGTAGCTATGCATGGTTTAAGAGATCTTCTCATTCATAGCCTCCATTTCGTCAACTTGATGTGTCGAGGTTGGAGTGTAAACTTAACATTCAACGAATACCGTTAGGATATTCTGACTATAAAGTACGCTACCCTGGTCGACACCCTAGGGTTATAGTAGATTTATTAATACTTAAGGTCATCATTATTCAGCAACGTTCATAAGATAATTTTGAAGTTGCATAACTCAAATTATTCATAAAATATTTTGAGGCTGTTATGCAATAATAAATTCATACAATTTTATACTACAACTACTACTACTCATTGTCCTTAATAGAGGCTAAATGGGTCAAACGACATAGTCAATTAATATAATTCGTTGCAAAATGGTCCAAGCGACATTAGCTTATCGTTTTGGTGTAATGCAAAATAGGCCAAACGACAAAACCACAAACATGGCAAAAAAGCCAAATGACATAATCGACACACTTTATAAAAGTTCGAAAGATCAAAACAGCTTAAGTCATCGAGTCCTCAAATTGGTCTAATTTTGTGTCGTATAGATCAATGAGCTTAGAAATGAGGCCTGTTTTGCTGTGGGTGTTAAGCGCCAAAAAAGTAGTCAGAAAAATTCGAAACCTGGCTCAAACGACGGAGAAAAATTTGCTGATTCCGAATATGTATATAACTCAATATCGCAAAAAATGTCGCTTAGACCAATTAGCCTTTCAACCGTCGATATATTATTATTAACTTTAAGTATTATCCAAAAAATATAAAAATAATTAAAATTTTCTTTGTCTTTGCTTATTTTTATAGTCGAGTGAAGATTCAAATATCCTGTTTTTAACCGTAAAATAATCAAGACCATAATTATATGAAACTACAACATGTATTTTTATCTGCTCAAAATAAATAATATTTGATTGTTTACCGCTGAATCAAGAATAGTTTCTGTAGTGTATTGGCTGTATTTTAATACTGTGGATAGTAGACACAACAGTTTCTTTAGCTCAAAGTGACCACTTTTGGCTATAATGGATTTTAAAACTTTTAGAAAAAATTAAAACTGTTAAAAAGTTATTAAAAAAATATTAGACACAATTTAAGAGGGCATGATTCTGTCTGTTTGTCCGTCCGTATGTCACAGCCACTTTGTTCCGAAAGTATTAGGATTACACAGTTGAAACTTGGTAGGTAGATGTATTCTGTTAACCGCTTCACGATTTTAACACAAAAATAAAAAAATATAAGATTAAGGAGGGGCTCCCCATACATGAAACTGAAACTGAAGTAGTAAAATGTGTCCCCCCCCCTTTAACTTTTGAAATAAGAAAGTGAAAAATCTAAAAAAAATATAAGATGTAGATCTTAATAATACTTTCAACGAAAATTGGTTTGAACAAGATATAATAATTAGTTTTTGAGATATAGCACATTTTCCAAAACCGCAAATATAACTTTGTCATTCATACCAACACTGTGAAAAACAAAGTTATTTTTGCAGACGAAAAATGATAGTGGTATTAAATATCGTATGGTGTAAGGTAACAACGGAATTACGAGTAATAAAAATAAATGTATTGGCGGCCCTAGTAGTAGGTAGTAGGGCGCCTTAAGGATAGATAATGGATACTTAAGATGGATACTTTAATAACCCACCACGCCAGAGCATTGCGAATCAGCTCACAGTACACCGTACCGGGTCCGAGCCGAGTCAAAGCTATGTTGGCCGCGCCAACGTTCGTATCGAACACCAGTGTTCGCTGAGCGTCGGCACGGTAAAGAAATCTTCTATACCGTGGCGTTGGTTGCCACGGGGCTCAAAATGCATTGGTTTATATAAATAATATATTAGGACGGGGCACAGTGTAGGTACCTACTTTAATAGGTGTCAAATGCAGCCAGAACCAACGGTATAATGTGCCTCTCGAAACACGAACGAGCTCAAGATAATCCATTTGGACGTCCAGCTTAGCAAAAGTTGCTTAAACCTTCGCGAAGCTTCGCTGACCAAATGGGTACCCTAAGAGGCTGTACATCGAGCTCATCAACAAGAACTATCTTTTCTAAACAAGTGTACTAAGTGATCAAGTAGCAAATGGCTCATCTGAAGATTTACGACTTTTTTAGGTCGGTTTGGTGCTCCCACAAAGCAGTAATATAACGTTAATAACATTATGTAACACGATAACATTCTATAACAGTGTGAAACGTTTTGATACAAAATGTTAGAGAAAAAAGCTTTCTAAAAAAAGCACAACCTCCTTCAAAAATCTTAAAAAACAGCTCTATAAAAAGCAAGAAATAATGTTCAAATCGATTAATTAAAACACGTCTATTGAAGTCGGGTGGAGCTGGAAGTATTTTTTTTATTTATTGTATTGTTTATATTCTTAAAGCCCACCCGACTTCAATAGACGTGTTTTAATTAATCGATTTGAACATTATTTCTTGCTTTTTATAGAGCTGTTTTTTAAGATTTTTGAAGGAGGTTGTGCTTTTTTTAAAAAGCTTTTTTATTTCAAACTTTTTTTGTGGTAGGTATGTAAGTGATGATTTTATAAAATAAAACGTTATAATGTTTCAAATTTTTCAATGGTATACCCCGAGTAACTCAATTTCCACAAGAGTTCCGTTGGGCCTTCGCAGTTCAACCCTAGTCCAGCACGTCCTTGACAATAAATAGGTACTTAAGTTGTTTTTGATTGTCATAATCCTACCAATATTTTAATCACTGTACAGTTCCTATTTAATTTTGAGGAGTTCCCTTGTGTATCTTCAAAATCCAAAGTCCAATACCAATGAAATTAATATGGTATCATCTTTAAGGTGTCTTCTTTCAAACAAAAAAAGAATCATCTAAATCGGTTCATAAACAAAAAAGTAATGGTTGAAAATCCGCCTGAATTCATATAAAATGGTAACAAAAACGACAGTTTTTTCAAGATTACTTGAAAACTACTGAACCGATTTCAAAATTTCAAAAAATGGGACCAACTTGGAAAAAAATGTCATGTTATAACGTTTGAATCATTTCAATCGGTTCAGCCGTCTTCGAGTAATCGGTGTACATACATAAATAAATAAAAAATATACGCGACGAATAGATAACCTCCTCCTTTTCAAATTTTTGAAGTCGGTTAAAAAGTTAGAGAATGTTGCATAACATTTGTTATATAACTTTATATAACTGCTAACCGTAGGAAGCTATTAAACCTACGATCAAAAATATCCTAGATAACGCTTCAACCCCCAGATCCAATAATTAATCCACAGATAACTTCCATGCAACATTTGCCATTAAAAATTATGCAAGCGCTAACACAAAATTAAAATCGCGAATATCTCAAATTAGACGTAAGAGCCCGAGCTGATTTTTTTTGTATGTAAATATAAAGCTTAAGTATTACTTGCAATAATAATTTCGTGCGCAAACTGAACACTTTTTTAAAAATAAATATAATTCAATAACAGCTTTTTTCCAAAAATCTTCAAAGTTATTAATAATTGCCATTTTATAAACAGTCCAAAATAACCATAATTTAGTAGTAGTTACAAAATACAATAAATAAATAATTTTAAAAGAACTAATGACAAAAGACATATTTCAGTTTTTTCTGTTTTTTGACCCTTTTCAAACAGCCAACTTTAAGATTTTTTTTCTCGACAACTGTCCATATTTGACCTGGGGTTACTTCAAGTGAATTGATCAGCATAACTAAATAAGTCAATATGCGGGGTCAGTAAAAAATGACCGATTCCGAGGTCTCTGGGAACACTGTGAAATGGTGTGACGTAACCCAAAACCTTGATTAGTTCGGTATTAAAAAACTGACACCGTCCAACCCAGCGCATGCATACTCTACGTCTAATATTTTGGATTCATAATTTAAACAATGTTATTATGAGAGCACAGTTTATAATCGAGGCTGTAATCTGGCATCGTCTCACGTTGTTTTTAGTGAGCATGGATGAACTTTGACACCATGTTTTAAATGCAGTGTTTTTAAAACCAGTGACCATTTTTATAGAACTGCCGGTACACAACAATTTCAAAATTGTTGTTAGGGCGTCAGACTTAGGTAAGATGGTAGCTAGCCAGGTGGACTTCAAATAAGACCTATCACCACCCAAACCGAGTGCAAATTGCACCGCCCTCCTGGGAATCGAACCTTGGACCCCTGCGTCTTACACGGGTGGACGAACCACTAGACCACAGATAAACGGTGCCATTATAATCATCATCATCATATCAGCCGCACGACACCCACTGCTGGGTATAGGTCTCCCCTATGGATCTCCACGACGATCGATCCTGCGCTGCCCGCATCCAGTGGCTTCCTGCAACCTTCACCCTCACGTCGGTCCACCTTGTCGGGGGCCTACCCACGGAGCGTCGTCCGGTGCGCGGTCGCCATTCCAGAACCTTTCCGCCCCAACGGCCATCGGTTCTTCTCGCTATATGTCCCGCCCATTGCCACTTCAGCTGAGTTATAGTGTTAATATAAAGTAGTCATCAATAATGCCGCACATTGGGTAGGCCACTAGTCGCGGCCATTAAACGCGACAACAAGATGCGGACTAGTTTTTTTATACATTTTGTATAGTATCGGCGCAAACCGGGCGTTCGAGTGGTCGCATTTGAGCGACAAGTTCAGGAGTCGCCCGCGCTCGTTACTTGTGGCTGCAATGAGGATCAGTAACAGGTTTGAATCCAATAGTTTTATTGATATAATATAAACACATATTGATAGCTATGAAACCTAGTGAAATAATTTTTGAAATCCGTTAAGAAATGGTTGAGTTAAAAGGGTTTGAAGGAAATGCCAAGCTCAATCTTAGACGAATCAACCACTGGACACGTAACGTAAGAAAAATGTATGAAATCACGTTCAACTAATTTTTGCGGGGCGAGGGGGGATTACACTTGTCAAATAATGACAATGTTATAGGGTGATTTAGCCGGTTTTCGGCCATAATTGGCGGCCAAATATTATGGATTGTGAAACTCGTACATTAATTCTCGGCCAGGCGGCCGAAAAGCAAATGACCTCCCAGAAATGCATTTCGTCACCCGGCCATCAAATTTAAATGTATCACACCAAATACTTTACGCGTTTAAGTCAAAATAACAGTACTAAAACTAATTTACCATACTCACACTCAATTGCAAGAAGCTTCACTTTATATCTTCTTTAGCTAATGCCACTTTATCGCTAATGAAATCATTAACATAATGATTTCATTAGTTTGTTGCATCAAACTACTTTAGGCTAAAAACTTAATCCTTTAACTAATGAGAGCCTTAAACATTGTTGCCAATAATAAAGTTAAAAAATGCATGGGATGACCGAATGGTCGAGTTTTGTTTTGAAAAGTATTCGAAGTTTGTATATAAAATGGCCAAAAAAACGCGTTTGACACATAGTATGGTTTGACAACTTATTTACCTAACCTTTGAATAAAAACTCAATATTTAAAACTGAATGTTTTATTTTATTTCTTAGTATACCTACATATAAGAGAAAAATCAACATCTACATACTAGGAGAATATTGTCACGATATTGTGTTTACAAGGGCTGATCGCACAGATGTGTCATTTCGATGTCATGTACCAGGGGCAGTAGAACTGTCTTTGTTCGCCAAATCAGCTAGTCCCATCTGGAAGGACCCTGTCGCGAAGAACCGCAAAGCGATCAGAAGCTGGATAAGACCACAAACGGCCTTACTCCTCAGGGTTTGTGGCTCCAAATTGAGGCGGTCTCGAAGCAGCAGCGCTGCCTCCTTTGAAATTCGGGAGCGCAGCCGGAATTTTTCTCCGTCATGTTTTTCGAATAAATTTATTGGTGGCGACAAGGAACATCTTCTGGATCCGATAATGACGATAGGCTGGTCGGTCAACGACATATTTAGCAAAAATACAAAGTAAACACGATGTGAAATTGGTTTAATGGCCCGTCATCGACCCATTAAAAATTATTCCTCTTTTCTTTCCTACAATACTTTAATACATCATTAAATCATCATCATTTCATCAGGATTTAAAGTGGCACTAAAAATATAAAAATCTTTCTTGCAATTGAGTGTCAGTAATAAAAATTATGTGTATCAAACCGTAAACAATATTGTAACTTACCTTCCAAAAAACTCACATGCACAATTATTTTGCTACTTTGACGACACACCTACCGTTCAATTTTCGCCCTTCTTACCCACGACACTACCAAGGCGCACTACTGGTAGTGCCGTGGGTAATTTTTTTTCCCTTCTACACTACCGGCCCAGTAGTATCATAGGTAAATAAATATATGCATTCCCCACGACACACTACCATTATAAACTTAATTAACTTCTTTAAATCACATTATCAAAGTACCAGGGTAGCATAGATTTAGAGGTCAACATTTTTAAACATAATAAATTCCTTATCCGCACGACCTTGAGCAAGTGAAGGAGGCCTGGTTATGTTTCCGAAATGGCCGAAAACCAAAGGGGGCCGGCAAACCGGCTAAGTCACCCTACTTTGTTTATATACCAAATTTTATTTATTTTACGGAAAATAGCTACTATAATAGGTTGAAATTGTGCTTATGCGTGAAAAGGAAGATTTCTTGATTGCCCGCTATTTTTTTTGCTAAACAAGATGGAGCATTTTGCCCATTTTTGTACCAATGTTTCGCCACGAGCTCTAACATCACACTGACAACGCAATATCGTTTACTGAGGCTATCGGTCACAGTAAGTGGCTAAGGGGTAAAGGCGAATATGGCTGTCATTTCGCGTCCAGTGGTTAATTCGTCCAAGAGCTCAATGCATACGACATAAGATTCGCGTACGTCGCGGTGACGTCATAAGGACCCAGTCAGCCACCCAGAGTAAAAAAACCAGTGTTTTAAGTTCTTATAACTTCTCAGGTTTAAGAGATATAGTAAAAAAAATCACAGTTTATCATGTGGTGGCATTAGCTTTCTAATTAGCCACTAAACAAAAATCGTTACTGATCCTCATTGTCGCTCGCATCGCGCGTACACTCGGCCAAAGTAACCGGCTTCTTCCCAGCGGCCACTAAGCCACTAGCGGCTGCGATTGGTGGCTGCGTCTAGTGGCTTAACTGAGCCACTAGTGGCCGCAACTAGTAGCTCAATGTGCGGCAGCTCTGTAAACCAGCTTACTTGTTCTATTGCCATTTTCAGTACTCCTGCCCTCCGAGTACCCGCCATGAGCCTGCAACAGCGCTCGCCTCATCAGAGTGGGGTCCAGGATCTTCATACCACGCGCCTGTCTGCTTCCGCCCCACGGGCCGGTCTTCACAGCTCTGTTCACTAAATGCCTGTAAATACATATATTAAATGATAATAAGACAATATGAAGACCACAGGGGAAAAATTGGGTTGGTAAACTTTTTCGAAGAGAATTGTTTTATATTTTTTTTGATAGCACAAGTTTGAAGAATAAAGAAAATAATAGGTATTATGTTTTTTTTTATTTCACCTTTTTAATCAAATATGATTTTTTATATTATTATCGCGATAAAATATCAAACGAACGGCTGAACACGAAGTTCCCTTGCATTTACTGATAAAAAACTGATTGACAGGACAGATTTGACAGAAAGTGACAAAGAGTAATCCAATTATTTTACTCTTTGGTAATCATTAATCACGACCTAATGTTGTTGTTTGTTTTTCAGATTATTTAATTGTGATTTTCTAGTGTTTTTCTTGTTCAGTTATGGGAAATGGATCAGCTTGAATAAATCCATTATCCAGCTTATTACGCCAATGAAGTACCTTCACTGCTTTGTTCCGTTTTGTTTGAAATATAGATGTGACCATCCGCAAACCAAATTTTGAACAATTCCCATACCTTTGAAAGAGACGTGGTGCAGAGGATTAAACAGGAATTGCCTTCAGAGTGCGTTTGTGATGATCACGTAAATATATGTAGGTACATCTACAAACTTACAAAAGAGTTATTTTATTTATTTTAGCTGACTGTGACTAACATGACAACTAGTTGACATTGCCAATGCCAAACTTTTCATTTTTTTATTTGAGCAAAAGCATTACGCATACAGCCGTAATAGTGATTTATTGTACTATGTTGTAAATTTTAATTTTAAATTAAAATGACGTATTATAAAAATTCCGCAATTCGTTATTTCTGACTCCAAAGCCAAAAGCTACCAGAAAATATATAATTCACAACAGTTTTGAAAAAGTTTACCAACCCAATTAGGAATAGCAATCAAAGGTAAAGTAGGTACCTTTGATTGCCATTCGTAATTTTTCCCGTAAATTAACATTAATATTTTATGGCGGTATCCTGGCCGGAAGTGGCGCCGCGGTGAATTTTATTTAATATTGTAATTCTAATACAACTTTACGTGGAATTTTTAGGGCTCATAGTCTAGTAATTTTAGACGGCATCGTTACCTTGTAGTCACTGTTAGAAGTAGATATCTATCAAAACTGCTAATAGTGGCCGTTTTTGACACATTTGCTATCTACTTCTACGAATGACTATGAGCAAGAAGCTTATACCTCCCTCCAATGGAGATTGCACGGCCAGTGTCATATTGAAGATAGAAAAAATGTCCTTGAGTGACGTGACGGCTTATTGCAACCTCTTTATTTAGTGTTACAATACGTGTTCGTTGTTCGTTCGTTCGTGAGAAACGAAAACGTATTGTAAAATGAAAAGAAAGAGATAGCAATAAGCCGTGACGTCACTAAAGAGTATTTTTTCAATCTTCACTATGATACTAGGCGTGCAATCTCCGTTGTGGGTTTAAGCTTCTTGACTATGAGAGAATGTAGTGAACCTTCTAAAATACTAAAGTTTTAGTAACACCATTTTCTATAGTATACAATTTTTTAATTAAAACATCCGAGGGCACCACTTTCGATAGTATAGCTCCACCTTAAAAGACTAAAACCAACCACATGTGCACTGAAGAAAACAAATAAGTAAGTAGGTAATATAAATGAAAAAGAAGGAAGAATATGGCAAGAAAGAAAACAAAAATAAAAAAGCGTCGATGTCACTTGACATTCTTTTCAAGGGACATCGGTTTTTGGCTGACATCGGCTGACCCTCATGATTTTTACATAGTCGTCCCTTAGCCAACAACACCGCTCAAGTCGAAAATTGGCGGTTCTTAGACTTGAATGCCATTGGACAGAGCTGGTCATCGCGCATCCAATCGTAGGTCACACTATCAAATTTTGAGCCAATCAGATGTCAAAATTTGAAAAGAAGTGACAGCGCGCAAGTAGAGATGGGCGGTGGGTAATAACCCGATGGGTATTTACTGGGTAAATACCCAATTTGGGTATTTACCAGGTATTTACCGGGTAAATACCCAAAAGCATGGGTAAAAACAATAAGCACGTTGTGGCTTAGTAGTATTTTTAGTCCGACTAGTCTAGTCCGTTTTAATGTTTTTAGTCCGACTTTTTTTGTAATAAAAACGTGTTTTAAAAAAAGTTTTTTTTTCAGTAAATTTTTATTTTCTGCTTTTTAGTTAACGAGCTAAGACTAAAAATATACCATCTCCTATCGGAGCACTCGTCAAGACGATTCAAACGAGCCCAAACTCGATGGGGTTGCATGGTTTTAATACAGAGTTCCAGTGGCCTTCTTCCGGCTCTATCATCAGAACCTGGAAACTTCCCAAAAAAGTACTCAACAAGATGATTCAAACGAGCCCAAACTCGATGGGGTTGCATGGTTTTATTATAGAGTTTCTATGGCCTTCCTCCGGCTCCATCATCAGACTCTGGACACTTTTTCCCTACAAAGTACTCGTCAAGACGATTCAAACGAGCCCAATCTCGATAAGGTAGCATGGTTTTATTAAAGAGTTCCTGTGTCCTTCCTCCGGCTCCATCATCAGACCCTGGAAACTATTTCCCAACAAAGAACTCGTCAAGACGATTCCAACCAACCCAAAGGAGAATGGCAAACTGGGAACCATTTTCCAAATTCATAAATACTGAGCGTGCCCAATTTGGACCTTATGAGATTTAAAGGTCATAATTTGGTGGTTACTTTTCAATTTAAAGTGTTCGTAAAGAAGGAGGCAACATTTAGAAAAACATGATAGTAATATTCTTCTTAGCTAGAAACAAAACGCAATTGATCTGAAACAAAACGCTTTTGTGAGGTTTGGTTTATTATTGTTATATTGGCCCATCTAGAAAAAAAAGACAGGGAACCAATCACGTCACGTAAATATATAAATCCAGGACAGCCAACATGACAGCAGTCTAAGAACGGCAATGTTATTAAGTTGGTTTGCCTACTAGGTGCTGTTTTGAGGTTAAGTTTTAAAATAAACTTTTTATCCCCAGCTTTAAAGTGTATCTTACGATTACATAATTAATTAGGCTTTAATAGAGGATTAAAGTCATGCTATTTACTTCTTGGCACGCTAAGCCTTTATGTGGTTCTGAAAATATATGGGCACCTGCCATTCTCCTTTGATGGGGTTGCACGGTTTCAATATTGAGTTCCTATGGCATGGTCTTTCGGCTTCATCATCAGACCCTAAACCACGTCTCCTATTAGAGTACTCGTCAAGACGATTCTAACGAGCCCAAACACGATGGGGTTGTATGGTTTTTTCATAGAGTTCCTGTGGCCTTCTTCCGGCTTCATCATCAGATCAGCTCAATGACACCATAATATCGCATTGCCTTTCAGTTCTGGCCTAAGTTCAAAGTTTTAAGTCTCTAGCTCATCGGGAAGTTAGGATAAAATCGGAGAAACACACAAACAAACAAACTAACAAACGCGAAAGCAACCTAATAAAAACGTGTTAAAATACATAGTACCTACGTGCAATTTGTAAATGGATTATTAATGGGAAAGTATTAGCTGTGCAGAAACCGTGTAGATTTCTTGCATAAAAAGCATTTAAGTAATTTAACGTTGTAGTTTAAAAAAATATTTAAATTATTAATTGAATAACTTTACAACATAATTTAAAAAAAATGGGATATTGTAATGGTAGTTACGAATAGTCATAAATAATTATAGCGTTATTGCTGTTAGACAGTCTTGTCAAAATTTGCCCTAATTAATCGCATTACAGAGTAAAAAGTCGTTGGATCTGTTTTTAGCAAACATTCCAGACGCTCTACACCTCCATGGCAGATCAAGTAGCATTTAAATAGTATAAGAGACTAAAGAAATAGCTGGAAAGTAAATACCCATCTTTTGGGTATTTACCTGGGTAAATACCTTGATTTTGGGTACTTTGGGTATTTACCCGGTATTTACCGGGTAGAAACCCATCTCTACGCGCAAGTCTGTTACCCACGCAACACCGCACAAGTCATCATTTCGCCATATTTTTTTCGTGTGTTACTTTGCGCTCCACAATTCATATATTTTTTATGTAAATTTGTCGCTGAAATTTCCATAGAAGTTGTTTGAATAAGGGATTAAGAGGTAAGGCTTTATTTAATTGTTCTGTTTTTTTTATTCATGCTTATGAATGTATAGAAAATTACAGTATAAAGTTTCCTATTACTTAAGCGGTGTTTACTTACTAATATTTTTGTACTTAGGCGGTGTTACATACAACATTTATTTTATTCTTTTTAAGAACCTTAAATTAATTATTATTTAGGTAATACACGATGGATGAAGAAGCAATTAATCATTACTCAAGTTATGTGAGTTCAGATGAAGAATTCATCAGAAATGAGGAGAACCGTAGGAGAAGTAAAGTTACCGACATCGCTCGAAGAAATGCTCAGCAGCAGTGGGCTGGACACATAGCGAGAAGAACTACGAGTACTTCCTTGACAGAACGGAAACCTACATAAGAAAGAAATTTTATAGATTAAGTTATAATCAAGCAATATGATCAACGATCTCAGAACCTAAAATATTATAAGACAATGTAATGATAAAATTGTATTGTAATAATAATGATACTCCGATGTCTTTTTATGGACTCTGTGCTTCTTCATCTACGTTCAGACTGCCTGACAGCTATCTCTACTCTCCCATTTGATCGTAGATTGCCAAACTTCCTACAGCAATATCTTTCCTTTAATCAAGAACTGACATAAATAAACCCAGTGGATCAAAAACTGACATTAAAACTTAATTTTTTTCACCGAAGGTTTGCGACCACCATCGAATCGCGAAATTCGTTGGTGGTTGGTAATGAATTCAGTAATGATCTGCTGGGCCAGTCAGTAATTTGGTATTCAGTGACACTCCTTGAGTTGCTTTCTCGTCAAGAATATGTAAAAGTTTCCCAGATTTATTAATATTTCGAACGCCAAAATGTGAGAGATACCGTACTTGACCAACTGGTCCCTGAGCAGTTTTCATGGCATAATCTTTTTCCAACATGTTATGCATCGAGTAGTCTATCATCTGAATTCCATCATTTTCTCAATCAAGCGTGATCGATTTTCGGCGTTTCTCTTGTTGTTGGAAAGCTTGATGCCGTCGTTTGGAGAACCATGGCAAAGCAGACTCCCAGTATTGTCGATTTTCTTCGACTTAGTATCAAGCGAGAATGCGAAGCGCTCGTCGTTCTTCTGGAGAATATCTAGGAAGCTTAGAATTCCTGTTCAAATCTGAAGTAGTTCTCTACTAAGAGGTGAAGTTTATCCTCTTCTTCAGACAGACTGAAGGTGAGAAGCAAAATCAGGCATAATCTTCCTCGAAATTGACGACGAAACTCCATGCAGGATCCAACTAAGTTCAATGAGAGAGGCGACAGGCTCATTCTTCCTTCCTTCTTTTATTTCTCGGCTTATAAGCAAATGCCAATAACCTTGGCCTATCAGGACTGTCGGTCGACCGAGGTGGTTCTGTACACCTGTTAAAGCTGCCTTCAAGCCCCTGGACGGTGACTGGAAGCACTTTGAAAAGACCCAGTTTGGCACTGGATGTTTGCAGTAGCAACGGCAGTCTTTGGGTCTTTCTTCTACTCGGTTTCCGTCTTCTTCCAGTCATCATGGTGAAGTAACTTATGGCGACTACCATTGCAAGTTGAGCACCCAACTTTCAACGACAATGAGTAGCTTTCAGGCATCAGAAGCATAGTTGGCGCTTGCAAATCCACTCCTAGCATTGGCTAACGTCTTCTCTTTTGAACTTGTCACAGGCAGTAATCTGATGGCCCGTGACATCACAAGAAATATACATAGCTTGTTGCTTGAGTTCCTTTGTGCTGTTCGTCAATATTATCAATTATCATCGGCACCTCCGGGTTAATCGTCAAGATCAGTCGTTTTCATGTAACTGATTTGAAGGACTTCGGTGGTTGTGGTTCTATGCTGCCTTTCTAATCCCGCAGGTGGAGGACATTGGTTACTAATTGATCTCAACATTGTGTTCTTAAAATGCAGAGTTTTAAATACATACATGTTAAATATTTATTTGTTTTTGTTTTTTATAAACAGTTTTCATTTTATATTATCTTTTGTTACGAATTCCCAACAACACCGCCTAAATCTAAATAAAATATCAGTCAACACAGCTCAAGTCATCAAATAATAGTTAAACTAAAATAAATTGTATAAAAATGTATAAATAATGATTTCTTATTCTATAATTAGTGTACTTATTTAGTAATAACACATAAAATATAACTATGATTTAAACTAGATAGTTTTTATTGTCTCCTGTAAAGTTGGTGAAAATGACTTGAGCGGTGTTGTTTGCTAAGGGATTATTACTCTACACTACAATACTAAAACCTTATCAAACCATACCATACAATAGGATTATAGGTACACACAAATGCCACTAGATGGCATTATTAGTTTAAAATCGATGTTCTGCTGACTCCTTGTTTTTCCCCTGTGCTCTTCATATACCTACAGCAGAGGTGCCCAAATGATCGATCGCGATCGACC
Source organism: Agriphila tristella (assembly GCA_928269145.1). Classification (NCBI taxonomy): domain Eukaryota; kingdom Metazoa; phylum Arthropoda; class Insecta; order Lepidoptera; family Crambidae; genus Agriphila; species Agriphila tristella. Next base: position 24,689,873 of record OV743436.1, on the reverse strand, counting down.
GGTCGATCGCGAGAGGTTTTAAGGTCGATCGCCAAGGATAGCTGAAATTATTAGTGATAAATATTTGATAGGTTAAACTGTGACTTCATAAGTAGGTATTTGGTGGGGAAACGGTAAAAATGGCGATCTCTTAGCCTTAAGAAAAAGTATGGGCACCCCTGACCTACAGTTTTGTTCCTAAGAGCTAAATCAACAGGAGACCGGAAAGACACGAATATCATGATATCTTTTTTGCAGTTGGCGGTCAAGTCAGTTACTGATTTATTAGGAAGTAATTAAAACATTAACCAGACTATAAAGTAGGTACAACGGCAAAAGGCTAAGGTGAATGGAGTTGGCATTCAATGTATTTTGACGATTACATTTTTTAATGCGGATGACAACCGAGACCGCCCGGGAATCGAACCCAGCACCTCAGAAATGGCAAAACGATAAGCTAATTTTTGCCACACAGAATACATAGTCACAAAATATAGACTTTGTGACATAGTAGTACAAGTCCACGGAAATAAAGGAGATGGTTTCATAGCCTCTGATTAACGGCTACATAAACAATAAAATAATTAGAAATGCGATTATTCGATATACAGCTACAAATTACTGTAAAATAGTAGCATAACTGCTCCGGCCACCGGCCTTTATCATCAGTTTATGCAATGAAGCTCTGCAATAATTATTTTTTTTATAATGAGCACAAAATAATAAATATTATTATGTCATATTATCTAAAGTACGAATAGGAAAACTTTCAGCCTCTCAGCGCCATCTATGGTAACTATTTGGACCATAGCTATCTTTAAACTAAAGTCTGCTTTGACCCACAATGAACTATGCCATCAGGTTTAAAAGCTCTCACACATTGTACTCAGTTCCTTAAACGAGGAATAGATGACACTAAAAGATAATGTAATAATACCTACATTATTGTATGGATGGACTATGGAATTTAAAGTGCCGTTTCTGATACCAAGTTCCGTTATTTCTCTTGAATCATTAGATGTAATAGCAATAATCTTGCAATTATGACAGAAAGTCGAAAAAGGAAATTGCGTCGGAGATAAATCAAAATTGTTGGTTATTAAGGTTCTTTGCGAACATTCTCACGGCCGCCATGATGGTCGGGTGCTGTACAAAAGCTGCTTGCTGGTTCCTTATTCGCATCATAATCGACGAAGAAACTAGCACAACCTCGTGCAGCTTTATTACCATGTACTACAGCTCTAAAGGCTCTCTGTGCTCTATCTCTAATTCACAATATGCGCTTAAGAAAGCTTGCTTAGCCAGTTCTAATATAGGTAAGGGCATATTTTCGTAGCAGTGATATATTTACAAATTATGCTTATAGTGATGTAAGTATAAGTACCTACCTAACTAAATGGGTGAGTGAGGCCGATATCCATTAACGGTATGTTATTACCCGCATTATATCGCAAAAACAGATACAACAAGTACCTTGCCATTGGTATTCGATCAGAGAGGTTTCGAATGTTTGGAATAAATAAAACCACCAAATACTGTATTACATCAGCTTTAATTAGTCTAATTATCATCCATAACTTCTTCATTGTCATTCGAATCATCATCTAAAGGCTCCAGTTTAATAAAACTTTTTGAGGATACCAAAGATTCTTCCAAATTCAACTGTCTCACTTGCTGCGTTCTTGGGTTTTCTTTTTTTTCGAGAGCATTTTTGAAATCTTCTTCAGACATCAAATAATCATAATCGTCTTTAACCAGGACGGAAGCAATGCCTCTTTTGGGATCCGTCCCAAATACCATTTCACTTGGAGTTCTACAGATTTTTCCGTCAAATTTGGTATTCAAAGAATATTGAATGAACTTGAGTCCTTGATGCCATTTCGTGCTTTGACTTGAAGATAACCATTCATTGAGTGCTTTCAATATGTCCCCGTTGGTTTTCCCATTGAATTGTGAATCGCTAAAAATTCCACTTGTTGGCACCACTTTCATATTTGGGCATATCGCACCTATTCTTCGGCAAACAGCTGTAATAATATCCATTCCATTCTTGGACTGCAAAATATTGGGGGCGCCGAATACTAGGAAAATCTCCAGCAAACTGTCAACAGTTTCATCTACGTTAACTGACTTCAACGGTTTTAAATGAATATATTTATTTATGTAGTCTCTGTAAACCGCCATGAATTTGTATTCCTCTTCCGGATCAGTCGTTACATTTAAAATATCAATTTGTGCTCGTGAATATAGTTCGGGATGACTGTATTCTTCAGTTTCTTCTTCAATCTCGTCTGGTGTAGACGTATCAGTTTCGAGAGGATCGCAAGTTTCGTCAAAATCCTCCGAATTATTTAAAGGTTCTGGGCGTGGGAGTAGTTTTGATCGTGACGATTTGGGTGTCCTTGTACGGTTCACCGTCTTGTTTTTACAAGAATTGCACATCCTCAAATATAACACTACACTTTCTTTTGTAACATTGCGATACAATGGCTTTACTGCATTCATCAAGCGGTCTTTTCCACAATGATTATACGCAAGATGATATTCACGAATTATATCGTATGTTTCGTCTATGGTGACGAACATTTGCTGCGATGGTTGTCCGTCTTTACGCACAAGATACAACCTTTCTCCCGCGGAAGTTTTTACAACGGCATATCTCTTGATGCGGCGGTAGTCCAACGTGGTCTTTTTCGTTTTTGCATGTGCAGCCTTCACTTCTTCTATTATCTGTGCATATTGCTGTGATGTTAATAAAAACGAATGCGACACCTTATTCTTGCACACTTCGTCTAATCTCCTTTGGAATTCTTCCCGATCAACATCAGTGTCGATAGACGACTTACGTTCTTGCATTTCTGTTACGTCCATTATTCTCTCACTAAGTTTATTTTAAAGAACACAACACAATTCACAATTGCGTTCCAAATTCAGTTATCGATTAATGGTTAACGTAAATCCAGATATTTATCAGCAAAATAACCAACGCCGTGCATAACACAATGGCGTAGCGGGCACAACTGGTATCGCGTGCCTATTTGCGTCAAAACCGAGAATGGCCGATAGCGCGGCGGGCGCTGCCGACGCGATCCCCTCGGTCGATTCTCGTTTCGTCCCGCGTAGAAGCTGTATAGAGGCGGACATTACCCGCTCTAACCGGTCGTGGTCGGCCGCTCTCGGGTCACTGTACGATACAACGCAAGCTATGCAGTTTATCCTTTTTAGACTTAGCTAAAAATACTTTTAACTGTATGCCTAATGTTTGTGGCCTTGCACTTGTAGTTGCGACAAAAAAAATATTTTATGCATTAAAGTTTATGACTAACTGCGACTGATGCGACTTGATGCTAATTTGATCGTTACAATTTTTATTAACCACTTGAAATAATTAAAGCGCCGTTAAAAACATAGTTCAGGGGACATGATGACTATAAAAATAACAATAAAAATATTATATTTACTTTACTATCATTTCACGAACGGTACTTACATTTGACACCTCCATAAACGAAGTCACAAATTTATTATTTACTTACCTCTAGTAGTTAGGTACCTAAGACATGTTTAATTATTTAGTGCTACAGATGCGAATAAATGAACTACCTACTTTTTCCGAAGAATGTAGATGCAATAGCGCATTTAGTTAGAATCTTAGTTAGAATACAATTAAAATCCATTAAGCTCACTTAAGTGCAAACAACGTGATGGCACCCAGCCACAGCCAGAGAGACCCGAAATTGTGTAAAAAATATAGTTTTTCTACATTGACCCAACCGGAGATCGAACCGGATCCTATTATTAATTCTGTATCGGAACGTTAGCTTTATTCCGGAACCTTTAAGGTGGCGAAATGCGAGGCGACCAAAGGGAGGTTGTTAATTGGTACTCAATTGGAAACTGGTGAACCTAGATACCTACTTGTTTTGTTTTGATGGCAACTACCTAGCTTGTCCAAGAATGGCGAAGTATTAGAAAGTTGAGTTGCGAATTGCGATTGCGTTTACGACCCAAGTTTCAGGACATTCGTCATCATTCGAATCATGCCACACCATTAAAAGGACACATCCGGAGTTTCCTGCCGGATATGTCCGGAATTTGTCCAGTTTGTTTATGAATAGAATAGAATAGAATAATTATTTATTTTCCAAAAATGCAGTTTAGTACAATTTACAAATTTTACAGTAAAATAGATTAAAATAACATTTGCCTGAACTAGGAAAAAACCTGTGTTTCAGGCGAGTATAGCCTACATTTAACATGAATCAATTAATCTCTAACTTAAAAAGAATTTCCATTTACACATTAGGTACACATTACAAATTATGCTTAGAATGACAACACTTAAATAAAATATAATACTATTTTGTTACGATCAATAGCCTCTCTGTATCGTCATATGACATGCTTTGCAGAGTATTTTTTAAAGTTATTTTACAATTCCTAAAATTAAGTGGATAGATGTTAGCTATCCTATTTATTCTATTGTAGAGAAATGGGCCCAGAAACAGATAAAACTTTGCTGTAAAAGCATATTGCTTAGAAACTGTTTGAGTGCAGACTATATCTTTCCGTCTTTTATTTAATATTTCAGAGTTAAAGGTGAGGGCTGAGTGCTGTTTTAACACTATGTTCATAATGAATAGTTGTCGTACTGATAATACGTTACAGGACTTATATAGAAGGTTAGTAGGAAAGAGAAAAGGGCGGGAAGTTGACACTTTGAGAATCGCTCTCTGTGCTCTCTCTTATATTTCTAGAATTTTTATTTAGGAAGAAAATTTTCAAATTCTGCCCGGTTAAGTAGCGTACCTCTCTACCAGCGTACTCTACACCTAGCTAGACAATATCGTAATCGTAATTTCCCGCTCAATTTTTTATTTTCAAAAACCAACTTTAAAAATTAAGTTAGTGATGTGAAAAACCGATACAATCAATCATTAACAAATTATTTGCTCAAGATTTGAAAGTGAAAGTGAAAGTGAAAGTGAAGTGAAAGTGAAAGTGAAATATATTTTATTTAAATAAGCTCACATAATAAGCATTTTTAAATCGTCAATTCTTTTACCCTACCACCCATTATGACGTCTTTTAACTGACAAGAAAAATGGGCGCAAAAAACTTGTCAGCTTTATCAATCAGATGGAACGATATTTACAAATATGTATATCGTTTCCAGACTTTATATTAACAAAGATTAACAAATAAATAACATTATTGAATTAGCTCATTTCTTAATGAGTTTCAAATTTCTTAATCAATTTACAGATTTTAAGCTAAATTCAAAGTTTGAACTTGTTATTCAGTCTAGGATAAAAATAAAAGAAAAACATACAATTCAATATGCATTAAGATAGGTAGTCAGAAGCAGACCCATTCCCACTGGCAGCACCAGTTCCCGAACATGACGCATGAACCAGCCATCTCTTCGCTCAACCATATTTGAGGGAACGTAACGACCCGCCTCATACGACACCACCGCAGAAATGATTAAAGAGAGCATGACATACTAAGACTACCTATGTTAAGGCATCGAATTGAAAATTTATATCCAAAAGCTTTTCATAGGTCTTTCACTAAACTACTGACTATAGAAAGTAAAAATATTGCAATTAAATAAATCAAAACAAGGTAAGCTATTAAGAATTATATTTTTTGAGTAAGAAGTGCCATACATACAGACAATATAAAACAGATCTTTTATATACGAGTTATACGACGCCCTTAATACAAGCAGACAGAAGCAGACCCATTCCCACTGGCAGCACCCGTTCACGAGCATGACGCATGAACCAGCCATCGCTTCGCTCAACCATATTTGAGGGAACGTAACGACCCGCCTCACACGACACCACCGCAGAAATGTTTGAAGTGAGCATGACATACTAAAGCTACCCATATTATATATATATATATAAGTATGGGATATTAATAATATTACCTTCGCCTGTCTTAACAATGAATTTTCTCTGAAACGTCGCAACATCTTGATAAATTAAATAGTTTTCAAATCTTTCATTATCTATAATAAGCAATAGACATCATATCCAGTGATACAACTGGATTTTGAACGTTTACGAGATTTTGACAAATTTGTTGTGTGACGTTTCGTATGAATAATTATGACTTTACTATATGTACTTAAAACTAATAAAACAATCAATATATATAAAGGCATATCTGCTTACCTTGGATATGGCGTTCCGTCGGGTCCTGGACAATCATTCCCCTGAAGAGCATCTCCCCATGCGTATTTCAGTCTTGGGCCGCATTCTGTTGCTATGCTATTCGCTATAAGCGCCTGAAATATTGGTGAGAAAAAATATTGAAAAAAATGCATCCATAAAAATTTAAAAAATGCAACATTAATTGTTAACGATGTTTAGCGCATTCTGACAGGAATATTTTTAAGTGAAGTAATAGTTAAAAATTCAATCGTTATAAAACTTCCTATTTATTAGTTTAATTGTTTAATTTTATTGACTTTCTTCTTACTTTTAGTTAGTTTAATAAATGTTCAAGCCTAAACCAAACTTTTGATTAAACCTACGTAGATAGTGAATTACAAGTTGGAAAAGGCCATGCCACTACGGTTGCCGAAATTCCTACGGAAAGCAAAATTCTACGCGGACAAGAGAAGTTGCGGGCAAGAGTTGCCTAGCTAGTCCATTAATTGCGTAGATCTATCTTTTAACACTTTTTTGTTTAGTGAGATTTTGAATATACATAGTCAAATTTTTTCAGTCACTTCTGAATTCCTTTTTGCAAAAGCATAAATTGTTATTATTAACTTTATTGGTGATTGGCTGCCGCACGATATCATGCAGCTCGTGAGCCATCGTGGGGTCGGTATGTATGCCGTGGCCGAATGACACAGTTCCCGCAACCACTGTCGGACCAGCTGTCACAAACAAACGAAACCCGTCCTTTTTCTTGTTCTTATTCCGAAAACATAGGATTAGTTTGATGACTCAGCAGACCACAATCACTGCAATAAAAAATACCTTATGGTATTTATGAAGAGTTATTTTGTGACTGATCTGGATAGGCAATCAAATCAGTTCTGCATATTAGGTTAAAATAAGTCACTGATGAATGATCTAACTAAGCTAAGACTTCTTATTCCGAAAACATAGGATTAAATAAATGACTCAGGAGACCACAATCAGAGCGATAAAAAATACCTTATGGTATTTATGAAGTTTTTCACTGATCTGATACGCGCCAATCTAATCAGTTCTGCATATTAGGTTATAATAAGCCCTAAGCTAAGACTTCTTATTCCGAAAACATAGGATTAGATGGATGACTCAGCAGACCACAATCACTGCGATAAAAAATACCTATGGTATTTATGAAGAGTTTTATTTTTGTCACTGATCTAATATGTGCCAATACTGCCAATCAAATCAGTTCTGCATATTAGGTTTTAATCAGACCCTAACAAAAAAAAAGCATACAACATAGTCTAAGCTAAGACTATGTTCTATGCTTTGAGCATATTTGCAACAAATATTTTGAAATCGAGTATATTTTGAAGCTGCTATGCAGACATTGACCTATATTGCTCAATAATTACGTCCGGTGCTGGTGTTCGTTGCATCCAAAACAATAGTCATGTAAGATATGTGCTTCGAATCAAAACGAACCTGCAGAAGAAAGTGCCAGTGTAAGATTTCTAGGTCATTCATGTATAAGTAACATGTCATTGAACTGTTTGTGTGGACCGGTGTCAAGTGTAAGCGCATACGCCGGTTTGTTTTACAGCCAACTCATTTGATACTTAAGTCCTTAAACTTTTTAAGTACATTGGCACCCAATTAGCTCGGGTGAAATTTTGCATTTCTCTGCGCTCTTCGGTTTCAATTGCAGCGAAAGGTATAATATTACCAATGTTACTCATGTCTACTCTAATTACATCATGATTATGAATGAAGTCTCTTGTAAGCGTTGCCTCGTCTTTGCGTAACGCAATTTCCTTAGGGACGCATTGTTGGACAATATATTCTCAATGGTAATAGGAAGTCAATGCAAAAGTGAAAATTGTATAAAGAAAAAGCAGCGAAAGTGGTCGGTGGTCTCTTGGCTCTATTGTATGGAAAGCACGTTCTTGGACGACATTTTGAAGCTTGATTTCAAAGTAACAGTACCCACTTTATCTTTACATATATTCTAAGTAATCGCAAGAGCCTTTTATTCTATTTACATGAAGTTTCACTTTGTTTGGCATAGTATCAAAATTTTCTAACATTTAGTACTAACACGCAGGTAATAAAAGTAGGTGCTTTCTATGCTAACTGTGGGTACACCTCTGTCGATATTTTTTGCAGCTGTATCTTCTTTATATACAAAATATTGTATACGGCGCTGTTAAATAGAATTTTAAAATTCTTGGGTGCTATCGATAAATCAATATAGTTTTCTACTTGCAATTACGACCTTAATATATTACTGTGGGAAAGAAAACGGGTCACCGCGTTATTTTCATACAAATATCTATCAAGAAAAATGCTCACTTCAGTCTTATTGAAAAAAAAATTTTGAACATATCTGCAATGTTTTATAAATTGATGGCTATACTCGACTGATGTTCAACTTATCAATAAACATTTAAGCAACTGCAAAAAACTTCAAATTTCCTCAAACATACAATGATTTCAATTAAATATAATAATATATAAAAGACATTGTATGAAACCTAATTGCGGTTTACATTTGTTTCTTGTTTTGAGGAAATCAAGAGGTGTCAGTATTAAATTCTTTGACATGATTAATACGAGGGTGGTTTGATAAGTCCATGACTTTGAAGAGAAGAAATACTTTTTTTTTTTTCATTATTTATTTTTGTGTCTTAAAAAGAAACTCCTTAAGGCATCTTTACACTACTTTGTTTCAAATTCGGCAAAAAATTATTACTTTTGGAAACAAAAAGCTAAAGCGACTTCTAACTTTTCTTAATGACCCTGTCGACCCTCTCGGCGGCACTCATGACATCAAAACTCATCGAATGAAGATGTTTCCTTCCTATTCTGTAGATTCAACCCCAGTGAGATTTTTTCTCCTACCAAACATGAATAAATGTCTTGGCGGGCAAAGATTTTCATCAAGCCAAAAGGTGGTGTCTGAAATGGGCCCTCATTTCAGTTACCAGTTTTCAGGCGATGAAAGAAAAAAAAATGGGTTAAAGAGGTAGGAACTTCGTTGGACTGAATACGCAGAGCTATAATAAGATTATGTAGAGAAATAAAATCAAATATTCCGAAAAAAAGTATTTCTTCATTAAAAAGTCATGGACTTATCAAACCACCCTCGTAGATACTTGATTCATCCAAATCATTGCAGAGATGGCCGAATTACTTCATAAATATTTCCACGTTCTTTTGATCTGAGATTTATGTATGACCTAATTAGTTAGAAATCTAAGCACTCCTTCGTATCCTTATAGCTCTTAATAACATGTCACCGGTCAGCAACCTTAAACTAATGGCCTGTTAATGCGCATACGCAGCGAATGGGTGCTGTAGTTAACAGTAAACTGGAAGATAAACCAACTTCACCCACTGTTCTATGCCTTTTTTACCTATCTATCTCAACGGTTTACTTGCTCCGAATGCATAGGCAATGAGTCAGTCAACCATATAGTAGGATAAAGTAACTCAAAGCTTTTTTATTTTTTTATAATGGTTACAAAAGTTGAGACCATTTCGTTCAATATAATCTCCTAAATCTCTAAATGTGCTATGGCATCAAACATTGTTTTCTCAACCGATCATTAACTGATAAATGTCTATTTATAACTTATTGTTAATTAATGGATAATCACTGAAAAGAAGTTGTTATTATTGCTAATATTATGTACTTAACTGACTACCTACCTGAAAAGTACTAAAAATATTTTATTCTGAAAATATTGTTTATTTAATTTTAAGCACCAGTGGTTTTGGCATCAAAAGTTTTATTAATTATAAAATAAAAGTATTTAATAATCTTTTTCAGAGCTTTTTCCTAAGTTTAGTAAACTAGTCACATTTTATGAATACATACTTGCCTAATTAAATTTGTAAGAAGTAATAGTTTCATACTTTATACTCATTATTCAAGTAAAAACAAATTGCAACCACTGTTTACCCGTTATTATATTTATAATTGGAAATTGTTTTATTAGTTATATTTAAATAATCACTTAATAATAAAAAAATATACTTACCAAGTAAACATAAACTAATGAATTTCTTAAACACATCTTATGAATTAAACTGTTATAATTGAACTAATAATATGTAAGAAATAATGCGACACAGTTTTATATGCGAATTTTCGTCCGAATGTGAAGATGATACATTCGCGTAAGTGGAAGGGCGTGCGGTCGACGCACTGCCCGCGCAGACAACAAGTGGTGTCCAATATAACGGGAGTTTAGCTGGGAGTCTTTGGCTGGGAGTTCTCGACTCCGGCGCCTATAATCCGTAGTGATATTACAACAACGCATAAAACTAAAACAGCTCCATCTATCGTAACTCGTTCGAATCTCTTACTGAAGATTACGATTGTTTATCGGTTTTACGATGTTAAAAGCACTATCGATATTTCGATAGTCCATGAACACAACACTAATTTTGACAGCTATGAAAGCACAGAGAAAAAAAGTTTATTTGTCCATGACAATCATGGCCGCTGCATGGTTAGTTGACAGCGGTCTCACAGCTGATCAAATAGAAAATAATACAGACAAACTTATTGATGGACTAGGTATCAGTAAACTTAATTTAAATTATGATGCATTGGACAAAGATTTGAGAGTATTCCAAGATACATACAACGAAACGAAGGCCCGGCAAAACGTGACATTGGAAAGCAATGTAGTCAAGGACGCAGAGAATGATACAAATGACGTATTATTTTAGTAAGTTAGTTGATTAAATCGCTTAATTTCGTGCCGCATATCTCTAGATAATATTTAATTGAGTGTTGTTGTGCAGTTTCTCATTTCACCATACGATTATTCAATCAGCTGTTTGTCAATATATCTCCATCTCGCTCGCTCTTCGTGACTTGTTTATTGTGGTCCTACTCACGTGTTACATTTTTGGGCATTCTATTTTGGTACATTACCATCATGATGTGATGCGAATATCCTAATTCTGTGTTCTCCAACGATCTTATTCTCAAGTGGCTACCAAGAAGTAATTAGTATTTTAACATACCTACTTAAATGTAATTTGATCTCAGAGCAAACGTTTGAGGTTAATGCAAACAATACTAGTCATAATGTAATTCATCTCTCGCATAACCAAATGGATGTAATTTAATGTAATAACATAGAAAATTCCAATAGGATAATGTTTTGATAGTGGAGTGTTTTTAGTCACAATGTTCCTTCATCAAATATGCCAAAAAACAATGTGGATATATCCCAGAACATGGAGAAAAGTAAAAGAACTACAGAAGACAATAATGCAAGATATAAGTGTGAATATGAAGGATGTGAGCGTACATACAGTACGGTCGGCAATTTGCGTACTCACATGAAAACACACAAAGGTAAAGAACATAATAGCTATAGTTTATCCATTCTCTTTAAGTATAATATAATGTTATTTTTATCAAATCTTTTTGACATTATCCTAGACAATGCTAGAAAACATGCTAATTTTGTGAAGTACATATGTAAAAATGTTTTTATTAATAATATAAAGGTATTTTCATCATCAGTTGCAAACATATTTTTAATAATTTAAATTATATACTATATACAATGTGAATACAAACATCTTTTTAATAGCTTTAATTTTAAACAGTGTGAATTATTCTAATTTCAGGAGAATACAGGTTTAAATGTCCAATCCAAATGTGCAATAAAGCTTTTCTCACTTCCTATAGTTTGAAAATACATGTACGGGCACACACCAAGACGAAACCATTTGGTTGTACTACAGGAAACTGCAAGAAAGCTTTTAATACACTGTACAGGTCAGTTTGTCGCTTTATATTCTTTTAAATAACACTATACATTATTGATACAAACTTAATAAGGTATTATTAATAAAAATAAATAATATAATAATATATACGTGTAGAGGTAATATAATAATAATATAAAAATAAGGGCAGCTAAACATGGCACAATTACTTCAATGTGAGGAAATTAATCGAACATTAGGTAATAAAAACTAACTTGCATCTTGTATAACATTAACTCCCTTATAGATCCTCAAATCAGACACAATACTTGTTTTAAATTTAAAACTTGTTGATGTTACACCGGTACCTGCATTAAATGTTAAGTATAAAAGATCTACCATTTATTTATATTGTTGAAGTAAATATTTTAGATTAAAATTATATTTTGTATATTTAGGTTCACCAAAAGGAATCTCCAACCTATTATTTGAATTGAATCCATATGCCAAGCTATGGTCATTTTTATTACATTTGAACATAGGTATACCTAGTTTGTACAGTCAGTAGCACAACAAGTTATAAAAACTGTCAAAAATATGAAATTTCTTTTGAACCTTAACGTCTTCGCATTTAAGTTTGAAATTGATTACCTCGTCGCGTACATACTTTGATACCACTTAAACTATGCCCTACTAAAACCTTAAACTATTTTAAAATTACTATTTTGGGATATTCCTCTAAGATATGTTGCATTGCATTGTATTATTTTTCTTTTCTATTTAATTTGCTAGAAATTCACAACTTTTAAAATAACAGAAAACAGGGAAAAACATGTATAGTAATTTACTGACATTGGACACATGCCAACAGAAACATATTCATCTTTTAATGAAATACGTACTTCATTGTTTGTTTCTAAACTGTAAGATTTGTCTTTATTACTTACATTAATTATTATCTGATGTAGGATGTTGGTCTTTTCACGGCGCATGGCATGAGCGGTAACTGTGTGATCTGCGGCGAGCTGCGATGTCGCACACGCGGGCCGATTACCACAGATCGGAGACTTTCTCCATACATTTGTAGGACCGACATAATTGGTCGTGGGTCGTTTCATTTATCACCTACAGAAAATCGGTCAACGATTGTCACGATTGTCAATCGTGAGCAGCCTGAACGTGCGGCGCGGAACACTCGGAGACTTTACCGGTGTCGCAGTGCAGTGCTTTGCACGTGCAAATGTCCTAAGAAACAATTTTATTATGTTTTTCATGTAATATTTTCGTTTGTAGACTCAGGGCGCATCAACGACTCCACAGTGGTGACACTTTTAACTGCCAAGCTGGTGGTTGCACGAAATTCTTCACGACTCTCAGTGACTTGAAAAAGCATATTCGAACACATACACAAGAGAGACCTTACAAGTAAGTGGCCGAAAAATATAGTTTTTATAAGAGAGCAAAGCCTTTATGACTAGATTTAATTTTTCTTTCACCAAAGATTTTATTTATACCTACAAAACTGCAAATTGATTACCCGCATGACACACCGTTGGTTGCGAAGTGTTTGTGAAATTCCGATATTTCTCATATTTATACTGAATTCGATGGTGATCCATGTGGTGCGGACGTTCGCAACATCACGCACCATGGGAAACCAGCTTAATTTAGATTTCACATTTACAGATGCAAGACAGACGGTTGTGGCAAATCCTTCACGGCATCGCATCACCTCAAGGCGCATACTCGCACTCATTCCGGTTCCCGGCCGCATGCCTGCGTTGAACCTGGCTGTGGTAAACTGTTCTCCACCACCACAAGCCTCAAGACACACGCTAAGAAACATCAGGTAAATACTTCTAAACTCAGACCTAATGATTAAATGTTGGTATGACAAAATTCGTTACAAAAACTGTAGTAAGATTAGGTTTTTATTTAACAACGGATCTGGAAATACATTCTAAAAATAAAACTGTAAATATCTGCATGATTTATAATTTTGTTCCCTTGTTATAGTGTCGAAAGTCAAGTTGTTTGGCTAATATTATTTTAGTATTTGATTAAAATTAATAACAAAATAATGATCTTTACAGGTTGAACCAGAGCCACATATAACTGAACTACAACCGACTAAAACTACAAATGACTTGATGAACTGGGATGGGCTTCTCGAGTCATTTGGCAGAATCACCACAGAATGCAGTTCCACGGACGAAAGTTTAGAAAATATCACAAGAGCGAACTCACTCAATAACAACAGTACCAATGTAGACATCACTGAACTTCTATTTTATAACACTACTAACATAACGAAACCAATCGACTACGATTTAACGAATATTGGAGTGTCACCATTCGAAGTTGAGAAGAAGAAGAGTCATGATTGGATCAACGTTTGTGGTTTGGAACCAACTGTAAGCGCATTACCCTCATCAATAGAAGACGTTCCATCATTATCAACTGCTATTGATAGCACTACTCAGTTACCTGTATCTATTGCAACCAATGTTAAAATTGATGGAAAATCAAAGGCCATGCAACTAGCTTTAGCCAACGAAATAGAAGTTCAAGCTCCTTGGGTCGACGTAAGTGCTTTAGCCGCTTCTATTTCAGAAACCCCAGTCAGCATCAAAGAAGAGACACCAGAAAGCATTTTCACTCTGGCCACATTTGTCCCAACTCATATGCAAAGTTATATAGACTTAAATACTGAAACAGCTCCCACAGCTAATATAATGACTCAAGAATCTTTCGAGCTGGATACTCCAAGTATTCTTGATGTTGGCGATAAAGTATTTAATGACAGTGAGCTCGTTACAAACTTGGATGCTAATAAACTTGATTCAGATATTGATAACTTCCTCAAAGACCCAGTAGAGGATCGATCACTTAACACTCCACCTCCATCTAAAGTCCAACAAAATATTGAAATTAATCCATCTAATTCTGTTTTATTTAATACAGATCTAGATTTGGAAGATACATTGTTATTCGACAATGAACCTCCTTCAGATATGTATGTCGTACAAACAGAGAATATATTTGGAAAAGAAATTGCTAAAAGGAATGCTTTAGAGCAATTAGCTGCAGATGCTGGAATATGTTCATGTAAAAAATGTGAATGCGACCCCTCGAAAGGTGAATGCAGGGATTGCAATGAAGATGAACCAAAGAAAGGTCAACCATGTTCGGAAGACAAGTGCTCGTGTGTTGATTGTAAATGCGACCATGCAACTATGAAATGTGCTGTTGGCTGCGGCTTAGCCACCGATACGAATCACAATACATTTTTGCACTACCATAGAAGGCACGCCAATTCTAGTTTAGAAGAATTGGGTGTGTTCACTCTCCATGAGTGCGAAGAGGAGTTACCAACAACTGAGATAATCGATTCTTTAAAGTGTTCTTGTAAGAGTGGGTTCACGCAGTGCAATACCAATTGGAATAAAGAAAGTTCCTCAAAACCCACAAATTCGTGTTGCGGTGGTGACAACTCAAAGTCGTGTTGTGTTACTATTTGTTTCAAAAAAGTGGACGCTTTCAAACAATTTCTTAATGACAACGACTTGTTGCATGCTCTCAAGGCTCACAATTTTAACCTTTCGACGAGTTTATAATAATCGCTTGTAGTTGCTTTAGAATTCGCTGCATTTAATATTGTACAAAAGCATTGTTCCTTGCATTATCATAACGCTATTAGATTGCAAATGTACCTACAGTATGATTTTATATTTATTGATATTATTATCACATATTATTAATATTACTTAATGTTTATTCAGTTTATTCGTTGTTGGTTGAAGTCTCAATAATTCTAGTATGCCTTTTGAAAAAAATAACAAAATTATTCTTGCCCCAGAAAATTATTTTAAAATATTAAGTAGGTATGTACTGAACAAAAACATTGCATAGTCACAAACTAATTTACTAGTGTTGTAGTATGAGATGAGAATGTACATTACAAAATGGAAACAATAAGTGAGTAGGTAAACTAGGACAATAATTATTACTAAGACTTGCAGTTTAACATCTTAAATTTTGAAAAGATAAAACAGGTTATTACAAATTTGAAAAATCTTTAAAGTGCTTTGAAACATGAATAAGGTGGTACTAAATGATGTGACGATACTTAAACAGGTGTTAGTGTTGCTTAAACTGAACAACATTCGCCAAAGAACATAGGTCGAAACCACCTTAAATATAAAGAGACCGATAGATATATACAGAGACAGTTAATAGAACATTTCACAGTTTTTGTTGATGTCTATTATATGAAAAGTGTATTATGCAACACAGTGCCAAATATAAGTAAATATATAAATAACTAAATTAATGTGTAATAATGTTATTTTAAGCATTTTGGCTTCTTATACATTACCTATATTAATGTTGTTACAGATTGTTGTATTTGTATTTATTACTTGCAAATGTAGTGCCATATAAAAATATTTTATTTTTACAATGAAATATTTTACTTACAATATTTGAACTGGTGCTAGAAGTAATGAGTGCTTTATATTTATATTGTTAATGTAATATGTACTTACCTTTTACTTAAAGTGTACAAATGTTGAAATATCTATTGAGATTTTTATTTAGATTAGTTATACTTAACAAAAATAATTTTATAAGATTTCTAGTCCATTTAACAAATAAAAGCTTTATAAAATGTCTTGATTTTTTTTAATTACCAAGCTGACCCGCGGCAGATGTTGTCTTGTTCACAGTTGTTTTGTAAAAATTGTTGTCTAATTTTTTTTGTTCGTGTAATAGCGCCCTCTAGAATTTTAACTTTTGAATTTGATTTAGTAGTTTTGCTTAAATTTTTTCCTGATAACTTTTGTAAGACCATAAACAAATCTAAAAAATACATATTTCCATTAATTAAATCATGATGAGTGGTGGTAATGTCTTTAGTTAATACAAAAATAAATAAATTAGTACATATTTGAATATGTCAACTATACTTATGTAAATAATTAAAAATGAGTCAGTATTTTTATCAGTATTTTTATTTCAAATGAAGTTAAGAGATACCATGTAGATTAAATTGAACTTACGAACAAAATATACCTAGTTGGTTACTAAGTTCTGTAACTATGGAAAACATGAATAATACTAAATTTACAAATAATGCTACAATGAATTATATACCAAATGAAAGCACAAATATTTAAGATTATCATGTATTAAAATTATTCGAAATGACCGCCTCTGGCATGAATACACGCCTTTAGACGACGAGGCCAGTCATCGATGGCAGCACGAACTACCACCATATCCAATTCTGCGACTGCCTTGAGAATAGCGCGCTTAAGAGAGTCGAGATTCATGTGGGGCTTAGCACATGCTTTCTCCTCAATAAGTTGCCATATGGCATAATCCAGAGGATTTAAGTCTGGGCTGGAGGATGGCCATTCTTCCTGCGCGATAAAATCAATTTTGTTAGCCCGAAACCATGCTTGTGTAGATTTTGCTTTGTGCGCAGGGGCAGAGTCCTGCTGGAAGACCCATGGCTGGTTTTGAAATAAAGTGTGGCTTAAGGGTTTGACAACAGGTTCCAGAACGGTATCTTGATAGACTCTAGCGCCAGTTTTCACACCTTTTTCACAGAAATGAACCTTACTTAGCCCTGAATAGGACACCCCCAGCCAAATCATCACTGATGAGGGGTGGTGACCTCGTTGGACCCTCGGAGCAATCATGCTGGCTTCTTTACTATTCTTAGCGTATACTCTATCATTTTGACGGTTAAAATTTTCTTCGACTGTGAAGATTTTTTCATCAGTAAACAAGATTTTTCGATGGCCGTTTTGTGCGTACTGCTTTAGTAGAGCGCGACTTCGTGCTAACCTCATAGCCTTCAATCGTGCGTTTAGCAGATGGCCCTTTCGTCTACGGTAAGCGTGAAGCCCAAGGTCATCATTGATAATTTTTTTAAGGGAACTTCTCTTCACAGTCATCTGTATTGCCAATAACTTTTGCTTCCGGACGGGATTTCTCGTGATTCTCGCCTTCACTGCCTTGATCACAGCTGGTGTCCGAACGGTGCGTGGTCTTCCTGATCTTTTTCGGTCATCGACGGTCAAGGTATTACTGTACCTATGGATAGTGCGATAAATAAATTGCTTGTTGATTTTCAACTTTTGTAGCAACTTGAAAATCATATTCGGTGGCTGCCCACATTTGTGCAGAGCAATTACAGCGACACGATTCTCCTTCAACCCCCATTCCATGGTGAAATAAACAAAATATGATATACGTGTGGTATGGAATTATAGCTTATAAAACTGTCAATAATATGTCATTTTTATTTTTTCTTTTCATCTGTTTTAATGGCCAGTAATCGATAAAGAAACTCAGTAACAGAACTTTTGACCAACCTGTGTACATAGAATAGGGAATGTCTAAAAAAAACAAATTGGCTGAATGAAAATAAGGAAAAGTTTCAGAATTTTGGTTGTGTGAAAAATTCAAAAAATATATACAACGTGTTACAAAAATACCCCTAATACCGAATATGGGAGATAGGCACCATCAAACTGAACAACTTTTACTATGGGACCAACTCTAAAATCGCGAAAAAAAAATCATCAGATTCATACAAAAAATAATAAAGAAAATATCAAAATTAATGAAACAGCTGATTTTTTTTCACGATATCACAGTTGTTCCCATAGTAACAGTTTGATGGTCCTTTTTTACCATATTCGGCATTTGGGGTATTTCTGTAACACGTTGTAGAAAAAAACTTTTTGTACAGAATGGAGATTATTCCTTAGGCACCACATGACACAACCACAACACAGTGTTAAAAAAAGTTTCGACTCAATTTTTATATTTTTGCGTCGAAGGGGAACTGGGTGAAATGGTTCCAATCAGGGAGACTGATCATGATCACCTGTACAGCTTCGCTGGAGTCTCCCTTCTAAATAATAAATAATAATTGTGTCAATTTTTTTTTTAATTCAATGTTGTGTTTGTATCCATGTTTTGTCATGTGGTGGCTAAGGAATAATCTCCATTCTGCTGTTACTCCCATACTTTTGTGAAAACAAAGTTATTTTATTTTATTTAGAATTTTTTAACGCAACCAAAATTCTAAACTTTACTTACTTTACCCTATTAATAAGGGAGCCTATTCCTACCTATAAACAAATTTAAGCCAATTTTTTTTTTCAGCCATTCACCATTGTGTATAAAGTGTAGATTTTATTACATCTTTGCTTACACTATTACAGCTTGACCACACAGAGTAAACAAAAATTGAGGGCGTCACTTTCTATACTAACGCAAACATCAAAATCACGAATAATTTGGCAACACTGAATATAATTTTGTATTAAAAAGTTTAAGTTCCATTTTATTTAATTTCTGCTCTTTCTGGCCAAGCTGTACAAGTTATTAAAACTAATTTAAATCATAGGACAAGTTATCCTTGATAAAAAATATAAATAATAAGTTTAAGACGACGCCTCGTGAAAAAATTTTTTTACAGGCTCCGCCCACTCACCCCTCGTATCCCATAGTGACATTCTGCCTTCAATCGTAAAGTTTGATTTTCGCGCCAAATGCCTGTGAGGTTTCATCGAAAGTTTAAAGAAGAAGAATAGAGAAACGATGGAGTCGCAATACATTGTATTTAGAACATTTTCTTTGATAAATTTATGTAGGTATCTTCAAATTGAAAAATGAAAATAAACGTAAAAACGTAAACGTCGGGAAAATAAAAATCAAGCCAAATACCAACTAATTACCAAAGTTCTGTCATGATTTCAAATAATATTAAAAAAAAAATAGTAACTAGTATTTCCTTTTATTAAATTGGCAACACCACCTCTTAGCTCCGCCATTTTTCCCGCCATAACTTTCGCGCCAATTTAAGTGGAATGGGGAGTTAAGTGGTGGGGAGAAGCAGACGATAAAACCAGCAACGAAGTCAGTTGCTGGCTTAGTTGTTGTTTGACCGTCGAGAGAAGAAGTTGAGAAAAGGATACTGCTGGAATTGTACTCTGTTGCTACAATGCAAATGCCGGAATTTAAAGCCAAATTAAGACGTTTTTATTCTTACAGAATTTATCAAATTTTTCCATATCCAGATTTTTCGGAAATTTGTAAGTGCCAACTTTTTAGAGCCTATTATACAGAATTTAATCATTTTAAAGCTTAAAAAATGATTTTTTAAGTAAAAGTCCTTTATTTCATAGTTCCCGTGGAAAAAGCGTACGCAGCGCCATTTTGACAGTTGCCTTCCCCATTAATTTATATGTTAAAAATAGTTCAATCAAACCACAGACCATAAACACTGTGGAACAAAGCTTTGCTGAAAAAAAATATTCAAAGAGTTTAGTAGATTCCCGTCATTTTGTTTTACGTTGTGCTTCCTCTTATTTTTTCTTATTTCATATTTATTTCATACATGCGACCTCATTTCGTCCATACACTTTATTTCGAATCACCCACCTTCTTTTTGTGGATAATACATTTTTTGTTACGCAATGGCGACTCTTGGAAGTTTTGTTCTGTTGATAAATTCCATCTCCTAAAAATAGGTTGCATGAGTATTATAGACTCTTGTCTTTGAAATGTGGGAGCAATTAAAACTGTCATTGTCAGTATAACTGTCATTTTACGTGTTTTGGCTGGTAAATTTTTGGAGCGCTCAAGCACAGGTCCGTCCTCAATAAAGGCTCGCGGCCGTCTGAAGTTCCAGTGCAAAGAGGTAAAGTAATATAGCTTCCCAGCGCAAAGAAAGGGACAACAATAGCGCACGCATTCCGAAATAAAATAACGTAAGCGACATTATGAAAATAGTTGATTTATTAAAAAACTAAATTATTTTTGAAAAAAGTGGTTTTATCAGAAGTTGGAACTATTTATTACTTTTCTTATAAACTTAATTTCAGTTCAAAATATGAGTCCGTTTGCTTACAGTACTGCAAAAATGATATGAGAGGCATCAACTTTGGATTTTTTTTTTATCGAGAAAATTGTTTCCGTTCATGTTTTGAGCTTAACCAAAAGATGTATTTATTAGTCTATTTTAACATATTCCAAAATTAGAACAATTGTAGAAGGATCAATAGGACTAAATCTAAATTGAAAAGCATGAAAATCCACGAGGTATCCTCTTAAATAAGTAAATGCATATAATACTTCATTTTAAAATTAACTATATTTATATAACATAAATAGTTATATTTAATCAGTATAAATAATTAAGTGTTCTATCACTGTTATTTCCGTCCAAATCTGAAAGGTCTACTCTACACAAATACTAATTGATATTTGACTAGGTACTTGCTTATTTATAATTTAATTCATATTTGACTTAAGTACCTGTTTCACACATATCAGTGAAGTCCAGCACATTACCGCCACTGTGGTAATTATTCTTTCATACATTTTCTATGAAAGTGTCCACACTTATCAGTGTCAGTGACGAGACAGTGCTCTCAGTGTCAGTGAATGTGTGTTCATAGAGAATGTATGAAAAAATAATTATCACAGTAGCAATACTGTGCCGGAGCGGAGACTTCACTGATATGTGTGAATCAGGTTTTAACAATTCAAGGCCTGGAAAATTAGACACAAAAGATTTTCTATTGTTGTCCAGCCGCATGCGGCTGCGCGGGCATTGATGAATTAAAGAAACCTCTACTGAACATTACACATTGCCTTGCTATGTTGTCAACATACTTTACACTATGTCAGCGTTTCCCAAATAGTGGGCCGCAAGAGTCATGGTACCCAGGCTTCAATAATATAATACTGGGTTCCAGCTTTCAGCAGTCTCAACTTAAGAATTCATATTTTTTTAATTTTCCTTACATGAACTAGAAGGGTTGAAAAGCTTGTGGTGGGATTTGGAAACATTAAAATACTGGGCCAGAGCATATTCAAATTTGGGAAACGCTGCACTATGTTGTTAAATACTAAGTAAATAAAATAAATCTAAGATATAAGCATACTAGATACAATAAACCAAATTCATACCTATATAAGACAACTGAAGTTTTATCATGGAATAGAAATGCAAACTATCTTCGCTTTCACATCCTCAATCTTAGCTAACGGCGCTTCTTCTTGTCGTGTCTTCGGGCTCGGGACATGGTGGCCCTGTGACCTGGTGATGATTGCTCTGAACTGCATTCGTCGCTGTCTGTATAAGTCTGGAAACCAAAAAAACTTATTTTTAACTTTCTGGTTTTTTTTCTCATCAGGATAGTGCTTGGCCTTCACCTCACCTGTACCTTGATCACGTAAAGCTGTTGCTAACAATTCTCGATTGAAAGTGCAGTTGCATTGCTGCTTTAGTTAAGATAGCTGTCACATTGGTTCTTACTAAAGCAGCAATGTAACTGTGATTTCTGTCAGAGTTGATTGCAACAAAGTTACGTAATTACCCCCTGATGTTAAGTGACGATAAGGCCAAAGGTGGACGTGCGCTACACCTGGAATCCTCATCACTAAGAAACTGGCTATCTTACATCTAACAGCTGGAACACAAAGTTTTTTAAATTGATGTTATTGTGTCAGACTTAGGTAAGATGATGGTAGCTAGCCAGGTGGACTTGAAATAGGCTATAACAGGGGGGGCCAACTTGTCTAGGAGTGTGATTTTCTTTTAAATTTCCTGGCCTATTGAGAATGACTTAGAGCATTTTCATTTTTGGGGTATTTTTCACTACAAAACCGCCGCACCCGCCTCCCGCACCGTTCAGTTGCCACTTTCTTTGCTACCACAAGCAAAGCTGTTTTTGTGATGTCTCTCGCGATCAACTGCACTGTCTCCAGAGATCGACTTTTTTGCCACCCCTGGGCTATAACACTAAACCAAGTACAAAATGTACCCCTTCCTGGGAATCGAACCCAGGACCCTGGTGTCTTACCTAGACCACAGAAGCCGTTGTTAAGAGAAATATGAACTATTCTGGTGCATTGAACACCGTAATTTCCATATAGTATTACATTCGGATCATTTGCATTACCTTTTCATACGGATGTAGTTCACTTTGTTCATCAGTGAGGGTTACGCAGGCAAGCAAACACATCAGTTGGAAAGCCGCGCCAATGTACAGGCCATATCTGATCACTGTACTCATTAAATCTTCAGCAAAAATCTCACTAGGAATCATGTTTACCGACTCCGGTAAATCAATATTTCTAACACAAGATCTCAAAATTATTTGATAAGTTCGATTTACTTTGTACGCGTAGATAGATTTTCGGAAGTTAAGTTTATTATCTCAAAAAATTCCACTATCACAAATTCACACAACAGAGAAGTAAGCAAAATTAGCAAAAACCAACAAAAAAGTAGGTACTTTGTGAAACCAACCAACCAACCGCTGAAGAAACTGAAAGTTGAAACAGCAGTAGTGATGTGATGGCCCGAGACAAGGCCGACTCGAATACTAATTCGAATACCTTCTTGGTACTCGCATACTCGAATACCGAAAATACAATATTCGGATACATAAAGGCTCAATTAAAAGCGCATTCGCTTAGATAGTGTCGCCCTTTCATCGCACCGCCTTTGCACGTGCCGCTTCTTGTCAAAGGATGCCGCCGCATAAACAAAGGATACCGCGTGCGGCGTACACCCGCAAGTCAATTTGGATTTTGGTAGTTTACATCGAAGCGCCGCGCCGTAGTGAAAAATTGTGTTTGTTGACTTTGCTACGTATACTAAAAATGTTTTTCATCCTTGGGAGGACAGTGAAGTGCCTCAAGATGAAACTTTAAATGAACCAACAAAAAAAAGACGGGTGTTTTGTAAAACATGTAAACACAAAAAAAGTGTAGATAACGCAATTAAAAAAGAAAAAAACTTTTTTTAAAAAACGTTTTTAAAACGGACTAAATTATTACAACTAAAAATCGGACTAAAAAAATTAAATCGGTCTAGTAAAAACAGACTAAAAAGTAAAAAATAAATTCTTCTGTAAATATTTATAACACTATAATATTTATACCTACAGAAAATTTAAACCTAAAAACGTGGGGCGCATTTTATAAAATTTATCATCCATGTAGTCTTTAGCATGCGCCCCACGTTTTTAGGTTTAAATTTTCTGTAGGTATAAATATTATAGTGTTATAAATATTTACAGAAGAATTTATTTTTTACTTTTTAGTCTGTATTTACTAGACCGATTTAATTTTTTTAGTCCGATTTTTTGTTGTAATAATTTAGTCCGTTTTAAAAACGTGTTTTTAAAAAAGTTTTTTTTCAGTTAATTTTTATTTTCTGCTTTTTAGTTAACGAGCTAAGACTAAAAATATACCATCTCCTATCGGAGCACTCGTCAAGACGATTCAAAGGAGCCAAAACTCGATGGGGTTGCATGGTTTTATTACAGAGTCCCAGTGGCCTTCTTCCGGCTCCATCATCAGACCCTGGAAACTATTTCCCAATAAAGTACTCGTCAAGACGATTCAAATAAGTCCAAACTCGATGGGGTAACATGGTTTTATTAAAGAGTTCCTGTGTCCTTCTTCCGGCTCCATCATCAGACCCTGGAAACTATTTCCCAACAAAGAACTCGTCAAGATGATTCAAATGAGCCCAAACTCGATGAAGTTGCATGGTTTTATTATAGAGTTCCTATGGCTTTCCTCCGGCTCCATCATCAGATCCTCGGAAACTCTTTCCTCATAAAGTACTCGTCAAGATAATTCAAACGAGCCCAATCTCGATGGGATAGCGTAGTTTTATCAAAGAGTTCCTGTGTCCTTCATCCGGCTCCATCATCAGACCCTGGAAACTATTTCCCAACAAAGAACTCGTCAAGACGATTCAAACGAGCCCAAATTTGATGGGGTTGCATGGTTCCAATATTGAGTTCCTATGGCTTGGCCTTCCAGCTTCATCATCAGACCCTGGACTTCATCTCCCATTAGAGTACTCGTCAAGACGATTCTAATGAGTCCAACCACGATGGGGTTGTATGGTTTCATCATAGAGTTCCTGTGGCCTTCTTCCGGTTTCATCATCAGATCAGCTCAATGACACCATAATATTGAATTGCCTTCTAGTTCTGACCTATGTTCAAAGTTTCAAGTCTCTAGCTCATCGGAAAGCTAATATAAAATCGTTCGCAAACTTTGTGGAGAAACAAACAAACACACAAACGAGAAAGCAACCTAAAAACGTGTTAAAATCGATATTTTGGTATGGATTCGGAAAGTGATGAAGTTGGATCTATTATTATAAATACAGGTGATAATGACTCCGACACTTCAAGTGATGAAAAATAGTAAGTAGTCTTATTTTTTTAAATTTAATTTTTCATTAAAATTCTCTTTCCACCTCGCTTGTGTGTATT
Source organism: Agriphila tristella (assembly GCA_928269145.1). NCBI lineage: Eukaryota > Metazoa > Arthropoda > Insecta > Lepidoptera > Crambidae > Agriphila > Agriphila tristella. The sequence goes on along the minus strand of OV743436.1, from coordinate 24,664,666 downwards.
ATTTGTATTCGTATTTTTTTTTCAATAAACACAAGTAGGGACTGACACCGTAATCTTAAAAAAAACACGACGCCCGCCTTCCCTCCCCCCGCCCGCTCACTATGGTACAACTTAAATAATTATCGAAACCGATAACGATATTGTTTACCGTTATCAGTAACATTACCAAAAACTTACTGGTATGCCTGTCTCTGGACACATTTGCTTGCGGGTGTACCGACACTATCTAAACGAATGAGCTTTTTTTTTTACATTACACAATTTTAAGCAAGCGATTTCAAGACTAAGCATGGTGTAAACAGAGTAAGACAGTAAGAATCTTAAAATCGTGCGGCGGAGCCCGCTCGATAATAAGATTCTTAAAATTGTGTCATACAGTCATCTAATAAAATTGCACCGCACGATTTCAAGACAGTCTAACTGTACCTACGACGGCACGTCAGATGTAACAGTTGTACTACAAAAACAAACTTTATACCTGAGGCATAAAGGCGTTCTCAAGGTCATCGTGTAGAGTTAATGTGACAGACAGAGACAGACTCTGTCTGACTCGCGACAGATAGACGATACTGCCACAGTAAAAAATAAGTTCAAATAGGAATGTTGGTTTTTTAACACGTTTTCATATGGACGTTTTCTTGTTTATTTATTTATTTATATTAATATTAATAAGTAGATAGGTTCGTTTATTTGTTTGTCCGCAAAAAGAGTATTTTATACTAGGTATACTAGGTAAGTACCTACCTACTTAGCTTCTCGAGCTAGAGACTTGAAATTTATAGGTAGGTAGGTTGTTTTTAACACGCTTTTATTAGATTGCTTTCTCGTTTGCTTGTGTGTTTGTTTGTTTCTCCACAAAGTTTGCGAATGATTTAAACAAGCTTTCGGATGAGCTAGAGACTTGAAACTTTGAACATAGGTCAGAACTGGAAGGCAATGCAATATTATGATATCATTGGGCTGATCTGATGATGGAGCCGGAAGAAGTCCACAGGAAATCTACAACCCCATCGTGCTTGGGCTCGTTAGAATCGTCTTGATGAGTTTTTTAAAGGGAGACGAGGTCCAGGCTCTGATGATGAAGCTGGAAGGCCATGCGATAGGAATTTAATATTGAAACCGTGCAACCCCATTGAATTTGGGCTCCTTTGAATCGTCTTGACGAGTGCTTTGTTGAAAAATAGTGTCCAGGGTCTGATGATGGAGCCGGAAGAAGGACACTGGAACTCTTTAATAAAACCACGCTACCCCATTGAGTTTGGGCTCGTTTGAATCGTCTTGGCGAGTACTCTAATGGGAAAAAGTGTCCAAGGATCTGATGATGAAGCCGAAAGAAGGCCATAGGAACTCTATAATAAAACCATGCAACCCCATCGAGTTTTGGCTCGTTTGAATCGTCTTGACGAGTACTTTGTTAGGAAATAGTGTAACGTATAATAACGCGATATCTCGGTAGATCGATACGTGCGCGACCGACAACAACGACGATGTGCACCTTCTGAGCCGGACGCCGTGGGCGGGCGTGGCGCGGGGCGGGTCACGCCGAGGGGCGGGCGGGTGCCGCTGCCGCGGCCCGCGCGCGAGCCATCGCGTTCGCGTCGGTGTGCGGTGCGGTGTGGTGCGGCGTGTGCTTCCGTCGAGTTATTTAGAAGAGCGACAGTCTTGTTTTGTTTAATACGATTCTTGCAATTTGCATTAAGTTCCTACACATTAGAGGTTTTTACCTTCTTAAATAAAATGATACTAGGTAAATATACCTACTACTACTTCAAACCTACTAGGTAAAATATTTCTATTCGTGAGCCTTTCGAATTTTCAACCTAGTCAGATATTAATGTTATGTAGGTTTCTAATAGATAGATAAAAGTTGAAAAAAGTGATTGATTAATATATAAGTAAGGAGATAGGTACCTATCTACAATTTTATTTGACATGACGACAGCAAATTGAGAATATTTATTATTAACCTCTTAACAAACAATGATTAAAGAAATGGAATTTGGTATTAGGTAGGTGCTTAAAGAACTAAAACGGAAAATAAAACAAATACAAAAACTACAATGTAAATAACTCCAATACCACGTTGATTGAAAAAGACATTAGAGACTTACTGCCTTCTCTTTTACTATGACAGTAAGCACGGCCGAGCGTGCTAAAATTGTGTAGTGTAATTGAGCCTTAAGTACTCGAATAGAGAATTCGAGTATTAAAATTATGCGAATACCAAAGCGGATCGAAAGCCAGTTTTAGCGCTAAATTTAATGTTTTATTGTGGGAATTAGTACATAAAACCAGTGTTTAATTTGTGTAAAGTAAGTATTACACTTACTTTTTGAACTATTATGTGGAGTGGAATAAAGAAAATTCAGGTTTCAGAAGTGTCAAAACAGTATTCGAGTCAAATTGAGTATTCGAATACTAGTCTCAGTACTCAATACCCAATGCGAGTACCTGGACTCGAATACTGATTCGATTTTTTTAACGAATACCAAAATACTCGAATACCAAAAATAGCGGACTCGGTCCATCACTAAACAGCAGCAGAAAGAAAAAACGATCGATTTTTTCAATCCTGACACTTGACAGTTGACATAACAGGTGCTGTCACTGTCAATGGGTGCATTCCAACAGACTAATCGCTGAATCATCGGTTGCCACAGAGTACAATTTAACCTTCGACATCAGCCATTTTAATGTCCGCAGTTCTACACTTATGGGTGGTTAATGAGGATGAGCCATAAATAACCTACCACTCGAGGGTGTTAACGACTGCAAAATAATGAAGCCGGGACCAAACGGCTGGCGCCTTAATATGCCTTCCGAAACACGGAGGAGCTTAAGATAATAAATTTTGGTCACCCATCGCAGGGCCAGTACCTTGATTACGTAAAGCTGTTGCTAACAATTCTCGATTGAAATCGATTGAAAGCGCAGTTGTATTGCTGCTTTAGTTAAGATAGTTGTCACATTGGTTCTTCACTAAAGCAGCAACGTAACTGCGATTTCTGTCAGAGTTGATTGCAACAAAATTACAAAATCACCCCCCAGGTGCTAAGCCACTGCGCCACCAAGCTCCCTCATTTTAACCATGGAAAGTAATAGAATTGAAAAATAAAACAAATTAGGTATTTACGTACTTTCCAATGATCGTCATCTAGTACTATGTGCCTTACTCCTTCTGGCTAATAAAGGCTTCGGGCTTTAAAATCCTTCAGTGACGGATAAAAATATAATAAGATAAAAACATAATAATGCGGATAAACACCGATATTGTAGATGATTGAAGCAGATGAACAATTTCTTAATTTGGTAATTTTGGTATTCAGAACAAACGTAACGCTAGAATTTATGAATAACTAGCGGCCGCCCGCGGTTTCACCCGCGTGGTTCCCGTTCCTGTGGGAATATCGGGATAAAAGTATTCTATGTTTTAATTAGTTAATTGAAATTTGGCACACAGATAGTAGATAGCCCATCTACTATCTGTGTGCCAAATTTGAAGTAAATCCGTTCAGTAGTTTTTGCGTTATTGAGGAACAAACATCCACACATCCAAACCCACAAACTTTCACATCTATACATATAATAAAGCTGTAGAAAAGTTGTGTCTGTACAAAGAAAATATTTTGAAAAAAAGTGGTTGGGGTGTTTGATAACAACCTATAAAACCCATTTCTATCATTTTTGGAATTTTTGTCTGTTTGTCTGTTTGTCTGTTTATCTGTTTGTCTGTTTATCTGTTTGTCTGTTTATCTGTATGTTTGTGCGCTAATAACTTAAAAAGCGCTAATTCAATCGTAATGATGTTTACATAGAAATATACTATGTATTTTGCGAAGTAATTTAGTCTTTATCTCATCGCAATCAATTCACTCAATCAAAAGATATACGACTTTTAAGTTTTTAAGAAGAGTTTACGATGAATTCGTTGTAACAATATCTTTGGGGAATTATACTGTTAGAACGACGACTACCTGGACCTGGTGTTCCCACATCTGGAACGGTAAAATGGTCAATGGCTTAAAAGTAAATAATAAAGTGTGGAGTTTTGGGTCTGTCTTTTGTAATTTCTCAGAAAAAAAATGCACGTGCATGCAGTAAAATCTAAGCCCGCTTTCTAGAGCTTATTAGATCATCCTGAATTAAGGATCCGGAATTCAGAGTCCGATTTAGGACGAGAAATTCAGTCGCCTATTACACCGTCCTAATAACGGATCCGATATCACAGCTTAACGATCATACAGTTGTTACACGAATGTACTTGCGCAGAGCAACGGAGGGGAAAATACAGTGACCGTAAAAATACTATTAAAGAAATAAAAAAATAGAAAAAGTTTAGAAAAAGGTAGAATTTTCAAGTACCCAATTATTTATCTTTATTTTTTAGAGTTCCATAGCCTAATGGCAAAAAACGGAACCCTTATAGATTCGTCATGTCTGTCTGTCTGTCTGTCCGTCTGTCCGTCCGTATGTCACAGCCACTTTATTCCAAAACTATTAAAATTACACAGTTGAAACTAGGTAGGTAGATGTATTCTGTGAACCGCTTTACGATTTTTACACAAAATAAAAAATATTATAAAAGATTCAGAGCGAAAAACGGAAAAAAAATCATCAAACCTATATGTGTGGGGTGTCTATAGATAGGTCTTTAAAAATGACATTAAGATTTCTAAAAGTATTTTTTCTCAAAGTCAACCGTTTGGAAAATATACACTTCCAAAGTGGTAAAATGTGTGTCCCCCCCTCTAACTTTTAAACTAAGATAGTGAAAAATAAAAAATAAATATGTTTTAGACCTTTATAAACACTATCTACGAAAATTGGTTTGAATGAGATATATTTAGTAGTTTTTGGAGATAGAGCACATTTTCCAAAACCGCAAATATAACTTTGTCGTTTGTACAAACACTATAAAAAACAAAGTTATTTTTGCAGATTAAAATGATTGTGGTATTAAATAAGGTATGGTATTAAATAAGGTATGGTATTAAATAAGGTATGGTATATGGTAACTACGGAACCATACTGCGCGTAGCCCGACACGCAGTTGGCCGGTTTTTTTTATTCAAAAAAAGCAAATCACAGAGTTATTATGCCCTTATACACTTAGTTTTGTCGTTGCGCCAACTGTCTATCTAGCTAGACGAACGGCGGCTTTTTTTTCACCAACATAAAAAGCGTTGACTGACTGTATACTCGCTTTAGGCTGTGGTACTACTGTGTCGGAGCAGAGCGTCCTGAATGCGATTACACTGTCCTAAGTGCTTCCGATTTAGCATTTTCCTATCCTAACTAGGATCCTACCTTCCTGAATGCAATATTACACTTCTCTGAATTAAGGAGCGACTTCATTCCGGCTCCTTAATTCAGGATGATCTAATAAGCTCTGTATTATATTATTGTATACTACTAGCTTCCGCCCTGCCTGCAAGCGAGGTACCTACGTCCACACCAAGCGTACTGCCTAGCGAGGCAGGACGTTAGAACATAGAATACTTCGTATCCTGGTTTAAGGTTCCCTTAGGATTTTCTCGAATGTCCACGCGGACGAAGTCGCGGGCGGAAGCTAGTTTATAATATTAGTAGGATTGACGTTTGAACATGGTCCTCACGAAATGACACTGAATATCATGAATGCTGGAAATAACAAAAACTAGCCAACCAAGAAGCTTATACCTCCCTCCAATAGCCAACGCTAGATGCTCAGTGACGTAAAAATAAATAAGATTTAACATTCGAAAATCATACAAAACAGGATATTTAAACGTGGCACACACGGAACCGTGTGTGCATATAATATAATATATTTAAACCTATATAATAATACATATAATATATATAAATTTCGTTCGCGTAACAACACATCAATAGAAAAAGCAAAACAATATTTCGATCCATCAGACTGTGACGCCAACAAATACTGTCACGTTACGTGAATTTAGCGTCACTTAAATTCTGTGCTTAAGTTGTAAAGCAAAGCAAGTAATAATAATAAGAATTTCCGTCACTGAGGATCTAGCCAACACAATGCAAAATTAAATTTGTATGAGATTTTTAAGATAGGGTGACAACAATGTACGTACATTGATGGACAAAAAGGCTATAACCGTCCTGTTAATAAGGGAAAAGTAAACATTTTCTAAGATTGGAGATGAGAATTGAAAATAAAAAATCATAAACAAAGTTTGACCTTTCTGTTATTTATGCAAATTCACTGTTAAAATTGAACTTATGTATACGGGTGGCAACTCTAAATAAAATTGGTTCCTAACGAGGATCATAAGAATAAATAAAACTTCTTATGCTAGGATGCTAGATCGGGTCAGGGGCGTAGCTACCGCCGTATCAGCCGTATCAATAATACGGGGCCCGCGGGCCACGGGGGCCCCCAACGTGCGTAAGCAAAAATGAATAAAAGAAAATGATTTTTGAAACGGAAAAAGTAAAAAAAAGCAATTTTTTTCCCGCATAAAGCGTGCGCATAAATCAGTTGGCCGAAAAATAGGCAAGGAGAGTATAACGTGTAACAGAAAGGGGGTATCAACCCGCATGGAGGCAGGGTTGCCAACCGTCCCAATTTTGCCGGGACAGTCCCGATTTCGATCATATTATTGTCCCGCGTCCCGACGATCCATCAGTTTTGTCCCGATTTTTGATGTTCCACGCGATCTAAATCAAAGTATTGATAAAAAATGGGTCCAAATGTTTAAAAGATTAAAGGACAACAATTTAAATGCCTTATTTTGCGTTGTATCCCTTCAAATTCTTATGTTGGGCGAGTATTTTATTTTCCCATAATAATATGACGCTTAATGATCTAATGTTAGAAATCGTTGCTCTGCTGATTAAATGAAAGCAGAATTGCAAAAGACATGTCTTGTTCGGAATTCGTAAGTAAATATAAAAATGACGCGAAATTAATGAGAGGCCCGTAGTAATGCAAAATATGCATGGAAACATAGTCAAAATAAAAATGAAACATTAAATCAAATGTCTCTTCTTTCCCTACAGCTAGGTAAGAAAAGTAAGTTCTCATTTTTTATTTACCTCTCACTTTGCTGAGCCGCCCGTTTGCTTTAATTGATTTTGAGTATTTTAATTACAAACAGCCATATACATTCGATATGTCCTTCATTTATCAGTTACCAGTTTCTACAGTAGTTTTACTGCCTTTAAATTAGAAACATTTAGAAAATAGACCAAAAATAAGTGTCTCTGCAGTCGTACTTGTAATATAAAATATTCGAAATAAAATTAAGATAAATTAAAAAGACAGTACAATAGAAGTCGACTTCTTAATCTTAACTGTATGTCCATCAGCTATTTTTAATGTCCCCTCTGCTGGGGCACAGGCCTTCCTTGTGGGTGGTAAGGAAGGAGGACTGGGTATAAAGCAGGGCTTCAATTACCGTTAAAAATTAGTAACGTTATCGATGTACTTGCATCGATAACGGTAAGAAAAATTTAACGTTAAAATAAATAACGTTATTAGTAACGGTAAAATTGATAACGGTAAACAGAATAATAACGTTATTTTTTCGTTCCTTGGTAACGTTATGAGGGAACATGCATCAATTTTTTTTGTATCAAAATCAAAAGTATAATGCGTGAGAAAACCAACTGTTATATGAAAACTTTTCTCTTGCGTTTTTTAACACGTATTTATTAGGTTGCTTTCTCGTTTGTTTGTTTGTTTGTGTGTTTCTCCACAAAGTTTGCGAACGATTTTATCCTAGCTTCCCGATGAGCTAGAGACTTGAAACTTTGAACATAGGTCAGAACTGGAAGGAAATGCAATATTATGGTATCATTGAGATGATCTGATGATGAAGCCGGAAGAAGGCCACAGGAACTCTATGATGAAACCATACAACCCCATCGTGTTTGGGCTCGTTAGAATCGTCTTGACGAATACTCTAATGGGAGATGAAGTCCAGGGTCTGATGATGAAGCCGAAAGGCCATGCCATAGGAACTCAATATTGAAACGGTGCAACCCCATCAAGTTTGGGCTCGTTTGAATTGTCTTGACGAGTTCTTTATTGGGAAATAGTTTCCAGGGTCTGATGATGGAGCCGGAAGAAGGACACAGGAACTCTTTAATAAAACCACGCTATCCCATCGAAATTGGGCTTGTTTGAATCGTCTTGACGAGTACTTTGTTGGGAAATAGTTTCCGAGGATCTGACGATGGAGCCGGAGGAAGGCCATAGGAACTCTATAATAAAACCATGCAACTCCATCGAGTTTGGGCTCGTTAGAATCGTCTTGACGAGTACTCTAATGGGAGACGAAGTCCAGGGTCTGATGATGAAGCCGAAAGGCCATGCCATAGGAACTCAATATCGAAACGGTGCAACCCCATCAAATTTGGGCTCGTTTGAATTGTCTTGACGAGTTCTTTATTGGGAAATAGTTTCCAGGGTCTGATGATGGAGCCGGAAGAAGGACACAGGAACTCTTTAATAAAACCACGCTATCCCATCGAAATTGGGCTCGTTTGAATCGTCTTGACGAGTACTTTGTTGGGAAATAGTTTCCGAGGATCTGACGATGGAGCCGGAGGAAGGCCATAGGAACTCTATAATAAAACCATGCAACTCCATCGAGTTTGGGCTCGTTTGAATCGTCTTGACGAGTTTTTTGTTGGGAAATAGTTTCCAGGGTCTGATGATAGAGCCGGAAGAAGGGCACTGGGACTCTGTAATAAAACCATGCAACCCCATCGAGTTATGGCTCGTTTGAATCGTCTTGACGAGTGCTCCGCTCCGATTAGTGATGAAAAAGACTCAAGTCTTTTAAGTCTTAATAAAAAGACTCGCCTCCGCTTTACGCGACTCAAGTCTAAAGTGAAGACTCGACGTTCAAGTCTTTTCAATAAGACTCAGTTGTATGTTAAAAGACTCAAAAGACTCAAACGACTCAAAAGACGCAAACGACTCAAGCTGTTTTTAAAAAGGCTCACGACTGAGTCGTGTATCCAAATACATAAAGCTCAACCTTTAAGGTTCCTAAATAAGTCTAGAAAAAAAATTATAGACGATTCAAAAGCGCTTAATTAACAAGTTTATTTTAATAAAAAGATTTTGACACGACAATAACAACGCAATGTTTAAAATATTGAAAAATCCAAGATGGCGGCCAACTTTTTTGTTTGTGGGCCGATTTCGATGAAACTGGGTTTTTGGTACTATTTTGACAAGAAAATAACAACGCAATGTTAAAAATATCGAAAAATACAAGATGGCGGCCAACTTTTTTGTTTTTGGTCCGATTTCGATGAAACTTGGTTTTTGGTACTATTTTGACAAGAAAATAACAACGCAATGTTGGACATATTGAAAAATCCAAGAGGGCGGCCAACTTTCTTGTTTGTGGGCCGATTTCAATGAAACTCAGTTTTTAGTACTAATTTGACGAGAAAATAACAACGCAATGTTGGAAGTGTTAAAAAAATCCAAGATGGTGGCTAACTTTTTGTTAGTGGGCCGATTTCGACGAAACTCGATTTTTAGTACTATTTTGACGAGAAAATAACAACGCAATTTTTAAAATACTAAAAATCCAAGATGGCGGCCAACTTTTTTGTTTGTGAGCCGATTTCGATGAAACTCGCTTTTTGGAACATCAAAGATGGCGGCCAACTGTTTTGTTTTTGGGCCGATTTTGATGAAACGATTCAAGTCTAAAGTGAAGACTCGACGTTCGAGTCTTTTTCTCGACGTTCGAGTCGAGAGAAAAGATTCGAACGACTCGAGCTGTTTTTAAAAAGGCTCACGACTGAGTCGTGTATCCAAATACTTAAAGCTCAACCTTTAAGGCTCCTAAATAAGTCTATAAAAAATATAGACGATTCAAAATCGCTTAATTAACAAGTTTATTTTAAGTTTAAAAAAAAAAGTTTATTTTGATAAAAAGATTTTGAAAAGAAAATAAAAACGAAATTTTTTTTAATACTTAAAATCCAAGATGGCGGCCAACTTTTTGTTTTTGGGCCGATTTCGATAAAACTCGATTTTTAGTACTATTTACTAAAGTTGGCCGCTATCTTGGATTTTAAGTTTTATATTTTCTTGTCAAAATAGTGCCAAAAACCAAGTTTGATCGAAATCGGCCCACTTACAAAAAAGTTAGCCACCATCTTGGATTTTTCAATACTTCCAACATTTCGTTGTTATTTTATCGTCAAAATAGTACTACAAAACTGAGTTTCATTGAAATCGGCCCACAAACAAGAAAAATGGCCGCCATCTTGGATTTTTCAATATGTCCAACATTGCGTTGTTATTTTCTTGTCAAAATAGTACCAAAAACCAAGTTTCAGCGAAATCGGCCCACAAACAAAAAAGTTGGCCACCATCTTGGATTTTTCAATATTTTTAACATACTGTTGTTATTTTCTTGTCAAAATAGTTCCAAAAACCGAGTTTCATCGAAATCGGCCCACAAACAAAAAAGTTGGCTGCCATTTTGGATTTTGAAATATTTTCAACATTGCGTTTTTTTTTCTTGTCAAAATAGTTCCAAAAACCGAGTTTCATCGAATCACAAACAAAAAAGTTGGCCGCCATCTTCGATTTTTAGTATTTTAAAAATTGAGTCCTTGGCCCTCGGTATCGGATTTTTTTTAAGGTTTTTATTAAGTATTTTATTTTATATTTATTTTATTTTATTTTAATTCTTTTTTTGTATCAATTTTTTTCCTAATAAAAACTTCTATTTTGTTTATTTTTAATTTCAATCAGATCAATGTGCTGAATTTGCTGATATGTATCAGTCAGTCAGTATATTGGTTGGTAAACGCCTCTCATGACTTACGACTCCCGAAGCCACAAGGCTCGAGTCTTTTAAGTCCTTTAAACCTTTTAAGAAACGACTCAGCTTTCGAGGCCTGAGGTAAAAGAGCTCGACTCAAATTAGTCTTGAGCTTCGAGTCTTTTGAGTCAAGACTTAGGGTTTAAAAGACTCTAGTCGTGAGGCGTTCAAATGAGGCGAGTCTTTGCAAAAGGACTTAAAAGACTCAAGTCTTTTTTATCACTAGCTCCGATAGGAGATGATACTTTTTATAGAACAGCTGATTTTTTTTTGCGAGTAGGAGAGTTGACCCCATCGTAAAAGTTGCTAGTAATCATGAGTGGAACCACCCGCTTTCTCGTTTGTTTGTTTGTTTGTGTGTTTCTCCACAAAGTTTGCGAACGATTTTATCCTAGCTTCCCGATGAGCTAGAGACTTGAAACTTTGAACATAGGTCAGAACTGGAAGGAAATGCAATATTATGGTATCATTGAGATGATCTGATGATGAAGCCGGAAGAAGGCCACAGGAACTCTATGATGAAACCATACAACCCCATCGTGTTTGGGCTCGTTAGAATCGTCTTGACGAATACTCTAATGGGAGATGAAGTCCAGGGTCTGATGATGAAGCCGAAAGGCCATGCCATAGGAACTCAATATTGAAACGGTGCAACCCCATCAAGTTTGGGCTCGTTTGAATTGTCTTGACGAGTTCTTTATTGGGAAATAGTTTCCAGGGTCTGATGATGGAGCCGGAAGAAGGACACAGGAACTCTTTAATAAAACCACGCTATCCCATCGAAATTGGGCTTGTTTGAATCGTCTTGTCGAGTACTTTGTTGGGAAATAGTTTCCGAGGATCTGACGATGGAGCCGGAGGAAGGCCATAGGAACTCTATAATAAAACCATGCAACTCCATCGAGTTTGGGCTCGTTAGAATCGTCTTGACGAGTACTCTAATGGGAGACGAAGTCCAGGGTCTGATGATGAAGCCGAAAGGCCATGCCATAGGAACTCAATATCGAAACGGTGCAACCCCATCAAATTTGGGCTCGTTTGAATTGTCTTGACGAGTTCTTTATTGGGAAATAGTTTCCAGGGTCTGACGATGGAGCCGGAAGAAGGACACAGGAACTCTTTAATAAAACCACGCTATCCCATCGAAATTGGGCTCGTTTGAATCGTCTTGACGAGTACTTTGTTGGGAAATAGTTTCCGAGGATCTGACGATGGAGCCGGAGGAAGGCCATAGGAACTCTATAATAAAACCATGCAACTCCATCGAGTTTGGGCTCGTTTGAATCGTCTTGACGAGTTTTTTGTTGGGAAATAGTTTCCAGGGTCTGATGATAGAGCCGGAAGAAGGGCACTGGGACTCTGTAATAAAACCATGCAACCCCATCGAGTTATGGCTCGTTTGAATCGTCTTGACGAGTGCTCCGCTCCGATTAGTGATGAAAATGACTCAAGTCTTTTAAGTCTTAATAAAAAGACTCGCCTCCGCTTTACGCGACTCAAGTCTAAAGTGAAGACTCGACGTTCAAGTCTTTTCAATAAGACTCAGTTGTATGTTAAAAGACTCAAAAGACTCAAACGACTCAAAAGACGCAAACGACTCAAGCTGTTTTTAAAAAGGCTCACGACTGAGTCGTGTATCCAAATACATAAAGCTCAACCTTTAAGGTTCCTAAATAAGTCTAGAAAAAAAATTATAGACGATTCAAAAGCGCTTAATTAACAAGTTTATTTTAATAAAAAGATTTTGACACGACAATAACAACGCAATGTTTAAAATATTGAAAAATCCAAGATGGCGGCCAACTTTTTTGTTTGTGGGCCGATTTCGATGAAACTGGGTTTTTGGTACTATTTTGACAAGAAAATAACAACGCAATGTTAAAAATATCGAAAAATACAAGATGGCGGCGAACTTTTTTGTTTTTGGTCCGATTTCGATGAAACTTGGTTTTTGGTACTATTTTGACAAGAAAATAACAACGCAATGTTGGACATATTGAAAAATCCAAGAGGGCGGCCAACTTTCTTGTTTGTGGGCCGATTTCAATGAAACTCAGTTTTTAGTACTAATTTGACGAGAAAATAACAACGCAATGTTGGAAGTGTTAAAAAAATCCAAGATGGTGGCTAACTTTTTGTTAGTGGGCCGATTTCGACGAAACTCGATTTTTAGTACTATTTTGACGAGAAAATAACAACGCAATTTTTAAAATACTAAAAATCCAAGATGGCGGCCAACTTTTTTGTTTGTGAGCCGATTTCGATGAAACTCGCTTTTTGGAACATCAAAGATGGCGGCCAACTGTTTTGTTTTTGGGCCGATTTTGATGAAACGATTCAAGTCTAAAGTGAAGACTCGACGTTCGAGTCTTTTTCTCGACGTTCGAGTCGAGAGAAAAGATTCGAACGACTCGAGCTGTTTTTAAAAAGGCTCACGACTGAGTCGTGTATCCAAATACTTAAAGCTCAACCTTTAAGGCTCCTAAATAAGTCTATAAAAAATATAGACGATTCAAAATCGCTTAATTAACAAGTTTATTTTAAGTTTAAAAAAAAAAGTTTATTTTGATAAAAAGATTTTGAAAAGAAAATAAAAACGAAATTTTTTTTAATACTTAAAATCCAAGATGGCGGCCAACTTTTTGTTTTTGGGCCGATTTCGATAAAACTCGATTTTTAGTACTATTTACTAAAGTTGGCCGCTATCTTGGATTTTAAGTTTTATATTTTCTTGTCAAAATAGTGCCAAAAACCAAGTTTGATCGAAATCGGCCCACTTACAAAAAAGTTAGCCACCATCTTGGATTTTTCAATACTTCCAACATTTCGTTGTTATTTTATCGTCAAAATAGTACTACAAAACTGAGTTTCATTGAAATCGGCCCACAAACAAGAAAAATGGCCGCCATCTTGGATTTTTCAATATGTCCAACATTGCGTTGTTATTTTCTTGTCAAAATAGTACCAAAAACCAAGTTTCAGCGAAATCGGCCCACAAACAAAAAAGTTGGCCACCATCTTGGATTTTTCAATATTTTTAACATACTGTTGTTATTTTCTTGTCAAAATAGTTCCAAAAACCGAGTTTCATCGAAATCGGCCCACAAACAAAAAAGTTGGCTGCCATTTTGGATTTTGAAATATTTTCAACATTGCGTTTTTTTTTCTTGTCAAAATAGTTCCAAAAACCGAGTTTCATCGAATCACAAACAAAAAAGTTGGCCGCCATCTTCGATTTTTAGTATTTTAAAAATTGAGTCCTTGGCCCTCGGTATCGGATTTTTTTTAAGGTTTTTATTAAGTATTTTATTTTATATTTATTTTATTTTATTTTAATTCTTTTTTTGTATCAATTTTTTTCCTAATAAAAACTTCTATTTTGTTTATTTTTAATTTCAATCAGATCAATGTGCTGAATTTGCTGATATGTATCAGTCAGTCAGTATATTGGTTGGTAAACGCCTCTCATGACTTACGACTCCCGAAGCCACAAGGCTCGAGTCTTTTAAGTCCTTTAAACCTTTTAAGAAACGACTCAGCTTTCGAGGCCTGAGGTAAAAGAGCTCGACTCAAATTAGTCTTGAGCTTCGAGTCTTTTGAGTCAAGACTTAGGGTTTAAAAGACTCTAGTCGTGAGGCGTTCAAATGAGGCGAGTCTTTGCAAAAGGACTTAAAAGACTCAAGTCTTTTTTATCACTAGCTCCGATAGGAGATGATACTTTTTATAGAACAGCTGATTTTTTTTTGCGAGTAGGAGAGTTGACCCCATCGTAAAAGTTGCTAGTAATCATGAGTGGAACCACCCTACGGCGGGAACCAAATGATTAAAATTTCACCCTGTATACCATTTTTCTCAGATTTTTTTTCTCTATCGATCTATAAATATACGAAATACAGAAATTCGCAAAAAAATTGTTTATACGACCCAGAAATTTTCGGTCATAACGTCTTGCGAATGGTAAATTATCAACGAAAAAACAAAATGTTTTGTTTTTGTAGTTTTGATAAGATGTAACGACCATTATTTTTATCAACTCGGGGCGTAAAATTCAATGTTAGTTGTAAATGGTTTTAACGACTCAATATTTATAATATTCTTCTAAGGAAATGGTTTATACAACCTTAATTCACTTTTAAGGTAATGGTTTATACACCCTTCAGGTAAGCATCAATTGTACAATAAAAAAAAACGCTTAATGCTATGCGCATAAGGTACAATTTTGTATGGCATTAATTTTTGGTTTCGCATCGATAACAACGGAAATAATTTAAATGTATTATCTGGATAGTGTTTTAATATTAAGTGTTAACGCAAATTTATTAAAAAATTAAAAGAAAGCAATGCACAAGTTTGAGTACCTACACTCGGTACGAAGAAGTTTATTTCGATTATACTCTACCTACCTAATAGGAATAGTAGAAGTTATTATACTGTGGTAGAAGGTATCTTGCATTACGGATGTCGGCAAAATGACAGATAAATTAATTATACTTCTATACAACGTGTTACAAAAACACCCCTAATGCCGAATATGGTAAATAGGGACCAACAAACATCAAACTTTTACTATGGGACCAAATCTGAAATTGCAAAAAAAATGTTCATCAGGCTCAAAAACTTTTGCTAAGGAGACATTTTTATATTTTGTATAGTTAAGCTGGATTATTATGGTTCTGCATCAGGTGTTCCAGACCTTCGATTTTTATACCTCAACAAAAAATGCTCATCAGGCTGAACAACTTTTGCTAAGGTGTCATTTTTATATTTTGTATAGTTTAGCTGGACCATTATGGTTCTGTATCAGGTATTCAAGACCTTTGATTTTTATACCTCAACAAAAAATGCTCATCAGGCTAAACAACTTTTGTTATGGCGTTATTTTTATACTCCTTATAGTTTAGTTGGACCATTACGGTTTTGCAAAAAGTGTTCCAGATCTTCGATTTTTATACCACAACAAAAAATGCTCATCAGGCTGAACAACTTTTGTAATGGCGTAATTTTTATATTCCATATAGCTTAGATAGACCATTATGGTTCTTTAAAAAGTGTTCCAGATCTTCGATTTTTATACCATAACAAAAAATGCTCATCAGGCTGAACAACTTTTGTTAAGGCGTTATTTTTGTATTCCTTATAGTTTAGTTAGACCATTATGGTTCTGCATCAGGTGTTCCAGATCTTCGATTTTTATACCACAACAAAAAATGCTTATCAGGCTGAACAACTTTTGCTAAGGTGTCATTTTTATATTTTGTATAGTTTAGCTGGACCATTATGGTTCTGCATCAGGTGTTCAAGACCTTTGATTTTTATACCACAACAAACAATGCTCATCAGGCTGAACAACTTTTGTTAAGGCGTAATTTTTATATTCCATATAGTTTAGTTGGGCCCTTATGGTTCTGTAAAAGTGTTCCAGATCTCCGATTTTTATACCTCAACAAAAAATGCTTATCAGGCTGAACAACTTTTGCTAAGGTGTCATTTTTATATTTTGTATAGTTTAGCTGGACCATTATGGTTCTGCATCAGGTGTTCAAGACCTTTGATTTTTATACCACAACAAACAATGCTCATCAGGCTGAACAACTTTTGTTAAGGCGTAATTTTTATATTCCATATAGTTTAGATGGACCATTATGGTTCTGTAAAAAGTGTTCCAGATCTTCGATTTGTATACCATAACAAAAAATGCTCATCAGGCTGAACAACTTTTGTAAAGGCGTAATTTTTATATTCCATATAGTTTAGTTGGGCCCTTATGGTTCTGTAAAAGTGTTCCAGATCTCCGATTTTTATACCTCAACAAAAAATGCTTATCAGGTTGAACAACTTTTGTTAAGACGTCATTTTTATATTCCATATAGTTTAGTTGGACCATTATAGTTCTGCATCAGGTGTTCCAGATCTTCGATTTTTATACCACATCAAATATGCTCATCAGGCTGAACAACTTTTGTTAAGGCGTTATTTTTATATTCCTTATAGTTTAGTTGGGCCATTATGGTTCTGCATCAGGTGTTCCAGATCTTCGATTTTTATACCTCAACAAAAAATGCTTATCAGGCTGAACAACTTTTGTTAAGGCGTTATTTTTATATTCCTTATAGTTTAGTTGGGCCATTATAGTTCTGCATCAGGTGTTCCAGATCTTTGATTTTTATACCTCAACAAAAAATGCTTATCAGGCTGAACAACTTTTGTTATGGCGTTATTTTTATATTCCTTATAGTTTAGTTGGGCCCTTATGGTTCTGCAAAAAGTGTTCCAGATCTCCGATTTTTATACCTCAACAAAAAATGCTCATCAGGTTGAACAACTTTTGTTAAGACGTCATTTTTATATTCCATATAGTTTAGTTGGGCCATTATGGTTCTGCATCAGGTGTTCCAGATCTTCGATTTTTATACCTCAACAAAAAATGCTCATCAGGATGAACAACTTTTGTTATGGCGTTATTTTTATATTCCTTACAGTTTAGTTGGGCCATTATGGTTCTGCATCAGGTGTTTCAGATCTTCGATTTTTATACCTCAACAAAAAATGCTTATCAGGCTGAACAACTTTTGTTATGGCGTTATTTTTATATTCCTTATAGTTTAGTTGGGCCCTTATGGTTCTGCAAAAAGTGTTCCAGATCTCCGATTTTTATACCTCAACAAAAAATGCTCATCAGGTTGAACAACTTTTGTTAAGACGTCATTTTTATATTCCTTATAGTTTAGTTGGACCATTATGGTTCTGCAAAAAGTGTTCCAGATCTTAGATTTTTATACCACATCAAAAAATGCTCATCAGGCTGAACAACTTTTGTTAAAGCGTTATTTTTATATTCCTTATAGTTTAGTTGGGCCATTATGGTTCTGCATCAGGTGTTCCATTTTCCAAAATCAATTATACCGTAAGTTATGCCCAGGCTTATCAGCTATATAACAAAAAAGTTTTGTTCAAATCGGTGCAGTAGGTTAAAAGTTATGCACGTTCATACAAACAAACAAACAGACAAAAATTCCAAAAACTATTGTTTTGGGTTCAGTATCATGTACTTAACATGTAGCAATTACTTTTTGAAAAAATATTGAATGTACAGAATTGGCCTCGTTACGATTTTATTATATGTATAGATTCTTGTGGTAGTACAAAAAAAGTTTTAAGTTGCAAGAGACATGCACGGCCGGCAGCGGGCGAGCTGGCAACGTCGCGTAACAGAAAATAATGATACTAATTACCGGTAAAAATAACGTTATTTGTATCTAGTAACATAACCATATTATAACGTTAAATTAATGTTATGTTACCTGGTAACGTTAAAAAAAATAACGTTATCAAGGTATCATATTGAAAATAACGTTACGTAACGTTATGTTTACTGTTAATTGGTAACGTTATAAAGCCCTGGTATAAAGTGGTTTAAAACAAAATTATTTTTAAAAGATGAAATTGAAAATATTTTTTGGGTCATTGAGCGAATTACTATATAATGATAAAATTCGCCAGTTGAATTGAAGTAATGATCCTGTAGCGTAGTGGATTACTACACCTCTAGGTACCAGTGGCTGGCTGGATACATAACTCACTTTACTCACTACTATCATCCAACGAATGCCGAGTTCGAACCTCTCCGGCCGCATTTTTATTTTATGTGTTTTTTGTTTAGATTTATTATTTTTTACTTATATTTTTGTTCTAAATGAAGAATATTACAGAAAAGTCAATAAAAATATAAAATAAGAAATAAAAAAACCCTTTTACAGTTATTATAATTTCACGTCAGTAGTTCCTAATTTCACTAATTTCCAGAGGCGCTGATGGCCTTTAAAATTTGTATTTCAAAAAATTGCCACGAGTGGGCGCTCTTTTCCCAATATTATTTTACTGTTTGTCTCGGTCTCTCCGCAGACCTACCGCCTAACTCTCTTGCTTTGACTCTGGTTTTGGTTTATGACGTCAGTGCACTGTCCGTCCTTGTCATCAGGGCCAGTAAATGTATTCTATGGGTAGGGCCCCCGGCCGCCGCCGGCCGCTGACCATGTGGAGGGCCCATTTTAGTAGGCGATACGATCATCGGCGATTATATAAGATTGCGCGGTGTGAACAGCCCCCTAAACGATGTCACGTTATTTGCTTAGATTAATAAGACCCAGATACCTAGTCCGCGTCCGTATGGTGAGGCAACTCAAACTGAGCCAGAATGGCTAAGTATGACTATTCGGCCATATTCGGCCCGCCATTTCTCAAGTGATATTCGTGTCGAACACAACTCCCGAAAATTTCAATAAAAATGAGGGTTTGCGCAATGAACGGATGTCACAATCAGGTCACATTACATCGAAAAAACACTAGAAAGATTGTAGATAACATTTCACGTCTAATTAACATGTCTTCACTTACATTTTTACGTAAATCATTCATCAAAAATAACTATTTTTGTCACTTCATATTTTATGAAAATGTTGCCAGTACGGGGAAAAAATATCCCCCGCATTTACTTAGTTGATCAATTAAAAGTTAAACACATCTCAATTACATAATTAAGATTCCAGGCAATTCGACAACTACTTATCTACTAAAAGGGTTGCTAGCATTGAAAAAACGCAATGTTCTCATTTGAAAAAAATTATATGATAAAAAATATAAGATGGTGGCCAACTTTTTTGTTTGTGGGCCGATTTCGATGAAACTCGGTTCGGGGTACTATTTTGACAAGAAAACAGCAACGCAATGTTAAAAATATAAAAATCCAAGATGGCGGCCAACTTTTTTGTTTGTGGGCCGATTTCGATGAAACTCGGTTCGGAGTAGTATTTTAACAAGGAAACAGCAACGCAATGTTAAAATATAAAAATCTAAGATGGCAGCCAACTTTGTTGTTTGAGGGCCGATTTCAATGAAACTTGGTTCGGGGTACTATTTTGACAAAAAAACAGCAACGCAATGTTAAAAATATAAAAAAATCCAAGATGGCGGCCAACTTTTTTGTTTGAGGGCCGATTTCGATGAAACTGGGTTCGGGGTACTATTTTGACAACAAAATAGCAAGGTAATGTTAAAGATATAAAAAATCCAAGATGGCGGCCAACTTTGTTGTTTGTGGGCCGATTTCGATGAAACTCGGTTCGGGGTACTATTTTGACAAGAAAACAGCAACGCAATGTTAAAAATATAAAAAATCTAAGATGGCGTCCAACTTTTTTGTTTGTGGGCCGATTTCGGTGAAACTCGGTTCGGAATATTATTTTAACAAGGAAACAGCAACGCAATGTTAAAAATATAAAAAAATCCAAGATGGCGGCCAACTTTGTTGTTTGAGGGCCGATTTCGATGAAACTTGGTTCGGCGTACTATTTTGACAACAAAACAGCAACGCAATGTTAAAAATATAAAAATTCCAAGATGGTGGCCTACTTTGTTGTTTGTCGGTCGATTTCGATAAAACTCGGTTCGGGGTACTATTTTGATAAGAAAATAGCAACGCAATGTTAAAAATATAAAAAATCCAAGATGGCAGCCAACTTTTTTGGTTGTGGGCCGATTTCGATGAAACTCGGTTCGGAGTACTATTTTAACAAGAAAAGAGCAACGCAATGCTAAACATATAAAAAATCCAAGATGGCGGCCAACTTTTTTGTTTGTGGGCCGCTTTCGCTGAAACTCGGTTCGGGATACTATTTTGATAAGAAAACAGCAACCCAATGTTAAAAATATAAAAAAATCCAAGATAACATCTTACTAGTTGTTTGTGGGCCGATTTTGATTAAACTTGGTTCAGGGTACTATTTTGATAAGAAAACAGCAATATCAATATAAATAAAAATGTTAAAAGTCGGCCAAGTACGAGTCGGACTCGCGCATGAAGGGTTTTGTACCAAAAACAGCAAAAAATACTGTTTGCTGTATGGGAGCAGCCCTTAAACATATATTTTATTCTTTTTTTAGTATTTGTTCTTGTAGCAGCAACAGAAATACATTATCTGTAAAAAATTCAACTGTCTAGCTATCACGGATCATGAGATACAGCCTTGTGACAGACAGACAGACGGACAGCGGAGTCTTACTAATAGGGTTCCGTTTTTACCCTTTGGGTACAATGAACTATGTTTTTGGGTTTATTTCGATGTAACTCGGTTGAAAAAAAAGAAAAACAAATAAGAAAGTTAGCCACCAGGTTCTGTACCCAAAGGGTAAAAACGGAACCCTATTACTAAGACTCCGCTGTCCATTTGTCTATCTGTCTGTCATCAGGATCAGTATCTCATGAACCGTGATAGAAAGACAGGAGAAATTTTCACAGATGTTGTATTTCTGTTGCCGCTATAACAACAAATACTAAAAACAGAAAAAAATATTAAAGAGGGTTCTCATACAACAAACGTGATTGAAGGCTCCCATACCACAAAAGTGACTATTTAGACCGAGTTTCATCAAAATCAGCTCACAAACAAAATAGTTGGCCGCCATATTGGATGTTTTATATTTTTAACATTGCGTTGCTGTTATCTTATTAAAATAGAACCTCGAACCGAGTTTCATCAAAATCGGCCCACAAACAAAAAAGTTGACCACCATCTTGGATTTTTATATATTTTTAACATTGCATAGCTGTTTTTTGTTAAAACATTGCCCCAAATCGAGTTTCATAGAAATCGGCCTAAAAACAAAAAAGTTGGCCGCCATCTTGGATTTTTTTATTTTTAACATTGAGTTGCTGTTATCTTGCTAAAATAGTACCTCGAACCGAGTTCCATCGAAATCGGCCCACAAACAAAAAAATTAGCCGCCATCTTGAATTTTGTATATATTTAACATTGCGTTGCTGTTTTTTTGTGAAAATAGTGCCCTAAACCGAGTTTCATCGAAATCGGCCCACAAACAAAAAAGTTGGCCGCCATCTTGGATTTTTTATATATTTAATATTGCGTTGCTGTTTTTTGTTAAAATAGTACCCCGAACCAAGTTTCATCAAAATCAGCCCACAAACAAAAAAGTTAGCCGCCATCTTGGATGTTTTATATTTTTAACATTGCGTTGCTGTTATCTTATTAAAATATTACCTCAAACCGAGTTTCATCGAAATTGGCCCACAAACACAAAAGTTGGCCGCCATCTTGAATTTTTTATATATTTAACATTGCGTTGCTGTTTTTTTGTGAAAATAGTGCCCTGAACCGAGTTTCATCGAAATCGGCCCACAAACAAAAAAGTTGGCCGCCATCTTGAATTTTTTATATATTTAACATTGCGTTGCTGTTTTTTTGTGAAAATAGTGCCCTGAACCGAGTTTCATCGAAATCGACCCACAAACAAAAAAGTTGGCCGCCATCTTGATTTTTTTTATATATTTAACATTGCGTTGCTGTTTTTTTGCGAACCGAGTTTCATCAAAATCAGCCCACAAACAAAAAAGTTGGCCGCTATCTTGGATGTTTTACATTTTTAACATAGCGTTGCTGTTATCTTGTTAAAATAATACCCCGAACCGAGTTTCATCGAAATCGGCTCTCAAACAAAAAAATTGTCCGCCATTTTGGATTTTTATATTTTTAACATTGCGTTGCTGTTTTCTTGTCAAAATAGTGCCCCAAATCGAGTTTCATCAAAATCGGTTCATAAACAAAAAAGTTCGCACCATCTTTAATTTTGTCATTTTTAGCATTGCACAGTCGCCATCTTATTTAAAAAATATATAATATATAAAATTTCGGTTTAAACCCTAGCCCGTCTCTAGTTATGACAAGCAAACTCTAGTTACATGTAATTGGTGAAATCTACACAATCGCAACTCTAAGTACGACGATGGTTTCAATTTCCCTACTTTTAAGGGAAAATTTCATGTACTGGTAACATTAGTTTTTTGCTGTGTGCGTTTCGTCGAGCGTAAACACAAGCACCTCACGCACACATAAATTTCATTTTTGCCTCACTTTTGACAGACCGCCTTTTAGGATACTATCATTCTTGGCTTTATTATTCTAAGGTTATTTGTAAATCTTCGCTATCGACAGCCGATGGTGTAGATTTACTTTTAAAAAGATCATATCAAGAAAAATAATGCCTACCTATAGGAAACATGGCCGCGCAGCGCGATTTCAGTCAGTTTCATCCATATAAGTCTTGTTATCTTATCTGTCTATTACAAAAAAACCGGTCAAGAGCGAGTCGGGCTCGCGCACCGAGGGTTTCCGTACCATCATAATAAATACACTGCAAAGTAGAATAATAAAATTATTATTGCAGTTTTAGGTCAGCGCCATCTCTTGACTGATAGTGGAACTAATGTATTTTTTTCTTAGGTTAGTGCCATCTGTTGACTGGTAGTAGAACTAATGTATTTTTGTTGATAATTTCTAAAAAAGTGTGCTATATTGAGACATCGTTTTATTTTTCTTGTAATCTTAACAAACTACTATCACATAGAATTATTTCGAATTTTTTCTCAGATAAGGGGGGAACGCTATTATTTTTTACATTTTTCGTAATAAGTTTTAACAGTTGATTTAATCACTATATTATTTTTGATTTTGATACAAAAAAAAATTGCATAGGTATTAAATTCCCTATTTTAAGTACAAAATGGTTTAGTGCGCAAGCCATATTGTCTAACTAATGGTTTGGTTCAAGTTTTATTGCGCGAGCTGTACCCAGGATGAAACTCGTTATTAAAATGCACTGCACCGTTACCGTGAAATTACAAGCAAATCGATCAAATTGTATTGTGAAGTTAGACAGAGCAATCTTGCTTTATGACTTCTCTAATCAGAATCGTCTTCATAATGTAATGGGTGAGGAAATGAAAAAATATAGCTGTCGTATTAGGTAAAAAAAACATCAGATATGAAATTGTTAATATTGACTCGTAAGTACTGATTTCTTTTCATCTACCTACTCAACTGCCTAGAATAGACCACCTATACCTATATAGTCCCATCAATAAAGGAGTTATAGAACATGACAGGGGACCTAAGCTAAGTCTCCTGAAAGTTGTTCAGCGTACTTAGGAAGTGAACATACTAAAAGTCCTGACGTCTCGGAGGTAAGCCGAAGGGAGGAATGGAGGGGGGAGAAGGTACCACTTTTAGGTTTTTCGCAAATATCTCAAATATGGTCCGTTATGGCGAAAAATGTTCAATAATGAAATGAAAGCTTATAAAATTCTTTATAACTTTAGTTCTGTACACTTTGTTCGAATTTCTAACCGTTTTTGGGCTACTCGCTCAGGAAATATGGAAATTTGGATGATAGGCAAGATGGCCAAGGGAGTTGTTCTACACACACTCTACCAACGAATAATATATAATTAGAAATACCTTTTTTAGATCAATATTAACTGCAAACAAATTTTTAATAAATTTTTAGTATTTTTGGAGTTAAGTCAATTAGCTTCCGCACGCGTCTTCGTCCACGTAGACCCTAGGAAACCTTTGATCAGAATAGAAAGTAACCTATGTTTTAATCAAGATTATAAACTATATGTATGCTAAATGTAATCTAAATCCGTTCAGCCGTTCTTGAGTTGATATATATGATATTATATCATTCGTTGGTAGAGGGTGTGTAGAAACAACTCCCTTGGTCATCTTGCCCATCATCCAAACTTTCACATTTCCTGAGCGAGTAGCCCAAAAACGGTCAGAAATTAAAACAAAGTGTACCTACAGAATTAAAGTTATAGAGAATTTTATAAGCTTTCATTTCATTATTGAAAATTTTTCGCCACAACGCACCATTTTTGAGAAATTGGCGAAAAACTTAAAAGTGGTACCTTCTCCACCCTCCGGCTCACCTCCGAGATGTCAGGACTTTTAGTATGTTCACTTCCTAAGCACCCTGAACAAGTTTCAGAAGAAATCGCTTAGTTTCCCTCTCATGCACTCTACAGCCCCTTTTGGGTCATTTATTGACTGAACTAATAGGTGGTGTAAGTTTTGGATTTCGGGTGATAATTAACACAAAATCGAGACACAATGTGTTTCCGTTTTGGATTTAAGAAACACAATATGTTTCGGTTTTGGGTTAAAGAAACAATAAATGTGTCAAAAAAAATTGTGTTTGAATGGTTCAAACACCATTGAACCACGATTTCGACGTTAACATTAGCTTGACCCCCTGTCTTTTACTTTTGGCCATAGCATTAAGTATTACTCTATATTAATAGCCAAACAATTATTCCACCAGTTGTTTTTGTATCGCTGGCGGTGTTAACAGCGAACTACCAATACACTGACGACGAAGATGAAGTGGTCCAGTTAGATTTAGAGGGCACTCTAAAACGGTCTTTTGCGACGGTGAGTATGTATAAGCAGTATAAGGAAACTTGTATTTATTAAGGAATCTGAGTTACATTGATAGACCAAATAACATTTTGCAGTTTTTCGTTTCGCTTCGATTTCGAAGGTAACTATGGGATTGACATTAGTTTTTGTTAACAATCGATTTTTAAACCGTCTAATCAAATACACGAAAGCGAAGCGATAACGAAGATTTGCAAATGTTACTTTGTCTAAGGGGGTAATTTAGATACAGACCGCCTTTCCAACTACTCATTGTTAATGTTTTTACTTCCAAAAAAGGCAAGTAAGAGTTCAATATGATGAGATGGGACTTGATGTGTACTTACTTAACTGAAAAAAAATACTTGTCGTCACCGTAGTCACCCGTGGCCCGTAGCCACTCTTAGCCACCCGTAGCCACTCGTAGCCACCAATAGCCACTCGTAGCCACCCGTAGCCACTCGTAGCTAGTCGTAGCCATCCGTACCCACCCGTAGCACAGCAGCAGTCACCTTGTTTCCATAGCTACGGAATGAATAATCTTATAGTAATAATTATTTCTTACTATATATATATATATATACATATTCTCTCTATGTAGTATGTCTATCCGTCTGTTCTCCTCTACAGGTCGCATTTCTCAACCGATTCTCGTAAAATTTTACGTGCAAGATCGATAATTATATGAAAAAACATGGTCGATTCTGTTTTTCGAAATTTTACGAAAAAAACATATTTTGAGCCATTTCGAAAAATGATCAAAAATGTCGCAAAGCGAGATCAACAGCTCATCATAGAGCCACTAGTTTTAATAAAGCAACCAACGACTCTAAAGTAACCACATTACAACTTTGATTTGAAAACACACTAAACTTGTAAAATACAGGGTGCATATGTAACCACTCTCCAAATTTTAAGGATATGTTCAGTCCATGAAACTAAACAACTTTCTCCATGAAACATATCATTGTGTCGAAATACGCCAAAAAATTTTGGTCATCCCATACTAAACTAATCACGTGATCTCTTTGATTTGTATGAAAGTCAATTTTTTTAACATATTTGACCCTATGTTTCTTAGAGAAAGTTGTTCAGATTCATGGACTGAACACATCCTTATAATTTGGAGAGTGGTTACAAATGCACCTTGTATAAATAAATCTTAACTTTTCTTTTAGGAAGCCATGGCGCTGAATATACGAGGCAATGTCATTTGTTCCCCATTGTCAGCTTTACTGCCTTTAGGTAAATTGATACTCGGGACTGATCCCGGAAAAAGTCTCGACGAGTTGTCAAAGGCCGTGGGGACAAGTAATAAGTTTACGGTAAGCATAGCTCTACTTGCAGCATCGTATGAAAGCGACAAGGTAGCGACAGAAGTAGAAAAAGATAAAGACTAAGTGTCTTTTCACATGTCCCGGTTGCCGGCTAACCGGCGCCGGGTACCCGGTGGTGAAGTGTATGGGCATGGTACGTAGCTTTCACATGTACCGGCGTAATTTATCCGGCAGGCGGTCGCCGGGTGCGCGCCGGATCCAACACGCGCGTGCATCTGGGAATAGAATGCACCTAATGCTTCTCTTTTCATATTAATTGAATGAACCCAATAATTTCTTGATTTTTCTTTCCGGCGCAGATATTTTCGTCTTCGATATAAAAGCCACATTGCAATTATTTGTTCACGGTCCATCTTTGAAAGTATGAACGAGACTGTACTCTTGTCTGCTCTCTAGCCGATACTTTCGGCATCAACCGGGACATGTGAAAGCTCATTTGACACCGGGTACCCGGCGCCGACTACCCGGCAACCGGGACATAAACCGGGACATGTGAAAAGGGCCTAAGGGCTTCTTTCACATGTTTCGGGCCGGACAGCCTTAGCTTTTTGGTTTAGTTTTAAAATTGAAAACAAAGACGGATAATTTCATTGAATGATTTTGTCTGTGAAATTATGATGGCGTTGAGTTGGTGTTATACGTATATACGTCCAAACATCAAATTAAAAGGTGCCCATATAATAATCAAATTACAAACGAATTATTAAAGTACCAATTCCGGACCATATTCCATAGAAATGATGCAAATCAAAAACAATAATGATAAGTCATGTTAAGTCAATAATGATAAAAAGTCACGGATAGAGCACTAAGGTGTTCTGTGCGTGCGTAACACCACAACCATCATTAGCAACATACATTTTATAACATATTTGCTCGTAAAGGGTCTCTTATTACGCCAATTTCAATATCGTATTGTATCTCATTACGAACTTGTGCGGTAATGTAAAGTAAAACGCACGGTTTATCAAGATGCTTCGTCTAAAACGAACGGTACTTTTTTAAATCTTAACAAAGAGTTTTTATATCAGAATCTTTTCTGATGCGTCATGTGCGATTGACCTCTTGGTCAACATTTTATGAATAAAATTTACTTTATGTAATTTATTTTTTCAATAAAAATTTTTTTTTTCAATTTTTGAATATGGGTATCAAATGAAAGGCCTTGATGAGCACATTCCAAAATTATATAATTTGTGACTAAAAATTAAAAAAAATTTTTTTTTTTCGATTTATGAATATGGTTATCAAATGAAAGGCCTTGATGAGCACATTCCAAAATTATATAATTTAAGATGAATAAATAATGAAAAATATTAGAAAAAATCGGCTCACCCGTAGCAACTTAGACGGGATAATTTGTCACTAAAATTTAGGAAAAAAAAAATTTTTTTTTTCGATTTTTGAATATGGGTATCAAATGAAAGGCCTTGATGAGCACATTCCAAAATTATATAATTTGTGACTAAAAATTTAAAAAAAAATTTTTTTTCAATTTTTGAATATGGGTATCAAATGAAAGGCCTTGATGAGCACATCAAATGAAAGGCCTTGATGAGCACATTCTAAAATAATATAATGTGTCACTAAAATTTAAGAAAATTTTATTTTTTTTTATTTTTGAATACGGGTATCAATCAAATGAAAGGCCTTGATTAGCACATTCCAAAATTACATAATTTGTCACTAAAATTTAAGAATTTTTTTTTTTTTTTAATTTTTGAATATGGGTATCAAATGATAGGCCTTGATGAGCACATTCCAAAATTACATAATTTGTCACTAAAATTTAAGAAAAAAAAAAATTTTTTTTCGATTTTTGAATATGGGTATCAAATGAAAGGCCTTGATGAGCACATTCCAAAATAATATAATTTGTCACTAAATTTGAGAAAAAAAAAAGTTTTTTTCGATTTTTGAATATGGGTATCAAAGGAAAAGCCTTGATGAGCACATTCCAAAATAATATAATTTGTCACTAAATTTAAGAAAAAAAAAAGTTTTTTTCGATTTTTGAATATGGGTATCAAATGAAAGGCCTTGATGAGCACATTCCAAAATAATATAATTTGTCACTAAATTTAAGAAAAAAAATTTTTTTTTCAATTTTTGTTTTTTACTTTATTGTTGTTTGATTTCCTCACAATCGAAGTGAAAGGCAGAAAAATCGACCGATAGATAGTACAAGTGTATCAAAATTTCATCATTATGGAAAACAAGCAAAAATGCAAAGTCCGAGTTTTATTTATTTCCTCGCAAATATGTTATAAAACGTCGTATGACATACGTGCGCTTTGATAATTACAGCCTCTGCTTTCTTGTAGCCCTCGCCTACGGCTCGGGCTAGCAATATCGCCTCAGCTGTAATTTTCAACTTACCGCACTTATATCATAACTAGCTTCTGCCCGCGACTTCGTCCGCGTGGATGTTAGAGAAAATCCTAAGAGAACCTTCAACCAGGATCTGACCAGTCATTTTTACGTTTTCCGTTCTGTTCCCGTCCCTTTCCTGTCCCGTTCCCGTACCCCTTCCGTTGCCATTCCCGTTCCCGTACTGTTATCGTCTCGTTCCGTTCCCATTTAATTCCCGTTCCGTTCCCGTTCCCGTCCGTTCCCATTCCGTCCCGTTCCGTTCCCGTTCCGTATCCGTCCCGTACCCCTTCAGTACCCATTCCGTCCCGTGCCGTACCCGTTCCCATTCCGTTCCCGTTCCGTTCCCATTCCCGTCCCGTTCTAGTTGCCGTTCTAGTTTCCGTTTCCGTTTCCGTTCCCGTTCCGTTCTCGTACCGTTCCGTTAACGTATCGTTCCCGTTCCGTATCGTTCCCGTTCCTTTCCCCTCCGTTCCCGTCCCGTTCCTTTCCCGTTCCCGTCCCGTTCACGTTCCCGTTCCGTTCCTGTTTCGTTCCCGTTTCATTCCCGTTGCGTTCCCGTTTCGTTCCCGTTTCGTTTCCATTCCGTTTCTGTTCCGTTCCGTCCCATTCCGTTCCCGTTTCGTTTCCGTTCACGTGCCGTTACCGTCCCGTACTCCTTCCGTTCCTTTTTCCGGTACTGTTCCCGTCCCGTTCCTGTCCCTTTCTCTTTTCCGTTCCATTCCCGTTTCGTTCCCGTTCCGTTTCCATTCCGTTCCCGTCCCGTTCTCGTCCTGTTCTCATTCCCGTTCCGTTCCCGCTGCGTTCCCGTCCCGTAAACGTCCCCTAACCGTCCTGTACGCCTTACGTTCCCGTTCTTGTTCCCGTTCCGTTCCCGTCCGGTTCTTGTTCCCGTTCCCGTTCCCATCCTGCTCTATTCCCGTTCCGTTCCCGTTTCATTCCAGATTCGTTCCTGTTTCGTTCCCGTTACGTTCCTGTTTCAATACCGTTTCGTTCCATTCCCGTCCGAACCCGTCCCGTTTCGTCCCGTACCCCTTCCGTTCCCGTTCCCGTACCCGTCCCGTTCTAGTTCCCGTTACCGTCTCGTTCCCGTTCTCGTTCTCGTTCCGTTCCGTTCCGTTCCGCTCCGCTCCGTTCCGTTCCGTTCCGTTCCGTTCCGTTCCGTTCCGTTCCGTTCCGTTCCGTTCCGTTCCGTTCCGTTCCGTTCCGCTCCGCTCCGTTCCGTTCCGTTCCGTTCCGTTCCGTTCCGTTCCGTTCCGTTCCGTTCCGTTCCGTTCCGTTCCGTTCCGTTCCGTTCCGTTCCCGTGCCCGTGCCCGTGCCCGTTCCGGTTCCGGTTCCCGTTCCCGTTCCCTGGATGTGCATGTCCAGGTCCAGGTCCATATGTGTCATGTCCACCGCGTTGGACTTCAAAATAAAACTCATTTTCGCAATCACCATCCCATAAAACCTCAAGAACGACATCCATATCGATATTTATGTTACTCACCCCACTTACCCTCTAAGGGGTTGATTTTCAAAATCCCAAAATATATATTTAGACGTGCTCCTACGAATTTTAAAGTTGTAATTTCGATTTTGTATTCTTTTTCCATACAAAATTTTAACCCCATTTTTACCCCTTTAGAAGTTAATCATGTCCACCATCATCATCATTGGACTTCAAAATAAATGTTATTTTTGCAATCGTCATCCCAGAAAACCCAAATAACGACAGCTCTATCGATTTTTATGTTTACTCACCCCATTTACCTCCTAAGGGGTTGATTTTCAAAATAACAAAATATAAATTTGCCTTTTTATTTTTAGATGTGCTCCTACGAAGTTTAAAGTTGTAATGTCTATTTTATATTATTTTTCCATACAAAATTTGGTCCCTATTTTCACCCCTTTAGGGGTTAAATCATGTCCACCGTGGTTGGACTTCAAAATAAATGTCATTTTTGCAATCGTCATCCCACAAAACCCCGATAACGACATCCATATCTATTTTTAGGTTTTTTTAACCCTTTTCACCCCCATTTCATCCCCTTTGGAGTTGAAATCCTAACAAAAACAATATACGTTGCTTTAGATTTCTATCCATAAGCCTAAATTATAAATTTAGCGATTTTTACTTCGAAAATGAAGGATTTTCTTCAATACACAACTTCATCCCCCTTTTGACCCCTTCGAAGGTAGAATTTTGAAAAACGCTGAGACCCGTATTTATTAATTTTCAATCGTCAGCCTAAATACAAAATTTGAAGATTCTAGCTTCAAAACTGAGGGACTTTCATACAAACTTTCATCCCTTATTTCATCCCCTTAGGGATGGAATTTTCAAAAATCCTTCCTTAGTGGATGCCTACACTGTATAAAGTATCTGTGTGCAAAATTTCAAGTCTCTAGGTCCAGCGGTTTGGGCTGTGCGTTGATAGATCAGTCAGTCAGTCAGTCAGTCAGTCATTCAGTTTACGATTTTATATATTAAGATGTACTATTAACTGATAGGCTTTTACTTCTAATATTACTGAAGACGTACGCCCGATTGCACTAAACTTAAGGATCGCCTAAGTCTTTTCCTAACTACAACACGACCAAATTAAAACGGTGTCATAAACTCAGCCGTCATGTAGCTGTCATTCGCCTAGTTATCTTGGTCGAGTTGTAGATAAGAAAAGACTTAGACGATTCTTAAGTTTAGTGCTTTTGCACCTTAGTCTATTACCAAAAAATGTACTTGACGTGTTGTGTTTATTTACCTTTTTAAGATAAAAGACAAGTTCAAGAGCCTGTTCTTCAAGTTGAGGTACTTGCCAGGAGTAACGCTCACAGTGGCGAGCAGGCTATTCCTCGCTGAAAACGTGGCTTTGAATCCACAGTATGAAAAAGACACGAAAATAGTGTTTTACTCTTCCGTGGATAAATTAGACTTTAGCAATCCAGCGAAAGCTGCTAGAGACATAAATAGCTGGGTAAGTATCACGCATATATTTTTAATGTATCTTTAGAGAAATGATAATCAATAAACATTTTAGGTAAGTACCTAGATGAAAAAAAAAATATTCTAAGCACTTCACTGATTTGAAGACTGTACAGAATGAAACCCAAAAGGGTTATTTACCAACTGACCACAAGAGACTGGACACACGTGTGTCCAGTTGGTGAAACTTAAAATTAGTTTTACTTGTTACTTCGTCATCCTGGATACGCCAAGATTTCGACGCGTGTCCACATAGTGAAACTTACTTATATCAAATCACTTTTATGTTTTCGCCAATTGGACACGACCAGCCAACCGGAAGGCACGTTAAGCCATTGGTCCCGGCTGCATTTGCAGTCGTTAATTTATGAATGTTTTTTTTATAAATGACCCAATTCATGTTCAAACACACAGGTCTGGTATGATTATGCTCCAACTTAGAAACATTTGCAGCAACTACTCATTAAACGCAGTACCTATATTCCACAGGTCAGCTCTCAAACTAATGGAAAGATAAAAGATATAGTGACAAAATCTGATATAAGTAAAGATACCAAATTGATGCTAGTAAACGCTATATATTTTTTAGTAAGTATGAACAAACTTCGAGCTTTTTTACCCGACTGCAAGAAAAGGTCAACTTACTTTGGTATTTTAGTGATATGATGAGAAATACCAAATATAGCATTCTATTACAACTAAAATTACACAGGAAAAAAATGTGGGTAAACGCAGCATTGGAAGTTGGAAGAAAGCTACATTCTTGACTGCAGAACCTGAGGGATTGGTTCGATAGCAGTTCTTCATCAGCAGTGGCCTTAGTCAAAATAGCCATGATGCTGTTCAACCTCCAATAGGAGTAGAAGAGCAAGAAGAAGAAGAAATTAATAGGGTTTAACTGTTTTCATCGAAAAATGTTGCTGCCTGGTACACGGTGGCGTTAAATATAGGATTTATTTACCATCTCTAAGTCATAATTTTACCAACACCCTTAACCTAAGCCTTTAACTTAGTGTAATAGTTGGTGCTATCTACTCTGCCGGCCACTACTCGGCTAATTTAATTACAAACCATTACAAAATGGACTTTCCCAAAACAGGTAGTACAATAATTATAATTATGCTGTTTTCTGTAGGGACGATGGAATGAGCCTTTCAAAACGGTTTTCGTCGGAAATTTTTACACTCCTTCTGGGACACGCCAAGTTCCGATGATGACGAATAAAAAAAGGTATAACTATGTGCGAAGTGAGATTTTAAATGCTAAGGTAAAAATAACAAATGTTTTTAGATTTTTTGATTGACCTACCTACATTCAATTAACAACACCTGTCTCATTTTTTTAATAGTTTCCCAGATAGCGAAAGATTTTGAGTTCCAGTCTCATTTGAGTTTATTGGGATTATAAAATTAATAGCGTTATGAATTAAAAAAAATGTGAAAGCAGTAAAAATACTTAATTATTTTTAAATTTAAACTGAATCAGTCCATAAAAGGTGTCAACGGTCAGAAAGAGAAAACGCTGATATCGGGTAAAGTAAATAAAATAAAAAATGTAATCTGACAAAAACGTTGCAGATTGTGGAAATACCTTACGAAGGCAAAAAAGCATCTTTCATATTAGTGCTCCCGAATTTGAGGAATGGTTTGCCGATGCTGTTCAGCGCACTGAAGCTGGCACCAGAGCTGCTGAATAAAGAGTTGCTGAAGATGCAGCCTACGAAAATAACCCTCACAATGCCCAAGTTTAAGATAGAGACTGAGCTTGACCTTAAGACCGTGTATCAGAAGGTATGTTATAAATATTTTTGTGTCATTTTTTGTGAGTCTCTGCTTATGTTAATTAATTTAAAGTAAGTAGCGGATTGGAAGAGAAGAGTGGGAGATTTGATACGTTTCTTGCCTTTGAATGTTCTTGCTATGTATGGTCGTTAGAATCCTAGTTAGTTCTAGCATAGTTTTGGTGTCAGGTGGAAAGAACAACTTTTCAGTTATTACAATAAACGTGCCTTAGAACGTTATGTTTGAAAATATTAACACTAGCAATCTCTTCACAGCGCCATTCTGCAAGACAGATCATCTCGATCGTTTTGCGTTTGGTAGCGATTTTTAAAATTTCGTTTTTTTTCGTCCGAACATTGTGTGATTTTTTATGATAAATTATACATAATTTCCATACTGCCCCCCTACTCAAATGGTCAACTTTCTGTTCATTTGAACGCTACGCTTACTTTTAAAGCTTAAATATGAGCAATAGATGATTACATGTCGCAAACTTATTTAAATCACAGACTTCGATGTATTGTATGGAATTGTCAAGCTAACGGCACGTATTGTTTTAAATTTGCATGGTTATTGACGTTAATAGAATAAACTATGTCGGGATTTAATAAACAGGTACATGGTGTAAATCCCGACATAGTTTATTCTATAAACGGCACGTAATTTTATAGTTTACTGCTTATTTTAAAGTTTTAATATTAAGCGTAGCGTTCAAACGAATAGAATGTTGGCCATTTGAGTAGGGGGCAGGTATACTTTCCTTTTCGGAGTTCATAGTTTGCTCCTTACAGATAGGAGTCAACAGCGTATTTACGAGGAACTCCGGCTTAACTGGTATATCGAAGAGTACGCCACTAGTCTTGTCTAAGGCAATCCAGAAAGCATACATAGAAGTGACTGAGAAGGGTTCGGAAGCCGCTGCGGCTAGTGGTAAGTCGAAAGTACTTTAATTTTCAGTTTTATTTGTTAGGTAAATAATTCAGGGTTGGAGTGCGATAGCCCAGCCCCCTTAGACAAAGTCAATAAGTTACAATAAGTTAAAACGAACTTTTTAAAACTTTGTAAAACTTAGGATTTGACATTCCAAAACGCTAACAATTTTGGAGAACAAACCTATGTAGGTATGTCATTCCCAAACGTTTTACTTTGTTGAGTTCATTATAGGTTTTATAAATGGTGTCTTGTCTGGAGTTTGTTTGTCTTAACAACTGCAATGATATTGTTGAAGGGTCTTACAAACAAATTCCAATAATCTTCATTTGTATTTTCCGCGTTTGTTAAGTTTATTTCTAACGTGGGCGAAGTCGAAAAGTTATGCTGACATAATGTCATAGCTGGAGGTAATATAATTTTTTAAATCAATAAAATAACAACCCAAGTAGCAATTTAGTGAAAATTATGATCATAAACAAGAAGTATAATAGCGCCCAGCTTTTATGCAGATGTACTAAAGGGTAGAGCGAGTCTTTCAACTGCATTGGGGAGAATTCTTACACTGTTATATATCACAGCTGACTAATGGCATTATGATGGTAAAAAATACAGAAAAACGCATTTGTGTAGCATTCTAAAACGATCTAGTCCAGGCTTTGGCTTTATGTGATGTTTCTAGCTGGTATAAAGATCAAAGCTTGTTAACGACTGGTTTAGCTTTACAGAAAATCTCTCTTGTAATGCTGTGAGCTGCATTATAGTATTAGGTATTGTAAATCGCTTTTATTTGGTGTACACTAATTCTATTCTAATGCTACCTCAATGAGCTTGATAAAAGCTGATTAAAAGAGTATATGTAACCTATAATAAAGCAGTTACAATTATAAGAGTATTTTTGTACACTTTGCGCTGTAAATTGGAGTAGGATACTTTGTATTGGTCAATAGAGTTTAACAACGCTACTGTACAGCAAAGAACTTTTCAATGCAGTTGAGCAAGTATACATGCTAGATAACAAATGGACGCCATTTTAACAATACAAGAATGACTATTGTTATAGAAATTCAAATTATTATTGCTCAATTTCGAGACATATGTAGCTTTTAAAGCAAAAACTATATATTGCGCATAGTTTCTGACTTAAATCACATGTTTCGAACCTAGTTATTGAGCAATATACTATGAAGTATTTATACATCGTATTTATTTTGTATAATTAATTCGGTAAAACGATATTATTATGAAGGCGCGTTAAATATTTGATGTAAATGCCTATACACATTTACAGTAAAGTGGTACTCGCAACTCAACTTGCTACGAAAGACCAAAACAAATATCAAAACATTCTTAATCTTAAATATTTGATGTCCGGCACTTTGACACAACATGAATCCACCATTTAGAATTTATACTTAACACAAATTAATAAAACATTTTTTTTTAAGTTTGTTGATTATTTACACCAAATATTGCTGTCAACCAGCCACTAATCAGCAAACAACTGTAGTAATGAGTTAAAGTAGCTGAATCTAAGACTCTGTGGGTGTATTATAGCAATTGTACAGACCTTGTACAGGTAAAGATCAGTACAGGAGCTGTTAACCAGACACTGTAGTGCGTAGTGCTGGTTAATTTGGGGCCTAATTTAGGAATACAAGGTCTGTGTAGAACACTACACAGCCCTTATACAGGAACCTAAAACAGCACTGAGAGCTATTATATCATATAGTGCAGCGACTATACAGCATCGTGTGCTACTTGGGAATAGCTGGGTCGAACGATTATCTTCATTAACGAACCGTGAAAAATAAGGTAATTAAGTAAGCACCATAACAGCCCTTTTATTCTCTGAAGGACCTAGCGGCGTGTCCAGTCAGAGCCCTAATAAGTATCCACATTAGGCGCCATGTTGCAAATCAAAGAATTGGACCATTTTTCATGAGATGTTAGATCTAATTTTAAGTTCTTAGTCACATTTTATGACACCACGTGTTATTCTACTGTGCCGGATGCCACACGGACACAACTCGTAGCAGGGCCGTCTCTACCCGGGGGAGCAAAGGGGTGCGGAGCATCTGGGCGCAGGGTCGTAGTGGGCGCCGAAGGCCGATGACCTTATACCATGCGTAATTGCGTAATCTGCCAGCTCTGAAAATCACTTGACAAGTATTTATTTATCTAGTAAGAATGAATAGTTTGGTAACTATAAAAATATAAGCACCAGTATAATGCCTCAGTTTCGGTAGATTCGCCTTGCTTAATTGCGACTTGCGTAGTGAAAGCCAATTTTTATCTTTTATCTAAGAATTAAGGTCTCTTCAGGGTTCACGTATTACGCGGACAAACTCAAATTATGTATGAGTGAAAAAAACTTTAAGGTAAAGTACCAAAGTAAAAAAAAAATTATCACTTTCTTTTTATTAGCACAGAGGGCGCAAGCTGACTTTCGCACCCCGGCGCCCAATAGGGTTAGAACGGCCCTGGCTAGTAATGATATAAAGACGTTATTTCGTGAGGTATTCACGTGAGGCTATTTCGTGAGGCATCAAATGTGTATTGTATTTCAGCCGTAGGAGCCGTAATGGTTTCTCTTTTTATGAAACCGGACGAGGACGTGAACGCCGACCATCCATTCCTGTTCTATGTGTTAGCAGAAAAACAACAGTTGTTTGCCGGCATTTATAACGCCGCGTGATGTAAGATCCACTAAATTTTTATAAGAATACTTCAGTAGACAAATTGCTAAATGTCTTATATATTATCATTGTTTATTCTCATTTCACCAATTGAAATTAGTTTAGTTGAGGCAAAGTCACATAACTTCAGATTTATTTACTAGTATCTAAGTAGTAAATTTGCTTTGACTACGCCCACGTCTCCTAGAAGTATATAGTAATGATATGTTTTTTTTCAGCTATGGTATTGGATAGATTAAGTCTAGAACTTACTAAGTTTGTAACCGCCGATCATCCATTTATATTTTTCGTGAGAATGAATGAGGAACAAGTGTTTGCTGGTATTTTAAACGATCCTTAATGAAATTGAAACCAAATCATGAATATAATTTGTGGGACCAAATTTCTTAAATATAATAAACATGATTTAGATTTTCAAAGACTATTATTTCACATTTTGCTAGAGTCTATCTAAAAAGTCAGTTTACATGAGAAATTATTCAATTATTTATAAAAACTTATACTGGTAACCCTGTTGGTGCTGTCTAAATTCTAATTGTAAACATAGCTTTACTCAATTTTATTTAGATGGGTATTGGTGGGGTGGTTAGGGATTTAGGTGGGTATTAAAATTACTATTGAAATTACCCATGTAAACTGACTTTTTAGACAGACCCTTAATCAGTAGGTACCTAAGTAATTATTACCTATAAGTATTTCAATGTCATTTCTCCTATACAGCCGTCAATAATACTTACTATGCTATGGATTGTCTACAATAGACGCTTTCTAATATTTAAAATCAACCTTGGGTCAGATCGACCAAGGGAACTAACATCCTAATCTATAATAAGTAGTACTTATGTATTGTACGTAAATAAAAACAAAAGTTTGAACTGCACAAAGTAACTTTTTATTTGAAGGTGAGTTGAAACATTCCACGCATGCGCAATGCGATGTTGGTCCCCTAAGTTATTCCATTCAACCCCTGACTCTCAGTTGGGTTGCGACTTTTGCGAGCAACACCCGTGCCCGATCCAAAGGAAACCCGGAAAACTTTTACGACTCCATTCACGTTAAGTGTAATTTTCTACGAAAGTGAATAAAAAAATTAAAAAAGCTGTTAATAAAGTTAACTTGGACGATGTAATAGGTTATTTGTTGTGTTTACGGTTGTATTGAAATCAAAACTACAGCGAAGAATGTAAATAACTTAGTGAAAGCAGTAATGGAAAACGATGCTAGCGTATCGGGTGTTGATAAATTAAATGGACTCGAAAAAGTTATAAATGGAAGTGAATATTTGGAGTTACTTATTCCTGATTCAGTTGCAGTTGGCTTTTCTGATAGACGGACAGGATTCTGGGAAAGGTATTTATAATTTTAAAGGTTTCTCAAATGCTATGAAAAATGATTAGGAACTAATTTAAGAATAATTATTTTTAGGATCTCAACATACAGATGATAGAAAAGCATCTGATTTGAAAGATTACGACCAAAAACCTTTAGATTTCTTAGTGAATAATAAAAATGACGCAAATGATTACTTGCTACCGGTTTTTGCCCATCATGATGAAACCGAAGAGGATGATGAAATTGATGACAATTCATATGACTACTACGAAACTAAAGATAACTATAAAGATTCACCGGACTTAGCAACTGTTAAAACCGAAGTTAGTCAAGAATTGCTGCCCGTAGATGATAAAATTCCTTTACATTCTGCTAAAGATAATCTGCCCATTTTTTTGTTAGAGCCAGAAAACACGTATGTAG
Organism: Agriphila tristella; assembly: GCA_928269145.1. Lineage (NCBI taxonomy): Eukaryota > Metazoa > Arthropoda > Insecta > Lepidoptera > Crambidae > Agriphila > Agriphila tristella. The sequence continues at coordinate 24,625,744 of OV743436.1, read as the reverse complement.
TTAAAAATAAACCTGCAAATTTAAAATGTCGAGCTGCAAACGCCTTAGAAGTAAGTTGACTTTTTATTTTTCTAATTACTATAATTATAGTTGATACCAAGTCAAATGTTGCTTAGACACTGTCCGCAATATTTTAATTGATCAATGATTTTTTATGGCAATTACTATCGCAATCTCGGTTCAATTAAAAATAAACAAAACTGAAATTTATGACTGGTGCTTTAAAACTATGTATAAAACAGAATCGGATAAATTTTGTTTGTATTACTTGTTTACCTATAACAATTCTTTAAGTGCCAGTGGTTATGGGTAGTTTAAAACTATAAATTACTTACGTTTTTTATATAACGATTAAATTCTATTTTTATTTTAAAAATGTCTACAACATTGTAACTTTTCAACACAAAGGTCTATTTCAAATGCAACGGCGTCAAAACCCAAGCCGTGAACTTCGAGTTCGTGGATCCTCAGACGGGAGTGAGGATAATCGAAGGAGAGTTCAGGGTGACGAGGGAGAGTGTCGAGGAGTACTTCGGAGGAGACAAGTACCAGTGCTCATGCTTCGCGTGGACTAGCCGAGGGCATATAAGGAGCCAACCAGCCACCATAGAACTTGCATGTAAGACCTTGTGTTGTGACCTAGGTATATCTATAAAATGAGTGTCCTTATAAAAGTGTATCTTAGCCTAATGTCTTACTAAAAGTACTGAGATAATTAAAAGTGTTTTTATTTGACAATATTTGCTCAAAGAAATTAAATATTTACGTATGGTAATAGCTAGTTAGGTGGGTCAATTTTGGCAATAAAAGTGTTAAAAAGTGATAACGAAAATTTGAATGGAAAAATAGTAATAATATTTTATAAAATTTTACAAATGGGTTCGCGATAATCGGACGCAATGCGTCGTTAAATTTACTTGATATTGAAACTTAAGTTAATGTCACGGAGTGAGACGAACATCGTCCACTTATCGCTATTGTTTATATGTAATAGTCCTGCAGTACACAAAAAAATTTGCTACAACGATATCTGTCTGGCTCCAAAATATATCAAACAAGCAATTTGAACAATCATTAGTGAATCATTGCTCAAATTAATATCAAATGTATGTTTTAGACATCAAGAAGCATTTTTCCCTTGCACCACAGTCACAGTTGGTGAAACAGTATTCCCCAATCACATTTCGCTGTGAGCCTCCCCCCGCCGCACCATTTGCTCAACTGTACTGGCTAAAAAATGGGTCTCCTTTGGTAGTTGACGACAATGTACAGATAACTAAGGAGGGATATTTGATTATCAAGCAAGTTTCATTGTTGGTAAGTAAAAATCTACAAACTTTTTTATTATCATCAGTAACAAAAGTAATGATGATATAAAAAGTAAAACAAATTACAGGAAATAACTTATTGGGTACTATACCAAACTATAATAGACAATTATAACTGAACGAATTTTCAGGACATGGGAAACTATACATGCGTAGCTGAAAATTTGGTTGGAAAACGAATCTCTGACCCCGCCGAGCTAAAAGTTATCGGTAAGCTTGTGCCAATTATTTATGTTAGAGTTAATATAAAACCATAAAACCGCATGCATAACACATTTGTTTTATCTCACGAATACGGTTCGGCTATGAATTTTGTTTGGCGTGTATACTGTATATATGCACATTATTTTAGTGGTTCCCTATGATTTTGCATAAAAAAAATTGTCCTAATATGACATAGCATAATATGATTTCGCCGAATATTATTTACGCATAATATTACTTAGTCATAACAGCTTAGGCATAATTTTTTTAAGCATAACTACTTTAAGCATAATCATATTTAAGCATAATATTCTTTAGCATAAATTTAAACACGCATAATGTTATTAACGCATATTTTTTTAATAGACCTAACACTTATACGCAGAATAATTAACCTCTAATACTTTATACATTATATAACATCTTATAATTATAATATTGCTCTGATGCAATTTGTAGGCGTTTTACATTTTAGGTAGAACGTAGCAATTTTTTATTTTTCAAAGACGACGGTGGACGTAATGTTAACTATTCTGGGTCTAACTATATTATTGCAAAGTTGTAATTTAATCATTTTATATTAAAAGTAAAGTGAATTATAGTTACCAATGCACACTTTTATTAGTAAAAGAGGAGGAACTAAATTAAATGTTAATGGTTTCATATATGAGAAAAATCGTGAAGTAAACAAAAAATATTATTGGGTGTGTGAATTGAGAAGAAATAACAATTATAAATGTAACTGTCGACTTATTACGAAACTGAACGACGACCGACATGAAATTTTATCAAAAAAATTACAGAGTCACAACCATGAACCAAATTCTCTCAGAGAAACGGTAAATTTTGTGTTTACATTTTATGAAATAATTATCGTGTGTATTACAATCATGTTGGCGGCTTACGGGTGGCCCAAGGGCCACCCACGCCGCACCTTAACCTATTATTACTCTATATTACCCAAGTAAGATTGGTTATAATTAGTACTTTATTTTTGTGTTTCAGGTTCAAAATACCATGAGTAAAATAAAAGAAGATGCAAAATCAAATCCTAATAAAAAAAAAATCAAAAGATAAATAAATAAATGTATTGGCGGCATATAATAATTTATAAATTTCATAATATTAATTAATAAATTTCATTAACCTTATATTTTTGTATAATACCTATGTTTTTTGCATGAAAATAAATGAAGTAAATTTATTCTTATTGTTTTTTTTAGTTTTATGACTAAATAATATTAGGCGAATAGACAATATGCCAAATAACATTATGCGAAAACAAATTAGTCTAAATGATAATTATGCTAATATAAATAGTATGCCTAAAAACAATTATGCCAAAGTATTATTATGACAAAAAAAATTATGCCGAACCTGTTATGCCAAATCAAATTAGGTATAAAAACATTATGCGAAAACAAGGGATCCCTATTTTAGTGTGCGTAATACGAGAGCATGCAGACATACACTAAAACAATGTGTATGTGCACGCATAACAACATTCATAGCCGAACCGCATTCGTCAGATAAAACATTTGTAACCTAGTGTGCGGTTTACGCATTAATTAGTTATTCTTGGTTGCTTGTGCGCCTTTTCTTGTTTGTTGTTCTAAGATAAGAGTTATTGTTGAATAGTGAATGGTGGTTGGACAACGTGGTCTGGATGGTCGGACTGCTTCTGTGTCGGGCGGGAGGGGGGCGAGAGGCGCGCGGGGAGGAAACGGGAGAGGTCTTGTACTGCTCCACCACCATTGCATGGAGGTCAGCCATGCTCTGGACAGAAGGTGCAGAGGACTAAGGACTGCGTTGATTGTGATTTAGGTATGTGGGGAGAAGATCTTCTCCTTTTCAAGGCAGCTTTTAAATAAAAAGTTATATCCCTGGTGATAAAAGCGATAAGGTCCCTTATCGCTTTTATCACCGGAAGATGTGATTTTTTCTGGGCTTAGGCAGGATTTCAACAGAAAACCAGAGAAAATCTCTTCTTTTTAATACATTTGTATTAGGTTGCTTTCTTGTTTTTTTTTATTTCCGGCACAAGAAGAGATTGCAATTATTCTGACAGGATAAAAATTTATGTGTTCCTGTAGTAGTGTAAAATTAACCCTTTTAAAACTTTAAAACTTTTTCAGATTTATATGTTGATGGTCTCGATGGTTTGGCGGATGAGTCTACTGATATTTTATTAGGTAAATTTACTGTAGAAATTTCACAAAATAAGTATAGATTTCTCGATCTGTTATATGTTGTCTTTGGACTTGATGAAATGCATCAAATATCTATTTCTTCCAATACATCAGCTACACCTTCTTCCAGACCGCTGGTCGCAATGGTCTGAGTGGTCGGATTGTGATACCGACTGCCTGAAAACCAGGAGACGCCGATGCCTAAGCAGCATCAGGAAGCCATGCTCAGGACCTGACTACCAGGTCGCACAGTGTCCCGTCTGTGTGAGGACTTCTAAGTCTGCTCTTATTAATGATGGTAAGTTTTGCTATGCTCTGTTTGGTTTATTTTAAAACTGTACGCAATGACATATTTCTATTGATAAATTCTTGACACCAAAATGAAGTTAAATGGTTTTATCATGTAGTTTTTATATTTACTCATGTGGTTTTATGCCCTACACTACACCATACTGAAAAGAACTGTTAATCGTGCTTTTGTTTTATTATCTCATTAAAGTATCTATGTATGAACTTTCATAAATAAGATAGAGTGAAAAGATTTTCAATACAGTTTTTATTCGCAGGATCATCATACTGGCCATTATTAATAGCACTGTCAATTGCTTTCCTCATATTTATTGTTATTGTTATACTGGGTTTAAAGTATATGAAATTCAAAATGACTGAAAATTCTCCTTACGTGAAACCTCCAACAGGTAAGAACTCACACCCAACATTAAAAGGAGTAGGTAATACATAAATACATGTTTAAGAAAGTGGATAATGTATATATTTATATTTTTGCTAGGTGCAAATTATTTTGGAAGTGTGATAAAGAGAACTCTGACCAACCAACCGGATTTGACGATACATGAAGAGTTCCATACAGTTGACTCAAGACGTACACGTAGGCATACTAGTACATCTACTAATACTAAAAACGAACATCTTTATGAAGTGCCTCAGTTAGCTAACAGGTACGGACGGACTAATCCGTTTAATTTTTTTATTAGTCTTTGACACTTGCCTTTGACAAGATGTGTTTAGATTTGTTGGTTTTTTTTACAATTCACAAACAAACTAAAGATAAAAAGCATCTTAGTGCTCGATTGAATTAGATTTTGTTACTTTTAAGTTTAAAATATAGATTTGATACTATACAGGATTATTTGTACAACACTAACAACCTCGCAGGAGTTTACTAACATCATAAGCATGAACAATTTTGTTCTGTTCACGACTTTTCCAAAAAGAGACATGAAAAAATACACTTTTCATACAAAACTCGATCAGCTGTTTGGAAATGAAAGGGTGGAAAGTCATTATTTTTATCTGCCTTCAGAAAAGTCTTTGAACAAATGTTGTTATTATGATGAACTCCTGCGAGGTTGTTGGTGTTTCCCACCAAATAGTTTATCTAATGAGCTCCTTCGTTGCAGCTACATGTCCCCCATTGACCACGAGGTAAGGCCCTCTCGGAACAGCGAGCGCACCGTGTGCAAAGACATGTTTGACTCGCAACGCTCCGACTCCAGTTGCTTCTTGAGCTGTGAGTTACTAACTAAATGCTTCTTTACTTAAAAGATTCAACATATCTTTTGTTCTTGCATCCTACAGAAGAACACAGATATATCAATATGTCACTACTTATTATAGCTTATGTATTTGAATCGGTGCAAAGAAAGGAGCTCTGGGAGATACAAAATGGAGTAATATGGTGGTGCCGCAATCCGCCTTACTGCTACTGCTGACTTTCTTAGTCACTTAATCACTATGAATACTGAAAAAAAGACGACATTCGTTCCAAATTAGAAGAGTAAATTAATAAGAAACATCGTCACCATGATCTAATTCCTCAATATCTACATTTAAGTATTAGGCTACTCAGGCAATATACTTGTCTTCAGCCTTGACAATCATTACCCTCGATGAATATAAAACTAAAGAAAAAGTTCTACTTTATTTAGTTATTGTTTCTTGCAGCAGGATCATCGTACGGCAATGAAAGTGTAGAAATGACACCATCTCTAAGAAACAACACATCATTGAACTCTAAGTTCCTGAACCCTCAACACGTAGAGACGGCTATATCGAAGATCGTGACGAATGAGGGGGCCTGGTTGACCCTGAACAGATGTGGGGTGGGTCTGTACATACCTGACGGGGTGGTGGATACTGAAGAGCTGTTCACCATTGAGGTCGCAGACGAGGACTGGAACAGACCAATACTGCAAGAAGGTATGACCATCAGCTATTTTTAATGTCCCCACTGCTGGGGCACAGGCCTTCCTTATGGGTGGATAAGGAGGATGGGCCACCCATAACCAACAACGCGGGACCAATGCAGATTGGTGGGTGTTAACGACTTCAAATGCAGCCGGGACTAAAGGCTTAACGTGCCTTCCGTAGCAAGTAAGCTCGAGATAGTAAATTTTTGGTCACCCATCTCATGACCGACCCTTGCAAAAGTTGCTTAACCTCCGCAGCGATCGGTAGACCAGGCGCTATATCACTGCGCCACCGAGCTCCTCAATAAAGAAGGTATACTTTCTTTTTTAATATCCCTTACAATTGTAATAAACAATATAATGTTCCCAGGTATTTTAATTCAAGTTTTCTGATAATCCTGATTGTAGTTTTAGATGCTTGGTTAGTATTCTAGTTAAAGATGTATTTGAGTGTTCCTTAAAAACATATTCTTTCTTCTTTCTTTCTTTGTTGTTATGAATTTCAAAGGCACATATTTATGTAATTGATTAAATTACATAATAACATGAAAATCTTATATAAGTAATGTTAGTCAGTAATAAGAAAGTAAAATCAATAAACTTCAAAGGAAACTTGGAGTGTTTCGTAAGCAAGGACTCGAAATAGGATTATCTGATCGCGACCCAATTCCAGCCAGACGGTGCTTCTTAAACCTACATCAGCAGTTATTAAAAGTTTCCCAGAATAAGGTTACTGACATAAAGTAAGTGGTCTGCACTGCAAGAAATAGCTGCCCTCAGAATACCCGAAACGAAACCGGGACAGATTGAGGTCATCTAATGGAATTTTAGTACTTATGCAAAGTAGGACGAATATCGCTGTGACAGATTTGGGATACATTTCAAGAATACCGTATCTACATTTGAACTAGATGTTTATTAGAAATAAATATTTTTTTACGGATTACAGCGCGTATATTGGTTAATTCAGATTTTATTTTAGAATTATTTAATTTAGTTTTGAGTTGTTTGTTTGATTTCGTGGTCGTCCCGTGACCACTGACCTGGAAAGGTGTCGAAACGTCGGGAAACCCTAAAAACCGACAAATCTCAACTAAATATTTCTAAAATAACATTTGTATTAACCATTATACGCGCTGTAATCCGTATATGAACTGTACGCGCGAAACCTTAGAAGTGTATAGGTGTTTATTACAAAATTGTTATGATTTTACATTTTATTACATTAGTATTTTTTTGCATTTTAAATTATTGAATTGAGTAAATATTGATTTAAACTACGACATAATTATTGATAATATTAAATAGGTACAACATTGGATAAATATTTTATTATGATGGGTAGGTGTATTGATTTTAAAGTTTAAATTTTATATTTACTAACAGATTTCCTCGACTAATTAAGGCAGAACGTGCAGATTTTACATACCTATATGTTATCAATGTATTCTACCATATTCTGGGTGGGGAAATAAATGATTATGAATTAGTTTTTCTTTTGTGTTCGAGGACAGAAGATATTTGTTTATATTATTTAAAAAAATATAAGTACTCAAAATAAGGTAGAACACTAATAATTACCTAATGTAAAAAGTCATAATAAATCTTGTAGTACAAATATATTAAATGGGCAAACCTCATATTACTTGTATAAGTTAGGCAATCGCTCATTGAGCGAAAAAAACAACGCGTTGTGGTCACTGTCAAAAATCCGCAACGCGAAATTCGTGACATGGCTCTTATAAAAACGCAAATGACGCGTAGTGGTAATCGCAAAAAGACCATAAACCAAAATTTGCGTCGTGGTCATCATATCACACGACCACAACGGGTTGAGGCAATAAAGAAAAGCCACGACGCATTCTGAGCACTAGTTGATGCAACCATTACACGTCGGACAGGTGTAACTATGTTGTGACTATTTTAAATAAGTAGTGTTTGACCTACAACCGCCCGATTTGAAAGCCAAAATAAAAATATCTTTATCAAATCAAATAAACTGAATAATTAAGCACTTTTGAATAATCTATACCTACTTTCTTACCACCCGTTCCAGACTTCATAAAAAGATTGGGTGCAAGAAACTTATTTGCTTTAACAGAAATAATTTTATATTTTAGTCTGTGTCAAGTATGCTTCGTTTACATTAAAATAGTGAGATTAGATTGCTCGACCTACATTCAGACTTGGTTCGGTCTAACTATAGAGCTAGTAATGTAAGTTAAGCTCTTCCGAAATAGAATAACTTACTGTTTAACTGTCGGAAGTATATTTCGTGGAGACTGATGGAGTAACAAAGTAGGGGTCCTTGGTTAATGTTTTTTGTTGCTAATTAGTATTTAACAAAATTTCAATGTTTCTGAAACACCCATTTCGATAATTAGGTACTTTAGGATTCTTACCGACTTTGCATTATAAAAGATTAAGGTAAACTTATTTTATTGAAATCACACCTAAAGTTCAGGATGTTTTTTAATACCTATTTGATTCTTGTGTTTTATGGGTTAAAATTTAATAACAAACCTCGTGTTTTGCACTTTTTTAGATTTGTAACTAACTATATATGTTTTTACATTAACAGACGAGACCCAGCTCAGTCCTATCATCAAATGCGGGCCGAAGAACTTCCATTTTCGTAAGGGTGTGGTCCTCACCTTCCCCCACTACGGCTCTGTGAAGAACACCAGCTGGCTCCTGTCAGTCCTGCAGAGGTCCGAAGAAGTTAACACAACAGAGTGGAGAAAAGTCCTAACAATAGGGCAGGAAACCCCCGGGACCCCAATCTTCGCGCAAGTCGATCCCTCCAAAGTTTACCTCGTGTGCGAATTCTTAAACGACTTCGTCTTAGTTGGTCGCAGCTTCACCGGGCTAGACGCTAAGCTCTTGAAGTCCGCTATGTTCATGGGTAAATCTGTAGAAGACAGCTTTTACAGTTTAAAAGTTCACGTGTTCTCTGACACTCCTTACGCGTTCTACAATTGCTTAGAAAACGAAAAAAGGCTTGGCTCTTCACTACTTTGCGAACCGAAGGCTATTTATTTCCAACAGAACTGTTCAGATTTATGCTTCAACGTCAGGGAAGTGGGCGTGGGATGGAAACTACAGTGCGGTAACTATCAAGAGCTACCGTATTCCCAAATCTGGAAAATGAACAACAAATCGATGCACTGTGTTTTTGCGTTGCAACAGACAGATTCTATCAACTGCTTGGAACTCAATTTATGCATCTATCAAAAGCAGAAGCAATCTAACTCTGTCAGTTTCAACCTTAAGACGAACGATTTAAATTCAAATTTCAGTTGTAGCAAGCGGTTTAGCTGCTCTAGCGTAGAGATGGGGTATTCCATCAACATTGTAGAGAATCCGTTCAACTACTCATCTTTGTCAAAGAAGGAGGGTTGTTACGACTTCGTTTATAAGAACAGTGCTATGTACAGAAGTAACTTAAGTACAGACAATAACTACAGAACTAATGTGCTGACTAAATCCGATAGGGTTATCCTTTGTAAACTTTTAGACTCTCAAACAAATAAAGGGAACGACTGGAGGTTATTAGCGGAGAAGTTGAAAATTTCATCTTACTATTATTATTTTTCTAATACGTGCTCACCGACGGAAAATATTTTGAATCTTTGGTTGTGTCGGAATAATGATTCGAACATGCTTGTCAATTTATCGAGGATATTCAGAGAGATGTCTCGAATTGATTGTGCCACGGTCGTTGAAAGAAGATGTTTTCCCAATTAAATAACAACCAATAAGTCCATCATTCATTTCAACATTGTTATCGAGTGGACTCTTTTAAATATTTTGATTTCCTCATTGCTTCACAACGATAAAAAACGTTTTATCTTCAATTAGTTATTAGTTAAATTTCATTCTAGTCATTGTATAAAATTTTGAAGTGCTTATTATTCTTATAGAGTATGTTTTAAAAACATTAGCTGTATATAGATTATTAATGAAAAATATTGTACTGTTTGATAAGAAAGATATAAATTATAAGGTAGTCGTTCTGATTTTCGAATAAAGTGATTATTTCAAGCTATGTGTTATTTTATTCGATCTTTTTTCAAAGAATAATCATTGTTGAACAATATTTTTACAATAAATACTTAATGAATTCAATCAATAAAAAAAAATTAATGTAGTCTAAGCTTGCGCCCGCGAGTTCATCCTCATGGACGGAAAATCCCAAAGGAACCTTTGACCGGGTTAAAAAATGATCCTAGTTTTAATCCAGGCTATCTGTGTGCCAAATTTCAGTCAAACCCGTTCAGCCAAAATTGGTAATTATTTTGAAACCCAACTTGGCGGACATGATTCAACAACCCACAAAGGGCCCAAATGGGGGTCCTTGTATGGAATAATAATACGTGAACAAGAGCGGGAACGAGAACGGGATTTGGATTGGCACACAAATAGTTTATGGCCTGGATTAAAACATAGGACTTATGGTCCCGATCAAAGGTTCCCTAGGGATTTTCCGAATGTCCATACAGACGAAGTCAAAGGCAAAAGCTAGTTGCTGATCTAATATTATCCAAATACCTAATTGGAAAGAGTTTTCTACCCGAATCGGATAAAGAGCTGCCCAAGTCAAGGAACAATTTCCATTTAATTAATTATTTTACTTCTATTTTAGTTATTTTACTAACAAATATGCACTCTATCTGAATAAAATAAATAATAATAATAATAATAATAACAATTAAAGCACCTATTTAGGTATAACGTTTAGTGTTAGGTAGTTTCTTAGTTAAAAAAATACGTAGGTAAATAATGAAAATTCCATTCCATTTGCTTCTTTGAAGTAACGGCTGAATCGATTCATTTCAATTTGATGCACAGATAAAGCCAGCTAGAATGGTAATTATTTACATACCTATAGCGATCAAGTCAATGAAAGATAGTCTGAAATTAGAATACTTACGATAGGGTCAAATATTAGTATCATTTTAATAAATTATTTGAAATATCTAATGTTACTTTTTAATATTCAAATCATTTGAATAGGTAGTACACGTTAAGTAAAAAAAAGGAAGGCAATTATCACACAACTAAAATAATTCCTCAGTTTGAAGATGTTCTTAAGTATAAAAATGTGAAAAATCATTCTTCTTTACAAGTGACTGAAATGTATGTCGAAAGATAAAATGCACCAGCAGCAGCGTCTAGCAAAAATATTCAAATTGAACAAATAGACGGGATCCTACGAATGCTCTTCTTGCCTCAAAATGGTGAGGAAAATGTATTCGAACCCGTGTATTATTTGAGATGTAGAATACGAATGTCTGTCAGATTTCGTAAAGTATTTTACCTATATATTTTGGTGAATGCTCACACCTCTTGGTATTTATGCTAACATAGATGTTTTAAATTAGATATTTTTACAGGAAGATTAATATAAATAAAAAAACGTGTTAAAACGTGTGAAAAACTTTACATAACAACAAAATTTAAAAACTTAAGGTAATTTTTTTAAATTTTGTTGTTATGTAAAGTTTTTCACACATTTTAACATGCTGTGTTAAAACGTGAAAAATAGCTGCCTATAGGCAACTATTTTTCAAACGACTTTATACCTGCAATCATCCTGCAATCACTTCACAGCTTGACCAAAGCCCTTGAATTTTTCGTACCTGCGTATTGATGATAACATTTCATAATTTCTTGAAAATTCAAAATTTTTGTTCTGTGTAAACTAGTGGCTGGTTAGAGCTGTAGACATCGCGTCTGTGCAATCGTTTGTGACATCTTTGAAAATTTTATGAAATGGCTGAAATATGATTTTCTCCATATATTCGCCATTTTGAAATATATCTATATTTCTATATACTTACCTAATTATAGAACCTGCTCACCAAATTTCACGAGAATCGGTTAAGAAATGCGACCTGTAGAGGAGAACAAACGGACAGCCGGACAGCGGGACAGCCAGACATACGAAAGTATTTTTGCCCAGGCAACGCTTCTCTCGCTTGGTCAATAACCCGAAAAAATATGTACGGTGTTAGGAATTTTAGTTGAAAAACCTTGAAATGGTTTTCGATTTAAGGTATTTAACTACATACATACCTTGTAAAAAATGTAATCATGTCAGTAAAACAAAGAATCATCTTTATTTCTTGAGAAAATTCTTTAGTCGTCAAATAGCTTTTCATTCCTTTCAATGTTCCCTCTCACTTGTAGGTACGAGTATATTTTCACAAGTTCTGCACGAAGTTGCTGCCATATATAAATATTACAGAAAGCTCACTGGGTGCTACTCTGCTATTCAAGTCAGCATCGTAACAAATCATAACACAATCAAGCATTCTAGTCAAGACGTTTTCTGGTAAATAATTTGTAAAGCCCCCACGACACGGAGCGTTCCCACGGTTCTGACCCACATACACGGTGTTCAAGTATTAACACTGGGCTGTGCCTTGCGCCACGATTGCATTGTTTAATAATTGAGACCGCGTTCCGACGTACACATTGAATAGGGTTAGGGGAGGAGTGACGAGCGGGGATTGAAGAGGCGACTGAAAAAGTTTCGCTCACTATACCTAGTTGTATTTAAAAAAAATCTTCAATAATCTTGGCATGTATTTTTTTTAATGAAATGATTTTATTTATAAGTATCGTTCTTACTTTTCTGTAAAAATGTGAATTTCCCTTCATTTGCCTTGTAAACGAAAACTTTCCAATGAGCTCAAATTGATTTCTTAATCGAAACGTGTCTGTGAAGATAGGAGTTTTCAAAGTTCAAAATTTTAAAAGTCCTATCTAACGACAATCCACACTATGAGATTGACGAGAAAAAAAAACATCCCCATTTTACATGTAGGGAGGTAATATTTTTCTAGATTTTATTCTGACACTTTAATATGAAAATTGATACCAAATTGCAGCTTTCTAGTACAAAGGACCTCTGAGCTATGCCGTGGACAGACAGACAGACGATGGACGGATATGGCAAAACTAAAAGGGTTCCTTGTTGAATGTTGACTGACTAAGGAACCCTAAAATTCAGCTTTTACAAGTTACAAGTTCAAGAAAACGCGTCAGTCTCTACCTTAAACCACACACAGTACTTCAGGAGTTTCCATTCATTTTATTAAAGAAACCCTTTAATAAAGATGAAGGTGTTATGTGGGCATTTGGAATTTTGCGACCATTCGACTCGTCGGGAAGTTTGAACACGGCCCTTATTTATTAAAGGGAATGGTTCGAAGTGCTACATCAAGTCAGCCCGGATCTCAGAGTAGAGATGTTTTGTAAATTGAAACGTGAAGGAACCTGTTGAAAAAGACTTGGGAAAGTGGAAAACGTGTTCTGTTTTTCCTACAACTATTTTGGTCTTTATTGTTGAGGCTTTGGTAGTGACGAGTACACGATTGTTAGTGCTAACGAAACGACCCTAGGATCAAAGTACAAAGTGTACAAAAGTCTATTTTATTTTTAAATTTTTAGAGATGTTTCTGTGTCGGGGGTCCTTTAAATTTTTTTTTAAAATATTTATTAGAACTACAGTAGAAGATTGATTATATTGTCAAATTGTATGAACTCGAGACGATAAACTGTTAATTTAATGAAAAAAAATTTAACACACACCAAAAAACGTATAACACCCCTCTTTTTGCGTCGGGTGTGGAAAACATAGAAAATTATTGAAAAAATATAGCTTCCACTAAAATTGTTATGTTTCTAGATGTAAACTGTTATAATTAGAAAACAAATGCACCAATTTAGATGTTTCTTTGTATTAGTTATCTGTGTTATTATTATTAAACCTCGGTGACATAGGTCTTTCAAAAATTCCTCATACGGTCTTACACAAAGTACCTAGGTATACTTCGAAACTGCGTTTAAGAACGCTTTCGCTGGAACACGGAGCGCTCACTAATTGGAGGGCACTTTCCTCAGGTGCCCTCATCGTGTCTTGCGGTTCAAGAGTGAGGTTTTTCTCGGCGGTGCCGGGTTCATTTGTCACAAGAGTTTTTGTAACACGAATACCGTTTATTTGGAGGACTGTTCAACTGATAGGATAGGAGTAGCCAATTTATATGTGAGAGTAAAGATTGGGCGAGTAATAGTTTGAGATAAGTAGTTTCTTAGTTTAGTTGATAATGCATCAGGATTTATTTTGATAATAAATACAGTTTTAGTAAGTATTTAAACTTGATGGAGATTTCTAGAGAGCATGTATACCTAAGCATAGGCTTTGTGTACCTACTCATTGTGGCTTAACGAACTTATAAATTATGCTATTGGCCTAAGAGAATTTTATGCCTATGAGTGATGAGCATTCAAATGCCGTTTCGTGGAAGTGTGACGTCAAATAAAGGCAGCGTTTGACATTTTGGGTAAAAACAAACATCTGAAGCAAGTAAGTTTCTCTTCTTGAGACATGGAATTACACCCAGGAACAAAACAATACGGCATAATACTTATTCCTAACACCAAAATAACTCAATGATTTGTTAACAAAGCAGAAGTGCTAACGTTCTTATCTTTGTTTTTCTCAAATCTACTGTCTATAAGAATCATTTAACCTTATTATTATTAAACACTGTACTTATTATTCTTACTCAAAGTATGTTTATTCAAGATGGATAAGTTCTTCTCCAAAACAATTGACGTCCGCCTTAATAAATTGTCAATCATGTCCATACATAACATAATATGAGCGTCATTTGTTTTCAGCTAAAAACACGCAAGTACCTCACAATGCGCTCTCATCGTGCACAAAGACATAACAAATCGAGCTTTTAACGCAAGCACTCAGTGAGGCACCTTTGTTTCCCTTTGTGGCACTTTACTGATATATCGGTTCATCCATAGGCTATTTTTAGGGTTTGGGGCGCAGCGATTGCGGAAATTAAGCAACGTTCGCAAGGGTCGGTCATAGGATGGGTGGCCAAAAATATATATTATCTCGAGCTCCTCCGTGCTTCGGAAGGCACGTTAAGCCGTTGGTCCCGGCTGTATTTGCAGTCGTTAACACCCAACAATCCGCATTGGGCCCTCGTGGCCGGCCCATAACCTGCCCGTCCTCCTTATCCACCTATAAGGAAGGCCTGTCCCCTAGTAGTGGGGACATTAAAAAAATTGCTGATGGACAACCTCAAGAGGAAAAACAGAATCCATAAGGGATAACTTTGTTGTCTGTCTGTCTGTCCGACTGACTGTCAAGAGGAAACCCTTTATCTCGGGAACGCGTAGAGGTATCGAGATGAAATTAACACCATATATTAATAATAAAATCGTCGTCATGCTGCCAAAGTTAACTAAATGCACAATAATGCATTTTGAGATAAATCAATTCGAAAGTTTACTGTAGATTGTTTTGTTAAATATTAGCTTTCATTATTATTTTTAATTCTTTTCTTATGCATCATTTATCCTTCTGTAGAAGACAATACTGTAGAAGACAATTTATTTTTAATTAGTTAAGTCTTAAGTTTTAGTAACTTTATTGTTTCTTTGATTATAACTGTACTGGTTTATAATTCTGTACATGTATGCTTTGTTAAGGAAGAGTGACTCCTTCTGGCACAGGTGCCTTGGCACTTAAAAGTGGGAGCCCACCCTTAAATCTCTGTTAAACTAATTTGTTACAGAAATAAACATTTTTCATTTTTTCATTTTTCATTTTCAATACTAGTTGATTCAATTATCCTTAAAGAAACGGATAAAAATCAAAAAATATCTTCGAGAGGAGTGCTTTTAATCACTTTTGGCTGCCAATTATCAAAAATAGTCTTTTGTTAAATTTTAACCTTCAAGTCTAACAATTTTAATAATGCTTATAAGCAAATATTCATTTTACCATAATACATAATGGAGAAAAATTTGTGACTATTTAATGTTATTAGAAGAACAGAAAAAAGAGTTTGACATAATTTTAGCTAGTTTTTACTGACGAAAAAATTGAGGACTTTTCATTTATTCTTTTTTTACTCATCTATACATTTATGTTTACACGTTAATCTCCGAAGCTACTGAACAGATTTGGATGAAATTCTGTTAGTAGATAGATAAGGCAAAGAATCAACACATAGGCTACTTTGTATCCCACTGCGGGGCACAGGTCTCTTACAAAATTAATATCTGAAACCAATGAACGGATGTAGATGAAAGTTGGCAGATAGATAGATAATGCATAGGATTAACACACACACAGGCTACTTTGTAACCTACTGCTGGACGTTGCTATTGATTTTCAAAGATCAATGTACATAATTACATAGGTAGTGATCGAATTTAACGTAACGTAACCCACTCAGTAGAATGATAGTGCTACAGATATTTTGAAACTCCTATTAAAATTGATGGGCTAGATCAATTTGTAATCAAGAAGGAATGAAAAACTATGAGCTAAACATACTTTTTTGTTAAGACATCTTAACCTAAATGAAGTTATGGAATTAAAAAAAAACAATTTAGTCCTCATTGCCGTGTTTGTGCCGGCCTAAAATAGCACTACCCTCTCTCATCCCGTGAGTGTCGTAAAAGGTGACAAGGGAGCACAGCCATCAAGAGACGGACAGCAACGTCTCCAAAAACGTTGGCCTACTGTGATCGCCAACCCACCTGCCAAACGTGGCGATTATGGCAAACCCCCCATACACAAAAAAAATCGGCCTCCAGCTACGGTAGCGGCTATGGTAACAGCGGGATATGGGGTGCTAAAAATCTTCGGGTATGGGTTGACTACCATCAACCACGACAACTGCACCTGGCAACCTATAACACGCGCGGACTGAATTGGAAGAAGTTTATTAGCAAGTTAGACTGGGACATCATTGGGTAATCCAAAGTCCGAAGAGAGGGAGAGGACTTGACAATCCTTAATTTCGGTGATTTGGTATACTACCGGGAGAGCGACCCAACCAACAGTCACTAGGTGGTGTCGGGTTCGTCGTCTACAAGTCCCTTGTCAACAACGTGATTACCATCGGAAGTGGGGTAGCTTACGAGTAGTATCTTATACTCAGAATATCCAAACGGTATTAGTTGAATTTTATTACAGGTTTAAGCTCCGACTTCTACGCACCAAGATGACGAAGTGGAGGCTATTCATGAGGATTTCCAAGGCCATACAAAGCTACACAACCCACTACCTACACCGTTGGGATGGGGAATTCGAATGCAAAGTTGGGGAAACAATGCAGTGATGAGCTGAGAGTGGGGAAATTTGGAGTTGGGCAACGGAATGCCAGAGGCCAGATGTTATCCGACATTATGGAGAAGGAGAACCTTTTTATGAAGAAGGAGTTTCTTCTTCGGGAAACTTGAAAGCCGGAAGTGGACCTGGAGCAGACCAGACGGTACAGTCAGAAATAAGATAGGTAGATTTTATCATGTCGACGAAAAAGCAAATATTCAATGATGTCACTGTGATGTCATCAACGCTGTCAAGACGGAAAGCGATCACCGATTGGTACTTGGCATATTGAATATCAACCTAAAGCTGGAAAGATCTGGACTGATAAAATCCACGCTTGGACCATTACTGGCCCATATTCAAAACCCCGAAAGCTTTCTACTCGAACTCCAAAACCGCCCTTGAGAACAGCATATAATTATTGAACTTTTTAGATTTTAGGCATTCACAATGCTATTTTTATATAAAGATTATTAATATAATTTAAAAAATACTGGATAAAATCGACTCACCCAGTCAGTCAGTAACAGGCTCAGACGGGATTAATAATCTTAACAGCAAATATGTCGGACGATCTAAACAACACAATGGTGGATACGTCCGTACGGTAGATAGGGTCCAAGTTGTTTAAGACCCGCCGTTCCAAGTTAAAAAAACTCTCTGACCACACACTCCTACTCATGGATCAGAGACATGAAATGAGGCTCCAGAGCTCAGCGGATGCTCATCGTTATCGGCAGCTCAATAGACTGATATCTAAGTCTTTGACGAGCGAGCGACCTTCGCCAATTTAATACGAATCGTATCAAAGAGGCTATTGAGCGGAATTAAGGCTACAAAGTGTTCGCGAGAGTTCAAAGTAAGGTTAAAGACCCCAGAGCCAAGCTTACCCCATACTATACCGAAGATATCCCAGAGGTCAGCCTGTACGAGATTAGTATGGCTCTCAAACAGCTGAAAAACAACAAGGCGGCGGGTGACGATGATGACGACGGAATCACCACAGAACTTCTGGGAGCGGCGGCAAGCGTATACTTAAAGTCCTCCAAAAGTTTCTCAATTCCGTCATCGTCGAGGGCAGAACACCAAAGGCATGGAACATAAGTGAGATGATTTTGTTCTTTATAAAGGGTGACAAGTCCCTCTTAAGGAACTACACATATTATGTTGAATAAATGAACTTACAATGACTTACATGTTCTACGTTTCGAACACTGAGTCACAAACTGATGGTATTTCTTGCTCTGTACTAATTTTGTTAAGATTACACCTCTGTAGATTTTTTAGGACTTTTGTTTAGAGGTGTTTCGTTGAGCCGAACATCGTAATGAAAAATGAATGAATGAACAGAATGAACTAACTGCGCCGCGCGCCAACGTGAATCCCTGGCAACTACAGGTATCATCATTTAATCGCTTTTGGCTGCAGAGACATTTATATAATAGAACCCGTAGTAACTTCACCAAAAATTAATTAAATGCATATAATTATTGTTTTCACATAAACATTATTTCATTTTGCATGTTAAGGGCGCGGGACAAAATGAGTTAAAGTTAATAATTTAATTTTTGCTGACGTATGTTATTAAAGTTTTCAATAAGTTAATATTTTTCCAAAACCAGCTAACGGCATTTAAAATACTATAGCAGAATGAATTATCTGCGAACCTGCTCCAGTGGGTAAATGAGAAAACCAATTAAACGAGTTTAATATTATTTAGCTAGCGTAATATCGAAAAAACTATCGTTAAACAAATTTAATCGCTTTTGTCTGGCGACTTTGTACGGAACTTGGCAATTATCCTGTATTATGCACAGTGTATCTCTGTGTATGGTGGTGTGCCCCGAAGGCGCTGTTTTACACTCTGCAACTATTGGGTTTCTGCGTTTAACCGATATTGGCAGACGAAGGAATTGAAAAACTGAATCGATTGGTATTATAATAATAATAATAAATAAATCATTTATTTCTCTTCTCACAATAGGTAGCTTAAGACTAGAACATAATATTTGAGTACATTTAGTGTAGACCTGAAGTGTGAGAAGCTGGTGCCCGCAATAGGTTTAAAAAGAAAACCGGTTACACAGGTCACCAGGCCACCCCCGCAAAAGGATACAAAATGTGTTCAGTTAATCGTATTTGTAGACCTATGTGTCCTAATAGGTGGTATTAATTGTTGCAAAAAAAAAAAAAAAAAACTTAATAAAGATAACTTAGAGAACTAATACATACTAAAACATTTTAAATAGTAGCAGAATTTTGTGGTTGTGTGTGTATGAGTGCTTGTGTGTGTAAGTGTGTGTGATTGTGTAATGTGTGAGTGTACAATGAGCCAATGTTATTATATTTGCCGATATTACTCGAGTGGAAAGGAGTCGAAAGGAGAAGCCAATGTTATTCATTAAGTTTTTTTTTTTTTTTATAATTTGTTGTTTTTATATTTAAGTATTTATAATTTTTTATGTGTGCAGAAGGTAATTTACATTTTTATTTTAGAGGAATAAGTAAACTTTCAGTATTTTCGTAGTCCTGTTCTTTTAAGTAGTTTGTAATCGTTACTTTACACCTGGCTCTGGGGAGGGGATAGATATTAAGAATCCCATTTAACTTATTATAAAGGTAGTTACCCATGAAAACAAAGAAATTGTGTGAGGTAGCTGTCCTTAGAGAAAGAGTTTGACAAACGGTGCCCTTTCTACGCTTGTCCTTTAACAAATCAGGATCATAGTTCAACTGAGTGTGTTTTTTTAAGATGGTGTTCAGAATGTAGGTCTGTCTGACTGTGAGTACTTTCCACTCTCTGTAGAGGTCTACTGTAGGGTACCGGAAAGGAAGACCAGCGGCTACTTTAAGAATAGCACGTTGTGCCCTCTCTACTTCGAGGAGATCAGTTTTTGCAACACCACCCCATACCACAATACAGTACTCCAATAGTGACTGGCATAGCGCAAAGTATACCGTCTTGATAACTTTGCGGTCCGCTACGTGCTTGAGGGTTTTAAAGATATAGATGAGCTTCCGTAATCTGGGTACGAGGGAGTTTATATGCTGTCTGAAGGTGAGAGTTTGGTCAATGATGACACCCAAATGTTTTACACTACTGGTCCTTTCAAGTGTAGGACAAGAACACAACGCATGGTCATGGATGCATTCATGAGCAGTTAATTGAAAATTATCTGATGGCAGCTGAGAAGTTACTAATGCGAACGCGATATATTTAGTTTTCGTGATATTTAACGTCAACATATTTCGCTTTAGCCAATCGGTAACCTTGTCAAGACCCTTTTGAGCGCTTTCAAATGCTTCATTCCAGGTAGATCCGCTAAAAAAGAGAGCGGTATCGTCAGCAAAAGTATAAACCTTTCCCCCACAAAGCTGTAGATCACACAGGTCGTTAATATAGGCTAGAAAAAGGGTTGGGCCTACTATGCTACCTTGGGGCACTCCGATTGAGACCTCAGCCTCATCACTCAACCATTCACCTATCCTGACTCTCTGAGTTCTATTGGTAAGGTAATCCTTGAACAGCATTAACGGAGTACCTCTAACTCCCAAATTTTCCAATTTCCCTAAAAGGTGTGAGATCGAGACCGTGTCGAATGCTTTCGCAAGATCGAGGAAAACAGTTACACATCTTCTCTTATCATCTAGCGTAGTAATAACTGAGTTGACAAGATCTAGAACTGCATCATTGGTGGATTTACCGCGACGAAAACCATATTGAGAAGATGCGAGCAGATTGTTACACTCTAAAAACTTGATGAGACTGTCATTCATTATGCGCTCCAGGATCTTGGAAAGAGTAGGCAGGATGGAAATAGGCCTGTAGTTATCGACACGATCTTTCTCTCCACCCTTATGAACAGGTTTAATGAGCCCAGTTTTAAACGCAGTTGGAAACTTCCCAGTCGATATAGCAAGGTTGCAAATGTGTGCGATGGGAGCAGTTAGCAAATGAAGATATCTTTTGACAACCCTACTTGAGATTTGATCAACACCAACAGCACAGCTATCCTTTAGCCCTCGGATAAGTCTAGCCACTTCATCTTCATCGACCGGCATTATAACTAAGGAATTAGATGGGGATGGTTGCGGGAAAGCATTAGGTACAGCTGCGCAGGGGCTTGCAGAAGTAAATTTCTCAGTTAGTTTTGTGCCAATGTTCACAAAGTAGGTATTCACATTGTTAACGCTCTGCTGGTGATTATGTGACACAAGAGACAAAGAGTGGTCAACAGTTTTATTTTGGCCGCTAATTCCTTTCACTACTTCCCAAAGTTTCTTTTTATTGTTTCCGGCTCTCTTTATTTCTCGCTTCTCATAACTCCTCTTTGCCTTTTTAAGAACTGAAGTACAGAAATTTCTGTAACGTTTGTATGTTAATTTTAAGACTTCATTATCTGGATCTCTTTTGATTTTTTTGTGTAGACTATCTCTGTTTCTCATACAGCGTAACAAACCCGGCGTTATCCAAGGCTTGTAGATGAGTTTACGCTTGGGAGTAGAAGCTGGTTTTGTGCAATTTTTAATGGCTGAGGATAATAAGTTAACCAAGAGATCCGCTGCGAGATTGGAGTCTGTACATGTAATAACAGGATTGAAATCTACGTTTTTCATTAAATTATCTAGCTGATCAAAGTCGATACGGTATATGATTTTATTTACTTTGGGTAAGGCAGTATTTAAGCTTAGGCTTAGAGCAGCACAGTCATGGTCTGTGACTGATGAGTCGAACACAAAACATGTGGCGTCCAACTTGGACTTTATCATTACGTGGTCAATACACGTACGCCCATGCGTAGGCTTGGTATAACCGGGCAGCATTGAATGGCCAGCTAACACGTTTAAGTACTCATAGGCACGTTTATCCGGACTGTTGGGGACAATATCAATATTAATATCACCACATAAAATTATATTTTTAAAGCTAGTTAGTTTAGATAAGAGTGAATCTATTGAATTAACAAAATTACTTATATTTTTACAACTTGGTGATCGATAAATTGCGATGATGCAAGTTTCTTCATTTAATTTTAAAGTAAGGCAGTTTGCATCATATACCTGTGGCTCCTCAAACGTGCCTTTAAGAGATTTATTAAGATATATAATAACGCCTTCATTTTGCGTCGTATGCCTAGTAGTAGTGACATAGGTATAGTGTTCAAGGTCGGGTACGTTATTATTAGAAGAGAGCCAGCATTCACTCAGAACTATAACATCCCAGACAACTTTGGATCTCATAAGTAAGGTGGTAAAGTTAGGCATATTACAGTTAACACTGCGTATATTCTGTGTAATTATATTTAGAGTACGGCTATTAGAGGTAATCGTCCTTTTAACATCGTCGACGCTACAGTCAACCAACCGAGCTTTCGATAAAGAATCCAGATCCAAGCTTATACTTTCGTTAGTTTGCATTAGTAACCTTCTTTGTTAATTTAGTATTGGTGTCACGATAAAGACGTGACAGACTAAATAGGTTTAATTTAAAGTTGGATCCGGAAGTCTTTACAGTATGGCATATTATAATATTGGCGTGTAATATTGTGTACAAAATGATATCAAACTTGACATAATTTTTAATAATTTTTATTACTATTTTATCATAGTTTATTAAAGTGTTTTTTGTTAAGGGTGAGTGTGTAATTCTGCGATTTGTTAACAGCGACAAATATAAATATTCGTTAAAGAAAAATGGTACATGCAAAAATAACAACAAAAAATAAAAGTAAAGTTTGTTATGAACTGACGTGATTAAAAATGTAAACATGGACAAAAAAAGGAGTACGAAATGCAGCCACAGTAGTACTAGTCACAAAAAAAGATTTTGTAATTCAGTCTCCTCGTTGACACGGATGGGAGTCGAACCCTCTTCTTTCTTCACAAACACCTTGCCAAATGATGTCCAGGTAGCTGCAAGCTTTCCGTTCTTTACATGCCCCCGTGCTACAAAAGATATTCGTCTTGCTTTGGATGATAAGTATTCAGCTATATATATAGGACGACGTGGTCCAGGTAACTGCAAATGTTCCGAATGTAATAAGGCTTCTTTGCTCTCACGCTTGGCCTTGTTGAATTTTTTATAGTTATATAGAAAAGATTCTTTATTGTGAGCCGTAGTAAAATCCACAACTATAGTCTCAGACTTATTACGATAAATATCTCTGATATCAGATAACGCAACCGGAATATCAAGCCCCAATGTATTGCTTAACTTGTTTACAAGGTCACTCAGGACACGCTTATCTTCATCCTTTTGTTTTGGTAAGTTACGAATTTCTATAACCGAATTTCGAGCGTTCTTTTCGAGAATCTCAACCTGGCTTTCTAATGCCATAACTCGATTTTTGAATTGCAAATTTTCTTGTTCAAGAGTATTTATTTTATCTAAAAGTTGCTCATGTTTGCTAGACATCATCTCAACTGAGTTTTGTATATCTTTATTTTGTGATATTAAAGTGAGCAGCGCATTATTCAACATTTCAAACTTACTGTCTTGCTGTGACTTTATCTCTGAAAA
Organism: Agriphila tristella; assembly: GCA_928269145.1. Classification (NCBI taxonomy): domain Eukaryota; kingdom Metazoa; phylum Arthropoda; class Insecta; order Lepidoptera; family Crambidae; genus Agriphila; species Agriphila tristella. Next base: position 24,602,138 of record OV743436.1, on the reverse strand, counting down.
CATGTTTCTAATTTCTTCGTTACTTGCTTCCGACTGATTCGTAATTTCATTGAAAGAACGTTTTTGCCGTTTTGTAATATAGTAATTACTATCCTCCAGAGTAGTGTTACTTGAAGTATTGAGCGCAGAGTCTGAGTTGTAGTGAATAGTATTCGACTTTTCCGGGTTTAAAAGTTGTTTACTTAATGCAGGCCGCGCCGGCGGGGAGTGTGTCGTTGACATTGTAATAACGTTCTAGGCCTAAATTTGCCGACGGCAAGTGACCGATTTCTAGAGGCGGAGCCTGGAGCGAGCGTGCAACGGGGGAAGTGGGCGTGGCTACGCACTGGATGCGCGCGCGCTGGCTAATTGCAATAGACTAAACTTGAGGTGCACTCACGGATTAAGTTCGTCTTTTTCTAGTGTCCGTCTTCGGTCGCACTCGTTCACTGCAATAACTCCTGGTGTTTATAAACTCCCAGTACTTGCTGTTAATTGTTTTGTATGAATTTTTATGAATATTTTTAAGAAAATAATTAGTACGGAGCACTTCAGACACGTCTACACTGGGTAGAATCCGAGAGGGGAGGGGAAGTATTGTTAACTCATATTTGACCAAAATTGCAGTTAACCGGTTTTGGCAGCATAACGACGAAATAAAATAATAAAATAAATATTCTCAGGTCTAAAGTTCCTTTGAAGCTGTAAATAATACTTCAAGTTAACGTAAAAAAGATACGGTCATTTTATGCCGTATTATAAAATCTGAAAACTATAAATTTGTAATTCAATCATAAAAAAATAATAGTCTTTATTTAAATCACTCGATTTTGTCCAGTACCCTCGGTGGGCGTCCGACTCGCACTTGTCCGGTTTTTTTTATTTGAGCTAAGTAAGCAAGTCCATTTAAAAAGTATAAAATTTGTTAAAATAAATACAATAAATTTAATTAGTCCGTAAAATTTATTGCAAATTTGTCTAATAAACCATTTTGATAAACACAATATTTAATATAGCTGTCGAACAAATTTCCTACGCGTTGCATACAAACTACTCAAACGTGACGTCATAACTGAGTAGCCCATAGTATGGAGCGTTTTCGGGTAAGTCCAATTTTGTGCATTTCAAACTGTGATATCTTGGGCAGTTTTCATGCTAGCGAAATAATTATTTTACCAATGTTTCTTTTTTTTTAAGTTGTAATTTATGTAACATAAAATAAAAAAATAGTCATCATGCCTATTCAACCAGTTTTTACCTTAATTGTTTTAGGAAAATATCTTTAAAAAATATTTGTGAGAAGAAACTTCTACTATTTCATTATTAGTTTACGTTTATAGGTATATTTTTGCGTCATTTTTAGGGTTCCGTACCCAAAGAGTAAAAAACGGGACCCTATTACTAAGACTCCGCTGTCCGTCTGTCTGTCACCAAGCTGTATCTCATGAACCGTGATAGCTAGAAAAGTGAAATTTTTACAGATGATGTATTTCTGTTGGCGCTATAACAACAAATACTAAAAACAGAATAAAATAAATATTTAAGGGGGGCTCCCATACAACAAACGTGATTTTTTGGTGTTTTTGCTCGCTATTAATAACGACTGCAGGTAGACAGTTGAAATTTTCACAGATGATGTATTTCTATTGCTGTTATAATAACAAATACTAAAAACAGCAAAAACTATATATTTAAGGGGGGCCCCCATACAACAAACGTGTTTTTTTTTGCTGTTTTTTGGTACGGAACCCTTCGTGCGAGTCCGACTCGCACTTGGCTGGTTTTTTTGGTAATGTTATGTCTTATTTACAACAAACTGTTAACCCTTTAACCACCGTCGTATAGCTGAAACGAGTGTCGTATCGCGAGTGTCAGCTGTATTGCGCCGCGTTGACATATAACAAATCATGCTTTTAACAAATGCTCCGCCAGAGGTCGCCTTTGTTTCCCTCGGAACGACGCTGATTTATATCGGCTCATCAAATCAGTGACCCGTGAGCGATCTGAACAGGCAGCTTTAGCAGAATCTCCTGACAAGAGATGATAAGTAGGTTTATGAGTTATATAAAGACGTTTTTTTTTTTATTTGATTTGTAACAGTGGCAAAAAAGGATAGTTATGTATAATGTATAGGTCTAATCTACAATCAATTTTGGGAACGGTTAATTATTATTCTACTGTATAATAAGGGATTTTAACCTTTTTTTTAATGGACGTAGCAGATCGATTTTTTTATATGGGAATGTCAGGAGTACCTTGTCTAATTAGGAACAGGGAATCTGTGAGCTACAAAAATGTTATGATCTGCATGGTGGATAGTTGGGATGGGCTTTCTAAAAGGTAAGCCGATGGGAATCGGCTTGTATGGACACAGAATAAGTAATAGTACAAAGTACAGAAGCAGCACGCCGCATAGTAATTTAAATAAATAGCGACTTTTGCTCTGACACAATAAAGTGCAATTTAGGTCGCGCAATGGCCTGCAGTACAGTTTATATTCACCTAGTAGTTGCCTCTCTTTCTATCGCGTGCTCTTACCTTTTCTAATGACGCAACGTTAAGGTTGTCTTCTTTTAAATGAACTGCGTAGCGTATATCATAATGTGAAAAACGTCAATTTTTTATTGGTTTTTTGTTTTTGACATCCGTATACGGCACAGTAATGCACTGAGAAAAATTTCCTCTGCCGCACTACGTAAAATAAGGATAAAAATCGACCACTATGACGTGTGTAACCCGCTACATTACGCGTAAGTAGTCAGTCATACGTAGTCGGCATACTGACGCTCATCATGGAGCGGGTTACGTAATTTACGAGTGGTCGATTTTTGTACGTACGTACGTAGCCCGACATCCGGCTACGTACATACGTAGTGCGCAAGTCGCACTGAATACTCCTGAAACTACGACTGCGGCTTACGTACGTTACTGTAGCGGGCACAGTAAATAATGGTGAGCTATACGTGTGCACCGCGGCGGCATACGTACAATACTGTGGCAGACACAGTAAAGCACGGTGAGCCGTACGTGTGTACCACGGCGGCATACGTTCGATACTGCAGCGGGCACAGTAAATAATGGTGAGCCATACGTGTGCACCGCGGCGGCATACGTACGATACTGTAGCGGGCTCAGTAAAGCACGGTGAGCCGTACGTGTGTACCACGGCGACATACGTACGATACTGTAGCGGGCACAGTAAATAATGGTGAGCCATACGTGTGCACCGCGGCGGCATACGTACGATACTGTGGCAGACACAGTAAAGCACGGTGAGCCGTACGTGTGTACCGCGACGGCATATGAACGATACTGTAGCGGGCACAGTAAATAATGGTGAGCCATACGTGTGCACCGCGGCGGCATACGTACGATACTGTGGCAGACACAGTAAAGCACGGTGAGCCGTACGTGTGTACCGCGACGGCATACGTATGATACTGTAGCGGGCACAGTAAATAATGGTGAGCCATACGTGTGCACCGCGGTGGCATACGTACGATACTGTGGCAGACACAGTAAAGCACGGTGAGCCGTACGTGTGTACCGCGACGGCATATGTACGATACTGTAGCCGGCACAGTAAATAATGGTGAGCCATACGTGTGCACCGCGGCGGCATACGTACGATACTGTGGCAGACACAGTAAAGCACGGTGAGCCGTACGTGTGTACCGCGACGGCATACGTATGATACTGTAGCGGGCACAGTAAATAATGGTGAGCCATACGTGTGCACCGCGGCGGCATACGTACGATACTGTGGCAGACACAGTAAAGCACGGTGAGCCGTACGTGTGTACCGCGACGGCATACGTATGATACTGTAGCGGGCACAGTAAATAATGGTGAGCCATACGTGTGCACCGCGGTGGCATACGTACGATACTGTGGCAGACACAGTAAAGCACGGTGAGCCGTACGTGTGTACCGCGACGGCATATGTACGATACTGTAGCTGGCACAGTAAATAATGGTGAGCCATACGTGTGCACCGCGGCGGCATACGTACGATACTGTGGCAGACACAGTAAAGCACGGTGAGTCGTACGTGTGTACCACGGCGACAACCGTACGATACTGTAGCGGGCACAGTAAATAATGGTGAGCCATACGTGTGCACCGCGGCGGCGTACGTACGATACTGTGGCGGGCACAGTAAATCATGGTGCACCATACGTGTGCACCATGGTGGCATACGTATGATACTGTAGCGGGCACAGTCAAGCATGGTGAGCCATACGTTTGCACCACGGCGGCATACTTACGATACTATGGCGGACACAGTCAATCATGGTGCGCCATACGTGTGCACCATGGCGGCATAGGTAGGATACTGTGGCAGGCACAGTAAAGCATGATGTGCCAGACGTATTAACTGTCGTAGTAGAGGTAAGGTACCGTTGCCGGTACAGTAAGGCATGATGAACCGTGCGTATATACTACGGCAGCATACGTACGATACTGGTGCGGGAACAGTAAAGCACGGTGAACCATACTTATGTAACACGCCAGCGTACGTACGATACTGCTGCGGGTATAGTAAGACATGGTGCACTATACGTGTTACGTATGGCACACCATGCCTTACGATACTCGCACCTGTATTTTCCTTATGCTGGCATGGTACATACAAAGGTGTTCAGATAATTAGTATGAATATTAACCAAATTCAATGAAATTTTGTAGACACGATCGAGAAACTAATATCTAGGTCTATAGTTTATTACATTTTCGTAAAAATGTATAGTTTAAATATTGCAGGGAGTTTTTAATGAAAATATGAAAATACCACAGACCTAGGTATTACTTTCTAGACCATATTTACAAAATTTAATTGACTTTGATTGGTTAATATTCAAAATAATTATCTGAACACCTATGTATGTACGGCCAGCGTCATAAATATATATACGTTAACAAGAGCTCAAAAATATCTACACACCTCTATGTCACTGACAATAAGGTTGGTGTTTACATATTTTGACTCAATGGCTGTATTTATGTATATGAATGACACTGACTGTACCATGCCAACATAAGGAAAATACAGGTGCAATTATCGTAAGGCATAGTGTGCAATACGTAACACGTAGTGCAATAGTGCATCATGCCTTATACCCGCAACAGTATCGCATGTACTCGGGCGTGAGTCTAATTAGACACAATTGATTTTTAAGTTTCCGTTTTTCCTTTTTTTGAGGCACGGAACCCTAAAAATAAAGTATGTCTAATAGCCGTCCATCTATGTACATACGTATGGTGAATGGTATGGTGCCTTATTGTCCCACACTAGTATCATACCTTCTATTTGTCTTCTCAGCATATATATTTGTCCAATGCTGGAGATATGCTTCTCCCATGGTTTTCCTATGTCGTCCTTGTTGCGGCGTATCTGGTTGAGGTAGGCCCTGACATCTTAGGAATGGCGGTCTGCCCACGCTTCGACTTCCCGTTCATACCTCTACTATAACAGTTAATAAGTTTTATACAACATTATGCTTCTTTGTAGTAAAACCTGCACTGGTTACGTAGATATCTACTTATAAATATTGGTGCGGGTACGATAAAGAATGATGTATCATTTTAAAGCTGACCAGATGTTTTAAAAACCGGCATGCGGCATTTTTCACATTTAATTTCTTTTACTGGCAATAGTTACGTATAAATAAATCACAAAGGTCGCGTCCTCATTGCAGGGTTTTTTTAAACTCTGGTCAGGCTTTATCTACTTATGTTGAACTTGTACGATATTAGTGCGGCTATTATTATTATTATGCAAAATAATTTTAAAGCAAACTTAACAGCTGCACCGATATAGCACCAAAGTCCAGACCTGTAAGTGAAAAGCATATAATAATTGGTAATTTAGATAAAATCATACTTCACGATACATTATACATTTAGTGTACACAGCCATGATACAACATTTTTTATTTTTTAACTTTTACAAGGTTATTAACAGAAGAAATTCCGTTCTCAAACCCTGTACAAGTTTTATAGCTTAACATGCTTAAAAGGAAATAGACATAAAAGATTCATATTATTTATTTTCAATCGCAAAAATTGAGACATACTTAGTTACAAAAAAACCACAACAAGCTTAATTAATCATACTATTCTAGAATTACATGGTCGTCAAATTGGCGTACCCGTGAAACATTATGCTTTCTTTGAATGATCTTGTTGGATACGTCGGATTCAGAAGCAGCTTGCGATATATAGCCGTCGCATTCCGTGCAAGTGAAATGTTGATGACATAAGCCAGCAACATCAAAGCAATATTGCAGGATTTCTCTGGTTTATCTTCTGTATTCAAAGAAAAAAGTTTCGGTTAATTTTTTAATACTTATTTTTATGAAGGTTTAATAATAAGAACTAATATTTGAGAAAAAATTCTTACCGTCAATCATATGCAATGCCGTGCAATTATATTTGCTATTTTTGTTCTCGTGTCTCTATTTTTTCGCAATTTTAATGAAGCATAATATTTTATAATTTCTCCCTTTTTTGAGGGTGATAGAGGAAAATAATTTGTTTTTCATTCCTGGATACAGACCACTGAAATCCTTTATTAGCTGAAAAAAGAATAAGTAACTTTTGTCATTTATATGTCATTGCGTACGTTTTTATAGAAAAACCACAAAGATTATGTAAAAAATAAGGCTGCGGACTGCGGTATATGCTTACCAAGGTATAGTTATTTCTATCAAGGTTTAATAATAAGAACTAATATTTGAGAAAAAATTCTTACCGTCAATCAGTGCAATTATATTTGCTATTTTTGTTCTCGTGTCTCTATTTTTTCGCAATTTTGATGAAGCATAATATTTTATAATTTCTCCCTTTTTTGAGGGTGATAGAGGAAAATAATTTGTTTTCCATTCCTAGATACAGACGACTGAAATCGTTCATTGGCTGAAAAAAGAATAAGTAACTTTTGTCATTTATATGTCATTGCGTACGTTTTTATAGAAAAACTACAAAGATTATGTAAAAAATAAGGCTGTGGACTGCGGTATATGCTTACTAAGGTATAGTTATTTCTATCAAGGTTTAATAATAAGAACTAATATTTGAGAAAAAATTCTTACCGTCAATCAGTGCAATTATATTTGCTATTTTTGTTCTCGTGTCTCTATTTTTTCGCAATTTTGATGAAGCATAATATTTTATAATTTCTCCCTTTTTTGAGGGTGATAGAGGAAAATAATTTGTTTTCCATTCCTAGATACAGACGACTGAAATCGTTCATTAGCTGAAAAAAGAATAAGTAACTTTTGTCATTTATATGTCATTGCGTACGTTTTTATAGAAAAACTACAAAGATTATGTAAAAAATAAGGCTGCGGACTGCGATATATGCTAACCAAGGTATAGTTATTTCTATCAAGGTTTAATAGTAAGAACTAATATTTGAGAAAAAAATCTTACCGTTAATCAGTGCAATTATTTGCTATTTTTGTTCTCGTGTCTCTATTTTTTCGCAATTTTAATGAAGCATAATATTTTATAATTTCTCCCTTTTTTGAGGGTGATAGAGGAAAATAATTTGTTTTTCATTCCTGGATACAGACCACTGAAATCCTTCATTAGCTGAAAAAAGAATAAGTAACTTTTGTCATTTATATGTCATTGCGTACGTTTTTATAGAAAAACCACAAAGATTATGTAAAAAAAAAAAAAAAAATAAGGCTGCGGACTGCGGTATATGCTTACCAAGGTATAGTTATTTCTATCAAGGTTTAATAATAAGAACTAATATTTGAGAAAAAATTCTTACCGTCAATCAGTGCAATTATATTTGCTATTTTTGTTCTCGTGTCTCTATTTTTTCGCAATTTTGATGAAGCATAATATTTTATAATTTCTCCCTTTTTTGAGGGTGATAGAGGAAAATAATTTGTTTTCCATTCCTAGATACAGACGACTGAAATCGTTCATTAGCTGAAAAAAGAATAAGTAACTTTTGTCATTTATATGTCATTGCGTACGTTTTTATAAAAAAAACTACAAAGATAAGGCTGCGGACTGCGGTATATGCTTACCAAGGTATAGCCTTGTGATTGTTTCAAGGCTGGGAAATCCTTGAAGTAATCCACTATATCACTTTTTCCACATTGGATGCGGTTTAGGCAGTTTCTGCCCACTTTTCTTCAACAGATTTCCATGGTTTCCAGATTTCCATGATATTTCATTTTTCAGCCAGACTAATGTTTCTTTAGACAATACCTGTAATACACACGTAAACCACATAAATGTGTATGGTGGGATGAGTTAACAAGAGGAAGCGCATCAAGGGCAGATTGAGATGACAGCAGTCGAGCTGTCAAACGTCAAAGTGAATGAAATGAAATTAAAAATTAAAATTGAAATGAAAAAAAAAAAATGAAAAAAAAAATGATATTAAATGTGGTACAATATTGTTTTTACATTTGACCATGTAAATCTACTGTTTGCGAGAAATTTTAAGTTTTATTTTAAACATTGTAAATTGTGTAGGAACTATAGGCAACAGCGTCGCTTAACCACTGCTAAGGTTAAAATCGCTTGCACGCGAATTTTGTTGCTAACTGGTTAATCAACGCTGTTGCCCATAGTACCTACCTATCCGACAAATATTTTACAACAGTGTATTGAGGTGTTTACAATTAGTGGCGTTTATGATTAATGTGACAAACATTGGTCAAATCATAAAAAAAAATAAAAAAAATTTTTTTTTACAAGGTAGGTAAGTAAATACCTACACGTTTACATTTGACCATTTACATTGATTGATTTCATTTGATCTTGTAAATACCATAGTTTGCGAGAATTTTAAGTTCTATCCTCGTAAGTCCTGTGTTTTTGAAATGTGTAGTTCCAACGACCTGACGTACTGTATGAAGTACAAACTAAAATTAGTGCTTCAGACCGAGACAGAAAAGTTTCATTTTCTGCGAATTTAGATGTGGAACCTGGTTGTTTATGTTTTTTGGTATGTTTGATATGCTCCAGACTATATTTTGAAGCAAAAAGTAAAAATATTTTGTACTAAATTTAGTATGTTAGGTTTTGGTGTCCATCGTTCTGGCAGCGCCACGGTCTCCGATTTACGTGAAAAAAAATCACCATGTAGGCCGACTTTTTCCCAGTCGGGAAAAAATACGTTTGATTTTTTCCCTCCACTGGATCCGAAGATATACGAGGTTTTTTGTGGCGCTGCCAGAACGACGTCGTTCTGGCAGCGCCACGGCTATATCTCATTAATTACAAATGCTAGAATAAATCCGATTACATACAGATTTTTGGCTTTTTTTTCCATTTCACACAAGCTAACATCCACCCGTGAATGTCAACAGATTCAGGAGTAATCGTGGGTCATTTGTGGCGCTGCCAGAACGACGTCGTTCTGGCAGCGCCACGGCTGTATCTCAGCAATTCGTTTTTTTTTCCTGGAAACGGTGTGGGTATATATTTAATACCTTCGTCATAAGGCACGGCAAAAAACGAATTTCTACATTTCATCGTGGATTAAGAATTTTATAGGCTTCGAGAAATTCTAACCTCAAAAAAATTTTTTTTTCGCTCTAACGCCTTTAATTGATGTATTAAATAACACTCGCGCATTCCCTTATCTTCCTATAAAGGGAAAAAAATAAACCACCATCGCAGCATTAGCCGTTCCAGAGAAATCATAGGTTTAGATTTGGTTCATACATTAGGCATCGTTCCCGCAGCGCCACACCCAGTACACCATGATCCAGGGCACCTGTCGCCAAACTGAGTATGCCAATATTTAGTACCACCATAGCGAACACGGAAAAAAATCTGATAACGTGTATAACACAGCTACTTTCCGAGAAATAAGCCATTGATTCAATATGCCATACAATTGGTACATTCGAGTAGAAAAGTTTTAAATTGCTTTTTATTTTAGCATTTTAAGTATCGGATCCGGTGCCCAAAACCATTTTTTACTATACACGGTGTTTGGTAATAGCCTTATAAAGCCGAATATGGTACATTTAAATATTTTGTTTATTAATTTTTGTATGAAACAGCTGATTTTTTTCGCGATTTCAGAGTTGGTCCCATAGTAAAAGTTGTTCAGTTTGATGGCCTCTATCTACAATATTCGGCTTTATAAGACTATATTACCAAACACCCTGTAAAGATAAACTAAACGATCGTTCAGACAATGCTTGATAAGCTTGTAAACGGTAACTGTAACTGCTCAAACATCGCTTCTAGACTATAAGAAAGGCTTGCAGAAACATTTTTATTATAACGGTTAAACCGGTTTTATCGAAAAATTGCGTTCGGGTGCGGAACGAAATAGAAGCGATACTTTAAACCTAAATAAACCGGTTTATTCCTAGGTCATCGCCCGGGCAGTCATATCATAGGGGTTTCTCAGAAATCGTCAAAAAATCATAAGGGTCAATTCAAGTTGGGAGAGCGCAGCGAATTTTCGTACTTCGAAATTTTCTTTATTTCTTCTTTAAAAAAAATATAAAAATCTTTTTAAAAAAACACGTTTTTAAAACAGACTAAATTATTACAAAAAAAAATTGGATTAAAACATTAAAACGGACTAAAAAGAAAAATATAAATTCTTCTGTACACATTTATAACCCTACCTACAGAAATTTTAAACCTAAAAACGTGGGGCGCATTTTGTAAAATTTATCATCCATATTGTCTTTAGCATTTTTTAGAAAATTTCGAAGTACCAAAATTCGCTGCGCTCTCCCAACTTGAATTGACCCTAATGATTTTTTGTCGATTTCTGAGAATCCCCTATGATATGACTGCCCGGGCGATGACCAAGGAATAAACCGGTTTATTTAGGTTTAAAGTATCGCTTCTATTTCGTTCCGCACCGGAACGCAATTATTCGATAAAACCGGTTTAACCGTTATAATAAAAATGTTTCTGCAAGCCTTTCTTATAGTCTAGAAGCGATGTTTGAGCAGTTACAGTTACCGTTTACAAGCTTATCAAGCATTGTCTGAACGATCGTTTAGTTTATCTTTACAGGGTGTTTGGTAATATAGTCTTATAAAGCCGAATATTGTAGATAGAGGCCATCAAACTGAACAACTTTTACTATGGGACCAACTCTGAAATCGCGAAAAAAAATCAGCTGTTTTTTTATACAAAAATTAATAAACAAAATATTTAAATGTACCATATTCGGCTTTATAAGGCTATTACCAAACACCGTGTATAGTAAAAAATGGTTTTGGGCACCGGATCCGATACTTAAAATGCTAAACTAAAAAGCAATTTAAAACTTTTCTACTCGAATGTACCAATTGTATGGCATATTGAATCAATGGCTTATTTCTCGGAAAGTAGCTGTGTTATACACGTTATCAGATTTTTTTCCGTGTTCGCTATGGTGGTACTAAATATTGGCATACTCATATTCACTTCTCAAGCTTACGCGCTCACTAGACATGAAATAAAAGACTTTTTAACGGTCCCCCGTGACCACGGCAGCTGCAAAGGTGCCGAAACGTCGGAAAAATCAAAAATCAAACCAAATACCAACTAATTACCAAAGTACTTTCAATAAAACCGCGCTAGTATCCGTTAAAAAGTCTTTTATTTCATTGGCATACTCAGTTTGGCGACAGGTGCCCTGGATCATGGTGTACTGGGTGTGGCGCTGCGGGAACGATGCCTAATGTATGAACCAAATCTAAACCTATGATTTCTCTGGAACGGCTAATGCTGCGATGGTGGTTTATTTTTTTCCCTTTATAGGAAGATAAGGGAATGCGCGAATGTTATTTAATACATCAATTAAAGGCGTTAGAGCGAAAAAAAATTTTTTTGAGGTTAGAATTTCTCAAAGCCTATAAAATCCTTAATCCACGATGAAATGTAGAAATTCGTTTTTTGCCGTGCCTTATGACGAAGGTATTAAATATATACCCACACCGTTTCCAGGAAAAAAAACGAATTGCTGAGATACAGCCGTGACGCTGCCAGAACGACGTCGTTCTGGCAGCGCCACAAATGACCCACGATTACTCCTGAATCTGTTGACATTCACGGGTTGATGTTAGCTTGTGTGAAATGGAAAAAAAAGCCAAAAATCTGTATGTAATCGGATTTATTCTAGCATTTGTAATTAATGAGATATAGCCGTGGCGCTGTCAGAACGACGTCGTTCTGGCAGCGCCACAAAAAACCTCGTATATCTTCGGATCCAGTGGAGGGAAAAAATCAAACGTATTTTTTCCCGACTGGGAAAAAGTCGGCCTACATGGTGAATTTTTCAATTTTTCACGCAAATCGGAGACCGTGGCGCTGCCAGAACGATGCACACTAGGTTTTGATAGTTTTTGAATACGAAAACAACAAAATTCATTTTTCATTTTTATTTAAAAGTTATTATTATTATCAACAAAATCATATCTTCTATCAAACATAAACAATAATTAACTAATTTTCATAAAAATACTTGTAAAAAACAGTACTATTAACAATTTAGCCTTAATTCTTAAGCTCACTTACACACATCGGTGTAAGACTAAAAGAGAGAAAATTAAAATATAAAAGTATGTACGGTTAGTTAACAAAGTTAACAGTCCCACTGTCGATTAATAAACTTAATTTAAGTAGATATCCTGATTTAGATTTCTTGAACATTTTTGTCTTCATCTGAGTAAATGATGATGATTTATTCAGGTATGAACACCTTTTCACCACCAAAATCATCGTGAATGAAATTGTTTAAAAGTTTTGCAATATGCTCATCATCAAAAGCTGAAATGTAACAAGTATATAAATAAAAGTAAATATCTAACATACCAAATGAAATTGGAAGAAATACTTAACGTACTGTATGCAGTACAAGTTATTTCAACCAATCATCTAACTTGGGTGATATGGAGTTATCAACTAAATTTTGTTTTATTTGTATTAATTACTATTTAAATTTACTCTTTTAAATTAAAAACAATGAAATAAACATAAGATTACGTTAATATAGCTGGATTTACTTATACTTACCTCGTATCGGCCTGGAAACCGACTGCGTGGACATTTTCAAAGAAATGACACTGACAGTGGCAGTTGACAGTACTGGTTTAAGGTGGCAAGGTTGGCCATAGATTACAGAAGTAAATGGCTGTCTCGATATTACCATTCTAGAAAAAACTTCGTCGAAAACGGGAGATTAGAATTTGTACTCTACGTAGTACATTAGGTAGTTACGTCTTGCTATAGAATTCAATTGTCAGGTCTGAAATACTAGCGTCAATTTGTACTTTATGAAGTGCGCTAGGACTTACGAGGTAATAAAAAAATCCCATAAAAACTTTCGTTCTTTTTACTTTAATCGGTTATTGTTATATTTTTTTCATGCTTTAACCAAAGTTTGTCTCATTCACCATGTCATATTAGACGGATAGGTACCTACAAAATTTACAATGTTTAAAATAAAACTTTAAATTTCTCGCAAATGTAGCATTTACAAGGTCAAAAGGAAAAACCACACTGTAGCGCATTTAATTTTGCTTTTTATGACACCCCACACAAGCTTATAAATTACATACTTTCTGTTGTATACGCCATATTCTGAAAGCGGCAACAGCAACTTTTATGACGTCATAACCCGTTATGAACCCCCTCCCCCCCCGTTAAGAACTGTCTCCCGATGGTTTTTTAGTCAGAATACCATGCCTAACAACATACTAAACTATGCCGCTAGTTTCATCAAGCGCATTTTTTTTCCCTTGAGGGAAGGCACTATTAACAAAACGGGTGTAACAAGACACTCAACGAAGCCGAAGTCCACGCATTCCGCCCATCATCAGGTTCATTTTTGTCTTTTAGACTATACCTGGGAAACCAATAGCTACGAAGTTATTGAAGGTCAAGTCAAAAATTTTTTTTTCAAAATATGAAATCTTATTTTATTCGTTATTTCCTAATGTTTGAAACATTTAGAAAGAAACATTTATCAAAATATTATGTATTTCGTAACAAACAATGGCTTCAAAATATTATCACTCAATGTATTTCATGAGCACGCAAACGTTGCTTTTCAACTCGGCCGCACGCAGCTCTGTAGCATTCACTCGCAGGCGCGGTCTTTTATAAAGTTACCTTGTGTGGTAATGCTTTTTAACACCAAACATTAAAATCGTTTCCCTGCAATAATTTTAAACAGAAATGGTTCTGATGATGGGCAGAATACGTAGACCTCGGCTTCGTTAAGTGTCTTGCTACACCCGGTATACTTAACTGGTACCTTCGCGGTGCGAGCCCGACTCGAATTTGACTAGTAATTATTATTTGCTCACCACTTCCCAGATATTCCAGGCGCCAGGCATCTGTGATAGTTGGCGTGGATCAGATGACTTCGAGGTTGTGTAATGTTATGATTACAATGTAAAAAAATAATGTTATGATAACTCACAGTGTTATTAGCTGCAGTTTAATAAATCTGTGAATATTTTTTCATTATCACCGATCCGATGTCCCGTACAATCACAGTACTTGTTGTATGGTCTGTGCGTACAATACAGCGTTTAAGTTTTTTGAGTTGTTTAGCTCAGCGTTCTTAATTTCAAGGTTCTAGAATAATAATTTAAAGGTTTATTATTAAGTACACAGCAGAGTTCCAAGAGAAAACACAAAGAAAACGTTTTTATGTTAACATTTTCATATTTTACCTAAATACAAGATGTATAAAAACAAGTACGTACTTACATTGACACCGGTCGCTTTAAGATGTTGTGGCCAATTTTTATAGTATTCTATTTTTGGAATATTTTTTTTTATTCTTCATCGTTTTGCAGAATGGCAGTTTCAATTTAGTTAAATAAGGTTGACTGAAAAATGCAAACACAAACTTGTTATGTAGGTAACCATTCAACAAGTACTTACGTGTAGATACAGTCGAGTTCATTAATATGTTGGCACGTTTGGCAGGATATTGACTTTTATTACAAAGGCATAATTATCGCGCGGTGCCATCGCCTGAGCGGATAAAGGTTGACGAACTGTCAAAAGTGCCAACATATTAATGGACTCGACCGTACCTACCTACTTGTTATTGCCTAAGTACATGTTCAAATTTTCTAGTTGTCTACGTGTTCTAAGATGTTCATGATCTAATGTTTTATACTTTAATTAGGTATTACATAATGGAGTGGTGGAATCTTGTACAGCATTCTTTGGTTGAATGCTCTAAGGTATGAATGCTCTAATAAACAAGCTAGAGCTCAAATGTAAAAAAAAATAGATTTAAAAGATCGACAGAAAAGAAAATATTTTCTCCTCCCCCGGTTTTCAATAAGAAAAAATTTCTGTCTCTTCATTATAGTTTACGACTTTAGCCAACAAGCAATGGATAAGGTTTTTCATTGTTCAACTTGTTTGTCATTAGTATTATGCAGATTTTTCAATAAAACAAATGCTTTGCCAAACACGTTTAAAAACCTACGAGAAAACCAATGATAATAATAATAAGTCTATGGAGAAAACTCTAAATAATACTTACACGTGAAATGTTGTATTTGCACTGCACAGATAAAAAGCACAAGACGGCATTTTAAAAAAGTTCTCGAGTGTTTTTTCGAAATAACTGTATTCACGATACTCACTCTTAAACAAGTTTTGTACCTAGGTATAAAACTAAGAAAACAAAAGCGTCTCAAAACGCTGCAATGAGTGCTAACTCTGCTGTCACAAATGGCCGCCCGCCAGTGTTGCCAACCACTGCCAAAATCTTCCCCCAAGAAATTTTCAAAATTCCCCTAAAAACCCCCAAGTTTAAATTCTTATTATAAAGTAGGTCGTGACTAATCAAATAAAACGCTTGCATATTAAGGTTCGTATTATAGAATCAAACTCAAACTCAAATCTCTGCTTCTAATTACTAATTCACAGGCTGCGTGTTTGTAAAGTTTTGAATCAATGAAATCCGAGTACTCACATGGAATTTCCTATTGTACGAAGGTTTTGTTTGAAGCCCCTAAAAAAAAACCCTGAAATATTCCTGCCCCTAAAAAATCCCCTTTTGACACTTGCCCCCCCTAAATCTAGGGGAAAATCCCCCAAGTTGGCATCACTGCCGCCCGCGCCGGCCGGCCGCTCTCTGCTTGCTTCAGTGTTGCCAGATGAGCAAAATGAAAATGCGGTAGCTGTGCTTAAAAACACGCAGATTTTCAACAAAAAGTGGAATTTCTTGTTATAACATTTACATCGATTTTTCTCTTGATTCGTGTGCTTATTAGTTGTTTTTCACACAAAGACAAGTATCAACTTATCTCAAGAAAAAATCAAATTAAGTCAAGTGCAGGACAGAAAATAATTTAACTAAATCTTATTAGATGATTCGATACTTTTTATAATCTTACTACGCGCGGCTGCCTGTCATGTCCTATCTGTAACTTATCTTCGATCGATTCTTGTAATCCAAAATAAATACAGCGTTCGGCTAATATAATGCAAAATTGTAAGGTTAGAAAGTAGCCGATGCATCTTACAGACTAATTTTGTTTCGCTTATATTTTTACACAACTAAAGTGGTTGCCCACTTAGTTCTAAAAAAAGAGCAAACACAAACATGGTTAATAAACTTATGAAGTAGCTAATGAATGACCACCAAACAACATAACTTTAATTGTGATGGCAACCCCAAATTTGCGTAAAATGCGCAGTAGGTACGACGTTCTTTAGGTAATAAGTAAGCAGATTCATTATAAATAGCCGCGTTATTTATAATGTAGCTCGTTACTTATTTTAAGTATAAGGCTTGCAGTATAATGTATGCCACTACAGTTAAGTATAGCGGCTCTGTTTTTTCCGGTGCCAGAATATCTTTTTAACTAATGCGACTATTGAAAGTGTTTCGGGACATCTATATTCGAGGTAGGTATATAACTACATATCTACTAAGAATAGTCGCGTAGCCAGAGAAAAATTACCTTCGATAATACTAAAAGTTTTAGTTTTTGCTGAGTGTATAGATTATGTGCATTGTGAGCTATTGTTGAAAAGTTAGAAGTTTTATGCCGGTGCTTTAGGTATAGTTTAGGTATTTCGTAATATTTCTTTTAACGTAATATAATATAGAATTAAAGTTTGAAATGTTGATTGTTTCATATTAAGAACTATGTTATCTTCATGTTGTAAAATATTTAGAAAGTTATTATGTGTGGAAGTGCGTAAATCACAAAATCACTCTTTTGTGTTCGAATAAAATTTTAAAATTTCTGAAATCTTATTTTAAGACTTTCAGTGGTTAGATATACCAGTTCAACAAAGTTTAGAAAGTTAAGTGGTGTGCTTCTTTGATATTTTCATTTTTCCTTTATAACATACGGAATAATGAATTAAAAATTGATAAGATCGCTCTTACAATACCTTTTCAATGCACTTATATACTACACAAAAAATTAGAAACATACATAATGTGGGTTTTGTTTAAATTACGGATAAATTATTGCGCTAAAATACGAATTATACGGGACGCGCGAGCGGGTGCATGCAGGGGCCGCTGACTGCCACGCGGCGCGCGGGCGGGCGCGGGGCCACAAACAATAAGCTACTCTCGTTGCATAGCAATAAAGTACAATTTCAAATTTCACAGCGCTGCGTGCCTGATATTACAAGCACCTACGAAGCGCCACTCTTTTTGTCGCGTAATCGATGAAATTACACAGAATACTTATAAAATAAAATAAAGCTACCCACCTACTAAATAAGCTGATCATAATTGTTTTTCTAAGGTAATTTGGCGAATCAACTTTTAAGGCACTCCTTTCAGAGCATTTTGAAACAGAAAACAAAAATAAATTTAATTGAATTTACAAGAATTTATATTCGAATTTATATCATTTATCTAATTTTTTGATTTTAAAGGTGGCCACGAATGGCCACGATGTTTGACGTTTAGTTTTTGAGATTTTTGATAATAACAAAAGATCGTCTTAAAAATTTCCCCTCTGTTACCTATTTTGTGTTTTTTTTTGTGAATGAAAATTATACTTTTAAGAAAATCAGATACTGTAAACTGCTGCAACTTTGCACGAAATTTAAGGTTTTTTTTTTAAATATCTCTTCAAGTATTTATTATCTGTGTCCATTTTTACATTAGCGCGCGAATTGGAGATGTATGTCATATATCTTAAGGTTCATAACGCCGAAACGGCTGTTAGATTGATCTCCAGAAACCGTCAAAGTCGTAGGCAAAGTTGTGATAAAATATCCCAACTTTGCCTAGAAGATTATAAGCAAAAATACGAGCCGCATTTAAAAGCTGGTCTTAATTATAGAGCCATACAAATTGCGTTACCATCGAGATGTGCATGGATTACCACAATAAGCATCAATATTTTTTTCTGGCAAGCAGGCGAAGTTGGGCACAAGCAGGCAAACTTTGAGCAGTATCAGTAAATATTTCCATAGTAAATTTGGAGCATACTACGGGTTGCCACAAATAGAAAAACACAAAATAATTTCAATAAAAATGGGTAAATCCGGACGTAAACCAACTAAATTCACAGGACTAAACTAATTTCATTTCATTTGTTTTAATTCCTTTATTTTGAATTTATTATTTTATTTTGAATTTATTTTTATATAACTATTTAACCTTTAAACATTTATAATTACTTTTGTAAGATTGTTTTCAATTTTTATAGCTGTATATCTTTTTATTTAATAACTAAACAAAGTAAACATAGACTGCCCTCCAAACCGCTTTACTGTCGTTGAGTAAGTAGTGGCAACCCTAGGGCTAGGCAAACTTGAGTCACTAATGCTCGAGAAGCCTTTTACAACATTGCCTACCGTAGTTCTAGCCGTAAATGATTGACATTAACAAGAAAAACCCTTATAAACAGGAGAAAGAGCATATTTGCTTACCCTATAAATACTAAGTGCCGATTTCACCGTTAACCGAGTTAAATTGAACTTGGCTTTACTTAAGCGAGTTCAGAAATTCGTTTTGATCGCGGTCTACGTTGCACCGGTTTCACCGTCTTCATTTTGATAACCGTAGTTCAGCTTTGACAAAGAATGAAGTTGCGTTCAAAGTATTGCAATTAAAGAAATTTTCCCTAGATAAATGGGAAAAAAAATACAGATCATGATATTCTTCGTGGCGCAAACCACATTCACTCGTGGTGTGAACCCTGTGAAACATACCTACTCAGTGAATTTAAAGAAATAGGCTACGCACTTATTCATTCATTACCTACGCAAAAAATAAATTTCAGGGTCAGTTGTCAAGAACGTCAAAAACAAAAGTAAGTAATGAAAAATTTGATGTCAAGTTTACGGCGGTCTTTTTAAATTTAGAACAATAAACAGCATGTAAAGAGTTGACAAAAAAAGGTCGCCACTTTATTTTTCAATAACTTACAATTTTTATTATTTTCCAATAATTTATAACAACTTTCTTTTGCATAGGTCAACACTTCAAAATCACATTGACTATCTTTTGTACTTAAAAATATTAGTTCCATTAAAATTATTTCTGGCCCAAGTATAATTTTTAATTTTGAAATGATCGAAATTATTTAGGGTAAAACTAAAACTTGGTAGTGGAAACACTGACTTATAATCTCTTTGATTTTTGTCAAATTTCTCTATGGAATTTGTTTTTGTCAGTTTGTCAATTTTAAAACAATGTTTATCTGATATTTTTGAGTTTTATGCAGTATTTTTATTTTCCGCAGTGATATTTTGCTCAATTGTTTATTTCGAACGGATTGTGGATATAATAATTTAAGTACCTAGGTACTGAATACATGTTATTTAAGTAAGTGTCGTGAAACTTGTGAATTATGAATTTTTTACATGGTAGGTAATAAATCAGTGAAATAAATTGTTGTCCGTTTTTTCTTTATTATTATTAGTTGTATGTAGAAGAACTAGGTACGTAGTTAACGGGATATCTACTAGCATAATAGTAAAAGTTAGGTAGGTCATAGGTAAGTAAGTGTACTTTACAATATTCTATTATGTTTTGATTTACGGTGCCTATAAAACATTATTAGGCATTGGATTCATAATGTTTTGAACGCTTATTATTATAATGGGTGTTTAATTACTGTTTTTAAAGGCGCCGCTCGTAATTCAAAACATAATAA
The DNA here is from genome assembly GCA_928269145.1 of Agriphila tristella. NCBI lineage: Eukaryota > Metazoa > Arthropoda > Insecta > Lepidoptera > Crambidae > Agriphila > Agriphila tristella. The sequence goes on along the minus strand of OV743436.1, from coordinate 24,582,054 downwards.
ACTCGAGAGCAGAAAAATCGCACCACACAGGCCTATTTTCATACAAACGAGGTAAATTTGAAGATCTGGTTCTCCGCCCAGGATTAAACGGGCTCTGATCTGATGATGGCAAATTAAGAAAGGTGGTTGAGGAAAAAAGGTGAATAGAAAAAAGCTGAATAGAGCATTGGCACTAGCTAAGGCTCTATTCATCTTTTTTTTTATTCAAATACGAAAAGAATATTTCTTTCCACTACTTATTTCTTTCTATGCAATAATCAATTCTCACATGTTCAACGTACATACCTACTCCACAATCATGGCAATGAAACAATATTATCTACCACTGAACTATTCAACATTTGACACTGGCAAAAATTACTTCCAAGAGGAAAGTAGATTGCCAAACAAAAAAGAAGAAGAAGAAGACATCATGGCAGACAGATGACAGACAGTTCTTGAACGTGTTCAAACCATAGATAAGTTCAAATACGCTAACCGTCGTAAATCGGCCGTTCAGAAACTGAAACCAAATTCAAAAGTTTAAGCGCGTGAGCTGAGGTTAACTCGAATTGAGCGCGTTCAATTTAAGCGGTGAAATCGGCTCTAAGAGAGCTGAAATTCTCGATTTTTCCAAGGAAAAACTAAAAGTTTGCGACCGTTGACAGCTGACAGACAAAAAAGTAACGGTGTTGCCACTTTGAATAATAATGAAATGGGTTTCCAATAAAACGAAGGTATTTCTCTCATTATCAAAAGTAAAAAAAAGATGGCGGTTATGAAGTAATGTTAGTTTTACTAGATTAGGCAAAATTGCGTGCCGTGTATGTGCCGGCCTAGAATAGCACTACCCCCTATCATCCCGTGGGTGTCGTAAAAGGCGACTAAGGGAGCATAGCCTTCAAGAGACGGGCAGCAGCGTCTCCAAAAAACCTTGGCCTACTGCGATCGCCAACCCGCCTGCCAAGCGTGGCGATTATGGCAAACCCCCCCCCTCATGCACAATGGATCAAAAAATTGGCCCCCAGTCCCCGGCAGCCCCGCTATTCCTAGCTACGGTAGCGGCTACGGTAACGGCGGGGCAGGGGGTGCTAAGAATCCCCGGGTGCGGCTCGGCTACCAAAAACGACGACAACTGCACCTGGCAACCTATAACACGCGCACACTAAGGGAAGACGCGAAGTTAACCGAGTTGGAAGAAGTTATCAGCAAGGTACACTGGGACATTATCGGGTTATCTGAAGTCCGAAGAGCGGGAGAGGACTCGATAATCCTCAACTCCGGTAACTTGCTTTACTACCGGGAGGGCGACCAACAGTCCCAAGGTGGTGTCGGGTTCATCGTCCACAAGTCCCTTGTCAACAACGTGATTACCATCGGAAGTGTGTCGACCAGGGTGGCGTACCTTATACTCAGAATATCCAAACGGTGTTCGCTGAATGTTATACAGGTTTACGCACCGACCTCGACACACCAAGATGACGAAGTGGAGGCTATGTATGAGGAGATCTCTAAAGCCATGCATAGCTACAAAACCCACTACACTGTTGTGATGGGGGACTTCAATGCAAAGTTGGGGAAACGATGCGGTGATGAGCTGAGAGTGGGGCAATTTGGAGTTGGGCAACGGAATGACAGAGGCCAGATGCTGGCTGACTTTATGGAGAAGGAGAACCTCTTTATGATGAACTCCTTCTTCAGAAAGCCGGAAAGCCGGAAGTGGACCTGGGTCAGTCCGGACGGTAAAGTCAGAAATGAGATAGATTTTATCATGTCGACGAAAAAGCAAATATTCAATGATGTCACTGTGATCAACGCTGTTAAGACGGGGAGCGATCACCGATTGGTACGTGGCACATTGAATATCAACCCAAAGCTGGAAAGATCTCGACTGATAAAATCAACAATTCGACCATTGCCGGCCCATATTCAAAACCCCGAGAGCTTTCAACTCGAACTCCAAAACCGCTTCGAAGCCCTTGAGAACAGCATAGATGTGGACGATCTAAACAACATGGTGGTGGATACTGTCCGTACGGTAGGGTCCAAGCTCTTTAAGACCCGCCGTCCCAAGATAAAGAAACTCTCCGACCACACACTCCTACTCATGGATCAGAGACGTGAAATGAGGCTCCAGAGTTCAGTAGATGCTAATCGTTATCGGCAGCTTAATAGACAGATATCTAAGTCTTTGACGAGCGACCTTCGCCAATTTAATACGAATCGTATTAAAGAGGCTATCGAGCGGAATAAAGGCTCCAAAGTGTTCGCGAGAGATCTGTCTATTGGGCAAAGCCAGATGACGAAGCTGAAAACTGACGACGGACGCATCATTTCATCAAAGCCTGAAATCCTGAGGGAGATCGAGAGCTTCTATGGGCAGTTATATTCCACGCAGACACCTGTTGAAAGCAAGGCTAAAGACCCCAGAGCCAAGCTTACCCGACACTATACTCAAGATATCCCGGACGTCAGCCTGTACGAGATTAGTATGGCTCTCAAACAGCTGAAAAACAACAAGGCGGCGGGTGACGATGGAATCACTACAGAACTTCTGAGAGCGGGCGGTAAGCCGATACTCAAAGTCCTCCAGAAGCTCTTTAATTCCGTCATCGTCCAGGGCAGAACGCCAAAGACATGGAACATAAGTGAGGTGATCTTGTTCTTTAAAAAGGGTGACAAGTCCCTCTTAAAGAACTATAGACCCATCTCGCTTCTGAGTCATGTCTATAAGTTGTTTTCGAGAGTCCTTACGAATCGTCTCGCTCGCAAGTTCGACGACTTCCAACCTCCCGAACAAGCCGGGTTCCGAAAAGGCTTTAGCACCATAGACCACATCCATACGCTGCGGCAGGTTATACAGAAGACCGAGGAGTATAATGAGCCACTTTGCTTGGCGTTCGTGGACTATGAGAAAGCCTTTGATTCGATTGAAACCTGGGCGGTGCTGCAGTCTCTCCAAAGGTGCCAAGTGGACTATAGGTATATCGAGGTGTTGAGGTACTTATACCAAAATGCCACCATGACGATCCGAGTACAGAACCAGAACACAAATCCTATCCAACTGCAGCGTGGTGTGAGACAGGGAGACGTTATTTCTCCGAAACTGTTCACAGCTGCGTTGGAGGACATCTTTAAGCTCTTGGACTGGAAAGGACTCGGCATCAACATTAATGGCGAGTACCTAACACACCTTCGTTTTGCCGATGATATAGTCCTTATGGCTGAGACCATGGAAGACCTGAACACAATGCTCGAAGATCTCCGTAGTGCTTCCCAAAGAGTGGGTCTTAGGATGAACATGGAAAAGACGAAAATTATGTCAAATGCCCATGTTGTACCCTCTCCAGTTCATGTTGGGAACACTACACTTGAAGTTGTTGACCATTACGTATACCTAGGACAGGCAGTCCAGTTAGGTAGGTCCAACTTCGAGAAAGAGATCTCTCGCCGAATCCAACTCGGGTGGGCAGCATTCGGGAAGCTTCGAAAAATCTTCGCGTCCGACTTACCTCAGTGTCTCAAGACGAAAGTCTATGAACAGTGTGTGTTGCCAGTGATGACTTACGGCAGTGAAACGTGGCCGCTAACTATGGGTCTCATAAGGAGGCTCAAGGTCGCTCAGCGTGCAATGGAGAGAGCCATGCTCGGCGTTTCCCTACGTGATCAAATCAGAAACGAGGAGATCCGCAGGAGAACTAAAGTAACCGACATCGCTCGAAGGATTGCTCAGCTGAAGTGGCAATGGGCGGGACACATAGCGAGAAGAACCGATGGCCGTTGGGGCAGAAAGGTTCTGGAATGGCGACCGCGCACCGGACGACGCTCCGTGGGTAGGCCCCCGACAAGGTGGACCGACGATCTGGTGAAGGTCGCGGAAAGCCAGTGGATGCAGGCAGCGCAGGACCGATCGTCGTGGAGATCCTTAGGGGAGGCCTATACCCAGCAGTGGGTGTCGTGTGGCTGATATGATGATGATGATGATGAGGCAAAATTGAAGCTTAGGGGCAATCTTGCAGCAGTTTACGGTACTTACATTTAGTATTTAATACAACAAGAAAGTACCCTATCAAAATAATGTATCTATGTTTATAGTAATAGTTTCTAAGATTTACATGATTTTAACTCCACTGCGTTACTTTGACATAAATGTATGTTAAACTTTAAAATAATTTGATATTAAACAGCCACTTGAAACTTACGTCTATGTCAGGCAGTACCTTTCTTTTCTTTATACATATTACGTTCACTGTATTGTTTACAAGTATAATTGAATTGTATAAATTATTTATGCATAAAAACCTTCGATCAAGTATATCCTAGATAACGCTTACGAACTAAAACAGTATGCAAACATGGAACCTCAATAGCGTCCCACTTACAAACTTGGCGCTTATTTTGTACATGATCACCTCTTATTTTGTACAAACTCACATTTTATATCACTTATTTTGCACAAAATAAGCTTATTTTTTACAAAAATTCATCTTTTATCACTTACTTTGTGCAAAATAAGCACCCAGTTTGTAGTGGGACGCTATTTGAGGTGCCATTTTTGAGACTCTGACCGGACATCTAGGGTATTCTTGATCAAAGATAAAAGTAATCAAAAATTAGGGGACACCAGGGTAACACTAGAGAATATAGTAACTCCAGAAAAAAGAAAATAATTAGAGAATACTAGCTTCCGCCCGCGACTTCGTCCGCGTAGACATTCGAGAAAATCCTAAGGGTACCTTTAACCAGGATACGAAGTATTCTATATTCTAACGTCCTGCCTCGCTAGGCAGTACGCTTGGTGTGGACGTACCTCGCTTGCAGGCAGGGCGTTTGCCATTTGCGCGTGAGGATGCGGCCCGACATCGCACTCGGTCGCTATAGTACTCGCTTACCAGCCAGAGGCCTGCTGCGCGCAAGGCACGTTCACACCAAGCGGGCTACCTAGCAAGGCAGGATATTAAACTTTTTATCCAGGTTAAAGGTTCCCTAAGGATTTTCTCGAATGTCCATGCGAACGAAGTCGCGGGCGGAAGCTAGTAGTATAAAATAATATAATACTTAGAAAGCGGGCTTAGATTTTACTGCATTCACGTGCATTTTTTTCTGAGAAATTACAAAAGACATAACCCCAAAACTCGACACTTTATTGTTTACTTTTAAGCCATTGACCATTTTACCGTGCCAGATGTGGGAACACCAGGTCCAGGTAGTCGTCGTTCTAACAGTATAGTTCCCAAAAGATATTGTTTCAACGAATTCATCGTAAACTCTTCTTAAAAACTTAAAAGCCGTATATCTTTTGATTGAGTTAACCGATTGCGATGAAATAAAAACTAAATTACTTCGCAAAATATATAGTATATTTCAATGTAAACATCATTACGATTGAGTTAGCGCTTTTCAAGTTATTAGCGCACAAACATACAGATAAACAGACAAACAGATAAAAAGGAGACAACCCTAACGGCGTCAGAAGAGATGAGCACTACGCGATAGAAAGAGAGAAAACTTCTAGGTGAATATAACTGTAGGCGCTGTAGCGGTGTGCGATCTGAATTGCGCCTTATTGAGTCGTAGCAAGAGTCGCTATTTAATTAAATGATGTTGCAGAATGCGGCTTCTGTACTTGTACTATTATGTATTCTGTGACGGAGTGCACGTTTTTTAGGTGAGTGTTAAACTTTTAATTTTTCCTTGGAAAAATCGAGAATTTCAGCTCTCTTAGTATTTACGGCCCCGTAAAGGGGCAAGGAAATATGCTTTTTCTCCTATTTATAAGGTTTTTTCTTGTTAATTTCAATCATTTACGGCTAGAACCACGGTAGGCAATGTTGTAAAAGTCTTCTTGGGCATTAGTGACTCAAGTTTGCCTAGCCCTAGGGTTGTCATTGTCACTACTTACTCAACGACAGTAAAGCAGTTTGGAGGGCAGTCTATGTTTACTTTGTTTAGTTATTAAATAAAAAGATAAACAGCTATAAAAATAGAAAACAATCTTACAAAAGTAATTATAAATGTTTAAAGGTTTAATAGTTATAAAAAAATAAATTCAAAAGAAAATAATAAATTCAAAATAAAGGAATTAAAACAAATCAAATGAAATTTGTTTAGTCCTGTGAATTTAGTTGGTTTACGTCCGGATTTACCCATTTTTATTGAAATACTAGTAAGTCTTTTAAATTTTGTGTTTTTCTATTTGTGGCAAGTTGGCAACCCGTAGTATGCTACAAATTTACTATGGAAATATTTACTGATACTGCTCAAAGTTTGTCTGCTTGTACCCAACTTCGCCTGCTTGCCAGAAAAAAATATTGATGCTTATAGGTACTACACAGATCGTAAAACACCGATTTACTGCTGTTTTTTAGACCTATCAAAAGCCTTCGATCTAGGTTCATATGATGTTTTGTGGAAAAAACTAGCTGAAACTAGTGTACCTCCTGAAATAATTTCTGTTTTTAAATTTTGGTATAGAAATCAAAGGAACAATGTAAGATGGGCCGGTGCTTACTCGGATGTGTATAGGTTGGACTGTGGGGTGAGGCAGGGGGGGTTGAGCTCACCCAAGCTGTTCAATCTGTACATGAACGATCTGATCGAAGAGCTGAGCAATACCGGAGTCGGTTGTCACATCGACGGCGTTTGTATTAACAACATTAACTACGCGGACGACATGGTGTTGCTCAGCCCTTCGATCGGAGCACTGCGCAAACTACTAGGAGTTTGTGAGAAGTATGTGTTGGACCATGGACTTAAGTACAATTCGAACAAGAGCCAACTATTGATATTTAAGGCAAAGAATAAAGGCTGTGAATCGGTTCCACCAGTTGCGCTTTGTGGATCACCGCTGAGTAGAGTCAATAAATTTAAGTACCTGGGTCATTGGCTTACCGAATCTATGTCAGACGATATAGACATTGAAAGGGACCGCAGGGCGCTTTGTGTGCGCGGCAACATGCTGGCTCGGAGGTTCGCACGTTGTAGCAAACAAGCCAAATTAACTCTATTTAGAGCATACTATCAAACATTCTACTCGTGCAGCCTCTGGATCAGTTTCACACAGCGTGCATACAGCGCTCTGCGGGTGCAATATAACGACGCCTTTAGGATGCTTTTTGGGTTGCCGCGATACTGCAGTGCCTCGACGATGTTCGCAGAGGCGAGGATTGATTGTTTTTATACAATAATAAGAAAGCGTTGTGCCTCACTGCTAAATCGTTTACGTGGCTCCTCAAACAGTATCCTGAATGCGCTGGCCCAGCGTTGGGACTCACCCCTGTTGGAACGGTGGTTGCGCCTTCATGCTCCAGCATGCAGGCGCTGAATGTCATACCATAATAGTGTTTTGTTTTTATTTGTATCTAAATTACTAACATAGGTTAAGACATCATTGCTACTAACAAAATATGGATTTTATTCTGAAATAAATGATAATAATAAAAATATGTGGTAATCCATGCACATCTCGATGGTAACGCAATTTGTATGGCTCTATAATTAGGACCAGTTTTTAAATGCGGCTTGTATTTTTGCCTATAATCTTCTAGGCAAAGTTGGGATATTTTATCACATCTTTGCCTACGACTTTGACGGTTTCTGGAGATCAATCTAACAGCCGTTTCGGCGTTATGAACCTTAAGATATATGGCATACATCTCCCATTCGCGCCTTAATGTAAAAATGGACACAGATAATAAATACTTGAAGAGATATTAAAAAAAAAAACTTAAATTTCGTGCAAAGATGCAGCAGTTTACGGTATTGATCAAAGTGTTTAAACCAACTAACTTGTCTTATTTATCTATGTAGCTGCCTACATCTGTGGCTAATTTCATAAAATTACTGTCGTCTTTTAGGGCCTTCTATTTTGTGGCAATTGTATAAATTAGGTAGGTAGGTACATTAGTTAGAGAGCTAGGTAGATTAGAGTTGCACTATCCATACTAATATTATAAATGCCAAAGTCTGTTTGTTTGTTTGTTACGCCTTCGCGTCATGAATACTGAACCGATCATCATGAAATTTTACATACACGTTGCCAGGGGTATAGAAAAGGAGATAGGGTTTTATCCCGAAAAAAGTATGGTTCCCGAGGGATAGCAAAAAAACTCCACGCAGACGAAGTCGCGGGCGGCCACTAGTGGAATCATAATAATATCATTTCGGGATAAGAGATAGGTCAGATAGAAGTCGACACGTCTTGTAAGTAGCCGAGCGTACAACTTGTAAGTAAGTAGGTAGCTGTAGGTAGTGCAGGTATCTTCATACACTTCGCGCGCGAGCATAAAGGTGGCGACTGACCTGGGACCCTATTTTTGAATCGCTTGGCTGGCGTCGAGCGCTCGTTTCTACTGATTTTCGTTCGACATATGACTCTATTTCGAACGTTTGAGCCATATGTCGAACGAAAATCAGTAGAAACGAGCGCTCGACGCCAGTCGAGTGATTCAAAAATAGGGGCCTTGTAGCATTTCATCATAACGTAACGTTACGTTACGACGAAATGTTACAGATCAGTCGCCACCTTAATAATAATTTATTCTTATTTATGGCGCGAGTGGGCCTGGGGCCCTATTTTTTTTTATCACTCGACTGGCGCCGAGCGCTCTTTTCTATTGATTTTCGTTCGACATTTGACTCAAATGTATGGGATGTCGAACGAGAATCGCTCGACACCAGTCGAGCGATTCAAAATTAGGGCTCCTGAGGGTCTAGCCAAAGTAACATTGGCAAATTTTCGTTATCGCTTCGCTTTCGAAACATGTATGGGATTGACATAAGGTTTCGTTAACAATCAAATTTTAAAACGTCAAATCCATACATGTTTCAAAGCGAAGCGATAGCGAAAATTTGCAAATGTTACTTTGGCTAGGGGGGCTGGACTGGCGGCCGGCCGCCGCGCCGCGCCACCGCGCGCCGCCGGCGGCACCGGACCGGCGCGGGCGGCCTGTAGCGACAATACTACATATTTTATCCGTAATTAAACAAAAGCCACTGTATGTATTTTTCTAATTTTTTGTGTAGTATATAAGTGCATTGAAAAGGTATTGTAAGAGCGATCTTATCAATTTTTAATTCATTATTCCGTATGTTATAAAGGAAAAATGAAAATATCAAAGAAGCACACCACTTAACTTTCTAAACTTTGTTGAACTGGTATATCTAACCACTGAAAGTCTTAAAATAAGATTTCAGAAATTTTAAAATTTTATTCGAACCCAAAAGTGTGATTTTGTGATTTACGCACTTCCACACATAATAACTTTCTAAATATTTTACAACATGAAGATAACATAGTTCTTAATATGAAACAATCAACATTTCAAACTTTAATTCTATATATATTACGTTAAACGAAATATTACGAAATACCTAAACTATACCTAAAGCACCGGCATAAAACTTCTAACTTTTCAACAATAGCTCACAATGCACATAATCTATACACTCAGCAAAAACTAAAACTTTTAGTATTATCAAAACTTCTTTATGAAATTTAATGTCCCACGACCGGACTAGAATGTTATAAACCAATACGGCGGCTAACTTTTTGTTTGTGTGCCGATTTTGATGAAACTCGGTTTTTGTTACTATTTTGACAAGGAAACAGCAACGCAATAATAAAATTATAAAAAATCCAAGATGGCGACCAACTTTTTTGTTTTTCGGCCGATTTCGATGAAACTTCGTTAATGGTGTTATTTTAACAAGGCAATAACAACGCAATGTTAAAAATATAAAAAATTCAAGATGGCGGCCAACTTTTTTGTTTGTGGGCCGATTTCGATGAAACTCGATTTTTTATACTATTTGACAAGAAAACAGCAACGCAATGTTAAAAATATAAAAATATCCAAGATAGCGGCCAAGTTGGTGGTTTATGAGCCGATTTCGATGAAATTCCGTTCATAGTACTATTTTGACAAGGAAATAATAACGCAATGTTCAAAATATTGAAAAATCTAAGATGGCGGCCAATTTTCTTGTTTGTGGGCCGATTTCCATGAAACACGGTTTTCGGAACTATTTTAGCGAGAAAACAGCAACGCAATGTTAAAAATAGTGAAAAATCCGTTATGGCGGCAACTTTTTGTTTGTGGGCCGATTTTGATGAAACTCGCTTTTTGGTACTATTTCGACAAGAAAACAGCAACTCAATGTTGAAAATATTGAAAAATCCATTATGGCAGCCTACTTTTTTGTTTGTAAGCCGATTTCGATGAAACTTGTTTTTTGGTACAATTATGACAAGAAAACAGCAACGCAATGACACAAATATAAAAATTCAAGATTGCGGCCAACTTTTTTGTTTTTGGGCCGATTTCGATGAAACTCGGTTTATGATACAATTTTGACAAGAAAACAGCAACGCAATGTTAAAAATAAAAAAAAATCCAAGATGGCGGCCAACTTTTTTGTTTTTTGGTCGATTTTGATTAAACTTGGTTTATAGTGTTATTTTAACAAGGCAATAACAACGCAATGTTAAAAATATGAAAAATCCAAGATGGCGGCCAACTTTTTAGTTTTTGAGCCGATTTCGATGAAACTCCGTTCATAGTTCTATTTTGACAAGGAAATAATAACGCAATGTTCAAAATATTGGAAAATCCAAGATGGCGGCCAACTTTTTGGTTTTTGAGCCGATTTCGATGAAACTCCGTTCATAGTTCTATTTTGACAAGGATATAATAACGCAATGTTCAAAATATTGGAAAATCCAAAATGGCGGCCAATTTTCTTGTTTGTGGGCCGATTACTATGAAACACGGTTTATGGAACTAATTTAACGAGAAAACAGCAACGCAATGTTGAAAATATTGAAAAATCCATAATGGCAGTCAACTTTTTTGTTTGTAGGCCGATTTCGATGAAATCCGGTTTTTGGTGTTATTTTAACAAGGCAATAACAACGCAATGTTAAAAATATAAAAAATCCAAGATGGCGGCCAACTTTTTGGTTTTTGAGCCGATTGCGATGAAACTCCGTTCATAGTTCTATTTTGACAAGGATATAATAACGCAATGTTCAAAATATTGGAAAATCCAAGATGGCGGCCAATTTTCTTGTTTCTGGGCCGATTTCGATGAAACTTGGTTTATGGTGTTATTTTAACAAGGCAATATTAACGCAATGTTAAAAATATAAAAATCCAAGATGGCGGCCAACTTTTTTGTTTCTGGGCTGATTTCGATAAAACTTGGTTTATGGTGTTATTTTAACAAGGCAATATTAACGCAATGTTAAAAATATAAAAAATCCAAGATGGCGGCCAACTTTTTTGTTTCTGGGCTGATTTCGATAAAACTTGGTTTATGGTGTTATTTTAACAAGACAATATTAACGCAATGTTAAAAATAAAAAAAAATCCAAGATGGCAGGCAACTTTTTTGTTTCTGGGCCGATTTAGATGAAACTTGGTTCATGGTGTTATTTTAACAAGGCAATATTAACGCAATGTTAAAAATATAAAAAATCCAAGATGGCGGCCAACTTTTTTGTTTCTGGGCTGATTTCGATAAAACTTGGTTTATGGTGTTATTTTAACAAGGCAATAACAACGCAATGTTAAAAATATAAAAAAAATTAAGATGGCGACCAACTTTTTTGTCTATCGGCCGATTTAGATATAACTTGGTTTATGGTGTTATTTTAACAAGGCAATAACAACGCAATGTTAAAAATATAAAAAAAATAAGATGGCGACCAACTTTTTTGTCTATCGGCCGATTTAGATATAACTTGGTTTATGGTGTTATTTTAACAAGGCAATAACAACGCAATGTTAAAAATATAAAAAAATCGAAGATGGCGGGCAACTTTTTTGTTTCTGGGCCGATTTCGATGAAACTTGGTTCATGGTGTTATTTTATCAAGGCAATATTAACGCAATGTTAAAAATATAAAAAATCCAAGATGGCGGCCAACTTTTTTGTTTCTGGGCTGATTTCGATAAAACTTGGTTTATGGTGTTATTTTAACAAGGCAATATTAACGCAATGTTAAAAATATAAATAAATCCAAGATGGCAGTCAACTTTTTTGTTTCTGGGCTGATTTCGATGAAACTTGGTTTATGGTGTTATTTTAACAAGGCAATAAAAACGCAATGTTAAAAATATAAAAAAAAATTAAGATGGCGACCAACTTTTTTGTCTATCGGCCGATTTAGATATAACTTGGTTTATGGTTTTATTTTAACAAGGCAATAACAACGCAATGTTAAAAATATAAAAAATCCAAGATGGCGGGCAACTTTTTTGTTTCTGGGCCGATTTCGATGAAACTTGGTTCATGGTGTTATTTTAACAAGGCAATATTAACGCAATGTTTAAAATATAAAAAATCCAAGATGGCGGCCAACTTTTTTGTTTCTGGGCTGATTTCGATGAAACTTGGTTTATGGTGTTATTTTAACAAGGCATGGTTAGGCACATAAGGATTATTTTTATTCTGTAATTATTTTATGAATGAAATGTGTATGAGGTGTCATTGGGAACCTTTGCGCTCATTATTCTGTGGGATCATGCCATCTATGCCCGCAAGATGTGCTGGCCATTTGTTCTTTATCTATGGTCTTGCATTGGGTGAAAAAAGAACGCCCTTGTCAATGTGTGACTTTTTCCCTGTGAACGGATTTTATTTGTGCTGTTTTTGAAAAAGTGAATAAAACAGGAATATTTGGAGAGCGCCGTAATTGCGCGCCAAGCATCGCGATGCTGAACTGCTCTTCATGATCCTGGAGGTAAGTGGGCGTAGTTTAGGCGACCTTTGTTACCTCATACCCGACATCGGGTTCAAACATTATACCGGTGGAAGCCACCTCATGGTGGGCTATTTACACGCCACTCCATCTTTTGGTCCTTTGAGCGGATACCATGCTCCAGCTTTTAAGTTTTTTGGTACGTTGGATGTTCGCTAGATGATTACGTATTAATTGGTAAAATTCGCGAATTTGCTACGTACTTACCGCCATACTCCGCCATTTTGTAATTGATACAAAATTTTACGGAATAAAATTATTTTTACTCGAATTTAAATCTCGCATTCTTTTAGGGTATTCCCGCATTGAAATAGCGGGTGATTTATTTTAGTTTAATTTCGCATTGTAATAGCGTAATTTCATTTAAGTATTTTATTTTCGCATTATAATAGCGTGATTTCTTTTAGGGTATTCCCGCATTGAAATAGCGGGTGATTTATTTTAGTTTAATTTCGCATTGTAATAGCGTAATTTCATTTAAGTATTTTATTTTCGCATTATAATAGCGTGTGATTTCATTTAATTTATTTTCGCATTGAAATAGCATCATTACTTTTAATTTATTTTCGCATTTAAATAGCGTAATTTCTTTATAAAAATGTTGAAATCAAGTGATGATTCGGTTGATTCCGTCATTGAACTACCTGATAAACAGCTTACCTTATTAATAGCAAAAAAGGAACGTCTTTTTTCGCGGATGAATGATCTTTATAGATTTGCGAACAATGTATCGAATTTTGCGTCCCGAAATAACGAGACTTTCATGGCTCAGTCTGAAATAATCGATGAAATGCGAAGGCAATTTGAGTCTATAATTGATGACATAAATGACCGCAAGCTTACGTTGGATTCGAAATTTCTGCCTGACTATCAGCCTTTGACTGCTTTTGAAGATTTGTACTTTGTTGTAAAACGCGTTCGAAATAACATTATTCAGTCGTCGCAATCAATTGTGCCGTCGTCATCGAATAGTTCCGGCGATCATAATCCTGGATGCACCATTAAGCTTCCTTCGATTGAACTGCCGAGCTTCGACGGCAAAACGGAAAACTGGCCTAAATTTTACGAATCTTTTAAGTCCAACATTCACAATAACACACAGCTGTCTGACTCGCAACGCGTGCAGTATTTAGTAGGGAAATTAACTCACGGCGCGCTTAAGGCTACCGCGGGTATTGTACCCTCGGGTGAAACCTATAATATTATTTGGGATAGCTTGGTGAATAAATATCAAGATGTGCGTGCATTAGGTACACTTTATCTTAACAATATTCTCGATGCGAAAAGTTGTTCGAATACGGCAGCTAGTCTTGATTATTTTATTGAAAAATATTCAGCGTCTGTGTTGGCCTTAAAACAACTGAATATTAGTGATGTGACCGATTTTATACTTTTGCATTGTGCTCTAAGGAAGATCGATGTTCAAACTGTTCAAGCGTTCGAATTATCTGTGCGTCATAAGGACATTCCTTCTTATAGCGAATTAATCTCTTTCGTGCAAGATCAAGTTAAAATCTTAGAACGGTCTAATGTTTCATACTCGTCACGGTCTTCGAGCGGTGGTGTTAATAAAGCGTCATCGTCGGTCGTGACCGCGGCAGCCCGTCCTAATACTTACAAGTCGTTTGTCGCGAGTAATGACACGTCGGGGAAGTCGTGTATTTTTTGCAATAAAAGTGATCATTCAATTAATGCTTGTTCACAGTTTAAAAGTTTGAGATCACCCCAGGCCCGATTTGATTTTATTAAATCGAAACAGGGTTGCGTAAGTTGTCTTAGTGGGTCGCATACCGTAACGTCATGTAGGTCGACGGTTGTTTGCGAATTATGCAAAAAACGTCATCATACCCTCTTACACTTCGATACCAAGAGTAATAATGGTCGGAAAAATACTTACGCTCATACGTCGCAAGTACCTACCATTGAAGGGTCGTTGCCTTATTTACCGTCGTCGGTGCCGTCCGTCGCCTCGCTGCCGACAGCGTCGCCTCTCTCCGCACCCGGCGTAGGATCAAACCCGTGTGTTTTGAACACCCCATCGGGTACCCCATCTATTATGGGGACCCCTTCGGTTTTGGGTACTCCAGTTAGTTTGGGTACCCCACCTAGTTCGGGTACCCCGACTATTTTAGGTACCCCGGCTACCCCTTCCTTGTCTTTAAGTGCGGAAGTGAGACCAAACTCTACGATTTTACTATCGACAGCTCAAGTTTATGCTAAAATAAAAAATTGCAATAATAGGAGAATTATCCGCTGTTTGATAGACAACGGTTCGCAAAATAATTTAATTACTATGGACTGTTGTAAATCGCTTAATTTACCAATAATTCCACTGAGTAACTCTTTTGTCAAAGGAATTGGTTTAGCGTCTCAGCCGATTTTAGGATACGTTTATTTGGATATTGAGTCCCGTGTTTATACGGATAATAAGTACACTATACATGCTTTAGTGATCGACTGTATCACCGATCAGCTGCCTGCTTATTATGTGGACACGGGTGATATGGGTTATTTGAAAGGGATTCCCCTCGCCGATCTGACATGGAACGTTCCCGGGTCGGTGGATGTCGTTCTGGGTGCTCAGCTGTTTCCATACATTTATTTAGGAAATAGGGTCATATCTGGTACCAGTGCGCCTCCTGCTTTGCTGACCGCGTTCGGTTACGTGCTGATGGGTGATTTCCCAAGTGATGTTCTTATTAATACTTCTACGTCGCTCTGCGCACTTTCACTTAATGATATGGTGCAGAAGTTTTGGCAATTAGAAGAATTACCTAACATGAAGTTTTTGAGTCCGGAGGAGACGGAATGTGAAAATTTGTTTGTTTCGTCGGTCACCCGGGGGGAGGGTGGTAGGTACTCGGTTGCTTTACCATTCTGCAAGAACCCGAAGGAATTGGGTAACTCTCGCACTGCTGCCCAAAGGCGATTTATGGCTTTGGAGCGGAGATTTAAACAGTCACCACATTTACGAGATAAATATAATAGTGTTATCGGTGAATATATTGAAAAGGGCTATTTGTCTGAAGTTCCTGAATCCGAGGTGACGGAGGAAGGATACTACATCCCGCATCACGCTGTCACCCATCCGAGTAAGCCCATGCCTCGGATCGTGCTCGATGCTAGTGCGAGAACGCATACAGGGTTGTCACTAAATGATGTCCTTCATATTGGCCCTAATTTGCAAGCCGATTTATTTCTGCTTTTGCTTGGCTTTCGTCTTTTCCCAGTCGCTATGACTGCTGATGTTAAACAGATGTATTTACAGATTTTGGTTCCGTATGAACACCGTAAATATATTAGGATTTTATTTCGTTTTTCGGAGAACGAAGTCATACGAACCTTTCAATTTAATCGGGTTCCCTTTGGTCTCAAATCAAGCCCATACTTAGCAATGCGAACTGTTCGTCAGCTGGCTGATGACATGAGATCACATTACCCGGAAGCTGCTGAGGTGGCAGAGTCTAGGTTGTACATGGATGATCTAGTTTATTCTATTGCGGATGAAGTCAGCGCCGTGCGTCTGTCTCGAGAATTAATCTCGCTGTTCAAGGCCGGTGCCTTTGACCTGGTCAAATGGACAAGTAATGCTCATGTAGTCCTGGAAAACCTTCCCGACTCCCACCGCAGTGCAGTGGATTTGAATGATGGTTCTAACCATACCTTGAAGGTGTTAGGCCTTTCGTGGGAACCAGCCGATGACAACTTCTTCTTTACGACTGCTTACGTCCAAGAGAAATGTACAAAACGGAATATACTCTCTGTGGTTGCTCGTTTGTTTGATGTCCTCGGTTTGATGGCCCCTGTAATTTTGTACGCCAAGCTGCTTATTAAAGAGCTATGGTTATGCAACATAGATTGGGATGATTCTCCCCCTGAGAGTGTTATACGAAAATTCTCGGCGCTTATGCAGGAATTTCCTCTCATCTCATTTTTGAAAATCCCACGTCATATAGGTGTCTTTAACGATCGTACGGTACTTATTGTGGCGTTTTGTGATGCGAGTATGAACGGTTATGGTTGTGTCTTATATTTACACACCACTGACTCCGTGGGCAATATTACTGTCAGATTACTTTGTGCGAAGTCAAAGGTTTCACCCACTAAAGTGACCACACTCGCACGTTTGGAATTATGTGCTGCCGTCTTGATGTCCAAACTAATACGGACAGTTCAAGAGTCTTATCAAGCGCGTGTACCCATTGCGGGAACGTATGCTTTCTCTGATTCGACTATTGCGCTTTCGTGGATTCATTCTTCACCGCATCGTTGGTCGGTGTTTGTAAGTAACCGCGTCGCTCAATGTCAAGAGAATCTGCCTCCTGAACACTTTTATCATGTGGCAGGAAGTGAGAATCCAAGTGATTGTCTTTCCCGGGGGATGCTTCCCTCCCAACTCGCTTCACATGATTTATGGTGGAACGGCCCATCATGGATTCGTAGCCCTCCGTCAAATTGGCCTATGAAAGCCTTTTCACCTACCATAACTGCCGAGTTGCCTGAGCACAAAGTTACTGTGCTGACTGCAACGGTTCAGTGTGAACCCCCGGCTCTGATGGAATTGGCTCAGCGTATATCCGGGTGGGATAAACTTTTACGGATTGTTGTGTACGTCCTCCGATTTATTAAAATAATCTCGCCTTCTTCTGGAGTAGTCAATAATATTATGACTGCCGAGAAATTTGTGGTACTTTCAGTGCAGAGTATCCACTTCCTTGAACTGGCCTTTAGGTGTAATTACGGAGATTCATCCTGGGTCGGGCGGAATTATTCGAGTAGCGACGGTGAAAACTAGTTTCGGGATCTTTAAGCGTCCTATTGTAAAATTATATCTTATACCTACTCATATTGTTGTCAAATGTTGATATTGTGATGTTGTCAAATAATTTTCTGCATCTTATATTTAGTTGTAATTTAGTTTGTTTAGGACTTAGCCATGAAGCTTGGCCATTCTGTTAGCCTTAATATAAACTGCGTGCATGCTATGTTATGTTGCCATGATTATGTTTGTAATTTATTTTTGTTTTGAAACTTCTGCGAACTTCCAAGGCGGGGAGCATGGTTAGGCACATAAGGATTATTTTTATTCTGTAATTATTTTATGAATGAAATGTGTATGAGGTGTCGTTGGGAACCTTTGCGCTCATTATTCTGTGGGATCATGCCATCTATGCCCGCAAGATGTGCTGGCCATTTGTTCTTTATCTATGGTCTTGCATTGGGTGAAAAAAGAACGCCCTTGTCAATGTGTGACTTTTTCCCTGTGAACGGATTTTATTTGTGCTGTTTTTGAAAAAGTGAATAAAAGAAAAACAGGAATATTTATTTTGAGAGCGCCGTAATTGCGCGCCAAGCATCGCGATGCTGAACTGCTCTTCATGATCCTGGAGGTAAGTGGGCGTAGTTTAGGCGACCTTTGTTACCTCATACCCGACATCGGGTTCAAACATTATACCGGTGGAAGCCACCTCATGGTGGGCTATTTACACGCCACACCAAGGCAATAACAACGCAATGTTAAAAATATAAAAAAAATTAAGATGGCGACCAACTTTTTTGTCTATTGGCCGATTTAGATATAACTTGGTTTATGGTGTTATTTTAAAAAGGCAATAACAACGCAATGTTAAAAATATAAAAAAATCCAAGATTGTGGCCAACTTTTTTGTTTCTGGGCCGATTTCGATGAAACTTGGTTTATGGTGTTATTTTAACAAGGCAATATTAACGCAATGTTAAAAATATAAAAAAATCCAAGATGGCGGCCAACTTTTTTGTTTCTGGGCCGATTTCGATGAAACTTGGTTTATGGTGTTATTTTAACAGGGCAATATTAACGCAATGTTAAAAATATAAAAAATCCAAGATGGCGGCCAACTTTTTTGTTTCTGGGCTGATTTCGACAAAACTTGGTTTATGGTGTTATTTTAACAAGACAATATTAACGCAATGTTAAAAATATAAAAAAATCCAAGATGGCAGGCAACTTTTTTGTTTCTGGGCCGATTTCGATGAAACTTGGTTCATGGTGTTATTTTAACAAGGCAATATTAACGCAATGTTAAAAATATAAAAAATCCAAGATGGCGGCCAACTTTTTTGTTTCTGGGCTGATTTCGATAAAACTTGGTTTATGGTGTTATTTTAACAAGGCAATAACAACGCAATGTTATAAATATAAAAAAAATTAAGATGGCGACCAACTTTTTTGTCTATCGGCCGATTTAGATATAACTTGGTTTATGGTGTTTTTTTAACAAGGCAATAACAACGCAATGTTAAAAATATAAAAAAAAAAATAAGATGGCGACCAACTTTTTTGTCTATCGGCCGATTTAGATATAACTTGGTTTATGGTGTTATTTGCACAAGGCAATAACAACGCAATGTTAAAAATATAAAAAAATCCAAGATGGCGGGCAACTTTTTTGTTTCTGGGCCGATTTCGATGAAACTTGGTTCATGGTGTTATTTTAACAAGGCAATATTAACGCAATGTTAAAAATATAAAAAATCCAAGATGGCGGCCAACTTTTTTGTTTCTGGGCTGATTTCGATAAAACTTGGTTTATGGTGTTATTTTAACAAGGCAATATTAACGCATTGTTAAAAATATAAATAAATCCAAGATGGCAGTCAACTTTTTTGTTTCTGGGCTGATTTCGATGAAACTTGGTTTATAGTGTTATTTTAACAAGGCAATAACAACGCAATGTTAAAAATATAAAAAAATTAAGATGGCGACCAACTTTTTTGTCTATCGGCCGATTTAGATATAACTTGGTTTATGGTGTTATTTTAACAAGGCAATAACAACGCAATGTTAAAAATATAAAAAAATCCAAGATGGCGGGCAACTTTTTTGTTTCTGGGCCGATTTCGATGAAACTTGGTTCATGGTGTTATTTTAACAAGGCAATATTAACGCAATGTTAAAAATATAAAAAATCCAAGATGGCGGCCAACTTTTTTGTTTCTGGGCTGATTTCGATAAAACTTGGTTTATGGTGTTATTTTAACAAGGCAATATTAACGCAATGTTAAAAATATAAATAAATCCAAGATGGCAGTCAACTTTTTTGTTTCTGGGCTGATTTCGATGAAACTTGGTTTATGGTGTTATTTTAACAAGGCAATAACAACGCAATGTTAAAAATATAAAAAAAATTAAGATGGCGACCAACTTTTTTGTCTATCGGCCGATTTAGATATAACTTGGTTTATGGTGTTATTTTAACAAGGCAATAACAACGCAATGTTAAAAATATAAAAAAATCCAAGATTGTGGCCAACTTTTTTGTTTCTGGGCCGATTTCGATGAAACTTGGTTTATGGTGTTATTTTAACAAGGCAATATTAACGCAATGTTAAAAATATAAAAAAAAAATAAGATGGCGACCAACTTTTTTGTCTATCGGCCGATTTAGATATAACTTGGTTTATGGTGTTATTTGCACAAGGCAATAACAACGCAATGTTAAAAATATAAAAAAAAAATAAGATGGCGACCAACTTTTTTGTCTATCGGCCGATTTAGATATAACTTGGTTTATGGTGTTATTTGCACAAGGCAATAACAACGCAATGTTAAAAATATAAAAAAATCCAAGATGGCGGGCAACTTTTTTGTTTCTGGGCCGATTTCGATGAAACTTGGTTCATGGTGTTATTTTAACAAGGCAATATTAACGCAATGTTAAAAATATAAAAAATCCAAGATGGCGGCCAACTTTTTTGTTTCTGGGCTGATTTCGATAAAACTTGGTTTATGGTGTTATTTTTACAAGGCAATATTAACGCATTGTTAAAAATATAAATAAATCCAAGATGGCAGTCAACTTTTTTGTTTCTGGGCTGATTTCGATGAAACTTGGTTTATAGTGTTATTTTAACAAGGCAATAACAACGCAATGTTAAAAATATAAAAAAATTAAGATGGCGACCAACTTTTTTGTCTATCGGCCGATTTAGATATAACTTGGTTTATGGTGTTATTTTAACAAGGCAATAACAACGCAATGTTAAAAATATAAAAAAATCCAAGATGGCGGGCAACTTTTTTGTTTCTGGGCCGATTTCGATGAAACTTGGTTCATGGTGTTATTTTAACAAGGCAATATTAACGCAATGTTAAAAATATAAAAAATCCAAGATGGCGGCCAACTTTTTTGTTTCTGGGCTGATTTCGATAAAACTTGGTTTATGGTGTTATTTTAACAAGGCAATATTAACGCAATGTTAAAAATATAAATAAATCCAAGATGGCAGTCAACTTTTTTGTTTCTGGGCTGATTTCGATGAAACTTGGTTTATGGTGTTATTTTAACAAGGCAATAACAACGCAATGTTAAAAATATAAAAAAAATTAAGATGGCGACCAACTTTTTTGTCTATCGGCCGATTTAGATATAACTTGGTTTATGGTGTTATTTTAACAAGGCAATAACAACGCAATGTTAAAAATATAAAAAAATCCAAGATTGTGGCCAACTTTTTTGTTTCTGGGCCGATTTCGATGAAACTTGGTTTATGGTGTTATTTTAACAAGGCAATATTAACGCAATGTTAAAAATATAAAAAAATCCAAGATGGCGGCCAACTTTTTTGTTTCTGGGCCGATTTCGATAAAACTTGGTTTATGGTCTTATTTTAACAAGGCAATAACAACGCAATGTTAAAAATATAAAAAATCCAAGATGGCAGCCAACTTTTTTGTTTCTGGGCCGATTTCGATGAAACTTGGTTTATGGTGTTATTTTAACAAGGCAATAACAACGCAATGTTAAAAATATAAAAAAATCCAAGATGGCAGCCAACTTTTTTGTTTCTGGGCCGATTTCGATGAAACTTAGTTTATGGTGTTATTTTAACAAGGCAATAACAACGCAATGTTAAAAATATAAAAAAAATTAAGATGTCGACCAACTTTTTTGTCTATCGGCCGATTTAGATATAACTTGGTTTATGGTGTTATTTTAACAAGGCAATAACAACGCAATGTTAAAAATATAAAAAAATCCAAGATTGTGGCCAACTTTTTTGTTTTAGGGCCGATTTCGATGAAACTTGGTTTATGGTGTTATTTTAACAAGGCAATATTAACGCAATGTTAAAAATATAAAAAAATCCAAGATGGTGGCCAACTTTTTTGTTTCTTGGCTGATTTCGATGAAACTTGGTTTTAGGTACTATTTTACAAGTAAACAGCAATGCAATGTTTAAAATATTAAAACACCTAAGATGACAGCCAAATTCTTTATTTGTTTTTTTTAACCAAATAACACGAAAACGATCCCTTTTTTCCCAAGCTGTTTTTTTTGTATAATAGTATCAAAAATCGAGTTTCATCAAAATCGGCCCAAAAACAAACTGTGGGCTGCCATCTATTTTTTATATTTTTATTATTGCGTTACTGTTTTCTGTAAAAATAGTACCAAAAGACGGAGTTTCATCGAAATCGGCTCACAAACAAAAAAGTTAACAGCCATATTGGACTTTGCAATATTTTCAACATTGCGTTGCTGTTTTCTCGTTTAAATAATTCCGAAAACCATGTTTCATGTAAATCGGCCCAAAAACAAAAAAAGTTGGCCGCCATCTTAGATATTTTTATTATTTTTAACATTGCCTTGTTATTTCCTTGTTAAAATAATACCAAAAACCAAGTTTAATGAAATCGGCCGAAAAACAAAAATCGGTTTAATATCATTAAACCGCATACGTTAATGTAAAGAGTGTGCCACAGTAATTTAATGATGCGGCTGACGTCATAAAGATTCTACGTACCGAAAACAGTCAGTAAGTAAACGGAGTTCGTAAAATGAGCCAGGATACGTAAAAACTGATGATGTAGACGGAGACTTTATTAATTATCCCGTCTACGTAAAATGTATCGGCATACCTCCGACCCTGCTCGTACATTATGTACGTAACCGGGACCATTACTTAATGTGACAGGGACAGTACAATGATTTGGCAACCAGTTACTGTTATAAAGAGCCTGGATACTGAAATAATGCAGCTGTATAACTATTCGTACGTATGGCGCATACATATTTTATGTTACGGGTTAAGTAAATTACGTATGCTGCTCCGTGCAGAATCATTAAGCCGCATACGTAACTGTAAAGAATGCGCCACAGTAATTTCATGATGCGGCTGACGTCATAAAGATTCTACGTACCAAACACAGTCGGTAAGTAAACGGAGTTCGTAAAATGAGCCAGGATACGTAAAAACTGATGATGTAGACGGAGACATTATTAATTATCCCGTGTACGTAAAATGTATCGGCATAACTCCGACCCTGCTCGTACATTATGTACGTAACCGGGACCATTACTTAATGTGACAGGGACAGTACAATGATTTGGCAACCAGTTACTGTTATAAAGAGCCTGGATACTGAAATAATGCAGCTGTATAACTATTCGTACGTATAGCGCATACATATTTCATGTTACGGGTAAAGTAAATTACGTATGCTGCTCCGTGCAGAATCATTAAGCCGCATACGTAACTGTAAAGAGTGCGCAACAGTAATTTAATGATGCGGCTGACGTCATAAAGATTCTACGTACCAAACACTGTCGGTAAGTAAACGGAGTTCATAAAATGAGCCAGGATACGTAAAAACTGATGATGTAGACGGAGACATTATTAATTATCCCGTGTACGTAAAATGTTTCGGCATACCTCCGACCCTGCTCGTACATTATGTACGTAACCGGGACCATTACTTAATGTGACAGGGACAGTACAATGATTTGACAACCAGTTACTGTTATAAAGAGCCTGGATACTGAAATAATGCAGCTGTATAACTATTCGTACGTATAGCGCATACATATTTCATGTTACGGGTAAAGTAAATTACGTATGCTGCTCCGTGCAGAATCATTAAGCCGCATACGTAACTGTAAAGAGTGCGCAACAGTAATTTAATGATGCGGCTGACGTCATAAAGATTCTACGTACCAAACACAGTCGGTAAGTAAACGGAGTTCGTAAAATGAGCCAGGATACGTAAAAACTGATGATGTAGACGGAGACATTATTAATTATCCCGTGTACGTAAAATGTATCGGCATACCTCCGACCCTGCTCGTACATTATGTACGTAACCGGGACCATTACTTAATGTGACAGGGACAGTACAATGATTTGCCAACCAGTTACTGTTATAAAGAGCCTGGATACTGAAATAATGCAGCTGTATAACTATTCGTACGTATAGCGCATACATATTTCATGTTACGGGTAAAGTAAATTACGTATGCTGCTCCGTGCAGAATCATTAAGCCGCATACGTAACTGTAAAGAGTGCGCAACAGTAATTTAATGATGCGGCTGACGTCATAACGATTCTACGTACCAAACACAGTCGGTAAGTAAACGGAGTTCGTAAAATGAGCCAGGATACATAAAAACTGATGATGTAGACGGAGACATTATTAATTATCCCGTGTACGTAAAATGTATCGGCATATCTCCGACCCTGCTTGTACATTATGTACGTAACCGGGACCATTACTTAATGAGACAGAGTCAGTACAATGATTTGGCAACCAGTTACTGTTAAAAAGAGCCTGGATACTGAAATAATGCGACTGTATAACTTCGTACGTATAGCGCATACATATTTCATGTTACGGGTAAAGTAAATTACGTATGCTGCTCCGTGCAGAATCATTAAGCCGCATACGTAACTGTAAAGAGTGCGCCACAGTAATTTCATGATGCGGCTGACGTCATAAAGATTCTATGTACCGAACACTGCCAGTAAGTAAACGGAGTTCGTAAAATGAGCCAGGATACGTAAATGTTTATGTAGGCGGAGACATTATTAATTATCCCGTGTACGTAAAATGTATCGGCATATCTCCGACCCTGCTCGTACATTATGTACGTAACCCGGACCATTACTTAATGAGACGGAGTCAGTACAATGATTTGGCAACCAGTTACTGTTGTAAAGAGCCTGGATACTGAAATAATGCGGCTGTATAACTTCGTACGTATAGCGCATATATATTTCCTGTTGCGGGTTAAGTAAATTACGTATGCTGCTCCGTTAATACATATGCGGCATCATTAAACCGCATACGTAAACGTTAACAGTGCGGGCACAGTAATTTCATGATGCGGCTTACGTATTAAGGATTCGGCCTCATTACAAGTAACTCGTTTACATTGTCTTTACAGGGCATTATGCCGCATACTTACTGGACATGGTGTCGGCTCATTATAAGTATGGCTCTTATTTATTTCATGTGAAAAGCACATTATACGTATCTGGCTGCCAGTGCATTACAAATTTGCCAATTTTAAGTAGCCCGTTTTTCTCAGTGTGTCGATTCCACATTGTTACTATTATAAAGAGGCAATATCTACGCAGGCAGTAAGATGCCGCGCTTGTACGGCGGCGTGCGTGTGGCGGCCCTTTGCTCACTTGTTCGTTCGCACGAACGGCTAGCGGTAGGTGCTTATCGCGCGACCTTGAGCGAGTGAAGGAGGCCTGGTATGGACCCTTCGCCACTGGTATGTAGTATTCTGTGGTTATCGAAAAAAAAATCAGTTCAGTTTTTCCGGCCCACAGTTCGATTCTTCCTGAAGTTCGGAATTCACTTTCTCGGCAGACGATACAACACTTTTGGTCGTTATGCTAATTCAACCCTTAACTTTCTGCACCCAGCCGGTTTAATCGCTCGAATTTCCCCAACTTTCG
This sequence comes from Agriphila tristella, assembly GCA_928269145.1. NCBI lineage: Eukaryota > Metazoa > Arthropoda > Insecta > Lepidoptera > Crambidae > Agriphila > Agriphila tristella. The sequence goes on along the minus strand of OV743436.1, from coordinate 24,556,585 downwards.
GGAAGAAACTCCCAAATCGAAGGGTGAATAAATTTAAAAACCTCTTAACAACATACTTAGCGGGTGCTGGAAACTTTGCGCCGATGGTAATGTATTTTTTCTTAATCTAAGTGAGTGCTTTTCGGTATTTGTGGATTTTTTAATAAGTTCCACGAACTCTTTTAGGGTTAAGACTTGATTTATTAACTGGTAAAGTATTTTGGAAATAAGGTCTAACATCTTAACAAACTTTGATTTAATCGTTTTCCAAATATATTTTTTGTTAATTAATGATTGCCCGCGCGGTCTCCTGCGTCCAGACAAAAATAGAAAATCTATTCTGTCTAATTTTCAGGGCGTTGATGGGTTAAAAGTGTTTTCCTACTGAAATATTACCAAATCTGTTATACTACTGAAAAACTCAACCAAAACTTCTTGTCGTTCTATGAATCGCAATATTTACACTACTTTATGTTATTATGCGAAAACCTTGCGAAAACTTATAATAGTGCAAAGACTCCTACACGGATTACTTATAAAGCTATTAAGTCATTGTACGTTTTCCTAGGCAAAAAAATGAACTGCTAAAATAAATCAACTTTTGTTGCCTTGTATATCTGCGTCACCGAATCCATACAACACTGGCGGTATAATACATTATGTATGTATTTATGTCATGGCGGATAGCATGACGAACCGAGCTTTATGCCTCAGTGCATTCAGGAAGGAACAGTCTCCGAAGGGGCCTATTCTGTAACAAAGGGACGGGTGACTGGAAAAGTCGCGAGCCTCTCGTTTACGCATGACAACCGATTTTGTCACTTTGTGAACTGACAATGGAATGTGGCTTTTTAGGGGCCTAATATGTTATACCTACTTTAATATGTTGGTAGAGATAATCAAGCATTTTTAAGATTGCAAAATATTTTTGATGGTAATTAACTTAATTTGCAACACTGATTAGGCTAGGGCTTTTTATGGAGAGTAGAAATTAGATTTCCTAATAACTATAGATGAGAATTTAAATCGGAAGTAACAATAATAAATACTTTCTATTCTACTTTCTAATTCTACTACTAACTACTTCCTAATTTAATTGCATGTATGCAAGATAAAGGTACCTACTATAAAATCTGACGAGTTTTTTAACAATAAGCTTATTTTTTTATATGTAGGTACATATTATCCTAAGGTACCTTTATACTTACAGCAGACATCAAAACTACTTAAGTCCTGCACAACTGCCAAGCTGCAGCAATGATAGACGAAACAGCCAAAACTTGCTCTCTCCACATTAAATATTGATGAGATTCTACGAGCAGCGATTTTCGACATAAAGCACTACTTTATCGTACTTTTAAAATTCCAAATTGCGTTATTGGAATTGAAAGGACCTAATATTCTACTGTAGCATCGTTTAATGCCCATCTCGTCGTTATGCGAAGAGATTTATAGTACTTTTAACGTATTTAATGAGAAGTCGACTAACATGAAATAATGATCATCAAACACCTGAACTGATTCCCATAAATTATAGCCAAGAACCATCTTGATCACGTCAGCCTTCAAACAGAAAAACCTCCTCAAAATCAGTCCATTCGTTTGGAAGCTACGATGCCACAGAGAGTGACAGATACACACGCTAAACCTCTTTTACATCGAAATCTCTTTCCTGTCTTTACAAAAAGGCAAGATGAGAATAAATTATTATAACTTGGTCATTTTTGGCCATATATCTTTATTCTCATTTAACCCAAGTTAACAAATTCACGGGGCTCCTTAGTATTACTTCCAGGACATAAAACTTGCGACGATAAATGATAATTATTTTATTGTTCAACTGTTTCGATGTAGCCGAACAAAATATTAGTATCGCTGCCACATGGCCCAAGATAAGAGAGGCGAGCGAGAAAATGTCTATATTCCATTCAGAATAAGAAAGTTTTCTTATTCTGAATGAAATATAGACATTTTCCCTCATTAATTGAATGATGTTATAGAATATAAATTATTATAGGTATAAAATCATTCAATTATTAATAGACTTAATTTTATATTGATCAGTGGCGAAGGGTCGATACAAGCCGATTTACATCGGCGTACCTTTACCATAATTTCACCTCTTCCCACCAAATATAAATGTTACTAAACTTTATACAAATACATTGATAAAATATAGGAAAAAACATCAAGTTTTAGTTTAAAAAAAGAGAAGATATAAAAATGGAAGTAAAATTATTTCGCGATTGTACACTTTCATTTGTCATACCGTGAAAATTTACCCCCAGTTGTGTATCTATCGTTGACAGTGATAAGTATAGCCTAATCTTAAATAATGAATTCTCGAAGTCAAATAAATTCACAGTCACAAAAATTTATAAAAATGTTTCTGCTCTGAAACTTTTCTCAAAATCTTAAGCCACACCCCCACTGTCCTCGCGCTTGAATGAGCACTGAGTTAGCAGTTGAGGGGAGCCGAGGGGAAACCGAGGGGGGCCGAGAGGAAGCTGGGCGAATTTGGACACTTTAATGCGAGTTCTGATGTTTTATGTTAATATCGAGCAACTTCTACCGATACTAGCGGTTCGTTGGCAGTCTCAATTCTTGATCGACTGTAATTGCAGATTGAAAAGGAGATCAAATTCAAATATATTCTTTATGTCTTTGAAAATTATTTTGTACTTCCCTAACGAGTAGTGTTTGGTTGCTTGTTGCGCTAATTAAGGTCATATTAACACACTAGCGGCCGCCCGCGACTTCGTCTGCGTGGAAAGTTTTTTGCTATCCCTCGGGAACTATACTTTTTTCGGGATGAAAGGTACCCTATGTCCTTCTCTGTACCTCTGACAACGTGTATGTAAAGTTTCATCATGATCGGTTCAGTAGTTAATACGTGAAAGCGTAACAAACAAACAAACAAATACACAAACAAACAAACGGACTTTCGCATTTATAATATTAGTAAGGATTGTCAGTGAAAAAGCGCAGATAAAAATGTCTCACTACGCATAGGATCAAAGAAAATACAACGCATTTAAAAGGCATATAAAAGAAAAGCCTAAAACACACTATTTTCATGTAAATCTTGGTCCAAACCTTTTTCATCCACGGCCACTGGACTGCTATAAATTATTATGGACGTCGTTTCGGACGCATGGGTTATAAGAAACCGACGGTAAACTTTTATACCCACATAATCTCCATTTAAGGAAAGGTTGACATCAAAAGCATAAAAATTTATTTAGCCTCATTTGAATTTTTCGGTTGACATAGCCGGTTCATACATAATAAATCGCTCCTCGCGAAACACTAGACATCGCAGAACCTTCCCTTGATCTCCTTGGTTTATTAAGTAACTGGATGAAAGGAAAATCTTGTTATTTTTGTGAGCGTATGTCGAAAGAATGTTTGTAATACATTAAAATCGTCAGGTTATAAAAATAAGATAGTTTTTTTACTAATGCAAATGAATGTACATCAAGCAGTTACAGAATACTTGCAATACAAATTCTTCAACTTAAAAATCGTTAAATAGCGTATTAAACAGTTAGTGCAATTATGGTGTAAGTAAACTACATTAAATCCCTTATTTATAAACAGCTTTCAACATTGAGAGCTATCTTGAGATCATATTCGGGATGCTGTTCCTATAAGAAGAATATCTCAAGTATGATCTCAAGATAGCTCTCAACGTTGAGAGCGGTCTTTAAATACGGGCCTTTAGTGTGGTGTGACTGTAGAGAGAGATTTTCGTAGCAGACGATTGCTACGATTTCACAGTACTACGGAGATGTTTATAGGCAATCTTAATACGAGACTAAGTATAATAAATTACTTAGCATAAGTTATTAAACTTATGTTTGGAGAAAATTTATATGTCAAGTCTTTATTTCAGTAACTGAAAAAGCTTTGTTCTCAATTTCGATTTTGTTTTTAAAGAACGCGTGTGGCGCCAAGTAGTCGCTTCGTTTCTATCCCATGGCGTTTGCACTCACCGGGGTGAAAGGTTGGCTAACCCGGGAAGTGATACTTTAAAACCTCTTCTTCTCTTTGAAATACAAAGTTATTTGGAATACTAAACAAATATTTTATGTTAAACTTTAAAGTTGAAAAAAGCTACTCGACTCAAACTCAAACTACTCAGACTGGGAACAAACCTAAATTTTCGTTGTTTTCAGCATTATTTACTATTTCCAGTGTAAATTAGCTTATAATATCAATTTTAGGTGGTAGGTAGCAGGTACTCTAGAAATTCGTGAGAATCATATTTGCACGAAAATATTTTTTCAAATTCAATTTGACAATCGATTTATATGAAATAGCTAATTAAATATCCTACTAACTCAGACCAAATAAAAAAAGTAAGACGGAGTCTTCCGAACGAAGCGGTGAGGCCTATAAAACTACGCCATGGCTGTGTCCATACACAGTTCACGCACACACGTGTAACGTAACTACGCCGTGGCTTTCCATATAAAACCCTGCCGCCCGGCCCCCGCCCGACCCTTGTACGCACACATGTACCATCAAAAATATTATACACAGGTTGGTCAAAAGTTCTGTTACTGAGTTTCTTTATCGATTACTGGCCATTAAAACAAATGAAAAGAAAAAATAAAAATGACATATTATTGACAGTTTTATAAGCTATAATTCCATACCACACGTATATCATATTTTGTTTATTTCACCATGGAATGGGGGTTGAAGGAGAATCGTGTCGCTGTAATTGCTCTGCTCAAATGTGGGCAGCCACCGAATATGATTTTCAAGTTGCTACAAAAGTTGAAAATCAACAAGCAATTTATTTATCGCACTATCCATAGGTACAGTAATACCTTGACCGTCGATGACCGAAAAAGATCAGGAAGACCACGCACCGTTCGGACACCAGCTGTGATCAAGGCAGTGAAGGCGAGAATCACGAGAAATCCCGTCCGGAAGCAAAAGTTATTGGCAATACAGATGACTGTGAAGAGAAGTTCCCTTAAAAAAATTATCAATGATGACCTTGGGCTTCACGCTTACCGTAGACGAAAGGGCCATCTGCTAAACGCACGATTGAAGGCTATGAGGTTAGCACGAAGTCGCGCTCTACTAAAGCAGTACGCACAAAACGGCCATCGAAAAATCTTGTTTACTGATGAAAAAATCTTCACAGTCGAAGAAAATTTTAACCGTCAAAATGATAGAGTATACGCTAAGAATAGTAAAGAAGCCAGCATGATTGCTCCGAGGGTCCAACGAGGTCACCACCCCTCATCAGTGATGATTTGGCTGGGGGTGTCCTATTCAGGGCTAAGTAAGGTTCATTTCTGTGAAAAAGGTGTGAAAACTGGCGCTAGAGTCTACAAGATACCGTTCTGGAACCTGTTGTCAAACCCTTAAGCCACACTTTATTTCAAAACCAGCCATGGGTCTTCCAGCAGGACTCTGCCCCTGCGCACAAAGCAAAATCTACACAAGCATGGTTTCGGGCTAACAAAATTGATTTTATCGCGCAGGAAGAATGGCCATCCTCCAGCCCAGACTTAAATCCTCTGGATTATGCCATATGGCAACTTATTGAGGAGAAAGCATGTGCTAAGCCCCACATGAATCTCGACTCTCTTAAGCGCGCTATTCTCAAGGCAGTCGCAGAATTGGATATGGTGGTAGTTCGTGCTGCCATCGATGACTGGCCTCGTCGTCTAAAGGCGTGTATTCATGCCAGAGGCGGTCATTTCGAATAATTTTAATACATGATAATCTTAAATATTTGTGCTTTCATTTGGTATATAATTCATTGTAGCATTATTTGTAAATTTAGTATTATTCATGTTTTTCATAGTTACAGAACTTAGTAACCAACTAGGTAAATGTGAAAGTTTGTGGGTTTGGATGTTTAGATGTTTGGATGTTTGTTCCTTAATCACACAAAAACTACTGAAAAGATTTGCTTGAAATTTGGCACACAGATAGTAGGAAGCCTAGATTAACACATATAATACTTTTTATCCCGATATTCCCACGGGAACGGGAACCACGCGGGTGAAACCGCGGGCGGTCGCTAGTAGTTTTATATTTACCATAAAATTAACTACTAATAACAACTAATTAACAAGAGAAATAGTGCTTCCAAATCGTCTAGATAAACTCCAGTCAAACAAATACGACATACAACATTATTTTGTTCAAGATAAAATAAATAAAGTTATTGACGTGTTAATATTGCTACGCCAACGTATCGTAGCAGACGAAAGCTACGATTCCGTAGCATGTATCTACGAAGCTGTTGGTAGGCAATCTAAATTTATCGTAGAGTGACAGAATTAAATAGAAAGAAAAATACTTTGTCAGTTATAGAACGTGTTATAAAATAGCCCCTAATGCCGAATATGGTACATAGGGACCATTAAACTGAACAACTTTTACTACGGGACCAACTCTGAAATCGCGAAAAAAATCAGCTGTTTTATACAAAAAAGTAAACAAAATGTTGTTTTTTCTCCGCGATTTCAGATTGGTCCCATAGCAAAAGTTGTTCAGTTTGATGGTCCTTATGTACCATATTCGGCATTAGGGGTTATTTTGTAACACGTTGTATATGTTACCGTAAAAACCCGTTTTTAGTTAAAACCCGTTTTGACTAGCCAAACAAGTTTGAACTGCCTTTGTAAGTACTAGTTCTACCTAGTCAAAACTAGAATTTAATTCAAAGTGTATTTCAATTTCAGTTAAAACTAGTTCTTACTGAGAGCTTTAGTTAAAACTAGTATTAGAGAATCTTGTTTGGAGAAATGACTCAATCACAAGCGGATCGAATCGAATCGAACCTGCTTTGTTCCTGTAGGTCCTGAATTAGGTTAGAAATTTAAGGCGAGCGCGTAGCGCAGCAGAGCGTGAGCCTTAAATTTTGAGGTTATTTTTTTATAACAGACAACAGAAATATTTTTTTTTATAATAACTGACAGCAAACGTACCTACATTTGACGGACGTACCTACGTTTGCTGTTTACAAAGCAAACAAATGAAGTTTGACCTAGCTCGAAACAGTTCTTACTGAATCAGTTTGTTAAAACGCGTTTTGACTAGTCAAAACTAGTTTTAACTAATAATATTTATTGAGCAAAAGTAAATACTAGTTGCAACAAAGACCTTAAGAAAAAACTAGTTTTGACTAGTCAAAACGCGTTTTAACTAAAAAAGGGTTTTTACTGTAACATATACATCTGTGTCTCAGAAAAAGCATTGTTTTTATTACATTTCAACATGTATACTAACGTTGAAATGTTTATTGTATATCTTTTTCGTCCCCTCGCACATGTTGAGAAGAATCCTCCCCGGTATTCCTTAAGACTAGCTTCGTACCCTCAGAATGCGTTCCTAACTTTGTCTCAGCCCCTCAGAGGCATTTTATATAATCCATTAAGTTGTCAGCAGAGATTGATATAACGACATCGCGATCGCATTACGTTACATCACTAACGACTCTCTGATCTTTAATCGTGGATTCAGCAGAAAAAATCTTTTCAAGACTTTTTTGATCAAGTTTCTTTGTTTTATCTCGCAAACATCATTAACATCTGAGACGGTGGAAAATAAATGGTTGGATATCTCATGTGAATAAATTAAAGCAAGAATAAAAAAGAGACATTCATTCAGCGTGATCAAATAACAGTTTTTGCGAAATTCTGCTAAATGAAACTTGAATGCAGATTTCTTAGCTGTGCCTTTCCTTTACAAAGCAGATACAATCGGGAATTTCAATTAATTAACTAATTTTAGCAGTGGTTGTACTCAGTACTACAATGAATGTTTACATTATGAAAAACTTTATCCAACTCTTTGAAAAACTATTTCTAATGCTTACGCCCCATAATGTGTATCTGGTGACATCTGTAAAATTGATTTACTCTTACCACTTTTATTTGTAACAGTAACTTAATTTGTTTTAAGCATCTCTCGAGGAGCGTGTGCATAACTCTTCACAACCATTATGTAGAACATTACCTAAACGACGTTCGTACATTTAGACAGGCGAAGTAAGAGCTGTATTCTTGTGAAAGGAATACCTTAACATAATTTGTAAATGTTAAAGAATATTACATATATTTGCCAGTGTCACAGGAATTCAAAACTTATGTTCATTATCGTTACTCCAAAAACCATTTTTTGTAAATCAATGTTATCTCCCTTAACTGTTATAATAAACCTGTATTATAAAACAATATTGTGAGGAATTATTAATTAGTTTTTAATACCACTAAAATATATGTATATAGGTACCAATTATCTGCTCAAATTTGTAACAACGTCTAACTGGTTTGCGTATATAATAATAAAATTGTCTTTAATTTTTTATAAATTATTTATTTTGGTGCTTGTATTGAAAAAAACTTTAACGGTACCCTAAAACAAATGAAAGTAGATTTCTTTCGAGTTCAGGAGCAATTTCGCTGGTCTTCCCGGGCAATAAACATTTAAAGAATTGTAAGGCCGTGCCAAGGGTATGGCAGATGAAAGTAGGGACCCCTTGCCAAGAGCTGGCACTCGCACCGGATATCATTCTTGGTGAACATCCGGTTATGGTGCATTGCGATCAGTATCTAAAATTGCAAGTAATTTTCCAAGTGGTGACAGAGTTACTACCTACATTATTAAGAGGGGGGAAATTATTTTGAATTCAGTATCAATTATAATGTAGTTGGTAGCTGAGCTGCTGAATCTAAAACAATTTATTTTACTAAATTTTTAATTAGCCAAAACTATCTTCACTTTAAATTACAATGTTTTTTTAACCGACTTCAACAAAAGGAGGAGGTTCTCAATTCGATAGTATGTTTTTTTATCGTTGTTCGCGCGTTTGTTCGATATTTATGGACCGATTTTGATAATTCTTTTTTTGTTCGATTGAGTTTGTTTGCGAGATGGTCCCATTTATTTATTTTTTCAAATCGGTCGAGTAGTTTCCAAGTTAACCAGAAAATACTATGATTTTGCATCAACTACCTTGACGACTGACTTTTTAACCGACTTCAAAAAAAGGAGGTTCTCAGTTTGACCCGTATGTATGTATGTTTCTCCGCGATTATCCCACGTTTGGGTGAGCCGATTTTTCTACCTAAATAATATACCTAACCTACACTACCTACCTATACAGAAGGTACTTACACTAAAAATAAAAAAACCGACTTCAAAAACCTGCCTATAAAAAGCAAGAAAAATATTCAAATCATTAGATATGCATTATCATTGTTATAATAAAAACACGTCTATTGAAGTCGGGTGGGGCTTTTAGAATAAAAAATAATGATTTGAAAATTATTTCTTGCTTTTTATAGGCAGGTTTTTTTTGGCGTTTTTTTTGTTTAAAATTTTTTTTTTGTACTAAAAATTACATCAAAAATATTACATCAAAATCACTTAAAACAGAGTCACAAAAACCTGTTTAGATTTAACCGTACACCGTCTCAATTTATCATCTTGTACAATAATCATATTTTAAGTTAAGCTTGAATTCATCCTTACTAAGGTAAACTTTACTAAGATTTAATTCACTTATAGGTAGGTACACATTTGAAGCAGTTTTATAGAAACGACATAAATATCCAAAGTAGAAAAGGTAACACAAAATATTATCATAATTGGAAGCTATTCACCGCTTTCTGGAGTTAACACCATGACAATAACAAAAGGAATCAAACAACATTGTTACAGTTACTTTCCATAAAAAGAGTAGTAAACATCACATATTAAAGAGTGCTCGCGTCACTTTTTGTATGGGTTACAAACATCCGATGCTTCAGTAATCCTTTTGATGGCAGGGCCATACAAAAAAGGCTATTTCACTTGGATGCATACAATCAACTTGCAGGAAGCAGTGAACTTTTGAAAAATTTCCGTCATATCCAGCCATACATAGAATATACAATAACTGTAGAAAGGCATCATCTAACTCTATACGAAATTGTTATATGCCACAATATTCGCAAGAACATAATATCTAATATTTAACTATATAACTAACTGTTTATATTATAGAAGATAAAAACGCCTATAAAAGTGCTTATACGACTGCATGAATTTATCAATATCATTCTCTATCTCTTTGAGCTCACGTTAAATTACTAAGTATTTGTATTTACTAGCATAGCACATAACTTAGAAAAGAAATTAAAAAAAATAGAAACTAAGTTTTAATTAGCCAAAAAATAGACATACAGGGTGTAACGGAAATGGTGTATCCGTCCGAAAGGAGGTCAATGTACTCGAGAAACTGAACACCTTGCAACAGAAAAAAAAAATTAACTCTCCATACAAAATGTTGACGGCAAATTCAAATTTTCTATGGGAGGTCCGAAATGTTTTTTTCGCTTTGAATTTTTTTCTGTTGGAAGGTGTTCAGATTCACGAGTGCATTGATCTCCCTTTGGATGGATACACCCTGTATGTAGTACGGTTCTTGATTAAGACGATGTGCATGTTGCACAATGCATATAACAATTTTTTGATTATTTGATTTATTTGGTACATTGGCCGTATTATTCATAAAAAATTAAAGTTAAAATATATTTTGTCTTCTTCGGTCGAACTTAGTTCTTAATACGAAAGAAAAAGACATATTTTTTTTAAACTAAAATAGGTTTATTTAGTGTTTTAATTTTTTTTTAGTACGATGAGACTTCTGCACACTTTTACTCTATGGCAGTCGTTTTTCCGCATGAAAGGGGGGCCGCTACCGCTAGTGTGACAATGCGTCGCACACTGGAGGGGGGAGGGGGGTTGTGTTGGTGATGTTTCCATTTTTCACTCACTTTACATATTTTATAGAAAATCCATTGAATAGCAGCTTGATGGAATTGATGGCCCAATATCGTGATTATGGGTCTCTCTCATATGCTTTGAGATATAGAAATATCAAGCTATTTGGAAGTATTTTTAACCGACTTCAAAAAAAAAGGAGTGATAGTCGACGGTATATTTTTTTATGTGTTTTACCTTCACCAGTTGTTAACCGATTTAAATAATTCTTTTTTTATCTGAAAGAACATAGTTTAGGTGTGGTCCCATTAAGAAATACAGAAATATGACTAGTAGTTTTTTCATAATCCTAAAAAATATAATTTATTAAGTTAACCATCGCACGAGTTTTTATTAAGGCATAACTTCCTTATTTATGAACCGATTTTTATTTTTTAAATTATTATTTTAATGTCTTTGAAGAATTGAATAACTATAACTATTGTGTATCGATTATAACAAAATAACAAAAAAAAAAGAAACAAAATTACAAGTAGAAATTGAATTTGATTTCTATAATTTGAAACATAATACAAATTAAATCTTACATGTAAATTTTGGAAGCCATGAACCAACGTAACATATCTCAGTTCTCAGATTTTGTAGCGATTACGCCATTATATCTTAACCCTCGAATCAAGCAGGGGTACTGCGGGACCCCTAATCGTACCGGCCAGTATACAACCCAGCGCTAATTGTTTCCGCACAAACCCGACCGTATCAATTTTCGAGCAATTTTCGCCGAAATGAGACGAAAAACAATGTGGGTTGGAACCTGTCTTTATTATTGGTAGCAATTTTCAACGTTAAAATCCTACTAATATTATAAATGTGCAAGTTTGCGGGTTTAGATGTTTGTTCCTCAATCACGAAAAACGGCTGAACAGATTTGGATGAAATTTGACACACAGATAATTTACAGCATGGATTAAAACATAGAATAATTTTTATCCCTATATTTCCACTGGAACGGGAACCACGCGGGTGAAACAGCGGGCGGCCGCTAGTATTATAAATGTGAAAGTTTGTGGGTTTGGATGTTTGATCCTCAATCACGCTAAAACGGCTGAACAGATTTGGATGAAAGACACACAGATAGTTTACAGCCTGAATTAAAACAAAGGATACTTTTTATCCCGGTCCCTAGGTTATTTCGGAATGTCCACGCGGACGAAGTCGCGGGCAGAAGCTATAGTAATATAATATTTAAAACGTTACCTACTTTATAAACTTCTAGCTTTCTTTTGTTTAATTTTCACCAGGAACATTTTCCGAAGAACAAGATACATTTTTGAAGACGAGTGCAATAAAACCAACGATTTTAAGTACACTCCGTGTCCGGGCACGAAAATGGCGGCGGCGGGGCGGCAGCGGGGCGGCGCGACAGCGGAGCGGCGGCGATGCATTCAACAGTATGGCACAGTATGGAGACGCGCACGAAACGGGCGGTGGCGGAGCGGGGCGACGAGCGATGCACGGGCGGGAAGAGAGCGACGAAAACAAATGAACAAAGTAGTTTGATTTGGTCGCCCGCGATGACAGTAGTGTTGTGTTGAAACATATAATAGTGTCTGTTTGATTACTGGGTACTTATTTATTATTATTTATTTATTTAAAAATATTTTTCAATAAATATATCTAATAGGGTCAGTTATTCTACGGGACATAATAACCTATAGAATTCAGCACTGTGATATATCTAATCAAATTTTATATTTTTCGGTATTAATTTAACAAGAAATTGTTTCCATAGCAACATCACATTTAAAACATCAATAGAAATAAAAAAATAAGAAGTTTCTTTAACATACAATTTAGGTTTGTCACTACGATATTCTAAAAAGCCCTAGTCCAGTAGGACCACGAGCACATAGTGGTATACCGTGGTCCTACCAGTAGGTCAAATCGGTAGGTCCACGGGCCCTTAATGGTATTTAGCCCATCTGTCACAACACTACTAGCGCGGCTGACCGGCCGCTAAGTTTCGTGCCCACGTTCTCATCGCCCCGCCCCGCCGCCGCTCCGCTGCCGCGCCGCCCCGCCACCGCTCGGCCACCGCCACTTTCGTGTCCGGACACTCCAAGTTTTTATTGTTGCGGTGGCGCGAGGTATTGTTGAACCGGAGAGATGTTTTATTGTCGATTAAAATCAAATCAACATTTTTACTGCGTACGTGTCCTGAGACGACTTTAACGGCTTTTTTTAGCGTTCTTGTTTGAGATTTTCCAATGTTTTATTACTGTAGACTTTTGACGGAAATACAATAATGACTTACATTTGTAAATAACAAAAAAAAGAGAATCTTATTTTCCATTTATGATGATTTATTGAATGTAAACAGTAAACACCAATTCTACTTGTACTCTAGAATCAAGTAGATGACATTCGAGTTATAGAAACATGTTTTTCATGTACTAAAAACAAAATGATATAGCCCTATGAATTCATCTTTTTTTCTAAATTTTTTTGTTATTTAGTTAGGTTATATTATTTTCAGCAAGCGAAAAGTCCGTCCGACCGTGCGTCGTCGGTTACAGAAAGAACGTATTTTCTAGACTGACGCGTTGCTAAACTTGTTCTCTCCTACATTGAATCCCAAATTCATAAAATATTATAAGATTAAGATTAGAATAGAATATCATCTTCTATATAAACTGTAGCTATCACTGTAATGTCTAAGGATCCTAGTAAAACTTTATAACGACGCTTCAAGTTGTCTTTGTCTCGTTCAAAGGAGCTATTCGTGTGTAAAACTATAACGATCGGAAACTTGGAGAATGATGAATAGAACTCAATTAATCCTTACTCTGAACAATGGGAGTGAGAAATAATGGACTTAATTTATGATTGGATTTATTGATTCATTTACCTATGCATATTGGGAAAGCTAAACTATTTTCATCATGCTTTTCATTTTACAATTTTAATAGATGTTTATGACACAAGGTTGGTAACTCCTTACAGTTTTTAGGGTTCCGTACCCAAAGGGTAAAAATGGGACCCTATTACTAAGACTCCGCTGTCCGTCTGTCTGTCTGTCTGTCTGTCACCAGGCTGTATCTCATGAACCGTGATAGCTAGACAGTTCAAATTTTCACAGATGATGTATTTCTGTTGCCGCTATAACAACAAATACTAAAATCCGAATAAAATAAATATTTAAGGGGGGCTCCCATACAACAAACGTGATTTTTTTGCCGTTTTTTGCTCGTAATTAATAACGACAACAGGTAGATAGCTGAGATTTTCACAGATGATGTATTTCTGTTGCCGCTATAATAATAAATACTAAAAATAATTTAAAATATTTATTTAAGGGGGGCTCCCATACAAAAAACGTGTTTTTTCCCGTTTTTTGGTATGGAACCCTTCGTGCGCGAGTCCGACTCGCACTTGGCCGGTTTTTAAAACGAGGTGTCGTTTTATAAGCCCGAGCCGCAGGCGGGACTTATAATAGTCACGAGTTCTAAAAAACCTTAGTATAACCGTAAGCCGACGACGTTTTTCTATACCTACATTTGCAAGAATAAAAATATAGGTAGGTACCTACTGAAATAATAGTATTTCAACAAATAACAGATAATTCTACAAATTCTCCAGAAATTCACAAATTCTGTACTAATTCCGCACTAGTTCTGCACAAATTCTTTACTGTCATCGAAAGCTCACATTTTCGAGCAACTGTATTGAAAAGGTAATTTTAAGGACTTCTTACTTATATTTTAAAGAGGTAAAGCAGAGATTTACAGACTAATTAAGACCAAGGGCCACTTGGGCAAATTATGAACTAATGGCAGGCCACCAGCACAAATTAAAAACATTAACCTCCTGACGACCAGAGACCTAAAAGTTGGAGTTTCTTTGTGTAACTTTCAAGAAATTATGCATATGACGTGAGCTTCTCTGGAAAAATAGAGAAAAAGATCCTGACTCGGAAAATCTAGATTTTCCTTATGTACTTGGTTAATTCGTCCAAGTGTACTACCCATAGTACAGGCGAAGCCAATTGAGTCAGTCCTTCTGGTAGTATATAAAGATTTACTAGACATTCACATAAGATACTGTTATAACAGTTTTCAGGAAATAAAATACAAAAAGCATGTTCAAAATGAACTTTTTAATCAGTCTTTCAAAAATGTAACAAAACATAACATATCTTCTAACTTTTCATTCAACTCTTATGATTATTACTTACGTTTGAGAATCAGCCTTGCATTTTGATAAGGAACATTGTTTAACAAAATTATTATCACATTTGCTAAATTTCAAAACAAAAATACTTATCATCGTATATTTGGCGACCATTTATATCATGCACCTGATCCCTATTATCATGATTAAGTGGGCTTGGGAGTGAACATCCTCTTCTACAACTACGACTTCCTCGACCTCGTAGTGCTCTACTGTTAGTTCTTGTACCACGTGCACGTGTACAGAGCATTTCTGTGCAAGATTTTTTGAATTATTACGTTCTACCAGTAGGACGAGGGTCGTCAGTACAAAAAAGGCAAAAAAGTTGTTTCTTTCAAATGTACGAGGGAATATTTTTGCTTAGTAATCCTTACTTAATCCTTACTAATATTATAAATGCGAAAGTCCGTTTGTTTGTTTGTTACGCCTTCACGTCTTAACTACTAAACCGATCATCTTGAAATTTAGCATACACGTTGTCAGGGGTACAGAGAGAGACATAGGGTACTTTTCATCCCGAAAAAAAGTATTGTTCCCGAGGAATAGCAAAAAACCATTTCACGCAGACGAAGTCGCGGGCGGCTGCTAGTCCTTACTAATATTATAAATGCGAAAGTCCGTTTGTTTGTTTGTTACGCCTTCACGTCTTAACTACTAAACCGATCATCATGAAATTTTGCATACACGTTGTCAGGGATACAGAGAAGGACATAGAGTACCTTTCATCCCGAAAAAAAGTATAGTTCCCGAGGGATAGCAAAAACCTTTCCACGCAGACGAAGTCGCGGGCGGCCGCTAGTAAAGTAAAAATAAAAATTTTGAAGTCGGTTAAAAATACGATTAGATATTAATTGCTATATATCAGTTAAAATTCACAATAATCCAATTACCTTAAGGGCCCTATCACATTTTTTGTCTAAATTTCGATTTTGACGGATTTTAGCAATACAACCTAGAGAAACCTTTGGGTCTACTAAATACATTTATATGTGTCCGCGACAAAAAGTAATATGATGATTCACGGGAAAGTTAAAGGGTTAGAAAGGAAAATGAAAGTTGGTGAACGATTTCTTAGAGTCAACTTTGAACATACACAGAAAGACAAACAAGTACAAACAACAAATAAAAGTATGAAATTTGATTTTTTTATGAAGTAAAGATTATTATGATATAATTTTTATGGTTTTTGATTGGATTTTTTTTTCACATATTCTATACATAATTTCAAAATTCCGAGGCCGCTATGAACTATTCGACTAATATAAGAGATAACATTCAATTTTTTTTATTTCAATTGTTTAGCACAGTTGTTCAATCCATGAGCTCAAAAAAGTGCCTTCGCGCATTTTATGAAAATCTTTCTCTGCAATTTCGGGTTTAATTATAAAGTTAAGCAAATTTTCAAAAAAGCGAGGCCGCTATGAACTATTTCAATAGCTATTCTGCACCATTCAATAAGTCAAAAGTGTTAATGTATTTTTGTTTCTGAGATCGATAACGCCAAAATTGGCCATTTACGCAAAAATCACAGTCAAAATGTAATATGCCTCTTAACTCCAAATCTCGACATAAAATCGCTTCATTATTCAACAGTTTCAAATCATCCGTAGCAATGTTAATATCAGTTAGAGTTTCAGTGATTCCCGGATAAAGCTTTGATCTCCCTCAGCTAATCTGCTAAGGAAGTACAGGCCACTTTTATTAAAGTCAATCGTCTTAAGAATTTAATTATTTTAGGGAACGGAGAAGCGGTACAAGGAGCGGATAAGAGGACACGGTCGAAATAAAAGTGTAATTGGGTGCTCCAGTTTGGAATTTAAGGCAGATTAGTTGTGAACGTAGGTAAAACTGGAGCTAACATAAAATTTTTGACGCCTCTGTGGTCTAGTGGTTCGCCTACCCTGTAAGACGCAGGGTCCCGGGTTCGATTTCCAGGGGGCGTAAAATTTGTATTCGGTTTGGTTGGTGGTTGGGCTTATTTCATTTCTGCCTGGCTAGCTACCACCACCTTACCAAAGTCTGACGCCATAACAACAATTTAAAAATTGTTGTGTTCCGGCAGTTAGAGGTAAGATAGCCAGTTCCTCAGTGATGAGGATTTCGGGTATAGTGCGCTTCCACCTTCGACCTTATCATCACTTAACATCAGGTGAGGTGAAGGCCAAGCACTATCAGGTTATGCATAGGTAAAAAAAAATGTTAGTACTGCTCAATTTACTACGTGTGATCACATCAAACACATAGAAGATAATTTGATATATAAGTTGCAACTTATTCATGGCTTTGAATACCCTTATAATATACATTAACTAGTACCAACACGCGAATATTATGATGCCCCTCTTTTAACACTCATTCGCATTCGCGAATTCTAGTTCAACTGTTTCTGTAGGTACTGTAACATTTTTTGTAAACTAACTTTTACGTACACATAATTTCATTCTCGTTTTATTCAGCAGAACAAACATTATACTACAATAGTATACATATAAGTCCCAATAATAATTCATAAAAATACAAAGCTATTTTCATTGGTATAACAACACCCGCCCGTCGGCTAGTTCGTGTCTCTCGCAAATGGAGCCAATCAGACACCTGAAGAACTGTTGCTGATCGAATGTTTGCAGCCTGCAGCGGCAACTGTAACGATTGAACTTTCAACTTGGTAAAGTCTTTAATTGGACGAATTCGTGAGTGCAAATTGTTTTTAATTTCGGCAACATAATTATATAACGTTAAATATTTAGCAGTACTTCCATATATGAACTGCGGTTGCGACATTATATTTTATTAATGAGAAATATTTTTGAAAATACTTATCCAGTATGCGTGAAACAGGTTTTTATATGTTCTTACTTACTTACTTAAGAGACAACACACAGAAATATACCCACAGAACAAAGAAAAAATTGGCTGTGAATATACTTACCTATATTTTTTCCCTCCATACAGCTCGTCGACGGACTAGGAAAAGACTTTTCTCAATTGTTTTTCAACTCTATGGTGTCGAAATCTAACTTAAAAAATAGTTTGAAAATTTTGGGGACAAACAAGCAAATAAATAAATAAACTAAGAAAGCGACCTAATAAAAAAGTGGTAAATAAAAAATCTGTTGTGACTGCTTCTGACAGTGCGTCTCAATGAAAACTTATTTTTTTTCACTTTTACATAATAAACCTATTAAACTGCCGCGTTGCTCTTAGACTACTCGTACTGTATATGAATGACAGAATGGAGAGAAACTATATTTGAATAATTTCTTCAGTTTACCGCCTTCAAGTCCCTACTTATTAAAACCCCGAGCTCTTTTTGACATGTCGCCCTCCTTGGTGGGTAGTTTGTCATGCAGGCCGATACATCATATTTAGCTGGCCGATCAATCAGCCGCCCATTACTCAATTAGACTTCATGATGGATGTCAGGGGACCGGCAAATCTGTACCGGTTGTTATTACATATTGACAGTGGAACGTCGCGTTTATGATTCTGATGGATTTAAGAATGCAGTTTGACAGTACGTGGACTTTATTAGTTATTTATGAAACTGTACTATAATGAGGGGTATTAAAAGACGATTGTGGGTTTATACACGAGGCAAAGCCGAGTGTGATAATAGTATCACATGCGTGTTTTAATACCTAATTATGTACAGTTGCATACAAGACTTTATCTACACCCATTTTTTTAATTTTTATTTGGGGAACAAACAATATTTTAATACATATGGATTAAAAACACCCATGATATTTTGTCCACACCCATGATATGTATCCTTACTTAATATTATAAATGCGAAAGTCCGTTTGTTTGTTTGTTTGTTACGCCTTCACGTCTTAACTACTGAACCGATCATCATGAAATTTTGCATACACGTTTTTAGGGATACAGAAAAGGACATAGGGTACATTTCATCCCGAAAAAAGTATTGTTCCCGAGGGATAGAAAAAGACCTTCCCATGCAGACGAAGTCGCGGGCGCCCGCTAGTCCTCTATAAAGGGTTTTCACCTTAACTTTGTCTTTGACTTTAACTTTCCTCCCCCTACTCGTCATTATATCTTCTGAAAGTGTGTTATAATGTTGTCTTGGACGAATCAACCACTTCGTCCAAGAATGTTGTACTGAATTTCATAATACAACGCTTCGCGCGTGGGCGCGCGGCACTGCAGGACCAGCTCTCGCTCGGGATATTGTAATGATGACAGTAAGCTAACTGTTTCAGAAACGTTTACAGAGGATTTAAAGCATTGGTGTAGATAAAATATTTAAGCTTAAATTAATAAATGGTATAATAAAATCATCAATGCATCAAATATACTGAATAAGGTGTACTGAAATACGAGCGTGACATACTTAGGGCGATTACAAATATTGAAAATGGACCACTTTAAAAACACAAATCTGAGTTACTAGTTATTCAGAACAATTATTACAATAAATAATAATTAAGAGATCAAATTTCTATTTTAGTGACAACTTTACGGAACTATTCAAACAGCATAAATATTTTATTTGAAAAGTTTGTGCTATTTTTTAATCTAACCTTATTGTATTAGCTCAAATCCTAAACATAGTAACCTAATTGGTATAACAGTCGCCCACTCAGTATTGTTTTGTACTCATTTAGAATTTTCACCGTTAACTTATATTTTTAGTCGCCCGATTAATAATATCCCATAGATAAATATCTAATAATCATTATATACACCGTTAATTTTTAAGTATATATTATATTTAAAAATGATATGGGGATATCAGACCACGTTTCTGAATATGAAAGTGCAGTCAAAAGTTTAAAATTAATAGTTTGGAAATATCGGCAAAAAATCTTGATTAATCGGCAAAATCACAAACATAGCAAGGCAAGACGCGTGCGTAGATTCATTGTTTTCATTATTTATGTGGGTAAACAAGATAGTCTCTTTTGATTACGCGCGTGTAATTCTATGAATGAGCTTTAAACCCAGAAATCAGTTAAATTTTGGGACATACACAAACCTTGACTAATTATTACGGTATTCTTTTGTGGGGAAATTCTTGGAATATAAATAAGGTGCTCATTGCACAAAAAGCTTGCATCAGAGCCATATGTGATGTAGACAACATGGTATCATGCAGGCCATTGTTTAAAAATCTAAATCTGCTTACTGTCCCTTGTTTATACATCTTAGAAATATGTCTTTTTGTTAAAAGTCATCCGGATTTGTTTACAAGAAATAATGAAATAATTCGTAAATTTCCTACAAGGTATCCAAATAAATTAAGATTACCAATGATGAGAACGAAATTCAGATCAAGGAGCTGTTATTCCATGGCTATCAAAATATTTAACAAGATTCCTGATAACTTTAGAGATCTGCCTTTTAATCAATTTAAATCTATATTAAGGACATGGCTAGTGAATAACTGTTTTTATACGATGACTGAATTTTTTGATTTTAAATGCTAATAATTTTGTATTTTTATAATGATTTGACTTGTAATTTTGAATGATATTAATGTTGACATACTATATTTATAACTATTATAATTTGCATGCCAGCTCCTGGTGAATGTGATGTGACTATATGAAATATATTACTTAAGACCCTTATGTACCGCATTCTAGCAAATAAATTCTTGATTCTTAAATATTGAAACTTTTAACTGTACATACTCGATTAGAATAGGGAAGAGATACACTCATTTCATTTTTAGATATATTAACCGTGTATACCTAATAATCACAAACATTAAATACAATAAATTTGATCCGATACCAAAAAATAAGTAGCTTAAGCACTTGTGTTATGGATTTCAGACAACGGTCGGGGTATACTACCAGAACCACTTGCAATTTTCGTGCAATTTTCTATTAGCTCTGCTTGTTCGTATAAACTGCACCTTAAGCAGAAAGGAGGATCTCAGCAATGTAAACATTTGGCTAACCAATTACGGGCTATGCCAGTGGCTTAGAACTCTGCCGATCGCGAGAGCAAACAGCTATTTACGCGTCGCCAATTAGCACTGGTTTAGCGATTATGCAACTTCCTTCGATTGTATAACAATTAAAAATAAGGAAATTCGATATTTTTTTACAAAAATTATAATATTACACGTAAGTATAATAAAATAAACATAACAATAATAAAGATACAATAATATAAACAAGTAAGTATGTTTGTAATATAAATAGTTTTAGAAAAATATGTCAATAAAAAAAAATACGTTCTATATATTTTTTATTCCAACTAACCTATTACAACACTCATTATCAACACCCTCCCTGACAGCTAGTCTATTTTATTATTATTTTATTTTTAAAATCTTCGGGAAGCTAACAGCTAGGTTAAAAAGAAAGTGGTTAACTTAAATAAATATCGAATGCCAATTACAAGCTTCCACATATAGCCAAATATTATTAATTTAGCCTACGTTTTGTTAAGAATTTTAGGTAAGTATTACCATTACAGTTTATTATTATTATTATTATCCAGTACAGTAATTAAAGCATAAACAAGTACCTACTAAAGTTTTACAAATTATTTGTTAGAAAAATAACTATCACCTAACATTCGCTTAAGCTTACTTGAAGATTAAATATTAACAATGGGAAATGTCTGAAAAAAATCAAATCGGCTGAACATTTTTTATAGGTAATAAACTCCCTTGGTAATAGAAAAATAAACAGAATTTTCGGCAGGTTACGTGGAAAATAAAAAAAATGACATTTCAAATTCATAAATGTACGAAAGTAACCCTTTGTAGCATAATGGAGATTAATACCTTAGCCACTACCTCCCACAACCACAACATAGTATTAAAAAAGTTTCAACACAAAATCTCAAAACTGATTTTTTATTACGTGTTGTGGTTATAGCACAGAATAAGTAATAGTACAAAGGTTATAGCCCCAGTCGTAGGAGGCAAAAAAACGAAGAATACGGCTATCCATGAACCAAAGATTTCCTTCGGTAGGATTGATCCTTGGGTTCCTAAGATGAGTTTACGAAGTGGTGCCACCTGGATTTTTCAAGCAGGTGGGGGGAGGGGGGAATTCTGCCTTAACGAAGTCCAAAGTTAATAACTGCCTAAGTTTAGATACTAAACCAAGTTTGGTATCATTTTCGGATAAAGCAATGACGTAGAATTCATTTCTGGTATAAAAAATGCAATTTATTAAGAAGTTTCCCAAACATTACACAATAACCAATATTTTCAACTACATATAACAAAGCTTATAGAATGAAGACTTGAAAAAATATAACTTACAAATTTCTTTATTAACAATAAATAGCAAAAAAAATCACTGTCGCGTGCCGTCAATTTCTTTTACACCTATGGAAATATTATTATTTTTATTATAATAATATGGGTATCAAATGAAAGGTAATAAATAGCCAATTCCAAATATATATACATTATAACACATTTATTAAACTGTTTTGAAATAAACTTAAAAAGTATAACGCAGCATTAAAAAATATCAGTGAATTATTAGAAAAACAAAAAATGCCAGTCAATATCGACAAAAAAAGCAAATATCGCAAGCGCGCATGTAACTACGATTTTTTCCAGATGTTGTTAGGTACCTTGAGAGTAGTTTTACCCAAGTTTTAACCCTTAGAAACCCTGTACTGCTGGAAAAACTTGGCACTTGTTTCAGTATTTTCGAAAAACCTACCTTTAGGAAGCGTTTTTCAGGTATCTCTACTCTATACTTTTATAAAGTTAACTAAATTTGCTACAATTTGAGCTTATCACAAACACGTTTCGAATTGATATTTAAAATTTTAATATTTAATAAAAATAATAACTTCCTTACAACGGTAACGAAGTTATTTTTTTTAATTATCCAAAACAAGAATATTTTCTTTTATTATTATTTTAAAAATAAAAGGATAATAGAGGTATTTTTCTTTTTCAAATATTCCAATTGGTGTATTTAATGGCAATTTTTTTCTTTAATCAAGCGAGTATTTTATTTTTGTTTTTATTTTTTTAAATAGTTTAACAATTGAATCGTACAAATATGAATCCAAAAATGAATTCGACACCCTAAATTCATACGAATATGATATCAAACTGGGCATAGCAGCTTAACTAATACATCTATCGAGATTGGGCTGAAAGCCAAAACTTCAAAAAATTTACTACAAAAATCGTGGTGGCTCCACTTCTTATATCCATCCTAGGGTCCTAAGGACCAATCCTACCATAGGAAATCTCTGGTTTACAAAACGCCGTATTTTTCACCCTACTGACGCCACTATTATGGCCGTTGGTGGCTAAGGTATAGGGCGGCACAGAAAAAGGCGTGCAACCTTTGCACACTGATACACTTAGAATTTCAAATACAAAATGTATGCACCGAGTGCCATCCGGCGACCGACAATTTTTTTTGACAGATCTCACAAATATGGTACAGTAGCCCGTAGTACATTTAAATTACGAAAAAGGTTCGCCGTTGTGATATAGTTATTTATTACGAAATCCATCCAATCCCAGCAAATAGTGCTGGGTGCGAAGGTATAATAATCGATCGCAGCGCTCATGGTGGCAAAAAGTAGAAATAATGTAGGCTCTGTAATCTGTTTGAAAACGATATATTATGTTTATTATCACTTAATAAAATTATTAAAGTAGCTTTTGTTTTACAAAATTGACAACTAAAAAAGAATAAATAAACCCTGATATAACCAAAATAAAACACTCTTTTTGAATAGATATTACTTGCCATATTTAATTTAAATAACCAAAAATGATTTCACAACACTTTGTCCACCCAAATCACAGTAATTTTGAAATTTATATTAATAACACAATATGTATGTATTATTTAATATTTTGTCACAATGCCGCCATTACATATCAAAACGTCAAAACGGTCAGGTCAGAGCCAACAAAGTTGCAAAAAGCTAGGTGGCGCTAAAAGCGTGCACGGAGCCAATAATCCCAAGTTTTACAGATCACAACGGCAAACGGTAACCTTTTTCGTAATTAAATGTACTACGGGTACTGTACTAATACGGCCGTCCATAATCTCCATCCATATATTTGTGAAGTCGAAGTGGCTTTAATTTTTTTTTGTTTAATTTTCACGCGACCGCAAATTCTAAAACTTTTTTCTATTACTAAGGATGCTTATTCCTTATTATTGAAAAAATATTCAGCCAATTAGATTTTTCAGACATTTGCCATTATGACACGATTTGTAACTTTATGTCGAGCTTTATCTGACTTTTCATTTACCTACAGTAAATCGCTGAAAATTATAGGCTCGTAAAGAATGCATAATTTTATCAGGTTCAAAGGTAACTGTTAACCACAAAATTGGTGCCACATACTTGTTAGACTTATAAATATTATGCCCAAAATTTGCCAAAGCAAAAATTTCGCTACTCAGCTTGAGGAATTTTGAAACAATTTGTAAAAGTTTGTGAATGCTAATTTTAACAGCAAAACAGCTTATCGCTTTGACATAACATGCGTTATAGGGGATGGTTAGGGTGGATGGACAGTATTCTGTTTCATAAAAAAACAAATAGCTACCTATTTTTTGCATAGTTTAATTTAAAAGTGGTACAGAATTTGTATCGATTATATCCAAAGTAGTCCTAATCAGTTAAAATATCCTTTCAATTTTTATTGATTAAAATAATAAATAAATAAATGCTCGGACAATTTCACACAGCGCCATCTAGCCCCAAACTAAGCAAAGCTTGTAATATGGGTGCTAGACAACTGATATACTACGTATATACTTTTTAAATATATACTTATTATACATAGTAACACCCAGACCCGTCACAGAAATTAAAATTCATCATTTCAATTTCTGCCCGGCCGGGAATCGAACCCGGGACCTCTGCGTGGTAGGCGGCATGTTGACCACTGCGCCACTCAGGTCGTCGAATTGTTTCGAAATATTTTTTGTGTTACAGACATGTAGTATGAATGAAAGATGGACGTATTTACTACGTCCGTCTTACTACGTTATAGAAGGAACCTCACCTCGCTGTTATTCCATGGCTATCAAAATATTTAACAAGATTCCTGATAACTTTAGAGATCTGCCTTTTAATCAATTTAAATCTATATTAAGGACATGGCTAGTGAATAACTGTTTTTATACGATGACTGAATTTTTTGATTTTAAATGCTAATAATTTTGTATTTTTATAATGATTTGACTTGTAATTTTGAATGATATTAATGTTGACATACTATATTTATAACTATTATAATTTGCATGCCAGCTCCTGGTGAATGTGATGTGACTATATGAAATATATTACTTAAGACCCTTATGTACCGCATTCTAGCAAATAAATTCTTGATTCTTAAATATTGAAACTTTTAACTGTACATACTCGATTAGAATAGGGAAGAGATACACTCATTTCATTTTTAGATATATTAACCGTGTATACCTAATAATCACAAACATTAAATACAATAAATTTGATCCGATACCAAAAAATAAGTAGCTTAAGCACTTGTGTTATGGATTTCAGACAACGGTCGGGGTATACTACCAGAACCACTTGCAATTTTCGTGCAATTTTCTATTAGCTCTGCTTGTTCGTATAAACTGCACCTTAAGCAGAAAGGAGGATCTCAGCAATGTAAACATTTGGCTAACCAATTACGGGCTATGCCAGTGGCTTAGAACTCTGCCGATCGCGAGAGCAAACAGCTATTTACGCGTCGCCAATTAGCACTGGTTTAGCGATTATGCAACTTCCTTCGATTGTATAACAATTAAAAATAAGGAAATTCGATATTTTTTTACAAAAATTATAATATTACACGTAAGTATAATAAAATAAACATAACAATAATAAAGATACAATAATATAAACAAGTAAGTATGTTTGTAATATAAATAGTTTTAGAAAAATATGTCAATAAAAAAAAATACGTTCTATATATTTTTTATTCCAACTAACCTATTACAACACTCATTATCAACACCCTCCCTGACAGCTAGTCTATTTTATTATTATTTTATTTTTAAAATCTTCGGGAAGCTAACAGCTAGGTTAAAAAGAAAGTGGTTAACTTAAATAAATATCGAATGCCAATTACAAGCTTCCACATATAGCCAAATATTATTAATTTAGCCTACGTTTTGTTAAGAATTTTAGGTAAGTATTACCATTACAGTTTATTATTATTATTATTATCCAGTACAGTAATTAAAGCATAAACAAGTACCTACTAAAGTTTTACAAATTATTTGTTAGAAAAATAACTATCACCTAACATTCGCTTAAGCTTACTTGAAGATTAAATATTAACAATGGGAAATGTCTGAAAAAAATCAAATCGGCTGAACATTTTTTATAGGTAATAAACTCCCTTGGTAATAGAAAAATAAACAGAATTTTCGGCAGGTTACGTGGAAAATAAAAAAAATGACATTTCAAATTCATAAATGTACGAAAGTAACCCTTTGTAGCATAATGGAGATTAATACCTTAGCCACTACCTCCCACAACCACAACATAGTATTAAAAAAGTTTCAACACAAAATCTCAAAACTGATTTTTTATTACGTGTTGTGGTTATAGCACAGAATAAGTAATAGTACAAAGGTTATAGCCCCAGTCGTAGGAGGCAAAAAAACGAAGAATACGGCTATCCATGAACCAAAGATTTCCTTCGGTAGGATTGATCCTTGGGTTCCTAAGATGAGTTTACGAAGTGGTGCCACCTGGATTTTTTAAGCAGGTGGGGGGAGGGGGGAATTCTGCCTTAACGAAGTCCAAAGTTAATAACTGCCTAAGTTTAGATACTAAACCAAGTTTGGTATCATTTTCGGATAAAGCAATGACGTAGAATTCATTTCTGGTATAAAAAATGCAATTTATTAAGAAGTTTCCCAAACATTACACAATAACCAATATTTTCAACTACATTTTTTTACTTTAAGTCACCGTAAATATTAAAATGATGTTCTTATTTGCAAACAAAATATTATAACAAAGCTTATAGAATGAAGACTTGAAAAAATATAACTTACAAATTTCTTTATTAACAATAAATAGCAAAAAAAATCACTGTCGCGTGCCGTCAATTTCTTTTACACCTATGGAAATATTATTATTTTTATTATAATAATATGGGTATCAAATGAAAGGTAATAAATAGCCAATTCCAAATATATATACATTATAACACATTTATTAAACTGTTTTGAAATAAACTTAAAAAGTATAACGCAGCATTAAAAAATATCAGTGAATTATTAGAAAAACAAAAAATGCCAGTCAATATCGACAAAAAAAGCAAATATCGCAAGCGCGCATGTAACTACGATTTTTTTCAGATGTTGTTAGGTACCTTGAGAGTAGTTTTACCCAAGTTTTAACCCTTAGAAACCCTGTACTGCTGGAAAAACTTGGCACTTGTTTCAGTATTTTCGAAAAACCTACCTTTAGGAAGCGTTTTTCAGGTATCTCTACTCTATACTTTTATAAAGTTAACTAAATTTGCTACAATTTGAGCTTATCACAAACACGTTTCGAATTGATATTTAAAATTTTAATATTTAATAAAAATAATAACTTCCTTACAACGGTAACGAAGTTATTTTTTTTAATTATCCAAAACAAGAATATTTTCTTTTATTATTATTTTAAAAATAAAAGGATAATAGAGGTATTTTTCTTTTTCAAATATTCCAATTGGTGTATTTAATGGCAATTTTTTTCTTTAATCAAGCGAGTATTTTATTTTTGTTTTTATTTTTTTAAATAGTTTAACAATTGAATCGTACAAATATGAATCCAAAAATGAATTCGACACCCTAAATTCATACGAATATGATATCAAACTGGGCATAGCAGCTTAACTAATACATCTATCGAGATTGGGCTGAAAGCCAAAACTTCAAAAAATTTACTACAAAAATCGTGGTGGCTCCACTTCTTATATCCATCCTAGGGTCCTAAGGACCAATCCTACCATAGGAAATCTCTGGTTTACAAAACGCCGTATTTTTCACCCTACTGACGCCACTATTATGGCCGTTGGTGGCTAAGGTATAGGGCGGCACAGAAAAAGGCGTGCAACCTTTGCACACTGATACACTTAGAATTTCAAATACAAAATGTATGCACCGAGTGCCATCCGGCGACCGACAATTTTTTTTGACAGATCTCACAAATATGGTACAGTAGCCCGTAGTACATTTAAATTACGAAAAAGGTTCGCCGTTGTGATATAGTTATTTATTACGAAATCCATCCAATCCCAGCAAATAGTGCTGGGTGCGAAGGTATAATAATCGATCGCAGCGCTCATGGTGGCAAAAAGTAGAAATAATGTAGGCTCTGTAATCTGTTTGAAAACGATATATTATGTTTATTATCACTTAATAAAATTATTAAAGTAGCTTTTGTTTTACAAAATTGACAACTAAAAAAGAATAAATAAACCCTGATATAACCAAAATAAAACACTCTTTTTGAATAGATATTACTTGCCATATTTAATTTAAATAACCAAAAATGATTTCACAACACTTTGTCCACCCAAATCACAGTAATTTTGAAATTTATATTAATAACACAATATGTATGTATTATTTAATATTTTGTCACAATGCCGCCATTACATATCAAAACGTCAAAACGGTCAGGTCAGAGCCAACAAAGTTGCAAAAAGCTAGGTGGCGCTAAAAGCGTGCACGGAGCCAATAATCCCAAGTTTTACAGATCACAACGGCAAACGGTAACCTTTTTCGTAATTAAATGTACTACGGGTACTGTACTAATACGGCCGTCCATAATCTCCATCCATATATTTGTGAAGTCGAAGTGGCTTTAATTTTTTTTTGTTTAATTTTCACGCGACCGCAAATTCTAAAACTTTTTTCTATTACTAAGGATGCTTATTCCTTATTATTGAAAAAATATTCAGCCAATTAGATTTTTCAGACATTTGCCATTATGACACGATTTGTAACTTTATGTCGAGCTTTATCTGACTTTTCATTTACCTACAGTAAATCGCTGAAAATTATAGGCTCGTAAAGAATGCATAATTTTATCAGGTTCAAAGGTAACTGTTAACCACAAAATTGGTGCCACATACTTGTTAGACTTATAAATATTATGCCCAAAATTTGCCAAAGCAAAAATTTCGCTACTCAGCTTGAGGAATTTTGAAACAATTTGTAAAAGTTTGTGAATGCTAATTTTAACAGCAAAACAGCTTATCGCTTTGACATAACATGCGTTATAGGGGATGGTTAGGGTGGATGGACAGTATTCTGTTTCATAAAAAAACAAATAGCTACCTATTTTTTGCATAGTTTAATTTAAAAGTGGTACAGAATTTGTATCGATTATATCCAAAGTAGTCCTAATCAGTTAAAATATCCTTTCAATTTTTATTGATTAAAATAATAAATAAATAAATGCTCGGACAATTTCACACAGCGCCATCTAGCCCCAAACTAAGCAAAGCTTGTAATATGGGTGCTAGACAACTGATATACTACGTATATACTTTTTAAATATATACTTATTATACATAGTAACACCCAGACCCGTCACAGAAATTAAAATTCATCATTTCAATTTCTGCCCGGCCGGGAATCGAACCCGGGACCTCTGCGTGGTAGGCGGCATGTTGACCACTGCGCCACTCAGGTCGTCGAATTGTTTCGAAATATTTTTTGTGTTACAGACATGTAGTATGAATGAAAGATGGACGTATTTACTACGTCCGTCTTACTACGTTAGAAGGAACCTCACACGTACCCATTTAACTAAAGAATTTAACGACGATCTCAGCCATTTTTAATGTCCCCACTGCTGGGGCACAGGCCTTCCTTATGGGTGGATAAGGAGGATGGGCTATATATATATATAACCTATCACGCTAGCCCAATGTGGATTGGTGGGTGTTAACAACTGCAAATGCAGGCGGGCGGGACCAACTCGAGATAATAAGTTTTTGGTCACCCATCCCATGACCGACCCTTGTGAAAGTTATCTATTTTGTATTCTGAGGCAGGCTTATCATGAGACTGATCTCAGTCGCGTCGGACACTCCTACACAGATAAAGAGCAGACCGCAGGGATTTTACAATCACTTGTAAAAACCATTTCGTGAAATTTTCATCATTTGGTTGCCGCAGTGGTGTGATTCCACTCATGATTACAAGCAACTTTTACTATGGGGCCAACTCTGATATCGCGAAAAAAATCAGCTGTTCCATCAAGCTCGAGTAAGTATTGCGCTTTTGTTTGGAACAGCTGATTTATTTTTTCGCGATATCAGATTTGTCCCCATAGTAAATGTTGCTTGTAATCATGAGTGGAATGGAACCACCCCATTGCGGGAACCAATGGTTATTCACGCTTTATAAGTATCTTTAGTTTAGTACTCTCAGTAATGTGTGTGTACCTAATATAGTGAGTGTGCACATTCGTCAAGTGGAACCACCCCACTGCGGGAACCGAATGTTAAAAACTTCAGCTTGTATAAGATCCTGATTCATTTTAACACGTTTTTATTAGGTTGCTTTCTAGTTTGTTTGTTTGTATGTTTGTCCGCAATGTTTGCGAAACTTGAAACTTTGAACATAGGTCAGAACTTGAAAGCAATGCAATATTATGGTGTCATTGAGCTGATCTGATGATGGATCCGGAAGAAGGCCACATGAACTCTATGATGAAACCATACAACCCCATCTTGTTTGGGCTCGTTAGAATTGTCTTGACGAGTACTCTAATGGGAGACAAGGTCCAGGATCTGATGATGAAGCCGAAAGGCCATGCCATAGGAACTCAATGTTGGAACCGTGCAACCCCATCGTCTTTGGGCTTGTTTGAATCGTCTTGACGAGTACTTTGTTGGGAAATAGTTTCCAGGGTCTGATGATGGAGCAGGAAGAAGGACACAGGAACTTTAAAAAAAACACGCTACCCCATCGAGATTGAGCTCGTTTGAATCGTCTTGACGAGTACTTTGTTGGGAAATAGTGTCCAGGGTCTGATGATGGAGCCGGAAAAAGGCCACTGGAACTCGGTAATAATACCATGCAACCACATCGAGTTTGGGCTCGTTTGAATCATCTTGACGAGTACTTTAACGTGAAATAGTGTCCGAGGATCTGATGATGGAGCCGGAGGAAGGCCATAGCAACTCTATAATAAAACCATGTAACCCCATCGAGTTTGGGCTCGTTTGAATCGTCTTGACGAGTACTTTGTTGGGAAATAGTTTCCAGGGTCTGATGATGGAGCCGGAAGAAGGTCACTGGGACTCTGTAATAAAACCATGCAACCCCATCGAGTTTGGGCTCGTTTGAATCGTCTTAACGAGTGTTCCGATAGGAGATGGTATATTTTTAGTCTTAGCATTTTGTAAAATTTGTCATCCATATTGTCATAAGCATGCGCCCCACGTTTTTAGGTTTAAAATTTCTGTAGGTATAGGGTTATAAATATTTACAGAAGAATTTATTTTTTTACTTTTTAGTCTGTTTTCACTTGTCCGTTTTAATGTTTTTAGTCCGATTTTTTTTTGTAATAATTTAGTCCCGTTTTAAAAACGTGTTTTAAAAAAAAGATTTTTTTGTAAATTTTTTATAGGTATCTTATCATTTATGAAATTTTGATTACCTATTTAGAGCCTCCTCCCCGTTACCTTTTGGTTGTGTTATCTGTATTTTGCAGTATTTTGTCTTGTATCTCTGTTCGATAGATCACCGCATTGAGTTCAAACTAATTAAAATGCCACGTGGCGTTCTGTCCAGCTCATCTCTTCTATTTATCTTATCCTTGTGGTTACTTTACCTGTTTTGGATTTCTCGAGAGAGGAAAATGGCATTTTCCTAATCAGAAGGATTAGATACAATATTATGTAATTAAAAATACAAATAACAAATTCTTATCTTGATTATTTTATCAACGTTGATAAAAAAACACTACGCTACGTATACGTTATGCCTTGTCTGAAACTAAATACTTAATTGTTTCATATGTTCTTGTAACCATTACTCCAAACAAAAACTGCTTGAACCCAAATACCATCGCTAAGATAAAACAGAATCCGATTGAATCATTTTGCGGACTAAGGGTGGATTATGCCTTCTATATTATTACAACCCTCTTTGCACATAATCTGTTGAACTGAGTCAGCGAGAAAATGATCTGTGGGTCCGAACTAGAAACCTTGTCAGCAAATAAAATCTATATCAGAACCGATTCTCTAATATATAATTTGCGATTTCTGAAGGGGAGAGTTCAAGGTATAAGATACTGGCTTATCTTTAGAATAAAATAGGTTTTAAAAAAGAGGAAAACGAATGAATGTTGCTGAAGTCAATTTTCGATCCTTTTGGACACCTCTTTTTATGGCCGTGGTCACAGAACCACTAGCAGTAAAGGTTTTTATTTCAATGTTTATACGAGTGAAAATCGAAGAGCTAATTTCACCATTGATTTTAAACGCGATTAACCAGAAAAAGTGTCTGACACTGTCATACATTGAAATAAAATTTGTAACAAAAAAATTAAATTCCTTGTTAAATATTGTATCAATTTTATCAATGACATGATGAAATTGATTTGAAATAAACGCGGGGATCAAACTCAACACTTATGTTATTTTATTTTAAATATTTTTATTGCACAATACAGAACGGTACAAGAGGTGGACTTAATGCTAGTAGCTTTCTCTACCAGTCAACCTTTGGGAAAAACAATATTCACGAATGCGGTACAGAATTTAATATAAAAAAATATCTAATATATATATATTTATCTTAATCTACATTATGCAAAACGTGATCTTAATCGCGTTTAACCCATCAGCGCCCGGAAAACGAGACACAATAGATCCTCTACTGATGTCCGTCCGGACTCCGGACGCCGGCTTTCGCGCGGGTATTGATGAATTAAAAACAATAGTGAAATCTGCTCTAAGAGGTGTAACAACACTTAAATCTTGTTCCACACTCCCGTACTAATTGGCCCGGGCAGAAACTCGTGCGCCATTAGTGGTCGCGGGTCATTACACTCCTAATTGCGGTCCACGCTGGTACTGACGCTGGTCGCCCTTGTTTCTGCACATTATACACAAGGGAAAGTTTTGCTATTCATTACTATAGAAAATCTATCAAGTTTACAAAGAGAACTTTATTTACTTCTCGCGCTCACTAGACATAAAACACTTTTTAACGGATACTGGCGCAGTTTTATTGAAAATACTTTGGTAATTAGGTGGTATTTGGTTTGATTTTTTATTTTCCCGACGTTTCGGCACCATTGCAGCTGCCGTGGTCACGGGGGACTGAACGGCAGCTGCAAAGGTGCCAAAACGTCGGGAAAATAAAAACAAGTGTCTTATTTCACAACTTTATTTTTTCAAAAATGAGGGAGGGAATTTTCATGCTTTTCTATGAGTAAAACAAAAATAATGCTTTTCGTTACGTTAATTACTTAAGTAAGACCTCACAATCTTTACATTGCAGGCTGACTCGATTCCCAATAAGGCTTGCAAACTGCTGCTGATTGGTGAACTAAGTTAAATAGAACTTGATATTATCAGAATATCGACCATGGTATACCAGCGGTGTATTCCCGTTGTCCCCATGATTTTGTCCCCATAATGGGGACAACGGGTATACACCATACTAGCGTCCCCGGCAGTCGGAGCAGCTTTTGAATTATTCCACTTTGCCCCACCAAGTGTCCCCCTGGTGAAAGTGAAGTATCAATAAAAAGTGAAAATATAAAAGTGAATATAAAATTATTCATTAGCCTAAATTATTCGTTAGGGTTACTTTTACAAAAATATTTAGTCAGTTTTATATCGAAAATATAAAAGTGATTCTCCATCGATTGTAAAATAACGAATCTGCCATAAAGTGAATCCGTCTTTTAGCTAAATCTGTCTTTAGAGAAGTGAACAAGGGCATCAATGGGGATGCATGGTGGGGCAAATTGGAATAAGCCCAGCTTTGAGTAAGCTTTAAATATAAATTATTCATTAGCCTAAATTATTCGTTAGGGTTACTTTTACAAAAATATTTAGTCAGTTTTATATCGATAAAACTGACTAAATATTTTTGTAAAAGTAACCCTAACTAACATTAAATCAGAGCAGTCTACATGATGCAGGTAATGCAGTTTAAACCCCTTTTAAAACAGAGGCTAATGAATAATTTATACTTTCAATATTTAGTTTCTAGTACCTAGTGTAGGAAATGAAGCGATCTTTTGTATTAGACCCCAACATTAAATCCTCAGTCGACGAAACTTTGCAGGGACGTAATATAGTATGAACCAAAACCTATATACAAATATCCAAAAACGAAATAAATTCGATTTGGATAATTTAAAAAATATGTTTCATTTATGATACTTTATTAAAAAGTTTATTAAAGTTTCGTCTACTGAGGATTTATTGTGGGGGTCCTTTCCTACACTATAAGTAGGTGGTTTCTAGTCAGCTGGTCATCCGTTTCACTGTCATTCTCATTAATAACATCATTAGTTAGAACACGCGTGATTAGCGATCCGCGGAGACCGCAGGATGTCATGCACCTAGTTGCAATAATGCCTCGTAAATTAACCAATTTGCAGTAATTGCGATTGTAAATACGTTGCACAATGTGTCAGCTAATTGGAGTGGACGAGTAAATCAGTGCTGATGATAAGGATAAAAGATAAAATCTGTGGGGTTTGGGAGAAACCAACTTGGATTTAACAAAGTCAAAAAGGGACATTTGCAGACAATTTTACTTATCGCGAATGTACAAAAACGAAATGGACGAATTCTGAATTACCATGTGATAACCAGTTCAGTTCTATCACTTCTATATAAGGTGGACTAATCAATGATAGATAAAAAAATATATACTTAGAAAGAATTTCTATAACATTGTATTACCCAACTAAAAATGACCAAATTGGAGTTAACAAATTTACTTTATACACACACCATGGTATGATTAATTTAAACTTGAGTACCTAGTCATTTTTCGAGATTAGCAATAAATTTTACAACAATTGAGAAGATATCTTTTCATGTAAATTGTTCCTTCATAGGTTATTAAACTCCATTGGTACGCTCTGATATATCCAAAAAATAAAACAAAGTATAAAAGCCTAGAAGCACATGGTTCATGGTATCCAAATGAATGTATAAATGTTGGTTTACACAAATTACTTATTATTCATACAATTTTTGTTATGTTATACGTTGTTATGTTACAAATTAGTCTCAAACTCATAACGGGGTGTAAACCGCACATGTTGCTAATGCAGCGAATTAGAGCCAAATTCACCATTGATTTTAAACGTGATTAAGATCACGTTTTACGTAATGTAGTTTAAGTGTCGAGTTTGATACCCCGTTCCCCGTTTATTCCGAAAATCAATTTCACCAGGTCATTAAAAAAATTGAATCAAGATTTAACAAGGCATTGTTTATAACATAATTGTACATTTTTGTAACAAATTTTACTTTGTTGTTATGACAGTGACAGCCTTAAACTTGTTTTTTGACAAAGCGCGTTTAAAATCAATGGTGAAATTGGCTCTTAGTCGAGTCTCGATAAGGGACCCATAATGTCGTAAGTTAAAACAGTCATAATGGTGTAATGTCACTGTAAGATGGTTTTATCAAACTTTAATAATCCGTCATTTCAAATTCATGAAACAACTAGCGGCTGCCCTCAACTTCATCTGCGTGGATAGCTATTTCTCTATTCCTCGGGAACAGTACTTTTTTCGAGATTAAAGGTATCCTATGTCCTTCTCTGAAGGTACTGAACCCATGAGCGTAGCCAGCCATGGGCTCAGGGTGGGGCAGCAGTCTAAAATAATATGTAACTAGCAAACTATACCCGCGGTTTTACCCTGGTAATTTTTTTTCTATGCATTTTCCATGCATATTTTGTATTGCTACGGGCCTATTTAATTAATTCCGCGTCATTTTTATATTTTCTTACTTAGGTAGGTACCTCACAGGTCAGAGCCAGGGTGGGGCAAGCGCCCCACCCTGCCCCACCGTGGCTACGCCCATGACCCCCTGACAACGTCTTTGCAAAATTTCATGATGACCGGTTCAATAAATAATTAAGACGTGAGAAGGCGTAACAAACAAACAAACTGATTTTCGCATCTCTAATATGAGTAAGGATTAGTAAGGATAATTAAGTAGGTATGTCGAATTATTGCTACTACTACCTACGTTTTATTTCTATACCTATTATACCAAAAAGGCTGATATTGAAATCGCATATTTTTTTGGAAAACCCTCTATAGGTACATTCTGAATTCCAATTTTATTTACGATGTATATGTTACCTTAATTATTATTTGGTTGTATTTTATTGAATGTTAGCACAAACAATTTTTAAAAGACTCTTTAGTTACAGATAAAAATTTAATATCCTTGAAAATTACAGTGTTTCTTATTCAAAAAGATATCAATATCTCGAACAATTCGGGTCGAACTGATTTCCGTTTCTCACAATCTCTACCACAACTTTGTTCACGCTGAAAATAAAATACTTTTCAAGGAACACTCAAGTCAAAGTAAATACACTATAACGCTCAAGTGGCATTTTCCTTTCACTGTAAATTTTTACAATGATTCTTTGGAATAAAATTATGTTAGTTTGTCCCAATTCAAAGTTCGCTACTCCTCTAGTCAATAAAATGTTGAGTCTAGTTATTGTAAGTTTTCAGTCACATAGCATCTCAACTAAAAATTCTAGTCGTTACCGTAAGAATAAATAAAATCAGTTTTATTTATTCATATGTCGTTACTAGCTGAATAACATAAGTATTAAAAATAGAATTGGTATAAAAATATGTACCAAAATAACTACACTCTTTGTTTGCAAAACGTAAAGCAAATTTTCCACGTTCCCAAATCAATTCAATATCATACAGGTTCGTTGTATTCGAAGTTCATTGAGCTTCGGCAATTTCATCGACTATTTTCTATCTGACGGCGTATTTAGTAAGATTTGTAGCGAGCAGTATTAGCGCAAAATGAGCGTGTAAATCGGGCCGAAGTAACTAGGCGCCACTGGGTCGCCTACTGTTTAGCTGAAGCCATGGAACTTGGAATTTCTGGATCCGAAAAACTGTGTGTCGGTGGCATTCGTTCACTGTAGCGCATGACGCAGTTTTTAAGGAGTAGATTATTAATGACACGTTTATTACCATTGTTAGTATTTTTTGTGTATGTCCACCGTTTACTTGAAAACGGCTGGACCGATTGAAATTAATCAAACGTTACTTCATTAGGTTGTTTTTAAGTTGGTCCCATATTTATAAAATTTGAAATCGGTTCAGTAGTTTTTGAGTAATCCTGAAAATACTGTAATTTTTAGGAAACCATTGCACGAGTTTTTACCTATATTCTATACAGCCACAACTTCTTTGTTAATGAACCGATTTGGATGGTTCTTGTTTTGATGTAAAGGGAATATCTTAAGGGTGGTCACATTTTAATTTCATTGGTATTGGACTTTGGACTTTGAAGATATACATGATAACTCTTCAAAATCAATAGGATAGTGTACTAGTGATTACATTACGGTATTGAAAGGCTTCGCATCAGCCATTTTTTGTTACTGCTGGGGCTGGGATACAAGCAGGGTTGATGAGGAGGATAGGCCAAAACCCACCGCGCGGGCCCATTGCGGATTGGTATTTACTTAAATTTAGGTTTTTTATACGTTATATTTTACTAGTTAAATGTTTGTTACTGTTGAACAATTAACTTCATTTTCTTCTACATTGTTGGTAACTCAATAAAAAAATTCACAGATCTCGTGCCTTTCGTTATTATTATCATTTTTATTATTTTTAGCTTTAAAGCAAATAGACAATGCAACTTATTGGCCCAAATTTTTTTAAAAGTATGGTACAGGAATGAAACTTGTTTCCAAGTAAGTATAAATTTTATCATTAGGGTTGACTTTTACTATGGCACCAAAATACCTATCCCGGTGGAAAAAAAACCGAAGAGGTACTAACGTCAGAAATAAATCGTTCATATTTTTGGCTTCAGTGCAGTTGTAACTTTTTTTCACCAGGATATTTTTTTGGTGCCATAGCAAAAGTCAGCCCTGATGATAATATCGATACTTGGAAACAAGTTTCATTCCTGTACCATACTTTAAAAAAAAATGGGCAAACCCGTCAAGGGAAAAGTTGCATGGTCTTTTAGTAAATAACAAATCGCCAGAAATATCATTTTTTTTATTTATGTAAAATGTGGAAATGAATAAAAAATACAAAATATAAAATTCTCTTGGGGTTTTTTTTTTCGATATCGCTTTTCGTTTTTGAGAAAAAGTCGATTTAGTGAAAAAGGACCCCGAAAAAGTGTGTAATTTTTCTTCATTTATGCGATTTTCGAAAAAAGTTTTGGACTTTCCAAATTTTTTTTCACTATATTGTAGCTTTTGCCAAGACGCATCTTTTGACATATATCACAATCACGTAGACCCAAAACTCCTTGAGCATAGCGAAAAATTTTCCAAGTCTATGCAAAACTCACGGGACCAGGGCGATGTCTCACTCTGGCTGAAATAGGGAATATGCATAAGTCACCGATTTTGATGAATTTGAGCTTGATCGCTGCGGACACTTATAAAAACATGATGGAACAGGAAAAAAATAAAAAAAAATGTATTATTTTAGTTTTATCACACGATGAAATCAGGGAAAAATAACAATTTTTTTTTTTCATTTTCGGATATAATGCACTTTACAGTCAGATAGAATATCGAATAAGAAACAATATTTTGTATGACACGTTTAAGTACATATACTTAAACGCAAAATTTAGGATGATAATTGAAGATTATTGGCTAACTCCATATTAAATGCGCCGAAACACACCTGAAACGTGATGTGTGACGTCACCATTTTGTATGGAGCGTTTTCGGCGGGTGCTGCTGCGCGCTAACTTCAAGTAACTATATCACGAGAAAAAAACGCAAGAGAAAAGTTTTAATATTACAGTTAATTTTCTCACGCATTATACTTTTGATTAAGATTAAAAAAAAAATTGATGCATATTCCCTATTGGGTACCTTACTGAAGCGATCGAAAAAACATTTTCAATGTTAAAATGTTTTGCGTCCAAAAATAAACTTTACCCTATCCAGTAGCCCCGATCAGCGCATGGCACGTTAGGGGCACCAGCGACCGGACGGCGTTACTTGCGGCCGGATCCGGCGTAATTTATCGTTCCGTATAGGAAACGCCTCCGAACCGCCGCCGTATCGCCGCCGTATCGCGCCGCCCATGTAGCGGAAAACCGGCGCGGCGTAAAACATTTGGACTTGTGTTCTTGCCAAGTATCGAAGGACTACTTAATAACAACCAAAAGAAAAGGGTTAGAATATTAAGTAAGTATCCTGTTTATATATTTTTTTAAAGGAGAGAAACAAAAATATCTCTCATTAATACTTGTGATATAAATTGGCAATTTAAGCTTTGCTCTTCTTTGACAAACTTTAATTTCCACCTCTTCTAAATACCTAAATGTTGTCAAATATTTTCTTTATTGCTTTCAATTAAGAAAATATTAGACAGCATTACTTATTCCAAAAATCACGTTGAGCCATGCCTAGGACCTATTTTTATGAGTTATTTAAGATTAGGAAATGGGGGGTTACATTCGAACAAGATCGAATTGGTATCGAGTAAATGTAAAAACCATGGCAACCGTTTTC
The DNA here is from genome assembly GCA_928269145.1 of Agriphila tristella. Classification (NCBI taxonomy): domain Eukaryota; kingdom Metazoa; phylum Arthropoda; class Insecta; order Lepidoptera; family Crambidae; genus Agriphila; species Agriphila tristella. Next base: position 24,516,923 of record OV743436.1, on the reverse strand, counting down.
AATGTACTAAAATAACAGATTTTTGACGTATTCGATGAAAACAAAAGAAAATCACACAACCACACAACAATCGTTGTGGAAATATAAAGTAACTTACCACAAAGCTCCACTTAGTGTCCGGGCACGAAAACTGCGACGGCGGAGCGGCAGCGGGGCGGCGCGACAGCGGAGCGGCGGCGATGCATTCAACAGTATGGCACAGTATGGAGACGCGCACGAAACGGGCGGTGGCAGAGCGGGGCGACGAGCGATGCACGGGCGGGAGGAGAGCGACGAAAACAAATGAACAAACTAGTTGGATTTGGTAGCCCGCGATTACAGTAGTGTTGTGTTGAATAATATAATAGTGTCTGTTTGATTACTAGGTAGTACCTATTTATTCAGTATGGATGTCAGCATCTTGGACATCATTTAAAAAACACAAGATGAGCAAAGAATCCGGTTTTGAAACTAGTTAACGCCTATACTTAGACCATTTTTTCGAACTAAATACAATTTTTAGACATAGGATATATTTCGTCCTTTGAATATTTTTCGGTATTGATTTAACAAGAAATTGTTTCCATAGCAACATCACATTTGACACATCAATAGAAAAAAAAAAGTTACTTTAGTGGTATACCGTGGTCCTACCAGTAGGTCAAATCGGTAGGTCCACGGGCCCTTAATGGTATTTAGCCCATCTGTCACAACACTACTAGCGCGGCTGACCGGCCGCTAAGTTTCGTGCCCACGTTCTCATCGCCCCGCCCCGCCGCCGCTCCGCTGCCGCGCCGCCCCGCCACCGCTCGGCCGCCGCCACTTTCGTGTCCGGACACTTATTCTCAAACCGTTCTGAAACTATACAAGAAAAAGTTTACGAATTCAAGCCGTTCGGTAGTTTTCAAAGGGCAAAGGACGGATTTTCGCACCGGGCACAAAGCCAAGATAAGGCGTACAGGACGACCATTAATATCAATCACGAGGTGCGCGTCACGCCTCGCCGAAGATAAGGCTTTCAATAGACCCGAGGTTTTTGTAGTAGACCTTCGGAATGCTGAGGTAACTTTTTCGCGGGTCCCTTAGTCATTGGCGGAATCGACAAGTTTATTTAGTGAGCAAATGTGATTAGTTTCCTTGGGAAGTGCTGAGGAGTAAATTTCATTCGTTTTTGTACTGGCGTAACCATGAGGACACAAAAATAGTATTACCACAACGGACATTTTTAAAAATACTCAAATCAATGCTTTATGTGCTATTGCTTTATATACACAATGGTTGTTCGGTCTTAAATTTAACAAAATGGTACATTATGGGCGATTAGAAGGGAATATGGTGGATTGATAAGTCATGTAGGTACACTCCATACGTAATTTGCAAATGGAGATGTTGAAACAGTCATCATCCTTCTATTGACTCACAGCTCTAACCACAATTTTAATGTCAATAAATTATCCAATTATACTTTCTGGACAATCGAATTTAATGAAATCCTTTGTAGACAGGTATTAAATCTTGAAATTGTTTTAGTCCCAACGATACTTAAATTAATTATTATCTGAATCTAACATAACGTTCCACAACATCTGTGACGTCGGAATCAAATAAAACATTTAACAATGGCTATGATGTTCCAGTTTAACGGTGCACCAATAAAAAGGTAATTACTATCTATAATTAAATTCGTCCTTCCAAAACTCATCAAATTTTACGATAACTCATAAATTCAATCGCAAAATTTAGCGCCGTCTTATAATTTAGGTGGGCACGGGGCGTGCACGATCCCCTACCAGCGCTGTGCGTTGACAACGCATTTGTGTTTCGGCTTTGTTGGAACAATCAGCTTATACGGCTGTTTGTATGGGGGAATTAAATTGAAAGAGAAATAGGTATGTTTGCCACAAATTGGTGTTTTGTTTTGAAATATGATCGGAGTACGAGAATTCGATGAAGACTTTGACAGTCTATAGTTTGTGGTGACGCTCAAAACCGTGAGGCCGCCTACCTACGTACCGACCGACAGGTGCCTAGATTTAGATAAGTGCCTACTATGACGGCACCATCATCCTAGGAAACCCTAGCTTTAGAGCCTAGATATGTTACCAAGTAAAACAAACGTACAACACGAATGTTCGCAACCAGCTGCACTGCGTGCTAGGTGCCTCGATACATCCAAGCAACTACCTAGAATATCCTAGTGACTCACCTACCTGAGCGGTCTCCAAGTAACCTGGATATATCTAGGCACCAATCTAGGCATCTGTCGCTGCGTTTTGCAGCATAATCCGTAAAAAGTGCAAAAAATTAAGACGTCTCTCACGCTTCCAAAGTTAGAAGGATAAGTCACAGTAGTTTGCAATGAAAAGAAACTGAAAAGGTTGGAATAAGTAACATTCCTGGCGCCATTGGTCCATTATCTGTTTAGATACAGCAATGAAACCATCGGTAGTGGCGACCAAGTTACAGCATCGTATTTATGTGTCTGAGGAGCGCGGTGCAATCCGCATAAATAACGGTCAATGGCACGAAACAACAATTTATGTACACAACCTTCACCGAGCGGGAACTCGCGTCTCAAGCTCAGATAGAGATGATTTAGAGTTCCAAGTTTGGTATACTGATCTCTTCTCCTGATTGTGTTTATGTAATTGTCTTACATGATTTAAATTAGGTTAATATCACTCAATCTGTTTTATAAACAAATATAGATAAATGGCAACAAACTGATTATAGAAAAATTCGACTCGCATCCCCTGATTTTGTAACTTTGTTGCAGTCAACTCTGACAGAAATCGCAGTTACATTGCTGCTTACTAAAGCAATGAATAAAGAATATAGAAGCAAATGTGACATCTATCTTACTTAAAGAAGCAATGTAACTGCGGTTTTAATCGACTTCAATCGAGAAATGGGGAATGTCCGAAAAAAATCAAATTGGCTGAATATTTTTCTATAGGTAAGAATAAGCTCCCTTAGTAATAGAAAAAAGTTTTAGAATTTTTTGTTGCGTAAAAAAAAAGTCTATTCGATTTCACAAATATACAAAAGTAACAGCAGAATGGAAATTATACCTTTGACACAACCTGCCACAACCACAACATGTTATTAAAAAAAGTTTCAAAAATGACAAATGTCAAAATGTCAAAACTTTTTGTTTTTTATTCATGTTGTTGTTGTGGCAGGTGATGGCAAAGGTATAATCTCCATTCTGCTGTTACTTTTACACATTTGTATAGTCGAAAAGACTTTAATTTTTTAAAAATTTTTTACTCAACGGAAAATTCTGAAACTTTTTTCTATTACTAAGGGAACTTATTCCTCTACCTATAAAAAAATATTCAGCCAATTTGATTTTTTTCAGACATTCCCCATTGTTAGCAACAGAGTTACGTAATCAGGGTGCTGATCATATTCGGACTCGGTAGCTACCGAGACTCGGTAGCTCAGTGATAAGAGCATTTCCAAAGGTCGCGGGTTCGATTTCCGTCCGAGAATATGATCTGGTGCGAGTCGATTTTTTCTAGTATATTATTTAGTATAGTATGAAAATATTGCTAAAAGCTCTTTTTCTGTTGTGTCTGTAATGGCGCGAAATCGTCATGTGGTATGACGCTGTTAAGATGCATTCATACTAAGTGCACGTGTCAACACACTTGATCGAATATGATTAGTTAGAAGAGGGGACTGATAGTGTTCTGTCATAAATAGATCGATGCAGTGACAGCACGAGATTTGGGCACATGAAAACACCTGAAAAATATGCAAAAAAATATTCAAGTAAATTAGTAAATGTTTTACAAATAAATGCTAGCAAAAACTCTTCGATCAAGAATACCCTAGGTGTTCGGTCAGAGTCTCAAAAATGGCACCTCAAATAGCGTCCCACTTACAAACTGTGCACTTATTTTGCACAAAGTTATTGATAAAAGATGTGTTTTTGTACAAAATAAGCTTATTCTGTACAAAATAAGCGCCAAGTTTGTAAGAGAGACGCTATTTGAGGTGCCATTTTTGCGTACTGTTTTAGTTCATGAAGCGTTATCTAGGATATTCCTGATCGAAGCAAAAACTACTTCCTGTTATGAGATTTCCTTCTGTAGTTTTCAATAGTTCATGTCAAAGAGATCGTCAATTTATACCGTGAACCCAAAAGCTGACCCCAAAATCTCGTAGTCACGGGCATCTAAAAGTTTTCCGGAGCTTTCTGACGCGCTTTTTGTCTAAGCGACGGAAATGACTAGCGTCCCCATCTCGGCCAGCCAATAGCTAATGACAAGCGATTTCCTGCATGCTTCGGAAGACGTTTCAACATAAATCATGATATTTTAGTTATGAACGAAACGAAAACGGAGTTCTTGCTGACTCAGTTTAGGTTTTTCACAGGATGTTTATGTTTGGTAAATAAATTAGTTGAAAAATGCGGAAAAAAATGGTGTCTTTGGTTTTATATAAGTACTATAGTAGCGTTAGTGTTGTGACATCAGCCATTTTAATGTCCTCACTGCTGGGGCACACACAAGCCTTCCTTGTAGGTGGATATGGAGGACAGGGCCATAAACCCACCACGCAGGCCCAATGCAGATTGTTGGGTGTAAATGCAGCCGGGACCAACGGCTTAACGTGCCTTCTTCCTAAACATAGAGGAACTCGAGATCCATGACCCATCCCATGACCGACCCTTGCGAAGCTTAACCTCCGCAATTGCAAGGCCAGGCGCTAAACCACTGCACCACCAAGCTCCTCACGTTAGTGATTAATAGGTATTACCGAAATACAATAACGCTTTAAGTAAATAAGATTCAAATTGCCTCTAACCAACATAATTATTCAAACCACTGAAGATTTTCCGGTCTTCTATTTTCGAAACCACTCGGAAGAAATTCTCCCATTCTTCCCGATACAACTGCTTAAGAAACAAGTTACAAACGAATGGGAACAATGCTCATTGTAAAGGGGACTGCTTCTGAAATTTCATTTTTCATTCCGTCCATGTTTTTCCGCGGTAAGAAAAGTGCAAATGACGTCTGCCGAGATTTGTGGGATGAAAGCAGGTCGCGAGACACTGGGCTGTTAACAATAGAATAGGCGGTATAAACGAGCGGTTTTAGAAGTTAAAGCACATAAATTAGAATGATTTTTTAAATTATTATCATTAGTAACGTCCGCGTTCTTGTTATTTTAATTAAGTACAGTTATTTTAAAAAAGTTTAAAAATGCATAATAATATAATTATTTATTGATATACACAACACCTTATATGAGTTGTGATAAGGGTTGCCAGATGTCCGGTATTTAAACGTACAGTTCGGTATTTTCGAGGCCTGTCCGGTAAAAAATAAATGGTCATACCGGACAGAACAATGTCCGGTATTTTGAGGAAAGTCGGTACTACTGGTCACATGCGCCTACAGAAGTAGGCATATGGCGTTATGATTGTGACTCGGTGGTGTTTACCTAATGGGTGTTAATTTTTCGAGTTTTATGTTGTTCAGCCCCCCTAGCATGACCACTGACACGATAAATATCGCGTGATAAAGCGTTTTCTCTACACTCAACTGTCAAAATCCATTGTCCAGTTAAACGTGATAAATCGCTGGTCATGCTAGGGGGGCAAGTATGTAAATACACCCAGCAAGATAAGGTAAGGCAATCTACCTTGGCATTGGTGGGCTGGTAGGCAAGAGAGATTCTACCAGACGACCAGACAGACCGGAGATCGGCTTTTATTGACGCCAGGAAAAAACTTTAGCAGGGAACAACCCATTTAGCGAAAAGCTCTCAATATGAACTATTTTTGAGGTATAAAATAAAAAAGTATTGACTGGAGCGTTTTTTAACCGCTCGACTGCACCGTCCAACGAGTCAAAAACAAATGCGAAGAGCGTCAGCTCCTAGATTAAGCTATTTACATCGGAGTTTATTGTGTAATCGTCATATTGTCGGGGCCTGCTCTGTATCTCTTTGATTACTCAGTTATGCTCTTTCGCCAGGCGGCAGTTAGCGCTAATTGAATAGCGAGAGGAACGTCTGCGGAACATCAAGTGAACGGAGTAAATTTTTTGGAGCTTGGTTATTATTACTAGATGTTATTGAAACAATTATGCAGGTACAACATCTGACAGAGCATCCAAGGAGTGTATTGCCAAGTGAAATTAATCATGTGAAAATTATTATTTTCTCCCATATTATTATAATTACTATACTTAAATAATCCGCTTTGCTGTTTTATTAACACGTTTTTATTAAGTTGCTTTCTCGTTTGTTTGTTTGTCCACAAAGTTTGCGAACGATTTTATATTAGCTTCCCGATGAGGTAAGACTTGAAACTTTCAACGTAGGTTAGAACTGGAAGGCAATGCAATATTATGGTGTCATTGAGCTGATCTGATGATAGAGCCGGAAGAAGGCCACAGGAACTCTATGATGAAACCATACAACCCTATCGTGTTTGATCTCGTTGGAATTGTCTTGAAGATTTCTCTAATGGGAGACGAGGTCCAGGGTCTGACGTTGAAGCTGGTAGGCCATGCTTTAGTAACTAATATTGAAATAGTGCAACCCCATGGAGTTTGGGCTCGTTTGAATCGTCTTGGCGAGTACTTCGTTGGGAAATAGCGTCCAAGGATCTGATGATGGACCCGGAAGAAGGCCATAGGAACTATATAATAAAACCATAAAATGTTTAGTCAGTTTTAAAAAACCTGTTTTTAAAAAAGTTTTTTTTTAGCAAATTTTATGTTGAGCTTTCTCTAATTGAATTGAGCTGGCCAATATTACACGAAGAATGAATATTGTATTAAAGTCCAATCGAGATTGACATTATGTTCCTCATTAACCTGAAGCAAGTAGGTTGGGTTAAATCCGTCTCTCACGGAGCGTTTCACCGGCGATTGACGATGACCAAGCCATTCCATAGCCAATGGAGCGTCCATGTAGGGTCTCAATGATAGCGGATACAGAAGAATGATGACTTAATGACTTGACTATATCATCGGTAAACACGTCCTAAATGTAACGAGTAGGTACCTACTTTCGTTCGCAAATTTTCTCTCTAGAAAGACCTCCACCTAACTTTACATATAAAAAAATGCCATAATAGCGTTGATTTATGTATACTCGTTCAGTTCTATAACTCGATACAATTTCAAATAGGAAATAGAAACACCTATAAAATACAGAAATAGTCTAGTAACTTTTCCTTGGAATTTATACTTAATTGCAGAGTCCTTAATTTTGAAAGTAATGATTTTTGCGACAGATTTTCACCACCAAACGTGCATCTTTCAATCACGCTGTGCTTGATTTCCCGTCCACCAGTCAGCCTCCGCTAGTCGCCCGCTACGAAGCCCACTGGCCTGGCTAACGAGCAAAAACCTCCGTACCACGGTCCCGAATTACCCCAAAACGGTAATTACAGAGTGGGCCGAACACTATGTCATCGTGACGTCATTAACGTAAGCAAAATTGTTTGAGAACCACTGTGATTCGCAGCCTTAATTAGCGATAATTATTAGCTGTGTGCGCAGCTTTCCTGTTCAATAGTCTCTTGAATTGAATAGATTGTTTTGTTCATCCTTAATTAATTGTCATTTTGGGTATGTTGGTTGACATTATTATGTTTGATGTACTAACAATGTAAGTAATTTTGATTTCCTGGTTTCCCTTTATTACTACATTGATAATGAATACATTATCAGAATAGAGCTACATATAATGTATTTCGAGTCATTCTTATTGCCTGATTTATCAACATAGGCAGGTAGTTTTGCAATATTTCAAGTTTGACTATTAATCATGCCTACTCGTCCCTTCACAACAATGTGCTTTAGAAGATTAATACCTAGAAAGAAAGTTCCCTACAAAGTGCACTGTCAAATGTGACAGCCTCTAAAACTAAGCCAAAATGGCTCAGTTTTCATATTTTATCCTTCATACGTTACCTAATCGTATCTTTAAATAGGTACGAAACAGTTTAAATTTCCCTACCTTTAGGGGATTATTACTATTATTACTATTTTATTAGATTTTAGTTCCAATTATTTAACGTGTAAATAAATCTGAAAACTGAGCCATTATGGCTCAGTGTTGGTTAGATTAAAAAACACGTTTAAACTAAACATAGTTTTCCCGTCGTTTTAGTTGCCTCACTTTACATACAAGGACCCTGCTTCTAGGTGTTATTATACTTATTCTAAGCCTAACCTTAGATAAAAGGGCCTAAAACTAATCCCGTACAGCAATCATCGTGTTTTTTCTGTTTCAGTTGGGCCCCAAACTGTCTGCGAGATAGCGATCGGGAAATATGCGCGTGCGTTCAATCAACCGGCTATCTTGCCCCGCCGCCAATTAAACTACGTCTGACGTAGGGTCTACATAAAAGATAATTTCAAATAATTGAACGGAAAGACGTAAAAAACATGTTTCCTTTTTTCCGTCATTTTAAATTGCAATATAACTAATAGATGGCACTACCCGTGCGAAGTCGGGGCGGGCAGCTAGACAATTGATAAACAATTATAGGTACGTTAGGTGTATTTTTTGTAAATTTCAGGCTTGATAATGATACCGAAATGCATGCTTAGAGACGATTTATAATTATGTTATCATTTCATCATAAAACTAAATAAAAAATAACTAAGCTGTTTCTTTACTTATGAACAAGTACTTACTAATAAATTGGTAAAAAAAATATGTAATAATAATTAAAATTTTAAATGAAAATGATAGTGATATAAGTACGAGTACCTGTGTGCTTAATTTCCATTTAGGTGTATTAACGGTCATTTTGGCCTTAAAGTGGCCGTAAAGTCATTTCGGCCTTACTTTTTAATATTTTTTCTTTGTTTGCTGACCGTAGTAATTTGTTTTAATAACGCTCTTTTTGGTCAATGTTGTTTATTTGCTGGCTTCCTGCTAATCCCAAAATAGGTCCGCACAATAATAAATGTCAACATGTTCGCTATCGTGCTATTATGGCGCCATATTTGGGATCAAAGAATGATAACAACAGTTGTAAACAAATATGGTTTAGCCGAAACTGTCCTAAATAAATTAACAGATTTGGGGTGGATTTGGGGTTTTCACTTTTTGATAATTTAGCTACGTATTTTAAACAAATAAAATACTTAACTAATTATTACTCGTAATAGACTATTTGACTAATTTTGGAAAACAATTTTTAATTATTCCTATTTCATTAAAAAATCAATGTTAAAGTTTAAAATTTTAAAACCGCGCCAAAAACGCTATGGCGCTGGACACGAGACTTGTTGACGTCACAAGCCTGTAATTAGTCATTTGACAGTCATCATGACTCGCGGAATGGTCGTGTCAAACGCCTGAAGCCATATTTATTTACAGGCATGTGACGTCATCAGTCAGCTTCGAGTGTTTTCGCCACAGGAAAAAAATCAAAAATTATTGCATTTTTCTAGGTGAAATTAATCAATTAATAGACTTAATTTAGTCCTTATAATAGTTGAATATGTTTTTTTACACCATGATCTGTTAGGATGACCACAATTTATAGTATATTTTCAATGTTGTCAAATTGTCTATTGTTAAATGTTAACAATAGACTATTCCCCAAATTCGAAAAAAAGCCGAAAAGTGTCTAAAAATTGTAAGAACAGCTAAGTATTACACATTATTAGCTGGTGTTTATTCGAAGGAAACAAAAGAAAAATAATGAATATGCTAGCTAAATGAGTTTTAGGTCAAAAATATTTTTTGATTACTTTACAAAAGTCAGAATCGAACTTCGCAGAGATGTAGGTATTATGAATTTGACACTTCAAAACGTTGTTAATTACTAACTACCTAATACTTGGAATATTTTTTTTTATTATGATATGGCAGTTTACGCATCAAGATGTAAAGATAGAGATTAAAGATTTGTAAAGCAATGACGGAATTTGAAAAGCCAAGGCTTTTCAAATTCCGTCATTGCTTTACAAACGTAGATATAACTCTCTAGACTCTAGAGGGCCAGAAACATTCAATAATTTCGTCGTGCAACATAACAACATTTCCCCTACTAGTAGATCCCCTGGCACCACCCGTTATCTCTGGACATCTTCATCCCGGGGCGTAATTGGAAATCGGGAGATAGCTCTGATTGAATGCATGTGCACGCCTGCAACGGTTTACGACGGGGCATTTTAATGGCGAACGAATTTATTAACGATGGTGGTCTGTTTTTTTTTTAATTAAGGATTTTTTGAGTAAGATAAACAACATTTTCAGAATTATGAAAGTCAATGTAATGACTCACGGGCGACTATCATATTTTAATTTGTTAAAATGAGGAGTTGGTAAGTTAATCGATGTGAATCTTCAGTCCTTGAACCCTTCAAGACGGATTTTAAATAAAAGACAATAGCTGGCATAACGTCTTGCGTTCTTAACTTTTTTATTTTTTTATACATAACGAGATAGTGCTTGGCCTTCATTCAGTGACGAAGGCCGAAGGTGGAAGCGCACTACACCCGGAATCTTCATCACTGAGGAACTGGCTATCTTACGTCTAACTGCCGGAACACAATAAATTTTTAAATTGCTGTTATGGCGTCAGACTTAGGTAAGATGGTGGTAGCAAACAAATACAAACAAAGATAAAAAAAATAATTAATTAACTTAACAATTATTAAAACAGCAAGATTTTTAAGGAGACTTTCAGTTGCATCATATTCTAAAGTCTAATGCCAGGTAGTAAGATACTTTTTGCACTCGTTAAATTAGATATTATAGTTAAATCCGATAAAAGTCTTAGATACAAAATTTTATTTTAATGCGTTAGCAAAAAATACACGATTTCTCGATCAAATATTAAAATTTCTCAATTGCAGACAGCATGTAAATTACTTTGAAGCAAACAAAAAGTCCCGCCCGCGATCAAAATGATCTTACTCAAGATCAACTCCGTTAAGCAAAGGCTCAACACTACGTATCTATGTCTGATCCGAAAGCAAACGTTAAGTAAGCCGAACAAACGAGGTTAAGCGCGAGGAATTAGCGGCACCCCTGATAATTGTCCAGGGGTGCCACGCGAGCTTTGTGCCAATTATGGCACTTTTTACACCCTACACTGACAGACCCTAGGCCGGCGAAGTAATAAATACGGATTAGCATTGCTCTGTAAATATTTTTGGATAGATTGACCATTCGTTGACACCAGCGAATTCATAATATCTTTGTTTATTTTCAACAAACATAAACTTATTCCTACACTATTTACCTTTTATACCTACATTTGTCTTTTAATCTGATCGTATGTGCTAATTATATAGGTAATCGATACCTAGTTACTATCATTACTTCGCAAGTTCGCACATACTATCAGATAGTATGTGCGAAGCCGCTGGATGCGGGCAGCGCAGGACCGATCGTCGTGGAGATCCTTGGGGAGGCCTATGTCCAGCAGTGGGTGTCGTGCGGCTGATATGATAATGATATGTTCGAAAAAGCTTATGATAATCAAGAGCAAAAATCTAGGAATGTAGTTTGTATTCACAATCACTGTTGCCATAGCACTACAATTAACTATGAGCTCAGAACTGTATAGCGAATCACCCTTTTCCGATGGCACGGTTCGCCGAAATCACTCTTAGTCGACGGTTGGTTCCACGAATAAATCCATCGCCGATAGAACTATTCGCCGAAAACACCATTCATCGATGGTCGGTTCAGCTACAACACCTTTTACCGATCGCTGAAATACTTATGTACTAACGGAGGAGCCGTTGGATTCAGGGGTGAGAACAATTATCTCCTGCGATGTTATGCTGTCCTGGTACTTTTGTTCCACTTGAGACCTCCAACGTGTGTGATGTTTCATGATGTGTCGGTTCAATAGTTAAGACGTAAAGGCGTTATAAATAAACTGACTTTCGCATTTATAATATGTAAGGAAAGGATTTACAAAAGTCGGCGATCGGTAAAAAGTGTTGTAGCTGAACCAACCATCGATGAACAGTGTTTTCGGCAAATAGTTCTATCGGCGATGGATTTATTCGTGGAACCAACCGTCGACTAAGAGTGATTTCGGCGAACCGTACCATCGGAAAAGGGTGATTCGCTATACAGTTCTGAGCTCATTACTATACTTTATTGGTCTTAGTATTAACTTTTTGTTATTTTCCTTCCAATATTATATTTGATAGACCTATTTCCCAAACAACATACGGACCGAAGAATAATTTTACTGCGAAAGCAATAAAAATCATACGACAATAATAAAAAGGTAATAAAGTAACGCTGATGTTCTATCAATTTGCAATTCATAAATAGAGTTATAAAACATTGGTCTTATATTCGCGAATTCCTATTGAAACAGTCCTTCACCCCTTGTAATAAATATTACCAAGTTAAATTGCATATGCTTAAAGCGATATTGACCCTTAATATTATAAGAGATACAATATAAAATACTTTTACTCATTCGCAATGTGTAACTTAGTCCACCCATCGACTTTGTGTGACATTCGCCGATGTATGTCGCCACAAGAAAGTGAGTCACACAGACATAGGGTCTTTGACAAGAACCCAAGTACCTTAAATGTTACCAAAATATAAAGAAATGCCAATATCATACCTACCTAAGGTATGATATTGGCATTTCTTTATCTGATGATATTACAGGGGAAAATATTAGGCGAGTAAAAAAAGTTGTCTGATTATATAATGATAGAACTTGTAGCTGTATACCGAACTTGTAAATTTTTGTTGAAAGAAACGCTGCCGTTGGGTATCCTGGGCATATTCCAAACATTTTCGAAGTCATAGCGAATTTCCGTAAACTTATAAAGAAACATTACAACAGTTTAGTTTTACATAGAGATTTTAGTTTTAGACTCATCTCAGAATTGATACGATCAAGCCCAGAACAGTATAATTTAAAAATGTCTTCAACAGCGGAACTTCAATTTCAATTTCCATTAATCTATGCCAAAATTTTTAGAGTCTATTAAATATTCAATTGAGAAGTTCTTAACAGAATGAAGTACTCATTATGCTCTCAAGGAATAAAAGTGCGTTTCATCGCTGCTCCCCTACAAAACCCACAAATGATTTGCAATTATGCAGTTCCAATGGAGTTATTACATCAATACGGGTACGGCGCGCGGCGGGGTGGCTAGCAACAATTGAATTTTAACGACCTATAATATTACTGCGATACACACAGACTTTATGATTATACTTCCATGGGTTAAATGATTTATTTGTGTATCCATCATACATACATGGCGACCGCGCACCGGACGACGCTCCGTGGGTAGGCCCCCGACAAGGTGGACCGACGTGAGGGGGAAGGTCGCAAGAAGCCGCTGGATGCGGGCAGCGCAGGACCGATCGTCTCGTGGAGATCCTTGGGGGAGGCCTATACCCAGCAGTGGGTGTCGAGCGGCTGATATGATGGGTTAAATAAAGTATCAATAAATATTTTATAAGGATGTGTTACTGATTGTGAGCAGTCTCTTCGATGAAAATAAAATGTGAGTGAGTTAAGTATTTGAGTCAAATAATTTTGAACAATTAACTGTAGATTGCCCATTTTATTGTTCAAACGTCTAACAGTTGACAAGAAGAATCTCTAATCACAACAATGGCACAAGACTACGGAATAAGAATAAAGAAATGAAATTCAATGTTGATTTTCAGAACTTACGCTTTCTATAAAAATTAGAAAATATTGCGAGATTGCCACTTTAGGTTACTAAACTATGAAAGGAAATTATTATTTTATACATTCAAAATCCTTATCACATTCAATATTTATTATATTTACTGTACGCCAGCTGTTACATTTAAAATAGCTATTTTGAGTGACCGGCTTTGGGACTCAAAAGTTTGGCTTTTAAATGTGTTTTATTCAATGCTTTTTGTCAAAAAAAATTTTTTTCTTAGCGTCAAACGTAACGCTAGTCCTACCAAGCAGTGTGTCGCACAAGATTTGGCCACAGATGGTTGGCCAGATTTGTACAGATGAAAATCCTATTTGGAAAGAAGCTGTGGTCACCGACCGTGAAAACAGACTTACTGGATGTTAATAATTTATGTGCGCAGATCTACCTACAGTAGTAAATAGTAGGTAGATATAAGAACAGGCTTCACTGTACATTGAAATTGGATAGTCTTTGAGGTCGACCGGGCCAAAGTAATCGTTTTAGGTATGTCCCTTTTATATAGTTTTATGGTTCCCTCGTTAGATCAGATTACTTATTTGCATATCGGATTTCTCTTTGTCAGTGTGATTATATTATGGAATATTTAATGAAAATATATCATGAGTTTTGCACGCGCATAAGATTCTCAAAACTAGATGGAAACACTATTATTATTAAAAAAATTGATGTCAATGAATAGTAATATGTGAGAAACGTTAAACAAAATATATTCTTTTGAGCCGTGTAGATTCCTAAGTAAAATATTTAGTCGGTTCGATTCGATAGAAGTATTAAATTGCACTAATAAAGCTTTGCTTCGTAGCAATCTCAAATATTCAACGTTGTTCTAAAAACGAAATTAAACTTATGATGTAGGTATCAATTAATAATTTTATTTCTCATGTTAAATGGCGCACATGTAAACACGCGGGGGGAGAAATTAAAAAAATAAAAATATCTCTACAAATAAAAACATATCTAGCTATCGCCTACCTACCCTCAAAGATTATGCAGCAGCGGCGACAAAAAGAGATGCAATTATAATCATTTTATTAGGGCGCGCTCACATTGACACGTGTGCACGCGTGCCGTCTAACAACCCCCGAGAAACACACAAATTAATGTCACAGTTGAGAAGTATACAGAAACACACCAAGTGTGTTTATTTCATACTATCGATAGAAAAAAAAACAAAAAACCTAGGTTTCACCAAAAGCGATCGTCTACACCTAGTATTAGCCGACTAAAACTAGGTGTAGGCGCACTTCGGGTGTTGTATTAGCCGTGCCCGTAACATATTCATCAATACAGTATGCCTTTGTATGTAATTTGTGACACTGTAATGTTCTCTTGTCTTCCTTCAAAAGATTTTCTCTCGTTTCATAAATATTGCTCTTCATTTTATTCCAGTTTCTATACTGCCTCAATACTCAGTTAAGTATGCAAATGATACGACTCAGATATCAAAAGAAAAATGTCACTTTGTGTTAAACATTAATGCGCCTTAATATGACTAATCAAACTTCAAAGTGATGAGCTCGGCGGAATATGCTCTACTAAATGTTAAAGTTACAAGTACTAATGTAGAACTTTGTCCCATACTCAAAAGCTACCTGTTAAGATGAATTTGCGGGAGTTGAGTACATTTTAATACGGCACAGTATTAAAGTGTACCCTACGAGACTTCTTAAAGTTTCGTATCATTTAAATTACGAACTGTTGAACTAACAAGTTAATTAAGATGAATAACTAATGAAAAATATTAGAAAAAATCGGCTCACCCGTAGCAACTTAGACGGGATTCGAACCCGCACCCTTAGGATTCCGGCCCAATGCACTACCAATTATGCTACCAAGCCGCTGAGGGATGTGGCGAAATTTTCTAATACTTTCCACGCTTCCGCTGAAGATCAGCGCCATCTCACCAATGTGAAGAGAACAACTTCGACATTCGGTTGTAGCACCCTTGCAGGTGCCAGACAATCAATTAAGGTGAAACAGTACAATTTTAAACTTTTAGATTTTTGCATTCACAATGCTATTTTTATATTAAGATGAATAACTAATGAAAAATATTAGAAATAATCGGCTCACCCGTAGCAACTTAGACGGGATTCGAACCCGCACAACAAGTTAATTATTAGTGATGTGCGTATACTCTAGACTAGAGTCCTTTTTGTATAACCCACTTTGAGTATAATACTCAAACTATTAATATTCTCAGCTAATATAATATTCTCACTCAGCTGAAGAAGTGGCAGTGGGCGGTACACATAGCGAGAAGAACCGATGGCACGCTCCGTGGGTAGGCCCCCGACAATATGGACCGACGTCACAGAATATATAGTACTCCGACGTGAGGGTGAAGGTCGCGGTACGCCGCTGGATACGGGCAGCGCAGGACCGATTGTCGTGGAGATCCTTGGGGGAGGCCGATACCCAGCAGTGGGTATCCTGCGGCTGATATGATGATAATGATGAGGTTATTAAAGTAAATAATAATTTTAAATAATTGCTTTGCTGAGCAATAATTGTGTTTTTGTATGCTTTGCTTTTTTGCAATTTTACTAACACGACAAATACAGCTACACTTTCGACTATTTGTCGAATACCTTAAAAAACATTATTTATTTAAAAGCCTGCCTTTATTTACTACCTTCGTAAAAGGAATTTCTCTAGAGGTACACAGTCAAAGGTTTCCAAGTTGAACTGGACACAGCCAACTCCGTAGGAACGGAACTGTGACACAGAAAGCACCGGGAATAATATTTGAAGCGTGAAATTTTCTCTGCATGTCAGCGATGCAATTGTCGGACATCTACAACTCAATTTTTGAACTACTCGCTTACTTCGTGAAATGTAGACGCTTTATTTATGAGTATATAGGTAGTTACTAAATATTATATGATTTATTACTACCACAGCTACGCCATTTAAGTGGCAAAGTGTCCATACAAGCCGATTCAATAGACAGATCATTACATTTTTGTAGAACGGCTTATATTTGCCATAATTTCTCCCCTCGCCAGTGCTATATCATAATAAACTACACTTCTTGTATTTTATATGATTAATAAAAAGTAACGTACTAAAATACTATGTTTAAAAGAAAATATTTAACTGGTGAAAAAACGAACCATATCAAAAGCTGAAACGGAAGCAAGGATAGTGGGAATTAATTAAAACAAAATTTAAAATCCCTAAATTAAACTATTAATTCCAAGAGAAAATCCTAAATTCTAATTTATACGACATAAAATCTATCAAGCAAGAGGAATTCTAACTTTCTTCCATTATAAAATTCTATCAGATTCGATCGGCTCATTAATGAGTCACTCGCATTCGCATCATTTGAATGGGAAGGCGCGCATTTTTGCACGATCAGCCTCTTTGAGTGAATGTAGTGGACCGTCAAAACAGTAGACTCGGCACGTGCAATCACACGAGTCAGTGAGTGAGTCGGTCGCGCGGCCCTAATGAGCGGCGAACGAGTGAATGAATGGAGGTGCAGTGACGCCGCGTGACGTCACGACAGGACGCCAATTTGCGTGCTATAGACTTAGAAAATTTTTCGTTAGTGGAATATTATGTTCCCGTCCTGCAGGGTACTTATTTCAAATTTAAAAACAAAAGACAACATATAGGTACATACACATATTTATAACTAGCCTTTGCCTGCGACTTCATTCGCGTGGACATTTTAGAATTATGAATTCTTAAAATGCTGTAGAAGGCGTTCCCGTCCCCTTTCTCGTTTAAAATTGGGTTCAGAGATATTTGTAACCCGTATCCCGTTTCCCATTTCCCGTTTCACATTCCCGTTCCACTTTTTCACGTTTACACTTTTTCAATTTTTTCGCTTTTTCACTTTTTCAGTTCTTTACTTTTTCACGTTTTCATGTTGTCACTTTTTTACTTCTCACTATTTCACTTTTTCACGTTTTCTCTTTTTTCACTTTTTCACCGTACGTACCGTCGCCATATCCACCCACCCTATATACCTCAAAGTGGCGCGTACATAATGTATCAAAAATTCAGATGTACAGATTGAATCCAAGATTCTATTAGTACATTATGATATAAGTGCTGTAATTATCAAAGCACACGTATATCATACGACGCCGACGTTTTATAACATATCTGCGAGGAAATAAATAAAACTCGGACGTTGCATCTTTGCTTGTTTTCCATATGATGAAATTTTGATACGTTTGCAAGTATCTATCGGTCGATTTTTCTGGTAAGGAGCTTAGAGTAGCCTTTTTCGCTGACTCTGAGACTTCTGGCGGTGTCGAATTAATAATTTCATCACTAGGTACTTGACGACATTTTCAAATAAAAGCAATACAGCAAAAAGAAAAAGCGCGCGGAATAAGTAATTTTTACTTGTTCAAATTAGCGTAGCGCGCGCATCAGCGCTTTTTTCGAGCACAGAAAAACAGCCAGTACCTATTACGTAAGTAAATTAATATTTTTGTAATTTATTTAATTAAATTAAACAATTCAATGTTTATTTATTATATTTTATCTCCCAAAGTTAATTTTATTCATAAAATGTTGACCTCTATTCTGACATAAAAACGTAGCTAAGATTTAAAAAAGTAAGTACCGTTCGTTTTAGACGGAGCATCTTGATAAACCGTGCGTTTTACATTACATTACCGCACAAGTACGTAATGAGATACAATACGGTATTGAAATTGGTGTAATAGACCCAAATATGTTATAAAGTTTATTTACAAACAATAACCTCAAATAAGAAAATACATAGCAAAAGTGCCAAAGGTGGCCACTTTTTGCAGTTTTTAGTTTTGTAAAAATGCTCCAAGGTAATTTGATCATTACTTATTTAGAAACTTTTACATTAAATTGAATATAAAAAAATTACTGAAAGAAGACAAGGCAGGCAATTTTTTCCAAATAAATTGAATGCAGTTCCGATCATTATTAAAATCAAAATGAGGGGTCGTCCATTAATCACGTGAGCCTCGAAGGGGGGGGGGGGGGGTAGTTGAAAAAATCACGAAGTATCACAAGGGGGGACGGGGGGTGTAGCGAGATATCACGTGTATTAATTTTTTTCGTTGAACTCGTGATTTTTAACTGAAAACTGCGTGTGATTGTTGACTCACCGTTTACCAGGACGATTTCCCCGTGCACCGCGACATATTTGTACTGAAAAATCTTGAGATAAAAGAAAACACGTGTTTTAGAGGGGGGGGGGGGTAAACGTAAAACCTCACCATGCATCACCAGGGGGGAGGGGGGGTTAAAAATTGGCCAAAAAAACATCACGTGATTAATGGACGCCCCCTGAAGTCTTTTTTCAGTAAAATTTTATGTACTTTTCCTTCTTCGTGTGACAAAGTTTTGGGACATTCTGTGAATTCGAGGGCTAATCACCACAGTTATATTCAAAACTAGCTTTTGCCCGCAACTTCGTTCGCGTGATTAAGATAGTTGTGCATTTATTTTGAAAGTCACGGATTACCAATATACATAGGTATTTATTAGTAGACCTCATTTCACACATTTAAATTTTCCCGTAAAAAAATATGTACAAACTGAACACTCTGTAGCACCCTGTATATATAGGGATTTTCCAAAACACATTCTTAGTGCTCACCTACACCATGAAAGGAATTTCACTCCAAACATGGTGACTCTACCTTCAACCCTATACAAATTCCCATACAAAGTAAAACCCTGTATAACGGGAATTTTCCAAAACCCTTTCTTAGTGCTTATCTACATCATGAAGGGTATCTACCCTCCAAAAATTGTGTCTCTACCTTCAGCCTTTAGGGCTCTACACCTATCTCAACAATGAATCAATCAATTTAGAGTTTTTTATATATATAGACTAGCTTTTGCCCGCGACTTCGTCTGCGTGGATATTCGAGAAAATCCAATGGGAACTTTTAACCAGGAAAATTTGTATTAAAAGTTTTAGTTTCATCAAAATCAGATCAGCCGTTTTAACGGGATTACGCGGGTTTCCACCAAGCGCGCGAACCCGCTTTTTTTCGTACAATATCATCCCCTATTTTAACCCCTACAGACTTACATAGAAATTTTCATCCCCTATTTTAACTCATTAAACCATTATTTCGCAATAAAAGGTAGCCTTTGTCCTTTCTCGAGCTCTACTCTACCTCTGTACCAAATTTCATCCAAATCAGTTTCGTAGTTTAGGCGTGAAGGCGTAACAGACAGACAGACAGACAGAGTCACTTTCGCATTTATAATATTAGTATGGATGGTCGCCGGGATACAATCGAGATCACCAGGCTAAACTAGACTTTCAGCTGAGTCAAGTGGCTAAGTTTGGATATAGAAAATGCATACTTCCATCAGCCCAGACCGCGAACGAATGCAACTCCATTTGAATAAAACCGAAGTTTCGGCACGCCCGCTTATCAGATTTGTATTAATTTGGAATAAATATCTAGTTAATTCTCTAAGCTTATACCGTCAGCAAATTCGAATCAACATGGCCAACGGGTTGGAAAATAATATTTTGCAAACTATTCCGACACGTTAACAACGACAAAACATAAACCTATCGTACTTATTATATTTTATTGAACTTCCAAAAATAGATACATAAGTAGTTATGTACGGAGACAAAATAATCAAAAAAGGATATCATCCACGTTTCATACATTTTTGGTCCATATATGAAAGTGCCGGCCATAAAACGAAAGTGCTTTATTCTGATAGATTTTGTCCATCTAAGCATTTTTTATTATTGCACCGAAGCTGCCACCGCTTCACATTTGTGTCAAAATGTATGAAAAGACAGACTCTTTGCACTCACGTGCAGCGGTGCTACAGCTTGGGTGCCATAAAAAGAAATGCTTTGGCGGACAAAATCTATCAGAATTTGCTTTTTGGCCAACTTTTTTACATTTGTGCCAAAATTTATGAAAAAACAGGGTTTTTGAACTTATTTAAAATCCAGTACCTATAGCGGTGCTACAGCTTCGGTCGGTACCATAATAAGAAATGTTTAATTTAATTAGGCGTCTTATTTAATGCACATAACCATATTGATGACAATGATGAAGTTGATTAAAAAGACAAAGAAACAATATAAAGTTTCATAAATTGTAGTAGGTAACGAAAGACAATGCGGCATTCCACAGCCTTCTCTATGGGCATTCGGATCTGAAGATCAAAGAGTCTTCATAGACCACTAAAGCTATTGTACAGATAGCAAACGTAGCATAAAATATGTACACCATTACTCGTCCATTCGTACAACGGGAGCTCCTACTTATTAATTCAAGTCAGCTAATACCGCAACAGCAGTCCGTATTGAAGCAGGCCCAACAAATATCTTGATAGCAGCGAACTAAAATTTATGGAAATGTAATTGCTAGCAAATATTGCTTAAAAAATGGCACCACGGGGCCGAAAAAGTACAACCCGCTCAGCTTTAGTCGGGCCAGCCACGCACCCGATGACTGACGTTAACGTTCTTTACAATAATTGCAGTTTGGATTGTAGAGAAAGAGAAAGAGAAGTTTATTAAAAATGACGTCCTGTGTAGTCAAGTGTAAAAGACGCAAAGGCTTTAAAAATATGCAGAAATAGTGTATCATATTTTTTCGTTTAAGTATAGAAAATATCTATGAGTATACAAATTATGGTCGCAAATAAGCAACCAGTGCTCAGACGCTATGTGCTGCATAATTAAATGACAGCATTTTTGTCTCCATCCATTTAGTTGTACTTTTCGTGTGGTGCCAGTTTTTGAGCGCAATGCTTGTTCCATAGATTTTAGTTCGCTGCTTGATAGTAAGTAATTAGAGAGATCTGCATGTAGATAAGTGGTATTTGCATGCCCTGCCAATGATTCACGCTCGTAATGCACCGTTTGGCGATACGGTCGGTCTGTGCGTGATTTCAATCTTTAGTGCTTTACACAGAAATTAGAACTCCTGCGTAGAATATAAATTACTAATGGGTAGTAATTCCCATTTTGGGTATCAAAAATACTAAATATAGCGTACTGAAATACTAAGTGGGCGACGGAGTGACGGCGATTACAAAAATTGAAAATTGATGACTTTAAAATACAAATTGACTTTAAGATACATATTTTATTTTAAGAAGGTGACTATTATCCTAATCGAGATGACAAAATACTGGGCAGCTTAAATCACTCAGTATTTTTGTCACTCATTTAGAATTATTGTCACTGCTCACTTAATTTATTTATCTCCTACATGTAGTCGCCCGATTTACGTATTTTTGTAATCCACAGTTTGTAGCCCGTTTAGTTATTTAGTCGCCCAAAAAATAAATCGCTGCAAGGTTTAATACCATTAGCAGTCGCCTTTAATTATTTCCAGTCACCCAATTAATTAATTCCCATTAGGTACTAATTAAATTTTCTTTTTGCTGCTACACAAAACAAGATGTTACAATGACGTGTCCCGTTGAATCTTTTCCTATTATAACAAACGGCAACATTTTGAATATAATAATTTACTTGGAGGATGTTGTTAATGTTACTCGAAATAAGAGGGAAAATGGCAAAGTGGATTGGTTCACGTACCTATGACGAACTAGAAAACTTACTAAGAGTAACTATGTAAGATAATCACAATTTTCAAGTAGGTGACACCTAGCACTCACACACAATACTAACACACTCACACACTTTTACTCACACTATCACACACACATTCACTTACACACAAAACGTCCATTTTATTTTTATTTTTACGTCTATTAAAAAATTAAATTAAATTTAAGCAAACTCAACTTGATCTTAGTTTTTAAATTATATTTTTGATTCATTTAACATGGTAATAAAAGTCGCATTTATAATGTTTATTCTGATAACCAATGTGTAAAAGATTATCTACAATACAGGCCTAGCCTAGTGTAGAAATCATTTAATTTTTAGCTACGATGCGTTTCACGATACAACGTTAACATTTTATGAAACTTTTGTAACTCATTCTTTGCTTTATTTATGTTATGTTAATGTTGTAAATAATAAAGATTATTATTATTATTATTATTACTTGATTTTCATGTTACCCAATATAGGTTGGTAAATAATAAAATACTTAAATAAATGGGTCAGTTTATTTAAACTACTACTGTTTTCTCGGAAGTAATTTTTTTGTAACACAAATCTCATCGTGGTTTTAGCACGAGTTACAAAAACGCTTACGAATGCCTTTGCGCATAATATCAGAAACGCAAAATAGCCGATTCGCATAATATGAGATACTTATAATAACAGATTCTCAAAATAGCCAAAATTGTACGGGCAAAAATGTCAGGAAATCAAAAACGCAAAATTAACTAAAGAATTTTTAGTTCCATAGGCGATACCATATGGATCGCCTCGTGTTCTAACGAAGCTAAAACAAAGATCACATTTTTTATTGTAGGTAGTGTAGTTACCTATTATCTGATGTTGAAATATATTGAAAATATAAAATAAAGTCTAACTAGAAGTACCAGGACTACATAGTTACAAAGGAGGTACTTGATATCTTCTTTTAAATTCAGGTACATAAGTATGTTGAAAATATTTTATTTAATTTAATTTTTTAATTGGATATTTAATTTAATAGAAAAAATACAAGAAGAAATCGAGTCACCCGTAGCAGCTCAGACGGGATTGCTGCTACGGGTGAGTCGATTTTTTCTAGTATTTTTGAATTTAATTAATTTAATTTTTTAATTGGATATTAAATTTAATAGAAAAAAATACAAGAAGAAATCGAGTCACCCGTAGCAGCTCAGACGGGATTGCTGCTACGGGTGAGTCGATTTTTTCTAGTATTTTTTCTATTAAATTAATTAACTTAATACAATACAATACTAATAGCCTTATAAAGCCGAATATGGTAGATAGGGACCATTAAACTGAACAACTTTTACTATGGGACCAACTCTGAAATCGCGAAAAAAGAAAACAGCTGTTTCATACAAAAATTAATAAGTAACGAAAATATCAAAATATTTTCAACATACTTATGTACCTGATTTTATGTAACTGATTGTGTGTAACTATGTAGTCCTGGTACTTCTAGTTAGACTTACTTATTACCAAACACCCACATATGATAAAATAAAAAACTTATTAATGACCTATTAGTTTCTTTGTCATCGACTGTACTTTGGCTATATTGAGAATCTTTTATTATAAGAATCTCATATTTTGCGAATCGGCTATTATGCGTTTCTGATATTATGCGCCTAAAGGCACGAGCCAAATTTTTCTTACAGCTTTAAGTATTTTCTCTTTACAATCCATCCATAAAACCGTATTTTAAATCAGTATACTTAAAGTTACCTGTTATTACATTTGTCAGTAATTACCGGACATTTGGCGCATGATACCGTCACATCATCCAAAATCACACATAGCAAAATATTTCAGCATTTCTTGGCTACAACTTAAGCCACTATGCAGCTAGTCATCGCATGAAACAAAATTGGTCTAATTCGCTAATGCGTCATGGCCGCTGGATGTCAGACATGGTGCTGTTTGATATTCATTCCGGCCAATGCGAGTGGACGCATCGCGAACAGTGGTTACCTGTTTTGATGTTTGCAATGATAACTTCAAATTTACGTGGATTTGATACCGATGTAGGATGTAATGTTGATGAATCAAAACTTTAAATGTCTTCAATCTTGGACAAACGTCAAAGCTTCGCAACTTCTATAAGTATGAATCAATTTTATGGAAGTAGAATAAGGTACAATGCCTAAAGTACGGTACAAAATAGGGAAAGTTTAAAGGAAAATAAGTTTCTTACTTTAAAATTATTTGACTGTAAACTCTATTAAATCTTTTGTAATAATCACAACCTCAAGCGAGGCAAGGCAATAAGAAGAGTAACTAATTATTTTACATTTTTCAATCATTAAAATCTAGTAGCGTATGTTCTTTCCAGACCATAAATGAATGCTATACTTAAACCTGCAAATTAATTCGGTAAGCACATCCTAATTCTTGATTTCGTACATTAGGACTGTCCACAACAACAGTTCGTCTACATATATGAATTGCAATCGCACTCACTTTGGCTCGCATAATCTATCAAATTCGTCCACTACACCCAGCCCGTAGACACCAAACACAAACAAAATTGAACCAAATATACTCAACCGCTAAGCCGATTGTACTCTGCGCCGGTTTACTCAGTTTGTGATCACTCCTGTTTGTTGTGTTGGGAACACAGAACTGTTCGTAGTTCGTTTGCACAAACGTAATCTGTTTGATTTCTGTTAACTATTGCGTTGATTTTGTATTTTGTGCGCCGAAATAGTTTGTCGTTTACGTCGACAAACTATTTACAAGCCAGTGAATAAGTGCTTTACACCTAGTTCAGCACAACGCACATGGCCTTCGTAGTTAAGTGCGAGACGAACGGTAAAATGTATAATTATACATTTTACCGTTCGTTGTCTTTCCTCTGATCTCCATAACACTTTAGCTGAGTTTGCCTACTTTGGAATCAGAGCAATCTTTGTAATGTTGTCAAATATATAAAAAAAATAAAAAAAATTGTTACAATGCGTTAGTAAGTTCAGTCAGCGCTACGCGGCAATTATACAATTCATTCTTGCGGATGATCCACGTCGCACAAAACCTAAGAAATTATGGTCTGTGTTTTCAAATTATTAAAATTATCGGGATTATATAGAGGTGGACGGATAATTAGAAACACCAGTAAATTATCATAAAAACAAGGTAACAACCAACTGTTCTGATCAGCATTGTAAGCCTGTATTTATATACCTGTGACATACCCAAATACCTATGCCAATAAACCCTACTTAAGTATAATATAGGTACTTGATAAATTTATGGTCTCGAAGGATTGCTCAGCTGAAGTGGCAATGGGCGGGACACATAGCGAGAAGAACCGATGGCCATTGGGGCGGTAAGGGTCTGGAATCGCGACCGCGCACCGGACGACGCTCCCTGGGTAGGCCCCCGACAAGGTGGACTGACATGAGGGTGAAAGTTGCCGGAAGCCATGGATGCGGGCAGCGCAGGACCGATCGTCGTGGAGATCCTTAGGGGAGGCCTATACCCAGCAGTGGGTGTCGTGCGGCTGATATGATGATGATGATGATGATGAAATGGTCTCTTGTACATAAAGAAGGGCCAAAATGGAAAATGTAAGTAAATATCTATACCACCGAAGTAGATCAAAAAATAAAATACACAAGTCTTTAATAATTCAGCTGTTTCCAAGATACGTTGTTTTTACTCTTGACATCAGACAACATTGTTTCGTTATTAGGCTATATTCACGAAGCAATCACAACGTGTTTATCTGACATTGTTGCTGCGGGCACGTGATAAGAAAGTGAATTTGTTTCGACTTTAATCTGTTTGCCCTCCTACCCTGTTTACCTGTTCTGTTTACCTTACTGATAATGTACTCCCCTCTTTATTTTTGAGAAATCATTAGATAATGATGTTCAAAGTTAGCTTCAGATATCTTTTAGTCATAAAATATGATAAACTAGCGGCCGCCCGCGACTTCGTCTGCGTAGAAAGTTTTTTTGATATCCCTTGGGAACAATATTTTTTCAGAATGAAAGGTCTCTGTACCACTGATAACGTGTATGTAAAATTTCATGATGATCGGTTCAGGAGTTAAGACGTGTAGGCGTAACAAACAAACAATTAAACGTACTTTCGCATTTATAATATTAGTAAGCATGAATAAGTAGGATGGAAAAGATTTGAATAATTGATTTCTTTTTTGAGAAAATAGGTTGAAAAGTTTTTCTAAATAATTTCCCGGAATATAACACATTGAAATCAGTTCGAGACAATCATAAAAATATAATGACACCAATTTACTAATGTAGTGATTTTAGGATCGGTTTCCGCTGGGTATTGGTAAGACCATAAAGCACTTTCGTCTTCTAAAGCTCTGCAGCTTGCATGTTCTATATAATTTTCCAATTTTAAAACATAGAGATCACATTTTGCAAAGGTAATTGTCCAAATAGATATCTACTAAGGTAAGCCTATATAAAGTTTTAATCAGATCATCTTCAGAAAGCACTCCACTTAGTCGTCTCCCAATTTCCTTCCTAACAAGATGCCCTTTAAGAATTACCTACTTTTTATTACCTTTAACGCGTCGTAAACTGAGGGGCTACTACAAAAAGGATCGGCGTTTTTCAGACGATGTTCGACGTTCGATTTAGTTGATTTGGAACCTTATAAATGAGAGAATAACGTCACGGAGTGGGTCGAATATCTTCCTATTATCGTGATATTTTTTGTAAAAGACCCTCTGCTTTCCGCGATGGACGGACTTCAAAGACTGACTAATCCAATAAGGTACATTACTGGCCTTAAAGCCCGGATAATTTAAGGGGGGTGATCTTTAATCAACGAACGAACGGACCGAGGCTTTTTATTTTCGTCAGGTACTTACCTAATAATGTAAAAAGTGACGACTTGATGAATTGCGATTGAATGTAGGGGAAAATGCTTTTGAATGGATCTCGTAGAGTTTTCCATCGGGAGTTTATTTTTACTGGAGTTTCTATTTAATCTTTGAAATATTTACGCATTCAGTATTTTAAGAAAAACTTTTTAAAGACAAACATAGCAAGATCGTCCACATGTACCTACATACTTAGGTATTTCAAGTTCATATTTTTATTTAACTGTGTAGTAATAGTAAATGTTAGATTTAACTTTGTACAAAGCGAGAAAAAATTAAATAATATATAACAAAAGCAGATTTCAAAGTATAATGTTGTTATAATCTTTCCCTTTTAGCGATTCACATGTACAATCATACATAAAGTTTGTATTGTATATACAAAGTTTAGTAGCTGTGTTGTTTTCTGTCTTTAAATGGATTCCAGTGTTTCCGTAGCTCTGCATTTTGTCTGAACAATTTAGGAAAACGCCAATAGCTGTCGTCAAAGCCATCCCGGGTGAGAATAAATAAAATGCGGCGTATTTCATAAGCGGTAGGCGGTAAATTAACATTGTCAGGAGTACAGAAATAATTGATCATCCATGTTTTTTTTCAATCGAATTGTACATAAAATAGAACTTCTATTGTGAATGTACCTATTTGAAAATCATAAGACATTTTGTTTTAGTTAATTAGTTCTAGGACAGTTTCTATAAACAATTCTTTGATGAAGTATTTTTTTAATCCACAACGGGATAGTGCTGGGCCTTACCTCACCAGATGTTAAGTGACGATAAGGCTGAAAGTGTAAGCGCACTACACCCAGAATCCCCATCACTGAGGAACTGATGGCTATCCTATTTCTAACTGCCGGAACACAACAATTTTTAAGTTGTTGTTATGGCGTCAGACTTAGGTAAGATAGTGGTAGCCAGGCGGATTTGAAATTAAGTCCTACCAACCAAACCCAGTACAAATTGTACCCCGTATGAATCAAACACGGGACCCCTGCGTCTTACACGGGCGGACGAACCACTAGCTAGACCGCAGAGGCTTTCCTAGAAAAAAAAGCTGATTCAACTGTCAATTCTATATTGTAAATATCCACAATAATAATATGGCACATAATCGATCGAATAAGGATTTATATAAAAGAATAATATTACAGTTCAAAATCGCCATCCGCTTGTGACTCAAAACCATAGACTACCCGGCGCCGTCAGGTACCGCCTCGATCTCGAATTTTCCTATTTTTCTCTGTTCGCCCGTCGGCATCGTCCGTCTATTGAAGGCGGGCGTTGAATTACCTTGTCATGGCGAAATTAATGAGACTACAGAATATGCCCTCCGCTCTCTGGATTTTTTTTAGCACAAGATGATAATTTACAGCGATTTTGTTTGATTTAAGGGGCGAATTGAATGAATGTACAATGAGTTGAGAAGCTTTGTTGGGACCAAGCCTCATGTACATCATTAAATTGGTGAAACAATGAAAACATTTTATTATTTAGAGTTAGAGTCTGTCTAAAAGTCTGTTTACATGGGTAATTTCAAAAATAATTTTATTACCCACTTAAATCCCTAACCACCCCACCAATACCCATCTAAATTAATAAATATGTTTACAATTAGAATTTTGACAGCACCAACAGGGTTACCAGTAAAGGATTTATAAATAATTTAATAATTTCTCATGTAAACAGACTTTTTAGACAGACTCTACTTAATTGTTTTTTTTTTCTTTATTATTTTTGCATCTTTTGATGATGAGGTTGGTAATACAACTAGCGCCGTAAGCCTCGATTACATACGCCGATTTAGCATCCTAGCTAGGAAACAATTTCGGGTTGCCACCCGTACTATATAATAAAATATTGTACAATAACATCGACTTTAAAATTGAATTAACACTATAACGGAAAAGTAAACATTGTTTAAGATTGCAGATGAGAATAGAAAATAAAAAATCATAAAAAAATTGACTTTTCCGTTATTTGTGCAAATTTACTGTTAAAATTGAACTTTTTTATACGGGTGGCAACTCTAAATTGGTTCCTAGCTAGGATGCTAAATCGGCGTATGTAATCGAGGCTTTAAAGTAACGTGGAATTATGGTTTGCTTCTTACGGCACTAATCATTTTTAGTCATAAGTAAGCCCTTTTATAAAAACGTAAAGTCACCTAAAATAAATAGTAAAAATATTTTTTTTTAGTTTACTTTTGAATTTTCCAAGTTTATTAATATTAATAATTATGTTGAGTAAGCCGTTATCTTCTTAGACACTTACTTTAGAAAAATAAAATATGTGTTATTATAAAAATTTACCGTGTTATTACAAAAGATTTTTAAACAATGTTTAACTAAACACCTGTAAAACTAAATACCTGTTAGTTTTTAAGTACCTAAGTTCTTTCATATTTCAGAGAAATTTAACTTACACGAAAAGATACTAAGAGCCAATTTCACCATTGATTTTAAACGCGCTTTGTCAAAAAACAAGTTCAAGGCTGTCACTGTCATAACAACAAAGTAAAATTTGTTACAAAAATGTACAATTATGTAATAAACAATGCCTTGTTAAATCTTGATTCAATTTTTTTAATGACCTGGTGAAATTTATTTTTGGAATAAACGGGGAACGGGGTATCAAACTCGACACTTAAACTACATTACGTAAAACGTGATATTAATCGCGCTTAAAATCAATGGTGAAATTGGCTCTTAGTCGTAAGACGCTAACTTTAGTAGGTATCTCCAAAATATAGATTGCAGCTTAACTTCGTCGATCTACCGCAAAATGCTATGTAGTGAATTCACAATGTTGTTTACTTATTCTAAAACATTATTTTGAAAACAAAGTTCTGTTTGAAAGCTTTTAGCAAAGTCGTATTTGTATTGATAAGTGGTTGAGTGTCCTCAGTGGTTATTTCATTCTAAAACGAAGTTTTGATAAGCATTCCCAGTTGTTTTTGAAATATATTCCTAGTATAAAAGCTTAATACTTACTCATTTTTTGGTCACGAATAAATCGAATTGTTCTATTCAATGATCATGACAGCTATAGTTCGAATCACGAAAGATGACCACACATGGCGCCCATCTTCGCATCATAACTCATGAAAAAAAGACTTAAGACTAAATATTATTTCATATTATATTATATGTATATCTCTATATGTATGTATATGACAGAGTGCCGAGCTGACCATATAATTCAACCATATCCATGGGCGTTGGAGAAAGCGCTATTTATTTTAAGAGGTATGCAGAATTGCGAGCGAACGTACAGCGCCACGGCTCACGATCGAATGCCCCTATTTTTTTTTATCTTACTCTATGATCGAATGTGTCCCAATACGAGCGCCGCCCGCTTATAAAGCCCGGTCGCGCCCCACTACTACCCCACTCACGCCATGGCGCAACAACAAGCAAAACAAGTTCGGGCGCTGACGTCACTCGCAAGCCCGCACGGACGTAAATCCCCTCTTTGATTATTTTACTTGATTTTATGACTTTACAATGTTTTATCATTGTTTTATTGCTTTAAATTGTAATTATTATTGATTAGCAATTAAAAACAACATGAAATACAAAAAATGCGTAAAATAACATAAACGCGCCGTCACGGCCGTCCTTCGCCTTCACACGTC
Organism: Agriphila tristella; assembly: GCA_928269145.1. NCBI lineage: Eukaryota > Metazoa > Arthropoda > Insecta > Lepidoptera > Crambidae > Agriphila > Agriphila tristella. The sequence goes on along the minus strand of OV743436.1, from coordinate 24,486,187 downwards.
CTCGTGAGTCTCGTTATCACACTTGTCTGCAAAGAACAAAAACATGGTGAGTTGTATATTCATGCTCGGCCATTCTGGCCCCTTAAAAAAAGAACAATTATCTTATTGATTACAACAATTTGACACACAGACAAATCGTCACACAGACGGATCGTTAAACAGACGGATGGTCACACAAACTGGTTGCACAGAATACATGATCATCAGCCATTTACTCAGAACACAGAATTTTGTCACACAGACTTGTCACACATACTTTTGTCACACAGACTTGTCACACAGACTTTTGTCACACAGACTTTTGTCACACAGATTTTTGTCACACAGACTTGTCACACAGCGATCACTACATTGCGTAGCATATTTCACTGGGTGACAAAGTGATCACTACATTGCGTAGCATATTTCACTGGGTGGATCACTACATTACGTAGCATATTTCCTCTTAATACAGAACACACAATAGTACCAAAATTGTCACACAGACTTGTCACACAGCGATCACTACATTTAAGTAGCATATTTCACTGGGCGACAAAATGATCACTACTTTGAGTAGCATATTTCAATGGGTGGACTTTAAGTAGCATATTTCCTCCATAAATAACGAATATTTTCATACGAATACTTACTTTTGCCGTCATCAGCACATCTTATGACCATCGAAGGCCAAAAGGCATTGCAACGTTAATAAATAATTTACAATAGTAGTATGTAAGTTCTTAAATTTTTAATTTTTGAACTCACGTTCTTATGGGTTCCACTGTTTGACTAGGATCCACAAGTTTCATCTAAATGGTTAGCAAATTACCTACATTTATTAGTATTTTGTGATCAGAAAAATGTATCCAGCCACTATTTCTAAATTCATAACAATGAATGTCAAAGAGGAATTAAAAGTTTTTATTTAAATTTTTATTTTTGTTTTTTTTTGGAAAGAAAATTCAGTGATGTATGCTGAGGATTATGTACTTAATAAAACAAAGGCAGTGGACGGTGAACAAGTGACATTTTTATTTCAAATCAAATAACTTCAGTTTGCAGTCAGTTTGGATAAGTCAGTATAAAACTATACCAAAATCAAAAGAGGTTTTCCAACAATAATGTAATAAAATTTTGGTATTCAGAAAAATTCGTTTATTTCAGCTAAAAAAAAATAGAATACAATAAGCTCAAAATGGCGAAAACTCTAAAAGCCAACACAGATGATGGTCTATCTGTAAAATGATCTAGTTTGCAAAAGGTGGTTATAAAATAAGATTAAGCTATTTAGGTACATTCTAAACTTTACTTTCTCCGTATTGAAGTTCATGTTTCAGAAAAAAAGTGTTTTTTTTTCACAAGGTACCTGGTAGATTTAAATGAATCATTAGATTCAGTTATTTTCACATCACTTTAGACTCGATTTACACTTGTACCGATGTTACATCCCTAAACCCAAAATCTACCCTCATATAATTTTTATTCATGATCCTATGGGGGTAAACCAATATATGGTCGCGTCGGCCATATTTAGACACTTCCGGTCCAACCTGCCTGCGTGCCAGAGCGTTGAGTCGAGTTTTCGTGCTCCTCATTATTTCGGTCAAGTTTGAATATCTACAAGGTGATCGCCGCAAGTTATCCAAAGACTATTGTGATCACCAAAATAATCAACGTCGGAGATTATGAGAAGAATTGAGACGCGCGTCCACCACAACCAGCACGCGGGAGCAACGATTAAACCAGGTTAGCGCCCTCAATTCCTTCTCTTGTAATTTTTCCGTGCGAGGATCATATTATATCGAAAATGTTTTAAGTTCAATTACTGGTTTTTTAGTTAATTTTAACTTTATTCCAAATATAATATCAAGGTTTATGAAGGATCCAATGACATACAGTCGCAAACCTCCCAAAGTGGACTTCATGATGCTGCTGAAGCTCTTCTGTTTAAAAAGAATTGGTGGTGTTTACGTTCGAATCCGTTTAACAAAAATCATTCGAAAAATTATTACTGCAGCGCTCCCTCGCGGCTCAACACCATAACACCTATAACCATCGCCGACACACTACAAACCTATTGTAGGTAACCGCATCTAAATCGGTCAAATCGCTCTGGAGATAAATGGGAAAATGATAACTGCAGTGCCCCCTAGCGGCTAAACACCATAACACCTATCTGAGAACCATAGCGGATAACCTACAAACCCATTCCAGAAAAACCGCATCGAAATCAAAAATGGTAACAGACAAACAAACTAACACACAACCTCTAACCCAAACGCATATACCGCCTCCGTTCCGTTCCGTCCGTCGTGGGCAAAAAGCAATACCCCACCGTAAAAGTGTAGAATTTGGCAAAAAAAAAAGTTTGTTTAGGTATTTCGTCACAGCATTTTTGCAGACAGGAACCACAAAATCTAATTAGCGGTAAAAATAGTTTCAGGTAAAAATGCGACAATAAAAGAAAAAGCATCACAACCTCAAGCAAAGCATAAACAAAAAAAAACGTCATTAGCGTCCATAGATTAGGTTGACAGGGTGATGTCAAACTATATTTTCCAATTCATGTGGTCCAAGAAGGTATGTCCGCAAGAATTCCTGTTTACTGCACTTACGCTTTCCTAGAATGAATCAGTTTTTAAACTTAGGATGGAACAAAAATCGTCAAAATAAAGATTAAGAAAAATTACGTGTCTTGTTTTCATAAGGGTCAAAATGTTTAATGTAATGTAAGTAATTAAATAATGGCAGTATAGTTTTGTTTCATAAATAATTCGCAATTTACTTTTTATTATGCAACTTATCAGAAAAACTTTTGTTAGAAATGATTCCACTAACCAATTCTAAATGTCGCCAGGCAATCAATCATTCCGCTGCACGATTTATAATTACTGAAAATAAAAATATTAAGTCCTTCGGGTTTATAATCGCCAAAATCCGAAATTTACGTGGTTTTTTCGATTTTTCACATAGTTGCGTTCGGCTCTCGAGGTCACAAACTTGGATTATTTATTCGGCTAACATCATAAACAAGTCTGCAAAAAAAATCAGAACTACCAGATTTGACACAAGGTACCCCGTCCTTTCAGGCGCCAATTTTACTGGACTATAAGATTATTCGTAGACCATGATTTGTAGCTCGTTTTTTTTAAGACAATATATGTTTTCTGGCCACATAGTTCAAAATGGTTGATGTTTGACACTAACACTAACTTTGTTTATAAGCATGGTACAACTGTGGGTATTATAACTAACTGTCAACAATAATTTTCAAGTAGTTTGTTTCTAATTCTGTTATAAGCTCTGAGGGAACATCGGTATCATTAACATTACTAAAATGATATTTTTTTTTTCGCTAAACTCACATTGTGCAATAAATTGAGTTTCATTTTGAAAATTGAAAAAGCCCAACATAATTAAATCTTGCCCTATTATGATGTCATGAATACCAATGAAAAATTGTTTTGGGGACCTCATAAAATAATGATTCAGCTGAATAATCCTAAAAAGTAACAAGTAAAAATCAAAATTATTTGAGTATTGCATCGTTGCATCGCTTAATTTTCCTATTCCTAAAAGTGAAACTGAATCATAACTTCTCTTATCTGTAAAACGTCTCTTTCATTAATGAGCATTCAAGAACCGAAATGAAAACAAAATGAACACTTTTCACCAATGTTGCAAAGGTGATAACCTAACTCTTCACTCAGCCGTGGATTAGGTTTGGGTACAGCGTGGACCAGCGTGTCTATGTGTCCACATGTCCCCTTCACTCGACCACTCGGGCAGCCTTGTACAAGGTAGCAGCAGAAGCTTCGATGGCATTAAAATGAATAAAAAAAATAGAAGTTCAATCAATGCAACCTTGGAACGGCTGCTGTGCACCAACCATGCAGCTGCCTAACCTCAGGGAGCCTTACTAAGGAGCATAACTAGCTTGAAGGGTTTTCTCCTAAACAAATGACCACTGCATCACACCACGCTCGCGCATCCGCCCACTGAAGACTAAATTCTGGAAAAATAAGTTTGGTGATCCCTTTCCCAGGCTCGAGGACAGTCATCACCGAATCCATCACGCCACAATGCTGCGACTTCAAAAGATTTCTCCATCGGTTTTGTAGGACTCCCATAGTATGTTTTCCGCTTCCTGGCCATACCCACTCCTGATGACGGAGTGCCGAGCTGACCATATAATTCAACCATATCCATGGGCGTTGGAGAAAGCGCTATTTATTTTAAGAGGTATGCAGAATTGCGAGCGAACGTACAGCGCCACGGCTCACGATCGAATGTGTCCCAATACGAGCGCCACCCGCTTATAAAGCCCGCACCCTGATTATCTAAAAATAAACTATTTAGCGACCGGTTGCATTTGACATACATTGCCACTTTTCTTTGGTTTGTTTTTTTTTAACCCAAAAAGAAGTAGCAATGGATCACGATCATCTGTGAACTGCAACCAGTCGCTAGGTGGTTTTTAATTAGATAATCAGCCCGCCGGTCGCGCCCCACTACTACCCCACTCACGCCACGGCGCAACAACAAGCAAAACTAGTTCGGGCGCTGACGTCACTCGCAAGCCCGCACGGACGTAAATCCCCTATTTGATTATTTTACTTGATTTTATGACTTTACAATGTTTTATCATTGTTTTATTGCTTTAAATTGTAATTATTATTGATTAGCAATTAAAAACAACATGAAATACAAAAAATGCGTAAAATAACACAAACGCGCCGTCATATATGAAATATTATTTTGTCTTAAGTCTTTTTTTATGCAGTTATGTTGCGAAGATGAGCGCCATTTGTGGTCATCTTTCGTGATACGCACACTTAGGGTACTTTCGATTGATAGCCAGAAATATTGAGATAATAGTCACAGATTCCGACTGCTTATTACCGCACCAAATTATCTTCCATCTTTAGTTTGATTTGTAGGGAGCTAACAAAATTGATTCAATTCTTTAATTTCAGTCAAATCAATTTTTTGATTAACTAGGAAATAGGTAATAGGAAATAGTTTAATTCAACGTGGACACGATCGCCGCAGCGGGTCATACCTGGTTCAAAGGCTTTCTTTGGCAATACAGCGCGGCAACGCAGCCGGTATCATGGCAACCTTTGAACCAGAGATGACGCGCGGCGGCCTTTTAGACTAATATTGATTATTATTTTATTTTTGTTTTTTCTAAAATTGTCTCTACTGTAATATTAATTATTTTGAATATATACAGTCGATTTTTTTGATTTAACTGAAAAAACAGCACAAATTCTGCAAAATTGAAAACACCACAAACTCGATTTACAAACAACTGGTTTTGTTCCACTCGCATTCATCACACAGCATGTTCCGAACTGTGAAAGTTGTCATACTACTGTTCTCAAGTATTTATCAAACGCGTTGAAACAAAGCCTCCGTTTTTTGCAGCTTTTTGCATGGTCTGTCCGCCTTTCTGCTCGCCGCGAAAATGTTTTACGGCCGAAGTTGCGCTTTTGCGTAGCGTCTATTTGAATATGCAAAGTTGTGGCTAAAACCACCGCAGGTGGACGAATGCGGTGAAAAAGTGTTGTTTACTGTGGTGGGGGTAAACAATATATTAAACGATATTATGGTATGGAGAAGGGGTATTTAGGGATAGCTGCTGTTGTTATTACGACCTAAATGTTTGTTTACCGCTGCTGTTATTGTCTAGAAGTGTTATTAAAACCCCACAACCATGCAGACTTAATAATGATAGGTTTCGTAATTCCTGAATGACATTCTACTCTTCTACAACCTATAACTACTTTTACACAAAAATATTATTGCGATATCAAAGCAATACATGAATCGCTCTCCTTTCTATACAAAATTGCTACTTTCCAAAAAAATTTTGTTAGGGCTGACCTAGGGCTGACACAAGCCTACAGTATAGGATTTTTTGTAAAAGAAATAAAATGCAAATAAACAAGCTTTATGCAAATAGTTCAGACAAAGCCTAAGCGGTGGCTATTGATTTTATTCGTTCCATTTAGAAGCTTCGGCGCTGTCACGTCGGTTCACGATTGATGTTTTTATTTTTGTTCTTTGTTTTCAGCCCAATTCGTCGATTGCGTTTGGTAAGGGGGAATTCACAGTATCTTCTGGATTTAATTTTAATTGTTGTTCTATTAACAACCAGGGGTTTCTATTTTGAACATTTTCCAAAGGGGTTTTTTTTGCAAAATGTGAAATAAGTGTATCTATTCGAAACTAGATGGAGCTTCTATTTTCAACATTTTTCGAATGGATGTTTTTTTTTTTGCAAATTTTCGAAAAACTAAATCGATACAAATCTACATCATTATGGAACCTACTCACAAAATTACACGAGAATCGGGACAGAGGAACAGCCGGAAAGACTGACATACGCTTCATACGAAAGATTTTTTGCCCAAGCTGAACGTGGTTTTCCTGGATTTTAACTTTTACAGAATATATTTTAGTGTGTTCCGACAACTAACGGAAATTGTTCACTATGAACTATGTTATCAAAACAAAATTACATCATTAGATGCAATATGTTTATAGTATGTGCATATACAATTTATTTGTAACAAAAATCCTGGGAAACTACGTTATGTGCCTACAATTGCGGGTCAAGTTTTACCCTTAATATTCCCTTAATATGTACAAAATTTATAGTGTAGCTAGTGTCACTATCAAACTCTGTATGAAATATACAGGGAGAAAAAAGCAGCCCTTGACGAGTTTCTTGCCGGTTCTTCACCATTAAAAATTACAAGGTCTCCCGCTTAGGGTTTGCGAACCGATGATGGCGTAGCTTCTGTGACATTCACAAGTGCTTGTAACAGCCTAGACTGAATAAATGATTTTGAATTTTTATTTTTAATCATATTTTAGGCGAGAGAAAATCAATTTCAGTACAAAAAAGATCTAGTGTGAAGGAGGACCTTTATAACAGGAATACTTATTTTTCCCGCAGTGACTTCTATTGTTTCTTAAGTAAATTGTTTCCTTGCCAAAAGAACTCCTAAAGCTTTCAATATCGTCTCATTTAAAAATAAATTGCTTTATTAATTGTTCTTTTATTGTTTTCTATTGGTTTTACAACTCACAGAAGACTCGAAGTGGCAAAAAGTAATTGTTTTTCAAATTGAATGAAAAACATCGTTGAGTAAATGCTTAATAAATTGAAAATACCGTGGGATTGTTATTTGTATCTATCACAAGAATTACAAAGTCCCTTATGTGTATGTGTCTATTTTTCCACTTTATAGTTAGTTAATTCATCTTTGCTAATAAAGTAATTTAAGAATTACAGGGCTTTTCTTTAATTTTTTATTTATCTATCTTGTGATAGGACATAGCCACTTATTGTAATATAAAAAATAATACAAAACCCAACCTATCCCACGTTTTATTTACACTCAAAATACATTTATCTAAAGAGGGCTCCACACTCGCGCCGCGAACCGCGGCCGCGAATCACGGGCGCGGTTCGCGCATGAAAACGGTGCGAAAAATATAGCCCTCCAGACTCGCGCGTAAACCGCGGCCGCGAATCACGCAAACATTAGTTCGGCACACAAGTCCTTTGACGCGGACCAAAAAACCGCCACCGGACGGGGAACGCCGCGAAGCTCGAACGCGAAGCTGCGAAGCCCATACGCGAAGCCGCGAAACCCTCCACACTCGCGCTTCGCGGCCTTCGCGGGCTTTCGCGGCGCGAGTGTGGAGCCCTCATCATAAATAACTCCTAAAGGGTCGTTAAAATCGCGGCGCGGGGACACCGAGACGAGTAAAAACTCGACTTAATACGAACAAATGGTAGACATTTCAGCACAAAAACCGAGGTGGACCCTTAATTGATTTAATTTGTCGGAGTCAAAACTGGGGAGAGGTGTCGCTTCTAACGGAGCCTGTTGAGGGGCCGCACAACGCCAAATACACATTTTTGAACAAAGATTTCACACAGTATTACTTGATTTAGCAGTCCCAAAAAAAATTTTAGTACTTAATATTGTGATTGACAGAAATACGAAAGCTAAAACTTTTCTCGATAGAAGAAAATAGTAAAAAAAGCCCCAATTTTGTAGTTTTTCACTGATGTGCCAACCGATTCTATAATCTTGAAACTATAATAAAAAGAAACCTTAACTAGCTCTCTAGTTTTGTGATTGTCTTGTCAGTTTTCCAAAATAAGAATTAATCAAAAACGATAAAATTGACAATAATCTCGATAATTTTAATATGAAAATTGTTTCCAGCGTTGTATGACCCCTTAAGCGGAGGCTTTTCGGAAAATCGTCTGCCACTTAACTTGATGGCTGATTCAACGGGAGGTATTTGACAGTGGCTGTTAGGTGTGACAGTACACAAAACACTCGATTTGTGTGGTTTTGTTCTATAGAGAAGTCTAAATAAAAGGATACTTGATTAAGAATATTGCTGATGTTTTGATATACTTACGTAAGATAGAGTTTAGTATTTTTTTATGATTACTTAAAATATTTGTAGTTTAAAAGTAACCGTTACGGGACGCTGTTTTCACTTTTCGCACAAGTTACGCATAGTTTTTTAACGCAAAGTGCGAGGTGGTCTGTTTTAAAATACTTACTTGAGTAAACTCGATTTGAAACTTGTAGCTGTCTCCCCCAGGCCGTCGCAACATAACCCTTAACTACGTCCATTCATTTGTTTTTTCCACGTTGTTCCATTTGTATTCATTAAGCTCACGGCGACGTCATATGCTCGTGTTTTGTTGCTCGGAATATTTCGGAACAAACGCTCTGCTGTGGAAATGACACTGGTCAGACTCGTACACCAAACATGCTACTCTAAAAGGTAATGCATTAAAAGTGTTCTGAGGAATACATTTACATTTTTTTAATTTTTTGTATCTTTTTTCTTTTTCAAGCTGGGAAACTTAAACTCTATATACACATAAAAACCGGCCAAGTGCGAGTTGGACTCGCGCACGCAAAAAACGGCAAAAAATCACGTTCGTTGTATGGGAGCCCCCCTTAAATATTTATTTTATTCTGTTTTTAGTATTTGTTGTTAAAGCTACAGAAATACATCATCTGTGAAAATGTCAACTGTCTAGCTATCACGGTTCGTGAGATACAGCCTGATGACAGACAGACATACAGACAGATGGACAGCGGAGGCTTAGTAATAGGGTCCCGTTTTTACCCTTTGGGTACGGAACCCTAAAAACTTCTGCCGAGCTAAAATGCCAAGACTGTGGTGTAATGATCTACATGTTTCAGGATTTTAGTAAATTGTTATAAAACAAAAAAATATATACAAAATCTGCAACACACCAAATAGTAAAATTACAACATTAACTTTTAGTTAGACATCTATTAACAACTTTAAGGGCCACTTAAGAATCCACACTAACTATAATTACACAGACTTAACTTCATAGATAACGTCGTAAATATTTGTTGTTGTGCGACCTACTAAATAAGTTTAAGGTGGTATTTACACGAGTCAACTTGGCATTAGCAAGCGACTTGTTAGTCAATTTTAGACAATTAGCGATTTTTATCGACAAGCGCTTGTGAAATCTAATCGCAAACCTACCTAATTTCAATGAGGTGGCGATCCAAATAATAATAATATTAAGCGTTCTGAATGCGTTAAGTACAACATAATTTAGAGAACGATTTGCAAGTGGCCCTTAATTAAATATTTCTTTTCATTTTATACCATATTTCATTTTGTACAAATTTACTAGGAGGTACCTAAACCTATACTGCCTTATTCAGAGTGTGTTCGTTAAACTAGGGCCAAAGTTAACATGGCGTTAGACTGCGGACTAACGCCATTTTAGCGCAAATCGTATTCAGAGTGCCAGTTTAACGTTTAGTCTCACCGTTTAAGGATTAAAAGGTGCATTGTGATTGGTTTACAAGCATTAAACCAGGTTTTGTTAGAACAGTCTTGCACCCCAGTTTTGTGAAACATCTCTGAATAACACAGATATAGTTTAAATTTCCAAGACACGTAATCGATAGAAAGGTTGGAAATTACCTCGTAATAATTTTCCAAACTTCCAGCTCGCTGCGTCTTCTATCACAGAGGGTCTACTACAAAAAAATAAATCGGATAAACGATAATCGGACGATATTCGTCGTCTAATTTTCTTAATTTTGCACATTATTCTTGAGAACATTAACTCAAGATTAATGTCCAAAATTAAGAAAATTAGACCGAAACCGAATAAAGGTAGTTTATTAATTGTAATTAAAAAAATAAGTTTTATTGACATTGAAGTCTCATCATATCAGCCGCACGACACCCACTGCTGGGTATAGGCCTCCCCTAAGGATCTCCACGACGATCGGTCCCGCGACCTTCACCAGATCGTCGGTCCACCTTGTCGGGGGCCTACCCACGGAGCGTCGTCCGGTGCGCGGTCGCCATTCCAGAACCTTTCCGCCCTAACGGCCATCGGTTCTTCTCGCTATGAGTCCCGCCCATTGCCACTTCAGCTGAGCAATCCTTTGAGCGATGTCGGTTACTTTAGTTCTCCTGCGGATCTCCTCGTTTCTGATTCGATCACGTAGGGAAACGCCGAACATTGAAGTCTCAAATCCTTTTCGGCCCATCCTCTATTTTCACTATATCTCCAGCACGCGTAGCATGACCAACATCGAGATAAGATTCGACTCACAGAACAATGGCTTGTCTACACCGAAATGTCACTTTTGTCGGGTTGAGATCGAGATACTCATGCTCGCATTTTACAACCGTAGACTCGCATTGTTCTTTGTCGTGGCCTAATGTCAAAAGTCGACAAACACGAGCTTTTGTCTTCAACTGACATTAATTTGACAGTTGAGTGGGAGAAATTTGTCTACCACCCTTCGAGTGGTCGAGAAAGATTTGTCGACTTATTTTTTTTTCTGAGTTTTTAATTTCGCAATAAAAATAAATCTAAGTTGTCCGTGTTTATATTTTATTAAGGTAAGAAGAGAAGTTACAGCACAAACGACAAAAACAGTCCGGAAAGAAAAAAAATTAAAAATTGTATTTAAGTAATTCTTTTTTATTATAAAATTTATAAAAAAAGAAATATAATAAATATTTACTAGTAGTAAATAACGAATAAGTATTTTTTATTCTTAAATTTTTTCATAAATTTTATAAATTAAAATAATACAATAAATAATTTATTGTAAAAAGGTACCTACCTGTTCAATAATACCTATTGTTTCCTAATATTACACTTTTTTCCCTTCAGTATTTTTTTACTTTTATTTTACTAAATTTTAATTTATTTACTTATAAACGTAAATTAAAATTATTTTCATACATTGATTTCAATATTTATTACTAAATTAACAAGTGCGTTGGTCTGTGCATAGCCTTCTATAATTGCAAGCCGTGAACATAAGTTTGGCAACGTCTGTTACTGTCAGTTCGTGGTCATGTCGTCGGCCAGTCTCCATACTAAATGTATGGGAATATTTCAATTTTAAGAGGTCGATATTTTTTTTTCCTACCAATCGTGTGAGGTTAAAAATATGAAAATAATTTAGTTCCTTTATTGAAATGCTTTGTATATTAAACAATAAGAAAAATATCAATGTTAACTAGGAAAAAATGGCTGTCAAAGATGTCATCTTTTTTGTTGATTTTCTTCAGCAGGGAGTTGATTAACACGCCCTCTAGCAATAAATCATATATGATTAGAAAGGTCTTTTAAAGACAAATATTTGCTGTTAATATACTTTATATCAATTGTTTATAGTTTTGGAGTTAAAGGTTATTAAAGTATAAAAGTGGTTTATTGTCTATGGGAGTTGAATTACCCCACCTCTAGCAATAAATGATATATCATTAGAAAGGTTTTCATATGATAAATATTTGCTGCAAACACACTTTCTATTAATTATGAGTATTTTCGGAGTTTTAGGTCATTAATGTTAAAAAAATTGGTCAAGTTCAGAGCGTTATAACTCTCAAAGTACTAATAGTTGACGTTTATTGTAGTACAATAAAGTGTTTCAAATTTAAAGACCTTTCCAATGATGTAAGATTTATTGCTAGGAGAGGCTTAGATCAAAAATACTCATCGTACTAAAGGACCCCCGAAAAGTTCAAATAATTTGACTCAAACCGTATGTCCTAATAAATAAATAATAATAATAAATATAAAATCTTTATTGAAATAATCTTACATCACAATTTACAACTAGTTTAAACATAGACAATATAGGAAAAACAAATAATAAATAATTATTAAAATAATATTAAACTATGTGCTTGACCACATGCGATGTTGCCGTTCTGCTCACTTCATGGCTTGGAAGATATAGAAGGCGGTCTGTGTCATCTTTTCAAAAATCTCTCAATAAAAGGAAGGCAAACGAACTATATCCATACGGCTATATTTAACTCGGTTTTAAGAGTTTTGCGTCGTGAAACGTATAGAAAGGAACGCCCTTTAAGAGAAATGATGGAAATAATTATGAATATTTACTGATTGCAACATTATTCTTCTCGAGCTCGAGAGAGCTTTGTCTACGGAAGTGAAAGCTATTGTGAGTGTCTCTTTATCTTAGAACTTATTAAAAAATAAGTGTCATGTTTAAACTAAATCATTTCGAATCATTTCAGATAATTTCGACGTTTATTGATGTTGAAATAAAAATATTATATTTTAAAACTCATATTTGTATTAAAAGACATAAAAAGGTTGTAAAATTCTGAGAGCGAGTCCCACCACTGTGCTCAGCAATCTAGGAGTCGAGACGACAAGTCTTCGTAGACAAGAGTCCCGTTTGCTCATGCTACGCGTGCAAGGATAATTGAGATTTCGCCATGAAACAAGTGTCCTCAGGTTGAAAATTTAATTGTGGATCTGATAATGAAGGAATTTTGAAAATTGGCTAGATAGTTTTTGAGAAATTTTGAAAATTGGAAAAAAATCGGGAATAAAATCTTCTCTTAGTAAGTAATTAATAAAAAAAATTACTATTACAAATATCGAAAAAATTAGGAAATCCATCTCCGAAGATAGATTGCACGTCGATTGAGACCTCTTCGAGTGAAATTGGTTAATAATTGTGTCGTGTAGGTGTGCCTTTACGAACGTGAAAAAAAATTGTTTTTTAACTCCGAGTAAAATCAACACGCCTATTTCAATAATGAAATATCATAATATAAATGACTAAAACGAAAAGTACCAGGCTAGCATGAATGTTAAAGAGCTAATCAGAGTTCCTGTTCATCAGATCCGGTCAGCACTTTCCCCATAGCTCTCAAAGCAGGAGTCCTAAATACAGTTCTAACAGGGCAATCAATCTATTGAAAAGTTACCAGGCTAACGATTAACGATATTACGTTCGGAATTCCGAATCGGGATTTTGTCTGTATGTGGCCGGCTTGAAAACAAACAAGAAACTTCGAAAGTCATTTTAATAAGACACTTTCGAAGTTCAGTTCTAAACTACGTTCGGTGTTCGCAGTAGGCCCTCGGATTTCCATTTCAAAATTCCGCATGCACTCCGCGGAGCGCGCCCCTTTGTCGTGCAAGATTGATGCCTGTCTATTGCACTGCACTTTTGAGACGCGATTTAAGCGAAATCTATAATATATCTCCTTGATGCATGAATTTTTAAAATTCTTCTCGTATGTTAGCGGCGGTAAATGGTGAAAGAGTGGTACTTTATCTATGCAAACTCAGTATTTGGGGGAAAGATGTCATATTGAGTAATAAATCCAAATGTATTTTTATCGCAATTTTCGTTATTTGATAGACTGCCATAACCTGGCAACAATTATTATTTACTAGCGGCCGCCCGCGGTTTCACCCGCGTGGTTCCCGTTCCCGTAAGAATATCGGGATAAAAAGTATCCTATGTTTTAATCTAGGCTATTTACTTTCTGTGTGCCAAATTTCAACCAAATCCTTTAAGTAGTTTTTGCGTGATTGACGAACAAACATCCAAACCCACAAACTTTCACATAATATGTTAGTAGGAATATTTTCATTAAACATTAAAATTTGTTTTAGGTAGTGCTTTTAAACTTTTTAAATAAAATTATTATATGAAGTAATTTCACTGCATTCTTAGTTGTTCTTTGAAGAAATAATTTAAACTTACACAGACACCGGCCAAGTGCGAGTCGGACACGCGCACGAAGGGTTCCGTCAAAAAAATGTAAGTATGACGATTGTTTATGGGAGCCTCCCCTTAAATATTTATTTTATTCTGTTTTTTTAGTATTTGTTAATAGCGGCAACAGAAATACAAGTGAAAATTTCAACTGTCTAGCTATTACAGTTCATGAGATAGTGACAGACAGATAGTCTGATGGACAGTGGAGTCTTAGCAATAGGGTCCCGTTTTTACCCTTAGGGTACGGAACGCTAAACTACTCTATCTCACAGGGATTCAAAATACCAAGCTGGCATCACTTTACTGGAGACAAGTTCTAGAGAGGTAATCATAAAAAACCACTCCCCATTCCCCATAAATGTTCCAGAACATTACCTAGGCACGTCTGCCGTCCTAGACGCAAGGTCATACAGAATTCATAACCACTTAAACATATTCGGACGAGACGTCATGCCATGCGGTGCCCCGCGCATATGTGATGCCGCGCGTGTCAGTGCATCCGAATTCCCAGACGGTTCAGTAAAATACCAATTTAGTTCTTATGATAGGCCCCTCGTAGCTTTAACGTTAAAGTACTTATGTAATTAAAGCTAAGTAAGTATTTGGTTTTAGTGTCTGGGGGCTTGAAAAGATTCAAGGGTTTTTTATTTATTTCAATATTGGATTTAATATTTTAGTATGAATGGGATTTTAATATTGGACCAAAAATGTACATAAAAATGGAACTTAAACTTACTTTAGTTTTAATTAGGTTTAATTGATTTGATAGATTCAATGAGTTTATTTTTTATTTCAATGCCAATATATTGGAAAATATTTATTCAAAAACATACATATAAAATAGAACATTAACTTACTTTAGTCTTAATTGCGTTTAATTGATTCTTCATATACAAAATGACGAAGATTATTTGCTCATTGCTTTTTCAAGGTGATTGTCGGTAAATTCCCCTTTTATGTTCTTCTGCTACATTGTTCTATTATTTCTATTATTAATTATATTCTATTATTCTTCTTCTGCTGTTTCGAGTTAGTAATTATGCAGATTTGAATAATTTATTTTCAGTTTTTAGAGACATTTATTTTTGAAGCTATTTTTGATCGGTTTTTTGAAGGAGTTTTTTTTTTAAACATTTTTATTTTAACTTTTTTGTGGTAGGTATATTTAATGATGATATTATCTAAGTTACAACAGCCTTATGTCAACCGCTCATCACTTTTTACAAAATACAGGAGTTATCCTGGTACTTCACTATCAGCTTCACTTCACCATAATATGCATTATGACGAGCTTAGAGTAAGACGGGCTTCTACAGAAAGAGAAGCCATACGAAGCGTTTCCCCTCTGCCGAAGTACAAGCCCAAATGGGCATGGGCAATTCGTGACAAACGAAGCCTTTTGTTGCTCGAAGATGACGAGCATAAATAGCCTAGCAACCATATAAATGTAATCATACCGTCATACCATACGTACCAGTGAAATACTTTGTATTGAACAATTCCTATTAATTTTAAACTTTAGATTTCATGCATTCACAATGCTATTTTTAGATTAAGATTATTATTATGACAATGGGACCAACTTGGAAATATATTCTTTCAATGAAAAAAAAAATTATTAAATCGGTCCAGCCGTCTTCGAGTAATCGAGTTACATACATAAAAAAAATCCAACAAACTGAGAACCTCCTCCTTTTTTTGAAGTCGATTAAAAATGGAACATAAACTTACTTAAGTCTTAATAGGGAATATGCATCAAATTTTTTTTTAATCAAAATCAATAGTATAATGTGTGAGAAAATCAACTGTAATATTGAAACTTTTCTCTTGCGTTTTTTTCTTGTAATTTAGTTACTTGAAGTTAGCACGCATCAGCTCCCGCTGAAAACGCTCTATACAAATATGTGACGTCACTTATCACGTTTCAGGGTGTTTTAGGCGCGTTTAATATGGAGTTAGCCAAGAATCTTCAATTATCTCCTTAAATTTGCGTTTTAGCACATATGTGTCATACAAAATATTACTTCTTATTGGATATTCTATCTGACTGTTAAGTGCATTATCTCCGAAAATGAAATTAAAATTTCGTTATTTTCCCCTGATTTCATCGTGTGATAAAACTAAAATAATTCATTTTTTTTATTTTTCTTTCTGTTCCATCATGTTTTTACAAGTGTCCGCAGCGATCAAGCTCAATTTTTTGAAAATCGGTGACTTATGCATATTCCCTATTGGGTTTAATTGATACTTCATACATTCAAAATGACGAAGATTATTTGCTCATTACTTCTTCAAGGTGATTGTCCTCCTGTAAATTCTTCTGCTGTAACCGGTATCCACATGTTATTATAATTTCAAAAAATACCTCCTCATCCCACTGCTCTCCGCTTCAATAACTTTCAACCCTTGTTTTGTTTTCACCATTCAGATACCTCAAAACCCGCAGCCAAGCCCTCATATCCCGCAACTGCACGAAACTGCCATCATACGTTTCTTTTTAATTACCCGCTTTTTAAGGAGAATGAATAATACTCCGCTGCACCGGAGTGCTTGTAAAAAATCTCCAAAAACTGCGGGCCGACACAAAGCACCGAATTTATCGTCCACCTCACGTGCCCGAAACACGCTTACATGGATATAAAAAAGCCACTGGATAGTGTCAAATATTTCACTTACCAGCTCCTACTCAAATGGCCTACATTCTATGCGTTTGAACGCTACGCTTCCTATTAAAGCTTTTAAATAAACAGTAGACTTTAAAATTGCGTGCCATTAGCTTGTCAATTCCATACAGTACATCGAAGTATGTGATTTTCATTGCGACATATGATTTAATCGTCAATTGCTTATTAAGCTTTAAAAGTAAGCATAGCGTTCTAGAGAGCTGATGCTTATATTTCCACTCACACTTTTTTGAATCAGAAAGCAATCATATCTAAACGCGTCCTTTTACCATCGCTCTATTTCTTTCTATCGTACAAAAACATCGCATCATGGAGAGATTCGATGTTTTTGTAGGATACATCGTGCACACTGATCGACTTCATACACGTTTTAAGACCGAGAAATGAAAAGACAACTCGTGAATTTTTTGCGACGCGACACACCGATGGCGGTCGGTTGATCGAATGGTTTTTATCAGCCTAAAGCGTTTACCTTGTAAGCGTTCCCGCTGAAGAGCGCTTTTTTGTAGCTGCGATAATCGCGGCGTTAATCGCGGCGACAATCGCGGCTACAATCGCGGCGACAATCGCCCGCGAAAGGACACAACAAAAGTTTTACTTAGCCAGCGACAAAAATGCCCCGCGATTAACGCCGCGTTTATGGCAGGTACAAAAAGTAGCTTGTGGACGTTTACGTGTTGAACTCTGTATGTTCTATTCTCGGCGACAAAAAATCGCTCAGCAACTAATCGCCCGTCGGCGGGGACGAAAACACGTTAACAACCGCCATAATGAATGAGTTTTCTTTCAAAAATTGTCTATGTCCGTTCCATATTTTGCAAGTTGCAACATCTTTGTGTCGTGTAGTATCTAAGAGAACAATGTACGGCGCGACAACTTTCCCTTTGTGCCTCGGAATGCCTCCTGAGATACCTGCCGGATTACTGTGGTCAGATTAACTAGTTCAACAATAAAATGTGCCTCAAGAAGGCTTTAATTATGCAAGGAAAAGCTGTTTTTAAAATACTGATAAAAGAGAGATTCGTTTACTTTTGAAATAAAGTCCTATTTTTGAAAAATCTCCTTTTTAGTCGACAACAATAACAAACTTCTTTAATTTTATGTATGTATAATAGAAGCATACGTTAAACAGCTAATAAAGTAAGTAAAGATAACTATAAACTTCAATTAATTTGTTGACAAAACAACTTAAAAAGTATTCGTGCTACGAGAACCGTAGTATTTTTTCGTAGACGATCGAGTCGTAGCCATTGCTACGAATAGCAGGCATTAGGCATTTTAGCAATTCGTATGCTGTTTTGGCTATTAAATAGCTTCTGATCTGCCCCCCTACTCAAATGGCCAATTTTCTATTCGTGGAGGATGGGCCATAAACCACCACGCAGGCCCAATGCGGATTGGTGGGTGTTAACGACTGCAAATGCACCCGGGACCAATGGCTTAACGTGCCTTCCGAAGCACGGAGGAGCTCGAGATGATAAATTTTTGGTCACCCATCTCATGACCGACCCTTGCGAAAGTTGCTTAACCTCCGCAATCGCTGAACCAGGCGCTAAACCGCGGCGCCATCGAGCTCAATTTCGTATGTATTGCCTCAACTAACCGATGAACTAATCTTCAGGTATTTAAAACCTATTGAGGTGTTAAACTGTCAGAATCACCGTTTGCTCTTACCAAACTTGTAGTCAAATTTGACGCACTGCTGCGCCGGCCCGGTAATCCCTTAAAGTGCTCCAAGTGAGAAAATAAGGGTTAAGTTTTAAAAGCTCTCTGTCTGCACCTAACTGTGGTACAAGCGAAAAATTAGAAATGCATCATTGAATGAATTTTACCTTGTTACTGATGATTAGCTGTTAATCACGTTTGGCGGCATGCTGTCAAGTCGTTCCAATGTAACTGGTCACAGTGTTTTTTATTTTACTAGCTTTTGCCCGCGACTTCGTTCGCGTGATTTAGATAGTTTTGCATTTATTTTGAAAGTCATGGATTGCCAATATACCTAGGTATTTATCTGTAGACCTCATTTCACACATTTAAATCTCATAAAAATTCATGTACAAACTGTAGCACCCTATATAACGGGAATTTTCCAAAAGCATTTCTTAGTGCTCACCTACACCATGAAAGGTATTTACCCTCCAAAAATGGTGTCTCTACCTTCATACAAACTGCAACACACTGTAGCACCCCGTATAACAGGAATTATTTAAAACCCTTTTCGTAGTGCTCACATACATTATAAAAGGAATCTATCCCCCAAAAATGGTGTTTCTACCTTCAGCCCTATATAAATTCTCATACAAACTTGAACAACCTGTAGCACCCTGTATAACGTATTTACCCTTCAAAAATGGTGTCTCTACCATTATACAAACTGGTACACCCTGTAGCACCCTGTATAACAGGAATTTTCGAAAATCCTTTCTCAGTGCTCATCTACATCATGAAAGGTCTACCCTCCAAAAATGGTGTTTCTACCTTCAGCCTTATACAAATTCCCATACAAACTGGAACATCCTGTAGCACCCTGTATAACGGAAATATAACAAAACCCTTTCTTAGTGCTTACCTACACTATGAAAGGTATCTATCCTCCAAAAATGATGCCTCAACTTCAGCTCTATACAAATTCCTATACAAACTGGAACATCCTGTA
Source organism: Agriphila tristella (assembly GCA_928269145.1). Taxonomy (NCBI): domain Eukaryota; kingdom Metazoa; phylum Arthropoda; class Insecta; order Lepidoptera; family Crambidae; genus Agriphila; species Agriphila tristella. The sequence continues at coordinate 24,466,742 of OV743436.1, read as the reverse complement.
TAACGGGAACTTTCTAAAATCCTTTCTTAGTGCTCACCTACATCATGAAAGGTTCCACGCTTATCCCAACAATGAATCAATGAATCAATCAATCAATTTAGAGTTTTATATGTATAGATTTCTATAATCACAGATTCAACCCAAAACTAGCGTGACTGTTCGGGTAAAAATGCTTTCTGTCCATCTGGTTGCCGTTTGTTCTCCTGTACAGATCGCATTTCTCAACCTATTCTTGTGTATGAGCCATAGTAACATTTGCAAATTTTCGCTATCGCTTCGCTTCGAAACGTATGGATTTGACGTTTTAAAATTTGATTGCTAACGAAACCTTATGTCAATCCCATACATGTTTCGAAAGCGAAGCGATAACGAAGATTAGCGAATGTTACTTTGGCTAGGCAGTCTGGTTCGATAATTACATAGATTTTATATGTCGATTTAGTTTTTCGAAATTTTTCAAAATGGCGAAGATAGGTGAAATACAAAAGAGGCTACAAACCCAGTAGTGTGATCAAGATCTAATAAATTAGTGAGCTTTGTTTCTCTTTAACTCAATTAAATAAGCCCAAGTTATTGATAAATGTAGGTTGACTCGATCTCTAATATCCCACCATCATCATCATATCAGCCGCCCGACACCCACTGCTGGGCATAGGCCTCCCCTAAAGATCTCCACGATGATCGGTACTGCTTGGCCCGCATCCAGTGGCTATCTAACAATTTCTGGAAAGAAAATCAATTGTCTACAAGACTTTCGCCTTGCACCACACCCAAACGACGTACATACGACAATCGGATCGGCCTTTAAATAAATAATGAGGGAACGGCACCAACCGGCGGAACACTCCGCTTTTAACTTTTTTAATAACGAGTACCGACGCAGATGGGAACGCCCTCTATCGCCGAGGTGTCTAAGACAAACCTTGGCGGTAAAACTTTTATAGAACAAAGGCTTGGCTTTTACATCACCTGAAATTAAGTGATAAGGTAGACAATGAGATCGCACTAAGCCACAGTCTTCAACTACTAAGGAGTTGTTTATGTTGTTTGTTGTTGTGCCCTATGTTTCTTTTGGGAATGGAACCCTCGGTGTCTAAGTGTACCGTGGAAACTACAAGGCCATCGTTGCCATTTTACTTTAAATAATAAAAATGGCAATCGAAGTTACAGCCCGCCTGAAAGTCGCCTGTAATCACTCGGTCGTTTAGCATCGGTCAGTACGGTACAGCAATTACTGTAATAATATAGTTCGTAATTTACTTCTTGTAGACTCTATTTTCATACCTCAGGTAGAACCATCTACGTGGCCGTGTAATAACAAGGCTCCGATGATATTTTAAATGTGTATTTTTTGAATATCAACCTATTTATTTAAATTCTGTGACTAGTAGTACCTAAAGAATACGATGGTAAGATTAAGGAACTGAAATCTGTACCGCAAGCAACAAAACCTGTATTTCTTATTGTTTCCATTAATTAGTGATATGTTTTGTTAGATATATATTTAAGACGCTCCGTAGGTAGGCCGCCGACAAGGTGGACCGACAATCTGGCGAAAGTCGCGGGATGGACGCTCGATGCAGGCAGCGCAGGACTGATCGTCGGCGTGGAAATCCTTGGGGGAGGCCTATACCCAGCAGTGGGTGTCGTGCGGCTGATATGATGATGATGATGAGATATCTAATTATTTAAGATATATAATAAAATATAAAAAAAACATATAAAAACGACATAACAGGAACCAAATTATACCAACAAAAAAAGTCGTTTCGAAAACCAAACAACAACTTTTCTATCTAGATTTGCATACTTAACCATCAATCAGCGCCATATTGTTTGGATTTTCCAAAATATAAAACGCAAACTGCACAAAATACTGAACTAAAACCGTAAACAAACTTTAGACAACTGATATTTCCTATATCATGGTAGAACGGTGTCTTCACTATGTTATTAGCCGTCCCATTAAATTGCTTGCCGTCAATGGAATAACTGAACACTGTATTTGTCCTGTTTCTTACTTATAAATAATCTAAACTGTAAAACGTAAAATGGTGCGATTGTGAAACGTCGTCGTGGCATTGAAGTGAAAAATGAATTTGAGAATTTAAAATTTAACTATTCATTGTTAGAGCTATAATATAAATCGGTAAATAAATTCACTTGTTAAAAGAAACTAATAAAGCAAAGTTAACAACGTCTATTTTTACTGTACGATTATGACAGCTAATTTTGTACTAATTAGGTTACAGAATTAAATAATGCTATGTTTACTGCTCGTATTATTGCAGCTAAACAACTGTTATAATTGAAAATTATACTTCTTTAATTTAATTCAAAGAATATTTATTTACTAGCTTTCGCCCGCGACTTCGTCCGCGTGGACATTCGGAAAATCCTTAGGGGACTTTTGACCGAGAAAAGTATCTGTTTTAATCCAGGCTATAAAATATCTGTGTGTGCCATTTTAAATCCGTCGTTTTTGCGATTGAGTTATAACATCTCTAAACATCCAAACCTTCATTAAATAACTTTTTAATTTTTGCAATCAACATTCCATTAAACTTCAATAACGATTTCCATAAAGATTTTTAGGTTTATTTACCCTGTTTAAGCCTCGATTACATACGCCGATTTAAGGAACCAATTATTTAGAGTTGCCACTCGTATAAATAAGTTAAATTTTAACAGTGAATTTGCACAAATGACGGAAAGATCAAAATTTTTTATGATTTTTTATTTTCAATTCTCATCTCCAATCTCAAACAATGTTTACTTTTCCGTTATAGTGTAGATCCGATTTTAAAATCGAACTTATACTACAATATTTTATTGTCAAGACAGTACGGGTGGCAACCCGAAATTGCTTCCTAGCTAGGAAGCTAAATTGGCGTATGTAATCGAGGCATTCAAGAAGCATTACTCCTTAAGGGAAAAATAGCAGAAAGTCACAAAATACATATTTGCTTAATTTTTTAAATTTCTACTACGAAGTTGTAGGTTGCAATGACGATAAAATATTATTTTCCACTGGATTGACGATATTTTTTATTAATTCCTGGGCCATTGCAATCATGGGCATAGAATAAAGCACTATATTAGGACGCTGCTATAAACTATATTGTATGTCTTTCCATTTGGCGCGAATACATACAAATTCTGGGCAGTAGACACACGCGAACATGCCACATATAGTTGACCATGGGAAAAAAATGGCTTTTCCAGATGAACCCCTGCTACCTGTAATGTTTGCCCTTGCGCTTTATTTATAGTGATAGCAAAGCTTAATTTGACTGGAAATTGAAGCCTCTTAAACTGGAATGGTAGGTCAGTGGGGATTATTGGGATTCGAGGTATTAAAATAGTGGCTCCGATGATATTTTGTCCTAATTGTGTGATACGAAGCCGCGTCCCATTACATAACCGGGGTGCATCTATATTTCGCATCAGCATGACCGGTACACCTAATTTCAATTCGAGTTTATGCGAGGGTACACCGGAAAGCTCCAGAGAATTTAAAAATTCAGCGGGGTATGAAGTGCTCTGTTCTGTGTCCATGATTGTATCTATAGAAATATACTGTTTTGTTTCTCCCAGCACCTCTTTCAAAATTTCAGTGTTTAGTTTGTTGACTATTTCATTTTTTGGTGCAAAAATTGCTCTTGCACACAACCACTGATCACAGTTTAAATTATTTTGCAAGTCCGGGTAAACTTTAGCCATGAGCTCCAAATCGTTTTCCACCAAATGACAAAATTCCCTTGTTAGTAAAACACAACCTTCAGCATCTGTTTCCAAACGTCCATCACCAATTTTCAATAGAGTCTCTGCATAAAGTCCCGAATCTACGTCATTATAAAAGTGTACTCTCATATTAGTTGTTAGACTAAATTTTTTCACTTTTTCCCATAAGATTGATGACTTGAGACAGGCTTTGATTTCATCTGCAGGTGTGCCCTTTTGGATCACCGGTAGAGTTTGTCGGAAGTCACCAGCCAGTAAAACTGCCATTCCTCCCATAATATCTGTACTGTCTCGCAGGTCCTGAAGAGTACGGTTTTTCGGTACTTTCGTCCCACACTAATAGTTTACACTGTCGTAGCATCATACCTCCGGAGCTATTTTTGCTGAAATTGCAGATAGGTGACTCTTCTTGTGCAAGATTTAATAGCAATTTTAGAACGGAATGTGCAGTACGGCCACCGTTGAGCAGTGTAGCGGCTATACCAGAGGAAGCTACGGCAACGGCTATTTTCTGGTCTTTTCTTATGAACGTCAATAATAAGTTCAGTAAAAACGTTTTTCCGGTTCCTCCAGGGGCGTCGAGAAAGAAGAGTGCACCCTTCCCTGACTCTACTTGACTTAATACCTGATGAAAGACGTAACTTTGTTCTGGAAGCAACCGCGGAACTAATTCGGTTACTTGCTGTTGCAACGCTGTGAAATCATAATTTAATTCTCGAGAAATTTCATCGTTTAAGTTATTTTCGTCTGATCGTCGAGGGCTCACCATTCCAAAATCTTGTAGCTTCTTCCCCGCCATTGTCATAACCTTGTTTTCAATCTTCGTCAGCGTTTCGTTGTAGATGTGATCATTAAAAGTCATATCTGCATGTAATTGCTGCAGCCGCCGCTAAATATCTTCCGCCATGTACTGTTCGTTTTTTCTGGATGAAAAGTACCCTATGTTCTTCTCTGTACCCCTGAAAATGTGTATGCAAAATTTCATGATGATCGGTTCAGTAGTTAAGACGTGAAGGTGTAATGGACAGTTTTTTAACTATCCCTCGGGAACTGTTTGTTTTTTCTGGATGAAAGGTACCCTATGTCCTTCTCTGTATCCCTGAAAACGTGTATGCAAAATTTCATGATGATCGGTTCAGTAGTTAAGACGTGAAGGCGTAATGGACAGTTTTTTACTATCCCTCGGGAACTGTTCGTTTTTTCTGAATGAAAAGTACCCTATGTCCTTCTCTGTACTTCTGACTACATGTATGCAAAATGATGATCGGTTCAGTAGTTAAGACGTGAAGGCGTAATGGACAGTTTTTTACTATCCCTCGGGAACTGTTCGTTTTTTCTGAATGAAAGGTACCCTATGTCCTTCTCTGTACCCCTGAAAACGTGTATGCAAAATTTCATGATGATCGGTTCAGTAGTTAAGACGTGAAGGCGTAATGGACAGTTTTTTACTATCCCTCGGGAACTGTTCGTTTTTTCTGGATGAAAAGTACCCTATGTCCTTCTCTGTACCTCTGACTACATGTATGCAAAATGATGATCGGTTCAGTAGTTAAGACGTGAAGGCGTAATGGACAGTTTTTTACTATCCCTCGGGAACTGTTCGTTTTTTCTGGATGAAAGGTACCCTATGTCCTTCTCTGTACCCCTGAAAACGTGTATGCAAAATTTCATGATGATCGGTTCAGTAGTTAAGACATGAAGGCGTAATGGACAGTTTTTTACTAACCCTCGGGAACTGTTCGTTTTTTCTGGATGAAAGGTACCCTATGTCCTTCTCTGTACCTCTGACAACATTTATGCAAAATGATGATCGGTTCAGTAGTTAAGACGTGAAGGCGTAATGGACAGTTTTTTACTATCCCCCGGGAACTGTTCGTTTTTTCTGGATGAAAAGTACCCTATGTCCTTCTCTGTACCTCTGACTACATGTATGCAAAATGATGATCGGTTCAGTAGTTAAGACGTGAAGGCGTAATGGACAGTTTTTTAACTATCCCTCGGGAACTGTTCGTTTTTTCTGGATGAAAGGTACCCTATGTCCTTCTCTGTACCCCTGAAAACGTGTATGCAAAATTTCATGATGATCGATTCAGTAGTTAAGACGTGAAGGCGTAATGGACAGTTTTTTACTATCCCTCGGGAACTGTTCGTTTTTTCTGGATGAAAGGTACCCTATGTCCTTCTCTGTACCCGTGAAAACGTGTATGCAAAATTTCATGATGATCGATTCAGTAGTTAAGACGTGAAGGCGTAATGGACAGTTTTTTACTATCCCTCGGGAACTGTTCGTTTTTTCTGGATGAAAGGTACCCTAAGTGAAAGTGAAAGTGAAATATATTTTATTTAAATAAGCTCACATAATAAGCATTTTTAAATCGTCAATTCTTTTACCCTACCACCCATTATGACGTCTTTTAACTGACAAGAAAAATGGGCGCAAAAAACTTGTCAGCTTTATCAATCAGATGGAACGATATTTACAAATATGTATATCATTTCCAGACTTTATATTAACAAAGATTAACAAATAAATAACATTATTGAATTAGCTCATTTCTTAATGAGTTTCAAATTTCTTAATCAATTTACAGATTTTAAGCTAAATTCAAAGTTTGAACTTGTTATTCAGTCTAGGATAAAAATAAAAGAAAAATACAATTCAATATGCATTAAGATAGGTAGTCAGAAGCAGACCCATTCCCACTGGCAGCACCAGTTCCCGAACATGACGCATGAACCAGCCATCTCTTCGCTCAACCATTTATCCCTATGTCCTTCTCTGTACCTCTGACAACATGTATGCAAAATTTCATGTTAATCGGTTCAGTAGTTAAGACGTGAAGGCGTAACAAACAAACAAACAAACAAACAAACGGACTTTCGCATTTATAATATTAGTAAGGATATCGTATTTACCAAATTTTACTGTTAATAGTTTTTCATACCTACCTTTTCTTAAATCTAAGACAAAAACCCACAACTTCGTAATAGCAACAAATAAATTAGAAAAAAAACATGTGTCCTCAGCAATTTCCTCGCTAGTAGTTTTCGAACGCACCCTTGTGATTCCCCGTTTGGCTCTAATTACAAGGCGCGTTTGTCCATCGCGGCGGGATTGATGCAATGTCTGTTTTCTTTGATCAATCATTTAATAAACATACATCTGATTAATGGACTGCTAATGAACTGTCCGTGCTGAATTGTTAAATAGAATGTTAAGCGTTTGACAGGAATGAAGATGATATTGACAACAGCCGTTATTCGCTTTTTGAGAAAATAACGATGGCAATAATATTTTAGATGATGATTTTACTATACATTGCGAAATTTTAATCATTTGGTTCCCGCAGTGGGGTGGTTCCACTCATGATTACTTTTACAAGGAACTTTTACAATGGGGCCAACTCTAATATCGCAAAAAAAACTGTTCCAAACAAAAGCGCAATACCTACTCGACCTCAATGTATGGAACAGCTGATTTTTTTTGCGATATCAGAGTTGGCTCAATAGTAAAAGTTGTTTGTAATCATGAGTGGAACCACCCCACTGCGGGAACTAGATGATTAAAATTTCAGCGTGTATTTCTTCAATTACCTAGCAAATTTAGAGAATCAGTATTGTTCTTCACAAAAATCATACTTTTATGGGATCTAATAACATAAGATATAAATTAAATGTTATTCTCTTTTAAGATCCCTGGCTCCACAATTTTTGATAAATTCCAGAATCTCATAAGGCAAGTCCCCAGTACATTCGCTCGTTAATCGCGCTGTCCCGTAATATATCATTGTGATTCCAGTCGGCTGCGTCCGCGACGACGCCACTCTGTCTGCGCCCTTATTTATGTTTATCTAGCCAGATTATTATCACAAGTTAATATAGTTGTAGAGGAGCTGGATGGAATAGTGGCCTAGCGCTTTCAGGCCTTTTTTCATCGGGTCGGTCATGAATTTGGTTGACCGAATAATATAATTTCAAGCTTGGATATGACGCTTTCAGGCTAAGCTATCAAGTCGGTCATCAAATGGTTGACTGAATAATATAGGTATATCTCGAGCTTAAATAGGAAGGCACGTTGAACGTTAGGACCAGAGGGGGAGGGGTTATTACTCGTACAACCTCTCAAAGCTTGCCGGGTTTATTTTTTAGTTTTTTTTTACTCATGAATAAAAGTTAGGGGGTCCCAGAGGGATGGTTAAAATTTCCAATAAAGGAATGGCAGTGGGAGAGGTCCTTGTTGGTTGGATAAGTTGGTCCGGCACTATTGGGCTCATCCCATGGTGAGGCGTGTTGCCCTCCAGTGCCGGACCGGGGCAAGGAAAAGGGGTAGAAAGGCAGAGAAAAATAGGAGGGATAGAAAAGAAAGAGGATAGAGGAAAGAAAGTAGAAGAGCGGGGATAGGAGGAGTAGAAAAAGAATTACTACTTTAGTTAGGTACATCTCTTTCTCGCTGTATAGGAAATAAAAGACACGCATTGATAGCCATTCAGTAAACTAGCAAGTTTTAAGAGGGATAATACGGGGATAGGGTTGTTGCCACCCGTACCTAGGTACCTACTCTGAAATCGTAAATAGAGTACCTACGCTAAAATACTCTATTTACGTAACTTTTGACTGATAATGGCTTGTTATTGGTTGTTAGTACTTATGAGAATAAAAGTTGCGAAAAGTAACACAAATTTGTTTTTAAGGATAAATTAGTAGGTACTTATAAAATATAGATGTGCCGTTTTTATGCTGCGTTCTTTATTTTTGTTATACCTAAATGAAAAATAGTAGTTTATGAAACTGACACATAAAGAGGGGTATTAAAACACGAGTGTGTGTTTAAAAACCGAGCCGCAGGCGAGGTTTTTAATAGTATCACACGAGTGTTTTAATACCTAGTTATGTGCAGTTTCATACACTACTTTATCTACACTCATACATTTGGGATTGAACCTACTCAATAAAAGATCAACGTTAGAAAAGAGAGAGAGAGAGAGACTTTGTTTGTATCAGCTAGGTACCTACCTTGTAATAAGTCATTTCCTTAGCTGCATCTAAAATATCGGGCAGAGTCCATTTTTTTCACAATTTAAAGCACGAATAAAAAAAACCTACAAAATTCAGTAAGTATAACAAAATGTAAAAATTGAAATCAAAACTTTATTTGAAATGCTTTAGAAATGGCGCGCATTCCATCAGAAAAAAAAAGAGATGAGTGCATTCCAACAATTTAATCGCACTTAGTCATCGATTACCATAGAGTGCATTTTAATCAATGAAAATATGTGGGAAAATATCGTTGTTTTTTTTTAATGTTACGGCACTGCCTTCTTTTTGGATTTGCCCTGTATCGTAATGAGAAAAAAAGTTATTTTATGATGCAGTTGACTGCATCGTAATGAGTTTATTTTTTAATTTTACCTATCCACGAAAATAAAGTACGTATTTATATTACCTTTTTTGAATTCATATTTGGAACATTACGTTGTGAGTGTAGATAAAATACTTTATCTGTCTGAAATGGTGGCAACCCTCCTTAAGACTGTATTTCGGACTAAGTGATTAACAAATTATCATTTTTGTTTCTTAAGTTTGAGCCTTGTTTATGTTTTTCCGACATTTCAGCTCTATTTCATTACCTTAATCACTGTACATAGGTACTTAATGATGATGATAATGATAATAACAGCATTATCTTCATTAATCATCATTCTGTGCTTATACGTAATTGTTTCTCAACCCATAAAAAAATCATCTCCATCGCTAAATTCCGCACAAACCCTCAACAGGTATCTCAACAAAAGGTAATATAATCGCATTACCGCGTAATAACCCTGCCACAATGGCCGGTAATGTTGCTAATCTTATCTGGTAATGTTGTGGACGTAATAATTCAGAGATATATAGACCTTCCGGTCGGCTGGACCCGGCGGCTGCCATACGGGTTAAACACAAGTACGTATCATACGTATAAAATACCTTAACTTAAAAACCAACCAATTAAGGTTTAAATAAACTGAAGAAAGTAAATTGTGGTAAACTTAAATCGAAATTTCTGAAAATTCTGAAAGTGTTTGTGAAAACTGACTTTCATTGTTTTATTTAAGGAAGTTTTAACAAGGTTTTAACGTATCACCTGCTGGCTAGCTAACACCAACTTAACTAAGTCTGACGCCATAACAACAATTAAAAAATTGTTGTGTTCCGGCAGTTAGAGGTAAGATAGCCAGTTCTTCGGTGGTGAGGATTCCGGGTGTAGTGCGCTTACTCTTTTGGCCTTATCGTCACCTTTGAAAATATCCTCACTTAACATCAGGTGAGGTGAAGGCCAAGTACTAACCCGTTGTGGATAATAAAATCACGTGCTATACATACAGAGCTTTTTTTTAATTTCGTCGTTTGGCTGAAAATGCAAAATAGGTACTTTATAATGCCCTAAATATGTTAACAATTTATTACTGGTAGAACCATAGACATATAAAAATTTTCGCTGCGCTCAAGAAGACCAACAAAGCGTGGAAAAGAGAAGTTAACATCATACGGACACGGTCTATGTAAAAAAGAGACAAAGGATCAAGTGACATGTGCCAACATTTTTTACAGTAAGAGCCCCTAGCGTCCCGCCTAGCAAATGAGCAATCACAATTTGTTTAAAATATTTGTTAATCTTAATTAGAATCCTACTAATATTATAAATGTTAAAGTTTGTGGGTTTGGATGTTTAGATGTTTGGATGTTTGTTCCTCAATCACGCAAAAACTACTGAACGGATTTGGTTGAAATTTGGCACAGAGATAGTTGACAGCCTGGATTAAAACATAGAATACTTTTTATCCCGATATTCTTAAGGCAACGGAAACCACGCGGGTGAAACCGCGGGCGGCCGCTAGTTTAAAATAAAGGTATCGTGGAGTCTTGGTGTCTTGTGCTCTAAGTAATTGTGATGTGACAAAAAGAAATAATCCAAGTAATCACACTTTTCACAGGTAAATAAGATATAGCCACACATTTCTCTAAAACCAAATTTCTCTACATTTATTCGTTTATCGACGAAGAAAACAGTATGGAACATAGTTTATTAATTTCCTTTGCCATAATATAGTCATATTTTATGAATCTAAGTCATATTTTACGTATCTCATATAAAATGTATGCATTCGTTTTCAGATCACCTGTTTATTGACATTGTTATTCTTTGTCATTCTATTTCTATGGGTAGAACCAAATAGACATTTATTTGGGTAGAAACTATTAGAACATGTAAACAAAACTAGACAGCCATTCATCTTGAACGAAAATTTAAACAACAAAGTGTACAGTTGGTCTCAAAAACTATGATTTAACGGCACACCTTAACCCTGCGATATATCTCCGGGACAACACGGGACAAAGGATCCCTGCTGCTGAAGTGTGAGTAATGCCCAGCAGTGGGAATGAGTAATGGCCCGGGACGGGAATACGGGCCTATTGATGGCCCACCGCGGACGGACCCACTTTTATTATATTTGTGTTTAACCCTTGTATGCAAATGATTTTTTTATTTATGTTTCAATTGTTCATTGTGTTTTAATAAAACAAAAGGTAATAAAATTAATCCCTGTACCTACTCGACGTTACATTTTCCGTTTTATGTCAAAAAGTCAGGCTTATTAACTGTTATGAACGGCCGTCGAGTTGGTATAATATTACTACATTACATATTTACATTTGTCTTGCTTTATACAACGAAAAAAACCATAAAGCCAAATGGTAGATAGGCTAACATGCATACAACCCCGGAAAATTATTATAACACCTGAAAACTATAAAAAAAATCTTGATAAACTGCATAGTGGCAACCCTAGATCTAAATTGTGTTTTGCTTTTGCTCATTAATGGGATTTACTATCGAAAACAATAGTCCATACAAATATAAATTAAAATTTCATGGGTTATTTTGAAACAATCTGTATAGTGCTGTTGCTAAAAAAAATGTTATTCTTGCTAGACGCCTTTTAACACTCTAATTGTTGAATTAATAACACCAAAATTTGCAACTGCTGAAACATTATGCCTTTGTTTTCCTTATAATTTGCTTTACTGGGGGCATTAATCTTATTTAAATCCATTAAATAATGTTGCTTAAACCTGGTAATTCGGTCAAACGACTATTTGATTTATTTAATTCCAAAAAAGGGAGGGTATTGGCAAAATTTGTATTATTCCAAAGAAACACTGTATTTCTTGAATTTGCCTTAATATATCCAACATTGCTACTTACTTATATAAGCGTTAATGTTAAAACCACATAATATAATAACACCCTTTAATCTATTAACGCTCATAAAATTAAGTCCCGGTGCGAGCGAAACAATTTCGCTACGCAATCTACATAATATTTATTAATGAGAGTGTAACAAAAGGCCGTCTGGAGTGGTCTCACAAAGAGGAGACATCGGCGAATCTCCTAGTATTTGTCGAGAGAGGGATTACGGCCCTCAGCCCTCCGAGCTGCCGACAAATATTGACATTTCGCTGTTTTAATGCCGACGTCAAACAATCGACAATTTGGTGAACACTCCCGTGAGTGACTGTAAGTTAGATACAAGCTATTTTAATGTCTTTCATTTCTTGTAGGGACAACAAGTTTTCATTTATCTAAGTAGAAGATGAATCCTACTAATATTATAAATGTGAAAGTTTGTAGGTTTGAATGTTTGTTGCTCAATCACGCAAAAACGGCTGGACCGATTTGGATGAAATTGTGTACACAGATAGTTTATAGCCCGTATTAAAACATTGAATACTTTTAATCCTGGTAAAAGGTTCCTTAAGGATTTTCCGAATTTCCACGTGGACGAAGTCGAGGGCGGAAGCTATAGTAGAAAATATGTACAAGAAGTTCTTACTCTATAAATGAACACTTCTAATTCCATGATTTATAAAATGAGCCGATCATTACAATATAACTACCTAAGTTTATTTTTTCTATTATTTTTTTGCTATTGCAATTTATTTTTGCTATTTTTTTCAAATAACCATAGTAATTGGCTTAACTATGCACTGTATAAACTTATATTAATTTTTGTAATGTAAATGCTTTGGAAATGCTACGGTAACAATGTTCACTACTTATAAAATAAATTCTAGTCAATGACTGGTCTTATACTACTACCATATGACACAATGTTGACATAAACGAAAAATGAGAAATTATACACCAACTAAATACCTATATCGGTCATGTCTGGAAGGTGTTCCCCGTCTGACGTTTTTTTGCAAAACCTAGCCATAATATGTCCGTTGTATCGAAGCCGCACACCTAACCGCAAATACCCCGACTGCTCAATGGCGCAAATCTGCAGGATAGCAGCCGCAAACAGAGGGCCGGCTTCGAACCCCGCACTGATGCAATACAGCCTTTTTTGCCGATCCTACCGCGTCTTAATACCTCGCACAATAGGCGTTAATGCCGACTGATGTTTGCTTTGCTGGCGAGATGTCCCTGAGATAAGGGGGCTCTTGTGTGTTTTTTTAAGCTCCCACAAATAGATTTTTTGTCGTATAATGAAACGTACTATCAATTTGGTTGATGTGGCAACCTTTCATCATCATTAGGGTTCCGTACCTCATAAGGAAAAAACGGAACCCTTATAAGATCACTTTGTTGTCCGTCTGTCTGTCTGTCTGTCCGTCTGTCAAGACCCTTTATCTCAGGAACGCGTGGAGGTATCGAGTTGAAATTTAAACCATATACTAAGGTCTACGGTCCCTTGAAGCTGTGAAAAAATCAAACTTCTAAGTTAACGTAAAAAAAAGATACTGCCGTTTATGCCGCAAAAACGCATTTTCGATACTCTCAAAGGAATCAAAATTCATAGGGTACTTCCCGTTGACCTAGAACTATGAAATTTGGCAAGATATATCGGCTTATACTACACTTACAGAGAAAAATCTGAAAACTGTATATTTGTAATTAAATCATAAAAAAATTGACATTAAAGTACGTAATCAATCATCGTGGTTTAACAATGGCATGCCATGGCGCTAATCATAATCACAAATATTTATTTATCTTTGTGATAATCGCGCCTTTATTAATTTTAAAATATCAATATTCATTATTATTAATTAATCAGATCCTTTCGAATATTGTTATAGTTAATTACTTTTAAAACTAATTAAAAAGGAATAAATTTGGCTCCAAATATTTCCGCAACATGGAGCAAAGAGGCAAAGTGTTATTTTACTCTTTGGCAAAGAGTAAAATAACATGGCGGCGGTAGTGTCACGCCGCGTCACAGGCGTCAACACGAACAGCTATCGAGAAATCTTACGCGCGTAAAAAAATACTATTCGAAAACTTATTCGATACGAAAGCAGGCAAAATCGGCAGCACGAACTTAACAGAGCTGGCTAACGTTAGCTCGATAGGTAGTAGCCATAGATAAAACACTTAGGTATATAGGCCACTTTAAAATTAAAAAGTGTGAATAAAGAGAATTAGTTCAATCACCGAAATCTAGATGGTGCTGACCTTTGGCTCGTTTCTCTGCATCGCGTTTTAATACATCAAATTAAAAATAAACTATTCTGTTTTGAATTACGAGCGGCGCCTTTAAACTAAACTACAGGCCCAAAAATATTGTTTGAGTGACAAAAAGTACCACAAAGTTTGTTCGGAGTGCACTACAGAAGTACAGACAGATAATTCACAATTTCGTCCTTATTTGAGTATTATGTTTGTTTTCTCATTGGCGGCGCTAGTGTAATAGCGCTAGCTAAAGTAATATTGCCTGTGGATAATTCAGTGGACATTTCATAGTTCTCAAATTTAATTTATGTTACTACATGAATGCTTTCAAAATTTAATAATAAATAATACAAAGTCCAATCGCTAATCGATCACCTCAGAGTAAATTTTAACCATCAGCGCGTTTCTCACGCCGATGACGGGACTCGAACGGGATGGAAACAAACTTTCGGACCAAGGGAGGTGACGACTGGAAGGCATTTGTTTTCTTTTCGGGTGTTGTTGGAAGGTCGAAATTGGCAAAAAAAGGAAGGAACCGAAGCGAAGCGAAAGCGGGTTGCTAGTACCTAATAAATCAAATCTATACATATAAAACTCTAAATTGATTGATTGATTGGTGATTGATTGTTGGGATATGCCTAGAGCCCTAACGGCTGAAATGAAAGACACCATTTTTGGAGGGTAGATACCTTTCATGGTGTAGTTGAGCACTAAGAAAGGATTTTGGAAATTTCACCCCCCAAGGGGAGAAAATAGGAGATGAAAGTTTGTATGGGAGTCTCTTAGTTTCAAAGCTAGGCTGTTCAAATTTTGTGTTTAGGCTGACGATGACAGCTAAAAAATATAAGGGGAAAGGAGAGGGGAGGGGGGACGAAGACGGGGGATGGCGATAGATAGATAAAAAGTTTGACGGTTACGGTAAAGATAAGTGTAAGTGGAAGAGGAAGCGGAAGCTGAAGCGGAAGCGGAAGTCCATTATATCAATGAATATAAACAGTTTGCAATGTGGAGTGTCAGCCACTCGTTTTTCAGTCACCATAAGCAGCTGTGGTTAAGATTTGTAAATTAACTGTCCGCCTATTTCGCTCTTCCACCTGTCCGCCGTCTGTCCTACTTTTGAAAGACTGTACTAAAGTAACATACTTATCCAAATATTTATATTTATAATGGTAGGTACGGAACCCTCGGTGCGCAAGTCCGACTCGCTCTTGACCGGTTTTTTTTAATTTAGAATACCTAAGTTCCTTGAAAAACTTTAAATTTCATGTTTTAAATGCCACAGTCTTTGACATAAATGAAAAATATTCTAAATTACAGTTTAGTACTTGTACATCCTTACTGCTAACTCTCTCTGTTCTTTTCTATAAATATTGGATTTTTTTACGTAATTTTATTTCAACAATATAAAATTCGTTTAACAAAAACAGTTACCAATTGAAAACGTAGTCAATCGTGAATTGCGATACTTCCGTTCAATAGATCCCAGAATCGCCAAATGAAATCTATAACTTGAAAACTCAATTGTGAACGATAATCAGTTCTAATTGTCTGCGACTGAAGGGCGAAATTTGCATAATTTTCACCCGCCAGAGCCTGAGGGAGCGTTTTCAGTCTGCATAAATAGATGCAAATGGATGGAATGCCTTTTGATACCACTATCGAGTTTAGGAGTTGCTTCGGAAGTTAACGAGAGATACGTTCTCAGTTTGAAATTTGTTACTTTTGAGTGCAGCATTCCGTTCTACGTTAATTTGACATTGTTTCGGAATTTCTCGGAGGGTTTTAAATACAATTTTGTAAAAAGGGGAACGAATAAAGATAATTTTATTTGGTATCGGTATAGGGTGATGGATTAGGCCAGTGATGATTTCATTAAAGGTGAGACCACTAATAAGTAACAACAAAGAATGAAAAAGATCGACACGAAGATAATTTTTAAATAATTAAAATCTGTCTTTTGTACTAATTAACAGTTCGAAATAACATAATTAACAGACAAATTCATAAAAATATCTGTTTCATTCATTAAATGAAGCCAGAAGTAGCGTTATCCGAACTTATAAATTAGTGTATGCTTTATACCACCAAAAACATTTTCATGTATAATGTTGCCAAGACTTCCTTAGGGCTCGCACTGTCAAAAAGTTGTCAGACCTCATGTAGAACCAAGCTTCTAACTCTACGTGCCCTAACTCTACAAGTCCTAACTTCAAAGACTCGCCGTTTCGTTACTACAACAACTATATTTTATCAGAAAGGTTTCCATGTAGCGAAATGGCCAAGCCACATATTGACTAAGGTTTTTGAAGTTAGGGCTTGTAGAGTTCGATGCTTGGCTTTACATGAGGTCTGATAACTTTTTGACAGTGCAAGCCATATGGAAGTAGTCTTGGCAACATTTAGTGGATGATTTATATTAGTTCTGAAATAAACTGATTAATATCCCTTTGATAATAATCTAACGGTCGAAACGAAATAACATCATCAAACAACTAATAAAACTCATTATCAAGTGCACTAAGGGACCGTGAAATTATTTCATAGATTATGACGTCATCCTTTCACGTCACCCCTCGCCGCCAGCCGTGTTAAAGCTTGTATTGGAATTGAATCTAAAGAAAAACTCGTTTTGCAATTTTTAACATCTGCGACCTCATCTTCTTTGTAATTTCGTTTGATGGGAATTGTGTTACAAACTTTTTCATTTGGACTTTTTAATATCCCCCCTTGAAACAGGCGTGTGATCGATGATTTGGGCAACTTCTTTCAATTTTCTCTTCGTTAACCATTTTATTCTTCTTCTATTCATTATTTTAGATTATTCTTTTTTTTTTATTTCATACTCTGTTGCTTTTTTCTGGGCAGTGTGCTGATTTTGCAAAACATTATCATTCCACAAGTTTTAGAAAACAAAAGTGGCTTAATCACGTTTTTTATTGACCGCTGGGCGAAAATGCTTACGTATGTCCGTCCATCCGACTGTACGGCTATCCGTCTGTTCTTCTCGGTCGCATTTCTCAATCGATTCCCATGAAATTTTGTGAGCAGGTTCGATAATTTTAAAAAAAATTCTTGTTGATTCAGTTTTTCAAATTTTACAAAATGGCGGCAAAATATATGTTAAAGCGAGGTCTACAGCTCACATGCAGAGCCACTAGTTTTAGTTCAGTCAATACCTTATTCTTTACGATTGATCAAAGTACATAGTTAACTTAATTATTAAGTTTAGAGAAGATTACAAAAGCTTTGTCTCCTTTAGAAAGTAAAAGTAAAATAACACTTTTGGTCTAAATCTTTATTCAAATTATGTGAAGTGTAACAAAAAAACCGGCCAAGTGAGAGTCGGACTCACGCACGAAGGGTTCGGTACCAAAAAACGGCAAAAAATCACGTTTGTTGTATGGGAGCCCCCCTTAAAAAAAAAAATTATTTTGTTTTTAGTATTTGTTGTTATAGCGGCAATAGAAATACATCATCTGTGAACATTTCAGCTGTCTAGCTATCACGGTTCTTGAGATAGGTACAACCTGGTGGCAGACAGACAGACAGATGGACAGCGGAGTCTTAGTAATTGGGTCCCGTTTTTACCCTTTGGGTACGGAACCCTAAAAAAGACCAATCTTGGCACACCCATTGATAATGTAAATTGAAATACTCTAACCCATTGATAATGTAAATTGAAATACTCATACAGTGTACTGAACGAACACAGATTGCATGTTAATGCTATAAAGCGCATTGCCTTAAAATGGGCAGCCAAAGACTATTAAATCATAAAACTTAATGAAGAAATCTAGGGCGTGCCGTGTAAGGTAACCAGCCATGTTCCTATTGTGACCAAACGTGAGTGTTCATATAATTTCACTCTACAAATATTTGTATGTATTATTAATTATACCTATTAGGCCTTTAACTGCACTCTTTTATTTTCAAAAAACTTTTTAGAAGTAATTGGTAATAAGCATTATGAATTTATGTGTAATTTTGCCCTTTAAATTGTTTCATTGTTCGTCGTCAAACGGAAGCCCTGTTTCAACTAAAAAATTTACATTAATTGCTTTCAGAAGATCAACTAAAAATGTTGCCAAATGTGACGTTTAATTGTTATTGACCATCAGCCATTTTATATCCCCACTGCTGGGGCACAGGCCTTCCTTGTGGGTGAATAAGGAGGATGGGCCATTATCCACCACGCGGGACCGATGCGAATTGGGTGTTAACGACTGCAAATGCAGTTGGGACCAACATCTTAACTTGCCTTGCGAAGCACGGAGGAGCTCGAAATAAAGTTTTGGTTACCCGTCCCATGGATGACCCTAGCGACTGAGCCAGGCGCTAAACCACTGTGCCATTGAGCTGCTCAAAAAATATTATTAGTTGATAGTTATAATCGAAGTACGTAGTGGAACAAAACTATCACTGCATCACGCGATCAAAACAACAGGTTGGCTGGTTTCTACAGTTTTATTTGAGCCTCGCATTTATTTACAGTTGTACACAATTATAATGGTAAACCAAGTTATTACTTAGTTCGGTAACTGTGTTATACTTTGTTATTCAATGTTGGATTCATGATAAGAAGCTTTTGTCAAAATGTAACAATGAGTGCGTGTTTCTCGACAAAGTTTGGTTTTGTGCATAGATACGTTATTGTGACTAAATTGAATTTACAATCTAAGTCCTTTACGAAAACTTCGTTTGAATTACTGAATTGAAATTAGACCACAAAATTATAATTATATGAAGTAGGTATGCCATCGTTGATACGTTGAAACTCCATACAGAGAGGGTTTATAGAGTTTATTGCAATAAAAATTGCATTTTTTAACTATTAAGCTAAAAATGACCAACCACAAACTTAACTAGAAATTCTTCTGACGAAAATGTAAGCACTGAAAGACCACAGTGAAGCGAAGGCGGTCATACCCGGTCATAACTCCCGAAGCCTTTTAGTTTCGTATTTGTATTATATCCGAAGGAGGAAAAGGCTCCGAAGGAGTTGTATGTAATTGAATTACCCGCCTTATGACTCCAGGAATAGAGAACACAAAGAACGGAAGTTGTTCAAAACCACGCTCATTTTATTTGCAGTTTGGATTGAGCTTTTGGTAAATTGTATTACACCATTTTCTTATTATCCTTTCTTAATATTTTTTATATAAATGCGAAAGTCCGTTTGTTTGTTTGTTACGCCTTCACATCTACTGAATCCGAATCGATCATCATGAAATTTTACATACACGTTTTCAGGGGTACAGAGAAAGTCATAGGGTACCTACCTTTTTTATCCTGAGAAAAAGTATTGTTCCCGAGGGATAGCAAAAAAACCTTTCCACGCAGACTTAGTCGTAGAGGACCGCTAGTGATGAATATTTTTGAAATGTAAATACCGCTAATAATTAAAAAAAACTGAAAACATTAAAAAATTAAATGTCTTTTGAAATCTCCGCTGTAAGAAAAATCTGATTTATCAGAATGCTCATTTGTAGTAGGTACCTATCTGTCTGTTTTGCACGAACAAACACTAAAATGAACAGTACTTTAGCGATTTGAGCTAATTACTACCTACTATTTCCATTCATAAATATTCAGTAACTTTACGCTGCTGAGAAAAACATAAAAAATATCTTACTTTCGGCCTACTGGCCTCTCCATTCCTTTCTATGTTAGCAAGAAAGTTGTCCCCGCACCGGCCGTTCAGGAATATTTGTATGGGCTCTGGATGGCGCAACTTAGGTAATTATACGGTAGTCCATACGATGTTCACGGAAAACTTACTATAATGTGATTACTTTTAAATAAGAAAATGTAAAATCACAGATAAGTAGTTAATAAAATAAACTCTACTTTTTTCGTGATAGTTCTATGAAGTTTAGTGACCGATTTACTTGAATGGAAAAGAGACAATGCTTTGTCTCGAAGTGATTTTTCGTAAACTAAATTTACATATTAATTATGATTTACTGCGTCCTACTATTAATGGTAAGTATTTAAAGGTTAGGTATATTCCCATAGAAAACATCACAAAAAAACCCGAATTTTGAAAAATTCCAAAAAAAGTTAAGTTCCAGTATATTTTCAAAATTCAAACGTTCACACGTGTCTCGATATATTCCTCAACTTTTGGTAGTATTCCCATCTCGATCCTCCCAAAACCCTCGAAGATAATGGCCAAAAATACGTCTCAGGCAATTTGCATCTGACAACCATTTTCAATGGTAAAAATATTTCATACAAACCTACCTTGGCCTGTCGACCACAACAAAAAAGACCTGCCATCGGTCGAGCTGTTCTCAAGACAAGTGATGTTAAATCATCCATCATACAAGTCGCAATTTATATTTAATATTAAGACATATTGAAAATATTTATCAATGAAAACTATTTCGTCCACAGGGGAGAACTTATAATAGATCTATGAATCACATCGTCCACTCAACATCCTATTCTTCTTTGCCCCAATCGCCTTAAGATTTCCACGAGGGTGATCCTAAATAACACTTAACGTCAACTGCACTTTGTAATTACAGTGGTATTATTGTTGACCGCAAAGGAAATACTATCAGTGAATGCCAGACATTACTTATTTTTGGTTTTGTTGTTTGTTGTTTAGTGTTGTTTGTTTGATTTTGAAGCTTATGTAAAAGAAAAATGAAGAGCGAAACCGTGAAAAGTTGAAGCAAAAGAACTGTTATTGAATATTTTTTTTTTTGTCAACGGATTGAAACATAGTCGAATGAGTAAGAGCTTACAATTTTTTTTATTCACAACGGAATAAAGCTTGGCCTTCATCATATAATATAAGATAAGGCCGAAGGTGGAAGCGCACTACAGCCGGAATCCTCATCACTTTTTTTTTTTAAATAGCCAGTGTCACTTGGAATGATGTAAAAATTCTAATAAACAATATCCCATACATCCAAATCCGTTAAGGCATTTTAGAAGATATGGTGAAATAAACTCACATACCAACAAACATACATGAACCCTGAATACATTACACTCACTTATTTTTGGGCAGTCGTGTAATAATAGTAAAAAAACTGATTTAAGTTATGGTGAAATAAAGAAACTCACATACCAACAAACATACATGAACCCTGAATACATTACACTCTCTGTTTTTTTGGGCAGTCGTGTAATAATAGTAAAAAGACTGATTTAAAAGGTGTATTGCCCGTTTTTATTATAGGATGCCTTCTACCTATAAAACGTGTTAATGAATAAACGCAAAACCTTTTCGGTGGTGATTGTGCTCATGAATATGAACAACTTTTACTATGCGGCCAACTATGCAACTCGACAAAAAAACTGCTGTTTCATTCATTCTGGTAGATAGAGGTATTGACAACTTGTATGAGACAGCTGATTTTTTTGTTGAGGTGCAGAGTTGGCCCCATATTAAAAGTTGTTCATATTCATGAGCACAATCACCACCTCAGAGGTTTTGCGTTTATTCATTAACACTTGTAGATAGATAAGTAAAAGACGGCGTCAAAGGTACCTACATTCAACGTACCTACATCGTGTAATACACCTACCCGCCAATATTATGAAACATACACTAATTTCCTCCACACTTAGCAGGCTTCCATCTCTCCTTACCCTGTCCTATGAATACCATCATCAACGCGGACGATTATCATATTTCACGAACACTAAACTTATTCTTTTGCACCTTAAGCTAAATCTTTCAACCTTAAGCTGAACATCTTAAGGTTCAAATTGTACTTCAGTGGTGGTATCATAAGTTGGTCGCATGAGTGTAACAGTAGGGGGACCGCAGTTGGTCGCCCCTGCACCCGTAATCCACCCTTGCTTTGTATGAGGTTTGTCTCATACACGCCAAAGTATTTGCTGAAAGTATTAGCACATTGAAATGGTACCGTTTCCATTTATATTGTGTTTATTTAGATTCGTCTATTTTTATTATTTAATAAAAATACAGCTTTGTGTCAGTCTTTCCGTTTAATATACCTGCGTCCTGCAGCCAGGATTTGCATTATACATTTTACTTAATACCACAAAAATAGAACAAAATTTAATGAACTACCCAACCCAACTATTTTATTTTATTAGTTTCTCTTAATAACAAACTCTCTTTTTTATGAATACTATGGTAACCAGAGTTGCTTTTATTATGCCGTTTCCATAGCGAATGTTTGTCCCTTCACAATCAACAAAACATTTCGACATTCAACAAAATCCTCATACTTTTTTTTGTTGAATGTTGAGATGTTTTTGTTGATTGTGTAGAGCAAAACACGCGCTATGGACCCGGCATTAGATCAACTTAATTTCTGTTAAAAAAACTCAATCAGAACAAAACAAGTCATGTAAGACATATTGATCAACAAATACTTATACTTCGTAAGCAATTCAAGATGACACGGCACGCACGCCCCGATTTCCCGTGATTAACATGTTGTAACAACAGGAAAAGAAAAAAGTCGCCTAAGCTCAAAATGTGTTTCATTTCACGGAGCCAGAATAAAATTTCATTAAATCAGCCAGACGTTTTGTAGGGGATGACGTAGAATGGAAACGCACAGATTGCTACTCGGAAGTTTTCCGGTGCATAGCTGCCGATGCCGACCCTACAGGGGGGCAATCCTGATCCTGACTGCACGCGTACTTTTATGTAACGACACGTCACAAAAGGAATCGCGCTCGTAAATACTTAGTCAAAAGGTACCGACTTTGTAAGAGTTCGTATTTATAGGTTGGATGAGATTTTTTTTATTTTTATTAAGTACATTCAATTTGTAAAGGTCATTCGACGTGTAGACTTAATTTACATAAAAGTTTGGGTTTTAAATGAGATGATAGTTCTTTTTTTTCCAATTCAGCAATTATTCTTAGACAAAAACTTGTTATAAATACACTTTCGTGGACGCAAGAACCACGTGGCGAGTTCTTAAGAACTCGCCACGTTCGCTCATTTTAAAATGACATTAAAAAGTTCCATACCTAGATCACATGAGTAAAAAGAAAGGACCAGAGACCAAGCTTCATACAACCGCGCGAATCGGTTGCACCACTACAAGCACGCGGGGCGTGTGTGCGTGTCCACTGGCCGCTTGTCGCGTACGCGGAAAACCTGTTTTGACAAATGCAGCCAGTGGACAATAATAGGGCAGCATGTTTCCAAACAACTCATAACTTCATAAGACGTAGTGTCACTTTTCAAACCATTCGATACCCCGCCTATTGACGTAGTGGCCACGAAGCTGTTAAAAGGTGGAGGAATAACAATAAAGATATTACACACATCAAGTATTTTTATTATTAAAATATTTTAAACTACGTAGGTAAACGTACTAAAATGTTTTCAGACTGTTGGCACCGAACGCGTCTGTTAAGTGGAGGCAGGGCGCAGTTCGACGCGATCTGATTTATGCGTCTCAACTCGTGAATTACGCCTCATGGCAACTGAAGCAGTTAGCATTGTTTGGAGCAATTTGTTAGTAAGAACGTGAGCAAAACGAAGCAAGAATTGAGTTTGGTGAAAAATATTGTAGATTAATGAAAAATATGTTTGCCGTCTAAGTTTTAGTCAGTTTCCAGTCATAGAGTGAGTAATACAAAAAAAATATTTCCGCATTCGGTGTTTTCAAATGAAAATCATAATTTTGGTCGTTCAAATGTAGTTGTTATTTTTTATTATTCTTAGCCAAATCTTAATTTAAGGAAAAGTTGTAAGAATATTGTCTTTGACTGCTAATTAGAAAAAACACTAAACGACATATCAGTGACAAAGCTAAGCCCAACATGCTGTTCATTTCGGCAAAAAATGTAGGTGCATTGCACATTGTGAATACGTCAATATCGTTTTGAATATCTTGTGGTTTTCAAATAACGATATCTCTCTCGTGTTCAATCACACAAAACCAGCAGGACCCTCATCGTGGCACAATCTCCAAAGAAGATTTTCTTTACCACCGAAGGGGAAAATTATCTTGATCGGATAACGGCTCCCGACTTAATTAAGTTAAAGAGGATTTTTGAGGACATGAGAGATCCCATCGACACCTACATGACATTCAATAAGAAAATCGAACACCATAAAGGTACTCGTATTTTAGGAGAAGCTACTTTACACTTTTGCAAAGCGAAAAGTTACATACTTATTGAATGTGACTTTTTTTAATTAGACATTATTTTTTAAGAGTTTGTTTGCTGTTTTTAGCCAATTAAGCTTTATAGCTTTTGCTGAGAAAAGGCTTCTATTTTAAAATATTGTATTTTCCCAAATGTACATGGTTACTTTTTTATCGACCAGGAAAAGTTCAGGCCTGATTCCCATTTCAATATTAAGCGGAATAAAAAAAATACTCGACAGGATAATTCGGAAACGTCCTCACAAAATATTTTGTAATTACTCCACTTTTTGGTGATAAGACGATGAATGGCTACAAAATGGCAACGTCTCATATTCGGAGGTAATGTTATCTCAGTTGATACAAATTTTCCCTTCCTACTTTAATGGGCTTAGAACCTATTTCAGGATTAACGAAAAAATAACCATACAGGGCGTCAGTAGCACCTTAGCAAAAACTTTCAGGGCATACTCGACTCATGATTCTGAATCTATCTATCTGAATTTTACAAAGAAACTAGAATTTCACGACGAAAAATTCCGCTTTGATGCTGAATTTTTCGTCGTAAAATTCATGAAAAATTGAGTGGTTTTTTTTATTTCCATCACACAGAGTCTACCGTAATTAATTAATTTAATTTTTCTTCCGAATTTTAACGATACCGCTAGAAAGAAACTTCAAGTTAAAAGCCTCACAGCTGCATCAGAAAAACTGCACTAACTCCAGTTCTTTAGCTCTCCAACCAAGTTGAATTCATTCCACATCCCTTGATAAAGCACTACGTTAACTGCCACATTCTCTAACTTACAACAAGTTACTTGGAAAATAAAGAAAACAGCCAAGTGTTACACATCTTACTTATATAGGGTTCCGTCCATCCATCTAATGATAAAGACAGTCTCAGAAGTAACAAAAATCTGTAGGTCTTTCTTTAGTGTTTAATTAAAAATCATTTAATTTCTGGCGAACAATGTAATAAATTGCAGACAAGGCAACTAAAGAGTCATATAAAAAAACTAGCGTTTTAAAGACAACTGCAATTTAAGTTATCTACTTACCTACTGCTATTTGGGACGAACGGATCCAAGTAAAAAGGGTTTTTTTTATTTTATCCGTTAGCCAAACACGTAATTAAGTATAGAGTTTTTGGCTTAAATCCTGCAATTACGTGTCGAAGACTTATCAATTCCATACAATAGTGATTTATAATAATATAAGCTTGCGAGATGTGACGAATTAATCGACGTTCTTGACAATCTCTTTTCTACCTATTCGAGATTCTACAATTGCTTATTTTTAAGCTTTAAGTTAACGAACGAATAGAATTTCGACCATTTGTGTAGAGGGGCTGATTTCATTTTTGCAAATGCTTAATTATCTATTAAAATATGTATGAATTACTAAGTACATAAATTGGGTTCAGAACGACTGACACCTTGTACACGAATTTTTTGCTTATAAATCTTTATTATAATTTCACTCCAATACACAGATGTCTTTTTATTCACTCTCAAAATTTTAAGGATGTGTTCAGTCCATGAAACTAAAGAACTTTCTCTAAGAAACTTAGGGTCAAATATGTAAAAAAAAATACTTTCCATACAAATCAAAGAGATCACGTGATCTGTTCAGTAAGGGATGATCAAAATTTTGTAGCGTATTTCGAAACATGTTTTAAACATGTTTTATGGAGAAAGTTATTTAGTTTCATGGATTGAACATATCTTTAAAGGATCATGCCGGATTCTGGGCCATGATGCGCATTAACCATACATATCTCAAAAAAGGGAATAAAAAATGGTTTAATAATAAACAATAAATTATTAAAACAAATGTGGCATTAAAATGTTATACCGGTGTACCGGAAAGTTTTTACCGGATTTTTAAATGAAAAGACACATAATTTAAAAAAATGGCATTTATTCAAAGTATTGGCCATTCGATTCTACACACTTTGTCCATCTTTGTGCCAAATGATGAATGCCATCCCAAAAGAACTGCTTGTCCTTTGAGCGGAACCATTCAACGACCCATTTTTCGAATTCTTCGAAATTTTTATGATATCCTTCCCACACAATCATTAAAAAAATTACTATAGTATATTGGTAATTTCATCAAAGCGCATTGATGCGCAATGATGCCGATTTTTCTATACAAACTAGGCCATCGCCGAGTACAGAAAAATCGGCTTCATCTTTTGGAGATTGAATAAAAATGCAGCCTGTACATCGAGGATGGAACCCTAAAAGTGCAGTTCGTCCGCCTTTTCAGTAGTGGGCGTGTACACAACGGCACAATATCGCGCTCCGTTAGAACTATTCACAAACACCCAACTCCTTTGTACATTTTTCAAAACAACAACCAACAAAGGGGTTTTATTTTAAAAAGCGTTATGTGTGCGGTTACTCCACGTACAAACAATTGCTATAAAAGGCTTTGAAACACTAGCCGAGGCCTACTTTTGTAATAGTGTCGCAGAGTAGAAAAATACATTGTACACTTCTGATATTCAGGATAACATGACGTTTCATTTGAAACATTTGTATGTTTATAATATACTTTGTTGGTTCCATAGGTATAGACAAATTTTCGCTGCGCTCAAGAAGACTAACAAAGCGTGGAAAAGAGAAGTTAACATCATACGGACACGGTCTATGTAAAAAAGAGACAAAGGATCAAGTGACATGTGCCAACATTTTTTACAGTAAGAGCCCCTAGCGTCCCGCCTAGCAAATGAGCAATCACAGTTTGTTTAAAATATTTGTTAATTTTTAAAATATTTTTTTTAAATATTTGTTGTGGAGCCATGGTGTCTTGTGATCTAAGTAATAGTGATGTGACTAAAATAAACAATCCAAGTAATCACACTTTTACAGTTAAATAAGATATTGCCACACATTTCTCTAAAACCAAAATTCGCTACATTTATTCGTTTATCGACGAAGAAAACAGTATGGAACATAGTTTATTAATTTCCTTTGCCATATATAGTCATATTTCATGAATCTAAGTCATATTTTACGTATCTCATATAAAATGTATGCATTCGTTTTCGGATCACCTGTTTATTGACATTGTTGTTCTTTGACATTCTATTTCAATGGTTGGTTCTAATAACGTACGTTACTGTTAATAAAATATTGAATACATCAGCGATTTGTCATCCCATCCCTATTTTATTTGTATTAGTGTAAAATCCTGTAAAAGATAATGTTTTGCGGAAACTTTCAGACATTTTCCTATCGTTTTCAATAACTAAATCTCTTTGACAAAATCGTTTTTGCGGTTATACAGTCCATAATGAAAATAGGACCTCATTATATTTTATTCTGAAGTACTGACTACTAACTTTAGTTAGTGGTTCTACCTACTTTGTAAAGTAGCAGTGACGATTTTATGTAAGATAAGAAAGCCTTAATAGGTACTTACTACATGCTTACTCTTTCATGGCCCATAACATCACAATGGGTAAAATATACCTAGAAGTGCTCTGTCCTACTTAGAAAGTTTTTCTTTGCGTCCGGACGGTAAAGTGCCGTAATATCTGTGATTTATAATCGCAATTTTCGCCACAAATAAGGCCAAGAATTACCTGCATAATAAATTGAGGAGGAAAACTGACAGATGACGAGAATAAGAGACGCTTTTGTGACGACCTTTCGTAGATTTTTTTCTTTGGAATGATATATTTTGATCCTTTATTTCTGTGACGTAGGAGCATTTTATTTTCCCTTCTAAATCAGTCTGATCAAGTTGGGATATAATGGAAAAGAGAACGGACGTAGTGGTTTTCTACACATTTTGAGCTTAACTAAAAGCTCAGAATGTCTCGTAACCATTTTTTCTTTGCTTCAGGATGTGTCAAAGTAATGTGAAATACCTTGTAGGTACTACAGCTTCGTATAAATATGTATCATTTTGAAGTCATAGTGGTGCCGACCATAACTTGAACGAAAATTCAGCCAATTCTGTTTCTAATCTGCCCCCCTACTTAAATGGCCCACATTCTATTCGTTTAAACGCTACGCTTACTATTAAAACTTTAAAATAAGCAGCAGTAAACTATAAAATTACGTGTCATAAGCTTGACAATTCCATACAACACATCTGAGTCTGTGACTTACATAGTTTGCGACATGTGATTTAGTCATCTATTGCTCATATTTAAGCTTTAAAAGTAAGCGTAGCGTTCAAACGAATAGAAAGTTGGCCATTTGAGTAGGGGGGGCTGGTCAACACGAATCTGCTCTGCCTTCCAATATGTAAAAAAACTGTATCTAAATTTATAATGACAGTCTAATGCCGGGTCCATAGCGGTGTTTTTGTACAAAACGTCTCAACATTCAACAAAATCTTCATACGTTTTTTTTTGTTGTATGTTGAGATGTTTTTGTTGATTGTGTAGAGCAAAACACGCGTTATGGACCCATTAAAACGTTAAAATATGTGGCAGGGCATGGGCAGGGCTCTAGAACCTAATGCTCTACCTGCTTATCTCTGCGACTAAAGCGAAAGTCATCCCTTCTCATCGAAATTTCAAATCTACTTATATCAATCTACCAGGTGACCAGAGGGCCTACTCTAATGGCCATTCTACTAAAATTTACGCCAGTAGAAATGAATGACAATATATGGGATCGACAGGAGCTAAACGTTAGCTTGTGTCATTTCCATACATTGGTATTCTATTCTACTAGCGTTAAATTTAGTAGAATCGTCATTTGGGTGGGGGGCTGGTCAACTTGAGTCTGCTTTACTTCCCACTACCTATGTAAAAAAACTACTTATGTCAAAAAAACTATTTCTAAATTAATAATGACATTCTAAAACTTAAAAATATGAGGCAGGGCTTGAGACCCCTTAAATTTTATTTCTGCGACTAAAGCGAAAGTCATCCCTTCTCATCGAATCTATATCAATCTACCAGGTGACCAGGTGTGTTTACATCCTTAATCCATCTTTGCCCTAAAAGCCCAAAAATCAATCCCATGCATCAGCATTCAAGTAGCGACAGTGACAATACAACGCACCTGACGGCGTCCAATGTGGTCCAAGTTAAAGGCGTAGTTACCCCCTGGCTGGACTATTATGTATTCTGTGCCCTGGCTACAGATACTGCGGCGGCGGCGAGCGGAAATAAGTCCATAATGGCGCCGCCACCACCGCAACTAGGTGAGCTGTGGCATACCACAGCCTACCGCGCCTTCCGCCACGCCGCCTGCATTTGTCACCAGTTTTGCCACCGTAGCTGTGGCCAGGCCCTTACGAGGGCAAACCCACCAACCACCTATGACCTGGCGAACATCTAGGTTATGCAGGTCGAAGCAGCGGGAGATGCACGCGGAATGGCCTCACGAGGGCAGAAAAATTTTATGATTCTGATGTCAGCGACAATGACCGGTGCGTTTCACGACATCTCGGGCCCTAACCGCCTTATCATTGGACTAGCCGAAAAACAACAAAAACTTTAGAAAACGTTAACGTTCGTCGTTCGGCGCTATACCAATTAATTTGCACTTCACTTTTTATATCACATTGAAAAAAAACAATAAATGGATAAGGAAGAATTGTTAAGTCAAATCAAATTGGTAAGTGTGCATCAAGTCATTTTTACATAAAAAATATAGATCTACGGTATTTTTCCTGCCATTAAAACCCAAGGAAAACTCTCGGCAGCTTTTGTGAAAATCTTTAAAATATTCACTCTTGACTTGGGCTAGGCCGCGCGTGCTACACCCCTTGTTTAGAACGGCACTCAACCAGGACACAGGTGTTCTCCTTCCAATCAAAGGACAGCAAATTGTTGCGAAGCCTTTGATGGCGTCCCAGATCCATCCCACCCGCGCGGAACGTGGGACACGCCGTGTATGCGGCCCTTTTGAAATATTCCGAAAATGCAGCGTTTTAGTATGACAATGTAGGTAGCCAAGAGATTTTAATATTAATATTTTCTCGCTACGGGTAAAAAAATATACCCTAAATATCCAACGAATAAAGTTTGGACGAATCCATACAAAGATATACCTAGTCACCCGGTTACATCAACTAGGGCTTGATGTGTTTGACTATTGGTTTTTTAAGAATTTTTTAACCGCCTCTGTGGTCTAGTGGTTCGCCCACCCGTGTAAGACGCAGGGGTCCCGGGTTCGATACCCAGCCGGGGTACAATTTGTACTCGGTCTGGTTGGTGGTAGGGCTTGTTTCAAATCAGCCTGGCTAGCTACCACCATCTTACCTAAGTCTGACGCCATATTATGTTCCAGCAATTAGATGTAAAATAGTTCCTCAGTGATGAGTATTCCGGGGGTAGTGCGCTTCCACCTTCTGCCTTATCGTCACTTAACATCAGGTGAGATGAAGGCCAAGAAGCTCTATCCCGTTGTGGATAAAAAAAAATTGCACGAAATTTGACGCGACGCCTGGTATATAGATGGATCTTGTCAACGTAGATCCACTTATTCAGACAGACACTTCAAGCTCAGGAAGTAAAATATAGCCAGCGCATTAAATAGCCAGCGATAGGTAAACAAAAGCACAGCCATGAATCAGCTCGGCTCACCGCGAGGTTCACGATAAACGCTGCTTACTGCGTGCCCTAAATCACGGTACGAGCGGTCTGCATTGCCTGCCGGCAGGCCAGTTCCATCCCATCTTTTATGCACAAGTGGCTTTTCATTTCAACTATCGTAAACTGCAAATGATAATATTTTGATACAATACACTTTGATTGCTGATAGATCCTACTAACCTGTGGGTTTGGATGTTTACATATTTGGATGTTTGTTCCTCAATCACGCAAAAACTACTGAACGGATTTGGTTGGAATTCGGCACACAGATCGTGGATAGCCTAGATTAAAACATATAATACTTTTTATCCCGATAATCCCACGGGAACGGGAATCACGTGGGTGAAACCGCGGGCGGCCGCTAGTTATAATATAAAAGTTTCATTAATCTATAGCACAAAATCCTCTTATTTTATAGCGTGCCTTTGAGGCCAGCCCAGTAATTGAAGTAGATACCTATAAAAATACTGAAAATTAGCAAGAAAACCATTTATTATTTTTGTATTATCAAAATAATACATACATAGGCGCATCTTCAAGTAAACACTAGAACAAAAGCTAAAGGGTGGAAACACTTGACATTTGCCGATTTGTAAAACGCAATCAACGCTGCCATAACAATAACTCACTTTCAACAACAACAGCCAAACGAATTTGGACTTTGAATCGTATTATGAAGTTCCTAAACACGTTAATGTAGTGAATGTCAAGGAATTTGCTATAGGTGATGAATTTGTGTGACAGCGATGCATCATTAGGCAAGTTGTGCGTGCCATTCAAGGTCCCCTCCGTTCGATTGGTATTTCGTTTCGTACAACATACAATGCCCTTTCCCTGCTGAAGCTATTACGAAGATGTGGAGGGAACATCATTGAATAAGGACACTAATAAATCTACGAGTTGAATGCACTAAATAGGTGGAGCTTGTGGCATTTGCCAATCAATATTCTAACTAAGTAAACACGTAATGATTTCGGTCAAAATTAAATGCAATTTAATCCAAATTAGTGGAAAAAAAATCGTTTGCATTAAAAAGGTTTTCATCAAACTTACCTACTGGTACAGCTGTAGACCTCGCGTTTGTAACATTTTTCAAAATGGCTGAAAAAATTTTTTTCGCCATATCTCCGCCATTTTGAATAAAGTAATTTCGAGAAAGTGAAACGTCAGAAAAAATCCATATAATTATAGAACCTGTTCACAAAATTCACGAGAATCAGTTGAGGAATGCGACCGAGGGCCCTATTTTTGAATCGCTCGACACTCTTTTCTACTGATTTTCGTTCGACATTTTACTCAATCTCAATCATTTGAGTCAAATCTCGAACGCAAATCATTACCTACAAAAGAGCGCTCGATGCCAGCCGAAAGATTAAAAAATAGGGCCCCCGTAGAGGAGAACAAATGGACAGCCGGACAGTCAGACGGACATACGAAAGCATTTTTGCTTAAGCTGAAACGGAGACGCTACGCGCTCGTTCGGTCAATACCTAATGCCGACCTTAAAATTGAATCGAATATTGTAAAACTACATTACATTGTCATAATATTGAAAATATAAAGTGCACCAGAGTCTGTACAATACTCGTACACATCTGTGAACCGTCCCAAACACGTAGCAAAACTGATGGAGCTGTCTGTAAAACGCCAAATTGTACAAAAGAGCTCCCAACAAGATTCCGCTCAGCTCAACGGGTGCTGCTCAGCGGAGCTGCTCGAGACTTTATCTGAAGCCTTGCGAACAAATAGTGTGATGAAATAAAAAAAACCGGCCAAGTGAGAGTCGGACACGCGCACGAAGGGTTCCGTACCAAAAAACGGCAAAAAAAAAAAAACACGTTTGTTGTATGGGAGCCCCCCTTAAATATTTATTTTATTCTGTTTTTAGTACTTTTGTTACAGCGGCAACAGAAATACATTATCTGTAAAAATTTCAATTGCATACCTGTTGTCGTTATTAATATCGAGCAAAAACCGCCAAGAAAAACACATTTGTTGTATGGGATCCCCCCTTAAATATTTATTTAATTCTATTTTATTTTTATTTTATTATTTGTTGATATAGCGGCAAAAGAAATACATCATCTGTGAACATTTCAACTATCTATAGCTATCACGGTTCATGAGATACAGCCTGATGACAGACAGACAGACACACAGACAGACGGACAGCGGAGTCTTGGTAATAGGATCCCGTTTTTACCCTTTGGGTACGGAACCCTAAAAAACTGAGTCGTAGTAATTTTGATCTTGTAGGTTAACTTAATTTTCTTAGGTATATTCTGTGCTCGTAGTTTTTTTACTCTCAAACAGAGATTTAAATCTTTGCGCTCAAATCATTACCATCATGCATAGCTTATTTATAAACACGACAAGTAAAAATTTTACAAAATAAAATAAATTATAATGAGTGAGCACTAGCGGATCCAGGGGGGGGGGGGGGGCTAAGGGGCTCAAGCCCCCCCCCCCCCCCCCCCCCCCAAATCATTTGGGTACACCCAACAAATCTGTTGATTACCTTGGTAAAGCCTAGCCTCACCTACGTTAAGCCCCTCCCAAACCAAAATCCTGGATCCGCCACTGTGAGTGAGTGTCGTGTGGCTGACATGATAACGTAGGAATCAAAGGAATTGTTTCAAGCACTTCATTTTAAGTAGGTTAGGTGAGGTTAGGTTAGGGCAATTAATATTTTTTACGTAATAACATAACAGATGAAAAACAACCAGCTAGACTTTACATAAATCTCATAGGTATCAGATTTTATCATGATAATGCATTTTTCTGTAACTCCAACGCTACATTCAACCCAGCCACATTCCACAAATATTCAATCGCACAAGATCCAATAACGCTCATGTTTCTCCACGCAGCGAATGCGGCGATCCACCCAAGTCATGTTCCTGCTATACGCGATCCAAGCTGCCGCATGCAAGGTATTGCGATACCACCAACACCAAGGCAGTTAAAGGTACAATCGGCCACAAATTCCTAGTAGAGTAGTATACCTATCACACAAGTACTTTGCTACACCAGAGGCCGTATTACAAGCTCTTATATCCTGCCAGGTTTATAAATTGCTGTAGTGACATCTCTTTCTCGTCGTATAGCAAATAAAAGAGATAGATTGATAGCCAGTCAGAAAACTGCCTGGAAATAAGAGGTCGTAATACGGCCCCAGCTAAGTATATTATTAAGGTTCTATAAGTCGCAATGAAGTTGGTGTTGCTTAAAAGTACGGAGAAGGGACTTACTAAAAAGTTAAGTTACTTCTAGGCTAGGCCAATAAAAATAACAAATATATCACTGAAGCTTATGTACATATAAATGCTGACTCATTCACATTAACGAACATTCAATGAATTACGACTTCATTGATCTTGATACAGTCATCCATCACAGAGTAATATTTACAAATCTATTATCCAAAACCAATGTTTAATATTTTTATTTCATGCTTCAGGTTCAAAAGGTTGAGTTTCATCTGTTTAGCGATTTAAAATTGAATGTCGCCATAGCCGTATGTTAGACCCTTCGATCATCTATTATCAAAGGTTATACCACAAAATAAATACGACCAAAACTAGCACAATAATAAAATAATTAGTAGTTAGACTCATATTGATAACTAGATTAAACCTTCTTTATTTATTTTTATAAGTTAGAAAAAACATTTTTTTTACGTCAACAAAGAGTAACAAAAAAGTTACTGAACTCGTCATTAACTGAGATAATGAACGTAGGTACATATAACACACATTATAATCAATGTTATTTAAAGCAACCCAATACCAAACCTATAAACAAAAGCCGACTTTACTTAAAGAGGCTTCTTAGAGCCCAATTATGTCAAAGAATCGACCGTTCACAGATCATTAACTATTTACAAATGCCTTTACACACGTGCGTAGTGGTAACTGAAATAAATTAGTAAATCACCGAATGGAGCTCCCTACTTGAATAAGTAAGCACCTAGCTTAATCTAAGTGGTAATTATGTAACAAATACTTGATAATAACACGTTAGTAATGGACTGGGAACTTTAAAAAGGTATCGTATTTGTGACATGATTTTGTAAGCCTAATTTCAAGAAAGAAGAAAATATTATAATTTTCCAAGATCTCATGAATTATTTGTAAAAAGTTGTCATCACAATGAGTATTTATAAAAAAAAAGTACAAAGGAATTAAGAATGAGTTTCGTTAAAACTTAAATATTTTGTTATTTTGTGTAGTTGACAGAATTTGGTCTACGCGCCTACGACGGACGTTTACCCCTACACGTAGCAAAAGATGCGATGTTGAAAAAATCACATGAATAAAATTCAAGTAAACACCTGACTTCTAAGCTGATTTGATTTGACACAAACCCATGTTAAGATCCCTCAACTAACCGCTGAAGTAATTACTCCCACGCTGAGCTCGGTAACTCGCAAAGCTTTGCCAATCACGGAGTTATAACAAGTTTTCACTATAAGTATATTGCTTTTCAGTAACACCAAAAAAGCTCATACGGTGAATAATTACATTCACGTGTTTGTGACTTCCAAGCAGCAAATATTTCATGTTTTTGTAATACCTTTTCACGTTTAAGAAAGGTTTTCTGGCTTACAAATCATTATAGTTTAATAGCTGTTTATTTTGTTTTAATTGGGTTATCAGTACCTACACGAACACCCAATTTATATTTAAATTTGTAAATATCGTTATACTTATTTCTGTTAAAGCTGATAAATTTCTTGCGCCCGTTCTTCTTGTCAGTTAAATAAGTTTGGAACGGGTGGTAAGAAAATTTAGACGATTCAATGTTTATTTCAATAATTTTGACTTTGACCCACTCATCTAATATTCGTTGAAGATTTTAGTTAGAAGTTTTTAGACAGCATATTGCACGAAAAAGCTTCATAAAAACGTAGTTTATTACAGAACTGAGATAAAAGAGGGGCAGTGAAGCTTTATAATGGCGTCGTCACTATCTCCGAATGCACTCTTTGCTGCGCTTTGTGCAACTGCATCCATGCTGAAAAGACTCATTTCAGATGCCAATGTGAGACGACGACAAAAATAGGCTGACTATGCGAATCTACAGTCTATTTGCACATAAGTAAAAGTCTCCGATATTTAAGTAATAATATTATTTTAGGCGTATAGTTTTATTTGCTTATGCACATAGTTTTTGCTTCATGGTACAATTGGTTATGATTTTAATTTTCCAAATCAAACGAAACTTTTATGTGGGTATTGGACATCCATAATAAATTGTACCTAGACTGAGAAAAGCGCCATTATAAACCACCAACTTTGACAATTGTGTAAATATAAAGTGGATTACTTTAAAGGAGCACCTTTGACCGATATTTAATATACTGCCAATATTTACCCCAAATCCATAAATATATTTCAACACACTAGTATGAAAACATAAATAAAAATCCAATATCCCGTATGTCGCAGGAGCGACCAGCAAACCCCTACTCGTGTCGACAGAACCCTACCAGCGTCGACAGAATTAATTTCCTGGTCTATAACTCTTGTTATATTGGTTCAGACAGTGGCGAGTGGCGATTTATGGCAGAGTGTGGTGGGCAGGTACGATGGCGCTGCGTAATTGGCCTGCCACTCGCTGTACCACTGTTGTTTCACTTAGAAGTGATTACGATTTCTGCCTAAAATCTCAATAGTACATCCTGTCTTTGCGCGAGAGTACTCCATACCATAACACAAAGCAAATAGTAGACAGCCCAGCAGCAATTATATTTGTTTTATTTGTAGCGACGCAATCGAACTAATAACAAAGAAATGTAGGAGCCGTGATAAGTACTGCATACCATTCAGAACAGTGTGACGTCGCACCTACATCAGTGCCCTAGCTGTTTATTAAAACTTAGAAGTCTACAAGTACCTACTTGTACTTTATGAGAAAAAAAATCAAGTTCACGTAAAGTATGTCTTTTTCCAAATTTATGCAAGACACTTGTAAAAATTGACAGACGTAATGAGAGTTGCCAGACACCCTCAGAAATACTAAGGATTTTCCATTGAACTTTTTACAAGTAGTTTTTTTACAAGTTTTGTTGTTGTTGTTATTAGTCAAATAAACAAAAACATTTGTAGCCTTTAATTTAACGTGTTTTGATTTGTGGTAATATTTTCATAAAGAATATGCTTGTTTTTAAAAAGTACAAGACTTGTAATTTTTGATAAACAGGCACAGGTTAACTTAAAGAGAAATGTATGGAACGCTGAAACACGATAACAAAGCTATCCCTTAGCACAGAGATCTAGCTTGGTGCTTCCTTTTTGCTGAAATTATAGTGAAAAATATTGCCTCGAAACTCTGTGTCATGTCGTGTTATTATCACGATAGCAATATGAATCATAATATCCTCACACTATTCAAAAACCACTTCAAACTCTCAAAGGGGAACTCCATCCCAATAAAGTTCACCAGATTACACCAACTAATTTAGATTACATTGCTCCAATAACTCGGTTAACCACAAAGGCAAGCAGCAAACAATTACTTACGCCCATATAATGGCGCTGACACCCATATAATTACATTATAATCAGTTCTCGCGCGAGTTCCTCAAAGGGCTGTCTTTGAGCCCAGGAATGTTGATCGAGTAATTAGCAACTTACATAAACGGCCAGCGTGTCCTTCCGCCGAGTTTGAAAACACCAAACAATCTTATATGGATGCGGCATTATGGTATTCCTTAAAATTGTAATTATAGTTGAAATATTAGTGAGAATGAGAGAGAGTACTAGTCGCTTCAAAGTTTCAAACTTCAACACCAACAAAAAGCCACCCAGATAATCCATATCCCATTGAAAATCGACCATTAGGTAAGTCATGAAAACATAAAACAACAATAAAACCGTATGTTGTTATGACACGATACAGTTAAGCATAAGGAATTGGTGTTAGATCGGTCAAGTATCGCAGAATCCTGACAACCATATCTCCAAACAGGGTCTAAAGTGGCATGAGAAGGCACGCCCACCCTCGTACCACCTGAAGGCGATCAGTTGAAAATATGCTGCGTCAATTGGTCACAGGTGGACGGATTTAGAAACATCTGCAGAAGATCGATAACAATTGAAGTCCTAAGCAATCGGCCACGACCTCGCTGTGCGCGCGTCCTGCGTATTTCAGATCGGCAACCACTGGCAACATCGATCCTCAATCCATATTGTGTAGTTAACTGCGACATCCACCGTATCCTTATCCGTTATCCAGGAGTCGAAGCGTTCACGCAACTTGAGGCAATAAATCCTGCAAGTTCCCATGTAAGGAGTGACACGCTGGAACTCAGCTAATGGGAGCTCGCGATTGGAGGGATGATGTATGTTGGAAAATACGTGCAATTCCAACGCTTTAG
Organism: Agriphila tristella; assembly: GCA_928269145.1. NCBI lineage: Eukaryota > Metazoa > Arthropoda > Insecta > Lepidoptera > Crambidae > Agriphila > Agriphila tristella. Next base: position 24,428,448 of record OV743436.1, on the reverse strand, counting down.
TTTGATGGAATTCATATTCCATCAAACTTCGTACTTCATAGTACCGACTAAAAGTTTAAAATTAAACGCGCCGGGATGATGTTGCTTTTTACAAAGTTTTGTCATCACAACACAAATATTAAAAGTTTGAATACCTACTTACCTACTAGTAACACGTTAAGTGAAGTTGATGATTTTTTGTGTTACTTGAGAAGCAAAAATTAGAATCCAGATATTGCATAGTTAGGTACTTACTGCCTAATTTTATTAGCTACGATTTTTATAATCTCAATTTAAGGATGCAAAATGATCACATTAAACAAGTTTTCAAACTTCGTTAGTTCGATATAGGTTTATTCAATAAAATTGTGACCCTATGCAAAACATAATCTTCTGAAAATACTTTGGATGTATAATACAAAATACAAACCGACCAATATAAAATGCCCTACTTTACAAGGCACTGTAAAACTTTTCCAACTCGAATAAATAAGAAAACACACAGTTAAGTGCTTAAACTAAAAGCCACCCATCAATGGGTCCAACCCTTTGGACCCTTGGTAGTTAAGCGAGCCCTGTTTGAGGCGCAGGTGTGTTCCGAGGACGCGAACACTAATCCAAGTAAAGACAAATAACGTCCTAAACAGAAACGACGATCCATAGACATAACACACGAACCGAGGTCACATAAACTTATTTATTTTATTTTCTCTTTGGTCAATCCATATCGATACTTTTTATCAGACTGCAAGAGGGTTATGTTTTTCGCGCGTATCTTGTAGTTTGTGTGTTTGTTTGTATGTAATATTCTTTATTACCTCATATCTTTCAAACGGCTGAACGGATTTTTATGATTAAGATATCTTGTCAGATATTTGTCTTGTCAGCTCGAGTGTGTGTTTTTAAGAAAGTGGCGTTATAAAAAAACCACCATGGCGGCTGTACGGTGCTATTATACGTAGTGGAAAACAAATACTTTTTTAGAATACTGCAATATGGGTGTCAAATTAAAGGGCTTATTCTAAGGATTTTAAAAGATATATCATGACAGTAATATATAATAACTAAAAAGAAATAAATAAAAAAATAAATTATTGATAAACGTTCTATCACTTTTGCGTGCCATCATATCACCATCAGCAACACATTAGCAACGACTTTCTGCTGGGCAGAGTTTTCCCCGCACTGGCTATTACAACTTACATTACAACACACCTTCCGAAGCACAAACACAAAAGAATTAACCTGCCACAAACGGTAAACAAATGCGCAATCAAGTCAAAATATTCCCCGTCCTATCTACGAATAGTAAGGTCTACAGCGTTCAACCGAGACGAGCCCTCCAGTTAACGAGTTACTTGGGAACCACGCGGCGGGCACAGGTGGGCAGACATGTGAAGTGGGCCCACACCGCTCCTCTACGTAAGTAGGATGCGTAGAACTTCTTAAACCTTTTTTTACCAGTGTAAAATAGCGTTCTTCTGGTGATAAGAAGACATTATCTCCCGTGGACAAAGTGGAATCACGGGGCTAATTGTCTTATTCCAAAATCTATTGCAATCGTTTTCAGGATGTGATATATTGATGTTTTTTTGGCACAAATAAAAACATACCAAAGAAATGCAGCAATGTGTCACATCCATCTGTCTAATGAAAGTGATTGCGATAGATTTTGAAAATTAGACAATAAGTAAGCTAGATCACAATGGAAAAGTTCGCCTAAATTTCTGATAATGAATCTGTGTTTCATTATCAGAAAATGGACGAGCTTTGACGACTTGCGTAGTCGAATGGTTTGCACGTCGGTTTTCAAGACGTCATGTCTTGGGAGGGTTCGATTCCCGGCTGGGTCAATGTAGAAAATTAACATTTCTATATTGTCTGGTCTGGGTGTTTGTGATACCACCATTGTCTGATTTCCATAACACAAGTGCTTTAGCTACTTTGGAATCGGAGCAATGTATGTGATGTTTTCAAGTAATATTTGTTCTTTAGTTTTAAGTCCAGCTCACATTATTACAGACCAATCCAGCTAGTCAATCCAGTGCAGATCTAGACTACCTAGATTATCATTGGTTTACATTATTCTAGTGGCATTTCGGCACTGGATTTGACCACTGAACTGGAAAAATGTGTACCTACCGGACATTATCTTTTGCCAGTCAAGTTGTGTGTTTTTTAAAAACCTTAAAAAACAGCTCTATAAAAAGCAAAAAATATAATGTTCAAATCGACTAATCAAAACACGGCTATTGAAGTCGGGTAGGGATTTTAGAATATAAACAATACAATAAGTAAAAAATTACTTCTAGGTCCATCCGACTTTTGCTTTTTATAGAGTTTTTTTTAAGGTTTTTGAAAAACACACAACTTGACTGGCAAAAGATAATGTCCGGTAAGTACACATTTTTCCAGTCCAGTGGTCAAATCCAGTGCCGAAATGCCACTAGAATAATGTAAACCAATGATAATCTAGGTAGTCTAGATCTAGATCTGGACTGGATTGACTAGCTGGATTGGTCTGCAATAATGTGAGCTGGTTTTTAAGTTTTTTTTTTAAACTAAACTTCCTTCCATCTCTGCAAGTGTAGTTACATAATTATAATCCTTGATTGTACCGTAACCACAGATTATATGTATAATAGTACTAAACCGTAACACACAAGTCATCTTTACGGCATCGTGTGAGTGGGTGCTTCACCATGGACTGAAGTACTGTATGGCACCGAATGTGTTTGAAACGGTTGCTTGAGAGCCCTCCTGTCCATATTATATCAGATACAGCCTCCTATAAACTTGGTTAATACATTTAACTGACTCTATATTATGCCTTGTAGTTAGAGCAAGGACCATAGATATTAGAAAACACTGGTTATTGAAATTTCCATAAGTAACCATATAAAAAAAACAATTTTATAGCGTATACCTACATACAAACGTGTAACACAATTAATGGCTAAACCAAAATATACTGCTAGGAACCATCAAACTGAACAACTTTTAATACGTGACCAACTATGAAATCACGAAAAAAAAATTGCTGTTTCATACAAAAATTAATAACAAAAATATGAAAATGTATGAAACGAAAATATGCATTCAAAATGAGCTATCGATAATTGAAAACATTACTTTGATTAATTAAATTCCCACGGAACCAAAATAAAAATTTAATCTTTTTTCCCTACGTTATAAATCGTGTAAATTGAAAATTTAAATAAAAAAACGAAAAAAAATCTAGAACGTCGTTTAAAACTTATATTTTTATTTCCTAAGCACAATCGTTACGCAAAAAGGCTCGCTCTACACCCATTTGTCTTGGCGACAGTTAAAAGTCTTCGTTACGTAATTAAAACAGATAGTTCCGAGCAATCAGAGTCAGAGAGCTTTTACACTACACGACCGCTATCAGAATACTTAAATATCCGGTAGTCACAGAGAAAACATGGTATCAGGATATGTACCCTATATTGCAATAAATGAAAACATTAGATGCCTACCTTCTTCAAATATAACTTAAAATTTTGTAGAATTATACCCACATCAGGAGGACATGAGGAGCTCGGTGGTGCAGTGGTTTAGCGCCTGGCCCAACGATTGCGGAGGTGAAGCAACGTTCGCAAGGGTCGGTCATGGAATGGGTTACCAGAAATGTATTATCTCGAGTTCCTCCGTGCTTGGGAAGGCACGTTAAGACGTTGGTCCCAGCCGGGACCAAAGTCATGCAGCCGCATTTGCAGTCGTTAACACCCACCAATCCGCATTGGGCCCGCGTGGGGGTTATGGCTCATCCTCCTTATCACCCATAAGGAAGACCTGTGCCCCAGCAGTGGGTACATTAAAAATGGCTGATGCACATGGACATACCCACATATTATGTACTTATACAGTAATAATTTTACAGATCTTTTATCAATTTAATGTAGTAATGTGTAGTAGTCCTCTTCCATATTTTTATTTTACAACCAATATTTCCTACTCCTTATTTTAGTGACACGTGGGGCGCCAGATAAACACTTTATTTCAAATATTTTTAAAAAATCTTGCCTTCTAAAACACGCTAAGGGTAAAAGCAAAAAAAGAAGAGACGATGACGAGCCAGTCCGGGTTTAAGGCTTGTTTGTTTGTGTCCAATAAAACGGCGTCCGCGAACGTTTAATTAAATTTTTTCCTCCCACCCGACACAGAAGTGGTTTAACTAGCCAGCAATAATGGGGAATGAAGACTGTGAATAAAACTAGCGTTTTATATGGACGAAAATCATTAAAGTTAATTTATTCAAATTAAGTTTACAAAAGACTTTTTAAAAAATTTAATAGATATCCTGTAACTGTAAAAACAGTTTTACACCATTGTGCATATGGACTCGTATGCAAAATTATCAACAAAATCGTGTTAATAACTTCAACTTCCTTCTAAATAAATTAGAATAGTAACTAAAGTTTTTTCAGACCCTAAACACCCTGTATTTTAATCTAACGAAAAGCGCAATCTGTCGAAAGGTTCATTAAAATTCTTAATAATTATCTTTAGGTAGGTTTACAATTCAACATTTTACAATAGTATTATGCATTCGAAATGGACTCTATACGAATTTAATACTTCAATATGCACTCGATAGCATCGTGCTAGGGAATCTGAAGTAGACAAGTTTTCTGTACTAAGCAGGCTGGTATTGAACCCGGGATGTTTTATACAGCAAAAATTAAAAGATATCCCATTCACTTTACTCATACATAAATACTTTTCCTCAGATTAATCACCTCTACAGAGCCGAGTATTTGCATAAAAAAATCCCGCCTAAAGAGGAATCTAAATAATAAATTGTCCATTGTTAGTCGGCGCGGGTTATCCGATTGCGTACGTTTATATTTATTTATGCAGACGACGTAATGAATTCCCAGGGGTCTGTGATTATGTAGATTTTTTCCCTCTTGCTCTTTAGCTGATCTTCGTATTGCATAAGTTTTAGATATTAGTTCCTAAGATCACTTTGGAGGGCCAAAGTTTTACAATAAAGATACGCTCTCTGATTGGAAGATAGTCTGTCTGGTCTTTTACGGCTTGATTTCGATCAGTAGCTCTGGTTTTACGACCGAAATTTCGGTTTGCAGGTTATTATGACACGGTTTGGAAAAGTTTATTCGTAGCGTTATTAGTAAAATAAAAAAACGCTTGTTCTTTTTCAATCATAACCAAGTTTATACATTGAAAAGATTCATAAAATTATATTTGTGTTATTTATTATAAGTACAATTTCATAAAAAAAAATTATACTGCCATCTACGAGCGATGCCTTCAAACATCGTAACTGAGGCGTGCTGAAAATAGCATTTCAGGAACATTTTAATTTCTCGTGAAATACACAGATGGCACCTTAAGTCTTACACGAGTGTACTGAATTTCTCATTTATTTATTTTTTAGTTACAAAATTTTCCCTTACTTATTTCATAAAATAGTAGGTTAACCAAGTAAAAGTAAACGTTATTATAGTATACGGACAGGACGCTAGTAATATAATAAGTCTATGGACAGGACTAAAAAATTACTAGGTATAGTTACTAGTATATGTACGTTGGTAGTTACCTAATAGTAGTTTATGAAACTGGCGCATAATGAAGGGTATTAAAACATGAGTGTGTGTTTAAAAACCAAGCCGTAGGCGAGGTTTTTAATAGTATCACACGAGTGTTTTAATACCGAGTTATGTGCAGTTTCATACACTACTTTATCTACTCTCATACAATTTGTGATTGAATCTACAAAACTTCTACAAAATAAAATATAAATGAAAAGAGTAGGTAAGTTTGTAGTTTCTCTTGGCACTACTTACCTAGGTTAAGTAAGACGTTTTTCCGTCGCTGCATCTCAAATATCGGGTGGAGCATAGCCTTCTTTATTTCCAAGCCGTGAACATAAGTTTGGCAACGTCTGTTACTGTCAGTTCGTGGTCATGTCGTCCGCCAGTCTCCATACTAAATGTATGGGAATATTTCAATTTGAAGTAGTCGATATTTTTTTTCTTAGTAATCGTGTGAGGTTTAAAATATGAAAATAATTTAGTTCATTTATTGAAATGCTTTGTATATTATACAATAAGAAAAATATCAATGTTAACCAGGAAAAAATGGCTGTCAAAGATGTGATCTTTTTTGTTGATTTTCTTCTGCAGGGAGTTGATTAACACGCCCTCTAGCAATAAATGATATATCATTAGAAAGGTCTTTTAAAGACAAATATTTGCTGTTAATATACTTTATCAATTGTTAATACTTTTGGAGTAAAAGGTTATTAAAGTATAAAAGTGGTTTATTGTCTATGGGAGTTAATCTACCACACCTATAGAAATGAATGATATATCATAAGAAAAGTTTTTATATTACAAATATTTGCTGCAAACATACTTTCTATTAATTGTTAGTAATTTCGGAGTTTTAGGTCATAAATGTTTAAAAAATTGGTAAAATTTAGAGCGTTATAACTCTCAAAGTACTAATAGTTCACGATTATAGTAATACAATAAAGTGTTTCAAATTTAAATACCTTTCCAATAATGTATGATTTATTGCTAGAGAAGGCTTAGATCAAAATGCTCATCGTACTAAAGGACCCCCGAAAGTTCAAATAATTTGACTCAAACCATATGTTCTAATAAATAAATAATAATAATAAATATAAAACTTTATTGAAATAATCTTACATCACAATTTACAACTAGTTTAAACATAGATAATATAGGAAAAACAAATAATAAATAATTTTTAAAATAATTTTATACTATGTGCTTGACCACATGCGATGTTGCCGTTCTGCTCAACTTCAGGGCTTGGAAGATATAGAAGGCTATGGGTGGAGTCAAATTTTCACTCACTACTATGACATTTTTAAGCAAAAGTAAAAATTAAAATCTAAAAATGGCGCGTATTCTGAGTGCATTCCAGAAGACTAATCGCTACGATAAGTCATCGATTACCATAGAGTACATTTTAATTATGGAAAGCAAGGAAATTAGTACTACGTTAGTACTTATAATTACCTTGATGGAAGGTATGTGGAAATATCGTTGTTTCTTTTTAATATCACGGCACTGCCTTCTTCTTGGATTTGCCCTGTATCATAATGAAAAAAAAAGTTATTTTATACTACACCTGCTCGGAAAGTAGGTACCTTGATACTTTATCAAATTTATGGTAGAAAGTACGTCATTGCATATCGAACAAATATGCGGGGAGAAAACGCATCTGAGCGGGAGAAAAAAGTGTATGAAAATCCATTTCTTACATGGTTTTTCTTTTTTAATTTTGGGTAAGACTATGCGCCGGTAACCTAAATATCAAAAGCCAAAAAGCTTTTACAGTGAGTTTTTATCTCCAAGTTCGCAAAATGACACTGGCCACTAGCTGTGTGTCGGATGGTGTCGAGTTGGCAGTGCGACCCTGCGGCGGCAGGATAGGGAAAAAAAATTCTTTGTTCTGTGGAATAAACAATTTGAAAAAGAACATGTGAAAATTACAGACGCCATTGGCGCCATTTTCAATTTGTGTGTTGTTTGAGGATTCAGTTTTCGTAGAAAGTAAAATAAAACCATCAAAATGATAAGTAGTGATAGTGATGATGAAGATTTTTTAACTCCGCCGCAGTTGAAGGAAACAGCAAAAATACTGATTGATAACCTTTTACCACAGAAATCAATTAAAAAATATAATAAAATTTATGACGATTTTTTGCAATGGAAAAGTGAAAAAAATGCGGCATCTTTTTCTGAAATTGTTTTGCTAGCTTATTTCAGTGAAAAAGCGCAAAAATACAAACCAAGTACGTTATGGTCTATGTACTCAATGTTGAACAGTACTATATTGACAAGAAACGACATAAATATTCAAGAATACAAAAAACTTACAGCATTTCTGAAAAGAAAGTCGGAGGGATTCCGTAGTAAGAAATCAAAAGTGCTTACTCAAAGGATGTTTATTCCTTTTTGCAGAATGCTCCAGATGACAAATATTTGTTGATGAAGGTAAGTTTATGAACAAAATGCACTGGTTTATAATTTATTACGTACCTATTTATGAGTAGAAATCTACTAGGTTTTCATGTTTGATATTTTTGTTTACAGGTTATTTTGATTTTAGGAGTAAATGGGGCCTGTCGTTCGCAAGAACTTGTGGATATGACAACAGACGATATCGAAATCCTCGAAAATGGAATAATCGTCAATATTCCTAACACAAAAACCAAAATTCAGCGATCATTTGTAATGTCGGGCTTATTTTATGAGATAGTGAAGAAATATAACGAAATTCGCCCCAGTGACCCCAAAACCAATCGGTTTTTACTACAATATAAAAACAAAAAATGTACGAAATAAGTAATTGGGAAAAACAAAATAAGTACTGTGCCAAGAGAAATAGCTTCCTACCTTAATTTACTCAATCCACTAGAATACACTGGCCACTGCTTTCGCAGAACTTCAGCGACTATTCTTGCCGATACTGGTGCTGATTTAACCACAATAAAACGTCACGGTGGTTGGAAGTCGTCCGCTGTTGCAGAAGGTTACATAGAGAATTCCGTAGAAAACAAAACACGAATAAATAACCAAATATCGGGATAGATTAATGTGCATCAAGACTCATCTCCTCAACCATCAACGAGCGCGGCGATGCCAGATGCCCCTCAGCAGCCAGTTGCCCCTTTGGCACCACAGCCTTCTACGAGCGCAGTGCCAACAGCACAGCCAGTTATTCCTCCTACATTGTCGCAAACATCTCAAACAAACATTACTGGAAAAAGTGTTACATTAAGCTTCACTAACTGCAACAATTTCAATATAAATTTCAATTGGTAAAGATTTAGTTTTTTTATTTTCCTCGTAGGTGTAGTATAAAGTACTATGTATCACTCGAGAGAAAGTGCGATTCCCGATCTCTTTCTCCTCTCGGTGAACAATGTTCTATTATAACATACCTTCGCTATACAGCAATGTTATAATAGTACATTGTTCACCGAGAGGAGAAAGAGATCGGGAATCGCACTTTCTCTCGAGTGATACATAGTGCTTTATACTACACCTACGAGGAAAATAAAAAACTAAATCTTTACTAATTGAAATTTATATTGAAATTGTTGCAGTTAGTGAAGCTTAATGTAACACTTTTTCCATTAATGTTTGTTTGAGATGTTTGCTACAGTTGTTTGTAGTAATCAGACTACATGACGTAATATTCAACAACATTTTGATAGGTTTATTTTACTTTCTACAAAAACTGAATCCTCAAACAACACACAAATTGAAAATGGCGCCAATGGCGTCTGCAATTTTCACATGTTCTTTTTTCAAATTGTTTATCCTGCCGCCGCAGGGTCGCACTGCCAGCCCGACACCATCCGACACACAGCTAGTGGCCAGTGTCATTTTGCGAACTTGGAGATAAAAACTCACTGTAAAAACTTTTTGGCTTTTGATATTTAGGTTACCGGCGCATAGTCTTACCCAAAATTAAAAAAGAAAAACCACGTAAGAAATGGATTTTCATACACTTTTCCCTCCCGCTCAGATACGTTTTCTCCCCGCATATTCGTTCGATATGCAATGACGTCGTACTTTCTACCGTAAATTTGATAAAGTATCAAGGTACTTTCCGAGCAGGTGTAATATAAAATAACTTTTTTTTTTGTTTTGCGTGTATAAAGTAAGTCAATATAAATTCGATTTGAAATTCAAAATTCGAATTTTTGGATATGAGAGTAGATAAATATATTTTTACCATCGCCTCTCTAAAAAGTGCGTTTAATTCAACGATAAGAGTGAATAATAAGTGATTTTATTCACCGAGTGAATAAAAATAATTTGAATTTGGAACAACCGCGCAGCATGAATTAGTACAAAAAAGTACCTATACCTGGCTGCTATGGAGCTATTCCATAGAGCCATAGCTACACAATAAAATTAAAGAAAAAAAAAATATGCCGCCAAATTTAATTAGGGTCTTTTTAGTATCTTATCTTTGGATTCTTTTCTATCTATTAGAGGAAGATTGAATGTTCAGTCTTGCATCAGTCCATTCCATCAGTCTGTACGATATTCAGTTTGCAAAAATACGAGGTCTGTACAGACTGATGAAATGGACTGATGCCAGACTGATCATGTAATCTCTCTCTTAGCGTGGTTGTTTTATGTCATTGGAAAACTTCTAATTTCACGCATGGATCGCATGGGTCGGCCATGGGATGGGTGACCAAAAATGTATTATCTCGAGCTTCTCCGTGCCTCGGAAGGCACTTTAAGCCGTTGGTCCCGGCTGCAATTGCAGTCATTAACACCCATCAATCCGCATTGGGCCCGCGTGGTGGGTTATGGCCCATCCTCCCACCCATAAGGAAGGACTGTGCCTCAGCAGTAGGGACATTAAAAATGGCTGATGTTCAACAATAAATACTAAGTATAACTACTGCTAGGTACCTATTTGTTTTCTCGCAGTCAATGGTAAAAAGTAGAGTACACAACTCGTGAAAAAAAAATTTCATCTCGGTCCTTTGTATACCTCGTTACGCTCATGATTCTACTTTTGAATCCCTCGCTACGCTCGGGATTCAACTCTAGAATCCTTCGCTACTCTCGGGATCCAACTTAGTCCCTCGAACTAAATTCCCTTTTTATTCACTTGTCGTATAATCTACTATTAAAGAACACGGTGGATAGTAGATTCTACTATGACATTACCTGCCCTACATAAAATACCTAACCAGTATATCAATTTTTCATTGACAACTCCTATAGGATTCTATAGGACTAATAGAAATCTTGTCAACTTAATAAATAATTAAAATAAACAAGTTATGAAAATCTGGTCAAAGAAAGATGAAGCGGAAATGGAGGCGCCAATTTTCCTGTTAAATTAACGTTTAGTTTAGAGGTTAAGTAAGTTATTGGAAACTGAACCTTAAAATAAGGCGCAAAATTAATTCCATTTCCAACCGAGACCCATCTTTCGTTGACCAAACTCTAAGTTTATTATTTATTTCCGTCTCTCTAATCTAATGCAAAGTTGTACTGACAAAATTATCAATATTACTGACGACATAAAACTACAAAGAACGTCCCCAATAAAACAGAAGCCGTCGCTTGTCATAACATTCTTTACGACTTCCCCGAACCCGATACGTGTTGCTCTTGAGGAAGCCCCACTACACTACGTCAACTATCATTCATAACTCTATCGTCGTTCATACCGACATGATTTATGATGCTCATAAACATTTGTCGTGTATGTGCCGGCCTAGAATAGCTCTACCCCCTATCATCCCGTGGGTGTCGTAAAAGGCGACTAAGGGAGCATAGCCTTCAAGAGACGGGCAGCAGCGTCTCCAAAAAACCTTGGCCTACTGCGATCGCCAACCCGCCTGCCAAGCGTGGCGATTATGGCAAACCCCCCCCCCTCATGCACAATGGATCAAAAAATTGGCCCCCAGTCCCCGGCAGCCCCGCTATTCCTAGCTACGGTAGCGGCTACGGTAACGGCGGGGCAGGGGGTGCTAAGAATCCCCGGGTGCGGCTCGGCTACCAAAAACGACGACAACTGCACCTGGCAACCTATAACACGCGCACACTAAGGACCGACGCGAAGTTAACCGAGTTGGAAGAAGTTATCAGCAAGGTACACTGGGACATTATCGGGTTATCTGAAGTCCGAAGAGCGGGAGAGGACTCGATAATCCTCAACTCCGGTAACTTGCTTTACTACCGGGAGGGCGACCAACAGTCCCAAGGTGGTGTCGGGTTCATCGTACACAAGTCCCTTGTCAACAACGTGACTACCATCGGAAGTGTGTCGACCAGGGTGGCTTACCTTATACTCAGAATATCCAAACGGTGTTCGCTGAATGTTATACAGGTTTACGCACCGACCTCGACACACCAAGATGACGAAGTGGAGGCTATGTATGAGGAGATCTCTAAAGCCATGCATAGCTACAAAACCCACTACACTGTTGTGATGGGGGACTTCAATGCAAAGTTGGGGAAACGATGCGGTGATGAGCTGAGAGTGGGGCAATTTGGAGTTGGGCAACGGAATGACAGAGGCCAGATGCTGGCTGACTTTATGGAGAAGGAGAACCTCTTTATGATGAACTCCTTCTTCAGAAAGCCGGAAAGCCGGAAGTGGACCTGGGTCAGTCCGGACGGTAAAGTCAGAAATGAGATAGATTTTATCATGTCGACGAAAAAGCAAATATTCAATGATGTCACTGTGATCAACGCTGTTAAGACGGGGAGCGATCACCGATTGGTACGTGGCACATTGAATATCAACCCAAAGCTGGAAAGATCTCGACTGATAAAATCAACAATTCGACCATTGCCGGCCCATATTCAAAACCCCGAGAGCTTTCAACTCGATCTCCAAAACCGCTTCGAAGCCCTTGAGAACAGCATAGATGTGGACGATCTAAACAACATGGTGGTGGATACTGTCCGTACGGTAGGGTCCAAGCTCTTTAAGACCCGCCGTCCCAAGATAAAGAAACTCTCCGACCACACACTCCTACTCATGGATCAGAGACGTGAAATGAGGCTCCAGAGTTCAGTAGATGCTAATCGTTATCGGCAGCTTAATAGACAGATATCTAAGTCTTTGACGAGCGACCTTCGCCAATTTAATACGAATCGTATTAAAGAGGCTATCGAGCGGAATAAAGGCTCCAAAGTGTTCGCGAGAGATCTGTCTATTGGGCAAAGCCAGATGACGAAGCTGAAAACTGACGACGGACGCATCATTTCATCAAAGCCTGAAATCCTGAGGGAGATCGAGAGCTTCTATGGGCAGTTATATTCCACGCAGACACCTGTTGAAAGCAAGGCTAAAGACCCCAGAGCCAAGCTTACCCGACACTATACCGAAGATATCCCGGACGTCAGCCTGTACGAGATTAGTATGGCTCTCAAACAGCTGAAAAACAACAAGGCGGCGGGTGACGATGGAATCACTACAGAACTTCTGAGAGCGGGCGGTAAGCCGATACTCAAAGTCCTCCAGAAGCTCTTTAATTCCGTCATCGTCCAGGGCAGAACGCCAAAGACATGGAACATAGGTGAGGTGATCTTGTTCTTTAAAAAGGGTGACAAGTCCCTCTTAAAGAACTATAGACCCATCTCGCTTCTGAGTCATGTCTATAAGTTGTTTTCGAGAGTCCTTACGAATCGTCTCGCTCGCAAGTTCGACGACTTCCAACCTCCCGAACAAGCCGGGTTCCGAAAAGGCTTTAGCACCATAGACCACATCCATACGCTGCGGCAGGTTATACAGAAGACCGAGGAGTATAATGAGCCACTTTGCTTGGCGTTCGTGGACTATGAGAAAGCCTTTGATTCGATTGAAACCTGGGCGGTGCTGCAGTCTCTCCAAAGGTGCCAAGTGGACTATAGGTATATCGAGGTGTTGAGGTACTTATACCAAAATGCCACCATGACGATCCGAGTACAGAACCAGAACACAAATCCTATCCAACTGCAGCGTGGTGTGAGACAGGGAGACGTTATTTCTCCGAAACTGTTCACAGCTGCGTTGGAGGACATCTTTAAGCTCTTGGACTGGAAAGGACTCGGCATCAACATTAATGGCGAGTACCTAACACACCTTCGTTTTGCCGATGATATAGTCCTTATGGCTGAGACCATGGAAGACCTGAACACAATGCTCGAAGATCTCCGTAGTGCTTCCCAAAGAGTGGGTCTTAGGATGAACATGGAAAAGACGAAAATTATGTCAAATGCCCATGTTGTACCCTCTCCAGTTCATGTTGGGAACACTACACTTGAAGTTGTTGACCATTACGTATACCTAGGACAGGCAGTCCAGTTAGGTAGGTCCAACTTCGAGAAAGAGATCTCTCGCCGAATCCAACTCGGGTGGGCAGCATTCGGGAAGCTTCGAAAAATCTTCGCGTCCGACTTACCTCAGTGTCTCAAGACGAAAGTCTATGAACAGTGTGTGTTGCCAGTGATGACTTACGGCAGTGAAACGTGGCCGCTAACTATGGGTCTCATAAGGAGGCTCAAGGTCGCTCAGCGTGCAATGGAAAGAGCCATGCTCGGCGTTTCCCTACGTGATCAAATCAGAAACGAGGAGATCCGCAGGAGAACTAAAGTAACCGACATCGCTCGAAGGATTGCTCAGCTGAAGTGGCAATGGGCGGGACACATAGCGAGAAGAACCGATGGCCGTTGGGGCAGAAAGGTTCTGGAATGGCGACCGCGCACCGGACGACGCTCCGCGGGTAGGCCCCCGACAAGGTGGACCGACGATCTGGTGAAGGTCGCGGAAAGCCAGTGGATGCAGGCAGCGCAGGACCGATCGTCGTGGAGATCCTTAGGGGAGGCCTATACCCAGCAGTGGGTGTCGTGTGGCTGATATGATGATGAAACATTTGTGTACCAAATATGAAAATTATAAACCTTATAATTTTAAAACTTATCTTTATAAACTTATCATTAAATGTGAAATCAGTTAGTACATCAAAAGAAATTATCGTCGTTCATACCGACATGATTTATGATGCTCATAAACATTTGTGTACCAAATATGAAAATTATAAACCTTATAATTTTAAAACTTATCTTTATAAACTTATCATTAAATGTGAAATCAGTTAGTACATCAAAAGAAAAATTGATTATTATTTTAATTATTTTTCTTTGTCGTTCGATTAGCACGATTTCATCGTTATCACTACCTCACTATTTTATGACAGCACCATTTTGGAAAGAAGCAGCTAAAACCAAAAAACAATAATGCCGAGGTATAAAATTTTACCGAGGGTAAGGTCACCTGTCAGAAATTTATTACAATTCTACATTTATGTAAACTTGTAAATACAATTTTATTATGCGTTCAATAAAGCAGTTTTTATTCCTACAAATTTGTAAATTGTCACCTGTCACAGGAAAATGTTTATTGAACAGGAATATTATGTAGGTAAAATTGTAAGTACCGTCAAACGGGGTGAATAGAACTGACGGGGGGAATAGAGAAAATTCTTGGGATAATTTTTAAGGCTTTTTATGGCAAACTCGGTATCCCCAGTAAAAAACCCGCAACTTTCATAATTTGTTGGTATAATTTTTCTTACTCTGGCAACTTTTTATTTGTGGCAACATCGCTAAAAACGTCAAAACTTAATGTCAAAGTTGACAACAAAACAAGTTGTTACGTTACGAGGGAGTTTAAACCTCCGTATTTCGATGAATTTTGGTCATAATAGTCTGAAGTTATCTTTAAATCACGGCCAGTGCAGTTATAAATATATTGTGCTATAATTATTAAGGTAAGAATAAGCATTATTATTTAAAATTGATCTTATTTCGTAAGCCTTGTGTTCTTGAATTTTTTGAGGTGATTAGACACACGAAAGGGGTGAATAGACACGCCTGAGGGGTTAATAGGCACGCAAATATGGTCAATAGGCACAGCAAAGGGGTGATTAGAAATTATAATTTTACTTTAAACTAATAATTAAAGATATAGGTACCTTCCCGATTTTGCTTGCCTTTAACCTAAAAAAAATATTTAAGGAACCTACAATGAGGCAGCCTTATGAAATTTTTCTAATCACCCCTCAGGCGTGTCCATTGACCCCCCAGGCGTTTCCATTGTCCCCTGATGGGTGGTAATTAGAAATCACGTATATTTTGTGTCTTTTTTAAAAAACTACAAACATATCCGAATAGAAACTAATTTATTTCAATTGTTTGGCCTAAGACTCAATAAATACATGCTTAAAAAATGGGTAATCAGTTCTGCAACGTTACGAAAATCGTTACCAAAGTTCGAAACCCTATCTATTCACCCCGTTAAACGGTACAATTCGACAAATATGTAAATTTTCCACCATTACAAATTTGCAACTTGTATTTTTAATTGAACAGAAACTTGTGAAATAGTCACCTGTCACCTGTAATTGTTTAGGTAAATTGTAAGTTTTATTGAAAAGGGCCCTGGTATAAAGGGATGGTGCAGATTCTATACTCTGCCGGACTCCATACGATACGGTACGTATGAATAATAGGATCATCTAACCGTCATTTTAACTACCTCAAGTCACGAGTTCCCGCGGGACGCGCGCCATTAGTTAGGGATGATGTAAACTGTTTTCATTCATGTGGACGCAGCGTTGTTTGCGCGGGCGCATAACTTGAGACGTCACGCTTCGATGGGCAGAGTCTGGGCGGAATGTGTCCATTACGTTACACGTCACGCTATATTTTACAAAACTAAGTGGATTTTTGGTGGTAGTTTATGTGTTTACGTCTTGATTGTTTAAAAACAAACCACTTATATTTTTGTGTTCATTTATTTACACCAATTCTGATAAATTGACTGATGCTGACACTATCAATGCCACTTCTTACTATGTCAAGTGATACTTATAAAGTGAGTTTTCATGAAGAAATTTTAATACAGAAGACTTGTTTCTTTTATTTTTGTACATATAAAAAATATTCTTGATATTTTTGAGACTTTTGCCAAACCATTAATACATTTTAAGTTCGTTACAAGCACAAATACTCACCTGATGTTAAGTGACGATAAAAGGCCGAAGGTGGAAGCGCACTGCACCCAGAACCCTCATCACTGAGGAACTGGCTAGCTTACCTCAAACTGCCAGAACACAACAATTTTTAAATTGTTGTTATGGCGTCAGACGTAGGGTTTCTGATTTCTCGACCTTTTTTATTTCTCGAGTTTCGGGAATTCTCGAGGCCAAATTCTCGAGTTTTCTCGGGTCGCAAGTCTTTTGATTAAAACTGTTGAAATCTGTTAATATGTACTAAAAATACAGGATTTTTTTAAAATCTAAGATACTTTTATTACACAAATTCTCGAGCACCGGTCATTTTTTTCTCGTCTCGAATGAAGCCAAATTTCTCGAGTTTTCTCGAGTTCGAGAAAGCTCGAGCAGAAACCCTAGTCAGACGGTAAAGATGGTGGTAGCTAGCCAGGCGGACTTGAAATAAGCTCTACCACCAACCAAACGGATTACAAATGTACCCCCCTCCTAGGAATCGAACCCGGGACCCCTGAGCCTTACACGGGTGGGCGAACCACTAGACTACAGAGGCGGCGATAAGGTACCATCATCGTTGAACTATGACGTAAGATATTATTATGGTGTCAATGGAGACAGACCCCCGTGACTGCGCTCATCGGCGACGCAAGCACCTGTTTTCGCACCAGATTGTCGCTATTTTTGTTTTATTTGTCGAGTTAGCATTATGCCAATATTTTTGCCGTAGGCGAGCCCCACCAAAGGCATAAGGGAGTGAACATACTAGGTACGATAATACAATAAAACTTTTTCCTCCTAAAACGGGAATCATCAATTTACTATCGAAAATAAATCCATTAGGGAATATGCATAAGTCACCGATTTTGATGAATTTGAGCTTGATTGCTGCGGACACTTATAAAAACATGATGGAACAGAAAAAAAATGTATTATACCTATTTTAGTTTTATCACACGATGAAATCAGGGGAAAATAACGTTTTTTTTTTCATTTTCGGATATAATGCACTTTACAGTCAGATAGAATATCGAATAAGAAATAATATTTTGTATGACACATATGTACTTAAACGCAAATTTTAGGGAGATAATTAAAGATTATTGGCTAACTCCATATTAAACGCGCCCGAAACACACCTGAAATGTGATATGTGACGTCACCGTTTTGTATAGAGCGTTTTCGGCGGGTGCTGCTGCGCGCTAACTTCAAGTAACTATATCACGAGGGAAAAAACGCAAGAGAAAAGTTTTAATATTACAGTTAATTTTCTCACCCATTATAGGTACTTTTGATTAATAAAAAAAAATGATGCATATTCCCTATTGGTAAAAAAAGAAGTAGTTACAACTTTGCTATATATTTTTTCTTCTTTAATTGATGCAGAACAGAGATAATTTAACAGATATTAAGATATAAATATTCTCATTTACTCTTTTTATTTCATAATCTAATGCCAAGTCTAGGTAATGGTGCCTCCACGCAGAGAAATGCTCGACGAGCAGGCAATTATCCAAGCCTACAAATACGCTCGATTTTGCTATAACTCTTTTACTTCTCCACACATTCAAACTTGCTCAAATAAAGTGTATAAATGTCAAGTAAGTGCGTGATTGTATTTATTTTCATACAATTAGTAGCATGTTTTTTATAAAGGTATAAATATAAAAATGAAGAATCCAAGTGTATCCTATCCCTTACAGCGTCATTTCCATCATGTGACGGGGTGGGAGGTGCTAAATTAGTCGAAACGACGTAATTCTACGTCGTATCCAAACAAAACGCCTATCAAAAACTATTTAACTTTTACATCGCATAATCACCACGACTTCATCGCGGTGATAGAATAAAACAATACAGATTTCATTGTTCTTTTATTTATTATCGTCGATAACTTTTTAGGAATTACAAATTGTTTACGATAATTCCCGGAATGAATAAAGTGTGAATTGATGAGATACGTCTTTATTAACGGGAATCATTATTTCAAAATACCAATTTCTACATCTCCACCATACTACATTACATTCCTACACATATGAAAAGTGTAGCTTCGATTGTCGTTAAAAGTAGAAATAAAAAAACGGTCAGGGTAATGAAAAATATTCAGTGAATGTTCAGTGATATTAATAATAATTATTAAGAAAAAACTCTTAAGTTTACGTTAAGTATTTAATAGATCCGTGCTTTTTCAAAAACCCTAGTTATTCATTCATTCATTATTTATTTATTTATTCATTTATTTATTCTGTAATGCAAAAATCTTTGAATCTTACCAGTCTCTATTTTAGGTATTATAATTTTTTGTCACCAGGCCTTAGACCTGAAATAGCTGACCTTTAGAGGACAGTGGGATCACCAGATCACCTCTCTTTGGCCGGACCACCTCGTGAAATCATCGGGTCTAGTTCTAGTTTATTGTTCAAAGTATGTGCCAAATCACGTCCGTTGCGTTTTTGCGGATTACATCGCTACCGAGGTGGTAATAAAAACTGATTTAAGAGTTCCGATAAAAAATAGTTTATGCTTTTTCCGTGCGATAGAGGTATGTTGTTTGTAACTAATAAAAGTGGTAGTAAAGAAAGAACTATTCACTGTTGTTGTCTTTTATAAAATATGACAAAGTTGATTTTATTAATAAAATGACCGAGGATATTATTGTCGCCCGCATATTTGGTGATTGTAAAAACATTTCATTATTTACAAGTCGGAATCCTCGTGATGGAATTCATATTTCCTATCGATTTTCAGGGTTCTGTACCCAAAGGGTAAAAACGGGACCCTATTACTAAGACTCCGCTGTCCGTCTGTCTGTCTGTCACCAGGCTGTATCTCATGAACCGTGATAGCTAGAGAGCTGAAATTTTCACAGATGATGTATTTCTATGGCCGCTATAATAAAAACAGATAAAAATAAATATTTAAGGGGGCTCCCATACAACAAATGGTTTTTATTTGCCGTTTTTTACTTGAAATTAATAACGACTACAGGTAGACAGATAAAATTTTCACAGATGATGTATTTCTGTTGCCGCTATAATAAAAAATACTAAAAATAAAATAAAATAAATATTTAAGGGGCTCCCATTCAACAAACGTGTTTTTTTGCCGTTTTTTGGTACGGAACCCTTCGTGCGTGAGTCCGACTCGCACTTGGCCGGTTTTTTTTTTGTTCATGTTAAAATCGTAGTGTAACAGTTTGCATTGCAACACAACTTTAAAAATAAAATGCTTGCGCGTAGCGTATCTAAATCTTTGTCACTCAAATGCACATTCCGTCGTTGCGTCACCTTGTCCGATTGCACTGGTAACATCAAATTCCACTTAATGTGACAAGGTATTTAGGATCAAAAACAAATAGCTTTTCAGTTGTTAGTGTTGAACAAATTTGTAATTCGGAGCGTCCTTGTGGGCATGCCAAATGCCATCGCGATGCGTGTGCGCAGAAAACACTTTTTTATTATTTAATAAGCGATTTAAATGTGCTCATCTGACAGATAGCCTGCGAATATAACGCAGTAACAGATTTAAAATAGTGTGCGATGGTATTTATAACAACTTTATTCTTAAGCCCCTAACACATTATTTTGTTTAGGTTAAAACTTTTATTGCGAGCTTTTTTTACAAACATAATAATTTCAGTGTTTATTTTTTTTTTTATTTATAATGCTTGTGTTTTAAAAATAAATGCTGGCATATACAAACCATTAAATTATAAAATACCTGCTTTAAAATTGATTTTCTAAACATTTTCTCGAATTATTTACAAAAAACACAGCCCTCCATATTTAATTCATACATACATCAAACCAAACGTAATATTCAAATATGTTTTTTTCGCTCTAAGCTTTATGTGCCTAACTAGCAATATATATGAAAGAAAAACACATTATAGCTGAGATACACTGATCCGTTATTGCTTTAAGTATTTAAAATACACTTAAAAGATAAAACATTATAAAATGTAGTTTGAAAATTTATGGAGTCTGAATTTTTAAACACCCATAGATTCGGACAAGAACCAGATGTTCTAAATAAATATTAACCTTGACAATGATAAAATCTACATTATAACAGTACCTATTAGAAAAACATATTTGAAATATGAATAGGTAGGTACCTACTCGACTTATTTCGTAGGTAAATCGAATGCTTTATTTTATTACTTTTTTTATTGTCGCTATTCTGAAATTTTTACTTTAACATAGGTATTGTTTGCTGACATTTTTATTATATTCAAATTTTTTGACAATCTACTTTCTTTCTATTTTTTTGACAATCTACTTTTTGACTTTTTTGACAGTCAATCTGAAAAACAATCCTGAGACCAAAATTTATATTGTAACTGAACAGATAAAGCGTCTTCTATTTGTTTTTTTTTATCTTTTCGTTAAACAATTTAAAGTCTAGGTACTAGTTTATCTAGATTAAATCATCAGCTGAATCGCGATAGATATATTGGTTGCGTCCGAATTGGTCTATAAATTCTTAACGTCTGTAAACATGCTAGAAACGTGCGGGAAAATACTATTTCTCCCTGTTATGTTCTATTTCTGTTATTTGAGATACCCTTGGGGCGTCCGAATTATCAAAACAAACCGAAAATAGATCCATTATGATCCCAAAGAATTTCACAAATATTTTTTGTCAATGCGCTTTAAAAACATACTTTGAAGGTTAGATGAAAACATTTTTTAACTAACATTGCGAGAAGTTTATTAACGCAAAAATGTGGTTTTTTTTTGTTTTATTTGTCGAAGCATGTAATTCTTGGCTTCTAAAGTGTTTCTTTTTGTTAGTATTCTGTAAATCATTCTGTAAACTCCTTAAAGAAAATAACAACAAATACAATTATCTCTGGAATTCGGTCGCGTCCATTTTTGGACAATTTAGCTATATTTTTTACTCATTAATAAAATCAATTATGATTTAATAATAAAGGTTATGTACTTTACGAGTAGGTATCGTGTTGAGTTTTTGGCGCCATTTTGTCGAGTACGGTTTGGTGTCTATTTTAATTATTTGAAAAGTGTCTTGACATACTTGTTGCCAAATGCTCCAAGCAGCATTGGAATGCAATGCACCCGCATTCTAATGTAAACTTAAACGTCCTACCACTGAACTATTAAACACTTGACACTGGCAAAAATTACTTCCAAGAGGAAAGTAGATTGCCAAAATAAAAATAGAAGAAAAAGAAGAGTATCGTGTTGTCTACTTGGCAACTACTTACATTTTTTAACCAGCGAAACTGCATAAAGCATAAATGCCACATACAGGATCATATCAGTAACATTAATAAAATTATTCAAAAGTGTTAGTGAGAAGCAAAGGCTAACAAATTGCAAAATATTGCAGTATGTTTCATGCTATGATAAATAAGTAGGTAGTTAAGTATATAATATTATAGGTACCTACTCGATAGGTAGCCAGTGTCTCGTCGCCCTTTAATAACTGTGCAACGTTTGTTTTATCTTCAATAAACTTGGAAAACTTCGACAAATCATAGACAACAAGGTCTTTTTCGACTATGTTTTCCGTATATTTGTCTTCAGTTAACAGTTTCAAGGTACAACCTCGGCCAACACGTTGCTCAAACTTTTCCAGGCCACAGTTAAACTAAAAGTGTCGGCGACGCGGAAAAATGCCAAGCATGCGGGACGCGTGTCACCACACTCTATTTCTAGTATTTTCTACCAGGATTGTTTTGAAAGAACCGTTCGAATACACGGCGAAACGTCACACATTCTGCCGAGTATGTTTTCATAGAATTCGTGAATAATTATCACCAATGATAGTCGCAGTTTTTAGGACATTCGAGTTACAAGGACTGAATAAAATAATTTTATGAATTCTAAGGCGGTTTTTGAAGGTTTGGTTTGTTTGATTGTTAGAGGGATATTACAGTTTACAATGTTTCTTTTAAAAAAGAACCACAAGTTGTTCATTACTAATAGAACGCCATAGTGAAAATATTACAACAAAACTTTACACAATCAGCGAGTTTCTCTCCAAAAATAATTTTAAAGAAAATCACGAGTTTTGGACCGCTTTTAGGTCAATCAAATATTTTGTTTAGGGATCAAGGTATTTTTTCGTACAAACAGGTAACTTTGAAGCCTTAGTTTCCTGTTAGGGATATACATACCGTGCTGTGATCTGATGATGGCTATCCACACCCAACTAATCTGATCAGCATTCTAAAAGATAAAAGGGTCAAAGTTCTCAGTTTCAAGATTTCCATACATTTTAATGCTGTTTTTGCGATTTTTTCAAACATTGACCTTTTATTTCTAATAATAGTGCTGATCAGATCAGTTGAGCGTGTAATAGCGATCTGAATTTTCTCCATTCACTCCGTGGATAACCATCATCAGATCAGAGCACAGTAGAGTTTGGTCAACGAAAGATGAAATTTTGCGCCTTTTTTTAAGGGGCTTTTTCCAATAACTAAATCTCTAAACGTTAATCTAACAGGGAAAGTGGCACCGCCATTTCAATCTCATCTTTCGTTGACCAGACTCTACATCCCTGGCAGGAAACCAAGGCTTCAAAATTACCGCGTTTGTATGAAAAAAATACCTTGATCCCTAGACAAACTTGATGTGTGAATTATATTACCATAAAGAACCCGGGAAATGTAATCAGTGAACATGTTATAGAGATGTTTGAATATTATAATGTTACAAGCAAGAATCTTTGTTAAACGTTATCCAAACGTGACAAAATTACTCAATACTCAATGATTTTATTTATCACATTATATTTTCCTTTCATTTTTCTGAATTTTCAATTATGTAAAACTTTGTAGCTTTTTTTAGTGTTTTCTTTTTTTTTATTTATTTATTTGGCACAACAAACAACTACATTCACAAATAGTTTTAACATTTTAAAAGTAACACATTACTATAAATGTAGAACCCCGTTGTGCGCAGATTGAGTATGAAAACATATAGGGGGGGCAGTGATAATAATAATTAAAACAGAAACTACACTCTAATCGTTTCAACGAGAGATTTTTTTTTATACAGATACCTAATTTAAATTTTGAAATTAAAGATAAGAACGAATTGTAACAATTTAGATTATTTATTCTTTCGTTAAAACGAATACTAAACAAGTATAAATTAGTAAGGTAACACAATTTAATGAATTTTACTATTTGTTTAAGTTATTTACTTATACAGAATGTTAAGCAAACGATCAATAAATCAAGGCAGTGTATTAACTAAGTAGGTTGTAATTAATAATTATTCATCTAGAGTATTTTTCTCGTAGATACACTTAATGTGTATTTTCGAGTAAACATCTAGAGTAATTTGATCTGAGAGATCGGAATGCTAAATCTGTTAATGTAGGAGTAGTTCATCTGCTGCGTGTTTGTTTTCGAACACATAAAAATTGCTGAAATGTAAAATGGAACGCGATTTCCTTGTCATTGGA
Source organism: Agriphila tristella (assembly GCA_928269145.1). NCBI lineage: Eukaryota > Metazoa > Arthropoda > Insecta > Lepidoptera > Crambidae > Agriphila > Agriphila tristella. Next base: position 24,404,462 of record OV743436.1, on the reverse strand, counting down.
GTTGTCTGGAGTTCGTCACTGTGGCCATTCGCAATCTAACCCAAGGGCGATTAGAAATAACTTGAAATACTTGGTACTGTTTTACAAACATTTGATTGATCCAATACTACTTAACTATAATTTAATACACGTGCATTTTGATATCATTTTGTTAATATCATTGGAGCTTAGTTACTTTGGAGATACACTTATTATAATTTATTTAATTTCGATTCAATTATAATTTATATATATATTCAATTATCAACATATTCAATTATAAATCTTTATATTATCTTTGAATTTATTACAATAATTCAAGTCTTCCTACAGTAATACACAAATATCAAACCTACTGGTACACCCCTAGGGGTGGGGTTGAACTTACCTGTGGTCTAGCCTGTGGTGTAATAATAGGAGCGTCTAAGTATTTTACCTTAACCATCAAAGCTTCTTTGCCACACTGACTTATTTGACTGACTGACATCATACCTAGGCGCACAGCCTAGCGCCAGTTAAGTCTTAATACTTAGTTTAGGTACTAAACCTATTTGGATAACTTAAAATTGGTTTAAACAGCCAAAAAGATTGACTTGCCATGCAAATATCCCAAACAGCTGATCGAGCTTTGTATGAAAATTCGTAGAGCAAATGTTTTTGTTTATGATGTCAGTAATAGATTACACGCAGGAGTAGACTCCTGCGAGGTTGATGGTGTTTTACAAATAACCCTGTGTAAGCGAACACTAACAAAGTATTTACGAAAACTCCACATAGAGAAAGTTGAAGGCGGATGCTAGTTTATTTATACAAGGAAATACCTGCGTGGCACTTCCCACGAGGCGATATAATTAGGCGGGCGGCGAAGCCCTCTGATTTATAGTAATGCCCACTCACATAAATCTCTCGCATTTGTCTCCGACGCCTCTAAATCTTCTTGTTTCACGGGATATCCGTCAAATGTTTGTCGTGTAAATCTGTATCATTAAAAATATCGAGCTGTAAAGTTTATTGAAAATCATCATAAACAAACTCATAATAAAACTTAAGATAGAAACTTGCAATTTTCAAATGCTTCTAATATAACATCCACATTCAATTAATAGTATGCCCCCGTTCCTGAGTAAAGCTAGGGGGATGGGGTGCTAGAGCCACGTAAGAGATTTTTTGGTGGGCACCAGACTGTTCTGGGGAAGGCCCGACCCCATAACTATTTTATTATGTTTAAGTTTTTCCCGAGCGTGTAACCGGTGGTAAAAACCGCCATAGTGTGTCATCATCATCATCATATCAGCCGCACGACACCCACTGCTGGGTATAGGCCTCCCCCAAGGATCTCCACGACGATCGATACTGCGCTAACCGCATCCAGCAGCTTCCCGCGACTTTCATCCTCACATCGGTCCACCTTGTCGGAGGCCTACCCACGGAGCGTCGTCCGGTGCACGGTCGCCATTCAAGAACCTTTCCGCCCCAACGGCCATCGGTTCTTCTCGCTATGTGTCCAGCCCACTGCCACTTCAGCTGAGCAATCCTTCGAGAGATGTCGGTTACTTTAGTTCGCCTGCGGATCTCCTTATTTCTGATTCGATCACGCAGGGAAACGCCGAGCATGGCTCTCTCCATTGCTCGCTGGGTGACCTTGAGCCTCCTTATGAGACCCATAGTTAGCGACCACGTTTCACTGCCGTAAGTCATCACTGGCATAGCAACACACACTGGTCATAGACTTCCGTCTTGAGACACTGAGGTAAATCGGACACGAAGATTTTTCGAAACTTCCCGAATGCTGCCCATCCGTCATCAGTTGGATTCGACGAGAGATCTCTTTTTCGAAGTTGGACTTACATAGTGTGTAGGTGCCATTAAATGTTAAACTGCTTCTGAATACCAATCGTACTTGCAATGTAACTAAACATTGAATAGATTTCATCTTCATTTACTTAAATAAACATGAAAAGAAAATATTCACTTCTCAAGCTTACGCGCTCACTAGACATGAAATAAAAGACTTTTTAACGGATACTAGCGCGGTTTTATTGAAAGTACTTTGGTAATTAGTTGGTATTTGGTTTGATTTTCAGTCCCCCGTGACCACGGCAGCTGCAAAGGTGCCGAAACGTCGGAAAAATCAAAAATCAAACCAAATACCAACTAATTACCAAAGTACTTTCAATAAAACCGCGCTAGTATCCGTTAAAAAGTCTTTTATTTCATGAAAAGAAAAGTAACGTCTAACTAACAACTATGTTGGAACTTGGAAGAAGTTAATCCAGTTATAAGTCTTCTAAATAATTTACGCGACGCGCATCTTCAAAGTGGAATAACGGCCGACATTTGCATGCGACTGCATCGTTACCGTCCTGTAAATCCGCTTTATGCGCCGGCGCAGAGCATCAATCATTTACGTCGTTACGGCTTCTTGACGGGCACCATTTATTATTGTTAGCATTTGGAACTCACCAACTTCAAATAAATGTCGCTAAGAAGAACTCGGTGGCGCAGTGGTTTAGCGCCTGGTCCAGCGATTGCGAAGGTTAAGCAACGTTCGCAAGGGTCGGTAATGGGATGGGGGACCAAAACTTTATCATCTCTAGCTCTCCGTGCTTCGGAAGGCACCGTTGGTCCCGGCTGCATATGCAGTCGTTAACACCCACCAATCCGCATTGGGCTCGCGTGGTGGGTTATGGTCCATCCTCCTAACCACCCATAAGGAAGGCCTGTGCCCCAGCAGTGGGGACATTATAAAGGCTGATGGACAAGAAGAACTCGAATATTTCTTAACTAGTTTTGTTTTTGGCAACGTTTTAGATTAAAGATAAGAATGATGACTCAATTACTAACTTTACCTGAGTAACTTTATAACAGCAAAATCAATTATTTACAGCGCCTAGTTCGAGACGTAAGCACGTTTCCATTACCAAAATTACCCAGCGAACTAAAATCTAATGGAATAAGCATTCTGTTAAAAAAATGGCACCACACGAAAAGTACAACTAAGTGGATAGAGCTAAAAATGCTGGCATTTAATTATGCAGCACAAAGCGTCTGAACACTGGTTGCTTATTACCTACCATAACTCGTTACAAGGTCTCCCGCTTAGGGTTTGCGAACCGATGGCGTAGCTTCTATGACATTCACAAGTGCTTGTAACAGCCTAGACTGAATAAATTATTTTTGAATTTTGAATTTTGAATAATTTGTACTACTTAATACCTAGATATTTTCTATACGGTTAAACGAAAAAATAAGATACGTTTTTTCTGCACCTTTTTACTGCCTTCTTTGCATCTTTTACACTATTTGACTATAAAGGACGTCTTTTCTAATAAACTCTCTCTTTCTATCTTTTCTCTACAATACAAACTAAAATTTATTGAAAAGAACGCTAACGTCAGTCACCCGGTGTGTGGCTGGCCCGACTAAAGCTTGTTATGTCTTTTTCCTCTCTCTTATTGCCTTTTTGGCTTAAGAAACAGTAAGTAATAAATAAACTCATGCGAATGACTCACCTTAATGACAACTCAAGGGAAAATAAATAAACACTTAACGTACAGTCAACAGCAAACTACAGTTTTATTGAAATACGGTTGATTCTATACAATAATAAACATCAAACGTTGTAATCGCAGATCTGCCAATTTACTCGGTGATTTGACACGAAGAAAAACGAAGCTATGAATCTAATCTTTTTCCCAAGGGGTTATTTTAAAAGGTTAAACTTAAAACTACTCGCAGAGCGTTATGTGGGTAAGAATTGCCTGCCCTAGAATATCAGAAATGTGGTAATTATCAAACATAAATCTAGCTCGTAGGTTGGTACTCGAAGTACGGATAGCTGGATTCTTATACTTCGGTTAGTTTAAGGGTTAAAAAGATTTGAGAGTTAACTGGTACCTATTAGAATATCTCGTAGCGAGTCTGTTTAGTAGAGAAACGCTTCGATGGCTGCTTTCTATTAATTATGCCTCGGAGCCGTGGGTGAGAAACCAAAGTCCGGTTTATTTCAACTTTTCCCGCTTAACTGGGTTTGAATGGACGACAGAGCAGTGGTTCTCTCGTGGCTGGATACGTACGCCACTCTTCACCTGCGGCTCCTTGATAACAATATATTTTATATGGTTTAGAATCCGGTCAATCAGTATTCCTCCTTCGATCGGATATCACGACACGAATTAGAACTCTTCTCGGCGGCTTTTATTAGCCAAAACCCTCTTGGCGAAATTCTATTGTGCCGACGAAAATTACAATGAATAGCTGCAAGATATTATTTAAATCAGGAACAATTACGAATCCAATAACTTTGACAGCGTTCTAAAATCAAATTCCTTCCAACCGAAAAATTTTGTATCATATGAATGAATCACAGCTGATATTCGCTGCGTTCCAAGTCTCGCGCCATCACGACGCATTCCGACTTCCTACACTTGATCACTCATCGATGCGCGTGGACTGGACTGACATCGCGCCGCCGAAAACGACTTCAATCGGATCGGACTTCCCGAAAACACGGTCAAACAACCTACGACATTACGGACAAAAAAAAATACCATTTCAGTTCAAAAGCAGGCCTTAAACAGGACTGCTTAAGGCCTGCTTTCACACTAACCTTTGGGATCTAGTATGAAAGGTAAACAATTGAATAGAAATCCTTGCGATAAGGGCTCATCGCAAAGGCCCCTGAAGTGGGCGAAGGACGACCATAAGAAATACGATCTTAATCTTTCTTTTTTTTTTTTTTTTTTTTTTTTATAAGTCGATGCCGCGAATTTTGAACGGACTTTTTACGGAAATAAGGAAAAGGACATGAGGCATACTGCCAAAAAATAAATTTTATCATTAATGGAAACAAACTACCAACAAAACTTCCCCTTTAAGGGAAATCGACAAAACAGCAAAAAACCCACGCTACAAGCTGAGCGAGTTGTACTTTTTCGTACCTTTTACTTTTGTACTTTTGTTTGCAATTACACTTCCATAGATTTTAGTTCGCTGAAATTACTTAACCTAACCTCCAGAATGGGGAATGTCCAAAAAAAATCTATGGTGCGTTCCCACCTGTTCTATTCTATGATCTATTTGTTACAATCTATGAAATAGATCAATGTGAACTGGCTTTCTATGAGATAGAATAGTCGCTAGAAATAGAAGCTCAATATTGAACTACCTTCAACTTTGATTCTATTCTATATAGAATAGACCAGCAATAGAACCGTGTGAACGGCAGTCGCAGCGGGTACGCAGTCTATTGCACACTTGTATTAGCCTCTTCAACAATGTCAAGCAAAAAAGTGCCATATAAATAGAGCGATATTGATATTATAATGTTTTTAGCCTGTGGAATATTAAATCGACTGAATATAAGGATAAAATTACGCGTGATCGGGCCTACGACTTGTTGAAGGAAGATAAGTCAATCCCGGGATTAACGGTTGAAGACGTAAAATTAAAAAACCTTTTTTTATGCCATTGGAGTATGTTTCCAATCTCTTCTCGTAATATTACACACGAGCGCGAATAATGCGCTTGAGCAATTCTTGAATTCGGCGCCATATTTAGCCGTTCTGCATCCAACTCAACCTGTACAGAATCAATCTATCTGATAGAATGGTGTGAACGCTTGACTTATTCCTTTCTATATAGAAAGAGTAGTTCTATGAAATAGATCATAGAATAGAAGAGGTGGGAACGCGCCTTAATTGGCTGAATATTTTTATAGGTAGGAATAAGCTCCCTTAGTAATAGGAAAAAGTTTCAGAATTATCCGTTGCGTGAAAAAGTTTTAAAAAATTAAAGTCTCTTCGACATCACAAATATACAAAAGTAACAGCAGAATGGAAATTATACCTTTGCCACCACCTGCCACTACCTGCAACATGTTATTAAAAAAAAGTTTGAAAAATGTCAAATGTCAAAACTTTTTATTTTTTATTCGTGTTGTTTTTGTGGCAGGTGGTGGCAAAGGGATAATCTCCATTCTGCTGTTACTTTTGTATATTTGTGAAGTCGAAGAGACTTTAATTTTTTAACACTTTTTCACGCATCGGAAAATTCTGAAACTTTTTTCTATTACTAAGGGAGCTAATTCCTACCTATAAAAAATATTCAGCCAATTTGATTTTTTTTCAGACATTCCCCATTAGTCTAAGTAATTTGGTGATAATTTACTAATACTGGAGAAGTAAATGCTTTTTTGGTGTGTTAAAGTATTAATACCCATTTCAATGTATGTGAGCGTATTCAGAACAAAGGCTGCCATACTCTAGTTCCTCGCCGCGCTGAACTTCAGCTATTCGCGCGCAGTGACTCACGCGCATGCACCGGTGTGCGTTCCTAATTTAGCGTCAGAATGCACCCGTATTGTTCCCGTTGTTGACGTCATGAAATGGCGTAAATGCTGAGAACTCTTTGTTCCTTTATTTAAGGTGTATAATTTAGTTATTTGCAGCTTTTTCAGCACTGCACCGGTTGTCCAATCCCCGTTCGTCTTGCCGATCACCTTTTGTCCATTTCCTAGTTTCTCACTCTATCCTTGTTCGTCTGTTTCCCGTTTCGCTTTTTTTTATCAAGTATGTATACTTACTAGATTCAGCATGATGTTTAGTTATCACTACATAGTATAAACCAAAGTCGCTTCCCGCTGTCTGTCCCATATATGCTTAGATCTTTAAAACTACGCAACGGATTTTGATGCGTTTCGTAGTGCGACAGTTTTTTTTTAATAGATTAGAGTGATTCAAGATATTCCACACTACACCGAAGCGAAGCGAGGGCAGGTCGCTAGTTAACAAAATATTTTAGAATGCAGTTGTATTATTAGCGGTCACCTGAAGCAGGTGAAGAGTGAGTAAGTATTTATGGAAATGACGTGTGACGAGTTTTGGAGCATTTTCTTTGTCTTTGAGTTTCTTGTGCCATTCTTAATATAGAAGCGTAGCATTCACGAAGCTATAAAAGGAGAGAAACTTAAAAATGTGAAAACAAACATATTTACTTTTAGTGCAATTATGACCCAAGTTGATTGTTTTGGGGCGTCCGCTGCCTTAAGCGGGATCCCGCCGCGGGTACACGGCGCGGGAATATAGATTGCTGGTTTTTGACGGACAGATGCTTGCGCAGTGCATGAGTAAGCTCTAATCTATGTCGCCCCGCGCGCGTGTCCCGCTCAAGGCAGCGGAGGGCCTCGGACGGCTGTAGGTATCTTTTCCTTAAGGCTCCCTTACGCGAAATCATTTGTCTCTGTCTTTTTCTTTACGTGTAAAGAGTATGGAAAATAACCTCACTTCTGCACTTTTTCGATGTTTTTCATTGTTTTTTCATCATTATCTTTAGCACAATTATCTTTCTTGAAAAAAAGTTATTGGAGCAACTGCACAGTACGTTAAAGTATATTTTGATGTAGAATTCAATGCGTTTCCGTTATTATTTACGCCATAGATATGGCCCGCCACAAGCGCTTTTGGTGATATTCTGATTTTTTTCTACAACCATCTGTTAGGGTTATACACAATTTTATGATTGTAGTAACTAGATAAACTCTTTAGCTTGTCGTATGATTTTTTTGGTGGCTACAAGTTTACGTTTTCTTAATAAAAAAATGGCCCGCGCAAACCATGTTTTCCTATTACCGCCCCTTAAATATCTTCTACTCAACACGAAGGTTCAACGTAAGTAGGTAACATAAAAGTTTCACAGAATTTATAATGATAAAAATATTTTTATAAGCTTATTGCGCAAAACGTAAAAATTGGGTCAGACGATTCCAAACACGTAAAACACAACAAGGCTGTGCGAAACTAACAGAACAAAATTGACATAAATACCAGGGCGACGGGGATATAAATCGCAGGGAGACTCATATCTGACACAATTACACTTGTCCACGATAGTGTTGTTCCTAGAATAAAGATAGACTATCGATACTCTGCTCAGCTGAAGTGGCAATGGGCGGGACACATAGCGAGAAGAACAGATGGCCGTTGCGGCGGAAAGGTTCTGGAATGGCGACCGCGCACCGGACGACGCTCCGTGGGTAGGCCCCCGACAAGTGGACCGACGATCTGGTGAAGGTCGCGGGAAACCACTGGATGCGGGCAGCGCAGGACCGATCGTCGTGGAGATCCTTAAGGGAGGCCTATACCCAGCAGTGGGTGTCGTGCGGCTGATATGATGATGATGATGATGATCGATACTCTCATGAAAGTAAATCTTGGAAAACAGATTGAAATTATTCTGTCGAAAAAAAACAATAGAGTAATGGCCCCGTGAATGATACTTTAAGTCAGGGGTTTCCAAACTACGGCCCGCGGGGCAGCTCCGACCCGCGAGCACCAACAATCCGGCCCGCGAAACCTGACCGGATTATACCAACACACTGTTAATTACAGTATGTTGGTACGATGAGTTAGCTACGGTCTTGGCCCTTGGGACTTCGTGGAGGAGTTGGTCTGGCCTATCAGCTAAAAAGTTTGGTGACCCTTGCTTTAAATAAAAGAATAGGTAAAGGTAAACGCTAGCGGGCTGCAAGCTAGTAGCAGCATGCTATGCAATTATTCATTTGCAACAATCCGTTTCTACTACATAATGCGTCTTCCACTTTGTATCACTTCGAATACTTATGGTTACACAATAATATAATATCTGTCTTTGTTCACGAACTAATCTCGATATCCAACTTTCTATAGGTGTTGTACAACACTACTCAAAATGATAAAGCGACACAATTGAGGCAAAGACCCGAATTTAGTTTTGCGCCATTCACTATTAAAACTTTTTTTACAATGGGGTCGATAAAAACGTCTAATTTTTCATGTCACGGCCTCGCTTTTGAATATATTTGCAGTCGTAACAATTGTTACTTTATTTACCTAGATCACTGATATAAACAGATCAATAAATTATAAACAAACCCAGAAAACCAGAACCAGTGTAACATTTCCCTGGAAAACATCAAGTGATAATTTTAAAAGGACGTCAAAAAAATTTAATTAAGTCCAAGTTTCGAATGAGGTTCAAGTTTCGTCCAAAATAATGCAGTAAGTAAGTATCTTTGTTTTTTTTAAGATCGATCTATTCCTGAAGCTTACAAAAGCTCATACTTCATAACCACATGTCATAAGCGTTCAGTTGACTTTTAAATCAAGTGTGTTTTTGGCTCGACTTGCTTACTCATTACTCATTGGATATTTTTCGAAACATTTGCGTAACTCGGACACAATGTGAGGTATATTTAGCACATTGTGATGCAATCGTGTCTAAAAACATGAGCACTTTTTACACAACAACATACAATAAGAATTCTCGTACATGCCTCATAGAAAGTCTAGGTAATGTTTGCCAAAATGTAAAAAACATTTTGTGTTATGTGCGTACTTACTTATACTGTAGGTACCTACTTATACAAGGTGTTAATGAATTAACGCAAAATGAGAAAACCGCTAATTCATTAACACGTAGTATACAACTTTTGTAAAAAAACAATGTACTTACTTAAGACATTCTTCGCATTTTTGTAAAGAACAATTTGTTACAATTATTGTATTTTTATTTAAGTAATTTTTTACAGTTCTTTAGTTTGATAGATTTCAGCTCCTTTTCAGTGGTCACTATAATATTTCAGTTAGATAAATAAATACGTCTTATCTTAATATATAAAATCGTAAACTGAATGACTGACTGACTGACTGACTGACTGACTGACTGACTGACTGACTGACTGACTGATCTATCAACGCACAGCCCAAACCGCTGGACCTAGAGACTTCAAATTTTGCACACAGATACTTTATACAGTGTAGGCATCCACTAAGGAAGGATTTTTGAAAATTCCATCCCTAAGGGGATGAAATAAGGGACGAAAGTTTGTATGAAAGTCCCTCAGTTTTGAAGCTAGAATCTTCAAATTTTGTGTTTAGGCTGACGATTGAAAATTAATAAATACGGGTCTCAGCGTTTTTCAAAATTCTACCCCCGAAGGGGTCAAAAGGGGGATGAAGTTGTGTATTAAAGAAAATCCTTTATTTTCGAAGTAAAAATCGCTAAATTTATAATTTAGGCTTATGGATAGAAATCTAAAGCAACGTATATTGTTTTTGTTAGGATTTCAACTCCAAAGGGGATGAAATGGGGGTGAAAAGGGTTAAAAAAAACCTAAAAATAGATATGGATGTCGTTATCGGGGTTTTGTGGGATGATGATTGCAAAAATGACATTTATTTTGAAGTCCAACCACGGTGGACATGATTTAACCCCTTAAGGGGTGAAAATGGGGTCCAAATTTTGTATGGAAAAATAATATAAAATAGACATTACAACTTTAAACTTCGTAGGAGCACATCTAAAAATAAATAGGCAAACATATATTTTGTTATTTTGAAAATCAACCCCTTAGGGGGTAAATGGGGTGAGTAAACATAAAAATCGATATTGATGTCGTTATTGGGGTTTTCTGGGATGACGATTGCAAAAATGACATTTATTTTGAAGTCCAACACGGTGGACATGATTTAACCCCTAAAGGGGTAAAAATGGGGTTCAAATTTTGTATGGAAAAAGAATACAAAATCGAAATTACAATTTTAAAATTCGTAGGAGCACGTCTAAATATATATTTTGGGATTTTGAAAATCAACCCCTTAGAGGGTAAGTGGGGTGAGTAACATAAAAATCGATATGGATGTCGTTTTTGAGGTTTTATGGGATGGTGATTGCGAAAATTAGATTTATTTTGAAGTCCAACGCGGTGGACATGACACATATGGACCTGGACCTGGACATGCACATCCAGGGAACGGGAACGGGAACGGGAACGGGGAACGGAACGGAACGGACCGGACCGGAACGGAACGGAACGGAACGGAACGGAACGGAACGGAACGGAACGGAACGGAACGGAACGGAACGGAACGGAACGGAACGGAACGGAACGGAGCGGAACGGAACGGAACGGAACGGAACGGGAACGAGACGGTAACGGGAACTAGAACGGGACGGGTACGGGAACGGGAACGGAAGGGGTACGGGACGAGTACGGGACGGGATCGGACGGGAACGGAACAGAAACGGAACGAAACGGGAATGAAACAGGAACGTAACGGGAACGGAACGGGAACGGAACGGGAACGAAACAGGAACGAAACTGGAATGAAACGGGAACGGAACGGGAATTGAACAGGATGGGAACGGGAACAAGAACCGGACGGGAACGGAACGGGAACAAGAACGGGAACGTAAGGCGTACGGGACGGTTAGGGGACGTTTACGGGACGGGAACGCAGCGGGAACGGAACGGGAATGGGAACGGGAAAGAAACGTGAACGGAACGGGAACGGAACGGAAACGGAACGGGAATATAACGGGACGGGAACTTGAACGAGAACAGGATGGGAACGGGACAGGAACGGGATGGGAACGGGAACGGAAACGGAAGGGGTACGGGACGGTTACGGGACGTTTACGGGACGGGAACGCAAACGGGACGGGAACGGAACGGGGAACGGGAACGGGAGCGGGAGCGGGAACGGAAACGGGAACTGGAAGCCTTGTGCGAGGCCCGCCACACGCGGCAAATGTCTTGCCTCGCGAGGCAGCGCGCTTGATGGGAACTCGCCTAATCGCGTAAAAATGGCTGGCCGGATCCTGGTTGAAGGTTCCTTAAAAGGATTTCGTCTAATATCCACGCGGACAAAGTCGCGGGCAGAAGCTAGTCTAAATATATAAAAGAAGAAACTGATTGGTGACTGACATATCAACGCACAGCCCAAACCGCTGGTCGTAGAAACTCCAAATTTGGCACATAGGTTCTTTTTAAAGTCTAGGGGTGCACTAAGAAAGGATTTTTCAAAACTCACCCCCTAAGGGGATGAAACGGGGGGCCAAAGTTTGTATGAAAGTCCCTCAGTTTCGAAGCTAGGATCTTCAAATTTTGTGTCTAGGGTGACAATTAAAAATCAATATACACGTGTCTCAGCGTTTTTTGAAAATTCTACTCCCGAAGGGGTGAAAAGGGGGATGAAGTTGTGTATAGAAATTCCTTTATTTTCAAAGTAGAACTCGCTAAATTTATAATTTAGGCTTATGAATGGAAATCTAACGCAACGTATATCGTTACTGTTAGTATTTCAACCCTTATGGGGATGAAATGGGGGTGAAATGGGGTAAACAGACCTAAAAATCGATATGGGTGTTGTTATTGGGGTTTTCTAGGATGACGATCGCGAAAATATCATTTATTTTGAAGTCCAACTCGGTGGACATGATTTAATCCCTAAAGGGGTGAAAATGGGGTTCACATTTTGTATCAAAAAGAATATAATATATATATTACAACTTTAAATTTTGTAGGAGCACGTCTAAAATAAATAGGCAAACATATATTTTGTGATTTTCAAAATCAACCCCTTAGGGGGTAAATGGGTAAGTAAACATAAAAATCGATATGGATGTCATTTTTGAAGATTATGGGATGGTGATTGCGAAAATGACATTTATTTTGAAGTCCAACACGGTAGACATGATTTAAATTAGGGAGAGGGAGAGCGTGGATATTTGAGAAAATGCATAGGGAACTATATTAACCAGGATAAAATTGTATTCCACAACGTGTTACATAATAACCCCTAATGCCGAATATGGTAAATAAACTCATGGTCGTTTTCTAGATGATTGTTAGAATTTCACTATTTTTATACTATTGAGAATAGTTTGGGGTTATTTAGAGGATCAAGTATTTCTGCACAAATAACTTATTAACTGCGTAATAAATAGCAGAACATCTTGGGTAATATGATGTGATTTGATTGCTATAAGAGATAGTTATGCGTATATGAGGGGTGCAAAATTGTATAGGAAATAATATTGCTTTTGACCCTTTGCTCTCTGTATACCTATAACGCAGTGTGCCTAAGTCGCGTTATGCCTAGACCAAACGAGATGTTGGCCTATTGCGACTTAGGTCAATTACGTTTTAGTTCAAGAGCGAGATAGGCTTAGCGAGACTAAGGCTCATTGAGTTTTAGTTCAAGAGCGAGATAGGCTTAGTGAGACTAAGGTTCATTGAGTTTTAGTTCAAAGGCGAAACAGGAAAATAAAACTATTGTAAAAAAAGATGCAACATTTACAAAAAATATAAACAATTTAAAACGAAGTTATAATCCTTATGCTTCGTTACACAATATTAGCCTATATTCATCATCTTTTATAGGAATAAAAAAAAGTTTAGGTATTATAAAGAAAAAGTGTTTTTTTATTTTGATAATGTTTAAAAAAAAGCAAATCAAGTGTAAAAACCAATGTAAAATTAGACCAATAGACTTAGGCGTATCGCGAAATGGGCAATGTGCAATATAGTCCTAAAGCGACCTAGTCGTATCGCGAAATGGGCAATATGAGATATAGTCCAATAGCGACATAGTCGTATCGCGAAATAGGCAATGTGAGATATAGACTAAACGCTTATTTTAAATGACGTTTAGGTATAACGCGACTTAGGCATACTGCGTTATAGGTATACTGAGAGCAAAGGCTTTTGACGACGGTAACTAATTACTGAGCGGACGAAGTGCCACAAAAAATCCGTAAACAAGTCCTACGTCCACGCGTACGAAGTCGCGGGCAGCAGCTAGTTACACATATCTTGGAAACTTGTACTAACAAGACAGTTGTGTAACTCATTAAACGATCCACCGTTTCGTAACGTTCAAAATAAACACCGCTGGAATGTGAATGACCATAAAAACTTTTAAAACACAAACAACCTTTGGCCTGTAAAACGGAAGCTCAAACGCAAGTTTTGATCAATTGAAGCAACGATCATTAACGGCTGAGTCACGGTGTTACGATCCTGTTTATTTATAATTCGGGTATAATTTGTACGCGCGTGGCGCCGGCGCACCGTAGCCGTAGCTATATCGGGATGGAATGCGAAGAGTTTTCCAAAGACACATTCCGCAGCCTGCACTCAGCGCCTGAGAATAATGTCGAATGAAAGTTAAAATGTAGTTGTACTGATAAACAAAAAACTGTCAAAATTATTTGCAAAGTCGCAAAAAAAGCAGGATTCTTTTTTGCCTATAAGTTCGGACCACAAAATAAATAAGTCTGTGTAGTACTTTAGGCAATTTTCATATTTTTTTTATTAATTAATGTCATCGAAAGCACTATCAGAGATTAATGCTTGGACGGGTAGGTATCTTATGTAAATAATGCGGTTTTTTTTCTGTTTTGCAGAACCGCCAAACAGAAAGTTAACTATCATGTCAGATTACTTTAAATCAGGCGTAAAGATTAACCACAAGACAAGTGATCTCATTATCAATATCTGATTATGACGTGGATGTGCAAACCGCAACTGATCCATAAGTCAATGTGATACCACATGAACCTAAATATACTTAAATAAAATTCTTACATACACTTGAAATTTTTAAGTCGTCCGGATTTACCATCCGGAATAAGTTTTGTTTGCAAAAACTTACTGAGAGACAATAAAATTGTCGCTTACTCTATTAGAAGTATAAACTAAATAGGTAGTAGGTATCTTAAAATCCTACCATATCACAAGGAGATACAAGTTTTCAAATAGCTTTTTTATTTATTTAAACGTTTTAATATTAAACGTATGAAACGTATTATTTAAACGTAATTTAGGTAAGAAATAATAGAATACTAATTTGCAAACATCGATATTTTGCAGAAAAATCCCAAAATCAAACCGAACATTCCATCGTCAGAGCAGAAACCTAGAAATAGTTATATTGACTTAACCTATGACCTATATAACCTTATGACTTAACCCCAAAAACACTCGCCAACCAAGCGACCTTCAAGGACACTTACAAGAGTCATAGCTCATAAAAAGACAAGTCAACTGAAAAGAGGTAAACAAGATTAAATATTAAAGGCAACATTATAACATGCAGTCGGAGGCATGCATGAAGTGACAGTATGAATGATTTGAGTTATATGCCTCCGACTGCATTTTATAATGTTGCCTTTAATATTTAATCTTGTTTCCATCTTTTCAGTTGACTTGTCTTTTTATGCAGGCGGGTTTCTAATTTTTATATTTTTACCCGACTGCAAAGAAAGGGTTATGTTTTTCACGCGTATCTTGTATGTAAGTATGTTTGTTTGTTTGTATGTGTGTTTGTATGTAATATTCTTTATTACCTCATATCTTTCAAACGGCTCAATGGATTTCTGTAATTAAGATATCGTTAGATTTGTCTCGTCAGCCCAAGTGTTCTTAAGAAGGTGGCGTTATAAAAAAACAACATGGCGGCTGTACGGTGCTACAAAACGTAGAGAAAAAAAAATTTTTTTTTTGAATACTACAATATGGGTATCAAATTAAAGGGCTTATTATAAGGATTTCAAAAATGTATATCATTACCGTAATATATAGTAACTAAAAAGATATAAATTAATAATAAATTTAAAAAATTAAAAAACCCGCCTGCATAAAAAGACAAGTCAACTGAAAAGATGGAAACAAGCTTAAATATTAAAGGCAACATAATAACATGCAGTCGGAGGCATATAATTCAAATCATTCATAACGTCACTTTCTTTATGCATGCCTCCGACTGCATGTTATTATGTTGCCTTTAATTTATTTATTTCTTATTATTTATTACAATCATGATATACCTTTTTGAAATCCTTATAATAAGCCCTTTAATTTGACACCCATATTGTAGTAATCTAAAATAAAAATTTCCACCACGTATAATAGCACCGTACAGCCGCCATGTTGGTTTTTTTAAAACGCCACCTTCTTAAGAACACTTGGGCTGACGAGGCAAATCTAACGATATGCTAATCATGGAAATCCGTTCAGCCGTTTGAAAGATATGAGGTAATAAAGAATATTACATACAAACACACATACAAACAAACAAGATAAAAAGATTGATACTACAGTGAGGTAACTCGACACACAGACTGACTACCTACTTTGAAACTCGGCCGTGGTGTGGTGACAGGACAACGATGAGATGGGATGCAGTGCAGGGCAAGGTGACGGTCAAGTCTTCTAATGTTAACGTCAAAATCGTGGTTAAATGGTGATTGAATTGTAATGCTTTTTGACACTGTTCTTGTTTCTTAAACCCAAAATCAAGACACAATATGTTTCCGTTTTGGAATTTCAAACACCATTGAACCATGATTTCGACGTTAACATTTGCAGAATTTACCCCCAGGCCAGCCGTACCTAACTTTTCTCTGCTGAAAATGAGGAATCGTAGTTTTGGTTGGTGGTAGGGCTTATTTCAAGTCCGCCTGGCCTAGCTACCCACCATCTTACCTAAGTCTGACGCCATAACAACAATTTATAAATACTTAGTTGTGTTCCGGCAGTCACAAGTAAGATATCCAGTTCTTCAGTAATGAGGATTCCGGGAGTAGTCCGCTTCCACCTTCGGCCTTATCGTCACTTAACATCAGGTAAGGTTGTGCATAAAAAATAACTAGTCGTTATTTGTACCGAGACCAAGGAGTTCCCTCAATAAATGAAAAGATAATATTGTTACAATTATGTTGAGCTGAAGAATGCAGCTGCATACTTGGGCGGCACTAAGTGGGTCACCCATCCGGCACTCGGCCGCGGAATGCAGCCCAATAAACTGGGTATATTTACACGTGTCCACTCGTACCGACATACGGTAGAATTAATCGTGATCATACATACATTTCGTTAGTGCGATCAAGTAAATTAATATTTTTGCTATATTCGCCAATCAGTAGGATTATGATTAAAATTACGTCAGCAATCCCAATTTGTCATAGCAAACTGATGATGATAATTATGATTTATTATATATTAAAAAATAAAAATAAATCATTTTATTTCATCACATACAAATCAGTACAGTATCATTACAAGACAAGTATAATAAAATAACAACATCAATTGCTTCTAGTAATGTTTGGGCAAAAAACGTTTCCCAAAATATCACATCGCAAACTATTTTACGCAAATTTTCATTTGGCAAAAAAACATTTGGCTAAACAACTTATCGCAATTTTTCAGTTAGCAAAACTCTTTTTGGCAAATTATTGTTTAGCAAATAATTACTTGGTCAAAGTTTCATTTTACCAAATATTATTTAGTCAAATGTATCGTTTGGCAAAACATACTCTTCCCAAAATATTGCATGCCATACGATTTACATATTAATTTGAGTAGTGCATAAGATACAAATTGACGATGAAGTACCAATACCTCCTACCTTAGTTTTTAGCTATTTTTAGTTTTTATGCAACATAAAATACAATATTGTACTATTTAATCGATACCAATTTCACCCTAACTTTATAGGGAATAGCTTCTATGTAATTACCTATCTAAAAAAAAATTGTTAAAAAACCTATCAATGGGCAATGTTTTTGTAATTTTTTGGAGTACCTAACTCCAAAAAATTACAAAAACATTGCCCAAAAATGAGAAAATGTTTTTTAACTTTATTTACTGGAAATAAGGTAATATAATAAGCCTTGAATTTTACACTATTTCATAATTATTAATACGTGCTATAATCCTCCCAATTTTCTAAAATATTCAATATGTATCGCAACTTATTTAAAAAATTAAGATTATAAAATACTTACTTATTTGGATTAAAAAAACATTGTAAATCGTTTTTAGTTTCTTAATTTATGAAAATAAATATAATTTTACCATTATCCTGTTACGATTATCAATAATATTTATTTCTGCCATTTGTTCCCTTTATACTTGGAATTCCTATATACCCCTGTCCTGCATTCCTGTATCAGTAAAAATAAATTATCATTTGCTAAACTTACGATTTTACCAAACATTGTTTTGGAATATTATATTTGGCAAAATAAAACGTTTGCGTAATAAACATTTGACCTAATAAAACTTGACAAAGTAAAAATATGCTAGATGATAATTTGACCAAGTGCGAAATGTAAATTTGCCAAAGATTCATTTGGGAAATAAAACTACTGCGATACGTTTTTTGGGA
Organism: Agriphila tristella; assembly: GCA_928269145.1. Classification (NCBI taxonomy): domain Eukaryota; kingdom Metazoa; phylum Arthropoda; class Insecta; order Lepidoptera; family Crambidae; genus Agriphila; species Agriphila tristella. Next base: position 24,386,490 of record OV743436.1, on the reverse strand, counting down.
AGTGAAATTTGACCAAAAATAATTTGGCCAAACGGCAGAACCCCGGAGCCTAAACTAGGGCGACCCTGTATCAGGTCTGCAGGTCCTCACCCGCGAATCACCTAAGTACTTATATTGTTAAATAAATACGTGTTAATGAATTAACGGAAAATGAGAAAACCGTTTCTTCGGACCATCAAACTGAACAGCTTTTACTATGAGACCATTTCTGAAATCGCGAATAAAAAATCAGCTGCTTCATACATTTTTATATTTTCGTTATTAATTTTTGTATGAAGCAGCTGATTTTTTTTTCGCGATTTCAGAGTTGGTCCCATAGTAAAAGTTGTTCAGTTTGATGGTCCGAAGAAATGGTTTTCTAATTTTGCGTTATTTCATTAACACGTTATGTGTGTTCTACTCCGCAATGTGCTGTTTAACTTTACTCACTAGAACAAAAATCGGAATAGTGTTAAGTAGTTATAATTACTGAAAAGCTCTCCCTGAAGAGCGATTTTCACAGAATTTCACAGAAGTGGTCGTTTCATATAGAAGATGAAATTAGCGAGTTAATAAAAACATGAAAAAAAAGTTTTGAGATAGGATTTAAGACAATCACGAATTTTCACGAAATATCACAATGGACGGCGTGGTTCGCTCTGGGGGGCTACTCAAATGGCCACTTTTCTATTCGTTCGCTAACTTAAAAAATTAAAATAAGCCATAAACGCCAAAATTACGTGTCGCAGGCTTGTCAATTCCATACAATACAACAATGTCTGTTTACATATTACAACTATTTACATAAACATGCGAGGTGTGACTTGATCGTTTAATTGCTGATTTTTAAGCTTTAAATTAGCGAACGAATAGAAAAGTGGCCATTTGAGTAGGGGGGCAGTTGCCTTGCAGGGTTTGAGTATAGCACAAGCTATAGAATACTTTGGCTTAATAATTTACTCTGTATTAATCTTACTTCGTACTACATTAATATTATTCTTGGACTACGCATCAAGTCACCAATGATGCGTCACCAGAAATGTTGCGAATACCAAACTCTCAGACTAGTTAAATGATAGCGTTGATATTTATACCTCAATAACATTATCTTTATTTACAGAATTATAGCTAACGGAGTTCGTTGACACGTATTCATCGGGTACCTATCAACTACATTTTATTTAACCCGTCATTTTTGACAATTCGTTAATTTTAAAATAACTCTCCGATAATAAATTGAATGCTGTTGTTAAAATTATTACTTCTTCTTCTTAACGTGTCGGACTCGGTATTTGTATAATTATATTTGTGAGGACCAGAACTCAGCCACTGATATCGCATTATCAGTGGCCTTATAAAGATCCTCGCGTGTGCAGGTGTTGGGGCACGCAGGGCATGACAGAAGATGTGCCATTGTCTGGGGAGAAATACCACACAGACATGCGCTCTCCGAGCTGTAGCTCCACCTGAGCATGTTCTCCCTGCTTCGGCCTACTTGAGTCCTTAGTCTGTTTAAGGACTTCCAAGTTGCCCAAGGTAGATAATGGCCAGGGAGGAGTTGTTCCGTCAGCTCAGTATTTGGGTCTGTGAGGTATTTCTCCTTCCAGAGCTTTAATCGGGTGTCCTTAGCTTCCCCGTCCAGAGGAGGAACTTCCTTGATGAAGTTGTGGCGACTCTTAAGCCTCTGGGTCACCGGCACGTGGTGGTGTAAGGGGTGCCGTGGGTCATGCTCTTTTTTAAACCGCTCTAGAGAGCTAGCCACATCCCTGCGAACGTCTGGGGGAGCAATACCAGCCAGCAGATACAGCAAAGCAACAGGAGTTGGTTTTAGACAGCCCGTAATGATTCGGCATGTGTCATTAAGTGCTGTATCTACAAGGTGTGTATGTGCCGAACGGCTCCAGACCGGGCTGGCGTATTCGCCAGCCGAAAAAGAAAGGGCTAGACCGGTCGTACGCAGAGTTTGTGGTGAAGTTCCCCACTTGGAGGATGTAAGGTGGCGCAGGAGATTGTTCCGAGTGCTCACTTTCTGCTTGGTGTTAGAGCAGTGTTGTTTATATGTCAAAGCTCTATCCAGTGTTATACCGAGGTATTTCGGAGTAGAGCAGTGAGCAATTGGAACACCCTCCCATCGGATGTTTAGTTGCCACCGGGCTTCTCTATTACGCAGGTGGAAAGCGCAAGACTGTGTCTTTGAGGGATTCGGTCGCAAAGAATTTTGATTATAGTAGCAGCTAAGGATTTCCAGTGCTCCACTTAAATTTCTTTCAACCTCCTCAAAGGACCGCGCTTGAGATGTCAGCGCCAAATCGTCTGCATAGATAAAGTGCTTCGTATTCGGCGCGTAAGGCGTTTGTGTAGATATTAAAAAGCGTCGGGGCTAACACGCTACCCTGGGGGAAGCCATTTCTAAGGGATCTCCAGCGGCTTTTTTCTGAAAGAAGGTGGACCTGAAAGCATCTGTTACTAAGTAATTCATTCAAGAGCTTTGTAAAGGCGTGATCGCCTGTGAGCTCGGTCACCTTCCACAGAAGCCGTTTTATGTTTACCGTGTCATATGCTGCGGAAAGATCAACGAATACCACTCCAGTTACTTGACCTAGCTCAAAGCCGTCTTCAAGGTGTTGTGTGAGGTATAAAGATTGATTACAGCAAGATTTGCCTGGTCGAAAACCAGCTTGTTCAGGAATAAGCTTTTGGTCTATGATACTGGTTAGGCGGTTAAGTAGCATTTTTTCTAGTAATTTATAGCTATGACACAGCAGAGATATAGGGCGGTAGCTCTTGGGATCGTTGCTAGGCTTTCCAGGTTTAAGTAACGTTATCGCCTTAGCTTTTCGCCAGATACGAGGAATTCGCGCAGAATCCAGACAATAGTTGAAAAGTTCTAGTAACCAGGAGATAGCTACAGGGCCGAGGTTTTTGAGTTGCTCAACAGAAATTTAATCAACTCCAGACGCTTTACCGCTTTTTAAGGATTTGATAGCTGTATTGATTTCTGAGAGCAAGAAGGGCCTGCTGATGGGATTTCCATTTTCTGGACAACTTCGGAGTCTAGGTGTTCGAGTAAGCCGACGATTGGTTTTCCCGTTCAGGAGAAGTTGGTGTGCCACTTGATTAGCTGTAACCTGACCTGGTGCGGAAGCAATGGGGGGCTCGCCGGTAAGTTTTCGGATTGTGTTCCACGCTTTTTTGCTGTTGTGCGTCAGTTCAGTGTTGGTTACCATGGCTGTCCATCTTTCTCGTCGAGTTTCAGCGATCTGAGATACCAGTTCCTCACCAGTCCGGATGGTTTCTTCCGAGAAAGGATTACTAGTGAACGATTGTTCATACTGCTTCATCAGGACGACTGAGTCGCGCGACAGCCCTGTGACATAAGACGTGCGACAACCTCTTGGAATGTGTTTGCGGGAAGCGGTTGCTACAATCTGTATAAACTGGTCATAGTTTTCTGCAATTGGTCGAACATTTAGAAGATTGTCGTCAACGCACTTTGAGTACTGTACCCAGTCAGCTTTGGAATAGTTAAAGCGGCGTTTGAACGGAACATTAACGGGTCGAACTGCAAATTGGATGGTACACATTATAGGTCTATGTTGGGTTCTGGGAACGGGGGGACACACGAACTTAAAACACTGTTGCGAGATACAAGAACTGCAGAAGATTAGGTCCGGATTATATCCGCGGCGCCAACGGCCACTGTTAAAAGATGCCGGAAGCTTTGCGTTATGTATCAGTGTAAGTTCGTGAGCGTCTGCCCACTCTTCAACTGCCAGGCCATCTGCATCCGTTTCCCGGTAGCCCCAGCTTGTGCTGTGACTATTAAAGTCACCTACAACAACTTTGGTCTTATGGACATCAAAGTTGCTGGGTTTCTGGAACCGGAATGGAACGCCAAGTGGTTTGTACACAGATGTTATTGTGCAGTTTGAGGTGTCTAATTTGATTTGTTCTACTGATTCCTCAGAGCAGCAGAAGGTCGACACTACTTTGGCGTTGGGGCTAACAAACACTGCACTGCCGTGTTTTGGATGTGGGATTTCTGCCACTAGAATAAATCCGGGAATAAAGGGTCTCACCTGGTTAATGTCACGATGTGTTTCTTGAACATATATGACATCGACTCCGTTTTTGAGGCACATGTTTGAGAGGATTTCAGATTTGACGTTCGAAAACCCTTCAATGTTGATAGACACAACGTTCAGCGCTGGTTTCTGGAGCGGTGTTTTTTGTGGCTCATGGGGTCGAAGCCTTGATAAAGGCTTTTTTGATGACCCTGAAAAGGGCTGTTTTAACAGGGTTTTTACCATTGAGTCGTGGTGGGAGGATCGGCTAGTCTGCGTTACCGACTTGCCGTCCGCAGACCATTGCCCAGGGTGCGCCGGACGCATACTTATCATGATGCGCCACTCGGGGAGGCTCCTTCCGTGCACCCCAAGTGACTTTAGACAGAGATATATTATCAGCTAATTTTCTTACTTTAATAAGTAGTTTTTCCAGGTACTTACCTATGCAAATTTATAACTCGATAATTTTGTCAATAAACGGGAGCCCATAGCTTGCGTAGTCCTTCCTTACATAAAATAAAGGATGTAAGAAATGTAAGTATAAGGGGAACGCTTTAGAAAAAAAAGCGTAGAGTTACTGATTCTGGATAAGATAGTGTTTCTTTTATTTTATACCGATTTTTTCAACTGAAATGATGTGAAATAAACTTATTACAACGACTTTTTAATTTTCATCAGTAGATTTTATTTTCAATACGTTAGGTAGTGTAATTAGAAAAACCACCTGCATTTTTTGGTAGCGTTCTCCTTACACCCTGGTATACTTTCATAGAATATGCAGCACCATGAAATTATAAAACAATTACGTATTTTTATTACTACTTTAAAAGCTTTATTATCAAAATATTCAGACGAAAAGCGAGAGCTAAGTATTCTTCGGTATTGCGTCGCACGCGCAGACACTGCCAAAAATGTGTCCCTTCAAAAATTTCACCATTTCGCAGTCGCCATTAACATTTCACAGCTTCGGAATAACCTGTGTGGTTATAGCTCCACATTCCTTCGGGCGGCGCGCGCGCAGTCAAACGAGGCCAGTAGACACACGGTTAGAATGTTAGTTAGCGACGAGCAACAGTAACGACCATCATAAAAAAATTCTAGTCCAGTTTTTTCAGCAATAAACTTTCTTTATTTTAATTTTTTAATAAAATGTTCTGAACATAACACTCGTAAATTACAGATTTGAGTGCTAGAATGAGAAGTAAGCTTTTCCTACATGCACTTTTTACAAATAAATAGTTCAACTGCTTCGAATATGACAAGTTTATATGCATTAAAAAAAGTAACAAAAGATTTTTAATTTGATTAAGTGAATGTTTTTGAAGCAGCACGTTAATTTTTTTACTTTGATGAGTGATTTATGTAATAGGTATGATTGATACCAAAACCAGCATATCAAGTGGCAAGATCTGCTACATCTTTGACTACCTCTGTGGTTGAGTGGTTAGTACACTGGTTTTTAAGGTGTTGCCATTTCTGAAGTCCCAGGTTCAATCACCGGCTGGGTCAATTTAGAAAACAAACTTTTCTATATTGGCTCAGGAGTGGGTGTTTGTAGTCCACCGTTGTCTCCGATTTCCATAACACAAAAGTGCTTTAGCTACTTTTTAGCTTGCTTAATTATTTCTTTGTTATTATTTACATCTTTCCTGTCCCTTTTTCATATAAACACTCCCCATTCACCCTCCCACTTTGTCCTATCTATCTAGCAACTCCAAGTTTGTCCTACTGTCTGTCAGGTCGCTCCACCATGGCAGCTCGCCAGCCGCCGAGTCACTCGCAGGGATGCCGCGCCGCCCGTCAGGTGCGTACGGCTATTGTCACTTTTGTGACTCAATCTTGCCATTTCAATTTGTTACACTGCACCCGACTACTTCTGACCGAATTCTAACTAAATGTAAACCTCGCGTTTGTGCGTTAAAAACTAGCTGAAATTTTATGTTGTTTAAAAATTAATTTTATAATGGACTAGGACTATTAAACGAAAAACTGGCTCGACCAAAAAATTATATACTTAAGTATAAGTAATTATTATACCTTCAGGAGAATCAGTTGAGGAATGCGACCTGTATAGAGGAGAACAGACGGACAACCGGAAAAGCGGACAGACATGAGAAAGCATTTAACCAAGCTGAAACGAAGACACTTATCACTCAAGATTGTATGGAAAAGAGATTTACAGATTAAAATACTTACGTCGTTTTGTGCCGCAAATGCTCTGAAGTTAGTCACTTCGTTGATACATTGTCTATTTAATCGCGTTGTATACTGTGTCGGGTTCGACCAGGGTCCGACAGACTAAGATTTCACTAACTCTCCACACTTAGGCAGCCGTTACACGCTCATGCAAGCGTCATGCAATTCCATCAGTGACTGACAAATAACCAAAACCGTGTAATGTAGTGACTGATGGTTACACGTTTTCTTCTGTTCATCAGTCAGTCAGTCAAACGTATCAAAAGGGGTATCGAACACGGCGACTTATGTTATGATATGACTTAGTTAGAGAAAGACCACCCCCGTGGACCAGAAAATGGGTAACCGCGTTTTCCGGTCCACAGCAATACTATTATCTACGACTTGCTGGCCAAGGCTTCAGCATGAAGTGACAAGAAAATAATCTGGTATTTTTAGTAACTCTGTGTGTTTTCCATAGGCACTAAGGAACTCAATGGGTCCAGCGCTGCTCACATCCACTTTTACAATAAAAATACTGTGAGTAACCATTAACGTCATCTTATAGTTTATTTTGGGCAGTACTCCTAATATTTCATTACAACCATTAAAAGCATCATACCATCCATCAGTGGAAGAGCGATATGAGTAACTCTCGAATATCTAAGATGTGAGTCACACTCCACCAGGCTGAACTGTTTATTAACGTCCATTAACTTTGCAACAAAGATGCTATTAGAAACCACAAGATTAGTAAAATACAAGGACGAGAAATCTCGTTATTTTTCTTTTCATTTCCATATTATGAATCAACACTTATCATACCATATTTTGTGTTACTGATAATGTTCTTCCGGACCAGTACTACTACATTGAGTTGTACCATGATGGTGCAACTGGTATGGATTTATCCCACTGCTTTTTAGACAATAATTTTGTAAATTGGTCACTAAAATATATTTCTTTCTTCCAAAGTCTGAGGTCCTGAAACGTGTCCATAGTCCATACTATATTTTTGTAAAACGATCTCTTCAGAACAGTAATATTTATTACCAAAGTAAAAAAATATTGAAACTTACGTGTTATCCTTTGAAAACCTAAACCTACACAAATCTGCAAAAAAATTATTAACAATATTTTCAAGCAAATACATTTGCTTGCCGTCTTTCGTAATGAGTAAAACGTGAAGGTTTTCATTATCTCGACATTCCATCGTGCACTGAAACTGGACGTCTGTTGCGCGTCCATCATACGCCGAGATCGCGATCTCACTTCCGCATCTTTGATCTCTGACCTTACACATTTCTCACATTAATTATCTGTAACTGAACATCTTGCAAAAAAGTGTTTTCCACACCTTCGGAAACGGTTTTACATGAAAATACAAACATCAACTTTGTCTAGGGATACAGGTATTTTTTTTCATACAAACGAGGTAACTTTGGAGCCTTGGTTTTCTGCAAGGGATGTACCGTGCTGTGATCTAATAATGGCTATCAAGGGAGTAAATGCAGAAACTTCAGATCGTTATACACACCCATCTGATCTGATCAACATTCTTAAAGATAAAAGGATATGTTTAAAAAAACCGCGAACAGAGCATTAAAATGTATGGAAATCTTGAAACTGAGAACTCTGACCCTTCTATTTTTCAGAATGTTTCAATTCTGAATGTAGATCCCATCTCAAGTCCGTTCTAAAATTCCCCACCCATAACTCCAACTTTGCTTCCTATTCCTTCTCCGTGCATGCCGTCCGTCTCTGGAATTCGCTGCCAGCACAGATCAGAGATTGTCGCACTATATCTCTTTTCAAAAAACGATTAAAAGAGTACTATCTTTCCACTTGTCCCTAATTTTACCTTATTTTATTATTTTTCTCTTTTACAATTTTTATCTTTTATTTTGATTACACGTATTCGTATGTATATAGTATTATTATGTATATATTTATGTTTTATTTAAGTAAGTATGTGTGTATATATGTATTGTATAATTATTTCTAAATATGTAGGTATATATAATATAGGTATTATTTTCATCTTGAGCTACACACGTCTGCCTTTTTTCAATGTTCTTTCCTATCCCGGGCCCGCTGGAAGAAATTTCAATATGAAATAAGCGGTGTCTTTGTACTACTCTTCTGTCTACTTCTTTTATGTTAAAAATTGTGTGTGTACAAAATATATAAATAAATAAATAAATAAATAAATGTTGATCAGTTCAGGTGGGTGTGTCTAACGATCTGAATCTCCTCGATTCACACCTTGGATAGCCATCATCAGATTACAGCGCGGCATATCCCTTGCAGAAAACCAAGGCATCAAAGTTACCTTGTTTGTATAAAAAAAACCCGTATCCCTAGACAAAGTTGATGAGTATAACGTATGTATATTTTTTTCAAAAAGACCAACAAGGTACCTACACTACCTACTGCTTTTGAGTTTTTTTAACGTTACCACTTATTCAGGATATCTTTAAGCAAACAAAAAGAACTCTATATCACAACAAAAAAAATAGTTCCATAAAAATACGAGGTAAAGCGCTTGTTAGTCATATAGAACTAAAAAATGTTCTGGAATTTAATCATGTTCTAAATTCAGAGACGTAATCCAGTAGGGTGGTCCCAGGAAGCCGTCGCCGAGAGCTGGTGGAGGAATGCCGCAGCCGAGTGGTAGTTCGTCGCCCCTTCTGGGCGGATCGGGTTCGAGTTATTACTCTTTTCCCGGGCGTCTTCTCCGGGGGCCTCTACCCCTGGGTTCTGGGTGCCGCTGGCGCGGCCGCTACGCGAATGGATGTTGTTGGTCTTCTGAGAGCGTGTGCTGCTCTTGGGAAGCTTGCTGCGCTGCTCTCGGCGCGGTCTGCACACCAGGTGAGACCCCCATAGTGGGGGAGGCCCAGCGAGCGCCAGCGAGCGAGCTGCGACTTACGCGAGCAAGGGTAGTGGTTATAGTTTGGGTGGTTGAGGTTGAGGCAGGTATTGTGGGAAGTGGTGGGGGGGACAGTGGAACAAGAGCGCACACACTTCTTGGCAGCTCTTTTTTGTTGCTCGTCTCCAGTGGGTTGGTCGTGTTTGCGATTGCCGAGCGAGCGGTCTGTATTTATAGATCGGAATCCGCGTACAATCCGCCCGAGACTGAAGGTAAACTCTATTTATATCGCACGCAGAACAATGCTCTAATGCTTATTCAATTAGGATCATTTTAACTGGCCATTGTGTGGGTGCATGTTACACAACATTGATGTAGTTGAACTCTTTGTATTTGAACAAAAAATTGTGCAGACAAGCATTTATTTTCGAAATTCATAGTCGTAGTTCGTAGCACGTAGCACTACGGAGACTACGAACATTAGTTCCCTTGCTACGAAGTTTATAAAATTCTTGTACAAACGTAGGTAAATACAACACAACCCAATATTTTTTGTAAACTTTTGCTGTCAGTAGGTAGGTACGCTGTATGGGACTGAATAATTCGTGTGAGTAATCCGGGAATTCACAGTCGTAGGAGGCAAAAAAACGAAGAATACGGCTATCCATGAACCAAAGATTTCCTTCGGTAGGATTGATCCTTGGGTTCCTAAGATGGGGTTACGAAGTGGAGCCACCTGGATTTTTCAAGCAGGTGGGGGGGAGGGGGGAATTCTGTCTTAACGAAGTCCGAGGTTAATAACTGCCTAAGTTTAGATACTAAGCCAAGTTTGGTATCATTTTCGGATAAATCAATGACGTAGAATTCATTTCTGATATAAAAAATGCAATTTATTAAGAAGTTTCCTAAACATTACACAATAAACAATATTTTCAACTACATTTTTTTACTTTAAGTCACCGTAAATATTAAACTGATGTTCTTATTTGCAAACGAAAAATACTATAACAAAGCTCATAGAGTGAAGAATTGAAAAAATATATCTTACAAATTTCTTTATTAACAATAAATAGCGAAAAAAAATTTCACTGTCGCGTGCCGTCAATTTCTTTTATACCTATGGAAATATTACTATTTTTATTATAACAATATAGGTATCAAATGAAAGGTAATAAATAGCCAATTCCAAATATATATACATTATAACACTTTTATTTTACTGTTTTGAAATAAACTTAAAAAGTATAACGCAGCATTAAAAAATATCAGTAAATTATTAGAAAAACGAAAAATGGCAGTCAATATCGACAAAAAAAGGCAAAATCACAAGCGCGTATGTAACTACGATTTTTTTCAGATGTTGTTAGGTACCTTGAGATTAGTTCTATCCAAGTTTTAACCCTTGGAAACCCTGTACTGCTGGAAAAACTTGGCACTTGTTTCAGTATTTTCGAAAAAACTACCTTAAGGAAGCGTTTTTCAGGTATCTCTACTCTATATTTTATAAAGTTAACTAAATTTGCTATAATTTGAGCTTATCACAAACAAGTTTCGAATTGATATTTAAAATTTTAATATTTAATAAAAATAATAACTTCCTTACAACGGTAACGAAGTTATTTTTTAATTAGCCAAAATAAGAATATTTTCTTTTATTATTATTTTTAAAATAAAATTATAATAGAGCTCCTACGAGGTATTTTTCTTTTTCAAATATTCCAATTTGTGTATTTAATGGCAATTTTTTTCTTTAATCAAGCGAGTATTTTATTTTGTTTTTATTTTTTTAAATAGTTTAACAATTGAATCGTACAAATATGAATCCAAATATGAATTCGACACCCTAAATTCATACGAATATGATATCAAACTGGGCATAGCAGCTTAACTAATACATCTATCGAGATTGGGCTGAAAGCCAAAACTTATATCTATCCTAGGGTCCTAAGGACCAATCCTACCAAAGGAAATCTCTGGTTCACAAAACGCCGTATTTTTCACCCTACTGACGCCACTACAACTACCTACTCTTCTGAAAATCATGCGTAGATAGATGCAAATTAGAGAGATACATTTAAAACTTTTGCCAAAAAATTTGCACGACGCGTACGTAACGGTTACTATCACATTTGGTTTCTCTCATTCACTCATGCTAATTTGTAGCGACGAACAACAACCTAGTGTTCATGTTTCACCAAAACGTGGTATTAATTAAACTGTCAGAACATTAATTAATTTTCATGTTGGTCTATTTTTACCGGGACAGATGCCTTAATGCATGGCTCACAAGTTCGTTCACCCATTTTGTCTTTAGAAGTAAATTTTGTTTCTCATGTCGTTATTTTAGATCCATCTTATTATAAACTGACTCGACTCGAAAGTCCTGATTGTCACGTCGTAAATGATCATTATTATTTTGACCATGACGAAATTGAAACGTACGAGAGTCAAAAACAAGGCTAAAATAACAATTTGGGCACAATCCAAATGTCATATTAATGTCCCGCGTCCTACCACCTGCCAAGTGTAAAACAGTACTTGGCAAACTAAATCCTGAAATTTCTAAATATGAGTTACCGTAACGACGACTTTCGTGAAGGTAAATTATTTCAGATTAGCTCACGTACACTTTGGGTAAATTTTCCAAGCAAAAATGAGTAAGTTTTCGGCCAATACATTTGAACGTATTTTACTTTCTTATACGCCGAGTGAAAAACAAAAAAATTGCTTAAACTACATGAACTAGGTACATCACGCAAGTTGTAGAAGATTCAAAAAATTCTCGTACTTATTAAAAAAAATGTGATATCACCCAGGTGAATTCAGTCTACTGCAGGGTAAATATTTGTATAGAGGACAGATTGTAGATAATATTGTTCATTCAGTTTTACGTTTTAATTACACGCACTTTTTAAAGTCAGAAGGTAAACAAAAGTGATTCTGGTTTGTAAAAAAAATGTGAAAAAAAGTGGTTTGGAAAAAACCATAACGGGAGCCCTTATGCCTAAATAATACCTTCACCGTTACCCAAAACCCAACGAAATCTATGTGAGTAGGCTGGCACTTATTTAGTTATCCTTTGATTAGATTTATAGTATGACCTGCCAAAAATCGGCTAAACATAACCATCTGAATAACATATTCCATTTAATTTGCCCAATTAGTTTAAAAATAACATGTTTTTCAAAGGGACACCGATGACAGATAAGCCAGCCAGTAACTTGCGCGCATTAGTCTCTACCGGTGGTTATAAAAAAAATCTAATTACGTATTCGAGTAGGTGTCGTAATTAGCGAAAACATTGAACTTGGATCATGAAGTTCTCTGCCAAGAAACGCCGAATAGGATCAGGTGGGAGCTGTCAAGAAAGCGATTAGCAAAAAATTTGCTCAATGTGTATCTTAAGGCCTCGCGTTTAAGAAAACAGCGGTGTCAATGGACGTTGTTCTTAAATATTTTCGCAAAAGGCCCGTCGGTCGCCGGTGGGTCGTGGAATTCGCAGATAATTCTGGCACACCACCAAAAGCAACACTCGTACCCTTGAAGTCAGGTGGCCGGCAATTGTACTAATGAAAACTTTGTCGGTCGAGTCGACTGGTGTCTGTCAATCTTCGTTGCTTATACCGACGCGAGGAAAACTGAGGAAGCTAGTGACTGCCTTGTTTCAATATCAATTTAAAGGAAAATTCTTCTTCGAGTAAGGCATTCTTTGGTGATTTTCGTGGCAATTTTCAAATCCAACTTTTATTTTAATTTAATATCAGAATCTTAAAATGTACGTAAAAGTAATTTTATTATAATTTTAGTAATTACTAAGGCAGAAATCGTTTTTTATCAGAATCAGTCCAAAAATATTTATTATTACTGATAATGTCAGAAACCTATTGAATGTGATATTTTAAGTTTTATTTAAATGAATTTGCATTTATTAGATAAATGCAATAAATAATATCCATAGACTAGTACAAAACTCAAAGTAATTTCATTTGGATGGTCACAAATTGATTTGCGTGGGTCAAAACTACCACGTAAACCACGCAAATCACAACCACACAAATCAAAATAAATTCTTTATGCCAAATATATACAAAAACCTTTTAAGCAAATAAACTGTATTTTGAATATAAGTTACGTTACCTTATATTGTTCACTACAATATTTTATTAAATAAATAAATTCACAGAGACCGGAGAAAATTAGACCACGCCACTCAAAGTTTTGAGAAACGTAATACACGCAACGAGGTTCTTACCTGCATTTTTCGAAAACTCGAGAACCGTGACACAAGCAACTCTGCCTGGCCGCCGGAGCGCTACTAGTTGTAACTTGAATTAGGATGATACAATACAACATAGGGCCTTGAATTTAGAGATGTGCTAGTGAATTTATAACGGTCCACGCAAATCAGCAACTACCAGAGGACAGTGACATTTAATTTTTTTTAGGAAATTTAGTTCTTTTAGAAGTATAGTCTAATTTTTCATAGCATTTTAAACTTCTTAGGACTCAATTGTTTTTTTTGGCAAGCATGTAGCGTTTAGTTTAAATAATATAATTTAGGAAGTGACCAGATCGGGGCTTGGGACACTCCACGAAAATCAAAGAATGGGGGTATTTTATTTTTTTAATGATATTAATTATAGAGATAATTGAATAATAAATCAGTAACCCAGTTAGGAGTGGTTTTGAGGTTTGCGCAAAAAAAAATATGGCTAGCTGACTTTACGATTTCCATTATTTTTAGGCAATGCCGCTTGAAAAACGTGTCCGAAATAATGACCCACCTCGACTACAATTTAACACGCAGCTGTTGAAATTAGTTAGGTATTAGTTTTTTTCTTAGGTACTTTACTTTCGAAAAGATTGTGTATTTTTTGGAAATCCAATATTTAACATTTTCGACACTAATGCTTTTTAAAGTACGATCAAAAAGAGAAAGCAATAACTATGGAATCTTCTTGATTTTGACACGATGATCAGATAATAACGAAACTACAAACTCTGTGAGCGTCGTGACAGCGCTGAAACAAATCCTAATTTAAGGTAAAATCAATATTTTATAAAATAAAAATGCTAGTTCAGCATCCCTGCGTGATCGAATCAGAAATGAGAAGATCCTCAGGAGAACTAAAGTAACCGACCGGATCACTCAGCTGAAGTGGCAGTGGGCTGGACACGTAGCGAGAAGAACGGAAGGCTGTTGGGGCGGAATGGTTCTGGAATGGCGACCGCGCACCGGACGACGACGCTGCGTAAGTAGGCCCCGACAAGGGGTGTTATTCACGATTGTCGGAAACCAACTTTCCGAATCGAATCGGCAAGTCTATAGTCGTCGATCTTATTTTCTACCTTATGCTACCTAATTTTGTAAATGCATTGGGCTTTCCCGTCGGAAAGTGAATCGAATGTCAGTGGAATGTATTTGTGAATTGCTATATTTATGTAATATCGGAGGATACGGATTCGAATCGAATGCTTTCGACTAGATTTCCGACAATCGTGAATAACCCCCAAGGTGGACCGACGTGAGGGTGAAGTTTGCCGGAAGCGGGCAGCGCAGGACTGATCGTCGTGAAGATCCTTGGGGGAGGCCTTGGTGTCGTGTGGCTGATACGATGATAATGACGAGTTCAGCAACTGTACCTACGTTTGGTTGGCTTATAAAATCCTTGTTAATTAGAACGATCTAATTATGAATGAGTGCGTTTGGCCCATCAGAACCGGTGACCAATATTGTTGGCTCATGGATTACGTCACCCCGGGAAGCGCCCGCGCATTGTGGAATTATGCTCGGTGCGATCTTATGGACAATCAGGGTTGTCACTTACACAACTTAAGTAATTGATAAATTATCTAACCTACGTTTTTTTTCTCTTCGTTCTGTAATGTTATTTTAGTCTAACTAGCTTAACTATAACTAGGTACTTACTATAAAATTAACTAAACAAGTAAACTAGTGGCTTTGTAGAGCTGTGGTTTGGACATTTATGGACGACGACGAACGACGATTTGTGGAGACTCGTTTGTGACGTTTTTGAATTTTTTTTGAAATGAATGAAATAGGATTTTCCCTATATCTCCGCCATTTTGAACGAAAAACTGAATCGAAAAAAAATCGGTTGAGAAATGCAACCTGTAGAGGAGAACAAATGGACAGAACCGCAGCAATATGGTTTATTATGATGTTAGTAAGTTTCCTTTTTAAACTGAGGACTATTCACTGTAAAATAAATCAACAGGCAAAGCTCTTGAACAGAAGTTTAGTGCTCTTTTCAGGAGCTGTTAAACAAAAAATTCTGAAAGAATCTCATCATTTTAAAAGTATTGCTAGAAATAAATGGGTTCTTTTTTTAATAAATGCTATTGACAGCCCTAGCGCCGCGCTCGCCCCGCCCACCGCTTATTTCCGTAGTGCGCGCTCAATGCCACGGGGCCAACAACACTTCAATGAACGCGCTTCAGTTACAGCATACAGGTTCGGCATACATTACTGCACAGCGCGAAACTTGTTTGTATACTTTACTAGAAACTTCGCAAATTACCCATCTGGTTTTCTTTGTTAATCTTATGCAGCAGACTTTGTGAATGAGATTCGCCTCAGAATAACAATCAATCGTTCATTGAGTAGTCTAATTTAGGACTTTATTGTTTAACTCAAAATCCATCAAGATCGCTTTGATTTTGGCAATCGTGTAGGTACTGTACATTCATCACTGGATCTCAAAGACAGTCTGTCACAGTGCCTTGTAGTGCCACAGCAATGGACGTAGCATTATTCGTGCCAAATTGAAAGCGATTGCGATAGATTTTGACTTAGACAATTAGGTGAATGCTAAAACTAAAAATTTCTTTAAACTTTTATCGATCAAATAATAGGGAAAGTTGATTTGGATGGATGGCAAAGTGATTTTGTTGAATTCTTAAAATACAAAAACTATTTAATTTAATATTTATTTATTTTTGGTCCCATTTAATATAACATACTTACCTTAACTATTACAAGGCATAATTTAAATAAATTAATTATCACATTTCTTATAAATAGATATTTCAAGTTAATAGTAAGTATTTTGTAATACATTATTTTAATTTTTTTTATGGATATCCACTAAGTATTAATAAAAATTATTAATAATTAGTTTTTCAAAGTACTCAATATTAACTACATACATCTTGTTTTCTAAGCTATACGCAAATTTATCACTTGCATACATCATTCTTTCATACTTATTTCAAACATTCTCGCAAAAAACTCCATTCGACCTTCCACATCAAAATATTTACAAAAATCTGGCGCATTCATAAATCTTCAGCATACTAGTTTACTATTTTACACATATTTCTCCTTCCACAGATCCATCTTTCAATTATTCCATCTCAGCAATTCTCTATGGGTCCGTATCGCTGCCTGAACCAGGTCATGCCGCTGTAGTCCGGTTCGTACACGTCAGGGATCTCCTTGTCTATGGCTTCACAGTACACCATCTTGACGGACGCCTCGCTGAACAGCCGCTCCTCGAATTTGATCAGCTGTTTGAAGAAGCCAGTGTTTGGCCGTATTTGAGGTCTAGAACAATGGAAATTAAAATCAGTACACTTTGGCCGTAGTATTCTTAAGGCGTCTCGTTTCGTTGGTAGAGAGAGATACCTCCAGAGTTAGATAAACTACCTATTTGCAAAATTAGGGATAGAGATTGCATTCTGTAGCAGGATACTCAATTAATCTTCAGTTAAACCGTAATAGGTGTGGGATGTAAAATGTGATGATCTTCTATCCATCTATTAATGCAATGAAACAGACAACTTAAAAAAGAATCCAAGTTTATCGGCCTAGAAATGGAACCTGCCGACTTATTGTCTAATTTTCTAAATCTATCACAATCGCTTTCATTTGATAGATGGATGTGACACATTGCTGTATTTCTTTGGTAAGTTTTTATTTGTATCAAAAAGAAGCATCAATGTATCACATCCTGAAAGCGATTGAAATTAGACAATTTGCCCCCGGATCTCTGAGTTAAGGATGATAAACGTTATACATGAAATATAGGTTGTTAATCAGACTATTTAAGTAGGTATCTTTAGAATATCTGCTTATGCTTGGGATAACACGCAATGAGCTATGCGCGCGCACAAGCCTACATACATAAACCTAGATTTTGTAGTTTTTTTTAAGTACTTATGGACTGTCTGCTCGTTTGACCTCACTTACGTGATGGAAAGTGACAAGGAAGACGAAGATGGAGCACGTACAGTCAGTAAATGCCTATTTACTGTGGCCTTAAAGAGGCCCGAGTTATCTCGTTCGGGGAATACTCTGAGTCTGTCGGTATATGTAGGTTTTACTTCTTTTTTTTAAGTTCTTGCCGTAGCACCTGTATATCTAAGCTCTCACCGTCTCTGTTTCATGTGGTGGTAGGCGTCGCGCAGCGTCATCCGCTGCCACTTCACCAGGTACGCCAGACAGAGGGACACCGACCGGGACACCCCCGCCACGCAATGCACTAGGACCACGTCTCCTTTGCTGACCACCTGTTGGAAGACACAGAGTATTACTAATCAACGCCGTTACATGTCCATCAGCCATCCCCACTGTTGGGGCACAGGCCTTCCTTACGGGTGGATAAGAAGGACGGGCCATAACCCACCACGCGGGCTCTATGCGGTTTGGTGGGAGTTAACGACTGCAAATGCAGCCGGGACCAACGGCTTAACGTGTCTTCCGAAGCACGGAGGAGCTCGAGAAAATATATTTTTGGTCACCGACCCCTGCGAAAATTGCTTAACCTCCGCAATCGTTGGGCCAGGCGCTAAACCACTGCGCCACCTAGCTCCTCGCCATTACATACTTGTAAGTAATTCTGGCCGTTGGTACTTAATTCAATGGACCATTAGAAGCTGTGCTGGTCCCCACGGGCGAGGCCACGGTGGGGCAGGGTGGGGCGGTTGCCCCACCCTGGCTCTGACCTGTGAGGTACCTACCTAATCTTAACTAAGTAAGAAAATATAAAAATGACGCGGAATTAATGAGATACGCCCGTAGCAATACAAAATATGAATGGAAAATGCATAGAATAAAAATACCAGGGTATGACCGCGGGTAAAGTTTGCTAGTTACATATTATTTCAGACTGCTGCCCCACCCTGAGCCCATGGCTGGCTACGCTCATGCTGGTCCCACCCCTAACTTGATAGAAGTAATTGGCGCCTTTTTTTAGTAAAGAAAAACGTTACAAAGATAATCTCGCGAGCAAAAATAAGTAGTCACAGGCCAGTGGGGCTACTCAAATGGCCACTTTTCTACTCGTTCGCTAACTTAAAAATTAAAAATAAGCCATAAACACCAAAATAACGTGTCGTAGGCTTGTCAATTCTGTACAATACAACAATGTCTGTGATTTACATAAACTTGCGAACGTCTGACTTGATCATTAATTGCTTTTTTTTAAGATTTAAGTTAGCGAACGAATAGAAAAGTGGCCATTTGAGTAGCCCCCCTGTTTAAACAAACGAGGTAACCCTGAAGCTTTGGATCTCCGCCCAGGATTAAGCGGAGTGTGATCTGATGATGGCAATTCAGATAATGGCGGAGGCCCACAGTGCTAAAGAAACCTAACGGATTAGATGAGTCGTTTAGCCAGGGTTGAAGTTAAAAAAATAACAAGCTAAAATTACGTCAAAAGTTAAAGAAAATGTAACACTAAAAACTCCGTACTGTCTTTTGGTGTAAAAGCCATTGGGTTTTTAGCGATCTGGGCCTACTCCATTTACTTTTTGAATGGCCATCATCAGATTACGCGCCGTTTAATCCTGGGTGGAGAACCAAAGCTTCAAAGTTACCTCGTTTGTATGAAAATAGGCATGTGACTACTTATTTTTTCAGGCGAGTGTAGATAAATACTATGGCCAACAGACACCGTCATCAATCCTCACCTCATTGATCAGGTCAGCGACGCATTCCAAGTACGGGTGCATGTCAGAGTTGGGTGTGTCCAGCAGCGGCACCACGTATCTGGGGACGTAGTCCTCGGGCGGAGGCGGCAACTCAGGGGCGGCGCTCACCACCAGCCCTGGCTGCAGAGCCTTCACCGCGCCGGGCAGCGCGTGCGCGCCGCACACGTACACCGAGCTTGTCACGCGCGACACCCCAAGGGGACAACCTCTGTAATCAACACAACGAGTTACTACTTCTGATCAAGATTGTACTGATTGTAGATGGACGGTGGTGTGTATTAAAGTGATGAAGAAGATGATTAGTTGCTTCTCTACTTGAAGGTAAACTACTAAGGTCTATGTAGTTCAGTCAGAAGTCAAGTTATATCTTTTATTAGAGACTAGAACTTTGAAATGTAAAAAAATATCCTAGGTATTGTAAGTAGTTTAATTCATCTGAATATTTTCCCGTAAAGTTAATAAGAAAGCTTTCGCTAACACTGAAGGAATTTGAAGAAAACGGTAGGTAGAGGCAATAACTATCAGCTGTTTTGTGTGACGTCACTAAATATTATCCCGACCTTTCGAAAGATAGGATGCAGAAATTACTTCGCGACGCCTGTCATTATTGTACAGGGAACGAGAAAACGCCAAATAACAGCAATCCCGCAGTTGAGTAGGACAACAAACGGGCGTAAACACGGCGTGCCAGTGGCCTGTGTCACGCTGGCCAGGCGCCAACCGCGCCGACCTTCCAAACTTGATGACCAATTGCTAACATCAGCGAAATATTTGAACTTATTTGGTATTTTTTTGTATCACCTTATACTTAGGCCTTAATGCTTAGATGCACCATTAACCTCCTAACCCCTGGAAGTACTTATTTTTTCCGAAAAATCGATAAAATTTAGTTGTACATAAATGACGAGAAAAATAAGGAAAAAATATCTTAACTGTTTAAATACATAACTAAGGCTTTCCAAAAAAAAGTAAAAAATATTATTTGTTTTCATAAGAAAAATATTGTATATGTCCTATACATAATCCGCCAGGGCACCCAGGGGTCACAAGGTTAAAACATTTAGATTTTTCGTAAGTTCTAGTTGATTAATTAAAAGAGATGAATATATTTATGAGCTCCTAATTTGTAGCTTACTTTCATGTCCTATGATGGGATTTGTCAGATGCTCTTAACTTTAAAAACTTTTCGGTTTTCTTTCTCTCTAAAAAATCTTTCAGTGGATTTATGAAAAGAATATGAAATGATTTTACCTAATTAATGTAGAGACTTCTTACCTGTTCAATTCCTCTTTGGTAAGCTTAGGCGCTTGAACTTCAACTGTCGGCTCATTTTCATTCCCAACACTTGCCACTTTATCTTCAACAGTTAAAACCTTCATTTCTGAACACTTATCAATTGTTTCCTTTAAAAACCACCTCACAAAATGTTCACAAAAATTTTCGAACGCCTTCGAAACCGAATGTTATCGTATTAAATATCGATAGTTCGATGTGGATGCTCGAGTTTTCGCGAATGCGTGTACTCTGCGAGAGTGTCGGACACACACTGGAGTTGGCCCGCGCACCTGCGCCTGCGACGCGTACCGTGACGGGACGGGATTGCAATATCCGGCATTCCACAGTTATTTTCAGACGGCGGCGGTGACTGTTATTTTGTTTACAAATGCTAGCGTTCCTGTATTTGGGCAGATTAAAGGGAATGGCACAGAAACAGTAAGAGAAACGCGTAGGTCTTCCATCAGTAGAAAAAGATCAACAATACGTCCATAAGCTGAAAAACTTCTCCGCTTCCTGAAAATAATGGAATCGAATTGACTCGAAGTCTCGATAAGGCTTTCGCAGTAAATTAAAAGTTAATTGTATAACAAAAGCCGTGTTTGCTGTAACTACTTCGACAATCCTTCGTGGAATGAACTTTTGTTATTGCTTTGTAACTTTTTACTTTAAAAAATTAAGACGTAATTACAACTTTTTCGCAACTTAAGACTAAGTATTTTGTTTGACTAATAAAAAGTAATTCTAAATAAGATTGGTAGTTTTATTCCACAGGTTTCTTCTGGACAAGTATGTTACAACAATTGACACATTCCAAGCAAGAGGCGAACGGCTGAAAGTCCACATTCTCCCTGAGATAGTAATCCTTGGGGTAATATTCTCCCCTCTTGAAGATCTGGTCATCAATCAGAGACCGGAAGTAGAGGTAGTTGCAAGCTCTGGATAGAAGCTCGGTAGAGGTGAGCACTGCGTTAATAGCCCTTTGACAGACGGGATCCAGTTCCGAAGGCATATTAAACGAGAGATTCTGGATGTTACAGCGGAAGACCTGGAATCATTACAGATACTTCATATTTATGGTTAATAAACTTAACTGTGTGAATTATTGAAAAAACACCCGAAATAAAAGGATCTCCCATATCCACAAAAAAATAGCACTTGCAGAAGGCTTAACATTAAAAAAACCGGCCAAGTGCGAGTCGGACTCGCGCACGAAGGGTTCCGTATGGGAGCATATTATGTATGGGTGGGAGCCCCCCTTAAATATTTATTTTATTCTGTTTTTAGTATTTGTTGTTATAACGGCAACAGAAATACATCATCTTTGAAAATTTTAACTGTCTAGCTTACACGGTTTATGAGATACAGCCTGGTGACAGACAGACAGACAGACAGACAGACGGACAGCGGAGTCTTAGTAATAGGGTCCCGTTTTTACCCTTTGGGTAAGGAACCCTAAAAATGGTTGACGGCCTTTCTACTTCCTAGCACTTCTTATGACTACAAAAGATACGGATTAAGGCCTACTCAAATCTGACCGGTATCCTGTACCGGTGGCGATATCCCGATGGGTATGCGAATAACGCGCTGTTCAAACCATAACGGAACTTTACCGTTACCGGTGGCGGTAACGGCACTGGCGCGCGACGCGAGCACTGCGGGCGGATGGCGCTATGTGCGTCCGCGGGGGAGAGGAAAAGTTTCGGTCGAACACCCGGTACCCCACAACGTACCGTATACCGATCCGCACCCATATTATCTAAAAAGAAACTATTTAGCGACCGGTTGCATTTGACATACATTGCCACTTTTCTTTGGTATGTTTTTTTTTTAACCCAAAAAGAAGTAGCAATGGATCACGATCATCTGTGAACTGCAACCAGTCGCTAGGTGGTTTTTAATTAGATAATCAGCCCACCGGTATGCGGTTCTGGTTTCGCAACAGCTGCGGTAATGCCGTACAAAATACCGGTCGGGATATCGGTCGGGTATACCGCTACCGACGTCGGTAGCGGATACTGGTCCGGTTTGAGTAGGCCTTTAATCGTGAGTGTATGTAAAAATTTAAGATATGATAATTTACCTCATGCCCACACATCTCGATCATACAGTAATTTGTGAAGCTAACTGGATGTAAAACTACACGGTATCCTAGTTTCTGCAGGCGGTCTGTATACAAATTATGTAATTATGAACAGTTAATCTAAACAAATAAATCCATACAAATTTATGGACCTACAACAAACGTGCGGTAATTTTCCGTTCGGAATTTTCATATTCCTTTTTGGAATTTTGAAACAGATTTCGTATTTATGTGGCGGTCCTTAAGGCCCCCGTAAACGTTCAAACGGCACGTTCAGCAGTTTGATCGTCTGCGAGCAAAAACTACGTGTTTGACAAACAAACCATAAACAAAACTACGTTTTTTTGTCTATGCTTTGTTTGTCAAACGCGTTTACCAAACAACGTTTGAACGTGTGCGCTGAGAAAACGTACAAACAAAACCATAGAGAACGTAATCACTCCTGTCAAAAACGTAAAATTTGACAAACGTGTTTGAACGTTTACGGGGGCCTTTAGACACCGACAACAAGACACACACCTTCTGGTTATTACTTTGATTATTTAATAATCAAAGGGTTATTATGAAATTACCTTTGAATCCTCTTAATTTTTGTGGTTTATGAATAACTGTGTAAAAAGAATCGCACGGCCCGTAGTGTACAGTCACGTGATTAACGGACATTACAAATGGTGAAAATGTTTTATCTAATTCATAGGGGAAAGTAAAAATCCAATTATAATTAATTCAGTAAAAATATCATTGTCCTCCACTTTGTCATCGATGACAGATGACAAATAATTTTTTTAGAGAACAAAATTTGGAAAGTTTAATGTATTTTACTCTTTCTAATTCAACCACAGAGCAAAAATTTTAAAACTATTCTGTTATTTTTTAGATTGACGCTCGCTTACCAGTGTGAGACGGGAACTATTTTAACATTGAAAATGTTTTTTCGATCGCTTCAGTAAGGTACCCAGTGAGACATTGCCTTGGGTCTACGTGTATGTACTAAATGTCGAAAGATGCGTCTCAGCAAGGGCTACAATATGGTGAAAAAAAATTTTGAAAAAGTCTAAAACTTTTTTCGAAAATCGCATAAATGTAGAAAAATGACACACTTTTTCGGGGTCTTTTCTCACTAAATCGACAATTTCTCAAAAACGAAAAGCGATATCGAAAAAATGAAAAAATCCCCTAGAGATATTGAGTTGGGCTACCTACTGATACTACAGTAGCCCGTAATACATTTAAATTATCAAAAAGGTTACCGCTCGCCGTTGTGATATAGTTAAATTACGAAAACTTGTCAAAAAACCGCTTTGCCCAAGTGAGCGCCTAAAGCGGTCATGGGGGTAAGGGCAAAGTGGTCATTCCAAAAGATTACAAGAAATTCATTTAAAGTTGAAAAACATCATGCTTAAAAAAAACAAGAAGACCAAAAATAAATGAAATAAAACTCTACTAATGAAAAAAGAATGTTCTTAAGTTTCAAATGAGACATTTTATTATTACAGTCTAAGAATCTTCGAATACTTCCTAAATTTATTTTTAATTATTATATTAATAATTATTTTAGTTATGTTATAGGTACGCAACAATTTTCTCATACTTATCTGCCAACAGTTCTTCTACTTAAATTAAAATATTTAACAGCTAGGCAAAGCACTAGGCCACTTTGCCCGGACCACTTTGCCTTTTTCCACCGTTTTGTTTTAAAAATTAACTGTGCTCATAACATTTGTCTCATGTCGAAACCAATGTTATACAAACAAAGCCAAATAGATAAGCAATAATAGACGTAAAATAAAAACTAGTTTTATAGAGTTTTGATCATAACAGATTGAGTTTACCCTGGATTTTCTTAACAAAATGAACAACAATCTTTCGCATGTTGCCGCGACCACATGCTGGTTCCGACCACTACCAAATGGCTGCTCGGGGCGGGGCGGTAGGTTTGCTGCATATCAGAACATAAAACATTGTACTGTCGTTATAAGTTGCCGAGAAATGAGGCATGGCCGCTTTGCCTCCTATGGCCGCATTGAGCTGACCTCCCCTAGATACGATTGAAGTTTTTAAATAATTGTATATTTTAAAGCTTGTAATAGTGTTTTATATTTTGTATTTTTTATTTATTTCCACATTTTTTATAAATAAAAAAGTATTTACCTAGATATATAATAAAACCATAATATTGATATTGATTAGCTCTAGCAGGTCAACAGATGCTATGACGTG
The DNA here is from genome assembly GCA_928269145.1 of Agriphila tristella. Taxonomy (NCBI): domain Eukaryota; kingdom Metazoa; phylum Arthropoda; class Insecta; order Lepidoptera; family Crambidae; genus Agriphila; species Agriphila tristella. Next base: position 24,361,868 of record OV743436.1, on the reverse strand, counting down.
AATAGAGCGTGAAGCGAGAGCTGATTCCAGATCTAGGCCCTATTCAATAAAACTTACAATTTACAATTACAGGTGACAGGACAGGTGACAATTTTACAAGTTTCTGTTCAATAAAAAATACAAGTTACAAATTTGTAATGGTGGAAAATTCACATATTTGTCGAATTGTACGTTGTTTGGGACTGTACTTCTGCCATTTAGAGAATCTGCCATTTACAGAATCTGCCGTTTACAGAATCTGCCGTTTGCAGAATCTGCCATTTAGCGAATAAAGGCTTACAATTTTACATATTTCTGTTCAATAAACATTTTCCTGTTACAGGTGACAATTTACAAATTTGTAGGAAAAACTGCTTTATCTAGTTATTTGTTATACAAGTGACCAAAATCAAATTGTGCTGCGAGTGGCGACTTTAAATCACGAACTAGCGAAGTAGTCTAGAATTGAATCACGAGCGTAGCGAGTGATTCTAATATAGACTACTGAGCACAGTGAGTGATTTAAAGACACGAGGCAGAACAACATTTTGGTCTCGTGTAAAACATACAACTTTTCACCTCGACCAGCGAGAAAATTTTCACGTGACTTTCCTGGTAAAAAAGCTTAATTCAGCATTAGAAACTTGTTCACTTAACTCTTTTGGAGTTAGACAACTATCTTCATCGTTGGACGCATTCATTTTTGTAATTTACCACAAAAATAACTCAATCAAACCTATGCTGAAAAATTTTATTCATAGAGTCAGTAAAGTAGATTCCCGTCCGTCGTTTTGATTACATTGCGTTGTGTTTTTCTCTTATTTATTAATATTCCGTCTTATTCATTTATTTATAATCATAAAACATATAATTTGTTATAATTAATTTCATTAATTTTTCTTATTTCATACATGTGACCTCATTACCTACATACTCTTTATTTCGAATTATCAACCTTCTTTTTTAACAATCCTTATTTAAAACTCCTTGGTATATCCGTGCATTTTATTTTTTTACTTTTTAATCCGTGTATGACACCATAAAGCACTCTATCTTTTTCTCACATATCAATTTTACAAGTGTCATCCTTGTCACTTTATTTGTTTTTTCTTTATTATTTTAAAAGTTGGTGTTAGAAATTAAAAAAGCACTTTGTCTCACGCTCGCAGCAAAAATCGATTTTGCTGCGAGTTTTTACGCGCCAAAAGCACCCTTTTCGTGCTGGAGAGGTGAAAAAGTTATTTGTAGAATTGTAATACCTCACCCTCGGTAAAATTTTATAACTCGGCATTATTGTTTTTGTTTTAGCTGCTTTTTTTTTACCGATATCCAGTAGCGAGAGTAGTGATATCGATGAAATCGTGCTAATCGAACGACAAAGAAAACTATTTAAAAACATATACTTTTTTTTCTTTTGATGTGACTGATTTCACATGTAATGAGAAGTTTAGGGTAAGCAAGGCAACTATCGATTATTTTAAAATTCTAATTTTTTGAAATCTATCCTCGTTAATTAAGAATCTTCAACAAAAATTTCGAAGAGCTTGGTGGCGGAGTGGTTTAGCGCCTGGCCCAGCGATTGCGGAGGTTAAGCAACGTTCGCAAGGGTCGGTCATGGGATGGGTGACCAAAAATGTATTATCTCGAGCACCTCCGCGCTTCGAAAGGCACGTTAAGCTGCTGGGCCCTATTCAATAAAACTTACAATCCTACAAAATTGACAATAAGTGACATATTGGTCAAGTTGAATGAGAAGTGCTGTTCAAAAAACTTTACAATTATGTAAGAATTTTACAAGTAAAAATCTTACAAATATTACAATTATAAATGCTGTTCAATAAACGTTTACATATGTAGAAAATGCCTGTAGATTTCGATGACAATATTGTATCTACAAATTTGTAGTTGTAATTTACAAATAACATAAATTTGTAAATTGTTGTTGTCCATCAGCCATTTTTATGTCCCCACTGCTGGGGCACAGGCCCTTCTTATGGGTGGATAAGGAGGACGGGCCATAACCCACCACGCGGGCCCAATGCGGATTGGTGGGTGTTAATGACTGCTAATGCAGCCGGGACCAACGGCTTAACGAGCCATCCGAAGCACGGAGGAGCTCGAGATAATAAATTTTTGGTCACCCATTCCATGAGCGACCCTTGCGAACGTTGCTTAACCTCCGCAATCGGTGGGCCAGGCGCTAAACCACGGCGCCACCAAGCTCCTCGAAATTGTTGTTGAAGATTCTTAATTAATGAGGATAGATTTAAAAAATTCTTAGAATCGATAATTGCCTTACTTACCCTAAACTTCTCATTAAATGTGAAAAAAGTCACATCAAAAGAAAAAAATATTATGTTTTTAAATATTAACACGTTTTTTTCTTTGTCGTTCGATTAGCACGATTTCATCGTTATCACTCCTTTACATACTGGATTTTGGTAAAAAAAGCAGCTAAAACAAAAAAAATGCCGAGTTATAAAATTTTACCAAGGGTGAGGTCACCTGTCAGAAATGTATTACAATTCTACAAATAAGTAAACTTGTAAATACAATTATGCGTTCAATGAAGCAGTTTTTCCTACAAATTTGTAAATTGTCACCTGTAACAGGAAAATGTTTATTGAACAGAAATATGTAAAATTGTAAGTACAATTCGACAAATATGTAAATTTTCCACCATTACAAATTTGTAACTTGTATTTTTATTGAACAGAAACTTGTAAAATTGTCACCTGTCACCTGTAATTTGTAACTTGTAAATTGTAAGTTTTATTGAATAGGTCCCGGCTGAATTGGCAGTCGTTAACACCCACCAATCCGCATGGGCCCGCGTGGTGGGTTATGGGTCGCCCTCCTTATCCACTTATAAGGGAGGCCTGTGCTGTGCCCCAGCAGTGGGGACATAAAAATGGCTGATGGCAATGATTTCAAAAGGAAGGATGAGCCCATCCGAATATTTGCTTTATAATTCCTTCATACAAGCAAAATCAGCGACATCTTTTAGATCCCACTCGAACTACTGCCATATTAGAGGTGGGAAAAAAAGATTCCTGAAGTGAACTATTTAGTTCAATTGGAGTTAAGGACAAATTCATTCATCTGGTTCCTTTGAGTCGCTAGTACTTTTAACTTTTTTTTATATTTTTATAATGGTAATTATATCAGTTTTTCGATGGTATTAAGGCCATAAATAAAACGTAAGCATTACAAAATCTCAAACATGTTTATTTCAAATTACATGTTTTTGTTCTTTTTCACAGCTATACTAAACTTATATTATAAACTATTTAAATTATCTTATATCTTTAAATGAGCAATTCTTGTATATATATATATTCCGGTGATCTCGGAAACGGCTCTAACGATTTCGTTGAAATTTGGTATATGGGGGTTTTTGGGGGTAAACAATCGATCTAGATTAGTCCTATGTTTGGGAAAACGCGCATTTTCGCATTTTCATGCGTTTTTCTTTCGACGCAGAATATGGTCGCTAATTTCGTCCGCGGCCGTCCAATGTCCATTTGGTTCAGCGGGTTAGGACGCGGACCACAAGAAATGAGTGTTCTGAGTTCGAATCCCACTCGGTGACTTACTTTTTTTTATATGTTTGTTCAAGTTTATATATTTTTTTATTTTTATTGTTTTTAGACAAGTTTAAAAAATGTAGTTAATGTTGCTTTCGACTTTTTATTTTATTGAGACTTGTGAAGCAATAGTGCAAAACAAAAAATTACCGATACAAATTTTAAACACAGTTTTTCGGATATGTTTTACACATACTCGTACATTGCTCTGATCCCAAAGTAAGTAGGTAGCTAAAGCACTTTTGTTAACACCTAAACACCACCATATTACAATAAATAATAAATTCACCCAGATTTTTAAATATAAAAAGGAAAGATTTGTTTGTTGGTTTGATTGTTTATAATGCAAAAATTCAAAAACTACTGAGCAGATTTTATAAAACTTTCACCTATTGAAATTATCAGCAAGTAACATTAGCAGTATTTTATCTAAAAAAAATTAGAGATGCCAATGAAAATAGGTATAATGAAACGAAAGCCACAGTATATATTTTTTTCTATAAAAGTAATTATTGATCGGAAGATGATGACATTCGTATTATGATATTAATCCTTATGCAACTAAATAATTACATTGTCAAGGTTGATTATTAACATGCAAATTCCTCCTAAAACATAAGCATCAATATAGCTACCTAAAGTTTTTTAAAGGTAGGTATAAAAATCTTTTTATCGATTAATCTTTTTGAACAAAATCTATTGCTGTGTAGCTATAGAAGCGAAGCGAGGGCGGGTCACTAGTTGATTACATAAATATAGTCTGTTTAATATAACAGAGATTATTATATCCTAGGTTTTTATACAAGGAATAAACCTTAAAGCAACGCTGCGACCGGTCACTATACCACAGAATATATAAGAGTATACTATACTACTTTCGCATTTATAATATTATAAATGAGAAAGTCCAAGTCTTCACTACTGAACCGATCATCATAAAATTTTACATACCCATTACCAATTAGCAGGGGTATAGAGAAAGACAAAGTACATTTCATCCCAAAAAAATATTCTTCCTGAGGCGCGAGGGAAAGCAAAAAACTTTCCACGCAGACGGCTTCGTGGGCAGCCGCTGGTACTGCATGATTATGGGAGGCAGGAGCTTCGTTTTCTGAGTTCGGTTATTTTGTTTTATGCGTGAATGCGGTAAATACTTCAATCTCAATTCGCGGTATTGCCATTGCTTTCAGCTTCCATAGTCCAGCTTTTGACATCCGTGTCATAAAAAAGAGCAGAGTTTTCGTTATTTTATCTACACCCATGCTTTAAATCCTCTGTAAAAGGTTCTGCAACGGTTAGCTTACTGCCACTATTATAGTATCCGAGCGGGAGGAGGACCTGCTGTGCCGCGCGACCACGCGCTCAGCGTTGCATAATAAAATTCAGTACAACATTATAACACTCTCGCAGAAGACATAATGACGAGGAAGGTGAGGAAGGTCAAAGTCAAAGACAAACTCAAAGTCAAAACCTTTATAGATGATACATATCATGGGTGTAGATAAATATCATGGGTGTTTTTAATCCATATGTATTAATATTGTTTATTCCTAAATAAAAATTAAAAAAAAATGGGTGTAGATAAAGTCTTGTATGCAACTGTACATAATTAGGTATTAAAACACTCATGTGATACTATTATCACACGCTTCGCCTCGTGTGATAAACCCACATTCGTGTTTTAATACCCCTTATTATAGTACAGTTGCATAAATAACTATTATGCAACTCCATATTTCTTTACGCACTAGATCATTAGGCAATCTGTAATTATTTGAATTGAAATGTAATGTAGATAATTATTTTTGCAGCAAATATGTTTCATAGGAGACATTTCTGTACGCAGTGTTCGTAATCTATCCTTTCCGTTTACTCTCGTTCTTTGAGTTAACTAGCTATGGAACTAAATGAACTAAGGATCTTTTTATGGACTCAAGTGAACTACATAGTTCATTTGAATCCATATAAAGATCTTCAAGTGAACGAGTTCATTTAAGTCAGATGACCCATCTCTATTGCCTCGAACAATAACAAGTAATAGTAAAATATTTTATAATTTATTAAAATTGTTAGACACGTAATAAAAATAATGTAAAGCTACTAATCGATTATACGATATTCCATGTAACTTTTTAACGTTTGCATCATAATTTTTGCAATCTACAAATGCACCATTCGCCATTTTTATGTCACGTCAGTCACCGTCTGTCTACCGCAGCCTTCCACGGATGACTGAATCGCGTTGGCCCTAAAATTGTAATTTTAGGGCCAACCAACTGGCGTCAGTTCGTAGCGACGTTGACCGTGTCCTTACGCTAGTTAGTCCAATCAATGAGGATATTTGTTGTATGGCGACTTCCGAATAATTCTCCCTTCTATGAAATTTGGAATGTGATGAAGTTAGGTAATACAGATTACAGATGAACAATAATCCAATAAATTTTGTAACGAGAAGTTAGGTATTTTTACCTAAATATGAAAATGGCTTATATCTCTCTGTGAATATTTCCTCGGGCTAAAATACTTTCTGTTTACGTACTTATGTATAAGTTAGAATAAGTATGTAATGAAATCCAATATTTTTTCGATTTCAGAGATACCTCAAATTTAAATTTTAACATTTTTCAATATACCTTCTGTTGAAAAAATTATTTGCTGATTATTATATTTTAATATGTTTTTATACCTTTAATATATAGTTTTGTTCAGAAAGCCAATAAATTTTCTTCTTTAATCATATTTTTTTTATTTTTTGGTCTAAAGAGGCAATGTGAAAAAATAGTCGATCCATTTTTATACGTTTATGTATAAATGTGATTAAAGAAGAAAATTTATTAGCTTACTGAACAAAGCTATATATTAAAGGTATAAAAACATATTAAAAAATAATATTCGGCAAATAAAATTTTCAACAGAAGATATATTGAAAAATATTGAAATTTAAATTTGGGGTATCTCTGAAATCGTAAAAATATTGGATTTCTTTACATACTTATTCTTACTAATACATACGTACGTATACAGAAAGTATTTTAGCCCGAGGAAATATTCACAGAGAGATATAAGCGATTTTCATGTTTAGGTAAAAATACCTAACTTCTCGTAACAAAATTTATTGGATTATTGTTCATATGTAATCTGTATTACCTAACTTCATCACATGCCAAAGAATAATGCCCATTATAGACCTAACTTTTTTTGAGAATGTATAGAAATAAATCCTATTGGCAAAAATAGCCCAAAAATCAATAAATCAAACCACGCTATCTATGTTTCTCTACAATCCCAGGGAAAAATATAATATTGTGTTTTCTTTTCCTAAGTTAGAACCAAATTAAGGTGCTTGAACGCACCCAACGCTACGGTAGTAACCAAGTTACGGTTTTTGAACGCACCCTGATGGCATCCGCGGGCTGATTATCTAATTAGAAACCGCCTAGCGACCGGTCGCAGTTCACAGATGAACGTAATACATTGCTACTTTTCTTTGGGGTAAAAAAAAACATACCAAAGAAAAGTAGCAATGGATGTCAAATGCAACCGGTCGCTAAATAGTTTCTTTTTAGATAATCAGGGTGCGGGCTGCTCAAAACGTTCTTTTACACTTTTTATTTTTGTTTAATGTGATATATTGTGATGCATATTTGCCTATGTATTATCTAATATTAGTTTTAAATAGCGTTAAGTACCTACCATTACCTAACATAATAAGTAATTATTGATAAATTGATGATAATGATAAATTGACTAAACAACCAACTCTACTAAAGATGCTACCTAAAACGGAACGTGTTGTTGACCAGACTGGACAGGAGTCACTCACTGTCAGAGTGTTCAGTGTCAGCTCTATCTATCTCTGTTGTTTGTGGTTGTTGTTCGTTGTGTTCTGTGCGTTTTATAAATTGTTGTTGTTTAGATTTTGTTTTTCTTTGACTTACGCTCGTCATCGCTTCATTAATGATTAATATTATGTGTTGTTGATAATTAATTCAAACAAAAATAGTAGCTAAAAATGTTTAGCTATGACGTCGTAACGCTAAAAACGTCGAGAAGATATTTCTAACCTCAAACCTTAAAGTATTATTTTTAGACTTCTGTGGGATTTAATAAAAAATCTGACTTCAGACCCTTAAACAGTTACAAATAACGATCACATTTTGCTATCAAGAGGATTTATACAAGCTAACTCATTAACAGGTTTTCAAATGTATGGACAGTGGGCATTGTTCTTTCATAGACGGGAGAATTATTCGGGTTGCATAAGCCCCGTTGATTGGACTAAGTAATATAATAAGTCTATGGCTGATGGACAACAAAAATTTACAAATTTATGTAATTTGTAAATTACAACTACAAATTTGTAGATACAATATTGTCATCGAAATCTACAGGCGTTTTCTACATATGTAAACGTTATTGAACAGCATTTATAATTGTAATATTTGTATGATTTTTACTTGTAAAATTCTTACATAATTGTAAGTTTTATTGAACAGCACTTGTCATACAACTTGACAAATATGTCACTTATTGACAAAGGGTCACGGTCAAAATGGGCGTAAAACCAACAGCTTTAAAATATATTTTATGTGGAAGCTAATGACCCTTACTTAATTTTATACTATGACGGCAATCACCCAAACAACCGGTGAGCAGAGATATTCAGTGATGTTCAAACGTATAGATTTATTTATTTGTCATACAATCCAAAACAAACGCTAATACAACGGAGATAACACGACACGATGTTGTGCAGAGCTATTCAAAAGAAACCAATCTATCGGTTGGTAACCTAACGGAATTATTCTATAGCGGCCGAAAATGTGGCATCGTTGGGAAGAGTGAGCTCACTCTTCCCGTGTCAGTCGCTTGTAGAAAGCAGTGAGCGATGCACGTTACGTAAACATCTTTGATTTAGCTAATTAGGTTCGTTAAGCTACAAAAATGCCTTCCTGTGCCTTTCGAAAGTGTTCTAATAACTCAAGAAACACAAACAAATCCAAGGGAATCACATTTCATTCGTAAGTACCGAATTATTAATTATTTTCACTGTTTCCAATTAAATGGACAAATTAAAATGGTGTCACGCATAGCCTTCTATAATTGCAAGCCGTGAACATAAGTTTGGCAACGTCTGTTACTGTCAGTTCGTGGTCATGTCGTCGGCCAGTCTCCATACTAAATGTATGGGAATATTTCAATTTTAAGAGGTCGATATTTTTTTTCCTAGTAATCGTGTGAGGTTTAAAATATGAAAATAATTTAGTTCCTTTATTGAAATGCTTTGTATATTAAACAATAAGAAAAATATCAATGTTAACCAGGAAAAAATGGCTGTCAAAGATGTCATCTTTTTTGTTGATTTTCTTCAGCAGGGAGTTGATTAACACGCCCTCTAGCAATAAATTATATATCATTAGAAAGGTCTTTTGAAGACAAATATTTGCTGTTAATATACTTTATATCAATTGTTTATACTTTTGGAATTAAAGGTTATTAAAGTATAAAAGTGGTTTATTGTCTATGGGAGTTGATTTACCCCACCTCTAGCAATAAATGAAATATCATTAGAAAGGTTTTCATATGATAAATATTTGCTGCAAACATACTTTCTATTAATTGTTAGTATTTTCGGAGTTTTAGGTCATAAATGATAAAAAAATTGGTCAAGTTCAGAGCGTTATAACTCTCAAAGTACTAAAAGTTGACGTTTATTGTGATACAATAAAGTGTTTCAAATTTAAATACCTTTCCAATGATGTAAGATTTATTGCTAGGAGAGGCTTAGATCAAAATGCTCATCGTACTAAAGGACCCCCGAAAAGTTCAAATAATTTGACTCAAACCTTATGTTCTAATAAATAAATAATAATAATAAATATAAAACTTTATTGAAATAACCTTACATCACAATTTACAACTAGTTTAAACATAGATAATATAGGAAAAACAAATAATAAATAATTATTAAAATAATATAATACTATGTGCTTGACCACATGCGATGTTGCCGTTCTGCTCAACTTCATGGCTTGGAAATATAGAAGGCTATGGTGTCACGTGTTTGTATGACAGAGAGCGAATGGTTACAATTTGCACTATGAGTGAGCGAGATGACGCTGTGTCTCTTTTTTCGTCGTCATAGCATTGGTTACCTGCCAGATAAGATTGAGCTCTTGAATAACTAACTGGTCAAGTTTATGTAGACGTAAACAAACCGAGCGTAGCCGAGCCACGCCGAGACAGATGAATGATGTGGCCGAGCGAAAGTATTGGTACCGTCAGCAATAAAAATCATTATTTTTGTGTACATTAAAATTTATTCTTGACCTAAGATTTAAAACTTTGTTTTTTTACCCTTGACGGACGGAACAGAACGGAGGCGGTAATTGCGTTTGGGGTAAGAGGTTGTTTGTTTGTGTGTGTGTCTGTAACCATTTTCCTCGAAAATTACTGGGCCGATTTCAATGCGGTTTTTGGCATTCAAAAGGTTTCATTTTAGAGCAGGCTCTTAGACATATTTCATGATGGTAGACCACCAGCAGCGCGCTGCAGCCACTAGCTAAGTTGACACTTGAAGTGTTATCAAAAATTAATAAACAGCTTTTGATGCGGCTTTCTGTAATGGATTATTATAGATGGTTCTTAGATAGGTTTTATGAGGTTTAGCCGCTAGGAGGCGCGTCAGTTATCATGTTCCCATTTATCTCCAAAACAGTTTGACCAATTTAGAGTTTTAGATGCGGTTTACTGTAATGGGTTAGTAGTTAATCAGCAATGGTTTTTAGATGGATGTTAAGCCGCTAGGGTGCGCTGCAGTTATCATTGTACTAATTTAATCTCCAAAACGATTTGATAGATTTAGATGCGGTTTTCAGAGTAGATAACGTATGCATTCTTTAAAAGACAATTTTTTTTTGTTTTTATAAAACCCACGACACTTAAAATAGTTATTATTAAGTGAATAAGAGTAAAAAATAGGTATTCTCAATTGAAAAAGAGGTAAATAATTTTTACGAAAATATCCCCCGACTAAAATTTATGTACTAAGTATACATAGGTATTTAAACACACATTTATGGTGTCGTGGGTTTTTAAAAAAAATGTCAATACATACTTTATTCTTCTCATTATTTTTGTGTACATTTATTTTTGTCAATTAGATTAAAAATTACTTTTTTCTTCTCGTAACAGGTTTCCTAAAGAACCGCGTGTAAAAGAAAATTGGATAAAAAGGATTCAAGAAGAACAAAGAGATGAGAGATGGTTACCTACACAATTTAGTCGTGTTTGTTCAGCGCATTTTACAGATGATATGTTCTACCTTACCCCAACAGGCCGGAGGAAAATAAAAAATTTTGCAGTGCCTTTTTATCAGGTATTCAAAAATTTCATAATTATTGCTGAGAATAGATAGATTCTACGTTATTTTTAATTGAATAAATTAATAATTCATAAATTATTATTTGTAGGTATCTAGTTCTGAACCCAGGAGTGAAATGTTAGGTTCACCACTTTCAAATGTTTATGTTTCTGACAATGATTCTATATTCGACTCACCAAGAAAGATTCGTTTAAAACGACAATTAAAAACGGATGTTTTGAAAAAAAATAGATACAAAATTGAGCTTCAGAATCAGAAAAAGAAAGTGAAGAGATTGAAATCAAGAAATATAAGTTTAAAAGAAACACTGAAAAAGTTGTCTGGAAAAAGAAAAGTGGCAAGGCAACACGAAGAAGAAGTGGTTAGATGCGCAGAAGATGCCAACAAAGACTTGCTTGTATTTTTATCCCAAAAAGTACGTCATGGTAAGATGTCTCCTACTATACGAAAATTTGCGTTGACTTTAAATTATTATTCGCCTGCTGCATATAAATATGTAAGAGGTAAATTCAATGTGTTACCTCACCCAAGAACACTCCATAAGTGGTATGGCAACAGTGAATGTCGACCAGGCTTTACTACTGAAGCATTTAACATTATTGAAAAAAAAAGCAAGGAACAACGAATCATTGCCACTCTAATGGTAGACGAGATGGCTATAAGGCAGCAGACCATTTGGTCAGGGCGAAAAACTGTAGGACTTGTAGATGAAGGTTTAGGGAAGAAAAACGAAATTGCTACACAAGCGTATGTCTTCATGCTTGTCTCGAACACCGAGAACTGGAAAATCCCGTTGGGATATTTTTTTATAAATGGCCTGCCAGCGGAACAAAGAGCAAATTTAATTAAAATTTGCATACAAAAGTGCCATAATGTTGGAGTAAATATTATTGGGCTCACTTTTGATGGATGTGCGGCAAATATTGCAGCCGCTGAAATTTTAGGGTGTCAGTTACATGATTCAAATAATTTAAAAACAACCTTTCCACATCCATGTGGTGGTCGAGACATTGCAGTTTTATTAGATGCATGTCATATGTTAAAACTTGTTAGAAATTCTTTTGAAAATAAAAAAATTATATTCGACAAACATGGTAATAAAATTTCATGGCAATTCCTTATCAAACTCTTTAAGTTACAGGAGTCTGAGGGTTTTAAATTTGCCAACAAAACAACGAAGCGGCATATTTACTTCAGAAACCAAATTATGAAGGTAAATTTAGCCGCTCAAATTTTAAGTCGCAGTACAGCAAAATCCTTGGAACTATGTGCTCAAATGTTAACTGGATGGAGTCAGGCAGATGTTGAATCAACTGTTAAATTTATTAAAATTTTTGTCAATTTATTTGATATTTTCAATTCTAGGACACACCAAAATGGTTTAAAAAAACCAATTTCTGTAAATAATGCTAAAGAAATTTTTGACATTCTGGATGAAGCTGAACAATACATAAATTCATTAACAATTTATAATAAAATCAGGTATACTAGAAGAAGAAGAATTAGAATTGTGATAAACAAAAAAAAGATAGTAGCTGCAAAGTGTAAAACTGGCTTCATCGGTTTTCTCATCAATATTCGCAGTTTAAAGTTTTTATACAATGAGTTAATTGAAAATGAAAAATGTTTAACTTATATATCTATGTATAGGCTAAGTCAAGACCATTTGGAGTTATTTTTTGGAAAAATTAGACAACACGGCGGCCACAATAATAATCCCAATACGAGACAATTTATTGGAATATATAAAAAAATATTGAGTCATCTTGAACTCAGCAGCAATTTTAGAGGCAATTGCTTACCACTTGACAATTTCGTGATTCTGAGTGGTAGCCAAACTGCGCCTTTGAATAGTATTAACAGTACTTGCTTGGGTTTTAAAGAAAGGGAGAAACATGATAGCATTAGCAAAGATACTTTCGATAGCCAGTATGATACGAATTGCGATATTCTCACCGAATCACTAGACACTGATCCCATAATTAGTGATATATCTAAACAGGTTGTCGGCTATATAGCAGGCTGGGTAGTGAGAAAATTAACGCAAAAAATTCAATGCGAACAATGCCTAGACAGTTTAATGTCGTGTGAAAAATTGTTTTTTCATAGGTTGATATCATTAAAAAATATGCAGGGTCTCATATTCCCATCTCAAGATATGTTCGATGTATGTTTGAAGTCCGAAACGTTTATAAAAAAACAAATGATACAGGAAGGATCCACTTACTTCAGACAAAATCAGTGGGAGGTAGTAAAACTAAGAGTGTTAAAATCCCTCATTCATTCAAATATTTTTGAAGCAATATGCGATCACTCCCGCGAACAAGCATTTATATCGAATCATCGAGTAATGCTAATTAAAGCTATAATCAATAGCTACCTTACAGTACGCCTGCACTATCTCCATAAAAATATAAATACCACAAAAAGACAAAAATTTAATAAACTAGTTTTGTTCGATGGTAACTAGTTAATAAGTAGGGTGTTAGGTTAATTAAGTTTTAAAATTACGTATGGTCATTATCCAATTAATATTATGGGAGGAATGCTTAGACATACGTACATACATCTGTAAATTTTTGTATAAGTATTTATTTGGAAGCCTTATTTTATCAATGTGTATCAAATTGTATAACCTCCTTTTTGGTTAATAAAGAATCGGTTGTGAAATTAATTTTTATTTTTTATTTTAATATGCTCGTCCAGATAGAAACCATCGCTAGTTCGGCAGGCTTAAATTCGTACAATCGCACGACAAATATTATAGGTATTTACTTATTTATGTTGTAAAGACACCTAGTTCCTGTGTATGTACTATGGGCAACAGCGTCGCTTAACCAGTTAGCAACAAAATTTGATTGCGCGCGTATCGCCCCTGCACGAACTAAACGGATGGTTGTGACGGCGCGGCGTGCAAGCGATTTTAACCTTAGGAGTGGTTAAGCGACGCTGTTGCCCATGGTACAGTCACGGTAAAAGAAATCTACCAGTAGGTATTCTAACTTAGTACAAACAGTCGAAATGCGAGTTACACCTGTGCGCCTCGAGTTCGGTCTGCACTCGGTCTGCAACAGTCGCGAATGCGCCGTAGTGACGAACGAGCGGTGGTTTCGTATTTTGTGATCAGTGCGTGATAGCGTGATAGTTGTAATTACAATGGCGAATTGCAACTATAGACTATATTGTGCTGTTTATGGTTGCCTCAATTGAACAAAAACGTACCCAGTGATAATATGTTTTAAACTACCTGTAGAGTCCGAAAGGTACGACTATAAAATACTATTTTAAACCTACTAGTACGTAATTTGTTTCTTCTTTGAATATGAAGGCATTTAGCTTTTTTGTTACTCTTCAACTGACAGCTGTCATCTGTCAAACTTAAAACAGCAATATCTCCTCCTAGACTGGTAGTGTCTTTGAAGAAATGAAAGGTCTTGGTAAGATCTTCATTTTAGGTGACAGCTGTTAAATTCAAGTTTGTCATCTAAAATGATCTCACTAAGACCTTTCATTTCTTCAAAGACACCGTCTATCTTAGATGAGTACTTTTCGAGATATTGCTGTTTTAAGTTTGACAGATGACATTGACAGCTGTCAGTTGAAAGAAAACAGGTGCAAGTAATTTTGACCTTATTTCTAGCTTGGCATTCGGGTATAATTATGGCCTTTCGTAATCGGAAACACTGATCACACTGGCTACTTACTACTTAAACCGTGTGAACGACTTTTCACTGAATTTTAAGTTAAAATTAAGTTGCCTAAAGTTACTACTTAATCGTTTGACCCATGTAAACAAGGCTTTAGAATTATGTTGACATTTATTTTATTTCATTGCAATAAAGTTAAAATTTTAAATATTTTCAGGGCCAAACTACTTTTTATTAAATTGTTTTTGTGAAGTTTGTATGCTTCCGACGTTTTCCGATGCCCATTATTTATCTTGAAGTAATGTATGAACATATCTCGCACTAACTAGCGATGTTCGCAAATTAAAATTATTTATTGCTAACATATCAAGTTCTAGTATGCTGACGGTACCTACCAAAGAAACGGCACGCGCCCGTGTGTCGTGCGTGTGAGACGTTACGCACACAGACATATACTACGTGGACACTATTCAGACGCACAGGGCTGATCTAACGATCTACGATTCAGAATTCAGTCGTTATTCATATTTCGTTGCCTTCTCACGTTTTGCTAATAGTGTCAGTATTGTGGTTTTAGGATTAGGACGGCACGAGCCTTTCATTGCACCCGCAGAACATTTATCAGATGTTATAGTTGATGATTACCATTGATATTTAAATAAAAGGTATCAATAAATAGTAGTTTTTGACAAATATGTGTGTTTTTTTTAACCAATCTTTGGGATTTTTTTGCAGTGATACCCAGTCTATAATGGGGTTACCAAGTATTTAGGGGGTATTTAGAAGTACAATAATAGTAGTTTATGAAACTGACACATAAAGAGGGGTATTAAAACACGAGTGTGTGTTTAAAAACCGAGCCGTAGGCGAGGTTTTTAATAGTATCACACGAGTGTTTTAATACCAAGTTATGTGCAGTTTCATACACTACTTTATCTACACTCATACATTTGGGATTGAACATACTAAATAAAAGATCAACGTTAGAAAAGAGAGAGAGACTTTGTTTGTATTAACAAGGTAGGTATTGTATTACCTACCTTGTAATAAGTCAATTCCTTAGCTGCATCTAAACTAAAATATCGGGCAGAGTAATTTTTTTTCACATTTTAAAGCAAGAATAAAAAAAACCTACAAAATTCAGTAAGTATAATAAAATGTAAAAATTGAAATCAAAACTTTATCGGAAATGCTTGGCGCGCATTCCATTAGAAAAAAAAATTTGATCAGTGCATTTCAACAAACTAATCGCACTAAAGTCATCGATTACCATAGAGTAGGTACATTTTAATCATGAAAAATATGTGGGAAAATATCGTTGTTTTTTTTAATGTCACGGCACTGCCTTCTTTTTGGATTTGCCCTGTATCGTAATGAGAAAAAAAGTTATTTTATGATGCAGTTGACCGCATCGTAATGAGTTTATTTTTTAATTTTACCTATCCACGAAAATAAAGTACGTATTTATATTACCTTTTTTGAATTCATATTTGGAACATTACGTTGTGAGTGTAGATAAAGTAAATTACAACACATTTTATTTCTGTTGGTTTTACGCCCAGCTCCCATACCAAAATGCCCATGATCCTTTGTAGGATTGTAAGTTTTATTGAATAGGGCCCTAGTCAAAGATTTAAAAATCGTTAGATACGGCGGCGCGGGGCGGTACCATAGTGTGACTGCACTGAAATGTCTCCATAAGTCCATATTCAAGTAAGTGACGTCGCTTACTATGTGAAAACGAAAGAGAAAGTAGTGTTAGCAATAACTGTAGGAGCAAAAGAGATGACGCTATTATCTCCAGTACATGTGCTAGGCGTCGTAGTGAGTTTATGTGTGTAGAGAAACGGATAAACGAATCTTGAGCGAGAGTTGAACAGAAGAGAGTTTTTAGTTTGAGGCCCGAGGCGAAGCCGAGGGCCTCTACTAGATCCAAAATATTATATATCGTGGGTTGCTGTTATTTCAATTTCGAGATTTGAAATTACTCGATCAGTCACGTGAGTCACGTCTTTCTTAGTGACTCTGCGATTCCAAATTTTACAACGATCTCTGAGAATGAGAGTGTGATGATGATGCCTAGGTAAACATGAGGGTTGTTATCGCACATTCGAGTGATGATGAAGTCGGCGCGAGAGTCTCGCATGCTGCATTTGATTTTGATTTATTTTTTTATTAGGGTTAATTTATTTAGAAATACAGATGTTTTAGTTATACATAGTACTTAGGTTACCTTTCAATAAAATATTAATGTCTATAAGAAAATAATAATAAAATATTTTGTTAAATTCAATGTACCAGAAGGTCGTGAAAGGCACGAGATCTGTGAATTTTTTTTTGGGAACCATAGATTTTTTTCTGAGCGGTACTATTTATTTCTACCAAGAATCCATAAAGTTAATTATATTAATTAATTATATTACATAAAGTTAATTATATACATAAAGTTAATTATATTAACTTTATGGAAGAATTTTATATTCATAACTTTTTTTTACGATACGATCCTAAGTAGTTGAGCTGTTGAGAACTAAAATAGTTGATTCGTTTCTTTCCCAACCGATCAACCAAATAGTTGTTCTGTTGGGAAGTAAAATAGTTGTTCAGTTTCCAGTTGGTCGGTTCAGTTGATCCGAATGCAAAAAAGGACGTGCCGGACTACAGCTGGGCCACAAAAAAAAAGTTGGAAATCTGACTTTTTGACTATGCCATGATGAAGTCGATAATTTGTCGGAATTTGTCGCCAAAAACCAGAATTTGTCGGTCTTGCGTTTAGGAGATACGTGTGGCTCAGCTGTAGAGACGTCTCTACAGCTGGGCCACACAGATCTCGAAAACGGAAGGTCGTAGCGAAAATCTGATTACTCGTTTGTGTAGCCGGTAGTTTGTCGGATTTTGTCACCAAGAACCAGATTTTGTCGATCTTGCGTTTAGGAGATATGTGAAGATACACTGTGGAGACTTTTCTACCTGGATCTTGAGAAAGGAAGGTCATAGCGAAAATCTGATAACTCGAGTGTGTAGCCTAAACGCAAGACTGACAAATTCTGGTTTTTGGCGACAAATTCCGACAAATAATCGACTTCATCATGGCATAGTCAAAAAGTCAGATTTCCAACTTTTTTTTTGTGGCCCAGCTGTAGTCCGGCACGTGAAAAAAGGTCATATTCTATGACTAAAAGTGACTAGACACACTCTGCCGATACGCGACCGAAGTTCGGCATGATTGCGCCTGCAATGCTATTTGAATTACTGACGACTAGTTACGATACATTATGCCGAAATTACGTTGCGATTTTTTTTTCATAATAATTTAGACACAGATTCTTGATTTCTACATATGCCAGGTCGAGTAAAAAAACCTGTGGACTTATATACAAGTTGGTGGTATTTCATAAAATATTTGAATAGGATTGTTTATTAAAACAAATATGATTTTAGATTCATTATATTGAAACAAGTTACAAGGCTCTTGAGTTCAGTCCGCTAACAGAAGCAAATACATTTTTTATTATCTATCGCTTCTCAGTCACAAAATATTTGTTAGTAATTTCTTGGGTATAAAACAATTACAGAAAATAAAAACGAGCTATTTATAACAATAGGGCTATAACATTTAGTTTTATAAGTTCAATGGAGTCCGATCTGGCTATGAAGTTGTGATGGCATTTCATTAGTAAATTCTTTAATGTTCTAATATTGTCCAATAAAAAATTCGTGGCACTTGATCATAAAATTATCAACCATAGCCCATTAACATGATAATCTAATTCCATATTGAAAATAGTCCAAACGAAACGACGCGTAAACAACTAGCTACACACGATTGTGTTAACAGTAATTCATTTAATTCGCACTGCATAAAATTTTATACATGACTTTATAAGAAAACGTAATATAAATCTTTTTGTAACGACATTTCGACGCTTAAGAACCAAGACCAATCTACAAAAAGCCGACTTCACAGATGACGAAAAACTGTTTCTTTTTCTTCAATTTCATTATTTTTATGTCTGAACATTCACTGGATTGGCATGGGAAATAAGGTGTTTACATGTATTTCAAGAAAGCTTCATTAGTTTTAAAATTACTGTAGATAGCTGGTATTAGTATTTGTTACTTAGGTGGTATTGGTATTTTTTCATAACTGCTTATTTAATGCGAATTTGAGGTAACTGATTAAAGGAAACGATGCGTAAATCCTACTTCCTACTAATATTATAAATGTGAAAGTTTGTGGGTTTGGATGTTTGGATGTTTGTTCCTCAATCACGCAAAAACTACTGAACGGATTTGGTTGAAATTTGGCACATAGATAGAAGATAGCCTGGATTAAAACATAGAATACTTTTTATCCCGATATTCCCACGGGAACGGGAACCACGCGGGTGAAACCGCGGGCGGCCGCTAGTTAACCATAAAAATAACTGCATTAAAAAGTAAAAATCGCCAAAAGTGTAGATAGATGGTCTTGGTTCTTAAGCGTCGATTTATGCATAGCTCGTTGTAGCTAATTGTATTCCATCCCTCCCATTCTTACCCCCTCCAGCTTTCGAGTCTCAATGCTTTAAGGCTGTGGCACAGCTAAACAATTTTATGGCATAATATGATGTGAAGGAATCATGTGTTATAGATTTTCAAAACGTGTTTTAGGCCTTCAGTCTTTTACTAAATGAACGTATACATCGAGACTCTCAGGGCACATTCGCACGACGGACCGGGGTACTTATTGTGTGATTACAAAATCTATCGCAATCGCTTTCATTTGACAGCTAAAGAGGGCTCTACACTCGCGCCGCGAAAGCCCGCGAAGGCCGCGAAGCGCGAATGTGGAGGGTTTCGCGGCTTCGCGTATGGGCTTCGCGATCGCGCTTCGCGGCGTTCCCCGTCCGGTGGCGGTTTTTTGGTCCGCGTCAAAGGACTTGTGTGCCGAACTAATGTTGCCGTGATTCGCGGCCGCGGTTCGCGCGCGAGTCTGGAGGGCTATATTATTCGCACCGTTTTCATGCGCGAACCGCGCCCGTGATTCGCGGCCGCGGTTCGCGGCGCGAGTGTGGAGCCCTCTTAAGAGTAGGGCTCCACACTCGCGCCGCGAAAGCCCGCGAAGGCCGCGAACCGCGAGTGTGGAGGGTTTTACGGCTTCGCGTATAGGCTTCGCGGCTTCGCGTTCGCGCTTCGCGGCGTTCCCTGTCCGCTGGCGGTTTTTTGGTCCGCGTCAAAGGACTTGTGTGCCGAACTAAGGTTGCCGTGATTCGCGGCCGCGGTTCACGCGCGAGTCTGGAGGGCTATATTTTTCGCACCGTTTTCATGCGCGAACCGCGCCCGTGATTCGCGGAAGAGGTTCGCGCGCGAGTGTGGAGCCGGCTATAGATGTGACACAATGATACTTCTTTTTGGCACAAATAAATACTTACCAAAGAAATGTAGCAATGTGTCACATCCATCTGTCAATGAAAGCGATTGCGATAGATTTTGAAATAAGACAATAAGTACCCAGGCCTGACCGGACACGACATGACAAAAAATAGAACGTACGGAATAATATGAACACTTTCACACGATATCCGTGGGACAGACGGTGACTCGCAGTCAAACGATTTTCAACTTAAAATACAGTGAATAAAGGTCAAAGAACAATGGCAAACCTCCGTACAATTTTTTGTTGACATATTTTTTAAGCGTATTATTATGAAAAATATGTTATAGTATATAGTGCTTAAATTCCTTAATAGATTTACGTTAAGTATACGGTTGTCACAAGTCTAGAAATAAAGATATTCCAGTTTGAACTTCCACAGCGAACCACAGTTCCTGGTGCAAACACGAACGGCAAGTACCGTATGTCAGTTCAGTTTGGCCAAAAGACAAAATTTGAAGTCACAATAAAAAAGAGCGACATTTCAAATTCAACAAAATATGGCCGTTTTTGCTGTTCCTAATCAATCACAGTACTTGTTGTATGGTCTGTTTTCCTAATAAACAGACATTCGAGTTTCTTTTTAGATTGATTTTTTTTCCTGACTTAGTAATCTGAAAAATCTTATAAATTTATAATACGTAAATTCGTCGTAATAATGACATTTTAATACGCTTAATAATTAACTCAACAATTATTTCGCTGTTGTTCTTTCCATACGTTATATATTTTTGTCATGGCATGTCTGGTCCGGCCCGTCCGTCGTGTGAATGCGGATTGCGGCCTCAACATTCACAGCCATGTTTATTTAAGCTCAGTCCAAGTGCAAATTCGTACTTTACAAGCATCACATGTGTGCTCATGCACACATTCAATCTGCTTTTGCTTAAGAGGCCGTCCACGTTTTGCCTCTCTCTCGCTCGCACATTTTGAATTGTCAGAAACGACAACTGTTTGTACTTCAGCAACACGAAACTGAAATTTATGTCGAAATGTCCATAATCTTATATTGCGAAAAGTGGCCAGAACATTTTTTGACTACACACTTAGATTTAAAAAACCTTGAGAAAACATGAAAAGTGCGAGCGAGAGAGCGGCAAAACCTGGACGGACCTTAACGTCCGCACGAAGGCTATTTATACACGCTCTCGTTTGACAAAATAAGTTTACAAAACAAGGCAACAATTAATTTCTACCACCCATAAGATACAATTTGGGATACTTTTTTGGGATACTACAATCTGGGATTTGGAGGAAAATGAGAGAGTGATGTGGATTGCATAGAGACATAATTTTATTGTCCTTACAGAAATTACGAACAACGGGTTTAACAATTCAAACTCTGTCTTATGCCTTTCTTTTCAGTCGCCTTGCTGCTACAGCGTTAACGTTAACGTCTCAGCCTCATTGTATGGCCTAAGAATAATTTTATTTGGACTCGTAGACAATATTTATAAACAAGAATTACGGTTTATGGCTCTTAGGTTTGAATTACATAATTGTGAATGATGACTATGCCTATTTGTTAACATCTCTTCTGATATTGACTATCCGAGTGAAGCAGAAAACTAACTGTAATTTTCCTTGAATAAAACCTTTTATTTAATTTCAGAGTTTGTTCATCTCTAGAGGGCGCTACCTAGTGTATTATTATATTGATATGGATCGCTTTATGCAGATGAAATATTTGTAAAGTAGCAAACAACCCATGACGAGTCTAGACAGTTGTTTAATACCTATTCAAATAGTTACAGAACTAATTTAACAATTCTTTCTATCGCTATTAGTGAACTTGGTCCAAAAGATGGCTTGATACTGTTATAAAAGTAACAACCAAACTAAGAATATACCAACATTTCATAGTCAAGACTCGCCTTTATTTAATCTCAAGTAAAATAACTTGAACGCAGCTTGTTTCAGTGTTAAACGTCCTATCTACAACATCATAAATAATTTTATTTAATATACAATCGATCTTGTATCGAGCGACAGTAGACACATGGATTAAAATAAACGTACACCTACTTATCGAATCACAATAAAAATATAAAAACTTTTATTGCATTATTTGGAAATAAATGTATGGACATTCATCAGTCGACACGCCCTAGTACTGAACGATATAAAAATAAAACATAGGATATATTTTATACACAAAATCCGTAACGAATAATACCAATAGTACATATATTGTAATATATACACAAACATGTTCTCGAACGCCGAATAAAAAAACAGACGACCTGTATTTATTATCACAAAAATATTT
Organism: Agriphila tristella; assembly: GCA_928269145.1. NCBI lineage: Eukaryota > Metazoa > Arthropoda > Insecta > Lepidoptera > Crambidae > Agriphila > Agriphila tristella. Next base: position 24,339,586 of record OV743436.1, on the reverse strand, counting down.
AAAATAAGGATTATAATAATTTACAATAGGACTTCGAGTTAGCGATCGTTAAAATCTATTTTTTTATTCAGCATTCTGCCGTCCACACACTCGCATCGCAACACAATGATTTATGATTAAATTTATACAAGAAACCGAAAGAAATGCACATTCGAATTTATTAATTATAGTATGATTAATTACGTTATAACGATCTTTTTTTTATTTTCTCTTACTTTTTCTGGGAAGATATTTAGAATAACACTTATAAAAAGAAATTCAAATCGTAGTGAACGAAGGTTTTCCCAACTTTACTTCATTGAACTAGTTTTCAACTCAGAATAAATAAACTCGAACGGTAGCATTTCCAATTAACATAACAATTAAATAAACTGTGATATACAAAGAAACTATCCGCTAACATGACGTCAAACGTCAATCACCGATACCAACAATTTCATAAGACAACAAACTTTTCGACACTACTTCATGATTCTTTTTTAACGACTATTACCAAAAGAGTTAATTTCGAAAAACAATTACTAATGGCATTACGATTCGAGTTATTGTAAATTCTTTATTCCATCTAAAATATAAATGGAATTTAAAATATCAATAAATTAGCCAAAAACGAATTTAATTTAAACAGGTATGTCTAAAATGGACTAGTTTCGGGTAAACTAAACGAGGAAACAGGCACTGTAAGAGGTTATCACTGTCACATCTCAAGAAGTGAAATTGTTCTTTACTTTGAAGGGTTTACAGTAGTTTTCGAAAGCAACGAGCCGATAAAAAACTTAGCAAACCTAGGGCAGTGTCGCGGCACTTCACAGAGTCACATTGGCCGGCGGCCGTCCGTCACTAGCTCGCACTCACTCCCGAACTCGCCGGAAAATCACGCGCGACTCATTTCACTTGGCTCTTGACGTGCTGTAAGAACTCGTAGTAGGAGAACGCGGATTCCACCCTGTCTTCGACGAGCCGCTCCGTGAACAGCGTGCGCGCCGGGGAGTTGTCCCTGATGAATTTATGTATCATTTAGTATTTTTATACAATAATAAACAATATATACTAGAAAAAAATCCACTCGCACCAGTAGCCCTACCATTATTGATGCAAACTACCGTCTATCGGATATACTACTCAGTCAATGCGAGTGAAAGAGAGAATAGTTTATGGTAGCGTAAACAGTTTGTATCAATATTCTCAGGCGAGAATCGAACTTGCGATCTTTGCAAGTTCGGTCCGATGCTCATCCAACTGAGCTACCGAGTCACTGGTGGCATCATCGAGTCGATTTTTTTCTAGTATGTCCTGCTCTTACGCTGCAAGGTAGCGCTTTTTTATCAGTATGAGGAATTACCTCGACATTCATGTATTATTTTATTATTTCCTACAAAAATAGTATTAACTGAATTAAACTACGTAAATATTATTTGTTCCCAGGCATTGCGAAGCGCGTTAGTGTGCGAGTCTCGTCGGCCGGTTGACTGATTGCGGTAACACCGAATATGTCGTACGGGAACGCGGGATTATTATTAGATTATTAGATTATTATGCTTTTTCTACGAGGAACACTAAGTTTAGTAATATACTTACTTAATGAGCATAATATTGGAGGCATACTGTCGGTCGTCATTGAGCCGGTCCACGAAGGCGTGCAATAAGTTGTCCCCAAGCGTTACGAGGCGCAGTAATGTAATAGTGTCGGACAGGAATGCCGGTAGGAACAAAGATTATTGTCTGTGTGTGTGCGTGTGTGTGTGTTTCATATTATACTTACTTGATAAGCATCACATTGGAGGCGTACGGCCGGTCGTCATTGAGCCGGTCCACGAAGGCATGCAATAAGTTGTTCCCAGGAGTCGCGAGGCGCGGTAACGTGCGCGCCTCGTCGGGCAGTTGACTAAACGCCGTGACGCCGAACGTGTCGGACAGGAAGGCGGGCGCGACGGCGTGGCACACGTACATTATCATCGTTTCGCCGTCGTCTAGAAGGTACGCGCCCGTTGAACTTATCCTGGATGAAAAAATAATATATTACTTCCTAAGTTATCAACTTTAACACCTACCTATATTCGACGTAGTCTCAATTTGGCAGGGTCCCGTTTAAGTGCCTTCTCTCATTTGTCGGCGCGGCAGCGCACAGTACGATCGACGTCACCTCGCCATAGTAAGCAGGCGTGGTTGCCATGATTACTGAGACGAGTTAGAAAGTACACAAAACACTACGCTTACTATTAAAGCTTAAATACGAGCAAGACGGTTCACACACCGGCTCCGCGAAGCGCCGAGCTCACCTAGCACCGCCTTTTAATCATAACGGTTCAATTTCGGGCGCATTGCTGCTTGTTGCCGAGATCGGAACCATAGCTTTACTATGGCAAGGCGATATCGTACCGTTACTGGGCCGACAAATTAGAAAAGGGTCCAAGGCTGAAAGCAAGTCACACACACAAGTATTTGCCAAACGAAACACATATACAACAGTGGTACTGTTCTATGTTCAAATCCGTCTCGCGTTTTTTTTTAGTGCGAAGCGAGACAATGCACGCACACTGACAAAGTGTCACCATTTCATTAATCTAGTGCGTAGAGTTTGCAAGAGCAATAAGTCGATGTTAAAGCTATCGCCGATTGTTGGATTAAGAGAGTCTAATACTAGACTTGTATGTTACTTAGAAACGCGTAAATTACTATCTCCAAACCAATTTGGCTTTAGAAAGAACATGTCAACAGCGGACGCGGTACACAATCTGGTGGACCACATAGCAAAACAACTCGATAAAAATCAAAAATGTGTTGCCGTGTTTTTGGACCTTGCCAAGGCATTCGACACGGTCTCGACCGCCGCTCTAATATCAAAGCTCGAATCCCTCGGAGTGAGAGGCACACAACTGTCACTGTTTCATAGCTATCTATCCGGCAGAACTCAATGTGTTAAAATCGGCCCTTACACTAGCTCAGAGCTCCCAATCACCTGTGGCGTGCCTCAAGGTAGTATTCTCTCTCCCACCCTGTTCTTAGTTTTCATCAATGACCTCTGCAACCTCTGTCTTGATAAAGGTACTATCTTTTCCTACGCTGACGATACAGCTCTTGTGTTCTCCTCGAGCTCCTGGACGGAAACGTATGAAGCAGCTCAAAGAGGCTTTAACGCAGCTAGAACGTGGCTTAACAATAACCTCTTAACGCTTAACCTAACCAAAACAAAAGTGCTAAACTTCTCGATCAAAGGACCTCCCACTAACTTTCCTAACAACTTACAAATAGTAGCAGATACTACGTCCTTAGATAGCAGCAATGCATCCCCCAATCAAATCATTATTGAAGCAGTCAAATCAGTAACATATCTCGGTATAGTCGTGGATTCCAGCCTAACATTTCAACCACATATAATTAAGTTAGCCAATAGAGTGCGTAAGCTGATGTACATTTTCAAACTTCTGCGTTACTCTGCAGAGCCAGACACCATGAAAATGGCCTATATAGCACTGTGTCAATCGATCTTAAATTATTGCATCTCCACGTGGGGCGGTGCAGCCAAAACACATCTCATACTTTGTGAACGTGCACAAAGAGCTGTACTCAAGGTATGTTGTTTTAAGCCCCGCTTATATCCCACCGATCTGCTATATAGTCAGGAGGCAAATATTTAATAAGTCGTCTCCTTCACGATTTTCGTCGGACTCTCTTCTATATACCTAAAACTGGTATGTATGTGTTCCTTGTGCTCTACAAAACACGAAACTGACGGTTTTAAGAGAAGAAAGTGGGGACACGCATAGCTATGACGTCACAAAGATGGCGCCGACCGTAACAAGTTTTTCTTCATTTCTCGAGTTTTATTGCATCAATTTCGGTGTTTGATATGTCATTTGAAAGGTTTTATAATTGTCTATGATTGCTCTTTTGAAACATACTAATTTAGTTTTGTCGTTTTTGAAATATTAACAAAAATATGATTTTTTTTCATAAACTTTTTATTATTTACAGGTTTAAACTAAATATAGAAAAAGATTTGTGTACGTAAGTTTGTAATTTTATAATAAAAAATAAAGTGCGTTTTCATATCTTCTCAAAAATATAAACATCATTGTAGTGCAATAATAAATAAACAAGTTGTGATCAAGTCTGTAGGGAGAGTACTCATAATTTTTGTTCATTTTCTTTTTATTTAATTAAAATTTTCTTCATTTCTCGAGTTACACTTCATCAATTTCAATGTTCGATATGTCATTTGAAAGGTTATATAATTGTCTATGATTGCTTTATTGACAGCTACTAATTTAAGTTTGTCGTTTTTGAAATATTAACAAAAATATGTTTTTTTATACACTTTTTCTTATTTTCCGGTATAACTATAAATAAAGAGAAACATAAATGTGCCTAAGTTTGTTAGTTCATAACAAAAAATAAAGCCCGTTTTATTACTTTCTCAGAAATATAAACATGATTGAAGTGCAATAATAAACAAACAAGTTGTGACCGATTCTGTAAATAAAGTACTCTCTGATTTTTTAAAGCTCTTCTTTATTTCATCAAGTTATTCTTTATTTCTAGAGTTCTACTGCATCAATTTTGTTGTTTGATATGCCATTTGAAAGTGTATGTAATTGCCTATGATTGTTCTTTTGAAAACTGCTAATTAAAGTTTGTCGTTTTTGTTGTTTTTAAAATATTAACAAAAATATGATTCTTTTTCATACACTTTTTCTTATGTACCGGTATAACTAAATAAAGAGAAACATAAGTGTACCTAATTTTGTATGTTTCTAACAAAAAATAAAGTCTGTTTTATTGCCTTCTCAGAAAAATAAACATGGTTGTAGTGCAATAATAAACAAACAAGTTGTGACCAATTCTGTAAAGAAAGTACTCATCTGATTTTACCGCCGTTTTCACTATTGATTTTGAAATGATAAGTATTTAAGAGCTGTGAAAAAGAAGCTGTGCTTTTTACAAATTACAGTATACATATAATATACGTTTACTTTTATATGTATTATAATATCACACATCAAGCAATTTAGATGTACTTGCTAAGCTATTATAAAAAACAATGTACAAAACCAAAGTATTATTTATTGTAATTACCTATAATAACAGTGCAAATAATAGTAGATTGTATTACAAGGGAGCAAAATAATATTTTTACGGCGAGGGCGCTTTTTTGAATCCAGAGCGAAGTGAGGGATTCTTCAGTAGAATCCTGAACGTAGCGAGGGATTCAAAGTATGTCGCCCTCGCCAAAAATATTTTGCGCCCGAGTCATATACTCTACTTTTCATCCCCTTTCTATGAGAAAATAAATAGGAGACTGTGTTTATGTAATTAATAAAAATGTTGTTTATTTAAAAAAGACACGTGAAAAGTAAAAATAATCACAAATTTATAGTTACGTTTGATACACTAGCGCGATTTTCAAATGTTATTGTACTAAGTACGTAAGTATGTACTAATTACAAGAACACAGACTTAATTCGCGCGCTTATGTTTTTTTTTCAGTTCGCCGCGCCGTCTATACAGCCAGTCAATACATACCAGCCGGCGGCGGGGCGCGGCGTTCGAATTCTTTGAAAGATACATGTTCTAAATTCAAATCTCTTTTCCTCCCACTAAAAAGTTCTTACCAGAAAAGAGCTATTTTGGTCCCACTTTTATAGGAACAAAGCATCATTTTTCGAATAGAAGGGATGAAAAAACTATTCCCAATGTGTAGTGAAAATCACTTATTAAGTAGGGAAATGATGAATGAGATAATGTGTTTAGTGAACAGAGTATAGCAAGCAACATATAAGTACTACTTATCAACATCAAGAAAGTTATGCTGATTAAAACATAATTAATTCTTTTCCAATCCTATCATACGTTTTTGCTTTGAGCTTGCACAGTCGCATTTCGTCGTCCGGCAGTCTGTCTTACACTGGCACGATATGAGCTCGATATCTTGCAGACATATTGGATGGAGGTTTCAAGCTTGTGATGGGAATTAGGGAATTGTTATATAACCTCCAGCCACAGTTTTCTGGTAAGAGTAGGGTTTGGATCGGGATATTCGCAGTTTTCCAAATAAGTCTGGTAATTAGCTCTGTGTAGATGGTGCTTCTGACTTCTCTAGAAGGTGGTAATTAAATTACCACCGGTTTTCTCAAATGTTAAAAACCTAGACAAACTGAAATTACCAAGATATCAAGCTCATATCGTGCCAGTGTAAGACAGACTGCCTGACAATGAAATGCGACTGTGCACGCTCAAAGCAAAAACGTATATTGAAAGGAGTATGCCATATTAGAAAAGAAATATTTTAATCAGCATAACATTATGGATGTTGATGAGTAGTATATGTTGCTTGCTATGCTTTGTTCACTAAACTCGATAATTCAATTATGTCAACATTATCTCATTCATTATTTCATTGTTATTTTCTATTTTGTACAATGTGATTTACGTAAAAATAAGTAATTTTCATTACACCTTGGGAATAGTTTTTATTTGTACTATTATTAAGATTACAATAATACTTTGTTTTGTACATTGTTTCTATAATAGCATAGCTTTATTACTTCTAATTTACTGGATGTGTGATATTATAATATGAATATCCTACTAATATAATAAATGTGAAAGTTTGTGGGTTGGTTCCTCAATCACGCAAAAACTACTGAACGGATTTGGTTGAAATTTGGCACACAGATATTAGATAGCCTAGATTAAAACATAGAATACTTTTTATCCCGATATTCCCACGGGAACGGGAACCACGCAGGTGAGACCGCGGGCGGCCGCTAGTATGAAATTATATTACATCTGATATTATAATAAAAAAGTAAACACATATTAGATTTATACTTTAATTTGTAAAAAGCACAGCTTTTTCTCTTAAATACTTATCATTTTCAAATCAATAGTGAAAACAGCGGTACGAATCTTATTTTTACCGCTGTTTTCACTATTGATTTGAAAATGTTCGTACTTTCTTCACAGAATAGGGAACATGCATCAATTTGTTTTTGTATTAAAATCAAAAGTATAATGCGTGAGATAATCAACTGTAATATTGAAACTTTTCTCTTGCGTTTTGTTCTCGTGATATAGTCACTCGAACTTAGCGCGCAGCAGCACCCGCCGGAAACGCTCCATACAAAACGGTCAACATGTGTGACGTCACTCATGTCACGTTTCAGGCGCATTATTATGGAGTTAGTCAAGAATTTTCAAATATCTCCTTAAATATTGCGTTTAAGTACATATGTGTCATACAAAATATTATTTCTTATTCGATATTCTATCCGACTGTTAAGTGCATTATATCCGAAAATGAATAAAAAAAATCGTTATTTTTCCCCTGTGTGATAAAACTAAAATATTATATTTAATTTATTATTTTTCTGATCTATCATGTTTTTATACGTGTCCGCAGCGATTAAGCTCAAATTTATCAAAATCGGTGAGTTATGCATGTTCCCTATTGGTCACAACTTGTTTGTTTATTATTGCACTACAATCACCTTTATATTTCTGGAAAGGTAATAAAATATACATTATTTTCGTTATACATAAACATACAAACTAAGACACACTTATGTTTCTCTTTATTTAGTTATACTGGTAAATAAGAAAGAGTGTATGAAAAAAAACATATTTTTGTTAATATTTTAAAAACAAAACAGCAATACTAAATTAGTAGGTTTCAATAGAATAATCATAGAACATTATAAAACCTTTCAAATGACATATCAAACATTGAAATTGATGCAGTAGAACTCGATAAATGTAGAAAAACTTGATGAAATAAAGAAGAAATTGAAAAAACTAGATGAGTACTTTCCTTACAGAATTGGTAACAACTTGTTTGTATATTATTGCACTACAATGATGTTTATATTTTTCTGAGAAGATATTAAAACAGACTAGATTTTTATTATAAACTTACAAACTAAGGTACAGAAATGTTTTTTTTTAATTTAGCTTATACCTGTGACTAAGAAAAAAAATATGAAAAAAAAAATCATACTTTTGTTAATATTTCAAAAACGACAAGACTAAGTTAGTAGGTTTCAAAAGAGCAATCATAGACAGTTATATAAGCTTTCAAATGACATATCAAACAACGAAATTGATGCAATAGAACTCGAGAAATGAAGAAAAACTTGTTACGGTCGGCCGCCATCTTTGTGACGTCACAGCTATGCGTGTCCCCACTTCCTCCTCTTAAAACCGTCAGTTTCGTGTTTCGTAGAGCACAAGGAACACATACACACCAGTTTTAGGTATATAGAAGAGAGTCCGACGAAAAATCTCAAAATGCTTCGTCGCCACCTAACTAATATGAATATTGCCAAGTACTCACAGTCAGACAGCTTTACATACAGGCAACTATACTAAAGCAGCATTCCCTCACTTACTTCTCCTTAGATTCTTCGCGTAAACGACGTAACCATCTTGTCGCTACTTTGCCCTCAAAAGACACAGCTTTTTGTGGCAGGTTTTTTGTCTTCCGTGGGCCTTATCTATATAACAAAGTACACAAGATCTTATCCATATATAGCCTAACTCTTCATAAACTGAAAACAACTCTCCAGAAGTGGCTTCTCTCACTATCCTACAATGAGACAGAAAATCTTTTGGTGGTCGTAACATAAATAATTTTTTTCATCATGCCTCGCTCCATTCCACACAAACACACACGCACTCACACACACACGCACACACACACACACTCACACACACACACACACACACACACACACACACACACACACTCACACACTCACACATACCTAAGCACTCACACTACACACGCAAATAAAAATTTAAATTTAAATTTCACTAATGTAATGTAATTGTCAACCAATCTGGGTTGTTCCGGCGTATTACAACTTGCACGTTTGTCAAAGTTACTTTCTATAACCTTCCCAACCCAGATCGTATTAACGTAACATAGCCGCAATCTGCTTCATGTTAATTGAATTCAATTTTCTCCCAACATTTTCGCAATGTACAAATAGACTAGCTATTAATTATTGTCCTAACGACTTCGCGTGGTGGAGACCTGGTGACTTGTACTACAGGTCTTAGTTACCTACACAGGCACCAGCGATCCACAACCAAACTTATTTTGTCATATAATTAGCTTGTCCTGATTTTATGTATATATTTGGTTTGTGGTGAGAAATAAACGTCTTTATTATTATTATTATATAGTTTCAACAGACAAAAGGTTGTATTGTAATGAAGAAAAATTTGTAAAGTCATTTCTTTACCCAATATCTATATCTTTGCTAGGTGATGTCACGCATAGATTATTTTTTTTTATCATTAGCCTTTCTTAGTATCAAATGTACCTCTCAGCAGACAGCTGCAATCTAGGCGGATCCGGAGCTTCTTCTTCTTGCCGCAAGTGTTCGTGCAGCTCGTGCACGGGGTACAGGTCGGGGTACACGGCGCGCAGCAGCTGGTACAGGGGCAAGCTCTTCATGTCGCACATGTCTGCTACTCTGTCGTCTAGGCGGGTTGATGTGCCCGTACGGAATGCCCTCTGTTGAGGAATAGTCATGATAGACACGTTTTAACGCATAATAATCATTATGGGCCTTAATTTTTTTTCTTCTGAAACTTAATAACGTTCTTGATAAGAATAGTAAACTAATATCGCGCGGCAAATTGTAACGTGTATCATTCTTCATGTGATTTAAATTAAAAGTGTTTTAAGTAGTAATGGCAGTAGTTTTAAACTATTTTTATTATCAAAAGAAAAAAATATTTCTTACTGAATGAGAACGGTGTTATTGAAATAAATCCACTACGACGACAATGCGTTAAAGCAGTGGTTCTTAATTAGTTTTTTCTACGAATTATTCCAAGAAAAACCTCAAACTCACGTCCCCTCATCGCTTTATATACAGTTGACTGATCTTATCTACTGATCGTATCTTACTTAAGGGGTATGTACCCCTTGATGCAACTTGAAGTTGCATCAAGTTGAACTACTATTTGGGAAACACTGCATAAAAGGGTGTATAAAAGCGCTGTTTACACTGTTAACGCTTATAAACAGAGTCAGTAAATTTCGCATAACACTAGTGCTTTAAGCATGTACCAGACTGTTGTAAACAAGTTACTAACAGCGGTTTTCGTTAACGTTCGGTGTACAACAGTGCAGACAGTCGTTTTCAACGATTTACCACTGTCTACACTTCTTTATAACTCTGTTTGAACTGTTTAATACCGTGTAGATAGCACATTCGTAATCGTAACCCATTACAACACCACTTACCCGTTTAAGCAACGCCAGTAGATACAAGGGCAGTAGCCTCAGTGACCCAGGCGCGTGTAACGCAGCGGTCGCAGCGCCCACGGGCAGATTCTGCGATAGCCGGTGCGCTGATAACACATCTACCGCCACGTTTATTAGCTGTTAAGACAGGATCTCCCCGCCAATATATTCACCGAAAAAGGAGGCATTTTCGTCAAGCTAGGTGTTTGTATTCGGGGATCACGGTCCAACTGATCGATGTTGGGACTATATATTTCCCGCATTTTGGTAGTTGGCTGGAAAATAGTACAAAATGACTAAAATAACACTCACCCGTTTGAGCAGCGCCAGTAGATACAAGGGCAGTAGCCTCAGTGACCCAGGCGCGTGTAACGCAGCGGTCGCAGCGCCCACGGGCAGATTCTGCGATAGTCGGTGCGCCGATAGCACGTCTACCGCCACGTTTATTAGCGCCTCGCGCGCTTCCGACATTGACGCTGATACGCAGCGGTCTACAGCTAAAAGAGTAATAAAAAAGTAATATTTATAATCTGGTAATTTCTATAGAAGTAGCTATTTAAGAAAACCTATACATATAATAAAACAGAAGATTCTAAATGTTTGTACGCGAATAACTCAAAAATACGTCAGATTTTGATGGGATTTTCACAGTTTGGTAGCATAGGGTGCAACTTAAAACCTTCGCTATGTTTCATCTAATTCGGGTGGGTAGAATCTGGGAAACAGCTTGAACTCTCCGTAGTACTAGATTTCATACACTAACGAGATCATTTAAACTGGTCGCCTTATTGTCAAATCACGGACAAAAGGGATACCTACCTGGGGACTTTTCTATTGTCTACGCCACGGTAAAGAAATTTCTCTACCGTGTCCATGCGGCATCATTATTTAAATAAGCTCACATAATAAGCATTTTTAAATCGTCAATTCTTTTACCCTACCACCCTTATTATGACGTCTTTTAGCTGATAAGAAAAATAGGAGCAAAAAACTTGTCACCTTTATCAGATGGAACGATTTTTACAAATATGTATATCGTTTCCAGACTTTATATTAACAAAGATTCACAAATAAATAACATTATTTAATTAGCTCATTTCTTAATGAATTTCAAATTTCTTTATCAATTTACAGGGTTCAAGCTAAATTCAAAGTTTGAACTTATTATTCAGTCTAGGCTGTTACAAGAAAAAAACATACAATTCAATATGCGTTAAGATAGGTAGTCACAAGCAGACCCATTCCCACTGGCAGCACCCGTTCACGAGCATGACGCATGAATCAGCCATCGCTTCGCTCAACCATATTTGAGGGAATATAATGACCCGATTCACACGACACCACCGCAGAAAGAGTGAAATATGATATATAAAATACAGTGCTAACCCATCTTGGCGAGCAGCCCCACGATGCAGTGCTGGTCGGCCGAGTGCAGCACGTCCGTGAGCGTGCTGGCCGTGGGCAGCGCCAGTATCCGCCTCTCACCCAACAATAACACAGCACTCACCCATCTTGGCGAGCAGCCCCACGATGCAGTGCTGGTCGGCCGAGTGCAGCACGTCCGTGAGCGTGCTGGCCGTGGGCAGCGCCAGTATCCGCCTCTCACCCAACAATAACACAGCACTCACCCATCTTGGCAAGCAGCCCCACGATGCAGTGCTGGTCGGCCAAGTGCAGCACGTCCGTGAGCGTGCTGGCCGTGGGCAGCGCCAGTATCCGCCTCTCACCCAACAATAACACAGCACTCACCCATCTTGGCGAGCAGCCCCACGATGCAGTGCTGGTCGGCCGAGTGCAGCACGTCCGTGAACGTGCTGGCCGTGGGCAGCGCCAGTATCCGCCTCTCACCCAACAATAACACAGCACTCACCCATCTTGGCGAGCAGCCCCACGATGCAGTGCTGGTCGGCCGAGTGCAGCACGTCCGTGAGCGTGCTGGCCGTGGGCAGCGCCAGTATCCGCCTCTCACCCAACAATAACACAGCACTCACCCATCTTGGCAAGCAGCCCCACGATGCAGTGCTGGTCGGCCGAGTGCAGCACGTCCGTGAGCGTGCTGGCCGTGGGCAGCGCCTGTATCCGCCTCTCACCCAACAATAACACAGCACTCACCCATCTTGGCGAGCAGCCCCACGATGCAGTGCTGGTCGGCCGAGTGCAGCACGTCCGTGAGCGTGCTGGCCGTGGGCAGCGCCAGTATCCGCCTCTCACCCAACAATAACACAGCACTCACCCATCTTGGCGAGCAGCCCCACGATGCAGTGCTGGTCGGCCGAGTGCAGCACGTCCGTGAGCGTGCTGGCCGTGGGCAGCGCCAGTATCCGCCTCTCACCCAACAATAACACAGCACTCACCCATCTTGGCAAGCAGCCCCACGATGCAGTGCTGGTCGGCCGAGTGCAGCACGTCCGTGAGCGTGCTGGCCGTGGGCAGCGCCAGTATCCGCCTCTCACCCAACAATAACACAGCACTCACCCATCTTGGCGAGCAGCCCCACGATGCAGTGCTGGTCGGCCGAGTGCAGCACGTCCGTGAGCGTGCTGGCCGTGGGCAGCGCCAGTATCCGCCTCTCACCCAACAATAACACAGCACTCACCCATCTTGGCGAGCAGCCCCACGATGCAGTGCTGGTCGGCCGAGTGCAGCACGTCCGTGAACGTGCTGGCCGTGGGCAGCGCCAGTATCCGCCTCTCACCCAACAATAACACAGCACTCACCCATCTTGGCGAGCAGCCCCACGATGCAGTGCTGGTCGGCCGAGTGCAGCACGTCCGTGAGCGTGCTGGCCGTGGGCAGCGCCAGTATCCGCCTCTCACCCAACAATAACACAGCACTCACCCATCTTGGCAAGCAGCCCCACGATGCAGTGCTGGTCGGCCGAGTGCAGCACGTCCGTGAACGTGCTGGCCGTGGGCAGCGCCAGTATCCGCCTCTCACCCAACAATAACACAGCACTCACCCATCTTGGCGAGCAGCCCCACGATGCAGTGCTGGTCGGCCGAGTGCAGCACGTCCGTGAGCGTGCTGGCCGTGGGCAGCGCCAGTATCCGCCTCTCACCCAACAATAACACAGCACTCACCCATCTTGGCGAGCAGCCCCACGATGCAGTGCTGGTCGGCCGAGTGCAGCACGTCCGTGAGCGTGCTGGCCGTGGGCAGCGCCAGTATCCGCCTCTCACCCAACAATAACACAGCACTCACCCATCTTGGCAAGCAGCCCCACGATGCAGTGCTGGTCGGCCGAGTGCAGCACGTCCGTGAGCGTGCTGGCCGTGGGCAGCGCCAGTATCCGCCTCTCACCCAACAATAACACAGCACTCACCCATCTTGGCGAGCAGCCCCACGATGCAGTGCTGGTCGGCCGAGTGCAGCACGTCCGTGAACGTGCTGGCCGTGGGCAGCGCCAGTATCCGCCTCTCACCCAACAATAACACAGCACTCACCCATCTTGGCGAGCAGCCCCACGATGCAGTGCTGGTCGGCCGAGTGCAGCACGTCCGTGAGCGTGCTGGCCGTGGGCAGCGCCAGTATCCGCCTCTCACCCAACAATAACACAGCACTCACCCATCTTGGCAAGCAGCCCCACGATGCAGTGCTGGTCGGCCGAGTGCAGCACGTCCGTGAGCGTGCTGGCCGTGGGCAGCGCCAGTATCCGCCTCTCACCCAACAATAACACAGCACTCACCCATCTTGGCGAGCAGCCCCACGATGCAGTGCTGGTCGGCCGAGTGCAGCACGTCCGTGAACGTGCTGGCCGTGGGCAGCGCCAGTATCCGCCTCTCACCCAACAATAACACAGCACTCACCCATCTTGGCGAGCAGCCCCACGATGCAGTGCTGGTCGGCCGAGTGCAGCACGTCCGTGAGCGTGCTGGCCGTGGGCAGCGCCAGTATCCGCCTCTCACCCAACAATAACACAGCACTCACCCATCTTGGCGAGCAGCCCCACGATGCAGTGCTGGTCGGCCGAGTGCAGCACGTCCGTGAGCGTGCTGGCCGTGGGCAGCGCCAGCGTGTGCACGCGTATCCGCCTTTCACCTGACAACAATAACACGTAGCTATAGCACTAAATAGAGAAACTACGCAAGTTAAGCTTAGTACTACGTACGCTCGAGCAACCCATACATAGACAGCTCTCACCGACACGGAATCTCTGTTACGCTCAGAACAATTCGAGCGCGAGTGCTACGTGGCGTGAAGCCAGTGGCGTGCACTCCATACATGCAAATAAGCACTGCATACCCTTTAGTCACATAAATATATGACCCTAATTCCCCTACCCTATTATTTGTAAACTACTTGACTTGTAATTAAAAAGTTATGAGTTTTGATATGACCCATCATCGTGCACAGGCACTTCTTCGGCTTTCCGTGTCTATTAGTTTAAGCGCCATCTATTTGTGGTTTTTGAAACTTCACTTCACTTTAACCAAAAATCACAAGAACCAACGATCGGCCGGGCGACAGAGGCGCCAATTATTTACCGCGTGTCCATAAGCAGTACTACGGGCTGCTTCTTTTTCATACAATGAATCTCGTGTAGTACACATCAAAAGTGTGACTGTGTGCGTGAAAATGTATCCGCGTGGGTATGTTTTGGAGGCACTGCTTATTTGCAACCCGACCGCGTCATGATTGCATTGCAGAGAGAGAGTAGCGTTTTTTTAGTTTGCCCTTGCATTTGCAGTTAGTTTTGCTTTGTTTTGATTGTTTTTCTATTTTAAGTTAAGTACCTAAGTAATTATTTCGTTAATTTACAGTGAAAAATTCAATAATTTACATGCAAGACCTATGCTGGCAAACTTTGTTTAAATAAATCAAAAATAGCCGCTTCATCGAGGTTACCTTTTGAGGATAAAGTTTTATTAAATTGATTGCAAAGGGAAGATGCGTTGGGTTGGGTTTAAAAAAATGGTAGGTAGGTTATGAATGCCCCTCGTTCTTTTCATAAAAAGTTTTATTATACTTAATTGTAACTGGCTAACAGCTTGTGTACACACAAACCAATTGTATTGTTTTCTGTGCATTTTGTTTTCCAATCAAGATGATAAAAATGTTTGGATTTCGTTCAGTATAGGTTGGTAGACACCGAAACAGTGATAAAATTGGTATATTTTTTATCCGTGCCTATCCTGTCTAAAATCTCTGTGCACGCCACTGCGTGAAGCATTGTACCACGTCACCGCCCCGCGTCCCGGGACTTGAGTTAAAAAATACTTAAATGTTTTAATTTTTAATTCTTGTTTTTTTTCGTCCTTTCTCGTGTACTTATATGTAGATAAGTACGATAATATAATACAATGTACCTAGTACTGTCAGCGTTAAATTGATATGAGCGTCTAGAGGAGTCAAAATTATCTACAAATCAAAAAAGCAATTTGATATACGCAGTCCGAAACATCATATTGGTGTTCAAAATATCTTACTACTCATTGTTTCATATTTATATGACCAGTTAGTGTTCAAAATTATCTTAGCAAACAAATTTCTCAAAGTTATCTGTGCACAATGCATTATTATTACATTATGCACAGAATTTCACCTTTAATGCTAGTGTAACGCCATCTGAAAGCACACGTGTCACACACATGGACAAAGACTCCTCAATAATGAGTTGACTGTAAGTGTCCGGGCACGAAAATGGCGGCGGCGGGGCGGCAGCGGGGCGGCGCGACAGCGGAGCGGCGGCGATGCATTCAACAGTATGGCACAGTATGGAGACGCGCACGAAACGGGCGGTGGCGGAGCGGGGCGACGAGCGATGCACGGGCGGGAGGAGAGCGACGAAAACAAATGAACAAAGTAGTTTGATTTAGTCGCCCGCGATGACAGTAGTGTTGTGTTGAAACATAGCCTTCTATATTTCCAAGCCATGAAGTTGAGCAGAACGGCAACATAGCATGTGGTCAAGCACATAGTATTACATTATTTTAATAATTATTTATTATTTGTTTTTCCTATATTATCTATATTTAAACTAGTTGTAAATTGTGATGTTAGGTTATTTCAATAAAGTTTTATATTTATTATTATTATTTATTCATTAGAACATAAGGTTTGAGTCAAATTATTTGAACTTTTAGGGGGTCCTTTAGTACGATGAGCATTTTGATCTAAGCCTCTCCTAGCAATAAATTTTACATCATTGGAAAGGTCTTTAAACTTGAAACACTTTATTGTAACACAATAAACGTCAACTATTAGTACTTTGAGAGTTATAACGCTCTGAACTTGACCAATTTTTTTATCATTTATGACCTAAAACTCCTAAAATACTAACAATTAATAGAAAGTATGTTTGCAGCAAATATTTATCATATGAAAACCTTTCTAATGATATTTCATTTATTGCTAGAGGTGGGGTAAATCAACTCCCATAGACAATAAACCACTTTTATACTTTAATAACCTTTAACTCCAAAAGTATTAACAATTGATATAAAGTATAGTAATAGCAAATATTTGTCTTTAAAAGACCTTTCTAATGATATATCATTTATTGCTAGAGGGCGTGTTAATCAACTCCCTGCTGAAGAAAATCAACAAAAAAGATGACATCTTTGACAGCCGTTTTTTCCTGGTTAACATTGATATTTTTCTTATTGTTTAATATACAAAGCATTTCAATAAAGGAACTAAATTATTTTCATATTTTAAACCTCACACGATTACTAGGAAAAAAATATCGACCTCTTAAAATTGAAATATTTCCATACATTTAGTATGGAGACTGGCCGACGACATGACCACGAACTGACAGTAACAGACGTTGCCAAACTTATGTTCACGGCTTGCAATTATAGAAGGCTATGGTTGAAACATATAATAGTGTCTGTTTGATTACTGGGTACTTATTTATTATTATTTATTTATTTAAAAATATTTTACAATAAATATATCTAAAAGGGTCAGTTATTATACGGGACATAATAACCTATAGAATTCAGCACTATGATATATATAATCAAATTTTATATTTTTCGGTATTAATTTAATAAGAAATTGTTTCCATAGCAACATCACATTTAAAACATCAATAGAAATAAAAAAAAAAAAGTTTATTTAAAATACAATTTAGGTTTGTCACTACGATATTCTAAAAAGCCCTAGTCCAGTAGGACCACGAGCACATAGTGGTATACCGTGGTCCTACCAGTAGGTCAAATCGGTAGGTCCACGGGCCCTTAATGATATTTAGCCCATCTGTCACAACACTACTAGCGCGGCTGACCGGCCGCTAAGTTTCGTGCCCACGTTCTCATCGCCCCGCCCCGCCGCCGCTCCGCTGCCGCGCCGCCCCGCCACCGCTCGGCCGCCGCCACTTTCGTGTCCGGACACTAAATCCAAACATTATTATATACAACTTTTTTTTTGTATAAACGTAAGCCGAAACAAGGGGCACATATTTTCATTTTCAGAATCAGCACAAAAAAGGTAGTATGATATCTTAAAAACTCACGAAGTTACAAGCTTTTTGTGTTGTCCCGTTAGTAGGGTGTGCGTTAATTATGGTTTTGTAATAGTAGTTTATGAAACTGACACATAAAGAGGGGTATTAAAACACGAGTGTGTGTTTAAAAACCGAGCCGCAGGCGAGGTTTTTAATAGTATCACACGAGTGTTTTAATACCTAGTTATGTGCAGTTTCATACACTACTTTATCTGCACTCATACATTTGGGATTGAACCTACTCAATAAAAGATCAACGTTAGAAAAGAGAGAGAGAGAGACTTTGTTTGTATCAGCTAGGTACCTACCTTGTAATAAGTCATTTCCTTAGCTGCATCTAAAATATCGGGCAGAGTCCATTTTTTTCACAATTTAAAGCACGAATAAAAAAAACCTACAAAATTCAGTAAGTATAACAAAATGTAAAAATTGAAATCAAAACTTTATTTGAAATGCTTTAGAAATGGCGCGCATTCCATCAGAAAAAAAAAGAGATGAGTGCATTCCAACAATTTAATCGCACTAAGTCATCGATTACCATAGAGTGCATTTTAATCAATGAAAATATGTGGGAAAATATCGTTGTTTTTTTTTAATGTTACGGCACTGCCTTCTTTTTGGATTTGCCCTGTATCGTAATGAGAAAAAAAGTTATTTTATGATGCAGTTGACTGCATCGTAATGAGTTTATTTTTTAATTTTACCTATCCACGAAAATACCCAAGATGGATACTGCCCATGAAGTTACTCAAATATTGCAAAAAAATTAGGCAATGTAATGTGCTCGGAAACTCAATCTCAGTAATTGATTCCGTTCGACGAGTATTCCAACGGTTTCTAAAGACTGTTGGCTATGTCCGAAGGGGAAGAAGTATATAATAACACTTATCATTAAATTATATGGGATTAAATTAACTTTGAAGAAAAGGTGCGGTTTTTCTGACGCCGAGTGTATTACCACGCAATGTAACACGTGCAACAGACCGCGCCTGCGAGTGTGTGCTTGTGTAAGCACAGCTGCGTGCAGCCGAGTTGAAATGTCCGTGCTCATGAGATACATTGAGTGATGACGTTTTGAAGTTATTGTTTGTAACGAAATACTTAAAATTTTGATAATGTTTCTTTGGACAAAACTTAGGAAATAACGAATAAAATAAGATTTCATAATAAAATAAAATAAAATACTTTGACCTTCAATAACTTCGTAGCTATTGGTTTCCCAGGTATAGTCTAAAGGACAAAAAAGATCCTGATGATGGGCAGAATACGCTCGGCTTCGTTGATGGTCTTGTTACACCCTGTATATTCTGTGACTTCATACCTTTACTGCTGGTGTAGAGTAATGCTGCCTGGAAGCACACTTGCTGCAGGTCAGCCAGCGACTCCTCAATGGTGAGCTGCATGCCGAAGCCCGCGTCGGGCGATACGTTTGGAAGTGATAGTAAATCCGTCGACCGCACGAAGAAGTTGCCGTGGAACGTGTGGATTGTTATGCCTCTGTCCAAACAAAACAACGATGTCAATAGATTGTTACTTATGAGGCCGTCCACGATTTGCCGCTCTCCCTCGCACATGTTATCATTCACATGTTCATGTTATCTCAAAATTAACCACTTTTCGCAATACAGGGTAATTTTGCGACCTCTTTACAAAATTAAATATAAGTTCAATGAAGTAATAAAACAAAATTTAGTGAAATAATTATGAATTATTTCTTTTTAAATTCACAGTTTTCAGCCACTTTTTATGTCCAAAAAACTTAAGCGCGTACGCTCACCTTCGCGCAAGCGACGCGAGCGGGGGAAGGCGGGTGGCGGGAGGGGGCTCGCGCGGGTCGACCGGGTTTAGACGCAGATCGTCACTTTCGCAAATGGTCATCGCGAAAAATTTGGTCACTTTCGCAAATGGTCACTTTCGCAAATGGTCACTTTCGCAAATCGTCACTTTCGCAAATCGTCACTTTCTCAAATGGTCACTTTCGCAGAATGTCATTCGGATTTTTTTTCTTTTTTTCTCCTATATGTGAAAGTTATGAATGACATTCTGCGAAAGTGACGTTTTGCGAATGTGACCATTTGCGAAAGTGATGATTTGCGAAAGCGACCAAATTTTTCGTGATGACCATTTGCGAAAGTGACGATCTGCGTCAAAACCGACCGTGCGATGCGCAAACAGTGACAACATTTTCAATTTGTGTAGGGAAAAGTTTGGGGTAAAAATGTAAAAAAAATATTTACTTCACAAATTGATTGTACTGCTATTATAGAATGACCTGACATAATTTGAAAAGGGGTCCAAAAATTACCCTGTATAAGATTACGCGGATATTTTACTATGTTTTTACGTTGCGATTTCGTGCGTCAAATCTACATATTACGCTCTATATTACAGTTTCGTGTTTCGTTTCTGAAAGTTACTTAAACTGTCAAAAACGATTTTTTTTTTTACTTCAGCAACACGAAACTGAAATATATGTTAAAATATCTGTAATCTAATATTGCGAAAAGCGGAGGTGGGGAAGGATTTCACACAGAGGCGGTCCCAAAAAATAATTGATGATAGTACTTAGTTATATGATTAATAGAAACAAAATCAATAGAAAAACATCGTAAAATGTTTTCCATTTTTGTAGTTTTCAATGTTGGACCAACCAATAATAAACCTATTAGGTATCTTGAAACTACAATAAAAAAACCTTAGCTAGCTTTCTAGTTCTGTGACTAACAGTTTTCCAAAATAAGGAATAATTAATCAGTAATTAATTAAAAATGATAATGTTGTCAATAATATCGATATGTTTTACTATGAAAAATTCTAGTGTTGCCTCTTTAAATGTGATGTGTTAGTTAGTTCTGTGACTGTTAAAGTAGTCCTCGTAAATAGTACATTACAGCCGAGAACGGGAAGCTAGCGATTGCATTGTCGAGGATGGTTTGAGGGCGCAGGCAAGGGCTTTAATCATTCGAGGCAATGCAAGTAGCTTCCAGTACAAGGCTGTATAGTGCTTTTCTCAAGAAATGGGAGGAAATAGGATTTAAATAAATAAAGAATTCTTTTTTTTTCATTTTTCACTGTCAAATTATGTAATTTTTGAATGTGCTCATCAATGCCTTTCATTTGTCATCCATATGGAATAATTGAAAAAAATATATATTTTGCTTTAATTTTTGTGACAAAATATATAATTTTAGAATGTGCTTATCAAGGCTTTTCATTTGCTACCCATATTGAAAAATAAAAAAAATCTTGTAATTTTTTAAAGGAAAAAAGAAAAGGATTTGTTTTCTTTTTCTTCCTTTAAAAACTTACAAGTTTTTTTTTCAATATGGGTATCAATGAAAAGCCTTGATAAGCACATACCAAAATTATATATTTTGTCACAAAACTAAGGAAAACAAAACAAAATAGATTACCTATTTGTTTACCCTTTTTTTAAAGAAGAATAAGACAGAAAACAAAGAAAATGTTTTTTTAATTTTTATCGATTCGAGTGGCTATGTCAATCGGCCCACTCAGCTCAGTTCGGGAAGTGCGTACTTCCCGCTCTAGTGCGGGAAGTAAGTATTGAAATTCATTTTCGCATTGATGTACCAGACTCCCACGAAAATGTGAAACGCCCCGCATTCTTTTTTCACATGGAACGATAAAATTTCAGAGCATAAGTGAGAAAAAGTACATACCTAGTACACCGCACCCTCATGACGGCTTCGAAGCCGATCTTCCTGGTCAGGTACCGCGACAGTACCCTCTGCAGCTGCGCCGCCTGCCACGCGCGGGACGCCTTGAACAGCGGGATGTGGTGCACGCTGCCCGCGCTGAACTTGCTCATGCCACCTGGGATAATGCAATCATCAATCATCATGGACCTTTAAGGCCAGCCCCTGATTAGGTAACTCTGGTGCTAACAACTTTTGATTGAATCTGACAGAAATCGCAGTAACATCGCTGCTTTAGCACAGAATAATTAATAGTACAACGTACAGAAGTTTCACTCTTCAAAATCCTTACTTAATATTATAAATGCGAAAGTCAGTTTGTTTGTTTGTTTGTTACGCCTTCACGTCCTAACTACTGAACCGATCGTTATGAAATTTTGCATATACGTTGTCAGGGGTACAGAGAAGGACATAGGGTACTTTTCATCCCGAAAAAAGGTATAGTTCCCGAGGGATAGCAAAAAAACCTTTCCACGCAGACGAAGTCGCGGGCGGCCGCTAGTTGTTTAAATAAATTGCGAATCTTGCTCCGACACAATAAAGTGCAATTCAGGTCACACAGCGCTCCCTTCGCTCCAAAACAATGCACTTAGTAGTTGCCTCTCTTTCTATCGCGTAGGTCTTATCTTTTCTGACGTGTGAAATTTGTCCTCTCAGAGGACGCCCGAGCGCTTCATACTCGCGCGCGGAGTGACAGAGCTCTGGCTTTAGTAAGAATTAATGTGACATCTATGTTCCTTAAAACAGCAATGTAACTGCGATTTCTGTCAGAGTTGATCGCAACAAAGTTACAAAATCAGGGGGCAGGAGGCTGATTACGTAACTCTGTTGCTAACAAATTATCGTTTGAAATCTTTTGAATATAATGAAATTTTTCAGTTTCAGTTGATAACAGAATGCTATAATAGTACTTTGCTAATAAATTTTACTAACAAATTTCATTAATTTCAAAAGATTTCAAACGAGAATTGTTAGAGGGCGCAACCTTGGACGAATTAACCACTGGACGCGAAATGACAGCCATATTCGCCTTTACCCCTTAGCCACTTACTGTGACCGATAGCCTCAGTAAACGATATCGCGTTGTCAGTGTGATGCTAGAGCTCGTGGCGAAACTTTGGTACAAAAATGGGCAAAATGCTCCGTATTGTACAGCAAAAAAAATGCGGGCAATCAAGAAATGCTTCTTTTCACGCGTAAGCACAATTTCAACCGATTATAGTAGCTATTTTTCGTAAAATAAATAATATTTGGTATGTAAACAAAGTAGGGTGCCTTAGCCGGTTTGCCGGCCCCCTTTGGTTTTCGGCCATTTCGGAAACATAACTAGGCCTCCTTCACTTGCTCAAGGTCGCGCGGACAAGGACTTTAACAATTTATTGTGTTTAAAAATGTTGACCTTCTCTAAATCTATGCTACCCTGGTATATTTTGGTAATGTAATTTAAAGATATTTCCAATATTTCAATCACTGTACAGTTCCTATTTGATTTTGAGGAGTTCCCTCGTTTATCTTCAAAATCCAAAGTCCAATACCAATGAAATTAATATGGTATCATCCTTAAGTTGTCTTCTTTCGAATAAAAAAAAAGAATCATTTAAATCGGTTAATAAACAAAAAAGTAATGGTTGAAAATTCGCCTGAATTCATATAAAATGGTAACGAAAACGACAGTTTATTCAAGATTACTTGAAAACTACTGAACGATTTCAAAAAATAGGACCAATTTGGAAACAATCCTCAAGTTATAGCGTTTTAATCATTTCAATCGGTTCAGCCGTCTTCGAGTAATCGGTGTACATACATATAAAAATATATATACGCGATGAATAGAATAACCTCCTCCTTTTAAAATTTTTGAAGTCGGTTAAAAATTACTGGCTTACGCACCGAGTAGGTACATTAAAGTAAAACTTACTGTTTTATGAGGTCAGCCAATAGTGCTTTTTCTTCTGGAGTATAGTTTGCACCTCGCTCACGTTTTTTATTTTCTTTTTGAGACATTTTTACTCACAAAAAAATAATACCGAAATAATAAAAATTTCACATCCAACGAATTTGAATGAAAAATGTCAGTTGTCAAACGATACTATGTGTCAAACGCGTTATTTTGGCCAATTTATATACAAACTTTGAATACTTTCCAAAACAAAACTCAACCATTCGGTAATCCCATTAATTTTTTAACTTTATTATTGGCAACAATGTTTAAGGCTCTCATTAGTTAAAGGATTAAATTTTTAACCTAAAGTAGTTTGATGCAACAAACAATTTTAATGATTTCATTAGCGATAAAGTGGCATTAGCTAAAGAAGATTTAAGTACTGTTATTTTGACTTAAACGCGTAAAGTTTTCGGTGTGATACATTTAAATTTGATGGCCGGGTAACTAAATCCATTTTTGGGAGGTCATTTGCTTTTCGGCTGCCTGGCCGAGAACTAATGTATGAGTTTCACAATCCATAATATTTGGCCGGCAATTATGGCCGGAAACCGGCTAAATCACCCTATAATATTGTCATTATTTGACAATGTAATCCCCCCTCACCCCGCAAAAATTGGTTGAACGTGATTTCATACATTTTTCTTACGTTACGTGTCCAGTGGTTAATTCGTCCAAGGGCGCAACACACTATGTACGATAACTTCTGATTTTCATTAGTTTTATTAAAATTTACGCCATAAACAATCAGTCGCAAGAACGATCTTTAAAGTTAATGCGTCAACAAAGGTATCACCGTCCTTTACTTCTTTTAAAAGAAGAAAAAGATGGTGATACATTTAATGAAGTATTAACTTTAAAGATCGTTCTTGCAACTGACTGAAAGTCATTTAGGAAACCACACAGAATGTAAGATGTGAAATAGCGTCAAAAAAACTTTCACTGGTTTTTTTAAATATTTAAGTTTTCAACACAATATAATGTATAATATCCGTAGTATAGCCCGATTTATAACTTCTATGAACATTGCACGTTGCGCAAAACACAAATCGATGTAAATGTGTGAGAGACGTGTGGTAGGGCACGGCTACGCGCATAGTAGCTAACTTAACAACGACCGACGAATGGAAACATTCACTATGAGTCATATACATATTATCTTCCAAAAGTTTAAAATTGTGAATGAGATACCTACACTGGCCTGCAAAACTAAGTACTACAGACAAACTACAGAGGTCTATTTTCATACAAACGAGGTAACTTTGAAGCATTGGTTCTCCGCCCAGGATTAAACGTGGTGTGATCTGATGATGGCCACCCAGGGAGTGAATGGAGAAGATTCAGATCCCCATACACACCCAATTGATCTGATCAGCATTCTAAGAGCTGTAAGGATAAGAGTTATCAGTTACAGCATTTCCATACATTTTAATGCTATTTTCGTGGTTTTTTTAAACATATCCAAACAGCTCTTAGAATGCTGATCAGATCTATTGGATGTGTATGGGGATCTGAATCTTCTCCATTCACTCCCTGGATGGCCATCATCAGATCACACCACGTTTAATCCTGGGCGGAGAACCAATGCTTCAAAGTTACCTCGTTTGTATGAAAATAGACCTCTGTAGTACTTAGTTTTGCAAGCCAGTGTTTCATAAACCTATCTGCCCTCCTAGCATGACCAACGAAACGATATATCGCCTGATATAGCGTTTTATAGACACTCAACTGCCAAAGACTTCTGACAGTTGAACGTGATAAATCGCTATATATATATATCACTAGCGACCGCCCGCGACTTCGTCTGCGTGGATAGTTTTTTGCTATCCCTCGGGAACTGTACGTTTTTACTGGATAAAAGGTATTATGTCCTTTTATGTACCCCTGACAATGTGTATGCAAAATTTCATGATGACCGGTTCAGTAGTTACGACGTGAAGGCGTAACAAACAAACAAACAAACAGACTTGCGCATTTATAATATTACTAGCGGCCGCCCGCGACTTCGTCTGCGTAGAAACTTTTTTTGCTATCCCTCGGGAACAATACATTTTTTCGGGATGAAAGGTACCCTATGTCCTTCTCTGTACCCCTGACAACGTGTATGCAAAATTTCATGATGATCGGTTCAGTAGTTAAGACGTGAAGGCGTAACAAACAAACAAACGGACTTTCGCATTTATAATATTAGTAAGGACTAGCGGCCGCCCGCGACTTCGTCTGCGTGGAAAGTTTTTTGCTATCCCTAGGGAACAATACTTTTTTCGGGATAAAAGGTATCCTATGTCCTTCCCTGTACCCCTGACAACGTGTATGCAAAATTTTATGATGATCGGTTCAGTAGTTAAGACGTGAAAGCGTAACAAACAAACAAATAAACAAACAAACAAACAAACGGACTTTCGCATTTATAATATTAGTAAGGATAGTAAGAATATCGCGTATCAGTGGCCATTCTAGGGGGGCTGCAAAATGCGAAAACATAAAATAAAAGAAACAATAAACAGTACTTACTGAGCGTGGAGAGGTCGCAATACTGTGAGTTGAGCAGGAACAAGTCTACAGCGATCTGCGCGCCGCTGCACTCTAACGCTAGTCGCTTGTAAAAGTCTGTGGCCGGACTTAGGTGAGCCACTTCCTTCGACGACCGAGCGTTCGGGTCCTCCCTGTTATATGTTACACATAAATATAGGAACTCATCACATTTGCTCAGATCCTAAAGCAAAGCTTAATCAATAAAGAATAATAATAAAAATACACGCGACGAAGGTGAATAGATAATCACCTCCTTTACAATTTTTGAAGTCGGTTAAAACCCTACTATGTTGCGGAAAACTAATGAACTTCATTTTTTCTACTAAATATGAATCTGACATAAGAACAAAGCAAATGTGGCACCGCAGAGCACCCAGACCAGAAAAAATAAAAAAATAACTGTTTTACTTTACTCTTATTAATATAATAGATTATTAATTTAGATTGGCCACACAGACTGAATTCGGATACATACGTAATTCTGAACGCAGCTAATCCATACAAATCTATGGCCCTACCACACACATGCGAGATTTATGCATACAGAATTTTCATATATTATCGATATTTCGTTCAGAATTCCGAATCGAAATTCCGTCGTGTAAGTATGTGGCCGGACTCAAAGTCAAAGTCAAATAAGCTTTATTCAAATAAACTTTATTATTAAGTACTTTTTAATTGTCTATATTTTCCTACCACCCGTTCGACTTATTTAGCTGACAAGAAGAACGGGCGCAGGAAACTTATAGAATAGAATAGAATAGAAAAGCATTTATTAACATCACACAGAAGGATTAAGAAAAGAAAACAATATTTTACAATGAATATTAACACATTAACACAGAACAGAAGAGAGATAAAAAGGGTGGAAAAGTGTTCTGCTAAAAGGCCCTGTCTCAGTAAAAAACTTCGAGTCATTCGTAGTTGGTCAGAATGACCCAGAAGCACTGTTATTCTGCCAGGGCCTGTGAATAGTAAGTAGTCGGTTGGACAACACATACCAAAATAAACATATAGTGACATACAAGGAGTGAAACAGACATAAACCAAAACAAGCGTACAAGTAAGCGTACAAGTTATTATAACGTATTAAGTTATCAGCTGTAACAGCCATAAGTAACGATATTTACAAGCTTGAATATATCGTTACCAGATAATTACAACAGGACTAAGCGTGGCCACTTTCGTCAGTTTTTATTCTGTTTATAGGCTGTATTTTTACCTCATTTATAATTTATTATAGGCTGTATTTTTACCTCGGTTGTAATGCTCCAGGGCCGACGTTCGGCAGGCAAGTTTGGAAGACAGTTATTCTACCACCAGTCGGCGCCTGGAAAATATCACATCATGAACAACAAACAAGGTTAGAGCGCCGCCTTTTTTTTCTCTACAATTTCAAAACTATTAAAACTACTACTACTTTAGATGCCTTCCTAAAGCTTCCTAAAGTACTACGGATAGTTCATGCTGTTTCCCTGGATCTACCCACCCGAATTAGATGAAACATGACTTAGATTTTAAGTTGGGCCCCAAGCCACCAAACCGTGAAAATACCATAAAAAACCGTTCAGTGGTTTTTGCACGATGCGTGCGCAATAAACCGACTAAAATTACAAATTATAGTATAGATATGTTACGGCTATACCCGAAGTGCGGCTAAGCCTAGTTTTATCCGGCTAAAACTAGGTGTAGCCGGTAGCTGTTGGCTAAAACTAGGTGTAGCCGATTTGCTCGCGGCTAATACTAGGTGTAGCCGGCTAAAACTAGGTCCAGCATGGGATATAAAAAAAGTTTTTTCTGTTGTCTGTTAAAAAAAATAACCTCAAAATTTAAGGCTCACGCTCCGCTACGCTGCGCGCTCGCCTTAAATTTCTAACCTAACCCGGGACCTACAGGAGTAAAGCAGATCGGTCACACCTAGTTTTAGTCAACAGCTATCGGCTACACCTAGTTTTAGCCGGCTAAAACTAGGTTTAGCCGCACTTCGGGTATTAGCCGTAACAGATACATATTTTAGTAGGAACTCCCATGAGTTTTAAATAAATAAGGAACAGTCAAATATCCTATTTTGCTTACGGTTAGCAACAAAAGTTGATTAACACTTTATCACTGATACTTTTTTGACAGAAAGTCACACGGTTTCAAACATTAATCAAAAAAGTTTTTATGACAAAGTGAAAAGTGTTGAGCTTCTTTCATTGCTGATTGTGCCCCCATCTTACCATCATCTTGTAGGCGGCCTGCAGAGCCGGCCCCAGCGCCGAGGAGGGCACCCCCGGCGCGGAGTACCGCTGCGGCAACACTGTTAGCAGTTCCTTTATCAACTCGCGCCGCTCGCCCAAGTTCACCAGCAACGACTCCGGGGAGGGGAGGAATACGTCTGAGGAGAGAAAAGTGACATATTATGACTCCGGAGACAAATGAAGGTGATATATAAAGGTGATATATTTTTTGTGTCACAAAGTGGAATGGAATCCACTATGGCGGTGAAGCATGCGAAATACTATACTTTTATTTTTTTAAACTAAGAAATTATTTAATGAAAAGTCATGGGAAAAGCTAACTCGTTATACTTAAGATTTTTTACGATATCTTGTAAAACATATAATTACCATGATAAACTAACATCTATCTTGTATCAAGAGAATCTGTTGTTGTAACATATTAGCAGCGTAGCACTTTAGCTACGGTGCTACATCGTAAAACACTACAATTAGTATAGAATTTTTGCTTGACCGCCATCATACTTGGTGGTAAGCGATGCGGTGAGGTGATGCAATCTACGATGAAACGGACATGCCTAGAAATGACTTATTAACTCGCGACTAGAAGGCCCCCAGATTCTACCTATCAAGAAACACGGAGGCAAGGAGTTCCACTCTAGCGGTACGAATGGTAAAACGATAATTGAAGCAAAACGCTAAGTAAGTCTTTGAGATATCCACCAAAATACGATGGCGTAGAATGTACGAATCTGACCCCACTTTGGTGTCTAACCCGTCTTTTATGTGATTCAATCAAAGTCATAGTCAAAATAAAACGTTAAAACGTTTGCTTAATAAACATTTGACTTAATAAAACTTGAGAAAGTAAAAAATGGCAAATGATAATTTGACCGAGTGAATAAA
The DNA here is from genome assembly GCA_928269145.1 of Agriphila tristella. Taxonomy (NCBI): domain Eukaryota; kingdom Metazoa; phylum Arthropoda; class Insecta; order Lepidoptera; family Crambidae; genus Agriphila; species Agriphila tristella. The sequence goes on along the minus strand of OV743436.1, from coordinate 24,310,557 downwards.
ATGAGAAAGCTAAAGATTCATTTGAGAAATGAAACTAGTAAGTTTTTGGGAAGTAAAATTTGACGAAAAGTATTCTGGCAAACGGCAGAACCCCAAGGTACAAGTGCGCGTCGTAGCACACAAACTTTTCGTAGCACACAAACTCTTCGTAGCTTACAACGCTTCGTAGCACACAAACTTTTCATAGCACACAAACGCTTCGTAGCACACAAACTTTTCGTAGCTTACAACGCTTCGTAGCACACAAACTTTTCATAGCACACAAACGCTTCGTAGCACACAAACTTTTCGTAGCTTACAACGCTTCGTAGCACACAAACTTTTCATAGCACACAAACTCTTCGTAGCTTACAACGCTTCGTAGCACACAAACTTTTCATAGCACACAAACGCTTCGTAGCACACAAACTCTTCGTAGCTTACAACGCTTCGTAGCACACAAACTTTTCATAGCACACAAACGCTTCGTAGCACACAAACTCTTCGTAGCTTACAACGCTTCGTAGCACACAAACTTTTCATAGCACACAAACGCTTCGTAGCACACAAACTCTTCGTAGCTTACAACGCTTCGTAGCACACAAACTTTTCATAGCACACAAACGCTTCGTAGCACACAAACTCTTCGTAGCTTACAACGCTTCGTAGCACACAAACTTTTCATAGCACACAAACGCTTCGTAGCACACAAACTTTTCGTAGCACACAAACTTTTCGTAGCACACAAACTCTTCGTAGCACACTAGCTAGGGCCCTGACACTACGTGCACTCACCGTCTACATCGAGCACCGTCATCTCCTTGGGCCGCGTGAGGCCGTCGCTCATGAGGTAGTAGTGCACGTGTAGCACACTAGCTACGGCCCTGACACTACGTGCACTCACCGTCTATATCAAGCAACCGTCATCTCCTTGGGCCGCGTGAGGCCGTCGCTCATGAGGTAGTAGTGCACGTGTAGCACACTAGCTACGGCCCTGACACTACGTGCACTCACCGTCTATATCAAGCAACCGTCATCTCCTTGGGCCGCGTGAGGCCGTCGCTCATGAGGTAGTAGTGCACGTGTAGCACACTAGCTACGGCCCTGACACTACGTGCACTCACCGTCTAAATCGAGCACCGTCATCTCCTTGGGCCGCGTGAGGCCGTCGCTCATGAGGTAGTAGTGCACGTGTAGCACACTAGCTACGGGACTGACACTACGTGCACTCACCGTCTACATCGAGCACCGTCATCTCCTTGGGCCGCGTGAGGCCGTCGCTCATGAGGTAGTAGTGCACGTGTAGCACACTAGCTACGGCCCTGACACTACGTGCACTCACCGTCTATATCAAGCAACCGTCATCTCCTTGGGCCGCGTGAGGCCGTCGCTCATGAGGTAGTAGTGCACGTGTAGCACACTAGCTACGGCCCTGACACTACGTGCACTCACCGTCTACATCGAGCACCGTCATCTCCTTGGGCCGCGTGAGGCCGTCGCTCATGAGGTAGTAGTGCACGTGTAGCACACTAGCTACGGCCCTGACACTACGTGCACTCACCGTCTACATCGAGCACCGTCATCTCCTTGGGCCGCGTGAGGCCGTCGCTCATGAGGTAGTAGTGCACGTGTAGCACACTAGCTACGGCCCTGACACTACGTGCACTCACCGTCTACATCGAGCACCGTCATCTCCTTGGGCCGCGTGAGGCCGTCGCTCATGAGGTAGTAGTGCACGTGTAGCACACTAGCTACGGCCCTGACACTACGTGCACTCACCGTCTACATCGAGCACCGTCATCTCCTTGGGCCGCGTGAGGCCGTCGCTCATGAGGTAGTAGTGCACGTGTAGCACACTAGCTACGGCCCTGACACTACGTGCACTCACCGTCTACATCGAGCACCGTCATCTCCTTGGGCCGCGTGAGGCCGTCGCTCATGAGGTAGTAGTGCACGTGTAGCACACTAGCTACGGCCCTGACACTACGTGCACTCACCGTCTACATCGAGCACCGTCATCTCCTTGGGCCGCGTGAGGCCGTCGCTCATGAGGTAGTAGTGCACGTGTAGCACACTAGCTACGGCCCTGACACTACGTGCACTCACCGTCTACATCGAGCACCGTCATCTCCTTGGGCCGCGTGAGGCCGTCGCTCATGAGGTAGTAGTGCACGTGTAGCACACTAGCTACGGCCCTGACACTACGTGCACTCACCGTCTACATCGAGCACCGTCATCTCCTTGGGCCGCGTGAGGCCGTCGCTCATGAGGTAGTAGTGCACGTGTAGCACACTAGCTACGGCCCTGACACTACGTGCACTCACCGTCTACATCGAGCACCGTCATCTCCTTGGGCCGCGTGAGGCCGTCGCTCATGAGGTAGTAGTGCACGTGTAGCACACTAGCTACGGCCCTGACACTACGTGCACTCACCGTCTACATCGAGCACCGTCATCTCCTTGGGCCGCGTGAGGCCGTCGCTCATGAGGTAGTAGTGCACGTGCGCGTCGTAGCACACGAACCCGATCTGCGTGCGCGCGTCGCCCGGTAGCTGGTCCAGGGAGTTCTTCAACGTGTCGCACACAACCTGAAACAATTGATACGTTGTTAACTTTTAATCTTACACTACTTATCGATGAACGTAGACTAAATTATATCTTACACAGACCAAGCAAAGACAGAGTCTATGGCGGCTGATATTTAATGTTATATGTACTAGAGTTGTTTCAACTTTATTGCTTGGTCTTAAGAGCGTTGACGCCCTCGTTTATAAGAAATGACTTAGATATTTGTATAATACTAGCTTCTGCCCGCGACTTCGTCCGCGTGGATATTAGACGAAATCCTTTTAAGGAACCTTCAACCAGGATCCGGCCAGCCATTTTTACGCGATTAGGCGAGTCCCCATCAAGCGCGCTGCCTCGCGAGGCAAGACATTTGCCGCGTGTGGCGGGCCTCGCACAAGGCTTCCAGTTCCCGTTCCCGCTCCCGCTCCCGTTCCCCGTTCCCGTTCCGTTCCCGTCCCGTTTGCGTTCCCGTCCCGTAAACGTCCCGTAACCGTCCCGTACCCCTTCCGTTTCCGTTCCCATCCCGTTCCTGTCCCGTTCCCATCCTGTTCTCGTTCCCGTTCCCGTCCCGTTATATTCCCGTTCCGTTCACGTTTCGTTCCCGTTCCCATTCCCGTTCCGTTCCCGCTGCGTTCCCGTCCCGTAAACGTCCCCTAACCGTCCCGTACGCCTTACGTTCCCGTTCTTGTTCCCGTTCCGTTCCCGTCCGGTTCTTGTTCCCGTTCCCGTTCCCATCTTGTTCTATTCCCGTTCCATTCCCGTTTCATTCCAGTTTCGTTCCCGTTCCGTTCCCGTTACGTTCCTGTTTCATTCCCGTTTCGTTCCGTTCCCGTTCCGTTCCCGTCCGATCCCGTCCCGTACTCGTCCCGTACCTCTTCTGTTCCCGTTCCCGTACCCGTCCCGTTCTAGTTGCCGTTACCGTCTCGTTCTGTTCCGTTCCGTTCCGTTCCATTCCGTTCCGTTCCGTTCCGTTCCGTTCCGTTCCTTTCCTTTCCTTTCCTTTCCGTTTTTTTTCGTTTCGTTTCGTTCCGTTCCGTTCAGTTCCGTTCCGTTCCGTTCCGTTCCGTTCCGTTCCGTTACCGTTACCGTTACCGTTACCGTTACCTATACCGTTACCGTTACCGTTACCGTCACCGTTACCGTTACCGTGCCCGTGCCCGTTCCGGTTCCCGTTCCCGTTCCCTGGATGTGCATGTCCAGGTCCAGGTCCATATGTGTCATGTCCATCGCGTTGGACTTCAAAATAAATCTCATTTTCGCAATCACCATCCCATAAAACCTCAAGAACGACATCCATATCGATTTTTATGTTACTCACCCCACTTACCCTGTAAGGGGTTGATTTTCAATATCCCAAAATATATATTTAGACGTGCTCCTACGAATTTTAAAGTTGTAATTTCGGTTTTATATTCTTTTTCCATACAAAATTTGAACCCCATTTTTACCCCTTTAGGGGTTAAATCATGTCCACCGTGTTGGACTTCAAAATAAATGTCATTTTTGCAATCGTCATCCCAGAAAACCCCAATAACGACATCTATATCGATTTTTATGTTTACTCACCCCATTTACCCCCTAAGGGGTTGATTTTCAAAATAACAAAATATATATTGGCCTATTTATTTTTACATGTGCTCCTACGAAGTTTAAAGTTGTAATGTCTATTTTATATTATTTTTCCACACAAAATTTGGACCCCATTTTCACCCCTTTAGGGGTTAAATCATGTCCACCGTGTTGGACTTCAAAATAAATGTAATTTTTGCAATCGTCATCCCAGAAAACCCCAATAACGACATCTATATCGATTTTTATGTTTACTCACCCCATTTACCCCCTAAGGGTTGATTTTCAAAATAACAAAATATATATATGCCTATTTATTTTTAGATGTGCTCCTAAGAAGTTTAAAGTTGTAATGTCTATTTTATATTATTTTTCCATACAAAATTTGGACCCCATTTTCACCCCTTTAGGGGTTAAATCATGTCCACCGTGGTTGGACTTCAAAATAAATGTCATTTTTGCAATCGTCATCCCACAAAACCCCGATAACGACATCCATATCTATTTTTAGGTTTTTTTTAACCCTTTTCACCCCCATTTCATCCCCTTTGGAGTTAAAATCCAAACAAAAACAATATACGTTGCTTTAGATTTCTATCCATAAGTCTAAATTATAAATTTAGCGATTTTTACTTCGAAAATGAAGGATTTTCTTTAATACACAACTTCATCCCCCTTTTAACCCCTTCGGGGGTAGAATTTTGAAAAACGCTGAGACCCGTATTTATTAATTTTCAATCGTCAGCCTAAACACAAAATTTGAAGATTCTAGCTTCAAAACTGAGGGACTTTCATACAAACTTTCATCCCTTATTTCATCCCCTTAAGGATGGAATTTTCAAAAATCCTTCCTTAGTGGATGCCTACACTGTATAAAGTATCTGTGTGCAAAATTTCAAGTCTCTAGGTCCAGCGGTTTGGGCTGTGCGTTGATAGATCAGTCAGTCAGTCAGTCAGTCAGTCAGTCATTCAGTTTACGATTTTATATATTAAGATTCCGAGTACACTGCGGGCTGCGGCGGGCGCAGCATGTACTCGCCGGGCGCGAGCACTCGATGGTGGCCTACATATGTGTAATGTGTGGATGCAACATAACATAGTACCTGCAAGTACCCCGAGTCCCGCGCCAGCTGCGACACGTCGAACAGGAACAAGTACACTGCGGGCTGCGGCGGGCGCAGCATGTACTCGCCGGGAGCGATGAATTCAATGGTAGCCGACTTTATCTCCGGCCGCCGCGACGGATCGCCGTACGATTTCGACACCGGGTCGTATTGGAACTCTTCCGGCACTGTGATGATAAAGTAGTATTAAAATAAAAACAGGAATTTGTTCCGGTATTATCAGTGCAGGTGTATTATTCCCATGTTATTTTATGTATATTCCCACCCATGTTATACCTATAAAGAAACAGGTATCTGCTACCGGTCCCTGTTACCATTACACCTGCACCGATCGGTACCGACCCGCACAGACTCGCCTGCACCGGAAACCAGGGGCCGTATTATGACCTCTTATTTCCAGGTAGTTTTCTGACTGGCCATCAATCTATCTTATCTCTTTTATTTGCTAGACGACGAGAAAGAGATATCACTACAGCAATTTATAAACTTGGCAGGATTTAAGAACTTGTAATACGGCCTCTGTTTCATTATGTAAGCACCCTTATACGTGAAGAGTTCCTAGTACGTGTTTATGAGTGTACAACTGATAATACAATTTCTTAAAGTCCAAATAGACGTGCTATAAAAATTATTCTTTTGAATATAGGTAATTTATTAAAAACCAATCTGTCATAATACAAACTTCATTATCATGGAGACAGCTTACTGTTTAACGATAAACATTTATCTTTAAGCAGTTATTTTATATTATCTTAAGACGACGTATTCACAAGAGCCGAAAATCATGTTCTCATTTATTTGTATTGTCCACTTAACAACATTTTTAGCACTCTTTATTTTTTTTTGTAAAGATTCCAATCCACAATAGTATATTTCATTACGAGTGCGGAAAGCCTGTCATTGCAAAGAGTTCCGACAAATGTCTACCCGAGCCGAGGCGCAGCCGAAGGTGAGAGTTGACAGTCGGAAAAAGTTGCAATGACGGTTCCGCACGTGTACTGAACAACTATTTTTAATACAGTTGCGAAAAAATGAGCCACTTAACCGTCTTTTTCTTATCACTTACCCGCGCAAACTCCTATAAGCAGAGACTATGGCAGTGCACGTCATACAGCCAACTTTTTTATATTTATAAAGGAGAATGGCAAACTGGGAACCATTTTCCAAATTCATAAATACTGAGCGTGCCCAATTCGGACCTTATGAGATTTAAAGGTCATAATTTGGTGGTTACTTTTCAATTTAAAGTGTTCGTAAAGAAGGAGGGAACATTTAGAAAAACATGATAGTAATATTCTTCTTAGCTAGAAACAAAACGCAATTGATCTGAAACAAAACGCTTTTTGAGGTTTGGTTTATTATTGTTATATTGGCCCCTCTAGAAAAAAAGACAGGGAACCAATCACGTCACGTAAATATATATATCCAGGACAGCCAACATGACAGCAGTCTAAGAACGGCAATGTTATTAAGGCTATATTCCGAATCACGATAAAATCGATGTCAGCGCTCACGTTATCTGTCAAACCCATACAAAATCACCGACTCGGAACGCATTTTAGTGCGCTGTCATCGATTTTAGTGTGATTCGGAATGCAGCCCATGTTGGTTTGCCTACTAGGTGCTGTTTTGAGGTTAAGTTTTAAAATCAACTTTTTATCCCCAGCTTTAAAGTGTATCTTACGATTACATAATTAATTAGGCTTTAATAGAGGATTAAAGTCATGCTATTTACTTCTTGGCACGCTAAGCCTTTATGTGGTTCTGAAAATATATAGGCACCTGCCATTCTCCTTTAATTTGGCCGATACTAATATTAATTTAAAGTTTAAATTTTAATTAAAATTACTTTTAAATCTGATATTGAAACAAATTAGTAGCTTCTTTTTGGAATATTTGCATGAATCATAAAAACTTCTATGATTTTTTTTAGTAAAAACTTCGTGGTTGGTTTTTTTCTTTTTAATAGACATTATTTTGACAGTTGGGAAAGAAAACGCACGAGTTCGAAAAAGGTAAAGAAAAAGCTCGAGTGTGTAATAGCCCACATCCCGAACGCTATACGTCCCTGCAATACGCCACTTTTTGAGCAACTGTATTAAAAAAGATTTACTTAATTACTTTAGATTCAGCAAAGGTAGTTTTCTCAAATGGGATGACTTTATATGTTCCTGTTCAATCCTTTCAATATGCCATCCTACTACCAGTCACAACAACAACAACGACACAGACAGCTGTTGATATTTTTGGTTATCGTTTTTATCAGTCAGAAAGTTTCAAAGTCATTGACATCATGGCAGTCTAACGCTTTTTTACAAAGAAACATAATAATATGATTTATTTAATATTCCAAACTCTTTATTTGCCTCAAATTAAGTTAGAGTCATTCTAAGAGTTCATTCTTGTAGTAAATTATCTCTTTCCAAATAAAATAAGTTCCCTTTTCTATTAGTCTATCTGTAATGATCTGTAATGTCGTGGACAGACTTTGCGCCCAAGAGAGGCGCAGAGACTTTCCAAGAGGGGCGCGGGCCACCTGTGTACTTCATATGTCTTTGTTTTGGGTCAAATATTTTTTTCTAACCTGCTATTATCCTACAATTATCTATGTAGAGGGGGGCGCGGATTTTTTTCGCGTTCCTAATAAGTTAGGGAACCCCTGATTTAAGGTATGATGATGAATGTGTGCATAGTACTTACAGTCGTTTACTCTGTAGCAGAGGTTGCATTTCCATCGCTTGGCGTCAACAAAGTACACGAAGGGGTTTATGTAGGTACGGCACGCTCGACAGCGAACTATCGTTGTGCACTGGATCACGGGTAGGTGCTGTGAAAACAATTCAACAAGTTTGTGGCTTTGGATGTTTGGACTTTTGTTCCTCAACCACGCAAAAACTACTGAACGGATTTGGTTAAAAATTATTTAAAAAGCAAAATGACCGACTTCAAAGAACCTGCCTCTAAAAAGCAAGAAATAATATTCAAATCATTAGATACGCATTATCATCGTTATAATAACGTCTATTGAAGTCGGGTGGGGTACGAACGTACCGTACGTCAGTGTTGGGCGTAATTAATTACTTTTGTAATTCAATTACTAATTAAACGAAAAGTAATTGAATTACTTTAATTGAAATTACATGTAATTGAAATTAATATAAGGCAACTACATAAATCACTAGTAATTCTAATTACATTAGTTTGTAATTACAATTACTCAATTACTTTTTATGGGTACTTAACATAAAATATAAATAAAATTGAGCTGTTGATCACTTGCTGCCCGCACGCAGCATATCACAATGAGGGCTTTTCCAAAGCACAAAAAACTGTAGGATCGATAGATGGCGTTGATAAATTAAGCACTGTCAACTTAGGCGCGTTCAGAACCTACGCTCCGAGTGCAACCAAAGTTGTGTCAACCGAACGTCACGCTCTAATGTTTGATACGCCGTTTGAGCAATTGGTTGCACTCGGAGCGTAAGTTCTGAACGCGCCTCAGTTGACAGTGCTTATTTTATCAACGCCATCTATCGATCCTATGGTTTTTAGTCCTTTGGAAAATCCCTCATTCACAACCGATGCTTTTAGTGCATGGCATACAGGTAAGTATCCCTTCTCGCGCCTCCTCGCGTGGACCTCTCCTCTCTTCGTCGCACCCGTCGCGTCAGTGCGTCGTTAGCAGGGGTGTGTTCCGTGACTTCGCTCGAGTGCAATCGAGCGCACTCTAGTGCGCGCTCTAGCCTTTCCGTGGTTCGGTGAAATTTTACTCTGACAGCTGTCAGAGCGAAGTTTCATCCGTTCCGTGGCTCGGAGCGCAACAACCATCAAAATAGATGGTGGAAAAACGCTCTGACGTTTATCATTACAAAATAATGTCATTGTCATTTTGACATTATTTTGCATTTTGATGTCTTTGTGTCTAAGTTTCAAAAAGCTCATGGTTTCTCCTCAAAATACAGATTTTTATTTGAGTAAGTCTAAAAGAAAGTTTAAATTATCCCTATTCCAAATGGAAAACGAAAACTTTGTACCTAAAGAGTTTAAAAAAACAACTCGATCGTTCCGTGGTTTGGTTGCAACTAAAACGGGTTAAATTTTAACCAAACAACTACACCCAAAACGACGGAACGCAACCCAGTGGTTTCGCTACCACATACACAAATCGCTCGTGCATCTCATTTGCGCATCTCAGTATCGTATTATTTAAAATACTACCTTAACTTTAAAAGAAATTATATAAGTAGTCGGGTAATTACAATTAACAATTACAATTACTAATTGTAATTGTTAACTGAATTACTTTTTAATAATTTCAAGTAATTTGTAATTGAAGTCGCCAATTACAATTTGTAATTGTAATTGTTAATTTGTAGTTAATTACATTTTGCCCAACACTGCCGTACGTACGTACGGGAAGTACAACTTCCTTTTTTTATTCTTTGAAGTCGGTCTTTTTGCTTTTTAAACATTTTTTTTTATTTTTAGTGTAAGTACCTTCTGCATTAAGTAGTGTAGATATATTATTAGGTAGAAAAATCGGCTCAGCCAAACGTGAGATAATCTCGGAGAAACATACATACATACAGGTCAAACTGAGACCCTTATTTTTTTAACAAAGTCGTCAAGGTAGGTAATGCGAAATCATAGTATTTTCAGGATTACTTGAAAACTACTGAACCGATTTGAGAAAAAAATAATGGGACCATTTTGCAAGAATACTCAATCGAACAAAAAAAGAATCATCAAAATCGGTCCATAAATGACGAAGATATGCGCGATCAACGATTTAAAAAAAGTATACAATCGAATTGAGAACCTCCTTTTGATGAAGTCGGTTAAAAATTTTGCACACAGATAGTTTATATACTTTTTATCCTTTTTATCCCGATATTCCCACGGGAACGGAAACCACGCAGGTGAAACCGCGGGCGGTCGATAGTAAAACATATATTTAAATTTGGGATTTTTGCATTCACAATGCTATTTTTATACAATACTAAATAATATACTAGAAAAAATGGCTTGCAGCGTAAGAGTGGGATATACTAGAAGAAATTACGACACCACTAGTGACTTGGTAGCTCAGCGGTCATGAGCGGTCAGAGCATTGGACCAGATATCTAAACATTGCGGGTTTGATTCCCATCCGAGGATTGATCTGGTGCGTGTCGTACTTTTTCTAGTATATTATTTAATATTGTAAAAAATAATTGAGATTAAATAACATGTTTGTTGTGTTATGGAAAAAGTACAAAATGTGATTAATTTTGTATTAAAATCAACTCGACAGAAGTTGCCAACTTCAGAGCGCTTGCGGTACAAAACAGTGTAAGTATTTTAATGTGTAAAATTTCTTTGACAAACATTCTCGAGTGAAATTGAACGCATTGTATTTATGATTGTTTACTAAAAAAGATCAAACTTACATTTAAATCCTTGAATGGGTGTATGAGTATTCCGAGGGGCAATCTCGACTTTTGCAGTAGACTGTTAGTCTCCGGTATACGATTTATAGTACATCTGAAGATTCTGGAATAAAGATAAGTCAGTTAGTAATTTCAACCAATATAGAAAAAACATTGAAATATTCTTATAGAGTAATGTTATTTTTATATGAATGTCCTGTCATAAAAGCTCTTATCTGTTACGTAAATAGGTAAATAAAATTCAGATTTTAAGTAGCAAAATCATTATTTTTGGAATTGTTAAAAATAAAAAACGTGTTTTATAGAATAACCTACTTAACTAAGCCACTTACTGAATAAGAATTTTAATACATTGTAAATAAAAGCCACGACGCAATTGAAGGATCATTATTTAAAATTACAATTATATCGCTAGTATAGCTACATTGCATTTTTAGTGCTTAAATGGAAAAATTTTATTGCATTTTAGTAAAAAACTAAGACGAAAAAACATAATATTTTCTTTTTACTTATTCCAATTTTCAAGTAGTAAGATTAAAAAAAATACATAATCATGATGGAATATGGTAGGTAATAAAAAGTATAAACTTAATAATTGCACACCAACTGAAATTTAGAAAAGAAGTTATTGTGTCTGATTACTGATAAGATAAAAAAAGACCTTGAAATAGGAAACTAAATCAGTACACCTACTCTGAAAGTCTATATAGATAAATGTGACGAAATATGTATCTTAAGAAATATTAGAATTAATAAATAAATCATACTTTACAACTTTTATTTTGTTCTTTAGACTGTATATGCAATTGTGCATTCAATGCAGCCTGTCTGCATTAGCTGACTGCACCTATACATACATTCAATGCAGCCTGCCTGCATTAGCTGACTGTACCTATACATGCATTCAATGCAGCCTGCCTGCATTAACTGACTGTACCTATACATGCATTCAATGCAGCCTGCCTGCATTAGCTGACTGTACCTATACATGCATTCAATGCAGCCTGCCTGCATTAGCTGACTGCACCTATACATACATTCAATGCAGCCTGCCTGCATTAGCTGACTGTACCTATACATGCATTCAATGCAGCCTGCCTGCATTAGCTGACTATACCTATACATGCATTCAATGCAGCCTGCCTGCATTAGCTGACTGTACCTATACATGCATTCAATGCAGCCTCCCTGCATTAGCTGACTGTACCTATACATGCATTCAATCACAGATAATATAATACTATACTAGTATTCAATGCAGCCTGCCTGCATTAGCTGACTGTACCTATACATGCATTAGCTTTAAATTTTTAATACTGGCATTTGGTACTATAATTATAATTTAGAACAGGGATCCCCAAAGTGGTCGATATCAACCCCTTGGGGTCAAAATCGGTTAAAAACAATAATTTAATTATATCTGATTCAATTTTATCAATATTTACTATTTGGCTATGGGGGTCTGAGGTATCAGTCATTTTAGAAAAGGAGTCTCTTGCCTAAAATAATTTGGGAATTCCTGATTTAGAACATCCATAATTATGACTAACTTATATATTTTGTATTCTGTGGCTATGTCTGATTCATATGAACTTTGATAATATTATATCAAGATTCCATATAACAAACAACCAATTCCATATAAGAATGTTTTATACAAAAACAATAGATTATAGGTACTGTTCAAAACAGCAACTGAATAAACATTACAAACACATTCCTTTTGTTTAATAACAAATAAAAAAACCGGCCAAGTGCGAGTCGGACTCGCGCACGAAGGGTTCCGTACCAAAATACGGCAAAAAAACACGTTTGTTGTATGGCAGCCCCCCTTAAATATTTATTTTATTGTTTTTAGTATTTGTTGTTATAGCGGCAACAAAAATACATCATCTGTGAAAATTTCAACTGTCTAGCTATCACGGTTCATGAGATACAGCCTGGTGACAGACAGACAGACGGACAGCGGAGTTTTAGTAATAGGGTCCCGTTTTTACCCTTTGGGTACGGAACCCTAAAAATGATTAACACAATTCTCTCTTAATAGCTTGACTGACACTGCCTCAGATTTGAATTTTTATTCAATTAATGATCATGTATGTGTAAGACCATGGTTTGATATAACTGCTCATAAGGCATAAAGTTATGTGGAGAGTTTGATGACTTGTAAATACATGTGACATTTAAAAGTAAGTGTTTTATAATATTAAGTGTCTAGAGTAGACACACTATGCCGTGACCGAATTTCGGTCTAGTTACAGCTGCAATGCTTTGTGAATAACTACCAACACATCTGCTGGAGTTTATGTAGTGTTTTTTTCATATAAGCACGTAACTTCAGCATAGTGTGTCCAGACACCCATAATAAATAAAAGTATACACTTACTCAGGACTGCAGTTTGGTGCTTCAGCAAATTGATGACCGAGCCTTATTTCAGGCGGGTCCTCTGGATACTCGGGGAGGATGTGCCGGCACTGCATCAAGTCTATCATTTGGTGGCCCCACAGCTGATCGAAGCCTTGTTTTGTTACACTCAACTGGCCCATCTGCTGAGTCAAGGCCTGAGCCCCGTGCTGCTGAGGATATTGTTTGTTCATCATAGGTTGCTGCATCATTGGTTGCTGGTTGTTCACAAAGTTACCTTGGGGCATTTGTGGATATCTATTTTGCATATTGCTTTTCGGTGGTCCACTTAGAGGCCCACTTGGAGGACCACTTATAGGTCCGATTGGTGGCCCACTTATAGGTCCAATTGGTGTCCCACTCATAGGCCCGATTGGTAGCCCACTCAGAGACCCACTTGGCAGCCCACTTAGAGGCCCACTTGGTGGCCCTTGAGGTACATTCATTGATCCTATTTGATTGATTGGTGGGCCTTGAAATCCAGGAGGTAAGCTTTGAGGTCCACTAAAACTATTAGCACTCAATGGGTTAATCGGTTGCCCAAGTCCTGAACCATTTCGTGGAGGCCCAGGATATGCTTGATTCTGAATTGGTGCACTACTAATAGGTGGTATCATCGGTGAACCACTCATTGGAACTGTACCCCCAATAGGCCTAGGGGGCATTCCACCACCAATTGGAGGTCCAGATATAGGTGGAGGTCCTAATAAATTACTATTTGGACCATTAATACCTGCGGGTCTAGTAAGGCCTGGAGGCCCACTAACAGCTGTAGGTCCCATCGGTGGGCCATTAAAAACTGGGCCGCTGGTCATTGTTCCTTGTATCAATGGACTGTTCCTTGGTGGTCCTGAGATAGGTATATTTGGCTGGCTAGTTATCAGTCCTGGTTGTGATGCTGCACTCACACTAATGGGAGCAGGTGGTCCTTGATTGAAAGGGGCACCCATTGTTCCAGTAACAAAATTACTACTGCTGGCCGGTGTTCGCATACCCAGGGGAGGACCAAAAGCATTTGTTGACACTGAATACTGATTTGAAGTTGGTGGCAAGAAATTGACGGGTGGACCGGGTGGACCGGGAGGACCATTTATAAGAGGTTGGAACTGACTAGAAGGATTTCGCGGTGATGCATTTTCATTGATTTGCTGTTTTTGCTGATTATAATTAGGTGGATAAGGTGATGGATTGTTAGCATTTGAAGTTGTCATAGGGCTAGTCGGGGGGAACGTAGGCAAAGGATTAGAGGCCGGAGGAACAGTGGCAGGTTTGACAGGTGGGTGCATCAGAGATGACTGCAATCCTAATGGTTGTTGAGGCATAATTCCTGACTGATTGAAAGCTGGAGAACTGCTTGCGCTTTGATTATAGTTGTTCATGGTGTGAGAAACGCTGCTTTGATGAATCGACGTCGGTAAATGCACAGGGCTGTTTGAGTTAGCATCCTGTTTCATATTCGTAAATCCTGGTGGCAATTGACTAGGTGGAACTTGGCTAAACTGCGGATTGTGCGTTGACATCGGTGGGCCACTATTAGGGTTCATTTGGGGTGGCCCTGGCATATTATTGAACGGATTTGGAGGTAAGTTCGACATAACTTTCAATCTGGAAACATGGAATGGGATTGTATTAAAATTGATCTTACAAACATGATAGACGGTAAATAATGTGTCTATATGATATTTGCAATGAGATAAAAACGTTTATGATGACAGAGTTTCAATTAAAACATGCTAATTCACTGTTTTTTAATGACGGAGGGGCGATTGATATCACAACTACTTACCGTCACTAAATTGAAGTTGAAGCACAAAAAAACTATACACTCACTTTTAATTAGCTATACCATTCTCACATAATAACAGATAGTGAGAAATAAAGTAATAAAATTATTTAGAGAACGAAAATACGACCCTAACTTACGTGGCTGAGCAATTTGCAGCGCCCTCTAGTGATTGATTAATTTGACAGTAAACGTCAAACAAAAGAGTACTCTGTGCGTCAAACTAAGGGCGGGTCCATAGCGCATGTTTTGCTCTACACAATCAACAAAAACATCTACACAAAACATTGTTTGTGAAACAGACTGAAACATGTTTCTCTACACACGCCGCGCCTTCCACAGCGTAGCTTGTGTAGGCAAAACTTCATTGTTGCCAATTTAGCTTAGTACTTTATTAAAGAAATGTCATATTTTTGACATTTTTTCAGCACCTTTCGTATTAGCCTAGTTGGCAACACTGCGAAACTTAGTTTTAATAGTTTCAATATCTTTCACTGTTTTACAAGCAAAAAACGTAGTGATCACTTACTTGCTCAGATCAGAGCTAGCATAGCAAACAAAATGAGTCCGGATGAGGAGGAGAATTTTGTTATGAGTTTTAAGTAAATGAGTTAATTTTTAATATCAAAAATGGTTATGATAGGTAACAATAAAGAAACAACAACAAAATAACAACTAATTACTATTATCCTACTTTAAAAATAACACTGAATGACCTATTACTTATCATGACTCGAAAATGTATGAAATTAATTTATAAATGACCAAAGGTTTAGGTATATATCTGAAAATGTAACTATCAAGGTCAGTTTGACAGTGAAATTTTTTTGTTTCTATTTTTACTAGGAGATTAGTAATCGGAATGTAATACCGCCTCCAAACGTTCGCCGACCTCGTTATAGTTCGTTGATGTGTTTGGAAAGGTCCTCTTTGACAAATTTGTTACAAAACCAGCAATGTACGCCACCGGCTATAAAAAACACCCCAAAAAACGTATTCCACATAATGCTATTAAAATAATCGGTCAGGTGATCGATGACCTAGAGGCTTGTCTGGCAGAATGGACCCAATATGACAGATGATTATGACCACAGACTTTGACAATACCCTGCCCAAGAAGCTTATACCCACAAACCCACAATGGAGATTGCACGCCTAGTATCATAGTGAAGATTGAAAAAAGACTCTTTAGTGACGTCACGGCTTATTGCTATCTCTTTCTTTTCGTTTTAACGAACGAACGATGAACAACGAACACGCCTATCTCTTTCTATCTTCACTATGACACTGGCCGTGCAATCTCCATTGGAGGGAGGTATAAGCTTCTTGACCCTGCCCCTCGACCCGCGCAAAATGTTTTGAGTACGTGTTTTCCACCGGGCATGGAAAGCAAAAACATTGTTTCTTTACACAAAAATGTTTAGCGAAACAATGTTTTGTGTAGATGTTTTTGTTGATTGTGTAGGTAGAGCAAAACACGAGCTACGGACCCGCCTTAATAGCATTTACAAAGACGGCTAGTCAATGAGAGGTTAAATTATGAATCTAGAAAGAATGCATTTTATTGTATTTATGCGAGTAGTATCCTTACCCCGGTCACTCACATGCGCGCAAAGGTTCGTACATTGTACGAACCTTTGCACGCATGTGAGTGGCTGTCAGAAATACATTCGCAAAGTCAGAAACTTCGCGAATAGGTTCGCATATGAGTGTGCGAATCCATTTGCACTTCCTCCTACACTTGTTCACGAATGTTTATTTTTACTCACGATTTTGTGAACAATGAACGGTGAAGATGATTTTAATAGAGCTGTTGGACTGTTTTATGTATGCTCATATGCTTACTATTTTCAATATAGAAAATAAAGGCTAAATAATGGTCGCCACTACTACGAAAATACGCGTAACCACAGATTACTAATGGTCGTACGAATGCTTTCGTCTGTGGCACGAATGTGTGGGAGGCTAAGCGAAGGTTCGAAGTTCGCGCGCTTTGATGTGCGTCAAAAAACCGACACAGCTTGGAAAAGTACGAATGTCTCGAAAACTTCGCGAAGTCATTCGCGAAGGTCGTCCTACACATGTGGGTTTAACGTATTCGCGAACCATTGCGCGCATGTGAGTGACCGGGGTTAGGCGACGGCTACACGCGTGGTAAATACCGTGATCCATCGCCTTTACAACAATAATTTACCACAGTTATTATTAGGGTAGACTTATGTTTCTTATTAATTATAAAACATAATTCTATCCCAATAAAATACTACTATGGTAAATTACTGTACTTTTTCATTTTTTTATGAAATAGACCCAGCGGTCTATTATTATTAGTATTATTTATCAGGATAAATAATACTGATGGATCACAGTATTTACCACCCGTGTAGCCGTCGCCTAATGATAGGTTGATAAAGTGAGCTTCTCAAAGCCCTGTATGTAGGGCTGTGAGTAGCCCGCTTTAAAAGTAGTGGCGGAAGTAGGAAGGAAATAGGAAAAATGTAAAAAAGTATAAAACTGCTGAATACTAATCGTGTATTTAAGGCGAAATGTTTGTTCTGACATGTGAGGATTTTTGTGTCAGCCATTCCGGCCGGACTTAGAAAATGTCAAGCTTTTTTGGATTATTCACATTATAGAAAACAAACCTTATAAATTAGCTTTAAAATATTTATTTTTCTTTTTTGTAACTTACAATCAACTAGAACATTTTCAGTAAAACAATCAACTAATTTCCGAGGAAAATGGTAACAGACATAGACAAACAATCAACCTCTAAAGCGACGGCTACACGCGTGGTAAATACTGTGACCCATCAGTGGTTTTGACGCAAATCGTCATTTTCGCAAATGGTCATCGCGAAAAATTTGGTCACTTTCGTAGAATATCATTCACAATTTTATCTTTTTTTTTTCAATATTGTGAGTTTGAGAATAAATTGTGAGTGACATTCTGCGAAAGTGACGTTATGCGAAAGAGACCTTTTGCGAAAGTGACCAGATGGGAAAATGACATTCTGTGAAAGTCACCAATTGCGAAAATGACATTCTGGGAAAGTGACCAAATTTTTCGCGATGACCATTTGCGGGGATGATCTGCGTCAAAACCACTGGGGGCTTACCATCAGCAAATAAGAAACCATCCTTAAGCCGTTCAGTTCAGAAGCAGGCCCTAAACAAAATTGCTTAAATCGGTACCATGACCGTCTTTTAGGTAAACGGCAGTGCGACCGCCGAGATCAAAGCGATAGCGTTAGCCAGACCCAGAGCCAAAGCAATGCTCTGGCTAAAGCTATCGCTTTCAGTGACCGCCGAGATTTCCCGTGCTCTGGGTCTGGCTAAAGCTTTGCTAAAGCAATCGCGAATGAACCTTATTGAATGACGAGACTCTGCGTTTCGTTTGCGCATTTATGATTCAAAATCATAGTGAATCAATTGAATCAATTTCAGTTTTCGACTAAATAGAATGCCGGATTTATTTTAAAATTACTATAATTAACGAAAATGGTTATTATATGTATCATTTTTTAGCTCTGTTAGGTAAATTTGTCGATACATTAATAAAATGTTATAAATTGCATAAGCATAATAAAACGCGTTATGTTGACATTTATTCCTTTTAACCTAAAAAACATTTATAGTAAAATAAATATTTTTGTTTGTGATTATAATTAATTGGATTCAGTAAGACAAATCTCTAAGTCATCGATCGCCATAAATTTGTTAAGCATGGAAAGTAATTTGTTTAGAATATTCATTTATTTTTCATGGTTAAAATGTACTTTATGGCGTTCGATGACTCAGATATTTGTCTGGCAGAATGCACCCAATTTATCGCTTATTATCCCCGCCAATTGGTAATGCGCCTGGCGGCCATGTTTTTAACCTCAAAAACGAAAAACAATTTGTAAATTTTTGATATACCTAGACCCTTTCTTATTGAAAATAAGAATTCAATAATTAATATATTATATTACCTATTAGAATTTTACTGTTTTTTGTCATTTTTAGTTGCGGATGACGATGATGTGTATGTTAATTTGACAAGGTTCCAGCGCATTACCAATTGACGGGGATAGTAATAAAATGTCGCAAGTTAATAAAACAAATTAAAGTTATATTATTTCGGTTTTTTTTATTTTCAATATCATTTCACACCATTAGTTTGTTAATTACTTACATCGATATAAAATAAATCATTTTCTTCTTTATTTGATTATTATTATTCATAATAACAAAATGTAATGCAATTTACTATCCGCGTCAATTGGTAATGCGCTGGAACCTTGTCAAATTAACATACACATCAACGTCATCCGCAGCTAAAAAAATAGTGTATTAATTATTTAATTCTTATTTTCAATAAGAAAGGGTCTAGGTATTAAAAAAAATGCAATTGTTTTTCGTTTTTGAGGTTAAAATCATGGCCGCCAGGCGCATTACCAATTGAAGGGGATAGTAGGTACTTATTTATGGGGTCTCATCTCTCATCATTTCTTTTTATTTTAGTGATATTCAACAACAAGGAAGTAGTCGCGTTGCCTTTATCAAGTTACATAATTCACTGTTAAATAATAAACATTAAAAGAAATTCACAAATCTTAAAATTCTCACGCCAAACTTATCTAAATACACTAAACAATTTTGAAAAAGCTGATCACGTAGGAACTTTTTATGAATTGCTTTATTTGACATTACAGACGCTATAAAACAGCTCCCAAACTGTCAAACGGAGCGTCGTGGTACGCTTCGTCCATACATAAAAAATGGTGAACGGTTTAAGAGCGTGTATTAAAGCAGGCCCTCCGCAGGCCTGCTAAATCGAGGTCATGGTACGAAAAAGTAATGCCATTCAGTATAAGTCCTGCTATAAGAGCTCATAGTAAGGCCCCTGATGGGTCACAGTATTTACCACGCGTGTAGCCGTCGCTTTAGAGGTTATTTGTTTGTTTGTCTATGGCTCGTATTATAGAATCGAACTCAAACTCAAATCTCTGCTTGAGTACAGTTAGAAAGGGATAGCGCTATATGCGATGAATAGCACCATCCCTTTCTAACTGTCCATTGCTACTTCTTTTTGGGTTAAAAAAAACATACCAAAGAAAAGTAGCAATGTATGTCAAATGCAACCAGTTGCTAAATAGTTTCTTTTTAGATAATCAGGGTGCGTAATACATTGCTACTTTTCTTTGGGGTAAAAAAAAAACATACCAAAGAAAAGTAGCAATGGATGTCAAATGCAACCGGTCGCTAAATAGTTTCTTTTTAGATAATCAGGGTGCCGTTCCTTTCCGTCCGTCTCGTGGGTAACTGTCCAGGGCCTTACCGCCCAACTTAAAGCTTTAGCCAGAGCGATAGCTAGACTATATCCATCCTTGTCATATCATAACACGATGACAAGGACGGACTTTTACTCTGGCTTTGGTTGATGACGTCAGTGCACTGACAAGGATGGATATAGTCTAGTTATCGCTCTGGCTAAAGCTTTGAGTTGGGCGGTAGGGCCCCAGAAACAGAAATAATTATCGCGTTATTTTTAACAAGAAACAAATAACGTTACGTTACGTTCCATGTTACCCAATATAAGGTTCAAACTATAACGTTTGGCATGGCAACACTTGTGTTGAGGTTTTGTGTTTCAAGTAATACCTTAAAGGCCCCCGTAAACGTTCAAACGTGTTTGTCAAGCAGTTTGATCGTCTGCGAGTAAAAACTACGTGTTTGACAAACAATCCATAAACAAAACTACCTTTTTTTGTCTATGGTTTGTTTGTCAAACGCGTTTGCCAAACAATGTTTAAACGTGTGCGCTGAGAAAACGTACAAACATAGATGTAGCAAATCCCCCTTGCGTACAAACAAAACCATAGAGAACTTAATCACTCCAGTCAATTACGTAAAATTTGACAAACGTGTTTGAACGTTTACGGGGGCCTTTATGTTTATTTTAAATTGCGTGTAAAGGTGGAAACAAATTATCGGACGCGGCTTATGGACGCGGCTTACTGCCGCGGCTGATAGGTATCTGGGACTATGAAAATACACTTAGGTGTGCAAACTATCGGACGTAAGTCGCGGACGTAACCATATGACGTCATCGGACGTCCGATAGCTATCTGGCACGCAGGATGTTATTAGAGTGTGCACACTTATCAGCCGCGGCAGTCCATAAGCCGCGTCCGAAAATTTGTTTTAGCCTTAACTGTGTAGGACACGCCAATCAAGGCATAAGGCCCCCGTAAACGTTCAAACACGTTTGTCAAATTTTACGTTTTTGACAGGAGTGATTACGTTCTCTATGGTTTTGTTTGTACGTTTTCTCAGCGCACACGTTCAAACATTCTTTGGCAAACGCGTTTGACAAACAAAGCATAGACAAAAAAACGTAGTTTTGTTTATGGTTTGTTCGTCAAGGTCCAAACAAATTATCGGACGCGGCTTATGGACGCGGCTTACTGCCGCGGCTGATAAGTGTGCACACTCTAATAACATCCTGCGTTCCAGATAGCTATCGGACGTCCGATGACGTTATATTAGTCTATGGTTACGTCCGCGACCTACTACATCCGATAGTTTGCACACCTCAGATCACCGCGGCAGTAAGCCGCGTTCGATAATTTGTTTGGACCTTCAAACACGTAGTTTTTGCTCGCAGACGATCAAACTGCTTGACAAACACTTACGTGTTTGACAAACACGTTTGAACGTTTACGGGGGCCTATAGTTTTATCGGCCTCACTGCTTCGTCCAGAGAAGACTCCGTCTTCCCTTTTTTATTTGGTCTGTCTGTAGGCGCTTGCCTGACTGAAAGAAGCGCCGCGGTGAATAATCCTACTAATATTATAAACTAGCGGCCGCCCGCGGTTTCACCCGCGTGGTTCCCGTTCCCGTGGGAATATCGATATAAAAAGTATTCTATGTTTTAATCTAGGCTCTCTACTATCTGTGTGCCAAATTTCAACCAAATCCGTTCAGTAGTTTTTGCGTGATTGAGGAACAAACATCCAAACCCACAAACTTTCACATTTATAATATTATAGTAGGATGTGAAAGTTTGTGGGTTTGGATGTTTGTTCCTCAATCACGCAAAAACTACTGAACGGATTTGATTGAAATTTGGCACACAGATAGTAAATAGCCTAGATTAAATCATAGAATACTTTTTATCCCGATATTCCTACGGGAACGGGAACCACGCGGGTGAAACCGCGGGTGGCCGCTAGTATTATAAATGTGAAAGTTTGTGGGTTTGGATGTTTAGATGTTTGTTCCTCAATCACGCAAAAACTACTGAACGGATTTGGTTGAAATTTGGCACACAGATAGTAGATAGCCTGGATTAAAACAAAGGCTAATTTTCATCCCGATATTCCCACGGGAACGGGAGCCACGCGGGTGAAACCGCGGGCGGCCGCTAGTAAATTATATTTATTAGGTACCTATTGTTTGTACTATTATGTATTCTGTGCTATTGTTAAACTTCTCGTGGAACCGAGTTTGTCGGTCTTCCGTTTACGAGATACGTGTGGCCCAGCCGAAGAGACGTCTCTACAGCTGGGCCACACAGATCTCGAAAACGGAAGGTCGTAGCGAAAATCTGATTACTCGTATGTGTAGCCGGTATTTTGTCGGAATTTGTCGCCAAAAACCAGAGTTTGTCGGTCTTCCGTTTACGAGATACGTGTGGCCCAGCCGAAGAGACGTCTCTACAGCTGGGCCACACAGATCTCGAAAACGGAAGGTCGTAGCGAAAATCTGATTACTCGTATGTGTAGCCGGTATTTTGTCGGAATTTGTCGCCAAAAACCAGAGTTTGTCGGTCTTCCGTTTAGGAGATACGTGTGGCCCAGCTGTAGAGACGTCTCTTCGGCTGGGCCACACAGATCTCGAAAACGGAAGGTCGTAGCGAAAATCTGATTACTCGTGGGTGTAGCCGGTATTTTGTCGGAGTTTGTCACCAAGAACCAGATTTTGTCGGTCTTGCGTTTAGGAGATACGTGAGGATACGCTGTGGAGACCTTTCTACCTGGATCTTGAGAAAGGAAGGTCGTAGCGAAAATCTGATAACTCGAGTGTGTAGCCGTTAGTTTGTCGGAGTTTGTCACCAAGAATCAGAGTTTGTCGATCTTGCGTTTAGAAGATATGTGAGGATATGCTGTAGAGACCTTTCTACCTGGATCTCGAGAACGAAAGGTCGTAGCGAAAATCTGATTACTCGTATGTGTAGCCGGTAGTTTTCCCGAGTTTGTCCTTAAGTTACAGACTTGGTCGACTCCCCTTTCCAGAGAAATAAGGGTTTTGTTTTTTTATGATTATAGTCTTAGAGCCTTATCCAAAATGCGTAAGCAGTATAGTTGATTTGTATTATTTTATGTACATAGTTAATATTAAATCCAAAATTTATATGATTAAAAGAATTTAGTGAGGAAATATGAAAGATTTCAATTAATTTTTCGAATAGTAATTGATGTATTCAACGTTTATTGTATCGACAACGTTTGGTATCTGGTCTCCTACTCTATATACGTGGTGTATCGTACAGTCGCGTACATCTGTCCTAAAAATGTAAGTAGTAATTTAATGAGTACGACATGCTAAGTGAGTTTCATGAGGTTTTATTTGGTTATTTATCGATGTACCTTTAGGAAAATGGTCAATAAAATAAAACAAGTGAAAACAACGTAAAGTATGGTATGATTGATGTGCAATTTATTTATCTTAATATATAAAAGAAGATACTGATTGGTGACTGACATATCAACGCACAGCCCAAACCGCTTGGTCTAGAGACACCAAATTTGGCACGTAGGTTCCTTATGAGGTCTAGGGGTGCACTAAGAAAGTATTTTTCAAAACTCACCCTCCAAGGGGGTGAAACGGGGGTCCAAAGTTTGTATGAAAGTCCCTCAGTTTCAAAGCTAGGATCTTCAAATTTTGTGTTTAGGCTAACGATTGAATATTAATGTACACGTATCTCAGCGTTTTAGAAAATTCTACTCCCGAAGGGGTGAAAAGGGGGATAAATTTGTGTAAAGAAAATCCTTCATTTACGAAGTAAAAATAGCTAAATTTATTATTTAAGCTTATGGATAGAAAACTAACGCAACTTATATCGTTATTGTTAGTATTTTGACCCCTATGGGGGTGAAATGGGGTAAAAAACCCAAAAATCGATATGGATGTCGTTATTACGATTTTCTAGGATGACGATTACGAAAATAACATTTATTTTGAAGTCCAATACGGTGGACATGATTTAACCCCTTAAGGGGTGAAAATGGGGTTCAAATTTTGTATGGAAAAAGAATATAAAATCGAAATTACAATTTAAAACTTCGCTGGAGATCTCGGCCAGTATCGGCCAAAAATTATGTCTCGGTCTCGGCTCGGCTAAAATGGCCGAGAATCTCGGCCTATTAGTACCTACTTACGTAGGCCTGAGATTACACTCGTGCGCTTTTGTCTTGCACTTTCTTCTTCGCTGAGGCATGCGTAATTGGAACTAACGCTGTTACGCATGCCACAGGGCATACGCTGACGCATCCTTCACTGTGATTAATCAAATCAAATCAAAATTGTTGATTTCAGTCTTTTGGTATTTTTTTGATGACTTGTGTAGGTAGGTACCTAGTTTAGTTTTACCATTTAAGAATGTGAATGTTATATTAATATAGTGGTGTGGTTGGCGTACGAGCTCAAAATCAATGGAAAACCTCAAACCCATCTACAGCATAGCCGTTTGGCACAAGTATACTTGAAGTCAAAACAATATTTTGGACCCGCAGTTCTTAAAAATTCTTCCCTTAGGAGAGGAGTTATGGGTAATCTTTTTGTATGGGGAAAAAAATTTTTTGTTCTAAATCCTATTATGTATTGCTAAGCCGGTTCTTAAAATATATTAAATTAATACATTTCAGCCACTGTCTTGTTTTAAATTAAATCAAAACACATTTTCAAAATATACCAAGTTTAGGCTCCTGCAGATCCGATGTGGTTAATTTATTTTTTGTAAAATACACCTTAAAATATATTTAATATCCTAATGTCAAACCACAAGAAAGCAATTTTGTAATAATATAATAATACGTTTAGTTCGTGCAAGGGCGATACACGCGCACGCGAATTTTGTTGCAAACTGATTAAGCGACGCTGTTGCCCATAGTACATCGATTTGCTTTTTTTTTGCCATTTTATAGTAACTTAAAAAAAACAAAAATCTCGGTCTCGGTCTCGGCCGAGACTATTTTTTAATCGCGGTCTCGATTCTCGGTGAAAAGTGTGTTCGGTCGGTCCCTAGTTGCTGGTAACGTTTTATAAGCAACACTCG
Organism: Agriphila tristella; assembly: GCA_928269145.1. Lineage (NCBI taxonomy): Eukaryota > Metazoa > Arthropoda > Insecta > Lepidoptera > Crambidae > Agriphila > Agriphila tristella. The sequence continues at coordinate 24,285,379 of OV743436.1, read as the reverse complement.
GTCCGGTCAGGTGTCGGATGGGTGACCGTTAAAGCTAATTCAGGGCGGATTGGATTTAGAAAATTGGATTTAGAAACTTGAGCACGAAATTATATATAGTGAGTTTACTACCTTATTATAAAACATGCAGAGATTCTAATGCACATATTCATTTTCCGCGGAAACACTTATTTTTCGAAAAAAATAAAGATCTAAGTCTAATTTTTAAACCAGTGTCGTCATTCTTGACGTTTAATGGCGGCGCACTAGGTTGGTAGCACTGCTAAATTGTTGCGATGGTGAATCAAAGACCGCAGGTCACGTGATAGGTGCGAGGAGCGTAGCGACGAGCATGTTAGGTGTACATGAACCCAGCGCGCGAGCCGAGCGAGCGAAGCGAGCGTGCCGCGGTAGCGGCCGGCGAAGCGCCAGAAACGACTTTTTTTACGTGCGAAATTTTGTACGTACGTCCCTTCCCCTTTACCCACCTCTTTTTAGCCTCCTCTGCTTAATTTCTAAATTTTTTGTTTTGAGGTTATGTTTACACAAAAAAATATTTCTTGAAAACTACGCATCACGGACGGATGGGGATTGGAAGAGGGAGTTGTTTCCCTTCCCTCCCCCTCTCTCCCTCCTTTAATTGCCGAAAAACAACAGCAATTTGGCTGTTATCATAACTTTTTTGTGTATTCATTTATATCAATATCTCTGCAAATATGTACTTCCGCGGAATGGGAGTACCACCAGGGGGGAGGTTACCTCCCCCCCTCCTCCCCCCTTCCCTCAAAACCACCAAATTCGTGCTCAAGTATTCTAAATTTTTACCTAGATAGCATGCATGCATGCATTCATTAAAGTAGTATAATTATTTCAAACACAGTTGTACGCGAATGTACATTCGCGAAGGTACATTCAAATCACATTTATCTCGTAAACGTAAGGCGATCAAGCTCTGGTATTTGGCGACAAACTCGCTCGAACTACCGACTACACATAGGAGTTATCAGATTTTCGCTACGACCTTTCGTTCTCGAGATCCAGGTAGAAAGGTCTCTACAGCATATCCTCAAATATCTTCTAAACGCAAGATCGACAAACTCTGATTCTTGGTGACAAACTCCGACAAACTAACGGCTACACACTCGAGTTATCAGATTTTCGCTACGACCTTCCTTTCTCAAGATCCAGGTAGAAAGGTCTCCACAGCGTATCCTCACGTATCTCCTAAACGCAAGACCGACAAAATCTGGTTCTTGGTGACAAACTCCGACAAAATACCGGCTACACCCACGAGTAATCAGATTTTCGCTACGACCTTCCGTTTTCGAGATCTGTGTGGCCCAGCCGAAGAGACGTCTCTACAGCTGGGCCACACGTATCTCCTAAACGGAAGACCGACAAACTCTGGTTTTTGGCGACAAATTCCGACAAAATACCGGCTACACATACGAGTAATCAGATTTTCGCTACGACCTTCCGTTTTCGAGATCTGTGTGGCCCAGCTGTAGAGACGTCTCTTCGGCTGGGCCACACGTATCTCGTAAACGGAAGACCGACAAACTCTGGTTTTTGGCGACAAATTCCGACAAAATACCGGCTACACATACGAGTAATCAGATTTTCGCTACGACCTTCCGTTTTCGAGATCTGTGTGGCCCAGCTGTAGAGACGTCTCTTCGGCTGGGCCACACGTATCTCGTAAACGGAAGACCGACAAACTCTGGTTTTTGGCGACAAATTCCGACAAAATACCGGCTACACATACGACTAATCAGATTTTCGCTACGACCTTCCGTTTTCGAGATCTGTGTGGCCCAGCTGTAGAGACGTCTCTTCGGCTGGGCCACACGTATCTCGTAAACGGAAGACCGACAAAATCTGGTTTTTGGCGACAAATTCCGACAAATTATCGACTTCATCATGGCATAGTCAAAAAGTAAGATTTCCAACTTTTTTTTTGTGGCCCAGCTGTAGTCCGGCACGTGATTCATTACATTCCCTCGTAGTCACTGCTAGAAGTAATAGCAAAACTGCAGTGTGTGTGACTGCGAGGAAATGTAAGTACTGATACCTTCTAAAAATACTAGACTATGAGCCCTAAAAAATTCACGAAGTTTTATTAAAATACTTTTCTATTAAAAACTTATTAAATAAAAACCTCTGAGGGCGCCACTTTCGGTCAGAGAAGGGAATCGCCATAATAGTGTTGAACTATTAATAATTTATTGACGATAGGAAAATGCTCCGATAGGATAGGAAAGGATAAAATATAAAGACTAGTTTAAAAAATTCAAACATCTGTATTTCAATGACAGTTCAAATCAATGATTTAGTCGAAAACAAAATTTTAACAAAGTAGGTACTGCGTAAGTAAGTTTAGAATTGATTGGATAAAGCCACAAATCCAAAATTATAATTAACATCTCCAATCATCTTAGTGATATAAAATTTTGTGAAATGCATACAATAATGGCCAATCATAATGCGATGCGATTCTTTCTCCAATCAACGATCTACGCAGGGTTACAGTCTAGCAGGTCTATACTTAAACATTATTTCAACACTTCTTTCAGCAATATAAAAGTATTCAAACTGATCACAAAGTTATGGCAGTTCCATGGAACCCCATGCAACACTTAACTTACCAACACAGCTCAAGTCAGAAAATATATGACATTTCAATCAGTACAAGTGCATCTCTATTAAGTTATACCAAATACAAAACAAAATTCATTTTTCATAGCGTGTAAATAGATCGTAGGAATTATGCAGACCTATACTGAGCGGTAGACTCGCACCTCTCAGGGAAAATGTCACATATCGCCCTTATCTTTTCGTATATAAAACACTGTCGATTCATTCTTAATTAATGAGATGTGGTTTTTCCATCGTTGGTACAAATGCAAAAACAATCACATAAACAGACTAGTATCCGAAAACTCCATCAAAATTACATAATTTCTATTTATTGCAGAGGATAGGCCACGAACCGAAGGCGACATAATACATAATAATATTAGATACGTAAGCTCACAAATCGTGGATTTCATAAATCCAAAAAAAAAACATTTCATTCGTCGCCACATAGACAATAAAGTATGTAGATATCGGCACAACTATCTCAATATAATACGATTTTTATCGACCGTCGTCGGTCTCCGGCGGCGCTCGCGCGACCGCCGCAACATAACTCACAAATACTCTACATATCGATAAAAACTATTCAGTCGTTTTTATTTATTCATAAAAATATATCTTTAAAAGGCTCAAATAAAACCGTTACAGTTCTACGGGAGCCGGCCACAGAGGGCCGGCACTATCACTGGAGGAACAGTCCTTCGGCACTCGCCCCCCTCCCCCCACTCGCGTCTCAGTAAGTATCGTCGCGTCTAGCCGCCTCTAGAGCACCATACGATCTCAAGAAACTCTTCGAATGGAATGTCCGGGCGAAGGGGAGATGTGAAAACAGCGAAACGCCGCAACGGTTCGTTCGTCCACGCACTGGGATAGGATCTAACAGTTTTGACGCTGATCGTCATTTTCGCAAATAGTCATAGCGAAAAATTTGGTCACTTTCGCAGAATGTCATTTTCGCAACTGGTCACTTTCGCAGAATGTCACTCACAATTTGTGTCACAAAAACGTGAATGACATTCTGCGAAAGTGACGTTTTGCGAAAGTGACCAGTTGCGAAAATGACATTCTGCGAAAGTGACCAAATTTTTCGCGATGATCATTTGCGAAAATGACGATCTGCGTCAAAACCGATCTAACCGCGAACCTTTGCGAGCGCCCGTATATTGTGCAGTATTGAACACCCGGTAACCGTGTCGGAAATCACTGATACTAGGATGTCCCGTGTCGTCGAAGCGCCGACTGATTTTGTCTTCGACCGCGTCCTGATTCGGCCCGTCACTACCGAGCCGCCCCAAATACCACCCTCGTCCGCTCGCCGATACTTACACGATAACCCTTAATTTAGAATCTAATCTTCATCTACTTTAATTTTCGGTGATTACTATCTTAGATTACTAAAGCGGCGAGCGACCTCGTTTTTTATACAATCATGCTGTATTTTTATTCTCTTGAAATTTTAAGGATGTGTTCAGTCCATGAAACTGGACAACTTTCTAAAAGAAACATAGGGCCAAATATGCAAAAAGAAATTTGACTATCCATTTGTGTAGCGTATTTCGACACAAATGTTTCTAAGAGAAATTTGTACAGTTTCATGGGCTTAACACATCTTTAAAAAACTGGAGAGTGAATAAAAATATACCCTATAAAATTTTACTACGAGACCAACATATTTTTATATTTTCGAATTTAATTTTTGTATGAAACAGCTGATTTTATTTATTCGCGATTTCAGAGTTGGTCCCGTAGTAAAAGTTGTTCAGTTTGATGGTCCCTATCTACCATATTCGGCATAAGGGGTTATTTTGTAACACGTTGTATAGGAACTTCGTGCTAAGTTTGATTTTTATAACGTCCAATGGGGATGCAAACTGAGGAACTAATGGCGCCACAAACGCTTGTACCAAAATAGTTTGATTGGTCGTTTCAAATGTCAAATGTCATTTCTGACAAATGTTAACCAATCAAAAGTATCGACTTAGAAACAAGTGTACGCAGCGACATCTACAATTAGCTTTGCGTCGCCATCCCCATCAGGCAGCGAAGTTCTTTTTTTCAAACTATGAGGGGGTAACGAAGCAGCTTGGAAGATGGCTAGTGCACGGGCAGCAGCGGCTTGTCCGCGTGGCGGCGCCGCAGCAGCTGCGAGTCGGCGGGCGGCGACAGGCCCACGGGCAGGCAGTAGTCGGCCAGCGCCAGGCGCGCCAGCTCGTCCTCCACGGCGTCGGGGCTGGGGTAGCACGACTTGCTGCAGCGCAGCGCGCTCGCCGGCCGCTCCATGTACGAGTAGTTCATGGAGAAGTGCTGCTGGATCACGCGGTTCACCGCCATCGCCGACTCCGCGAAGTTGGACAGGTTGCGCGCCGACATGTTGCTGTTGGACAATAATGTACGTCAGTATGGGCCGATTCGATACTTGAGCGGTTTTGACGCAGATTGTCATTTTCGCAAATGACTATCGCGAAAAATTTGGTCACTTCCGCAGAATTTCATTCACATTTTTTTTACAAATTGTGAATGACATTCTGCGAAAGTGACGTTTTGCGAAACTGACCAGTTGCTAAAATGACATTGTGCAAAAGTGACCAAATTTTTCGCGATGACCATTTACGAAAATGACGATCTGCGTCAAACCACTTGAGGGTTCAAGAGGGTCTTAGTCTGCGTTTAAACTTTTGTATTAGCTTACTGCTCGCGGCTGACTCAGTCGAGCCAGCGCACGAGGGATGGCGTGTGGCGGTTGAGATAGAGCTGCGCGACTGAAAGAGAAGCGCTTCAGAGGTGCTTATAATAATAGGCACGTAGCGCTGTGCAATTTGAAATTTTATTGTATTTTATTGCCGTGCAGCGAAAGCAGCTTATTATTTTGATTATCCTCGCGCGGAAAGGCTTCTGTACGTTTAGTACTATATATTCTGTGCCTTGAGTCTTCGAAAATCATCAAATTAGGACATAGAAACGAAAAAGTAGATGTTTTATAGCAGGGGTGCCCATACTTTTTCATAAGGAGATCGATCAAGCAAAAATTTATGACTAAAAGATTGACGTTTTAATAGTTTAACCCACCAAATATTTATCAAGAAAAAAAATTGCATAAGTAAACTACATTGGGTGCAAATTTGTTATCCTTGGTGATCGACCACAAAACCTCTCGCGATCGACCGTTTGGGCACTTCTATTTTATAGATTTCTAAACTTTATTTGTAACATATCCAAAAACAAAAGAAAACTATTTGGATAATTTAAAAAAATCGTTTCATTTATGATACTTTATCATACTGTAAAGTTTTGTCTATTTAGGATTAACTGTGGGGTCCACTACCTTCCTTTCCTACACTATTTCGCACAGCGGTTAATCGGCACCACACTACATAAATTAAAACTCTGGTCGCACTGCCTGCCTGTCGCTTTGATTCAGACATTATATGTAGAGTATGTGGTGGCAGTTTGGGCACAGAATAAATAATAGTACAAGTACAAAATCAGCACGTCGCATAGTAATTTAAATAAATAGCGACTTTAGCTCCGACACAATAAAGTGCAATTCAGGTCGCGCAATGGCCTGCAGTACAGTTTATATTCACCTAGTAGTTGCCTCTCCTTCTATCGCTTGCTCTTACTTTTTCTAATGACGCAATGTTAGGGTTGCCTTCTTATAAATGAACTGCGTAGCATATATAATAATTTGTAAAACGACAATTGTTTATTGGTTTTTTGATTTTGACATCCGTACACGGCACAGTAATGTCGACTCGACATCGTTACTATTATAAAGAGACAATACCTACGCAGGCAGCAAGATGCCGCGCGACTACACAGGCAGGCGTGTGGCAGACCTTTGCTCACTCGTCCCGGCGGCGGAACGGCTAGCGGTAGGTGCTTATCGCGCGACTTTGAGCGATTGATGGAAGCCTGATTTGGGTGTGTATGTAGTGTAGTGTTAATGTATGTCTCACCGTTTGATGTTGGCGGGCGTGTGCAGCGGCGGGTGCGAGGCGTGCGGGTTGGCGCGCCGCAGCCAGGGGTGCTGCAGCACGCGCTCGGCCGACAGCCGGTGCGACGCCTCGCGCACCAGCAACTGCCTGATCAGGTCTTTCGCCTCCCAAGAGATGTGAGCCCACTCTTCTTCTGGGAAGCTGTACCGTCCTTCCTGTGAACGACGAAAGAAACATTAATTTACCAAAATGTATAATAGTACTAAACGTAAAGTCCATCTGTGCGAGGACAATCAAATAAGCTTCTCTCGCTGCACGGCTATAAAGTACAATTTTAAATTGCACCGCGCTGCGTGCCTATTATTGCATGTAGCTTTTCTTTATGTGGCATCTTTATGTGACATCCCTCGCGCGCTGACTCGACTGAAGGAGCCGCAAGCAGTGGGCTAATATAAAAGTTTAAGAGCAGAGTGAGACCCCGCTGACTAACCTGTTTTACTCATATTTTGGACAAACTCTGTTTTTTACCCGACTACGGCGAAGCCAAAACGGAGGGTATATGATTTTGACCTGTATGTATGTATGTTTGTAAATTCACCTGTTCCCTCATAACTTCTAAACTACTTGTTATAATTTGACAAATGAGGTATCGTTAGAAGCGTCTTATTTAAAATTGACAATAATTATACAATGTTTTCACATATCCTACCTGAATGGAAGTGAACAGCAAGTCCTGACACGCGCGACAGTTCTCGCCGCGCTCCCAGCCGCAATCCGCGCCGCAGTCCGCGCGGAACGGCGGGTACCCGCACAGCAGAATGTACGCGATCACGCCGAGCGACCACAGATCGCACCGCTTGTCGTAGTGCGCCGCCGCCGAGCCCGCGAATAGGGACACCACCTCTGGCGCCATGAATTCGGCGCTACCAACCTAAGACAAAGGAAATTATGTTCAATACTACTGTCCTACTGTCTGTCCTTGGGGGAGGCCTATACCCAGCAATGGGTGTCGTGCGGCTGATATGATGATGATGACTACTGTCCTACAGATCGTAAAAAAGGAGGATCTCAAGTCCGCGGTTTTTTTTTCATGTAAGTATATTTTACCAAAGAGAATGTAAAAAAAACTAGCGTTTTATGTTTTACTATAACTTCGACAATTTTTTTTATCTGAAAGAATATACTTTAGCCATCGCGTGAGTTTTTTCGGATTTTCAGGCATAACTTCTTTGTTTATGAACCGATTTAGATGATTCTTTTTTTGTTTGAATTGGTAGGTATACCTCAAAAGTTTTTTTCTTTTTTTGTTAGAATTATTATACCTCAAAAGTGCTCAAATTATTTAATAAAATAATAAGTGCATTGAGATTTATGAAAAATGTCTTAATTCATCAATCACTTGTTTCCTACGGATAATGGTGAAAAGGACTTAATCTAGAAGTTACCGTATTTGTATTATGTTATGAATAACTAACAAAAAATTGAACCAATAATGACTCAGTAATAAAAACTTAGTATATTTTTGCTATAATACTTATTATATTTGGTTAAAAAAAATGTTTCGAAAAAGAAACCAAAATGGTAATAAAAATGCTATTTTTATAACAAAACATTAGATGTGTCATTATTTATGCTGAAAAAAAAAACCTTTGCTATTTTTTCTCAGAAAACAAAAACTTTGTTTCATTCATTATTTAAATAATTTGGAATCCAACGTGGTGAAAATTATTATCAAGCATTAATGGTTTTTGATCAACAAATAATATACTTAAAGTAATTGAATTAAAGTTCAATTTTGTCTCGTTTCTCTTTAGCTGCTTAGTATGCTGAGATGGTTCCGTTTGAGGTTACTGTACCCTCAGTGTTTGTTCAGAATATTTTCCATACAAAATAAACAAAGAACTACCGAAATAGATTTTCACATAAAGACCACTTATTTAGTTACTTATTACTAGAGATCGGATTATGTGTAAAATAAAAACACCAAAATATGCATGCAAATATGCATGAAAAATGACAAAATATGCAATTTTTGTATTTTTTTATACATACACTCACGCCTGTTTCCCGTGGGGGGAGGCAGAGACTATGGATCGCCACCTTCTACGATCCTTGCACACTTCTTTAGCTTCATTCACATCCATCAATCTTTTCATACATGCCCTGCGGTTTTTGTCACTGCGTACACCAGCCTTTTTATAATAACCCCTATTTGGTCCGCGTAGGTTTTTCTGGGACGCCCTTGTGCAATCGTTCCTTCCACATTCGCACAATATATCTCTTTCGTGATTCGCCTTTCATTCATCCTCTCCAAGTGACCAAACCACCGGAGCATTCCTTTCTCAATTCTTGTCACTATATCATCTTTCAGACCACACCTTTTACGAATCACCTCATTGCTCACTCTATCACTCAGTTTTACTCCGCATATTTTCCTCAACGATCGCATCTCTACCGCATTTATTCTGCTTTCATTCTTCTTCTTTATTTATTTCCAAAACAGCATAAATTCAGTATTCCTTTTAATATCATATTAAATTAATTATCTATGAATGTAATCGGAAAAGTTTTTTTTTTTTCAATTAAGTACTGAAAAAGTATTCTTAAAATAAATAAAAATTTAACCAACTTCAAAGAAGGAGGAGGGTCTTAATTCGACTGTTTTTTTGTAATTTAAGTAATATTAACGCCAAGTAGTTAAAAAGACATCGGTAGTTGAATAACGCGGTCTCAAAATTTTACGTATCAGTAAATATTATCTAGGATTATCTGGTGATCGGCGGCGCGTCAAGTTGTTGCGGCCGTATCTTTACGACATAAGCCGGTTATGTGGGAAATGAGCGGCCCGACTTAATTATATTTATATGCATAGACAATCTCATTATAGAAGTATAGAATATTCTGGGGCTTGAAGTCGCCAAGCTTCGCCCTTATATTAGGTCCTTACGTATGAAATTTACATTTTGTATGCAGAATTATTCGCAAATTGCATTTTCCATACTAACATTTTCGATTGTTTTTTTAAAACCGTGGAGGCTATCGTAACGAAACTTTTATGTAACTAGAAATGTTTGAACATTAAACTAACTTAGGCAAAGTTAGCGAAAAAAAATAGTTTAGGCTAAGTTACAACTCACAACGGATAAAGTGGTAATTTTCGCTAACAAAAGCAACCTAATAAAAACGTGTTAAAAAAAGGAGTCACTTTCAAGGTATTTTTGTAACCAAATAAATAGACTTTAATTATGCTGATAGTTGACGGCTAATGGTCATAATTTGATGTAATATCCAGCAACTGATAAATATTTTTACCCACGGCGACGGAACGGAGACGCTATATGCGTTTGGGGTGAGAGAATGTGTGTAGCATCTAATGTTACTATAATATATTATTATAATAATCTATCTTCAAAACCACTGGTCCGATATTAATGCGGTTTTCAGTGATGGGTTTTGATTAGATTGGTGCATGTTGTTAGATAGGTGTTATGGTAACAACTCACCAGGGGGCGCTGCAGGAAACATTTGCTTGTGCAAAACCTAAACAAGGTACTAGTCCGATTTGGATGCGGTTTTCAATAATGGGTTTGTAGTTTGTCGGCGATGGCGCTTGGTGTTATGGTGTTGAGCCGCTAGGGGGCGCCGCAGTTATCATTTTCCGAACGGTTTGACCGATTTAGATGAGGTTTTTAGAGTAGATGACGAATGAATTCTTTAAAAAGTTTAAAATAAAAAGCAAAATTAAAAATTTTGAAAAACCCAGTATCACAGAAGTTATGAGATTCTCTGTGTGTGAGATAAATTCACAATTTCATAGGTAAGGACCAATACTAACTACATAAGAGCTACATTATATTAAAAAAAAAAAACATACCGGTGTCATGAGCTGCGGCGTGGCCAGCGGGCTGGCGAGGCTAGACGTGAAGCTGATGCCACTGCCGAGGTCGAAGTCGCAGATCTTGACGGGGCAGAGCCGGTCCGTGTGCACGCACAGGATGTTCTCGGGCTTGAGGTCGCGGTGCGCCACGCCCTTGCCGTGGAGGAAGTGCAGGGCGTTCGCCAACTCGCGCACGATCTCCGCCGCCTGCGGCTCCGAGAAGTAGTGGTGCTCTTGGATGCGTGACAGCAGTTGCCCGCCGTTGATCTGGTCGACACATATTGCTGTCAGAAGGATATACTACTAGGTAGGGGGTCTGACTTCGCGGTTAAACTTTTATATTTGCGCGGCTGACTCAGTCAAGCCAGCGCATGAGGGATGTCATGTATCGGTTGAGACAGAGCTACGCGACGGAAAGAGAAGCGCTTCGGAGGTGCTTATAATAATAGGCACGCAGCTCTGTACAATTTGAAATTGTACTTTATTGCTGTGAAGCGAGAGTAGCTTATTATTTGAGTGCCCTCGCACAGATAGGCTTCTGTACGTTAAGTACTATTTATATATTCTGTGGTTTTACTGGCACAACATAGTTACTAGGTACTACGAACGCCCTATCATCATCAAACTACCCTAGCAAGACCACCGATCGTGATTTGATATAAAATAACGCTTGTCGCTTTTAACTGTCAAGAGACAATGAATTTTGACTTGTACTAGTATTCTGTGGTCGAGTGTCGATAAATCGCTATATCACGTGATGTATCTATATTGTGTTTCGGTGATCATGCTACGACGTAGCATGCTACGGGGGCCTTGCTTTGCAAACAATGACAACTAATTCCTATAACTGATTTTACTAAAATCTCAAACATTCCTTTGTTGATTTAACTTTCATCATCATCATCATCATATCAGCCACACGACACCCACTGCTGGGTATAGGCCTCCCCTAAGGATCTCCACAACGATCGGTCCTGCGCTGCCTGCATCCACTGGCTTTCCGCGACCTCCACCAGATCGTCGGTCCACCTTGTCGGGGGCCTACCCACGGAGCGTCGTCCGGTGCGCGGTCGCCATTCCAGAACCTTTCTGCCCCAACGGCCATCGGTTCTTCTCGCTATGTGTCCCGCCCATTGCCACTTCAGCTGAGCAATCCTTCGAGCGATGTCGGTTACTTTAGTTCTCCTGCGGATCTCCTCGTTTCTGATTTGATCACGTAGGGAAACGCCGAGCATGGCTCTCTCCATTGCACGCTGAGTGACCTTGAGCCTCCTTATGAGACCCATAGTTAGCGGCCACGTTTCACTGCCGTAAGTCATCACTGGCAACACACACTGTTCATAGACTTTCGTCTTGAGACACTGAGGTAAGTCGGACGCGAAGATTTTTCGAAGCTTCCCGAATGCTGCCCACCCGAGTTGGATTCGACGAGAGATCTCTTTCTCGAAGTTGGACCTACCTAACTGGACTGCCTGTCCTAGGTATACGTAATGGTCAACATTTTACTAATTAAAATTAGATCTACATAATAATCGTAGTTAAGTAAGACAAAAGACTTGTTATATTCTTAATTAAAATATGGCATAAATGTTTGTTTAGCCCTGTCGGCTGATTCACGTGAGTACAAAGACACCAAACATTACCAGATAGTTCTGTTTTATTCAAGAAAATATTCAACAACGAAACTTAACAACTTGACTATTAAACCCGTATAATTATGAGTAATGCTTTATTCAAACACAATAAAAAGAAATTCCTTTGGCATTCGTCAGGTGAAAAATAATAGCACGTTGTAATGTACCGAGGCGAAGATAATTTGAAACGAATTTACAAATATGCATGCGCTAAAGGAGAATTTGTACCAATTTTAAAAGTGTTTTCCTACAGTTTTGCCCGGAAAATTTTAGCTGCCTTTAAAAACTTCTAGGAAGTAAGATTCTCTAGATGAAAATCAATATGAAAAATTCATTCTATATTGAAATTACCGACATCATATTTAATTTTTTTGGCCACGTGGTCCGTGGCTAGCACTGTAAGCGTGCCCGCAGACTACAGACTTTCTATCGGCCGCTAGTTGGCCCGATAGTTGGTTTTGTATGAAGAATCGGCCGATACCGAATCGTTGTAGTGTGCGCACTTGCATACTTCTTCATACTGATTGGAGAGCCCGACTATACTGTCGGCCGATAGAAAGTCTGTAGTCTGCGAGCACGCTAACGGTTGCCAAGTGGTCAAATGCTCAATATTTGCTCTAGTACATATACCATCCTATTAAATAATATCTTATATCATGTAAGGGTGGATACCCACTGAGGTTCGCGAACCTCGTGCTTAGCGAATCTATGTTGCAGGTTCGCGGAGCTCAATGTGGACGTTACTGCGAACTTCTACTTGCTCCCCCTTATGTTCGTTCGCATCGGTTCGCAAAATGCGGAGCGCGCACCGAGGTTCGCACACGTACACACTATGGCGCATTGTTGCAGGTTCGCAGAGCGCGGAGGTTCGCGAACTTAAGAGGGTACCCACCCTGATGTAAGTAGTTAAAGTTCTTACCTTTTCGAAGACAAGGTAAAACTTGTCAGTGTCCTCAAAGAATTCAATGAGCTGGATTATGTTTGGGTGCCCCTGACAGTAGTGGAAGGTCTCCACCTCGCGGAACACCCGGGCACGGGCGTGCCCCGGCACCTTGTCGATGATCTTCACCGCGAACTCCTGCTCCGTGTAGATGTTCACGCACGTCTGCACTGACGCGTAAGCCCCCTCGCCTAGCACTTCACCCGTCAGTTTATATAGGTCTGTTGACAATTCACAATAACATTCTATAAATCGTGTCGGAACATTTATATGGTCTTAAAATAGATTTCGACAAAAACAAACTGCTTTAAAACATTATCAACTTTTATCTGAGGCTTCAAACGCGAATACATTAGATGCTCCAATGCTTCCTGACAATTCCAGAAGTAAATATAGAAACCAACTGATTGCGAACCATACTAAAACACTTCACATTGACCTTGACAGAACCGGCGCTCAGCAACCGTTCTTCAACTCCTTATCAATGTTTATTAAAATTGAGTTTGATTTCAAGACCGTGTTGCGTAAAAGTGCGCAGTAAATATTATACGAGCAAAAATACACATAGCTCTCGAAATAGCCAATCATTGAAAGATACATTGGTTCCTATCATTTCTTATCAAGGCTACTCTTCAGTTTGTTCATTGCTAAATGTTGGGTTTAAACCCATTATGTTGGGTTTTATGATGCAGCTGTGTAAATCGTCAAGTCAAACTAAATATTGGGTCTCCACCTATGAAATTGGCAATTTTTCTTTACAAATGGAGAAGTTCATCACTTCTGTGATTTAAAATATTCTTCTATTGCTAGTTAATATATCGAATTCGCTATCAATAGTAAAAAAAAAACTTAATGTTTTTTATTATAAAAAACCGCATTGTGCCCGCGTGGTGGGTTGGCCCATAAGGAAGGCCTGTACCCCAGCTGTGGGGACATTAAAAATGGCTGATGGTCATATCATAAAAAAACCTAATTAAGGACTCCTCGTTTTGTTAGCAGAAATGACAACTTTATTTGTTTTAACTTAGTCAAAACTTATTTTTTAGCTTAACCTGAGCGGTATAATACGTGTTAAACTAATGCACTAATGTGCATAAAAGTTTCAAAACATTAGTGTTCATGGTTGTTAAATAAATTAAAAAAATATTAGTTTGGAAAATGCAATTTCTTTAAAATTCTCCATTCAAAACGCCGATTTCATAGGTACTTAATTTACGCTACTGTAGCGTAAATTAAGTATTTTGTTGGTTCAATAGTTTTAATAAATTCGTTGTTTCAATGACAGGGATGTACTGTGCTGTGATCTGATGATGGCTATCTAGGGAGTGAATGCAGGAGATTCAGATCGCTATACACACCCAACTGATCTGACCAGCATTTAAAAAAATTAAAGGATATGTATGAAAAGCTTGAAACTGAGAACTCTGACCCATTAATCTTTTAGAATGCTGATCGGATCAGTTGGGTGTGTATGTGTAGGTATAGCGATCTGAATCTCCTCCATTCACTCATTGGATGGCCATCATCAAATCACAGCACGGTACATCCCTGGCAGAAAACCAAGGCTTCAAAGTTACCTCGTTTGTATGAAAATAAAACCTGTATCCCTAGACAAATTTTAAGAGCATATTACATTACGTAGCACAGCACGCGATTCTTTAACTCGTGTAGTAGGTGAAGGTACCTTGGAAGCATGACGTGACCACGGAGCTCCCCGATCGCTTCTTCCTGCGGCGCTTCCTGCGCGCCTCCTCCTTGCGCCGCTGCAAGTCCTCGCTGTCGGGGATGGGCACGGGCGCGGAGGGCTCCGCCACCCGTGGGCTCTCGTCCGACTCGCGCTCGCTCCCCGACTGGCTGCTGCAGCGGCCTACTCCTGGGGACAAGCGAATGCATCATGTTAAGTGTTTTGTTTTTGGAACTTGAAGCCAAAGTAGACAGATTCTATAGTTCGGCAATCTCGTGCGCGACCGTCCCGCGGGGTGACAGACGGTGGCGGGGACGAGGTATCCAAGATGTCAGCGGGTAGCGGGTGGTGTGTAGCGGGGAAGAGAAACTCGTGCATCTGCCTCCCCCCTTCCTCCCCCCGCCCCCGCTACCTCGTCCCCGCCACCGTCTGCGCGCACGAGATTGCCGGACTATAGTGCATCAAAACAAATGACGGTAGTGTTTCAATCATAAAGTTAATATTACCTAGGTTTCAATACAGCTACCCCCTTAGTAATAAATATAGTATACTTAACAGATGTGTAGTTACGCACAGTGTTATGTTCCTTTCTTTTTAATGTCAAATTTAAATACATAGTTTGAAAGAGAGTAACCATTGTGTAACTATACCATTGTGTAACTATACATCTGCTATGAAATCTTTATTAGTAAGGGGGCTAGAGTACAGATACTTTTATATGGGTAGTATTTAATCGGGTAACATTAAATTCCCATTTTGGGTATCAAAAATACTGAATATAGTGTACTGAAATACGAAGTGGGCGACGGATTGAGAGCGACTGCAGATATTGAAAATGGGTGACTTAAAAATACAAATTGAGTAACTAGTTATTCAGAACGGGCGACTAAATTACTATTTGGGCAACAACCTTGGGCACACAAAACATTTAAAATTAGGCATATATTTTATTTGCAAAAGGTGACTATTATCCTAATCGAGATGACAAAAATACCATTATTAAGCAGCTTAAATCAGTTAATAGTTACCTACTTGGTATAATAGATGCCCATTCAGTATTTTTGTCACTCATTTAGAATTTTCACTGCTAACTTAAATTATTTATCTCCCACAGCTCGTTTTACTTATTTTTGTAATCCCCAGTTTGTCACCCGTTTAGTTATTTTGTTTGCCCAAAAAATAAACCGCTGCCCGGTTTAGCATTTAAGTATCCCATTAACAGTCGCCTTTAATTAATTCCAGTCACCTAATTAATTAATTCCCCTTTTATTATATTTTGTGCTGTAAGTATAGATACCGGCACAGAACTTGGCAAAACAAAGATGAGACAAAAGATGAGCAGAGTTTAGAGTTCGTTTGTAGCTTCTGCGCATCTTCTGTCTCATCTTTCTCTTGCCAAGTTAAATGTCGGTTTCTGTAGGTATACTTATCTTAAAAGAATCATGAAGTTTATGGGTAGCATTTAATCTCTTATTTATTTGTAGTAATCTAAAAAGATGAATGCAAATCGTTGGTCTTGAGATTACAACCAGTCAAACTTGGTTGAGCAATTCTTGGAAACTTTGGAACTTATTTATATTTACTGGTTTATTTTTGCATTTCAAACCTCATAAACGAGTGTTAACAATACAGGAAAACAAAAACAAAAACTTTCTGTATTTTAATGAATGTAATTGTAAAAGAATGGATGAATGGGCCAGTGAATTTGGTGCTTCAATGGAAAATGGTGGATTATTTACAATTCTATTAATCTTCAATATTTCTTGAAGTTAATACTAACTAGACGACAACGATATAACAAAACTGTTACTTAATAGACTTGAGCAAATATCTCCTAAGAGGTCGGTTGAATAACCGTCAAAGATAATAAACTTCCAAGTTATGTATGACGTAGAAAGTGTGTGCAGAGAATTCTGACAAACATGAACTGACATCCCTTGTCTTAACAACGGATCATGAATAACGCAAACCATTACGTATGCAACTTCAGTATACAATAACACTGACGAGGCCCATGTCGACAGCTCTCACTTCAGTTTTGGTGCCAGCTTATTGTTGGGACGTTTTCTCCATGTATAGTTTTTAAATTATGCTCACGATCGCAACGATGGCTATATTTAAGGAATGTTGATGTGAGCCAACACTGTGGTCATCAACAAAACAAAAGCGAATCGATCGAATGAAAACAAAATCGAAACGTTAACATAAGGGGAAAAAATGGTGATCCCTTAACGTCAGTATGTCGCATCACTGATAGGGCTATTGAGGCGAGATAGGAGTGCAAGCTGAGTTGGCAAACAAAGCCGGTTCAACGACCTACATGGCCGCACCCACTGCGCGTACGCAGCTAGCTACGCGCCCACGTTACGCGATCGTTCGACTGTTCTTTGTAAAAACGTGAAGTTGATTGCTCTACTCTTCTACCACGACACGAGGCAATGCTTCTTAGTGCTTTTATCGTGGTCTTAGTGGCATGAACCAGATTGTTAAAGGTGGTTGTTCTTTGATATCAATTCTAAATACAAAGAACCAGATTAAAAGATTTACACTATCAAATGTAATCAGATACGCTAACCCAATAAGCTTGCATTGCAAGCAAGAAGTTGAATTTATTAATGTTTTCAAATTGCTTGCATGAATAACAGGCGATGATTAAATCCAAAAATTAATCATATTCAAATTGCACTAAATTGCAGCAGGTAAAACAAATGGTGCGAAGAGGTTGCGTGTATTTTATGCGCTTAGTTGGTGATAAGCGAAATTTAACAACTATTAACACGCAATGACCTCAGCGTCAGCGTAGAACGTATAGCAACAAGCAAATGCGCAATAGTAGAACGATTGTTACAATCGGGTCCGAGTCACGCCCACGTATACAATCACCCGTTTCAACATATGCTTCCTGTTTACATACATAATTGTTCCATACTCACACTGAAATTGATGCTTTAAATTGTAATTAATCCGTTTTGCATTTGTTTATAAACATTGCTTACTCATTCGGTTATGTTCATTTTAAACAAAGGAAAACTAAATTCATAGACAACGATATACAAATGACAACTGAGTCACCGATCGTCTGATATGTAACCTCGATTTGGGGCTTTCAAAAAGTAACAATCAAGAATTTTATATTTATATTCTGACACAACATGAATATAAATTGTAGGTATCAATATCATCCACAATAACTTGAAAAGAATATACCTAAATGTAATCAACATAAAAACAACAAAAGAAAGACACACAAATAACCAAACAATGGAATCTGAAATTTTACGCTACCGAAACATCTGATAACATATACCTACAATAAGAAACATGAAGTATCTGAAGTAGCAGAAGGTAGCATTCGGAACGAAAATGAAATCGCAAGCAAAGTAGTAATCACACACTTGCGAAGTATCGGAATAGCATGTATGTAATATATCGTGTGCGACCGCGACGACACGTCGAGGCGCAGTTCCACGTGGCAGAACACTCGGCGGCCAACGTGGACGATTATGTAAAACTTCGCCACTACCTACAGCCCCGCAAATAACACCGGCAACAGCTAAATTCGTAAAAACACCTTAAGAAACAGCTGTAGTTCGACATTAATGTGAGGCCTTGATAGAAACAATGGTTGACCCAATAAAACTGTAAGCTAAGTAATCTAGCAGCACAGAACAAAGAGAAATAACAAGTACAGCAATAATACTAACAATGAAGCTTTACGGTTTTGATTAATTAGTATTAGCTTCGATAATTACTAGAGATGCAAAGGGTACCCGGCGGTTTCGGCACTTTTTCAGGATCCGGCCGAATACCGGATGCCGGGTAGGGCCGATCCGATAATACATAAAAATAAGAAATTATCTTTTTCATTTGCTCCGATAATAATAATAACTTGAAATAGTTCCTTAAAGGAATAGAAAAGCAAAATGTCTCATTTAGGTCAATTTTTAAACCTCCAATGCCGGTGCATGCTTGCCCTGAAGTTTCTTTTTTTTTGTAGGTAGCCAGGCAAAGTTCCGATGCCGCTTAGTTTTTCATGCTAGATTGTCGTTGCAACATTCGTGCCCTAGCTTGAGGTTTCTACTTTCTATTCTAATCTGGTCGGCTGGCATTAACGCTCGAACACGAATGCGCTCTCTACAACGCTGATCATAAGCCCATTATACTTTTGTTTTATACCCCTAACCAAATGCGAAATAATTCACTTTCTATTTGCATCTAAATGCCCTTAGCCATTCACTTTTCTGCTGTGCTATTGTAATTTAGATAACGCTAAGTAGGTAGGTTAGGTACTATAATTGGCAACATTTACATTATTTTTTGCCAAAGAAATATCATGTTTCCCTGAATATGATAGATAAGATAACTACAATCAAATTGTCCCCGCTAAGTTTGCGAATATCAGTAAAGTTAACGAGATATCAGATAGTAAAAAAGTTGTTGCAGTCAGTTCTATTTCTGTGGTGTTCATAATTACTATCTTCAAAGAGCAAAGTCGAAAGCTAGGGAGTGGAGCCGGCTTGTGCGTTAAATAAACTGCCAAGTCGGCCTGGCACCGCGCACCGTGCCCGATAAGATCTCGGTGAAACTTCAATGAGGGCTTTTCAAACTATAACATATTATCTTCTATGTATACGCAACCACTTTCACTCTTTAAAGCTCAAATCTTCCAAATATAAATGCTGTTTGGCCATACAGAAAATCACGAAGTCCCATATATGGATAGCTTGATTCGTGAATCATCAAAATATGTCTTATGTCATTTGCATATTATCATTTTATTTTCAAACAAGCAGGAAGTAAACATTGTGTTTACAAATTCGCTTAACCCGATAAGATAACATTCAGTGTAATCGAAGATTATCTATAAACTGAAGCTGTTTTACATTTACACACATCCATACATACGGTGCATGTAGTAAAACAAAACTTCCAACAAACATGAAATCTGTGCAATGAATTTGGGGCTCAACAAAAATCGATTCGTAAAACTGAGACGCAGTAAGCTAGGGAGAGGGGGCCCCAAAACAACGCATTCGGTAGGAACTAGGTGCCTATAGTACAGCCATAGCGGAACGGGCGTAAGTTCGTCATGGTCAAGGTTACCACGCCTGAGACGATTGATACGAATGAACGACTCTTAATCAAAGTTGATTAATCATTGCTACAATGTAAGTAAATCTAGATCACTTAAATGCCCAGATTATTTCAAATGCAACCAAATTTGAAACATCCTGATTTAAATTATCTAGTATATTAGTTATCAACTAATAGCGAATACCTTTTAATAGTATTTTTTTATGAAACTGCCTTTAAACATACTTGGTAGGATACGTTTAACATTATCATTGGAACAAGATAAGACGAAAATATAATAACAATCCGGTTTCATTTAAATCTATCTGCTAACGTAATATTTACTTATTATGAGGCATTATGAATGAAAAGTAGCAGTTACTTCAATGCGCAGTAGTTTTAGTAAGTGACCTTGACAGTGAACGCTGGGGCGTCGCGCTTCAGCGGCCATGTTGAAAATACCAACGAAGAATATGAGATTGCATTTAATTATTAACGCATTCCACACGCATTTAATTTTCTTCAACAAAGTTTTACATAACCACCTACAATTTCATTAACTGATTAAAGTCAATTCTAAAATTGCTACCTACTCGAAAGTAAGCGTGCAACTGATTCTGGATTGATTAGTAGAATCGATTCCTATAAATATTTCAAATGTCTAGTCAACAGATCAAATATGTGCAATTTGTCAAAATTTTAGACAAACAGAAAACAAAGCTAGGTGAAGAAGCGTATGCATCCAATCTTAATGTTATCTAACGTAATAATTCGAAAAACGATGAATACAGCAGTGAAATGTATGTGTCTTAGAATCTGGCGATGTCAATCTGGCCAGGTTCAATCCATCAAAAACGCAGTTCTCAGCTAACGATCCGGCTCCTACTTTGCGAGGTGAACATCCGTGCCGATTACTAAACAACTAGACCTTATCAGCATGTCATTGACTCCAGCACTCAATGTTCGCTATTTCATTGAGAGTAAAACAGAATTGGCATCTAAAAAGCTCGTTCTGGCAAAGGTGAGAAAGTACTTCACGCCGGAACAGCTGCTCAATTCATACCAAGCGCAAGTTCGATCGTGTATGGAGTACTGCTCTCATATTTGGAATGGCTCTGTCAAATACCAGTTCCAGACGCTTGAATCAATGGATTCATGCCGATGAGCTTCTTCAATCGTGCAAATGGCAGCCCCTGTATCAGTCAGATATCAGTCTGACTGAATGATCATGTAATCCTTCTCTAACCGTGTTATGAGTTTATAAACATTGCTATAGATACACAGAATGTTTCCGTCTACTAAGCTAATGCTAACGGAAGCAATTATATCAATATGATGAGATCGTGATTGACAATTTTGTTGTGAAATAGCTTAGTCATGAAAATGTTTGTGTCGGTCAATGGCCGTTAATTTTAACTGACAATTGAAAATAACGTATCAATAATTAATAATCCTTTTCATATCTTATGTAAACATGAAACTTTACATAACTTAGTTGTTAGGCATGCCTAACAATTGGTTGCTATTGTTTGGTAAAGTTTTCTCTTCTAAATGTATAACTCATTTAATTTTATAGCTTTCGAACAAAATGACCACTGAATTTGACAATGACCCGCATAAGTTAATAAGAAAATTCTGTTGATAAAACAATATCTAATGAGAAACTGCAAACAATAAACAGAACTAAAACGACAATAGCGTCATGATAATGAGTCATAAAAGGTACCCTACGACTTGCATGTTGAGGGTGGTCAGTAAGTATGCAGTACTTATGCATTACAGATATAAATAACCATGCACTATGAAAATATCTAGCCGCATCCCAATTATAACGGATATGGATCAAAACCAATCACCTCACACTACAGTTCATGACGGCCAATAATTTCGATAGAGAAATAAATAATACAGCAAACATAAATTGCAAAAGAGATTTCAGATAAGTAACAAAAATAAACGGTCGAAGGAATATTCATAATGAAGGTAGATATAAAATAATTACGTAAATATCAACAAATCACAGATAAGTGAACAAAAGATAATGAGATCATGAGAAATTTTGACATTCATTTGTTTAAATCAAATAGGTACGGTAATAAAGAAAACACAATTCTTTACTAACACCCAATGAATAAATGTATAATTATAATAAGTCATTAACATAAAATAATAATTGTTTTCATTGAACATTAATTTTTTTGTTAATGTTTAAAAGTTAACAGACCAACATTTATTATTTATGAAGTGAATACAATAAGCCAGTCAGATGGATCAGGTGATATTCTAAAAGCAGATAACTGACCAACATTTAATAATTAATTACCAAAAAAATATATGAAATTCAACTTACCACTATCTACGCTCTCTTCAGAAACCTTTTTCACCATCTTGATAATTGCCTGATGCGTTGATGCAGCAATATTGAAGAATTTCGAGTAGGTGGTCCTACTCTCAAAAGCCGCTTTCAAACTTGTGCGGCCGCCTTCTCGACTTAAAATCGGAACGACGTTTATAAAGGCAAGATAGAAATAAACGCCCAATAAATTAAATTATAAGCACCACTGTCGAGAAGGATTTACGAAAAGTGTGACGGAAGGTAATAAACAAACACTGCTAGAAGGCGGAATGAAAAAAATTGCTGATATTGCTAACGATCCATCCTACACACGCCCGCCCGTTCGATGTTCTAAAATCCAACTGAGGAATCGAGGAGTAGGGGCTGCCAAGCCGGCTCGACCGGCGCACGTATACACCTCCCTTCAACCCGCGCTGCCCCCGCCGGTCGCGATAGCTGTTGTGCGTCGTTAGTTGTGGCCTCTCACATACATTAGCGCATGCGTACTCGCTCACTCTTCTGGCTGACGTGTTTATATTTTTTGTCCGATATTTTTTAACACTCAGATGTTATTGGACCCAATCTCATAATCTTCCCGTATTCAGCAAATAATAAGAATGTATTGTTTCTTCCCAAACAAGATAGTTTTCTGCATTATACTTTGTTCATAATGTTGCTATGTCATCACAACTTTCATTACGCATTTAAGCTTTCGTAGCAACAGCCAAAAGCGTATAACCATTATTATTTTAACCAACTACATTACAATACATAATTACATGATTATCAACTGATATTATAATTTCGGCAAACTTATTACGAGTAAGGTATTGTATGATTCCAGAAAATAACTTTTCATTTTCTCAACTGAAATATAACTAACAAACAAATAATAACATAATGAAAATTAATGAACGTTCATGATAAAATTGTCTTTGGCTTATATGATCCCGAATCAAAACACCCTACAATAAGACAAATGGAAAAGAACAAAGGAAATGAATGGGTACTACTGCGCGTCTCGCTATTACATCATCTTTCCAAAATATAACAGATAAGTAGTAATAGATTTAGAACGACCATGATGTTGACCATCCCATCAATAACTCTGATAATCTTGATGGAGGACTCCTTTGTCTTATATTCCTCTTGACGATGACCTTCATAGGGTGTTTGTTGACAAACAAAATCCAGGACTTCACGACACGACGCAAAACGCACGTGGTACGGGCCAACCGGTCCAACCGGCAGCCGGCGCCGCCATGTTTGTTGTCACGCCACTCCTCTATCTCTCTCGCGCACATTCTCTGTCTCCTTCTACTGGCGTACGTGAGTACGTGACTGACAACAACAATAACATAATAACCCTTCCCAAACACAAAAGTCGGCGTCAAGCAATCTTCTAATATTCAAATACTCTCTACAATCGCTTCCATTATCTGTTTTCACAATATTGGACATGATTGTCATTGAACCAAAAAATAATTCAAGGCGTTCTCTAACTTGTGTACTATGAATAAGAACAACCATTACGTGATGACCCTTACAGGAATTGAAGACAAGAATAACTACAAACAATTTGATGAGAAGATATTTTTAATATCTATAGTCTATAGATCTAGATAGTTTGTCTAGTTCGTTAAAGCATACCTGAATTGGTTCTCGCATTGCACAGTGCGCATGTTTGCTAAGTCCATTGATGGGTTTCCTTTCGGGTCACTTTCAATTTTCAAACAAGTGCAAATACGATCGATATACGTATTCCTCAAAGTTTCCAGGAATTTTATGCACATTTGGGTTGCCTTCCCCTTGTTTTTGTATAATTCACGTTACGCTAAAAACAGTTAACTATTATTATTACCACCTGAACCTTTTGTATAGTAACGAAAACGACCACAACATTAAAAACAAAGCTAACAATTTCTTTGTTCTGAATCACGCTCCCGAATTTCCGAAACAAGGGGCGATATTATAAAGGCGTACCCAAAACCCAAGTACTCAACAGCTTTTGTTCTTACATTTTCTGACTTTCAAGTACCTATTTTAAAATCAAGACTTATTCGGAATTCTACTTGTTACATTATTATATTCCATATCATGATTATCATCATCATATCAGCCGCTCGAAGCCTCCCTCAAGGATCTCCACAACGATCGGAAATTTTTTTGGTCTTGATTATTTGGGGGGGTTTACCATAATCGCCACGCTTGGAAGGCGGGTTGGCGACCGCATTGTACTATGTATTCTGTGACCGCAGTAAGGCCATGTTTTTAGGAGACGCTGCTACCCGTCTCCTGATTTCTGTACTCCCTAAGTCTCCTTTTACGATACCTACGGGATGAGGGGTAGTGTTATCCTAAACCGGCACATACACGGCATATTACTTAGGATTAGGACACAATTAATTTGGACTATAAAATTATAAAAATGCAGACCTTTTTTCAATACTCTTCGGACTATGGCATTGATATTATATTCATCTCCTTGCATGGTGAAGATTCCTGGAACAACCAAATACTTCGTCATAATCATACACATCCAGTGGGTATGCAAAATAATCAATAAGTATAACTTTTTGCGTCACATCGTCAGATTACACCGAGCAGTTACATAACCTACTCTTCCCACCTTCCCTAGGGACCTTTTTATAGCTAGCTGTAAAGTTGTCCATCGACAATTTATTAGTTAGACCCGCTTGAATCAGTTATAGAAGACTAGTTGACTAAAATCGTTCCAGTAAGGTTTATTTTAGAACACAATACTTTTAACACAAACGACACACATAGAAAAGCGGAGTTGCACTGCACCGGGGTATTCCCGCAGAACATTTTTTGTGTATTTTGATTTCGGGTCTGAGCACAACAGCTGCACCTTACATAGCTCATTCATTCATACATAGTTCTCGAAGATTTTTATCTCGAAGTGTCTCGAAGTTTCCTTTTTCTACCTGTAAGTCGCCGAACTCTTGATTATGTTAGCAGACGACTTGATTATGTTAGTTTCGGAATCGTTGACTATCCTGTAACTGGGTAAAGAATGGAGATTGTTAAATTTTATTGGAATTTGGAATCAATTAAAATTCGAATAAATATTTATAGGTAACTTTCAGAGCAGGCAGCGCTGCTGTACCCAAAAATTTGTATCGGTGTCATTTGCGTAATTCGCAATTTTTTATGTTTAGCACACTCGTTCGAAAACCATTTGTACAATGTAAACACGGTACGCAGATAACGAATCACTGTTAATATCAGATTGGAACTAAGGAAGATCTTTTTCTTCATGTCATGTGTCGATGATTCCAGCAAATTAGATCGCACTTTGTTGGCCTAGTGTGTGCGTAGCAGATAAAGAAGATGATGATAAATGAAGAAAGTTTTCTGCCATGTCTATGAATTTCACGAAAATTAATTATCTTTTAAACTTTTCACTAGTGGTGTGTTGAAAAACTGGCCAGACTAAAAAATTCTATATAATTTTCGAACCTGCTCACAAAATTTCACGAAAATCGGTTGAGAAATGCGACCCGTGGAGGAGAACAAACAGCGGCGGAAGTCCGGACTGAAATACGTTTTT
Source organism: Agriphila tristella (assembly GCA_928269145.1). Classification (NCBI taxonomy): domain Eukaryota; kingdom Metazoa; phylum Arthropoda; class Insecta; order Lepidoptera; family Crambidae; genus Agriphila; species Agriphila tristella. Next base: position 24,259,711 of record OV743436.1, on the reverse strand, counting down.
TTTACATATCACACAAATCTCCCTCATTTTGCAGAAATTTCGACAAACTGGATCGACATAAAAATACATAATTTTCGAACCTGCTCACAAAATTTCACGAGAATCGGTTGAGAAAGAGGAGAACAAACGGACAGCCGCCGGACAGACATACGAATAATTTTTTGCCCAAGCTGAAGCAGAGACGACCTAGAGGAGAACAAACGGACAGCCGCTGGACAGACTTACGAAAATGTTTTTGCCTAAGCTGAAGCAGAGACGCTTCGCGCTCGCTCGGTCAATAAAATCATTAATGGCATTAGTTCCTCAAATACGACGACGACGCGACGTGGGCGCACTTGTTTTTGATCTCATTAGTTTTAACCTAGAATCGGAAGCAATATTACATCACGAGATTACTCGTAGTTTGCCAGAAATCGATATTCCTAGCTAGGTGATAGGTATAACAAACACCACATTCCGAACTTCGAACTTTGAGGGATTCGTATTATAGTCTCGTCATGTACAGGTAGGGTTACCATATCTCAGGATTTTTGGACGTTTCTCAGGATTGCGGCCGGATTTTGAAAATCTCAGGAATTTGAGAATTTTCCATAAAATACAGTACATTTTAAACAAAACACTTCAGTATGTTCTCTGCCTTCTTTCATTATTGGATATTTTTCTTTTAAAAACCTGTGAATGCCTTATTCTCAAAGTACTGCAAATCTCAGGATTTTTCAATGGAAATTGGGCCTTTTCTCCGGACTTTTGATTTTTCCATCTGGTAACCCTATGTACAGGAAAATGAGACACAATAAATATTTCATGTTGTGAGGTCTAGTCACAATCTTGAACAAAAACATAGAACCGTTTCTTTTTCTAAATTTGTTTTTTTTTTCAAGAATACAATCTTAGTAAAATAATCGTTGTCTTTAATCAAATCAATAATTAAATTAGATTTTTATTCTTCGTTGTAACAAAGTTCATAGACCTCTATGCTTTGAAGCTTTTTGAAGCTTCTAAACAAAATAAACCGAATGGAGATTTTACCGTGCGATTCTTTAAATGTTGCCAACTGTTGAAAACTTGGTAGGTAGGTACTATTCCATCAAAAAAGTAGGGTAAAAATGAACAGAAAACTATAAAATGAACTCATAAGTATTCATCTTTAACCAAAACTTCCTTAATAATTTTGATTTCTATACTCTTGAAAAAAAAAAACATGCCAGAAAAAAACATGTTTTTTTCACGTTATTAGAGAAAAAAAACATGTTTTCTGAGGTCACATGTAGCCGCGTGGGATTTAATGAAGTGACAAAAACTTAACTGGCTTAACACAGGTAGAACTAGAATAATGAAAAGAAGGCGACCATGTAAAAGTAAAAAAGGCTTACAGACAATCGATTTTGCGTTAATAATAGAGTAGGTAGGTGTTCTATGGTCACCCACACCAAGGTTACAGAAAATATGATTAGAATTGCTGATGTGAACTTTTTGCGTTGTCTCATTGGTGATGTTTTATACATGTGAGGCACGAGCTGTTGTCAGTGTCGTCAACCTCTACAAGTAGGCTTCAAACATGTACATTTCAATATCTACTTTATAAGACAGAACATTAAATATGATGAGGAAAACAAAAAATACTTTTGTAACTTTTGGTCGGAAATTTCTTCTATCCTGCCCACTAATTGTCAAATTTCAACATCTATCGCTATAGCTTTCATTTGAGATTGATACTAAATACTTACATTGATACTTCTTTTTGGCAGAAATTAAAACTTACCAAAGAAATGCAGCAATGTGTCGAAATCCATCTGTCAAATGAAAGCGATTGCGATGAGTTATTCCCATCCGATCCACTGTAACTGATCCGATAGAATGGGGAATGTCCGAAAAAAATCAAATTGGTTGAATATTTTTTTATAAGTATTGGCTGAATATTTTTTTATAGGTAGGAATAAGGCCCCTTAGTAATAGAAAAGAGTTTCAGAATTTTGGGTTGGGAAAAAAAAAATTAAAACATTAAAGTCACTTCCACTTTACAAATGGACGAGAGTAACAGCAGAATGGAGAATATACCTTTCCCGTAACTGCCACAACCACAACACCTATTAAAAAAAAGCTTTTTAAAAAAAGCAAAATCTCCTTCAAAAATCTTAAAAAAACAGCTCTATAAAAAGCAAGAAATAATGTTCAAATCGATTAATTAAAACACGTCTATTGAAGTCGGGTGGAGCTGAAGTAATTTTTTTACTTATTGTATTGTTTATATTCTAAAAGCCCCACCCGACTTCAATAGACGTGTTTTAATTAATCGATTTGAACATTATATTTCTTGCTTTTTATAGAGCTGTTTTTTTAAGATTTTTGAAGGAGGTTTTGCTTTTTTTTAAAACCTTTTTTATTTTAAACTTTTTGTGGTAGGTATGTAAGCGAATATTTTATAAAATAAAACGTTATAATGTTTCACATTTTTCAATGGTAGGTATACCCCGAGTAACTCAATTCCCACAGGAGTTCCGTTGGGCCTTCGCAGTTCAACTCTAGTCCGAACGTCCTTGACAATAGATACGTCCTTAACTTATTTTTTATTGTCATAAACCTACCAATATTTCAATCACTGTACAGTTCCTATTTGATTTTGAGGAGTTCCCTCGTGTATCTTTAAAATTCAAAATCCAGTCTTCTTTCAAACAAAAAAATAATCATCTGAATCGGTTCATAAACAAAAAAGTAATGGTTGAAAATTCCTTTTGAATTCATATAAAATGGTAACGAACACGACAGTATTTTCAAGATTACTCTAAAACTACTGAACCGATTTCAAAATTTCAAAAAATGGGACCAACTTGGGTACAAACCTCATGTTATAATATTTGAATCATTTCAATCGGTTCAGCCGTCTTCGAGTAATCGGTGTACATACATAGTAAAAAAATATATACAGGGTGACATGGAAATTCGACCTATTCCTTGAACGGGGTTATACTAGAGGTCATTAGCAACAAATTAAGTCCAGTGAACCAGGGGTCAAAACTTGATGGTTACCGAGCTGCAGCATTTCTTCGATATTTAAGAAATTTTCCGACTTGTTACCAAAAACCATTAATTATGAATAGACTACTTCACTCTAAACATTGAATTGATACTTTTCTGAAAGCTGAAAAATAAGTGATCAATTTAAAAAAAAAACGTTGGCCCAAAACATACATAATCACAGAAATAAAAGTTCCTAAGTAGCAATAACTTTTATTTTCTGTATTTTTTCCCGAACATCGTCGTAAGTTATTGAAAAAAAACTGTATGAAAGTTCGCGTACAAATTAGTAGAATAACTAACTAGTTTCATTAGCTTTCCAAAAAGGTACAAATGTCATTAACTTTCCCAGCTGTTTTAAAAAAATCGGCAAAAGAGCGCCGTAGGTCAAAGTTTTTATTTTGAATTGTTAATTGAATTCAGCTCGAAAGTCAACAATGAACTCTAACTACACTGTGAATAAAAAATAAATGTAAGTTGATAAAGTTAAGTAAAAAAAAACAGTTAACAAAATTACAAATCCCGTTCAAACTGCCTACCATTGTTGCGTATGCAAGCACGAAGCCTACGACGTCGTACTTCACTCACTGTTACTCGCGTTGAAAGTGAGGTTTTTATTTGTTCGGCAACTGCCAAAATTCTCTCCCGCAACTCTTCAATGGATGTCGCTGGTCGAATCGCAGGAGGTACGCTTAGTCCTTCATGTGACCCCAAAGTTACATCTGGGCACCCATCGTACACCATATCTGTTCTCTCTCTGTCTGTTCGGTCGCAACAAACTACTGCGTGTAACCTTCCCTACAATTGGGATGTTGACTAATGAATAAAATAACGAAATACTAATAAAAATCGTAAACATATTAAACTTTTAGAGTAGCTTGTATACCTCTTGGTTTTATATATTGCATATTATTTGTTTTATGACCCTTCAAAGTTGGGTGGACAAGTCCATTTAAAAAGTATAAAATTTATTAAAATAATTGATACCTTTAATTAGTTCGTAAAATGTATAGCAAATTTGTCTAAGAAACCATTTTGATAAACACAATATTTAATATAGCTGCCGAACAAATTTCCTACGCGTTGCATACTAACTAGCGAGGCGTGACGTCATACCTCAGTAGCCGTTAGTATGGAGCGTTTTTGGGCGAGTCCATTTGTGTGCATTTCACACTGTGATATCTCGGGCAGTTTTCAAGCTAGCGAAATAATTACTTTACCAATGTTTCTTTTTTTGAGAGGTAATTTATGTAATATAAAATAAAAAAAGTTGTCAACATCCCAATTTTGGACAATTTTGATATTTTCGCAAGTACTTTCAGCATAGTAGTGATTTATGTGGTGTCTGCAATATCTACGAATTGATTGTTGTATTAATGAAGCTTTAGCTACGTCGAATGGACACTTGGAAAAAGGCTGCTGCCACGTGATGTGAAGTGCTGTTTTTAAATTGTATCCAGGACTGCAGCGATTCTACGAGCACGTAAGTGCATGTATTTTTTCCTTAATTTTCAGCTGTATCTTTTCCCCTTCAAAATACCTAAAACAGCTGGATTCCATCTCAATAGTTGCAACAAGTGCCTTTGCCGTATGATAATTTTATACGTGGACTATTAGCTGACTTTAATACCCTTATCGTCTTTTCAAATTTTCCAAATCATACAGTCCACTGATTTCTTTACAAGCGCAAAAGCTTTTTATTAAAATTAATAAAAAAGCCAGTACTTTAACCGCACCATATTTTGGTTGGCAAAGGTATAATATCCATTCTGCTGTTACTTTTGTACTTTTGTGAAGTCGAAGAGACTTTAAGTTTTCACGCAACCAAAAATTCAGATACTTTTTCTATTACTAAGGGACCTTATTCCTACCCATAAAAAATATTCAGCCAATTAGATTTTTTTCGGACATTCCCCATGGCCATTAGCCCCAAGCTCAACCGCAGTCGCATCGGTGTGGCTTGATTGAGCCAGTAAGCAAAATGAAAAATACTGTTTTGGATTCAAACTTTTTTTTAAATCTCATTTGGATATCATTATTTTTTTATATTGTCCGGTTACTTGGCTTGCGACACCAAATTTATCTTGATTATAGAATAACATTCGAATTCAAACCGGTTCTTGGTCCATCGCCTATGAAAACCTCAAATTGAGAAAACAGGTACTTATGTACGTACATACATAACTCTGCGTTAATAGATATAAAAAGTAATGAACTATCGGGAATACTTTTAGTACCTATAGTACCTAGTACCTATGTTATTATTTTATTATGTGCTAAAGCTTAAAAGTCCCACCAGGCACTGAAACCTGTTTCATACCAACAAAACTCGTTCCGATGATGTCACCGCTAGTAGCAACATTTACTTAGCCGTTCGTTACCATACCATCGATGACTTTCAATTCAATGTTCTTATGCGTACAACCACAACCATAAACAAATACCTTGTGGAAAGTTCCATGGCGTTACTTTTTTGAAATTCAAATAAGTGTTATCAGGGATTTCGGAATTCTGCTCCCTGGGCGAATACGATTGGGCCATATCAGGGTTGCTAACGTTTCCTGCCTGTCTAGTAAACACGGCCGCAGCGCGATTTATAGTCAGATTTATCCATAAATCTTGTAATCTCATCTGTCTCTTGTAAAAAAAATGGCCGCGCTGCGCGATTTTTAGTCAGTATCATCCACCAATCTTGTACTCTTGCCTATCTCTCGCAAAAAACGGCCGCGCAGCGCGATTTTTAGTCTGATTCATCCTATAATCTTGTACTCTTGCCTGTCTATAGTAAAAAAAACCGGCCAAGTGCGTGTCGGACCACGCACCGTAGGGTTCCGTAGTTACCGTATACCATACGATATTTCATACCAATATTATTTGTCGTCTGCAAAAATAACTTTGTTTTTCACAGTGTTGGTATGAATGACAAAGTTATATTTGCGGTTTTGGAAAATGTGATATATCTCAAAAACTAATTATTATATTTCGTTCAAACCAATTTTCGTTGATAGTGTTTATTAATATCTACAGCATATTTTTTTTGGTCAGATTTTTCACTCTCTTATTTCAAAAGTTAGAGGGGGGGGACACACATTTTACCACTTTGGCAGTATTTATCTTTCAAACGGTTGACTTTGAAAAAAAATCGTCTTAGAAACCTCAATGCCATTTTTAAAGACCTATCTATAGACACCCCACACGTATTGGTTTGAAGAAAAAAAATTTTTTCAGTTTCAGTTCCATGTATGGGGGCCCCCCCTTAATCTTTTATTTTTTTTATTCTTATGTTAAATTCGTTAAGCGGTTAACAGAATACATCTACCTACCAAGTTTCAACTGTGTAATCTTGATACTTTCGGAATAAAGTGGCTGTGCCATACGGAGGGACAGACAGACAGACAGACAGACATGACGAATCTATAAGGGTTCCGTTTTTTGCCATTTAGGCTACGGAACCCTAAAAATGGCCGTGCAGCGCGATTTTTTGTCAGTTTTTTGCACTAATTTGTGGATTTATATGCAAAATTCTAAAATGCCTGTTACAGCTTTGCGTCGCCGGACGCAATTTTTTCGCGTGCTGCGCGCGGTATCTAATTCCACGCGGACAAAGTCGCGGGCGGAAGGCTAGGCGTGAATCGCTTCTATGTATTTCACGCCTTAAGTATTAATATTTCTCGAGACAATTGGGCCGCCCTCCGGGACGGGCGACGGATCGCCCGAATGACCCTATGGAGAATACGTCGCTGAGTGTTATTGTTATTACAGCACCTCATATTGATTGCTGAGTAGATCGAGCGAGCTTCATTCATTATAAAAGGAAATGAATCGCACCGCACAGAGCGAGAATTCAGTTATCTACAAAAACATAATACCTTTGTAGGTTGCATAGTAGTTGTAGGTTGTAAACAGGTTTTTGTGAGATCACTGCGAATTTTATAAAAACCAACCAATTGAAGCTTATCGTCAGATCGATCACGTTTCGATCTCGGTCAAGGATGGACGCTTTTTAAAAGAAGACAAAGTAAGTAAATTAACTGCGTTAAGGCAGAGTAGATTAACCTGAGTTATATTTATTTTTTATTGACGGTACAATATTGTAGGGAATAAAGTATATTCTACCGATTTTAAGAGAATATCAATAAAAATAAAGTAAATGTTTTTTTGTTATTATCATTTGTTGTGTCTCGTCTCGTTCGATCTTTTTCTGAATTATCTCATGAACAAAATGCGCAGACGATCTTTTTCTGAATTATCTCATGAACAAAATGCGCAGTAAGTCATGTTATGCTGTAGGTATCTCATATCGTATCGTAATACGACCGATAACCTGAATCTTACGCACTACTTCAGTGTAGATAAACGAAAATAGTATAAATCAAAACAATCGAATCAAACCAAAATTATAAAGGTCCATAGAGAACACAGAACTAAACGAAAAGGAATAATAACAAAAATTTAAAAAATTAAAAACCCCCCGACACACGGTACCTACCAAATTTCGAATCGAAGGGACATATGGAAGGTTGTAGCCAGATCCCCTCATCAACTACATATTAAAGAGCTGATGATCTTCAAACGGCTGATCAGGTCATGGTTACCCTACCATATACTTCCAATATCATTGGAGTAACACGGTACCAAATTTCGAATCGATCGGACATAAGGAAGTTAGTTAGATCCCCTCATCAACTAGAAAAATTCTGATGACCTTCAAACGGCTGAACAGATTTACAGGGTACCAAATTTTGAACCGAGAGAGACATAAGGAAGTTAGTCAGATCCCCTCATCAACTAGAAAAGAGGTGATGATCTTCAAACGGCTGAACAGATTTTCATGAAACATGGCTAAGAACACTCGGGATAAAATTATCTATGACACAAAAACTAAATGAAAATTCATCCGTTTAGGAGCTACGGTACCACAGACAGATACACGGACACGTTAAACTTATAACACCCCTCACTTATTGCGTCGGGGGTTAAAAAGTAATTTTAATTAACACCACTAAAAGGAAATTTTAAACAAAGCGAATAATTTTGCCTTTTACTCAAATTCATTTAAGTCGGGCAAACAAACTTTGCCCGGCTTCACTTCATTGTTTAGTAGGTACTTATATCCATTATAAACGATGGAGAGTAACCCAAATTAGAAGTTTTTTCGGAAGCCAGAAATGTATCATGATTCTGTCTCTTCACAATCTAAGTAAATGAAGTTGTATACAAAGATGTTGATTCAAAACAACGTTTCAATGGTTTGCTGATTGTAAACAAATGAAAACTTCGAAATATTAGGGGTCAATATACGTTTAACGTTTTGAAAGTGTCGTATGTCGATATATAGAGAGATCTAAGAAGTAAAATGAGCTGAAAATTGCACAGTGGTAACAAATTAAACCTTAGAAGAGGTAAGTATAAGTATGTGTAATGTGTATTTGTACTTACTCTACTCACAACAGTCGAATGAACAAAAGGACGATATTCTTACTAGTGGCTCCGTGAGCTGTAGACCTCGCGTTAAAATCTAAAATATGTCGCCACCCCTTTTTCCCCACACTGTTCACGAGCTTTTCAAAGCACGTAGTAGGTACCTGCGTGCTGTTTGGTATTATTTGGTAGGTATATTCGCAGCTAGATGGCGCTTCTAATTTTAAACATTTTCGAAAATGGTGATTTTTGGTAATTTTAGAAAAACTGGCTAAACTAAAAAAATCTATATAATCATCGAACCTGCTCACAAAATTTCACGAGAATCTGTTGAAAAATGCGACCTGTAGAGGAAAATGGACAGCTGGAAAGTCGGACTGAAATATGTTTTCTTACATTACTCCGTCATTATGAATAATTTCAAAAAACTGGCGTGACAAAAAAATTCTATGTAATTTTCGAACCTGCTCACAAAATTTGACGAGAATCGGTTGAGAAATGCGACCTGTAGAGGAGAACATCCAGCGCCAGAAAGCCGGACTAAAATACATTTTTCTTACATATCTCCGCCATTAGGAAAAATTTAGAAAAACTGTCTTAACTTAAAAAAAACTTTATGATTTTCGAACCTGCCCACAAAATTTCACGAAATTCGGTTGAGAAATGCGACCTGTAGAGGAGAACAGACAGCGCTGGAAAGCCGTAAAACCTGTTTTTTAACATACCTCCGCCATTTTGAAAAATTAAAAAAATCTGGCTCGACAAAAAAAATCTATATAATTTTCGAACCTGCTCACAAATTTTCACGAGAATCGCTTGAGAAATGCGACCTGTAGAAGAGAACATACAGACATACGAAGGAATTTTTGCCCAAGCTGAAGCAGAGACGCTTCGCTCGAAGTCCCACTTAGGTTTTTATTTCTGTTGACAATGTTACCGTTTAGCGCAAAGTTCCGTTTAGCGCAAGACATGTTATGGAAATGGCATACAATACAAATGCAATTCTTTATCAGCAGTAGTTACTTTGTAAGACCACAAACGACTACATTGTAAGCCATCCATGACCTGCTTATCCTCACCTAGTTGATGCTCTTTACGGTTCAATATGTCGAACCTATCGTAAGATCTACAGAAATACCAAGTCATTAAACACCAGCTATCTATTGTTTATTTAACAGATTTTATCTAATATCTAAACTATCAGTACAAAATAGATAATTGCTAGAAATATAAATGAAATAAATCGCGCATATAACCGACTGTATAATGACCAAGTAGACAACTCGCCATGGATTCACTGTCATACATTATTTATCTTGCCATAGACAAACAACTATGTTTGTGTGTCGAGCGAGCGACTGGCTGTGTTTGTACGTGGATAAGTATTTTATATAGGAAAACGCAGACTTAGAAAAAGTGTGGGAAGCAAAGTAAGGCTTATCAAGGGCACACTGTTGATAAAATGTATGCACAATGCGTCAAATGTTCCGGAGATATACATTTACCGACCGTCGCTTGGTCTACGTGCCGCAGTGTTACATTTTGTTACAAATGAATTCATAGACAGGAAATACCTGGAAATACTCTGTATACTCATAGTAGAAGGCTAGACATAGGGATGTGGAAAAAATATCAATATAAATAATTTTTTCCGATGTATCAATATTTTCCAGGTGGTATTAAATATTCCGAAATATCGATAGATAATATCCAGTATCGAAAACGATATTTAAAAAAACTTTTGTTTTTGAATAATATTATGATAATTTCAATTTTTGAATAAAATCAACAGTAAAATATATCGAGCTTTTTGATAAAGATTTGAAAATATGTACGTCCTTGATTTTACGTAACAGTGGTATTATTGAGCTAAAATTAGTAAAATAAAATTAAAATGAAATAAAACCCTAAAATAAAACTTTTATTTTCAAAAATATTATCGATAAGTGTAGGTATCATTTTTTTTTCCTGAAATCTCGAAATGGGTTTCGGTATTTTTTAAAATACATATCGATATATCGATATACATACCTATCGATATTTTTTTCACTTTCGGCATCCCTAGCTTAGCTAAAGCTAGTCCAATCATTAATTAACCAGTCGGTAATAATATAGGTAATTTCGATTGGTCTTCTTAGTCTACTTCAGCTTTAAGTTACCCTCTGCTGAGTGTGTAGGCCTCCTTATTTACCGCTGATCTTTCCAGTCTTAAGCTTTCTGTAGCTAGTTCTTCTCCGTTACTCAAATGATGTCGCCAGTCCATTTAGCTTTAGGAATATGGTACTGGATCTCGATATTTGGTACCGGTTAATTCTAAAAATAGCGGGATTTATTTCATAGGAAGAAAGACTGAACCAACGATAGCGATTAAGATATGCTTTCTGCTATGCATTAGCATTTTGAATGCAGTTTTACTTATTAAAAAAAAAGGAATGTTTCCTTTCAGTAACATCATCAATATTTAGGGTAATTTCCCTCCAAATATTTTTTTTTTCACCCTGTATATTCGTGTAAGGGGTGGCCAACAAGTCGATCTCTGGAGACAGTGCAGTTGATCGCGAGAGACATAATAAGAAGTGCTTTGCTTGTGGTAGCAAAGCAAGTAGCAACAGAACGGTACGGGAGGCGGGTGCGACTGCGTTTGTAGTAAAAAATACCCCAAAAATGAAAATTAAATCGATCTCAATAGGCCCGGAAAATTTAAAGTAGATCACAGCCCTAGACAAGATGGCCACTCCGTGTAATACACTCGACGTCAGAAAAATCGCACCTCATCGAAAATAAGTTTAGAATTGGCCACCTGCTATTGCACTTGTACTATTATGTATTCTGTGCTATTGCTGCTAACGTTTTATTGTGTAAATATTGATAACTAACTATTGAAAGTAAAAATGAGTTTTCAATTAATAATTGTTTGATTTAATTTACATAACAGTTACCATAATCAAACGCTTAAAGCGTTATTGCTTGCACCGCCATAAAAAGGAAATAAAATAAAAGGGGTCAATTCAGGAAATTCGGGTAAATTCGCTATAGAAATGATGGAGAAAACACACGTCATAGTAGAATTCTACTATGCACACGTCAACGGTTCAATAAAAAAAAAGAATACCCAAGATGGATACTATTGCCCATGAAGTTGCTCAAATATTGCAAAAAAATTGGCAATGTAATGTTGCTCGGAAACTGAATCTCGGTAATTGATTCCGTTCTACGAGAATTCCAACGGTTTCTAGAGACTGTTGGCTATGCTATGTCCGAAGGGGAAGAAGTTATAACAACACTTACCATTAAATTAGATAGATTAAGTTAACTTTGAAGAAATTTTCAAAAAGGTGCGATTTTTCTGACGCTGAGTGTACCTATATCTCTTCAACCCATGCTTATGAGCCGTCAGTTAGCCACATCATTGTTACATGTAAAGTTATAATTAGCGTGGGACGAGTACATTACATACAACAAATGGAACAGAAGTCAAGGTCAGTGTTCAGTTGTTATTTAATTGTAGGTACCTGTACAAGAATTTTATTACAATCTGTAATAGCTTTAAAAACTAAGTAAACACCGTCTAGTCGCGATGATAACATTAATTATTGAGCGTGATCGATCGCATTGATTATGGTAATTTAATTAAATTATTATGTACTTTTTTGTTTTTAACATCTTACGTCTTATCAGAAATTATTAATTCTACTGGACCTAGATACTATAGGGCTGCTTACTTAACGAGAAACATCAATTCATATCTAATAGATATTCAACATCAGCACTCGAAAATTAATAGATTCTTTGCAATAACATGATAATTTGCAGCTGTGGGTACACATAAATCTTGGTCAATAAATAATTTCTTTATTGCTATGCTAAGCTAAGCAATTGACACTAAATTATGAAGAATGAAAACAGAAATCAAAGGACTAGGCATAAGTAATTTATAATATTTAGATTCAGAGAAACATACATAAAATTAATGATCTAAAAGCTAAACAGACAGCAGGAACTTTTTGTGTATAAATAGAATAGCACAATCATGACAATCTTAGTTAATCTTAAAAGACATGTGATATGATAAGTTTCTTACCTATTGCTAGAGTTTCTCAGATATATTTCAGTCGTTTAAATTAATCCAGTTGCCAATCATTTCAGTAAATTGAGCATGAAAATTTCAATATTACTAATGGCTATAGAATGTACGAGTCACACGAAGAACACGTACTCTTGTATGAATAGTAGTTGAAAAATTAAAATCTGATACAAGACGGGGTAAGGATTAATCATGAGTTATCAATGTTTCAATAGGCTTTCATGAGACGTTTATCAAAAACATTACTTGAGTAGAAGAACAATATGTAATTTAAATTATTGTAACGCAACATTTTGGTGATTTTGATTCACACCCACACTGTTCACAGTATTTCAGCGCCTCATTGCATGAAATAACCTTGGTGCTTTTAAATATCAGAAACTTTAAATAAACGGAAGTAAAATTGGATTAGCATAGCAACTACATATTCTATACATCTAAGTATAAATTAATGCTTAAAATAAATAAGTGTGAACATAAATGGAGAAACTTCTAGAAAGATTCGTTATTATACTTATTTATTACTGCAATATATCATGAGAATTAATAGGATTCTCAAGAAGGGCACAGCTAACATTGTCTATGGTTACGTAACGTTTTGTAGACAGAACATTATGTATGACAACTCGACAATAACAAAGATAAAAGCGATAAGATATAGAATAAAAATATATCGCAGTAAGCTAAGTACATACAAGTATATGTAAACAAACAACAGAGTAGAGGGTGGTGATGTTTCGTTATGAGATGTTACATAACAAATGAATATGTTTTCACAATAAAACAAGCTTTCAACGATACACATAATATCACAGAATGCCTATAATAATAAAAACAAGTAGGTACCTAATAATTATTATCATTAATCATTTACTAGAATCGGTCGTAAATACGTAAAAAATAATTATGTTAAGATGAATAAATAATGAAAAATATTAGAAAAAATCGGCTCACCCGTAGCAACTTAGACGGGATTCGAACCCGCACCCTTAGGATTCCGGCCCAATGCACTACCAATTATGCTACCAAGCCGCTGGTAGTGCATTGGGCCGGAATCCTAAGGGTGCGGGTTCGAATCCCGTCTAAGTTGCTACGGGTGAGCCGATTTTTTCTAATATTTTTCATTATTTATTCATCTTAATATAAAAATAGCATTGTGAATGCAAAAATCTAAAAGTTTAAAATTGTACTGTTTCACCTTAATTGATTGTCTGGCATCTGCAAAGGTGCTACAACCGAATGTCGAAGTAGTTCTCTTCACATTGGTGAGATGGCGCTGATCTTCAGCGGAAGCGTGGAAAGTATTAGAAAATTTCGCCACATCCCTCAGCGGCTTGGTAGCATAATTGGTAGTGCATTGGGCCGGAATCCTAAGGGTGCGGGTTCGAATCCCGTCTAAGTTGCTACGGGTGAGCCGATTTTTTCTAATATTTTTCATTATTTATTCATCTTAATATAAAAATAGCATTGTGAATGCAAAAATCTAAAAGTTTAAAATTGTACTGTTTCACCTTAATTGATTGTCTGGCATCTGCAAAGGTGCTACAACCGAATGTCGAAGTAGTTCTCTTCACATTGGTGAGATGGCGCTGATCTTCAGCGGAAGCGTGGAAAGTATTAGAAAATTTCGCCACATCCCTCAGCGGCTTGGTAGCATAATTGGTAGTGCATTGGGCCGGAATCCTAAGGGTGCGGGTTCGAATCCCGTCTAAGTTGCTACGGGTGAGCCAATTTTTTCTAATATTTTTCATTATTTATTCATCTTAATATAAAAATAGCATTGTGAATGCAAAAATCTAAAAGTTTAAAATTGTACTGTTTCACCTTAATTGATTGTCTGGCATCTGCAAAGGTGCTACAACCGAATGTCGAAGTAGTTCTCTTCACATTGGTGAGATGGCGCTGATCTTCAGCGGAAGCGTGGAAAGTATTAGAAAATTTCGCCACATCCCTCAGCGGCTTGGTAGCATAATTGGTAGTGCATTGGGCCGGAATCCTAAGGGTGCGGGTTCGAATCCCGTCTAAGTTGCTACGGGTGAGCCGATTTTTTCTAATATTTTTCATTATTTATTCATCTTAATATAAAAATAGCATTGTGAATGCAAAAATCTAAAAGTTTAAAATTGTACTGTTTCACCTTAATTGATTGTCTGGCATCTGCAAAGGTGCTACAACCGAATGTCGAAGTAGTTCTCTTCACATTGGTGAGATGGCGCTGATCTTCAGCGGAAGCGTGGAAAGTATTAGAAAATTTCGCCACATCCCTCAGCGGCTTGGTAGCATAATTGGTAGTGCATTGGGCCGGAATCCTAAGGGTGCGGGTTCGAATCCCGTCTAAGTTGCTACGGGTGAGCCGATTTTTTCTAATATTTTTCATTATTTATTCATCTTAATATAAAAATAGCATTGTGAATGCAAAAATCTAAAAGTTTAAAATTGTACTGTTTCACCTTAATTGATTGTCTGGCATCTGCAAAGGTGCTACAACCG
The DNA here is from genome assembly GCA_928269145.1 of Agriphila tristella. Taxonomy (NCBI): domain Eukaryota; kingdom Metazoa; phylum Arthropoda; class Insecta; order Lepidoptera; family Crambidae; genus Agriphila; species Agriphila tristella. The sequence continues at coordinate 24,244,701 of OV743436.1, read as the reverse complement.
AATGTCGAAGTAGTTCTCTTCACATTGGTGAGATGGCGCTGATCTTCAGCGGAAGCGTGGAAAGTATTAGAAAATTTCGCCACATCCCTCAGCGGCTTGGTAGCATAATTGGTAGTGCATTGGGCCGGAATCCTAAGGGTGCGGGTTCGAATCCCGTCTAAGTTGCTACGGGTGAGCCGATTTTTTCTAATATTTTTCATTATTTATTCATCTTAATATAAAAATAGCATTGTGAATGCAAAAATCTAAAAGTTTAAAATAATTATGTGCTTTTTGATAAAGTAATATCAGTTGTTATAGAACTTGGGACTAGTTTCATGATATTTTAATCCAAACTTTCTTTTTAATTTTTAAATGATTATTGGCTGTTTGACAACCTTTTGCATAGGTACTATTATGTCTACTTTTTAACATATAAAGTATTTTTTTGTTTGCCCATATTTAACCGTACAGAATACATAATAGTACAAGTGTATCAGTAAGTAGGTAGGTACTGAATAATAAAAATTGTGTTACTAAATCATACACTCTCAGTGTCAAGCCAATATCAAAATAAATTGAAAAATTATTCTAATTTCACAGTTAAGGTCACCCAAGTAGCACACAAATGCTGCATAAGTGCTTAATTAATGCTGCCATCGAATCTTAAAGCTGTTTAAGGGTATACCAATTTGGCTGTACTAAAGCTGTTTAAGCGCTTAAACAGCTAAAAAGGGCCCCAAATTATACAGCCTTTAGTATTACAATGGCTGGAGAGAAGCATCGGTCAGGCTTATTTAAGTTTTAATAGAGCATTAATAAAGCACTGTAAAAAGTTTAATTCTGTGCAGGACTCTCCCAACCAGCTCTTAACCAGCTTCTAACCTTTTGCAACTCCCTATTCAAACTTTTTTAACGTCTTTTTTCTTAGCAAGTCATCTTAAAATAAATTAAGTATGTAAAGGACTGTTAAAATTTATGGTGTAAAGTTAACTATATTCAATCTTCCATCATCGTCCACCATTTCTACTGGGATATTTTTTGTTAGAAAGTTTTACAAATGCGCAGTTTATACAAATGCGTTCAGGATGCGAGTGCAACTACATCGTGAAGTTAATACCAATTAACTACAAAATTTTCATGCGCCCTTCTAATAATTAGATTTTAACTTAGGAAATATATGGACAAATCACGAGTGCAAAAGTTTTAATCTATTATTATGGAAAATTAAATGAGATATTTAGTAAAAATGGTTTCTTTAAATTGCCTATGAAGTAAGAGCTTAAATTAAGGCGGATTCTTGCAGTTAAGAATGTTTTAGAAAATAATAAAAAAAGCTATTTTTAGGTTAGTTATGGCGTCCATGAGGTGCTCAGCTTTAATCGTTAAAATATTATCTTGTGACACTATTTGCTGAACAAAATTCCATTAATCAGCCATAGACTGCTCGTGTTCTGTATAAGAGACGTTAATTTACACTTTTAGTTCATATATGGATTCCGGAAATGCCGTTCTAATGACTTATGAGTTATATTGTATTTCAACAACTATTTCTTGCAGCAAGTTAGGGGTCCTCTACCAAAAAGAAAATCATCCTCCAACTAACATTTATCTTATAGGTAGGTATAGTCTAAAATATTACTTATTTTCTTGTAAATTCGGTACTATTACGTTTTCTTGTCGACCAAGGCTTGTCCATTATTAATTTTTAATATTTATAAACCTTGAATTCGTAGTTTATTCGAATAAGTACTAGCTAGTAACCAAAATAATGAAATTTTGCAACAGATAGCTAGAAAAGCTGTTAAATGGAGTCAATAACAGCAACGAACTTTAATGTGGTGTGATTGGGTGCCAAAAACTGTTTAATAGTATAGACAAATTACATTCTAACTCTTTGAGAATTACAAAGCGCTTGAAAAATGGTTTACAACAGTTTCTCAAATAAAGCTGTATAAATATATGATTTGATACACTTCTTCAGCTTGAAGAGTTATTATTTTCTACTTAGGCGTAATTTCAGCAGCAACAGGCTGTTAAAAGTATTTCCTTAATGATCTTAACCAGACAACCTTACAGTGGTATTATATTACTCCACATGTAGCTCAAAAGCGTCATAAAAGATGCCTTCAAGATCAATGTACAGCTTCTAACTTTACAATACCTTTCAGACGTACTGTTAACCAGTTGGTGTTAGAAATGATTAATTTTAGACCATTCAACAGCAAAAAACATTATAGAAGAATTTCTTTACGCCGCTTTTCAGCTGCAAACGTAGTAAAACATGTATTATGAACTCTTAAACAGCCCATAGCTTAATTAAGTATTTCTGGAGTGCCTTTTACAGATTATTGAATAAATATATTTTTTAAATGCAACATATCAGCCTTGAGAAGCTACGAAAACCTTTAAACATCTTTAATCACACTTTTAACCTTATGTAGGTGTATAATTTGACACTTGATCAGCCAATGTGCTACTTGGGCACTTTACACTCAAGGGACGGTTAACGGGCATTTCCATTAAAAGTCAAATGGTAAATTCATTAATGTTGTAAGAAAAAATACGAGACTGTATAATGCTACGCAACACGCAAATTATAAAAGAAAATAGGTATTTTATTGCTTCCGCTCTGATAACGATACAGAACAATATAATATTGGCTGCAAACTATAAGTATATTTAATGGGTACCTACCTAACTTGCATGTTTTAACTCATAGTAATATAAAGTCTATGCTTATATCATTCCAATTCATTAGGTACATAATTGAATAAAAATTCACAGATTTTACAGTCCCCGCAAGAATCGGAGCATTGAAACTGAACACAAAAATTTACGAAAAACCAAAATCAAATCGAATGCAAAATCCTATAATATTTTTAAAGTAACCTAGGTAGTACCTATTTTTTTACGATTGTGACACTCGGCTCCGCCTCGTGTCACAAACGCGCCCACTGACTGCCTCGACGCGGCCGAAATATTATTAACCGATTATCAAAATTCCAACGAATGCACTTCTCGTCTGCTTCTGCATCTTCTAACACTATTACCATGACGATCGGTCAATAATCATAGAAGCTACATAACTTTTTATGTATGGAAACACCCTTTTTTCTACAATTCCAAATCTAAAGGGACCACCTCAGTGGCGAAGGGTCCATACAAGCCGGTTCCCATCGGCTTACCTTTTAGAAAGCCTATCCCTACTATCCACTATGCAAATCATAACATTTTTGTAAAACGGCTTACCTTCGCCATAATTTCACCCCTCGCCACACCTACAGGTCACAATTATTAACCAATTTTCAAAATTATTTTGCCATTTGGTAGCTAAACTAATACCCTATGAGATTTTTTACCGAAATATTTACAATTTAGTAAACAATCACCCGCCATAAAACCCGGAATTTTTGGAGTTTAGCAAAATTCCAAAAAAAAGTTTCCAGTAGATTTTCAAAATTCAAACGTTCACAGGTGTCTCGATAAATTTCTCAACTTTTGGTACTATTTTCATCTCGATCCTCCCAAAATCCTCGGAGATATGGCCAAAAATACGTCTCAGGCGATTTGCATCTGATAACCATTTTCAATGGTAAAAAATCTGATATAGCCCATTCACAGTTAATTCCTATTTCCTGCCGAAAATTTTCATTCTCACGAATATGGTTTCATTAAAATCGCCATTTATTAATTATGTTATATGTATAGTAAACTAAACCGAAAGAAACCAATATTTAGGGAAGTAAAAAGTTGGTAATGTGAAACTATTTTTTTCTGAAATGTAATTTTCAAAATGAAAGATGAACATTTGTAATTTTAAAATAAAATAGGAACTGAAAAAAAATGAATGAATGAATATGAAAATTATTGGAAGTATTGTTATTTATTTGATCGATGATGTAGGTAGGTAGGTATTGATAAAATTAAATATTACGAATTTTACGACCAGGTGTTAGAATATAATGGGCGCTACAGAAACTCTTAAATTTAGAGTTAATACCTACTTATTAATAATAAAGAAATAAATATTTTAGGACTTAAATAAGTACCTACTACCTATATAAATATAGAGACAGATCAATGTGGAACGGACGTGTCGTGATCGCCAGTATCTACCAGTATAATTAGACTGCAAATAAGCAAATTAAATTGTCTGAAGGGAGTAGCACAATTATAAACAAAGCTATAAACAATAACAACAAACCAGTCAATGTATAGGAATTGGGTCAAACGCGAGATAGCTACAGCTGTGTGCAACAAACAGCTGACGACCACCGAGGGTCAATGCCCTTTCACTAACGAGGACGTCGACCCTAGAGCTATGTGGTTACACCCTATTCGGCGCACAGGTGAACTGGGACGATATTTATCTTACACTAATGGCTTTATTTAATATTTATTAATACATAGTAGTAACAGAGTTCTATAGGTAATTCCAATAAAATGTCCCATACTGTCTACAAGCCCAAAAATAAAATATGCTCGCAATCGCTATGTCCATAGTCTCGAGTCCACGCTGAAATCTAGCTAAACTGCTAAAGACAGCTAAGCCTTATAGCTAACGTGGCTAGTAGCCCCAGTCGTAGGAGGCCAAAAAACGAAGAATTCGGCTATCCATGAACCAAACATTTCCTTCGGTAGGATTGATCCTTGGATTCCTAAAATGGGTTTACGAAGTGGAGCCACCTGGATTTTTCAAGCAGGTGGGGGGAGGGGGGAATTCTGCCTTAACGAAGTCCGAGGTTAATAACTGCCTAAGTTTAGATACTAAGCCAAGTTTGGTATCATTTTCGGATAAATCAATGACGTAGAATTCATTTCTGGTATAAAAATGCAATTTATAAAGAAGTTTCCTAAACATTACACAATAACCAATATTTTCAACTACATTTTTTTTACTTTAAGTCACCGTAAATTTTAAACTGATGTTCTTATTTGCAAACAAAAAATACGATAACAAAGCTTATAGAATGACGAGTTGAAAAAATATAACTTACAAATTTCTTTATTAACAATAAATAGTGAAAACAAATTTCACTGTCGCGTGCCGACAATTTCTTTTACACCTATGGAAATATTATTATTTTTTATAATAACAATATGGGTATCAAATGAAAGGTAATAAATAGCCAATTCCAAATATATTTACATTATAACACTTTCATGTAACTGTTTTGAAATAAACTTAAAAAGTATAACGCAGCATTAAAAAATGTCAGTAATAATTTACAGAAATTTTATTTAATGTTTTAGAAAAACAAAAAATGGCAGTCAATATCGACAAAAAAAGGCAAATATCACAAGCGCGCATGTAACTACGATTTTTTCAGATGTTGTTAGGTACCTTGAGAGTAGTTCTACCCAAGTTTTAACCCTTGGAAACCCTGTACTGCTGGAAAAACTTGCCACTTGTTTCAGTATTTTCGAAAAAACTACCTTAAGGAAGCGTTTTTCAGGTATCTCTACTCTATACTTTTATAAAGCTAACTAAATTTGCTACAATTTGAGCCTATCACAAATAAGTTTCGAATTGATATTAAAATTTTTAATATTTAATATAAATAATAACTTCCTTACAACGGTAACGAAGTAATTTTTTTAATTAGCCAAAACAAGAATATTTTCTTTTATTATTATTTTAAAAATAAAAGGATATAAGAGCTCCTACGAGGTATTTTTCTTTTTCAAATATTCCAATTTGTGTATTTAATGGCAATTATTTTCTTTAATCAAGCGAGTATTTTATTTTTGTTTTAATTTTTTTAAAATAGTTTAACAATTGAATCGTACAAATATGAATCCAAAAATGAATTCGACACCCTAAATTCATACGAATATGATATCAAACTGGGCATAGCAGCTTAACTAATACATCTATCGAGATTGGGCTGAAAGCCAAAACTTCAAAAAAATTACTACAAAAATCGTGGTGGCTCCACTTCTTATATCCATCCTAGGGTCCCAAGGACCAATCCTACCAAAGGAAATCTCTGGTTCACAAAACGCTGTATTTTTCACCCTACTGACGCCACTATAGCTAAAAAAGTAATGGAAGCAGAAATAGACTAATCGCATCGCAATCGCACAAATACGCATAGAAGCTGCGATAAATGGTTGTGAAGTAAACATTAGTGGAAAATTTCAATTATCTCGTTAATGACAAAGACGATTAGGAAGTTCTAGTGCCGAAATTATCAAGTCGTGAAGTGATTGTAAACAAAGTAAGCCTCCGTTCGTTACGGAGAGCACGTACGCACGCACCCTGCGCAAGGGACCAATGCGCATGGCCTCGCCGAGCGGTTTGATTTTGGAATTAAATAAATCAAATTGATCTCTATTGCCAATGCATTCTATACAACTAAATTGGAAAATGTTTATTCTATTGATTACAATACGGATGATCGAATTATGTTAATGACTAAACAAAACTCAAAAGGAGGTTACAATAGGAAAAGACCTATTCATGAACTGCCGGAATGTTAAACAAGTTAAAAATAGTAACATAGGACTAATGAAGCAAACATTTTTACCTGACACCTGAAAGACACATTAACACAGACACACTAAGTACAAATAGATAGATAACACTACCGTGGCTCTTTCTAGAAAAGATAGAACTGAAGAAGTGAAAAATGTAGAACTCCAATCTAATGTACACATATAAATACTATACTTAATTAAAGTATACTTATTCATTAAATATTTTTCTTTGGTCAGATAAGAATTAGTTTGTCTGACTTTTGTGTGATATCAAAAGCGGACAAACATGATATAAACTGGATTTATACCATTTAATCACCCAACCAAAAACAAGATCTGTCTATTTAGCTCATTTTGATCTGTCTTTTTTGATGGGTTAATTATTTCTTTAAGGTGTTTATTTCTTAGTTTTAGTATCTATATCCTCCAAACTTTTCATTAAGCGTTATTTACAACAATCACTGAGCGTTATTTACAACAATAACTAAATTGAAAAGTTCAGATTTATGTAATTTAGGAAGCTAGAAAAAGAAGTGACAGTAAGAGGTAAGGATGAGCGTCATCTGTCACATTACCTACTTATTTTGAGAAAATAATATAGTAGTGTGTAAAAATCTACATAAAAACGAACGACTTCATTGGCCAGATAATTTTAAGGAGCATCCTAATAAATCCAAAGAGATACTGTAAATAGAAATGTGTGTGCATTAACAAGTAGCCAAGTAAACCGCGAGCGACGCAAACGTTATTTTCCATCGGTCACCTGACGCCATTTTTATCATAGGAAAATCAATATTGCCATCTATTTATATTGTTAACACTTCCTGCGTTGAATCACAATAACTTATTTATGTTATAAAAACTGCTTGAATTTAAGTGATGTAGTTTTCTTTACCCAAATATTGTTATTGAATTAAAACTCGCATTAAGTAAAAGCCTTCGTCTGAAAAGTTTTGGGTCACAGAAAATTATATTGATTGTTCTCATTATGTTTGAAACAGAAATCTGAAAAACTAATTCATCTACTTACTAATAAGTAGGTTACAGCTGAAACAACCGTGCCAGTTTTCGAAATTCGCATCAATAGACTTGTATTTTATATAATTAAAGCAAATACTTAGTAACACAATTAATTATACAATACTTTCTTGTTCTTGTATTGATATGTAAGTATAATGGGATTGTATTTAATCAAAATAAACAACAAATCTAAATTTAGTCAATACTTTCACGGATTTGGCACAAAGAAACGAAAACATCATTGCCGTAACACCACCGTCTGCTGTTAGACTCAAATGTATTAGAAACGTAAATATTTTCGTGAAATGAACAAGCAGCTTTTTTATCAGGTCACCTTATTTCTTTGTTTCTAAAATGAAGACCTTTCTCAAAAAAACAATATCTAGACGCATCAGTGCCTCCGCAAAGACACCAAGCGAAGCGCAAGGGCACCTACCTTTTCTCGAAGCGCTTTGTCGGTTTTTTGATCCCTCAAAACTTGGGTTTGGATTATACCACATAAACAAAACTCTCCGGATATGATATCAATAGTGGACTTATTCAAAATATAAAGTTTCAATTGCATAGGTCTTATACCTACTTTAGATTTTATCGATATCTAAAAAAAACACAATTTCGTCACTGACTCGCTCACTAATTATCATCAAAATTCTTAAGTACTTTCTAAACTATAGTCTTAGAATGCTGAAATATGGTATGTTAGCTAGTGTTAGTGTACACTAACAACAAAAAAATCAACTAGCAACTTTTACCTCCCAACCCCATAAACTAGGAGATGGAAGTTTGTATGAGACTTCCGCAAATTTTCATGCTAGAAAATTGATAAAGGCTATGAAAAAAGGCATCGTTACGCGAAAAATACGCCCCAAAAAAAGAAAATATTGTCATGAGCAACTTACAAAAAGAAATCCCACCGATTTTATCGTCTACTAGCCTATGTTTTGGTCCATAACCTATTCTATTTTATTACGTTACAAATTGTTTCTGATTGTGTTGTTAAATTAGAGTTAAATATCTTGAGTTATGCCACCATGACTGTGTTGTCGCCTTAGCTACGGCTACGTATGTCGTGTTGCAAACAACTTATTAAAGTTTTTTGTTATTCAAATTTTATTCTTTATAGCGTAGCTACGGCTACGGTTGATGGAAAACAACTTACTGTTATTTTTTGAGTAACTACGCGCTACGGCTATGCTACGGATGTCGTGTTCGTGTAGTAAACAACTTTACTTGTTTTTTGTTTTTTAAATCTTTAATGCGTTGCTACGTGCTGCGGCTACGAATGTCGTGTTGCAAACAACTTAATTTTTTTATCTTTTTTGCGTAGCTACGTGCTACGGCTACGAATGTCGTGTTGCAAACAACTTAAGTTTTTTCTTCTTTTAATCTTTTTTGTGTAGCTACGTGCTACAGCTACGAATGCAGTGTTGCAAACAACTTAAGTTTTTTTTTTCTTTTTTGCGTAGTTACGTGCTACGGCTACGCTATGGATGTCGTGGTCGTGTAGCAAACACCTTAAGTTTTTTCTTTTTTTTTTATCTTTTTGGGTAGTTACGTGCTACGGCTACGCTACGGATGTCGTGGTCGTGTAGCAAACAACTTAAGTTTTTCTTAACTTAAGTTTGTTGTTTTTACTAAGTTGCTTTTTCGTTTATTTCTTTGTCCAAACTTTATTAGCAATTATATTTAACAGCAAACAAATTTAGCAAACGATTTTTAATAGCTTTACAATGAGTTAGAGACTTGTAACTTTAAATATAGGTCAGAACTGGAAGACAATGTAATATTATGGGGTCATTGAGCTGATATGATGATGGTGCCATAAAAGGCCACAAGAGCTTTGTAATAAAATCATACAACTTCATCGATTTTAGGCTGTCTTGATTCGTCATAACAAGTACTCTGATGGGAGATGAAGTCCAGGATCTAATGTTGGAGCCAGAAAAGGGCCATAGGAACTCTGTATCAAAACCATGCAACCCTATCGAGTTTGGGCTCGTTTGACTCGTCTTGACGAATACTCTGTTGGAAAATAGTATCCAGGGTCTGATGATGGAGCCGGAAGAAGGCCACAGGAACTCTGTAATTAAACCATGCTACCCCATCGAGTTTGGGCTCGTTTGATTCGTCTTGACTAGTACCTTGATGGGAGACAGTTTCCAGGATCTGATGATGGAGCCGGAAGAAAGCCACAGGAACTCTGTAATAAAACCATACAAATCCATCTAGTTTGGGCTCATTTGATACATCTTGACAAGTACTCTCTTGGGAAATAGAGCTCAGGGTCTGGTGACGGAGCCGGAAGAAGGCCACAGGAACTCTATAATAAAACGTCATCGAGTTTGGGCTCCTCTGATTCGTCTTGACAAATACTCCGATCTGATGAGAGATGGTGTCCAGGGTCTGATGATTAAGCCGGAAAAAAGCCACAGAAAAAAAATAACACAGATAAGACTAAAATGCAGAAAATAATAATTGACTGAAAAATCTTAAGGCGCTGTAGGTAGTGAAACTAGCGCCGCCACTACATTTATTTTTATTACTCGTAAACCAAGTCAATATTTAAAAAAGCTCATAATATTTTTTTAATAACTCTTCAACAGTTTTCATTCTTTCTGTAAGTTTTCAGATCCATTTTAGCTCAAAGTGGCCACTTTTGGCAATTATGGATTTTAAAACTTACAGAATGAATGATAACTGTTGAAGAGTTATTCAAAAAATATTACAGATAATTTAAGAGATTATTACATGAGCTTTTTTTTTAAATATTGACTTGGTTTACGAGTGATAAAAATAAATGTAGTGGCGCTAGTTTCACTACCACCTCGGCTTAAAATGTTGATCAGCAGTCGGGTGCGTATAGCGATCTGGATCTCCTCCATTTAATCCCTGGATGGCCATCATCAGATCACAGTTCGTGTATATAAAATCGACTGACGTCTTTAATTATGTGGCCACCAGTATAATGTTAATTATTATGTTTGCTACATGTTAACTGCCGTTCCATGAAGTTTATACGTGCAAGATATTCCATATTTCTATCACAAACGTCAATCACAATTTTCTCATTGTACACGCACGATCTCTAAGCTATTGTTCAACTGTATTAAAAAGTGTAGTTGGATATCACGTGAGATCGGAGACAGTAGACACAACAAAGCTATGTGCTCCGACTGCGCTAATTGAAATGGTCTCTGACTCACATGCGTTGGTGTCGTGTAGAAAATTATATATATCTATTATGTATTATCTGACTGGCGCGTACGTAATAATACATGCAATTGTCCTTATTTAAGAACTGTATGGGCCGCAATTGAATTGTTTATTTCAAACCGTGAGTTCACGTTTGGAATACGTGAACATCCCTTCCATCTGATAAAAACCCTCAAGTAACTAGGGACCACCAATCGTTAGTTACTTCAGTTACTAATCAAGTAGATCCGCTGAAATCTGAATCAGCTTAAAATAAAATTATCTCTCTAACATTGATTGAAATTATTTGAAATGGAACTCTTCTGGTTTCTGTACTTTGATTTTAAGAAAATATCATCTGGAATGAAATGGCCTTATTTGGAATCGATTTTCCGACAGACTACACAACCAAAATTGCACATCGCAAACAAAAACGGACGATATCAAAAATTGCTTTAGTTTTGGAGAAACAAACTTAAAATAATGAAAACGAGACGAGATTACAAGGACTTGTAGCGGTGAGCGGTTGCATTTCCTTTGACCAGGAGCTGCACTAACTAATCTATGTAGTTAGCCTAATGGCTTCGCGGGCCACTTCGAATGCACTCACGAACCGACCGATTAAGATAAGGTGGGTGCTCTAATCTAGAACTTTGTAATTATATTTTGATATTATTTATTATCGGGAACCAAGAATATATTTTAAGAATCAATCAATGAACGATCATTAACCGTGAAGATACCCGATTATATGCAACACCTGAATCAACAATGATACATTAATATGCGATGAAGTCATTTAGAGGGGAGCACACATTACGTGACTCATGACATTACCTGTAACCCCACAGCTCTTTTATCACTAACTATTAACTATGCTTGTATGTTTTAGTGATTAACAAATATTAAATCCAATTCAATAGTGGGATAACTGACCAATCTAGATTTAAAAAATTGCATCTGCATTGCCAATTTGAACATGATAATGCTAAAATCTAATAGCTATAGACAGACACTAAAGCGTTAACTATTTTAGTTGCTGACCGTGTGAGTCAAATAGCCACTGAATCAGCGAGAAATGAAGTGTTCTGTAAGCAGGAACTAAAGCTAAGCGACATTAAATATTAGGACGTTCTTACGAAAAGCAAGATTTACGCAACAGTGAATCTACGTCACGAACTAGGAATGCGACCAAATAGGAAACGATAGATCCAACAGTGGGACGAATTATTTTAAGGCCAAATCACATCGCTCCACTTGCGTCAAAACATTAAGATCCCCTGGGAAACCAACGGACGTCACGACAATGTTTTTGTTAGTCACGAATATGTCGCCTTTTAGACAGAACGACTCCTCAGTATAAAGTCAAGGAGACACAAGCAATATATTAAAGAAATTGTACAATGTGCATGTCGCTAAAACTCGAAAAGTAATCCCGATCAAGGGAATTATATGGTGTGGTAGCCCTCTATCCCCATACGAAGGTTCCCGTTTTTAGATGAAGGGCGTGCTTTTAAAGATATAATGGCCCGCTAGAAATTTCTAGAACAGTCCAGAACATGCGAGAGCATTCCACAACATACCAGAACATCCCGAAAAAGACAATGAAAAATGTTATTGTTTCTATAAACAAACATATACTAACTGTGGTAACCTGTTTCGCTCAGGGCCAGAACCCAGGTACCACAGCTAGTAAACTAAAATGACAGCATTATGAATCGAACAGCGATTACGTAGTTGTAACTAAACATGATAAAATATTAGACAGACATAGGCACTGTTGGCGAGGCGCCAGTTGCTTTCGCCAGGTCATTCTCTCAAGAAAGCTGCCTGGAATATCTGACGCAATTGGTCTACCGATGTATGCGATCAAAACTACGCGTGTCATACGTCCGCGCTCGCTGATAGCTGAGCCAAAGTGATCAGCGACCGAAAATACTTATGAGTATATCAACTAATACACTTCGTCGGTAGCTAGCTCTGTCATTTCATTACACAGTATTCGTGATTCAATCTTGTTAAGAAAATAGTTCTTCGGAAAATTGGGGTTGATAATTGATATGAGGTAGTCATACACTGAAATTAACTTTATGCGGCACTGACATAGAAAAACAGTTTGAACGTTTTCGTTTAATGCTTCATGATTATAATATAATGAATCATTAAAGAAAAAAAAACGGATTATGATACAGTCAAAGAGCCTTCTCATCGGCTTAATAAATAAGTAATCATTTGTATTTTTACATTCGAGATATTTCTGTACAGTTTTTATTTAGTAACCTACTTATTTATTTAGTTATTTGTATCGTACTTGTTTTTCAAATTATTTAATTCCAGGGCATGGTGTTGGTTGTCAGTTCATTGTTTATTTACCATGAGTACTCCATCGGCTCATTCTTTAGCGTGCAATCGTGTTTCCGGGTATTCTTCGTCGGATCAAATATTAGTATGCACGTGACGACTATTACGGTGTCATGTCTATCCTGTTTGTTTTCGATGTTGACTTCCAACAATTCTTAATGATACTTATAAGTAGGTATTTAAAACATTCTTAAGCATAAAATACATAAGTACCAAGTACTTTAAAGCTGTAATATTAGGAGTTAAAGTATGAAATTGCCAATTTTTTTTACACAGAGGCTCTCATTATCTTCTATGATGATAAAGATGCTTAAGTTACTTGTTATTATTTCGAACTAGCGGCCGCCCGCGACTTCGTCTGCGTGAACAGTTTTTTGCTATCCCTCGGGAACTATACGTTTTTTCTGGATGAAAGGTACCCTATGTCCTTTTCTGCACCCCTGACAACGTGTGTGCAAAATTTCATAATGATTGGTTCAGTAGTTACGACGTGAAGGCGTAACAAACAAACAAACAAACGGACTTTCGCATTTATAATATTAGTAAGGATTATAATCATGACGATTGACGGTCCACTTACAGGAATAAAAATATTTCTGATTTTCTTTCCTGAACCTTAAAGTATTCCTTTTTTCGTTAGTAGAAATGAATACTTGTCTTATATCGTTGTAGCTTAGCCGATAAGTAATTTTTTTACTGTGATATTAGTTAGCTGAGTGTTAAAACATCGGCGTTCATGGTTGTTAAATAAATTAAGACAATGTTAGTGTATAAAATGCATTCTTTAAAATTCTCCATACAATTCTTTTGTTAGTGGTCAACATGCCAGCCATACGCTACCTACGGTCGCGGCTGCGACTGTCTATCGGCAGATTACAACCAGATTTATATCAGAAGCTAAAAGTAGCTTGCCTTTTGCCTATGTGAAAAAATGGGTTACAATAAAACTTATAATATTATTGCGAAAAAAAATTGCAGACTATATAAATAGGTCAATAAGCCACCAGCCATTTTTATTGTCCCCACTGCTGGGGCACAGGCCTTCCTTATGGGTGGATAAGGAGGATGGGCCGTAACATTGGGCACGCGAGCCCAATGCGGATTGGTGGGTGATAATTTTACAATTATTTATTATTATTATCAAATCCATTAATTTGATATCCATTTCGGAGGCTATAACACTTGATAAATATAAAATAATCATCATGGTCTTGAAAAATATCTAAATTCGAGAGAATTAATAAATTCCAGATTAGATATACTTAAGTACTAACAATTTAATTACAGAAATAATAAGTAATAAAAAGATACTTTAATATATAATAATTGATAAAGGCAAAATGCCGTTGAGATTGGATTATTTACAACCGTTGTATTATGGTAATTATCTACTTATAGTATTTATGAGCGCCGACCAGCGAACTGCGCAGTTGAGTTAGTATAATTGGCTCAAAGGAAGGAAAACCAGTGTAGTTGATAAAATGTTACCAACTCTTACTTTATTGTTTCCATGAAGTGCGGATGTGATTGTTTTCAATAATTATATAAATAAATTCATCTTACCCTACTTAAGTATGATATAGATAAATAGATAAAGCAGCAAAACAGAAGTGTTATCCAAGTGGGCATAGCATTAGGTACTTAAAAATAAATGATCCACCAATTATCACATTAACTCCAAAGAACAACTTATAATTATCTTTTAAAAATTCAGTAAGAAAGCAAAAACATTGAATTACAGCTTAACATTAAGTAAGAGGTTAAAAAAGTCGTATTTTTTTTCTCAGAGGTATTCCAAAAGTTTGCCACACGAAGGGAAAGTACCTTAAATATTAAAGGTAGAAAATTTTACTGAGAAGACTTCATTCTGATTTTAAAAATAGTTAATTGCAACTGTATTCAAAGATTTTTTGAAAAATCAACTGCCTTAACCAGGTACTGAACCCATCAAATATAAAAAAAACAATCTTTTGTGTTTACGATACCGATCGAAAGGGTTACTCATAAGGATTATTTCTTCTTAATTAACACAGCATCTCAAACAAAAGGAAGACCATGAAATAAAATTATTACGTTTGAATGCAGTTCCAATTATTTTTGAAACCTTTCCGTAGATTTCTCTATCTCCGTGTGGCAAAGTTTTGAAACATTCTGTATATTTTACAATCGTGTATTTATTATGAACTAACTGATGCCCGCGACTTCGTACGCGTGGACTTTATGACTTCGGCGAATGCATATAAATGAACTAATGTAGTAACATAAGAAAATACTTGTAGAAGTGTTATGGTTCTGCATCAGGTGTTCCAGATCTTCAGTCTGAACAACTTTTGCAAAGATGTCATTTTTAAATTTTGTAAAGTTTAGCTGGACCATTATGGTTCTGCATCGGGTGTTCCGGATCTTCGATTTTTATACCTCAACAAAAAATGCTCATCAGGCTGAACAACTTTTGCAAAGATGTCATTATTATATTTTGTATTGTTTAGCTGGTTCATTATGGTTCTGCATCGGGTGTTCCAGATCTTCGATTATTGTACCTCAACAAAAAATGCTCATCAGGCTGAACAACTTTTGCTAGGGTGTCATATTTATATTTTGTATAGTTTAGCTGGACCATTATGGTTCCGCATCAGGTGTTCCATTTTCCAAAATCAATTATACCCTGAGTTATGCCCAGGCTTAACAGCTATATAACAAAAAAAGTTTCATTCGAACCCGTTCAGTATTTCCGGAGATTAGCGTGTTCAAACAGACAAACAAACAGACAAATAGACACACTTTTTTTTTCAAATCCTTACTCTATTACTATGTCTCCATCGCGCCAAATATATATTTTTTTAAATATATGTAATGTACAGACACACTTTTTCTACTGTTTTATTATATGTAAATTGTAAGGACTAGGTGTATGCCGTGCGTGTGTGTTTATGAAGATGTTCCGATCCGTGTTTATCCCGCCGCACGGCCGATGCTGCACTGCGCAGTTCGTATTTTGGTTGAGAAACAGCCAACAGTTGAAAACAAGACACATGGCAACATAGATCACAAATACGTATATATCCATACATACAATACTAGAAAAGTATACTTCATTGCGATGATTTTTCCACGAGAAGTCGCACATTGTCGAAAACAAGTTGGAGTTACGTCGTTTTAGCACAACCTTGACCGCCGGCGCGCGTAAACATTTGCCATGAATAAATTAAGATAACATTAGAAAAAAAAGTCCCATAATAAAAA
Source organism: Agriphila tristella (assembly GCA_928269145.1). NCBI lineage: Eukaryota > Metazoa > Arthropoda > Insecta > Lepidoptera > Crambidae > Agriphila > Agriphila tristella. The sequence goes on along the minus strand of OV743436.1, from coordinate 24,228,423 downwards.
CCAATTTAGCAGTGTCTATCTATAAAACTACTTCGATCAAGTTCTAGTAAACAATATGAATAATTATGCACATGACTTTACGTATAACTGTCTGTGGTTAAAAGCATGAGTCAGCTTTAGCTACCCTTCGTAAAGTATAGCTAAGCCACCATCGCAAATGCCTAATCGTGCGTGACTAAAGTTGACGTAGCCTTTAATTGTAACATTATTGATAAACTTAACGTTCGTTTTCAAAAACACATAACTAAAACAAGGCGCTCAGATTTAAATGTCAACTAAACGCTTTTAACAATACACTTGATAATGGTAACGAACAAAAATTATCTATTTTGGTTTATGATTGAAACAACAACTGTAAATACGAGTTTACGACTCCAAGTTGCGTGAAAAGCATGAAATTTTTCATAGACAATAGATAGATAGGTCACCTTTTTGACACGACTTTCGTGACTTTGGTGAGAATTTATGTGAAACAAATGTTGCCATGCTTTTTTTTCATGACGAAAAGGGGTATAGATTGTCTAATTAGGCTAATGTCCACGATTAGAATGTGAAGACGTGTTAACGGTAACGTTAGGCCAACCATTGGACAGAAGCCAGAAGGTTCATTTGCACGTGGTTCATTCACTTCAACATCACGTATCGTGCTTATCATCGTTGTTTTTCTCACTACGGAAAACCAGAATGGTTTTCTGGATATATTTAACTACTTACTTATATCTACAAACAGATCTGGCTGGAATTCCATTAGACCAGAGGCCGTATTACAAGCTCTTAAATCCTGCCAGGTTTATAAATTGCTGTAGTGACATCTCTTTCTCGTCTTATAGCAAATAAAAGAGATAGATTGATAGCCAGTCAGAAAACTGCCTGGAAATAAGAGGTCATAATACGGCCTCTGGTAAATAATTTGCTAAACTGAACCGATCTAGTTCAATACAATATAGGCAAGTTAACCTTATGGGTTATCTCAGGACAAAGCTAGTTTCACGACTACCTAACTATAAAATCAGGCGTGACTGACTATAAATTAAAATATGACGAAATACCATACAATTTAGTTTAGTCCACTGATACCGTAAATGGATCCAATACAAAACTAGAATGAATTTCAAATAGAATTCCTTTCATTATTCAAATTAATTGAACGGATTCTTGCAGAATATTAAACTGCCGTTTATTTAACCATCGATGTTATATCACTGGCAACTGGCCTTCGATACAAAAACTATCTCCCTGAACTTCCCGTCGAGATACCGATAAGGCGAGCACCTAGCAAGATTGAAGTAAGATAGAAAGATACCCAGAGAAACATCCAAGGAATGGACCTAACATACAGCTAATGGAGTACGGTCTGCAACAAATGAGTTCACCTAATCGTTAAAGAAGCAAAAATGGAGATACTAGATGCTTTGATGTAAATAGATGTAATTAAAATACTTTACTCGCATTTATAGGAGTGTCTTAGTTATGATTGCGAACCAGCAATGAATCTCGTGGCTTTAGTTAGGCGCAAGTTACTTTCAATTACCGTTTACATTTTAAAAATGCTTTGTATGCCTCGTGTTAATCTTAGCCTTGATGATTTTAGTGGTTTGCAAATAGATTTTTACAGTAAATAGGACGGGTTTCAAGGAAAATTTTCTAAATAACTCCAGAAACATAAAGATTTCGAACGCATTACGTGATTTAGGATCTAATTAGGTTGACAACGAACTTATCAGTAATTTAAATCCATCTCATTTTCTACGCTTGTCGTATGGATAGATACGATTTTGTTATTAATTTTCCTTAAATTGCACGATGTCATATTACTGCTGCGTAAATCAGTTTTGATTAGAGTTAAGCAAGCAAAGTGGAATGATGGATGTGGTTTATGTAAACCATAATATGAGCAAGGGAGGTGTCGGAGCGATGAATAATTTGAGCAAACATTATGTAGTAGAAAGAGTTAGAAACGTGTGTAGTGATAGGTAGGTCGTGGACATAGTCAGTTGTTCTATCTCACGAAGACCGTTTTTCTATTAATGTTATTAGGCGTGCACATGTACACTACATATTTTTGTGTGCGTGATACGAAAGCGTCCAGAACTCCAGACACACACTAACAATACGCATGTGCACGCTAACACATTCATAGCAAAACGGTCTTCGTGAGATAGAAGAACTTTGCTAAGGAGTACAGGGTAGACGGGGTAGAAACAGGGCAAACACGGTTCAACTGTCCCCCTAGTAATCCCGATTACAGAAATAGCTCGTCACTGATGCTATTATTATAACGTTTAGTTAGGTCCCGTAACAAAGGACCTGGGTTTTATTATTGGAACATTAATGCAATGATAAATCAATAACAATGGAGAGACCTCTACCAGTAAAATATCTAGAAGTAAGTATCTTAATTGCTAAAAAAACTGATTTCCAACCTAAGTTAAGTTTACACCTATTTATTAGGTTAGACAGGCAAATTCTTTGTTTTTCATAATATAAACTAATTTAAAATTAACGTTTTTCTTTCACTCGTTGCGCTACTGGGCATGTCCCAAAATAACTTGCGTTTTCAGGCAATCAGAATGGATGTTTCAAGACTTCAAGAGGGAAATAAATGGGTATGATAACAAAAAGGTTGCAACAGAAGTGCATGTAAGTGGTGCAGAATCGTTTTATTCATTACGGTGCTTACATATACAAAGGGGTCGACCTGCGGCCTACTTTTTGTGACAAACAACGTTAAAATGTATGCAACTGACAACTGTTTGCAAATAGTGGGGTATGTTGGGAAAAGGCCACGTGAGCCGTTAGCCATCACTATAATTATATTCTCAATAGGTTTCAATAAAGTGATAAACATTTAACACAATGTGGATTAATAAATCCATACAGACCCTTAGCGTGCCCGCAGACTACAGACTTTCTATCGGCCGATAGTTGGTTTTTATATGAAGAATCGGCCGATACCAAATCGTTGTACAGTTCGCACTTGCATACTTCTTCATACTGATTAAAGGCCCGACCCAACTATAGGCCGACAGTTTGGTCTGTAGTTTGCGGGGACGCTTATAGATTTCACCGTAACTACCTACTACTACTACCGTTAACTAGATAACTTAATGAAATATGTAGTATAAACCTAAAAGCCACGAAATATAAAGGAGAAAGTACACGTAGCCATTGTTGGCTAACGTTCTAGTACCTAGTTAAACTAATATGCACTTGACAGACGTTCTTTCTTTCTTATCGAATGAGGATTAGTGGCCACCTCTGGTGTTAGAGTTTATCAGCCGCCTGTAAGGCTACTAACTTGGCTTATCGACCGTTATCAGATGACAACAACCGGGACCGACGGTTTAACGTACCCTCCGAAGCACGGAAGCGCTCAGTTGTAATGCCACTTTAACGGTCACCCATCCGACACCTGACCAGACCGAGCGTTGCTTAACAAATGCGATCGAGTACGATAAGTCTGTCAAGTTCCGCCATGAGCGTTGAAAGGCCCAGAGCTTTGACCGGGAGGTGGCGTGCTCGCGTGCGTCAGCGGTTTTTAGTTTGCACAGAAATAGCACAATCTATGAAACTTTGGCATCGTCCGCGCAGCAGGAGACATGCTCCTAATTCCGACGCTTCGTATCCGGGTGAACGAACATAAAATCTACATACGGACAAAAGAACCATTGCTCTTACCTCGCTACATCAGGGTCCAGTTTCCCGTAACCATCCGCTGATCGAATCTTCTAATTTAGTAGAGATAATAAACAGAAAGCGCACGCAGTATTCCGACTTGTTATCACGGAAGGAAATTATCGAGTGGTGAACACGCAATTATGGCGGTGGGATTGATTACCTGTAACGAAAGGAAACGTGTGGATAACATCACGATGCATGTTTTACACAATTTGTTGAAATGTTCCTATCCTGATCGCATTCCAAGGTTTACCATATGGCTGAAACCCATAGGGATTGTGCCGAAATGCTAACATATCGCAGGTCCCAGGAATGATCCGAAATATTTATATTGCCTCTAAAATAGAAGAGGAAGCAGGTCATCAAACCGTGCTCAAACTATGTTTAACAAAATATAATGAATAAGTATGTTATTTTAATAAAAAAAATGATTCGGTTCGGACATAAAGGGTTCGTCTCGTCATTCCAGTCGATTAGATGAATTTTTAGCATAGATTAACTTTTCATAATATTTTTTCAGGACAGGCGACAGCAGACAAAATATTGAAATTTTTAATGTACAATCCCCGCAAATTGCTAATGCGCCTAGCGGTCATATTTTAACCTCAAAAAGGAAAAACAATTGTAAACTTTTTATATACTTACCTAAAGCCCCTATCTTATTGTGAATAGTAATTCAATAATTAATTTATTAAATTACCCATTAGAATTGTCTTGTTACATTACATTTCGAGTTGCGGATGACGTCAACGAGGATGTTGATGTGACAAGGTTCCATCGCATTAGCAATTTGCGGGTATAGTAAGCGTGTCATGAAATACGACAACGCTGTGGCTGGCAGGCTCTAGTTTCAACACTGGATACCTGCTTAATGTTAGCTACACATAAAAATACCTACTAAGATACTCTCGAAACACGTGTAGGTATTGTATCGCCAGTTACATAATGTATCGGATGATTTTTATATTTGACAACATCACATATTGCTCCAATTCCAAAGGAAGTAGCTAAAATGAGACAAAGGTGGCATTACAAACACCCAGACTTGATTCAATATAGAAAATTTTCGTTTTTTAAATTGACCCAACCGGAGATCCAACTGGGAATCGCAGAGATGGCGACACCTTGATAAACAAACCAGTGTACGAACCACTTGACTCGCCAAATAATTGTAATTCGCCATTCATGACATGGCATAATCTCCCTACGTGCTTCCCAGCAATAAAGCCATTTTCTTAAAGCCATATTAAATTGGCACTAATTTTCATCAGAAAAAACTACCATCGAGACAAATTTATTTATAAGTCCGAACGGGAGCCCCGAACGAGTATGGTTTTGTTTGACGCAAATTTAAAATGTATTGGGCAGCGGGCCAACATGTAGGAAACCACTGAAAAATTATTAATTTAAGTACCTATTATATTTTTCTAGAAATCACCTAGTGATGTTAAAGGAGACCCGTCATAAGTTGTATACTTTTTTATTTTTGAATAACATGAAAAAAAAAATGATTTTTTTCTCACAATGTTGAAAAAAACATGAAAAAAACAGCACCGTTGCCGTTTTTTTCTAAATTTGTTTTTTTTAAGACTACAATCTTTAGAAAATAAATGTTTTATTTAATCAAATCAATAAATTATTTAGATTTTTATTCTTTGTCGGTGTCTCTAGATATGAATTTCATTTTTTTCCGAGATCTCATTTTATTTTTCCCCCAAATGATACATTTGTATGAAGAGAAGATTAAATTTTTTCCCCTAATGCAATTTTTGTATGAAGAACAGACTTTATTTTTTCCTCAATAATTAAAATTTTCCACACGATGGGGAAAACCCCCCAATCTGGATAGTGTTCTTCGTTCTTACTAAGTTCATAGGCACTTAAAAAATATAAACCGAGCCAACTGTTGAAAACTTGGTACTTTTCAACCAAAAAAGTAATGTAGGTTCAAAATGAACAGAAAACGGAAACTTCCTTATTAATTTTGGTTTCGAGTACACTGAAAAAAACATGCTCCAGAAAAAAAGCACGTTTATTCACGTTAGAAAAGAAACTGTTTTTTTACAACACTATTCAGAATGTGCTTGTACTTGTTCAGTAAATAATCTGCGGTGTCTGTCAACTAAATGTCAGCTGTCAATGCCAAATTGAACTCATGTTGACATTTCGCTTTTTTAATATGCAGCCATGTTTTTACATTTCATAATGACTTTTCTTCCCTTTGAATATTTAATGTGGATAACGGAACGTTTATCGAAGACTCGTTGTTTCCGTAGTGTTTCCATATAAAAAATATTAATTAATTAATAACTCTTTTTCTATAAGAAAGAACTTGATTCATGTAGCAGATATTATTAGCCATAATTAAGACTAAATTTAATCGCATACAAGTTTAGTATTTTTTCTATGTCGGGTCTCTTTTCTGTGTTTTAGATAGTGTGTACCTACGGGATTCAAATAATACAATACAAACGAACAAACAGATTTTAAGAATGTGTCCAGTCCATGAAACTAAACAACTTTCTCTAAGAAACATGTGGGGAATTTCGCCACATAATTTTGGTCATCATACTAAATTGATCACGTGATCTCTTTGATATATATGGATAGTCGATAATTTATTTACATATTTGGCCATGTGTTCCTTAGAGAAAATTGTTCAGCGTCATGGACTGAATACATCCTTGGATGGTGAATACAAAATGACCCTGTATTTGAATGGTTCTGCACTGTAACTTAATATTATTAATTTAGAACTCATACAGGAATCAAAAAATAAGAACAACTGGAAAACCTCGTGGTCTTTGTAAACATTGCAAAAATTGAGCCGAGGCAGACGGCGCGCGCGCACTGCCACGTAGATAAAAATCCGAAATAGATTTGGCTAGGCGCCGCGAGCGGTGCTGAACAATGTGCTGGAAACTAGGTCGCCGATCTGTTTACTGTGTCAGAAATGCGAACTATCCACCGAGGGTCCCGCCTCCACACATAAACTATCATCGCCGTTGAACCACAAAATAGAGAGAGACTAACAGAAGTTAAAGCGCCTACTCACGATTCAACTCAACCACAATCTGCTGACACAATTTGTTGAAGTCGCGGTTGGCTGTGCTCTACTCACGTCACGTTGCGTTGCGCCCTCAACTCGATTTCTGACGATTCAATCTGTCAACTCTCAACAGATTGGGTAAGCAAGTTAGCCGCCTTCAAAGCCCCTACTCACGATTCAATTTCTTTTTCAATTTGCTGACCCAATCTGCTGAGAGTTGACAGATTGAATCGTCAGTAGTCGAGTTGAGGGCGCAACGCAACGCAACGTGAGTAGAGCACAGCCAACCGCGACTTCAACAAATTGTGTCTGCAGATTTTCGTTGAGTTGAATTGTAAGTAGGCGCTTTAAGCTTAGTATTACGCGCGCTCGAGCTTCGCATACACAAAGATCGCTCTCGCCGCTGCGTCACGTACTCGAAGACATTAAAGCGCCTACTCACGATTCAACTCAACAATCACCACAATCTGCTGACACAATTTGTTAAAGTCGCGATTGGCTGTGCTTTACTCACGTTGCGTTGCATCCTCAACTCGACTACTGACGATTCAATCTGTCAACTCCCAGCAGATTGGGTCAGCAAGTTGGAAAAGAAATTGAATCGTGAGTAGACGCCTGAAGTGGTTTGAGGTTTTGAGATTCCGGTTTAACAGTGTCGGTGAGAGATGTCTATGTGTGCGTTGTTCGAGCGCGCGAGGCTAAGCTTAACTACTGTACACTCTCTATATTGTGGCCGAACGAGACAATAACCACGTGCTTCCGTACAACTACGACGAATTCGCGAATTCAAAATAATTTCTGCTTACCTAATTATTTATCAACACAAACTAAAAAAGCAAGGAAGAGCTACATAAATTCAGTGTGATTACATTTAACAATCTTCTTTCCGCGTCTATATTATTATCCAGGAAATTGCGAACCGACCTCGACTGATCATCGGTTCCGCGATAGTCGAGAAAGCATGGCTGTTTATCTTTTCGCAGACGGCTTGCAAAATATTTTATGCGACAATAGGGAACATGCATCAATTTTTTTTTGTATTAAAATCAAAAGTATAATGCGTGAGATAATCAACTGTAATATTAAAACTTTTCTCTTGCGTTTTTTTCTCGTGATATAGTCACTTGAAGTTAGCGCGCATCAGCACCCGCCAAAAACGCTCTATACAAAAAGGTCAACATGTGTGACGTCACTCATGTCACGTTTCAGGCGCATTATTATGGAGTTAGCCAAGAATTTTCAAATATCTTCTTAAATATTGCGTTTAAGTACATATGTGTCATACAAAATATTTTTTCTTATTCGATATTCTATCCGACTGTTAAGTGCATTATTACCGAAAATGAAAAAAAAAAATCGTTACTTTCCCCTGTGTGATAAAACTAAAATATTATATTTTATTTATTATTTTTCTGTTCAATCATGTTTTTATAGGTGTCCGCAGCGATCAAGCTCAAATTTATTAAAATCGGTGACTTATGCATGTTCCCTATTTATATAACTCCATCACGAGAATTTTATCATTCTTTGCTATTTTGTGCAGGATATGATAACCTACATTTTTCCATTCTTTATTTTTCGCATGTCCAAATGATACAATTTATGAAGACGTCATGGCCACGAAAATTGTTTAAAAAGGATGTGCTCTATGAACAGAGTCGCGAATATGGCGATTTAAGTGGATCTCTCGTATATATTCTGATTGGTGGGTTGACCTACGCACCGGAAGGCGGCCAGCCGGCGTGGTGACGGACTTGTTCCAATGCCAACAGTTTGCACCATTGTTGCAAAATTATAATAATATGTGCAGCGACTAATTCGTTGAACTTCTGAGTATCCTGGCAACAATTTTTATATGGTTCAAGATTCTTGATAATCATAAGAAAGATGATGTGGAAACGGCTTAAGGATGTTTCTTATTTGCCGATGGTAAGCCCCCAGATTGCAAGAAAGAAAAGGAGTTTTTAGGGTTAAAATCTATAGGACTTATTTATATGACGGTTTAAAACAAAAGCCGTTACCAACGAAACTAGTTTTCTGTTTGTTTCTTACTGTTTGTTGTTGTCGCAACCAGAAACCTTCATCATGTTATGAAGGTTATTTTGGCAAACTTCTCCTCGGGTAAGGTACACCTCATAAAGAATTGGCAAATAACTTCTCAACACGTTTACAGTCACTCATTTAAGTATTTTCAGTGTCTAAATGTCAAAACCCCGTAACAAGTAATTTGAACTTCCAACTAAAATTTTCATTTCAATTAGGTTTAATTTTTCTTTGGCTTAAATGTGTAGATTTTCAGAAAAACTGGAAGAACCTTATTTTTCTGTCACCATTTACAAAACTTCAGAATAAGAGACAACTATTAATACTATCAACATTATTTAATTGCTTCCAGTACAGTACAGTAATGATTAATTACTCATTTTACTCGATCTACAATGTGACTTTATGCTTTAGCACCATATTACATTTTTCTATGATATTACGCAACAAATAAAGGCGTGCCGGAAACTACCTATATAAATTATACCACACGACATAATTAATTAAGCTCTTTAAATTCGCTACGTTTATTATTTATATTATGTTTATTTTCGTAACATACGTTGTCGTATTCGTTCAAAACTTGTTTTGACGCACGCAGTTACTAGATTTACGCAATGATTTTATTTTTTTTCATGATGATTACGCAAGAAATTCTACTGGCTCTTAAAATACCTTGATTATAAAAATAAAATAAAATGATGAAGCAGTTAAAAACGCCCAAGGGGGACTGATAAGACCGCCCCAATTTTAGAGGTAATTACTTTACTTACATTTGACTTGACATGACAAACCTCATGGTATTATCATTTTTAAAAGTAACTAAGTACGATATTATTAACTTGTAAGTACTGTATTTCCTAGTTTAAACTGTCAAAAATGATGAGAAAGCTGTGGAAGAAATATGCTCACAGTGGTTGACATGATTTATATAAAAAATATTGTTTGCAAGCCTCTACCAGATAGTCGGCACAACACCATGAAAACCAGTTCAAGATAAGAAAATGGTAAATGTGCTGAAACCGAAGGCATATACATAAGATTGCCCAAAAAGAAAAACGATTGTCAAACACATCCACAAATAACCATCGAAGACTTCATGATTAGCAACTCTCTATGATTCTTCCAGATCGTGGTGGGACTCATCAAAGTTTTTGAGAAGACGGGTTGTTACTGGAAAAGATGACGCCTTTCTTTGCGAGTTGTGAATGAATAATAATACTAAGCTGAGGGTGGTATTTGTTTGATGGAGAAATTAATAAACTGTTTAAAACCAATGAAAAACAAAAGCAATATTTGCTTATGTTGGTGAAAGAATCTAGTAAAATATACCTCTGTATCTTAAGAATAAATTAGTTTAATAATTCAATAATGTCTCTTAGTTTTGAACAAAAACAACAATTTATCATTTTTAATGTCCTGATTTACGAATAAAAAAATAAACTAGATAAGTGATTTTGAGTTTTTATTTAAAATTCAAACCTTGGTAGCGACCCTTAAATATTACTTGAAAATCTTGAAAAAAATACTGAAATAGTTTCATAGGGTATATATTCAAATTATGTGGTGCCCCGTGAAATTAAAGAAAAAAATGTTTTTCTTAAGAATAAGGACCACCCTAATGCAGATCATACTTATTTGAAAAACAAGTAAGTACACCAAATAAAAAAAATCCGGACAAGTGCGCGTCGGACTCGCCCACCACCACCACGTTCCGTAATAATTTTTTTTAATGATTTAATTAAGTAAGTACAAATGTATCGTTTTCAGATTTTTCCCTGTACTTTGAGTGTCGAAATATGAGTTTTTTGTGGCATAAACGGCCGTATATTTTTTACGTAAACTTAGAATTTTATTATTTTCACAGCTTCAAGGAACCATAGAATTGAGAATATGGTTTTAATTTCAACTCGATACCTCCACGCGTTTCTGAGATAAAGGGTTTTGACACCCCGACGGACAGACATACAGACAGTTTATGATTTAATTACAAATATATAGTTTTCGGATTTTTCCATGTACTTGTAGTACAAGACAATATTACTTGCCAAATTTCATAGTTCTAGACTAGATCAATCAACGGGAAGTACACTATGAATTTTTATTCCCTTGAGAGTGTCGAAATATGCGTTTTTTGCGACATAAACGGCAGTATTTATTTTTTACGTAAACTTAGAAGTTTGATTTTTTCACAGCTTCAAGGGGCCGTAGACTTGAGTATATGGTTTTAATTTCAACTCGATACATTCACGCGTTCTTGAGATAAAGGGTCTTGACAGACGGACGAACAACAAAATGATTCTATAAGGTTTCCTTTTTTTCCTTTCGAGGTACGGAACCCTAATTAACGACGTAGCCGATATGCGGAAAAAAGCGAACAACTGAAGTTATAAATTGAAATGTAAAAAGTGAAGAGAGAAAATAAATGTAATCATTTTTCAAGTAAATTACTCATGTAACGAAAATTTGTCTTCAGAAAGTATGCAAAATCGGCGAGATAATCCCGCGCGGTAGTTAATGGCCGTCTCACACGAGCACGCCAATATTTACTGAGGCTAAACAGACTGTCGCAGTTGGGCGTTTATGGGTCAAGGATTATCGTGGATTGGAAGCTTCACATTTGCCTCACACTCACGTACGCCTCATTGCTTCTTTCAGGAGCTCTTCACTACATTTTACGACTGCATTTGAAGCATTTGAGACAAAAGAGCGGTCAAAATCTGAAGCATTTACCTTTCACACTAACATCACTAAAACTGACTAATATAAAATTGTTTAAAAAACAAAAAAAAATGACTTCACAAAACCTCCCTCTAAAAGGCAAGAAATAATATTCACATCATTAGATATACGTACTCATTATCATCGTTATAATAACGTCTATTGAAGTCGGGTGGGGTACGAACGTACCGTACGTACGTACGGGAAGTACAACTTCCTTATTTTATTCTAAAAGCCACACCCGACTTCAATAGAAGTTATTATAACGATGATAATTATTATTATTATTTGAGTTTTAGGGGCTATGCAGCTCAAGATGAAGCTGTAGTCACTGCGACCTAAAAGATCTATTGTGACTAGGGTTGCCAACCCTACTATATAATATAGTATCCTACTATATTTAGGGCTCGCCTACTATATTTTTTGAAAAAATATACAGTAGGCAAAACTACTATATTTTTTCAAGTCAAAAAATTAAACAATTCAACAAAAGAATATATAATTACTTATATGCACATAAGTAATTGCATCATGTTTTTTGTGATTAAACAATTGTCTTTATGCTTGTTGAATAAATTATGAAAATGTTAGTACTTACTTTTCATGAAAAATGCAACTCCTTCAGAATCCTCCATACAAAACGGCAACCTACTATATTTTTTGGACTTTTTCGCCATCTACTATATTTTTACACTAAAAATCTTGAAACTACTATATTTGATCCAAAAAAAGTTGGCAACCCTAATTGTGACTCGCCACCTAGTTATAATAACTCTTTGAGCCCAACGGCTTCCAAGAAGTCTAGAATCTTCCTGGTTTTGAGAGTTTTTATTTCCTCCGGGTCGAGGAAATAAAAACTCTCAAAATCAACAAACAAACAAATCTCAAACGATGATAATGCGTACTTATCTAATGATGTGAATTATTTCTTGCTTTTTAGAGGGAGGTTTTTTGAAGTCGGTTTTTTTGTTTTTTAAACATTTTTTTATTTGTCAATTTTTAGTGTAAGTACCTTCTGTATGTATTAGGTAGTCATCATCATCATATCAGCCACACGACACCCACTGCTGGGTATAGGCCTCCCCTAAGAATCTCCACGACGATCGGTCCTGCGCTACCTGCATCCACTGGCTTTCCGCGACCTCCACCAGATCGTCGGTCCACCTTGTCGGGGGCCTACCCACGGATTAGGTAGTATAGATATATTATTAGGTAGAAAAATCGGCTCAGCCAAACGTGAGATAATCGCGGAGAAACATACATACAGGTCAAACTGAGATCCTTATTTTTTTAAAGTTGGTTAAAAAGAATACACAACAGGTATTCCTTTTCCAACACAAAAAACTTCATCTAATTCGGTTCATAAATAACAAAGTCGCCAAGGTAGTTAATGCAAAATCATAGTATTTTCAGAATTACTTGAAAACTACTGTCGATCGAACAAAAAAAGAATCATCAAAATCGGACTCCATAAATGACGAAGATATGCGCGAACAACGATAAAAAAAGTATACAAATCGTTGATACAATCGAATTGATAACCTCCTCCTTTTGATGAAGTCGGTTAAAAATATGCAACAAGGAAACGTTATTATATACTAGCGGCCGCCCGCGACTTCGTCAGCGTGGAGTTTTTATGCTATCCCTCGGGAATAATAATTTTTCGAGATGAAAAGTATGTCATATGTCCTTCTCTGTACCCTCGACAACGTGTATGCAAAATTTCATGATGATCGGTTCAGTAGTTAATACGTGAAGGCGTAACAAACAATCAAACAAACGGACTTACGCATTTATAATATTAGTAAGAATTAATACGAAAATTTCCCGAGTTTAATCTACGTAAGAATGTGCAATCACAGTAAAACAAACATTATCTCGTCAAATTGTACCATAAATACCTATCGGGTTCGATAACCTAGCCATCGGTCAAACTGTCAAAGGTCCTTGTGATTGACAGGGATCTCATTTATAAATAAAATTACCTCTGTTTAAATGCACCCCAAGAACATCATAAAAATTTATGAGAGATCCAAGGACCGAAATTCAAGACATGAAAATTTTAAAAGGACAAGGAACTCCTTTAAATCTAATAAAATCGGTCATGACATTTGTATAACAAATATTTAACATTTTTATGTTTCCTTATGAAAACTTTTTGTACCTAAAAACCTAATAAGGCGGCGTTCAGACACTCGGCCTGAACTCAACTCAACCGCAACATACTCCTTGAAACACATAGCTTACAATTTCGAGTTTTATGACACATTATAATAAGCTTTTTTATTTTGTCAATGCAACTGCACACGCCCCGCGCACAACCTGAACTTAACTCTAGCTCAACCCGAACTCAACTCAAACTCACCTGAACCACAAGAGCTTTTAATGTGTCATAAGAATCAAAATTGTAAGCGATGTATTTCAAGGTGGGCTGCAGTTGAGGTGAGTTTGAGTTGAGTTCGGTTTGAGGTTGGGTCGTGCGTTAACGTCTGAACGCAGCCTAAGGTGACGATTAAAATACAGATTTTCAAATGTCACAGATTTTTAAGAAAATTTTCATAACGTATAGTAGAGGTCTTATGCTGTACTCAGCAAAACTTGTAAAATAACTTTATTGAATAACAGTTTGTTAAACATTACTATTAATTTATAAATAATGTTGTTTGTTGATGGAAACTTTGGAAGCAGAGTGGAATAACTAAAATATTTAAGTGAACTGAAGAAGTGCTAAATAAAAATTTAACGTTGGGTCAATGTCATATGACCTATCGATTGCGAATGCGAATCATAAACACTGAATCCACTTGTTCTACTTATATGCCCCTGATAAAAGAATATGTATTTTTTTTATATGCTGAAGACTCTGCAAGCTCAGTGACAAGTGGCCTTGAAAGTGACTCAATAACCTATACAAAAAAATAACTACTTACATACGTACATACAATAAAAAACATAATAAAAGTTAAAGCATCGGGGAAAAACAACATCGCAATATATTAAAATTTGTCGAAAGTGTATTTAATAAAGTTAATGTAAACAATAACACGATTTTCAGTTAAGTTGCAAAAGCTAGCGTGTATTGCGTCAGAAAATTGCACAATACCAGTTCAGAACAGGTCATACTTATTGCACGTAGGGTGCAGTTTGAATGGATTTATGTTTACAATTGAACTGATTAGTACAAGTTTTAGCACCTACTCGGGAGGAAGGTGCCTTGATCCCGTTTTCATTATCATCATCATCATCATCATCATATCAGCCACACGACATCCCACTGCTGGGTATAGGCCTCCCCTAAGGATCTCCACGACGATCGGTCCTGCGCTGCCTGCATCCACTGGCTTTCCGCGACCTTCACCAGATCGTCGGTCCACCTTGTCGGGGGCCTACCCACGGAGCGTCGTCCGGTGCGCGGTCGCCATTCCAGAACCTTTCTGCCCCAACGGCCATCGGTTCTTCTCGCTATGTGTCCCGCCCATTGCCACTTCAGCTGAGCAATCCTTCGAGCGATGTCGGTTACTTTAGTTCTCCTGCGGATCTCCTCGTTTCTGATTTGATCACGTAGGGAAACGCCGAGCATGGCTCTCTCCATTGCACGCTGAGCGACCTTGAGCCTCCTTATGAGACCCATAGTTAGCGGCCACGTTTCACTGCCGTAAGTCATCACTGGCAACACACACTGTTCATAGACTTTCGTCTTGAGACACTGAGGTAAGTCGGACGCGAAGATTTTTCGAAGCTTCCCGAATGCTGCCCACCCGAGTTGGATTCAGCGAGAGATCTCTTTCTCGAAGTTGGACCTACCTAACTGGACTGCCTGTCCTAGGTATACGTAATGGTCAACAACTTCAAGTGTAGTGTTCCCAACATGAACTGGAGAGGGTACAACATGGGCATTTGACATAATTTTCGTCTTTTCCATGTTCATCCTAAGACCCACTCTTTGGGAAGCACTACGGAGATCTTCGAGCATTGTGTTCAGGTCTTCCATGGTCTCAGCCATAAGGACTATATCATCGGCAAAACGAAGGTGTGTTAGGTACTCGCCATTAATGTTGATGCCGAGTCCTTTCCAGTCCAAGAGCTTAAAGATGTCCTCCAACGCAGCTGTGAACAGTTTCGGAGAAATAACGTCTCCCTGTCTCACACCACGCTGCAGTTGGATAGGATTTGTGTTCTGGTTCTGTACTCGGATCGTCATGGTGGCATTTTCATTATGGTTATTGTAATTTGATTTGAATTTAGTAAAACAGATTATAAGTTAAAAGCATAGAAGAATATTAATTAGGTAGGTCAAGGGCAGTAAGGGAAGTAAGCAGTCCACTTATTACTACTGTATGTACCTTTAGAAACAATGAGGATCAGTAACAGGTTTGATTGAATCCTATAATTTTGATGGTATAATATAAAAACATTTCATAGTTATGAAACTTAGTGAAAGATTTGTTGAAATCCGTTTAGAAATGGTTGAATTATTTCTAAGGGTTTTGAAGGAAATGCCAAGCTCAATGCAATAGTTCGCGTACGTCTCGATGACTTCATAAGGACCCCCCAAAATGACAGTATTTTAGCACGTTTTAGCTAGTATATCTTATCTTCTTAGGTTTAAGAGATATTGTAAAAATGCCTTCACACTCAATCATGTGGTGGCATAAGCTTTCTGATGAGCCACTAAACAAAAATCGTTACTGGTCCTTCTTGTTCTATCCTATATACCTTGTTTCTATCACCAATGATCATATTTTTCATCAATTAAATTAAATTATCACTTAATTCATTGGCTTAGGAAGGGTGGGGGGAGGGGAGGGAGTGGGTTGATACAAATATCTTATTAATTTGGTCATAAAATATGCATTTATTTGGTGACAGTTAAAATCATACCCTTCTTGGTGTATTTCATTACATCTATTGGGTAGGCAACTACAGTTTATTGGCGTTTATTAGTTCGATTAAAGTATTAAACGGAATACTGCCGTCTGCGCCCCTATCTCATTGTACAACCCAATTTAGTTTAATTGGTTGAAACAATTTAAGACCAACGGGAAAAGAATAAACAGCTAACCAGCAGTTAGCTACGCGGTTTCGGTTAGTTTCTACTTCAGATGAGGCACGTTTTAACGCAGAGAACCTTTCATTTACCATTTCACAGAAGCTGTTAGAATTGTAAATTAAGGGAATAGGTTACTGCCCTAGTTAAGGCAGTGGCCGTCGACGTAGAGCAATGTACGGAGATTATAATGCTGTAAATATCATAATCAGATGTCTCATCACTACATAGCATAAAACAAAGCACCTAGCTTCCCGCTGTCTGTCCCTATGTATGCTTAGATCTTTCAAAATACGCAACGGGAAACAGTTCCTTTTTTCGGGATGAAAGGTACCCTATGTCCTTTTTTGCACTCTTGACAACGTGTATGCAAAATTTCATGATGATCGGTTCAGTAGTTAAGACGTGAAGGCGTAACAAACAAACAAACGGATTTCCGATTTATATATTAAGTAAGGATACATGATGTCAAATTCCACACTAAACCGAACCGAAGCGAAGTCGAGTCGCTTTCAATATTTCCTCCCCTTTCTTAATTCTTTAGTTCCATAGAGAATTCGAGGAGGATTATTTTAGTGTCGAAAATGGTAAACCAAAACTTTAAATTCTCATAACACTACTTAAGGCCTTGTAATAAGTTGAATAAAAGCAGTTCAATCGAGTTATACATATTGTTCTCGTAAAAGTAATCATACATATTATACTATACACCGACGACACAGGTGTTAAGCAGTTGTGTCAATTTCTGCGACCTTACAATAGTTTCATGAATGAGACGTCTTTCAAGACGATAATAAATTAATCTAGATGTTGTAAAATTAACTAGGAGACAAATAGAAGAAAAAACATTATCATGACAGTCATGTTACTCATTGAAACATACTAAGCGGTGAATATGATATTTTTATTATAATACAGATACTCGATAAAAAGAAACAATACAATTTTATACAGATAAAGTTGGAACAAATGGAACAAGCCACGCGTCACATGAAATGATGATGACTAATGAGAGATAACCATTTTTCTTCTTCTTTCATCAGTATATTTTTTTTGCAAAAGATTACTGCCAAAACGCTAAGTAACTTCGGGAAAGTACGAATAGGTCATTAAACTAGATGCCCAGCTATTAATAAAGTACTTTAAGAAGGTATTTATGAGTTAGCAACGAATTGGTTAAAAAACTTAAAATCCACTCATCTCAGACATGACAAGACATTTGATTGACAACAAAAACTAAAAAAATAAATAGGTAAGTAATAGATATTACAAGACACAAGAGAGAAACTTCAAATACAGTTCTTGGCGAAGAATATTTCAAACTCCAAGAATTTAGAATCAAGATACACAGTAGTACCTTGCTGTAATAATCCTTGATCAAAGAACGGTATCAAAAATTAGGAATACATTCGTACAATTAAGATCGTTAGGTACAATAACCCAACGATGAAGATACAACCAAAAATAAACCCAGCTTGGCTTCCAAATTCATGAAATTAAAAAAAACCAAGTAGAATCAAAATCAGTTAGCCTGTAAACAAACAAAACAACCCGCATTATGAAACTGCATTTAATAGACGATCGGTCGTAATAGAGAGCTACAAACAAACAACTGTGGGGTCGTGAACGCGTTCAGGGTCCTCCGAGGCTCGCTAAACTAGTCACTACACTCGGCCCAGAGCTGAAGGTAAAAGGAGGGCACTGCACCGTACTATGCTACTTGTAGCTAACTGCATAGATAGAATAAGGCATTGCATTAGAATTTAAAATGTACTAGCAGCGAGTTAGAACTCTTTACATCAAGTAAATTAGCATTCCTGTCACCGGCTTGACGGCTTGCGATAATCATGCCAATCATGCCATGTATGATGCAACAGCAGCAGCGTTTGAAAATAATTCTCCGAAACTACTATGATGAGTTGATGAGTCTTGAAAGACAGCAAATCTTTCCTTTTACCTTTTTTATAGAAATATGACACCCATAATGGTCTTAAAATAAAACTAAGAATAGTATAAGCAATGTGCAGATCGGTTTGTGAGTGGAATATAAGTTTTTTTTTTCTTGTGTATTTGTTTACTTATTGTATATTGCGCAGCTCTACATTTGGTATAATTATCAAATATAAAGCTTGTTAATGGGTGAACAATAAGAACAAAAGTAATTTATTTGAATTACTAACACTAGGAAATATACAATAAGGTAACTTATATTCCAGTACAAGTTCACCCCGGGAGAAAAATGAAGCTGCTTTACTATTTCGCATTCGTAACTAGTTATTTTTGTTTCGTTTTCAAGAAAAGTTGTAAGACGTCAGGGCAACCATTTTCTTAGTTCAAGGAAGTAGCAAATGTTTGCCAAATGTATTTTTATTTTATTTTACATATAGTCCATAACGATATATTCACACTAAAAATGAAGGTCATCGAACGTAGCGAGTGATAGACGAGCTGTTTAGTGAAGTAGCTGAATTCTATGAATATTTTTTAGGGTTCCGTACCTTTGGGTAAAACGGGACCCTATTACTAAGCCCCCGCTATCCGTCTGTCTGTCTGGCTGTCACCAGGCTGTATCTCATGAACCGTGATAGCTAGACAGTAGTTGTTTTCACAGATGATGTATTTCTGTTGCCGCTATAACAACAAATACTAAAAATAGAATAAAATAAATATTTAAGGGGGGCTCCCATACAACAAACGTAATTTTTATGCGTTTTTTGGCACGGAACCCTTCGTACGCGAGTCCGACTCGCACTTGACCTTTTTTTTTCAGTTCCTATAATTTATGGTTTGTCATCATTCTGTCCTCCTCAGTCGTTCCCTCACTGTCGAGGATCGTGTCTCCGTGCAAAAACTTCTCGTAGGTACGAAGTGTTTTCACCTGCTGCAGGCCTCAGCATCTCTGGCACCTCATTCATTCACCTTCTGGCACCTGGTCTGGCCAACCTTTTGGGCTTCTGCTTTTCGGACTTTTTCATTCTATCTTGCCTGTTACGTAGTTGTCATCATTATGATTACCTATTTAAATGTTGTTACCAAACTGATTGTATCGACTAGCATTAAAATAAAAGGAATAGCATCCTTCGAGCACACGTTCTTTAACATTGTTATCAAAAACCTTTTTATATCCTATTTTTTTCATTTAAGCAAGAAAATTGACAATTTTTAGGGTTCCGTACCCAAAGGGTAAAAACGGGACCCTATTACTAAGCCTCCGCTGTCCGTCTGTCTGTCTGTCACCAGGCTGTATCTCATGAACCGTGATAGTTAGACAGTTGAAATTTTCACAGATGATGTATTTCTGTTGCCGCTATAACAAAAAATACTAAAAACAGAATTAGGGGCTCCCATACAACCAACGTGATTTTTTTGCCGTTTTTTGCTCCATATTGATAACGAATACAGGTAGACAGTTGAAATTTTCACAGATCGTGTATTTCTATTGCTGCTATAATAACATATGCTATAAACAGAATAAAATAAATAACTAAGGGGGGCTCCCATACAACAAACGTGATTTTTTGCTGTTTTTTGGTACGGAACCCTTCGTGCGCGAGTCCGACTCGCACTTGGCCGGTTTTTTAAACAATAACGATCCATGTTCAACAAGTTTTTTTTTCTAACAATTAAGATGATTCTCGCTTGACTTAATTTAATGTTG
This sequence comes from Agriphila tristella, assembly GCA_928269145.1. Lineage (NCBI taxonomy): Eukaryota > Metazoa > Arthropoda > Insecta > Lepidoptera > Crambidae > Agriphila > Agriphila tristella. Next base: position 24,208,227 of record OV743436.1, on the reverse strand, counting down.
TTCACCTAGGTTACCTTTAGAAAAACTCAACAATATTCCACACCAAGGGCAGTAATTATAGTGATGTCGTTCTTTTATGGCAAATTGCGCTCAATTAATATCCAGCCAATAGATAACAGATGCATACATGGTAGCGGCTACACTACCATTAAGCCTATTATTACATAAACAGGGTCTTGAATAATGCATGTAAGAGATATATTTACTGACGGGTGAACCAACTCACACCGTTTACCTTAAAAACAAGTTTTTAAATAAACAGATTTATCATAATGATCTTCATTTATGAGTAGATTGTGGTAATCTTTGGGTGAATTTAGGTACATTCAGAATATGGTACTTTCTTGAGAGGAAAGGTAAATTAAATGCAACCGACAGTGAATTGCTTTTTGTAGTATAAAGAAAATTATGTTTTCCAACGTGGAACGAAATCTTGTGGTTTCATAATAAACTACCTACTTCTTATAAGCTTCCATTCTCAGTGAACTAAAATAATAAAAGTTAAAGTAAAATTGTGTGAACTGAATACTCTTAAAATTCCCAAGTGCTATTATTTGCGGTGACTGTATGTCTATACATATTATGAAGGGTTACCAAACAATTCGAATGCTAGGCTTTGGACCAGTCTAGCCAAATAGTCATTAGACAGTCGATTTTCGCCGTGCGGCTGTAGTCAAGTCACCAATTTACTCAAGTGACTAATACAGCCAGCATTATAATCCTTACTTAATATTATAAATGCGAAAGTCCGTTTGTTTGTTTGTTTGTTACGCCTTCACCTCTTAATTACTGTAGGTACCTACTGAACCGACCATCATTTCATCCAGAAAAAAGTATTGTTCCCGAGGGATAGAAAAAAAAAACGTTCCACGTAGAATATATTCTGTGACGTAGACGAAGTCGCGGGCGGCCCCTACCTGCGAAAGTCCGTTTGTTTGTTTGTTACGTCTAAACTACTGAACTGATCATAATGAAATTTTGCATACACGTTATCAGGGGTACAGAAAAGAACATAGGGTACCTTTCATCCAGATAAAAACGAACAGTTCCCTAGGGATAGCAAAAAACTGTCCACGCAGACGAAGTCGCGGGCGTCCTAATGAGTAATAGATAAATCAAGATCCCGTGACTACATCATTTTTAGAGGCTGAACGTTTACCTACGAGAGGAGTGCCCTTATCTTTCCAGCTGGCAGCCAACGACCGGCCCTGACCGCGATCTGCACCACTCCAACTGTTTGCGTAACATGCTAGCTTCCAACTAATTACCCTTTAAAACAGCACAAATGTTCTGCAAATATCTGCTACGCACTTTACGATACACAATCATATTATACATTTACATAGAAGTAGAACAGTTTACATAAAGGTGTAAAGATACAGAATAAATGTACAGAATATGTTTTAAATAGGTATGGAGAATGGAAAAGAAATACGTTAGTAACTTTGGTATTGAGAGTGCATTTATAAAATTGGGACCACTGGAGGATAAATAATACCAGTGTATAAATATTCAAAAGCATAATGTAGGTATTTAGAAACCTCCTATTTCCAAAAATTCTGCTAACTTCTGTAGGATAATGGATCTGCCATAAAAACGGGTTGTAATTGAGCGTTTCCAGGTGTTTTAATGATGCAACTGTCTGTTTCTTTGAGTGTAAGTGAACCATTGGCAGAATATTGAAAACAGCTTAAAAAGCTGATAGTATTATTGGGCAAGTTTTGTTTTAGCTATTGTTTATTATTAATAAAAAGACACGTTTGGCAATAATTGTCTGTCCAGGTTCCTGCAATTTTCATGAGATGGACCCTATTTACCTAATTTATAGACATGAGTTCTGAAAACATAATAAAGATTGTCTCCTCATCTTTTTCCTGATTATTCTAAATCATTTAGATTTAGACAAATCAAAAGTTAGCTAAAATACCACATTTGAGATGAGTATCTTGATTCTTGATCCCGGAAAAAAAGAGTGGGTGCCGTCTGAGCGGGCGATTGACCAAACTTTAAATGAGGCTATTTTGAATAGAAGCAGATAATATAGTCTTCATTTCCAACGCAGTGCAACAACCGGCCATGACCGCACGCGTCGTCTATCCATTAGGAACCCTTGGGAGAGTGGGAGCCTGTTCTCACACAATGTATGAACTCGTCTAACGGTTTCGTTCTCCGGAATATACCCGTTTAATATTAAAGCCAAATTATTTCACGACTCCAAAAGTCTCATCTTGTCATTGGTCAAAAGAGAAGTTCATATTTTACTTGATTTCAGGGTAATTTTAGACCTCTTATTAAAAGCAAATAGTCTGCGATGCGAATTTGGTGTTGCCACTCTTCGATGTTTTGTATTTGACTAGCTTTTGCCCGTAACTTCGTTCGCGTGATTAAGATAGAAGTGCATTTATTTTGAAAGTCAATAGACCTAGGTATTTATCAGTAGACCTAATTTCACACATTTAAATTTTCCCATAAAAAAAATATGCACAAACTGGAACACTCTGTAGCACCCTGTGTATATAGGGATTTTCCAAAACCCTTTCTTAGTGCTCACCTACACCGTGAAAGGTATCTCCCTCAAAACATGGTGTCTCTATCTTCAACCCTATACAAATTCCCATACAAACGGGAACACCCTGTAGCACCCTGTATAACGGGAATTTTCCAAAACGCTTTCTTAGTGCTCACCTACACCATGAAAGGTATCTACCCTCCAAAAATTGTGTCTCTATCTTCAACCCTATACAAATTCCCATACAAACGGGAACACCCTGTAGCACCCTGTATAACGGGAATTTTCCAAAACCCTTTCTTAGTGCTCATCTACACCATGAAAGGTATCTACCCTCCAAAAATGGTGTCTCTACCTTCAGCCCTATACAAATCTTCATACAAACCGGAACACGCTGTAGCACCCTGTATAACGGGAATTTTCCAAAACGCTTTCTTAGTGCTCACCTACACCATGAAAGGTATCTACCCTCCAAAAATGGTGTCTCTACCTTCAGCCCTATACAAATCTCCATACAAACTGGAACACGCTGTAGCACCCTGTATAACGGGAATTTTCCAAAACCCTTTCTTAGTGCTCATCTACATCATGAAAGGTATCTACCCTCCAAAAATAGTGTCTCTACCTTCAGCCATTAGGGCTCCACGCCTATCCCAACAATCAATCAATTTATAGTTTTATATGTATAAGATTTGGGAGATCGATGTCGATATTCGGTATAGTTTTCTGTCCTTAAGTTTAATTATTCACTTCACACTAGTGACACGGGGACATACTCGCATCAGTGTGGGGTAGTCGTTATTTGGTATAGAGTCTGCCTGCATCATCACAAGCCATTTTGTCATGTCCCCACTGCTGAGGGAGGCAGAGGATGGGCCATTGGTTGGGTGGGGTTCACGACTGCAAATGTGCTGGCCTAAGCACGAAGGCTGCTCATTAATAAATAATTATCAATCAACCATTCCATGACAGACCCTAGCTAGCGAAAGTTGCTTCGCCGCGCCGCAATTATTGTACATCGCGAGCCGAATGCTCAAGGGCAGGGGTTTTTTAAGGCAGGCCGCAGTTCCAAGGGGGGCGCGGGCCACCTGTGCATTCATGTCATCGATTGGGGTATTTTTTCTAATGGGGAGGCGAAGGCAAAGTGAATTACAGATGGCGCTCAGTCTTTGGAACAATTGTCAGTTTTAGCTTATATTGTCTTGACTGTGTATTACGTGATTTTACTTTCTTAGATTGTATTTTTTTCGGTTTTGCGGACAAACAATGTATTTTATGCTAACTTTAGCTCATATAAAATAAGAATTACGGAAAAGAAAAGCCAAAACAACAGGCAAGAAAGTTTATAGCAACTTACAAAAAATTGCTAACAAGCATTACATTTCTTTAAATTTCGTGTAAGATTTACAAGTAATCTTTTTATTTCAGATTAGAAGCATATGATTTAAATTTTAACAAAGCAACTGAGTGTGAATTTCCGTGTTTATAGTTGCCTGATGATGCCTTCTGTGCAATAGTAATTTCAGGTTTCTGTACTGGAATTTCTGTACCATCCAAAATTACACGAACCGTTTTATCATATTTATTTTATTATTCTAAGTTTCTTGAATGACTCTGGCATATAAAATTCTATTAATTCTCTGTTTGGCCCCAATATTGGGCTTATTCCATATTTGATATGCCTATCAAATTCATCCAAGTTATAAATATGTTAGAAACTGCTGAGGTTGAAATATTAAAGAACAAAGCTGTTATAATTCAAATGTTGTTTTATTTTGGCGAAGCTTCATCAAATTCATGAAACATTCCTTTTGATTTATAATGTTTCTCAGGCTCAGCAAAGGAGAAAATCGAGGAAAAAGCATATTTTTTTTATATTTTTTTGCCCACTATTTTTTTTGTTACTGGGGAATCAATGAACTTCAATATTTTACAAGTTACATGCATAACAATGCGGCATTTTCTCAGTATAAAATTAAAAAGTGCAATACTCCAAGAGATTCCCATATGTTTTGACAGTTTCTTTGAGGCGGCTCGGTACCAACGACAAGACGCCACCTATCGGGATAAAATTGCGCTTTTCCTCCCCATTTGCAATTAACCTAAAATTGTCTGGGTAGAAGGGGGACGCGAATTTTTTATTTTTTTTGGTAGTAAGGGGCAAATAAATTAGGGAACCCCTGCTCTAAGCCAATGCTTTGTCAAACTCATCGGTTAGTGAATAAGTTGGTGTAGGTATTTTTAGTTTTTTTATACAGCATTTTGCAGTATAAGACGTTATAGTACGTTAAGTATTTAGAAAAAAAAATGATTGCAATGATCTGATTCAATATCAAAAATTACTTCTTCTGACTGCAAATATGTAGTAAGTGAATTGAAAAATAATGAAAAACCGGCCAAATGCGAGTTGGACTCGCGCACGAAGGGTTCCGTACCAAAAACGGCAAAAAATCACATTTGTTGTATGGGAGCCCCCCTTAAATATTTATTTTATTCTGTTTTCAGTATTTGTTGTCATAGCGGCAATAGAAATACATCATCTGTGAAAATTTCAACTGTCTAGCTATTACGGTTCATGAGATACAGCCTGGTGACAGACAGACAGACAGACAGCCGGATAGACAGACAGACGGACAGACAGACAGACGGACAGCGGAGTCTTAGTAATAGGGTCCCGTTTTTACCCTTTGGGTACGGAACCCTAAAAATGATAAGATTTGTTTACAAACATTCTATCCGTAAGTTGGCTGGAGTAATGTGTGAAAAATTATCTTGTAACAACTAAATCAAATCTAATCAAAATTGTTTATTGCAGCCATGAAGTACAAATTAGATAACAGGACCAAAACATGAACCCTGCCTAGGGTATCGCAACGTAAACAATAGTACTTAATTAGAACTACATAATTATTATGTCTGACAGGATAATAATGTTATTAAAATGAATGATGAAATTATAAGTAAAAAGTTTATAAAACCCTTTTGAATGTGTGATAATGTTGATATTGCAACATAAATTACTTATTCGCCCTCATAAATATTTCAGTACAGGTCTAAGTAAAGCAGCAATAGAGGATAGTGATTAGACAATAAGTAAGTAGTAAGTGGGTAGACACCCACTGAACCAAAAGCACAGCAATGTGCTAACCAGTTTGACAGCATTGTTTGTTGACAACCACAGTCTGTATTATACTAGAAACAATTTAAATTCACACCAAACCAATCCAATGCTGCAACAAGAACTAGCATGACTATGAAATAAATAACAAACATCTTTAATGACAGCTGAGGGGCAACATTCAGCCTAGAATATTGTGGGCTGCATTGAAACTAAAGAGGACTTAAGAGGACATATCGGAAATTTTGGTGGCAGGGATCTCGATTTTTCTCATCAATAACAAAACATAAAGTGATATTTGTTAACCTGATTATTTATTTCATCAACATCATGTTACAGAAACATGATTCGTTAACTTTTTAACACAGAAATAAATATCAAAGAAATCTCTTTTAAAACAAAGATTTTCATTTTACAAAGACCAATTTCAGCCTTTAAATTTTCTTAGTAGATTAGTCTAACTAAACTCCTCTCTTAGTAGATTAGTCTAAACACTACTAAGAAAATATTGAGGACTAGCGGCCGCCCGCGACTTCGTCTGCATGGAAAGTTTTTTGCTATCCCTCGGGAACAATACTTTTTTTCGGGATGAAAGGTACCCTGTGTCTTTCTCTGTACCCCTGACAACGTGAATGCAAAATTAATTTCATGATGATCGGTTCAGTAGTTAAGACGTGAAGGCGTAACAAACAAACAAACAAACGGACTTTCGCATTTATAATATTAAGTAAGGATTAAATTGGCCAAGTTTGTTTATAAAATGCAAATTTCTATTTTAAAAGAGGTTTCTTAACTTTTTATATATTTTCTTTATTTTTAAAAATCCAACTGGCATTTTGAAGTGTGTGTTAAGACACTTCAAAATGCTACTTAGTGGTAAGTAGTGATTATTTCCTCTATGCTTAGTGGATTTTTTAAAATATAAATAAGATTTATATTTATAACGAAAAAAACCGACTTGGCGTCACAAAACTGCTTGCCATGAGTGAGATAGTTAAGTGTAATTTACAAGAGTTTGAGATAGACAGTCGATACAGAAATAGTTTATCAATGCCTCGCCTTAATCATAGTAATGCCTTAATGCTCTGTTTTGGCTATAAAACATTACTTCAAGAACATGATTTATTTATTGGATTACATATGCATTTTTTTTCTGTAGTTTGTTTCTACTTCCAATCCAAACATTGATAGATCAAACAATATGTCATTGCACAGTTAGTAACAGCAAAATAATAATGAAAAAAAAGAATCATATTAAAAATTAAAAATGGGAAAGTGGAATTGGAAAAAATCTGATGTACCTAATCAACTCAATTGGTCCAGCCATCTTCGAGTTTTGTACACAAAAAGTACCTATATCAACAAATTGATAACTTCCTCTTTTTTAAAGTTGGTTAAAAATCTTGCTTCTTGAAATATATTTAACACTTAGAAAATAGTTATATACTAGTTTACCAGTTACTTAAAAATTTAAAATTGAAACAACAAATGTATCTTTTTCTTTTGTAATCTTAGAAGGAGCGGGGCTCTTAACACAGGTTTTATACTTAAAGGGGCCTCAGCTATATGTTATGTAATGTACTTAAAAGATACTGAGTAAATATTTTTTCAATTTTTTTTGCTTTACTAGGACAGAAGGAAAAGTGTGTGTTACCTTTGTAGGTTAGGTACCTACCTAATATCAAAATGCAAATAGTTTACATTGGTTTATCCTTACTAATATTGGCCAATACAAATCAGCTGTAAACCTATTACCAGATGGTATAATTCTAAATATGGTATATCCTAACAAAAAGCCTGATTTCTACTAAAAAGTCCTGACATTTTGCTAAAGCGCCCAAAAAGTGTGATGTAATTACATAGTAATCACAATCACACATAAAAAAGCCTAATTTCTAAGGTTTGTTTTCTATATGTAAATAATCCAAAAAAGCCTGACATTTTCCAAGTCCGGCCGGAATCCTGATAAGGAAGGACCCAAGAAGCCTGACATGTCAGGACAAATCCTGACGTCTAGTAGGTAACCCTATGCAAACCCTACGTTCAATATTATAATTACTTAGTTAATATTATTAACTAATGCCTAGTATAATAGTGTAAAAGAGAGTTTATTTGAAACTTTTTATTTAACTAGATTGGGCACCGTAACTTATCACCATAATTTGCATACACATTAACTGAGGTATAAGCATTACTTCAGTGAGGGTACGTAAAAGAAGTTATGGCACCCACTCACCCACAGACAGGGCACCATAACTAGTAGGTATACATTTGATGAATTATCAACACAAGCAAGAACCTTGCAAGAACATAATTTTGAACACCAAGTTACAGGGAATACGACATAAATTCAAGTAATATTTAAAATCTATTAAATAATGATTAATTAGGTAACGATATTAATTTAAAAATCCACACGTTTACAAACAGAGAAAGGTTAGTATTGTTAGTAAACAAAAATTTTATTCCCGTTTTAGTATGATAATATCTAATAGTTATAATTCAAAATTACTTACAGGGATAAGTTGCAGTAATAATTTATCCATCGCCGCTCATAAACGGGATTTCTTTAAACTTGAAATTACATTTGAGACAGAATGAATAAAATAAAACCGGCAAGGCAAATTCAAGTTTTTTTACAGTTGACTTGCTTGCAGGGTTACCAAACCAAAAAATAGGAAATCGGTAGAATCAGAGTCAAAAAATCGGTAGAATTCGGTAGATATTTTTCAAAAGAAAATACCCTCTCAAAACGTTACTTTATTGAATGTAATGTGGTTTAATAATGTTAGCGCTCAAGTTCTCTGTCAAAAACATACAAAATCACCGATTCGGAACGCATTTTAGCGTAATTCGGAATCAAAGCCAGAAGCATGTTATTGCATTCCATCACTTTCTGATTCGTACACAAAATTTTTCGTCAAAATGGTGTGAATTTATTTGGCTGATTTTCGCTTACGTTTATGTTTTAACCGAAAGCTGTATAGGAATGAGCGTGAGTTCCAGTTTTTACTAATTAAAAATAAGGATGCATTTGTTCTTTTTACCATTTATTAAGAAATTTCGGTAGAAATTAGTGAATCGGGTTAAAAATTTCGTTTGTTTTACCTTTTATATGAAATTTCGGTAGAAAATGAGTACTGACATTTGTCAACGTCAACACAAGTGGCTGGCTGTCAAACTGACTTTGTGCTTATTCCAACAGACTAGCCGCTGAGTCATCAATCGCCATAGAGTACATTACAATGGTTAAAATGCACTCTATGGCGATCGATAACTCAATAGCTTGTCTGTTGGAATGCACCCATAAGTTAAAGGAAAGGAATCCATGTCCATACAGCTCATTCAGTTTAATGCTATTAGCACAGTTAAAGCTGTGCTATTAGGTTCAGTTTACATCAGAATGCGATGCGGGTACTGACCAGCGGGTGTATTGGCTAAAAACATTGAAGTTCATGTTAACTGTAATTTGACGGATGTGATAGATTGCTACTTCATTTTGGCACAAGTAAAAATTTACCAAAGAAAAGTAGCAATGTATCACATCCATCTGTCAAATTGCCTAACATGAACTTCAATGTTTGACCCGCTTGGACTCTATCGGCCAACTTAAGACGGAAATATACTTTTGTGTTGTGTTGTGTCGTGTCGCGTTGTGTCGTGACGATGGGTGTGCACACTATTCTGTCGCGACAGATTGCGTTCTGTCATTTTTTCTCCACAGTATCAATCGAAGCTTTGCACCGCTTGCACGTTCATAATGCTTTGATCAGGTTCTGAGAGTAATTTAGAAGAGGACCTTAATTTTTTATATGCAAGGTGTTTGGTAAAAGCCTTATAAATCCGTATATGGTAGATAAGGACCATAAAACTCAACAACTTTTACTATGGGACCAACACTGAAATCGGGAAAAAAAATATTTTCGTTATTTTTGTATGAAACAGCAGATTTTTTTTTGCGATTTTAGAGTTGGTCCCATAGTAAAAGTTGTTTAGTTTGATGGTCCCTATCTACCATATTCGGCATTTGGGGTTATTTTGTAACACGTTGTATATCTATTTGTTTACTTTTAAAAAACAAATAAAAAAACCTACAAACTATTCCCAAGCAACAGTTCTGATAAACTGATGATTATAATTTTTGCATTTGGTATCATACAACACTTTACGTTGACGCACAAGTTCAAAAAGAAAAAGAAAAATTAAAATAAAACACTATACCTACCTAACATTAAGAAATAAAAAATAATTACGTCAACTAAATCAGTAAGTAGGTAAGTAAGTACTTACTTAATCGGTAAGTATTTTCCAACCTACTTAGAAAAAAGAGAGAGACTGCTTGTATTTAGTTAGGTACCTTGATTATGAGTCTTTTCCGTCGCTGAATCTGAAATATCGGGCGGGGTCATTCTTTTTTACATTCACTTCTATCAGAGATTTAAAATCAAGAAAAATAATCATATGAAATTCAGTACAATAACAATACTTACAACGAAAAAAATCTGCTGTTTCGTACACAAATAATTACAAAACTATCTAATGTATGAAACAGCTGGTGTTTTTATCGCAATTTCAGAGTTGGTCCCATATTAAAAATTGTTTAGTTTGTTAGTCCCTATCTACCATATTCGGCATAAGGGGTTATATTGTAACACGTTGTATATCTATTTGTTTACTTATAAAAAACGATAAAAAGAAACCTACAAACTATTCCCAAGCAACAGCTCTGATAAACTGATGTTTATATTTTTTGCATTTTTGGTATCATACAACACTTTACGTTGATGCACATGTTCTATTAAATCTTCATCTTTGAGTCAAATCAAAATTACAATGCGCGTATTGCGCATAATATTAATCTATGGTATTGCGAGCGTCCGCCGCCAGCGACAGATACCAATACAATGCTAGAAACATACTATTGTGTTGTGTTGTGTCGCGACAGATCGGTGGTGGGGGTTCTGTTGCAATCGCAGCCGAGCGATCCGCGCCACAACAGGGGGGTAATTACGTAACTTTGTTGCAATCAACTCTGACAGAAATAGCAGTAACATCGCTGCTTTAGTAAGAACCAATGTGACAACTATCTTAACTAAAGCAGCAATGCAACCGCGCTTTCAATCGATTTCAATCGAGAATTGTTAGCAACAGCTTTACGTAATCAAGGTACAGATGCCGACACAACACAACAACAACAACACAGTAGTGTGTTTCTAGTCATACTAAATGTATGAAACCGATACGCGACTGATCGCGACACGACACAACATAACACAATTGCTATCGTAAATTCGTAATCACTCTGATTTGACAGATAGACGTGATACATTGCTACTTTTCTTTGGCAAGTTTCTATTTGTGCCAAAACGAATTAGCAATGTGTCACATACATCTGTCAAATTACAGTTTACACGAACTTTAATGTTTTTAGCTGATAGACCCGCAGAAATTTTATTTTATTTTTAACTGGACTGGCTGTCCCTTACTTTGTCCCTGTGTGATATACAAAGTGGAGAGGTCAATGCGACAATTAATTAAATTTCGTATATCTAGTAACGCTCCCAGTCTGCCTGTAAAATATCAATGAAAAATATCCAGTAGTTTAGTCACAAGAATCATTTTTTCGTTTTTAACATTTTCTACATGCTGTATCTATTACTAAGCTATTGCCGACAAGTTAAAAACCCCTACATCAGTATAAATTAACACAATATTGCCAAATTGTACCTTATGCTCAAGCCGTAAGAGTCATTTTTAATTACGTGTCATCTAAAAATGTGCGAATGAGACAAAATCTACTTCGAACAAACAATAAAGTTGACAACGTTTCGAAATCTTTTACCTGTGTAAAAATGAGTATTTATTATGATTAAATTACTTACGAAAAGAGGAGACACGTATTTTTTTTTCCTTGATTTGTTACATGATGCCGTAGCTCGAGTCGCTGCAGTAGATATCAAGAAAAACATTGTTTTAATTCAGCATTAAATGGCGCCAAAAGTTCATTTCGCGGTTTGTCACCTGTCAATACTATTCTGTGATCTATCTAACACCGCGCTGTTGCCGCTCTTACCATATGTAAGTAACCAATATTTACAAAGGGTGTTTAATTGCGTACTTGTTTTTGTGGTATTTAGTTTGTTCAAAAAAAATTTTTTTTTATTTCGCTCCTAGGAATTATTTGATAGTTTCAAAATACTTCTATGAACTAGTGTCTACAGTGTTATCATTTATTGTCGCATTGTCCTCTCCACGTTGTATATATGGAGTCATCTGTGATCTGTTATGTGTGTCACAAAATCTGTCATACAATACACCCGCATCCACTGACCAAGTATCACACACATCTCATCCTCATCATACCACCGCTGCGCTGTCTTTTGCTTTCAACAAATAGTTTAACCTCAGTTATAGATACAGGGTAATTTTGCGACCTCTTTACAAAATCAAATATATCAAGGAAGTAATAAAAAATAATTTGGTGAGATAATTATGAAATATTCCTTTTTTTTAAATCACAGATTTCAGCCACTTTTTATGTCCAAAAAATTTAGGCGCGCACGCTCACCCTCGCCCAAGCGGCGCGAGCGGGGGAAGGTGAGTGGCGGGAGGGGTACTTGCGCGGGTCGACCGTGCGATGCGCAAACTGACAACAATTTCAATTTGTGTAGGAAAAAGTTTAGAACAAAAATGTAGACAACATTTTTTTTTACTTCACAAATCGATTGTACTGCTGTTATAGTATGACCTGACTTTGAAAAGGGGTCCAAAAATTACCCTGTATAAGGTGTGGTTTGACCAAGAAGTTTAAATACATCTAGGTATTTAACTGTCACAGAAGATAACTATGCAAGAAATAAAAGTGAAATCAATGAAGAAAAAATGTTACGTTCTGTAATATAAGTACATTAAGTAGGTAATAATTACAAAGTAGGTAATCCGTTGGACGTGACGTGATGCGGGTGCGCGGTGGTTGTGCGCCCGCCGCCACGCCGGCGCCGTTCAGAAGTTGGACTTGCTTGAAGGATCTTGGTGAGGGTGATAAGGGCGAGTTCGAGGCTCCTCCGGTTAGTACTATTAAGTATTGTGTAGCTCCAGCCAGAGACTCCTTCTACGTTCTTGTTCCAACGCGACTTCACCTGAGAGCACCGTGCAGACCGAGCGACTTGACATTTTTAAATAAGCTAAATCCTTTATTCTGATCCCTCTTTTAATGGAAATTGGAGGGCAATGGTTATCAAACCCTGAGCAGTGTCACGGTGGCATTGTCACGTTACTGAAGGTAAATCCATTACCTTACGTGACACTACTTAGAATTTGATAATATAGAAAAAAATCTTGAGTCTAGGGTGTTGCCCTCCAATATACTTAGCACAAGTGCTTTACTTAGTTTCTACTTTCATTGGCATCGGAACTAATATGATGTCTCATACTTTTTTTTAATGGCGCCCAACATTGGATTCTTAGGGTTCCTAGAATATGAATTTAAGATTCTTGGTTCCTAGAATATACAAATTATTTTTTGTCACACAATGACATAAGGTAAATAAAAATATTGGGTTTTAAGGTAAATAAAAAAAACGTTGCATTATGTAGGTAATTTAGACTATGCGTGTTTTCGAGACTGACTATTAAATTTTATTTTAATTAGTTTTATTCAGTAAGGTATAGAAGCTGTAACTTGCTCGTATGATCTGTAAGAGAAAAATTAGGTACTTTCAAGTAATATTGTAACTCCAAGTTGGAAAGTGTAGTAACCATCCAAATTATTTACCCCTAAAAATGTTTTGAGAGTCATTTCGTTAAAAGGGCCTGCCTCAAAAACCAATCTTTTTGCAGTCGTGACGCCGAGTAAAGCCACTTGTTTTTGATATTTGCTATGTATTCTTGTCCAATCACTTTCAAAGATTCCGTAGCTTACTAGAAGACTCTGAAATGAATAACTCAATTGAGATTTCTCATCTTACTCGCTTGGTTGGTTGAGATTAAGAACCTAATTTCAGCCTTGCTAATAAAGTCGTCTATGTAGCATCTCTTATCATGCAATATTTTCAAAAATACGACGGTTCACCTGCTCAGTCACCTCATTGCTGTGCCAGTAAAAAATCAACAGTTGTATAAGACAGGCCACGAGATATGCACAGCCAGATGCAAGCGTGCGCAAATCGTTGTTTACCTGAAATCAGATGAACGGTGGGAACACGGTTAATAAGGGGAATTCATACCTATGTCATCTGAACCACTGTGATGATGATGAACTGCATATATGAATAAAACAAGATCAAAATCAAATTAGTTTATCTTACTCGAGCAATCTCAATGATACTGATTCCGAAGTTGATGGAGGTTACGAACAAATTAACAAACATGACCGGCGATACCAGCGTGTTGAATAATCTTTGGTTTCTGAAAAGAAAAACTCAACATTATCGTAAAAAATATCTAAACATCTTTCGCTTTATCAAGATGCTTTACACAAAAGTTAATTTATAGTTATCACTTGAACTATACTTAATGTAGATTCTCTTAAAGTATTATTTGCCGCTGGAATTTTAATAGGAACATAAAAACGATGTATCTTACTTCACAAGAGTAGTATAGAAGCGATGGCACTCAGCAATGTTCTTCTGGGTTTCTTCATTATTTTGTGCTACTATCATTCGAGTGCAAACCAAACGTGTAATCTTAAGCTGAGCAGCAAAGAATATCATTGTGACACAAACAAACGTATCCCAACTGACAATATAAGCACTCATAGTGAAACCTGTGATGGTTTGAATGAACATGGACACGTAATATCCCGGTGGGTAGTCAGTGTATGGCAAATAATAATCAAGGATTTTCAAATACGTTCCATCTGTACTGTTGTCTGGACTCTTGTTCTTCATAAATGGCTCATAGAACACAAGCGGGTCAACGAAAACTGGTAAAGCCCAAAAGCAGAATGAGATGCGTCTAGCACGGTTAACGTACTCATTCAATATTTTGTTAATCTCTTCATCACCATCTGCTAATTGCTTCTGTTCAACTCCAGTAATGTAGGATATAATCTTTTCCCACTTCTTATAATCCTTTTTGAAAATGCATATTTTAGCAAAGCCTATGTGAAATGGTGCGTAATGTAGGAGCAGCATTAATGAGCTCACATCAAATTTAAGGATAGATTTTACATATTGACTCAAGAAAAGAGCGATGATGGTGTACAAGTAGATTTTTTTTAACTTAGCCACATTTGATTTGATATTTGGATTGCGAAGTCCGGTAAATTGCAGTATCCAGACATTCGGTGCGATGGACGGATATTTGGGGATATCGAAGAATTTCAATTGATTAAACATAGGGAAACGTTTGTTCTCAGCGGTAGACAGTTATTCTTTGAACTCACTGGATATAAAATATCCATTTAGTATTGAAGACTGCTACATCGACTTCAGATTTACGCAGTTTATAAATATTTACAAATTCCTGTTATTATTTAGTTGTATTTAATAACAGGATAAAAGACCGATGTCGAAAACTGGCACCCGCTGTATAATTAAGAGCCAAATTCACCATTGATTTTAAACGCGATTAAGATCACGTTTTACGTAATGTAGTTTAAGTGTCGAGTTTGACACCCCGTTCCCCGTTTATTCCAAAAATCAATTTCACCGGGTCATTAAAAAAATTGAATCAAGATTTAACAAGGCATTGTTTATAACATAATTGTACATTTTTGTAACAAATTTTACTTTGTTGTTATGACAGTGACAGCCTTAAACTTGTTTTTTGACAAAGCGCGTTTAAAATCAATGGTGAAATTGGCTCTAAGTGTCATTGATTGCAATGTTTGAAAGTTTAATTGATACCTTTCTAGATAAAATGTTAAAATCAAACAAATTAATGTAGGTAGCTTAGGGTGTGTGTGTGGAGGGAGGGATCCCGCCCCGATGATTTATCGAAGGATGTTTACGTTATTAAAATGTTACTAGTCCAATGTTATTCTTAGAACTAGGTAGCTACCAAAATCTTTAAATTCATTCTATTAAGGTAAGTAAGTATATAACATTCTTTGTAGCTAGTGTAGCTAAGCTACCTACTTACCAGATTAACTTTTTTAATGGAAACTGTCGATATGTGGTCCACCCGATATATAGATACATAATATAGATGTATGTATACTGAACGGATTTTTATGCGGTTTTCACAAAATGATAGAATGATTCCATTTCCTGAAGTTGAGGATTTATGTAAATTGGTAGAAATATAATGATAATTCTTGAAGATGTCAGCAAAAATTAAGCCGGAATTTGCATTGAAAACGCTGCATAAACCTTTAGAGCTATAACAAAAAATATATGATGAAATTGTTGCTGTTTTAAAGATCTACAAAAAATCCGCGATGACATAAGTAAGTATACCTATCTGTTACCGGAAATGTGTATAATCCATGTAGACCATAGGAACTAAGTCATAAAACCATGCAACCTTAGAATAATTACACCTAGAATGATAATTCCCTACAAAGCGCACTGTCAAAAGTGAGGCAACAAAAACAGCCAAAATGGCGCCGTTTTCAGATTTTTATTGTCCATTATTAAATAATCATGCCTAATAAGTACAAAACAGTTTCAATTTCCCTACCTTAAAAAGATTAATTATTATATTATTGGATTTTAGTTACGTTTAGGTAACGTATGAAGGATATAAATCTGAGAACTGAGCCATATAAGTTGCCTCACTTTGCATACAAGGACACGGCTTCTAGGTGTTATTATACTAAGCATGCAACCCCATCGAGTTTGGGCTTGTTTAAATCGTCTTGACGCCCTGTTGTCCTGTGAAATAGTGTACAGGGTCTGATGATTTAACCGGAAGAATGACACAAGAATTCAGTAATAAAACCATGCAGACCCCATCGAGTTTGGGCTCGTTTGAAGGGGTTGAAGACCCTTGAATTAGATGGTTTTGACTACGCGCTACGTCAAAAAATTGTTAATAAATAATGATGTATAACATATAAATAGAGTGATACTATTGTAGCGTACCTACTGCGTAGTGTACCTACATATAGATACATACCTATAATATAAGCGTACGTCCGTCATGACGTAGTAGCATTATAAGCAAATTGTATTTAGTTTATAAGTCAGTGGTTCTTTGGAGTCAGACAAATTAAGACGTACATTCATCTGTGTACGGAAATAAATATGCACCTAACTTGAACACGCATTTTACATACCCTTTGGGGTCACCACATAGTAGGGTCAACATCCCCTATAATTTGGTACACCTTCCTAATCTAACCACTCAACCATCCATCACCCCAACCATCATCTTCATTGCCAATCTATGGTTCAAAATCAAATTTCAATAATTTTGCTTCAATACAAGCCGAGATATTACTGTCTTGAGGTATTACACGATCATGCAGACTGACGGGAGACTGATGCAATACTGCCAACTGCACCATTTTAACACGTTTTTATTATAGACTTGTAGTTCAAATTAAAGTTTTCAAGTTCAACGGCATTTTGTGAACTAAGAATTAATTTTTTACTTTTTAGTCACTTTTTACTAGTCCGTTTTAATGTTTTTAGTCCGAATTTTTTGTAATATTTTATTTGTATGAAATTTCATAGAAAAATATTTTTTTTAAAACACGTTTTTAAAACGGACTAAATTATTACAAAAAAATCGGACTAAAAATATTAAAACGGACAAGTAAAAACAAATTAAAAAGTAAAAAAAAAAAATTTCTGTAAATATTTATACTTAACCCTAATAACCTATACCTAACCTACCTACAGAAATTTTAAACCTAAAAATTTTAAACCAAAAACGTGGGGTGCATGCTATAGACAATATGGATGATAAATTTTACAAAATGCGCCCCACGTTTTAAGGTTTAAAATTTTTAGGTTTAAAATTTCTGTAGGTAGGTATAGGTTATTAGGGTTAAGTATAAATATTTACAGAAAAATTTATTTTTTACTTTTGAGTTTGTTTTTACTTATCTGTTTTAATATTTTTAGTCGGATTTTTTTGTAATAATTTAGTCCGTTTTAAAAACGTGTTTTTAAAAATTTTTTTTTTCAGTAAATTATTATTGCTTTTTAGTTAACGAGCTAAGACTAAACATCTCCTATCGGAGCACTCGTCAAAACGATTCAAACGAGCCCAAACTCGATGGGGTTGCATGGTTTTATTACAGAGTCCCAGTGCCCTTTTCCGGCTCCATCATCAGACCCTGGAAACTATTTCCCAACAAAGAACTCGTCAAGACGATTCAACCGAGCCCAAACTCGATGAGGTTGCATCAGGCCCGCCGCAAGCGGGCGTGCAAGGCGTGCATCGCACGCGGGCGGCACGTCTAGGGGGGCGGCAAACCGACCGATCCAAGCGTAGAAGCTAGGTTCCAAGAAGGGTCATGTGATATAAGCGCTCCTGGCAAGATTTGGTTTTGCGCCCCAAGGCTTATTTCTAGAATCATGAGCGACACTTGCAAGATTCAAATCTTGCAAATCTCGCAAAATTCTAATTTTGCGCCCCAAAACTAATTACTAGGATAATGAGCGCCCCTGGCAAGATTTGAATTTTGCGTCCTAAAACTTATAGAGTATTTTCTAGCCATGGTCAGCAAATTGAGGGTTGCGTCCCTGGCAGACGCCCCACCTTGCCAGCCTCTAACCTAGCTACGACACGCCAGATCCATTACGTAATATTCAGGAAGCTTGAAAGATGTAGGTATCTATCCTTGTACCCACTTGTGAAGAAGCGGCAAACCGCGGATCGCGAGCTGCAAGCAGCTCTTTGGCTCCTTCTGTGCAGCTATGCCGAGAATGACCCATAGCTAAATAATTTATTAGAAATAAATTATTTACTTTTCTTGCCTATACCGCTTCGCATCGTGTTCTGGCAGCGGGGATAGATAGGGATCTAGACTGGATTTTATGAGTTTAAACCGAACTCCGCTCGGATTTCATTCAAGACCTGGGGTCCTATTATTGAATCCTTCGGCTGGCAAATTTAATTTAAAGGTTACCTCTTGAAATATAAAATATTACTTTTAAATTAATTCTATAATTAATTTATTTGTAAAATAAATTAAAAGTTTAATTTTTGGCGTCGAGCGCTCTTTTCTACTGATTTTAGTTCGAAATTTGACTCAAATGAATGATAAAATTAGCCAAAGGATTCAAAAATAGGGCCCCTGATTTTTCATCGCGCTTGGACAAAATCATTGTACCATCCATTGATTGTAATGATTTTGTCCAAACATAATTGTCGCATGTCCCGGAGCGCGCGGCGCGCTTCGCACGCCGCGACTAGACTTGTACATAAGAAGTACCTAGGTACAAAAGATAAAAGCATCTTTCAAGAAACCACCTACTTGTGTAGAATTTTGCAAAAGCTAAGCGCGGGGAAGAGTCAAATCGCCACATATCCTGAAACGCGCGGCGCGCTCCGCACGCCGCGACTAGACTTCTACATAAGGAGTGGGTACAAATATAAAGGCATCTTTCAAGAAATCACCCACTTGTAGTAGGGGGCGGCAAAATTGGTCTCTTGCACGCGGGCGCTCAAACAGCTAGCGGCGGGCCTGGGTTGCATGGTTTTATTACAGAGTTCCATTGGCCTACCTCCGGCTCTATCATCAGACCCTGGACACTATTTCCCAACAAAGTCCTCGTCAAGGCGATTCAAACAAGCCCAAACTCGATGGGGTTGCATGGTTTTATTACCGAGTTCCAGTCCAGTGGTCTTCTTCCGGCTCCATCATCAGACCCTAGACACTTTTTCCCAACAAAGTACTCGTCAAGACGATTCAAACGATCCCAAACTCGATGGGGTAACGTGGTTTTATTAAACAGTACCTATGGCCTTCTTCCGGCTCCATCATCAGATCCTCGGACACTATTTCCCAACAAAGTACTCGTCAAGACGATTCAAACGAGCCCAAACTCGAGGGGGTAGCGTGGTTTTATTATAGAGTTCCTATGGCCTACTTCCGGCTCCATCATCAGATCCTCAGACACTATTTTCCAACAAAGTACTCGTCAAGACGATTCAAACTAGCCCAAACTCGATGGGGTAGCGTGGTTTTATCATAGAGTTCCTATGGCCTTCTTCCGGCTCCATCATCAGATCCTCGGACACTTTTTCCCAATGAAGTACTCGTCACGACGATTTAAATGAGCCATAGCCTTCTTCATTTCCAAGCCGTGAACATAAGTTCGGCAACGTCTGTTACTGTCAGTTCGTGGTCATGTCGTCGGCCAGTCTCCATACTAAATGTATGGGAATATTTCAATTTTAAGAGGTCGATATTTTTTTTCGTAGTAATCGTGTGAGGTTCAAAATATGAAAATAATTTAGTTCTTTTATTGAAATGCTTTGTATATTAAACAATTAGAAAAATATCAATGTTAACCAGGAAAAAATGCCTGTCAAAGATGTCATCTTTTTTGTTGATTTTCTTCAGCAGGGAGTTGATTCACACGCCCTCTAGCAATAAATGATATATCATTAGAAAGGTCTTTTAAAGACAAATATTTGCTGTTGATATACTTTATATCAATTGTTAATACTTTTGGAGTTAAAGGTTATTAAATTATAAAAGTGGTTTATTGTATACTAGCTTCTGCCCGCGACTTCGTCCGCGTGGATATTAGACGAAATCCTTTTAAGGAACCTTCAACCAGGATCCGGCCAGCCATTTTTACGCGATTAGGCGAGTCCCCATCAAGCGCGCTGCCTCGCGAGGCAAGACATTTGCCGGGTGTGGCGGGCCTCGCACAAGGCTTCCAGTTCCCGTTCCCGCTCCCGCTCCCGTTCCCCGTTCCCGTTCCGTTCCAGTCCCGTTTGCCTTCCCGTCCCGTAAACGTCCCGTAACCGTCCCGTACCCCTTCCGTTTTCGTTCTCGTTCCCATCCCGTTCCTGTCCCGTTCCCATCTTGTTCTCGTTCCCGTTCCCGTCCCGTTATATTCCCGTTCCGTTCCCGTTCCGTTCCCGTTTCATTCCAGTTTCGTTCCAGTTTCGTTCCCGTTCCGTTCCCGTTACGTTCCTGTTTCATTCCGGTTTCGTTCCGTTCCCGTTCCCGTTCCCGATCCCGTTCCCGTTCCCGTTCCCGTTCCCGTTCCCGTTCCCGTTCCCGTTCCCGTTCCCGTTCCCGTTCCCGTTCCCGTTCCCGTTCCCGTTCCCGTTCCCGTTCCCGTTCCCGTTCCCGTTCCCGTTCCCGTTCCCGTTCCCGTTCCCGTTCCCGTTCCCGTTCCCGTTCCCGTTCCCGTTCCCGTTCCCGTTCCCGTTCCCGTTCCCGTTCCCGTTCCCGTTCCCGTTCCCGTTCCCGTTCTCGTTCCCGTTCCCGTTCCCGTTCCCGTTCCCGTTCCCGTTCCCGTTCCCGTTCCCGTTCCCGTTCCCGTTCCCGTTCCCGTTCCCGTTCCCGTTCCCGTTCCCGTTCCCGTTCCCGTTCCCGTTCCCGTTCCCGTTCCCGTTCCCGTTCCCGTTCCCGTTCCCGTTCCCGTTCCCGTTCCCGTTCCCGTTCCCGTTCCCGTTCCCGTTCCCGTTCCCGTTCCCGTTCCCGTTCCCGTTCCCGTTCCCGTTCCCGTTCCCGTTCCCGTTCCCGTTCCCGTTCCCGTTCCCGTTCCCGTTCCTGTTCCCGTTCCCGTTCCCGTTCCCGTTCCCGTTCCCGTTCCCGTTCCCGTTCCCGTTCCCGTTCCCGTTCCCGTTCCCGTTCCCGTTCCCGTTCCCGTTCCCGTTCCCGTTCCCGTTCCCGTTCCCGTTCCCGTTCCCTGGATGTGCATGTCCAGATCCAGGTCCATATGTGTCATGTCCACCGCGTTGGACTTCAAAATAAATCTCATTTTCGCAATCACCATCCCATAAAACCTCAAGAACGACATATATATCGATTTTTATGTTACTCACCCCACTTACCCTCTAAGGGTTGATTTTCAAAATCCCAAAATATATATTTAGACGTGCTCCTACGAATTTTAAAGTTGTAATTTCGATTTTGTATTCTTTTTCCATACAAAATTTGAACCCCATTTTTACCCCTTTAGGGGTTAAATCATGTCCACCGTGTTGGACTTCAAAATAAATGTCATTTTTGCAATCGTCATCCCAGAAAACCCCAATAACGACATCTATATCGATTTTTATGTTTACTCACCCCATTTACCCCCTAAGGGGTTGATTTTCAAAATTACAAAATATATATTTGCCTATTTATTTTTAAATGTGCTCCTACGAAGTTTAAAGTTGTAATGTCTATTTTATATTATTTTTCCATACAAAATTTGGACCCCATTTTCACCCCTTTAGGGGTTAAATCATGTCCACCGTGTTGAACTTCAAAATAAATGTCATTTTTGCAATCGTCATCTCAGAAAACCCCAATAACGACATCTATATCGATTTTTATGTTTACTAACCCCATTTACCCCTAAAGAGTTGATTTTCAAAATAACAAAATATATATATTTGCCTATTTATTTTTATATGTACTCCTACGAACTTTAAAGTTGTAATAACTATTTTATATTATTTTTCCATACAAAATTTGGACCCCATTTTCAACCCTTTAGGGGTTAAATCATGCCCACCGTGGTTGGACTTCAAAATAAATGTCATTTTTGCAATCGTCATCCCACAAAACCCCGATAACGACATCCATATCTATTTTTAGGTTTTTTTAACCCTTTTCACCCCCATTGCATCCCCTTTGGAGTTGAAATCCTAACAAAAACAATAAACGTTGCTTTAGATTTCTATCCATAAGCCTAAATTATAAATTTAGCGATTTTTACTTCGAAAATGAAGGATTTTCTTTAATACACAACTTCATCCCCCTTTTGACCCCTTCGGGGGTAGAATTTTGAAAAACGCTGAGACCCGTATTTATTAATTTTCAATCGTCAGCCTAAACACAAAATTTGAAGATTCTAGCTTCAAAACTGAGGGACTTTCATACAAATTTTCATCCCTTATTTCATCCCCTTAGGGATAGAATTTTCAAAAATCCTTCCTTAGTGGATGCCTACATTGTATAAAGTATCTGTGTGCAAAATTTCAAGTCTCTAGGTCCAGTGGTTTGGGCTGTGCGTTGATAGATCAGTCAGTCAGTCAGTCAGTCAGTCAGTCAGTCAGTCAGTCAGTCAGTCAGTCAGTCATTCAGTTTACGATTTTATATATTAAGATGGGAGTTGATCTACCACACCTATAGAAATGAATGATATATCATAAGAAAGGTTTTTATATGACGAATATTTGTTTCAAACATACTTTCTATTAATTGCTAGTATTTTCGGAGTTTTAGGTCATTAATGTTAAAAAAATTGGTCAAGTTCAGAGCGTTATAACTCTCAAAGTACTAATAGTTGACGTTTATTGTATTGCAATAAAGTGTTTCAAATTTTAATACCTTTCCAATGATGTAAGATTTATTGCTAGAGGAGGCTTAGATTAAAATGCTCATCGTACTAAAGGACCCCCGAAAAGTTCAAATAATTTGACTCAAACCTTATGTTCTAATAAATAAATAATAATAATAATAAATATAAAACTTTATTGAAATAATCTTACATCACAATTTACAACTAGTTTAAACATAGATAATATAGGAAAAACAAATAATAAATAATTATTAAAATAGTTTTATACTATGTGCTTGACCACATGCGATGTTGCCGTTCTGCTCAACTTCAGGGCTTGGAAGATATAGAAGGCTATGAATGAGCCCAAACTCGATGGGATTGCACGGTTTCAATATTGAGTTCCTTTGGCATGGCCTTCCAGCTTCATCATCAGACCCTGGACCTTACTCTCATTAGAGTCCTCGTCAAGACGATTCTAACAAGCCTAATCACAATGGGGTTGTATGGTTGCATCATTAAGTTCCTGTGGCTTTCTTCCAGATCCATCATCAGATCAGCTCAATGACACCATAATATTGCATTGTATTTCAGTTCTGACCTATGTTCAAAGTTTCAAGTCTCTAGCTCATCGGGAAGCTAGTTTAAAATCGTTCGCAAACTTTGCGGACAAACAAACAAACGAGAAAGCAACCTAATAAAAACGTGTTAAAACAGTGCAGTTGGCAGCCTTGCATCAGTCTCCATAAATGTATGCACTTGAAATCGCGAAAAAAAATCTGCTGTTTCATACATTTCGATGGAGTAGGATTGTAATTTTTATGGAACAGCTGATTTTTTGTCGTGAATTCGAGGTTGGTCCCGTAATGAAAGTTGTTTAGTTTGATGGTCTGTACAACAAGAGGTTTTGTATTAACTAAAAAATAAATTATAAAAATTAAAAAAACCCGTCTGCATAAAAAGACAAGTCCACTGAAAAGATGGAAACAAGATTAAATATTAAAGGCAACATAATAACATGCAGTCGGAGGCATGCATTAAGAAAGTGACGTTATGAATGATTTGAATTACTATATGCCTCCGACTGCATGTTATTATGTTGCCTTTAATATTTAATCTTGTTTCCATCTTTTCAGTGGACTTGTCTTTTTATGCAGACGGGTTTGTTTAATTTTTATAATTTATTTTTTTATTTATATCTTTTTAGTTATTATATATTACAGTCTTGATATACCTTTTTTAAATCCTTACAATAAGCCCTTTAATTTGACACCCATATTGCAGTATCCAAAAAAAAAAAAATTTTTCCCACTACGTATATTAGTACCGTACAGCCGCCATGTTGTTTTTTTTATAACGCCACCTTCTTAAGAACACTTGGGCTGATGAGACAAATCTAACGATATCTTAATTACAGAAATCCATTCAGCCGTTTGAAAGATATGAGGTAATAAAGAATATTACATACAAACACACATACAAACATGCTTACATAGTTACATACAAGATACGCGCGAAAAACATAACCCTTTCTTTGCAGTCGGGTAAAAATAACCTTGTATATTTAATATTTATCGATAACGAAAACATCTTCCATCCCTTACTAAAGCATCGCACGCGTCACAACACGTGTTAATACGCAATTCAATGCTATCTGTTGTGGGAGTTGGTCGCGTCAGCGACGGCGACGTGTATAAAACAAAGTGTGAACCTAGTGCATACATTTACTATGAAAACCGACGTCTCATGACGGCTTCTTACTTGAGGGAGTAACTTTTGCCAGTATCGAGTCGATAATTCAGTGTTATACCATGGTTATACTCAGCTGCTAGGAAAAATTAAAAAAAAACCTACCTAGTTGAATAACGCCATCTATCAACATAAAAATAAACTAAAATTCTCAGCTGTCAGAAAACCGCTCATTAGCGTATAGTTGGCAGCCTCACCATGAAATTAGAAGGTTTTGACTAGGTCAAAAAATTGTTAATAAATAGTGAACTATAGCATATAAATAGTGATACTATGGTTCAAAAGATATTTGAGTATCTTGGTGAGGCTGCTAACTTGACCTCAAGCTGGCAGACACCTTAAGAAATACAGTTCGTATCAATGTGATTTATATGCCAAAAAATTGTTAGAAAATAGTGAATCGTATACGCAAAATTTCAATAATATTGCTTTAATACAAGCCGAGATATTACGGTCTCAAAGTGGGCTGCTAACTTGACGTTTCTGGCGATGGCGATTCCAGAGAAACGGTTACAAGTTATAAACAAATAAATATATCAAAAAATGGTGTAAGGGGCTCCAAATAACATCATTCGAAGCCCAAGCCAACTTCTCCTGCTCGCGGTGCACCCTGCTGGCTTACGAACGAGGCTCTGGCGGCCGACCGGTGGCGGGATAACCATCACAAACATTGCGAGCTAATGAAATACACAGACCAGTGTCAGGCAGCAGTGACACTGGTGCGATTAGCTACGCACTGCGATTGCCAACCCGCATGCCCAGCGTGGCAATAATGGGCAAACCCTCTTATGGTGACACAAAACAGACCACGGCCCCCAGTTCCCGGCCGCCCTGCTATTCCTGATCACGGTGGCGGTCACGGTTAACGGCAGGACAGGGGGTGCGAAGAATCCCCGGGTTACGGAAGGCCGCCATAAACAACTGACCCTGGCGACGTACAACGGACGCACGTTACGGCTCGACGAGCACCTGGCACAACTCGAGGAGGAACTCGGAAGGACAAAGTGGCACATTCTTGGGCTCAGCGAAGTCCGAAGAGAGGGGGAGGATACTGTGACCCTTGAATCGGGCCACCTTCTGTATTTCCGAGAAGGAGACCAGCTATCCCAGGGTGGTGTAGGGTTCCTGGTACATAAAGCCCTCTGTGACAACATTGTAGAGGTGCCGAGTGTGTCAAATAGGGTTGCGTACCTCGTGATCAAGCTAACCGAGAGGTATAGCCTCAAGGTTGTGCAGGTCTACGCACCGACCTCAACACACTCGGACGATGAAGTGGAAGATATGTTTGGAGACATATCCAAGGCCCTACACTTCACTACCAAGGCACACTTCAACGTTGTTATGTTGCAACGAATCGGTAGTAGGATCCCATGGTTTTGGGTGCAGAAACCACAGGGGGCAAATGCTTGTCAACTTTCTCGAGAAAGAGGGGCTTTTTGTGATGAATTCTTTCTTCAAGAAACAGCTCCAAAGAAAGTGGACATGGCGAAGCCCCGATGGTAGGACTAAAAATGAGATCGACTTCATCATGGCAGATAAAAAGCATATATTCAAAGACGTCTCAATGATCAACAGGTTTAATACTGGCAGCGATCACCGACTCGTCCGAGGCTCTCTGAATATCGAGGTTAAGCTTGAACGCGCTCGCTTGATGAAGTCCAGGCTCCGTCCTAGCCTGCTCCAAACCATCATAGGGTCTGAGACGTTCCAGTCGAACCTGGAGAGCCGATTCGCTGCAGTGGAAACTACAAATGCTGTTGACGTCAACCGGGCCCTCGAAAATGTGGTCGGAATACTCAGGGAAGAGGGCACGAAATTTTGCGAAAATCAGTGCAAGGGCAGGAAGAAGAAGTTTTCGGAAGAAACCCTTAGGCTCATGAAGAAGAGACGAGAAGACCCACCTGTCACTTCGTCCGAACAAAAGGCTCTCAACAAGAAGATTGGTAAACTGGTGCGTTACGATCTCCGATGCTCCAATACACGCTTGATTGAACGAGCAATTGAGCGGAATCGGGGATCGAAAGTGTTTGTCCTACGTTTTGACTACGGCCAGTGGAGTCGTCGTAGCTTCGAAGCCGGAGGTACTTTCGGAAATTGAAAACTTCTATAGCCAGCTGTACGCTTCGCATGCATCTCGACCTGATCCCGAAAATGAGGATACCCGAGCCACATTGACCCGCCACTTTACCGAAGACTTGCCAGAAATCAGCCTGTGTGAAATTGAGATGGCTCTTAGGCAGCTTAAAAACGGAAAAGCCCCTGGTGAGGACGGCGTTACATCTGAACTTCTCAAAGCAGGCGGAAAACCTGTATTAAAGGAGCTCCGAAACATCTTTAACGCCGGTCTCTTTGACGGGAGAACTCCGGAGGCGTGGAGTCGGAGTGTCGTCGTCTTGTTCTTCAAAAAAGGAGACAAGACCTTACTGAAGAACTATCGACCCATCTCGCTCCTAAGCCACGTCTACAAGCTGTTTTCAAGAGTCATCACAAACCGCCTTGCGCAAAGACTCGACGAATTTCAACCCCCGGAGCAGGCTGGGTTTCGAGGAGGATATGGCACCATAGACCACATCTTCACAGTGCGGCAGATTATACAGAAGTCCGAAGAGTATAACGAGCCTTTGTGCTTAGCATTTGTGGACTATGAGAAGGCATTTGATACTGTCGAAACCTGGGCTGTTTTAGAATCCCTGCAACGATGCCAAGTCGATTGGCAATACATTCAAGTGCTGAGATGTCTCTAGAATGCCGCAACCATGGCCGTCCAACTGCAGAACCAGCAGACTAAGACTAAGCAGACTAACCAGCATATCCCCTTGCATCGAGGTGTGAGACAAGGGGATGTGATATCCCCCAAATTGTTCACAAACGCATTGGAGGATATGTTTAAAACGCTGGACTGGAAAGGATGCGGTATTAACATCAACGGCGAATACTTATCACACCTGCGATTTGCGGATGACATCGTCATTGTGGCTGAAACGTTGCAGGATCTACAATGCATGCTGAACAGCCTAGCTGATTCCTCTCTACGCATCGGTCTTCGAATGAACTTGGACAAAACCAAGATTATGTTTAACGAACAAGTAATTCCAGGACCGATTGCAGTACAAGGTAGTCCTCTCGAAGTTGTTACGAAATATGTCTACCTCGGGCAAACATTGCAATTGGGTAGAAACAACTTCGAGGGAGAGGCTAACAGAAGGATACAGCTGGGCTGGGCAGCATATGGGAAACTTCGTCGAGTCTTTGAGTCGCCTATTCCACAGAATCTAAAGACGAAAGTCTTCAACCAGTGCGTCCTGCCTGTCATGACATACGGAGCCGAAACGTGGACACTCACTGTAGGGCTGGTTCACAAATTTAAAGTCGCGCAGCGAGCTATGGAAAGGGCTATGCTCGGAGTTTCTCTGAGAGATAGGGTCCGGAACGAGGTGATCCGACAGAGAACTAAAGTCATCGACATAGCTCACCGGATTAGCAAGCTGAAGTGGCAGTGGGCCGGCCATATTAGCCGTAGAACCGATGGCCGCTGGGGCAGACGAGTTCTTGAGTGGAGACCCCGAATGGGCAAACGTAGTGTAGGACGCCCTCAGACAAGGTGGAGCGACGACCTTCGCAAGGTGGCTGGCATAAACTGGATGAGTATAGCCGCGGATCGTGCTCAGTGGCGTGCACTCGGAGATGCCTATATTCAGCAGTGGACGATGATAGGCTGATGATGAGATGATGATGATGATGTGATTGTTACGAAATAAATAAAAAAAGAATTCTTCATTGCTATTTTCTAAAAATCTAATGTTAACTTCTACATAATACTCTGAATATAGGCTGTCAATCAATATTGAACTATTTATCACTATTTATTATTAATTTTTTGACCTAGTCAAAACCTTCTGATTCCATGGTGAGGCTGCCAACTATACGCTAATCTTATTGATTGGTCTGCTGGAATGCAACTATTGACTATAACCATAGACATTGACTATATAGACAAGATAGATGGACTGAAGATGACGTTGTACTGTCACTGTCAATTGTCATGAAATGTCATTTTCGTATTTCTCGTGAATGGGGAGGAAAAGCGCAATTTTATCCCGATAGGTGGCGTCTGGTCTTTGGTACCCGGCCGCCTCAAAGAAAGTGTCAAAACATATGGGAATCTCTTGGAGTATTGCACTTTTTAATTTTATACTGAGAAAATGCCGCATTGTTATGCATGTAACTTGTAAAATATTGGAGTTCATCGATTTCCCAGTAACAAAAAAAATTGTGGGCAAAAAAATATAAAAAAAAATATGCTTTTCCCTCGATTTTCTCCTTTGCTGAGCCTGAAAAATATTATAAATCAAAAGGAATGTTTTATGAATTTGATGAAGCTTCGCCAAAATAAAACAACATTTGAATTATAACAGCTTTGTTCTTTAATATTTCAACCTCAGCAGTTTCTAACATATTTATAACTTGGATGAATTTGATAGGTATATCAAATATGGAATAAGCTCAATATCGGGGCCAAACAGAGAATTAATAGAATTTTATATGCCAGAGTCATTCAAGAAACTTAGAATAATAAAATAAATATGATAAAACGGTTCGTGTAATTTTGGATGGTACAGAAATTCCAGTACAGAAACCTGAAATTACTACCCAACTAACAATTTATCGTCGTGCAATCGTCGTACAAACGTTATCTTATTACCACTGGTCGCAAAAGCTAGGTCGCACTAACGTTATAATAACGTTTGCTCAACGCGAAAAGGGCCCCATTTATACGACCAACATTGTTAATGGTCGTACAAAAGTCACAAGATGACTTTGTTAACGTCATTCAAAAGTCGTATGAACGTTATGTAATTACCGCTCATCGTACAGTTGTCGCATGAAAACTTTACAACGACTCTCTCATCGTACAGTAGTCGCATCAAAACGTTACAACGACTCTTTCGTTATATTGTGGTCATACAGATGTTTTTGAATGACGAAAATGTTTTATTTGAGTCAAGTCACAACACCTGTACGACTGATTTTTAATGTTCGTTAGTGGCTCGTGTTTGTGGTTATGTTTCGAGATCTGAGTGCAAAATAAATCAATAAGTACAATGATATAAAAGGTGAGTACTATTTAACTTTCATATTATCTTACTGTATGTCTCTCATACCGTTTAGTTCGACTGGGAATTAAAGTTTTATGATAATATACCTATGTAAATACTATTCATATTTTCATGCCCCTTCGTAGTTTTGCGTTTAACACATAATATTTTAATTCATAAAATTATGTTTGATTCTAAAAATGTCAGCCATGTTAATTTTGTCGCACACTTATCTCTATATGACGTTATAAAGACAAAAAGTCGTTCTAAGGTTATTTGATGACCAAGTAAAGACATACAATACGCCATTGCCGCTAACTATTAGGGTTCTTTAAACGATTAAAAACCCTTTTTTGATTATGTCAATATTAACCAAAATAATTATTTTAATTTTTTTTTCAGGCAAAGGCTGGTCGTTGTATAAGTTCAGTGCAGATTATATTCAAGTACTTATCTAAATTTATCTGAAACATGATTAAAAGATTAAAGGATCTCTAAGGATTTTCTCGAATGTGGGCAAAGTCGCAGGCGGAAGCTTGTACCTACTGGCAGGTAATACGTTACGAAAAAAGCTAACCATATGTTACCACAGCGGATCCACGAAACACTTTTAACAACATCAACTGTAATCCAAATTAAATTCACTTTCATATAAGAACATAAATCATTTCAACATTTAGGTAGGTAGTTACCTACCTACTGATAAAAAAAATTCAATATCGGAAAAAATCATAAACAATATTTGTTTATAGGTAGTAAATAAAATAAATATTGATACTGAACCTTCTTGTTGTTCATGTGTTGTACACTTTTCTTCTTCAACATTTGTGACTAATGCCACAGTTGTTGGTGTTGTACTTTTTAATAACAGAAAATTTCGTTTTACTTTTCTTTTGAAAGCTCCACTACGTTTTTTTGTTTTCTTCAGGAATTTTTTGCTTCCATTTTTCGTATTTGATTTATCATATGTTCCGTAAATATGGCGGCCAAGTCGTTTTAAAGTCAAAACTTGACTCAAATGCGACTACAAGGTTTATTAAAGTCAGGGCATGGCATTAAATGGACATCACGTAATACAAAGGTTATATTTGAGTCGTAAAAAAACCACAAAGTCATATAAATGTCTCAAATTGACTTCTGTATAACAAAATAGTGATAGTTTTATAAACGTCACTGTAAAAACGTGTATACAACTGCCACATTATATAAAGGTCGTATAAAGGTTTTTCAAACACCTAATTTGGTCAGTTGAAAACGTCTAACGGACTGTAACGTTAGTACGACCATAGTACGACTATTGCGTTGTCGTATAGACGTTTTAGCTAAAACGTTAATGTAACGTCGTATAGTTTAGTCTTACCGACGTTGCTATGACCAGTTTATTGTGACATTTTCGTCGCACGACTAAAAAGTTAAATTGAAGACGTCTATACGACCTAGAAGTCATCTCATTACTATTATAAGACTGCTATCCAACTTAAAGTCGTAAAAGACAGAGCTTATATGACGTTTTTGCTTGTTGGGTATTGCACAGAATGCATCATCAGGCAATTGTAAACACGGAAATTCACACTCAGTTGCTTTGTTAAAATTTAAATCATATGCTTCTAATCTGAAATAAAAAGATTACTTGTAAATCTTACACGAAATTTAAAGAAATGTAATGCTTGTTAGTAATTTTTTGTAAGTTGCTATAAACTTTCTTGCCTGTTGTTTTGGCTTTTCTTTTCCGTAATTCTTCTTTTATATGAGCTAAAGTTAGCATAGAATACATTGTTTGTCCGCAAAACCGAAAAAAATACAATCTAAGAAAGTAAAATCACGTATTACACAGTCAAGACAATATAAGCTCAAACTGACAATTGTTCCAAAGACTGAGCGCCATCTGTAATTCACTTTGCCTTCGCCTCCCCATTTTGTTGGTTTTTGCTTGTTGGCCTTGTTGCGGCTGAAAATAAAATAATCCAATATTTATTTATTTTACTCTTTGAATCCAATACATTTTCAATTCATTATAGTATGCTTTTCAGTTCTCTTCGTTTTAACCATACAAGTGAGTTTGATTTAGCAGCGAGTCATAAAGTTTGGGTATAAACGGGAGATATTATTTTACTCTTTGAACGGGAGTATCTGAATACTAGGGTAGGGTTAGGGGACGCCAACAATCGGAAAGTTATAGTTAAAATGAACAGTGAGAAAAGAAATGCCCGAGGACGTGGCAGGGGTCGTGGCCGCGGCAGAGGACGGGGTCGGGGCAGAGGAAGAGGGAAGAAGGTGCCTAAAGTTATGTCCAGTGATGAAGAAGAATGCTCTGTGGAAGAAACGTCACAAGATCAGGAAGAACCAGTTGCCGAAGAGCCGCCTGCTGCTAAAGAGGAGATTCAGGAGCCTGAACCTCCAAAACGTGAGTATACACTTGAGTTTGGAGTTATGATTGTACTAGAGCAGAATAATAATTAATGTTAATTCGAAAGCCACTGTATCTTTCTTCTTTCCATTGACTTTTCATTCATATTAAATCCAAAAATAGGTACAATAACTGCACCTTTGAATGTAAACAAAGCAAAATTATCAAGGTTATGTCAAAATAATCAAGAGATAAAATCGGATCTCTTATCTGCTGTCATTTTTGTGAAATTGAATAACCTTTAAAAGTGAAAATGTCCACAGTGGAAGTACCATCAGATATATCTCAGTTGGAGACTCCAGTGTTCACCACACTGCAACGTGGGCCTCCCGAGCCCATGCTGCGGCTGGACTGGAGTCACCGGGCTACTCTCATCGGAGAGAAAGTGCTGAACCCCATGATCTACTGTTGTGATATTTGCTCAAAGCCAATACTTATCTATGGCCGTATGGTAAGTGAGCTACCTTTATCCGATTATATTTTTAATTCCACAATATTAGGTTGCTTATATAGTCTGTTTATCCTTACTTGTCCTATGTAAACAGTTTTTAATTTGACAGTTGTACGTCTTTAAAACTTAAATTGCTGTTTAATTCCTTGACGCCAACCCGGCCGCATGAGGCCCATTCAAAATAGCTTAAGACATTCCTTCAACGCCGACCGGGCCACATGAAGCCGGCGCCTCCGGAACAAGTTGTCGAACTTGTTCACGTGTTCTTCTTTTGTCTCTTTTTTTTTCTGATGCTTATTATTTTTTGGGGGGTATACGGCAGGCACCTATGAGTCGAAAATATGTTAAGTTATTAAATCAAAGTTTCATTAATAACTAATGATATTTTGTGTGTGGAAAACCATTTGTTGTATTTTATAAATGATTATTTCAGTAAAGAGTTGGGTAAAGATTGTTTACCAAATAGAACAAGTAAGGATAAATAGACTTATAAGTCGGTAATATAAATACTTGGTAGCCATAGCTAAAACTGTGTTTCATTTCTTTCAGATACCATGCAAACATGTTTTCTGTCTCTCATGTGCCAGATCTGACCACACTCACTGCCCTCGGTGTAGAGAAAAGGTATGATAATAATTAAGGATGGACAAGAGGTTGACCGCGGTCTACTGGTCGACAGCGAAGGCGATTTAGTTAGCCCACGAGAGTTAAATAAACTGAATAGTAAAATATGAAAAAAAATCTTTTAATATGAAACAACTGAATAACATCTAAACTCTACCTTGCAGTCGACCGCAAGAAATATTTTTTAAACACAAGTAGACCTCACAAGTCATAAGTTTGGCCACCCCTGATGTATATTGAGGCTTCTTGTCTCTGGAAACCTCTGTAACATAATGTTTACAAACTGTTTTAAATTAGAAATGGAATTTCAAATATTATACAAACTTTAGCTTTTTTGAGAATAACATAATTATCTCGTAATATTTTTAAAGCACAGAAAGAGTGATGGTTAAGGGTAGTGTGGTGATTGATTTTCTTTTGGTTTTTATTAGGTTTTACGAGTGGAACAGACTGGTTTGGGCACGGTGTACATGTGTACTCATTCTGGAACTAGATATGGTAACACTGGATGCAGAAGAACATACTTATCTCAGGTTTAATAATTTCTTATACTTTTACTTGAATACGTATACAGGGCGACCCACAGACGGCTATGCCACACTGAATGCAGTTCAAATTATTTTTAAAATCATCTTTTTTTCAGTCTACAACATTTGAGGTTTTATCCCTCCATGTGGCATAGCCGTGGGACACCCTGATGATGTACAATTATTATTTAATCAGATTTGAACTAGCAATTTAAAAGCTACTTACAGTCAGTGGCCATTACTTATTTTGTATATGGAAATGTAACTTTTTTAACATAATATGTCTTTTTTCAGAGAGATCTCCAAGCTCACATCAATCACAGGCATGTGTCATCTGCCAGTGAAAGTAAATCAGAGCCAGAACCGCTCCCCAGCTCAGTCGCTGTGGTCAAACCATTGTCTGTAAGTAAATAAAAAAAAACTTTATTTTCAGCTAATAAACCAACGATTTTCTGAGCAGATATCTGATTTACCTGTTATGGCTGACTTTTTTTACTCCTTGATGTTAACTTATTCTACTTTTTAACATTAGTTGTTAATTAGCAGATTGATAATCCACCTGATTACTAGTATAAATTCTAACTGATGCATTTTTTGTTAACCATTAAGGGCTACTTTCACAAGATTCTAGATAAAATTAGTTGACAGATAACTTCAAAGAAATTCTTATCGATTTTTTAAATTAACTTGATAGGTGCTATCGAAATTTTCCCCCTGATTTTGTAACTCTCTGTTGCAATCATAGAAATAGAATGTCAAAGAACAACAATGTCAATAAACAGGTGATCCGAAAACGAATGCATACATTTTATATGAGATACGTAAAATATGACTTAGATTCATAAAATATGACTACTATATGGCAAAGGAAAATTAATATACTATGTTCCATACTGTTTTCTTCGACGATAAACGAATAAATGTAGCGAAATTGGTTTTAGAGAAATGTGTGGCAATATCTTATTTACCTGTGAAAAGTGTGATTACTTGGATTGTTTCTTTTTGTCACAACACAATTACTTAGAGCACAAGACACCATGGCTCCACGAAACCTTTATTTTAAATTCTAATTAAGATTAACAAATATTTTAAACAAACTGATTGCTCATTTGCTAGGCGGGACGCTAGGAGCTCTTACTGTAAAAAATGTTGGCACATGTCACTTGATCCTTTGTCTCTTTTTTACATAGACCGTGTCCGTAGGATGTTAACTTCTCTTTTCCACGCTTTGTTGGTCTTCTTGAGCGCAGCGAAAATTTTTCTGGCTATGGTTGCAATCAACTTCTGATTGAAACTGAGAGATATCGCAGTTACACTGCTGGTTTAAGTAAGATAGTTGTCACACTGATTCTTACTAAAGCAGAAATGTAATTGAGATTTCTGTCAGTTTTAATCAGAAGTTGATTAAAACAGAGTTACAAAATCAGGAGGCTGATGTCCTGACAAACAGGCCCTATTTATTATTAGTTGGTGTGAGTAAAGTATTTGTTTGTATGAAGATGGGTGCAACAGCGGGCGATCCCCGCGCAGGCGGCACGGGAGCACAGTCTGGCGCGGCGGGCGGCGACCGCGCGCGCACGCCGCGCACCAACCTCATCACCGTGCCCATACACGACCCGCCCGACCCGCACACCTACTACAACTACTACCCGGTATGTTACACTATTACACACATTATATACCGGCGACCGCGCGCGCACGCCGCGCACCAACCTCATCACCGTGCCCATACACGACCCGCCCGACCCGCACACCTACTACAACTACTACCCGGTATGTTACACTATTACACACATTATATACCGGCGACCGCGCGCGCACGCCGCCATAGAAAAATCAAATAAGTAGGCCAACTCGAGCTGTGAGCGAGCGATAATAGCCTAAACACTGGCTGACTGGTAGGGCTGTCGCTTATAGTTTATTCAATCGTCAAAATGCATATATAGGCAATCTTTATGTAAAACAATTTTCCCCTGTAGGGTAAGCATCAGGGATCTATAATTTTTTTTTTTATTATTTTGTACATAGACTAGGAGCTGTCTACAATGTTTAACAACAACTACAACCTACCTACTCAAGTTTATTGCTTATATACCTACCTAAGGTTTAGTTTGATTTATACAAATTTCTACTTAAGTAATTGGTCCCTTCTTTTCGCGGTGAGGCATACTTAGTGAACTATTAAATCAAACCACGAATTGGTATCTGGTCAATGAAATTCGGAGCAGAACTAGGTATTTCCTAAACACTTTCAGATATGTAATAGCTAACACATTATTTAATTATGTACGTTCCTACGTATGATATAGTAGGGTAGTAGATTAGATAGGTACAGTCAGTGGCACGAATCATGAATTTTTTTCGACGGAGTGGGGATAAGTTCGCGCATATGCTCTTGTGAGCGACCAATAGCGCGCGCCCCTCTCCCGCCGCCCGCGCCCCTCACCGCAACGCATACCCAAAATACGCGTTCCGCGCAATCCCCACCCGATTTCATGATTCGTGCCACTGACTGTACTCACCGTTCTTGTTTATTTTTTTTTTTATTTTTATGGAAAAGGTACACCAACAGTATATATATTTAACATTGTTAACATTATAATAACAGTAGAGCACAATACTTATATATATACCTATTATAGGCGTACACAACATTTAAAACATTAATTGTGTCAAAGTACATGCTCGCTAGGTAATGGCCGGTATACATTTTGATTAGTGTTTAGTGCGAGTGGCTCGTTTAGTGTTTAGTGTTTAGCAAAAAACAATTACTTAACACTAAACAGAGACTGTCCGCACGTGTTTTTTGCTAAACACTAAACAAGCCACTCGCACTAAACACTAATCAAAATGTATACCGACCATAATGGCCGGTATACATTTTGATTAGTAAAGTGCTTAGTGTTTAGTGCACTGTTTAGTGTGTAGTGATTAGTAGGTGATGTCCCATACTGTTTAGCATACGCTGTTTAGTACAGGCTTTGTTGATATAAACTAAACACTTAACAGTCCTGTCCAGACGTGCTTAGTGCGTGTTTAGCTGCAAGTGAGGGGTGGAGGCGGGACGTGCGGGACGCGCGGGAGGAGCTACTCGCAGAAAAAATAGAACGCGCTTCTAAACACTGTACTTCGCTCGCACTAAACACTAAACAGAGACTGTCCGAACGTGTTTTTTGCTAAACACTAAAAACTAAACGAGCCACTCGCACTAAACACTAATCAAAATGTATACCGGCCATAATGCGAAGAAAGACAATTCCGAATCAGACAAACTGCTATTTAGACATCCATAAACACTGCAATATTTTCTAGAGGTCATCTTCCCGAATTTGTATTTAAAGGAGGTAAGTAGATAGTGTACATGTACGGCGGAGCGTGCGTGAGCGGCTGAGCGCGGGCGGTATTAAGTACGACGCAGCCACGACTGACGCACCGCTATCACCTTTAAGTTGTGTCAGTGTGTGCGTGCGACGACGCATACGTACGGCCGCGCTCACATACAAACCGCGTTCGGGCGTATAATGAGTAAGACGACTTACTTATTTGATTTTACTATGACGCCGCGCACCAACCTCATCACCGTGCCCATACACGACCCGCCCGACCCGCACACCTACTACAACTACTACCCGGTATGTGACACTATTACACACATTATATACCGGCGACCTTGAATGATCGATTAAAGTGGGATGGCGGCCAAATGTGGTTTTCTCATCAGCTAATAAAAATCTGGAACGTGTTTTAGGAATATATAGATGATTCAAAAATGCATATTTTTTTTGGTTTATTTGAATAAAGATATTTTGGCATTGTCGACATGAACATTACAATTTGTTCCGTGTAATTTTCTTGTTAAATTGTATGATATGTGTAAATTGACAGCCCTCAGTCTTCCCCCCTAGCATGACCGACGAAACACGACATATGTCGGGTGATATAGCGTTTTATCGATACCCAACTGTCAAAATCCATTGTCCTTTGACAGATAAACATGATAAATCACTATATCATATCGTGTTTCGGTGGTCATGCTAGGCAGGCTGCACCGCCGTATACTAACGAGTGCATGCATTCGCAGCAGGCGTCGGTGGGCGCGGTGGTGGCGCACAACATGTCGGTGCCGCCGCCCTACTACGCGCCGCCCTACTCCGCCGCGCCCAGCACCTACGCGCCGCCGCCCGGTAACCACCATTCATTAGTTACTAGCGTCCGCCCTACTACGCGCCGCCCTACTCCGCCGCGCCCAGCACCTACGCGCCGCCGCCCGGTAACCACCATTCATTAGTTACTAGCGTCCGCCCTACTACGCGCCGCCCTACTCCGCCGCGCCCAGCACCTACGCGCCGCCGCCCGGTAACCACCATTCATTAGTTACTAGCGTCCGCCCTACTACGCGCCGCCCTACTCCGCCGCGCCCAGCACCTACGCGCCGCCGCCCGGTAACCACCATTCATTAGTTACTAGCGTCCGCCCTACTACGCGCCGCCCTACTCCGCCGCGCCCAGCACCTACGCGCCGCCGCCCGGTAACCACCATTCATTAGTTACTAGCGTCCGCCCTACTACGCGCCGCCCTACTCCGCCGCGCCCAGCACCTACGCGCCGCCGCCCGGTAACCACCATTCATTAGTTACTAGCGTCCGCCCTACTACGCGCCGCCCTACTCCGCCGCGCCCAGCACCTACGCGCCGCCGCCCGGTAACCACCATTCATTAGTTACTAGCGTCCGCCCTACTACGCGCCGCCCTACTCCGCCGCGCCCAGCACCTACGCGCCGCCGCCCGGTAACCACCAGCTGGTTAGAGCTGGCTGGAGGCAGCTGCACCTCCGTGCCCGTACCTCGCTACGCCCATGTATTTAACCCGCCGCCGGTCGCATGGGGTCTTTAAAAGCTTAGAGTCAAGAAAAACGGTAAAAATCCGCGTCGCAGTGGATGCGCACTTAACAGTGGGCTGGCTACTCAAAGCCCTGCATGCAGGTCGGGTCCCTGCTTGCAGGGCTACGCTACTGCAGGGCTTTGTGTAGGCAATAGTAGGCATGCATGACCGATATCATAAATTAAACAAAAATGATCTTTATTATCGGCCCTGCATGCCTACACAAAGCCCTGCCTTGCATGAAGTGGCACTACAAGCAGGACTTAATATCGGCCCTGCAAGCAGGGCTTTGAATAGCCCGCTTTTTGCGTCAGCACGCGTCAGTATCCATCGGCACGCGCGCACATTTGTCCGTCATGATATTCGTGCTTATTAATATTATACTAAAAGAGCTGGCCCTGGAAATAGGTAGACAATTTACAGAGCGACGTAATCCCTCTAGTTAGTTAGCCATACTATCATTATTAACAGATCCAAGCACCTCGCAGATTTTCAGTGGTGGGTGTCCTACATCTTGGCATGGACCACTTTGAAAACCGCAATTCTGACTACATGGAAAATTTCTCCCCAATTAGTCCTAACTAGCCCTGCTTTTTCGGAATTAGTCCCAAAAAGGACTGAAAGATATATAGGCCATTGGAAATAGACAAAAAAAGAGGCTAAATTCGCAAAGTGTGATGTAGTTCTACATTTTTGGTATGTGGTATGGGTCTGTTAGGGTAGTGTGAATTCAAATTTGCAACTTCGAAAAACCTGTGGAAACTGAGAAAATCAAGAAAAACTAAGACTTTTTTCTCTATCTGCTCTCCAGGGCCAAAACTATGCATTTTTTGCGAACAATGTTTACTACACTTATAAACTGTATTAAATTACCTACAATTTGAGCCTAATTACAGCTCTATTGACCCCATAGGAGCTAAGCTGTTGCAATTCAAAGATGACCAATTTTTTATAAAAAAAATCCGGTTTTTCTCACGTATTTCGTGAAATATTGGCAAAACCGCTTGTTTTATGAAGAAAAGTTACATGAATATTTTGTTGCACTTTTATTTAGCTTTTATTAAAGCCCAAAACGAAGTCTGTGAGACTTTTTAGTCCTCTCACAATCTCAAAAAAACCAAAATAGGTAAAATGGGTTATGGAGGCATAAGACTCAATGTATACAGGGTTATTGGAAATTAGACCGGAATCATATAAGGGGTGATGGGGGAGGTCATTTGTAACAATATTGACCCAAAATAGTGTAATGCAAAAGTGAACCATTTTCAAGATATTTCAAAATATATATTTATTAATAATACCATTTTCATTCATTCAAAAATTAATTTAAAAATCTTAGTTATTCAAATTATATTTTTTGGTTGACATATTTAGAGAGTTACGATATGGGTCTACAATGCACAGTAATAAAACTCGTGTTATTCTTTATCCATACGGAAATTAAAGCAAATGTTTTAGAGAACAAATTTTGTTTTAGTGAAATTTTCAACAAAAAATCCAATTAAAATATTTCAAAAAGGTCTTGCTAATTTCGTAAATGCTTCATTTGAGTAAAATGCTACTACTTCTTGCTATACAAAGAAGTAAAAATAATTGCTCTATGTTACTCCATTGCAAAAAAACGATAAAAACGTAAGCAGATAGCAGTTTCTAAAAAACTGCGAAATTTTAGAAATGTTTGCGCTCCAGGGCCAAAACTATGCTTTTTTGCGAACAATGTTTTCTTTACTAATTAACTGCATTAAAGTACCTACATTTTAAGCTCAATTGCAGCTCTATTGATTTCATAGGAGCCAAGCTATGGCTCTTCTAAGATGACAAATTTACCCAAACATTGAAATTTTCAAGTTTAACGAACTTATTTCGCGAAGTATTGGAAAACCACTTATCCTATGAAGAAAGGGTACCGAAAATAAATTGTAGTAAATTTAATTAGCTTTTACTAAAGCTCAAAACAAAGTCTGTAAAGCTAGCAGTTCACTTACATTACAATCGCAAAAAAACTAAAAGAAGGTAAAATGAGTTATAGAGACAAAGGACTAAAATATACAACTTTTTACAAAAAAACCCCTAATGCCGAATATGGTAGAAAGGGACCATCAAACTCAACAACTTTTACTAAGGGATCAACTCTGAAATCACGAAAAAAAACATCTGTTTCATACATTTTGGTATTTTCGTTATTAATTTTCATAGATAGCAGCTGATTTTTTTTCAGAGTTGGTCTCATAGTAAAAGTTGTTCAACTTGATGGTCCTTATCTACCATATTCGGCATTAGGGGATTTTTTGTAACACGTTGTATATTTAATCTTTTGTCTCTATAACCCATTTTACCTTCTTTTTTTTTTGAGATTGTAAGTGAACTGCTCGTCTCACAGACTTTGTTTTGGGCTCTAATAAAAGCGAAATAAATATACTACAAAATATTTTAAGAAACTTTTCTTTATAAGGCATGCGGTTTTGCCAATATTTAACGAAATACGTGAGTAAAACCGTTTTTTTTTTTTTTGAAAAATTGGTCATCTTTGAAGTGCAATAGCTTAGTTACTATGGGATCAATAGAGCTGCAATTAGGCTCAAATTGTAAGTAATTTAATATAGTTTATAAGTGTAGAAAACATTGTTCGCAAAAAATGCATAGTTTTGGCCCTGGAGAGCAGATAGTGCAAAAAGCCCTAGTTTTTCTCGATTTTCTCAGTTTCCACAGGTTTTTCGAAGTTGCAAATTTGAATTCACATTACCCTAACAGACCCATACAACATACCAAAAATGCAGAACTACATCACGCTTTGCGAATTTAATGTCTATTTCCAACGGGCTAATAAGCGATTTAAATGGTCCATGCCAAAGCAAACCTTCATTTTGGCAGGGACAGGCTATATCTAGTGAACCACAACATCTAGCCAGGATCTGATTATTCAAAAAAAAAGTCCCTTTTTTATGGATCTCGCAACGCCTAGAATCAAAACGAAATGAAGCGCCGTTCAAAAAATATAAAGGAATGATTTGGTCCATGCCAAAATCAACCTACATCTTGGCGAGGACTTTTGAACCAGGTCACCCAGAGAAAATCTGCATATTGGAAACGATTCGTGTAAATTAGTCCCAATTAGTCCCAAAGCCACAAAATTAGTCCCCCTTTGGTTTAGGAGATAATCGGAATTAAAATTTAGTTTTTATAGTACAGGAGCTTTATATCTTTCAGTCCTTTTTGGGACTAATTCCGAAAAAGTAGGACTAGTTAGGACTAATTTGGGAGAAATTTTCCATGTAGTCAGAATTGCGGTTTTCAAAGTGGTCCATGCCAAGATGTAGGACACCAGTGGTGGGGGTGGGAGTGGTTGAGCAATAAAGGGGCTGAAAAGCGATTGAAGGTATACAATTTACAGAGCTCTGGATTTGGTGTGGTATAATAGCAAGCAAGCCAATCATGTATCTAAATCGAATATAACATTGCCAGAAATTTGGACTGATGGAAAAGTAGTGCCAGGCGGCATCAAAATGCGCGAAAAAGTGGTAAAGTTTGATGCCACCCTACTTTGGCACTATAAGAGGGATTTCGTCGCTCTATAAATTGTCCACTTATTTCCGGGGCTAGCTCTCAGTCGACATCGACAGCTGACGGTTCTCTCTCCGCACAGACTAATATGAACTCCTAGGGGATCCACGTGGACAAAATATCCACATGTATCTCCCAGGGGAGTTTAGAAGAGGATCCTAGTGGACCGAGGGCTATAACAATTCGAAAGTCCGGTGCTCTGTGCGCTGAGCTAGCGCGACGATCAACCGAGCGACAAAATTGAGGTACACTACGAACGGTAAGCGGCCTGTGCTACGAAATTGCTACGACTGCTACGATTCTACGAGCTGCTACGACAATAGTCCGTCGCTTCAAGCTTGTTTGCTACAATCCCCACATCCCTTCATCCAAGCGCGGTATATTTACTACCTGCTTATTACTTATTATGGATAAAACTAACTCGGAGCCGAATCTCAGCTTGCTAGAAGAAGAGGATGTATCGCAACCTCAGGTATCTACGAGACAGAAAAGAAAGAGGATTGATTATGTAAACAGTTGTGAATTCAGTGATTTTCGTGAAGAAATGAAACAGTTGTTTGAGTGCTGGTCTGATAAACAAAATAAGCAGTTGGAAAAACTATTTCCTATACTGGCTGAGATTAAAAGTACTAACACAACAATTGAAAATTCGATGTCTTTTTTGGCGGAACAAAATAATGAATTTAAAAACAAGATCTTGCAATTAGAAACAGAAATTAAGAAAAAAAATGAATACATTGCTATTATTGAGGAACGCCTGGAAGATACAATGAGGACAAATAGGAAGACTACAATAGAAATAAAAAATGTGCCTGTTGATCCCAGAGAGACCAAAGAAAGCCTGGTAACTATGGTTGAACAACTTTCTAAAACCTTAAAAACAGACTTCAAGAATTGCGATATAAGAGATATTTTCAAAACAAACGGATCTTCAGAAAAAAAGAGTATCATAGTAGAATTTAATTCTACTTTGTACAAAGATAATATTCTAAAAAACGCCAAATCCTATAATTTAAAAAATAAATCAGATAAATTATGTGCCAAACATTTAGGTATTAAGAAGAATCCAGACGTTCCGATTTTTATATCTGAATACCTAACACCCCTGGCATCTAGGCTTTTCTTCCTGGCACGTGACCTGAAGAGAACTAAAAACTATAAATTCTGCTGGACCTCGTATGGAAGAGTTTTCGTTAGGAAAGAAGAGAATTGCCCCATTATATTGATAAGAAACGAAACACAAATTCAAAAATTAAT
The DNA here is from genome assembly GCA_928269145.1 of Agriphila tristella. NCBI lineage: Eukaryota > Metazoa > Arthropoda > Insecta > Lepidoptera > Crambidae > Agriphila > Agriphila tristella. Next base: position 24,164,695 of record OV743436.1, on the reverse strand, counting down.
GAATGAATGACTAACTGTGTTTTATGAATTACCAAGTTATATTACTTCGCTATTAATTCAATATTATACTATAAATCAATATTTCTATATATTCAAAATATGCATTGTTACCAAATCATGTACAAAAATACTATTTTATATTTCATATCACATCAAAAATAATTCGATATATGTTTATTATTCTAACGTTTATGTATCTTTATGTAGCACAATTTTCACACAAGGAAATAAATCTACTTATCACACTATTAATGTTCCCTTTTTTGAAATACTGATGATAAAAATCTTATCTTATAAATGCCCATTTATAAACCAAGATATTACAACAACATTGTATACTTCATCTCACCTCATTGAGCAATATCCTATATTTACCTATACAAAGTGTTACATTAGCAACTCACAAAGACAGATACAACTAGAAATCCTATCATACTCTTCTTATGGCTGATAAAAACTTATTAATGCATGAATTGGACAGTATAAATAATGCCACTAGTTTTGCTTGTTCAATCGAACACTTACAAAATTGCTTACCAAAGAAGGATCCGCTTTACTCCATTGTATTGCAAAATATCCGAAGCATAAATAAAAATTATGAAGATTTTATTATTAACCTATCAATGATCCCCCAAAATATTGATATAATAATCCTAACGGAATGCTGGCTTAATCCGATCATACCGTTACCAATTAAACCCGGATATTCTTCATATTATTCTACAAATAAGGTAACACAGTGTGATGGTGTAGTAATATATATAAGCAATTCCATAGAACATAAAGTAAAAGAAATTTTCCTTTTGGAAGCTACTTGTCTAGAACTTCGTCTCAATAACCTCACAATCCTAGGCATTTATAGATCTCCTTCCAATGCAAATACTTCTAGTTTCATCTCATCACTAGATAGCCATCTTGACTGTGAATATTTAAATAAGAACGTCATAGTATCTGGTGACATAAACATTAATATTTTGGAAGGTCATCAGGACAGTCACTCAAACAACTATCTGGAGATGTTGTCTAGGCATGGCTTATTGCCAGGACACAGACTAAATACAAGAGTTAACAGTTGCATAGATCATACTATAATATCCAAGTAAATTAAAAACAGTAATTGCTGTACTGGAGACAACAATAACTGACCATTTAACATCACTCATAAATATCTACTCCACAAACAGAAAAATTGTTAAAGGCAATACAATAACAACTATAAATTATGACGATGCAATCAAAACATTACGACAACAGGCTTGACGAACTGCTACATCTAGATGACCCTGAAATTCTTGCAGAAAAATTAACAAATTATATTTCCGTATCGATCACATCTAACACTAAAGTTAAAAAAGTATCAAATAGTAAAAGAATCGTAAAGCCATGGGTTACACCAGGATTGTTGAAATGCATTCGGAACAGAAACAGACTTCAAAAACAATTAAAACAAGATGAACACAATGAAGTTCTTAAACTGACATATAGGCGTTATCGTAACTATTGTAATAACCTTTTAAAAAAATTAAAAAGACAGTACGAACGTAATTTATTACTTAAAACTAAAAACAACAACAAACAGCTTTGGAATTCTATTAAAACTATTACAAATTTAAAAAAAGTAAAAAATAATAATTTTGAATTATCTAATATTGCAAAAACTAAACATGAATCAGCTAATATAATAAATAAACACTTTATAAATATTGGGAAAAATCTTTCAAAAAAAATTAATAACTATGATAGTATAGAGTCCTCTCCTAAGCAACCTATAAACCACGCACAAATCAATTCAATTGGTGTTATAGACCCAGACCCAGCGGAAGTCGAGTCAATCATTGCAAACCTAAAGACAAACTCTGCCGCGGGTTGGGATGAGATCCCTACTAGCTTCTTAAAGCTTGCAAAACAAGATCTGGCGCCAATCATCTGCCATCTGAGCTGTCTCTGTTTTAATAACGGTGTATTCCCTACCATACTCAAACGTTCCATCATTCACCCTGTCTATAAGGGTGGGGATAGAGGTGACATAAACAACTATAGGCCAATCTCAGTTCTCACAGCCATTTCTAAAATAATTGAGAAACTAATAAATCGGCGTCTAATTAGTTACCTAAAGGAATTTAACATCATTTCCGACTCTCAATTTGGCTTCCGAGAGGGTATCAGTACGGAGGATGCTGTGATTGCGCTCACCAATAAAATTATAGATAACTTAGATGGAAATAAAAAAACGCTTTGTATATTCTTAGACCTGCAAAAGGCGTTTGATACTATTTCTATCCCCACCCTTGTAGAAAAACTTGATGGAATCGGTATAAGAGGTCTATTTCTTAATCTCCTTCGAGATTATCTGTCAAATAGAACTCAACAAGTCAAGCTTGATGCAGAAACTCTTAGTTCGGAAGACCTCACAAAACCATTTGGCGTTCCACAAGGTAGCGTCCTTGGGCCTACCTTATTTCTCATATACATTAATGAACTTACTAAGTTGCAGTTGACAAATGGTAAAGTGTTTTCCTATGCTGACGATACTGCACTTCTATTCCATGGTAACAGCTGGGAAGAAGTATATGATAAGGCACAAACTGGATTTAACTTGGTAATTGAATGGCTAAATATTAATTTATTAACGTTAAATAAAAAAAAAACCAATTATATTGCCTTTTCTATTGCGAGCTCCTCCCAACCTGAAGCTGATCTTAAATTGACAGTACATTCCTGCAATGGAAATGTTTTGGGCAACCTCTGTAACAATAACTGCAATATTATAGACAAAGTTTCATCCACTAAATATTTAGGAATCCAAATTGACCAAAACTTGTCTTGGAAAAATCAAATTGAAGCTGCCACATCTCGCATTAGGAAACTGATTTGGATTTTTAAATATCTAAGACACATTGCTGAAAAGGACCTACTCATTTACGTTTATAAGTCCCTCGTCCAGTCCGTTCTATGCTATTGCATACCGGTCTGGGGGGGTGCAAATAAAACGTGTGTTCTAAGCCTGGAAAGAGCACAACGTTCCTTACTTAAAATAGCATTGTTCAAAAATAAGAGATTCAGAACCACAAATTTATATGAAGAAGCAGATGTTTTAACTGTTAGAAAACTGTATATACTAAATATTATCATTAGAAAACATAAAACCATTACACCAAATCCAACTATACTCAATAAAAGAAACCCTTATTCGGTAGTTGCTCTTTCCACGGTTAGAACGAAGTTTGCATCAAGACAGTTTCAAAGTCAATCAGCGTTTCTATATAATAAAATAAATAGAATTCTTAATATATATTCAATGCCTATGTTTAAGTGTAAAAGTACTGTCACTGCGTGGTTAAAAACACTAAATTATGACGATACTGAGGACTTACTGACACGTGTTGTTTAAATTGATTTTATTAATAAAAATTGTGCTCAAAACTCTTTTGGATATTTTACCACAGAACAAATATTTACACATATAATATATAGTATCTAATATATACACTATATGCACATATAATAAAAGAATAAGTAAAAAAGGTAATTTAAAGTAGTATTTTACAAAGATCATTAAATTAAATACAGTTGTATGATTAAAATAATAGATTGTATGCATGTACTAAGTATACATAGACAGAGATAGTATATATTTTTAGAAAGTTAATTATAGATAAATGTACAAAGTTAATTAAATGTTAATGTAACTTAAATTATGGGTAGAACTCATAGACTATATTACTTATGTTTTTCAAACCACATGTGATTTTAATTTTAAAATGTTAAAAATAAAAAATAAATGAATTATATTAAAATTTTAACGGTAGGAAGTCATAATAGTAGAATTTTCTTTGAAATAGTTCAAAAGTAGGTATATTTATTTTATGAATGTATTTATTTATTTTAGGTATGTAATTATTGTATGTATTTATATATTTTGTTAGTAGTAGATTATATAGTAATAGATAGTTTAATGTAAGTACTTAAACTTTAGCATGTTGTAGTTTGTATCATATTCATTTACTGCTCAGGTGTAGATGTTCTGGCAGAGGAGCGGCCCCCTCCCAATACAGGTTATCTTTAACTTAAAGGGAGGAGTCCAATGAAATATACCCTAACCTGTAATTTTTTGAAAATAAATATTTTATATTTTGTAAAAAAAAAAAAAAAAAAAACAATGTGATCCATATCCAATAACCGTTTCTGGTGATCCAGGCAGCAGCGCGGCGGGCGCATCGGGGCTCAGCGCGGGCGTAGGGCTGGGCGGCGGCGAGGGCGCGCGCTGGGCGGAGTACCCCGCGCCCGCGCCCGCGCCGCCCGCGCCCTGGCCGCAGCCCCCGCACCACTACTACAGGTAGAACCTGTACTCAATCCGACACGAAGGACCTTGATGTACGAAATAAGTGACGATTTATAATATGAAGTTGCAAAAATACTGGAAGACTCGCTTGCAAGGGACGTTCGTGAATTCTGTGAAAAAAAATGGCCGCTATAATATCATAAGTGAACCTAATATGACGGTCGCCAAAAAGGCTAGCGTCGACGAAGGCTAGAGACGCGGCACTCGGCGAAGAATCACCGAGTTCCGTAACCAAATGTCTAAGCAGACTAAAGATCAACTTTACTTTTTGCGAAAGATGTGATTGTGCGCTTTTATAATTCTGCACAAGGGTTGCCAACCTTACTAATAATATAGTATCCTACTATATTGAAGGCTCGCTACTATATTTTTTGAAAAAATATATAGTAGGCAAAACTACTATATTTTTTCAAGTGAATTACACAAAAGCAACAAAAAAATATTACTTACATGCATAAGTAATTGCATAATATTTTTTGTGATTAAACACTTGTCTTTATGGTTGTTGACTAAATTATGAAAATGTCAATACTATAAAAATGTTAATTTAATACTTACTTAAGTATGAAAATGCAACTTCTTGAAAATCCTCCATACAAAACGGCAACCTACTATATTTTTGGACTTTTTCGCCATCTATATTTACACTAAAAGTCTTAGAAACTATTATATTTGATCCAAAAAAGTTGGCAACCCTATTCACAATATATCATGAAAATTGACATCCACCAAAGTTGCCAGATTTTTGATAGACATGTATGATTTTAAGAGAAAAAAAAACAACGGTTGATGAGGGCTTTTCGAAGTGACATTTAAAAAATAAAGATAGTAACTTTTTGCCTCACTAGATGGTGTTGATACTCTTCGAACCCTAAAAATAGTAACTATTTGAATCACGAGACGGTGTTGACACTCTTCGAAGCGTAGTAAAAAAATCACATTGTCACCTATTTTTATCAAAGCCATCTATCGAGCCTACAGTTTTTTGTCATTGTGAAAAGCCCTCATTAAAAGTCTAGGGAAAATAAAAATCAGAAGATGGTAACACTGTATGACGTCCGCGGTAATATCGTCACGATAAAAATGATAAAAGCGTACATTCGGTGGTACAGTCAGCGTCAAATTGATATGAGCATCTAGAGTAGTCAAAATGATCTGAAAAACAAAAAATCAATTTGATCTACGCAGTTAGAATCATCATATTGTTGTAAGCACACAAGGTGTTCAAAATACCTTGGCACTCATTGTTTCATACTTATATGAGCAGTCAGTGTTCAAAATTATCTTGTCAAAGTTATCTGTCCTAACTGCGTAGATCAAATAGATTTTTTGTTTTTCAGATCATTTTGACTACTCTAGACGCTTATGTCAATTTGACGCTGACTGTACTCGTTTAACCGCGCCTAGCCGACGCTGGTCTTAATATAATGTGGAACAGAATGCTAGAAGATCCATTACCAAGGACCCTGATGACGTACTTTATGTGAGAACATGTGACGGTCACTTTGATGCTGAAGAATGCTGAAAGACCTTCAAGAAAGGACCTTCCTTGACGTATGTTAGAACATATGTGATCATGTGATGTGACTATATAGATTATAATTATAATATAATAGAATACTGAAAGTAACAAATAAAACTACAAACCAGGGGGTCAGGTCTGCTAATGTTTTCGTCAAAATTGTAGTTCTATGGTGTTTGAATGGTAATGCTTTTTGACACAGATCTTATTTCTTAAACCCAAAACCGAAACACATTGTGTTTCTTAAACCCAAAACGGAAACATACTGTGTCTCGATTTTGGGTTTAAGAAATAGTGTCCTACATCTTGGCATGGACCACTTTGAAAACCGCAATTCTGACTACATGGAAAATTTCTCCCCAATTAGTCCTAACTAGTCCTACTTTTTCGGAATTAGTCCCAAAAAGGACTGAAAGATATAAGCCATTTAAATGGTCCATGCCAAAGCAAACCTTCATTTTGGCAGGGACAAGCTATATCTAGTGAACCACAACACCTAGCCAGGATCTGATTATTCAAAAAAAAAGTCCGTTTTTTATGGATGTCGCAACGCCTAGAATCAAAACGAAATGAAGCGCCGTTCAAAAAATATAAAGGAATGATTTGGTCCATGCCAAAATCAACCTACATCTTGGCGAGGACTTTTGAACCAGGTCACCCAGAGAAAATCTGCTTATTGGAAACGATTCGTATAAATTAGTCCCAAAGCCACAAAATTAGTCCCCCTTTGGTTGGAGAAATTCCGTTTTTTTGTATAAGTACAGTCACGTACAAAAGCGTACAGTAAAAATGAATTAAGTACCTACATAAAACTATTCCGTTCCGTAATGCGCAGTGTTCAGATTGTAAAACATTAAGCATCCGATCTTGCGGATCTTTGGGAAAGCTGCAGCCTTTTAAACGAACTTTATCAGACCATCAAACTGAGCAAAAGTACAATGCGTAAGTACTCCATCGTAATGTATGAAACAGCTGTATTTTTTTCGTGATTTTGAGGTTGGACCCATAATGAAAGTTGTTCAGTTTGATGGTCTAATCAACCCCGCGAGAGGTTTTAAATGAATTACAAATAACCCTGTATATGTACAAAGTTTCAAGTGAACCCATTGAAGGATGAAAATCACTCCACTCCAAATATGAATATAATTTCGCAAGAAAGCAATATAATTTTAAAATTCAATACCATTTTTACTTCTTTTGAAATTATATTGTGCGGGACTGTACATTATTTTGATATAGTCCAGGAGCCCCAGGATCAAAATATCTCTAAGAAAACATTTTTATTTTATGACTTAAAAAAATAAGATTTGAGTTTCGAAAATGCATAAATTTTACGTATTACTTTACGATATACTTTTGTGTTACTATTACACTTCGTTATTCTAACACAAATCCGCAAAAAAAAAAAACAAGTTACATCGTCACTGAATAGGAAGTCAGCTCCTGTACTATTAAAACCAAATTGGAACTAATTTACACGAATTGTTTCCAATAAGCAGATTTTCTCTGGGTGACCTGGTTCAAAAGTCCTCGCCAAGATGTAGGTTGATTTTGGCATGGACCAAATCATTCCTTTATATTTTTTGAACGGCGCTTCATTTCGTTTTGATTCTAGGCGTTGCGAGATCCATAAAAAAAAGCTTTTTAAAAAAAAGAAAAACCGCCTTCAAAAAACTGAAAACAAAAACAGCTTAAAAATTAAATACCTCTAAAAAGCAAGAAATAATATTCGAATCATTCGTTACACATATCAATATTAATAAAACACGTCTATTGAAGTCGGGTGGGGCTGGAGGACAACTTCATTTTTTTCTTAAAGCCCCACCCGACTTCATTAGACGTGTTTTATTAATATTGATATGTGTAACGAATGATTCGAATATTATTTCTTGCTTTTTAGAGGTATTTAATTTTTAAGCTGTTTTTGTTTTCAGTTTTTTGAAGGCGGTTTTTCTTTTTTTTAAAAAGCTTTTTTATTTTCAACTTTTTAGTGGTAGGTATGTAAGCGCAGCGTGTAAATATTTTTTTACTTTATATTATAATATTTTCAATGGTAAAATGCCCAGAACTCAATTTCCAAATTTACGCTGTTTGTTTTTGAGGAGTTCCGTTGTGTCATCGTAGTCCAAATCTAGTCCAGAACGTTGCATCGCAAACCATGATTTGGTTTGTTTTGGATTGCCATAAACTTACCAAAACCTAAATCACTTTACTTATACTATTTGATTTTGAAGAGTTCCTTTATGTATCTTCGAAGTTCGAAGTCCAATAACAATGAAATTAAATTGTGACCACTCTTGAAGTATACCCTTTCAAATAAAAAAAGAATCATCTAAATCGGTTCATAAACAAAGAAGTTATGTCCGAAATTCCATAAAAACTCGTGCGATGGCGAGCTAAATAATTGATATTTTTCAGGATTATGAAAAAACTACTGGCCAGATCTCTGTAAAAAAATTATGGGACCACACACGAACTATGTTCTTTGAGTTAAAAAAAGAATTGTACAAATCGGGTAACAACTGACGAAGCTATGTTAAAACATACATAAAAAAAAAAAAAAATAAAAAAAAAAATACCGTCGACTTGAGAACCTCCTCCTTTTTTTGAAGTCGGTTAAAAAACGGACTTTTTTTTTTAATAATCCGATCCTGGCTAGGTGTTGTGGTTCACTAGATATAGCTTGTCCCTGCCAAAATGAAGGTTTGCTTTGGCATGGACCATTTAAATGGCTTATATCTTTCAGTGCTTTTTGGGACTAATTCCGAAAAAGTAGGACTAGTTAGGACTAATTGGGGAGAAATTTTCCATGTAGTCAGAATTGCGGTTTTCAAAGAGGTCCATGCCAAGATGTAGGACACTAAGAAATAAGAACTGTGTCAAAAAGCATTACCATTCAAACACCATTGAACCACGATTTCGACGTTAACATTAGCAGACTTGACCCCCTGTAGTCTAATTTTTTTTGGCCTAAATAAACCATTACCAACACATCAATAACAGGGAATTATTTCTTGTGAAAGTTTACAATCAAAAGGACTGTTGAAATAGTAGTAAAGTTAAAAGACGTAATTTCGTCATAGGTGTACGACTTTGTACGTTTTGTACAGTGTAATTACACTGTACAAGAAATTGTATTATTTATGAGCAAAATTTGAAAAGATAAGATTGTTTGTTACTGTAATTTGTGAGTGAACCTAATATAAGGCTGCTAGCAGTCCCGCATTTGTCATTATTCTTCCCCTTTATGGAAGTGTCCCACATGGTCCCCTAAACTTCAAATTTGTCCCACATTGAACAGCAGCTGTAGCCACAGTGAAATCAGCGCATTTTACACGAATCTCACCAAAAGTAGTAAAAAAGCCATGAGGGGGTAGTTTTTTTGCCATTTATTTTTAATTTTTAGGTCTGTTTATTTTAGGTAAGTTGGCAGCCTTACCATAATAATAAGCCATTTGTTACAATGTGCTGTGACGAACTTCAGACTACAATAAAGTTATGCAGGGCATAACAATATTAAATACTGTAATGAAAGTGTGAATAAGGTTCATTGTTATGTATATTCTGTATCTAGATGAATGATAATTGTAATAAGAAAGTTAAGTTAAAATAAAATTTTATATTAAATGATAATTATAAAACATATCTTCATTTATTTTTCAACTATCTTAAATAATTTTTGACAAGATCCAGTTATCAATCGACTAATCATACATATACATTATAATTGCTATGGACAGATAGACAGAAACAAATCATTTAATAAGTAATTGGGTATCGTTTTATTATCACTAATCAATATCAATAATATTTACAAAGTCTCACACCATTCATTCCTCACCCTACCGAACACCATTAACAAATGCATTGTGCAAAAAATATTTTGCTTTTAGATATCATACACACAATAATTATAACCAGACTTAATATAATAAAAACAAATACTATTCGTATCAAATATTCACAGTGCCATTGTAGAACTGATTAATGAAATCAAATCAAATGCGAAGGAATAATTCGTTTCGTAACCACACAGCACTATATGTCAATCTTTAGTATCATTTTTTTATTAGCAAACTGAATGATAAATCTCGAGAATAGTTATGACTAACACATTGTGTACACATTTGAATCTTAAGCCTGCCATTACTTAAACTAACATAAGTGACATTAGGGATTTAACCACAAAGTATGTAAACATGTGGCTCCAAAAAAAGCAAGCAGGTAATATGTTCTCTTACTTTTTCGTACTTTTGTTTTGAATTAAGGTGTTTTTAAAATAACTAGAAAATAAAGCAGTCATGAGTTAAATAAATTCAAATAATTATAGTTAGTCTGGTCCACGAAAGATAAGACTCGGTTGGAAAAGGAACTAATTTTGGGCCTTTTTTTGGGGGTCAGTTTCCAATAACTTAATCTCTAAACGTTAATTTAACAGGAAAAGTGATGACACCATTTCAGTCTCATCTTTCGTTGACCAGACTACACAGCCTACCCTCATTATGTCATTCACATCCACATTGGTTCTGTGAACAGCTTTACGTTTCATAGTAGTACTTATTTCTGTGATGATCATGACTGTTTAGTAGTCGGCAGTACTGGGTCTGTTCCTATGTCTACTAGGGTGGCCTCCGCAGGGACCGGCGGTGGAACTTGGCTCGGGGGCTCTGTCGATGGGAATTGTGGAATAACATGTGACTGCTGAATTTTTCTCACAGCATCCATGTTAACTTTGGCAGATAAATTCTTCTGTCTTGTCTGTTCTGACGTTTTGGATAACCTCTCACTTAAGGCCTTGAGTGCAATTTGTCTGAAAGAAATGGTTATTAAGTACCAAACCAAGGAATATTAAAAAAAAATTAAAAACTCAGGCTTAACTTCTCAAGGTAAATTACCTCCTTCTTTCCATGTCCTGGGGTTCTACACCAGGCATTGATATTGTAACACCTCCTGGACTAAGTGCCAGATGCACACGGCGTTGGCTTGGGGAACAGAGCCCTAACCTGACTAGGCACCTGTGAGGTGGACCAAGGACACCTCGCACCACAGGCTGCAACACTGTTGGAAAGAAGCTGAAAACAAACAATTTATTACATTACTACCAGGGTGGTCTCAGTCCACACTTTAAACTTTTATATTAGCCTACTGCTCCCGGCTGACTCACTCAAGCCAGCACACGAGGGATGTCATGTGTCGGTTGAGACAGCTATGCAACAGCTTTTTCTTTCTCTTTAGCACTTCAGAGGTGCTTATAATAATAGGCACACACACAGCACTGTGCAATTTGAAATTGTGCTTTATTGCTGTACAGCGAGAGTAGCTTATTATTTGATTGTCCCTACAGGTATGGACTTCTGTACGCTTAGTACTATTATATATTCTGTGTTTACTACATAAAATGGTACCCCCTTTAATTATCCTTGGGGGAGGATTATACACAGGAGTTGGTATCGTGTAGCATACACATAAATAATAGCCAATATAAATATAATAAAATAGTGCCTATACTTACTTATCAAAACTGAAGTTATCAGCCATATCTCCCCTTGTTCCACTGCTGTGCTTCTGCCAGAATCTTAGATATATCCATGACAAGATTGTGCCGCTACCCCACATGCAAGGGTAAGTGCCTTCCAAAGCTCCAATAGCCCAAAGAATTATTGCTGCTATCAGAATTAATAGTGGTAGAGACCTATTTGTAAGTTTTCCTGCAATGTAAAAGTTAATATAATGAATATTCTTGCAAAGTAGTAGTAATATTCTAAGATATAAAGTGATAAATATTGTTTTGGATTCTTCATATGATCAATATAACATTATAAGTTAGTTTACTGGGTGAACTGAAAGTTTATCACATAATTCGATAGATAAGACACTTTCAAATAATTAAAATAAAGTCAGATACAAACATTACATGATGCAAACAATAACTCACCCAGTGGCGTTTTTATCAACAAGTGATCTGGCAATATTTGCTTGACGGCGACGCAGACCGCAGCCAAATAGCCAGCCAGGCCGTGTACATGAATTTCGAACAGGTAAGAAGCCTGGCCCGTGCATGCGAATATCACCAAGTAGTAAAACGTCGTCAGAAACGCTACCCCAAAATTTGTCAACAGGAAAAACTTCATCATTTCCACTTGCCCCCATAGTGGCTCTATAAGTTTACCACATAAACCAACTGTTATAATATCGATTATCACCTCCCACAGATGAATTTCAAGAAACCAGAACGTGAAAGTAGACCACAATTGAAATGAAGGTGGTAACAAATAGCCAGGTGTAACACTGAGGACGTCAATCACATCGTCGGAAAACGATAAAATATAACCGATAACCACTACCACACAGATGAATTTTACTGAAGGCGAAGTGTTGCCTAACAAGGCTGAAAATTGCTGTCGTAAATATGGTAAATTACGGCTAAATACCCTAAGCGCAGCCATTTTTATGACGGATGAGCAACATTTGACACTTTCTGAAAGTTGCAATTTGATTGACAATAGGTGAATTCCAACAGACTAATCGCTGAATCATCGATTGCCATAGAGTACATTTAACCATGGATTGTATTAATTTTATTTAGCGACCGTTCACACGAGTGATTTTTTAAACGCACGATATTTTACTGCCGACGACGACGTGTCAGAGGGCCTAGTACGAGTTGTGTTTCTCACCTCACATTGCGAATAGTATCGAGTGAAAGAGAGGAAATCATGCGAGTAGTGAACGAGTGAAAGAGAAAAAACGATAGTTAACTATTCGCAAAATGAAGTGAGAGCAAAAAACCAACTCGTACTAGGCCCTCAGGTCAGGCGACGGCTACACGCGTGGTAAATACCATGATCCATAGTCATAATGTTAACCATGGAAAGTAAGGGCGGGTCCATGGCACATGTTTTGCTCTACACAATCAACAAAAACATCTACACAAAACATTGTTTTCGAAACATGTTTCTCTACACACGCCGTCCACAGCGATTGCGTGGTTTGTGTAGACAAAACTTCAGTGTTGCCAATTTAGCATTTTATGTTAACCTATTATTATCCCCGTCAATTGGTAATGCGCTGGAACCTTGTCATATTAACATCCACGTTGACGTGATCCACAACTAAAATGTCATGAAACAAGAAAATTCTAATAGGTAATCTAATATATTAATTATTGAATGGGGAGGAAAAGCGCAATTTTATCCCGATAGGTGGCGTCTGGTCTTTGGTACCCGGCCACCACAAAGAAAGTGTCAAAACATGTGGGAATCTCTTGGAGTATTGCACTTTTTAATTTTATACTGCGAAAATGCCGCATTGTTATGCATGTAACTTGTAAAATATTGGAGTTCATCGATTTCCCAGCAACAAAAAAAATATTGGACAAAAAAATATAAAAAAAAAGATGCTTTACCCTCGATTTTCTTCTTTGCTGAGCCTGAGAAACATTATAAATCAAAAGGATTCATGAATTTGATGAAGCTTCGCCAAAATTAAACAACATTTGAATTATAACAGCTTTGTTCTTTAATATTTCAACCTCAGCAGTTTCTAACATATTTATAACTTGGATGAATTTGATAGGTATATCAAATATGGAATAAGCCCAATATTGGGGCCAAACAGAGAATTAAAAGAATTTTATATGTCAGAGTCATTCAAGAAACTTAAAACAATAAAATAAATATGATAAAACGGTTCGTGTAATTTTGGATGGTACAGAAATTCCAGTACAGAAACCTGAAATTACTATTGCACAGAAGGCATTATGAGGCAACTATAAACACGGAAATTCACACTCAGTTGCTTTGTTAAAATTTAAATCATATGCTTCTAATCTGAAATAAGAAGATTACTTGTAAATCTTACACGAAATTTAAAGAAATGTAATGCTTGTTAGCAATTTTTTGTAAGTTGCTATAAACTTTCTTGCCTGTTGTTTTGGCTTTTCTTTTACGTAATTCTTCTTTTATCTGAGCTAAAGTTAGCATAGAATACATTGTTTGTCCGCAAAACCGAAAAAAATATAATCTAAGAAAGTAAAATCACGTAATACACAGTCAAGACAATATAAGCTCAAACTGACAATAGGTCCAAAGACTGAAGCGCCATCTGTAATTCACTTTGCCTTCGTCTCCCCATTATTATTTTCAATAAGATAGGGTCTAGGTATATAAAAAATTTACAATAGTTTTTTTGTTTTTGCGGTTAAAATCATGGCCGCCAGGCGCATTACCAATAGGGAATATGCATCAATTTTTTTTTTAATCTTAATCAAAAGTATAATGCGTGAGAAAATTAACTGTAATATTTAAACTTTTCTTTTGCTTTTTTTTTCTCGTGATATAGTTACTTGAAGTTAGCGCGCAGCAGCACCCGCCGAAAACGCTCCATACAAAATGGTGACGTCACACATCACGTTTCAGGTGTGTTTCGGCGCGTTTAATATGGAGTTAGCCAATAATCTTCAATTATCTCCCTAAATTTTGCGTTTAAGTACATATGTGTCATACAAAATATTGTTTCTTATTCGATATTCTATCTGACTGTAAAGTGCATTATATCCGAAAATGAAAAAAAAAAGTTGTTATTTTTTCCTGATTTCATCGTGTGATAAAACTAAAATAATACATTTTTTTTATTTTTTTTCCTGTTCCATCATGTTTTTATAAGTGTCCGCAGCGATCAAGCTCAAATTCATCAAAATCGGTGACTTATGCATATTCCCTATTGATGGGGATAGTACTTATCATGACTCGAAATGTATGAAATAAATTTATAAGTGACCAAAGGTTTAGGTATATCTGAAAATGTAACTAGCAAGGTCAGTTTAACAGTGACATTTTTTTGTTTCCATTTTTGCTAGGAGAATTAGGTAAAGCGTGTTTTTTTTTGTTTTTTTTACTTTACACATCTATCGGGAAAACATGTCTAGTTTTGCCTTCGAATAGAATGTTAATAAAATAGGTACAATTTTACATTTATTGTGATGATAAATTAATAAAACCTGGTTTGGGAATCAGTATTTTTACCGGTATATTTTGCATGTGCAAGTTGGTATATTTCAGTATTTTTTTGAGGTGCTTCGGTATTTTCATAAAATTTAATCTGGTCACACTGATATTTTGTGTACGTGTTTTCCATCGGGCATGGAAAGCAAACACATTGTTTCTCTACACAAAAATGTTTCGCCAAACAATGTTATGTGTAGATGTTTTCGTTGATTGTGTAGAGCAAAACACGAGCTATGGACCCGCCTTAAAATAGAACATTCCGTAAAAATTACTTTCCACGGTTAAACCACAGTACATATAATTATAAGTTTTTTCAAACAGTATGAGAGCTCCATGGAAACGTTCGAATTTGACGGCTGACGTCACTCTAAGGTCCGTATTATAGGACGAGACTCAAGCACTGCTTGCTGCTTGAGTACAGTTAGAAAGAGATGGTGCTATTCATCGCATATAGCGCCATCCCTATCTAACTGTACTCAAGCAGAGATTTGAGTTTGAGTTTGATTCTGTAATACGAGCCTAAGAGCTCTAAGCAAAGTTCGCAGTACTTTGGTCAGGGTTGTGACATCGCGTCGCGGTTGTTTCCATAGCGTTCGCGCGCGTAGCATTCCACGAGACGACCGGCACCCTGATTATCTAAAAAGAAACTATTTAGCGACCGGTTGCATTTGACATACATTGCCACTTTTCTTTGGTATGTTTTTTTTAACCTAAAAAGAAGTAGCAATGGATCACGATCATCTGTGAACTGCAACCAGTCGCTAGGTGGTTTTTAATTAGATAATCAGCCCGCGGAAAATGCTAACCCTAGCGATCCGACGGAGTGCAATGACAAAGGGGCCTAAGTGACGTTAGCTCCTCTACTGTTTGAAAAACTTATATATGTACTGTGGTTAAACTCTATGACGATGGATCACGGTATTTACCACGCGTGTAGCCGTGTCGCCTCATGACTTCTCAAGGTCCAAACAAATTTGTTTGGACCTTCAAGGTCCAAACAAATTATCGGACGCGGCTTACTGCCGCGGCTGATCTGAGGTGTGCAAACTATCGGATGTAGTAGGTCGCGGACGTAACCATAGACTAATATGACGTCATCGGACGTCCGATAGCTATCTAGCACGCAGGATGTTATGAGAGTGTGCACACTTATCAGCCGCGGCAGTAAGCCGCGTCCATAAGCCGCGTCCGATAATTTGTTTGGACCTTCACTCAGCTGTGTGTTCAAACTAGTGATGTACAAGACTCGAGTCCTCCGAGTCCTTTTGTCAGAGCTCGGAGTCGTTTTACAGGGCTCGCCTCGTTTGTACGAAGCTCGACGACTCGGGAGTATTTTTAGCGCTCGAGCCTTTTTCAGAAATACAAATAGAAATATTTATTTGCTCATAAACATGGTATGATATAGAACAGCGGCCCTATTTTTGAATCGCTCGGCTGGCGTCGAGCGCTCGTTTCTACTGATTTTCGTTCGACAGCTCATACATTTGAGTTGACTTGTCGAACGAAATTCAGTAGAAACGAGCGCTCGGCGCCAGTCGAGCGATTCAAAAATAGGGCCCCAGATCTTAAGTAGGTGTAACATTGTTCAGCATGTTTTGCCAGTTGCCAGGCATGCAGAAATTATATAATCATTAGATTTGGAACACAGGTTTTAACGCGATTTTAACTAAAACATAGGTGTTGAGCACCTACCTTTTCCCGACGTTTCGACCGAGTTGCATCGGCCGTGGTCACGGGCTGACTGGAGCTGCGGTGTTACGCCTCCTCCTCTGCACCGGTGGAATCTTCATCCACCGTCGAACAGTTTTTCCAACTACCGCCACACACAATACTAACGGTGTCCCTATTCTGTATCATAGCCGTATTCTGATAGTTAGCCGACCGCGAACAAAGAGGTAGTGCGTTTGTAATGACTGGATTCCACACTGCAGATAATTTGTGTCCATCTTCCCGATTGAAGTTGTTAGGATGTTTTTTAATTTCAATCGCTTCACGTACGACTCGTGAATAAAAATGACGATCAGTGGAAAGAACCTGCGTGCGATGAAATTCAATCCAGTGGTTTGTGCCACTTTCCAGCAAATGTTCTGCAATCGCTGATTTATTAGTTTGGCGGTTTTTTACAGCTGTGATGTGTTCACGGACTCTTTCGGTGATAGTTCGTTTCGTCTGACCAATATAGCAACTACCACAGCTGCAGTCTATCTTGTACACGCCAGGTGTTTGTAATGGTATGACATCCTTCGGCGTACCCAATATGTTGTTGACCTTTATGCCAGGAGTGTAAACTGTCGGTACAGAGTATTCACGTAAAACGTGGCCGATCTTATCTGTTACTCCTTTGACATAAGGCATGTAGGCTGGTTGTCTACTAACCTCGGGATGCCTACACTTTTTCCTCGGCAGTTTATGTCGTCCGTGCACTTGATATCCGTTTTTCTTAAGTACCTCCTGAACATGGATCAGCTCATGCTCTAAATGTTCAGGGTCACATAGGTCATAGGCTCTATTCTTTAAGGAAGTGATAACAGATTGCAAATGACGGGGGTGGTGATGTGACATTGCGTGTAGGTATCTGTCCGTATGTGTGGGCTTGCGATAAACACAATGTGATATGGACCCGTTAGGCTTCACGGAGATCTTGACATCTAAGAAGGGTAGCGTCCTGTCAACCTCTAGCTCGTAAGTGAATCTCATATTAGGGTGAATAGAATTGAGATGCTGCAAAAGGTGGTTCACTTCCTGCTCACTGCCTTTTAAAATGCAGAATACGTCATCTACATACCTTTTCCAAAGTCGTATGTTGTTAGGTTCGATGTTTAGTGCACTTTTTTCGAAGTGTTCCATCCAAATATTGGCCAGTACCGGGGCCACTGGACTTCCCATGGCGACGCCATCTATTTGGAGGTAGTACTGACCTTGAAAAATGAAGTAGTTTCCTTCTAAGCAGTTCTTAAGTAGGTCGACGTAGTTGAGCGGCATCTCTTTGTCTATCAGTATTTCCATCACCACATCAAGGCACTCTTTAATTGGAACATTGGTGAAGAGCGATTCTACATCAAAACTCACCATCATTTCTCCTGGTTCCAGTGTGAGGCCCTTTATGATTTCCACAAAGTGCCGTGAATCCTTAACAAAAGACGGTGTTTTTCCCACAAGTGGCTGCAATACTGACGCAACATGCTTTGCTAAGTCGTAAGTAGGAGACTCAATTTGACTTACGATTGGTCGCAACGGCACGTTGGACTTATGTATTTTTGGCAGGCCATACAATTATGGTGGTTGGTGTGGCTTTGGTCTGTATAGATTCTCGTACTCGTCTTCTGTGAATAGGTCCTGGTTGTCCTCTATCAGAGTTCGTATTTTTCGAGTTACTCTGGCCGTAGGGTTATATGTGACCGGCTTGTACACCTTTTTGTCCTGTAACAACTCACCCATTTTTTGCTCATAATCAGATGTGTTCATCACTACAGTAGCGTTTCCCTTATCGGCCTTAAGCACTAAAATGTCCTTATTATCACGGATATTTTTTAATGCTTGACGCTCTTCCATAGTGATGTTAGATGATGGAAGCTTCGATTTCCGTAAAATTACCGCGACGTCCTGCCTTAAGGTATCCGCTTCACTTGGTGGAATTTTATTACGTACTATCGTTTCCTCAACACTGCCAATTACACTTTCAAACGGTATTCGTTTCGGAGTTGGAACGAAATTTAAGCCCTTGGCCAAGATAGTAACGGTAGTTTCATCTAAACTTGCACGAGAAAGATTCACCACTGTGTGCTTGAGTTGATTTGATGATTCACTTGTAACTTGACGCCGTAACAGTTTTGATAATTTCCGTTCGTGGCCAATACTGCAAAGTTCGTAAGTACGACTAGCTTGTAAAAACGTTACTCGTTCACACACATCATAATCCACCCGCGATAAAATAAAACTACACTTCAAATGTAACTCGTATAACTCCTTTCTTACACTGTCCAATTCACTGTGCCTATTTCGAATTAATTGTTTTAGGAGACGCACACTCGCGTTTGTCAAGATTTTTTGCGAAAAAGGAATGTCCTTACGTGGTTTGATACGAACACACGGCGGTAGAACATCACTATCGCGACACTTTTTTAAAAATGTTAACGATGTTTCTATTCTTGCACTTCTTTTCCGCAAAAATTCCAGATGACGTACTTGTTTTGCAATTTCCGACCCGTAGCGGTTTGCTATATACACTTTTAAACTTTCGCGTTGCATTTTATTAGATTTGGAACACAGGTTTAAACGCGATTTTAACTAAAACATAGGTGTTGAGCACCTACCTTTTCCCGACGTTTCCAAATCTAATAAAATGCAACGCGAAAGTTTAAAAGTTTATATAATCATGTCATTAATTATTAACTTTAAATGTTTACATATTTCCATAATTAATCTAATTAAGTGTAAAAAATTTATTAAATTAATTCATATAATTATAATTTTAAATGTCAATAAACTTTTAGATATTTACTTAATCTGGTATTCATATTATGGTATTAAAATGTCAAAAATATTATTAATTTTAAAATTCTTATAGTCAAATAGTAATATTAAAGCTAAAATTTGTAAAATGTCCATACTATTTTATTTAATATTCATTCTAATTTTGAAGACTAGAGTCAGATTTTCAGGGCTCTGTGAGCTCGATAGGCTTTACGGAGATATTAAAGTCATAAACATGAACTCTAAGCTTTTTATGAGGCTCGCATTCATTTTAAGACTCAAACTTTTTTGACGACCCAAGCTCTTTTAATAGGTTCGAGCTCTTTTGAAGCCTTGAAACTCTTTTGAAGCCTAGAGGCGTGGCTCAGAGAGCTCGCTTTTCGGCTAGGCTCGGGCTTACGAGCCTACTGAGCTCACTGAGTCCTGCCAATCCAAGTCGAGTCTTCAAAAGTAGAACTCGACAACTCGAGTTTTGTACATCACTAGTTCAAACGGACGATGACGACTTTCCACGGGAAAGGTACATTTTCCCGTGGAACGTCGTCGGCGGTAAAAATATAGCGAGTCGAAGCTCGAGTGAACGATTCGAGTGCTTTCAGCGATTAGGCTATGTTTACATTAAGTCAAGTAGACGACTGAGTCAAGTAGCGAGTAGAAGTACAATGCCTGGCATGTTCGTCGATTTCAAAAGAACGTCAAAAACACCACGTTAGATTCTGTCTAAAAAGTCGGTTTACATGGGTAATTTCAAAAATAATTTTATTACCCACCTAAATCCGCAACCACCCCACCGATACCCATCTAAATAAATAAATATGTTTACTTACAATTTTGACTTTTGACAGCACCAACAGGGTTACCAGTATAAGTTTTTATAAATAATTTAATAATTTCTCATGTAAACCGACTTTTTAGACAGACTCTATGTACTTCAAACATAGCCTTAAGGGCCCCCGAGATGGTCAAACGGTTTGATTCAAACTTTACGTGTTTGATCAAACACTTTGATATTAGTTTGAAGGGTCTCTCAGCATTGCGCAGTTTGGTTCGGTATGCTGTCGTAATTAGACTTGTGACGCAGCAGGCAAGATGCCCTCAAACAAGGATCGCGATTTTGTCATATTTATAACGTTAATATCCTGCATAAAAAGAGAAAAAAAAAGAATTTGTTCCAAGGAATGGTACAAAGTTTGTTCAAACGCGTCGGAACACGATTAAACGGCGCGTCAAACACAACAAAAATATGAAATTTCTTCAAACCCGTAAATGTTTGACCAACCGTTCAAACTATTTTTGTAAACGATCAAAATGGTTTGAGTCAAACCAAACCTTAAGGACCCCGTAAACGTTCAAACACGTTTGTCAAATTTTACGTTTTTGACAGGAGTGATTACGTTCTTTATGGTTTTGTTTGTACGTTTTCTCAGCGCACACGTTCAAACGTTGTTTGGCAAACGCGTTTGACAAACAAAGTATAGACAAAAAAAACGTAGTTTTGTTTATGGTTTGTTTGTCAAACACGTAGTTTTTGCTCGCAGACGATCAAACTGCTTTACAAACACTTACGTGTTTAACAAACACGTTTGAACGTTTACGGGGGCCTTTACGTGTTTGAATGAAACCGTTTGACCGTCTAAGGCAGGGGCACCTTAATGGCAATCGATCGATAGAAGATTAGAAGCATTCCAGCCAGACCAATCGCTAAGTCATTGGTCACCACAGTATAAATTTTTAACCTTTCATAATAACAATGAGCGGTTTTCAAAAGGCAGTTTAAGAAAAAAAAGTAGTTTCTAAAAAAGGGCTAGATGTCGTTGTACTAAGTAGGTAGCTTTTTATGAAAAATATGAAATGTAATTACTTTTTTATTATACGTTTGTTGAGTATGTGGTTCGTTACGTTGTGCGTTGGTTGTCCGTTGGCGTGTTAAGGTCGTAACAAATTATCGGACGCGGCTTATGGACGCGGATGGTTGCAGTAAGCCGTCACGTCACTGAAGGACATTTTTTCAATCTTCACTATGACACTGGCCGTGCAATCTCCATTGGAGGGAGGTATAAGCTTCTTGATGACCATTAGTGGGAAATATTTTTAAAAATCTACCTAGTTGAAGTAGCCCCATTTATCGACATAAAATTAATTAAAAACTTACTCATTTTGAAGCGCCATCTCTGATCGGCGATTTTCTTGTTAGTTTGTTTTTTTTTTTTTTAGTACCTAATATAGCAATCCTACCTACGGCTTTGTTCTAATTATCTTTTATAACATTCTTAACGCCGTGTTCACTAGTATTAGTATTTTTTCCGAAGAAAATAACTAACACATGAGAACAAACGTTTCAAATGTTATAAGAGATAACTAGAACAAAACAGTTAAAAACATAATTACAAAAGGGAGAAAAGAAAAGGACACAAAATTAAACAATTAAATGAAAGAGTCATTATGTTTTTATTTATTCCTCTCAGTTTATGCCTAGGGATAATTTTATTCAAAATTGTTCATATTCTTATTTCTTAATATTTATTCATTCACAAACACGGTCAGGGTGCCTACTAGCGTAGTAAGTACCCTGACCGTGTTTGTGTAGTACATTAGTATACCTACCTAGTAGTATTAGGTATACTAATGTACCTACAGCCAGTGGCGAAGGGTCCATACAAGACGATTCCCATTGGCTTACCTTTTAGAAATCCCACCCTACCGATCCACTATGCAGATCATAACACTTTTGTTGAACGGCTTACCTTCGCCATAATTTCACCCCTCGCCACAGCCATCAATTTTTCCCAGGTAAGTATAACATAATCTTGTTAAATGTAACCTATTAACACGTTAAACGCCAAGGTGGAATTGGTGATTTTTGTAAAAAAACTTTTTGCTGCAAATTTGTTTCTTATAACCGGATACGTGTACAAATAATTTTATTTTAATATCTGAAATGTAGTTTTTGAGTTATTTTAAAAAAACTGACTGAGGTCACCCATGACCCCCATGGCGCCCTGTGACGGAAAGTTAAAAAACCGTTACGGCAGCGCCGCGTCGCCCACTATGCCGGTCACCCCCGCGCCTCAGTCTGTCATGTATGTTTTAATAAAGTGTACTGATATAAATAATATTGTTTTGTTTTATTCCATAAACTAGCTTTTTCTCTTATAGGTACATAACTTTTCCGTCGGAGTGGTAGTTTCCGAGAAAACATAGGTAGTTTTTCAATCTATCAATCATTCATAAAGAAGCTATAAATTTAGTATATATTTATGATGATTATCCACATGGTTTATGCCAAACATTTTCTGAATAATTTCAGAACATTTTCTGAATAATTTCAGTGACAAACAATCACATTAATCACAAACAAAAAGGATTCGCAAAATTTTTACATTTTTTTTTCATACACTGTCTTATTTTAATACCTTCCGTCTGTGGCACCTAAGTCCCAGACGAAAGTTTTATACTTGGGCGCCATGCCGGTCATCTCAGTACACCAAATAGCTACAAACTAGCGTGTACGGCGCAGGGCAATCTCTTGAAAACAGGTCTGACTTGAGGTCACTGGTGACCCCCAAGGCGTACTGGGACAGAACATATGAGGTCACCAGTGACCCCCATGGCGTTTAACGTGTTAAAGAACACATCACTAACACTTTAATAAGTATAGCTAGCAGTTTTAATGAAAATACATTTTCATCAAAACATGTTGCGCAGCCAGTAATTGATAACTGAATATTAAAACCATTCCAGTAAAATTATTCGTAAATAAGCAATTAATGGAAGCATTAATTGCTTATTTACGAATAATTTTATTTATTTTTTATTAATTTCATAGAAAAACAGGAAGGATGGTGCACGGTCGAACCAAAATAATTTAACTGACACCTATACGAAGTCCTATATATTATTACGAGATATAATACAATCATTTTACTTACACCCTTACTTTAAGTCTATAAAACGATTATGGAGCCAAAGAGTCCCGGAATTGACACAAGTAATGATACTTGTTTTTTATAAAAAAAAATATTAATTTTCATCATTTGCGGTTGCCACAACTAAACTGCTCGATAGCTCGTACTGCACCTGTATCAGGATGACAACAGAGTGGGATGGGGGTGGGCTGTGATCTGAAAAAAAAAATGTTTGTAATTTTATTATTAAAAATATTGTAGCTTATAAAATTGATGCATAATGAGGGCATTATGCATGATGTTTGCAGTTACGTCTTTGTAATTCTAGAGGAGCGATGTTCATAACAAAACGTGTGCGTAAAGTAACTGCGTTTTACCTGCACGTAACGGTACAATTATTTTGAGAAATATCTACCCTTAATATGCGTAAACAAAACTTACATGATATTTCTGGTATATGAAGACGAAGTGGGATGGGTTGGAATTGAAATGGGTCTGGAACTGGGATGGGTCTGGTTGCCTGAAAAAAATATAACATAAAAAAATATATTTTCATAAACACAAAAAAATACAAATTTCCGCGCCGGGGTTATAGTATCATTTGAAAGGCCTTACGAAACTCTACAAAGTTATATATACCTATTTCAATTTCAAAATTAAGTGCCCCATTTTTAAAGCCAACCCCAAAAAAATTTACGTGATGTTGCTTCAGTGGAAACGCACCCTAAATCAAGGACGTAGTAATTTGATTCTACTATGGTACCTACCTAGTACCTACATAAAAAACTTACACGATGAATTGCCGGTAAGTGAAGGGAAGGTACTACGCCTACAGGCCTTATCCTGCTGGCGAAGGTGCTGGTTGCAGAGCAGACCCCATTCTTTTAACTTGTCAACACATTTTCACCAACAATCTCTACCCAATCTTTAAAACTATCCGGGCCCTTATTCTTTTGTTGGGAAACGGTGGAATCGAGCAACTGAAATAAGTAAACGTGCGAAATAAACACAGAAAAAGATTTTTGTGATATTGCTAAAGGAAAATTCTGACAATTAAATTTTGTTTTTGATAAAAAGAGTATACCTACCTTTATGAATGTACTCTCGCTAATGACTATTAGAAAATCATTGTCTATTCCCAAACCATAAACTGCTTGACAAGCATTTACGTGCTTGTCAAGCATTGCTTGAACGTTGAGGGAGTTCTTATAAAAAAAAAATTGTATGAAGTAATGATCTTCGCCGATGAGAGATGAAGGCACTTCCTTTACAATAATGTCACTTAGTATAGGAGTGTCAAGAGTGTCCCCCCCCGCGTGTGTGTATTTATTTATTGTATAAACAAAGAAAAGAATACATACGTATAAATTTTCGAAATAAATAAAATAGATATGTTGTTTTTTAGAATCATTAGCAGTGCTCTATTGGTAATTTTCATGTAATGTGAATTTACCTTACCTATCCGATAGTCAAATCACATTGTTTTCAGCTTCGTGTTGCTAACGTTTGTGGGAGCAACGTTATGGCCACCAACCAGCTATGTAGCAATGTAAGATTAAAATACCTATCTCAAGCAGAGGCGGCGTCTTTAGACCAAGATCTTTTTAACGAATATAAATTCAGCGTGGATCAACTAATGGAGTTAGCTGGTTTGAGCGTAGGTACTGCAGTCGCCAAGACGTATCCACCGGCGACGTAAGTTTTTAATTGTATATGGCTGTTATTTATAAGACCCTGTCCAGAACTACTCGCGAATTAGACGCGTTTCGTTATACAATGCTCACTTAGGACCAGCGACGTCAGCAACGTGTGCAATATTGGCAGCAGTGTAACCAAAATCGCGCGTAAATACGCGGCGAATTCGCCCTTTCTGGACAGGCTCTTAGATTTTGTATGTTGACTTAATATACTTAATTATATTTTACCTAGATTCGGTACAGCCTTAATCATATGTGGACCAGGCAATAATGGAGGAGACGGCTTAGTAGCTGCTCGTCATATGGCGTTATTTGGATACAGTGTAGCTGTATACTACCCTAAAAGAACACCAAAACCTTTATATGAAAATCTATTAGAGCAGTGCCAAAGATTTGGAGTTGAGATAATTGACAGATTACCACAACCCAGTGAACTGAAGAGTCGGTACAATGTTCTGGTGGATGCCTTATTTGGGTTTAGCTTCAAACCTCCGGTCCGAGAGGAATTAAAGCCTGCATTGGATGCCTTAATCGATAGTGGACTTCCTGTATGTAGGTGAGCGGTTTAATTGATAAAAATGTAAGACATTGATTGACAAAATTAATCTTCTCACTTTATTTTTTTTTATTGTTGTGTCAAGTTAACTCGGCACCTGAAGCGAAAGTGACCCTTCTTCTTACCTCACGCCACCAATGTCATGCAAGTGGCGCTAGTACACTTGTAAGCGATAATTTATCGATAATTTTCAAAAAAATTATATCAGTGTGAGGTAAGGAGAAAAGGAGAGGGGTCGCTTTCACTTTAAGTGCTGAATTAGGTAGTTAGGTACTGGGATATAACAATCTGCCTACTTATTATCTAAATTACAAAATCTATCGCAATCGCTTTGATTTGACAGATGGATGTGACACATTGCTGCATTTCTTTGGTTAGTTTTCTTTGTGCCAAAAAGAAGCATCAATGTGTATCACATCCTGAAAGTGATGGCGATAGATTTTGAAATTAGACAATTAGCCCTCAGTTCTATTAAGTTAAATCAGAATGAGAAAATAATAATTATAATATAACTTTGTTATTTTCAGTGTTGATATACCAAGTGGCTGGGATGTCGAGAAAGGACCTGGAACTGACCGTGCTCTAAGGCCATCTCTGCTCATATCACTGTCAGCACCCAAACTATGTGCCCGACCAGAGCTACTTGATAATGCCAAACACTTCCTTGGTGGAAGATTCTTGCCCCCGGGGATTATTTCTAAATATAACTTGAAATTGCCAGCTTATCCAAATCAAGACCAAGTGGTTCAAATATCTTGTTAATTTATTCTTAAGAGTTATTGGGTTTATCATTGTTCACGTAAAGCTAAGTATAATTGCTTAGTAAATTATATTCTAAGCAACATGTATTATATTTATATTTTATAAAAGAGCAAAATTTAGTCTAATTTTTGTTGCAAAATCCTTATTATTCCAATCCCCAGATAAAAAAGTAGGTACCATTGACCTGAATTTTTTTTTCTATTTGACTGGACTGGGTGTCTGTATGATTTGACAGCAAAGTTCTTGAGCCTATTTGAAACGCCTCTAGCGTGGGTCCAAAGAACTAATTTTGACGTACAATTAAAATGGTTGCCGTGATGGCCTCTCCAGACTCACGCGCAAATCGTTAAAAAATCATAACTTTATAAACTTGGATTTCGTATTTTTTTATAATATTATTTTAAGGTAGAAAGCAAATGATTTCAAAAGTTTGTATCAATTCTTCAAGGTCCCATCCCTTTCCAATACGCATTTGAACTGTTGCCGTCCTTATCGCCGATGCAACAGTGTGTGAAGGTCAGTGTGCATCGGTTGTTTTTATAAGTAGGTAGTTTTATCTACCACACGCCCAGTCACTCTGCTATGAGTGTTTTATGTATTTAGAGCAATTTTCGTGTATTTAAAATTATGTTTGATTAATTAACTTTTTACATCAGCCTAAATTGCTAATGCGCAACGTAGTAGCAACTTTGGCGTCCATCTTTGTTGAGTGCATGCGAACTATACTGTGTGTGATCCTGATCGCGAACCTCTGCGAGTGTGGAACTGTGGGGCCACTGACCTCCATTAAACAAGTACGCTGGACCGGCTATTGTCATGAAATGAGAGCAATTTTTTGTGCTGATTTGAAAATCGCCATATTGGTGACGTTCGCCTGTTCAGCGTACTTGTTTAACGGAGGTCAGTGGGTGGGGTAGTTTTGCCGTGATTCGCGAGCGATCCGCGCCGCGACTTCATGCCGTGATTCGCGCGTGAGTCTGGAGAGGCCATAATTCAAAGTTTTTTGACACTAGTGATGGTATATCGTCATAAGTATCGATAATTATTAATTATCAATTGTTAAATTTTATTAGCACGTGTTTTTTTCGGGATATTAGTTTATACCTGGCTTTGCAGTCGACTTATTTCTTCGTATACAGTATAAGCATAGGCATCCCGAATTCAGGGCTAGGCTTGAAATACACATGCTACTAAAAATGCATGCTGGTTCGCTACTAGATAGTATGCTTATTTATAGCATGCTCTCCGAGTGTGTACATTTGCTCATGCAAGCACAGAACTTAGAAACATATTACTTTTTGATAGTTACTTACCTATTATTCCATGGTGTACGGGGCAGCTTCCCGAAGTCCAAAACCATGGACTCGGACATAACAGTTTTATAAATTAAACCAGCTTTTGCCCGCGACTTCGTTCGCGTGATTAAGATAGTTTTGCATTTATTTTGAAAGTTGCGGATTGACAATATACCTAGGTATTTATCTGTAGAACTCATTTCACACATTTAAATTTCTCATCAAAATTCATGTACAAACTGGAGCACTCTGTAGCACCCTGTATAATGGGAGTTTTCCAAAACCCTTTCTTAGTGCTCACCTACACCATGAAAGGTATTTACCCAACAAAAATGGTGTCTCTACCTTCAAACAAACTGGAACACCCTGTAGCACCCTGTATAACGGGAATTTTCCAAAACCCTTTTCGTAGTGCTCACATACATTATAATAGGAATCTACCCTCAAAAAATGGTGTTTCTACCTTCAGCCCTATACAAATTCTCATACAAACTTGAACAACCTGTAGCACCCTGTACAACGAAAATTTTACAAAACCCTTTCAAAGTGCTTACCTATACTATGAAAGGTATTTACCCTCCAAAAATGGTGTCTCTACCTTCATACAAACTGGAACACCCTGTAGCACCCTGTATACGGGAATTTTCTTAAATGCTTTCTTAGTGCTCACCTACGCTATGAAAGGTATACCCTCCAAAAATTCTGTCTCTACCTTCAGCCCTATACAAATCCCTATTCAAACTGGAACACCCTGTTGCACCCTGTATAACGGAAATTTTACAAAACGCTTTCTTAGTGCTCACCTACACAATAAAAGGTATCTACCCTCCAAAAATGGTGTCTCTACTTCAACCCTATACAAATTCTCATACAAACTTAAACAACCCGTAGCACCCTGTATGACGGGAATTTTCTAAAATCCTTTCTTAGTGCTCACCTACACCATCAAAGGTATCTACCCTCCAAAAATGGTGTCTCTACTTCAACCCTATACAAATTCTCATACAAACTTAAACAACCTGTAGCAGCCTGTATAACGGGAATTTTCTTAAATGCTTTCTTAGTGCTCACCTACGCCATGAAAGGTATACCCTCCAAAAATTATGTCTCTACCTTCAGCCCTATACAAATCCCTATTCAAACTGGAATACCCTGTTGCACCCTGTATAACGGAAATTTTACAAAACGCTTTCTTAGTGCTCACCTACACAATAAAAGGTATCTACCCTCCAAGAATGGTGTCTCTACTTCAACCCTATACAAATTCTCATACAAACTTAAACAACCTGTAGCACCCTGTATGACGAGAATTTTCTAAAATCCTTTCTTAGTGCTCACCTACACCATCAAAGGTATCTACCCTCCAAAAATGGTGTCTCTACTTCAACCCTATACAAATTCTCATACAAACTTAAACAACCTGTAGCAGCCTGTATAACGGGAATTTTCTAAAATCCTTTCTTAGTGCTCATCTACATCATGAAAGGTGTCTACCCTCCAAAAATGGTGTCTCTACCTTCAGCCGTTAGGGCTCCACGCGTATCCCAACAATGAATGAATCAATCAATCAATTTAGAGTTTTATATGTATAGATAATAATAATATTTTTTATTATGAATAAATAATTCCATAGAATAAGAAGTTTTAAGTTGTATAAAGAGCTATCGATATTTGTGCACATCACTAGATTTAGTACCATGTCTCTCACGCTACGTCCTACAGCGCCAAAATGGCGGAAAACCAATAGGCACAAGAACAGTTTGATTGACAGCAGCCAGTCCAGTGGAATATATACAGGTCAATGGTAGGTACATTATTTAAAATTTAATTTAAGTACACGTACACGTACAAGGTTTAGTTTAACCTACACATACAGCTCACGCAATCTACTCAAGGAATTTATAAGTTGGACATGGTACTTCTATCCCCTCGTTTTCACCAAGGTATATACATGTATAATACAAGTTTTATGCAATTGTTTTGATTTTTGTTCTCATTCATATACATGTATAAATTAGGAATTAGAGAATATGAATATAAGATAAATAATACTACTATAGTTAAAAAAATTGAACCCAACCAACCATAGACAATGAGGCTTACGATTATTATTTTATTCTGTGCTTTTGCGCACCTTATGGCGGGTCCGTAACGAAGTTTTTTCGAAAACATTCAACAAAAACACATACTTAAAACTTTGTTTTTGAAACATGTTTCTCTACACACGCCATCCACAGCGGTTGCGTTTGCGTGGCTTGTGTAGACAAAACTTTAGTGTTGCCAATTTGCTAGAAGAAAAAAGCGTTGCTTTCAAGTGAGACCCTATTTATGCTATTTGTAGTCGCGAAATTATAAAATTTATCAAGAATTAAAAATAGAAGATCGATTAGGAAAATTTTTCGCTGCTCCGAATCAAACTTCGAAGAATTACTTTCATTCATACTTGGCGCACTAAACGCTAGCGAGTTGTCAAAATGACAGATGATTATGACATTACCCTGCCCCTCACAGGCCCGAATCTAGGGGGGGGGGGAGGGGGCACTTGTCCGGGCGCCCTACCGCCTAACTCAAAGCGATAGCTATACTCTATCCGTCCTTGTCATATCATAGCACGATGACAAGGATTGACAGTGCGTGCACTGACGTCATAAATCAAAGCGAGAGAGTACTAGAGAGAGTAGAGGTTAGCAAAGAGATTGTTATAAAACCATAAAGTTAATATTACCTTAGGTATATTAACTTTATGTATAAAACACGGGTAAAGAAAAGAACTGTTGTCAGTGTCAGTTAGCTTTCGTTTGGTAATGTCTGACTTTTAGATATCTTTATATTACGCGTTCACTTCATCATTGCCGCTACCTCTCGGCCCGCTTCATCATTCCGCACCCCCTGTGTCGCCCTCCCGCGCGCTTCCCCAGGCGACGCCGGAGGCGCGGTATGAAGAAGCGGGCCGGGAGGTAGCGGCAAGAATGAAGTGAACGCGTAGTACATAAATATGGATTTACCACTAAATATACAAGTTAAACAGTAATCTCGCGTTTTAACATTTTAATAGCTTATGGGCCGCCCCATACTTCCACAATTTTGCTATTGAAATAATAATATGCAAAAGAAAAAATGTCTCGATTAAAATTTTTAATTTGGAAAAAGTGAAAAAGATGTGAAAGCGTATACGAAATTATCGAAGCAAGGTTAGAGAAATTCAATGAAATAGAATTACCTAAAATACGACAGCGATGGAAAATAGAAAAAAATTCATGCAACAGATCAATTAATGACATGGCAAGGAACAGGATTTCCAAAATGGATGAAGGTCCAAACAAATTATCAGACGCGGCTTATGGACGCGGCTTACTGCCGCGGCTGATAAGTGTGCACACTCTAATAACATCCCGCGTTCCAGATAGCTATCGGACGTCCGATGACGTCATATTAGTCTATGGTTACGTCCGCGACCTACTACATCCGATAGTTTGCACACCTCAGATCAGCCGCGGCAGTAAGCCGCGTCCGATAATTTGTTTGGACATTGAAGGTCCGAACAAATTATCGGACGCGGCTTATGGACGCGGCTTACTGCCGCGGCTGATAAGTGTGCACGCTCTCATAACATCCTGCGTGCCAGATAGCTATCGGACGTCCGATGACGTCATATTAGTCTATGGTTTCGTCCGCGACCTACTACATCCGATAGTTTGCACACCTCAGATCAGCCGCGGCAGTAAGCCGCGTCCGATAATTTGTTCGGACCTTCAAGGTCCAAACAAATTATCGGACGCGGCTTATGGACGCGGCTTACTGCCGCGGCTGATAAGTGTGCACACTCTCATAGCATCCTGCGTGCCAGATAGCTATCGGACGTCCGATGACGTCATATTAGTCTATGGTTACGTCCGCGACCTACTACATCCGATAGTTTGCACACCTCAGATCAGCCGCGGCAGTAAGCCGCGTCCGATAATTTGTTTGGACCTTCAAGGTGCAAACAAATTATCGGACGCGGCTTACTGCCGCGGCTGATCTGAGGTGTGCAAACTATCGGATACGTCCGCGACCTACTACATCCGACAGTTTGCACACCTCAGATCAGCCGCGGCAGTAAGCCGCGTCCGATAATTTGTTTGCACCTTCAACCACGAACGGACAAAAAACAAAAAGGAAAAAGACAAAGGAAAAAGAAAAGTAAGATATAGGATTGAGATGATGTTTTATATAAAATAAATAAATGAGAAAATGGAAAAAAAAGTTAAATAGTTGAGATAGAAGAAAGTGTCGAATTATAAAAATAGTTGAAGAAAATGAGGACTTTTACATATAAAATAAATGAGAAAATAGAAAAAAAAGGAAGTTAAAAATAGTTGATGATGAAGTTGAAGACGTTACGAATAGTTGAAAGAAGAAGACAAATATTGTCTAAATGAAATTAAAGAAGTTACGAATAGTTGAAAGAAGAAGACGAATATAGTCTTAATGAAGTTAAGTATAGTTAGTAGAAGAAATGATGTTGACAAGGAAAAATAAGACGAAAATAGAAGTCTAAGGGTCGTATTACAGAATCAAACTCAAACTCAAATCTCTGCTTGAGTACAGTTAGATAGGGATGGCGCTATATGCGATGAATAGCACCATCCCTTTCTAACTGTACTCAAGCAGCAAGCAGTGCTTGAGTCTCGTCCTATAATACGGACCTAAGATTAGTGTTGTGAAGATTGACGAAAATAGTCGTTGAGCGAGATAAAAGAAGACAAAGATAGGTAAAGACAAATATAAAAGAAGACAAAGATCGATGAAAACAAAGATAGATAAAAACAAAGATAGTAGTAGAATCAGAGAAGAAATGGATTTGATTTAAATTTTTGATTTGAAAAGCAATTCTTAATACTTATACTAATAATATAAACAGTATTAGAATGGGGAGGAAAAGCGCAATTTTATCCCGATAGGTGGCGTCTGGTCTTTGGTACCGGGCCGCCTCAAAGAAAGTGTCAAAACATATGGGAATCTCTTGGAGTATTGCACTTTTTAATTTTATACTGAGAAAATGCCGCATTGTTATGCATGTAACTTGTAAAATATTGGAGTTCATCGATTTCCCAGTAACAAAAAAAATAGTAGGCAAAAAAATATCAAAAAAATATGCTTTTCCCTCGATTTTCTCCTTTGCTGAGCCTGAGAAACATTATAAATCAAAAGGAATGTTTCATGAATTTGATGAAGCTTCGCCAAAATAAAACAACATTCGAATTATAACAGCTTTGTTCTTTAATATTTCAACCTCAGCAGTTTGTAACATATTTATAACTTGGATGAATTTGATAGCTATATCAAATATGGAATAAGCCCAATATTGGGGCCAAACAGAGAATTAATAGAATTTTATATGCCAGAGTCATTCAAGAAACTTAGAATAATAAAATAAATATGATAAAACGGTTCGTGGAATTTTGGATGGTACAGAAATTCCAGTACAGAAACCTGAAATTACTATTGCACAGAAGGCATCATCAGGCAACTATAAACACGGAAATTCACACTCAGTTGCTTTGTTAAAATTTAAATCATATGCTTCTAATCTGAAATAAAAAGATTACTTGTAAATCTTACACGAAATTTAAAGAAATGTAATGCTTGTTAGCAATTTTTTGTAAGTTGCTATAAACTTTCTTGCCTGTTGTTTTGGCTTTTCTTTTCCGTAATTCTTCTTTTATATGAGCTAAAGTTAGCATAGAATACATTGTTTGTCCGCAAAACCGAAAAAAATACAATCTAAGAAAGTAAAATCACGTAATACACAGTCAAGACTCAAGACAATATAAGCTCAAACTGACAATGGACAACCTTTCAAAAAATATAATATGTCGTTTTCACTTTGTATGATGAAAGAAGATACAAAATAAGGGGACACGTATTTTTTATTTAAACTTTTAATTGTTTTTTTGTATATTAAATCACTGTTTGAAATCTTACTCATTCTAAAAGAGCGTAAGTACATTGTCAGGAAGTTGAAATGTGTAGCTTTTGCCAAAAAAAAATCAATTCTGATCTTATCTGTGACAATATGACATCATGATTTCGATAGTGATGTGGCATGGTATTTCTGTAAGTGATGTCGTCGATAATAGACAACATTTTCATTTTGAGAAAGTCGACGTTGAAATGTCGTCAGCTTATATAAATATTTTCAGCTTTTTTTATATTCGCAGCTAGATAGCACTTCTAATTTTGAAAATTTTTCCAAATACGGGATAAATTTATTTTTAAGGCCAGTTTTTTTTTAATATCGACTGTTTACTGGCAATAGGTCCTATCTGATTTTTTTGGGTTTTGGGATTATTACTGCAATCGATCCTATCTGGCTCCCTTGTTCAGAGGAGATTCTAAGCTGGTATTGGTTTATTTGAAATTCACGCTAAAATCAACGTCGAACATAACGTCCTATTAGAGCTCTTTTTGAAGTAAGAAGCAACAAGTACTATCTTCATATTTTACTTGTTAATCGCGCAGTGTGTGTACTGTTCGTTAGTATTTGAAGAAAACTGAAGTTTTTCGTTCGCTAAATGTGATTTTGATGAATGCCAGTGATAGATAACTGTGTTTTACTTCATCGGTAACAAAACAAAGGTAAGATAACTTGTGTTATAATATCAAAATACAAGTTTAGAAAAATAAAATAAGATAGGACTAAGTAGAACTTACTTTTACAGACGAAATATTACAGATAGGACTAATTACATCTAGCAAATGTATGAGTTTGTCTATTATTCACTCACTTTTGTTTTATAAATGTGTTCTACGATGCTAACATTTTATTCATTTCTTATGGGCAGCAATGTCACGCAGTGGTCGCGGCAATCAGTTACTTGCCCTGGTTTTAAATACTGCTGAGGGAACAGAAAAAAATGAGACTAATAAAGAAAAAGCAGCAGGCAACTATCTACCTGCTTAATTTATCTTACAGCTTACTAGGTAGGTACTTACCTTCTCCTGTATCTATCTATCATTACGTCCCTACTATTATTATTCTGTACACCAAGCACCAACATACCTACCTACCTACGCCCTACCTACCTACATCGTGCCTACCTAAGTCCGGGGATAGGTACCTCCATCCTACTTGCCTACCTCCTTCTTTATCTACCATTGTACATAAACTCTTACGTACTTACCTACTATATCAGCTTGTTTACGTCCACTGCTGGCCTCCCCCAAGGATCTCAACAATTGTGAGGACCATTGTAGGGGGGTTATGGGCCTTAACCCACCACGCTGGCCCAATGTGGGTTGGTGGGTCACCAGAGCCTCATCTGTTGGTCGACAGACAGGGTGAACCATGAGCAGGAAAGCTTGGCTTGGGCCCCGAAAGGTGTTGTACGTACTTACCTCTTTAATACCTACTATTTATATCTGTGTACCTATCTAGACTATCTACCTAAGTACTAGCTTAGCTTATTATCCACATTCCTAGCTTATCTTTTTAGTAGGTATGTTTTTTGAAATGCAGGCAGGTACTGCATAAGGTGTGATTTTCCGTGACCACCCTATGCAGTTCCTATGTAGTACGAAGGTGCCTAGGTAAGTAGGTTAGTAGATACTCGAATTTGTGTGAAAGGTATCACCTTAACTACTTACTACCTACCTTCACCTGTATCTACCTATTGATACCCTATTTGTGTACCTTACCCAGATTACCTACCTATATTTTAGCTTACTTTGCTTACTATCTATTTACCTTTCTATCTAATTACTTCTGTAGGTACGAGTATCGTATCTTATTGGAACTAACTTACCTATTTACTTACTTACCTGTACATACCTACCTAGGTACTTTGTTATCAATCTACTCTGGAAAAAATAACTATCAGGTTCTAGAAAATTTGATTTTGATGATAATTGATGATAATAATAGTAGTTTTAGAGTAAGTAGATGGCTCTAACCCTGTATTTTACCAATGTAATTGTTTTTTCACTTTATATAACATAATTAAAATACCTACAGCTAATAATGTCATAACATTATACATAAATAATGTTTAATATTCAGGTAAAAATCATTAACCAAATTGTAGAGTGTGAGACAGCTACCCTAATGGTATTAGAAAGAAGGTGATTCCCTGAAAACACAACAAATTTTGATCCAGAAGTCAGTAAATATTCTAAATGAGGATCTATAATCTTACCTGAAGGCATAGGATTAGTAAGCCACAATGGTGCAAGTTTCTCATCAGTGGGTTTAGAGCCTGTTCTTGAAAGTTGAAGAGGAGTTTTAAAACTATTTCATTTTTAAATCTGTTTCAGATTTCAACGCGTTCCCAATCACGTTTCAAGAAATCAGCTCTTTCGATCACTATGACACTATGCTTGACGACGTTTGTAGAGACGCAACTGTAGATGAAACATCTACTTCTCTACTTGCTGGCTATGAAAGTCAGGACGCTGGATCTAGTAGTTCCGCTCAAGAAAATGTGCAAGGCAAAGTCCCTCATACAAATGCACAATGTCCCGATGAGAATAATGATCTTCCTGAGTCATCAAATCCAAGTTCCAAATTTCCAAAACTAAATGGCAACATCTACAAGATTTAAAAGCTGTTATACCTAGGGACTGTCATTCATTTTACGATAATATGTGCCATACAATAATGCTAAGTTTCTGTTGCCTTCACCAAATATTTGACAGTTTATTTGATTTTTATAGAATTGTTTATTTGAATTGCACGAAATACTATCAGATATTTTGTTACTAGAAATGTTAAAATTTTTGTTATAGTATCAGATAGTACATATTGCTTGGGTTCAATATGTCCTATTGTGTACGGAATTTCCGTGTAATTAGTCCTAAGTAGCGCTCAGAAGACTGCCTTAAAGATATAAAAAAGTTTTATACTGCGTTCAATAAAGGGCCTAAAATTATAAATGACGTGTTTTTTTATTTATCTCCTACATACCACAGACTAATATAAAACACATTTATGTCGCTCCTGAAAAGTTGGTGAATATGACTTAGGACCTTTTGCCAGTAAACAGTCGATATATCCAATATTTCGAAAAACTGGCCCGATTAAAAATTCTATATAATTTTTGAACCTGCTCACAAAATTTCACGAGAATCGGTTGAGATGAGATCTAGTTCTCTACAGAGGAGAACAAACAGCGCCGGAAAGCTGGACTGAAATATGTTTTTTTACATATGTCAGACATTTTGCAAAAATTTCGAAAAATCGAATTTTTCGAAATTTTTTTTATTTAAACACGAGCTGCTAGATGTGCGCTTTATATTCAGTGAAAAATCAGAGAGAATAGTTTATAACCTAGCGGAAACTAGTCAAGGAAATTAAAAGAACACGTTGAAAATATCAGTGTTTATTATTTTAAGGTGTTCACTTTTTTAACTCTTTCTAGTTGTCGCTGCAAACTATAAGGCTGGCCCCAGACCTACCGGTTCCGTTTCTTTGCTTTGCTGTTCTACCATGGACCGCCGGCCAAGAGGCTCATTTTCAATCTATCGCATATTTTGACCTGACCACATTGGCAAGATAGCCATTAGTTTGGTGTTATCAAATATCGTCGTCTGGGGTACGATGAGAAGTTTTAGTTTTCGTTTTAAAAAAAAACTGCTGATTTATACAAAAATTAATAACGAAATTATCAAAATGTATGAAACAGTTCATTTTTTTTCGCGATTTCAGATTTGGTCCCATAGTAAAAGTTGTTCAGTTTTATTATGGTCCCTATCTACCATATTCAGTTTTATAAGGCTTTACCAAACATCTTGTATAAATAAGCGATCGAGTTATTTTTAACTCCATGTTCAGGGTGGCATATCTCCTAAGCTTCCTACTTCGCAATCCAGGCGATGACATTTGATAAAACCAAGCTAATGGCTATCTTGCCAATTTGGTCTAGTCCCAAAATGCGAAAGATTGAAAATTACCCTGGTTGGCCGGCGGTCTTTCAAGCAAGGTAGCACAGCAAAGCAAAGAAACGGAACCGGTAGGTCTGGGGCCAGCCTAAATAGGTAATTGCTTCATGTCGATAGCTCGCAGGCTCTCCTGACGTGTTACGTTTTGTGTTTTGTTGGATAACGGTGGCGCCTAAAACAAAGAAATAGAACTTGTAGTAGTACCTACATCCAAAATATTATGTTACAACTGATTTGAGTTTTCAAATGTAAATTACGTGATTATTATTTATTTACATAAAAGAAAGATGTGCCAAGCCATGTGATGGTTTTCTACTTTTTGTTCCCATCAAATATGAAGTAAGAAAGTACTATAAAACAAATATCGATATAGAAATGCACATCACTAGGCAAAATAATATAACCTCTACGACATGTAATAAAAAATCTGATATTTGCAAAATCAGCAAAGAACTGGACACAAACGACTATTTGTACAAATTATTAGTATATTATAATAGTTTCAAGCTATTAACACTACATAAAACATCTAAAACAATATAAACTTACAGATTAAATCATAATGTTTATTATTACTTCCTGTGCGAGATTTATAGCCTTTAATCACACAAGACGTAATTTCACTGGTAACGCATAAGTATCCCAAACAATGCTAGGACTTTCTTTTAAGTTTTTTACAAGAATATTTTATAAATTTCTACATTTTACTAGTCTGATCAGAAATACGCTTGAATGACATTCTGTCACTATGATTTATTATGACAATGGATTTTATTTTTTAATGAATGCACAGATAATATAAATACAAGACAAATAGACTCAACTCAAACTTCCTGACATTCCCAATTTGGACTAGATTTTAGTTTTTTTAAATAACGTAAAAAATACTGAACTAAAAATTCTGAAAAGAAAAATATGAGCTTAGAACACTAAAATCTCGAAATGGTTTTCTAATTTTAGTACTTTCTCAAAATGAAATGTTGTCCATTGTTCCAAAGACTGAGCGCCATCTGTAATTCACTTTGCCTTCGCCTCCCCATTGAGGGGGGATGTAGAGGTTAGCAAAGAGATTGTTATAAAACACGGGTAAAGAAAAAGAAGAAAAGAACTGTTGTCAGTGTCAGTTAGCTTTCGTTTGGTAATGGTGTCGATTCGGTTGGCAACGACTTAACTAAATTGACAGGACTAAACTAAATTTAGTTTTCCTTCTTTTTCTTTCTGTATCGAAAAGACAAGAACAGAATGCTAAAATTAAGTTTAGTCCTGTCAATTTAGTTAAGTCGTGCTAACCGAATCGACACCAATGTCTGACTTTTAGATATCTTTATACATATATATACAAGTACATATAATATACAAGTTAAACAGTAATCTCGCGTTTTAACATTTTAATACAGCTGGCGTCGAGCGCTCTTTTCTACCGATTTTCGTTCGACATTTGACTCAAATGTATGAGATGTCGATCGAAAATCAGTAGAAAAGAGCGCTCGACGCCAGCCGAGCGATTCAAAATAGGACCCTGATCGGCGTACGTGGTCCCACGTGGCCCACGTCGGTCTAGTAAAGTTCCGCCTTTATCGGTTTACCTATCGATTTCCCACAGAATATACTAATCAAGCTTTTTTCGCGCCCAATTTTCCCGCTGTTTGTAATGTCAATGTCACTGTCAGTCAATTAATGCCGGTGTTTTTAGTGCCTTGCCTGTTTTTGTGGATTTTATTTCAAATTAAACAAAATCGTAAGTAAATTCTTTAGTTAAACCAATAACTTAAATGTGAAAAATACAACGTTGAACTATGCTGCTTGTGTTAGTCCAGTAACATCGCGGCAATCTATAAACTGCAGATCTTATCGATACCTTTGTGCTATAAAAATGCTCTTCCATGTTGTGGCTTTGTGTTAACGGCTTTACGATTTAACAAGTATTTAATCCGCATTTGTCTTCTGTATTTGGGAAAAAGGTTTGTGTTTTAGCCAAGTTTTAGCACTACTTAATCACATAAATGAACTAACCTCCAATCTCCAATTTTCAGACAATGTTTGAAGCCCGACTCCTTCGTAGCTCCATCCTCAAAAAAGTGTTGGAAGCTATCAAAGATCTTCTTACACAAGCTACATTTGATTGTGATGATAATGGAATCCAATTACAGGTAAAGACAATAGAACTGAAATCATCTTGATATTAAATAACTTCTAATTTTATAGCTTATATGTAACCTAATAATATTTCAGGCTATGGATAATTCTCACGTGTCGCTTGTTTCCCTCACCTTACGCGCTGATGGATTTGATAAGTATAGGTGTGACCGGAACATTTCCATGGGGATGAATTTAGGGAGGTGAGTGACCACATAACCTTTGTTTTGGTTTTTGTCATCTGCAGGAAGGTAGTGTACAAGGGCGTCGCCAGCCCAGGGGGGGCAACTATAAAGGATGAGAAAATTATGAATTGTAGGTACAGTCAAGAGGACCTTGTGAATTTATTCAAGTTTTTAGTCAATTGTACGGCCTTAGGTCTTCCACCCTTCCCACCCTTGGTAGTGTAGATACATAGCAAACTTATTGGCGGCTAGGAATATCATGTGAGACAATGCGCAGAGCACAATTTCATTATAAGTAGATGAGGTAAGCAAATCTGTTAGATTAATGCAAATTCTATTTAATCTCATCAACAACCTAAATCTAACCTTATTTTGCTTGCTTGTTAAATTATATTTAAATAAAATAGGTTCTTATTAAACTTCTTCAATTCAATCATAACTTGGTAAAAGTATTGAAATTAAAATTAGTTTATGAGAGACTGGTTAATGGTTACCATAATGAGTACTAAATTCTAACTTATTTTCCACCAAAATTGCTAATTGATTATCAAGACATTCTAGGAACTTAATTTGGTGAGCAGCTAGCTTTTCTGGTGGTTAGGTTTAATTAAATGATAACTGTTTTGAACTATCTCTAAAATTTACAGACAGTTTAAAAATGCTTAGGAGAAAAGACTTGACATATAAGCAGTTGATTAGGCCTTGTAGGTTTTCAATCTATAATTTCTTATAAATAATTTAAGGGAGGGAGGAGAGAAATCTAAACTTGAAAATAATCACAGATAATGCTTTGTTGCAGTATGTCCAAGATATTGAAGTGTGCTGGAGACAAAGACACGGTGACCATGAAAGCTCAGGATAATGCGGACACAGTTACATTTGTTTTTGAAAGTCCGAACCAAGAAAAAGTGTCAGATTATGAAATGAAGCTTATGAACTTGGACCTGGAGCACTTGGGTAAAATCATTTCAATAAAAATAATTATAACTAATTGTTTATAGGCAAGCAGTTGTTACAACTGATAGCTGGTGTCCTGCTATCATTTTGAAATCATCTTTTATAACGTAACTGTACCAATAGCTGACAGTGTACCTAAACCTGACATCTTCGGATACAATTTCATTTATTAAGACATAAAATCATCTTGATCCAATTTAAAAAGAAGGATAAAAAGCATGGTACATTTATTTTACCAGTAGCAACACTTTTTCTGGTATGGCAACACTGGCCACCATTAAAAAAAATATTTTTGTGAACTTTATTTATGTACCATTGTTTTGCTAATTTTCTTAGTAATTTTTATTACACGTCAGGCTTAGGAACATATAAGGATGAATAAAAAATGATGTTGCACGAGCTGGTATTATTTATTTGTAGACTTCTAACATCAAAAGAGGTAGATTATGAGTTTCTTAATATGTCAATACGATTAAATTAACGTTAATATGTCTATATCTATTAAGAGATTTTATAGTTTATTGAATGTCTAATTGTGTCAGCTATTGGTACAGTTATGTTAAATGATTATTTCAATAAAGAGTTCGTGAAGACTGTTTACCAAACAGGACAAATGATAAGGATATACAGACTATAACAAAGTTCATTGGCACATAAATAATATAGCAATAATTATCGATAGGTATCCCAGAAACTGAATATAGCTGTACAATTCGCCTTCCCAGTGGAGAGTTTGCAAGAATCTGCCGTGATCTCTCACAATTCGGAGAATCCATGGTCATTTCATGCACTAAAGAAGGTTAGTTTAACTTTTGTTTTTTATTTTATTTTATAATATCTTGTTTTATGTTCTCTTACATTTGATGAAAAAGTATATGTTATAGATTTTTATGTTAAATTTTCCAGGAGTAAAATTCTCAGCGAGTGGTGATATTGGATCGGCTAACATCAAGTTGGCACAGACGGCAACAATTGATAAAGAAGAGGAGGCCGTAGTCATAGAGATGGACGAACCCGTGACCCTCACATTTGCCTGCCAGTACCTTAATTACTTCACTAAAGCCACATCATTAAGCCCTCAGGTATTTTTAACATCTACTATTTTAGCCATTATCCATATCCTATGATATGATGTTTTAATCTAGGCCCCTTCAGCCATTTTTGTGTTATTGAGTAACAAACATCTGAACATCCAATCTTTTTTTACATTTATAATATAAGGATAGTTGTTAAATGGAAGATCAAGAGCTTTAAATACCTAATAATCTAAAATTAGATTCTATGTAATAAATAGCTGATGATGAACTAAAAGTATGACAAAAAGGACAAATATAGAAGTCTTTGCAAAAAAGGTTTACAAACTTGTTTATTGACAGAAGTTTTCCATATTGACCACAGACCTTCATTCTTGGGAACGTTTACAAAGGACCTCCTAACGGTAATAACATTACATTTCTCACTGTCACGTTACAGAAGGGAATGTAGCAAAATTAGGAAGAAAATCAAAAGATAAAGCTGAAATTCGGAAGTTTATTTTAAATGCCATGTCCATATTTTATTATGTATAGGTATGTGATATTGATTGTCTTCTACTCAACACACCCAAGTGATATTTCCGTTGTTCCCAGGTGCAATTGTCGATGTCTGCCGACGTTCCCTTGGTGGTCGAGTACCGCATCCAGGACATCGGCCACATTCGCTACTACTTGGCTCCCAAAATCGAAGAAGACGATAGTTGAACATAGTTTGACTATACTGTCATATCTTGTTAAATCTCGAATAATGTAATTTTTCTTTTTCACCTGTATCATGTACACTGTGTGTATCTTAAAATGGATAAGAATGTAAACAAACTGAATAAACCTACTTTATAATAATACTTGTGACCTTTTAATGAAGAAAACAACTTTAGTTTTTGCTTCTTATTTTATTAGTTCCACATTTACTATTATGACAGAACTGTAGAAAATGTCCATGTTTCACATGAGTATTGAATAATATGTCAATATTAAAAATTAGGTATCAAATCACCTACATAATTAAATTAAAAAAATATGTGCTTCTAAACAAAATGGAATGATAACTTTTTTCTTATACTACGCGTTCACTTCATTCGTGCCGCTACCTCCCGGCCCGCTTCTTCATACCGCGCCCCCGGCGTCGCCTGGGGAGGCGCGCGGGAGGGCGACACAGGGGGTGCGGAATGATGAAGCGGGCCGGGAGGGAGCGGCAACGATGAAGTGAACGCGTAGTAGCTAAAAATAATATAAGTAAACCAAAATCGTTTCACTTTGAAATTAAGTTAAACCTATTAAAGTCAAATACACATCGCTTTTAAATGATTGTAAATGCAATACACAATTTCTAACTTAGCTTTAAAATTTTACATTTATTTACACACAAGTAACAAATGTCAGATACTGGTATCGAAGTCTTAAAATATAAAATTAACCCAAATCTTCACAATAATCATAGTTTGAAACAATCGAAATCACATTTTATTAATGTCAACTTATACCTAAGCAAGTTCATCACTAAATAACTAGGGGATAAAATTAATACATACGTAAACAAAGTACACTTAAGTACAAAAGGAGGGTAGAGCAGGAATATAAGTGAACGAACACTCGACGTCGCTACAGTTTAGACACGAACTAATGAACGAAACAAATGAACGTGAACCTATTTCAAATAAGAAGTCCTTTTTTGAGAGCTAACTTCAGCAAAACTAAATTCTTAAAGAGGCTGGCGACCAGTGAACTTCTAGTATAAATAAACGTATAATAAAATGATGTGATGTTATTCGGATTAAGACAGTATTTGTCTAAGATTCTTTATAAAAATCCAAAATATCAAACCAAATAAAAATAATGCAATTTACAGATTTGTATGAAAAAATGTAATTGACATTTATTTTGAATTGGGTTACTTATAGATTTTTTATTTAATACCCTAGATAAATACTGTCTTAATCCGAATAGCATAGTGAATTGATTATGCTCAAATTGCAAATCATACTGGTATTACATTTTAGGAAGATCACTGTTCATCATATCAGCCGCATTACACCCACTGCTGGGTATAGGCCTCCCCTAAGGATCTCCACGACGATTGGTCCTGCGCTGCCCGCATCTAATGGCTTCCCGCAACCTTCAACCTCTCGTCGGTCCCACTTGTCGGGGGCCTACCCACGGAGCGTCATCCGGTGCGCGGTCGCCATTCCAGAACCGCCCCGCCCCAACGGCCATCGGTTCTTCTCGCTATGTGTCCCGCCCATTGCCACTTCAGCTGAGCAATCCTTCGAGTGATGTCGGTTACTTTAGTTCTCC
The DNA here is from genome assembly GCA_928269145.1 of Agriphila tristella. Lineage (NCBI taxonomy): Eukaryota > Metazoa > Arthropoda > Insecta > Lepidoptera > Crambidae > Agriphila > Agriphila tristella. The sequence goes on along the minus strand of OV743436.1, from coordinate 24,120,613 downwards.
TGCGGGTCTCCTCGTTTCTGATTCGATCACGTAGGGAAACGCCGAGCATGGCTCTCTCCATTGCACGCTGGGTGACCTTGAGCCTCCTTATGAGACCCATAGTTAGCGACCACGTTTCACTGCCGTAAGTCATCACTGGCAACACACACTGTTCATAGACTTTCGTCTTAAGACACTGAGGTAAGTCGGACGCGAAGATTTTTCGAAGCTTCCCGAATGAAAGAGATCTCTCGTCGAATCCAACTCGGGTGGGCAGAGTTGGATTCGACGAGAGATCTCTTTCTCGAAGTTGGACCTACCTAACTGGACTGCCTGTCCTAGGTATACGTAATGGTCAACAACTTCAAGTGTAGTGTTCCCAACATGAACTGGAGAGGGTACAACATGGGCGTTTGACATAATTTTCGTCTTATCCATGTTCATCCTAAGATCACTGTTCGCCGCCCTCTTAATAGTTTGGTCAACGAAAGAGAGACTCGATTGGATATGGAACTAATTTTGCGCTTTATTTTAAGGTTCAGATTCCAATAACTTAACCTCTAAAGGTCAAACCGCACTACAGCGGAGCGGCGCTGCGCGGCGCAGCACTGCAGCGGAGCGGCGCGGCCTCTCCTAAACGCACTATCGCGGCAGCGGAGCGGCGCGGCGCGGCTCAAATTGCCAGACGTGGCAAGATTTCATTGAAGTTGGACGCACGAACGAAAAGGGAACGCTCGGTCACGCGTTCCCTAGAACGAATTTCCAAGGAACGATTTAGCAATATTTTTTATTTATTTATTTGTGATGAGATATGATTATGATGATTTATGAAATGATCACATAAAATACCACTTTGTAATTTAATCAAAATTTGTACACTGAAATATCAGTAGAAATAGATATTTCCAAATACCCTCTATAGACTGAAGCTCGATTATGAAGAATATTCGGCCGCGCCGCGCCGCCAGCTATACCGCACTAGCGGCAGCGGAGCGGCGCGGAGCGGCGCGGCGCGGCAAAATATTCTTTTGCACCCAAATCTGCAGTGCCGCGCCGGTACGCGCCGCGCCTCTCCGCTATAGTGCGGTTTGCATCATTGCAATCAATAGAAATAATATTTGGCCGCGCCGCGCCGCGCCGCGCCGCTCCGCGCCGCTCCGCTGTAGTGCGGTTTGACCTTAAACGTTAATTTAACAGGACGTTAATTTAACAGGGAAAGTGGCGCCGCCATTTCAATCTCATCTTTCGTTGACCAGACTATAAAGGAATAGAGTCCAATATTTATGAACATGCTATCTTGAGCTTTATTCCAATAACAAACGATATTTTGCTTTGCAGAAGTTATTATAAAAGGAATTCGTATTTGGAATACACATTAGTTTAGTAGCGAGTCGTCGGGGGAGCGTTTCACTGTTTCCACTTCTTGGCTGAGAAGAGCACGGCGCGCTGCTTGAGGAAGAGCGAGTAGCTCTGCTTGCGCGGCGCGGGCGGCGGCGGAGCGCCCGTATCCGACTGCTTCTTCTTCTGGTTGGCGCGGCGGTTGGCTTCCGCCATGGCGGTCACGTACACCGACCGGCTACGGCCGCGCCCTCTTCCTGCAAATATTTGTGTAGTGAGGATTTTCATGCACGTGTAAGGCCGTTAAAGCTGCGTTGATACTTGGACCAAGTAGTTTAGATGACTACTTGGACGCTACTTGTATCATGTAAACGAACAATCAAAACGCACTTAAATCAAAATTTTGATCAAAGTAAACTTGGACCATGCTTAAAGGTCAAGCCACACAGCGGGCGTGACGGGGCGCGGCGCGACGGGAGTTCACACTGCGGGCGTGATCACGCATATGTTCTGCCCCGCCGCGCTTCCGATCTGTATTCACGCTCGGCGCGACGGCGGCGTGGCGCGACGGGACGCGACACGTCGCGCCACGCCGGCCTGTGTGACGTCGTCCATAGTATCTAGTACATTACAACTTCTCAGCGTCGCGTCACCGTCCCGTCCCGTCACGCCACGCCCGCTGTGTGGCTTGGCCTTTACTTTCATCCAAGTCTTGAATGTTGAATGGCGACCGCGCACCGGAGGACGCTTCGTGGGTAGGCCCCCGACAAGGTAGACCGACGATCTGGTGAAGATTGCGGGAAGCTACTGGATGCGGGCAGCGTAGGACCGATCGTCGTGAAGATCCGTAGGGGAGGCCTATACCCAGATACCCAGCAGTTGAGTAGTTTTGATGACTACTTGGACGCTATTTGGATCATGTAAAGGAGCTATCCCAGTGCACTCTGATGTTGCCGTATGCAAAAAGCTACTTTGATCGTGTCAGCAGGACGGTATCCAAGTATACTTTGATCAAAGCTACTTGGTCCAAGCATACTTTGATCATGTCAATGTGACTTTAGAGCTGCCGCATTCTACAATAGAACAAGTGGGACTTTAACTGCCTCTGTGGTCTAATAGTTCGTCCACCCGTGTAAGACGCAGGGGTTCCGGGTTCAATTCCCAGGAGGGATTCCCACAATTTGTACTTGATTTGGTTGGTGGAAGTCCATCCTGAGACAGACGCCATAAAAACAGTTTAAACTGTTGTCTTCTTAGTTAGAGGTAAGATAACCAGTTCCTCAGTGATGAGGATTCCGAATGTAGTGCGCTTCCACCTTCGGCCTTATCATCATTTAACATCACGTGAGGTCAAGGCTAAGAGGCCGAGCTCTATCCTGTTATGCATTAAAAAAGTGGGAACAAGCTACCTGCTCCCCCCCCGCGGCCTCAGGACTCGTGCCTGACTTCGGAGGGCCCCGGCTCGTCTGATGATCTAAATTCTAAGTGCTAAGTAGAACAAGTGGGCACAAGCTACCTGCTCCCCCCCGCGGCCTCAGGACTCGTGCTTGACGTCGGAGGGCCCCGGCTCGTCTGACGGCTGCCGATCTAAGTACTAAGTAGAACTAGTGGGGACAAGCTACCTGCTCCCCCCCCGCGGCCTCAGGACTCGTGCTTAACGTCGGAGGGCCCCGGCTCGTCTGACGGCTGCCGATCTAAGTACTAAGTAGAACTAGTGGGGACAAGCTACCTGCTCCCCCCCCGCGGCCTCAGGACTCGTGCTTAACGTCGGAGGGCCCCGGCTCGTCTGACGGCTGCCGATCTAAGTACTAAGTAGAACTAGTGGGGACAAGCTACCTGCTCCCCCCCGCGGCCTCAGGATTCGTGCTTGACGTCGGAGGGCCCCGGCTCGTCCGACGGCTGCCGATCTAAGTACTAAGTAGAACAAGTGGGGACAAGCTACCTACTCCCCCCCCCGCGGCCTCAGGACTCGTGCTTAACGTCGGAGGGCCCCGGCTCGTCTGACGGCTGCCGATCTAAGTACTAAGTAGAACTAGTGGGGACAAGCTACCTGCTCCCCCCCCCCCCCCCGCGGCCTCAGGACTCGTGCTTGACGTCGGAGGGCCCCGGCTCGTCTGACGGCTGCCGATCTAAGTACAAAGTAGAACTAGTGGGGACAAGCTACCTGCTCCCCCCCCGCGGCCTCAGGACTCGTGCTTGACGTCGGAGGGCCCCGGCTCGTCTGACGGCTGCCGATCTAAGTACAAAGTAGAACTAGTGGGGACAAGCTACCTGCTCCCCCCCCGCGGCCTCAGGACTCGTGCTTGACGTCGGAGGGCCCCGGCTCGTCGTCGTCGACGGCGGCGGGGCTGATGATCTGGTCGTGCAGCGTGCGCAAGTGCCGCAGCAAGTTCGACTTCACGTTGAATCCCTTGTTGCATAAGCCGCACACGAACGGCCGTTCGCCTGAATGGAAAATTCGGGTTACAAAAATACCCCTAATGCCTAATTTAATAGATAGGGACCATCAATAGCAAGATGTATGTCAGTATCTGCCATATACGGGTTTTTTAAAGAAGGACGAAACAGAAACTATCGGCCAACTGCAACATAATTATCTAGAACCATCGAACCATAGAAACTGGCTCTTAAAGTTCAAAATCGGCTGTATTGTAGCTTGACTGCGTGCCACAGTAGTAAATCAACAGCAAATCGAATTACAGATATAGGAGACTAAGAAAATAACGAAATTATTCATCAAAACGAGCTCTGTGGTCAAGTAGCTTTCACGTTGGTTTTCATTATGTATTTCTGAGAACCCGCGTTCGATTCCCAGCTGGATCAATGTAAAAAATACAAACTTATCTAGTGTCTATTGTCTCGAAGTCAATGTTTATGATACATTATTTCCGATTTCCATAACACAAAAGTGCACTATAATAATTATTATTATTGATGTTCAAGTAACTGCTAATCTTATCTTTTCTCACCTGCACCAATTTTGATTAATTTTACAATAGAGAAGAAACTCCTTTATCCTTTTGGACCGTAGGGAGAGATAAAGGATAAAGGAATTTTACAATAGAGACAGATTGGACCGTTAACTATTTATTTCAGAACTTTCAAGCAATTATCTCTGTTGTAAAATTAATCAAAATTGATGCAGGTGAGAAAAGATAACAGACGCTCCAATCTATCTCTATTGTAGATGGTATTGTAGATGAGGAGATAGGCTAATTTTCTCGCGAAAATGAATAGCAAGCAGTGAGATAGAGGAATAAAGTTCGTAGCTAAACCAGCCTGCCTTTATTTCTATTTAACTATTTCAGAACTTTCAAGCAATTAGATTTGACCGTCCAATCTGTCTCTATTGTAGATGAGGAGATAGGCTAGATTTTCTCGCGAAAGGAGTGAGATAGAGGAATAATGTTCGTAGGTAAACCAGCCTGTATTTATTTCTATTTAACAAGAAACATGAACCTAAAATTCGTAGATCTCGATACGTACCTGTGTGAGTACGCATGTGTATGAGCATGGACGCATGCGAAGGGAATGTCTTCTTGCAGTGCGAGCAAGTCTTGTTTTGCGCGCCCTCTGTGAAACGATTGTGACGTTTTGGTGGGGCACTGTTGTTTGATATGGCCAATTCTAGACAACCGACATCGAACGACTTTAGAAAGGGTTCAGTCACAATAGCTTTGGAAGACAATCACATAACAGTAATGCTTTGTTTTTTTGTTACTTCAGAACTTTCAAGCAAATTATAAAGTGATATTTTCGTGCGGTACATTAATTTGGATATTGGAAAACAAAGCATTCCAGGATCAATTTTCAAGAACATAACTGAAGTGATCATCATGGGTGTAGCGAAACTTGTGAAGTGTAAGAACAAAATAAATCATTGTACACATATCGGAAAAAGCTTTGGTTATAAAGATAAAATAAGCGAGTAAAAAAATATATTGTGACTTGATGTTCGTTTGTCGAGAATTAGCCACATACATAACAATCAGGTTTCAGCTATGTTAGTAATTATAAAATATTAAGATTAGTTAATATAAAATAAATACCTAATACATGATTATTTGTTAATAGGTTATCTATGTTATGTCATATATTAAAATGTATTTAAAAAATAGATTCAATATGTCTATGATCTATACTATAGGCATCACAGAATACTCTTATCATCATCGGCCCACTGACCTCCATTAGCACTTGTTTATGGAGGTCAGTGTCATCAGGCATTTCTGGTGTCACACAGCTCTGCACACATCACAGGCCTTCTTTATGGGTGGATAAGGAGGATAAACTATAAACCAACTACACTGGCCCAATGCGGATCGGTGGGTAATAACTGCAGATGCAGGCGGGTCCAACGGCTCGAGATAATACATATATGGTCACCCATCCCATGAACGAACAACCATAACGAAAGTAGTTAAACTACCGCAAGCACAGAGCGAACGCGATTACCCGCTGCGCTGTTGATCTCCTATCCTGTTCAACGGGGGCGACGGGGGCGGCGAACCCCTGCCGCCCGCACCTCTCACAACCCCTGTTCTCGTCTCCCTTCGCGCCTCTGTGCCCCGCGCGCGAGGACTCATTTAACCGGTCGGCCTATAGTTTATTGTACCAAAATTTGGAAAAAAGTATTTTCTTAAGATAATGCTCATTTATGACAAGAGAAGTGTGCAAGGATCGTAGCAGGTAGCGATCCATAGTCTCTGTCTACTCTCATGGGAAACAGGCGTGAGTGTATGTATGTATGACAAAAGAATAATAAACGGGTCATTAGCTCACCTGTGCCACCTTGGGCTTCAAAATTCAATACACAAGCCAGGTAACGAATTGAGAATACAGTCATAAGTAAGAGCACGTCTGCACCGTACGGGGAATATGAGTAGACTAAAAAGTACTCGTACACCGCCTTAGCGTTTATCACTGACCAATCACAGTTAAAAAATTGTGTGAGTGAGATAGCGCTCTACTAACTCGTTTCTGTGAACAGATTATAGTACTGTCATCAAAGCCACGCCCATTTTTGCTAGACGTGAACAAAACACGAAAACATGGCTCTGCGGCCTCGGCTTTCATACACAATAATAGGGAATATGCATCAATTTTTTTTTTAATCTTAATCAAAAGTATAATGCGTGAGAAAATTAACTGTAATATTAAAACTTTACTCTTGCGTTTTTTTCTCGTGATATAGTTACTTGAAGTTAGCGCGCAGCAGCACCCGCCGAAAACGCTCCATACAAAACGGTGACGTCACACATCACGTTTCGGGTGTGTTTCGGCGCGTTTAATATGGAGTTAGCCAATAATCTTCAATTATCTCCCTAAATTTTGCGTTTAAGTACATATGTGTCATACAAAATATTATTTCTTATTCGATATTCTATCTGACTGTAAAGTGCATTATATCCGAAAATAAAAATAAAAATATCGTCATTTTCCCCTGATTTCATCGTGTGATAAAACTAAAATAATACATTTTTTTTATTTTTTTTTCCTGTTCTATCATGTTTTTATAAGTGTCCGCAGCGATCAAGCTCAAATTCATCAAAATCGGTGACTTATGCATATTCCCTATTAGCACAGATAATATAATACTATGAATTAGCATACTGAAACAGATTATTATCTTTTCCTATCCATAGTAAAGAAAAAAAAGATAGTACGTACGATGTAGTGGTGGGGGCACCCCCTTGCCTCCCCCCCCACATCGTTGCCTTGTCAACTCAACATAATTATGCTATGATGTTACTTTTTTAAATAAAACTTGAATGGGCACTGACCTGACTCGGTGTGCGTGCTCTGTATGTGGCGCACCCACTCGGCGGGGTTCGGGAAGTGCTTCTGGCAGAGGTCACAGCGTAGCAGGGCCATGGTTTCTTCGGTGTCGTCACTCTGTTAGATATAATTTATTTATTCAGTCCAACAAATTTATGTAGACCAACAGCAACACAAACAGAATAACAGTCAGCCAATTATAGATCTTCACGTTTATGAAACATTATTTTAAATGTAGATAAGTGTGGACAATATAACTAATTAGCACTTGAAAAACTTAATGTAACACTTAATACAAATTTAGACAATACCTCTACTAACTATAAATATACTACAGTACGTAAAAAACATCCTCACATATTCGACGCCTCGCAGTGAACTAGATATTTCTAAGTTAGGTATTTGTTTGTATTGCTTTTAAGATGCATACAGTGGTGGTCACATAATTAGTCGATTTTAATACAAACGAGGATATTTTGAAGCCTTGGTTCTTCGCCAATCTAAGTTAATCCTAGCTGTGATCTGATGATGCCTATCCAGAGAGTGAATAGAGGAGATTCAGATCGCTATACACACCCAACTGATCTGATCAACATTCTAATGATATAAGGATACGAGTTCTCAGTTTCAGTAACCTCCGCGCACAGCTCGCACGCCAGCGGGCTGTACAAGTATATAGGAGCACAAACTGACCGCAGAGCGGTGCTTCCTCTTGCGGGAGTGCGGCTGGTCGGCGGCGTGGCCCTGCACGTGGCGCACCCAGCGGGCTGTACAAGTATATAGGAGCACAAACTGACCGCAGAGCGGTGCTTCCTCTTGCGGGAGTGCGGCTGGTCGGCGGCGTGGCCCTGCACGTGGCGCACCCAGCGGGCTGTACAAGTATATAGGAGCACAAACTGACCGCAGAGCGGTGCTTCCTCTTGCGGGAGTGCGGCTGGTCGGCGGCGTGGCCCTGCACGTGGCGCACCCAGCGGGCTGTACAAGTATATAGGAGCACAAACTGACCGCAGAGCGGTGCTTCCTCTTGCGGGAGTGCGGCTGGTCGGCGGCGTGGCCCTGCACGTGGCGCACCCAGCGGGCTGTACAAGTATATAGGAGCACAAACTGACCGCAGAGCGGTGCTTCCTCTTGCGGGAGTGCGGCTGGTCGGCGGCGTGGCCCTGCACGTGGCGCACCCAGCGGGCTGTACAAGTATATAGGAGCACAAACTGACCGCAGAGCGGTGCTTCCTCTTGCGGGAGTGCGGCTGGTCGGCGGCGTGGCCCTGCACGTGGCGCACCCAGCGGGCTGTACAAGTATATAGGAGCACAAACTGACCGCAGAGCGGTGCTTCCTCTTGCGGGAGTGCGGCTGGTCGGCGGCGTGGCCCTGCACGTGGCGCACCCAGCGGGCTGTACAAGTATATAGGAGCACAAACTGACCGCAGAGCGGTGCTTCCTCTTGCGGGAGTGCGGCTGGTCGGCGGCGTGGCCCTGCACGTGGCGCACCCACGCGCCCGGCACCGTGAACACCTCCGCGCACAGCTCGCACGCCAGCGGGCTATAGATCTAAACAACAAACATACATTACTGTTTAAAAACAATTACTTTTTGATGTAATACCATAGGTCACTGAAAGATTCTACAAATCTGAAATTAATATATGGCCCATTTCTTTATATTTTTCTCCAGACACGTTTTGAACCAGAAAAATGATTCAGTAATTTTGTCTCAATACATTTTAATTTTGAAAATGCCTAATGAAACAACATTAGGTACTGTTCTGGGATGGGCTGTAAGTAATCTGTCATTCAAAGTATATTTCTTTCTTTTTAGGGTTCCTTACACAAAGGGTAAAAATTAGACCCTATTACGAGACTGTATCTCATGAACCGTGATAACTAGACAGTTGAAATTTTCACAGATGATGTATTTTTAATGCCGCTATAACAACAAATGCTAAAAAACAGAATAACATTATTTAGGTGGGGCTCCCATACAACAAACGTGTTTTTTTTGCCGTTTTTTGGTACAGAACCCTTCATCTCACTCTTGACTGGTTTTTAAAATATTTATTGCATTTCAGGTCATACATTAATCAATTTCTATATAACTAAAATTAAATAGAACAAGAAATACATACCAAACTTTCTTCTTCAATGTCCATTTCGTCTAAAGGTTCAGTTTTGACACTCATCTCGGCTTGAAACATTTCAGCTATAGATCTTTCCTCCTCCTCTATGCTACTGGCGTCCCACTCGGGCTCATCTTTTATTTGAACTTCATTTATTACTTCTGTATTGCTTTGTGAAGATTTTTCTGTAAATGTAAACATATTTGAAGTGATTAAGCTTCAAGCTCGTATGGAAATTGTATGGAATATAATTGTTCTATGTCACAAAGGCCGTTCGGCTATGAATGTTGTTAGGCATGCACATGTATAGTGTGCACTGCATCCTCTCGTATTTCACACACTTAAATAAAGTGTATGTGCACATTTAACAACATTCATACTGAACTGCCTTTGTGAAATAGAACAATAGTTGAACATGAAAAATACTTGAAGTAACCGAGGCATTATCATCATCCTTCGATTCGTCATTATCTGTAGTATTTTTCTGTTTCTTCCCATATTTTCTTTCAGCTGCATGTCGTCTAAGTATTCTAGGAGGCGGAGCTTCATCAGGAGAGTCGTCTGCTATGGTTGTGGTTGCCATAGAAACGGTGGGTGTGGACGATGGTGTTGGAGTTGATACTGTGGGTATTGAAGGCGTATCTGTTGTCGGTGCTGGAGCAACCAGTATGGTTTGGCCTTTTGTGCCACCAGGCCGTATTGTAGCTTGGGTTGTGCCATCTGAAGTCTTGATAAATACCAATTTGGGAGGTCCAATGAACATTGGCCTGTGAGAAAAGCAAAATAAATATTTTTATTATGAAATTTTAATAGTCATCTTCTATTATTATCATATCAACACAGTACACACATATTAAATATATAAAAGAAAGATAGCTAGTTCCTCAGTGATGAGTATTCCGGGTGTAGTGCGCTTCCACCTTCAGCCTTATCATCACTCAACATCAGGTAAGGTGAAAGCCAAGAACTACCCCGTTGTTTAAAATAAAAATTAAATTACCTCGTGACATTTTGAGGTTGTACGGGACCAAATGTTTTGAGCAGCTTGTCGTCTCTCTTCACAGTTAGCTTTGGTTGAATATCTTCAGGTTTCTTAGCAACTACAGTTTTTACACTAGGCACAGTTGCGACCGCAGTGGTGCTCTTCTCCGCAGGGATCGAATCGCCACCGGCCTCATCTGTTTGTCTCCACAAACCACGGATTTTTAAGACTTCTCCTGCTTTTAACACTGTATCTAACACTTCATTTGAAACTGTTGTTTCACCTGAAACAAGATTATGTCCAGCTGTGTATTGTTGTAATTAGGACAGAAAGACATAAAAAAGTACTTTGTGAGAAAGACCCTCACTACAGCCCACCAGCAGCCTACCATGAGTTGATGCAACTGTTTGTTGCAACTATTGTTTTGTCTCTTTCACTTGCATTGACTGGGAACAGTATATCCAATAGTTTACGTTAACATTAATAGTTTGCATTAACTCATGGTTGGCAGTATACATGGGCGTATCTAGAGATATCTTCCAGGGGGGCAAGACCTGGGGGGGGGGGGGTTCTAGTCACATTGGAGTTTAGGGCAATAGCAATATATGAGCAATAGACGATTAAATCACATGTCGAAAACTTATGTGAATCACAGACTTTGATGTATTGTATGGAATTGATAAGCTAACGGCACGTAATTTTATAGTTTACTGCTTATTTCAAAGCTTTAATACTAAGCGTAGCATTCAAACGAATAGAATTTTGGCCATTTAAGTAGGGCCTCTGGGGTAGGCACCAGACTGTTCCTGGAGTGGGTATGTCTCCCCCCTTAGCCCCCCCTTCCTACGCCAATGGCAGTACAGTTAACAACAAGAAATATAAGTGGCACAGAATTAATAATAGTACTGGCAGTTTATAGAATTTGTGAACAGCACTAGCGACAGAAACACAGTATTGGTATCTCACCTTTGTACATATACTCAACGAGGATCTTTAGAGCCTTAGTTGATATTTCGGACGGCAACACAACATAAAGCATGCCGCCCATGCGCGTGACAGAGCGCTGCCCTTCGAACAGGCTGCTCAGGTACACGCTGCACGAGCTCAGGATGAACTTGTGCGCTGGTATCTGAGAGCCGTCCATCGTACACAGCACCACATCCGTGAACCGCTCCGACCGCAACAGAGCGGCCACCGAGCCGTTCAGATGCGAGCTGTGCGAATGCCATTTTAGCTGGTATGTGTCCGTAGACGTCATTCTTACTAAATCACATTTCTCTCGACATCTTCACAATTTACTGCTGAAAAACACAGGTAAACAACTTTTTATAACCTCAATCTTTGAACAAAATAAAACTCTGTTTTGTTTACAATGCGCGCCGCGCGACACTAGCGTCGCGTGCGTGGCGTCGCATCACTATTATTTTATTCTGTGGTCGCATGCATCGTAATCAATCACGTAAATTCTATTATTTTTTAAATTATTACTTAATTTAGTAATAATTTCCAATCGGAAAATCTTCAAAAAATGTATGCTAGAACATTTACTACAAAATTCAGTGCTACAAAATATATAGAAAATAAAAAATCCTATAAAATTAATTTCCGGAAGTAGGAAGTTGTAACAAACAAATTAGAAGGAACCGGAAAACAAAAAACTAAAAAAATACAACAAGCAATAAAAAAAAACAGTTAAAAAAATAGTTTACCTCGTTGACCCGCGAAGTTTTAAACAATTTTGACAGTTTTTAACGTGTTTTTATGTAATTTTGGATTTATGCTAAATATTTTATTTTATTTACAACTTAGTATCGAAGTAGTGCGCGCAACCACCGCTTGCGATTCTCCAGTTGGGTGTGCGGCGGCTGCGGCTGCGAAAATCGATAGAATTCGTATTGATTTAACTCGAAAAGCGGGGTTGCGCGTTTATTTATCTGATCGATCCACGCCGGAGAGCGCGCCTGCGCCGTCGCTCGCTCGCAGGGGCGCTCGTGGGCCGGCGCGCGGCGGCGGCGCCCGCCCTGCCGCACCACCCACCCTGTTCACGCGCAATACGGTGAATTTCCCTCGCAATTGTTATGTAATGTAGCTAGATAGGTAACTCTACCTATTATTTGAAGTGACGCGCCGACAAGAAAGACATTTGTTTAGTACCTACCTATAAAATGATTTTTGTCCAGAACCGGAAGCGGAAATGCGTCAAAAGTTTAAACATTTCGCGCTTATCCTTATGCACTTAAGTTTTATATCGGGTCATTTTGAACGGGTATGATTTTATCAATTACCTAATAAATGCATTTTCAGTGACCTAATAAATAATATTTGTTCCCAAAATAGTAGATCTGTCACCTAAATTGAATCACCAAATAATATTAAAACGCTTACCTAAATAATAATTAAGAATTACTTTGAAATTATATCAATCATCAAATAAATATATATTGGGTATCAAAATAATAAAAGTGTCACTAAAACTGAATCACCAAACAATATAAAAATGTTTAGGTACCTGGTCTAAGAATTATTTTTAATCACTGGAAAATAATATTAATATATCAAATAATTCAACTGAAAGACGATACTTTGTTGCATCTAAAATATTTCTTAAGCCCCTCCTCTATTTGTTTATTTTAAGAAAGGATATTTTTTCGTTTTAAATATAATTTTCAGCACATTCTAAGTTATCAAATCTTTGAATGAATGTCCAAACTTTATTTTGTGAACTTTTCCTTTTTGGTAGCAAGTTCACTTCTTCATCTGAACCACTCTCCTCAGGCTCTAGCATTGAATTAAGGAACCGATCTATTTATTAGGTGACAGATCTATTATTTTGATGATTGACTTACTTTTTAAAGGGCAGAGCTATAGAAAGAAGTGATCAAACTATAATTTAAGATACATATTTACATTAATCCGATGATATAAACTTAGGAATCGTTTTGATTAATATGATGACTAATAAATTTCTTGGGGATAGATATTATTATTAGGGTATTGCAGATTAGTGACACATCTAAACTTAGGTGACAGAAAATATTGTTCCCATTTTGAACATACCATCCGAATTTCAAGGATGTGTTTAGTCTATGAAACTGAACAACGTTCTCTAAGGAACACATTATGGTCAAATATGTAAAATAAAAATCTACTTTCCATAGAAATAAAAGAGATCACGTGTCGTGATCATTCTATGGTCATTCCATACTAAATAGTAAGTATGGAATGACCAAAATTTTGTGGCAAAATTTGACACATGTTTCTTACATAAAGTTGTTTAGTTTCATGGACTGGACACATCCCTAAAATTTGGATGGTAAGTTCAAAATACTATACATACTACAAACCGATTTTTAACAACTTTCTCGATTATTATAAGTACTTAGGTACCAACCTACAAGCTATAAGGCAAAAGATTTTCGCCAAATAGTATTATCAGAACTTACAAGCTAAAGATTTTAAATAGTTTAATATTTTTTATTTCAGTCATTCACAATGCTATTTTTATATTAATATATAATATTCATTATCTTAGTTTAAAATTGTTTTTTGCTAACGATGTACGTACAAACTGTACAGCAATATTGCTCCAGAGACAACTAGTGGAACAACATTAAATTTTGATTCCTTTACTTCGAAATCTCGTTCGTATCCGCTATCTTTGATTGAAAGTGAACAATCATTATTGTACCTAATATCACATAAAAAATCATTAATTGTTTTACGCAAATCTATGGTTTTTACACATCAGAGCGCGATCTTTTCTGCAGTTGGGCTTAGTTTTTAAACTTTCTTTTCTTTTGTTTGGCAAGGGCGACATAGAAATTACTGACTTTTTAATTTAATAACTAATATTTTTTAAGTATTTCTTAATTAAGTGTTTCTTACTTTGGAAAACAAGGTTTTTTAAGTTTGTAGTTTTCCAAAAAAATCCTTAACCTTAAAAAACAAAAAACCTTAAACTTAGCAATAAGCCTTAGTTAATTTCAATAGTCAAAGTCAAATAAGTTTTATTCAAATAAACTTAATTATTAGGTACTTTTGAATCGTCTATAATTCTATATTTTCCTACCACCCGTTCCAGACTTTTTTAGCTGACAAGAAGAACGGGCGCAAGAAACTTATCAGCTGTAACAGCCATAAGTAACGATATTTACAAACTTTAATAATATCGAGTACAGTTTCAATATTACAGGTTTTTTATTACCTATTAATTTGGTTGTCACAGCATTGAAAACTACGAAATTAAAGTTCCTTTATGCCCGGGATACACGAGGCTAGTTTTTCAAGCTAGGATAGCAAGCTAGTGTCAGTAAGCTAGCAAGCTAGTGCTTCTGGCTTCGTGTAGACAAAACTAGCTTTATTTCTAAGCTAGTAAGCTAAGCCCGAAGTACTAGCTTGCTTGCTTACTGACACTAGCTTGCTATCCTAGCTTGAAAAACTAGCCTCGTGTATCCCGGGCATAGCGTTTTCTTTCTAAGTAGGTATAGAGAAAAGTATAAGCTAAGTATCATATTTTTGTCTATCACTCAACTGAGTGAAATCGGCTCAAAAAAGTATATTTAACCTTTTTAACACTTTTTTTATTCTTGACGTTGTACGGCTTCTTAAGGTCGCAGGTTTGATTCCTGAAGGGGTATGGAAGGAAAACGAAATATCTACTTTACCTACTAGCTAAGTAATTCCTAAAAAGGCCCTAATCCAAACAGTTTTTAAAACTTTATTCGATGTTCGCAAACATTGAAGAATTCAGGCATGCGATGTTATAGGTGTAGGAAGGTAAGTACATACCTACTTAATTTTATAGTATTATCTTTAAATTTAATTTACCAATCTATTAGACTTTGTCGATAATTAATTTTGTTATGTCTCTAAATTCTGTGAGATTTTAGGGTTCCGTACCAAAGGGTAAAAACGGGACCCTATTAGGTCTATCCCCACATATCCGGGCCGTGCAGTGTCTAGGGCTCAATCTATGTTGGGCATATCTATGTACTTTCTATATACAGGACCAACGTAGTTTAAACTCTGGATCCTGAACGAAGCCGCCGATGACAGAGCTCAACGTATATTTGTATTATATACAGAATCTTAGCACGACCAACGTAACTTGGGTCCCTAACACGTCCCGGCCCTTTCTCGGCCCGGATATGTGTAGACAGACCTTTCAGACTCCATTGTCTGTCTGTTCTGTATGTCTGTCACCAGGCTGTATCTTACCCCAGTCACTCACATTCGCGCAAATACGCGAACCCACAAGTGTAGGATGGACATTCGAAGACATTCGCGAATGATTTTCCATACAAAATTGAAAACATTCGTACAATGTACGAACCTTTGCGCGCATGTGAGTGACCGGGGTAAACCGTGATAGCTAGACAGTTGATCACAGATATGTATTTCTGTTGCCGCTATATCAACAAATACTAAAAACAGAATAAAATAAATATTTAAAGGGGGCTCCTATACAATTATTATTATAAACGTGATTTTTTAACGGAACCCTCCGTGCGAGAGTCCGACTCTTATTGGTCGGTTTTTTATTTTCTTGTTTATCTATGAATAGGTTCGTTTCCCGGACATTGCCGAGCCCGCGTCGCGCGCATTCGGCTCCGCTTGCGCGAATCGCGTGCGCATTCGTATTGATTTTGTTGTACCCCAAGCCCAAGCTACGCATTTCATCCCTCTATCGTATACCTACCTACATGAATATTGTCCATGTTGCACATGCGATCGATCATAACCCGACGGCCTGTTATCAAATTATGCAGCCATTGGTAAATATTTATATGAAAGTCCGATACCCGGTTCCATTTTTTCTAAGAATGCGATTTTATTCTAAAATAATAAAGATTATTCCCGTCTCGTCCGAGAATCGATCTGGTGAGAGTCGTATTTTTTTAAGTATTTATTTAGTATTGTATAAAAATAGCATTTTGAATGCAAAAAAGTCAAAGATATTTCAATCAAATGTCGAGTTAATTCCTCACATTGGTGAAATAACGCTGGCTTGCAGCGTAAGAGTGGGATATACTTATGTACCTACCTACTAGAAGAAATTCGATGATACAAGTGACTCGGTAGCTCAGCGGTCAGAGCATTTGGACCGGAAATTCAAAGGTCGCGGGTTCGATTCCCGTCCAAAACTTGATCTGGTGCGAGTCGTATTTTTTCCAGTAAGTATATTATATAGTATCGTATAAAATTGCATTGTGAATAAAAAATCTCAAAAAACATAATAATGTGTGTTTCCATGCATGATGGGTTCTGGTACCGTAGGGGGTTCTACCTGCGTTAATAGAAAGAAAATACACAGAAATTATTATAATTGGGCTTATATGACATCATACATTGAAACTCTTGATGCGCTTCGCACTGTTGTTGTATGTAATGTACTGTACTCCCCTGAAACTGATGGACATTTGTTCCAAAAGGAACTGGAAATGCAAAGAATGTGGGACAAATAAAAATGTAACACAAGAAAAATATCAAACTATTATCATGACACGGAAAAGAATCAGAGACGCTTGTTTGCCAACGACGGTTACATCACCACGTAATTTTGAGACACCTCTGTCTAGCCCTCTATCTAGCCCAAGCGCAGTATCTCAAGTGATCATCGACTCACATATACTCTCGCCCACCTCGAGTGATGTTTCCAATAACGATGTTACACCACACTCACCAGATCATTTATCAAAAAGCGTTGACTTTAGCTTGACTGATTCTGTCTCAATACAGGAAATGAAAGAAAATATAGTTAAACTGACAACTGAGGTAGCCAGCTCGCAAAAGGAATTGGAAAACGTTATCCTTGACAACAATAGCCTAAAAAAACCAATTGATATATTGAGTAAAGAAAATAAAACTTTAAAGTTTTTATGCCAATCATCGCCATTCAAAAGTCAAAGCAGTAGCTCAAGAAAGAAAAAGTCAATTCAACTGTTTCCCGAGTCTCCTTCTTTTAGCAAAACACAGAAATTGACCACACATAATAGCTTGCAGAACAACGACGAACTGAAAAACGGCGTCTCCGGAGCATTAGAAGTGAAAATAGCTAACTTAGAACTACAACTAGAACAAGCACAGACTGTTATCGCAGATCTAACAAGGCAAATCACTGCTTTGAAACAAAAGTTGCAATCAACAGAGATCTGATAAAGAATTAATATTAATAAATCAAGTAGAGGCACTAATAAGGAAGATTCCAACAGGGTATTCATTCTAGGCACTCAACAGTGCGTGGGTCTCTCTTCCGCCTTAGTCAACTCAAGAACAACTTCTCCATATGGAAAATATAAGGTTACGGCAGTGACTAAACCGTACGCACAAAGTGTTGAAGTATTAAAAAGTTTACCTAATTTGAATCTGAAAGCTGGAGATAAACTAATAATAGGAGTTGGTGAAAATGAATGACACTGATTTAAAAAAAGTGACTTCTCTATTACGTAATACTGTTGAACAAGCATATTTTTGCAATATTTTTATAATGAATGTATTCAAAAACGTTAGTATTGGCAAACAAAATATGAATAATGCACTCAAAGATTTATGTAATGAATTTAATAACTGTAATTTTATTTATTGCAATAATTACAATTTATTTGACATGTGTAATTCTATTAATTATGTGATTGACTGTACAAACTATAAAAATAAGTATTTAGATCCTTCAGCACTCAAAAAATTAATATTAAGAAATGATCCAAAATTTATAAAAGACGGATTTAAAAAAGGTACAATTCCATATTACTTTGCCCAGAAACAAGCAAAAGCTGATATGAATCATAGTGCTTGGACAGAAGCGTTACCTCATGTCACCAAGCCAGCTGTAAATAAAAAAAAGACCATAACAGACTATTTTCCTACTTTGAAAGGCAAAGATTTTTTTCGAGACCAAACAATTACAGTTTAAAATACTCCACCAGAATATCGCTAGCATTCTATCGAAACAGTCGATTTTGGAATTAACTTTACAAGAGCTGCGTGAAGAGAATATAGAACCCAACATTATTTGTCTAACAGAAACTTTTCTCAAATCGAACTTTGCTAGTTTTATAAAAATTAAAGACTATCAATTGGCAGCATCTTTTTGCAGAGAAAAACAAAGGGGGGGATCATGCATACTTGCGAAGAAGTCTTTATCTTTCAAGGAATTGACATGGATCAAAACACATGGCATACCAAAAGTATTTGAAGTGTGCGGTATTGAGGTTCCTCTTGACAAATTAATAATTGTTTCCTTATATAGAACCCCAACATCTGACCCTAATGTTTTTATAACTAAGTTGGATGAACTATTATGTGACATATATGGCAAGTACAAGTCTAATGTCAAAGTGGTGATCGCAGGAGATATCAATATAGATACGTTAAAAAAGGGTAAAATAACTGAAAACCTAAAAGACCTATGCCACAACCACAATTTAAAAATACATATTGATGAACCTACCCGGAAAAAAACATGCATAGACCACATGCTGAGTAATATCAAAAATGCCGATGCTAAGCTGTTGCCTTTGTATTTATCTGACCACGACACTACACAGTTATTGAGCTTTAATGTTAAACAGATACCGTCAAAACAAGACAGCTATTACATATATAAAAAAGATTATTCTCTTGAGAACATAAATAAATTCAAGGAATGTTTAGCTAGTCTTTCATGGCAGGACGTCTTTGAAGAGACTGATTTTAATATGGCCTTTTCTCGTTTTTATGATATTTTGTGCTTGTTTTATAATTTGTGTTTTCCCACAATAAAAGTCAAGCGAAGAAATAAGAATATTAACCATAGATGGATAACCCAAGGGTTGAGAAAAAGCTGTAAAACCAAAAGATTACTACGCTATCGCTATTATACACATAAGACTATAACAAATAAAAATAAATATTTGACATATTCTAGATTATTAAAAAATACCATTTTAAAATCAAAAAAGAATTCTAATATTAAATTCATTAATAACAGTGACAATAAATGTAAGGCGACATGGTCAGTTATAAATAATGAAGTGAATAACGTGAAGTACTCTGGTAATGTTGCTGAGTTAAAGATAGGAAACACTTCATTGACTAATCCAGATGATATAGCAAATGCCTTCAATAATCATTTTACTGACAACCAATGTTCTACGTTTGCAACTAAAAGGAAACATCTGAACTCGTTAATGTGTAATTCCATGTTCCTCATGCCCATGACAGAAAAGGAAGTAAGAACAGAATTGTTGAAACTAAACAACACAAATGCAGAAGGCTATGATGGAATAAACACTAAAATAATAAAATTATGTATTGAACAAATAATATCAGTGTTAACCTATCTAATTAATAAATCTTTTTCCTCGGGAACTTTTCCAGATGCTTTAAAGCTGTCTGTTGTCAGACCACTTTTCAAGAAAGGTGAAAAAAGATAATGTAAGCAATTACCGCCCTATTACACTTGTCCCTATTTTTTCAAAAATTTTTGAAAAGTGTATGCTAAAGAGATTGATGGCCTTTTGCAATAAATATAATATTATAAATAAAGATCAGTATGGTTTTCTAAATGACAAATCAACAACGTTAGCTATTTATAATTTAATTAATACAATTTTAGATAAAATCAATAATAATTTTTGGACTACATGACTATTTTTTGGCTTGTCAAAAGCTTTTGACTATGTTCCACATAACCTACTGTTAGAAAAGTTGGAAAATATAGGTGTGAGAGGTTTACCCTTCAATCGTTATCATCTTACCTATCTAACCGTAAACAATATGTTACCGTGGATAGAGTTATTAAAAATGAATTACTATCATATTCCTCTAGTTGTAGTGAAATTAAGACTGGTGTCCCACAAGGGAGTGTGTTGGGCCCTCTTTTGTTTATATTATTTTTAAATGACATATTTGACATAACCAATCATAAATGTATACTATACGCAGATGACATTTCCATAATTGTGACGACTGAGAAGAGAAATAATACATTGACTGATCATGAGACTGACATAAACAACACTATTGACATATTAATTGAATGGCTGAAATCACACAATTAAAAAATTAATTTAGATAAATCCGTATTTATTCAATTTAATCAATCTGAGTATAGCCATCATAATATTAATTTGAATACTATTAAAATTAATGAGGTAACAAATGTAAAATTTCTTGGAATTGTAATAGATAAATTTTTGAACTGGAAACTACAAATTGAAAATGTATGTAACAAAATAAACAAATTTAGTTATGCACTGCGTCAAGTTACAAGAGTAACAAATAGAAGAACTGCGATTTTGTGTTACCGTGCTTATGTAGAATCGATATTGCGATACGGTCTGATGGTATGGGGTAATAGCACGGATTGGAACAGAGTATTCGTAGCACAGAAGAAATGCATAAGGGCCATATATGGAATTCTACCGGATGAATCCTGCAAACCTATATTTAAAAACCTAGGTCTTCTGCCCTTTCCGTCGCTTTACTTATACGAGATATGTAATTTTGTGCACCGAAATAGATATTTATTTGCTAAAGCATCTGATGTTATGAACACTAGAGTGCGAAGAGACAAACATAAACTTGTCATAAGAAATGTACCAAATACAAGAAAATACAGTAAAAGTTGTCTTGTAATGTGCGTTAGAATATATAATAAGATTCCCAACGATCTAAAAATATTGAACAACTTTAAATTTAAAAAAAGTATCTTCAAATGGCTAAATGAAAATAATTTTTATAGCATTAAGGAATTTATTGACAAAAAGTAATTTTATGACATTTATAATTAACTATTGACATGTATTATTGACATTTTGAGACCTAGTTTTTATAGAATGCGCTGTTTTTCTTTTTTATCGTGTATATTAATAATTTGCATGCTATTTTAATAGTGAAACATGAGCACTTTTATTCACTTAATGTAACCACCATTTTATACCATGTTTGATGTGAATAAATGATTATGATTATGAAAATAGTCCGGTGGCGATGGTGCAGTGCAGTGCCTATGCCATAAGTAGATATTGAGCAGTATTTTTTGTTCAGCTTAGGCAAACATTACAAGTACCTAAGTATGTCCGGCTGTCCGTCTGTTCTCCGCTAGGCCGCGTTTCTCAACCGATGCTCGTGAAATTTTGTGAGCAGGTTCAAAGTAAATAGAACCTTCTGTTTTTAAAAACCTTGTGGCGACATCTTTAAATATTTTTTTAAAAATTTGTGGCACAAATGAGAAGCTCACTGAGGCAACCAGGGTTTCTCAAACAGGGCAGTGGGGCGCGCGGCCAGTTTTCAGGGGGGGGGGGGGGGGGCGCAAATTTACAGAAATAAATTACTAGACTCATAAAAGGGCTAAATTACCTAAACTTTATTAGGGGAGGCGTGAAGATTTTCGCAAGTTGTTAGGGCTCGACATCAAAAAAGTTCAGAAACCGTGGGGCCCTACCGCCTAACTCAAAGCTATTAGCGATAGTGATAGCAAGCAATGCACTGTCCGTCCTTGTCGGGTCTTTTTGTCCGATCTATATTAAAATGCCTCTAATGAAAACGCCTACACATTAAAACCACATAATCATTAATCCATAATTTTAAAATGTAAGTACATTTAAATAAAACATATCTTTATAATGGATAGCATTCATGGATAGTGTCAAAATGCATAACGATTAGAAAACATAAAATTAACACATATTATTATAATTTTAATACTCATAAAAGTTAAAATAAAACCCATTCTCTTAATACCTACTAATAATAAAACTAATAATAAATAATGTGAATAGGTACCTACTCATAACAGTTATCCAAAATCTCATAATTTGCTATACACTTTGTAACAGTACGTAACGTAACAAGATAAAACTTAAAATCAATAAAGACGTGCTAAAATTCTTATACTTAGAAGAATATTTACTACCAGCGGCCGTCCGTGACTTCGTCTGCGTGCAAAGTTTTTCGCTATCCCTCGGGAACAAACCTTTTTTTTTCGGAATAAAAAGTACCCTATGTCCTTCTCTGTAACCCTGACATGACAACGTATTCATGATGATCGGTTCAGTAGTTAAGACATGCAGCAGACCTAAAAAACAAACGAACAAATAGACTTTCGCAATTATAATATTGGTAAGGATGGATATGTCACACTACGATGTGTAACCATCGTACCTGTAATATAATAGTTATATCCCTAGAGATATAGGTATTTACCGTAAAATAGTTATGTTACAGTGAGGACTCTTTTAATGAAATAGTTTAAAAGTAGCTTCTAGGACCTAGGTATTGATAGTAAATTATTTTACTCACTTATGCTCTGAAATGTTATCATTCCATTTGAAAAAAGAATGCGGGGCGTTCAACATTTCCACGGGGGTCTGGTTCATCACATTCTAAATTTAAAATTCAGTGCGGAAATGAAATTCAATACTTACTTCCCGCACTGAGTGCGGGAAGTAAATGTTCCAAATTCAAATCAGAAGAACTTATCAGCTAGCTTTCTTTTTATGAAACTTTATGGTTGCATGACCGGTCAGTAAAAATGGCCACGCGAACCAATTTAAATGTCACATTTTTACAAAGAAAATTGTATTTCCTCGCATTTCGTGAGTAAAGTATTATACAAACCTTGTACTGGAAGCTACTTGCATTGCCTCGAATGATTAAAGCCCTCGCCTGCGGCTCGGGCTTCAAACCATCCTCGACAATGCAATCGCTAGCTTCCCGTTCTCGGATGTAATGTACTATTTACTCACTTATGCTCTGAAATGTTATCATTCCATTTGAAAAAAGAATGCGGGGCGTTCGACATTTCCACGGGGGTCTGGTTCATCACATTCTAAATTTGAAATTCAGTGCGGAAATGAAATTCAATACTTACTTCCCGCACTGAGTGCGGGAAGTAAATGTTCCAAATTCAAATCAGTAGAACTTATCAGCTAGCTTTCTTTTTATGAAACTTTATGGTTGCATGACCGGTCAGTAAAAATGGCCACGCGAACCAATTTAAATATCTCATTTTTACAAAGAAAATTGTATTTCCTCGCATTTCGTGAGTAAAGTATTATACAAACCTTGTACTGGAAGCTACTTGCATTGCCTCGAATGATTAAACCATCCTCGACAATGCAATCCCTAGCTTCCCGTTCTCGGATGTAATGTACTATTACATCATACTGCTCGGCAACTAGGATTTACTAGTATAGTAAGAGGCCGTGTAAGTTGGCATGTGCAACACAGTGCATTGTTTAGATAGAACGTTCCATTTTCAAATCACTTTACAATTCAAGCATGGGTGAATGCTTTAACTGTAATAGTAGTTTATGAAACTGACACATAAAGAGGGGTATTATAATACCTAGTTATGTGCAGTTTCATACACTACTTTATCTACACTCATACATTTGGGATTGAACCTACTAAATAAACGATCAACGTTAGAAAAGAGAGGGAGACTGTTTGTATTAGCAAGGTACCTACCTTGTAATAAGTCAATTCCTTAGCTGCATCTAAACTAAAATATCGGGCAGAGTAAATATTTTTTCACATTTTAAAGCAAGAATAAAAAAACCTACAAAATTCAGTAAGTATAACAAAATGTAAAAATTGAAATCAAAACTTTATCGGAAATGCTTGGCGCGCATTCCATTAGAAAAAAAATATCAGTGCATTTCAACAAAAGAACTAATCGCACTAAAGTCATCGATTACCATAGAGTTCATTTTAATCATGAAAAATATGTGGGAAAATATCATAGATATAGTATATTAAAAAGAAAATATCGTTGTTTTTTTTTTAATGTTACGGCACTGCCTTCTTTTTGGATTTGCCCTGTATCGTAATGAGAAAAAAAGTTATTTTATGATGCAGTTGACTGCATCGTAATGAGTTTATTTTTTAATTTTACCTATCCACGAAAATAAAGTACGTATTTATATTACCTTTTTTGAATTCATACGTTACGTATAAACATTACGTTGTGAGTGTGTTTGGTAAAAGCCTTATAAAGCCGAATATGGTAGATAGGGACCATCAAACTGAACAACTTTTACTATGGGACCAACTCCGAAATCGCGGAAAAAAAACAGCTGTTTCATACATTTTGATATTTTCGTTGTTATTTTTTGTATGAAACAGCTGATTTTTTTTTCGCGATTTCTGAGTTGGTCCCATAGTAAAAGTTGTTCAGTTTGATGGTCCCTATCTGCCATATTCGGCTTTATAAGGCTTTTACCAAACACCTTGTAACGGGTGGCGCAAAAGTACTGGCACTAAAGAAAATACTTTTATATTTTTTATATGACATTTTCTGTCATTCTGTTGTTGAAAATTGTGTAGTGAACAAATATAAAATACACTGAAAATAAACATGGACCGTTTTACTCCCCAAGAACGTGGAATAAATATGGATTTAGTGAGGGACGCTTTTCCAGGCCGAGTTATCTCTCGTTTTGGCGATTTGCCTTGGCCTGCAAGATCACCCGATCTGACCAGTCCAGACTTCTTTCTTTGGGGTTATTTGAAATCTCGGGTGTATGTGAACAAGCCACAGACTCTCGCAACTCTAAAAGAAAACATTCGTCAAGAAATAACGAACATATCGCAGGAAGTGTTACGGCAAGTTATGCAAAATGTCATAAATAGGGCTCAAATGTGGATCAACTCTGGAGGTCACCATTTAAAAGACATCATCTTTAAATCCTAATGGTACGAAATTTAATGGCACAAATATACATTTAAAAAAACCTAAATCTAGTTTTCTAATTTAGAAAAAATGTTATAGCTGAACCAAATAGGGTCTTTACTTTTGCGCCACCCGTTATTATAAACTGTGGAAACTTTTTACTGAAAAAAAACACAATAAATATGGCGGCATTTCATTTCCGTTCAAGCTATGCAAAACTCCTTGGATTTTGATTTTGATTTTGACTTTGATTTTGATTTTGATTTTCGATTTTCGATTTTGATTTTCGATTTTCGATTTTGATTTTGTTTTTTTTTTTTTTTTTTTTTTTATTTTTTTTTTTTTTATTTTTTTTTACTTTTTTTTTATTTTCATTTTTTTTTAAATTTTTTTTTTATTAAATTTACCTCGCATGAATGATGTAAAGTAGTATGCTTACCTCGGTTGTAAGTAGCTATTACACCCTCGATCCTTTAGCGACCTTTGCACGGGCGCCAAATTGGATCTTGTTCTGTAATAGCTCACTTACGTCCCTTGTGTAACAAACTACTATTATAACATATTTGCTCGTAAAGGGTCTCTTATTACGCAAATTTCAATATCGTATTGTATCTCATTACGAACTTGTGCGGTAATGTAAAGTAAAACGCACGGTTTATCAAGATGCTTCGTCTAAAACGAACGGTACTTTTTTAAATCTTAGCAAAGAGTTTTTATATCAGAATCTTTTCTGATGCGTCATGTGCGATTGACCTCTTGGTCAACATTTTATGAATAAAATTTACTTTATAAATAATCTATTTTTTCGATAAAAAAAAAAAAAAAATTTTTTCAATTTTTGAATATGGGTATCAAATGAAAGGCCTTGATGAGCACATTCCAAAATTATATAATTTGTGACTAAAAATTTAAGAAAAAAATTTTTTTTTTCGATTTTTGATTATGGGTATCAAATGAAAGGCCTTGATGAGCACATTCCAAAATAATATAATGTGTCACTAAAATTTAAGAAAAAAAGTTTTTCTTTTCCATTTTTGAATATGGGTATCAAATGAAAGGCCTTGATGAGCACATTCCAAAATAATATAATTTGTCACCAAAATAAAAAAAAATGTTTTTTTTTTCAATTTTTGTTTTTTTACTTTATTGTTGTTTGATTTCCTCACAATCGAAGTGAAAGGCTGAAAAATCGACCGATAGAAACTTACAAGTGTATCAAAATTTCATCATTATGGAAAACAAGCAAAAATGCAAAGTCCGAGTTTTATTTATTTCCTCGCAAATATGTTATAAAACGTCGTATGACATACGTGCGCTTTGATAATTACAGCCTCTGCTTTCTTGTAGCCCTCGCCTACGGCTCGGGCTAGCAATATCGCCTCGGCTGTAATTTTCAACTTACCGCACTTATATCATAATGTACTATTACAAAAACCTTACCAAACCTAATAAACTGTTTAAGGATTGGACTAGGTACATTTGTCAGCATCAGCAAGGTATCGCCTTTTTCCGTCTACCATCCCCTGCTTTTGTGTCTGCCCACTCAATTTCACAATTTACCATCATTTCAAATTAATTCATATTGAAATATTTTAATCTCTAAGATTTTAACGCTGTATTTTAAAATTATGGATATATTTTTAGAATACCTACTGCAATATGGGTGTCAAATTAAAGGGCTTATTTTAAGGATTTCAAAAAGGTATATCATATTTAACCGTAACTAAAAAGAAATAAAAAATAAATAAAAGATAAATAAAAACCCGCCTGCATAACAAGACAAGTCAACTGAAAAGAGGGAAACAAGATTAAATATTAAAGGCAACATTATAAGTTATAACATACAGTCGGAGGCATTTAACTCAAATCACTCATAATGTCACTTTCTTTCTTTATGCATGCCTCCGACTGCATGTTATAATGTTGCCTTTAATATTTAATCTTGTTTCCATCTTTTCAGTTGACTTGTCTTTTTATGCAGGCGGGTTTTAAATTTTTTTTTAACCATGGAAAGTAATTTGTATAAAATGTTCACTATTTTACTTTCCATGGTTAAAATGTACTCTAGAGTTTTTGGCGCCATTTCGTCGAGTTCGGTTTGGTGTCTATTTTATTTTTTTGCAAATTGATTCATAGTGGATATTGTGTCTTAAAATCGGTGCAGTTTTGTGGTACAAGTGTCTACGCAACTGAACAATGTGTGGTATTATAATTGAAATAGGCGCGATCTTGGTTGTGTGAAGCTGAGAATTTTATTGTGGTGGTGGCTACCTCGGCAGAACTTACCGTGTACAACTTGTTTCCATCTTTTCAGTTGATTTGTCTTTTTATGCAGGAGGGTTTTTTTTTAACCATGGAAAGTCTTGATATACTTGGTGCCAAATACTCCAAGAAGCATTGGAATGCGATGCACCCGCATTCTCTGATTATCTAAAAATAAACTATTTAGCGACCGGTTGCATTTGACATACATTGCCACTTTTTTTTGGTATGTTTTTTTTTAACCCAAAAAGAAGTAGCAATGGATCACGATCATCTGTGAACTGCAACCAGTCGCTAGGTGGTTTTTAATTAGTTAATCAGCCCGCGGGGTAATGTACCTAAACTGAAACAAAACAGCTACCACTGAAATATTCAATACTTGACACTGGCAAAAATTACTGCCAAGAGGAGAGTAGATTGCCAAACTAAAATAAGAAGAAGAAGAAATGTACTCTATGGATTGGCGATCGATGACTCAAAGATTTGTCTGGCAGAATGCGCCCAATGTCAATTCAATTGACAGACAAGTAGTTTTTTTTTTTTTTTGAGAAAAGCGCGGGAACGTTTGACGGGAGTGACGGTCTTTTCAAACAAATAAAACTAAAAAATATTTAATTGTTGCAATTTGTATATAATTTGTATAAAAAAGGTGTAAATAATCAATATTTCATTGTTGTAAATAAAATAAAACTGTAAATATGGGGAAGAAGAGTGGGCGAAAACGAAAGAAAAAACTTGAAGATGGGAGTGGAGGCGAAGGTGGAGAGTCCGACTTCAGTGATACCTGCTCCACGAAGTCCCTGGAAGAAAAAATGGAAGAGGATAAGTACAAAGATTTTAGAATCCCAAATTATGTTCGGTTTTATCCAGAACAAGGCGGCAATTTTGAATATGTTGTATTCATAGAGAGTACGAAAAGTGACCAACCTATAGGCAACCGTGACATGATGTCATTGGCTAATTGTTTAAAGAAATACAACAAGGGCGTCAAACAATTGCAAAGAATTAACAAACACAAGATTGGAGTAATTTTTGAGCGGCCAGGCCTGGCTAATGCGGCACTACAAAATAAAAAATTTTTGGACGCTTACAGTTTGGCTGCCAGCATCCCTGCGGCGGCCAGCGAGGTAACAGGAGTAATTACACATGTACCAATAGATTTATCAAATGAAATGATTTACTCCGCACTGACTACAACCAAAAATATTGTGAGTATTAGGCGATTCATGAGAAGGTCAAAGATGGATAATGGGCTAATCAAATTAGAACCCACAAAAACAGTTTCAATTACTTTTTCGTGCCCGGTGCTTCCTGAAAGCGTCGATCTCAACAGCTGGCGCTTCGAGCTGCGTCCTTACATTCCTCCAGTGAAGCAGTGCCTCAAATGCTTGAGGTATGGGCATATTGCCAAATATTGCAAGAACTCCGAACGCTGCTCCATATGTGGTGAGTCTCATAATTTTAAATTCTGCTTGAAATCACCTGAAGAAGCCATCTGTTGTCACTGCAAGGGAAATCATGTTGCCATCTCATCACAATGTCCTGTTAAGAAAGAGAAAATACAATTAAATAGAGAAAAAGCTCAAAGCAAAACATATTCTGCTGTATTAAACGAGAAGTCATTCCCTCCTCTGAAACAAAATCCCATTGAAATGCTAGCTTCACTCCTGAATTCTGATCAAATACTGAATATGGTTGTTGAGTCTGTTGTTAAATTGATAACAATGAATAAAACTAATGATACAATTATTTCCACTCAGAGTATTAAAGATACTCTCTTAGAAACAATTAAAAAAAATAAGAAATAAATTATTTAATTTTTTTTATGGATATTTTAAGAATAGTTCAATGGAATGCTCAGAGTTTACCTGCACATAAATATTTATTATTAAATTTTTTGCAAGAGTATCAGATTCATGTAGCTTTAGTATGTGAAACATGGCTAAAGCCTCACATTCGTTTTAATATGAAAGGTTATAATATAATTAGATTAGATTCTGGTACAAGACATAATGGTGTAGCCATTTTAGTTCATAATAGTTTACAATTTGCTAAAATAGACACTTCTTTTGATGATTCAATTCAAAATATAGCTGTGCGATTGCAGTATGGCAACAAAGAAATTTCGCTTATGTCCTTGTATAGTCCTGGTAATTGTGATGTTTCATTTTCTAAAATAAAACTTAATAATTTAATTTCTAATTTACCGGGCCCTTTGTTGATTGCCGGCGATTTTAACGCACGGCACACAGCATGGGGTTGTAGTAATATTGATACACGTGGTCGTGATATTCTTGAAAGCATCGACGACAATAACTTGGTTCTTTTGAATGATGGTCAGTTGACAACTGTTGGTTCTAGTAGATGGCAAAGGAATGCTTTGGATCTTACTATGGTATCACCTTCTCTGGCATTGCAATGTGAGTGGTCGGTCCATGACGACCCTATGGGCAGCTATCATTTACCTGTAATTATAAACATCACTATTAGTAATAATAATAATGATTCATCTGATTATCTTACACCTCCTACTTCTTACAATTTTCGTTTAGTAGACTGGCAAAAATATAGCAAAAACGTTGATTACTTATTACAAAATTTTTACATTGATCAAACTAATCCATTAAAATGTTATTCTAATTTGGTTGCGTTATTAGATCTTGCATTGCAGCAGTCAGCTATTATCAGCAATAGGTCTTTCTCTGTTGACCAATCAAATCAATCGGTTAGGAAATTTCAGTCCAGAATCCGCAAAAAACGTATACCACTACCATGGTGGAATAAAAATTGTGCAAAAGCAGTAGAAGATTGTAAAAAGGCATATATTGAGTTTAAAAACAGTCTTACAGAAGCAAGTTTTCTTAAGTTTAAAAGGCTACAAGCTGTTAAAAAAATTGTTTTAAAAAAAGAAAGAAACTTAAGTTGGCTTTCATTATGTCAGTCACTAAATAGATCTACACCCATATCTAAAATCTGGAGGATTGCTAAGAGGTTTAATGGTCAACCTGTTTCTTTTAAAAATGTTTATACAGATTGGATTCCAGAATTTCTTAAAAAATATACACCAGATACTGTTGAGGCCCCTTTACAATATGTAAATAGTATTAATCCTGTACGTAATAGTAATTATTTATTAGCACCATTTAATTTTCAAGAATTTAAAAATGCAATTTTTTCACGACGAGATACAGCACATGGCCTCGATGGTATTCCTTATAAAATGTTAAAACATACTACAGATAATGCCAAAAATATCATTTTGAAAGTTTATAATTTGTTGTGGTCTACCTCTGCCATACCTCTGGATTGGAAAAAGGATTGTCTGGTTCCTATTCTAAAACCGAACAAAGATAAAACCAAAGCAAATTCATATCGGCCAATAGCTTTAACATCATGCATGGGAAAAGTGTTTGAACAACTTCTTAAACAAAGGCTTGAATTCTTCATTGAAAGTAATCATCTTTTACCTTCAAATCAGTTTGGTTTTCGTAGGGGTAGATCCTCTAGAGAGAGTATAGCACATCTTCAACTTGATATTTTTGATTCTCTCAAACAAGATAATGTTCTTATTGGTGTCTTCTTCGATGTCGTTGGTGCTTTTAATAATGTGAATCACCATATTTTAGCTGGTGAACTTCTTTCTCTTGGTATTCCTGAAAAATTGGTTAATTGGATTTTTGAATTTTTGCATGGTCGTGAGGTTTATGTGAAATCAAATAATCAGTTAATTGGACCAAGATATTCATACAGGGGTGTGTGTCAAGGGGGCATATTATCCCCATTGATATATATACTATATGTACATAAATTGAACTACATATTAGGTCCACAAGTAAAAAATTTGCAATTTGCTGATGACTTAGTTATTTACTTCTCTGGATCTGATATTCGACAAGTATCCTCTATAGTTAATTCTGCTCTTAAAAAATTAAATAATTATTTCAGTTACCTAAACTTAGATGTAAGTCCAGAAAAGTCTAAAGTTGTTGTGTTTGGTGAATGTGATTTTGATGTTGATATTGTATATAATAATATTAGTCTGCCATTGGAAAGTGAAGTCAAGTTCTTGGGTGTCATATTTGCTAATAACCTTTCTTGGAATAAATATATAGAATATTTGCTGGGTAAAGCCTATAAGGCATTCAATGTCATTAAAAGTTTATCAAAAATTGATCTTAAAATTCTATTAATGTTGTATAAATCAATTGTGAGGAGTCATTTTGAATATGGCTTTTTTTGTTTTGGGTCTGATCCCAAATTAGTAAAAAAATTAGATATCCTGCAGAATCATAATCTGAGATGCATTACTGGTGCTATGAAGACTACTCCCATTAACTCTTTGCAGGTGGAATGCAATATACCTCCACTTCAATTCAGATTCAAATTTTTAAAATCAAAGTTTTTGTTAAAACTACTTTCACTGTCTACTCATCACCTACTCAGAAAAATTGAATTTCTCTATACAACATATTCTCCTTTGAATGTACCCCGAATCCCCTATCTGTTTCATGACTTCTCGGATATCGTAGAGTTCAATCAGCAGTATAACATTCATAAAACTGAGAATAATTGGATATGTTACACAGGATCTTATGATACACATTTTTGTGACCTGAATATCCACATTCACCCTGATTTAAAGAATAAAGAAGAAGTATATGAAATTACTGATAATTTCCCTCAGCATAGACATATCTATACAGATGGTTCCAAAAATAATGATAATGTTTCGATGGCTGTTTACATACCTTATTTGAAAACGGGTCATGGAATTAAACTCCCGGGCCAAATGAGCATATTTTCCGCGGAGTGTCTTGCTATTCTTGCTGCGCTACAGTTTATTGAGGAGAACACCCAAGAATGCACTCAATGGTTAGTCCTAACAGACAGCATGAGCTGTCTCAAAGCTTTGCAAAATACCAGATTTGATACCGGATGTAACTATATTCTACAAGATATTAAAACAACCTACTTCAAGCTCAAAAGTAATAATATTGATATAGTTTTTATGTGGGTTCCGTCGCATATTGGAGTATCTGGAAACGAAAGTGCCGATAAGTTAGCTAGAGCCATTACAAATGACGCCGCAAATGTCAACATTGACATTAAAAATGTTGCTATACCGTACTCTGATTTACTACCAAGACTTAAACTTTTGTCAAAACAAGACTGGTCCACTCATTGGCAAGAAACTCTAACAGTAAAAGGAACTTGGTATGCGAAGATTAATAATGTTCTTGGCTGTCGTCCTTGGTTCACAAAATCAGCAGAACACCATAGCAGAAAGTTTTATACTATCCTAACACGCCTGAGATTTGGACACTGTCGATTTAACTCACATTTACATAGAATGCGTATTATCACATCTCCAACATGCACTGAATGCAATTTAGGTGTGGATCAGACTCTTAATCATATATTTTTTGATTGCCCTGCTTACAACATTCAGAGATTAGTCCTGGTGGACAGATTATTAGAAATATATAAGACATCTTATAGCATCCCGCGCGACATTCAAGACATTCTCACAAATCCTGAAACTTATAAGGATTTATACAACTTTGTTGTATCATCGGATTTGGAACTATAAACATGGATAAGACTTTGAAGATTTATATCACACTGAAGATGACAAGGAAAATGGAATAGGAAGTGGCTACGGCCTTATATAACCCGGACACAGAAAAAGAAAATTGAAGAAGTGGCTTTGGCCTTACATTACCTGGACACGGAGAAAATAATAATTAAAGAAGTGGCTTTGGCCTTACAAAACTCAATTACAGAAAAATGAAATCTAGAGGCTGGAATTCTTGTAGTTGAAATTATTTTAAATAAGACAATGGCTGTATGGCTCTGCCTTTGCCTTTCCCAACTGACGGGAAGAAGATATTTAAAAAAAAAAAAAAAAAGTAGTTTTTTTTTTTTTGAGAAAAGCGCGGGAACGTTTGACGGGAGTGACGGTCTTTTCAAACAAATAAAACTAAAAAATATTTAATTGTTGCAATTTGTATATAATTTGTATAAAAAAGGTGTAAATAATCAATATTTCATTGTTGTAAATAAAATAAAACTGTAAATATGGGGAAGAAGAGTGGGCGAAAACGAAAGAAAAAACTTGAAGATGGGAGTGGAGGCGAAGGTGGAGAGTCCGACTTCAGTGATACCTGCTCCACGAAGTCCCTGGAAGAAAAAATGGAAGAGGATAAGTACAAAGATTTTAGAATCCCAAATTATGTTCGGTTTTATCCAGAACAAGGCG
Source organism: Agriphila tristella (assembly GCA_928269145.1). Classification (NCBI taxonomy): domain Eukaryota; kingdom Metazoa; phylum Arthropoda; class Insecta; order Lepidoptera; family Crambidae; genus Agriphila; species Agriphila tristella. Next base: position 24,087,247 of record OV743436.1, on the reverse strand, counting down.
GCAATTTTGAATATGTTGTATTCATAGAGAGTACGAAAAGTGACCAACCTATAGGCAACCGTGACATGATGTCATTGGCTAATTGTTTAAAGAAATACAACAAGGGCGTCAAACAATTGCAAAGAATTAACAAACACAAGATTGGAGTAATTTTTGAGCGGCCAGGCCTGGCTAATGCGGCACTACAAAATAAAAAATTTTTGGACGCTTACAGTTTGGCTGCCAGCATCCCTGCGGCGGCCAGCGAGGTAACAGGAGTAATTACACATGTACCAATAGATTTATCAAATGAAATGATTTACTCCGCACTGACTACAACCAAAAATATTGTGAGTATTAGGCGATTCATGAGAAGGTCAAAGATGGATAATGGGCTAATCAAATTAGAACCCACAAAAACAGTTTCAATTACTTTTTCGTGCCCGGTGCTTCCTGAAAGCGTCGATCTCAACAGCTGGCGCTTCGAGCTGCGTCCTTACATTCCTCCAGTGAAGCAGTGCCTCAAATGCTTGAGGTATGGGCATATTGCCAAATATTGCAAGAACTCCGAACGCTGCTCCATATGTGGTGAGTCTCATAATTTTAAATTCTGCTTGAAATCACCTGAAGAAGCCATCTGTTGTCACTGCAAGGGAAATCATGTTGCCATCTCATCACAATGTCCTGTTAAGAAAGAGAAAATACAATTAAATAGAGAAAAAGCTCAAAGCAAAACATATTCTGCTGTATTAAACGAGAAGTCATTCCCTCCTCTGAAACAAAATCCCATTGAAATGCTAGCTTCACTCCTGAATTCTGATCAAATACTGAATATGGTTGTTGAGTCTGTTGTTAAATTGATAACAATGAATAAAACTAATGATACAATTATTTCCACTCAGAGTATTAAAGATACTCTCTTAGAAACAATTAAAAAAAATAAGAAATAAATTATTTAATTTTTTTTATGGATATTTTAAGAATAGTTCAATGGAATGCTCAGAGTTTACCTGCACATAAATATTTATTATTAAATTTTTTGCAAGAGTATCAGATTCATGTAGCTTTAGTATGTGAAACATGGCTAAAGCCTCACATTCGTTTTAATATGAAAGGTTATAATATAATTAGATTAGATTCTGGTACAAGACATAATGGTGTAGCCATTTTAGTTCATAATAGTTTACAATTTGCTAAAATAGACACTTCTTTTGATGATTCAATTCAAAATATAGCTGTGCGATTGCAGTATGGCAACAAAGAAATTTCGCTTATGTCCTTGTATAGTCCTGGTAATTGTGATGTTTCATTTTCTAAAATAAAACTTAATAATTTAATTTCTAATTTACCGGGCCCTTTGTTGATTGCCGGCGATTTTAACGCACGGCACACAGCATGGGGTTGTAGTAATATTGATACACGTGGTCGTGATATTCTTGAAAGCATCGACGACAATAACTTGGTTCTTTTGAATGATGGTCAGTTGACAACTGTTGGTTCTAGTAGATGGCAAAGGAATGCTTTGGATCTTACTATGGTATCACCTTCTCTGGCATTGCAATGTGAGTGGTCGGTCCATGACGACCCTATGGGCAGCTATCATTTACCTGTAATTATAAACATCACTATTAGTAATAATAATAATGATTCATCTGATTATCTTACACCTCCTACTTCTTACAATTTTCGTTTAGTAGACTGGCAAAAATATAGCAAAAACGTTGATTACTTATTACAAAATTTTTACATTGATCAAACTAATCCATTAAAATGTTATTCTAATTTGGTTGCGTTATTAGATCTTGCATTGCAGCAGTCAGCTATTATCAGCAATAGGTCTTTCTCTGTTGACCAATCAAATCAATCGGTTAGGAAATTTCAGTCCAGAATCCGCAAAAAACGTATACCACTACCATGGTGGAATAAAAATTGTGCAAAAGCAGTAGAAGATTGTAAAAAGGCATATATTGAGTTTAAAAACAGTCTTACAGAAGAAAGTTTTCTTAAGTTTAAAAGGCTACAAGCTGTTAAAAAAATTGTTTTAAAAAAAGAAAGAAACTTAAGTTGGCTTTCATTATGTCAGTCACTAAATAGATCTACACCCATATCTAAAATCTGGAGGATTGCTAAGAGGTTTAATGGTCAACCTGTTTCTTTTAAAAATGTTTATACAGATTGGATTCCAGAATTTCTTAAAAAATATACACCAGATACTGTTGAGGCCCCTTTACAATATGTAAATAGTATTAATCCTGTACGTAATAGTAATTATTTATTAGCACCATTTAATTTTCAAGAATTTAAAAATGCAATTTTTTCACGACGAGATACAGCACATGGCCTCGATGGTATTCCTTATAAAATGTTAAAACATACTACAGATAATGCCAAAAATATCATTTTGAAAGTTTATAATTTGTTGTGGTCTACCTCTGCCATACCTCTGGATTGGAAAAAGGATTGTCTGGTTCCTATTCTAAAACCGAACAAAGATAAAACCAAAGCAAATTCATATCGGCCAATAGCTTTAACATCATGCATGGGAAAAGTGTTTGAACAACTTCTTAAACAAAGGCTTGAATTCTTCATTGAAAGTAATCATCTTTTACCTTCAAATCAGTTTGGTTTTCGTAGGGGTAGATCCTCTAGAGAGAGTATAGCACATCTTCAACTTGATATTTTTGATTCTCTCAAACAAGATAATGTTCTTATTGGTGTCTTCTTCGATGTCGTTGGTGCTTTTAATAATGTGAATCACCATATTTTAGCTGGTGAACTTCTTTCTCTTGGTATTCCTGAAAAATTGGTTAATTGGATTTTTGAATTTTTGCATGGTCGTGAGGTTTATGTGAAATCAAATAATCAGTTAATTGGACCAAGATATTCATACAGGGGTGTGTGTCAAGGGGGCATATTATCCCCATTGATATATATACTATATGTACATAAATTGAACTACATATTAGGTCCACAAGTAAAAAATTTGCAATTTGCTGATGACTTAGTTATTTACTTCTCTGGATCTGATATTCGACAAGTATCCTCTATAGTTAATTCTGCTCTTAAAAAATTAAATAATTATTTCAGTTACCTAAACTTAGATGTAAGTCCAGAAAAGTCTAAAGTTGTTGTGTTTGGTGAATGTGATTTTGATGTTGATATTGTATATAATAATATTAGTCTGCCATTGGAAAGTGAAGTCAAGTTCTTGGGTGTCATATTTGCTAATAACCTTTCTTGGAATAAATATATAGAATATTTGCTGGGTAAAGCCTATAAGGCATTCAATGTCATTAAAAGTTTATCAAAAATTGATCCTAAAATTCTATTAATGTTGTATAAATCAATTGTGAGGAGTCATTTTGAATATGGCTTTTTTTGTTTTGGGTCTGATCCCAAATTAGTAAAAAAATTAGATATCCTGCAGAATCATAATCTGAGATGCATTACTGGTGCTATGAAGACTACTCCCATTAACTCTTTGCAGGTGGAATGCAATATACCTCCACTTCAATTCAGATTCAAATTTTTAAAATCAAAGTTTTTGTTAAAACTACTTTCACTGTCTACTCATCACCTACTCAGAAAAATTGAATTTCTCTATACAACATATTCTCCTTTGAATGTACCCCGAATCCCCTATCTGTTTCATGACTTCTCGGATATCGTAGAGTTCAATCAGCAGTATAACATTCATAAAACTGAGAATAATTGGATATGTTACACAGGATCTTATGATACACATTTTTGTGACCTGAATATCCACATTCACCCTGATTTAAAGAATAAAGAAGAAGTATATGAAATTACTGATAATTTCCCTCAGCATAGACATATCTATACAGATGGTTCCAAAAATAATGATAATGTTTCGATGGCTGTTTACATACCTTATTTGAAAACGGGTCATGGAATTAAACTCCCGGGCCAAATGAGCATATTTTCCGCGGAGTGTCTTGCTATTCTTGCTGCGCTACAGTTTATTGAGGAGAACACCCAAGAATGCACTCAATGGTTAGTCCTAACAGACAGCATGAGCTGTCTCAAAGCTTTGCAAAATACCAGATTTGATACCGGATGTAACTATATTCTACAAGATATTAAAACAACCTACTTCAAGCTCAAAAGTAATAATATTGATATAGTTTTTATGTGGGTTCCGTCGCATATTGGAGTATCTGGAAACGAAAGTGCCGATAAGTTAGCTAGAGCCATTACAAATGACGCCGCAAATGTCAACATTGACATTAAAAATGTTGCTATACCGTACTCTGATTTACTACCAAGACTTAAACTTTTGTCAAAACAAGACTGGTCCACTCATTGGCAAGAAACTCTAACAGTAAAAGGAACTTGGTATGCGAAGATTAATAATGTTCTTGGCTGTCGTCCTTGGTTCACAAAATCAGCAGAACACCATAGCAGAAAGTTTTATACTATCCTAACACGCCTGAGATTTGGACACTGTCGATTTAACTCACATTTACATAGAATGCGTATTATCACATCTCCAACATGCACTGAATGCAATTTAGGTGTGGATCAGACTCTTAATCATATATTTTTTGATTGCCCTGCTTACAACATTCAGAGATTAGTCCTGGTGGACAGATTATTAGAAATATATAAGACATCTTATAGCATCCCGCGCGACATTCAAGACATTCTCACAAATCCTGAAACTTATAAGGATTTATACAACTTTGTTGTATCATCGGATTTGGAACTATAAACATGGATAAGACTTTGAAGATTTATATCACACTGAAGATGACAAGGAAAATGGAATAGGAAGTGGCTACGGCCTTATATAACCCGGACACAGAAAAAGAAAATTGAAGAAGTGGCTTTGGCCTTACATTACCTGGACACGGAGAAAATAATAATTAAAGAAGTGGCTTTGGCCTTACAAAACTCAATTACAGAAAAATGAAATCTAGAGGCTGGAATTCTTGTAGTTGAAATTATTTTAAATAAGACAATGGCTGTATGGCTCTGCCTTTGCCTTTCCCAACTGACGGGAAGAAGATATTTAAAAAAAAAAAAAAAAAAAGTAGTTTTTTTTTTTTTGAGAAAAGCGCGGGAACGTTTGACGGGAGTGACGGTCTTTTCAAACAAATAAAACTAAAAAATATTTAATTGTTGCAATTTGTATATAATTTGTATAAAAAAGGTGTAAATAATCAATATTTCATTGTTGTAAATAAAATAAAACTGTAAATATGGGGAAGAAGAGTGGGCGAAAACGAAAGAAAAAACTTGAAGATGGGAGTGGAGGCGAAGGTGGAGAGTCCGACTTCAGTGATACCTGCTCCACGAAGTCCCTGGAAGAAAAAATGGAAGAGGATAAGTACAAAGATTTTAGAATCCCAAATTATGTTCGGTTTTATCCAGAACAAGGCGGCAATTTTGAATATGTTGTATTCATAGAGAGTACGAAAAGTGACCAACCTATAGGCAACCGTGACATGATGTCATTGGCTAATTGTTTAAAGAAATACAACAAGGGCGTCAAACAATTGCAAAGAATTAACAAACACAAGATTGGAGTAATTTTTGAGCGGCCAGGCCTGGCTAATGCGGCACTACAAAATAAAAAATTTTTGGACGCTTACAGTTTGGCTGCCAGCATCCCTGCGGCGGCCAGCGAGGTAACAGGAGTAATTACACATGTACCAATAGATTTATCAAATGAAATGATTTACTCCGCACTGACTACAACCAAAAATATTGTGAGTATTAGGCGATTCATGAGAAGGTCAAAGATGGATAATGGGCTAATCAAATTAGAACCCACAAAAACAGTTTCAATTACTTTTTCGTGCCCGGTGCTTCCTGAAAGCGTCGATCTCAACAGCTGGCGCTTCGAGCTGCGTCCTTACATTCCTCTAGTGAAGCAGTGCCTCAAATGCTTGAGGTATGGGCATATTGCCAAATATTGCAAGAACTCCGAACGCTGCTCCATATGTGGTGAGTCTCATAATTTTAAATTCTGCTTGAAATCACCTGAAGAAGCCATCTGTTGTCACTGCAAGGGAAATCATGTTGCCATCTCATCACAATGTCCTGTTAAGAAAGAGAAAATACAATTAAATAGAGAAAAAGCTCAAAGCAAAACATATTCTGCTGTATTAAACGAGAAGTCATTCCCTCCTCTGAAACAAAATCCCATTGAAATGCTAGCTTCACTCCTGAATTCTGATCAAATACTGAATATGGTTGTTGAGTCTGTTGTTAAATTGATAACAATGAATAAAACTAATGATACAATTATTTCCACTCAGAGTATTAAAGATACTCTCTTAGAAACAATTAAAAAAAATAAGAAATAAATTATTTAATTTTTTTTATGGATATTTTAAGAATAGTTCAATGGAATGCTCAGAGTTTACCTGCACATAAATATTTATTATTAAATTTTTTGCAAGAGTATCAGATTCATGTAGCTTTAGTATGTGAAACATGGCTAAAGCCTCACATTCGTTTTAATATGAAAGGTTATAATATAATTAGATTAGATTCTGGTACAAGACATAATGGTGTAGCCATTTTAGTTCATAATAGTTTACAATTTGCTAAAATAGACACTTCTTTTGATGATTCAATTCAAAATATAGCTGTGCGATTGCAGTATGGCAACAAAGAAATTTCGCTTATGTCCTTGTATAGTCCTGGTAATTGTGATGTTTCATTTTCTAAAATAAAACTTAATAATTTAATTTCTAATTTACCGGGCCCTTTGTTGATTGCCGGCGATTTTAACGCACGGCACACAGCATGGGGTTGTAGTAATATTGATACACGTGGTCGTGATATTCTTGAAAGCATCGACGACAATAACTTGGTTCTTTTGAATGATGGTCAGTTGACAACTGTTGGTTCTAGTAGATGGCAAAGGAATGCTTTGGATCTTACTATGGTATCACCTTCTCTGGCATTGCAATGTGAGTGGTCGGTCCATGACGACCCTATGGGCAGCTATCATTTACCTGTAATTATAAACATCACTATTAGTAATAATAATAATGATTCATCTGATTATCTTACACCTCCTACTTCTTACAATTTTCGTTTAGTAGACTGGCAAAAATATAGCAAAAACGTTGATTACTTATTACAAAATTTTTACATTGATCAAACTAATCCATTAAAATGTTATTCTAATTTGGTTGCGTTATTAGATCTTGCATTGCAGCAGTCAGCTATTATCAGCAATAGGTCTTTCTCTGTTGACCAATCAAATCAATCGGTTAGGAAATTTCAGTCCAGAATCCGCAAAAAACGTATACCACTACCATGGTGGAATAAAAATTGTGCAAAAGCAGTAGAAGATTGTAAAAAGGCATATATTGAGTTTAAAAACAGTCTTACAGAAGAAAGTTTTCTTAAGTTTAAAAGGCTACAAGCTGTTAAAAAAATTGTTTTAAAAAAAGAAAGAAACTTAAGTTGGCTTTCATTATGTCAGTCACTAAATAGATCTACACCCATATCTAAAATCTGGAGGATTGCTAAGAGGTTTAATGGTCAACCTGTTTCTTTTAAAAATGTTTATACAGATTGGATTCCAGAATTTCTTAAAAAATATACACCAGATACTGTTGAGGCCCCTTTACAATATGTAAATAGTATTAATCCTGTACGTAATAGTAATTATTTATTAGCACCATTTAATTTTCAAGAATTTAAAAATGCAATTTTTTCACGACGAGATACAGCACATGGCCTCGATGGTATTCCTTATAAAATGTTAAAACATACTACAGATAATGCCAAAAATATCATTTTGAAAGTTTATAATTTGTTGTGGTCTACCTCTGCCATACCTCTGGATTGGAAAAAGGATTGTCTGGTTCCTATTCTAAAACCGAACAAAGATAAAACCAAAGCAAATTCATATCGGCCAATAGCTTTAACATCATGCATGGGAAAAGTGTTTGAACAACTTCTTAAACAAAGGCTTGAATTCTTCATTGAAAGTAATCATCTTTTACCTTCAAATCAGTTTGGTTTTCGTAGGGGTAGATCCTCTAGAGAGAGTATAGCACATCTTCAACTTGATATTTTTGATTCTCTCAAACAAGATAATGTTCTTATTGGTGTCTTCTTCGATGTCGTTGGTGCTTTTAATAATGTGAATCACCATATTTTAGCTGGTGAACTTCTTTCTCTTGGTATTCCTGAAAAATTGGTTAATTGGATTTTTGAATTTTTGCATGGTCGTGAGGTTTATGTGAAATCAAATAATCAGTTAATTGGACCAAGATATTCATACAGGGGTGTGTGTCAAGGGGGCATATTATCCCCATTGATATATATACTATATGTACATAAATTGAACTACATATTAGGTCCACAAGTAAAAAATTTGCAATTTGCTGATGACTTAGTTATTTACTTCTCTGGATCTGATATTCGACAAGTATCCTCTATAGTTAATTCTGCTCTTAAAAAATTAAATAATTATTTCAGTTACCTAAACTTAGATGTAAGTCCAGAAAAGTCTAAAGTTGTTGTGTTTGGTGAATGTGATTTTGATGTTGATATTGTATATAATAATATTAGTCTGCCATTGGAAAGTGAAGTCAAGTTCTTGGGTGTCATATTTGCTAATAACCTTTCTTGGAATAAATATATAGAATATTTGCTGGGTAAAGCCTATAAGGCATTCAATGTCATTAAAAGTTTATCAAAAATTGATCCTAAAATTCTATTAATGTTGTATAAATCAATTGTGAGGAGTCATTTTGAATATGGCTTTTTTTGTTTTGGGTCTGATCCCAAATTAGTAAAAAAATTAGATATCCTGCAGAATCATAATCTGAGATGCATTACTGGTGCTATGAAGACTACTCCCATTAACTCTTTGCAGGTGGAATGCAATATACCTCCACTTCAATTCAGATTCAAATTTTTAAAATCAAAGTTTTTGTTAAAACTACTTTCACTGTCTACTCATCACCTACTCAGAAAAATTGAATTTCTCTATACAACATATTCTCCTTTGAATGTACCCCGAATCCCCTATCTGTTTCATGACTTCTCGGATATCGTAGAGTTCAATCAGCAGTATAACATTCATAAAACTGAGAATAATTGGATATGTTACACAGGATCTTATGATACACATTTTTGTGACCTGAATATCCACATTCACCCTGATTTAAAGAATAAAGAAGAAGTATATGAAATTACTGATAATTTCCCTCAGCATAGACATATCTATACAGATGGTTCCAAAAATAATGATAATGTTTCGATGGCTGTTTACATACCTTATTTGAAAACGGGTCATGGAATTAAACTCCCGGGCCAAATGAGCATATTTTCCGCGGAGTGTCTTGCTATTCTTGCTGCGCTACAGTTTATTGAGGAGAACACCCAAGAATGCACTCAATGGTTAGTCCTAACAGACAGCATGAGCTGTCTCAAAGCTTTGCAAAATACCAGATTTGATACCGGATGTAACTATATTCTACAAGATATTAAAACAACCTACTTCAAGCTCAAAAGTAATAATATTGATATAGTTTTTATGTGGGTTCCGTCGCATATTGGAGTATCTGGAAACGAAAGTGCCGATAAGTTAGCTAGAGCCATTACAAATGACGCCGCAAATGTCAACATTGACATTAAAAATGTTGCTATACCGTACTCTGATTTACTACCAAGACTTAAACTTTTGTCAAAACAAGACTGGTCCACTCATTGGCAAGAAACTCTAACAGTAAAAGGAACTTGGTATGCGAAGATTAATAATGTTCTTGGCTGTCGTCCTTGGTTCACAAAATCAGCAGAATACCATAGCAGAAAGTTTTATACTATCCTAACACGCCTGAGATTTGGACACTGTCGATTTAACTCACATTTACATAGAATGCGTATTATCACATCTCCAACATGCACTGAATGCAATTTAGGTGTGGATCAGACTCTTAATCATATATTTTTTGATTGCCCTGCTTACAACATTCAGAGATTAGTCCTGGTGGACAGATTATTAGAAATATATAAGACATCTTATAGCATCCCGCGCGACATTCAAGACATTCTCACAAATCCTGAAACTTATAAGGATTTATACAACTTTGTTGTATCATCGGATTTGGAACTATAAACATGGATAAGACTTTGAAGATTTATATCACACTGAAGATGACAAGGAAAATGGAATAGGAAGTGGCTACGGCCTTATATAACCCGGACACAGAAAAAGAAAATTGAAGAAGTGGCTTTGGCCTTACATTACCTGGACACGGAGAAAATAATAATTAAAGAAGTGGCTTTGGCCTTACAAAACTCAATTACAGAAAAATGAAATCTAGAGGCTGGAATTCTTGTAGTTGAAATTATTTTAAATAAGACAATGGCTGTATGGCTCTGCCTTTGCCTTTCCCAACTGACGGGAAGAAGATATTAAAAAAAAAAAGTAGTTTTTTTTTAATTCTGTTTTGGTTGGTTGGTCACGGTGTTTTGTTGCGTGAATTTGTCGAATTTTATGTATTTTTTCGTAAAAAAAGCTCAGTAGAGCTTATTAATAATGAATCCTCAAAGTAAATCAACGTGTTTATCAGCCGATTTGAATAATTTTATACATGGAGTATCTCGAATGAATGCACAAAATGCACCCGACTTGACTAAAACGGGAATCAATCTCCTCAAGAATTTTCCTGCAGCAAGGGATGCGGTCCTGGAGTATTTCGCTCTGGTTTTTCATGACGCAGTCAACGTTTCAATAAACCAATCCGAATATGAGGTACCCCACATTCAAATAATTATTCTAACCTCTATACTTCAATCAACAATAACTTTCATACCCATTGGCTTTAGAGTTCCCGCAAAGTACAGACCAAACTGTCGGCCGGTAGTTGGAATCAGTATGAAGAAGTATGCAAGTGCGCAAACTACAATGATTTAGTAGGTATCGGACGATTCTTGATACAAAACCAGCTATCGGGCCAACTATCGGCCGATAGAAAGTCTGTAGTCTGCGGGCACGCTTATTAGAACTGAGTATTCTCACCTTAACTTAATCCCGGTCGGAGAGTCAGGTTCGGGGCGCCCACCATTACGCTTCTTCATTGTTATATTTTTTGCTCTTTTTTAGACTGACATCAGCGCAAATGGGTCGTTAGAGAGTGTAAGTATGATTGGGCCGGAACTGTCTAGCCTGGGCCAGTCGTGGGCTCCTTTTATTGCCCCTTGGTGCATAAGTTTGATAATGGATATTGCTACTAAGAAATCTAATATTCCAAGTAAGTTTTAGTCAAAATATGTATATGTCGTAGGATCTATACTTAATGAATGCTGAATGCTAAAGTCAGTTTGTTTGTTTGTTTGCTACACCTTAACGTCTACAATACTAAACTCTTTATCATGAAATTTTGCATACACATTCTCAGGGGTTCAGAGAAGGATATAGAGTACCTTTCATCCAGAAAAAAGTACTGTTACTGAGGGATAGCAAAAAAACTTTCCATGCAGACAAAGTCGCGGGTGGTAGCTAGTATTCATATAAATATCCTAGTATGATTGCAAACAACTACACTATTAGAATCTGAGACAGATTTTTGCAATCATCCAAGTAATGTTTAAAAATCCAGCAAATCATAGGTAAATTGCGAATGACCGTCACTGATTGGCTGACGTCAACATTATATACTGACGAATGCCACTCCAATCCAATCAAATTGAAGATGTTATAAATAGACTCTTAGATATCCAATGGGCTTTAAAGTTTCTAATTGTCCGAAACATGCTGGGATTTTTACAAAGATTCAAAAAATTGCTTGACGTCTGCGTAAATCTATCTTAGATTCCAATTATCTGGTCTTTTACAATCGACCTAGGATTTTTCCAAAGTTGAGGTTAAAACAAGTTTAATACTACTTTTGTGTGTATTATTGGTACGCTCCTTACTGTACTGAAAAGTGTATGTTATTTTGTTTTAGATGCAACTTTACAAAGCACAGAACCAGTAAGAGTGCTTTTGGACATGACAACACAGAATCTAACTTTACTAAATTCTGATGAACGAGCCAAATGTATAGATATGATGTTAGGTAATACGGTTATTTATATGTATGTTTTGTTAAGGTTTATTTATTTGTTGAGAACTTATATTCAAATGTAGTTTAAAATTTCTTTTTTGAGGATATTTCACTAAATCAATCCAAAATATATCTATAAAAGAAATAAAAGTAATTTATTTCAGACAAGAAAGTAGTCCTAAAAAGAGTCTTAAAAATATTGTCTAGGGATGTTCGACTTTCAACAATTTTGCATTAACATTGATGTTAACGTTGAAAACATCGACGTTTTAACATCGATAATGACGTCGACGTAACATCGCGACATTGATGTCGTCATGTCGCGATGTTTTTAGTCTTGATCTTGGGTGTGACTTGATCTTGTGGTTAGACTTGGTATCAAGTGCTGAAAACACTGATTGGTCATTCATTCATTCCTGGCTCAAAAGGACAATGTAACCAGAGGCGTAACCATAAAAATCCCTTTAAAAAATATTCATTTAATTACATCCATAAGCCTTAATTATAAATTTAGCGATTTTTACTTCGAAAACGAAGAATTAACTTCTAAACAGAACTTCATCCCTCTTTTCACCCCTTCGGGGGTAGAATTTTGAAAAACGCTGAGACACGTATTTATTCATTTTCAATCATTAGCCTAAATACAAAATTTTAAGATCCTAGCTTCAAAACTGAGGTACTTTCATACAAACTTTCATCCCTTATTTCATCCCCTTAGGGATATAATTTTCAAAAATCCTTCCTTAGTGGATGCCTACACTGTATAAGGTATCTGTGTGCAAAGTTTCAACCTTCTAGGTTCAGCGGTTTGGGCTGTGCATTGATATCTCATTCAGTCAGTCAGTCAGGACTTTGAATTTTATATATATAGATAAAATCCATTGAGTGATCTCAAACAGGATCCAATCCAAGTTTGGATTGGATCCTTAGGATCTACCTACCCTTTATTGAAAACTGTTGCAATCCGCTACTTAAGTGCTGTAGCCACATCAACGCCATCAAAAAATATTATTTCCAAAGCTGGGTAATCTCTTAATGAACAACGTAACATATTATAAGGCAAACTTAAAATATAAATACTGTATTGTTTTATTTGTCAAAATATCGATTGATGTTGACCAGCATCAATGTTTTAGAGTCGATTTTTATCGGACATCGATAATATGCTACCAATATCAACATCGATGCTAACATCAATGTTTTCTCAACACATAATTTTAATCATAGAGCAGGAATTGTGTTGCCAGGTCTGCATCTGCGGACCCAGACCCCTGAAAATCGGGATGTCCCGTTCAAATTGGGACACTTTGCATCTTATAGACAAACACTAACCGTGCCGAGGCCTATACCTTTTGTATTATCCCCGTCAATTGGTAATGTGCTGGAACCTTGTCACATTAACATCCATGTTGACGTGATCCGCAACTAAAAATGACATGAAACACGAAAATTCTAATAGGGAATCTAATATAATAATTATTGAATTATTATTTTCAATAAGATAGGGTCTAGATATATAAAAATTAAAAAAAAAATACAATTGTTTTTCGTTTTTGAGGTTAAAATCATGGCCGCTAAGCGCATTATCAATTGACGGAAATAGTAATATTTAATGTATCATCTGCTTTTTATCGGACAAACTAACACTGGATAAACTGGGATATTTGTGATAGGTTCCTGGCAGTGTTCATGGGCGGTGGGGTGGGTGGGGCGCGCAGAGCCCGCGCTGGTGGCGCCCCGAGCGCTGGCGCTGCCGGCCGACGCGGCCCGAGCGGTGTTCGCTCACCTCGCTAACCACCCGCCGGCGCTCGCGCATGTACGGGCTGCGCTGGTCGATATGTTCCATGTAAGTTATGTTACTAGCTTTTGCCTGCGACTTCGATCGCGTAGAATTGTGATAGGTTCCTGGCAGTGTTCATGGGTGGTGGGGTGGGCGGGTCGCGCAGAGCCCGTGGCGCCCCGAGCGCTGGCGCTGCCGGCCGACGCGGCCCGAGCGGTGTTCGCTCACCTCGCTAACCACCCGCCGGCGCTCGCGCATGTACGAGCTGCGCTGGTCGATATGTTCCATGTAAGTTATGTTGCTAGCTTTTGCCTGCGACTTCGCTTGCGTAGAATTGTGATAGGTTCCTGGCAGTGTTTATGGACGGTGGGGTGGGCGGGTCGCGCAGAGCCCGCGCTGGTGGCGCCCCGAGCGCTGGCGCTGCCGGCCGACGCGGCCCGAGCGGTGTTCGCTCACCTCGCTAACCACCCGCCGGCGCTCGCGCATGTACGAGCTGCGCTGGTCGATATGTTCCATGTAAGTTATGTTACTAGCTTTTGCCTGCGACTTCGATCGCGTAGATTTGTGATAGGTTCCTGGCAGTGTTCATGGGTGGTGGGGTGGGCGGGTCGCGCAGAGCCCGCGCTGGTGGCGCCCCGAGCGCTGGCGCTGCCGGCCGACGCGGCCCGAGCGGTGTTCGCTCACCTCGCTAACCACCCGCCGCGCGCCTGCGCTCGCGCATGTACGGGCTGCGCTGGTCGATATGTTCCACGTATTAATTAAATTCTACTGCGGAAGATCTTTGGTTAACATTGCCTATTAAGCAAAAAAACGGTAATAATACCGTAAATTTGAATTTATGCGTTATTTATTTGTGTTAACAGAACATGGGCAATTCTTTCTCCGATCAATTAAGTAACTACTTGTCTAAACTTAGTGAAACAATTTTGCATAAACCTGAGGATATGTATCTTATCGTAGGTGATTTTAATATGAGTGGAATATCTTGGATTTACAACGACGACGGTTCGTACTCGGCGACTAATGTGATTAGCCCTGATGAACAATCGTTCGTCGACGACCTATATACTCATAACTTAACTCAATACAACGGTGTTTTGAATACTTATGGAAAATTATTAGATCTTGTTTTATCGAATACTGTTGTAACGGTTACAGAGTGTTGTGATCCGTTGGTCCCACTCGATCCTTACCACAAGGCTATTTTAATTAATTTCAAGTCCCATAGTTACTCATCTTTACAATATGCAATGAGGACCAAACGCCTTTTTAATAAGGGAAACTATAATGAAATTAATTCAGCCATCGAAATGATTGACTGGTACGCTGAATTCTCAAATAAAAATATCGAACAAGCTGTTAGCCACTTCTACTCTCTGATAAATGATTTGATTGAAAGGTATGTACCCTCAAAAATTTGTCGGGAAAATTCATACCCAATATGGTACACATTACCATTAATTAAATTAATAAAAGAAAAGCATAAGTATTTGACTAAGTTTGGAATTTACGGTAATCATTCGCATATGCACTCATATAAATTATTAAGAGAAAGAGCTAAATGTCTGGAATCCAATTGCTATCTAAAATATACTACATCTATAGAAAATTCAATCAAAGAAAACCCAAGAAGTTTTTGGACGTTTATTAAATCTCGGTATAAATCGTCAAATATACCAAACACATTGAGCTACGAGAATAAAATTGCACGTGATGGTAATTCTATTGCTAACCTATTCTCTGACTATTTTTACTCAACTTTTCTGCAACCCTCTTCGACAAACGGTTCGACCGATCCAATTAATAATGTGAACACTGTACCTCTAACTACTATATCTAGTATTCACATCAATATTGAAATGGTAAAGAAACTACTCATGTCACTAGACGTCACAAAGTCGGCCGGACCTGACGGCTTGCCTCCGATATTTCTCACTAATTGCGCTAATTCTATTGCAATACCTATTTATCTGCTGTTTTTGAAATCTCTGGAAGAAAACAATATTCCCTCAATATGGAAGTCTGCTTTTATAACCCCTGTTTTTAAAAAAGGTGTAAAAACGGAGGTGACCAATTATAGACCAATATCTAAGTTGTGCATTGTTGCCAAAGTATTTGAGAGAATTATATATAATCAACTCTATTCATCTTTAAAAATTCTTTCTCTGAATCTCAACACGGTTTCCTTCAAGGACGATCAACAGTATCTAATCTGGTGTTATTAAATGACTACATCACTGACAATATGCAAAATGGCAGGCAGGTCGATGTCATTTACACCGATTATAGCAAATGTTTTGATAGAATTCACCATGCAACTTTAATCAGCAAATTGGAAAACATTGGAATAAATGGTGATCTATTGAGATGGCTCAAGTCATACATTTCCAATAGGTCTCAGGCGGTTGTTATCAACAACTACACCTCCAGTTGGGTAGTAGCGCCCAGTGGGGTACCTCAAGGCTCCCTTTTGGGTCCACTATTGTTTTTAATCTTTGTAAATGACATCGGCGCTTGCTTCCACCATTCTAGATTGCTTTGATTTGAAGATATTTAAACCTATAGCATCTACATCAGATGTATCAGATCTCCAGTCAGATTTACTGCGCTTAGATATATACTGTAAGGCAAACAACTTGGATCTTAACCCATCCAAATGTTCAGTCGTAACTTTCAGCCGAAAAAATAATATTATCCCATCTAAATATAAATTAAAAGATCATAATTTACAAAAACTTTCTAAAATACGAGATCTATGAATTATCCATGACTCAAAGCTTCTTTTCGATGAGCACATTGATAAGATTGTCAAAAAAGCATCACAGGCACTGGGATTTGTGATGAGGACATCAGTTTGCTTCAATGACATTAAGACTATTAAAATTTTGTACTGCACCTTTGTAAGAAGCATTTTGGAATATGGGTCAGAGATTTGGAACCCGCGCTACAATAAATACATCAACCGTGTTGAGCAAATACAGAAGAAATTTGTTAAGTTCTTGTGCTATCGTGTAAGGTTACCGTATAATTCCAATAATTATTTAAAACTTTGTTCGAGATTTCACTTTCTTCCCTTAGAGAAGCGAAGACATATATCATATGTTATCTACCTATTAAAAATAATTAGAAATCAAATTAACTCTACTGAACTCCTTTCTAAAATTAACTTCAATATTCCATCACGAACATTAAGACATTTCACTCCGATTCACATACCTTTTGTTTCAACAAATTATCGTAGAAATGCCTTTCTGTGGCGAGCAAGTAGAAGTCTAAATAAGTTTTGTAAATCAAATGACTTTGACATATTTTGTTCTAATACAGCAACGGCAAGACGGTTATTCAGTCAGGATTTCTTTTCAAATACTTAAAAATTATAATATCACTAAGTTTATTAATTTACTATTCTACGCTTAATATTGATTTCTTATACCTATGTTATTCTAAATGTTTACATTATGAGTACCAAGTGCATTGTGTCCACATGTAGAAACTAATTTATTTGATTTCTAAACGTGAAGACCTGTAATTGGCAATCTACCACTTATTGTAAACATTAATAATGTCGCATGTGCTGTTGGTCTTCCTTCAAAAAAAAAAAAAAAAAGTTAGTTCTGTTACTACACTAGCGAGCAAAAGTATGGAATTATAGGGCTATTTTCATACAAACGAGGTAACTTTGAAGCTTTGGTTCTACGCCCAGGATTAAACGGGGTGTGAACTGATGGTGCCTATACTGCCTATTCAAAGAGTGAAGGAATGGATGAGGCTCAGATCGCTGAAGAAACCCGATCAGAAGAGTTGTTTACACTAGAGACCGTATGGAGTTTTACATTTTCCACACTTTTGATTGTAATTTTAGCTTGTTTTTGTAAAAAAAAATATTCAACCCTGAGCGACTCATCTAATCCGTTAGGTGTGGCGTTTTGTGTGGAAGCGAGAGTGAGCGAGAAATGCTCACTCTCGCTTCCACACTAAACGCCACACCTATCGTTCTCTCAGTCACACTGGTTGTGGCAAGCGCGGTAAGGCGCCATTTCAATCCTATTATTTATCTGCGCGGGTACAGTTATTTTATTGTTGTAGGAAGCAATTAGACAAGACAGTCAACCCGAGAAAAGGCGCGAAGTGATACCTTATTTACTGAATTTGGCATCCAAATCGGACATAGTACTGAAAGCTCTCACACAAGATATTGAGCTTACATGTAAGTATTGAAAGATGGTGGTTGTTTAAATTGTCTTCCTAACTTCGTTTTAGAGCTATAAAATAGATGGATCTTTTTTTCTAGTAATATGACACGTATTTAGATCTTGAACAACCTACCGCGTTGCTGCTAGTACTGTTTCGCGGCGGTGTGCTACAGGCGTCAAAAATGGAACATTTTATCATCAGCCTTTTTCTCTCCATGTGTTTCTGTTATACAGTGCCTTTAGTCTTGAACTAGCGATAAATTAAAGGCGTGAAATACACTTAATTTTATCGCCAAAAATGCCCACATGTTGGGGTGTCAGCCATTTTAAATTACACTTTTTTTTTAGATGACCCTGCGGATAAATATTAATTTCTCCGGATTTAGAAGTCTTAAGTTATAAAAAAAATACTGTTCGAAAGCTAATAATAACATGTGGGTATTTTTGTCTATAAAATTAGGAGTATTTCACGCCATTAAATTATCGCTAATTTAAGACCAAAGGCACTGTATGATTATATACCTTATTTATGATGTTTGTAGTGACCCCAGAGGTAATGGACCGCGTGTGCGCCGTGTGCGTGTCGCAGCGCCACGCCCCCGCGTGGGAGGGCGTGGGGCCGGCGGCGCTCGTGGCGCTGCTGCTGCGCTCCGACGTCAGCTGCCTGCTGCTGCTGCTGCAGTGCGCGCAGCGGTACTTGTACTGTCGGCAGCTGCTGGGTATGTGTGTGTTTAGCGTTACATAGCTTGTGTAGGAAGGCGTCGGGCCGGCGGCGCTCGTGGCGCTGCTGCTGCGCTCCGACGTCAGCTGCCTGCTGCTGCTGCTGCAGTGCGCGCAGCGGTACTTGTACTGTCGGCAGCTGCTGGGTATGTGTGTGCTTAGCGTTACATAGCTTGTGTAGGAAGGCGTCGGGCCGGCGGCGCTCGTGGCGCTGCTGCTGCGCTCCGACGTCAGCTGCCTGCTGCTGCTGCTGCAGTGCGCGCAGCGGTACTTGTACTGTCGGCAGCTGCTGGGTATGTGTGTGTTTAGCGTTACATAGCTTGTGTAGGAAGGCGTCGGGCCGGCGGCGCTCGTGGCGCTGCTGCTGCGCTCCGACGTCAGCTGCCTGCTGCTGCTGCTGCAGTGCGCGCAGCGGTACTTGTACTGTCGGCAGCTGCTGGGTATGTGTGTGTTTAGCGTTACATAGCTTGTGTAGGAAGGCGTCGGGCCGGCGGCGCTCGTGGCGCTGCTGCTGCGCTCCGACGTCAGCTGCCTGCTGCTGCTGCTGCAGTGCGCGCAGCGGTACTTGTACTGTCGGCAGCTGCTGGGTATGTGTGTGTTTAGCGTTACATAGCTTGTGTAGGAAGGCGTCGGGCCGGCGGCGCTCGTGGCGCTGCTGCTGCGCTCCGACGTCAGCTGCCTGCTGCTGCTGCTGCAGTGCGCGCAGCGGTACTTGTACTGTCGGCAGCTGCTGGGTATGTGTGTGTTTAGCGTTACATAGCTTGTGTAGGAAGGCGTCGGGCCGGCGGCGCTCGTGGCGCTGCTGCTGCGCTCCGACGTCAGCTGCCTGCTGCTGCTGCTGCAGTGCGCGCAGCGGTACTTGTACTGTCGGCAGCTGCTGGGTATGTGTGTGTTTAGCGTTACATAGCTTGTGTAGGAAGGCGTCGGGCCGGCGGCGCTCGTGGCGCTGCTGCTGCGCTCCGACGTCAGCTGCCTGCTGCTGCTGCTGCAGTGCGCGCAGCGGTACTTGTACTGTCGGCAGCTGCTGGGTATGTGTGTGTTTATCATTACATCCCTTGTGCAGGAAGTCATTGAGCTGGCAGATCCCGTGGCGCTGCTGCTGCGCTCCGACGTCAGCTGCCTGCTGCTGCTGCTGCAGTGCGCGCAGCGGTACTTGTACTGTCGGCAGCTGCTGGGTATGTGTGTGTTTATCATTACATCCCTTGTGCAGGAAGTCATTGAGCTGGCAGATCCCGTGGCGCTGCTGCTGCGCTCCGACGTCAGCTGCCTGCTGCTGCTGCTGCAGTGCGCGCAGCGGTACTTGTATTGTCGGCAGCTGCTGGGTATATGTGTGTGTGTAGTAGTAGTAGTATAGGAGGCCTTAATCTCCGTACAAACTGAGGTGAATTCCGCGCGAAATTCGCGATTTTGATCACGTAACTCATAGCCATAGCCATTGTCAAAGAAATTGCTAGAGAATTGCTATGGCAATGGCTATGGCTATTGCTTTGAGCTAGGTGATCAAAATCTGTCAAAATGCCCCAATCGCGCGATTCGCTCGCGTCAGTTTGTACGAAGCTTCACTTCGCTTTAACTTTTATATTAATAGTTAGAGAGCTATTGAAAATTACTGCAAGAGTTATCTCAAGGTCCTTCTCTCAATATGATAGAGTGTTTAGGGTGTACATGCGTCAGCACCTACTCCCAGCGCCAGGAAGTGGAACACCTGGCGTCAGCACGCTTCCAAACATGTAGCATTTTGAAGGGCTCTACAAGAGTTATCTCAAGGTTCAAATTTGGCAATATGGTAGAGAATTGCACAAAAAAAATAAGACGGCAGTCAGACCGCAGTGTCATGGAACATGCCGAGTCAGCACGCCTCGTAAGTTGTATGAATTTCGAGGTCGGTACAAGAGTTATCTCAAGGCTGAAAATTTGTATACTGCTTAATTATTATGCATAATTTATGAAAATAACAGTCAGACCACAGTGTCATGGAACATAGGCAGTCAGCAGTCGCTCAAAGGGTGGAGTCCAAATACGCTGTTTGGAGCTACAACGTGTTACGAAACAGGATTACACAGTTGAAACTTGGTAAGTAGATGTATTCTGTAAACCGCTCTACGATTTTTACACAAGAATAAAAAAATAAAAAAAATAAGGGGGGTTCCTCATACATGGAACTGAAACTGAAAAAATTTTTTTTCATCAAACCCATACGTGCGGGATGTCTTTAGATAGCTCTTTAAAAATGACATTGAAGTTCCTAAAACAATTTTTGCTCAAAGTCAAGCGTTTGAATGGTATACACTTCCAAAATGGTAAAATGTGTTTTCCCCCCCTCGAACTTTCAAAATAAGAAAGTGAAAAATCTTAAAAAAATATATGCTATAGATCTTAATAAACACTTTCAACGAAAATTGGTTTTTTTTGTAACATGTTGTATATTTATTATTAAATAATATAAAAAAAGGGTTTCATTACTGGGACCCGATAAATGAGAATTCCCTGGAAACACATCGTTCCCGGAGTCGGGAAATATTTTGTAATATCCCGGGTATCTTTAAGAAATTTTTCAATGTGATATTAATGCTCTAATACCATACCATAGTGAATACTACCAATTTACGTTTTCAAAAATAACTTTGTTTTTCATAGTGTTTGTATGAATGACAAAGTTATATTTGCGGTTTTGGAAAATGTGCTATATCTCTGAAACTGCTTGCTATATCTCGTTCAAACCAATTTTCGTTGAAAGTGTTTATTAAGATCTACAGCATATTTTTTTTTAAGATTTTTCACTTTCTTATTATGGAAGTTCGAGGGGGGGAAAACACATTTTACCATTTTGGAAGTGTATACCATTCAAACTCTTGACTTTGAGCAAAAATTGTTTTAGGAACCTCAATGTCATTTTTAAAGAGCTATCTAAAGACATCCCGCACGTATGGGTTTGATGAAAAAATTTTTTTTCAGTTTCAGTTCCATGTATGAGTAACCCCCCTTATTTTTTTTATTTTTTGTGTAAAAATCGTAGAGCGGTTTACAGAATACATCTACTTACCAAGTTTGAACTGTGTAATCCTGTTTCGTAACACGTTGTAGCTCCAAACAGCGTATTTGGACTCCACCCTTTGAGCGACTGCTGACTGCCTATGTTCCATGACACTGTGGTCTGACTGTTATTTTCATAAATTATGCATAATAATTAAGCAGTATACAAATTTTCAGCCTTGAGATAACTCTTGTACCGACCTCGAAATTCATACAACTTACGAGGCGTGCTGACTCGGCATGTTCCATGACACTGCGGTCTGACTGCCGTCTTATTTTTTTTGTGCAATTCTCTACCATATTGCCAAATTTGAACCTTGAGATAACTCTTGTAGAGCCCTTCGAAATGCTACATGTTTGGAAGCGTGCTGACGCCAGGTGTTCCACTTCCTGGCGCTGGGAGTAGGTGCTGACGCATGTACACCCTAAACACTCTTATCATATTGAGAGAAGGACCTTGAGATAACTCTTGCAGTAATTTTCAATAGCTCTTTAACTATAAGGATGTCGTGTGTCAGTTGAAAAATTCACTTGTAGTCACCGCTTCAATCGCTATGATAACACTGTTACAAGGTAATTAGACCATATTTTCGCACTTAAAATACTTTTTTTACTATTTAGTTATATGTTGATATTTTAAAACAATAATAAATATGCAGACTGATCTTATTGTTTTGGCTCACTAGCGCCATCCTGCGAAAGTGCGTGATTGCATCGTGCATTATACATTTCGAGAAGAAAATGTGATGACTAAAAATGAATTCATTTGAGATAAGAATAACATGATAAAGGATGACTCACGTTACACCGTGCCGGGTTCGATTCGAGCCGATTCCAAGCTGGGTTGGTCGCGTTAACGTTCTGTATCAAACACCAGTGTTCGTTGAGCGCCGGTTGCCGCTCGGTTGTCGTTCAGCTTCTGAAGCCACGTGGCGCAAAAAATATTGTTTTTATAAAGAACTAGCTTCTGCCCGCGACTTCGTCCGCGTGGATATTAGAGAAAATCCTTAGGGAACCTTCAACCAGGATCCGTTTAGCCATTTTTACGCGATTAGGCGGCACCATCAAGCGCGCTGCTGCAAGACATTTGCCGCGTGTGGCGGGCCTCGCACGAGGCTTCACGTTCCCGTTCCCGTCCCGTTCCCGTTCCGTTCTCGTCCCGTCCCGTTCCCGTCCCATTCCCATCCCGTTCCCGTCCTGTTCCCGTTCCGTTCCCATCCCGTTCCCGTTCCGTTCCGTCTCCCGTTCCCGTCCTGTTCCCGTTCCATTCCCGTCCCGTTCCCGTCCCGTTCCGTCCCGTTCCCGTCCCTTTCCCGTCCCGTTCCCGTTCCGTTCCGTCTCCCGTTACCGTCCTGTTCCCATCCCATTCCCGTCCCGTTCCCGTCTCGTTCCCTTCCTATTCCCGTCCTGTTCCCGTCCCGTTCCCATCCCGTTCCCATTCCCGTTCGTGTTCACGTTCCCGTTCCCGTCCCTGTCCCCGTCCACTGGATGTGCGTGCATGTCCAGGTTCATGTCCACCGTGTTCGACTTCAAAATAAATGTCATTTTCGCAATCACCTCCCATGAAAACTCAAGAACGACATCCACATCGATTTTCATGTTTACTTACCCCAATCCCTAAGGGGTTGCTTTTCAAAATATATATTTGCCTATAAATTTTTAGATGTGCTCCTACGAAGTTTAAAGTTATTTAGTCTATTTTATATTCTTTTTCCATACAAAATTTGAACCCCAATTTCACCCCTTTAAGGGTTAAATCATGTCCACCGTGTTGGACTTGAAAAAAAATCTCATTTTCGCAATCATCATCCCATAAAACCTCAAGAACGACATCCATATCGATTTTTATGTTTACACACCCCATTTACCTCCTAAGGGGTTGATTTTTAAATCACAAAATGTATGTTTGCCTATTTATTTTTAGACGTGCTCCTACGAAGTTTAAAGTTGTAATGTCTATTTTATATTATTTTTCCATACAAAATTTGAACCCCATTTTCACCCCATTAGGGGTTAAATCATGTGCACCGTGTTAGACTTCAAAATAAATGTCATTTTTACAATCGTCATCCCAGAAAACCCCAATAACGACATCTATATCGATTTTTATGTTTACTCACCATATTTACCCCCTAAGGGGTTGATTTTCAAAATAACAAAATATATATTTGCCTATTTATTTTAAAATGTGCTCCTACGAAGTTTAAAGTTGTAATGTCTATTTTATATTATTTTTCCATACAAAAATTGAACCCCATTTTCACCCCTTTATGGGTTAAATCATGTCCACCGTGTTGGACTTCAAAATAAATGTCATTTTTGCAATCGTCATCTCAGAAAACCCCGATTACGACATCCATATTATTTATAGGTTTTTTTACCCCCTTTCACCCCCATTTCATTACCATAGGGGTTGAAATACTAAAAAAACAATATACGTTGCGTTAGATTTCCATCCATAAGCCTAAATTATAAATTTAGAGATTTTTACTTCGAAAATAAAGGATTTTCTTCAATACACAACTTCATCCCCCTTTTGACCTCTTCGGGGGTAAAATTTTGAAAAACGCTGAGACCCGTATTTATTAATTTTCAATCGTCAGCCTAAACACAAAATTTGAAGATTCTAGCTTCAAAACTGAGAGACTTTCATACAAACTTTCATCCCTTATTTCATCCCCTTAGGGATGGAATTTTCAAAAATCCTTCCTTAGTGGATACCTACACTGTATAAAGTATCTGTGTGCAAAATTTCAAGTTTCTAGGTCCAGCGGTTTGGGCTGTGCGTTGATAGATCAGTCAGTCAGTCAGTCATTCAGTTTACGATTTTATATTAGCACGACTAACGTAGCTTGGACTCGGAACCGGCACGTGAGTCATCCTTAAAAGTCCATGAGATACAATCGATTTACTCCAAAAATATTGTTGCAGAATACCTACTCCAGAAGCTGGAATATGAATGCCTGTTCTCTGACAAAAGCGTACCATTGCTGACGAGCGCAGCAGAAGAAAGCAGCGTAGTCCGCGAGAAACTACTCACTGGGAACCAACTCGAACGGTACTCACTTGCTAGGGTACTCATATTAGTCGGTGAGCAAAACTTGTCTTTATAAACATATGTTCCATCCAATTTAAAGGGGTTTGAACGTTTTCGGTATAGTCGGACGTCCGCCATTTTGATTCTTTTTAAATAGAGTCACACTATAAAACTTATATATTTCAATTGCGGACATATAGACAAACAAAAAATGTAAAAGGTCTGAAACGACACGTTTTAGAGATATATAGACAAAACGATTACGAATTTTAAGGTTGAGCGCATTAAAAATATGTAGGCAAATTCAAGTACAGTAAACTTAATACTTTGGCTCTTATGAATTCACGACGCGCTTAAACATATAAAATAATTAGGCCATTAGTCTAGAATTAGAAACAGATTCTGAGAGGTTTGAGAAGAGGATTAAGAAAATCGTGATGATGTTGCAATTATTGCAATATTTTTGTTGTTTCAGACTCATATGTTAAATAACAATTTTTGCCCGTCTTTATGTCCGTAATCGAAATATACAAGTTTCATAGTGCGATGCGATTTTCAAAAATAAATAAAAAGCCACGTTCCATACTAAAATTTTCAAACCCCTCTCTTTATATCGTTTTTTTAATAGAAAAACATATGTATATCGAACAAGTCAACTTCCGCAGGTTACAATCTACCATCAGAGTTCGTAAGCACCATCAGCTACCTCCTCCAACATTCCCGCGACGACATGACCCTCGCCATCTTAGTTCGTATAATCTCCGGCACCATCACCATGCACATACCGAACGACAGTCCAGACCTCAATATGGACACGGAAAGATACCAGAACTTTATCAAAACCGGCGTGGAGTACGCGCTGAGAGATGCGATGATATCTGACACGCAGATCAAGAGGTGTTTCATAGAGGATAATGTGCCGGACGACCAGAAAACATATTTGCATCATTACTGCTTGAATATTATTAAGCTGTTGAGGTATGTTGAATTTTGTACTTTTATCAGCAGGACAAGAACACAAATATTTTAAAATTTTACTTGGTATGTTGCTAATCAATAAAATGTCTTCACTATTTATAATTTAAAGTTACACTAATGTCCACAGAACAAAGAAAAAATTTTTCCCCCCAGTAGAAGTCGCATGTGGGCGGCACCCGTGTAACATCATATCTGCGAAGCTCCGCACATCTTTGAATTTGGCTCCGTCAGTCGTATGAACGAACGCCAAACAAAAACATCTTCAAAAATAATATAAAAATGCCGAGTTGCATTATACAAAAGAGCAAAATCGATATCCACATATATCATTTAGCAAACGGGTGCATAAAATATCAGAGGCGAGCTTTATTTAAATAATTTTGATTTTAATTAAAAATTAAACTGATATTTTCCTTTTAAAATTCAAAACAATAAATATCCACCTTTATGCGGTATACACTTAAGATCCATATTCCAACGCACAATTTGACATATTCTTGAAGTTTCATAAATACTAAAATATGGAATGGCGGAAATGTCACACAATAGGGGAAAACGAGAAAAGTTGTGACTGTGAAGAGTTGAAAAGTATTATCACCATAGCAAAAATTGATAAGTAAATGATAAACGTCTAAGTAACAGTTGATTTGATACACTCACCACTGAAAACACGCAAAAACAGCACGGAATTTTAGTCAACTTAATTCATAAATAGTACGTTACAGGCGAGTGCGGCAAGCTAGCATTTTTATTGTCAAGGATTTTAAGTTAGTTCAAGGCAATTTAATAAAAATTGCTTCTCCTACAAGGCTGCGAAGTTAAAATGTAAGAGGGGAAGTTTTTTTTAGTTAAAATGTAGTTTTGAAATTGGTTCATGTGGCCATGTGAAACGACTGGTCACGCAGCCATAAAGTTTTACAAAAATAACGCTATATAGTTATTTTTTATTTGGAATACTACATTCCTGAACTTGTGCGGGCGAAAGTAACTATTGAAATTAACTCGGTGGGTATAGGTGCCGGCACATGACTTGGCAAGTTCTTTAAAGCGCATTTCTATACTTCTCTTTGTTTGCCCGATGTAAGAGAGCCCAGTCGCAATCTAGTCAGGTGTTGTTGGTCACAGATCCCACGTACTCTCTGAAACAAAGATTTCCCTACGGTAGGTAGCTAACTGTAAAGGATGGTAGTGGGATTCACCATTGAGGTATCTATCTGTAAGTGTTGCTTTTCGAAACATTCGATATAATTTTTTTTTTGGGTTTCTGAATTTTTAATTTCAAATATTTTTTGCCTAGTAACTGAGAAATGTCAGGATTCCAGCGAATTATGAAATAGAGTTTAAACGAATTATTGATCTGAAACTATTTAGGATAAGCTAGAATGTCAACCAACCATGTCGGGCCCGTGGACCTACCGATTTTCCCTACTAGTAGGACCACGGTATACCACTATGTACTCGTGGTCCTACTGGACTAGGCTTAATAAGTATCGATAATTTAGGATCGCTATTTAATGATTTCAAATAAATTTTATATTAAATTATGAAATAATGTAATATTCAGTCAAACGTACCAGGGCAACATAACTTACGAGGAGTGAATTTAATTTGGTACCGCGAAGATATGTCTTATTTCCTTTTAGCTCTTTAATTTTTCAAAAATATAAATCAAAATAACTCCTTGTAAGTCATGTTGCCTTGGTATTTTTGACTGAATATGACATTATTTCGTAATTGAATATAAAATAAATATAGGATTTTGGGTTAGGTTCGGAATAATCGTTCTTTATTACTTATCTATCGATACGGACACTACGATATTCTAAAAAGGCCTAGTCCAGTAGGACCACGGGTACATAGTGGATACCGTGGTCCTACCGGTAGGTCAAATCGGTAGGTCCACCCGGCCCTTAATGCAACCAACCCGGTCTCCCTTATCTCATTAAATTTTCTGAAAGTACTTTATGTTTTAATGAATAAGGTGGTAAATCGCACTATTAAAATTAGCTTGCGCCATCTAGCGCCTGAGTAGCACCATTATAAATATACGTATTATTTAATTTGGTACCAAGTTGCTATGGTAATACGACTGAATCTAAATAAATAAGCTTTGTGATTTATGGCTTTCAGGATATTACACATTTTTACTTTTTACCCAATTACGTGTTCACAAAGTGTGTGTGCGTAGCATGTAACAATTAAGTGGGGGGCTTGGCTTCGATGTTTAATGTGTTTGTTTGGTTACACTGGTTTTCATACTAAATTTGAGCTCATACTACTTCTATCTACTTCTATGTTCTGTGCTAATGTCTCTCTCAATCTCTTGTCTAATAGGCACTTCAGAGTTTAAGACTCTACCGAGCTTTTGGCGCTCGTCGATTTCAGGTATTCAATGCGGAGCCAGAGAAAGCAAACGCACATTGACAAGAGCGAGCAACTACGGTCATAGTGTAAAAATTAAGAACTTAGCCGATCGCGGAAGTTATTTGTTATACTTAGTTACCATCAAATGCTTTTATTGAAAATATTCACGGTTACATTTTCAACAAACTTTTTCCAGATTTGCGATTTTACGTTTTTTTTTATATCGTGATGTTTATTTTAATTTGCAATCGAAATATCCTACTCAATTATTATAACTACGTATAAAAGTTTGTATGCTTGCAACTTTGTTTAATTATTAGATATTTAGATGTTTGATATGCAATCACATAATAACTTATGTGAAACAGATTAGGATGAAATTAGGCTGAACAGATTAGGATGAAATTTGGCACTCAGATAATTTCAGCTTGATTCCCCTCTAGAGATTTTTAATGACGTCGCGAAATATTTTGCAAGCGGAAGCGAAGCTAGATCCAATAAAAATAATAATAATAAATGTTTATTTTTTCTCACGCAGCTTATGATAGAATAAACAATTTATTTACCTTTTATTATAAGTATTGAAGTGAACTGATCTAAATAGGGTAAAAATCCCGGTATTCGACCCTTTATTTTCAAATCCAAACTATTAATTATTCTTTAGGCTAAATTAAATATAATATTTTTTTAATGCCAAGGAAGACTATGAGGTTGATTAGCCCATCAAACTGAACAACTTTCATTATGGGATGAACCTTGAAATTACGAAAAAAAATTGGCTGTTTCATACAAAAGTACAATCCTACTCCATCGAAATGTATGAAACAGCTGATTTTATTTCGCAAATCCAAGGTTGGACCCGTAATGAAAGTTATTCAGTTTGATGGTCTGATCAACCCCACGAGAGGTTTTGTATTAACTAAAAATAACCTTGTATATTAGGGGGTTTAAGTATAAAATTGGGGTTTCGTATGGAAAAAGGAAAATGCGCAAGACTTATAGAAAATTACCCGAGCTCTGACGCAAATGAAATCTATCTCAGGTTTTAGTACCTTTAATGTTAATTATAACAAAAAAAATATGGGACCTCCCTGAAAGGTGACTTACATAAAAAAATCTGCAAGTAATATTTATTAGTCGTTAATAGCTTACATAGCTAGAGGAATATTTCCAAAAATAATAGCTAATAATCACGACGGAGCAGCTAAAAGGCGCAGTGAGTAAGAGCATCGACCTGTAATTGCGACAGTTAATCAACTTTTCCAAAGATTTATTTATTTGGACTAAGAGCTAGCCCCGGAAATAGGTGGCCAATTTACAGAGCGACGGAATCCCTCTTGTTTGTTTGCCATACTATCTTTATTAACAGATCCGGGCACCTCGCAGATTTTCAGTGGTGAGGGTGGGAGTGGTTGAGCAACAAAGGGGCTGAAAAGGGGCACTCAGATAATTAAATAAAATGAATATGGGGCAACGCTGGGACATCTCCTTTGGAATCATCCAATAAAGCCTACAAAATAGGTTTTCATTAAAATATTTTTAAACCGGCCAGTAATTTTTGAGTTTAAGAACTTTGAACAAAATATCCTTAGACGGTGTTGATGTGTGTATTTGCCTCACTAGATGATGTTGATACTCTTCGAAGCTTAGTAAAAAAATCACATTGACACACATTTTTATCAACGCCATGTATCGAGCGGTTTTTGTCATTGTGAAAAGCCTTTATTGAAAACAAAAATAATGTGGTACTTACCTACCTAGCCCACCTATTGGTGCATTTACCCTGTAAATGTATTAAGTCTACTCAAGAATTTTATATTCATTTATTAAATTAGGTACTTATTAAATTGTTTTTATAATATTGAATTACTAGCGGTCGCCCGCGACTTCGTCTGTGTGAAAAGGTTTTTTGCTATCCCTCGGGAACAATCCTTTTTTTGGAGATGAAAGGTACCCTATGTCCTTTTCTGTAACCCTGGCAACGTGTATGCAAAATTTCATGATGATCGGTTCAGTAATTAAGACGTGAAGGCGTAACAATCAATAAGGTTGCCATTAAATTATCAAGATTTTCTTATGCATTAAAAGAACTAAAAAAATTAACAAATCTAGAATCAGCAAAAAGTGCTTATTATGCCTACGCACATTCATGGCTAACCTATGGCATATTGCTGTGGGGAAATAGTACCGAAGTGATTAAACTTTTTCGACTGCAAAAAAGATGCTTAAGAATATTGGGAAATTTAAGTGTTATAGATAGCTGCAAACCGTACTTCACAGAATTAAATATATTGACATTACCATCCCTTTATATCTACGCTGTTTGTGAATTTGTCAAAAAGTACCCTGAATTCTTTCCACATCACTACCGCCCACAAAATCTAAGACCACAAAATAAACTAGCACAACCAACCTGCAAACTTGAAATGTTTAGAAGTGGCCCCTTATCTATGTGTGTGAAAATTTATAATAAGTTACCTAGTAAAATTAAAGATGAAAAGAACTTAAATAAATTTAAATTAATTTTGAAAAAATATCTTAAAGATAAATGTTTTTATTCGCTGCAAGAGTTTTTAGAAAGTAACAATAATAATGTAAATAGATAAATATTAGGTAATTAAGTTTGTTACAACAAAAATATATTAGATAAGTTTAAGAATTTGTTTTAATTTTATTTAAATTTTTAAAATTGTTAAGTTTAGTTTTCATTTAGATACGTATCTAGATTTAAAAAAAAATAACAATAATAATTTTGGCAAATTACTTAAGTAATTACCTACTTAAGAATTATTTTAATTTAAGTTTCTATCTATAGATTTGATACACCTTATTTTGATAGTTGCTGTGCCCTTGCAGGGTTTCATGTTTGATTCTATTTTTGTAATAACATCTTTGTACCTACAACATGGAAAGTGCAATAAAAAATTTGAATTTTTAATTTTTTTAAACAAACGGACTTTCTCTATTATAATATTAAGTAAGGATAATACAGGCAAATAGCATAAAATATTGTATACGAGTTTTACTTTGACGACCTCCATGATCGAGTTGGTTGAACATAGGTTTTCACCAACTAATAGAATATTTTTACGCTATGGTACTAATGGCTGTGTCAAAGCTGTCAGTGGATTTAAATTATTTTGACTTTCATTATGTCTTCATGTAAATATTTAATATTGTTTTTTCGCCAATTCCGTCTCTTCTTTGTATGGTTTTTATTGTTCTCCATTCATAAATAAGTGAAATAACAAAAAACGTATTTAAAACCGTACGTAAGAGCTACGTGTACATGCTCCCCGTACGACGGCCGAAGCAAGACTAATACGGATAGGGGAGCTCTGTTTAAAATGGACAAAACACGTGTGAAATCTGGTTTTTCATTCCTATTATTATAACAAATAATTATTTTGAAAATGTAAAAAGTATAACGACGAGAAAACATGGTGTTTTATTATTATTGAAAAGCCGACTGAATTTCGGTGAAGTATTTAAGCCGTACTGTGGTTTTCTATAAAATTTTGGACTCAACTTTGGATTTTTTTTCTATCGAGGAAATTGTAAGTAATCGTGTTTCTAAAAAATATAATAGATAGAGTGAATCCTTAAGTATCTTACAACGTAACCGCACAAGTAATTTTTTAGTAATAACGGAATATCAAGGCCTCGAACGGACGCAATTATCCATCAACATAGACGATAGGCCCTGATTTTCTGTTAATTTTAGAGTTGAATGTTGTTGTTTTGGAAAGGACATTGTTCATATAAATGAATAGTGATCCTTACTAATATTATAAATGCGAAAGTCCGTTTGTTTGTTTGTTACGCCTTCACGTCGTAACTACTGTACCGATCATCATGAAATTTTGCATACAAATTGTCAGGGGTACAGAGAAGGACATAGGGTACCTTTCATCCCGAAAAAAGTATTCTTCCCGAGGAATGGCAAAAAACCTTTCCACGCAGACGATGTCGCGGGCGGCCGCTAGTTTTGTTATAATTATGTCTGAGCATTCCAAGATTCCTTCAGTAGTTGGCAGTGAATAACATCTTATCAGCTATGTAATAAAACATTTTTTAACGGATACTAGCGTGGTTTTATTGAAAATACTTAGGTAATTAGTTGGTATTTGGTTTGATATTTGATTTTCCCGACGTTTCGGCACCTTTGCAGCTGCCGTGGTCACGGGGGACCGAAGCTACTCGTGAGCCTACCCTCAAGCGATGAATTTATAAAGACGTTCAGAAATTAATATTTAACCAAAAAAAAATTGGTTTAAGTTAATTTATAATTTAATGTTGTGAATAAATTAATGCTAAAAAGAGAGAATCTATTGAAACTAACGCCATTTCACAAAATTGGGAGGATCCTCCAAGAAGGAAATGGCGAAAGAAAACTTGGAGAGGACAGCCGACCTCCCGTCTTATAGAATTCTCTTTATCTTAGATGGGAGAACTCGAATCGCGTAGCACACTTACGAACACGGCCAATCGGGCGCGCCGTAGAAGCTAGTTTGTACCGCATTGGCGGCGCGCTACAAGACTACTCGTCGCTGCTGCGCGTGCGCCCGGAGTGCACTATGGCGTCGCTGCCCGAGATGCCGACCTGCCACGCGCTCGCTGAGGTATGCCAATGCTACGTCGTAGCCCCGTAGCACTCTGTAGTGCTTCAGTAGCGCGCTACAAGACTACTCGTCGCGTGCGCCCGGAGTGCACTATGGCGTCGCTGCCCGAGATGCCGACCTGCCACGCGCTCGCTGAGGTATGCCAATGCTACGTCGTAGCCCCGTAGCACTCTGTAGTGCTTCAGTAGCGCGCTACAACACTACTCGTCGCTGCCCGAGATGCCGACCTGCCACGCGCTCGCTGAGGTATGCCAATGCTACGTCGTAGCCCCGTAGCACTGTAGTGCTTCAGTAGCGCGCTACAAGACTACTCGTCGCTGCTGCGCGTGCGCCCGGAGTGCACTATGGCGTCGCTGCCCGAGATGCCGACCTGCCACGCGCTCGCTGAGGTATGCCAATGCTACGTCGTAGCCCGTAGCACTGTATTGCTTCAGTAGCGCGCTACAAGACTACTCGTCGCGTGCGCCCGGAGTGCACTATGGCGTCGCTGCCCGAGATGCCGACCTGCCACGCGCTCGCTGAGGTATGCCAATGCTACGTCGTAGCCCCGTAGCACTCTGTAGTGCTTCAGTAGCGCGCTACAAGACTACTCGTCGCGTGCGCCCGGAGTGCACTATGGCGTCGCTGCCCGAGATGCCGACCTGCCACGCGCTCGCTGAGGTATGCCAATGCTACGTCGTAGCCCCGTAGCACTCTGTAGTGCTTCAGTAGCGCGCTACAAGACTACACGTCGCGTGCGCCCGGAGTGCACTATGGCGTCGCTGCCCGAGATGCCGACCTGCCACGCGCTCGCTGAGGTATGCCAATGCTACGACGACTGCCAATGCTACGTCGTAGCACTCTGCTTCTGTAGTGCTTCAGTAGTGCGCTACAAGACTACGCATCGTTGCTTGAGATTAAGGGGCCCAATCGCGCTAGTTTTGAACGATAAAACCAAAACCGTTACGTTGCCGTTTAGGTTTTATTTACCTAAAAAAATTGTTTTAGAATTCTCATTTAAATTATCCAAGTTTGGCATCCCAGGCTCCCAGGCATAGCTTTCAACTATTTTAACAAATAAAGCGACTATTTTTCTGTAAACGAAGCTGAAACGGGAACGATTCAGTTTTGGTTTTATCGTTTATAATTAGCGCGATTGGACTCCTACCACTGCCAGGCGCTCGACGAGGTATACGTTGCCGTTCCTTTTGACTATAAATAGCTGTGATATTAATAGTTCCAACCATGCTAATGATTTTTCTTGGATATTGGTTTTTGAGTTTTGGTCCTTCGAGCCGGATTCCAAGCTGATACCGAATTTAGATCTCAATCTCAATACTATTTAAATTCATTTCTAGATCTATGTTAATTTGTGGTAACAGCAATAATCCTAAACAGTGATAGCAGGTAATGTTTGATAGACATTTGGCTGACAATTCACTATTTTCAGGTGTTGGATAGAGTGGATATGTCAGGGACGAAGGCTCCCCCTCCTAGTGTAGAAGTCATCTTGAAAGTAGTCCAAGCAACAGTCAAATATTTCTTCAGGTGTCTTCATGAGAAGGGTTCGTAATTTGTCATATTATTTCTAACCTTTTGACTTAACATTACTGATGCAACTTCATTGACATATTTTCTCTATCACTGATTAGTTTTAAGAAGGCTTTGTTTAGCGTAACTAATATTAATAAATAATTTAATTTTAATTAAACTATAATAACAAAAAAATTTAGCTTAGTAGTAATCAAATCAAATCAAATCAAATCGCTTTATTCACACAAAACAGAGTGCATACAGTTGTTATTGATTACAATTCCAGTTCTCTGCCTTGCCCTACAAAGGGCATGTGAAATGTCAGTTTAGATTAAGAAATAATAACAATTAAATTAACATTACATGTGACTAAATAAAAAAAAATCATTTTAAGTCAATTTTTGAATTTAGAAATTCTTCAATTGTGTAGAAACATTTATTCATAGTAGTGCATTTTTTTTTCTTAACGCACTGTGTCAAAATTTTATGAGTTAGTTGCTAGTTAATATCTTATTTATAAAAAGTCATGCTGTGTTTGCCTATAACTGTTTTTCACTGTACTTTTAATTTTATTATTTTAAAGAATTGTATTGTATGCTAAAGTGTAAAAATGTTGGCAGACCTATGATAATAAATAAATAAATGATGCTTTAAGCTTTGAAAGTATCAGGGAACGCAGTTAGGAATTGCTATTTCTTTGTACCTAATATAAGCCAGAGCCAGGTTACTTCCGACTCGATCGAGAATATCGAAATCGAGTTCGAATCGAGTAAACGTCAAAACAGTACTTTGGGAACTGTTTTCAATGTACCAAAATAAAATTTTTGACGTTTATCTGATGATGGAATCCGTCGAGAGTAGGGGGGCTGCTTATGCATGTAAAACAAGTTCGAATAATGAAACAAACTATATGGCGGCCACACTAAGTTTGAGCGTGATAGCATGACCCACCCACATGTATAGCATGCAGCATGCCGATATGTGTGAGCGAGATAGCATGACCGGCCGGCTGCCATTTATACAGGGTCATTTTGTATTCACCATCCAAATTTTGAGGATGTGTTCAGTCCAACTTTCACTAAAGAACACATGGCCAAATATGTAAAAGAAAATCGACTATCCATACAAATCAAAAAGATCACGTGATTAATTTAGTATGGGATGACCAAAATTTTGTGGCGAAATTGGACACATGTTTCTTAGTGAAAGTTGTTAAGTGTCATGGACTGAACACATCCTTGAAATTTGGATGGTAAGTTAAGAATGACCCGATAGATATTTTCTTTATCCGAACCGAGTTCTAGGTACTATCAGCAGTAGTATTTTTAAATAGGTACTTATAGGTCGTATAGCAACTTCGCTTCAATTCCACAGACATAATGGATAAACTTCGCGGCGTACAAACAGCCTGCCGCCTCTTACGCAAACTGTGCATCCACAGTAAACTAGCCCGCGCCATCGCATTACGGGATCTCCTCGAAACGGCCATGTTTAGAGAGGAGAACGCATTTGGCAGCCGTAGCGTGGTCGCTAATACTGTTATTTCGAACAGGGATTGGGCTGATGAAGAACTGTTGATTCATTTGAATCAGAAACATGTAAGTATTTAAATCTGATTTTGAAAGTAAAAAATGTCACTTTGAGCAAACAATTATTGGTCCTTCAAAGCGGATAATACGCAGTTTATTGTTTTAAATTTCCATGGATATTAACGTTATTAGAATAAACTATATCGGGATTTACATCATGTACCTGTTTATTTTTGAGACTCCGATATTTTGGCGCAGTTGCATGCGCCATGATCACGGAAGAACTGTCGGTTGTTGCGTGCGGGTAGATGTTATTGGCAGACGAATCGGTCTACCCTCCGTCTAGTTCTTTTATTACGCTCGATACCGGTACCACTATTCACTCGAATCTGTTCTCGACACACGACACTCACTGTATCTGTACGCGAAACGGCAATTTTATGATTTTTGATGTTTTTACACAACCGGACTACTGGTTTCCAGATACTCGACAATTTAAACCCATCCTCTCGATTTAAATTTTTGGTAAATTCAAACGAATGGTCAGGACGATTGAAATATACAAATACAAAAATTTCAAAGGGTGGGCGGGAACGAAAGTTTTCCAAAATTTTCCTACCAGTTTGGAAGAGTGTCGCCATCGCCATTTTAACGATATGATTTTCAAAAATTAAAATTGCATTTTAAACTGCTTCCAAATATAATATGTAGTATTTTTTTATTTCGAATTTTCAAAAGTGCATTCGTTTCTGGCCCACTTGTATTTTTTTTGCTATTATTTACTTACTTTGTTGTCCAGGGCCCAATTACACAACTGACTCAAAGCCACACGTCGGTATTCCACGCCGGCATCATCGGCAAGGGCGTGAGGAAACAGAACGGCACTGGAAATGGAACTGACATCCCGCCAATACTCACCACTAACAACGAACTACTTATGGCAGCTCTTATGTCTTGCATGGTAAGGCTCTTATTGCAACTGTAATAATTTTGTCTTCATCATCATCAGCCTATCATCGTCCACAGCTGAACATAGGCCTCTCCGAGTGCACGCCACTGAGCACGATCCGCGGCTATACTCATCCAGTTTATGCCAGCCACCTTGCGAAGATCGTCGCTTCAAGTTCTTCCCCGTACTTACCCAATGCTATTTGAAGTTTAGTTTGACCTTATTTCTTGTGGATTTAGTATCAAAGTTAAAACACACTTCGGAAACATTATTGCAAAGGCAACTATCTCAGGAAAGCCGTTTTTTCCCAACCTCTTGGATTTCGGTGGTATAGGTTCATGAACGGTTGACTATGTTTTATCACCACTGGTGAATCACTTAAGGCGGATTTATAGGCAACACTAGCATCACACCCGCAAAAAAAAAAACCATGTACATACACAATTTATTAAGAATCTAAGCTGATTTTATTTATTCTTATGGCTGATGGTCCCCTTGCAAAATATCAATTGTTATTTATAAATACACAAACTCAGTGCCAAATAATAATAATTTGCAGTTTTAGTGGTGAAAAAAGCTAAATACGGTCGTCGTTTTGTTTTTCATCGAGAAAGACCACAGTAACTAATTAATTTGTCGCTGAGTTTGTGTGTTTGTTTATAAATAACAATTGATATTTTGTGAGGGGACCATCAGCTTGGACTTTTAATAAATTGTGTATTTCCAGGGTAATTATTGTTTTGCGAGAGTGGCTGTGTTGCAGTGGCGAGGGGTGAAATTATGGCGAAGGTAAGCCGCTCTACAAAAATGATGAAAAATGTTATGATCTGCATAGTGGATCATTGGGGTGGGATTTCCAAAGGTAAGCCGATAGGAATCGGCTTGTATGGACCCTTCGCCACTGCTGTGTTGTATTATAATGTCACCTTGACAGAATCGTAACTTGTTGTCGTCTTTAGGACGGCAACAGCGGCGTCGTAGAGGGGGCAACTTCAGTTTCGTTGCTTTTGGTGGAGTTGGTCTCCCCGGATGTCATGTACAACGGCCTGCCGTGGCCAGATGAGGATTTTACTAAGGTGAGTAACATTTCATGTAATATGGACTAGACGAATGTTCTTCGAGTTTACCTTTCATCATATTTGACTTGTCTATGCAATTTTTGTCTGTGTTTATTTTGATTTGACAATTTATTATAGACTAGCGACTCGCTCTCGCTTCGCTTCGGTGTAGTGTGGAATTTGACACCATTATACAAATAAACCTTCCTCTTGAATCACTGTATCTATAAAAAGAACCGCATCAAAATCCGTTGCGTAGTTTTAAAGATCTAAGCATACATAGGGACAGACAGCGGGAAGCGACGTTGTTTTATACTTATGTAGTAATTTTCGACAGACACGCGATTTTCGAAAAACGCTCTCGATATCTATCGATATTTTTTGAACCAATTTCTTTTTTTTTGTTCCGGAATATCGCCCATTAGAAAGAAAGTATTTTTTTAATAGCTTTCTTTCATTACTTATGTCTCGTTTTTGTAGTTAGCCCGTGTGAGCTATGTCTATAAGCCTGCTTGTTTATTCCTTTAGCAAGTGAGCATCGAGCGCGAGCTGTACATGCGCGGAGCGTTAGAAAACTGCGCCGTAGCGCGCGCTGCGTTGCGGCGAGCGGCCGGCGCGCGGCCCGCGCTGTGTCTAGCGTCGGCGCTACTGCGCGCCACCGCCGCCACGCTGCTGCACCGCCACCGCGCGCTACTGGGTACGTATACTGTGTAGTATACCGCGGGGCGTTAGGTAACTGCGCCGTAGCGCGCGCTGCGTTGCGGCGAGCGGCCGGCGCGCGGCCCGCGCTGTGTCTAGCGTCGGCGCTACTGCGCGCCACCGCCGCCACGCTGCTGCACCGCCACCGCGCGCTACTGGGTACGTATACTGTGTAGTATACCGCGGGGCGTTAGGTAACTGCGCCGTAGCGCGCGCTGCGTTGCGGCGAGCGGCCGGCGCGCGGCCCGCGCTGTGTCTAGCGTCGGCGCTACTGCGCGCCACCGCCGCCACGCTGCTGCACCGCCACCGCGCGCTACTGGGTACGTATACTGTGTAGTATACCGCGGGGCGTTAGGTAACTGCGCCGTAGCGCGCGCTGCGTTGCGGCGAGCGGCCGGCGCGCGGCCCGCGCTGTGTCTAGCGTCGGCGCTACTGCGCGCCACCGCCGCCACGCTGCTGCACCGCCACCGCGCGCTACTGGGTACGTATACTGTGTAGTATACCGCGGGGCGTTAGGTAACTGCGCCGTAGCGCGCGCTGCGTTGCGGCGAGCGGCCGGCGCGCGGCCCGCGCTGTGTCTAGCGTCGGCGCTACTGCGCGCCACCGCCGCCACGCTGCTGCACCGCCACCGCGCGCTACTGGGTACGTATACTGTGTAGTATACCGCGGGGCGTTAGGTA
Source organism: Agriphila tristella (assembly GCA_928269145.1). NCBI lineage: Eukaryota > Metazoa > Arthropoda > Insecta > Lepidoptera > Crambidae > Agriphila > Agriphila tristella. The sequence goes on along the minus strand of OV743436.1, from coordinate 24,048,067 downwards.
ACTGCGCCGTAGCGCGCGCTGCGTTGCGGCGAGCGGCCGGCGCGCGGCCCGCGCTGTGTCTAGCGTCGGCGCTACTGCGCGCCACCGCCGCCACGCTGCTGCACCGCCACCGCGCGCTACTGGGTACGTATACTGTGTAGTATACCGCGGGGCGTTAGGTAACTGCGCCGTAGCGCGCGCTGCGTTGCGGCGAGCGGCCGGCGCGCGGCCCGCGCTGTGTCTAGCGTCGGCGCTACTGCGCGCCACCGCCGCCACGCTGCTGCACCGCCACCGCGCGCTACTGGGTACGTATACTGTGTAGTATACCGCGGGGCGTTAGGTAACTGCGCCGTAGCGCGCGCTGCGTTGCGGCGAGCGGCCGGCGCGCGGCCCGCGCTGTGTCTAGCGTCGGCGCTACTGCGCGCCACCGCCGCCACGCTGCTGCACCGCCACCGCGCGCTACTGGGTACGTATACTGTGTAGTATACCGCGGGGCGTTAGGTAACTGCGCCGTAGCGCGCGCTGCGTTGCGGCGAGCGGCCGGCGCGCGGCCCGCGCTGTGTCTAGCGACTTATACGTATCTGAGATAATATACTATCGAACGTAATCGCGGACGTAACCACAGACTAATATGAAGCCGTCGGACGTCCGATAGCAATGGTACGCTGGATGTCTTATGACTGTTTATCTTACCAGTCGGTCAGCCGCATCTGATAATGTTTACAGCTCTTTTGACTTCGGAACCATTTTTGGTTTCCCGTTTTTGGGCTGAACCTTAGCTCAAGTAAGAAGAAAACTAAATGCACATTTTTTTTCACGAAATCACACCATGTTATGGCTTTTTGGCTTGGTGTCCGCATTTTGTAAGTAACTAACTTCTGCCCGCGACTTCGTCCGCGTGGATATTAGACGAAATCCTTTTAAGGAACCTTCAACCAGGATCCGGCCAGCCATTTTTACGCGATTAGGCGAGTCCCCATCAAGCGCGCTGCCTCGCGAGGCAAGACATTTGCCGCGTGTGGCGGGCCTCGCACAAGGCTTCCAGTTCCCGCTCCCGCTCCCGTTCCCCGTTCCCGTTCCGTTCCCGTCCCGTTTGCGTTCCCGTCCCGTAAACATGCCGTAACCGTCCCGTACCCCTTCCGTTTTCGTTCCCGTTCCCATCCCGTTCCTGTCCCGTCCGGTTCTTGTTCCCGTTCCCATCCTGTTCTATTCCCGTTCCGTTCCCGTTTCATTCCAGTTTCGTTCCCGTTCCGTTCCCGTTACGTTCCTGTTTCATTCCCGTTTCGTTCCGTTCCCGTCCGATCCCGTCCCGTACTCGTCCCGTACCCCTTCCGTTCCCGTTCCCGTTCCCTGTATGTGCAGGTCCAGGTCCAGGTCCATATGTGTCATGTCCACCGCGTTGGACTTCAAAATAAATCTCATTTTCGCAATCATCATCCCATAAAACCTCAAGAACGACATCCATATCGATTTTTATGTTACTCACCCCACTTACCCTCTAAGGGTTGATTTTCAAAATCTCAAAATATATATTTAGACGTGCTCCTACGAATTTTAAAGTTGTAATTTCGATTTTGTATTATTTTTCCATACAAAATTTGAACCCCATTTTTACCCCTTTAGGGGTGATTAACATTATGATTTAATATCATGTCCACCGTGTTGGACTTCAAAATAAATGTCATTTTTGCAATCGTCATCCCAGAAAACCCCAATAACGACATCTACATCGATTTTTATGTTTACTCACCCCATTAACCCCCTAAGGGGTTGATTTTCAAAATAACAAAATATATATTTGCCTATTTATTTTTAGATGTGCTCCTACGAAGTTTAAAGTTGTAATGTCTATTTTATATTATTTTTCCATACAAAATTTGGACCCCATTTTCACCCCTTTAGGGGTTAAATCATGTCCACCGTGGTTGGACTACAAAATAAATGACATTTTTGCAATCGTCATCCCAGAAAACCCCAATAACGACATCTATATCGATTTTTATGTTTACTCACTCCATTTACTCCCTAAGGAGTTGATTTTCAAAATAATAAAATATATATTTGCCTATTTATTTTTAGATGTACTCCAACGAAGTTTAAAGTTGTAATGTCTATTTTATATTATTTTTCCATACAAAATTTGGACCCCATTTTCACCCCTTTAGGGGTTAAATCATGTCCACCGTGGTTGGACTTCAAAATAAATGTCATTTTTGCAATCGTCATCCCACAAAACCCCGATAACGACATCCATTTCTATTTTTAGGTTTTTTTAACCCTTTTCACCCCCATTTCATCCCCTTTGGAGTTGAAATCCTAACAAAAACAATAAACGTTGCTTTAGATTTCTATCCATAAGCCTAAATTATAAATTTAGCGATTTTTACTTCGAAAATGAAGGATTTTCTTTAATACACAACTTCATCCCCCTTTTGACCCATTCGGGGGTAGAATTTTGAAAAACGGTGAGACCCGTATTTATTAATTTTCAATCGTCAGCCTAAACACAAAATTTGAAGATTCTAGCTTCAAAACTGAGGGACTTTCATACAAACTTTCATCCCTTATTTCATCCCCTTAGGGATGGAATTTTCAAAAATCCTTCCTTAGTGGATGCCTACACTGTATAAAGTATCTGTGTGCAAAATTTCAAGTCTCTAGGTCCAGCGGTTTGGGCTGTGCGTTGATAGATCAGTCAGTCAGTCAGTCATTCAGTTTACGATTTTATATATTAAGATTAATTATAGATTGACTTTAAAAGAAGGACTTTTAAAAACAAAAATATGTATTTAGTTCTAACAAAAGGATATTTACTTAACTCTTGAATTTTCGCGGCACCCCTAAGAGCCTCTTACGGAACCCAAGGGTTCCGCGTAACACCATTCGGGAACCGCTGACTTAACGAGTACGTTGTCGCCCCAGACAGGCACTCGCAGTCCGCAGAGACGGCGCGCGAGAGGGCGGCGCTGACGGAACTCCTCGCGACGATGACCTTGGGACAGTTGCTGCCGCACCCTCTCAGCCATATGCTGGAATTGGCCCCGGAACTTACGTCAAGCGAGGTAAGACTACATTTAATAGCTTGAAAATAAGTGTTTCTTACTCGTGATTCGCGTAAAAAGACATCTTGCATCTCACGTTTGTCAACTCTGTTTATCGAACAAGTTGTGATATCGTTAGAGTAGATTTCTGAACGAAGTCGGAAACAGAGCATGATTGGGCTGGCAAACCCCAGTTGTCGACCATTAAGCGTATTCCAGACGACAAAATCTTATTGGAAATTTACCTGAATTGTCAATCAAGTCGTTGTAGTGAGAAGTTAACGATAAATCCATATTGAAGGTCTTTGGGTGGTCGGAACCACCCGATTCCAGTCGGAACGATCAAATTGTATGATGTGAATAACGATTGCCAATTTATAGACGCCAGTCTATGATAGAGCTTCGCGTGAACAACAAAATTGTGTATTACAAAATAGAAACGCAATTTTAAGCATTTTTTTTCATCTGTGCAAATTCACGGTTAGATTGATGGCTTTTGCTTCATTGTATGTCAATCAAGAATGATTCAGTTTTTATTTTCGTACCGTTAGCAATAATATTTCATTACCACTAACCATGAGAAAGTTCAGTCCATTATGAACTTAATGTTTAACAATTTTAAGTCTCAAAATTCTGTTGACCACATTTCAAAAAATTAATTATTATCAAATATTGTTACAGATTGTGCAAGTTCTAAGAGATTGTTTATGGAACTACACGCGTGACCACGTGCCTTCGCCCGCTTTGTTCACTTGTGATGCTACAGGTACTTGATTATTAAATAAAATAAAAAAGCGGATTAAATCTACACTCTAGAGCAGAAAAATCGCACCACAGACCTATTTTCATACAAACGAGGTAACTTTGAAGCTCTGGTTCTCCACCCAGGATTTAACGGGCTCTGATCTGATGATGGCAAATTAAAGAATAAATGGAGGAGGCTCAGATCGCTTAGGAAACCCAACGGATCAGAAGTGTTGTTTACGCCAGAGCCTGTATGGAGATTTTAGTGTTACATTTTTTTTACATACTTTTGATGTAATTTTAGCTTGTATTTTTTTAAAGTTTAACCCTGAGCTAAACGACTCAACGAATCCGTTAGGTTTCTTTAGCATTATGGGCCTCCACCATTTATTCTTTAATTTGCCATCATTAGATCAAAGCCTGTTTAATCCTGGACAGAGCACCAGAGCTTCAAAGTTACCTCGTTTGTATGAAAATAGGCCTGTGGTGCGATTTTTCTGCTCTCGAGTTTATATACCTACCTGCTTTTTTTGAAAAACGATTAATAATCGGAGAGCGTCAAGTCATAGTAGAAACAAATAAGTTGGCCAACTCGAGCCCCGAGCGAGTGATAATAGCCTAAACACCTAGGGCTGTATGAGTGGGTCTCCAGCTTCCTCATAGGCTATAGAGAAATTCTAAGCATGCCATATTTTAAAGCATAATAGCAGCAATCAAACTTCCAGACATAATAATAGCAGCCACCATAAGTTCGTTACCATGAGTTGTTTTATGTGTGCGAGCTGGCGACACGTGTCACCAGCTGACACATCCCGTTAAGGCAAACCATCGAGGTTAGGGTTTTAGACTATAGTCAGAAATTTAGAGCCTAATTGCAGCAATGAGATCCAAAAAAACTAACCATCACACTCAAATACTGTTGAAACTACGAGCATAAAACTGTGTGCGAGCTGGAGACACGTGTCACTGGCTTGCACAACTGTATTTTCGTAATTATTCAAGCTACGATTATGTAATATACCTCAAAATTCTCAGCCGAATTGGAGCATTAGGCTCCAAATTTATCAAAACTTTAACTCGAAAAGTTTTTGAGCTACGAGCCGATATCTATGTGTGAGCTGGTGACACGTGTCTCCGGCTGACACACGGTGAATTGCCTTAACTGTATATGTTAGAGTTTCGTTTTAAAGATCAAATAATACATTATAATTGCAGCACACACGAGGCATAATTTCAAATCTCTGGGCCTGTTAGTTTCAAAATTATAAGCCTAAAACCGTTTTCCCGCCAAAAAATTCAAAATAATGGCTCGGAAGCGGCTAATCGCGCCGTTGCCGTTCCGTGCGCTACACTATTGCAATTGAATTTGAACCTAAGAGCTAGTATTATTTTGAGTCAGTTTAATTTGCGCTCTCAATCTTGTTAATTTCTATACTGAGAATTTTAGTCTAGGAGGCATAAGAATAAATAATAGTATTGTTTATTCTTATGTAGGAGGTTAGAGCCATCTGATACAACTGGTTGCCTAATTTAAAAGAAAAACTAAGTCTATTTATTTGGAATGTTTATGTCGCTGAGCTTAGTTATTAAACTATTTTTTACACTAATCCCACATATATTATAAGTACGAAAATTTTGTCTGACTGTCTGTCTAAGTATATATTTGTTACTCTTTCACGCCGAAATTATCACGGCATACAGACAGATTTAAATATAGCCAGACTGGACTGGAATCGGGATTAACACAATTAGGATAGCATTGTGAATGCAAAAATCTCAAATTTAAAAACTTCCTGAGTGAAATTAATTTTTCCATAGTAGATAATGAACCGAGCGCGCGCACACGGCCATTGATAACACGGCTTTAACAATAGTTCTTTGGTGTGCGAACAGATGGCGTGAGAAAATAAAACCCATTGTTTGGTTGCAGCACTTGTGGAATCAGAGCGCGCGCACATGGCTATAACAATAATTCCTTGGTGCGCGAACAGATTGCGTGATTTTGTTTACTACTATTCATAGGATTATAAATTTTAGTCTAGTGCCGTAGGAAATATAACCCATATTTGGTTGCACTTGTGTCAGAGCGCGTGCGCAAAAGTCCGTTACATTACAGATGTCGACCACATTACGCGTTTAAATGTTGAACTGTTTTCATTTCTTTTGTGATTCCTGTGAAGCTAAAAGATACTCTGGAAATAAGAAGATACAAGCAGAAGCAGAGCGATATAAACATTCCTAAATAAATACACTTTGCTTTTCTATTCCTAAATAAATAGACTTTGTTTTTCTATTAAATTAGGTAACCAGTTATATCAGACGGCTTTTACCTCCTAGACTAAAATTCTCAGTACAGAAATTAACAAGATTGAGAGCGCAAATTAAAATGGCTCAAAATAATATTAGCTCTTAAGTTCAAATTCGATTGCAATAGTGTAGAGCACGGAACGGCAACGGCGCGATTAGCCGCTTCCGAGCCATTATTTTGAATTATTTGGCGGGAAAACGGTTTTAGGCTTATAATTTTAAAACTAAGAGGCCCAGAGATTTGAAATATTGCCTCGTGTGTGCTGCAATTATAACGTATTATTTGATCTTTAAAACGAAACTCTAACATATACAGTTAAGGCAATTCACCATGTGTCAGCCGGAGACACGTGTCACCAGCTCACACATAGATATCGGCTCGTAGCTCAAAAACTTTTCGAGTTAAAGTTTTGATAAATTTGGAGCCTAATGCTCCAATTCGGCTGAGAATTTTGAGGTATATTACATAATCGTAGCTTGAATAATTACGAAAATACAGTTGTGCAAGCCAGTGACACGTGTCTCCAGCTCGCACACAGTTTTATGCTCGTAGTTTCAACAGTATTTGAGTGTGATGGTTAGTTTTTTTGGATCTCATTGCTGCAATTAGGATCTAAATTTCTGACTATAGTCTAAAACCCTAACCTCGATGGTTTGCCTTAACGGGATGTGTCAGCTGGTGACACGTGTCGCCAGCTCGCACACATAAAACAACTCATGGTAACGAACTTATGGTGGCTGCTATTATTATGTCTGGAAGTTTGATTGCTGCTATTATGCTTTAAAATATGGCATGCTTAGAATTTCTCTATAGCCTATGAGGAAGCTGGAGACCCACACATTAGGGCTGTCGCTTATTCAATCGTCAAAAATGCATACAAAAAATTCCCAACATCCAACCTGGGGTTCAATTCTGCTAATACGTCAAAATCTTGGTTCAATGGTGTTTGAATGGTAATGCTTTTTGACACAGTTCTTGTTTCTTAAACCCAAAATCGAGACACAATGTGTTTCCGTTTTAGGTTTAAAAAAACACATTGTGTTTCGGCTTTGGGTTTAAGAAACAAGAACTGTGTCAAAAAGCACTACCATTCAAACACCATTGAACCACGATTTTGACGTTAACATTAGCAGAATTGACCCCCTCGTAAATATCAGGTTGGAAGATGAGAATAAGTCCCTCGCTCGGGCGGATGGTGTCGGGCTGGCAGTGCGACCCTGCCGGGGATCTTACGCGTTAACGGCTGCCAATAAGACAGAAACTCATGTATACAGGTGAGGGCTAAAGCGGTTGTTTAATTAATTATTTTTGTTTTTCATCAGGTCTACATTGGCGGGACCCATCGACATGCAAGCCGCCCGCTACCTACACTGACACCTTGAGGCTTATCATACAGAAGCGAATATCGAGGCTTGGCCATCTCTATCCGATCATGTTCCTCAATCTAGAAAAAGACGCGCAATAAATAGACTGAAACTCAGAATAACTGTATTCTGAGCTGTGAATGATGGAAATCGTGTATAAATTGTAAATATTTTGTAAGTGAAAACAATAAAGTTGATCAGTACTTTTTGGCTTGGTTTTTATTTCATTGTTGTGGTTGCCATGTCAAAGACTTATGGAGCCCAAGAACCTTATTTTTTCTATGCTTATATATGACTATGAATATAAGATTCTTGATAGAGCCGTAGATAGAAAAAAAATACTGTACGACTTGCTAGAGCCATAGACTTTTAATTTTGTACTAGAGCTATGGATTTTGTACATTCAAGGTCCGAACAAATTATCGGACGCGGCTTACTGCCGCGGCTGATCTGAGGTGTGCAAACTATCGGATGTAGTAGGTCGCGGACGTAACCATAGACTAATATGACGTCATCGGACGTCCGATAGCTATCTGGCACGCAGGATACTATGAGGGTGTGCACACTTATCAGCCGCGGCAGTAAGCCGCGTCCATAAGCCGCGTCCGATAATTTGTTTGCACCTTCATCCTTGCCAAATCCTTGCTCCTTGGTAGTGTTACCCCGCGTTCCGAATCACGCTCACAGCGCTGTTAGCGCGAATCCGACCAAAATAAATAGTCACAAAATATTACACAAATAGGGTATTTGTGTACCTTCTTAATTTAATGGATTATACGCTAACAGTGCTGTTGGCGTGATTCGGAACGCGGGGTTAGAGAGCATAGCAATCGAACGTAATTTTTTTCAGCGCTTTTATTTTCTGCTCTAATCCATTTGGGCACATTCAGCAGATAATTTGCAAACAGTGACTCAGCGATTTGTCTGCTGGAATGCACCATTGCACCCATTGGGTGCATTCTAGCAGACAATATATACAAGGAAGAATTTTGGTTGGAGTATAAATTTAACTCCGATAATGTTTATCTGACCATGTTAAGCGAAGATGAAGTTTCGGAAGTTCTAAACGTTTTAGGAAATTCAGTTTTCTAATTCTTCTTTTTTTTCGTATATATTTTTTTAATAAACTTAGTTTTATTATCTTTTAATAGGGAACATGCATCAATTTGATTTTGTATCGAAATCAAAAGTATAATGCGTGAGATAATCAACTGTAATATTAAAACTTTTCTCTTGCGTTTTTTTCTCGTGATATAGTCACTTGAAGTTAGTGCGCAGCAGCACCCGCCGAAAACGCTCTATACAAAACGGTCAACATTTGTGACGTCACTCATGTCACGATTTAGGCGCATTATTATGGAGCTAGCCAAGAATTTTGAAATATCACCTTAAATATTGCGTTTAAGTACATATGTGTCATACAAAATATTATTTCTTATTCGATATTCTATCCGACTGTTAAGTGCATTATATCCGAAAATAAAAAAAAATTCGCTATTTTCACCTGTGTGATAAAACTAAAATATTTTATTTATTATTTTTCTGTTCAATCATGTTTTTATAGGTGTCCGCAGCGATCAAGCTCAAATTTATTAAAATCGGTGACTTATGCATGTTCCCTATTCGTTTTATTTCCTGTTTAACAAAAATGGGGAAAAAAGTTGCCAAACGTATCATTTTGGGGAAAAGAATTCTTAATTAAGGGGAAATTTCAAAATCTGGATCTACCAACCCTGTGTCAATGTTAGCGATGCGCGACTCCCAATGATTTTACTTTTCGACTAATTCGCAACTACTAATGTGGTTATTCGAATGGCAAATTAGTAGTATACTAATCTCTATGTTCGAATAACGACTACTAATTAGTAACTACTAATGTCAAAATGTACAGCGATTCCGACCAAGCCCGAGTCGAACCGAATCATGCCGAACGAAAGTATCGAATACATTTGACCAACTACTAATGTCAAATGTACGGGGCGCGGCGATTTCGACCAAGCCCGAGTCGAACCGAACGTATCGACTGACTGTTTCTTCGTATTCGAGCGTTCGTCGACTCCAGTCGAATAATCTACGCGCCAGTCGACTTAGTTGAATGATTCGGGGAGTCGAATGATTAGTATTAGTATTATTCGAAGTCGCGCATCGCTAGTCAATGTCAGTAATCAGTATTGTCAGATTTGTCAATTGTCACTCAGTTCAGTCAGTCCAACAAAAACCAAAACAACACAAGACAAGCGCGCAGTAAAGAAAGTTCTTTTTCCACGAATCAAATCTTCAAAAATAACCGGGGAGGAAGATTGATCTTATGAAACAAACATAACATTTTGTAATTGATCTACAAAAGCTGCTTCCCCCAAGCGAAAAGTTCTCAAATGGCTGCTGAAGAAGTAAAGGCCGATATGGCTGAGGAAGAAAGAAGGAAACCTGTGTGTCTGATTGTTCTAGGTTAGTTACTTTACAATTATTGTCATAGGCAAATAATTGAAAACGAACTCTAGAAAGTTTCTTGCCTAAATCTCAGGTTCAACTAGGGTTGCCAACCCTACTATATAATATAGTATCCTACTATATTGAGGGCTCGCCTACTATATTTTTTGAAAAAATATATAGTAGGCAAAACTACTATATTTTTTCAAGTAAAAAATTAAACAAAATCAACAAAAAATATATTACTTATATGCACATAAGTAATTGCATAATATTTTTTGTTATTAAAACACTTGTCTTTATGGTTGCTAAATAAATAATGAAAATGTTAGTACTTAATTAAGTATGAAAAATGCAACTTCTTTAAAATCCTCCATACAAAACGGCAACCTACTATATTTTTTTGGACTTTTTCGCCATCTACTATATTTTTACACTAAAAATCTTGAAACTACTATATTTGATCAAAAAAAGTTGGCAACCCTAGGTTCAACATTGAAGATTTTCCGTTTAGAGGTTATTCTTACTTAATATGCTTACTGAAGAGCTTCATGACTTCATCAGCTTCATTGTAAAGACTTACAACCTTACTTTGGCTGCCCTTAGGCCACCTACGTACTGACAGGTGCCTAGATTAGTGAGCGCCTAGATACATCTGGTTACTTGCTAGGACACACGGTGATCGCACTGGAAGGTGGGTCGCTAGGATAGGAGCCTTGGTCTTGTGGTCTTTGGTTGTAAGCCTCGCGCCTACGATACATGCCGGGCAGTCGCTATCAAGGCGCCAAGCGCGCGAACCTTTGTCAATGTTTGTTTTACTTCAATACATATCTAGGATCTAGTAGTGGCGTCAGTAGGGTGAAAAATACGGCGTTATGTGAACCAGAGATTTCCTTTGGTAGGATTGGTCCTTAGGACCCTAGGATGTATATAAGAAGTGGAGCCACCACGATTTTTGCAGTAAATTTTTTAAAGTTTTGGCTTTCAGCCCAATCTCGATAGATGTATTAGTTAAGCTGCTATGCCCAGTTTGATATCATATTCGTATGAATTTAGGGTGTCGAATTCATTTTTGGATTCATATTTGTACGATTCAATTGTTAAACTATTTAAAAAATATAAAAACAAAAATAAAATACTCGCTTGATTATAGAAAAAAATTGCCATTAAATACACAAATTGGAATATTTGAAAAAGAAAAATACCTCGTAGGAGCTCTATTATCCTTTTATTTTTAAAATAATAATTTTAAAATAAAGAAAATATTCTTGTTTTGGCTAATAAAAAAAAATAACTTCGTTACCGTTGTAAAGAAGTTATTATTTTTATTAAATATGAAAATTTTAAATATCTATTCGAAACTTGTTTGTGATAGGCTCAAATTGTAGCAAATTTAGTTAGCTTTATAAAAGTATAGAGTAGAGATACCTGAAAAACGCTTCCTAAAGGTAGTTTTTTCGAAAATACTGAAACAAGTGCCTAGTTTTTCCAGCATTACAGGGTTTCCAAGGGTTAAAACTTGGGTAGAACTACTCTCAAGGTACCTAACAACATCTGAAAAAATCTTAGTTACATGCGCGCTTGTGATATTTGCCTTTTTTGACTGCCATTTTTTGTTTTTCTAATAATTTACTGATATTTTTTAATGCTGCGTTATACTTTTTAAGTTTATTTCAAAACAGTTCAATAAAAGTGTTATTATACTATATATAGCTCGATTACCACTCACTGATTGACATGATTGTTCTCCCAGAAGGAGGTGGAAAAAGGTATAATGATGTTTGGCGAAAATGTACAATACCCCAATCGAACTGGGGAAAAATTATGACATTTGGGAAAAACAAGATGGCGGCTGTGGCGAAATTTGTAACTTTTTTGTTTTCCAACCGATTTTGTTCAAACTTGCAAGAGTGTTAGATTTTGACATTTAAGAAAAGGAAAAATATTTAAAAAATAAAAAAACAAAATGGCGGCCGCTTTGGAGAGTTTTGAAAAATTCAATTTTTGGACCCTAAACCGCAGGGCCACAACTCTAAAGTGTTATTTGATTTTAGAAAAAAAAACTTTCCTGTTTCATCACAATTACCCTCAAATTTTACCAATCGGAGAAACTTTTTAAAAATTCAAGATGGCGCCTGTCGTAGAGGCCATTTTGTTTGGGGTACGAAAACACGCCATTTTTAAAGTCGATTTTCTTCCAGATGGCAACACCGGAGCGCTTTGAGGTTTATAAAACGGCTATAGCTATATGTACAAGGTATTCATTAGTAAAATATTTTTACCCCATTTCGGGGTAACTTTTGAGATTTACCCCAAAATGCAAAAAAGTGAAATAACCACTTTTTGACAATTTCGAGTATGAGGACTTGTGTATAGTCTGTATACAAAAGACTTTATGGTATTTTGGTTGGCAACGTCTGGCAACCCTAGAAACTGCTAAGGAAAAAGACATTTTCGAGATACCCTTTTTTCAAGTCCTATTGCGGCGACTGGGTGCAAGTGAGAAAAAAAAACAAAACGTCATTGCATGCAGTTTATGTTGTTTAGTATAGGAAAAATACGAAATATAAAAAAAACAACATGGCGGACGCGGTGGCGGCCATTTTGTAAATTTTATACATTTTTTAAATATGTCAAGGCTATTTTGAGGCAGTTTACGACAATTGAGAAAATTGGCATGTATTGACAAATTACGCAAATTATAGAGAAGTATTGCCTTGTGAAAAAAAAATACCCATTTTTAGGGTACTTTTTGAGATTTACCCCAAAAAAGTGAAAAATAGAAAAAGCGGCATTTTTAAATATTTTTTATCAAAAACCATTAAATTTTGCGAATACTAATGGAATTTGACTATTTGTATATCGAAAAGATGGCAACACTGAAATTGAAAGAAGGATGAGTTTCCAAGAACCTTACATTTTTATTACCTAAAAGGAGCATTTGTAGATGTGTACAATGTACGGAAAAAGTATTCACAATTTATAAAACTATTACAAAAAAAATTAAAAGTGGAAGTCCAGGTCAAGATCCTCATGACGGAGAACTGCCCGCCAAAATGGTACTACATAGGTAGATGGTGCTCAAACTAAAGTTGTAGAGGACTCTAAGCAGATCCTGAAGCGAGAAAAAAAAATCAAAATGGTCGAAAAACAAAATGGCTGCCATACAAATTTACAGAAAACCCAGCATACTTACTGACTGACTCACTGATTAAAATAATTGTTCTCCCAGAAGGAGGTGAAAAATGGTATAATGATATTTAAGGAAAATGTGCATTTGCCAATACTAATGACATTTGACTATTTATATATCGAAAAGATGGCAACACTTGAATTTAAAATAAGGGTAATTTCCAAGTACCTTACATTTTTATTACCAAAAAGAAGCATTTGTAGATAGGTACAATGTACGGAAAAAGTATTCAGAATTTAGAAAACCGTTGAAAAAAAAAATTAAAAGTGGAAGTCCAGGTCAAGATCCTCATGACGGAGTACTGCCCGCCAAAATGGTACTACATAGGTAGATGGTGCTCAAACTAAAGTTTTAGAGGACTCTAAGCAGATCCTAAAGCGAGAAAAAAAATTCAAAATGGTTGAAAAACAAAATGGCCGCCATACAAATTTACAGAAAACCCAGCATATACAGCTCGATTACTCACTTACTGACTGACTCACTGATTAAAATAATTGTTCTCCCAGAAGGAGGTGAAAAATGGTAAAATGATATTTTAAGAAAATGTGCAAAAAAAAAAACAATATGGCGGACGCGGTGGCGGCCATTTTGTAAATTTTATACATTTTTTAAAATATTTTAAGGCTATTTTGAGGCAGTGTACAACAATTGAGAAAGTTGGCATGTACTGAGAAATTATGCATATTATGAAGAAGTATTGAAAAAAGAAACCCATTTTTAGGGTGCTTTTTGAGATTTACCCCAAAAAAGTGAAAAATAGAAAAAGCAGCATTTTTTAATATTTTTTATCAAAAACCGTTAGATTTTACCAATACTAATGACATTTGACTATTTTCGTAACGAAAAGATGGCAACACTGAAATTGAAAAAGGTTTATTTTCCAAGAACCTTACATTTTTATTACCAAAAAGAAGCATTTGTAGATGTTTACAATGTATGGAAAAAGTATTTAAAATTTATAAAACTATCAGAAAAAAATATTAAAAGTGGAAGCTCAAGTCAAGATCCTCATGACGGGGTACTGCCTGCCGAAATGGTACTACATAGGTAGATTGTGCTCAAGCTAAAGTTGTAGAAGACTCTAAGAAAATCCTGAAGCGAGAAAAAAAAATCAAAATGGTGGAAAAACAAAATGGACACCATACAAAATTACAGAAAACCAAATTAAACACCACTTACTCACATAATTGTTCTCCCAGAAGGAGGTGGAAAAAGGTATGTGCAAAACCCAGTGGAACTGGGGAAAAATTAAAAGTTGAAGTCCAGGTCAAGATCCTCATGACGGGGTACTGCCTGCCAAAATGGCACTACATAGGTAGATGGTGCTCAAATTAAAGTTGTAGAAGACTCTAAGCAGATCCTGAAGCGAGAAAAAAAATCGAAATGGTGAAAAACAAAATGACCGCCACACAAAATTACAGAAAACCTATTTGGTCGCAGCTGGCTGATTACTTAAATACCTCGATAATAACTACTTTATTTAGTATTGTTCAATAACTACTCACTCACTGGCTGTTGGAAAAGAGTATAATGATGTTTGGGGGAAATTTGCAAAATCTTAATCGAACTAGGTAAAAATTATTACTTTTGGGAAAAACAAGATGGCGGCTGTGGCGAGGTTTGTAACTTTTTGTTTTCCAACCGATTTTGTTCAAACTTACAACAGTGGTAGATTTTGACATTTCAAATTTAGAAAAATAAGAAAAAAAACTCAACAAAATGGCGGCTACGCTGGAGAGTTTTGAAAATTCGATTTTTGGACCCCAAACCGCGGGGCCACAACTCTGAAGTGCTGTAGAGTTTAAGACAAAAACCTTTTTGTTTCACCACAATTACTCTCAAATTTTTTCTTCAAAGACTATTATTTTCAATTAAACAATCATTATCTTAAAAACCATTAGATATTGCCAATACTAATGACATTTGACTATTTTTATATCGAAAAGATGGCACTGGAATTTGAAAGTAAAGTTATTTTCCAAGTACCGCCACATTGTTATTACCAAAACCCCTCTTGCTTGCTAAAAATAAAACGGATCGTTTCATCCCGCCTGCAATAATGAATCAATGAGCACCGCTTGCGGACTCGGAAGGGCGGCATAGAACCACCACCACCAAAGTCTTCTAAATCAGTTACATACAAACGACCAATCTCGCCCAATAAGGTAGATTTGACGAACAACACGAAGAAAAAACCCGAGCAACAAGCTAAATGCATTTTTGTGATGACACGGGCCATCAGATTACCTACTGCCTGTGACAAGTTCAAAAGTGAAGACGTTATCCAACGCTGGAAGTGGATCTGCAAGCGCAAAATAAGCTTATTAAAAGTCTGGTGCTCAACTTGCAAAGGCAGTCACCATAAGTTACTTCACCCTGATGTGATGTGAAGTGACGTGATGTAAAGCTGAAAAATCAACATAATACTCTACTATCCTTCTGTTGACGTTGACACATTAGAAGTTTCCAAACTATTAGCATCACTCGACTTAAATAAGTCTGCCGGCCCCGACAATATCCCAGCAATTATAATTATTGCGAGTTGTTCCGAGTTCCTCTTAGTATCCTGTTTAGGTGTTCACTGGGTGAAGGCATTATGCCTGATATCTGGAAATCTGCCTTTATTACGCCAATTCACAAAAAAGGGCTTAAAAGTGTAGTCGACAATTATAGACCGATTTCCAACCTTAGTTTGTTTGCAAAATATTTGGAAAACATTGTCTACAAACAAGTCTACGCATCCGTTACGCAATCTTTATGTCCATAGCAGCACGGCTTCGTTAAGGGCAGATCGAAGACGTCTAACCTTATCTTATGTAGCGACTTCCTGACAAAACATTTGACTGTACCGTCTCAGGTTGATGTAGTTTACACGGACTATAATAAATGTTTTGATCGTATTGATCACACAACACTTTTACGTAAACTGCAAGCTATAGGTATTAAGGGTATTTTTTTTTAAATGGTTCTCCTCTTACGTTAAAGAAAAATTCCAGACTGTTGTTCTTAATGGCCACACTTCTTCTCCCATGTTAATACCATCGGGCGTTCCTCAAGGCTCTTTACTAGGACCATTGCTCTTCAACATCTTCATAAACGATATCTCGTCATGTTTTACTCATGCCAAAATCATTATGTACGTACGCTGATGACATGAAGGTATTGATGCCGATCAACTCAACTCAAGACGCTCAGCATCTGATGGAGGGTCTCACTAGATTTGAGCATTACTGCCATGTTAACAAACTTGACATTAATGTCTCCAAATGCTATGTCTGTATTTATACCCGAAAATCTAAACCCATGTTATCATCTTACAAACTATTAGGCACTGATGTTACCAGAGTTACTACCATACGTGACCTAGGAGTAACCTTTGATAGCTAATTTGCTTTTTGATGAACACATAGACAACATTGTGGCTAAGGTATCTAAAGCTCTCGGCTTCGTTATGATGATGTTACACGATTCAACTCTATAAAAGCTCTAAAAATACTTTACTGTGCTTACGTACGTAGTCATTTAGAATATGCCTCTCAAGTATGGAGCCCCTGTCACAAACTATATGAAACGCGAATTGAAAGGATTCAGAAACGGTTTCTGCGGTATAAACAGTTTAAAACGAATAAATATACTCGTGATTACGATCAGCGATGTCGTAAGTTTCATTTTTACCACTTGTAGAAAGAAGACGCATTGCAGATCTATCGCACCTTCTCAGCATAGCAGGTGGCTCTGTTGACTGTCCTGAGCTTTTGAGTGGCATTAGTTTACGTTTAGTAGCTTCCTTCCGTAAACCTAACGTACTTCACGTTCCCTGGTGCAAAACGAAGTATCGGCGAAATTCTTTCTTTATCAGAACAAGCAGGTGTTTCAATAGTGTTGCAAAACAATTTGAAATAGACATTTTCAACACTTCTTCAAGTAAATTTAGGCGAATGTTAGGTAATAGTTATTTTTCTAACAAATATTTTTGAAAACTACTTCCTACTTATTTATACTTTAATTACTGGGTGTAATATAGGTACTTACCTTAAATTTTTAACATAATGTAGGCCAACACTGTTCTTATTAATGATTTTCACCTATATGTGAAAGCTTGTAATTGGCCCTTGATATTTATTTAAGTTAACCACTTTATTCTTAACCTAGCTGTAAGCTTCCCGAAGATTGTTAAAATAAAATAAAATAAAATATCTGAAAGCAGACGAAAAACGCATAGAAGAAAGACCCAAAGACTACCGCGACTACCGCAAACATCTGGTCGGCATCAGCAAGTTTCAAAAATGAGTCTTTTTGAAGGTGCTTCCCGTGACCGTCCAGGGAACTGAAGGCAACTTTAATACGTGTGCTCTGCTTGATGAAGGGTCCACCGTGTCACTCGTGGAGAGCAGTGTAGCCAACGTGGCAGGAGCCGGAAGGTGGAGCGTTGAGTTGGCGTTTCAGGATGCGGTGGGCGGCTGTAACAACCTGGCAAGATCGTCTCTTTCACGCTTATTATGACAGATACAGTATCCTTCAGCCTTGAATGAGTTCGTACGAAGAACTTCACGTTTCCAAGATACTCAACAGGGAATATGCATGTCACCGATTTTGATAAAAAAATTGAGATTGATCGCTGCGGATACGTATTAAAAACATGATGGAACAGAAAAACAATGTATTATTTTAGTTTTATCACACGATGAAATCAGGGGAACATAACGTTTTTTTTTCATTTTTGGATATAATGCACTTTACAGTCAGATAGAATATTGAATGAGAAATAATATTTTGTATGACACATGTGTTGGCATGTTACCCAACACTATTTTTATTGTACATCACTGCTTCAATTGGAGGTTCGCTTCAATTGGAGGTTCGCTTCCCACTCTCTCTTCGTTTCCGGGCACCATTGCGTGTGGTTCGTGTTCCATACTTTTATAATTAATTTGAGTTAAAATATACAAGTTTGTATGTGTCTTTTGCTTCCAAAAATAAACCCTGCCTTCAGTCAAGCTACCAGTGAGTTTCAATCATCTACAGTCCTACATCTACGTGCCATTCCACAACATGTATGTTGGTACTTAGACGCAAAATTTAGGGATATAATTTTTTTGGCTAACTCCATAAAAATCGCGCCTAAAATCATGGTTGGTGAAGTCACAAAACATGACCATTTTGTACAGAGTGTTTTCGGCGGGTGCTGATGCGTGCTAACTTCAAGTACCTAACTATATCACGAAAAAAAGGAAGGGAAAGGTTTTAATATTACAGTTGATTTTCTCACGCATTATACTTTTGATTTGATACAAAAAAAATGCTGCATATTCCCTATTGATGGCAATATGATTTCTTAATACGACCATCTCGATCGACAGACAATCCTCAATTCCTCATAGGCCAAGGTTATTGTCATTTGAATATAAGCCGAGAAATAAAAGAAGGCAGGAAGGATGAGCCTGTTGCCTCTCTCACTGAACTTAGTTGGATTTTGCATGAAGTTTCGTCGTCAATTTCGAGGAAGATTATGCCCGAGTTTGCTTGTCACTACAGTCCGAAAAAGAGGATGAACTTCACTTCTTATTAGATAATTTCTTTAGACTTGATAGCATAGGCATCAGGAATTCTAAGCTACCTAGATATTCTCGAGAAGAATGACGAGCACTTCACATTATCGATACTAAGTCGAAGAAAATCGACGGCTCTGGGAGTCTGCTTTGCTGTGAAGAAACGATGACATCAAGCTTCCCAACCCAACAACAAGAGAAACGCCGAAAGTAGATTACGTTTGATTGAGAAGATAATGGATTTTGATCCGAGCTTCGCAGTAGACTTCACGAAGCAGACCACCACACGGCACCAGTTGCTCGAGTTTGGCATCTCCTACATTTTGGCGTTAGAAATATCAAAAAACTTGGAAAACTTAGACTTGTTTTTGATGCGAAAGCCGAAACTCAAGAAGTGTCTCTGAATAGCGAATTACTGACTGGCCCAGATATTTAGAATTCATTAGATGATGTCCTGGTTAGGTTCCGAAAAAGAAAAGTAGCCGTTACTACAGATATCAGGGAATTGTTCCTGCAGTTTAAGTAAATGATCAGGATCAAATTGCCCAGTGCTTCCTTTGGAGGGTTATGGAAAGAAAGAAGCTCTCAGAAACTTATAAGTTCACCTCGATGACCTTTGGTGCCACATCATCTCCATGCACAGCTACTTGTATTATTCGTCGTAATACTGATGATTTTGTTTCATGTCATCATCCACAAGCAGTGGAAACCATTAAGGAAAGGCACTACGTTGATGACTATCTCGACTCCACGGATAATTAACGAAAAGGGGATGAAGTGACTGATTGTGATTCATAAGGCAGGAGGTTTTGACTTAAAGTTGGGCCTCCAATAGATCCAGCAATTGGAAACCAGCCACAAATACTTTAGGGTTTGATCTCAGCTTTAAGTAGGTGGACAAAGAGATCAACGAAGGTTTGCGACCGCCAACAAATCGCGAGTTGCTAAAAATTTTAATGTCACTGGGTATGTTTATATCCCTTCCTGATTTATTGAAAGATATTGCTGCAGGAAATTTGGCGGTCTACGATCAAATGGGATGATCAAATCGTCGAGAAGATGAACAAAGATTGGTATTGGGTCAGAAGCTTGAGACTTGCAAATTATTTTCAGTACCCAGATGTTATGGTTTCTCACAGATGACTAAGTTAAGATTACACATTTCTATTGACGCCTCTGAGCAAGCATTATGCCACTTTCGCTTACTGAGTAGAGATGACGATGTGGCCTTTGTAGCTGGGAAATATAAAGTTGCACCTGAAAACTGCAACGATCCTTAGGGATAGAGCTGCAGGTTGCTTTAATGGGATCCCGTTTAGGTCACACCATGAATGGTAAAAGCAAGAACAGAAACTCGAAATAGCAAAACGATTATTCTGGACAAATTCACAAATAGTTTGGAAATGGATTAATAGAAAGCCACGAAAACAGAATTTCTTATTAGTTTCTCTATGGTTTTAATGCTTAAACTGCAAAACCGCTTTGAAGCCCTTGAAAACAGCATATGCAATGAAGTTTCAGAGCTCAGCGGATGCTCATGCTATATAAGCAGCGCAAGACCGATCGTCGTGGAGATCTTTGGGGGAGGCCTATACCCAGCAGTGGATGTCGGGGGGCCGATATGATGATGATTTTAATATAAGCCAGCAAAGTTTTAGAAAAAAAACAGTATTAATTTTCACCATGCATCACCGTCACCACACCGCACTGCAACTTGCAGACAAATTCCAATGTGATTTTATCGGATGGCATGGCAATAAATACCGCATGGCGCATTCCACAATTCGCAGTCAGACTGTCCAAAGGCCGCTGTTTACAGTCCAACAGGGAAATGCCCGCGGGCTGCTTCAGCAGCCCGCGCACCAGGGCGAAACACTAGTTATACTATATATAGCTCGATTACCACTCACTGACTGATTGACATGATTGTTCTCCCAGAAGGAGGTGGAAAAGGGTATAATGATGTTTGGGGAAAATGTACAATACCCCAATCGAACTGGGGGAAAATTATGACATTTGAGAAAAACAAGATGGCGGCTGTGGCGAAGTTTGTAACTTTTTTGTTTTCTAACCGATTTTATTCAAACTTGCAAGAGTGGTTGATTTTGACATTTAAAATTGAGAAAAATATTTAAAAAATGCAAAAACAAAATGGCGGCCGTGCTGGAGAACTTTGAAAATTTTGATTTTTGGACCCCAAACTGCGGGGCCACAACTCTAAAGTGTTATTTGATTTAAGAAAAAAAACTTTATTGTTTCACCACAATTACCCTCAAATTTTACCAATCGGGGAAACTTTAAAAAAATTAAAGATGGCGCCTGTCGTAGAGGCCATTTTGTTTGGGGTACGAAAACACGCCATTTTTAAAGTCGATTTTCTTCCAGATGGAAACACCGGAGCGCTTTGAGGTTCATAAAACGGCTATAGCTATAGGTACAAGGTATTCATTAGTAAAATATTTTTACCCTATTTCGGGGTAACTTTTGAGATTTACCCCAAAATGCAAAAAAGTGAAATAACCACTTTTGGACAATTTCGAGTATGAGAACTTGTGTATAGTCTGTATACAAATGACTTTATGGTATTTTGGTTGGCAACGTGTGGCAACCCTAGAAACTGCTAAGGAAAAAGACATTTTCGAGATACCCTTTTTTCAAGTCCTATTGCGGCGACTGGGTGTAAGTGAGAAAAAAAAACAAAACGTCATTGCATGCAATTTACGTTGCTCAGTATAGGAAAAATATGAAATATAAAAAAAACAACATGGCGGACGCGGTGGCGGCCATTTTGTAAATTTTATACATTTTTTAAATATGTCAAGGCTATTTTGAGGCAGTTTACGACAATTGAGAAAGTTGGCATGTACTGACAAATTACGCAAATTATAGAGAAGTATTGCCTTGTGAAAAAAAAATTACCCATTTTTAGGGTACTTTTTGAGATTTACCCCAAAAAAGTGAAATATAGAAAAAGCGGCATTTTTAAATATTTTTTATCAAAAACCATTAGATTTTGCCAATACTAATGACATTTGACTATTTATATATCGAAAAGATGGCAACACTTGAATTTAAAGTAAGGGTAATTTCCAAGTACCTTACATTTTTATTACCAAAAAGAAGCATTTGTAGATGTGTACAATGTACATAAAAAGTATTCACAATTTATAAAACTATTACAAAAAAAATTAAAAGTGGAAGTCCAGGTCAAGATCCTCATGACGGAGAACTGCCCGCCAAAATGGTACTACATAGGTAGATGGTGCTCAAACTAAAGTTGTAGAGGACTCTAAGTAGATCCTGAAGCGAGAAAAAAAAATTCAAAATGGTCGAAAAACAAAATGGCCGCCATACAAATTTACAGAAAACCCAGCATACTTACTGACTGACTCACTGATTAAAATAATTGTTCTCCCAGAAGGAGGTGAAAAATGGTATAATGA
The DNA here is from genome assembly GCA_928269145.1 of Agriphila tristella. Classification (NCBI taxonomy): domain Eukaryota; kingdom Metazoa; phylum Arthropoda; class Insecta; order Lepidoptera; family Crambidae; genus Agriphila; species Agriphila tristella. The sequence continues at coordinate 24,026,016 of OV743436.1, read as the reverse complement.
TATTTTAGGAAAATGTGCAATACCCCAATCGAACTGGGGAAAAATTATGACATTTGGGAAAAACAAGATGGCGGCTGTGGCGAAGTTTGTAACTTTTTTGTTTTCTTACCGATATTTTTGTTTTAACTTACAAGAGTGGTAGATTTTAATATTTAAAATTGAGAAAATTAAGAAAAAACCTCAAAAACAAAATGGCGGCCACGCTGGAGAGTTTTGAAAAATTCAATTTTTGGGCCCCAAACCGCGGGGCCACTACTCTGAAGTGTTGTTTGGTTTAAGAAAAAAAACCTTATTGTTTCACCATAATTACCCTTAAATTCTACCAATTGGGGAAACTTTTTAAAAATTCAAGATGGCGCCTGTCGTAGAGGCCATTTTGTTTGGGGTACGAAAACACGCCATTTTTTAAGTCGATTTTCTTCCAGATGGCAGCACCGGAACGCTTTGATGTTCATAGAACGGCTGTAGATATAGATACAATGTATTAATTAATAGAGTATTTTTACCCCATTTCGGGGTAACTTTTGAGATTTACCCCAAAATGCAAAAAAAAGTAAAATAACCACTTTTTGACAATTTTGAGTATGAGGACTTGTGTATAGTCTGTATAAATGACTTTTTGGTATTTTGGTTGACAACGTCTGGCAACCCTGAAACCTGCTGAGGAAAAAGTCATTTTCGGGATACCCTTTTTTCAAGTTCTATTGCGGCAACTGGGTGCAAGTAAGAAAGAAAATCAAAATGTGCACTATATGCTTTAAAATATAGTAAAAATATGAAATATACAAAAATCAATATGGCGGACGCGGTGGCGGCCATTATGTAAATTTTATACATTTTTTAAATATTTCAAGGCTATTTTGAGGCAGTTTCCGACAATTGAGAAAGTTGGCATGTATTGACGAATTATGCATATTATGAAGAAGTATTGACTTGTAAAAAAAATACCCATTTTTAGGGTACTTTTTGAGATTTACGCCAAAAAATTAAAAAATAGAAAAAAACGGCATTTTTTTATTTTTTATCAAAAACCATTAGATTTTGCCAATACTAATGATATTTGAATAGGTTTATTTTCCAAGAACCTTACATTTTTATTACCAAAAAGGAGCATTTGTATATGGGTACAATGTACAGAAAAAGTATTCAGAATTTAGAAAACTATTAGAAAGTGAAAATCTAGGTCAGGATCCTCATGACAGGGTACTGCCCACCAAAATGAAACTAAATAGGTAGATGGTGCTTAAACTAAAGTTGTAGAGGACTCTAAGCAGATCCTGAAGCGAGAAAAAAAATCAAAATGGTGGAAAAACATAATGGCCGCCATACAAAATTACAGAAAATTATGGTACAGCTTGATTACTCACTTACTGACTGACTGACTCACTGATTTAAATAATTATCCTCCCAGAAGGAGGTGAAAAATGGTATAATGATATTTGGGGAAAATGTGCGAAACTCCAATCGAACTAATTCGGGGTAACTTTCGACATTTACCCCAAAATGTAAAAAAGTGAAATAACAACTTTTTGGAAATTTCGAGTATGAGAGTTTATATTTTATCTATATACTAATGACTTTTTGGTATTTTGGTTGATAAAGTCTGACAACCCTGGAAACTGTTGAGGAAAAAGTCATTTTGAAATGAAATGAAATATATTTATTTGCGTTAATTGTGGTTACATTACAAGATGTTCTGTAGATCAGTTGGAATCGCACAATTAGCTGTTTCCAGCATGCAAAATTATGTTACAATACAAATACATTACATACAAACAGTTTAATAATATTCAATTACCTACTATTAAAATATCCATCAAGGCAGTAAGGGCTGAGAGCAATCAGCCATTTGCGCAACTTTCTCAGAAACAATTTTGTGGGTAGTTATCTGATCTCTTTAGGAATTTTATTATAAATAATAATCGACATTACATAACAATTTTTCCTATACAAAGCACTATTTGATTTAGGGATTTTAAGTCTATTGGATTATGGTAGTTTAACTTTTCAAAAAATTTTGGATGGTGCCGTATAAAGCTTGCTACTTCCATGACATATAAACCTGTTAAAGTCAATAATTTTAGTTGACTAAACAAAGGGCGACAACTCTCCATAGGACCTGCGCCACAGATAGCTCTTAGACACTTTTTCTGTAAAATGAAAGCCTTATTGATTCAGGGGATCTACCCCACAATATAGAACCGTATCGCAGCACAAAAGCTACATAGCCATAGTAAGCGGTAAGAGCTACTTTCGTCCCTGCTACGCATCTTAGTCTCCTTAAACCGAAAACGAATTTGTTTAATTTTCGAGATATCTTTTTTGAAGTTCTATTGCGGCGGCTGGGTGCAAGTGAGAAAAAAGGCCAAAACGTGGTAGCACGTAATATATGCTGCAAAATATAGGAAAAATATGAACAATAAAAAAAAACAATATGGCGGACGCGCTGGTGGCCATTTCGTAAATTTTATATTTTTTAAGAATACTTAGTGTATGTCTAACAAAGATATACATACATTGTCTCGTGTGTTCGTGCATAAGGGTACAGACGTCAGTATCACGAGAGCTGAGGGCGAGTGTGGATGTTGTACCAGTTTATGTGCGTGCATTGCCGAGCCTGTGATTTATGAGAGAAACTGCAGTCCCCACAAGTGGGGCTATTTTGAGGCAGTTTACGATACTTGAAAAAGTTGGCATGTATTGACGAATGAAACTACATAATTAAAGAGAAAAAAAAATACCCATTTTCAGGGTACTTTTCGAGATTTACCCTAAAATTTTGAAAAATAGAAATAGCGGCATTTTTAATTATTTTTTATCAAAAACCATTAGATTTTGCCAATACTAATGACATTTGACTATTTTTATATCGAAAAGAGGGCAACACTGAAATTAAAAGTAAGATTTATTTTCCAAGTACCTCACATTTTTATCACCAAATAGGAGCATTTGTAGAGGGGTACATTGTATGGAAAAAGTATTCAAAATGTAGAAAACTATTAGAAAAAAAAATAATGTGGAAGTCCAGGTCAAGATCCTCATGACAGGGTAATTCCCGCCAAAATGGTACTACATAGATAGATGATGCTCAAACTAAAGTTGTAAAGGATTCTAAGCAGATCCTAAAGCAAGAAAAAAAAATCAAAATGGCGGAAAAACAAAATGGCCGCAATATTAAATCACAGAAAACCCAGCATATACATATAGCTCGATTACCACTCACTCACTTCTTCTTCTTTTCGAGTCGACGGTGACCTCAAACACGGGCAGCCCAAAAAGCCGCAACCGCGATAGCTCGCTCGGAAGCCTTGTGCAGCTCCTCGTCCGTGCAGGTAGTCGGGCACGCAAGACACCCAGTCATGTGCGCCATGGTCTGTCTGGGATGACCACAGATGCACTCCGTATCGTGTTCGGAGATATATCCCCACTTCGCAAGATTTGCTTTAGACCTTCCCACCCCAGCCCTGAGACGGTTTAGCGACCTCCAGATGGGCCAGCTGAGATTGTGTCCTTCGGCCAGTCTCTCTTTCACGCCGATGTTCGGGTTTGCGATGTTTGGGCGCGACCGCCACATAGAGAGGCGTGCAGCTTCGGCAGGTTGGTTGAGAGGCTGCACAGAAGCTAGGAAACTTTTCCTCACTCACTGACTGACTCACTCACTGATTGAAATAATTCTTCCGGAAGGAGGTAAAAATGGTATAATGATGTTTGGGGAAAATAATTGCAAAACCTTAATCGAACTTTGGTAAAATTAAATACCACTGACTCATTGACATAATTGTTCTCCCAGAAGGAGGTGGAAAAGGGTATAATGATGTTTGGAGGAAAGTGCAAAACCTCAATCGAACTGGGGAAAAAATATAACATTTGGGAAAAACAAGATGGTGGTTGTGGCGATGTTTGCAATTTTTTTGTTTTTCAACCGATTTTGTTAAAACTTACAAGAGAAGTAGATTTTGAAATATAAAATTTGTAATTTGAAAAAAAAAACAATAACAAAATGGCGGACGCTCTGGAGAGTCTGAACTGAAAAAAATATTCAAAATGGCGGAATAACAAAATGGCCGCCATAAAAAATTACAGAAAACCCATCATATCCTGATTGATACTCTCACTCACTGATTGATTGACATCATTGTTCCTCCAGAAGTAGGTGGAAAAAGATAAAGATGTTTGGGTAAAATGTGCAAAACCCCAATCGAACTGGGGAAAAATTATGACATTTGGGAAAACAAGATGCGTGGCTGTGGGGAGATTTGTATTTTTTTTGTTTTCCAACCGATTTTGATCAAACATACAAGAGTGGTTGATTTTGACATTAAATATTAAAAAAGCGAGAAAATGACAAAACCGAATGGCGCGCGTGCTGGAGAGTTCTGAAAAAACATGGATTTTTAGACCGCAAACCGCGGGGCCACATTTTTAAAGTTTTGTTTGGTTAGAGAAAAATATTTTTCCGTTTCACTACAAGAACCCTCATTTATATGACTATGACATGATTATATGATTATGACCAATCTTGGTAAAAAAAAAACCAAGATGTTCACTGTTGTAGTGGCCATTTCTTTTGAGGTACGAAATCATGTCAATTTAAATGTCGATTTTCTTTGAAATTTACTCCAAAATGCAAAAAAGTATATCAACTACATTATGGAAATTTCGAGTGAGAGGATTTATTAAACACCAAAACGTCTATATAGAAATGACATTTTGGTGTTACGGTTGACAATGTCTGGATACCCTGCAAACTGCAGAGGAAAAATTCATTTTTGAGATATCCTTTCTTTTTTCAAGTCCTATTGCGACGGCTGGGTGCAAGAGAGAAAGTAAATCGAAACTTAATTGCTTGCAGTATATGTTGCAAAATATAGGAAAGTTATGTCAAATAGAAAAATCAATACAAAGCACGCGGTGGCGGCAATTTTTAAAATTTTATAATTTTTTTTAAATATTTTTAGGCTAATATTTTGAGGCAGTTTACGACACTTGAAAAAGTTGGCATGTATCGACGATTTATGCAACATAACAATGAGTTTTGCCTTGTAGAAAAATACCCAATTTAAAGGTAGTTTTCGAGATTTACAAAACAAATTGAAAAATAGAAATAGCGGCAGTTTTTAATATTTTTTATCTAAAACCATTATTTTTTGCCAATACTTATAGCAATACTGGAATTGAAAGTAAGGTTTATTTTGCAGGTACCGCCACATTCTAAAATGGCATAAAAAAACCGGCCAAGTGCGAGTCGGACTCACGCACGAAGAGTTCCGTACCAAAAAACGGAAAAAAAAATCACGTTTGTTGTATGGGAGCCCCCCTTAAATATTTATTTTATTCAGTTTTTAGTAATGGTTGTTATAGCGGCAACAAATATACATCATCTGTGAAAATTTCAACTGTCTACCTGTTGTCGTTATTAATATAAAGCAAAAAACGGCAAAAAAATTACGTTTGTTGTATGAGAGCCCCCCTTAAATATTTATTTTATTATGTTTTTAGTATTTGTTGTTATAGCGGCAACAGAAATACATCATCTGTGAAAATTTCATTTGTCTAGCTATCACGGTTCATGAGATACAGACAGACAGACAGATGGACGGACAGCGGAGGCTTAGTAATAGGGTCCCGTTTTTACCCTTTGGGTACGGAACCCTAAAAACACGTTCTTTGTATGGAAGCCTCATTTAAATATTTATTTTATTCTGTTTTTAGTGTTTGTTGTTATAGCGGACACAGAAATACATCATCTGTGAAAATTTCAACTGCCTAGCTATCACGGTTCATGAGATACAGCCTGGTGACAGACAGACAGACGGACAGCGAAGTCTTAGTAATAGGGTCCCTTTCACCCGTTTTACCCTTTGGGTACGGAACCCTAAAAAGGAGCAATTGAAGAGGGGTATAATAATATGAAAAAGTATTAGGATCAACAAAACTCTCAGAAAAAAATATTATAAGTGGAAGTCTAGGTTAAAATCCGTCAAAAGCGTGGAGGTTCCCGATCCTAAGTGATCGCCCTTGCGCCCCGCTTGCTAGAAAAAAAACGGCGCTCAAATCATTACATCTCGTGTCTCTTGTAATGACGAATCAATGCCCTCCACCTGCGGGATCGAAAAGGCGGCATACAACCACACCCACCGAAGTCCTTTAAATCAGTTACATGCAAACGACCGAACTAGACGTTTAGCTCGCAGGTGCCCGATGAGGTAATTTTATTGAACAGCACAAAGGTACCTAAGCAACAAGCTAGGTATGTTTCTTGCGATGACACGGGCTATCAGATTACTGCCTGTGACAAGTTCAAAAGAGAAGACGTTAACTAACGCTGGGAATGGATTTTTAAGCGCCGACTATGCTTCTGATGCCTGAGCTTGCAATGGTATTCGCCATAAGTTACTTCACCGTGATGACTGAACGAAGGCGGAGACCAAGAGGAAGAAAGACCAAAGATTACCGTGGCTACTGCAAACATCTATTTCGGCAAGTGGCAAACAGGTTCTTTTTGAAGGTGCTTCCAATGACCGTCCAGGGGCCTGAAGATAGCTTTAACAGGTGTGCTCTGCTTGATGAAGGGTTCACCGTCCCACTCGTAGAGAGCAGTGTAGCCAACGAGGTAGGAGCCGGAAATCGGAACGTCGACTTGGAGTTTCAGAGGGCAGTGGGCGGCTATAACAACCTGGAAAGCAAGATCGTCTCTCTGACGCTTGTGACAGATACAGGATCCTTCAACCTTGAACGAGTTTATACATTCATATATTATGCTTCAAGACATTTAATTGATGGCAACTTGATTTCTTAGTACGACCACCTCGGTCGACCGACAGTGAACTTGACAGGCCAAGATTATTGGCATTAGATTATACGCCGAGAAATAAAAGAGGGTATAGAGGATGATCCTGTCGCCTCTCTCATTGAACTCGATTGGATCCTGCATGGAGTTTTGTCGTCAATGTCGAGGAAGATTATGCTTGAGTTTGCTTATCACCTTGAGTCTGAGAAAGAGGATGAACTACACCTCTGAGTAGAGAAATACTTCAGATTTGATAGCATTGGCATTAGGAATTCTAAGCTACCTAGATATTCTCCAGATGAACGACGAACGCTTCGCATTCTCACTCGATATTAAGTCGAAGAAAATCCAAGACCACTGGGAGTATGCTTTACTATGGCATTAAGCTTTCGAACAACAAAATAAAAATCGATCACGCTTGATTGAGAAGATGTTGAATAGACCACTCGATGCATAAAATGTTGAAAAAATAATTATGCCAAGAAAATTGAACTGCTCAGTACGGTATCCCCCACATTTTGGGGATCGGAATATTAACAAACCTGGAAAACTTAGACATGTTCTTGGCGCGAAAGCTGAAACTCAAGGAGTGTCACTGAAAACTGAATTAATGACTGGCCCAGATCTACTGAATTCATTAGTTCCAGTCCTGCTTAGTTTCCGATAGAGAGAATTAGCCATTTTTGCAGAGATCAGGGAAATGTTCCCGCAGGTGAGGTAAATGATTAGAATCAAAACGCTCAGTGCTTCCTTTGGAGGGTAATAAAAAAAAGAAGCCCCCAGAAACTTATAAGATGAACTCAATGACCTTTGGTGTCACATTTGATTCATAAGGCAGGACGTTGTGACATAAGAAGTTGGGCCCTTAATTGGAAACCAGCCACAGATATTTTAGGGTTTGGTTTAAACTTGAAGAAGGCAAAGAGATCACCGAAGGTTTGCGACCACCAACAAATCGCGAGATTTCAGTTTTTGACCCAGTTTTTTGCAGAGTTTTTGACCCAGTGTCACTGAAAACTGAATTAATGACTGGCCCAGATCTACTGAATTCATTAGTTCCAGTCCTGCTTAGTTTCCGAAAGAGAGAATTAGCCATTTTTGCAGAGATCAGGGAAATGTTCCTGCAGGTGAGGTAAATGATCAGAATCAAAACGCTCAGTGCTTCCTTTGGAGGGTAATAAAAAAAAGAAGCCCCCAGAAACTTATAAGATGAACTCAATGACCTTTGGTGTTACATTTGATTCATAAGGCAGGACGTTGTGACATAAGAAGTTGGGCCCTTAATTGGAAACCAGCCACAGATATTTTAGGGTTTGGTTTAAACTTGAAGAAGGCAAAGAGATCACCGAAGGTTTGCGACCACCAACAAATCGCGAAATTTCAGTTTTTGACCCACTGGGTTTATTTATACCCCTTTTTGATTAAAGGAAAGATATTGCTACAGTAAGTTTGGTGAACTACGATCAAATGGGAGAGTGGAGATGGCTGTCAGGCAGTCTGAACTTAACTGAAGAAGCAGAGAGTCACAAAATTTAAAGTCATAGGAGTATCATTATTATAACAATATACAAAATTATCATTACATCGTACGGATCCTACGGATCTCCTCATTTCTGCAATCACGCAGGGAAACGCCAAGCATAGCTCTCTCCATTGCACGCTGGGTGATCTTGAGCCTCCTTATGTGACCTATAGTTAGCCACCACTTTTCACTGCCGCAAGTCATCCTTGGCAACACACACTGGTATACTTTCGTCTTGAGTAACGGAGCAGGCACAAAATGGGCATTCAACATGATTTTCGTCTTATCCATGTTCATACTGAGACCTAATCTTTGGGAAGCACTACGGTGATCTTCGAGCATTGTGTTCAGGTCTTCTAAGGTCTTAGCCATAAGAACTATACCATCGCCAAAACGAAGGTGTGTTAGGTCTTGGCCAGTACTGTTGATGCCGAGTCCTTTCCAGTCTAAGAGTTTAAAGATCTCCGAAGTTCTGTAGTAATTTCGTCGTCACTCGCAGCCTTCTTTTTTCAGCTGCTTGAGAGCCATACTAATCTCGTACAGGCTGACATCCGGGATATCTTCGGTGTAGTGTCGGGTAAGCTTGGCTCTATGGTCTTTAGCCTTGCTTTCAACAGGTGTCTGCGTGGAATATAACTGCCTATAGAAACTATCGATCTCCCTCAGAATTTCAGGCTTCGATGAAATGATGCGTCCGTTATCAGTTTTCAGTTTTCAGCTTTATCAACTTTGCACATTAAACGGATCTCTCCCGAAACTTTTGGAAACTTTATTCCTCTTGATAGTCTTTTACGATTCCTATTAAATTGAAGAAGGTCACTCGTCAAATACTTAGTATCTGCCTATTAATCTGCCGATAACGATGATCATCCGCTGAGCTCTAGAGCCTCATTTCACGACTCTGATCCATGAGTACGAGAGTTTGGTTGGAGAGTTTCTTTAGCTTGGAACGGCAGGTCTTAAAGATATAGAACCCTACCGTACGGACAGTATCCAGCACCATGTTGTTTAGATTGTCCACATCTATGTTGTTCTCAAGGGTTTCGAAGCGGTTCTGAAGATATAGTTGAAAGCTTTCGGGGTTTTAGATATGAGCCGGTAATGGTCGGAGCGTGGGTTGTATCAGTTGAGATCTTTCCAGTTTTACGTTGATATTCAATGTGCCACGTACCAATCGGTGATCGCAGTGACATCATTGAAAATTTGCTTTTTCGCCGACATGATAAAATCTCCGTCTGGACTGATCCAGGTCCACTTCCGGCTTTCAGGATTCCTGAAGAAGGACTTCATCATTAAGAGTTTCTCCTTCTCCATAAAGTCGGCCAGCATCTGGCCTCTGGCATTCTGTTGTCCAACTCCAAATTGCCCCACTCTCAGCTCATCACCGCATCGTTTTCCCAACTTTGCAGTAAACTACCCGATCATAACGGTGTACTGGGGTTTACCGTTTGGATATTCTGAGTATAAGGTACGCTACCCTGGTCGAAACCCTTCCGATTGTAATCACGTTGTTGACAAGGGACTTGTGGACGATGACCCGACACCACCTAGGGACTGTTGGTCGCCCTCCCGGTAGTATAGCAAGTTACCGGATTTGAAGATTATCGAGTCCTCTCCCTCTTCGGACTTCAGATAACCCTATGATGTCCCAGTGTTACTTGCTAATAATCGGTTGACTTCGTGTCTAATCTCAGTTTGCGCGTGTTGTAAGTTGCCAGGTGCAGTTTTTGTGGTTGATGGCAGCCGAGCCGCACCCGGGGATTCTTAGCTTTAATTAGATCTTTCACGTAGTAACTATATTAGTTTCTCAATGATTTTCATATCAGCCAGCAAAGTTTTTAAAAAAAAAGAATAGAGCATTTAGTTTTCACAGTGCATCACCACTGCAAATTGCAGAGAAATTGCAATGTGATTTGACAGGACGGAAATATGCCTATTCCACAATTCGCAGTCCGACTCTCCAAAGTTACTAACAGCCCAACAGGGCGATGCCCGCGGGCTGCTTCAGCAGCCCGCGCACCAGGGCGAAACACTAGTTATATTATATATAGCTCGATTACCACTGACTCACTGATTGACACAATTGTTCTCCCAGAAGGAGGTGGAAAATGGTATAATGATGTTTGGGGAAAATGTGCAATACCCCAATCGAACTGGGGAAAAATTATGACATTTGGGAAAAACAAGATGGCGGCTGTGGCGAAATTTGTAACTTTTTTGTTTTCCAACCGATTTTGTTCAAACTTGCAAGAGTGGTAGATTTTGACATTTAAGATAAGGAAAATTATTTAAAAAATAAAAAAACAAAATGGCGGCCGCTTTGGAGAGTTTTGAAAATTTTGATTTTTGAACCCCAAACCGCGGGGCCACAGCTCTAAAGTGTTATTTGATTTAAGAAAAAAAAACTTTACTGTTTCATCACAATTACCCTCAAATTTTAGCAATTTTGGAAACTTTTTAAAAATTCAAGATGGCGCCTGTCGTAGAGGCCATTTTGTTTGGGGTACGAAAACACGCCATTTTTAAAGTCGATTTTCTTCCAGATGGCAACACCGGAGCGCTTTGAGGTTCATAAAACGGCTATAGCTATAGGTACAAGGTATTCATTAGTACAATATTTTTACCCCATTTCGGGGTAACTTTTGAGATTTACCCCAAAATGCAAAAAAGTGAAATAACCACTTTTTGACAATTTCGAGTATAAGAACTTGTGTATAGTCTGTATACAAATGACTTTATGGTATTTTGGTTGGCAACGTCTGGCAACCCTAGAAACTGCTAAGGAAAAAGAAATTTTCGAGATACCCTTTTTTCAAGTCCTATTGCGGCGACTGGGTGCAAGTGAGAAAAAAAAACAAAACGTCATTGCACCCAGTTTATGTTGCTTAGTATAGGAAAAATATGAAATATAAAAAAAACAACATGGCGGACGCGGTGGCGGCCATTTTGTAAATTTTATACATTTTTTAAATATGTCAAAGCTATTTTGAGGCAGTTTACGACAATTGAGAAAGTTGGCATGTATCGACGAATTATGCATATTATGAAGATGTATTGCCTCGTACAAAAAAATTACCCATTTTTAGGGTACTTTTTGAGATTTACCCCAAAAAAGTGAAAAATGGAAAAAGCGGCATTTTCAAATATTTTTTATCAAAAACCAATAAATTTTGCTAATACTAATAGAATTTGACTATTTGTATATCGAAAAGATGGCAACACTGAAATTGAAAGAAGGATGAGTTTCCAAGAACCTTACATTTTTATTACCTAAAAGGAGCATTTGTAGATGTGTACAATGTACGGAAAAAGTATTCACAATTTATAAAACTATTACAAAAAAAATTAAAAGTGGAAGTCCAGGTCAAGATCCTCATGACGGAGAACTGCCCGCCAAAATGGTACTACATAGGTAGATGGTGCTCAAACTAAAGTTGTAGAGGACTCTAAGCAGATCCTAAAGCGAGAAAAAAAAATCAAAATGGTCGAAAAACAAAATGGCCGCCATACAAATTTACAGAAAACCCAGCATATACAGCTCGATTACTCACTTACTGACTGACTCACTGATTAAAATAATTGTTCTCCCAGAAGGAGGTGAAAAATGGTATAATGATATTTTAAGAAAATGTGCAAAAAAAAACAATATGGCGGACGCGGTGGCGGCCATTTTGTAAATTTTATACACTTTTTAAAATATTTTAAGGCTATTTTGAGGCAGTTTACGACAATTGAGAAAGTTGGCATGTACTGAGAAATTATGCATAATATGAAGAAGTATTGAAAAAAAAACCCATTTTTAGGGTGCTTTTTGAGATTTACCCCAAAAAAGTGAAAAATAGAAAAAGCAGCATTTTTTAATATTTTTTATCAAAAACCGTTAGATTTTACCAATACTAATGACATTTGACTATTTTCGTAACGAAAAGATGGCAACACTGAAATTGAAAAAGGTTTATTTTCCAAGAACCTTACATTTTTATTACCAAAAAGGAGCATTTGCAGATGTTTACAATGTATGGAAAAAGTATTCAAAATTTATAAAACCATCAGAAAAAATATTAAAAGTGGAAGCCCAAGTCAAGATCCTCATGACGGGGTACTGCCTGCCGAAATGGTGCTCAAGCTAAAGTTGTAGAAGACTCTAAGAAAATCCTGAAGCGAGAAAAAATAATCAAAATGGTGGGAAAACAAAATGGACACCATACAAAATTACAGAAAACCAAATTAAACACCACTTACTCACATAATTGTTCTCCCAGAAGGAGGTGGAAAAAGGTATGTGCAAAACCCAGTCGAACTGGGGAAAAATTAAAAGTTGAAGTCCAGGTCAAGATCCTCATGACGGGGTACTGCCTGCCAAAATGGCACTACATAGGTAGATGTTGCTCAAACTAAAGTTGTAGAAGACTCTAAGCAGATCCTGAAGCGAGAAAAAAAAATCGAAATGGTGAAAAACAAAATGACCGCCACACAAAATTACAGAAAACCTATTTGGTCGCAGCTGGCTGATTACTTATATACCTCGATAATAACTACTCTATTTAGTATTGTTTAATAACTACTCACTCACTGACTGATGGAAAAGAGTATAATGATGTTTGGGGGAAATGTGCAAAATCTTAATCGAACTAGGTAAAAATTATTACTTTTGGGAAAAACAAGATGGCGGCTGTGGCGAGGTTTGTAACTTTTTGTTTTCCAACCGATTTTGTTCAAAATTACAACAGTGGTAGATTTTGACATTTCAAATTTAGAAAAATAAGAAAAAAACTCAAAACAAAATGGCGGCCACGCTGGAGAGTTTTGAAAATTCGATTTTTGGACCCCAAACCGCGGGGCCACAACTCTGAAGTGCTGTAGAGTTTAAGACAAAAACCTTTTTGTTTCACCACAATTACTCTCAAATTTTTTCTTCAAAGACTATTATTTTCAATTAAACAATCATTATCTTAAAAACCATTAGATATTGCCAATACTAATGACATTTGACTATTTTTATATCGAAAAGATGGCACTGGAATTTGAAAGTAAAGTTATTTTCCAAGTACCGCCACATTGTTATTACCAAAACCCCTCTTGCTTGCTAAAAATAAAACGGATCGTTTTATCCCGCCTGCAATAATGAATCAATGAGCACCGCTTGCGGACTCGGAAGGGCGGCATAGAACCACCACCACCAAAGTCTTCTAAATCAGTTACATACAAACGACCGATCTCGCCCAATAAGGTAGATTTGACGATCAACACGAAGAAAAAACCCGAGCTACAAGCTAAATGCATTTTTGTGATGACACGGGCCATCAGATTACCTACTGCCTGTGACAAGTTCAAAAGTGAAGACGTTATCCAACGCTGGAAGTGGATCTGCAAGCGCAAAATAAGCTTATTAAAAGTCTGGTGCTCAACTTGCAAAGGCAGTCACCATAAGTTACTTCACCCTGATGTGATGTGAAGTGACGTGATGTAAAGCTGAAAAATCAACATAATACTCTACTATCATTCTGTTTTTCACTTTGGACAGCGCACATCTGAAGACGGGGAAGTTATCTGTGAAATGTTTAGCGATTAATTTCACTCCACTTTTTCACACAATACTTAGTCCGTTAATATTTTGGATGACGTAGTGGACATGGACTCTTCCTGTGAAGATTGAAGTTGACACATTAGAAGTTTCCAAACTATTAGCATCACTCGACTTAAATAAGTCTGCCGGCCCCGACAATATCCCAGCAATGGGGAATGTCCGAAAAAAATCAAATTGGCTGAATATTTTTCTATAGGTAGGAATAAGGTCCCTTAGTAATAGAATAAATTTTCAAAATTTTCGGTTTCGTGAAAAAATTTCAAAAAATCAAAGTCTCTTCGACTTCACAAATGTATGAAAGTAACAGCAGAATGGAGATTGTACCTTTGCCAACACCTGCCACAACCACAACATGGTATTAAAAAAAAGTTTCAAGACAAAATGTCAAAACTTTTTTTTTAAATACGTGTTGTCTTTGTGGCAGTTAGCGGCAAAGGTATAATTTCCATTCTGCTGTTACTTTCATACATTTGTGAAGTCGAAGAGACTTTGATTTTTAAAAACTTTTTTACCCAACCGAAAATTCTGAAACTTTTTTCTATTACTAAGGGACCTTATTCCTACCTATAGAAAAATATTCAGCCAATTTGATTTTTTTCGGACATTCCCCATTATAATTATTGCGAGTTGTTCCGAGTTCCTCTTAGTATCCTGTTTAGGCGTTCACTGGGTGAAGGCATTATGCCTGATATCTGGAAATCTGCCTTTATTACGCCAATTCACAAAAAAGGGCTTAAAAATGTAGTCGACAATTATAGACCGATTTCCAACCTTAGTTTGTTTGCAAAATATTTGGAAAAAATTGTCTACAAACAAGTCTACGCATCCGTTACGCAATCTTTATGTCCAGAGCAGCACGGCTTCGTTAAGGGCAGATCGAAGACGTCTAACCTTATCTTATGTAGCGACTTCCTGACAAAACATTTGACTGTACCGTCTCAGGTTGATGTAGATTACACGGACTATAATAAATGTTTTGATCGTATTGATCACACAACACTTTTACGTAAACTGCAAGCTATAGGTATTAAGGGTAATTTATTTAAATGGTTCTCCTCTTACGTTAAAGAAAAATTCCAGACTGTTGTTCTTAATGGCCACACTTCTTCTCCCATGTTAATACCATCGGGCGTTCCTCAAGGCTCTTTACTAGGACCATTGCTCTTCAACATCTTTATAAACGATATCTCGTCATGTTTTACTCATGCCAAAATCATTATGTACGCTGATGACATGAAGGTATTGATGCCGATCAACTCAACTCAAGACGCTCAGCATCTGAAGGAGGGTCTCACTAGATTTGAGCATTACTGCCATGTTAACAAACTTGACATTAATGTCTCCAAATGCTATGTCTGTATTTATACCCGAAAATCTAAACCCATGTTATCATCTTACAAACTATTAGGCACTGATGTTACCAGAGTTACTACCATACGTGACCTAGGAGTAACCTTTGATAGCTAATTTGCTTTTTGATGAACACATAGACAACATTGTGGCTAAGGCATCTAAAGCTCTCGGCTTCGTTATGATGATGTTACACGATTCAACTCTATAAAAGCTCTAATAATACTTTACTGTGCTTACGTACGTAGTCATTTAGAATATGCCTCTCAAGTATGGAGCCCCTGTCACAAACTATATGAAACGCGAATTGAAAGGATTCAGAAACGGTTTCTGCGGTATTTACAGTTTAAAACGAATAAATATACTCGTGATTACGATCAGCGATGTCGTAAGTTTCATTTTTACCACTTGTAGAAAGAAGACGCATTGCAGATCTATCGCACCTTCTCAGCATAGCAGGTGGCTCTGTTGATTGTCCTGAGCTTTTGAGTGGCATTAGTTTACGTTTAGTAGCTTCCTTCCGTAAACCTAACGTACTTCACGTTCCCTGGTGCAAAACGAAGTATCGGCGAAATTCTTTCTTTATCAGAACAAGCAGGTGTTTCAAAAGTGTTGCAAAACAATTTGAAATAGACATTTTCAACACTTCTTCAAGTAAATTTAGGCGAATGTTAGGTAATAGTTATTTTTCTAACAAATATTTTTGAAAACTACTTCCTACTTATTTATACTTTAATTACTGGGTGTAATATAGGTACTTACCTTAAATTTTTAACATAATGTAGGCCAACACTGTTCTTATTAATGATTTTCACCTATATGTGGAAGCTTGTAATTGTCCCTTGATATTTATTTAAGTTAACCACTTTATTCTTAACCTAGCTGTAAGCTTCCCGAAGATTGTTAAAATAAAATAAAATAAAATGTCTGAACGCAGACGAAAAACGCATAGAAGTAAGACCCAAAGACTACCGCGACTACCGCAAACATCTGGTCGGCATCAGCAAGTTTCAAAAATGAGTCTTTTTGAAGGTGCTTCCCGTGACCGTCCAGGGAACTGAAGGCAACTTTAACACGTGTGCTCTGCTTGATGAAGGGTCCACCGTGTCACTCATGGAGAGCAGTGTAGCCAACGTGGCAGGAGCCGGAAGGTGGAGCGTTGAGTTGGCGTTTCAGGATGCGGTGGTCGGCTGTAACAACCTGGCAAGATCGTCTCTTTCACGCTTATTATGACAGATACAGTATCCTTCAGCCTTGAATGAGTTCGTACGAAGAACTTCACGTTTCTAAGACACTCAACAGGGAATATGCATAAGTCACCGATTTTGATAAAAAAAATTGAGATTGATCGCTGCGGATATGTATTAAAAACATGATGGAACAGAAAAACAATGTATTATTTTAGTTTTATCACACGATGAAATCAGGGGAACATAACGATTTTTTTTCATTTTTGGATATAATGCACTTTACAGTCAGATAGAATATTGAATGAGAAATAATATTTTGTATGACACATGTGTTGGCATGTTACCCAACACTATTTTTATTGTACATCACTGCTTCAATTGGAGGTTCGCTTCCCACTCTCTCTTCGTTTCCGGGCACCATTGCGTGTGGTTCGTGTTCCATACTTTTATAAGTAATTTGAGTTAAAATATACAAGTTTGTATGTGTCTTTTGCTTCCAAAAATAAACCCTGCCTTCAGTCAAGCTACCAGTGAGTTTCAATCATCTACAGTCCTACATCTACGTGCCATTCCACAACATGTATGTTGGTACTTAGACGCAAAATTTAGGGATATCATTTTTTTGGCTAACTCCATAAAAATCGCGCCTAAAATCATGGTTGGTGAAGTCACAAAACATGACCATTTTGTACAGAGTGTTTTCGGCGGGTGCTGATGCGTGCTAACTTCAAGTACCTAACTATATCACGAAAAAAAGGAAGGGAAAGGTTTTAATATTACAGTTGATTTTCTCACGCATTATACTTTTGATTTGATACAAAAAAAATGCTGCATATTCCCTATTGATGGCAATATGATTTCTTAATACGACCATCTCGATCGACAGACAATCCTCAATTCCTCATAGGCCAAGGTTATTGTCATTTGAATATAAGCCGAGAAATAAAAGAAGGCAGGAAGGATGAGCCTGTTGCCTCTCTCACTGAACTTAGTTGGATTTTGCATGAAGTTTCGTCGTCAATTTCGAGGAAGATTATGCCCGAGTTTGCTTGTCACTTCAGTCCGAAAAAGAGGATGAACTTCACTTCTTATTAGAGAATTTCTTTAGACTTGATAGCATAGGCATCAGGAATTCTAAGCTACCTAGATATTCTCGAGAAGAATGACGAGCACTTCACATTATCGATACTAAGTCGAAGAAAATCGACGGCTCTGGGAGTCTGCTTTGCTGTGAAGAAACGATGACATCAAGCTTCCCAACCCAACAACAAGAGAAACGCCGAAAGTAGATTACGTTTGATTGAGAAGATAATGGATTTTGATCCGAGCTTCGCAGTAGACTTCACGAAGCAGACGCATAACATGTTGGAAAAAGATTATGCCAAGAAAACTGCTCAGGCACCAGTTGCTCGAGTTTGGCATCTCCTACATTTTGGCGTTAGAAATATCAAAAAACTTGGAAAACTTAGACTTGTTTTTGATGCGAAAGCCGAAACTCAAGAAGTGTCTCTGAATAGCGAATTACTGACTGGCCCAGATATTTAGAATTCATTAGATGATGTCCTGGTTAGGTTCCGAAAAAGAAAAGTAGCCGTTACTACAGATATCAGGGAATTGTTCCTGCAGTTTAAGTAAATGATCAGGATCAAATTGCCCAGTGCTTCCTTTGGAGGGTTATGGAAAGAAAGAAGCTCTCAGAAACTTATAAGTTCACCTCGATGACCTTTGGTGCCACATCATCCCCATGCACAGCTACTTGTATTATTCGTCGTAATATTGATGATTTTGTTTCATGTCATCATCCACAAGCAGTGGAAACCATTAAGGAAAGGCACTACGTTGATGACTATCTCAACTCCACGGATAATTAACGAAAAGGGGATGAAGCGACTGATTGTGATTCATAAGGCAGGAGGTTTTGACTTAAAGTTGGGCCTCTAATAGACCCAGCAATTGGAAACCAGCCACAGATACTTTAGGGTTTGTTCTCAGCTTTAAGTAGGTGGACAAAGAGATCAACGAAGGTTTGCGACCGCCAACAAATCGCGAGTTGCTAAAAATTTTAATGTCACTGGGTATGTTTATGTCTCTTCCTGATTTATTGAAAGATATTGCTGCAGGAAATTTGACGGTCTACGATCAAATGGGATGATCAAATCGTCGAGAAGATGAACAAAGATTGGTATTGGTTCAGAAGCTTGAGACTTGCAAATTATTTTCAGTACCCAGATGTTATGGTTTCTCACAGATGACTAAGTTAAGATTACACATTTCTATTGACGCCTCTGAGCAAGCATTATGCCACTTTCGCTTACTGAGTAGAGATGACGATGTGGCCTTTGTAGCTGGAAAATATAAAGTTGCACCTGAAAACTGCAACGATCCCTAAGCTAGAGCTGCAGGTTGCTTTAATGGGATCCCGTTTAGGTCACACTATGAATGGTAAAAGCAAGAACAGAAACTCGAAATAGCAAAACGATTATTCTTGACAAATTCACAAATAGTTTGGAAATGGATTAATAGAAAGCCACGAAAACAGAATTTCTTATTAGTTTCTCTATAGTTTTAATGCTTAAACTGCAAAACCGCTTTGAAGCCCTTGAAAACAGCATATGCAATGAAGTTTCAGAGCTCAGCGGATGCTCATGCTATATAAGCAGCGCAAGACCGATCGTCGTGGAGATCTTTGGGGGAGGCCTATATCCAGCAGCACCACACCGCACTGCAACTTGCAGACAAATTCCAATGTGATTTTATCGGATGGCATGGCAATAAATACCGCATTCCACAATTCGCAGTCAGACTGTCCAAAGGCCGCTGTTTACAGTCCAACAGGGCGATGCCCGCGGGCTGCTTCAGCAGCCCGCGCACCAGGGCGAAACACTAGTTATACTATATATAGCTCGATTACCACTCACTGATTGACATGATTGTTCTCCCAGAAGGAGGTGGAAAAGGGTATAATGATGTTTGGGGAAAATGTGCAATACCCCAATCGAACTGGGGAAAAATTATGACATTTGGAAAAAACAAGATGGCGGCTGTGGTGAAATTTGTAACTTTTTTGTTTTCCAACCGATTTTTTTCAAACTTGCAAGAGTAGTAGATTTTGACATTTAAGATAAGGAAAAATATTTAAAAAATAAAAAAACAAAATGGCGGCCGCCTTGGAGAGTTTTGAAAAATTCAATTTTTGGACCCTAAACCGCAGGGCCACAACTCTAAAGTGTTATTTGATTTAAGAAAAAAAACTTTACTGTTTCATCACAATTACCCTCAAATTTACCCAATCGGGGAAACTTTTTAAAAATTCAAGATGGCGCCTGTCGTAGAGGCCATTTTGTTTGGGGTACGAAAACACGCCATTTTTAAAGTCGATTTTCTTCCAGATGGCAACACCGGATCACTTTGAGGTTTATAAAACGGCTATAGCTATAGGTACAAGGTATTCATTAGTAAAATATTTTTACCCCATTTCGGGGTAACTTTTGAGATTTACCCCAAAATGCAAAAAAGTGAAATAACCACTTTTTGACAATTTCGAGTATGAGGACTTGTGTATAGTTTGTATACAAATGACTTTATGGTATTTTGGTTGGCAACGTCTGGCAACCCTAGAAACTGCTAAGGAAAAAAACATTTTCGAGATACCCTTTTTTCAAGTCCTATTGCGGCGACTGGGTGCAAGTGAGAAAAAAAAACAAAACGTCATTGCACGCAGTTTATGTTGCTTAGTATAGGAAAAATATGATATATAAAAAAAACAACATGGCGGACGCGGTGGCGGCCATTTTGTAAATTTTATACATTTTTTAAATATGTCAAGGCTATTTTGAGGCAGTTTACGACAATTGAGAAAGTTGGCATGTATCGACAAATTACGCAAATTATAGAGAAGTATTGCCTTGTGAAAAAAAAATACCCATTTTTAGGGTACTTTTTGAGATTTACCCCAAAAAAGTGAAAAATAGAAAAAGCGGCATTTTTAAATATTTTTTATCAAAAACCATTAAATTTTGCGAATACTAATGAAATTTGACTATTTGTATATCGAAAAGATGGCAACACTGAAATTGAAAGAAGGATGAGTTTCCAAGAAGCTTACATTTTAATTACCTAAAAGGAGCATTTGTAGATGTGTACAATGTACGGAAAAAGTATTCACAATTTATAAAACTATTACAAAAAAAATTAAAAGTGGAAGTCCAGGTCAAGATCCTCATGACGGAGAACTGCCCGCCAAAATGGTACTACATAGGTAGATGGTGCTCAAACTAAAGTTGTAAAGGACTCTAAGCAGATCTTGAAGCGAGAAAAAAAAAAAATGGTCGAAAAACAAAATGGCCGCCATACAAATTTACAGAAAACACAGAACATACAGCTCGATTACTCACTTACTGAGTTTACTGACTGACTCACGCACTGATTAAAATAATTGTTCTCTCAGAAGGAGGTGAAAAATGGTATAATGATATTTGAGGAAAATTATGACATTTGGGAAAAACAAGATGGCGGCTGTGGCGAAGTTTGTAACTTTTTTGTTTTCCAACCGATTTTGTTGAAACTTACAAGAGTGGTAGTTTTTAATATTTAAAATAAAGAAAAATAAGAAAAAAACTCAAAAACAAAATGGCGGCCACGCTGGAGTTTAGTATATAGCTCGATTACCACTGAGTGATTGACATGATTGTTCTCCCAGAAGGAGGTGGAAAAGGGTATAATGATGTTTGGGGAAAATGTACAGTACCCCAATCGAACTGGGGAAAAATTATGACATTTGGGAAAAACAAGATGGCGGCTGTGGCGAAGTTTGTAACTTTTTTGGTTTCCAACCGATTTTATTCAAACTTGCAAGAGTGGTAGATTTTGACATTTAAAATTGAGAAAAATATTTAAAAAATGCAAAAACAAAATGGCGGCCGTGCTGGAGGGTTTTGGAAATTTTGATTTTTGGACCCCAAACCGCGGGGCCACAACTCTAAAGTGTTATTTGATTTAAGAAAAAAAACTTTATTGTTTCACCACAATTACCCTCAAATTTTACCAATCGGGGAAACTTTTTAAAAATTCAAGATGGCGCCTGTCGTAGAGGCCATTTTGTTTGGGGTACGAAAACACGCCATTTTTAAAGTCGATTTTCTTCCAGATGGCAACACCGGAGCGCTTTGAGGTTCATAAAACGGCTATAGCTATAGGTACAAGGTATTCATTAGTAAAATATTTTTACCCCATTTCGGGGTAACTTTTGAGATTTACCCCAAAATGCAAAAAAGTGAAATAACCACTTTTTGACAATTTCGAGTATGAGGACTTGTGTATAGTCTGTATACAAATGACTTTATGGTATTTTGGTTGGCAACGTCTGGCAACCCTAGAAACTGCTAAGGAAAAAGACATTTTCGAGATACCCTTTTTTCAAGTCCTATTGCGGTGACTGGGTGCAAGTGAGAAAAAAAAACAAAACGTCATTGCACGCAATTTATGTTGCTTAGTATAGGAAAAATATGAAATATATAAAAACAACATGGCGGACGCGGTGGCGGCCATTTTGTAAATGTTATACATTTTTTAAATATGTCAAGGCTATTTTGAGGCAGTTTCCAAACTATTAGCATCACTCGACTTAAATAAGTCTGCCGGCCCCGACAATATCCCAGCAATTATAATTATTGCGAGTTGTTCCGAGTTCCTCTTAGTATCCTGTTTAGGCGTTCACTGGGTGAAGGCATTATGCCTGATATCTGGAAATCTGCCTTTATTACGCCAATTCACAAAAAAGGGCTTAAAAATGTAGTCGACAATTATAGACCGATTTCCAACCTTAGTTTGTTTGCAAAATATCTGGAAAAAATTGTCTACAAACAAGTCTACGCATCCGTTACGCAATCTTTATGTCCAGAGCAGCACGGCTTCGTTAAGGGCAGATCGAAGACGTCTAACCTTATCTTATGTAGCGACTTCCTGACAAAACATTTGACTGTACCGTCTCAGGTTGATGTAGTTTACACGGACTATAATAAATGTTTTGATCGTATTGATCACACAACACTTTTACGTAA
The DNA here is from genome assembly GCA_928269145.1 of Agriphila tristella. NCBI lineage: Eukaryota > Metazoa > Arthropoda > Insecta > Lepidoptera > Crambidae > Agriphila > Agriphila tristella. The sequence goes on along the minus strand of OV743436.1, from coordinate 24,003,518 downwards.
ACTGCAAGCTATATTGTGTTGTATTAAGGGTAATTTATTTAAATGGTTCTCCTCTTACGTTAAAGAAAAATTCCAGACTGTTGTTCTTAATGGCCACACTTCTTCTCCCATGTTAATACCATCGGGCGTTCCTCAAGGCTCTTTACTAGGACCATTGCTCTTCAACATCTTCATAAACGATATCTCGTCATGTTTTACTCATGCCAAAATCATTATGTACGCTGATGACATGAAGGTATTGATGCCGATCAACTCAACTCAAGACGCTCAGCATCTGAAGGAGGGTCTCACTAGATTTGAGCATTACTGCCATGTTAACAAACTTGACATTAATGTCTCCAAATGCTATGTCTGTATTTATACCCGAAAATCTAAACCCATGTTATCATCTTACAAACTATTAGGCACTGATGTTACCAGAGTTACTACCATACGTGACCTAGGAGTAACCTTTGATAGCTAATTTGCTTTTTGATGAACACATAGACAACATTGTGGCTAAGGCATCTAAAGCTCTCGGCTTCGTTATTATGATGTTACACGATTCAACTCTATAAAAGCTCTAAAAATACTTTACTGTGCTTACGTACGTAGTCATTTAGAATATGCCTCTCAAGTATGGAGCCCCTGTCACAGACTATATGAAACGCGAATTGAAAGGATTCAGAAACGGTTTCTGCGGTATTTACAGTTTTAAACGAATAAATATACTCGTGATTACGATCAGCGATGTCGTAAGTTTCATTTTTACCACTTGAAGAAAGAAGACGCATTGCAGATCTATCGCACCTTCTCAGCATAGCAGGTGGCTCTGTTGATTGCCCTGAGCTTTTGAGTGGCATTAGTTTACGTTTAGTAGCTTTCTTCCGTAAACCTAACGTACTTCACGTTCCCTGGTGCAAAACGAAGTATCGGCGAAATTCTTTCTTTATCAGAACAAGCAGGTGTTTCAATAGTGTTGCAAAACAATTTGAAATAGACATTTTCAACACTTCTTCAAGTAAATTTAGGCGAATGTTAGGTAATAGTTATTTTTCTAACAAATATTTTTGAAAACTACTTCCTACTTATTTATACTTTAATTACTGGGTGTAATATAGGTACTTACCTTAAATTTTTAACATAATGTAGGCCAACACTGTTCTTATTAATGATTTTCACCTATATGTGGAAGCTTGTAATTGGCCCTTGATGTTTATTTAAGTTAACCACTTTATTCTTAACCTAGCTGTAAGCTTCCCGAAGATTGTTAAAATAAAATAAAATAAAATGTCTGAACGCAGACGAAAAACGCATAGAAGAAAGACCCAAAGACTACCGCGACTACCGCAAACATCTGGTCGGCATCAGCAAGTTTCAAAAATGAATCTTTTTGAAGGTGCTTCCCGTGACCGTCCAGGGAACTGAAGGCAACTTTAACACGTGTGCTCTGCTTGATGAAGGGTCCACCGTGTCACTCGTGGAGAGCAGTGAAGCCAACGTGGCAGGAGCCGGAAGGTGGAGCGTTGAGTTGGCGTTTCAGGATGCGGTGGGCGGCTGTAACAACCTGGCAAGATCGTCTCTTTCACGCTTATTATGACAGATACAGTATCCTTCAGCCTTGAATGAGTTCGTACGAAGAACTTCACGTTTCCAAGACACTCAACAGGGAATATGCATAAGTCACCGATTTTGATAAAAAAATTGAGATTGATCGCTGCGGATACGTATTAAAAACATGATGGAACAGAAAAACAATGTATTATTTTAGTTTTATCACACGATGAAATCAGGGGAACATAACGATTTTTTTTTCATTTTTGGATATAATGCACTTTACAGTCAGATAGAATATTGAATGAGAAATAATATTTTGTATGACACATGTGTTGGCTTCAATTGGAGGTTCGCTTCCCACTCTCTCTTCGTTTCCGGGCACCATTGCGTGTGGTTCGTGTTCCATACTTTTATAAGTAATTTGAGTTAAAATATACAAGTTTGTATGTGTCTTTTGCTTCCAAAAATAAACCCTGCCTTCAGTCAAGCTACCAGTGAGTGAGTTTCAATCATCTACAGTCCTACATCTACGTGCCATTCCACAACATGTATGTTGGTACTTAGACGCAAAATTTAGGGATATCATTTTTTTGGCTAACTCCATAAAAATCGCGCCTAAAATCTGGTTGGTGAAGTCACAAAACATGACCATTTTGTACAGAGTGTTTTCGGCGGGTGCTGATGCGTGCTAACTTCAAGTACCTAACTATATCACGAAAAAAAGGAAGGGAAAGGTTTTAATATTACAGTTGATTTTCTCACGCATTATACTTTTGATTTGTTACAAAAAAAATGCTGCATATTCCCTATTGATGGCAATATGATTTCTTAATACGACCATCTCGATCGACAGACAATCCTCAATTCCTCATAGGCCAAGGTTGTTGTCATTTGAATATAAGCCGAGAAATAAAAGAAGGCAGGAAGGATGAGCCTGTGTTACCTCTCTCACTGAACTTAGTTGGATTTTGCATGAAGTTTCGTCGTCAATTTCGAGGAATATTATGCCCGAGTTTGCTTGTCACTACAGTCCGAAAAAGAGGATGAACTTCACTTCTTATTAGAGAATTTCTTTAGACTTGATAGCATAGGCATCAGGAATTCTAAGCTACCTAGATATTCTCGAGAAGAATGACGAGCACTTCACATTATCGATACTAAGTCGAAGAAGATCGACGGCTCTGGGAGTCTGCTTTGCTGTGAAGAAACGATGACATCAAGCTTCCCAACCCAACAACAAGAGAAACGCCGAAAGTAGATTACGTTTGATTGAGAAGACAATGGATTTTGATCCGAGCTTCGCAGTAGACTTCACGAAGCAGACGCATACATAACATGTTGGGAAAACGATTATGCCAAGAAAACTGCTCAGGCACCAGTTGCTCGAGTTTGGCATCTCCTACATTTTGGCGTTAGAAATATCAAAAAACTTGGAAAACTTAGACTTGTTTTTGATGCGAAAGCCGAAACTCAAGAAGTGTCTCTGAATAGCGAATTACTGACTGGCCCAGATATTTAGAATTCATTAGATGATGTCCTGGTTAGGTTCCGAAAAAGAAAAGTAGCCGTTACTACAGATATCGGGGAATTGTTCCTGCAGTTTAAGTAAATGATCAGGATCAAAATGCCCAGTGCTTCCTTTGGAGGGTTTTGGAAAGAAAGAAGCTCTCAGAAACTTATAAGTTCACCTCGATGACCTTTGGTGCCACATCATCTCCATGCACAGCTACTTGTATTATCCGTCGTAATACTGATGATTTTGTTTCATGTCATCATCCACAAGCAGTGAAAACCATTAAGGAAAGGCACTACGTTGATGACTATCTCGACTCCACGGATAATTAACGAAAAGGGGATGAAGCGACTGATTGTGATTCATAAGGCAGGAGGTTTTGACTTAAAGTTGGGCCTCTAATAGACCCAGCAATTGGAAACCAGCCACAGATACTTTAGGGTTTGATCTCAGCTTTAAGTAGGTGGACAAAGAGATCAACGAAGGTTTACGACCGCCAACAAATCGCGAGTTGCTAAAAATTTTAATGTCACTGGGTATGTTTATGTCCCTTCCTGATTTATTGAAAGATATTGCTGCAGGAAATTTGGCGGTCTACGATCAAATGGGATGATCAAATCGTCGAGAAGATGAACAAAGATTGGTATTGGTTCAGAAGCTTGAGACTTGCAAATTATTTTCAGTACCCAGATGTTATGGTTTCTCACAGATGACTAAGTTAAGATTACACATTTCTATTGACGCCTCTGAGCAAGCATTATGCCACTTTCGCTTACTGAGTAGAGATGACGATGTGGCCTTTGTAGCTGGGAAATATAAAGTTGCACCTGAAAACTGCAGCGATCCCTAAGCTAGAGCTGCAGGTTGCTTTAATGGGATCCCGTTTAGGTCACACCATGAATGGTAAAAGCAAGAACAGAAACTCGAAATAGCAAAACGATTATTCTGGACAAATTCACAAATAGTTTGTAAATGGATTAATAGAAAGACACGAAAACAGAATTTCTTATTAGTTTCTCTATGGTTTTAATGCTTAAACTGCAAAACCGCTTTGAAGCCCTTGAAAACAGCATATGCAATGAAGTTCCAGAGCTCAGCGGATGCTCATGCTATATAAGCAGCGCAAGACCGATCGTCGTGGAGATCTTTGGGGGAGGCCTATACCCAGCAGTGGATGTCGGGGGGCCGATATGATGATGATTTTAATATAAGCCAGCAAAGTTTTAGAAAAAAAAACAGTATTAATTTTCACCATGCATCACCGTCACCACACCGCACTGCAACTTGCAGACAAATTCCAATGTGATTTTATCGGATGGCATGGCAATAAATACCGCATTCCACAATTTGCAGTCAGACTGTCCAAAGGCCGCTGTTTACAGACCAACAGGGCAATGCCCGCGGGCTGCTTCAGCAGCCCGCGCACCAGGGCGAAACTCTAGTTATACTATATATAGCTCGATTACCACTCACTGACTGATTGACATGATTGTTCTCCCAGAAGGAGGTGGAAAAGGGTATAATGATGTTTGGGGAAAATGTACAATACCCCAATCGAACTGGGGAAAAATTATGACATTTGGGAAAAACAAGATGGCGGCTGTGGCGAAGTTTGTAACTTTTTTGTTTTCTAACCGATTTTATTCAAACTTGCAAGAGTGGTAGATTTTAACATTTAAAATTGAGAAAAATATTAAAAAAATGCAAAAACAAAATGGCGGCCGTGCTGGAGAGTTTTGAAAATTTTGATTTTTGGACCCCAAACCGCGGGGCCACAACTCTAAAGTGTTATTTGATTTAAGAAAAAAAACTTTATTGTTTCACCACAATTACCCTCAAATTTTACCAATCGGGGAAACTTTTTAAAAATTCAAGATGGCGCCTGTCGTAGAGGCCATTTTGTTTGGGGTACGAAAACACGTCATTTTTAAAGTCGATTTTCTTCCAGATGGCAACACCGGAGCGCTTTGAAGTTCATAAAACGGCTATAGCTATAGGTACAAGGTATTCATTAGTAAAATATTTTTACCCCATTTCGGGGTAACTTTTGAGATTTACCCCAAAATGCAAAAAAGTGAAATAACCACTTTTTGACAATTTCGAGTATGAGGACTTGTGTATAGTCTGTATACAAATGACTTTATGGTATTTCGGTTAGCAACGTCTGGCAACCCTAGAAACTGCTAAGGAAAAAGACATTTTCAAGATACCCTTTTTTCAAGTTCTATTGCGGCGACTGGGTGCAAGTGAGAAAAAAAAACAAAACGTCATTGCACGCAGTTTGTGTTGCTTAGTATAGGAAAAATATGAAATATAAAAAAAACAACATGGCGGACGCGGTGGCGGCCATTTTGTAAATTTTATACATTTTTTAAATATGTCAAGGCTATTTTGAGGCAGTTTACGACAATTGAGAAAGTTGGCATGTATTGACAAATTACGCATAATCTAGAGAAATATTGCCTTGTGAAAAAAAATTACCCATTTTTAGGGTACTTTTTGAGATTTACCCCAAAAAAGTGAAAAATAGAAAAAGCGGTATTTTTAAATATTTTTTATCAAAAATCATAAGATTTTGCGAATACTAATGACATTTGACTATTTACATATCGAAAAGATGGCAACACTTTAATATAAAATAAGGGTAATTTCCAAGTACCTTACATTTTTATTACTCAAAAGGAGCATTTGTAGATGGGTACAATGTACGGAAAAAGTATTTAGAATTTAGATAACAATTAGAAAAAAAAATTAAAGTGGAAGTCCAGGTCAAGATCCTCATGACGGAGAACTGCCCGCCAAAATGGTACTACATAGGTAGATGGTGCTCAAACTAAAGTTGTAGAGGACTTTAAGCAGATCTTGAAGCGAGAAAAAAAATTCAAAATGGTCGAAAAACAAAATGGCCGCCATACAAATTTACAGAAAACCCAGCATATACAGCTCGATTACTCACTTACTGACTGACTCACTGATTAAAATAATTGTTCTCCCAGAAGGAGGTGAAAAATGGAATAGTGATATTTAAGGAAAATGTGCAAAAAAAAAACAATATGGCGGACGCGGTGGCGGCCGTTTTGTAAATTTTATACATTTTTTAAAATATTTTAAGGCTATTTTGAGGCAGTTTACGACAATTGAGAAAGTTGGCATGTACTGAGAAATTATGCATATTATGAAGAAGTATTGAAAAAAAAACCCATTTTTAGGGTGCTTTTTGAGATTTACCCCAAAAAAGTGAAAAATAGAAAAAGCAGCATTTTTTAATATTTTTTATCAAAAACCGTTAGATTTTACCAATACTAATGACATTTGACTATTTTCGTAACGAAAAGATGGCAACACTGAAATTGAAAAAGGTTTATTTTCCAAGAACCTTACATTTTTATTACCAAAAAGGAGCATTTGTAGATATTTACAATGTATGGAAAAAGTATTTAAAATTTATAAAACTATCAGAAAAAAATATTAAAAGTGGAAGCCCAAGTCAAGATCCTCATGACGGGGTACTGCCTGCCAAAATGGCACTACATAGGTAGATGGTGCTCAAACTTGAAGCGAGAAAAAAAAATCGAACTGGTGAAAAACAAAATGACCGCCACACAAAATTACAGAAAACCTATTTGGTCGCAGCTGGCTCATTACTTATATACCTCGATAGTAACTACTCTATTTATTATTGTTTAATAACTACTCACTCACTGACTGATGGAAAAGAGTATAATGATGTTTGGGGGAAATGTGCAAAATCTTAATCGAACTAGGTAAAAATTATTACTTTTGGGAAAAACAAGATGGCGGCTGTGGCGAGGTTTGTAACTTTTTGTTTTCCAACCGATTTTGTTCAAACCAAGAATCTTATATTCATATTCTCAAACTTACAACAGTGGTAGATTTTGACATTTCAAATTTAGAAAAATAAGAAAAAAACTCAAAACAAAATGGCGGCCACGCTGGAGAGTTTTGAAAATTCGATTTTTGGACCTCAAACCGCGGGGCCACAACTCTGAAGTGCTGTAGAGTTTAAGACAAAAACCTTTTTGTTTCACCACAATTACTCTCAAATTTTTTCTTCAAAGACTATTATTTTCAATTAAACAATCATTATCTTAAAAACCATTTGATATTGCCAACACTAATGACATTTGACTATTTTTATATCGAAAAGATGGCACTGGAATTTGAAAGTAAAGTTATTTTCCAAGTACCGCCACATTGTTATTACCAAAACCCCTCTTGCTTGCTAAAAATAAAACGGATCGTTTCATCCCGCCTGCAATAATGAATCAATGAGCACCGCTTGCGGACTCGGAAGGGCGGCATAGAACCACCACCACCAAAGTCTTCTAAATCAGTTACATACAAACGACCGATCTCGCCCAATAAGGTAGATTTGACGAACAACACGAAGAAAAAACCCGAGCTACAAGCTAAATGCATTTTTGTGATGGCACGGGCCATCAGATTACCTACTGCCTGTGACAAGTTCAAAAGTGAAGACGTTATCCAACGCTGGAAGTGGATCTGCAAGCGCAAAATAAGCTTATTAAAAGTCTGGTGCTCAACTTGCAAAGGCAGTCACTATAAGTTACTTCACCCTGATATGATGTGAAGTGACGTGATGTAAAGCTGAAAAATCAACATAATACTCTACTATCCTTCTGTTTTTCACTTTGGACAGCGCACATCTGAAGACGGGGAAGTTATCTGTGAAATGTTTAGCGATTAATTTCACTCCACTTTTTCACACAATACTCAGTCCGTTAATATTTTGGATGACGTAGTGGACATGGACTCTTCCTGTGAAGATTGAAGTTGACACATTAGAAGTTTCCAAACTATTAGCATCACTCGACTTAAATAAGTCTGCCGGCCCCGACAATATCCCAGCAATTATAATTATTACGAGTTGTTCCGAGTTCCTCTTAGTATCCTGTTTAGGCGTTCACTGGGTGAAGGCATTATGCCTGATATCTGGAAATCTGCCTTTATTACGCCAATTCACAAAAAAGGGCTTAAAAATGTAGTCGACAATTATAGACCGATTTCCAACCTTAGTTTGTTTGCAAAATATTTGGAAAAAATTGTCTACAAACAAGTCTACGCATCCGTTACGCAATCTTTATGTCCAGAGCAGCACGGCTTCGTTAAGGGCAGATCGAAGACGTCTAACCTTATCTTATGTAGCGACTTCCTGACAAAACATTTGACTGTACCGTCTCAGGTTGATGTAGTTTACACGGACTATAATAAATGTTTTGATCGTATTGATCACACAACACTTTTACGTAAACTGCAAGCTATAGGTATTAAGGGTAATTTATTTAAATGGTTCTCCTCTTACGTTAAAGAAAAATTCCAGACTGTTGTTCTTAATGGCCACACTTCTTCTCCCATGTTAATACCATCGGGCGTTCCTCAAGGCTCTTTACTAGGACCATTGCTCTTCAACATCTTCATAAACGATATCTCGTCATGTTTTACTCATGACAAAATCATTATGTACGCTGATGACATGAAGGTATTGATGCCGATCAACTCAACTCAAGACGCTCAGCATCTGAAGGAGGGTCTCACTAGATTTGAGCATTACTGCCATGTTAACAAACTTGACATTAATGTCTCCAAATGCTATGTCTGTATTTATACCCGAAAATCTAAACCCATGTTATCATCTTACAAACTATTAGGCACTGATGTTACCAGAGTTACTACCATACGTGACCTAGGAGTAATCTTTGATAGCTAATTTGCTTTTTGATGAACACAAAGACAACATTGTGGCTAAGGCATCTAAAGCTCTCGGCTTCGTTATGATGATGTTACACGATTCAACTCTATAAAAGCTCTAAAAATACTTTACTGTGCTTACGTACGTAGTCATTTAGAATATGCCTCTCAAGTATGGAGCCCCTGTCACAAACTATATGAAACGCGAATTGAAAGGATTCAGAAACGGTTTCTGCGGTATTTACAGTTTAAAACGAATAAATATTCTCGTGATTACGATCAGCGATGTCGTAAGTTTCATTTTTACCACTTGTAGAAAGAAGACGCATTGCAGATCTATCGCACCTTCTCAGCATAGCAGGTGGCTCTGTTGATTGTCCTGAGCTTTTGAGTGGCATTAGTTTACGTTTAGTAGCTTCCTTCCGTAAACCTAACGTACTTCACGTTCCCTGGTGCAAAACGAAGTATCGGCGAAATTCTTTCTTTATCAGAACAAGCAGGTGTTTCAATAGTGTTGCAAAACAATTTGAAATAGACATTTTCAACACTTCTTCATGTAAATTTAGGCGAATGTTAGGTAATAGTTATTTTTCTAACAAATATTTTTGAAAACTACTTCCTACTTATTTATACTTTAATTACTGGGTGTAATATAGGTATTAACCTTAAATTCTTAACATAATGTAGGCCAACACTGTTCTTATTAATGATTTTCACCTATACACCGTCATTTTGTAGTCGTTTTAATTAACTTAAGGGTGTGTTGTACCAATGAAAATAAACATATTTGCCCAAGAAACATGGGTCGAAAAACGACAAAAAATTTTGGGTCTCCCATACTAACTAGACAGCTAAAATATTTTATTGGTATGGGAAAGTCAATTTTTTTGTCGTTTTTCGACCCATGTTTCTTTGGCAAAAATGTTTAGTTCCGTTAGTAGAACACTCCCTTAAGTTAATTAAAACGACTACAAAATGACGGTGTATGTGGAAGCTTGTAATTAGCCCTTGATATTTATTTAAGTTAACCACTTTATTCTTAACCTAGCTGTAAGCATCCCGAAGATTGTTAAAATAAAATAAAATAAAATGTCTGAACGCAGACGAAAAACGCATAGAAGAAAGACCCAAAGACTACCGCGACTACCGCAAACATCTGGTCGGCATCAGCAAGTTTCAAAAATGAGTCTTTTTGAAGGTGCTTCCCGTGACCGTCCAGGGAACTGAAGGCAACTTTAACACGTGTGCTCTGCTTGATGAAGGGCCCACCGTGTCACTCGTGGAGAGCAGTGTAGCCAACGTGGCAGGAGCCGGAAGGTGGAGCGTTGAGTTGGCATTTCAGGATGCGGTGGGCGGCTGTAACAACCTGGCAAGATCGTCTCTTTCACGCTTATTATGACAGATACAGTATCCTTCAGCCTTGAATGAGTTCGTACGAAGAACTTCACGTTTCCAAGACACTCAACAGGGAATATGCATAAGTCACCGATTTTGATAAAAAAATTGAGATTGATCGCTGCGGATACGTATTAAAAACATGATGGAACAGAAAAACAATGTATTATTTTAGTTTTATCACACGATGAAATCAGGGGAACATAACGATTTTTTTTCATTTTTGGATATAATGCACTTTACAGTCAGATAGAATATTGAATGAGAAATAATATTTTGTATGACACATGTGTTGGCATGTTACCCAACACTATTTTTATTGTACATCACTGCTTCAATTGGAGGTTTGCTTCCCACTCTCTCTTCGTTTCCGGGCACCATTGCGTGTGGTTCGTGTTCCATACTTTTATAAGTAATTTGAGTTAAAATATACAAGTTTGTATGTGTCTTTTGCTTCCAAAAATAAACCCTGCCTTCAGTCAAGCTACCAGTGAGTTTCAATCATCTACAGTCCTACATCTACGTGCCATTCCACAACATGTATGTTGGTACTTAGACGCAAAATTTAGGGATATCATTTTTTGGCTAACTCCATAAAAATCGCGCCTAAAATCATGGTTGGTGAAGTCACAAAACAGAGTACAGCGTGTTTTCGGCGGGTGCTGATGCGTGCTAACTTCAAGTACCTAACTATATCACGAAAAAAAGGAAGGGAAAGGTTTTAATATTACAGTTGATTTTCTCACGCATTATACTTTTGATTTGATACAAAAAAAATGCTGCATATTCCCTATTGATGGCAATATGATTTCTTAATACGACCATCTCGATCGACAGACAATCCTCAATCCCTCATAGGCCAAGGTTATTGTCATTTGAATATAAGCCGAGAAATAAAAGAAGGCAGGAAGGATGAGCCTGTTGCCTCTCTCACTGAACTTAGTTGGATTTTGCATGAAGTTTCGTCGTCAATTTCGAGGAAGATTATGCCCGAGTTTGCTTGTCACTACAGTCCGAAAAAGAGGATGAACTTCACTTCTTATTAGAGAATTTCTTTAGACTTGATAGCATAGGCATCAGGAATTCTAAGCTACCTAGATATTCTCGAGAAGAATGACGAGCACTTCACATTATCGATACTAAGTCGAAGAAAATCGACGGCTCTGGGAGTCTGCTTTGCTGTGAAGAAACGATGACATCAAGCTTCCCAACCCAACAACAAGAGAAACGCCGAAAGTAGATTACGTTTGATTGAGAAGATAATGGATTTTGATCCGAGCTTCGCAGTAGACTTCACGAAGCAGACGCATAACATGTTGGAAAAAGATTATGCCAAGAAAACTGCTCAGGCACCAGTTGCTCGAGTTTGGCATCTCCTACATTTTGGCGTTAGAAATATCAAAAAACTTGGAAAACTTAGACTTGTTTTTGATGCGAAAGCCGAAACTCAAGAAGTGTCTCTGAATAGCGAATTACTGACTGGCCCAGATATTTAGAATTCATTAGATGATGTCCTGGTTAGGTTCCGAAAAAGAAAAGTAGCCGTTACTACAGGTATCAGGGAATTGTTCCTGCAGTTTAAGTAAATGATCAGGATCAAAATGCCCAGTGCTTCCTTTGGAGGGTTATGGAAAGAAAGAAGCTCTCAGAAACTTATAAGTTCACCTCGATGACCTTTGGTGCCACATCATCTCCATGCACAGCTACTTGTATTATTCGTCGTAATACTGATGATTTTGTTTCATGTCATCATCCACAAGCAGTGGAAACCATTAAGGAAAGGCACTACGTTGATGACTATCTCGACTCCACGGATAATTAACGAAAAGGGGATGAAGCTGTGATTCATAAGGCAGGAGGTTTTGACTTAAAGTTGGGCCTCTAATAGACCCAGCAATTGGAAACCAGCCACAGATACTTTAGGGTTTGATCTCAGCTTTAAGTAGGTGGACAAAGAGATCAACGAAGGTTTGCGACCGCCAACAAATCGCGAGTTGCTAAAAATTTTAATGTCACTGGGTAAGTTTATGTCCCTTCCTGATTTATTGAAAGATATTGCTATATATAATATAATATCAAATCGTCGAGAAGATGAACAAAGATTGGTATTGGTTCAGAAGCTTGAGACTTGCAAATTATTTTCAGTACCCAGATGTTATGGTTTCTCACAGATGACTAAGTTAAGATTACACTTTTCTATTGACGCCTCTGAGCAAGCATTATGCCACTTTCGCTTACTGAGTAGAGATGACGATGTGGCCTTTGTAGCTGGGAAATATAAAGTTGCACCTGAAAACTGCAACGATCCCTAAGCTAGAGCTGCAGGTTGCATTAATGGGATCCCGTTTAGGTCACACCATGAATGGTAAAAGCAAGAACAGAAACTCGAAATAGCAAAACGATTATTCTGGACAAATTCACAAATAGTTTGGAAATGGATTAATAGAAAGCCACGAAAACAGAATTTCTTATTAGTTTCTCTATGGTTTTAATGCTTAAACTGCAAAACCGCTTTGAAGCCCTTGAAAACAGCATATGCAATGAAGTTTCAGAGCTCAGCGGATGCTCATGCTATATAAGCAGCGCAAGACCGATCGTCGTGGAGATCTTTGGGGGAGGCCTATACCCAGCAGTGGATGTCGGGGGGCCGATATGATGATGATTTTAATATAAGCCAGCAAAGTTTTAGAAAAAAAACAGTATTAATTTTCACCATGCATCACCGTCACCACACCGCACTGCAACTTGCAGACAAATTCCAATGTGATTTTATCGGATGGCATGGCAATAAATACCGCATTCCACAATTCGCAGTCAGACTGTCCAAAGGCCGCTGTTTACAGTCCAACAGGGCAATGCCCGCGGGCTGCTTCAGCAGCCCGCGCACCAGGGCGAAACACTAGTAATGTATATATATTTGGAATTGGCTATTTATTACCTTTCATTTGATACCCATTTTGTTATAATAAAAAATAATAATATTTCCATAGGTGTAAAAGAAATTGACGGCACGCGACAGTCAATTTTTTTTTCGCTATTTATTGTTAATAAAGAAATTTGTAAGTTATGTTTTTTCAAGTCTTCATTCTATTAGCTTTGTTATAATATTTTTTGTTTGCAAATATGAACATCAGTTTAATATTTACGGTAACTTAAAGTAAAAAAAATGTAGTTGAAAATATTGGTTATTGTGTAATGTTTAGGAAACTTCTTAATAAATTGCATTGCATTATGCCAGAAATGAATTCTACGTCATTAATTTATCCGAAAATGATACCAAACTTGGCTTAGTATCTAAACTTAGGCAGTTATTAACCTCGGACTTAGTTAAGGCAGAATTCCCCCCTCCCCCCACCTGCTTGATAAATCCAGGTGGCTCCACTTCGTAAACCCATCTTAGGAACCCAAGGATCAATCCTACCGAAGGAAATCTTTGGTTCATGGATAGCCGTATTCTTCGTTTTTTTGCCTCCAACGACTGGGGCTATAGGCACCTGTTGGTGCATAGGCGGCCTTAGTGTTTGAACTTTGACCGACAAAACTCGTGGTTTTTAAGGTATGGCTGGTGCAGGAAAAACATCATTCACCAGAAGGCTTGCAAGCAAAGTTGTGGATGGTGCTCGGCCATACTTAATCAATTTGGATCCTGCATGCAGGGAAGTTCCATATCCTGCAAATATAGGTAAGAAAATGTTTTTTTGTTATTCACAATGGGGTCTTCATCTCACTTGATGTTAGTAACTAGACACACTATGCTGAAATTACGTGACCAAAGTTCAGCATGATTACGCCTGCAATGCTATTTGAATTATAAACAACACATTATGCGGAAATAATGTTGCGTTTTTTTCATAATAAAAGCGTTGCCGCCAAACTTTAGTCGCGTAATCTCGGCATAGTGTGTCTAGACATTTAAATGTTTCGAAATTGACGTAGAGGTAATTTTAGGTTTATATAGTTTGTATATGTTTTTTATTTCTATCTTGTCTATTACTGTTTTGTATTACTGTTTTACTTTTGTTATATACTCTCAGATCGAAATTAGATTTTTGCTCACAACCAAGAATCTATATTCATATTCTACAACAGTCGCCTTGTTTCTTATTACAGTCCCTATCCCTTACATTAATCCTATGTAAACTGGAATGGAAAAGACATGGAGATCCTTGCCTTGTGCCAAGTGGATCAGATATTGTGGCTGACAGTCATGATGATGAACCAGCCCCTCTAGCATGACCACCGAAACGTGATGAAATAGCAATTTATCGTATTTAACTGTCAAAAGACAATGGATATTGACAGTTGAGTGTCGATAAAATGCTATAGCATGTGCACGTACAAACACCAGGGTTGGCATGATTAAATCAATTTGATTTAAATCATGATTTAAATCTCGATTTAAATCATGATTTAAATCTCGATTTAAATCATGTGATTTTTTGAATAAAAATCATTGATTCAATCAAATTGCTTTTTTTCTTTCCAATTTGTATAAAAAAATAAAATTGACAATTTTAAATAATTGATAGACACACACAAGTGTATGTTAAAATTAACATTGTGTTAGAATTACTACATAATACTGTTTCTTTAAAAAAACTGTCAAATCATTTGTCCTTATATTTTCCACCAGACATTTTTAACTATTTTATTAATATTTACTTGTGTTTCTTCCTAATTTAAGTGTCAAATAAGTAAAACAAGAGCGTGTTGTGGTTTCACCCACTATTTTAAGTGGAATTTAAAGGCTTAAGCAAAAAATCGAAAATCTGATTTTTTCGATTTGTTGCAAAAAATCATGATTTTTTTCCAACCCTGACAAACACATGTTTTGGTGGTCATGCTAACAGGGCTGAAATATAAAGCATCTTTTTTATTCTGAATAGTTTATGATTGAAATACAATGTGATTATATTGACAATAGACAGTGATCTGCTGCAACTTCACTCGAGAATGTATGGCAAAGGTCATTGGGCATATTTGACCTGCTTGACGAAAGTTCGCGTACAGAACCCAAACCAGTTTTAAATTGAAGAATTCAATTCCACTTTTCAAAATATGTATGTATTATTTTTTATGTATGTACCATAAAAAATAATACATACATATTTTGACTGGCAGAAAAAAAGTTATTTTACAGTATGTGTGCGAGTATATGTATGATGTTATTAAACTTTTGTTAAGACAGAAGTTTATACTTTCAGCATTGTGAAAATGTGTTGTACAAGCATAATAAACGTTTGTATTGTCTTTATTTATTTATTTTATTTTATTTGCTATTGAAATGATATGATATAATGATAAAAAATGAAACATGGCCTGCAAGAATGTGACCCATATAACTGAGTAGCAGATACATTTATCTACATATCTAGCCCTATTTTGTTTGTCTACGCCATAGGTCAAACGTCCGAACAAAATGCCCATTTTATGGATTAAAATATGTCATTTTTGCAAGTTAGACACTTCAGTTGTACATTGTTAAATTAATCACGCTGTAAATAAGTACGGGGCTTGGATTTAGAATACTTGAGCACGAATTTGTATACAGGGTGACATGGAAATTCGACCTATTCCTTGAAAGGGGTTATACTAGAGATCATTACCAACAAATTAAGCCCAGTGAACCAGGGGTCAAAACTTGATGGTTACCGAGCTGCAGCAGTTCTTCGATATTTAAGAATTTTTCCGACTTGTTACCAAAAACCATTAATTATGAATAAACTACTTCATTCTAAACATTGAATTGATAGGTACTTTTCTGAAAGCTGAAGAATAAGTGATCAATTTGAAAAAATCGTTGGCCCAAAACATACATAATCACAGAAATAAAAGGTCCTAAGTAGCAATAACTTTTATTTTCTGTATTTTTTCCCGCGGGCTGATTATCTAATTAAAAACCACCTAGCGACTGGTTGCAGTTCACCGATTATCGTGATCCATTGCTACTTCTTTTTGGGTTAAAAAAAAACATACCAAAGAAAAGTGGCAATGTATGTCAAATGCAACCGGTCGCTAAATAGTTTCTTTTTAGATAATCAGGGTGCGGAACATCGTCGTAAGTTATTGAAAAAAAACTGTATAAAAGTTCGCGTACAAATTAGTAGAATAACTAACTAGTTTCATTAGCATTCCAAAAAAGGTACAAATGTCATTAACTTTCCCAGCTGTTTTAAAAAAAATCGGCAAAAGAGCGCCGTAGGTCAAAGTTTTGATTTTGAATTGTTAATTGAATTCAGCTCGAAAGTCAACAGTGTTACTCTAACTACACTGTGAATAAAAAAATTATGTAAGTTGATAAAGTTTAGTAAAAAAAACCAGTTAACAAAAATTACAAATCCCGTTCAAACTGCCTACCATTGTTGCGTATGCAAGCACGAAGCCTACGACGTCGTACTTCACTCACTGTTACTCGCGTTGAAAGTGAGGTTTTTATTTGTTCGGCAACTGCCAAAACTCTCTCCCGCAACTATTCAATGGATGTCGCTGGTCGAATCGCAGGGGGTACACTTAGTCCTTCATGTGACCCAAAAGTTACATCTGGGCACCCATCGTGCTGGTACACCATTTCTCTTCTTGTAGCTAGTGGCCAGATGTATCTTTAGGGGTTACATGAAGGACTAAATGTACCCCCTGCGATTCGAACAGCGACATCCATTGAAGAGTTGCGGGAGAGAATTTTGGCAGTTGCCGAACAAATAAAAACCTCACTTTCAACGCGAGTAACAGTGAGTGAAGTACGACGTCGTTGGCTTCGTGCTTGCATACGCAACAATGGTAGGCAGTTTGAACAGGATTTGTAATTTTTGTTAACTGTTTTTTTTACTAAACTTTATCAACTTACATTATTTTTTTATTCACAGTGTAGTTAGAGTAACACTGTTGACTTTCGAGCTGAATTCAATTCAAAATCAAAACTTTGACCTACGGCGCTCTTTTGCCGATTTTTTTAAAACAGCTGGGAAAGTTAATGACATTTGTACCTTTTTGGAAAGCTAATGAAACTAGTTAGTTATTCTACTAATTTGTACGCGAACTTTCATACAGTTTTTTTTCAATAACTTACGACGATGTTCGGGAAAAAATACAGAAAATAAAAGTTATTGCTACTTAGGACCTTTTATTTCTGTGATTATGTATGTTTTGGGCCAACGGTTTTTTTTAAATTGATCACTTATTCTTCAGCTTTCAGAAAAGTATCAATTCAATGTTTAGAGTGAAGTAGTTTATTCATAATTAATGGTTTTTGGTAACAAGTCGGAAAATTTCTTAAATATCGAAGAACTGCTGCAGCTCGGTAACCATCAAGTTTTGACCCCTGGTTCACTGGGCTTAATTTGTTGGTAATGATCTCTAGTATAACCCCTTTCAAGGAATAGGTCGAATTTCCATGTCACCCTGTATAGTGAGTCTACTACTTTATTATAAAACATGCAGAGATTCTAATGCACATATTCATTTTCCGCGGAAACACTTATTTTTTGAAAAAAATAAAGATCTAAGTCTAATTTTAAACCAGTGTCGTCATTCTTGACGTTTAATGGCGGCACACTCGGTTGGTAGCTCTGCTAAATTGTTGCGATGGTGAATCAAAGACCGCAGGTCACGTGATAGGTGCGAGGAGCGTAGCGACGAGCATGTTAGGTGTACATGAACCCAGCGCGCGAGCCGAGCGAGCGAAGCGAGCGTGCCGCGGCAGCGGCCGGCGAAGCGCCAGAAACGACTTTTTTTACGTGCGAAATTTTGTACGTACGTCCCTTCCCCTCTCCCCACCTCTTTTTAGCCTCCCCTGCTTAATTTCTACATTTTTTGTTTTGAGGTTATGTTTACACAAAAAAATATTTCTTGAAAACTACGCATCACGGGCAGATGGGGATTGGAGGAGAGAGTTGTTTCCCTTCCCTCCCCCTCTCTCCCTCCTTTAATTGCCGAAAAACAACAGCAATTTGGCTGTTATCATTACTTTTTTGTGTATTCATATATATCAATATCTCTGCAAATATGTACTTCCGCGGAGTAGGAGTACCACCAGCCTCTTCCCTCAAAACCACCAAATTCGTGCTCAAGTATTCTAAATTTTTACCAAGTACGGTCTCTAACCTATTGTTGTTTTCAGATATAAGAGATACAGTTGATTACAAAGAAGTCATGAAACAGTACGGTCTGGGGCCTAACGGTGGAATTGTCACTGCTTTGAATTTATTCTCTACAAAGTTCGGACAGGTTGTGGAGTTGATTGA
The DNA here is from genome assembly GCA_928269145.1 of Agriphila tristella. NCBI lineage: Eukaryota > Metazoa > Arthropoda > Insecta > Lepidoptera > Crambidae > Agriphila > Agriphila tristella. Next base: position 23,985,104 of record OV743436.1, on the reverse strand, counting down.
GAAAGCTGGAAAGAAACATAAGTATTGCATTATTGACACCCCAGGTAAAATAAAATGTATTTAGTACTTATTTATTTCAACAATTATCTTGCAAAGTATGGACAACTAGCTTCCGCCCGCGGTTTCACCTGCTTGGTTCCCGTTCCCGTGGGAATATCGGTTTAAAAAGTATTCTATGTTTTAATCTAGGCTATCTACTATTTGTGTGCCAAATTTGAATCAAATCCATTCAGAAGCTTTTGCGTGATTGAGGATCAAACATCGAAACCCACAAACTTTCACATTTATAATATTAGTAGGATTATCACAAAATAGATAGTAGTACCACAGAATAAGTAATAGGTAGTACTACATACAGAAAGGACACTCTTCGCCCCACCCTAGAATCAATTACCTCACCATAGCCCGTGAGTTCATGTACTGAATCGTGTGTTCAGTTAGTTGTGAGCTGAAAAGCTGTGTAAGTTGCAAAAAGCAAAGCAAAACATTTAATATCACTCATGGAAACATTTCTTATCACCGGTAAATAATTTATTTATTATTAAAATGGTTCACCATTCATTGAAAAACGATTCCCATTGTAGCCCTAGTTTTACACACACAGTTACGACTGTACATAAATCATCTGTGTAATGTCTGTGTAATAGGTGGTAGTTAAAACGGTGTGGTTGTATGGAGTGTTCAAGATGTGCAATTATTTAAGTGAGGTACAGTACAAGGAGCCTTCTACATAGTAGGTAATTAGTATGTTTTATTTGTCCTCAGGTCAAATTGAAGTTTTCACATGGTCAGCTTCCGGTACAATAATAACTGAAACATTGGCTTCTTCCTGTCCCACAGTCATAGTTTATGTGATGGACACAGTACGCAGTGTGTCCCCCGTCACATTCATGTCTAATATGCTTTATGCATGCTCTATACTTTACAAAACAAAATTGCCGTTTGTGGTTGTAATGAATAAGGTGAGAATAATGCATTTTTTTATTCTGTTAATCTGCTTTACAGTAAACTGCTTTTATCGATTTCATAGAAAGTTTTCCGTTTCAAACTTCATAATCATGAAGTAGGAGTTTCAAAGGAAAAAACAGCTACTTTAATTTTAACACTCTTCCATTTTAATTTAATCTCGGAGAGTACGTGCATTATCTACGAAAAAATGAGCTATCCTTATATTCATATCACCTGTGCAGACAGACACATATACTGATAATGTTGTTAGGCTGTAAGATCACCTTTTGGTGGGTTACTTAGGATTCTATACCTTTTACTATATAATTTGTAAAGCTCAGTGTGTCGCAATCGCAAGGTCTATGATGTTATTATTACACTGCACTAATTTATTTGCAGACCGATGTGGTAGACAATGCTTACGCTGTGGAATGGATGAGGGACTTCGAGTCATTCCAAGACGCGCTGGACGCCGAGGGGGACGGTGAGGGCGGCAGCTCGTACATCGGCAACTTGACGCGGTCCATGGCTCTCGCTCTCGACACGTTCTACTCTGACCTCAAGTGCTGCGGCGTCAGCGCTCATACAGGATCTGTGAGGGCTAAACCATACTATTTTTATATTTGAGTCATTCCAAGACGCGCTGGATGCCGAGGGGGACGGTGAAGGCGGCAGCTCGTACATCGGCAACTTGACGCGGTCCATGGCCCTGGCTCTCGACACGTTCTACTCTGACCCCCTAGCCAAAGTAACATTTGCAAATTTTCGCTATCGCTTCGCTTCGAAACATGTATGGATTTGACATTTTAAAATTCGATAGTTAACGAAACCTTATGTCAATCCCATACATGTTTCGAAAGCGAAACGATAACGAAGATTTGCCAATGTTACTTTGGCTAGGCCCTCTGACATCAAGTGCTGCGGCGTTAGCGCGCATACAGAATCTGTGAGAACTATACCATACTATTTGTTATTTGAGTCATTCCAAGACGCCCTGGATGCCGAGGGGGACGGTGAAGGCGGCAGCTCGTAAATCGGCAACTTGACGCGGTCTATGGCTCTCGCTCTCGATACGTTCTACTCTGATCTCAAGTGCTGCGGCGTCAGCGCGCATACAGGATCTGTGAGGGCTAAACCATACTATTTTATATTTGAGTCATTCCAAGACGCGCTGGATGCTGAGAGGGACGGTGAAGGCGGTGACTCGTACATTGGCAACTTGGCGGGGTCTATGGCCCTGGCTCTCGACACGTTCTACTCTGACCTCAAGTGCTGCGGCGTTAGCGCGCATACAGGATCTGTGAGAACTATACTAAACTATTTTTAAATTTGAGTCATTCCAAGACGCGCTGGATGCCGAGGGGGGCGGTGAAGGCGGCAGCTCGTACATCGGCAACTTGACGCGGTCCATGGCTCTGGCTCTCGATACGTTCTACTCTGATCTCAAGTGCTGCGGCGTCAGCGCGCATCCGTGATAGCTAGACAGTTGAAATTTTCACAGATGATGTATTTCTGTTGCCGCTATAACAACAAATACTAAAATCAGAATAAAATTAATATTTAAGGGGGGCTCCCATACAACAAACTAGAGTTGTTCATAACGCCTATAAAGCAACAGCACGCTACAGACTATATGCTATTGATTTCTAGCGCGCTATTTAATATGCTATGTTATAACGCGCTATTTATCAGGTAGCGTGCGGGCGGCTGGCTGGCGCGTAAGATGCAGCACGTTAGATTTCGTAACACGTTACGTCACACGTCGTTCGTTAGACAGATCGCGCGCTTTACAAAAATGTTATTTATTAATACGTTACATTTTAGTCTTATATAAAATAAAGCAGTAATTAACTTTATTCAATTCAATTCAATTCAATTCAAAATTCAATTCAATTCAAATTCAAAAATTATTTATTCAGTCTAGGCTGTTACAAGCACTTGTGAATGTCATAGAAGCTACGCCATCGGTTCGCAAACCCTAAGCGGGAGACCTTGTAACGAGAAGAACCGGCAAGAAACTCGTCAAGGGCTGCTTTTTTCTCCCTGTATATTTCATACAGAGTCGTCAACATTGAAAAATGAGCTCCACATTTAAAGTGAGGTCATTTTCCATCACAATAATTAACAAAAGTTTGCACACAATGGGTAGGTAGGTTGAAATTAAATACTACTAACTAAATACTACTAAGTAATGAGAGTAAATAACTTTCAACTAGTTGAGAAATCATTGTGTCTGCTACTCGAAAGTGCACCTAAGTAGGCAAAATTTACCAAAAAAAACCACATGTTACAAGACATAAAAAAAAATTAAAAAAAAAATGCAATTCTTACAATTCAATATGCGTTAAGATAGGTACTCAGAAGCAGACCCTTTCCACTGGCAGCACCCGTTCACGAGCATGACGCATGGACCAGCCATCGCTTCGCTCAACCATATTTGAGGGAACGTAACGACCCGCCCCACACGACACCACCGCAGAAATGATTAAAGAGAGCATGACATACTTAGGCTACCCATCCTAAGGCACCGAATTGAAAACTATTATCCTAAAGCTTTTCATAGGCCTTTACTTACAAAACTACTGAATATAGAAAGCAAAATGATTGCAATTAAAAAAAAAATTAGAAATCAAAACAAGGTTTAGTTATTAAATTAAATTTTGAGTAAGAAGTGCCATACATATTGATAATATTAATCAGAAAAATAATATAATATATAAATATACGACGCCCTTAGTACAAGCAGACAGAAGCAGACCCATTCCCACTGGCAGCACCCGTTCACGAGCATGACGCATGAACCAGCCATCGCTTCGCTCAACCATATTTGAGGGAACGTAACGACCCGCCTCATACGACACCACCGCAGAAATGTTTAAAGTGAGCATGACATACTAAAGCTACTCGCATTAAGGCGTCGAGTCAAAAGCATACAATAAATTATAAGTAGGTAGGACAATTCTCTCAATTTCCACAAAGAATAGAAAAATCTACGACCAGGCTGTTTTATCAATTAAATAATCTTTAACGGTATAGTATCCTTTTTTGAGAAGACAATTTTTTACATGAGTCTTAAAGTTATCAAATGGTAAATCCAAAATATTACTTGGAATTTTATTATAAAACTTTATACCAAGACCTATGAAAGAACCACGAACTTTTTCTAATCTATACTGAGGCATTACAAGTTTGTCTTTGTTTCTGGTGTTCCGATTGTGCCAATCACTATGTTTTGTATATAAGTTAATATTGCGACGCACGAAAAGTATGCAGTTTAATATAAATTGAGATGCTGCTGTCAATATACCAATCTCTTTGAATCTATCCCTAAGAGATGTTCTAGAACTTAGTTGATAAATAGCTCTTATTGCTCGTTTTTGTAAAACAAAAATAGTATTTATATCGGCTGCTATCCCCCACAAAAGAATACAGTATGACATAATGCTATGAAAATAACTGAAATACACTAATCTGGCAGTTTCTACATCTGTTAACTGTCTAACTTTCCTAATGGCATAGGCAGCAGAGCTGAGCTTGCCCGCCAGAGTTGCTATATGCATATTCCATTGAAGTTTACTGTCAAGAGTAACACCCAAGAAAACTGTTGAATCGAGCAAATCTAATTTCTCATTATTGATTACAATTTCAGTGGGATTCGCCTGTACATTAGGTAAAGCGAATTTAACACATTTAGTTTTCTTAGCATTAAGCTGGAGATTATTTACATTAAACCAAGTAAGAACCTGCGAGAGTGCTTTGTTCACATCGTCAAAATCTGTTTTTTTCCTGTCAACTTTGAATATTAAAGAAGTATCATCTGCGAACAAAACAATATCACAGAACCTTTCTGCAAAAAAGGGAAGATCATTTATATATATTAAAAATAAGAAAGGGCCCAAAATGGAGCCTTGCGGAACGCCCATTTTTACATGAGAACCTGACGAACTTACTCCATTAATATTAACTGTTTGAGTCCTGGAACTGAGATACGACAGTATTAATTTTTGGGCATTATTTTTTACACCGTAATGATTAAGCTTCAACAGCAGCGTCCAATGGTCCACGCAGTCAAAAGCTTTGGACAGGTCGCAGAAAATGCCAAGGGCATTTTGAGACCCCTCCCAAGCCTCAAAGACATGCTTCAAAAGCGCAACCCCAGCATCAGTAGTAGAACGACCTTTCGTAAAGCCAAATTGTTATAAAACTAATGAACTTTATTTCATACTTTTCAGGCTTAAAACTGTCTATAATTGAATTATACGATTTCGGAAGAACAAATTAATGTCGGAAAAAAGTGTAGATAGGAAAACTTAGTCTATAGTGATCTGTAGTTAAGAAAAACAGATGCAAGCTATTTTCGACCTTATTGACATTTGAAATTCGGTTGGTTTTTTGGCGTATTCTCGTTTACTAACTTTGATCTTTCATTAAAAACCGTGATTTTGATAGATGTCAATAAGGTCGAAAATCGCGTGCACTCATTTTTTTTAACTAGTGATCACTAGACAATGTTTTCTAGTTAGAAAAAACAGGTGAAAGCGATTTTCGACCTTATTGACGTTTGAAATTTGGTTGATTTTTTTCCGTATTCTCGTTTACTAACCTTGATCTTTCATTAAAAACCGTGATTTTGATAAATGTCAATAAGGTCTAAAATCGCGTGCACTCATTTTTCTAACTTGTGATCACTAGACAATGTTATTTATTATTGACGTTATTGACGTTTGAAATACGTTTGTTTTACCATATCTCGCGTTCACTAACTCTGCTTAGCTAAATAGCTTTTACATAATACTAACTAATTGACTTAGTTGTGTCATAAAAGTCCTAATCGAACTAACACAAAGGTCGCGCGCGATATTGTACTCATACCTAGCGTGCTGCGAGAGAAACGCGCGTAACGCGTCTGGTAGCACCTATCCGGCCAACGATGCTACTTGTTGCCACGCGCGATATTCATAGCGCCATAGCGTCTACTTACATAGCGCGCTTTATCCAAATCCTTTCAATGTTTTTGCGTGATTGAGTAACAAACGTTGAAACTTCTTTTGAGTTTCTAATATTAGTAGGATTTATATTATAACTGCTGACAAATGTTGTTCTTTTCCTCTCTCTCCGACCTAATAATTATTTAATTTTGAAATAAATTTTGAACTTTCTTTTAATTTCAGGGCTTAGATGAATTCTTCAAATTAGTTGATGAAGCTGCTGAAGAATATGAAAAGTAAGTGATTGTTTAAGTCTTTAAAGACACGGGTTTTATTGCAATGCCATCTGAGTACAATGCGATTGAATAGACAGTGGTCCGCTGCAACGTCACTCGAGAATGTATGGCAAAGAGAAAATTTGATAGATTTAAATACGTTGTTTTGTACCGCAAGCACTCTGAAGTTATTCACTTCAGTTGTACATAATTGAATTAATTGTATTCTTCATAGTTGTTTTGTTCTTTGGTAAGTATTTAATGCAATTTAAATATTGTTTATAACAGAGAATACAAAGCTGATTGGTTAAAAATGCGAGCTGAAAAGTTGGAAGAGGAAAAAAGGAAGGAGGAGGAATTGAAATCTGAAAAAAACTGTAAGTTTTGAATATCCTTACTCCTTACTAATATTATAAATGCGAAAGTCCGTTTGTTTGTTTATTTGTTACGCCTTCACGTCTTAACTACTGAACCGATCATCATGAAATTTTGCATAGACGTTGTTAGGGGTACAGAAAAGGACATAGAGTACCTTTCGTCCAGAAAAAACGTACAGTTCCCGCGGGATAGCAAAAACACTGTCCACGCAGACGAAGTCGCGGCGGGCGCTAGTAAATTAATAACTTCTAAAAATATTTTTGTTATAATTCGCGTAAAATGTGTACATACATACACTACCCGTGAGCGCATGCGCCTATTTTATTATTTAAAAAGTGGCTGCAAACTGATATTAAAAAGACCACTTTTTATTTATTTTTTTCCACGATTTTTTTAATTATTCTACTTTGCGTCACTGTGGCGCCCCACTGGTGAGGAAAAGTGGAATGCCTCAAAATGTGCAGTGGAATTGGTCCCACTAGTGGGACAGTCTCCACAGCTAAAAATGTAGTGGGTTCTGCCCCACTGGGGTTGGCACTTGAGAAATTGTGGGTTAAAATATAAGCAAATCTCTGGTGCAAAAGCACTAAACTTAAGAATCGCCTAAGTCTTTTCTTATCTACAACTCGACCAAGATAACTAGGCGAATGACAGCTACATGACGGCTAAGTTTATGACACCGTTTTAATTTGGTCGTGTTGTAGTTAGGAAAAGACTTAGGCGATCCTTAAGTTTAGTGCAATCGGGCGTCTATCTACCCAAACTCTTATGTGCCAACCTTAGTGGGGCAGAATCCACTACATTTTTAGCTGTGAAAACTGCACCACTTAGTGTAAAGATTCCACTGCACATTTTAAGGCATTCCACTTTGCCCAACTAGTGGGGTGCTATGGCCCACCATAGCACCCCACTAAAGGAAATAATAAATAGGAAATCCCCAGAAAAATTGAATAATTTATTATTTCCTATAAGTACCTCATATTATTGAGGAGCTCTATGGCGCAGTGGTTTAGCGCCTAGCCCAGCAATTGCGGAGGTTAAGGCAACTTTCGCAAGGGTCGGTCATGGGATGGGTGACCAAAAATTTATTATCTCGAGCTTCTCCGTGCTTTGGAAGGCACGTTAAGCCATTGGTCCCGGGTGCATTTTGCAGTCGTTAACACCCACCAATCTGCATTGGGTCCGCGTGGTGGGTTATAGCCCATCCTCCTTATCCACCCGTAAGGAAGGCCTGTGCCCCAGCAGTGGGGACATTAAAAATGGCTGATCAGGTCCATCAGATCATATTACAAGAGGTCCAAAATCCTGTATATCTTGACAAATTGATCGAGTCAAACCACACCCCGGGCACTCCATTATAAACAGATGACGTCAGATGACGTTGTTGTACACGCGCAACTATGTGTGTAAGTCGTAGTCTAGTACTGTATGAGCAACTTTTTGGTTTAAAATTATAAATAAAGTTATGACGCTTTGAATATCAAAATAAGTTGACAGTTGATAAGCATGACTAAAAAGTTATGACTACTTATGACTCATCGCTTTGAATATCAAAATAAGTTGACATCTGACAAACACGACTAAACGAGCATACGATTCGGCACACGAACTTGCAGGGTGGCGTGAGGTAATTGATTCTAGGGCGGGGCGGGGAGTGTCCTTTCTGTACGGTAGTACTTATATCTTTCTGTGACAATAGCTCCAGCGACCAGGGAGAAACACCTAAACACAGACAAGAAGAGTCTAATAGAGTCAGTGTGCGGCGGGCGCGAGCTCAGCGACGTGTACCTGCGGCATCCCGGCAACGACAGCTCCAGCGACGACGAGGGGGAGGAGGCGCCCAGGGATGCAGGTCAGTTGGCACTTGTGTATACTAGTCTATGGTTATAGCTAGTGTCAGACAAGAGTCTGATAGCGACGTGTACCTGCGGCATCCCGGCAACGACAGCTCCAGCGACGACGAGGGGGAGGAGGCGCCCAGGGATGCAGGTCAGTTGGCACTTGTGTATACTAGTCTATGGTTATAGCTAGTGTCAGACAAGAGTCTGATAGCGACGTGTACCTGCGGCATCCCGGCAACGACAGCTCCAGCGACGACGAGGGGGAGGAGGCGCCCAGGGATGCAGGTCAGTTGGCACTTGTGTATACTAGTCTATGGTTATAGCTAGTGTCAGACAAGAGTCTGATAGCGACGTGTACCTGCGGCATCCCGGCAACGACAGCTCCAGCGACGACGAGGGGGAGGAGGCGCCCAGGGATGCAGGTCAGTTGGCACTTGTGTATACTAGTCTATGGTTATAGCTAGTGTCAGACAAGAGTCTGATAGCGACGTGTACCTGCGGCATCCCGGCAACGACAGCTCCAGCGACGACGAGGGGGAGGAGGCGCCCAGGGATGCAGGTCAGTTGGCACTTGTGTATACTAGTCTATGGTTATAGCTAGTGTCAGACAAGAGTCTGATAGCGACGTGTACCTGCGGCATCCCGGCAACGACAGCTCCAGCGACGACGAGGGGGAGGAGGCGCCCAGGGATGCAGGTCAGTTGGCACTTGTGTATACTAGTCTATGGTTATAGCTAGTGTCAGACAAGAGTCTGATAGCGACGTGTACCTGCGGCATCCCGGCAACGACAGCTCCAGCGACGACGAGGGGGAGGAGGCGCCCAGGGATGCAGGTTAGTTGGCACTTGTGTATACTAGTCTATGGTTATAGCTAGTGTCAGACAAGAGTCTGATAGCGACGTGTACCTGCGGCATCCCGGCAACGACAGCTCCAGCGACGACGAGGGGGAGGAGGCGCCCAGGGATGCAGGTCAGTTGGCACTTGTTTATAGTAGTCTATGGTTATAGCTAATGTCAGACAAGAGTCTGATAGAGTCAGTGTGCGGCGGGCGCGAGCTCAGCGACGAGGGGGGAAGAGGCGCCTAGATCACTTTTTCCACTCATAGGTCAGTTAGCACGTTGTTTAAAGTAGTCTATAGTTTTTGCTATTCTACATTCGTAACAATGATTGGGATGTTTGTTACGCCATCACGTCTTAAATACTCAACCGATCATTATGAAATTTTGCATACTCGTTGTCAGGGGTTCAGAAAAGGACATAGGGTACCTTTCATCCACAAAAATGCAATTGTACAAAGTCTAATATTTTGCGAACAAAAGCCCTCAGTCGTTTGTCTGTTATATTCATATGTTATTAGAAACCCCTTTGGTTAGGCACATAAGGATTATTTTTATTCTGTGATTATTTTATGAATGAAATGTGTATGAGGTGTCATTGGGAACCTTTGCGCTCATTATTCTGTGGGATCATGCTATCTATGCCCGCAAGATGTGCTGGCCAATTATTCTTTATCTATGGTCTTGCATTGGGTGAAGAAAGAACGCCCCTTGTCATTGTGTGACTTTTTCCCTGTGAACGGATTTTATTTGTGCTGTTTTTGAAAAAGTGAATAAAAGAAAAACAGGAATATTTGGAGAGCGCCGTAATTGCGCGCCAAGCATCGCGATGCTGAACTGCTCTTCATGATCCTGGAGGTAAGTGGGCGTAGTTTAGGCGACCTTTGTTACCTCATACCCGACATCGGGTTCAAACATTATACCGGTGGAAGCCACCTCATGGTGGGCTATTTACACGCCACACCATCTTTTGGTCCTTCGAGCCGGATACCATGCTCCAGCTTTTAAGTTTTTTGGTAAGTTGGATGTTCGCAGGATGATTACGTATTAATTGGTAAAATTCGCGAATTTGCTACGTACTTACCGCCATACTCCGCCATTTTGTAATTGATACAAAATTTTACGGAATAAAATTATTTTTACTCGAAATTAAATCTCGCATTGTAATAGCGTGATTTCTTTTAGGGTATTCCCGCATTGAAATAGCGGGTGATTTATTTTAGTTTAATTTCGCATTGTAATAGCGTAATTTGATTTAAGTATTTTATTTTCGCATTATAATAGCGTGTGATTTCCTTTAATTTATTTTCGCATTGAAATAGCGTAATTACTTTTAATTTATTGTCGCATTTAAATAGCGTAATTTCTTTATAAAAATGTCGAAATCAAGTGATGATTCGGTTGATTCCGTCATTGAACTACCTGATAAACAGCTTACCTTATTAATAGCAAAAAAGGAACGTCTTTTTTTCGCGGATGAACGATCTTTATAGATTTGCGAACAATGTATCGAATTTTGCGTCCCGAAATAACGAGACTTTCATGGCTCAGTCTGAAATAATCGATGAAATGCGAAGGCAATTTGACTCTATAATTGATGACATAAATGACCGCAAGCTTACGTTAGATTCGAAATTTCTGCCTGACGCCTTTGACTGCTTTTGAAGATTTGTACTTTGTTGTAAAACGCGTTCGAAATAAGATTATTCAGTCGTCGCAATCAATTGTGCCGTCGTCATCGAATAGTTCCGGCGATCATTATCCTAGATGCACCATTAAGCTTCCTTCGATTGAACTGCCGAGCTTCGACGGCAAAACGGAAAACTGGCCTAAATTTTACGAATCTTTTAAGTCCAACATTCACAATAACACACAGCTGTCTGACTCGCAACGCGTGCAGTATTTAGTAGGGAAATTAACCCACGGCGCGCTTAAGGCTACCGCGGGTATTGTACCCTCGGGTGAAACCTATGCAAAATTGCAATAATAAAAGGATTATCCGCTGTTTAATAGACAACGGATCGCAAAATAATTTAATTACAATAGACTGTTGTAAATCGCTTAGTTTACCAATAATTCCACTGAGTAACTCGTTTGTTAAAGGAATTGGTTTAGCGTCTCAGCCGATTTTAGGATACGTTTATTTTGATATTGAGTCTCGTGTTTATACGAATAATAAATACACTATTCATGCCTTAGTGATTGACTGTATCACCGATCAGCTGCCTGCTCATTATGTGGACACGGTTGATATGGGTTATTTGAAAGGGATTCCCCTCGCCGATCTGACATGGAACGTTCCCGGGTCGGTGGATGTCGTTCTGGGTGCTCAGCTGTTTCCATACATTTATTTAGGGAATAGGGTCATATCTGGTACCAGTGCACCTCCTGCTTTGCTGACCGCGTTCGGTTACGTGCTGATGGGTGATTTCCCAAGTAATGTTCTTGTTAATACTTCTACGTCATTCTGCGCACTTTCGCTTAATGATATGGTGCAGAAGTTTTGGCAATTAGAAGAATTACCTAACATGAAGTTTTTGAGTCCGGAGGAAACGAAATGTTAAAATTTGTTCGTTTCGTCGGTCACCCGGGGGGAGGGTGGTCGGTACTCGGTTGCTTTACCATTCTGCAAGAACCCGAAGGAATTGGGTAACTCTCGCACTGCTGCCCAAAGGCGATTTACGGCTTTGGAGCGGAGATTTAAACAGTCACCAGATTTACGAGATAAATATAATAGTGTTATCGGTGAATATATTGAAAAGGGCTATTTGTCTGAGGTTCCTGAATCCGAGGTGACGGAGGAAGTATACTACATCCCGCATCACGCTGTCACCCATCCGGGTAAGCCCATGCCTCGGATCGTGCTCGATGCTAGTGCGAGAACGCATACAGGGTTGTCACTAAATGATGTCCTTCATATTGACCCTAATTTGCAAGCCGATTTATTTCTGCTTTTGCTTGGCTTTCTTCTTTTCCCAGTCGCTATGACTGCTGATATTAAACAGATGTATTTACAGATTTTGGTTCCGTATGAACACCGTAAATATATTAGGATTTTATTTCGTTTTTCGGAGAACGAAGTCATACGAACCTTTCAATTTAATCGGGTCCCCTTTGGTCTCAAATCAAGCCCATACTTAGCAATGCGAACTGTTCGTCAGCTGGCTGATGACATGAGATCACATTACCCAGAAGCTGCTGAGGTGGCAGAGTCTAGGTTGTACATGGATGATCTAGTTTATTTTATTGCGGATGAAGTCAGCGCCGTGCGTCTGTCTCGAGAATTAATCTCGCTGTTCAAGGCCGGTGCCTTTGACCTGGTCAAATGGACAAGTAATGCTCATGTAGTCCTGGAAAACCTTCCCGACTCCCACCGCAGTGCAGTGGATTTGAATGATGGTTCTAACCATACCTTGAAGGTGTTAGGCCTTTCGTGGGAACCAGCCGATGACAACTTCTTCTTTACGACTTCTTACGTCCAAGAGAAATGTACAAAACGGAATATACTCTCTGTGGTTGCTCGTTTGTTTGATGTCCTCGGTTTGATGGCCCTTGTAATTTTGTACGCCAAGCTGCTTATTAAAGAGCTATGGTTATGCAACATAGATTGGGATGATTCTCCCCCTGAGAGTGTTATACGAAAATTCTCGGCGCTTATGCAGGAATTTCCTCTCATCTCATCTTTGAAAATCCCACGTCATATAGGTGTCTTTAACGATCGTACGGTACTTATTGTGGCGTTTTGTGATGCGAGTATGAACGGTTATGGTTGTGTCTTATACTTACACACCACTGACTCCGTGGGCAATATTACTGTAAGATTACTTTGTGCGAAGTCAAAGGTATCACCCACCAAGGTGACCACACTCGCACGTTTGGAATTATGTGCTGCCGTCTTGATGTCCAAACTAATACGGACAGTTCAAGAGTCTTATCAAGCGCGTGTACCCATTGCGGGAACGTATGCTTTCTCAGATTCGACTATTGCGCTTTCGTGGATTCATTCTTCACCGCATCGTTGGTCGGTGTTTGTAAGTAACCGCGTCGCTCAATGTCAAGAGAATCTGCCTCCTGAACACTTTTATCATGTGGCAGGAAGTGAGAATCCAAGTGATTGTCTTTCCCGGGGGATGCTTCCCTCCCAACTCGCTTCACATGATTTATGGTGGAACGGCCCATCATGGATTCGTAGCCCTCCGTCAAATTGGCCTATGAAAGCCTTTTCATCTACCATAACTGCCGAGTTGCCTGAGCACAAAGTTACTGTGCTGACTGCAACGGTTCAGTGTGAACCCCCGGCTCTGATGGAATTGGCTCAGCGTATATCCGGGTGGGATAAACTTTTACGGATTGTTTTGTACGTCCTCCGATTTATTAAAATAATCTCGCCTTCTTCTGGAGTAGTCAATAATATTATGACTGCCGAGAAATTTGTGGTACTTTCAGTGCAGAGTATCCACTTCCTTGAACTGGCCTTTAGGTGTAATTACGGAGATTCATCCTGGGTCGGGCGGAATTATTCGAGTAGCGACGGTGAAAACTAGTTTCGGGATCTTTAAGCGTCCTATTGTAAAATTATATCTTATACCTACTCATATTGTTGTCAAATGTTGATATTGTGATGTTGTCAAATAATTTTCTGTATCTTATATTTAGTTGTAATTTAGTTTGTTTAGGACTTAGCCATGAAGCTTGGCCATTCTTTTAGCCTTAATATAAACTGCGTGCATGCTATGTTATGTTGCCATGATTATGTTTGTAATTTATTTTTGTTTTGAAACTTCTGCGAACTTCCAAGGCGGGGAGCATGGTTAGGCACATAAGGATTATTTTTATTCTGTGATTATTTTATGAATGAAATGTGTATGAGGTGTCATTGGGAACCTTTGCGCTCATTATTCTGTGGGATCATGCTATCTATGCCCGCAAGATGTGCTGGCCATTTATTCTTTATCTATGGTCTTGCATTGGGTGAAGAAAGAACGCCCCTTGTCATTGTGTGACTTTTTCCCTGTGAACGGATTTTATTTGTGCTGTTTTTGAAAAAGTGAATAAAAGAAAAACAGGAATATTTGGAGAGCGCCGTAATTGCGCGCCAAGCATCGCGATGCTGAACTGCTCTTCATGATCCTGGAGGTAAGTGGGCGTAGTTTAGGCGACCTTTGTTACCTCATACCCGACATCGGGTTCAAACATTATACCGGTGGAAGCCACCTCATGGTGGGCTATTTACACGCCACACCACCCTTTTAGACAAATAAGGCGCAAAATTACCTTTTCCAACCCTGTGCCAGCTTTCCGTTAGACAAACTCAATTTGTTATTATTTTCCAGATGACAAACCAGAAGATGTGGCGATGTTCCAAGACTTCATCAGGAAACACGTGAAACCTAACAACACTGGCAACAATACGTAACACAAAAACCACCATTGCCATACAAAACTCTGTAAATACTAGCTTTTAAAATAAAAACAAAAAGAAATGCAGTGAAAGTTTTTTTATTAAACAAAAGTGCTGACAACTAATAATATAAAGAACAGTGGTAACAAGAAACTTGATTTTATGCCTTTGGTCTCTGTATGGTATGCCTAAAAGGTAATAAAGTCTAAATCGCATATTCGCCTACATATGTACATCGACCTTGAGGTACAACGCTTTAGGACTAAAACACTTTAGGACTAATCGCATTAGGATTAAAATGTGCGTCATATTTCATATGAAAACACATCATCTAATTTCATAAGATACAACGTTCAATTTTTTTTCGATATAAAAATATTTAACATAATTTTCATTTCATATAATATTTTCTCTAATTTTTGTTTTATAGTAACTAGATTTGTAGATTGCGAAACAGATAGATTACGTAATAGGTAATAAATAATAAAGGAAAAAAAATTGTTCCGTTTTACAAAAATGAGGTTGTAGGTGTATGTTTCTAACTATAGTATTTTTTTGCGTAAATGAAATAAATATTTTTTATGTATGTAGATTAAAATTACAGGTCATGTCAAATCGTAATAATTAATACGTAATAATAAGTATGATATGCTCGCCTAACCCCTCAATTCAAAATATTTTTGTGTAAATGACATTAATCTACATTTCAATTAATTATCAATAAAATAAATTAAATAACAATTAACTATAATAAATTATTTAAGTAGGAATAAATAAGTATTTTCAAACTGAGATTACTCTTTAAGAGTTATTGGTTTACTGAACATTTCACAACACAATATGTTAAATAAAAAAAATATGCAAACTGCATTAAGCATAATGAATTTGTTGAATTGTCATACATACATCTTCGCACATTACCGGATTCCACTCACAGTAAGCGTTGAAATAATAAGCTTTATGCAGCTTAAAATACAAAAGTTTTCAACATTTAGTTGAAATCGCTGTCGCTGTAATGTGCAAAACGAAAACCTATAAGTAGGAATGTATTTGTTTTGATTTATAATACGTTATTTAGGTATTTTATTCAGACTAGAATTCAGCTGCTGAAATAAATTCGATTCTGAGTAAAACAAAGAGAAATAAAAGATATTACATTATTTATAAAGCGGTTGCTTTAATTGAAATAAATAAAAATAAGTACATGAAACGCTAAGTACCCTGAAATAAACATTACTTCGCCGAAATATTGTTTTTTTAAGTAGTAAAGTAACGGAGTGTAACGTCCGCCACATGATTTGGAATTCTGAAACGAAATTATCCATACAAATCTATGGACCTATCACATACATGCGGTAATTTTCCGTTAGAAATGTTCATACATTATCGATATTCCGTTTCGGAGTTCAAATCAGATTTCGGGCGGGAATTAGTCTTTAAAAGTTTCCCATTTGAAACTGAGCAAAAGAGATAAAACACCACTGACGAGTGGTTACGCAATAAAAATATGTTTTAGTCAACCCTTAGGCCCTCCGCTGCCTTGAGCGGGATCGCGGCGCGGGCGTCCGCTCCGGGTGCTGTTTCCTGTATTTTCATAGAGCAGCGCTGCGTGTGGCGGATTGCCCGCCGCACGTGGCGCGGGCGGCGAGCACGCTCGCGGGTCCCGCGCGACGGGTCACGCGAGCGGGGCTGTTTCTTGTATATTCATAGAGCAGCGCTGCGTGTCCGTGCCCGCGACGGGCTGTTTGTCCGCGACGGAGCACGGCGCGGGCCCCCGCGACGGGCTCCCGCACCGTGTACCCGCGCCGGGATCCCGCTCAAGGCAGCGGAGGGCCTAAGGTTTTCAATTCACATTACTTTTATCTACCTACCTACATTTTCATAAAATGTAATAGACACACAAAATATTTAATAGAATGGTCAATTTTGAAGCTCCGGTAAACCTGCGCGTCAGCGAAGCGGGAGGGACGCGAAGCAAAGGAGTCCAGATTTCGAACGAAAACTGTTCCTTGTTGTGGTCGCGTAGGTGTGCAAGGCGCCAAAGATTAACACGCTTCGCTTCGCAGTCGCTTTGGTCACGCAGGTTTGGCCGAAGCTTAAAACAGTACACTGGAAATTTACCGGGTTCATAAATTAATAACATCCCAATTACTAACTAACGCTACGTTCAGACGGAGACAAACCGGATCGATTTTTTGCAGGCACGGTTTAGTCGTAATATAATTTAAATGTACGAGTTCACACGTCCATTCGGTTTCAAGATCCGGCAAAAAACCGGAACGGGCAAAACTTGACATTCGATTTGGCGACTGCAATCGGATCACGATACACGATATATACCGTATCCGGTTCAGTGGCAATAGCACTTTTAGTACATGCGTTCACACGAACGCCGGTCCGGTTTTCTATCGGACGCCGCGTATTCACGCGATGACATACCATCCGGTTTTTGCATAAAAGCAAAACCGAATGCCGTGTGAACAGAGTATCCGATTCTACCGTACGGTAAAAATCCGGTCCGGGAAATCGTGTCTCTGTGTGAACGTAGCGTAACTTGGCTAATTGAACTACCTATCGTAAGCCACTACTATAGCACGTCCCCATTGCGATGAGTGCAGTGGCAGTGTCCATTGTCTCCGTTAGTTGCGTGTCCATTAGCGGCTTGGTTCGGCGGAGTTCTGCCGGCGCGTTCCAGAGCAGCATCGGACAGGCGCCACGCGGGCAAGTACGCGACTGTGCCGTCGTGGTGTGTGTGCGCCAGCGCAGGGTTCGGCCACGTGTTGCGGGAGCTGCCTATAGACGTGTACCTGAAGGAGAATAATATGCAGGGTGTTGAAAAACACGAATATGGTAGATACGAATTAGGGACCAACTCTGAAATCGCGAAAAATTGTTACTCTTTATTTAAAAAGATTAAAATAAGTTTTACAAAAATCCCTCGACTAAAAGTGATGTAGGTACTATACATACTTTATCTACCACTTTTAGTCGAGGGATTTTTGTAAAACTTATTTTAGTCTTTTTAAATAAAGAGTAACAATTTTAACTGTCGTGGGTTTTTTCAAAATTTTTAATTTTGCCATTTTATTTTAAACTTTTTAAAGAATTCATACGTTATCTACTCTAAAAACCGCATCTAAATTGGTCAAACCATTCGGAAAATGATTACTACAGCGCCCCCTAGCGGCTGAACACTATAACACCAAGAAACATCGCCGACAAACTACAAAACTATTACACAAAACCGCATCCAAATTGGTCAAACCGCTTTGGAAATAAATGAGAAAATGATAACTGCAGCGCCCCCTAGCGGTTTAACACCATAACATCTATCTGAGAACCATCGCCGATAACCTACAAACCCATTACAGAAAACCGCATCGAAATCAGTTGAGTAGTTTTAGAGAACTTCTCAAGCGCGACTTATCTGGTTGCTGCAGCGCCCCCTGGTGGTCTACCACCATGTAACATATCTAAGAACCTGCTCTTAAATGAAACCTTTTGATTGCAAAAAACCGCATTGAAATCGGCCCAGTAGTTTCCAAGGAAAATGGTAATAGACAAACTTGACTTATCTGGTTGCTGCAGAGCCCCCTGGTGGTCTACCACTATGAAACATGTCTAAGAACCTGCTCTGAAATGAAACCTTTTAAATGCAAAAAACCGCATCGAAATCGGCTTAGTAGTTTCCGAGGAAAATGGTAACAGAAAAACACACAAACAAACAAACAAACAAACGCACAACCTCTAACCCCAAACGCATATACCGCCTCCGTTCCGTTCCGTCCGTCGTGGGTAAAAAAACCAACTGTTTCATATACAAAATAATAACGATTTCAGAGTTTCCATAGTAAAAGTTGTTCAGATTGATGGTCCCTATCTACCATATTCGGATTTAGGGGTTTTTGTATATTTAAGTATTTACCTCAGAAATAAAACACTTTTTACGCACGTATATTATTTATTCAGAGGTGTTATTTTATAATTATTTAGTTTGGATTTATTGGTTTTTGATTTGACGTTTCGACAATTTTGCATTCTAGAGGCCGTGGTCACAGGATGACTAGAAAACAAAAAGGCTGCTCATAATTTTATGAAATTACCCGCTCGGAACATATTCATCATCAATGCTCATCAGAATTATCATACTAATTTACCAACATTTCACAAAATTATTATCCAAGAAAGAAATGGCGAAAGAAAACTTGGAGAGGAAGCCGACCTCCGTCTTTAATATTTATTAATTTATTTGCAAAAGTAACTAACCGTATCATTAGATCTTGCAGTGTGTGTTTGGGGCTTTAGCTTGTGAATGATGGAGTCCTAAGCTGGTGGAATTTTCGAAACGTCGGGGAAATCAAAAGTCAAACCAAGTGCCAACTAGTTGCCAAGGTGCTTACGGTGGGACCGCGCTGGTATCCGTTGAAAAGTGTTTTATTTCATGTCTAATTTATAAATTCACTGTTATATTTTGATTTTAGATTTTTTTTTATAAAAATGTTATTACCTACTTATAATTATTATTTCAGTGCTTTGATTGTTTCTGTGACTGATAATAAATTGTGAAAGCTATGTAGGTACGCCGTTATTGTGCCATGCATCAGAATGTATTTGAATTAGTTTCAAATGGATGTGTACTAATGTTTGCCATGTGGCTGTACTAATAATAATAATAAATCATACATTTCTGCGCCTTTCAACCTAAATGAATAATAAAAACGTGTTAATTTGGTTGAATCGTGTATTTTCGGCATGTCGTTTTATCATCCAGCCAGCTGTTTTGACTACGTCCAAAGGTCAAAAATGTATGTGCGATGACGTAGAAACCTTTTGTTTGTCTGCTCATGTATGTAAAAAATACATTTAGACACGAAATTATTTTCAAGTTAGTCATGCTACGCTACGCGTGTAGGTGTTATTATGCTGATTGGTTCTAACACACACACACACACACACTTTGGACGTGCACAAAAACAGACAGGGCATAAAAAAGTTAATGCGACACTTGAATTTAGCAGTAGTTATAAATACCTATATAATAGGTATATACATTCCCTCCTTACCACCCATAAGGAAGGCTTGTACCCCAACAGTAGGGACATTAAAAATGGCTGATGGATATAAATATAACGCCAACGTTGAAATGATCTTATGTCTTTATTTCGCGTGTACATTTAAGAAAATCTTTAGTATCCTTAAAATGCTGGTAGAGCAGGGATTGAAATACCGTTAAAAAAATATAACGATAAATAAAAAATAACGTTAAAAATACCGTTAAAACATTTTATCGGTTAATTTACCGGTAAAAATAACGTTAAAAATACCGTTAAAACATTTTATCGGTAAATTTACCGGTAAAAATAACGTTAAAAGTATTTTACCGGTAAAATTAGCGTTAAATTTAGCGTTAAACTTTACCGGTACATTATACCGGTAAAATTATCGCTAAAAAAATAACGTTATTAATTAGATTAACGTTAATTTTAAAGTTTAACGGTAAAAAAAGTAAGAAATAACGTTAAAATTAACGTTATTTACTGAAATTAATGTTAATTTCAATGTAACGTTATCTAAATTAACGTTATTTATTGACATAACGCTAATTTTAAAATTAACGCTAAAAAAAGTAAAAAATAACGTTATAATTAAAAATAACGTTATCATTCCCTGGGTAGAAGGCGTTCTCATCCCCGTCGCCGTTCAAAATTGGGTCCAGAGATATTAGTTTCCCTTTCCCTTCTCCTTTCCAAAACCCTTTCTTAGTGCTCAGCTCACCCACCATGAAAGTTATCTACCCTCCAAAAATGGTGTCTCTACCTTCAGCCGTTAGGGCTCTACGCGTATCCCGAAAATCAATCAATCAATTAGTTTTATATTGTACTAGCTTTCGCCCGCGACTTCGTCCGCGTTGACATTCGGAAAATCCCTAGGCCACTTTTGACCAGTTTCGGAAAACCAAAAAATACATGTTTGCTTATTTGTTTTACTCCTACGAAGTTTCAAGTCAACAAATCTATTTTATTTTTCTCTTTAAAAATTTTTAATCCCCATTCACCCATTTAGGGGTTGAATCATGTCATCGTCAATATAAATGCCATTTTTGCAATCAACATCCCATAAAACCTCAATAACGACACTCATAAAAAAGTAGGGTTTTTTTTTTACCCCATTTACCCCTGTAAGGGGTTGAGTATTGGGGTAGAAACTACGAAACACGTGTTTTCTTATTTGTTTTCAGAAGTACTCTTACGAAGTTTCAACTTGAAATGTTTATTCAATTTTTTTTTCATACAAACTTTGTACCCCCATTTAACCCCTTCAGGGTATAATTTCAAAAAATCCTTTCTTAGTAGATGTTTACACTGTATAAAATATCTATGCACAAAATTTCAAGGGCAATAGTCTGTCAGTTCACCCCTTCATTTATATATGTCTAAGAGATAGATTTTTTAGATAATGTAATGTTAATTGAAATTACCCTTTATCGTAAAGGCTGCAGTAAGGCACCTTCCGCGCCAGGATGTAGCTCCAGATTTGGTGGTAAGACCAGTTGAGCAGCGGCGACACGCGGATCAGCTGAGGCCAGTTCGAATCCGTTTTCTGTAATGATCAATGAAATTAATAAAACATTCATTGTTACCATTTTTTTAAATCCTTACTGCTGGAGCACTTATAGATGGAGGATGGACAATATCTACCATACCAATGGCCCAATGCGGATCGGTGGGACTTAAGGCGCCTTCCACCTACTACTAGCGCCGCCAATACATTTATTTTTGTTACTCGTAAACCAAGTCAATATTAAAAAAAAACCGGCCGTGTGCGAGACGGACTCATGCACGAAGGGTTCCATACCAAAAACCGCAAAAGGATCACGTTCGTTGTATGAGAGCCCCCCTTAAATATTTATTATATTCTATTTGTTGTTGTAGCGGCAACAGAAATACATCATCTGTGAAAATTTCAGCTGTCTAGACATCACGGTTCATGAGATACAGCCTGGTGACAGACAGACAGACGGACAGCGGAGTCTTAGTAATAGGGTCCCGTTTTTAACCTTTGGGTACGGAACCCTAAAAAAGCTAAGATCATGCCCTCTTAAATTGTCTCAAATATTAAAAAAAAAACTCTTCAACAGTTTTCATTATTTCTGTAAGTTTTAAAATGCATTCTCAAATTGGCTACTTTTGGATAAAATGGATTTTAAAACTTGGCTAGAATGGATTTTAAATCTTGGTTTGGTTTACTAATAATATAAATTAGATGTACTGGCGGCGCTATATAATGTAGTAGGGCGCCTTAAGAGGGTTTATACAGCACATTGGGGCCGCCATGAGAATAAAATCATAATGCTTAAATAAAGACAAAATCAGTTGTGGAATCTTCTTCTAGAAATACCTAGCTTGTCTGCTGGGATCGTCACGTCATGTATGATACAAGAAAAGCAGGAAATTTCCTCCGTTTTATGAAGATGGATCCAAAGCATCGGAATAGCTCCTAAGTAAAATAATAATTAACGACACCAGTCAATTTTCTTACAAACGAGGTAACTTAGATGACTTGGTTCTCCGCCAAGGATTGACGTCACTGTGATCTGATGATGGCCATCCAGGGGCTAAATGAAGAAAGTTTAAATCGCTATACATACTCAACTGATCTGATCAGCATTCTAAGAGAATTAAGGATCAGAGTTTTTAGTTTCTGGATTTCCATATTTATGCTAATTTCGCTGTTTTTTAAACATATTCTTATATCTCTTCGAACGCTGATCAGTTCAGTTAGGTGTGTATAGCGATCTGAAGCTCCTCCATTCAGTTCCTGGATGGCCATCATCAGATCACAGCTAGGTCAATCCTAGGCGGAGAACCAAGGCTTCAAAGTTACCTCGTCTCTATGAAAATCGACTGGTGTCTTTAATAATGTGACCGCCACTGTATAGTCAAAAAATTACCTGCATAAAATTCAAATCTTTACTATAAGGGTCTGTTCTTCTGGTGCCCATTAGACAAGCTTTTAGCGTTCCATCTTGTTCTAGAATGTGCTCGAGGGTAGCCTTCATCTCCCCGTCCGCCACACTCAACGTTATACCATAGTGTTCTTGTATCTCTTTTACAAAATCTTCTATTTCTCTGAAGGGATCTTTTGTTCGTATATATACTACTTTAATATTGTTCTGTATATCCTCTTTGGTTTGCTTTTCGAGTAATACGTTAATTGTTAAGTCTAGAAGGACTGTGCAGTCTTTCCCGCCGTTGAAAGATATGAATACTTCTTCTAACCGAAATTGCTTGAAGCATTGTCTGATAACCTGTAAAAACCATGATATTGACGATTATCGTCTTGGCGCATTATGTCCTTTCTCATAATGTCCTTTTCTCGAAATGTCCTATCTCAGAATGTCCTTTCTCAAAAAGTGCTTTTCTCAAAATGTCCTTTTCTCAAAATGTCTTTTTCTCGAAATGTCCTTTTCTCAAAATGTCCTTTTAAAATGCATTTTTTTTAAACAAATACATATTAAATCAAAACATGTATTTAAGAAAACTATGACTATTACAAAAGACAGATACTGTTTAATGTTAATAATGATAAATAAATAATATTTTTGACTACAAATAAAGAGACTGGTTCATGATTATTATTACTTTTTTTTATTTCTGATTCTTTCCATCATATTTCTATAATTTTATAACTAAGTACATTACTTATTACTTTATAACATTCTTAGACTTAATAAATATTTACATGCATTGCACGTCTGTGTTTTTGATGATAATTTAGATTAGCGACTAACTAAAAAAGCTTTAATATGTATTTGTTAAAAAAATATTGCATATTAAAAGGACATTTTGAAAAAAGGAAATTTTGAAAAATGGACATTTCGAGAAAAAGACATTTTGCGAAAAGGACTTTTTGAGAAAAGACATTTCGAGAAAAGGACATTTTGAGAAAAGGACATTATGCGCCGAGACGTTATTATGAATGTGAAAGTAACTCTGTCTATCTGTCTGTTACCTTTTCACTGAAACACTGAATTAACTTTGATGAATTTCGGGTCTCAGGATGTGAAACTTAATTTATAGAAGTCCAATTATTTATCTGCCAATCAACTTCGGAGTCTTAAAGCCCAATTAATGATAATGGAAGAATATTTTTCCTTTGATTTCACGTTTCAAGGTTTGTTTGAACGATATGCTTACATAAGTACAGTGCGTAAGTAAAGTTTATTAAAATAAATTATATATTTAACTATTAAATTTACCTTCATTATCGATCTCGTATTGTATTGTAAGTTAAAATAAGTAGGTACTTATTATAAAATATTATTCATTGTTAAAATATTATGGATTCAGCTGTTTTTGGATTGTGTAAATGTAAAACATCCATAGATTTATTATTTACTACTTTTTGTCCTCGTTTTTTCAGCGCAAACTATAACTTACTAAGTATGTCCATCAGCCATTTTTAATGTCCCCACTGCTGGGGCACAGGCCTTCCTTATGGGTGGATAAGGAAGACAGGCCATAATCCACCACGCTGGCCCAATGCAGATTGGTGGGTGTTAAAGACTGCAAATGCACCCGGGACCAACGGCTTAACGTGGCTTCTGAAGCACGGAGGGGCTCGAGATGATAAATTGTTGGTCACCCCTCCCTTGACCGACCCTTGTGAAAGTTGCTTAACCTCCGCAATCGCTGGGCCAGGCGCTAAACCACTGCGCCGCCACCGAACTCCACACTAAGTATAAGGTGATATTACATAAAGCGCATTCGCTTAGATAGTGTCGCCCTTTTATCGCGCCGCCTTTGCACGTGCCGCTTCTTGTCAAAGGATGCCGCCGCATAAACAAAGGATACCGCGTGCGGCGTACACTCGCAAGTCAATTTGGATTTTGGCAGTTTACATCGAAGCGTCGCGCCGTATTGTGTTTGTTGACTCTGCTACGTATACTAAAAATGTTTTTTCGTCCTTGGGAGGACAGTGAAGTGCCTCAAGATGAAACTAGAAGTGAACCAACAAAAAAAAACCGAGTGTTTTATAAAACATGTAAACATGTGTAGATTCGGAACATGTTGGATCTATTATTATAAATACAGGTGATAATGACTCCGACACTTCAAGTGATGAAGAATAGTAGGTGGTCTATTTTTTTTTATTTAATTTTTCATTAAAATTCTCTTTCCACCTCACTTGTGTGTATTATTTGTATTCGTATTTTATTACAATAAACACAAGTAGGGACGGCCACCGTTATCTAAAAACACGAAGCCCCCCCCCCCCCCTCCCCCCGCCCGCACACTATGGTACAACCTAAATAATTATCGATATCGATAACGATATTGTTTACCGTTATCAGTAACATTACCAAAAAACTTGCCGGTATGTATGCCTGTCTCTGAACTAGACATGGGCGCCGCGCCGGCGCGACGCCGCCTTGAGTTACCGGCACGCCGCCGCCGCCGCCGACTCTGCCGCGCGGCGTGGATTTTTGGCCAAAAAACAAACTTATTGTCGAAAGTTTTATCATTAATGGCAGATTTTTGACTACTCGTTATTTCCGTAACTTACTAAATGAAGCTGCCCTTTATGGGTTGTATTCTTGGGCTGTATTCAACGAAGATCTCTTTGTTGGATTTTTCGACTGGACTGTGTTTGTCCTATTTAGCACATACATAATGGTCATCGACTTCGAGTGTTGTTTTCCCGATATTTCTTGGTTTCTTGTAAAGCACTGCTTAATACTAGAGCGCTGTGTTCAAGTTTCCAATCCAAGATCACCCAAGAACTTAAACATCGGCAAACGGAAGGTGTGTTAAGTATTTCACAGTTCTTTTTCAGTCCGGATACAGAAACTTTAAAATATCGCAGTGGTGAATAGTTTCAGAGAAAAACATATCCTTGTCGCGATAGTATGGAATTGAACTGTGGTGTTGAATTTTAAGTAATTTTAACTGAAGTATTGTTTTTTTTTATAAAAGGACCACAACACAACACTTCGTAGTTGGCACCTTTGGAGAAACTGCAGCACACCCCATGCCTTGATCGAAGTGAAGGCTTTCCTATGAAAGCCTTCACTTAATAGTAGTCCTCGAACCCTAAGTAAAGTGGCAGATTCTCCTCAGTATTCTTTATGTTTTTTTACGACAGGAAAATGCTTTATGCATGTCCTAACTTCGGGAGATGGCTGATGGTCAGTGGGACCTACCACAGTGTGGGCCTTATCATCTAAAATCAGTCAATGTCATCATCATTTTGAAACAATACTTTTTCGAACCATTCTACGTCATCTGACTACACATTACTCAAAGTAGCAATGGCAACTGGTGGAGCCACGGGAATCGTTGCGCACACTACCTTGATTATCCGCCAACGGCATATAAGTCCGTGAAGTCTGTTCGTCCGTCCGGAATGGCAAAGTGTGTCCTAAGACACGGCACGTGGGAGACCCTAGGTCAGGGGAACACTGTGCTGGTACAGGTCTTTCAAAGTCTCAGCTACAAGAACCACATGATCGACAAACTGTTGTACTCAAATATCTCAGTAGTACTTTCCAAACGCATTCCCTGCTGGCTTTCCGGAGAAAGTGAAGGTCGTAAAACGAACCTTCTCGACCAATCCCTAATATACGACCTGCCGTAGCGTATAGTATAGATATAGTCAAAAGTCTTTTCGGAACTCAGCTTATTCGAGAAGTTGGTTGGAAGTTAAACCCGCGAGTGCTACGATTTGTCATCATTATCATATCAGCCGCACGACACCCAGTGCAGGGTATAGGCCTTCCCTAAGGATCTCCACGACGATCGGTCCTGCACTGCCCGCATCCAATGGCTTCCCGCAACCTTCACCAGATCGTCGGTCCACCTTGTCGGGGGCCTACCTACGGAGCGTCGGTCGTCCGGTGCGCGGTCGCGATTCCAGAACCTTTCCGCCCCAACGGCCATCGGTTCTTCTCGCTATGTGTCCCGCCCATTACCACTTCAGCTGAGCAATCCTTCGAGCGATGTCGGTTACCTTAGTTCTCCTGCGGATCTCCTCGTTTCTGATTCGATCACGCAGGGAAACGCCGAGCATGGCTCTCTCCATTGCACGCTGGGTGACCTCGAGCCTCCTTATGAGACCCATAGTTAGCGACCATGTTTCGCTGTCGTAAGTCATCACTGGCAACACACACTGTTCATAGACTTTCGTATTGAGACACTGAGGTAAGTCGGACGCGAAGATTTTTTGAAGATTCCCGAATGCTGCCCACCCGAGTTGGATTCGACTAGAGATCTCTTTCTCGAAGTTGGACTTACCTAACTGGACTGCCTGTCCTAGGTATACGTAATGGTCAACAACATCAAGTGTAGTGTTCCCAACATGAACTGGAGAGGGTACAACATGGGCATTTGACATAATTTTTGTCTTATCTATGTTCATCCTGAGACTCAGTCTTTGGGAAGCACTACGGAGATCTTCGAGCATTGTGTTCAGGTCTTCCATGGTCTCAGCCATAAGGACTATATCATCGGCAAAAGGAAGGTGTGTTAGGTACTGGCCATTAATATTGATGCCGAGTCCTTTCCAGTCCAAGAGCTTAAAGATGTCCTCCAACGCAGCTGTGAACAGTTTCGGAGAAATATCGTCTCCCTCTCTCACACCAATACGATTTGTAACTCAATATAACCAACTTGCAGATGTGGCTCAGGCAGAAATAAGTGAGATCTATTAGTTCTTCAAGAGTGTCCCACAACAGAATCGCCTGACCTGTTACATGCATTAGGCACAGTCTTATTTATAATACTGTGCCTTAGGGCTTAGGCCTTCTACCCTCAAGGGTGAAGAAATTTAAAACTTCTGGAGAGCTTTTAAGCATTACGACTTGTTTTCAAGTTTTTTTGTGATTTCGGCATGCCTTGCTGCCCTGTTACTGTTTAGTTGCTTAAGTAGTACTAGTCTGGTACAGGCTGACGTCCAGGATATTTTTGGAGTATTAAATCTGGTAAGCTTGGTTCTGGTCTGCGGGGCTACTCAAATGGCCACTTTTCTATTCGTTCGCTAACTTAAAAATTAAAAATAAGCCATAAACACCAAAATAACGTGTCGTAGGCTTGTCAATTCTGTACAATACAACAATGTCTGTGATTTACATTAACTTGCGACGTCTGACTTGATCATTAATTGTTTATTTTTGAGATTTAAGTTAGCGAACGAATAGAAAAGTGGCCATTTGAGTAGCCCCCCTGAAATTTTTGAGCCTTACTTTGAATCAGATGTGGTGTTTCTGCATCTTACAGAGTTCTAATAAACGTAAAGTGTTAAATTGTATCATGCAGCGTCCTCTAAAGTCATATACATATTCATGTCAATTAAGCTTTAAAAAAAATCCACGCCGCCGGCGCCGCGCCGCCGCCGACCTAAAATTGCCAGTTCGCCGCCGCCGCAATTTTATAACGCGGCGCCCATGTCTACTCTGAACACATTTGCTTGCAGGTGTACCGACCGACACTATCTAAGCGAACAAGCTTTACAATACAACCGTCAAATACACATTTTTTTGCAACGATTGTACGACACGACAGTATTACACATTAGTACTACATAATATATTCTGAGGTACTACTTGGATTTATCGGTCCCAAAAAAATATGTAGAAAGAAGCATTATAGTTAGTACTCACTGTGATTGACAGAAACATGATAGCTAAAATTTTTCTCGATAGAAAAAAACGTAAAACACTACGATTTTTTCAATGCTGTGCCAACCAATGATAAACCATAATTTTGAAACTATCATTAAAAAACCTTTGCTAGCTCTATTAATTTTTTTATTGACAGTATTCCAAAATAAGTAAGTAGTTAGTTTATTAATTAAAAACGATAACTTAATAAAATATTGTACTAAATAATTTCGATCACATTTACTAATGAAAATGAAGCGTTATTTTGTTATTTTTATCCCGCCTCTCTATTGTCTAATTTCAAATCTATCGCAAGGCAATCGCTTTCAGGATGTAACACATTGATGCTTCTTCTAAGCACAAATAAAAACTTACCAAATAAATGCAGCAATGTGTCACATCCATCTATTAAATGAAAGCGATTGCGATAGATTTTGAAATTAGACAATTAGCCCCCCGGTTGTTATCTCGTACTTAGTTAACTTAAGTTGGAGTAATTAATTCAGGTATGAATGAATGACCTAATTTAGCATGACTGCTTTAAGACCTAGGTACTTGGAAATACAAGATATCTTTCCACGAAAATTGATTAATGATAGTGATATTATCGAAAAGTAACGCATGATGAACGAAGTAAATAAAATTACGTAATGAAGATAATAAATAACAGAGGTAGGATAGGTAACATAATTATACTAATGAAAAGATATTTTTACGTTATAATTTTGATGTTCTCCAGGAACAAGAGTCACCAATAACGAGAGTGCAATGCTGTAAATACCTATATCAATGTATCTACGTTTTTATTTATTTAATAACAATAATTATCAATTTACTTTTACTTATAGGTAGGTATAGTCAGCAACGAAAGTCAGTTAACACTTTAGTAACCTACTTTCTCATAGCAACTTTTTTGACAGATGTCACACTTGTTTGAAAAATTAATCAAAAAAGTTGCTATGACAAAGTAAGTGCTAAAGTGTTAAGCTACTTTTGTTACTAACCGTACAGTACGTACAGTCGAGTTTACACACTTCTGATAATTCAGCAACCTTATGTGCTTCGTAATAAAAGTGAACTTCTTTCTCTGTCTCTATATAAACATTTTTGAACTAGACTGTACTAAAGTAGAAATTACTTAGTAATTTCTTATATTATTGTTTCGAAATGAAATTAAGTATATAAGTATACCTTTTCTGTTTCTTGTAAGACGGTAGTGAAGTCGGCTAGCTCCACCTGGTCGTCTCGCGGCTGCGGCATGTCTGGTACTGTGGTACTGAACAGTACACTGAAACAATACCAATACAACACGTGACCCAACTATACACTTGTGCTATTGTATTTTGTGACTATACAGAACAGTAATTTGCATTATTATCGACAAATTACACAGTATGCTTATTAGCTAGTGATCAATTTCTGTCGGAGTACGGGCGGATCTACCTATTTACATGTAATGTTTGCAGTCACGGAATATTATATACCTACCTTTCAATAAAATGCTTTTGAAATTTAGCGTAAGTACTTATGTTGTGCGTATCCTAACTTACCTACTTTAAGGTGAATACCCCACCGAAAGTGGCACCCTCAGAAGTTTTTATTTATTTAATAAGTTGTTAATAGAAAAGAAAAGATTTTGATAAAACTTTTTGTGGAATTTTAAGGGCTCATATTTTTAGAAGGAATCTACATTCCCTCGTAGTCATTCGTAGAAGTAGATAGCAAATGTGTCAAAAACGGCCACTTTTGCAGCTTTGCTATCTTCTTTTAGCAGTGACTAACTGGCTACGAGGGAATGTAATGATACCGTATAAAAATACGACTATGGGCCCAAAAAAATCCACAATAAGTTTTATTAAAATTGTCTTCGATCATCTAAAAATTGTGTATTAGAATTACCGCGGCGGCGCCACTTTCAACATAGTAGAATATGCTTTCGGTCAGGAAAGCACCTAAATCCAAACTGTTGCATTGCAGCAATCTTCATCTAAATTATGGTTTGTCGTAATGTTTCATTTACACTTAAATAAAGATAAAACCCCTAACATTCGCAATGAACATTTTACGTTACGCCCGTGCTTTCCATCCTTTCGAACTCCGCGTGTTCGTGCTCGTTTCCACGTGCTGACTGTACGAATGCTCGCTTTTTAACATGTTACATTACACCTCGTAACACCGGTCAGTACCGTTATTTCAGAGCTCTCCCTACAACTATAAGTAGACCACAATTTCGCTTGGTAACAGACGCCATCACCGGTCACGTCGCGGATATTTTAGCGAACGTGTACAATGACGAGCAGTGACAGTTAATGAGCAGAAGTATTTTTTGGCTCTCATTGGCGGGCGGGAGACGTGGTGCGGGGCTAGGTATAGCAAACATATGCGCATAATCTCCTCCAATTTCTCTCACCGCCAAGATCCGTGACGGCACCATGCGCACTAGGGATATTTTCCAGGGGGCCTGGCCTCCAGTTGGCACGGCCCACCCGCCCCCTGCGCCCATGCCGCCACCTATAGGTAGGGCACTGAAGTTCGACCGAAGCCGGGCCGGAGCACGACTCTCCTATTCCACATGACGTGTTTCTTAGTACGGAAAATACCTATTTACGTCTTTGTTACTATAGTGGATTATTTATTCTGTGATGATGGCGTCGAAGCCGTCCTGTACACAAGTCCTCCACAACACACCTCCACAAGCTCCAGTCCGGCGATGGGGTTTTTGTTGATCTCCAGTCGAACTTCAGTGGCATGTAAACAGACATCTTTTTAACTTCGGCGACACTATCACCGTCTCCCCCTAAGCAGAGTTTGAATGGAGGTGGAAGAAACAGCAGCTCACGTGTTGCTGGATTGCAGCTGGGCCCCCTACCGGGCAAGGTACCTCGACTCGCTAGACAGACCTCAAGCAGTCACTGACCTCACAGAATAACTAATGTCTGACGTGAAAGCGCTTGGAGCGTTTCTGGCTGATCTAAAACAGCTGGACTAGACTGATCCGGCCGGACACCTTCCTGGACGCAAAATAGGCGCAATAAACATCTTGACGTTTCTGTCTCAGGTTTTCGCAACTCGTTGCGGAAACCTGGCATTTCTTTCCATTGTATTGTAAGTAAATAATAATTTTCTGTTGAAACTTTTGAAAGTACTTATTGAAAGTTTCGACATATTGCTCAAGTTAAATCTAACCTGTGGAGATATTTAATAATACTTTTAAAGCATTTATTAAGAGAGAAGTTGCATTTAAAAAACAATTATCTTCAGACTTCCGATTCGTTAATTAATATGATAAGTTAAATATGTAGTTCCAGACACGTCATATCATTCTGGCACCTTATTATATGGCTAAAAATAGAAAATCCAATGAAATAATTGAAATGACTTGTTCAAGATTAATTGGATATTTTAACATTTGTGCAAATAAAGACCATAATAGTTGCTATAATTATGGCAACAGCTTAATATAAGCAACTAATGTTTAAAACAAAACTAGGAAGGTATAATTTTTGTTCCTGTTTAATAATTCTACTGTGAAAAGTACCTACATAGGTGTACATTAAATAGCGTTGCCATCTGTCCAGATAAAGCCGGACAGTGTGACTTGGGCTTTTCGACCTCTTGTCTGGCTAAATTTGACTGCGCCCGGCCGATCCGGCTTTTATATCTATCGTCTTGCCCGCACGGTACATGTGTACGGTGTGTGTACACCACCATATGCGTGCGGTGCGCTACGGGCGGCTAGCGAGCGCGAGGATGGGTGTTCTGTCAGCCAGTAGTCACATTAAAAATCCCTTTTTTTAGCGTCCAGCCTAGGGATTCAAAAGTCCAGCTTTTAAATATGTATTTTATTCAACATTTTTGCCAAAATCCTTTTTTTTTCTTAGCTTCTGGCTTTGGGACCTAAAAGTCCAACTTTTTAACAAACGAGCCTGGCTTTTTGATTTTTAGAGATGGCAACGCTAGGTGTACGTATTTATGTGGTACTTGAGTTGAGATATCTTTAAAAGTGAAACAAAATATTGGTTCTAATTAATTTTATTTAAAATTATTATGTGTATGTACCTACATAAACAGAAATAATTCTGCTTTAGAGTGTAAAGTCAAGATTTTATATTACAAAATATAATTAAATTAGTTTTTAGTTTTATCCATAGTACATTGCTTTTTTGAGGGGGGTTCCAAATTATCCATATGGTCTATAGTGCTGGTTGACATATCAAATAATATCTCCCTATTGAGGTTAAAAGTCACCCTCATCATTTCTTTTTTTGGCGAAACATTTCTTACATCAAAGACTTCTAAAATATATGGAGTCAGATCAAATCCCATATTTTCATTTACCAATTTTTTTGCTTCTGACACACTATCATCACCTACTGCAAAACAGTACAAATAAACACGAATTTCACAATTTAACTTATAAATAAATTTTTCATTTTTTAATAAACCTTTGAAGTGTTTTAAAAATTCTACTGCCATTGCCGGCAAGTTCATTGCTATGTGGATCTTTTCACCATAGATCTTTTCGTTGCCTTTACAAAGTTTAACCAAATAATCTTTGAACACATTGGAAATAAAGTCTTTTCCGTCTTGATTGTATGACTTGAAGAACATTTTATTCACTTTATTGATCTCTGCATTGTGGTTTAGCCATTTAAATGAATCAGGATTCAGGTCATTAGCAAACACTTTGCACTTATGTTTTGCTGCCGGTATTGCAAAAGGTCCGACACCACAGAACACGTCAAAAAGTACATCTCCAGGTTTGATAAAACTCAGTATTCTTTCATGTTCTTTCCCAAGACGTGAATTCCAGTAGACCTTTGAAAAATCGAATTGGAATGTGCAGCGGTTCTCCTTCACGGTTACCATGTAATCTTCATCTCCAGCGATCACTTCCATTTGAAAGTTTCGGTATGTGTTATCAATAATATTACTTTTGTTCACAACAGTGCGACACGTTTTTATTTTGTTAAGCAGCACTTGTCCAATGAGCTGTCGGTATTCCACCAGATGTTCGCGCAGGTTCAGGTGTATTATGTGGCCGATCAGCGAGTAACTACTAACAATTTCTTCACCCTCCGGCAGTATAGCTTTGAATATAGTATCATAACTCCAGTTTTCGTAGCCCAGTTGCACTTCTTTAGATTCATAGTTTTCTTTAGTACAATCACATAGTTGCAGAGCTTGATGAATCTCACTCAAATCGTCCCATTTATTCACTTTGTCTGGATTTAAATACACACATTTCTTGTATGTCTCATCATCTAAACTTTGCACAGGTTTGAAATTCTCGACTTTTAGGAAAAAGGGCCTGCAGTGGCGTAGAACTTCTGCCATATTCTGTTCTGTCAACTTCAGAATTGGTACTTGAACATTACGCAAGAATTTTGCTCGATCCAGTACTTTCATGCCACGGACACCCACGGGCACCAATAAAGAGTTGGTGTTAGAACTCATTTTACGAAAAAACACGCGGATAGCGGTCAAAGTCATAGAAAATAGGGCAACAATACGTGGGCACTAAACATAGCGATACTAACCTAAAGCGCTGTCGCAACTGTTGCAATTCTTCTTTTCAAGGTCCGTACGGAGTTTATAATTTATTTTGTATGAAGATTTTGAGATCCCTAGGTAATTTGCACAAGAAATATGAACTAAAATTTCACACACAGATCTTCCCCAAAAATATTTGAGTTTGACAAGATGCAAGCGAAGACGCTTGCTTTGTTTACGGCCATAGATAATACCACAGACATCACAATGTCATCGATCGCCGTAGAGTATTTTTTAACGATGGAAAGTAATCTATGGCGATCGAAGACTCAAAGATTTGTCTGGCACAGAATGCGCCTAATCCAAGGAGGTTTCATAATTAATGTTCATATAGGGAGTGCACTCTACAACAATCAAGGTCCAAACAAATTATCGGACGCGGCTTACTGCCGCGGCTGATCTGAGGTGTGCAAACTATCGGATGTAGTAGGTCGCGGACGTATCCGATAGTTTGCACACCTCAGATCAGACGCGGCAGTAAGCCGCGTCCGATAATTTGTTTGCACCTTCAAGGTCCGAACAAATTATCGGACGCGGCTTACTGCCGCGGCTGATCTGAGGTGTGCAAACTATCGGATGTAGTAGGTCGCGGACGTAACCATAGACTAATATGACGTCATCGGACGTCCGATAGCTATCTGGCACGCAGGATGTTATGAGAGTGTGCACACTTATCAGCCGCGGCAGTAAGCCGCGTCCATAAGCCGCGTCCGATAATTTGTTTGGACCTTCACTCTACAAAAATTCTCACTATGCATTTAAAAGAAATTCAACTTTATTTTTTTAGTCATAGAGTTGAAATTCTATCGACGCCATTGACTGAAGACTACTGTGTAAATGAAACAACACCAAGTAGATAGATGAGGATGTCTCGTTCGCACAATTGCCATTACTAAACAATAATACCACGATGGTAGGGAAAAAAATGTACGTTACCAATCACGTAGTGTATCAAAGTTAAGGATTCGAAGTGGAATATTGAAAATATACTACCTAAATATTAATTTAGAATAACACATAGTTATTGTGAAATATTATAAATGTGAAAGTCCGTTTGTTTGTTACTTTGTTTGTTCTGGGGGTACAGAGGAGGACATAGGGTACTTTTCATCCCGAAAAACAATATTGTTCCCGAAGGATAGCAAAAAACTTTCAACGCAGACGAAGTCGCGGGCGGCCGCTAGTTGTGAAATAAAACTGAACTTACTCTTTTGATTTAATAAGATTTTCAATCACAATAATCCTAATCAGCTAGCTATCATCGGTGAGGAGGTGTTAAATTCAAGTGTCAATCCTGGCAACTCCGATTTTGACTTTGGCGCCGAATTTCAATTTTAGAATTTCAATATTTAGGAACTATTCCTTTTCAAAACTAGGGTGACCATAAATACTACACCATTTCAGATTTTCAAAAAACGAAATTGTTCTATTGAAATAACTGAAAGTCGCAGGCGAGGGGTAAAGTTAATATTAATAATCAAATTCATGTTTGTGCGTCGATTTCGATGAAACTCGGTTTAAGCTACTATTTCGACAAGAAAATAACAACGCAGTGTAAAAAATATTAAAAAATCCAAGATGGCGGCCAACCTTTAAGTTTGTAGACCGATTTAGATGAAACTCGGTTTTTGGTACAATTTTGACAAGAAAATAACAAAGCAATTTTTAAAGTATAAAAAATCCAAGTTTTTTTTTGTGTTTTCGTCTACGATCAGTCCTAGAACTTTTAGTAGGCTTGTTGAATGTGCCATTGGAATTTGAGGGTGCTCCCCAGCGGAAGATTCCCCCAACAGTCAAAAACGCTTCTCTAGACCCTGGATGTCATGGCGCTTGAGGCGTTTGCGGTATGTCACATTTGATAGGGCGGTAGCCAGTTCATTCGGGTGGTACTCGAGACGAGTTTTGTATCTTGAAGACGATCGTTTTATCTCCTCCTTTACTGTATTGATATTCAGGTTCTCGTGTAGTTCAGTATTGGTAATGAACCAGGGAGCATTGGATATTGTACGCAGTATGCCGTTTTGTAATCTTTGGATGATTGACAGGCTTGTGTTACAGGCACTTCCCCACAGTTGAATGCCGTACATCCATACCGGCTTAAGTATTGCTTTATAGACGAGAAGCTTGTTGTCGACAGAGAGTTTTGAGTTCCGTGCCATTAGCCAGTACATATTCCTGAACCTCGTATTTAATTCATCTCGCTTTGTCTTGATGTGTTTTTTCCAAGTTAATCGTCTATCCAGATGTATTCCGAGATATCTGACCGTTTCATGATGTGGAAGGGTGTTGTTCCCTAAGGTCACTGGTGGATAATTTCCTTTTCTAAGTGTAAAGGTAATATGCACAGATTTAGAAGCGCTTGCCTTGATTCGCCATCTCTGGAGCCAGTCATCTACTTTACAAAGGCTAACTTGCAAATGGTTGGAAGCTTTTTGGGGATCTTTGTTGCTAGCCAATAGTGCAGTATCGTCAGCAAATGTAGCTGTTACTACTCCGTGTGTTTCGGGAAGGTCAGCAGTGTATATGGTATATAGTACAGGTCCAAGAACTGAGCCCTGTGGTACACCAGCCATGATGTTGTAGATTGCAGACGTGTCACCATTTTCTCGAACTTGGAAAATGCGGTCAGCCAGATAAGACTCCATCAGTAGGTAAAAGCTATGGGGCAGCGACCGTTTTATCTTGCACAACAGGCCCTTGTGCCAAACCTTATCGAAGGCCTGTTGGATGTCCAGGAACACTGCTGAGTAGTACTCCTTTGTTTCGAGAGACTTACGAATTCGGTCACACACGCGATGTACTTGCTCAATAGTCGAATGTTGTTGCCTAAATCCGAATTGGTGTTGGGGGACAATTTCATTTTCGATCAGTATTGGCGCTATTCTGGTAAGAAGCAACTTTTCGAACACCTTAGATAGAGTCGGTAGTAGGCTTATCGGTCTATATGATGCAACTTCTTCCTTAGGTTTTCCTGCCTTGTGTATCATGGTTGTAACTGATACTTTCCATATGCTAGGAAAGTGTTGCACCCGGAGTATACCATTGTACAGGGTAGTGAGGAAGACCAAAGCTTTCCTGGGAAGTTGAACAAGAATTTCCTTAGTGATCAAATCAAATCCTGGCGCTTTCTATTCTGAAGACTGTTGATAGTCTTTTTCAGCTCTTGTACTGTCACTGGTTTTGGTGGCAACGATAATTGGAAATCTTGCTGCAGAGTTTCGTCTATTTCTCTTTCGGCGTCTGTACGATCGCTTTCATTTGGCTTATAGACTTTCGCCAGATGGACTGCAAAAGCTTCGGCTTTTTCTTTACTGGTTTTAGCCCATTGACCATGTCCAGTTCTTAATGCTGCTTTAAATTGCTGGGGTCTATTAAGCGGTTTTGTAGCTTTCCATAAGGAATATTCGGTCGCTGCTGTAGCAGTCAAGTTTTCCAGTTTACTTTGGAATGTAGCATTATTTACGTTTTCCAGCATTTGTTTCAGTTCTACAATGGCTTTGTTGAGCGCTGTCTTGTCACTTTTATGCCTTGATTGGTGCCAGATTCTTCTTAGCCTTCTCTTTTCCAGTATTTTTGCTTGATTTCGAGTGGTATATCTTGCCTAATGTATTGTTTACTCTCAGATGGAGTATTAAGCCAGCATGCATTTTGTATTAGGTTGGTTATATAAGAAGTTGCATCTTCTATCTCCTCGTGAGTTTTTTAAGAGATATGTAGTTCAATAGTTTCCTCTAAGTAGTCTCTGAAGCCCTCCTAGTCGGTAAGCTTGTTACATAAATATTCTGGTCTTTCGTAATGAATTACGGTTGCGCTCATAGTCAATATGACTGGCGAGTGATCAGAATTGCTGTCGTAACATGATTCAGCCTTAAAGTAGTGCTTTGATAGTCCTTTGGTGATAAAGAAATCTAGAAGATCTGGCTTTTTATTCGGGTCTGTTGGCCAATACGTTGGTTCACCAGTTGAGATGTAGGATTGGTTTTGTGTATCGTTGCTAAGTTTGAGCTGTCTTCCTCTAGTTGTTATCAATCTTGAGCCCCAACAGGTGTGTTTGGCGTTCCAGTCACCACCTGCGATAAATCTGCCTCCCAATGTCGAAAAATAGTGATTGAATTTAGCGGAATCTATGTTAGGTCTTGGTGGACAGTAGACTGCTGATAGATTAAGACATCCGCTCTTGGATTCCACTGACACAGTGGTTGCCTGGATATGGTAACTTCTATAATCAGGTAGTACTTGGTGCTTAATAGAGTTTCTTATCACGATGGCTGTTCCAGCATGCCCGGTTCCATCAGGATGCGTAGTGACGTAGGTATTGCAACCTTTGATCCTTACATCACTTTTTTCTGTACAATGCGCTTCTGATATAAGTACAACATCAAGTTGGTTAAGGTTCATTAGTACTTCTAACTCCGCCTTGTTCGGGGCTAGACCGTTTATGTTCCACGTGGCTATCCTGAGGTTTAGATCCGTGGTAGTTTGTTGAGAAGTGTTGTTACGAGGCCCAGGAGGGTACTCATCTGTTGTAGGATGGTATCAATTTTTTCAGACTGTTTGATTAGCAATTGTTCTAGACGATTATACGCATTGGTGTTGGGTGGTGTCTCTTCTGGTTTTTGTTTTAATTTATCGGCGAAAAGAGCGCGTTTGTTTTTTCTTTCTGACTCGCAGGGTATTGTGTCATCTACGTGCTTCTTCGGTAAGTGTTGTTTAACATTATTCCTTGTTGTTTTGTTTTCCGGCATTCGTCTTGAGAGAATCTCTTTATATATTTCGCAACCTTTGTAATTTGCTGGATGTGCGCCTTGACACAACGCACACAAAGCCGGTGTACTGCGATCTTTTTTTGGGCAGTCTGCTGTTTTGTGTCCTTGCGCACATTTTACACAGCGGTATGGTCTCATACAGTAATTCTTCGAGTGTCCATATACCTATACTGTTGGCATCTTTGGCACTGTGTTATTGTTTTTCTCTTTTTCGGATCTTCGATGACGACCGACTGGTGGTAGATGTATTTAATATTTTTAACTGCTTTGTTATTTGGGCCTGGAACAACGTTAACGAAAAAAATCCAAGATGGCGGCCAACTTTTTTGTTTGTAGGCCGATTTCTATGAAACTCGGTTTTTGGTACTATTTTGACAAGAAAATAATAATGCTGTTAAAAATTTTAAAAATCCAAGATGGCGGCCAACTTTTTACTTTGTGAGCCGATTTCGATGAAATTCGGTTTTTGGTACTATTTTGAGAAGAAAATAACAACGCAATTTTTAAAATATACAAAAATTCAAGATGGTGGCCAACTTTTTTGTTTGTGGGCTGATTTCGATAAAACTTGGTTTTTGGTACTATTTTGATAAGATAATAACAACGCAATTTTTTAAATTTAAAAAAATTCAAGATGGTGGCCAATTTTTTTGTTTGTAGGCCGATTTCGATTAAACTCCGGTTTAGGTACTATTTTGACAAGAAAATAGCAACACAATATTAAAAGTATTAAAAATCCAAGGTGGCGGCCAAATTCTTTTTTTGTTCTTCTTTTTTTCAACCCAGTTATATTAAAATCAACCCAAAAACAACATTGGCAGATATTTTGACCGTTTGACATTGTTTACATTGCATTATTATTTTCTTGTCAAAATAGTACCAAAAACCGAGTTTCATAAAAATCGGTTCTCAAACAAACAGTTGGCCACCATTTTAGATTTTTTAATATTTTCAACATTGCGTTGTTATTTTCTTGTCAAAATAGTACTTAAAACCAAGTTTCATCGAAATCGGCTCAAAAACAAAAAAGTTAAGCGCCATCTTGGATTTTAAATATTTTAAAAATGGCGTTGTTATTTTCTTGCCTAAATAGTACCAAAAACCGAGGTTCATTGAAATCGGCCTACAAACAAAAAGTAGGCCGCCGTTTTTTTTATATTTTCAACGTTTCATTGTTATTTTTTGTCAAAATATTACTAAAAACCGATTTTCATCGAAATCAAGCCAAAAAAAAGGTTGGCCGCCATCTTGTTTTTTTTATTTTTAACATGGTGGCGTTGAAAATCGCTTGCACCCATTTTTTACCATTGAAAATGGTTATCAGATGCAACAGGGATTGAAATACCGTTAAAAAAATATAACGATAAATAAAAAATAACGTTAAAAATACCGTTAAAACATTTTATCGGTAAATTTACCGGTAAAAATAACGTTAAAAATACCGTTAAAACATTTTATCGGTAAATTTACCGGTAAAAATAACGTTAAAAGTATTTTACCGGTAAAATTAGCGTTAAATTTAGCGTTAAACTTTACCGGTACATTATACCGGTAAAATTATCGCTAAAAAAATTACGTTAATAATTAGAATAACGTTAATTTTAAAGTTTAACGGTAAAAAAAGTGAGAAATAACGTTAAAAATAACGTTATTTACTGAAATAACGTTAATTTCAATGTAACGTTATCTAAATTAACGTTATTTATTGACATAACGTTAATTTTAAAATTAACGCTAAAAAAGTAAAAAATAACGTTATACTTAAAAATAACGTTATCATTCCCTGCGCCTGAGACGTATTTTTGACCATATCTCCAAGGATTTTGGGAGGATCGAAATGAAAATAGTACCAAAAGTTGAGGAGTTTATCGAGAGACAAGTGAACGTTTGAATTTTGAAAATCTACTAGTAACTTTTTTTGTAATGTTGCGATTTTCCAAAAATTCCGGGTTTTTTGGGGGATGTTTGTTTACTAAATTGTAAATATTTCGGAAAAAAACCGACTTAAGAAAAAATTAAAAAAAAGGTCCTAATGTATTAGTTAAGCTATCAAATAGCGAAATAATTTTGAAAATCGGTTTATAATTGTGACCTGTAGGTGGTCCCTTTAGATTTGGAATTGTAGAAAAACTGCTGTTTCCGTACATAAAAAGTGATGTAGCTCCTATGATTATTGACCGATCGTCATGGTAATAGAGTTAAAAGATGCAAAAGTAGACGAGAAGTGCATTCGTTGGAATTTTGAAAATTGGTTAATATTATTTCGGCTGCGTCGAGGCAGTCAGCGGGCGCTTTTGTGACACGAGGCGGAGCCGAGTGTCACAATGGTAAAAATAAATAGGTACTACCTAGGTAACTTTAAAAATATAATAGGACTCTGCATTTGGTTTGATTTTGGTTTTTCGTAAATTTTTGTGTTCATTTTCAATGCTCCGATTCTTGCGGGGACTGTAAAATCTGTGAATTTTTAATTGCACTAGTAAAAAATTGGTGCAAGTATTTTAGACCTTATTGATATATTTACCAAAAT
The DNA here is from genome assembly GCA_928269145.1 of Agriphila tristella. Lineage (NCBI taxonomy): Eukaryota > Metazoa > Arthropoda > Insecta > Lepidoptera > Crambidae > Agriphila > Agriphila tristella. The sequence goes on along the minus strand of OV743436.1, from coordinate 23,943,990 downwards.
AACAGTTTTTAATTAAAGAGAATAATTATGGTAGAAAGCAACCGAATTTTAAACGTCAATAAAGTCGAAAATCGTTTGCACCTGTTTTTTTAACTACAGATCACTAGACAATGTTTTCCTACCTTCACTTGTTTTTCCAACATTCATTTGATTTCCGAAATACACGCACATTGTATTTTTATCAAAATTGGAATAAACCTTATAGTTATGTCATTATTTACACTTGATTTTTTGTAGATATTGGTTGATTAACCATATTTATAAATAAAAACAAGAAAGCAACCTAATAAACACACTGTCACACTGTCTGCCCTTCTCTATATTCTTTCCTGTCCCGGGCGTCCCGGGGCCCTACCGCCTAACTCAAAGCTTTAGCCAGAGCGATAGCTAGTCTATATCCATCCTTGTCATATCATAACACGATGACAAGGATGGACAGTGCACTGACGTCATAAACCAAAGCCAGAGTCAAAGCGAGAGAGTTAGGCGGTCCGGGGGCCGAGCCTGCTGGAAGAAATTTCAATGTGAAATAAGTTGTGCTCTTGTCTTTTCTGTTTGTAATTGTGTGTACAGAATTAATAAATAAATAAAATAAATAAATAACACTTTAACGGAAAAGTAAACATTGTTTAAGATTGGAGATGAGAATTGAAAATAAAAAATCATAAAAAATTTTGAGCTTTCTGTTATTTGTGCAAATTCACTGTAAAATTGAACTAAATTGGTTCCTCACTAGGATGCTAGTTTGGGATATGTAATCTATTAATTAATTATTTCATAATAATTAATTAATATCTCAGTAATGTATGAAAATAAATGGAAAAGAAAAAATACGTGCTGCCTAAAAAACGATAAATTTTCATTATATCCATAAAAACACCTACCTAAATATGAGAGTGTCGAAATATGCATTTTTTGCGTCATAAACGGCCGTATCTTTTTTTTTAAGTTGACTTAGAAGTTTTATTTTTTCACAGCTTCAAGAGACCGTAGATCTGAGTATATGGTTTTACTCAAAAATGCTTGTAATATGGTCACTATTTTGACAACCTTCTTTGAACAAAGTCGAGGTTGCCGCGCTCCTCCGATGGTGACGCAACAAAGTTGTATGGGATTTCATTATTATCGAGTTTTAGCCACCAGCAATTTCCTTTGAAAATCCATTATTGGCGAGTTTTGTTTCAAACATAGTTCGGTGAAAAAAGTACACTGTACAACTCGCGCAGATAAAGAATGGGATTAAAAATGGCGTCGTTCATATTCATTTCTCGCTCGCACATTAAACGCCACAACTATCACTCTCTCAGTCAGTCACACTCGTTGTGGTAAGCGCCTTGAGCCGCCATTTTCAATCCCATTCTTTATTTGCGCGGGTGTTGTATTGTTGTAGATGATGTTTTTGTACTTTTTTTTACTTTTTTACTATTTCCTTTTTGATATTTTTGACTTTTTGACTTTTTTGACTTTCTTGCCTTTTTTACTTTTTTGTCATTTTAATCATTTTTGGGCAAAGCCAGATGACGTAGCTGAAAACTGACGACGGACGCATCATTTCATCGAAGCCTGAAATCCTGAGGGAGATCGAGAGCTTATATGGGCAGTTATATTCCACGCAGACACCTGTTGAAAGCAAGGCTAAAGACCCCAGAGCCAAGCTTACCCGACAGTATACCCAAGATATCCTGGACGTCAGCCTGTACGAGATTAGTATGGCTCTCAAACAGCTGAAAAACAACAAGGCGGCTGGTGACGATGTAATCACACAGAACTTCTGAGAGCGGGCGGTAAGCCGATACTCAAAGTCCTCCAGAAGCTCTTTAATTCCGTCATCATCGAGAGCAGAACGCCAAAGACATGGAATATAAGTGAGGTGATCTTGTTCTTTAAAAAGGGTGACAAGTCCCCCTTAAAGAACTATAGACCCATCTCGCTTCTGAGTCATGTCTATAAGTTGTTTTCGAGAGTCCTTACGAATCGTCTCGCTCGCAAGTTCGACGACTTCCAACCTCCCGAACAAGACGGGTTCCGAAAAGGCTTTAGCACCATAGACCACATCCATACGCTGCGGCAGGTTATACAGAAGACTGAGGAGTATAATGAGCCACTTTGCTTAGCGTTCGTGGACTATGAGAAAGCCTTTGATTTGATTGAAACCTGGGCGGTGCTGCAGTCTCTCCAAAGGTGCCAAGTGGACTATAGGTATATCGAGGTGTTGAGGTACTCATACCAAAATGCCACCATGACGATGCGAGTACAGAACCAGAACACAAATCCTATCCAACTGCAGCGTGGTGTGAGACAGGGAGACGTTATTTCTCCGAAACTGTTCACACCTGCGTTGGAGGACATCTTTAAGCTCTTGGACTGGAAAGGACTCGGCATCAACATTAATGGCCAATACCTAACACACCTTCGTTTTGCCGATGATATAGTCCTTATGGCTGAGACCATGAAAGACCTGAACACAATGCTTGAAGATCTCCGTAGTGCTTCCCAAAGAGTAGGTCTTAGGATGAACACGGATAAGACGAAAATTATGTCAAACGCCCATGTTGTATCCTCTCCAGTTCATGTTGGGAACACTACACTTGAAGTTGTTACCTAGGTATTTATGTATACCTAGGACAGGCAGTCCAGTTAGGTAGGTCCAACTTCGAGAAAGAGATCTCTCGTCGAATCCAACTCGGGTGGGCAGCATTCGGGAAGCTTCCAAAAATCTTCGCGTCCGACTTACCTCAGTGTCTCAAGACGAAAGTCTATGAACAGTGTGTGTTGCCAGTGATGACTTACGGCAGTGAAACGTGGTCGCTAACTATGGGTCTCATAAGGAGGCTCAAGGTCACCCAGCGTGCAATGGAGAGAGCCATGCTCGGCGTTTCCCTGCGTGATCGAATCAGAAACGAGGAGATCCGCAGGAGAACTAAAGTAACCGACATCGCTCGAAGGATTGCTCAGCTGAAGTGGCAATGGGCGGGACACATAGCGAGAAGAACCGATGGCCGTTGGGGCGGAAAGGTTTTGGAATGGCGACCGTGCACCGGACGACGCTCCGTGGGTAGGCCCCCGACAAGGTGGACCGACGATCTGGTGAAGGTCGCGGGAAGCCAGTGGATGCAGGCAGCGCAGGACCGATCGTCGTGGAGATCCTTAGGGGAGGCCTATACCTAACAGTGGGTGTCGTGCGGCTGATATGATGATGATAACATTTTTGACATTTTGGACCAAGTCTTGTATAGAGCTTTACTCAAAAATGTCAAAAGTGACAAATATGTCAAAAAGGTCATAAAAGACAAAAATGTCAAAAAATACAAAAATTACAAAATGGTCATTTTGGTAATTTTTGAAATTTTTGAGTAAAGCACTATACAAGACTTGGTCCACTATGATTGCACTGCTGGCCACGCTATGATGGCCTCAAGCTGAGCTTAACTACGACGGCCTGGACCAGCGCTAAGCTACGCTATCGGCCATCATCATCGCGCTGCCAGCAATGCAGTCATTATTGACCGCGTCAGTAATGTACTATTAATTTCAACTCGATACCTTTATGCGTTCTCGAGATAAAGGGTCTTCACAGACAGACAGACAGACGGACAACAAAGTAATCCTATTAGGGTTCCGTTTTTCTTTTTGAGGTACGGAACCCTAAATAAAAAGACAAGAAAAGTCGTACTAAAAAAATAAATAAATTAAAAAATATTAAAAACACGACTGCCCTGCCAAAATGAACTAAAAAGTTAAACAACAAGTGTCATTGCAGTCGGGGGACCTTATCATGGAACAATTTTTGATCAAAGAGGTCCCCCGACTGCAATGACACTTGTTGTTTAACTTTTTAGTTCGTTTTGGCAGGGCAGTCGTGTTTTTAATATTTTTTTAATTTATTTATTTTTATTTCACACATTTTAGTGACATATTATATAGTTTTGGAATGTGCTCATCAAGGCCTTTCATTTGATGCCCATATTGTAATAATAGAAGAAGATTTTTTTTTTCACATTTGAAAATGGCGTCGTACAGTCGCCATATTGATTTTTTCTAAAAAAAATATAGCCAGTGTCACTCGGAATGTTGTAAGGATTCTAACGATACCCCATTTATCCAAATCAGTTCAGGCATTTAGAAGTTATGGTGGAATAAAGAAACTCACATACCCACAAACATACATGAATCCTGAACACATAACACTCTTTTTGCTTTGTCGCAGTCGTGGGCAGTCGTGTAAAAATGTGATAGTAGGGAGCTTTAAAAAATAGGATGTAGGTACGCACAATTTTTATAGACATTTTATAAATTAGGTAACTTCTTATAATGCTTCTAGGATAGCTACAATATTATAATGGTCATCCTACGAGCTCAAAAACCGCAAATCGATATACAGCATCGCCGTTTGGTACCTACACGTAATACTTGAGGCCAAAATAGAATTTTGGACCCGTAGTTCTTAAAAACTCTTCCCTCAGGAGAGGAGTTATAGCACAAAATATAGAATTTACAGAAGGACCACTCCCGCCTTCCGCGAAAATTGTTACCTAAAGTTGCCGGACTCACTAGGGTTGCTATTATATTGATTCTGAATGAGTCAGGGAGGCCCATGGTATCTCAATATGTAAAATAATTAAAATATACGTTAGGTACTATTTTTAAAACAAGAAGTGTCTTTTAACACGTTTTAATGGGGATGGCAACGCAAAGCTAATTGTAGATGTCGCTGCGTGCGCTTGTTCCTAAGATTGTACTTTTGATTGGTTAAAATATGTCAGAAATGACATTTAACATTTGAAACAACCAATCAAACGATTTTGGTACAAGCGTTTGTGGCGCCATTAGTTCCTCAGTTTGCATCCCCATTAGTTCGCTTTCTTGTTTGTTTCTTTATTTTTTTGTTCGCAAAAGCAAAATTAAGATTTTATACTAGCTTCCCGATGAGCTAGAGACTTGAAATTTTGCACAAAGATCCAGAACTGGGAAAGTATACACTATTATGGTGTCACTGAGCTGATCTGATGATGGAACCGGAAGAAAGTCAGCAGACAGCAACTCTGAAATAAAACCATACAACCCTATCGAGATTGGGCTCGCTAGAATCGTCTTGACAAGTACTCTGATGGGAGACGAGGTCAAGGTTCTGATAATGAAGCCGGAAGAAGGCCAAAGGAACTCGGTATTGAAACCATGCAACCCCATCGAGTTTGGGCTGGTTTGATTTGTCTTGACTAGTACTCTGATGGGAGATGGTTTCCAGGATCTGATGATGGAGACAGAAAAAAGGCCACAGGAATTCTGTAATAAAACTATACAAACTCATCGAGTTTGGGCTCGTTTGATTCGTCTTGACGAGTACTCTGATGATGACGTTTTCCAGGGTTCCGAACTCGGCTGGCACCCTGCCGTGCGTGTGTTAAAAAAACTTAGTTAGGTACTGCAAGTAAAATGTTATTTGGGATTTAAATAATTATTTAATAACTGATGTCTCCAAAATGTAAGTACCTAGTATTTGACGCCGCCCGCACGCCGACAAAGAGAAATACTTAAACTACAGTAGGTACCTAAACACTGGCACTTTACACAAAGTAGATACGTAGTTACCATTAGGGGCCGTCCATTAATCACGTGATGTTTTATTAGCAACTTTTTAACCCCCCCTCCCCCATGGTGATACGTGGTGAGGTTTTAGATTACCCCTCCCCCCCTACCCAAAATCACGTGTATTTTTTTGGTACTAAGTATAGGTAATTAAAAAAATCTGATTTTTATCTTTAAGTACAGGATAACAGGTATAATCTAATTATAATTCTGGAAAATTAAGCTTCCCCCTCCGTCCTAAAATTGAGTGTTTAGAGAAAAAATCAATACACGTGATATCTTACTACACCCCCCCGCCCCCTTGGTGATATTTGGTGATTTTTTCTGAACCCCCTCCCCCCCCTTCGAGCCTCACGTGATTAATGGACGACCCCTTACTACTTGCCGCCGCGCCGTTACGTAGGTAGGTACTTTGTGCTTTTCCAGCGAACGATAAGTTAAAGAAAAACAAAAGCCCATTTCTGCTGCTAAGTAGGTACTTACTTGTTGTTTGAATATGTAGGTACCTTATGAAATGAATGATTGGTCGTTACTTTAGTTCCAAAAAGTACCTACCGATGCCTACAAACTCAAGAAAACCAAGTTTTACTTACTTACCTACCTTTTATATCGTTTGGAAGTACCTAAGCTAAGCTAAGCACTGTTTTTTGTTGTGTTTAAGCAACTAAACACACTGTAAGCATAATAACAACGATTATTCATTTTGTTATCACAAACACTTGACTACAAATTCGCTGCAACTTACGTAAATACGTGACAAACGGCCGCGCTAGCGCTTGCGACAGTCACGAGTCACGACTGAGCACTGTCTAAAACTGCCTGAGAATCACTGTAAACTCGTAATGTCAATATCTGCGTGCGAAATGGCGCTTTGTTCCGAGTGGGCTCTCTGTCTGGCGCCGCCACTACTTACTTTGTGGTTATGGTGTCGTCTTTTTTTTTGTATGGGAAAAAAATAATTTTGTTCTAAAACCTATCGTGTATGGTATCGAATGAAAGGGCTTGCTGAGCCGGTTCTAAAAATATATCATTACATTTCAGCCCCTTGTTTTAAATTAAACATTTTCAAAACATACCATGTTTGGGCTCCTACAGATACGAAGCGGTTAAATTATTTTTTGTAAAATACACCTTAAGAGTTATATTATATCCTCATATCAAATCACAAGAAAGCAATTTTGATAATATTTACATATTTTTTTTTCTAATTTTTGCCCAAACTTACGTTTGTATGGGATTTTTGGTTTAAAATAAAACAAGTGCCAGCCCTTTCATTCGATATCACACACGATAGGTTTCAGAACAAACATTTTTTTTATCACTTATAATCACTTTGTAAAAGCTTCGTAATCATGAAAAATAAAAAATAAAACTAAATGTCAATATTTTCAAAATTGCTTTCTTCAGGTTGGATATGAGAATATTACATTATCATTTGACGTACTATTTTATGACAAAATATTCAACTAAGTATATCGTATCTGTAGGAGCCCAAACATGATGTTTTGAAAATGTTTTTGGTTTAATCACTTTGTATGGTCGCAGTTGTCGTCCTGCGGGTCAAGGGTCGGTCCTGGCCGTCTTGATAACGTCTTTTGCCAGTTCAGCACCAGTTCCGTTTTCTGTCGATAGTCATCTGTCCGTCCGTCCCGTACGTCAACCCTGTCACCCTCCGTCTGTCTGTCAGTCATTAGTCAAAGGAGGCTGGACGCCGCGACATTTAAAACAAGTAGCTGATATGTAAGGATGTGATATATTTTTAGAACCGGCTCAGCAAACCCTTTCATTCGATACCATACACGATAGGTTTTATAAAGTCTTTGTTTAGAACAAAAAAAAAATTTCCCCATACAACAAAAAATTACACCATAACTACTCTTCTAAAGGGAAGAATTTTTAAGAACTGCGGGTCCAACATTTTGTTTTGACCTCAAATATACGTGTACCAAAGGGCTTTGCTGTACATCCATTTGCGATTTTTTTTCTCGTACGAGTAGGACTATTAGGACCGTTAGTTATCGAGTTAAAGATAAAGTAGGTATTTCCACGGGATCTTTTCGTGAAAGTCGACTGCAGGTAATAATGGTTTTACTGTTCTCGTTACCGCGTCGTAGTTTTATTCGGTCAGAATTGCCCACGTAAAGTTCGTATTTTCTTGAGTGGTAAGAGCAAAGTTCAGGCGGTAGTCGAGTCGCCTAGTGTTTCCCCGTTAATATTTATTCGAGGCTATTAGTGGGAGCCACTTTATAACCTCGATATCGATGGCAGGGGAACGTTTTACTTTACCAATTTCACAATTTGTGAACACTTTATTTGAAATCAGTATTTTCATTTTTACTAGTATTCGTTCGTTTTCAAATGTAGCTCGCCAAAAAGAAATGTTTTTAAAATGAAAACTAACTTTATAGGGCTTAAAAAATAATGTTGACTGCTTAGGATAGGCTTGGTACACAATAGTAAACCGCAATTTAGCTTTTATAATAGATCCTTAAAAAACATCCATGAAATTAATAAAGAATCAGTATGTAGGTATTTGACGACGTATAATGAATTCAAGAAGATATAGCTAAATGTCCTGTATTACTACACCGTAACACCATTATCTTAGTCCATAATATTAATGGCATAGCTACTTACTGTTATCAGAACGCGTACCTAGTCGGTGCGGTGTGTGACAGAATCATCAAGCAGGATAATTTTCCTGCTTCATAAATCGTCCGCCAGTCGGCGCACTACCGCCAACTTGGCGCTGGCGTAGACCTGGCCAACGCTATCGGCACAAACGTCAAATAAGAGGAAAACACATTTATGTGGCCGTGCTGCCGCTATTGTGGCGCCATTGGTTAATAGAATCCCGAATTTTATCAACAGCGGCTGGGTAGCCGCTATTCAACTTTACCAAAAATCATTTTATTTGATGCTATTGCCATGCTGACGACATTACATAGCGGAATCGAGGCTCAGAATGGAGCGCGCTACGTAACTTTCGTAGTGCGCGTTGTGCTACGACTGCTACGAGTCATAGCACAACGTGCACACGGTCGTAGCCGTCGTAGCACAGCAGGGCCCTATTTAATAAATGTGACAATTTGTCACCTGTCATGACAATTTTAAATCTATTGCCTCAAACAATTTGATAATAGAATAAACTACTCATAGGCTACACCCTACACCGCACCAAATTGTTGTCACGTTATTAAAGAGGGTCCCAGATCGCGTCGCCGTAGCCTACGACATGCTCTGTGCTACGGCCGCGGGATTTCCACGTCAATATCGAAAGTCTCTCTTTTTAACACGTTTTTATTGTTGCTTATTGTGATAATTTGACAATACCATACAACACGAGAACCTTTATCACAGAATAAGTAATGGATTTTTTTAACGGTGTTCAGGTCTCTCTGATTTATAAAACTACCTATCTTATTTTTTGATAATAGATTCTGTATAAATTATAGCTTTTTGTTTTATTTTTAATCTTTTTGCGTGAAATATAATCCATAAATAAGTATGATAGTAGCTGTAGTAAATAAGTATGATGATGTGATAGATGATAAAATGCTGAATTGCTGATACCAGTGGCGAATGCTCTTCACAAAATGCCTCAGTGATTTGATCACGAGACTTTATGATGATGAAGACAATGAAAGCAGTCCTTGTTGTTAAAAAATAAATAACCTTATTTTATAAATAAAATATATATACCTACCTACCATAATTGTGCAGATCGCGCTTTTGGGAAAATAATATGATTAACTTTCAGAACAAGTATTAACTTATTTTGTTTTTTGTATTCGAGTCACGTAAGCTCTTTGAGTATATTTATGTACCAACGAATGGATTTAAAAATCATAAAATTTAAGTGTCCAATACGGTAGCTTGGAAAGAGATTTTAGTTATTTTGAACGTAGCTATTTTTATTCCTATGAGCTCCTAATAATGTAACTTAGTTCCGAAAGGTTATATCTTATAGTTACCTACCTAACTCTCACATAACAGCACTTTTAAACTTAAGCAACTTATGAATTTGTTCAGGGGTTACTATAATAAATGGCCTAACAGTAAAATGTATGCCTACAATAAATATGTATAAGCATTTATCGTAAAACCGCGAACATTAATATGTTAATTTGTTCGACAAACCGCAGCGGGTGTAAAATCATATAAAATTGTATAATTCACCCGTGACTCATATTTACGAAAATATCTGGTGAATGAAAATTTCAAAAATAAATATTGAATCGGAGAGAAACAAACATTGGACGGACGTCCTCTAAAATGAATTTAACGAATCAAATCAGCGATTGAATTTGGCACAAACGTAATAAAATTATGTGTTGTACGATGGGATTACCTCTGTTGATGGATATTTTGTATTTAAATTTCTTGTTTTGTATGTATATCTTGAAATGGGCTGTCTTCAGCGAGTCGCTTCAACTTTTAATTCAAGTTGTTGTCTTATATTATCTTCTCTAAAGCACACGGTTTTTGGAGGTAATATTGCATGCGTCTGACGCAAGTTGAGTACCTAATTGAAAGTTGAAGCAACTCGGTGAAAACAGTAATATAGTTGCAAGTAATTAACTAAAGCAAGTGTTCATTCTGATATACAAAAATAATCTTGGAAATAATCACAGAACAGTGATTTTTTTAAAGAATCACGTGTTTAGTTCAGGCACCGGAAGTCTTTTGATTTTGATTTACGATATCTCGTATTCTCATGATGCTATGACTGTTTTGTTTGCATATCAAATAGGGTTTTCCTATCAAAGAATCTATTTATAGTATTTTTTTTTATTTTCATTCTGTAAATACCAAAAACCCAAACACACGAAGGGGTTTTTGAGGGGTTCCCTGGTTTAGTTGATCCTATCTTAGAGTAAGACGGGTGACAAACGAAGCCTTTTGTTGCTCGAAGGATCCTATCAAGGACGAGGTTACCAGAATACCTAGTTAAAATACCATAACATGTAGGTAGTGTACCTATTTAAATAACTGACGTTTATTTAAAGTTCTCTCTCACGAAGTCCGTTTTGCTATTTATGTTGTTAGGCGTGCACCAAAGAGGATACATGTAAAAACGAGCGTTTTAGCGTGCACATATGCACATGTACAAATTAATTTAGTGTGCGACGAGAGCTTGCTGATGCACACTAAAACAGTGTTTATGTGCACGCCTAACAACATTCATAGCAAAAAAAAAACCCGGTCAAATGCGTGTCGGGCCACGCGCAGTAGGGTTCCGTAGTTACCATATACCATGCCTTCTTTAATAGCACTATCATTTTTCATCTGCAAAAATAACTTTGTTGTTCATAGAGTTTTATAAATGACAAAGTTATATTTGCGGTTTTAGAAAATATACTAATTATCTCTAAAACTACTAAATATATCTCGTTCAAACTAATTTTCGTTGTAACAGTTATATTTTTTTTAGATTTTTCACTCTCTTATTTTAAAAGTTAGAGGGGGGGGGGGGCACACATTTTACCACTTTGGCAGTGTATATCTTTCAAACGGTTGACTTGACCACAGAACAAAGAAAAAAATTTTTTTGGTACTAAGTATAGGTAATTAAAAAAATCTGATTTTTATCTTTAAGTACAGGATAACAGGTATAATCTAATTATAATTCTGGAAAATTAAGCTTCCCCCTCCGTCCTAAAATTGAGTGTTTAGAGAAAAAATCAATACACGTGATATCTTACTACACCCCCCCGCCCCCTTGGTGATATTTGGTGATTTTTTCTGAACCCCCTCCCCCCCTTCGAGCCTCACGTGATTAATGGACGACCCCTTACTACTTGCCGCCGCGCCGTTACGTAGGTAGGTACTTTGTGCTTTTCCAGCGAACGATAAGTTAAAGAAAAACAAAAGCCCATTTCTGCTGCTAAGTAGGTACTTACTTGTTGTTTGAATATGTAGGTACCTTATGAAATGAATGATTGGTCGTTACTTTAGTTCCAAAAAGTACCTACCGATGCCTACAAACTCAAGAAAACCAAGTTTTACTTACTTACCTACCTTTTTATATCGTTTGGAAGTACCTAAGCTAAGCTAAGCACTGTTTTTTGTTGTGTTTAAGCAACTCGTAATGTCAATATCTGCGTGCGAAATGGCGCTTTGTTCCGAGTGGGCTCTCTGTCTGGCGGAGCGCCGCCACTACTTACTTTGTGGTTATGGTGTCGTCTTTTTTTTGTATGGGAAAAAATAATTTTGTTCTAAAACCTATCGTGTATGGTATCGAATGAAAGGGCTTGCTAAGCCGGTTCTAAAAATATATCATTACATTTCAGCCCCTGGTTTTAAATTAAACATTTTCAAAACATACCATGTTTGGGCTCCTACAGATACGATGCGGTTAAATTATTTTTTGTAAAATACACCTTAAGAGTTATATTATATCCTCATATCAAATCACAAGAAAGCAATTTTGATAATATTTACATATTTTTTTTTCTAATTTTTGCCCAAACTTACGTTTGTATGGGATTTTTGGTTTAAAATAAAACAAGTGCCAGCCCTTTCATTCGATATCACACACGATAGGTTTCAGAACAAAATTTTTTTTTTTCACTTATAATCACTTTGTAAAAGCTTCGTAATCATGAAAAATAAAAAATAAAACTAAATGTCAATATTTTCAAAATTGCTTTCTTCAGGTTGGATATGAGAATATTACATTATCATTTGAGGTACTATTTTATGACAAAATATTCAACTAAGTATATCGTATCTGTAGGAGCCCAAACATGGCATGTTTTGAAAATGTTTTTGGTTTAATCACTTTGTATGGTTGTCGTCCTGCGGGTCAAGGGTCGGTCCTGGCCGTCTTGATAACGTCTTTTGCCAGTTCAGCACCAGTTCCGTTTTCTGTCGATAGTCATCTGTCCGTCCGTCCCGTACGTCAACCCTGTCACCCTCCGTCTGTCTGTCAGTCATTAGTCAAAGGAGGCTGGACGCCGCGACATTTAAAACAAGTAGCTGATATGTAAGGATGTGATATATTTTTAGAACCGGCTCAGCAAACCCTTTCATTCGATACCATACACGATAGGTTTTATAAAGTCTTTGTTTAGAACAAAAAAAATCAAAACAATTTCCCCATACAACAAAAAATTACACCATAACTACTCTTCTAAAGGGAAGAATTTTTAAGAACTGCGGGTCCAACATTTTGTTTTGACCTCAAATATACGTGTACCAAAGGGCTTTGCTGTACATCCATTTGCGATTTTTTTTCTCGTACGAGTAGGACTATTAGGACCGTTAGTTATCGAGTTAAAGATAAAGTAGGTATTTCCACGGGATCTTTTCGTGAAAGTCGACTGCAGGTAATAATGGTTTTACTGTTCTCGTTACCGCGTCGTAGTTTTATTCGGTCAGAATTGCCCACGTAAAGTTCGTATTTTCTTGAGTGGTAAGAGCAAAGTTCAGGCGGTAGTCGAATCGCCTAGTGTTTCCCCGTTAATATTTATTCGAGGCTATTCGTGGGAGCCACTTTATAACCTCGATATCGATGGCAGGGGAACGTTTTACTTTACCAATTTCACAATTTGTGAACACTTTATTTGAAATCAGTATTTTCATTTTTACTAGTATTCGTTCGTTTTCAAATGTAGCTCGCCAAAAAGAAATGTTTTTAAAATGAAAACTAACTTTATAGGGCTTAAAAAATAATGTTGACTGCTTAGAATAGATGCTTGGTCGACAATAGTAAAACGCAATGTAGCTTTTATAATAGATCCTTAAAAAACATCCATGAAATTAATAAAGAACCAGTATGTAGGTATTTGACGACGTATAATGAATTCAAGAAGATCAGCATGTCCTGTATTACTAAAACTGTAACACCATAATCTTAGTCCATAATATTAATGGCATAGCTACTTACTGTAGCACAACGCGTACCTAGTCGGTGCGGTGTGTGACAGAATCATCAAGCAGGATAATTTTTCTGCTTCATAAATCGTCCGCCAGTCGGCGCACTACCGCCAACTTGGCGCTGGCGTAGACCTGGCCAACGCTATCGGCACAAACGTCAAATAAGAGGAAAACACATTTATGTGGCCGTGCTGCCGCTATTGTGGCGCCATTGGTTAATAGAATCCCGAATTTTATCAACAGCGGCTGGGTAGCCGCTATTCAACTTTACCAAAAATCATTTTATTTGATGCTATTGCCATGCTGACGACATTACATAGCGGAATCGAGGCTCAGAATGGAGCGCGCTACGTAACTTTCGTAGTGCGCGTTGTGCTACGACTGCTACGAGTCATAGCACAACGTGCACACGGTCGTAGCCGTCGTAGCACAGCAGGGCCCTATTTAATAAATGTGACAATTTGTCACCTGTCATGACAATTTTAAATCTATTGCCTCAAACAATTTGATAATAGAATAAACTACTCATAGGCTACACCCTACACCGCACCAAATTGTTGTCACGTTATTAAAGAGGGTCCCAGATCGCGTCGCCGTAGCCTACGACATGCTCTGTGCTACGGCCGCGGGATTTCCACGTCAATATCGAAAGTCTCTCTTTTTAACACGTTTTTATTGTTGCTTATTGTGATAATTTGACAATACCATACAACACGAGAACCTTTATCACAGAATAAGTAATGGATTTTTTTAACGGTGTTCAGGTCTCTCTGATTTATAAAACTACCTATCTTATTTTTTGATAATAGATTCTGTATAAATTATAGCTTTTTGTTTTATTTTTAATCTTTTTGCGTGAAATATAATCCATAAATAAGTATGATAGTAGCTGTAGTAAATAAGTATGATGATGTGATAGATGATAAAATGCTGAATTGCTGATACCAGTGGCGAATGCTCTTCACAAAATGCCTCAGTGATTTGATCACGAGACTTTATGATGATGAAGACAATGAAAGCAGTCCTTGTTGTTAAAAAATAAATAACCTTATTTTATAAATAAAATATATATACCTACCTACCATAATTGTGCAGATCGCGCTTTTGGGAAAATAATATGATTAACTTTCAGAACAAGTATTAACTTATTTTGTTTTTTGTATTCGAGTCACGTAAGCTCTTTGAGTATATTTATGTACCAACGAATGGATTTAAAAATCATAAAATTTAAGTGTCCAATACGGTAGCTTGGAAAGAGATTTTAGTTATTTTGAACGTAGCTATTTTTATTCCTATGAGCTCCTAATAATGTAACTTAGTTCCGAAAGGTTATATCTTATAGTTACCTACCTAACTCTCACATAACAGCACTTTTAAACTTAAGCAACTTATGAATTTGTTCAGGGGTTACTATAATAAATGGCCTAACAGTAAAATGTATGCCTACAATAAATATGTATAAGCATTTATCGTAAAACCGCGAACATTAATATGTTAATTTGTTCGACAAACCGCAGCGGGTGTAAAATCATATAAAATTGTATAATTCACCCGTGACTCATATTTACGAAAATATCTGGTGAATGAAAATTTCAAAAATAAATATTGAATCGGAGAGAAACAAACATTGGACGGACGTCCTCTAAAATGAATTTAACGAATCAAATCAGCGATTGAATTTGGCACAAACGTAATAAAATTATGTGTTGTACGATGGGATTACCTCTGTTGATGGATATTTTGTATTTAAATTTCTTGTTTTGTATGTATATCTTGAAATGGGCTGTCTTCAGCGAGTCGCTTCAACTTTTAATTCAAGTTGTTGTCTTATATTATCTTCTCTAAAGCACACGGTTTTTGGAGGTAATATTGCATGCGTCTGACGCAAGTTGAGTACCTAATTGAAAGTTGAAGCAACTCGGTGAAAACAGTAATATAGTTGCAAGTAATTAACTAAAGCAAGTGTTCATTCTGATATACAAAAATAATCTTGGAAATAATCACAGAACAGTGATTTTTTTAAAGAACCACGTGTTTAGTTCAGGCACCGGAACTCTTTTGATTTTGATTTACGATATCTCGTATTCTCATGATGCTATGACTGTTTTGTTTGCATATCAAATAGGGTTTTCCTATCAAAGAATCTATTTATAGTATTTTTTTTATTTTCATTCTGTAAATACCAAAAACCCAAACACACGAAGGGGTTTTTGAGGGGTTCCCTGGTTTAGTTGATCCTATCTTAGAGTAAAGCTAGGGTTTCCTAGGATAGCGGTGCCGTCATATTACGGCCATAATATAGCGGCGTTGAATATTATCTATGTAAACAATACGGCGACACCGTAACGTCAGAAACCGAGCCGTATTGCTTATATAGAAAAAGTTTTACGCCGCTAAATTACGGCCGTAATTGGACGGCACTGTCATCCTAGGAAACCCTAGCTTAAGACGGGTGACAAACGAAGCCTTTTGTTGCTCGAAGGATCCTATCAATGACGAGGTTACCAGAATACCTAGTTAAAATACCATAACATGTAGGTAGTGTACCTATTTAAATAACTGACGTTTATTTAAAGTTCTCTCTCACGAAGTCCGTTTTGCTATTTATGTTGTTAGGCGTGCACCAAAGAGGATACACGTAAAAACACGCGTTTTTAGCGTGCACATGTGCACATGTACAAATTAATTTAGTGTGCGACGAGAGCTTGCTGATGCACACTAAAACAGTGTTTATGTGCACGCCTAATAACATTCATAGCAAAAAAAACCCGGTCAAATGCGTGTCGGGCCACGCGCAGTAGGGTTCCGTAGTTACTATATACCATGCCTTCTTTAATAGCACTATCATTTTTCATCTGCAAAAATAACTTTGTTGTTCATAGAGTTTTATAAATGACAAAGTTATATTTGCGGTTTTAGAAAATATACTAATTATCTCTAAAACTACTAAATATATCTCGTTCAAACTAATTTTCGTTGTAACAGTTATATTTTTTTTAGATTTTTCACTCTCTTATTTTAAAAGTTAGAGGGGGGGGGGGGACACATTTTACCACTTTGGCAGTGTATATCTTTCAAACGGTTGACTTGACCACAGAACAAAGAAAAAAAATTCCCCCCCAGTAGAAGTCGCATGTGGGCGGCACCCGTGTAACATCAGATCTGCGAAGCTCCGCACATCTTTGAATTTTACTCCGTCAGTCGTATGAACGAACGCCAAACAAAAACATCTTCAAAAATAATATAAAAATGCCGAGATGCATTATATTAAAGGTCAAAATCGATATCCACATATTATATCATTTTGCAATCGGGTGCATAAAATATCAGAGGCGAGCTTTATTTAATTAATTTTGATTTTGAAAACATCATTCTGATAGACGCATTCTTCAGAATACCTAAAATCTTGTCAGTGACACCTTTCATGTAAGGTAGAATGGCAGGTCGTCGTTCTACTGTGGCTAACTTAACATGGTTTCTATGTTGGAGGCGTGGTACTGGCAGTTTGTTACTTCACAGAACGTGCTTGTCATGCTGAAGCTCAGCTGTCAGGTGTTGTTGGTCACAGTCACAGATCCCGCGTACTCTCTGAAACAACTATTTCCCTACGGTAGGTAGCCAAGTAGCTAACTGTAAAGGATGGTGGTGGGATTCACCATTGAAATATCTATCTGTAAGTGTTGCTTTTCGAAACATCCGAAATCCGATATATTTATTTTATTTGGGTTTCTGAATTTTGAATTTCAAATATTTTTTGCCTAGTAACTAAGAAATGTCAGGATTCCATCGAATTATGAAATAGAGTTTAAACGGCCTATTGATCTGAAAATATTTAGGATAAGCTAAGTGAAGAATTTCAACCAACCCGGTCTCCCTATAACTCATTAAATTTTCTTAAAGTACTTTATGTATTAATAAATAAGATGGTAAATCGCACCATTAAAATTAGCTTGTGCCATCTAGCGGCTGAGTAGCAGCATTATAAATATACGTATTATTTAATTTGGAACTAAGTTGCTTTGGTAATACGACTGAATCTAAATAAATAAACTTTGTGATTTATGGCTTTCTGGATATTTTACATTTTTACTTTTTATCCAATTATGTGTTCACAAAGTGTGTGTGCGAAGCATATAATGGGGGGCTTGGCTTCGATTTTTAATGTGTTTGTTTGGTTACACTGGTTTTCATACTAATTGACTTTGAGAAAAAAATGTCTTAGAAACCTCAATGACATTTTTAAAGACTTATCTATAGCACGTATTGATTTGATGAAAAAACATATTTTCAGTTTCAGTTCCATGTATGGGGAGCTCCCCATAGCCAAGTTTCAACTGTGTAATCCTAATAGTTTCGGAATAAAGTGGCTGTGACATATGGACGGACGGACAGACCGACACACATCTATAAGGGTTCCGTTTTTGCCTTTAGGCTACGGAACCCTAAAATCGGTCTTCGTAAGATAGAAGAACTTTACCTGCTTCAAGATATTAAAGAACTGTCTGCAGAAACGGCTTAAAAGAAAGTTACATTTTCTGATGAACTTGTATTTCGCAGGTGAAAAAAATTACCATGGAATTGTATTATTTACTCTGTGTCCATGGTATATTGCCCTCTCTCGGTGCTGATTATTTCGTAATTTCCAGATGACTTGACTTGTTAACGCAAACACAACAGCAGTGTCTCTTATTTTATTTTCACTTAATTGTCACACCTACAACACCAGCCATTAAGAATAAACAGCAGTTGGCAAAAGCATTACCCGGTAATCCGACCACACCTAACATCGCTCCGCGGTATGCGTTAACTGCGTCGTAATGGCGTTTTTATGATTCCTCAAGCCATCAGCGCGCCCTATTGTTTCTTGGCTTGATTTATTTACTCCCTGGAGATGTGTGTGATGCCGATGTGTTTTAAAGACTTTGGGAATAACATTGATGTGCCGTATTATTCCAGACTTTTTGTAAATTGAATATAATAACTTACTTCCTAAATTTTTGATTTTGATCGAATTAAAAAAAAAGTTTTTAGCTGGTACAAAAGCGTTAAAATAACCGAAATTTGGTATAACTTACGCTAAGACGAAAAAAGACGCCACACACGACAAGGCAGGTACCTAATTTGAAGGAAATATAACCTATTTGAAAACTTGCCGGTTCGAAGTGCAAAGCAGCATTTCTTACATTTTTATTTTTTAAAACAACATTCGAGAAGAAATGCTTGAACGCTAGGTAACTAGTGAAAGTATGAAGTTTTTATTTAAATATTATTTTCACATAGTTCGAATTGAATTGAGATGAGGATACGTGGAGTAAGATCTAGAAAATGAAGCGAGATTGAATAAATTAAAGAAAAGGGAAAATGGGATGAGGTATCACTAGTTTCAGCAATATTTATGGTTGTAGTATCTTTTATTAAATTATGTACCATGTTGATTTCGAGAAGACAGCCATTTGTTTGAATTGACTTGAATTTTTCATTTGATTGACATATCGAGCTCGGCTTAGATAAAATTTATGAAAATAATATGATGAACATTTTTATATAGAAAGTTAAAAGAAATTAAAAGTTCTTACTTACTAAAACTTTTAAGTAAAGTTGAGGTCTTCAGTAAAATAGACAGCGTAGGTAGTAAATACACGTAAATAAAACACGATCGAAGATGCGACTCAAGTCCTTGTAAAAACTTTATTACCCCAGTATTCCCAAGAACTCTTTAATAAAAGAACGTAAAACAGACGGCATTGATCATAAAAAAGTTTTATAAATCTCAGTAATACTAAACAATATTATTGCTTTAGAATCTCTTATGATGTTCGCGATTCTGGTTTTGGTTTGCGAAAGTCTTTATTATTTTCTCTACACTCAACTGTCAAAATCCATTGCCTTATAGTATTAAAAAAGCGATAAAAAATCATCGACCCCTAGCACGACCACCGAAACACGATATGATATTACAACGTTTTATCGACACTCAACCACAATATAGAGCGAGTACAGTAGTTTAGCGCGCGCTCGAACAACGCACACATAGACATCTCTCACCGACACTGTAAAACCGGAATCTCAAAACAATCTCAAACCACTTCGAGTACGTGACAAAGCGGTGAGAGCTGTCTTTGTGTGTGTCCGATGCTCGAGCGCCCGTATAGTACTAAGTTCAACTTCTGTTATCTCTCTACTCAACCGTCAAAATATCGCATTTGTTTGGGTCACAAAGTTAATATACCTGTAATATTAACTTAATGGTTTGGGTGGTCCAGGCATCAGGCCCAATGGTAAATAGAAAAAAAAATTCAGGTCAATGCCCAATGGCCTTAGCTTGACAGGTTCCTGCTCAAAAACCGGCAGCGGTGGCGGGCGCGGCCAAAAAAAATATTTTAAATCTATGTGGACTTGGAAGGTAACTTTTTAATTATTGACACAAAGAGCATCGATGACACGTGTGACACTAAATCTGTCATTCGTAGCGTATTTGGTTTTGGTCGTTTTGGTATATGTTTATCCACTTTTGTATAAATGTATTGTGAAGACTTTAACTGTTTATAGTTACTTATTTTTTTTAAGAAATCTGTTTTAATTTATTGATTTAAGAAGTTAAAGTATCCAGTTAAGCATGTCTTCGAGTACTTCTTGCACTGAAGCTACTTCAGTCCCTGTTGAGGAGATCTATCAAGGATCTATGTCCTCGTCATCTACTGATCCTCCTACTCCTATCGAACAGTGGTCAATTACAATAGCCCCAAAGCTGACCCTGTTTAAAGATGGTTTTTATGACCCAGGCAGTGGCGAGATATGTGCCAAATATATTCCAATGTCATCCAGTTCGGTCAATAGACATGTGTACTTTAATTACCCATGTGTTAATGACCCTGGAATAGAAGACGCTCTTTTAGAACCAGGTAATTTCTAATATTTTAGTTTTGATATTGCATATTTTTTTATTGAACAGCTCCAGGATCTAGATGACATTAAAGATTTAAATCTTGAGGACATGAATTCCCATAAGTTCGGTTATTATGAGACCATAAGGAAATTAGGCTTGCTATGTTTATCAATCGCCGTCTTTAAATCTAATTTGGATACTTACGTAATCCTAATAAGTAATAAGAGTAAAGCAAAACCCTTTGTCAAAGCCCAGAAAATGTGTCCAAAATTATTTAACTTGAAAACGCACAAATAAAAATGTTTCATCTCTTAAAAGGTGATGCGGTCAAGCAAGACTACGATTTATTTTAGTTGAGTCAGTACTATACTAATTCTGTGATTATAAGTATATGTAGTTCGCAGTAATATCTTTGTTAAGTTATAAGATAACTAATCATTCTAGATAAAATAAAAGTGTACGAACCTGACGGTCAAGAGCTGTATCTAGATTTGTGTGAAGAGATGAAGGTTGTCCCCGTGAGAAGCTTTCATCGTGGGCTACTGGAACGGGACATAGACTTAAGGGTATGAAACTTTACTGTACCTATCTCTTCTTTGAATGTCTAGAAGCGTGTTCTTTATCATTGCTGAATAGATAGGATAAGATAGGTCAAGGTATTCGTTGCGTTTGGATAGTAAATGGCGAACTAACAAGTGATCTGCCTGATAGGCATTAAGACGCAAAATCTAGATAATGCTGAATTAACTGAATGTCCTCAGTATATGAGGGCCTAATCTGAAAGCGAACTATGATAATCAGATCATGGACTCTATTCCACTTCGTCAGATTCAAAGTTCAGGATTAAGGTCTACAGATCAATATTCTAGGTAATACAAACTATGAACTTCGTCCATATTTTCTTTCTTTTTAAATATACTTTAAAATCTCATGGACCCGGTGGGAAAAGAAGAACATTAGAGTCCTGGACCTTGGGGAATAACCCTTAGTCGAGTGCAAGAAGTCTTGTTATTTTCCAGTATTACTGTGTGAACCCAGTGGGAGTGAGGGCGATGAGTCTGGCACTCATGCGCAACACGGTTGTCAAGCACCTGAACTTGACCTCGAACTTTCTGAACGATGACGCTTGCTACCACCTTGGTCAGCTCCTGGGAGAGAATGTTACGCTGCAGGAGCTGGTACTCGCCGGTTGCAGGTAATTTTGACTCCCAGTTTCAATATAGTACCAATAATTTTGATGAGAGTATTTTTTTCGTTGGAAATTCTTGCCATTTATAAGATTTTTCCCTCTGGAAAACCTGTTCAGTGTCATCATCATCAGACAATTTTTAAATGTTCCCACTCTTTGGGCACAGACCTTCCTAAGGTATGGAGGATATATATGGAATTATCTCCTGTCTACTCAAATATTTCAAGGGTGTGTCCAGATCTCTGTGCCGCGCAGCGAATGTGCCTGTTTGGGAATGGCTACGCGCTTGCATTTTGTATTGCAAACTGCTCACGCGCCACGCCTGCGCACAAACTCTGTCTTCAAACCGAACCGATTTCAATGAAATTAAAACCACTAGTCTTTTGTTCCTATAGGATAAAACCTTCAGGGCTTAGAAGATTGGTGAACCGTCTTTCGGGTCGGAGTTTGGATCTTTTGGACTTATCCGGGAATGCTTTAGGCGATGAAGGTTTATTTCTCCTTGCCGACCAACTTGCCAAAGGTGCTATTATAAAAAGGTAATGTGATTTCAAACGAAGTGTTTACGGCTTACTCCGAAAATCGAATCAGTCTTTATTCCTTTTGCTTCTGACCTAGGTTGAGTGATAAGCTTAGAATAATTAGACAAGGTGATAAGATAATTTTCTTTTATAGTGTTTGTATCTAGTTAACAAATTCTGGCAATGGTACCAGTCTGGTAAAAGCCTCGAAAATTGCAATATAGGTAGGTAACTAAGTTATTCTGTGGTAGGAGTAAAGTAAGTGAATGTAAATTATTATAAATGATTAGTAAAACATCTTGTTAGCATTGTGGATTTGTGGATTGCAATAAATTTAATTAAAATTGAAAAAGTATTGTTTTACTAGCAAATAATATCAATTTTGCGCCAAAAAAAGTAAGTGTTGTAAGTACATAAAAGTATAATTTAATTCTTTGATTAACGTATTTTTTTTTGCTTAAAACGTTTTTATCATGTTTTTTTCTATATTTGTCTATTTCTAAAGATTACCTTATTGAAAATATGTCCGTCTCACTCAGTCAGGTAGTTTATGGATGCTGTTCTATGCTATTACTAATTCTCGCCTGTTGTGTATGCCTTGATAAAATAGATACTTACCTAATTTCTGAGAGAACAAAGTAATTACTAAAAATTTACTATTTTATAGGTTGAGACTTAGCAACAATGAGCTGGGCTCGAAGTCTGGGTCGGCGTTCGCGGCCGCCATTGAGAGCTTCAACTACTTCACCCACCTGGATCTATCCTGGAATCAATTGTACCCACCTAAAGGTTAGGCATTTGATATAAATGACACAAAATAGACAAGACTAGGCTGGCTAGTTCCTGTAGTTACGAGCACTTGAAGTAGTAAGTAGTTAAAGATGCTATCGATGTTGAGGCAGGACCCTTTCGCCGAAATATTTCAGCAAAAATGTAAGTACTTACATTCACCGGACTAGGTCTCTGTGATCAAGGACCATTCTGCAAAACCAGTTTATTGTTGGAATTTGTATTGCAATAACCCTATACTTATAGACCGTGAGCCGGGCTCACGGTCTATAAGTATAGGTATTGAGTCCGCAACAGTATTGCCTACGTTATATGACATCACGATGAAATGCATGCACTTACAGTACAGCTGAACACAATTGTTTGAGTTCTGAAATAGCGAAACATTATATTATATAGCTTATTAGCTATGATAAGTTTTCACTTTCACCTCCATAATAATTTCCATATTGACTTTCATAATCCTAAATACGACTTTAGTTAATTACTGATTTATTCATCTATCTTACTTAGGGTGTGTTTACTCATTACTAATTATGATAAAACTAACATACATACAAATTTGTATGGACCCTGAACACAATACACTCTTCTTTTTTAGGCAGACGTGTAAAAAATTTCTAGCAGCACGAATGTTGAGCAGCGAAATTCAATACGCAAAAGCATAACCGTGATTGGAGTAGCAAAAGAGAGGGCTTGCATTAAATTTCCAACGCTCAAGATCCGTGCCGAGGCCAGCTAGGCGATTGCGTAAAGTCAATCGTATTCATTTGACAGTTCATATTGTATCATAATATATGTCATCCCATACAAATTGCAGCCGATGGAATACGATATGAACTGTCAAATGAATACGATTACCTTACGCAATCGCACCCCTGTTTATGCCAAAGAGCCTCATCATCATCATCAGTGGTTTCAGCTGTGCAATGATGAATCAATCAGTCTGGAAAACTTATTCTCCATAATTTATGACTTTCAGGCATCAGTGATCTCCTTCGAATGCTCGGAGAAAACACGACACTAGTGGAGCTGAATTTATCATGGAACGGTTTGACTGTGGCTGCACCCCTCAAGAATATATTGGCCATACCTTCATTGAAGCAGTTGGATTTGAGCAACAATAAGTTAGGAACTTTCAAGACGAGTCTTACAATTGGTCAATATAATCAAAACATAAGTATTTACTTTGATGGATGTTACCAATTATCTAGTCTAAGGGAGTGTCCCTTAAATTGCATAACAGTAATAATCTTATTTTGAAAATCGATAGCATACTTCTTCCATAAAGAGCCATCCATCTAGGCGTAACTCTATTTTTTTACTTTTCAGGGGAGTCAAACAATGAGGATCAGTAACGATTTTTGTTTAGTGGCTTATCAGAAAGCTTATGCCACCACATGATTAACTGTGAAGAAATTTTTGCGATATCTCTTAAACCTGAAAAGATATACGAGCTAAAACATGCTGTTATTTTGGGGGTCCTTATGACGTCATCGCGCTTATGAGTTTGGCATTTCCTTCAAACCCTTAATAACTCAACCATTTCAAAACGGATTTCAAAAAATCTTTCACTAAGAATGGCTATTAATATGATTTTATATTATATCAATTAAACTATAGGATTCAAACCTGTTACTGATCCTCATTAACCTTAACTTATCAGTAGTATTCAATTAAATCCGAGACTTGTAAAAAAGCATGTCTTTAGAAATTATTATGTTACATATAAGTAATCTTTATTTTTTCTTGAAGGATATCAACTCCGTCCGTGGAAGTGATATTAAGTAATCTGAAGTTGGCAAAGAAGTTGCAAACCCTGAATTTGTCCAACAACCCCCTAACGATGAGAGACGCCTTTCTTCTGCTTACCAAGATGAAACAAAGGGACGTGATGCTGAAGAACTTGTTAATGGACAATATTACTGTGAAAAAGGAATTCAAAGCGGTTTGATTTAACTGTTATTTTTACAACTTTACTCTAAGCGCCCATATCACCTTTCATCATGTAGGTATATGCAACGTAGCTAAGTGAAAAGCTTTAATCATTTCCCTGGTTTGCATTGCGTATGGGCTTTCCACATGCACAGGCCCGGCCTTCAGGATCGTACGGAGAGGCGCGGCCTCCCGCGGCTTTCCGGCCAAATCTCTCTCAGGCCTGGGCTTTGCACGTGGGGGGCCCATTATAGTCTATGGCAGCCAGTCAGTGATTGACTGTGTAAACTTATGAGATTGACAGATCGCGAATACGTTACACTGTCAATCTTACTGATTTCGATCAAAGGACTTGTATTACTGTACTATCACAAGACTAGTGTGGGACTATTAGGTATGTATTCTGTGTCAAAGGATCATGATCTACATTGAACGTGTAATGGCTGCCAACTTAAAAGCATTGTTTATTCCGTTAAAATAAAACTGAGTGAAACCGTAGCTAAATATCGGTAGATAATTTAATTTAATCGTATGTGTCATTTTGCGTATGTCATTTCGCGTAATCAAAATGTGTCATAATCATAATGCGTAAAATTGATTCTGCAGATCTGTCATAATTTACTTATGCTGGCCTATGCTCAACAGTGGGTGACGTGCGGCTGATAAATGATAGAATCATGTCACACCTCTTCATGACATGCGTCATTATCAGTTGGCATTTAAAAGTGCATAAGAAAATATAAAGGGTGTCTCAAAACTTTGCCACACGGAGGGAAAGTACCTTAAATATTGAAGATTGCAAATTTTACTGAAAGAAGACTTTATTTTGTTTTAAAAAGAAACGGAACTGCATTCAAAGATTTTTGAAAAATCGCATACGATTCGATAAAATTTTATGGTCTTCCTTTTAATTAAGATGCTATAACCCTTTCGATTGGTATCGAAGAAATAAATAAAAAACAATGTTTCTTTTTTGGTGGGTTCGATTCCTGGTTAAGGCAGGCGATTTTTCAAAAATCTTTGAATCCGGTTCCAATTATTTTTAAAAATAAAATGAATTCTTCTTTCAGCAAAACCTTTCTTTAATCCTTAAGATACTTTCCCTCCGTGTGGCAACGTTTTGGGACACCCTGTATACCTAAGTAGAAAATGGAAAAGTAAAACGTTAGATATTTTCTATCAGTAGTGGCCATACACTAATTCGTTTATTTTTATAATGTTTAAAAAAAGTCTTTAATAGTTATTGAATAACTCTAAGTATAAAAATGAAACCTTTGGTTTTGATATAAATAGGTAAAGTCGCATTACTAATTTCCCAGCAAAAATGTAAACAAAGAAACGTCACTGTCAAATTGACAAACTGACCCTGATAGTGACATTTTCAGATATTGAAAACCTTTGGTCACTTTTAAAACTTTTTAATTTGTATATTATATTTTGAGTCATTATTAATATAATGTCATCCAGGGTTATTTTAAAGTAGGATGGTAATTAGAAATTTTATCTTTATAACCTATCATAATTTTTGATGTTAAAAGTTCTTTAAACGAACTGATAAGAAAACTTTACTTAGATATTGCCTGTATGTAAACTATCAAAAATATGTAGCATCACCGCCTGTTCCCCCCAATACCAAAAGACAAATGTTACTACTACAGCTACTACTCGTAATACTAATTTAAATGAAATTTTATAAAAAGACCAAAGGTTGCTGTGTACGGTTTGCAGTTGATGTGTGTACAGCGTCATAAAATGTTTTCTACTATAAAACTGTTATTATGAAATATTAAATTATATTACTCTTTTTGACGCAAAACTAATGATTCAGAATATTTATCTAATTTATTTTTATTAGGTTTGTGATGAAAACCCATGTAAGTGTGTTTATTTCTTGACTTAGCATCATACTATTTCTTTTTTTGTTTTTTTGTTCTGGCAACACCTTTGTTTACCTTTTTGCTGGGAAATTAGTAATGCGACTTTAGGTACATAGATTGAAAAGTATTAAAGAGTTTTTACAAAAATATTAGAGACATATTGAGAGGTTATGGCTGTTTAATTTTTCATGGCCTGCCGCCCTAGCATGACCACTGAAACGCGATATGACATAGCGGTTTATCACGTTAAACTGTCAAAAGACAATGGTTTTTGACAGTTGAGTGTCGATAAAACACTATATTACGCGATACATAGTAGTGGCCGGATAATTAGAAGCACCAGTCGATTTTCATACAAACGAGGTAACTTTGAAGCCTTGGTTCTCCGAAAGGGATTAATCTAGCTGTAATCTGATGATAGTCATCCAGGGAGTGAATGTAGGAGATCCAGATCACTGTACCCACCCAACTAATCTGATTAGCATTCTAAGAGATAGAAGGACATTTTTGAAAAAAACCGTGAAAATAGCATTAAAATGTATGGAAACCCTGAAACAGAACCCTGATCCTTGCAACGCTTAGAATGCTTATCAGACCAGTTGGGTGTGTATAGCGATCAGGATCTCCTCCATTCACTTCCTGGATGGCCATCATCAGATCACAGCTAGATCAATCCCTGGCGGAGAACCAAGGCTTCAATGTTAGCTAGTTTGTGTGAAAATTTACTAGTTTTTTCTAATTATTGTTTCGTCGGTCATGCTAGGGGGGCTGGATAAGTAATAATGATAAATTATTAAGTATCTTACATGTTTCAGGTGCTAAAAGAGGTTTTGTCACTGAACTATCGGAAAAACTGTACTATTACCTACGGGAAGGTGATCCACGACTACACTTTATCAACTCCTGACATAAGGCAGATTGTTCTGAAGAGGCTCTGCTACATTACAGAATCGTATCCTAAATGCAACTTGGATTTGCCGTTAGTTTTAGTTTCAAAAAATAACACAGGCCACAGAGTCGGCAACAAAAAAGGCTAACCCATAGCATTTCCTTAGTTACTTATTCATTTAATAACCTTAATGTATTTCATATTTTGTCTTTACCTCAAACAGAAACTATAGCGAGAAAACCACTACGCCGCTTCCGCAATCTGCACTCTATACTAGGTTCAACTACTAGGTCAAACAAACAGATCACATGCAGATTGCAGCTCATTACAAAAGCAAGTGGTCACATACGCATTTTGCCACAAAACGCAAGTCGTCACAATTGCAACTCGTCACATTAGCAATTCGCAACATTTTTTGATGATGACCATTCAAGAACTGGCTGCACAATCTTTATCAAGCTCAATATGGTCATCCATCTTGCTTTTGGCAACACAAAAAGTGGCTGCAGAATCTTTATCGAGCCTCATTCGGTCGCAAGTCGCAACCATCTTGCTTTTGGCCACACAAGTGGCTGCACAACATTTTTCGAACCTAATTTGGTCACCCATCTTGCTTTTGGCCACACAAAAACTGCACAAACTTTATCGAGCTTAATTTGGTGACCAAAGTAGGTTTGATAAAGATTCTGTATTTTCTGTGCTGACGCGCTTTTTTTGCTACACACTATTATAAAAAGGAGATGGATGAATAATTAAAAAAGCTATGCTTGATCGTTTCGTTTAGGAAAATAGGGTGTCGTTAGAAGCTTTTTCTCTGGTTTTCACAGAAGATTTTTGTTTATCTTCGTGATTCAGTCGTATTGGTAAGCGGAAGGAGCTCTTCGTGCTGGTTTTCTCGCTCTATAGCGAATGTTGTTTCTAAGTGGAGGAAAGAGATATACAGGTATGGAAAATAGTGGAGCGGCTTATCCAAAATAGTTGGATCCCAGCTCTTATGTCTGGTTCACATTATTCCAGTAAGTGAATTATATTTTTTATACAGGTCTTATTTCCTGACCGTGGTCAAGGAAGGCGATGTTTTCGACCCTAAGCGACTGATGCGAGACCTGAAGAACGCCGGAGCACCGGCCTCGATCGATTGGATTTTTATAGATCAAGTAGTTGAGTGCTTCCCGGGCCCTAGGACTGGAACTGGAGAAAAGACTTTAAGTCTTTTTAGTAAGCCAGCGTTTATAAGCACGACTGTTTATTTAGGATCACCTATTTCAAGCACATTCAATCATCATCATCATCCTCCTAACCTTATCCCAATAAAATTTATTTGGAGTAGTGGAACTTGAAATCGATAAAATTGTGCGCATTGTGATAAAAGCCTAAAATTTACCATGCTTAGGGAACACCACTGTGATTATTTTAAGATGTGGAGGCCATCTGGGTTTGACCCCTAACGTATTTTAGAGGTCAAATTCGATATCGAGGACGTTTTATTCCGTATTATTCCGTTTTATGTCATTTTATGAAGCTAAATAGGAAGGTTATAAGAAATTGACATATTCAAACACATTTACACATCACCTCCTTTCCAATGACACCTCAGTCATCAAAATCTGTTCAGTAGTTTATGCAGCAGAAGTTATTTTTTACATTTGAGAGATAATCAAATGAGTACTGACTGAATAGTACTTATTACTGGTTGCTGAAAGAAAAGAGTACAAAAATTGGCATAAAAAAAATCAACTAAAGCCACATTAGGGGCGTCCATTAATCACGTGATGTTTTTTTGGCCAATTTTTGACCCCCCCTCCCCCCTGGTGATGCATGGTGAGGTTTAACGTTACCCCCCCCCCTCCCTCTAAATCACGTGTATTTTTTTGATACAAAATAATTTCAAAAATTTTCACTACGAATATGTCGCGGTGGGCGGGGACATTGGTAACGGTGAGTCATGCGTTCAACGGAAAAAGTTAATACACGTGATATCTCACGACACCCCCTTCGTCCCCTCTTGTGATACTTCGTGATATTTTCACTACCCCCCCCCCCCCCCTTTCGAGGCTCACGTGATTAATGGACGACCTCTTACTACCAATTTATACACAGCACGGTAATTACAAGAAAAAACTTAAAAATGCGTTCTGTTAAAGGCCGGTACAGTTATCTCTGTGATACCAGCACCAAATTTTTTTATGTTGTTCAACATTTTATTTTCTCTTAAAAACCGCCAGGAGACCACCTGTGAAGTGCCTTGTTCCGGAGATATGACGTCATCAAAACGGCGACGGACGTATTTTGAAAAAAAAACTGATAATTATTATTCTATGAATTCTATATACATGTATGGGGTGTCGAATTAAAGAAAATTAAGTGTTCTTTAATGTTAATACAAAACATAGGCTGAGTAGTACAGTAACGAACATATATTAAATTATATGGAAATTAAATTTTTAAGAACTCTCCATTTTTTTTATATCATTTTAAATTACCATAAATATTAAACTGATAATTTTAGTGCAATCAAAAAATATGTTGATAAATTATATTTAATGCAGATTTGAAAAAATATAATTTGCAAGTACCATTACAAACAATAAGAAAAAAAACAAGAAAAAAAATTTTCAACGTCGCGCGCCGTCTATTTTTTATATAAAAGATATTTTGTATTAAAGTATAACAATATAGATATCCAATGAAAGCTAATAAATAGCTGATTCCAAATATATATACCTTATAATACTTTAATGTTATTGTTTTAAAGAAAATTAAAAAAAAACGAAAAATAAGAAGTATGATATAATGTAAATTATTTGAAAAACCAAAAAAGGCCAGTCAAAATCAACACAAAAAAGGCAAAAATCGCAAGCGCATATGTAACGCGATTGTATAAATGTTAATTAATATGCACCTTGAAAGTAATTTATACCGAAGTATGCAGCCCTGAAACCCTGTTGCTGCTCGAAAAACTTACCACTTTTTCAGTTTCTTTAAAAAACTATATTAACGAAGGGTTTTTCAAGTTTCTTGGTCCTATACTTTTGTAAAACCTACTTAATTAACTAAAAAATTGAGAAAATTAAAAAAAATAAAATGAAATAAAAAATTGAGAGTTAAAAATTTAATTTCCATATAATTTAATATATTTTCGTTACTGTACTACTCAGCCTATGTTTTGTTGTTTTGTTAACGTTATAGAACACTTAATTTTCTTTAATTCGACACCCCATACATATATATAGAGTTCATAGAATCATAATTATCAGTTTTTTTCAAAATACGTCCGTCGCCATTTTGACGACGTCATATCTCCGGAACAAGGCACTTCACAGGTGGTCTCTTGACGGTTTTTAAGAGAAAATAAAATGTTGAACAACATAAAAAAATGTGGTGCTGATATCACAGAGATAACTGTACCGGCCTTTAACAGAACGCATTTTTTTTTGTAATTACCGCACTGTCTATATAGGTAATATTTTTTAAACGCCTTTTTTACGAAACTCTTCCAATGGGGAGGCGAAGGCAAAGTGAATTACAGATGTCGCTTCAGTCTTTGGACCCTTTGTCAGTTTGAGCTTATATTGTCTTGACTGTGTATTACGTGATTTTACTTTCTTAGATTATATTTTTTGGTAGGTTTTGCGGACAAACAATGTATTCCATGCTAACTTTAGTTCAGATAAAAGAAGAATTACGGAAAAGAAAAGCCAAAACAACAGGCAAGAAAGTTTATAGCAACTTATAAAAAATTGCTAACAAGCATTACATTTCTTTAAATTTCGTGTAAGATTTACAAGTAATCTTTTTATTTCAGATTAGAAGCATATGATTTAAATTTTAACATAGCAACTGAGAGTGAATTTCCGTGTTTATAGTTGCCTCATGATGCCTGCTGTGCTATAGTAATTTCAGATTTCTGTACTAGAATTTCTGAACTTTCCAAAACTACACGAACCGTTTTATCATATTTATTTTATTATTCTAAGTTTCTTGAATGACTCTGGCATATAAAATTCTATTAATTCTCTGTTTGGCCCCAATATTGGGCTTATTCCATATTTAATATACCTATCAAATTCATCCAAGTTATAAATATGTTAGAAACTGCTGAGGTTGAAATATTAAAGAACAAAGCTGTTATAATTCAAATGTTGTTTTATTATGGCGAAACTTCATCAAATTCATGAAACATTCCTTTTGATTTACTTATAATGTTTCTCAGGCTCAGCAAAGGAGAAAATCGAGGGAAAAGCATCTTTTATTGATATTTTTTTGCCCAATATTTTTTTTGTTACTTGGAAATCGATGAACTCCAATATTTTACAAGTTACATGCATAACAATGCGGCATTTTCTCAGTATAAAATTAAAAAGTGCAATACTCCAAGAGATTCCCATATGTTTTGACACTTTCTTTGAGGCGGCCGGGTACCAAAGACCAGACGCCACCTATCGGAATAAAATTGAGCTTTTCCTCCCCATTAAACATATATTTTTTTAATCTGCATTAATATGTCTTTCTAATCACTATTTTTTTAAGCGGATATCTGTACTCGTTCGAAATTTATCGTCACTGGAAAATATTTTTTTGTTTATAATTTTTTCGATTTTTGGGGTTCGGAATTACGGTTATTTATTTTCTAGTATGTAAATGTGTGTTTTTTAATTAAGAAAATGATTGGCCATCTTTTATTTATCCGAAAATGATACCACACTTGCCATAGTAGCTATAAATTTGCAGTTATTACGACAAACATCATGCGCGGCGAAACGATAGGTCCGTGATGAACAATTTGACCTCTAGAATCTATTAGGGGTGAAATCCAACTTGCCTCCACATCTTAAAATGATCACTGTAGTGCCACCTACGAATGGTAAAAGAAGCACGCTTTTATCACAATGTGCACAATTTTAATGAAAATATGCGATTTCAAGTTCCACTTGCAGTGCGTTCTTCTCTTCCATTCTTTCCTATCACTCGTTACAGCCTCATCCACTCCATTCACATTCATATCATTCCGCACACAATACATCCATCTTTTCTGCGAATTTCTCTTTACTTTCCAGCCCCCAACACCCATATCCATTATTTTCATAAATGTCCATACCAAACCAGACGATTCCCTTTCAACATTTCTATCACTGGTGCTACTTTCAAACTTCCTCTCACATACTCATTCCTAATTTTATCTATTTACGTCACAACACTACCTATTCTATTTGAAGCACATTTTGAAACTTAAAACGCAAAGCAAATGTTTTAATGAACTAAAGTTGTGTAATAAATTTTTTTAACAAAAAAAAGGATAATACTATATTTTTAACACGTTTTTATTAGGTTGCTTTCGCGTTTGTTTGTTTGTTTGATTGTTTGTTTGTTTGTGTGTTTCTCCACAAAGTTTGCGAACGATTTTATCCTAACTTCCCGATGAGCTAGAGACTTGAAACTTTGAACATAGGCCAGAACTGGAAGGCAATGCAATATTATGGTGTCATTGAGCTGATCTGATGATGAAGCCGGAAGAAGACCACAGGAACTCTATGAAGAATCCATACAAACCCATCGCGTTTGGGCTCGTTAGAATCGTCTTGACGAGTACTTTGTTGGGAAATAGTGTCCAGGGTCTGATGATGGAGCCGGAAGAAGGCCACTGGAACTCGGTAATAAAACCATGCAATCCTATCGAGTTTGGGCTCGTTTGAATCATCTTGACGAGTACTTTAATGGGAAATAGTGTCCGAGGATCTGATGATGGAGCCGGAAGAAGGCCATAGAAACTCTATAATAAAACCATGCAACCCCATCAAGTTTGGGCTCGTTTGAATTGTCTTGACGAGTACTTTAATGGGAAATAGTGTCCGAGGATCTGATGATGGAACCGGAGGAAGGCCATAGAAACTCTATAGTAAAACCATGCAACCCCATCGAGTTTGGGCTCGTTTGAATCGTCTTGACGAGTGCTCCGATAGGAGATGGTATATTTTTATTTTAGTCTTAGCTCGTTAACTAAAAAGCAGAAATTAAAAATTTACTGAAAAAAAACTTTTTTAAAAACACGTTTTTATTACAAAAAAGTCGGACTAAAACATTAAAACGGTCTAGTAAAAACAGACTAAAAAGTATAAAATATTTAAAATTAAAGGTAATAAAAGGTTTAAAATTTCTATAGGGTAATAAATATTTAAAGAAAAAATTATTTTATACTTTTTAGTCTGTTTTTACTAGACCGTTTTAATGTTCTTAGTCCGACTTTTTTGTAATAAAAACGTGTTTTAAAAAAGTTTTTTTTCTGTTTTGTGTACCCTTTTTTTATCAGTGCAACTCTATTTTTTTTGCATTTCCTGTAGTTTAGTTTTGACGTGGTTTTAGATTTATCGCAGTTATTTAATTTATAAGTTTTTTTCAGAGGTTGTGGATTTTGTGCGTCGATTGTGGCCTAATGCGCGGGCGTCGGACAAAGTAGTACCACCTCAGGAGCCGGAAGAGCCGGAGAAAAAGAGTAAAAAGTGAAGAAGCTTACTTATATTGTTTGTCTTTTTTAATAGGTACTTATACCTAGTTTACGAATATTTATAATTGCAGTTTAAAAAATAAATTTTATTTTGTGGTTTCATTTGTTTTAATGAATGCAAACTGAGGAACTAATGGCGCCACAAACGCGTGTACCAAATTGTTTCAAATGTCAAATGTCATTTCTGACATGTTTTAAGCAATCAAAAGTACTGTCTCTTAGGATTAAGCGCAGCGACATCTACCTTTGCGTTGCCATCTCCATTGGCCCGTAAAAATCTACGTTTTTCAGGTACCTAGGTAGGTAAGTATCTTTATTTTGTGCTTCTGTAAAGCTAACTTTTGCTACAATTTTGTTGAGCCCCAAACATGTTTCGATTTGATTTTTAAAATTTTTATATTTAAATTTACTATCGGCAACAAAGTAATTTTTTTCTTCTCTTCTTATATTCCATCCTTTTCTTATTCCTAAAGCCCTAAGGACTAATCCTGCCAAAATAAATATTTGGTTAACGAAATGCTGTATTTGACCTGGCGCGACTATAGATACAGTCCTAGATATTTTTCGTATAAAATTTTGTTAGATAACAGTAATTATTAAGTTGTTATTGTGATTCGGAAATAGCAACAAATGCTTACCCCTGTTTTTTCGTGGTCCCAGGATTTTTCCCCATAAACGGACCACAAGGCAGAACTTTTTCTAGTCCCATTACTATTTAAGCGGGTTAGACCTTCCTGAATAATGGATCCGATATTCAGAATCCGATTTAGCATCCGTTACGTCGAAGACCATTTCATCCTGAAAACGGATGCTAAATCGAATACTACCTTAAAATTCTAAAATCATAGACACTACCTTCCTGAATGCAATTATACTTCTCTGAATTTAGGTGCGACGATTGTATATCGGACCTGCTATTCAGAAGAAGGTCTGATATAGACCTGTTATCTACGATATAGACAGATTACCTTATCCTAGGAAAAGGTAAAAAATATAGACTATTCAAAATTACTTAATAATTAAGTTTATTTGAATAAAGCTTATTTGACTTTGACTTTGACTTTGACTTTGACTTTGACTAGGCATAGTAAAATCTGCCCATACGGAGAAAAGGCAGCGAAATCGAATCAAATACCTACGCCAAAATATGAATATAAGATTCTTGACCTACTACGCACAAATATGGAAATAGTTTACACAGAGAAACAGCCAATGTCATCCAATTACTATAAATTGGATGACATTGGCTGTTTCTCTGTGTAAACTCGTCTCTGTCTGTTTTGAAAACTCGTCATTCGATCTTGTTCAAATGTTTGCTCGGCGGGATATTGCACAGACCATGACTAGTGTGCCATGATGGTTTCCGCCTGTTTAGCGAGTCATAGATTAACATATTCAAAAACCCACTAAAGTAGGGCCACTTTAGCTAGAAAACTTTAGTTGATTTAAATTAAACGGTTTTTCGTAGAAATAGCGAAAAGGATAGAAGAAAAAAAGGAAAAAGCCATTGTCTTTTCCTTTTGAAAAAATTCAGTTTTTAGCTTGAAATTAGAATGCTTTTTCACTACACTTGTTGCATGGTCTGTGTTATGCACCTACAGTACATGCCACATAAGATTATTATTAAAATTCTCAAGACGTCTGACCAACACTGGTCTGATACTTACGGCCTTAGAGCATTCGGGACGAAGCCGGCGTTGGTCTAAGCGTACGGCTTTGAGTCCTGATTTGCTGTTTCAAATGATTTCTTTTTGCATTTTGCTAATAAGACTAATTAAATTGGATCAGATGACAAGAGGCGAGAGACGTTCGAAGAATCAAACGTAGAATCTATAACGGTGGCGGATGGATATAATGGCGTCTGGTCACGAGATAAAAGTGCAACATACGGTGTTGGTGATGAGGGATAGCCTTTGGCATGATGAACCTTCTGAACCCTTAGATCATTTTAAGATGGGGAGCCACCTTGGATTTTTTTGGGAGGGAGTTATAAATCTTTTTTGTATGGATTTTTTTCTTAAACAGATCGTGTGGTGTAACAAAGGCAAACTGATATTAAAATACAAATATATTATAACATTGCAGTTACTATTTTTTTTAGCATAAAATCATTTTCCAAACATAAAGTTTGGGCTCTTGTAGGTAGAAAACGATTGAGTGTTTTTTTATGAGAAGTACGCCAAATAACCATCCTGGAAGAAATTTAGAATTTTAACATTAATAATTTGTTTTTTGTTATCCCAGTTCTATGAATAAGTAAGTTCAAAACTCACTAGTACCTAATGGGTAATCGCAAAGTGTCATAATGTTGCAGAAGTGTCATGATCTTAAAATTATCAAAGAGTTTGTGATGGAAAGATCATTTTTAAATGTTGACGAATCTGTATGAAATATACAGGGAGAAAAAAGCAGCCCTTGACGAGTTTCTTGCCGGTCGTTACAAGGTCTCCCGCTTAAGCTAGGGTTTCCTAGGAAGACGGTGCCGTCATATTACGGCCGTAATATAGCGGCGTTGAATGTTGTCTATGTAAACAATATGGCGACACCGTAACGTCAGAAACCGCGCCGAATTGTTGACATAGACAACGTTTTACGCCGCTAAATTACGGCCGTAAATGACGGCACCGTCATCCTAGGAAACCCTAGCTTTAGGGTTTGTGAACCGATGGCGTAGCTTCTATGACATTCACCAGTGCTTGTAACAGCCTAGACTGAATAAATGATTTTGAATTTTGAAGGTACACTCTTCCAAAGGATATCTCTCAATCACTAAACGGCGTATATTTGAATGGCAAACGCCCTTTGAAGCAAACGCCACTATTTATAAAAGGTCACCATAGAAGGTCACTCTTTTTTAAGTTCGAGAACCATTAAAACTTTTTGTTCTGGCCACAAACAAATTACCTTCTCCATTGTGAATGATATGATTGTGAAGTGTTGACATTGCGCATTGACAGGCACAGAGGAAATAATCACTATTGACAGGTTTGTTCGGGTTTATTTTATGAATGAAAAACTTTCGTATTGATATTGTATTGTAGGTAGAGTTCAGTTATTTATAGTCATATAATTAATAGTGCCCGGTATTTAATTAATAAAAGTGTGTTAATTTATTGAGTTTAGAAGTTAAAGTAATAATACAATTAAACATGTCTTCGAGTACTTCTTGCACTGAGGCTACTTCAGTCCCCGTAGAGAAGATTTATCAAAGATCTATGTCCTCGTCGAGTACTGAGCCTCCAATGGCACAATGGTCTTCACTCTTCGAGATCGAGGCCCCAGAAGCCCCAAAGATGACCCTGTTTAAGGAAGGTCTTTATGACCCAGGAAGTGGCGAGATATGTGCGAAATATATTCCACTGTCATCTAGTTCGGTCGCTAGACATGTGTACTTTAATTACCCATCTATCAATGACCCTGGAATAGAAGACGCTCTTTTTCAGCCAGGTAATTTATAATATTTTGGTATAGGTAGGCAAGTATAGCATAGTCTAAGATCGAGATGAAGACGCACTCCCATTAGTTGGTATTTCCATGAAACATGGCGCACATATAGTTATTATAGCCTACATCAGAAATTCCCAACCTTTTACGTCCTCATCCAACTTAGGTATGCTAAAATACTTACGTAATATCCACGCGGACGAAGTCACGGGTGGAAGCTAGTAAGTAATAAGAGTAAATCAAAAACCTTTTGCCATACATAGCCCATAAAATATGTTCAAAATGATTAGACTTGAAAACACACAAACAAAAATGTTTCAGGTGTCAAGACTACTTTTCGATTTATTTTAATTAAATATACTTACCTATGTTGTTCGCACTAATGTCTAAATAAGTTTTAATCATTGATCTGATCTGCTAGAGAAAAAAAAAGTGTACGACCCTGACGGTCAAGAGCTGTATCTAGATTTGTGTGAAGAGATGAAGGTTATCCCGGTGAGAGGCTTCCATCGTGGGCTACTGGAACGGGACATAGACTTAAGGGTATGTAAATTTACTGGACCCAACTCTTTGAACGTCTTGAAAACTATATCGGGTCATTTTGAACATACCATCCAAATTTTGAGGATGTGTTCAGTCCATGAAACTGAACAACTTTCTCCAAGGAGCACATGGTCAAATATGTAAAATTAAAATCGGCTTTCCATACAAATCAAAGAGATCACGTGATCAATTTAGTATGGGTGACCAAAATTTTGTGGCGTTTGACACAGTGTGTAGTGTTTCTTACAGAATGTTGTTTAGTTTCATGGGCTCGACATATCCTTAAAATTTGGATGGTAAGTTAAAAATGACCCAATATTTTTATTTTATGAGCGTGTTCTATATCAATGTTGAATAGGGCAGGTATTAGGATAGGTCACAAAGTAATAATAATCATGTTATTCATTATTAATATTAATAATTAATAACATGATTAATCATATTATTTGAATAATATTATTTGGATAGTAAATAGGGAAGTAACAAGTGATCCGCCTGATAGATATCAAGAGGCAAAATCTAGATAATGTTGAATTAAGATAATATCCTCAGTAATCTGAGGGCCTACTCTGAAAGTAAACCATGATAACTAGAAGACACACATTCAAGTTCAGGATTAAAGTCCAATATTCTAGTTAATTTGAACAATAAATTTCGTTAGATATAGGTATAATGGTGTTATGTACCTACTAAGTTCTTTCCTTTGTTCTTATTTTATTTACAGTCAAAAACAACAAAATGGCATTTTCTTAACGAATGTGGTCTCCTCGAGATGTTTAGTCAAGTGCAAGAAGTCTGGTTATTTTCAGTATTACTGTGTGAACCCAGTGGGAGTGAGGGCGATGAGTCTGGCACTCATGCGCAACACGGTTGTCAAGCACCTGAACTTGACCTCAAACTTCCTGAACGATGACGCTTGCTACCACCTTGGTCAGCTCCTGGGAGAGAATGTCACGCTGCAGGAGTTGGTTCTCTCCGGTTGCAAGTAATTTTATAACTCTAGGGTTTTTAAGAATCTCATTTCTATAAGGGTATTGTTAGGTTCTAAAACATCATCACCATCAACCATTTTTTAATTTTCTCCGATGTTGGGGCACAGGCCTTCGTTATGAAGTTGAGTATTATAGGTCCTAATCATCTGTTGCAAGCATCTGAAAGATAATTCTTTCATAACTACTAAAATATTTTCAGAGTCTGCTTACACGACAATCTTTTGTACGATTACTAATATTGATGTCAATGATTGATGTGTAGGATAGCATAAAGTTCTATCCTCACTCAAAACGATCTCAATGAAATTAAAGTAACTATTATTTTGTTCCTACTAGGATAAAACCTTCAGGGCTTAGAAGGTTGGTGAACCGTTTAGCGGGTCGGAGTATGGATATTTTGGACTTATCCAGAAATGCTTTAGGAGATGAAGGTTTTTTTCTCCTTGCCGACCAACTTGCCAAAGGTGCTATTATAAAAAGGTAATGTGATTTCGAAATAAGTATTGAGGGCCTACTCTGAAAATTGAACCAGTTACCTTTAATCCTTTTCCTCCTGACCTGAGTTGAATGATCAGAGATGATGTTTTTTCTACTTAGTTTATAATTTGACAATGATCTAGGTATCAAGAAAAAAATAATTTGGTCAATGATCAATGATACAGTCTAGTAAAAGATTGGAAAACTGCCTATGAGTTACAGTGAATTGAATGTAATAAATAATAATATGATAACGATAAGTAGGTATGATATAGAAATAATTTACCCTTTTTTCTCGTGGTCCCAGGATTTTGTCATATACCTTGTTACCACTGTGGATTGCAATAGATTAAATTGAAATTGAAATAATTTAGTATTCTGTATGTCAATCTCACTCAGTAGTTGACGAATGCTGTTCTGTGTTTTAAGGCTCCGTACCGATTTTGCCGCTGACTGCCACCCTCTCGCTCGCACATTTCATGTTTTCTCAAG
The DNA here is from genome assembly GCA_928269145.1 of Agriphila tristella. NCBI lineage: Eukaryota > Metazoa > Arthropoda > Insecta > Lepidoptera > Crambidae > Agriphila > Agriphila tristella. The sequence goes on along the minus strand of OV743436.1, from coordinate 23,903,987 downwards.
ATTTTGTAAATCTGAGTGCGTAAATGAAAAATGTGTCTCGGCCACTTTTCGCAATATAAGATTACGGACATTTCAACATATATTTCAGTTTCGAGTTACTGAAGTACAAAAAGTTATCGTGTTTGTCAGTTCAAATAACTGTTAGAAAAGATAACTTTTTGTACTTTAGCAACAAAAAACTGGAATATATTTTAAAATGTCTGTAATCTTACATTGCGAAAAGTGGCCGAGACACATTTTTCAATTGCGCACTCAGATTTAAGAAATCTTGAGAAAACATGAAATGTGCGAGCGAGAGACCTGCAGTCAGCGGCAAAATCGTAACGGGCTCTTAACGACTGTCACCTGTTGAAAGTTTGGATGTTTAGAAGTTTGTTACTCAATCACGCAAATACTGCTGAACGGATTTGGATAAAATTTGGCAATGAGATAACTTATAGCCTGGATTAAAACATAGGGTGCTTTTTATTCCACTAAATGGTTTCTTAAAGATTTTCCGAATCCCTAAGGACGTGGACGAAGGCGCGGGCGGAAGCTAGTAAAATCAATAACTATTCATCTAAAACAATTTAATTTAGGATTTAAAACGATAATTTATTATAAAGGTTAAGCCTTCGTCACAATGACCTTGGGACGGAGTCGGCGTCGGCGTTCGCGTCCGCCATTGCGGGCTACAACAAGTTCACCCACCTGGATCTATCCTGGAATCAATTGTACCCGCCTAAAGGTGAGGCCTTTGATTTGACCATCAGCCATTTTTATTATCCCCTCTTATGGGCTACCTTATGGGTAGAGCTTGGTCAACCAAAGATGACTCTGTTAGAAATGGAACTGAGTTTGCGCAATATTTTAAGTTTCAGTTTCCAATAACTTAATCTCTAAACGTTAAATTAACAGGGAAAGTGGCACCGCCATTTCAATCTCATCTTTTGTTGACCAGAGCTAGATAAGAAGGATAGGCCATAACCCACCACGCGGGCCCAATGCAGATTCGTGGGTGTTAACGACTGTAAATGCAGCCGGGACTATAACGGGTTAACGTGCCTTTTGAAGCACCGAGGAGCTCGAGATAATAAATTTTTAGTCACCCATCCCATGACCGACCCTTTCGAAAGCTGCTTAACCTCCGCAATCCGCTATACCACTGCGCCACCGAGCTCCTCTTAGTTGATATGTAATATGGATAGGATAATGTAAACAAGACAGCTGCTGGTTAGTTCCTGTATTAACGAGCACTTCAAGTGCTGTAGTTAAAGATGTTGAGGCAGGATCCTTTCGCTGAAATATTTCAGCGAAAATGGAAGTACTTTCACTGGACTGGTCTCTGTGATCAAGGACCACACTGTCCAAGAGTTTAATGTTGGAATTTGTATTGCAACAACTACTATTTCCACTTAGAGGTAGAAGACAATCTAATAATGTCAGCTGATGGTTGCATGCAGCAACGAACAAGTTCGCAAAACATACAGTTAAAATTAAACTAACTAATCTGATACCTAAAGCTGAAAGAAAATGTGAAATAACGTTCGACAGCGAAATTGTGAGCTCGGGGAATAATTACGAAGCTAAGCTTGTTCCTAATTAGCGGTGTGACGTTTAGTTTTAATCTTTTATAGCAACGCTCCTGTTGTTAAACCTGGGGTTAATTAGTGGTGCATACTTTGCTAGTTTTTATGGATAGCTTTCGACCGGAGACAAAGTTTTATGCCTCTAGGCGGACTCATCGCCATGTTTTTTTAGAAGGATTTAAAGATATAATCATAAAGCCCGCTTTGCTTATCAAGGGGATGTTAGAATGAGATTTAATAAGTTGGAAAAGTTTTTCTTGGTAAGCTAAAAAAGTGAGGAAAGCAAATTATACCGATGATGTTAACGTATACATCCGTAACCATTGGGTGTCAAACAGAAACTAAATAATTTTATGTAAATATTACACCCTTAGAGCAACGCGGGCTTCCGTTGCTCTAAGATTACACCTTATAAAAATCAAGAACAATACAGAATTGTTACCTTCTCATTTTATTTAATAAATTTTCAGACTGTTATTGACTAGCTAGATTGATTTTGTTTTAATCAAAGTTAACATCCAAATGTTTTAGCAATCCACTGACTCGGTTATTTTCTTTAAAATTCAATTGGAATTTGGACTCAGTTTTGAATTTTTTCCACAGTTAACCTGTGCCATTTGACTAAAATCGAGTTCGCGAACGGTGAAATTAAATAATAAAACTGTCGAGCCGGACGCTGCCGCGGCCGTTTCGAATCGTTTAAACTTCGAGGCTATTTGGCTCTGACGGTCTCATAAATATTAAACAGGACATGAGTTCAAGTTAGAGGGCGCGTTTATTTTAGACATGTGTGATGTCCCTACTTGTGCATTTGAATTCGCTGGAAATTTCCCCACTGTTTCCCATTCCCGACGGAGATTCATAGCGCTTTGCGCGGATAGTGGACACGGATTTTTCCGCTTTTATGAAACGAGTTTTTCATTAGACACTCGATTGTGCATATTTCCACAAAGAAAATCTGATGAACTAACTTTTCAATTTTTTACAAGGAAAGTTACAGCTGAACACAATTGATTTGCTAAAATTACGAAACAATAAGCCTTTTTAACTGACTTCCAAAAAGAAGGAGGTTCTCTGTTCGTCTGTATATTTGTTTTTTTTTTGTGTATGTACACCGATCACTTGAAAACGGCTGGACCGATTGAAATGATTCAAAGTTATTACATTAGGTAAACTCCCAAGTTGGTCCCATTTTTTAAAATTTTGAAATCGGTTTAGTACCTACTTTTCAAGAAATCTTGAAAAAAAGCACGAAAATAGTATGATTTTGTGTGAATTACCTCGATGATAATGGTCGTATTACTTCTTTGTTTATGAACTAAATAAGATAATATTTTTTTTGTTGGAAGAGGAATATCTGTGTAGTTCTTTAACCGACTTAAAAAAAGGAGGTTCTGAGCTTGACCCGTATGTATGAATGTTTCTTCGCAATTATCTCACGTTTGGCTAAGCCGATTTTACTATCTAAATATTATAACTACAAGGTTACCTACACTAAAAATAAAAAAATAAAAATTGATTAAAAAAAAACAAAAAACCAACTTCAAAAAACCTACCTCTAAAAAGCAAGAAATAATATTCGTAATAATAAAAACACGTCTATTGAAGTCGGGTGGGGCTTTTAGAATAAAAAAATCGGCCAAGTGCGAGTCGGACTCACGCACGAAGTGTTCCGTACCAAAAACGGCAAAAAAACACGTTTGTTGTATGGGAGCCCCCTTAAATATTTATTTTATTTTTATTTTAGTATTTTTTTATTATAGCGGCAACAGAAATACATCATCTGTGAAAATTTCAACTGTCTACCTGCTGTCGTTATTAATTTCAAAAAAACGGCAAATAAAAACAATTTGTTGTATGGGAGCCCCCCTTAAATATTTATTTTATTCTGTTTTTATTTGTATTTGTTGTTATAGCGGCAACAGAAATACATCATCTGTGAAAATTTAAGCTCTCTAGCTATCACTGTTCATGCGATACAGCCTGGTGACAGACAGACAGACAGACGGACAGCGGAGTCTTAGTAATAGGGTCCCGTTTTTACCCTTTGGGTACGAAACCCTAAAAAGGAATCTGTACTCCAGCCCCACCCGACTTCAATAGTCGTGTTTTTATTATTACGAATATTATTTCTTGCTTTTTAGAGGTAGGTTTTTTTGAAGTCGGTCGTTTGATTTTTTTCAGTTTTCACTTTCAAAAATATAATATTTGAGTGATTATTTTGATCTTTAAAAATTCAAGTGACCTGCAATGCAGCGTCACTCCACAATAATTTCTATACTGACTTTCATAATCATTTCGTTTTCATAATAACAAGGCGACTTGATTTATTCATTACTTATGTTAAAATTAGCTATCATCTAGCTATAATGCCAAACAGCCCGATAAGTCCAGTGTTTTGAGCTGTGCAATGATGAATCAGTCAGCCTGGATAACTTACGCTAAATATTATTATGATTCTCAGGCATCGGGGAACTCCTTCGAATGCTCGCAGAAAACGAGACACTAGTGGAGCTGAATTTATCATGGAACGGGTTGACTGTGGCCATGCCCCTCAAGAAAATATTGGCCATATCTACACTTAAGCTGTTGGACTTGAGCAACAATAGGTTAGAAACTTTCAAGACAACCATTACCAATACAACTAGTCAATATAATAAAAAAAATATGTATTGACTTTGGCGGCTGTTCCCAATTTATCTAGTCTGAGGGATCAGTTGATATCTTGGGACGTGGGTCAGTTATTACGCAACTGTTGTTATTTTATCCTTCATTCAAGGATCAAATCTTTAGTAGGTAGGTTCATAATTAATATCTCGATCCAGATTGAGTATCAATTCAAGTGCTATTGATTCAAGTTTGGTACAGTCGAGGTAGTTGGCGCTCTGACACTGCAAAAAATGTTTTGAACGGTTTTCGTTAATTGGTCGCGCGCGCGCGTCGTTAGCACAACCAATTATGTATGTATGTTATTATGTATTTATTATGTAAGTATTTTGTGATTCTGTGTTTAAGGGTGACAGAGTACTGCCTTCCAAGACTGTACAAGGTAAGGGAGTTCTAAGGTGACCGAGATGGGGAGAGGTGGTGCGAATCTTCAATGAGCTACATTGACTTTCTAATAGATGGATAATTGAAAATCTCCTTTTTTGATGTCTGTTGAAAATGTAAAGGCCTAATATCTAATCCACAAACCATATTTTTCTTTCTTTCTACTTTTTGCCACTAACTAAAAATTAACACTAATTGAACATTACAATGTTTGAAATTGGGATTCAGGTGGGATCCTATTAGTTCAATTGCTTACTGGCACCATAATTTATTATCATCTCTCGCCGACTGCGACGTAGTCTGGCCCGTATCCTTATTATCCTTAGTATTCTATGACTCAAGAATAGAATTTACTTAATTGTGTTGTAGGCATTTTAGACTCAGGAAATTTTCATCATCATCGTTTCGCCTAGAGTTCTATATAAAACCACAGAATACATAATAAAAACTGTGATATCAGAAATCGACCCCGCATATCGTAGTACATTTAGATATGGCAAGATTTAGGAAATAAATACTGTGTAACTTCTGGTCAGAAGAAGAACAGGCGCGTCTACCAAACACCGAACCGGGCTCAGAATGTTCTCTTTACAGAATTGAATTAAATCCGGCTACTTCTAGGCCTAAACTTACTTACCTAATCTAGACCAAAGTCTTAGTCCAGTTGGCAGGTACTTTCGACCCTGAACCCATTTTCCAATTTAAGAAAATGTTAGGATTGGGGTTGAATTTTGACTTCGAGGAGTATGTGGAAACTTTGGGGAGGAAAAAACCTAACGAGGATTCGGTCTTTTTTCAAACTTCTAAACCATGAGTTTCTCGGAAAAAATATTGAGTTATCAACAAGGAAATGGTTAAATTTCCTTCAACTTTCATTGCTTAAAATGATATATTGGACCCAATACTAACCGCGATACAGAAGCACAGAATAGATATTAGGCAGAAGTATAAAATATATGGATCAAATGGAGATAATTTATTTGAGCCCTTTTTTTTAGAGTGTCGGCTAAAAAAATAATACAAACATTAAATTGGGAATTGATTCCAGGTTACCCCCCAATTTATGTACCTGCCAACTATCTTTAGAAATTATGTTTTTTTTCCATTGCTGAAGGATAGCAACTCCGTCCGTGAAAGTGATAGCAAATAATCTGAAGTGGGCGAAGAAGTTGGATACCCTGGATTTGTCCAGCAACCCCTTAACGACGAATGACGCCTTACTTCTGTTATCGACGATGAAAGATCAGAACGTGATGCTGAAGAACTTGTTTATGGACAATGTTACTGTGGAGAAAGAATTCAATGCGGTTTGATTTTGCTGTTATTTTAACAACTTACTTTAAAGTACCAACCTTTAAGAACCAAGACCTCTGATTCCTGGGTGTATCAAGACACTCAACGAAGCCGAGGTCTACGTATTCTGCCCATCATCAGGATCATTTCTGTTCAAAATTATTGCTGGGAAACGATTTAAATTTTTGGTGTTAAAAAGCATTGCATACATTACCACGCAATGTAACGCGTACAAAAGACCGCGTCTGCGAGTGAATGCTACACAGCTGCGTGCGGCCGAGTTGAAAGGCAACGTTTACGTGCATACTCATGAAATACAAGTGATGACGTTTGAAGTCATTGTTTGTTACGAAATACATAAAATTTTGATAATGTTTCTGTAGACAAAAATTAGGAAAAACGAATAAAAGAAGATTTCATAAAATTTTGAAAAAACATTTTTGACTTTGACCTTCGATAACTTCGTAGCTGTTGGTTTCCCAGGTATAGTCCAAAGGACAAAAATGATCCTGATGATGGGCGAAATGCGTGGACTTCGACTTCGTTGAGTGTCTTATTACACCTGTTATACAATTTGCAGTTTGTTTTAAAGTTAAATTTCGCAGCAAAACTAGCCACTTTCGTTTTGATACCATTTTAAAACTAGTACAAAAAAATAATTAATTTCTATGAATAGGCGGCGGTAGTGGAAGGCTGTAGGTGCCTAAATATCTTACATGTTTCAGGTGCTAAAAGAGGTTAAGTCACTAAAGTATCGGAAAAAATTTACTATTACCTACGGGAAGGTGATCCATGACTACACTCTATCAGTGGCTGACTTCCGGGAGATTATTATGAAGAGGCTCTTCTACATTCTCGACTCGGCTGCTAAATGCACCATGCATTTGCCGTTAGTTTTGATTATTGGGGCCTATTTCATAGACATTACAATTTGTAATTTACTATGGTAATACACATACATTGCGGTGTCTGTGAGGAGTTTATTTTCTAGAGTTAAATTGGCGACCGACGCCATGAACACCAAACGATCGTTGTAATTTGCTACGATAATGTTTATGAAACAGGGCCTAGTACGAAAAATAACACCGTAGAACGTGGTAGAACCGTAGATCCTACACAGTGGCGACAAAAAAGTTTTACCCAGCGAGTGTAGCACACGTCAAACATTAGATGTCATTTATAAGATCCCTGATGATCATATTCTCTATAGGTACGTCAAACAGAAACCACAGAGAAAGCAATAACAGAAACGGCGGGAAAACCGCTAGGTGTAGGCAGTTTCCGCAATCCTCACCCTACTTGGTCCAAGCTGATAGACGGGTCCCCACTCCCCACCAAACCGCGCGCAGGAAAACACCCTGCCTCATGCTCGGTCGAATAATTTTTAAACACCCGAGGATGCCGCGCTCGAATCATAGTCATAAGCGACACCGTACCAGTGGCAGCTTTGGCTTTTATTTAGCTATACACTATTTGTTACGGGAATAGATTTTACCAAGAATTATGAAAACAATGCCACCTGCCTGCCGCAGGCTCTGCCATGACCCTAAAACACTCGTTTCTTTCCAGTTTTCGTTAAATACATTCTAAAACTGACATTTTAAAGCAATGTTGTCTTCTAGAGAAATTAACTAAAGACAATAAGATGCAATTTGGTTTTCAAATCGTCTTTTTATAATTAATAGTTCCCAAGATATGACACTTCGAAATATGCGCAGTCAGAACTAATACCATAAAAAAGTGGCGAAAAAAATAAAGGCATGGAAAAATGTGAAGTCGGGTTATCCAATATAATTAATTTTATAGAAAAAAAAATACTAGAAAAAATCGACTCACCCGTAGCAGCCGTAGCAGATCCCGTCTGAGCTGCTACGGGTGAGTCGATTTTTTCAAGTATTTTTTTCTATTAAATTAATTTTCTTTTTCAGTGTTTATTTCCTGACCGTCGTCAAGGAAGGCGATGTTTTTGATCCGAGGCGATTCATGAGAGACCTGAAGAATTCCGGAGCACCCTCCACGATTGATTGGATTTTTATAGATCAAGTATGCGACTGCTTCCCGGGCCCAAGGACTGAGAAAGGAGACAAGACTATGAGTCTTTTTAGTAAGCCAGCGTTTATGAGCATGACTGTTGTAATAGTTTTATTGTATTTATAATGGCTGATAGTCTCATTTTTTCAAGAGTCATTGTGACATGTATTTTAAATTAGAAAATACAGTAGTTTGTGGCCAGAGTGCTGCATGATATTCGTGGTATAATAAACGAAGGTTCAACAACTGTTTAGGTGCGAGCACCTATTTGAAGCACATTGTGAAACTTAAAATGTAAAACTTTTAGATTTTTGCAATGCAATTTTTATATAAGATGAATAAATAATGAAAAATATTAGAAAAAATCGGCTCAACCGTAGCAATCTATCCCGTCTAAGTTGCTACGGGTGAGCCGATTTTTTCTAATATTTTTCATTATTTATTCATCTTAACTTAAAATGTAAAGTAAATTGTTTTAATGAACTCTTGAGAGCTCATATCATATTTGAATAAAGATTTATGAGGAAGAACTAGGAAAAATATGTCCGGTGTTATTACAAAAGATTTTTTAAACACCTGTTTAACATAGACACTGTTTAAATGTGATGTCTCTTTCAAAAAGTATTGTCAAAAAAAGTGTCAGTATCACATTTAGGTCAAACAGGTATTTAACAATATATTGTAATAACACCGGTCATGTCTATGAGAGGAAAGGATCTATCCTATTTTTGCGTTATGTGTGGCAAAATAGGATTCTACTATATTTTTCCGTTTTGGTACCCTTTTCCATTCAATGCAGCTCTCATTTTAGCATTTCCTGCAGTTTAGTTTTAGATTTATTGAAGTTATTTTAATTTATATGTTTTTCACAGAGGCTGCGGAATATGTGCATCGAATGTGGCCCGATGCACGGGCGCCAGTTACCCCCCCTCCGGAACTGGTAGTAGAGCCAACAAAGAAGGAGAAAGAGAAAGGGAAGGGTAAGGGTAAGGGTAAAAAATGAAAAGGCTTAGTTGAAAATATTATTTGTCTTTTTTAATAGGTATACCTACAATAGTTTACGATTAAACAACGTGTTACAAAAACCGCTAAAACCGAATATGGTAGATAGGGACTATAAAAATTGAACAACTTTTACTACAGGCCAAACTCTGAAAACGCGAAACAAATCAGCTGTTTCATACATTCGATATTTTCGTTACCTATTAATTTTTGTATGAAACAGCTGATCTTTTTCTCGATTTCAAAGTAGGTCCCATAACCCATAGTAAAAGTTGTTCAGTTTGATGGTCCCTATCTACCATATTCGGCTTTAGGGGTTTTTTGTAACACGTTGTATAAATAATTCCATTTAATTAGATATTAATTTATTATATTTTTATGAAATGGTTTCAATTTTGTTTTAATGAATAGAATTTTGCTCTTTAAAATATGTTTTTTTAAGTTTATTTGGACTGCTAAAATGTTTAGAGAAAATACTCTTATTTACGTTGAATTTTAAAAAAAGTATATTTATACTTCTAAGGTTTATTTTTTAGTTTGTTTAATTGTTTGCTTTGTATCAGAATTTCACTATAAGTTATTAAACTGTCTTTACTACTTATAATACTACGTATTTAGCAGTTTTATTTGTAGTCTCAGTAGTAAAGTAAAATGAGAACGAACGATAAGAAGTTTTCCGTATTTATTTGCTAGAAACAGCATAGGATTAAAGAGTTGTAAATAACTCGGAGTTTCTGGGGAAAGCTTATCCTTGCACAAATACTACGCTACCAAGCAAGCACTAAACACACTTTGAATCGCTCAAAATTTCTACTTTGCTCGCATTAAACCGTGTTATGTTCCTAATTTTAATCTAACTAGGTGTGTTGCAACGGGACATATATTTTTATTATACGTAACATTACAAAACTTCGATATTATGTGTTTCGGAAATGGTTCTCCTGGGTAAATTAAGTGTACCAATTAGTATAGGTACTTAATTCAACCAGGTGATGTAGCTTTGGTAAGATGGGAAAGATACAGACACTGACAGCGTGATATTGTTATTATTGTTCCTTAGACAGTGATCCGCGGCAACTTCATTCAAGAATGTATGGTGCGGCTTATTCCGTTTATTTACCCTGGAACAACCACCCTACGGTGGATATTCGGAAACACATCTGATTTTTCATCCGATTTTTTACCCCAAGTATAGTCGACAGTGGAATAAAATTGTCTATGACCAGGAAATGACCAACACTAATTCATGATTGAATAGACGTAATTGACGTGAATCCTGGATAAATTCGTCTCTTCAAATGTAAACTTACTGCTAAAGTTAAAGTTATCGTCAAATGATAATGCTACCTTTTTGTCACCGCTTTTTAAGCTTTTTATCGTTAAAGTTAGGTGGTGCAACTGAGCCTTAATGTAGATGTTTGACTGTACGCAGGCGGGGGAATCGGAAGTAAGATAATTTTGAATTCCGATTATCCACCCTATTTAGGACGGATAGATGGTCATTTTTCCGAATATTTTCGAATATCCACTTTTTAGGGTGGCTGTTTCAGGGTGGATAAACGGAATATGGTGCACACAGATTGTAACAGATTAAAATACATCGTATTGTACTGTACCACAGGCGTTAAATGTATGTACCGCAAGCGCTCTGACGTTGGTTACATCTGTGGGACAAAGTCAAATTAATCTCATTTACCCACAAATATAACACTCTAAAGTGATCACTTTGGCTGTTTCATATTAACTTGCTGACAGAACCAAATACATACCACATCTAAAAGACCAAATAATACATTTCATCTTTTGAGAAATGAGAATCGAATCCGAACAATTGTGAAGAGTGAATACCGATCTAGGTGTTTCAGTCTACACAAAACAGATAATTAATTGCAGTAAATGGAACTGGTATTTCATTAACCACTGCTTGCCGATGGCTAACAGACCGTTTCATTTCACTGCATCAACAACACACAAAGCAAACGTACCGAAATGGCGGATATGTCGCCCGGAAATTGATGCACATGACGTGGCATGACGCGCGACATGCAACATGCGGTCGCGACAACATGACGGTTGCGTTTACTATTATAGATTTTTGTACTTTGATGATCACATTGAGAATTCCAAAGTAGCAACTTTTCATTTTACAGACAATCAGACCCCCTGGGCACTCGAGAAAGTTTTGCGAATAAAGGTTGGTTTGTACGGGGTCAGTGACTGGACCCAGTGATTCGGAATTTTGGACCCTGTAACATGTAGACAGGATCGGCAGTAATTCGTAATGTGCTCGAATATAGAATGGGCGGCTAGCAGCTAGTCAGTGAGAAGTGAGCACTGGACTGGGTTGAAATGAAAATAGTGTCCACACGAGCCCAGTAGCAAGTCAGCGCTGGACTGGATTACTGAACTACCAAATAACTGACCCCGTATAAACCAGCCATAACAGTTTTTGTCTATGTAACATTGGCAGGTTTTGAGGTCTGATTGTAAAAAAAACACAACATTCCAAATTCGAATTTTCCTCCACATTTTTTAGGAGCAAAATTAAAATATTCTTTCTCCTTAAAATGGATCCCACCCATAAGGTTAATATGATAATATTAACTTTATGATCCCACCACAGCCTTCTCTATCGTTGTACAACGATAGAGAAGGCTGTGATCCCACCCATAGATATAGAAAAATTCACAGATTTTACAGTCCCCGCAAGAATCGGAGCATTGAAAATGAACACAAAAATTTATGAAAAACCAAAATCAAATCAAATGCAAAGTCCTATGATATTTTTAAAGTTACCTAGGTAGTACCTATTTATTTATACGATTGTGACACTCGGCTCCGCCTCGTGTCACAAAAGCGCCCGCTGGCTGCCTCGATGCGGCCGAAATAATATTAACCAATTTTCAAAATTCCAACGAATGCACTTCTCGTCCACTTCTGCATCTTTTAACACTATTACTATGACGATCGGTCAATAACCATAGAAGCTACATCACTTTTTATCTACGGAAACAGCCGTTTTTTTACAATTCCAAATCTAAAGGGACCACCTACAGGTCACAATTATAAACCGATTTTCAAAATTATTTCGCTATTTGATAGCTAAACTAATACCCTAGGACCCTTTTTTCATTTTTTCTTAAGTCGGTAGTTTTTCCGAAATATTTACAATTTAGTAAACAAACATCCCCCAAAAAACCCGGAATTTTTGGAATTTCGCTAAATTCCAAAAAAAGTTACCAGTAGATTTTCAAAATTCAAACGTTAACACGTGTCTCGATAAATTCTTCAACTTTTGGTACTATTTTTATTTCGATCCTCCGAAAATCCTCGGAGATATGGCCAAAAATACGTCTCAGGCGATTTGCATCTGATAACCATTTTCAATGGTAAAAATTTCGCTGCGCTCAAGAAGACCAACAAAGCGTGGAAAAGAGAAGTTAACATCATACGGACACGGTCTATGTAAAAAAGATACAAAGGAACGAGTGACATGTGCCAACATTTTTTACAGTAAGAGCCCCTAGCGTCCCGCCTAGCAAATGAGCAATCACAGTTTGTTTAAAATATTTGTTAATCTTAATTAGAATCCTTACTAATATTATAAATGCGAAAGTCCGTTTGTTTGTTTGTTTGTTTGTTACGCCTTCACGTCCTAACTACTGAACCTCATACTTCATCATCGTGAATCTGAAAAGATCATGAAATTTTGCATACACGTTGTCAGGGGTACCGAGAAGGACATAGGGTACCTTTCATCCCGAAAAAAAGTATAGTTCCCGAGGGATAGCAAAAAAACCTTTCTACGCAGACGAAGTCGCGGGCGGAAGCTAGTTTAAAATAAAGGTATTGTGGAGCCATGGTGTCTTGTGCTCTAAGTAATTGTGATGTGACAAAAAGAAACAATCCAAGTAATCACACTTTTCACAGGTAAATAAGATATCGCCTCACATTTCTCTAAAACCAAATTTCGCTTCATTTATTCGTTTATCGACGAAGAAAACAGTATGGAACATAGTTTATTAATTTCCTTTTGCCATACATAGTCATATTTTATGAATCTAAGTGATATTTTACGTATCTCATATAAAATGTATGCATTCGTTTTCAGATCACCTGTTTATTGACATTGTTGTTCTTTGACATTCTATTTTTATGATCCCACCAAAAACATTTTCATGTAATAATGTTATCAAGACTTCCATATGGTTCGCACTGTCAAAAAGTTATCAGACCTCATGTAGAGCCAAGCTTCTGACTCTACGCGCCCTAACTCTACAAGCCCTAACTTTAAATACTTTACACCTTGGTCAAAATATGTGCCTTCGCCATTTCGCTACATGGCAAAATTTATTCACTGTTCATTACTTTTCTGATACACATACAATACTTTATACATGAAAATGTTTTTGGTGGGATTTCACTTCCTTTTGTAAGATTAGTATTATAACATAAAACCTTCAATATAAGAAAGAACTCAACACAACTCAACATATCGATGTCCAAAAAAATCTTAAAAGCCGGAAAAGCAAGCTGGGGTCAGAATTGTGGTCTAAAATCGTGATATCTTTTTTATGACTACTTTTTGCCATTGCTTTAACAGTAATTTACTAAGGCAAAAAATAATAACTAAATATTTAAAGATTTTTCAGAATCATATGTCTAATTTTTTCAGATCTCCAGCATCAAAATTTGCGGAAGTTTCATACAAACTTCCATCTCCTAGTTTAAGAGTTTAGGGGGTAGGGGAGGTCAGCTCAGCGAGGCCACCTTAACTTTGACTTAAAAAAAATGCTGTTAAAAAACAGAAAGAATTTGGTAAAGTATTTTTCACCTCTCCAGCACGAAAAAGGCACTTTTGGCGCGTAAAAACTCGCAGCAAAAATCGATTTTTGCTGCGAAAAAGCGTGAGGCAAAGTTTTTTTTAATTTCTAACACCAACTTTTAAAATAATAAAGAAAAAAGAAATAAAGTGACAAGGACAAGACTTGTAAAATTTTCTCGCTGGTAGAGGTGAAAAGTTGTATGTTTTACACGAGACCAAAATTTTGCTCTGTCTCGTGCCTTTAAATCACTCACTGTGCTCAGTAGTCTATATTAGAATCACTCGCTACGCTCGTGATTCAATTCTAGACTACTGCGCTAGTTCGTGATTTAAAGTCGGCACTCGCAGCACAAATTGATTTTGGTCACTTGTATAACAAATAGCTATAATACTAATAGATATGGAATTTATTAAACTTTTATAACGTGTAATCACATTCCGTGAAAACTTTAATAGTTTCTTTTAATTTTTAAATTACGTAAACTTGTCAAAAAACCGCTTTGCCCAAGTAAGCGCCTAAAGCGGCCATGGGGGTAAGGGCAAAGTGGTCATTCCAAAAGATTACAAGAAATTCATTTAAAGTTGAAATACATCGTGCTTAAAAAAACAAGAAGACCAAAAATAAATTAAATAAAACTCTACTAATGAAAAAAAATGTTCTTAAGTTTCAAATGAGACATTTATTATTACAGTCTTAGAATCTTTAAATACTTCCTAAATTTATTTTTAATTATTATATTAATAATTATTTTAGTTATGTTATAGTGTACGCAACAATTTTCTCATACTTATCTACCAACAGTTCTTCTATTTAAATTAAAATATTCAACAGCTAGGCAAAGCACTTGGCCACTTTGCCCGGACCGCTTTGCCTTTTTCCATCGTTTTGTTTTAAAATTTAACTGTGCTCATAACATTTGTCTCATGTCAGAACCATTACACAAACAAAGCCAAATAGATAAGCAATAATAAACGTAAAATAAAAACATTGAGTTTTATAGAGTTTTGATCAAAACAGATTGAGTTTACCCTGGATTTTCTTAACAAAATGAACAAAAATCTTACGCATGTTGCTGCGGCCACATGCTTGTTCCGACCACTACCAAATGGCTGCTCGGGGTGGGGCGATAGGTATGCTGCATATCAAAACATAAAACATTGTACTATCGTTATAAGTTGCCGAGATATGAGGCATGGCCGCTTTGCCTCCTATGGCCGCATTGAGCTGACCTCCCCTAAAGGTTCCAAGTTTTATAATTTTACTAGCTTCTGCCCGCGACTTCGTCCGCGTGGATATTAGACGAAATCCTTTTAAAGAACCTTCAACCAGGATCCGGCCAGCCATTTTTACGCAATTAGGCGAGTCCCCATCAAGCGCGCTGCCTCGCGAGACAAGACATTTGCCGCGTTTGGCGGGCCTCGCACAAGTCTTCCAGTTCCCGTTCCCGCTCCCGCTCCCGTTCCCCGTTCCCGTTCCGTTCCCGTCCCGTTTACGTTCCCGTCCCGTAAACGTCCCGTAACCGTCCCGTAACTCTTCCGTTTTCGTTCCCGTTCCCATCCCGTTCCTGTCCCGTTCCAATCCTGTTCTCGTTCCCGTTCACATTTCCGTTCCGTTCCCGCTGCGTTCCCGTCCCGTAAATGTCCCCTAACCGTCCCGTACGCCTTACGTTCCCGTTCTTGTTCCCGTTCCGTTTCCGTCCGGTTCTTGTTCCCGTTCCCGTTCCCATCCTGTTCTATTCCCGTTCCGTTCCCGTTTCATTCCAGTTTCGTTCCCGTTACGTTCCGTTCCGTTCCGTTCGGTTCGGTTCGGTTCGGTTCCGTTCCGTTCTATTCTGTTCCGTTCCGTTCCGGTCTGGTCCGGTCCGGTCTGTTCCGTTCCGTTCCGTTCTGTTCCGTTCCGTTCCCGTTCCGTTCCCGTTCCCGTTCCCGTTCCCGTTCCCGTTCCCGTTCCCGTTCCCGTTCCCGTTCCCGTTCCCGTTCCCGTTCCCGTTCCCGTTCCCGTTCCCGTTCCCGTTCCCGTTCCCGTTCCCGTTCCCGTTCCCGTTCCCGTTCCCGTTCCCGTTCCCGTTCCCGTTCCCGTTCCCGTTCCCGTTCCCGTTCCCGTTCCCGTTCCCGTTCCCGTTCCCGTTCCCGTTCCCGTTCCCGTTCCCGTTCCCGTTCCCGTTCCCGTTCCCGTTACCGTTCCCGTTCCCGTTCCCGTTCCCGTTCCCGTTCCCGTTCCCGTTCCCGTTCCCGTTCCCGTTCCCGTTCCCGTTCCCGTGCCCGTGCCCGTTCCGGATCCCGTTCCCGTTCCCGTGCCCGTGCCCGTTCCGGTTCCCGTTCCAGTGCCCGTGCCCGTTCCGGTTCCCGTTCCCGTTCCCTGGATGTGCATGTCCAGGTCCAGGTCCATATGTGTCATGTCCACCGCGTTGGACTTCAAAATAAATCTCATTTTCGCAATCACCATCCCATAAAACCTCAAGAACGACATGTTACTCACCCCACTTACCCTCTAAGGGTTGATTTTCAAAATCCCACAATATATATATTTAGACGTGCTCCTACGAATTTTAAAGTTGTAATTAAGATTTTGTATTCTTTTTCCATACAAAATTTGAACCCCATTTTTACCCCTTTAGGGGTTAAATCATGTCCACCGTGTTGGACTTCAAAATAAATGTCATTTTTGCAATCGTCATCCCAGAAAACCCCAATAACGACATCTATATAGATATTTATGTTTACTCACCCCATTTACCCCCTAAGGGGTTGATTTTCAAAATAACAAAATATATATTTGCCTATTAATTTTTAGATGTGCTCCTACGAAGTTTAAAGTTGTAATGTCTATTTTATATTATTTTTCCATACAAAATTTGGACCCCATTTTCACCCCTTTAGGGGTAAAATCATGTCCACCGTGTTGGACTTCAAAATAAATGTCATTTTTGCAATCGTCATCCCAGAAAACCCCAATAACGATATATATATCGATTTTTATGTTTACTCACCCCATTTTTTCAAAATAACAAAATATATATTTGCCTATTTATTTTTAGATGTACTCCTACGAAGTTTAAAGTTGTAATGTCTATTTTATATTATTTTTCCGTACAAAATTTGGACCCCATTTTCACCCCTTTAGGGGTTAAATCATGTCCACCGTGGTTGGACTTCAAAATAAATGTCATTTTTGCAATCGTCATCCCACAAAACCCCGATAACGACATCCATATCTATTTTTTGGGTTTTTTTAACCCTTTTCACCCCCATTTCATCCCCTTTGGAGTTGAAATCCTAACAAAAACAATAAACGTTGCTTTAGATTTCTATCCATAAGCCTAAATTATAAATTTAGTGATTTTTACTTTGAAAATGAAGGATTTTCTTTAATACACAACTTCATCCCCCTTTTGACCCCTTCGGGGGTAGAATTTTGAAAAACGCTGAGACCCGTATTTATTAATTTTCAATTGTCAACCTAAACACAAAATTTGAAGATTCTAGCTTCAAAACTGAGGGACTTTCATACAAACTTTCATCCCTTATTTCATCCCCTTAGGGATGGAATTTTCAAAAATCCTTCCTTAGTGGATGCCTACACTACATAAAGTATCTGTGTGCAAAATTTCAAGTCTCTAGGTCCAGCGGTTTGGGCTGTGCGTTGATAGATCAGTCAGTCAGTCAGTCAGTCAGTCAGTCAGTCAGTCAGTCAGTCATTCAGTTTACGATTTTATATATTAAGATTGGAGTTTGTGTACTAATACTAGCTTACATATCAAATTTCAGCTTTCTAGGACTTCAGGAAGTACCTTAAGAATTTTGATGATTATCAGTAAGTTTTGACGAAATCCAAGTTTTACAGATATCAATAAAATCCAAAGTTTAAGAGGTAAGTATGTAATTGAAACTTTATATGTTTAATAAGTCTACTAAAGACATAATATTCTGAGACATTTGTGCTTCTGATATAATACAAACCCAAGTTATGAGGGTTAAGCAGTTGGGGGGTTAAAGTCCAATTCTTGTTGTTTTTGTACTAATACTATAATAGCTTACATACCAAATTTCAGCTTTCTAGGACGTCAGGAAGTACCCTATGAGTTTTGATGATCATGAGTGAGTCAGTGACGAAATCGGGGTTTTTGAGATATCAATAAAATCTATATTATATAAACTATCCAATTGAAACTTTGTATGTTTAATAAGTTTAATACTGACATCATATCCCGATTTTTTTTTATACTCCAAACCCAACCAAGATTATAATGGTTTAAAACGATGAAGCGCTTCGAGAAAAGGTAGGTAGTGCCATTGACTTTCGCTTGGACGTCTTGGCGGGGGCACTACCGTGCTCCCCGGTCTGCATCGGGAACATTTTCGTGCGACGATTTTTTATGATTTCAAATGTGGCCTAAAACCGGACGAGTCGTTTGATCGACTACAAATGGATGAAGGACCTTTAAAAGCAACCACATCTACCGCTGGCATAACGATTCAAGCGCGTTTGTCTAACTTTGGGGGATGAACAAAGAAGTAGTCATCCTTCGGCGGCTGTGTGCTGGCAGTGAAAATTTTAATTCTAGAAAACAGGCGAATTACATACAAAGAGATTCAGCATACACTGCAGATTGGTTCGGGAAGCTTTCACAAGATTCTAGACGAGCACCTTCGCGTGAGGACGATAGTTCTGCGCTGGGTGCCGCACAACACCGAAGCTCAGAAGCCCGTAGAAAGAGGTGTCTGTGGCGGACTGGAAAAAGTGCTTCGAAAATTAGTTCAGACGCATGAAACTTTGTATAGAGGCTGGTGGAGAGTTCTTTGAAAATATGTTATAATAGTACATTATGAGACAAGTTAGCTTAGGTTGCTCATTGCACACAAGGCTGTAGGTTGCAGCATAAAATGCAAATATTTTAATATTTTATAACAAAATATTGTAAATTATAAAAAAATTGATAATAATAAATATTTGTTTGACTTAATTAAGGACTTAGACATTTATTTATTTTAAAATAAAACCTCTTTGTTGTTACTAAAAAACAATCACTATTACGCGGTCAAATTGAGAATGCTCTGTTTACTCGCATAGAACTTGCAGTAAGGTACTAATTTAACTTTGTACTTAGGGATAATTCTATTACGTACTAGTGTTTTATATATTATTGCACGCGTTTGTTATAGCTCGGTTTATGGCCTTAAAAGCGATGTATTAGGGCTCACTTTACGAGCAAGTGTGTTGAAAATATACAAAGAGGTTTTATGCTGCTGAAAATTTATATACATTTTTAGAATAAATAAATGTGTAAGTCCTTAATTAGGACAAACAAATATTTACTATTATCAAATTATTCTTCATTCATAATACACAATATTTTGTTGTAAAATATTAAAATATTTGCATTTATCACTAAAAATTAAAATTTTGAAGTAGGTTGTATGCTCACTCACCCCTTTGTTCGCAAAATATTCTTGCATTGGGCGTGTGAAAAAAAAAACCTGCGCGTCTTTTCCCTAATTATCATATTTTGTTTTTGTCCTATTTGTTGCTGTGTGGTGAATTATTTTGTTTTTTCCTCGCAAATGTGTTCTATTGAAAAACGTCGTATGAAACTCGTGAGCTCTTGCTTATTGCACACCGCGGATCGGGCTGCAACCCACAGCCTTGTGTGCAATGAGCAACCTAAGCTAACTTGTCTCATAATGTGCTATTTATCCATAGGTACAACGTGTTACAAAACAACCCCTACTGTCGAATATGGTGGATAGGGACCATCAAACTGAACAACTTTTACTATGCGACCAACTCTAAAATCGTGAAAAAAAATCAGCTGTTTCATACATTTTGATATTTTCGTTGAAACAGCAGTTTTTTTTGCAATTTCGGAGTTGGTTATATACTAAAAGTTGTTTAGTTTGATGGTCTCTATGTTCCATATTCGCCATTAGGGTTTTTTGTAACACGTTGGATACTTAAGTTAAATATGCTTAGAGTATACTCAATTGATAAAATAAACTCTAAGCTTATTTTTTGTAATATAAACATTATTTAGTGAATAAGTTATTATGTAGTTATATTACGGTATTTACCGTAGTTTTATCACAAAATAGAGAGACTACAGAAGTTAGGCTTAGTACTACGTTACATAATGAGCTCGAGCAACGCACACATAGACAGCTCCCACTGACACGGAATCTCTGCTACGCTCAGAACTTTGCACATTTTACAATCTTTAGACCAAATGAATTCACAATTTTTAAATATAGGTTATATAAATATAATATAGGTTTCAAAATAATAGATATATTAGGAATGAACTTTGCATAGTAATTAACCATGCCTAACCATGATCTAGTCTTTGAAATATTTTTAGGCTCTGGTGCCTTTAATATACCATCTAAACCAGAAATATCTTTTCTTAACCCTTCCTTAGATATCAAGTGTCCCAAATACTTGATTTCTTTTTGGAAAAATGCACATTTCTCTTTATTCAGTCTAATACCTACTTCTTTAAATCTTTTTAGGACCTCTTTTAAATTTTGTAAATGTTCAACATCATTCGATCCTGTAACGACCACATCGTTAATAAATTTTACTACCCCTTTAATTCCTAACAATACTTTCTCAAGTTTTTCCTGAAATATAGCACTAGCGGGCTTAGTACCATAAGGTAATCTATTTAATCGAAAAATTCCTTTTGGTGCAGGCAGACCATGCAAGTAACTTACCCGTACTTTCATCACACATTAAATGATTAAAAGCATTAATTTTTATTCGTCCCTTCGATTCAACCCATTAAAAAACATAATAATCTCGTGTACTTGTATGAAGATAAGTACGATAATCTGATTTATAAGGTACTTACTTGTACAGTACAAGGCAACTGTAGTCAGAAATAAAAATATTCAGCCAGGTATAAAATAGTAGCAATTACTACTTAAAAATTTGATTATAACTCGGTGTCAATTCAAACCAGACAACCTGCGAAAAACTCCTTTTTACAACCAAAACAGTGACTAGTAACTGTTTAATTACCAAACATAATATTCAAAATAATTCCTTACGCTTGTCTTAATCTTATGTAGGTACTTATAAATAATTCTACAAAAATAAATGACACTTTTCAAAACACCAAATTAAAGAAATAATCATACGACGTGTGCATCACACGTTTTTACCAAATTCTGTATCTTTACGTAAGTCAGAGTTAACAACCCTAGCGTGACGCCCGAGTTTAGTTTAAGTAGGTACGCATTTCAAGGACACGCGGGAGCTTAACTTCTGTAGTCTTTCTATTTTGTGGTTATACCTTACTTACGCTTATCAAGGGTAAAAATATCTCATCAAATATTGGATTAGATGAAGTGCCATAATTATTATCACAATGTTATTCTGATTATATGTACAAATACTGAATACGAGCATAATTTCTGCACGTAAGACGTGTGCCAGGAGTTACAGCCAGTTGTAAAATTACTGTATTTAATGAAAAGAGGATATTATGTGATAATTTCGGATATTTTTGTTAATTGAGTAATTTTAAATGAGTATAGAGATATATTAAATTTTTTCTCAACATGGATTTGAAAAACGAAATCAAACTTGATTGCTTACAAGAGGAAGATAGAGAAGCTGAAAATAAAGATAATATTGACGAACTTTCGCCACTTCGAAATGGAGATGAAACCAAAACGGAGAAGGACGAAAAGAAGAAACCAACATTTCGGGAAAGGTTAAAAATTATAAAGGACAACATTACTGTGGAACCAATAACGGCATGCTACGTAATGCCCAGTGTACTTGCGTCGTTGGCAGTACAAAACTTAAACTTAGAAAAGGCATGTTTAGTCAACTTGAATTTCAGTGACGAAATTTGTGAAGCTCTCAAATTGAGGCAAACTGAAAACTACACAAGTTATGAAAAAGAAGTGCAGACTCTTATGGCCGGAGTTCAAGCTTGGAAGAATATGATTCAAACAGCTATACCAGTTTTCCTTATTCTCTTTGTTGGAGCTTGGAGTGATAAAACTGGCAGAAGAAAAGCATGCATCATGGTGCCCATAGTCGGCGAATTTTTATCCTGTATTGGATTTCTTTTTAACACGTATTTCTTCAGGGAACTGCCGGTTGAAGTAGCTGCTCTTACTGAATCTATATTTCCTGCGATCACTGGAGGATGGTTTACACATTTTATTGGAATTTTCAGCTACATAGGAGATGTAACTACTGTAGAGGAGCGTACTTATAGAGTAGGCATTGTGAACGTATGCATAACGTTAGGTTATCCCATCGGGAGTGCGTTGAGTGGAGTTATGTTGCGATGGGTCGGTTACTATGGAGTATTTATCATATCGGGTATTTTGTACTTCTTTTGTTTAGTTTATGGATATTTTTGTTTAAAGGATCCCAAAAGGAAAGTCAGTGAAAAAAATGTAAGTATTCATACATTTTTGTTAAAAAGTTTAATTTCTTTTTGCTTAAAAGTCTGACATATTTTAATATTTGCTGGGAATAAATAATAGTGTTATATTCCAGGATCGCAACGCATTCATTAATGTTTTCAAAGAGTTTTTCAACTTTGCTCAAGCGATAGATACGTTTAAGGTCGCATTTAAAAAAGGCTCCGATAATAGAAGGCTGAGGATGTCATTACTGCTCATATCTGTTTGTGTCATCTTCGGACCTATGCATGGTAAGGTTATTATTTGTACCTATTGCTCATAAGAAGAAAAATCTTAATTTATCTCAGGGTTATAATAATAAATGATAATTTTATAGTTGCACAATAATTTGTAACTAAATGTTTTAAATAAATTAAATTTGTGTTTACAGGAGAATTCACTGTACTATATTTGTTTACAAGATTCAGATTCAATTGGGACGAAATACAGTATAGTTTTTGGTCAACTTATTGCATAGTCACTAATTTAATAGGTAAGTTCTATAAGCTAAACAAATATTTTTAAGTACCTATTCTCAATTGACAAAAACTTCGACTAAAATTTAATAGGGGGCGCGATCGCGTGAATTCTAAACGATAAAACCAAACCGCTACGTTGTCATCTAGGTTAGGTACATTTTGTTTTAGTTTTTGTACTTATTCTCTCTATCTTTTATGTTTTTGAAAGGTTGAATATGTTTGTTGAAAGCTTCATGAGCTTTCAACAAGTTTACCAAAACAACGAATATTTTTCTGTTAACGAAAGTAACGAAACTGAATTGGTAACGCTTTAGTTTTGGTTTTATCGTTGAAAATTAGCACAATTTTGCCCCGTCCACACTGGTCCACTTTGCCAAAATGGACATTCGAATCACACAATCCTTTTTGTTGTTTACAGTTACTTAAATTTCTGTTGAATTTTATTTCTAAAGTGTAACATTCGCAGTTATCGCAATCGCTTTCACTTTGCCGTACACCGCATTCGCTGAACCATACCTACGATTTACTTCGACGAATGTCTCTTATAAGGGCCCTAGCAGACAAGCAAATTAGCATCGGCGATTTAGCATTTTTGCAATGTTTTGTTTTGGAGACTTGCTGCGTTTGGTCGTAGTGTCAAAAACGCGCACATCGAGCGTCCAATAGTACTGTCAAATGGCGTTCAAAAACGGTGTAGAGTTCATTTACCGCTGTGTTTAGCAACCCGATTATTCCAACCGTTGCGTTTTATCGTGTGTGGTGTGTTTAGTCACTGCATCTAGTTTACGAATGGCAAATAAGCTGTTAAATCATCGATTGCCCAAAGTATCGTGTCTGCTGTGGCCCTTGTCAGTAATTGCGTACACAGATTGTCATACTGAAAGCGTTCGTGATACATCTTGAACTTGAAGCAAAATTACATAATATTACATTTTATTTCATGCAGGTACGGCGTTTTCCGTGTCATTTTTTACCGGCTACTTAAAACTGGATGACACGCTATTGGGAATTATTTCGTGCACTAGTAAAATTGTTTCCTCGTTCGCTTATGCTTTCGCGAGGAATGATCTGGAAATCTATTTGGGTAAGTTTAAACATAATACCTACTTAATTCTGATACAATAACTAAGCTTTTGAGTTGCGATTTGGTTCTTCAACATACAAAAGAATATGATCCACCATGTATTCGCTTTTTGTTAATTTAAAAAAAAATCTTATTGGCCAAATATTGGATGGGGGCCTTTTTCTATGCGTTTGTTCGACTTTTCTTATGACGCACGTGTGCATAGGTTTGGTATATTTACATTGACATTGAGATATTTCCTATATTTTCAACTTTTTTCTGTTCAAGATAATTAAATTGCTCAATTAGTTGGACGATTTTTTTTGTGAAATTGGATTATTGCTTTAATTGCAGCACCACTGCTGGAGATTCTGAATGGGACGTCGTTTATTGCGATGCGTTCTATTGCAACGAAACTCGTCAGCGGAGAGGAGTTTGGTGAGTGCAGGCAATTTTGGAGCTTTGTTTATCTTCATATTACTGTTACTACATAGCGTGTCCGGAATTTTTGTGGCAGACTCGATACAGAGAAAAGCATGTGATGGTGCGGACACGCTCCTAAGGCTAAAGCCACACTACGAAGAGTACCGTTGCTAAGAACCAAGTTACTCGCTTATGGCTCCTACACACTGAGCCGGCGCGCGGCGGTCAAAAACGGCATTACCCGTCCGGGTATGCGCTTGGCAATTTGTATTGCAAATAGGCCGCCTTAGCCTTAAAAAGCCGCCAAACCTCGATTGGCTGCGCACCGTTGCTTGGTCTGTTGATGTCATAAGAGTGTAACCACATTTACAAGTAAACAAGTCTCGTTCCATACGAATGTATTTTTCTTTCAGGCAAGGTGAACTCCCTGTTTGGCTTGGCGGAGGCCATGATGCCACTGGTGTACGGACCCCTTTACTCCCAGGTGTATACTGCGACCCTGGATGTGTTGCCCGGAGCTGTATTCTTGTTAGGATCAGTACTTATACTTCCAGCCATCGCGATATTTGTGTAAGTGCAGTCATTGGGCAATTTTTATACAACGGGATAGTGCTTGGCCTTCACCTCACCTGATGTTGAGTGACGATAAGGCCTACGGTGGAAGCGCACTATACTCGAAAACCTTATCACTGAGGAACTGGCTATGTTACCGCTACCTAAAGTCCGTGAGCCCACGACAGTATTGCCTACGTCATATGACATCATGATGAAATGCATGGCACACGGTCGGAAAGGTTGTGCTGAGCGAGGGTCGGAAGATTATCGCAAATAAAATTGGCCGGAAGCTTGAGAAAATCTTCCACTTCCGGTCAAAATTTTAAGATTATATTTACGCCATGTGGCATCAGTAAGAGACCCGTGTCATCATTTAGTTTTCAATCGTAGAGTAAACATAAGTCTGTCAGTTCTGAAATGGCCGGAATACCTTAAACTTAAAATTTTTGTTTTTTAGTCATTTCAGTTTTCATCGTGATGTCATATGACGTAGGCAATACTGTCGTGGGCTCACGGACTACTAAATGCCGGAACACAATAATTTTCAAAATGTTGTTTTAGCGCTATACTTAGGTAAGATAGTGGTAGCTATAGCTAGTCAGGCGGGCTTGAAATAAGCCCTACCACCAATCAAAATTAACAAAGAGAAAAAGATAGCTTTCTGAAATGAAAGGGTTGATAGGGTCACAGCCCACAGCTATATTGTTACTATATTTTCTTCAGGTGGCTGTATTATGAACACAAAAAGGATAAAATTAGAGAAGACCTAAAAGTGAATGATGCTGAAAAACCAATAAGGAGCGATAATCTTGAAGAGGCGTCTTTGAACAAACGTTAACGCCTCGGCCGCGACATCACCTAGCGCGCATTTCAGCAAGCACTGCGCGGTCGCGAGGACGAGCTGAAAGGCCGACATCGAGACAGAGCGCAATGGTTGCTGAGACAAGATGCAGGACGCGCGCGTGGTGATGTCGTGGCCGAGGGGTAAATAAACCAATCAGGAAAAAGAGCCCAATACCATGTTCCTCCCATAACCACGTTCAATGGATTTCAGAGTTTAAAGACATTAAGATATTTGCTATGTTTTCAAGTTTTTTCAACTTCAACAAGCTCTTTTCAAGATCATCAAATAGCTCGAGCAGTTTTTACACAGCTAATAACAGAATAAATGCGTTTGACAAAATATTGTCGCGGTTTTCCATATTGTATTTTGATTTGAATGCAAGCTGTCACCGTTTATTGGAAAATCATTTGGATCTTTTTCGGTTTGGGCACAAAATGACAAAATGATTGCTGCTGGATATTTAACGGAACTTATGACTTTTGTAAAGTAATTGGAAATGAGCCATTTTATAGTTTAATTTTGTAGTCCAAGTTTTGGAAATTACTGATTAGATAAGGTTTTAAAAATGTAGTGTGATGTTTGGGCTTGATGTCAGTGATAGTATTGTGATAGAAGAACACATAACTAGGTACTTAATAATTTTCCTATGAACCTCATAAATTCTGTGATTTCACAGACACAACAATTAATACTAAGTAATGTGTGATTTAAAAGATTCACCAGTTGCTTGATTGATAGTATCGAAATAATAATATTCTCATAGAGTTAGAACATTAATAATTGTGCACAAAAGTTTTGTTATATTAGCATTATCATGGATTATATACTTACACATATTAATCCATCAGCCATATAATGTCCCCACTGCTAGGGCACAGGCCTTCCTTGTGGGTGGATAAGGAGTACGGACCATAACCCACCACGCGGACTCAATGCGGATTGGTGGGTGTTAACGGGACCAACAACGGCTTAATGTGCCTTCCGAAGCACGGAGGAGCTCGAGATAATAAATGTTGGTCACCCATCCCATGACTGACCCTTGAGTAAGTTGCTTAACCTTCGCAATTGCTGGGTCAGGCATTAAACCACTGCGCCACCGAGCTCCTCAAATATACTTACACATAAATTTATCATTTTGTTTAGTACGAAAATTGCAACTTCCTTAAAATACTCAGGTAATTTATTAGAAAATTATCAAAAATATAGTTGCATCATCCATCATCGTAGCTTAATATGTATGGATCATTGCCGATCCCAAATATTATTATAAAATGCAAATAAGTGATTTTCTTTATTTGTTATATAGCGATTTATCGACACTGAACTGTCAAAATTCATTGTCTTTTAACAGTTGAATGCGATAGATCGCTATCATATCGCGTTTCGGTGGTCTGGTGGTGAGGCTGCTTATGGACTCTTTGAATTCTTTAAGAATGAGATGATTACGATCTAGTTTGAACTTAATATTTACAACGATATAAATTACATTAATAAAAAATATGGTTTTGAAGTACCTATGAAAAGTAATTTGATAAACGGGAATATTTTATTTAACCTTGCCACCTCGTTTTATAATATTATTACGTCGTCTGAATTACTCGCTAATAAATACTACTAACAAACTCGTGTATTGATATTGCACTTTAGAAGTTATTACTGTATTGTGTAAAATCTTGTTTTAATCTAAGAATAAACAGATTCTAATCGTAAAGTAAGTCCTTACCACGTGATATTTGTGTCTTATTTAATTGTAAATAGGTACGTAATTTTCTAGTTGTGAGCAAATAAGATAGCACTACTGTAGTTCATAAGTAGAGTTTGCTGTAATAAATTACTTATAAATAAACATTGTTTAATATTTGTTTTATTTAACCCTTAGGATAGTGAATCCTTACAATTGAGGTGTAATAATTCACCAACATGATAATTATATGTTTTATCTTTATTCTTAATAGGTTTAATAAAAATGACTCTAGTGTTACACCATATTGCTTAATCGGGGTAGGCTAGGCATCAATTATATATTATGTGGTAATAATTTGTGCCATACTTCCCATCTACGCCACCACACCATGTTGTTTAAAAAAAGCTTTGAATAAAAAGAAAACCTTAAAACAAAAACAAAAACCTCATCGAAATTGTCTCTAAAAAGCAAGAAATAATATTCAAATCATTAGATAGGAGATACGCATATCAATTTTAATAAAACACGTCTATTAAAGTCGGGTGGGGCTGGAGGACCACTTTTTTGTTCTAAAAGCCCAACTAATTGTTCTAAAACCAAATATGCGTATCTCGTATCTAATGACTTGAATAATATTTTTTGCTTTTTAGAGACAATTTTGATGCGGTTTTTGTTTTTGTTTTAAGGTTTTTTTTGCAGGTTTTTTTATAAAGATTTTTTATTTTTAACTTATTTGTGGTAGGTATGTCAGAAGATATCTTGACAAATGAATAAGTAGAAGCAGCTTTACTATATTTAAATTTGACATTTCAGCATTCACATAGCTATTTTTAAAAAAAACCTACTATATAATACAGTAGAAAAATTCGACTCGCACCAGATCATATTCTCAGGCAAAAAATCAAACCCACGACCTTCGGAAGTCCGGTTGGCCTGCAATTGTGGAGGTTAAGCAACTTTGGCAAGGGTCAGCCGTGGGATGGGTGACCAAATTGTATTATCTCGATTTCCTCCGTGCTTCAAAAGGCACGTTAAGCCGTTAGTCCCAGCTGCATTTGCACTTATTAATACCCAACAATCCGCTTTAGGCCCACGCGGTAGGTTATGGCCCATCCTCCTCATCAATCCGTAAGTAAAGCCTGTATCCCAATAAAAATGGCTAATGCGAAACCTTTCAATACCTTAATGTTATCACTAGTACACTATCCTATTTGATTTTGAAGAGTTCTAATGTGTATCTTCGAAGTCCAAGGTTCAATGCCAATGAAATTAACATGAGACCACCCTTAATATATTCCCTTTCCAACAAAACAAGAATCGTCTAAATCGGTTCATAAACAAAGAAGTTATGTCTATAGATCCGTAAAAACTCTACCATTTTTTACCAGTATTTTCAGGATTACTCGAAAACTACTGAACCGATTTAAAATTTTCGAATGGGACTAACTTGGGAATAAACCTGATGAAGTAACGTTTAATTAAATTATTTCATTCATACAAATTCTTGGTTCTTAGGCCTAGCTTATACCTAGCTTTGATCTGATCTGATGAAGACCATCCAGAGACTGAATGGAGGAGATTCACATCGCTATACACACACACCCAACTGATCTGATCAGCATTCTAAGGCTCGTATTATAGAAT
Source organism: Agriphila tristella (assembly GCA_928269145.1). Classification (NCBI taxonomy): domain Eukaryota; kingdom Metazoa; phylum Arthropoda; class Insecta; order Lepidoptera; family Crambidae; genus Agriphila; species Agriphila tristella. Next base: position 23,875,104 of record OV743436.1, on the reverse strand, counting down.
CAAACTCAAACTCATATCTCTGGTTGTGTACTGTTAGGAAGGGATGGCGCTATATGCGATGTATAGAACCATCCCTTTCTAACTGTACTCAGGCAGAGATTTGAGTTTGAGTTTGATTCTATAATACGAGCCAAAGAGTTATAAGGATATGTTAAAAAAACTGCAGTTAGCATAAAAATGTATGGAAATTCTGAAACTGAAAACTCTTAGAATGCTGATCAGATCAGTTGGATGTGATATAGCGATTTGAATCTCCTTCATTCAGTTCCTGCATGGCCATCATCAGATCACAGTTAGGTCAATCCTTGGCGGAGAACCAAGGCATCAAAATTATCTTGTTTGTATGAAAATCGACTGATGTCTTTAATTATGTGATTGCCACTGTATATGAGTAACTACAAGCGTTTTTTAGTGCAGACTTGCCTAAAATAAGTAATACGAACTATAAATCTGGTGGTACCGTAGGTCGGTACCGCGCATGCGTAAGTGGACAAGTTTGAGCTCCCGCTGCTGAATAATTCCGGGAGATGCAGTGACGAAGTTATCCAAATCCCGCGACTTCGCCCGCGATTATAATAAGTACGGCACTCGTTTGAATAGCTGGGGTTATGGTGAGACTCGAGGTTGAAACGACTGTATTGAGTTTGCTCTGATTTGTAGGTACAGAGGCCGTACTCTGAGCACTTATAGAAACATTCAAAGTGATGTTATTATAGAGACAGGAGCTATATACATCGTGTATAGCGCCATATCAATCACAAGATCGCTTCGATAACCTTTGAGAGACTTTTAATTTTATTTGTTTTATTCATCTTCAATCTCATCTTGAACATTGAACATGATTTGGCATAAATACTATATACAGGGTGAATCGAAGTCATTGGCAATCTAAAAGAAACTAAAAATGTAACCGCGATATTGACAACTTTAGGATAAATATTTCTAAAATCAAATTGATCAAAATTCAAGGTGAAATTCACATAAAAGAATGACGAATATATGTAAAAGATTACAGACGCTAAAGGCATAAAAGTACCTTTTTTTAAAATTTTACTATCAATTTCACTTCATGTTTCATTAATTTCATGTTTTTAGCATCAGTAATATTTTACATATGACTTCTTGTGTTTTTTATGTATTTTTGATCTATTAAACTTGAATTTTGATCTATCAATAACGCGGTTAGATTAGGTTGCCAATGACTTCAAATTCACCCTGTATAAAGTATTTGTGCCACATCATGTTCAATGTTGAAAATGAGATTGAAGAACGAATGAAACAAATAAAATTAATTGTATTGATTGTATAATAATTAAAGATAAATCATCAAGTACAACTATTTGTATAAGTAATTAAAAGTTGACTTAATTGCGAAGAATGAATTAAACAGGTAAGTATCATTCTTCGTAATTAAGTCGACTTTGATTTTAATGTTTAGATTACTTTTTGAGTTATTTCTGATCACTTTGATTGATGGCGTTTGAATCAGAATTTGAATTTGATCTAATAGGGATGATGCCTAATGAATAAAATATCGAAATACTAATAAAATCGTAAAGATATTAAACTTTTAGAGTAGTTTGTACCTCGTGGTTTTATATATTGCGTATTATTTGTTTTATGACCCTTTAAAGTTGGGCGGACAAGTCCATTTAAAAATAAGAAATTAATAAAATAAATAATACCTTTAATTAGTTCATATTTATAGCAAATTTGTCTAAGAAATCATTTTGGTAAAAAAAATATTTAATTTAGTTGCCGAACGAATTTCCTACGCGTTGCATACAAACTACTCAAGCGTGACGTCATAACTGAGTAGCCGTTGTATGGAGCGTTTTCGGGTGAGTCCAATTTTGTGCATTTCAAACTGTGATATCTCGGGCAGTTTTCATGCTAGCGAAATATTTGTTTTACCAATGTTTCTTTTTTTGAGACGTAATTTATGAGATATAAAATAAAAAATAGTCATCATGCCTATAATCGACATAAGATTTATAGCAACTATACCTTTTCTTTCGTCATCTCGTTCTTTTAACATAGTTCGATATCGTTTCATAACCGTTCAGCTACAAACCCTCCCCATACATGTAGGGACTAGGGAGCGAGTTCGGCGGCTGAAAGTTGTCTGTATTAATTCCGGCTCGGCAAAACAACCGCCCGAATTTATAATTGTACGTTACGCCAACCATTATTTAGATTTAAGCAAATCAGACCGAGCAAAACATTGCTTTTCACTTACACTCGTGTCATTTGTCTCCGGAGTTTTTGGTCTTGCGAAGTTTTGAGTATCTGCAGTAAGGGTGCTGGTACACTTAGGTCGTGGCTTTTTTTCCACCTTGCGAACGACAGACTTTTACTGATAGGCTGTTTCCACGGTGAAGATGTGTCCATCAGTTTTTCAGACGGTAACTTGCAAAAGTTTGATAAACTGTCGCAAGTGCACTGGAAAGCTACTGTTGCCATTTTGTAAATTTTTCAAGAATTTGCATTATCCATACTAATATTTTCTTAATTTATTCAACAACCATGAACGCTTACTATTCAGAGTGCGTTCGTTAAACTAGAGCCAAAGTTAACATAGCGTTAGACTGCGGACTAACGCCATTTTAGCGCAAATCGTATTCAGAGTGACCGTTTAACGTTTAGTCCCACCGTTTAAGGATTAAAAGATACATTGTGATTGGTTTACAAGCATTAAAGCAGGTTTTGTTAGAACAGTCTTGCACCCCAGTTTTGTTAAACATCTCTGAATAAGACAGTTAAACTTTTACTTCTATGCACTAAAGTTTTAAACACTCGGCTAACCATGCCATAAGTTACAACAACGAATTAATATTTTTTTACCATTGCCACTCAAAAAAGTGCGTTTAATTCAACGATAAGAGTGAATAAAACGCTGTTTTATTCACCGAGTGAATAAAAATATTTTGAATTTGGAACAAGCGCGCATCGTAACAAAAAAAAAACAAAACGTGCTGAAAGTATGGAGCTATTCCATAGATAAAGCCATAAAAAAAAATATATATCCCCGCCAATTTTATTTAGGTTCTTTTTAGTGTCTTATCTTTGGGTTCTTTTCTAAAAAAATATCTCGCCAAATTAATTAGGTTCTTTTTAGTGTCTTTTCTTTGGCTTCTTTTCTTTATATTAGAGGGAGATTAGATGTTCAGTCTTGCATCAGTCCATTCCATCAGTCTGGTACGATCTTCAGTCTGTAAAAATTCAAAGTCTATACAAACTGATGAAATGGACTGATGTCAGACTGATCATGTAATTTCCCTCATAGCATTGTTGTTGTTTGTTGTCATTGTTTTATGTCATTGGAAAACTTATAGTTTCACTATTTTCTAACGGTTAAATTACCGATTACCTATCTAAATAATAAAATTTGATAACTATAAATAGGTACTATAGGTGTAAGTAGTAGTAAGTACTGCTATTATGGCCGCGTTCCGAATCACGCCAACAGTGCTCACAGCGTGTGACGTCATTGTACACCGGTCCAAATCATTAGCACGCTGTCAGCACGCTCACGATACTATTGATTCGGACCGCTCGTGAGAGCGCTCACACCGCTAACGTTGGATTGTATAGAACAACATAACCTCAAACAGGTTAATCTCGGTAAAGTAAATATTTATTCTAAGGGATAGATAAATAAAAAGGCACGAATTAAGTTCCTTCACTGAGACCAATTATTTACTAACCAATTTTAAACTTTCAAAGCTTTAAAATACTTATTACCACTGCTAGCTCTTTCAACATCAGTTTAATATAATTATTTCGTTCGTATCTTTACAAAACACCTGCAGGTCAATAAATTCAGGCATCTTTTGTAAAAATCACAAATAATGACCACAACATCCACAACGATTCACAATTTCACCACGTATTTTTTGTCAACAATGAACTTTGACAATGAAGTTTGACAGCTACACCGACTACGCTCACAGTGCTTTGGTGGAATACGCTGAGCGTCGTTAGCACATGCGATGACGTCATCTGTGACGTCACTTTAACTTACGTGAGCGTTGTAAGCATGATTTGGACCGGGCGTTAGCGCGCTCACAGTGCTGTAAGCGTGATTCGGAACGCGGCCTATGTTTTCTCGCAGTCAATGGTAAAAAGTAGAGTACACAACTCATGAAAAAAAAATTCATCTCGGTCCTTTGTATCCCTCGTTTCGCTCAGGATTCTACTTTTGAATCCCTCGCTACGCTCGGGATTCAACTCTAGAATCCTTCGCTGCTCTCGGGATCCAACATAGTACCTCGACCTAAATTCCTTCTTTTTTCACTTGTTGTATAATCTACTATTTTAAACAAATGCTGAATAAAAAAAGGCTTCACTTAAAGGGTATGTACTTTTTAACGTTAAGAAAAGAAAATGAGAATAATTTTTTAACCGACTTCATCAAAAGGAGGAGGTTCTTAATTCGATTGTATACTTTTTTTATCGTTGTTCCCGCATATCTTCGTCATTTATGAACGGATTTTAATGATTCTTTTTTTGTTCGATCGAGTATTCCTGCGAGATGGTCCCATTTTTTTTTCAAATCGGTTCAGTAGTTTTCAAGTAATCCTGAAAATACTATGATTTTGCATTAACTACCTTGACTTGTTATTTATGAACCGAATTAGATGAAGTTTTTTGTGTTGGAAAAGGGATACCTTTAGTGTAGTCTTTTTAACCGACTTCAAAAAAAGTAAGGTTTTCAGTTTGACCTGTATGTATGTGTGTTTCTCCGCGATTTTCTCACGTTTGGCTGAGCCAATTTTTCTACCTAATAATACACTCTACGTCAAAAAAATCGCACCTTTTCGAAAATAAGTTTAGACTTGGCCACCTGCTATTGCTAGCTAACGTTGTATTGTGTAAATGTTCATATCTATTGAAAGTACATTTAATGAGCTTTGAACTAATAATTGTTTGATTTAATTAACATAACAGTTACCATAATAAAAGCTTAAAGTGTTATTGCTTGCGCCGCCATAAAAGGGAAATAAAAGAGGACAATTCAGGAAATGCAGGTAAATTCGCTATCAAGATGATAGAAAAAACACACTTGAACAGTTCAATTAAAAAAGGAATACCCAAGATGGATACTATTACCCATGAAGTTGCTCAAATATTGCAAAAAAATGAGGCAATGTAAGTTGCTCGGAAACTGAATCTTAGTAATTGATTCCGTTCGACGAGTCTTCCCACGGTTTCTAGAGACTGTTGGCTATGTCCGAAGGGGAAGAAATATATAACAACACTTGCTATTAAATTAGATAGGATTAAATTAACTTTAAAGAAATTATTGAAAAGATGCGATTTTTCTTACGCCGAGTGTATATAGGTACAGAAAGTACTTACACTAAAAATAAAAAAAAATAAAAAAATTGTTTAAAAAACAAAAAACCGACTTCAAAAAACCTGCCTCTTAAAAGCAAGAAATAATATTCAAATCATTAGACAGGTACGCATTTTTATCGCTATAAATAACGTCTATTGAAGTCGGGTGGGGTATGATGGTATGAACGTACCGTACGTACGTACAGAAAGTACAACTTCCTTTTTTAATCTAAAAGCCCCACTCGACTTCAATAGACGTTAATTATAGCGATAAAAATGCGTACCTGTCTAATGATTTGAATATTATTTCTTGCTTTTAAGAGGCAGGTTTTTATTAATAGAACGTCTATTGAAGTCGGGTGGGGCTTTTAGAATAAAAAAAGGAAGGTGTACTTCCTGTACGTACGTACGGTACGTTCATACCATCATACCCCACCCGACTTCAATATACGTTAATTATAGCGATAAAAATGCGTACCTGTCTAATGATTTAAATATTATTTCTTGCTTTTAAGAGGCAGGTTTTTTGAAGTCGGTTTTTTGTTTTTTAAACAATTTTTTTATTGCTGATAGTGTACCGCCATGATTAGTATTGCCATTATTTCAGACAAATTGTTTTTTTCCTTTAGCTAGAACAAAAATAAATTAAGCAGCAAAAATAGAAAACATATTTATTTTAAACTTATTAATTCATAAAAATATAATATTTTGGGTTACCTACTTTTCGTAACTTATTTGTCTTTCTTAAAGATAGTTAACTCAAGAGTTATGTAAATAGAGTATTTTAGCGTACTCTTTGCTGTCGTAGATACTGTGTAGGTACTCTACACTTACTCGAAATAGAGGATAATACTCTATTTTAAAGTACAGATGTCAACCCTAGTCATGATCATTATTCGAAATAATAACAAGCTACGCATCATCTTTCCTGACCGAAAGTGGCGCCCCGCGGTGAATTTTATTAAATATTGTAATTCTAATACACAATTTCAATAAAACTTCTAGTGGAATCTGTATTTTTAGACGATATCGTTACATTCCCTCGTAGTCACTGCTAGAAGTAGATAGCAAAACTGCTAAAAGTGGCCGTTTTTGACACTTTTACTATCTACTTCTACGAATGACTGCGAGGAAAAAAAGTAAAATTAAAATCCTTTATTACCAACTTTTTTAACAAAAACCTCTGAGGGTGCCACTTTCGGTCAGGAAATCGCCTTAACATCATAGAAGATATGAGCATCTAAGTGTGTGAGAAAAAATCGGCAATTTGTAACCCCTATTCTACTTTTTGTAACGACCTCCGTGGTCAAGTGGTTTATACGCCGGTTTTCAAGATGTCACCATCTGTGAGGTCCCGGGTTCAATCCCCGGCCGAGTCAATTAAGAAAATGAACTTTTCTATATTGGCTCAGGTCTAGGTGTTTGTATTTCCACCGTTATCTCTGATTTCTATAACACAAGTGCTTTAGCTACTTGCTTTGGAATCAGAGCAATGTATGTGATGTTATATATCTAATTATTATTTATTTATTACTAGCTGACAGACGTTGTCCTGTCTTAGCGCAGCAAAAATTTTTCTAAGTCTATGGTTATGATTTATGAATATTGAATTCGAATTTTAATCGACATTCATTTCTTTATCATCCTCTTTGACCAAGAAGCTTAAATCCACAATGGAGTTTGCACTCCTAGTATCATACTGAAGATTGAAAAAAGACTCTTTAGTGACGTCACGGCGTATTGCTATCTCTTTCTTTTCGTTTTACAATACTTTTTCGTTTCTCATGAACGAACGAACAACGAACACGTATTGTAACACTAAAGAAAGAGGTTGCAATAAGCCGTCACGTCACTAAAGGAGCTTTTTTCAATCTTCACTATGACATATGGCCGATTGGCCGTGCAATCTCCATTTGAGGGAGGTATAAGCTTCTTGTCTTTGACGATATTTGCAGTCTGCATTCTGTCAGTTCTATGTCAAACGTCATAAGGTTACATTAAAAAAGTTTATATTGTCCAAATAAATTTTATATTAAATTATCTAATTTTCCGCACAATTTTCTTTATTTTTCTTTCATAAGAACCTTTTCCTGATAATAACAAACACAACAAAAAAAAAAGAATTAGCGAAATCAGTTCAGCTGCTCTCGAGATTTGCGCTTAGCAACACATTCAGCGATTCATTTTTATATTATAGAAGATTTTCACTTCTTAAGTTTTCTTGCTGTGGTGGAAACGCAGCCAATTGGAGCTAGTTGGCTCAATTCTTGAAGCGTTTAATAGTAGATTAGTAGCTGAGGGCTGTAAGGCATCAATTGCAGCCCGAGATATTTAGGCGCAGGAGCGCAGCGAGGGCGCGCTTAGCTACATTAATACCTTAGAGCGCTAATTGGTTACTTACAAGCCCCATTTGGGGATAACAAGGACCTACTTACCGAATATGAGAGATGTAAAATGTATAAATTGATTCCAGTTACTCCAGTTTAAGAAGGCCTATGCTTAAGAGGCATGTTAAGCTGTTAGTGCGGCTGCATGAACAGTTGTTCAAACCCATCAATCCGCATTAAACTCGCATGAGTGACTGAGGAATTCCTCTGTGATCTCGTTAATTAAATACAATAGCATCATTATTAAATTCCCAGTTGACAATAACAATAATATTCTAACGTATATATAAAAACTAGCTTCCGCCCGCGACTTCGTCCGCGTGGACATTCGGAAAATCCATAGGGAACCCATGACCGTGATGAAAGTATACTATTTTCTAATCCAGGCTATAAACTATCTGTGTGTCAAATTTCATCCAAATCTGTTCAGCTATTTTTGCGTGATTGAGTAACAAATATCCAAATATCCCTCAAACCCACACACAACACTACACCCACAAACTTTCACATTTATAACATTAGTAGGATATTATGATATAATATAAATAAAACATACTTACCTATTCAATAAATCAATAAAATTTGGTTTTTATCATAGACTTAGAAAAATTTTCGTGGAATATTAAGTTTATGGTTTTTATACCAATCCACAAAATGGTGGAGTTTTTGCGTATGTTTTTTATTGTCATTTTCAAAGAATCTTCTTTTTATGCTATTGCGTCATTCCGCGATTGTTGTGACATTCTTGCTAATAATTATATCTTGGGTTTTCCGCAAACTGAAAACCATTTTTTAAACAACTTTGTGTAAATAGTAAAATCATATAACTCATTCAAACCAATTTTAGTTGAAAGTGTTTATTGAGATCTACAGCATATATATTTTTTAGATTTTTCAGTTTCTTAGAAAAAAGAGGGGGGACCACTTTGAAAGAAGTCATCCCGCACGTGGTTTGATGAAAAAAATTCAGTTTCATTTGCATGTATGGGGAGCCCCACTTAATATTTTTTGTTTTTGTGTAATCCCCCGTAGTCACACTGGGGTGTGGAAAAAACGGTGTGACTACGGGTCGGTCGAGTAAAAATCGTAAAGCGGTTTACAGAATACTACTACCTACCAAGTTTCAACTGTGTAGCTTCGGAATAAAGTGTCTGTTGCATATGGACGGACGAACAGACTCACAGACAATATGTCGAATTTATAACGGTTCCGTTTTTTGCTCTCAGGCTACGGAACCCTAAAAAATGAAGTATAAAAATTAAAACTCAGCTACGGAAAAAAATCACGTTCTAAAAGTACAAAACCAGAAAATATTCTAATCCGAAATTCTAAAAAAATATCCATAGTCGCATGCCACTTTGTCTTAAGACACAAAGGACTATGTCTGGAAGTGGTATGCGACCGGTTATCCTTTTAGAATTTCGGACATACAGAGATGATGATATGAAGAAGACCCAAGACACTTCACGTTTCCGATAAAAAATTGGCATAAAATTAAAAATTAATACAACAAAGAAAATAAACTAAATAAAAATGTAACTTCAGTGTAGCATCAACCTAATGCCTTTATTTTCCACACTCAAAGAAGCCTCGATTCATATCGTCACTAATTGTAATGAACGCCTAAGCATCAGTCAGTTAATGAATCTCAGAATCCAGTGAGATCTCATCAGACGTTTATTCTACGGACTGTAACTAATTTAATTACCTCGTACAATTCATCTTTATGATTCACGATATTATTTGGTAATAGTAGACTGGCATTTAAGCAATTAAAAGATTCGTTTAATAAATAGGTATATTGAGATAAAATCTTGTCAGCAAAAGTCTGTGATTACTTACTTTAGTACAATGAAGTAGCAACTTTTAGACGGATGTTTGTTTTAGTGTCTAGAACTCTAGACACACTATGCCGAAGTTACGCGACCGAAGTTCGGCGATAACGATTTTATTATGAAAATAAAAATTGGCCAAGTGCGTGTCGGGCCACGCGCCGTAGGGTTCCGTAGTTACTTTATACCATACCATATTTAATACCACTAGAATTTTTCGTCTACAAAAATAACTTTATTTTTCACAGTGTTGGTATGAATAACAAAGTTATATGTGCGGTTTTGGAAAATATGATATATCTCAAAAACTAATTACTTTATCTCGTTCAAACCTATTTTCGTTGAAAGTGTTTATTAAGGTCTATAGCATATTTTTTTTTGGATTTTTCACTTTCTTATTTCAAAAGTTAGAAGGGGGGGACACACATTTTACCACTTTGCAGTGTTTATTTTTCAAACGGTTGACTTTGAGAACCTCAATGTCATCTTTAAAGACCTATCTATAGACACCCCGCACGTAATGGTATGAAGAATTTTTTTTTAGTTTCAGTTCCATATATGAGGAGCCTTTTTTTATTTTAGTGTTAAAATCGTTATGCTGTCAACAGAATACATCTACTTACTAAGTTTCAACTGTGTAATCCTAATACTATCGGAATAAAATGGCTGTGACATACGGACGGACAGACAGACATGACGAATCTATAAGGGTTCCGTTTTTTGCCATTTTGGCTAAGGAACCCTAAAAACGCGACGTAATTTCGGCATAATGTGTCGTCAGTCATTCAAATAGCATTGCAGCACCCTGATTATCTAAAAAGAAACTACTTAGCGACCGGTTGCATTTGACATACATTGCCACTTTTCTTTGGTATGTTTTTTTTAACCCAAAAAGAAGTAGCAATGGATCACGATCATCTGTGAACTGCAACCAGTCGCTAAGTGGTTTTTAATTAGATAATCAGTCCGCAAGCGTAATATTGCCGAACTTCGGTCACGTAATTTCGGCATAGTGTGTCACTAGACACTTAGGCGCCGGCTAGACGCGTGGTATTTATCGTGATCAATCGCCATAGAGTAAATTTTAACCATGGAAAGTAATTTGTATGGAATGTTCAATATTTTACTTTCCATGCTTAAAATGTACTCTGGGTGATGGATCACGGTATTTACCACGACGTGTAGCCGGCGCTTTACAGTTTCAAAACTTTGTTTTTTTTAATATAACAGAATTCTAATTTATAGATTTTAGGGTTCCGTACCCAAAGGGTAAAAACGGGGACCCTATTACCACAGAATAGATAAGATTATTAAGACTCCACTTTCCGTGTGTCTGTCACCGGGCTGTATCTCATGAACCGTGATAGCTAAGACAGTTAAAATTTTCACAGGTGATGTATTTCGTTGCCACTGTAACAAGAAATACTAAAAACAGAATAATATAAATATTTAAGTGGGCTTCCTGTTGTAGAAGGAATTAAATAAGACTTGAGCAGGTAAAATCAGTTTTTACCGTTTTAGCTGACCTAACATGAGTGATGGCCGAGCCATCTAACGTAAGAGAAATTTTGGATAGGGCCTTTTGATCATTTCTATCTTTCACGAGCTGTGAGGTTTTATCCTCAGGATCATAGCCAGCAATGGATTCCCACAGATTCTCATGGGTTAACAGTGCTTTTATTTTAAACTTCCATATACCGTATACATCTCGGTTTGTTAGGAATTTAATTCCATTGATTCCACTGGACTCACTCATTTTGAAAAGCTCGTGTTGATAACGTGTTGTAGAAGGAATTAAATAAGACTTGAGCAGGTAAAACCAGTATTTACTTGTGAGAATTTTGGTAACCAAGTAAACAAAGTACAAGTATAAACAGCTGTCTAAGATGACATAGAATCATAGAATTTAGATTAAACATTGTAACTAACCAGTATCACAACACTTCCATACAACATTTGTGATTTTCCCGTTTTTTGGTACGGAATCCTTCGTGCGCGAGTCCGACTCGCTTGGGCGGTTTTTTTTGGTTCAGAGACTGCTGGCCGTACTATGTCATGACGCACAACATCTCTGGCGATAACGAAATTGCTCGCCCCCAAGGCTTATTTTGATCCCAAAACTGAAACATGAATGGGGGCCTTAATTCAACGCAAAACGCACACAGGGCGATCGCCGCCGTCCGCCGTAAATCTCATTTTAAGTGGACATCGCTTTCGTACCTGCGTGCATGTTCTGCCCTATTTGTTCCCATTTTACGATGCAGCAGCCCAGATTGAGTGCTCCATGTGAATTGTATACGAGCTAAATACAATGTGTAGCTACTAGGTTAGGTAGAGCATTAATATGCTTTACCGTGAGCTTTTAGCAGGTACTTCAGCGCAATAAGTACTTATAACTCAAACAGATTGAACTTCGGCAAAGCAATGGAACGTCACTCAATTTTCGAGATAGGTGCATAAATTCTTTGTTCTGTGGGTGCATACAAAAGATAACTGAATTTTTAGCTAGCTAAAGATGGACTTCAGTTAGCTAAAAAAACATACTTAAGTCAAAGTCAAAGTCAAATAAGCTTTATTCAAATAAACTTAATTATTAAGTACTTTTGAATCGTCTATATTTTCCTACCACCCATTCCAGATTTTTTTAGCTGACAAGAAGAACGGGCGCAAGAAACTTATCAGCTGTAACCACACCCACTGCTGGTTATAGGCCTCCCCTAAGGATCTCCACGACGATCGGTCCTGCGCTGCCCGCATCTAGTGGCTTCCCGCGACCTTCACCCTCACGTCGGTCCACCTTGTCGGGGGCCTACCCACGGAGCGTCGTCCGGTGCGCGGTCGCCATTCCAGAACCTTTCCGCCCCAGCGGCCATCGGTCCATCTATTGCCTATTTCAACGCAATAGCTTCTAAACAGTAGATTGTTACACAAAGGCCGAAAGGAAGCAATGCCCATACGAAATATTTAGGCGCCCAAGCTCAGCGAGGGATTTCAGAGTTGGTTCCATAGTAAAAGGAGTTGGTCCCATAGTAAAAGTTGTTCAGTTTGATGGTCCCTATCCACCATATTCGGCATTAAGGGTATTTTTGTCACACGTTTGTAACACTTATACCGTTAACATAAGCAGAATCGAGTTCCTGAAATGTTGCCAATTCAAATATTTCCCAATACTAATTTTCTGACAGCTGACAATTTTAGTATAATTTTATGTCGAAAGATGGTGATATTCAAAAAAGTAGATATTTAAAAAAAATCCTTTAAGGGTCATAGAAAAGTTCTTCGGATTACGCCAACGGACAACGCAACAAACCACATACCCAACAAACGTATAATATGTTAAAAAAGTAATTACGTTTCATTCCTTGCCTTTTTCTTAAAAACCTACCTTCTTAGTTGTTCAACGACATCTAATTCTTTTTTATGTAGCTACTACTTTTTTCCTTTTGAAAACCGCTCATTACTGCGAATATAATTTTATTTATTTTTCATCTACTTATTTCACTAGAACTATCAAAGTAAAAGTCAAAATTTCTCTTTATTCAAACGAACTTAATAATTAAGCACTTTTGAATCGTCTATATTTTCAAATAACAACTTGACTTATCTAATTAAACTACCCTGTTCCAATAAACAACAATTTGGATTATACTAATAAATGAGTATCGCAGTCCAAATAAACATATTAATTTACATTAACATTATCATTATTCAGGTATACAGGGTGTTTGGTAATAGCCTTATAAAGCCGAATATGGTGGATAGCGACCATCAAACTGAACAACTTTTACTATGGGACTAACTCTGAAATCGCGAAAAAAAAAATCTGCTGTTTCATACAAAAATTACATAAATATCAAAATGTATGAAATAGCTGATTTTATTTCTCGATTTCGGAGTTGGTCCCATAGTAAAAGTTGTCCAGTTTAATGGTCCCTATACACCATATTCGGCTTTAAAAGGCTATTACCAAACACCCTGTGTAGTAACAATATAAATATATTACAAAATCATTATTCCTGGCCTAGCTTGCAAGGACCTTTATAGAAAACCATGAATACGACGGAACTTTTCAATTTCACGACTACGGTTCTCAAACTAAATCACATTACTCACTCGTACTTAGTTTGAGTCGTAGTAAGTACGAGTATTAACGCATTTTTTTATATAATATAGCTATAGTCGGAAACTTTAAATGTTGAAAATGAATTCTATATAACACCCAAATCAAGGTTTTTTTTTTAAATTAAAACTGTTTAGCTATAAAAGTATTACTTTCATACAAGTATTCACACACATTAAGCCTCAGAATGAATAGCAGAATTAGCACAGAATACATAAATAGTACGTGAATTAGTACTTTGTCACACTAACTATTGAGCTTGTTCAGTAAGTTGCAATTGCAACCCTAGTGAAGTGTTCCGCTACTTCTCAGAGGTATTCACAACATATAGTCATAAAAATATCTATAGATATAGTACAGTAGCCTGTAGTACATTTAAATTACAAAAAAGGTTACCGTTCGCCGTTGTGATAATAAAAGTTATTTATTACGAAATTATAGATACTGAAATCCAAGTATTACAGATCGCAACTCGTCGTAACCTATATTTGTATATCTCCAAAAATCATATTTTGTATTTTTCGAGGTTTACCACATGGTTTAGCTATTGTCGTGTTCTACAGCTTTGTTTGATTGCCACTGATGACATGTAAGACTATGGAAAGTGATGTAAGAGATGTAAATGGATGGACTTTATCTGGTCCTAAATCTGTGTGTGGTCACTTTCCATAGTCTTACTATTATTATCAGTGGAAATCAAACAAAGCTGTAGAACAGGACAATAGCTAAGCCATGTGGTAAACCTCGAAAAATAAAAAATAAAACATTTTTGGAGTTATACAAATATATGTTACGGCGGGTTGCAATCTGTAAAACTTGGGTTAAAGTATTTATAATTTTGCAATAAATAACTAGGTATATCACAACGGCGAACGGTAACCTTTTTCGTAATTTAAATGTACTACGGGCTACTGTACTAATAGTATCTATTCAATCATCATAATAATAAGTAGTCGGAAAAGTTCGCGGCCTTTTTGTACTAAAAATAATAAAGATACCACAGCGAGGCATAGATACATTTCATTTCAACAGCTGAACTATTTATATTGCAGTAGTATTTGACAAAGCGTCTTCTCCATAACATTTTAAATATTTCTTTGAGTATTAGCACAGAATACATAATAGTACAAGTGTATTAGTAGCAATTTTACCATTGAAAATGGTTATCAGATGCAAATTGCCTGAGACGTATTTTTGACCATATCTCCGAGGATTTTAGGAGGATCGAAATAAAACTAGTACCAAAAGTTAAGGGATTTATCGAGACACGTGTGAACGTTTGAATTTTGAAAATCTACTGGTAACTTTTTTGGGAATTTTGCGAAATTCCAAAAATTCCGGGTTTTTTGGGGGATGTTTGTTTACTAAATTGTAAATATTTCAGAAAAAAAAACGACTTAAGAAAAAATGAAAAAAAGGGTCCTAGGGTTAGCGTAGTTTAGCTATCAAATGGCGAAATAATTTTGAAAATCGGTTTATAATTGTGACCTGTAGGGGGTCCCTTTAGATTTGGAATTGTAGAAAAACGGCTGTTTCCGTACAAAAAAAGTGATGTAGCTTCTATGATTATTGACCGATCGTCATGGTAATAGTGTTAAAAGATGCAGAAGCGAACGAGAAGTGCATCCGTTGAAATTTTTAAAATTGGTCAATATTATTTCGGTCGCGTCGAGGCAGTCAGCGGGCGTCTTTTGTGACACGAGGCGGAGCCGAGTGTCACAATCGTAAAAATAAATAGGTACTACCTAGGTTACTTTAAAAATATAATAGGACTTTGCATTTTATTTGATTTTGGTTTTTCGTAAATTTTTGTGTTCATTTTCAATGCTCCGATTCTTGCGGGGACTGTAAAATCTGTGAATTTTTTTTATTTAGGGTTTGAACTCTAATCGAAAAAATAAAGGAAAACGTATCAAATAAAAAATATTAAAAATACGAAAAAGCAAGACAATGGGGAATGTCTAAAAAAATCAAATTGGCTGAATATTTTTTTATAGATAGGAATAAGCTCCCTTAGTAATAGAAAAAAGTTTAAGAATTTTCCGTTGCGTAGAAAAATTATAAAAAAATTAAGTCTCTTCGAATTTACAAATGTGTAAAAGTAACAGCAGAATGGAGATTATATATACCTTTGCCACCACCTGCCACAACAACAACAAGAATAAAAAATAAAAAGTTTTAACGTTTTGACAATGACAAATGTCAAAATGTCAAAACTTTGAACTTGAAACTTTTTTATAATACCATGTTGTGGTTGTGGCAGGTGGTGGCAAAGGTATAATTTCCATTCTGCTTTTACTTTTGTATATTTGTGAAGTCGAAGAGAGTTGAATTTAAAAAATAAATTTCACGCAACCAAAAAATCTGAAACTTTTTTTATTACTAAGGGAGCTTATTCCTACCTATAAAAAAATATTCAGCCAATTTGATTTTTTCGGACATTCCCCATTATCAATTTGTTTCAATTTTACCGTTATAACTAGAAAGTCAGCTGTAAAACAATATAAATATACATTCCTGCCTAAGCCCGGCTACACACACGACGGAATCCCGATTCGGAATTCCGAATGGAATATCGATAATGTATGAAAATTCCATACGGAAAAATCCCGCATGTGTGTGGTAGGTCCATAGATTTGTATGGATTAACTGCGTTCGGAATCACGTAGGTATGTACGGAATTCCGAAACGGGATTCCGTCTGTGTGTGGCCACTCTAAGTTCAGTATTGCCAGAAATATAACACGCAAAAGTCATGTTTAAAAAAAGCCGCGAACTTTTCCGACTACCTATTATTATGAAACGACAAAAACATCTTATCATTATTGCGTAAGTAAAACAATATATTATAATACAATACAATATACAATGTGTTTTGTATGTGTATGTGTGTGTGTGTGTGTGTATTGTGTTTATTTACTCTCCAAATTTTAAGGATGTGACATAGGGTCCAATGTGTAAAAAATTACCTTCCATACAAATCAAAGATCACGTGATCAGTTTAGTAAGGGATGACCAAATTTTGGCGTATTTCAACACATGTTTCATGGAGAAAGTTGTTCAGTTTCATGGACTGACCACATCCTAAAAATTTGGAGAATAAAAAACACCCTGTATATACATTACATGTATATCAATAAAACGAGATACCGCTATACACTGCGTCTACCAGTGTCTCTCTTTTACAACTGTTTACCTATAAATTATTTATGACTTGATGTGAGGATCTGAAATTCTGAATCTTGATCTATAAAGCTACGCAGCGACGATTGCAGGTTCGATTGGCAAAGGTGGAGCCGGAGCGTCACCCACATTCAATCTCTTCTCCTTCCTGTCTTGCTTGTGTTCGTAATAGAACCATCTGAAAAAATACGTCTTTTGAACTTAAATAATGGAGATGTTTCGTAGTTTTAGTTTTACACAACTGTGAAAGAATTATCATATTATCTCTAATAATTAAAAAGTTACAGGACGTGAAAGTTACGATTTTAAGATTATTTCGCTCATCGGGAACCAATCGCCTGACGTCATCTACGGAACATCTCCAGCGGCCGGCCGCGCCATTCAAGCAACAGGTCGGATGACGTCACGCCGTTTCAATCGCATCGCGTAAAAATTCGCACTTAAATTATTTATTACTCTGCCATTTACTGACGGATTTTTTTTTCACTAGTATATTAATTTAAGGTTATATTTCAATTTTATGAAGTTTAATAAAGCAGTTTTAATATGATGAATCTTCTCCATTATTTAAAAATACAGAGGGACCGTTTCCAGAGTCTCGCGCGAGTCAGTTACTGGGACCACAGGTAGGGCCGAAAGCCGATCAGCAGATTTATTTTCAATACACTAGTGTAGTTTTTTTTTATAAAAGTCGATTGCATTGCAGTTGAAAAAAAGCGGTAAAATTTAAATTAATTATAAAATAGTATTTAATCCAGAATCAGTAACCCTACCATCCGCTTGTTTTTCGGAAGCGTTCTCCTTACTGATTATTTATTTCGTAATCTATGAGTGAAAATCAGGGGCATTTTCAACGAAAATGAGTAGTAAAGAGCGCTCGACGCCTTTCAAAATAGGGCCCCTTCTTGTCTTTTTTAAAATGAATATAACGGGTGTAACAAGACACTTAACTAAGCCGAAGTCTACGCATTTCGCCCATCATTTTTATTTTTTGGACTATACCTCGGAAACCAATAGCTACGTAGTTATTGAAGGTCAAAGTCATTTTTTTTATAAAATCTTATTTCATTCGTTATTTCCTAATTTTTGTCTACAAAAACATTATATTTTTTTTATGTATTTCGAAACAAACGATGGCTTCAAAACGTCATCACTCAATGTATTTCATGAGTACGCACATGCACATAAACATTGCCTTTCAACTCGGCCGCACGCAGCTGTGTAATGGTAATGGTGGTAATGTATGCAGTACTTTTTTAACACCAAAAATTAAAATCGTTTCACAGCAATAATTTTGAACATAAATGGTCCTGATGATGAGAAGAATACGTAGACCTCAGCTTCGTTGAGGGTCTTGTTACATTCGGTATTTCAATAAAGAATCAGGTGAAGATTGGTAAAGTCAGGACTACTCAGGACACACAGACTTATCATCAAATTAACATACATGAATATGCCGATAGAGGGCAGTATCCCCACCACGCTCATGAGGAACACCGCTCCCGGCAGCACCTGTAGGGTGAGCAGGTACACCCGCGAGTACAGCGGCACGAATATCAGCGGCATGGTTGTCTCTGCCACCCCGAACAACGAGAACACTTTACCTGAAAGAAAGGCAAAATAGTATGACGAAGTTGCCATACTTAGGCTGGCCACACATAGACGTAATCCCGTTACGGAATTCCGAACGGAATTTCGACAATGTATGAAGATTCCGTGCGGAAAAATCCCGCATGTGTGTGGCAGGCCCCTAGATTTTGTATACAGTTGCTACGTTCGGAATCACGTATGTACGGAATTCCGTCTGTGTGGCCAGCCTTATGGGTTGGTGGATTGTCGAAGAAGAGCTTCAAATTTCAATAGTTACGAGGGCAGATTGATATTCCTGAAATTACAAAAACTTTAAAATATATTTATTTCTCAACGTAGTTTCTTTACGCCTCGATGCATTTAATCCAGCGCTTTTCCATGACACCAGTTTGAAGTAATATTTTCTCCAACCTCTCGAAATACTCATCTACGGCAACAATTACTTCAACATTTGATGAAAATTTCTGGCCACCTATCCATTTCTTCGGGTTTGGGCACAAGTGGAAGTTGCAGCCGGGAAAGTGTTGATACGGTACCAAATTGAACTTCAATTCATACAGTTTGGCAACTGCAACAGTCCGTAAGCCCACGACAATTTTGCCTACGTCATATGACATTACGATTAAATTCATGGCACACGGTCGGAAAAGTTGTGCTGAGCGAGGATCAGAAGATTATCGCAAATAAAATTGGCCGGAAGCTTGAGAAAATGCTTCACTTCCGGTTAAAAATAACTTTTGAAGGACTTCCGGCCAGATATGGCTTGGCAGAATTATTTATTATCAAACACACTATTATTTTAAAACGTTTACAATAATTTTCGTCAAGATGTCACATGACGTAGGAAATGGTATCCTTGACCATCTTTGGCACCGTCTTTCAAGTACTTTCGGCCATTTTAGAACTGACAGACTTATGTAAAGTTTCTCTAATAATAGTGTGTTTGAGAATCAATAAGTCTGCCAAGCTATATCTGGCCGGAAGTCCTTCAAAAGTTATTTTTAACCGGAAGTGAAGGATTTTCTCAAGCTTCCGGCCAATTTTATTTGCGACTAGCTTTTGCCCGCTACTTCGTTCGCGTGATTAAGATAGTTGTGCATTTATTTTGAAAGTCACGGATTACCAATATACCTAGGTATTTATCAGTAAACCTTATTTCACACATTTAAATTTTCCCATAAAAAAATCATGCACAAACTGGAACACTCCGTAGCACCCTATATAACGGGAATTTTCCAAAACCATTTTAGTGCTTACCTACACAATGAAAGGAATCTGCCCTCCTAAAATGGTATCTCTACCAGCAAAAATGGTTCAGCCCCATACAAATTCCCATACAAACTGGAACACCCTGTAGCACCCTGTATAACAGGAATTTTCCTAAATTAATAACCCTAATTTCCTAACTAATTTTCCTAAATGCTTTCTTAGTGCTCACCTACGCCATGAAAGGTATACCCTCCAAAAATTGTGTCTCTACCTTCAGCCCTATACAAATCCCTATTCAAACTGGAACACCCTGTTGCACCCTTTATAACGGGAATTTTACAAAACGCTTTCTTAGTGCTCACCTACACCATGAAAGGTATCTACCCTCCAAAAATGGTGTCTCTACTTCAACCCTATACAAATTCTGATACAAACTTAAACAACATGTAGCACCTTGTATAACGGGAATTTTCTAAAATCCTTTCTTGGTGCTCACCTACACCATGACAGGTATCTACCCTCCAAAATGGTGTCTCTACTTCAACCCTATACAAATTCTCATACAAACTTAAACAACGTGTAGCACCCTGTATAACGGGAATTTTCTAAAATCCTTTCTTAGTGCTCACCTACACCATGAAAGGTATCTACCCTGCAAAAATGGTGTCTCTACTTAGACCCTATACAAATTCTCATACAAACTTAAACAACCTGTAGCACCCTGTATAACGGGAATTTTCGAAAATCCTTTCTTGGTGCTCATCTACATCATAAAAGGTATCTACCCTCCAAAAATGGTGTCTCTACCTTCAGCCGTTAGGGCTCCACGCTTATCCCAACAATGAATGAATGAATGAATCAATCAATCAATTCAGAGTTTTAAATGTAAGTATAGATAATCTTCTGGTCCTCGCTCTGCACAAAATTTCCGACCGTGTGCCATGCATTTCATCGTGATGTCATATCATATCACCTTTGATTGAGGTGGGTACAGGTAAATTTTTTTCACGGCAAAGAAAGTTCTAGGTGCTCTCATGAAAATTCTATCACTTCGATTAAATTCTGGCGTTCTAGGCTCGAAAAGATGTCAGTACCTATTATAATGTGTTTTGTTTTTGCAATATTTTTTTATAAATTTGTTGTTTCGGAAACTAACATCAATCTGCCCTCGTACGTTTTCTAGATGATATTTTATTTATTATATTTTATTTTCATAAACTCTTTATACTAATTAGCAACTGAGGAAGTTCACTTGTTGTATATAAGCTGCACAGAAAATTTTCCTGTGTCTATTTTCTTTTCTTTTTCTCACAAACTCTTCATATTAATTAATTCTGGCAGTGCAACTGTGGAACTTCATAAAGACACTTCTTGTTTAGCTGCACAGAAAATATTCCTGTGTCCATTTTCTTCTCTTTTTCTCACAAACTCATCATACTAATTTAATTCCGGCAATGCAACTAAGGGAGTTCACAAAGAAACTTGTTGTTTATAAGCTGGGGGGTTACTCCCGAACGCGAACTAGGTTTAAACGATTCAACAGAACAAAACTCTAATTACTCATATTTAGAGGTTGTTTAACACGAGTAAACGTCAAAAATCTGTTATTTTAGTACATTGAAAACGGTTGCCATGGTTTCCATTGTTCTGTTTTGACGGTTACTCGATACCAATTCGATCTCAAAACCTCGTTCGTGTTCACAGTAAATTTTCCTGTGTCAATTTCTTCTCTTTCGCTCGAGTCGGGGCTGACGCATGATGTGACTGACATGTAAAGTCAAAAGTAAGATGAGCTAACACGACAGGATAATGAAATTCAATCAATTTTATGTGAACTTCCTATACCTACAAAAGTAATACCAAAATGATTTGAGCGTCGAATAAGATGGTATATGTATAATTAAATAAAAAACCCAAAATACCAAACCATATAAAAATTCATGTGATTTATAGTTTTGTTTGAAAACAGGTAATTGGCTTTTATTTTGAAATGGGTTAGTATTTTGATTTTTTTAAATCTAAACCTAGACAAATACTGTCTTAATCCGAATAAGATCACAAGAAGAGTGAATTATGCTCAAATTGCAAATCATTTTGGTATTACGTTTGTATGGGAAGTTCACTGTTCGCCGGCCTCTTAATGTTCAAAATAAATCATCGATTTTTTTACAGTTTTGTATAACCTGACGTGCTGCTGACTGTACTTACAAAGCTGTTAACTTTTTGAAAGGTATGTGTCGCTTGCTATTCTTAAAGGCCCTGGCAACACTTGTTTTAATTAATTTAATTCTTACATTTATGTAAAAATAATAATTATCAAAATGAAAACGAAAATGAAATGAAAATTGGATTTATTCTCTTATGACCAATTTTACGCATAATGACATATTTTGATTACGCGAAATGACACATACCACATACGCGAAATGACAGTGAAACGTTACGCGTTTTTATTGACAATTGAATTCGACGGGTTTCAAGATAATGTGTGTGGTATAAAAGTATATTTTGCTTTGATCCAGGCTATAAACTATCTGTGTGCAATCCCAAATCCGTCGTTTTTGCGTGACTAAGTAATAAACATTCAAACATCTATACACAGAGGGGAACACCAGAGTAGATAACTAACATCCATAAACAAACACATTGTTATACAACTTTTCCGAAAACAGACAAGAAAAAAATCGTCTTTCTATACAAATGTCCGATTAGCTGATCGAGAATTGTATGAAAAGTCGATTTTATATTTATCAGTTTTCGGAAAAGTTGTATAACAAATGTACAACCTTGTTGTTTATGATGTTAGTAATCTACTCCTGCCAGGGTGTTGGGGTTTAGTTACAAATAACCCTGTATAAGAGATAATGTGGTCACCAATATTTTATTTTGCGTCAGAGTCCAAGATGTCATTTTGCGTA
Source organism: Agriphila tristella (assembly GCA_928269145.1). NCBI lineage: Eukaryota > Metazoa > Arthropoda > Insecta > Lepidoptera > Crambidae > Agriphila > Agriphila tristella. The sequence goes on along the minus strand of OV743436.1, from coordinate 23,852,526 downwards.
GTCACAATATGTCATTTTGCGTCAGAGACATAGATATGTCATTATGCGTATGTCATTCTGCGTGGTCACAATATGTCAGGTCCAAGATATGTCATTACGCGTATGTCATTTTGCGTAGTCACAATATGTCATTTTGCGTCAGAGACATAGATTATGCGTGTAATCCCTTATGACTTATGACACATCGGTGGTTAGAGTTAAATCATGACTTTATTTTTTGTGTGTAATCAGTTAGTTAAATTTCTCATCCCTAAAAGATTCATTAGAAAGTCTTAGGAAAGAAAATCTGCGTATCGCTCAAATATACACCTACTCATCAACTTTATCTAGGGATCAGGGTATATTTTTTATACTAACGAGGTAACTTTGAAAGCCAAGAAAAAGAAGAGGTAGCTTTTTTTGCCTGGGACGTACCATGCTGTGATCTGATGATAACTATGCTGTGCTGTGATGATAACTCTCTAGGGAGTGAATGGAGGAGATTCAGATCGCTAAACACACCCAACTGATCAGCCCCCCACTCAAATAGCCAACTTTCTATTCGTTTGAACGCTACGCTTACTTTAAAATCTTAAATATGAGCAATAGATTATTAAATCACATGACGCAAACTTATGTAAATCACAGGAATTCGATGTATTGTATGGAATTGTCAAGCTTACGGCACGTAATTTTATAGTTGACTGCATATTTTAAAGTTTTAATAGTAAGCGTAGCGTTCAAACGAATAGAATATTGGCCATTTGAGTATGGGGGCTGATCAGAATTCGAAAAGATAAAAGGGTAAGAGTTCTTAGTTTCAGTATTTCCATACATTTTAATGCTATTTTCGCAATTTTTTTAATCATGTCCTTTTATCTTTTAGAATGCTGATCAGATCATTTGGGTGAACCTCCTCCATTCACTCCTTGGGTAGCCATCATCAAATCACAACACGGTACATCCCTGACAGGAAACCAAGACATCAAACTTACCTCGTTTGATGAAAAAAATACCCTGACCCCTAGACAAAGTTGATGTGTGTATAAAGAGGACCCTCATTTTATGATACTGTCCAGGGGCCGTACCGGCTAACGCATCGATTATCGAAAAGTCTGCCGAGTTTCAATTTAAAACAGAAAAATCAAAGTAAGGAATTTCGTCTTGTACTTTCTGTTGACGTAATTTAGAAGATATCGATGTTCATGTGACATCATGAATTGGGGTTCGCCATTTTGGCCCAATTGGGGCTCGATTTATCTGTTTTAATTTGAAACCCGGCAGACTTTTCGATAATCGATTCGTTAGCCGGTACGGCCCCAGGAAAGTTGATCGGAATCGCGCGATGGGAAAAGAGATACATATTATTGAATCACACAAAGGGCTTACCTAGCTCTTGATATGACACCAATTTGGACGCAATGGCCCGTAATGCAATAGGTGTTGTCCCGTTCAGAATTTCAACAAGAGGAGCTGAAAAGTGAAGATTGTTTTATCACATACTTTTAAATTAAGAGAAAAGCATCTGGAAATTTCGGAGCAAGTCTCCTTAAAATTGGCAGGTGTTTTGTGACAAAATATTTAAGGGTAACTTTTGTCAAAAATGACCCTTGTGTTGTATCGTTCTTACAGGAAAATTCATGTCATGAGAATAAAAAGGTAAAACAATAGTTTATTTTTAATTATGACGTTAAAAGTTGATTCGTGTGGATTAAATAGGAAGTGGTTGATAGCGAAATGGAAGGACATATGATGGAAAGTACTTCAAATATTCCGGTAATGAAAAGAAGGAACTCTACCTACTTCCATTTCTTAATTAACAACGTTTTCTTATTTTATCCATGTGATTTTTTACGTCAATAGCTTCTTTGCTTAATTTTTACCCGACTGCATGAAAAGACAAGTCCACAAAAAGATGGAAACAAGATGAAATATTAAAGGCAACATAATAACATGCAGTCGAAAGCATAGACTTTAATGATAAGTCAAATCATTCATAATGTCTCTTTATGCATGCCTCCGACTGCATGTATGTCGCCTTTAATAATTTTGATCTTATATCCATCTTTTCAGTTGATTTGTCTTTTGACGCTGTCGGGTTTTTAATTTAGTTCTCGACTAAACTCACCCATGTACACTTCGTAGTCGTTCCTCGCAAACGCTAGTACGAAAGCGCCACAGACTTTGCTGCTGGTAGAAATGATTCCCAGCACTGAGTCATCCACTTTCAACGTCTTGCTAAACACGCCTATTGAGAACAGGGTACCTAGGACAGAAAAGCTTGTAAGCACTACAAAATATAAACTAGACAGGACGGTACGCGACAAAGGATTTTAGAATAGAATCTAACGTCATCGTGATCTGGTCCACTTGACAAGTTCACCTGGGTGGACTACGGTAACTAGTACAGTTCCTTTGTACACCTGCCCCCTAGCATGAACACCGAAACGCGGTATGATATAATGATGTATCACGTTCAACTATCAATAATAATGAGTTCAGTGTCGACAAAATGGTAAATCACGATATAGTTTTGGTGGTCATGCTAGTGGGGTGGGTCTACGGACACTGGAACCTTGTACATCTGGGTGGATTACAAAAACTTACGCAGACCCGAAGTCAACGGATCTTGCGTGGAAAAAGTTATATTTTCAGATCAAGTTAACAAAATCAATTTTGTAGGTACAACACATAAAAATGCCTTAACATTCATTTTAATTTATACACCCAAATAAATCTTTAATTTATTCTTCTGTTACAAAAAATCCTATTCTTTTTCACAGCGAAAATATAAAAGGGGCTACATATGAAGGGTTACATATTTTTTGCTTTACAAGCCGCGCAATTCGTTACCAAAATGTTAGCATAGCGAAAACAGTATTTGCTTAAAAAATATGATTCTTTGGATATATTGAAAATACTTACCAACTGAATGCATGACGAGGCTGTATGTTGAATATATGCTGTATTTCACTTCATCCCAGTTGAAACGGTAACGGGCAAAGAGGTACATGATACTCAGTTCACCTATATAAAGAAATTTTTTTTTTTATTTTTTTTATTTTGTGATAGTAAGCTAACTCTAAAGAAACATGAAAATAGAGCTTCTATTCCTAACTGAAATACCTATTACATATTTTTTTATACAACCTATTTTACAAAGTCGTCATTTGTCAGTGACATTCGTCGTTTAATTTTACAATAAATTTGTTGTTACTTTAATTAGGGACAAGTATGTTGTGAAACAGGGATATTTTTTACAAGTCGACATTTTTGTAGATTTCAGTGATTCTTGACATGAGATTGGATCTGAGTCAAGTTTAAGTGACAAATGTCGATTTGTAAAAATTATCCACTGTTTACAACATAATTGTCCCTTATTAATGTAAAAAAGTCTGTAATTTCCGTCATATGTCACTGACAAATTTTAATGTCAATTTGGTGAAATAGGGACCTTGAGACGACAATGCGACAGTAAATTAAATGTCGTATATCTAATAACGCTCTCATATGCATAAAAAAAACAATTAAAATAACATAGTTTCAAGAAATAATTTTCAGTAAGTAACTGTTTTCAGTACAATTTATTTTCCTGCTATTTATTTTGTTAAAAAAAAATAGTTCAATCCTAACTATTTGATACTTTCAAATTAGGTACTTACTCCTATGAACTAGTGTCACCAATGTTTTCATTTACTGTCGTATTGTCAACTCTAGGTTAATAGTGTCAGTAAGTATTAGAGCTCGTAAAACTAGTTCGCAGTTGCAGTTTGTGTTGTGAGCGTCTTTACTCGTGTAAATAAATTTGAAAGATGTGGAGTCGTTTATAGAATAAAAAGTTCAGTTGTGCAGACGGAAGACACATAAATGAGACTGATATGGCTTTCAAGGAATTTCATACTTCACTAGTCCTCACGAAGTACCTACGTTAATTTAGGGCTGCAACTGGAGTTAGTAATTTAGTATGTTCTCTCATTAATATCCTTACCTATAAAATGTATTTTTTTTCTCACACATAGAGAACCTCATAACTTCTGTGATTTAAAATATTTATCAGTTGCTGGATATCACATCAAATTATGACCATAGCCGCCAACTATCAGCATAAATAAAGTATATTTAATTTGTTTTGTTAGCCTTAAAAATACCATGAAAGTGACTCTTTTTTTGTTAGCGAAAATGACTACTTTATCCGCTTTAACTTAGCTTAAACTTAGCTTAAACTTATTTCATAGGTATGGACCTAATATTTCAACATTATTGTGAAATTGAGATGAAGTTACAGAAGAAATAACGATCAAACTAAACTAACACAGTTTCGATACGATTCCATCAAATTAACGATAACAAAATACATATCTTCTGTGCATACAATGTCGAGAGTCTAGTAAATAAAACGCCATCACCACATTGTGGACATATCGAAAAATAGCAATTGCGTATTAGCAATTTAATGAATTGGCGGATTGGATCGAAAGCAATCAGTTCCTATACAGATCCCCCGGTGTATTGAAACAAATATGGGACCAGTTGAATGGAGCAGGTAGCTCAGAGAGGATAAGGGCGTGGTTTCATCTTTCCATTATCATCTATTCTAGAGTTATCAATTAGTTATTAAATTGATAACTAGCAAGGGGCTATTATTTTGAAGTTCAAGAAGTTAAAGTGAAATGTATTTATTTGCACCAAGCATGCACACAAAATTAAAATAAAAGCAAATAGTATGAAACAATAAAAACAATACAGACCAAAACTACAGTTGTGTGCCGAAGCGATGCAAAAAGGAAAAAACTCAGTGTAATACACTCGACGTCAGAAAAACCGCACCTCTTCGGAAATAATATTAGACTTGGCCACCTACTATGCTAGCTAACGTTTTATTGTGTAAATGTTGATCTCTACCGAAAGCTTTCAATTATAATAATTGATTGATATAATTAACATAACAGTTACCATAATTAAATGCTTAAAGTAACGTTATTGCTTGCGCCGCCATAAAAGGGAAAAAAGGGGTCAATTTAGGAAATGCGGGTAAATTCGCTGTCGAGATGATGGAGAAAACACAATTCAACAGTTCAATTAAAAAAAGGAATACCCAATGTGGCCGAATACCGCCTTTTTTAGCATATATTTGTTTTTTTATAGTATTGTGTCGATTCTGATACGTTTTTGTTTCTTATTGTCATAAAAACACTGTCATAAAAAAGATATTAAATAACGCTACTAGAAAAAAGGTGTTTTCTTTAAAATATAGTATAATTCAATGAATAGTTTCGTTGAAACCCAAGATGGATACTATTGTCCATGAAGTTCAAATATTGCAATAAATGAGGCAATGTAATGTTCAGTCCCCCGTGACCACGGCAGCTGCAAAGGTGCCAAAACGTCGGGAAAATAAAAAATCAAACCAAACACCAACTAAATACCAAAGTACTTTCAATAAAACCGCGCTAGTATCCGTTAAAAAGTGTTTTATTTCAATGTAATGTTGCTCGGAAACTGAATCTCAGTAATTGATTCCGTTCGACGAGTATTCCAACGGTTTCTAGAGACTGTTGGCTATGTCCGAAGGGGTAAAAGTATATAGCAACACTTACCATTAAATTAAATAGGATTAAATTAACTTTTAAGAATTTTTTGAAAAGGTGCGCTTTTTCTGACGCCAATTGTATTTATCTCGTAGAAATCACTGATTTTCAGTTTTCAGCGGACGATGTTCGTCCAACTCGGTGCCCTATTAAGTGTCACACGAATAATGTATCAAGTAAATTGAACGACTAATTGCGTGGGATTATCGCGAACCTTTTTATGTTAAGAGATTCTTGTGACCTGTTTCCGAGGGCTATATTGAAACTGTATGCAAACACCAGAAGTGTCAGTATTCATTCATCAAAATTCAAATGGTAATCCGATCCAATTGAACGATATTTTATGAAATCTATTTTTGAACGGTCAATTGTGCGAATTTATCGTGTCATTCATGTTTGACGCTTCGCGAAATTGTCCGTGTGTTTGGATTTACAATAGACCGTCGGTATTAACCGTATAAACTTCGAAACTTCGATTTTCAAACAAATGAAGTCTATTGAGAGTACAGTATGAGGCACATGTCTTGAAATTTTTTCGATTTATTACCATTGAAAATGGTTTTCAGATGCAAATCGCCCGAGACGTATTTTTGACCATATTTTCGAGGATTTTGAGAGGATCGAGATAGAAATAGTACTCAAAGTTGAGGAATTTATCGAGACACGTGTGAACGTTTGAATTTTGAAAATCTACTGGTAACTTTTTTGGAAATTTTGCAAAATTCTAAAAATTCCGGGTTTTTGGGGGGTGTTTGTTTAATAAACTGTAAATATTTCGAAAAAGAATTGACTAAAGAAAAAATGAAAAAAAAAGGTCCTAGGGTATTAGTTTAGCTACCAAATGGCGAAATCATTTTGAAAATCGGTAAATAATTGTGACCTGTAGGTGGTCCCTTTAGATTTGGAATTCTAGAGAAACGGGTGTTACATCACTTTTTATGTACGGAAGTACATAAAAAGTGATGTAGCGTCTATGATTATTGACCGATCGTCATGGTAATACTGTTAAAAGATGCAGAAGCAGACGAGAAGTACATTCGTTGGAATTTTGAAAATCGGTCAGTAATATTTTGGCTGCGTCGAGGCAGTCAGCGAGCTTTTGTGACACGAGGCGGAGCCGAGTGTCACAATTTTAAAAATAAATAGGTACTACCAAGGTAACTTTAAAAATATACACCGTCATTTTGTAGTCGTTTTAATTAACTTAAGGGTGTGTTGTACCAATGAAAATAAAATTTTGCCCAAGAAACATGGGTCAAAAAACGACAAAAAATTTTGGTCCTCCCATACTAACTAGACAGCTAAAACATTGCACTGAGAAAAACGGGCTACTTAAAATTGGCAAATTTGTAATGCACCGGCAGCCAGATACGTATAATGTGCTTTTCACATGAAATAAATAAGAGCCATACTTATAATGAGCCGACACCATGTCCAGTAAGTATGCGGCATAATGCCCTGTAAAGACAATGTAAACGAGTTACTTGTAATGAGGCCGAATCCTTAATACGTAAGCCGCATCATGAAATTACTGTGCCCGCACTGTTAACGTTTACGTATGCGGTTTAATGATGCCGCATATGTATTAACGGAGCAGCATACGTAATTTACTTAACCCGCAACAGGAAATATATATGCGCTATACGTACGAAGTTATACAGCCGCATTATTTCAGTATCCAGGCTCTTTACAACAGTAACTGGTTGCCAAATCATTGTACTGACTCCGTCTCATTAAGTAATAGTCCGGGTTACGTACATAATGTACGAGCAGGGTCGGAGATATGCCGATACATTTTACGTACACGGGATAATTAATAATGTCTCCGTCTACATCATCAGTTTTTACGTATCCTGGCTCATTTTACGAACTCCGTTTACTTACCGACTGTGTTTGGTACGTAGAATCTTTATGACGTCAGCCGCATCATTAAATTACTGTTGCGCACTCTTTACAGTTACGTATGCGGCTTAATGATTCTGCACGGAGCAGCATACGTAATTTACTTTACCCGTAACATGAAATATGTATGCGCTATACGTACGAATAGTTATACAGCTGCATTATTTCAGTATCCAGGCTCTTTATAACAGTAACTGGTTGCCAAATCATTGTACTGTCCCTGTCACATTAAGTAATGGTCCCGGTTACGTACATAATGTACGAGCAGGGTCGGAGGTATGCCGATACATTTTACGTACATGGGATAATTAATAATGTCTCCGTCTACATCATCAGTTTTTACGTATCCTGGCTCATTTTACGAACTCCGTTTACTTACCGACTGTGTTTGGTACGTAGAATCTTTATGACGTCAGCCGCATCATTAAATTACTGTGGCGCACTCTTTACAGTTACGTATGCGGCTTAATAATTCTGCACGGAGCAGCATACGTAATTTACTTTACCCGTAACATGAAATATGTATGCGCTATACGTACGAAGTTATACAGTCGCATTATTTCAGTATCCAGGCTCTTTATAACAGTAACTGGTTGCCAAATCATTGTACTGTCCCTGTCACATTAAGTAATGGTCCCGGTTACGTACATAATGTACGAGCAGGGTCGGAGGTATGCCGATACATTTTACGTACACGGGATAATTAATAATGTCTCCGTCTACATCATCAGTTTTTACGTATCCTGGCTCATTTTACGAACTCCGTTTACTTACCGACTGTGTTTGGTACGTAGAATCTTTATGACGTCAGCCGCATCATTAAATTACTGTTGCGCACTCTTTACAGTTACGTATGCGGCTTAATGATTCTGCACGGAGCAGCACACGTAATTTACTTTACCCGTAACATGAAATATGTATGCGCTATACGTACGAATAGTTATACAGCTGCATTATTTCAGTATCCAGGCTCTTTATAACAGTAACTGGTTGCCAAATCATTGTACTGTCCCTGTCACATTAAGTAATGGTCCCGGTTACGTACATAATGTACGAGCAGGGTCGGAGGTATGCCGATACATTTTACGTACACGGGATAATTAATAATGTCTCCGTCTACATCATCAGTTTTTACGTATCCTGGCTCATTTTACGAACTCCGTTTACTTACCGACTGTGTTTGGTACGTAGAATCTTTATGACGTCAGCCGCATCATTAAATTACTGTTGCGCACTCTTTACAATTACGTATGCGGCTTAATGATTCTGCACGGAGCAGCATACGTAATTTACTTAACCCGTAACATAAAATATGTATGCGCCATACGTACGAATAGTTATACAGCTGCATTATTTCAGTATCTAGGCTCTTTATAACAGTAACTGGTTGCCAAATCATTGTACTGTCCCTGTCACATTAAGTAATGGTCCCGGTTACGTACATAATGTACGAGCAGGGTCGGAGGTATGCCGATACATTTTACGTACACGGGATAATTAATAATGTCTCCGTCTACATCATCAGTTTTTACGTATCCTGGCTCATTTTACGAACTCCGTTTACTTACCGACTGTGTTTGGTACGTAGAATCTTTATGACGTCAGCCGCATCATTAAATTACTGTTGCGCACTCTTTACAGTTACGTATGCGGCTTAATGATTCTGCACGGAGCAGCATACGTAATTTACTTAATGGCCGGTATACATTTTGATTAGTAAAGTGCTTAGTGTTTAGTGTTTAGTGCACTGTTAAGTGTTTAGTGATTAGTAGGTGATGTCCCATACTGTTTAGCATACGCTGTTTAGTACAGGCTTTGTTGATATAAACTAAACACTTAACAGTCCTGTCCAGACGTGCTTAGTGCGTGTTTAGCTGCAAGTGAGGGGTGGAGGCGGGACGTGCGGGACGCGCGGGAGGAGCTACTCGCAGAAAAAATAGAACGCGCTTCTAAACACTGTACTTCGCTCGCACTAAACACTTAACACTAAACAGAGACTGTCCGAACGTGTTTTTTGCTAAACACTAAACACTAAACGAGCCACTCGCACTAAACACTAATCAAAATGTATACCGGCCATAAGGTGAAGTCGGCTCGGGGCTACCGAGATATTGAGGGGGCGAAGCAGCGGGCGGGCGGAGCAGGCGCGGGGGGCCGCGCGCATATTCGTAAACATGCGAGCGCTCGTATTTACGTAGATGAGCATCAAAGTATCGAGCGATGACCAATTTTGCCACAAACTGTCAAGTCACTGTGGCGTTTCGGTGAGGCTGCTCGCCTGTTACGCGAGAGATCTCGGTTCGAACCTCTGTCGGACCAAAAGTTTTTTGATGGTTTTTACGATATTCTAGAATGTTTACATTGCTTACACAATATTTACCTATATAAGGTTATTTATACACGCTGAAATTTTAATCATTTGGTTCCCGCCGTGTGGTGGTTCCACTCATGATTACAAGCAACTTTTACTATGGGGCCAACACTCCTGCTCGCAAAAAAAAATCAGCTGTTCCATACATTAAGGTCGAGTAGGTATTGCACTTTTGTATGGAACAGCTGATTTTTTTTTGCGAGCAGGAGAGTTGGCCCCATAGTAAAAGTTGCTTGTAATCATGAGTGGAACCACCCCACGGCGGGAACCAAATGGTTAAAATTTCACGCTGTATAGGTAGTCCATAATTTTTATTTTAGCTGTTGCACCTTTAAAATATAGTTTTATCTTTATCATTTGTGAAAAGAGTAAAATAACACTTTATAAACCTATAACTTTGCTTGTTTTTATGAAAAAGACAGTTAGTTTATAAAATCTATAATAAACTCTAAAAAACAATAAGCATTTACATCTTTTGTATTTTCTTTTATTATACTGACGCGGTACGTTTGCTGTTTACAAAGCACTTCGGGGTCTTGTAAATAGCAGACGCATTAGTCTGACACGTCTGCTATTTACAAAGCAACTTCGGGTGGCTAACGCATCGGGTACCTATTTACGAATATGCGGCCCGCGCAGCGCGGCTGCTACTTCCGCGGCACTGTAGGCTGTTGTAGGCGAGATGTCGTAGGGTAAATGTGCCAATAATGATTCCCAAAAAGTAATTGCAAAAAAATGTTTTAGTTAATAATAAAAGGTTCTCGAATACTAATAATAATTCGCTAGTTTTATTACAAAGGTATTTACTGTAATAGTCTAATAAATATCACATTGACGTATGTACAATTAATAAACACTACACAGGGTTATTTGTAAAACACCAACAACCTTGCAGGAGTAGATTACTAACATCATAAACAACGACATTAATTTGTTCTACGACTTTTCCGAAAACAAACAAAAAAAACTACTTTCCATACAAAGCTCGATCAATAATTGCATGGAAAATTTCTCGAAAAGTACTCATCCCAGACTGATGGTGTTTATGATAAAATTAAAGGTCTTGGTGAGATCTTCATTTTAGATGACAGCTGTCAAATTCAAGTTTGATAAATTTGAATTTGACAGCTGTTAAATATGTAAAGTTAAGATCTCACCAAGACCTGAATTTTGTTTTTAAATTCTTTGGTCAGCCCCCTAGCACAGAGAAACACAATATAATATAGCGTTTTATCTAAAAATACAAGTACAATTCCAAGATAGCGGATAGCGGCCAACTTTTTTTGTTAGTGGGCTGATTTTGACGAAACTCGGTTTGGGGCACTATTTTGACAAGAAAACAGCAACGCAATGTTAGAAATAAAAAATCAAAGAAGGCGGCCATCTTTGTTGTTTGCGGGCTGATTTCTATGAAACTCGGTTTGGGGCACTACTTTGACATTATAACACCAACGCAATGTTAAAAATTAAAAAAATCCAAGATAGCGGCCAATTTTAACATTGAAAATGTTTTTTCGATAGTTTCAGTAAAGTACCCAATTTCAGCCAGAGTGAGACATCGCCCTGGTCCAGTGAGTTTTGGGTCTACGTGAATGTGATAAGCGTCAAAAGATGCGTCTTGGCAAGGGCTACAATATGGTGAAAAAAATTTTTTTTAAAGTCCAGAACTTTTTCGAAAATCGCATAAATGTAGAAAAATGACACACTTTTTCGGGGTCTTTTTTCACTAAATCTAAAATTTCTCAAAAACGAAAAGCTTTATTGAAAAAATGAAAAGAAACGTTTTGAAAATATTAAATGTCCCTCACTCTTACGGTCTGGGCTGTAGCTTATCCTTTATGTAGCGAAATGTCGGGATACTGCCTATTGTTATAGTGATTTTATATTTTGTATTTTTTATTTATTTCCACAGTTCTTTTTTGATAAAAAAAATTAAACTTTAATTAATTAAATAAAACTTGTAATACTTGTCAGTGTTATTAAACTCGACGTTCGTATGGCCTAAGGTGCGTCCAGATATGTTCTTTTGCCCGTACCGTACCTCCGTTCCGATCGGCGTCGCGATCAAAGAACGCTAGTCTGGACGCATGTTCGGAACGGTGCGGAGGTACGCCGTTCCGTTCGCCAAACAGGTACGCCCCGATCCACCTCGAATCTCTCGCTCTTTTGCCCGTACCCGTATCTCTCGCTCTTGAGCGTCGCGAACAAAGAACGCTAGTCTGGACGCATGTTCGGAACGGTGCGGAGGTACGCCGTCTCGATCGCCGACAGGTACGCTCCGATCCATCGCGAGTCGGTTTTTTCGCCCCGTTCAAAGGAAAAACGGAACGGAGGAACGGTACGGCGCTAGTCTGGACGTGATCGCGGCGACGCCGACGTTCGGAGGTTGTAGTACAGTAGCCCGTAGTACATTTAAATTACGAAAAAGGTTAGGTACCGTTTGCCGTTGTGATGTAGTTATTTATTATGAAATTATAGATACTTTAACCCAAGTTTTACAGATCCTAACTCGCCGTAACCTATATTTGTATATCTCCAAAAATGAGATTTTTTATTTTTCGAGGTTAATCACATGGTTTAGCTATTGTCGTGTTTTACAGCGCTGTGTTTGATTGCCACTGATAATAGTTAGACTGTGAAAAGTAGCCATACACAGATTTAAGACCAGATGAAATGGATGGACTTTATCTGGTCTTAAATCTGTGTATGGATACTTTTCATAGTCTTAATATTATCAGTGGCAATCAAACATAGCGCTGTAGAACACGACAATAGCTAAACCATGTGATTAACCTCGAAAAATAAAAAATAATCATTTTTGGAGATATACAAATATAGGTTGCGGCGGGTTGCGATCTGTTAAAGTATCTATAATTTTGTAATAAATAACTATATCACAACGGCAAACGGTAACCTTTTTCGTAATTTAAATTTACTACAGGCTGCTGTACTATTGGATCGGAACGTTGATACGGAACGGAGGTACGGTACGGCGCTAGTCTGGACGTGATCGCGGCGACGTTCGGCGGTTTGATCGGAACGGTGGTACGGAACGGAGGTACGGAACGGGCAAAAGTAGCGTCCAGACTTATTTGATCGGAACGCTGGTACGGAACGGAGGTACGGTACGATCAAAAGAACATATCTGGACGCACCTTTAGCGCCAAGATGATCTTTGTTGTGGAAGTTTTTATTTTCCTTTTGAATTGATTTACTGTTTAATTTTGACGCTATAATAGCACTGGTCGGATGGTCATAATGTTGTACATGATTCAATAAAATTAAATTACCGGATGCATTTTTTACTGCGTCCACTCGCACACATTTTAGAGCGATCGTGACGCGACCCTGGTACGACCATTTATCACAGAGCTACTCTTCCGAGGCAAATGCTACTGCACGATAGGTCCGACATATTTGGCTAACCATAACACGATAACTATTTGTCTCGCGGAATCAGTAAAGCCAATACACTGTAATTTGAATTAGGTAGGGTGTTTTGGCATGACAAAACATAAATAAAATTATATTGCATTGTTTTGTATGTATATGCTTATATCTCCTTATATATTATATAAAACTAAAAAAATAGGGATATAAAAGACACTTAAATTAATCGATTTAGGCCTATAAATCCAAAACACTGTATTTCAAGTTACAGTGTTTTGGATGAATTAATCGAAGTTCTTGACAATCTTTTTTCTACCTACTTATTCGTTTGCACGGCAGTGTGGTGTGACCCAATTTTTTTAAAAGTATGGTACAGGTTTGAAACTTGTTTCCAAGTATCGATATTATCATTAGGGCAGATTTTTACTATGCACCAAAAAATCTATCCTGGTTAAAAAAGTTACAACTAACTGCACTGAAGCCAAAAATATGAACGTTTTTTTTTGTTAGCAATTACTGTAGGAGCAAAAGAGATGACGCTATTATCTCCAGTACACATGGCGTACATCTCTAGGCGTGTCGTAGTGAGTTTTTGTGTGTAGGTAAACGGATAAACGAATCTTGAGCGAAAGTTGAACAGAAGAAGGGTTTTAGTTTGAGGCCCGAGGCCAAGCCGAGGGCCACAATAGGTACTTACGAGTAAATACAGAAAAGTAGATTCAAAATATTATATCGTGGGTTGCTGTTATTTCAATTTCGAGATTTGAAATGACTTGATCAGTCATGTCACATGTCTTTCTTAGTTACTCTGCGATTCCAAACTGAATGAGAGTATGACGATGATGCCTAGGTAAACATAGTTTGCAATTGCAATGAGGGTTGTTATCGCACATTCGAGTGATGATGAAGTCGGCGCGAGAGTCTCGCATGCTGCATTTGATTTTGATTAGTTTTTTATTAGGTTATTTTATGTAGAAATTCAGATTTCATTTGTTATACTTACATAGTACTTAGGTTACCTTTCAATAAAATATTAATGTTCTATAAGAATGGAATAAAAAAAAATATTTATTAAAAGTCATTAACTTCATTTTCAAAGTAACAGAAGGTCGTGAAAGGCAAGAGATGTGTGATTTTATTGTTTGTGGGCTAATTTCAATCTAACTCGGTTTGGACACTATTTTGACAAGAAAACAGCAACGCAATGTTAGAAATAAAAAAAAGTCAAAGATGGCGGCCATCTTCATTGTTTGCGGGCCAATTTCTATGAAACTCGGTTTGTGGCACTATTTTGACATTATAACAGCAACGCAATATTAAAAATATAAAAATCCAAGATAGCGGCCAACTTTTTTGTTTGTGGGCTAATTTCAATGTAACTTGGTTTGGGGCACTATTCTGACAAGATAACAGCAACGCAGTGTTAAAAATATAAAAATCCAAGATGGCCGCCAACTTTATTGTTTATTTATTTATTATTTATTTTATTTAAACTTTATTGCAAACAGAGCAAATGGCGGACTTAAAGCCTTAAGGCATTCTCTTCCAGTCAACCGGTAAGGGTGTTTAGGAAAGAAATCGTGGCGGCAATATTAATATAAAATAAAAATATGTAGTAAAATACCAATACATACATAAATATTATGAATATATAATACAATATAATACATATATATACACACAATATATACATATAAGAATGTACAGCACAAATGTCAGATATGACAAGCTAAAGTGTAGAACTCATGTAATGTTCACGAACCAATCTCTTGAACACGAACTTGCTAGGGGCGCTTCGAACATTCACGGGTAAAGCGTTTGTGGTCCAATTTAGATGAAACTCAGTTTGGGGCACTATTTTGACAAGAAAACAGGTATACAATGTAAAAAATACAAAATCCAAGATAACGGCCAACTTCTTATTTGTTCTCCTTTTTTTCAACCGAGTAACATCGAAATCAACCTGAAAACAGAGTTGACTGCCCCTTTTGTGTTTTTTACCATTGCGTTGCTGTTTTCTTGTCAAAATAAATAATAAATATTTGACAACATCACATACATTGCTCCAATCCCAAAGTAAGTAGCTACAGCACTTGTGCTATGGAAATCAGAAACAACGGTGGTATGACACACACCCAGACCTGAGACAATATTGAAAAGTTCATTTTCTATATTGATCCAGCCGGGGATCGAACCCGGGACCTCAAGAGATGGTGACGCCTTGAAAACCGGCGTGCGAACCACTCAACCACGGAGGTCGTCGAATAAAAAATAGAACCCAAAACCGGGTTTCATCGAAATAGACCCACAAACAGCAAAATTGGCCGCCATCTTTAATTTTTTATAATTTTAACATTGCGTTGTCGTTTTCTTGTCAAAATAGTGCTCTAAACCGAGTTTCATCGACACTGGCCTACAAACAACGCAGCTGGCCACCAACTAGGATTTTTATATTTTTAACATTGCGTTGCTGTTTTCTTGTCAAAATAGTGACCCAGACTGAGTTTCATCGAAATTAGATAAAATTATAATTATCATCTATAATAATTGCAAGAAAAACAAGAAAATAATAATAATAAATGAAAGTTTGACGAGTGACGGAATTTTCTTTAATTCGGCCGCTTTTGCCCTAAATTCGAAAATTTTTATGCAATGTTGTTAAAAATATAAAAAATCCAAGATAGCGGCCAATTTTTTATTTGTTCTTCTTTTGTCAACCGAGTTACATCGAAATCAACCTAAAAACAAAGTTTGCTGCCTTTCAGAGAGAGTCTCAACCTTTTGTGTTTTTTACCATTGCGTTGCTGTTTTCTTGTCAAAATAGAACCCGAATCAAAAATTTATTTGCTAGACTGCGATACATAAGGGTCTTAAAATATTTCATATGGTCACATCACATTCACCAGGAGCTGGCATGCAAAATATAATAGTGATAAATATAATATGTCAACATTAATGTCATTCAAAATTACAAGTCAAACCGGGTTTCATCGAAATAGGCCAACAAATAGCAAAATTGGCCGCCATCTTTGATTTTTTTATAATTTTAACATTGCGTTGTCGTTTTCTTGTCAAAATAGTGCTCTAAACCGAGTTTCATCGACACTGGCCTACAAACAACACAGTTGGCCACCATCTAAGATTTTTATATTTTTAACATTGCATTGCTGTTTTCTTGTCAAAATAGTGACCCAGACTGAGTTTCATCGAAATTAGAGAAAATTATGATTATCATCTATAATAATTGCAAGAAAAACAATATAATAATAATAATAAAAAATGAAAGTTTGACGAGTGACGCAATTTTCTTTAATTCGGCCGCTTTTGCCCTAAATTCGAAAATTTATGTCCCTGAATTCGACATAGAATAAAGGAAAATGAAGTCAGAAACTTTTGATGATATTACATAAATTTTAGAGTGCAAAAATTTACGTCATTATTATTATCAACATGCTTACAAAAATAAGCTTAGCTACAATAAAATATACATTATTATTACGTGGCTGAAAATAGAAAACTTTTTACTTTTGCTTAGAAATAAGATTTCTATCGGTATTAATTACTAATGTTGTTTTAAAAAAAATCTTTACGTTTTGTAAAATCTATGTCTGGTACCACAACAGGAACAAATAAGTCAGTGTCAATTCCAAATCTAATCGTCAGTTATTTTGTTATTTTTCGAATAAAGGCAGCTGCTAAAATAAGGTCTAGCATTTGCTCATGATTACAATATATTTGACCAAGAAACAGGGTCGATATATTATGAAGAAAAAAGCCACGAGGTGAAAGCGAGCATTATTATTATTTCGCTGTAGTCCATCAAAAATGTTTGCTGACAATCACACAGGGTTCCATTCCATGCAATTATGCGCAAAAAACTTGCTTCCCTACTGCGGCGTCAACAGTGGCAATGGCATCCTGAAGGTGTTTGCATCCAGATTCCAGACCAACTGTCCCATTCAAAGGCAGAGGGCTGAAATAGCGACAGGGCTAAAAAGTAGGTACGGTATTGCTTACTAACATAGGTTTAAGAAAAAAAAAACTAATTTAATGTTGAATTCATTGTAGTAGCATCAGAGATTCAAAGTTGAAAACCCTTGGGGGGCTGGTATTTGGCGTATTCACCCTACCATATCATCGAAATCGACCAAAAAACAAAAAAGTTGGCCGCCATCTTGGATAATTTTATATTTTTAACATTGCGTTGTTATTGCCTTGTTAAAATAACACCATAAACTAAGTTTCATCTAAATCGGCCGAAAAACAAAAAAGTTGGCCGCCATCTTGAATTTTTATATTTTTTACGTAGCTTTTTTGCGTAGCTGTTTTATTGTCACAATTGTGTTAAAAACCGAGTTTCATCGAAATCGGCCTACAAACAAAAAAGTTGACTGCCATTATGGATTTTTCAATATTTTCAACATTGCGTTGCTATTTTCTCGTTAAATTAGTTCCAAAAACCGTGTTTTATGGTAATCGGCCCACAAACAAAAAAGTTGCCCGCCACCTTCGATTTTTTTTATCATTGCATGTTGTTTTCTTGCCAAAATAGTTCCAAAAACCGAGTTTCATTTTAATCGGCCCTTAGGCGACGGCTACACGTCGTGGTAAATATCGTGATCCAACGCCATAGAGCAAATTTTAACCATGGAAAGTAAAATATTGAATATTCCATACAAACTACTTTCAATGGTTAAAATTTACTCTATGGCGTTGGATCACGGTAAATACCACGCGTCTAGCCGGCGCCATAAACAAATTGGCCGCCATCTTGGATTATATGTTCTTAGCATAAACTTAATATAGCGAAAAATTTTCGAAGTCTATGGTTCTTAGTAGGTAAGGTAACTCGACGTATAGATATCCCGAAACATTTTAAGTAGTCGCATTAGTTAAAAGATACCCTGGAACCGGAAAAAAACAGCCGCTATGCGTATCGGAATAACCGCAAGCATTATACTGCAGCCCTATTACGTAAATAAGTAAGCGGCTTCATTATAATGAACCGCGCTATTTATAAATAGCTCGGTTACTTACGTCGTCGTACTGCGCATTTAACGTATTTGGGGTTGCCATCACATTAAATTATGTTGTTTGGTGGTCATTAGCTACTTTATAAGTTTATTTAGCGTATTTGTGTTTGCTCTGTTTTTACAACCAAGTGGGCAACCACTTAAGTTGACTAAAAATATAAGCGAAACTAAATAATTCTGTTTCTGGCTCCAGGGGGGGCTCGGGGGGCTTGAGGGGGCTCGAGGGGGGCTCTGGGGGGCTCGAGGGGGGCTCGGGGGGGGGGGCTCGAGGGCGGCTTATTGAGTTTGGAACCGAACCTGCTTTACTCCTGTAGGTCCCGGGTTAGGTTAGAAATTTAAGGTGAGCGCGTAGCGCAGCGGAGCGTGAGCCTTAAATTTTGAGGTTATTTTTTTATAACAGACAACAGAAATAAACTTATTTTACACATTGCCGGTGGACTACCAGGCATTGTATACAATGCCTAGGCATTGTATACAATGCCGGAGAATACACATTGCCGGTAACACATACATTTTACTATGAAAACCGATGTTATCTGACGGCGTGTTAACGCGTGGCGTCAGACAAATGTGCCCACACCTTAAGTCTGATGTGCTGCTTGTTGTCCATTATAATAATATCATTTAAGTATTGTTTTGTAAGATTATATCCAAAAAAATATGCTATTGTGCTAAACGACAAAATAATATGCTAGACAGCAAGAAAATCTACCTTGAGCATATATTATGCTGTTACCTAAAGCAACCCAATAAAACTTTGTGTTAATTATAATCGATGATATTGAAAGAAAGCTGTAAGTTTATACAATAATCAAAATGAAAGAGGGAGTTGCTTCCTTTTACACCAACGTACCGCAGTATTGCCGTGGCGTTAGTATCAAATCAATGAAATAAAATATCTACAATACTAATTATTAGTAATAATATGTTAATGGTCATTCGAATTATTCGAATGATTGAGATAATCGAATGATCGTTCATAATCGCGCATCGGTAGCATCTGGCAACACCGGATCTCACTCTTGCTTGCCAAAAGGTCGCGTCGTTCGTCTTCGTCGTAGCAGCGATGAATTTTGAACAAGAGATTTGTGAAGCTGGTTTACAAGATTTACTCCCAATCCTTCAAGGTAAATGTCTCGGTTTTATTTAGTCATGATTTTTTGTTTTATTTAGACATTGAAATGTATGTATTTAGATTATAAATTTTTGTTAGATCTGTCGTACTCGCACTGAAATATGTATGTTGCGTCATACATAAATTAACTCTTCGTTTTCACCAAGAAACAGGTATTAGTTTTCTGAGATTATCTAAGCTAGTTTTATGCAAAACTTGTAGAATTCTCGTTTGTAAACCAAAGATTTAAATCGTCCGTCCGTAAACATAACAACGCATCACGCATGCGTGCGCCATCAGCGCCATTGCACGCACGCGCACTTGCTTTTTCCAAGACCTATTTGGATCATGTAAACGAGCAAACCAAGTGAACTTTGACGTCGCCGTATAGGTACAATACAAAAAGCTACTTTGTCCAAGTTTCTTGGTCCAAGTTTACTTGGATCGTGTCAGCGGGTATCCAAGTATACTTTGATCAAAGTTTTTTCACCCACAAACAACAGACATACGTATTTTACAAGTAGGTATTTGTTTGTTTTATTGAAAAAATCTGTATAATACTAATTACAAACAAGTTTAAAACCTTTTCTTGTTGAAAACTAGGAGACCGCCCCGACTGAACGCATGTAGGTAATTACAAGTAGGTAGGCACCTACATAACTAGTTTTGTACATATTTGTTTTATTATTTGTATTTTTCAGACAATCTTATAACAACACTGGAAACAGCCATTTTGTTAACCGACGTGGATTTGAGAGAATTGTTTCCCCAACTTGGCCCCAGAAGAAAACTAAACAATTTCCTATTAGAACATAAAAAAGTGACCGGTGTCAATGTACGTACCTACTTGTTTATTGTACATCTTGTATTTAGTTAATAAAAATGTTTTCTTTTTTTTCCCTTGGACCGATGCTGTATACTTTGTAATAAAGTTTTTTATTTATTTTTCTAGGACCTTGAAATTAACAACTCTACTGAAAACGCTGAACATGATGATAGGACACTGGACACTGATGATGATGATGATAATGCAAAAATATCTGCAAATTGTACTTCTACTGCAGCTAATAACACTGTGAGTTACTCATAATCATAACATTAGGTACTCAGTTTGATAACATAACCTACTTAAAAATTTGTCAAATTGTAGCCACCATTTAACATGTTTCTCTTCGAAAGATTTTTCTGTTCCAATAGATTTTCTCTTGATGGGCAAAAATTTTTCAGTCATTGTAGTTACAAGTTTACAAGATTGTAGAATTGTAATACAATTCTGACAAGCGGCCTCACCCTTTTTTGGTGCTCACTCAAATTTTTATTTTGTAGCTGAATTTGTTAGGTACTTTATGTTTGTGATATGGACCAAAAGCATTGTTTACACAAGGCCATCACTGGCTTGAATAATTGTTTAGACAAGGCCAATACCAAGCCATCGCTGTGACTGGCAGCCAGCGATGGCCTCGTGCAAACCTTACTTAAGATAAAATTGCCCGTCATTAAGATAGGACCGGGTACCTATGTATGTATGTTTGTAATAATTCTAAGATTAAATTTTTTTGTTTCAGGTATTGAAACTATTAAATGTAATGTTATTTTCTTTTAGTAGCTTGTATGAGTATTTAGAAGGCACAAGTCAAAGTTAGTGTGCTAGTAGAGTTTAGGTATATTGTTTAACCAGCAAAATGTAAGTACATCCGTATGTATAGTATTAATTTAGTACATTATTAAAACCAGTATTATTACAACCCGTATAGTTATGCAGGTCACACACCATCAATTCGATCCTCCATTTGGCATGATACTGCCGATTGGATCCAATCGAATTGACCGTGTGTCAGCGGTGGATCGGCTTCGGTTGGACAGATCGAATTGACGGAACAATCAAAATTCAATCCTTTTGGCTGGATCATGCCGATTGGATCATGCTGATTGGACCGTGTATGTCAGTGGGCGATCGATCGTATGATTTTCTTAACCGACTTCAAAATAGAAGGAGGTTCTAAATTAGATTGAATATATTTGTTTTATCATTGTTTGCGGGTATCTTCGACATTTGTAGACCGATTTTGATGTTTCTTTTTCTTTATTTTTTATTTTTAACCGATTTAAAAAGTAGGTTCTCAGTTTGACCAGTATATCCACGATTATCTCACGATTGGCTGAACTGATTTTAATGCGGTTTCTATAAAAGTATTTGTTGCATTAAGGAGGTTTTAGTATTTTAACCGACCTTAAGAAAGAAGGTTCTCAATTTGATTGTATTTTTTTTTTCTCGTTGTTCGTGCCTGTCTTAGATATTTAAAGACCGGTTTTGATGATTATTTTTTTCTTTCTAACCGACTTCAAAAAAGGAGGAGGTTATCAAGTCGACTTTGTATGTTTTTTACCCACGACGGACGGAACGGAACGGAGACGGTATATGCGTTTGGGGTTAGGCTGGCCCCAGACCTACCGGTTTCATTTCTTTGCTTTGCTGTTCTACCATGGACCGCCGGCCAAGAGGCTCATTTTCAATTTATCGCATATTTTGACCAGACCACATTGGCAAGATAGCCATTAGTTTGGTGTTATCAAATATCGTCATCTGGGTTGCAATGCGAAGTTTTAGTTTAAAAAAAAACTGCTGTTTCATACAAAAATTAATAACAAAATTATCAAAATGTATGAAACAGCTCATTTTTTTTCTCGATTTCAGATTTGGTCCCATAGTAAAAGTTGTTCAGTTTATGGTCCCTATCTACCATATTCAGCTTTATAAGGCTTTACCAAACATCTTGTATAAATAAGCGATCGATTTATTTTTAACGATTGGAGTCCATGTTCAGGGTGGCATATCTCCTAAAAGCTTCCTACTTCGCAATCCAGGCGATGTTATTTGATAACACCAAGCTAATGGCTATCTTGCCAATTTGGTCTAGTCCCAAAATGCGATAGATTGAAAACTACCCTGGCTGGCCGGCGGTCTTTCAAGCAAGGTAGAACAGCAATGCAAAGAAATGAAACCGGTAGGTCTGGGGCCAGCCTTAGAGGCATTGGCGGATCCAGGGGGGGGGGGCATGGGGGCCATGGCCCCCCCACGAGGTTGGTTACCTTTGCGGATTGCATTGAATTTTAGGCTGAATAATGGAGCTCTCGTGTTATCCTGCTGACTATCGCTCGAATTCGGAACAGTTATTATTACGTTAAAATTTATTTATTGAGATATTATTAAAATTATTATTTTCCGTTTACTTAATTAAAGGCTGTGTGCTTTGTAGGTTATCGGCAATGATTCTCAGATAGGTGTTTTGGTATTAAGCCGCTAGAGGGCGCTGCAGTTATCATTTTCCTATTTATCTTCAGAGCGATTTGACTGATTAAGATGCGGTTTTCTGTAATAGAAATAGGTTTGTAGTGTGTCGGCGATGGCTTTTAGTTTTATGGTGTTGAACCGCTAGGGGGCGCTGCAGTTATCATTTTCCCATTTATCTCCAGAGCGATTTGACCGATTTAGATGCGGTTTTCTGTAATAGGTTTGTAGTGTGTCGGCGATGGTTCTTGGTGTTATGGTGTATAGCCGCTAGAGGGTGGCAGTAATAATTTTCGATACGGTTTGACTGATTTAGATGCGAGTTTTAGGGTACTTTGATAATCCCTGGACCTACTGGGATAATTACGATGCGGTTTTTTACATTCAAAAGGTTTCATTTCAGAGCAGGTTCTTAGACATGTTTCATGGTGGTAGACCACCAGGGGGCGCTGCAGCAACCAGATAAGTCATGTTTGTCTATTACCATTTTCCTCGGAAACTACTGAGCCGATTACGATGCGGTTTTTTGCATTCAAAAGGTTTCATTTCAGAGCAGGTTCTTAGACATGTTATATTGTGGTAGATCACCAGGGGGCGCTGCAGTAGCCAGATAAGTCGCACTTTAAAAGTTCTCAAAAACTACGCAACTGATTTCGATGCGGTTTACTTCTGTAATGGGTTTGTAGGTTATCGGCAATGATTCTCAGATAGGTGTTTTGGTATTAAGCCGCTAGAGGGCGCTGCAGTTATCATTTTCCCATTTATCTCCAGAGCGATTTGACCGATTTAGATGCGGTTTTCTGTAACAGGTTTGTAGTGCGTCGGCGATGGTTCTTGGTGTTATGGTGTATCGCCGCTAGAGGGCGGCAGTAATCATTTTCCGTACGGTTTGACTGATTTAGATGCGATTTTTAGGGTACTTTGATAATCCCTGAAACTACTGGGCCGATTTCGATGCGGTTTTCTGTAATAGGTTTGTAGGCTATCAGCGATATTTCTTAGATAGATGTTACGATGTTTAACCGCTAGGAAGCGCTTTAGTTATCTGTTCCCATTCATCCCGAGAACGGTTTGAATGATTTGATCAGAGCATTAAAATTATAGGTTTCTTAGTCTTTCTAACTCTTGCAACGCTACGTTTTCTTTAAACCTTTTTCTTTATTTTATCTTAATAACCAATTAAAAAAAAGTAGCTTCTCAGTTTGACCTGTATCTGCGATTATCTCACGTTTGGCTAAACTGATTTTAACTCGGTTTTCAGAAAAGTATTTGTTGCATTTGAGAGAAGGTTTTAAGTATTTTAACCGACTTCAAAAAAGGAGGTTCTCAGTTTGACCTGTATAATATGTATGTTTGTCCGCGATTACCTCGTGTATGGCCTGCATTACTAAGTAGTATACTGGGTGATCCAGATAGTGTCGTCCAAGATTTTTTTTAGATTATTCACACCTGGGTGCATCTAAAAATACCCTATGTATGTTCCGCGATTTTTCTTAGTTTAGAAGTTATGATTTTTTAAATGTGTTTTTGCGAATTTTCTACCGGACGGACCAAAAAAATTCATAACTCCTTTCATATTAATTTTTTTTGGGTTTTATTTTTGCAACATAATTGTCTTAAAACACTCTTCGACACATAAAATAATCAATTACATAACATCCAGATAAGTTCCTGAAAAAAGGGTCGAAAGTGAAAAAATTTTGGTTTTACTTTAGGCGAGTCTGACTCGCACTTGGCCGGTTTTTGTTTTATTTGCTAAGCTAAGAAGCCACTTAAGTTTTTAAAATCAGTTTGAATTGATGAAATATCCATTTTGTATTTTTAAAAGAATTGTTAAAATGTTACTTCGTCGAAGTAAAACCAAAAATTTTCACTTACGACCCTTTTTTCAGGAACTTATCTAGATGTCGTGTAGTTGATTATTTTACGTATGGAAGAATGTTTCAAGACAAATATGCTGCAAAAGGAAAATTCAAAAAGTTCTTAATATAAAAGGAGTTATGAATTTTTTTGTTCAGTCCGGTAGAAAATTCGCAAAAACATTTAAAAAATCATTACTTCGAAACTACGAAAAATCGCAGAACATACATAGGGTATTTTCGGACCTTTGTTCGCAAATACACCCAGGTGTGAGTAATCTAAAAAAAATTCTTTGACGTCACTGTCTGGACCACCCTGTATATTTAGTATTCAATAGTATTCAGTATTTATCATTAGCTAGCTTAACTCAATAACTGCGCGGCATTTAACCGACATTAAAAAGGAGGACGTTCTCAATTCGTCGGAATCAGTTGGAGTGTTGCCTTTGGGGCGCTATGGGAAAAAAAGACTTAGTTTTTTTTTAAATCGGTGACCGATGACTGTTTTTGGTCTTATTCGATTTAGGGCATATATAGGAACATGTTTAAACTTGTAAACTGTTTTTGTTAAATGCATATTCAGTGAGTTGTATCAATTTTCGATCATTGTCCCCATCAATTTATGTCATGGCATAAGAATAAAATTAAATAAACTTTTTATTCTTATGGTCATGGGCATGACTTATCCCCGACTTGTGAGTCGGGGATACGTCATATTTCATTATTAATTATTAAAAAAAGTAAAAAAATCTTTATAGCCACTCGATTGCTTCGCGGTACTGTAGTACCGCAAGCAAAAGACGGTCCTTTGTCGCGCGGTGCTGTAGGACCGGGTCGATCGCTGTTCGATTTCTACCAATTTGGTAGGTTTTTTTAGGCGGCCACACCAAAACCTCTTGGGCTGATTTAGATTATGATTTTGGCAACACTAATATCGCAAAAAAAAGTAGAAAAGGCCTGTGATTGGTTGAAAAAAATAATTTTGAAGAGTTTCACGTCAGTTGACGCCATACTTGTTTTTTCTGTGTGAAGTGCTCTAATTTGATATGCCGTAAGTATTTTGTTAATTTATATTTCTGTTTGATGTCTTATATTAAAAGAATCGTCATATCGTGATTTATTCGATCATATAAATATCTCGTCACAAATTTAATGTCTAGTGTTAAAAATCATAACAAAACCGTAGCCCGGTAAATTTCTTGATGTATTGTTTCTGTTTACAACAACATTATGTTATAATTTTGATTGGTTAATCAAAGAATTATCCGAAATAAGATAATAATACTATTAGTGAACAGTTTCAAAGTGGTTTCAAAATATAACATTCATCTGTTTACACAGGATGATTGATGCAACGCAAAATAGTGAGTTTTTATTACGCCATTATCCACGGTCAAGGTAACAAGGTCCTGTGGGACCTTGAAACAAACTAGCATTTTGGCAGGGCTGCCTCACACGCTTATTATTTTCATATTAGGTTGTGTTTATGTTGTTTTAATACATTACCTAGTGAATGTTTTTTTGGTTTTGGTGTTGGTTATTGTGATTGGTGTTGGGTGTCTAGTTATAATTTTTTAGTCCACATCCATTTTATATTTTATGCTGTGTACAGTGAAAATCGAGGAGAGTGAGGCAGGGGACGAGGAAGAGGAGAACTATTAAAAAAAAATGTGACTATAAAATTAAAAATATAATAAAAAAAAATTAAGTACCTACCTAGTTTTATTTAATGTGTGCGACAACCCTGAACTAAACTCAGCTACGCGCGGCCATCTTGGCAGCGAACGGCCCGTTCGCCAGCGCCCGGCAGCGCGGAATTGGATTATTTAGATCGAAATTTTACATACATTTCGGAAGAATCTTTCCTATGTATTGCATACTGTTAGAAACTGCAGGTTTTGCTCTTTCTGTACATATAATTAGTACAAGGTAATCTTGATCCAAGTTTAACCAATCAACGCTTGTTACAAAAACACAATTTTATCATTTATAGTGGGCCGCTTTAATGTTATAATTTTTTACAAGGATACTTTTCTTCAAGAGTCTCATCTTTTATTACAAAATATGAAAGTTGAAATCTGTATCTTTCTAAAGTATATTTTATTTTTGTCACAAGCCTTCCACAATTGGAATAAAATACTACGAAACAGCGCTTAGACTCAGCAGCGAATTAAGACGCGCAGTAAAAATTAGTGCGATATACAAACATTATTAAGACCGTTGAATTGCTTCCAATTCATAAAAAAATTGCATGTACGGAAAGGGGTATTATTCTAGTTTTTAATTATGTAAAAAAAAACACTAGTTATCGATTTAGATTTAATATTAAAAATCAATTCCCATTACAAGTCGTGAATTTTCTCTTTAGCTAAATTCACGAATTTTTTAGAAATTATTTTACCATTACAGGTACTCGTTTTTTTTTCAATACTTATAGCTTCATCCATTACCTATACGAAATAGAACATTATTTGTTCGTATACAAACAGGAACGGGTCATAAAAACGGTTTTAACGCAGCTGTGCAAGTGCACTGCTGTAACGCAAAACTGCGTGACAAACAAGGAAATTGCGCGCCGGCCGCGCGACAAACGAGTGGATAGTTAAAATTACTCGAAAAATATACATTTTACGAAAAAAGTGTAAAAAGCCTAAATTGTTTCTACGGGTATCATTAATTGAATAAGAGCAAAAAAAGGAGGTATCATCGGCCCTCAGGACGACTTTGTCATTTTCTTAAACTTGACAGTTTCCAAACTTGTCTCATTATTAACTCGGCTCTTTCTAAGTTGATCTCTTTCTTAAACTTGACACTTTCCTAACTCGTCTTATTTTTAACTTGGCTCTTTCTTAGTTGGTCTCTTTTGTAATATTGACACTTTCCTAACTCGTCTTATTTTTAACTCGGCTCTTTCTACAATTTTCTAACTCGGCTCATTCTTAACTCGACTCTGTCTCTTTCGCTGTTTTTCCTCTCTTCTTAGCCGTGGTCCACCGGATCATTTCACCTAGGTGAACTACGGACCATTATTTACAAAATAATGTTTTGATATAAAACAAAATAAATAAAATTCAGTCAAAAGTACCAGGGCAACATAACTTAAAAGGAGTTATTTCGATTTATATTTTTGATAGATTAAAGAGCTAAAAGAAATCTTCGCGGCATGAAATCAAAATAACTCCTCGTAAGTTATGTTGCCCTGGTACTTTTCGTGTATTCTGAATATAACATTTCGCATGCCCTACCCTACCTACCTTATGGTACTGGTAGTGGATCGAACTTCGTTCGCAAACTTTGTGGACAAACAAACAAACAACCAATCAAACAAACTAACAAACGAGAAAGCAACCTAATAAAAACGTGTTAAAATGACGAAGTCATCCAGACAAGTTTAAGAAAGAAACCAAATTAGAAAAAGCCTAGTTAAAAATAAGACAAGATAGGAAAGTGTCAAGTTTAAGAAAATTACGAAGTCGTCCGGAAGGATCATCGGTCATCGAAAAAATATTTTTTTACAATTCTAATATTTTTTGGGTTATATTACTGCTTACAGAGCCCCGAATGCTATACTCCGACTGGACCATTTACTCATTAATTTATTAATTTGTTCAATAACTTTAAAAAGTTGGTATTAATAGTGTTTGTGTTTAACATCATACAGGATAGTTTAGACGGCAGAGCAATACTCAAAGAGGGAAAAGGAGGCTTACTGACGGAGGGTTCCCGACGGAAATTGAGCCAGCTGCTAATACACCACAAACTAGAGAAAAATTGTGCAAAGAAAATTTCCAGTGAAGAATTTTATAAATTAGCTACCGAAATTGTGGAAATATTCCACAAGGAACGCGTTGTGGTGTATTATTCTGCATATTTATCAGCTACAAATAAATTAGCTAAAAAAAATGCGTCCGGAAAGCTGTACGAAAGCTATATAGCTCGAAGGAGAAAGTTGCGAGAAGGCGGACAGTTGCCGGGAACTAGCCGTTCATCCTCAAAGTCGTCCAGATCATCGCTCAGATCCACGCCAACTATTACAGATGATGACATTTATAGCCTGGAATCTCTGGAAAGTGGTAAGCAAATAATCGCTAGTCACTTTTTTGTGATTTAAATGTGCCACGGGCGACTGTACGTACTATGATGCCCTTCTTCTAATTAACTTATCCCACCATACACATATAAATGAATTACAGGTATTGTACATGAAGAATCGTTACTATGGCTGAAAAACAATGTCGATCCATGGAAGTCTGTTGAAGAAAAGTGGGCAGAAACTGCAGATCACCGCCTAAATCGCATCCAATGTGGAAAAGGTGATATAGCGGATTACTTCAAGGATTTCCCAGCCTTAAAACAATCACAAGGCTATACCTTGGTAAGCATAATTATACCGTAGCCTTATTTTTTTACATAATCCTTCTGGTTTTTCTATAAAAACGTACGCAATGATATGATTATAAATGACAAAAGTTTGTTTATTTCTTATAAGACAAGTGTCTGAATTACAAAGGCACTAAAAGAGTCAAACGAACAACCCAAGCTCTGGACGTAGCGATCCAGACCTTTCTAACCAGTGGAAATAACATAGCGTACATTTATTGTATTCTTTTTTTCAGCTAATGAACGATTTCAGTCAACTGTATCCGGGAAAGGAAAATAAATTATTTTCCTCTATCACCCTCAAAAATGAAGAAATTATAAAATATGCTTCATTAAAATTACGAAAAATTAGGGACCAAGATACGAGATCAAAAATAGCAAATATAATTGCACTGATTGACGGTAAGAAGTTTTGCTCAAATATTAGTTCTTATTCATCATATCAGCCACACGACACCCACTGCTGGGTATAGGCCTCCCCTAAGGATCTTAGTTCTTATTATTAACCTTTAACTAATCTGGGTCTGGTTCATCACATTCTAAATTTGAAATACAGTGCGGAAATGAAATTCAATACTTACTTCGTGCGGGAAGTATTTCAAACCATCCTCGACAATGCAATCGCTAGCTACCCGTTCTTGGATGTAATGTACTATTTCTTTAAAAACATCATGAGAACTACAGTCATGAAATACAAGGATCTCAGATCAGAGACTCCACGACCATATTAGTGTATTGAAAAAATGACGTCCATAGTTGAAGGCTAAAACCTTCATAAAATTAAGTCTCAAAAATTAACCGAAACTTTTTTTTCTTTGAATACAGAAGATGAACCAGAGACATCTAGCAATGTTGCTTTGATGTTGCTGGCTTATGTCATCAACATTTCACCTGCACGGAAAATAAAAGGAAAGCCAGCGTGGAAGCCATCTAGAGCAGAGGTCTGCGACGGCTATATAACGCAAGCTGCTTCTGAAGCCGACGTTACCAACAAGATCATTCAAAAAAAGGAGAACCTGCAGAGGCTAGGCCGCACAGTTCAACCCTACGTTATTTTTGTTGGCCCTACCGTTACTGAGGTAAAAGTAGCATATGTAGTAATAAATGACACATTTTATAGTTTCAACAAATTAGTAACAGCAGTAGACTGTGCATTTAAAATATTTCAATCGATAGGAGCTTGTTACCCGGAAGAAGCTGGAGACATATGGCTTTTTATTCAATTGGGTTTCTACGATATTAAAACTAAATTTGACAGGCCCACGCAGGCTGTGAATACTCTTTTAACTGATCTAGAGTTAATACTTTAAAAATGTTTACCTGTTACTATTGCAAAAAAGCCAGTGCGTCTCCGAATTTACTTATTACTCATGTGCGAACTTTCTGTAAATTAACGGTAGGATTTTCGGGATTTCGGTGTGGTGAACAAGGGTGTTATCGTCATTATATTTCCTCTGCATCTTTCAAAAAGCACTTAGTTAGAGACCACCAGTCATTATTGTCAACCTTGCGTCATCCAAATAGTAACAAACCGATCGATACAGATACAGAAGCCAATATCTCAAATTTACCTTCAACGTCAAGCAAAGAAACTTACAAAACAGCAAATACGATGGAATCTCTACCAACTCAAAGAGATGAAACCTCTCTTGGTCACCATGCTGCATGTTTTGTCTCCACTCTATATGCTAACCCGATAATACCGCGTAAAGCCGTACAAGTTCTTGTAGAAAATCTTCAATTATTTCATTCTAAATCACAATGCATTATAGAGCGACAGTTGAATGATATGGTACCACCAGATCAAAATAATGTTCATGTTAAAAATGCTTTCAAAAAAATATTTAGCGCGTTCAGCGATGCTTTTGAGAATTTAGATTCGGAACACAAACGTTTAAAATATTTTAATAAAATAGGAACTTATTCTGAGCCCCTTGAAGTGGTTGTGGGTCAACGTAACGAGGCTAAAAAAACAGCGGCTGGTTCATTATTAGTACAAGTAAATTGTACAATGCAGGTGATTCCGTTAAAAGAAAATTTAAAACGAATTTTTTCATCAAAAAATTTCATGAAGGACACTCTTGAATATTTGGACATAGTACAAAATGACTCTTTCGGTATTGAGAATATTGTTCAGGGTTCAGTATGGAAAAAAATGACAGAAAGTTCTGTAGAGCATGATGCAATGATTTTACCATTAATAATCTACTTTGACGATTTTGAAATAGGCAATCCCTTAGGAAGCCACGCTGGGGTTCATAAACTTGGAGCTATTTATGCTTCAGTACCATGTCTTCCACCTCACTACGTGTCGCTTTTGCAAAATATTTTATTATTGGCTCTTTTTCACTCATCAGACAGAACAAGCTTTGGAAACAACATAATTTTTCAAAAAGTTTTTGATGTTCTTAATGATTTAAAGATCAATGGTATTCATGTTGAAACTGATGTGTACACCGGCAAAATAAAGTTTTATGTTGCAGCTGTGACCGGAGATAATTTAGGATTGAATGCTATGTTAGGTTTTGTTGAAAGTTTTTCTGCAAATCGGCCATGTAGAATTTGTACTGCTAATAAAGAACAAATAAAAACACTGCTTTATGAAGATGACACGTTGTTGAGAAACAATGTCAATTATGAAAATGATTTACATTTAAATGACATTTATATGACTGGTCTTAAAGAAAAATGCTCGTGGCTTGCTTTAGATGGGTTTGACTTATTTCAAAACGTCGCCGTAGATGTTTTACATGACTATCTCGAGGGTGCTTGTCGATATGTAATGTCATTTGTGATACAAAATCTAGTATGCACTCAGACTCTAATTTCTTTTGACAGTTTGAAATCAAGAATACGATATTTTAATTATGGACCTGATTCTGCTTCGACACCATGCAATTCTGTAGCAAAAGAAGGCTCAACATTAAAATTAAAATGTTCGGCTTCTGAAATGCTTACTCTTGTTCGATATTTTGGACTAATTGTCGGACATAATGTCCCAGATGAAAACGAAGTTTGGTTCTTATACATCAAATTAAGACAATTGTTGGATAAACTTTTGAGTCATAGAGTCCATGAAAACACTATTGATCAAGTAAAATTTTCAGTAGCTGAATTAAACGAGCTCTATCGTCAATTTGCTGAAACAGACTTAAAGCCAAAGTTTCATTTTCTTACACATTATCCAGAAATGTTAAAAAAATTTGGCCCACTTACCCAAATCTGGACGATGAGGTTTGAAGCCAAGCATCGTATATCAAAATTTGTGGCCAGAGCATCGCACAACAGAGTAAATGTTTGTAAAACAATAGCTATTAAGCATCAATTAATTTTAAACGATACTTTTCTTAAAAATGAAACTTTTAAGACGATCTCTTATGGCAAAAAGGCAAATATGACAGAAGCGCAAATTGAAAATGTAAGACTAAACTTTCATTCTCGAGGTATAATCGAGTCCGGTGCGCGCGCGCTCAGCATACGGTCGCGTGTTACTAATTAGAGCGTAAAATAAATATCACTACCTTGTCAATCATCATGGTGCAATGCAGGAAGTGCAAACTCTTTATGTCTTTGACTAAAGATGATACAATAAAGTGTAAAGGTGTATGTGAGGCAGTTTTTCACAAGAAATGTGTTCAAAATAGCAAACAATTTATGCAAACTACGATTTGTGATGAATGCACGAAAACAAAAAACAGCCCTCTGCAGCCAGCCACGCAAGATCCAAAATTACCATCAAATCTCATTGAAGCCTCTGGGGAGAAAGTCTTAGCCGAAATAAATAAGAAGCTAGAAGTGCTTTACAAGGTTGAGAAAAAGATAGAAGATCTCACTACTAACGTTGAGTTTTACGCCGAAATGTACCAAAACTTGATAACATTTAAGGAAGAATCACAAAAAAAACTAAAATCCTTAGAACAAAAAAATGTTTATCTGGAGAAATGCAACAAAGCTTTGGAAGAAAGGGTGCAGGAGCTGGAACTACGAGATAAAGAAAAAAGTATAGAAATACACGGATTAGAAATGCAAAAAAACGAAAACACTAAATCAGTGATTCAAAATCTAGCCCAAAAGTTGAATCTGAACCCAAACGAAATCGAAGATGCACAGAGGGTAGGGCAAGAAAAGTCCGATAACACTAAGCCCAAAATAATACAAGTCAAATTTCTATCTAAAAGCGCTCGTGACAAATGGATTTTGGCAAGGAAAGAAACGAAGATAACAAATAATAAAGTGTACAATAATGGCAGCGACAAGCGAATATTTATTAATGAAGATCTGCCAAAGTTCAAACGCCAATTATTTTGGGTAGTAAGAAATACATTAAAACCTAAAGGTTTCCAATATATTTGGGTTCAAAATGGCAGTATACTAGTTAAAAAAAACAGTGATGAGAAAAAGATATATAACATAAAATCAGAAAATGATTTGAATAAGTTCGAAGATTGTAAATAAATACGCGCATTTAACGCGGCGAGTACACACTACGTGATTTTACAACACTCACATTCGATCGAACAGATGATATTTTCTCGAATGACGTAACGTATAAGAGATATTTTGATATAACGGTATTATGTAATGATTTATACCAAAACAAAGAACGCACACATATTTTCTATTTGAATATAAGATCGCTTCGGAAACACTTCAATGAACTTTTAGTATTATTAGAAAAAAGTAAATATAATATAGACGTCATTATACTAAGTGAAATAAATATAAAAGAGGAAGAATTGTCATTTTATAAAATATCTGGATATAATACATTTATACACACAAGGGAAACTATGAGAGGAGGAGGAATATTAATTTACACCAAGGAAGGAATACATTTCGACGCAAAAAAAGTAAACACTGAAGCACTAGAACTTATCCACGGCCAGATTAGATTAGAAAAAATAAAACTTCATGTACTGGCAATTTACAGACCACCTCACAAAAATAAGGTTCTATTTATGGATGAATTGAAGACCGTCATACAATCGATCACGTCATCTGATAACGTTATAGTGATCGGAGACACAAATATAGATATTCTAAATGATCGAGTAAACCCAACCACTACGATGTACAGAAACACCTTGTGTGCATACGGCCTACAATGTGCAATACCGACCTCGGAAATAACTCGCGAGGCGATCGTGGACGGGCGACTCGACACGTCATGCCTGGATCACGTGTGGGTGCGAGCGGGACACAGTATACGCGGGTTGTCATCGTACGTACTGGAGGCGCATATTTCCGATCATCATGCTGTTGGAATTGCGTGGGACTCGTGCATAGTGCAGGTACAAACAAACAGTATGAATAGTGTGCGCGAAGTCATTAGCGATGAACTAGTAAAAAAGAAGTTTGATGCATATGACTGGGTGCAATTACTCACAATAAGATGTCCGTTAATTTTATTTCAAACATTGTGTACAGTATTTGACAGTATTTATAAGGACAGTACAATATTTATTAAGGAAAATAAGAAAAAAAGAAAAAATCAACCATGGGTAGATAATTATTTGTATATAATGTTACTGCGCAGAGATTACCTATTTCGAGTTTGGAAATCAGAACCAAAAAATATGAATAAAAGGCTAGAATATACTAAGTTTAGAAATAAGGTCAATAAATTAGTTAACAATGCAAAAAATAAATATAGGCAGTCGCAAATTAAAAAATGTAACGGTGATTTAAGGAAAATATGGGAAAACATTAATTTATGGTTAGGACGATCTAAAGCTAGTTTGGATGATGTTATATTAAGACATCTAGGTAAAACAGAAAGTTTAAAAAACATTTGTACTAACTTTGCTAAAACATTTACCCAGGAAATTCATGGTATTAAACACATATGTAATATGAATTTTTTAAATAGGAATGACTATGTAAAACCAAGCCAGGTGAGTTTTAGATATTCTACAGTGAGTCCGTCTGATGTTGAAAAAGTAATAAATACGTTGTCATGCGAAAAAGCCCCAGGGTTAGATGGAATAAGGGTCAAAGATGTTAAATACTTATGCAAGCAGATAAGTCCTATTTTAGCTCATTTTATGAATTTATGTTTAACGAACGGTACTTATCCTGAACAACTAAAAAGTGCAATTATAAGGCCTATTTATAAGTCCGGGAGTCACCTAGAATATGTTAACTACCGCCCTATTGCCATACTGTCCGTTATTGACAAAATTGTTGAAAAACTCATTGTTGGACAAATGTCAAAGTTTTTAGAACGTCATAATATATTAACGAATACACAGCATGGTTTTCGGAAGGGGCGTAGCACCGTCTCGGCTCTCATTTCTTTTTCAGATTATGTTAATCAATGTCTAGATTCTGGTAAGCAGTTAATAGCACTTTTTATAGATTATAAAAAAGCTTTCGACACATTAGACCACGATATTTTACTACAGGCGATGGATGAATGTGGAATACGCGGCCCAACAAAGAGATGGTTTGAAAGCTACTTATCTAACAGAAAAATACGCACGGTAATAGGTGGAGTGTCTGGCGACGAAGCTATAGCCGACCTCGGAGTGCCGACCGGGTCGGTGTTTGGGCCAGTAGGATATGTCATGCACGTTAACAGTGTCTCGAATGTAGTAAAAAACTGCGAGGTGTTTATGTATGCCGATGACATGTGTCTACTTTATGCCTCAAAAGATATATCGGAAATACAAAAGTACATACAAAAAGATTTTGAAGGTATTACAAAGTGGGCACATGACAACGGTATCATTTTGAATTTCTCAAAAACAAAATGCATTCACATACATTCGCCTTATAACCACCAAGCTAAAGGTGTCAAGAGTAAAGATCTTGCTATAATAGGACACACATACGAATGTTTGCACAGGAACAAACTTAATTGTACTTGTGTCAAACTAGAATATGTTGATACTTTTAAATACCTAGGTCTGGTTGTAGACACACACTTTAATTGGAAAACTCACGTAAATGTTATCTGTAATAGGTTAAGATCCGTACTAGGGAAGTTCTTTCAATTGAAGTGTGTGTTGCATAAAGATACACTACTGATGGTTTATTATGCACTGGCGGACTCGCTTATCAGTTACGGACTTGTTGTGTACGGGCGAACATTTATGACGTACCTGCAAAATATTAAGAATTTACAAATAAGACTACTTAAGTTCTTAGTAAGTAAAAACGTAAAAAAAAAGTGTAACAAAGAATATCACAAGTTATTTAAATTGTGTAAAATATTACCTATAGATAAAAAGGTTGAATTTTTGATAGGATTAGAACACTATTACTGTGACCAATACAAAGTCAATGTTGAAAATAGATATAATACAAGAAGTGTACGACAGAAGAAATTCGTTATTCCTAGGGTTAATAACTATTATGGAAAAAGATTGTCAAAATTTTTGGTACCAAAATTATTTAATAAGATAGATTTACTGAGACAGGATCATAAATTAAGTAAAAATTTGTTAAAGACAAGATTGAAGGGTGTGTATCTCGACAGATTAGACTAACATTATTATTTATTGTTACAATTCCTTGTACAAGAACTGTGGAGAAGGGTAGGTTAAGATAGTATAAAAAAAAGAGCGCATCTCGCCATCAAACTTTAAAGTTTGGCGAGTGATTTTTAAATTGTATTTTTTTGTATATTTTTTGGTAACAATAAAAAAAAAAAAAAAAAAAAAAAAAAAAAATAATTGTTGGTACTCATTATCGTGGGTGAAACTGTATGGTGTCCGATTTGAGCTGTCGTCAATTATAATTCTAGATATTTCAGAATCTTCAGGCTTACCAAAGTTTGGTGAAATAAAAAATATTTATTTACTTGACAATGATGAAGTTATATTTGAGTCTGTTTCATTAGAGTGTATAGATTTTAATCAGCATTACTATGCGTATCAAGTGCAGAGAACCAACGATTACCAATTACATAATTATAATACCCTTGTTTCACCTGTACCGGCTACAATTACTATAATGTCAAATTTAAAACTTTATGTCACTGTTCGATGGACTTTAGAATAACAACGAACCATTACACATCACATACGACATACGTACCCTTGGGTTTCGTACACTTACGTACACTTCCCATCATATTAGCACCAACAGTCTTTGTTTATTTTTCTCTCATCACACACTTACATGCATATGTAGTCTAACCCCGAAGTCCCGGCGCTCCTAGGTTTGCCTAGTCAGACCTCAGGTTTGACAAGAAGCCTTATCCTTAGTTCGCAAAATATTACATTCGCAAAATATTATACTTTGTACAATCACAGTCAAAGTAGTTTCTGCTTCTGCAAATGCCAGATTTTAGTAGATATGGAGAAATATTATTTTCAATCACTTTTTTATTTTTTTATATATATTTTATGTATATGTTACGGCTAATACCCGAAGTGCGGCTAAAACTAGGTGTAGCCGCTAGCTGTTGGCTAAAACTAGGTGTAGCCGATTTGCTCGCGGCTAATACTAGGTGTAGCCGGCTAAAACTAGGTGCAGCATGGGATATAAAGAAAGTTTTTTCTGTTGTCTGTTAAAAAAAATAACCTCGAAATTTAAGGCTCACGCTACGCTGCGCTTCGCGCTCGCCTTAAATTTCTAACCTAACCCGGGACCTACAGGAGTAAAGCAGATCGGTTACACCTAGTTTTAGCCAACAGCTATCGGCTACACCTAGTTTTAGCCGGCTAGAACTAGGTTTAGCCGCACTTCGGGTATTAGCCGTAACATATATAAGGGAACGTACCCATACTACGTGACTCGTTAAGGGGGGGGGTCTTTAAAATACCACGCTTGGTCACGGGGGGGGGGGGGGAAGGGGCCTATGCTTTGTCACGTTTTTTCATCTTGATACATTTTTTCACTTGTAAATTGTATGTAAAAATAAAGTACACACTCTTGGTATTTGTGGCAAGCGCCTTACTAATAAAAAGACAAAAATGAGCAAAATTTTTGTAGCTTTCTGTTAAAAATAAGGTAAAACCATTATCTATGAAATAGTACGTGAAAACCAAGGGGGAGGAGGGGGTCTTGGAATATACTACGGGTGGTCACTAAGGGGGGGGAGGGGGCTCAAAAATTGTAAAATGGGTCACGTAGTATGGGTACGTTCCCTAAATTATATATTTTTATTTGTATGTCACCAAAGTACTAGGGTCACATAAATATGGCGAATGTTTATTTCTACAATCTTCAATCACTTTTCGTTTTTTTTCTTTTTTCCGTAATGCATCAACTTCTATAATTTTCTTCCCTTCCTCACTTTTTTTTTCCTTTGTAATACGTCACCAAAGTACCAGGACCACATAAATATGGAAAAGGTTAAATTCTATATTTTATTTTAACACATAATTTAAAAATATCAAAATGTTATTTACAGAACTTAACCCATGCCATATTTATATGATTCTGGTACTTTGGTGACGTATTAGGAAGTAAAGAAATTAAACAAAAACACTTAGGTACCTACTCTATTTTGTTTGTGTTTGATTGTATTTATAATATTTTGAGAATATAATATTTTGCGAATGTAATATTTTGCGAACAAAGGAGACCAACTTGGTTAGTCAAACGCCGAAACTCAATACGATCAAATCGGGGTTTGATCAGGACCTAAATTAGGGACAGAATGAGTTATATGTATAAAAAATACGTTCTATAGAGAGAAAATTTAACTAAATCAGCAATCTTCCGGTGAAACAAAAATTTCTGTTGTCTGTTAAAAAAACTAAATATGTATGAAAAACATCTTTCAATTCCGATGTTACATTTAGTCAAAACTGCCTTACTCCTGCAGGTCAGGTCACGTGGTCCTGCATGCAGGTTGGAAATTTCGCAGAGCGTAGCGATCGTCTTAAATTTCGTGGTTATTTTTATAACAGACAACAGAAAGCTTTGTTTCACTGGAAGATTGTTAACTTAATTTAATTTTCACTCTAAAGAATGTGTCTTTCATACATTTAAATACAAAAAAACAAACTCTGTACCTAATTTAAGTCTGACTGGCCAAACCCTGATTTGATCAAATTGCGTTTCGACGTTTGACTTTCTAAGTTAGTCTCTCCTAGGTTTGGACATAAATGCGTTAGGCAAAGGTCGAAAAACGCTATTAGTTTTGGACTTTGACTAAGCCTTCTTGTCAAACCTGAGGTTTGACTAGGCAAACCTAAGAGCGCCGGGACTTCGGGGTTTGACTATAATACATACAACACGTGCAAAAATTCACAAACACACCCACCTGTGTGGATCTGTTGCCCGCAGGTGATACAGTATACACATCTTACTTACCCGTAACTTACCGTTTTACAAAAGCGTGAATACGGGCCCACCACCAATTTGTTTCTTTAACTTAACTTCAGATTAAACATCAGTACTGAGTTTCATTTGTTGTTTGTATTATTTCATCGTATTGTGTCATTTATGCTTTTAAAATCAGTCAAATTTCTTAAAAGTAGAAATATCGAAACTCGGTACTGATGTTTAACCTTCACCTAGGCCCTGGGGTAGGGGAGCACCGCCCCTACTGCCAAAAGGTGGCTCTCGGATCGCTACCGAAACGGGGCGATCTCCACATTTTATATATTTTTTTTGTAGAATACCGGTTATATCAGTATAAAGTCGGGCCTTGCGACATAGGTTCCGCAACTAGATAGGTTTATGCGTTCGTACATACTCGTTCACATGAACGAGCTTTAAGTTAAGTTTACCGTAGGCCTAGACGCATTGGTTTCCAGCGACGACCACGCGGACTCCATTGACGCCAAGGTACCCTTACTAGTGATTCTTTGGTCGGGAATCCTAGGTTGCTCTGACTTTCCCACCTCCGGCTCGCGCTACAAATAACTGAGATCTGAGACATTGTTAATGTTGATAATGGACTGTCTATTGTTGTACCTAATTAATCACACACTTACATGCATATGTAGTCAAGCCCCGAAGTCCCGGCACTCCTAGGTTTGCCTAGTCAAACCTTAGGTTTGACCAGAAACCTTATTAGTCAAAGTCCAAAACTAAAGCGTGTTTCGGCCATTGGCAAAAAAAATATGAATAATCCTAGGGGAGACCAACTAGGATAGTCAAACGCCGAAACTCAATACGATCAAATCGGGGTTTGACCAGTCAGACTTAAATTAGGGACAGAATGGGTTATATGTATAAAAAATACGTTCTTTAGACTGAAAATTTAACTAAATCAACAATCTTCCGGTGAAACAAAAATTTCTGTTGTCTGTTAAAAAAACTAAATATGTATGAAAAAAATCATTCATTTCCGATGTTACATTTAATCAAAACTGTCTTACTCCTGCAGGTCAGGTCACGTGGTCCTGCATGCAGGTTGGAAATTTCGCAGAGCGGAGCGATCGTCTTAAATTTCGTGGTTATTTTTTTAACAGACAACAGAAATCATTGTTTCACAGGAAGATTGTTAATTTAATTAAATTTTCACTCTAAAGAATGTATCTTTCATACATTTAAATACAAAAAAAACAAACTCTGTACCTAATTTAAGTCTGACTGGCCAAACCCTGACTTGATCAAATTGCGTTTCGGCGTTTGACTTTCTAAGTTAGTCTCTCCTAGGTTTGGACATAAATGCGTTAGGCAAAGGTCGAAACACGCTATTAGTTTTGGACTTTGACTAAGCCTTCTTGTCGAACCTGAGTTTTGACTAGGCAAACCTAAGAGCGCCGGGACTTCGGGGTTTGACTATAACACATACAACACGTGCAAAAATTCACAAACACACCCACCTGTGTGGATCTGTTGCCCGCAGGTGATACAGTATACACATCTTACTTACCCGTAACTTACCGTTTTACAAAAGCGTGAATACGGGCCCACCACCAATTTGTTTCTTTAACTTAACTTCAGGTTAAACATCAGTACTGAGTTTCATTTGTTGTTTGTATTCTTTCATCGTATTGTGTCATTTATTTTTAAAATCAGTCAAATTTCTTAAAAGTAGAAATATCGAAACTCGGTACTGATGTTTAACCTTCACCTAGGCCCTGGGGTAGGGGAGCACCGCCCCTACTGCCAAAAGGTGGCTCTCGGATCGCTACCGAAACGGGGCGATCCCCACATTTTTTTTTGTAAAATACCGGTTATATCAGTATAAAGTCGGGCCTTGCGACATAGGTTCCGCAACTACATAGTTAGGTTTATGCGTAAGTATAAGCGTTCGTATGCGAACGAGCTTTAAGTTAGGTTACACTCAGACGAAATCTATATAAGATAGGATTTCTACTGACGCCCTTATTTTTGATAAATATCTAATCGCCAATCCTCTCGTCCTTCCCGTATTACGTATTGTAAAGGCCTACTCAAACCTGACCGGTATCTTGTACCAGTGGCGGGGCTCCGTCGCAGAATGTCCTTTTCGCAAAATGTCCCCTGGTCGCAGATTGTCCCTTTCGCAAAATATTTCTTTCGCAAAATGTCCCATTCGCAAATCGTCTCTCGCAAAATGTCCCTTTCGCAGAATATCCCTTTCGCAGAATGTCCCTCTTGTAGCTAAAATATCATATCACACTCTCGCCAAATTGCCATTTTGTTCAAAATTTTCTATGAAAATGAAAAAATGAAAGTCAAATATGTAGGTCATTATGTATATTATTAATCATATAAAACTAGTAAATATGTTCATTATGTTTAAAAAAAACAGGTTTTCTAAGTAAATACGCATATCTTTAATTCAACTTATCTTACAATAAAATTCGTCACACATTAAAACATATTTTTACTTTAAACACTAGGTACATGTAATTGCAACCATACAAGATTTATTCGCAATATTCGCTGACAGAAACAATAAAAAATATTTTCATAAGTACCTTCCTATCTGATGATTATTACAATTTAGTGTTGTCAGTAGCTTAAAAATTCTCCCAAGCAGTTAGTATATTTTTGACTTTCATAGAACATTTCGAACAAAATGGAAATTTGGTACGAGTGATATTTATTTGATACCAAGGGGACATTCTGCGAAAGGGACGTTTTGCGTAAGGGACATTTTGCGAAAGGGACATTCTGCGACGAAAGGGATGGCGGTAGTGGTATACCCGACCGATATCCCGACCGGTATTTTGTATGGCATTACCGGCAGCAGTTGCGGAACACCTTTGAACAGCGCGTTACCGCCACCGGTATCGCCACCGGTACAGGATACCCTGTCAGATTTAAGTAGGCCTTAAAATCTTGCAATGGTGGATGCCTGTCAACAACCGACAGACAGTGAAATTCATCGTTCATAGTTGACGACCATGTAATTCTAGAATAGTATGATTAATTAAGCTTGTTGTGGTTTGTTATGTCTCAGTTTTACGATTGAAAATAAATAATATGAAGCTTTTATTATGTTTAGCGAATACGCCAAGTTGACGACTATGTAATTTTAAAATAGTATAATCAATTAAGCTTGTGTTTTTTTTGTATGTCTCAATTTCACGATTGAAAATAAATAATATGAATCTTTTATGTCTTTTTCCTTTTAAGCATTTAAAGCTATAAAACTTGTACAGGGTTTGAGAACGGAATTTCTTCTGTTAATAACCTTGTAAAAGTTAAAAAATAAAAAATGTTGTATCATGGCTGACTAAATGTATATGTATCGTGAAGTATGATTTTATCTAAATTACCAATTATTATATGCTTTTCGCTTACAGGTCTGGACTTTGGTGCTATATCGGTGCAGCTGTTAAGTTTGCTATAAAATTATTTTGCATAATAATAATAATAATAGCCGCACTAATATCGTACAAGTTCAACAAAAGTAGATAAAGCTTGACCAGAGTTTAAAAAAACCCTGCAATGAGGACGCGACCTTTGTGATTTATTTATACGTAACTATTGCCAGTAAAAGAAATTAAATGTGAAAAATGCCGCATGCGGGTTTTTAAAACATCTGGTCAGCTTTAAAATGATACATCATTCTTTATCGTACCCGCACCAATATTTATAAGTAGATATCTATGTAATCAGTGCAGGTTATACTACAAAGAAGCATAATGTTGTATAAAACTTATTAACTGTTATAGTAGAGGTATGAACGGGAAGTCGAAGCGTGGGCAGACCGCCATTCCTAAGATGTCAGGGCCTACCTCAACCAGATACGCCGCAACAAGGACGACATAGAAAAACCATGGGATAAGCATATCTCCAGCAGTGGACAAATATATATGCTGAGAAGACAAATAGAAGGTATGATACTAGTGTGGGACAATAAGGCACCATACCATTCACCATACGTATGTACATAGATAGACGGCTATTAGACATACTTGATTTTTAGGGTTCCGTGCCTCAAAAAAAGGAAAAACGGAAACTTAAAAATCAAGTGTGTCTAATTAGACTCACGCCCGAGTACATGCGATACTGCTGCGGGTATAAGGCATGATGCACTATTGCACTACGTGTTACGTATTGCACTCTATGCCTTACGATAATTGCACCTGTATTTTCCTTATGTTGGCATGGTACAGTCAGTGTCATTTATATACATATATACAGCCATTGAGTCAAAATATGTAAACACAAACCTTATTGTCAGTGACATAGAGGTGTGTAGATATTTTTGAGCTCTTGTTAACGTATATATATTTATGACGCTGGCCGTACATACATAGGTGTTCAGATAATTATTTTGAATATTAACCAATCAAAGTCAATTAAATTTTGTAGACATGGTCTAGAAAGTAATACCTAGGTCTGTGGTTTAATACATTTTCGTAAAAATTTATAGTTTAAATATTACAGGGGGTTTTCATATTTTCATTAAAAACTCCCTGCAATATTTAAACTATACATTTTTACGAAAATGGAATAAACTATAGATATTAGTTTCTCGATCGTGTCTACAAAATTTCATTG
The DNA here is from genome assembly GCA_928269145.1 of Agriphila tristella. Taxonomy (NCBI): domain Eukaryota; kingdom Metazoa; phylum Arthropoda; class Insecta; order Lepidoptera; family Crambidae; genus Agriphila; species Agriphila tristella. Next base: position 23,808,771 of record OV743436.1, on the reverse strand, counting down.
ACTTTGGTTAATATTCATACTAATTATCTGAACACCTTTGTATGTACCATGCCAGCATAAGGAAAATACAGGTGCGAGTATCGTAAGGCATGGTGTGCCATACGTAACACGTATAGTGCACCATGTCTTACTATACCCGCAGCAGTATCGTACGTACGCTGGCGTGTTACATAAGTATGGTTCACCGTGCTTTACTGTTCCCGCACCAGTATCGTACGTATGCTGCCGTAGTATATACGCACGGTTCATCATGTCTTACTGTACCGGCAACGGTACCTTACCTCTACTACGACAGTTAATACGTCTGGCACATCATGCTTTACTGTGCCTGCCACAGTATCCTACCTATGCCGCCATGGTGCACACGTATGGCGCACCATGATTGACTGTGTCCGCCATAGTATCGTAAGTATGCCGCCGTGGTGCAAACGTATGGCTCACCATGCTTGACTGTACCCGCTACAGTATCATACGTATGCCACCATGGTGCACACGTATGGTGCACCATGATTTACTGTGCCCGCCACAGTATCGTACGTATGCCGCCGCGGTGCACACGTATGGCTCACCACTATTTACTGTGCCCGCTACAGTATCATACGTATGCCGTGGCGGTACACACGTACGGCTCACCGCGCTTTACTGTGTCTGCCACAGTATCGTACGTATGCCGCCGCAGTGCACACGTATGGCTCACCATTATTTACTGTGCCGGCTACAGTATCGTACATATGCCGTCGCGGTACACACGTACGGCTCACCGTGCTTTACTGTGTCTGCCACAGTATCGTACGTATCCCACCGCGGTGCACACGTATGGCTCACCATTATTTACTGTGCCCGCTACAGTATCATACGTATGCCGCCGTGGTGCAAACGTATGGCTCACCATGCTTGACTGTGCCCGCTACAGTATCATACGTATGCCACCATGGTGCACACGTATGGTGCACCATGATTTACTGTGCCCGCCACAGTATCATACGTATGCCGCCGCGGTGCACACGTATGGCTCACCATTATTTACTGTGCCCGCTACAGTATCGTACGGTTGTCGCCGTGGTACACACGTACGGCTCACCGTGCTTTACTGTGTCTGTCACAGTATCGTACGTATGCCGCCGCGGTGCACACGTATGGCTCACCATTATTTACTGTGCCGGCTACAGTATCGTACATATGCCGTCGCGGTACACACGTACGACTCACCGTGCTTTACTGTGTCTGCCACAGTATCGTACGTATGCCACCGCGGTGCACACGTATGGCTCACCATTATTTACTGTGCCCGCTACAGTATCATACGTATGCCGTCGCGGTACACACGTACGGCTCACCGTGCTTTACTGTGTCTGCCACAGTATCGTACGTATGCCGCCGCGGTGCACACGTATGGCTCACCATTATCTACTGTGCCCGCTACAGTATCATACGTATGCCGTCGCGGTACACACGTACGGCTCACCGTGCTTTACTTTGTCTGCCACAGTATCGTACGTATGCCGCCGCGGTGCACACGTATGGCTCACCATTATTTACTGTGCCGGCTACAGTATCGTACATATGCCGTCGCGGTACACACGTACGGCTCACCGTGCTTTACTGTGTCTGCCACAGTATCGTACGTATGCCACCGCGGTGCACACGTATGGCTCACCATTATTTACTGTGCCCGCTACAGTATCATACGTATGCCGTCGCGGTACACACGTACGGCTCACCGTGCTTTACTGTGTCTGCCACAGTATCGTACGTATGCCGCCGCGGTGCACACGTATGGCTCACCATTATTTACTGTGCCCGCTGCAGTATCGAACGTATGCCGCCGTGGTACACACGTACGGCTCACCGTGCTTTACTGTGTCTGCCACAGTATTGTACGTATGCCGCCGCGGTGCACACGTATAGCTCACCATTATTTACTGTGCCCGCTGCAGTATCGAACGTATGCCGCCGTGGTACACACGTACGGCTCACCGTGCTTTACTGTGTCTGCCACAGTATTGTACGTATGCCGCCTCGGTGCACACGTATAGCTCACCATTATTTACTGTGCCCGCTACAGTAACGTACGTAAGCCGCAGTCGTAGTTTCAGGAGTATTCAGTGCGACTTGCGCACTACGTATGTACGTAGCCGGATGTCGGGCTACGTACGTACGTACAAAAATCGACCACTCGTAAATTACGTAACCCGCCCCATGATGAGCGTCAGTATGCCGACTACGTATGACTGACTACTTACGCGTAATGTAGCGGGTTACACACGTCATAGTGGTCGATTTTTATCCTTATTTTACGTAGTGCGGCAGAGGAAATTTTTCTCAGTGTGTATTTGTATGGGAAAGTCAAAAATTTTTGTCGTTTTTCCACCCATGTTTCTTTGGCAAAAATGATTATTTTCATTAGTAGAGCACTCCCTTAAGTTAATTAAAACGACTACAAAATGACGGTGTAATAGGATTTAACATTTGATTTGATTTTGGTTTTTCGTAAGTTTTTGTATTCATTTTCAATGCTCCGATTCTTGCGGGGACTGCAAAATCTGTGATTTTTTTTCTCTTGTGAGCAAACAATAGCGCGCGCCCCTCCCGTCGCCCGCACCCCTCACCGCTCCGCATGCCCAAAATACGCATTCCGCGCAATCCCCACCCGATTTCAAGATATATGGCTCAAACTGTATAGGTATACTGTATAATCACACTTCCTTGTCGTGATGATGATAAGCCTTCTGGTCTTGGCTAGAGGAATAGCAATGATGCGCTATTCCTCTAACCTAGACCAGAACGCTTATCATCCATTCCATATCTATTTTATACATAAAAAAGTGACGTATTGTATTCTATTGTATGTAAATACTTATTTTTACTATACTTAAAGAATAAATAAATACTTATATTCAAGTTATATTACTTGGACGAATATTCGTCCAAGTTATATTATTATTTTATTTAAAAGGGGGGACGCCAGCGAAGCCTGATGGGTGATGACTGATGAGTCACCTTGGTCAGAACCATTTCACCCATTATAAAATACTTAGGTACATAATACAAAAAACCGGCCAAGTGCGAGTCGGACTCGCACACGAAGGGTTCCATACCAAAAAACGGCAAAAAATCACGTTTGTTGTATGGGAGCCCCCCTTAAATATTTATTTAATTCTGTTTTTAGTATTTGTTGTTATAGCGGCAACAGAAATACGTAATCTGTGAAAATTTCAACTGTCTAGCTATCCATCGAGATAATATGTACTACGTACTAAAGCAGACGTGTCAACTGGACTGTTTGCAACGCGAGTTAGAGCTAACGCACTCCAATGTCCAATCCAACTTAGACATGGGCGCCGCGTTAAAAAATTGCGGCGGCGGCGAACTGGCAATTTTAGGTCGGCGGCGGCGTGGCGCCGGCGGCGTGGATTTTTTTTTAAAGCTTAATTGACATGAATAGTTATATGGCTTTAGAGAACGCTGCATTATACAATTTATCAATTTACGTTTATTAGAACTCTGTAAGAAGCTAAAGCGCCACACCTGATCTAATGTAAGGCCTAAAGACTTCAGACCAGAACCAACCTTACCAGATTTAATACTCCAAAAATATCCCGGACGTCTGCCTGTATGAGATTAGTACTGCTTAAGCAACTAAACAGTAACAAGGCAGCAAGAATGCCGAAATCACAAAAAAACATGAAAACAAGCCGTATGCTTAAAAGCTCTCCAGACGTTTTTAATTCCTTCACCCTTGAGGATAGAAGGCCTAAGCCCTAAGGCACAATATTATAACATAAATAAGATTGTGCCTAATACATGTACCTAACAGGTCAGGCGAATCTCTTGTGAGACACTCTTGAAGAACTAATAGATCTCACTCAATTTGCCTGAGCCACATCTGCAAGAGTGATATGATTTGTATAAAATTACAAATCGTATTACTCGCGGGTTTGAAGACTTCCTACTTCCAACCAAGTTCTTGAATAAGCTGAGTTCCGAAAAGACTGGGGCCCTATTTTTGAATCGCTCGGCTGGCGTCGAGCGCTCGTTTCTACTGATTTTCGTTCGACAAATCAACTCAAATGTATGAGATTGAGTCAAATGTCGAACGAAAATCAGTAGACACGAGCGCTCGACGCCAGCCGAGCGATTCAAAAATAGGGTCCCAGGTTATTGACCATATCTAGGTATACTATACGCTACCGCGGCAGGACGTATATGGATTGGTCGAGAAGGTTCGTTTTACGATCCCCGTTTTCTCCGAAAAGCCAGCAGGGATTGCCTTGGAAAGCTCTACTGAGATATTTGAGTATAACAGTTTGCCGATCATGTGGTTCTTGTAGCTGAGACTTTGAAAGACCTGTACCTGCACAGTTTTCCCCTGACTTAGGGTCTCCCACGTGTCGTGTCCCAGGACACACTTTGCCTTCCCGGATGGACGAACAGACTTCACGGATTTATATGCCGTGGGATAATCAGGGTAGTGTGCACAATGATTTCCGTGGCTCCACCAGTTGCCAATGCTACTTTGAGTATTTTGTAGTCAGATGGCGTCGAATGGTTCGATAAAGCATTGTTCCAAGACGATTCAAAAAGACATTGACTGATTTTAGAGGTATATCACACTGGTAGGTCCCAGTGACCATCAGGCTTTAGCCATCTCCCGAAGCTAGGACATGCATAAAGCATTTTCCAGTCGTTAAAACATACAGAATACTGAGGACAATCTGCCATTTTACTTAGCATTCGAGGACTATGAAAGCCTTCCCTTCGATCAAGGCATGGGGGTGCTGCAGTTTCTCCCAAAGGTGCCAACTACGAAGTGCTGTGTTGGGGTTCTTAAAAATATAAATACTTTGGTTAAAATTACTAAAAATTCAAAACCAGAGTTCATTTCCCATACTATCGCGACAAGGGTACGTTTTTTCTCGGAAACTATTCACCCCTGCGATACTTTAAAGTTTCTGTATCCGGCTGGACTGGAAAAGAAGTGTGAAATACTTAGCACACCTTCGTTTTGCCGATGTTTAAGTTCTTGCGAGATCTTGGAGGACTTGAACACAGCGCTCAAATATTAAGAAGTGCTTTACAAGAAACCAAGAAATATCTATTGGGAACACAACACTCGAAGTTGATGACTATTATGTTTGTGCTAGATAGGACAAACACAGTCCACTTACAGGCTTCGATAAGTCCAACTTTTTAGAAAAAGAGATCTTCGTTGAATACAACCCAAGAATACAGCACATATACAGGACAGCATTATTTGGTAAGTTACAGAAATAACGAGTCGTCAAAAAACTGACATAAATAGTAAAACTTTCGACAATAAGTTTGTTTTTTGGCCAAAAATCCACGCCACGCGGCATAGGCGGCGGCGGCGGCGGCGTGCCGGTAACACATGGCGGCGCCGCGCCGGCGCGGCGCCCATGTCTAATCCAACTAAATTAGTATGTGGCAGGCGCTAGACACGACAACACGTGTGTGTACTGTGTTCTATTTTATTCAAATATGCCTTCTTGTGTGCTGAGGTACTGTTTAAACCACTGAAAAAATACAAAGAAAGCCCAGAGAATTACTTTTCACCTGCAAATACACACTAAATTATCTATTTAACATGCAATTGAGTAATAATTATTTCATTAAGTCGCCGAAATATGATGCGGCGGCCATTTTGTCTGTGTCTGTTGCACTACGTCAAACATGGTTTAACAAAATGCGTAAGCGCTGTGCAAATCACGGCGCTTTCGACCTTTTGGTCGCGAGAAAACAACACTGTAAAAGCAATCTAGCGCTGTATGTTTGAATTGTTTGAAAAGATGGTGAATTATTGTTTTAGCGATGCAGCGAAGTTTAGTTTTAACTCTTAACAAAATTATAACAAGACTTTTGCATGGGATGGCGCCTCTAGTACGTAGTACATTTAACTCGATGTAGCTATCACGGTTCATGAGATACAGCCTGGTGACAGATAGACAGACAGACAGACAGACAGACGAACAGCGGAGTCTTAGTAATAGAGTCCCGTTTTTACCCTTTGGGTACAGAACCCTAAAAAAAGCCTTATTATTTTTAAAGGTGAATACTAGTTGTGTAATCGTATTCGCTGTACGTAACACTGTTTGATTGTGTCCAGTGAAATAATAGCATTTCTGAACTGACGTAAAATCCGATTACAATCGGTCCACATTTGGCCCGAAGCGCTCGGTCGTCATAAACGGATATTTTACATTAAAAAGCGGATTGTTCTCGAAACACAACTACTTGTTTGTACCCCGTTTCCTGTGTTGACTTAAAAGATAATAACACAATAAATCATACTGTGATGATATTTTTATATTTTAATATTATCAGCGTTCATTAAAAAATACTAAAAATAAGATGATACCATAAAAAAAGTATGGTAGTACACTTTACGTCAGAAAAATCGCAACTCTTCGAAAATAAGTTGAGACATTTGATTTAATTAACATAACAGTTATCATAATTAAACGCTTACTGTCTTATTCAGAGTGCGTTCGTTAAACTAGGGCCAAAGTTAACATGGCGTTAGACTGCGGACTAACGCCATTTTAGCGCAAATCGTATTCAGAGTGACAGTTTAACATTTAGTCCCACCGTTTAAGGATTAAAAGGTGCATTGTGATTGGTTTACAAGCATTAAACCAGGTTTTGTTAGAACAGTCTTGCACCCCAGTTTTGTGAAACATCTCTGAATAAGACAGTTAAAGCGTTATTGTTTGCGCCGCCATAAAAGGCAAATAAAAGGGGTCAATTCAGGAAATGCGGATAAATTCGCTATCGAGATGATGGAGAGAACACACTTCATCAGTTCAATAAAAAAAATACCCAAGATGGATACAATTGCCCATGAAGTTGCTCAAATATTGCAAAAAAATGAGGCAATGTAGGACGTTGCTCGGAAACTGAATCTCAGTAACTGAGTACTGTAATATCAATAACTGTTATTGATTCCGTTCGATGAGTGTTCCAACGGCTTCTACTGTTGGCTATGTCCGAAGGGCAAAAAGTATATACCAACACTTACCATTAAATGAGATAGGATTAAATTAACTTGGAAGAAATTTTTGAAAAGGAGCGATTTTTCTGACGCCGAGTGTATTATATAGGTGTACTGTACACTGTACTGTAGCTCTCATACTTGTGGAAAAATTTTCTTATTTATACTTTGAAATTATAGGTCTTGTCAATCCGCTGTCAGTCATATTAAATGGCGCTGGGAATCGACTCGTTATTTATTGATAAATTTTACATCAATGGATTTTTAAATTGTGAAATTAGGGAAAGCTCACACTGGCGAAGTATCGATGGTGTAGCGAAAAAAAATTATGATTCAAAAAATATTTTTATAAAGATACACTACTTTTTTTGTCGATGTCAAAGATAATTATAATGTTATGTTTTAAAAGGGAATTAATACTGCAGGCAAATCTTGTTAAATCGAATTATATTTAGCCCACATTCAGGAGCATTGTTGTATCACGCACTGTGTATTGTTTTGAGTACAATACTCAAAACCAATAATAATCTTCTACTGTATTATATATAGTGAGCTGTTCACACCAGCCTGCAATATTGACAAATTAGGTAGGTAGGTAGGTAAGAAGTACAGAAATAATCTCCACCATTTTAATGGGTTAACCGTTAGAATAAAAATATATAAGCCAAAATTCATCAAAATTGTTGTTAGTTGGTGTAAGTATGTTGTAGGTCGATAAGTTTTCAATTGATTAGATTGTAAGTACTTAAATTGCATTTCTATTATTGCTTGTTCACGTCGGACAATCAGGAAACCCACTTTTTGCTCAACAAAAATAGAACGCAACGCTTACAAAGTTATGTTAAATAATTATTTCGCTTCGATAATCTGTCCTATTAAAAGTTTGAGCCCTTACAGGAGTGTATTACTTAGTATAGCAATAACTCTATGTATGTATGTGTGTCCTATTATGTGGTAGTACATAGTAAGCTACGCTAGTGCATGGTACACCTAGTTAGGTATCATGCAGTAGCATAAATACTACTACATAATAGACAAATTGTGAAATTATCATTAAAGTTGTAAAAATTGGATAATATCACAAATTAATCTGTGCCTCATTTTCCGGCCTTTACTCTGCAATGTTTCTATAGTTTAAAGGTTGTATTATTTGCTGCATGCCTCGTCAGTTGACATAACCTTGCAAACAGAAACCTATTACAAAAAGAATCACGATAGTTGGACGTTCGTTAATCGAAATACTTGATTTGAACCTTTTACATAAGTTAATAATGTCACGGAATGGGACGAAAATCATACGCTTATCGCGATACTTTTTTCTAATAGGCTTTCAGATACCAAGTCAGCCTAACAAACAAACGAAACATGGTGGACTCTGCCTTACAATTCACAGAATTCACAGATCTCGTGCCTTTCACGACCTTCTGGTACATTGAAAATGAATTTAACAAAATTTTTTTTATTCCATTCTTATAGACATTAATATTTTATTGAAAGGTAACCTCAGTAGGTAAGTTAAGTACTATGTATAACTAAAACATCAGTTTTTCTGCATAACCTAATAAAAAAATAAATCGAAATCAAATGCAGCATGACTCTCGCGCCGACTTCATCATCACTCGAATGTGCGATAAGCCGATAACAACCCTCATTTTATTGCAATTGCAAACTATGATTACATAGGCATCATCATCACACTCTCATTCGTTGTAAAAATTCATTTGGAATCGCAGAGTAACTAAGAAAGACATGACTGATCGAGTAATTTCAAATCTCGAAATTGAAATAACAACAACCCACGATATAATATTTTGGATTTATATGTACTTTTCTGTATCTACTCGTAAGAACCTATCGAGGTCCTCGGCTTCGCCTCGGGCCTCAAACTAAAATCTCTCCTCTGTTCAACTTTCGCTCAAGATTCGTTTATCCGTTTACCTACACACAAAAACTCACTACGACGCCTAGCACGTGTACTGGATATAACAGCGTCATCTCTTTTGCTCTTACACTTATTGCTAACACTACTTTCTCTTTCGTTTTCACATAGTAAGCGACGTCACTTACTTGCATATGGACTTATGGAGACATTTCGGCGCAGTCACACTATGGCACCGCCGCGCCGCCGTATCTAACGACTTAAATCTTTGACTAGATCCGGAATCAGCACTCGCTTCACGCTCTATTCACGTCATACCATCTGTTGACCTACTAGAGCTAATCAATACCAATATCAATATTAAGGATTTAACATTTTTCATTATTTTTTAGCTTTAAAGCAAATAGACAATGCAACTTCTTGGCCCAATTTTTTTAAAAGTATGGTACAGGAATGAAACTTGTTTCCAAGTATAAATTTTATCATTAGGGTTGACTTTTACTATGGCACCCTAAAATCTATCCCGGTGAAAAAAGTTATGAGGCACTCCAGAAAAAAATCGATCATATTTTTTGTAACTTTTTTTCACCAGGTTATTTTTTTTGGTACCATAGTAAAAGTTAGCCCTAATGATAATATCGATACTTGAAACAAGTTTCATTCCTGTACCATACTTTAAAAAAAAATTGGGCCAACCCGTCAAGGGAAAAGTTGCATTGTCTTTTAGCAAATAACAAATCGCCAGAAATTATATCTAAATATTTTTTATTTAGAAGAAAATTGGAAATAAATAAAAAATATAAAATCACTATTACAAGCTTTGAACTAACAATAATTAACAAACTTCAATCATACTACGTATATGTTCCGCACCGCGCGCGTCTCCCGCGGTATCCCGACATTTCGCTACATAAAGGATAAGCTACAGCCCAGACCGTAAGAGTTAGGGACATATACTATTTTCAAAGTGTAGCCCAACTCAATATCTCTAGGGGTTTTTTCATTTTTTCGATATCGCTTTTCGTTTTTCAGAAGTTGTCGATTTAGTGAGAAAAGACCCCGAAAAAGTGTGTCATTTTTCTACATTTATGCGATTTTTTAAAAAAGTTTTGGATTTTTTCAAAAAAAATTTTCATCATATTGTAGCCCTTGCCGAGACACATCTTTTGACATAATATCACATTCACGTAGACCCAAAACTCACGGGATCAGGGCGATGTCTCACTCTGGCTGAAATTGGGTACCTTACTGAAGCGATCGAAAAAACATTTTCAATGTTAAAAGCGTATGTTTTTGCTTGCATTTAGCGGCAATCGCAGGCATGGGTTTAACCAAACAAACATACAGCCAACTTAGGTATTTTTACTGACAGAAGTTTTTGCAAGTAATATTAGTCTAAGAGTTTTTGTGATGTCTTTGCAAACATTTTGCGGTTTAACACATACAATAAGATGATGTTATAGGACGTCACGCTGTCAATTGATTTGGTAATTTAATTTGCGTTTATAAGTATTATGAAAAAAAATAGGGAAAATCTTATTGGAAAAGAATATCTACAGTGTCTGAGAAAAACAATGTGATTTGGTTGGAATAATAGTTAAAAACCGTATTATTATTAAAAAAAAAATATATATATTATAAATGTGAAAGTTTGTGGGTTTGGGTGTTTGTTCCTTAATCATGCAAAAACGGCTGAACGGATTTCGGTGAAATTTGGCACACAGATAGTTTACAGCCTGGATTTAAACATAGGATGGTTTTAACCCGGTCAAAGGTTCCCTAGGATTTTTTTGAATATCCACGCGGACAAAGTCACAGGCGGAAGCTAGTATAAAATAAATTGAAAAGTTATGGAAGGTGTTACCTAAACGATTTAAAATTATACCAAAGGAAGATAATCAATCTTTTATGTGATTAATGTTATTAATTCCTATAATTTTATCAAATGCAACGAGCGCACTTTGTACATCTATTATTTACCGTCAATAAATTAGTATGTTCAGCTATGTCTATATTCCAGCCAACTTACGGAAAGAATGTTTGTAAACATACCGGCAATAATTAACTTTGTCTGTAGTGTTTTTGTGTACAATAGATAATAATTTATTAGACATCAACCATTTTAATGTCCCCACTGCTGGGGCAAAGGCCTTTCTTATATGGGTGGATAAGAAGGATGGGCCATAACCGACCACACTGCGCCACCAAGCTCCTCAATAATATTATCATGTATAAATTTGTGACCGCGCACCGGACGACGCTCCGTGGGTAGGCCCCCGACAAGGTGGACCGACGATCTGGTGAAGGTTGCGGGAAGCCACGGCTGATATGATGATGATGATGTATAAATATTTAAAACTTACCCCACATTGGTCCAAAAGTGAGGCAGACCGCGGTCAAGACGAGACAAATTCGTAATCTTCTGTTATTTGCACCTTTCTTAAAGACAATCGCAAAGGTTTCTTTCAAACTGTCGATGTCAAAGAATTCCAGCAAAAAACCTGAACAACCAGTCTTCTTTATCTGAAAGAAAATTTATCATTTAAACACCCTGATCAAAAGGTAAGTTTTACCTCCCCTAGAGCCCTAGAGGTATATTGAATACAGATTTGGAATTAGTTTGATGTTTTGATCTCAATGAAACAAACTAAATACAATGCCCACATGGTTCTATTTCATTTAGTTTATCCGGCAGTCATATTTAAATATTGTAACTCTCTAGTATTAAGTGTAGTAAACTCACCTTTTCTTTATTTTCAAGCCAGGTGTGGTCCTCAATCCTAAAGAATATGTAACAAAAATTTATGAATTGGAACGAAGCTGAAATCCCAAATACTCCATAGTACCCTAAATATCGGAGCAAAACTCCACTTAACCCCATACCAATCGGGAATCCAATCGTCATACACAGGCTCAGTATTCCAATACGGAACGTCCTTGTTTCTTTCGAAGTAATATCGCCTAAGTAACTAAACGTCCCTAGAAACATTGTGTACCAGCCGCCGGTCAGCGATGGGAATATAACCTCCATAAACACGGTCATCTCCACTGAGACTTCATAGAAAAAGTACGTGTTCACCATGTTTGACATGCACGTCATGAATTCTCCGAATATCGGAATCAACATGCAAATTTTCCTCTTTCCTGTCTTGTCGCTCCACGCTCCGATGAAGAGCATTAACAAGGTCGGCACAGCAGTGTGGACGACGCTCTTCCAAGCTTGAACGGATGCGATCAGTTTCTGCACTTCGTCCTCTTCAAAAGTATGGTTTGCTCTTTTCCTCAGTTGCAAGTCTGTACATACTGCATCACCAAACCCTAAATTGACACGACAAGCCTTATCCAAGTTCAAATTTTGCGTCGCCAACATTGCTAACATACTCGGCATCACAAACATTGCCAAAACTGGCTCTACTGTGATGTTCGATTTTAAATACTTTAGTTTCTCTAAAAACGTCATGTTTTGAACTTCCTTCGCTTCCGATTTAAGGGGTAGTTCCTCGGTCTTGTCTTGTGACACAGACGTTTCCGATTTCTCCGACTTATCCATTTTGGTTCAATTGTGTTTCTTATTCTGCGGAAAACTTCGGACAAAATAATTCAGAGGAAAATGTACAGTATCGAATGTAGGATTTATTGTATATCTTATGCTATAAGCTGTCCGAGGGAACTCTTTGCGGATACATGGTCACATTGTTGGTATATCTACACATCACCTAGATAAATAGACGATCCAATATTGAATGAGCACCGAGCCGCCTTCGCCGGGACGGAGCTGGCGTCCTATTGTTCGTCTTATGTAAGCAAACACTCTTATGTTGCTTTAACAGTCTTTAATGCGTCCACAAACATACTCACAGGAATCGAAAATAAACTCGGCACGACCGATATTCAACTCAAACAACTTCGTCAATCCGATGATATCGGATCATCTCTCATAATATTATTGCAACGACACAATCGCGATTCCATTAACGAATGCAAACCAAACATTTAGTCTATAACTTTTATTACAATTTTCACACATGATCAAAACACTAATTAATGTTCACTGTTACTTTCACTAACAATTAAATGCACTTTCAACAGTCATTTGATGTGATTAGGCGTCTTTGTTCACAGTTTCCGATTCTTCAGTTTGCCTGTCTTCCCTTTGCTCGAAGTACATCCATCTGTAACGGTAAAGGTCGTTTTTAATTTTTTATTTCGATAGCACAATCGCTCGCGATGATGTGACTTGCGGTCAAACAAGTATCTGAAGTAAATATTATGTCGGCTAGAGTAATATAAGCCGTGGCCGGTGTTACGTCACTAGGGTTTTTTATAATAGTTCTATTTTTAGCACGTCTATTTGGTGATACTAACTTAACTAGTTATAAATCTCTCATTATAATAAGATTGTCACACACAAGATCTTGGTCTTGTCTCAGCTGTTTAAATTTAAACTTCTTGAAAAAAAAAACCATCTGTTAAGAATTCTTTTTTTTTACTTTTCAAGAAAATCTGCAAAAAAATTACAAAAATATAACAAGGAAAACTTCAGAATTTTATGCATCAGCCCTTTAACTTTACAGTTCAAAATAGTACGGTATTTTCATTTAAGCCTTAGGCTTAGGCTATAGCCTTTAATAGGTACATTTTAAGCAATAAAATTGTAAATAAAATTGTAAAAATTAAAAATGATTTTATTTGTTAACTGTTGGAGAATAAGTGAATCGATGTAGGTACTAGCAAGTGTGTTAAGTTAATATTTGAACGCAATTTAAACATTTTATTATTGAGTTAAGATAGTGCAATCACTGTCTTGGACATTAAACATTACTGTTGCAATAAGTATAATAATGACTGACAGTATAATATTTAAACTCTCGCCAGGATGTGGTATTAAAAATAATATAAGTAATAGGTACATACACAATAGGTGCATTACTCGGATTCTAAAGTAAGAGCTAAAGCACTTGTGCTATGGAAATATCAGAGACAACGATGACAAAAAACACTGATTTGAGACAATATCAAAAATAGAGGTATAGACGAAAATCGTCGAGTTAAGAAAAATTAAGCACTGTTTTTTTAACATGTTCATAAATAAGTTTATCCATTTTATATTATTCGTCGTTAACCGTATTAATATTTAAAATCATTAAAGTACACATTTTAAAGTGTACTACAGGTAAAGCATTTTAGTGTCGTCAAAATTTTTGAATAATCCCAAAGTTTCTATAGCTCTATATTTTTTGCTTCCTTTATTTTTACTAGTGCAAAAGTAAAAAAATCACGTATCGGCAAACGTAGCGTGGGACGCCCTCAGACAAGGTGGAGCCATGGATCGTGCTCGGTGACGTGCACTTAGAGAGACCTATGCCCAGCAGTGGACGATGTTAGGCTGATAATGATGATGATAATTATGAAAAGTAAGAAAAAACAAACCCAAATATGGCGACAGCGGGCACAGTCATGCCAGCACCAAGCAGGAATACGGCCCCGGGCAGGACGCTCAGGGTGGCCATGTACACCCTGGAGTAAAGCGGGCCATACACGAGGGGCATCATGGCCTCAGCCAATCCGAACAGCGAGTTCACTTTACCTGGAACGAATGTGTTGATTAGAAAAACTAGAAAAAATATAAAATACTTAGTAATTTAGTTTTTTATTTTGTTTATATGTCTACAATGGCCCATAGATATAAAGCGTGTTAAAAAAACCCCCCTAATGCCGAATATGGTACACCATCAACTGAACAACTTTTACTATGGGGCCAACTCTGAAATCGCGAAAAAAAAAACAGCTGTTTCATACAATTTTATATTTTCGTTATTAATTTTTGTATCAAACAGCAGATTTTTTGAAAAACTTAAATCGTTTTTAAATAATGATGTGAATACTTATTATGTAAGAAGGAAATAATGCTAGGAGAGCGGTCAGCCTAAAAAAAAGTATTAAGGTACTTTAGGCTTTTTCTGGAAGTTGAAACTGTCTTTATGAAAGCAATCATCGCTGAGAAAGTAGGACATGGCACTAAAGTTTTAAGCTACTCCTTCACCCAAGGATTTAAGCAAATTTAAACATTACAAACTGTGGTAGAGGGTTGGAGTTGCTTTAACACAAAAAAAAATAGTTAATTACACTATACAACATTAAAAAAACCATTATGTACAAATTACTCTGCGTTGTTTTGTTTAGTTAGAGTAGTATTATATTCTCTGTGGTTAGAGTAAACTTTAGAACTAATCTACCGTTTGCGCACATAAAGTCTACGTATTCTCAGCTTGACCCTAGTTAAATAGTCTACTGTTTTTGAATCAAAATATTTAAAATTTTAACAAAAAGCATTGCAAATATTAAATTGTTTAGTCAAATTACACAAATTATCAGCTTTTTATTGTAGGTTTCATGCATTGGAATTTCAAACATAATATGACTGGCTAAATAGAGGCTTGAATGCGCTTATAAAATATGCCATATTCTATGGAGAATTAGAAAAACTGAACGATTTAAAAATCCTTACAAGTAAGTCTATTTTCATTCTTTCATTTATTAATTTAATTTGTAATCTAGTCAAATAGACAAAATGATACAAATACAAATAACTTTATTTGCTGTAAATAGGGTGATTATATAAAAAAAAAACATTTTATATAGCATGCAAACAATATACCAACTAATTTAGAATTGATAAGAATTAAATTTAGGATACGCATATTACTGAAGTACCTTATAGCAGCACAAATTAATTAAATATGTAATATAATGTAATAATGAATACAGTTTTACCACGAATAATGTCATAAAAATCTATAAATGTATAAAGTTTGAACAAAAGAATTAGGAACCTATGTCAAAAAAATTTAAAATGTTAATAATTATTATGTCAACTTCAAAAGATAAAAAAATGTTAATGAATGCAATGAAAAAAAAAAATTAAATATGAAATAATATTGACATGTTCAGTTGGTCAGAGATGGTCAGAGTATTGTTAGAAAAATACCATTGTAAATGCAAAAGTCTACCTAAATCTAAGTTACCATAATATCAATTGATTAGGTCTAGCAAGCGGGTGAGTGCCGAGTATAAACAGATATTCATTAAAAAATACAAATATTTACTTACCCAATTCTTCACTGGTGACCAATTTTGAAGCTATGGAGCGCATAGCAATGAACGATGTTCCATTGAAAATTTCTACGAGGGGTGCTGCAAAAAAAAAGCTACGTGAGTAGACGTCTTTAAATACTAATATTCCTCATTACCTGTAGTTGTCCTAAGGAAATAGGAGAATAAATTAATTTTTAGGGTAAATTTTCTTTGACCCTATAGGTAACTGGCCATATCTCGGTAAGGTTTTGAGCAAATTAACTGGTATAGTATGTGGTGTCACGACGATATACTAACAGCAACAGAGCCTAAAATTGTTTTTTTATTGTGACCATTGTAATCATATTAATTTTAATTATTTAAGGCTTCGTTTGCCTGGCTAACTATAAATAGATGTGTACTGTTAAATTGTTATATCGTGAAATAGTTAAACGCCGTGACAATCAGAAAACTATATATTTTTTTTAGTATTTTATAATGTTTTTTTTATGTTTTCATGACCATTTATTATAGTATTGAACGTATTTTTTACTGTCGTGATGGCATGTTATTATGCAAATAGATTTTCGTGTTATTATGCAAGTCGTTAAAGTGAAAATAACGCAGTTTAACAATTTCAGATAAATTTTAATGGTTCTTTCCTGTTTATTTGTGTGAATGTTGTGCTTACCTGTAATTGAGTACAAATTCTAATATTAAGAGGCTAGTGTATTATGTTATATTATTATGGTAAGTTACAAAATGTTCATAGTTTGTATGCCATAAATCCTTACTAATATTATAAACGTGAAAGTCTGTTTGTTTGTTACGCCTTCACGTCTTAACTACTGAACCGATCATCATGAAATTTTGCGTACACGTTCTCAGGGGTAGAAAAAAGGATAGATGGTAAGTTTCATCCAGAAAAAAGCACTGTTCCCGAGGGATAACAAAAACTTTCCACTCAGACGAAGTCGCGGGGCGTTGCTAGTAAAATTTATTATGGTCGGAAAACTGTGCGACGCTTAGAGAAAGACGGATTTAAGCATAAGTTAGCCAAAAAAAAGGAAACAATTTCGTAATAATGGTGGTCACAGATTTTTCAAATAGAAAAGTTGTGCAAATTTTTGTACTGTTAATAGATTTTTTTCGATTCATATTTTCGAAGTTTTTCGAAAAAAAAAATTCACAGATTTTACAGTCCCCGCAAGAATCGGAGCATTGAAAATGAACACAAAAATTTACGAAAAACCAAAATCAAATCAAATGCAAAGTCCTATTATATTTTTAAAGTTACCTAGGTAGAAAGTTATTATTTTTACGTTTGTGCTAGTCTGTGAACAAAAGCGCCCGCTGACTGCCTCGACGCAGCCGAAATAATATTAACCAATTTTCAAAATCCAACGAATGCACTTCTCGTCTGCTTCTGCATCTTTTAACACTATTACCATGACGATCGGTCAATAATCATAGAAGCTACATCACTTTTTATGTACGGAAACAGCCGTTTTTCTACAATTCCAAATCTAAAGGGACCACCTACAGGTCACAATTATAAACCGATTTTCAAAATTATTTAGCCATTTGATAGCTAAACTAATACCCTAGGACCCTTTTTTTAATTTTTTCTTAAGTCGGTTTTTTTCCCTAAATATTTACAATTTAGTAAACAAACATCCCCCAAAAAACCCGGAATTTTTGGAATTTCGCAAAATTCCAAAAAAAGTTACCAGTAGATTTTCAAAATTCAAGCGTTCACACGTGTCTCGATAAACTTCTCAACTTTTGGTACTATTTTCATTTCGATTTTCCCAAAACCCTCGGAGATATGGCCAAAAATACGTAGGTCACTGAGCTATGTGATTACAACATGCCTATCTGTTACTAGGGATTGATTTTTGATATCCTACTAATATTATAAATGTGAAACTTTGTTTGTGTCCTTGTTGCCTACCTCTTCACACCTAAGCGGCAGGACGGATATGGATGAAATTGGTACACAAATAGTTTATAACCTAAATTAAATCATAAAATACTTTTTGTTCCGGACAAAGGTTCCCCAGGGTCCTAGCGGACTGCTAGTGAGACATAATAATAAAATGATTGGTCGTACCGATATAAATTTCCACTGTAGTAGTAGCGAAGGCAAATATGAAGGAAGCCAGGATTTTGCTCGTGCAGGATATGATGCCGACCACTGTGTCATCTAGTTTCATTAAGTCGCTGAAGATACTGATTGAGAACAATGTTCCTGTTAAACAAAAGATTTATTTCAATGTCAAACATTACCTGTAAAATATTTATGATTCTAAAGATAAATCACGCAAAACGTCTGAACGGATTTGTATTGGGAGTTTGGCACACAGATAGAATAGATAGCCCTGGATTAAACTTAGGATACTTTTTATCCCGGTCAAATGCTTCTAAAGGATTTTCCGAATTTCCACGCGGAAGAAGTCGCGGGCGAAAGTTAGTAAGGTATAAGTTCTTCAATCTCACGCAGCAGTCTAGGTCACTGACGTCCATTATACAAGTACGCTGGACAGGCGATGGTCACCAATCGTTTGTTCCGATTTGAAAATCGCCATATTGGCGCTGAGAGCAGTAGATTCTATACTATGGCAGTAGTGAGTGTACACTGGAACTAATTAGTTCCAACTACACTCACTACTGCCATAGTAGAATCTACTGCTCTCAGCGTCAATATGGCGATTTTCAAATAGGTACAAAAATTGCTGTCATTTCATGACAATAGCCTGTCCAGCGTACTTGTACAATGGACGTCAGTGAGTCTAGGTACACATTATTTTAGTGTGTGTAATACAATAACGTGCAGACGCACACTAAAACAATGTGCATTAAATGCATAAAGGACCTTTTTCACAGTTTCCGAGTCATTACTGGCTGTATTTAAAAATGGAACAAAATTTGAATGAATTTTCTCTCAGAATGTTATAGTTAATAAAATACTTCTTGGGACAGTGTTTCTAAACTAAATAATAGACTAATAGACAGATAAGCTTTAACAAGCTATTCTCGAGTACTTACAAATACTTCTGTTAATCAAAACAAACACTCGATCCTTGCGGGATCAAAACCATAACCTTGGATATTGCAGTCAGTAACTTGTGTGTAAGAAGTAATAACAAAAGTAATATTCTTCAACCAACAGTTTCAAAATCATATTAAATAAAAACATTAACTAGGTATCTAAAAGAGGGACGTCTTTTGACTTTCAGAATCGATTGCAATATTTTTCATATCATGTTATATTTTGACTATATAATATTTACAAAACCAAAATAAACGCACGCCCTAATACAATGTCTCGCACGCACAACAAAAAAAGCTTTTAATTTCATGAGTTTTTATGGTATCATTATAATTTTTTGTATACTGATTCTGAAAATGGAAATATGTGACCCTGTTTCGGCTTTCGTATATACAAAAAATAATGTTGTAGGGGGACTGAAATTTTAAGTAATGTTTGAGTATTTTGAAGTTTGGATTAAAGAAGCTGACTTACCAACTAAGTTCGTGATTATGCTGTATGTGCAAAACATGCTGAACTGCACCTCGTCCCAGTTGAACCGATACCTCATGAAGAGATATAATACGTTCATTTCACCTGCAAAGGACAATTATTATCAGTATTTTCAGAATTATATCGCACTTACATAAAGATCTATTGGGTCCTACACGAACAGTAAAAAATTTGTGACTTCCAAATCCGCTGACCTAAACCTCTCGATATTCGGTTTTGAACTTGCTAAGCAGACAGTACCCGTTCTCCTGCAGACAGATCTTACTGTACAGAGGGTCAAAAGTGTCTTCTTAGTCTGCTGCAGAACAGAACGATATTGATTTCCATTCACAGACTATGATTGCCTCAAACCGACAGAGATGTTGAGTTCTTTACGACAGTTCTTACTGTGTCGAATCTACACTGTAAATGACATATACATAGACATGTACATAGCCAATGATTCTAATACTGGCAATTGGCAATGGTGACCAGTGACTTTTACCCATAGATTTATCTGCTATCCTCTGTAGGACAGCTGTTATCAACCGATTTTCCGCCGTCTTCTTTTTTAAGAATGCAGAGGTCCAAAGAATAGTGGTTCTTTTGACAGCTGCCGATTACAGAAAATGATGACCAGTGACTTCCGTCTGTCAGTCTGCTGAAAGTCAGTTCTCACCATGTAGGGGACCAAAGATGACGCACACCACCACGATCAGCAGGGACACTCGTAGGCGGCGTCGTCGCGGTCCACTTCGGAATGCGACTGTCAGTGTTTCCCGGACGTGACGCGCGTCAAAGAAGGAACACACCCACCCTCGACACCCGACCGGTTGTTCCTGGAAGAATATTACTGAATGTTTTATTAGTGTCACCATGGTCTTAAGATTGTCTCAAGTCTTTAGGACGTTAGTACACCGACGTGTTCGCGTGCGGCAGCGAAACGACGAAAAATCTCTCAGTCTACTAATAGTTACTAATAGAGATGACATAGTTGGGTCATTGTCAAATTCAGTGGTCATTTTGTTCGAAAGCTATAAAATTAAATAAGGTATACATTTAGAAGAGAAAACTTTACCAAACAATATCAACTGAACTAAGAAATGTGTACTGAGAAGGTAATAAAATTCTACAATAATATTTTTTCCAAAAATCCTATTTATGTCTCAAAAAATGTCCTCTTCGGTGGTATGTTCGGAAACCAACATACATACATACATACACTCACGCCTGTTTCCCATGGGGGTAGGCAGAGACTATGGATCGCCACCTGCTATGATCCTTGCACACTTCTTTCGCTTCATTCAGATCCATCAATCGTTTCATACATGCCCTGCGGTTTTTGTCACTGCGTACACCAGCCTTTTTTATAATAACCCCTATTTGGTCCACGTAGGTTTTTCTGGGACGCCCTTGTGCAATCGTTCCTTCCACATGCGCACAATATAATTATCTCTTTCGTGATTCGCCTTTCATTCATCCTCTCTAAGTGACCAAACCACCGGAGCATTCCTTTCTCAATACTTGTCACTATATCATCTTTCAGACCACACCTTTTACGAATCACCTCATTGCTCACACCTCATCGCTCGCATATTTTCCTCAACGATCGCATCTCTACCGCATTTATTCTGCTTTCATTCTTCTTCTGCCATACCCAAGATTCACTTACATACATCAGTGTCGGTACCAGCACTCCGTTATGAGTGCTAGTACCGACCAAACCAAAACAACAAACCAAACCAACTCGGCTTTAATTTGTGATCATAAGGTAAGTATATAAATCAACACCAGTTAATAAATTTCATTACCTTTCAAAAATCTAAGACTGTAATTTATCCTTATATGTAAATATATAAATGTTATCCAGCAATATACCATTATTAATTATTTTATTACCATAGTCTCAATTTTGTTCCGAAGATTTAGATCTTTTCGGTTACCCTATGTTATTACTTGAAAAATCAAAATATTATATTTCCCTGAACGTCTCCTATTATAAATTGAATACTAGCTTGATTGTGAACGCATCAATAATTCTTAGTGTGAGTGAGAGCACTGCTGCCTGCCTAGCATGACCGATTTATATCGCGTGATATAGCATTTTATCGACACTCAACTGTCAAATTCCTTTGTCTTTTTGACAGTTAAACGTGATAAAACGCTATATCACGCAATATAAATCGGTCATGCTAGGCAGGCAGCATAGATAATCATGTCGAAAAGGAACAAAACAAAAAAAAATGTTAAAGATGACTCTCCTTTTCGGAGACACCTGTAAAAGTTAACAACTTATTAAACTACAACGTAGAGCTACATGGCCATTTTGCTAATTTCAAAGTGTTTTTTATCATTATCCTCAAAAAATTTGGTTTTATGATTTTTTTTGTGAGAAAGATCCATTCGGTGGTGCTCTTTTCCGTGGTCTTTTTTTCATATATTTTTTAATTTTGCTCTATCAACCTCTAATTTATGTTAATTTAGATTGGTAATGTTCCACTGGATATAAATAAAAACAAATTTCCTTGAATTTTGGACTTTTCTAAGGTATAATTTTTTGAGCCCCGTTTAGACAATGACCCAGTTGCGTCCTTTTACTATTCGGTTACGTGAGTGTCTGCAAAATAATCGACTGATGCATGTCAATTCACTGTTAATTTTTCGCGCTTTTGCAATGGTTTCGCAAAGATTCCGCATGCAAATGCGTCGGTATACTAACGCTTCAAACATATTGCAAAACTCTCAAATAATGTAACCTAGTATAATTTTTTATATTTAGGAATGTTTGAATTCATTTTGATTGGAAACTTCTCGATAACTACTATTCAAAATTCTACTTTATTATTATTTATTTATCAAAAATAAAACATTACATCAGTGTTACACGCACCAAAAATCACGTAGATTTGTCCGGTGCGGGTTGATTTGATGCTAGTACGTATGACAACATTAGGTAAGTATATTATACTATACTAGGTAAGTATATTATACTATACTATTATACTATGCTAGCTATTATATAGTCTATCTAAAAAAGGAGGAAAAAGTCAAAAAAAAATTCAGATATTTTGATGATTGATTAAGACACAGCTAGATATATAATTTTTAAATTTGATAAGATATAGCATAGCTAATGTTAAAATATCAAAGGTCGGGCATATTTGACCAGCTTGATGAAAGTTCGCGTACAGAAACCAAACCAGTTTTAAATGGAAAAATTCAATCCCACTTTTCAAAATATGTATTTTTTTTTCACTCCTCTTGCTCAAAAAGTCCGTCATTGTAAGGTACAAGAGTCAGGATAAAATAGCATAAATACCCCTAGGGGATAAAGTTTTTTCTTTTTTAATGTTTGTCTATTACCAATGAACCTACTAAAACGAAAAAGTCTTTATTCATAATTACGAATAAAAACTCGCTCGATTTTTTGAAAATGGAACTAAAAGCAGCGATCTCTTCGGTGAAATCATAGACTTATTTATACTCTGTGACTTTTAGTTTAAAATGCGTGCATTGTGTTTCTTAGCTGCTACAGTAGAAATTAAAAAAGGCACTGGCGCGAAATCTTTAGAATTTTTCTCTAATTCCAAACTGATTGAATTGTGTGACTGTAAGTAAGTAATAGGATAGAAATAATTTTAATCTTTTGCCGTCAAGCACAAATCATTTATTTAAATACTGTATGAAAAGTTTATGAAGTGGAGGATAGAAAAACGAGTGGATTCGTTTACGGAAGTAGAAACTATAGGTATTTAATATTGGATTTTATTTTTTCGCAATCGTAGTGAAAAGTAGAGTGTAACACACGACGCTAAAACCCATTGTAACTCGGTTTCTATTTATTCCCTCGCTAAAGCTCGAGAATAAAACTACCTCGTATGCAATGGGTCATTTTAGCGTCTTGTATAACAATCTACTATTATGGACCGACCTACAGAAAAAAGTTTATTATTTCACATTATGAGTGTGTGAGTAGGTAAATGTTTAATGTTATTAAACTTTTGTTAATAAAACCGAAGTTTTTACTTTAAGCATTGTGAAAATGTGTGGTGCAAGCATAATAGACGTTTGTATTGTCTTTTTTTATTTATTATTGAAATGCTATAATATAATGATAAAAAATTAAACATGTCCTGCAAGAATGCGCTCCATACCACTGCGTAACAGATACATTTTTATCTACATAGGTACCTAGCCCTATTTTGTTTGTGTATGCCGCAGGTCAAATGTCCGAACAAAATGCCCAATGACCTTTATAAATTAGTTTGGGTTACATTAACATCTATATTATTATGTTGTAAAACCCCGAACTATTTTTTTTTAATTTTTTTTCCAGTCTACTGCCGCCTTTGATTGTATTCACTATTTCAAATGCTTATAAATTAGGTGCTCCCTCACCGGGAGCATTCAGGTGTAATGTAACGTTACAGATTTGAGCATTACATCAGTGAAGGAGGAGAACCGAGCATTACAATGCGCACCTTGTAATGATACAAAACGGGCATACATCAGTGAAGGAGGAGAACCGAGCATTACAATGCGCACCTTGTAATGTGTAATATCTTGATACAACTTATAACATCAATGTGAAAGTCGAATCTATAATATTACGTTATACGCGAATGCTCGTCAGTCAGGGAGGTATTATTGTAATGTAATGCTCAAAGTCGAATCTATAATATTACATTACACGCGAATGCTTGTCAGTCAGGGAGGTATTATTGTAATGTAATGCTCAAAGACGAATCTATAATGTTACACTACACGCGAATGCTCCCGGTGAGGGAGCACCTAAGTGAACTAAGTAAGGCTCATAGGAATAAATATGAAAAAATCACGATGCAATTTACACGTTTAGGAAACAACTTCTTCATATTATAATTATTATTAGGCTGACTTATTTAATAGACTTTAATTTTTTTACCGCCTCTGTGGTCTAGTGGTTTGCCCAGCCGTGTAAAACGCAGGGGTCCCGGGTTCGATTCCCAGGGGGGGTACAATTTGTACTCGGTTTGGTTCGCGGTAGGGCTTATTTCAAGTCCGCCTGGCTAGCTACCACCGTCATACCTAAGTCTGACGTCAAAACAACAATTTGAAAATTGTTGTGTTCCAACAGATAGAGGTAAGATAGTCAGTTCCTCAGTGATGAGGATTCCGGGAGTAGTTCGCTTTCACCTTCGGCCTTATCGTTACTTAACATCAAGTGAGATGAAGGCCAAGCACTATTCCCGTTGTGCATAAAAATAAATATTAGGTCTTTACCTAAGAAATTGCCGTTTTGTTTGAAAAAAGTTAAAGTATTTTTTTTCGAACTTATTTATTTCGATTCCCAGGGGGGGTACAATTTGTACTCGGTTTGGTTCGCGGTAGGGCTTATTTCAAGTCCGCCTGGCTAGCTACCACCGTCATACCTAAGTCTTAATTTATTTCTTAAATTATTTATTTCTTTTATTCAAAGTAATCACCCCTGCAATCAATGCATCTTTTCCAACGCTGTGGCAGTTTATGGATGCCCTTCTTGAAAAAATCAGCTGGACGGGAGACAACAAACTCTTCAAAGGCGTTTTGTACTGCCTCTCGGGAATTGAATTTTTTTCCCGCTAAAAAGTTGTCCAAATTTTGGTCTGTTGTGCAGTATGGGGTCGCGCGTTGTCGTGAAGTAGCAGTGGGGCACCCATCTATAAAGCTTTTTTATCTTGCCAATCTGTCGCAAATGGACCAATATTGTTTTGATGCTAACATCAAAAGCTGCTGCCAACTCAGCTGTAGATTGCGATTCATCTGCTTCCACAATCGCCTTTAATTCATCATTGTTGACCAAAGTTTCCGGACGACCACGAGGTTCATTTTTCAAGTCAAAATTCCCAGAACGGAACCGAGCAAACCAATAACGGGTTGTACGTTCGTTTGTACAGTTCTCTCCGTAAACGTCGTTGATGTTACGTGTCGTTTGTGCCGCGTTGGTGCCACGACGGAACTCATATTCCATAATTACACGAAATTTCGAAGTATCCATTATGAGGAAAAATGTTGAAATGTAATGAAAATACAACGCTAAACTTTTAGATTTTTGCATTCACAATGCTATTTTTATATAAAGATGAATAAATAATGAAAAATATTAGAAAAAATCGGCTCACCCGTAGCAACTTAGACGGGATTCGAACCCGCACCCTTAGGATTCCGGCCCAATGCACTACCAATTATGCTACTAAGCCGCTGAGGGATGTGGCGAAATTTTCCAATACTTTCCACGCTTCCGCTGAAGATCAGCGCCATCTCACCAATGTGAAGAGAACTACTTCGACATTCGGTTGTAGAACCTTTGCAGGTGCCAGACAATCAATTAAGGTGAAACAGTACAATTTTAAAATTTTAGATTTTTGCATTCACAATGCTATTTTTATATTAAGATGAATAAATAATGAAAAATATTAGAAAAAATCGGCTCACCCGTAGCAACTTAGACGGGATTCGAACCCGCACCCTTAGGATTCCGGCCCAATGCACTACCAATTATGCTACCAAGCCGCTGAGGGATGTGGCGAAATTTTCCAATACTTTCCACGCTTCCGCTGAAGATCAGCGCCATCTCACCAATTCGATCGATTTTTTCTAATATTTTTCATTATTTATTCATCTTAATATAAAAATAGCATTGTGAATGCAAAAATCTAAAAGTTTAAAATTGTACTGTTTCACCTTAATTGATTGTCTGGCACCTGCAAAGGTTCTACAACCGAATGTCGAAGTAGTTCTCTTCACATTGGTGAGATGGCGCTGATCTTCAGCGGAAGCGTGGAAAGTATTGGAAAATTTCGCCACATCCCTCAGCGGCTTGGTAGCATAATTGGTAGTGCATTGGGCCGGAATCCTAAGGGTGCGGGTTTGAATCCCGTCTAAGTTGCTACGGGTGAGCCGATTTTTTCTAATATTTTTCATTATTTATTCATCTTAATATAAAAATACCATTGTGAATGCAAAAATCTAAAAGTTTAAAATTGTACTGTTTCACCTTAATTGATTGTCTGGCACCTGCAAAGGTTCTACAACCGAATGTCGAAGTAGTTCTCTTCACATTGGTGAGATGGCGCTGATCTTCAGCGGAAGCGTGGAAAGTATTGGAAAATTTCGCCACATCCCTCAGCGGCTTGGTAGCATAATTGGTAGTGCATTGGGCCGGAATCCTAAGGGTGCGGGTTCGAATCCCGTCTAAGTTGCTACGGGTGAGCCGATTTTTTCTAATATTTTTCATTATTTATTCATCTTAATACAACGCTAATCAATAAACAAAAGACAGATTTTGTAAATAGAATGTCATATTTTTAAAACAAAATTAATTTGAATTTAGAATTCATAGCCAATCAAAACTTTTTTTTGTTTGAAAAAGTCTGTACTGCAATACGGCAATTTCATAGGTGAAGACCTATTATATATCTGTCTCAACAGACAAAAGGACAGTTCTTCTTCTTCATCCTTAAAAGTTACTAGACCGCGCTAAACTTAAGTTAAACTAGCTTTTAGTAGTTTCTTTGAAGAGTCCTGTCTCTATACGCCATTAACTAGGTCAAATATTTTTCCTATTTTTAAAGGCCGGTAGTACAAATCGGGTGTCGTATGTGACATCGAATGTTGGCATATCGAGCGTCGCGATTTTGACAACGGTGCATTAACTGTTTACTATAATTATCTACGTCACATCGAAACTTGCAGCATCGATGGACACCCTAATGATGGAAAAAGTCTCAAAGAGTTCATTAGGTTAGGTTAGGTTAGTATTACGACCAAAAACGGAGCGAGCGACGAAGCGCCAGAAACGACGTTTTTGTTAAAACTTTCAATATAGGTCTTTAACTTAAATTTTCTGAAGCCATGGCTTTCACTCACTGTTTTCGCACTTTAACGGTGCAGCATCCGTTAATGTGCAAATTAACTAGTTAAAGTGCGGAAATCTGCTACTTTAAGAAAAATTCCGCTCTTTAACTGACTCGATCTGTTAATGTGCACATCAACTAGTTAATTCGCACATTAACGGATTCCGAGCTTTAGCGGTAACACTCTGTAAATATTAAAGGCTAAGAGACTGACTGATCTATCAACGTACAGCTCAAACAACTGGACGGATCGAGCTGAAATTTGGCACACTAATAGTCATTAGGGCGTAGGCGGCGGCGCCTGTTATGGAAAATTCAACCCCTAAGGTGGTAAGATAGGGGATATTTTTTTTATGAATATCCGTCAGATTCAAAGTCAGAGTCTTCAAATTTTGTGTTTAAGCTGACGACTGAAAACTGATATTTATGTTTCTCAGAGTTTTTGTGATTCCACCCCCGAGGGGCTGAAAAGGGGGCGGTGAAGTTGTAAATGAAATGCTATTTAATTTTCAATGAAAAATTCACTAAATTTCTCGAGGCAGCGCGCGTGGTGGGGACCCGCCTTATCATGTAAAAACGGCTGATCGGATTTTGAAGAAATTACAACTTAGAGTACTATTTATCCTGGTTCCTTAAGGTTTTTCTCGAATATACACGCGGACGAAGTCGCAGGCGGAAGCTAGTAAACAATATTATAAATCTGAAAGTGGTTACTAATTGTTCGTTATTTAACCACACCAAAATGGCTGAATAATTTAGCATGAGGTATATAAATGTCAAGTTATTTACTATTTTAGCGATGGGAATGGAAATAATACGAGTAGAACAGATTATTTATCAATAATCATCTGAGGGGTGTAAAAGCAAAGTCAACTCTGTCAATGAAGTGTCAAACTGAGATATAAGATAAGCAAAATTTTGTTCGGAAGTCGATAGTGATGAATATCTGATTTTTTTGAAGTTTCTAGAATGAAAAGAATCTAAGATGAGCGTGATAGAGTTGCAACATGTAGATTATTTGATTAGTATGCTATATTTTAGATTGAAATTTGGATAGAGGCTCTTTTGCTTCTAACCTGAAATGACAGAGGCAGTTCTGCTTCTCACAAAATGGGATAGAGGCGCTTTTGCATTCAATTTTTTTGCAATCAGCTATCAAAATGTACTAACTGTTCTAACTTTTTCAATCGCTCTTTTCCACTGTTTAGGCTCGTATAATAGAATTAAACTCAAAGGGAGACTACAATTAGAAAGAGATGGTGCTATACATCGCATAAAGCGCCATCCCTTTCTAACTGTAGTCAAGCAGAGATTTTAGTTTGAGTTTGATTCTATCAATACGAGCCTTAGGATTGCGACTTCTCTTTCTTGCTTTATTCCGTGGGACCTCTTTTAGTTAACTTCCATTATTTATCGTTTTTTTCTTGGAAAACAGATTATTTTCTCATTAAGTGAGCAATAAGGTACACAACATGCACTTTGAAAAGTTCCGAAAACCGCTTGGTCGCCATGACAGTTTTCAGTGAAATACTGTCTTCCGATTGGTTAAAATGGACAAAGTAGACTTTGCTTTTAAGTAACTCTGGATACAGTTGATTTTGCATCCAAGCGCGTTTTTCTTTATCAATTTAAAACGGGATCGAGTCGATTTTGGGAATAAAAATTAGTAAACATACCATAGAGTAACAGCGTAAGAGTAAAACTGCATTCACAAACTAAAAAAATCAAAATTGTGACAGAGCAGGTTTTGATTTTACACCCCTCTCTATCCTAGTTACGTTCTGAAAACTATGGTTCTAACCAGGGAATGATAACGTTATTTTTAATGCAACTTTATTTTTTACTTTTTTTAGCGCTAATTTTAAAATTAACGTTATGTCAATAAATAACGTTAATTTAGATAACGTTACATTGAAATTAACGTTATTTCAGTAAATAACGTTATATTTTTAGCGATAATTTTACCGGTATATTGTACCGGTAAAGTTTAACGCTATATTTAACGCTAATTTTACCGGTAAAATATTTTTAATGTTATTTTTACCGGTAAATTTACCGATAAAATGTTTTAACGGTATTTATAACGTTAATTTTTTATCGTTATATTTTTTTAACGGTATTTCAATCCCTGGTTCTAACAAACAATTTCACTATTTTGATCCTTGCTTCTTACATTAGTAAGTTAATACGAAAATCAATTTGTTCAAGTCTTAACTACTGAACCGATCATTGTAAAATTTTGCATTTTACGTTGTCAGGGGTACAAAAAAGGACGTAAGATATAAACTACGTTTTAGATTGAAAGCTATTTCACATAGAGAAAAATGTGTCCATGCAGGGAAAGTCACGGGCGGACACTAGAATTATAATTTATGTTAGCTATATAGCCCTAGTTATTCTGTGCCAATAGCCCAACTTTGTTACCCTACTTAGGGCACGCACTACTAATAAAAATCATCGCATTTTTTGCTTAAAATCACACCATTACCGGGTATTCTTGATCGAAGTTATAACAAATAAAATATTTATGTATCCTCGACATGTTTCGTAGCAAAAAAAAAACTCAAATCTGCACTGTTTTGTTGACCATACACGATTATTCACCATTTACCTACATTGACCATAATCCTACTTAATATTATAAATGTGAAAGTTTGTGGGTTTGAATGTTTAGATGTTTGGATGTTTGTTCCTCAATAACGCAAAAACTACTGAACAAATTTGGTTGGAATTTGGCACACAGATAGTAAATAGCCTAGATTAAAACATAGGACTTTTTATCCCGATATTTCCACGGGAACGGGAACCACGCGGGTAATACCGCGGGCGGCCGCTAGTCGTTTATATTCCCGAGGATTTATTTGCAAAAAATATTTTTTCATTAGTTCAAACAGTTCAACTATGTATTGATTTTGTCTCCTTATAAAATGTAATTATTAAACTATATTAATAATTGAATTTCGGTTTTACAATATATAACTATTACGTTAAAAAATAATTGAAGTAAACAGTAGTGAAAGAAAAGTTTTCATTTAATTTTTATGTAACAAAAATTTTGCAAGCTATTGCTGAAACCTAAAAATATATGTATAGTAAGAATTTCAGAGATTGTATCGAATTTTAAAGAAAACTACACTTTTAGTTTTATTTCTAATACAATCAACCTATCAATCCTGCTTAGTACCATTCTATGAGGGTGGGTGTATCCCACTGATTACAATACTTGAGTGTGCACCGAGGAACGGCGGTAGGGCGGATAGATCGGCGGCGAATAAATCCAACTCGACACCTATCTGAGCCTCGCGTAAAATCCTTGATTGCGTTACGATGTCCCCCTCGGTTCGAATTTGCGTTGTGGGCTGCCGGCAATTTATCACTTAGACGTAGGACTAACCGGCCTGTCGCGTCTAGCGGCGAATGATGTATGGCCGCGCTGCGGTTTATCTTAACACCTACCGATACTCTATTAACCCTAGACTTTGATCTAGAATTGCTACACGCAAACTTTCTTACCTTTGAAACGGAGTAATGAGTTATTTGACCCCAGCTAACAAGACTTCGGTCATCAAGGAACCGATCGAGTTGCTACCGCAAACTTTTATCACAGTGTATTAAGTATGAGACGCCATAAAGAGATGATAGACGAAACTTACCGTCTGTCGCTCCTTGGATATGACAGGATCTTTCAATCGTATATATCCGTAGGTCAAACTCGCCAAGTATAAGCAATTGGATATCATAAAAATTCCATAATATCCGATTTGCTGCAACAGTATCCCGCTCAGCGACATCCCTATAGGTATCCCAAGGGACATGCATAAATTGGCCACTCCTACTCGGAATGTCCTCATTTCTTTGGTCGTTACGTCACCGATGTAGCTGAATACGCCGACGCATACGGTTATCCATCCTCCAGTTAACGACGGAAACATGTCTGAGAGGGCCGTGACCTCCAGAGGCAATTCGTAGAAGAAATATGTGTTTAGGATGAAGCCAGTGCAGCACAATACTTCCCCGAATATAGGAAGAAGTATACACGCCTTCCTTTTCCCTGTTTTGTCACTCCAAGAGCCAACAAATAGTACCAGGATGCACGGAAACGTCGTTTGAACGATGTTCTTCCACGCCTGCACAGACGCCGTCAATTTCTGTACTTCCGCCTCTTCCGCCGTGTAATTCGCTGTCTGCCGTCGATTTAGCGCCAAACACACTTCGTCGCTGTATCCTAAATTAACCCGACACGCCTTCTCCAAACACAAGTTCTGCATAGCAAGTCCCGAAAACACATTCGACATTATGTAACACGCGATAATCGGTTCCACGGTAATGTTCGCCTTGATCTGCTTGAACTTTTCCAGGACACCTGACTTTTTGGCTTTCTCCTCATTTTTCAAAGGAGATTCATCCGCCGCCGGTTTCTCCACTGAGACGCTTATTCCGTTCATTATGTCAGAATCGTACGAGTACCGTTAAATATCAATCAATCATCGTTACTATGAGACTAAGGTTTCGCGAGACGTAGTCAAAAGGTCCATTGATGTCTTCTTAACGGTCATAATAGTTTCTTTATTGGTGGCGGACACTCCATCACATCACTCGCGTCACTTCGCGTCCGGCACGGCGCTGGAGGCGGGTGGTCTGTGGTCGCAAGTCGGCAGCAGACTGGTCGCCTTTGTCTTAGGACTGTGATGGACGGATACGCGTTCGAGTGGTATCATTATAGGCAATTGGGCGGTGTAGTGTGTGCTCGCGGTGGCACGGTGGCGCGGAGAGTGGTCCCGTGCGGCCCGCAGCGTCACAACCTTGCAATAAGTAGCCGTTTATCCCATTAGACCAATGTCTGCCATTACATGAAACAGTGGGTACAGAACTCGATGTCATTAGTGCACGGTCAAGGTATGTACCATGTACGTAGGCGGGTTTCTCAGCTTCAAAATGCGTTAAGCAGGTAATATCAATTTACTTCAATTATGAAGATTCCAGTTACAGACGTCCTGTGAGTACAATTTGCGATAAAACTTTGGCACTAGTCTGGTCACTCTTATTTAAAGGTATGAAAGAAAAATCGTGTAGTGTGTGTGAGTGAAGGAAGTCAATCTCAAAAAATTGAAGTCTGATTGAAGCGATGGGTGAGGTGTGGTTGATGTTGCCGAGGATCTCTAAAGGTTGTTTTTTTAACTAAGACCATCCAATTAACTTGCTAAATAGATACAAATAAGAGAAGTAAATTATTTTTGATGATATGTACATGAAGTGTTTCTTTAAATATTATTATATTTATTAATAAGAATAAAAATAAAAATCTATTTATAAAAAAAACACGTTTATATTGCAAGATTTGTTTACTACGCGTTCATTTCATGATTGCCGCTACCGCCCGGCCCGCTTCGTCATACCGCACCCCCTGCGTCACCCCTTTAGTATGGATAGCAACGCAAAGCTTATTTTTGTTTCTGTTGATTTATTATTTTCGTTCATTATTTTGTGTTGCTAAAATACGTAAAAGAGGAAAGGTCCTCCACAATGGCGAACGTAATTTGTTAATTAAGTTAATGACACTCTTTGAACATGAAAAAAATTAAAAACAGTTGATAACGCCATTTGATATTCAAGATCAATTAAGGCGATTCTCTGACTGAAAGTGGCACCCTCAGAGGTTTTTATTTAATAAGTTGTTAATAGATTTTTTTTAATAAAATGTTTCGTGGAATGTTTAGGGCTCATAGTCTAGTATTTTTAGAAGATATCACTACATTCCCACGCAGTCATTCGTAGAAGTAGATAGCAAATGTGTCAAAAACAGCAACGCAGTTTTGCTATCTACTTCTAGCAGTGACCGTCTAAAAAGACTATGGGCCCTAAAAAATTACATGAGAAGTTTTATTAAAAATAAAATTCACCGCGACGCCACTTTCGGTCGGTAAAGCGTCTAAACGCCCGCCCGCCCCAGCCGCCCCGCTCAACTCGTCGCACTCAAGTCGCACCTTAGAGCATTCAATGATCTAAGAGTCGCACTATATCAGATAAAAAAAATGATTACGTTTTTGTCTACAGTACCATTAGCTGTGACATCATAACGGTCGACGACGGCAATCGCGAAATGTACGATGTGCGTAGTAGGTACTTACTACTTTGTGCAATGATACTCCACTTTAAATTCTAATTTTAAGGATTGATAAAGAGTTGACTTTATTAATATTATCTCTCTAGGGTAGGAATGCGCAATCCGAAGAGTGATAAACTTTCATTTTAAATTTACGGCCAAAAGTTCAGAAACTCCCCTGCTCAGGGTAGATAGATTCGGCCGAGAGACAGGAAAAATAATTCTTCAGTAATTGTCTCAGTCAGCAAGTAACCGAAAATATTTTGTTCCGATTTCTATAATACTTTCCAGAGCTGGCTTAATAGTATATTTTGTCCTTATCGGTTCCATTAGATATAAAAGGGAGATGTGTATGGGTGTTTGCCAAACTTTCGAAGGTAATGTAGGGATTGAACGGAAACATTATTCAATATGGATGGTTTCCGCCACCAACTCTCCTTAACTATTGCTCAACTGCTCCCTAATGTAGAATATTGACATTGAATGGGAAGAGAAGACTTTTGCCATTATGTATTAATTTATTTGTCAATATGTGCGTACGTACGTACGTAGTACGCTGTAGAGGTAGGAAGGTTACTTGAACTTTTTTTTAAGTATAAAAGTGTGACGTGTTTAATGGAACAATATCAAGTTGTTTGGAAAATCTTTTCTTATTGATTTTGTAGCCATTCATAAGTGCATTTACGTATATTACTTATTTTATGCTGTGTTATTAACATATAAAAATCAGCGAACTAAAATCTATGGAACAAGCATTGGGCTTAAAAAATATCACACCACACCACACGAAAAGTACAAATAAGTGGATGGAGCTAAAAGTGCTGGCATTTAATGCAGCACAAAGCGTCTGAGCACTGGTTGCTTATAAGCGACCATAATTTGTATACTTATAGATATTTTCTATACTTAAACGAAAAAAAATACATGTTATTTTTGCATATTTTTACTGCCTTCTTTGCGTCTTTTACACCATTTGACTACACAGGTTGACATTTCTAATAAACTTAATCTTTATCTCTTTTCTCTTTTCTATACATTAAAAACTGCAACTATTGTAAAGAACGCTAACGTCAGTCATTGAGCGCGTGGCTGTCCTGACTAAAGCTGAGCGGGTTGTACTTTTTTGGCCCCGTGGTGTCATTTTTAAGCAATATTTGTTTGCAATTACACTTCCATGGATTTTAGTTCGCTGATAAAAATTATAAAATACATCATTGTATCAGATGATGTGTGAACAGTTTTAGAAGATAACTCTGAGTAGTATACTGAGAAGATATGATTTAAAAAAATGTTTTTCTCCAAATACCTATCAACTTCTTCCTTGCACAAACACCATGCGGGATGTCACAGAATTTATTCCGCTTGGTGGCGCTACTGCTGCTGGAGACTTTTGTACGGGCATTTACCCACAATTTTCCAATGTATTTTAAATTATATCTAAAATGGTTGATACTAATAAATAATTATTATGGAAGTCGGACAGCAAATGAATTAAAGGTTGAAGAAAACCAAAATATGTTGGAAGAAAAATTTATATTTACAAAAATTCGCTTCATAAATCCAAAAATTGATAGCAAACACATACAAACAAATCGACAGGTCTGCATCTACCCTAGCGCCAAGTTGGACGATTTGTGACGGATTGTGCAAAGTTATCCTGCAATTGCGTAGCACTATAGTAGCACGCGTAGTCGGTGGTGTAGCATAGACCGCCCGAAAGTGTAGCGCGTGTCAGAAATGGTCAGAAACATGGAGAGA
Source organism: Agriphila tristella (assembly GCA_928269145.1). NCBI lineage: Eukaryota > Metazoa > Arthropoda > Insecta > Lepidoptera > Crambidae > Agriphila > Agriphila tristella. The sequence continues at coordinate 23,773,551 of OV743436.1, read as the reverse complement.
ATTAAAACAAAATAAATCAATTTAAATAAAATAATGTTTATTAAATTGAATCGTCCAATTTCTTTTAACCTACCACCTGTTCGGACGTCTTTTTTTTTAGCTGAGAGAAGAACAGGCGGAAGAAACTCGTCAGCTTTATCAAATCAGATATTTATAATTAAATCGTTACAAACTACAACAATATAAACTTGAAAGTTATCAGTTAATATCTTTATTAAACTATGATACTAGTTACCAAGCAAATGCAAAAGAAATCTGTCTATAATGTACTTTACTTATTATTACTACAAATAATCAGAATAATCATAAAACTAGGAATCAAAATTAACAGCGGAGCCTTTGAAAAGCAATCGACTCACACACAAAACAATTAATTCTAAATAACATAATAACAATGAAGAATTTACTTAACTTAAATCCCGTAGTGCTCCAAACTTAAAAGTGAAACGTATGCTCCATTTTCCATTCTTTAAATACCCACTAAATTCAACACAAAAGGTTTACCCCTCACACCATTTTTTCAACCAATCATAATCGACCATACTATTTGTACGAAAAAGTAATATCAGAGATAATATTTTATAAAACAATTACGTTGTAATCTTTTTGAAACTAAATCCCAATGAATTACAATAATTGTTATATTCATTACTGTAGTCTTACTTGCTTAAGATCTTGAAAATACGTTCAGCCAATGATAGGCGTTACAACTAACTATCGTGAAATTATCAAATATAATAAATGGTAACTCTTTTAAAACTTGCTAAGATATGTATAAGATATTTACATTATTTTTATAAGTACTGAATGAAAATTAAATGTTAAACAATACATGATTTGATCATACTATTACCAAACATTATTTATCTGAACGTGTAAGGCAAAGGCAAATGTTCATACAGCCAAAAATACAATTATAGGAAAAAAGCTTTACTTAAAATCCGTCACGCGCTACGCCACTTCCGTAGCGTGCTCTGTGCTACGCGTAGCTGTGCGATGTCAGAACCAAATGCTCTAACCAGCCGATCCATTTATGGAGCTTTTCTTTATGTATACTACTCAAAATAGGCGACATCGGTCCCCACGCATACTGCGCTCTATAACATTTGTCCTTTGTTTTTGTGTTCTGACGGCACCACCTATATGGTTTTCCATACAAACGAGCTAATTTCTGATAAGATTTTTTGGTATAAATTCAATTTGATTTAAGTTGAATTTGATATTGTTCGAAAACAGTAAAAGTCAACTTGCGGATTTTACTGATGAACTGTGTGTCAGTTACAATAGAATGAAATCGGAGTTTCATACAAAAATACGTGAAATTTTACATTTTTCTAGCTGACTCACGGTGAATAGGAGTAAGTAAATTCGTCAGTAAAGTCAGTCTATTACAGTTTTCAAACAATATCAAATTCAAATAAAATCAGTTTGAATTTATCATAAAAATACCATTCGGGAGTTAGCTCTTTTGTGTGAAAAATCTATGGAAAACCTTAGGGGCCAGTGCCCCAATTTCCTTTTGAGCAGTAAATACGATGGCGTCAGAAAAACCACACCTTTTAAAAAATTTCTTCAAAGTTAATTTAATCCTATCTAATTTAATAGTGTGTTATTATTTCATACTTCATATATTAAATACTTCTTCCCCTTCGGTTATAGCCAATAGTCTCTAGAAACCGTGGGAATACTCGTCGAACGGAATCAATTGCTGAGATTCAGTTTCCGAGCAACAACACATTGCCTCATTGTTTTGCAATATTTGAGCAACTTCATGTGCAATAGTATCCATCTTGGGTATTCCTTTTTTTAATTTAACTGTTGAAGTGTGTTTTCTCCATCATCTCGATAGCGAATTTACCCGCATTTTCTGAATTGACCCCTTTTATTTCCCTTTTAAGGCGGCGCAAGCAATAACGCTTTAAGCGTTTAATTATGGTAACTGTTATGTTAATTAAAATTAATTGAAAGCTCATTAAATGTGCTTTCAATACTAGGAATTTGCAGGTGGCCAAGTCTAAACTAATTTTCGAAGAGGTGCGATTTTTCTGACGTCAAAAAGTTCTCGATTATTTCTCGAGTTTATGTCCAAAAAGAAACTATCAAAAGAAAAATGAAAGAAATTAAAATGAGGACATGAATTTATATGGGAGCGACCTGTTTCATTTGTCACCGGTCGGCGAATGATTTGCAATCAAAGCACTATACATCATGTCCAGAATTCACATTGAGAAGATAAAACTTTTATCAATACGATTTATTTCGCCATTAAAAAGCAACGGCTGACATTTGGAGATAATTGTTTCGTTGAAATTGGATCTCATTGGTGATTTATGTTTAGTTTACACTGACGTTAATGATTTTTATGATTTATTGAAGTAATTTTTATGTCTTTTTTTTCAATAATGAGAGTTTGATGACATAACATATTCTAACGAATTAATAAAAGTGTCGTTGGAGAACGGAGAAGAGATTAATTTTATAAAAGCTTTGGGCACTAATTATATCTAAGCTGTAGGTATTTTCGTTCTCCGTTCTTAATATAAATAGTATACTTCTATGCTTACTAAATTCTCAAAAAGAAATCTCAAATCATTTAAAATCTTGCTTTTAAGGATTAAATTTATGTACCTAACTTAGTTTAATTACCAGAAATTGTAATTTTGTAAATACTGGGTAACTTGATAAAAAACACACATTTAATTAGTATTTATTTCATCAAAATTAAGTTTCTTTCTGACAGTTCATTAAAAAAATCGTTTCAAGCGGTAAAACGCGGTAGGTAGAAGGTTTTTTTCACGAAAACTGAAAAAGAAAAACTTGTAAAGAAAATAACTTGAAACGCCTGAAAGAAAATTACTTATACGTACTAAGTAGTTGTAGGTATTATCCTACTTCATGAGTTTCCTAAAATTGGTTACCACTTCCGCAATATCGATGTCAATTTTATCAAAAAGGAAGATAATAGCATAACTAAGAAAGAAAGTTATCCACATTTATGTGATAAATGAAACTTGTAGAGACAGTGGGCACGTACCGGCGTTTATACGGCGGCAAATTGGTACCGGTTCGTTACGGCGCAACTTTGTGGCGGCCTCAAATTGTCGGCGCGTGACCATCGCTTCATTAGCCTCACCTGAGACGGCTGTAATTACTTGGTTCCATATCTCACTAGGAAACCAGCCTATCGCAAATAAAACTAAGCTAAAATCTCAAAAAAAAAATGTGTCGTAGGCTTGTCAATTCCATACAATACATAAAACTCTGTAATTTACATAAGTTTGCGACTTGCGATTTAAAAGTCTATTGTACATGGTTAAGCTTTAACTGTCTGTCCGCGCGGTGTTTGTAGCTGTGGTAAGTGGCCGCACACGGGCCACTTACCACAGCTAAAGTCCATTCGGTTAGATAGTGTCGGTACACCCGCAAGCACTTGTGTTCAGAGACAGGAATACCGGTAACAAACACAACCTTTCACTAAGGCATTTCTATGTAAACTGCCAAAATCCAAATTGACTTGCGGGTGTACGCCGCACGCGGTATCCTTTGTGTATGCGGCGGCATCCTTTGACAAGAAGCGGCACGTGCAATGGCGGTGCAATAAAAGGGCGACACTATCTAAGCGAATGGACTGTACAAACACCGCCTTTCATAAAAGCGTGTGGCGTGTGGCGACTATCGGCGTTTCTAGTCCGTAAGCCCGCGACAATATTGCCTACGTCATATGACATCACGGTGAAATGCATGGCACACGGTCGGAAATGTTGTGCAGAGCGAGGATCAGAAGATTATCGCAAATAAAATTGGCCGGAAGCTTGAGAAAATCCTTCACTTCCGGTCAACATTTTAAGGTTATGTGACATCAGTACGAGACCCGTGGCGTGGCATCATTTATTAGCCCTTCAATAGTTAAGCAGAGAGAGTTTACATAAGTCTGTCAGCTCTGAAATGGCCGAAAGTCTGTCAAGTACTATCAGGCCATTTCAGAAGTGACAGACTTACGTTAACTCTCTTTACTATTGAAGGGATAAATGATGCCACGGGTTTTTGTGGTTGTGGTTAGTGTCACTTGTGCGAAGACACTAATAGTTAGAGTAGCGTTCAAACGGATATAATATTGGCCATTTGAGTAGGGGGGCAGTTGTGGTGGCACAACCAGTCTCACTGCCAACAAAATGTATACAGACAGTTGTATGGAGTGTACATCACTTGGTGGCCGCTTGGTCGCCTAACCAATTTGGGGGCGGAAAGCGAATCACCCACTGGTGGCACAACCATGGTGTAATGGTGTCCTAGGAAGATAGGGCCCTTACAGCTCTGTTATTACTTTGATTACGTTACCAAGATCATTGAGATACGGATTTTGTAGAAACTGTTTAAGGTTCTTTAGACTATTGGTTTTCTTCAATACCTTTTGACTAGGATTTGAAATTAAAATTGCAATAGAAAATCTTGTCGCATCCTCTAATCCTCGATCATCATATTATCTCACACCTAGTCATTGGGAGTTGAGACCATTTTAATGAGCCCAAACAGGATAATTATAATCTTCTGTAAAGGTCATTGGGCATTTTGTTCGGACATTTGACCAACGGCGTACAAAAACGAAATAGGGCTAGGTATGTAGATAAATATATCTGCTACGCAGTGGTATGGGTCGCATTCTTGCAGGACATTTTTTTATCATTATATCATAGCATTTCAATAATAAATAAATAAAGACAATACAAACGTTTATTATGCTTGTACCACACATTTTCACAATGCTAAAAGTAAAAACTTCTGTTTTATTAACAAAAGTTTAATAACATTAAACATGTACTCACACACATAATGTGAAATTACTTTTTTCTGCCGGTCGGTACATAAAAAAGTAATACATATTATAAAAAGTGGGATTTCATTCTTCAATTTAAAAGTGGTTTGGTTTCTGAACGCGAACTTTCATCAAGCAGGTCAAATATGGCTAACCATGTATTGGAAATACCACAAATGTACCTAACCAACCATCAATCGGTCCTGTTAAAGTTGATAACTGACTGTTACTGTGTCAGTTTGAGCCATCGTAGCTCCGAAATGAATGGCCCGATTTTGATGCGGTTTTTATTATTTGAAAGCTGATGTACTCGAGATGGTTCTTATTTATAATTTATTAAGATTTGTTCAACTATTAGAAAGTCATCAGCTCATTATCCTCCTTGAAACCCTTTTATCAAGTTGGGAATGAGCTGATGATCTTCAAATGCCTGAATAGATTTCATAAATTATAGCTAAGACCCATCTTAATCACGCCAGCTTTCAAAAAAAATCAACCGAATCAAAATAGGTCTATTTATTTGAGAGCTACTGAGGCATCAGTAGATACAGATAGATACACAGATACAAACACACGTCAATCTTTAATACACCTCTTGTGGTAACAAGCAAAAGTAAATTAATCATGTAGCATTTCAATGTCGTGAATTTATGTTCGTAACAAGCAAAAATTTTTATTACAAAAAAATTTCATCTTCTAATTGCTTTATTGTAACGAAAATTAAAATTTTGATTTCCCAAAAGTAATTTTAAGCTTTTAATCTAAGGATCTGACATTGCAAAGTAAAATTATTAACATTTTAATTGACGATTTATTAATTCTCAAAAGATTATTGATCAAAGCTTTTTTGCCCACAATTAAAAAGACCAAAATGAGTAGGTATTTGCTGAGAGTTAACCATTAATTATTAAATAAATTAGGATAACAAAATAAATAATCATAATCTTATTCTCAACATCAAACACTTTAGTTAAAATTGTTTTATAGGTAATTTTCATTTCGTCTTGTTACATATTTGTAATAGGGTGTAAATAAAATCTGTGTGTCCTAGATTATATTTATTACATACATACATACACTCACGCCTGTTTCCCATTGGGGTAGGCAAAGACTATGGATCGCCACCTGCTACGATCCTTATTCTGCGACTCTAGACAGAAGCAAGTGACTTGAAGTAGACATTGTGTAATGAAACTATTTTACATTTGAAAGTGGCGTCGCGTCGTACAGTCACCACTACTTAGATTTTTTTTCAGAAAAAAAATTGCCAGTTGCACTTGGGATGGTATTTTGTTAAGGCTTTTAGAAGTTATTGTGGAATTAAGAAACTGACATATCCATAAACATACATGAACCCTGAACACATTACATTCTCTGTTTTTTTTGGGCAGTCGTGTTTACACTTTTTTTATTCATTAGGCTAAACGCTATAAGTAGACGAGTCCGTCTTTTAAATAAGTCAAAATGCATTAGTTCAACACGCAATAGGAATAAAAATAATTATTTTATATCGTAAACTTTAACGACATTCATGGTCGCACATATTAAGTTTAATTTGAACAAAGCTAGACAAGCCCCGAGTTGACTAAGTGCCGTCGTTTTTGCGTGTACAGAACTTATCAAAATAAAAGGCCTAACATTTGCCTCGCAATTAACTAAATGCGTCTCATTAAGATAATCTCTTGCTTCTACTAGTCTAATGGAATATGAAATCGTATTTCTGAAGTTATTAACATGTTAATTGGACAATAAAATGTTGACTTAACCAAGTTAACAGCGCTTATATAAAGTATTACAGAATTTGTTCCACTTGGAAAGATTTACTACTACTTAATTTAGTTAGGTATCTAAATTATCTCTTTATTTCCTTATAAATCACATAGCAGAAGCTATCCGACGCTCATAACCCGAGGATCGAAGTTTATGTAATGGCCTGGCCGGAGGTTGTAAGCCACGTGGGCCGGCCGGCGGCCGCTGGGCCGTTACCGCCACACGCCACCTCTACTCATCGCTCGATTTGTGTGGACATCTCTATTGCTAAAGAAAGATCGATTGTAATCGCGAAAACACTGATAAGCAAATCTGACGAAGCAAAAGGACATTTTACAACGAGAGTACACAAAATTAGTCTATGGTTGTTACTGAGATTATAGTATTCATATTAACACTTGACTTGAAATGGATCGAAGCTTGAAACAACGAACTTATTTCAGAAGTTGATGAGATTGATTGGCACGAGGTATTCCAAGACCGTGTAAGGAAAATCTATTCCTAAAAGATAACTAGTTATACTGGAGGAGGAAAATTCCTCACAGATAACACCAGTTATCTGGCCATGGTTATCTCCAAGGAACAAGGGAAAATCTCCCTTCTATTGTAAGTTTTTTTCTAATTTCTCAAAAACATATATGTGGAGGAAAATCCATGAGAAAACGTTAAAGTACGTTGCTGACTCTTGAAACACACAAAATGAGTTCATAAAATCTAGTTTCCTGACCCTTGCTGAAATTGTTAAGACAAATGAACGCGTTGGCACCTGCAGGACCTGCACGCTATCCGGCAAGTAAGATAGAGCAGTGGTATACTGTATGAACTGTGTCGTATGTCTTATCCACACAATAAACTCTCTCAGTATATCCTGTAGCACTCCTCGGCCTCATCCCGCCACCGACCGCCAGACATTATTTATACCCAGGAGCGCCCTAACGTGACATATTTTAAAGCGACCGTTTTAATAAGTCGTCTTTAACCTGCGACTTGGGGATATAGAGAAATAAGGTGCGACTTATGGACACTGTGCAGTGAGAAAGCAACTGATGAAAACTTTCTGTCGTGTTCCTCAAATGGGTATGTTTAAAAATTGGTCTACTAAGTTATAAGGCGAATTTGTAAGAGACACTTTACGCTTAGCGCAGCGAAAATTTTTCTATGTCTATGGATATTGCAGATTTTTGTAGTTCTAGATCAGAGGTGCCCATACGGTCGATCGTGAGTGGTTTTAAGGTCGATCGAAAAGGATAACAGATTTGACACTTTGCACTCAATGTAGTTTTACTTACTTATGTATTTTTTTTTCTTGATAAATATTTGGTGGGTAAAAGTGGTAAACGGTCAAAATATCAATCTCTTGGGCACCCCTGTTCTAGATGTACAATAAGCTTGGTGGTAAGTGCATAATGCAAGTTTCCTTTCAGAAGACGACGTTTACGCTTAACTGAGCATCCTTCGATAAGACAAAAGTAGTCGAAAAGTAAGAAGCTATACAGCTTCCAAGCTTAATTTACTCACAAATATCGTTTCACGTGGAAGACTTGGGTGCGATAGAAGTGGAAGGAAATTGTAGGTATTGTAAGAGCCAATGCTGTAGGGATATTTTGATAGGGCTGGTGTGCGAGGGGGCGTCGATATAAATAAAATTCAGGACTTACGAAGACACGCATGTATTGTTCAGTAAGCCGGCGGAAGACAAGAGAGCAAAAAAATGTGTTGCCACACGGCAGTTACAATTTTACCTAATGTTGCAAGTACAATATTGAGATACTCCCAACATGCTGCCGCCTCACAAGACAACAATAATTGTTTATGAAAAACATTTGCTTAAGTGAAATTTTACTGATTGAACTTTTACTATGACATTGCAGCATGTATATTTAATGATTGAACTTTTACTATGACATTGCAGCATGTAAACATTGTAAACTTCAGTTAAGTGAACAATTAATTTTGAGCAAAGGATGTTACTTTGATTTACATCACATGATAATTTGTTTAGCTTTGAAACAATAAAAAACACAATAGAAATTATCTTTGATATGTCTAATGCTATTAGTTACATACTATAAGACAAAAGATAACTTTAACCACCACCTAAGTTCAAGTACTTTATGCGTCAGATGACTGTACCACAAACTTGACATAATAAACAATAAACATATTTTTTAATCTACAACTAAGTAGTTTTTTTTTTTTAGTCTTAGCCCTACGAAAATTAATTTCTTGGGATGGCATTGATACCCTAAGATGAAACAATTTTAAACGATAGGTAACTAACTTATAAATTACCTACTACTTGTAGGGATTACCTCCACACTATAGAAATGTTTACACAGGCACTAATCATTAATTACATTCTATAGGCAATACACATCTTATGTATGGCTCGAACATGAGTTTTATTATTTGAAGTTCTAACTTCAACAGTTCTGACTTTTCCATCATTACCAGTAAATAGCTTTACAATTCTTGCCATTGGCCAAGACATACATGGTACATTTTCCATTTTTAAAATAACTAAATCGATACCTATCTTTACATTATTTTGATCTTTTTTCCACTTGGGGCGGTTTTGCAAAACATTAAGATAATACTTATGCCACATATTCCAAAACTGTTGCTTTAAATTTGTACATAATTGCCAAAATTTGAGCCTATTAAGTGGAATATCAGATAAGTTATGTTCTGGATACATAGTTAACGCTGAACCTATTATAAAATGACCAGGTGTTAAATAACAATAATCATTGGGATCAGAAGACAATGGTAACAATGGCCGAGAGTTGAGAACTGCTTCTATTTCGGTAAGTACAGTATTTAATTGCTCGTAAGTTAAAACATTATTCTGTAGTACTCTTTTTAAGTGGTATTTCGTACTCTTTACAGCGGCTTCCCAGAGCCCTCCAAATGTGGGCGAATAGCTTGGAATGAAATGAAAATCTATGTTACTCTGTGAAGCAAATTCATACACTTTCTTTTGGTGGCTCTGCGAAGACTGCAATGAGTATAATTCAGATAATTGGTTCCTTGCACCCTTAAAGGTACTTGCATTATCGCAGTGGATTTCAGTGGGCAGTCCGCGTCTGGAAATGAATCTTCTCAGGCAAGCTAGAAACGTTTCTGTGCTGAGATCGGAAGCTAATTCTAGATGGAGAGCCTTTGTTGCGAAACACACCATGACTAATATGTAGCCTTTACCTATTAATGAACGTCTGACTCGAGACAATTTGACATTTATTGGCCCAGCGACTTCCAATCCTATTTTTTGATATGCACGCCTAGTGGCAATGACTCTGCTGGCAGGCAAGGAACCCATTAACTGCTTAGCCACCACTGCCTTTTGTCTGAAACAAGTTATACATTTGTGTGTAAATTTCTTAATTTCTAACAAGCCATTTACAATCCAAAATCTTTGATTCAAGTTCGCAAGCATAAGCCTAGGACCTGCATGTAGCAGTCTTTTGTGCTCTCTTTCAATGAGTAAGTTAGTTATGAGTGAACCCTTAGGTAGTATGATAGGATGCTTTTGTGCATAAGCAATATCGGCATGATGCAACCTGCCACCCACGCGCAATAGCCCTAACTCGTCAAGAAAAGGATGTAAACTTTCTAAATTGCCTTTTACATGATGGCCTTTGCTTAAGGATCCTATCTCATCTGTATAGAACTTATATTGCTCATACTTAATTATGGTCATAAGAGCATTGTTTAATTCTGAACTCGTTAAGAAACTCGTGCTTAATTTCGCTTTACTTTTGTTGACATTATTAAGAAATCTTAGTATATAAGCTAAAAGTCGTATAATTTTGTTAATGTCCGATAATTTATATAAGCGCTCGAACACAAAAATGAGTGGATCAAGAGACTGACACACAAAATTGCTGGAAAACGTCGAACAGGGGTTAGCTTCTGGTATCTCATGCGGCTGAGGCCCGTAGCAAGTAGCATTAGCAAAGTCATACTTACTGTTGTGAAGAAATCGCGGACCGCGCCACCACACGCTCTTGGTTTCCAGGTCCCCTGGCTGCACACCTCTGCTGATGAGATCGGCAGGATTCTCGCTTGTGTTGACATAAAGCCAGTTCCACTTTGCTGTGTTTTGACGAATTACATTTACTCTGTTCCCTACATATGGCTGAAGCTTTGATATTTCGGCATTTAGCCATGCAAGAACGATTTGAGAATCACTGAATAAGTAAACATTGTTTATATTAATTTTAAGCTTTATTGTATGATAAACTTTATTAACCAATTTCGAAAGCAAAAGTACGGCATTTAATTCCAGTCTAGGGACCGTCGTGCCTTTCTTTTGTAAAGGGTTTATGCGTGATTTGGAACAGAGCAAACGTATATGCACATTACCTGAAGTGTCGATGAGTCGCAGATACAAACAGCACCCGTACGCTGTGTTACTTGAGGCATCAGCGAAGCCTATCAGCTCGGAAGTGTTGTAACCTGAAATTCCTACATTTCTATCCAACAAAATAGGTTGCATATTATTTAAATTATTAGTAAATTTGTTCCACTCTTGTTCTAATTCTAGGGGTGGACTATCATTCCAATTTTTATTTGTTATGCATAATTTTTGCATAATAGACTTTGCTACGACTACAACAGGACTGATGAAACCCATCGGGTCATAGATTCTGCCTATATAACTTAAAATGGTTCTCTTGGTAACCTTTTCTGAATTGAAAGGTTGGGGGGGTGTTATTATAAACTGATCTTTCTTAATGTCAATTTGCAAACCTAAGGTTTTCATGTTAAAATTATCCTTTTGTAAATCTAAAGTATCAAAGTATTGCTTCTCTTGAGGAATATTTGACAAAATATGCTCATTATTCGAAGACCACTTATGAGGCTGAAAATTACCTAGTGGAAGCAAGTTGCATAATTGATTTTGAGCAGCCTTTGTAGTTGAAAAATCATCATTAGAATACAAAATGTCATCAACATAACTATTATTTTTAATGACAAAAGAAGCTAAAGGATACTCGTTTTCATTGCGATTAGCTAATTCAACTAAACAGCGAGTAGCCAAGTAACTCGAAGACTTTAAGCCGTAGGTTACTGTATCTAGTCTTATACACTTGATTTCCTCATTAGGGTTGTCTCTCCAAAGTATATTCTGAAGAGAAGTGTATTTAGGATCTACTCTTATATTTCTGTACATTTGTCTAATATCCAATGTGAAAGCATACTTTCCAATTCGAAACAACAAAATGATGTCAAATAAATCTCGCTGAACCACTGGTCCATTTAATTGAACGCCTCGTGAAAAAATTTTTTTACAGGCTCCGCCCACTCACCCCTCGTATCCCATAGTGACATTCTGCCTTCAATCGTAAAGTTTGATTTTCGCGCCAAATGCCTGTGAGGTTTCATCGAAAGTTTAAAGAAGAAGAATAGAGAAACGATGGAGTCGCAATACATTGTATTTAGAACATTTTCTTTGATAATTTAGGTATCTTCAAATTGAATGAAAAATGAAAATGAATACAAATACCTAACAATAGTTTATTAATTGTAAAAAAAATACTATTATTATTAATAAAGTTGTACCATTCGGCGTTTTTCAATACATTTGCGAAAAACAGATTTGTAACTTTTGCGACAGAGGTCCATTTGGGGCCATCCATAAATTACGTCACACTTTAAGGGGGTCGACGACGTGTGGAGGGGTCCTAAATTTGTCAGTTCCAATTCAATAATTATTACTAGATATAAATCGTAAAATATGTGACGCCATCGTTTCTAGTTTTGCCCTTCAGAAGGGCGAGAAAAATAGTTTTAGAATTTTTAAAGCAATATTTATGGAGAAATGGAGAATGTGACGTCACTAAGGGTTTTTTACATTTCATTTAAATGTAAAAAACCCTTAGTGACGTCACAGCTCGGCACGGCGAAACACACACCTTTGCTCACATTTTTTTATCTGGCCTACCCACATAAAAGAAATAGGCCATTCAAAATGTCACATAAAGAGAAATGGGCAAAAGACGCGTTTAAGCCCGACCATTGGGTTTAAACACATAATTCCCCCCCTCCCCTCCCCCCCGTAGGAGCTAAATTTAATTAAACAGATTTTATGCAATATGTTGTGTTTAAAATGAAGATTATTGAATTTACTCAAAAAAGCTTGTAATATGGTAATTATTTTGACAACCTTCTTTGAACAAAGTCGAGGTTGCCGCGCTCCTCCGATGGTGACGCAGCAAAGTTGTATGGGATATCATTATTGTCGAGTTTTAGCCACCAGCAATTTCCTTTGAGAATCCATTATTGTCGAGTTTTGTTTCAAACATAGTTGGCTGAAAATACAACATTGTACAACGCACTTGACGTCGTTCATAAACACATCCCGCTCGCACACTATACGCCACACCTATCGCTCTCTCATTCACACTTGTTGTGGTAAGCGTGGTGAGCCGCCATTTTCAATCCCATTCTTTTTCTGCGCGTGTGTTGTATTATTGTATGTAGATGCATTATCGCTTCGCCAGGTATTCAGTGAAAAGGGAAGTACTTCCACTGAGCTAGGTGACTGTGCGCGGGGACCGCGGTCCAACCGTTGATGGTTGGTAGTTGTATATATGCAAAGTCGCTAAGAAAACTCCGATAGCGAGATAACTTATACTTATGGTACTGGCTTCAAAAGCATACTTTTTCGAGCAACAGTATTGAAAATATGATTTGATTTTTGAATATCTACAACTACTACCACTTTGTGGACCGTTTAATTAGGGATGGAGGAGGGGAGGAGGAGGAGAAGCCCCCTTCGAAGGGAGAATTGCGGAGCCTAATGATCTTTGAGAAAAATTAAAATGTAATTTTGAGGCTAGGTATTCTAAAATGACATAATTTCAAAAGATTAGGTCATTTAACGGGGGGCGAACGAGGGAAAAAGAGGAGAGTAGAGAAGGTGCCCATATCCCCCATATCCACCACGTTTTCTGTTAAAAAAATTACATACATACATACATACATACACTCACGCCTGTTTCCCATGGGGGTAGGCAGAGACTATGGATCGCCACCTGCTACGATCCTTGCACACTTCTTTCGCTTCATTCATATCCATCACTCTTTTCATACATGCCCTGCGGTTTTTGTCACTGCGTACACCAGCCTTTTTTATAATAACCTCTATTTGGTCCGCGTAGGTTTTTCTGGGACGCCCTCGTGCAATCGTTCCTTCCACATTCGCACAGTATATCTCTTTCGTGATTCGCCTTTCATTCATCCTCTCTAAGTGACCAAACCTACTTAGGTTTAGATTATTATTTACATTTATTTATGGTTGAGTGCCTTCAAAGTTTTAACTTTCGTGAATCATTCATTACATTCTTTAAAACTACTATTAATCGCGTAAATGTATTCTTTGATATAAACACGATATTAATTTATAAAATAGAAAACTAGTAAAATCTTTGCAATATGAATAACACTTTTCTTCATAACTGTACAAAACATCGGATGCTAAGCTGCTAATTTGCGAAGATAACCCGTACGTATGGTGCGGTCGCTTTTTAGTGACCTTTACAATTTGGTCGGCTTATTCAAGAATTGCTGTCTCAATCTTGTTTTTGTTAAAACTTTCATGATAGGCGTAATTGAAAGCTGAAATTAACAGGAAGGAATGTTAATGAATTACTTAAATTTGTTTAATGTATGCCATGTGTCTTAATGTTATGGAAACTGTGTGTTCGATCGCTAAAGCACGACCGGTCTAAAATTTATCAAATTTGTTTATATCTTTATATCCTGTAAAGTTACAAAACCTAAAATTCTTGACGTAATAAGTGTCTACCACGGCTTTTTTTTACAGCTGTTTATTTAATTATAAGTGTACTAGTTTACTTGCAAATTCGTTTTTTCTGTTTTTAGAAACTATTTAATTGCGTTGGTTTGCGACAACCAAATCAAAAACTAATGTTTAAACAAATTTAAACAAATTAAGGTCTCTTAGTGGTATTTTTTTCAAACTTCTGCGTTGAACCGTTTTCGAGATCTGGGAAATCCCAAAACGTTACCCCAGCAAAAACTTAAATAACTCAAGAACCATAACACACACAATTTTTGCTATTTGCTAACATTTACCATGCAACAAAAGCTATCTATTCATGTATTTGGTTCCAGGCTGAAACAGCTTTCTTTGCCAGGGTAATGTTTAGAACGTGACCCCAACAAAATCTGTTTTTCTTAAATATCTTAAAAACTACAATTCACACAAATTTTGCTATTAGTAAACAAATTTCTCCTCATGACACACTAATTATCTGATAAGGTCTCATCTCTCTAAAGCACAACTTTTTGCTGGGGTAACGCACACCATTTAACCGGTCGGCCTATAGTACTAATACGAACAAGAATTGTTAACGACATAATCGCCTAAAACGTCACGTTTTCGAGTTGTAAGCTATTAAAGTTGAGCTGGTGGCGACACCACTGGGTAGATTTGAAGCTAAAATAAAACGTAGGTATGGGCTCTAGAATATTGTTTTATGGTCATCTAGGTCCCGTCTAAGTTGCTACGGGTGAGCCGATTTTTTCTAATATTTTTCATTATTTATTCATCTATAAAACAGCTTATGTCACTTTGTTAGATACCTACTTATTATAGCGTGCGCATGATGCGTGCCTAAATAAATAACGTAATAATGCGAGACGTAAGTATTCGTTTTGAGATTATTTATTATTATTGCTATTCTTTTTGCTTTGCCGTTGTCGCGTAAAGAGACTAATGATTCTGCAAAATAATAATATTTGTTCACGATCGAAACTTGTAAAAGTTAAAAGTTGTACCACGGGTCGGGAAAGAAATTTTATTTTACAATATTTATTGTTTTGTTACGCAATGGCGACTCTTGGAAGGTTTGTTCTGTTGATAATTTTCATCTCCTAAAAATAGGTTGGATAAGTATTAGAGACTCTTTGTCTTTGAAATGTGGGAGAAATTAAAACTGTCATTGTCAGTATACTGTCATTTTACGTGTTTTGGCTGGTGAATTTTTGGAGCGCTCAAGCACAGGTCTGTCCTCAAGGAAGGCTCGCGGCCGTCTGAAATTTCGGTGCAAAGAGGTAAAGTAATATAGCTTCCCAGCGCAAAGAAAGGGACAACAATAGCGCACGCATTCCGAAATAAAATAACGTAAGCGACATTATGAAAATAGTTGATTTATTAAAAAACTAAATTATTTTTGAAAAAATTGGTTTTATCAAAAGTTGGAACTATTTATTACTTATCTTATTAACCTAATTTCAGTTTAAACTATGAGTCCGTTTGCTTACAGTACTGCAAAAATGATATGAGAGGCATCAACTTTGGATTTTTTTTCTATCGAGAAAATTGTTTCCATTCATGTTTTGAGCTTGATCAAAAAATTTAGTTATTAGTCTATTTTAACATATTCCAAAATTAGAACAATAGTAGTAGGATCAATAGGACTAAATCTAAATTGAAAACCATGAAAATCCACGAGGTATCCTCTTAATGATACCTTTTTGCTGGTTTTCATGGAACCGTCAAAAACAGTACGCAGTTTTGTTGTTTTGTTATTTTCATTGATCACCGCATGGTGTGGTAAAAAATAAACTGCATCTTTATTTAAATCATACGACTTGATGTCTACATAGTGACCATGGTTCAGCGAAAGATATTCATGAATGAACTGTTGATATTGTTTGAACAATGGAGGCTGAGCATGTAATTTCTTTTCCAAATTTATAAATCTTTTCAAAGCAAAATGAAATGATTCTCCTAATGCATCATTAATATCTGTCAAAGACAACTTTAAAGGTAAAGCTACTTCAAATTGGTTATTAGTTAATTTGACATGACTTTGAAATATTTGCTCGCAAAGCTCATGTTCTGTAGTTTGC
The DNA here is from genome assembly GCA_928269145.1 of Agriphila tristella. Lineage (NCBI taxonomy): Eukaryota > Metazoa > Arthropoda > Insecta > Lepidoptera > Crambidae > Agriphila > Agriphila tristella. Next base: position 23,757,083 of record OV743436.1, on the reverse strand, counting down.
TCATTAAAAACTTCAGGAACTTTTTCATTAGTCCAAAATTTTGACAGAATGTCGTTCAAACTTAATTCACATTTTAATACTACTTTGTTACAAGTGGGCCGAGAAAGTTGATGAGGAAGGTTACCTGCGACTATGTTACCAAACACTGTGTTAACTAGGTGGACAGTGCGAGCTGGTGAGCTATCACTTGCAGTCTGCAGCGGGTATTCCCTGCTGACTGGCTGAGCGGACACACTTGCACTCGTTGGTTGACTCGGTATCAATGCCTGGAAAAACACATCGGCTCCTATCAACATATTGATTTCACTTGGCACGTTAAATTGCTCGTCGGCTAACTCTATTCCGTTTGGCAAGTTAAGTTCGGAGGAATCAAATTTAAAATGAGGCAAATTACATGTTATTTGTTCTATAATTTGAAAATTAACTGTTGCTTTGAATGGTGTTTTCAAAGAATGTATTTCTAAGGGGATGCAAGCTTTAATATTGCTTTTTGCATTGGCAATGCCAACGATGCTTATGGAATTCTGCTTTGGTTTCATGCCAAGCAGTTGCACGACCTTGGTGGTCACAAATGAGACTTGCGAACCGCTATATGGTACTCGGTGCCATCAGTCCCTATTACCTTAATTCTGGCTGTGGGAAGAAGCACATTATTGCATTTATTATTAAAATGTCCTGCTAATGACACAGGAGGTGCGGGTGTAGATGGACTGCAATGCACCAAAGTGTTGTGAGATCCTTTGCACTCTGAGCACCGAAAATGATATCTACATTTTCCTAAATGCGCACCTAAACATACATTGCACAACTTATTTTCCTTAACAAATTGAACTCTGTTATCTACTGGTTGCATTTGAAATGTAAAAGGAATTAAAATAAAACGTCATGAGCAATTAAAAGTTCTAGTTTTAATTGTATCTCTGTATAATTATTTTTGGTATTTAACAAGAATTCCAAGCATACAATTACTCGATATCATGGGAAAGTACTAGTATTACCAGTTTAAACAGTATTCAATACAATAATACACTGATACCTGACCTTAAGCAGTGGTATCTCTCCAGCAGGAATAGCGTATCGCGACAAATTTATCAAAGTCATCTGGTATTATGACTTTATTTAACAACTTTATTGAAAACACTTATTTCACCGTTCAACCTTTCACTGTGACGACTTGAGCACGACTGAGCGCGCCTCTACCCCGTCACCGCATATTTAAACGTTATGCGTGGCGTGGTAGGGGCGAGCGTGGCGTGACTGGCGTGGTAGGGGCGACTGCAGTCACCCGATTACTACAACTACCGTTTAAGTACTTTTAATGGAATAAACACACAAATTTAGTTGTACTACATGGTTCATCACGAATAATAATTAAAGTAATTTATACAGTAACCTTACAGTCGGCCATCCTGCTAGAGCGAGTCCCATCGCGTAAAACAATATCTTTTATAACTCTGAGTACATCCATTCAATTAGTCATAAAATATTCTTAAATAAAAACATCATTTTATTAGAAGAAAAATAGCAGCCTTCCAACAAAATATTTCGCATTTTTGCGAAAGTCATAATTATTATTTAATTACATTACAAATATTTATTGCATGACACAAAACGTAATTACGTTTTTATTTATACATAAGTAGGTATCCAGAAAACATCCCGTTAGAGAAAGGGTATGTATATAAAGTGACATTTATTTGTCTACAATTAACGTAATTAGATTACTTAATTTAATTAAACTTAAAATTTTACAATTCAATTCAACTCTGTTTACATCAATAAAAATATAGTCGTATGGCATTTCATCCGAGCACGTTATAAACACGAGCAATAGCTTGTTTAACGATAGATTATCAACATCAAAATTCATTAATATAATTACAAGATACTTTAGAAATTAAAAATGGATGTATACCTTAAATAAATTGCTAAGGGGTTAATATTTCATTGCACCGAATTATAAAGATTGCAAACTTAGAAATATTTTTTTATCATTAGCTATTGCAACTTATTTTATTTACTTAAGTCTTAGACTCATTAGTTACGTGTAGGCATTTCAATATTTGTCTCCAATACAAACTTAGTTTAGAAAAATACCTTCTAACAACAATCAACAAAAAGTCATCAAAACGCTATAAAAGGCTCATCATTAAAATAGAAAATTGAAGTAATCGTTTCTGTAAATATGTATATATATATATATATATATATTACTAAATACTATATTGAATGTAATATCTTTCTCATACCATTTGTAATGCTTGAAATACTTTTATAATTTTTATACCATATTAATTAAAAAATCACGCGCGGCGGCGCTATGGCTATGGGCAGCATTAATTACATGGATTAAACGTTTTAATAAAAATTTGCCCTGAGATAACTTTGGGGTGCACCCAGTGCTTCAATTAGTGTAACACAGTGACAGAAAAAGCATATTTCAGTGACACATGTCATAAACTATTATGATATCCAATAATTTAATCATCAATTTGCAAAAAGTTTTCTTTCTTTTAAGTAGTTATTGTACCTACATAACACTTGTACTATTATGTATTTCGTGACACAACTCAGTAAGAGTAAAATTTGTTACTTCTTGAACTAATAAAAAATAGCATTCTACATTACAGCAAGGTAAAAAAAACTTTTTATTTTATTTACAAAGTATTCTGAAGGTCTTTTAAATTAGTAATGGTTTTAAATTTACCCTTACTAATTTAACCAGGTTAACCTTTTGTTTAGTTATATACATTAGCATACTTCCCTATATAATGGATATGTAAATGTAATATGTACTAAAGAGAAGTTTAGATATCGTAGAAGTGACTCCACTATACACACAGTACGTTATGTGGAGGTACCTTCCTTGAATATAACTGCACATTTTAAAAACTCGATCAGAATAAACACTAAGTAATAAATGATTTTAGAAATCAGTATTTTGGTAATCTTACTTCCCATAGCGGGCACACAGAGTCCAAATACAAATCACATTATGTATTATCAATCCATGTACAAAAGTAATTAGCTATAATCCCACACAAGCACCACCCTTACTATCTATCTGGTTTAAGTTTTTTTTCCAGTACCTACGGTGCCCAATATAATGTGTTCTAAAAGCAGATTGAATTGTCCTACTAAGTAAGTAGTTACTTCATTCTATCGCGACCCTCAGTCATGAGGAACAAGAAAAATCATGATAAAAGGATTTTTTTTTCTTTTTAATATTATTTCATTTTAATGAGGAGCACTGTCATCACCAGGACCGTGCGTTAGTCTACAGAATTACTTAATTGTTTTGTGAAAAGTTTCACCTAGTTTATGGATCGCCTTGAATTTCTCAAATAGAAAAGGCAGGGTAAATTACCCAATTATTGGTATTTAGAGTAATAAACCGAAACAATAAATTTTGCCTATTGATTTTAGTAGCTCTATTTGAAATAAACATAGTGGGTGCTACACGCAACGCAATACACAATACGGATTCTCTCTTTTTTTTTGTATTTTGTATGTATGTCGTTTTAAGCTATTACCACCACACATACACCATCATATTATGTATAAATAAATAAACCCATAGTCCATTCATTAGTACCCTTCATCCTATTATTGGCATGTACCGATCAAATTACTGGTACACCTTACGCCAATAATAATTTAATAGGCAACAGTTAATAAAATTATAGGTATTATTCTCAGTACCTTTATTAAAATATTGGCATGCTTTCACCAAGTACAGGTACAACTTAGAAGTTTTATTTTCGACTATTGGAATAGGGCCAATTTTTTGAAGCCTTATAGAAAACTTCATTATTATTTATGAATTATTTAATTTCAAATTTGTCCTGAATACTAACATAGGATTTAAGTTAATTGTTACTAACAAAATGGATTGTAATATCTGAATTATGAAATAAATTATTATTATTGTACGGTCTCAACACCGCACATATTTTTGCTGACTCGCGACACACTTTAGTTGCGCGTCATTGTTTACTTTATTAATTATATTTTAATTTGTGTTTGAGTACGCAATAGCGCTTGCACTAGACGGTCGAGCAAAGAGTTACCTACAACTTATAATTACTGTAATATTTTAGTCATTTACAATAAACAACTGTTTAAACTTTAACTTCGGTGACTTCTTTATCTGCGTGCTACAACTACCTAACTATCCAACATTCCAAAGTGTATGGGACACACTGGCTCATACATTTTTATGGTCCTTCGAGATTTGAACTTAAAAAGGATTTTTGTGGTCCTTCAAGAACTATTGGTGATTTAGTGTTTCTTTTTTGGCTGTGACAGTAGCGAATCGGTTTGGCTGGCCTCCCACAAGCGGGTCTCACCAGTCGAATTGAGACGGGCGCACATACTGTTGTGGCTGATTAGAGCACTGAGCACTGACCACCAGCGATCGAGTGACTACATCATCGACTGCGAAACTAACTGAGAACTTTGAAGCTCAACTTTTGTGTTAAACTAACACAGCTACATAACTACGAACTTCCATCTCCTTCTGCGTGAACTGCGTGTGAGGGAACTCAACTTATACTTCTGGTTTTCGTGAGCAGCGCGGAAATCTGCTAGACAACTACGAACTTTCATCTTCTTCTACGTGAACTGCGTGTGAGGGGACTCAACTTATACTTCTGGTTTTCGTGATCAGCGCGGAAATCTGGCCAACATCAACATGGACAAACTAGAACTCCAGCAAGCATGCTTTGAAAACATCAAAACACTGTGTGCGAGCTACAAAAAGGATCCTAAGGTACGGAAGACGGAAGATTACTTAACTAGTCGGATTGTCTCTCTTGACTCGCAGTGGATAGATTTTGCAGAGAGACATGAAGTTCTATTGCAAGAAATTGAAGACAAAAACATAAAATACTTCTCGGACAGCGTATTCGAAAAAACTAAGGTTATGTATGAAGATACTATGAAAGATATGCGAGCTTTACTTGACCGATTCACCAAAGATATCAAGTTTGATTTAACGGGATTAGTAAGCGAAGATTCAACTCAAAACATCAAAACTTTGCTGAGCAAACAAGAAAATAACTTCAAAGCTATTGACAGAGCTATGTCTAAAATCGATTTAAAGAAAATTACTGAGAAATGGGAGCTAGAAGATCATCTTTCCATACTAAAATCCAAGTGGGAACTTATTGAGAAGTATCACTGGGATATCGAGTCATCCCTACAGGGAGAAAACTGTGAAAAATACTACGCTACTTTTGTTGAAATCGAAGACAAGTATGACGAACTGAAAAAAACGCTTAACAGCAGAATATGGTCGAACGGCCACTATGAAAGGTCAACGCCACGAATTGAGGTGCCTGAGTTTTTTGGAAGCTACACACAATGGATTTCCTTCAAGGATCTTTTCTTGGAAACCATCCACAACAACCCGCTGATTAATAAAGCTCAGAAGATGCAACACCTGAAAACGAGATTGCGTGGTGAAGCTGAGAGATTGGTCCAGCATCTGAGCATAAGTGCAGAAAACTATACATCCTGCTGGGAGATACTTATGCAACGCTATGATAACACGAGGTTACAATTTACGTCATACGTTAACAGCATACTTAACTTGCCTACTATTCAACAGCCTGACGCTTACAACCTGAAACGAATGCATGACGTCATAAACGAATGTTTGAACGGACTGTCAAACATACAAGTGGACACATCTGGCTGGGATCCACTGATCGTTCATCTTATGACTTTGAAACTTGATTCCTGTACTCTCAATGAATATGTGAAGGAGCTTCCGAACCATAGAGACTTACCTACTTTAAACGAGTTTCTTTACTTTCTGGAGAGCAAATTCATGGCGTACGAGAGCCTGAAAAATGCAAAAAAGGACTCAAACAAGCAAGCAACTAACTTTACTACTCCGAAACCTGTCAACAAGAGCTTTCATCCGAGAAAATTTAACTATCAACTTGCGAAAAGAAATGAAAACTCCAAAGTTTATTATTCTGCCTACGGACAATGCCCTCTATGCGAACAAAATCACGTGCTCATGCAATGCACACGATTTATCGAAATGGACACAGCGCAACGCGCGAACACTGTTGCGAAATTGCATGTGTGCAAAAACTGCTTATTTAGTCATGGAAACAATGAATGTCAGTCGACGAAAAAATGCAAAGAGTGCAATTTAAATCATCATACCTTATTGCATAACTCGAATGTAAACAAACCTATCGAAACTAAAAATAACTTCAAAAAACATTTAAGCCAGAGATCATCACCATCCACCTCGCAACCCTTACAACAGCAGCAGAGCTCTAATCATTTATCAGGGGATGAAATGGAAGTTTTGCTGCCGACTGTACAGCTCAATGTCCTGTCTGCAGATGGAACCAACATTACTCTTAGATGCTTGTTGGATCAAGGATCGCAAGTTAACTTGATCTCACAGAACGCCGCTCAACTACTAAGATTACCTAGGCAAAACCTTAATGCTACGGTTACTGGAGTGGGATCTGTATCTGGAAACTGCAAGGGACAGCTGCAACTTACCTGCAAGTCAATACACTCAGACTACACCCTTAACTTTGAAGCTTTAATAATGAACAAATTGACTAACAACTTACCTAACGCTACCTTCAAGAAAGGCGACTGGTCACATCTTGAAAACTTGAAGCTTGCTGATCCACAGTATAACATCGCTAACCCAGTAGATCTATTATTGGGAGCAGACATATACTCAGAAGTTATTTTGGATGGAGTCCTGAAGGGCAGTCAACTACAATCACCTATTGCGCAACAAACAAAGCTTGGGTGGATCTTATGTGGCAAACTGAAAACATACAACTGTCACGTGACTTTAATCGATTTGAACGAACTAACTAAGTTTTGGGAAAATGAAGATATCAACCCTGGAAATAGCGATATATCTACAAACGATCAATGTGAAATATTTTACTCCCAAACCGTTCAAAGAGCGTCGGACGGCAAATATATCGTAAAGATGCCATTTATTGCTGACTTTGAGAAAAAACTTGGAAACTCGAGATCGATAGCTGTGTCTCAATTTTTACAACTTGAAAAACGACTAGAACGTAATGAAAAACTCAAAATCATGTACAAGGACTTCATAAGGGAATACATCAGCCTAAATCACATGAAACCAGCCACTTCCCTGAAAACTTCGGGAATACAGTGCTTTCTTCCCCATCATGCAGTCCTGAAAGAGAGTTCAACTACTACTAAACTGAGAACGGTGTTCAACGCATCTCAAAAAACTACAAGCGGTTACAGCCTAAACAGCTTACAAGAAAAAGGGCCTAACCTACAAAAAGAAATAATAGCGCTTATTTTGATGTGGCGAACTTTCAAATACGCCTTCACTGCTGACGTGGAGAAAATGTATCGCTGCATCTGGCTAGCTGATGAACAACAACCCTTACAAAAAATCATCTGGCGTGACTCACCCGACCAGCGTCTTGAAGAATTTCAACTCTGCAGCCTTACTTACGGTATGAAAAGCGCTCCTTGGCTGGCACTGAGAACGCTGAAGCAGCTAGCTAATGATGATGGTCACCTATATCCTGAAGCTGCAGAGGCCTTGAGAAACAACTTCTTCGTCGATGACGTCCTGTATGGTCACAACACGCTTCCCGGTGCCCTAAAACTACAACAAGACTTACTTACCCTGATGAAAGGCGCTGGAATGAACCTACGAAAATGGTTATCTAACGATCCTGCTTTACTCGCAAACCTGGAAGAAAATCAAGTTTCCACACAGAATGTGTTTGACTTTAAAAATGAAGAATCAACTAAAACGCTCGGACTTGGTTGGAATCCGAAAACTGACTCATTTTTATTTAACTGGAACTTGGAAATTACTAATGAACAAACGCTAACTAAACGACAGCTACTTTCTGAAATATCAAGACTTTACGATCCTTTAGGATGGTTATCGCCGATAACAGTGGCAGCTAAACTACTTTTCCAGAAAGTTTGGATAAATAATAACATCGGCTGGGATGAAAAATTACCAACAGAAATACAAAATGAATGGTATAATTTAAAGCTGGAACTACCGATAATAAGAAACATGAAACTCGACAGGTGGATCGGCGGCACGCGCCATGATATACTATTACTCGGATTCTGTGACGCAAGCGAAAAAGCTTACGCTTGTGTCGTGTACAGCTGCGTTATCAGTGAAGAGGGAACACCGACTATAAAGCTACTAGCGGCGAAGACTAGGGTTGCCCCCTTATCGCAGAAGGCCAGTTTGCCCCGCCTCGAGCTTTGTGGATCATTGCTTTTGGCCAAACTTATGGAAAAAATCACAAACTCGCTCCCTGGATACAACATCTCTATTAGAGCATGGAGTGACTCACAAGTTGTACTGGCGTGGTTACAAGGTGAAACATCAAAATGGGAGAGATATGTGGCTAACCGTGTCACACAAATAAAACAAGTCATCCCTGCAAAACTATGGCAGTATGTACCATCCGAGCAGAACCCTGCGGATTGTGCATCCAGAGGAATGCATCCGAAAAAACTTGCTGACTTCGAACTTTGGTGGAATGGTCCAGAATTCCTCAAACTGAAACAGGAACAACAAGTACAAGAAAAGATATCTTGTTTGTTTACAACTCAAACAGATATGATTGTCGCTGAACCGAAATCGACAACCCTAGAGAACAAATGGAAAGATAACTTTATTTATGAATTGTTAAATAATTGCAGTTCATTAACTCGAGTACAGCGAGTAACGGCCTGGATTTTGCGCTTTGTCGGCAAAATACGCCATATGACGAAACAAGACACGCCATACCTAACTGCAGCGGAAATAGCGGACGCGAATAAAAACATTATTTTATTTGTACAGAAATCACAACTTAGTGACGATTACAAACGTCTTATCAAGAAGGAGCCTGTAACAAATAAGAGTGCCATGTACAAACTAAATCCGTACTTGGATGAGAAGAACATTATTCGCGTTGGTGGAAGACTGAACAACTCAAACTTACCATTTGAAACTAAACATCCCATCCTACTACCACATAAAGGACGATTCACACAACTTCTGATCGAGCAAGCCCACCTGAAGATGCTGCACGGCGGAGCTCGACTGGTTTTGGCATACATCAGGCAAAGATACTGGATTATTGGCGGAAACCGAGCGGTCAAGTCACATCTACGTAACTGTGTCCAGTGTCATCGCTTCAAATCAAGTCAAAATCATCAACTGATGGGGGACCTGCCTCATCCTCGAGTGAATCCAACTAGAGCCTTCACTTTCACAGGCGTCGATTTTAGTGGAAATGTGGAAGTGAAGCTAAGCAAAGGAAGAGGCGTACGTACATCTAAGGGGTACATAGCTATCTTCGTGTGTATGGCCACGAAAGCTGTACATATTGAGCTGGTATCAGACCTGACCATGGAAACCTTCATTGGTGCCTTTCAAAGGATGTGTGCTAGACGCGGCACCCCGAAGCACGTATATTCCGACTGCGGAACGAATTTTGTCGGAGCCTCAAAACTGTTACGCACCGAATTTGAAGAGTTCCAACAACTGCTGTCACCAGAATTCTTTGACGAGATTGCGAAGCTGGAAGTAGAGTGGCATTTTAACGCTCCTGCCTGGCCCAGCGCTGGGGGTCTATGGGAGGCGGCCGTGAAGTCGCTAAAATATCACCTGCGACGCGTTCTCGGAGCTCAGAAGCTCACATTCGAGGAATTCACAACTTTACTTACCAAGATTGAAGCCTGTATGAACTCCAGACCTCTATGCCCGCTGACCGAAGATCCTGAGGAGTTTTATAACTACTTAACTCCTGGCCACTTCCTCACTGGCAGTCCCATAACGTCACTTCCAAGATCGGACTACACTGACATCAACAGCATCGATATAAGACGTCGCTGGCAACTTACCGAGCACATGTTTCAGCAATTCTGGAAAACCTGGAGCAGCGACTATCTAACTCAACTTCAAACACGCGCTAAATGGAACACTCCAAAGGCGAACATTCAAGAGGGTGATATTGTGCTGGTTAAAGAAAACAACCTACCCCCTGGAAAATGGGCCTTAGGACGGGTCATCCAACTACATCCCGGATCCGACGGCTACGTGAGAGTGACTACCATAAAAACTCAAAAGGGAACATTCAAGAGGCCTATAGTAAAACTATCTCCACTGCCAATTCTCAATACCGCAGAACTGAAAAATCAGGACATAGATAAGCCGCCTGAAACGATAAAAACACAACAAAAACCCGAAAAACTAACTGCAAAGAAAACAGCGAAGAAATGCTTACCTGCATTATTTACAACTTTATTTACAATGATTGTTATGGCAACAAGCGCACGCGCTGAGACTTATGGCAGCGGCGCGGCGCCGGGAGCTCAGATTTCAAACATCGATGCCGGTCGCCCAATTTACTACGACTCTATCGGAAAAATACAAACCATACATGACGAATGGATACTTCTCATGTATTACAACTTAACTAACTATTTTGATGGGATACAACGAGTGCAAACCTATCTGGACGGCATCAGCAGGTTGTGTGAAGAAACAGACCCTCGTTACTGCAAGACCACCCTGCAACAACTGTACCACGAGTTGGACGTGATTGGCTACTACAACAGTATCCTGCTGGCCCCCCAGAAACATCTTACTGACCGCAAGAAGCGAGGACTAATCAACGGAGTAGGCTCGATAGCAAACAGCCTATTTGGAATTTTAGATCAAAGCTTCGCCGAGAAATACAACGATGACATAGAGTCTATACAGAATAACGAGAAACATCTACTAGATTTGATTAAAAATCAAACGTCGATTGTGGAGCTACAAAACAGCATTTTGAAAACGAGCGAAGATAACATTAATCGACAACTAAACTTATTAGATGATTTTGTCAACCAAACGGAGTCGAACCTGGTTAAAATGGAATCACAGATAGAAATCGCAATGGCTACAAGCTACTTTAGCACGGAATCGCTCGCATGTTATCTACTGATTAACAACTTAAAGAAAATTCAAGATCTATTTTTCAATACGTTAACTGATGTATACAAAGGCCAGATAGATGTGCATTTGATAACTCCGGCTAACCTTGTGAAGCAGATTACTGAGATTTCTGGGAAATTGCCAAGGTCACTCGCCCTACCCATAGAAGATATAAGAGGAGATATAAAAGATTTGTACAAGATGTTATACGTAAAGGCACGTGTAACAAAAACTTTCTTCTTATTTGAAGTGCATATTCCACTAACTTCGAACGACGACTTCAAATTATATCGAGCGATTCCATTACCAGTCACATCAGACACAGGAAAATACGCAATGCAACTGAGCTACGAATACATTGCGGTGGACTTAGAGAAGAGTACTTATGTTTCGCTTACCGAAGGAGAAATGAACTCGTGCATACAAATAAAAGTTGATAATTTTATTTGTAATAAGAACCTACCTGTCTCGGACCTACACAATAACAATGCGCCTTGCGAAGCAAAATTATTGGGTCATCGCTCGGCCTCGCCCTGTGGAATAAAAACAATCGAATGCAAGGACGCATGGATAAAGTTACATGCACCGAACAGCTGGCTGACGATTTGTTGCGAGACTTGTACATTACGGGCGATATGTGACAATGATGTAATGACGTCACATGTCATGAATAGCTCCGGGATTGTGACTTTAGCACAAGGTTGTGTGCTGCAAACGGAGGAGTCCATCATCCATTCGCATAACCAATACTACAGTAACGTGAGACTTAACTACAGCTTCATGACACCATCACTGAATTCGCCTATAAACAACATAGTCAACGTGAAACACTACAACTTCAACCTGTCTCACTTACAATTATCTGAAGAAGATTTGAGACTGCGGAAGGTGGACGAGGAACTTACTTCTCTTCGCGCTCAGGAGGATCATCTGCCGACGACTATCAGTACACATGACATTCACCAATATGTCATCTGCTACTCAATACTGGTACTGGCTATCATCATCATCAGCATATGGGCTTTAAGAAGATGCGGAGCTTGCTCATACCCTCAATGGTTAAAAAAGAAGACCACAGTAGACCAACCAGTATATGAAGATATCGAACTACAACCAGTACCTAAGAAAAATCAACCACGTGAAGAGAAACCCAAGACTAAGACATCGAGCGCAAGGAAGCTGCGTGAGGAGCGTGCTGGCTACGCCGAACCCTTAGCTGGAAAAAGCAACGTCTCTTTTAATTTTGAAAATTGATTTATTTACTTTGTACAGCTTCCTCTTTATCTCGACTGTTTCTTCCTTTTCTGGTTGCCAACATGTACGGTCTCAACACCGCACATATTTTTGCTGACTCGCGACACACTTTAGTTGCGCGTCATTGTTTACTTTATTAATTATATTTTAATTTGTGTTTGAGTACGCAATAGCGCTTGCACTAGACGGTCGAGCAAAGAGTTACCTACAACTTATAATTACTGTAATATTTTAGTCATTTACAATAAACAACTGTTTAAACTTTAACTTCGGTGACTTCTTTATCTGCGTGCTACAACTACCTAACTATCCAACATTCCAAAGTGTATGGGACACACTGGCTCATACAATTATTATTTCCATTATTTGATTAAAAAAATACATTAAATGATCATTGAAAATAAGGTTCTAATTTCTCATTAGATATTAAGATAATATGCCAAAACATTATAATTGAGTTTTTTCCATAATTAGGTAACACAGTTTATCGAATAATATTCATGTTTTTTTATGTTAAGTTTAGAGTGCCAACAAATATAAGGGTGTAATAACAGGTTAAGTCACCCCTACATGATTGACGTGAGAAAATTATGTTAAAATTGTAATAATCCGGTATCGGAGATAAAATGCAATGAATACGAAAATAATTATTTTGTCTAGAAATTGTATCATTGATTACGAAATTTCATTTCATTTTTTTCATTTAAAAATTCTTTATTTCATATTATAAACAATATTGTAACAAGTACTAAGATAATACATGTACATTGATTAATTTAAAGATACTTCATTAGGCTTAACTTACCACCTACGAATGCTTTAGAAATATATGTTATTCCACTTTAGTTTTATTATCTTGAAATATTAACACACAGTATTTAAATGGCACTATTCGCAGACAAAAAAAATCTACAAAACAAAAGTGATTTGCTTATTGCATATCAGATTACGAAATAAAAAGCACAATAGTTTTGTTTTTCAATAACATTTGTAGGAATGTGAAGGAAGAATTAGAATTAATATTAAGTATAGTAAAATTACTGTTGCATTATTGTGTATTATGAATATAGTTTTATTTTAAGATTTATATGTAATTATTTCTTTTATTTATTGTTTGTTCAATTTTTTTTTCTTATCAAATTGGATCAATAATTGTTATCTGAAATAAATGAATTTTATTATTTTTCTTTTACTACCGGTAAACTTCAGTAGAGTAGGTCATTGCTCACAATGGCCATTTAAAAATATATACGCTCAATACACCATTATAAATGGCATCACATTCTATGTTTTACTAATTACTCATTAAATGACTTGGCAACAGATGCACGAGCTGATCATAGTGTAGTAAAATTAATAAGAATAATATTTGAAATTGAATTACTAGTTTATTAAAAGAACGGTAGGTATAGCCATAATTGGCAATAATACATGGCTGGACTCATTGGACTCAATTAGTTGCATTGCAGTAAATACATTTAAAGAGGATTTACATTCAGCATACTTAATTATTTGCTCTTTATTGTACTCACAAAAGAGTTGCAGAGGAGTTATTAATTAAATCATTGTAAGGAGAACTGGATTTATCTTTCAGATAGCTTTCTTGCAGGTTCCAGCAAACCCAGGACATGTTAGGGATTTTTCAAGTAAGTATGGATAAGTTATGTACTGCAAATATCTAGAGTACTTATGTTTATATTGGTTTTAGTGTGCGTTCGTCGCATCTATATCTATCATTTTAACTAAGAAAAATAATATAAACAAAACAGTAAAATAATACTTATAACGATGATAAAACATTCTGATGATTTAGATTTAAAAGAAATGATTATAATAATTATAATCTAGAAAACTTGTTAAAAATTACCTTACGGATGTTCGCAATAATTTTACTTGCTTGTCAAACAATATGGCTAAGAACAGTTATTAAAAAATAAATTTAAGTGGAACAAAATTAAGAGAACTTGCATGAGTTGCATGTTCAAAAACCAAATACATAAACAGTTTTTTTTCACGCTACATACTTAATGTAGTAGTATGTAGCGTATAGTAGCGTGTAGTATTTAGACTATGTACATCTAACATAGCAAAACGTTTAAATAATATAAACAGGTGGGTTATTAATTAAGATAAAGATTGCTATCAGATTCAAGCCTCGTACGTACTAAAGTCAACCCTACTCTAGATGATTTTATTACTTAGGTATTTACTTCTTACAACAGACAATTATAATTGCATTCACTTGATAATGCTCTGATAAATTTTGAAAAATGAGATATTGAGAAGCAAGCTTCATGTCCAAGAAAAGTTATAGTCTACCTAAGACTTTCTTTATCTTCGAATTATTTATATTATTCTCTTTAAGCATTTGCGTAAATTATACACACTTTTTCTTTATTTAATAATCAATAAAACTAACTTAAATTAATGTTATCAACTCAATCTATTGCAATTCTTTTCAAATAAGTATATTCATCGATGAAGTCTGTCTTAAGCCTAAGTTATGACTCTTGATATCGTATAAACCAGCACGAATGCTTGCGACTGTAGCTGACTTTCAAGCGCCCGCTTCCTTACTCAAGATATTGCCGTCTGAATATTTTACTAGTTGTTACTACGGCGCCTTACGCTCTCACAGCTGCGTCTTAAATTGTACAATTTTGAACAAAGATTACACAGTATTACTTAATTTATCGATCGATATGATAACCAATAATAGACCTATAGTCTCGGATAATATATTAAAAAACGTAGCTAGCTTTCTAGTTATTCTTAATAACAGTTTTTTTTTTAATAAGAAATAGTTTATTTGTTATTAATTAAAAATGTGATAATGCCAATAATTTCGATAATTCTTACTATGAAAATTCCTTCTAGCGTTGTACGGCCTCTCAAGGATGATGCCTTACGTTCTCACAGCTGTATTTTAAAATATATAAACAGCTTATATACGACACACCGAGCGCTTGCGGCTTTGCCCGACTATGTCAGGCTCCCTTCCGCTCCCTCACTCGTGTCGCAAAATATTACGATTCGAAATTGCGTTTGACGCTTTACGCCCTCATAGCTGCGTCTTAATTATATAAACAGAGAAAGTAAATAAGACATACCGAGCGCTTGCGGCTTTGCCCGACTATGTCAGGCTCCCTTCCGCTCCCTCACTCGTATCACTATTACAATTTGAAATTTCGTGTAACCACGTAGTGGACGCTCAACAGCATCAGTTGGAGTCAAAATTGTTGCTATGAATCTTGCACTCAACTTCCAATTTGCGATATGCATTTTTTATTGCTGAAACTTGCACAAAATTTTATGTAATTAATCACTATTTGTCACCCAATAAATTTAGAATGGTCTTATCATATTTAATTAATTGGGCAACTGAATTGTTATATGATTGTAGGTACAGAATCCGTAATCTATGCTCAATATGTTACGTGACACGTGATCTTATTTGTATTCAATGTAAAAAGACAGCAGGGATGGGAAAATGCTAAATTGATCTTAAAAGAACAGTTATTTTCCAACTTTAACTGTAATATTGGTAATATTAGTATTATATCAGTATCAACAAAACGTTTCATGAAAACTAAACCTGTATTAGAGAAAACTATCTTAGAGAGAGAGAGTGAAAAAAAAATGCTACGTAATCCGCCTCTGAGCACTAGAGTGAATAGTTATAGATGATTTCTATAAATAATTTCTCCCTCTAGTTATCATCATAGTATGCTTACGTGGAATTCTCCATTTTATTTATTTTGTGCGGGCAGGATAAGCGAGAATTCTAAAGAAATCTCGTTTATCTCACTTCTGAAGTTAAAAGGAATTAAAATAAAACGTCATGAGCAATTAAAAGTTCTAGTTTTAATTGTATCTCTGTATAATTATTTTTGGTATTTAACAAGAATTCCAAGCATACAATTACTCGATATCATGGGAAAGTACTAGTATTACCAGTTTAAACAGTATTCAATACAATAATACACTGATACCTGACCTTAAGCAGTGGTATCTCTCCAGCAGGAATAGCGTATCGCGACAAATTTATCAAAGTCATCTGGTATTATGACTTTATTTAACAACTTTATTGAAAACACTTATTTCACCGTTCAACCTTTCACTGTGACGACTTGAGCACGACTGAGCGCGCCTCTACCCCGTCACCGCATATTTAAACGTTATGCGTGGCGTGGTAGGGGCGAGCGTGGCGTGACTGGCGTGGTAGGGGCGACTGCAGTCACCCGATTACTACAACTACCGTTTAAGTACTTTTAATGGAATAAACACACAAATTTAGTTGTACTACATGGTTCATCACGAATAATAATTAAAGTAATTTATACAGTAACCTTACAAATGATTTGCAAGAAAATAATTTGTGAGTTTTTGACTTACAGTATTTGCAGGTTGATGTCGCTACCCCGATGAGTGAAGCTGCCTTGATGCTGGGACGCGCTTGCTGCTGCCCTTGCTCGACGCTTTCCAGCGCTATTGCCCTCCTTTCCAGGAACTTTAGGAGATTGTCTAGCTTTTCAGTCTCGAGATCCTTTTCAAGCTGGTATGCACGTGCCGTGAACGCATCTAGTTTTCGGATTAAAATACAAATGAGGATAGAATCCCAGTAGACGATGTCAGGGTTGTGGGTTTTAATGGCTACCAATTGCTGTCTTACAATAGCTAGAAAATTTCTGAGATTTTCAGAATTAGACCTAGTAATAGGTTTTAAATCTAATAAATTACCTATCTGTTCAGAAACAATCCTGCTCTTATTTTCATACCTATTTTTTAAAATGCCTAAGGCTTCACTATAACTGTCTGCACTCAAGGGTAGGTTTTTTATTAAATCGAAGGGCTCACCCTTTACAAATGACCTTAAATAGTACAATTTTTGGACGAGGTCAAGACCCCTGTCTTTGTGGATAATAGATTCGAATAAATTGATGAATGGCGGATACTCTGTGAACTTACCATCAAATATTTGAATGGAAATCGGTGGCAATTTCATATTGTTATGGCTTGAGCCCGTGGGCTGGCTGAGCGAGGCAACGGAGCTCTTAGCCGGAGAATCAGGTTCGGGGCACTTGTCCTTGATGGCCTCGTCTAACGCTGTCAGTACGGTAAAGTAATTGTTTTCCACGAGTGCCACGTCCTCCGTGTCGTTGGGGTTAAGGTACAAAATTTCTTGGCACGCTGACTCATATTGCCGGAAGGTTTCGAGGAGCCGCTCTCGCTTGGTCACACAGGCGTTCTGGCTATAAGGCGTAAGATCAGATATGAACGATACCATTCGCGTGATTGTGCCTTTTAGATAGCCACGCGCCGCAATTTTTTTGTTGAGTTCGGCGTCCCCGGTCTCGCCCACCTTGGACATTTTGACCACTATTTATACTTATTATAACAAGTAGGTAACACTATTAGCGATTTAAAACTGATGTTACACAAAAACAATAGCATAAAACCTTATTGCGAAAGCTTATACACTAAAAAAATGGCGGTGAATACAACGAGAATGAAATGACGCGTAGATTTTTGCTGTCTGTTGCGGACGCGACGTTGTCAGCGCACGAACCGGAAACAGCTCTCGCTCGACTCAATACCGCAGTCGATGCATCGATGTGTGGCGTCTTGCTCGCACCTTTACACCTCGGGTGTATGCTTGTCTCGCTTGCTCCTCGTACAACGATGGCATGCAAAAATTGCGTTAACTGGAGATTGCGTCTTGCCTGCTCGCGCCTTTGTGCTTGCACAGTACTCCGGCCTTTTCTTGCGCCGATCCGATGTTGTTGCGTGCGGGACTTGCACGACCGAACCAAAATGGCGGGGCCCGAATGAATCTCTGTGATAAATGCTTGCCTGTTTTTTCGGTGTTTCGACGTCCTCCCCAAACTTTTCGAAGGACCAATGTAAGAGCCAATGCTGTAGGGATGTTTTGATAGGGCTGGTGTGCGAGGGGGCGTCGATATAAATAAAATTCAGGACTTACGAAGACACGCATGTATTGTTCAGTAAGCCGGCGGAAGACAAGAGAGCAAAAAAATGTGTTGCCACACGGCAGTTACAATTTTACCTAATGTTGCAAGTACAATATTGAGATACTCCCAACAGGTATTTTTATTTCCTAAAGTCAATAAATAAAATAAAATAAAAAATAAAGTTTATTGTAAAACAATTTTAGTAGAATTGTTATATTTTTTTCTTTTAGACACTCTTAACTAAATTACAACGAAAGACAATCATTATTCGATGAAATAAAACACTTTTAAACGGATACTAGCGTAGCTTTATTGAAAGTGCTTTGGTTGTAGCTGGTATTTGGCTTGATTTTTGAATTTCCCGACGTTTCGGATTGAATTTAAAAAAAAAACAACTCTTGACGGTGGGCTCACGAGTAGCTTCAATCCCCCGTGACCACGGCAGCTGCAAAGGTGCCGAAATGGGCCGTTTCCTTGTGTTAGATACTGTCAACTCTGGCAATTGTCATATTATAAGTTTAATGTCAACCATAGTGTAAACCATTTTAGGGGGGGAAGTCAGTGTTGGCCTCGGTGGGGTGTGTTCTCGCCAGGGGACACTCCTCTATAAAAAGCCGGGAAACGCCGATTGCGCACGTCTAGGAGGAGCTAGGCTATAGGCGCGCACTGGCCAGTCCTATTCACACTACGTCCTCGCCACTGCTAGAATGCCGCCGCAATCTAGCAATGGATCCACTTCCATCAGTGGATCGTCCCCTCTGGGCAATGTCAAGGTCCGGTTGGAGCTCCACCATCTTGCACCTCTGGATCTTGATAGCTAATGTGAAGGGCAAAAGCGAGTCTTCGGCGCTATAACCGAATAACTGGCTAGGGGAAAACAACCCCGAACAAAAATTCAAAAAACCATGGAAGCAAAACCAAAAGAGATACTACCCCAGGAGGGTACCAGCGTCAACGCTGGAGAATCCCTCCCTGAGCCTAGCTCACTGATGCTAGCTCACGGCTGCCCCGCGTATTCTGGGGGGGGCAAAGTTTTGCCACAAATGGATCTGTCAATCGAAGGAAACACACAAACATCAGGAACAAAATTGGTACAGCAAACTTTTCACAAGAGTATGTTTCATACACGTCCACGGAGTAATTCAATAGCTACCCTGCATGCAACTACTGCCTCCAACATTCACGTCGACCTGGAGAACATGTCTTGTCTTCCCACACCACAATCACCCGCAACAACGCTTACTAGTAAGCCAAACAAAAAACCAGAGTGGCAGAAAGTCCCAACAATAAGAACCAACAAACGAAAAAGAATCTCAGATTCACCACCACAACCACTTACCGAGACAAGCAATCGTTTCTCAATACTATGTACTGATTCATCAGGGGACTCGGAAAAACAAACCAAAATAAGTCGGCCACCACCACTCGTTCTATTTGGAATCGAAGATGTGAACAAACTCACCGAAGCAATAGAGACAGTCCTGGCAAAAAGCGATTACACACTAAAACTAATCACAAAAAACCAGCTTCGAGTAAATTGTACAACAGTGGACGCATATAAAAAACTTATGAACACTGTCCGAGAAATGGGACTCATAGGTCACACCTTTACCAGAAAGGAAGATAGATGCTATAGGATTGTTATAAGAAACCTTCACCATTCCACACCACATGACGCTATCATCGAGGAAATCGAAAAATCAGGCAACACTGTTCGAGGAGAAATAATTAACGCTAGAGTAGGACCCGAAAAAATACCGACGTCAACATTTTTTGTTAACCTCGAGCGTAGTCCCAATAACCAAGCAGTCAAAAGTATCAAATATATCTACAACACGGTAGTCACTATAGAGGACCCCAAGAAAAGGAACACTATAGTACAATGTACAAAATGCCAACAATACGGACACTCCAAAAATAACTGTATGAGACCAGCCCGATGTGTGAAATGTGCAGGACAACATAGAACAAGCGACTGTCAGAAAAAAGATCGCAGTACACCAGCAAAATGTGCTCTGTGCTTAGGAGAACATCCAGCAAACTATAAAGGCTGTAAAGTGTATTTAGAAATCTTTGAAAGAAAAAACAAACGTAACACCAACTATTACAATTACAACGAAAGACAAGAACACACAATAACAGAAAAAGCTATATCGAGGCCGCTATCAGAAACAAATAGATCCGGGCCGAAGGAAAGAAATGCAGAATCAAGTAACGAACAAGCCTCCAACTTTATGAAACATAATCAAGACCCAACGACACACGAACATCTTGAAACTATGAAGCAGTTATCTGAGCAAAAAAAAAGCTATTCTGAAGTAACCAAAACACATAGACCACAGCGACTCTCTGAACAGCGTATAGCTAGACAGAAATCAAAAATACCAGATTCCCGAATAAACTACACCCACAACGCAAGGTTTCCAACTGAGCCTTATAGACAACAATTAACTCAAGACAATACACAAGAGTACTACTATACATCAACCCAAGTCATTCAAGACCTAATGACCAAGCAACTTGAAAAAATGGATATGCTATTTAACCAAATGAGCACACTGATGGGCATCATAGTAACTCTCGTCGAAAAATTGTCACCGTGATTTATCACGCTCTGAACATAGCTACGTGGAACACAAACGGATTGGCTCCAAATCTACATGAAGTCGAAATGTTGCTAGACATTCACAAACTAGACATTCTTCTTATTTCCGAAACACACTTTACAAGCAGAAGCGTAGTCAACATCAAAAACTTTACCATTTACAATACTAACCACCCCGATGGAACTGCTCATGGTGGAACTGCTGTTATAGTGAGGTCTTCAATAAAGCATCACGAACTAGCTCCGTATCAAACAGAACATTTACAGGCTACAACGATTGCTGTTGAAGGGAAGGCTGCCCTCTTTAATGTGTCTGCAGTATATTGTCCACCAAAACACAAAATCAAGGAGGATCAATTGACACACTACTTCAGATCACTGGGTCCCAGATTTATCGCTGGAGGAGATTGGAACTCAAAACATCCCCATTGGGGCTCAAGGATACCTACCACAAGAGGAAGGCAATTGAAACTAGCGATAGACGTCAACAACCTGATAACACTCTCTACCGAAGAGCCAACACATTGGCCTTCAGATGTGAACAAACTACCAGACATAATAGACTTCTTTATATGCAAAGGGATGTCACAGTATGCTTCCAAAACTTATGCATGCCAAGATGGGTCTTCGAATCACACCCCTGTACTACTTACTATAAGCACAACGTTACTAGAGTACGAGGCAAGTCCTAGGTTATACAACAACCACACTGACTGGGACTCATTTCGCGAGATAATCGATAGAAAATTGGAACTAAAAATTGCCCTCAAAACCCCAGATGACATAGAAACTGCTGCTACCAACTTTACAAACCTGGTACAAGTCGCTTGCTGGTTGACAACCCCGGACAAACATGACAACACCCCAAAATACAACAGTGTTCCATCAGCCATAAGATCCAAAATTCAGGAAAAAAGAAGACTTCGTAGAGTCTGGCACAGCACTCGGCTTGGGGAAGATAAAAAAGCTTTCAACAAAGCTATAGTGGAACTTAAAAAACTGATTAGTGATACTAAAAACAATACACTTACCTCATACTTGGAGTCACTAACACCAACAAAGTCCACAAATTACTCCCTCTGGAAGGCTACATCTAGATTCAACCAACCCAAAAAGACTCGACCTCCTCTCAAGCAACAAAACAACGCATGGGCAAGGACAGCACAAGAAAGAGTAGATGCGTTTGCTAATCACTTATCTAATGTCTTCAAACCTAACGAAGGACAAAGTAATGATGACTCGGATATTGATGCCTTGCTAAATCAAGACTTCCAGCTAGACTTTCCGCTAAAGCCTACAAACACTAGAGAAGTTTCAAGGTACCTCTTAAAACTCGACAGCAAAAAAGCACCTGGGTTCGACGAAATCACAAAAGAGGTCTTGGTCCAACTGCCAAAAAAAGGCATAGTGTTTCTTACAACACTATTTAATGGCATCATGAGAGTTGGCTATTATCCAAGAATTTGGAAGATTTCTAGCATTATAATGATCCATAAGGACGGAAAGCCCATCAACGAAGTTACCTCCTACAGACCCATCAGTCTTTTACCGGTTATCTCAAAGTTATTTGAAAAGATATTGCTATCACGAATACTCGTTTGCCTATCTGAACGATCCATAATTCCTGACCACCAGTTCGGATTCCGAGAAGAGCACGGAACAGTAGAACAAGTCCACAGAGTTGTCGATCAAATAAGAAAATCCTTAGAACTAAAGGAATACTGTTCGTCGGCTTTTCTTGACATAGAACAAGCATTTGATAGGGTTTGGCATAAAGGATTACTATATAAAATAAAGAG
Organism: Agriphila tristella; assembly: GCA_928269145.1. Classification (NCBI taxonomy): domain Eukaryota; kingdom Metazoa; phylum Arthropoda; class Insecta; order Lepidoptera; family Crambidae; genus Agriphila; species Agriphila tristella. Next base: position 23,734,472 of record OV743436.1, on the reverse strand, counting down.
ACTACTGCCACACCCCTTCTTCGGGATCCTAAAATCGTACCTATCTGAAAGAATATTCTACGTAAAAGACGGCGAGTATACGTCTGACTTTCATGAAATACAAGCTGGAGTACCCCAGGGATCTGTGCTGGGGCCCGTTCTTTATACGATATTTACGTCAGATTTACCAGAAACAACCGGGGTATTAACCGCCACATTTGCAGATGATACTGCTATACTTGCCAGCAGTAATAGCCCAGACAAAGCATCCCAGCTCCTCCAGGAGGAGCTAGACAAAATTGGAGAATGGCTCAGAAAATGGAGAATCAGAGCCAGTGCCTCAAAATCGGTTCAAGCCACATTTACACTTCGTAAAGGAGACTGTCCACCTGTAACACTAGAAGGAAAACGTCTACCACACAACGATACAGTTAAATATCTTGGTATGCATTTGGATCGGAGAATGACATGGAAAAAGCACTTACAAAAAAAGAGAGATGAGCTTAACCTCAGATACAGAAACCTACAATGGCTGCTCGGAAGAAACTCGGTGTTAAGCACAGACAGCAAACTCCTGATATACAAGGTCGTCCTAAAACCTATCTGGACATACGGCATACAGCTATGGGGATCAGCCTGTAACTCCAACATTGAAATAGTACAGAGGGCACAGAATGGCATTCTCAGAAATTTATCTAATGCGCCGTGGTTTATTAAGACTACTGAGCTGCATGCTGAACTCAAGATAAACTCGGTCAATGAGGAAATTAAACTGTACTCAACCAAGTACAAAAACCGCCTTAGCACACATCCCAACCGCCTGGCAGCGCAATTGACCACTATAAATTACCCCAAGAGGCTTAAACGACAACACATCATTGAGCTGTCACTGTCAGGCGAATGATAGAAAAATAAGGAATGGAGGGGCACTCAGTGGAGTACTCTTCCTGCAAGACAATTTGACTACATCACATCTGCTCATAGTCAAGAGACTGATCGCAGATAAGCCAACAAAACAAAAAAAAAAAAAAACCATAGTGTAAAATTGACAATACACACACTAGAGTCATAGCGAACGCTTCCGGTTAACTAAGTGTGGCGCTACTATCTATGCAGAATAGTCAAATAGACAACTTTTAATGTCAAGGCGCAGTAAGTTCCGTTTCCGCCGCGTTCGCTATGACTTGACACTATAAAAGGAGAGCGCATTCACTCTCTTGTAATTTTCGAACGAGTAAAGACGTGTACCAAGAACGTTGTTTTATTATTACACGCTCCTATTTCTCATCGGCGTTATTACTTGTGGCCAAACTAAAATGCCAAACGAATTTGGCCACGAGGAAACTTAATTCCTTGTAGCCAAACCGTACTTATATTTTAATTTATCATCCGCCTGTATGAAGGAAAAATTCTGTAGACAATATACGTACCACCGAGTCTCGGCATTTATTACTTAAAAGTACATACCTAAAAAATCCCTAACGCATTGTTCGTCAGATTCGCGTAACGGCTTATTAATAAAATATATAAAAGTTAACCTTCTCTAGATTTATGTGATCCTGGTCCTTTTTCTTTATCTGCGGGGGTATCTCTTATAAATTAGTATACCCACCATACTATTATATAATTCTGTGTCCCTATTAGAAAATAAAAATAAACATGTACATTGTACAGTGTGTGTTATTTTTAAACGTTGACTACAGTTTGGCTACAACAAGGAATTAAGTTTCCTCGTGGCCAAATTAGTTTGGCATTTTAGTTTGGCCACAAGGAAACGGCGCCGAAACGTCGGAAAAATAAAAATCAAACCAACTTAATAATCAAAGTAGTACTTTCAAATAAACCGCGCTAGTATCAGTTAAAAAGTGTTTTATTTCATGTCTACGCATATGCTAGAGAGGTGAATATTTTTGTATGAAATTTGAAAAAAACCTGCATTAAGAGAGCCAGTCTCTCCCTGATATAGGTTGCTAAAGAAACTTGTGCTACGGCAGGCCTACCGCTCAAATTGTAATCGTTTATGACTTCAATAATACACTGTCCATTCGTATCATAATATCATACATAACACAATGACAGGGACAGATGTACGGCAGTGCATTGGTATCGCTATCGCAATTTTTTTGCACAACGGGATAGTGGCCTTGGCCTTCACCTCACCTGATGTTAAGTGACGATAAGGCCGAAGGTGGAAGCGCACTACACCCGGAATCCTCACCACTGAGGAACTGGCTATCTTACCTCTAACTGCCGGAACACAACAATTTTTAAATTGTATGATGGTGATAGCTAGCCAGGCGGACTTGAAATAAGCCCTGCCATCAACCAATACGAGGACAAATTGTGCCCCTCTGGGAATCGAATCCGGGAACCTTGAGTCTTACACATTGGGCGAACCAGTAGATCACAGAGGCGGTTAAAATATAGCGGCTATAGCTTTGAGTTAGGCGGTAGAGCCAGGGCTCTAATCAAGACCCATCTGTATAAAATACACTGTCTATTCCATTCGTCGGGATCCGCGGCGTATCCCCTGGCGCGACGCCTACATAACTCGTGCGGATTACCCTCGGCACCTCCTAAAATCTAAGGCTAGTGGCATGTGTCGCTAATTGATGCGCTCTCCGGGGAATAAAAACTGCCCGATTAGGCCCGTCGTTAGTTTTAATGTTGTTCGGAACTACGGTTTTGTTAACATTTTGCTGTTGCTCATAATGCTTTTATAGACTCTTGTTTTTTTATCTACCTATATTTTAGTGTTGTGTCACGGAGTTGTTGTGAGCTGCGAGGTAGCTTAGTGTTTGGGTTGTCAGTTGCCTTTCTTATTCTTTTTTTTAAGTGCTAACTTAAATTTTAAGAATGCTATCTAATATTGACCATCAGCCATTTTTGATGTCCTCACTGATGGGGTACAGGCCTTCCTTATGGGTGGATAAGGAGGATGGGCCATAATCACCACGCGGACCCCAACGGTAAACGACTGCAAATGCATCCGGGACCAACGACTTAAAGTGCCTTCCGAAGCACGGAGAAGCTCGAGATAATATATTTTTTCTTCAATCTAATATTACTAGGTAATAAATGCACAAGTGAGGTTTTTTGTTTATTTGTTTAGTGTGCTTTCACGTCTTAAACGGTCATCAGGAAATATTGCATGTCAAATAATTGTCAAGGGTGCAGAAAATTACATAGGGAATAAAGTACTGTTCCCGAGGGCTTATTTAAAATAACTGTTCGCGCAGACGAAGTTACAGAAAGCTGCTAAATTAATAAACTCAACTTTCTCCATTGAATACAATACCTACTGAATTATTTGTGATTGACATGAGCATCAAACCTGTATCGTTTATTTGTTTAAACAAAATAAGCCACTTAGGTAGGTAGGGAAAAACTTCTCTCAGTCCACGTCGCTTTCTCCTTAAGGTGAATTTTATTAAATATTATAATTCTAATGGACAATTTTAATAATGTTTTACGTGGAATTTTTAGAGCTCACAGTCTAGTATTTTTAGACGGTATCGTTACATTCCCTCGTAATCACTGCTAGAAGTAGATATAGCAAAACTGCTAAATGTGGCCGTTTTTGACACATTTGCTATCTACTTCTACGAATGACTACGGGGGCATGTAGTAATACCTTCTAAAATTACTAGACCATGGGCCCTAAAAACTCCACGTAAAGCATTATTAAAATCTTTTTCTATCAATAACTTATTAAATAAAAACCTCTGAGGGCACCACTTTCGTTCATACAACCTTATTCTAAAGAAAAACTTTACTGTAGAACTCTTTTCCAATAATTTGTCCCTCTCAGAAGTAATTGATTTGAAGTGGAAATGTTCTTGCTACCACAACGTTGCAATTTTTAATAATCGGATCGGGCCGAAGTTGACCAATTTTTCAGTGAAAATTGAAAAAGTTCAAGTGTTCGCGGCGGGCGGTAAGAATCGATTTCTGTCAAAGATATGTTAGGAGTTGGAGATAAAGTGCACGAGTAGCTTATTACAAAATTCGGGGAAAATTCTCATTCTTTTTCCAACCATTATACCTTAGAAATACGAATCATTTCGCACAAGAAAATCCACATAGACATAATCATAACTAGAGATACGTAATTTTCGTTTTACGAAATAGAAGCGATAAATGCGAAATTCACGTAATTTATACGATAAATACTAAATATAATATTTTGTGTATTTAATACATTTGGGACGAAATTTCGAAGAAATACATTTTTAAACGAAATAAACACGTGAATTTTCTAATATTACGAGCCTCACGCACGTTGCGAACGCGCACCACCCGCGTTTATATATATGACCTTATGCCTCCAATCTCCAAAATACAATTTTTCAGGGATATACCACATGATAAACTCTTAATAAATATGCTCATTTCCATAGACAACTTGTCAATGTGGTTCAGCAAGAAACTCCTGTTAACGTCATGCAGATTTTACTTGCGTCAAAATGTTGCTACCTGAGGTTCGCGAATGCAGCTATACAAAGTCTTCACAGCCCAGTCAACAGTGTAGTGTCAACAGTGGCTGAAAGATATTTTAGTACCTACCTACAATGTTGCCATAAATGACCGAAGGCAAAGGCAAAAGCAAGAAAATATAGAGCCAACCACGATGTTAGCTTTGAACTAAATGGACAACGTTCTACGCCGTTAAATTACGGCCGTAATGTGACGGCACCGCCATCCTAGGAAACCCTAGCTTAAAAGGCAAAACTGTCTTAACACGTAATGTGTAATACATTTCGATGAATGCAAACGACGAATGATCGACTGTTTTACCAGGTTTGTAGAGAAAAAAAGGTTGATTCCAAATATATGTATACAACGTGTAAATGAAATAAAGCAAAACCTTTAAACTAAGTATAGGGTTCATAATTTACGAACACCTTTTTGTATGCAAGCAATCCAGATTATGCGAAAAAAATCTGCTGTTTCATACAACAGTTTTAGCAAACTTAGCCAAAATGTATGAAATAGCTTTTTCGCGATTTCAGGATTGCGTGTGTAACTCACAAATTATAAAGTTATGACTCAAGTAGGTAAACCAAAAATAAAAAGTTTTTATTCAGTCCCTTTACTGAGATATTCTAAATGAGAAAAGTAGGAGATACATAATTTTAATAACACTCTTTGGAACGTATGTAACACATTTTTGAAAATAAATCAATTTCTAAGTGCTAATATAAAGCTTTCAGATAAACACATAAACATTAATATAACTGCTATCCTACGATTTAAGCGAAACATTTCCATTCAATTTCTAACTTTATTTCACAGATTATAGGGTCACATATCGAAAACTGCTCTATCTGGCTAAGCAAACTCACTCCTCGCTCTTCGAATTCCGTCATCCTGCCTTTGAAGACATTTCCCAAACGAAATTAGACTTTACGATGTTACGTCAAAGATAGATTTAGCTTGTTCACACGGTAGTGCTAGTAAATAATTCCCATACAGACACGAGCTGAGCTAAAGGTAAGCTAGTTACGTTGCCTTGGCCACAATAAATAAATAAAATCAGTATGGAATCGAATACCTGCCCAATGGAGTAGATAAATTAGGCTAAGCCAACCTATGTACCTGAAAATTTTGTACCTACTTACTCAATCTGCAATGGGGAATGTTGTTGTTGTTGTGGCAGGTGGTGGCAAAGGTATAATCTCCATTCTGCTGTTACTTTTACACATTTGTAAAGTCGAAGAGACTTTTATTTTTTATTTTTATTACGCAACGGAAAATTCTGAAACTTTTTTCTATTACTAAGGGAGCTTATTCCTACCTATAAAAAATATTCAGCCAATTTGATTTTTTTCAGACATTCCCCATTGCTTGTCGTATATTTTTTAAACATCTGCGGGGCTACTCAAACGGCCACTTTTCTATCCGTTCGCTAACTTAAAAATTAAAAATAAGCCATAAACACTAAAATAACGTGTCGTAGGCTTGTCGATTCCATACAATACGACAATGTCTGTGATTTACATAAACTTGCGACGTCTGATTTGATCATTAATTGCTTATTTTTAAGATTAAAGTTAGCGAACGAATGGAAAAGTGGCCATTTGAGTAGCCCCCCTGATATGAAATGATTTCCTATATTTCTTATTGGCGACCCAAACTCATAAAGCTCGGTAACCTGCGTTTATGCTCAAGTTCACAATTTTGCTATCAATGCTATACAGTCATAAATTAAGCAATAGGGCAGGGGCGACCAAAATTTTATCAAGGGCCGTGGAAAGATTAAAAATTGCTGTAATTTTTTTACTTGTATTTCTTATTACTGACTTCAGGTCTATCAAGATTTATTTCTAAGAACCATATCCTAGTTCAGAGGAAACGTTGACAAGGCGGATTAAACGTAGGACGTAGTTGACCCTCTGTCTCAAAGGATCCTGCTGCCTAGATTTGGAAGAAATCAGCGATCGAAGTTCAGTCAAAGTTATTAAAATTATTTACTTATTTTGCGGGTCAGCTTATGGTACAGAATCCGTAATATTATAATGTGTGAAAAATTTGATGTTTAGATAACTGGATGTTTGTTACTCAATTCTGTTAAAAACGACTGAACGGATTTGAATGAAATTAGGTATACAGATAGTTTATAGCCTGGATTCAAACTTAGAATATATTTTATCACGGTCAAAGGTTCCCTAGAGATTTTACGAATGTTAACACACACGAAGTCGCGGGCGGAAGCTAGTAGGTAATAATGATAATAATCTCTTTATTGATCTATTATACATATTAGTATACAAAGTTTTGTCATTACAATTTGAAAGATTCTTTTGCTGGTTTAGATTATTTAGCAGTATGCTGTCGAGTTGATTTACCTGAACTAATTAGTAATAAATATAAAAAGTTTTTTTTTAATCTCTAGACTTACATGTATAGTAGTATAGTAGTTATAGTTAAGATGTATCTAGCTGCCGGAATACAACACAACAACTTTAATTAATTCTGCTCCTTATTCAGGCAAAATTCCTAATGGCAAAATTCCTAATCGTTCCAAATGGCAAAATTCCTAATCGTTCGTGTTCTGAGTCACTCACCAGTCAAAAATATAATTTAAGTTTTTCTCTTAGGGCACAAGATCATCATTCATGAAATAGTCAATTATTTGAATCAGGAAACCTGAAAACATAACTAACTTCTCCAACGTGCACTGTAGTTTGAAATACGGGACATATTTTCTATTGTAAGCGACAAGACTAAATGGATGTAAACGGAAGTGCATACAGAATTGCAGAAGTTACTAAACGTAGGTAACTATTTACTATTTAGTAATCTGTAACGTATATGTTTTTTTCTTTTATTTTTCAACCACACATTCCTTCCACATATAAAAAGGCATTTCTGTGTTTTTTGCATTTGTTATAAAATACGAAATCGATGCTGAGACTAAAAGACAACAAGTTTATTTCTCAATTTAATTATGATTATCAGTTATTTCTATTATTAATTAAATGCAAGAACGTCTCACTTTAATCATAGTTATGTTGAATTTTTTTTTTATCCAAAACCTGTACCAATGTGGTATTAACACGGGGCGATTTGGCAGGCGATTTGCTAGTCGATTAGTCAACTAGCGTTTTTTATCGACAATTGCTTGTAAAATCGAATCGCCACCTCATTGAAATTAGGTTTGCGATTAGAAGACGTAATGATACTGTAGACGAAATTATGCTGTAGACGTAATGATACTATGGACCTTATGCACCGGAAGGGATTTTACAGGCGATTGTCGATAAAAAGCGCTAAATAATTGGCTAATTGACTAAAATCGACCAACAAGTCACCTTCCAAGTCGACTGGAGTGAAAACCACATAATTAAGACTTTGGCCTTATAACAAGAAGTTACGTCGATGTTTAAACAAGTGAACCAGTTATCAACGACCGATGAATATCAAAAAGAATCGACAAAAAAAGGCTTTTGAAGTCGGTTTTTTGTTTTTAATAAAAAAATTATTTTTTCCTTTTTAGTGTAAGTAATTGTACCTTCTAAGCTCTTCTTCTTACATAGGTATATTATCTAGGTAGAAAAATCGGTTTGGCCAAACGTGAGTTAATCACGGACAAAGATACATACATACAGGTCAAACTGAGAAAAGAACCTCCTTTTTTGAAGTCGGTTAAAATACCAAAACCTTCTCCTAAATGTACCAAATACTTTTCTGGAAACTGCATCAAAATTGGTTCAGCTAAACGCGAGATAATCGCGAACAAACATACATACATACAGGTCAAATTGAGAACCTTCTTTTTTAAAGTCGGTTAAAATACTAAAACCTTCTCCTAAGTGTAACAAAATATACTTTTCTGAAAACCGCACCAAAATCGGTTCAGACAAACGCGTGATAATGGTGGACAAACATACGTACATACAAACATACATACATACAGGTCAAACTGAGAACCTCCATTTGTTTTTTTGAAGTCGATTAAAAAAGCTCTCACTAAACTTGCAGAGTATTCAATACTCAGAATATTCTTTCAGCACCGATTGCTATTTCCTTTGCTAATGATTATGTTAATTATCTTATTGCCGCTAACCAATTGATTCATTCATTACTCAATAGCCCCTGGTGGAGATTCCACCAATAATCCAGTTAGGGCTAAAACTACAGAACAACATGAAATATTGATAGACACAGCTTCACTAATTACGAAACTCAGAATCTTAGTAATTCTGGTGAAGCTACTGTAGGAGATTACAAGCACTTGTGAAAGGGGCTTTAGCATTAAACCCTTCCTTATGAGGAGCAGTTATGAAGCCCCTCTTATGAAAACATAAATACCGTTACAACATAATTCAATGTAGCACAAGGTTTCCAAAACTTTAGAAAGTGGTACTTATTTAAAAAATTAGTTACTGACAAACTGGGACAAAATAATTTAAGATAAACGGACACTTTTATAGTTATTTGTCTAACTATTTGAACAAAAACGTTTTAACTATAAAAGTGTACGAATCGTAAGTAAAAAAATAATGAAATTAAAAAAGTGTAGGTGTCTAATTATTTTTATGCTTCTTTCAGTTTATTTTTAATTCATGAATTAGTTGACTAACACCATTAAAAGCAATCCTTAGTGTTTTTTGTTTTGCAGATTACCAGAATTCACAAAATATGATCTTAATCGTGCGAAATCTTTTTCATAAAGAACTTCTGTAAAAATATCGACTCACCCATCATTTAATCGAGTATACCTATCACTATAGAATTTAGTCATGAAATTATTTACTAGTTCGGTGGGTTTACTACTAAGTGGTTATCTTGACCTGCCGTCTAGATCCTTATGCTTAAACCACTAGAATAATCCAATACAAAATTGTAATACTTTACCATTATTTATTTATACGATAAGATATAATTACGGTTTGTGTTAGGGATAAGTTACATTGACCTGCCTGGCTCCGCATTTTACATTGCTGCACTGGGTCGCGTCCGCGTGCTTCGTCATTGGTTAGTAATTTACACAAACAGAAATTAAAATAAACGAACTTTTCGACTTTACCGTCACTGATGTTTTTCAGGATTATGTCATAGCTCGATACCTCGACGACTCTGGTTCACTCGCGCACGCGTACGAAAATAAATAAATAACTGAACTTTAAATAACTTGTATAACTTTTTTGCGACGTCTCCTTCGGGGCGAGGCCGTTGATGGTTGTCGACGTCGCCAATGCCTAGCGCCGCCACTAAAACTGGCGACAAACGGGTACCAAAAGTTATGGACATGGTAACATTTGATACCTGTTTGTCGCCAGTTCTACATGCCTCTAAGTATTATTTTATTTTTGTTAGATAACCACAATCTACGCATAGAAAAGAAAAATAAATTGCGTTAACACGCGATTCTATGTTCTTCTGTTTGATAACGCATTGTGCTGGGCTTAAAATATGTTTTTATTACCCAAAATTGCAGGTCAGAAAGAGTAGGTCTTTCTGACTTGCAATTTTGGGTCCTAAGTTTCAATACTAAGGTTTACAAAAAGAATGGCATATGAATGAAACCTTTAAAAAATGACAATATAAGTTACAAAAGAGTTTCAATAATATAGACTCGGCACTCACACAATAAAGTAAAGGTAAAATACTCTACCAGTTCATATTGAAGCTTTCAATGTAGCCACCCGCCCCGGCATACTTTATGAAGGCACAAGCTTCAGATTAAGTTCGGAGGAGTTGTAAATTTTGCGGTTATGTGGGCCCTACATTATGGCAAGGCTCATCGATGCTGTCGATTCTTCAAAATATAACATTTCATAATTGAAGCATTTTTCAAATCTCGTACAAAAAGCCAACAGTTTCGCATTTCTGCTCGCATCTCCAGATTGCATTCTCGAAACAAAAACATCTTAGTACTGTTTTTGTTGGGGTATGTTGTCTGTGGCTTGTACTCAACACAAACAGCTAGAAAATAGAACAAAACACACACAATAATTTAAAATCGAAACATGCCATAAAAGGTCAAATGTAAAAAGCACCAGCAAATACCACAAATCCAACTTCAATCCTCATAAACCCAGATTTAACTTGTGATATCGCTAAAACATTTGCCCAACCACTCCCTTCACGTAAACCATTTAGCTGAGTGTTCCATGCAGGTTTGCAATTCCGATATTGAAAACTTATCCGGACGAACGAAGTTTAGATTGGTACCGACAAGATGGACTGGCCAAATGTTCGCTTGTTTTTTGCATGGTACTTTGCTTTCATTCCCAAATGGATTTTAATATGCCTTCGATATTTACCAATGGACGCAGAAATAAGATGTAAAAACGGTAAAGGTTAGTAGATTAGATATATCTATCTTGATTCAATGTTTGTCTTTATGTTTCACATCCATTTGTCATGGGAATCTAGATTTAGACATCCGTAGCCGAGGAGTTTGCACACTGGATCTGCTTTCGACGTTTCTGAGGTCCCACCTTCGATTTCCAGTGGATCAATATAGACGAAGAATTTTCCTATGATAACTGCGGTCTCAGTGATTATGGTGACTCTGGTTCTCGTTTCAGATTTGCATCTTAAAATACTCAGAGTACTTATCCTTACTCCTTACTACCTTTACTAATATTACTACCTTACCTACCTTACCTACCTTACCTACCTTACCTACCTCCTTACTACCTTTACTTACCCTTACTAATATTATAAATGTGAAAGTCCGTTTGTTTGTTACGCCTTCACGTCTTAACTACAGAACCGATCATCATGAAATTTTGCATACATGTTATTAGGGGTACAGAAAAGGACATAGGGTACCTTTCATCCCGAAAAAAAGTATTGTTCCCGAGGGATAGCAAAAAATGTTTCCACGCAGACGAAGTCGCGGGTGGCCACTAGTTCAGTAATAAAGCCATTACTGTATAGGAAATTTCAAAAAATATCTTACATTCAATTATCTTATATTCAATGCTCAAAAAATATCTTACGTTTTGCACGCTTGGGTTGTGTATTAAAACAGATTTTTCCGTTCCAGACAAACGCTCCGTTTCATTACATTCGCAGACCATAACAATATCAGCAACCTCTTTAACGCCACACTAAAGAGTTCATAATCCAGATAATTGGTCCAACCTTCATAGTGGGAGCGTAAACCCAACAGTAGTTAAGAGCCGACCAATTTGCAAGGTCATAAACATGCTTTATGTCCAATGTTGGACCAACGCACCGTACTAAAGATCCTCAATGGCTGTTGGGCACACTATATCAAGTTTTCTTAGTAGTTGGGATAGAGCTATCCGTAATTGTTTTCTATTGCTTCATCAAACAAGACTGGTGATTGTCTGGACTCGTTACTTGCATCATGTTGTTTTCGTTGGAGTATTAATTAAACGATTTTATTTTTTAGTAAATGGAAGACCAAAAATAATTGAGTCTTCAGAAGTTAAATCAATTGTGATTGTTGGCTTATGGTTAAGTGAGGGAGAAACAAACTTTGGGTCACAGCCGACTAACTCATCGTAAAGACTCAAGTTCTGAGTGACTACCGCTTGGTTTTGTTCTGACTCTAACTTATAAATACGGTTATTAGCGTCATGTAGCTGCTTTTCCAGTCCAGAGATGAGTCTGAGGGCCTTCTCATACTCATCTCTGGTCGAGCCCATCGATTAAAGTTTGTAACCTATTACGTTCCTCAAACATATTCTGTTGTGACAAATGTAACTCAGACATTTCCTTTTTGAGTTGTGTATTGCTCTGAAGCACATCTAACAATTCCTTTTCATTCTCATCTCTTTCCAAATGCAGTTGCTTAACCAACTCCTTGGTGGCCTTTAGTTCCTGTAGGGTTTGATGGAGTTTAGCCTCCTCCTGGCGAGATGCGGCCTTACGGGTCAACATTGTGAAAATAAAAAGGTGTTTGACCTAAGTAATTCCAAGGGGATGTTTAATCAACTGTGAGGTTATCCAAATGATAACACTACACTATCGGCTTTAAATGTAGCCTTACTAGTTATAAACTGAACAGATTAGACTAAAAACACATACAAAAATTACTACTTTGAAAGAGATAACAATGATTTACAGATAAAGATGCAATGTCATGTCATACCGGTAAGTGAAAGTGACCGTAGTTCGACGTCACTAAACACACAAAATACACAAACAACTCACTGTTGGTATTCACTACACTTAATTTTATACGTAAATGTTACGTGATTCAATGGAATTAGCCACAATTATTATGCTAATAATTAAAATATTTCAAATTTAAATACGGGAGCAAAATTTGACAACTGGTGCCGTCGGTGTTGCCACAGGAAAAAAAAAAACGTAAACTAGTTAGAGTGCAGATTAACTAGTTAATTTGCCGCCATGAAAAAAGCCTTAAAGAGTTCATTAGGTTAGGTTAGGTTAGAATTGCGACCAAAAACGCACGCGCCAGACGTTTTATATTTAAAATTTACTTTAAATAGAGGTCTCTAACTTAAATTTACTTAAACCTTCGCTATTTCACTTACTGTCTTTTGCATTTTAACAGTGTAGCATCCGTTAATATGCAGATTAACTAAGTGCGGAAATTTGCAACTTTAAGAAAAAAGTTGCACTTTAACGGACTCGACCAGTGAATCTGCAGATTAACTAGTTAATTCGCACATTAACATATTCCGTAATTTAGCGGTAACACAGACACTAATTTCAGGCTAGGTATTAAATGTGTGCGGTGTTCCTGTTTGACAAATATGCCCAAATGATTTCAGGTAACTACTAAAGCGAAACTGTTAGTAGTTGCCTCTAAAGAATATAATGAAGTATACGATGCGGTTCGTTTAAAGCCAGACCGCTTTTGATAGCGCAGGAATGTTCTATTAGTCCCGTGACCAAGACGTGGAAAAACTTTAATGTTGTTCGTGAGTCGGGCCTCTTGCATAGTGCTCAAATAGTCAGTAAGAAACAATATTTTCCTCAAACATGCTTGGAAATTAGATGACAACTTTCTTGGAAATGAATCGAAATTGCTGTATAGTGAAACTTGTCACGGTCTTGTCACGAGAGCATTCAAATTGGTTAAATGCTCTAAGATTAATACTTAATAATTTTGACTGTTTCTAAAGTAATGTACTACACTCGCGGACAGAGGAAACGGGTCACAACGTTATTTTCATACAAATATCAAGACTAAAAAATGCTCAATTCACAATCTTATTGATAAAAAAAATAAAGCATCTCTGTAATTTATAAATTGATGAATGTACTAAATGTTCAACGCATCAACTGCAAAAACCTTAAAATTTTCTCAAAAATACTATAAAATAATCATGATTTCAATTCCATGCTAAATTGAAAGTCATTGTATTGAACCTAATTAGTGATTTACGTATACTCCTTTTTGAGGAAATCAAGAGGTGTCAGTATTTTTATGACATGCTCAATCAATAATCGAATTTATATGTCGATGGATGATTTGGATGTTAAAGATAGACCTATATCATCCATCGGCTTATAAATTATTGCAGAGATGCTAATTTTTATCAATAAGTCTGTGAACTGAGCATATTTTTAGGCCCTCCGCTGCCTTGAGCGGGATCCCGGCGCGGGTACACGGTGCGGGTGCCCGTCGCGGGGGCCCGCGCCGTGCTCCGTCGCGGACAAACAGCCCGTCGCGGGGACCCGCGCCGTGCTCCGTCGCAGACGAATAGCCCGTCGCGGGCTCGGACACGCAGCGCTGCTCTATGAATATACATGAAACAGCCCCGCTCGCGTGACCCGTCGCGCGGGACCCGCGAGCGTGCTCGCCGCCCGCGCCACGTGCGGCGGGCAATCCGCCACACGCAGCGCTGCTCTATGAAAATACAGGAAACAGCACCCGGAGCGGACGCCCGCGCCGGGATCCCGCTCAAGGCAGCGGAGGGCCTTAGGGTTCCGTACCCAAAGGGTAAAAAAGGGACCCTATTACTAAGACTCCACTGTCCGTCTGTCTGCCTGTCTGTCACCAGGCTGCATCTCATGTACAGTGATAAACAGTTGAAATTTTCACAGACAATGTACTTATATTTCTGTTGCCGCTATAACAACAAATACTAAAACAGAATAAAAAAAATATTTAAGGGGGTCTCCCATACAACAAATGTATTTTTTTGCCGTTTTTTGTTACGGAACCCTTCGTGCATGACTCGCACTTGGCCGGTTTTTTGATATTTGTATGAAAATAACGTGGTGACCCGATACGTTTGACCGCGAGTTTATTAACTTAATTTGCTAGCCAATAAATTCCAAATGTGTTGATAAATCGCTACGTATAATATTACTCGTATCATTTATTTGTGTTTCCTTTTATGTAGAGGCAGATGGTATACGGTCCTGTTCAGGTGAAACCTATCGAAATTTAGAGTACCTATACGTGGATGAGTCATACTGACTATTGGAAATAACTGTGTATTTAATGTGCATCGAACTAAAAACTCGATTCATTGGTTCGGTTGCGTGTGTAGCAGAAAGCTCAGATCCCAGCATTTAATTTGAAATTTTCATTAGCTTTTTTGTAAACTTTTTGATGTTTATATAAATAGTGGCTTGATAAACTTTATTATAATAATAATGTTTTTTTTTTGGTCAAAAATACTTTTTGAAATATTAAATGTAATTTCCTTGAAGAGAATGGTTGCTTCAGCATTTGAACTTAAATACTAATTACTTATGTATTTCAAATTTCCTTATCTGGTTTTACACCTATCTTTGTGCTATTTACTAATAGGTACAGAAGCTTATTACTTAGTCACTTGCGTGTGGTATATTTTCAAATATTTTAACTTTGTGTGTTATTTATTACAAGGCTGTTCACTAACCGTTCAAATCTAGCTTTCTAACTTTCAATTTTATCTAAAATTCGAAATTCAAATATTCCCGCTGCCTATGTGAGTGGTTGTTTGCTGCAACAGTAAAATCAAGGCTCGGATAGGAGCATATCCACCGATCCGTCCGCTGATTGGCTGGCAAAAAACACTAGAAAATTTGTCGGCTTCCGTGTCATATCGCGGCGTTGAAAATTATCAAAAAACTATAAAATTCGGAGTGTGTGATTCCAAAATTATAATAATTGTATTTGTCCTGTGTGCTAGCATCTATATAATCGTTTTCCAAATAATCGAGTGCGTGAGATTGCCAGTTGCACTTCTGTTCGTGAACCATCTTATGGGGCCCCATCATCGCTCACCCTGAAGGAATACAACTGCTGTGAGCTGGAGGATACGTAGAGAGACCCAAGGTAAGTGGATAACTACTTGCGTTGGTGTTAGCTCAAACGAACCTATCACTTTTCTGAACGGCACGAATATTCTATCGAAATTCGCATCTTCCTGAACCAGATGATATCTAGGACCCAATTGCTTATACTATAATCGTTTCGGCTGGGTCGCGTTGTCACAAAGGCAGTAACAATGTTTTAGAGACTTGTTCTATTCAAAAATTCAAAATTCAAAAATATTTTATTCAGTCTAGGCTACGCCATCGGTTCGCAAACCCTAAGCGGGAGACCTTGTAACGAGAAGAACCGGCAAGAAACTCGTCAAGGGCTACTTTTTTCTCCCTGTATATTTCATAGAGAGTCGTCAACATTGAAAAATGAGCTCCACATTTAAAGTGAGGTCATTTTCCATCACAATAATTAACAAAAGTTTGCACACAATGTGTAGGTAGGTTGAAATTAAATACCTACCACATATCGGATACGTAATGAGAGTAAATAACTTTCAACTAGTTGAGAAATCACTGTGTCTGCTACTCGAAAGTGCACCTAAGTAGGCAAAATTTACCAAAAAAAACCACATGTTACAAGACATAAAAAATAATAAAAAAAAATGCAATTCTTACAATTCAATATGCGTTAAGGTAGGTACTCAGAAGCAGAGCCTTTCCAATGGCAGCGAACGGGTTCACGAGCATGACGCATGGACCAGCCATCGCTTCGCTCAACCATATTTGAGGGAACGTAACGACCCGCCCCACACGACACCACCGTAGAAATGATTACAGAGAGCATGACATACTTAGGCTACCCATCCTAAGGCACCGAATTGAAAACGAATATCCAAAAGCTTTTCATAGGCCTTTACTTACAAAACTACTGAATATAGAAAGCAAAATGATTGCAATAAAAAAAATTAGAAATCAAAACAAGGTTTAGTTATTAATTAAAATTTTGAGTAAGAAGTGCCATACATATTGATAATATTAATCAGAAAAATAATGTATATAAAAATATACGACGCCCTTAGTACAAGCAGACAGAAGCAGACCCATTCCCACTAGCAGCACCCGTTCACGAGCATGACGCATGAACCAGCCATCGCTTCGCTCAACCATATTTGAAGGAACGTAACGACCCGCCTCATACGACACCCCCGCAGAAATGTTTAAAGTGAGCATGACATACTAAAGCTACTCGCATTAAGGCGTCGAGTTAAAAGCATACAATAAAATTATAAGTAGGTAGGACAATTCTCTCAATTTTCACAAAGAATAGAAAAATCTACGACCAGGCTGTTTTATCAATTAAATAATCTTTAACGGTATAGTATCCTTTTTTGAGAAGACAATTTTTTACATGAGTCTTAAAGTTATCAAATGGTAAATCCAAAATATTACTTGGAATTTTATTATAAAACTTTATACCAAGACCTATGAAAGAACCACGGACTTTTTCTAATCTAAACTGAGGCATTACAAGTTTGTCTTTGTTTCTGGTGTTCCGATTGTGCCAATCACTATGTTTTGTATATAAGTTAATATTGCGACGCACGAAAAGTATGCAGTTTAATATAAATTGAGATGCTGCTGTCAATATACCAATCTCTTTGAATCTATCCCTAAGAGATGTTCTAGAACTTAGTTGATAAATAGCTCTTATTGCTCGTTTTTGTAAAACAAAAATAGTATTTATATCGGCTGCTATCCCCCACAAAAGAATACAGTATGACATAATGCTATGAAAATAACTGAAATACACTAATCTGGCAGTTTCTACATCTGTTAACTGTCTAACTTTTCTAATGGCATAGGCAGCAGAGCTGAGCTTGCCCGCCAGAGCTGCTATGTGCATATTCCATTGAAGTTTACTGTCAAGAGTAACACCCAAGAAAACTGTTGAATCGAGCAAATCTAATTTCTCATTATTGATTACAATTTCAGTGGGATTCGCCTGTACATTAGGTAAAGCGAATTTAACACATTTAGTTTTCTTAGCATTAAGCTGGAGATTATTTACATTAAACCAAGTAAGAACCTGCGAGAGTGCTTTGTTCACATCGTCAAAATCTGTTTTTTTCCTGTCAACTTTGAATATTGAAGAAGTATCATCCGCGAACAAAACAATATCACAGAACCTTTCTGCAAAAAAGGGTAGATCATTTATATATATTAAAAATAAGAAAGGGCCCAAAATGGAGCCTTGCGGAACGCCCATTTTTACATGAGAACCTGTATTTACCTGTACAAAAAACGGTATGCTCGATAGATGGCATTGATAAACAGGCAAGTGTCAACTTTAGAAAACGTAGTAAAACGAAAAAGCCAATTTTCACACTTCACTTGTCCATCAACGCCATCTAGGGAGGCAAATAGTATTTTGTTTGTTTTTAAATGACACTTGGAAAATCTCTTACACCTTATGATGAAGCCTGGTAAATAAAAAAGAGTCTAGTCGAACGGTGGACTAGTAGAGTCGTAGTGAGCAGTAAAACTTTAATGTTGTTTGTAAGAGGCCGTGGAGGAGCCTCGATGGCTGAGCTCATCCCACCGACCTACTGCTATATCTAACTAATCTGCGGCAGGGGTGACGCGCCAGGAAATAGATTTATCAAATATTTAATAATACACAAGAAAAAAAAAAGATTTATCGCTAGATCTTAGAATGTAAGTACTGATAGCAAGTAGCAAAATTGTAACCACTTAAGGCCTACTCAAATTTGAGCGGTATCCGTTACTGCCGTGGGTATCGGTAAATACCCGAGCGATATTTGGTATGCCATTTTCGCAGTTGTCGCGGTACGCATACGTACCGCGTATCCATTGGGATATTGCTGCCGCCACCGGTAGCAGATACCGCTCAGGTTTGAGTAGGCCTTTAAGTGTATAGATATTATAAATTAATTAATTCGCAACGTCGCGTCCGTGCGAATATATGTATTTGAATGAACGTTAAAATGTGTACTGTAAAGGAGAGGTGTGGTAAAGAAAAAAATGTTTAAAAAACAAAAAAAACTGACTTCAAAAAACCTCCTTATAAAAAGCAAGAAATAATATTAAAATCATTAGATAGATGCATTATCATTGTTATAATAAAAACACGTCTATTAAAATCGGGTGGGGCTGGAGTACAACTTCCTTTTTTTTATTCTAAAAGCCCCACCCGACTTCAATAGACGTGATTTTATTATAACAATGATAATGCATACCTATCTAATGATTTGAATATTATTTCTTGCTTTTTATAGGCAGGTTTTTTGAAGTTCTGAAGGTTTTTTGTTTTTAATCAATTTTTTATTTTTAGTGTAAGTACCTACCATCTGCATTAGGTAGTGTAGGTTAGGTATATTATTTAGGTAGAAAAATCGGCTCACCCAAACGTGAGATAATCGCGGAGAAACATTATAGGTACATACTAAAAGGAAACTCAGAAAAACCACTAATTTACTATATTTTAACATTTATTCGAACAACCAAGTACACCGCGCACAGTGAAAATTGCGAGAGAGAGATAGCGATACATTTTTTAAACAGAACGGCATGAAGCGCTCTTCTACCATACAGGTGCGTTCAGAAACGCTATACACTAAATAAAAGGTTGCATTCGGAAATGCCTAACAGTCGGCCTTCCTGATCATCTGCTCGTCCCGAGCAGATTACACTCTAAATTAAACACTACACCTCCTAAGGCTCCTTACCCATCAGCTTCTTAATGCCGATATTCAAGGCTCAGGAAAAGAATACAATCAACACCTTCTAAATGGTGAACTGAGAACATTTCTACAGGCTTCTTAAGGCTTTCGGCTAGCCTCTTAAGGCTTATAACTAGCCTCTTAAGGCTTATTTTGCTGCCGTTACAATCAACTTCTCAAAATTTGATCTAGGCAGGTGACTTCTTAATGTCACCATATCTGACTACATCAGAGAAAGGAAGTGCACATTTCCTATTACGTCGCGACGTCTATCTCACCTCTTAAGGCATGCATGCATCAATCAGCGGACTCTGCCGCGTCAGCCTCTTAAGGCTAAGTCATCAGAACTAAGTCTGATCAGACTAGAACGTTCGTTCTTAATCGTTTCTAGTGCGTATGAGTACCATAATATCACCTTCTTAAAGGTTACACAGTAATAAGTAATTTTCCAGTACAGCCTTCTAAATGGCGACTCAGTAAATAAACATACACAGCATTTCAGAACTAAACAACTAACAAGCCTTCTTAATGGTATTTAAAATTCTAAATCTCTTATGAATCAGAGTCGGAACACTCAGAGATAGGACTATTAGACCTAAAAGGTTTCAATTTATCACGGGCCATCACATTTTCGTACGCCCGAGTTCGACCTTGTGTACTTTTTATTACATATCGGTCACGTGGTAACACTTTGGTGATCCTGAATGGACCATCAAACCGAGGAACAAGTTTGCCACTACGCAAACCTTTCCGTAAAATCTTACGTTCGGCAAGAACTAGATCGCCAACATTGAAAGCAGGCGCATCTCGCCTCTTCTTGTCAAATGCCTGTTTTGCCTGCTCCGAAGCTGCAGCAGAACGGGTTACAGCCTCTTGTCTGATATCATCTAAATTAGAGGAACGGACTGGAACGACTACGTCGCCTATTAATCTCGGTCTGTAACCATATAACAGTTCAAGAGGACTCTTACCAGTACTGTTATTGACGTTTGAATTGAGCCCTAATTGAATTTTAGGTAAATGACGCTCCCAATCGTTTTGATCGTCACCAACGTACGATACTAAAGCATCCAAGATTGTACGGTTAAAACGTTCGACCTGTCCGTTCGCGCGCGGACTGGCAACGGCGGTCATAACGTGCTTTATCTGTCTTTCAACGCAATAATCCTTGAAGTCTTTACAATTAAAAGCTTTACCACGATCGCTGATTACACGAGTAGGAACGCCAAATGTCTTAATGAATGCTTCAAATGCCTGTATAACATATTTACAGCTAACGTCACGTACAGCTTCAAGCCAGATGAACCTCGTAAATGAGTCGACAATTGCCAATATGTGCATTTTACCAGATGGACTTTTACAGAATGGACCCAGGTGGTCCACGTGTACCGTTTGGAATGGTACGGGTACTCTTTCTATAGGATGCAACAACCCTACTCGACGTCCAGTTGTCTTTTTCGCATATTGGCAACTTATGCAACCTTGAACATACTTTTGAATAAATCTTCGCATTTTACCGAACCAGTACTTAGCCTTAATAGCGTCATACGTTTTTTGAAAATTAATATGGCCGTTATTGTCATGAAAAGTTTGCATCAGTGACCAGCGACATGCCCTAGGTACCACAACCCTTAGATCGCCATTAACTTTACGGAAAAGAACGCCTTTTTCGACTACGTAATCATTGGCGAGTCCTGTCAAATTACCACATTTAAGTTCGTCATTTAGTTGATCTACTGTTGAACGAATTGAGTCGTCTCCCTGCTGCATTGACTCAACAAAGCATTTATCATTTATGCGCATAACAGACCCAACGGTTGCGGCTCAAGGCGTCAACATGGGCCATCGACTTGCCAGCACGATATTGGACATCAAAATCATAGCTCTGTACCTCTAGCCACCAACGGGCGATGCGTGGAGATAAATCTCGCTTGGACCACGTCCAACGCAAAGCATTACAGTCGGTAATGATTGTAAAATTTATACCGGTCACATACACTTTGAATTTGGCTAAACTCATAACAACCGCTAACGTTTCTAATTCAAAACTGTGATATTTTTGTTCAGCAGATGTAGTTTGGCGGCTGGCATATGCGACTGGTTTCCAACCACCGTCTGGCTGCTGCTGCAACAAAATGCCCCCTAAGCCTAACTTAGACGCATCAGTGTGAATTTGAGTTGGATATTTAGGGTTAAACAACGCCAATACAGGACGATTAATTAAAACAGACTTAATTTTATTAAATGCTTGGGATTGGGCTTCACCCCAAACCCAAGGTTGATCTTTTTTAGTTAGCATAGTGATGGGTCGTGCCAAAGCCGCAAATCCAGGTACGTATCGCCTAAAGTAATTAGCCAAGCCCATAAATTGACGAGCCTGATGAACATTCTTGGGCACCTCAAAATCACGGACAGCTGAAAGCTTATGCGTGGCAGGTCTCACAGTGCCATCAAAGACTTCGTGACCTAGGTATTCGACTCGTGGGACAAGGAATGAGCATTTGTCTAAACGTAGCGTCATATTCGCGTCCCTAATACGCTCTAAAACTGCTCTGAGTCTCTCCAAAGCTTGACTTTCAGTTCCAGCGTATATCAGTATATCATCAAGATACGCTGTAGCAAATTTAAATCGTAAGGGACCAAGCACTTCGTCCATAGCACGCTGGAAAACCGCAGGAGCGTTAGCTAAGCCGAAGCTCATGCGTGTGTATTGAAAATGACCGTTAGGTGTTATAAAAGCTGTATAGGGTTTGCTATGATCATCAAGTTGTACACAATGGTAAGCGGATTGAATGTCGAGGCAAGAAAATACGCTTTGCCCAGACAAACGATCTAACTGATCCTGGATTAAAGGTAAAGGGTATCGGTCTCTTTTCGTAACTTTGTTTAAAGCACGGTAATCGACGCACAATCGCGCTTCTCCTGTCTTTTTTGGTACGAGGATTACTGGGCTCGCGTACGGGGATGAGGACTCTTCGACTATTCCTTTATTTATCAGATCGTCGACAATTACACGTACTTTATCTCGATCGGCCATCGACATACGATACGGACGGTAATAAATGGGCTTCGAATCAGTTAACTCAATATGCATCTTTGTAGAACATTTACCTATTTTATCACCATCAGTGGAAAAACAGTCAGAAAACTCATCTAGAATCTCCTTAAGACATGAGATTATTTCAGAAGGTAAGTTATCGCCTATCTTGTAACCTCTCTTCTCATCTGACAATGACGCACGTGCTACACACCGTCCTAAAGGTAAGGTTACACTAGTATCACTTATATTAAAAACGTTTAAAACAGCGTGACCATCAATGAATTCGGTTTCATACTGGGGTATGATGCACTCGGCCCTAGGCGTGCCGTGATCTGAGGGGTGAACTAATACGGAACCTATTACAGGTACATCGCATGTAACTATAATCTTATTAACTCCAGGTTGTAAAGTACAAACTTCGTCAACAGGTATTAATTTAAAACGTTGAACGTCTTCATGCAAGTGAGGCAGCTCGGTCAATAAATTAGAGTTGTACATACGCAGCGATGTAGGCGTTTTAATAACATACACATCCGCATAATCAGTAAAAGGCTGGCCAATAATAACACCTATGTCTTGAGCGCTATCCGGCACTATGTAAGCCGTGGCCTCGCAGGTCGCCTCATCTGCACACACCTTAACCCAACTTTTACCCACAGGAGTAATTTTAGAGCCGCCAAAACCCTTGATAACGCAATCAGAGTCACACGAATTAATAACTAAACGTAACTCCCCAGCAACAGACTCGGTAATTGTTATGCAAGTACTTCCAAAATCGATAAATGCGTGAGTCAGCAGATCGTTAATTTTCACATCCATATAATATTTACTACTACCGGAAACATCTGTAATTATTTTAACCGACTGAGACTTTCGATTCTTTAGTTTAAAACAATCGTCCTTAACATGCCCGGTATGATTACAATATGAACACTTTTTAATTTTAGTATAACAATCAGTCTCATCATGACCACGTTTACTGCAGAATGAACAAGTTAACGTCTTATCGTTCTTATTAGTCTTTTTCGTAGGACACTTTGACGCAATATGACCACGTCGTTTACAATTATGGCATTTAATTGTCACATCTCTAACGTTGCCATACGATTTATTTCGGTCGACGTGCGCGTGTTGCGAAACTTGCGAAGGCTGCCTGAACGATGACAAATATCTAATAAGACTGGGCGAATCCCGACATCCAGCAGAAATAGCGCCAACTTCGATTAAATTATTACCTATAGTGCCTATTATCGCTTCCGTTATAAGAGAGTCGGGTAACCCGCAAGCGTTACCCAATGCAAGTTTGTCATAATAGAATTGCAAATAATCTTGATCGGAGCGTCGTACGATGTTAACTAATTCACGTAACAAGCTTAACTTACTACGATTAGACGGAAAAGCAGTCAATAACCGCGACTTCCAATCATTCCAGCTTAGGTTTAAATCACTTAATTGATCATACCACTGTTTAGCATAACCCTTCAGTTTCGATGTGCAATTAAATATGACTGTTTTTTCGTCCCAACCATACATACTAGCTATGCCTTCAATTTTTCTTATCCACTGTTCAATAGTTACAGTAGACTGAGGGTCAAAATCAGGTAAAGGGTCGTTACGGCCCACGTATCGTATAATACTAGGCTGAGTCTGCTGTACATTTGTAACGTCCGGTGTCAGCGTAATTATATGAGAATTGTTTGGAACAGATGTACCACTGCAGCTACCGGCCGTGGTAGGGTATGTACTTTCCCTAGTAGTAGTAGTTACGGGAATATTATTATGTGAATAATTATTCTGTGATGGATAAAAAGTGACTGCCTCGGGTACATAACAACTATTTGAACCATTACCATTGACAGTAGTATAGCCCCTATTGCAAGAAGTATTATAATTATAGTCAGTTTCGCCAACATTATAATCATAATAATTTTGACCGTAGTACTCGTAATAGTTCGAATCATCAGCCTCATAATAATTTTGCGCACTCTCATACCTCGGTCGGGGAACGCTGGTACCTCCACTCGGGATAGGCATATCCGAGCACTGACCGGTGCGCCAGCGAACACCGCTCGGGACCGCCAAGGCACCACCACCACCACCACCACCGCTGACGCCAACGACGTCGCCGCCGACGCCACAAGCACCGGCGCCACAACTACCGGCGCCGCCATCGCCACTGCCGCTGACGCCACCAGCGCCACAAGCACCGGCGTCGCCATCGCCACCAGCGCCACAAGCACCGGCGCCGCCATCGACGTGCCCAGCACGGCATCGCAAACGTTGAGTTTGCCGCTTTGACACATCTTTCAATAGTTCGCGACGTAAAGCGTCGCACTCACTTTCACTTTCCATGTTTACAGGAATGAATCACTTGAATAAAGCTTATCTCACTAAAACCCAGTCCGCCCGAAAACTTTCGAACACACACACACAAACTTGCTCAAGACCTCAGTGCACAAACCGGTTTTTTCGGCACAAGCAAGGCGACGCGTCCCGCCAAAATTGAGCCAATGTTCGAAACAGGTTTATTCCGTAAACCCTAGCGGAGATAACGTTTATGTGGGCTCTAGGAACACTAATCCCGCTTCTGAGCTAAAAGGAAACTCAGAAAAACCACTAATTTACTATATTTTAACATTTATTCGAACAACCAAGTACACCGCGCACAGTGAAAATTGCGAGAGAGAGATAGCGATACATTTTTTAAACAGAACGGCATGAAGCGCTCTTCTACCATACAGGTGCGTTCAGAAACGCTATACACTAAATAAAAGGTTGCATTCGGAAATGCCTAACAATACATACGGGTCAAACTGAGAACCTCCTTTTTTTGAAGTCGGTTAAAAAGACTACACTTAAGTATCCCTTTTCCAACAAAAAAATCATTTAATTCGGTTCATAAATAAGAAACTCGTCAAGGTAGTTGATGCAAAATCATAGTATTTTCAGGTTTACTTGGAAACTACTCGACCGATTTGAAAAATAAATAAATTGGACCATCTCGCAAGCAAACTCTATCGAATAAAAAAAGTATCAATAAAATCGGTCCATAAATGTCGAACAACGATAAAAAAAACATACAATCGAATTGAGAACCTCCTCCTTTTGTTTAAGTCGGTTAAAAAGAGTAGCATATTTATACAGTGTAGAATACAGCAAATACCCACAAAATGTAGGAAAATAATATAATATAATTAAACCCATACAACGTTGAAGAATACTAAAATCAACACTTCATATTGATAGACCGGAAGCTAGTCAAATAAAACAAAATAATTGTCATTTTTTCTGGATGAAAGGTACCCTGTTCTCTGCACCCCTGACAATGTGTATGCAAAATTTCATGATAATCGGTTGAGTTGTCAAGACGTGAAGTGAAATAAACAAACTGACTTTCGCATTCAAAATAGTAAGGATAAAGTAAGGATCACCATCAAAGCTATTTAAAGCACCTACATAGTTTGATAAGTCAATAAAATGTTAATGTTCAACCCTAACCGATAGGTATCTTAAGTGCACAACAGTCGTATTTCTGCACAACACTGAACATTCATGAAAGAACTTGCCAACGTTTGCAAAAGGACTCTTAATGCCTTTGATAGAGTTCAATTTGCAGTTGGAATCTAATGGGTGATCCTCTTACAAGATTCGTTTTAAGCGAATATAGATCTTGTAAATACTATAGTCGGTTCAGAAAGGACTTAATTTCCTGTATATAGAGCTGGTTATAAGCTGAATCCTGCTGTTAATTGAGGTGCTGCGTTCCGCCATAATTACTTTGAGTCTTCAAACTTGGGGAAGTTCAGAGGTCAGCTTTTTACGGCAGCATGAATGAACATCGTCGAACACAAACTTATAAAGAGGTTTTCACTTAACTGTTAGAGTTTTTGTAGAATGTAGGTAATTTCCCTAAAGGTACAAGCACAGTACATATACACCGTCAATTTGTAGTCGTTTTAATTAACTTAAGGGGGTGTTCTACTTACGGAACTAAACATTTTTGCCAAAGTAACATGGGTCGAAAAACGACAAAAAATTTTGACTTTCCCATACTAATAAAATGTTTTAGCTGTCTAGTTAGTATGGGAGACCCAAATTTTTTTGTCGTTTTTCGACCCATGTTTCTTGGGCAAAAATGTTTAGTTTCATTGGTACAACACACCCTTAAGTTAATTAAAACGACTTCAAAATG
Source organism: Agriphila tristella (assembly GCA_928269145.1). Taxonomy (NCBI): domain Eukaryota; kingdom Metazoa; phylum Arthropoda; class Insecta; order Lepidoptera; family Crambidae; genus Agriphila; species Agriphila tristella. The sequence goes on along the minus strand of OV743436.1, from coordinate 23,707,861 downwards.
ACGGTGTATAAGTTTGAAAAAACTTATATATGTACTGTGGTACAAGGGTGGATATAATCAATTATAATGTTGCATTGCATCATGTCGGTATGCTTGCCTGTAAATACGTTACGCAGAATGACGGTCGAAATAAATGTATGCTTGATCCAGGAATTTATAAAATAATCTTTACCTTATTAAAATATTTATAGTAAATAAAGCTTACATTGTACTGACAACATTTCTTACATATTACAAACATTATTCTATTAAAAAGTCAATTATAGGTGGAGAGTTATTGATCCCTTTCATAAACCATTTTCAATTTTCTCTGGCTTTTTCCTGAGACCAAGTCTGTGTTCCACAAAAAGCCATCTGAAAATGAACAAAATATATGGTAAACAAGAACAATAATATAAAATAAAAAAGATTATTGCAATAAAAATGTTATAAAACTTTCGTTTTATTTCGCTCCAGTTTTGTGAATTCATCGATGCGAATATTTTTGGACACGCGTCAAAACTTCGGGATCTTTAGATCTTAATTTCATATAACCGATAGATAAATCTAACATGTTTTTATTGATCACTAAAATGCGGTAGTGGAAGGTGGAAGCGCACTAGACCCGGAATTTTCGGCACTGAGGTGAGGAACTGGCTATCTTGCCTCTAATTGCCAGAACATTTTTTTTAAATGTTATTATGGCTTAGGTAAGATGGTGGTAGCAAGCCAGCCAGACTTGAAATAAGCCCTTACTACCAACCAAACCGAGTACAAATTGTACCCTCCCTGGGAATCGAACCCGGGGCCCCTGCTGCTTCCACCTTAGGCCTTATCATCACTTATCACCAGGTTCTATCCCGTTATGCTTAAAAAAATATACACTGTTTCAAATTATTTGGTAGGTACTCACAAGAATGCAATGACAGCTGGAAATGTCATGGCGGCACTCAGAAGGAACACGGTACCGGGGAGAACCTCCATGGTGGAGCTATAAACCTTCGTGTACAGAGGCACGTACACCAGCGGCATCAGGTTCTCCGTCAGGCTGAATATCGAGTTTACTTTGCCTGTAAACAGATTTATAGTTTATTGATAAATACAGTTTCATAAGAAATAAGTGTATGTATAGTTCATTATTGAGCCATTAGACCCTCTACTCAAATGACCAACATTTATATACTTTGAACGCTACGCTTACAGTCGCATATCGCAAACTTATGTAAATCACAGACTTCGATGTATTGTATGGAGTTGACAGGCTAAGGCGTGAAATACATAGAAGCGATGCGGCGGAGATAAGGCGCAGATACGGGGGCGACGGCAGCGATACGTGTATTTGATTGGCCGAAAAAAGCATCCGAAAGTCTCACATCTGGGGCCCTATTTTTGAATCACTCGACTGGCGTCGAGCGCTCGTTTCTACTGATTTTCGTTCGACATATGGCTCAAACGTTCGAAATAGAGTCATATGTCGAACGAAAATCAGTAGAAACGAGCGCTCGACGCCAGCCGAGCGATTCAAAAATAGGGCCCCTGATCTCGGTAGCTCAGCGGTCAGAGCATTGGACCGGATATCCAAAGGTCGCCTGTTCGATTCCCCTCCGAGACATAATCTGGGGTCCTATTTTTGAATCGCTCGGTTGGCGTCGAGCGCTCGTTTCTACTGATTTTCATTCGACATCTCATACATTTGAGTTGATTTGTCGAACGAATTTTAGTAGAAAAGAGCGCTCGACGCCAACCGAGCGATTCAAAAATAGGGCCCCTGCACCGTATCGCCGCCGCATCCGTGCCGCGTCGCTTCTGTGTATTTCACGCCTTAGGTTACGTAATTTGATAGTTTACTGCTTATTTACGCGTAGCGTTGATCTATTCCTTATTCATCGGGATGAATCCTTAACGTAGCGTTCACACGCATAATTTCATCTTGAGTAGATCATTTTGAGTAGGGCAGCACAGAATATTATAATAGTACTAAACGTTCAACAGTGCAACTGCACGGTAAAGGTGTATACAGTGGAGTAAATATTGTTTTCGAGAGATTTTCGTACCGGCACAAAATATAGAGGGGACATAAAGTTAAGTTTATGCACGTACTTTGTTTCTCATAAGTACCTAAACTTGGCCGCAGCGCTAGAGGGTTGTAAAGTTTGACTCGCCCGTGTCCAAGATACTTAGTGGTATGATTGCTTGCTATTTGAAATTATGTATTTTTGTATTTCCTTATTAGATACCTAATAATAACTAGTGGCTCTGTGAGCTGTAGACCTCGCGATTGTGTCATTTTTGAACTTTTTAGGAAATAGCTGAAATATGTTTCTTTTTACACGACTACCTGAAAAAACAGAGTTTTATTCGAAAAATTTCGAAAAGCTGAATTGACAAAAAAACTAAGTTACTTATAAAATTTATCGAACATGCTCTCAAAACTTCACGACAATCAGTTGAGAAGTTGTTTGACTGCATGAATTGAGAACTTATACAGTAAATTCGACAGTATTCCAAATCGGATAGTATACGAATTATCACTTTACAGTTTTCGGATACAGCGGCTGAGCTAAAAAGGTTATGAGACAAATGCGCGGATGCAACGGATTTGTTAATGGTAGGAACCTGTTAGTTTTTTTTTTGTGAAAAGTAAAGTTTTAAACGTTAGTATTCATAGTTGTTTATTAAATTAAGAAAATGTTAGTATGGAAATTGCAAATTCTCAAAAATTCTCCATACTAAAGGGCAATTTCATATTTAAACCTTTAAGTTTTCTTCTTATTTGAGTGCCGAAAAAGTTCCAAAATCCTTAACATGATACCGACTAAAGTTATCAAAGTATAATTTTATACAACGTGTTATAAAAAAACCCTAAAGCCGAATATGGTGGTTAGGGACCATCAAACTGAAACTCTGAAATCGCAAAAAAAAATCAACTGTTTCATATATTTTGATTTTATTCGTTATTATTTTTGTATGAAACACTGTTTTTTTTCGCAAATTCAGAGTTGATCCCATAGGAAAAGTTGTTCAGATTGATGGTCCCTATTTACCATATTCGGCATTAGTGGTTTTTCTGTAACACGTTCTATAAATCTCAAAACAGTACTCACCAAGTTCGTTAGGAGCAACTAGTTTCGATGTTATGGACCTCAGAGCTAATAGTGAAGTGCCGTTTAAGATCTCCACAGCAGGCGCTGAAAACAGTATAGAAGTAACATTATAATAATACTAGCGGCCGCCCGCGGTTTCACCCGCGTGGTTCTCGTTCTCGTGGAAATATCGGGATGAAAAGTATCCTATGTTTAAATCTAGGCTATCTACTATCTGTGTGCCAAATTCCAAACAAATCCGTCCAGTAGTTTTTGCGTGATTGAGGAACAAACATCCAAACATCTAAAATCCAAACCCACAAACTTTCACATTTATAATATTAGTAGGAAGTAGGATTATACCTCTACTAGCGGCCGCCCGCGACTTCGTCTGCGTGGAGAGTTTTTTGCTGTCCCTCGGACACTGTTATTTTTTTCTGGATGAAAGGTACCCTATGTCCTTTTCTGTACCCCTGACAACGTGTATGCAAAATTTCACGATGATCGGTTAAGTAGTTAAGACGTGAAGGCGTAACAAACAAACAAACAAACAAACGGACTTTCGAATTTATAATATTAAGTAAGGATTACTTATTTACAGAAAATCTATGTTTTGATTATAACCAAGATGTTGGTTACGACGTAAACCAACAATTCAACTATTGAACCAATTCTCTTGATCCATCAGCCATGTTTAAATGTATCCACTACTCATAGGCCTTCCTATGGATGAAGAGATAAGTCGAATGGCCATAAACATAATCCACCACGCAGAACTTATGTGGTATGTTATTTTTTAATGATAAGAATTATAATTATAAAATATAGATCATTGACATCACCGTCATAGACATCATCACAGGACCGTTAAAAGGGCCTAGCAGTCTGTCGCAACTTCCATACAAAAAATAATTCTATGAAACAAACACGAATTTTGATGGCGACTATATTTGTCTCACTCTTCCTCATTCTTTCTCGTTCTTTGATCATACGTCATTCATTTGTCAGTCAGAGCAACTATATAGGCGGTACAAGGCGGTACATTTAAAAGCTCTTTGGGAAGTTTTTAGTATTAATAAAATTATAACAAATAAAATTATCAATTTGTGTTAATAGTACGCTAGTAATATAATAAGTCAGTGGTTAATGGTCAAGTCGTTGCGAATTTTAAGTGCCTACCTAATCAAATCATAATGAAGCATTTGTGAAATTTGTGGTTTGAAAAATGTTTGAAATCGGCGCTAAAGGAAGACACAAAATGTTTTTTATGGCCAAATTTTCTTTTGATGAGCTTCGGTGAGTAATCATTAATCAACTTAACATCCGTTTACACTTTTTGGTAGGTATTTGAATGTAAATAATAATTTTAGTCCAATAATAAGCTGATGGGAAATAGAGTACCTACTTACATAAATATCGATATCGATGTTTTTAATTTTAGTTGTAATGTAAGAAATGTAAGAAAAATGTACCATATAATATACACTTTATAATTTTCCCGTTGCATTGTACAGTCAGCAGCACATGAGGTTATACAAAACTGTCAAAATTCATTTTTAAACCTTAATATCTTTGAATTTATGTATGAAAATGATTACATATAATTTTTTATTTCAGGTCATTACCATCAGCCGTCGAAATAATTGAAGAAGTACAATGAAGATTTTTAAGAAATAAATACTTTTAATTTTTAATTTCTTTATTTCAAATATTAAACTGAACACATGTTCTGTTTTTTAAAGTACCTACTGCCCAACAGTTAAATGCTTCATAATCAATTCTAACATACTTATGTGACTCAGTACTAGTTAAAAAACGGAGCATTGTGCCATGTTAGTGGAGATTTTTAAATTATTCTTTAAGTAAGCGCAGTTCAGTGCATTCATCGATATCGATAAAAATTTTGATACTAGGTCGCCCATCTCTATCTTTTTTCCTGTAGGTTGGCAAAATATTGTTTCACAGTCGTTAGGTTGGCAACGATGAGGTATGTTTGATTTGACATTTCATAGATTTTTTTGCTCTATGAAGTCCCGTCTCTTCTTACGTAGTTATTGCTTCTTACGTAGTTATTGCTTTCTCTGTGGGGCCTAGTACCTACCTATAGAAAGAATATATCATTCGACAGTCAACTTTCAATCATAGACTTAGAAATTTTTTCGCTATGCTCAAGTAGACGGACAAAGGTGCGAGTGAGAAACCGATTCTTACGGCTTATGCGATGTGCGAGAAAGAGTAAAAAAAAACTGACAGCTGAACCTGGTTTGACTTCAATTATCATCGTTTATCACCTTGGTGAAAAGCGTCAACAAGATTATTTTGTAATTTTGATCGCGATCGGGTCGGTTTGGCTCTCAAAGCTATATAAATCAATAATGGTGTCGTGTTCTGTACTGGATTGTAATGTTACTTACGACAATAACCCAAATAAACACTCATTTCACAGGTAAATATGATTGTACTATTACCATTTTCATAATTCATATTTTAGCTGAATATATTCCCAAACACACTAAGTTAAATACTAATATGATGCTATTAAACGCCTATTTCCTAAATAAAGGCTGATTTCTAAACATTCTGTGTTAGATAAAAAGATATTATGTCCGTGAACTTGAGAAAATAAAGCGTAGATATTGATCAAAAATTATCATGTCGATGATTTCCAATATAACTTTGTTTGTCTTTGTGGACACTGATAGTTTTATTTAAAGCTGCTTGTAACCGACAGCTTTCAAATGGTAAATTATACCAACTTAAGTACTAACTTAACAATTATTTCCAGGTTCTGTAAATCCAGTGATTAAATTAAACTGGATAAATGTCATAAATAAATAAGCAGGGAGCCTCAAAGGAGACCTTAAGAAATTATTTAAATAAAATTGTTCAAAATCTTGTTTGTGTTTTATTTATTAGAGCAATAATACATTATGGTTATCGACAACCTAAAGTGCATCTCTAAATTCACGCACACGTTTACATATTTACAAACACTGGCTCATCTCACTTTTGGTTTCACAGCCAAGTGAACTCTGTTCGTCTATTCCAGTGGATATTAAGTTTATGCTTTCAATATAACTTGTAGCGGCATCTACCTACAATGCCGCACATACCAACATATGGTTGCAACAAGATTCACCACCATGTGACTAGATGGCGCTAGTGTCGAATAAACACAAAAGATTAGTAAGGAATAGCACCTCGTAGTATGGAGCATATATGGAAAAACCTACACCTCGCTATCCGAGTTTTCTCAGCCACCAAACTATACACAGGTTGGTCAAAAGTTCTGTTACTGAGTTTCTTTATCGATTACTGGCCATTAAAACAAATGAAAAGAAAAAATAAAAATGACATATTATTGACAGTTTTATAAGCTATAATTCCATACCACACGTACATCATATTTTGTTTATTTCACCATGGAATGGGGGTTGAAGGAGAATCGTGTCGCTGTAATTGCTCTGCACAAATGTGGGCAGCCACCGAATATGATTTTCAAGTTGCTACAAAAGTTGAAAATCAACAAGCAATTTATTTATCGCACTATCCATAGGTACAGTAATACCTTGACCGTCGATGACCGAAAAAGATCAGGAAGACCACGCACCGTTCGGACACCAGCTGTGATCAAGGCAGTGAAGGCGAGAATCACGAGAAATCCCGTCCGGAAGCAAAAGTTATTGGCAATACAATGACTGTGAAGAGAAGTTTCCTTAAAAAAATTATCAATGATGACCTTGGGCTTCACGCTTACCGTAGACGAAAGGGCCATCTGCTAAACGCACGATTGAAGGCTATGAGGTTAGCACGAAGTCGCGCTCTACTAAAGCAGTACGCACAAAACGGCCATCGAAAAATCTTGTTTACTGATGAAAAAATCTTCACAGTCGAAGAAAATTTTAACCGTCAAAATGATAGAGTATACGCTAAGAATAGTAAAGAAGCCAGCATGATTGCTCCGAGGGTCCAACGAGGTCACCACCCCTCATCAGTGATGATTTGGCTGGGGGTGTCCTATTCAGGGCTAAGTAAGGTTCATTTCTGTGAAAAAGGTGTGAAAACTGGCGCTAGAGTCTATCAAGATACCGTTCTGGAACCTGTTGTCAACCCTTAAGCCACACTTTATTTCAAAACCAGCCATGGGTCTTCCAGCAGGACTCTGCCCCTGCGCACAAAGCAAAATCTACACAAGCATGGTTTCGGGCTAACAAAATTGATTTTATCGCGCAGGAAGAATGGCCATCCTCCAGCCCAGACTTAAATCCTCTGGATTATGCCATATGGCAACTTATTGAGGAGAAAGCATGTGCTAAGCCCCACATGAATCTCGACTCTCTTAAGCGCGCTATTCTCAAGGCAGTCGCAGAATTGGATATGGTGGTAGTTCGTGCTGCCATCGATGACTGGCCTCGTCGTCTAAAGGCGTGTATTCATGCCAGAGGCGGTCATTTCGAATAATTTTAATACATGATAATCTTAAATATTTGTGCTTTCATTTGGTATATAATTCATTGTAGCATTATTTGTAAATTTAGTATTATTCATGTTTTCCATAGTTACAGAACTTAGTAACCAACTAGGTATATACAACTTCCAACCATCATCGGTTGGACCGCGGTCCCCGGGCTAATACCACCCAGCCCGGAGGAAGATCTTCCACTTTGGCCTTCCTATCAGTGGCTAACCCTTCCATACCTACCATACATCATTCCCACAAACTTAAGTAAGGTAACTTAATTTTGGACTATTCATACGAATGACTAACAAACTACGAACAAACGTCGTCGTCCGATTATTATGACCCTGTTTTGGAGGCTCTGAGTTTTATTTTTTACCGCCATGATGTAGTCTACTCACTCTACTTTATCTACCCATTGCGTGTAAACTTTTGTTAGTTATTGTAATGGAAAATGACCTCACTTTGAACGTGGAGGTCATTTTTAGGGTTCCGTACCCAAAGGGTAAAAACGGGACCCTATTACTAAGGCTCCGCTGTCCGTCTGTCTGTCTGTCCGTCTGTCTGTCTGTCTGTCTGTCTGTCTGTCTGTCACCAGGCTGTATCTCATGAACCGTGATAGCTAGGAAGTTGAAATTTTCACAGATGATGTATTTCTGTTGCCGCTATAACAACAAATACTTAAAACAGAATAAAATAAATATTTAAGGGGGGCTCCCATACAACAAACGTGTTTTTTTTGCAGTTTTTTGGTACGGAACCCTTCGTGTGCGAGTCCGACTCGCACTTGGCCGGTTTTTTAATGTTGACGACTCTGTATGAAATATACAGAAAAAAAACAGCCCTTGACGATTTTCTTGCCGGTTCTCCTCGTTACAAGGTCTTTCGAACCTTGGTTTGCGAACCGATGGCGTAGCTTCTATGACATTCACAAGTGCTTGTAACAGCCTAGACTGAATAAATAATTTTAGAATTTTGAATACATATAATAGCTGTAACAGCCGCTCTCATAATTTTCATTTTTTATTTTATCAATCTTTCTGTTTCTTGTCGTACCACGCGAAATTATTACCTACTCTATAATAATGTTGACATGCATGCTGTAAGTTCCGCATTATAACGCATCATATTTTATGTAAATGAAGTATTATGAGGTAATATTATTATACTCGTAACAAATGAAATGCACAACAATGCTGGTTGACGTAAACCAGGTTAAGAAAATAGATTATGGTAATTTTATAAGAAGCTATAAAATCTATCTGTTTTCTTAAGACGGCTAATGATATCTTTTATTTATCTTAAGATATATTTATCACAATAGCACAGAATATAATTATAATGTAACAATTATAGTAATAACACAAATTAAATCACAAACTCGACATTTTTTACAACCTACATAATCGTATGAACTATAAAGTATGAAATCAATCGTTTAAAAATGCCAAATATTGATTTGGCATTGATCTATTAATATGAAAATAACGCTCTTTTTTTAAATGCTATGATGGAGTGTGATATAATAATATGTGTATGGGCACGTATGGGACAGCCTTCCTTCCAAAGATCCATGGGCTTTAAAAGCTGCTGTCTAAGCAATAATGTTTGTTTTAAGAAAATAATTAAAAAAATTAAAATCATGTTTGTGAAGAATTTAAAAAGAAGAAAAATTAAATTTAATATATATACCCACTGTAAAAATAAACTTACCTATATAGAATATTCTCTCATTAGGCGCGAAGGCGTATATGAAAGAGGCAGCAATCTTGCTGACAGTGGAGATGATGCCCAACATGGAGTCGTGCCATTGAAGATACTTGCTGAGGACTGTGATGGAGAATATTGTACCTGAAAATAAACAAAACCGAAACACGTCCTTTATAGTCCATCTTAAAAGTATAAAGAAATTATTTAGACGTCAACATTTTACTCCCGAATGACCCGTATCCCACATGCTAGTATATCGAAATGAAATGAAATGAAATGAAATGAATTTGAATTAAAACGAAGTACTTAGAAAATTTCGATATCCTAAGTCAGATCTCCATATATTTTTGCCTCGATAGACGTGACGTCGCACCACTTCAAGCTAACATCGAGTCGAAGTTAGCTTAACGTAGTGTGACGTCTGCGTAATGTTTACATAGTTGTATGTACTTTTCACTGATCCTACATTTCTTTGTTATTAGTCTACTTATTGCTTTGCTGATATAGAGGTATCATCGCGCCGCTACGTGAGAAGAAGTGATCAATGATTTACTTACCCCTAGGCCGCCTTAGGGGAAAAGGTGTGAGCTGTATGTCGTATGCATGCATGTGATAGTAACAAATTACTATGCTTACCAATAGTATGTGTTATGAAGTTGTACGTCTGAAACATACTGAACTTGACTTCATCCCAGTTGAATCTGTATCGAGTAGACATGTACAACACCGACATTTCACCTGGGAAAAAATAATGTAATATTTTGTTTACACTTTTTCGATTCGCGGGCTTAGTCGACTCGCGGGCTTTGATTTCCTATAAACTCTATTGGCCGCTCACAGCGTCACATCTGACGTTAGCATACCTACGTACATTCCTAGAGCATCATGATACGCAGCGAACGACTGACGTAAGTGGCCAGTCTGTAGCGTTGATGGAGACGAACCCTTCCAGTACTCAAAACTCTTATACTTCTGACGAAGGGTTGGTTTAAGGCGGTTGTATGACCGAAAGTGGCGCCCTCAGAGGTTTCTATTTAATAAGTTATTAATAGAAAAAGAATTTCAATCATGTTTTACGTGAAGTTTTTAGGGCCCATGATTTAGTATATTTAGAAGGTACTACTAAATGCCCTCGTAATCATTCGTAGAAGTAGATAGAAAATGTGTCAAAAACGGCCACTTTTAGCAGTTTTGCTATCTACATCTAGCAGTGACTAAGAGGGAATGTAACCAAAGATCTACTACCTACTAGACTGTGGGTCCTAAAACTTCCACGTAAATCATTATTAAATTTGTGTATCAGAATTATAATATTAAATAAAATTCATGGCAGCGCCACTTTTGCTAGGGGTGCAGTGTCATAGATAAAAGAGGAGATTTCGTTTTTTAAATTCCTCTGAATCAGATGGTTTCTATAATAAATAGTGGCTTTGTGAGCTGTGCAGACCTCGCGAGTCTATTTTTGCATTTAAAATTTTTCGAAATGGCTGAAATATGTTTGTTTTTACGTTTCAAACCCATATCTCAGCCATTTAAAAAAAAATCGACAATCTGAATCGACTAATAAATTCCATATAATTTTCGAACCTGCTCACAAAATTACACGAGAATCTGTTAAGAAATACGACTTGAAGAGGAGAACAACTGGACAGACATACAAAATCATTTCTGCCCAAGCTGAAACAGAGACGGTTCGCTCGCGCTTCGCACTCGTTGGGTCAAAATAAATTGCACACAAATGACAAATACAGAATAAAAGACAATACAAAATAGAAAGTCCTTGTCGATCTTTTTAGTATCATCGATAATATAAAAATCGCTGAATGTCTTGCTAAGCGCAAATCTCGAGATCAGCTGAACCGATTTCGATAATTCTTTTTTTGTTATCATAATAATAAGTAATCTTTCAATATTACTTAACCATAATAAAGATTCAGAATTTTTACACAATTTATTATAAAATGTGTGTTAAAAAGGTGGAATCGCATTCTAACCGGAATTTCCAACAACTGAGGGGTATGATTAAGGATGTAATCAGCCTTACCAAACATGGGTCCAAAGAGGATTGTGACGACCAAGAGCAGCACGATCATTCGCAGTCTCCTTTTGTTGGGTCCATTCTTGAACACCACTATCACAGTTTCTTTAACGTTTCTTAAGTCGAAGAAAGTTCGGAAGAAATGACGAGCGCCTTTTTTGTCATGCTGTTGAAATAAAGAGAAAATTTTAACTGTTATTCATAACAATTAACAATTCCTGATCAATTATTTAATAACTCTATTAGGAAAAACTTCTATGTCATGCATGATGATATAGGTAGGTACTTGTTTGTTAAGTCGTTAATGACTTTGTTTATCTCACCATAATTTATTTTTAGACGTAATGTAGCCCTTATTTGGTTCATATTAAAATATACGATCGTCGGATTCATAAATATAAGTAAACGATAGGTATCTTAATTTATGTTAGATTATTAAATGATAAAAGATAAAAACTGTACTCGCAGACCTGATTATTCTCAAATAATAATAAAAATAGTAGGGTTTCGTATTAATAAGTTATAATGTAAACGTAAACCTACATATTTTTATACACGATTCATTATTACTTGTACACAGTATTTTTTTCCTCATTTATGCTCTGAAATAATAATCATTACATTTAAAATTCAGTGCGAGAATATACGTCAATACTAAATTCCCGCACAAGTGCAGGAAGTAGTACCATAGAATATACAATATGTTTGGTTAGCGATGTCGGAGATTTTAAAGGCAGATAATATAATCAATTTTATCGGCGGAATTCCCCACATGTTGGGGTCTATCCCCTCTCCTGTTGGAATTTTTATTTCAGATGGCCAATATTCAAACAAAAATAACACTCAAAATATGCAATTCAGAGCAATGATTTTGATGTCGTTTTAAAGGTAATATTTTCGTGTATTATAAAAATGAAAAAAAATGCACACTTATGTCCTAGTTTTTGAGATCTGTAAGAAGAACTTAAAATAACACATTAATTTTGGATTAAAATTTAATTTAGTATTTTTTTATAACGTATTCAAGTTAAAAGTTTACTTTATTAATGTTTTTACTTAATTAGGTGATGTTATTAAATTTCTAAAAGTATTTTTTTAAAACTATAGGACTTTTAAAATTGGAGAAATTAATATTTTTCGGCAGGGCCATCTAAAATAAAAAGTCAAATTTAAAATGCCGGTCATTCCAACAGGAGAGGAGATAGACCCCAACATGTGGGGGGGGGGGGTTTGTCGATAAATTTGATCATATTATCTGCCTTTAAAAGCTCCGACATCGCTAACCAAACATATTGTATAATAATAGTACTAGACCTTCTAGACGTATAGTATTTTGAAGAACTCATCTAGCATTATTTTATAAAACTTTATGGTTACAGTACTGGGGCCCTATTTTTGAATCATTAGAATTCCAAATCGTGTATCAAGTCGCAAGATTCGTATGCGAGTCCCTAAAACAGCTATTTTTGAATATTCATACTCGTAAATTTTGCAACGAGTGGTCCGAACCACTCGTTTTCGATACCTTTTCTACCAGTAGAAATGACGTGAGAGAGAGAGAGAAATATCAAAATCAAATGACCGACAGACAATGTCATTATCTTTTTAATTTACGTTCCGTTACTCCGTAACTCAATACCGGTTTTTAAAATCAACGAGTTATGGCTTTCCGGTTTTTATTTTTTCTGCGTGAAATGAAAAATGTTATAAGATTCGAGTTTTAGGGCAACACTCATTTCTATTGTTTCAAAAATGCGTAAAATTGGGAGCAACCGAAATTGATTTCGTATACGTTTTGCTTTCCTGCATGAATTTAAGATTCATTTCTAATGATTCAAAAATACAACCCCAGGTCGTTTCAGGTGGACATATTTTTTCTAAAAAAAATTTTTTACCTCGCATTTCTTAATTTAATTTTCATTTAAATCTTGTAAGGGAAGCAATTCACATTGCCTCAAATCATAAAAGTCAAACCATACTTTCTGCATTCGACTGTTACGTAATAAAATATTTCTAAAAGAGTCATGGATTTCATAATTAGTCAAGATTTAGAGATTTGTTCGTGTATCAAAATTTGACTGAATTCGGGATAGAACCCTTTCGCACACAATGAAAAGAGACTGTCTTGTTGACGTACTATGGGCAACAGCGACGCTTAACCAGTTTGCAACAAAATTCGTGTGCGCGCGTATCGCCCCTACACGAACTAAACGTATGGTTGTGACGGCGCGGCGTGCAAGCGATTTTGACCTTAGCAGTGGTTAAGCGTCGCTGTTGCCCATGGTACCTACATACTTAAATCATGGAAAGAATGAATGGCGCGTACGTACGCGTCTTGCTTTATTTGTGGGTCTACATAATCAATCATTTTATTTCCGATATTTTCATAAATTGTTTTTTTTACTTTAACTGCACGTACTAAATAATAATATTAAGTAAAGTGTTTTGAACACCCCATTTTATACTTAAAAATTCGGAATATATAATGAAGATAAAATAAATAATGACATCCTTCAAGAAAATAATTTGCAAACGGTGTAGTTTTGTATTCTGCTTTTAAGAAAAACCTTAGAATAATTACACCTAGAACGACAATTCTCTACAAAGCGCTCTGTCAAAAGTGAGGCAACTAAAACAGCCAAAATGGCGCCGTTTTCAGATTTTTATTGTCCATTATTACATAACCATACTTAATAAGTACAAAACAGTTTCGATTTCCTTACCTTTATGAGATTAGTTATTATATTACTGGATTTGAGTTAGGATTAGGTAACGTATGAAGAATATAAATTTGAATACTGAGCCATTTTGGCTCAGTATTAGTTGGCTCACTTTGCATGCAAGGACACGGCTTCTAGGTGTAATTATTCTAAGAGAAAAACATAATTTTTATTTGAGATAAAAAATATTTTTTTTTTTATAAATTTTTTTGCGCATTATTAATCAACTACCTAGTTAAAACTTCGATATATACTCTGATTCACAAATTTAATTGCAACAAGTCAATTGATTATGCTCAATTAAATTTACTGACGTGTATACGTAATAGCAGTGAAAATCAAACAGCAAAAAAAAAACTAGAAACAATAGTTGATTGAAACTTATTTTAAAGTCTTAATTAGTATTAACGCTCACCTGTTTTTGCTCTGCAGTTCTTTTCGGATCTTTCACGACATAAAAAGTATACAACAAGTTTATGAACTGCAACGATCCGGTGATGACATAGCACCCGAAAAAGCTGATTTTCTTCAATAGAATACCACTCAATCCCATACCGATTGGAAACCCGACAGTAAAGCAAAAGTTAATCAAACCCAAACGAAACGTTCTTGTTTTTTCCGTCGTGATGACACTGATGTAAGCAATCATCGTCATGAAAGAAACACACCAACCGCCCGAGAAACTTTCTATGATACCCTCAGTATAAACAAGTACTTCCAATGACAATTGGTAGAAGAAGTAGGTGTGTAATATATTACTAATATTTAGGAGGATTTGCCCAACAATCGGTATAATTACGAAAATTCTTCTATGTCCGGTCTTGTCTGACCATGCACCAACAAAAATTGCCATCAAACATGGAATAGTAGCAGTCATGTAGTATTTCTTACTAATAGCTGCTGCCAGAAGCTTCTGAGTTTCTCTCTCATATTCATTCTGGCTTTCAATATTCTGCTGCCTTAGCGAACTACAGATGTCATCTGTGAAGTTTAAATTCACTCTACAAGCTTTTTCTAAGCTTAAATTTTGAGATGTAGTCATAGTCAAAACTAATGACAGCACAAATAAAAGCATTGTTGGTTCAAAAGTGATATTATTTGCGATATAATTTAGTTTGGCACTAAAAGTCCTGATTTCGATAGTATCGTCATCATTAATGTCGATTTGCAGTCTTTCTTTTAGCGGATCTAACTCGGTATATTCATTACTTTCATCCACTGATTTATTAATAGTGTTTTCACTAATAAGTTTATCACTACCGTTTGCCATCTTCATTTTAGCACACTAGAGCTTGTGTTTGACAACCAAGAGACGATAGTAACGTCTTACTGAGTTATGACTACAAGACAAACCTAAATCTGTTAAAATGCGAGGGGTAACTGTCACTTTTATTCAGGGTGGTAAAAATACTGTACTTGGAGGCAAAGTAATGGCAAATTTTACTGGAAGGAAACATTCCTTTATATTTAATAACAAGTAAAACGGCCGATAAGTTCTTTGATAAATCGCTTATCTCAGCTGGGAATCAAACAAACTAACATCCGGAAAAATAACATCCTATACCTTTATGACATCAATCGATAGGCTAAGAAAAGGAATGAATTTCTTCTAAATATATAAAGGCAGACCACATAAATAAAAAAAATAGTAGTATAGCCTGTTCAATTTCTAGCCCAGATACACGATTTATCTAAAAACTTTTGAATGCAGTTTAACTTATTTTTAAAAATAAAGGAATGTTTCCGTTCAGAATAATTTGTCATCGTCAATATTTAGGGCAAATTGCTTTCAACCACGTCCCATCCTTTTTTTCCACCCTGTATATTCTGTGGTACGGCTTTGCTAACTTTTGAACATGACCGGAAACCTCAAAACCATTTCGAGGACTAAGCTTTCGCTACAATGTGTACTAGGTAATTAGATTTTAAAATAAGTTTTTAAAGATATTCAAAAAAAAGCTTTAACCTTCAAATGACCTTTCTATGACGTCATCACATGCAGATCTTCCTGCTATAATAAAAAAAAAGGGGCAATGATAATTTTGACAATGAACTTGGCATTAGGGATGGTGGAAGGTGGAAGTGAGAAAATATCGATATAGGTAATATTTCTCAGAAAAAAATTGGATGATGAGTAAGTAATGGATTCTTATTTTAAGGTATAGTAAAACAAAAACGGAAGCAAAATAAACCCCTACGCGAAATTTTGGCTCGATTTGACGAATTTTACAATGATTTCTAAGTCTCAAAAGTTGGAAAAAATAATAGAAAATCAAAATGCTCCAGTGACAAAATACTGTCGACTATTAGAATCCATACGTAATTAAAAAAAAATGTTATGGAAACATTATTGTAAAAATATCTATCGATATATCAGAGTATTTAATATCGCCCGAAAAATAACGTGAAAGATGTACTTATCGTGAAAAAAAATATCGTATTTTTTCGACATCCCTACTATAAAATGTTTGTAAATAGAAATAAAATTATGCACATATTTTCACAATGTTTATCAAAGATATTAGATGTTTATTATGTCATCCTGCAAATTTATCAGTCCACAAGGAATTTACAATTTGATCCATGTAGCCTACATGCTCACGAAACATACAGCCTTTTTTGAATTATTATTTTCAGTGATAAACTGCAAAATATTTTAATATATTATAACAAAATATTGTGAATTATGAATAATTTGATAATAATAAATATTTGTATGACTTTATCAAAGATGTACACATTTATTTATTCCAAAAATGTATAAGTATTATGGATTTTCAGCGGCATAAAACCTTTTTATTGTTATTAAAAAAATACTGTATTACCTGGTTAAATTAGGAATGCCTTGTTTACTCGCATGTAACATGCATTTAAGGTACTAATTTAACTGTGGAGGAATAATTATATTACGCACTAGTGTATTATATTAATAAGTACGGTGTTTGTTATAGTTCGGTTTATGGCCCTAAAAGTGATGAAATAAAGCTCACTTTACGCGCAAGTGTGTTAAACATAAATTAAACGACTTTTTCCATAAAAATTATGGAAACAAGTAATCGACCAATTAGCTCAGGGCTCAGGATATTTAATTTCTTGATCGTGTGATACGTTATAGCAGTTTAAGTCAAACAGGCTAAAAACAATAGTTGATTAACTTAAACTCTCACCTTTTTATGCTCTGCAGTTCTTTTCGGATCTTTCACGACGTAAAAAGTATACAATAAGTTTATGAACTGCAAAGATCCAGCGATAACATAGCCTCCGTAAAAACCGAATTTCTTCAATAGAATACCACTCAATCCCATACCGATTGGGAACCCGACAGTCAAACAGAAGTTAATCAAACCCAAACGAAACGTTCTTGTTTTTTCCGTCGTGATGACACTGATGTAGGCAAATATCGTCGTGAAACAAACACACCAACCGCCCGAGAATCCTTCTATGATACCTTCACTATAAATAAGCACTTCCAATGACAATTGGTAGAAGAAGTAGGTGTTTAATATGTTATTAATATTTAGGAGGACTTGCCCAACAATCGGTACAATTACGAAAATTCTTCTATGTCCGGTCTTGTCTGACCATGCACCAATAAAAATTGCCATCAAGCATGGAATGGTAGCAGTCATTAAAGTTTTCTTACTCATAGCTACTGCCAGAAGCTTCTGAGTTTCTCTCTCATATTCATTCTGGCTTTCAATATTCTGCTGCCTTAGCGAACTACAGATCTCATCTGTGAAGTTTAAATTCACTCTGCAAGCTTTTTCTAAGCTCAAATTCTGCGATGTAGTTATAGTTAAAATTGCAGATAGCACAAATAAAACCATTGTTGGTTCGAAAGTTATATTATTTCCGATATATTTTAGTTTGGCACTAAAAGTCCTGAGTTCTATAGTATCGTCGACATTATTGTCGATTGGCGGTTTTTCATTTAGCGGATCTAACTCAGTATATTCTTTTCTTTCACCCGTTGACTTATATATAGTGCCTTCACCATTATGTTTTTCACTAACACCGTTTGCCGTCTTCATTTTAGCACACTAGATCACAAACTAAGGGATCATTGTTGGTAACGTCTTAATGAGTTATTGACAACGAGACAAACCATATTCGGCTGATAATGTGAGGGGTATATTCTACTCTTATCAGTACTGTAGTAAATTAGCATGCCGATTGCGGCCTAATCGTCGTTCACTTAAAGTCTATACGAACATTAGCTTAAGATATTGCTAGATAATAAATACTTAAATAAAATATCATAATGTCACTATGACTGGACACGTTTTTATCCATATTCAATTTGACATAGGTACATAATAATATTATTTACAGTAATCTCCATGTGCGAGTTTGGAGGGTTAGAAGTGGAATTATTTTTATTAAATTTAGATTTTAAAGACACTAAAAAAACTGCTACAATACTAGAAAAATTCGACTTACCTACGCGTTTTTTTGTTAATTTTACTAAATATTTGTTAGGTTATTTTTTTTATTGAGTTAGTTTTTTTTTTATCTCGTTAAAGCTAGGGTTTCCTAGGATGACGGTGCCTTCATATTACGGCCGTCATTTAGCGGCTTAGAACGTTTGTCTATGTAAACAATACGGCACAGTTTCTGACGTTACGGTGTCGCCATATTGTTTACATAGACTACGTTCTACGCCGCTAAATGACGGCCGTAAACCCTAGCTTATAGTCACCCTATTTTTTACCCTTTGCTGAAGTTTCATTATCTTTATAACTGATAATAAATTTATCTAATGACGCGTGTTCTTTAACAGAGCAAGTTTGCCGATGTACAATTGCGTTGTATGTATGTAGTTGATAATTTTTATATCAGTAACATTCCAGTTCAATTTTAGGCGGCAGTTAGTCGATGTATTTGCGCGGACGGCGCGCTATCACGTGAATCGATGTCGAAATTTGAATTCGATTTCTTGAGTAGCAACGTTTAAATTCTTGGAACCATGAAAGCCGTGTCTAGGCAATTTTGAAGTATCTGAATATAGCGGTGTAAAACATTACAAATTCTCTTTTCATGAACAAAAGCGTGGTGACTAATTCTGAGGCCACTTTCGCGTCAAAATATCCTTATCGTAGGTGTGACTAGGTGGGTGCCGCCGCCGTTTTGGTAAAAATGACAAAATGAAATTTATTCACAGGAAATAGAGTACAATTCAAATAGAGTACAAAATGGGGACTTCTGAACTTAATTAACGTTAGACAAAAATGTAACCGAAAAAAGGTTAAGGGACGCTACTAATTAATTACGTCATTTGAAAGAACCGTAATATGAAAAAATAACTTATAAGAAAACTAATACCTTACCTGCTTTTGTTCAGTTGTTCTCGGTGGGTCTTTCAAAACGAAGATATTGTATAACAAGTTAATAATATGGACGCCCAACGATACGCCAAACGCGCCATAGTACCCAAAATTCTTCAGAATGACCCCACTAGTCGCTGCGGCCACGGGGAAGCTCACGGTGAAACTGAAATTCACCATCCCCATGCGAAAAGTTCTTGCTTTCACACTGCTAATAGTGCTGATGAAAGCAAATATAGTTAGTCCCATAATACACATGCCTCCACTCAAAGATTCTATCACCGCATCACTGAATACAAGAACTTCTAAACTGAGCTGCTGGAAAAAATAAACGTTCAGTATATTGTTCACACATGCTAATATCTGTCCTATTATTGGTATAATAAAAAATATTTTCCTGTGTCCAGTCTTGTCTTGCCACGGTCCCACAAACAGGGCCAATATGCAGGGTATAGTTGCCGTCAAGTATGTTTTCCACGCTATAGCTCTTGTCACTAGTCTTTGTACATCTCTCTCGTAGACGTTTTGGCTCTCCAAAGTTTGTAGTCTCATAGATGTGCATATTTCATCTGGGAATTGCAGGTTAACTCGACATGCTTTTTCTATACTAAGATTTGATATTGTCATTGCGCTGGTAATATATGCTATTATGAACAAGGATACTGTTGGTTCTACAGTAATGTTCCTGAAGAAGAACATACAGGTCTGCCAGCATGTCTTCTTTGGTTCTTCCTCTTTATCTTCATCATCTTGCGGGTTGAGCGGAATCTCCTCGTGTCTTTCACTTTCATCCTCAATATGATTAGTTCTTCCATCGCGATTTCGAATACTGCTCTCTTCAGTTGCCATTAGTTACAATTGTACTTTAGCAATGACACTGATAATTTTTTCACGTGTTTCTATTAGCTGATATCGATTAGCGAGTTATAACAAGTCTTTATCTCTTTATCTTTAGGATCAGGTTAAGTGGGTCACCCAAAAACATTGTTTTTAGTTAGGACTAGATGTCTGCATCAGATTTTTTTATTACCACTGAAGCTAATATTAGTTTCCACATCATGTTTTATACTCGTGTTTACATTTTAAGTAAGGTATTTTATTACTAATACGTTAATGGAGTATTGTTATCGATAATGTTTTATCATTTCCGAGTAGGCCCAATATGATTTAGAGCTAAAATTTGGTCGTGGGTTCTTTTTTACAAAATATTTATTATCATGAATAAAAAAAATATTAAAAAAGTAATTATTGAAAAATAATATTACATATTTAAATCCATAAGTACTAATAAGTGTGAAGAATGCGAAAGTAACTGTCTGTTTCTTCGCTAAGTTTTCACGCATAAGCCCCTCATAAAGTATCTTGTTCTAGTAAGAAAGAAGGAAATTGGATGACTTTTAAGTTAATACTCATATTATATTATAATGAATATGAACGTATACTTATGCTAATACATTGTATAAACCTCGACTGTGCCGAGCGATAAAAACTAACCGCCTTATTCATAAAAAAACTGAAAATAGAGTTAAGTATAAGTAGAAAAAAAAGTTATTCTTAAAAAAAACCTCAAAATAGGTTATACTTGGTCAATTTTAGATAAATTTTCATAATTTTGTGCAGGACCCATAAGTCAGAAGTTGAGCTAAAAATTTAAAGGTAAGTAATAAATAATTTTTGGTGATTCTATAATCTAAGATTTAACGAAATTTAGCTCTAAGTAAATTCGCATCGTATCTTATCTTATCTTATAAGTATTACGTCTTACTCATTCTTCGACTGTAATTTTTCGGCTACTTATCACTAGAAATTCGGATCTTTATATTGTTGAGGTTCTGAAGTCTAGTTCTAGGTTGGTATCGAAATATATTAACGATTTTTCTCACAATTTATTAAGGTAGCCTCTCTATTGTCTATTCTGTTACATACAACCTATTAAATAGATTCATCAGTTGCTTTGTATTATATCGAAAATCATAATGGTCAACTATCAGTACACAAATGTATTAATCAATAAATAGAAGTCAAATAATAATTATTAAATATTATTAATAAAAGCGCAAATTGTGCCAACACGCAAGAAAAACATCGAAATAGATTCTATTGAGAATTCATGGTTCTATAAAGTTTGTTTTACTCTGACAAAATAGATTGATAATATTTATGCAGTGAACTAAAATCTATGGGTGTGTAATGAGGTCATTTCACAATGACAAAAATCTGTAGGCTCGATTTTTATTTTTATTCAGGCAGATGTAACCCTAAATGTTTCTCTTTGGGTAGATGTCAGCCAGCGAGCGCTTATTTGCCTCAATGGTACAGGTCGTTTATTTTTAAATGCCAATTTTGACACTTCTATTTCCATCAACGCCATCTAGTAAGGCAAATAGATATTTTTTTTTTAATGTCACTTTGTAAAGCCCTTATTCTAAACAAAATAGCACCACCCTCGGGGCAAAAAAATTACAACCCGCACAGTTGGCAGTCTGTCGCACTTTTCATACAAAAAGGATTCTATGAAACAGACAGGAATTTTGATCGCAACTAAACCTATTTGTCTCACTCTTCGTCATTCTTTTTCGTTCTTTGATTATCGTCATCTGTCAGAGCAACTGTCGGTGGCTACATACCGAAAGGAATTACTAAATCCATAGTGGCTATATTTAAATCTTTGGGAAATACATAATTAAGATGAATAAATAATGAAAAATATTAGAAAAAATCGACTCACCCGTAGCAACTCAGACGGGATCCCGTCTGAGTTGCTACGGGTTATTTTTTCTAATATTTTTCATTATTTATTCATCTTAATATAAAAAAAATGGCATTGTGAATGCAAAAATCTAAAAGTTGAAAATAAAATATTCTACGCTAGTAATATATAAGTCAATGGTTAATTGCATTAACCATACAATGCATTCTTATGGTTAATAGTCGTTGCGAATTTTAAGTGCGTATCTAACTAATCTTATCATAATGAAGCATATAAAATGTGAAATTTGAGGTTTGAAATCGACGCGAAAGGACGACAAAAATGGTTTTAAGGCCAAATTTCCTCTAGATGAGCTTCTGTGAGTAGTACATTAACCATAAAATTAAAATCCGTTTAACCTTAGTTATTTGAATGTAATGATTTTAGTCAGAAAAAATATCTATACGAAATTAGAGCGGTAGTATAGCTAAAGATATCAATATCAAGGCTTTTAATTTTAGTTGTAAGAAACGGGTAAAGATGATGGAAAATGAAGATTTGGCATATGTACCAATCGAAAAACTCCACCAGTTAAAATATGTTTGTGGCATGCATTTCACTTCTAAAGATTTCAAGAAAAAAGGAACACAGCTCAAGAAAACTGAAATTCTGTCAATAAGACTCACTTTTAGACCACTTACCGATAATACAGGTAAATGCAGTCGGCCACAGTTCAAGTTGTTCATTTTCGGTCATGTCATCTCGTTCTTACGCCATTAACGTGGATTTGACAAAATGCACTTATTGTAATAGCACTTTTATAACTGTTTTCATGTTACTCTTATTTCAGGTCATTCTATGAGCTCACGAATCGAATGGCGAAAATGCAACACTGAGGATTATTTTGGAAATAAATATTTTTAATTTATTTTAATTTCAAATATTAAACTGAACACATGTTGTGTTTTTAATCAAAAGTACTGCTCATAGGTTAAATGTTGAATAATTAATTCTTACATACTTGTTTGACTCAGTACTATTTTAAAAAAAACGGAGTATTGTGTCATGTTAGTGAAAATTTTAAATTATTCCTTAAGTCATAGACTTAGAAAATTTTTCGCTATGCTCAAGTAGACGGACAAAGGTGCGAGTGAGAAACCGATTCTTACGGCTTATGCGATGTGCGAAAAAGAGTAAAAACAAACTGACAGCTGAACCTGGTTTGACTTCATTTATCATCGTTTATCACCTTGATGAAAAGCGTCAACAAGATTATTTTGTAATTTTGATCGCGATCGGGTCGGTTTGGCTCTCAAAGCTATATAAATCAATAATGGTGTCGTGTTCTGTACTGGATTGTAATGTTACTTACGACAATAACCCAAATAAACACTCATTTCACAGGTAAATATGATTGTACTATTACCATTTTCATAATTCATATTTTAGTTGAATATATTCCCAAACACACTAAGTTATATACTAATATGATGCTATTAAACGCCTATTTCCTAAATAAAGGCTGATTTCTAAACATTATGTGTTAGATAAAAAGATATTATGTCCGTGAACTTGAGAAAATAAAGCGTAGATATTGATAAAAAATTATCGATATCGATACTCATGTCGATGATTTCCAATATAACTTTGTTTGTCTTTGTGAACACTGATAATTTAATTTAAAGCTGCTTGTAACCGACAGTTTTCAAATGGTAAATTATACCAACTTAAGTACTAATTTAGCAATTATTTCCAGGTTTTCTGTAAATCCAGTGATTAAATTAAACTGGATAAATAAGAAGGGAGCCTCAAAGGAGACCTTAAGAAATTATTTAAATAAAATTGTTCAAAATTTTTGTTTGTGTTTTATTTATTAGAGCAATAATACATTATGGTTATCTACAACCTAAAATGGACTTCAGTGCATCTCTAAATTCACGCACACGTTTACATATTTACAAACACTGGCTCATCTCACTTTTGGTTTCGCAGCCAAGTGAACTCTGTTCGTCTATTTCAGTGAATATTAAGTTTATGCCTTAAGTAAAGCGCAGTTCAGTGCATTCATCGGTATCGACAAAAATTTAATACTACGTCGGCTATCTCTATTTATTTCCTGTAGGTTGGCGAAACATTGCTTTACAGTCGTTAGGTTGGCTGCGTTAAGGTATGTTTGATTTGACATTTCGTAGATTTTTTGCTCTTTGAAGTCCCGTCCCTTCTTACGTATAGTTAAAGAGCTATTGAAAATTCCTGCAAGAGTTATCTCAAGGTCCTTCTCTCAATATGATAGAGTGTTTAGGGTGTACATGCGTCAGCACCTACTCCCAGCGCCAGGAAGTGGAACACCTGGCGTCAGCACGCTTCCAAACATGTACCATTTCGAAGGGCTCTACAAGAGGTTCAAATTTGGCAATATGGTAGAGAATAGCCCAAAAAAAAATAAGACGGCAGTCAGACCGCAGTGTCATGGAACATGCCGAGTCAGCACGCCTCGTAAGTTGTATGAATTTCGAGGTCGGTACAAGAGTTATCTCAAGGCTGAAAATTTGTATACTGCTTAATTATTATGCATAATTTATGAAAATAACAGTCAGACCACAGTGTTATGGAACATAGGCAGTCAGCAGTCGCTCAAAGGGTGGAGTCCAAATAAGCTGTTTGGAGCTACAACGTGTTACGAAACAGGATTATACAGTTGAAACTTGGTAAGTAGATGTATTCTGTAAACCGCTCTACGATTTTAACACAAAAAATAAAAAAATTAAGGGGGGTTCCTCATACATGGAACTGAAACTGATTTTTTTTTTTTTAATATTTAAAAATAACATTGAGGTTCCTAAAACAATTTTTGCTCAAAGTCAAGCGTTTGAATGGTATACACTTCCAAAATGGTAAAATGTGTTTTTCCCCCCTCGAACTTTCAAAATAAGAAAGTGAAAAATCTTAGAAAAATATATGTTGTATATCTTAAAAAACACTTTCAACGAAAATTGGTTTGAACGAGATATAGCAAGCAGTTTCAGAGATATAGCACATTTTGCAAAACCGCAAATATAACTTTGTCATTCATACAAACACTATGAAAAACAAAGTTATTTTTGAAAACGTTAAATGTTAGTGGTATTCACTATGGTATGGTATTAGAGCATTAATATCACATTGAAAATTTCTTAAAAATACCCGGGATATTACAAAATATTTCCCGACTCCGGGAACGATGTGTTTCCAGGGAATTCTCATTTATCGGGTCCCGGTAATGAAACCCTTATTTTATATTATTTAATAATAAATATACAACATGTTACAAAAAAAACCGGCCAAGTGCGTGTCGGACCACGCGCAAAAGGATTCCGAGGTTACCTTATACCATACCATAGTGAATACCACTAACATTTTACGTTTTCAAAAATAACTATGTTTTTCATACTGTTTGTATGAATGACAAAGTTATATTTGCGGTTTTGGAAATCTCTGATACTGCTTGCTATATCTCGTTTAAACCAATTTTCGTTGAAAGTGTTTTTTTAAGATAATAATATACAGCATATATTTTTTTAAGATTTTTCACTTTCTTATTTTGATAGTTCGAGGGGGGGGGAAACACATTTTACCATTTTGGAAGTGTATACCATTCAAACGCTTGACTTTGAGCAAAAATTGTTTTAGGAACCTCAATGTCATTTTTAAAGAGCTATCTAAAGACACCCCGCACGTATGGGTTTGATGAAAAAATATTTTTCAGTTTCAGTTCCATGTATGAGGATCCCCCCTTATTTTTTTTATTTTTTGTGTAAAAATCGTAGAGCGGTTTACAGAATACATCTACTTACCAAGTTTCAACTGTGTAATCCTGTTTCGTAACACGTTGTAGCTCCAAACAGCTTATTTGGACTCCACCCTTTGAGCGACTGCTGACTGCCTATGTTCCATAACACTGTGGTCTGACTGTTATTTTCATAAATTATGCGTAATAATTAAGTAGTATACAAATTTTCAGCCTTGAGATAACTCTTGTACCGACCTCGAAATTCATACAACTTACGAGGCGTGCTGACTCGGCATGTTCCATGACACTGCGGTCTGACTGCCGTCTTATTTTTTTTGTGCTATTCTCTACCATATTGCCAAATTTGAACCTTGAGATAACTCTTGTAGAGCCCTTCGAAATGGTACATGTTTGGAAGCGTGCTGACGCCAGGTGTTCCACTTCCTGGCGCTGGGAGTAGGTGCTGACGCATGTACACCCTAAACACTCTATCATATTGAGAGAAGGACCTTGAGATAACTCTTGCAGTAATTTTCAATAGCTCTCTAACTATATAGTTATTGCTTTCTTGAGCCAGCCACGCTCCCGGTGACAGACGTTAGCGTCCTTGTATTATAAAGAAAAGATACAATTTATTAGAAATGACGTTCTGTGTAGTCAAATAGTGTAAAAAACGCAAAGGTAGTAAAAAGATGCAGAGATAACGTACCATAAGTATTAAATATTTTTTCGTTTAAGTATAGAAAATATCTATAAATTACCTTTACAAATTATGGTCGCTTTTATCAACCAGTAGTGTTCAGTCACATTGTGCTGCATAACTGAGTCCCCGCAAACTACCGACCTTTAATCAGTATGAGGAAGTATGCAAGTGCGCACATTACAACGATTAGGTATCGGCCGATTCTTAAACGGTCCGACCCAACTATCGGCGGATAGAAAATCTGTAGTTTGCGGGGACTCTTAATGTCAGAATTTTTTAGCACCGACCGCCCACTTGGTTGTCATTTCGCGTGGTGCTATTTTGAGTGAAATACTTGTTCCACAGATTTTAGTTCGTTGTAATTATGCATGTAAACCACAATTTATTATAGTAAGACTGTACTTATTGACTCCTAAACCTTAAAAAGGAAGGAACTGCAAAATTAATAATTGCAAATAAGCATATAGGTGCAACAAATGATAAAGTTAACGTAAATTTTCATCTGCATTAGGAGTCATATAAGAAGATATATGTATATCACCAAATTAACGAGGAAGAATTGAATACACAAATCGACGACACAACCAAGTGACTATAGGTTATAGTATAGAGAAGAAAATGAAAAAGATGGACATAGACTTGCGCGATGTCTACCGAGCACCAAATGAACTGGACCAAACCAACTCTATGATAATATCGAAATTCATGTTTACAAAAATTCTACGGCGATTAAATTTAAAACAGAACAGCTGAACAGTTAACTAACCCCGCTTTGTTCTTACAGAAGCTATGGTAGAAATCTCCTTATTTGTACACTTTACCCACTTTTCCTTGCTCGTGAATTTCACAAAAACCATGGACTGTGATTACAGTTCCGCTGGATGTTTAAGTAATGGTTTGAACTACCTAAGGAGAAATACGACGAAACAAAGCTCTCTATATTCTAATAAAAAGTGAAGCACAACTACAAGTCTTGAGATAGAACAAGTTACTAAGCTATCAACTATACCCTGATTTCTTATAAAATTCTCTATAGTAATAATATTTATAACATTTACTACTATTGTAGTATTGCAATTATAATTGTACTTAGTTACCTTTGTTCTCATATCAATAACATTTTCTTTGTAATCAATAGCCATCTGTTCACATAAGGTAGATGACCGTGACACTGACCCAGCTTTGAACTTGTAAAATAAGGATTACGTAGTTAACTTACGTCACTTTTTAACCGACTTCAAAAAAGAAGGAGGTTCTCAATTCAACTGTATATTTTTTCATCGTTTTACGCGCATATCTCTAACATTTATAGATCGATTTTGATGATTCTTTTTTTGTTTGATTGAGTTTTCTTGCGAGATGGTCAAATTTCGTTTTTCAAATCGGTTCAGTAGTTTTCAAGTAATCCTAAAAATACTATGATTTAGCGTTAACTACCTTGACGACTTAGTTAATGTATGAATCTATTTAAGTAGATGTTTTTTTTTGTTAGAAAAGGGATACCTTCAGTGTAGTCCTTTTAATTTCATTGACATTGGACCTTGGACTTCGAAGATAACCAAGGGAACTTCTCAAACTCAAATAGGATTTATAATAATATAAGAATTGACATATTGGTAGGTTCTTGACAATCCAAAACAAACCGAGCTATGGTCTGCGACGTTCTGGAAAAGACTTGGACTATGAAGGTACAACAACTCCTTGAACAAACGATTTGTTCTGGTTTCGTCATCTTCCTGACCAGCCCCCCTAGCCAAAGTAACATTTGCAAATTTTCGCTATCGCTTCGCTTCGAAACATGTATGGATTTGACGTTTTAAAATTCGATTGTTAACGAAACCTTCCCCCCTAGCCAAAGTAAAATTTGCAAATTTCTGTTATCGCTTCGCTTTCGAAACATGTATGGATTTGACGTTTTAAAATTCGATAGTTAGCGAAACCTTATGTCAATCCCATACATGTTTCGAAAGCGAAGCGATAACGAAGATTAGCGAATGTTACTTTGGCTAGGCCCTCTGACCTGAGAATTTGTAAATTGAGTTATGGGCATTTTGAAATATATAAAGTTAATAAATATTACACGCTGTCATACTTACCACAAAAAGTAGGAAACAAAAAGCTTTAAAAAAAAGAGAAACCGCCTTCAAAAACCTAAATATAAAAACAGCTTCTAAATCAAATAGCTTTAAAAACCAAGAAATGTTATTAAAATCACCAACACGCGTTTCAATTTTAATAATAAAAAAGTCTAATGAAGTCGTGTGGTGATTTTAGAATAAAAAAGTTGTCCTCCATCCAGCCCCACCAGACTTCAATAGACGATTTTTATTAAAATTGAAATGCGTATTGGTGATTTAAATATTATTTCTTGCTTTTTAGAGCTATTTGATTTTGAAATACATAGTATGTTTTGCTTTTTCTACTATTTTCAAGGCCTGTAATATTAAATCTTAGAGGAGCTCGGTGGCGCAGTGGTTTAGCGCCTGGCCCAACGATTGCGGCGGTTAAGCAACGTTCGCAATGGTCGGTCATGGGATGGGTGGCCAAAAATTTATTATCTCGAGCTCCTTCGTGCTTCGGAAGGCACGTTAAGCCGTTGGTCCCGGCTGCATTTGCAGTCGTTGACACCCACCAATCCGCATTGGGCCCGCATGGTGGGTTATGGCCCATCCTCCTTACCACCAATAAGGAAGGCCTGTGCCCCAGCAGTGGGGACATTAAAAAATGGCTGATGGACAATATTAAATCTATCCTTATCTTTTCCCCAAATTCTTCCCTTATCTTCCCTTGTTTCCCAATTCCACCTTAAATACAAATTTCGTGTTTCGAATAAATTTTGTGTTTCTTTACTTTTTCGCCATTGTAATTTTTAATTTTACTAAATAGAGAAATATTGTATAAGTACAAAATATTGATTACGGTGAGTTAGTACCTATATAGAATTAATTATAGTTTTTGGTTATTATTTATATAAGAATTAAGGCTTGGGTTAAAACAATATTTAATTTTCAGTTTCATGAGGTGTGAAATGAACAGAAACACTGATAAAAAAATATTTCTTTATTTTAACAATTAAAACAATCACAGCAGAAGAAAAACAGAAGTATCTTATTTTTATTTAGATTACTATTAATTCAATTTTAATCGATATGAACACAGTACATATATAAGTTTTTCAAACAGTAGAAGAGCTAACGTCACTTAGGCCCTTTTGTCATTGCACTCCGTCGGATCGCTAGGGTTGGCATTTTCTGGCCGTCTCGTGGAATGCTTCGTGCAAACGCTATGGAAACAACTGCGACGCGATGTCACAACCCTGACCAAAGTCCTGCGAACTTTGCTCAGAGCTCTTAGAGTGACGTCAGCCGTCAAATTAGAACGTTTCCATGGAGCTCCTATACTGTTTGAAAAACTTATATATGTACTGTGATATGAACCTCGACTGGCACCTTATTTTCCATAGCTTCATCTCTTTCTGTCAGTATCATCACCATGAAACGAA
The DNA here is from genome assembly GCA_928269145.1 of Agriphila tristella. Classification (NCBI taxonomy): domain Eukaryota; kingdom Metazoa; phylum Arthropoda; class Insecta; order Lepidoptera; family Crambidae; genus Agriphila; species Agriphila tristella. Next base: position 23,677,885 of record OV743436.1, on the reverse strand, counting down.
CGAAAAGCGCGGATTTTACATACATAACACGCTGGGATACAAACTGAAACGTTTATCGGTATTCTCACTCTAGCAAACAATGTATTCGAATGGTGGTAAAGGATAACGAACTATCTGATCCAGATATTAGCCACATTATCACACTGTAAATACAATCATATACTTAATAGTTAAACTATATACACAGCAATTCTAATATTACAATAGACAATTTGACAACATTGAAAATATACTACAAATTGTGGTCATCCTAACAGATAATGGCGTAAAAAAACATATTCAACTATTATATGGACTAAATTAAGTCTATTAATTAATTAATTTCACCTAGAAAAATGCAATAATTTTTGAATTTTTTTTTGTGGCGAAAACGCTCTAAGATGACTGATGACGTCACATGCCTGTAAATAAATATGGCTTCAGGCGTTTGACACGACCATAGACTTAAGATCCACGATTGTTTTTTTTTATTTTTTTTTATTTATTTATTATTATAAAGTTTACATGAATATCTTTGGCTGTCAAATGGCTAAGGATATTACAATGTTTACAGGCTTGTGACGTCAACAAGTCACGTGACCAGCGCCATAGCGTTTTTGGCGCGGTTTTAAAATTTTAAACTTTAACATAGATTTTTTTAATGAAATACATTGATTTTTCCTGAAATATCAATGTGGTGTGCCTATTACGTAATAAGGAATAATTTAAAATGGTTTTCCAAAATTAGTCAAAGAGTCTATTCTTATACATAGAAGAAAAAGGACAAAACGAGTTTGTTGTGGAACTGTAGTCAGATATTTATCACGCCATACAGCAATCAATCAAAAATGTCGGAGCAGCCAAAGTTTAATAGACGACGCCTATAATATAAAACGTTGACGTTAAAAAAATAACTCTACAACGATTTACCTCTTAGGATTATCACTTAGGATATATTGATCACTTATAGGATAGATTGATCACTTATTAATTTATCCCATGCTAACGGGTTGTACATTATCGGACTGATTATACAATTGAATTTATAGACAACTTTCTTAGCTATTTAAAAATTTAAGGTAGGCAGGCAACTTTAGAAAGTATTTTAGTTTTAGTAGCACATATGATAATGAATTCACAAACTTTTAAAGAAATACTTATCTTATATCTATCCAATACTCTGCATAAAACAGAGCAATGCGAAATAAGTTGCCTGATGGAATGATGAGCTTCATGTCAGTACCCTTAGTACAGGTTTTAACCGCCTCCGTAGTTTAGTGGTTCGCCCACCCGTATAAGACGCAGGAGTGCTGGGTTCGATTCCCAGAAGGGTACATTTGAACTCAGTTTGGTTGGTGGTAGGGTTTATTTTCAAGTCCACCTGGCTAGCTACCACTATCTTACTTAAGTCTGACGCCATAACAACAATTTAAAAATTGTTGTGTTCCGGCAGTTAGGGGTAAGATAGCCAGTTCCTCAGTGATGAGGATTCCGGGTGTAGTGCGCTTACACTTTCAGCATTATCGTCACTTAACATCAACTGAGGTGAAGGCCAAACAATATCCCGTTGTGGATAAAAAGGTCATCATCATCATCATCTTGCTCTACTAATATTTATTTTTTTAACAGATAAATATCAAAATGAATAGGGAAACGGCAATGTCTTAGATATTTTTAATTTGACTGGGTTTGTAAAATATTTCAGGACACATGATTACTGAACTATTACGTAAAATTACATAAGAAGCAATTTAAGCATTATAGTCTTAGAAAGCCTTCATCATCATCATCATCATCATCATCTTTATCAAGCTTTTTTGATTTATTAGAAAGTCTCAAAGTTTTTTTTTTATATTAGAGTGTTATTACTTACTACTTTTGAAAGTAAAGTCTGAACCAAGATTTTATGGTTTTTGGTTTTTTTAATGTCTAGACAAGTCCAGATTTCGGGACCTATAAGCTAAGGTTTATCTTACAGCTAGTCGATAGGTATCTTTTTAACATCATCCACGATATCTTTTTTCTTAGGTAAGGAGATTTCTAGACCTTTCTCACTCATAGCTTTTCCTTCGTTTTCTATTTCAGGGTGAAAAGTCAAAGCTGCTTTCTTTAATACTTCTTCTCTCTTTTCTTCGTTCTCAAGTGCATTCTTCCTTGATTTCCTTAAATCTATTCTGTGATTTACGTAGAACCATCTGAAAAAAAAGTTTTTTGGGTTGTGTAACAAATGTTATTATAACATAAATATAAGTGAGAATGGTGATTCTGGAGCATAGCAACGTACTATCATAAAGATAGTAAGTTAGAGCCCTTAAGGCGTTTAGGTAAGTACATGCAAGGTCATTTTGTCTTCACCATCCAAATTTTGAGGATGTGTTCAGTCCATGAAACTGAACAATTTTCTCTAAGGAACACAATGGTCAAATATGTAACATAAAAATCGACTTTCCAAACAAATCAAAAAGATAACGTGATCAATTTAGTATGGGATGACCAAAATTTTGTGGCGAAATTCGACACATGTTTCTTAGAGAAAGTTGTTTAGTTTCATGGACTGGATACATCCTTTGGATGGTAAGTTCGAAATTACCCGATATTTGGGGAATGGACGTACTGTGAAATAGATCTAATGAAGCGACTGGAAATTCCGGTGATAGGACTAAACGTGCTGAAAAAAGCGAATGTGAAATATGTATTTACCTATACAGGGTCATTATTGGACCCCTTTTCAAATTTTGTCAGGTCATTCCATGACAGCAGAACAATCGATTTGCAAAGTAAAAAAAATTTTTTTTTACATTTTTGTCCCAAACTTTTTCCTACACAAATTGAAATTGTTGTCACGGTTTGCGCATCGCACGGTCGACCCACGCGAGCCCCCCTCCCGCCACTCGCCTTCCCCCGCTCGCGCTGCTTGGGCGAGGGTGAGCGTGTGCGCCTAAATTTTTTGGACATAAAAAGTGGCTGAAAACTCTGAATTTAAAAATAAATAATTCATAATTATATCACCAATTTTTTTTTCATAATTTCCTTGAACTTGTATTTGATTTTGTAAAGAGGTCGCAAAATCACCCTGTATTGACACATTTTTATAAACTGGCAACAAAGATAGTACAAATTTTGTGTGAGTACTACCTACATTCTGGTACGTTGCATCGCTACTACAGTCAAGAGAAATAAAAATGTAAGTACCTATACTTTGAACAATATCATACCTACTCCATCGTAACATCCGGTTATATTATAATAATATGGAAACAACGGATAGCGTGACAAGGTTTTATGCTACATACATTGTATTGTCTGTGATTCTACCTATACAAAATCCAGGTAGGTTCGGGTTTTCTAGTCAGTCGTAAATTTATGTTATGAGTATAGCTACTCCACTCCGCATGTTGAAATTATTGCGAGCGAAGCGTCTCTGTTTAAAATTGGGAAAAAATGCTTTCGTATGTCCGTCCAGATGTCCATTTGATTTTCTCAACCGATTCTCGTGAAATTTTGTGAGCAGGTTCGATATATATAAAGGGTGTCCCAAAACTTTGCCACAAACACAAAACAAACTTTTTACAACAAAACGAAGTCTTCTTTCAATGTTTCCTATCTTCAATATTTAAGGTATTTTTGCTCCGTGTGGCAAAGTTTTGGAACACCCTGTATAATTATTTTTATCAAATCAGTTTTTTGAAATTTTCAAAATGGTAGAGATGTTAAAGCGAGGCCTTCCTGATCACGCCGCCTAAAAAGCAAAAAAGACTATGAGGGCAAAATGACCAAAACGCAGAATGACAAAGAATTAGAATGACTAAAACGCAAAATGCTTAAAATGCAAAATGACTAAAGTGCAAAATGGCTAAATCATTCTGCGTTTTAGACAATTTACTTAGGAGACATTTTGCTCTTTAGACATGAATTTAAGGCATTTTACTTCGTAGACATTTTGATTTTTAGGCAGTGTGATCAGGAAGGAAGCGAGGTCTATAGAGCTCACAGAGCCACTAATATTTAAATAGATAGACTTACGAGAGTATAATGCCACCAGGTATGACAAGGACGGCGCTCACGACGAACACGGTGCCGGAGAAGAAGTACAGAGTGGTCATATACAGCCAGGAGTAGAACGGGTGGAAGATCAGCGCGGCCACGGTCTCCGTCAGCGAGAACAACGAGTTTACTTTGGCTGTGGACAGAAAAGATATCTGTCGCTCTGTACGCTTCCTTAGTAGATTTATCTATACATTTAAAACTCTAAATTGATTGATTAATTCATTCACTGATTCATTGTTGGGATAGGCGTGGAGCCCTAACGGCTGAAGGTAGAGACACCATTTTTAAAGGGAAGATACCTTTCATTGTGTAGATGAGCACTAAAAAGAGTTTTCAAAAATTCCCGATAAACAGGGTGCTACAGGGTGTTCCAGTTTGTATGGGAATTTATATGAGGCTGAAGGTAGAGACACTATTTTTGCAGGCTAGTTACCTGTCATAGTATAGGTGAGCATTAAAAATGGGTTTTGACGAAATTTAAATGTGTAAAATGAGGTTTACTGATAAATACCTAGGTAATCCGTGACTTTCAAAATAAATTCACAAATCTTAATCATGCGAACAAAGTCGCGGGCAAAAGCTAGTCGTTGTATAAGGAGTGATTGATTAGTTACACAGTATTTTGTTTCTTTGAGTACCTACATCCACACCGACGTAACTTTTTGAGTAGCAACATGTTGCAACACGGTAAACATTGTAAACGTAGTAACTGACTTTTTCTTTCCCATTCTTCAACAACGTTAAGTAACGTTGCTCCATTTGTTTAATTTTACTCAATTTTTATTGGTATGATTTTAACCAGCTAAATAAAAACTTGATTATTGGAGGTCTAATAAGGAAAAATAATGACTTGTACAGTCTACCTCAGAAGCAGCTGAACACTTCAGTGCTTTGTCATACCAACCATAACACTATATACTAAGAGCTGGCCCCAGAAATAGGTGGACAATTTACAGAGCAACGAAATCCCTCTAGTTTGGGAACTAGGAAGGTACTCCGCTCTTAGGAATTTTGACTGGTGGAAAAGTAGTGCCAGGCGGCATCAAACTTTACCACTTTTTCGCACATTTTGATGCCGCCTGGCACTACTTTCCCATCATCAGTCAATATTCCCAGCAATGTTATATTCGATTTAAATACATGATTGACTTGCTATTATACTACACCAGATCCAGAGCTCTGTAAATTGTTTGCCTTCAATAGCTTTTCAGCCCCTTTGTTGCTCAACCACTCCCACCCCCATCACTGAAAATCTGCGAGGTGCCCGGATCTGTTAATAATGATAGTATGGCAAACTAATAAGAGCGATTTCGTCACTCTGTAAATTGTCCACCTATTTCCGGGGCTAGCTCTTAAGAGCTTATTAGATCATCCTGAATTAAGGATACGGAATTCAGAGTCCGATTTAGGACGAGAAATTCAGTCGCCAATTAGACCGTCCTGAATAACGGATCCGATATCACAGCTTAACGATCATACAGTAGTTACACGAATGTACTTGCGCAGAGCAACGGAGGCGAAAATACAGTGACCGTAAAAATACATGTAGGTAGGAGGTATAGGTAGGTAGTAGGTAGGTGTCATTTTCAATGCTAATCTGAAGTAGGTACTAGTATGTAATTTGCGAATAACTCATCTAATAACATACCTTAAATCAAGTTTAAAAGCAAATACCAACAGATGACAGCTGTCAAAATTAAAACAGCAATTTTTACGACTTTTAAACGATTTTTACACAAAATATAAAAGTATAAAAGATTAAGGGGGGATGGAAATGAAATACATGGAACTGAAACGGAAAAAAAATCATTTAACCTATACGTGTGGGGTGCCTATGGATAGGTCTTTAAAAATGACATTGAGGTTTCTAAAAGTATTTTTTCTCAAAGTCAACCGTTTAGAAAATATACACTTTCAAAGTGGAAAAATGTGTGACGTCCCCCCCTCTAACTTTTAAACTAAGAGAGTGAAAAATAAAACAATAAAATATGTTGTAGATCTTTATAAACACTATTTACGAAAATTGGTTTGAATGAGACATATTTAGTAGTTTTAGAGATATAGCTTATTTTCCAAAACCGCAAATATAACATTGTCGTTTATACAAACACTATGAAAAACAAAGTTATTTTTGCAGATGAAAATTATAGTGGTATTAAATAAGGTATGGTATATGGTAACTACGGAACCCTACTGCGCGTGGCCCGACACGCACTTGGCCGGTTTTTTTTAATTCAAAAAAGCAAATCACAGAGTTATTATGCCCTTGAACACTTAGTTTTGTCGTTGCGCCAACTGTCTATCTAAACGAACGGCGGCTTTTTTTTCACCAACATAAAAAGCGTTGACTGACTATATACTCTTTAGGCTGTGGTACTACTGTATCGGAGCAGAGCGTCCTGAATGCGATTACACTGTCCTAAGTGCTTCCGATTTAGCATCCTTAACGCCGGAGACCATTTTCTATCCTAACTAGGATCCTAACTAGGATCCTACCTTCCTGAATGCAATTACACTTTCTGAATTAAGGAGCGACTTCATTCTGGATCCTTAATTCAGGATGATCTAATAAGCTCTAGTCCACTAGATAATTGGGAAGTACTAACTAAATGTTCACTTCAGAGGCCGACCGAACAAAACACGCGATAGGGAATGACACTGCACTTTAAACTGTTGATTGCAATGAAATTGCGAAGAAAATTGTACGTATTATGGCACTATCTTACCAGTTTCCTGTTTATCCACCAATTTGGAAATTATGGACCGTAGTGACGTAAACGTTGTCGCGTTCAATATCTCCACCACGGGAACTGGAATGGCGTAAATAAATCATTTTAGTACATTTTGAATAGGAATTTCATGTGATACCTATTATCTTAGTTTAGTGTATTGAATAGTGAAGTAGACCTAGCAGAGAGCACTTTTTTGTTGGTAAGTAATCGTTCCTTACTATCCCCGTCAATTGGTAATGCGCCTGGCGGCCATGATTTTAACCTCAAAAACGAAAAATAATTATAAAATTTTCATATACTTACCTAGACCCTATATTATTGAAAATAATAATTCAAAAATTCATGTATTATATTACCTTTTACAATTTTCTTGTTTCATGACATTTTTAGTTGCGGATCACGTCTACGTGGATGTTAATGTGACAAGGTTCCAGCGCATTACCAATTGACGGGGATAATAATAGCATCATTTATAGTGTTGCATTCTGTTGCTATAAATAATGACAGATCTTTATAAACAATTTGTTTGTGATAAGAGAGCGCACCATAAAATCACATGAAAGCAAGTTTTGCAAAAACCTATGAACTGAAGTGCTTTGTTATGCTATTGTTAATCTTGGCTACACAGAAGTCACCTAAGTAATTAATGATTTCATTTATAAAAAAAAACGTCAGTGCTCCAAATGTGGTAAAAGAAAGTCTGGTTAGCTGTATATCTCCTGAAAACCTCAAAGTGCAATCGTATAACTATAAGGAACGCGTAGAGGACAAATATACATTCATTTTTATTGGGAACTAGCTTCCGCCCGCGACTTCGTCTGCGTGGATAGTATTTTGTCTATCCCTCGGGAACAGTTCCCTTTTTCGGGATGAAAGGTACCCTATGTCCTTCTCTGTACCCCTGACAACGTGTGTGTAAAATTTCATGATGATCGGTTCAGTAGTTAAGACGTGAAGGCGTAACAAACAAACAAACAAACGGACTTTCGCATTTATAATATTAGTAAGGATTAATTAATTGGGTGACTGAAAATTAAAGGCGACTGTTAATGGGATTGGCAGCGGTTTATTTTTGGGCGTCAAAATTACTAAACGGGCGACAAACTGTGTGTTACAAAAAATACGTAAAAGGGCGACTACATGAAGTCTACATGAATGTGGAAGATAAATAAATTAAGTTAGCAGTAAAAATTCTAAATTAGTGACAAAAATACAGAGTGGGCAACTATTATTCCAACTATGGGTAACTATACAACTGATTTACGCTGCCCAACATCGTATTTTTGTCATCTCGATTAGGATAATAGTCACCCTTTATAAATAAAATACATGCCAAATTTTTTATGTTTTGTGTGACCAATTGTTGTCGCCCAAATAGTAATTTGGTCGCCCTTTCTGGATAACGAAAATTCTGAAATTAAGTCACCCATTTTCAAACATTTGTAGTCGTCATCAGTCCGTCGCTCTAAGTGAGACGCTTTCAGTACGCTATGTTCAGTATTTTGATAACCAAAATAGGAATTTATTGTTACCTGATTAAATACTACCCATTTATATAATAAAGAAAATGATAAACATTTACATCTTCTTGCTTACCTAAATACATCTCGAGGTCGGTCTGTACAAAAGCCGTCCATAAAGACCCAACGAACTTGCTCATCAAGGAGATGAGACACAACACGGAGTCGTCCACCTGTAGCCGCCGGCTCAACACCGTGATCGAAAACATCGCACCTGGAATGTTATCAAGAATAACCAGTTAGAGAAAAAAAATGAAGGGTGTAAAAACCCTCAACGAAGCTGATTTCCACGTACTCCGACCATCATCAAGACCATTTTTGACATTTAGACTATACCTGGGAATCAATAGCTATGGAGTTATTGAAGGTCAAAGTCAAAATATTATTTTCAAGATTTTTATGAATATTTTTATTATACAGGGTAATTTTGCGAACTCTTTACAAAATCAAATATTAGTTCAAGGAAGAAATAAAAAAAATGGTGAGATAATTATGAATTATTTCTTTTTTAATTCACAGTTTTCAGACACTTTTTATGTCCAAAAAATGTAGGCGCGCACGCTCACCCTCGCGCAAGCGGCGCGAGCGGGGGAAGGCGGGTGGCGGGAGGGGGGCTCGCGCGGGTCAGCCGTGAGATGCGCAAACAGTGACAACAATTTCAATTTGTGTAGGGAATAGTTTGGGACAAAAATGTAAAAAAAAATTTTTTTTTTTTACTTCTCAAATGGGTTGTACTGCTGTTATTATGACCTGACAAAATTTGAAAAGGGATCCAAAAATTACCCTGTATACATTATTTCATAATTTTTGCCCAAAACAACAAAGATTATAAAAAAAATAGTATATCGTAATAAACAATGGCTTAAAAACTCAATGTATCTCATGCGCACACAAACGCTGCCTTTCAACTCCGCTGCATGCTACGAAAACTCCAAAAATGAAAATCGTTTTGCAGCAATAATTTTGAACAGAAATGGTCTTGTTGATGGGGGTAGGCCTCGGCTTCGTTGAGGGTCTTTTTACACCCTGTATTTAGTGATACTTTTTTATATCTTATGGAAATAAAATTATTTATTTCAAATAGACCAACAAGGTTAGTACTTTTGAGTTTCCAAATGTTCTCCCTGGGCCCAATCGCGCTAATTCTGAACGATAAAACCAAAACCGTTCCCTTGTAATTTTGGTTATATTTACCTAAAAATCTTTGGCCGAGCTTAAAAATTCTCATTTAAATAGTTCAAAACTAGCATCCTGGGCTACCAGGGCATGTGCATCAGCCATTTTAATGTCCCCACTGCTGGGGCACAGGCCTTCCTTATGGGTGGATAAGGAGGACGGGCCGTAATCCACCACGCGGGGCCAATGTGGATTGGTGGGTGTTAACGACTGCAAATGCAGCCGGGACCAACGGCTTAACGTGCCTTCCGAAGCACGGAGGAGCTCGAGATAATAAATTTTTGATCACCCATCCCATGACCGACCCTAGCGAACGTTGCTTAACCTCCGCAATCGTTGAGCCAGCCGCTAAAGCACTGCGCCACAGAATAAGTAATAGTACAAAGACTGCGCCACCGAGCTCCTCAGGGCATTTTCAACAATTTTAACAAAACTTAAGGGAGTACTTTTCTGTAAACGAAACTGAAACGGTAACGATTTAGTTTTGGATTTAAAGTTGATAATTAGCGCGCGTCAGATTATTAAAAACAAAAAACTGAAGAAATACTAGGAAAAATCTACGAAATCGCAAATCTGTGTTGTCCATGATCCTGTAAAGTAAGTATAATAAAATGCAAGGCATATTGCATTTAGTATTTTTATCTAGATAGGTATTTGTATAGCTTTCTTGGTTTTTTTTGTAGATTATTATTTGTGTGTTTATGTTGAACTGACTTAATTTAGTTTGTATTTTAGTCAACTTTTTATACTTTTACCCACTTGTAATTTTTTTTTCTTTTTTTAAACAGTTTGCGCGTAAAATTATAACATGCGGTGAAACTCTGTTATTGGCTAAGTGTAACTTTTAAGTTTATATTATATTTTATGCATGATTGTAGTAAAAAAGCTGTTGAGTTTCCTAATAAATAAAATAAAATAAAAAAACTTACCAAACGAATGCAGTACTATTGAGTAGCTGCAGAATAAGCCGAATTTCACCATGTCCCAGTTAAGTCTGTTTCGTAAAAACAGGTATAGAATATTAAATTCCGCTGTAAATTATAATAAATATTAGTTTCTTACACTACTTTTTAAGTAACCTACTTAATACTATGCATCCTGCCGATTTAAAAAAAAAACTGAAAAACTTTACAGAAATATTTTTAATTAATTACGAGTATATCGTAATTCATAAAATCAACATCATCATCATATCAGCTGCACGATACCCACTGCTGGGTAGATATAGGTCTCCCACAAGGATCTCCACAACGATCAGTCCTGCGCTGCCCGCATCTAGCGGCTTCCCGCGACCTTCATCAGATCGTCGGTCCACCTTGCTCGGTATTTCTCGGTAATCACACAAGAATGGCATTACCACAGTATACAGCGTGTTATAATCATTTGGTTCCCGTAGTCTATTATGTATTCTGTGCCGTAGTGTGATGGTTCCACTCATGATTACAAGCAACTTTTACTTCGGGGCCAACTCTGATGATCGCGAAAAAAAATCAATCAATAGAAAAGCGCAATACCTACAGTCAGTGGCACGAATCATGAATATTTTTCGACGGAGTGGGGATAAGTTCGCGCATGTGCTCTTGTGAGCGACCAATAGCGCGCGCCCCTCTCCCGCCGCCCGCGCCCCTCACCGCTACGCATACCCAAAATACGCGTTTCGCGCTATCCCCACCCGATTTCATGATTCGTGCCACTGACTGTACTCGACCTAAATGTATGGAATAGCCGATTTTTTCTCGATATCAGAGTTGGTCCCATAGTAAAAGTAGCTTATAATCATGAGTGGAACCACAGCGTGTTTAAATTAGTTTAGAAAATATTTATAATGAATGTGGTTATACTTTTAAGTTTACTCACACATAGCCGGTCCATAGAGTATGAAAACAGCAAACAAGGTGAGTATGACCTTGACCCTTTTGTTCAGAGGTCGAGGTCGATATGCGACCTTCACGGTCTCTGCTACATGCGTGAGGTCAAAGAAAGATACGTCAGTGGCCGCTTTACGTTCGATCTGTGAAAATTAAAACGATTAAGTTAACAACTAGTAAACTTAAAAGGATGAATTACTAAAAGGGTTGTACTTATTTGTACATTTGGTCATTAAACTAAACTTACTTAACCAGCTTAATTGCAAATTAAATTTGCTATTTAAATTATACTTAGAAGTTGTCCCAAAACTTTGCCACACAGAGGAAAAGTATCTTAAATATTGAATATAAGAAATTTTACTGAAAGAAGACCTCATTTCTAAGATGCTGTGTTCTTCAAGAAAAATAATCCCAAATGAGTAATCCTTCCGATCGGTATCGTAAAAATAAGAGATTGTTTTTTTTCATATTTGGTGGTTTGAATGCAGTTTCAATTATTTTTAGAATCAAAATGAGCATCCTTTTTCAGCAAAATTTTCTACCAACAATACCTATTTATTGTGCTTTTCCTTCGAGTGGCAAAGATTTGGGACAGCCTGTATGTTATGTACCATGTTCTTTTCTTTGTATTGTGTTTTGTCATCGTGAAAAAAAGTGTTTAATGAATGTGCGTCGATTTACTGTTAAACAATCATCATCATCAGCCATTTTAATGTCCCCGCTGCTGGGGCACAGGCCTTCCTTATGGGTGGATAAGGAGGACGGGCCATAACCCACCACGCGGACCCAATGCGGATTGGTGGGTGTTAACGACTGCAAATGCAGCCGGGACCAACGGCTTTACGTGCCTTCCGAAGCACGGAGGAGCTCGAGATAATACATTTTTGGTCACCCATTCCATGACCGACCCTTGCGAACGTTGCTTAACCTCCGCAATTGCTGGGCCAGGCGCTATACCACTGCGCCACAGAGCTCCCCTGTTATACAATATGTTTGATAAAACCCCCCACATGTTAGGATCTGTACTATAGGACTTTTAAATCCGGAAAAAATAATCTTTTTCGGCAGGGCCATCCAAAATAAAAAGTCAATTTTAAAATGCCGGTCATTCTAACAGGAGAGAGGATAGACCCCAACATGTGGGGGGGTTTTGTCGATGAAATTGATCATATTATCAGTCTTTAAAAGCTCCGACATCGCTAACCAAACATATTGTATATTATTAATCTATGTCATTAAAATTTTATAGGAATAATATTCACCCATCTCTAAAACACGTTAAAGTATTACGTTTTTAATAATAATTAGCTGTCATTTCTATAACGAGCAGTTTTTTGTGTAGGATTGGGAAAGATGGGGGAGCTAACTCTAAACATCAAACAAATAAAAAGAATAAATCTATTTCTAATCTATTGCACAAAAAATAGGAATAATAATAATTAATTAATTTTTCTTAAAGATTTCTATTGTTTGCCAAAGTAAAAGTTATATAGGCAAACTAAAGCTAAGCTAAGCACGCACAGAGTTCCGAATTTGTGCAGTTGTCTAATTAGTAAATTGGTCCAATGATAAAGATAATGTAATGGTTAGAGTAGTATTTGTTAGGTCTGTGTGGTTAGATAACGGTTGCTAAGATAAGATATCCTGGAGTTCTATTCTGTAAATCCAGATTATCTTTTAGCTTTGATCATATTTGATTGGTGAAGTGAGTGGTGGATTTTGCAGAACAAGCCTATCTTTCAATTCAACTGGCGCATGGTTTATTAATTATCACTGAATTGGTTAATTTTGCTTACCGATATTTTTAAGTTAGGTATAGATATTATTATTTTTTGTGTTTTATGTAACATGAAATTTTGATTTCACCGTATTTAATGAAATTTTTACAGACTGCTCTAACTCTAATTAATTTTATTTACTTATCTGGTAATGTCACAATATCATAAGCGCCCCGCTCTGTTTGTATTCAAAAACACTTCCGACTTTTTGTTTTGATTCGATAGGAGCTTCAGGGTAGGTATTACAACTCTCTTAAAACATATGAATTAATATAAAGTAACATCTCTTTTTCGCTGTATAGCAAATAAAACAGACGCATTGATAGCCATTCAGAAAATTGGCAAGTTTTAAGATGTTATAAAATACGGGGGCAGTAATGACTTTAGTCCGGTTTGGTTTGAGATTGCTTGTGCGTAATGTCTATGTGTGCGTTCACTGAAAGCCCGTATCCCGAGCGGCTCTTCTGCTTAGTATATATTTTTTGCTAACGTGTTTATACAGAAGGAATTAGTTTCGCATTTATGAATATGCTTTTTTATCGTTTTGTCATCCTAATTAGATCATAGACGACATAATTGTCAGATAATTATGAACTGTTAGATAAGATTATGGTGTGAACTTTGCTATTAGACTAAAATCGATTAATGCTTAATTAATATGAATTAGTAAAGTATCGTCTAGATTAAAATAGAATGGCGTTTCTGATATAACATAACTGAAATGTGAATATACGGTACGCAACTACCTACAATACAACCAGCTACAGTGTGTTTATAAATAGTGAATACGCCCTTATAACATGTTACAGACCGTTTAATAGATACAATAAATGTATTTAAAAGGTTCAATCACCTCTAGTAATCATATCGTTATATCTTAATGAAATGTCGTCAGTCGACAGGCTGTGTGCTGTACAAATAAGTTAATTAGGTTAAACAGATAACAATAAAATTGTACTTATAAGTACATTAATCAATATTGGAAATCTTTAGGCTGAAAACTGTAATTTTTTGTGGAGGTTATAATTATATTGCTGTATTTGTAAACTCCACTAAGTAAATAAATAAATACTCAGAGAAGTCAAATAATGCTAAGGTACCTACCTATTTCAACGTCATTTTATCCTACAACAGTCAGTGGCACGAATCATGAAATCGGGTGGGGATTGCGCGGAACGCGTATTTTGGGTATGCGTTGCGGTGAGGGGCGCGGGCGGCGGGAGAGGGGCGCGCGCTATTGGTCGCTCACAAGAGGACATGCGCGAACTTATCCCCACTCCCCGTCGAAAAATTTTCATGATTCGTGCCACTGACTGTATTTATCTTGTATTAATGGACTAAGAGCTAGCAGCCCCGGAAATAGGTGGACAATTTACAGAGCGACAAAATCCCTCTAGTTAGTTAGCCATACTATCATTATTAACAGATCCGGGCACCTCGCAGATTTTCAGTGGTGGAGGTGGGAGAGGTTGAGCAACAAAGGGGCTGAAAAAGCGATTGAAGGTATATATAGGTAATTTACATAACTCTGGATTTGGTGTAGTATCAAGCAAGCAACGGCAAGCCAATGATGTATCTAATTCGAATATTACATTGCCAGGATTCCGAATATTGTAAAAGTAGTGCCAGGTAAAAAGGAATTACCAAATGCAGAGTTCTGTAAATTATATTCCTGCAATCGCTTTTTAGCCCCTTTGTTGCTCATTTGCTTAACCACTTCCAACCCCTACTACTGAAAATCTGCCAGGTGCCCGGATCTGTTAATAATAATAGTATGGCTAACTAACTAAGGGATTTCGTCGCTCTGTAAATTACCCTATTTCCGGGGCCAGCTCTTAGTTTATAGAATAGTAAAGAAAGAGATAGCACCAACTCAATAAATTAATTGAAGGCTCGTTGAGTGCGGCTGTTTAAAAAATATGAAAATACAACTTTTCTATGATTTATTAGTTAGGGTGCCTTGGTGTCAATTAAATGGCTTCCCTCTGTATGTAATCTGTGAAATATGTATAGCTATAGAGTGTATTGTTCGCGATATAGTTTTGATTCATATTTGACTAAAGAAAATACAAAAAATAAATACTTATCAAGAATCCACTAATGAAATTGCTAAAGTACAGTTGGTAATGAACGACAAACGCAAACATACTAATAGGTATGCAGTATAATCTTGGATGCAATAATAAGGAATTTAATTTCCTTTTGTGTGCGACGTTTTGTTTTGTTTCATGTGAGAACGATAAACGCTCTATTGTTTAAGTCGAATAAACTAATTTATCCAGAATAATAGCTCACGACATTCACGCTTGTAGCACACCTCCGCGAAACCGTTCCGTCGCAGAATGTCCCTTTCGCAAAATGTCCCCTGGTCGCAAAACGTCCCTTTCGCAGAATGTCCCTTTCGCAAAACGCCCCTTTCTCAAAATGTCCCTTTCGCAAAACGTCCCTTTCGCAAAATGTCCCATTGGCAAAACGCTCCTTTCTCAGAATGTCCCCTTGGTATAAAATAAATATAACTAATGCCAAATTTCCATTTTGTTCGAAATGTTCTATGAAACTCAAAAATATACTATCCACTTGGGATAATTTTTAAGCTACTGTAACTGACAACACTAAATTGTAATAATCATCAGTTAAGAGGGTACTTATGAACATTTTGAACAAAATGGAAATTTGGCATGAGTGATATTTATTTGATACCAAGGGGACATTCTGCGAAACGGGCGTTTTGCGAAAGGGACATTTTGCGAATGTCTTAGTAGTAAAAAAACATCAGCGGAACGAATGAAATGTATAGTCGACAATAGGGAATATGCATAAGTCACCGATTGTTATAAAATTGAGCTTGATCGCTGCGGACACTTATAAAAACAAGATGGAACAGAAAGAAAAATAAAAAAAAAAGAATTGTTTTAGTTTTATCACACGATGAAATCGGGCGGAAATAACGATATTTTTTTTTCATTTTCGGATATAATGCACTTAACAGTCAGATAGAATATCCAGTAAGAAATAATATTTTGTATTAAGACATATGTACTAAAACGCAAAATTTAAGGAGATAATTGAAGATTCTTGACTAACTCCACATTAAACGCGTTGAAACACACCTGAAACGTGATAAGTGACGTCACATATTTGTATAGAGCGTTTTCGGCGGAAGCTGATGCGTGCTAACTTTAAGTTACTATATTACAAGAAAAAAACGCAAGAGAAAAGTTTCAATATTACAGTTGATTTTCTCACGCATTATACTATTGATTTTGATTAAAAAAAATTTTGATGCATATTCCCTATTAATGCCACATGAGTTTAAAACGCCACATTCTACAAATGCTTCGTAATATTTTCAATCGCTTTTAAATATTTTTTTTTTTGATTTCAGTATTTTCAATAACTTTTGGGTTTTGGATATCTATATTTTTTTTCGTTCTTTTTTTTTCCGAAACACCACGAAATTTGAGCATCGCCGTCGGTTTAACGACCATTTCGCAGTTATTTGCGGAACTGTACGGAAAAATTACGCAACATCACGCTAATTAGTAAAGTGAGACAGCTTATTATGCGAAACGCTGCCATACGGGGTTTACTCTGGGTAGTTCCAAAAATATCCACTTGGGCAGCGTCACTGTCTCTGGAGACCTGTCAAAAGTTTTATTTATAACCAAAACTTATTAATTTATTTTCCTTTAAAGCCAAGCTTATATTAAAAAAAGATGCAGTGCCCAGCCCGTTTATGTGGACCAAACCTACTTCTAAATCTGCTATCCAGAGGTCAGAAAGAGCTAGAAAAAGATCAGTTTTTAAAGAAACTCCAGCAACTTGCCTGTAGATTTTGCATTACGCTTCCTTAGTTCTAATTTTAACACCGCAACTCGAATTTTTCTTCGGCATATTTCTGTACCTTCAGTGAAAACTGATTTAACTCGAGTTGTATCGATTTTGATTTTATTTCACTTTTCAAATCATTGAAAAATTAGCTTTTTTTGTGTCTAATTGGCATATTTATAGGACTTATATTAACAGAAATAAGTTTTGTGCATAGTGATATAAGTGCTTATTTTTTATGTTTTTTTTAGTAAAAAATTGTGTAAATTAATATATCTCAATTTAAAACAAAGTGTACCGAGGCTTTTCTTTTAAAAAAATAGTGTCAATAAATATAACTTGATTTAGTACTTTATACACAATTCAATAACAAATGACTTGAATTGTGCGTAGTGATTTATCTCGAATTATATCAATACACACATATTATTTCACAGTATGCTAGTTTGTGCACATTGATCCAACTCGACTTATAGCACTGAAAATTCAAAAATAATGATTTTTCACTTCGTGTTAATCGATATTATTTCAATTATATCAATAATCACATAAACTTGGGAAAGGTGTTAAATGATATAATTGACTTATATAAAAAATACAAGAATACAAGAAGTAAAACGTTTGATTATTATTTGTGTAAATTGATATAACTGCCTAAAAATCCCCCTCCTCTTAATCTCCCTCCTTTCTCTCGTACCCTTCCCCCGCGCCTGCATGGACACGACATTGTGTTGTTTGCCTTAGTGTTACACCGACGTTCCTGAGCTATGGTTACGACACTCGAGAGTTAGCGACACGAACAATATGAAGCGAAACGTAAATTGTATCACTTTACACAAAGCATAATGGATTATGCCATTTAATTTATAATGATCTAAATTGTTATTGATTGGACAATATCTGACCTATGTTGCTTAAAATAAGAGTGAGATTGCTTCAATGCATAAAATGAATTGTATCAATATACACTGACTATTCACACTGTTGTACGTTGTATTTATATAAGAAATTAATTAGTATTCGATTTCAGTAGTAAGCATCTTCTTCATCGGCAGTGGGTGTCGTGCTGCTAATATCAGGGTTTAGGCCTCCTCAAGGATCTCCACAACGATAGGTCATGCGCTGCACTGCCCGCACACAGCAGCTTCCCGCGACTTTCACCAAATCGTTAGTCGGAAGTGAAAGAAGCGTCATCCCGGTGCGTGGTAACTATTCTACCTTTCCATCTCAATGGCCATCGGTTCTTCTCACAATGTTTCCCACCCACTGCCACACAGCTGAGCTTTCCTTTGAGCGATATCGATTACCTTAGTTTCCCTAAGGATCTCCTCATTGCTGATTCGATCACGCAAAGAAATGAACCACGTTTCATTGCCATAAGTCATGACTCTCACTGACTACATACACTGGCCAAAGACGTCGGTCGTCCTAAGACTGAGGCAAGTTCAACGCAAAGATGTTCAAAAAACTTCCCGAATGGTAAAGTTAGATGAGATTTGTGCTCTGGTTCTGTAATCAGTCTGATATGGTGGCATTTTTGTATAAGTCTTATACCTCAGCACCTCGATATACATCTAGTCCATTTGGCACCTCTGGAGAGACTGCAGCACCGCCCAGGTCTCGATCGAATTAAGCTTTCTAATGAGAAAAGCTTTGATTGGACCATGAAAGCCAAGCAAAGTGGCAGTTTTTACTATTCGGTGTTCTATACAACCTGCTGCAGAGTGTGGATGTGTGTCTATAGTACCAAAACCATTTCAGAAACCTGCTTGTTTTGACAACAAAAACTGTATTTTCCATCAGTACTCTGCGCCTTCAGGTAATGACAATGATTACATAATACTTAAAAATTTACCAGGCTCTATCGGTACGAATGAGTGGCCATTGTCGTCAAGCTCTAATTTGAATCCATTGAATTATTATTTTTGGGCGAAATTGTAGCTCAGGGCAAGTAGAAAGTATTTATCACCCAATCTTGGAACTGGATCCACATAAACGAGCTCTAATCAGAGAATGGAAGAGCAATACAATAAAATAAATACAATGATGATATTTTCTTAAAAGTTGACTTTTAGTTCTACTCAAACCTGTGATTATACGAAGTATGAACGCGATAGCGTACTTAGGTAATAATCGAGTGATTTCAAAAAGTACATTTACTAAGCATTGTGTATAATTTATAACTTTGTTATTATTGATCTTTCTGTATTATTTTTTGGTGGTAGAGTCTGGTTCCTACGTTAAGAAATTTGGCGTGACATACGAAAAAATTTAAAAAATATTAAAAACACGACTGCCCTGCCAAAAACGAACTAAAAAGTTAAACAACAAGACAAGTGTCATTGCAGTCGGGGGACCTTATTATGGAACAATTTTTAATCAAAGAGGTGCAATGACACTTGTCTTGTTGTTTAACTTTTTAGTTCGTTTTTGGCAGGGCAGTCGTGTTTTTAATATTTTTTAAATTTATTTAATTTTATTTCACACATTTTAGTGACATATTATATAGTTTTGGAATGTGCTTATCGAGGCCTTTCATTTGATGCCCATATTGTAATAATAGAAGAAAAATTTTTTTTTTCACATTTGAAAATGGCGTCGTACAGTTGCCATATTGATTTTTTCTAAAAAAAATATAGCCAGTGTCACTTGGAATGCTGTAAGGATTACGATACCCTATTTATCCAAATCAGTTCAGGCATTTAGAAGTTATGGTGGAATAAAGAAACTCACATACCCACAAACATACATGAACCCTGAACACATAACACTCTTTTTGCTTTGGGCAGTCGTGTAAAAAGTGTATTAAAAGTATCTAGACGTAATGATACTATGGACCTTATGCACCGGAAGGGTTTGAATTAAACTAAATACTACCACAATGCTTGTAGATCTTCGTAGTGCTTCCCAAAGATTAGGTCTTAGAATAAACATGGATAAGACGAAAAATAAGTCGATTGCCATGTTGTACAAACAAGCTCTAGTTCATGTTGGGAATACTACACTCAAAGTTGTAGTTCATTACGTATAACTAGGAAGAACAGGCAGTCCAGTTAAGTAAGTCGAACTTCAAGAAAGAGATCTTTCGTCGAATCCAACTTGGATAGACAGCATTTGGGAAGTTTTGAAAAACTCTTTCCATCTAACTTACCTTAATGTCTCAAGACTAATGTCTATGACCAAGGATATCTTTGTTAAAAGTTTAGTTTTTTTGTCTGTAAGCGTACAGCCTTACCTATGTTAAGGGCATAAGTTAAGTGTTTGTTAAGGGGTTTTTTGTCCTTATTTTTTAATTGTCTAAATTTCTTTTTTTTTGGGTTTGGACGATGTGCATAACGCACCTTTTTTATAGTTATTGTCTATTTTAAAATGTGACACTGACGTCGGCGTTTTGGCCTTGGTAATATTACTTGTCAAGTGTAAAAATTATCTGAAAGTTTGCCTTTATATATTTGCTAATAAATTC
Organism: Agriphila tristella; assembly: GCA_928269145.1. Taxonomy (NCBI): domain Eukaryota; kingdom Metazoa; phylum Arthropoda; class Insecta; order Lepidoptera; family Crambidae; genus Agriphila; species Agriphila tristella. The sequence continues at coordinate 23,657,491 of OV743436.1, read as the reverse complement.
CCTTCCATTACGTAGCCTTTTAATTGCTTTGCTAACCAGTTTTACAGTCCTTCGCTCACATTTTTTTTAATCGGTTGATCAGTCGATGACGTTTTAAATTTGCAATGCTGCTGTATCAATAAGTCATTTTTGACAAATATGTCAGATAGCAGCCTTTGATTCTATACTACTCTGTAGAATCTGTCGTTTTAAGCAGTTGGCATACTGGCATTTGTAGAATCTAGCATTTTGTCGACAACCGGTGTGGTGTATTGTTGTATTATGGGCGTAAAGGGTGGTAATAAGCATAACGTGTCGGCGATACTGCAAATTGATCTTTTACAGAAGAGACAAAAATTTGATTTTTTTAAATGTTTCTAAATATAATATGCTTCCGCACGCGACTTCGTTACTTTGTATATTTAATAAAATCGATTTTAACTAAGCAAAATTCAGAGTTTTGGTTGTATTCTTTTGTGTCAAAATAAAAAATACGATTCTATGTTACTTTAGATACTTCACCTACCTAGCAGAAAATTTTGGTGTCGCTCAAAAAATTGAGAATAACGAGTTACAAATTTTAAATATGTTTTTTTTATTCAATATTTTATTTGGAGAATCTATTCGATTCAGCATTTATTTACATTGTTTACTGAACTGACTCGGTGCTAATCGACTGACGCTATAGCCTTAAGTTACTCGTGTACAATATTAATAATGTGTTTTTATCTATAACTAATTCATAGAAGTGTTTGAGTAGCAGCTAGTTATAGAATAGTGATCCTACTCTATTTACGTCTGCGACGGAGTTACTGAATTATGTAATCTAAATGACTTGCATGTGCTTTAGAGAACATCTCTGTAAACTTACATGGCAATGTCTTCATTTTTATGAATAAATAAATTAATTGCATTCGTATTTTGTTTGTTTCGATAACATGATAAATCTATTATACAGCGTCAAATTTTAATCATTTGGTTCCCGCAGCGGGTGGTTCCACTCATGGTTACAAGCAACTTTTACTATGGAGCTATGGGGCAAACTCTGAAAAAAAAAACAGCTGTTACATACGTTAAAGTCTAGTAGGTATTGCGCTTTTGTATGGCACAGCTGACTTTTTTTTGTTGGCCCCATAGTAAAAGTAGCATAATTGCAGGAACCAAATGCAGGCATGTATAGCATAGCCTGATATAGCGCAGTACATGCCACTTCTATTAGTGCTAAATGGCAACTTCTATGTCAACCGTATTTACATACTTATACACGGTTAATTTTTAAGTATATCTAAAAATGAAATGAGTGTATCTCTTCCGTTTTCTAATCGAGTATGTACAGTTAAAACTTTTAATATTTAATAATTGAGCAAGATATTGAGGTTTGTTTATGTCCCCAAATTTTTCTAATTTCTAGATTTAGAGTTTATTCATAGAATTACACGCGCGTAATTAAAAGAGACTATCTTGTTTACCTACAAGAATAATGATAATAATGAACCTAACTTAGATTATTGTCAATATGAATCTACGCACGCGTCTTGCTATTTTTGTGAGTTTGCTGATTAATAAAGTTTTTTCCGATATTTTTAAACTATTAATTGTATACTTTTAACTGCACATTCATATTCAGAAACGTGGTCTGATATCCCCATTTAATTTTTAGATGTAACTTAAAAATTAACGGTGTATATATAATGTATACTCGTGTTATCAATTTTGATACCTACCTCATGAATAAAGTAGAAAATTATAGATTTTTTTCTTCAAATACGCGACACAGTAATATCGGCTCTTTTAAATAATCAAAGGAGTAGGTAATGGATTAGTTTAACATATTTTGATAATCTTTTAACTACTGACTTGGATAAAAAGTGATAATGCAGAAGTAGATATGGTTTGTCCTAATGATTAAAAAACATATACACCGTCATTTTGTAGTCGTTTTAATTAACTTAAGGGTGTGTTGTACCAATTAAAATAAACATTTTTGCCCAAGAAACATGGGTCGAAAAACGACAAAAAAATTTGGGTCTCCCATACTAAGTAGACAGCTAAAACATTTTATTAGTATGGGAGACCCAAAATTTTTTGTCGTTTTTCGACCCATGTTTCTTTGGCAAAAATGTTTAGTTCCGTTAGTAGAACACTCCCTTAAGTTAATTAAAACGACTACAAAATGACGGTGTATAAAATCAAAAGTTACTTACGGGTTTCAATCCTTGGTCTTTGAGGAACTGATCCGGCTCTTTCAAACAAGTGAATCCGTATGTGAGAACCAATACGAACATCAGGGTGGTCATCGAGAAGACACCGTAGTATCCGAAGTTCTTCAGGAGTATACCGCTGAGTCCGAGCCCAATAGGAAGTCCAGCAGTCATGCAGAAGTTCACCAATCCGACCCTGAAGGTCCTAGTCTTCTCCGAAGTGATATCACTAATGTAACTGAACACACCGAGGAACATAGTAACCCAACCGCCAGTGACAGCAGGAAAGAAAGTCTCCATAAACACAGTGGCTTCTACAGGAATTTCGTAGAAGAAGTACACGTTTATCAAATTGCTGATTGATGTTAGAAGCTCTCCCATGACGGGGAGTAAAATTATGATTTTCCTCTTCCCCGTCCGGTCACTCCAAGCTCCTAGGAACATGATCATCAAACAAGGCAGTCCTGTATGTATTATACCTTTCCAAATATCTATGGATGCGATCAGTTGCTGCACTTGCTTTTCGTATGAAGAGAAGTTGCTGCTGTTCTTTACTATTAGAGCTCTACAGACTTCATCACCAAATTGAAGGTTGACTCTACAAGCTTTGTCCAGATTCAGATTTGACATAGCGAACCTTGATATCATACTGGGTATGATAAGCCCAGCCAGCAGAGGTTCCACAGTAATATTTCTCTTCATATGTTCGAATTTTTCGCTCCATGACTTTTTCTCCTTTTTCTCCGCTATAACACTGTTAAGCGGATTTTCTTCTATCCACTGCGCGTCCTTCTGTTTTTCTTCTGCCATTTTGTTCAGTTTAAAACGATTATTACTTAATTTATATCAATGTATAATTTGTTCCCATTGTTTGTAAAATATAGCTATTCAAACATGCGACTGTCACTCATGCAATGTGTAATATAATGTTGTGAGTTTGTGATAACTGCATGAGGCATCACGATTGCCATTACTATTTACATGTCCGATATATTTGTTTGATATCAATTAAGCGTTGATAACATGAATTGTAGATAAACACCTATTGTCTCGCTTGTGGTATCTGTGCGTAAATTTTAAAACAAAATACCTACGTTACATGGGGACTGCAATTCACCCAGTACGTTTGGCTTATGGTCGTTTTGTTTGAGAGCAATCTTTAAATAAGAATATGCCGGCGATAATAATGGTGTGTGAATTGCTAGATAATGATTGCAGGTTTTATAGCCGGTCACGTTGTGAACCGCGCTCACCTACAACAGCTATTTTACATTACTGTTTAACACTGACTTCCATTACAAGTACGCTGGACAGGCTATTGTCATGAAAAGACCGCAATTTTCCGATTTGAAATTTGAAATTTGATTTGGAACTAATTAGTTCCAAGTACACTCACTATTGCCATAGTATAGAATCTACTGCTCTCAGCACCAATATTGCGATTTTCAAATCGGAACAAACGATTGGTGACGTTCGCCTGTCCAGCGTACCTATATAATGGACGTCAGTGTGTTTTAAGAATTGAATTGCAGAGATGCAAAAACTTTTTTTTATGAATAAGACAGTGAAGTGAGCTTGTTTATTGATATTTGTTTCAAAAACGTGGTGATCAGTTTTATTTAAGGCCAGTTTATAAAAGAAAAAATCTTAGTACCTACTTATTAAAAAGACTACTTTCAAGATTAAATGGTTTTGTTTTCAAAATTAAGTTTATTGTTTTTTTTTAATATTTGAAAGATTTAAAGTTATTAATTTTAAATAACGTTGATGATAAATTTTATTTGTACTTCGAGTTTATAATGCTTAATTTAATGAATGAAACGATGGAAACAAAATATGTTTAGAATAAAAACAAAGTTTGAAAATAGGTTTATATCTTTCCTAGAAAAATCCTTTCAGAAAAAAAAATTAGCTTTTGTGATGAAAGCAGAAAATAATGAAAACATGATTAATTGTGACTATATAGGTATACTATCAAAACGAAGGCTCCTTAATGCGGAAAATGACGTATAAATTGAAAATGTATTTTCCATCTTACTTACATTGATTCGTGTACTTGAACAGTTATAAATTAATCAAACACGTGAAAATAGTCCACTTTGCGGTTTCTTTTGTGGTTCATCAATTACGTTTTGAAATACTTGGGTTATGAGTTTTTTTATTGGACTGACAAGAACTTTGCAAAAACAGTCTACAAATCTTTGAATGCACTTTTAAAATTACAATTGTCAAAGGTAAAAGAAATATACCTAGTAAAAACTGTTAAGTTTATTTTAAGTCGGACTCTTCTTTATTTATGCTATAGACAGCTGTCATTTTGCGAATAAATTTTGTGGATATCAGTCTAATTTACTTGTTAACACACATTGGAAGAAAAGTTTCAGTCATCTGGATAATGACTATGTACAAGTTTTTTAATTAATAATGAAGTCATTATGTTGTCCATCTTGTTTCTAGAATGTGTAACATCTCCAGAAAGTATTAGAAAATAATTTATTTTCTTTAGGATTTGACCTCAACTTTGATTCGTCCTACCAAACATTAAAAATAATCCAGTTAAATTGCCCAACTAAGTTATATGAATGTTATAAAAAGGTCCAGTGTAAACACAGATAATGATTTACATCCTGTTTTGTGTTAATTATGAAGTTATGACGATCAAAGTCACGGTTTCGTGGACGAGAAAATTGATCAAAATTTGCTAGACGAACATGATTGTCACAAAATAAAATTGATATTTAGTCTGACACGAGGAATTATAATAATTTGTTTTGACGGAATCTGAAATATATTTTATTTTTATTTAAAAAAACAAAAGCCGCGTGATGTACTTTGCAAATATAATCCTATGCCACGATAAAGTTGTGTCTTTCGTATTGTGGTAATTACACGTGTCCACTTGAAAGGCAGTTTGCTGGTCTATTTAAATGAGTTTTATTCCGTTTCCTTATACGCACTAAGAGGGTTAAGAACTTGTAGTGGGTCACAACAGGAATCATTTAAATTTCTGAATCTTGGGAAACGCTGAATTACTTAATTACATTTCACTTCAACTTTTTGATCTTTTTCAATTCATTTTCCGTAAACAAACTCATTTAGTTTCTTTTCAATTTGAGAATTACGCGCAAACACGGCTTTAAATTTAATTAACATAAAATAAATTATTTTGTATAAACAAGGCCTAGTTAGAAAAAATACGTCACATTATTAATTACTGTTTGCACTCAAATCACTTTCACTTATAACATTGCTATACAAAGATTTCAAACAGCCACTTGAGTACTCACAGCGCTGTTATACGAAGGTACTAATACAATGGAAAGTGAGTGTCCGAAGCAATTTGTAAGCAATAAACTCAGGAAGTCTAAAATGGCATGACTGTGTATGAAACATTCAAATGGGACATTTGACGACGCCCACTGACTGGCGCGGTCTACCGCCAGGCCGCGGTGGCCTACCGCAGGCAGTCTACGAATGAGGACATTACAACTGATAACTGATCATTGAACCATTGTCAAGTTAGGGTTTTGTTACAGAAATTCTTTGAAATCCCTATTAATAGCGATAATAATTTATGAAACACCTGCAATTAATTTCATATTCGATTTTGAAAGTGATAATCTTTTATGTTATTTATTTAGTCTTATAAATAAACGTAAGATATGGGAAATGAAAAAAAAACTATTGATTCCAGTGCAGTAACGGTTATGAACTCTGATCTTGATCTCTAATTTGGACTAACTGTCAACCCATATAAGACTCAGTCCATTATAATTGGTAGTCCACATTTCGTTTCGAGAATCGAACAGCATCCCTCTGTGACATTTGATGGAATTGTTATTCTGTTTTCTAAGACTGTCAGAAACCTCAGTGTAGCCTTTGATCAATGCTTCAGATGGTGTCCTCAGGTTGATTCAGTTCGAAAAAAAGTATTTAGAGCGTACAATTCACTTAACCGCTTACGTAACTTTATGCCTTCAAAAATTAAAATTACTCTGGCTCAGTCTCTTCTCCATTTTAGATTATGCTGACGTATGTTACACCGATTTATCCGAGGCAATGCTCAACAAACTAGAGCGTTTGCAGAATATGTGCATCCGTTTCATTTTCAACATTCGCAAATTTGACCACGTATCCCATTTTCATTCTTTACTTAATTGGCTCCCCATTCGCCGGCAAAACGACTTACATAGTCTTACGCTTCTTTATTCTATCCTTTTCCTTCCAACTTCTCCACCCTACCTTAAGGAATATTTCTGCTATCGCTCGCTCCTCATTTACACAGTGCACTCTTCGTTCTTCTTCAAATCTTACTCTCGAAATCTCACGCCATTTGACTGATTTCCTCTCTAACTCCTTCTCTGTTCATGATGTCCTTTTGTGGAACGCCGGAGAAGTTCGGAGAGTATTAGGAGTGCTCGCACATTGAAATCTTTCGGCGACCAAGTCAAACGACATCCATTCCTTTCATCTGTCTAGCATCCTTCCTAGTATCTTACTTATTTTCCTTTCCTATTTTTCTCTTTAATTTTATTTATACTATTTGTCCTTTTATTCTATGTATTCCGTTATCCTTTCTTATTTGCACCCACTCCCCCCCTTCCCAACTTCTTCCTCTTATTCTCTTAATAATCAAGGTTGCCTGAAAGAGATTGCTATTTAGCAATAAGGCTGCGTTTTGTGTGCTATTGTATTGTAATTGTGTTTTCCTGTTTACTATGTGTTCTGTATTTGCGTAGCAATAAAGCGTTTTATTATTATTATTGTAACGTCATTTTGTACCGCAAGTGCTCTGAATATGGTCACTTCTTTTGTAGATTGTTAAATTAATCACATTATACAATCTCTGTCTCTAAATTATCTTGAGGAGCTCGGTGGCGCAGTGGTTTAGCGCCTGGCCCAGCGATTGCGGAGGTTAAGCAACGTTCGCAAGGGTCGGTCATGCTATGTGTGACCAAAAATTGATTATCTCAAGCTCCTCCGCGTTGCGGAAGGCACGTTAAGCCGTTGGTCCCGGTTGCATTTGCAGTCGTTAACACCCACCAATCCGCATTGGGCCCGCGTGGAGGGTTATGGGGTCCTCCTTATCCACCCATAAGAAAGGCCTGTTCCCCAGAAGTGGGGACATTAATATTTGCTGATGGACATACAATCATGTCTTCTTAGACCCCCAGGGGCCGTACCGGCTAACGAATCGATTTTCATAAAAGTCTGCTGGGTTTCAAATTAAAACAGATAAATCGAGCCCCAATTGGGCCAAATTGACGAACCCAAATTCATGATGTCACACGAACATCGATATCTTCCGAATCACGTCAACAAAAAGTACAAAACGAAATTGCTTACTTTGATTTCTCTGTTTTAAGTTGAAACCCAGCAGACTTTTATGAAAATCGATTCGTTAGCCGGTACGGCCCCAGGACGTGAAACGTCACTGCAGTCATTCGCGACTATTATCTACTTGAAAATGTCTTGTAAAGAGGACCGTTCTTTGTCGATAAAAGTATAGATTAATCGCCGGATTACTTTTTGACCTTGGTTGCGGTTAAGTTTCAAGTTTTATTGCAAGTTACAGGTTAAAACGATGACATAATACTGACAGGGCTTAGCAAACACGAAGAACAACTTTTTTAGTAATTTTATAAATTATATATATATTATTATAAAATAAAATTATTAAAGTAATCTTTAATCATAATATTGCTAAGTTATTTATAATGATAAAACAACGACTATGACTAATGAAATTAACAAAAATCTGCGCATTTGTGCGCAAACGACACGATTGACAGGTTTTAGGCAATTTTTCTGCTGAAACTCCTCTTGTTTTAGTTGTTCTAACAACTACATAGTTTAAAGTGCAAACCACATCGGATGCGTAAGCGTGCACGTAGACGCACCATGACGTTGTAATGTCTGAAACTTTATGAGACATGGCACACCGCTTGCGTAACGCGTAGACTGATGCGTAACTACGCATTGCAGCTCGTGACGTTGTTCTTAGTGGCATTCCCTATTGGACGTCACACCGAACACGCACGTATCTTTTCTGCGCGTCACTACGCGCGTGTCTACGCAGCCGGTGTGTTTATTTTATTTATTTATTTATTTAAACTTTATTGCTAAAATTACAGCAAATGGCGGACTTAATGCCATAAGGCATTCTCTAACAGTCAACCGGTAAGGGTGCTAGAACTATAAATGTGTCGGCAACAAAGCAAAGATCTAAGGTTGTAAATACAAATATATTACTTATTTAATTTAAGGATAAATAACAAACATTAATACACATATAAATAATTTTATATATAATATACATATACATAAAAATATTAAATATACTACACTATGTCAGATTCAAAGGGGCTAACGTAGAGAGCTAAGGTAATGTTCTCGGACCAATCTTTTAAATGCAAACTTGTTAGGGGCACTCCGTATTGCAAGGGGCAGGGCGTTCCAGAGTCGTGTGTTCTTTTGCATTTGTAATGTTTGCCTTAAAATAACCTTATAAAAGTCACTTTGAAATTGTAAATAGTACATTTTGGCACAGATAATATAATACTATACTAGTATTATTTTGGTCAGGTATAAATATAATAACCATTGATACTTATCAACAACAGCTTTAAACATTTTAACAATAAAATTAGATAAATATCTTTTACTTTTTAGGGTTCCGTACCCAAAGGTAAAAACGGGACCCTATTACTAAGACTCCGCTGTCCGTCTGTCTGTCTGTCACCAGGCTGTATCTCATGAACCGTGATAGTTAGAAAGTTGAAATTTTCACACGTCATGATGTATTTCTGTTGCCAACAATAACAACAAACACTAAAAACATAGTATTTTTTTTAAATGGGGCTCCTATACAACAAACGTGTTTTTTGTACGGAACCCTTTATGCGATAGCTCGACTCGCAATTGGCCGGTTTTTTCGTAAATGATGTGTAGCTTAATACAAAACGATTAATTAAATATTTATTTTCAACTAGCGGCCGCCCGCGGTTTTACCCGCGTGGTTCCCGTTCCCGTGGGAATATCGGGATAAAAAGTAATCTATGTTTTAATCTAGGCTATCTACTATCTGTGTGCCAAATTTGAACTAAATCCGTCCTGTAGTTTTTGCGTGATTGAGGAACAAACATCCAAACCCACAAACTTTCACATTTATAATATTAGTAGGATATTAAAATAAAACCAAAATACTTAACACAAAAGTAAAAAAAAAAAGTGTAATAAAAAACATAAGAAGATTCTTGCGTAAGTACATTTTTTATTTTAATGAAAATTAATGAAATTGTTACAATTCATTATAAGTAAAAATTTAATATCAAAAAACTTAAATAAACTAGTTTTAATATTTATTTCGCCTATCTTAATCGTAATAATTTAGGTAGAGTACTCACTTATGTGTCCACTTACTATCCCCGTCAATTGGCAATGCGCATGGCGGCCATGATGTTAACCTCAAAAACGAAATACAATTGTAAAAATTTTATATATCTAGACCCTATCTTATTGAAAATAATTATTCAATGATTGATATATTATATTACCTATTAGAATTAGAAGGTTCCAGCGCATTACCAATTGTCGGGGATAATAGACTATTTCATCTTTGTTTAGTTTACTATATTTGCATGTTAGCCATTTATATTTTGATTAGAATAAAAAGCCACTGAACAGAAGAGTGCAACAATGTAAAAAATAAACGTTCTCAGTTCCTAGCCTATACAATACGTAGTTTAATGTAACCTTTTTAATTGCACTTTATAGCTTGGATTAGTAGTAAACTCCCCTTTATTAATAAACGAAGATTAAGTTTACACCTAGTTTAACCAGTTTGCTTATGAATATGATGCTCTGAGACGTCAAATGTAAGGAGTAATATTGCTAAAACAATTTTTTGGTTAAACCAGGTGTAAAGTTACTTTTCGTTTATTAATAAAGCCGTTATAGTCCCTAGCATTATTATTACACAAAATCCCCGCTGGGCTGTAGGGGGTTTATTTCAGCCTTTGTGTATGACATTGTGGACGAGTTATAAAATACTGATAATACAAACACTTCTATAATTTAATATCATCGGCACATTTCTCATCCAACGCCACTTCGGTCTGTCTCAGCTTCGTTTCCCGCCGATGTTGTTTAAACAACCAACTGTAAATAAAACAATTATTGTTTACAAAACTGAACGATGTGGTGAGAATCCCCTTTGAAGCTTTACAATACAGGTTATTTTACTCTTTTTATCGATAATTTCAAAAGGACATTGCCCACGCATAAAAAGCCTTTAAGGTCTGTCTAAAAAGTCTGTTTACATGAGAAATTATTAAATTGTTTATAAAAACTTATACTGGTAACCCTGTAGTGTAGGTGCTGTCAAAATTCTAATTGTAAGCATATTTATTTATTTAGACGGGTATTGGTGAAGTGGTTGGGAATTTAGATAGGGTAATAAAATTACCTTTGAAATTACCCATGTAAACAGACTTTTTAGACAGACTCTATTTTGTGTACGGTTTGACCAATTCTCAATTTAAATTACTTCAGCAAATATTTTTCCGTGCATATGTTTTTTGCATTTTTTTTAATATTAAGCAAGTTTAGATTTGATAAAAGAGACGTCTTTGTACACAATAAAGGTAATAATCACATTATATTTTTTTTCAAAGCCACAAATTAAGTACTTAATGCTTTATTCCCGCTGTCTTCTACTGTTTGTCCACTACTTGAGGATATCGAGAAATAATGTATGGAAGATCTATTCCTGTTGTCCAACACTGTGGGATATCGGAAAGAAATGTAAAGAAAAATAGCCCATGTAACCCTCAGTGGTGGACAAAGGGGAATAGGTCCTTATGTAAAGGCTTTAATTACTCCTCTAATCATGAAATAAAACACTTTTTAACGCCGCGCTTGTATCCGTTGCATGTGTTTTAGTTCATGTCTAGTGAGCGCGTAAGCTTGAGAAGTGAATACTCCTCTAATGTTATAAAATACTTACATTAAAATACCAATGGGCGGCAAAAGCAAGAGAGCGCTGTAGATGAAGACCGCTCCGCTGAAAATGACCAGGGTCCTGGAGTACAGAGCGGAGTACGTGGGGTCGAACATGAGTGCGCCTATCGTCTCCACCAAACTGAACAGTGAGTTCATCTTGCCTGAGGATAGAAAGAAACTCATTGTTAGGAGAATCTCGTTTGCTTGCCTGGTTTTACTTCAACAGATGACAGTGTTGCTTAAACTGAACTTTCTCCAAAGAATATAGGTTGAAAAAACTAAAGTATTTTTTCTTATTAGCATACAAAATGTATTATTTAGTAAGCTGACCGATAGATATAGAAGTAGATATTAAAGTGTAACTGCCGTACGAATAAACGAACAACAAGTATATATTATACAACATTATTTTTTGTATACTTATACGAAGAACGAAACACGGGTCACATATTTTTATTTTCAGAATTATTATAAAAAAATATAATGATACCTTAAAAACCCACGAAGTTACAAACCTTTTTTGCTGTCCCGTTAGTAGGGTGTGCGTTAATTATGGTTTTGTAAATATTCATCATCATCATCATCATATCAGCCACACGACACCCACTGCTGGGTATAGGCCTCCCCTAAGGATCTCCACGACGATCGGTCCTGCGCTGCCTGCATCCACTGGCTTTCCGCGACCTCCACCAGATCGTCGGTCCACCTTGTCGGGGGCCAACCCACGGAGCGTCGTCCGGTGCGCGGTTGCCATTCCAGAACCTTTCTGCCCCAACGGCCATCGGTTCTTCTCGCTATGTGTCCCGCCCATTGCCACTTCAGCTGAGCAATCCTTCGAGCGATGTCGGTTACTTTAGTTCTCCTGCGGATCTCCTCGTTTCTGATTTGATCACGTAGAGAAACGCCGAGCATGGCTCTCTCCATTGCACGCTGAGTGACCTTGAGCCTCCTTATGAGACCCATAGTTAGCGGCCACGTTTCACTGCCGTAAGTCATCACTGGCAACACACACTGGTCATAGACTTTCGTCTTGAGACACTGAGGTAAGTCGGACGCGAAGATTTTTCGAAGCTTCCCGAATGCTGCCCACCCGAGTTGGATTCGACGAGAGATCTCTTTTTCGAAGTTGGACCTACCTAACTGGACTGCCTGTCCTAGGTATACGTAATGGTCAACAACTTCAAGTGTAGTGTTCCCAACATGAACTGGAGCGGGTACAACATGGGCATTTGACATAATTTTCGTCTTATCCATGTTCATCCTAAGACCCACTCTTTGGGAAGCACTACGGAGATCTTCGAGCATTGTGTTCAGGTCTTCCATGGTCTCAGCCATAAGGACTATATCATCGGCAAAACGAAGGTGTGTTAGGTACTGGCCATTAATGTTGATGCCGAGTCCTTTCCAGTCCAAGAGCTTATAGATGTCCTCCAACGCAGCTGTGAACAGTTTCGGAGAAATAACGTCTCCCTGTCTCACACCACGCTGCAGTTGGATAGGATTTGTGTTCTGGTTCTGTACTCGGATCGTCATGGTGGCATTTTGGTATAAGTACCTCAACACCTCGATATACCTATAGTCCACTTGGCACCTTTGGAGAGACTGCAGCACCGCCCAGGTTTCAATCGAATCAAAGGCTTTCTCATAGTCACTCCTCAGTCTTCTGTATAACCTGCCGCAGCGTATGGATGTGGTCTATGGTGCTAAAGCCTTTTCGGAACCCGGCTTGTTCGGGAGGTTGGAAGTCGTCGAACTTGCGAGCGAGACGATTCGTAAGGACTCTCGAAAACAACTTATAGACATGACTCAGAAGCGAGATGGGTCTATAGTTCTTTAAGAGGGATTTGTCACCCTTTTTAAAGAACAAGATCACCTCACTAATGTTCCATGTCTTTGGCGTTCTGCCCTGGACGATGACGGAATTAAAGAGCTTCTGGAGGACTGAGTATCGGCTTACCGCCCGCTCTTAGAAGTTCTGTAGTGATTTCATCGTCACCCGCCGCCTTGTTGTTTTTCAGCTGTTTGAGAGCCATACTAATCTCGTACAGGCTGACGTCCGGGATATCTTCGGTATAGTGTCGGGTAAGCTTGGCTCTGGGGTCTTTAGCCTTGCTTTCAACAGGTGTCTGCGTGGAATATAACTGCCCATAGAAGCTCTCGATCTCCCTCAGGATTTCAGGCTTTGATGAAATGATGCGTCCGTCGTTAGTTTTCAGCTTCGTCATCTGGCTTTGCCCAATAGACAGATCTCTTGCGAACACTTTGGTGCCTTTATTCCGCTCGATGGCCTCTTTAATACGATTCGTAATAAATTGGCGAAGGTCGCTCGTCAAAGACTTAGATATCTGTCTATTAAGCTGCCGATAACGATTAGCTTAACTCTGGAGCCTCATTTCACGTCTCTGATCCATGAGTAGGAGTGTGTGGTCAGAGAGTTTCTTTATCTTGGGACGGCGGGTCTTAAAGAGCTTGGACCCTACCATACGGACAGTACCCACCACCATGTTGTTTAGATCGTCCACATCTATGCTGTTCTCAAGGGCTTCGAAGCGGTTTTGGAGTTCGAGTTGAAAGCTCTCGGGGTTTTGAATATCGGCCGGCAATGGTCGAATTGTTGATTTTATCAGTCGAGATCTTTCCAGCTTTGGGTTGATATTCAATGTGCCACGTACCAATCGGTGATCGCTCCCCGTCTTAACAGCGTTGATCACAGTGACCTCATTGAATATTTGCTTTTTCGTCGACATGATAAAATCTATCTCATTTCTGACTTTACCGTCCGGACTGACCCAGGTCCACTTCCGGCTTTCTGAAGAAGGAGTTTATCATAAAGAGGTTCTCCTTCTCCATAAAGTCAGCCAGCATCTGGCCTCTGTCATTCCGTTGCCCAACTCCAAATTGCCCCACTCTCAGCTCATTGTAAATATTATTTAGTTGAAATATAACATGACATAATAATATTGCACTGAACAAACAGTTTTCAGGTTTCGTATATACTAAAAATAACCTTGCATATGTATTTCATCATATCAATATATTGTTTTAAATTTCCATGTTTATTGACGTTGATAGAATAAACTATGTCGGGATTTACACCATGTACCAGTTCTTCCGTGATCATGGCGCATGCAACTGCGCCGAAATTTCGGAGTCTCAAAAATAAACAGGTACATGGTATAAATCCCGACATAGTTTTAAATTCAATCATCTTCATCATATCAGCCGCACGACACCCAGTGCTGGGTATAGGCCTCCTATGTATATTAGAAAAACCAAAATTTTTGCTGAGCAATATTACTTCTTACGTTTGACGTCTCAAATCGTCATATTCCGTAACTTTTTGGTTATTCTAAGTATAAATTTAACCTTCGTTTAGTTTTACCGCAGTAAGAGATAACTTACCAAGTTCTTCACTAGGAACTAATTTTGATGCCATTGACCTCAGTGATGTGAACGTAGTTGCGTTAAGGACTTCAATAATGGGTACTGTAATATAGAACAACTGAAGTTATATTTTTAACCAACTTCAACAAAAGGAGGAGGTTCTTAATTCGATTGTATGCTATTTTTTTATCGTTGTTCGCGCGTATCTTCGACATTTATGGACCGATTTTGATGATTCTTTTTTTGTTCGATTGAGTTTGCTTGCGCAATGGTCCCATTATTTTTTTTCAAATCGGTCGAGTAGTTTTCAAGTAATCCTGAAAATACTATGATTTTGCATCAACTACCTAGACGACTTTCTTATTTTTGAACCGAATTAGACGTTTTTTTTGTTGGAAAAGGAATAGATACTTTTGTGTCGTCTTTTTAACCGACTTCAAAAAAAGGAGGTTCTTAGTTTGACCCGTATGTATGTATGTTACTCCGCGATTATCTCACGTTTGGCTGAGTCGATTTTTCTACCTAAATCATAAACATAATGCATAAGGTACTTAAATAAAAAAATAGAAAATTGTTTAAAAATCAAAAAACCGACTTAAAAAAACCTGCCTATAAAAAGCAACAAATAATATTCAAATCATTAGATATAAGCACTATCATTGTTATAATAAAAACACGTCTATTGAAGTCAGGTGGGGCTTTTAGAATAAAAAAAGGAAGTTGTACTACAGCCCCACCCGACTTCAATAGACGTTTTTTTAACCGACTTCAAAAATTTGAAAAGGAGGAGGGTTATCTATTCGTCGCGTATATTTTTTTTTAATATGTATGTACACCGATTACTCGAAGACGGCAGAACCGATTGAAATGATTTAAACGTTATAATATGAAGTTAGTTCCCAAGTTGGTCCCATTTTTTGAAATTTTGAAATCAATTCAGTAGTTTTCAAGTAATCTTGAAAATAATGTCGTTTTCGTTACCATTTTATATTAATTCAGACGGATTTTCAACCATTTCTTTTTTGTTTATGAACCGATTTAGATAATTATTTTTTTGTTTGAAAGAAGACACCTTAAGAATGATACCATATTAATTTCATTGGTATTGGATTTTGAATTTTGAAGATACACGAGGGAACTCCTCAAAATCAAATAGGAACTGTACAGTGATTGAAATATCGGTTGGTTTATGACACTCTAAAAAAGTCTGGAACGGGTGGTAGGAAAATATAGACGATTCAAAAGTACTTAATAATTAAGTTTATTTGAATAAAGCTTATTTGACTTTGACTTTGACTCAAAAACAAGTTAAGTACCTATCTATTGTCAAGGACGTTCTGGACTAGAGTTGAACTGCGAAGGCCCAACGGAACTCCTGTGGAAATTGAGTTACTCGGGGACCATTGAAAAATACGAAACATTATAACGTTTTATTTTATAGAATCATCGCTTACATACCTACTACAAAAAAGTTTAAAATAAAAAGCTTTTAAAAAAAAGCAAAACCTCCTTCAAAAATCTTAAAAAAAACAGCTCTATAAAAAGCAAGAAATAATGTTCAAATCGATTAATTAAAACACGTCTATTGAATTTTGGTGGGGCTTTTAGAATATAAATAAGTAAAAAAAATACTTCCAGCTCCATCCGACTTCAATAGACGTGTTTTAATTAATCGATTTGAACATTATTTCTTGCTTTTTATAGAGCTGTTTTTTTTAAGATTTTTGAAGGTTTTGCTTTTTTTTAATAAGCTTTTTTTTATTATAACAATGATAGTGCATATATCTAATGATTTGAATATTATTTCTTGCTTTTTATAGGCAGGTTTTTGAAAGTGGAAAATCGGGTGATAAAAATGTGGCCATTCCTGCCTTGATTGGATTCGATCAAACTTCAATATAAACGGGAATAACTATACGAAGAATACATCTATTCCACGATTTTTTTCTCGAGTAAAGAAAAAGGTAATTTGTCCATGCAATCCGAAGATAAGTTACTCTTGGTATTCTTGTTCCTTTATTAGTGAGTGAATATGTGAATGAACGTATTATCCGGCTAATTGTCATTGTGCTATAAACGAACTATTTAAAAGGCAAAGTCTTGTCAACTCTATTTTGTCGCCTTGTACGTATTTGTAGCGGTCAAAGTCAAAAATGGTGGTGTAGTGACTATTACCTGAATAGGGAAAATACTCTGAGAATAGTGCGTAAAACGTAAGATTTACTCTCGATTAACTGGTAATTTTATCTAAGAATAACATTTATTCTTACTTGGCCCAATCCACCCCAAATAAGTAGACAGAAAAGCTATTTGGAACAATTTGCGTTTTTTTTTCTTAATAACTTTATTTTTAGACGGTTTTAATAATGAAATCTGATGTTAAATGTCTATGAAAAGTCGTACAAAAAAGGAATTTGTTTGCGCTAATATTATACCTGACAATGTTTTTTTATCGAGCTGAAAATAAATGTATTGGTTTATAAGCTACGAGATAAAATAATTGCTGATAAAAGATAACACTTCTAGATAGAGGTCACAGCGGTGTTTTTGTAATAAATTTTATTATAAAGGAATAACTCCACGTTACATTTTTGGTCCAAATATGAAAGTGCCGGCCAAAAGACAAAAGTTCTGATAGATTTTGTCCATCTAAGCATTTTTTATTATGGCACCGAAGCTGTAGCATCACTTCAGATTTGTGTCAAAATCTATAAAAAAAAAACAGACTTTTTAAACTCAATTAAAATCAAGTACAGCGGTGCTACAGCTTCGGTGTCATAATAAGAAATGCTTAGGTGGACAAAATCTATCAGAATAAAGCACTTTTGCTTTTTGGCCGGTACTTTCACATTTGGACCAAAATGGATGATGTCCTTTAATCAACTTAACTTCTGTTTCAACAACCTAATTGTGTTACCTATTTAAGGCTAAAAATTGGCCATTTATTAGACTGTTTTGTTTTGAAATGCTGCTATGACATAAAATAATATTCGATAAAAGATTATAATTCTTGATATAGGTCGCAGCGGTGTGTCGGTATTTTTGTGATAAATATTATTATAAAATAATCAGTTTAGCTTCTGTCTCAACAAATAGACTAGACATACCTACTTAAGTAAATATTAATGAGAAGAATGCTAATATTTCGAAATTTTGAAAACAATTTTTTTTACTTGTGTACCACATTTGTAAGACTGTTTTTTTTAATAAGTAGGTATTTTAAGTAGCTTTGTTGCTCTCTTTTTACTGTGTCGTGAAATTTAAAAGTGACCTCAACATTTAAAGGTATATTCAGACAGCGTGGTTTTTAACAGACTATAAAGTGCATTTAGGATATGTAAAACAGGTATAGCTTCTATACGGTGTAGTCTTTAGATATCGTGTTGAAGTTCAATTTTTTGTTTGGATTATACAGCCGAGGTGCTGCCAGTTTGACGTTATTCCAGCAGCACCACAAAACTAAGAGCCGACAACAAAAAAGAATCACGATAGTCAGACGCAATTTGTCGTTCAATTCACTTGATATTGATCCTTATTCGTGAGTCATCAATAGTGCCACGGAGTGAGACGATTTCGTACGTTTATCGCGATGATTTTTTGTAATAGGCCCTCTTATTCTTTGTATCTCTGAATGTAAATATGAGCAATTCAGTCTAGGTTTAATGGTATACATAGAGAACAAAGTAGGACATTTAGTTCCGACTTTGTTTGACGACGTTAGAGGTATAGCTAGTTAACATACCCATGAACATTTGAAGGTCCGTGTACACGAAGGCGATGTATATGGAGCCTACAAGTTTGCTGATGACGGAGATCAGGCACAGCACCGTGTCGTGATACCCTAACTTCTTGCTGAAAATACTGATGGAGAAAAGAGCACCTGAAAATAGATTTTAAGTTGTAAAGTTAATTCAGAAAAAAAAATACAAAAACAACTTTTCATAGATACGCTACGATCACAAAATTGACTTCAGCTAAGACAACGTATATTGTGCTTGTTGCACGGCTCACCAAGGTGACCTTGGTTAGCAACCGACACAGCTTGTTTCAAAATTTGGATGTATACATCCATGTGCACGGCTGTAATCCACCACAGTCACCTTGTAGCGGACACTATAGAAGAATAGTGTATAAGTATACGATCATGTTTTCCTTCAGTGTTCATTACATATTTAAAATAAAGTCCTTTTCATAATATCTTACCAAGAGAGTGTGTGATGATATTGAAAGTGGTGTACATGCTATATTTAATAGCATTCCAATTTAATCGGTACCTGACGAACATATACATGATTATTCTCTCACCTAGGACAAAATAAAAATGTAAAAGAACAATAACTATGTATTGGACACTATTATAAGATATATTTTACGAGTAACTAGATATTGGACAATAATAACACATATTGCTCCAATTTCAAAGTAAATAGCTAAAACATTTTTACATCAATGTCAGTTCATAATCAGAAAGCGGCAAACAGGTTTTTAAAAATCTTTGAAAACAGATTTGCTTTTGTAGGACTTTCTTATGCACTTTCTTTCTTTCTACATACGTTTTAAAATTCCACCTTGTACACTACATAGATTAACTTAACAGTCTAAATACGTAGATAATACATACCATGCCCGGGTCCATATAAAATAGCAACAACTATCAAAGTCATAATAATTTTGAGTCTCAAGTTTCCATCTCTTTTCTTGAAAGCCACAGATACTGTTTCCTTCACCATAGTTACTATATCAGTTACTTTGAGAGGTTTAGTCTGAAATATAAAAAAAAACAAGTACAACATCATCCTCCTGCCCTTATCCCAATTTATTTATAGTGTTCTACACAAAATAAAATGTTGAGCTCGTAGAACGACCACTACTGGGGTCGGTGCAGCATGTAATTCATACTGCATTAGGTTTTGGCAAAGTTTTACGGTCGGCCGCCTGCCTGACACCAACCCTCCTCGGGAATGCTGTTGTTGACAGTTTCCTCGCTGCCATTCGAGTGACCCTTTGTGCGATGGTCTGTACCGGGTCCCTAAAAACTTCCCTCTATCGCCTTCTACGATACCCACGGGATGAGATGGGAGAGTCCTATTCTTAACCGGAACTGTACGGCGAAAAAAAAAAAAAAAAAACAAGTACAACATTGTAACAAAATATTTTGAAAGTAGCTCAGTTAGTATGATCTCAATGTAAGGTAATGGAATTAATTTATTGTTCAACGATAGTGAAAAATTACTTTTTTAGGTAATTGAATTTTTTATAAGTAATTATGTTATCTTTGGGTGATCAAAAGTGTGTTATAATTGTTCGGATTCGAATATAAAATAATGTATTTTTTATTTAACATTTGATATTAGCTTTATGATTTTTTAAACACATAATTACTAAAAGAAATTACTATTTAGAAAAAAAAATTATACCGATGAGAATGCGGTAATATTGATTCATACTATATATTTATTTGACAACATCACATGCATTGCTCCAATCCCAAAGTAAGTAGCTATAGCACTTGTGTTATGGAAATCAGAAACAACGGTGGTATGACACACACCCAGACCTGAGACAATATTGAAAAGTTCATTTTCTACATTGACCCAGCCGGGGATCGAACCCGGGACCTCAAGAGATGGTGACGCCTTGAAAACCGGCATGCGAACCACTCGACCACGGAGGTCGTCGAGCTATATAGATACTAACGACCTATGTTTAAAAAGAATCTGGGTTTTACTGCTATCAGTGTTTGTTTGTTAAGCCTAGGTATACTTTAATATCAGTTGTAGGCATCACTTACAATTTACATTGTCTCGGCAAATAAAGTGATCACTTGAACCATTGAAAAAGGTAGTAAGAGCGCTTTACACTGACTCGCATTCGATTTATATTCTTAATTTAGTAAAATATTATTTGAAATGGACTCAATGGTGTCTTAACTAAATTTAGTTGTCCATCCTTTTCTTTCTGTATCGAAAAGACAAGAACAGAATGCTAAAATTAAGTTTAGTCCTGTCAATTTAGTTAAGTCGTGCTAACCGAATAGACACCATTATTAAATGTACGAGCTCTTGTGCACTCAATCGTATTCAATTTATATGAACAGAACAACATCATAAAAACTATTCTGAATTTCCGGTTATTCATCACTAATATTCGATTCATATTCGTATTTTTACAGTCATCCTTACTTCCTTACTAATATTATAAATGCGAAAATCCGTTTGTTTGTTTGTTACGCCTTCACGTCTTACTACTCAACCGATCATCATAAAATTTTGCATACACGTTGTCAAGGATACAGAGAAGGAAATAGGATACCTTTCATCCCGAAAAAAGATACTGTTCCCGAGGGATAGAGAAATAACTGTCCACGCAGACGAAGTCGCAGGCGGCCGCTAGTCTGTCCATAAAGTTAATATACCATGCATCTGTCAGTTCCCAATTAGTTTTTTGAGTTCGAAAATATGCTGTCCTTTGACCAAAGTTAAAGGAAAATATAATTTGGGATGGAATAAAAAGAAAAAATCTGTTTATTACGCAATTATTTTTCTCATTCCACATTCAATATAACGAAAGTCATATTGTTAGTAATTTTATTGTTGATTTCGAAGACAAAAAAAAAGTTTATTTCTGTACTAGCTTCTACCCACGACTTTGTCCGCGTGGAAATTCGAGAAAACCTTAGGGAACCTTTAACCAGGATAAATAGTATTCTAAGTTTTAATTTCATCAAAATCAGATCGACCGTTTTAAGTAATTCGGCGGGTCTCCACCAAATGCGCTGACCTTTTCCTCTTAACTTCTCCCTCCCCTCACTCTCATTCTCCTCCTCCCCGATAAAAAGTATCCTATGCCCATTCTCAAGCTCTATTCGATCTCTGTACCAAATTTTATCAAAATTGGTTCAGCACTTTAGGCGTTAAAGCGTAACAGACAGACAAACAAACTAACAGAATTATTTTGCATTTTTAATACTATTATTAGTATAGTATGGATGTTGTATTATTGATTTCGTCCTGTCAATTTAACTCATGGCAATCGATTAAACAAAATAATTTTCGAAGTGTAAAAGTATGTAAGTAGCTACCTAATAAATACGAGAGTAGCATAACTTCTTTAGTCTCTATTCGGTACAATCAAACTTTCATCCCCTATTTCAACACTTATTTTGCAATAAAAGGTAGCTTATGTCCTTTCTCGAGCTCTACTCTATCTCTGTATCAAATTTCATCAAAATCGGTTCAGTAGTTTAATTCAATCACGCGGTCAAATTGAGAATGCTCTGTTTACTCGCATAGAACTTGCAGTAAGGTACTAATTTAACTTTGTACTTAAGGATAATTCTATTACGTACTAGTGTTTTATATATTACTAGCGGCCGCCCGCGACTTCGTCTGCGTGGAAAGGTTTTTGCTAACCCTCGGGAACAATACTTTTTTTCGAGATCAAAGGTACCCTGTGTCCTTCTATGTATCCTTGACAACCTGTATGCAAAATTTCATGACGATCGGTTTAGTAGTTAAAACGTGAAGGCGTAACAAACAAAGAAACAAACAACCGGACTATCGCATTTATAATATCAGTAAGAATGGATTCGTATGGATAAGCGGTTATAATTATTGACAGCAACGAGAAGATCATAATCTAGTGCGATAAAACGGTAGTAATAGGTTTAATATGTACTTACTTTTTCATTGATATCTCCGCTTTTAGTTCTGCTTTCCAAATAAATGAAAGAATACGTAAGTGTTGCAATGTAAACAACTGCAGACGCTGCAAATATGCCGTAGTAACCCCACAATTTCAACAAAATCCCACTCAACGCTGTTCCTATTGGTATACCCGCAGTCATGCACAAATTGACAAGACCAACTCTGAATGTCCTGCATTCTTCCGTAGTAACATCGCTGATATAGCTAAACACACCCAAGAAAATCATAACCCAACCACCAGATATGGCTTGGAAGAAAGCTTCAAAGAACATCGTGACTTCAACGGAGATTTCGTAGAAGAAGTAGACGCTGACTATGTTGCTGATGCAGACCATGACTTCACCAATAAGCGGTAGAATAATGCAAACTTTACGATTGCCTGTCCTGTCACTCCATGCTCCCATAATAATCACTAGCACCATAGGAATGGCAGTCTGAACAATGCTCTTCCAAACTTCAATGTTAGAGATAACTCTTTGTACATTCCCTTCTTCGATTGAATAGTTTCCAGTTCTAGCTATTAAAGCGTCACAGATCTCGTCTCCATAACCCAGCTTCACACGGCATGCTTTATCCAAGTTAAAATTTTGAATAGCCAGTCTTGCCAACATAGATGGAATAATCAGCCCAGCCAAAACTGGCTCTACAGTAATATTTGATCTTATTTCCCATAGTTTAGAAATAAAGGATTTATCCTCTGTCTTTATCTTTTCTTCTTTTTCATTAAAAGGTTTTTCTTCTGGACTTTTTTCTTTCTCTTCAGACATACTAGACACTATTTATCAATTGAGAAACAAGTTCGCTACTAACTGGCACCTTATGTTCATAATATAAATTCATCTGCTGTAATCAATTTATTTTTATCATATACGGCTTGATCCAAATAATTATTTTGAAATACATTATGAACTACGATTAAATTGTGAAACTGTTTTTGTGATAAATTTTCCATTGAATGCTAGGCTTAACAATGTTTGATATCATTCATTTGTAGCAGAAATATAATAAAATCGGGTGAATAAGTTCTTTGGAATATAATTAATTAGTACAAATGAGTTTTAGTTTTGTTTAAAACTCTAAGTCTTTGTTAAAAAAATACACAAAATATATTTTAAACAAATATAGTCGCAAATTGTCAAAAAACTCTTAAATCATTATATAAATTCAGATCTATATTGTTACAAACTCAGATATTTGACTTGGCTCCAATCACCTTTTAGATGCCGTTCTAAATTTTAAGTGACTTTTGAATCGGTATCGAAAAAGTTTTTTCATCACAAAAAATATGCAATCACTTTGCACTGCGGGATGGATCAGCATGATTTTCATTAAAATTGAGAATATCTGACAAACAAATAAGTTTATTGACAGGCTGACTTATATGTCACTTGAATGAGGCAAACGTTAGTATATATTTATGGATTAGAATGGATTTTCCACATTTATTAATGATCACTCTGTATATAGTGTTGTACAACTTATCGCCGTAGAATGAGATAATAAAGTAACTATTATTTGCACAAGACGTTTACACAGCCACTGAATTAACTTTGATGTTGCGATAACCGCCATTTGTAGAGCATAATCAATTCTCTGTTTGCACTCTGATATAACATAAGAAATAAGAATAATATTATTTAATTTCCTGGGTCAACATACCGTTTTGAGGTCAGATTTATTTGCGTTTCAAATCCTTATTAGTGGCGAACAATAAATATTTTTCTAAGGAAATGTTTCTTTGATGCCGTTCTAAATCCCAAGAGCAAGACTACCCATATAAAACATTTTACTTACCACAAAATATTAACTAGACAGAAAGCCGCTCGAAAGAAATTGCGTCTTTTCGTATACGTACTTACCGCTAAGTACCTACAAATAAACATTATTATCTTTGACTAAACAGTCTACATACTTATACATACATAGTACTTACTTACTAATACATAAATACTTACCTATTATCAAATACCACTCATGTGTCGCGCGTAGTATGTGACGTTTTTGTTTATGGGAAAAGTACTTGCCGTACTCCCTGAAACGTCTTTTATATCTACAGAGAGATTTCTTTAGTTGGTACTAACTGAGGTTTCAGAAAACATTTACACAGTTTTTTCCAACAAAGAGTACCTACATATTGTGTGAGATATTTTTTGACAAAAGAAGCTAATCTTATTGTCTCGTCACTTCAATTCATTTTAATTTTGTTGTAAGTTTCCGGGAAAATTATTTCTAGATAAATATGTTTTCAATACACTTGCTCGTAAGTGAGCCCTAATACATCGCTTTTAGGGCCATAAACCGAGCTATAACAAACGCGTGCAATAATATATAGAACACTAGTTTGTTATAGAATTATCCCCACGAAGTTAAATTAGTACCTTACTGCAAGTTCTATGCGAGTAAACAGAGTATTCCCAATTTAACCGGGTTATACAGATATTTTTTTAGTAACAACAAAGGGGTTTTATGCTGCTGAAATTTATTCAAATACATTTTTGGAATAAATAAATGTGTAAGTCCTTAATTAAGTTAAACAAATATTTATTATTATCAAATTATTCATAATTCACAATATTTTGTTATAAAATATTAAAATATTTGCATTTTATCACAAAAAATTATAATTTTGAAGTAGGCTGTATGTTCACTCACCCCTTTTTTCGCAAAATATTCTTGCATGGGGCGTGTGAAAAAACTTTTGTTTTACTTTTGTTTCAAAAGGTTTAAATAAAATATGACATAGTGCTATCAGTGTATATAATTTCACAAATGGAGTGGAAGGAAAAGGAACATAGAGTCGTTTTTATACTGCTCTTTCGCGACTATGGATATTTTTTACTTCCAAAAAATGTAAAAACCACTGTGAGGTTTATTTATTGTAAGTTCAAAGGTTTGGCGAAATGACAATAATATCACGTTTGCTAACTCTTCAGCGGACTGACTGCTTATTTTTAGAAAATAATTGTAATATGAATCATCATTTCAGCCGCACGACACCCACTGCTGGGAGTGGCGGATCCAGGATTTTGGTTTGGGAGGGGCTTAACGTAGGTGAGGGCAGGCTTTACCAAGGTAACCAACAGATTTGTTGGGTGCACCCAAATGATTTTGGGGCGGGGGCTTGAGTCCCTTAGCTCCCTCCCTGGATCCACTAGTGGCTGGGTATAGGCCTCCCCTAAGGATCTCATCGACGATCGGTCCTGCGCTGCCTGCATCCAGTGGCTTCCGAAAATCTTCACCAGATCGTCGGTCCACCTTGTCGGGGGCCTACCCACGGAGCGTCGTCCGGTGCGCGGTCGCCATTTCAGAACCTTTCCGCCCCAAGGGCCATCGGTTCTTCTCGCTATGTGTCCCGCCCATTGCCACTTCAGCTGTAATATGATTATGTCCCATGATGCGATTAAATTGACAATAGACACGTCTTACCTGCAACGCCGCACAGTTCCGGTTAAGAATAGGACTGTCCCATCTCATCCCGTGGGTATCGTAGAAGACGATAGAGGGAAGTTTTAGGGACCCGGTGCAGACCATCGCACAAAGGGTCACTCGAATGGCAGCGAGGAAACTGTCAACAACAGCATTCCCAGGGAGGGTTGGTGTCAGACAGGCGGCCGATCGTAAAAATTTGCCAAAACCAAATGCAGTATGTATTGCATGCTGCGCCGACCCCAATAGTGGTCGTTCTACGAGCGCAAAATTTTATTTTGTGTAGACATAGCACTACAAATAAATTGGGATAAGGAGAGGAGGATGATGATGACGTCTTATCTGGAGTAAGTTCGGAACGCTTGCGGTACAAAACGACTCTCTGAAGTTGCAGCGGATGACTGTCTATTGTTAGTTTATTCGCATCGTAGTTGTGTAATTTTTTATCACACGACTACCCAAAAATTTACACGACTGCCCAAAAAAGGAGTGTATATGTGTTCAGGGTTCATGTATGTTTAAAGGGGCATCATATTATGATAATATATTATGAAAGGCCCTTATGAGCACATTTCAAAACTATGTAATTTGTAGACCTCATTGATTAAAAAACCGGCCAAGTGCGAGTCGGACTCACGCACGAAAGGTTCCGTACCAAAAAACGGCAAAAAAATACGTTTGCTGTATGGGAGCCCCCTTAAATAATTATTTTATTTTGTTTTTAGTGTTTTTTATTATAGCGGCAACAGAAATACATCATCTGTGAAAATTTTAACTGTCTACCTGTTGTCGTTATTAATTTCAAGCAAAAAACGGCAAAAAAACAGGTTTGTTGTATGGGAGCCCCCTTAAATATTTATTTTATTTTGTTTTTATTATTTTTTATTATAGCGGCTACAGAAATACATCATCTTTAAAAATTTTAACTGTCTACCTGTTGTCGTTATTAATTACAAGCGAAAAATGGTAAATAAAAAGCATTTGTTGTATGGGAGCCCCCGTTTAATATTTATTTTATTCTGTTTTTAGTATTTGTTGTTATAGCGGCCGCAGAAATACATCATCTGTGAAAATTTCAGCTCTCTAGCTATTACGGTTCTTGAGATACAGCCTGGTGACAGACAGACAGACAGACAGACAGACGGACAGCGGAGTCTTAGTAATAGGGTCGGGTTTTTACCCTTTGGGTAGGGAACCCTAAAAATTGTTCCACAAAACGGTCGTCCCCCGACTGCAATGACACTTGTTATTTAACTTTTTAGTTCGTTTTTTAGCCGGGCTGTCGTGTTTTTAATATTTTTAAAGTTTATTTATTTTTACAAGTTTGGTTTATCGTATTGATTGTTTATTGTAAAAAAGTAATATCATAATAAATTGATCAGTAATAAAATAACATTCACTGACAAATCACAACATTTGCTAGCCTGTTTCATTAAGGAGTTTTCCATTAATTGAAATCTGCTTGAAAACATAAAATAATGTTTCAAAAAGTTGTTCCAATGAAACTTTGAGTGTTTTTTAATTGAAAACTCTTTTAAAATCCTTTTAATTTTAACTGTATTCAGAATTCATTTGCCTTATATAAATTCTTTAGTAATAAAAGAGCAAAATTTAACTTCTATGGATTGAGTTTTTAAATTGATTGTATTGGATGAAAAATTTATATTTAATTTACAAAATAAGTAGGTACTTAGGGATAATAAATTAACGCCACAACTATTTATTTTATTCATAAGCCACCATCTGTATGTGGTGACCAAGGTCACCACATACAGACGAAATCAGGGGGCCTAATACAAAAATAACGTAAGCAGTAACGCAGTCATTTGGCCAACGATAGTCGTCCGCAGTTTGTCGGTTGTAGTTATATATGTATAACAAACATTTTGAATTTGGCTATCGTAGCCTACTCTATCTACTATCGTAGAGAACGATGTCGGATACGCTAGAGAGAAACTGTCAAACACACGCAATCACTTCGCGATATCGCATATGAAAGTGCTTTGTAATAGGAAACAATCAAAACGAAGCACGGATGCAGCTGCGTGTATCGCATTAAAATTTTCGTAATAGACCCCCTGATTCGAAATTCCGAAATGAATGAAAATTTCTAACGGAAAATTACCGCATGTATGCGGAGGTCCATAGATTTGTATGGATTTGCTGCGTCCGGAATGGTTCCGTTTCGGAATTCCGGACGTCAGAAGCATAATCATCGGATGTGCAAATCCGACGAAAATGACTTTTTACATCTATGATACTCAGCTCGTCAAGCTCTTTTTAGCCATCTAAGAATCTTATTTTTATCTCACTCCGTTGCTATAATGACACACATGCATAATGTCGTGTGTGGGTTTTTATCCATACCTTAGATTCATTTGGCAATAACATCAAAACTCTTTTATGCTAGGACTTAAAATTTCTGGAAATATCTTTGGTAAGTATTTATGGTTTTTGGTTACATTGCAGCATTATGCTTTCCTCTAGAATTGGCCCAGAAACGACGCAACGACGCTGATACTGATGCCTGCATTTGTTTATAAGACGTTATGTCACCAATTTTTGTATTTATAACACATTGTATACTAATATCATGTTATACTTCCTCAAGAAATAATGAATCTTAGGCGTAAAGTCAGATACGATACTATGCTTCAAATATAACATTTTGCATTCCGCAATTTTCTTTTATCCCTCCTAAAAAGTTGATTTTTGGCACATCCATCCGAGGAAATGCTTCTGACGTCCAGAATTCTTAATCGAAATTCCGTCTATGTCCCGGGCCTAATGCATATTTTATTTCATTAGTTTTAATGGTATAACTAGGGTATCGTCTACAAATTCTAAACTATTGATTAAGGAACTTTTTCGGACGTCGTCGCCCTTTAAGGCAGGATCACATTTTTCTGTCCCTGTTCCTAGTTCTTTAGTTTTCATACGACAAGCTTTTCTGTGCTGCAAGTAGAACCACCTGGAAAAAAAATTAACTTACAGTCACCGTAATTTTCCTTACATACTTTTAACGGCCTTATTAATAAACAAAGAAATATTTTGCTAAGCAATTTTACTCCTTACGTTTTACGTCTCCAAACGTCATTTTCCTAAGCAAACTTTTAGGTTAAACTAGGTGTACACTTTATCTTCGTTTGTGAATATGGGGGTTAAAGTTTCCTTTATATTTGTAGAGGGAATAATTTAATGTAATGTCAAATAACCAAAATGTTTCATACTTTTTGAATAAGTAAGTAACCTAATATAATCTCTTCAATATTTTTATTATTATAATTATTAAATTTTATACGTTTTGATATGGTTTACAATCCTAACTATGATTAGAGAATATGTGCTTTATTTATTGCTTGATTTATTCGGTACTTTATTGTTGCTATAATTACATTAGACATTCCGGAATTCTTAAAAATATTAGATTAGGAACACAGGTTTTAAACGAGATTTTTACTAAACATAGGTGTTGATCACCTACCTTTTCCCGACGTTTCGACCGAGTTGCATCGGCCGTGGTCACGTCAGTCAGCCTGTGACCACGGCTGGAAAAGGTAGATGTTCAACACCTATGTTAAGTTAAAATCGCGTTTAAAACCTGTGTTCCTTATCTTCCTAAAAATATTTTAAAAACTTGAAACATTAATTGAAAAAGAGTTAAGGCTCCAATACCGATTTTGTCGCTTACTGCCGCGCTCTCGCTCGCACATTTCATCTTTTCTCAAGATTTTGTAAATCTGAGTGCGTAAATGAAAAGTGTGTCTCGGCCACTTTCCGCAATATAAGATAACGGTCATTTCAACATATATTTCAGTTTCGAGTTGCTAAAGTACAAAAAATTATCGCATTTGCAAGTTCAAATTACTGTTAGAAACGATAACTTTTTGTACTTTAGCAACAAAAAACTGAAATATATTTTAAAATGTCTGCAATTTTATATTGCGAAAAGTGGCCGAGACAAATTTTTCAATTGCGCACTCAGATTTAAGAAATCATGAGAAAACATGAAATGTGCGAGCGAGAGAGCTGCAGTCAGCGGCATAATAGGGACGGGCTCTTATAGTAGATTGTTATACAAGACGCTAAAATGATCCATTGCATACGAGGTAGTTTTATTCCCGAGCTTTAGCGAGGGAATAAATAGAAACCGAGTTACAATGGGTTTTAGCGTCGTGTGTTACACTCTACTTTTCACTACGAAGGCGAGAAAATAAAATACAATATTAAATACCTAGTTTATACTTACGTAAACAAATCCACTCATTTTTCTATCCTCCACTTCATAAACTTTTCATACAGTATTTAAATAAATGATTTGTGCTTGACGGATTAAAATTATTTCTTTCCTATTACTTACTTACAGTCACACAATTTAATCAGTTTGGTATTAGAGAAAAATTCTAAAGATTTCGCGCCTTTTTTAATTTCTACTATAGCAGCTAAGAAACACAATGCACGCATTCTACGATCAAACTTAAAGTCACAGAGTATAAATAAGTTCACCGAAGAGATCGCTGCTTTTAGTTCCATTTTCAAAAATAAAAATGAGAAACAGTATTAAGTCGAGCGAGTCTTTATTCGTGATTATGAATAAAGACTTTTTCGTTTTAGTAGGCTCATTGGTAATAGACAAACATTAAAAAAGAAAAAACTTTATCCCCTAGGGGTAATTTTGCTATTTTATCCTGGCTCTTGTACCTTACAATGACGGACTTTTAGAGCAAGAGGAGTGAAAAATATTTTTTAAAGTCTTCTAACTAAAGGTGATTTAGGAACTATACGTTTATCCACTTATTTATAAATTACAAAAGCAAGAAATATACGTTTTGGAATGTTATTTATCCTAATAATTCTACATCTGTCGTTAATACTGTAGTTCATTTTAAAAACAGTTTGTTACGTAAGTTAAGATTCAAATGTCGGCTTAAGTGGTCCTTCTATCTGCAGATATGTAAACTCTGAGGGTTTCTGTTCCATATATTCCTGATAGAACCTATTTCTGGTTTAATTTCAAAATGGTTCAAGTTCGTCTAGGATATTTTTGATCGACACTCGGAACCTGTGAAATGCTTCTAAATGCACTAACCCAAAGAAAATTATAGGTGGTATAGTCAGCACGGTGCTGACAAAGTAGATGATGCCAGGGTTGATCTTGAGAGTGATCATGTACATCCACGAGTAAATTGGGTCGAATACCAGTGACGTTACAATCTCCATTAGATTGAAAACGGCTGTCATTTTACCTGAAAAAAAAGTAATGCAAAACTTTAGGCAGTTTATAAAAAAATATGTTTAATTAATAACATATCGAATTGGCCTTTTTTGTTTTATATGTGTTATAGACAAACCCCGAAGTCCAGGCGCTCCTAGGTTTGCCTAGTCAAACCTCAGGTTTGACAAGAAGGCTTAGTCAAAGTCCAAAACTAATAGCGTGTTTCGGGCTTTGACTAACGCAATTATAGCCAAACCTAGGAGAGACTAACTTGGACAGTCAAACACCGAAACGCAATTTGATTGAATCTGGGTTCGACCAGTCAGACTTAAATTAGGTACAGAATATGTTAACCTAGGAGCGCCTGGACTTCGGGGTTTGACTATAACATATGCACTGTATTTGTATCGTGGCACCCTCGCTCCGCTCGCTCGACTCGCGCGTTTTTGGTCGCAGTTCTAAAATGAACTCTTTAAGACTTTAAACTTTTAGATTTTTGCATTCACAATGCTATTTTTATATTAAGATGAATAAATAATGAAAAATATTAGAAAAAATCGGCTCACCCGCAGCAACTTAGACGGGATTCGAACCCGCACCCTTAGGATTCCGGCCCAATGCACTACCAATTATGCTACCAAGCCGCTGAGGGATGTGGCGAAATTTTCTAATACTTTCCACGCTTCCGCTGAAGATCAGCGCCATCTCACCAATGTGAAGAGAACTACTTCGACATTCGGTTGTAGCACCTTTGCAGATGCCAGACAATCAATTAAGGTGAAACAGTACAATTTTAAACTTTTAGATTTTTGCATTCACAATGCTATTTTTATATTAAGATGAATAAATAATGAAAAATATTAGAAAAAATCGGCTCACCCGCAGCAACTTAGACGGGATTCGAACCCGCACCCTTAGGATTCCGGCCCAATGCGGGTTCGAATCCCGTCTAAGTTGCTGCGGGTGAGCCGATTTTTTCTAATATTTTTCATTATTTATTCATCTTAATATAAAAATAGCATTGTGAATGCAAAAATCTAAAAGTTTAAAATTGTACTGTTTCACCTTAATTGATTGTCTGGCATCTGCAAAGGTGCTACAACCGAATGTCGAAGTAGTTCTCTTCACATTGGTGAGATGGCGCTGATCTTCAGCGGAAGCGTGGAAAGTATTAGAAAATTTCGCCACATCCCTCAGCGGCTTGGTAGCATAATTGGTAGTGCATTGGGCCGGAATCCTAAGGGTGCGGGTTCGAATCCCGTCTAAGTTGCTGCGGGTGAGCCGATTTTTTCTAATATTTTTCATTATTTATTCATCTTAATATAAAAATAGCATTGTGAATGCAAAAATCTAAAAGTTTAAAATTGTACTGTTTCACCTTAATTGATTGTCTGGCATCTGCAAAGGTGCTACAACCGAATGTCGAAGTAGTTCTCTTCACATTGGTGAGATGGCGCTGATCTTCAGCGGAAGCGTGGAAAGTATTAGAAAATTTCGCCACATCCCTCAGCGGCTTGGTAGCATAATTGGTAGTGCATTGGGCCGGAATCCTAAGGGTGCGGGTTCGAATCCCGTCTAAGTTGCTGCGGGTGAGCCGATTTTTTCTAATATTTTTCATTATTTATTCATCTTAATATAAAAATAGCATTGTGAATGCAAAAATCTAAAAGTTTAAAATTGTGCTGTTTCACCTTAATTGATTGTCTGGCATCTGCAAAGGTGCTACAACCGAATGTCGAAGTAGTTCTCTTCACATTGGTGAGATGGCGCTGATCTTCAGCGGAAGCGTGGAAAGTATTAGAAAATTTCGCCACATCCCTCAGCGGCTTGGTAGCATAATTGGTAGTGCATTGGGCCGGAATCCTAAGGGTGCGGGTTCGAATCCCGTCTAAGTTGCTGCGGGTGAGCCGATTTTTTCTAATATTTTTCATTATTTATTCATCTTAATATAAAAATAGCATTGTGAATGCAAAAATCTAAAAGTTTAAAATTGTACTGTTTCACCTTAATTGATTGTCTGGCATCTGCAAAGGTGCTACAACCGAATGTCGAAGTAGTTCTCTTCACATTGGTGAGATGGCGCTGATCTTCAGCGGAAGCGTGGAAAGTATTAGAAAATTTCGCCACATCCCTCAGCGGCTTGGTAGCATAATTGGTAGTGCATTGGGCCGGAATCCTAAGGGTGCGGGTTCGAATCCCGTCTAAGTTGCTGCGGGTGAGCCGATTTTTTCTAATATTTTTCATTATTTATTCATCTTTAAGACTTTTTTCCCCGTCCCCCTGCTTTTGTGTCTACCCCCTTTTATGGGATTACACTATTTTTCGAGCCCCCCGAGCCTCGCTATAAGTATAAAGCTTTTATAAAAACAAGATGTGACAATTTGAACAATAAATTTTTAGAAATATAATATTTGCCATGAAAAAACATTTGCTTAATAAAAATTTGACTCTTAGGGCATATGCTCTCATTGGCGGATCCAGGGGTGGGGCCAAGGGGGCCATGGCCCCCCCCCCCACAAGGCCGATTACCTTTGCGGATAACATTGAACTTGCATTGAAAATGACAGTTGAAAATTTTTTTTTTTATTCTCCATGTTTCAAGGCTTTTTGTGTACTTACTGCCTAGAGTCAGTGCCTCTAACTTTATTTGATTTTTCAGTCATAAAATGTGGCCCGAGTAGCGTTAACATCTAACAGGCATTAGCCACATTTGGTTGGTTAGGTTGGTTAATAATAAATAATAAATAAATATTTGACAACATCACATACATTGCTCCAATCCCAAAGTAAGTAGCTATAGCACTTGTGTTATGGAAATCGGAAACAACGGTGGTATGACACACACCCAGACCTGAGACAATATTGAAAAGTTCATTTTCTACATTGACCCAGCCGGGGATTGAACCCGGGACCTCAAGAGATGGTGACGCCTTGAAAACCGGCGTGCGAACCACTCGACCACGGAGGTCGGACATTTGACAAGCATTTTAGCTAAAAATGGCGCTGCGCGTGCCCTGTTTATTCCTATAGACAGACAAGATTAATGGATGAAACTGACTAAAAACCACACTGCGCGGTCTTTTTTTACTATAGACAAGTTAAAGTATAAGATTAACGGAGAAAACTGATTAAAAATGGCGCTGGCGCACAGTGGGAGATTTGACTGATCTGGCCGATGAAAAGTATTAGTCCTTGGGGTATGCCGTAAAACCCAGAATCGATGTATAGAATAGCAGTTTGCCATGTGTTTTTCAAATAACTTTCCTTATGGTTATCTATACACATAAAACTCTTAGTTGATTGATTGTTTGATTATTTGATTGATTGTTGGGATACGGCTAGAGCCCTAACGGCTGAAAGTAGAGACACCATTTTTGGAGAGTAGATACTTTTTATGGTGTAGGTGAGCACTAAGAAAGGATTTTGTAAAATTCACCCCCTAAGGGGGTGAAATAGGGGATGAAAGTTTCTATGGAAGTTCCTTAGTTTCAAAGCTAGGATGTCAAAATTTTGTGTGTAGGCAAACGATGACGATTCAAAATTATACGGGGAAGGGGTAGGGGAGAGGGGGGAGGATGAGTGGGGATGGTGACGGTTACGGTGATGGTAAGCGAAAGCGGAAGCGGAAACGAAAGCGTAAACGTGAAATGAAAAGTGAAAAAGGGAGACTGTGAAAAACAATTGATTATTCTTAAATTAAATTGTAAATTAATTACTTATGTAAAAAATACTGAATTAATAAGGCACGCTTTGCTAATTTCAAAGTCAAAGTGTCTTTATTCAATTGAACTTAATAATGAAGCACTTTAATCGTCTATATTTTCCTTCAACCACCCGTTTTCCAGACTGTTTTAACTGACAAGAAGAACAGGCGAAAAAACTTATCAGCTTTAACAGAAATAATTAACGATATTTACAATTTCAATTTATCGTTACCAAATACAGTACAACAACATGATTATTGGCAAAAAAGTTACTTACTACTACTACTAGCAAGTTATGTTATGTGTTACATCATTTCTAGGCATTTTGATCTTACGTCTTACGTTATCTTTTGCGAACAAAGGCTTTCAGATAATCGTCTACTTTATAATAACCTTTACTAATGAGCGTCTCTTTAACATGGTTTTTAAATTCATCCAAAGGAAAATCAATAACTTGTTGTGGAACTTTATTAATAAAGGTTATGCCTTTCCCTATAAATGAACCTCTAGTTTTTACAAGTGTAAATCTTGAAACGGCAAGTTTATCTTTATTTCTTGTATTAAACTGGTGATTATCGCTGTTCTTAGAAAATGAATCATAGTGTATCTTTACATAAACCAAATTTTAATATATTAGCCCCAGAGTAATGTGCAGGTGAGTTTGAGGTGAGTTCGGGTTAAGTTTGCGTTGAGTTTGAGTTGAGTACGGGTTGTGTTCGGGTTGAGTTTGAGTTGAGTTCGGGTTGAGCGCGTGGCGGGTGCAGTTGCATTGACGAAATATAACGGAGCTTATTAATGTGTCATCACAAAACTCAAAATTGTAAGCGCTGTATTGCAAGGAGTGGGCTTCGGTTGAGTTCGAGTTGAGTTTGAGTTGAGTTCGGGTTGAGGTCGGGTCGTACGTTATCGTCTGAACGCAGCCTAGTAATAAGAGCTTTTCTTCGTAGTTCAACTATTTAACCTACCGATACGGTACGGTAGTTGAGGAAATGGTCGAATTAATTTGTACCTATTTATCATTTTCTATTTTTTTTTAAATCGGGCAGATTTGGGCAGCTAATATTTATACTCCCGGAGACCTCATAAAAGTATCCAATAAATAGATACAAATATAAGGCTGATCCTGACCGATCCTGGTTCTGCTAGACCATTAAACGTAGCAAAATTATAAAACTGCAGCTATGTACTTTGAATAGTCTGTAAATACAGATAATTACAACTGAAATATAAAGTAAACACATTTAATTATTCTACATATTCGTATATACTAATTCCATATCAATAAACTTTGTTTTCCTACAAAATATTTAGGACACCTCAAATTTAAACTTTGCATGACGCCTTACATTTGAAACGTGACACATTCTACTCACGTCAAACATCATGAATATGTCAAAACACACTAAAAATAAAAAATAAAAAAACATGGCCAGTACGTAACCAACTAAAGAGGTATCGTTTGTGGTAGTTTTTATATTTTTATTTTACACATGTTTGTAATGACTTTTCATCGGCTAGATAATGTAAGTCTCCCACTGTGGGCGCGGCCATTTGTAGACGAAATATCGCGCTGCGCGGTTACTTTTTTTGCTATAGACAAGCAAAAGTACAAGTATAACGGATGAAACAGACTAAAAACGGCGCTGCGCGGCCGTTTTTTACTAATGATAGGCAAGATTAATGAATGAAACTGACTAAAAATCGAGCTGCGCGGCCTTTTTTTAGTATAGACAAGTTAAAGTATAAGATTAACGCATGAAACTGACTTAAATTGGCGCTGCGCGGCCTTGTTTTTACTATAAACAGGCATTTTTCTGAAAAATCAGGCGTTTTTGCATCCTAGGCAGGCACCCTCCCTTACATAGATGTTAACCCTAGGCCCGAGGCTCCGAGGCCCCCCCCCGAATTGGAATCCTGGATCCGCCCCTGCTCTAAGCATTTGACTTAATAAAACTTGACAAAGTAAAAAGATGCCAATGATCATTTGACTAGGTCTTCCGTTAAGCCAGTGTTGCTCTAATGACTAACTGTCTTATTCAGAGTGCGTTCGTTAAACTAGGGCCAAAGTTAACATGGCGTTAGACTGCGGACTAACGCCATTTTAGCGCAAATCGTATTCAGAGTGACAGTTTAACGCTTAGGCCCACCGTTTAAGGATTAAAAGGTGCATTGTGATTGGTTTACAATCATTAAACCAGGTTTTGTTAGAACAGTCTTGCACCCCAGTTTTGTGAAACATCTCTGTATAAGACAGTAAGTGAATAATATTCGAGTTAATGTTATTCCTAGTGCGCTAAGCTTTTTGGGAATATGACATTGGGAATAGAAATGAAATTTGATGAAATATATTTTGGCCAAACGGCAGAACCCCGAAAATTACCTAAAGCTTGATTCACTCAATATGTTAATTAAGTAAGATAAGATAACTAATAGTATAGACGGTTAAAATAAAGCATAATTGAGTGCATAAACAGATTAAATAAATAATGATATCTATTTGAGCTTAGCCCTACAAAGTTGATTGTGGATGCAAACAAATCTTGCTACGCAACGTGTTATTCGTTATAAATGTACATCTGTTATTTTCTAAGTCCGTAATAATATTTGAGTATTTGATATTTATAGGACGTCAGGTGACGTCATAGTTGTTAAAGGAGGGGAGAGGAGGGGTTATTTTATTTTCCCACTTACCGAGTTCATCGCTCGTGACTAACTTGGACGAGAGAGATCTAAGTGCTGTGAAGGAAGTAGCGTTAAACATTTCCACTGCGACAGCTGAAATAAAAAAAAAACAGGCTGAAAAAAATGGCTCACCAATAATTATTAAACTAGAAAAAGGTTTCGAAAGCACTTAGGTTCATTAAATTCTTCATGAATCATTGAAAATGTTGTGTGATGGAAACTTGCTTTAACTGTCACTTAAATAAAGTCCGAGAAAATGAGAAAATAATTTTAGTTTTTTTATAAATTTTAAATTAATTTTGTGTATTTATCGTATATATGTATTGTATCGTTTTATCCAATTTTCAAGAAAGACTTCGTTAGTATTATAAAATCTAGGCATGATTGGCTTCTGGAGATAGGTATAATATTTTTTTCACCTCTTCAAGAAAAGGGCTTTTTGCTGCGAATCGCTTCTCCTTACGAGTTTTCTCGCTGGTAGAGATAAAAAGCTGTATGTTTCACATGAGAGCAAATTTTAAATTCAGTAGTCTATTACTATCTTCACAGTTCGTGATGAAGTCAGCACTCGCAACAAAAATTACTTTGCTCACTTGTTGAACATATAGGTAACTATTTTCCTTTTATAATGCGATAGGTTAATTTATATCTGACTTGTCATGCTTGATAAACTTTAATAATATATTTTTTTTTAATTTATACTTAATAGAGAATTGAATCATCACAAATTCAGATTTAATTGTCATTACCGATGTACATTTCAAGACTGTTTCTTGCAAATCCTGTCGATAGTGCTCCAACAATTTTACTGAAGGTGGAAATCAGCCCTAGCACGGAGTCATCCCATTTCCATCGTCGACTGAACAGACTGATGGAAATCAGTGCACCTGGAAAGCCAGCATTGGATCTGATAAAATCTTTAAATTTGATAAAATGAAAATGCTAAATGTAAGATAATAATCATTTTTTTACGTTTAACATATCATATTTATGTCGAATAAAGCTTTATTTTTTTAATTTTATGATTATATTATTTAATTTAAAAATATTTTTTGATCAATACTTGCCCTAAAACTTCTAGATCTATCTAGTTCTACAAGTAAATGTACTTGCGAAATAAAACTCATAAAGGTGTACTGTCGTAACAAAGCCGTAAGAAACTCTCCACTTATCAAACCGAAACACTGTATTTCTAGTACATTTACTTGAGTTTTCTAAGGTCTTAATTATTAATAATAATATTCAGGATAGGTCTGACCATAGACATAGAAAATTTTCGCTGCGCTCAAGAAGACCAACAAAGCGTGGAAAAGAGAACTTAACATCATACGGACACGGTCTATGTAAAAAAAGAGACAAAGGATCAAGTGACATGTGCCAATATTTTTTACAGTAAGATCCCCTAGCGTCCCGCCTAGCAAATGAGCAATCACAGTTTGTTAAAAATATTTGTTAATCTTAATTAGAATTTAAAATAAAGCTATCGTGGAGCCATGGTGTCTTGTGCTCTAAGTAATTGTGATGTGACAAAAAGAAATAATTCCAGTAATCACACTTTTCACAGGTAAATAAGATTTTGCCACACATTTCTCTAAAACCAAATTTCGCTACATTTATTCGTTTATCAACCAAAAAAACATTATGGAACATAGTTTATTAATTTCCTTTGCCATATATAGTCATATTTTATGAATCTAAGTCATATTTTAAGTATCTCATATAAAATGTATGCATTCGTTTTCGGATCACCTGTTTATTGACATTGTTGTTCTTTGACATTCTATTTCTATGGGTCTGACATAATAAGCTAACCATAACATGGTAACTATTTTTCTCGCGGAATCAGTTTAGCCAAGCCATGTTAGCGTTGTAATAATACAAAAGTTTTTAAACACTATTTAATTTATAAACTTTTTAAATGGTTTACTGTCTCTTTTAAACAATATTATCAAAAAGTGACAGATCACATTTAAACATTGTCTAAGTTAAACAGTGTTTTAAAAACTTTTGTAATAACAAGCAAGGTATATGTCAAATTCCGGTGTTTTAGAATTACGAACTATATAAATGCAGCAACATTTTCCTCTTAAAATACTATATCTTCATAAATATATTATAATACTTTAAAAATATTTTATAGTGATATTTACATAGCTAATATGTTAGAAGAGTTTATGCAGTAAGTTTTAATACTATAAGTAAGTACATACGTACCCAATAAATGCACAAGTATGTAGAAAGTGCTGTAAAAACTGTATTTCAATGCATCCCAGTTGAAACGGTACCGTGTGAATAAATATCTTACAATGAATTCGCCTGAAATATAAAATTATTACGTTTAGTTTTATTGACAAAAGAAATATTGGATGGCAAAGTACAATAATAATAAATATCTATACAGTGTGTTTTTTTGAACATTGATCAAACTTTGTGGTGTGGCTCAGACCATCAGACTGAACTTTGTCTATGGGACCAATTTAATCAGATCAAAAAAAATATTCATAAAAATATTCATAGAAAACATCAATAACTACTCGACCAAAATGTTTGGAACAGCTGATTTTTTTTTTCTATAGACAATTAGACAAAGTTCTTCAGTTTGATGATCTAAGCCACACCACAAAGTTTGATCAATGTTCAAAAAAACACTTTGTAATATTCTGCTGTGCTTTATAATCACCATTTACATGTAAAACCAATAAAAAAAATAGAATTATTGAACTTTTAGATATTTAGGCATTCACAATGCTATTTTTATATTAAGATAATTTGTATAATTGAAAAAGTACTAGAAAAAAATCGACTCACCCGTAGCAGCTCAGACGGGAATTGAACTCGCACCCTTAGGATTCCGGCCCAATGCACTAGCCAGTGCATTGGGCCGGGATTTTTTCTAGTACTTTTTTAATTATATATATAAATTATCTTAAAATATAATTTTCAGCTTCACTTATAAAGTGACAAAATTTTTAGTAGTGGAAAGAAGTAATCTACGGAGATTTTCCTTCGTTTTTTATGAGTGTTCGACACTTCTAAAAAACGATGGAATGTTTAAATTAATTCAAAATCTAAAAATTTAATTTGTGATTATTTGTTTACCTACATATAAACGGTTTGAAGATTATTATAATAATCTTATAGTTCCAAAAAGAGTTTTGGTACCTGAAACACAAGAGCTTGACACCCTCACAACATTTATAAGATTACTGTGGAACATACCGTCAGCCGGTCCATATATGAAGAAGATGCAAGCCAGTATCAAAATGGACTTTGTTCTTCGGTGGTTAGGGCCTTTTTTGAACGCCACTTGCAACGTAGCCTTTACATGGTTCACGTCAAAAAAGGATTTGAGGAAGCCCCATACACCCGAGGATTTGCTCTGTAATTACATTGGAATATCAGCTCCATAAGAATGAGAGGTGAAGTGAGCAAGGAAACAATTTTGTCAGTAAATGTTATTTTGTCGGGAAAATAATCCAAAACATTATTTTGTTGATTTAGCAGCACTATTAAGAAAAGGTACTCTGTCTGTTGTTTGACTTGTTTGGTTTATTATACGATTTTGGCCACTGTTTGGTTTAATGTTAATAAATGGTTATGCAAACTTAAAAAAATATATTCTTTTATAAATGTTCGATGATATGATGATGATTTTTCTAACTCTTGATTGAATTTTTTCCTCATTAGTTATCGTTATTTACACTTTTGTAAGCGGATTGTTAGCTGAATGCAATGAAATGCAAGTTTATGAAAATATAAAATGTTTTCTGTGTCTTTCGTAAAGGAAACAAATATTTTAATTAGGTACCTAAATAAACAAATACGAATGTAATAATATTCTTTTGAAATACTTAGTTAAAAAAATAGTTTTTACACTTTTGAATCAAACTTTTTACAATTCAATTATCAATGAAGTTAATTTCACGTTCACAATACTGTTATAATTTATGTATTAATAAAATTCATTTAGAAACCTTATATTGCTAATCTTGTTCCATATTTTTGTCAATAAGTGATTATGATTATGATTATCAAAGGATGTTATTCTCTTTGTTAATTTAATCAGCTAATGCCTGATTTAGCAAATAACTAACAGAGTATGGTGGAATCGGCTCTTAGAATCCAAAACAAACAAAAGCGTGTTTGGGCATTTGACTAACGAATTTAAGCTTAAGGTAATATTTACCTTTTCATCCTTCTCTGTGATAGGCCTCTCAGGTTCTTTTATGTAGTAAAATCCATAAATGATACTAAACATGTTTAACAAAGCACTCAAACTGAACACTCCGTAATACCCAATTTTCTGTAGCAAAACTCCACTAAGAGCAGATCCGATGGGTGCACCAGCTGTGAGGCAGAGGTTGGCCACCCCAACTCTAAAAGTCCTGGACTCCTCACTAGATATATCAGCGATGTAGCTAAAC
Organism: Agriphila tristella; assembly: GCA_928269145.1. NCBI lineage: Eukaryota > Metazoa > Arthropoda > Insecta > Lepidoptera > Crambidae > Agriphila > Agriphila tristella. The sequence continues at coordinate 23,615,767 of OV743436.1, read as the reverse complement.
GTTCCCAAGAAAGTAGCTATCCAACTCCCCGTGATCGCAGGGAAAAATGCCTCGAAAAAGATCGCCACTTCAGCAGGCAACTCTTCGAAGAAATACACGTTAACCATATTGCTCAAACAAACCAATAACTCCCCTATTATAGGTAGTAAGATACATATCTTCCTCTTGCCAGTGCGGTCGCTCCAAGCCCCTAGGAAGAGGATCAAGAAACTGGGTAATGCTGTCATCAGTATGTTCTTCCAACCCTCCATCGCTGCTATGAATTCTTGGACCACCAGTTCTTCTTTCATGTACTCCGTTCCGTTCCTGGCCAGTAATGCGTCGCACACTTCTTTACCATATTGCATATTTACACGGCAAGCTTTGTCCAAATTCATATTTTGGGTGGCCAGTCTTGACAACACTCTCGGGATCACATAGCACGCTAAAGTAGGCTCCAATGTTATATTATCTTTAACATACTTAATCTTCTCCATAAAAGTCTTCTTCTTTGGTTGTACATTTTCGTTTTTTAAAGGTTCTTCCTCGACTGATGGCATAGTAATGTTCAATATAATGAGACAATGTTTTAGACGTTTGTGCTCAAGTGGATGATTGCTTCGTACAATCTTGAAATTAAGGCAAATATTTGAATGGGTTGATGTTTATTAAATAATAAGCCCATTATCAGTTAAATAGCACAGAATACTATCAGTCTAATGGAACTTTCGGAGAACATAATATCATACTTTCAACATAGGTTCTTATGTTTTAAGAAAAATACTATTTAGGTATATTGTTGCATGATGCATAAAGTATGTAAATTATCTTATCTGTTTACGTAACTATGTTATATTTTTAATATTGTTATTTTGAATGTTGTTTTTATGATATGGCCAACCTCAACAATATTTCTGTTGTGATAACATCATACTGCTTTTCATAAAAAAATAATTATCATTTTTAAGATTTAAGTCCTTAGGTTTTTTAAATCGATACAACTGCAACTAAATTATTATTTTTTCAAGTAAACACCCTTCGTAGCTTTCAAAACATACCGGATATCGTGCAACTACAACAACAAAAAATAAAAATATAAAATAGTGCTTCAGCATTTTTTGACTTTTAAGTAAAAAAAAATCAGTGACTTTATTGATTAACCCGTCTAATTAACATGGTTAAGGGACTAACAAGAAAAAAAAAATAATCAATTTTAGTGTGGGCCAGATAAAATAAAAAATTAAATAAATAAATAAAATAAATTTGTTTTTCATTTAAACCTATTACAATTTATGGAATAAGTTGGTGTCTCTCCATTTAAGCTGCAAGCCTGTGTTTTTGAGCCACTGCTCTTCCTTACTTAAATAACAAAACAAGTAAACTTATGGCCTATAATTAATATTACACTTTAATTATGTGTGTATTAAAAGATAATTCATTAAGTAATGTATTCTTTCTTCATCGCATCGTTACAAATTCTGTACTAGAACTAACTATAGCATTAAAGATGATAACTATACTATGCAGTCATAGGAATCGTAATACCCATGTCAAACTTTAAGATACAATCCTTGTTGTCACACACGCGAAGTTTTCAATGAATATTAATGGAATGGCCTAGCGAAAAGGACAGGGACTATGTTCCCTTGTATAATATGCAGTGGTATAGTTGTTACGTGTTTTGTTATCAAGTTTTAAAGTAATTAAGTTATTAAAACTATATTTACGTTGGCTGTTTGCAGTGATTTTGTTTGAAGACATATCGACATCGATGTAATAGGAGCATCTACAGGGTGACTTTTTGAACACTCGACATATTTTGTGGTGTAGCTTAGACCGTCTAACTGAACAATTTTGTCTATGGGTACTCTGATCCTTACTAATATTATTTAAATGCGAAAATCCGTTTGTTTGTTATGCCTTCACGTCGTAACTACTGAACCGTTCATCATGAAATTTTGCATACACGTCATCAGGGGTGCAGAAAAGGACAAAGGGGAACCTTTCATCCAGAAAAAACTTACAGCTCCCGAGAGATAGAAAAAAAACTGGCCGCTATCAATGGTTTTGATTGGTTAAAATATGTCAGAAATGACATTAGACATTTGAAACAACCAATCAAATTATTTTGGGACTGTCGCTTGTGGCGCCATTAGTTCCTCAGTATCACACCCCATTAAGTTGATCACATAAATACCTAGACAAATTGTTCAGTTTGAAGGTCTTAGCCACACTACGAAATTTGTCGACTGTTTTCGATTCACCCTGTAGTAACTTACTGAGGCCGCATTACAAGCTCTTAAATCCTGCGAGGTTTATAAATTGCTGTAGTGACATCTCTTTCTCGTCGTATAGCAAGTAAAAGAGATGGATTGATAGCCAGTCAGAAAACTGCCTGGAAATAAGAGGTCATAATACGGCCCGTGGTTGGTACTTCTCACCATCATTCATGGTACTTGTCATCATCATAATATCAGCAGCATGACACCTACTGCAAGGTAAAGGTAGGTGTTCGCATCTGTGGTCTAGTGGTTCGCCTACCCGAGTAAGATACTGACTCCTCCTGGGAATCTAACCCAGGACCCCCTGGGTTGGATTCCCAGGAGGAGCGTTCATAAAATTTGTACTTGGTTTGGTTGTTGGTAGGGCTTATTTCAAGACCGCGTAGCTAGCTGCCACCATCTTACCTAAGTATGACGCCATAACAACAATAAAAAAAAAATTGTTCAGGCTGTTAAGCTAGGATTTCCTAGAATAGCGGTGCCGTCATATTACGGCCGTAATATAGCAGCGTTGAATGTTGTCTATGTAAACAATACGGCGACACCGTAACGTCAGAAACTGTGCCGTATAGTTTACATAGACAACGTTCTACGCCGCTAACTTACGGCCGTAAATGACGGCATCGTCATCCTAGGAAACCCTAGCTTTAGAGGTAAGATAGCTAGTTCCTCAGTGGTGACGATTCCGGGTATAGTGCGCTCATACTTTCAGCCTTGGTAAGGTGAAGGCCATCCCGTTATCTGATAAAAAATAGGCCTCCTCCAAGAATCTCCACGACGACTGGTCCTGCGCTGCCTGCATCCAGCAGTCGGTACCTCTACATGAATATGAAGTCGAAAACATAATTCCCATTGTGAAAACAAAAAAAACCCGGCCAAGTGCGAGTCGGACTCGCGCACGAAGGGTTCCGTACCAAAAAACGGCAAAAAAACACGTTTGTTGTGTGGGGGCCTCCTTAAATATTTATTTTATTCTGTTTTTAGTATTTATTGTTATAGCGACAACAGAAATACATCATCTGTGAAAATTTCAGCTGTCTAGCTATCATGGTTCATGAGATACAATACAGCCTGGTGACAGACAGACAGCCAGCGGACAGACAGACAGACAGACGGACAGCGAAGTCTTAGTAATAGGGTCCCGTTTTTACCCTTTGGGTACGGAACCCTAAAAACGTCGAAATTTACTCTGAAAAAAAAACAACTTGTTTGTTTTCCCATGCAGGTGATTTGTTTGTTCCCGCAATGAAAACCTTTTTAAAAAAAATCTTTAAATTTACTATTTTAATTACGCTCAGTTCGTACCACTTAACAAAAGGGAACATGCATAAGTCACCGATGTTGGTAAATTTGAGCTTGATCGCTGCGGACACGCGTAAAAACATGATGGAACAGAAAAAATAAAAATGTATATTTTAGTTTTATCACACAGGGGACTATAACGATTTTATTTTTATTTCGGATATTAATGCACTTAGCAGTCGGATAGAATATCGAATAAGAAATAATAATGTAGTTCACATAAGTACTTAAACGCAATATGTAGTGAGATATTTGAAAATTCTTGGCTAACTCCATAATAATGCACCTGAAACGTGACATATAAGTGACGTCACAAATATTGACCGTTTTGTATACAGCGTTTTCGGCGGGTGTTGCTGCGTGCTAACTTCAAGTAACTATATCACGAGAAAAAAACGCAAGAGAAAAGTTTTAATATTACAGTTGATTATCTCACGCATTAAACTTTTGATTTTGATACGAAAACAAATTGATGCATGTTCCCTATTAACAAATTCTGTATTGTCGGTACAAATAGAGATTTTGCAATTCAATACTGTTATGGGATATGACTAGACAAAAATACTTAAAACCCTACAGTTCAATGTTTATCTCAACGCAACGACTAACCGTATCCTGTAACCATGATATTGTGTAGGTTTTTGCATAATTTTCTCACAAGTGGAATGAAAATAGCAATATCGGAACGCTAAGCATTTATTACTTTTAAACTAATAACAGTTTAAGGTATCTAACAATATACTTTTGTAACACTCGTACAATTTTATTTCTCTACATCAAATGTTATAGGTTCACTGCAAGTATTTTACACAGAATACTTATTTTAAGTACAGTCAGAGTCAAATTAATATAAGCGTCTAGAGTATTCAAAATTATCGGAAAAACAAAAAATCTATTTGATCTACCACAGATAATATAATACTATACTAGTAGATCTACGCAGTTAGAATCATCATAGTGAACAATGTAAATGCATTATGCACAGATAACTTTGACAGCTTTGTTTGCTTCGATAATTTTGAACACCTTGTGTGCTTACAATAATTATGATGATTATAACTGCGTAGATCAAATTATTTTTTCTTTTTCAGATCATTTTGACTACTTTAGACGCTTATATCAATTTGACACTGACTGTACCTAGCTACTTTAGAACAAATTGAAAACAATAATTAAAACTTTTTGGATAATTAACAATAAACATTTTAGTATTGATAAGGTTTTTACATATTGTTTTCGGCACATTGATATAATAGGTACACTACTATAAAAACTAGCCAGCAATCCCGATATTGACAAAAAATAAAGTAAATATAATTATTTTAGCCATACTTAGTAATTTAAACTTACAGCTCAGTGCATCGCAAGCACCCCAAAGGCATTATGCTAAACTATTTAGCCTTTCGTGGTATCGGTGTTGCCAGTGCAATTAATAATGGAAGCTTCAAAGGAATAGTTCGCACTTTGAACCACGATCTATATCTTAAAGAGGATGAAAGATAAGTTCACTCTCACCACAATATTTTCAAGAATTATCTGGTGGATTTACTTTTTAAGAAATATTTAATTTATACGGAAAAATGTTGTGGGTAGAGATATGATGTAGAAGTGTTCTCAGAATCTTGTAATAACGTTTTCAATCTTCAAAATTTCAAAACTCTGTCACAAAGAAATCTATTTTTAGAAGTGAATCCTTTTGCATTCCAATAACACAAACCTTTTAACTTCGTAAAATATTTTCATTAAAGTATTTTCAAGAAAACACAGCCAACTATGCAACTAATACAAAATCTAATATGGCAGTCAAGAATTTGAACTTTTCATAAAATGTTATATCCAAATAATGCGCAAATTTATTCAGAGTTTCATTCTAGAATGCTCCATGTTCAACTAAAGTAACGAAACTGATAAAGCTTGTTCATGAGAAAAGTCATAATTAAAGATATTTTAAACTTTATTATCTTTTGGAAATATTCGTTAGTTGTTCGGTCTTTTAAACAACAAGGTTGGCAAAGTTATGGACAGGGGAATATAAGTCGGAAACTATAAACTTTTGCGAGGCAACGGTGCAAAGTTTCTTTGTGAAGATTCGAAGAAATATTCTTGCTAGATTTATAATATTAATGCAGAAAAGTGGATTTAAATGAACTATCGTTTAAAGATTTTGTTGTGAAATGTTGTATCCGGGATTTAATTTAATACCCATTAAAAAAATACTTTATGATATTTTGCAAAAGACTTACCTGCCTAAAAATTTTGAATTTCGAGATAAGTCAAAGTGTCTGAAGAATTTATGTTTTGAATAAGCGCCGTTGATTATTTTAAATGTCATTGGGGTTCACCAGGGATTGAAATACCGTTAAAAAAATAACGATACAAAAAAAAAATTTGTTAAAAGATTTTATCGGTAAATTTACCGGTAAAAATAACGTTAAAAATATTCTACCGGTAAAATTACCGTTAAATATAGCGTTAAACTTTACCGGTACAATAGTACCGGTAAAATTATCGTTAATTTTAAAGTAACGGTAAAAAAAAGTAACAAATAATGTTAAAATTAACGTTAGTTACTGAAATAACGTTAATTTCAATGTAAAGTTATCTAAAGTAACGTTATTTATTGACATAACGTTAATGTTAAATTTAACGGTAAAAAAAAGTAAGAAATAACGTTACATTTAAAAATAACGTTATCATTCCCTGGTCATAACGCCCATTCTCAGATTATTGATTAAGCGCCCATTATTCTAAAATGTGCCTTTAGTCGAATGCATCATTTGTGACAATATGTCAATATTATTATCGTGAGTCAACGAGTCCACATTATTTGCATTTGTACCGTCCCCAAATTCCAGAACAAAAATATAATTATTTTGTATATGGAAAATTACATTTAAAGATTATTAAAAAAAACCTCAAATGTGATTTTCCACAAACAAATTAAGGTCGCTGTATACGTAACGTTCTTTTTCCCGGACGAAACAGGACTAAAAATATAGTAACAAAATATACGCGATGAGAACACGGACGGGACGAGGTGCGGACGGGACGGGAAAAAATGTATTGTGCAATTAGTGCACCACATGTCCCCGTCCCGTCCGGGGTTGTTTCCCGTTACGTATACCTATGCATATTTATTTATTTTTATTTCATAGGAAAACATGCAGTGACTTGATAGCTTTATAAATAATCCGTGTAGGAGTCTATGCACCATTATAAGTTTTCGCATATTATATCTAATGCTTGCTGATTAATATGAAAAAGAAACATGCATTCACATACTAAATATTAACAAAGCAAATAAGCAATAAAGGTCAGTTAAACATAAGTGCAGACACAACACAAATTAAGAACGGACAGGAGAACCATCGAACCACTTCTGCACCATAAGATTTTGAATACTTCGCGAGCCAGAAGTAAATAATAATAAGCTAAAAATAATACAGCATTTTTTCCTAAAAAAATCGAATCTAAAGGTGCTTTTACATCTGACAGCACGTGAATGTAGGCGGATATAGTCGTATGTACCAAACGTAAACGCCAATAAAATCTCTGTGGCTAAAATAGTGTCTTAAAATATTAACTCTTGCAATTTCATAAGAAGTTCATCATAAATTATTGCTGTGTTAAAAAAAATTAACGATAAACCTTTTCTACGAAACCAAAGCTTTTTTTTAAATAAAAACGGAAAGTTAGTCACACTTACAATTGAATAGGCCATAATAGTACGATTAGTATAGGTAATTAATGTGTTTTGTGTCCGTGATAGGCACAAAAAGCTCAATACTCAATAATTTATTACAAACCCAAATGTGGGCACAGTAAAATGGTAAACTATAGTTTAAGAAAAAATATATTAGGAGAAGTAAAAAAAGCTATATTTTGGTCTAAATAAGCGTACCTAATTTTATCGCTTATTTCTTTTGACTTGTAACAAAGGAAATATTATTCGCGCGGCAGCGGTGCCACCCGGCTACGTGTTCACCGCGCCCAGTCACGAATCCTGCCATACAACGATGTGACAAGAACTTTCTAGTTAATGCCACCATATTTGACCCAGTGAGCATGAAGCGCGAGCGAAGCGTCTCCGTTTCAGCTTAAGCAAAATGCTTTCGTATGTCCGGCCGTCCGTCCCGCTGTCCGTCTGTTGTCCTCTACATGTTGCATTTCTCAACTGAGTTTTGTGTTTGTAAGCAGGTTCTGTTCAAGGAGCTCGATGGCGCAGTGGTTTAGCGCCTGGCCCAACGATTGCGGAGGTTAAACAACTTTTGCAAGGGTCGGTCAAAGGATGGGTGACCAAAAATTTATTATCTCGAACTCCTCCGTGCTTCGGAAGGCACGTTAAGGCGTTGGTCCCGGATGCATTTGCAGTCGTTAACACCCACCAATCCGCATTGGGCCCGCGTGGTGTGTTATGGCCTATCCTCCTTATCCATCCATAAGGAAGATCTGTGCTCCAGCAGTGGGGACATCAAAAATGGCTGATGTCGAAGAAGGTTCGATATTTTAATTTGGATTCTTTTCGATTATTTTTTTTTAATTTTTTCAAAGTGGCGGAGATATGGGGAAAAATTATTACAGCCATTTCGAAAAATGTTCAAAAATGTCACAATCGACGTCTACAGCTCACAGAGCCACTGGTTGCACTTTGCATAGTTTATTATATGAGTACATTACTGACGCGGTCAATAATGACTGCATTGCTGGCAGCGCGATGATGATGGCCGATAGCGTAGCTTAGCGCGCAGGTCCAGGCCGTCACAGCGCGGTCAGCATTGCAGCCCTTGATGGCCAAGCTGGAATAAAGGCTGAGACCGGAGGTCGAGGCCTTTATAGCGCGGACAGCAAGGGCTGCAATGATGACCAAGCTTGAAGGCCGAGAGCGTAGTTAAGCTCAGCTTGAGGCCATCATAGCGTGGCCAGCAGTGCAGTCATTGTGGACCAAGTCTTGTATAGTGCTTTTCTCAAAAATGTCAAAAAAGTAAAAATGTCAATAATTTCAAAAATGACCAAAATGACCAAAATAAACATTTTTGATATTTTTGAAATTTTTGACATTTGTGATATTTTTGATATTTTTGACATTTTTGACATTTTGTAATTTTTGTAATTTTTGTCATTTTTGATATTTTTTGTAATTTTTGACATTATTGACTTTATTGTCATTTTTGACATTTTTACTTTTTTGTCATTTTTGAGTAAAGCACTATACAAGACTTGGTCCAAAATGACAAAAAAATAAACAAGAAAGTCAAAAAAGTCAAAAATATTAAAAAAGGAAAAATAGTAAAAAAGTAAAAAAAAAGTGCAAAAACATCATCTACAGCAATAAAACACCCGCGCAAATAAAGAATGAGATTGAAAATGGCGGCTCACGGCGCTTACCACGAGTGTTATCCCATTCATTATCTGCGCGGGTTGTATGTACAATGTACTTTTTTCACCAACTATGTTTGAAACAAAACTCGACATTAATGGATTCTCAAAGGAAATTGCTGGTGGCTAAAGTCGACAATAATGAAATCCGATACAAATTTGTTGTGTCACCACCACTTTGTTCTTAGGTTGTCAAAATAATGGCCATATTACAAGCATTTTTGAGTAAAATAATATTCAAACTCATCATAGCAACACCGTAGAACCATCACACATAAAGGACTTTTTTACCATTGCCACTCGAAAAAGTGCGTTTAATTCAACGATAACAGTGAATAATACGCTGTTTTATTCACCGAGTGAATAAAAATATTTTGAATTTAGAACAAGCGCGCATCGTATGAATTATGTACAAAAAAAAACGTGCTGAAAGTATGGAGCTATTCCATAGATAAAGCCATAGTTATACAATTAAAAAAAAAAATTATCCCGCCAATTTTATTTAGGTTCTTTTTAGTGTCTTATCTTTGGGTTCTTTTCTTTATATTAGAGGGAGATTAGATGTTCAGTCTTGCATCAGTCCATTCCATCAGTCTGGTACGATCTTCAGTCTGTAAAAATTCAAAGTCTATACAAACTGATGAAATGGACTGATGTCAGACTGATCATGTAATTTCCCTCATAGCATGGTTGTTTTATGTCATTAGAAAACTTATAGTTTCACTATTTTCTAACGGTTAAATTACCGTTTACCTATCTAAATAATAAAATTTGATAACTATAAATAGGTACTATAGGTGTAAGTACTGCTATTATGTTTTCTCGCAGCCAATGGTAAAAAGGAGAGTACACAACTCGTGAAAAAAAAATTCATCTCGGTCCTTTGTATCCCTCGTTTCGCTCAGGATTCTACTTTTGAATCCCTCGCTACGCTCGGGATTCAACTCTAGAATCCTTCGCTGCTCTCGGGATCCAACATAGTACCTCGAACTAAATTCCTTCTTTTTTCACTTGTTGTATAATCTACTATTTAAATAAAATATCGCGATGGACTTAGTCATATAGTCATTGATTGAAAATATTCCTTTTATAATGTCAAACAGATGTTCACTTAGAATAGAGATGATGACAAATATATAAAATAACGAAATACTAATAAAAATCGTAAACACATTAAACTTTTAGAGTAGCTTGTATACCTCTTAGTTTTATATATTGCGTATTATTTGTTTTATGACCCTTCAAAGTTGGGCGGAGAAGTCCATTTAAAAAGTATAAAATTTATTAAAATAAACAATACCTTTAATTTAGTCCATTAAATTTATAGCAAATTTGCCTAAGAAACCATTTTGATAAACACAATATTTAATATAGCTGCCGAACAAATTTCCTACGTGTTGCATACAAACTACTCAAGCGTGACGTCATAATTGAGTAGCCGTTAGTATGGAGCGTTTTCGGGTGAGTCCAATTGTGTGCATTTCAAACTGTGATATCTCGGGTAGTTTTCATGCTAGAGAAATAATTATTTTACCAATGTTTATTATTTTTGAGAGGTAATTTATGTAACATAAAATAAAAAAATAGTCATCATGCCTATTGTGTAAACCCCTTACCATTATAAATTTCGTATAGCCACCTTGCGAGGAGGAGAGAACTGGTGACCTGAGATACAGGCTCCGGCTTTGTTTAGGCACCAGTCTCTCTCAATCTTCATAATATGCTAATAATATTGTTTCTGAGTTTTAAGTTGTACCACAGAATATATACTCTAACGCGAAAAGAAACGACACTCGCGCATGTATGCTCGTAAAATCGCTCGCGGCTATGTGTGCGTGTCTGGAGGCGCGCGGGGGCTGCGCGCGGCGCGCGGGGAGTGCAGCCGCTAGTCGCCGACTTACTCGGGCAAGGGTTCTTTCTACTTTCGCTCGCCGCTCGCTTGTCCCACCGCAATCCGTATTGTACTGCATTTCGCACGGGCTGCTTACCCTTCAGTATTGCCATTTTAAAGTTTTAGGCCAGTAAAATTCAACATTAAAAACGCAAAGAGCGATATAAAGCTGCATTTTTGGTATTTTATTTAAAGGTGTATTTAGAGGTGTGTAAAACTATGTTTTGAAAGCAAAAAAAAAGTTGTGTTACATGCGTAATACGAGAAAAGTGCAAGATTTTTCAGTTTTTGCAGTTTCATTAAAAAACTATGGGCTTTTGAATATCATTTCGAAAGTATATTAAATTTGAAAGAATATCGGCAACAGAAATACATAATCTGTTAAATTATATTTCGGTATCAACCCTAGCGCTTACACGCTCTGGCTCAAGGTCGCTGGCGCTCGAACTCTCACCTACAGAGTGTGTCACGGCTGTGGTTGTACCTAAATGTAACTTGTAAGTTTGTTATGAGAGAGAAATATTTATTATTATTATTATACCCCAAGTAACTAAGGTTCTTAGTTTTATTTTAGCAAAAAGCTTTTCTTGAAGCTTTGTTTGTATTTACATCACAGTTGACAGTACTGTGCATAATAATTGCATGTAAAATGATAATACAAACTCAGGTATCTTTATCTTCATAATACAAGCAAATATTGCCACTTTTATTTTATCTGTCATCATCGCATTATCACGTCATGATCAGACAATAAATATGAATGTGATAATAACGGTGACAGCAACGGGAGTGCGTGCACTGGAGCACGTCAAAATAGGAATGAAAATATTCGTGTATGTATTCGTTCATTTGTTACGTGACTCAAGACACTCAAAGGGGCTTATTATATTCCATTCGAGTTGATCTCGAACGCTGGGCATTATATTTGTTTCACTAAAATCCCTGAAATCGGTTCTTTTTAAGGATTGATTTGTCTTTAGCTTTTTTTGCGACTTATCTGGGGATTTTTCTTCCCGTTTCAATTTTCGTTACCGTAAGGATAAAATGTGTTTGTTTGTATGTTACATTCGAAATGAAATATCCTGTAGTTTTATCGTGTAACTAGCGACCATTCGCAACTTCGTCTGCGTAAACATTTTTTATACCATCCCTCGGGAACAGCTCTTTTTTCGAAATGAAAGGTACCCTATGTCTTTTTTGGACCCCTGACAACGTGTATGCACAATTTAATGATGATCGGTTGAGTCGTTAAAACGTGAAAACGTAACAAACAAACTAACATACAGACTTTCTTTTATAATATTAGTAAGGAAGTTAGGATTTAAGAAAAGAGGCATCCATTTGTGTAAGTCAATTGTACTTGGTGTACCTACCTATTTGTGGTTTAAATTTTAGCAAATTTAATTACAATAAAACATATTTACACAGTGGCACCGCAGTGAATTTTATTTAATACTAGCTTCCGCCCGCGACTTCGTCTGAGTAGAAAGTTTTTTTGCTTTCCCTCGGGAAAATTACTTTTTTTCGGGATGAAAGGTACCCTATGTCCTTCTCTGTACCCCTGAAAACGTGTATGCAAAATTTCATGATGATCGGTTCAGTAGTTAAGACGTGAAGGCGTAACAAACAAACAAACAAACGGACTTTCGCATTTATAATATTAGTAAGGATAACTTCTGGCCGCGACTTCGTCCGCGTCCACGCGGACGCGAATATCCATATTCGGAAAATACGGGATAATAGTAGATTGTATTACAAGGGAGCAAAATAATATTTTTACGGCGAGGGCGCTTTTTTGAATCCAGAGCGAAGTGAGGGATTCTAGAGTAGAATCCCGAGCGTAGCGAGGGATTCTTCAGTAGAATCCTGAACGTAGCGAGGGATTCAAAGTATGTCGCCCTCGCCAAAAATATTTTGCGCCCGAGTCATATACTCTACTTTTCATCCCCTTTCTATGAGAAAATAAATAGGAGACTGTGTTTATGTAATTAATGAAAATGTTCTTTATTTAAAAAAAATATAATTACAAATTTATAGTTACGTTTGATACACTAGCGCAATTTTCAAAAGTTATTGTACTAAGTACGTAAGTATGTATTAATTACAAGAACACAAGACTTAATTCGCGCGCTTATGTTTTTTTTTCAGTTTGCGCGGGTTATCGCGCCGCGGCGACCTCGCCGCGCCGTCTATACAGCCAGTCAATACATACCTACCAGCAGGCCCGCCGCTAGCTGTTTGAGCGCCCGCGTGCAAGAGACCAATTTTGCCCCTACTACAAGTGGGTGATTTCTTGAAAGATGCCTTTATCTTTGTACCCACTCCATGTAGAAGTCTAGACGTGGCGTGCGAAGCGCGCCGCGCGCTCCGGGACATGTGGCGATTTGACTCTTCTCCATGCTTAGTTTTTGCAAAATTCTACACAAGTAGGTGGTTTCTTGAAAGATGCCTTTATCTTTGTACCTAGGTACTTCTTATGTAGAAGTCTAGTCGCGGCGGCGTGCGTAGCACGCCGCGCGCTCCAGGACATGCGACAATTATGTTTGAAAAAAACATTACAATCAATGTGCAACGAGTTTGTCCAAGCGCGATGAAAAATCAGGGGCCCTATTTTTGAATCCTTCGACTAATTTTCTCATTCATTGGAGTCAAATGTCGAACGAAAATCAGTAGAAAAGAGCGCTCGACGCCAACAATTTAACTTTTAATTTATTATATAAATTAATTAATTATAGAATTAATTTAAAAGTAATATTTTATATTTTAAGGGGTAATCTTTAAATTAAATTTGTCAGCCGAAGGATTAAATAATGGGTTCCCAGGTTTTGAATGAAATCCGAGTGGAGTTCATCCAGTCTAGATCCCTATCTATCCCCGCTGCCAGAACACGATGCGAAGCGGTATAGGCAAGAAAAATAAATTATTTATTTCTAATAAATTATTTAGCTATGGGTCATTCTCGGCCTAGCCTCACAGAGGGAGCCAAAGAGCGGCATGCAGCTCGCGAGCCGCGGTTTGCCGTTGCAGCTTCTTCACAAATGGGTACAAGGATAAATACAACTTTCAAGCTTCCTGAATGTTACGTAATGGATCTGGCGTCGTAGCTAGGTTAGGGGCTGGCAAGGGGGGCGTCTGCCAGGGGCGCAACCCTCAATTTGCTGACCCATAGCTAGAAAATACTCTTTAAGTCTTGGGACGCAAAATTCAAATCTTGCCAGGGGCGCTCATTATCCTAAAAAATTAGTTTTGGGGCGCAAAATTCAAATCTTGTAAGTGTCACTCAAGATCCTAAAAATAAACCTTGGGGCGCAAAATTCAAATCTTGCCAGGAGCGCTCATATCACGACCCTTCTTCGGCCCTAGCTTCGACGCTTGGATGGATCGGTCGATTTGCCGCCCCCCTAGATGTGCCGCCCGCGTGCGGTGCACGCCTTGCACGCCCGCTTGCGGCGGGCCTGCCTACCAGCCGGCGGCGGCGTTCGAATTCTTTGAAAGATACATGTTCTAAATTCAAATCTCTTTTCCTCCCACTAAAAAGTTCTTACCAGAAAAGAGCTATTTTGGTCCCACTTATATAGGAACAATGCATCCTTTTTCGAATAGAAGGGATGAAAAAAGTATTACTTGTATAAATTATCTGTGTGCAAAATTTCATCCAAATCAGTTTAGCCGTTTTTGCGTAAATGAGTAACAAACATCAAAACATCCAATTTTAACATTTATAATATTACCTACGTGGAATTTTGAAGACCCATGGTCTAGCTAGTATTTTAAGAAGGAAGGTATCATACATTATTGCAGTTATTTGCTAGAAGTAGATAGCAAAACTGCTGAAAGTGACCGTTTTGACCATAGAAATAGAATACCAAGCAAAAATTTTTCTATGTCTATGGTTTTGACACTTTTGTTATCTATTTCGACTAATGACTACGAGGGAATGAAATGATACCATCCAATCAGGATTTATCAGGATCCTATAAATTCCACGAAAATATAATATACTTTTCTATGAACAATTTTATAAATAAAAATCTCTGAGAGCGCACTTTCGGTCCTAAACGGATGCACCTTTTAATTGTTATACTTAAATGTTATATTATACGTCGCTACTACGTACGTACGTGACGTATGTACGAGGCGACGTATATTTTTTTTTTGTATAATATTAAAATAATTCTAGCTACGTAGCTATAACGTTGTCATTTTTTTCATTTACGTAAATCTTTGTGTTTTACGTGTCATTATTTTAGATACAAGAGTGCCTCTGAAACCGGTTTTCAGGTGTAATGGAGCTGCCTTATCTGCGCCTGTAATTTTCATCCGGGCCCGCGCCTGAAATACCGCCGTTACGGCCGTAATACCCTGTGGTAATATTTGTCATCACCTGAACAATTATAGTGCTGTACAAGATTTACCGGCTTAATGCGAAGAACTAAATCCGCCTTCACAACAGAATTGAGATGAAAGAATGTTACTTGATTCGAATTTTGGAATTTTAACTTATTTCAAAATAATGGCAGGATATTTTTGCTGGTTCACAAATCGACCATAAATCTGCACACTACCGCTAACTTGACGTTAGTGTAAAAGTAGACCTGTAATTTTGTTGTTTTCTATGTGTTTGCTATCATTGTTGTATGATGGGAGCGAATTTTCCCAAATATATTTTTTTCTTGATTCAACCACACATTTTGGTTATCTCCAATCTTTAATTCGTTTACTGTCCAACTTCCATAATAATTAATTATTTATTACTATCAACCATTTTTAGCCATAATTGAAAAATAACCGGGAACATTGCATACTTACAAAAGGTCTCTCCTCTCTCTCTACAATAGCGTCATCAAACGGGATAAATTCTTTGTCATCCTGTCATTGGAATACAGGGCATAAGTAATAAAAGTTGGGCATAATTTTTCTTTGTCATCCTGTCATTGGAATACAGGGCATAAGTAATAAAATTTGGGCATAATTTTTTTAAAGTTTCTGTTTACATTTTGATCTTCTGTGTTCCCACTCTCTATCTTATCTGTCCATAATCTGATTTCAGCATAATTCTGTACTCCTAATAAGAAACGCTTTCGAGGTTGAATCAGATTCTTATCGAGTTTCCGAATGACTGGATTGGATCGTGCACCTGCCCCCTACAATGACTGTCAAAAGTAATATCGAAGTGTGTTGTGATTGAGAAGGCGATATACGCGATGTATAATAGCTCTGTCTCTATAACTAGTGATGTACAAGACTCGAGTCCTCCGAGTCCTTTTGTCCAGAGCTCGGAGTCGTTTTACAGGGCTCGCCTCGTTTGTATGAAGCTCAACGACTCGGGAGTCTTTTTTAGCGCTCGAGCCTTTTTCAGAGCTCGGCCGACTTCGAGCCATTTTCACGGCTCGAGCCTTTTTGGAGAGCTCAGTCGATCTCGAGGGTTTTTCACGACTCGAGTCTTTTTCGGCGCACTAGTTGTGATGGGCTGCTAATGAATGAGTGTAAGTAGAGCTAAAGCACTATAGATTAAGCATCTACGGTGCTCTTTATAACATAAGACATTCATCTTTTTGAGTTCTAATTTTGAAGACTAGAGTCAGATTTTCAGAGCTCTGTGAGCTCGATAGGCTCGGCTTTAATATCTCCGTAATTAATAATATTGTAAACATTATTATTTACGGAGATATTACAGTCATAAACATGAACTCTAAGCTTTTTATGAGGCTCGCGTTCATTTTAAGACTGGAGCTTTTTTGAAGGCTCGAGCTCTTTTAATAGGTTCGAGCTCTTTTGAAGGCTTGAAACTCTTTTGAAGCCTCGAGGCGTGGCTCAGAGAGCTCGTTTTTCGGCTAGGCTCGGGCTTACGAACCTACTGAGCTCACCGAGTCCTGCCAATCCGAGTCGAGTCTTCAAAAGTAGAACTCGACGACTCGAGTTTTGTACATCACTCTATAACATCACTTTGAGGTTGTTATAAGAGCTTAGAGTACGGCCTCTGTTCTCTTTACGGAGGTAAAAGGCAGTGTTTACACTTGTGAGAATCTACCTTGTCACATAGATTTTTTTTTACTTACTACTACTTACCTTTTAATAATATTATTATAGGTAACGTAAACAAAACTTCAGATATTTTTATAATAATTTATTTAACAGACTCAATTAAATTAAATTACATTATTGAGCAAATAAATGTAGAAACATGAAACGTCATTGTATAAAATTTTAATTTAATAAACAATACAATAACTATTCTAAGTAGTAATAGCTATGTAAAAGAAAAAAGTTACAAACGAATTACATTTGATTGTAATTGTAAAAGAGACACCATTTTCTAACAATCAACGTGGTTATGTTGAATTCACATTTCTTACACAAATTTAATATTGTCTAAATTTATTTTCATACATACATTATTATTTTATTATTATTTATATAAGACTCCTCACATTTTAGCACACTCATGTACTTTCAAACAATAAATACTTTTTTGTATATCTCATTCATACATATTCAAGAAACTTTATTTTGATTTCGGATTACCCATTCTTTCACAACATTTCATAGAATTTTCTATGGACTTTAAGTATATTAGGAATTTCGTGCATCTGTATTACCTAAGTCATGCATGACTTAGAATTAGTTTTTTAAAACGCATTTTGAGGACGTTCATAAAAAAACTCAACTATTATTTTTAAAATTTAATAGTATCAGGATATTAGTGAAACTATTATTTTACCTACTATTTTCGTTAAATTACTCAGTACCCGATGACAATTCATATCTTTTTTTTATTGTGAGTTATGTATGACTCACTTAAGGAGTTTTTGTAAACTCGCCACATAAGTAAATTCATCACGTAATGAAAAGTTCCATACACCAGTCCAATGGAATATACTCGTGTGTGTAAATTTGTCACAGGTTACGTGAAATGTATTTTTTTTGATATAATATATTTTTCAAAAATAAAATTAATTATATTTTGGATAGAGACGAACCTTTTTGATGGTCTAAAATATAACTAATTTAATTATATTCTGAAGATATTTTTAAAATTGATAATAACATAAGGAATTTAAAGAAAGTTACGTATCGAGATTCGCAGAATCGAAGGAACTTTTAACAGACATTTAAAAATACATTCATAATTCATATTGTTGCTTAGAGCAGAAACTTTATCCTTTTGAAGTATTGAAAGAATATTTAGTAACATTTAACACTACTATAAAACCGCGGTTTTTAGCGGAGCTAAAGCTCAGGAATAATGTTCGGTTTTATTATATTATTATTATATATATTATAAAATTATTCCAATGAGCAATTAAGTCCAGTGGCCGAATCCCGAGCTGGAATTCCATTGGATGATGTGAGCCATTAGAATTACAAGTCTTCTCACTGGAATGCGTGCATTCTAGTACGTTCCAGTTCTGCTTTACATTTAGTGGCGTTTCAGCGCTGAATTCGATCGCTGGACTGGATTGCTTACTGGCATAATTTGAACCGGATATATGGCCAAAAATTAAGTACTAACATGTAACGACGGACATCGTTCAATTCTTTTTTTTTATAGTGGGCCTTTTGCTGATGTCACAGGGGCGTAGGAAACAATCATTTAAGTTTTTCAGCAGTCTGTATCTTTAGAAACCGCGACCGGGTACAATAATATTTTACTATTAAAGGGGGACACAAAAAAGTAGCTATAAATACAAGGTTATTTTCTATGGCTGTACACAATGAGTTTAATCACAACACCATTTAATTTTTAACGTATAGTTATATTTTAACTAATATCTATAAAACAATATGTTTTTCAACTTTGTGCTGTTAAATAAATGACGGACTGTTTACAACCACTTTTATTTTTTATTTGAAGCAGTAGGTCCGAATACTATTATACGAAAAAAAAGGAAATTAAACTAACAATGAATTCAGTCGCAAAAGTCTAACAAAAACGTCCACCCTTTATTTTGAAATAAAAATATTGCGATAAAATTTACTAACATATTAATAGTTATGGGTTATTTACACGGGTTCACTTGGCAGGTGATATACTGGATGATTTTAGTCAACTATCACTTTTTGTTGACAATTGCTTGTAAAATCGAATGCCAAAAGCGATTGTCAATAAAAAGCACTAATTGACTAAAATCGCCTACCAATCGCCTGCCAAATCGACCCGTAAATACCACATTAGGTTTTAACAATCTTTAGGTATAACTATAATCCCTAAAACCACCTTCTAAGTATGATTCAAAAATGTTTACAACATTCTTCCACCAGTTGAACCAAAAAATTGAATTGATAGTCTTATTACTCTTAACTTGTATATTTATATAATTACTATAAGAATTAACTAGTTCCCATCTACGATTTAGTCACCTACAGATCACACAATATTACGAGAACATTGAATATAATATTTATTACCCTTATTTTATACATAATTTATATACAATCCTTACAAGACGCGGCTGCCGTTAATCGTAACTTAGTTTGACAAATTTTTCTTAGTCACAAAATAGCATTCGTTGTACAAAGTGAAGAAAATTATTTACAACAGTTCTCTGTAAAATAAATAAAAATATTATAATAGGTATTCTATTGATCCTAAACTAAAAATCTACCTGCGTGTCTATGCATAATACAATTTATATTAGTACAATTGGAATAAGCGATTTATAAATCAATAATAAAATAAATTACATGCTTGTTCACAAACATATTCATCCAAAATTTTTATCACTTAAAGAAATATTAAATACACTAATTGTAGTGGTGGGACGCCAGTCGATTTTCATACAAACGAGGTAACTTTGACGCCTTGGTTCGCCGCCAGGGATTGAACTAGCTGTGATCTGATGATGGCCATCCAGGGACCAATGGAGGAGATTCAGATCGCCATACACACCCAACTGATCTGATCAGCATTCTAAGAGATATATGGATCAGAGTTCTCAGTTTCGAGATTTCCATACAATTTTATGCTAATTTCGCGGTTTTTTTTAACATATCCTTATATCTCTTAGAATGCTGATCAGATCAGTTAGGTGTCTATAGCGATCTGAATCTCCTCCATTCAGTACCTAGATGGCCATTAACAGATCACAGCTAGGTCAATCCCTGGCGGAGAACCAAGGCTTTAAAGATTCCTCGTTTGTGTGAAAACTGGCGTTCTTAATTATGTGGCCACCACTATATAATAAACATGATATCAGAGTATATCAAAGAATTTCAAAACAGGATACTTTTTTACAAGACGGCGAAGAAAAGATCACTTTTAAAATGTAAAGAAATACAAAACGCCGTTGTATGTCCGCGTAATCCTAATTATGTCTTAAAGTTAAATTTATGTGTAGATGTATTTAAAACTCTTATGTACAATTAAGTAACAGATGACAACCGTAGCGCCCAGCCTTACATCATCGCAGGATTTCTCTGAAATAAAAAAGTGTGATCAGTTTAAATTTACAGTCATAAAGGGTGTAAAAAGACCCTCACCGAAGCCGAAGTCCACGCATTCCGCCCGCCCATCATATGGCACGCACTCGCAGGCGCAGTCTGTTACATTGCGTGGTACTGTATTTATGCAATGCTTTTTTAACACCAGAAATTAAAATCGTTTCTCAGCAATAATTTTAAACAGTGGTCCTAATACGTAGACCTTGGCTTCGTTGAAGCTCTTTTTACACCCTGTATTATTATTTACTTCATAGATTCATATTGACGACCCGAGTGGTGCAGTGGTCAACATGTCGGTCTACCACGCAAGAGGTCCCGGGTTCGATTCCCGCCCGTGCACAAATTGAAATGCTGAGTTTTAATTTCTGTGACGTGTCTGGCGGTGTTACTATGTATAATAAGTATATATTTAAAAAGTATTTAATGTTTAATTGATTTTTCAAATTAAATGAACTTTTAAAAATTTATAATTAAACCGCGCTAGTACCCGTAAAATTGTGAGTTATATTTTGCAGTTAATTCGTGGAAATAATACTTTTACACATGTAACACGAATTGAGTAGAGATCTATGATATTAATATAATAATTGTAGAGATACATAATTCTTAGAACTCTTGTCAGATGAAACCCGTTTCCTTTAGATTCAAACAGAAAACATGCGCTGTAATTTCCACATTTACCTTTCCATTGTTACTTAAGTCAAATACGAAATGATTGAATTATAATTATCAGTGGTGTGTGTGTAAAACAGATAAGTAATATCAAATATGATTAAGACTTACCTTTGTATGACATCACATAAGGTGATCGCTGCACTGAATACAGTCAGTAGCAATGAGGCTGCCATTTCTGCAAACAAAAAAATTGTGTTATTTTCAAAGAACATTAAATATTTTGATATTCAAATCTCACTTTGACGAAATAACGTTGGCTTACATATTGAAAAAAAAAGTTATAATACAATACAAAATAAAATACTGTTAGTGAAGGTATATTGAAGTAGGTACTTAATTCAGATAAAAAAAATATGTAAGTTATTGAAACTTAATTTTAGTAAAAAAATTATAGGCACCTATATTTTTTTCTGCACAACTGAAAAAATAATGCCACTAAAACGGCAATAAACAAATTAATTTCTACTGTTACATAAAAAATACCCGATAAACGAACAAGCGGGTTCATAAATAAACCAGATGTAAGTAACGGGAACAGAAATAATTAAATAAAATATCCGTTACTAGAGGAAAAGTAGGTATACTCTTTTCTTACGAACGAAAGAGGACGGTATAAAAAAGGTATATATTATAGTTCCCTATATCGTCGGCCACATGTTGTAGGTTTTATTTAATAATCCTGATCAAATGAAGAATAGATTTGGGGTAGGATATTAGAAGTCCAGCTTGCAGATATTACCGACCGGTCGCTCGGTATACGTAACAAAGAAACGGCTATTGGTTAGTATGGCCAGATGGAACTTTAATCTGTATCGGATGTTAGATATTTTGTACAGAATTTGGGCGAAACAAATTAGTAGGGGAAATAATTTAAGAATAGCAAAATTTTATGCTCAATCCAACAAAATTCAAAATTCTCTTATAATTTGCCCCTCTGCTCTCGACGGGAATTATAAAAATTTAGTTCACATCAGGATAGAATAAACTAAAAAAATCTTACTGAAAATTTCCATTGTACCGCTTTGACATTTTACTCGATTTCAACTCGATCTCGATATCTTGATCGAATTCGGGAGTAACCCCGGTTTGTAACAATAATGAAGTTGTTATAATATATACTATACAGCTAAAAACGTGAAACGTCTCAATTGTTATGCCGGCTCTACACTCGCGAGTGTGGATGGTTTCGCGGCGTTCCCCGTCCGGTGGCGGTTTTTTGGTCCGCGTCAAAGGGTTTGCGAAGCGCGGAAAGTAATTCAGCTGAATGAGCTGAATCTATATTATTATTTATGTAGGTCCTAAACTGTTCATTTTCTGTAAATTACAGATGATTACAAATTTAGTACTTATTATCACTGTGGTTTTGAAAGAATAAATTGTTTGTCACAGTATAGTTTCGTCCACGCGGGTGGAGCCGCGGGCAGTCTCTAGTTTATTTATAAAAGTTACAACTACAGTAATAATTTGTTACTTGTAAAAAGTTAGTAGGTACTTAATAGTTCAAGAAAGTTTTCTGACTCTTCACCGGTGACAGCTACTTTTGACCGAGAATGAGTTTTTACTGTTACATTATTACATCATCATTATCATCACTAGCTCTAGCTAGCCCTGGCTCTAGCTATGATTATATAGGCATAGGGGACACCTCCCTTATCGGTGAGAGCATTGAAAGCAATATTATTATGGCTATTAGAAAGTGATAATGCCGTGGCCATCAGCTAGAGTTGTTCGAAATAATAGTTATGTTGGTCACCCATCTGGCCAGAGGCCTATGCATAAGCGAGTAGAGGGCTATTTTTCGCACCGTTTTCATGCGCAAACCGCGTTTCACGCGCGAGTGTGGAGCCGGCTTTAAAGAAATAAATTGGTATGAAATAATAAGTAAAATAAATAAGGTCTTGAGTAGAATTAAGTAGTAGAGAGAGAGAGAGAGCTGTGAATGTTACGAATCTGACATGTAACAACGTTATTGAGTATCCTATTATTAATTAATGGCGTCAAGTACTGCATTGATACATGATTAATTATCAACTGCAATGCACTTGGATCCACATTTAGGTTTCTATTCTTTGATTATATTATAAAGTTAAAAACTTAAAAACATTAATTAAAAAAGCCGAATAATCAATAGGAAAATTGATATCTAACTCCCGAATTATAGCAGATATCCGATGACCACTGTGTCTATAAGCTCGAATAACTGGTGGATGCTCCACAAATAGCGATGTTGTTTAATGATAAGAACAAACAAGAGAGAGAGGAATATGCAATAAATACTATTTTATCTCTCTTATCCGCAAAACAAGCAGACTGCGCAAACAAACGAGCGATCGCGGTTGCGACTTGTGTACACATTTGGAACCACATCATAATTTTCTTGATACATTTATTGCGTCATGTTTTTTTAGCTTTTTGTTGTTTAACTAGCATCCGCCTGAGACTTTGTCTAAGTGAATATAGCCTTGTCACTAAAGGATAGCTTTCTAATGGTAAAATAATGTTAGTAGAAATCTCAAAATTTTTAAATTCTTAGGTTTATTAAAAATATCTATGGTCTATTTTCTCTTATTTCCACGTAACTTTTGATTTACTTAGATTTAAAATCTTTAGTATATTTACTTGATTACAATAGTGTTTTTTTTTAATAAATTTCATTGTATTTGATTGAATTAGGCGTCACTTGGCGGAAGTCCCAAACCATTTTGAAAAAAGAAATATATGTACCTTACTTCCGCAAACAATATATACAAGATGCACCGCCCGCCCGCCCGCAAAAATATGCACATGCACACCACAAAATATCAGTGCACAACACCTGCATTTAGCAAGACAGCAACACACCTTACACCTTAACCAATTAGGCTAAAATTTCATAGTTTTCAGATATCACGTTGAATTATTATTATGTTTTGTGTTAATTTTTCTAGAAGTAAGAAAAGAAGTCAGGTTATTATGGTTACATGGGTACTTTATCGTTTAATCTCTATCTATACAGGGTTTTGGTGAATACAAATTAGCAAAGGTTTGTGTCACTGCGAGATTCAGCTTACCAATTTGTATTAAAAATCCCCCCCCAGGCACTAGGTTCCCATGGGATCCACCTATATTTTTTTCGCCTCTTGACTCCCACGTGATCCTCAGATTTATGTGACCCGTGGTACTTTAAATTAAAAATTATTATTTACCATACTTTTTGCATATATCTTAGACATAAAAAATAATATATAAAAGTTATCGTTTTTTTTTATTCTTGTTAAATACAAGGATTAATTCATTCATTTTAAAAAATATCTCCGAATAAAACTGTTTCCTAAGTCAGACAATATTTAATAAGACGTCTCTAGTATAATAAAGCCTTCAATTAATAATCATCGCTGTGAGATCATCTCCAGCTTTATTAAATTCCAGATCAATTTATTATTACTTCCCTATTCATTAAGTCAGCTGACTATGGTAAAGTTTACTATATGACAATGACAATGCTTTATTATTTGTGAAAGCTAACAATCAAATTATTGCCTAGTAATATAACTTTTTGAATAAATTTTTTATAGCTTATTTTGTCATTTTTTTTTATCCAAAACGGCATAGTACTTGTCCTTCACCTCACCTAATGTTAAGTGACGATAAAGCCAAAAATATAAGCACACTACGACCGGAATGAACTGAGGTCACTGGCTATTTTACCTTTAACTGCCGGAACACAACAATTTTTAAATAGGTAAGATGATGGTAGCTAGCCAGGCTGACTTGAAATAAGCTCTATCACAAACTTAGTAGGTATGAGGTTTTACAAATAAGTCAATTTGTAATTTGGTAAAATAGCCAAGCCTGTTGGTAAACAATTAACAATAAATTAGAGAGTAAATAAAAAAATTAATGAAAAAAATGCCCTAACTTTTTTATATTAACATTTCTGTGCGCCCAAAATCACAATTTTAGAATGAAAAATGATGAGGTAAAAATAGCTTTGAGACTACTCAAAACACGTCAGTCCGTCCACGAGTTGTAACATGCTGCCTTCACTGCAACTGATAAAAAGTGGCGGCAATTTTCGGACAATTCCGAACCTAACACGAATGTCACCTCATCTGCGCCGTCCCATAAATAATACAACGCAATAACAACAGGACTCAGCTAACTGCGGCGTGCCACTGTTATTGCAGCCCCACTTGCCAAACCCACCCCCACCTGCACCCCCCGAAATCCCCACAAGCACCTAATGCGACATTCTTACGTGACAACGATTTATCCAGCCTGTATTGTGCTCACTTAATTTATGGCCCCGCTTAAAACCGTCCCCGGACAAAATTATTTTCTCATATTCAAATAAAAAAATTACAACCCCACATTTGGAGCGAGTCATAATTGCGCCGATGACTCCGCCGGGGTTCGTTTTGATTTTGTCAGAATAAGCGAGCGATTACGCGATTGTTTTTTGCGAGCGAATTCAATGATTTGCCCTTTGTCATTTTTGGAATGTCTCTTTTTTATTTTACGCGTGAATTTTTTGAATGGAAAAAATTGTGTATTGTTTGAACGTTTAAAATCGTTTTGGAAAGGACTCGGTAGCAGCGTTATTAAAATAGGAATCTCGTTTGCAATCTGTCTTTGTCTAATAATGTCCGTATTCCGTACCTTGAGTTTTCATAAAAGCGCGCAATTTATCTTATAATTTGCTGTCTTCCCGCGGTGACTTACCGAGGCTTTTGATTACGCAGCTTTGTGAACATAGGCATATTATTAGGCTTGAACATAGTGGCAAACTTGAAGGGGGAATTATGATTTGACTCAATCTACTTGAGAATTTTGTAACTGCCCCCCTACCTACTATCGAAGGGGAAATTGACGGGATCTAGTTCACAATTTCGGCTATTTATAAATGCCGTCATTCAAATTACGAAAAATTTATCCGACATATAGAAAAGTACCTATAATTTATTGTGCTAATTCAATCTTTGATCTTATACTAACTGTCTTTTATTAAGTTTTCTTTTTAATCCAATAGTGGCAAACATATTCCTGTATAAAGCGAAATACCATACTGGGTTAAACACTGCCCATTTTTATGTTTAATATTTCTTTATGATAACTTCCACCGGGTTGAAATTCCACCCTAAAAGCATGTGGCAGATATACAGAGAGACCATTAGTGCTCTATTTCTCCAAAGGTGTGGAACATTAAAAAACAACCGATGTGCGATACCAACATTTCCAACGCGCGGCAACCGTGTGACACTAACCGTCTAAATTGAAAACTGGTTCGGTACAAACGGACAGAACGAATTTGGTGTTTTTTTTATTGTCTGCACTCTTATAGTAGCTATCTGTACAGCAAATAATTTTGAACTTATGTCAGAGAATACATGAGTCGTTGTTATTAGTTTTAACTTTTATACTTAGTTAGGTATCCGGTTATGTTTATTACTGTTATAAGAATTTAAGAAGGCGTGGCCGACTAAATTAAAGGTTAAATTATTTTTTAAGTAAAAGATGCTTTTTCAAACATATTTATTGGGAACGGTTAAAAAAATACGCAATGTACTTAAAAAAAGTAATGAAAATTCGGTTAAGATATGTTAGGAGCTTTAAACCAAAGACACGCGAGCCGAGCGAGCGGAGCGAGCGTGCCAGGTGACTTTTTTACAAGAGGTCTTGAATAAATCCTTGGTAATTTTGCTCACTGTCTTCTGTAATTTAACAGTGTTGCATCCGGTAAATTATTGAGATTAATTAATTAAAGTGCTAAAACCTGCTACTTTAAGAAAAATATTGCACTTTATCGTATCATGGTAATTTGCAGATTATCTATTTAATGCGCAAATTAGTATTCCGTACTCTATCGGTAAAATTATACGAAAAACAATTGAATAAATGAACACAGACTAATCGTGCAGTGAAATAGCTGTCTTTTCTACCTTCTATATTATACACCTACCTACCTATACACAATTTTTATGGTAATTACACTTTTGTTATGATCTCTTAATTCAATTTAACGTCGCGGAAATTTTAAATTATGATTTTTGAGACACCCCTTGATTTGAATAATGGATGCCCCGTTACAGTTCCATTTGAATTTATTATTAAACTTATTTACTTTTACGGCTTGAAAGATATTATGTTAAAACAAGTTTTTTATACGAAAATGCGGAAGCCGTTTCTATTTAACTTGAAAGAAGGCATTTTTCTAAAGTATTTTTAGACGGGGCTGGCGGCGACGCATCTATTACCATGTATTTTTTTGTTTAATGAAATATTATTATTATGTTTAATGAAACATTTCTTTTTTACTGTGTGATAATGGTGTGATAACTGCAGTTTTGGTGTTTGCACCTGTTTAATATGTGACTTGCTTAATCGTAACTACATAGGTACACAAATGTTGCTAATTGAATCGTTTTCCTAGAATGAGTTATGTTTTAAAATAAATAAAATAAACGTTATTAAAACATTTTTATTTTTAAATAAGAGGTACCTAGTATGATCATAAAACAACCAAAATAATCATAAGAACATTACTCTAGATATTACCGTACTATTATATTTCCACGCTCAAGGATTATAATAAAGCAAGTAATTCACTCAACTAACTTTAATCGCGTAGAACTAATAAGCCCAAATTAAAGCCAGGAAGTGTGGTCAAAGATTAAGGGATCCTCCAAAGTTTGGGTTTGTAATATACGACTTTTTACCCCTAAATACCTTTTAAGGGATCGAAAATATCTCAAGAGCACAAAATATAAAGTAGAGAAAAAGGTTAGGAATATATCATGGCTTTCAATCACGCACACATGGACTTTACGAACAGACAATCTCAGGGCAAACCAGGCTATAGTCAGTACCTATACTATTACAGTTCCTATCGCAATAAAATAGCTATAAACAACATAGTATGAAAGTGTTTTCGAATACGGTCAGCGGCGCTTCTAGCTTAGAGCATACACCGCCTTCAAAAGAGGCTCTAATGACTACAATCCTTTTGAGTTTGAACTATTTTTTAGCTACAATAACCGTTACATCACAAAAAGTAATTAATTACAAAGCGATGATAGAAGTCATTGTTATGGCAACAGTCACCGGAGTATTAAGACCAAGAACCTTGTTCCAAAGAGTTTCTTTAGTCTTTATTCCTTAATTCAATAGCGATAAATGCTCCTTAAAACTTCGATAGAGTTAAAGCACACTATAACCTTTTTGATAAAAATATGGCCGAATTCATAACAGCTGATTTATTTTTGAGAGACGTGCAAGTGCATATCAACCTTGTTTTACCTGTGGGCCTACCGCCCAAGTAGCGTCAACTTCGCCGTCGGCTTCATTTAACAGATGGTTGTAATACATTGCTACTTTTCTTTGGTAAGTCTTTGTTTGTATTAAAAAAAAGAAGCAATGTATCACATCCATCTGTCAAATGAAGGCGACGGCGAAGTCGACGACACTTGGGCGGTAGGGCCCCTGTTCATGTTTTGTCCATGGATTCGTTACAACGACAACATCAATGGTGAAACAATTTCTTAAAACACGTTTATAAATTTAAATTATGAAGTTATATAAATCTTTAGCTAAAATTCACTTTATACTCGTATTTTGTGTCCAGAGTGAAATCGAATAGCAGCATAGAAGAATATTGTTGCGTCGTAATATTATATTATTATGAGGTTTCAGTTTGCCGTCCATCATTTCAGCTTCATAAATCGCGAATGATGTTGAGAAAATATAATATTACAGGGCGTTCGACATTTCCATTGTTTGTATGTACTGTTGTTTTGGAATATAACGTGTTTTTACTCTGAAATAATCCAACGTTGTTAGCTAAAACAACGTTCTAAATTATTAACTTTTTGGGTAGCTAATTTGTAACAGGATGATCATTAATTTGTGGTGCGCATCCCGACAGCGAGGCTGGACCTCTTCATCAAGGAAGACTTCTGGCCGCAGGGCGTGGTCTACAGGCGCTTCAGAGGGACGCTGCCTTGTGCCACCGATTCGACACACAAAGTGTCAAATTGATATTTTAACTAACATATTTTTAAGTTATTTACTAACTACATTGTTTTATAAATTATTTATGTTTAGTTTTAAGGTATATATCTATGGGCCATCGTTGCCTGAATATAAGAGAAAAAACAAATATTTAATTTTAAATAAAGCAATACAATATACATAATGACTAATGTTCGTGCGTGCACCTTATAATGTTAGTTATGGATGCTTTCTTTTCTATTTTCATGTTTTGATTTATACAATGCTCAAAACTTGCGAACTCTCATGGGCACACAAACCCTAGTGGTTTTGCCAGTGAGTAAATGTATAATAGAATCTGTATGTAATATGTCTTAAACAATAAAAAATAAACAATAAACAAGGTGGTACCAAATGATCTGATGATACTTAAACAGGTGATGGTGTTGCTTAAACTGAACAACTTTCTCCAAGGAACATAGGTCGAAAAACGAATTTTTTTTTCGCCTTTCCATAGTAAGTCGGTCAGCTGACCAACACATTTTGTATGGGAGTATGAAACATTTTTTTCGTTTTTCGACCTATGTTCCTTGGAGAAAATTATTCAGTTTAAGCAACACTATCACCTGTTTAAGTATCATCAGATCATTTGGTACCACCTTATATAATATATAAAAAAAATTATGTACATAAATAAGTAGTCTTGTTGTTTTAATATCAGTAGGTATAAGTAAACAAAAACAACCGTTATAAAGTCGTACCCAAAAAATCACCTAACACAAAGAATAAAAAATGAAAGAAATTATTTTAAATCATATAATAAGGGCGTAATGTTTCATATAATAAGGAGTTAAAGTTGTTAATTAAAGTAATGTTTAATGTAGCGACTCGGTCATACCGCTACATAAGCTATCGACGGATGACGAAGAAATGCAAGATCAGCGAAAAGTAGGTACAATATGTAAATTACGTAGACGTGACGTCGCACTACGTCAAGCTAATCGAGGCAAAAACGTATGGAGACGTGACTCACGATATCAAAGTTTTCTAAGCGCTTCGCTATAAATACAAATTCCATCATCAAACAGTTGGACCGCGGTGCCCTCCCCGAGCACAGACACCTCGCTCGGCAGAAGTACTTTACTTTTTGCTAAATATTATGATGAAGAGATCCCGCTTCAACTTAAGTTTAGCATTAAAGAGAGTTAAACACATTTAACTAATCACTTGCTACAAAACGATTGTTTGATTAACCATAAACTTCATAATATAATACACTGGAGAGTAATGTTCAGTACATCTCGTAACCACTGACACGGTCTCATAAACTATGATTAGAACAAACAGACATAGCAATTAGTGTCATCGTTATGAGAAGACACAACTAACGTGACGTATAATTGCAACCTGCGGGCGGATATCCGTGCATATAGATACGTATCTGTACGGAGGATGAATAGTCAATTTTATTAATACTAAATCGGGTGATTTTGAACTTACATACCATCCAAATTTCAAGGATGTGTCCAGTCCATGAAACTAAACAACTTTCTTTAAGAAACATGTGTCGAATTTCGCCACAAAATTTTGGTCACCCATACTAAATTGATCACGTGATCTTTTTGATTTGTATGGATCAATTATTAGCACTTGGTCGGATTCGCAAAAAGTCGGATTCTCATTTTGCCGGAAGATAGTCATAGTTGGTTTTTTTCTCTCATATTTGCCCATGTGTTCCTTAGAGAAAGTTGTTCAGTTTAATGGACTGAACACATCCTCAAAATTTAGAAAGTGTATACAAAATGTCTCGGTATAGATATAGGTAATGAATTGTAATATTGAGAAGCTCGGTGGCGCAGTCATTGTCAGTCAGTGGTATAGTGCCCGGCCCAGCGATTGCGTTGGTTAACCAATTTTTGCATGGGATGGGTGACCAAAAATTTATTCTCTCAAGCTCTTCTATGTTATGTCCCTCTCAGAGGGCACGTTAAGCCGTTGATCCCGTCTGCAATTGCAGTCGTTAACACCCATCAATCTGCATTGGGCCCGCGTGGTGGATCAAAGCCATCCTCCTTGTCCACCCATAAGGAAGGCCTGTGCCCTAGCATAGTGGGAACATTAAAATGGCTGATGGTCAATGAATTATATACACAATGGTGTAGATATTATAAGAGTCTCCTAAAATTGTGAATTGCAGGGTGACTCACGGAAGTGAAACTTAGCATGATCACCGAAACTCGAAATGATATTGAGATTTATCGGCACTTAAGACAATGTATTTTATCAGTTATAATGTCGATAAATCGTGAATGATCGGTTTATGAGGTTCTACTTATCAGTGGTATATCGAAGGTTTAACTTTATGGGAGGGGCCACCGCACCATATGAATGATATCACTGACAATAAAACAGTTGCTTAATAACTGATCCATAATAGGTTCTATCTCCTTAATAAAGTTAGGCTTTACGAATTAGCCGTTAATTGCCTTAAGGTGGGTTCAGACTAGAGCATTTAGACAGAACATCGAGCCGCCCGCGACAAACTAACATCTACCCTATGGCCGTCTGTCCATTGCCACATCACCGACCCTTCACCGAGAACTATTTTAAATTTAGTATTTTTGTTTCCAAATCTAGTATAGTGGGTCGAATGGTAAACGCAATTTACCCGTAGACCCATCAGTGGGACTACGGGTTATCACCTTACTTAGAGTCGCCGTCTCCGGATACGGTGAGGAGGACATGACTGACTGACTGATCACGTGACAGGGGTGCCGTGGACAGGCAGCAATTGTCAATGTACGATTAAATCGCTACCTTGGTGCCGTCATCACTTTCTTGATAACAGCATGGTCATTGGTGACAGAGGCGGTGGACAAACGGCGTAATACTCTTAATTTTGTTACACCATAACGTTATAACATTGACACCTTGCTCTAGTTTATAATCACCTTTAAGTAACAAACACGCCGTGAAAGTTGAACTGTCGTTTAAGTGTAGTCTCACGTGCGATAGGTGTCGGCTAATCTTTACGGCTCGTTAAATGACGATGTAAATGTCGCCTGTAAAAGCTTTGGTGGTAATTCAGATTCAGTGATTCGTCGTCAAAGTGACTGTTAAACATATTTCACGTTCAAGTTGCCGTCAAGATTTCGCTCTTGTGTACAGTGGTGGCCAGATTATTAAGGACACCAGTCGATTTTATACAGTCGTTTAAATATAAGCTATGCCGACGATATGGTGCTGCTGAGCCCCACGGTGGGTGGCCTTAGGGAAATGTTACATGTCTGCGAGACATATGCGGCTGAGCATGGGCTCAAATATAATGTCAAAAAGACCGAGTTCATGATCTTTGAGGCTGCTGGTAAATATCCCGATAATACAGCTAACGTTACCCTTAATGGCGTGAACATAAATCGTGTGATGAAATTTAAATATCTGGGGCATATCATTGCTAGCAGCCTCAAAGATGATGCTGATATTGAAAGGGAGCGTAGGGCTCTGGCGGTTAGAGGAAACATGTTGACTCGCAGATTTTCTCGTTGCTCAGAAGACGTTAAAGTCACACTTTTTAAGGCATATTGCCAAAACATATACACGGGAAATCTGTGGGTTAACCATACTAAAAAGTCGCTGGAGACACGGCGAATCCTTTATAATAATATCTTTAGGATGATGTTGGGTCTGCCTCGTTTTTGCAGTGCTTCTGGCATTGCGGAGTACCAAACTGATGGTTTTGAAGCCATCGTACGTAAAAAAACCGCATCCTTAATCCGCAGAGTGAGGGACAGTCCCAATAGCATCCTAAAGACTCTGGCAAATCGATACACTTCCCCACTGTGGAAGTGCTTTATTCGAAGAGTGACAGCCACGGGAACCTACCCTTTTATGTGATAGCCAGTCTTGGCACAATATGTTAATTTAATTCAATTTCATTTAATTACTAACAATAGCATTAAGATTAGGTACTAACACATATGGATGTTATTATCTGAAATAAAAATTATTTAATTTATTTAATTTAATTTAATTTATACAAACGAGGTAACTTTGAAGCCTTGGCCTCCGCCAAGGATTGACCTAACTGTGATCTGATAGCCATCCAGGAAGTGAATGGAGGAGATTCAGATCGCTATACACACCCAACTGATCTGATCAGCATTCTTAGAGATATAAGGATCAGAGTTTTCAGTTTCAGGATAGCCATACATTTTTATACGAATTTCGCGGTTTTTCATTCATTCATGGAAGTGTTTTATATACCAGTAGAACAAAAAACACTATAGAAATAAAATATATTGGAAAAGCTTTTATTCAGGTATGGGAATCTGGTCTGAAATGAAACTTTTTAATGCAAAAAACCGAAATGAAATCGGCCCCATAGTTTCTGAGGAAAATGTTAACAGACATACACACAAACAACCTCTATCACAAACACCTCCGTTCTATTCCGTCCGTTCGTGGGAAATAAAACAACGACAATTCAATCAAAATTCATAATAGTTAAATTACATCACAAAAATGTTCCTAAGCGAAAAAATATCTAAATAGATATAGCGATTGTATACACAGTTGGGGCAACTTTCTTCCAGTCACTCCCAAACTTGTATGCAAAAAAACACTTTACCGTCCAAACGAGAAGAACAAAAAAAAGTTAGTTAGACGCTAAGACAAAAAGGAAGGCAAATGCCTAATGGGCGACTTCAGGAAACACTTTGGCTAAACATTTGCTAATGGAAATGGAAGATAGCCAGGAGCCGAGATCTCAGTTGTTTTTTACGCACGACTTTTGTTGCCAAATTGCGGCTAGACTTTTTGCAAACATTAATTCGGCTTGTAACGTGTGAAGGCTTCTTTACAATTTGTAGCTTGACACACCTAATGTGAAGATACAGGGGAAGTCGGATTGTCGCCTGTCGTTTGTTTTTCGTTTTATGATGTTAAGATACGATAGGCGGCGGTTTTTAGGGTTCCGTACCCAAAGGGTAAAAACGGGACCCTATTAAAGCAATTTAGATTAAACCCCATGAAACCAGACCTAAGCCCGAATGTTTTTTTTGTAAAAGAAAGATTATTTCCACCTTTCCTCAGCATCACATCAGCATCATTTCGAAATCACATCAAAACAAACTCCATTTTATCTAATAACCGAAAAGTCCGAAAACTCGTAGAGATACAAAAAGGTCGAAGTCGCAGTTATTCCAAAAAAAAGAAACGAGATTATTGCCACTCTGCGACTTATGAAACTTTTAATAATCTAAGTGAAAAAACTTGGACAATAACTCAAGCCGCGGTGGGTTCAGGTGGCGGTAACTGCCCTACTGATTTACTTGTCAACTCGCTAACTGCTGGATAAGGATATTTTGTAACATTATGTGCCTTTTGTTGCCGAATCGAAATCTTGTTAAGACTTTGTTGGACGGAAATGAGTCTAATTTCGTTGAGATACTGCTTTGTATCGGGGTGTAAAACTTCTCGTAAATTGGAATTATTAAAAAAGTTGTCGATTTTCTTTTGTTTTTTAACTAGATGAACGAATGCGATAAAGTCAAGATAACGCCAACGCGTTTGCGATTATTATATTATTAATCTACCGGCCGACCACAGTTTCACGCGCATGGTTCCCGTTCCCGTGGAAATATCGGAATAAAATGTATTCTATGTTTTAATCTAGGCTATCTACTATCTGTGTGCCAAATTTCAACCAAATCTGTTCAGTAGTTTTTGCGTGATTGAGGAACAAACATCAAAACCCACAAACTTTCACATTTATAATATTAGTAGGATAATAATAGGAAATTAATAGGATTACAGACAATAGCAATGTACGATGTAATTACATGTCGCAAGCTCATGTCAATTATGAAAATTTATGAATTGTATGTACTTATAAAGTTTTAGGTGCAAAAGCACTCCCTGAAGAAAGGTCGCGAGTCCGGCGCGATGCGGAGGAGCGGATGCTCCAAGATTGGGAGCTCCAGTTGCAAACCCCGATTGCGGGGCATAGGACTGTTCAGGCCATTCGCCCGGTCCTCAGGCAGTGGCGGGATAGGGAGCATGGCTCCCTGACATACAGGATGACACAGGTACTTACCGGGCACGGTTGCTTCGGTAAGTACCTATTGAAACTTGCTTTTTTACTGTATTGAAAACAAAATTGTTAACTGGTGTTTTCCTAGATAATGAGCACTAGTTGTTTCAAGTATTTAAAATGTAGGTAGGTAATTAGTAAACGTTATGCTGGAATACTTAAATTGACGTTGGGATAGAAATAAAAGATGTACCTTGTCTCAATGCCTAGGTTTTATTTACTTCCCTGGTTGATCCAAAGTACACAAGGCTTTCCTTCTCTTAGATTATTATGTTAGGTACTTAATTAGTTTTACACATCATCCTGGATATTTAAATTTAGGGTTCTAACTAAAATACAATCAAGCGCTATGAGGTGTAGGTATATGAGAAAGGAAACCCTAGTGGAGAATATATCAATATATCAATCCAAGCATTGCAAATGCATAAGCCCAGGCGGGGTCGCTTTATGTTGGTTCGTGATTATGATTAAATCATCCCAATTACTAAAAGAAAATTAATTAAATAATCAGTCTAAATTTTGTACGGAAAACTAACTGGAAGCCCTTCAAGAGATCCTAGATTGGTAGCGGCATATCATCCCGGCGGCAGCGGCTGGGAGAGAATTATTATATAAAACGGTCCCAGCGTCTGTCGACTGGATGTGGTGAACTGACCTTCATGGATCCTCGATGGAAACAATGTAACGGCTTCATACCCTGACTTGCTGCGTTATCATCAAAGAATGTGTTCCATCGCAGGAGGTTAGTGATGGAAGGAACTAACCAGTAGATCACCGATATCCAAACCAAAGGTAAGAAATTAAATTAAGGAAAAGACGAAAAAACCCATCTGAAACAATAAACATGTGGTGAGTACAATTCACAAATATTTCACTTTCAGATTCAACTTTGGAAATTTCAAAATGTTTGACTTACCGCAGATGCCTTTTGATTTTGAGTATTATATTTTAACAACTCATGGCGGTTCTGCGAACCACTCCACAACCCTGGAAGGAATAGCACGGCACATGTTGAACAACCATCAGAATATTTCGATTTCTCCAAAAAATACAACATGTGGGAAAATGTTTTACTTACCAAAATTAGATATTCAAGGGGAATTCCCTCATTTTAATAAAATGTTAGCCGATGATTACGGCTAATTTTCTTTTCCATGCTCCAGGAGACCATTCTCCCAAAAAAAATGAAATCTAAAAATGACCCTGATTAGCCATTTTTCTGACAGCTCCTCTCCCGACTTTTTTTTTTTTTATGAGTAACCACAGACGAGAACTAGGTCTAACTTCAAATATTTTCCTGATTTGTCAGGCTGCTAACGCCATCTCTTGTGAGGCTTGAGAAGTACACTCTTTTCAACTAACGATTTTGAAGAAAATTAATAACTATTTTTATAGAAATATAACGTTAAAAAAATTTGCAACGTTACAATACACCCCCTCCAATGAAAGTTTCGAACGTAGTGAGAAACTACGCTGCCCTCAGCGTCAGTAATTAAAATCCTACCGGAGGAGCGTGCAACCATTGACTGAAAACATGCTAAAACCAAAACCTGTGGAATTGAGACAAAAAAACTTAACCTAAAAATCCGCCTTGGCGTCGCCGGGACTCCGGAGAGACTCCGACACACGAAGATGGCCTACGGTATGGCGGGTAAACAACAGCTTACCATAAAAACACCATAGCCATAAATCCAAAATAATCACCAAAACCAGACCGCGGCATGGTGGGTAAAAAAAAATACCGTCAAAGTCACCACACCAGTAGCCTTAAGCCAAAACCCATAACCAAAACAAATGTAGGAAAAAATCTATCATAAATAAATACATACCAAAAATATATAAAAAAACAGTATAAATAGATAAATACTCGCATAAATAAATACCAAGTATAAATAAAAATAAATACCAGCACTGCACCACATAAAAAAAAATATTGCAGCACCGATTTTTGTCCAATCGTGCGCATGAAAAAAAACCTACAGAAAGTCAAACCAATACCCCCCATCTTCAGGACTATTCTCAACCCTATCTTACCCCGCTGTCCGGAAATACCCATAACAATTTCATTCTCCTTACATTCATCACCTTGTTTCCCTCAACTACCAAAACTCAATCAAACTCCATCAAACATCCATCATCTGTCCTACTCGGTAGCAACAAGCTTGAAAACTGCCGTTGCCACTATCCTTTTATTCACCCCTGAGTTTTTATTATAGAGGTACTCGAAAAACTCTCTTATTCCTCCACCCCTGAGTTTTTGTATAAAGAGGGTACTCGTAAAACCCCCTATTCCTTAGGACGGACAAGCGGTCACTAAGGGATCGACAACCGTCGTCAGGTAAACCCTCGAGTTGTGATACAAAAGAATCTACAACCGTCTTCGCAGTATAAAAAACCGCTCGAGTTGAGAAACTAAGGCACCAATTTAAGCTAGGCCGGCACCACACAAAACAACAACCGTCTTCGCAGCATAAAGCCCTCGAGTTGTGTAAAAAAAACACGACCATATTCGCAGTGAACTGAAGAATAGGCGTGAAACAGCACAAAATTGACCGTCTTTGGGAAAAATATAAAAAATAGGCCCTCGGGTCAAATACATACTTACATACATTTATATAAGTACATATTATAAAATAAAAATATAAATGTACAAACATACAATACATGTGTACATAAATAATAAAAAAAATATGGGGTACATAAATAAATATTTAGTGCAGTGCCAAAAAAAAATTATAAAAAAATAACCTAAGTCAAACCCTAGAGGTTTCACTTCGGCATCGCCGGGTCCCTAAAGAGACACCGACGTACAAAATGTGGCTTACAGCATGGCGGCAATAACAGCCATAACCGTTTAAAAAAATTCCACCAAACAAAAACGAAAAATAAAAAAACGTGTTGCTGCTGGATGAACAGGTAATAGGCGTGCCGTCTGTATCCCGTTTCAGTAACCGTTACTAAACTATGACCGAGAAAAAAAAATTCCCAAAAAAAAAATTTAGTTCCAAAAAACTCGAAGTTCGGTACTACAAATTCTAAAATATTAACAGTCTTTATTTAATTCTCCACTAAAGTTGAACAAAAATTTTGTCCTAAAATTTTTTCAAACTGATGGTCACCCTAGTTCATGATCAAAATTTTATTTTTTCCAGTCTTGGGGACCAATCGTCAAAATACCTTTAAACTGTTTTGTTAACACAAAATTCTTATTGTTAAAATGTATTAATTAACATGTTAAATTCTTTACTTAAAGTTAACATTCTATAAATTTTAACAAAACTTTAACTAATTGTTTTACTGCCTGTACCTACTATGAACCATCAAATCTTCTATATAAAAGGTACATAAACAAATCACCTTCTAAAAATAGAATAAGTAAATCCTTCTATTTTTATAAAGTATTTCTTAAAAAAAAAATACAACATTATGTTGACTTAAAATTATCAAACATAGTAAGTAATAGTTTGTGTTGACAAATTAGACCAAACCTAATAAAAATGGTTTTAGGTTCGTCGCATTTCAAATTGTTCCAAATTATTTTTTTGTAATTAGGTAGGTACCAACATAATAAAACAACACAAATGATAGGTACCAAACAAACAAATAACTTAATGCTCACAAACCATGTCTTGTCAAACTTTACCGAACAAAAAATTACAATATTTAAGTCTACGTTCAATATAAACTATTTTAATACCAAATTTTCTCTAAAATTAATTGAATTGGGATTAATTTAATCATAATAAAGGGGCGCCATTGAAAACTTGTTTTTTTTTTTTTTTATGAGTAACCACAGACGAGAACTAGGTCTAACTTCAAATATTTTCCTGATTTGTCAGGCTGCTAACGCCATCTCTTGTGAGGCTTGAGAAGTACACTCTTTTCAACTAACGATTTTGAAGAAAATTAATAACTATTTTTATAGAAATATAACGTTAAAAAAATTTGCAACGTTACAATATGTCGAATACGGAGAGAGGCCGCTCCGGTGTGCCACGACTGCGGCGCACCGGTCGACACCACGGAGCACACTCTTGCAGAGTGTCCGACGTGGTCGTCACAGCGGAGAGAGCTAATGGCGGTCATTGGAGGGGACCTCTCGCTTCCCAGCGTGGCAGTCGCCATGCTGGGTGGTGACAGGTCGTGGCAGGCGGTGGTCTCCTTCTGTGAGGACGTGATGTCACAGAAGGAGGCCGCAGAGAGGGACCGAGAGGCGGATGCGGACGCAGACCCGCTCCGACGGAGACGGCCAGGAAGAAGGAGGAGGCGCTACGCACACCTCATTCCTCCCTAGTCCTTGTCAGGGGACGAGTGCCAATTGGTGCTCCTCCAAGTGCCGGGCTCGTTGGGGCGTCAACACCAGGACCACACGGTGCGTGACATCACGGTCCCGTGGGTCCTGCGTGTTAGGTGGTGCGGGAAACAGTAGGGGGTTTAGTGGGTAGGGCCGGGGCGGCGAGTCCCACATACCTTCGGGATGCATAACCGCATTCCCCCTACTATAAAAAAAAAAAAAAAAAAAAAAAAAAAAAAGGTGCAAAAGCACTAAACTTAATAATCGCCTAAGTCTTTTCTTATCTACAACTCGACCAAGATAACTAGGCGAATGACAGCTACATGACGGCTAAGTTTTTGACACCGTTTTAATTTGGTCGTGTTGTAGTTAGGAAAAGGAAAAGAGGAAAACTTTTAAGTAAGCGCTACCACACACAGGCGACTTTTGTCTCCTCAACTATTTTGTCTCTCACATGATTTGTATGAAAAGTAGCCGACGACTGCGTCGCTTCGTGTGCGCGCTTCCATTTAAACCTGTGGACTTGAGACAGAATCAAAACAGTTGCTGGGCGACTAAGTTGCCTGTGTGCGATAGCGCTAAGAGTTAGCGATCAAATAAATACAAAAGATCTCAATGCGTTTTTTGTGGAGGCTGCAGCTTTCTTCGTAATATTCATGTTATTAAGTAGTATTTTGTTATGTTCCTAACTCTTGTCTTATATTTCTTAATAATAAATTAATCTATGTAGTTATTTCTTACTTTATAACTTCTTTAAAAATTATAATCAACGTTGTGACCACAGAAAAGTTGCATTCTTAAACTCCCCCAACAAATTACGAGTGTCGAGTTATGAAAATTGTTTTGTTTTTATTTGCGATTAAATAGATTGCTCTTAGCTTATTGGCAGATAACTTTGGATCCCGCTGTTTTTGTTTATTCGCTAAACCGAATGTAGCAAAATGTGCCATTTCAAAATTAACGAACATGCAACTTGGACGATAATAAATCTTAGGCCAATAGATTTACAGCATATTGTCGTTTAACATTTGTGTGACTTCGAATTCGCGATACAAAACTTTATGTTATCGTGTTTGACTTGTAAATAAGCGAGTGAAATTCTGATCGGAGGTTGCCATTTTAATCGGTAGCTTTTTTTTTTTGCAAATAAACGCTTTAAAAATGAGATATTGGAGCTGTTTTATGTTATGTTTTGAAGCCTTCGCAGCAACAATTCAATGCCTACGATGAGAAAATATAAATATTTTTGATTTTTTTAGACTTTTGGCATTCACAATGCTATTGTTATACATATTAAGGTAATAATATAATAGAAAAAAAATATAATAAATATAAATATTATTTGGTAAAACAGACTAAATATAATTTCTTCGTCTTCCAAGATTTCGTCTATGTGGAAAGTTTGTTTGCAATCCCTTGGGAACAATTCTTTTTTTAGGATGAAAGGTACTCTATGTCCTTCTCTGTAACCCTGACAACATGTATGCAAAATTTCATGATGATCGGTTCAGTAGTTAAGGCGTGAAGGCTTTTATAATATTAGTAAGGATGCAACATTTTTTATAAAGTCAATTTGTTTAACCATATTAAATAAGTATATACACATTTATATCACCTCATTAAAGGTTAAAAATAAAAACTCAGAAATGATAATTTTGATCCTAAAAAATGCATCGTTTTTTCGTAAAAATGTATGACATGTTAGTTAAAAAGCGTATTGGAAAACCAGAAGCACAAACATATTAATTTTGATACTAAAAATAAATTACATATATTTTTTTCGTAAAAAGTTATGTCATTTTAGTCACAAATAAGGTATTTTACAGTATGAAGTGAGTTTTCATGTTACTGATACGTTTTAAAGAATAACCAGTCTTCGCAACAATATCTTTAAGTCGAGCATACATTTTATTTTATGTGTCTCTTCATAGGAGGTACTTCATCATATTTTACGGCTAAAGTACATATAAAGCCACTACTTCACTTTCATCTTGAACACATTACATTTCTTATTCCTTAAAACTTGCAACATTCTATTTGAATTTTGTTTAAAACACCAAGTTTGTAAAATGTTGATAAACAATGAACTCTGTGTACATTGTGAAGCGGGCAAATAAAGCTCGGGAAATTTCGCAAAGACGATAATAATTTGGCGTACTGTATAGACCAACTTCTGTGGAAACAGTCGGTAATGAACTTTTCCTAATTAGCGGTTAAGTTATTTGACTCTGAATCAGGCGGTGTCAGAAATTATATGTACTTTGTGTGTTCCGGCGAACTCCTTTCATGCTGGAGCAATTAATTATGTGCAAAGAAGAAGACGGAAGTTTGTGTATCACTATTCACATTGGGGAATACAAAAGGATGTATTTGGTATGGCTATAGTAATACGATCATTAATTAGGTTAGGTACTACCACATAATATATAAAAGTACTAACTTAACGTACAAAGCCCATCCGCGCGAGGACAATTAAATAATAAGCTACTCTCGATGCACGGCAATAAAGTACAATTTCGAATTGCACAGCGCTGCGTGCCTATTATTATAAGCACCTCCGAAGCGTTTCTCTTTCTATCGCGTAGCTTTGTCTCAACCGACGCATGACATCCCTCGTGCGATGGCTCGACTGAGTCAGCCGCGAGCAGCAGGCTAATAAACGCTTAAGAACGGAGTGAGACCCCCAGGTACTATTTATAATAGTAGATTATACAACAAGTGAATAAAAAGGGAATTTAGTTCGAGGGACTAAGTTGGATCCCGAGAGTAGCGAAGGATTCTAGAGTTGAATCCCGAGCGTAGCGAGGGATTCAAAAGTAGAATCCTGAGCGAAGCGAGGGATACAAAGGACCGAGATGAAATTTTTTTTTCACGAGTTGTGTACTCTACTTTTTACCATTGACTGCGAGAAAACAAATACTACTTTATACTTAGTATTTATAGTTGACCATCAGCCATTTTTAATGTACCCACTGCTGGGGCACAGGCTTTCCTTATGGGTGGTGGGAGGATGGGCCATAACCCATCGCGCGGGCCCAATGCGGATTGATGGGTGTTAACGACTGCAAATGCAGCTGGGACCAACGGCTTAACGTGCCTTCCGAGACACGGAGGAGCTCGAGATAATACATTTTTGGTTACCCATCCCATGACCGACCCATGCGTGAAATTAGAAATTTTCCAAT
This sequence comes from Agriphila tristella, assembly GCA_928269145.1. Lineage (NCBI taxonomy): Eukaryota > Metazoa > Arthropoda > Insecta > Lepidoptera > Crambidae > Agriphila > Agriphila tristella. The sequence goes on along the minus strand of OV743436.1, from coordinate 23,573,286 downwards.
GACATAAAACAACCACGCTAAGAGAAAGATTTCATGATCAGTCTGGGATCAATCCATTTCATCAGTGTGTATAGACTTTGAACTTTTTCAGACTGAATATCGTACCAGACTGATGGAATAGACTGAACATTCAATCTCCCTCTAATAGATGGAAAAGAACCCAAAGATAAGACACCAAAAAGAACCTAATTAAATTGATACTAAAAAGAACCTAATTAAATTTGGCGGGATATTTATGGCTCTATGGAATAGCTCCATAGCAGCCATTAGGTATAGCAACTTTTTTGTACTAATTTATGATGCGCGCTTGTTCCAAATTCAAATTATTTTTATTCACTCGGTGAATAAAATCGCTTATTATTCACTCTTATCGTTGAATTAAACGCACTTTTTAGAGTGGCGATGGTAAAAATACTTAAATGTCATAGTTTAGGTGGGGGCTGGTTCAGTATCAATGAAAAAAAATATTTCAAAATGTTTCAATGCGTGAAACTTGAAAATGTGATACAAAAAATTCAGCAATCATCGTAGAGCTTAATCTTAACATCTTAGAGTAAGTAATTAGTAAGCCCAGTTTTGTAAAGTTCTGATGATATTCCCACATAGCTAATAAACCTCTCGAGCCATTTAAAATGTTAAAAAGTGAGACTTTTCCATAAGGCTTTGAAGCTCGATAAAACACAGCTATAAACCCAGTGTAACGTGAAAATAAATTGGCAAAAACCGTAGTAAGACATGTGGCCTAATACCCGCGACTGTGGCGCCCCCTTTGAAACAAAAAATGAGCTCGAATTCTCATCCCCGAGGGCTCACGCGACTAATTCAACAGATTCCGATGCAGTGACAAATGTTACGTTTTTTCGCTCCCAGATTCGTAAGAGGACAAAAGTGGGGCTATGAGAATAGCGGCTTTGTTCTTTTTTATTGAGCATTAGCCCGCGACTTCGTCTGCGTGGATAGTATTTTGTCTATCCCTCGGGAACAATACTTTTTTTCGGGATGAAAGGTACCCTATGTCCTTCTCTGTACCCCTGACAACGTGTGTGTAAAATTTCATGATGATCAGTTCAGTAGTTAAGACGTAAAGGCGTAACAAACAAACAAATAAACAAACAAACTTTCGCATTTATAATATTAAGTAAGTAAGGATACAGGGCTGGCTGCTGGGGTCGTATTTTTGAATCCTTTGGCTGGCGTGGATTCAAAAATAGGGCCCCTGGCATGCAATATCTAGTACAGGAGTTATATTTCCGGACCTTGAAAATAAAGTAATACCTATTCTCAGTAAAAAATAAATAAATTTAGTTCTGGGGTTCGGATGGAATTATTCCTACTTACCTTGTATTTAAAAGTATTATTAAGGAAATTGTTAGACTTTAGCGAATATCGTGAATCATGTCGATTGTTACAGTTTATAAAATACGTCAAAATATTGAAATAATGTCGTAATACAACGTTTTGTGTATTGTCAACCACACCAATTGGGTGTCGTTTACATTTTTTAAAGGAGCCACACCACCGTAGTGAAGTTCTAATAGTAAACATGCATTCATAGATATCAGTAATTTATCATTCGTAACATCACAACGTGACATGTCACACATCACTAGTTGGCAGTAGTTGACAATACACGCAACGTTTTAGGCTTGTAAAGATTCTTGAGCTTCTTTTACAACTTTCCACCGGAAGTTGTAAAGCCGCTGTTTTCATGGCCCTCCTCTAAGATCGTGCAAAAACCGGTCCTAAGCGGAAATTCAAATTGAATGACAATAAGATTGACGGGCCACCACCAGATAACGGACCCATTTCATTTCGCGGGGTTTTATATACAGCTTAAGAGATGTATTACTTTGTGGATGTATCAGTCTGCAAATGTGATACGTTTTTGTTCTTACTATTTTAGTTTTTGTCCATTGGACCGTTTCTTACTGATGGAATGACAAATTATCTGAAACTTATTCCAATCTGAAATTCTGCCAAAAAAGTGTTTTAATAAAATCTAGTTCATTTTATTTTTATACCGGTCATCAGAAAATACTTATTTCAAAAACTATTTCAGCGCTTTCATTCCAATTAATATTTATTTCTATAGTTTTCATCACTTTTATGATGTGTGTTTTATCCCAAAGCATGATTTCTGCAGATTTCGAAGGGAAAATTGATTTATTTTGAAATTAACTAAAGCAGGTACACAAAATGAAACAAAAAAAAACTCAATGGATTTTTTTACACTAAAATTAAAAAAATAAAATATGGAAATCAATAACTTTTTTTTCTTTGTCCCAAGTAGAGTTTACTACTAAAATAAAAGCGTGAGGTATTTTGGCTCCACTGACTATCGTACTAAGTGCTGTATTTTAGTACAAATAGTTCTTAATGGTTAAAAATGCTACTGTTACGGCTTCTGCCAAGAATACATTGGCTATTAAGTAGTGAAGATAATTATCAGAGTTAGGTATTATATTTTTTTTAACGCCAGTTGGCAGAATTAATGGCCAATTTAAGTATAGCCTTAGTAGCTGAAGATATTTAATCTGTGTAAGAAAAAACCATAGACTTAGAAAATTTTTCGCTATTATGGAAAAAAACATTTATTTTTTGCTACAAGAAAAAACTCAAAAGGTAGATACGAGTACGAAGTCATTTCACACTTACAAAATTTGCTATTTAGAAAAGTTAATATTGGCAATTTTGGGTCCAAAATATAATACCTAATACTTACTACAAGATTTTTTATTACAACAGACAACAATAAAGTAACCTATTTAGATGCCTTTATCATTATTCAAACCTATTCATGGTTTTATCAACACATTACATTGCAGTGCAATAAACGCATACATTACAGGCGCTGCAGTCGTCTATTATCGTTAATTTTATCTCAGTTCTTATCATAAGCAAAGTTGTATGTTACTTTTCACACCACATGCTCGACAATGCCGAATTATATGTCATGTAAACCTTACCGAAAGCAAGACATTATATCTCTTGGCTTTAGCCGGGTTATAATGTTCTATTATAACCCGCTGGTCAATAATGTGATTTTCACTTTCATAATTCTTATTACGATGTCCATAAAGTCTAATTTCACTAAACAGAATGGGTCCTCAGCGGGCGCGGCCAACTCGATTTTCGAAGACCGAGGCGTGGCCCACTAGATTCGCACTGAGACGAACTTCATTTGTTTGTCAAATCGAGTAGGCCACGCCAGTTGAAAGAAGTTGCTATAGCCGTAGCTAGTAGTACTACTAGCTTTAGAAGATTCTATAAATATACACGGTGTACATATAAAAATATAACGTTATATTTCCATAATTGGACTAATGTCTCCAATATCAATTTCCACTATTAATATGCTGTAATAAACACTATCTACTAAGCCTGGTTTTTTATTGTCTCGCATAAAGTGAGAAAAGTAGAGTATACACCACCGGGATAAAACTGTTTTTTTCTTGGGCGCTTGAATCCCTCACTGCACTCAGGACTCAATCTTAATTCCCTCGCTTTGCTCGGGAATTAACTTGTAACACCCTCGCTGCGCTCGGGAGTTATATTTGGAGTCCTTCGTTACGTTCAGGATTCAATGTAGCGCCCGTGACATAAAACAGTGCTTTATCCCCTTGGTGTATAATCTACTATTAAGGTTATCTAACTCGTTCATGCTACTTTTGTTCAAAAATTGTATGCCATTTTTTATATGTATCCAGTAGGACGATATTTCAATCTTCCACCAAGACAAAAGAATGTTTTAACTCGATATTGCTTACATTAATCGAACTATTGATAATAATACCTACCTATGGGAGAGTAATCTGAACTCTTGCTTGGATTTTAAAATTAAAATTAAAATTTCATGAAACCGGTGGGAAATGAAGAAAAGAGTCATGGAGCTTTGGGAATAACCCATTGGTAGACTTGTGGCTCTACAATGATTGTACTTTTTAGTAGAAACAAAAATCCGACGAAACAAAAAAATTACGTAAAGAAAATCTGTCGAAACGGAAATAAAGGGTTAGTGCTTACTGTTTTCGGTATCGAAAACTATCTCTTTCTTTCACTTGTATTGACTAAGAGCACTATGAGCAGTTTATCTGATAGATTTCGATAGCGAAAACAGTATACCACGCCTTATGGTAGAGCCACTGTTTTAATAAAGAAAGAAATAGTGACAAAACCGAAACCCACTATTAAGGAGAGCACTTCAGTATCATACAAAATGGGGCAACTGTATTATACACCACGTAATTCCAGCGTTCATGAGGCGTCGTACCAACACATTACAGAAGTTTTTCAACTAGAACCAACTTCCTGCAGTGTTAGCCATGCTTATGAAACTATTTAACTCCTGGCGTGGATGGAACTTGATTACCTAACTTCATAAAAACTCCGCAAAATATTCACTCTTAAATTTTTATGTCGCATTTCCATGTTTTAAGTATCTACGTAAAGTAAACTTTCATATAGACAAGTTATGCTATGAATAAAGTTTCGTTTAATTTAGGACAAAACAGTTTCGTTTCGTGTCAGCCGCTCATAATGTAATGTTTCTATAATAATATAGAGCCGATATCGATAGTAGAATAGAAATGATAGAACGCCATTACTATAATGATCATCTATTGGAATGTTGATTGTATTTCGAACCGTTCACATTCAGTGCTTGATATGCCCAACTCAAAGTTATTATCGTTTATTTTAATATCATTGTTACAAGCAATGATATTATTATCATATTTTTAACCCCCGACGCAAAAAGAGAGGGGTGTTATTAGTTTAACGTGTCTGTATATCTGTCTGTGTGTGGTACCGTAGCTCCTAAACGGATGAACCGATTTTAGTTTAGTTTTTTTTGTGTCATAGATAATTTTATCCCGAGTGTTCTTAGCCATGTTTCATGAAAATCTGTTCAGCCATTTTAAAATCATCAGCTCTTTTCTTCTTAATGTCGGGATCTCACTCAATGATATTGGAAGTATATGGTAGGGTAACCATCACCTGATCAGCCGTTTGAAGATCAGCAGCTCTGAGGGGATCTGACTAGCTTCCATATGTCCAATCGATTCGAAATTTGGTATCGTGTTACTTTAACGATATTGGAAGTATACGGTAAGGTTTGGTCGGGGGTTTTTAAATTTTTAATTTCATTAATTATTAAATGTTACAATTAGTACAGTAATATAATTTGTTACTTGTCCAAAGTAAGTATTTAGGTACTTAATAGCACAAGAAAGTTTTCTGACTCTTCACCGCACACAGCTACTTTTGAGCTCAAAGAGTTTTAACTGTTACACTAGTGGCTCCGTGAGCTGTAGACCTCGCGAAAAAATAAAATAAAATGTCGCCATGAAGTTTTCAAAGCACACAGTAGGTACGTGAGTATTGCAGCTAGATGGTGCTTCTAATTATGATCATTTTTCAAAATGGGTGAGTATTTTTTTTATAAATTTGGAAAAATGGCTTGACTGAACAGTTATATATAATTATCGAACCTACTCACAAAATTTCACCAGAATCTGTTGAGAAATGCGACTTGTTGAGGAGATCAAACAGCCGGAAAGCTGGAATGAAATATGGTTTTTTACATATCTCCGACATTTTCACAAATTTCGAAAAACTGTCTCGACAAAAAAAATTATATATTTATCGAACCTGCTCACAAAATTTCACCGAGATCGGTTAAGAAATGCGACCTGTAGAGGAGAACAGCCAGCGCTGGAAATACGGACTGAAATTTGATTTTTTTACATTATCTCCGCCAATTAGAAAAAAAATGAAAAACTGGCTTGACATAAGAAATCTATACAATTTTCAAACCTGCTTACAAAATTTTACGAGAATCGGTTGAGAAATGCTACCTTTAGAGGAAAACAGACAGCCCTGGAAAGCCGGACTGAAATATGTATTTTTAACATTTCTCCGTCATTTTAAAAAAAATCCATAAAATGGCGTGACAAAAAAAATCTATATTATTTTCGAACCGGCTCACAAAATTTCACGAGAATCGGTTGAGAAATGCGACCTGTAGAGGAGAACATCCAGCGTCAGAAAGCCGGACTGAAATACATTTTTCTTACATATCTCCGCGGTTACGAAAAATTTAGAAAAACTGTCTAAACTTGAAAAAATCTATATGATTTTCGAACCTGCCCACAAAATTTCACGAAATTCGGTTAAGAGATGCGACCTTTAGAGGAGAAAAGACAGAGCCGGAAAGCTGGATTGCAATAGGTTTTTTTTACATATCTCCGCCATTTCGAAAAAAATCGAAAAAGTGGCGTGAAAAAAAATTCTAGATCATTTTCAAACTTGCTCAGAAAATTTCACGAGAATCGCTTGAGAAATGCGACCTGTAGAGGAGAACAGACAGCGCTGGAAAGCCGAAAAACCTGTTTTTTAACATATCTCCGCCATTTTGAAAAATTAAAAAAATCTGGCTCGACAAAAAAAATCCATATAATTTTCGAACCTGCTCACAAATTTTCACGAGAATCGGTTGAGAAATGCGACCTGTAGAAGAGAACATACAGACATACGAAAGAATTTTTGCCCAAGCTGAAGCAGAGACGCTTCGCTCGCACTTCGTGCTCGCTCGGTTAATTATTACATCATTATTAACATCACTAGCTCTAGCTAGCTCTAGCTATGATTAGGCATAGGGGACACCTCCCTTATCGGTTAGAGCATTGAGAGCAATATCGCTATTGGGAAGTGATAATGCCGTAGACATCAGCTAGAGTTATTCAAGATAATAGTTTTATTGGTCACCCATCTGGCCAGAGGTCTCCAGCTCACAGAGCCACTAGCTTACTCTTTGTGGCTTGGCCATTTCGCTACATGGAAAAATTTTCATATGAAAATGTTTTTGGTAGGATATTTCTTACTCTTTCGCTTGCAGATAAAGTGGTCTCCAAACTTTCCCATATTTAGTGACTTTAATGGAGCCAGCAGTACTTTAAAAGTTATCCAAAATCCTTCTCTCTTTAATTCCCAGAGTCAAGTCCCATGGCGTAACGGGCATGTATATGGGACTATTTAATTCCTGCCCGACAGGACGTGATAAGTTGGTGGGATTCCAAGATTTCCCGCGGTGCAGTATGTCGCAGATTAGATAATGTTTTTAAAGTCACATTTGGGAAATTTTTAACCTTTTCTGTTTTTCGTCAGCATGAAAAAAAGTGAAAATATTCAGCATGAAAAAAAGTGTAAATAATATCATTTCACATAGAGAGTAAAGTCCTTTGTATCGGCCTCAACAACGGCTTCGAAGTATCGGCGATGAATGCAGACAAATGACAACTACTTAGTACTTTCTACGGTAACTACGGTACCGAACTTTCAGTAGGGAAGTTAGGTACGACTCGTCTGCGCGGCGGTGATGGCAGGACGACCCCTTGCCCCATTCCCAGCGAACTAAAATCTATGGAAGTGTAATTGAAAAAATATATTGCTTAAAAAATAGCACCACGGGGCTAAAAAATTACAACTCGCACAGCATTTAGTCAGGCCAGCCACGCCCGGTGACAGACGTTAGTACATACTTATATGGTCTTTACTTACAGTAATTGCATTTGATTTTAAAGAAAAGAGAGAGTTTATTAGAAATGACGTCCTGTGTAGTCAGGTGTAGTCATATGGTATGAAAGACGCAAAGAAGGCAAAAATATGCAGAGATGTCAAAAGTATGAAATATGTTTTCGAATTATATATGAGTAGGTATACAGATAATGGTCGCTATAATGCAACCAGTGTTCAGTCGCTTAGTGCTGCATTATTAAATGCCAGCATTTTAACCCACCCACTTGGTTATAATTTTTATGTGATGCAATTTTTTGAGCGGAATGCTTGTTCCTTAGATTTTAGTTTGCGGCGTTTGCGGCCGAGTTCCTTAACAAATAATAATTACACTCGGATACTACGTAGTAGATTTTACTAATGAATCAATATGAAGTTTTCCAATTTTATTTGCAAATTTTTATAGTTTTTGGTGATGCAATGTTCATAATAATAAATTGTATTAAGTGTTAAATATTTTTTTACAAGTGCTAATTTGTTATATTGTCCACACTTATCCACATTTAAAATAATGTTCCATAAACGTGAATACCTATAATTGGCTTACTGTTAATATATAAAAGATATTATTCTGTTTGTATTGCTATTAGTCTTCCAAATACTAGGTACCTAAATAAATAAAATAATGGTAAGCTTTATGCCGAATGTCTGTATATTTTTAGGATTCACATATTTCTAAGGATACTTAATAAATAAATCGAAGGATAGTAATATTATTTTAGCAAATGCTTTGATTTATTGTATTAAAGTTTCAGACATAATCGTAGTTTAGGTCATGTTTAAGTACTTATACATGTAAGAAGTACTAAATCACAAAGAAAATTACTAAAACCCGGACTTTTTTGTGTTCAAAGATACACTCAATACATTAATTCCGATTTTACCTTTCGGATTTCCTAAGTAAAGGAGACGGATTTGCATATTTTATCTGATCAAAGAGAAACGCACCTCATGGAACAGCCTTAGTATATTTAACAGCAGCCTTATCGATTTAATTTTCAATTGATTCACTAAGCCGAATGATTTACTTCGAAAGCGTTTTAGAGGATTAAGAAAAAAAAAGACGAAAAAAGAAAAAAGTCGCCATCCATTTGTATCCAATTTAAAATCAAATTAGAAGTAAATACACTTTCTATTTTATCCAATCACGTGCGGGGCAACGTTTCAAACACAGTGTAAGTATAGACAGCATGTTAAGAGCATGGTATAGTAATATACTGCGCAAGGTATAGCATTCCAATTCCGAAGTAATTCCTATACAGAGGAAGTAATTCCTCTCACTCACGTAAGTGAGTCACACGAAGTTTACGTCATTATGAAAATTACGTCGTATTGAAAATTACGTTCATTCATCTTTAACTTGAACTATTTCATTTGCTAAGAGAAACAAATCACAATCAAAATTCATTGTAATAATTTGTAATGAGTGTGACAGAAAAAAAATATCCTTAATTTTTTGCTGGCTACTATACCTATAAAGTCACGCAATTGGGTAGTGACGTAAGCCTGTTTTTCTCCCGGAATGCCCTTGTTTTCTTGAATCATGGTTAAAAGTTGAGATTGGAATGAGATGAATATAAAACAGAATACAGATATACCTATATTATAGTTGGCTGTCAGTGTCAGCGATAGGAGTGTTAAATTCAATTATTTTTGTTGTTTTAACATCAACGTAAATTGCTTTACTACATCAATAATTAGAAGCTGAGAGATTAATCACGGCATGGAGGCTCTGGTTCAAATCTCCATTGGCATGAAAAACTATCTAAAATGCGTATGAATTTGTATTAAGCTCTGCCCCCCTATTCAAATGGTCGAAATTATATTCGTTCGCTAACTTAAACCTTAAAAAAACAAAAAACCGACTTCAAAAACACGTCTATTGAAGTCGGGTGGGGCTGGAGTATAGATTCCTGTTTTTTATTTTAAAAGCCCCACCCGACTTCAATAGACGTGTTTTTGAAGTCGGTTTTTTGTTTTTTTTTTAACATTTTTTTATTTTTAGTGTAGGTACGTTGTAGGTAATTTATTTAGATATTAAAATCGGCTCGGCCAAACGTGCGATAATTGCGAAGAAACATACTCGTATATACATACGGGTCAAACTGAGAACCTCTTTTTTTTAAGTCAGTTAAAGAACTACACAGATATCCCTCTTCCAATAAAAAAATTATTATCTTATTCAGTTCATGAACAAAGAAGTAATACGACATTATCATCGAGGTTATTCACACAAAATCATACTATTTTCGTGCTTTTTTCAAGATAACTTGAAAAATACTGAACCGATTTCCAAATTTAAAAAAATGGGACCAACTTGGAAGCTTACCTAATGTAATAACGTTTGAATCATTTCAATCGGTCCAGCCGTTTTCGAGAAATCGGTGGACATACACAAAAAAAAAATATACAGACGAACATAGAACCTCCTCCTTTTTGGAAGTCGGTTAAAAATAACCAATAAGGCGATCAAGTCACATGTCGCAAGCTTAAGAAAATCACAGATATTGATGACTTGTATAGAATTGATAAAGCCTACGTAATTTAAGAGTTTATGGCTTACTTTTAATTTTAAGTTAGCGAACGAATGTTGGCCATTTCATTAGGGGGGCTGTACAGAAAATCTCGGCTTCGCTTGAGTAGTGCTTTATAAATTTCAATAATTCTATAGTTTTTCGGGCATGGTCGGTAATAAATGTTCATTTTCGGAATAGCTAATTCATTTCTGATAATTATCCCTACCGCACTTCCTTATACTGTGTTTAAGTTGAACCCCGTGAATTTTCCCCATTACCAAGACGGGTGGGAGATTTACCCAGAACTGAATTCGTCCCCCATCTGGAATGGCCTTAATTTAACGGACGAATTTGTCTAATTCCAATTCTTATGCTGTGACAAATGTAGTGATTTTTATTCAGCAGACGTACCAAAGTTGCCTCAAAGTGGGTTTTTTTTTGTCGTGAACCTGTAATCTAAAGAAGTTACTGTACTAACTAACCATTCAGTTAGTTATAAAGTATCTAAACTGTCATCAGATTACATGTTCAAAACAGCAAAAATCACTGATTATAAATTAAATAATTTTTAATCGAAAATGGATTTCAATTTAAAAATATTTAATTTTTATCTAATTTTATTACGCTGATGTTAATTATTAATAATTAAAACATGGATTACATTTATTTTAATTAACGATCAATTTATTTTTCAAAAGACACTGTAATGTGTTTTCATGATTTTTCCAACATCGTGGAAGTTTTTTTAGAGAAAAAAAACTTTAGTAACTTAACAGTAGTTCAGTAAGAATGATAACTTAACTATATTCAGTTTAACAATTCAATTCCCGAGTTCCCGAATCGGTATAAAAAAAAATCCTGTTTTCAATTTTTCGCTGAACACATTAGCCGTTTCAAAACAAGTTGATTTATTTTCACCCTTTCTGAATCAGCAAAAAAAGAGATTGAATGTAGAAAATAAGATTACACGCTACAGCCCGAGATGAAAATTTGTTGTTTCAATATTATGGGGGAGTGATGTATGTTGGAAATAATTGATTTTAAGAGTGCTTACGTACGTATTTGTGTGTAAGAAATTCTTTTGCTACGTAAACAAGCTTCCTAAAACCTAATTTATTCGGGAAATTAGTTTTAAGAAATTGGTAACGACCTTTTTAAGGAACGTAAACTGTTAGTAGTAACCGAAATAGAGGCATTGTGAGTAATGAATAAACATTAATTATTTTTCTTTGAGTCTATATTAATTTCAGTACTTTTCATCTCATTATAATTTCAATCTCCTTACAAATTGTTATTTTTTGGCTATTACAAATTTATTTAAGGGTAAATCTACAAGCTATTAAGAGTATTTGACCTTTTCACTTGAATTCGAATTATGATAATTCATTAAACTAACAAGTAGAGTCTGTCTAAAAAGTCTGTTTACATGGGTAATTTCAAAGGTAATTTTATTACCCACCTAAATCCCCAACCACCCCACCAATACCCATCTAAATAAATAAATATGTTTGCAATTAGAAATTTGACAGCACCAACAGGTTTACCAGTTTAAGTTTTTATAAATAGTTTAATAATTTCTCATGTAAACAGACTTTTTAGACAGACTCTAGTCGTTTAATGCATAACTTATCTTTTAGTTGATAATCTTAAACGTTTTAACTTCAAATGATTGCAATCACACTCACTTTACCATTCAACGCATTCCGTTCGAATCGATTCACACATCCATCACATCAAAATGTAGAGCATAATATTTCCCACATTAAACATAAAAGCGCGTAAGTGCTAACTGCAACGTTACATTTCAAAAGGTTCGCGTAAAAATAAAGCTGCGACCACAATAGCGGTGTAATATCCGGCTTCGAATGCGGATGTGTTCGGCAAATTTGCACAGAACGCTCATTTTGCTAAACGGCATCGAAATATCGATGCAAATGACCCGAGCGCGGTTCATTATCGTCAACATCGGAAATTAATTCTCAGAGGACCGAGTCAAACGTTAGTTAAACTGTTTTACATAGGTGCGGTTTGATTGCGTGCGTCCGAATCGCGTATATCAATCTGAGAATCGATACACTGGTAATGAGAGTTTGGTATAGTATTGAAAGTACGAATTGAAATCAAGAACTAAAGAAGTGGTACATTTGCAAGCAAATGCCCCTTGCGTGCGATAGTAATAGAAGATTAAGTATAGTCGTAATTTTTGAAATCTTTAAATGTTTGAATTTAGAAATTTTGTGGTTACCTACATAAGATCATAACTAAAATTAGAGGTATCTTCTTTTAAGATGTAAAAAAAATACCTACTTGTCATATTTTATTTTAGATCACTATTCATTGCTAGCACCATAATAATTTTAGTACATTACTGGCGCGGTCAATAAGGACTGCGTCAAACCGAAAAAGTGCCTTGTTTAAAAATATTTTTTTCGGATCAGCGGACAGTAATTCGTCAAAGCTAAATTTTGTAAAATATTTAATATAATATCTTAAGTATATGATTACGTTATGTCAGTCCAAGCCTTTAATAAAGAATACCCTAGATGTCCGGTCAGTCTCAAAAATGGCACCTCAAATAGCGTCCCACTTACAAAGTGGGCGCTTATTTTGCGCAAAGGAGGTGATAAAAGATGTCTTTTTGTACAAAATAAGATTATTTTGTACAAAATGTGAGTTTGTACAAAATAAGAGGTGATTATGTACAAAATAAGCGCCAAGTTTCTAAGTGGGATGCTATTTAAGGTGCCATTTTTGCTTACTGTTTTAGTTCGTGAAGCGTTATCTTAGATATTTTTGATCGAAGGTCCAAGCTTAATATTGTGGATACCGACCGGCTAACTAGATGAACAGATATTTGTCACTAAATCTTTGGAGATAGTTGAACATTAATCTAGTTGAGGCTCAAACTAAGTGGCTGTCAATAGCAGATATAACGTGATATCGTATAACAGCCCAAGGACGGTAATGTTAGTCAAACTTAGTTACTCAGCGGTTTGATAACGTACGTCAGTATCGTATTTACACTGCAGACTGAGGGAATCGGTAATGAAAGTGAACCTTAATAAAGGCGAATTAAACCTTTACACCTTGATAAATAAAAGACTTAATAATTTTAGAAAACGATAGAGGTGTTTTTTTTTCAGTATAATTATTGCGCTAATATAGAAAACGTTAATGGAGTATATTTTCAGTATTAGTATTGCGCCCTTAAATTCTATGGTTTGGTCTTTTTACTTGCATACTAATTTAAGTGTACTCCTACCGTAAAGCTTTTATAAAAAAGTCAGGGTTGAAAATGAAATTTACAATAATATCTCAGAATGTCAACTCTTCACAACATCGTGTGTACGGAACTTTAGAACATGTTCGAATGTTTGAATGACTGAGAGGCGTTTGTTACATCGTTCGTTTAGGATCAGCTCTGTTGTGTTACTAACTTTTGCGATATTAGCAGCAGTGTAACTAAATAAGTTCTTTATGACAATAATTATTTAGGTTTCTTAAATTCAAACCTAAAACCGTTAACATAACATTCACCTCCCGAGCTTACGCGCTCACTAGACATGAAATTAAACAATTTTAGCGGATAGGTACTAGCGCTGTTTTATTAAAATACTTTGGTAATTAGTTACTAACTAACTAAATACCAACTAATTCCCAAATTACTTTCAATAAAACTGCGTTAGTATCCGGAAGCGTTTTATTTCATAAAAGCGTTGAATTCTTTGATCGAGTGCATAAGGAGTACCTAAAGATCGTGCTTATATTTCGTGAAATTATGTTGATTAATTCGTAAGCATGTTTTTTTTACGTGTTAGTCTAATACAATTATTAGTATTGTTGTTAAAGTATTTTTTTAATTAGATAACTTATTTTGACGTGTGAGGGTATAGTTACTTATTGGAAAATCCATTTTTCTGTTAAAAATAAACTGTGGTTTCGATTTGATGGATTGCGTTGCGTTTGAGTAACACACATTTGTTTCGACGCGCTGACAGGTTGTTTTTGCTATGTTAGGGTGAAACAATTGTTTTTATTTCCCGTGAAACTTCATTTTTTATACGTTTTCAGTTTCAGCAGAAATGTCTATCAGACAATATATTCATGAACGCTAATTGCGAAATGACAGGCTTTGATTTATAAAAACTAAAAGAAAAAGCATGGACGTAAAAGCAAAAAAAATATATACAAATTCCTAACTACAAAAATTGACGTTTATTTTTCAACGAAAAATAGATAGCGTGTTTGAAACTGCTCGTTATAAAGTATATTTCAATACAAACGGATGTGTAAAGCTATGGATCCAATTGGCAATATTTGTGGTGAAAAGCATACCTACATACATTTTTTAGAATAAGTTTAAAATTTTTCATTCAGGTACCTACTTAAATCATAATCCGCAACACAACAATGTTTAAAATCAACGAAAACATAATAGTTATTTATACAACTGTACTATAATAGGAGGTATTAAAAGCCGAATATGATAATAGTATCACATGAGTGTTTGAATACCTAATTATGTCCAGTTGCATACAAGACTTTATCTACACCCATTTTTTTTATTTGGGAAACAAACAATATTTTAATACATAATGATGATATTTATCTACACCCATGATATGTATCCTTAATAAAGGGTTTTGAGTTTGACCTTGACCTTAAAATTGACCTTGATCTTAAATTTCTCTTTTACTTTGACTTTCTTCCCCCTCGTCATTTCATCATCCAAACGAGTACTACATTAGTACTGAATTTCATTATGTAACGTAGGGCTGATATTGTGGTCACTATTAATTATGACACTGGAAGTTATAATGTTGGCAATATTTTCACTATTTCAGACCAATTTACAGAGGATTTAAAGATCATATTTTAACATGGTGTTTTGAACGCTTTTTATTAAAACCATACAGATACAGATACAGCAATAGTAAGTTGATTTTCTATCGCTAAAGTAAACGCAAAGCTGAAGCAAACAATAAAAAGTGTAATTCGCGATAATCTACAACAAAAACATACAATTGCATAGAACAAACTGGCGCAAGTATTAATTATTCAAAGTGCATCGAGGGTGTTTGCACAGTGGAGGAAAAACGACTGAAACCCGCGACTTGTGGACGCGTACGGATTTATCTCAGTCCCGTAATGTTGTTTACCGATTCACTAGACTTATTTTCAGAGCGAACGTGTTTTAACCGAACGTTGCTGTCAATTTAAATTTAGTAGGTATTTGTTTACAGTTATTTTGTATTATTATTCGTTCTACGGTACTTGCTTTGAGTAGGTTGACCCAGAGTTATTTCAAATTTGGTGCATTCAGCCACAGAAAAAGTTGAATTAGTACTTTGTCACATTAATTATGACCCTTGTTTAATCTTATACTTTTAGTAAGTTGTATTTTTTATTTTAAAAAACTCCATCACCGAAGTCGCCTTAATACAAAACTTTATTATTTAATTGCAGTTTTATAGTAGGTATACTCTAGGATGCGGCCACCCGCGGTTTCACCCGCGTGGTTCCCGTTCCCGTGGAAATATCTGGATAAAAAGTATCCTATGTTTTAATCCAGGCTATCTACTATCTGTGTGCCAAATTTCAACCAAATCCGTTCAGTAGTTTTTGCGTGATTGAGGAACAAACATCCAAACCCACAAACTTTCACATTTATAATATTAGTAGGAAGTAGGAAGTAGGATCATTATGAGCCACATATTATTAATTAATAAGTTCACTTAATATACACTTTAAACTTTTTGTCTACCATAAAAATAAAGAATGTTTCATGAAAAAACAAATTTAAATTTCTATCTCCCATTCCCAACCAATTTTACGCTTAACACCGCTATTACACCAGTTTATGAAAAACACGACGCGAGCGAGTCCTGAAGCGATATTGCATCCGTTCGCCGGCTTAGCTGTTTTGTAAATATGCGGCTCGTATACCTACTTCACGCCGCATTCGAAATGTAAAAAGTTTGCCCACATGTTAATTGGAAAAAGAAACCACCGTGCAAAATATTCTGCATTGGTCAATGAAATATAGGTACCGTGGGCATAAAATATACACGGTAAATTTTTGAGTCCATCTAAAAAGTAACTTTCATAATTTGTCAATATACTGAGGTTTTTTGTGTCTCTAAATATTTGACTGGATTAACATGCCAATTTTACTGCCAGAATTTTATTGCCAGATTTATCAATAATCATATTTTTTCTATATATTTTCAAGTACCGTAAAATGGGGTGAATAGGGTATCTTTTCCATTTTTTGCCGTGTTAAACCTATTTAATTATCAAGTAGATGACATTACTCGTTATTTGTCCGGCTACCCATTTCCATTTACAATCAGGTTTTCTAAGAATATCACCGAAAAACCCCAAAAATGTTGCTGAACCCGATTAACCCAGGGATGGGGTTAAATAGAATAGAAACAATGGAGTTTTTTTTGTTAGGGTTGACAATAACATTTTTATTAATTAACCGGCTTAAAAAATGGGAATAACAAAACGAACTATCGCCCTTTTATTTTAGTTTGACTGATTCTAAACAATATCCAAGGAATTTATTTATTTATATAGTGCCGCCAATCAAGAGAAAAAAAAGTACAACGAAAAAAAATCCGATAAATATATTAGCTACTTTAAATAAATTTTTGTCTTATGCGTTTTTCCAGGTTTAAATATGTTTGTTTAGTTACAATCTGGATTACCGCCAAAAGTATAGCTAAAATGGATACTCACATAAAAAATAAATAAGTCACCCAAAATATTTCGGCCAAAAAATCTGAAACGAGGGAGAGCGGCCAAAGAAAGAAGAAATATCTTTGTTAAAAAGCTTTGTTTTGTAATTAGGGAGGCGATGTGCCCAAGTGAATCATTAGCGTAATAGCGTTAATGGTATAGCTGCTTTAGTGATGTACATTAATTATAGATAATTGATATATCGATATACAATTCCTAGATTTTGTGTTTTGAAAAGATGCCAAAAAATACGAATTAATTCTTTTACTTTGTGAGGAGCTCGGTGGCGTAGTGGTTTAGCGCCTGGCCCAACGATTGCGGCGGTTAAGCAACGTTCGCAAGGGTCGGTCATGGGATGGGTGACCAAAAATTTATTATCTCGAGCTTCTCCGTGCTTCGGAAGGCACGTTAAGCCGTTGGTCCCGGCTGCATTTGCAGTCGTTAACACCCACCAATCCTCATTGGGCCCGCGTGGTGGGTTATGGCCCATCCTCCTTACCACCCATAAGGAAGGCCTGTGCCCCAGCAGTGGGGACATTAAAAATGGCTGATGGAATTCTTTTACAATTAGCATCGTTAACAGACATAGATCCAATGTTTATTATTGGTCTAGTGCTTCACCCACCCGCGTAAGACGCAGGAGTACCGGGTTCAATTCCCAGGCAGGGGCACATTTGTACTCGGTTTGGTTGATGGATGGGCTTATTTCAAGTCCGCCTGGCTGGCTACCACCATCTTACCTAAGTGACGCCATAACAACAATGAGGATCAGTAACGATTTTTTTAATGGCTAATTAGAAAGCTAATTCCACCATATGATTAACTATGAAACAATTTTTACGATATCTATTAAACCTGAGAAGTTATAAGAGCTAAAACACTGATTTTTTTGGGGGTCCCTATGACGTCATCGCGACGGACGCGAACCTTATGTCGTACGTGATAAAGCACATATTGCATTGAGCTTGGCATTTCCTTCAAACCCTTTTAACTCAACCATTTCTAAAATTAAATGGATTTCAAAAATTCTTTCACTAGGTTTCAAAGCTATCAATATGTGTTTATATTATATCAATAAAACTATAGGATTCAAACCTGTTACTGATCCTCATTTAAAAATTGTTGCGTTCCAGCTGTTAGAGGTAAAGCCAGTTCCTCAGTGATGAGGATTCCGGGTGTAGTGCGCTTCCACTTTCGGCCTTATCGTTACTTAATATAAGATGAGGTGAAGGCCGACTTACCTCAGTGTCTCAAGACGAAAGTCTATGAACAGTGTGTGTTGCCAGTGATGACTTACGGCAGTGAAACGTGGCCGCTAACTATGGGTCTCATAAGGAGGCTCAAGGTCGCTCAGCGTGCAATGGAGAGAGCCATGCTCGGCGTTTCTCTACGTGATCAAATCAGAAACGAGGAGATCCGCAGGAGAACTAAAGTAACCGACATCGCTCGAAGGATTGCTCAGCTGAAGTGGCAATGGGCGGGACACATAGCGAGAAGAACCGATGGCCGTTGGGGCAGAAAGGTTCTGGAATGGCGACCGCGCACCGGACGACGCTCCGTGGGTAGGCCCCCGACAAGGTGGACCGACGATCTGGTGAAGGTCGCGGAAAGCCAGTGGATGCAGGCAGCGCAGGACCGATCATCGTGGAGATCCTTAGGGGAGGCCTATACCCAGCAGTGGGTGTCGTGTGGCTGATATGATGAGGTGAAGGCCAAGCACTATCCCATTGAGCATTGAAAAAATTGCATTCTGGGTATGTATGCAGCATATTATATCGAATGCTGCTGTCCAAACGGTAGTAGTCAAGTAGTCAAATAGGTACGTCTAGTTTTTTTAACACGTTTTTATTAGGTTGCTTTCCCGTTTGTTTGTTTGTGTGTTTCTCCACAAAGTTTGCGAACGATTTTGTCCTAGCTTTCCGATGAGCTAGAGACTTGAAACTTTGAATATAGGTCAGAACTGGAAGGCAATGCAATATTATGGTATCATTGAGCTGATCTGATGATGAAGCCGGAAGAAGGCCACAGGAACTCTATGATGAAACCATACAACCCCATCGTGTTTGGGCTTGTTAGCATCGTCTTGACGAGTACTCTAATGGGAGACGAAGTCCAGGGTCTGATGATGAAGCCGAAAGGCCATACCATAGGAACTCAATATTGAAACCATACAACCCCATCGAGTTTTGGGCTCGTTTGAATCGTATTGACGAGTAATTTGTTAGGAAATAGTTTCCAGGGTCTGATGATGGAGCCGGAAGAAGGCCACTGGGACTCTGTAATAAAACCATGCAACCCCATCGAGTTTGGGCTCGTTTGAATCGTCTTGACGAGTGCTCCGATAGGAGATGGTATATTTTTAGTCTTAGCTCGTTAACTAAAAAGCAGAAAATAAAAATTTACTGAAAAAAAACTTTTTTTAAAACATGTTTTTAAAACGGACTAAATTATTACAAAAAAATCGGACTAAAAACATTAAAACGGACTAGTAAAAACAGACTAAAAAGTAAAAAATATTTTTTTCTGTAAATATTTATAAATAGAAATTTTAAATCTAAAAACGTGGGGCGCATGCTAAAGACAATATGGATGCTAAATTTTACAAAATGCGCCCCACTTTTTTAGATTTAAAATTTCTGGTTATAAATATTTACAGAATAAAATATTACTTCTTAGTCTGTTTTTACTAGTCCGTTTTAATATTTTTTGTAATAATTTAGTCCGTTTTAAAAAGTGTTTTTAAAAAAGTTTTTTTTTCAGGTAGGTATTTTTTTTTATTTTAGTTTATTTGAAAAAAAAATCACACTACATTATTTTAGTTTCACCAAAACTTTACTTATGAACAAATGCTTTGACTCTAAACAAAGTAACTTATAATAAACCACTTTGGACAGATTTTAGAAATCCAATGCCAATCTTTGTAATTTTCCGTAATAACGCGGGCAAAAAAATTGTCCTTCTTATCACCTGGAAGGTACGCCTGTGCCCCAGCAGTGTGGACAATAAAAATAGCTGATGGACATTTGTCGATATCGATAAAACATTGTTACCTCCAAACAGCCTTAGAAAAGTGCGAAGGCTTTCCAGGAATTCCTCGTTGAAAAGAAAGAAACGCGATAATGTCTCGTAATGAATATTTAATTATTGTTTTCATTTTTGGCTTAAATTTTGCTTAATTAATTCATTGCTTTACACAATTTTCCACTTATTTCCAACGCCGTAGATTATTCCTTATTATATTTTGTTCTTCACCGCATTATTTGATTTTGACTAATTTTGGACAGTTTGTACGATTCTTTAAGATGTTTTGGGGCAAAGTATAGATCATAACTGGGCAAGGGCAAATTCAAAGCAGATCCAGACATTAGTTGCTGTTTTGTTTGTTACGCCTTCACGTCTTAACTACTCAACCGATTATCATGAAATTTTACATATACGTTATCAGGGGTACAGAAAAGGACATAGGATCCCAAAAAAATCTCTATTTCCGATGGATAGAATAAAATATCCACGCATGTCGTAGTTGCAGGCGCTAGTACTAAGATAATCTTTAACTCTTTTTTTGGATGTTCGTAGATTAGCTTTTATTTACTTTGAGCTTCGTAGATAATTATCGGGTTATCAAGTTATCGGATAGCAAGTGAATGAAAGCTATTTTATTAACTATTCGTTTCAATAACGTTTTATGGGCGAATACGTACTCAAACGCCTCTTTTCTAATATCTTTAGCTAAGGTCTCCTTTAATTTTAAGGGAGCTGTCAGTTTCATAGCGTTATCACTTACTTAAGAAATAGGATAAACTTAACTTTTAGGAGCGATTGGAGTATTTGGCCGCTAGAGTAGCAAAAAGGGGTCAAAACAATCAAAATTGCCGTGTGAACCGTAACTAAGCAAATATCGCGCAAATATCGAACTTCCTCTGAACTAGAGATGGGCAAAAGATCTGGTTTAAACCCGACTACTGGATTTAAACCCAGTCAAAACCCATTATTGTAATATCATTGTAGAAACTTTTTACAGATGTCAAATGTACGTTGTTAAGGGAAAAAAATCTTGTTAAATCAAATACAAAAACATATTCACAGGATCTCTTATTTATAAACTGCCAGTTTCACTTGTACACCGACGATCTACAGCTGTACCTCCCTTTTAAGCTCACAGACCACGTCAGTGCTGTAACAAAGGTAAATGAAGACTTGACACAAATCTCTAATTGGTGCAGATCAAATTGTTTAGTTCTAAATCCTAAAAAATCTAAACTACTCTTAATTGGTACAAGAAAGAAAATTAACCACTTCAAAAACATTGCCATTGATGTCCACATAAATGGAGAGAAAATTGAGCGTGTCGATAAAGCTAGAAATCTGGGACTAACATTGGACGAACATCTAACTTTTGAGAACCATGTTGCTGAGTGTTCACGCAATTGTTTTTATAGACTTAAGTTACTTTACAGAATAAGACCGTATCTAAGTGAACAACTGAGGGTCACACTGTGCGAGGCATTAATTTTGTCAAAGCTAAATTACTGCGACACTGTTTATGGACCGTGTTTGATGTCCAAGACGAGTAGACTGATCCAGCGGGTGCAGAATGCTTGTGCTCGTTTCTGTTTTCACGTACCACCCCGATCACATGTAACTCCCTTTCTGAACTCTGCTAACATGATGAAAATGGAAGCGCGCAGGAGACTTCACCTCGCCACACTCTTATTTGGTATAATAAATACGGGAAGGCCGCGCTATCTCTACGAAAAATTGGTATGGTTTGGTGACTTGAACAGGTTTCCAAAGAGGAAAAATACTAACATTTTTGCAACTGCGCAGCACCAAACAATGGCATTCCGTGGCTCTTTTAGATTCGCCGCCTCAAAGTGCTGGAACGATATCCCACCGCCGTTACGAGAACTGCAAACGGTTAAAACTTTTAGGAACCACCTCAAAAAATATCTCATTATGTTGCAAATAGAAGACTCACTTCGGGGTTTTTCACGATAAGAACCGGGGGTTGCGTACGTTCCAAGCTTGGGGGCTGTCTTGATTTACTATACTAGTTGCCATAAATCTGCTTGAATGTTGTTTTGTTATTGTTGTGAAGTTGTTGCGCACTGAACAAGTAATCAAGCACTACATTTTATTGTTGTGCACAGAACAAAATTTTACTCTTGTGTTTTGATATTGTATGTCACGATCTATTTCTTCTTGTCTCTTCTCTTCTTTGCACCACGGCATGATGTATTTCTTTCTTTTCACAAATTGGAAAGAATCCAAAGAATGTTGAATGTTTTGTTTGTCCAAAGAGTAGACAGACCACAGACACTTTCTGTGTTTTGACGTTTTGTTTGACAGAACTTTTTTTTTTCTTTTTCTTAATCACCAAACACACTGTCATAGGGCGACAAGGAAGCATAATAATAATATGTCCATGCAGCCAAACAATCTTTCGCATTTCCTTTTTATTTTTTATATGTTTTAATTGTGCTTGTCTATGAAGTCGTAGCTTTTTGGTTTTAAGTATTAATATCTGTAATTTTTGTTTTGTTAAAGTAGTAGAATAATAACAATTATTATTTTTTGTTTGCGTCCGTGGTCGTCACCAATTAGGCTCCTCCAGAATACCAGCGTTGCAGTGGCTTGCTCCGGTAGGCCACTGTAGCATTGCTGAGGTGGGGGCCTAGTTGGCCGCGCACGAATTAGTTTTAAGTAGGTACCTACGTAAACTGTTAATTTCTTCTTGTTTTATTACCCTACTTTTTATTTTTTTTATTTCATTTTTTTTTTTATTTTTCTTGTTGTTGCGGTCAATAAAATGTTTTTCTTTCTTCTTTCTTCTTTCATAAAGCTTTTATTAAGACGCCCTACAACCCACTACTAGCATCGTCAATACATTTATTTTGATTACTCGTAAACCAAGTCAACATTTCAAAAAAGCTGAGATAATGCCTTCTTAAATTATCTCTAATATTTGTTGTATAATTCTACAGTTTTCATTCTTTCTGTAAGTTTTAAAATCATTTTTAGCTCAAAGTCGCCACCTTTGGCAAGAATGGATTTTAAAACTTACAGAAAGAATGAAAACTGTTGAAGAGTTATTGTTAAAATATTTGAGACGATTTAAGAGGGCATGATCTTAGCTTTTTTAGTATTGACTTAGTTTACGAGTAATAAAAATAAATGTAGTGGCGGCGCTAGTAGTAGGTAGTACGGCGCCTTAAGTTCAACAAAATGGTCCATGGGATTTAACGGGGCCGGGTCTTTTTCCCATCTCTAGTCTGAACTATAAACTATTCAGAGTAGCTGTAAACAATTTAATTAGTCTCTAACTCCGGGCGCCACAAATTGCGTCTAACTCCAAGCAGATTGCAGTGGTGGGTAACTTCGGATAATTTTAATATTACTTTAAAAACTATACAGACAAGTGACGTACTAGAAACCAAGTTCTACGACGTACTAGTACCACGTTTTAGAAGGAAGTATGATATTATAGGGATGTATTCAATAGCACTTTAAATTTGATGAAAACAGCTATAAAATTGTATATTAGCACTTTAAAATAATAATAGACCTATAATTTAATATTATCACTACAAAAATAATGGTTTGCACTTTAAAATAATAATAGATCTATAATTTAATATTATCACTACAAAAATAATGGTTGCACTTTAACTGTGTCGCAACCATTGGTCCCAACTCAGGCTGACCACCATCTGACCACTGTTAAAATGAGATGGAAAGATGAAAACAACTTGTGGCATAATCCTCACTAATATTATAAATGCGAAAGTCCGTTTGTTTGTTTGTTTGTTACGCCTTCACGTCTTAACTACTGAACCGATCATCATGAAATTTTGCATACACGTTGTCAGGGCTACAGAAAAGGACAAAGGGTACCTTTCATCCAGAAAAAACGCACAGTTCCCGAGGGATAGCAAAAAAACTTTCCACGCAGACGAAGTCGCGGGCGGCCGCTAGTTCAAAATTAAATTATACGCCATCAGGTCGGTTCTGGCGTTGTTGGTCACCACAATGGAACCTAACCTCCTCCTGGGCTCCTCTCTCGCTGCGCCCGCTCGTCGTCGCACCTAGACGTCTTTACCAGTGCTAAAGTTATAAAATTAATTTGTATGGTGCGAAGTATAAATTTTAAAGCTAATCAATTAAATTGTATAGTGCAAAGTATTAATTTTAAAGCTTAGCATATTTATAGTGGAAACCATTATTTTTATAGTTCATTTATTAAATTTTGAAGCTAAACATTTTAAAGTGAGTTACATTATTTTTAAAGTGCTTTTATATTTTCTCCGATATTATAGTACTGAGTTTAAGAAAGTCATGCTCTTTAATGATATTTTGATATGTTAATTAATTGGATACTAATTAAATACTGTTTAAATATTAGTATGATTATAAACATCCATTGCCTCGAAAAAGAAATTTCATCACTTAACAATAATATTTGCACATATCAGAAATTCAGCAGGGATCTATGGTGCAAAGGCAAGGATATCCTTACTAATATTATAAAAGCGAAAGTCCGTTTGTTTGTTTATTTGTTTGTTTGTTACGCCTTCACGACTTATCTACTGAACCGATCATCATGAAATTTTGCATACACGTTGTCAGGGTTACAGAGAAGGACATTGCGTACCTTTTATCCCGAAAAGAGTATTGATCCCGAGGGATAGCAAAAAACCTTTCCACGGAGGGCGGCCGCTAGTAATAATCTCGTCTCGATTGACCCTATCTACTCGACAACGAAAGTCGTCAAAATGCACGAATGAACTGATGCACCAAATGCTTGGACGAAACCAAATGGTATCAGACACGTATTGACTATAATAGGGAATATGCATCAATTTTTTTTTTAATCTTAATCTAAAGTATAATGCGTGAGAAAATTAACTGTAATATTAAAACTTTTCTCTTGCGTTTTTTTCTCGTGATATAGTTACTTGAAGTTAGCGCGGAGTAGCACCCGCCGAAAACGCTCCATACAAAATGGTGACGTCACACATCACGTTTCAGGGTGTGTTTCGGCGCGTTTAATATGGAGTTAGCCAATAATCTTCAATTATCTCCCTAAATTTTGCGTTTAAGTACAAATGTGTCATACAAAATATTGTTTCTTATTCGATATTCTATCTGACTGTAAAGTGCATTATATCCGAAAATAAAAAAATAAAATTCTTATTTTTCCCTGATTTCATCGTGTGATAAAACTAAAATAATACATTTTTTTTATTTTTTTTCCTGTTCCATCATGTTTTTATAAGTGTCCGCAGCGATCAAGCTCAAATTCATCAAAATCGGTGACTTATGCATATTCCCTATTCATGTGTGTCACAATTAAGTAGGTAATTTCGGCAGGGTTTAAACAGGAATAACATCGCCATAACCATGATTAATCGCCAGCAAAACTGTTGAAAAGGTATTACCCCAGTGGGTTGAATAGCACGGATGGCTCACGATTAAAGTGACGTCTATTCAGAACTCGCAAAATACTAATATCGATATTCACAAAAGTTAGGGTTGCGAAGGTAAGAAAGATTTTTTTTTTTTTTTTGTAATTAGTGTTCATTCTGTATTTTTTTATTTTGAAAACATGGATTGAATATGATCAATTTAATGATTTCATAAAGATTAATATTGTAAAGAGAAAACGAATGTAAAGTGATTACGCAAAGATCGTCAAAATAAAAGCCGAGATACGCAGCTATAAACAATTTAATAAAGTAGTCGTTATTATCCGACCAACGGCAACGGCGTGTAACAGTAGAAGCATGAATAATGAATGTCTCCTTATTTAATCATTGAATTAAAATAAACAAACGCATATACCTAGTGCTGCATTTATCTTCAATCGAGGAGCTCGGTGGCGCACTGGTTTAGCGCCTGCCCCTGCGATTCACAAGGAAGGCCTGTGCCCTAGCAGTGGAGATATAAAAAATAGCTGATGTCGATTTATTTGCATAATATTTTTTGCCTTTTTTAGCTCGTGGGAGCAACCCCATGCAATAAAGAAACACATTACAAATAACATTGACAGCCCTGACCAAACCACCATATCAGCAAATGCTCGAGTCAGTTGCAGCATGCAGTCAGTCAAATACTTGCAGTTGGATTCTGTAGTGCGAGTATCGTAGTGTTTATCGACACTGCATATTCCGGTCGAGTGAGCAAAGGTAATGTTTAGCGTCGCGTCTAGTCAACGCTTGTGTTGCCATGTGCAAATATGACAATGCCATTTGAATAGTGTCTACGACGGAACGTGTCTTGTATTTATCGTTCCGTAGTTAGTTTGTAGGTAATAATCTCTTTTGGTCGTGTAACATGTTTGAGAAATATTTTTATTTTAATTATTTTATTTTGCTTGGATGGTTATCGGAGGACGTAGGTATACAGGGTCATTTGGTATTCATCATCCAAATTTTGAGGATGTGTTCAGTCGATGAAACTGAACAACTTTCTCTAAGGAACACATGGCCAAATATGGAAAAAAAATCGACTATCCATACAAATCAAAGAGACCACGTGATCAATTTGTATGTGATGTGTCCATCGGATGTGTCCATCCTTGAAATTTGGAAGGTAAGTTCAGAATGATCCGATATAATAGAAATTTTGTAATAATTCTGTTTATCATTTACACCACTCTCAAACGTTACTATGAGGTCTAACAGTACCCGCGGAAGTACTCAAAATATATCAATCCAAATCAAACAAACACAGAGCTATAAATTAACGTAGTGCATTTGCATAGGAAAGCAAGGGTCGTTTATGTTAAATACTACAGTGGGAAATGACGACATCCTAGCACAGGGATGCATAAGTTACATCCATAATTTTTCATGAAATGAAATGAAATTTGATCACAAAAGATCATCGAATAGAATTCGAGTGTTCTTTTAAGCCCCCAGTATGCTATGATCCCATAATTTAATTAATCACCAACTTTATCTGATCTGGGACCCTATTTTTGATTCACTCGATTGGCGTCGAGCGCTCGTTTCTACTGATTTTCGTTCGACATATGGCTCAAACGTTCGAAATAGAGTCACATAGAGTCATATGTCGAACGAAAATCAGTAGAAACGAGCGCTCGACGCCAGCCGAGCGATTCAAAAATAGGGCCCCTGTCCTAATCAAAATAATCAATCTCAAAATGACAAACTTTTTTTCAAACAAATGATTAAAAACCAACATTAGCCAAACACCAGTTTCACCACCAAACTTGCGGGAAATTGCAGCGCAAGTAGCTTGCAGCAAATATTTGAATTGTAGAGTGGTATTGGTTTGCTTTCTACGCATTCAAGAGTACTGTTTACGTAGAGAAATAAAAATTGCTTGCGCCATCCAGATCTGGGCGTATCGGGAATAGAGAGAGAAAAAACTTTGATTAAACGAGAGCAAATATTAGACGTAGAATTGTTTGAATGGAGACTGTGAGGTTTCACTACTTTATTTAATTTAAGGTTCTCATAGTCAGAAGACAAATTTGAGTTCCTTGATAGAGTTACCATTAAGTTGTAGAGATTTCTCAAAAGTTAGACGTAATCAACGTTCAGAATGTAACTGTACAGGTGTCACAAAACTTTGCCAAACGGAGCTTAAGTACCTTAAATATTGAAGATGGGAAATTTTACGGACGGAAGACTTCATTTTGTTTTTAAAAATAATTGGAATTGCATTGAAAGACTTTTGAAAAATCTCATGCCTTAACCAGGAATCGAACCCAACAAAAACTATTTTTTTATGATACTGATCGAAATTTTTACTTATAAGGATTATTTTTTCTTAAGTAACACAGCCACACCTTAGGCAAAAGGAAGACCATGAAATTAACCATTTAAATTTTAATGATTACGGACTGTATCAATTTGTATGAAATCGTATGCAATTTAAAAAAAACTTTGAATGCAGTTCCGTTTCTTTTCAGTCAGTAGAATTAGAGTTCATAGATTCAAAGACAGAAATTACAAGCTTTTAGCGGTAAGTTGCACAAACGCATAAAATTGTGGCAGGTAGTACTAGTTACAGTTACTCGTAGCTAAAATGCACTTCAGACCAATTAACTTAAGCAAAGGAATGACTCAGTACTTAGCTGGTTTAAAATGTAAAGGATGCGATACAGAACGTTACTCTAACTAATTAGTTTGCCTATAATTTGGCTGGTGATATCTCAGTCAGTGGAATTCCATACTGGGTTTATGTATTCACTTCTCAAGCACTCACATTCACGCTCACTAGACATGAAATAAAACACTTTTTAATGGATACTAGCGCGGTTTTATTCAAAGTACTTTGGTAATTAGTTGGTATTTGGTTTGATTTTTGATTTTCTCGACGTTTTACGAGCTGCAAAGGTGCCGAAACGTCGGAAATGGTAAATAATCAAATTAAATACCAAGTAATTACTAAAGTACTTGCAGTAAAACCGCCTAGTATCCGTTAAAAAGTGTTTTATTTCATGGGTTTATTTTATCATATGTACAAAATACGCTGGCCTGCAAAACTAAGTACTACAGAGGTCTATTTTCATACAAACCAGGTAACTTTGAAGCATTGGTTCTCCGCCCAGGATTAAACGTGGTGTGATCTGATGATGGCCATCCAGGGAGTGAATGGAGAAGATTCAGATCCCCATACACACCCAATTGATCTGATCAGCATTCTAAGAGCTGTAAGGATAAGAGTTATCAGTTACAGCATTTCCATACATTTTAATGCTATTTTCGTGGTTTTTTAAACATATCCAAACAGCTCTTAGAATGCTGATCAGATCTATTGGGTGTGTATGGGGATCTGAATCTTCTCTATTCACTCCCTGGATGGCCATCATTAGATCACACCACGTTTAATCCTGGGCGGATAACCAATGCTTCAAAGTTACCTCGTTTGTATGAAAATAGACCTCTGTAGTACTTAGTTTTGCAGGCCAGTGTACTATAATTAAGTATTTAGTCTTTTTGATCAAATTTAATTCTTAATAGGTAATCGCATTTAATTTAATGTTTGATTTTAATTAATTATAGTTTTAACTTTGTATTCATCAATAGACGACTTATTTGCCTTTACCTTAAAGATTACGATTTGTCACTCTAAAATCAAATACAAACATTTCTTAAGACTACGTTCATTTCATTTGTTTTGAATTTAGTTAGCAAACCTATTGAAATAGATTTTAAAACAAAATTTTTTGATGATCCGAATGAGTTCAATCAAAATATTAATTGTGTCCATGTCCCCTGGTCTATAATGTGGAGTGCACGATTTCGTTTATTGGAATTGCCGAGAGCAATTCCACAGATTCACTGTGATTATGAGCGAAATTGCTTTAAATACTACATACCGACAAAATATCGATGGTTTATTACCGTAACATAATTTCAGATTCACTGAAAATGTACGTAGACTGTTAAATGTTTTCATAATGATGTTATTGTATGTGGATTAAGTAAATAAATCAACGTGTGTAGTTATTTCATATTAATCATGCGTTAATAATATCAGGATTCGATTGAATGTCTATTGACGAAAATAATTTATTTATTATATAAGCACACCCCGGACACTCCATACAACCTCGTCATTATAAACGGATGACGTCAGATGACGTTTTTGTACACGCGCAACTGTATGTGTAAGTCTAGGGCTACCGTGCAGTTTATACGAGGTTTATACCACAGGTGTTTATACTGTATGAGCGGTGTTCAATTCATAATTTGAACTTTTTGGTAAATAAAGTTACGACGCATTGCTGTGAATATCAAAATATGTTGACAGTTGACAAACACGACTAAACGAGCAAACGATTAGGCATACGAACTCGCGGGGTGGGGTGAGGTAATTGATTCTGAGGCGGGGCGGGAAGTGTTATTTCTGTACGGTAGTACTTATATGTATTCTGTGGTATAAGGAATGTCTTATTTTTCACTATGTTAAAATTTAAAATTAAAAAAATGCGTTGTTGTCTGTATATATACCTTGATACTGGTAAAACAGGCGATACCTCTAAACATTTTACTTTGAAGTAACAAATGGTTACTTCAAAAGTACAGGTAGTTGGCAACAGCAACTGAACACGTTTCGTATAAAATCTAACTTAGTTATTGAACAATTCCCCGTGCACTCGCATTTCAGGCTCGTGTTCAGCGACTATGTTACTCTGAATTTATGAAATAGAAATTTCGAGCTGTTTAAATGTACAGTTGCACATACAAAAGATTTTCATTTTCAGTGTATCGCATAAAATACATTAACACGATTTTAGTTAACTTTCTCTATTAAATGATTCTACGAATGATATGTATTGAATAATATTCTTTTGTAACTTTTAAGTGTCTGTAATAGAAAAGAGATACTTATAACTTTGGTATGCGGGAGTAGCAGTAATGATCCCGTCCTCATTGTATTATTTACATTGATCTAACTTCACGTCATTGGGGAATTTCACTCGATTTTGATAAGTTAAAGAGTATTCTTTCTACCTTATAATCGTTTCACCAAATGATGCATGCCGGTTCGCAACGCGACTCACACGCATGGCAAAGATCTTAAGGACAATAAGCATTTTTGTGCTCTATATAAAGCTCACCATATACAGACGGAATTTTGTTTTGGAGTTCCGAAACGGAATCATTCCATACGCAGCTAATCCATACAAATCTATGGACCTCACAAATGCGGTAGTTTTCCATTCGAATTTTCATTCATTCTAAGATTCCATCTGTATGCGGGCCTAATTTATTGACGAGCTTCGCCTGCTCGCTGTACATGATGTGGATGGTAGAGATCCAGAGGCTGTACTCTGAGCTCTTAGAGATACATCAAAGTGATATTGTTATAGAGACAGAGCTATACATCGCGTATAGCGCCATTTCAATCACAAGATCGCTTCGATATTATTTTAGTCAGTCAGTCAGTGGCAGGTCAACTGGCGCTGGCCCTGAAGGATGGATAGCTTATGACGCCTCCTAGACAAGAGAAGAGCAACAAAGATTTCTACCTCTCGCTTCGTTCCTCGTGCTGAGTACTGAGGCAATCTGAGGCCTTTCTTTGTTGATGACGAGCTACACATATCCTTCGATCCAACGGTGGAGCCTCGTCGGTGGATCGTAGAGGAATGAGGGATAGATGTTGTGGATGGTGAGGATGCAAGTCGGCCGAGCTGATCACGCTCAAACAAGCCCAGGCGGACCATGAAGGTTAGCTGACTTATAGAGGCAACCGGGAAGAGTAGGATATTAGAGGAGAATCTTTATTTATATTTATTTATTTAATGATCTCTTACCTCTCGCTCCGTCCCTCGAACTGAGTACGGAGGTGATCTGAGGCCTTTCCTCGTTGATGACGAGCTCCGCCTGCTCGCTGTACACGCTGTGGACGGTCGAGATGCACGTCATCCGGAGCTGGCCGCGCTCAAATGAGCCCAGCCATACCATGAAGGTTAGCTGACTTATTGAGGCAACCTGGAAGAGTAGGACAAAGATCTCTTACCTCTCGCTCCGTCCCTCGTGCTGAGTACGGAGGCAATCTGCGGCCTTTCTTCATTGATGACGAGCTCCGCTTGCTCGCTGTACACGCTGTGGACGGTCGAGATGCAAGTCAGCCGGAGCTGGCCGCGCTCGAACGAGTCCGGCCGTACCATGAAGGAGAGCTGGCTAATTGACGCCACCTGGATAGAACGTAAGAAGAGTAAAGCTAGGGTTTCCTAGGATTACGGTGCCATCATATTACGGCTATCATTTAGCGGCGCAGAACGTTGTCTATGTAAACAATTTTGCGCGGTTTCTGATGTTACGGTGTCGCCATACTGTTTGTATAGACAAAATTCAACGCCGCTATATTACAGTAATAATATGACGGCACCGTCATCCTCGGAAACCCTAGCCTAAGCCCATTTATTATACTTATAAAGAACGAGATTTTATAAAGTTTTACTTGCTCTGTCCTTTCAGCTACCTAGCCTCTTTGATAATGAAATTGCTAAATCAATACGTAAGGAATCTCTTCCGTTTGCAATGGAAATAGGGCAAAATTTTGAAAATTTACACAAAATACTAGAAGATCTTTTTTAACAAAAAAATCTTCTTGTTTTGAAAAAAGACACGAATAAAAACAGCTTGGAAAATCCGAAGAATTTTACATGGATATTATTTTACCGCGTTTAACCAACGAGTTAAAAAAATATGACGCAAAAGTGATTGACATTTCATTCCCTCGAACAATAAAAACCGGCGCAAAAAATATTATGCGAGCGAGCGTCGAACGAAACTCATGGTGCTTTGAAATGGTAAATTGTTGACAAAGATCTATTTTTAAATGCTATTTAAAAATCAAGAGGGTAATAAAAAGATACAGTTTTTTATTTACAAAATAAGCTTACATTCTGCATATAATAGATTGTTAAGAGAAACTTTTTTGAAATTGATGAAGCGATCGATTCCGAAGAGAGTATGAAAACTTGATTTAAAATTTATTGGAATTTAAATAAAATACTGTGTTTGCTGAAATCCTGCATTTATAATTTCATGCATAGTCATGGGAATATCTTATCAATTTCAGACAGAAAACTTTAATATTACACATTTCGTATTTATTAATAACTAAATAAACGAACAAGGTAATCTGTAACCAGTTTATTCAAAGATTAATTTTATTCGGATCATAAATATGAGCTCTTAAACCAAGGTTTTGATTATTATGATTTAAAAGTTATGCCTTAATTTTTTTATGATGTTTGTAAGTTAATAACCAAAAGATAAGTGCAAATAAATGATTTGATTGAAGTGGTACAGTCAGCCTAATAAATAATTGTACATTTAAATACCTTGTCATAGCAACTACCGAATTTGTTCGTAAGTTGCAAGCCTACCATGTGAACGTGAAGATTGGTGTGTTATGGTACTAAAGTGTTCAAAAACTTTTGAAGCCGATTGAGAGTCTAATGTGTCCTACCTTATTTGACGTCTGTGTTGTAGGAATAGGGTCGGTGACGTCATCATCTAAAGGCGTCAACTGATGCCTCGGCGTCGGCAGCACTACGGAGTCTTGGCTCGGTAGCAGCTCGCCATCCTGTCAATAGGTACACACGATAGCACGGTAAGTTAAACAGTCGAAAAAGACTTTTATTAATGTCTTGAAGGCGGTTACCGTCTAGCTAGACATGCATCGGTCAACATGTATAGTCAGACGTGCCGTTTACTGTACATCTGACTTTTATTTTATTTGTTTAAGAAAAAAAATGCAGAAGAAGACTACCATTTTCGAAGCTCTAGATATTTTTTTTTATTCTCTATATGACCACTTCACAATACATTATTTTGGTTGTAAAGACGTAAAACTTGGATGTGACCCACTCTTTTCGTAACACATGTTTAAACGGAGTCAGAAACGGTTTATAACAATGAGGATCCGTAACGATTTTAGGTGAGAATGCAGGTTTATAGAGCTAAGAATTCCATCATACAGTGCAAAACATTTTTGTTCTATGACAAAAATTTGCGAAGTTATAACCTAATTACTATAGGTATTTAAAAAGGCTCAAAACATTTATAGTTCTGTTGTACGGGAAAAGATAAAAAAATATTTAATGATCGTAATCGTATTTCGTCACCGTAGCAAACTTAACAGAGTTTCGTAGCCGCATCAATTAGTCGTAGCCCTACACACTATTCCTGCCTGTTTTGGCCACATTACACGACACGTCCTACTATACATTTGACAATGCAACAATAAATGATAACACTGTAGACTAATTCATAGAAGTATTTTGAAACTATCAAATAATTCCTAGGAGCGAAATAAAAAAAAAATTTTTTTCGAACAAACTAAATACCACAAAAACAAGTACGAAATTAAACACCCTTTGTAAATATTGGTTACTTACATATGGTAAGAGCGGCAACAGCGCGGTGTTAGGTCACAGAATAGTATTGACAGGTGACAAGCCGCGAAATGAACTTTTGGCGCCATTTAATGCTGAATGAAAACAGTGTTTTTCTTGATATCTACGGCAGCGACTCGAGCTGACCACTGATCACTGATTTAAAGTTATTCTGTACACTGAATACCTATTCACAAATTAAATATTTCTTGTATCCTTTGGACAGCTTGAACAATGGTGCGACCATTATTGCTTGGTAGGACAAACACAAGTGTTACCATAATATCTCTCTCGGTATGTCCGTAAAGCTAAAGCAACGACATTCCCCATAAATTAAAATCACGACGGTGTACTCGAAAACTGTGAAATTATAATAAGGCATAGTAGAAGAATACTTATTCGTATTCTAACAGATTTTAACACATTTGACGCAGTTTGGACACAGTCTTATAAGACTGCGTCAATGAGACGTCAAGTCATCATCGACTTGCTCTTTGGGCGTTTTTGTGTTGTGTTGTACAAAAAGTAAACAGAATAAAAATAAAATATTAAAAAGTCACAGACTAAAAATTACAGTACAATGGTGACCTATTTTGTTGGTGAAGTTAATATTATTATACCATAGTTGAATGAATTTTCTCCACTACTAGTTTTTAGAGAACACATTGCATATCTACTGCTATGAAAAATAAAAAACCGGGCAACGAGCATTCACAAAAAAAACTGTCGCTGTCAAGTGCCAAAATATTTTTCGATTGTGCTTTGAATGTTTTGAATTGGATTGCCTATAAGTACTAGTATTTTATTTAGTTCAACTTTATTCGAAAATAATATCAAGGTTTCTGAAGAATTTGTAATGGCCTTAGTTCGTTGGTAATGGCAGACAGTCGTAATGTAACAGTCCCTAGGTGGAATTCATGTCATGATACTGCTAAAACCGAAGTTTGCAGCGCAAAAATTTTTTGAATTGCGAAATTAAAGTCGATATTGTTAACGTTTGAATCTGTTTAACAAAATACAGTGTGAAGTGAAGTGCATTTTTTTCAATTTCCATAAAACTTAAGAGACCCCACTGTAGGTAAACGTGTAGACAAGGTGTAGAACTTTAGCACGTAAAAATGTGTTTGTTTGGACATTTCATCAAAATAAAATTTTGCAAAAGGAAAAAATACGTGTCTCCTGTTTTCGTAAGTAATTTAATAATAATAAATACACATTTTTACACAGGTGAAAGATTTGAAACGTTTTCAACTTTATTGTTTGTTCGAAGTTGATTGTGTCTCATTCGCACATTTTTAAATGACACGCTTAAGCGTGTCATTTAAAAATGACTCTTACGGCTTAAGCCTAAGGTACAATTTGGCAACGTTGTGTTAATTTATACTGATGTAGGGTGATCGCGCCGATGATGATGCTCCAAGAAATAAGACTCCGTAGTAGATAAATAATTACGTATACTTGATAAATTGGTACAAGACTTGGAAAATTAGTTTAAATTAAAAATAACGATGGTGCGTGCGTCGGAGCTGTCAGCGCAATGGCACTCGCGCGCCCCCTTCCGGCGGTGATTCCGTCGTGACGTCATGGCTGGATAGTGGGCGCGAACATCTTCCCCCTCGCTCGGAAACTGCAGGGTTTCGAGGAACTGCTGGCGACGTCGAATCAGGCAGAGGGCAGAGGTTATGGGTGGCTCTGCGTAGTATGCCCTTGGAAGTGCGTACATCTGCGACTCGTAGGACTCCATCCGATCCTGGATATAGCTTCTCGATGCGTGCCATACGCCATTTCAAAGGTGGTAGATTGGCATCCCTGACGATTACCAATTCTCCTTCTTGAAGTCCCCTCTCCTTTACTCGCCACTTCAGCCTTTGCTGTAGCTCGCTCAGGTATTCTCTTCTCCAGCGCTGCCAGAAATGTTGCCGCATGCTCTCCAACAGTTGGTAACGATTAAGACGATTTGGATTGGCCTCGATCAGGTTTTCTGAAGGCAGCGACGTTAAAGATCTGCCGATCAGGAAGTGCGCGGGAGTTAAAGGATCTAGGTCACTAGGATCTGATGAGAGGGGAGTGAGAGGACGGGAATTGAGGATCGCTTCTATTTGTGAAAATAAAGACGATAGCTCCTCGAACGTTAGATGCCGGTCCCCTAATATTCTTGTAGTATGATATTTAGCGGCTTTGACGCCTGCCTCCCATAAACCGCCAAAATGGGGAGAGCAAGCAGGTGAAAACTTAAATTGTATGCCCTCGTCGGCCGCAAAACCTTCAACGTTTTTAGAATTAGTTTTTAAGAAATTGGCAATATCGTTGTTTGCGCCGACAAAATTGGTTCCGTTGTCACAATGCAATACTGAAGGCTTACCCCTGCGAGCTATAAAGCGTCTTAAACATAAAATGAACACGTCAGTGGTAAGATCACTTGCGACTTCTAAATGTACTGCTTTGGTTGTGAAACAGATAAATAGGCACATGTAGCATTTAGAAATTTTGCAACCGCGACCTTTGCGGTCGGTGATGTAATAGGGTCCAGCAAAATCAACGCCGCTAATTTGGAAAGGGAGATTTGGAATAATACGACTGGAAGGTAAGTTTCCCATTATGGGATTAATACATTTTGCTTTAATGATTCTACAAAGTTTACAATTATTGACTGTAGATCGTGCTAAAATTCTGCCTCGTAAAGGCCAATATTTGTTTCGAAGGTCGCTCAGCAAAAGCTGAGGACCACAATGTAAGAGCTTTACATGATGATGTGCAAATATCAATTTTGTTAAATTGTTGTTTGAATCTAATAATATTGGATGCTTTCTTTCATATGTTTCAGCAGACTTCTGGAGACGACCGCCTACACACAGAATGCCAGAATGATCTATAAATGGACTCAAAGAAAGGATACGAGATTTAGCAGGTAATGTATTGTTATTTTTAATTATTTTTATTTCATCTGCAAAACATTCTTGTTGGTGCTGTTTGATTAATACATTTAATGATTTACTTTGTTCATCAGTGCTAAACGGACCTTTAACTTTATTGTTTTTATTACGAAGGTTGTTGATAAACCGCAACACATAACACATAGCCCTAAGTAGGATTGCAAATTTAGAAAATCTTTCAAAGTCAACAATAGAAAATGCAGCTTCGACATTACAATGTAGTGTAGCTAATTGATGAGGTTTTGTCTCAGGTAAATCAGATGTTTTTAAGTCTATCATCTGAGGCCAATCGCATTGATCTTTGTATAGAAATGTAGGGCCTTCCCACCATAATTTAGCTGAATGGATAGACGTAGGATTCAGACCACGAGACGCTAGATCAGCCGGATTGTCGTGACCTGAGACATGTTTCCATGTATGAGATGCAGTTAGTTGCTGAATTTCACTAACTCTATTAGCGACAAACATTTTCAAATTGGACGGTTGAGATGCTAACCAACCTAACACTACAGTCGAGTCAGTCCAGTAAAAAACTGAATCAATTTTACACCGTAGAGCTCTAAGGACCTTCGCGCTTAGTCTTGCTGAAAGCAATGAGCCGAGTAATTCGAGTCTCGGAATGGTCGTTGACTTGACTGGAGCAACTTTAGTCTTTGAACAAAGTAACCTTACTGAAATGGTGCCCTCACTATTTATGGATCTGAGATATATTGCCGAAGCGTATGCTGCTTGAGACGCATCAGAAAATGCGTGCAGCTCAATGAATACTGCCTTATCTATCAAAACAAATCTTGGAATTTCGAAATTAGACAAAGATTTTAAATTTGTTATAAACTTTAACCACTGTTTTTCTAATGAGCTATCGATTGGGTCATCCCATCCGAGCTTTGAAAGCCATAGCTTTTGTAGTATAATTTTTGGTACAATAGTACATGGGCTTAATAATCCTAGAGGATCAAAGAGCTTAGCTGAACTAGATAGAATTGCTCGTTTAGTTGCACTTGGACTGTGTTCTATGTCTACTGGAAATACAAACACGTCTTTAGAATGATTCCATTTTAAACCCAGCACACTAGACTGACTTGTCAAATCTAAATTTTTTGGTTGTGATGTACTTGAATCATCGTCAAAAATGGCAGGTGCATTGGTTCGCCATTTTCGCAATGGTAAACATGCAGAGTTTAGAGCAGCAGTAACAGATTGCTTTATATTTAATAGTTCGCTTTCGCTTTCCGCCCCTGAAAGATAGTCATCGACATAAAACCCATATTTAATTTGTTGGGACACTGTACTATCCTCACATTCATTTGACAACTGTAATAGACATCTCGTACTCAAAAAGGGGGCAGAAGCTGTACCGTAGCTTATTGTATTTAACTGAAATACCTTTATTGGCTCTGATGAATTATCACGCCACAAAATAAGCTGCAAATTACGCTGAGTATCGTCTACCATGATTTGTCGATACATTTTCTCGACGTCTGCTGACACTACAAATTTATGCTGTCGGTACCGTAGAAGAATCGAGAACAAATCGTCTTGCACAACCGGCCCTACGTGTTGTAAGTCGTTAAATGAAACGCCGGATGTAGTTTTAGCCGATGCGTCAAATACAACACGGAGCTTAGTGGTCTGACTTGCCTCTTTGATAACAGCATGATGAGGTAGGTAATTGCCAAAGAAAGGCTTAGGTATTTCAGTCATGTGCCCTAGAGACTCGTATTCATGAATGAATTTAGTATATTCCTCTTTAAGCTGAGGTTTATTATTAAATTTTCTTTCTAGTTGGATTAATCTTTTTTCAGCAATATTGTAAGATTCGCCCAAGTTTTCTACGGAACCCTTGAGCGGTATTTGAACAATAAACCTACCGTCGTCATTTCGACGAGTAGTCTCAGTGAATAGTTTTTCACAATAATTATCGGAATTGTAGTCGATAGTATCAGGGATCTCTTCGAGTTCCCAAAATTTTGCTAACTGGTTTTTTATTTCTTGTGAAAAATTACAATGAATATTTCTTTTATTGTTATAATGTTCTGCCGGTACTGATCCAGCAACTATCCAACCTAACTCTGTATCCAGTAGGATAGGTTTTTTTAAGCCCAAAGATAGCCTGTCCGAACGAATGATATCCCAGAATATGTCAGCTCCAAGCAATAGATCTATTTCTGAAGGTAGATAAAATTTAGGGTCAGCGAGCTGACTATTCTCGGGAATACCTAAGCTCTGTACACACACTTCAGACTGAGGCAACTTATCTGCAATTTTGGGCAGAACAAAACACTTAACCGACGCATTAAAAGAATTATATACTGATTTAAACATAATAGTGCAATGTTCCGTAACATTTAGGACACTATTACCTATACCAGTTACACTGTGATAATAATTTTTCTTTTTACAGATTCCGAGTTCCCTTTGAGCCCTGTCAGTAATAAAAGAAGATTGGCTTGCACAATCAAGTAACGCCCGCAAAATAAAGATTTTATCATTGTGTGTAACCTTGACCAACGCCGTAGACAAAAGGGCTTGATTGGTGGTTACTGCGGACATCGACACAGAAGCAGCAGGACTTGACGGATTGGACTCACCAACAGGACCAGGTAAGTTAACTTCACTAATAGATTCATTATTTTGTGTAAATTGTGCAGATTGTAAAAAAGCTTGTTTGTGTAACAAAGTGTTGTGTTTTCTGTTGCAGATTTTACAACCACTCATCCTACATTGAAACGGCATATGACCTTTACGCAGGCAGTTATGACATAATTTCAACGAAGAAATTTTAGATATTCTTTGTTGAATTGGCAAAGATTTTAAAACAGAGCACTCATATATTTTATGTTCTTGTTTACAGATGGGGCAGCAGAGCTTAGAGGTGGCATCCGAAAAATTACACACATACGACTTCATATTGGGCAAACTGTGACGTTTTTCGGGTTTATATGACTTATTACTGTGTATTGTTTCTAACACAGCAGCGCGTTGACGAAGATAAGAATAAAACTGTTCTAATGATGGCGAGTCTAACTTACTCCTAAATTCTTCCCAATTCCTCGCAGTAGCAGTGTCTAACTTCGCCGCGGCCATATAGATAATAATCGTGTCCCATTTATCGGTTGGTTCACCCAAAGAGTTTAAAGCACTTAAATTCTTTGATAAATCATCAATTAATCGACGAATACCACTTTCAGACTCTTTTTGTAACGGTTCAATCGAAAACAAACACTTGAGATGTTCATTTACTAAAAGGCGCTTATTATCATATCTTTCACAAAGTAAATTCCATGCGATTGCATAATTATTCGCCGAAACGGTAACGGAACTTATGACAGAACTAGCCGAACCTTCGAGATATGATTTAAGATAATGAAACTTATTGACATCTTCAATACACTCATTTTGATGGATTAATGACAAGTACGTATCTCTGAATGAAAGCCACTTATTAGGGTCCCCATTAAAAAGAGAAATTTTTAAAGGTGGCAATTTTAAGTTACTATGACATTTGCCACTGTTGTTGGACGAAGATTCCACTTTATTTTTGTTTTCAAAAAAGTCTAATAACGACTGACCTTTAGCAATCAAATTATAAAATAAATTTTCAGTACTTTCACGTTCCTGCATTTGTTTTGTAATATCTTCGTCCAGCATTTCGATTTGAGATTGAACTTCCTCATAAGTGCACGACATTTCACGGATTTTACTTAAACGGACACGTAACTCATTAATTTGCAACGCACTAATATCATTTAAATCCATCAAAGGTTTTAAATATTTCTCAAACAAAGTAAATCGGGTCTTAATGTTACCCCTTTGTTTAACTAAGTCTTTTAAATCACTCATTTTGTAGGCACAAACAACGTATCACTATAAAAAACACTAAAGATTGTAAGATCGTAATAAATAAAAGGGAATGCTTTACGAGTATTCCTTCGATTCGCTGCGTCGAGTTAAAAATAGATTAACAAACCGGTTTTGCTACGGCGCGCGGCGGCGGCCGACTCGGGCGCAATGCAAAACTGCAATCAAATGTGCACTGTGTGACACTGTGTCGTTGTTGGAATACACGGCACACACAAAACACTTTAATCGTTATATTTCGTAAACAAATGAATTTGGAATTGACACAAATAGTTTATTAGGATATGGGTTTTCACTAAATTTGTTACTTTCTAGAAATTAGACTAATATTTGATGTAAAACCGAAACACTTTTTTATATTTTACTTGGGGGTAAGCACTAACGTTGGTTGGAGTATCGAAAGTATTTTACACAAATAAAAGCAGAAAGGATAGATTATTGAAAAGGATATTTTGCACACTTCCTTCGGAAATATGGCTGCAGCTGTTGGCTGGCGGGTTCCTGAAGGATTTCGATGATTTTGTGGATCGAAATCTCGCTCTTCACTGCGGTTTCGATATCACGTCGGGGTCACCAAATTGTTCGCGCCGATGATGATGCTCCAAGAAATAAGACTCCGTAGTAGATAAATAATTACGTATACTTGATAAATTGGTACAAGACTTGGAAAATTAGTTTAAATTAAAAATAACGATGGTGCGTGCGTCGGAGCTGTCAGCGCAATGGCACTCGCGCGCCCCCTTCCGGCGGTGATTCCGTCGTGACGTCATGGCTGGATAGTGGGCGCGAACATAGGGGTTTTTGACTTGTCGGCAATAGCTTAGTAATAGATACAGCATGTAGAAAATGTTAAAATCGAAAAAATGATTCTTGTGACTAAACTACTGGGTATTTTTAATTGATATTTTACAGGCAGACTGGGAGCGTTACTAGATATACGAAATTTCATTTATTGTTGCATTGTCCTCTCCACTTTGTATATCCTACTAATATTATAAATACGAAAGTTTGTGATTTTTCCCACACAGATAGTAGATAACCTAGATTAAAACATAGAATACTTTTTATCCCGATATTCTCACGGGAACGGGAACCACGCGGTTGAAACCGCGGGCGGCCACTAGTATAATAATTATAATATAATATATAATAATATTATAAATGTGAAAGTTGTGGGTTTGGATGTTTGGATGTTTGTTCCTCAATCACGCAAAAACTAGTGAACGGATTTGATTGAAATTTGGCACACAGATAGTAGATAGCCTGGATTAAAACAAAGAATACTTTTTGAAACCGCGGGCTGCTGCTAGTTTATAATATAGCTCTAAGACTTGTATTACCTACAATTGATCAAGCTGTTACAGGTAATTTATGATCATCAGAATCTTTCTTCCTTAAGGAACTTATCCACATGACGAATCGGAATCGACTACCAGGGATTCTTTATCAGCTATTTCTTATAGAAAATCATCATAGAGTGGTAAAAACCATAGTCGCCAAGCAGTGATGGCACTTGGAACGGTTTTCCTGTATCATACTTCGAATAAAGTACATCAACATAAAAAAAGTTTGATTACTTACTTTCTCTCTAAGTCATACAAGTTTTAGTAAAAGGAAGTTGATTCCAATTAGTCCCTAATTAGAACGCCAGAACAAAGGGAGACTAATTAGTGTCCTCTACCTATAAGAA
Source organism: Agriphila tristella (assembly GCA_928269145.1). Lineage (NCBI taxonomy): Eukaryota > Metazoa > Arthropoda > Insecta > Lepidoptera > Crambidae > Agriphila > Agriphila tristella. The sequence continues at coordinate 23,531,082 of OV743436.1, read as the reverse complement.
TTTGTTTTCTGTTGTATAGTGATGCTTAGGAACTTATTGATAAATACTCGGTGACTGATAGTAAAGATCGAACATCACAACCAATCGAAGGTTTAGATTTTTTTACTCATATTGATCAAGATTTACTACGTAGGAATGAAACTTATAAGGGACTTTTTGCTTGATGTAAACAGAGGTGAAAAAAAGGAAAAAATTACAATTGAAAAATAAACATCATTGGCTGTCTCTTATTAGAATTTTGCTATGGTATGGGACATGTCCTGTGTCCCATGTCCATGTGTCCCATGGGACACATTAAATTGTCTTTATGTTTTCAAAGTTGCTTTTGTGTACCTGCTCTTTTAATTGTAACCATTTCTGTCATTCTAACTCTTTGTTATGAAAAACAAATCTTAGTTTATTATAAGCAAAAGCAAAATACACCAAATAAAGATCCTCAGCAGGCAGTCAGACAAGGGAATTCAAACCCCCCAATATTTTAAGGGAAAGATTAACTCACAGCACCCTCAAAAATAATGAATACATTCCGAAATGATTGGCAACCAACAACGCTCGTAAGCAAGCCACCATTACTCAGTGTCAGATAGCAATTAGTGGCTGTTGGTGGAATTCTGATCTTGGGGGTTGTTGGAACAAAAGCAATAAATTACTTTCGAATTTCAATGTAAATCATAAAGTGACAAGTGTTTTCGGTGGTCGAATTTGTATTGTACACAAGGACGACTGGATTCATTTCGCAAATCGTTGGATTTTAGTTGAGAATTATCTAAAGTTTCGGATTTTCGGGATTATTTGGTTACTGTTGGATTTGTTGTTGTGCAGAGAGAGAGAAGATAATTTGAAATTATTTGTTTAGGGGTGGGGTGGTGTTCATAATTGTCTTTTGATTAGATTGGATAATTTTAATAGTTATTTATGCAACTGTACTATAATACCTAATTATGTACAGAAGCATACAAGACTTTATCTACATCCATGATATGTATCCTCTATCAAGGGTTTTGACATTGACTTTTCTCCTCCTCCTCGTCATTACAATCATCCAAACGAGTGTTATAATGTTGTACTTAATTTCATAATGTGACTTGTCAGGCGTGGGTGCGGGTAGCGTGACATAATCTCGCTCGGATATTATGGTTACTATGCTATGACACTGGTTGTATAATGTTGGCAGTAACTGTTTTATAACCTCTTACAGAGAATTTAAATCATGGGTGTAGATAAAAGTCATTAAGACTATTTTTTTATCACAGGACGTGAAATATCAGAAATCAGTGTCAATGCAGATGATAATAATAATGTTCACATAATCAATAAATTAAATTCTCGTGAAGTCATTATATTTTCATTCTATATTTCGCCTGATCATTGCACGAATAATAATATCTACCTATTGCGTACGTTCTTTTGTTGTGTAAAATCTTTGACGTCATTTAAGATTTACAACTTAAACGTGACCAAATAAACAATGTAACGTCAAAATCTACAAGAATGATCTAGGTTTGAAACATTAAATGGTTGGTAGTCAGTGTTTGTTCTGAACAATTACGACAAGCGTTCAAAGTAAAAGCGACGCAAATTCAACTGAAGTCGTTAATTTAACAATGGTTATGAAAGTGTACATTTCAGTCACTCAGTAGTAAGTCGAGTCTCCATAATTGATCATTAAATTGAGTTTAGCCGAGTAGGTAAATCTTTGTTCAGTAATGTTTGGGAATAAATTCTGATATTTATACGAAGGAGATTGTAAATTAGCGCTGTGGTCCGCCGATGTTTTTCGGATTACACGATTTTGATATTATTAATGTAAAAATGAAAATAATTGAGAGAAGACTTACAAACTCATGTTTGCTGCTTAAATACAAGCGCGCAAGAGATCGTGCGAGTGAGCATCACAGAAGAAATATGGACCACAACCTCATTTTAAAAATCGCTACCGAAACTACCTCGAAGCTCATTTTTACTCAAATTTGGTTTTATAGCTTTACCAATATGCTACCTATACTTGCAACCAGTAGGTAATGGTAGGTATATATTTTTAGTTATAGTTAACAATGCACTTTTGTCCTTTCTTATGGGCAGGCCCAAATAATTAAATGTTTTTGCCTGATAATTATTTCATCTGTGGACTATCAACTTTAACTCACAGCTAAAGTACGCAGGCCTGAGAAAAAAACATTGCCGTTCTAATTTTAATCATTAATATTTCATGTGTAGGTACTTGACAAACGTATGTACGTCCCCGGCAACGCGGGGTCTTGGTACGTAGTACTTGTTGTATGGTCTGTGGTAGGTACTAATTGATAAATCGGGAGTTTGTATCTAAAATACAGGCTTAGTTTAGATAACAATAATTTTCAAATTGTGAGCACACAATCCTTACGTACATTTTGCACTGCTGGTAAAATGCTAAGTAAATTATTTTCCAAGTTTTAGATGTCGAACTTATCTACAAAACAAACAAAATGGGTTCTTTTGAGATGTTTACTTACATTAACAACAAGAATAAGTTTATTAAGTAAAAGAAGTAGGAAAACTTACCTGTATCGTGTCGACAAAAGGCCCAAAAGCTTTCCAAGGGCTGAATATGATGTTGCTGTTTTCATCACCAGGTGGCGCTGTGCTCCTGCCCTGATGAGGAGCATCTATCGACACCACTGGACTAGGCAGAATCCTCTGCTGAATCACCGGCTTGCCTTGGATCTGTTGGAAGAAAAGAATAAATATATATTCTGGACGAATCACACCAATAATTTAGTCCCAAACCAAGCAAAGCTTGTACAGTCAGCTGCAGATCAAGTTATACAAAACTGATATTAACGATTTATTTTGAACTTCAATTTAAAATTTATTACCCTGTTTTAGCTCATCGTGACGTTAACTGTACTATAACTAAATAATGGGTTTAGATTTCTTATTCCTGTATTAAAATATACATAAAATCCTAACTAATATGCGAACTAAAGTTTGTTTCTTTATTTGTTTGTTTGTTTGTTACGCCTTCATGTCTTAGCTACTCAACTGATTATCATAAAATTTTGCATACACCAATGTGACATGACAATCATGACAATTCATGGGTTCAGAAAAGAACTAGGGTACTTTTTATCCTAAAAAAAGTACGGTTCCCGAGGAATAGAAAAATAACTGGCCACGCAGACGCGTCCGGCCGCTAGTAATAGTAGTTTGTTACACAAGGGACGTAAGTGAGCTAATACAGAACAAGATCCAATTTGGCGCCCGTGCGAGCGCAGCTCGCAAAGGGCACTAATGGATCGAGTGCACCCGAGATATTTAGATGCACGAGCGAGCGAAGCGAGCGAGGGCGAATATAGTTCGAGGGTGTAATAGCTACTTGCAACCGAGGTAAGCATTCTACTTTACATCATCCATGCGAGGTAAATAAAACATTTACAAGGTTATTTTTAGTTCATTTAAAACCTCTCGTGGGGTTGATCAGACCATCAAACTGAACAACTTTCATTATGGGACCAACCTCGAAATCACGGAAAAAAAAACTTCTGTTCCATACAAAAAAAAACAATGCCTACTTCATCGAAATGTATGAAACAGCTGATTTTTTTTCGCGATTTCAAAATGAATCTTATCATTTTATGAAAATAAATTGTTTGGCCAAGGAGTTTTGCATAGCTTGAACAAAATGAAATGCTGCCATTTTCATAGTTTTTTATTTCAGTAAAAAGTTTCGTTATTTTACAAGAAAAATTGTTTTAAAAAACAAAAAACCGACTTCAAAAACCTGCCTCTAAAAAGCAAGAAATAATATTCAAATCATTAGATACGCATTATCATTGTTATAACAACACGTCTATTGAAGTCGGGTGGGGCTGGAGTACAACTTCCTTTTTTTATTCTAAAAGCCCCACCCGACTTCAATAGACGTGTTGTTATAACAATGATAATGCGTATCTAATGATTTGAATATTATTTCTTGCTTTTTAGAGGCAGGTTTTTGAAGTCGGTTTTTTGTTTTTTAAAACAATTTTTTATTTTATTATTTTTAGTGTAAGTACCATCTATATTAGGTATATTATTATAGGTATATTATTGGGTAGAAAAATCGGCTCAGCCAAACGTGAGATATTCGCGGAGAAACATACATTCATACAGGTCAAACTGAGAACCTTTTTTTTTGAAGTCGGTTAAAAAGACTACACTAAAAGTACCCCTTTCCCAACAAAAAGAAACATCTAATTCGGTTCATAAATAACAAAGTCGTCATGTGAGTTGATGAAAATCATAGTATTTTCAGGATTTCTCGAAAACTACTGAACCGATTTGAAAAAAAATTAAATGGGACCATCTCGCAAGAAAACTCAATCGAAAAAAAAAAGAATCATCAAAATCGGTTCATAAATGACGATGATATGCGCGAACAACGATTAAAAAAAAAAAAAACATACAATCGAATTGAGAACCTCCTCCTTTTTGTGAAGTCGGTTAAAAAGAAAAGAAAAGAGCTTGAATTGTAAAGTGTACTTTACAATTAAAGCATTCAACTATGCTTGAATTGTAAAGTGATTTGAAAATGGAACGTTCTATCTAAATAATGCACTGTGTTGCACATGCCAACTTACACAGCTTCTTACCATACTAGTAAATCCTATTTGCCGAGCAGTATGATGTAAAAATATAAACGTCTATTATAACTTTGACAGCGTTTTAGTGCAACTGACACAAAAAATGTTTATTATTACCATGAAATATATACATAATTATAAAGGGTGGTCCAGATAGTGACGTCCAAGAATTCTTTTTTAGATTATTCACACCTGGGTGCATCTGAAAATACCCTATGTATGTCCTGTGATTTTTGTAGTTTAGAAGTTATGAGTTTTTAAATGTGTTTTTGTAAATTTTCTACCGGACGGACCAAAAAATTCATAACTCCTTTCATATTATGAATTTTTTGGGTTTTCTTTTGGCAACATAATTGTCTTGAAACACTATTCCATACATAAAATAATCAACTACACAACATCCAGATAAGTTCCTGATAAAAGGTTCGAAAGTGAAAATTTTAGGTTTTACTTCGACGAAGTAACATTTTCAAAATTCTTTTAAAAATACAAAATGGATATTTTATCAATTCAAACTGATTTTAAAAACTTAGGTGGCTTCTTAGCTTAGCAATTAAAACAAAAAAGTGACTCTTGATAGGGCATTTTATGCTGAAATTGGCTTTCAAACCTACGCAGTAAATATACCGCGAAGAATATAACTTACGTAAAGTTAATAATTAGTATTGTAATGAAATAGACATTTAATTAAACTTCTTAATTGGTATTAGGCGGCTGGCTGTCTTTTAAGTCGTAATTTGACTGTTGATTGAACAATAATTTTGTAATTTTCTCAATTCCTCATCGTCATTTCTTTTAAAATGCCTATAATGTCCTTGAATTTCGACCAGTAATTGTGCTTTCATCATGGATATTGGATATGTCATTTTCATTACTTTTGAATTGGCAGGATTATTAGTATTTCCGTTACATGAAAAAACAAAAAAAAACTTTATAACTAATTATTTTTAAATAATTTCTTTGCATTGGTTTAATGATGTTAACTAATTTAATGTGTTTTGGAAAATGCAACTTCTTTGATAATTTTCAGCCAAAACGGTGGCCAAAAAAGCGTTTGACTATTTTCATACATTGCATTACCATCGAGTAGCTGGTGGCACCCTGAGCAAAAGTGGCGCCACGGTGAATTTTATTTAATATTAATAAAAACTATAATATTGACTGATTAAGAGAAACTAAGCAAGGATTGAGACGAAATAAAATGATATTTGAGAGACACTCGAAAGCCATTTATATTGCGCAGCAAAAAAGTACATTACAGGAAATCGTATGCAATATAAGTGACAGATGTCATTATGGATGCATTCAATGATAAATTAATAAGGGAATCAATTATGACTGCGTTCATATTTCAACAGACATTATAATAATTCTTATTCACAATTTTAATAATGTTTTACGTAGAGTTTTAGGGCCCACAGTCTAGTATTTTTAGACGGTATCGTTACATTCCCTCGTACTCACCGCTAGAAGTAGATAGCAAAACTGCTAAAAGTAGCCATTTTTGACACATTTGCTATCTACTTCTACGAGCGAATGACTACGAGGGTATATAGTGATACCTTCTAAAAATACTAGACCATGGGCCCTATAAACTCCACGTAAAACATTATTCAAATCTTTTTCTATTAAAAACGTATTAATAAAAACCTCTGAGGGCTCCACTGTAATATGAAGTGAAGTCGGATTATTAAATTCGATTTGATTTTCGAACTTATTGATAGAATTTCGTCCAGGGTGCTTATAGAACTGTCCCAACAACACTCAAACGGGTCCCTCAGGGCTCAATAATAAACCCCTCACTGACCACTCGAGTTTGTATACTGTCCCGCTCAATCCAGATAGCTGATAGAGAACGAGATGATTGAGTGTTAACATCGCTCACGGGTGACAGCCGACTGAACTAGTGACGCGATAAATCGATTATCTGTGGTATCGAAATCTACTTTTATCGCCAAATTGTCACCGTTCGGTTGTGCCAATTATTTGAAAGCCAACAGAGCCACTTTATTGAATACACGTACGATTGCGCAAGTGATGAACGAATTGTGTAAGTGAAGATAGTTTTGCACATAGTTTGAAAATCAAAATAAATAAATAAATAGGTATTAACTTAGGAGTTTGTAGAACTAATACACAGCAAGTAAGCTTGATTTGCTGTGATAACTTTGTAATTTAGTTTGTGATCACATTTCAAATTTATAAGTGTTTAATGATTTTAACCTAAGAGTCTTATAAGGAATCAAGTTTCTTAGGAAAATTCATCAGACAGTCAGTTCAATCAGACGTTTCATTTTTTTGCTTTAATCCTTTCTAGATTAATGAAATAAGAGTGGAACTGTTTTATCGTAAGCACTAGGGTGTCCCTTAAATTTCAAGTTCGATATTTTTTTACGCATACCTTCTTAAAAGTTTCCTAATAACCCTATATTGTCTAGAAAAGAATATTAGTTCGATTTATAAACGATAACCCGTGCCGACTTGCTATTTAATCTTTTCCATACAAGTTGCGTAAGTACTGCGCTGTGACTTGTAACTACATATTTTATTTGCCATTTCATACGTGATTTATGAGACTATTAGTGATGAAACTAAAAAATCAAGGGCGGAAGCAATAAAATCTGACTTCCAAAACAATGTACCCGACATAGTCACAGTCCATTGGGATGGAAAACTATTACCCGGGTCGTATGTGCGGAGTTTAAAAGAAGAACGCTTGCCAGTTACTTATTGCTTCATTTGACGATAGAGAACAGCTTCTTGCAGTGCCGAAACTAGAAAGTTCTTCTGGAAAACATCAAGCTAGCTGTCTCAACAGCTCTCTTGGACTGGAACCTTCACGATAAAGTACAAATAATGTGCTGCGACACAACAGCTTCCAATACGGGCCGTTTCAATGGAGCTTGTGCTATTTTGGAGAAAACTTTAGGAAGAGAATTGTTGCTTTTCGCCTGTCGTCATCATGTGTATGAATTGGTCCTAAAAACTGTCTTTGAAAACCAAGATTAAGCAAATTACTAGTAGCCCAGATATTCCGATATTCAAAAAGTTCAGAGAAAATTGGAAAAACATCGATTCTAGTAAAATTGAACCATCTCTTAATTTGGTAAAAGAACGTGTTGCCGAAACAGACATTCAATCTTTGTTACTAGGTATTTTATAAGACAGAACGTTAGTACTATTATATATTCTGTGATTAGACAAAGGTTTTGTAAGAGATGACTACCGCGAATTGGTCGAACTGTACCTAATATTTTTAGGAGGAAATACAGAGGAAAAATTAAAACTAAGGCCGAGACCAATCTGTTCTTTAAAAATATGCTTACTTCAGTCACAATGCAGAATGACTGCAAAGGACAAAAAGGCTCTACAAGATGTTTGCTTATTTGTCGTAATATTATATGGAAAAACCTTGGCTCGAATGTACAGTGGCGACCAAAGCACCTACCTAACCAAGACTTGCGCTTCTAAAGATGTTAAAAGAGTACGAAAAAGTTGACGCAATAATTCCTAAAGCTTCTATAAGCAAGTTTAGCCATTACTTGTGGTATTTATGTGAAGTGACAGTCATTCTATCACTTGCCAACTTCAACTGGGACAAAACCTCAATTTTAGCAAACGCTATGACCCGTCGAAGGAAGAACTGACTCAAAAGTTGTTTGGTAAGTTAAATTGATTTTTTGTTACATTTTCTAAATTGTTGTTGATTTTTATTTATTACATTACTTATTTTTCAGAGACAGATCGACGACAGTTTTCTAAAAGAAGATGCATCTTCTTGGAATAACAATGCTGTTTTTTTGGAAGCTAAAAGAAGAATAAGTTATTTGAGATTTGTAAATGATACTTCTAAAAGGGCTGTTAAATTAATGCAAGATTTTAACGGACTTATTATGGCTGAAGAAGAACAAAAACAGTTCTTGCTGCGCTGTGTCCAGGAACATTGTATCCGGACTGTAAAAAACTACTCTGAAAAGAAGTTACCCTGAATGATTGTTATTACTTTATGTTTTTAATTAAAATTAATGTTCATCTAATTTATTTTTTTCTTTTATTCACTTAATTCATTGCATTTATAGTGATTTTATAGCACACCGAAATTTTAGAACAAAACACGTTTTTTACTAAACTTTGAAGCTCGTTCGGCACTGGTTGCAATTTTGCTAGATTGATAAAATTTTATATTTAAGTATCTTATAGCATTAGTAAAAAATATAGAGGGTATGCATTTCGAAATTCGAAAAAAAAATTTTTTTCGTCATATAAGGGACACCCTAGTAAGCACCTTTTACAAGAAGGATTTTATTTGATGAAACAATTACGAATAAAACCAAAGAGTTAATTGAACTCTTAAAACCTTGTAAGAGTCTGTCTTAAAACTCTTTACCGTAAATACTAAGTTTAATTTCAATATCATCAAATGGAATAATATAGCTTCTGTTTATATCTGATTCATTATAGATTGTCGAGAGGCACGTGATTGTCTATTATTACAGTACATAATAATAATTGCCAGGAATTAGAGAAGTGATAATGTTTAATATATCGATAATTCCAAATTTAAGAGTATTTGTAATATATTTATTCTTCAAATGTACCACAGTCAAATTACAAAGCTTATTTTCAAAGTTAAAGTCAAATAAGTTTATTCAAAATAAACTTTATAAGAACTTACTGCAGTAATTATGATGATTTTTTATAGTATATAGGTACTCCTAGATAATTATTAGTTAGGTATCTACGAGGTTCACGAGTTTTTTAGTTCTTACTAATAAAAAAACTACATGAATGAAAATGAAAAGGATTTATGTGCATAATTTCAAGTTCCTAGTCTCAATAAATAGTTAAATCTGGGCACTGATATGTCAGTTAGTTTTTAATAGTTAAATAGACTCACATATTTTGGTCATGTGATGAGAAACGATAAATATAGAATAATCCAACTAATCATACAGGGCAAAATTATGGGTAAACGCAGCGCTGGAAGAAGACGTCATTCGTGGCTGCAGAAACTTCGGAATTGGTTCGGTCATCGGTCGTAATACTAAGTCCCTATTCCGGGCAGCGGCCTCAAAGATCAAGATAGCCATGATGTTGTCTAACCTCCGATAGGAGCGGAACACGAAGAAGAAGAAGTTAAATAGAAAATAGTTTTTAATAGTAAAATATTAGCGGCGAAAAGCTATAGTAAAGAAAAATAAAGTTAAAGTTTTGTCAACGCGCCAGTAATACACTTGGTGTGATAAGCTCAGGTTCTACATTTACTTGTATTTCTAGTAAACGTAAGCTGGAAGAACTTTCCTTTCAGCAACTAAACATAATTAACACGCGGTAATTTATTTTTATTTTAAAAGCACTTTCAGTGACTTCAAGAGACATCACAAAATCAAAATTTAACTTTATCGACATTTTCCCAACACTATTAGTAAAGAGGAAGGTTATTAAGAACAGAACTGTCATTGGATGCCTATTATATTCTATGGCCTCGTAAATTATGGACGATGAATGTTCTATCTTATCGTTTAGTTAGTGTTATACTAGGAGTTATAACGCTAATAAACTTTGGTTCTTGTTTCTTTGTAGTCCATTTATCTTAGCTTGAAATTCAGCACTAGCAACCTTTTTGTTTAAATTGCTTTGCGAATGACCAAGAAAGCTGGTTTAATAATTGAAACCGTGTATTTAAGAAGACAATGTTATCTTAACCCTTCAGTTTAAATTTGTATGGAGCGTTTATTATGTAGATAGTACGTAACGTTTGGAGAAAGTTAAATGTACCTCATAATACTGATTAATTTGTTCGCTGTTATATTGTATTTAAATATTTTATATAGATGCCTTCATTTAAAGCTAAAACAGATTTTAATAAATGATTGCATAACCATCTGTTCTGACAAAATTCTATAAGTATTATAATATATCTATAATAATTGAAGTAGTAATAATAATATCATTTTCTTCGTTATCTAAAGACGACGATGTTACTTAAATTACATTGGGCTTCATTAAAGACCCAATCAACCTACCCCTAGTAAGGAATAGGTTTACTCATAATTTGTTGCTTAAATATTTCATCTAAATAACAACCGCTGCCTATAATAGTAACGGTGTAGGCTATCTCTTTGAAGCTAACAAAGGCAATCTCACTCACAATTTAAAACTTTTTAAAGATAATAAATGCCATGTTTTATTTTTGATGAATGTTTTCCATAATAGTACCAGTATGTTATAATAGTACGGACATTATACATACATTGTTTTTGATGAAAACTTATATTTAAAGGTAGTAAAACCAGTTCTAAATTATTATCTATTGAGGTTTTTTCACTAAGTAAGTTCAAAATATACGTGATTGAAATATTCGTGATAGTATTCTATTGACAAAGTATTAAAACATATTGAAAACATTCACCAAAAATAAATCAAGTCGTTTAATCTTCGATCATATACCTAACATTTAATTATAATCAAGAAAAAAGTTCAAAAGTGCGAGTAAGACAGCCTATCTGAGCTGCAAAATGCGAAAAAACTCTTAAGAAAACAATATTCATCTCGAAGTGAGGGTATCGGAAAGGTTATTGTGAACTACCATTAGTGTGAGCCAGTGAACATTTGTGTACCAACAAACATGTCCCTTCAAGACACTTTTATCATAAATACTTCAGTATAAAAGCTTACAAAACAACAAAACCACTCAAGACCCCGTCGATCAAATCTAAAATATTAAGCAAACAGCGCTACCCAAACATTTTTCGTACATAAAGTTGACAGTCTTTTATGTTTGAACAAAGTTAAATTGTGCAACTGACCGCTTTGTAGCCACACAATGGAAAATATCGAAAAGTGATAGTTACAAAGAAGAAAATTTTTGTACAATACAAAGAAAATATAGTTTGAAAAGAAGGTGTTTGTTGGGGTGACACCGGTGTGCGAAGAAGCTTGTAATGGCGGTTTTATTTTTTAATAACTTAAATCAGTCGGTCATTCCTTTACTCTTTGTTAGTAATGTTCTTAATCGAGGCACATAAATCCATATAAATAAATACAGCCATGGATAAATCGCATTTCCACCATGCGGGTCGATCGAGAATGGATAATTGTTGACATTGCTATCCAACCAGACACGTCTATCTTGACACCACTACAGATTTTGGAGCATATTAAATTGGTGTAAGACTTATTTCCGGTGCAATATTGTACAATGTATAATAATTGAAAAGTGGAAATCTTCCATGTGCATTGGGCCTAAATCATAAACCAGCGACACAGATTAGAAGCTTAACAAAATATGGCCATTCCTTCCCATTTTTCAGCCGAAATTGCCGAATAAAACGTTAAACAAATTCAAAACGGAACGCTGAATAGTACTTTAAAATTAAAAAGCGAACATTCCTTTAGAATTACCTAGTCAGGCAATAAATTTTTGCCCCGCCTGTTAGTAGGTATAGTTCCGTTCATACAAAAGTCATGTGTGTGAAATTTATTCGTCTCGTGGCCGCGTTCTCTTTGTGTTGCTAATTTCATTCTTTTGTGATGTCATTAACCTGAAAGGAATAGTTATTTTGCTCGGGGAAATTATTTAAGGCGCTTCCACTTTATGATTGGAACTCACGAGAAAGGTAATGTGGTTATTTCGTTTCGTGTTAAAAAGGAATTCTAGTAAAGCTTTTAAATTATCCCTTTGCCTGTACGGTTTAATGTGAACATTCGTTTTGTGGGAAATTATTGTGTTAGATTTCTTTAAGGGGTATGTTGGGTTTTTCTGTTTTGTCTGTTTTCTTGATGGGGAGAACTCATCAGCCAAGTATTGCCATTATTTTAAGCAATTGAGTATTTTTAAGTTTGTGGTAAGTATATTCTTAAGCTCATTTACAGAGTGACTTATGTTATGAATGAAAGTTGGATTTTGAGAAGCAATATTTTTTTCAACTTTCACGCAAAATAATACTATTTAATTACAGTTTATTTTAAAGCAGCAGAAGCAGTTAGTAAAGCTTGTCAGCAACATTATTGCAGTATAATAATATACCTACAATGCGAGTAATTTAACTTTATACAATAGACGTGACCAACTTCAGAGCTGTTGCGGTACAAAATGATATATTTTACTGTGTAAAATTAACTCTTTGCCATACCATTCTCAAATGAAGTTGCTGCAGATCATTGTCTATTGTCAATCTAATCACATTGTATTTAAGGATATGAGATGTAATCTTCTTCTTCTTATCGAATGAGGATCAGTGGCCACCTCTGGTGTTAGAGTTTATCAAGCCACCTGTTAGGCCTCTAACTTGGCCTAACGACTGTTATCAGATGATAACAGCTGGGACAGACGGTTGAACGTGCCCTCCGAAGCACGGAAGCGCTCAGTTGTAATGCCACTTTAACGGTCACCCATCCAACACCTGACCGGACTGAGATGTAATGAAGAAATGTTACAAAAAACAATACTAAAAGAGAAATGTTACGAAAAACAATATTAGGAGCGATACTCAGTAAAACAGTGAAACTTCAATATTACATCTTTCAAACTCTTCGGCAGTCGGTACTGTCCTTTCAAATTGGTTAAAGTCAGAATTAACAAGATTGGAAGTTTCTAATTTGCAACTTTTAATTGAAGCAAAATATAAAGTTTTGGGTTCGTATACAATACTCAATTATTCAATATAAAGTAACACCTTAATATACAGATACTAATTGAAAAGTTAACAGTCAAACAAGTTGGAAAATAATCTATTCTTGTGGTTTTTTAAGAATTCATATTTTACAAACAACACAGGACGACAATAATAATAATAAATTAATTTATTGGTCTTAAATGAAATATACATTCTAAGTATATATTTAACGTATTCCTATATTTTTATAATACAATTAGTGTGATGTTTTTAATTAACAACAAAGTTATGGATTGAAACTAAGCTTAAAATTACCTTCGTACTTTTCGTTCAAAGGAAAATGACCACTAATGATACCACCTTTTTAGGGCTTGTGCCTCAACAAGATGAAATCCAATAATATTGTATTATTTTAACATTCCTAACGATATATTAGAAACTATTTTTCGTTTCCTGAGAATAAAAACAGTTCTATTAAGTAACTAATTGATTTGACTTATCTCAATCAACGTCCGCCATTCTATATCGTCTTATAGTAAACTTCAAAACGGTACCTACTCAAAGATAATGTAAATAAAAGTAGAGTTTTAATGGTACTATAGAAACCATGGAAATCGTTTTCAATGAACCAAAATACTAATATCTATACTGTGTCAAACGCAGATTCTTGACACAGTATAGGTAATATTTTTTGATCAAACATATCAATACCACAGTACATATATAAGTTTTTCAAACAGTAGAGGAGCTAACGTCACTTAGGCTCTTTTGTCATTGCACTCTGTCGGATCGCTAGGGTTGGCATTTTCCGGCCGTCTCGTGGAATGCTACGCGCGAACCGCTATGGAAACAACTGCGACGCGATGTCACAACCCTGACCAAAGTACTGCGAACTTTGCTTAGAGCTCTTAGAGTGACGTCAGCCGTCAAATTCGAACGTCTCCATGGAGCTGTCATACTGTTTGAAAAAACTTATATATGTACTGTGTCAATACTGTATTTTTGACGTTGATTCGATCTTGACGTGAACTCCATCCCGTCAAAGCTCTTTGGTGCTGAAAAACTATCGCATATTCTTTTGTTTCTCTCGTTTGATGTGAAAAAATTGGACTCGTAGTCTAGTATTCTGTGACAGTTTCCAAGTCGAGCTAACCTTAAAATGCTACAGAAAATGTAATATATAAACAATACCAGGAAAAGAAGAGAATAACTAATTACTGATTATAGCTACAGACCTTTCCAACCACTAATTTCAATTACAATCACGAGGGCACAAAAATCTTTATAGCGATACTTTTTGGCCTTAGAAGGTGGTCAATCTCCTTTGGGCGTAAGCTGTTTTCATACATTTATGACCCTATCTATATTCCATTATCCATTCCATCATGGCTTCAGTAAAAACAATATTTCACATGCCGCGAACATATCTTACGAAGTAAGTAATTCTATAAAGCCGTAGCGACGAAAGGCGAAATAATGCAAGAAATAAGAGTGCGTGCATCGAATACAAATGAACAGCTTTTTCAACTGACAACGACGCCGTCTTGGAAATATTGGATTTATTTTAAAACTCCGCAGTTTTTTGTGAAAGAGAGGGAAGATATAGGTTTTTATTAATGAGTAAGGAAAGCAATGACATTGCATATTTATTAAATCATTGCACAAAACGGTCAACCATTTGCATTAAACTTAAGAATAGTTAAGATGGGGATAACGGTGCTTGTGGTGCAATGAGTACTAGTTTATTTAAATGATAATTGTAATATGTATTGTACCGCTGTTTGTTGTCCTGAATAAAATAAAAATAGCTTAAGTCTTTTCCTAACTATCTTAAGACATTCTTGGCAAAAAATTGCTTTGCACTAACCTCAGGACGTTCCTAAATACACTTTATGCTATTCTTAACTTACGGGTCAATATCGAGCGCCTATTAGTCTTACAATCGAGTGATTTAAAAAAAAAACACTTCATTCATAAATCTGTTAACCTTTTAAAATATTTTTCAATTAAAACTACATGTCATCTTTTTACGCTTGATTGAAGGCAACGCGTTAAGCGAAATTAATAAAAAAATACCAACGGGTCATAACTTTGAAGATTCACAAAAGCCTAGTATTAATTTGACGGGTGTAATAATACTTCTTTTGAAGTGAAAAAATTGTTGTTGCTACAAAGAAACAAAGCTATGAACTTTTATAAAACGCGAACTCTGAGGCACAACAAGCGATAGGAAATGACTTTGTTTTCTTGCCTGTGTACTGTTTGAGGACTTAGAAAAGCTTTTGTTACAATATCGATAAGTTTAAAGGTGGCATATCGCATTACCTTTAATGATAGCACAATCGCAACCACATCAAAACAACGGACGTATTTTTATGTTGTTTTTTAACATTTCACGTAGACTAATTTTTTCCGAACTTTTGTAGTTCATCGAAATTTACAACTATCAAGTTGTAAATTTCGATGAACTTTTTTCTGTACATTTTTTTCTAAAAAATACACCAATTAATTCAGCGACTACCACTTTATACGTCAATGTATTGTTCTCGTATGCACCTTATGTCTTTAAGTATTGCTAAAGCTTAGCTACTCTTTGATTTTTTAGATTCTTGGTGGCGATAGTTAATTACTGGTACTTTTTTTGATATTTTTTAAAACTTTACTCAACCCCAAGATTACAGGCACAGAATACGTAGGTACACTTAATGATGTCGTCTTTTCCAACAAGCGAACCACTCTTTCTAAAAATACTCTTCAGAGTCAAGGCGTTATTACCTAAACCTTCTTCCGAAGACAAAATGCTGGTAATTATATAAGGCTTTTCGCGTATTTCGTACGAAAGAAAAATTATGTGACGAGGTACACTCGCGAAAACAATTACACTAATGAGTCTGTAAGTACAAGCGCGAGGCAACTTATTTCCAAACATGAACTCACTAACTTCATTACAAGCTTTTTCGCTAGCACCTTTTGCGCTAGTTAGTTTTTGTAATTCGTTTCATACAACTCGGTAATTTTATGTTCTGGTGCTTTGAAAGGGAATGAAAATGAGTTGTTAACGTTTGTGTACTTTTTTAGTTATTAATTAGTCTTTAAAATTAGATGCTTTCAGAATAAAAATCCAAAGTTATGAAATCGCAATTTAATGTAATATTCATTGGAAGCTTTTCGTAACTATTTAGGTGGTAATCTCCAATGTCAATAAATAGCCTTGTATTATTTATTGTAGGTATTACAGGTACAATAAAAACATATATTATTTTTCCGGAAAAATAAACAAGTCTGGCTGTCGCCCAATCTATCATTGTCCTAATATTTATACCTGATGGAAACATGAGATTGGGCTAATCCTATCAAGCTCTACCTACAATAAAAAAATATTTACATTTTTCTAATAGAATACTTGTAAAATTCTTGAAATTTTATAAATATGCTATCGCCATTGTTTAAAAAAACTATTTTATCAAATCTGAGTAAAATAATAGTTTACGAATTTTCTGCACTTTAATTGAATTTAAGAAAGCCTGATAAATAAGAATAAAAAATTAATTATTTAAGTAATATGCAGAATTTCCACTTAGTATAAGATAAGGTCTCAATACCGTATTCTGGTTCGTTTATGCAATTTTTCATTTTTAAAAGCAAATATTTTTACTCAGATAATTATGATGTATGGGGAGTTGCCAATGTTCGTTACTATAATGTCAACAACTTACTTTAAAACCACGATTGAGGTCATCATGGTAGAAATTAGTAAAGGTAAATAAGGTCTAAGATCGAGTCTACATCCTCCACTAACTTAAACAAAGGAAATGAAAGTTTGTCCTTTGACCGTTTTAATACAGAATAAAGAAAAAAAGGAAGTACGTTTAGCGTTAAAGAGGAAAAGAGGATTTCTAAGGAAAGGACCGTTGCATTGTTGTATTTATTTTCTTTTTCAGCCGTCCTAATTGATGAGATCAAACTTTGGCTTACTTGTTGTGTGCGCTGCAGGCTTTTGTTTTTTTTAACATCTGCCGTGCCGACCGACAACGGCTATATGATTGTCAGCAAACACCTTATCTCTCTCTTTAATAAAGTAGTTTTCTTCCAACTATGCTTTAATTTCATCACAATCACACTAAAAACTCGGTACAAAGCGAGTCTTTAATGCTCTAGAGCAATAAAAATGTATGAAATTTCATTATTGCACAGTTTTTTTTAATCGCACCAAAATGTGCCAATCTCAATGGATTAGCTCTATTCAGCCAGCCGATATCAATACTTTTTTTTACGTACGTATTATTCGTTTCTATCCTACTTGTTCCAAATTTAAAAAAAAATTGCTGCTGACTCTGATTTAAAAATGAAAGAAATTTAAAAAACTGATTTGGCGGGAACTTTGTTAATTTTGATTATATTTTTGGAAACGATAAAGTGTGATACTGTCTGATTTTGAGTGCTTCGGCTTCGAATTAAAATGGAATCATCTGCGACACATTATTAACTCCGGAAAACATTCTCATTGAAGTCGACAATGTGTTAGAAATATAAGTTTGCCCAACAAAACTCTTAACCTTAAGTTTAATAATTGTTCAAGCATAACTTTTAATTTCAATAATTAAACTTCTATTTTAACTGTTTGATATGAGTTTCTTTTATCTACTATTCCTATAGGTAATAATTGAAAGAAAAGCAGATTATGCACCTCGCCTTAAGTAATTTATATTGCCCTCGCTAACGCTCGGGCTCTAATCTAACAGGCACTCGGTGCAATAATAAATTACTTTGTGCTCGATGCAATAATCTACTATTATCTATTGCAGGAGCTTCGATGCAGAGGGCCTATTACAAAAAAGCATCGCGATAAGCGTACGATGTTTGTCCCACTCCGTAGCACTATTGACTCACGAATAAGGTTAATTATCAAGTAAATTGAACAACGAACTGCGTCCGACTATCGTGATTCTTTTTTGTAATAGGCCCTCAGGAGCCAATAAATTGACTTTCCTAAAAAGAAACCATATACACACAAACCTCAACCAAGTAATTTCTATCGAGATACCTTCAAAAGTGGATTCTCTATTGCATTATGTTTAGGTCTGTAATAATAGTGATAAGCTTGTGCAAATAAATACATAAATAAATAAATACAATATAGATATTATAGATAATTATGAAAAAAAAGTCCATGTTTGATTTTTAATAAAAAATCGACATTGACATATTATTATAACATCACAGTTACAAGTAGGAGTGAGATCAACAAAAAATGGCTTAAACGACACTATGCTTATATACTATCCCAGAACAATTGGAAAGGGTTAAACCATTCCATGGTCTCCAATGAACTAAAAGTACCTACCCATTCTGATAAATTAAATTATTATTTTATTTGCAGTACTTTGAAAATTTTATTATTCGAACTACTAGAACGTTAATTAATTTACTTTAAGTAATATCGATTTGTGTCAGTTGCTCTAGGAAAGAACTAATATAAAAAAAAACAAAAACTACTTATTGAAATACAAGCTTTGTGCAAGAAATCCGGTACTGAGATCAGAATTTAATTAAAACACTATAGTACAGTCAGTACAGCACAGTTTTAAAATACTGTTCTAATAACTTTTCAGAATCTCATAAAAATCTAAACTCGTGTTTTATAAAAAAAAACTTAATATTTATAAGACCTACATAGTTTTCAGTTTTATAGTAGTTACTAGCGGCCGCCCGCGGTTTTACCCACGTGGTTCCCGTTCTCGTGGGAATATCGGAATAAAAAGTATCCTATGTTTTAATCTAGGCTATCTACTATCTGTGTGCCAAATTCCAACCAAATCCGTTCAGTAGTTTTTGCGTGATTGAGGAAGAGAGAGAGAGAGAACATCCAAACATCTAAACATCCAAACATCCAAACCCACAAACTTTCACATTTATAATATTAGTAAGATTATTTAATCCCATGTCCTATCAAGCCATGGTCCTTATCTTTAAACATAATTAAGACGTAAGATTATCTTATCTAGTCTAGACATATAGATACTGAAATATAATGTCATTCACAAAATAATTTGTCGAACTCCGTCTTCAATAAACCACCCAAAAGTTGCTCCATAACATAACTCATCTAAATTCCTGATTCCATCGATTTTGTATAAACTACCACTCAGTTCTATTTAGAATGCGAAAGTAAACAACTTTCTGCTTTCAACTTCTCTGTGACAAGTCAAAGTGAGTTTAACATAGTTTCATTAAAAATATACAACTAGAAAAAGAAAATATTCACCAAAACAGTGCTTTGAATATAGTGTAATGTGGAACTTTTCCTGATTTTCTTATGATCTCCAATAGAATTTAAGCTTATCATGTATGGAGTATGGATGATGACATGTATGTTTATCATCTTAGGTACTTTAAAGTCGTGTTTTTGCAATAGCTTGCTGTCCATGTCCAGTATGCCTCAATTCAATAATTTATCCTAAGTGAAATGTTTACAAAGTTCCGTTACCTCATCATCATCATCATCATATCAGCCACACGACACCCACTGCTGGGTATAGGCCTCCCCTAAGGATCTCCACAACGATCGGTCCTGCGCTGCCTGCATCCACTGGCTTTCCGCGACCTCCACCAGATCGTCGGTCCACCTTGTCGGGGGCCTACCCACGGAGCGTCGTCCGGTGCGCGGTCGCCATTCCAGAACCTTTCTGCCCCAACGGCCATCGGTTCTTCTCGCTATGTGTCCCGCCCATTGCCACTTCAGCTGAGCAATCCTTCGAGCGATGTCGGTTACTTTAGTTCTCCTGCGGATCTCCTCGTTTCTGATTTGATCACGTAGGGAAACGCCGAGCATGGCTCTCTCCATTGCACGCTGAGTGACCTTGAGCCTCCTTATGAGACCCATAGTTAGCGGCCACGTTTCACTGCCGTAAGTCATCACTGGCAACACACACTGTTCATAGACTTTCGTCTTGAGACACTGAGGTAAGTCGGACGCGAAGATTTTTCGAAGCTTCCCGAATGCTGCCCACCCGAGTTGGATTCGACGAGAGATCTCTTTCTCGAAGTTGGACCTACCTAACTGGACTGCCTGTCCTAGGTATACGTAATGGTCAACAACTTCAAGTGTAGTGTTCCCAACATGAACTGGAGAGGGTACAACATGGGCATTTGACATAATTTTCGTCTTATCCATGTTCATCCTAAGACCCACTCTTTGGGAAGCACTACGGAGATCTTCGAGCATTGTGTTCAGGTCTTCCATGGTCTCAGCCATAAGGACTATATCATCGGCAAAACGAAGGTGTGTTAGGTACTGGCCATTAATGTTGATGCCGAGTCCTTTCCAGTCCAAGAGCTTAAAGATGTCCTCCAACGCAGCTGTGAACAGTTTCGGAGAAATAACGTCTCCCTGTCTCAAACCACGCTGCAGTTGTATAGGATTTGTGTTCTGGTTCTGTACTCGGATCGTCATGGTGGCATTTTGGTATAAGTACCTCAACACCTCGATATACCTGTAGTCCACTTGGCACCTTTGGAGAGACTGCAGCACCGCCCAGGTTTCAATCGAATCAAAGGCTTTCTCATAGTCCACGAACGCCAAGCAAAGTGGCTCATTATACTCCTCAGTCTTCTGTATAACCTGCCGCAGCGTATGGATGTGGTCTATGGTGCTAAAGCCTTTTCGGAACCCGGCTTGTTCGGGAGGTTGGAAGTCGTCGAACTTGCGAGCGAGACGATTCGTAAGGACTCTTGAAAACAACTTATAGACATGACTCAGAAGCGAGATGGGTCTATAGTTCTTTAAGAGGGACTTGTCACCCTTTTTAAAGAACAAGATCACCTCACTTATGTTCCATGTCTTTGGCGTTCTGCCCTGGACGATGACGGAATTAAAGAGCTTCTGGAGGACTTTGAGTATCGGCTTACCGCCCGCTCTCAGAAGTTCTGTAGTGATTCCATCGTCACCCGCCGCCTTGTTGTTTTTCAGCTGTTTGAGAGCCATACTAATCTCGCACAGGCTGACGTCCGGGATATCTTCGGTATAGTGTCGGGTAAGCTTGGCTCTGGGGTCTTTAGCCTTGCTTTCAACAGGTGTCTGCGTGGAATATAACTGCCCATAGAAGCTCTCGATCTCCCTCAGGATTTCAGGCTTTGATGAAATGATGCGTCCGTCGTCAGTTTTCAGCTTCGTCATCTGGCTTTGCCCAATAGACAGATCTCTCGCGAACACTTTGGAGCCTTTATTCCGCTCGATGGCCTCTTTAATACGATTCGTATTAAATTGGCGAAGGTCGCTCGTCAAAGACTTAGATATCTGTCTATTAAGCTGCCGATAACGATTAGCATCTACTGAACTCTGGAGCCTCATTTCACGTCTCTGATCCATGAGTAGGAGTGTGTGGTCGGAGAGTTTCTTTATCTTGGGACGGCGGGTCTTAAAGAGCTTGGACCCTACCGTACGGACAGCATCCACCACCATGT
The DNA here is from genome assembly GCA_928269145.1 of Agriphila tristella. NCBI lineage: Eukaryota > Metazoa > Arthropoda > Insecta > Lepidoptera > Crambidae > Agriphila > Agriphila tristella. The sequence goes on along the minus strand of OV743436.1, from coordinate 23,509,400 downwards.
TGTTTAGATCGTCCACATCTATGCTGTTCTCAAGGGCTTCGAAGCGGTTTTGGAGTTCGAGTTGAAAGCTCTCGGGGTTTTGAATATGGGCCGGCAATGGTCGAATTGTTGATTTTATCAGTCGAGATCTTTCCAGCTTTGGGTTGATATTCAATGTGCCACGTACCAATCGGTGATCGCTCCCCGTCTTAACAGCGTTGATCACAGTGACATCATTGAATATTTGCTTTTTCGTCGACATGATAAAATCTATCTCATTTCTGACTTTACCGTCCGGACTGACCCAGGTCCACTTCCGGCATTCCGGCTTTCTGAAGAAGGAGTTCATCATAAAGAGGTTCTCCTTCTCCATAAAGCCAGCCAGCATCTGGCCTCTGTCATTCCGTTGCCCAACTCCAAATTGCCCCACTCTCAGCACATCACCGCATCGTTTCCCCAACTTAGCATTGAAGTCCCCCATCACAACAGTGTAGTGGGTTTTGAAGCTATGCATGGCTTTAGAGATCTCCTCATACATAGCCTCCACTTCGTCATCTTGGTGTGTCGATGTCGGTGCGTAAACCTGTATAACATTCAGCGAACACCGTTTGGATATTCTGAGTATAAGGTACGCCACCCTGGTCGACACACTTCCGATGGTAGTCACGTTGTTGACAAGGGACTTGTGGACGATGAACCCGATACCACCTTGGGACTGTTGGTCGCCCTCCCGGTAGTAAAGCAAGTTACCGGAGTTGAGGATTATCGAGTCCTCTCCCGCTCTTCGGACTTCAGATAAGCCGATAATGTCCCAGTGTACCTTGCTGATAACTTCTTCCAACTCGGTTAACTTCGCGTCGGTCCTTAGTGTGCGCGTGTTATAGGTTGCCAGGTGCAGTAGTCGTCGTTTTTGGTAGCCGAGCCGCACCCGGGGATTCTTAGCACCCCCTGCCCCGCCGTTACCGTAGCCGCTACCGTAGCTAGGAATAGCGGGGCTGCCGGGGACTGGGGGCCAATTTTTTGATCCATTATGCATGAGGGGGGGGGGTTTGCCATAATCGCCACGCTTGGCAGGCGGGTTGGCGATCGCAGTAGGCCAAGGTTTTTTGGAGACGCTGCTGCCCGTCTCTTGAAGGCTATGCTCCCTTAGTCGCCTTTTACGACACCCACGGGATGATAGGGGGTAGTGCTATTCTAGGCCGGCACATACACGGCACGTTCGTTCCGTTACCTAGTTATTTTTTAATGACAGGAAATAACAACATAGCCAATAACAGTAGATTTTTATCTGCGGATAGGTAATCGTTCGGTTTTGGATTGTCAGAACTAGAACGATGATCAAAACTAATGCTACAAACATACTATTGTGTTGTGTTGTGTTGCGACAGATCGGTGGTGGGGGTTCTGTTGCAGTCGCAGCCGAGCGATCCGCGCCACATCAGATGCCGACACGACACAACACAATAGTGTGTTTCTAGTCATACTAAATATATGAAGCCGATACGCGACAGATCGCGACACGACACAACACAACACAATAGTATGTTTCTAGCGTAACACTAACTATATTCGACAAACATTTTTTTTTTTTTTTTTTTCATTTATTTAATGACAACAAACAGTCATGTACATCAACATAAATATGTTTAAACTAATAATTATTGAACTTATAGACCTAGAGTGCCTATTATTACTTTAAGAAAATTATATAATAGGTATGTGACAAATCTTATCGGGAACGATTCGTGATAAACGAGATCAAGCGACTTTACAATGAAAAACTTAATTCAATTATGGTTCAATATAACAAAAATGGGACAGAAACTTAAATCAAATTACTGGTCAAGTAAATAATGAAGTTACTTTAATCGGAATTTGTGAAACAGGCCACAAGCACAAACCAATTTTTGGTACCTACTCTAAAATTAAATTTAATAATAAGTACCTATAAATGTTTTAAAGTTTTACTTAATATAATTAAAGACAATGTGATTTTGTCAATAGGTAACAATCTATCAGCAATCAGACATGAAATAATCTATAATATAGTTTTTATATTTGTTTAAATTATTACAAAAAATATCTATGTTTGAAACTTTTTTGTTATGTGTGGTCAAACAACGGTGAAAGTAAGAGTTTGATGTATTATTAGTAGTTGAACTAGGAATTGCGAAAAGATTATTAGGTCTGCGAACACTTTTTGATGGAATCTTAAACTTTATTTCAGTAAGTAGGTTAGGGGAATCGATATAATTATTTAGTATTTTATATAGAAATACGAGATCGAACTGTGTACGTCGGGAATTCAATGATAACAATTTGTATTTTTTAAGAGATTATGGCTGCAAATAGAGCTTGCCTTAGAACCTAGAGTGTTATGAAGGTAGAGTAGTAGCTGCAATTATAGCTTGTGGTGACAAAAGAGTGTTAGTAATAAAATATAACGCTTATAGTGACAAAGCAAGATTATAAGAGCAATGTATGGAGATTAAACGCGTAGAGGAGGGATTATTATCCCCACAATAAAGACCAAAGCTTCTGTGTTATAGCTTAGAGTGAATCTTACGACTATAAGGTCTATATAAGAAATTAATAGTTACTGTTAACTTCTAAAGTTCTAAGCAAGCTACCACAAACTCTTTTGTAGCGCTCATAGTTGCACAAAAGCAGCGCTACTAGCTCTACAATGGTGTTCATTAAATCTTTTACAACACCAAACTCCTAAAGAGATACAAAACTCCCTTGTATAACTTAGGGCTGAATAGTAGGGATTTTTCTCCCTACAAGAGAACTTATACTTAACACGTTAATGTATTATGTTTTTTCTCTGAAGTAGCGATAGACATTTTTAGTAGTTTGTCAGTTCAATCTGAATTTTTATGACACCACAGCTGATTCCGACTCACGATACGTGTTTCATATTGATTACCGAAGCTAATTAAACTGAATGATTGGAAGATGAGGATATATTGAGCAATGTTGAGGACATTAGCCAGGCAATGTTGACGTCAATGAACGTAGGAATATTACGAGTTAATTTAAACCACTCTTTGGTGGTCACGTTTTTAACGATATAAAAAAAGAATTGTTTTTCTGTCATTGCAAAAAAGGTTTTTTTAGGCATTAATGAAGAATTTTACAGAAAAGAACATTTTCGAAATAATGTGCTACGCTAGTTAAATTGGATACGCTTGTAAAATTAAAATTAAAATTTGCCATTTCACACAAAGTTAAAGGAGCAGTGGTTTAGCGCCTGGCCCAGCTATTGCGGAGTTTAAGCGACTTTCGCAAGAGTCGGTCATGGAATGGGTGACCAAACATTATTGTCCAATCAACGGGGCTTATGCCACCCGAATAATTCTCCCGTCTATGAAATTTGGCATGTGATGAAGTTAGGTAATACAGATTACAGATGAACAATAATCCAATAAATTTTGTTACGAGAAGTTAGGTATTTTTACCTAAACATGAAAATCGCTTATATCTCTATGTGAATATTTCCTCGGGCTAAAATACTTTCTGTATACGTACTTATGTATTAGTTAGAATAAGTATGTAAAGAAATCCAATATTTTTTCGATTCCAGAGATACCCCAAATTTAAATTTCAATATTTTTCAGTATATCTTCTGTTAAAAAATTTATTTGTGGATTATTATTTTTTAATATGTTTTTATACCTTTAATATATAGCTTTGTTCAGTAAGACAATAAATTTTCTTCTTTAATCATATTTATACATAAACGTATAAAAATGGACCGGCTATTTTTTCACATTACCGCTTTGGACCAAAAATAAAAAAAATATGATTAAAGAAGAAAATTTTATGGCTTACTGAACGAAGCTCTATATTAAAGGTATAAAAACATATTAAAAAATAATAATCAGCAAATAAATTTTTCAACACAAGATATATTGAAAAATATTAAAATTTAAATGTGGGGTATCTCTGAAATCGAAAAAATATTGGATTGCTTTACATACTTATTCTAACTATACATAAGTACGTATACAGAAAGTATTTTAGCCCGAGGAAATATTCACATAGAGATATAAGCCATTTTCCTGTTTAGGTAAAAATACCTAACTTCTCGTAACAAAATTTATTGGATTATTGTTCATCTGTAATCTGTATTACCTAACTTCATCACATGCCAAATTTCATAGACGGGAGAATTACTCGGAAGTCGCCATACAACAAATATCCTCATTGATTGGACTATATCTAGAGCTTCTCCATGCTTCGGAAGACACGTTAAGCCATTGGTCCCGGGTGTATTTGCAGTCATTAACACCCACCAATTCGCATTGAGCCCGCATGGCAAGCCCCCCCCCCCCCCCCATTCTCCTTACCCACCCAAAAATAAGGCATGTGCCCTAGCAGTAACAGCAGCAGGGGACATTAAAAATGGCTGATGGTCACTTATACTTAGACAATGTAGACCAATGATGTGAAAAAGTTAAAAAATCATATACCAAAGCCATGAGCATCACGTTTTCACAAATACTTACTCCTAAGTCGCAAGGTAAGTAAAACGTTCCCGCGGGAAATTTGCAACAACAAAGATCCAACTAGTTAAAAATAAGCTTTCTGCAGCTAGAAAATTGCTTCTGATGCTTTATGTGACTTGTGTACTTATAATAGCTGGAAACCCGAAGGAGAAATACATTTTCAGTTCTGTTGCATTATAAGATTTTATTATTCAATTTTTTTTATGATGAGCATAGAGGTTTGTATTATGCTCACAAGAAGGCAACTATGACAGGAGTGAGTTGAGAGCCAAATGGTATTCCTCACACCTTTTCGCGTAGGCGGAGACGTGGGTACTATGGGCAACAGCGTCGCTCAACCAGTTAGCAACAAAATTCGCGTGCGCGCGGATCGCCCCTGCACAAACTAAATGTATGTAGTGACAGCGGCGCGGCGTGCAAGCGATTTTAACCTTAGCAGTGGTAAAGCGACACTGTTGCCTATGGTACACTGCGCTCTCAGCGAGTTAGTGAAGGAAATGAAGCGATCTTTTGTATGGAGACCCCAACATTAAATCCTCAGTCGATGAAACTTTGCAGGGATGTAATATTAGTATGAACCAAAACCTATGTCACAAAGTAAAAAAAATAATTTAGAAAATTTAAAAAATATGTTTCATTTATAATACTTTATCATACTATAAAGTTTCGTCTACTGAGGATTTACTGTGGGGGTCCACTAACTTCCTTTCCTACACTGTTTTGTAAATCTTTGAGTTCTACAATGCTAGCTACTGGCAACTATATACGAGTGCCGCATAAAGGGTTAAGAGTTAAAAGATTCGAATCACGCCTCTTCTGTTGAGTAAAAGGATTAACTCGCGTTGAGCAACCAGGTGAAGTTAGCAAGCGGGCGGGAGAATGCACTTTGCCCTGGGCGAGTATCGTTAAACAATAGAAGTTTGCAACGGTAGTTATTGGCAACTAAGATGGAGTGCCATAAAAAGAGTTGAGTAAGAGTTTTTAGTCAGTTCTCTTCCATTGAGCAACCAGGTGAGGTATACGCGCGGGCGGCGGGGGCGCGCACTTCGCCCTGAGTGAGTATCGTTAAGCAATAAGCCGTTGAGAAACCAGGTGCCGTTGAGCAACCAGGTGAGGTTGGGCGGGCGGGTCTGCGGGTAGAGACGTGCACTGCGCTCTGAGCGAGTCTTCCGATACTACTGGCAACTACGAGTGTAAGAGTTTTTACTCACGTCTCTTCCGTTGAGCAACCAGGTGAGGTTGGCGGGTGGGTCTGCGGGCAGAGACGTGCACTGCGCTCTGAGCGATCTTCCGATACTACTGGCAACTACGAGTGTAAGAGTTTTTACTCACGTCTCTTCCGTTGAGCAACCAGGTGAGGTTGGCGGGAGGGTCTGCGGGCGGAGACGTGCACTGCGCTCTGAGCGAGTCTCCCGACGCGTACCAGCCTTTCTCCGCCTTTATCATTGGCTTCTCAGGTGGTAATTCTGTGGACAACATAATAATTGGTAAGAATGATAATGTTGGTATTTTCAGCTTTCACGATGGAATTACTTTTGTGTAAATTTTACTACAAAAGAATAAAATACTTGTCTCTTTTCCCTCAGCGATAAGAAACGAGTTGTTTTTAATGAAAAGTTTATCAAGAATTAAATAGTTATTTCTGCCACTAGTGCCACAATGTTTAATTGTTTGTAAAGATAGTGTTTTTTCCATGCGTGGCATAGGTTGGTCATTTAAGGTTTTGTAAGTTATTTTCATAAGATTCTCAGTTAAAACCTTCGATTTCAGGCATTCGACAAGAACTCGTTCTATATTCATTTCGAGACTTTGATCCGCAGCTTTTAAACATTTTCATCGAATTTTGCAGAATCCATAACAAAAATTAAACACAACCAATCTTTCACTTTGAGGTAAATCCAATTTATACGGATTTCTCATCGTTGACAAGGCTTAAACCGTAAAACAACTCAAAATCTGTGGTAAACAAAAACCTCACGTATTTCATCTGTGTTAACGTTACAAAAACAAATTGAAGCGATGATGCCATGTTACGATCTAATACGAGAAAGGTGATCGAATTGAGATGCGATGTTGAGTTACTGTGGGTTTTCATTGTATTTATGGGTGGCCTACTACTCATATTTTGTACTTGGAAAACTCGATAGTGCAGTTAGCATGTTTCTGGAGTTTGATGATTGTGTGTAAATATATTTTTCTGGTGGTTTACGCCTATATTATTTTCAACATTTTTGTGGTTATTTTATTTACTGAAGATTCTAAAAGAGCAAATAAATAAATAAACCCAATTAAAAATCAGGACTGAGACATTCTTAAATAGTTTTGCAAAGGAGCTAAGCGCCAAATTAAATATTATATTCAAAAAGTGCTTGATTTAAATCTAGTGCGTTACCGCAAAGGGACCTTAATTCGATTTGAAAGAGATTAATTAAATCGATTAATTAAGTTTGACTTTTAGCGTCGTTTTATCCCATGGGCTAGAAAGTTGAAGCCCAGAACTTTCTATTTTTTAATCACAGGGGACTTCAATTTATGTAAATGTCGTAAATCCACGATCCTTAAAATAAAGATTAAATAGATTTTCTAATAAATTTTGGAGAGTCATGTCAATTTATTAAGATAGGAATGAATTGCTTTTGAAGCTTTGATGCTTTCTAGAATAAACGTGAAACAAGTTTAATACTTGATTATATGAAAATCGACTTTGCTATGTAACGCGTTGGTATCGTAAAAATATACATGAACGTGTTTTAATTTTGGCAAGATTTTGATTCAGTTTTTTCTTTTTTTTCTTTATTATATAATGTTTGGCTCAAGTAGGTTATTTTCAACCTTTTTTTGAATAGGGAGAATGCTTATATTTTTACGCATAGCCCGTGTCTGGCTAGCAACATAGTAAAGTTAGACTCTATCATCTAGTCATTTTCCCTTTCTTCTTGCGCTTTCATCAGACGTATCCTCAGTATCCTCAGGGTATGCACAATAGCGCATGCCCTTTATTTTCAAAATTAGTAAGACATGTGTTTCACGCAAGACGAATTGAAAATTGAAGACGAAAGGAAAGGGAAAAGCAACTTTTTAAAGACACACTCTCAACAAGTTTGTCTTTGCATTTCTCAAATTGAAACCTTAACCCTGTGAATTTTAGATCACTCTTAAATTATTTTGTAGTATTTTGATTTTTGCATGCTGGCTTTTAAAAGCCGTATGATAATAATAATAATATACATACATACATATACATACACTCACGCCTGTTTCCCATGGGGGTAGGCAGAGACTATGGATCGCCACCTGCTACGATCCTTGCACACTTCTTTCGCTTCATTCATATCCATCAATCTTTTCATACATGCCCTGCGGTTTTTGTCACTGCGTACACCAGCCTTTTTTATAATAACCTCTATTTGGTCCGCGTAGGTTTTTCTGGGACGCCCTCGTGCAATCGTTCCTTCCACATTCGCACAGTATATCTCTTTCGTGATTCGCCTTTCATTCATCCTCTCTAAGTGACCAAACCACTGGAGCATTCCTTTCTCAATTCTTGACACTATATCATCTTTCAGACCACACCTTTTGCGAATCACCTCATTGCTCACTCTATCACTCAGTTTTACTCCGCATATTTTCCTCAACGATCGCATCTCTACCGCATTTATTCTGCTTTCATTCTTCTTCTGCCATACCCAAGATTCACTTCCATACATCAGTGTCGGTACCAGCACTCCATTATGAATAGCCATTCGCGCCTTTGCAGAAACGGTTTGGCTACTCATAACCGAGTGTATAGCACCACTCACCGAATTTCCTTTCTTCACTCGTCTTTCTATGTCTTCCTCACTCTTTCCGTCCCTTGTGAACAAACTCCCCAAGTATACAAACTCACGGACTTGTTCCACTTTTTCGCCACCTAACATTACCGTACAGTCAGTCATTTCTTCATCTCTCTCAAACACCATCACTTTAGTCTTAGTTACATTCACTTTCATCCCTTTTCTCACAAAATCTTCATTCATAACCGACATCATTTCCTGCAACTCTTGCGCAGAAGACGCAAGTATAACTTGGTCGTCAGCGTAGAGAAGGCACTTGATTTGAGTCCCATTCATCACAACCCCACAGTCACGTTCTTTCAGACCTTTCATACAACTGTCCAAAAACAGATTAAAGAGCCATGGTGACGCAACACATCCCTGTCTGACACCCCTAGAGATGCCAAACCAGTCAGTGTATACGCCGTCAATCCTGACGCATGCACGGGAATCCTCATAGAGAGATTTCAGTGCATGAATCAGTCTGCTCTCCAATCCGTATTCGGACAACACCTTCCATAGCTCATTCCTGTCAACTCGATCGTAGGCCTTCTCCAGGTCCACAAAGGCACAGTAAACCTTTTTGTGCTTAGCCAGGTGTTTTTCGGTTAAGCACCTCAAGGAGAAGACCTGATCCGTGCATCCCATTCCCTTTCTGAATCCCGCTTGCACATCCCAAATACTCTGATCAGTTTTTTGCATCACTCTTTCAATCAGTACCTTTGCATACAATTTACTGACAATGCTGAGAAGACTGATCCCGCGGTAGTTTTTAGCATCCTGCCGTGACCCTTTCCCTTTGTACAGCGGCACGACCACGGCTTTACGCCAATCTTCCGGCACTTTGCCACTGTTCCAACATTTATTAAAGATCAGGCACAGCCAGGACGCAACCAGCTCTTTCCCACCTCTCAGCATTTCAACAGTAATTCTGTCATATCCTGCTGCTTTCCCTTTTATCATGCTTTTCATTGCACTAATAATCTCATCCATATATATATCTCTTTCATCCACTTCTGTCTCTTCCTCGTCTTCCACCCTTTTATCCGAGGCTTCTAGCATAGAGCCATCCGCCTCAAACAAACTCTCAAAATATTTCATCCACTCCTGTAGTACACCTTTTTCATCTGTCACTAGCTCACCTTTTTCATCTCTTATCACATTCATTTTAGACTTATGTGATCCACTTCGAGACGTTTTCACTTGTTTCCAAAACAATTTTATATTGTCTCGAAAGTTATCACAGAGTTTGAAGTCACACTTTTCTTTCATCTTTCTCTTTTTTTCGTCTACTTTTTCTTTCACTACTTTCTTAATCCATTTAAACTCCCTTGCAACTGTATCAACATCATCTTCTGTAACACTTGCATTCACTCTTTTACTGGCTTTGATGGCCAGCAGATCCTGCCATACTTTTTTCTTTTCATTCACTATCTGTCTTACCTCACTATCCCACCAGTTTATTGGGGGAGCATTCTTCCTTTTACTCACTCCACATATTTCCTCAGCTGTTTCAGTCACACCTTTTTTAAACTTTTCCCAAACTTCCTCAAGCTTGCCATCTTTCACTTCAGCCACATTTCCCAATCGTTCTTTCAATTTACACAAATATGTCTTTTGCACTTCCACTTCATCCAGGTTCTCAACTTTTACTCTAGTCAGCTCCGTTGTTGACACTGTGGGACGATGACGCCAACTTTTGAACAGACCACTAACCCGAGACATTACAAGAAAGTGGTCTGTTCCAATGTTACTACCCCTAAAGACCCTGGTGTCTACAACTCTGCCCTTCAGTCTTTCATCTACAATCACAAAATCGATCATACTCTTCTTTTCCCCTCTCTGCCAAGTGTACATATGAATTTCCTTGTGGTCAAACATGGTGTTCGTTACCACAAGATTCTTTTCTAAACATACCTCAATCAAACTCCTGCCATTATCATTTACTCTTTTGTCTCCATATATTCCTAAAACTCCCTCACATCTCTCTCTTCTCACACCTACCCATCCGTTAAAATCTCCAAGCATAACTATCCTTTCATTATCTTTGCATTCATTCAAGATGTCTTCCACACTTTTCCAGAAATCCTCCTTTTCCGTTGCTGACTTGGATATATCGGGAGCATACACGCCAATGACGCGTATCCGAAGTAATCCTACTTTGAGTCTAACCCAGAGAAGTCTGGGACTAACACACTCATACTCAGTCATGCATTCTATCATCCTTTCCGACAGCAGGAGTCCCACGCCCATATTCGCGTGCTCATTTTCGGCAACGCCCGACCACAGAACTTTAAACGGGCCATGTTCTGAGACTCCTTTGCCCTTTCTTTTCGTCTCGTTCACGCATAAAACATCCAACTTCTTTTCTTCCATAATCAAACACACCTCATCCATTTTCTCCTCCATCGCTCCACATACATTCAGCGTAGCAAAACGGGTCTCCGATGCCCGCTTTTCGCCCCGAGAGAAACAAGTTACGCGTGATGAGTGGCGAGCTCTATCGCCGCAGCCAGGTTTATTAAAAAAATTTGAAACCATTTTGTTCCCACGATTAGCTAGGGAAAGACAACTGTCCACCACACAGAGCCCCGCGTGTGTGGTAAGGCTATTTACGCCTGGAGGGCACCAATTTCCAGGGTGGCACGCTTATGACTAGGCACGCCCCTAGCCATGCAGCCATCGGCACGGCAGACCTTAGCTTAGCGGAGGGGAAGGAATAGGATTAGGATAGGGATGTGAGGTGGGTATAGGAGTGTGTAAAATGGGATGTAAAATGGGGTACAAAAAGGACACCGTTGCTGCGGGGGGGTTGAGAGGTTGCAGCAGCGGAGGCTGAGGGTCCGGGGGCGCTTACCCGTACTTGTCATAGGGAAACCGGACAAGTACATACTTAATAAAAACACATAATTTATTAATCATTTTGGTGAGAAATAAATATCAAAAATCAACTAAATTAAGAATGTAAATGTAGGTGTACAAAATGTCAGGAAATTTCCTGAAAAGTCAGGGGAAAAGTCGGAAAATCTCATTATTAGATCTGGTAACCTTACACCAATAGAGTATTCTTTGCCAATACCCATCTAGAGCACGGGCTAAATAATAATAATATCATACTGCTTTAAAAGAAAGCATGCAAAAATCAAGATACCTACTATTAACTTATTTAAAATCAATTTTCTTAAATGGTCTTCTTAAAGTAGAAAACAATAAAATTTTGAAAAACGTAGATCAGCAACGATAGTTGTGTAGCACTTTAGTACTTTTACATAGTAACTTTTTTGAGTGATGTTTCTAACCGTGAGACACCTGTAAAAAAGTTGCTATGAGAAAGTACCAAAGCATTAAGTTACTTTCATTGCTGACTGTCCCATGGGCAACAGCATCGATTAACCCCTAAGGTTAAAATCACTTGCACGCTGTGTCGTCACAACATACGTTTCGTTCGTGCAGAGGCGATAAGCGCGCACACGAATTTTGTTGCTAACGCTGTTGCCCATAGTACTTAAGTCTTTCGTTCTCAAACTTTTTTGAAATAATAAGAGAAAAACCACACCACTTCATCAACTAAAACACAACAAAACAGCGGATCCGCCGGCACCACCCCGGCATGCAGTAAATTTATTAGGTGTTTTCAAATTTTAATTAACACACACACTTCTCTCTGAGGATGTTGCATGGTAAATTATTCACTGGAGCTCGTTTCCCCTTACACACAGTACATTGTACAGGGACCCCATTAAGAATGGTAAGGTGATCTTTGTTATTAAGACAATAACGTTGTTATCGTCCGTTGGGTCCTTTTGAACCCCTGTTTAAATTGTTGTATGTGATTATACTGATTCAGATGAAAATAATATCGTTTTCTTGTATGACCGTACATGATGAGATTGAGTGTTGCTGTTGCCAGAAGCAGAAGATTCAAAATAAAAACAAAGTTAAGTAAGTATAGAAAAAAGTCATAATGACTACAATCTGTAATGAAATAAGACACTTTTTAACGGATACTAGCGCGGTTTTATTGAAAGTACTTTGGTAATTAGTTGCAAAGGTGCCGAAACGTCGGGAAAATAAAACACCAAACCAAATACCCTAACTACCAAAGTACTTTCAATGAAACCGCGCTAGTATCCGTTAAAAAGTGTTTTATTTTCATGTCTAGTGAGCGCGTAAGCTTGAGAAGTGAATATACAATCTAAAAATTATTATTCAAATTTGAACTGTTACAAATGAAAGAAATAAAATTCCCGAAAACTTAATCAAACACTTTAATAAAACTAATCAAAGAGAAATAAATAAAAACGGATCACATTAATTATATCACAAACCAAATCAGTACATCAAATTCCCACGCTCACAATATCCTTCTTTTAATTTATCAGACAAATTCAAAGGGCATAAATGTATCGAAAATGTATTAGTACTTGAGAGGGGTCGTTTGAGGAAACCCCGGAAATTCATTTGACGTTCTTTGACGTCTCTAGTTAGATGTCGATTTTTGTAGATTTCGTAATGGGCCCCTTTGTGGCTGATGAGGGTGACAAATCCAATTATAAGGTTTTACGATCCCTGATTCAATCCCGATTTATTTGCTGGTCGGGTTTCGACAGTTAGATGTTAAGCATTTTAATGGAAATTGCGATTTTGGAGTTTAAAAGTTGGATTAGTGACTAGTAATACATTATACGTAAATTAATGAATATTGCAAAGCATTAAGTACCTACTTAAGAGACTAACAGGGATTATTTACATAAATAAGTAGTTTATTACCAAGAATAAGTAACAATTTCCCGAATACACAGAATTTGAAACTCATAAAAGAAATCGTGGATAGCCATAACATTTTTCTTTGGGATATGTTTATCATTTAGACTGTTGCTTTTTCCCTTTCTTTCTTAGAAGTGTTCTAGAATGTAAATAATATAAATTGTATCAGTTACATCAACAGTAAATAAATACTTTCTTCTTCGTCATGTCTTCGTCTCGTGTCGTAATTATGGAACGTAAAACATTGTTTACAGCAATCGCATCAAAACCTGTCACCTACTCCTGAGTCCATAGAGTGTTGTTTGAAAACAAAACACTCGAGACGAGACTCACCGAGAGCACTTTAGAATACGCGGAGTGAATATCAAAAACGTATAAAAGCGGGATTAACGTGCGCGGTCACTTAACAGTGAGGGTTGAATGCGGCCATGGAATATGTAGATTGGCGGTCTGAACGACCCGTTTTGGATAGGAATATGAACTATGCAAAGGAAAAGTGTTATGACCGATCTACAAGAGATGAAAATTACGGATAACGCGTACAGCATTTATTGTTAACGTATGGAGTTTATTTAGGTTTTTGCTTAAAATGTTTTTAACATTAACTTTCGACCCAAAAATGAAATACTTTTCCTTTTTCCTTTTCCAAAGCTATCAAACATTTTCCCACTTTCTCTCATCCTTTCTGGGCCCTTTTTAATAATGTGACATTGTCATGATTATCTGGTTTACATTGCAGTGTAGCTATGAGTATAGTTTGTACTATTTTCTAATTGGTTGACGCAATGGCTATGAAATTGTCATGACAGGTGACAAATTGTCACCTTTAGATAGAGCAGTCATTTCATACTGCCGCCGTTATCTGAGGGCCTAATACAAAAAATCATCGCGATAAGCGTACGATGTGCGTCCCATTCCGTGACATTATTAATTAACTCACGTATAAGGTTCAAAATCAACTAAATCGATCAACTAACATCGTCCGATTATCGTGATTATTTTTTGTAATAGGCCCTCTGATTACAGCACACTTATAAGCCTTCGTAAACGGTAACAGATCTTCTACATAATACATTCATCGTAAACCTTCTCATTCGCCTGAATTTGTTACGAAAGCGCCTTACAGTAAAATCTTCAGGCTTAGCCAGTGTCGGACCTAGGGGTCGGTTACCGAAGTCCATTCGAATGTTTTTTTATTCAACCCTAAGGCGCTTTTATCCACTAAGGCGCAGTCACAAGCATAACAGATACATTTTATTAATATTCTGATGCCACAAGGCTTTTTGTCGACGATTATCGGACCCTAAATGTTCTCTATAAATTTTTAAAACCTATTTTTGTTGTTTTTTGTGCATTATTATTGAAATAATTTGTAACAGAAAATCGGTCACAGACCGATTAGTCGTGGGCGCGCAATTCAATCTTTATCACAATATTGCACTTGATTGGAACGAAATTTTAAAAATAATAAAGTAGCCAGTGGCAATAAGAAGTGTCCACATTAGAGATAAAAAAGAAGATTTGGTTACAGTGTTACGTCTCTGTATTTTTTTAGTTCACTCGCAGCATTAACTAGACAAGGTCGTTATTCAGAAGGTTAAGAGTAAAAACTGAGGTGGCATCCTGAGCGAAAGTAGCGCCGCGGTGAATTTTATTTAATATTATAATTCTAATACACAATTTTAATAATGTTTTACGTGGAATTTTTAGGGCCCACAATCTAGTATTTTTAGACGAATGACTACGAGGGCATGTAGTGATACTTGCTAAAAATACTACTACTACAAACATACTACTAAAAACTCCACGTAAAACATTATTAAAATCTTTTTCTATTAATAACTTATTAAATAAAAACCTCTGAGGGCGCCACTTTCGGTCATACAACTGCCTTAATGAACATTTTCTTTGCGAGTTGAGCGCAAAAAAATGATTTTTCTTGTCAAGAAATACGTGATGTGTTGTCTTTTTGGCTCATCCTTATTTCAGCTCTGTTTTAACGTTTACAGTACGATGACCTTTAACCTCTCGAGTACTAAGGTCGTAATAATATGCTGATAACTATATCTGTTATTAGACATAGTCAGCTACTGAACGGAGTACAAATCTCATACTAAGCGCTTTCACTAGCAAGTCGCTAGGCAGTATTAATTTATATTATAATGTTATTGTTTTGCCGAGTAGTTTCTTGATATTAAATAAAAATATTATATAAATTTAATAATATTAAATAAGTTGATAAATATATATTTTGACAAAGAAAAATAACATTACTTTTTTCAAATATAGTCTTACCAGTGGTGAAGGGTCCATACAAGCCGATTACCATCGGCTTACCTTTTAGAAATCGCAGCCCACCCATCCACTATGCAGATCACAACATTTTTGTAGAACGGCTTACCTTCGCCACATTTTCACCCCTCGCCACTGAGTCTTACTATTTTTTTAATCTATGTCTGGTTTTAGTTTAGAACAAATGGCTGATTCCCGTTGTTTCCCACCTTTGTCCACCATTGGAGGATATCCCGAAAAAAAGTTATTTTCTTTACATTACCTCCCGATATCCCCCAGATTGGTAGACAACAGGATTAGACCGTTCACACTTTATTTCTTGATATCCACCGCTCTGTACCGGCAGTGTACCGGCCGAACGAAGTAGCGGGCGGCCGCTAGTTACATTCCTATTGGGCCTGCGTGTTGTTGGTGTGTGTGTGTGTCTGATCTGCCCCCCTACTCAAATGGCCAACTTTCTATTCGTTTGAACGCTACGCTTACTTTTAAAACTTAAATATGAGCAATAGATGATTAAATCACATGTCGCAAACTTATGCAAACCACAGACTTCGATGTATTGTATGGAATTGTCAAGCTTACGGCACGTAATTTTATAGTTTACTGCTTATTTTAAAGTTTTAATAGTAAGCGTAGCGTTCAAACGAATAGAATGTTGGCCATTTGAGTAGGGGGGCAGATTGTGTTTGATATTGTCCTCAATTGAAAGTACCCGTGCGCGGCATAATGTTGTTTAAGTTTCCATTACCGAATGTTTGTAGATGACAAAGGCTACGGCACTGTGACATCATTCGCGGAATTCAATATGAGTTATAGCACTTATAGCTTTTGAGGATATTAGATAATTTACTGAGTGGTTCTTATTCAAATTTGATAATACTCATACTTATCAAAAGGCGTAATTAATCTCGTTTTTAGGGTTCCGTACCCAAAGGGTAAAAACGGGACCCTATTACTAAGGCTCCGCTGTTCGTCTGTCTGTCTGTCCGTCTGTCTGTCTGTCACCAGGCTGTATCTCATGAATCGTGATAGCTAGACAGTTGAAATTTTCACAGATGATGTATTTCTGTTGCCGCTACAACAACAAATACTAAAAACAGAATAAAATAAATATTTAAGGGGGCTCCCATACAACAAATTTGTTTTTTGCCGTTTTTTGGTACGGAACCCTTCGTGCGCGAATCCGATTCGCACTTGGCTGGTTTTTCGATATATTTTCAATTCACAAAAAAATCTTGTTCTAGAAGTTTTTATAAGTTACACGAAGAATGATTATAAAGGGGCCGTGCAACGCCAAACTCATTTTTGAACAAAGATTTCATACAGTATTACTTGATTTATCGGTCCCAGAAAATAATGTAGAAAGTTGATTATAGTAGGTACTCAGTTTTGTAATAGACAGAAACATGATAGTTAGTTAAAACAGAACTTTTTTCTATAGAAAAAAATTGTAAAGTGACCTCCAATTTTGTAGTTTTTAACTGATGTGCCAACTAATCATAAACCGATAATTTTGAAACTATAACAAAAAGAAACCTTAATTAGCTTCTTAGTTTTGTGATTGACAGTTTTCCAAAATAAGAAATAGTTTAGCAGTTATTAATTAAAAACGATAAAATTGTCAATTATTTCGATAATTTTTACTATGAAAAGCTACCAGCATTGTTAGGCTCCTTAAGTAAAATAAAACAGTTTCGAAAATTTATTTATCTTTATCACGTTACCATAGGGATGAAAGATGCCTGAAGGGAATATTTCGAGCGATTTCTCTCAATCAGTTAGATACCTTTGAAAAAGGCGACATTAGACGGTGGCCAACGAACTGGCAAAGTCAACAGCGGAAGGCGTTATAACGAGTCGTCTCCGGTTATCAGCTGCCGGTAAATAAATGTTATTCCCGTTAAAATAGTTGGAAGAGAAGAAGTTACCACTGTTGCAATCTGAGTGCGATTTTTGTGCAGGTCTGTACAAGCAATGGGGAATGTCTGAAAAAAATTAAATTGGCTGTATATTTTTTATAGGTAGGAATAAGCTCCCTTAGTAATTGAAAAATGTTTCAGAATTTTCAGTCACGTGAAAAAATAAAAAATAAATCGCTTTGACTTCAGAAACGTACGAAAGTAACAGCAAAAATAACACGAACTTATTAAAAAAAATTTTTTTACGCAACTGCAAATTCTGTAACTTTTTTCTATTACCAAGGGAGCTTATTTATATTCAGCCAATTAATTTTATTCAGACATTGAGCGAGTGAACTGTGGTACTTATAATTTTTACTAACATATTATAATTTATTACCAAAATACCTATCTATTGACGGTCAACATTTTTGTACATTCCGTTTATATGGCGCTACATTGTTAGTTGTATTTCATTTTCATTACAAAAAGAATGAGCTTGTAAACTTTTTTGCGCACTGTAATTTATCATATCACGCTCCGCTTATTTTTCATCCGTTCGAGTACATCCAAAAGGCTTTGAAGTAGACCTTTATAATTAACTTTAAATTGCAAAATGTTAAAGCAAACATTCCGGAGTAATAGAGACGACACAAAAAGGTGACATGACGGGACACCAGATCAAATTCCAATTTTGCCCTTACACACGTGCCATAATTTAATTTCGACGGCTTTAACACAGATTTAAATTTCAGGCGTAGGTACATGGGGACATTATTAATTCCGGGGGACTTACAAAGCGCGGCAGGCGACCACTTTAGTAGTAAACCTCATATTTCGCATTTCGAGGCATGTATATGACCACGTGTAAGGCAGAGGGTTTAGGTAATTAGCTCTTATTTGTCTATGGAATGGTAGGTAAAGTGGTTAACGTATGTTTTAACTGGGTTTATACACTCGAGAGCAAAAAATTCGCACAAAAGGCCTATTTTCATACAAACGAGGTAACTTTGAAGCTCAGCGGGGCTACTCAAATGGCCACTTTTCTATTCGTTCGCTAACTTAAAGCTTAAAAATAAGCAATTAAACGATCAAGTCACACGTCGCAAGATTATGTAAATCACAGACATTGTTGTATTGTATGGAATTGACAAGCCTACGACACGTAATTTTAGAGTTTATGGCTTATTTTGAATTTTTGAGTAAGCGAACGAATAGAAAAGTGGCCATTTGAGTAGCCCCGCTGGTTCTCCGCCCAGGATTAAACGGACTCTGATCTGATGATGGCAAATTAAAGAATAAATAGAGGAGGCTCAGATTGCTAAAGAAACCCAACGGATCAGAAGCGTTGTTTACACCAGAGCCTGTGTGGAGATTTTAGTGTTACATTTTACATACTTTTGATGTCATTTTAGCTAGTATTTTTATTAAGTTTAACCCTGAGCTAAACGACTCAACGAATCCGTTAGGTTTCCTTAGCATTATGAGCCTCCTCCATTTATTCTTTAATTTGCCATCATCAGATCAGAGCCCGTTTAATCCTGGGCAGAGAACCAGAGCTTCAAAGTTACCTCGTTTCTAATGAAAATAGGCCTGTTGTGCGAATTTTTTGCTCTCAAGTTTATTTAATTTGGTCGTTTTGCCATGCAATTCATATAAAAGTTGAGATATTTACGTTACACTCATTGATTTAGTTTGTTAAACGTTTTATATCTTTATTATGTACTTACTTAGTAAATGAAACACTTAAAATGTAAACGAAAATCTGATCTGACTTTAATTTAAACGTGTTTATTTATATTTCATCTATATTATTAAGATTGTTTACGTAGCACTCGTCATTACCTAAGAAAATAAGCTATTATGAAAGCTTCATCAAGAGCAAAATTAAATCTTGATTATTTTCTAATTAAAACAGTCTATTACGAAAACATAAGAACACGATCCTTCGAAAACAAGAATATTGTAAGTACATGTAAATTTTTGTAGCGTTTATTGAACAAAATTTCCCTCAAATTAATTGAAAATGTTGTCATAATAGCGTAAATAATTAATTAATATACTTACTAGTTAAAAAAATCTACTCGCCACCCGATTATTTCTCAGATGGGAACTGGGTGGGACATGATCTGGTGGTGCGTCGATTTTTTTCTAGTAGAATTATTTAAGTATTAGGTATATAAAATAAAACAGTAATATTGCTGATATACACTCGACGTCAGAAAAATCGCACCTCGTCGAAAGTAAGTTTAGACTTGACCACCTGCTATTGCTAGCTAACGTTCTATTGTGTAAATGTTGATATCTATTGATAGTACATTGAGTGAGCTTGCAATTAATATTTGTTTGATTTAATGAATATAACAGTTAACATAATTAAGCGCTTAAAGCGTTATTGCTTGCGCCGCCATAAAAGGGAAATTCAGGAAATGCGGGTAAATTCGCTTTCGAGATGATGGAGAACACACACTTCAACAGTTCAATTAATAAATGGAATATTCAAGATAGATACTATTGCCCATGAAGTTACTCTAATATTGCAAAAAAATGAGGCAATGTAATGTTGCTCGGAAAGTGATCATCTCGATAGCGAATTTATCCGCATTTCCTGAATTGGCCCCTTTTATTTCCCTTTTATGGCGGTGCAAGCAATAACGCTTTAAGCGGTAACTGTTATGTTAATTAAATCAAACAAATATTAATTGAAAGCTCATTCAATGTACTTTCAATAGATATGAACATTTACACAATATAAAGTTAGCTAGCAATAGCAGGTGGTCAAGTCTAAACTTACTTTCAAAGAGGTGCGATTTTTCTGCCGTCGAGTGTATAAAAATAGCATTATAAATGAGAAATATCTCAAATTGAAAGCGTACTTTTCTTATCCATTGGTTTACAGTAAACTTTATGTCATATCTTATATTCGGTGTAGGTATAGGTGTAGAAAATCGTGACGTCACAGGTGGCTCGGTGAAAAGGCGCGGGTTAACTTTGTAATTCAAATCCAACGGCGAACAGCACCGTTAAGGCGATGCCGCTATATTTAAATTCGGAATATTAGATTGGCTAAAATATTATACCGAAGAACGGGAAATTTTTGCGGGTTCACCGTTAGCAAAACTTTCGCTCCCTTTCGGTGAAGAAAATTTCTCTTGCTTAGGTATTGACCCTTTTTTGTATTCCACCTTGTTAATACCTAATACCGATTTCCGTTAAACCATTGCTTACAAGGAAGTGGTGTCCTTATAATGTTTTTAGAAAAGAAACATGAATCTCTACATATATTTCATACTTTAGAGTTTAAGGATTGTTTTGAAAAGAAAATATAATGACTCAAAATGTAGTCCCAATTAAATACAGTGCTATATCTAGCAAAATAGTTATCTCATCAATAATTATGGTCATAATCGATCAATATATTTTCAAGCAAGCATGAATCTGATCAATTACTTATACAGGGTGTCACTCGATTTTATTCACTTTCCAAAATTTTAAGGATGCGTTCAGTCCATTGCGTTCAGTCCATGAAACTGAACAAGTTTCTCTAAGAAACATAGGGTCAAATATGTAAAAAAAGAGACTTTCCATAAAAATCAAATAGATCACGGTGATCAGTTTACTAAGGAATGAGAAGACAATTTTTAACCGACTTCAAAAAAAGGAGGAGGTTCTCAAGTCGACGGTATATTTTTTTTTTTTTTTTTTTTTTATGTATGTTTTAACATAGCTTCGTCAGTTGTTACCTGATTTGTACAATTCTTTTTTTATCTCAAAGAACATAGTTCGTGTGTGGTCCCATAAAATTTTTTCAGAGATCGGACCAGTAGTTTTCTCATAATCCTGAAAAATATCAATTATTTAGCTCGCCATCGTACGAGTTTTTATGGAATTTCGGACATAACATCTTTGTTTATGAACCGATTTAGATGATTCTTTTTTTATTTGAAAGGGTATACTTCAAGAGTGGTCACAATTTAATTTCATCGTTATTGGACTTCGAACTTCGAAGATACACAAGGGAACTCCTCAAAGTCAAATAGTATATGTAAAGTGATTTAGGTTTTGGTAAGTTTATGGCAATCCAAAACAAACCAAATCATGGTTTGCGATGCAACGTTCTGGACTAGATTTGGACTACGAAAACACAACGGAACTCCTCAAAAACAAACAGCGTGAATTTGGAAATTGAGTTCTGGGCATTTTACCATTGAAAATTTTATAATATAAGGTTAAAAAATATTTACACGCTGCGCTTACATACCTACCACTAAAAAGTTGAAAATAAAAAAGCTTTTTAAAAAAAAAGAAAAACCGCCTTCAAAAAACCTGAAAACAAAAACAGCTTAAAAATTAAATACCTCTAAAAAGCAAGAAATAATATTCGAATCATTCGTTACACATATCAATATTAATAAAACACGTCTAATGAAGTCGGGTGGGGCTTTTAGAAAAAAATGAAGTTGTCCTCCAGCCCCACCCGACTTCATTAGACGTGTTTTATTAATATTGATATGTGTAACGAATGATTCGAATATTATTTCTTGCTTTTTAGAGGTATTTAATTTTTAAGCTGTTTTTGTTTTCAGGTTTTTTGAAGGCGGTTTTTCTTTTTTTTTTAAAAGCTTTTTTGTGGCGTAGTTACATGGACTGAACAGTCACATCCTGAAAATTTGGAGAGTGAATAAAAATGCAGCCTGATGTAGAAGTTATGATTATGACATAAATAGTTTGTCAGAAAAATCAATAATTCCTTAGTAAATATAATAATTCTTATATGAGTTGAGAGATCAAAACACGGGGAGTATTAAAGTTGAAGAATTAACATAATTTTAAGTCATAATTACACAAGTCTTGCTTAAATTAATCCCGGCTAATGCGCGATGTCAAAAGTTTACAAGAAATCACTCTCAACATACCCATCCAGTATGACTGTATGAATAATGTATGAGATTGTTAGGATTAAAGTGTGATTGTACGAATAAGGGTTTCAATATCTAAAGCCCCAGTCTTAAGTAATTATGAGATATTCGAGATAACAATATGCGTAGGCATATGCCTACGTATCGTATGTATGCCTATGTATCGCGTGTTCTCATATGAGAACACGCTTGATTCGTGTATTCATTATAATTTAGTTTGATTTAATGTTTATCTTGGAACTTAGAGCATTTATCTTGGAACAATCAAAAATAGAAACCACAAACTTAGATTGCGGGTAAATGATTAGTGTAAAAAGTGACTAAAAGATTAAATTTATTGATACTTTGATTAGAGATAATATACTTAATCTACAATGTGTTCGCATAGCCCGCGTAAAGTTTAAAAATGCGATCTTTTTTTAACACAAACACAATGTTTTCCCCGATATTGTAATATTGCCTTAACTTGGCTCACGGCCGACATTTCACAGCCAACCTTTCTTGAATGCAAAATAGGTGAAATATTAAACTTAGAGGTAACAAGAAAAACACATTTGCGCCTGAAAAGATTTCACGGCGGCTGAATGGATGCGATCATTATAATAATGGGAATTTTCCAAAGTTATTACATGTTAGTATAATTTGTATTTATCGTTTTATCTTTTTTTTGCTTCCTGTATCGATGTTTACTTATAAAAGTGTTTCCTGGATTTTGGAATTGGATCAGTTTTCAATATTTTTGTGGTTTTTATGATGTGCCTTTAGCAGACCTGCAGCTGGTAATATGTTTCGATATCGTAATACCCAAAACATAATATAGAAAACAAGAAAAACACATTTGCAGTGGAAAATTTTCGGTAGGCCGGGTTGACCCTACAACCGTTTATTAGCAATTTTAAAGACGATGAAGTCGTTATTGGACCCGGTTCGGGTTCAAATTGCAGAGTGCAAAATCTCATTACGGTGAAAGGGTTGGTATGCTGTTGGTATGATTCCGATGTTGTAATGTAACAGTTCAGTGTTTCCAATTTCTTTGTAAAGTTGAATCGACTGTTCCTTCTGCTGTGTTATATATCGTCATGATAGATATATTTTAGGTAGTACTTACTTATAAGTCATGTCGATTTGTTACTATTTTAGTCATTGCTTTTCTGTCTAGTCCTTATGTTCGGATTAATATTAAAAATTAAATCAATATCAAGGTTATAAATTGGTCTAATTTTCGATGTACCTTCGACAAAGATACATTTTACGGTATATGCAGATTATCAAGAACGCATCGAACATCGAGCATCGAACAAGATATGCATCGAACAAGAACTATCTCGAAATCATATTCAGGTTGGATCCTATAGCACAAAAAGTTCCTAATAATTACATATTATTATGTCAAACGCACACACGCCAGAATCTAAACAAGTTATTTTGTCGATAATGTCTCGCTAGGCGTCATCCACTGCGGAGTTTAGTCGACACCGCGCACGTTATTGGATCGGCCGCGATTAATTGAATCGACATATTGCCAATTTTCTTGGTTCAACAGTTGCGTTTCAGGGTTTTTCGCTTGTCGTGGAAGTTCTAGTGTATTTCTTAGGAAAAATATATTTTGCTTAATCGTAGTATTTCGGCAATACTTTTAAAAGTTACTTAGTAAGTCAACTATGGACGTGATAACTTACATTCATTATCCAAAGTGATTTACTTTGTTTGCTTGTTGATAGTACATAAATAATTATTTAATAATAATATACCTACCTACTTACTCGTATTTAAGTAACATACTGGAGAATTGCTCCATTACGTTTTAAGACAATTTTAAGCAAATGAATCCATTTAAGAATTGCTCACTAAATATTCATTACGTGCATCTTATGCTGTGATTGTTGCAATCAACAATTTACATGATTCTTTGCTTCTGGATGGATGATATCTCGATCTGATATGCCATGCGAATATTGATCAACTTAGTGAACCTGCATATTTCATTCCGAGTGATTTATCGAGACGAATCGACGATCGTCTCGCGCGAACGATCGTGATAATCGATATACCAGCTTCACTTTTATTGCAGCTCTGTTGCGATTCATGACAGTTGGCGCAGTTGCAACTTTCCACGATATGAATTTTAGGGCCACAGCAGACACGATACTTTCTGCTCTCTGGGTTCAGTAGCAGTCGCTTAAACGCGTTTTGGCAACTTTCCTATGCTGCGTTCGGTAGTGGTATCAAAAAAACAACCAAAATTAATTGTCACTGGCGTTCAAACATGTGCTGGTTGTAGCGTTCAGTTGCTGTTTAGAGCAACTCGATTACCGGGATCTAAGTTCCGTATTTGTAAACCGCTCTCAACGATGAGTACTAAGTAGAAATCATATTTGAGATGCTCTTCTTATAAGAACGATGAGTGCTAACTATAAGATAGCTCTTAAAGTTGAGAACGGCAGCTGTCCGAGCGTTGTTTCATCCGTTCCGTATCTCGGAGCGCAGCAACCAAACCATCAAAACAGATGGTTGAAAGACGCTATGACGTTTATCTTTACAAAATAATGTCATTGTCATTTTGACATTATTTTGTATTTTGATGTTTTTGTGTCTAAGTTTAAAAAAGTTCATGGTTTTTCCTCAAGAAACAGATTTTTATTTGATTTAGTATATAGGAAAGTTTAAATTATCCGTATTCCAAATGGAAAACGAAAACTTTGTAGGTACCTAAAGAGGTAATAAAAACAACTCGATCGTTCCGTAGTTTGGTTGCAACTCAAACGGGTTAAACTTTAACCAAACAACTCCACCCAAAACGACGTAACGCAGCCCTGTGCCCTGGTTATAAAAACTTACAAGTCTTGTACTTTTTAAAAACAAGCATTTTCCTTATGAAAATAATTATTTCATAAATCTGTTTATCAAAACACGTAAAATTAAACGCTACAAATGTTTTCGTTTATTTAAATAATATGTTTTCATCCTTATATTAGTCATTACGTTAATCAAAAAATTTAAAACTTGTTAAAAAACTTACAACTTGTAAAAAAACATCGTGAGTATTTCTGAGGGTGTCCGGCGACTCTCCATTTCATCTGAAATTTTTTACAAATGTCTTGCATAAATTATTTGGAAAAAGACATAATTTACATGAACTTGTAAATTTATTCATGTAAATTTTACTTGTAGCTTGTAAGTTTTGATAAATAGGGCACAACAGGCCTTAGTTTATGTGAGCAGTGTGGAGCGTTTGGCAGCTACGTATAGCTTCCAAAAAGCAGCTACAACGTCGATCGCCGCCGATACTAAAATTATCATGTCTGCTGTGGCCCTTATACTTACTTTGCTTTAAAGTTTGCTTTACTGTTTTTACATTTGTAATAAAGTGGAGTCACCGCGTCGAGTGAAAAGATTCCCCGCTTCAGGGATAATATCAATTTTATTTTGTAAGGCAGAGCTTTGAGAGTAGTATTTCATCATAAAAATCCTGAGGTTCTCTAGGATATAATAAAAATAAAGAAAGTTTATTCAAATTACTTTTATGGAAAGGAACTGCAGTGCAAACGTGATTATTCTTTGTCTTTGCAAGTATATTATGTTCGCAAGTAAATGGACAAATCTTGATCGGATTTCATAGAAGGCGATGGCGCGTCCGTCCGATGAAACTGGTCGTGCGACCGTGCGATCAAACCTAGTGATATCTATTGAAAGTCCTAATTGACGGTCGCGCAATCATGCGATTGTCTATTGTTCAATTTCATCGCACGATGAAATCGCAACGCGCGATCGCACGACGGATGCCAATAAGGACAGGGCCGAATTGTTTGGTCAGATTTCCCTTAAGTATTTATACTTGCAATGCACTGTGTGCAAGTTCTAGTAGAAATAAACATGTAGTCCTCTTCACTACCTTGCAACCAAGCATGTTTAAGTAGAAAGTTGCTATAAATATAAGTTAACTAGCGGCCACCCGCGACTTTGTCTGTGTGAAAAGTTTTTTGCTAACCCTCGGGAACAATACTTTTTTCCGGATGAAAGGTACCCTATGTCCTTTTCTGTACCCCTGACAACGTGTATGTAAAATTTCATGATGATCGGTTCAGTAGTTAAGACGTGAAGGCGTAACAAACAAACAAACAAACGGACTTTCGCATTTAAAATATTAGTAAGGATTAACTTAATAGAAAAAGCTAATAGCGACTCGGTAGCATAATTGGTCAGTGCATTGGGCTGGAATCCCAAGGGTGCGGGTTCGAATCCCGTCTGAGCTGCTACGGGTGAGTCGATATTTTCTATTAAATAAATTATTTTAATATAAAAACAGCATTGTGAATGCCTAAAATCTAGAATTTCAATAAATATAAGTGTCAAGAAATTCTCATTTTTAACGAAAAGACCAATGATTTAAATTTATATCCTCGTCCAAGGCATCAGGAAATTACCCCCACTCGGCGCCAGTCACGCGTGACTTTATTTTGACGCGAGCGCTAGTGTGCCGCCTCCAAAATTAATGGAAGTCAGAGGGGCGAAACACTTTAACCGAATGGATCGTCATCCTCACGCCATATAACATTGAGAATTTTACGCGTTTCGACGTAAATCAGTATTTTCATTACAGATTGTGGAATGTTTCTTTACACCAGCTCGGATCTCATCATCTAGCTTCCAAAAAGCAGCTACAACGTCAGTCGCCGCCAATGCTAAAAGTATCTTGTCTGCTGTGGCCCTTACACATGCTTCGCTTTGAAGTTTGCGTCACTGTTTTTACATTGTAATAAAGTGGAGTCACCGCGACGAGAATTACTAACAGAGAAATAACCAGTAGTTTAATTTCCCCGGCAATCATCCGAGCTGGACGAAACTAAACTACTGATTACGATCATGTAGCGAATTCACTGTAGTATGAATATCTGTTACAATCGAAATATTATATCTAGTGCGATTAAATGCAATTTCACTATCAAACTTTGAAACTGCATAAAGATATCAACCGAGTTTCTGACATAATTATGCCATTTATCCATTAGACAGTAGGCAAAGTCATACATAGAGATCAGGGATGTTGCGGATGCAGATTTTTTCACATCCGCGGAGGCGGATGCGGATTTTACGAGGCTCACATCCGCGGATGCGGATGCGGATCTGTACAAAAGACATAAGTGTGGGAGAAAAAAATAACAAACGTGCGTGTCAGATCTTGCCACAATACAAACAATATCGCTATTGTTAAAGGCGTGTCAAAATCACCGATTCACCGAAGTGCAAAACAAAATTATTGCTTATATTTTTATTATTATTGCCTACATAGGTATAAGCAATAATTTTGTTTTGCCCGCGGTCGACACGCGGTACTCACCAGGCCCGCCCCAATTCTTTCTTGTCGACTTGTCGTCTTTCTGCTACACATCCGCATCCGTATCAGCTCCGCATCGATTTATGCGGATGCGGAAGCAGATGCGGATGTCTAAATTTATGCGGATGTTTCGCATATGCGGATGCGGATGCTAATATTCGCAACATCCCTGATAGATATGATAGACAACGCCTGCCACCGCAGTATTGTTGTATGGTCTGTGTGCCACCGCAACAAATAAGGGTTGCTATCTATTAAGAATACCGTGGCATAGCTGACCTACAATACCTCTTGGTCTACTATAACGAAGTATGAGGCGTTTGCTTTAATGTCTAATTCAATAACTTATTTATATTCTTCGCATATTCTACTGTATGTGGTCCAAAAATTACTACCCATATATCATCATATGGCATCTATGTTTATTAGGTAGAAATTAATGAATATGTATTAACTGATAAGTTAGGTAATCAATCAGTGTTATAACGGAAGAGTTTGCGTTAACAAACACGTAAAGAACTTTCTGGAACACCAGTTATACGCCAGCGTTTTAAACTTGTTAGAGGCAGGCGGGTTCGCCAAATTGATGGAATTTTCGTTGCGTCATGGAAACACCGAGCCGTTTACTACCAAAAGTTTGTTATGCAATCATTTAAAACTTTTTATAGCTCATTTCTATTTTTTTTATTTGAGAAATTCGACAAGGGTTTGGTGCTCGTGGAAATATCAAGCCAGAACCCAGTGTCGGTAAAACTAACATAAAGCGACCAATATTTAATTTTGTGAAGTGATTGATTGATAATAAACTGAAAAATTTATTTAGCTTAATTTCAATAAGCCACGTGAAAACTATATTTTTGTCTGATAATCTGTACTGATTCATGTTTTCGATAAAATTCTTAAATCTTAATTTTTCTAGTAACAGAAAAGAAATATATTCTTAGGCAATTGGCTTAGGTATTAAATAATTTTATTGCTTAAAATTAAGATTTTACATACCGTGGAATAAATAAGTTGTAAACAATATACTAACAAGGAGGAAAAGTATTAAAAATATCCATCAAATGAAAAAGTGAAATTAAATAAAAAAACCCTAACAGAGCGCTCATGACAAATCAGGTATAAAAAAGGTAAATCCGCACTTAACCTAATTAAAGAAACAATGGACTTACCGCCCTTTATTTACAATTTCATCAGAGTTTCATATCTAATGGCTTTAATAATAAGGCTCTTTGAACGACCTAGCCCCATCGTTTAGGCCAGAATGCTACTTTGCAGCCTTAATATCATATTTATAACTCGGTCTTAAGAGCTTTTTAGTGCCTTTAAACTTGCCTAAAGATATAAAGTCTTTAGTTTCATGTTTTAATCCTGATGTCAAGGGAAATTTTTTGTGCTATTTCAGTGATCGAATTTGCAACAAAGCTAATTACTGGTGGTTCAGAATTTAATCACACGTGTTCGTTTTTACGATTCAATTGAGAAAATTCTAACATGTGGACCAGAAAAATAGACTTGCTAGCTCGACAAACTTGTCTCTATGCGGGAATCACTATTATAGTTACTTTAAACTTAATGAGACGTCCCAATATCTTTAGATCTTTAAAAAATATGCTGAATGGTGCCTTCCTTGTAAAACCATGCTCACATCTCAGATACCCTTGATTAATGATTCAAAGATAAGTTCCCCGAAACTTTAAATCAATTATTTATTCCCGTATCCCGATAATCTCCACATCTCGACTTAATTGTTAAGTCAACCAGCTCAATCATCAATCACACAGTTTCCGACTCTAATCCCTTGAATCAACATTGCAATTCGCTTATCAGATAATGTCAATCAGGAACAAAGAGGAATCGTTGTCTTTGCCTCGGACAGGAGATGTGTTGACGCACTGACAGACAGACGGATTACCTTCCACACTGACAAATGTTACCCCTCCAAAAAAGAGAATAATGAACTTTAAATCGAATGGGTAAAGTGGGAAATTCCTTGAGAGAAAATGACAGTGAAGTATTAGATTCTGCAGGGATTTAAGAGCGGGATACTTTATTCATATGTCAAACAAGAATTCGAATGTGTTACAGAACGTTTTTTGCGAAATCCATGGATTATTAGATAAGTATGGGTTCGAAGGCTGTAGAGAAGAGAAAGAAAGTTTTGCAATAATATAAATTTTAATCTAAAACGCGATTATTTTTTGCTGCAGGGATTGAGTGGCTGTCATTTATATTAAAATAACACTAAAATTGTGAGTTGGTAAGTATATGAACTATTCTAGATATCGTCGAGTGGTTTATGCAAACCACTAAAAAGACAACAATAATTAAAATTATAGTAAACTTTTTAAAACAGCTATCTTTAATTTCCATATTCTTCAGTTTAAACGTGTAAATTAATGCTTGGCAGCCACAAAGTAACAAATTGCAACCAGCGGCAGCGGTTAGCTCACATTAACTCAACTAAGATAACTGTATGCACAGGATTCTTTACCTGCAGAGGACTGCGTTATTTGCATTGCTAATTACTTCGTTGGACTCTGTACAAGGTGTCATTTTCCCTTTTTTGATACGAGAGCTTTATGATACTCTAAAATTTTAATAAAAAATGGCATAACGTATTTGCGTGGTAAACATTTTTAGACGTGGAATTTCGTAATATTTTCTCGTGGTTTTGGGAGCTGGATGCCGTCTAATTAATTTTACAAAAGTGATCGTATTTTATCAATAAACGTACCTACTTAGTCACCTTCGGCCATCCTCACTGATATCCTTACTAATATTATGAATGCGAAAGTCTGTTTGTTTGTTTGTTACGCCTTCACGTTATAACTACTGAACCGAACATCATGAAATTTTGCATACACGTTGTTAGGGGTGCAGAAAAGGACATAGGATACCTTTCATCCAGAAAAAACGTACAGTTCCCGAGGGATACCAAAAAAAACTGTCCACGCAGACGAAGTGGCGGGCGGCCGCTAGTTTGAGTAATAAAAATCGTAGTCTTTAAAACTACGCAACAGATTTTAATGCGGTTTTTTTTAATACAGTGATTTAAGAAATACCAAAAAAGTATCAATTATCGTTTCGTTACTTTTGTATAGAGTTGTTGTTTTAATAAAAAAAAATGCGATAAGCATATTTCATTCGCTATATATTTTTCCACTCTTCTAAGTTTCCCTCGCTACCACGTTATGATTTATAGTACATCACACATATCGCTCTCACATTAACCGTTGCCCCTAAAAGGCTAAACCATATCGTAGGAGGAGAATTATTATAAATCTCATGGCATTACCATGGAACGACTTGGGGAACTTTGCTCTTCGGTCGGTAAGTGGGCTCTAACTCATGGGGCCGGTACTTTTTGTTTACGATGCGATTTCGGCCATATTGTCGAATAGATAATGTTTGGATTTCTTGATTCTTTTGCTTTTTTTACTTTTTCTTTCTGTCTTATATATATAACTTTTTAATTTACGTTTGTATGTTAGTAACTTCACATTTGTATAAAGATAGCCCGTGTTATAACAAAAGATTTTTAAACTTTGTTTAACTTAGTCACCTGATTAATTGTGATTCTGTCACTTTTTTGACAATATTGTTTGAAAGAAACAGCATTACATTCAAACAGGTGTCTAAGTTAAACAGTGTTTAAAAATCTTTTGTTACAACACGAATAATGTTAACAAGACAATGTAATCTAATTTCTCTTACATTTGCGAGTTTCTTGAAAAGTGCTTACGGTTAGTTTTAAATAAACAAAAAACTCCTTCAAAAGGTATACAAATAAAAGCGATGGTAATATTCAAATTAAACAAAGTTTTAGTAATATTCACAGCTCAAAACTTATAAAAACAACAAACGAACCGTAGAAATACTTCGAGAAGTTGGAAGCTAAAAGAAAAACTTTTCATTTCACTCCGTTTCTAACCAACTACCTATATTATTTTTAGGAGTTTAGTATTATTTGAGATGAAAGTATTCTTAACATCAAAAGTTTTATAATAGGTTATGTTAATAAACGAAAACAGAAACTTAAGGCGGCTAGTGCCATCACAGTGGCGCCCTCGCCTTAATTAAATTTATTGCTGGATAAATACATAATGTATCAAAAATTCACACGTACCCTTGGAATTAAAGGTTCTATAGTTCATTTACAAACAATAACCTCTGAAAATATAGTTCGTTCTAGTAGTAGTATATAGGAAAAAGAGCAAAAACTGGCCTCTAATCAATACATGTGAATTTTTGATACATTATGTACTTAGCGAGTAATAAATTTAATATAATGAGGGCGCTACTGTGAGGGTCATCACATCAATCACCTTAATGAAATATACTTTGAAATTAGATACTTACATATTTTTTTGTTAAATATAAGTTATGCAATACGTACAAAATTAAAATTCATTTTATTTTGTACGTATTAAATTCATGCGGCGTTTCATGAAATAACAGAAGTCTAGCAAAAAATCGTAGATATATTCCATATTTCTAGCAACGTTCTGAAAGAGCTCAAGTTTTTAAACTGAGACGGAACAAAACTGTAGCATGAAGGAATCCGAACCAAAAGTTTATTTTTAACCTGTTTCAGACTTAGCAAAATGTCTGCGTCTCTTTGAAAACATTTTCAGTGTTAACGAACTAAACAAAATGTCAGGCGTTGTTAAAAAAAGTGTTCCTGCATTTAATACTGGATTTTCGACTTTAGTATAGTTATACTAAAGTCGTATATATTAAAGTAAATCCAAATTAAAGTTTGAAAGAACTTGATAAAACTTTGTTCTAGAGTTGCGTTTATACAAAAAGTGGACTCTTTGAGAAGTATCGAAACAATTTCGGTAGTATTTATATCACATCTATTCTGTGGCAATTTTTAAAATTTTACATTTTTCAATTTAGTACGCTGCGAATGTTTATCTTTGCTTTGAAGTTACAAATGTTATAATCTGCATGCATAGTGTAGTACAAAATACCAGTTTATGATGTTTTTTGAGATCCAACAATCCACAATATCAAGAAAAAAAATGTAACATGATTAAAGTGCTTTATTGCAACAGTAAATGAAATAAAGATACAGCACATCATTAATCTAACTGTCTCATTATTGTCAGAAAAAAAGTCTCAAAAAACACGACTCAAACACAATCAGCTCATCCGTCAACTGTTACTTATTAGCTTACAAATATTTACTTTGGCGACGTGAAAATGGTAGGGGTCTTGATTGATGGGCGTCGTCAACTATTTTAGGTGAGTCGCTTTTGAAAAATAACACTGGCCGTCGAAAGGTAGACGGAGAACACTCAACTCGTTATGACTCAATTTTCTGAGCCCTTAGAAAATTATTTTAAATTTCATTTTACCGAATTCTTTGTCTTTTTACTTTTACCTGTATTATGAATGAGTTTGCACAGTTACGTCTATACTCGAGAGCGACTTTAATCACTACATATTATAAATCAAAGTGCCTCGCCGTGTCTGTCTGTCTGTTCGCAATAAACTCAAAAACTACTGAACGGATTTTCATGCGGTTTTCATAAATGATAGAATGATTCCTGAGAAAGGTTTTGGTGTTTAAG
Source organism: Agriphila tristella (assembly GCA_928269145.1). Taxonomy (NCBI): domain Eukaryota; kingdom Metazoa; phylum Arthropoda; class Insecta; order Lepidoptera; family Crambidae; genus Agriphila; species Agriphila tristella. Next base: position 23,476,305 of record OV743436.1, on the reverse strand, counting down.
AAATTAAGGTTTTTTGTAAATTGGTACAAATATGACGATAATTGTGGAAGATGGCGGTAAAAATTAAGCCGACTGGGAGCTTGCATCGAAAACGTTGCATAAACCTTTTGAGCTATAACAAAATATAGTAAGATGAAATTTTTCCTCTTTTATAGATCTACAAAACATCTACAAAAGTATATCTATCTTTCAAGAATAATTTACTATACCCAACCCATTATATCTTGTGAAAAAATTGTCACGTACAATGCAGTAATTTGGAAAGCTAATTAGAAGGATACAGTATTAACTCTTATCAATTTAAATACGTTAATTACCTTAAGCATGTCATGCACATTATTTTAAACTTTTACACCATATAATTTAAATCCTAAGATATTTTTAGGAGTAAATAATTCAGTTTCTTATACCGATGACGGGACTCGAACGGGACGGAAACAGACTTTTGGAGCAAATAGAGGTGACACCTGAAAGGTATTTCTTTCTTCTGGGTGTTGTTGGCAAAGATTTAAATCGTACCTTTGGTTGTTTGAAGGTCGCATTTGGCGAAAAGGAAGGAACCGAAGCGAAGCGAGGGTGGGTCGCTAGTAAGCAATATTTTATGTAATTTGGCACAGCGCCTCTGGCTCATAATACGCTTACTGGACACGTCTTTGACTTTGTTAAAAGTCATTGATCAAGTTTAAAGTTAGTAGCTAACTTTTACTTGTCATTTTTATTATTTATTTATTCCCAAAGCAATAAACACGTAGTAATTAATCGCCCAGTATACAATATAATGTTTTATCCAATTATTGTTTATCAGACGCCTTAATCTTATCAAGTAGTACATTTATTCATTGGCTATTATTTATTTTTAGGGACAGAATTCTAAGCGAAAGACGACACTAATTGGGCCTTTACGGTTCTCTAATTAGAGACATATGAGATTCACCTTTGGTTGAAACTTGTGTGGATCCAGTGTGTATCTATGCTTCTCAAAACGTACTTAAAAGTACAGATTTAGTCGCTTAAATTCTTGTAGTAGTTAGTCAAATTTCCGAAAATCGAACTGCTATTTTTACAGTTATAGTTTAACTCAGCGGCTCTCAAACTTATTTGGCGATAGAACCCTTTTGGATTACGAAATATTTGACGAAGCCCTAAATAATAATTAAAAAACTGTTGACCAAACACCTGCCCCCTGCTTAATTAACTTTGTTGCTTAAACTGTTTAAGCTTACAGTTTAAACAACTTTTGATGACAGAAATCACAGTTACATTGCTGCTTTAGTAAAAATCAATGTGACAACTAAGTTATTTAAAGCAGCAATGTAACTGCAATTTCTGTCAGTTTCAATCAGAAGTTACAAAATCAGCTCCCTGGTTAAATTATCGCGTGCTCTTGCTCGCACTTACGCATTCTAATATTACCTTAGTTAGGAATGTTTAGATAGTTTTTATTTTGGTATGTAACTGGTATAAACTTTTGCAAAACATCCTAAAACTTCATTTACTCCCACTTTCAACAAATAATTAATAAGTAAAAAAATAAATTTGTAATTTAAACTTACTTTTATAGTAATATAATAAGTCAATGTTTTTATTTTATTTTTTTAAGGTAGTGTTATCCGAAACCTGTGGCTTATGTTAGTGTATACAAAAAAACTACTTTATCTAGAAATATTTATCAAGAAATAGCGCTTAAACTCACCGAGGCTATTCTTATAAAAAGTTTAGTCACGCGCGAATAGTTTCTTACAAGTCGACAAGTGAAGTAAGAAACGTTTGATGGAATCATAATTTCTGCTTTATCACGAGATCGAAGACTGATCAATTATGATTTATGATTTTATAAATTATTACAAATAAAATGATCATTAGTTAGAACCAGTGTTTAGACCAGATAACTAAAATCAGTTTTCTTTAAAATCAGCCTCATTTAATACAACAAATAAATTAAAACACACACGAATGGCGCCACAAGCGATTGTCCTGAAATCGTTTGATTGGTGTTTCAAACGTCAAATTAATGTCATTTCTGACTACAGAGTACTTACAATAGCGACACCTGCACAAAAACTTTTGCTTATGACCCAATTATGACCTCTCTGATTTACTGAATATCAGAAAAAATTGTAAAACAAATGACCAACGAATCTGTACTGAAAATACAAAATAGGAGCGCAAGCTTTGAGAACACTCCACGGTAAACGGTACAAAAAGTGTACGTCAAGCACCGACAAAGGTAGCAAAATATTGTTGGAAAGCTCTTTTGATCTTCGAGTGTATGGAAATATTGGAGTCCGGGCCAACTGAAGTGTGTGAACTCTGTTTCCATTGTGGACGGGAAACGTAAACGTTTACAAATCTTTGTTTTCAATTTGGATTTATAGGCCGTTTCAATAGAAGTAGTTAATATTGTAATTGGGAATTAAAATTGGAAAGTTAAATTGCGAAGAAAAACGTTAGCTAGAATCCAATAGCTTATAATTGGAAATTTCATTACCTACCTCGTCAAACATCCCCAATTTCCAGGATCATTGTAAATGTAGAGGATAGGTTTTAACTCACACATTGAAATTGTGGTTTTGAGCCCTCAATACCCATAGCTAGCGAAATGTCTGTAGTTATTAATAAATATAAACATTCTGAAAAAACTCCCATTAATCATTTAGTCCATAACTTATACTTATACTGTGATATAGTGGGTATAAATAAATAACGGATAGAATTACGCACGACAGCACGGTAAGTTAAAAAGTTGAAGTGCGAAAACAGCTCTTATAACATACGTCAAGACGGACTCAAGGTCAACATGTATAGTCTTACGTAAACATAATTAAGAATATAAATTCCATAACTCGGGAAAAATAATTATACTAGCACAAACAACAGAAGTCGAATCTAGGTCATTTGGCTCTAAAGACAGGATCACTGTTATAGTAGTCATCAAAGGCATTTGAAAGCTCTCCAAGGCATGACAATCTAAAACAACGTGACTATACAATTGAGACTCAATAAATTATAGTAAAAAAAACCATGTCTACGTCTAGTAATGCTTCGTATTGTAAATTGATTGCTTTGAAAAACAATCTTTCTTCTAGCCTTAATTATTTCTTTGTGCAAAAGTACTTTCTAGCTAAGTCGTCTGGTAAGCTTAAAAGATGTCTTTGTGTCATTGTTATTTTTAACCTCTTTTAGATTCTGTAAACAATTTCTTTTTGTAATTTACATTTTGTTGTGAATGGTCTGGTAAGCAATTTCTATACACATTAGAATGAATCCGATGTGATGGTAGACCTTTTAAAATTTAATTTATTTATTTACTTCAGAGATCCCTAAGGAGCTTTCGATGTCACTGTTCAAACTTACAAGAGTTAGTAATTTTCGAATAAACAATGACGATATTTTTCACGCAAAGCAAAACCTAAAAGATTCTAATGTGAAAATTCTTTAGTCTATAACATGAGTCGCCAAACTTTTTAGCCTAAGGGCCAGACTGACTCCTACACGAAGCCCCAAGGGCCAGGACCTAGATAGCTCATCGTACCAACGTACTGTAAATTACAGTTTATTGGTACAATCCGGCCCGCTTGCGCGCTTTTGGCCGGATTGTTGGTGAGGCCATAGTTTAGAGACCCTGATCTATAACATTGCCATATTTCTTGGAAAAATATTTTAATTAATTCAAGAACAGTCTCCCTACTCAAATGGCCACTTTCCTATTCGTTCGCATAAAAAAGCAATTAGGCGATCAAGTCACACGTAGTAAGTTTATGTCAATCATATACATGGTTGTACTGTATGGAATTGACAAGCCTAACTAAATAAACGGCCCACTTTCTCGATTATACTTTAATTTGCGTTATGCTCTATCTTCACCAAGTCGCTTCAACTTTCAATTCATCTTGCGTTAAACGTATGCGATATTGATTGCCTTCAAAACGTGCGCTTTCACGTTCAACTTGTGCCATACTTTGTTGTTTTTAAAAAGATAGGGCATGAGCTATGGTATGCCTTTCTTGAAAGCGTAAGAGTAAAGGGAAAGCGCACGATCAGCGTGCGCTATTGAATGCCTTGAGGCATCCGTCAAAATAAAATGAAAGGGAACGGAAAAGCTACTGTGTAAAGACACACCTTAGTGTAAGTGCAGAGTGGGAGTGGGGCGGAGCGGATCCGCTCTATGTTTCTCTTTCTATGCAAAGAGGTAGAGAGAGAGAAACAGAGCGGATCCGCTCCGCCCCGCTCCCACTCTACACTTACACTTAGAGCTCTTTCACTGGGCGTATTGGACTGTAATGTAACAGCTCAGACAACAGTAGTTTAACAGTTCAGTTCTGTAAAATGTAACATTTGGACGTTACATCAGTGAGTGAGGCTTACAGTGCGCAACCAGTAACAATGTAGTTTGTAACAACATTAGTGACCGAGGGTCTAATGGTCTATTACAAAGAAGAATCGTCAGGCGATGTTCGTTGATCGGTTTACTTGATTTTGAACTGTATACAGGAGTTAATAATGTCACGGCAAGGGACGAATATCGTACGCTTATCGCGATGCCATTTTGTAATAGGGTCTCTGTATTACGATTCGTCACTTAGTAAAATAATGATCAAAATAAAAATCTTGGATTATTTATTACATACAAGCAAATGTCCGGTAAGGGAACAGCTCTACAATTTACTGTAGAGCAAACTCTTTAAATATATGAAGAAAGGAAGTAAAATTTCACCACTTGAGAGCACCGTACACGATAATAAACTGCAACAGTCCCGCTTTATTTAATGTTGGTAGATTTCTCTGCAATTTTCATCCCGATATTTCTTCGCGGGTAGAACAAAGGGGTACCACTGGATAACCGCACGTTTAATGAGCTTCTTCTATCTACGTCGAGCAATTCTTGATAGTGGTATATTGCTCAGCGTAATGGAGCAACGTAACAAGACTTGGCATGTCTTATTTCAATGAAAATGACTAACAACATTTTTGGATTAAAATATCTGTTTCGTAGATTACCTGTGTTATTCTACAGAATAACACCAGTATTACTAAGTCGTCTCACAGTGCTCCGACGCACAATGTTCCAATTCTATCAATCACAGGAAATACGTAAAACAAACGAACCAATCGCAGGGCTCTATTTCAATGCAGTGCTTTAGCATAGGCAATGGTCGTTTGAGTATAAAACTATTCACTTTTCAAGCTTACGCGCTCACTAGATATGAAATAAAACACTTTATCTACACTCACAACGTAATGTTCCAAATATGAATTCAAAAAAGGTAATATAAATACGTACTTTATTTTCGTGGATAGGTAAAATTAAAAAATAAACTCATTACGATGCAGTCAACTGCATCATAAAATAACTTTTTTTCTCATTACGATACAGGGCAAATCCAAAAAGAAGGCAGTGCCGTAAAATTAAAAAAAAACAACGATATTTTCCCTTGTTTCCCACATATTTTCATTGATTAAAATGCACTCTATGGTAATCGATAACTTAGTGCGATTAAATTGTTGGAATGCACTCATCTTTTTTTTTCTAATGGAATGCGCGCCATTTCTAAAGCATTTCAAATAAAGTTTTGATTTTAATTTTTACATTTTGTTATACTTACTGAATTTTGTAGGTTTTTTTAATTCTTGCTTTAAAATGTGAAAATAAAATGGACTCTGCCCGATATTTTAGATGCAGCTAAGGAAATGACTTATTACAAGGTAGGTACCTAGCTTATACAAACAAAGTCTCTCTCTCTTTTCTAACGTTGATCTTTTATTTAGTAGGTTCAATCCCAAATGTATGAGTGTAGATAAAGTAGTGTATGAAACTGCACATAACTAGGTATTAAAACACTCGTGTGATACTATTAAAAACCTCGCCTGCGGCTCGGTTTTTAAACACACACTCGTGTTTTAATACCCCTCTTTATGTGTCAGTTTCATAAACTACTATTATCTACACTCACAACGTAATGTTCCAAATATGAATTCAAAAAAGGTAATATAAATACCTACTTTATTTATGTGGATAGGTAAAATTAAAAAATAAACTCATTACGATGCAGTCAACTGCATCATAAAATAACTTTTTTTCTCATTACGATACAGGGCAAATCCAAAAAGAAGGCAGTGCCGTAACATTAAAAAAAAAACAACGATATTTTCCCACATATTTTCCATGATTAAAATGCACTCTATGGTAATCGATGACTTACTGCGATTAGTTTGTTGGAATGAACTCATCTAATTTTTTTTTTAACGAAATGCGCGCCATTTCTAAAGCATTACAAATAAAGTTTTGATTTCAATTTTTACATTTTGATATACTTACTGAATTTTGTAGGTTTTTTTTATTCTTGCTTTAAAATGTGAAAAAGAAAATTACTCTGCCCGATATTTTAGATGCAGCTAAGGAAATGACTTATTACAAGTTAGGTACCTAGCTAATACAAACAAAGTCTCTCTCTCTCTTTTCTAACGTTGATCTTTTATTTAGTAGGTTCAATCCCAAATGTATGAGTGTAGATAAAGTAGTGTATGAACTGCACATAACTAGGTATTAAAACACTCGTGTGATACTATTAAAAACCTCGCCTACGGCTCGGTTTTTAAACACACACTCGTGTTTTAATACCCCTCTTTATGTGTCAGTTTCATAAACTACTATTTTAACGGATACTAGCGCGGTTTTATTGAAAGTACTTTGGTAATTAGTTGGTATTTGATTTGATTTTTTTATTTTCCCGACGTTAGTAAAATTATGTTAACTAATGAATTCATTGGTAAAGATCTACAATAAAAGAGTACTTACATTGCCTAAAACAAAACTAAACATCAATATTAACTGGTAAAAGGAATAAATATTTCCAAAATTATTGTTTTTAACTATAAAATAGGTACGCACCATCACTGGACCATTTCATAGATTAATTTTGTTTTTTTTTATATTAGAAAGAAGTCGGAACTAGAGGACTGGTAGAGCTGGTAACACCGGTGCCCAGCCATTGAACGAAACGCACCACAGGGAAAAAATATCTGGTGAAGAAAAGATTTCGTTACCCTGTGGTGACGTGCTTCGTGGTGCGTTGTTGCTATTTTTATTTTATTATAACTACAGAGATTTAAATCGTGCTCCTGTATAGTCTTACAGTATAAAGCAAAGGTTTTTAAGATGGACAGCTCATAGTCATAGTTTATTTAACATAATACACTTGTTTACTTTATCTTTATCTGCATAAACACTAACTTTAATCAAAGTAAAAAATTATATGCTAAAAAAATACAAATTGATTTCCGATAAATGAAACTATTTCAAGAAACCTGCGAATTAAATCGCGTTGTATATTCAAAAGTTTTATTTCTAATTTAATTTTAACCTCGACCTTTGACCGTAACCTTAATTCTCAGTATGAACACAAGTTGAACTGATTCTACCAAATCTAATTAATAACAAAAACTAGCCAGACGTAAACTAAATCTTCAAACAAACATCGAACCTACACTCATAAAATAATTAGCACGTTGAAAAGTTTTGTCTGTATCAGGGCCTACTAGGTACAAAAAAAGAAACACGTTAATCGGACTATGTTCGTCATTCTATTCACTTAATTTTGAATTCTAGACATTCTACACACTCTAGAGCAATTTAGGACTTTCACCAATTGTTTAAAAAAAATCTCGTATGGCTTAATTTACTTTCAATGTCGAGTTTGATTTCCGTTTATTTCAAATCGATTTCACTAGCTCATTTATATTGATTTACTAGGATAGGATTTACTACGATTGATTTTCTTCGTTACATAAGTAATTGGCAATTTTTGTAGCTATTTCTTCTTCGTTGTTTGGCGTTAGCGCTTTGTCTAGACACACTATGCCGAAGTTACGCAACCGAAGTTCGGTTTTATTATGAAAAAAATGCGACGTAATTTCGGCATAATGTGTCGTCAGTCATTCGAATAGCATTGCAGGCGTAATATTGCCGAACTTCGGTAACGAAATCTCGGCGTAATACGTAGCGAAACGAACGTATCCGTTTATCGTAGTTTGGTTTTCAGAGTTAGCCCTCTGTGTCCAAAATCGTGAGAGCGTAAATACGACTGATGACAGTATTGCTTCAAAGGATCCACTCTTGGGAACTACAGGGTTCAGTCGGGTTTTCCACTAACTTAATAATTGATGTCTCCGACTTCTATTTATTGGACCAAATGTTTGCTTGCGGCGAAATAAGCCATACAATTTTACCTACAGTGATAAACCCTTTTAGAGGACTTGGCTGTTTTATCGGAGATATATTTTCACGTTTTTGGTTTGTTGAAGTAATTCTAGGAAGGAAAACGTGCTTATGAGTTATGGCGTATTTTAATAGAGCGACCTGGCAGGCGACTTTAATCAATTTGCGCTTTTTATCGACAACCGCTTGTAAAATCTAATCGCAAATCTAATTTCAAAGGTGGTTATTATGCTCCTATTAGAATGGATTTAATTTAGTTTATAGGTAATTTGTATGTTATACTTCATTATTTTACAAAACATTGCGTTCTAAATATCTTGTGACCATATGAATAAATGAACATTGAAGAATAGAAATCGGTAAAATGAAGAAAAAAATATCTTATGATCTAGTGACTTTGAAATGGATTATAAGCAGATGGAGCTCATCACACAACTGATACTTGTCGTAAAAGGCGACACTAGAAGTTGTGTCTATAGGTATATACCACCTCGTACAATGATTTCAAAAATATAATAAGTCTATGACCTCGTACCAGAAAATTTGCAGCAACTTTTTTCTATGATCTTTTATGGTAACGCTTAGGAGTAAATTAATGTATTATATTGATCAGTTTTATTTTTATTAGTAAGTTTTAGGGATTTTAGAACGTGTGTGTTCATTTTGGCCCATGCCTCAGACTTTGAAACCCAAACGGGTTACGCAGTTAGGCCAATCTACAACTACGTGTGAGCTCCTTAATAGAGGCGGTATTCACACTTCACGAACAGAACATTTATCGGTGTCACCACTAATGGAACTCGGCTATTTTCTCTAATAGATTTCACTTTGTTACTTGTACTTTAAACAGTAATGGGCTCATTACCCACCTTAGAAGCCTAGCCGAAGGGTCTAAGGGCCACGAAACAAAGGAGAGTTATCAGTAGATTGAAACTGAATAGTTAAGACGAAGAGTATCTATTACGAAGGTTTATTTACCCTTAACTAAGGATCACGAATGAAGTGGGTATCAATTGTCTTATCTTTAATCATGACGTAAGTTGTGTTTTAACAAGGGGTTAATTGGAAGAAAGGCCTTTATTGAAAAAACTAAAACAAATGGAAAAGTTACGAATGTTGTGTAAAAACTTGTATTCACACTGTTTTATTAAGTAGGTATAATATCAAAGAATATAAAAGATTTGGCAATTGTTTTGCTTTTTAACCGACATCAAAAATAGTAGGAGGTTCTCAATTCAATTGTATTTTTTTTATCGTTGTTCGCGCATCTTCTACATTTATGGACCGATTTTAATGATTATTTTTTGTTAGATTGAGTTTTCTTGAGATATGGTCTCATTTTTTTTCAAGTAATCTTAAAAACACTATGATTTTGGGTAAACTCCCTTGAAAACTTTGTTATTTATGAACCGAATCAGATGTTTTTTTTTGTTGGAAAAGGGATACCTTTAGTGTACTCCTTTTAATTTCATTGATATTGGGCCTTGGACTTAAAAGATATCCAAGGGAACTCCTCAAACTTAAATAGAATATGTATAGCGATTGAGATTTTGGTAGGTTCATGACAATCTAAAACAAACCAAGCTATGGTCTACGACGTTCTGAAATAGACTTGGAATCATAAATATCACAATGCACTAAGTACTTGCGTGTATCATACACATATACTTCAGCTTGAAATGATTCTCAGGATTGTAAAATATAATGTTTTAGTTGCCTGAATCTACTTCCACAATATTAAATCCCATGGTGATTGGAAATAAGAGAAAATATTCAAACATTAAAGGTTATTCCCAACACTATTAATGACTTACTTCAAAGACACTCCGCCAAATAGATTTCCAGCAAAATTGCTGTCATTTCAAATTCTAAAGAATGGAATGTGAAAAATTTCCTTTAGAACAAATTATGTTAAGTCGAGGCTCTTCCTTTATCCGGCGACTTTATTTCATTACGACTGAGGACATTTGGATGACTTAAGCTTTTTACGTACCTCTTTCGAGAAGAGATTTTTTGCTCGTACCTACTCGAAACGACTTTAACGATTCGATTCAGCTGTGTCCAAAGTCGTACCCTTATAATCACTACATAGTAGGAATAAAACAAAGTTGCTTCCGGATGTCTGTCCCTGTGTATGCTTCGATCTTTAAAACTACGCAACGGATTTTGATGCGGTTTTTTTTATTAGATAGAGTGATTCAAGAGGAAGGTTTATATGTGTTATGGTGTCAAATTCCACACTACACCGAAGCAAAGCGAGGGCGGGTCGCTAGTTATGATCATAAACAGCGACTTTGAGTTAAAAATCATTATATTAAGGTTTCTTTTAAATTGGATTTAGTTTTTGTTAACTGTTAAACGCTACATATTGACTAAAAGATAAACAGTATAATTAATACAAAATATTTATAAAATTTGATTAATTTTACGCAAACGTTCGTAAAAGCATTTTAATCAAATATTTGTTTATTCATAACAGCGCTTAAATGAAGCATTAAAATTAATATTGACATTAGTAAAGTCCACACATTTTTATAATTCGGTAAACAGATTGAAATGTTTTGCCTAGGTTGTATACCGATAGAAATGAATAAATTAGTTAGAATATATACATCCATTGCTCGGGAACATATCTGCTTATGTTCATCTCGGTAACATATCGTTCTGGGACCTATGGTTCAAGGCGTAGGATCGCTGCCACTGCTCTAAGCGGTCACCATTATCCTATCGCTTAGCTTCTATGACATTCACAAGTGCTTGTAACAGCCTAGACTGAATAAATAATTTTTGAATTTTTTGAAAATATCTAATTCGTTTTATCCTACTTTTTGGTTAAGCCTAATAACGTTTTAATTACTCAACCGATCATTGTGAAATTTTGCAAACACGTTGTCTTGTCAGATGTACAGAAGAAATGGCATAAGTTACTTTTGATCCAAAAAATACTGTTGTTGCCTGGGTATAAAAAATATAACTGTCCCCCACAGACGAAGCCGCGGGCGGCCGCTAGTAAAAAACCGCATCAAATTGATCCATTCATTTGGGAGATTAATGACAGAGACACACAGATTAAACGTTCTACTTATAACAACCCTCTTCTTACGTCTGGTTAAATAAAAAAAAATAAGGTCAGTGCGTCTGGTGTAAAAAGTAACTGTAATCAATTGAATCGCTAAAAAAAATTCTGTTCTGTGAGTTGCATAGTTAAATACGGTTAGCCACAAATAGCATTTCGGTAATGCGATTGACCAAAGCTTTTTAGAACGCTCCCGCAAAACGTTTCCTGTCGCTAATAACTCGGGCAACCATCAAATGTTTCAATACAATAAATTTAATTCGATTATTAATATAACAAACCACATGTGATTTCTATTTACTATCTTATTTTTCTGCTTGTGTTAATACTAAAAAAGTTATACGTGTTATATTCTAAAGCCACTGAAAGACGAAAAATCAGAGGGCCTATTAAAAAAAGCATCGCGATAAGCATACGATTTTCGTCCCACTCCGTAGCACTATTGACTCACGCATAAGGTTCAATATCAAGTAAATTGTACGACGAATTGCGTCCGACTATCGTGATTCTTTTTTGTAATAGGCAGGCCCTCTGATCGTAAATGTAAATACCATAGAACGCACGCTCAACCATGTTGTTGGAACAATTTAGTGCGTTTCTCTTGCGAAGGTTTCTCGTAGCATGTGATCGTAGCCGTTTCTCGTAGCATGCGAATTGCGATCGTAGTGGTATCGTAGCATGTATGGCCTCCATTGCGTAGTGGACAGACTGGCTAGATAACATTATCCCACCAAAAACATTTTCATGTAAAACGTAGCCAACACGCACCTTCGCACTGTCAAAAAGTTATCAGACCTCATGTAGAGCTAAGCTCCTAACTCTACACGCCCTAACTCTGTAAGCCCTAACTTCACAAACTCTACACCTTAGTCAAAATATGAGGCTTGGCCATTTCGCTACATGGGAAAATTTATTCACTGTTTATTACTTTTCTGATAAACAATAGTTCTTGTAGTAACGGAACGGCCAAGCCTCATATTTTGACTAAGGTGTAGAGTTTGTGAAGTTGGGGCTTGTAGAGTTAGGGCGTGTAGAGTTAGGAGTTGTTGGAACAGTTTAGTGCGTTCGAAACGGTTTCTCGTAGCATGTGATCGTAGACGTTTCCCGTAGCGGGTGATCGTAGTGGTATCGTAGCATGTATGGCCTCCATTTCGTAGCAGACAGACTGGCAAGATAACATTATTTGACGCAATAGAGAGATGAAGATCTGTGTGGCCATTTTATTGGACTAAGAACAAACATTGTCAAAAATATTTTTTATTAAATCCATGTCAACAGATTATGCACGTAGGTATAAAAAGTTATTAAAGGTCAAAATTTAAAGAGCGTTAACGCATGAGCATAAAGTTCAATAAATCAGAAAACTGTTGTTCGCTTTATGAATATTAAAGAGGGGGATTTTTCCATTATCTCCCTCGGCGAAGGACTGCGAATACATTATAAAAAGTTTCCTCCTTCCACTAAGTGATTTAGTACTTGTTAACATTCCGCACCAGAGGCATTTTATCTGCCGACTCTTTGTAAATTAGTAGGTGATGGCTTTTGGAAACGGGTAATTCGCGTTAACTTGTTTCAATTTATTAAGTGTTTGCAGTTTCTCCGCTGGGAATTCGGTGGATGCTATCACAGTCTAGTAACCATAAAGTCAGTTCCTTTGCCATAGTCGCCTTTCTATATAGTTTAAATTGACGAGTAATAAGGAATTTAAGAAAAATAAATATTATTTACAAAAGTAGCCTACATTTTTTTGATGAACAAGTGAATTTTATTCAGTTTCGGCACTCCATCGCAGGATTGCCCTGTGTATCGTCGTCGCGTGTAGGCGGCAGCGGTGGGCGGTGCTAATAATCGTAACTACCAACAGATACACACTACGACAAAAAAATTTTCAACATACTTGCTCGTAAAGTGAGCCCTAATACATCGCTTTTAGGACCATAAACCGAGCTATAACAAACGCGTGCAATAATATATTCATTCATTCGTCGTCCGTACGTTTAACGAAGCAGTTGTGTACTATTTTTAATCATTTCAAGTTCTTTCTACCGTCATAATGGCAAAATGTTCCAAGTGTAATAAAAACATTCTAAAGAAAACACCAGGCTTAGAGTGTAAAAAATGCTGTAAATTTTTTCACTGTACTGTGGAGTGTGCTAATCTTACAAGCAAGCAAATCGCTGCAGTTCGCTCTGCAGACAGCTTAGATTGGTCCTGTCAAGAATGCCTAAAAAACATGTCAAAGCGGGGTTCACTAATAATACCTGATGATTCTGAAGACGATGAAGAAATAGAGGATTTAAACCTGGACAACACGACTATAAAAAAGTTGCTGGCTGGAGTAGAAAAAATTGTGGCGAAGGCGATTCAAAAGGAATTGAGTTCAATTACAGATTCACTGACATTCCTAAGCGATAAAATTGATGATTTCAGCGAATGCATGGAGGTTTTTCAGGAAAAGGTCAAGGATTTGGAAAAGAAAAATGTGCATCTATCAAACGCTAATTCACATTTAGAAACTCAGCTAGGCGCCCTCCAACAACGTGTCCATGAGCTCGAACAAGCGAGGCTATGTAATAGTATTGAAATAGCCGGTATACCATTAAAGGAGAATGAAGTCCCGACGGAGCTGGTAAAAACTATAGCGCAAAAGCTGAAGGTAGGCGATATCCCTGTTAAAGAAGTGAAGCGATGGCGCCAACGTGCTGGTCAAGGTGGATCACTAATAGTTTTGCTTGAGGAAGGACAGCGAGATAGGTGGTTATTGCAAGCTAAAGAGCAGTCACTTTCGCTTAAGGACATAGATTCAGCTTGTGCTGTGGATGCTAAGATCTACGTTAGAGAAGTCCTTTCCGCTTACAACAAGGCACTCCTATGGAAAGCAAAACAAGACTTGTCATCTTCTTTTAAATATATCTGGTTTAAAGATGGTCTAATTCGTGCACGTAAGGAACCGCAAGCAAAGGTATTTATTATTAGAGGTGAAAGCGACATTAAAAAGTTACTAATGTGAGTTCATTACCTATCTAGTCTGTTTTCCCTTCTCTATTATAATGGATTGTGACTTTAACGATAACATAACTGAACTAAAAGACTGTAAAAACCTAAAAGATTTTTTTCAAGTAATACCTAAACATAAAAAAATCACTTGTATTCATTTAAACATAAGATCACTAATAAAAAATTATTCGGCCTTGTTACAATGCATAGAAATCTATAAAAACCTAATCGACGCAATTATAATCACAGAAGCGGGTATCTCCCCACATCTCATTTCACTTTTCGGTATCGATGGCTACACAGCTCACACAAAGTTGAGACCGAAGCGCAAAGGCGGAGGTATTATAATATATGTTAACAATAAACACTCATTTAAAATCATTGAATCAGTAACATTTAGTTTTGAAGCACTTTTGGGCACATTATCTACTTCTTATGGCTGTACTTATACTTTGTGTGCACTGTACCGACCACCAGATCCAAAGAATAACAAACGAATCTTCCTTAATGAACTCAATAACACCGTGGGGAGATATGCGTCACTAGATAACTTTATACTTATTGGCGACACTAACATCAACATTAAATGTAAAGATAGCATACGTTCTGAATACTTGGACGCAATGAGCGGCCATGGCCTGGCCTGCGGGATCACACAATACACACGAGTGGAAGTTCGTTTAGGGGTAACTACTAAATCTTGTATCGACCATATATTTGTGCGATCCAGCAGGCAGGATCTATACTCGGCAGCGCTCGGCACCGCACTGGCCGACCATCGCATGATTGTGCTGTCGTGTATTGTTCCGCAGTGGTCGGTTATACAGGAGGTGCCTAAAGTTATAAAACGGATTAATAATAAAAAAATATATTGTGAGTTGGAAAAAGCTGACTGGGCCGAAATTGATAAATTAGAATGTCCACTCAATATTTACGAAAGGTTACAAAATAACTTTAGGGATTGTTACGACGCTTCCTCGTACGAGATATCAACGAAAAGCTGTAATAGGTATAGGGAACCATGGGTAAGTAATCATATTAACAACTTATGTTTAAAAAGAGATACACTTTATACGAAATGGATGAAGGAACCCAGTAATATGATAATTGCTTTGGAATATAAAAAAATGCGAAATAGAACAAACAAAATCGTTACTAATACTAGAAATAAGTACATAAAACGTTGCATTTATGAGTGTAAGGGAGACATTAGGAAACTATGGCAGTTACTAAATTCCTTGACGGGTAAAATATCAAAATCCGTTGATGAAATGTTAACAAAATCATTCCATAAAAATAATGTATCTAATAAGCAGATAGCCGACAACTTTGCATTGACTTTTCAGAAAAACGTTAGTGATATCCTGCCCAACTGTACTCAGCCAATATTAGACCCAAGTCGTTACAAAAAGTCAGCAGAAGTATCTATTCGTTTTAAGCCTGCCACAGTAGAAAACTTACATAAAGTAATTAAATCGTTTAATAGTAAAAAATCACCTGGTATAGATGGCATTAGGCCAATAGACATCATAAGTTTGAAAAAAAAAATTGTTATTCCTTTAGTTAAGCTAATCAACAATAGCGTAAATAGTTCTAGGTACCCTGATGATCTTAAGAAAAGTGTTATCCGTCCTATATATAAGCAAGGTAGTCATGGTGATTATTCTAATTATAGACCAATTTCAATATTGCCTATAATAGATAAAATAACTGAAAAGTTTATTAGTGGTCAAATCCAAGAGTTTTACCAAGATAACAATATACTGTCACCTAATCAATATGGTTTCCAACCCAAGAAAAGTACAACGTTACTTCTTTCTAAGTTCACGGATGATATCAATTCCTACTTAAATGAAAGAAAACAAGTACTTATAGCTTTTATAGATTATAGCAAAGCGTTTGACACACTGCGTCATAGTACCTTATTGGAAAAGCTCGAAATGACAGGAATAAGGGGTCCATTGCTTGAGTGGAGTTCCAACTACCTTAAAAACCGTACTTATCAGGTCAAAGTTGCTGACTCATATAGTGACACCAAAAATGTCACTGAAGGCACAGCTCAAGGATCGGTCCTTGGTCCTTTACACTATTTAGCATATGTTAACGACATTAACAACATAATTAAGAAGTGCACAGTGTACCAGTTTGCGGACGATACCTGTTTAATAGCGGCAGACCGTGACATACGCATTGCGCAAAATAATCTTCAGCATGATTTGTCACTGCTAAACGAATGGTCACATGATATGGGACTTGTACTAAACGGGCAAAAAACTAAACTCTTGCACATACATTCAAGTCACAATCTTTCAAACCATGACTTCTCAATATTAATACACAATCACGATTGTCTGCACAATAAAGTATCATCTTGCCAATGCAAACCAATAGAAACGGTGCAACAGCAAAAATATTTAGGCCTAACAATTGACAACCGTCACAACTGGGGTCCTCATATCGAATCTGTATGCCAAAAACTTCGTGCTCTGTTAGCTAAATTTGTCATAATTAAAAATAAGATACCGTTCCAAGTTCTATTAATACTGTATAAATCCTTGGTAGATCCTATAATTTCATATGGAATTTCAAGCTATGGACGCACCTTCAAAACCTACTTAGATAAAATTTATAATCTACAAGTACGAATACTAAAGCTTATAGTTTGTAAGAAATTAAAAAATATCTACAAAGATAAGTATGACGAACTCTTTAGGTACTGCAAGGTCATGTCGGTTCATGACAAAGTAAGGTATGCAATACTAACTGAACAACTCGATAACGTTGCTTCCTTGCCGAGGGTTAGTCATAGAATACAAACACGACAGATTACGCAGAAGAAACTTCTCAAGGGTAGCTCAAATAACTTTTACGGTAAGAGAAGATTTACCTGTCTTCTTCCTGCGATAATTAACAATTTACCTAAAGAATTACGGGTTATTCTGGATAACAACAAACACGAAAGAACGAAGCAAAAACTTAAAATCTATTTTTCTACCAAAAATTTGCCTTAGTCATTTATAGTATTCAATCAATGGTCAGCTTTTTCTTAACATCATCCTGTGCACGCGCGTCGTCCACCGTGACCATTCACTCCTTGTTCTATGATTCACTCATTAACTTCGTTCGATCGAGCACTCGCTTGTTTTGTTTGTTAGATGCGCGCGCGACGCGAGTGAACAGCATTGTACCTGCCAGTTGGACCTTCCTTACTTTTTTTTTACTACTTGTTTTATTAACAAATTTTAATCATAAGAATTACTGACGGAAAACATTGGCGTTCTTTGGATTGGGTCTAACTTGCCGGACGTATAAATAATTATTGTGTTAGGTACCTAATTATTATTCTTATTATTTTTGTTAAAGATCCTAAAATAATTATATTTATATATGTACATAGACATAATATATTTTTAGTTTTTAAGAATGAAACAAATTGTACCTAGTTATTTTTTCAATACTGCTTAGTTTTATTCCTAAGTAAACCGACTATCTATTTTTGTCGAACACGCAGTGGCTGGACAAACCTAATCGGGTTTTAGTCACTCGGTTTTTTCTAAAAATTGTATATTCTACTTTGTTTAATAAATAAAAAAAAAAAAAAAAAAAAAACACTAGTACGTAATAGAATTATCCCTACAAACTTAAATTAGTACCTTACTGCAAGTTCTATGCGAGTAAACAGAGCATTCCCAATTTAACCGGGTTATACAGATATTTTTTTAGGAACAACCACGAGGTTTTATGCCTCTGAAAATTCATATACATTTTTGGAATAAATAAATGTGTAAGTCCTTAATTAAGTGAAACAAATATTTATTATTATCAAATTTAAAATTATAATTTTGAAGTAGACTGTATACTCACCACCTCTGTTCGCAAAATATTCTTGTCTTGGGCGTTTGAAAAAAACAAAAAAAAAATACATGCGTGCCTTTTCCCATAATTATCATATTTTGTTTTTGTCGTATTTGTTGCTGTGTGGTAAATTATTTTGTTTTTTCCTCGCAAATGTGTTGAAAATCGTCGTATGAAACTCGTAAGCTCAAGATAACTTGTATCATAATGTACTATTTTACACTTTTCTCGTGCTAGCGCAATATCTGTCCCGTTCACACCAACCCTATGGCAGTGGGACATTCATCGAGAGACGAATATCGACAAGTAGTCGTGGCGAGTATAATAGGCCGGCCGGTGTATGGAATTCACTTTAGGACTTTCAGAAATAAAAAAAAAAATAAAAAGCCTTGGTTTTAACGGTTTCGTTACGGCCTGTTTCTGTAACTAAAGATCTTGTATTAGCAAGATGTATAGCAGGAAAACTTTTTGATTTGATTACATTTACCTACAAGTTTAACAATATTAGTCTCTAGGTACATCTCGCTCACAAAACTTAAAGTTTGATTAGTATATAAAATGATCAAATTACGTTTATACAGACTGCTCAAGAAGTTTGTTAAATTGTTTACAAACAAGACTCATATAACTAATTGTTCAACTTGAAAATAGCTTGTAACTTTAGTATGGAATAATATTAATAAAGTGTTGAAGAAGTTGGAACATAAAATAACAATAAAACGTTTAACAGATAAATCTGAATGCGCAGTGAAGCAATTTAACAGGTTTTAAATATGAATCTCATTGTTCGTACGTGAATAATGTCCCGAAAAAGGCCACGATATTGGTGCTTTTTTCGTAAATTTCAAATGTGCGAAGTTAATCGATAAGTAAGATAGGAATTAATAATTGATATACAATAAAATTCTTTGACTGCCGTGGTCAACTATTATAATAACTTTTCACTAGGTTCAATCTCGTTCTTATTTGTTGCTATTCAGTAAGTTCAGGGGGTCTATTACGAAAAGTTTAATGCGATACACTCAGCTGCGTCCGTGCTTCGTTTTGATTGTTTCCTATTACAAATCACTTTCGTATGCGATATCGCGAAGTGATATGTGGTGATAGCGTGAGTTTGACAGATTCTCTCTAGCGTATCCGACATCGTTCGTTCAGTAGTAGTAGCTAAGATAGCCAAATTCAAAATCTTTGTTATAACTACAAACAACCAACGAACCGCGGACGATTATTGTGACCAAGTGACTGCGTTACGCAATTATACTGATAATTAGTTAAATCTTAATTTCGATAACAATTGTTTTAACGTTTAGCAAAAGGGAGTAGCGGTTTCCATTTCCAGAACATTGTCGGTTTACTAACATTGAAGCGATGAAAGTAAAACCAGACTAAACCGAAATTTCACGTAAGACTAGCGCAGTGCCAATAGTTCGCTCAACTCATTTCATGGATGGCATGACGTCACTAGTTCTACTCATAGAGCCTTCTGAAACGTTTGTAATTTTAGTTCGTCGATCACACGAGAATCGAGATGCGCGCTGCAAGCCTCAACTGAGCTGCATAATTGCGATCGCTTTGAAGTCTGTGTGCTGAAGTTGTCATCGTTAACTTCGGCTTGATCAAAGTATGCGAAGCTTGGACAAACCCTGAATGGAGGAAGAAAAGCTTTGGGTCAACTAAACTTCGTTGTAAAATTGAAACATAGAAAGTCTTCAACTTTTTACATAATTTTCTAAGAAGTTTTCTTAAAAGCTTTGAATTCTAGCAATTTTCCGTTATTTTGATAAAGTATTTTTTATTATTATTATGATCAGACTATGACCGGTTGTTGTTAATCAATCATGATTAAATTGTATTAAAATTATTCCAGAACAAAACATGATCAGATGTAATCAAATTGTCGATTATAATACCGAACAAAAACTAAAGAGGGCAATACATTGCAAATTGGAATAAAAAGTAAACTAAAGTCTTTTATTTATTAATGACTTCACTTTCATGAACTGTTTATTCGATAAACTTGGAGGAAAAATTTATCCCGTGGCAAAACTAACGTTTAACGGATAATTTCAATAATCTGTCTTCAGTAAAGAGATAAGCCTAGGTACTAACTATTTATCTAATACTATTGAATGCTCTAAGTAATACTAGGTAATTGTTGTTAGAGTAGACAAACCAAACTACTTACTACGAGTAACATATCAAACCCCACACCGGTTTTATATATTTAACTAGCTTAGAGTACCTATCAACGAGACTGTTATTTTAGGGGTTCGACTAGTATTTGCTCAAGTAAGTTGCTTGGTCATGTATTCATGATCTCTGGGAAAGCTTGCGTTTAGTATCTTTTGGTCTTAAGAGGATGAGCGATGACGCAGTAGCGCGTAGATTAGATCATTCATCCGGTTAATATTATTAATAAATTCGTTTATTTCGATCAACTTTGGATCATAATTGCACGAACATTTGGTTAATCAAGCCTTGAGTGGGTGACCAAAAATTTAAATAAAGTAAGAAAACCGGTGATCCTGACTTCATTTGCAGTAGCAATCCGCCTTAAGCTAGGGTTTCCTAAGATAGCGGTGCCGTCATATTACGGTCCTAATATAGCGGCGTTGATTGTTATCTAATGTAAACAATATGGCGACACCATAACGTCAGAAACCGCGTCGTATTGTTTACATAGACAACATTCTACGCCGTTAAATTACGGTCGTAATATGACGGCACCCGTAATCCTAGGGAACCCTAGCTTTAGACCCGTGTGGTGGTTAAGCACCATTCTCCTTAGTCTTATGACATTATTACATGACTGCCCAAAAAAGCAGTGTTTATACATACACATCTGCCTAAAAACTCACATACCCACAAACATACATGAACCCTAAACACATATCCACACTCCTTTTGGGCAGTCGTGTGAAGAGGAGTATAGATGTGTTCAGGGTTCATATTATGTTTGTGAGTTTCTTTAATCCACCGTAACTTCCAAATGCATGAACAGATTTGGATGTGTGGGATATTGTTAGAATCATTATACCATCCCGTGTGGCACTGGCATAAGATTTTTCGAATAGTTCAATATTGCGGCTGCATGACGCCATTTTGTTGAGTAAAAAAAAATTTTTCAAGGCCTTTATAAAACTATTATAATTTTTTCACGGAAACGTAAAATATAAAAATAAATAATTTAAGAAAATGTTAATAAGAAAAAACCACAGCTGACCTGCCAAAAAAAATATTATAAAGTAAAAACTCACATACCTACATGAAACCTGAACACAATACACTCTTATTTTTTGGACAGTTGTGTTAAAAAAGAAACAAGTGACCCTAAAGGGACCGTTCTGTCTAACCCTATTGAATGTAAAAGCAATATATTCTGTGGTAAAAGGTTGTTTGTTGTTTTTTACTTTCTACAATTTTTGGCAGGCCAGTCGTATTTTTATTTTAATAGTTTCTTAATTTTATTTATTTTTATGCTCCATTTTATTCTGTGAATATTTTCACATTTTCTAAGAAAAAAATTCAATCCATAGATTTCTATTGTCGTCGTTAATATGCGCTAATGGTTCAGCTTAGTCGTTCCACAGATAATAAACTATGTAGTTCGAAGAAATAAATATCTAAGTTATTATTGAATTCAGCGAATTATGTCTGGAGTCTCAAGTAAATTCTAAAGATTAGTTGTTCAATAATGTAATAGGTTTCGATTTAAGATGAAGAGTCATCAAATAAATACCTAAAATTGTGATAAAATCACAAAACGCTTTGAAAACTTAACTTTAAATGAGTTTGAGTTTTAGTAGTACTATTTAGTTATTAATTAAGTACTTACTTTGATTTCGTAAAAATACAATTTTGATTTTTCGGTACTTTCAAAAGAAAAAACACAATCGGGGGTAAAGTTAATAATAAAACACAAATGCTTTAGTAATAAAACGAATTAAAAAGGGTTCGTGGCGTATATAAACGTTTATATTATAGCGTACTCTGAACAGCCGGCGTGTTCCACGTCATAAGATGCTAATTCAATTAAGAATTTACATGTGTTAAAAGGTGCTAACTCGGTGCGCAGATGTAAGACTATAGACATACAAAACAGCTTTTCTGTATATTTTTAAAAATAAAGATTTGCGTATAAACAAAAATCTAGTATCACGAAAGTCTGAAATACGTTACGAGTATACTTATTAATTCAGTAATAAAACAGAGAGTTAAATAAGATTTTCTTGTTTCTATTATCTCTTTTGTATGGTGTAAGATGAAGGCTGTATTTAGGTAGTTTGAATATTTGCTCATTAATTAAAAATAACAACTAAGTACTTTATACATTTATCAATTATATCACTGGCATCAAAACATCTTATGCGATTGTCCCTTAGGTTGTTTATAAATCCATCCTTTTTCAGTTAACATTGTTTATTTTTGTTATAAAGATATTGCATACGTTATCTTTATCTCATGTCTTATAAGCGTGAAATTAAGGGGCATCCTTAGGGAACTTACGCGTCTCCCGGAATATCAACTCTATTTAATATCCCGAAGACAGGATAATGTGCCTACTCACCAGTGGAATACGGAATTTCGTCAACTCTAACCTGATTGTTATGAAATAATTATTTATCTGCCCATAACGTAAAATTCGAATTATAAACTTCAAAACTTGTTTGTATTGACATACTTTATACACGCAATACCGAAGTTGAAATGTGCGATATTCTTCGCTAACAAAATAATGTTATTGACCGAGCGAGCGCGGAGCGCGAACGAAGCGTCTCCGATTCAGCTTGGGCAGAAATGCTTTTGTATGTCTGTCCGTCTCCCTACAGGCCGCATTTCTTAACAGATTCTCGTGAAATTTTGTGAGTAGATAATTATGTTTTTTTTTAATTGGTTTTTTGTGTGTAGTCCAATAAAGGAGGTACCTTTATTGGAACCATGGATTTAGTTCGTTACTCCTTTGTAGTATCTGCGGTAGTATCGCCACAGTATATACATATATAAGGTTTTTTCAAAAAAACTTAAATATATACTGTGGTATCGCTTAAGCGGGGTGCGCCATTTTTAAAACAATACAAAATATGTTGTCAATTATTCTTGTCTAAAAGGTCTGATAGCAGCGAATGTAAAAAAAAATTACTCCGGCCCACATTTTAGACGCAGCGATGGAAATTACTCATAATCTAGGTATATGTATTACCAGCAAAGTTGAGAAACTATTGTTCTTATTTTACATTGATCTTTTATTTAGTAGGTTCCAATTGTTTGAGACTAGAAAATGAATGAATGAAACTGCATATAACTAGGTATTGTGCAAGAGTTTCATAAACTACTATTATGTATAGCCTATTTACACGTTGACACTTTTGACAAAATAAGCTGGTGAATAATCTAGGTATGTAGGTTCAATAACCTATGTAACCATATTTCCACAAATAAATGATGCTCGATTGATTGGTTAACCACTGTTTAATCCATTCCATACAATTTGAGGTTGACTAACAAAAATTCACAGATTTTACAGTCCCCGTAAGAATCGGAGCATTGAAAATTAACACAAAAATTTACGAAAAACCAAAATCAAATGCAAAGTCCTATTATATTATTAAAGTTACCTAGCTATTTATCTTTACGATTGTGACACTCGGCTCCGCCTCGTGTCACAAAAGCGCCCGCTGACTGCCTCGACGCAGCCGAAATATTATTAAGCGATTTCCAAAATTCCAACGAATGCAGTTCTCGTTTGCTTCTGCATCTTTTAACACTATTATCATGACGATCGCTCAATAATCATAGAAGCTACATCACTTTTTATGTACGAAAACAGCCGTTTTTCTACAAATCCAAATCTAAAGGGACCACCTACAGGTCACAATTATTACCCGTTTTTAAAAATTATTTTTCCATTTGGTAGCTAAACTAATACCATAGGACCCTTTTTTTCATTTTTTCTTAAGTCGGTTTTGTTCCGAAATATTTACAATTTAGTAAATAAACACCCCCCAAAAAACCCGGAATTTTTGGAATTTTACAAAATTCCAAAAAAAGTTACCAGTAGATTTTCAAAATTCAAACGTTCACATATGTCTTGATAAATTCCTCAACTTTTGGTACTATTTTCATCTCGATCCTCTCAAAATCCTCGGAGATATGGCCAAAAATACGTCTCAGGCGATTTGCATTTGATAACCATTTTCAATGGTAAAACAATTATAACTAAAAATAACTTTAGTTAACTTCGTGTGGATTCCTATGAAAATAGCCATAATAAGTTGAGGAAAACTGAAATCTAAACTAACTTCTTAAAAATAGCGCTGAAAGATAGGAAATTGCCACTTGGCCACTACGCTTTCCTGCTACGGTGTGATTTCGAACTCACATGTTCGAAACTACACCGATTGAAATTAGTTGACGACTGTTTGGCACAGTAGCAGCGATCCTGGCCCTTGAGCCAAAAGTTCCGGTTTCGAATCTTGTAATAAACTTAAGCATTATTTTGTTCTCGAGCCATGGATGTTCATATAAAAGCTTCACTTAGGTGGGGACTAAAATTTATTTATATAAATAAAAATTGCTCTAGTGTGGTTCGAGCTTAACCCGCGGTAAAGGTACCCCTACAAGACACAACGCAAAGGATTACGTTACATGTGCTGTAATCGCGTTTCATGTTCTTCAATTACAATTGTAATTAAAACGGAGACATTCAGCAATTTCTGCGTCATAACCCTCCGGAGACAATCGCTTTTGAGATTCTACGTTGAGCTCACTTTGAGGTGAGCAATATACATCCCATATTCCCTCGCGAACTCATTTGTGGGATTAAAAATTTAACCCATAAAGCGTTTTTGAAAAACTATGCATTTTACATTTTCTTCCTATGTATTTTTTCCTCACATAATAAAAACGTGAAATAAACTTAAACGTTAGTTAAAGCTGTTTTGTTGATAAAAAATATTTATTCATTGGTAGTTAATAATTTTGAAACAAATTAAATTGAATCTTTTTGAGTTGTTCTCCGAATTTTCGTATTTTGCAAGATTCGGAAAGAAACGTCTGCCAGGATTCATACCCAAGAACTTTGCCACAGAAGGCAAGGACCGCTGCTTTATAACGGTCAAAGAACCTACCATTTGCAACTTTATAACAGGGTAGTTGTATTAATATTTTAAATTGACTTAAAAAAGGAGAAGTTTATCAATGTTTCAATGCTTAATAATATTTATTTTATTATAGAATGGTTTTGTAAAATAATACAGTTAACAACAGACAGAAAATATCTAAAAAATATCAAGAACCTTTTGTAGCAGACAATCGGATACTAGAAAGATAAAATATAAATGTAGTACGAGTACATTTGGTTTGCTCTCGAAAATATATAAAGGTCTTTAACACAAATATTGTAAGAGAACTGTTTGTTTTGTTTTATGTCGGGACCGTTTGATGTTTCAATTTGATTCACAAAAAAAAACAATTTCATACTGAAAATACATTCGAATGTTTTAATAGCAGATTTATGAGATTAGAATTACGACTCATTTCGCCGAAACACACTTTTATGTTTTCATTGTTTGTACATTGAATTTGAACGAAAAACAGGAGTTATTAGAATGATTTATACAGATACAATAAATAACTACTAACAAAATTATAAAAAAATATTTGACATTTGAAACGAAATTCGAAATGGTGCGTTAGAGTAAGTACAATACAACGTATGTAATTTGATAAAAACATAACCAGAAATAAACAAAATATTTAGCGAAAGTTGATGTACTTACATTTATTGTATAATTATGTATAGGTATGTCATCTTAATAACTGCTGTTTCTTTATCAAATTCAATGTACATACAACGCGGTGTAACCTCCACGCCAGAGCACGCGCTGATTTGAATTACGTGAAAGCTTGACCACATGGTGTCCAGATCACGACCATACCATAACATTCGTTCCAAACTTACATCACTTCATTCATTAGTTTTTACAGTTTTGCGATTATAATCATGTCTAGCACAATTAACGGATCAAACAGGTCAAAATCGGTTTGACGTATACAAGCTGCGGTCCGATTCTAATTGATTGCATTACGGAAACCTCCTGGACCAGTTGACAGTATGCAAAGTTCCATGAATATGGATGAAGGGAGTCTGCTGGACTGGATCTGACGCCGGCACAGATAACCAGACCAGACGTTGATATAATCCTTTAAGCCCAATAGATATGGAAATATCTAAGACAGATATTGGGAAAAAGATACAACTTTACTATAAATTAGTTGATGATATTGAAGTATAACTGTTTAGAAGTATAACCTCTTTAGTGTTAGTAGCATCTAACATAATATTTATACCTCTGCATGATACGGAAGAGGTGGAGCTCGATGGTGTAGTGTGTTAGCGCATTGCCTACGATTGTTGATGTTAAGCAACTTTCGCAAGGGTCGGTCATGGGATGGATGACAAAAAAAATCTATCTTGAGCTCCTCCGTTTTTC
The DNA here is from genome assembly GCA_928269145.1 of Agriphila tristella. NCBI lineage: Eukaryota > Metazoa > Arthropoda > Insecta > Lepidoptera > Crambidae > Agriphila > Agriphila tristella. Next base: position 23,449,670 of record OV743436.1, on the reverse strand, counting down.
AGAAGGCACGTTAAGCCATTGGTCGCGGCTGTATTTGCAGTTGTTGACTCCCACTATTGTGCATTGGGCCCGTGTGGTGGGTTATGACCCATCTTGACGACCTGTGTGGTGTAGTGGTCAACATGCCACCTACCACGCAAGAGGTCCCGGGTTCGATTCCCGGCCGGGCAGAAATTGAAATGATGAATTTAAATTTCTGTGACGGGTCTGGGGCCCTATTTTTGAATCGCTCGGCTGGCGTCGACCGCTCGTTTCTACTGATTTTCGTTCGACAATGACTCTATTTCGAACGTTTGAGCCATATGTCGAACGAAAATCAGTAGAAACGAGCGCTCGACGCCAGCCGAGCGGTTCAAAAATAGGGCCCCTGGGTGTTACTATGTATAATATGTATATTTAAAAAATATATATATAAGTAGTATATCAGTTGTCTAGCACCTATATTACAAGCTTTGCTTAGTTTGGGGCTAGATGGCGCTGTGTGAAATTGTCCAAGCATTTATTATTATTATTATCTCCCATATCCACCCATGAGGAAGGCCTGTGCCCCAGCAACGGGGACAATACAATGGCTGATGCCGATGCAGATGTTACGGAAGCGAAGTATCACATAACATCGCAATACGTCATCACAGAACGTCGCAAATTTAGCCTGTGTCACTGTAATAAACTTTGTGTCAACTATAAAATTATTCCTGCTTGCGTTCAGAAGCTTACCTAATTAGGAAATAATGTTTAATAGGTAGTTTTTCTAAACAGTAAAGGTTTAATATACATACGCTAGCGCATTTCTGTCCTTTCCAAATGTTATGATCTATTACTTTTGCTTCACATCCTCTTAATAGAAACAATAACATTTTTTATTCGAATAAAACATATTTCACGGCACAAATAAAAATTCTTCAAACTGCCTGCAGGTTCTTGAAATTCTTTCTTCACGAAGAGTTGTAGAAACTTTATTCAAATGGGGCCACAAAGAGGACGGCGCGGTACCCGGTTTTTGTGGCGGGTTTATACATAAAACATCGGGGTCCCGGGTTCGGTGGCTGTGTGTTTGCTTTACGGATAGTTGGAGAACTCGATACCAAGCTTAGAAATAATCGACAGTTTATAAAGGAATTTCATTTTTAGTTTTTGAATATTATTAAAATAATTAGTTTTTTTTATCGAAACATATTAGAGTATAAGCCAAAAATATTAAGTCGAATAATAATAAAAAGTAAAAAGAAAATTGAAAACCAAATGATTCATTTCATTCATTACTTTTTCTCGATTGTAACTTTGAGCTTACCATTTAAATAATGAGTCACAGGATCCAACAACAATTTCTGTTATTATTGAGTTACTAAAGTATCATAATTGAGTTCTGATATTATCCGAACCTTTAGCTGAGAAGTGAAAGCTAACAAAGGCTAGCCCATTGTTTTGTTTAAATGTCAACCGAAGATATCGGGACACTTTTATGAATGAACAAGAATTGAAATATTGGAAATAAAATTTCAGCTTCTGTTATTCGAACAATTTCATATAAAAAAATAACTTTCTATGTGGATATAAACAATCATGTTCTAGTTTACGTTATTGTATTTGAATGTCCTTACAAAAACCACAACAAAATCCCTAAAATATAAATGAAAATAAATAAATAATGTAAAAGAATTCATTGATTCAAACCTCTTTACGAAATCTATCCATTTTATTAGACTGCAATTCATTTAAATTCTCACTTATCAAATAATGAAATCAATACAAAACAAATGCACCAACAACGGTCGGAAACCTCCACATGCAAGAAATACAACCCAAACCTTATCACCAATGTAGCGTGATATATAAATTCTACAGCTGTACAGATAGCGACAATTATTTGAATACAGCCAATACGATCATAATTATCGCAATGTAAAGTCTGGAGCCCAATTTTTGAATCATTGGTTTAAAATCGTTCGTGCGACACAGGTCACAAGCGATGGAATGGCACAATTGACAACAAGCACTGAAATTAAATACTTACAGTGTCACAAACTTATCTGACCTGGTGATGGCGTCATTGTATGACCATAGACTTGAGCATATGGTTTTAGTTTCAATTCGATACCTCCACGCGTTCCTGAGATAAAGGATTTTGACACACCGACGGACGGGCATAAATTACAAATGTCTAGTTTTATGATTCAATTACAAATGTTTAGTTTACAGATTTTTCGCTGTACTTGTAATATAAGACGATATTATTTGCTAAATTTCATAGTTTTAGGTCAACGGGAAGTACCCTAAGAATTTTGATTCCCTTGAGAGTGTCGAAATATGCGTATTTTGCGTCATAAGCGGCCGTATCTTTTATTTACGTAAACTTAAAAGTTTGATTTTTCACAGCTTCAAGGGACCGTAGACTTGAGAGAGAATATGGTTTTAATTTCAACTCGATACCTCCACGCGTTCCCGAGATAAAGGGTCTTGACAGACAGACAGACAGATGGACAACAATGTGATCTTATAGAGGTTCAGTTTTTCCTTTTGAGGTACGGAACCCTAAAAATACTGATTTTGCTATGTCGAATGAATTTTCATTCGTAGAAGTACTCGTAAAGAGCGCTCGAAGCCAGCCGAAGAATTCAAGAATAGGGTGCCTGGCCGTATTCCAAAAACCTTCATCATTTGTTTCATAGCGCTAGGAGCTTAACCTTAGATAAGTTTGTAACGAGCGATTCGAAAATACGGATTTCACTATGTCGAATAAAAATCAGTAGAAAAAAGCTCCCGACGCCAGCTAAAGGATTCAAAAATAGGGCCCCTGTACTGTGATCATCGTTCATTTCGAACTTTCACCATAAAATTACAGTAAAATTAACGTGAAACTTCCCTGCTTTCGTCTTGTACACACATTACCGACTGCGCATTTGGTTTTGTATAGAATACCTAGGTAAAGTATAAAATAAATCATATTTCATACATTAACTGATATTTTTTTAATGCTTAACGGGATAGTGCTTGGCCTTCACCTCACCTGATGTTAAGTGACAATAAGGCCGAAAGTGGAAGCGCATTACACCCGGAATACTCATCACTGAGGAACTGCCTATCTTATGTATCTCCTGCCGGCACGGCACATTACAATTTTACAGTAACAGCTAATATAGTCCATCAGCCATTTTTTTAATGTCCCCACTGCTGGGGCACAGCTCTTCTTTATAGGTGGATAAGGAGGACGGGCCATGGCCCACCACGCTGGCCCAATGCGGATTGTTGGGTGTTTAACGACTGCAAATACAGCCGGGACCAACGGCTTAACGTGCCTTCTGAAGCACGGAGGAGCTCGAGATAATTAATTTTTGTTCACCCATCCCATGACCATTGCGACCGTTGCTCAACCTCCGCAATCGCTGCGCCAGGCGCTAAACCACTGCGCCACCGATAATATGACCCACTAGTTTTTACTGCATCTTACTATTTGTTGCTGACTGTACCTGACACGGAACCTGTCACAGCTAGTAAAATACAAAACATTTGCGTTCCGCCATGACAGCATAAAAACTGGTAGTTTATGGGACGTGTCACGGGAAAGGAAGTGTATTTACATTTTCCAATAAGAAAAGTTTGTATTGGATTTAAATTGTTGGGAAGCAATGCAGTCACGAACTCCCTCTGGCAATTGAGATCTACTTGATTACTGATAAGAACTTAACTTTTCTGAATAAACGGAAACTGAACTTAAGGTCACTCAAATTCTGGTGATACGGACACTTGCATAAAATGGCGTGAATATTATTTAAAAACGTAATCCAGGAAACACAAAACCTAAAGCAAAGGTTAAATAAATAAATATTTGACAACATCACATACATTGCTCCAATCCTAAAGTAAGTAGCTATAGCACTTGTGTTATGGAAATCAAAAACAACGGTGGTATGACACACACCCAGACCTGAGACAATATTGAAAAGTTCATTTTCTACATTGACCCAGCCGGGGATCGAACCCGGGACCTCAAGAGATGGTGACACCTTGAAAACCGGCGTGCAAACCACTCGACCACGGAGGTTGGAGGTCGGGTGGGGCTGGAGTACAGATTCCTTTTTTATTCTAAAAGCTCTACCCGACTTCAAATAGACGTGTTTTTATTATTACGAATATTATTTCTTGCTTTTTAGAGGTAGGTTTTTTGAAGTCGGTTTTTTGTTTTTTTTATCAATTTTTATTTTTTTATTTTTTGGTGTAGGTAATAATACCGTGTAGTAATATAAGATAATATACCTTGTAGGTATATTATTTAGACAGTAAAATCGGCTCAGCCAAACGTGAGATAATTGCGAAGAAACATACATAAATACTGGTCAAACTCAGAACCTCCTTTTTTTAAGTCGGTTAAAAAACTACACAGATATCCATTCCTCTTTCAACAAAAAAATAATTATCTTATTCAGTTCATAAACAAAGAAGTAATACGACCATTATCATCGAGGTAATTCACACAAAATCATACTATTTTCGTGATTTTTTCAAGATTACTTGAAAAGTACTGAACTGATTTCCAAATTTAAAAAATGGGACCACCTTGGGAGTTTACCTCATGTAATAACGTTTGAATCATTTCAATCGGTTTAGCCGTTTTTGAGTAATCGGTGGACATACACAAAAAAAACAAATATACAGACGAACAGAGAACCTCCTCCTTTTTGGAAGTCGGTTAAAAATGGTACCATGGTACCATTTTTAACCAACTTCCAAAAAGGAGGAGGTTCTCTGTGATATTACTTCTCTATGCATGATAACAACATTTTGAAAGGTCAGAAATGGTCATTATTTTTTAGGCCAAACTGGGCTCTTCCCATAAGCGAACCAGAGTGGCACTTCTGTATAAATATTAGAGCAACGAGGGTACGGAATATTTTGTGTTATAATTTTTCTTTAACAAATTCATATCCGACGTATAAATAAGTCAATTTTAGCCAAAACGACGCCGGCGTCCGTTCAGCAACGATAAATAAATCGGCATGGCGCACATATTTCTCGGTCGCCTGCTTCTGAACGTGCTTTTTGATTTATGCTTCTGTCGACTGTTTGTTCTTTGACTAGGTTTTGCACATGGTGGAGACATAGTTGCCTAGGCTATTTTAAACTGATTATAGAAGAAATAATTATTAAACAAAAAAAACCGTGTATTTTCGACGACACCACTAGACCATAGCACTGGGGTGTCGTTTATTTTTTTCAGGTAACCATACCACTACCGACTAGTTTTGTGTCACATTCCCGTTATTGTATTGTTTTGATAGTCGTTTTGCGTCTGATTTCAATATTACTCCAAGATATTTTATTGATTAGCTTATCATGTTGGATTTGACTTAAAGCAAAATTAAAATTATGTAAATATAACAAACATTTCAAAGAATCGATACGGATCTTGTATTAAAAGGAAAATGATAAAATAAATTCAATTCAATTCCAATTTCGTAAATTACCGAAATGTATTGGTTATAATAAGATAATTCCGCCTTGAAAGTGGTTATCACTGATCTGATGAGGATCACGGTACGGTGGCTTCTGATTGGACACATCCCTGACGCTTATTTGCAATAACTCGTCGCCCCTCTTAAAAGTAACTTAAAGGCGTAGGGGGCGCTAGTGAAGCGATCCCAAGATTAGGTCTTTACTTACCATAGAGTTAAAAACCTCAAGAAAAGATTAAGAAGCGTATTATTACGATTACTTATGAAAAAAATCCAATTTCCAGCAAGCTTTTAAACTTTTAGTATTTATGGTATGTCTTATTGTAGTTTTTTTTAGAAAATTACTACTACAGTAATGCCGCAAACTAAAATAATCTGTAATTTAAACTACCACTGGTAATATGACAATTAGGATTATTAAAAAGTTATTTTAATAATAATTGGAACTGTCGGTCAATAACGTTTTGTAAGCCAAATGGACCGCAATTTCATTATCAACCACATTTTGTCACACACACATATTGGTAATCAAATAAATTGTACATTAATCAAATTTTATTTTATTAACTTAACATTCTGTGTTTAGTAAATAAATTATTTTAGCTAGGCAAAGTAAATTATGAAACTATAACTATTGAGAAATATTGCAGTCAAAAACTATAAACACCATAACAAGATAAAATAATTCCTAGCTGTGTTATTTTTCGCGATAAAACAAAAATAAACTTTCACTGAAAGGAAGACAGAGGACAACAGGGTTTATTTCACGTAAGTGACGGTTACATTTTTTTATTATTATGTTACCAATTACTGCCATTTTCATTCTATAAGAATGGAAATTGTCACATCTACTCTTCATAAAGTCTATGTTATTTCACCAAGTCCCCTCCTATTGAGTTTTATTGAAATTTCGTATATCGCTGGCTCGTAATGGGCAATAGAGTTCAGGAATACGCGGCGGTGCGCGTGCGGGGGCGTCAAATCGTGCGTTTGGCGGTATCAACGACTCTGATATGCAATAACACGAATCTACTGCGTCTGGATCGTTCTGAACATCTGTTTAAGGTCTTCGTTCACGTAACTACTCAGCGATCGACCTCATGCAGTTGTGATATCTGAGTTTCTGTCTATACCTGGCTTTCGTTCATATAACTCAGCATTCACGATTCACGTCAAGAATTCTAGATTTTATAGTTTGCGAAGATCAAAGAAGACAGTCTTTTTTCTTTTCTCTTCTTCTTTTATTTGATGTTCTTCTCCAATTAAGAAAAAGGTGTTGAGTTTGTGACTATTCTCCTACAGTTATTTGTCCGTTGAACTATTAGCCAACACATTTTTTTATCGGCGAATGTTTCTCTAAAATATCTTTCACCTATAATTTTTTACTTTGCATTATCTTTTGCCAACGAAAGTTTCGTCGGCAGTCGCTTCCACGGCGATCGTTTTGGCTAAGTAATATTATGACGATGATCTTTTCATCGCCAGACGCAATATTTGTACTCTACGAGAGAAAACTCATGGATTGCGAAATCAGACATTACAAAACAGATTTAACTTATATCAAACCGCGCAAACACCTCGCGCCGCCTATGTCTGTCGAGTCAAAACTCACATGCGCAACAGTGCCGGTTTTAGCACTACCAGCGCCCCTGGGCGACATTTCTACGGGGCGCCCCCTATCTGCGATTCCTCGATTTTCAGTTTTGGCTGTCAGTCAAAAAACGGCCGCGCAGCGCGATTTTTAGTCGGTTTCATCTTCTAATTTTGCTTATTACAGTAAAAAGACCGCTGCGCAGCGCGATTTTTAGTCAGTTTCACCTTCTAATCTGGTAATCTCGCTTGTTTATGGAAAAAAAATGGCCGTGCAGAGCGATTTTTTAGTCAGACTCGTCGAATGAGCGTGTGTCTATAAAGGCCACCTGCGGCTGCAGATATACGGCGCCCCTCTATATCCGGCGCCCCGGGCGGTCGCCCGTGCTCGCGCCCGCCCCCCCCCCCCCCCTCCCTAACGCCGGTACTGATGCGCAACTTAGTCAAATAGAAATGGTGAGGAACTCACTTCTCGTCAATCCATTGACCGCATTGCTGTCCACTCGTTCGCGTTTCAATCGGTTTACCACGAGGCGTCAATTCGTCATGTGATGTGACGTCATCGTGAGGTCCATCCGTCGATAATGTTCGACGCCAACCGACGACGACATGCGATATAATACTGATTGACAAGTGAGCGACAACCTTTAGCTTGTACCGGATTTTCTTGCATTTCTATTTTATTTACATTATACGGCTTTGTTTACTCTATTACGAATTTGGCTACTTTTTAGGATAACACTTATGTAAGTTCAGCTTTCGTTTGAAGGCAGGAAAATTTCTTTTATCGAAATTTATTGCTCAGTCAAGCAATGGATAATTATAAAAAGGCATAATGCAAAGGCATTTAAATGGTACAATACCAATAATATATTTTATTTATAACTTACGCTCTTTTGAAAACATATAACGTAAACTTAAACCAATAAAGAAACAGCATATTTCAGCAGTTATAAATTAACTGAATGAAGATTTCATTGCTACAAAGCTGGCAATTACAAATTCCAAGGACATAGTTAAACTCAAACAAAGTACAACGTCACACACGAAATTTTAGTCCAGAATATTCTCAGGAAACCGTAGCGCATCATGCACAGACACAAGGCAAGAAAAGCCGGGGTATTACGGGGAGCAAAGCCCAGGTGAGGTATGTCAAGGATGTGTTTCCTCATAGCAAAGTCGCGGACTAAGTCAAATTTAGAACTTCAACTCAAGCACACGTTTTATGTGCATCAAGTTAAACTTTGTCTGAACTAAAATGTTGCTGCTTAAATAAATAAACTGAAAAATATAATATTAGTTCTTAAAACTCAACAGTTTTGAACATTGCATGTCAGATATACGTGCTTACGTTATGGGGTATTTACATGGAGTGACTTGGCAGGCGACTTTAGTCAATTAGCGCTTTTTATCAACAATCGCTTGTAAAATAAAATCGCAAACCTATTTTCAATGAAGTGGCGATTCGATTGTACAAGCGATTGTCGATAAAAAGCACTACTAAAATCGCCTGCTAAGTTGCCTGCCAAGTCGACTCGAAGTCGTCGACAATTCAGCAAACATGTCCTTTATATAGTCAACAAAAAGTGTTAAGCCAGCAAACCTACACTTTGAAATTAAGAATAATAAAAAGGTGTTATTATTCCAACACAAATAGGATTGTTAAGTAAATACACAACATAAAATACGATTACTTTCCTTGTTTTGTGTGTAATGTAAGTGAAGGTAAAAAAAAATCGTCCTTCACTTTTTATTTCATTTGTTTTGTTGTGGTTGCTCTTAACTTAAAAATAGCAGAAGAGTTAAGTTAATATTAAGCTTACACACACGGAAGTTTTCTGACAATAGCCTTCCGCAATATTAGCGCTTACAACGACTTTAATTTAATGAGAGATTTGTCATGTCATGCCATGTCTTCTAAGACATTCTCGTAACTGAGTATGGAAAATGCAACATGACTGCTTGAATTACTTACCTAAGTAAATAAGAATTCGCATTCAACTTAACATTATGAACTTAAAGCGGAAAAATATAGCATGGAACCGTGTCGTTGTTTAAAGAAAAAAGTCGCCCTGAACTTCTCTTCGTAACTTTTTTAGGGTTAAAAAAATATAAGTGGAACCTATCCTTGTATGTCAGGATAACGATATTTTTTTATTTATGATGTTACACATTCAAAATTATACCTTGTTTAATTTAATAAGAACATAAAAAGTTATCTTAAATACTAAAATTATATTTCCACATCACTCAAAACCTTCATTTGCTGGCATATAAACTAGAAGTTCTCAAATAAAACATGGATACTTTCCAACTTCATGGAAGTATAAAAATTACTTTATCCGGCATATCTAAAAGAACTATATTACTATTCCGAGCATAACATGAGCATGTTCTCCGGAGAAGCTACACATCGGAACACGCAAAGTTTGCCAGTGAAAACTTTTTAAGGGTGCTACGAAAAGAATTTCGTCTTCAATACCATTTTTCAAGAATTTTTTGCTCGTTCTGTCATACTGAAGTTTTGAAAACACGATTTTGAAGACGTTACTTTTCTCTAACGATCCTCTTCTGTTTTAGTGGCTGTAATCAAAGTTTCTACTCAAACCGAGGATAGTTCGAGAATTTACGTACGCGTAATCATCTCGAATGTTTGAATCATATTTGAGGCAATCGGACGCGAACGAGCAAACTTTCTACTTACGATGCATTTTGAGGACTCAAGACTTTAACGGAGTTCTGAGAGTGAATTTCTTGAATTTACTCTTGGCACTGCACAGGATACCTCGGCTAGCTCCGCCCAAGATGCCGGCGAGCTAAGAAACATAACAGCGACACAAAGGCGAAAAAGGAACGCCAGTTCCTTATTGAAAATTTAAACTCCAGTCTGCGTGGATTTATTTTATGCTTCGAGTAAAGGTCACTAAACGCTCGAAGGCGACCAATCAAACGAAGTTAAAAGCAAATTCTCGAGTCTCGAATGCGACTTAACTTTGAATTTTATTCCATTTCTAGGGCGCTAATGGCGTCCGCTCTGAACAAAAACTCGCTTGATTAAAATCGTTTGTCGTAATAAAAGGAGCACTAAAAAGTTACAACCGTACGAAACGGCACCAGAATGCCCGTAAAATCGATCACCCACCGATACTGATCACGGCGGAGACAAAAATTTAACAGCAAGCTCAAGATTACGAAAGGTTCTAATTTAGTGTCCGGATTGAAGACGAAATATTAAATTGTCGCGTAGCTTCTTGCCAGGGCGGGAGTTTGATGCCAAATGAGCCGTGAACGCAGCCGCGTATATTTTATTAGCTCGCCTCCCACCATTCAGGTTCCCGCTCCGCTGCCCGCGCCCCGCTCGTCTCGCGCGCGTCCGCTCTCGCGCCTACCCTATTTACATTCAGGAGTGAGCCAGCGGCGTGTGAAATTTTATTTCTTCGACAATCTGAGATGAGATTAGCTGTAAATTGAGTTTATGACGGAATCAAATATGCATGTCGCCGCCCGCACCCCGCGCCCCCGCACTACGCTCACGGTTCATCGCGTCCATAAATTCAGTATTCGCTCTTTATTTCCGCGTCGTCTTCCATGGCATCTAAAGTTACCTACTGATCGACGCTCGAATAAAATAATATTTTTCGGATAACGATTCACGGTTATCTTATTTACATAGTGAATGTTATTCTGACTTGTTTTCTCCTCTTGGAGCTCAGTAGTGGTAGTTTATGTAGCATAAAAATGGTGCCTTCAAAAGCTGACTGAAGTAAGATTTTGATATTGTTACTTTTGTGGATTTAACCAGGAGTTTAATGTCGAAGGGAAAGAAAATATGATATATATTCATTCTCTGATTCAGCAAGTTTTTTTCTAATGTATTTATAATTTTGTGTGCTTCGAAACTATATTACAAAGTAAAAGCCAAAAAAACATCAAAAAGGGCAAAATTGAGTAGCATTTGGTCGTCAATATTTTTCCATTATTTAATTTGTTAACCAACAAATGGCTAATAATAAATATACAACAAAGTTTCTAAATCTTATGTGAATAAGTTATATAATGTTACATAAGGTACTATATACAAAATGTAAAAAGCCCTACAAGCTAATGAAGTTCACAGTGCCTTTACCAATTAATTAATGCAAACCTTCTTATTCAATTTAATAAATGTACATTTTCTAAAAGTTTATTAAATAAAGTGCAGTAAAGTTGCTTTTATTAAGGGGTGCAAGAATATTAATAAACTGCAATTCAACAATAATCCAATTTCTTAATAAAAAACTTAATTTAAATACAGCAGAGGTTGTGAGAAATAAACTGAAATACGCAATATTAATATCAGACCAAATGTTATTGACTCAGATAAAACGTCTTTATTAAAAAATATTTTTCAAGGGAAAATACAGTTCAGTGACTTTCACTTGTAGCGTAATATCTTTCATTATAACATTCATATTAAGCTAGATTATTTAAAAATGGGATTCTTACTGAGATATTTTCTTTTGATTATATTTTTCAAATAATAATATGTTATTATATCTTGTTTGGATAAGTAAACTCATTCTATTTACATCATACTTAGCGGTGAAGAAAATAAAGTTGGTTATAATTATTTAACTATGCTAGGATCATGGATGCGAAAACAATCATCATCATCAAATCAGCCGCACGACATCCACTGCTGGGTATAGGCCTCCCCCAAGGATCTCCACGACGATCGGTCCTGCGCTACCCGCATCAGCGGCGCACCGCGACCTTCACCAGATCGTTGCTCCACCTTGTCGGGGGCCTACCCACGGAGCGTCGTCCGGTGCGCGGTTGCCATTCCAGAACCTTCCCGCCCCAACGGCCATCGGTTCTTCTCGCTATGTGTCCCGCCCATTGCCACTTCAGCAGAGCAATCCTTCGAGCGATGTCGGTTACTTTAGTTCGCTTGCGGATCTCCTCATTTCTGATTCAATCACGCAGGGAAACGCCGAGCATGGCTCTCTCCATTGCACGCTAGGTGACCTTGAGCCTCCTTATGAGACCCATAGTTAGCGACCACGTTTCACTGCGAAAACAATATTTAGCAGTAATTTCCACACAATTCCACTGTTTTAGTGTGCATCTGCACGTTTTCGCATTACGTGCACTAAAACAATGTGCACATGCACGCCTACAACATCCATAGCCGACGCGCATTCGTGAGTTGCAACAACTATACTTAGATGGTAAAATATGCAAGAAATCTGTGCAAGGCCCGCCCGTCCACAGTTATATGCTAGGCAAACCTGCAGACACACGGATAGCAACGCACCTTGCCCATACACCAACTACTCTACACGTACCATTGAAACACGACCTATATTGCGTGATATAGCGTTTTATAGACACTCAACTGTCAAAACATGATAAATCGTAATATCATATCGCATCTCGGTGGTCGTGGGTCAGGAGCTGCCTGTCGATTCTGTAACCAAACTCGAACCTCACTTTGAATCTCACTGATGGGGGACAATCTGCTGCTCGCATCCGCAGGAGTTACCTACTACAACCCTGCACGTGTCCCCTGAGTGTGCTAAATGAGCGACAACAATCAAGGCAAAATAAGCGCTAAACTGCTATAAAATCGAAAAATACGAATACAAATATAAATCTCACTTCACTGCGTGGGAATTTGAAATCCTACTAATATTACAAATGTGAAAGTTTGTGGGTTTGGATGTTTGTTCCTCAATCACGCAAAAACTACTGAACGGATTAGGTTGAAATTTGGTACATAGATAGTAGATAGCCTGGATTAAAACATAGTATACTTGTTATCCCGATATTCCCACGGGAACGGGAACCACGCGGGTGAAACCGCGGGCGGCCGCTAGTCATAAATAAGATAATGACACAGTATATAATTATATAACTTTTTTCAATATACGGTGATGGATGATACGCTGTTTTTTTAATCACAAAAGATTTGAGATAGGTACGGTAGCTACCTCAAACATAAATACCTATATATTCAGCTAATTTCTAATAACAAATTCACGAAAAGCGAAGTGAGGTTCGAAGTGTGATGCGAGTTTGGTTACAGAATCGACAGGATGTTATATTGTGTAAAGTCAAGCAACGTTGCTTATGATTATATTATAATCCTTCATCTCTTCAAATTATTTGTGTTAGCAATGAAGCATTATAATTTACAATAGCAAAACAAAGTCCGAAATTAACGATGAAAATGTACGCCATTAATGTGTATCTCATTAACGGAAGCTACTACATAAATAATAATTAATTGGCATTATATTCCCAATTAACAGAGAGTGGATTGCGGCATCATCCTGGATACACCAAAAATAAACTATAGGTACAATATTAAATAAATAGTAATACGAAAACTCGCATACCTGAATATCAACGTATTTGGAATTATATCATTGTTTCTTTGTAGTATAACTAATGGACCATTCACATAGCTCAGTTACGTCTCCGTCACGTCAACGGTCAGTAAAATATCAATACAAGTTTTGACTTGCTGTCCTTGCTGATGACTGACGCGTTACGTGACTGTCAAACTTGTATTCTGACCGTTGGACGTGACTGAGCTGTGTGCATGATCCCTAAATCTTGGACTAGGGATTATAAAGTTTTACAAGGTTATTTTTAGTTCATTGAAAACCTCTCGTGGGGTTGATCAGACCATCATCAAACTGAACAACTTTCATTATGGGCCGAACCTCGAAATCTCGAAAAAAAAAATCTGTTCCATATAAAAGTACAATGCCTAGGTACTCCATCAAAATGTATGAAACAGCAGATTTTTTATTCACGATTTCAAGGCTAGTCCCATAATGAAAGTTGTTCAGTTTGATGGTCTGATCAACCCGACGAGAGGTTTTCAAAGAACTAAAAATAACCTTGTATAGATATTGTGAGCTGTAACACGAGGAAGCAAAAGTCAAAAGAAAGATTTATTTTATAGTAATTTGACGTGTCGCCGTACGTAGTACCTATTTGTAAAAAAGTAAAGTTTAAATTTGCCAATAAACAAATCAAAAGATTATTTCCACTTAGATCCACCGCTATCCATTGCCTGGTCTGAAAATGCCCCTTATGGATAATAGCATTCTGGCCATATGGATTTGCCAGGAATTTTAATTCGCCGGGACGTGTTTAACATTCGGTAGAGGTTCGTGCGAAGAATACCGTATGGCGGTTATTAAAGTAACGGTAGTTGGTTACATCTTGTAACAATTTAAAGTGACAACGTGCACTACTCGTTAATGAGTAGAACTGACTTTAATGTTTATAAAATTATAAAATTTTACAACATCAAAAACATATTGCTCTGATTCCAAAGTAGCCACGGGAACTGCCAGTTGAATAGGATCTAGTGCAGTGGGTCTAAAGGGAAAAAATATACCTGTGGACCCACCAGTGGGGCATAACGGTAGGAACACGGTTAATAAGGGTTATAAGCATGTGCTATGAAAATAAGAGACAATGGTGGAACTACAAAAACCAAGACCCGACTAAATTCACCCAGCCGGGGATCGAACCCGGGACCTTATAGAAAGCCAAGTATAGTCACTAACTCAGAACAAAATTATCCTTCAAGTTTTAATATCGTAATTTTTACAGAATAACTTAAATGGGGGCATTTACACACGTGTCGATTTTACGGGTAATTTGCAAGGATTTTAGTTAAGTAGGCTTTGAATGACAATCGCTTGTAAATTCGAATCGCCACCTCATTGAACTTAGGTTTGCGATCGATGTAGAACGATCGATCTTATTAAACACAAATTACCGTGCATCAAATATTTAGAGTTCAAATTAACTACGAGCAACGGAGCGTTCTATGCGTGCCTTGCCAATTGCAGTGTGCACTTAACCGACCGAAGTAAAGGGCAGTTAGTTTGGGTCAACACTGCATACAATGCAGCAAACAAAGCATACTGCATACAATCGTAGTCACATTTTGTATACATTTCACACGACCGAACATACAATGTGAAATTGAAGTCAACTCGGGGTCGATTTACCGGACGACGGGTTATCAGTATCATGGTTAGATTCTTAGTTTAAAAGATTGCCAATGACTTCGATCATAATTAAATCTGTTTAAAAAGTTATATCTTTTTGTCAGAACAAATTCATTTCAAACACTTAAATTTCTGTTTTATTCTAAGTTGATCAGAAACCGTTCCTGCGAACTGTAGGTTTAAATAGGCAACTTTGCATCAATTAAGTCAAAGAAAAAAAAAGTTTATATCTATCAATTAAGTAGTTATTAAACTCGGGCAGTTGCACAGCACTATTAACTTAAGTTTTTCACTCAAATGACCTATTTCTAAGCACAATTGGACTATTAAAACGATAAGCCGCACCCAAACGCAGCCCCCAGTCAAAAGCAAAGCCCCGTTATGCGTTATTAATGCAGCGTCGAGTCGATAATTGTCCAGCGACCAAAGCTTTGTGACCAACCAATGACCTATTCTTTTATTTATGCCTTTTATAGATAGAGAATTCGGAACGTATTTTGTCTGGCAAGGGAGTGAGGTTTACGCCTTTAGTTGCAGTAGTTCGGTTGTTAGTCCGGTTAACCGAACTAATTAAACCTTTTGGTTGCATTAGTTCGGTGAATTAAATCAACCGAACTAATGCAACCAAAAAGTTGCAACCGGACTAACAGCCGAACTACTGCAACTAAAGGGGTTTACGAATCTAGCTGTTATTTCCCCTTACTGCTTGATTCGTAAACCTCACTCCCTATTTGTATATCAGACTATACAGTTTATAATAACTAGATTTTGTATGCTAAAATCAAAATATTCCTGTCCATCAGGCCTTCCTCATGGGTGGTAAGGAGGATGGGCCATAACACACCACGTGGGCCCAATGCGGAATGGTGTGTATTAACGACTGCAAATGCAGCCGTGACTAATGGCTTAACGTGCCTTCCGAAGCACGGAGGAGCTCGAGATAATATTTTCTCACACATCCCATGACCGACCCTTGCGAACGTTGCTTAACCTCTGCAATAGGGAATATGCATCAATTTTTTTTTTTATCAAAATCAATAGTATAATGCGTGAAAAAATCAACTGTAATATTGAAATTTGTCTCTTGCGTTTTTTTCTCGTAATATAGTTACTTGAAGTTAGCACGCATCAGCTCCCGCCGAAAACGCTCTATACAAAACGGTGACGTCACACATCACGTTTCGGTGTGTTTCGGGCGCGTTTAATATGGAGTTAGCCAATAATCTTCAATTATCTCCCTAAATTTTGCGTTCAAGTAGATATGTGTCATACAAAATATTATTTCTTTTTCGATATTCTATCTGACTGTAAAGTGCATTATATCCGAAAACGAAAAAAAAATATCGTTATTTTCCCCTGATTTCATCGTGTGATAAGACGAAAATAATCATTTTTTTTTTATTTTTCTTTCTGTTCCATCATGTTTTTACAAGTGTCCGCAGCGATCAAGCTCAATTTTAGGAAAATCGGTGACTTATGCATATTCCCTATTGCTGCGCCAGGCGCTAAACCACTGCGCCACCGAGCTCCTTAAAATATTACCTAGTTAGTTATAAACTCAAATACGATATATTTTTTCCAAGCATTAAGCAAGAATATTAATACAGTATTAGGTTAAGATCAGATAAATAAACTCAATGTAATAGACACTAAATCTACCTAAGCCACAACTTATCGAATTTTATCGGATATTTTCTTTCAGTATAAGCACATGAGTGAAAAGAAAGGAACAGAGACAAAGCTTCCTAAGAACGTGAAATTCAAACTTGCAACGAACAAAACAAATGATGCCCTATGATTGTCCACTGGCTGGCTGTCAAAACAGGTTTTTTCCTTGTAGGTACGCGACAAGCGGCCAGTGGACACGCACACATGCCCCGCGTGCTTGTAGTGGTGCAATCGATTTGCGCGGTTGTACGAAGCTTTGTCTCTGGTCCTAGTAGTGATTATTTCCTCTGTGGTATAAGACAGTTTCCATAGGTTCATACTTTTAATGCAATTAAAACAGTTGGGTGACCGTCCGTCGATCTTGTATGGAGTCTACCTACGAAGATATAGTAATCAAGTATTTCAAGCTAAGTAATAAAGTCAACAACAACAAAAAAAAAACCGGCCAAGTGCGAGTCGGACTCGCTCACGAAGGGTTCCGTACCAAAAAACGGCAAAAAAATTATGTTTGTTGTATGGGAGCCCCCCTTAAATATTTACTTTATTATATTTTTAGTATTTGTTGTTATAGCGGCAACAGAAATACATCATCTGTGAAAATTTCAACTGTCTAGCTATCACGGTTCATGAGATACAGCCTGGTGACAGACAGACAGACAGACAGATAGACGGACTGCGGAGGCTTAGTAATAGGGTCCCGTTTTTACACTTTGGGTACGGAACCCTAAAAATAAAAAAGAGCTACAAAAAAGTGTTACATAATCTCACCCAAAGAAACGTTGTAGCTTCGCAACTGTTTTTATTTGTTAAAATATCCTTTTTTCTCAGACCAACAAAACAACTTTCCTAGGAATTCCCAGACGGTCCTATTTCCGCCACTTAACAACTCGTAATATCCGAAACTTTAACTGGACACAAGTTAACCCGAAAATCTCGTCCGGCTTGCGCAATTTAGGTCAACTACAGTCGTGGACCTGGACTCGATTCGTTGCTTCAAAGGTAGGTGCACAATATGTAGTAATTTATTACTAGTGGTTCTGTAGAGCTGTAGACTTCACGTTTGTGACATTTTTGATAATTTTTCGAATTGGCTCAAATGTGATTTTCCCCATATCTCCGCCATTTTGAAAAGTTTCGAAAAACTGAATCGATAAAAAAAATATATTGTTAAAGAACCTGCTTACAAAATTTCACGAAATTCGTTTTAGAAAGTTAGAAAGTAGTTAGAAATGCGACCTGTAGATGAGAACAAACGGACATCCGGACAGCGGAACAGCCGCACGAAGCATTTTTGCGTAAGCTGAAACGAAAACTCTTCGCGCTCGCTCGGTGAATGATAACTACGCTTGAACACGGCGTTGCAGGAAAGCCAAAAGTTCCTACATTGAAACATTTTATTTTTCATTACAACCCAAATTCGTTAAATATTACTGATGAAATGATTGCAAAAAATACGAATTGATTGACATATGCAGGTGATTCGACAGGGTAATCTGATCTTCTTGCCTCTTATAAACCACTTGAGTAAATTACGCAGGTTCCGGCAGGGGCTAGAGCGCGCTAATTTTGATATACTTACAACCAAAATTAAAACTAGTGGGCTCTAGGAGCTATAGACCACAAATATAAAAAAAACTGAATCGACAAAAATTATAATATAATATCATTATCGAACCTGCTCAAAAAAATTAATGAGAATCGGTTGAGAAATTCGACCTGTAGAGGAGAACAGACGGACATACAAAAGCCTTTTTTCCCAAGCTGAAACAGAGAAGCTTCGATCGTGCTTCGTGCTCGCTCGGTCAATTACCGTTTATTATTTCATATAACTTGTCCTGCAACCACCATGTGTTCCTACCTTAACTGCTGCATGGCTGGATGCCAAGTGAGCTCATCTTGCAACCTTCGACTTGCCAATTGTAGCCCTCATGTTAGTCTAAAGCCATTCCAAATAGGATTAGACCGAATTTGGTCAGTCGTTTTACAAAGATATAAAAAAGAAAAAAAGAAAAGTATTACCTACTTACATTATAAACAGTTTTCCCTTTATATCTCCCATTAATTTAAGCAGAGATTACGTATTTCCATGTGTAAAAAGTGTCTCTTTATACCCTTTAAGCCACGTCTGTTTTTAACTTTTCCAATTTTGTCGTCAATCACATAATTTTGTGAACTAAAATAAATAGAATTCTTAATTGTACATAGTATGGCATATTTTTTTATCATTGTTCTGTTAATTATTTCATGCCAGGGACCCTAAGTTTGTAAAGAGCGCTTGATGCTGCGCTGCCTGCCGAAGGATTCAAAAATAGGGCTCCAGGATGTGCGATCTCATAATATCTATGTACCTAACGAGTTTGTTAACATAATACTTATCTTCCATAATAATTAGTATTCCCAATACTTAAAATATAAGCACAACACGATATAAAAGAACACAATATGTTTGATCACAAAGAAACGCTTAACACCTGTTTAATTGTCAATACTCATTTGGTGAGCTTCATAATGTCTATAGTGCGAGCCACAATCAAAAGAGCACCCACCCTAACCATGAAATTTTCAAACAGTACCATCGCAGTTGTAAAAGTGAGACGCTTCTATACACACCGTATGGCGGTATCTCGTTCCCATGGTCACATAAACACAGCTTACGAACTGTTAGTAAGGATCCCAGGCACACAATAAATAAGCTAAACCAGTAACGCAACTACATACAAACGTCCGAATCAGCGCACTCACACAGACACGAGTCGCCAAGGGTATGGGTATGGTCCGCAAACCTGCATTATGCTCAATATGGATGCTTTGCGAACTTCGACTTGCTCCCCTTTCGTGCTTGCGTTCGAATAGGATCGCAAAATGCGGAGCGCGTACCGATATTCGCACACGTACAAACCTTGTAAATCCGTGGAGCGCTAAGAATGCCAACCCTAGGCACAGTTGTACTACAAGGGGCCGATTTTCCCGCAATGCTTCATTTCTCGAATTCGAGATTATCTCTAATCACAAATCTCTATTAAAATGTCACTAAAATCTCTATTGCAGCCAAACAACTTACTCTCAGTGATTTTTGCTATCACAAGTAAGAAGTCTTTGCAATCTCTACGATTTCTTGATTTTTTCGAGATATCTCGAATTTGAAACTATGTCACGCGTCCGAGAATCACCTCCGTGTGCCCTAACGTACTGCTACGTACTTTAGCTGCATGTATTGTGTCCCGGGTCCCATCCCGTAAACACGGAACAGGTGTTCAAGGCGTGCAATCTCGTTTGTCTCGCTCTGGTCCGCCAGAGGACCCTAACGGTACACTAATTGGGTCATTTACCCTGGTAACCCAAGTCGCCAATTTAATTCGTATTGCCAACGCAAGTTTGTAAGATACGTACGTACCATGTAGTTTTGTTACGTAATGAAGTTGCTGTTGGTAAGGACTTATCGTGCTTTGGGTATAAAACCTGCAGATATTGAAGAAATTATAATATCAACGTGATACGATGTTATTAAGAAAGCTTTTGCGCATTCAACTGTAAGGGATTTTTATTTCTTACGTTCTGATAATTCACGAACATACGTGTAGGCAGTTTGACCGTTGAACACTTTGATGTAAATAAAAATTACTAAAGATTTTATTTATATTTAACCCCAAACACAAAACACACAAATAGTTATTTGTTATACAAGTGACCAAAGTCGATTTGTGCTGCGAGTGCCGACTTTAAATCACGAACTAGCGAAGTAGTCTAGAATTTAATCACGAGCGTAGCGAGTGATTCTAATATAGACTACTGAGCACAGTGAGTGATTTAAAGGCACGAGGCAGAACAAAACTTTGGTCTCGTGTTAAACATACAACTTTTCACCTCGACCAGCAAGAAAAAATTCACGTGACTTTCCTGGTAAAAATCTAAATTCAGCATTAGAAACTTGTTCTCTCAACTCTTTTGGAGTTAGATAACTATCTTCATCGCTGGGCGTACTCATTTTTTGTTATATCACAAAATTAGTTCGATCAAACCTATGCTGAAAATTTTTATTCATAGATTAAAATATATTCCTGTCGTTTTATTTAGGTACATTACGTTGTGTTTTTCTCTAATTTATTAATATCCCATCTTATTGATTTATTTATATTTATAAAACACTAACTTGTTTAAAAATTTCATTGATTTTTCTTATTTAATATTTATTTCATACATGCGACCCCATTTCGTCCATACTCTTTATTTCGAATTATCAAACTTCTTTTTCAAGAATCCTTATTTTAAACTCCTTGGTAGATCCGTGCATTTTATTTTTTATACTTTTTAATTCTCATGTATACAACATAAAGCAGTCTTTCTATCCTTTTCTCACATATCAATTTTATAAGTCTCATCCTTGTCACTCTATTTCTTTTTTCTTAATTATTTCAAAAGTTGGTGTTAGAAATTAAAAAAGCACTTTGCCTCACGCTCGCAGCAAAAATCGATTTTGCTGCGAGTTTTTAACGCCAAAAGTGCCCTTTTCGTGCTGGAGAGGTGAAAAAGAGACTTTCCAACATACTCATGTAGCTAAGTATACACTCAAGAGTGGTAATATTGAATTCACATTTCCAATTTAAACGAAAAGCTTTTGTTTAGTTTGATACGTTTTTAGAAAAGTAATTTTGGTTCAAGAGGAGAATAATAGTTTGTAGTAGAAGATTTTTCTTAGAACAGAACTGAACAAATCTTTGTTTGTAAAAGGGATTTCTAGACTGTAAAGAAAACTAAAGACTAAAAACATACCATTTCAAGCTAATTGGAAAGTAGAGCCAGTCTTACCTGAAAACAAAAGTTTAATTCAATATAGTGAGTAAAATCAATATAATTACTAAAGGGAGGTTAAGATAACACTGTAAATGACCACGTTACAGACTTTAATTAATTTAAATGTCTCGGTCACTTATTCGCAAATTAAATCGTATCTTATCTAGTATTATAAATGCGCAAGTGTGTTTGTAATAGGATTTAAGGTATGAAATTGACGATTTTTTTCTCACACACAGAGGCTCTATATTTTCTACGACGTTAAAGATGCTTCGGTTGCTTGTTATTATTTCGAATTATGATCATAACGGCCCACTATCAGCAAAAAAATATTTTTTTTCCTGAACGTTAAAAAGTCTCTTAAAAGTGACTCATTTTTTCGGTAGGTAGCAGAAATGACCACTTAATGAGGGCAAAATAAAAATAGTAATTATTTGCCTCACTAGATGGCGTTGATGGAAAAAGATGAGTCAAAATTGGCTTTTAAAAATAAACAGCCAGTACCGAAGAGGCAAGTGAGCGCTCGCTTTCTGATATAGGCCCAAAGAGAAACATTTAAGGGTTACATGTGCCTGTCTACCTGAGTACTCTTCGAAGATTAGTAAAAAAATACATTTTTATCAACCCATATAGGTAACTAGCCTACAGCTTTTTGTCATTTAGAAAAGCCCTCATTCGTTGTAATTTAGCCAATACTTTATTTTTTCTCTTGACACATTTGGCATCAGTTAGCTGAGTGTTTAAATATTTGTTTATTAAAGTTCTAAAACATTAGCATTCATGATTGTTAAATAAATCAAGAAATTGTTAGTATAAAAAACGCGAAACCTTTAAAATTCTCCATACAAAACGGCCATTTTATACTTTAACCCCTAATATGTTAGGTACGCTTTCATGTCTTGACTACTCAACCGATCTTCGTTCGTTCGTTACCCAGTGACAGGTTGAGACATAGAGCTGCTCGTAAAAGCTATTACATCCCACTTTCATAAAGTAATATCAAAATTACAACGTTTTCCATATAATCCACCTAAAACGTACTTCAAGCGTACTCTTATTATACTTTGCCGCTTTTTAATTACAAAATTAACGTTCACAAAATATCAAAAGGTTCTCATTGAAGCCTACAAGCCACATTAATCGCCCAACTCGTAAATCTTTTGTAGCAATAAATAAAAACTTCTACCGACATTAAGCCTAAGTTGTAATATTTAATTATTAAAACGAAATAGGTTTAATAACGAGCGTCAAGATTTTTGTTTACGCCGATTCTTAGTATGAGTTCTTGCTACTTATTTTCATTAATATTGCATTTAATTTAACTCTTGGTTGTAGTAACTAGGGTAATAAAAATGGTGACGCAATTTAGGTTTCTAATTAAGGTTGATTCTCCATTAACTCCTATCATTTTCTTGTCATCATCAAACTTCGAAGAAATAAATTAACTTTGACGAAATAATAAAATGTTTTGTAATATCGTGAAATTATAAATTATTAGAAATATGTCGATTAATAAAATAAAAGTCTAAATCATAACCCTCCTTTTTGCTTCGCCGTAGTCGGATAATAATTCAAAGATTTGAAATTAAAGCAAACTTCTTTCTTAAAAATATTTAAAAGCTATTTGAAACAAATATATAATCTGCAAATAAGATTATTAAAAGCCATTGTACCGAAACATGTTAAAAATAAATATACCTAGTCAAGATTATTCCGAACTTTTCAAGTATTGCAATCTGCTGACCGTACAAAGTAAAGTAAAATTAGCTATTTTAAAAGCAGATCACAGTTACTTAGGAATCTATATACGAGATGAAAGATTGAGAAAACAATGTAATAAATTTAAAATGTGTAGATATAAGAACCTGTACGGTGCAAGAAATTATAAATATGTACTACCCAAAATTTTGAATAGCCTACCAAACGAAGTGCTTAACATTTACTTAAATAATCCAAATTTAAAAAAAAACATTAAAAAAAATATCTAGTAAACACAAACGAAACTCTAAGTCAAAGAATGTATAAGTGTGGTTTTGCTAATGAGTAAATGTATAATAGAACCTGTATCGATGTAATACGTCTTGAACAATAAAATAAATAAATAAATTCTAATGAAAATAAAAAAGTTGCCTTTGAATAAAAAAATAAACAATCTCTATACGAGGCGGCAACGTGCCGGAAGGAGGCCGTTACCGTGACTTCCGACGGAAGTGGCCGGCGCCACCTGCCCGGAACCTTTCGACACACACGTGAAAAAGGTTCACTTATTTAGGAGATCATTACTTAATGTCGTTTTAGCCTACATTAATTATTATGTTAATAATCTATCATTTTCATAGTAACTCAAAATAAGTTTTATAGTTGATAATATGAAACTCATCTCATTTTGGTTGTACGTAACAAATACATTTCCATTAGACGCCTATGTCCACTCTCACGAAGTTCGGCGTTCACAGCGTTCACATGAGCATTATTTTAGTATGCATAATACGACAGCGTGCAAACGCACACTAAAACAATGTACACGTCTATCAACATTAAATAGCCGAACGGATTTCGTGAGATAGAACAACTAGTAAAACTATCGATATCTGCCTCCCTACTCAAATGGCCACTTTTCTATTCGTTCGCTAACTTAAAGCTTAAAAATAAGCAATAAAACGATTAAGTCACACGTCGCAAGTTTATGTAAATCACAGACATTATTGTATTGTATGGAATTGACAAGCCTACGACACGTAATTTTCGAGATTATGGCTTATTTTTAATTTTTAAGTTAGCGAACGAATATAAAAGTGGCCATTTGAGTAGCCCCCCTGTTATATTTTTGGCCATTCGGCCAGCGACTGAAGCGTTCAACCACTTTCACTAGCGTAGGTATGAATACCTACCTACCCAAAAATGTATTAGACCTACTTATTTTCAGATGTCTTTCGAAACACTGTGGTGTTTGAAATAATAAAGTTTTCTGTCACCCATCCAATAGACCCCAGCGAAAGTGTCATAACTGCCACAATAGCAAGATAACACTATTCGGAAAATTGCAAATAGCATACGTACAAAAACTAACCAGCTGCAATAGAACGTAATGCGCTCTCGAGCTTCTGAGATATCATCTATTTATAATCGAAAACTTATTCATAAAGATGAAGGTATCTCGTACCTTGAAATAAGATACTATTTCACACTATTCGAAAATTTGATAAATAAGCATACAAACTGAAACATCAAAACCACATCAAAACCTAATTCCCAGTCGCAATCTGCCAACGTGCCGGAAGAAGGCTGTTGCCACGCCGGAAGTGGCGGCACCTGCCCGGAACTTGTCGCGTAACGCGCACGTTCAAGATTTGTTCGTATGTTAACGTGAGCGCCGGAACAAATAATGGGTAAGTTTAGTGGTAAGCGAGATCATTTGGAAGGAAAATAACATGTTGATATAATAAGGTTAGCAGAACAAGGCAATGGTAGCGATTTTTCACCTGTAGGTTTTAATTTTAACATGTTAACGCTTTGTACAAATGATTAGTCATTTAATCATGATACATAATCATTATTATTAGTATTGTCGTATTTTTTGTTATCAGGATCATAATACCGCGATTTGCGTTCGAACACTAATTTATAGAATAAAAGGCTATACCTTTTCACTGTCCAGCCTATTTTAAAATAGGATTATTTAAAGGGCTACCATGAACCACCAGCTGGAAAACAAATGGCAAATTTCAATGTTTATAGTAAGTACATAAAAATTTTACTTCTTTACTAATTTAGATTTTTAACAATACCGAACTTTAGTCAGCTTATTGTGCATACTTAAAAGTTTAAAATATTCAAATCAAACTCTTTCAGAAAGTGCAAAACTCAAATGAATTTACTTGCATCTTCTTTAAGGTCTTCAACATCTCATTTAAAGTTTTTCTCCTAAATTAAAATAAAGATATAATTGAGAAAATATTATCCTATAAAGTAAAGTTGGTCCTGAGAACCCATCTCGATGATTACTTAATTGAATATTCTCCCACTTTTACGAGCGTCGACGCTAAAATTCTCACCCGACACTTGTAGCCTTGTAGATCACGTGTCTTTAAAAGATATTTTTGGTCCATTAGGAATGTTTACAAGAAAATTAGATATAATATCTGTTAAGGTTAATACCCTACGAAAAGGGCGCCCTCGGATGTTATTATTTTAAGGTTTTTAATAAAACTTTACTTGGAATTTTTGAGACCCATCGAGAATTTTTAGAAGGTATCATTATATTCCCTCGTAATTCGTAGAAGTAGATAAAAAATCTGTCAATAATGGCTCTACCATTTTAGCAGTTCTATCTACTTCTTAAAAATTCCACGTAATTTTTTATTTTAATAATGTATGATATATTATAATTACTATATGAAATAATACCGTCTTAAGGACAACCTACTTTTTGTCTATTCTGAAATTGTCACAACATCACTGAAAAGGCAGAACTTATGATAGGTACTTTTGAACGATATGTTCAGATACGATACGTTCTCTCTCAAAAACACGGTATGGTTAATGAGCATTATAATGAGACTAGCTATCTATAGGTAGTTATCACTGACTAAAGATTAAACCCAGACCCTGGACGAGGGCTATAAAGCCTCATTCATTATATCTGTCAATAAATGAAGTCAAGACTATGAAAGAGAATCTCGCAGACTCAGCATTTATATACGCTGATAAAGAATCATCCTCGATCGCTCTTCAAACAAGCTTTTCATTCGGATCGGAAGCCGAAATCGATCAGGCGACATTCGTTCAGTCGATACGTAGTTCGAAAAGCACAAAGCTACTGGGACTTAATGAACGGACGCCATTTTGGATTTGCCGTCAATAATAGATTGGCATCGTGGGTCACGACTCAATTGGATTTTGGCGTAAACAGACTTTTATTTGGGCTGTTTCATTGTGTATGAATTTTTTATGTGGATGGAAGAAATTGTAGCGCTTAAGGTTGTTTGATATTAAAGAAATGGGTACGAAGAAATAAGTAGATTGTTTCGCTTTAGAGAAAAATTAGATTACTACAATTTGATCACACAGTTTTATCTTCCAATACTTTTTAGGGTTCCGTACCCAAAGGGTAAAAACGGGACTCTATTACTAAAACTCCGCTGTCCGTCTGTCTGTCTGTTACCAGGCTGTTTCTCATGAACCGTGATAGCTAGACAGTTGAAATTTTCACAGATGGTGTATTTCTGTTGCCGCTATAACAACAAATAAAAACAGAATAAAATAAATATTTGACGGGGGCTCCCATATAACAAAGGTGATTTTTTTCGCCGTTTTTTGGTACGGAACCCTTCGTGCGCGAGTCCGACTCGCACTTGGCCGGTTTTTTTGGTACGGAACCCTTCGTGCAGGAGTTCGACTCGCACTTGGCCGGTTTTTTTGTTATTACTTAGTAACACCTAGAAGTTCTGTGTTTAGAATCGATAAAAAAGAAAAATTTACAGTTTTTTATGAAATTATTTAAAATAAAATGCCATTGCTAAAAGTATTGTGCTACTGATTCCATGAAATTAATTTTGTATTGTTAACTAAACAAGATATAAAATAAAGCCTCTTTTTATATCAAAATTGTATCCAACGTGCATGTGAACGTTTCAGATTTTTACGGCACATTATCTTTCAACAAAGCGTTTGTTCGACAAATGTGAGCGATCGCTTTTCGTTTCCGCTAATAAATTTCTGTATTTCACGCAGAGCGCGTTCCGATCGCTGCGATGCCATCGGCACGACGAAACCGCGGGAGGCAACCGAGCCAAACAGCGACGAAACGACGAATTTTAAAACTAAACGCGATGGAATATCGAAAGTATGAAGTACGAATGGAATGGAAGTACGAAATGTGATTGGATATATTTTTAAGCAGGTGATTATTTTGAGAATAAAATTTGAACAGGAACCTAGGTAAACAGCTGATTTTTTTTTGCGTTTTCAGAGTTGGTCCCATAGTAAAAGTTGTTCAGTTTGATGATCCCTATCTACCATATTCGGCTTTATAAGGCTTTTACCAAACACCTTGTATTATGTCGAAATATTTACGAAATGAAAATTATATATTATCTGCCGTCCTCTTAAGATATTTAAATAATAGGTCACATTGTTTTGTAAAAGCTTTCATTATAAACATAAATTAAAAGCACCTATTCAATTTTACAGCATTACAATCGACGATAAGCTGATTTAGAGTTAACTTATGACGTCATCAACAAACTGAAAGTTATTTTTGTAAAGTACTTAAATTTAAGAATGTTAACACCTTTCCTTTAAAATAATATTGAGGAAAGGTATTCTTAACACAAATTGGTTAAATTCAAAATGTCAATAGGATTAATCTCAAAAAAAGTAAATGAAACATTGTAGATATCATCAAAAACAATTCATTTACCCAAATAATTCAAATACAGCGTAAACTCATTAGCTTCAATTCGAGTAGACATTACAAGGAAACGAGACATGTCCTGACGTCGACATGCATGTAATTAGTGAACACGTCTCGGGATTATGCCCGGATCCCGCAACCCCGGGATTACAGACCGAGGTTATGTTTCATAGATACATAAATGGATAGTTCTCATTTATTAATTTAAGTAATAGTTTTTGTTATTGATGAAGCTATGGCTAAGAGGTAAAAACTTTAAATGAATTTTGTGTGAAAATCAAGAAAATGACTGTAAGTGATTCTAAGCAAAATGAATAAAAAAATGCTTTTTTCTTCCAATGTCATTTCAGCTTTTATCACGATCACTATAATTGCGTAGAACTTGTAGCACGCGCACACATTTACGTAGCATCGCCCGCCAGGATGGAGCTTGCTTCGTAACTTTCGTAGTGCGCGTTGTGTTATTTCTAGATGCTAGTAATCACGTTGCACTATGTGTAGTAGTACGGGCACATATTACGTAGCCTTGCCCGCCTGGTTGGAGCACGCTACGTAACTTTCGTAGTATGCGCTGTATTATTTCTAATCGCGTAGCATCCTGTAGTATATCACGTGCACACATTACGTAGCCTTGCCCGCCTGGTTGGAGCACGCTACGTAACTTTCGTAGTATGCGCTGTATTATTTCTAATCGCGTAGCATCCTGTAGTATATCACGTGCACACATTACGTAGCCTTGCCCGCCTGGTTGGAGCACGCTACGTAACTTTCGTAGTATGCGCTGTATTATTTCTAATCGCGTAGCACCCTGTAGTATATCGCGTGCACACACATTACGTAGCATCGCCCGCCCGGATGGAGCACGCTACGTATCTTTCGAAGTACACGCTGTGCTATTTTCTGATGCTAATAATCGCGTAGCACCTGTGGTAGCACGTGCACACATTACGTAGCATCGCTCGTTAAGATTAGCACGCTACGTTACTTTCGTAGCATGCGCTGTGTTATTTTCTGATGCTCATAACCGCGTAGCACCAGAGTAGCACGTGCACATATTACGTAGCCTTGCCCGCCTGGTTGGAGCACGCTACGTAACTTTCGTAGTATGCGCTGTATTATTTCTAATCGTGTAGCATCCTGTAGTATATCACGTGCACACATTACGTAGAATTGACCGCCCGAATGGAGCACGATACGTAACTTTCGTAGAAAGCGCTGCTAATAATCGCGTAGCACCCTGTAGGAGCACGTGCATGCATTACGTAGCAGCTGCTGCAGCATCGCTCGCCTGGATGAGCACGCTACGTAACTTTCGTAGTACGCGCTGTATTATTTCTAATCGCGTAGCACCCTGTAGTATATCACGTGCACACATTACGTAGCATTTCACGCCCGGATGGAGGGCGCTACGTAACTTTCATAGAACGCGCTGCTAATAATCGCGTAGCACCCTGTAGTAGCACGTGCACACATTAAGTAGCATCACCCGCCCGGATGAGCACGCTACGGAACTTTCATAGTGCGCGCAGAGTTATTGCTGATGCCATGGTACAATAATATACTGCGCCAGGTATAGCACTCCGAAAAAGAGAAAGCCACGTGGGTCTGCACAGGCTTACGTCATCTCCGCCATCGGTATTGAAAATAACGTTTATTTGCCAAGAAAAACCAATCACAATTTAATTTTGTAATGAGTGTGACAGAATAAAATCCTTCAGTCGTTGCTTGCTACTATAAAGTCGCGCAACTGGATAGTGACGTATGTCTGTGCATCTCCCGGATTGCCAGACCTTGTTTTCTTAGACCATGGCTGAAATTATCTAGCATAAGCTACGTCTAACTTTACTTATTAAAATTCTAAGTATTCAAATCACACTCCATCCCTTTTACACATTTTGACGTTGCCGGTTACTTAGGCCTATACATAAAATAACAGCGTTTGCCACGTGCAACTCTTGAGCAAAAAGCTTCGCCCATAAATAAGGCCGTATACAGAGAGGACGCTGTTTGCAGACTGCCGCTTACTGCCGCAGGTTCGCGCAGGTAACCGTCACACAAAGCAAGCAGGTTGAAGCAGGATTTCATACTAAACGAGCCAGCGCTGACCTGCGCGTGTAGGCGCTTGTCAGCGCTTGTCAGCGCTTGTCAGCGCTTGTCGGCGCTTATCAGCGCTTGTTCATACAAAATGCCTTCGCTGGTTACCTGCGCGAACCTGCGGCAGTAAGCGGCAGTCTGCAAACAGCGTCAACCTGCTTTCTCTCTGTAAACGGCCTAAGCAAAAAGCAATAACAGCTCAGTTATTAAACTTAGTTTTAATTTGAGCAACTAAAGTGTCGATCTTGGTCATTGCCAAGTCTACAATGGCTTACGACACGTGAGTGACAAGTTGCCACGAGCAGCCAGGGCAAAACTTGGCAAACTCTCAAACATCACTACCATAGCGGTTGAATTACTTAAGGATATTTGTTCGACGAATGTTCTTGGTGTGCCAAATATTCCCCTATTTTCGGTTCACGTTGAATTTTTAAAACCCCCAAGAGCAGTCGGTGCCGATAAAATCTTTAGTGGAAAGTACCCGCCAGAGTGGAAAGTTGTTAAAAAGGTAAATTTTTAAAAGCAGCTATTGAAATAAGAACGAGTTAGAAGTTACGGTCCTTTTACTTTAAGTTAAATTAAGTTTTTCTTTTTCACAGATGTTCACTTTTATTCTAACCTACGAAAATACTATTTTAAGAAAATTTATACGGAGGTTGCCGTGACTTTACCTGCTTCACTGCATACAATTTATAAAAAAAAATAAGAGAAAAACCAGATTCAGCTTTTTTTTTTAATTCACTACAGGGTATTGCTTGGCCTTCACCTCCACTTCAGCTGAAGTTAAGTGACGATAAGGCCGAAGATGGAAGCGCACTGCACACGGAATCCTCATCACTGAGGAACTGGCTATCTTACCTCTAGCTGCCAGAACACAAAAAAAAACAGACTCACGCACAAAGGGTTTCGTTTCAAAATACAGAAAAAAAATCACGTTTGTTGTATGGGAGCCCCCCTTAATTATTTATTTTATTGTATTTTTAGTATTTGTTGTTATAGTGGCAACAGAAATACATCATCTGTGAAAATTTCCACTGTCTACCTGTTGTCTTTATTAATATCGAGCTATAAATGGCAAAAAAATCACGTTTGTTGTATGAGAGCCCCCCTTAAATACGTATTTTATTCTGTTTTTAGTATTTGTTGTTATAGCAGCAACAGAAATACATCATCTGTGAAAATTTCAACTGTCTAGCTATCACGGTTCATGAGATACAGCCTGGTGACAGACAGACAGACAGACAGACAGACAGACAGACAGACAGACAGACAGACAGACGGACAGCGGAGTCTTAGTAATAGGGTCCCGTTTTTACCCTTTGGGTACGGAACCCTAAAAATTGGTGTTATTGCATCAGACTTAGGTATGATGGTGGTAACTAGCCAGGCAGACTTGAAATAAGCCCTACCACCAACCAAACCGAATATAAATTGTATCCCCCCTGGGAATCGAACCGGCGACCCTTGCGTCTTACACAGGTGGGCGAACCACTAAACCTCATGAGTAAAAAAAAGAAAGGACAGAGACAAAGCTTGAAATTCAAACTTGCAACTAACAAAACAAATGATGCCCTATTATTGTCCACTGGCTGCAATAGGGAATATGCATAAGTCACCGATTTTGATGAATTTGAGCTTGATCGCTGCGGACACTTATAAAAACATGATGGAACAGGAAGAAAAATAAAAAAAATGTATTATTTTAGTTTTATCACACGATGAAATCAGGGGTAAATAACGATATATTTTTTTCATTTTCGGATATAATGCACTTTACAGTCAGATAGAATATCGAATAAGAAATAATATTTTGTATGACACATATGTACTTAAACGCAAAATTTAGGGAGATAATTGAAGATTATTGGCTAACTCCATATTAAACGCGCCGAAACACACCTGAAACGTGATGTGTGACGTCACCGTTTTGTATGGAGCGTTTTCGGCGGGTGCTGCTGCGCGCTAACTTCAAGTAACTATATCACGAGAAAAAAAAGCAAGAGAAAAGTTTTAATATTACAGTTAATTTTCTCACGCATTATACTTTTGATTAAGATTAAAAAAAAAATTGATGCATATTCCCTATTGTCAAAACAAACCCCCTAGCCAAAGTAACATTTGCAAATTTTCGCTATCGCTTCGCTTCGAAACATGTATGGATTTGACGTTTTAAAATTCGATTGTTAACGAAACCTTTTGTCAATCCCATACATGTTTCGAAAGCGAAGCGATAACGAAGATTAGCGAATGTTACTTTGGCTAGGCCCTCTGGTTTTTCCGCGTACGCGACAAGCGGCCAGTGGACACGCACACATGCCCCGCGTGCTTGTAGTGGTGCAACCGATTCGCGCGGTTGTATGAAGCTTGGTCTCCTACAGAGGCGGTTAGACCACACTAGCTTAAGGGCCACGAAGGCTGTAACTGCCAAAATAAGTTTTTTCAAACCATGATGAGACACTACAGTGCATTTGTGCCAATGTGTTCGAATCTTAGAGTACTCAATTGAATGCTCTAAGGTTCGAATAATAGATATAAAGCAATAAAAGCAACCCAAAGGATTTGAAACAAAACGTCATATCTCAGGACATCATAGCCACGCTTAACTGCATCGAGTAAAATATCCCTAGATCCACAAATCAGATTGCTGGCCGCTGAGGAAATGCAAAATAAAATAAACTACAAAGAGACAGATTGCTCGGCTCGTGGTCGCTCGAGTTCTAGTGGGCAAAATCTTTTATTTTTATCCTTCAGAACTATTTTGTTAACAATACCTCCTTTCTTTACTATAAGCATAAAGGTCTTTTGGATCCGTAGAAACAACGTTATAGTTTTATTTTTAACTCGTCGTTATCCGCCTATTTCACAAGAAAAGTATGATACCAAAATAAATTCTTATTAGGTAAGCGCAACAAAAACATTATTTTTTTACAGTCTTATTTTGCAATGAATACCAATAGCGACTAACTACAAACAAAATATAGAAACTGAAAAAGTACAGGAACCTTGTTTGATGTTTGAAACTTTTCACTTTTCCTACCTTAAACCGTAATGGACATATTTAATGCATTTTGAAATTTTCAGAATAGTCGTTTAAATCAACTTATCTACTTTGTTAAAAGCAGTGAAACCCAGATCCCGGAGACACCTCGAGCGATAACTTAAATATTTTTACTGCGCAGTAAATTTTCATTAAGTTGGTTATTTATTCACTCGTAAACAAAACAGTAAGAAACAACACAGTCTCGATAGTGAGCAGTTTGCGGTCGGAAAACAGCTTATTCCCGCTCCAGTTTATTTTTTACTGTTCGTCTTTTACCTTTTTCAAGCTTATTGAATCAAAGATTATGCGCTCAGTGTTTACTCTGTTGTTCATTCTTTACTTTTGTCGGCTTTGTTCGTATGCTTCAATGGGATGAAAAGTTTAATACTTCCATCTGCTTCGGGAAATTCTTTTCTGTTGCACTTCTTTTTCGTTCTTGCGGCTCAAACGATCGCCTTTGCTAGGTTACAATGATTGGACTTTCATGCTTTTGTATTCAAGTTGCCTGGAAAATTATTTTACATGTTGCATTAAAGGCAAACAAATAAACTTTATTTGCAATAAAATAATGCTTAAATCGCCTTGCATACATTCGTGATATAAATATGGAGAATGCGGTACTGGACTTTAAAAAAAAACTTGTGTAATAGGACACCGGTCTCCTAACCCGGAATTACCCTGCCTCTATGGTCTAGTAGTTTGCCTTCCCGTGTAAAAGGCAGGGCTCCCGGGTTCGATTCCCAGGAGGGGTTACATTTGTACTCGGTTTGGTTGGTGGTAGGGCTTATTTCAAGTTTGCCTGGCTAGCTACGTATATTACCATTTTACCTAAGTCTGAAGCCATAAAATTAATTTAAAAATTGTTGCGATCTGGCATCGGCAGTTAGAGGTAAGATAGCCAGTTCCTCAGTGATAAGTATGCCATGTATAGTGCGCTTCCGCCTTCGGCCTTATCCTCACTTAACATCAGGTGAGGAGCACACTATTCCGTTGTGCATTAAAAAACTGATGGTATACTTAATCACTAGTATAAAATATTTTCAACACATATCGAATTCTAACCTTATTTTCAGGGGATAAGCGTTAAACGACTTTTGATAAACCCGAACATTACACGGTATTGTATTCTTGAAACTATAATAACTACCCAAAAATAGCTTGATAGTGTTTAGTGGTATATTTGGCAACCCCAGCACAACTAAATGAGCAACATTTGCAAAAATGAATGGGAGAAAATTCTGAATGTACCAACGCGTTCTAGTTTTCAGCGACAATATTATCCACCGCTAAATTTTCTCATAAGCTATATTACCTTCATAAACATGAACACTTCGCGCATAAAATGGCCGTTTGTTTTTTTTTTCACTCCGCGGACCAAGCGGGAAAATATTACCTTAGCGTTTCTTTCTTTATTATGATTGGTAACAGCAGCGGGACCTGGCAATAAAGAGATTTTAACGTTTTTGTGGACGTTTTGGTGCAAAAGTCCCATTTAAATTAAAGCAAAAGCTGTTAGAAGGTTTATTAAGAAACCAAATGGTAAATAGAACTTTATTAAAACTTGGGAGAGCGAAAATGAGTGCTCAATAAAGTAGTAATTGTGTTTGTGCGTCGTAATTTATACTTCCGTGCTATTTTCAGTTTATTTAAAGAGTTTAAATTCTGATATTTATTTTGTTTTTCAGTAGAAATTAATATTTTAGAAAATCTACTCAAAATATCGTCAAAATCTGTTCTAATGCAGTTTTTGACTGGTCGAAAAAGCGATTGACCAACGTATAACTTATTATCTGACTGAAAAGAAAGTAATATTAATAGAATATGATACCATTAGAACCAAAAAACAAAATATTAATTAAAATACTGTTTCATTGAAACATGACACATTGTATACAAGTTACCTACTTATATAAAAGACAATTTAAAACCCTATAAATACCTTTTCACAGAAAAGTTATTATAAAAAATTCAATGCTCTTACTCTTTTGGTAATGACCAAATACGTCATATGGGTTCCTAATATTTTCGTGAAGGCATTATTCTAAAAAAAACGTGCAATTTAAATCTAATATTCAAATGAAAGGCTTCAAGTCGTTAGAAATGAATGATTTAATAAAATCGGGCATTACTTAACGGAAGTCCATTATTATATTTATAATACACGCAATAAAACACATTATCTAGCAATGCCTTACAGAAAACAGAGTAAAACTCTGTGTGCCACATCTCATATAAGTCCGTTAAGCCGTATTTGCGTCATCCAAATTATTATTTTAGTAGGATTCAATATGCATCGCCTGTCGACAAAATAATGCACATCCGGCAAATACCTGCAGACACACTGACAGCAATACACTTACACTTATCACTGAGTAGCAGGTGATAAAAGTGCAAAAATGTGTTGTTGTCTGTCAATTCAGCAAGTAATCGTGTTTCGCTCATACTCGGAGCAAGACAGTTTTGTCTACCCATAAAGGTATCTACCCACTACACCGTCGCATACCACGACCGTACTAGGAACGTGTCAGGCAAAAACATATTCTTTGTATTGAAAAGTATGACACTATTCCCATTAGACCGTTCTGTCACCGGCCATGCACGCAGCGTGCTATGCACGGAGCGTTAACAAATGTCGGCAAGAATATTTTGCCGGTGGTGCTACAGGCTCTGTGCATGATACGCGACGTTGCCGAGCCGGTGAGTAAACGGGTTGTAACGGCGTATGATGAACGTTATAAAGCGAAATAAAAACGGATTTCTATTGGTTTTGGATGTTGCATACGGGCACCATACGGATGTAATTTTTGACAATCGACAAAGGGTTTGTTTGCGTTGGGATGTAATTTAAGACATATCTACGTAAACAAAACCGCTCTCAAAATCAAAGAGAATGTAAAAAAAACTAGC
Organism: Agriphila tristella; assembly: GCA_928269145.1. Lineage (NCBI taxonomy): Eukaryota > Metazoa > Arthropoda > Insecta > Lepidoptera > Crambidae > Agriphila > Agriphila tristella. The sequence continues at coordinate 23,413,697 of OV743436.1, read as the reverse complement.
TCAAAATCATCATCTTTGATTTGTTTATTATCAAAGGTCATAATGCTACTAGGGCAAAAGCTATTAGTACCGTGCAAAGTCAAGCACCGAATATTGTTACTTGCATTTATTAGGAATTAATGAGTCCTAAAAAATATTGGTTAAGTCTACCCATCATGGTAGGAATCATCGTAAAAAAACATCCCGTTAAAAAAAGTTCATTTGCTATGCTTCCCTTGAAAGGTAATACAAAATTTAAAAGATTTTTAAGGCGATCGTAAAAATGGAACTTTTAAAGGGAAGTTGTCTCGTTTCATTGTAAAGGGTTACTTTTTGTTGAGAACTTCGAGGAAACAGTAAATTTATCCACTAGTAATCGATAATATTAAAATTCATCTTTGATTTTCGAGAACAATATTTTTACTTTTTTATATTTTTACGAAATTAAAAGAGAACAGAAACCGATGACAATTAATAATGGCAGTTCATTTTAAAAGTTACGCTATACTTCACGTAAAAATAATAGCTAATTCAAAAGAGGAATGTAAGTATTAATTTTTATACATAGCTGTTTTTTCAATAATTAATTCGTAGTGATAGATAAAAAGTTAGCCCTTTATTTAAACAATATTGTAAGCATTAATATATAAGGTCCTTCTTAAATAATGAACATAATTTTAAGGGGTCAATGTACTCATGCATACAAACAACAGTTTCTATGCTACCAACATTGAAATCGCGAAAAAAAATCAGCTGTTCCATAGAAAATTTAAAATCGAATAGATCAAAATGTATGGAACAGCTGTTTTTTTTCGCGATATCAATGTTGGTACCATAGTAAAACTTGTTTGTATGCATGAGTACATTGACCCCTTAAAATTTTGTGCACTATTTAAGAAGGACCTTATATAGAGTTCATGTGATTGATACAAAGCTAAGAAGCCCTTTATTTATACAATATTGTATGAATTTATATAAAGAGTTAATAAAATGTCATAAATAGCCAGCTCAAACTAATGAAAGTGTGTACTCAAATTCTGTAGCACTACACTTATAAAGTTTACGTATAACATTTTCATCACACCTAACCGAACATCAAAAATACCTTTACGCAGTAATAATATTTCATTCTCAACTTCACCAGTAAAAGTTTTTCCATAAAAGAAGCATCTCTGGTTCGGAGCCACTAAATTAGCTATATTCAAAAGAATTGGATGTTTCAATTCGCGATCGGCAAGTTTGGCCGTAAAAAATCTACCATACGAACTCTGACCGGAGAAAAGTAGGAGGTTATAAATTCACTTTCATTTATTACTCGGAAACTATTAGTAGCTTCATTGTTAAGAGGGTCATTCTTTTTATCGAAATGGCTTTTTGTTCAGGAACAGTGAATAAAATTATTATTGCTGCGCTCTACAGAATAGAGCGCATTTCTTTACGGAATTGTTACATACTAATGGTAGATAGAAAAGACCATTATTTGCTTGGATATTTTAAACTTGAAAAATCACCACTAAAAATAAAATTAACAAACTTTTAAAAACAATTCAAAAAGTCCAAGTCATATTTCAGATAATATTGCTACATAGTACATTAGTTAAAGGAAGTAAACTATTTTAGGAAAACGGATGGTTGCTTCTAAATAAACATAATAAAGTTTAGGCCGAATAAAGGCCAGCAAACTATTATTATTAGTGGATCCAAAATAACTTCTCTCTTAATTTCGGAAAGAGCAATCAACGGATCGACCTAAAATAACATTTTCGGAGTAGTTTGCAGAAAAACTATTATTCAGCTGACCCACACTTTGTTAAAATATAGTCAGTAGGTTATACGTAGGTTTCACTCAGAAAAAGATATGTTTTAAAAAAGAACACCCATTACATATTGCTACCTACAGCATGAAATTTTAATTGGTTTCCGCAGTGGGGATGGTTCCACTCATCATGATTACAAGCCACTTTTGCTATGGTCCCAACTCTGATATCGAAAAATAATATCAGCTATTCCATACGTTGAGGTCGAGTAGGTACCTATTGCGCTTTTGTACAGAACAGCTGTTTTTTTTCGCTATATTAAAGTTGGCTTCATATTTAAAGTTGTAATCATGAGTGGAACCACTACACTGCGGGAACCAGATGATTAAAAATTTCAGCATGCGAATATTTTACGTTCTTCAGTTTTGTTTGAAGTTTACCTATAAAGTGAAATTAAAATGAAATCCCTAAGGATTGTAACCTTTTTCTTACGTCGTCACGTAGTTGCAGAAACAAGGGTATTGATCATTATTCAACTTAATTATTTGCAAGATATCGATTCGATATTGTCTAATATTAACTATATAGTCATTATAGTGGGAACTTAGACTAATTTTAAAAATCAATTATAAAGTTGCCTCTAAAGGTTTGTGGAAAGGGTACTTTTTTTTCTTTTATAATACTACTGTTGGGCTGTGAACTATGTAAGTGTTTACGTTCCATCAATGGTGTGATAGTGATGAGACAGCGGTTTGTGGGATCGATGGGCCCCGCCATGCAAATTGCGTCCTACCAAACGGTCAGTTTCAAATATAAACATTTCCATTCTTATGTCAACGGAGGAAGACGTAAATTTGCGTGTCCTTTTCCCGCAAACTGTCGATACATTAGAGGCCTCCCTCGTTCTTTTATACAAACGACTATGTAAATGAAAGTACTCTTATAATATTATAAAACAGATAATCCTTCAGATTTTAACATTCTGCTTGAGTTACTTGATTTGAAAATTATCTCTAGGCTTTTATCTTTGAAACAAGAGATTGTTAAAAATAAAATTAACCACAATATGACAAAATAACGGCGCAACCATGCAATCCCTCGTGGCACCTATGTGGCGTACCGAACCTCAAAAATATACACACGTAAAGTTTCTGGATAGCACTGCCTTTTGTTTAATTTAATGAAAAAACGGGACTGTACGAAATAAGACAGGGGAAAACACTTCTTTTCTTGGCAGTCGTGTAAAAAAGCAGCCCTTGACGAGTTTCTTACCTGTGCTGGCCGGGCTTGGGAACCGATAGAGCAGTAGCTTTTTTGACATTATTATCTATACACCCGGCTTCGTCCCGAACGGAAGCCCGCATTGCTCTAAGCACTATGCACTGCAACAGCGCGCGGAAAAGCGGGAAAAACCACACGTGTAATAGTACATTACTGACGCGGTCATTAATGACTGCATTGCTGGCAGCGCGATGATGATGGCCGATAGCGTAGCTTAGCGCAGGTCCAGGCCGTGAGCGTAGTTAAGCTCAGCTTGTGGCCATCATAGCGTGGCCAGCAGTGCAGTCATTGTGGGTGGACCAAGTCTTGTATAGTGCTTTACTCAAAAATGTCAAAAAAGTAAAAATGTCTAAAATGTCCAAAATTACCAAAATGATCATTTTTGAAATTTTTGATATTTTTGACATTTTTGACATTTGTAATATTTTTGACATTATTGTAATTTTTGACATTATTGACATTATTGACATTTTTAAATTTTTGTCATTTTTTATTTTTTTGACATTTTTTACATTTTTGACATTATTGACATTTTTTACATTTTTTACTTTTTGACATTTTTGAGTAAAGCACTATACAAGACTTGGTCCAAAATGACAAAAAAATAAAAAAGGCAAGAAAGTCAAAAAAGTCAAAAATATCAAAAAGGAAAAATAGTAAAAAAGTTAAAAAAAAGTACAAAACCATCATCTACAACAGCGGTTCCCGAATAGGGTTCCGCGGAACCCTGGGGTTCCGTGAGAGGCTCTCAGGGGTTCCGCGAAAATTCAAGAGTTTAGGTATAAAGACAGTCTCGATTTCGATTATGTTGTCCCGCGTCCCGACGATCCATTAGTTTTGTCCAGATTTTTGATGGTAACACGCGATCAAAATCAAAGTGTTAATAAAAATGGGTCTAAATGTTTAAAAGCATAAAGGACAACGAGTCAAATATGCCTTATTTTGCGTTGTACCTCGCGCTTTAAGCATACCAACTTCAAATGCTTATGTTGAGCGAGGTTTTTCCCACTTATGACGCTTAAATGTTCTAATGTCAGAAATCGTTGCTCTGTAGATTTTGTTCGGAATTCGTAAGTAAATATAAAAATGACGCGGAATTTTTGAGAGAGGCCTGTAGTAATAGAAAATATGCATGGAAACAGAGTCGAAATACCTAAACCATTAAATCAAATGTCTTTTTTCCCCTTCAGTTAGGTAGATTTTTTTGTTTACTCTTACTTTGCTGACCCGCCCGTTTGTTTCCTTCCATTGATTTTGAGTATTTTAATTACACACATTCACATACATTCAACATGTCCTTCATTTATCAGTTACCAGACTCTACGGTGGTTTTACTACCAGTTTTAATGATTTCAACGTTCATTTAGTTAAAAAATAGACCCAAAAATTTCTCGCGGCTCGCGCTTCGCGCTCGCCGCGCAGCCATGTCCTAGATTTTCTGTTCCTGAATGTGGCAACCCTGGTTAGTTTACTTCTTACTTGAACTAGGGTTCCGCCCAAAAACGGTGAACCAAAAAGGGTTCCGTAGCCAATAGAATTCGGGAACCGCTGTCTACAACAATACAACACCCGCGCAAATAAAGAATGGGATTGAAAATGGCGGCTTACGGCGCTTACCACAACGAGTGTAATCCCATTCATTATCTGCGCGGGTTGTACAATGTACTTTTTTCACCAACTATGTTTGAAACAAAACTCGACAATAATGGATTCTCAAAGGAAATTGCTGGTGGCTAAAACTCGACAATAATGAAATCCCATACAACTTTGTTGCGTCACCATCGGAGGAGCACGGCAACCTCGACTTTGTTCAAAGAAGGTTTTCAAAATAATGGCCATAGGTATTACAAGAATTTTTGAGTAAATACAAATTAGTTTTATCCTGTGATATTTCTGACATTTCTATGAAATTAATGACAGACTGTTCACCGAGAATCGTTATATATGAAAACGTCTCGGAATAGTGATAGTTTTTTTTATATATATATTGAATGGGTTTGCTCTTGACCCCAGTCTTGCCCAGAAAGCAAAGACAGGGTCTACGATGGAGCGAGCTTGCCCAGAAGGTGCCTATTCACTCTGGCCTTGAGTTGCTTAATTATCGCGATTTTTAAAGCAAGCCTCTCTTATCACCACGCGTTGAGTTTTGTATTATGAGGACCACAGTGCAGCCGCAGCTGTAACCAAGCGTAGAGCCGCAGAAAAATATAGAGGGCTTCAAATTGTGATGAGTTTAGAAGCCCTGTTTTTTTTTCTCTTTTACCAATTTTCCGTGAACAAACTAATACGAGTAGATGGTAAAGATATGACTTACCTACGACGTGAATGAAGGCGGACCGGACCTGCGTGTGGAACGAGGGCGCGTCCGCAGACACTTCGCAGCGAAACCGTCCCGCCAGCGCTCGCGTCGCGTCCCGTAGCACTACTTGCTGGGACGTCGATCGGGACACCTGGTACAGAGGAATTATAAAATTATGACCTTTGAATTTTTATAGAAAGTGACAGTGAAAAATTCTTTATTTAAATAAGCTCACATAATAAGCATTTTTAAATCGTCAATAGAGAATATGCATTTTTTTTTATCAAAATCAAAAGTATAATGCGTGAGAAAATCAACTGTAATATTAAAACTTTTTTCTTGCATTTTTTTCTCGTGATATAGTTACTTAAAATTATATGACGTCACATGTCACGTTTCAGGCGCGCGTTTACTATGGAGTTAGCCAAGAATTTCCAATTATTTTCAATTATCTCCCTAAATTTTGCGTTAAAGTACGTATGTGTCATACAAAAAAAAATTCTTATTCGATATTCTATCTGACTGTTAAGTTCATAATATTCGAAAGTGAAAAAAACATTAGTTATTTTTCCCTGATTTCATCGTGTGATAAATCTAAAATAATTCATTATTATTTTTTATTTACTGTTACATCATGTTTTTATACGAGTCCGAAGCGATCAAGCTCAAATTTATCAAAACCGGTGACTTATTCATATTCCCTATTCTTTTACCCTACCACCCATTATGACGTCTTCTAGCTGACAAGAAAAATGGGCGCAAGAAATTGTTTAAAAACAAAAAAACCGACTTAAAAAAACCTGAAAATAAAAACACAATTAGCTTCAAAATTAAATACCTCTAAAAAGCAAAAAATAATTTTCAAATCATTAGATACGCATATCATTGCAATAAAACACGTCTATTGAAGTCGGGTGGGGCTGGAGGACAACTTCTTTATTCTAAGAGCCCCACCCGACTTCATTAAGATACACCTTTAAAATCCAAGGTCCAATAAAAATAAAATCAAAACGGTATCATCACTAAAGTATCGTCTTTCAAACAAAAAAAGAATCATCTAAATCGGTACATAAACAAAGAAAATATGGTCGATCATCCGTATAAGTTCATAAAATGGTGACAGTATTTTCAAGTTTTCCTGAAAAATACAGAACCGATTTCAAAATTTCAAAAAATGGGACCAACTTGGGAACAAACCTGATCTAATACTGATGATATTTCCAAATATGTAATATCGTTTCCAGACATTACGTTAACATTGATTGAAAAATAAATAACAATATTTAATATATAGGTACACATATTAAGATCACTAATGGCTACACATTAGATCGAACTAAGATGTTCTTCTTGTAGAAGTCATAATCTGAACCACATTTATCAGCTATCATGCCTTTTTATATATTGTCATGAATAGCATTTTAGCGTATTTGCATCTGATATTCAAATCCATTGAGAACATGGGAAGATAATATGAAAACTTCTCCACATTGTTACGCCCCAGACTAAAAATATCTTGTATAGCAATCTCATTTGACTCTGAAACATTTGCTTATGCTTATCGCCTGAAAATAGCCTTTTTGTACTGCAAAGTTGGCAACAGACACGATCTAACTGATGGTAATCGAAGATGGAGCATCAGAGTTACAAGTGGTCACAAGTTTTGATGGCAATGCAGACAATTTGACCTCAGAAGTAACTCAACAGTGTCCTATTCCCGTCTGAGAAAATGATCTGGTGGCGAGTCGATTTTCTCTAGTATAGTATTTAGTATTGTATAAAAATAGCATTGTAGGTAGATGCTAAAATTTTTAATTAAAAAAAGTGACTCAACACAAGTTTTTTTCATAAGGGACAAGTACCTTTTATGAAAGGGGCAATTGCCCATTATGAAAAAAAAAGTGTTGAGTTATTTAAAAAAAAACATTTTTTCTTTTCATGAGAGGCAAGTACTTGGTCTACATCAGTCTCATCTGATGTTTATTGACGAGGCACTTCACATGGGATCCTCAAACACTGAGGAACTGGGAATCCAACACAACAATGTTAAAACTATTTTATGACGTCAGAATTTCAATAAAAAAATCTAAGTAGTTAGATCGATTGACCATCATTATCTTGTCATACTATTATGGTGTCGTAAGTTCACCTTCATAATGGTATTTCAGAATGTGATCGTTGGTAATTATATTAAATACTTATAAATAATGGTGAGTATATAATTAAAAAAATTCATACAAAATGTAACAACTCTTTTATTTTACCGATCGAACGCTCAATAAGTAAACAAATTCCGTGAATTTATTTTTCTTTTCGAAAAAATACCGATAGAAATAGCGCGCAAAATAGAATCCAAATATTTGAGAAAGTTTTATCGCATCATCATTCCGTGAATTCCTGGTATAAATTCATAAAATAATATTACTAGTACAAAAGTTTGGAAGCTATCAACATCGTCAACGAGACGTTTAATTACAAAAACTCAAAAAGAACAACGTTTACGATGACGATCAAAAGTTTTGAGGGAGCTATTCTAAGAAAAAAACAGGCAAGTCAGGGAAGACAAACTCAGAACACGACCAAAGCGCGTCGCGTAGTTGCGTAATTAAACTACGCCTTTTTATTTCTATGTCCAGTAATATCCTGAGCTCCACTCTATTGATCCGCCATTGGAAAATAAAATCGGTCTCGAAGCTTCCATCCCCTCGTTGTTTACATTGACCACGTCGCGCTCATTTTAATTTCTCGCGATATTTTCTCCTTTTCTGATGACAAGAAGAGTTGAACGCCCCTTTATTGCCCCCTTTCTTGAGACGTTCATTTTTATAAGATCGCCCGAATGGATATTTATGTTCTGGGATTTTCCCTTCTATATGAAATAATCTCATGTCTGTGCTTTCTTGGATATATTAAGCATGGAGGTTGTGTTAGTTTAATATCGTCAAATAAAATTTTATCGCCCCTGGCGTCGTATTATGTTTTTCTTTGTAGACTAGTCTGGTCCTATAAAAATAGGTTTCCAAGTGGCGTATTAAATTTTATGGCATATTACCTTTAAGAGCTTAAAAGCTCTGCGATAATAACAGTATTAGACGCGTTATTAAGTCCTAATTGAATTTTTGCGATCCGTCTGCAATGAGGTTTGTTCTAAACCAGCTTTCGGCTGCGTTCAGACGATAACGCACGACCCAACCTCAACCCAAACTCAGCTCAAACTCAACTCAAACTCACCTCAACCACAGCCCACCTTGAAATACATCGCTTACAATTTTGAGTCTTATGACACTTTAATAAGGTCCTGTGTAATGTCCAGGTGAGTTTGAAGTGAGTTCTGTTTGAGTTCTGTTTGAGTTCGGTTTGAGTTCGGTTTGAGTTTGATTTGAGTTTGGGTTGTGTACGGGTTGAGTTTGAGTTGAGTTCGGGTTGAGCGCGGAGAGTGTGCAGTTGCATCGACAAAATAAAAAAAGAGCTTATTAATGTGTCATAAGACTCAAAATTGTAAGTGATGTATTTCAAGGAGTAGGCTGCGGGTGAGTTGAGTTTGAGCTGAGTTTGGGTTGAGGTTGGGTCGTGCGTTATCGTCTGAACGCAGCCTTCCGCCCGCAGCTTCGTCTGGACTAACACGTAGTGATAAATATTTGGTGGGTTAAACGGTTACTAGATAAATATTAGGTGGGTTATAAATTTTCAGTCATAATTTTTTCGATCGTTTCGAAAAAAGATCGAAGTTCGATCTCCTTATGAAAAAGTACGGGCACTCCTGGACTATATCGTGCGGGCTGAGACCCGTGCCCAGCAGTGAGATAAAAAGAAGTTTATATCCTTCCTCAAGGTCAAAATTCGTAAAAATTTCAAAATTGGTCCAGCACAGTGCTGCCCTGCTAATTGCACTTGCAGTAATCGACACTTTTGGGATTTTCACTTTTTTGCAAAAATGACATCTCATGGGCTTAAGCTATATATAAAAAAATATTTTTAATGTTTTTTTTTATTGTAACTATGTTTTTTATTTAACGCAAAACACAGTACTTGCACAAAAGTATTGCTTATGCTAACAAGATCTGCAGCAATCAGCATGTACTGAAATGTTTTGCAGTACTTGATACGTTTACTGTAGTTTCATTTAGCACATAATTCTTTGCTAGGAATAGAAACTAAAGCCAAACGCAGTATTCCACAATACTGCGTTTAAATGCATGGAGTATAAAGAAAAGCTACTATTGCGTTGCTAAGACTAAATGCAGCATTCTACAGTGCTGCATTTGCGAGTAGCAAGGTTACTTATCACACACTATGCTACCTACGCACAGACCGAAGCCGCAAGGTACAGTGCTGCGTTTCACGCTAGCAAATCAGTCATAAACGTCATTCGCGGATGGAACACGTGTGTGCCTAAGCCACGTCGTGCTCGTGGTTCTTATAATTTCTTTATATAATGTTCTAGTGGTTTTGAGAAGTTTATTTATTTATTTAAGTATCTAGTTCTGGTGTAGGTCGCACATTCATTTCACTATGGAGTTAGAGGCAGATAATAAGCTAGCCTTCCTAGACATTCTTATCATCAGGAATTCTGATCAAACCTTGAGCCACATTGTGTATCGAAAAGCAACACATACAGATGGTGATCTCAATAGTGAATCCCACCAGCATCCTTTACAGGTAGCTACCGTAGGAAAATCTTTGTTTCAAAGAGCACGCGGGATCTGTGACCACCAACACCTGACGGCTGAGCTTCATCATGTCAAGCACGTAATGCGAAGTAACAAACTGCTAGTACCACGCCTCCATCACAGAAACCGTATCAAGCCAGTCACAGTAGAACGAGGACCTGCCATTCTACCTTACATGAAAGGTGTCGCTGACAAGATTGGAGATATTCTGAAGCAGGCGTCTATGAAGACCTACTTCAAGCCGCCGAGCAACATAAACCAATTATTTTGACCTGTCAAGTGCAACATCCCCTTTCAAGATGCAGGCGTCTACAACCTAGATTGCGACTGTGGGCTCTTTTACATTGGGCAAACAGAAAAGTATAGGGACGCGCGATAAAGAACATGTAGCTGACATGAAGAATAGGGCGCGTTAACAAGTCTGCAGTGTGTGAAAATGCCTCAAAAGAACCCAACCATACATTAGATTTGATAAACCACAAAACTTGCCAAAAAACAAAGACTCATTCCCGGAATGCTACGCGAGGGTATTGAAATCAACAAATATCCAAATTTCAATAGAGAAGATGGTTGGAGAGTACCACCAGCTTGGGACCCCATAATTTATCAACTAAAATCCCGTCCTAAATCACACACTGCAGGATCTAAAGATACAGTACGTATAGTATTGCTTTCTCTGTGGATACAGTTAGTTCGTTTTGTAGATAGGGATCAAAGGGGAGGTCGAGACAACCTCTCTGAGTTTTCTACCGCCAGTTATTTCTCTGAGAGTTCTTTGTGGAAAATTCAGTAGCTAGTTCTTGATTTCTAATTAACTTTAATCAATTTAATTAACACAAATCCCATCCAACTGCAGCGAGGTGTGAGACAGGGAGACGTTATTTCTACAAAGCCGGAGTTTACAGCTGCGTTTGAGGACATCTTTAAACTCTTAGACTCGGCACCAACATTAATGACCAGTACCTAACACACCCTCGTTTTGCCGATGTATAGTTTTTATGGCTGAGACCTTGGAAGACCTGAAAACAATGCTCGAAGATCTCCGTAGTGCTTTCCAAAGAGTGGGTCTCAGAATAAACATGGATAAGACGAAAATCATGTCGAATACCCATGTTGTACCCGCGCCAGTTCCTGTTGGGAACACTATTACACTTCCAAAAAATTGTTTTATTTCGTTTTTTAGCTACTTAAATATCTGAAGCCAACACTTTTAACTAGTATCATGCATAAAAATAGTACATTATTGCTAATTAAAAACGCAGTTTTGAACATGTGCTAGGTAATTTTGCAGTAATAAACATAGATACTGCATTTGGTCTTAGTGATACTGTAATGTCCACAATCCCAAATGGTAGGTAAAAATGCAGTATTCCGCATTTTGTTAGGATGACATCGTTAAAGTAAAACAAAAAATATGTCAATAGAACGCTTGATTTTTTTCTTCATTTTTAGGTATACTTTCAATGTAGACTTGTTGCCTAGATATCAAAAAATATGTTTCCCGCGTTTATCTCCAAACCGCCATTTTGCAAGTACTGCGTTTGCAATAAGGAGGGCAGAGTAGTATACGCGAGAAAACGCAGAGTACTTTCGCATTTATAATATTAAAACTATTAGTATGGATTAAATTATTTATTTTTAGTATACCTAGTTTATTGAAGGAATTCACAAATATTAAATATCTGTTCAAATTTTAATGTAATCTAGGGAGCTCGTAATATTTTTTGTTCGTACTAAACCATTTTAAAAATAAAATAAAATAAAAAATAAAATACAATAATATATATAATATTAAACCATATAAATATAATTTTAAACCAGTAATATTCGGGTTAACCCGAATTTAGAAAAAAACGCGCGTTACATACCTTATTTGTTTGATACAAAAATCATCCATTTGATACTAAGTACATCAATTTTATTTGCCAATGTTTTTATAAAATAAACAAAGACCCAACTAGTTTATAAACAAATACGCGTCATTTCGTCGTTTCTGTTGAAAATACGCGGTATTTCTACGCACTACAGAACAGCATCTCCGTTTCTCGTCCTATCTCAATAAAAAACGTCTCAGTTGATAGTTTGAATGGGCCAGTATTCACTATGGGGTTCCTTGCCTTGCCAAATCACCTACCATCAGTGCACGCGCTTGCTTTATTTTATTCCATGGTTGTACAAAAAGATGGGAAAAACATCAAGATTTTACGACTTTTGGGTACAACCGCATTTTGTACGCATTTTTTTATAATGCACTTAAATATTACAGACAAAATGTAAGCGTAAAGCTAGTTTTTGGCCTTTATCATTTTGCCAAAAAACAATATTTCATAAAACTACCATAAATTATGATTATTTCTAGAGGTAAGTGACCAAGGCTGCTCTGTGCGTGCCATACACGATATTCATTAGTTAGTGGATGAATATGAGATTCTTGGTTGGTGCGCTACACTAGCGACTTAAATAAAGACGAAATTGTGAAATGTGTTCTTATAGTGCACTCCGAAGAAGCTTTATGGTACTTTTCATAGCTTATTCCATATTTTCTAGCCTTTCATTTAGTTGTCGTTTAGTTTATTGCTAATATTGGCCACTTTTAGCAATAAAATACCTTTAAACTAAACGACGAGCTAGAAATATTGTTTAAGCATCAAAAAGTACTATAAATTATCTTTGGAGTGCACTATAAGAACATAATTCACAATTTCGTCTTTATTTAAGCACTATGATTTTTTTGTCTTCGTGGACAAGAAAATGGATAACAGCGTTTTCTGACGAACTTACTGAGACTACGACAACATTCTCACACATTGCACTAAACTTAAGTATTGCCTAAGTCTCTTCCTAACTACACCTTGACCAAATTAAGTAGGTATTACGGTGTTATAAACTTAGCTGTAATGCGTCATTTTGGTCGAGTTGTAGTTAGGAAAAAACTAGGCGATTCTTAAGTTTAGTGCACATGTGTGGTCTTGCAATGGTCTATGAAGTGATGATAGTGTTCAGATACTAGAAGGACTACTTTTTGACTAGACGGCTGTACTCTTATCCAAATTAACACTTACATTTTGCATCTTGCGTACACATTTTACATCTTGAAAACACATATTGTGTTTTTTTTTGTATCAATAACTATTATTTTGTCCTTTGCTGTCGCATACGGACGCTATTAACCAGAGTGAGATAGGATGCAATAACCAGTTTCAGCGATCCTTTCTCGTGAAAGGTAAACATAATAATAATAGTATAATAAAAATAAATTGCGGTACCTTTATTTCCTTAAGTACCTTCTTATACAAAAACAGAAGATAATCATGAAAATAATGCACTCTTAATAGGGGAGCGCTTCAGGCCGCAAACAACCTAACCTTATTAATGTTAGTGTTATGTATGACCCATACAGGGTTGCCATGCTGTTGGTGTCAATTTTATATTATATTTACATTAATATACAACGTGTTACAAAAAAACTCCTAACGCCGAATATGGTATATAGCACGGGTCACCAAGTAGTTTCGTTCGGGGTCCGTTTTAAGAAATGAAATGACCATCGCGGTCCGCCCAAGATTTTATAGATTATTACAGAAATGTAATTATTAGGTACTTAAAGTAGATATATTTGCAAATTCCTGTGTTCTCGCGGTCCGCACAAAATGGGTAGGCGGTCCGGATGTGGTACCAAGGTAGTTGTTCAGCTGTTTCATACAAAAATTACAACGAATATATGAAACAACCGATTATTTTTTCGCGATTTCAGAGTTGGTCCCATAGTAAAAGTTGTTCAGTTTGATGACAGAAACTATCATTGCAAAAATGCGTGGCAAAAAGCAAAACAAAATAACTCTCACTTAAGTTTATTCGTTTTAAGTTTTATGCCGTACCTTTAAAGTTATTTATTATATTTTTATAATTATTATATTTAACTTCAGTCAATTGCAATGCAAAGATTTTGCATTATATTACGTTTAAATTACCAAATCTATACAACGTGTTTAAAAAAATACCAGTAATGTCGAATATCTTATATAGTAATATTCGACATTACTTACTATTATTTTTTTATTTATTATTACTTGTATTTTCATAAAATGTAAGACGATAATTGTAAAAATTAATATTTATTAAAAGAGTAAAGCGATGATTAAGTCCTTTACTTACAAAATCCCAATGAGAGCAAAGCAGTTCGGTTCTTTGCTTTTTTTGCCAAATGCGACCTTCCAACAACACCCAAAAAGAAAACAAATACCTTAAGGTGAAGTCGGCTCGGGGCTACCGAGATATTGAGGGGGCGAAGCAGCGGGCGGGCGGAGCAGGCGCGGGGGGCCGCGCGCATATTCGTAAACATGCGAGCGCTCGTATTTACGTAGATGAGCATCAAAGTATCGAGCGATGACCAATTTTGCCGCAATCTGTCAAGTCACTGTGGCGTTTCGGTGAGGCTGCTCGCCTGATACGCGAGAGATCTCGGTTCGAAACTCTGTCGGACCAAAAGTTTTTTGATGGTTTTTACGATATTCTAGAATGTTTACATTGCTTATACAATATTTACCTATATTTTTTTATATAGGTTTATTTATATAGGTAGTCCATAATTTTTATTTTAGCTGCTGCACCTTTAAAATATAGTTTTATCTTTATCATTTGTGAAAAGAGTAAAATAACACTTTATAAACCTATAACTTTGCTTGTTTTTTATGAAAAAGACAGTTAGTTTATAAAATCTATAATAAACTCTAAAAAACAATAAGCATTTACATCTTTTGTATTTTCTTTTATTATACTGACGCGGTACGTTTGCTGTTTACAAAGCACTTCGGGGTCTTGTAAATAGCAGACGCATTAGTCTGACACGTCTGCTATTTACAAAGCAACTTCGGGTGGCTAACGCGTCGGGTACCTATTTACGAATATGCGGCCCGCGCAGCGCGGCTGCTACTTCCGCGGCACTGTAGGCTGTTGTAGGCGAGATGTCGTAGGGTAAATGTGCCAATAATGATTCCCAAAAAGTAATTGCAAAAAAATGTTTTAGTTAATAATAAAAGGTTCTCGAATACTAATAATAATTCTAATTGCTAGTTTTATTACACAGGTATTTACTGTAATAGTCTAATAAATATCACATTGATGTATGTACAATTAATAAACACTACACAGGGTTATTTGTAAAACACCAACAACCTTGCAGGAGTAGATTACTAACATCATAAACAACAACATTAATTTGTTCTACGACTTTTCCGAAAACAAACAAAAAAAACTACTTTCCATACAAAGCTCGATCAATAATTGCATGGAAAATTTCTCGAAAAGTACTCATCCTAGACTGATGGTGTTTATGATAAAATTAAAGGCCTTGGTGAGATCTTCATTTTAGATGACAGCTGTCAAATTTAAGTTTGATAAATTTGAATTTGACAGCTGTTAGATATGTAAAGTTAAGATCTCACCAAGACCTGAATTTTGTTTTTAAATTCTTTGGTCAGCCCCCTAGCACAGAGAAACACAATATAATATAGCGTTTTATCGAAAAATACAAGTACAATTCCAAGATAGCGGATAGCGGCCAACTTTTTTTGTTAGTGTGCTGATTTTGACGAAACTCGGTTTGGGGCACTATTTTGACAAGAAAACAGCAACGCAATGTTAAAAATAAAAAAATCAAAGAAGGCGGCCATCTTTGTTGTTTGCGGGCTGATTTCTATGAAACTCGGTTTGGGGCACTACTTTGACATTATAACACCAACGCAATGTTAAAAATTAAAAAAATCCAAGATAGCGGCCAATTTTAACATTGAAAATGTTTTTTCGATAGTTTCAGTAAAGTACCCAATTTCAGCCAGAGTGAGACATCGCCCTGGTCCAGTGAGTTTTGGGTCTACGTGAATGTGATAAGCGTCAAAAGATGCGTCTTGGCAAGGGCTAAAATATGGTGAAAAAGTTTTTTTTTAAAGTCCAGAACTTTTTCGAAAATCGCATAAATGTAGAAAAATGACACACTTTTTCGGGGTCTTTTTTCACTAAATCAAAAATTTCTCAAAAACGAAAAGCTATATTGAAAAAATGAAAAAAATCCCTAGAGATATGGAGTTGGACTACGTTTCACTCTTACGGTCTGGGCTGTAGCTTATCCTTTATGTAGCGAAATGTCGGGATACTGCCTATTGTTACAGTGATTTTATATTTTGTATTTTTTATTTATTTCCACAGTTCTTTTTTGATAAAAAAAAATTAAACTTTAATTAATTAAATAAAACTTGTAATACTTGTCAGTGTTATTAAACTCGACGTTCGTATGGCCTATAAGCGCCAAGATGATCTTTGTTGTGGAAGTTTTTATTTTCCTTTTGAATTGATTTACTGTTTAATTTTGACGTTATAGTAGCACTGGTCGGATGGTCATAATGTTGTACATGATTCAATAAAATTAAATTACCGGATGCATTTTTTACTGCGTCCACTCGCACACATTTTAGAGCGATCGTGACGCGACCCTGGTACGACCATTTATCATAGAGCTACTCTTCCGAGGCAAATGCTACTGCACGATAGGTCCGACATATTTGGCTAACCATAACACGATAACTATTTGTCTCGCGGAATCAGTAAAGCCAATACACTGTAATTTGAATTAGGTAGGGTGTTTTGGCATGACAAAACATAAATAAAATTATATTGCATTTTTTTGTATGTATATGCTTATATATCTTTATATATTATATAAAACTAAAAAAATAGGGATATAAAAGACACTTAAATTAATCGATTTAGGCCTATAAATCCAAAACACTGTAACTCAAGTTACAGTGTTTTGGATGAATTAATCGAAGTTCTTGACAATCTTTTTTCTACCTACCTATTCGTTTGCACGGCAGTGTGACCCAATTTTTTTAAAAGTATGGTACAGGTTTGAAACTTGTTTCCAAGTATCGATATTATCATTAGGGCAGATTTTTACTATGCACCAAAAAATCTATCCTGGTTAAAAAAGTTACAACTAACTGCACTGAAGCCAAAAATATGAACGTTTTTTTTGTTAGCAATTACTGTAGGAGCAAAAGAGATGACGCTATTATCTCCAGTACACGTGGCGTACATCTCCAGGCGTGTCGTAGTGAGTTTTTGTGTGTAGGTAAACGGATAAACGAATCTTGAGCGAAAGTTGAACAGAAGAAAGGTTTTAGTTTGAGGCCCGAGGCCAAGCCGAGGGCCACAATAGGTACTTACGAGTAGATACAGAAAAGTAGATTCAAAATATTATATCGTGGGTTGCTGTTATTTCAATTTCGAGATTTGAAATGACTTGATCAGTCATGTCACATGTCTTTCTTAGTTACTCTGCGATTCCAAACTGAACGAGAGTATGATGATGATGCCTAGGTAAAAATAGTTTGCAATTGCAATGAGGGTTGTTATCGCACATTCGAGTGATGATGAAGTCGGCGCGAGAGTCTCGCATGCTGCATTTGATTTTGATTAGTTTTTTATTAGGTTATTTTATGTAGAAATTCAGATTTTATTTGTTATACTTACATAGTACTTAGGTTACCTTTCAATAAAATATTAATGTTCTATAAGAATGGAATAAAAAAAAATATTTATTAAAAGTCATTAACTTCATTTTCAAAGTAACAGAAGGTCGTGAAAGGCACGAGATGTGTGATTTTATTGTTTGTGGGCTAATTTCAATCTAACTCGGTTTGGACACTATTTTGACAAGAAAACAGCAACGCAATGTTAGAAATAAAAAAAGTCAAAGATGGCGGCCATCTTCATTGTTTGCGGGCCAATTTCTATGAAACTCGGTTTGTGGCACTATTTTGACATTATAACAGCAACGCAATGTTAAAATAGAAAAAATCCAAGATAGCGGCCAACTTTTTTGTTTGTGGGCTAATTTCAATGTAACTCGGTTTGGGGCACTATTCTGACAAGATAACAGCAACGCAGTGTTAAAAATATAAAAAATCCAAGATGGCCGCCAACTTTATTGTTTGTGGTCCAATTTAGATGAAACTCAGTTTGGGGCACTATTTTGACAAGAAAACAGGTATACAATGTAAAAAATATAAAATCCAAGATAACAGTCAACTTCTTATTTGTTCTCCTTTTTTTCAACCGAGTAACATCGAAATCAACCTGAAAACAGAGTTGACTGCCCCTTTTGTGTTTTTTACCATTGCGTTGCTGTTTTCTTGTCAAAATAAATAATAAATATTTGACAACATCACATACATTGCTCCAATCCCAAAGTAAGTAGCTACAGCACTTGTGCTATGGAAATCAGAAACAACGGTGGTATGACACACACCCCCCTAGTAGCATTTTGTGATGGCATCCATTGGCCAACAGTTGGGAATCCGTTGGGATATAGTTAGTTGGATTGCCTACATAAAACTAACATTGGCCCAATGCAGTCAAATATTAACATTTCGTCCAACCATATACCAACATTGGGCCAACGCTTTTACTACTACCGTTAGTAAAAAACTGTCGGCATTTCTGCAGTATATTTATAGTAGGCCCTATTAGTAGTCAACTAACATTGGCCAAATGCAGTCAAATATTATCATTTCGTCCAACCATATACCAACATTGGGCCAATGCTACTACTACTACCGTTAGTAAAAAACTGTTGGCATTTCTGCAGTGTATTTATAGTAGGCCCTATTAGTTATCAACTAACTTTGGCCCAATGCAGTAAAATATTATCATTTCGTCCAACCATATACCAACATTGGGCCAATGCTACTACTACTACTGTTGGTAAAAAACTGTTGGCATTTCTGCAGTATATTTATAGTAGGCCCTATTAGTTATCAACTAACTTTGGCCCAATGCAGTAAAATATTATCATTACGTCCAACCATTTACCAACGTTGGGTCAATGTTACTACTGCCTACCGTTAGTAAAAAACTGTTGGCATTTCTGCAGTGTATTTATAGTAGGCGCTATTAGTTATCAACTAACTTTGGCCCAATGCAGTAAAACATTATCATTACGTCCAACCATTTACCAACGTTGGGTCAATGCTACTACTGCCTACCGTTAGTAAAAAACTGTAGGCATTTCTGCAGTGTATTTATAGTAGGCCCTATTAGTTATCAACTAACTTTGGCCCAATGCAGTAAAATATTATCATTTCGTCCAACCATATACCAACATTGGGCCAATGCTACTACTACTACCGTTAGTAAAAAACTGTTGGCATTTCTGCAGTATATTTATAGTAGGCCCTATTAGTTATCGACTAACTTTGGCCCAATGCAGTAAAATATTATCATTATGTCCAAGCATTTACCAACGTTGGGTCAATGTTACTACTGCCTACCGTTAGTAAAAAACTGTTGGCATTTCTGCAGTGTATTTATAGTAGGCGCTATTAGTTATCAACTAACTTTGGCCCAATGCAGTAAAACATTATCATTACGTCCAACCATTTACCAACGTTGGGTCAATGCTACTACTGCCTACCGTAAGTAAAAAACTGTTGGCATTTCTGCAGTGTATTTATAGTAGGCCCTATTAGTTAACTAACTTTGGCCCAATGCAGTAAAATATTATCATTTCGTCCAACCATATACCAACATTGGGCCAATGCTACTACTACTACCGTTAGTAAAAAACTGTTGGCATTTCTGCAGTATATTTATAGTAGGCCCTATTAGTTATCGACTAACTTTGGCCCAATGCAGTAAAATATCATCATTACGTCCAACCATTTACCAACGTTGGGTCAATGCTACTACTACTACCGTTAGTAAAAAACTGTTGGCATTTCTGCAGTATATTTATAGTAGGCCCTATTAGTTATCGACTAACTTTGGCCCAATGCAGTAAAATATCATCATTACGTCCAACCATTTACCAACGTTGGGTCAATTCTACTACTGCCTACCGTTAATAAAAAACTGTTGGCATTTCTGCAGTGTATTTATCGTTGGCCTTATTGGATATCAACTAATATTCATCCAATGCAGTAAAATATTATCATTACACCCAAGCTATTACCAACGTTGGGCCACTGCAACCGTTTAGACGATTTAGATCATGATTTTCTTATTATGAAAACTGACAGCTTCTTTATAATTAGACAATACCACATTGTCACTAATGCAATACAAATCGCAGATACAAGGCCTCGGCACGGATCTTGAGCGGTGAAATTTTATGCGAAGACAGGAAGTCATTTTTAGGTCTCGTTAGCGGGGTACGCGCATAGAGAGAGACGTACGTGCCGTGCCGTGCCGCAGCAGTGTGTAGCCAAAGAGTACCTAATTGTACCAACCAAAATTTATCACTAAGCGGTCGTTCGCACGAATGTCTTTTATCTTATGTCTAGGCCATAAGGTAATTTTTCCCGTGGAACATCGTCATCGTCCACACAGCTGAGAAGTCATGTGACGTTCCACGGGAAAAGTTGCCTTATGTTATGGCCTGGCCATAAGGTAACAATATTATTATTACGTCCAACCATTTACCAACGTTAGGCCAATGCTACTACTACTACCGTTAGTAAAAAACTGTTGGTATTTCTGCAGTGTATTTATAGTAGGCCCTATTATTTATCAGCTAACTTTGGCCCAATGCAGTAAAATATTATCATTTCTTCCAACCATATACCAACATTGGGCCAATGCTACTACTACTACCGTTAGTAAAAAACTGTTGGCATTTCTGCAGTGTATTTAAGGTTGGCCTTATTGGATATCAACTAATATTCACCCAATGCAGTAAAATATTATCATTACACCCAACCTATTACCAACGTTGGGCTACTGCAACCGTTTAGACGATTTAGATCATGATTTACTTATTATGAAAACTGACAGCTTCTTTATAATTAGACAATACCACATTGTCACCAATGGAATACAAATCGCAGATACAAGGCCTCGGCACGGATCTTGATCGGTGAAATTTTATGCGAAGATAGAAGTCATTTTTAGCTCTCGTTAGCGGGGTACGCGCATAGACAGAGACGTACGTGCCGTGCCGTGCCGCAGCAGTGTGTAGCCAAAGAGTACCTACTTGTACCAACCAAAATTTATCACTAAGCGATCGTTCGCACGAGTGTCTTTATTTTTACCGCCGACAACGTTCCACGGGAAAAAGGTATCTATGTCTAGACCATAAGGTAACTTTTCCCGTGGAAAATCGTCATCGTCCGTGCAAACACAGCTGAGAAGTCATGTGACGTTCCACGGGAAAAGTAACCTTTATGTTATAGCCTGGCCATAAGGTAACAATATTATTTTTATGTCCAACCATTTACCAACGTTAGGCAATTGCTACTACTACTACCGTTAGTAAAAAACTGTTGGCATTTCTGCAGTGTATTTATAGTAGGCCCTATTAGTTATCAACTAACTTTGGCCCAATGCAGTAAAATATTATCATTACGTCCAACCATTTACCAACGTTGGGTCAATGCTACTACTGCCTACCGTTAGTAAAAAACTGTTGGCCTTTCTGCAGTGTATTTATCGTTGGCCTTATTGGATATCAACTAATATTGACCCAATGCAGTAAAATATTATCATTACACCCAAGCTACTACCAACGTTGGGCCACTGCAACCGTTTAGACGATTTAGATCATTATTTACTTATTATGAAAACTGTCAGCTTCTTTAAAAATAAGACAATACCACATTGTCATCATTGCAATACAAATCGCAAATACAAGGCCTCAGCATAGTATAATAATGAGTACTAGCGTACAGTATGGCCGCTCCCTGCCTCCCGCTGAATGCGCCCCCACCCGCGATCAGTTACCTCACAGTTACCCGACTGCCAAGGACGCGGTGCGCAATCAGTGAAATCAAGACTGCATAATGTTACCGACCAGAGGCCGTATTACAAGCTCTTAAATCCTGCCAGATTTATAAATTGCTGTAGTGACATCTCTATCTCGTCGTATAGCAAATAAAAGATTTTTGGCCGAAGGGTGTCCTATTCCGCCGGTTTCGAGGTCGCCTTCTTTACGTGTAAATTAGTTAAGATATAATATATTATGTATGTTAGTCTGTAAGGTATTTATTATATGGGCCTAATATTGTAAACGATATTTCTGTTGCCTGAAATAAATGATTATTATTATTATTAAAAGAGATAGATTGATAGCCAGTCAGAAAACTGCCTGGAAATCAGAGGTCATAATATAATATGGCCCCAGCAAACGTTATAACCTCATTAGATTTCTTTTTGGTCTAACTTCCAAATTCAAAATCTCAGCGACATTTTTGTACAGCTCGCGCCATATAACTTGATCCAATGTTTTGTACCACGTGACCTGTGCACTACAATTTTTGTAGTAAAAATTGCTACTGCGCAGGCCTCATCGTCTATGGTTTGGGTCAAGTTATTTTGCGCGAGCTGTAATACAAATGTAAATAAGCTGAGGCAGTTGACAAATACTACGTAATAGGTTATTAGAACGCGTTTGTTTCATACATTTTGTCGTGAGTGACCGAGGTGTGGCCTCGGCATGGTGGATCTTGAGCGGTGAAATTTTATGCGCAGACAGAAGTCATTTTTAGGTCTCGTACTTGTACCTACTATTATGTATTCTGTGGTCTCGTTAGTGGGGCGGGGTACGCGGATAGAGAGAGACGTACCTACGTGCCGTGCCGTGCAGCAGCAGTGTGTAGCCAAAGAGTACCTACTTGTAGGTACCAACCAAAATTTATGACTAAGCGATCGTTCGCACGAGTGACTTTATTTTTACCGCCGACAACGTTCCACGGGAAAAGGTATCTTATGTCCAGGCCATAAGGTAACTTTTCCCGTGGAACATCGTCATCGTCCATGCAAACACTGCTGAGAAGTCATGTGACGTTCCACGGGAAAAGTTACCTTATGGCCTGTTATTGATATAATTAAATTATTATATAATTATTATTTTTATATGAACGTTATTATTATAGGTGTTTATGATTTTGTGGAGACAAAATAATGTGAAGTAGACATGTAGAACTTGTACTATTATGTATTCTGTGATGTAGAGTCGCTCACAATAGTCACATTCTATACCTACTACTTACCAATTTTTATTATATTTGGAAGTTAGCTAACCATTACAATAATGTACAAATAACTTTATAAATGAAATTAGGCTAGCCACACACAGACGGAATCACGTTACGGAATTCCGAACGGAATTTCGACAATGTATGAAGATTCCGTACGGAAAAATCCCGCATGTATGTGGCAGCCCGGCAGCCCATAGATTTTGTATGCATTTGCTGCGTTCGGAATCACGTATGTACCTACTGAATTCCGTAACGGGATTCCGTCTGTGTGTGGCTTAAGGTAATCGATCGAGCAAGCGCGAAGCGTTTCTGCTTGTGGAGCATGTCTATCTTATCTGCAGCTTAAGGACGGCCACACACAGACGGAATCACGAAACGGAATCTCGAAACGGGATCCCGATTCGGAATTCCGAACGCAGCAATTGCATACAAAATCTATGGGCCTGCCAAACACATGCGTTAAGATTCCGTACGTAACGGAAAAAAGCCATTCCGAACGCAAGACTTCCATAGATTTTGTATTGGTCGCCACACACATTTTGGCCATTCTTTTTTTATTATTTTGCTAAGTTATTTATTAGTTCTTTTTTTACCAAAAAACAACAAAAAAACAATAGAATGGACTTAAGCGTAATATAAATAATAAATAGTCTATAATATGCATTTTTTCTTTAATTTTAGTTGAACTTATGCACTTGGCCAAAAGACTTGAAGCCAATTAAGTTTAAATTTAATTCTGATATCGAACATTTAATAATAGCTGTTGTAGGCTACTCATGCACAGATTTTTTTGCGCAGGTAAAGTACGGAATTGGAATTCCGTACGTACGTGATTCCGTACGTACCACCACACACAAACGTTTTTTTTCGTTCGGAATACGGCTAAGTCAGACGCTAGACTTTGATGAGTAAACATTGAGTGAAGATGAATTATTTTGACGACCATGTACTATTTTAATAGCGATTTCACTTTTACTTTACCTGTGCAAAACAATCTGTGCATGAGTAGCCTACAACAGCTATTATTAAATGTTCGATATCAGAATTAAATATAAACTTGGCTTCAAGTCTTAAGTTCAAGTCAAGTGCTTAAGTTCAACTAAAAAAAAATTGAAAAACCCGCCTGCATAAAAAGACAAGTCAACTGAAAAGATGGAAACAAGATTAAATGTTAAAGGCAACATAAAACATAATAACATGCAGTCGGAGGCATGCATTTATTTATATGCCTCCGACTGCACGTTATTATGTTGCCTTTAATATTTAATCTTGTTTCCATCTTTTCAGTTGACTTGTCTTTTTATGCAGGCGGGTTTTTCAATTTTTTTAATTTATTTTTAATTTATATCTTTTTAGTTATTATATATTACGGTCATAATGTACTTTTTTGAAATCCTTATAATAAGCCCTTTAATTTGACAGCCATATTGCAGTATTCTAAAAAAAACACTACGTATAATACCACCGTGCAGGCGCCATGTTGGTTTTTTTTATAACGCCACCTTCTTAAGAACACTTGGGCTGACGAGACAAATCTAACGATATCTTAATTACAGAAATCCATTTAGCCATTTGAAAGATATGAGGTAATAAAGAATATTACATACAAACACACATACAAACAAACAAATAAACATACTTACATACAAGATACGCGCGAAAAACATAACCCTTTCTTTGCAGTCGGGTAATTAAAGAAAAAATGCATAATTATAGACTATTTATTATTTATATTACGCTTTGGTCCATTCTATTGTTTTTTGTTGTTTTTTGGTAAAAAAACAACTGTGGTCTGTTGTAGCTGTTGAGCTGTAATAAAAAATGTAGCATTCCGTACGGAATAAAAACGGTTGTTTGTGGCGACTGGCGACCAATACAAAATCTATGGAAGTCTTTCGTTCGGAATGGTTTTTTTTCCGTGAGAGATTCTGAATGCACGGGCCCTCATGTGGAATTCCGTAATGGATAAAATTACGTACGGAACGTTAACGCATGTGTGTGGCAGGCAGGCCCATAGATTTTGTATGCAATTGCTGCGTTTGGAATTCCGAATCGGGATTCCGTTTCGAGATTCCGTTACGTGATTCCGTCTGAGTGTGGCTGGCCCTAAAGCCCGCTCCAGATTCCTGCGTGATTCACGACGTGAATTCACGCCGTAATTTTGCCGCGAAGTCAGCGTGAAAAGCATGACCCTCCACACTCGCTATCGTTCACAGTTTAGTTCGCGCGCTCGTCGAGAATGGACGCCGAGTTATGCACTGCTATCTTTGTTTTTTAGCATCCCATCAGGCCCATCTTACCCACTGGGCACTCTGGGCACTTGCCCAGGGCCCCGCGATTGATAGGGGCCCCTTGTTTCTTGCCAGATCGCTTAATGATAACGGATGCTTATTATATTACGAAAAAAATATCTAAGAGTAGATACCTCTTCAAACCACATTGATTTTCAATCACTAACCCTTAAATTCTAAAAAAGTTACTTTAGTGGATTATACAATAATTATGTTCTTATTAAAATCGCGCTGCGCGGCCGTTTTCTTTACTTTAGACAGGCATAATTACGAGATTATTTGATAAAACTGACTAAAAGTCGCGCTGCGCGGCCATTTTTTTTACTATAGACAGGTAAAATAACGAGATTATTGGATGACACTGACTAAAAATCGTGCTGCGCGGCCGTTTTTTTACTATAGGCAGGCGAAATATCGAGATTATTTGATGAAACTAACTAAAAATCGCGCTGCGCGGCCGTTTTTTACTATAGATAGGCAAAATAACGAGATTATTGAATGAAAACTACTAAAAATCGCACTGCGCGGCCGTTTTTTTCACTAAAGTCAGGTAATCGGTAATACCTATTACAAGATTAGTGAATGAAAGTGACTAATAATCGCGCTTTGCGGCCGATTTTTACTATACCTAGACAAGCATTTTTCTAAAAAAATCTGGCATTCTGTGCCTCATATACAGGTATCCTCTCTTACTTTGATGGTAACTCAAGTCAAGGTCATAGGGGCCCCATTATCCTAATGTGCCCAAGGCCTCAAATAGGTTAAAGACGGCCTTGCATCCCATAAAATGGTTTCGGCATGATAACACTCAATCATCACAAGTTCCTGCTCGTTCGTCCAAATGACGGTCATTTTGACGCACCGTACTCCGCAAATAAATAAAAACCTCAAGGCACGGTACTGTTTTCACGCGCGAGTGTGGATGCGCTTGCGTTCACGGGAGGTTCGCGCACCGCGAACCCTTTGAAGCGGGCGCAAATACCGACACCGAACGGGGAACAAGGCGTGAACAGGCGCGAAGCCCGTGAACGGCCGCGAAAACCATCCACATTCGCGCTTCACGCCTTTCACGGGTGTTCACGCCGCGAATGTGGAGGCTGCTTAAAGAAGTTGCGTTCGCGACTGTACAATCCGGATCGAGCGGGAGGGATCCCGCTCGATCCGATCCGTGCCGGCCGGCCGAGCCGAGCCGAGGGTGGCCCGGCGGCGTATTGCCATACTGTATATCAGTACAGACACCCATAGTCTGTACTCGATCACTTTGTGCTCATTAAAATAACGAATATGTCGAAGCAAGTACAGATCAGTCTGTATAATTTTGCGACCTCTTTACAAAATCAAATATAAGTTCAAGTAAGTAATAAAAAGAAATTAGGTGAGATAAAATTTGAATAATTTATTTTTAAATTCACAGTTTTTAGCCACTTTTTATGTCCTAAGAATCTAGGCGCGCATGCTCACCCTCGCGCACGTGACGCGAGCGGGGGAAGGCAGGTGACGGAAGGGGGACTCGCGCGGGTCGACTTGTGTGATGCGCAAACAGTGACAAAAATTTCAATTTGTGTGGGGAAAAGTTTGGGGTAAAAATGTAAAAAAATTTTTTTTTTTTACTTTATAAATTGATTGTACTGCTGTTATAGAATGACCTGACAAAATTTGAAAAGGGGTCCAAAAATGACCCTGTATACAGTTTGCTCACATATTTCTAAAGCAAAATATGACCTTTTTATATTGATGGTAGGTTGCCTAATCATTTAAATAGATTGCGATATTTGACTATTAAAAAAAATAGTGGGTATAAATAAAACTTTATCTAAAATTGTAATATTTTTCCGGGAAGATAAAAGTATTAGAATAATTATATTATTTGGTATTTATATAAATTAATAACAGTGAAAGATTATAAAAAGATATATTAGGTACTAAATAAATGTATTTTTTATTATTATTTTAAAATATAATCTGATGTTTCTTTGCATTTGGTTGATATTTCGATATTTTTCGACACATCTCTTATACTTTGTATGCGACTTTTTCCTTTTGTAATTTTCCTATTTCTTTTTGTAATGCAACCGATGTTGGTTAAACGCCTTTTTTATCTTAGATCTAGTTCTAGATAGATACCTTAAGAGCCATATTACATCTCGACTGTGATTTTTGCGTAAAATGGTCAATTTTGGCGTTCTTGATCTCAGAAACAAAAATACATCAACAATTTTGACTTACTGAATAGTGCAGATTAGCTGTCGGCATAGTTCGTAGCAGCTTCACTTTTTGTAAATTTTGTTTAAACTTTTTAATCCAACCCAAAATTGCAAAGAAAGATTTTCATTAAATGCGCGAAGGCATTTTTATTCTAACCAAATGAACGTACTTGGTATAATTACTGTCAGACGAAACCAGTGGGATGGGTTGAGTTGATGGGCCAGAGACAGAATCTTCAATGATTTTTTGCCACTATTTAAATTGACACTGGAATAGAAGTCTAAAGTTGGAAAAATCCTTTTCTATAAAATATAAATAGTAGGCATGAACGTCTCCATACAAAAAAAAAGTTGGGAGTTACAAGTCGTGATAAAGTTCTGTTCCTAACTAATATCACAGTTTAATTTGTTAACTGTGCTAATATTGAGCTGGGCCAAACCAGGCCCCCATCACTCGCTCAAGGTCGCGCGCTATGTGCCTACCGCTAAGTAGCTCGGTCGTAACCGAGCCGTTCGGGCAGAGGGCTGTCGCATCCAAAACGTTATTAAGGATACATTTTTGACTAAAACGGCACGATGGTTCATTATTGTGAAGTTGTTGCATGTCGTAGTCAAAAGACAAATAAAAAAATTAAGTGCTTTTTATTAATAGCCGAAAAAAATTAGAATTTTGTTTTTTAAATAATTTTGATAAAGTCTTGATGAACCGGCCGGGAAGCACTATAATGAATATGCTACAAAAAAAATACTTTTTTCCACAATAAATTTAATAACCGTAAGTTCAGTTGAGAGACTCAAAAAATATATATCATTTTAAGTCTACCGCTTAACTCGCATTCACTCCATTGCAGTATTCATAAATATAAAGGAGAATGGCAGGTGTCCATTTATTTTCAGAACCACATAAAGGCTTAGCGTGCCAAGAAGTAAATAGCATGACTTTAATCCTCTATTACAGCCTAATAAATTATGTAATCGTAAGATACACTTTAAAGCTGGGGATAAAAAGTTATTTTAAAACCTAACCTCAAAACAGCACCTAGTAGGCAATTACTTTGGATACATTACATAACCTACACAGAATGATTTTTATTTAAAAGCTATAGGTGAGGCTGGTCATGAAATCTACAAATATTTAGTAATTAGACCGTAATAGACAATTACCTACTACCTATCTATCATTGACCTGAATATGATAACTAATCCGCGTCAATTGGTAATGCGCCTGGCGGCCATGATTTTCGATTTAACCTCAAAAACGAAAAACAATTGTATTTTTTTCATATACCTAGACCCTTTCTTATTGAAAATAAGAATTCAATAATTGATACATTATATTACCTATTAGAATTTTACTGTTTTTGTCATTTTTAGTAGCGGATGACGTTGTTTTTCTAAATGTTGCCTCCTTCTTTACGAACACTTTAAATTGAAAAGTAACCACCAAATTATGACCTTTAAATCTCATAAGGTCCGAATTGGGCACGCTCAGTATTTATGAATTTGGAAAATGGTTCCCAGTTTGCCATTCTCCTTTCAATTTCAATTCAGCCATTTTGTTTATTTTATATTCTTTGTAGGTACAAACTAGGGTTGCCAGATCGGAACTCCAAAATATCTATCAGTGTGACTGCTTTTCTTTCCTTGTAAGTTTTGTGTTGTCCTAATATTTTTTTGTTACGCTTTGTGTATGTGATATGTGCTGCCAATAAAATGCTATTATATGCTATTATATTCTAAATGCCTGTATATAGTACAAAAACGGCCGCGCAGCGTGATTTTTAGTCAGTTTCATCCACTAATCTTGTAAGTTATGATCTTGCCTGTCTATTGAAAAAAAACGGCCACGCAGCGCGATTTTTAGTTAGTTTCATCCACGAATATTGTGATCTGTGGTTTATTACGCGAAAATTTTTGTTTTCTAGATAACTTTTGGAACAGCAGTTTTTCCGGGAGATTCTTAGAGTCGGGAGACCACTTGAAATTGCGGGAGAATCCAGGTGAATCCCATCTGGCAACCCTAGGTACAACCCTAACGATACTTTCGCTCGATGACGGACTAACGCGGAGTACGCGGGAATCTCGACTCTCGGCGCGCGTCCGTAGAATACGTTTCTTCTTGTTTTTTTTTGTAGGCTAATATAACGTAGGTATTTTAGCTTTTGAATAGGAGTGGTTTATCTGTTACCCTGTAACTTTTATCTAATCTGTGGCCAAACTGTCCTTACAAACCATACCATTCCATACGGGGCGGCGGGTTAAATAGCGCTCTTTTGCCTATATTTGACTAGCTGTGCCTCCGCAAACAATGGATTTAAACTACTTGGGTTAGGCTCAAATTGTACATAATATAGTTACCATTACAAAAGAATAAAACAAATCTACCTGAAAAACGCTTCTTAAGGTATTTTTTTTTAATACTGAAACAAGTGCAAATACCTAAAATAAAAAAAAATTGAAGATGTTGGTTACCTATTGTGTAATTTTTCAGAATCTGCTCAATAAATTGCATTTTTTTATACCAGAAATGAATTCCACATTATTGATTTATCCGAAAATGATACCACATTTGACCTATTAGCTAAATCTAGACAATTATAATTTTTAGAATGCAGCCGGGAAAAAAGCGCTATAACCCGCAGCTGTATGGAATGGTTTGTAAGGACAGTTTGGCCCAGCTCAATATTAGTTAGGAACAGCCTACAGATCAGTTTAAACCATGTGGCCAAACTTTATCACGACTTGTAACTCCTAACTTATTTTTTGTACAGACATTCATATCTACTAAAATGGTTTAGGCTGGCCCCAGACCTACCGGTTCCGTTTCTTTGCTTTGCTGTGCTACCTTGCTTGAAAGACCGCCGGCCAACCAGGGTAATTTTCAATCTATCGCATTTTGGGACTAGACCAAATTGGCAAGATAGCCATTAGCTTGGTTTTATCAAATATCATCGCCTGGATTGCGAAGTAGGAAGCTTTTAGGCGATATGCCACCCTGAACATGGACTCCGATCGTTAAAAATAACTCGATCGCTTATTTATACAAGATGTTTGGTAAAGCCCTATAAAACTGAATATGGTAGATAGGGACCATAATAAAACTGAACAACTTTTACTATGGGACCAAATCTGAACTCGCGAAAAAAATGAATTGTTTCATACATTTTGATAATTTCGTTATTAATTTTTGTATAAAACAGCAGTTTTTTTTTAAAACGAAAACTAAAACTTCTCATCGCACCCCAGACGACGATATTTGATAACACCAAACTAATGGCTATCTTGCCAATGTGGTCAGGTCAAAATATGCGATAGATTGAAAATGAGCCTCTTGGCCGGCGGTCCATGGTAGAACAGCAAAGCAAAGAAATGGAACCGGTAGGTCTGGGGCCAGCCTTACAGTATCTTCCGTTCGTACCTTGAGGATATGTACAATATGCAATATCTATAAACACTGTTTATAAAATTTCAGACTCGCTTTCGGATTGATATTTATATTCATTTGAAATTATACTATAAAGCATAATGCATTTCAATAAAATCATTTTTTACAGTAAGAGCCCCTAGCGTCCCGCCTAGCAAATGAGCAATAAACTGTGATTGCTTATTTACTAGGCGGGACGCTAGGGGCTCTTACTTTAAAATATTTGTTAATCTTAATTAGAATTTAAAATAAAGGTATCGTGGAGTCTTGTGCTGTAAGTAATTGTGATGTGACAAAAAGAAACAATCCAAGTAATCACACTTTTCACATGTAAATAAGATATTGCCAAAAATTTCTCTAAAACCAAATTTCTCTACATTAAGAGCCAAATTCACCATTGATTTTAAACGCGATTAAGATCACGTTTTACGTAATGTAGTTTAACTGTCGAGTTTGATACCCCGTTCCCCGTTTATTCCAAAAATCAATTTCACCAGGTCATTAAAAAAATTGAATCAAGATTTAACAAGGCATTGTTTATAACATAATTGTACATTTTTGTAACAAATTTTACTTTGTTGTTATGACAGTGACAGCCTTAAACTTGTTTTTTGACAAAGCGCGTTTAAAATCAATGGTGAAATTGGCTCTTATTCGTTTATCGACGAAGAAAACAGTATGGAACATAGTTTATTAATTTCCTTTGCCAAACATAGTCATATTTTATCAACCTAAGTATTTTTTACGTATCTCATATGAAATGTGTGCATTCGTTTTCGGATCACCTGTTTATTGACATTGTTGTTCTTTGACATTCTTTTTCTATGCTCTGTATTGACATGCATTATGCTCTCCAGCTACAAGAGCACATTGCGTGCAATTTCAGAGCTACTCCTGTCTGTAGTAGTACACACATAAACTTAATATCCACACTTGAGCATAGCGAAAAATTTTCTATAAAGTCTATGAGTACCAAGGAAATTATAAGTACTACGTACAAGAGTACTTACACAGTATGCACTATGCACTGACGTCCATTGTATAATGGACGTCAGTGACAGTATGGCAATACGCGGCCCGGTGGCGAGGTGAGCGAGCGACGCTTGACGGACGAACGGAACGACGGCAGCGGCCAATCGGCCATTTTTGTTGTGGACTCGCGCGCGCTCACTCGCGCCGCGTCGCAGGCGACATTTTCTGTTTATATATATAAAACAGAAAATGTATAAAGCCGAATTTGAAGATGCCAGTCTTGGCATTATTCGCCAAGAATGGCTCACGCCTAGAAAGAGGCAGTGTCTGTGGCCACCTCACAAATCCAAGTACAACAAAGCTCTTCTTACATCACAAGCGGTTCCAGATGATGATTGGGCGGTGCACGCCATCAGACGTACTTTTTATGAAACCGGTGAGTTTTAACTTTTAAATTAAATACTTAGTGCCTAATAACAACCTAAACGCGTATTTTAGGGTGTAATCCGCGCGCGATGAGAATGGTATAATACCTTTTGGAACTGAGACGCGCACGGTACCGCTAACGCGGCAGCGCGGCGCTGTACAAATTTATTTAGGTCCCTACCATTCTCATCGCGCGTGGATTATACCTTTATTTTTGTAGAACAGTTACCTAAAGTTGTACAATAACAACTATCTCATTATTACAGCACTTGCTTGTGCGTGTCGTGTCGAGTCAGTCGAGTCACGAAAACTTGTGGTGAAATTATATTACCTACCTACGTATTTTTCTCTTTGATGCACCGCTTTATGTGAGTTGGTAATAGTTTGTAACAAAGAATGGGATGTGATGTGATCTTAATTTTGGAACTGACGCGGAAGGTCCGCTGGCAAGCCGATCGGCCGGCACTCGCGTCTAAGCTCTATCGGCGCCTTTGATATCTTTACGCCCCAGTGCGCTCATAGATTAATAGTACCTATATCAATAATCTAAGTTAATATTATATACTGAGTGCGCCTAGTCGCCTACGCCTAGTTAAGGGTGTGTGGTGTGAGAAGAAAACTACAGAAAGCGGTCAGGGAGACAGGTTCGGGCTATTGTGTCGTCAGATTTAATATTTGTTTGCAGTTGCAGTAGGACCTATTAAGCCAAAGTTTCAACAACTGATTCATACCTACTCGATTTATTGTCAAAATGTTTCAGAGGTCGGTAATTTAGCGTATTCCTATATTATTATAATTCACCTTAATAATGAAATATTATTTTACAGATGACATATCTAAAGCCAGACAAAAGTGTAAGAAGGCTGAAAGTGAATCGGAATTAGCTTCAACAACTGATATTGAAGTAGATACCGCCGAAAAATGGCCAAGGAAGAGGAAAGTTCGTCCTCGTAAAATTGATAGTGATGCTGATGACTATGAAGAAAGTGATGATGAATGTCAAATCAAATATCCAACTCCACCAAAATCAATTTTACCACCTCCACCTGTATGTATACGTACATGTTCGTCACCAAGATTGTTAGAAGATTTTAATGTTGGTAAGTAACAAAACAATGTTTCCTACTTGTAAGATTGTGAGTTATATTTATGTAAGTATTAGGTTATAGAAACCTTTTTATTTATTTAATCAGAACTGGCTAGTTAGCCAGTTCCCGGGTCCCGTTTTTACCCTTTGGGTACGGAACCCTAAAAACTAGTTAGGTTCCGTACCCAAAGGGTAAAAACGGGATCCTATTACTAAGACTCTGCTGTCCGTCTGTCTGTCTGCCACCAGGCTGTATCTTAAGAACCGTGATAGCTAGACAGACGAAATTTTTACAGATGATGTATTTCTGTTGCCGCTATAACAGCTAATACTAAAAATAGAATAAAATAAATATTTAAGGGGGGCTCCCATACAACAAACATGTTTTTTTCCCGTTTTTTGCTCGATATTAATAACGACAACAGGTAGCCAACTGAAATTTTCACAGAAGATGTATTTCTGTTGCCGCTATAACAACAAATACTCAAAACGAAATAAAATATTTTTTTAAGGGGGGCTCCGATACAACAAATGTGATTTGTTTTGCCGTTTTTTGGTATGGAATCCTTCGTGCGTGAGTCCGACTCGCACTTGGCCGGTTTTATACATTTATATGAAGTGTCCAGTGAGACTGTTTATAATTCATTATCATAATAATAATAGTAGGTACCCACTTTACAGATTCTCCGATAACGTCAGCGTCACATAATCCAACTCCAAATACTACTGCGGAAACCACACCAACAACTTTGCGGTCAAAATATGCACAAAAATCAGTATTGGAAAAAATAAATACTTCTTTAGGTAAATAAAAATTACAATACTACCAACATAGTTATTTTTATATCTTCACATCGGAGTTGAGTTTCTTAATGGAGACATGATGACTTTGATAATTAATTTGATAGATTTTATTTAAGTAGGTACCTATATGGTTTTAGAATCTACTATACTAAGAATATAACTTTATTATTTCAGATGTCATTGCCGACTGTCTCGGACACATGAAGACTGAAGTTGAAGATCTTAAACAAACTCAAAATGATATTCTTTTAAAAATATCATCTCATACTACTGCAGCAGCCCAATCCGCATTAGGCCTGCGTGGTAGGTTATGGCCCGTCCTCCTTATCCACCCATAAGGAAGGCCTGTACCTCTTTAGAAATAGAGATACCATTAAAATCAGTTGAAGATTTAACAAACATTCAAAATTGGCTTTCAGAACAAGAACACAAAGAACAATTGGTAAGCCTATTAAAATTCTAATAGAAATATACAAGCAAGTAAGACCATTGGATGCACTGATGATGTATAATAAATAATATGCTATGTAATGTAGTTATAATACTGACAGCCTATCAACTGGACAGCGCATCAGACTGTACATATTAACCTTGAGACCGCCTTTATGTCCTACGTAATAAAAGCTGTTTTCGCAGTTTAACTGTATAACCTGACGTGCTGTTGAGTGTACATTATTGTTTTGCTTTTATTTGTCATTGCTTATTATTGAAATATTGACTTTATGACTTTTTGCTACAGATAAATAATTTGAGCTATATTGGTGGGAAAGGAACAGGCTCAATTACAAGAAGAATTCTGGAACGAGTTTTCACTGACTCTTTGGCAATACAATGTAACTGGACTGGAAAGAATAATAAGTTCAGTTTGATAGAATTGATTAAAGTCATAATAGGTATGTATGAATGACTATGAAAATTACACATATAATATATTTATTGTTAATGATAGGATTTTGACTTTAAAATTAAAAACAAATATTTTTAAATATATTATAAAACCATGCAATACAACAAGCAAATGCTTTAAGGAAATTTTATTTTTATGATACATATTATAATAGCATAAATAAATTATTTTGTGCCTTACTTAACCAATTTAATAACTTTATAGATTGTGTTATTCTAATTTAAATTAAATTCTAAAGT
Organism: Agriphila tristella; assembly: GCA_928269145.1. Taxonomy (NCBI): domain Eukaryota; kingdom Metazoa; phylum Arthropoda; class Insecta; order Lepidoptera; family Crambidae; genus Agriphila; species Agriphila tristella. The sequence continues at coordinate 23,378,329 of OV743436.1, read as the reverse complement.
AAGGTAATGTTTTCAGCTGCAGTGCGAAGAAACAAGGTGGCAGAATAAGCAACTGAATCTGAAATTACAAATATCATAACAAGCTGGTTTAGGTTTGCTAGAGACCGAAATGGCGGATGAGAGAACAGCTGGCGTGGCCATTGCCGTTTAGTTTGATAAAAAGAAGTAGGCGCTAGTTCTGCAGATTATAGATTCCCCTTGTGAGTCCATATGATTAAGTTTTAAATAAAAAATATATATTATTATAATACCATTTTTTATTTGCTCCACAGCTGGAATAGTGGAATACCCTTCGGTCGCAGAACGTTAAAAGCGCAAAATGACAAGCCATCGCAAAACGTCATGCGCTTTTAAAGTTCTACGACTGAAGGGGGTATTCATCCTTAGCGTGGGTCAAACGGATGCAGCACAGCGCGTAGCAACGCAGCGCGTGACGGTAAACGACTTTATGTATGAATGCTATGGTATGACTGATGCGCAGCCAGTCGTGCTGCGTTCGGTGTGACATGTACTGTCATATACCATAGCATTTCATACATTACAACGTCGCTTGCTGTTACGCGCTGTGCTGCATTCGGTTTGACCAGCCACTTAAACTCCAACCGTTTGCCAACAGTAGGGTAACTGTCAATATTGTTTAGGAAGGCCCCACAATGAAAAACAACCGATGGCCAACTGTAGGGTAACGGTAAATATTATTTAGGAAGGCCCCCCAATGCAAAACAACCGATGGCCAACTGTAGGGTACCCGTAAATATTGTTTAGGGAGGCCCCACAATGAAAAACAACCGATGGCCAACTGAAGGGTGACGGTAAATATTTTTAGGATGGCCCCACAATGCAAAACAACCGATGGCCAACTGTAGGGTAAACGTAAATATCTTTAGGAAGGCCCCACAATGAAAAACAACCGATGGCCAACTGTAGGGTAAACGTAAATATCTTTAGGAAGGCCCCACAATGAAAAACAACCGATGGCCAACTGTAGGGTAACCGTAAATATTTTTAGGAAGGCCCCACAATGAAAAACAACTGACGGCCAACTGTAGGGTGAGGGTAAATATTTTTAGGAAGGCCCCACAATGCAAAACAACCGATGGCCAACTGTAGGGTAACCGTAAATATTTTTAGGATGGCCCCACAATGCAAAACAACCGATGGCCAACTGTAGGGTAACCGTAAATATTTTTAGGATGGCCCCACAATGCAAAACAACCGATGGCCCTTCAGAAGGAAATTCTACAATGGCCCTTCAGAAGGAAATTCTACAATGGCCCTTCGAAGTAGGCCCTGCCACAATAAGATGGCCAATTCTAACCGTTGTCCAACTAACGACGTGCACGTGGCCCAACCAAATGCCAACAATAAATGCTATTAGGGCCAGACCTGAGACAATATTGAAAAGTTCATTTTCTATATTGATCCAGCCGGGGATCGAACCCGGGACCTCAAGAGATGGTGACGCCTTGAAAACCGGCGTGCGAACCACTCGACCACGGAGGTCGTCGAATAAAAAATAGAACCCAAAACCGGGTTTCATCGAAATAGACCCACAAACAGCAAAATTGGCCGCCATCTTTAATTTTTTATAATTTTAACATTGCGTTGTCGTTTTCTTGTCAAAATAGTGCTCTAAACCGAGTTTCATCGACACTGGCCTACAAACAACGCAGCTGGCCACCATCTAGGATTTTTATATTTTTAACATTGCGTTGCTGTTTTCTTGTCAAAATAGTGACCCAGACTGAGTTTCATCGAAATTAGCCGACAAACAAAAAAGTTGGCCGTAATCTATGAATTATACTTGTATTTTTTTAGCATTTCATTGCTGTTTTCTTATTAAAATAGTGCCCCAAACAGAATTTTATCGAAATCGGCCCACAATCAACAAAGTTGGCCGTCATCTTTAATTTTTTTATTCTTGTTTTCTTGTCAAAATAGTGCTCCAAACCGAGTTTCATCGAAATCGGCCCACAAACAAAAATGTTGGCCGCCATCTTGAATTTTTTTTATTTGTAACATTGCGTTGCTGTTTTCTTATCAAAATAGTACCAAAAACCGAGTTTCCTCTAAATCGGCCTACAATCAACAAAGTTGGCCGCCAACTAGGATTTTTATATTTTTAACATTGCATTGCTGTTTTCTTGTCAAAATAGTGACCCAGACTGAGTTTCATCGAAATTAGATAAAATTATAATTATCATCTATAATAGTTGCAAGAAAAACAAGAAAATAATAATAATAAATGAAAGTTTGACGAGTGACGGAATTTTCTTTAATTCGGCCGCTTTTGCCCTAAATTCGAAAATTTTAATGCAATGTTGTTAAAAATATAAAAAATCCAAGAAAGCGGCCAATTTTTATTTGTTCTTCTTTTGTCAACCGAGTTACATCGAAATCAACCTAAAAACAAAGTTTGCTGCCTTTCAGAGAGAGTCTCAACTTTTGTGTTTTTTACCATTGCGTTGCTGTTTTCTTGTCAAAATAGAACCCGAATCAAAAATTTATTTGCTAGACTGCGGTACATAAGGGTCTTAAAATATTTCATATGGTCACATCACATCACATTCACCAGGAGCTGGCATGCAAAATATAATAGTGATAAATATAATATGTCAACATTAATGTCATTCAAAATTACAAGTCAAACCGGGTTTCATCGAAATAGGCCAACAAATAGCAAAATTGGCCGCCATCTTTGATTTTTTTATAATTTTAACATTGCGTTGTCGTTTTCTTGTCAAAATAGTGCTCTAAACCGAGTTTCATCGACACTGGCCTACAAACAACACAGTTGGCCACCATCTAAGATTTTTATATTTTTAACATTGCATTGCTGTTTTCTTGTCAAAATAGTGACCCAGACTGAGTTTCATCGAAATTAGATAAAATTATGATTATCATTTATAATAATTGCAAGAAAAACAATAAAATAATAATAATAATAAAAAATGAAAGTTTGACGAGTGACGCAATTTTCTTTAATTCGGCCGCTTTTGCCCTAAATTCGAAAATTTATGTCCCTGAATTCGACATAGAATAAAGGAAAATGAAGTCAGAAACTTTTGATGATATTACATAAATTTTAGAGTGCAAAATTTACGTCATTATTATTATCAACATGCTTACAAAAATAAGCTTAGCTACAATAAAATATACATTATTATTACGTGGCTGAAAATAGAAAACTTTTTTACTTTTGCTTAGAAATAAGATTTCTATCGGTATTAATTACTAATGTTGTTTTAAAAAAAAAATTTACGTTTAGTAAAATCTATGTCTGGTACCACAACAGGAACAAATAAGTCAGTGTCAATTCCAAATCTAATCGTCAGTTATTTTGTTATTTTTCGAATAAAGGCAGCTGCTAAAATAAGGTCTAGCATTTGCTCATGATTACAATATATTTGACCAAGAAACAGGGTCGATATATTATGAAGAAAAAAGCCACGAGGTGAAAGCGAGCATTATTATTATTTCGCTGTAGTCCATCAAAAATGTTTGCTGACAATCACACAGGGTTCCATTCCATGCGATTATGCGCAAAAAACTTGCTTCCCTACTGTGGCGTCAACAGTGGCAATGGCATCCTGAAGGTGTTTGCATCCAGATTCCAGACCAACTGTCCCATTTAAAGGCAGAGGGCTGAAATAGCGACAGGGCTAAAAAGTAGTTACGGTATTGCTTACTAACATAGGTTTAAGAAAAAAAAATTACTAATTTAATGTTGAATTCATTGTAGTAGCATCAGAGATTCAAAGTTGAAAACCCTTGGGGGGCTGGTATTTGGCGTATTCACCCTACCATATACATATACTTACATTGAGTTATTTGTTAACTCGTCTGAACATCCGTGATTGGGAGACTGAATTATACAAGGTGCAATACTAAATAATATAGTAGAAAAAGTTCGACTCGCACCAGATCAATTCTCGGACGGGAATCGAACCCGCGACCTTTGGATATCCGGGACAATGCTTTGACCGCTGAGCTACCGAGTCAGATAATGGTTCGATTCCCGTCCGAGAATTGATCTGATGCGATTCAATTTTTTTCAACTACCTATATTATTTAGTTATTGTATAAAAAAACAGCATTGTGAATGCAAAAATCTCAAATTTAAAATACAAGGTGCAGCTGGTTGAAGCTCCTCTAGCACCACCCCAGATGGTCCTGGGTCATTGTTGCTTCTATAATACTCGTAAATAAAAAACTCTTAGTACCCGTGGCGGCGTAGTGGCACTGAATAAATAATAGTACAAGTGTAGTGGTGAGACTGGTCGCTTATATGCGAGAGTTCCGCAGTTCGATCCTCTGTCGTACCAAAGATTTTGATGGTTTTTACCATATTTCTAGAATGTTTACATATAAGCATGTAAACATTCTAGACACAATTCCACAATGTTATCTACATTTTTTTTGTGATCCAATCTGCAATCAGTTCTCTCAAAGAGTAGAATAATATATTGGGAAAAGAGCGCCCACACGTGGCAATTTTTTGAAACACTGATTTGAAAGGCCATCTTCGCCTCTGGAGGTTTGAGCGGAACTAATGAAAAGAATTGCGTGAAATTATAATTGATGAAAATGTGTTTTTTCGTATATATTTTGTCGTTTTTGTAATATTCTTTATATAAACAAAAATATTAATAAAAAAAGAGTTAAATCGAAACAAAGAACACAAAAAGAAAAAAGTGATCTTTGCTAGGATCGAACTCGGATTTTGTCGAACGATGACAGTGTCTTGTATTCGTTGCTTGTGTAGATAACCGCTACACTACTCAGATGTTGCTACAAGTGTCGAATTTACTAATTAGATCCTACTTTAAAATAAATAAAAGAATTATAATAATTACCCTTTGAATTTACTATATTTTTGTTTTTTTAAAGCTATGCTTCGAAAATATTATTTTTTTCGCTTTTTCGGCATTTTTCTTCCTCACAAATAAATCGCAACGCTGCCAGGCAAAAAGTAGTACGTGTCTGCTCGCGACGAGGCTCGGCGGCGGACTGAGGGGACGCGGGCGCCGTGCGACAGACATGCAAGTGCGCAAACCGAACGTAATTTTGTGTTTAGGTATTTTTATTAAATTATTTATGTTATTATTTCAAAAAATGAGCCCAAGCATCCATTACATATTTAATGAACAATAAGAGGACACAAAAGATAAATGAAATTTTGGATAACTATTGAATGGTACAGCTTTTTAGTCTAAGAAACGTGTCTAAAAATGCGTAATTAGAGCTTACTTTGCGATTTTTTTCTATCGAGGAAAGTTAATCAAATCGTGTTTTCGGTCACAAGGATTTATAGCAAATACCTTGAAGTATTAGTGAAAAAAAATCCATCTCGTTTTTTGTGGATTTCGAATAATAAAGTTAAAAATTCCGAACACTATCCCACCTTCGCGCGATTGATTTTGGAGTGTATTTCGCCTTAACAATCGTCACTCATTCGCTCCAAAAATCTGTTTCCATCCCGTTCGAGTCCCGTCCTGCCATCAGCGTAAGAAACGCGCTTGAATTTATTTTCGCAAGCTTAAATTTTTTGCGATAACTCCTAAGATATTTTTTGACTTTTTTTATAATAAGTAGTGATTCTGTAAAAATCTCAATGGTATAAAAAACAAAACAATAGAATATCCAACAGAAATGACGTATGGTTACCCCAGTCCCATATCCTTGCATAGTTAATCTGGCTTTACCGGGTCATCAGGTGTAGTCATCTACACCGGGCCAATTAGGCCCCTAAATAGCTTCATCTCGGTTCCATTGGCAAAGCATACTTATCAAAATGTATGAAACTTTGAGCGGAAACAATGTGTTGTGGGTGGATTCGACCAAACTTGAATATAAACGGTAATAACTATACCAAGAATATATCTTTTCCACGATTTTATTCTCGAATAAAGAAATGGTATTTTTTCCATGCAATCCAAAGTTGAGTTACTCTTGGGATTGTTATTCCTTCATTAGTGAGTGAATTTGTGAATAAACTTATTATCCGGCCAATTGTCATTGTTATATAAACGAACTACTTATATTTTGTTGTCTTGTGCGTAACTGTAGCGGTCAAAGTCAAAATGTCAAACAAATGTCATTGATATACGGTAATGTGGACGCCATTTAAAATACTCTCAGTTTAACTGTGTTGTTCCCCGCAAATTGATGTTAGGGATTGGTATTAAAACGTAGTGATTATTTCCTCTGTAATTGGTATAGTGACTCGAATAGACAAAATACTCTGAGAATAGTGCGTGGTAAACTTCGATCATCTATACCTGAGGATGTAGCACGTCATACAATAACAAAGCTGAAATGTGGCACATGCTGTTTGACAAATCACGCTACACTAAATGTCAAGTTGTATGACAAGTCTTGGGGGACTTTCTGACCCCGCGTTCCGAATCACGCTCACAGCGCTGTGAGCGCGTATCCGACCAAATTAAATAGTTACAAAATATTATACAAATAGGGTATTTGTGTACCTACTTCATTTAATGGATTATACGCTAACAGTGCTGTTGGCGTGATTTGGAACTAGGCAATAGTGGGCTGCGTTTTGGGGGAGTTAAAAGTGTCCCACAAATGCCATTGTCATGCAATATCCACAAGTATAGATGATCGAAGGTGGTAAAACGTAATTTCGATTAACTCTCGAATACCAGCCCCCCTAGCATGACCACTGAAACACGATATGATTTAGCGATTTATCATTATCATGTTTAACTGTCAAAAGACAATGGATTTTGACAGTTAGGTGTCGATAAAACGCTACATCACGCGATAAATATCGTGTTTCGTCAGTCGTGCTAGGGGGGCTGGTCATTTATTCTAAGAACAATATTTATTCTTGCTTGATCGACTCCGCCCGTCGGATAAGTAAGACTGGTTTAATTTCTCTGCTTCAAAGCTGTCTTCTAACGAAAAAAAAATTGGGCAACATACATTCATTGCTCTTACATAAAGAATTTAGACCAAAAAAAATTGCTCTTATAAAGATAGACTATAGACTGAGCCAATTTAGAAAAAAAGTTTTTTCTTGTAATTTCAGAAATTACTCAGGGTTTCGCGCTTGCTATTTGCATCAAAAATATTTGTAAATGATAATTATTTACTTGATGTGATGACTATATCAGAGACTGAATAAAGCGTGTTTTATATTTAAATGTAACTAAAAATGTAAGCCTGATTTGGCTTACTAAATTCGGTTAGTACGAGTATCTAACAGACCGTAGAAAAAAAACGATCCACATTGCTTTAATTAATCTATTTCGATTTGTGCTGACACATTGTAGGATCCGTACCATTTAAATATCAATGCACCGTTAAATTAACTAACCATTACACGTCAGAACTCAATGACACAGTGATTTCGTCCAATCAACTGTTATAAGGGTACAAATACAAAATAATACAAAAAAGTTAAATTAACAAATTAATAAAATTCGTCATAGTTGGTTACATTTTTAATGGTAACTCGTAGATTTTTTTTTTATTTTTATGAAATTATTTGAGGTATATTCTTTGAAACCAAACTTAAAATAAACGATTTCGGGAAAAACTGAGGCCAGAAAAGGATAAAACTGTCTGACTTGGAGCATTGACTTCATTATTATTTAATTGATAGAAACATTATTTTGAGGCATCATCATCATACTGAAGTTTTTTAAAATTAAAAATATCAAGCGAAAATTATGCAAAACTAATTCCCTAACACAATACTAATGGTCAAATTAAACCATGTTGGAGTAATCTTGTCCAGATTCCCTTATCACGGGACTAAATTAAGACTTTTGTATGTGACTGAGCAGTTGATTTGATTGTGATTGTCTAGCATTAGGCTTTATTATAGCAATTAGTTCATTAGGCTGCCGAGCTCTGTGCACCGCTTTATTAAGTTTAAGAGTAGATTAACATATATACGAGTTTATTTTGATTTCGACAAATTCAATTTCGCATTTAGCACCTCTTGAAATCTCTCTAACAGCTAAAATTTACAAGATTTTATCAGAATTATAGAGCATTTTCATATTTATTATCCTACATAATATATCTATATTGATGACTTAAACAGAATTATTCGATCGAAGATAGAATTATAATACATCGATGGAATTTATGGTCAGTTATTTGCTGTCCTTCGGGAACAGTACGTTTTTTCTGGATGAAAGGTATGTGATGAATACCTTCCTGAAAGGATGAATTCCCTATGACCTTTTCTGCACCCCTGAGATCAAATATGCAAAATTTCATACTGATCGGCGGGCTGATTATCTAATTAAAAACCACCTAGCGACTGGTTGCAGTTCACAGATGATCGTGATCCACTGCTACTTCTTTTTGGGTAAAAAAAAACATACCAAAGAAAAGTGGCAATGTATGTCAAATGCAACCGGTCGCTAAATAGTTTCTTTTTAGATAATCAGGGCGCCGTTCAGTAAATACGACGTGAAGGCGTCAAACAAACAAACGGACTTCTGCATTTATTGACCGAGCGAGCACGAAGTGCGAGCGAAGCGTCTCTGCTTCAGCTTGGGCAAAAATTCTTTCGTATGTCTGTATGTTCTCTTCTACAGGTCGCATTTCTCAACCGATTCTCGTGAAAATTTGTGAGCAGCTTTGAAAATTATATAGAATTTTTTTGTCGAGCCAGATTTTTTTAATTTTTCAAAATGGCGGAGAAATGTTAAAAAAACAGGTTTTACGGCTTTCCAGCGCTGTCTGTTCTCCTCTAAAGGTCGCATTTCTCAACCGATTCTCGTGAAATTTTGTTAGCAGATTTGAAAATAATACAGATTTTTTTTGTCACGCCACTTTTTCGACTTTTTTCAAAATGGCGGAGATATGTAAAAAAACATATTGCAGTCCAGCTTCCCGGCTCTGTCTTTTCTCCTCTACAGGTCGCATTTCTCAACCAAATTTCGTGAAATTTTGTGGGCAGGTTCGAAAATCATATAGATTTTTTTTAATTTGAGACAGTTTTTCCAAATTTTTCGTAATAGCGCAGATATGTAAGAAAAATGTATTTCAGTCCGGCTTTTTGGCGCTGGATGTTCTCCTCTACAGGTCGCATTTCTCAACCGATTCTCGTCAAATTTTGTGAGCAGGTTCGAAAATTACATAGAATTTTTTTGTCACGCCAGTTTTTTGAAATTTTACATAATGACGGAGAAATGTAAAAAAACATATTTCAGTCCGACTTTCCAGCTGTCCATTTTCCTTTACAGGTCGCATTTCTCAACAGATTCTCGTGAAATTTTGTGAGCAGGTTCGATAATTATATGGATTTTTTCAATTTAGCCAGTTTTTCTAAATTTACCAAAAATCACCATTTCGAAAAATGTTTAAAATTAGAAGCGCCATCTAGCTGCGACATACCTAACAGCACGTACCTACTACGTGCTTTGAAAAGCTCGTGAACAGTGTGGGAAAAAGTGGTGGCGACATCTTTTAGATAATTTTTTAAACAACATACAATTTGAGCTACTTTTTAACGCGAGGTCTACAGCTCACGGAGCCACTAGTAATATTAGTAAGGATGGTTTTTTTTAAAGGCAAGTTTTTTTTACCAGCGAATTTTTAAAAGTCACCGTCAACTTATTAAAATTAACACCCCACTCTGAGTGAAGAGTTAACTCTAAACGGAATTAGATCAGGTTTGGTTAGAACTTGAGAAGATTGAAATACATTTTAAAACATAAATATTTTTTTATTTAGTCTTTTTTTTAGTAATATCTTATTTACACGAATCGATTTTGGTCAAATAGCACTATTTATCGACAATGAGCGGTTTTCTGACAGCTGAGAATTTTAGTCTATTTTTATGTTGATAGATGGCGTTATTCAACTAGGTAGGTTTTTTTTAATTTTTCCTAGCAGCTGAGTATACCACTGAGTATATTACACTCGATACTGGCAAAAATTACTCCCTGAAGAGGAGTAGTTTGCCATAACCATGCCAAAATTGACTGTCAAATTGACAAAATCCTTTGTTTTTTTCTGAAAAAGTTACGTACTTAGTTGAACAACGACATCTTGCCGTCTTTTAGGTACTACTTTTTTTTCTTAAAATGCCTTTTGAAAACCGCTCATTGCTTGTAAAATCGAATCGCCACCTCATTGGAATTAGGTTCGCGATTAGTTAGCGCTAAGTGACTAAAGTCGCCTACCAAGTCGCTCCATGTAATTACCCCCTAAACAGCTACGTACCGCAATAGTATTTCAATAAACTGTACAGTACTTCAAGATAAAGAATAGGAATCGAAAAAAAAATTTAAACAACATTAACAGAAAGTAGTTTGGCCTAAAAGTCATTAAACGATTTCAATTTTATTGCAGTGAAATCAACGTCGAACATTTTTAAGAAACGCAAAAACACGAAGTTAGTGGATGCCCATTCTTTGTCTTGAAGTATTAATTACGCAATGAAATGGTAAAATAAAAGTAAAAACAAATTAAAACGTATTGTAACTAAGAAACATTATTCACAAACAGATAGGTAAGTGCTTATTATGTTGAAGGAACTGATAAAGTATTTACAACCTATTGAAACAAGCCCCAAACAAGAGATTCATTCAAATAAACATAAGTAATCCCCTTTATGTCACTCAAGTTAAATCAAACAAAAATAATGTTACAAAGAAATAAGCACGTATTTTTTTAAAGACTTATTATTAACAGACTCGACAATATCATTCCTTGAATATTTTATTTTACATTCATAAAAAAGTAGATACATTTTCCTTTCTTATTTCAATTCACAAGATAATTCTTATTTTAGTATTTGGATAGAAAACTTTTGTAATAAAGAAATCGCTCACATTAACTTAATTTTCTTTTTAGTTCAATTTAATGTATTTTGTCTTCTAGTTCAATCATTATATTATGTAGCTGTAGTTTTATTAAATTAGGTACTCTTTATAGTACTTAAAACAAATAAACAGAAAACTCATAAAAATTGATAAATGATAAAAATTGTGGCGCAAAGAATTTTACAATAAATAGTGGACTTACTAAATTATGAAAATTTAAAAAAAAAACGCTTTTTAACTGATTTATTGGAAGTATTTATTTGATTCTATATTTTGACGACGTAGTCAAAAAATCCGCGCTAGTATCCGTTAAGAAGTGTTTTATTTCATGTCTAGTGAGCGCGTCAGCTTGAGAGATTAACTTACTCATTATTGTTAATTCAGTTTATAATATTATTGTCCTTGTAAACCTATAAAACATTTATTACAAGTGCCTCCATTTCGTAGAAATCCTCAATAAACCCAAATTGAGATACAAAGCAATTTTCAAGGGATAACCATTAAAAGGTGCCTATTACAACCTAGCACCTTTTTCGTATCCAAAAATGGAGGGAATCTAATAAACACCGTATAATGTGGAACGCAATGAAGGTGTTACTGTAATCGGTTCAATCTGAACCGAAACGATTCCAAATCGAAATGGGGTTCTATCGATATTACACATTGTTATTACGATGATAATCGATGAGTCGGATTCCGATTTTCATAAGCATTTAGAGAGAAAGTTGATAAGCTCAATCGTAATTTAAAAAAAAAAAACAATGGTTCTCTTCAACAACAAAATATAATAGTTATCTAAATTGTTCCGAAAAATATTTTTATTTTCATTACAAAATAAAAATATATACCTACCCTTTCTGAAAATGCGTAAATTTACTGTAAACTTATTTACTCTAATATCCGCAAACTAATACCCATAATGTATCTTTGAGCTTGAAATGTCATACAATAAAGTTTCTAAATAACATGAAGAGAGATAAGCACGTAGGGTTGCCAACTTCGTTTTATAAACTCATAGTAACGATGTTAAGTGCCTACTGATGAAGGATACGAAAATACGATAAACGAAAACGAAAAAACAATGATCACCATTTTAAATACGGATTCAAAATGAAATATGAATGTGAAATTTGTTAACTTTAGCTGCTCCGTGTTTCGGAAGGCACGTTAAGCCGTTGGTCTCAGCTGCACTAATTGCAGTCGCTAACACCCACCAATCCGCATTGGACTCGCGTGGTGGGCTATAGCCCATCCTTCTTATTCATCCAAAAGGAAAGCCTGTGCCTCAGTGGGGACATTAAAAATGTCTGATGTCCATGTAACTTCTTTTTGTGACATATTTTAATTGTCGATTTCTGTATTTTTTTTTTTAATAATTCATCGTTTGTGAAAGTAATAGTGAAGTTTAATAATTTTTGTTATATACATATACCGTCGGCTTTATGGGTTGTCAGAAGACCATAATAAGGTGATATTTTTTAGATTTTGGGAATAGAAGAAAAAGAAAAACTTTGACTATGCCTATTCCCGTTGTCCCCCAATTTGTCCCCCACTAGGGTAACGGATATCGGAAAAAAAGTTTTTTCCATACATTTCCTCCCGATATATACTTTATTTCCCGATATCCCCTAGTGGAGGACAAAGGTGAGAGACAACGGGAATAGACCGTTTCACTACAGGTTTTTTTTTATTAGTAACTGGGCAGGCATTTGACCACCATCTTGCTACACAAACAGGATGTGGTCTAAGGTGTAGCATGCTTGTCCAGGAAATGCCTATTCCCTTTTGCCTTGAAGAGACCAAGGTTGTAACTGTCGGGGAACACATAAGCAGGCAGCGCATTCCATTCTTTAGCAGTTCGCATGGAGCAGCCCTACACGCAACATATCCTAAGGGATAAAAACTTTGAAACGCGACTAATTCAACAGTGACGGCTGGATAATCCCGGCTTCCTGCTGGCCTGCAAAGGGCTTTCAGCAAACATTTATCTTTACAACTCGCCCTTTAGTGCGTCTTCAGACATGAACAAACATTATTGAAGTTTGTTCTGCGGGATTCGATTGTCTTGTGTTAGGAGTTTTAAGTGTATACGTAAGCATTTGTAGTTACTGTTACATAAGTTGGAACAGTGTATTTTGAAGTGATATAATATGTCGAAAGTGCTAAACACTTCCGTCTGAAGTCATGTTTATTAAATCAACAAAACCTGCTGTTATGTGTGCCTAAGAAGCTGCATGATCTAGTAATAATAAAGAGTAATATAAGTACCTAACTACCTAATAAATACTAATAATCATTTTAATTGTAATTTTATTCTGTGTTTTCTTTTTTTTATACAAGCGCATGTGGCAAATACTTAGATTAAGGCCTTTTGTCATCGATGCTATGAACAAACCCCTTTTCCAACATCTTACTTACAGAGAGGGTAATACGACAGAATGCATTTAAGTACTACGTACGTACAAAAAGGGCACTCCCCGCCCCGCCCTAGAATCAATTTCCTCACCTCACCCCGCGAGTTCGTACGCTGATCGTATGCTCGTTTAGTCGTGTTTGTCAACTGTCAACTTATTTTTATATTCAATCAAAGCAATGCGTCGTAACATTAATAATAATAAAATAATAATAAAACGCTTTATTGCACACTAGAAAAAGACATTACAAAGAAGCAAACAATAAACATAGACAAGTACACAAAAGGCGGCCTTACTGCTATGTAGCAGTCTCTTCCAGGCAACCTTGAGTAGAAAAATATTAAAGGGAAGAGGACAGATGGGGAGTGGGTGCAAAAATACTAGAAGGATCACAGATATAGATGTACATAAATAAAATAGAGAAAGAAAATGTAAGTATATAAAATGAATGTTGAAAGAGAGATATGAGAAAAAGTGGTATTAGGTGGGAGAAAGGAAATGACTTCTAACTTGATCCCTGAAAGAACTTAAGGTACGAGCTTTGCGAATGCCCTCTGGAAGTGCGTTCCACAAACGGACAGCATGCACAGAGAATGAATAGGAAAGGAAATCAGTGGAATGACGGGGAATATCGAGGGTGAGATTAGAAGAAGAACGCAGAGTACGTAATGAAGAAGAGGATCGAAAGTCGAAAGATTCTTTAAGATAAAGTGGGGAAGTTGGAAGGAAAAGGATAGAGTACAGGAGCGTAAGAGTGTGTAAGTCCCTGCGCCGACGAATAGGAAGCCAATTGAGCTTTTGGCGAAAGTGAGATACGTGGTCGAATTTACGTAAATTAAAAATGAACTTGATGCACATATTCTGCAGACGTTCCAATTTGCCAAGCAATTCCTCAGAGAGGTCCGTGTAACAAACGTCAGCGTAGTCCAAAATGGATAGGAGAAGTGACTGGGCCAGAGTGATTTTAGTGCTGGTAGGTAAAAAGTTCCGTAAGCGATTAAGTGAGCCGTACGCAGCAAAAACCTTCTTTCGAACTGCCTCAACCTGAGGTCTCCATGAGAAACATTCGTCAAAGATAACACCGAGATTTCTGACGGTTTTAGAGTAAGGAATAACAGTTCTGTCAAATTTCACAGGAGGTAACCGCTCGAAGTCGATCCTCGAAACAAAATACGGACTACCGATAATGATAGTCTGAGATTTAGATGGGTTAACAGCAAGACCATAAGACTTACTCCAGCTATAGATGTGTGCAAGATCAGAATTAGTGGCAGCTATAGCACTAGAGAGTTCCGATAGAGGAGCCTGTGTGTAGATCTGAAGATCATCGGCATACAGGTGATAGGAACTTGAAAGTGAGTGAGTAATTGAGTTTATGAAAATAGAAAATAGAAGAGGAGATAAGACGCCACCCTGAGGAACTCCGGCATTAATACCACACCACCCAGAGGACGAATCTCCTAGGCGGATGCGTTGCCGTCGCCCTAGCAGGTAACTTCGAAACCAATCAATAGCGGCTGGAGATATGTTAAGAGACCGTAAAACGCCCAGGAGAATATCGAAGTCAACTGAACTGAAAGCATTACTGAAGTCCAGTAACGTCATTAGTGTTAGCTGGCGATTCTCCATGCCCTGGCGTATGTCGTCTGTGATCTTAACCAAAGCTGTGGAGGTGCTGTGGCCCCTACGGAAACCAGACTGCAAAGGATTAAAAAGATTATTGACATTGATATAGGCAGTCAGCTGACCATAGACAAGTTTTTCGAGGATTTTGGAGAGGAAAGGTAGGATAGATATAGGATAGATAAAGGTAGGATAGATATTCAGATAACATAGTAGGGTTACGTTTTTTTGGAAGCGGGATAACATTAGCATCTTTCCAGGATGTAGGAAAAACACCAGTTGAAATGGAAGTGTTTAGGATTTTGGTAATGACTGGAGTAATGATATCTATAATGGGAAGGATCATTTTGCGACTGATGGAATCAGCACCCACAGCATTTGAGTTAGTAGACTGGATAGTTCTCTTAACATCACAGTCCGCAAATTGACGAAGAGTAAAGAGAGAATCTTGAGTTGGCAGAGTTGAGAGATGAGATAAGGTATTGGCTTTACAGTTGCCATCAATAGGCACAGACGAGGAGAAGTGCATATTAAGCTGATTTAAATCGAGGTTATTATTAGGACTATTGATATTCTGAGATTTGCCAACTCCAAGGGTTTTTAAAAATTTCCAAACTTTGGCAGGATCATCTTCATTTTCTATGGAATTGTGAGTGTGGCATCTTTGAGCGTCCCTTAATGCCGTGTTGCAGCGGTTTCTAACACGATTGTATTTACGTTCATTTTGCTCCGAGGAATCGACCTTGTACTTGGCTTTTGCTCTGTTTTTCCTAGCCATTAATTTACGTAACTCGTCAGTCAACCAGGGCGCAGGAAGATGCTTCATTTTCACAGGCCGGATTGGAGCATGTGCATCGTATAATTCGGTAAGGCGGTCATTAAATATAGCAACCTGCTCATCTACAATTTCTGAGGCAAATATCGAAGCCCAGTCAACCTTCGCAGCGTCTTCGCGTAGGCGGTCGTGGTTGATTTTAGTGAAACTACGCTGAAGTTTGATGGTAGGTTTAAGTTTTGGAGGGCGAATCCGGTATGACAAATACACCAAGTCGTGATATGAAAAGGCATCTGCAGAATATTGACCGTGCTTTGCAGCGAAGGTAGGAGAGGATACGATTATGAGATCGAGAAGTGATGGGGTACAGTTAGGAAAATGATGAGTTTCTTCTAATGGAAGAATGTGCAGATTAGAGGAATTAACCACTGATTGTAGTTTTTTAGCGCGAAAGTCGTCTTTTCTCAGACATGTGTTAAAATCACCCATAATAATAGAGTGGGGATAAGACGGGACGAAATTTTCCAGGATCTGCTCAAATGACTCAAAATAGTCAACACGAAGAGATGGGCTGTAAAAGACACCGAGAAGAAGTTTAGTATGAGATAAGGAAATTTCAAGCAAGAGATGCTCGGCGCTATTGGGAGGTGGTGGTTGAGGGGATCTACTAAGGATAGAAAAAGATATGTGAGAACGAAGATAAATGGCCACCCCTCCATGCGAGGAACTTACACGATCGTTCCGTATCAGATGGAAGCCAGGTAAAGAATAGGCGGAAGAGGAAAGACAGGGGTTAAGGAACGTTTCGGACACCAAGATAGCATGTATATTTTTGTTGTCAAAAGATACAAGCATATCCGCAAAGTGGGCTGGGATACTCTGAGCATTTATGTGGACAACGTTAAAGTTCTTAGGAACGTCCGAGAAGGCATCGCTTAATAACTCGTCCAATGGACGATCTAAGCTGTGGAAGCTAGAGTCAGAAGAATCAGACGAAGAACAAGATAGAAAGAGATCAGTAATACTATTAGAGGACAGATTCATAATATACGTACTTACAAAAATAAAAAAAAATATTCTATTAGGATAAATAAATAAACAAATAAACTACATAAGTAAAGTACCCACAGGTTGACTGAAAGAAATAGCTGATAAAATATGTAAAAAAACACTAAAACATTACAATAAAAACTCACTGAAGAAAATACAACACTATACATTAAAACAGAAAATAATCATACAGAACTCACGGAAGAAAATACATCACTATACATTAAAACAGTAAAATAATCATACAGAAGACATATTATGGTTCAACGCTTAGAGTAAGACGGGCTTCTACAGAAAGAGAAGCCATACGAAGCGTTTCCCCTCTGCCGAAGTACAAGCCCAAATGGGCATACGCGTTAGTAAAACCAGTTGCGCCCGGATTTCTTTCTAGACCGAGTCCAGTCGCGCATGTGAACGCTGCTCTGTTTAAAATGTCGAATTGATGAGTTTTTTGCTGTTAAAAGAGATCTTGAACATCAAGTATACAAAAAGACGGTTTTACATTTCACATAAAAGTAATTTTTTACCGTATTATTGCTATTTGTTTACATTTAAACATTAAATTCGTATATTTTATTCTTGATTAGTTGTCAAATTTGTTCAGTGACATCGGGTCTGCTAGTCCATGGCTCGTCCGTACAAATTTCAGATCTGTCGCTAGATAAATCCGAGTTCTCGCCGATGGGCAACTTAGTGATGTTACCGTTAAATAATGTTTGTCGATAAAGTGTTGGTCAATCTGGCTCTGATTCTGCGCCAAATTCAAATTCAAATTCAAATACTTAAAACTTAACTTAACTCAACTTAACTCAACTCAACTTAACTTAAAATCGCTTATTATTCACTCTTATGGTTGAATTAAACGCACTTTTTAGAGTGGCGATGGTAAAATAGTAGATTATACAACAAGTGAAAAAAGAAGGAATTTAGTTCGAGGTACTATGTTGGATCCCGAGAGCAGCGAAGGATTCTAGAGTTGAATCCCGAGCGTAGCGAGGGATTCAAAAGTAGAATCCTGAGCGAAACGAGGGATACAAAGGACCGAGATGAAATTTTTTTTAACGAGTTGTGTACTCTACTTTTTACCATTGACTGCGAGAAAACATAATAGCAGTACTTACACCTATAGTACCTATTTATAGGTGAATAAAATCGCTTATTATTCACTCTTATCGTTGAATTAAACGCACTTTTTAGAGTGGCGATGGTAAAAAATCAATTATTCAATGATGTAACTGTGATCAACGTTAAGACGGGGAACGATCACCGATTGTTGTAAATTCAAATTGTTGGGTGTGCAGATGGCAGTACTGTCATGGAGCGATGTTCAGTGTCAGCAGCCTGAGCCCAACTTCCCTGGGTACACATTAGTCCCAACCCAATCACCTACATCATTATATTAATAAAGTTTTAGTAGACAGCACACCCATAACAGATCCTTTGACAATAGCAAATAAATTTAATGACTTTTTCATCAATTTGACAAACGATTCTTCTTTTTCGCAATCTCGTAATCATGACGTAGATAAAAATATTAATAATAATAATAGTAATGACATAGGTAATATAATTAATAAAAATAGTAATGACATAGGTAATAAAATTAATAATAATAATGACATAGGTATTAAAATCAATAATAAAAATGACATTAATAATAATAATAGTACCAATTCTAGCATATTCTTGTACCCAACTAGTGATGACGAAATTATGAATATTATAAAATCCCTGAAAAACACGACAAGCACCGGCTATGACAATCTAAGTACAAACATTATAAAACAATGCGCTGCTATTTTAGCACCCTTACTCTGTTACTTAATAAATCTATCGTTTGCGGAAGGAACTTTCCCAGAAGCATTGAAAATATCGGTTATAAAACCTGTGTTTAAAAAAGATAACAAGGAACTGCTTAACAATTATAGGCCAATAGCTTTAATATCTATTATAGCTAAAATCTTCGAGAAAGTAATGCATAAACGAATTAGTTCTTACCTTAATAAATTCAAATTGTTAAAAATTTAACAAAATGCGTTCCAAAAAGGAAAATCCACCCAATTAGCAGCTTTTAATTTAGTTAAAAAAGTAATAGAAAATGTTGACAAAAGTATACCAACGACCGCAATATACTTTGATATGAGTAAGGCATTTGATTTTGTTTTACACAACATACTATTGAATAAATGCGAATTGCATGGTTTACGAGGCAATGCTCTTAATTGGTTGAAGTCTTATTTAAGTGATAGATCGCAATATGTGGAAATAAAACAATTGATAAATAATGAAGAACGCACATTTATGTCAAACATACTAGATAATAAGGTAGGTATTCCTCAAGGAACGATCCTTGGACCCCTGTTGTTCCTTATCTACATAAACGACTTACCTAATGCTACTCGAGAACATTGTACCTTATTTGCTGACGACATATCAGTAGTAATTACAGATGATAAGACAGACAACTATGAAACAAAAATTAACAAATCAGTAAATGACATCATATTATGGTTAGAATCAAATAATCTTAAAGTTAATTTAGAAAAAACAAATTACATGACATTTTATAATAGGAAAAAAAATATCAATGACATAACTATTAAATGCAAAGACGTAACAATAAAGGAATGTAATGTCGCAAATTTCTTAGGCATCACTATTGACAATCAGTGCTCCTGGAAATTTCACGTAGATAAAATCTGTAAGAAGATCAATAGATTCGCTTATGCATGACAAAAGTAAGTCACATTAATACAGCTCTCCAAGCTTACCATGGCTACGTGGCATCTAATTTGAGATACAGCATTATTATTTGGGGAAACTCCACCGAAATCAACAGATTATTTGTCTCACAAAAACAATGCGTACGCGGACTAGCCGATGTTGACTCGAGGACTTCATGTAGACCTTACTTTCGCAAATTCCATATTTTAACGATACACTGCCTATATATACTTGAATGTTGCTTGTTCGTCAAAAAACACCCATACTTATTTCCTAAGTGGTCCGAACACTGCAAATTTAACACAAAGAATAAAGACAGACTGGTCTATCCTAGTACAAAAACAGCATTATATTCTAGAAATTGCTTTCCAATGATTATAAAAATATTCAATAAATTGCCTAATGAATTCAAACGATATCCATTTAATAGTTTTAAATTTAAACTGATGACATGGCTGATTGATAAATGCTATTATTCTGTAAATGACTATCTCAAGGACAATGATATAAATTCGGTGCTTCGTTCAAAATGATTACCAACATGCTTAGCCTTATAAGTTAATGTCTATTTTTAACTAATTTAATAACTAATTTTTTTAAATAATTAATTGTGACTTAATTTTATATACTTACCTACTTTATGTGATTTTTTGCATGCTGAAAAGCAAGATACGTTAAGCAACCTAACTTTAATTTACCAACTTGTAAAACCATGTCTTTCGCAAATAAATGTTCATTCATTCATTCATTCATTCATTCATTCATTCATTCGTTCATTCATTCATTCATACACTCTCGAGCTTTTTGTATAAAGCTCGAGCGTATAAAAATGACCTCTTTGTTGTTATTCACCCCATCGTAAAATGTTTGAGTTTGTAACCTTTATTCCTTTTTCCGTATCGATATTGCTGCATCGACAGTTGAGCCCAGCCCTTTATGTCAAAAATGTGTCATATTTTGATGTGTGACTCATCCGTACACAAATTTTTGCTGTTTTGTTTTATTTTTTATGTGTGAGTGCCGTCATTACAGTGTAGTTTTTGTATGTGGGTATGCGGAACTGCACTTGTGTGCATTTTCCCCCCCCCCGCAAAAAATGCCAGAATAATTTGAATAGAGTAATATCGCTAAGGCTTCTCCCTTCGTGACAAACGAAGCCTTTTGTTGCTCGAAGGTTCAACGTGTTGAAACTTTATGGTTGAAAGCCAGAAAGGAAATGCGAGAGACAAAAATTATAACTGTGACCGTGAACTTCCGATGACTCAGCGATTGGTCTGCTGGAATGCATCCATTGACTGACACTATTGTCTATGTCATCATAGAGTAAATTATGTCATTTTCATTTCATCAATCAATCAATCAATGTCACTTGCATATACAAAAGAAAAATGGAAATTATAAAATGTACTAAAATGCTACTACCTGCAGACTGCAGTTAAAAACTAAAGTGAAGTGAAACACGGTAACAACACAGTAATGTTTACATTCAACAAAACAGAAAGAAAAATAAGAGGAAAGATATAGTGTGAGCTGACATTACACAAGGTACGTAAACATAACAGAGAAAAAAAAGAAAAACAAGCGATACATACAGATTTACACAAAACTTATCTCACTTCGTCTTTGCAGAGGCAGCCCTCTTCGCTTTTGGCACAGGGGCCGGGGCTTCCGTGGGCCGTCTTGAGGCCACCGCTGATGCCGCAGCCGCCGTCGCGGACTCCGACGCATCCAGCTTGGTGATGTCGGCCTGGGAGACAATGCGGTGGCGCCTACCATCTTCGCCTGCCACGATGATTCGCCCCGCGCTGGTCCAACACCTTGTTATGCCGAAACGTTCCCGTGCAGCGACGAAGACTTTATGTCTGAGTTTGGTTAAAAACTCAGACATGGTAACGCCGGTCCCCTTGAGGCTGGATTTGGCCAACCATAGTCTGTCCCGAGCCAACTCCGAATTGAACTTCACCAAGAGAGGTCTGGGACTACCTTGTCGAGCCCGGCCCAACCGACTAACCCGGCAATTATCCTTAGTGTCAACTGTAGCCGCTGCCAGATGCTGGGAAATAACACTTGTGAATACTGCAATGGGATCCTCATCCTTCTTCTCCGGCAAACCGTGAAGCAGCAACATTGCTCGCCGACTCCGCATCTCCATATTATCGCACTCGGTCACAAGCACTGCTACCTGTTTTTCAAGGTTCTTCAGGGTGCTCATGACGAAGCTCCGGAACGCTTGGAATTCCGCTGCTAAGTTGGGAAGTGAAGGTTGTTGTGGAGCGCTGGATTTAGCAAGCTCACTCTCAAAAGCTGCCATTCGTGCCGTGAATGATTCAGATAGAGAGTCAATGGAGTTCTTGATGTCATCCATTGTATAGTGAAGTGTAATGCGTAGTGAAAGTGGTATATAAGATCACTGAGATGTTTTAGAAAGGAGATAACAGCTGCAGGTACTTGTTATAGTTAGCACATACTAATTACTACTTAATATTATTATTATTCTGAGAAAATACTATTTAAATTCAAATTTATTAAAGAGCTACTTAAAAATAACTGTTGCTAGTTTTCTTCCTACCCCCGAAAAAAAGATAGAGAAAACATTATTTATATCTTTAAACCAAAAAGTTCGAATTATGAATTGAACGCCGCTCATACAGTACAAACTGCACTGCACGGTAGCCCTAGAGTTACACACACAGTTGCGCGTGCACAAACGTCATCTGACATCAACTTTTTATAATGGGGCGCTTGGTATGGAGTGTCCAGGGTGTGGTATACTACCACAGTGTAATAGTATCGCTATGAAACTACCAACTGGTAGATTTTTAAAACTTCCTTCTCTCTGGTTTTATTCTATAGTACACATCGCTACTTCGGATAACTCCATTAATGAAAATATTCAAACAACACCTGAAGTAGTACGTAACAGGCTTTTATTAACCAAAATAGAATCAAACTTAACAGTTTCACTTTTCACTAAGTTACATAATTAGATGAAACTAAGGCCTACTTCAGTATACATAGACAAAGTTCTTAACCGGCAAGAAAGTTAACGGAATTAATATTGAAACTCAGTGAGGCGACAACGCTCGACTAAATCTCAGTAAAGTAAATTTTAGTTTAAGAATGGAACTGTAAATTTGTTTTCAATTTCATCCTTGTTTCTTCGAATAGAAGTTGGTCAGGTACCTACCTAACTACTGTAAATAGGCCGCTAAAGTTGAAACTACGAGTATTTCAATTTGTAATATTGTATGATATTATTAATTCACTATTATTTTTGTATTGAAATTTTATTGTCAACAGAAATAATCACATGAACTATTTCTTTAGACGACTTCCAAAAAGGAGAAGATTCTGTATTTTGCTTTTTTTAGAACATGGTTTTATAATTTTTAACTTGAATATCAATAAAATCTTTTTTTTTTATAGATGCAAAGAATGTGTTCAATCCATGAAATTGGACAACTTTCTCTAAGAGACATACCTAGTTCGAAATACGAATATTTTTTTTGGTATTTTTTTATATTCATACAAATTAGAGTAATAACGTGATCAGTTTAGTATCGTATGACCAAAAATTTTAGAAATATTTCGACATATGTTTCTTAAGGAAAGTCGTTAGTTTCATAGCTTGAAACTTATTCTGAAAGTTTGCAATAAAATCACTCTGTAGTTAAAGGTTGCCGCATTCAAAACCAAAAGTTGTACATGCAAGCAACCCGCCCCCTGATTACGTAACTCTGTTGCTAAAATTCTAGATAGAAATCGATTGAAACCATTTGAAATTAATGAAAGGAGATATTCCATTTTTCTATGGAGGCCGGGCCCATTTGGGTAACCCGTGGCCTTTGGTCTTGACATTATATTTTATGGAAAGAGAACAAAATAAGGAACGTGTCCATGTATAAATAGTACATATTTTTTAACTCTGCAAACTTTTTTTTTTTAATGGTTGGATAGTTAAAGTTAATAAAACAGCAACCCAAAACGTTTTTCTACCTTGGCAACATCGATTTTTTACTGTCATATGTCACATTGATGCTGTCAGATGTCAAATAAAATGACAACTGATATATCAACAGCCAATGTAGTAATTTTAATAGAAATAAAAATGCAAAGGAATATCCCTTAACAGCCGGCAGCCGCACAAAGTAGATTTTCAGGATAAAATCAGCTGTAAAAACTTGTAACAAGCATTAGAATTTATTAATAACAAGACGCTTTCATTTTAAAGCGAAAACATTAAGAAATACATGATGAAGAACATTATTATTCGAGTTTCAACTTTTTTTTTTGCAGGGATTAATATATTTTTTCTATTTGGAAACCTAGTCCCACGAGAGAAATATACCAGAAAAAAAATATTATGGGTGTAGGAAAAAAAAAAAGTGGGCCCAGGAAAGAACGACTCCTTTGATAGTTTCAGGTGCTAACAGAGTGCTACAGAGTACTCGCAACTAAAACTGTAATTTCTTCTCAATTTTTTATCCGTCATCATGACGATAGTATTTTTTTTCTTATGCCGTTAATCAAGTTTGATCCTAAATCCATTCCCGCGTACCACCATAAAACTCCCCGCCACATCACGTATTGACATAAACACACCTCGCTTTTATTCTGGCCCGAAACTTAACGACTATGATAGCCCCATTTCACTTAATTCAAAGGTTTTACGTGTTCTGTATGCCGATGTTTCACAGTATCGTAACTCCTTTAGTATCGTTACTGCTTAATATTAAAACGTAGTCTTCTTTTGTTTTATCATTTGATTGCGAAGAATCTATCAGAGTCTACGTATAACTTTACGTCAAAAAGGATTGCCCGCTATTTGTTAAGCATATATTTTTTTTCATGAATAGACAATACTATTAGCTTTAAGGTTATTTCATCTTCCTTTTTAATGCGCACAGCCAAGGAGTGGAATTCCCTGCCTGCGTCTGTATTCCCGCAAGCATATAAGCCAGTGATATTTAAAACCCGAATTAATAGGCTTCTTCTGGGCAAGCTCGCGTCATCTTCGGCCTCTTCTTAGTCTTATGGTTCTCGAATGTGGCCAAGAGTAAGCCCATTTAATGTAAAAAAAGGAAGCTATAAAAATAAGTAAACATATTGACAGATTGAAATAACTAGTTTCCTTATAATAGAATCAGCAACGCTGAAACAAAGAAATCGATACACAGTTATACTTTTCGCAAAAGTCCTTTTCAAACGTCACAACAAAGTTATAGTTCATTAAATACGGTCGAAAAAACTCGCACGAAACACTCGAGACATAAGGTCACTTGAGCGTAACTCCTAAAACGCACCTACCAATAAAAATATACGGCAGTTACTTATTTATATGAAAGACGAAGGTTTTAGTGGCGATCGTAAAGCGAATCTTCCTAACAATGGTTGACAATAAAACATGAAAAGTGCGTTAACGACCATATAAAATCTTGTTTATTGCGCACCGTAAAATGAAATCTGAGTATGAATAGATTTTGTTGTTATTCTAGCTTTGCCGATATGAGTATGTGTGACAGTGTATTGAAAATGTGTTAGATCAAGGGTGCTTTCAAATTTCCTATACATAGTGTATGGGATGGTGTATTTATTAATGGTAAATAGGTTTCAATCCTATGTGGTGTGTGACCATTCTCATATAATTATGACATTCATATGACAAATAGGACCAGACAGCACGATCACTCATGTAACCGATGCACACCCCAAATGATATTGAGTGGCCAATGAAAAACTCTTAAATCGTCTAGGTATATTGGTTTATATGTTAGTTGAAAGGTGAGGTATAGAAAGAATGGTGGTCAAAAGAATGTTCAATTCGATCTGCAAAGAGTATTTTCGTTCACATTAGTGGTCAGTGGTAGTCACATGGTATGAACGTATAGTGCTCCAAACATCATGCATATTATAGATCGTATATACATCGTCAGAAGTTCAGGGAGTAGATGTGCCATAGGCTTAAAAATAATAAGCTAAGTTAAAATTAAGTTTATATAGAGTTAGTACCTAAAACCGGCATATAAAATTAAAACAAGTCCAAAAATCACAAGAAAATTACCCGGTTAAATTAATGTAAGGCGTAGTGCACAAAGACAGTAACTTTTTTGCGATCGTGTCGCGCGCAGAACACTTCTGGTCGGCTTGGTGAACTTTTAATAGTTTAGTTTGAACCCGGTCGAGTTGAGCGGGATAATAATTTTTCAAAATTATCCCGCTTGGCTGAACCCCTGGCGCGTTTGTTGCAGCGAATAATCTAGATGTTCGGTTCAGCGAGAAAGTTGAATGAGGTTTTGTACAAAAGGAACATTTTCAAAACAAGTGACCTATAACATTATTTACTCTTTTCAATAGATATAGAATAAAAAGAAGTCGATTATCATCATAGCACATGATAAAATAACTACTTTCATAAGCAAGAACTGAAATGAATACTGGTTTGAAAGATGAAAAAGCTCAAGAAAAATACTATGGGTACAAGTTGGTAGCCAACTACAGACATCGTCTGCTGATCTACATAGCTCCTATGTATTTCTATGACGACGACGTGTCCTAGCTACGGAATGTATTTCATAGAAATACATGTACAAGGTTATTTTAGTTCATTGAAAACCTCTCGTAGGGTTGATCAGACCATCAAACTGAACAACTTTTATATGATTGAATGGAACAGCAGATTTTACCATTGAAAATGGTTATCAGATGCAAATCGCCTGAGACGTATTTTTGGCCATATCTCCGAGGATTTTGGGAGGATCGAGATGAAAATAGTACCAAAAGTTGAGGAGTTTATTGAGACACGTGTGAACGTTTGAATTTTGAAAATCTACTGGTAACTTTTTTTGGAATTTTACGAAATTCCAAAAATTCCGGGTTTTTTGGGGGATGTTTGTTCACTAAATTGTAAATATTTCGGAAAAACAACCGACTTAAGAAAAAATTAAAAAAAAGATCCTAGGGTATTAGTTTAGCTATCAAATAGCGAAATAATTTTGAAAATCGGTTTATAATTGTGAACTGTAAGTGGTCCCTTTAGATTTGGAATTGTAGAAAAACGGCTATTTCCGTACATAAAAAGTGATGTAGCTTCTATGATTATTGACCGATCGTCATGGTAATAGTGTTAAAAGATGCAGAAGTGAACGAGAAGTGCAATCGTTGGAATTTTGAAAATTGGTTAATATTATTACGGCCGCGTCGAGGCAGTCAGCGGGCGCTTTTGTGACACGAGGCAGAGCCGAGTGTCACAATCGTATAAATAAATAGGTACTACCTAGGTAACTTTAAAAATATAATAGAACTTTGCATTTGATTTGATTTTGGTTTTTCGTAATTTTTGTGTTCATGTGTTCAATGCTCCGATTCTTGCGGGGACTGTAAAATCTGTGAATTTTTTTTTCGTGATTTCGAGCTTGGTCCCATATTGAAAGTTGTTCAGTTTGATGGTTTGATAAACCCCACGAGATGTTTTCAATAAACTCAAAATAACCTTGTATAATATTCTTATAGATAGCAGGAGACAACCAATAGACAACCATGATTCATGAGATCTCAGAATGTACACTTTATTACAAGATGACATTAGGCAAGTGACACAGACTACATTCCAAAGATGTGCACATTGTGCACAGACTTACTAATATCCATATATTACAAACTAAAAACTAGTAGTGTCGCTGTGACACCACCAAGAATCTTATATTCATAGACACCACGTCTGATGCTGATGTCTGCAGTCAGCTACAAACTCGTACAGTCAGAAACAAATTCTTGAACATAATTTGATTTAGTTTTTCCAAATCATGATTAAGTGCCATAAGTTACTGACTTTAGATGACCTTTAACAAATAAGCGTAAACATTTTGTAAATAAAATGGGCTTAAATCCACTTATAAATAGTTCCATAAATTCAAAGAACTTAAGATGACCTATGACATACAAGCGTAAACATTTTGTAAATAAAATAGGCTTAAATCCTGTTTGGTTCCATAAAAATTCAAAGAAATATTAAAAGGAAAACACGGTTCTTCATGAAAACTGTGATGATTGTACGTGACTTAATTCATCCCACGCAGATTTTGTAAAGACGAATCCCTAGCTCTTAGCAAAAGGAAGCATTTAGATTAAATATTTTGGATTTTCCAAGTAATTACCATAATACTGTTGACATAGGCATTATTTTCGTACATGCCTACTACTATAATATTATAGACTATCTTCCGCCCGCGAATTCGTCCGCATAGACATTGGGAAAATCCCTAGTTTCTTTGACCAGGTTGAAAAGTGTCCTATGTTTATAATTGTTTATTTTGTTTATTTAGAATTACAAACAGTTTAAATAATTAATACTAATAATCTCTTATATAAAAGTGAAGGGGTGACTGACAGACTATTGCCCAGCCCAAACCACTGAACCTAGAGATTTGAAATTTTGCACATAGATACTTTATATAATGTAAACACCCACTAAGAAGGGATTTTAGGAAATTCCACCCCTAAAGGGTTGAAATGGGGTTAAAATGTTTGTATGGAAAGCCCAAACCATTGAACCTAGAGACTTGAAATTTCGCAGATAGATACTTTACACAATGTAAACACCCATTAAGAAAAGATTTTTGGAAATTCCCACCCCTAAAGGGTTGAAATGGGGGTACTAATTTTGTATGGAAAAGAAATATTAAGTAGACATTTCAACTTGAAACTTCGTATGAGTACTTCTAAAAACAAATGAGCAAACACGTGTTTCGTGGTTTTCCGAAACTCAACCCTTTAGGGGGTAAATGGGGTGAAAAAACCCAACATCGATATGGGTGTCGTTGTCGAGGTTTTATGGGATGTTGATTGTGAAAATGGCATTTATTTTTAGTGGTAGACATTATTCAACCCCTTAAGGGGTCAAATGGGGTTAAAAAGTTTGTATGGAAAGCCCAAACCATTGAACCTAGAGACTTCAAATTTGGTGCATAGATATTTTATACAATGTAAACACCCACTAAGAAGGGATTTTTGGAAATTCCACACCTAAGGGGTTGAAATGTGGGTACAAAGTTTGTATGGGAAAAAATAAAAAATAGACATTTCGACTGTAAACTTCGTAGGAGTACTTCTAAAAACAAATAAGTAAACACGTGTTTCGTGGTTTTCCAAAAATCAACCCTTTAGGTGGTAAATAGGGCAAAAAAGCCCAATAAGAACTGACAATCAACGCACAACCCAAACCACTGAACCTAGAGACTTGAAATTTTGGTACATCGATACTTTATACAATGTAAACACCCACCAAGAAGGGATTTTTGGAAATTCCACCCCTTAAGGGTTGAAATGGGGGCACAAAGTTTGTATGGAAAAAAAAATAAAAAATAGATATTTCGACTTGAAATGTCGTAGGAGTACTTCTAAAAACAAATAATTAAACACGTTTCGTGGTTTTGGGTGGTAAATGTGGCAAAAAATCCCAAAAAGGACTGACAAATCAACACACAGCCCACCTATTTTCTGTATGGCCAACCAGCCAGGTTGGCCATATATAATAATGGGCCATATATAATAAATAGTGGGCCAATAAAATATAAAAATGACACCTTAGCAAAAGTTGTTTAGCCTGATGAGCATTTTTTGTTGAGGTATAGAAATCCAGGATCTGGGAACACCTGATGCAGAACCATAATGGTCCAACTAAACAATACAAAATATAAAAATGACACCTTAGCAAAAGTTGTTCAGCCTGATGAGCATTTTTTGTTGATGTACAAAAATCGAAGATCTGGAATACCTGATGCAGAACCAAGTTTAATTTATTTGCATATAAACATGTGTTTACAAAAAAAACGACGATTATCTGATGTGGAAATCTAAGAGATCAGGTTGAAGGTGTTTAGCATAATATAATAACATAAGCTAGGAGTACTTCTACGTGGTGAAGGTGGTAACATTAGGGCTTAATTTTTGATATCGACTTGCCTAAATACCAGACGCTTAAAGCCGCTGGTGTCGATCTAAGGACTGGTTGTTTTCTGTATGGCCAACTTTATGTGGCTTTTTCCAGGGTTAGTAACACTTCAGGTCTTTTCATATTGAAGGAAAGATTTCCGAACATAGTTATAGATAAATTTTGTACTTTTACATGTTCACATATATTAAATAAAAAATAAAAATAATTTAGTAACTTTTAACATTATAACACTGCTACAAGTATTTTCTTATGTAACTACATTAGTTCATATTTATATGCATGCGCCGGAGTTAAAGTCCACGCGTACGATGTCGCGGGCATCAGCTAGTAAACTATACATTTCTAACATTAACATTCGTTCAACCCACATCGCCAAAACCGTTCAGCTGTCTTTGCAAAATTGAGTAATAAACGTCCAAACTAAAACAACCAACACTAATTCTAAAGGTATAATAAATTCTAATATTTTATTTTATTCACGTTTTGTTTTTCATGCCTCATAAGAATCTCTTATTTGATATTTCTTAAGTATCTCCTAATGTGCAGACATCATCGGTCAGTAAAGAGACGTTGTCTTGAAAGGAAAAAAATCTTAACATGAAACATACTTGAATCAATTTGAGAGTAGTTTCAAAGAAACATTCACAAAGTTCACGTCAAAGCCTTAGTTTTCACACAATTCTTGTTTCGTTTCATATTTATTTATTCAATTTAATTTTGTGAGCAGGTTCGAAAATTATATATTTAGATTTTTTAGTTTAGCCAGGTTTTTCGAAATTTTTCAAAATGGTGGAGATAATATGTAAAAATAACATATTTCTGGACAGCTGTCTGTTCGGATTTCTTAACCGATTCTTGTAAAATTTTGTGAGCTGTTTCGATAATACATATATAATTCTGCCTATACCCAGCAGTGGGTGTCGTGCGGCTGACTGGTATGATATGTCAAGCCAGTTTTTCGATTTTTTTTCAAAATGGCGGAGGTTTGTAAAAATACATATTTTCTCCCCATAAAAACTGCGCCTTATAACATTTCTCCTTTGTTTCTGTATTCTGAGATATACCAGTTGCAGAACTTTTGTGCGTCAGATGCTGCCAAAGCTGCTGTCAAATTTCTCATTATTCACGGCATAACCCAATGCGGAGTATAAACTTCCCTTAAAGATTTTCCACGACTATCAGTCTTTCAATACTCGCTGCCAACATAATAATTGTGTATTCCACCTATTCTACCATCGAAAAACATTATTTTCATAATTAAATATCACTCATAGGCTTCTTTGTCAATCGATTCATCATCATCAGAATCCATGGGAGAATATTCCCATAATTTCCACGCTTGAAAGACGGCCGAAAGTTAGTTCTCAGATAACAATAGGAGTGTTACAGATCAGTGTTGGACCGTTTTCGTCGGAAAACGCTGTAGCCGGTAGCCGGTTTTCTTGTGTTTAAATAAATATACGACTTCTTCTCTAAGAGATAAGTCCGAGTTTTACAATACTCCAAGTGTGTAAAAAAGCTACTCTACCGGACGCCAACGGCTAATCATCCTTAGTTGTTGTTTAATATTATGAATGCGAGAGTCCGTTTGTTTGTTACGCCTTCACGTCATAACTACCGAATCGATCATCATGAAATCTTGCATACACGTTGTCAGGGGTGCAAAAAAGGACATAGGGTATCTTTCAGCTAGAGAAAACGTACGAGGGATAGCAAATAAACTGTCCACGCAATTGAAGTCACGGGCGGCCGCTTGTTGATTATAAAGAAGAAAAAACTTACATCGACATCAATGCCCGGCTGTGCGAAGATCCTCGTAAATGGATACTCCTTAGGTAGGTAGCTAAAGAACTCCTGTCTGCCCCTATACCACTTGACACTGTATAGGGTCTCGTTTCCTTCTAGCATCCATTTGCAGCCCAGCTGGACCGTGTCCCCGAGTCGGACAGCTGATGGGGCTATGAGCTGGACATCTCTAAGTGCCAATGTATCTGGAACAAAATATTTTGAACAGTTAGTGATAATTTGGTTACGGGTTTCACGCACACTGAAGGATCAATCACACAGCTCTGTCACGTCAATGGTCAGTTATTCAATACTAGTTTTGACTTGTCGGTGTCGCGACGTCACGTGACAAGTCAAAACTTCTATTGAAAGGTCATCGGGCATTTTGTTCGGACATTTGACCTGCGGCGTACACAAACGAAATAGGGCTAGGTATGTAGATAGATATATCTGATACTCAGTGGTTTGGGTCGCATTGTTGCAGAATGTGTTTCATTTTTATCATTATATCATAGCATTTCAATAATAAATAAAATAAATAAATAAAGACAATTCAAACGTTTATTATGCTTGTATCACATTTTCACAATGCTGAAAGTAAAAACTTCTGTTTTATTTACAAAAGTTTAATAACATTAAACATAATACTCACAAACATAACATGAAATAACATTTTTCTGTCGCTCAGTACATAAAAAATAATACATATTCTGATTAATAATTCTTCAATTTAAAACTGGTTTGGTTTCTGTACGCGAACTTTTATCAAACAGGTCAAATATGCCCAATGACCTTTGACTGACCGTTGACGTGCCTGAGTTGTGACTGGGCTGTGTGAATGATCTTTAAAGTGTTTAAACTATCTGCCTTTGTTACGCTTTTTGGATGCACAACTTCATTAATTTATTTTTATTTTACGAAGTTAGCAGTTTCTTAAAAGCCAGCCTTAAATCAGTAATCACTCATTATTTTAATATCTTTAACCTGCAAATATATTATGTTGCTGCTTATTAATCAATAACCAAAGTCAGTGAAACCAAAGTTACAGCTAAGAGCTTCCCTGAAATCATCATCATCATATCAGCCGCACGACACCCACTGCTGGGTATAGGCCTCCCCTAAGGATCTCCACGACGATCGGTCCTGCGCTGCCCGCATCCAGTGGCTTCCCGCGACCTTCACCAGATCGTCGGTCCACCTTGTCGGGGGCCTACCCACGGAGCGCCGTCAGGTGCGCGGTTGCCATTCCAGAACTTTTCCGCCCCAACGGCCATCGGTTCTTCTCGCTATGTGTCCCGCCTATTGCCACTTCAGCTGAGCAATCCTTCGAGCGATGTCGCTTACTTTAGTTCTCCTGCGGATCTCCTCGTTTCTGATTCGATCACGCAGGGAAACGCCGAGCATGGCTCTCTCCATTGCACGCTGGGTGACCTTGAGCCTCCTTATGAGACCCATAGTTAGCGACCGACCACGTTTCATTGCCGTAAGTGGCAACACACACTGTTCATAGACTTTCGTCTTGAGACACTGAGGTATCTTTCGACTGACATATTTTGACAAATTTTATTATAATTAATTATTATAAATGATAAAATGGTAACTTTGTCAGAAATATACTCGTATTTTAGATTCAAGAATGATAAAGTAGGTTGTTCTTTTCTTTCGAAATGTCTACTGAAGTGTTTTCCAAGTCATAATATCATACAATTTTATTGTTGTAATGGGAACAAAATATCTTGCCAAGTAGGTACTTGCTTTAATTTTAATTCAAGTTTTGTATAAAGCAAAGACATTCAATAAATCTGTCGTTGTGACTTCTCCAGTTGAATAAGATATAACTCTTTCGATTGTTTTATTCGCTTTGTTTTAAAACTGAAACATGAATAATTCTTTCAAATATTTGAACATCAGATAAGATAAGATATTCATTTATTTGCTGTTTAACATGGTATAAAGGATGTTACATACATTAATTAGGACAACATGTTAAGCTAACTTAAAGTAGCATGCAAAATTATTAAAATCATATAAGATTTCCAGGATTTCCAGTAAAATATTAACTTAATTACTATATTGAATTACATTATTTAATTGAATATTAAAATTATTATTATTACAAAATTAGATCATGTCAAAAAATTCCTCAATACTATAAAAGTTTTTATCATGAAACCATTTAAATAATTGTTTTTTAATTAATTTTTCATGTAATTTTTTTATGTCACAAGGTATTTTATTAAATATACGTACGCACATAGTCAAGCAGCTTTTACTATATTTCGCAGAATTTGGCACAACTTTCAGAATGAGTCTATGAGGGTTTCTCTTTAGTCTCGAATTAGATTCACTCATCATCATAGTGCATAAAAGTTTAAAGTTTAAATTGCGAATAAAAAAATTCTTAGCTGATATTTGAAGTTTCACAATAAAAAAGTTCCGAGTAGCTTACTGGCTAGATGATTTGACATATTTTCCAAATCACAACTGTCAAATCAACTGTCAAGTAAGTTACTCAGAAGTCAGAACTTACTGTTCGAATGTGAAATAGGGTCTAAAGTCTTTGTCCTATAGTTTGCCTACTTAGGAAGTGCTTAACTGATTCTAGACGTTATTCGTTATATTTTTGATATTAAAACAAGCAAAACACGACACCAAACTGTAATTTAATATTTGCGATACTATACTGATTGCCCGAGTAATTGGATAAAGAAGTAAGATAACTCAATTTGTGCGAAAACAGATATCCTCGAGTCAATTTGGTACAATTGTCTGCAGAAGTGGCTAAACATTTCAGCACAAAATAGTCTGAGTGATTTAGATAGAAGCTCACTACACCACACCGGTATTCGAAAACACTATTTTGTTTTGTTGCGCTAAGAGTGCTGACTGAAGTCTAGTTTAGCCTGAGATTGCTTATGCGAAATGTCTATGTGTGCGTGCATATAAACCACGATAAGTTCCGAGCTCCTCTGTTTTGTGACTTGCGTTTAACATTACCTTTTGTGACGTTTTGTCGTTTGATAGTAATTAATCCATTTTATTGTTATGATTTTGAATCAAATTGAAAGGATAATAGTAGTATTTTAGTTTAATAGCCTGGCAACACCGCCGCTTAGCTCCGCCGTTTCCCGCCATATTTTCCCGCCATTTGTAGTGGAATGGGGAGGTAAGCGGTGGGGATAGGCGGCAGAACGGTCGACGAAAGTCAGTTGCGGGCTCAGTCACTGTCCAACCGTCGAGAAGCGAAGTAGTTAGGGAAAACTGCTAACGTATCGTTGCTATAGCCCAGTTAATAATATTCATGGTGTATTCCAGTGAAGAAAGTAAAAGTGGTTTACCTTTATTACTGTAGTTTCATTATAAATCAGCAGTGGAAGAACCAAGGTATGTACGCTCACGATTTTTAACGTTTTAAACCGAGCTAAAATTACGAAATTCAGTTGGGTAGTTTCAAATTTTATTGCATCGAAAGAGAATTCTTACTTTTACAATTTGCACTGCCATGCATACACAACTCGCACTCATTGCACGTGGCCGAGGCTACACTTCGGCCGTGCATACGCAACTCAGTCATTGCACGTGGTCGAGGCTACACTTCGATCGTGCATACACACTCGACAATCATTGCACGTGGCCGAGGCTACACTTCGGTCGTGCATACACTGCACATGCACACAAAACTACACTCAGCGTCGTCAGCATGATGAAATAGTGCGTTGATATTGGAATAGTAATGTCCATGATTGTAAGCGAGGTCATGAAATGAAAGTTTTTTATCTTAATTGCCCAACTGTAACTTTCGTGATTTAAACTCTGGGTATGCATTACATAATGAATTATGAAAATAAGAACTGTGTATATTTTAAGTACCTATCTATGTTACTGCGTATTTTTATTTCGGACAATGTGTTCCGCAGAGGTTATTAAGTTATTTTTTTATATTTCATACCATTGTAATTGTCGTTAGTAGTCGACCTTGACACTACCCTGGGGATGTACGGATACGGAGAATAAAACGGATAACGTGATACTTTATGTAGAATTGCCACCAAGTTATGTCGATCTTCAAAAGGGTTTTAGTAGTACCATGACATGACGCTATAGTCGTAGTTTAAAGCTCGGTTACGCGTAAGCATTTGTCTGTCTTTTACTTTACGTGTAAAGAATATGGAGGGTAGCCTCACTTCTGTACTTTTTCTGTGTTTTTTTTATCACCTTTATCACAATTATCTTTTTTTTTATATAAAGGTTAATGGAGCTACTTCACAGTATGTTAAAGTGTATTTTGATGTAGAATTCAGTACGTTTCCGCTATTATTTGCGCCAAAAATGTGAACCTACGCAAGCGCTTTTGATGATATCCTTATTTTTCTTGCAATTGTCTGTGAGGTTCATACGCAATTTGATACTTCTAGCTACTAGAAAATCTCTTTAGCTTGTCGTGTTTTCTTTTTGTTTGTTTTTGTGGCTACATCTTTACGCTCTCTATATAAGGGTATGGTATGACCCCCGCAAACCATGTTTTCCTATGATGGACTCTTAAAGAGTTTTATTATAATTCAAGAAGTTAATTCTTATTCTATTAAGAGGCCGTTCACTAAAATTGCCGATTTCACTAATAAACGTGATTTCAGAGAAGTGATCTTAGAGTTAAAAAAAACTGTGTCTACTTATCTTTATGAATAAAATAATAGGAAAGATCTGGTGTACGAGCTACGTTTATTTTTTATTTTTTCCGTGGTGATGCGCAGTATGTTTACTAGTAAAAGATAATAATTTTGATGTCATTTTGATGTTCCTAAATGTTTTTTTTTTAGTTTTGTAAAAAATATAACGCTTTTAAAACTAATCGTTGTTGGTAGAAAATATTTCGCTACTCTGAAATTTTATTTAAAGAGAACCGGCTCTTAGGTATTTCTATTCTAGGCATATTTGTTTTCTATAAATTTTTGAGACGAGGTTAGACGCGCCTTCGGTTTACAAGGCTAGACGTGCCTTCGGTTTAAAAGGCTAAACGCGCCTTCGGTTTAAAAGGCTAGACGCGCCTTCGGTTTGAAAGGTTAGACGCACCTTCGGTTTACAAGGCTAGATGCGCCTTCGGTTTACAAGGCTAGATGCGCCTTCGGTTTACAAGGCTAGATGGGCCTTCGGTTTGAAAGGCTAGACGCGCCTTCGGTTTACAAGGCTAGATGCGCCTTCGGTTTAAAAGGCTAGACGCGCCTTCGGTTTGATAGGCTAGACGCGCCTATGGCTTGAAAGGCTAGACGTACCTTCAGTTTACAAGGCTAAATGCGCCTTCGGTTTACAAGGCTAGACGTGCCTTCGGTTTACAAGGCTAGACGTGCTTTTAGTTTACAAGATAAGATTTATTTATGTTGTATTAATTAAGTACCTACATTAAAGATGTACATAATATTTGTAAATACCGTCACTCCTAGTCCCGATTTCTGATGCAGTTGATAAATTTATTGCGCCTGTCCTTTTTCTCGGCTAAAAAGGTCTTAAATGAGTGATAAGAAATAAACGTTCAAAAGTACTTAGAAGTTAAGGTCATTAATCTTTATTTCATTAGGGTATCAGACTGTGCTACAACTTGGTTTACAAGGCCTACGCCCTTAGGTGGCTACGGTTTACAAGGTTAAACACGTCTTTGGCTTACAAAAGGGTTTAACTTTTGGTTTGCTATAATACATAGGGATGGGTTCAGTGAAAATTTCAATGAAATTATATTTGAATTTACTTATATGAAATTTATGAAATATTTCAAACTAAAATGAAACTTAGTCTAAATATTTCACCCAGCCCTATGTAATAATACTAAATATTTATATGAATGAAAATTTATTATAACATTGACTTTCGAGGCTAGATGCACATTCAGTTTGTAAGGCTAGGACAAGGCTAAACGCGCCTTCGACTAAGTAAGGTACCTGTATGAAGAGGTTTGAGAATTTATAAGGGTGAAGTTTATTAAGTTTTTTTATAAGGTTAGGTAAGCCTTTATTTTATAAGGCTAGATGCGCCTTCTTTTTGGCTAGATGAGCCTTCAGTTTGGCTAGATGCGCCATCAGTTTGGCTAGATGTGCCTTTGTTTTGGCTAGATGCGCCTTCGGTTTGGCAAGATGCGCCTTCAGTTTGGCTAGATGCGCCTTCATTTTATAGGGTTAGATGCGCCTACATTTTATAAGGTTTAATGCGACTTTATTTTATAAGATTAGATGCGCCTTCATTTTATAAGTTTAGATGCGCCTTCATTTTATAAGTTTAGATGCGCCGTAATTTTATATAACGTTGGATGCGCCAACATTTTATATGATTAGATAAGCCTGCAGTTTGGCTAGATGCGCCTGCGGCTTATAAGGCTAGATGCGCCTTTAGTTTGGCTAGATGCGCCTTCAGTTTGGCTAGATGCGCCATCAGTTTGGCTAGATGTGCCTTTGTTTTGGCTAGATGCGCCTTCGGTTTGGCAAGATGCGCCTTCAGTTTATGCGCCTTCAGTTTGACTAGATGTGCCTTCGGTTGGCTTGATGCGCCATCAGGTTACAGGGCTAGATTCGCCTATGGTTTGGCTAGTCGTAATTAATATCTTATTGCTTTAATTTAAATTAACATTGTACTGGCTGGCAATTATTATAATTATTAATGTCATATATCATATTTGACATTAAGGTTTAACATTTATTTTATGGGGATTTTAAATTATTTATTGGAATGATGGGTAATGAAAAGTAGTTGTAAAAATTAATGATTATCGATTTTCAAATTTAAATTTTATAATCACCTAGCTAATGACAGATTTGTACGCCTAACAAAGGCAGGATAATTATACAGATTTTGTTATATTATAATTTCATCAATGTATACTACCATATTCTGGGAAATAAATGATTTGTTTATTATTTAGATGCAAATCCAGTTTGACTAGATATGCCATCAGTTTACAGGGCTAGATGCGCCTATGATTTGGTTAGATGTGCCATCAGTTTGGCTAGATGCGCCTATGGTTTGGCTAGATGCGCCTATGGTTTGACTAGATGCGCCTATGGTTTGGCTAGATGCGCCTATGTTTTGGCTAGATGCGCCTTTAATTTGGCTAGATGCGCCTGAGATTTGGCTAGATGCGCCTGCGGTTTGGCTAGAAGCGCTAGCGGTTTACAAGGCTAGGTTGTTATATGCTTATATTAGGTAGATGTTTATGTGACTACATAATGCGATTTCAATTGCATATTTGAATCGTCATCTGCAAACGATTATTTAAGTTGTTGTTGTTTAGCTTAGTGCACAGGCCCTTGAATATTGGAGTACTTTCACAAACAATCAGAAGTCAATTACGAACGAAGATCTATCAAAAAAATAAGTTGACTTTAGTCCGCGTTCTTCTTTAAGACACAACTTCATTTTACTTGGTTATCTCTTGGTTTATAATATATTATTGCAATTGGATGCTAATGTAGTTATGGTTAATTTGAATAAATTATATTTATGTTTGAGAAAATAAGTCTTACAATATTAGGTACCTAGCAGTGCGTAAGCTACTATTATATGAACCATTTTTCCTTAAGTGTGGTGTTTAGGCGACTAGGTATGTTGCGTCTATGGGCCAAGTGTGTTCTTAAGTGTGGTACTTAGTAAACGGCAAGTGTATCGCATCTATGGGCCAGACTAGGTATGTTGCGTCTATGGGCCAAGTGTTCTTACGTGTGGTACTAGTACTTAGTAAGCGGCCAAGTGTGTCGCGTCTATGGGCCATATCTGTCCTCAGTTATAGCTTTGGTTTGAATATAACGTCTTGACAGGCCGTGTCCACATAGTGGCAAACGGTGACCCCGCGAGTAATGACATTCATATTCATAATTATTTATTGCATCTACTAATTACATTAGCAATTACTAAAACTGAGCGCATTACACATAAAATGCAAGAGAACCACAAATTGTGGAATAAAATGAATAAATTGTCGTGATAAATTAATATGTTTAATAACTATGCAACTAGATATGATTATGTATATAAGTATGTGAATGTGTAATGTCACATAATATTTTTCTTATCTCATAAAGAAACAGTTCTCATGAATAGATTCAAATATATTTCCTTTTGACTCTAATGTTTTATTTTGTTGACGTTTGTCCTATGATTTAGGGACGGTTACTGTCGTTTATGTTTTATATATTTCAGAAACATATTGCATCTGACAAGATGCCGATGCGTTATATGCCGCTAAGGTGACGACGGCGCGATGTGCGACGCGTGACTGGATGTTAGAAACGACTGTTGCGTTATTGGTCGATCCTAGTTTTTGTGACACGATGACAACAGGCTGCGACGGCTAATAGGTTTCAGCTGCAATTATCTGGTTGAACATAGAAACGGACCCAAATTCCTATGCATTGATTTATCAAATATATTTAAATCTTATTCAGAACCTGTTAAAATAGGTAGTTCTAGTCTAGCTAAATTAAATATTATAAGTACCTAGCTCATGGTGTGAATTGAGAAATAAATAAAAATAATACATTCTCATAATGATTGTTGCAATGCAACTTTAATAATTAAACGATTACCTTGCGTTTTACATAGCTAGCAGGTGTAGTAAATTGAAATTGTATACCTATTGTGGGTTTAATAAGTTGATATCATTGATAATTTCAGTTAGGTAGTCGGCAGCACGTCACGTTATCTGTCAAAAGTCGACAATTTGTAATTGAATTTGTTTACCCTTTCATGGTAAAGAGGCTGTCGACTGTTATATTTACTTTTTGTACTTTTCTCTTATTAAATATTTTAATAAAATTTATAATTTAGTAGAAAGAACTAATAAGAAATGTTGTACTTTCATAAATAATTTGATTGCTTATTGTGGTAAAAAAATTGTAATAATTTTAAGATGTTTAAGAGTTAATATTTGTGTCACAATCTTACTGGCTTTTAAAAATGTTATAGCTTTATGATCTGATGATCATACTAGGCGCGATAAGTTACAACAGTTAGTTCCTCTTGTAAATAAATTATTAAATATAAAAGACGGAGGTCGACAACCCTCTCCAAGTTTTCTTTCGCCATTTCTTTCTTGGAGGGGCCTCCCATTTTTGAAATGGTGGCAGATTCAGTAGATTCTCTCTTTTTAGCATTCATTGATCCACAAAATTAATTATAACAATTAAGTACATGAGAATTCTCAAATTAAAAAAATATAACAATACGTTAAACCCAATAAGTTTGTTTAATAGAATGCGGTATTAGTTAACATACAACCGGCCGAATGTGACGATATTATTATGAAAGTATTGAGTTGACAATTATAACCTATAATATTGTTGAGTTGACCGTGCACGAGGACATGCACGAGGTCAGGATGGACGAATGTGACGTTTTGTCGTTTGATAGTAATTAATCCATTTTATTGTTATGATTTTGAATCAAATTGAAAGGATAATAGTAGTATTTTAGTTTAATAGCCTGGCAACACCGCCGCTTAGCTCCGCCGTTTCCCGCCATATTTTCCCGCCATTCTAAGAAACATGTCTAAGAAACTGCTCTGAAATGAAACCTTTCGAATGCAAAATACTCTGTAGTTTCGGAGGAAAATGGTAACAGACAAACAAACAACGTCTAACCCCAATCGCATATCGGTATATGCAATTTCTCCTCCATTCCATCCACTCCATTTCGTCCGTCGCCGTGAGTAAAAATTACTACCTTGCACTAAAAATTTTGATAATTATTGTCTATCACCACAGAACAGATATAGTACTAGAGTACAGAAGTTGCACTCCACAAAATCGTTTAAATAAATTACGACTCTTGCTCCGACACAATAAAGTGCAATTCAGGTCGCACAGCGCTCCCTTTGCTACAAAACATTCACCTAGTAGTTGCCTCTCGTTCTATCGCATAGGTCTTATCTTTTCTGACGTATGAAATTTGTCCTCTCAGAGGACTCCGAGCGATTCATACTCGCGCGCGGAGTGACAGAGCCCTGCTATCACGCAAAAATGAAACTAAACGAGCTATTTTCATCTACTCAGTTCTTTTCGTTGGACCCTTTTGTAAGTGAAAGCGAGTAGGTATGTAGCTTTGCTCTGCGTGTCCAACTCATGGTCAAACTGAGGTTCAACTGAGGTCAAATTGAGTCTGCTGGAACGCATAAGTTAGTTGCACTCTCAGTAAAATGAGCAAGAATTGCCGCGAAATTAAACTAAAATCTTCAGCTACTTATGAATGCGTTTGTATACCTCGCGCGACGAGTTAAGAGCGCTCGGCAGTCTGGAGGGGGTATGCGCAGTATCATTTTTAATAACAAATTCCTACTGCGCATACCCCCTCTACATTTGCCGAGCGCTCTTAACTCGCCGCGCGAGCTGTACCAACATCGTAAAAATATCGCCCTTATGTCATACCTACCTACTTTGTTACGGAAACATATTATATTTTCATTTGTGCAAAATATTTATCTATTATTATTTACTGATACACAATAGTACGGTAATAGACTAATAATAAGTATAGTACTGCGATATTGATCTATTAAAAGTATATTGGCATTTATTTTAGTTTATTTTATTTATTTCAGGAAACGAACACAGCGTTACAAAAAACATTAGAAGGTACTAAATCATTTTAGAAAAGCCAATAAACAGTTTCCATTATAACTACATATATAAAAAAGATACCGAATAAACAAAGCACTATACAAATCAGTATGTTTTGTGATAGAAGGTTGTTATTATTAATAAAATTACAGGAAAAGCTAACACTAATAATAAATGCTTCAGAGCTTGTTTAACAAATAAATACATAAATACACGTGAAAGTTATTTTCGAACATAATTACAATAAAGTTACTTATTCCGAAAAACCTGCCAAATTGAATTTGACAAGGCTTCATATTGAAATAATATTATAACCTCGATTGAAGTCGAAGCCATCTTAAGGGGGTAAAAATATACGTTGATTAATTAAGGAAGCGTGAATTTCCGAAAAGAGGGCAAGCTCGTTAAAATTAATCTGTGGCGCCTAATGGGGTATTATTTCGTCAGGCAAGCCACAGACTCTTCAGTAAGTGAGTGTGTCTATGGAACTGTTTACATTCCACGCCCTTTTGAAGGGCTCGTTACTCGGCGTAGGGTTGTCAATCTTTACCCCTAGCACGAACATCTATGTCAAAGTCAAAGTGTCTTTTTCCAAATAAACTTAATATTTAAGGTCTTTTAAATCGTCTCTATATTTTACTAGCACCCGTTCTAGACTTTTTTAACCATTTCATTAAGTATGCATTATCATTGTTATAATAAAAACACGTCTATTAAAGTCGGGTGGGGCTGGAGTACAACTTCCTTTTTTATTTTAAAAGCCCCACCCGACTTCAAAAGACGTGTTTTTATAAAACAATGATAATGCATACCTAATGATTTGAATATTATTTCTTGCTTTTTATAGGCAGGTTTTTTGAAGTCGGTTTTTAGTTTTTTAAACATTTATTTTTTTATTTTTTGTGTAAGTACCTTCTGTATTAGGTAGTGTAAGTTAGGTATATTATTTAGCTAGAAAAATCAGCTCAGCCAAACATGAGATAATCGCGGAGAAACATACATACATACGGGTCAAACTGAAAACCTCCTTTTTTGAAGTCGGTTAAAAAAACTACACTAAAGTACTTATCCCTTTTCCAACAAAAAAAAAGCATCTAATTCGGTTCATAAATAAGAAAGTCGTCAAGGTAGTTGATGCAAAATCATGGTATTTTCCGGATTTGTTGAAAACTACTCGACGGATTTAAAAAAAAACTCAATCGAGCAAAAAAGAAATTCTCAAAATCGGTCCATAAATATCGAAGATACGCGCGAACAATGATAAAAAAAACATACAATCGAATTGAGAACCTACTTTTGTTGAAGTTGGTTAAAAATACGTCTAAAAGTTACGTTAACTGAATTTTTAAACTCACAAAGACCTAGTTCCTTTCACATTTACTTGAAAGAAAAGAGTTACATAGTAAAAACAAATAAAAGTTACAGCTTTGTTTACTTCTAAGAAAAGGCTTAAACGTAGGTAAGCAAGACTCGCCGGCAATTTAGGGGGTTGAAAATTACAGCTAAGGATACGATGCTTTCAGGTGTGCACACTAATCTTGTAACGACTAGGACCGCAATTCCATTTCGAGTCTATCGATTTCGATGCAGTATAGCTATTACGTTTATGTGATACCTAATATAACCGTGGAATAAAATGGAACGGATATTTCGGTATATTTCGTTTAAGTTTACAAGTTTAGGTTGTGTGCCAAAGGC
The DNA here is from genome assembly GCA_928269145.1 of Agriphila tristella. Lineage (NCBI taxonomy): Eukaryota > Metazoa > Arthropoda > Insecta > Lepidoptera > Crambidae > Agriphila > Agriphila tristella. The sequence goes on along the minus strand of OV743436.1, from coordinate 23,334,902 downwards.
CTGAAAGTTATATACCGCTATATCACCATTGAGCAATTTCACTGTTTAAAAAATTTAAAACCTTAAAACTTTGCGGTCAAAACTTTACCTGTTTATTAATTTCGCAGTTGTTACGTAATCCTGATATTTATTTCAACCTCCTGTTAAAGGCCTACTTAAACCTGACCGGTATCCTGCTACTCAAATGGCCACTTTTCTATTCGTTCGCTAACTCAAAAATTCAAAATAAGGCATAAACTCCAAAATTACGTGTCGTAGGCTTGTCAATTCCATACAATACAATAATGTCTGTGATTTATATAAACTTGCGACGTGTGACTTGATCGTTTAATTGCTTATTTTTAAGCTTTAAGTTAGCGAAAGAATAGAAAAGTGGTCATTTGAGTAGCCCCGCAGTACGGTGTACCGATGGTGGTAACGGTATACCCGACTGATATCCCGACCGGTATATTGTATGGCATTACCGCAGCTGTTGCGGAACACCTTTTGAAAAGCGCGTTACCGCAGACCCATTGGGATATCGTTACCGCAACCGGTACAGGATACCGGTCAGATTTTACTCATGTCAGCCCTAATAATAGCTAAGTTCACTGAAATACGTCGAGGGGCACCGCGAGACAAGACTGAAAAGGTTGTTTATGTATGCGCGGAGTTTAAGTGGTTCCTATTGGAGTGGTGAATAGTTCAGGATCATGTGCAGTACTGAATGAGAAGCCGTTAATTACGGCGGATATGGCACAAATGTTATAATTCACTAACGGCCGCCCGCGAGATCGTACTTTACGTTACCAACGTCATCAATTTTTGCTGTAAGCTGAATGATCAATGATAATTTTAAATGAAGATTAATTCAGTAAACATAACAATACTACAGGGTGATTTTTTTAACATAGTCAAATTTTGTGGTGTGTCTTAGACCGTTAAACTAAACAACTTTGTTTATGGGACCAACTTAATCTGAAAATAGTCAGCTGTTCCATAGAAAACGTCAATATCTACTCGACCAAAATATACCGATTTTTTTGCTCATTAAGTTGGTCCTTTAGACAAAGTTGTACAGTTACCACATTTGTCGACAGTTCAAAAAATCACCCTATAGTGTTGCACAAATAACATAGTACTGTACTGGTTCAGAAGTAATTTCATTGAATGCCTACAGTTCTAAAAATACTTCCAGGTATCGAAATCCACATTCGTAAATCTGCCCGAAAGTTTTCCCGCTAAACGCTATAGTATCATTAAGAAAACTCGATTCTCTGTTATTGCACCCATTAGGCGCATAGAACTGCCGTTAATCCGACCCTTGACCAAAACAAAACCAATTATGCTCCCAATAAATCACCCAACGTGTCTTCTGGTCGGACCAGTTAAGCTATTGGAAAACATGTACAGCGCAAATCCGGCCTAAGATTTAGAGCAGTAGAACCCATAATGGGTTGGGGATTAAATTTATTTTTTCGAGTACCTTAATGGCCGTGTAGTGACTTGTTACGTTATGATTTTGCGTTAAAACCTTTTAAAGTATAATGGTACACGCTATGGTTTTGTGATAAAATCTAAATGAAGTGGGTACAGCGATTTATCTTCATTAACATGAAGAATAAGTGACATAAGTATGTTCAAATAATTTGAAGTAGGTACAATGCATTATAGTATTTGACATTCCACACAGTGAATTTTCAAGTAAACTCTTGCGAAACTTTTGAAAACCTATAAAATCAGGGTTTTGTATGGAGAAATTTAAAGAAGTTGCATTTTGATAGTAACATTTTCTTTATTTAACGACCATGAATGCTAATGTTTTAAATTTATGCACTAATGGTAAATAACTTAGTATTTATTTAATAATATTTAATAATTTAATAATAACGTATGCCACGTAACTTAAGTAAAAAAATAAGTTTTGGCTAAGTTTAAACAAATACGAGGGTGGATTGATAAGTCCATGACTTTTTAATGAAGAAAGACTTTTTTTCGGAATATTTTGTTTTATTTCTGTACATAATCTTATTTTAGCTCTGCGTATTCAGTCGCAACGAAGTTCCTACCTCTTTAACACATTATTTTTTTTCTTTCATCGCCTGAAAACTGGTAACTGATAATATGAGGGTCCATTTCAGACATCACCTTTTGGCTTGATGAAAATCTTTGCCCGCCAAGACATTTATCAAGACATTTATTCATGTTTGGTAGGAGAAAATATCTCACTGGGGTTGAATCTAGAGAATAGGAAGGTTTCGCATCTTCATTCGATGAGTTTTGATGTCATGAGTGCCGCCGAGAGGGTCGACAGGGTCATTAAGAAAAGTTAGAACTCGCTTGAGCTTTTTGTTTCCAATAGTAATAATATTTTGCCGAATTTGACAAAAATGTAGTGTAAAGATGCCTTAAAGAGTTTCTTTTTAAGACAGAAAAATTAATTATGAAAAAAAAGTATTTCTTCTTTTCAAAGTCATGGACTTATCAAACCACCCTCGTAAAGTGGTCATTTCTGCTTACAAAAAGAGGAGTCATTTTTAAGGTTTTTTTTATGCTTAGGAAAACTGAAATAAGCATTTTTTTACTATCGATATAAAGTTGTCTATGATGGTCATTATTCGATATAATATCATGCAATTGATGAGTATTTAAATCATAGAAGTGACGAGGACTATTTGTGAGAAAAAAGGCCAATTTCATAGGTGGGGACCCAATATTTAACAGTGCATACTCAAAACCACAGAACACGAAATTATTGCGGTTGTAAAAAAAAAGTAGATAGGTACTTGGTAGAGAAACCAGGGTATAAGATGAACATTAATACCAATCATATGACAAAAAAAAAACAAATTTTGTATACATAATAAAAAAATAATGCATTAAAAATAGCTGTTTTATGAGATTTCTCTAGCTTCTCTCTATTCGTTTGTAAACGCTCAAACCCACTTACAAGTAAAACAAAACTGTAATGTAATTCCATTCTCTTCCTGTAATTAGACTGGCGTTCCACATCCCTCAAGGGCCGAGTATTGCCTCTTTTCCCGGGAAAAATGAGGGGTATATACTACCAGTTGGACGGAGTAAAAGGTCCTGTGAAAAACTAGGGAGATTTGTTATTAGTAAGACAGATTCACATCTAAGACTAGTGTGTGATAAATGCCACCTAATTTTGGAGAAATTACCTAGGCGAAGTTTTCTGTTTTGTAAATAGTTTTTTATGAGTGAATAACCTCATAAAAACAAAAGTTGGAGAAATATGTAATAAAAAACTATTCTATAATTTAAAAAAATCTGCGAGTCTGCGTTTTTATGCACCAAAAGTGCCCTTATAGTGCTGAAGAGGTGAAAAATGATTGAAGTATAAAAATATAATATTTTTCATTTCTGTGTGGCGATTGGCACCGTAGTTGATACTCGATTCTGTAATATCAACAGAGCTATCAAACGCTGCATCCATACAAGGATGCGATAGATTGAAAACTGTGACGTACGTTGTCGTACGGTCGTACGAAACAGTCAACATGCTAGAATGTGTCTTCGATTTAACCTGTTCATTAAGGGTGTATATTCGGATCACGTTCCATTTTTTTTTTATTTTCAAAACAAATGATCAAAACAACTCTGTGCGAGCCGTAATGAGGGCGAACTTTAAAAAATCCTATTAAATCACACAATATATTGGACAAAAAATTGAACATGACTTTATCCTTAAATACCAGTAAAAAATATGTCAAACTGTACCGATTGTGGCATTTTTTAATATTTTATTTTCACTTTTTTTTATTTAAAAAAACATTTTTTTTTTATTTTCTCTATAGTGCACTCCTTGACAATACAAACAATAAGTGAAAAAAATAATATGAATCGTATTCTTATTTATTAAAGCTGAAACTTTTGTGAAAAATACCTCTGAAAAGCAAGAAATTCCACTTGAACAGATTGTCTTCGTTTTTAAAATACCTGATAGTTTATTATGTTTTTCTCTCTATATGGCACTAATTTATGAATTTTGCTTCCTAAAACTAAAGTTTACATCAATAGTAATGCTTTAATTTTTGAGATAACTTCTTTGGAAAAACGCTAATTTCTATGAAATGCGGATAAAGAGTCTTAAATAAAAAGAAATGTATTCGTTACGACAATAAACTGAACTGAACAAAATTATGTTGAACGGTCACCATTGCTTATAGACGCTATTAACACCCCCAGGACACTGTTAATGTTTAATTTGACTGTAATTTTGTGTAAGTTTTGATTATTTGTGCTTGTTTTGTACATGGACTGAATCTTTCATACTTAATCGATTAGATTTTCAAGTATTTTTTGTTTGGTTCGCTATAATGTGCCTATTTTGTGGTGAGTCATCGCACTTGCTTTAATCTTGATGTTATCACTACTCAAATTGTACATTTTGATGTCTCGTCATTTTCTAGGACAGTGTGTCTCATCTCAATCTTACGCTATGCTTGCCAAGTACAGTGATTGGTAAGTGAGACACCGGAGGCGGACGGCTGTTGTTAGATTAACTCGTGTGACAAACGTCTTCAGCCAAGGATTGCCAGACATATTGTTCCCTAGATTAATATGTGGCTGGCTGGAGCTAGGACTCCATATATCGACTAAGCTAGGCTTTAGATAAAAGATCACCGGACCTGCTTATACGGTAATTGATATGGGTTTTTACGAGCCGACTGCTAGGGATAGATTTATGGATAGACATTATACCTAGTCGCTAAATTATCAGAAGTAACTTGTCTCTTCATAATAGCACAGATTTGGTTTGAACAATATATTATTTTTGTTGTAAAAAATTAAAATAGTTTTTTTTACTGTTACAATAACTTAACTTTTTAACTGCTTGTATTTGTGTGTCTTACAAAAAAATTAAATCAAATGTCGATAACTAATATGATTTGTAGATTTCCATCTTTGATAAGGGTTTGAAAATATTTGTGTAAACAAGTCAAAATAGAAGCATCGTTGTTAAATATCAACACGACAAAAAAAATAGATTAGTTGTAAATATAAAATCATTTTCCAGGGACCAAAAGAGTTGCTTTCAACTACATCCAATTCATTGCACTGTTATTCGAACCTTCAATAAAAAGTTATAGGATCGTCCCAAAATAGCCCTTAACATCACTCTGTCAAGTTACACGCGAAATTATTAACACTGTTAATATAAAAATTCCGAAGTTCGCCTTATCGGTGTGAGCCACACTTTCGGGTCACCCGTATAAATATGGATTAGCCAAAGAAAATATGAGGAATAAAGTACAAGTAAACCCTTGTTAGCCGAGCCCGAACGGTGCAAGTATAACACAATATGGGGAAAAGCCCCCGTCAGATACAGAGTTACCTAAATCCTTGGGTCTTTCTGGGAAATTGTTTACACAGCGTTGGTAAATAAGTTTATAACTGCATAAAGTTTGACGGTGGTTTTAGAGTTAGTGAGGGTTGCTCAAAACGGCTCGGTGCAACAATGGCCGTGGATTTTCAAGGCGCGTTTTATATTATCTCGAATTTAGTAGCTTTTCCAGAACTAAGGAAAATTTTGTGTTATTCTTTTTAGACCAATATAAAGATAAACGTGTTGTGAAAATAATTAAATGCTTATCACTACATAGTATAAAACAAAGTCGCTTTCTCTGTCCCTATATCCCTATGTATGCTTAAATCTTTAAAACTACGCAACGGATTTTGATGCGGTTTTTTTTAATAGATAGACTGATTCATGAGGAAGGTTTACATCCTACTTCCTACTAATATTATAAATGTGAAAGTTTGTGGGTTTGGATGTTTGGATGTTTAGATGTTTGGATGTTTGTTCCTCAATCACGCAAAAACTACTGATCGGATTGGGTTAGAATTTGGCACACAGATAGTAGACAGCATAGATTAAAACATAAAATACGTTTTATTCCGATATTCCCACGGGAACGGGAACCACGCGGGTGAAACCGCGGGCGGCCGCTAGTGTATAATACATGGTGTCAAATTCCACTCTACACCGAATCGAAGCGAGGACGGGTCGCTAGTTATATTATAAAGTCAAACTTCGTGTCATCAAACTATTTAAGTAGAAAAAACATCATGAATTAGTAAATATTTCAGTGAGCTCACTCGCCATTTTAAGATACAAATATTTTCCTTTTTTTCTTTGTTGTGAATAACAAGTTTTGTTTGCCAGTAAAAAATTAAAAAACATACAAAAAACTTAGCCAACTGCCACAAAATATCCTACTTGGATACTAAACTCCGAGATCTATTAAAAAGAATGTCACTACCTATTGTTCCAAAGCGATACCTTTTATATTCCGGAACTCTCATACTAAAATTCAATTTGCATTTTAAAATTTCAATTACTTTTCTGTTGGAATATGACCTCTATTAAGAGGACTATAAAACCTACGAAACACTCACTTTGTGCGAGTGTCTAGTCCCCAGATAGGAAGCTCAGTTGAAAGTGATCCTTATTTTTTCGATTTTTTTATTAACTTTCAGCCAGAATGGCATGACTCTGTTTGATGCAAACGCCCGAGGGAACTTATGAAAAGGCTTGGCGAATATTTGTTTTGTTATGTCAACATTCTTGTGAACAACATTAAAATGGAAAAATTGAAATAGCTATTATTTTAATAGTTAATAGAGTTTGTGTTTAGCTTGATAACGAGAGAGAAAAGTTAGTAGAACATTAAGGAAAAAGAATAAGAAAATTTTCAAAGGACTTCAGTTGAAAATAGTAAATGTAAAACTGTTTTTCCCGGAATGTCGGGCGTGGATTCAAATCTAAACCAACAATAAGCTTTTCTTAAATAACAGTTTAGGTAAATTAAATGTACATAAAATAGTGAGGATAGATGATAAATGGACTGATACCAAGTGGTATAAAAATAGTAATGAATAGTTTTTGTGAACAATAAGACTACTACAACACTTTCAAATACCAATCTAAACCTTAGCAAGACCAAATAAAATATACGTAACATTAGCAAATTGCTTTGCAGTTAATTTTAAATTTTAATTTCATCCGGCATTTGAAAAGTGAACAAAAACATTCTGATTATAAAACCAACAGCTGTTTTCTCAGCAAGCTCACGAACAACCATCCATTGTTTACCGGCGGCGACTTACTTAATTGTCCCAGACGTCGACTTAATTAAGGTCTCTTCCAGCTGATTGCTTGCGGGTTGTCCACTATTACGGACTTCCTTGTGATATAAACAATTCGTAATACAACACAGATTGAAATTCAGGTCCACAAATTTATTTTGTTCACATTATCACATTCCATCATATAATAATAAAAAGTCGTTTGGGGTAAATAAAATACCAGGGAAAATTTAACACCTAACCTTCTTTAAGAAACTAAATATCGACATGTCGATAAAAAAGGAATGACAGACTTGTTCCTATATTTCATATATCATTTTAAAAGCTAACATAAAAAAGCGTTTATCTTACCCCTGTATTTCTCTTTACCCCACACGACGTTAACTACATACAGTTGAATAACAATCAACGGATTTTTGATTAAACTACTTTTTAAATACAGATGTTTAAATAAAAAGTCCATGGTAAATAGAAACGCGTTGGATAATCAACATTACAAGTTTCACATGTATTCTCATATCTCCCACAAGTTGCACTTCTATTTATTATTAATTCATTTTAAATATTATTGTTCAAAAACTAGCAGGTAAAACCAACATTATTACACAATTCTCAAGTTGTGGCAACTCAACTCAAAAATAATTTTATGCTTTCAAAACCAAAATTTTTGAAAGCTTAGTTTTACCAACATAACAGCGGTTTTTTTTATTTTAAAAAATAAAACAATCTTTTTATCCTAGGAAATCAGAAATTCGCTTCAATATTGAAAGTTGAAATCCCTAAGCGCATAAAATAGAAACCAATTAAGTACATGACTGGTTTCTTTTGAACTGCAGCAAATAACGCCAAAGCTTTGAAAAATTCTATTAAATTTTCTTATTATTAATATTCAGAGGTTTATTTTTAAGATACTACGATGCAGCAATTTTTAATGGAGGCTTTCCGAGGCTACTCAACATAAAATATTATGGAAACAATATTGAGTATGTTGTTATCCTTTTCATCTCATTATATCGCGTTGTATACAGGGTTACAGGGTTAAGAGTATTTTCTTCTATTATAAACAGTATAGGACAACAATTTTAAACATACCTGTGCGTATGAAAGATACTAGGCAGAATTTAGGAAATACTTATTTTACCGTATGCATTAACTCTATTCGATACTCTTTTTTCATAAGTAGGTATTCCTTTGCATTTACATTTATAAAGAGGGCTCCACACTCGCGCTGCGAAAGCCCGCGAAGGCCGCGAACCGCGAGTGTGGAGGGATTCGCGGCTTCGCGTATGGGCTTCGCGGCTTCGCGTTCGCGCTTCGCGGCGTTCCCCGTCCGGTGGCGGTTTTTTGGTCCGCGTCAAAAGAGGGCTCCACACTCGCGCCGCGAACCGCGGCCGCGAATCACGGGCGCGGTTCGCGCATGAAAACGGTGCGAAAAATATAGCCCTCCAGACTCGCGCGTGAACCGCGGCCGCGAATCACGGCAACATTAGTTCGGCACACAAATCCTTTGACGCGGACCAAAAAACCGCCACCGGATGGGGAACGCCGCGAAGCGCGAACGCGAAGCCGCGAAGCCCATACGCGAAGCCGCGAAACCCTCCACACTCGCGGTTCGCGGCCTTCGCGGCCTTTCGCGACGCGAATCACGGGCACAGAATATATTCACGGGCGCGGTTCGCGCATGAAAACGGTGCGAAAAATATAGCCCTCCAGACTCGCGCGTGAACCGCGGCTGCGAATCACGGCAACATTAGTTCGGCACACAAGTCCTTTGACGCGGACCAAAAAACCGCCACCGGACGGGGAACGCCGCGAAGCGCGAACGCGAAGCCGCGAAGCCCATACGCGAAGCCGCGAAACGCTCCACACTCGCGCTTCGCAGCCTTCGCGGGCTTTCGCGGCGCGAGTGTGGTGCCGTCTTAAAGGACTTGTGTGCCGAACTAAGGTTGCCGTGATTCGCGGCCGCAGTTCACGCGCGAGTCTGGAGGGCTATATTTTTCGCACTGTTTTCATGTGCGAACCGCGCCCGTGATTCGCGGCCGCGCTTCGCGGCGCGAGTGTGGAGCCCTCTTTACAGATCAATAAATTACTGAAAACATATAATTATTAAGAGTGCAGCGTGCGTCCACCAACGCCGCCAATCAAGAAAATATCATAACAACGAAATAACTATGTTTATAATTATATTCTGAAAAATATAAAAACTAGTTTATTTATAAACTATGTTGTATGAGTTAATTTTTAGTTTAAATGTGTTCGTGTAGTAATCTTATCTATTATCGCCTAAAGTGGCCACTTTACGTTTAAGATTGTAACTACACAAACACCTTTAAAATAGGAAAAAACACCCACAGAAATAGTTTATAATTAATACTAGTTGTTATATTTTTTCAGAATTTTATCAGCCAGCTATGAAATATGACTTAAAGAGTTCATTTAGGTTAGGTTAGAACTGCGACCAAAAATTTCCTAGACTCTAATCTATTACACACGATTGCAGGAGTACTTGGTAAAATGAAACATGACCTAGTAATTATTTGTTAAACAATAACTTGCCAAAAAAAGAGTTTTTCTATCTGAAAAATTGCGATAAGTTGTTTTGACAAATGTTTTTAAGCCAAGTGAAGTGTAATAAGTGAAACTGCATTGTGTCCCATTTTTAGGGTTCCGTACCCAAAGGGTTAAAATGGGGCCCTGTTACTAAGACTCCGCTGTCCGTCTGTCTGTCTTTCTGTTGCCGCTATAACAACAAATACTAAAAACGAAATAAAAGAAATATTTAAGGGGGCTCCCATACAACAAACGTGATTTTTTGCCGTTTTTTTGTAAGGAACCCTTCGTGCGTGAGTCCGACTCGCACTTGGCCGGTTTTTTAACTATGAAATATAGAATAATTAAACACATTTGCTGTTTATTTCAAAATTCGTCGAAGTTAAGATATGTATAGTGTTGCGACCTATTTATTTCGCTGCACAACATTTTATGAAATAGACATGAATATTTAAACTGTTTGTAATTTCAATGAATACGAAATATTTATTATCACAACACACTGTTCTATCTGGTACTGTTTTAACTGATTAAGACGGTTCCCTGACCGAAAGTGGCGCCGCCGCGGTGAATATTGCAATAATAATACATAGTTTTAATAAAACTTACGTGGATTTTTTTAAGACCGATAGTCTAATATTTTTAGAAGGTATCATTACATTACCTTGTAGTCATTTCTATATGTAGATAGCAAAACCGCTAAAAGTGTCCGTTTTGACACATTTGCTATCTACGAGAGAATGTAATGATACCTTCTAAAAATACTAGACTATGCGTCTTAAAAATTCCACGTAAAGTTTTATATTAATAATTTTCTATTCAATAGATAACATCTGAAGGTGCCACTTTCGTTAGCTGTAGAGAAACGTCAACTCCCAACAAGTAAAAACGTCATATAAGATCTGACTTGTACGACTTTAAGTCGGATAGCAGTCTTATAATAGTAATGAGATGACTGCTAGGTCCTATAGACGTCTTCAATTTAACTTTTAAGTCGTGCGACAAATATGTCATAATAAACTGGTCATAGTAACGTCGGCACGACTAAACTATACGACGTTATATTAACGTTTTAGCTAAAACGTCTGTACGACTTGTAGTCGCATTTGAGTCAAGTTTCGACTTTTAAACGACGTTTAACAAAATGGCGGCTTTACTTGGTCTTCAAATAACCTTAAAATAACTTTTTGTCCTAAAAACGTCATATAGAGATTAGTGTGCGACAAAATTAACATGGCTGACATTTTTAGGATTAAATATAATTTTATTAATACAAATTTTATGTTTCAAACGCACAATTATGAAGGGGCATGAAAATATGAATAGTATTTACATAGGTATATTATCATAAAATTTTAATTCCCAGACGAACTAAACGGTATGAGAGACAAACACACTTAGCAAGATATGGAAGTTAATTAATACTCACCATTTATTTCCTTGTGATTGATTTATTTTGCACTCAGATCTCAAAACATAACCACAAACACGAGTCACTGACGAACATTAAAAATCAGTCGTACAAGTGTTGTTACTTGATATACAACGTTTTCATATACTACGTTTTCGTCATTCAAAAACGTCTGTTATGACCACAATATAACGAAAGAGTCGTTGTAAAGTTTTGATGCGACTACTGTACGATGAAAGTGGTAATCTTGAGACTTTTATATGACCATTAAACAACAATGTAGGTCGTATAAATGGAGCCCTTTTCGTGTTGAGCAAACGTTATTATAACGTTAGTGTGACCTATCTTTTGCGACCAGTGGTAATAAGATAACGTTTGTACGACCATTGTACGACGTAAAATTGTTAGTTGGGCTCCGTCAGAAAGGCGCATCAACACAATATCATCAACAGGTATATTCGACGTAAACGCCATTCCATAGAAACAGCCTCATGTGGTTTTCATGTCAAAGATTTGTCTTCTGTCAGAGTTATATTTCTGAGTGTGTTTGCAGAGACAACACGCCTTCGTCTTGCGACGTAACCCTCGAGGGGTAAACAAACTCCGCAGTCAATTCTGTTTCAACTGTACCTCTACAAATATTTCGGAGAAAAACATTGAAAAGACATTCGGCATACCTATGAAAAAAGTTAACCCATATCACTTTTTGACAAAAAAACCGGCCAAGTGCGTGTCGGGCCACGCGCAGTAGGGTTCCGTAGTTACCTCTTACCATACCATATTTCAATATACGGTATGAATGTGGTATTCAAACCACATTCATTTTTCGTCGTCAAAAATAACTTTGTTTTTCATAGTGTTTGTATGTATGACAAAGATATATTTACGGATTAGGAAAATGTGCTATATCTCTAAAAATTATGAATATAATCTCGTTCAAACTAATTTTCGTTGAAAGTATTTATTAGGATCCACCAGTATACATTTGTTTATACCTACCTACCTTATATCTTACCTTAATATATCTACCTACTAAGTTTCAACTGTGTAAACTTAATAGTTTCTGAATAAAGAGGCTGTGACATACGGACGGGCAGACAGACAGACAGACATGTTGAAACTATAAGGGTTCCGTTTTTTGCCATTAGGCTACGGAACCCTAAAAAGTGATATTTAAAAATATCCTTTGTTATTAAATCATCTAGTCCCTTATATTTTAACCTACTTATTTTAAATGTGGAAAATGTTTTTTAATATTCTATTGTAGCTCAGCTGAAGTGGCAATGGGCGGGACACATAGCGAGAAGAACCGATGGCCGTTGGTGCGGAAAGGTTCTGGAATGGCAACCAAGCATCGGATGACGCTCCGTGGGTAGGCCCCCGACAAGCTGGACCGACGATCTGGTGAAGATTGCCGGAAGCCACTGGATGCGGGCAGCGCAGGACTGATCGTCGTGAAGATCCTTAGGGGAGGCCTATACCCAATGGGTGTCGTGCGGCTGATATGATGATGATGATGATGATGATGATGATGAACTACATTAAAAGTAGGATGAAGATTTTTTACCAAATAGAACAAGTAAGAGAGGTAGAGTCTTCAATTCTTTAACACAACTCCTTAACAAAATACTTAGAATCTCGATTACAGAAAATATTGTTTTGTTCAACTCGTCTGTTTGCACTGACAACAGCGCGCGGTCTCCGAAATCACTCTTTATATGTAAATGTTGGTTTGCGGCTCGTTTGCGTGTTTCTCAGTTTATTATACCCAGGAGTTTATTTTCTGAACAAACCTCCGTGTGAAACGGTACTGAACTTTGGATTAATATTGTTGTTTACGTTGTCGTATCGTTAAACAAGATTGACTAGTAAATGACTGTACTTACAAAGAAAGTCTGTCATGAAATGAACTTAGGTTTTTTGATCGATATGAATTGAACTGAACAAGTCATCGTTCAAATCCTTACTTCCTTACTAATATTATAAATGCGAAAGTCCGTTTGTTTGTTTATTTGTTTGTTTGTTTGTCACGCCTTCACGTCGTAGCTACTGAACCGATCATCATGAATTTTTTAACACACGTTGTCAGGGGTACAGAAAAGGACATAGGGTACCTTTCATCTCGAAAAAAGTAACTGTTCCCGAGGGATAGACAAAATACTATCCACGCAGACGAAGTCGCGGGTGGAAGCTAGTAATATTATAAATGCGAAAGTCCGTTTGTTTGTTTGTTTGTTACGCCTTCACGTAGTAACTACTGAACCGATCATCATGAAATTTTGCATACACGTTGTCAGGGGTGCAGAAAAGGACATAGGGTACCTTTATCCAGAAAAAACGTATACAGTTCCCGAGGGATAGCAAAAAAACTGTCCACGCAGACGAAGTCGCGGGCGGCCGCTAGTTTCTAATAATAATGACATGACATTACTCATTTACGTCATGGTGGTATTAATAAATATCAGCGTAACTTTATATAGTTACTTCAGTTTCTCAAACAATCCCACTGTAAATGAAAACGGAGAATTAAATTTTATATAGAACAACCATTGTTTAAAATCTAGACATTTTCTAGAAATAATTTCGATGTTAAATTTTTACAAAGAACCATGTTTTACGTGAGGCAAACTCGCACATATTAAATTTTCACTAAGAGACAGAATCCTGAATATGAAACGCTTTGAATTAATACGTAAAGAAAAATACCATTCACTCACAGACATTCCTTCTAATTAGAGACCTGTATCAAATTTATCCTCATTATTATGATTATTTAACAATATAATAATAGTTTTGGCTAAATTGTGAGCGGAGGATATTCTTACTAAAGATTCTCTTCTAAGAATGCCGAAAAACATTATCTTAAAGATCCACCCACACATTTTTGAAGATCTTTTACTACGCATTTTCGTAAGAATTTCATTCCACGTATGCTTTAATTGTGGAACTTATTCTCAACATTTCTCTTAAAGGTCACAGAATGAATTTCTTGTGTGGGCGTTGTATAAGATAACATTTTAAGTCGATGTTTTAAATACAACAAAGATACGAAAGTGAAGTGAACGTTAGCGATCAGTGTCGCGACACCACTAGGAATACTCTCCATACGGTCTAGCAAAATGCACCACAACTTTGTCGACAATTTTGTCTCGCAATATCACCCCAGGGTGATAATAGGGAACATGCATATGTCACCGATTTTGATAAATTTGAGCTTGATCGCTGCGGACTCGTATAAAAACATATTGGAACAGAAAAATAAAAAATAAAATGTATTATTTTAGTTTTATCACACAGGGGAAAATAACGTTTTTTTTTTCATTTTCGGATATAATGCACTTAACAGTCGGATAGAATATCGAATAAGAAACAATATTTTGTATGACACATTTATGCACTTAAACGCAATATTTAGGGAGATATTTGAAAATTCTTGGCTATCTCCATAATAATGCGCCTGAAACGTAGCATAAGTGACGTCACAAATATTGACCGTTTTGTATAGAGCGTTTACGGCGGGTGCTGCTGCGTGCTAACTTCAGGTAACTATATCACGAGAAAAAAACATTACAGTTGATTTTCTCACGCATTATACTTTTGATTTTGATACAAAAAAAAATTGATGCATGTTCCCTATTGTCTAATTTCAAAATCAATCGCAATTGTTTTCAGGATCTGATACATTGATGCTTCATTTTGGCACAAATAAAAACTTACCAAAGAAATGCAGCAATGTGGCACATCCATCTGTCAAATGAAAGCGATTACGATAGATTTTGAAAATTACCTAATGGTAGGTACAGTGGGCAGGTTTTAAACGTAAAAAAACTAGATAAAAGATATGTCATGTCTTTTTTCTACAACATTTCATGCTACTTTGCATTTAACTCGATTTATCTCACATTAACATCCTGCAACCTACCTATGTATGCCTAATTACCAACCTGTCGTATAAATTGTTCCTATACCTATGCCATATGCATTTTTGTCCCACACTGGAACAATGTTGGCATTATGCGACACTCACTTAAATCACATTTAGTCCTGAAGGACGTATCACGCTCAAGTGATTGATTACAAAAAGACACTCATTCAATTATCTACGCCAGAATGGGAACAGATTCTAAAAAAAAGATCCATCGTACGTTGGATTAATGAAAACGGCGACGAAAATACTTACATCTGGTGATTATTTTCGTTGCCATTTTATTCCGTATTGCGCGCTATGTTCTATTTTTAGCATTTCATTTTGATAGTTAGCCGAGCGAATGCGAAGCGCGAGCGAAGCGTCTCCGTTTCAGCTGGGGCATTAATGCTTTCATATGACAGTCCGTCTATTCTCCTCTACAGG
Source organism: Agriphila tristella (assembly GCA_928269145.1). NCBI lineage: Eukaryota > Metazoa > Arthropoda > Insecta > Lepidoptera > Crambidae > Agriphila > Agriphila tristella. The sequence continues at coordinate 23,319,498 of OV743436.1, read as the reverse complement.
TCGCATTTCTCAATCGATTCTCGTGAAATTTTGTGAGAAGGTTCGATAATTAGGGTCTTTGTAAACTCGTCACGTATGTAAACTCGTCACGATTTGAAAATATACCTAGAATTGTTATTGTCGATTTAGTCTTTCATTTTTATACAGGTACCTACTTCAGCTATTTCGAAAAATGATCAAAAATGTCACAAACGCAATGTCTACAACCGACAGAGCTACTAGTATAAGAATGTTATTTTTTTTTAATTACTAAGGTGACGTTCATGACATTTTTCAAGTTATGAAAAATGGTCATTTTTAAGCTAAGCTTTTTTTGTACTGTTGTTATAATGAAAGTGTGAGCTTTTTATTTCTACAAAATCTTTCTTCTATTCATACAAAATTACAGCCGTAATCAGATGTTGAATTTGGAAAGCAATTCACATTCATAGAAACTCAAACTTAGTTATAGATTAAGCAAGATGATGGTTATCTTTTTCCTTCTGCGACTCACACGCGGTGCGAACTGGCGAAAGACCCCTATTATTTTTTTATAGTTAAGCTTTAGTACTGTTGTTATAATCAGAGTGGGCTCTTTATTTCATACAAAATTACAGCCGTAAGTTTCAGAAGTTGATGATGGAAAGCGGGTTCATATTTAGTGACAGCGGGTCCGTCCTGTGGGACGCTTTTATTGTCAAGCCGCTCGGTTGAATACAAAACAGGGATACATTCTGGTCCGCGGTCGGATTGGACGGACGACTGACGAATAGTGCCTAGATGTGGCACAACTATGTATTGTTAAAACAATAAAATGTAACCAAGGGCCAGCGGAAATAATTCCCAGAGCCTTTAGTTTTTGTGGATTAGTGCTAGCCATCCCACAGTATAACCAAAACATCAATACAGTATTATTTTCATTTCCGTGTTTCCGTTTCTTAAAATAGGGTTTTCATTTAAATATCTCTAGATAATGTTGACCCCGAGATTCCCAAGGGGTGCGAGTGCACTCCACTGCCGGCGCACATGTGTAACTCTTCAACTTCTACAATCGATGGCAGACGTGTCTATTTAGGTCTACCATAATCGGGTCGCTTGGTACACCGAACATACAACCTTTGGAATATCATCATTACCATAATATCCCATTATATTCCACCGTGGTAGAATGTTGTCCTACTCTAAACGCGCTAGTACCGTTGGAGATCACAATGGGCTGGCCATTTTAAGCTGGTGTTAGATGTCTCGAAATCATGAGGCGCCTTTTATGACACCCCCGAGTATGAAGAGCTGGTGTTTTGCTATACTGGATGTCACACAGAATATATTAATCATTTTGTATTAGACATATTTCATTCTATAGTTTATTTCTACTATAAATACATGTAAATGGTGTTGAAGTCCCAAGTGCAGCATAAGTAAGTACAAAAATTACTATTATTAATAATGAAGAAAGAAAAGTACCTATGGAATGACCTTGACTAAAACTTAATGCACAGCCTTTGTTAGTAAAAGGCAAATTTTCACTAGCTAAAAGTTTACAATAACAGCAATAGTTTGCAATAGGATTCCAGTAACATGTTGTACAAACGTTTTTCTTATTCTCATCCTGTGAAGTGGAGCGTGAGTAATTCAATTTCCCCGTCACATCCACAGGGACATTATTCTGTGGTCGGCCCTTTTTCTCCTATTATTTTCATTAACAGACTTGCACGTGACCAAAATAAAGTGGCCCATGACGAAGGCTCCTCTTTTGACTGACTTTTTTCAAGCAAAATCGCAAAGGAATCAGCCAAGCGGATTTTGATAAAAAATCTTCCTTATTAAATTTTTGCTGGAATCTTTTTATGGCTGCGCTGCGTCGGGGTATGTGTTAAAAAAAGACAATATTCCTCGTGAGTTCATTAAAATGTTGAAAATGCGGCACGAAATTTTATTTACAAACGTACAAAATAAACGGAGAAAATGTTACACTTTATGAAATAATTATATTTTCGGATGCAAACTTTATTTTAAATGCAATTCGTAGATTTACCAAAATGTGTATATATTTTTAGAGTTTCACAGCATTCAATTTACTAATCGTATTTTATTAAATCTATACATATAAAACTCTAAATGGATTGATTCATTCATTCATTCATTGTTGGGATAAGCGTGGAGCCCTAACGGCTGAAGGTAATACCATTTTTGGAGGGTAGATACCTTTCATGATGTAGATGAGCACTAAGAAAGGATTTTAGAAAATTCCCTTTATACAGGGTGCTACAGGTTGTTTAAGTTTGTATGAGAATTTGTATAGGGTTGAAGTAGAGACACCATTTTTGGAGGGTAGATACCTTTCATGGTATAGGTGAGCAATAAGAAAGGATTTTAGAAAATTCCCGTTATACAGGGTGCTACAGGTTGTTTAAATTTGTTTGAGAATTTGTATAGGGTTGAAGTGGAGACACCACTTTTAGAGGGTAGATACCTTTCAAGGTGTAGGTAAGCACTAAGAAAGGGTTTTGTGAAATTTTCCTTATACAGGGTGCTACAGAGTGTTCCAGTTTGTACCTATGGGAATTTGTATAGAGCTGAAGTTGAGGCACATTTTTATAGGGTAGATACCTTTCATAGTGTAGGTAAGCACTAAGAAAGGGTTTTGTTAAATTTCTGTTATAAAGGGTGCTACAGGGTGTTCCAGTTTGTATGAAGGTAGAGACACCATTTTTGGAGGGTAAATACCTTTAATAATGTAGGTAAGCACTAAGAAAGGGTTTTATTAAATTTCCGTTATAGAGGGTGCTACAGGATGTTCCAGTTTGTATGGAAATTTGTATAAGGCTGAAGGTAGAAACACCATTTTTGGAGGGTAAATACCTTTCATGATGTGGATGAGCACTAAGAAAGGATTTTAGAAAATTCCCTTTATACAGGGTGCTACAGGTTGTTTAAGTTTGTATGAGAATTTGTATAGGGTTGAAGTGGAGACACCATTTTTAGAGGGTAGATACCTTTCAAGGTGTAGGTAAACACTAAGAAAGGGTTTTGTGAAATTTCCGTTATAAAGGGTGCTACAGGGTGTTCCAGTTTGTATGAAGGTAGAGACACCATTTTTGGAGAGTAAATACCTTTCATGATGTAGTCAAGCACTAAGAAAGAGTTTTGTGAAAGTTCCGTTATACCTGTATACAGGTTCTTCATGTTTGTATGAGAATTTAATAGGGCTGAAGGTATAAACACCATTTTTGGAGGGTAGATTATTTTATAATGTATGTGAGCACTACGAAAAGGGTTTTGAAAAATTCCCGTTATACGGGGTGCTACAGGGTGTTGCAGTTTGTATGAAGGTAGAGACACCATTTTTGGAGGGTAAATACCTTTCATGGTGTAGGTGAGCTCTAAGAAAGGGTTTTGGAAAATTCCCATTATACAGGGTGCTACAGAGTGTTCCAGTTTGTACATGATTTTTTATGAGATTTAAATGTGTGAAATGAGGTCTACAGATAAATACCTAGGTATATTGGCAATCCATGACTTTCAAAATAAATGCAAAACTATCTTAATCACGCGAACAAAGTCGTGGGCAAAAGCTAGTCCGTAATAAAAGTCATGGAAATTGACCAACACCAAGATAGATCATAGAGTACAATCAAATCTTTTCATCATTAGATTTTTGTTTTATATTTAGAGATGAGGAAAGTTTATGTTTCCTTCGTTGGTACCTTATTTTAGAGCCAGGGTTGCATTGCATCACCCATTTGGTACAAACATATTTTATCAAATATTACCGCTTACCAATAGACTCACCGTACACTCATTTGCGACCTTATATACCTAAGCAGTTAAATTGGCTATCACATACTTTCCGGAACACATCCCGCTAGAGTATTTCCTTGAATTCAAAAACTGCACACATCGCCTTCACGATCAAACGCAACGCAAAAACGGACCTCCCCTGTGAGCGATTGCCTCTTCCCGCGCGTTTATAACAGAAACAACCAATTTATATGGAAAACAACTCTAAATGTGCACCGTGATAAGATCCCGGGAAGGACGTTACACTGTAATGTTGGCAGGGGACTGAGTTTAACTTTAGTTTTGTAAACGCTTCTGCTTACGTCTGCGTTAAAGGTGTTTATTTACCCCACTGGATATTGTAACTTTATCGGTGAAGGTAGAATATGTTAGCAATAATATTGAAAGATTATTTAAAGTGGCAACATTATTTTAAATTCGTAATTTATTTCCGTGTTATTAGTTCGAAAACGACTAGACGCGTAGTGCTGTTATTGGCTATGCGCTACCGCCGAATGGTTTTTAAACCAATAAGCGAGCAGTATGTTTTGGAGGGAAAATGTAGCGAGGTCGCCATCTTGACAATGCCGAGCGTTCATTCATTCTTACTTGGGATTTTGTCTGGGCAACATTGGTTTTAGTAATTGGGGAAATTGAGTAGTTTAGTAATTGAGTAATTGTGGAAAAGAAATAAAAGTATTTGTTGTAATTTCTGGGGTTATTATTCGACGTCCTTCTTGAGAGAATATTCCGAGTTCCTGAGACCAGCGGTATCCAGATATCTGCGACGGCGTCCAGAGAGAGAGCATCGGCTGCAGCTTCCGAGCATCGTGTTCCCGAGCTTCGGCCAGGTTCCGGCAGTTGGTAGTATGGATCATCTATCAAATAGAATGCTTTGCTAATACAATGAACCCGGCAACAAAAACTGTGAATAGTTAATTTTGAAATAATAAAATGACTTATTCTCGGAAAGTGAGAAACGCGCTTTGAAAGGACGTGGCTAATGTATGGGCAACTGCCCTAGCAATTTATTAACATTGTACCTAGTTATACGTAAGTAATGGCTGGATAGCTGAATATTAGTATTTCATAAGACCCATAAGTTCTTAACTGTATGAAAAGTACCTGATTTCTTTTTTGATTCAGGAACTTTACATACATTTAGAATTCTGAAAATAAAATTATAAAAAATCCAAGTAATAAGGATACAAAATTCAATATCCCTTGCGGTTCAAAGGGCGTCACCACAAAAACACGACTTTTCAGCCGTAAACAAAAAACTACTTAGAATCTTTTGAATAATTGATTATTTCACGAACTTTGTAGGATAATAATAAACACAAAATAATTAATAAATGAATATTTAAATGTTACGAGCGAGTGAGAAATTAAAATACCAAACTACATGTTAAGGGCACTCTTTTATTTCCTTTAAGTGTGCAAAAGAAAAGGTTTTAGAGAGCTTCTAGCAGCTTATTAGAAAAGCTTCAGCTATCTCCCAAAACTCTATTATTTAATACCTGTTATCAAAATCACCAGCAGCTTAAAGAAATGCCGGCAAAGACATTTATGAGCAACTGACACAAAAAGTATGCCCGCAATTGCTTCGGAATCATTTAAAAGAAGTTCGTTCCCTCATGATAACTTCCACAGTTAGCGGGACACGTGACCAAAATAAATGCGCGAAATGAACGACAGACGAACTCTAACGGGTACCATATAAATATTAGTGCCATCGGTAAGTCACGTCTTCGAGATGAATAATGTTGACGAGACTTCATGATTAAACTGAGAGTCCATTATTCCGAATCTTACGTACCTATCTCACCCATCGAATGTAGTATAAAGTATTGTAACATGACTGTGATGTGCGTCCACTGATCCGTATCCGTATACCGGGTGTCCCAAAACTTTGCCACATGGAGGGAAAGTACCTTAAATATTGAAGATAGGAAATTTTACTAAAAGAAGGCTTCATTTTATTTAAAAAATTAATGCGAACTGCATTCATCGATTTTTTTTAAATATCGCATTATTTCCTATACAAATTGATACAAAACGCAATCATTAAAATTTAAATATCAAATTTCATGGTCTTCCTTCTGTTTAAGATGCTGTGTTACTTAACAAAAATTAATCTTAACGTGTAACCCTTTCGATCGGTATCGTAAAAATAAAAGATTGTTTTTTTTTCTAATTTGTTAAGTTCGATTCCTGGTTAAGGCATGCGATTTTTCGAAAATCTTTGAATACAGTTCCAATTATTTTAAAAATCAAAATGAAGTCTTCTCTCAGTAAAAGTTCCTATCTTTAATATTTGAGGTACTTTCCCTCCATGTCGCAAAGTTTTGGGACACCCGGTATATGTTACTGTAAAACCCTAACATAAATCCTAATGTAAATACTAAGATTTTCCAGTAAAACCTAAGATTTACAAATCTTCATGGTAAAAGTTCGAACTTTTCTGTAATCATCGTTCATTTCGAACATTTACCACCATTCACTCGGTAAATCTTAGGTTTTACCTCAGAGAGAAGGCAAATGCTGAAAAATATTTATTTTGAAGGTGTTTTAAAATTATAATTATACTTATTACTAATTAATCATCAAATCATAATAATTTAAACAAAGGATTTGACTGACGGATAATTTTCTTGTAATGTTTGACTTAGAAATACTCCTACAAGATAAATAAAAAAAATATTATTAATAAATTTAAGGGATTTTGCAGATGGTAACTTGAAATAAATTGCTATGTTATGTTATCATAGCTAATTCACTGTTTTGTTAAAACAATCCAACATTTACTAACCGTCATTCGTAAAATCTAGCATGTACCAAACTCTAATGGTAAAAGCCCGAAAAATGGTCTCCCTTTTATAAAATTCTTACATTTACCAACTCATGTTGGTAAATCTTATGATTTTTCAGTAAAACCTAAGATATACCAATATACGGGCTTTTACAGTAACTATACACTAAAATAGAACGTAGAATCAATGTCACTTGTTTGATGCGATCCGACCACATGCCGATCAGTGGACATATATATATATATATATAGTGGACATACATATAACTTTAAAGAAACTTTCGGTTTCATAAGAATTGAATACAATGAAATTGATTAAACACAATGAACATCAGTTCCTCGAGCATAAAATATGTGTAAAAAAAATAATATAATCTTGGGAGACAATAATGTTGCATTGTTATTCTAAAACGTGCACTAATGTTAGACCTTACTAAATGCTGTCACTAATATTTGCTGAAAGGAAAACAGAGACATTAACAGACCCATCATAAGTTCAGCTTTTAGATGAGGTTGGAGTTTGATGCAGTGTGATGTCCAAAACGTTAACGACAATGTGAGACGTCTAATTCTCAAAATCGTGAGAGCTTCATCAGCCGGGGCGTTCGGAGTAATAACAATAAATATCGGATTACACCAAACACTCGGCAGCCATATTGAGTTACCAGCCGTGGCTACGTCACGTCCGGGCATTTCTCAGGTAATTGCTAAACTAGATTTATGGATAGTGTACCTACATTTTCAAGTATGGTACTAACGTATTTGTCCAGATATCATTTTGGAATTAAACAGTCCTTTTTTTGGATTCCAGCGAACACCTATAAAGCAATAAGTACTACCTAAGTATACCTTCCCTTCCTTCTAGTATTTTGTTTAATAACACGAGGATAGAATTTTGATATTCTAAGAGCATTAATTAAAGATAATTGACGCCTCAGCTACACAAAGTTACGCTCTTGAACTGTGTATATGTAGCCTATCAAACTTTTCAATCCGCATAGTTCGCTGGGTTAAGACTGGCTTTCATAATTCATTACTGTTTTGTGAGTGTCAGCAAAACTAAAAAATCGACAGCAAAGTGCAATAAAAGGAATATTTATTAAAATAAACCTAAAAGTTGGGTGCTTTTGAATTGTTAATATTTTCCTACTTCCTTCCACTTATTCAAGACTTTTAAGCTGACAAAAATAATAGGCGCAATAAACTTATCACAGTTTCTATTTTATTTCTATTGCCTGTACATGTTTTGATTTTTACTCAGAATGCCTAAGGTCAAATAATTTCGTTTTCGGATTCATACAAACTATCTGGATTGAGTTTGTATTTTCCAGAATAGCTGTCTAACTACAAGCGTATGAAGCCGGCAGACCCCTAAGCTAAGCAATCTCTTCGATTAGCATCACAATGCTCGCCTAGTACGGACAGCAACAAAGACGTATTGTCTGTCGTCCCAGACATTATTTCTACCGACTGGCTGACGGAACCGAAAACAATGATGTGATTTCGAGGACAACTGTTAGTGGAATTGTTTTAGCATTACTGCTGATATTTTGTTAGAGGCAAAAGTTCGATTGATTTTGGGTGTGCCTTTATGAACAAAAGAGCCCTATTGATAAAGTTGTGTACCTAGTTATTTATTTATATTTTTGAAGTCATTAATATCATTAGGTCGTACGTTCCATATCTCTATGAAGTTTGTTTTTGAAAATAAGTCACAATATATTTTCTACTGTTGTCCGGCATAATATTTAATCGGGTATAAATAAATTCCCATTTAGGGTATCAAAAATACTGAATATAGCGTACTGAAATACTGAAATACTAAGTGGGCGACGAACTGAGGGCGACAAGTATTGAAAATGGGTGACTTTAAAATACAAATTGAGTAACTATTTATTCAGAACGGGCGACCAAATTTCTATTTAGGCGACTACCTTAGGGCACACAAAACATTTAAAAATTGGCATATATTTTATTTAAAAAAGGCCACTATACTAACCTAATCGAGGTGAAAAAAATACCATGTTGGGCAACTTAAATCAGACACGAGAACTTGGAAATCCTATTAGACCCACTGATGGAACCTACAGCCCGAAGGGGTTATAATAGCCTTTTACCTACTTGATATAATGGTCGTCCACTCAGTATTTATGTCACACTATATATTTTTGTAATCCACAGTTAGTCACCCGTTTAGTTATTTTGTCGCCAACAAAATAAACCGCTGCCAGGTTTAGTATTTAAGTATCCCCTTAACAGTCGCCTTTAATTATTTCCAGTCACCCAATTAATTAATTCCCATTAATTTATACCTAAACATAGTAGCCGACCACTCTCAACGACGTTCGTTACACTTGCAATGTCGATCGATCGGGATTGATTTCTTAAGTAAGCCTGCTAACAGGTATGGGCAATGGGATATGGAATAAAGGAGAAAGAAAGACAGATTAGGTCAACGGAGTTTATGTGCTTCTGAATAGTCTGAACAAAAGAGGAATCTAACATGTGGTTATGTGAGAGGCCTAACCCTCGTGGGAGCGATTGGTAGATACGGCAGATGTGAAATAGGTACCTTCATTATTAATCTGAGAGGCTATTCATAGATGCAGATTGTTGTAGTATTTATTGTCTTGACCCTACGTTCTATCGGAAATGCCTAGCTTGGACAGATACTAGATACTATCCATTGCTTGTGCTGAGTATACATTTATGAGTACACATTATTTGTGCATTTTTATCTAAAAAAAAACTTTTATTTATTAGTTTCTAAGCTAAAAACAATTTACAGTGCAGGTGTTACAAACAAAGGATTTTGTCTAATCACACGATCATCTAGTTTAATAGTTTACATATTACTTTTAATAATGTACTATTTATTATAACTTGTAAACAACAATTGAACAATAGTTACCTACCTACAAAGATAATAAATTGAATGTCAGTTTAGTCTCCTAGAACTCGTAAACCACTTAGGTATGTCGTAGATAAAATCGTTGATATCAAGCACCCATTCGCAAGTTACGACCAAGCTATAAATATTATTACCACTGTTTTAAAAATATATCACACGTAATAGCAATTGTTTCGGAGCATGAACCAAAATGACTTCGAGTATTTTAAAGGCACTCTGCACGGTTGTCGAGAAATAGAGACCGATAGTACAATTTTTCAATGTTTATAAGCGGGCTGGGGTGAACAGAACCCATTCTTTTCGACATTTATCAACAAACCGAGCGACTGTAAAACACTACCGAATGCAGTTACATTGTTCAGGCATTTTCAATTAGACGAAGTTGGGAAATACGACAACTTTTTACTCGCTTTCGAAACTAAGTACTTCATTTATGTGGTAGTTTTGCTATTAGGTTAAGTGAAAACGTGAATCATCTATATATATATTAACATTTTTGGGTTTAACGAACTTAAAAGTAAAACAGCAGCTACTGAAAAAGCAGAGTTTTTTTTGGTAATATTAAGCAGACCAGAAATTAATTAATAGATTTTAAAAGTATTTTATATTAATTCAATTTCATTTTAATGTCGTCTCACCTATAGCAGCTCAGACGGGATTTTTTCTAATACTAATTTTATACCTAAAATCTAAAAATTCTATAAAACGAATGTCTACATGTATACTAAAAGGACTAACCGAAAACTAATTTGGTATTTGTTTCATAAAACACGAAATCTTGATTGAGCGAACTACCCTTTCTAAGCATTGCTGATACATAGTTGATACGGCGTCAAATTGTACAATTGTCACGCCTCTACAATAGGGTGTGAGCAATAAAGTGAAACTGCGGGCATCGCCGCGGGGCGGAGCTATCCTCTATTAATATTCCAGATGCGATGTGATCGACCGACAGACTATTACCTCGCTTCTGGTGTGGTGCTGAGTTAGAAGCGAGAGCGGGTTAATATTACTAATTGAAACAATGACGACACATTACACAATATCATCATAATCATCAGCTAATTTTAATGTCCCCACTGCAGCTGGGGCACAGGCCTTTTTTATAGATGAATAAGACTCACTTCGGCCCCGTGCCGAGTTATAGGTATTAACCAACGACTCAAAGTTCCTACCAAAGTACGGAAGAGCTCTATGACAAATTGTTGGTGACGTATCCGGAGAATTACCCTCGCAAAAGTTGCTCATTTATCGCTGCAATCCCAAGCTAAATGCACTTTAGCAAGGCTGACCGATAGATATTCGAGGTGAGCTAAATTTCTCAGACTATAGCCTGCAATATTCGTTCGTGTCATTTCTGTAGTTACCTCAGATACCTAATACGAGTGACGAACAGGTGGTAAAACTTTGATTTTACTATTGAATTGTCTGTGTGTTACGATCAGCAACGAAGTTTGTTGAACAATTATAGACTTTTTCTCTAATGATTCAAATTTGTCAAAGATGTCTCACATCTGTAAAAAAGTGACTATGATGTATGCCAAACTTCTAAGGCCCTGTCCTAATTGGCCATCGGTCGTGGGATGGTGCGTCCGTCCGATGAAACTGGTCATGCGACCGTGCGATCAAACCTAATAGTGATATCTATTGAATGTCCTAATTGACGGTCACGCGATCATGCGATGCGTCTATTGTTTTGTTTCATCGCACGATGAAATCGCAACGCATGGTCGCACGACTGATGCTAATTAGGACAGGGCCTAAAGATTTAGCGACTTTCATTTCCATAGTATCAACATAGCATTCCGCTGGCTCCTCTCACTCGAACCGGCAGCATTTCGTCTCGATGTGAAGGCGTTATATGTCGGTGATTTATCACTAGATTCCAACCGATCAATGGCCCAAACCCTTTATACGAGCGGGAATTTGAGCGTGCCCTATATAAATATCAGCGTGCAACTTTGCAAATTTTGAAACATATTAGACAGTTTTTATGGATATTTCCTGAAGCTGAAAAAAGTCTTGAAAGCAATATTTTTCGATCATGGAAAAGTATGTTACGGAATATGATATTCCTGAATGAAGCCTAAAATAACTCTTAATAAACCAATGTGCTTTGTCTTCTTCGTTCAAACTCTATAATACGAAAGAAAAAAGTCTTTTTGACTAAAATTAGGAGTTTGATTTTTTTATGAATAACACGGTTATTATATAACGGATATAAGTACCTATCAGTGGCGAAGGGTGCATACAAGCCGATTTCTATCGGCTTACCTGTTAGATAGAAATCCCACCCCACCGATCCACTGTGCAGATCATAGAATTTTTATGAACGACTTACCTACCTTCGCCGTAATTTCACCCGTCGCCACTACTGGTACCTATATTAAAATCGTAACTATTGATAAGTAAATAAAAAATGGTAACTCATATTTTATGGAAACTTATAATAATTTCATGTTTTTACTATTGCGAGTAAAGAAAATAGTCAACAAAAATTCAAATGAAACTGTATAAAACATTTTACTCTCAAACATGAAATATTTTAACCTCAATAAAACTCTTTTTAAAGGTGCTGAAAGTGTTATGGTTTACAAAATAATTAGTTTTTTCAATATTCACTTTTATCCCACATCATGAGTAAGCAATAGGTAACAAAAGAAAGAATCTTGTGTAGTGTTATAAGCTTATAAATGATATCGTTATAATTTAGTACCTAAACGGAATAAGGGCATTATAGCAACCGTATGTTATACTTTTACATGTTGAACCTCGTAATGTTATAAAAAAGAAATCTAGTTTGTATGAAAAATAAACCTATAAACGTAGCAGTAAATATGCGAGGAGGCTATTTTCATATATCAGAACGTGGTTTCCCAACCCAAATACTTTGTTTGTTTTGGCGGAGAAATGTGCGTTTTTCAGCAAACCCATAAGTAAGTAGGCACTATGTTTTTGCTATTTAGAGTACGGTATTAAAATTTATTTGGCTTTAGGATTAATATTAGGATTCATATAATATTCTTTATTTTTTTATACCCATTTTGTATCAGAATTTGAAAGAAAATTTTACACTAAATAAGTATTTAATTTATTTTGTTATATCACTGTATTGAGTTATTTTTTAAGACTGAAATCTTATTAGATTTTAGTCTCCAAACATCATAAGAGACGGAGTACATAAAAAGAGAATATAAATGAACTACTTTACTTATGAAATAAAAGACTTTTTAACGGATACTAGCGCGGTTTTATTGAAAGTACTGTGGTAATTAGTTTGTATTTGGTTTGATTTTTGATTTTCCCGACGTTTCGGCACCTTTGCAGCTGCCGTGGTCACGGGGGACTGAAGCTACTCGTGAGCCTACCCTCAAGCGATGATATTAATTTCTGAACGTCTCAAAAAATTCATCGCTTGAGGGTAGGCTCACGAGTAGCTTCAGTCCCCCGTGACCACGGCAGCTGCAAAGGTGCTGAAACGTCGGGAAAATCAAAAATCAAACCAAATACAAACTAATTACCACAGTACTTTCAATAAAACCGCGCTAGTATCCGTTAAAAAGTCTTTTATTTCATGTCTAGTGAGCGCGTAAGCTTGAGAAGTGAATATACTTTACTTATATTGAACAATGGAACCTTTAAAAGCAATGAGTAGTTGCAAAACACTATATGGAATAAAATGTATACTAAATGAGAAAATAACCCAAAGTATCCCAAAATCTTAAAAGCAAAAAGGCTTTCTATATTATGCACGTTAGCAAAATGGATAAGGGCAAAGTTCTAATAAATATGCATGTACGATACTAATTGAATGGTCTTGATCGGCGGACGGAGAATAATAAAAGACAGAGAAACCCCAAGATATTATGTCGAGAAACGAAATAAGATATTTGGCCCACTCGAGATAATATTTCCTCGGCTGTTGGTTGTTATACGCAGATTCGCTCAGTATTATAATAGAGTTATGAATTATCCACCATTATTGTATTTTGGTGGGGAAACTTCCACACTTTTGCTGAAGAAGTGACAAAGGATGTTAGTTACGAGATAGTTGTGGGGAAAACCAAAATTATCGGGACAAAATCTTGATAATTCTTTCTCTTTGTTTATCTGAACAAGAAATCGATTTTACAATCTACCACACATAATTATCACCAGTTAGGTGACATTTATTTTTGTAGTACAAATTAGGTATTCAACAAGAGGTAAAATCTATGATTATAAAAAAATTAAATTTCATTCAGGTGTTTTATGTTTTTTGATCGATAAATCAATACAAATCCATTAACTGAATACGTCTAAAAAGTCGTTTAGCATCAGAAATCAATACATTCACTTAAAAGATCATTTCATGCAAGTAGTATAAAATTACGTAAAGTACTATCCCCGTCAATTAGTAATGCGCTGGAACCTTATCACATTAAACATCCACGTTGACGTGATCCGCAACTAAAAATGTCACGAAACAAGAACATTCTAATAGGTAATCTAATATATTAATTATTGAATTATTATTTTCAATAAGATATGGTCTAGGTATATAAAAACTTTACAATGTTTTTCGTTTTTGAGGTTAAAATCATGGCCGCCAGGCGCATTACCAATTGACGGGGATTATACCTAGTAGTATGTTATAGCACGGTTTATAATACTATGATTATAGGAGGTGTAAACAATCAATTTAATTATTAATGAGTGCTTTTCTTTTCTTCGCCAACAAACTGCCATGCAGTTTGGCGAATACTTCTGTTTTGTTCAACCTGCTTTGTAAATGTTGTTTAAATAAAATAAAAAAATATAAAACTCCTTTTTGGTAGACGTGTAATAAACAATCCATTTTTTCACAAACCGTAGAACAAAACAACAGGGACATTATTCAGAAAACTAAACCCAGTATTTCGCAACGAGCGCTGCCAATCAGGAACGCATCGAGAAATTCCGGGAAATTTCCAGGATAATAGCTACATTGTACGTTTTGGAGGCTGAAACCCGCGTTGTATGCGGCGAATGACGCACGAAAATGTTTGAACAAATACATACGCGGATTTTTGATGTAGCTGCACCTATTGTGATATTAAAAGCTGAACTGACAATCCGAAGTTATAGGATCGTGATGACATACGGGGTTTTGCTTTGTAGGTTGTGTTCTAGTTTTATTGTCCACATAGTACAATAGAAAATATTTCGACGCTTATTTCACGATTATTTTTAGTTGAGTGGTGTGTTTAGATAACTTTGTGATTGCGATATGAAACCTATCTTAAAATAAAATATTAAAGTCTCTTCAGGCGTGAAAAAATGGGATAATAACTATTCAATAAAAAACTTGATAATACATTTATTATAAAACACAAAGGGTTAGTGGCGTCACCGAACACATCATAGAAAATATTTTAGTAAGTAAAAATTATGTATTTTCTTATTATTTATCGTCCTTAACATTAAAAACGTTTATACACTTTCACAAGAATTAAAAAAAACTCTATCACACCGTTTAATTATTTCACCGAGCTAAATATAAATAAGGTCGTATTTTATAAAGGGTTTTATTTAAAGAACTAAAAATATCATAATGAAAGCGCCCCTTGTTAATTAGTAATACCTGCTGTGAAACGCTCGAGTTTATTTAACTCTGAGGTTTTAATTAGAGCAGAGGTATTTTGGTCCTTATGTCATTTTTTCTATACTAGCAGACACATGTGCCGTCTGCGTCTTTTTAACTCTCAGGAACAGTATTTTTTTCGGTATGAAAGGTACCTTATGATGTCCTATTCTGTATCTCCGACAAAGTGTATACAAAATTTAATGATGATCAATTTAGTAATAAGGACGTGAAACGTAACAAAAAACTTAACTTCGCATTTATAACATTAGTTAGGATTAGGATTTTTGCATCATTAATATTTTTTTATTTAACAGCCTTATCCATAGTCTCTTACATTTAGTTACTTATTGGTTTGTTAATTTCCCAAATAAAATAAAATAACTCTTTTTTTTTCACAATACTGGTAAAACAGTGCTACCTACCTTTTTAACTAAAATGTGATCTATTGGTAATTATTTTGTTCGCTCTAACATACTTGTTAGTTAAAAATACGAACTAACTCTAACAGTGATTTGTTCCTCGTTCGCCCCACATTCCAAAATTTTCCTGGTTTGCCCCACTAGTAGTATTTAGATCAAATTGTTTTTTTAGGAAAATATGTATGTATGGGCTGCTACGACGATGACGGTGATGATGGCGTTATGTCATCAACATTCATAAGGCAGTCCACTGGAGGAAGTAGGTCCCTTATAATTAGAATACGCCTAATCCAGATTAGTTGCTAAGCAACTGTCGTAATGTTTAGGGTTCCGTACCCAAAGGGTAAAAACGGGACCCTATTACTAAGACTCCGCTGTCCGTTCGTCTGTCTGTCTGTCTGTCCGTCTGTCTATCCGTCTGTCTGTCTGTCCGTCTGTCTGTCTGCCTGTCTGTCACCAGGCTGTATCTCATGAACCGTGATAGCTAGACAGTTGAAATTTCACAGATGATGTATTTTTGTTGCCGCTATAACAACAAATACTAAAAACAGAATAAAGTAAATATTTAAGAGGGGCTCCTCCCATACAACAAACGTGATTTTTTGACGTTTTTTGCTTGATATTAATAACAACAATAGGTAGACTGTTGAAATTTTCACAGATGATGTATTTTTGTTGCCGCTATAACAACAAATACTAAAAACAGAATAAAGTAAATATTTAAGGGGGGCTCCTCCCATACAACAAACGTGATTTTATTTCCATTTTTTGGTACGGAACCCTTCGAGTCCGACTCGCACTTGGCCGGTTTTTTTATTAATATCAACCATTACATAGCAACTAATCTGGCTTAGGCCTACCCCTATCTGTGGATTGATTATTGTGCCTGGCCGTAAGTATGAAAATTTGGTGTTATCTACTCACGGTACAATACCACAGCGTTCGTTTTCAATCGAAACCAATTTAAATAAAGAAAGATCCGTTTCAACCTACAAAGTTCCTCGTATTTACAAAATAACATTTTTCTTAGCTATACAAATTTTCCTCACTTTTTCCGCTATAATGCGCGCGATTCCATGTAATGTAGGCACGCAGCGGCAAACTTTAACACCCAGTACGTCACTCGCAAATTGTTTCGCAAACTATCGCATCTATGGCGGAATACGGAACAGATGGCGTGTGGGTTAAGTTACAAGCATATTAGACGTTTTGGCTACAAATAGGGTGTACAAACATCGATTCTAATGAGTAATAAAAACCTTTTTGTTGACATTGAAAATGTCTTTTCGTTCGCTCTAGTATAGGCAACGATTTCACGAAAAAGTGCGATCCCCTTATATCACAGAAGGTTGTGAAGATATGATATTCAAAAAGACTTAAAAGACGCGTATTTACGAGAGCTACAAGGTGCAAAAAGAATTATTCAAGAAAATAAAAAACGTAAGAAATTATGGCGGAAATAGTGGAAAAAAAACTATTTTTTTTCCGATTTTTTGATTTTGTCGCTCGATATTTTGGAAACGAAGAATGATATCAAAATTTTGATAAAAAATCCTCTGAACAATTTAGTCAGCTACAATTTGAGCCTAAAACAAAGACAATCGGGTTAAGAGTTTGCCCTGTAGCTTAACCTTTAACATTGAAAATGTTTTTTCGATCGCTTCAGTATAGCCCCCATTTTCGCTCAGAGTGCGACATCGCCTTGGTGTCGTAAGTTTAAAGGCTACATGAATGGTTGAAGCCGCAAATCAAAAGACGCGTATCAACGAGGGCTACAATATGTAGCGTGTAGGCGTAATTTCGGGAAGCGCGCTCCTTAGATGCGCGTCGCGTCGCTGAGTTGATGTAGCTGAAAAAAATCTTAGATGTTTTTATATATTTTAGGTTATAGTTACTACCTTTCAATAAAATAGTAATGTTTATAAAACTGAAATATTTTTATATGAATTTCATACACATGAATCACAGAAAAGTAAATCCAAAATTGTTCATGGCTTTGCTGTGATTTCAAAGTACTGTAAGTACTAATAAAATTCAAAGAAAGGAATATATTTTTTATAAAATTCATTTATTAAATTCATTTTCAATGTACCCAAAGGTCGTGAAAGGCACGAGATCTGTGATTTTTCGCATGGCCAACTTTATTTGGCCTTTTTAACCGACTTCCAAAAAAGGAGGAGGTTCTATGTTCGTCTGTATATTTTTTTTTTTTTGTGTATGCCCACCGATTACTCGAAAACGGCTGGACCGATTGAAATGATTCAAACGTTATTACAAAATTAGGTAAACTCCAAGTTGGTCCCATTTTTTTAAATTTGTAAATAGGTTAAGTACTTTTCAAGTAATCTTGAAAGAAGCACGAAAATAGTATGATTTTATGTGAATTACCTCGATGATAATGGTCGTATTACTTCTTTGTTTATGAACTGAATAAGATAATTATTTTTTTTGTTGGAAGAGGAATAATATCTGTGTAGTTCTTTAACCGACTTAAAAAAGGAGGTTCTCAGTTTGATCCGTATGTATGTACGAGTATGTTTCTTTGCAATTATCTTACGTTTGGCTGAGCCGATTTTACTATCTAAATAATATACCTACAAGGTACCTACACTAAAAATTAAAAAATGATAAAAAAAAACAAAAAACCGACTTCAAAAACCTACCTCTAAAAAGCAAGAAATAATATTCGTAATAATAAAAACACGTCTATTGAAGTCGGGTGGGGCTTTTAGAATAAAAAACGGACTAAATTATTACAAAAAAATCGGTAAAATAATTTATCATCCATATTGTCTTTAGCATTCGCCCCACGTTTTTGGGGTTTAAAATTTCTGTAGGTAGGGTTGGTTATAAATATTTACAGATGAATTTATTTTTTACTTTTTAGTCCATTTTAATGTTTTTAGTCCGATTTTAAAAATGTGTTTTTAAAAAGTTTTTTTTATCAGTAAATTATTATTTTCTGCTTTTTAGTTAACAAGCTAACACTAAAAATAAAATATACCATCTCCTACCGGAGCACTCGCCAAGACGATTCGAACGAGCCCAAACTAGATGGAGTTGCATGGTTTTATTATAGAGTTCCTATGGCATGGCCTTTCAGCTTCATCATCAGACCCTGGACCTCGTCTTCCATTAGAGTACTCGTCAAGACGATTGTAACGAGTCCAAACACGATAGGGTTAGGGTATGGTTTCATCATCGAGTTCCTGTGGCCTTCTTCCGGCTCCATCATCAGATCAGCTCAATGACATAATATTGCATTGCCTTCTAGTTCTGACCTATGTTCAAAGTTTCAAGTCTCTAGCTCATCGGGAAGTTAGTATAAAATCGTTCGCAACCTTTGTGGAGAAACAAACAAACACACAAACGAGAAAGCAACCTAATAAAAACGTGTTAAAAAAGGAATCTGTCTGTACTCCAGCCCCACCCGACTTCAATAGACGTTTTTTTATTATTACGAATATTTTTTCTTGCTTTTTAGAGGTAGGTTTTTTGAAGTCAGTTTTATGTTTTTTTAAACAATTTTTTATCAAATATTCTTGAACATCAGTTAACTGATTTGATTTAATTCATTGAAAATTTTAATCAACACCACATTTTCTGTAGTTTTGCACGAAAAATATATATTTTTACATATTATTTTTTGAAGGCAAACAAACGAATCGCCATGTATCATACCGTTGGTCAAAATACGTCAACAGGATAATAAGCACGTATAGTCACGAAGATATAAAGGCGACGCCGCCGACGCGAACGTCAAGATCGCTGGATACGGCTTCGATTCAAAAAAGCCAAAAAAAAAAAAGTCAAAACGTTATCCTGTGTCCCCTTAGTGGAGACATTTAAAAAATGACTGTTGATAATCGCAAGGTTTCGTTGAAATTGAATTAGTAATAAACTATACTCGAGAAAGCACTAACTGAACCAAAATGACGTCTGACAGGGCAAAATTTAATGTAAAATTGCTTAATGCAAAAATTTTGTGCCAAATTGTTTAGTGTTAAAAATTTGTGGTATTCTACAGCTTTATAAAATATTTGTTATGTCAAATCAAAAATCATCCATTATAATATAAATAAAGTGCCAAATATTTCCAATCAGAAATAATCTAATATTTATTGCTTTTTTCAATAATAATGTCGGAATCACGTTAGTCGTAATTTAATGAAACTGGTTATCATAACTCACGCGCTATCAACCCTATTGCGGTATTTACACGGAGCGACTTGGCAGGCAACTTGGCAGGCGACTTTAATCAATTAGCGTTTTTTATCGACAAAAACTTTCAAAATCGAATCTCCACCTCATTAAAATTAGATTTGCGATTAGGGGTTGTCGATAAAAAGCGTTAATTGACTAAAAGCCGTTTGCCAAGTTGCCTGCTAAGTCGCTCATACCAGTCATACCCCATTATTTCCGTAACTGAGAGTTTTATAAACTTTTTTGCGATGCAGTTGCCGCATCCAGTTAGGAACCTAAGCGTGTGTCGGCATGGGCAGCGTGCGGAAACAATGCCGCGTCATTTGACGTCGACGCAGAAATATAGTCGGGACACACAAATAAATAAGTCACAAAATTACTATTTACATACATTGTTATCCCACACTGGAAGACATTTTATTTTTGCTTATTTTTTATATCTCTGTCCGTTAGTTCTTGGCATGAAACCACCATGGAAAGACTTAATTATTTATCAGTTAGACTCAAATATATTTTGACGTTTCATTAATCTTTTTACACGCAAAAAAAGGTGAGTGTTTATTAGTTTTGTATATTTATTTTAGTTATCTGCATACAAATATATTTTTTAACACAATTAGTGTAAAGACACTAACATAAGCTTATTACTTTGTAATAATTTATATGACCCAAGTTTATAACGTAAGAATAAAAAAGTTTCATTAGTTTTTTTCAAGAGTAGTTACATACTTTCTAATTTTATATATTTGATCAGGTTTTTGAAGCATTTTTTTAGCTTTCGATTGATTTTCCATACAAAACCACCATCCTTCGAACTGATATAACAATCAGAATATTCAAAAGCATTCGAAAAAGGTCGCTTAAACGCTCCATAAAATACTTTTGTCCGCAAAAAGAGTAATGTTGGCGCTATTTTAACGAAATAGCCCCTATACACTGGCGATGGGGACACAATAGGAAACAATTGGTCGGTAATTTATGGACCCGCAACGGGGCCGTATATGGCCCGGCACTAGCCTATTTGCATGTATCATTTTCTGGTGAAATCATCAGTTTTGATATCGATGTAGCTAGGTATGTTAGGGCAAGTAAACACATAAATGGATAGTAAATAAAAATGGGAACTGAAGACAGGGGAGTATCACTCCGCGCTTAAACTTTTATATTAGCCTACTGCTCGCGGCTCACTCAGTCTAGCCGTAGCCGAGGGATATCACAGAGCCGACACGCGCGCTATCTGCCAACGACAAGCGCACCAAAACACGAACGAGTCAGTTTAATTCAAATTATCACGAAATTTGTACATCACCTAACATTATTTCCAAATAATATCATTTTCACAAACTTGTGCTATCAAAAAAAGTATAAAACAATTCTCTTCGAAAAAGTTTACCAACCCAATTATGTTCAGCTCATTTAGTAGGTAGAGTTATTTTATTTAATAATTTCATTGTATATTCATGGACATAATGGATGTTTTCTATTAAATATCGGTAAGTACCTAGCGACTAGCGAGTATTGACGAGTTATATCTGTTGAGACAGAGCTACACGACAGAAAGAGAAGCGCTTCATAGGTACTTATAAAATTAGGCACGCAGCGCTGTGCAATTCGAAATTGAACTTTATTGCCTTGCAATGAGAGTAGCTTATCATTTGATTGTCCTCGCGCGGATTGGCTTCTGTACGTTAGTACTATTATATATTCTGTGCTGAAGATATGACTGCAGAGTTGAATACTTACTTGTAAGGCCACGTACGCACCGACAGGTGGCTTGCTTTGCTTAGCACCTAGATAGTCACCTAGCTTGTAGCGAAGTGAAAGGAATGTTCTATAATGTTCGCAACCGGCCGCGTAACGCATAGCGAAGACGCCAAGCACGCAGTGCGGCCGGCTACGAACATTATAGAACGTTTCTTTTACTTCGCTAGACGCTAAGCTACACTAAGTGCTAAGCAAGTCACCTGTCGGTGCGTACGTGGCCTAAATAAAGTGAAGTGCGATTGTTTTGAAATTTGAAATGAGTATTTAAGTCGCACCTAATTTTGATTCTGACCAAATAGTGCTTAAAAAACTATACAAACCCCTGTTTGTTGATACAATTATCTAACAACCCAGTTGTTATATTAAATTTCACAGAATTTTAGTCTAAACAATTTTTACGTACCAATAAAAGTATTATCGCGCTATAAAGCTTACATAACTTTAACCCATAGTTTTCGTATAAACTCTGCGTTTCAAAGTACTTAAGCTAGCTGGTGAGATCTTAATATATTGCGCACCGCATAAACTGAACTATTATTGTATGCATCCATTATCCGAGGCCGATTTAAACGCGTCAGCAGCCTTATGGGTTGTCTGATATATGACTTATACGTGTTTCAAATGTAAGCGACCTTCTTCAGTAGGAATGTTATAATTGTAAGCCCTGTCTCCTATACAAAACTACATTGTGATAGGGATAAAATGAAATTAATACAC
Organism: Agriphila tristella; assembly: GCA_928269145.1. Lineage (NCBI taxonomy): Eukaryota > Metazoa > Arthropoda > Insecta > Lepidoptera > Crambidae > Agriphila > Agriphila tristella. The sequence goes on along the minus strand of OV743436.1, from coordinate 23,297,308 downwards.
CAGTAAAAAATACTTGTTTATTATTATGATCCAACTTCAAAAAGGGGTTCTCAATTCGATTATATTTCTTTTATCGTGGTTCGCGAGTAACTTTGTCGTTATGAACCGATTTTGATTTTTTTTTAAGTAGTCCTGATAATACTATCATTTCGATCACCACTACACTGATGATAATGATATAGCATGGCTAAAATGGCTGAAGTTCATCAATTTTATTAACGTCGGGTGGAACTAAGAATAAAAAAAACCGGCCAAGTGCGAGTCGGACTCGCGCACGAAGGGTTCCGTACCAAAATACCGCAAAAAAAATCACGTTTGTTGTATGGGAGACCACTTAAATACTTATTTTATTCTATTTTAGTATTATTTGTTATAGCAGCAATAGAAATACATCATCTGCGAAAATTTGAACTGTCTACCTGCAGTCGTTATTAATCTCGAGCAAAAAACTGTAAAAAAAACGTTTGTTGTATAAGAGAGCCCCCCTTAAATATTTATTTTATTCTGTTTTTAGTATTTGTTGTTACAGAGCGGCAACAGAAATACATAATCTGTGAAAATTTCAACTGTCTAGCTATCACGGTTCATGAGATACAGCTTGGTGACAGACAGACGGACAGCGGAGTCTTAGTAATAGGGTCCCGTTTTTACCCTTTGGGTACGGAACCCTAAAAATGAAGTTGTCCCTCAGCTCCACTCGACTTCAACAGACGTTTTTTAATAAAATTGATTGCGTATCTAATATTTTTAATATTATTTCATCCTTTGTAAAGGTATTTAATTTTGAAGCTATTTTTGTTTTTATTATCAAGTTTATGAATGACAACAATCAATACGACTTGATCATCATCATCATCATGTCATTATGATGTACTTCTACTCCCTGTAGCTCAACCGTCAGAGCATTCGCCCGTCTAGCGAAAGATCGCGAGTTCGGCTCCCGAATGGGCCAACAGGAGACGAATTGCTTTTTTTTTCAACTATAAAATTACATACATACATACACTCACGCCTGTTTCCCATGGGGGTAGGCAGAGACTATGGATCGCCACCTGCTACGATCCTTGCACACTTCTTTCGCTTCATTCATATCCATCAATCTTTTCATACATGCCCTGCGGTTTTTGTCACTGCGTACACCAGCCTTTTTTATAATAACCTCTATTTGGTCCGCGTAGGTTTTTCTGGGACGCCCTCGTGCAATCGTTCCTTCCACATTCGCACAGTATATCTCTTTCGTGATTCGCCTTTCATTCATCCTCTCTAAGTGACCAAACCACTGGAGCATTCCTTTCTCAATTCTTGTCACTATATCATCTTTCAGACCACACCTTTTGCGAATCACCTCATTGCTCACTCTATCACTCAGTTTTACTCCACATATTTTCCTCAACGATCGCATCTCTACCGCATTTATTCTGCTTTCATTCTTCTTCTGCCATACCCAAGATTCACTTCCATACATCAGTGTCGGTACCAGCACTCCGTTATGAATAGCCATTCGCGCCTTTGCAGAAACGGTTTGGCTACTCATAACCGAGTGTATAGCACCATTCACCGAATTTCCTTTCTTCACTCGTCTTTCTATGTCTTCCTCACTCTTTCCGTCCCTTGTGAACAAACTCCCCAAGTATACAAACTCACGGACTTGTTCCACTTTTTCGCCACCTAACATTACCGTACAGTCAGTCATTTCTTCATCTCTCTCAAACACCATCACTTTAGTCTTAGTTACATTCACTTTCATCCCTTTTCTCACAAAATCTTCATTCATAACCGACATCATTTCCTGCAACTCTTGCGCAGAAGACGCAAGTATAACTTGGTCGTCAGCGTAGAGAAGGCACTTGATTTGAGTCCCATTCATCACAACCCCACAGTCACGTTCTTTCAGACCTTTCATACAACTGTCCAAAAACAGATTAAAGAGCCATGGTGACGCAACACATCCCTGTCTGACACCCCTAGAGATGCCAAACCAGTCAGTGTATACGCCGATAGAGACTATAAAATTAGGTACTTTAAAAAAAAATATGATCTTTTTTTTAGCTAATCTCTAGGATTAGAAGGTACTAATAACGTCAGAAAATCAATTTATTACTTCTATGTTGTATGTATTGCAGAAAATCTTATAAAACAATTGAATTCAAACGTTAAACTGAAAGTGCGTTTTAACTCAACTATTAATCCTTAAAGTAAACAAACGTGTCAATAAATATATGGCCTAGATTTGTTACAATCGGTTTTAGTTTTGTTTACGTAGATATATAACGGAGCATTCGTTTAATATTTACAAAGTAAGAGAAAACAAAGCGGTATGGTATTGAACGAAGCCTTTTAGAGAAAATAGGACAGTACTTTTTTGGGTTGTTATTTTCTGACTTCCGTTCCGTACCTATCTAGTTTCAAAATGGTTGTCTGTAAGGAGCAGTTTCCATGGAACGGAAAAGTGCTTTGAGCACTTTTTGATGACATTTAAAAAATAAATCTCATCATGTACTATATTGTACGTAGAGTTAAAAGTCTGTGTCAAATTTAAAATGTACCTTAATTTATAACTCACTAGCGACCGCCCGCGACTTCGTCTGCGTGAATTTGTCTGTCCCTCGGGAACAGTCACTTTTTCGGGACGAAAGGTACCCTATGTCCTTTTCTGCACCCCTGACAACGTGTATGCAAAATTCCATGATGATCGTTTCAGTAGTTAAGACGTGAAGGCGTTATAAACAAACGGACTTTCGCATTTTTAATATTAGTAAGGATATCAAAGTGATAAAAAGTTACCGAGCATTTTTCCGTTTGGTAGAAACAGGTCCTTATCGAACAACATCCAAAAACAGTTAAAATTCGTTTTTCGGAAATGACTTTTCGAGGAAATTCATGGAATCGAATTCGAGGAACTGTTTTATATTAATAAAAAGGTCTGTTAATAGTTTTACGAGTAATGAAAATACTCGTAGTTAAAGTGAATTGCGATAAAATGTTAACTAAAGCCCAGAATTTTAAAACGTCATGTTTCACTTCACAAAAAAACCATTTGCCGATTTCCAACAACATATTTTATGCAAATTAAATAATCTACAGTCATTATGAAATAAAAGACTTTTTAACGGGGTAAAATAAAAAATCAAAGCAAATACCAACTAATTACCAAAGTACTTTTAATAAAACCGCGCTAGTATCCGTTAAAAAGTCTTTTATTTCATGTCTAGTGAGCACGTAAGCTTGAAAAGTGAATACAGTCATTATCTCATTACCTATATATTGTATTTTCTATAAATCGTAGAAACCAAAATGACAGTGCATATATAACAAAAGTCCATGTCACCTATAATTTTTTGACTTATCATAATAATATGCGATTAGCTGGTTCCACACCAAGCGAGCGAGCAGTACCCCTAAGATTGACTTGTCACGACTGCTAAGAGTAACCACTATTTCTTTTACACTATGCCTGAGGCCTGCCGTGCGCGAGGCAAGTCTACACCGAGTGAGCCGCCTCGCGAGGCAGGACGTCTGCAGCGCGCGGTAGGCCTCAGGCGAGGCTGCTCGCTCAGTGACCTAGCTATTGACTGCTTGTTGAAGTTTGATACACTCTGAAGTAATAAATTGTAGAGTTTTTTTTATATTTTAAAACAATCTTTTCTTAGCTATGCTTGGTTGTGGCACCGCCATTAATTTAAATTTCTGTATCACCGCAAACATAAAAATCTCTTTTGTTGACCATTCCTCATTTAACTTTCTTTTAAACCAGGCAATATAATTTTGACATGTGGTTTTCTCACTACTTATTTCAAGAAGGTAGTGCACTCTAAAGTAGCCAAAACTGTTTTCTTATCTAGAGAGAGGTCATAAAAATAAAATTCTCATTCCTAACACTAAAGTTAAAATTTTAATGATCGTTTTGCATATGATTGAGACGAAAAACAACATATTATCATCATAAAAGAGAAATAAAGTCGTGAATCTCGAGCTGTGTATTTCTTTTGTTGGAACTTATGACCGAAACATAAACCTGTGAGTACATACAGTGACCTAGTCGTAAAAGACTTTTATTACCTACTTATCAACCTTCGGTTCGAACATGGATGGTATTTTACTGGTGAATTATTCAGAATGGCGAGTTTCGGATTGGTTATAATGCTGAGCTTCTGATTAGCTTTGTCAGTATATACGCGTATATCAACCGATAGAAAGAAGAATAACCCTGAAAAAACCTTATTCTTTTTTCTATGCAAAAGAAGAAGTATTTATTATCTATTGAATTCAGTTTATATTTACAGGCTGTTCGGAAATAGCTTTATAAAGCCGAATATGATAGATCCCACCAAAAACATTTTCATGTAAATGTTGCGGCCAAGAGCTCGCAGTGTCAAAAAGTTATGAGACCTCATGTAGAGCCAAGCTTCTAACTCTACGCGCCCTAACTCTACAAGCCTTTACTTCAAAAACTCTACACCTTGAAGTAAAGGCTTGAAGTAAATGGCCCCCGCGCGAGTTTTGCGTCATGAAAGATATCTTTTTTATGACTTCCTTTTTCCATTGCTTTAACAGTGATTTACTAAGGCTTAAAAATAATTACTAAATATTTAAAGATTTTTAAGATTCATTAGTATGTCTAATTTTTTCAGACCTCCAGCATCAAAATATGCGGAAGTCTCATACAAACTTCCATACCCTAGTTTAAGGGGTTAGGGGGTAAAAGTTCCAAGTTTTATAATTTTTCTGCAGTTTGTGTACTAATACTAGCTTACATACCAAATTTCAGCTTTCTAGGACTTCGGGAAGTACCCTAGGAATTTTGATGATTATCAGTAAGTTTTGACGAAATTGAGGTTTTTTAGATATCAATAAAATCCAAAGTTTAAAAGCTATGCAATTGAAACTTTGTATGTTTAATATGTCCACTACAGATATCATATCCTGAGAATTTTGTACTTCTGGTATAATCCAAACCCAAGTTATGAGGGTTAAGCGGTTGGGGGGTTAAGGTCCAATTTCATTTTTTTTTTGTTTGTGGATCATAGCTTACATACCAAATTTCAGCTTTCTTGGACTTCAGGACTTCCTGATAATCAAAAATTATAGGGTACTTACCCTATAATTTTTGATGGTCATGAGTGAAATCGGGGTTTTTTAGATCTCAATAAAATCCAAAGTTTAAGAGCTATGCAATTGAAACTTTGTATGTTTAATAAGTCCACTACATAACAGACATCGTATCCTGAGAATTTTGTACTTCTGGTATAATCCAAACCCCAGTTATGAGGGTTAAGCGGTTGGGAGGTTAAGGTCCAATTTCATTTTTTTTTGTTGTTTGTGTACTAATACTAGCTTACATACCAAATTTCAGCTTTCTAGGACTTCAGGAAGTACCCTATAGGTTTTGATGATCATGAGTGAGTCAGTGACGAAATCGGGGTTTTTTAGATATCAATAAAATCTATTTTATAAGAGCTATGCTATTGAAACATTGTGTGTTTAATTAGTTTACTACTGACATCATATTCCGAGAATTTTGTTTATCTGGTATACTCCAAACCCAAGATATGAGGGTTCAAAAAAACGACGAAGTACTTCGAGAAAAGGTAGGTAGTGCCCTTGAGCTTCGCTTGCTCGTCTTGGCGGGGGCACTGCCGTGCCCCCAGATAGGATAGGTCCATGCATACAACTCCAGAAAATTATGAAGTATAAATCAACCATGAAAATCACCCCTTTTTTGGAAAAATGTTTTTCCTTCTTCTTAGTTGTTCCTCTTTTATGGATCTACAAAAAAGTCCGCGAGTGCATATATCTATATTTTAAGAATAGCTTACTATACCCATTGTATCTGCTAAAAACTTGATCACACACTATGCGGTAATTTGTTTTATTTTATTTAGAAAGATGCAGTATTAATCCTTGTCAACTTAAATACGTTAGTTACCCATTAGTTAAGCATTTTATGCACATTTTTTTAACTTTTTACACCATACCATTTAAATGAATATCTTAGGAGCTATCGCAAAAAAATCACGCGTGCTAAAATAAATTGCGAAAAAAAAATCAGCTGTTTCATACATTTCGATAGAGTAGGATTGTACTTTTTTATGGAACACCTGATTTGTTTTTTCCTGATTTCGAGGTTGGTCCCATAATGAAAGTTGCTCAGTTTGATGGTCTGATCAAGCCACGACGACAACACCACGAGAGGTTTTGTTTTAACTAAAAAAATAACCTTGTATTATAATAAGTATAATATATGCTAAAATCTCAAATAAAAACAATCTAGTCACAGTTACGAACGCCGAGTATAAGGTTATGAATAAAGGCATTGGACTTTACTTGGTCTGTGTAAGTTTTAGTTCACCAATATATTAAACGTCTCATGACAATAATTACATAGCCCAAGTGGAATTTAAGCTTTTGACATAACTTACGAACTGTCTTAGTTAAATAAACTTTGCACCCTTAGGATTTGACTAGTTCTGTAAGTTTGCAGTTTCGGTCGAGATCAAGAATGATTTACTAACAAATTATAAGATAATCAAATATAGTTTGTTAATTTAGTAAAATATTACGGTACGATAAAGCGTAGAACGCTTTTCTTTTCATATACGTCGTTCCATTTCTCGTACCTATAGGTTAGTAAATGTCTGTAAACTTGAAATTAATATATGTTCATTTTAATAGCAAGAGAAAAAAAGTGTGTAACAAGCTTTTAGGGTACGCTCAGATGACAAGCGCTCAAAGCGCGTTAAATTTTTGTATAGTGTTCACATGGAGCGCGCTAGTCAAGCGTTGAACGCGCGTTGCCGCGTCTGCCCTCAAGATGGACATAGAAACAGTTTTAACGGTGATTTATATGGTAATTCGATATAGATTCAATAATTCGGTATTAAAAGCTTCCTGGATGAACTGAGCGAACCCTAAAATAGGTCTATCCGCGCCAAAAGCGCGCGCTTATCTGAACGGCAACGTAGAAAACCAATGATCACAAAGCACGCGTTGACGCGCGCTGACAACAGACAAGCGATAGCCAAGCGTTCAACGCGCGCTTTATCAAAAAACGCGTTAGCATGTGTACGGCTTGAATAAAATGTATGTAGTTCTTATGCAGTTGTAACCGCGCGTTAAGCGCTTGTCATGTGAACGTGCTCTCATTGTGAAAACTTGTGACTGTCATAAATAACAAAGATTCAGTACTTGTATAAAAATATATTTATCGTATATATCGTAAATGTATTATCGTACAGAGGAATGTTTTTATGATTTAACTACATTTCTAGTTAATCACTTCGTCCGCGTGGAATCCAAGTCCTATTCTGTCTACCAACCAAATTTCATCCAAATTCGTTCAGCCCCTTAGGCGTGAAGAACTGACACACATACACACACACACACACACACACACTTTCGCATTTCGCTTTCGCTTAAGTAGGATTCTATTACTATTAGAAAATTGTTCTTTTACTATTAGAATGTTCCTGAGAGCGCTCTTATGTTACAGTGTGTAATTTGAGATAACCTCCAAAATAATATTATTATATTCAATAACCAGCCTTTGATCTGAAGATCGGGAATAATTTTTATACTTCAAAGACTCTAAGATGAAAGGTTACCTGATAACAGAGGATTTCTTATGTAGATGTTGTTACGTAATGCTTTTTATATTCTGGCTTATTGTCAGCAAAATGTGAAAATGCTGATGGATTTTTGGAAACCTAATGTATTCAAATACTTAGAAGACACATTAATTACTTAGAGCCATATATTTTACGAATCATGTACCGAATGATTTATAATGTGGTGCTTTATTGACAATTTTTGCTATATAGGTAGCAAATTCTACACCCACTTGGTTAACGACTCGTTGTTTTAAACTCATTCTGACGCAAGTCACTACAGCTTAAAATGTATTCGTTCGTAATGAAAACATCAGCCAAAAAAACAAGATTTTCTGAACCGTCAAACAGAGAAAAGTTGCATCGATGAAACGTGCTTAGTCATGACAGGGCTTTTGCAAATAATTATGAAATTAAAGTTAGTAAAGACTAGTGGCCGCCCGCAACTTCGTCTGCGTGCAAAATTTTTTTGCTATCCCTCGGGAACAGTAGTTTTATTCTGGATAGCTTCTGCCCGCGACTTCGTCAGCGTGGACACGGTAGAGAAATTTCATTGCCGTGATGACGTAACAAATGGACAATAGAAAAATCCCCAGGTTGGTATCCCTTTTGCCCGCGATTTAACAATAAGGCGACCAGTTTATTTGATCTCCTTAGTGTATGAAAGCTAGTACTACGGAAAGTCCAAGTTGTTACCCAGGTTTTACCCACCCGAATTAGATGAAACATAGTTTAGATTTTAAGTTGAATGCTACCAAACTGTGAAAATTCCATCAAAATCCGTTTAGTGGTTTTTGAGTTATTTGCGCACAAACATTTAGAATCTTCTGTTTTATTATATGTACTAGCTTCCGCCCGCGACTTCGTTCGCGTGGACATTTGAGAAAATCCTTTGGGGACCTTTAACCAGGATAAAAGAATTATGTTTATCTAGCGAGGCTCTCTAAAGGTTCCCTAAGGATTTTCTCGAATGTCCTAGCGAAAGAAGTCACGGGCGGAAGCTAGTATAGAATACTATTATCGTGGTTAAAGGTTCCCTACGGATTTTCTCGAATTCCCATGCGAACGAAGTCGCGGGCGGAAGCTAGTAGAAAATAATATACTTAATAGAAACCTGGCTTTGATTTTACTGCATGCCCGTGCATTTTGTTTCTGAGAAATTACAACAGACCCAAAACTCGACACGTTTTTGTTTACCCATTATACTGTGCCAGATGTGGATACACCGCTGCTGGTCGGTCGTTCTAACAGTAACGAATTCATCGTAAACTTTAAATTCGTATATCTTTTGATTCAGTGAATCGATTGCGATGAAATAAAAATTTGATTATTTTGCAAAATACACAGTATATTTGTTTGTAAACATCATCACGATTGGGTTAGCGCTTTTTATGTTATTAGCGCACAAACATACAGACAAACAGATAAACAGACAAAAAATCCAAAAATATTATAAATGGGTTCTACTGGATATTATTAAACACCCCAACCACTTTTTTTCAAAATATTTCCATTGTACAGACAAAACTTTTCTACAGCTTTTTTATATGTATAGATATGGATAACCTAACACACCTATCAAATATGTTCAATCATGTATTAATTGGCTCCAGTTTTCATGTGACCTAAGATCCCATACCTCACCCATTACTCTCCACCAAAACCTACATCAATCACAACCTATCCTCAGTAAGTAATCAGTGAATTGGCGGAGTATACCACCAGGCCATAGCTCGTCTCCGGTGCTGAGCGATGTACGCCGTAATGCATCAACTGGGAATAGCTTCCGGTAACAATATAGTTGAAATACTGCCAGATTAGGCAAATACTACGACGGAGAAGCAATCAATCCTATATAAAATTGTACATGTATAGTTTCGAATACGTCTTATTATCACGATTTTAATAAATCTGAATTACATACTTTTTTTATTACAGAATGAAAGAGTTTGTATAAAAAAATATTACTGTAATGATTTCTTTCTTTACGATTCCCGAAAAAAAAACCAAGTGCGTGTCGGGCCACGCGCCGTAAGGTTCCGTAGTTACCTTATACCATACGATATTTAATACCACTATTATTTTTTGTCTGCAAAAATAACTTGGTTTTTCACAGTGTTGGTATGAATGACAAAGTTATATTTGCGGTTTTGGAAAATGTGCTATATCTCAAAATCTAATTATTATGTCTCGTTCAAACCAAGTTTCGTTGACAGTGTTTATTAAGATCTACAGGATATTTTTTTTTTTTGTTTTCACTCTCTTATTTCAAAAGTTAGAGGGGGGGGGACGACACACATTTTACCACTTTGGCAGTGTTTATCTTTCAAACGGTTGACTTTGAATAAAATTGTCGTAGGAACCTCAATGTCATTTATAAAGACCTATCTATAGATACCCCACACGTATTGGTTTGAACAATTTTTTTTTTAGTTTCAGTTCCATGTATGGGGAGCCCCCCCTTAATCGTTTATTTTTTTAGTTTTGTGTTAAATTCGTTAAGCGTTTAACAGAATACATCTACCTACCAAGTTTCAACTGTGTAATCCTAATACTTTCGGAATGGTGGTATACGGACAGACAGAAAGACATGACGAATCTATAAGGGTTCCGTTTTTTTGCCATTTAGGCTACGGAACCCTAAAAATACAATATGCTGCCTGAATGATTAGTATGATCGATTTGAAGCTACTGCCTACAGATTATTTGATATTTGTTTTCTTTGCAAGGATTGATTTTTATAATTATTCCATATGTAATTCTTTAATTGTCAACATAATATTTAAGTAATCGAACAATAAATCGGCCGGTCCATTGTTCAACTGCGGAAGTATAATATTTGAGAAAAAGTATAAGAGACTGCAAGTCTTTTTACGGAAAGTAAAATCTTTATTACATCGGAAAGAAGAATTGAGTGGGGGTGCAATTTTCGTCTAAGGGTTCCTTATAAAAAGGTTCGTTCGGTATTGAAGAGAAATGTTCTATGTACCTTTTACATGAGGATAATTTTGTTATGTGTTTTGTTATGTAAATTTTTTTGTTGCCAGTATTATGAGATATGAATTTTAAATAACCTTAAGAAAATAAAAAAATCGATTGCCGCAAAGGTTAATCTTATCGATATGCAAACTTACTATTTCCAATTGAACTTCAAAAGCTTTTTTCTTGCTTATTACAATCTTTTTATCAAGAGCATTTATGCGAGTTACATAACAATCATCTTTTAGGTAGGTCAACCCTTGTATTTTCATAATACCTATACAAATATAAACTTAGCCATTTATTTACTTCGGTGGCGAACCCTAAAAGGGGGGTCGTTTTAGACAGAGTGAATCCGGGAATATTGGCAACTCCGAATAATACTAATAACGGCCAAATCCGGGTCAAAGAAAATCATTTCGAACCGGCAACTTTGTAAGAAAGTTTCTTCAATATAACGAATTATTGGATTCGCAGACGCCGCGCTACAATAATCTCATCGGACATTCGTGAATGATATCTTTTTCCTTTTTTTTTTCCCGAACTTCTGACTCCGAAACGTTTCGATTTTGCGTCCATGTACTTTGAATAATATGTGAGGCAAGACGGACGAGTTCTGATTATTTGATTGAAACTTTTTGCTTGTGGTCTCTTACAGTAAAAGGTGCGTGGGTTTCGCGAACATTTTTAACGGGAAATGGCGTAATATCCTCCGAAAAAGATTAAGGTTATTTCTAGAAAAGGGACGCTGGCGATGATATGTTGTTTCAAGTAGAAATATACTTAACTTCAGACGGAAAAATAATATATTTGCTTGTGTTTCTTCTACAGTAGTTTTCAGTTGAATAGTTAATAAACTCAAAAAATAAGAATACCTATTAGATGTAGGTAAATGTAAACAAGGCATATAAATAAGCATTTAAAGATGTCACAAATAGAATTTTAAGCAGATTGTATGTTTACCCCACCAAAGTCGTTGAAAAAACTCGAGTATTTGCAGGAAAAAAATGCATTGTTTTTATATGGCAATGAAAACCACCTTAATTCGAGAAATGGGAAAAGATTGCTCGAAAGCGGGTGTTTAAGGAGAAAATAAATTCTAATGTCTTGATTCGGATTAAGACCGTAGGGAGTGTAATAGATTGCTTTGTAAATTGTCTTTTTTACGTGTACTTGCGAAAAGTTTATTTTTACGTACATAAGAGAGTTGTACAAGTTTACGACGCGTCTTGAAAGCAATGAATAAGTATTTCTTGTTTGAAACAATTTGATTAAGGTTTTCATTTGTTATAAACGACTTGCATTTGCCAAATCTTTTGCGTGTACTTTTCAAAGTGAAAAAACAATTTGAATAATAATATATTTGATTTGAGAAGTAAAATTAAGACAACAATTTTAATATTTAAAGTTTTATGGATAATAATAATAATAATTTAACTTAAAAGCACTGAAAAAAACTTACTTCACCATAAAATATCTAACATAACAATATAGACATAAAACAAGTCGTGCTATTTCCAGCTATATTGAAATAGCATAGAAGTGAAATTCACCGAATTTCGGGTGTATTCCCTCAAAATCTTCTCTGTGCATGGAAAAGCGATGCAGGTGTGATATTTCACTCGGTCGATTGCTGCAACACTCTATTTAAGTTTGCGATTCTAGAGATTTGCAGACACAAAAGATATACAGGCCATGGGCGTACCCAGGTTCTGGGCCAAGGGGGGGCAAATCAGATATTTCCTGAGCACCTAGTGAAATAAATAAAGATACTCAAATTAAAATAGGTTCTTTTTTAAATGAGCTTTATTTCGGATACATTCTCGGCCAGATCAGAAGTTCAAAATATATGTCGGCCGTCGGGATTTGTAAAAAATAAAAATGGAACTCTAATGCATGTCTATAGAAAGAAAAAGGCCGCGCAGCGCGTTTTTTATTCAGTTTCATCTATTAATCTTTTAAATTTACTTGTTTATTGTAAATAAACGGTTGCGCAGCGCTATTTTTACAGCACTTCAATTCTCATAAAAATTTACATCATTTGGAAAGACTATAATGGAATAGAATATTCGCTGCGTTTTTTTTTTACTTATTGCGATAAAATGTAAAAAAAGAATAATTATGACACCATGTACCGAATCATGTGAAAATTAAAATATTTACTAACACCAATACAACAGCATCAACACAAATACCATAAATGAATATCTGTTATACATATCATTGTAAATTACAAATACTCAAATGTATTTTGTAAATTTTTATATAATAGAATAAACTATGTCGGGATTTACACCATGTACCTGTTTTTTTTTTTTTTTTTTTCGAGACTCCGATATTTCGGCGCATGCAACTGCGCCGAAATATCGGAGTCTCAAAAATAAACAGGTTCATGGTGTAAATCCCGACATAGTTTATTCTATTAACGTCAATAACCATGGAAATTTAAAACAATTTTTATATATTTTTTATGATTTTTTATAGAATTTTGACATTAATTTGAGATATTATTAATCTTTGGTCGTTTTAGGGCCAAGTTTCGAAACCAGTTTCGAGAGAAGATTCAAGCAACTCCAGCAACTTACCTACAATACTAAATAAAGTACATTTACGTAAGCTTTTCATAAAGGTTATTACGTTCACTTGACATGACAAAATTAAGGACGAGTCAAAGCTCTCTTATGAGGACATACCCGTCCTGTGGGTTAACATGTACCTTTGACCAATTTCCTTCATTATTCATCAAAGGATATAATTTAAAGACCGCATTTCATTGGTAAAAAATAATGAGGACTTTGTACTGGTAGTTGATTTTTACTTTATCATTAATACTAATATTAATTTTAAAGTTAATTTGTCGGTTTATTAAGAAATCAATTTTAATGAATCTTTGTTTCAATATGGATTAGCGCTTGGCTACAGGATATCTATTCACTCGCGACCTAAATGAAGACAGATTGTGCCTATCAAGAAACACAGACTCAGGTAAGGAGTTCCACTCTCTAGTGTTACGGATGATAAAATTTGAAGCAGCGAGTCTTTGGAATATCCACCAAAAACGGTGGAGCTGATTCGTATATCTGGTTGTCTGATGAAAGAAGGGAGATGGCGGAATTAGGTTGTGCAATTCCAATGCAAACGTTGGAGATACTCATGTCTTTCTTATGAGAAACTAAATTCACACGAGCGTAGTGGCACGAAAATCAAATCCACAAGTACAAGAAATGCAAATACCTGCAGACAAACTGAGAGCAACACACCTTGCACTTATCATAATACTCAACACGTGTTTCGCCCCTACGAGGAGCATATCGTCAGGAGTCTCAGGAGCTACTAGACCGTACGATACCAAGCACGCGGCAAAGAATACATATATCTTGCAACTTCTACCTTCTGTTCATCCATCCATCCATCAGCCATTTTTGATGTCCCCACTGCTGGGGCTCAGGCCTTCCTTATGGGTGGATAAGGAGGACGGGCCATAACCCACCACGCGGGCCCAATGCGGATTGATGGGTGTTAACGACTGCAAATGCAGCCGGGACCAACGGCTTAACGTGCCTTCCGAAGCACGGAGGAGCTCGAGATAATAAATTTTTGGTCACCCATCCCATGACCGACCCTTGCGAACGTTGCTTAACTTCCGCAATCGCTGGGCCAGGCGCTAAACCACTGCGCCATCGAGCTCCTTACCTTCTGTTAAGTGAAAGTAATTGTTTAGAAACTAGCGTCCGCCCGCGACTTCGACTGCGTGGACAGTAAGTTTCCCTTCGGAGACAGTATATTTTTCTGGATGAAGGGTACTTTATATCCTTTTTTATACCCCTGATAACGTGTATGCAAAATGTCATCATGATGGTTCAGTGATAAGATGTAAAAGCGTAAGAACAAACATACTTTCGCATAAGTAAGGAAGTAATGATTATTGTCTTTTTTGCATCCTTAATTATTCTTTGTTTCGTAAAATTAATGATTAAACGAACTTACCTGTAAGTGAAGTTCAATCATAATTATACGAAGGATTCGTCCGAAGATATTAGTATATTAACACATGTAGTACGGCTTGCATACATATCACCACTTAGCACGTTATTTTAAAGTAATAACCTAAAAAAAACCTAAAAAGAAAAGGTTTTCGACTTAAAATTGACATATATTTTGACATTTCCGGCCCAAGTTTGCCCCGTCACTACTACACGCCAACCACTTCATTTCGTTTAAAGTCCAAATCCTATGATATTTCCTCATTTTCTTCAGTGGGTAAACATTTATTGTAATTTACAATAATGAGTAGGGAGGATGGGACTCTATACTAATATCTTCGGACGAATCCTTCGTATAATTATGATTGAACTTCACTTACAGGTAAGTTCGTTTAATCATTAATTATACTCAGATTCGTCCTCGATATTAGTATATTAACACATGTAGATGTTTAAAGCATTATAATAAGAAAATGGAAATATCATTTCTTGCGTATTAGTCTTTTAAAAAAGATAATAATACCATTTAACATAGTTCTGAACGTTTTACATGAATACATGTACTAAAAATGGTACCTATATAGATGGCTGGTACATAAAAAAAATATAAAAATATACAACATCTAAATAAATAAAAAATAAAAATAAAATACAAGGTTTGCTTAGAAAACTCAGTTTGATTATCGATGATAATATGTTTTAATATTTTGCAAATATAGTGGAGTCATTGACTATCTCGCCGTGTTACCTGGAACATCTATAGTAAAAAAAATTGTTAGGGCTATAAAGGTATCGGCGTACGTCGAGTGCTAAAACTGGTTGGACGCGAGTCTAATCCCTTATCATTAAATGTTTTATTTCAGCAATCTATTACTTACATTATATATAGAATTTAATTTCTTTCTAAATAAAAAGTGATTATGAACTGTTTATTATACTTAATATAGATATATGTATATTACATTCTTGAATTTTTGTTTTTTGGTGTATTGTTTGCATTCTTTGTGCAATAGACAAGGTAATCAAAGTTAATTTTTTAAGATAAATATGTTGAAAAAAGAATAAAATTGGAAAATATTCAATAAAATGTAATAAGTAATCTAAGATATCCATTGTATTTGAACAATGAAGTCTACGCAAAGGCGTATTTAGTTAAATTCTTTACCAAACCTTGAGATTAGCTCAATTTTATCCATTCAATAATAAACGCAATATTATGTAACACTGAAAATTGTGTTAAACACTTTTGTAAAAAAAGTGTGTTTATTCTGTGTATATTATTATTTATTAAATAATCGAACCATTTCTGTTACCAAACTCTGTACTTCCTAATAGTATTAATAGACAGCAGCTTCAATAATATCATAAATAATATACCTGTAAAATAATACCACCTGATAATGTTGTGAAAACCAATTTATTTGTGCGATTAATTTCCGTCCCTGAAATTAAAAGTTATAGGATTTTAATACTTTATATTAGAATAAGATATACGAAGAAGTAGCTTACATGTGAATAAGAGGTGCCCAACCAAGGCTCAAGATTGTGACGATCATGATGGCACAATCGTTATACCTCTAGTTTCAGAAACTGGTGTAAAAGAATTAAAATAATAGGTAGCTTAGTGTCAGAATAGTCTTTGTACAATACTAAACCCAAAAAGCATTGTGAATGCTAAAATCACAAATTAGAAAATAAATGTTTTTGGAATCAAATGCTTCTAGCATAGAGAAAAAAAAATCTACTACATTTTATTTCCACTGCTTAATTCGACTTGCATTGCATTCGAATTTACTCAATCTCAATCTGGAAAAAAAAACCAAAACTGGTGATTAGTTTTTGAATGTATGAATTGAATAATTTCTATTTAGCATCAGAATAATAATATCTAGAATACTTAACACCTCGCACTGAATACAACAAGAAAAATTGCAATGAAAGCATAATGAGCTGCATGTTCTAGATAATTGATATACAAATATTTTGCAATTCGTGATTCCTGATGTGACCACTAGTGTCTCCTAGTCCACCCCATTGTTAAAAGGCCCAAAAGAAAATATGTCTATAATTACGTCGTCTCTAATCAGACTTACACTGAATTCTTTTTAAGTATCGATGACATTCAACTAAGTGATTTTTGCAGTTTTGTGAACATTTGTCTTGTAAAGACCACACATCTGTAATATAATGTAAAATTGCGACGGTAGCTGCATAAAAAAAAATGTATATAAAAAGATGAACTTCATTCTTTAAAAAATGTTCTGAGACCCTTATAAATAGTAAATACTGTCCAATAACAAGGAAATCATGCTGTTTAAAAAACGTTATAGCCGGCGGCGGTAATTTTGTAATAAAAATATGGGCACTACAATGCCCAACAGTTAATATTTTAAATTTATATATTTCTATCACTTTCCTTATCAATATTAAAACCTTAAAGGTGATGGGATGTCTAGACTGTGTTTTTAAAAACAATAAGCATTTTTATAATTGTGATATTATTATTTTTACGTATTTAGAGTACGTAATTTTTTCTAAAAGCTAAGTTAAATTTTAAACAGTTCTTAACTAAACCTGATATGACAAACAGTTTTTTTTTTACTGAGAACACCTTCTGTTGAACTTTCAACAAAATGAAACAAAAGTATCATTTGTACGTATCATAACTGTTATGCATTCTGCTCGAATTTTAGTCATATTAATGGTAGACTATAATATCTCTGGAGAGGGTACAAAGTGAATCATTAAACAGATATATTTATATAATAGAAAAAATATAATAATAATCTAGGTAACCTGCGTAGTGCGGCAAAATGGTACTTCCACACATAGACGATTACTGGCGCAAACGATTGAGTGGACCTTTGCGTCTGTAGTTGGTGACCACTGCCTGTATTCGCTGAATACAGACAAATGCCATACCAGCACGCACCCTCACTTACATTTACATTATCCTAATGAGTGTCATGTAATGCCCGTCTGCGAGTCTGCTGTCTGACGAAACAAATCGCTGATAGGGCTTCCTCGCCGCGTCTTGCTGTTCGTTTGCCGTCGGATATGAAGCATGTGGCATACCTGCCTACGTCTTTTGTTTGTCGTTTTTAAGGGAAATAAATATATAAATCAGTTTTAAAAATATTTTATTGAGTACTGCGCCCGATTTACTTACAGTTTTTTCGTTGATGCATATCGTTCAAATCAGGCCTGTGGCCAATGCATCATTCATATTCGACTGAACTGTCAGTGGCTTTTTAAGTGATCAGTCTCAGGTACACTAGAGTTGATCGTGTACGGTATAATTAAACTTCGTAATGCTCCACATAATGTAAAAAATGCGAAATACTGTCACAAAAAAGGTGTATAGTTTTGTATTGGAAAGCTGCCTAAAACTTTGCTGATACTTGTAGCTAATAACTTTTTCACATCAGAAAAATTATTTTGTACACACTCACACACATTAAATTTGAAAAGTAATGGAGAAAATTTGTACAAGGGCATAGCTTAGAAAGAAACATACTAAATAGTTAGTGATTAACAATTTCTTCAACATGTTAGGTCTACCCGCCTGAAATACAAGGTTTCCTAGCTAAGGCAAATGATTATTATTATTTTTTTACTGTATACCAACAAACAAATTGCATTTATGATTTACTAGCGGCCGCCCGTGGTTTCACCCGTGTGGTTCCCGTTCCCGTGGGAATATCGGAATAAAAAGTATTATAAGTTTTAATCTGGGCTATTTACTATCTGTGTGCCAAATTACAACCAAATCCGTTAAGTAGTTTTTGCCTGATTGAGAAACAAACATCCAAACCCACAAACTTTCACATCTATAATATTAGTAGTACAGACGAATAAGAAGATACTACATATATTAGTAGGATAATTGCATTGCAATTATGATATGATTCTATAATAATATGATAAAAAGTAAGGATTCTGTTATTCCATTTTAGTGAAAATTTCTATCAGCATGCCAGCAGCTCTATTTCACATAAAAGGTGTGAAGTATCGGGTATGAGCTAGTTGCTGTATAACTCAATATCTGGTTCCAGTAAGTTGTTAAGTTTTAGCGTTTATAGCTAGCTCTGTCAGTTTTGTAAACTATAAATTTATCTTAGTACCGATGGTACACTATAATACCGTTGAGATTAACTCAACACCAAGGATATCATGATGTCAACACTCATACCTGATGAGCAACGCTGTTGTTAGGGCCGCTCTTGCAGCTCCAGCACAGCGGCCGCCTGCCTGGAAGGCGGATGGCGACGGATTCAGCAGATGATGGAGTCACCCGATTGGTGCTCGACAGCGGTTCCGACGTGGCAACCATTGAGGGTAGTCTGCTTTTTACAATGTCACGTCGTCAACGGCACTTTGAGTTGCTGTAGTTGTTGCAGTAGTGTTGTTTGACCTATCTATGCGGTGAAATAGTCCAGTATGACTATCTCGAGTGCTATAGATATTTAATTGATGTCTTAGACACAATGCTTTGACAGAAAGTACCCAGTATGGTAAATTCGCATCAGACAAATAAATAAAGTGACAGAAAGTACCCAGTATGGTAAGTTCGCATCAGATAAATAAAAAACTGACAGAAAGTACCCAGTATGGTAAGTTCGCATCAGATAAATAATTAAAATATGGTAAAGCCCAGTGTGGCAGTTACGCATTCCTCCGTCTTGACTTCCTTTTCTTGTCCTCTTCCGTCTTGAAAACTTCTTCCTTTCTTCACGAAGTAAATGCTTAACTATAATTTTATTTTCACTGTAAAAATATAATTCTAAAGAAGTCTCACTCTGAGACTGTATACGTGCGTCCGTGGCGAAGCACGAAAAGCGAATGAAGTGGTTGGCGTGTAGTAGTGACGGGGCAAACTTGGGCCGGAAATGTCAAAATATATGTCAATTTTAAGTCGAAAACCTTTTCTTTTTAGGTTTTTTTTAGGTTATTACTTTAAAATAACGTGCTAAGTGGTGATATGTATGCAAGCCGTACTACATGTGTTAATATACTAATATCGAGGACGAATCTGAGTATAATGCTATGGCAAAAAGAACAAATGTCATACGAGATCTTTTCTACAGCAATAATCCCGTCAAATCTATCCTAAATAGAAATATCACGGGCAAACTAAATCCTTCACATAAATCATAATCCGCCAGCGAGATCGCCCATGGCAATATATTTCCCACTCTAAATCTTGCTTGCAGCCAATTGCAAAATTATAAGTTATTGGCGACACTCGATCATACTTAAAAGATCAATGCCGGTTTTTTTATCGATAATGATTGAAATGGTTGATAAGACACTATTGTGGTGGGTCAATAGATGGCTTAAAAAGACTATAAACAAAAATTATAGTTGAGTCATGAAAATAAATCCGAAATATAAAAAATAATATAAATTTAAAAAATAATAAAAACATGACTGCCCTGCCTAAAACGAACTAATAAGTTAAATAACAAGTGTCATTGCAATCGGGGGACCTCTTTGATTAAAAAATTGCTGCACATAACGGTCCCCCGACTGCAAATTAGTTCGTTTTTGGCAGGGCAGACGTGTTTTTAATATTTTAAATTTATTTATTTTTATTTCAAACATTTTAGTGACAATTCATTTTGGAATGTGCTCATCAAGGCCTTTCATTTGATGCCCATATTGTAATAATAGAAAAAACTTTTTTTTTTACATTTAAAAGTGGCGTCGTACAGTCGCCATATTGATTTTTTTCAAAAAAAGATATAGCTAGTATCACTCGGGATACTGCAAGGATTCTAACGATACCCCGTACATCCAAATCAGTTCAGGCATAGAAGTAATGGTGGAATAAAGAAACTCACATACCCACAAACATACATGAACCCTAAACACATATACACTCCTTTTTGGGCAGTCGTGTAAAAAAAATATTTACTTTTTATGAAATAAAAAAAAACGATGTTTCATTTCAACGAATTTAGATAATTTATTAGATGCACTTTAATAACACCCGAAATCTGAAAATTTATATAAATCAAACAATATGAAACCTGGTAACAAGTTAAATCTGCTGCCAAATATTCAACTCAATTTCAAAATGATATACAATCCCCTATTGTAATTCTCCCCGGATCCCCCCATTGCCATAAATCCCCTCCTCGTTAGGACCAAGTGAAATAACACTAAACGCCGCTATTTAATCAAAGATTTACTCTAATTGTATTATACTTGATTTATAACGCTTGGAGAACCTCCAGTGACGCTGAAAAGTTAATCAGCTAAAAGCCTTTTTTCCTTTCGGAGATTAAGAAACGAGTTAATTTATGGCGAATTGAAGCCTTTTTTTATTATTTTGTATCTTAATTAGAGCTCTGAGGGCTCTCTGAATATTTCATTTGGGATAGGATTTTAATTATTTAATGTTGGAACCTTTGGAACGTCGGTTTTGTGAAGAATGGGAGTATTTTTACGGTCATTTGAATGGAAGAGAATTTAAGTAGGCATGATATGAATCGGATGAAGGGTATTTAATGTGTGAAATGTTTTCGCAGTACGTTTTATGTTTGAGCAAAAATGCGTTGTAATTCTTTTCGTAAAACGCTGTAACCTTTTGAGTAACAGCGGTTTACTCAATGTAACGTATTGCCCTATCTATAACGTATAACCAATTCTTTCTACCACAGAACCTATTGCATAAAGTTAAAATTACTAACTATATTTACTTACCGGCTATCCAAAATAGTAGAACTAATCCGATAGTCATCATTGCACTTGTTTTGATCATCCTCATCATAAAATCCTTCACCAGTCTCACTTATTTATATAATCCATTATCGTTCTAACACTTTTTAGGTTCACATTACACTGGCACACTTTTCCAAGTTTCTTTTGTGATCAATCATAATGAAACACTATGTCAGTACCTGAAAAAGAGAGAAAATATTAACAAATGAATGAATTCCCATCAAAGTTAGAAACATTATTTTATAAACGTTGTACACAAAAGAATTATATTTCAGAACTGGACATTCACGAGTCAAATAAAAATGTATTGTATTCCTCAATCCAACTGAAGCAACATGATAGGTAGAATTATGATTTTCGTCGTAACAGTTTCGACAGAAGGTATTATATTTTACACAATAAAGGAATTTCTATAGAAAAGTAAGAAAAAACACTCAAAGTAACTTTGTGTTGGTGTCCAAAATATTTCCGATACAGGGAAATCAATATTAAAAGCTATTGACAGACAGCGCTACTTTTTGGGGCAAATACATTTCAGTTTCATTTACGAAACAGATTCAGGGCTGCCACCTTAAGCACCACTTTCAGTCACAGGTTCCGAAAGTTCTAATTTATTTGCCAAATAGTTTCATAGAAATTCTGTTCTACAATTTAAATCATAGAATCTTGTCATTTATGAGTCATAAAACATATCTTGTGTGGAAACTTTGTACAACAAGAGCATAAATGCTCAGTTTTACCTAGACTAGGGCCTAATATTCATAATCAAAAAGTAAGCTAAGTGTGCTTGACAGATGACTTGACAATTGTGATATGAAAAATATGTCAATTCACTTGTCAAGCAAGCTACTCAGAACTTACTTTTTGATTGTGAAACATGGCTTAAATAATCTATGTAGACTTAAAAATAAAATGAACGAATGAATGAATAAATACTTTATTGTCTATCATAATAAATACATACAAGGACAGTAGGTACAAAAGTGGAACAATTGGCAGCCTTTTCGCTAAAAAGCAATTTCTTCCAGGCAACCATTTATTTACACAGAACAGAAAGAAAAATAAGGAATGGGCAGTTTATGGTGCATTAAAAGTATGGTGTTTTAAGAGTTCATCATCATCAACAGCCTATCATCGTCCACTGCTGAACATAGGCCTCTCCGAGTGCACGCCACTGAGCACGATCCGCGGCTATACTCATCCAGTTTATGCCAGCCACCTTGCGAAGATCGTCGCTCCACCTTGTCGGAGGGCGTTCCACACTACGTTTGCCCATTCGAGGTCTCCACACAAGAACTCGTCTGCCCCAGCGGCCATCGGTTCTACGGCTAATATGGCCGGCCCACTGCCACTTCAGCTTGCTAATCCGGTGGGCTATGTCGATGACTTTAGTTCTCTGTCGGATCACATCGTTCCGGACCCTATCTCTCAGAGAAACTCCGATCATAGCCCTTTCCATACCTCGCTTCTTCTTCTCCTTCGCGACTTTAATTTTATGAACCAGCCCTACAGTGTGTGGCCACGTTTCGGTTCCGTATGTCATGAGAGGCAGGACGCACTGGTTGAAGACTTTCGTCTTTAGACTCTGTGGAATAGGCGACTCAAAGACTCGACGAAGTTTCCCATATGCTGCCCAGCCATCTGTATCCTTTAAAGATTAATTTTAAGAGTTAATCGTTTCAATATAAATTCTGCCTCAACAAAAGAAATTATCTTGTTAGATAAAAGGATGATCTTCAGAACTACGATACTTAATTTCATCAAGTCCCATCGTATTGTCTATCAAAATAACAATAAAAAATATACCGAAGAAAAATTCGGCTCTGAAAACGAGATCGTTGGTTATCGACGTTCGTTTTTCCGTCTCTTTATAATTTAGGGAGGGCAATGTATATAATATATAAGCGGGGCGCAAAATGATTGATCACTGTGACATGGGTCCAACCCCGGAACGAGTGATAAAAAATGTAAGATGAGCAAACGTCTATACAAAAGGGCGAAATAATAAAAATCTACGGTGTTAGGTTTTATTATACTGTGTCAATTTTCACAGCTTGGTGTTGTTAATAGAATCATAACTATCATAAAATATATTCATTATGACACTGAAACACCTATCTATATATTATGTTTCTATTTCATTCACTACATCATACCTACTACTTGTACTTTGGTCTAATATTCTTTGCAAATTCGTAAGTCACCAAGCTTTCAAAACACTTCATAAATACTTTGTATTTACGCTTAAAACTTACATCTGGGCTTTCAAAATACTTATGGAACATTAATATACTGAAATAATCGCTACGCTGTCAACTTTCATAATGAGACCCTTCAAAATTCCATTCTAAATCGAAACCCTTCGGTTACTCCGAGCACAAAAGTATTCTAACTCGTAACAATCGAAGTTCTCAATCCGCGCCACTTGACAAAAAATGGGTCGATCTGGGGACAATAAACCAGCCGATATTAACTTCCACAATACCACCGACTCAAGTCCAGCCATAATGCCCGTCGAGTTAATTAAATAGGGCCTGTTAAGCACTGCGACGTTTTTCAATTGATCCCGGAGACAGACAAGGGTTAATACCGAATGAGCCGAAGTAACCCGTTTAATTGGGTGGAGGTTTTATTTATCTGAATCAGATCGTAGATAGATGGTTAGACGTGACACACTTTAGGGTAATTTGGACGATTTCATTTTCAAAACTCGTGATTTATCTTAATCGCTCTTTATAAAATCAAGTAATGCGCCAGAGAACGGTAAAGGCAATTTAAATCTTTATTTCAAATCTATAATTTAGAACCGTTTTACACATTTTATTTTTATTGAAAGGTTATTTTGTTCATGTAAACATTATAAAAGGAAGAAATAAAATAACAAATAATGAAACCAAATCGGTATTGACACGATAGCAAAAATGATGTCCCAAAAATAGAATTCTCGCATAAAGTTACGCACGCTTGGCTTATTGAGCAAAATTAATCTTTCTTTTGATAGACGCCGAAAATTTGACGATACCATCAAAACTTTTGATCCGCAAAAACAGCGATGGCACCTCGGTGAAAGCAATTAGGGACACATCACGATGATGATGACCATCAAAGTAAGTAAAAGAGTATTTTTTTAATCAACTTTTAGCCGTAAATGCGTACGTAGACGAATTGGATTTACTTAAAAAGTTACGAGGCTATCAATAATAGTATTAGTACAGTGTACCCACAGATCAGAAAAAATATAATATCACAGTTGTTTCCACATGTAGCGAACAAACTAGATTTCAGAAAAATATTGGCTCAACAACAAGGTTAAATGTAAACTTAGATTCTGAACCTCTAAAAAACACACTCAAAAAAAATATTTTGAAAGCAATATAAATGTTACTGTAAAAGCCCCTATATTGGTAAATCTTAGGCTTTACTGGAAAAATCTTAAGATTTACCAACATGAATTGATAAATGTAAGGATTTTATAAAAGGGAGACCATTTTTTGGGCTTTTACCATTAGAGTTTGGCACATGCTAGATTTTACCAGTGACGGTTGGTACATGTTGGATTGTTTTAATAAAACAGTTAATTTATCTATCATAAACATAGTAATGTATTTCAAATTACCTATCAGGAAAATCCTTAAATATTTTTCATTTTCATTTTGTTTTAATCTTCACTATCATTATTATTTTTATTTATCTTGTAGGAGTATTTTTAAGTCATACATTACAATAAAATTACCCGTCAGTCAAATCCTTTGTTCAAATTATTATTATTTGATGAATTTTGTAGTAACTAGCGGCCGCCCGCGACTTCGTCTGCGTGAAAAGTTTTTTGCTATCCCTCGGGAACAATACATTTATTCGGGATAAATACCCTACCTATGTCCTTCTCTGTACCCCTGACAACGTGTATGCAAAATTTCATGATGATCGGTTCAGTAGTTAAGACGTGAAGGCGTAACAAACAAACAAACGGACTTTCGCATTTATAATATTAGTAAGGATAAGTAAAATATAATTTTAAAACTCCTTAAAAATAAATATATTTCAGCATTTACCTCCTTTCTAAGGTAAAATCTAAGATTTACCGAGTGAATGGTGGTAAACGTTTGAAATGAACGATGTTAAAAAAAAGTTTGAACTTTTACCATTAAGTGTTGGTAAATCTTAGGTTTTACCGGAAAATCATAGGATTTACATAAATTTGCTCAGGGTTTTACAGTAGGTAACATAAATACCACTTTTATTAATGTTTAAAACACAGGTAACACAAACAATCTTACGATTTTCCCGCTGAAATTATTTTCAATATTGAAAGTAAAATGCCTCCCTAAGCTCCAGATCGCAATCTTTGAGTACCATCCAAAAGCTAATTCTGCTTATAAAACTCGCTTTGTGCTCGGTCAAGCGAACAAATATTTCTGTTCCAAGAGAGCTTTTAATCTTTCCAATAAGTAAGAATAAGTTAGCTCGTTATGAGAGAAAAATAGCTGACTGACCTAAAACAGTGGTTTAGATAATTTTTTGCGAAAAAAACAGTATGGCGAATGTGTTTAAAACTTTCAGTGAAACAGTTGAGCAGAAGGGCAGTTGAGGAGATGTTTCATACCTGTTTTGTTTCGCGATCAAAACAGATCTGTGAGTAATCAGTACATACTACACACACCTCTTCCGGTAGACCGAAAGTGGCAAGAGCCAAATACACATTCCAGGGAGCCAATCGCGCTAATTTTCAACGATAAAACCAAAACTACATCGTTACCGTTTCAGTTTCTTTTACAGAAAAATACTCGTTTTAATATTGTTCAAATTGTTGAAGGCTATGCCTAGAGAACCTAGTAGGATACCAATCTTGCATAATTTAAACAAGAACTCTAAAGCTAAAGCGAAGATTTTAATATAAATATAACCTAAATGAAAGCGTAACGGCTTTGATTTTTATCGATTTGAACTAGGGCTATTGGACCCCAGTACATTCGGTGGATTAACCCTAGAAATGGATACAATTTCTCCATCTCCACCCGCATATGTGGAGTCCCGGCCTTAGGGATCGACTTTATAACTTGCCCAAGGTCATAATTGATATAATGGATTGGTCGAGACTCCGAGCACACATTAAATATCGTAGCTTAAAGTTATTAAAAGAGATTCTTCTCGAGATTCACGTTTCAATGGTCTCGATCTCGATCGGCCGATTTTAGAATTCTTGCGGACCCATTGCGGCATTCGCGAATTTTTTTTATGCTTATTAAAAAGAGCATTGGATTTGAGGCGAGCGATGGGTAAGTTGCCTTGTTCTTTAAGCGCTACAGAAAGTTAAAATACTATTGAATGTGCTTTTCCCTGCACACAAATCTCTTAATTACCTCTAGGTATTTGATTGCATACACGAGAATTACTTCTTTTCACAATAAGTATCAACTTTGAAAATCTGATTTCTTTTTATAAAAATCTTCTCGTGATATTTGCTATTATTAATACGAAGAGAAAAGACGCTGAGTATTGGAATACCGTAGTCAAAGCTCAGTGATTTGACATTCAGATTCATATTATTAATGCATGAAATGACGACCGACGGCGACGAAATTAAATGTGCATATTTTGTTTTCGCTGCACAACTGCAAAAGCACTTTGCACTGATGCCATACTAATATAATCGTATTATCAAGTATATATTTGTAAACTAAATATAATGTTACACTTGATTAAAAGTGTATTTGATGAAGAATAAATATTGCCACGACCCAATATGCCCTCTTTATTTATCAAATCTGAAACTACATAAATTATGATCACTACTTAGAATCTTTTAACTCACTAACTAACATACTAATGTAGATAAATTGCAGAACCTCAAAATTAAAATAATCTGAAAATTATTTCTCACCAAAAAAACCTGTAAGTATACTCGTTTTTATTTTATCCATAATAAACAATTAGTTGATTGAGGAGCTCTGTGGCGCAGTGGTTAAGTGCCTCGTCCAGCGATTGCGGAGGTTAAGCAACGTTCATCCGTGCTTCGGAAGGCACGTTACGCCGTTGGTCCCAGCTGCATTTGCAGTCTTTAACACCCACCAATCCGTATTGGGCCCGGGTGGTGAAATATTGGCCCGTCCTCCTTACCACGCATAAGGAAGGCGTGTGCCCTATCAGTGGGGACATTAAAAATGGCTGATGGACTAAAACAATTAGTAACTTACATTTTTAAATCTGTTCGGGGCAATCTTAAAAAATCTTGCCCCCTACTCCAATGGCCAACTTTCTATTCGTTCGCTTACTAAAAAAGATTAAAATTTTAAACTAGCCATAAACTCTAAAATTACGTGTCATAAGGCTTATCATACAATACAACAATATCTGTAATTTAAATGATCTTGCGACTTGTGTTCACAACACAACCAAGTGCATGCTTGTCTAATCTAATGGCTGAATTTATTATGATTTAAGTTAGCGAACGAATAGAATTTCAGCTATTTGAGTATTTGCATCAGCACGCTGTCGCCACAGGGAAAAAAATGGTGTCTCTGTCCTTTTGGAATCAAACCGAAACGGTCGGTATTAGAAAGACCCTCGGAATTTAAATTCGTCATGGACGAGATTTTTAGGAGCGGAAACCATTTATAACGATCAAATTATATTGGTTTTCCGGTTGCGGCATAAATCCATTGTTCTTTTTTTGACAATAGATGACGCGTTGAACTGTTTTTATTAATTAAAAACGGTCCGATCGCCTTTCATTTTATATGTAGGATTAAACTAAAATGTAACGCTGTTATTTCTATTTATCACACTAGTCATTCTTTTCCATAAGCTTTACAAAATCTTTAGAATTTTCCCAGGAAATTCAGGTTACCGATCGCGCATTTTTTGGTAAACCACGCATTTGACTGAATTTTTATAATAATTAAGTAAGTATATGTATATTATATCTGTTCGATAAATTGATGTTCAGTAAGTTCATTGTTAGTATCACTTTTACTTTTAATTTCATTATTAATTTTAACACATTAAAATTACATGTACTACTTAGTGAAATAATAATAGAAGTGAAACGGTTTTCTTTTTTCCGAAAAGGCTTTAGCACCATAGACCACATCCATACGCTGCGGCAGGTTATACAGAAGACTGAGGAGTATAATGAGCCACTTTGCTTGGCGTTCGTGGACTATGAGAAAGCCTTTGATTCGATTGAAACCTGGGCGGTGCTGCAGTCTCTCCAAAGGTGCCAAGTGGACTATAGGTATATCGAGGTGTTGAGGTACTTATACCAAAATGCCACCATGACGATCCGAGTACAGAACCAGAACACAAACCCTATCCAACTGCAGCGTGGTGTGAGACAGGGAGACGTTATTTCTCCGAAACTGTTCACAGCTGCGTTGGAGGACATCTTTAAGCTCTTGGACTGGAAAGGACTCGACATCAACATTAATGGCGAGTACCTAACACACCTTCGTTTTGCCGATGATATAGTCCTTATGGCTGAGACCATGGAAGACCTGAACACAATGCTCGAAGATCTCCGTAGTGCTTCCCAAAGAGCGGGTCTTAGGATGAACATGGATAAGACGAAAATTATGTCAAATGCCCATGTTGTACCCTCTCCAGTTCATGTTGGGAACACTACACTTGAAGTTGTTGACCATTACGTATACCTAGGATAGGCAGTCCAGTTAGGTAGGTCCAACTTCGAGAAAGAAATCTCTCGTTGAATTCAACTCGGGTGGGCAGCATTCGGGAAGCTTCGAAAAATCTTCGCGTCCGACTTACCACAGTGTCTCAAGACGAAAGTCTATGAACAGTGTGTGTTGCCAGTGATGACTTACGGCAGTGAAACGTGGCCGCTAACTATGGGTCTCATAAGGAGGCTCAAGGTCACTCAGCGTGCAATGGAGAGAGCCATGCTCGGCGTTTCCCTACGTGATCAAATCAGAAACGATTAGATCCGCAGGAGAACTAAAGTAACCGACATCGCTCGAAGGATTGCTCAGCTGAAGTGGCAATGGGCGGGACACATAGCGAGAAGAACCGATGGCCGTTGGGGCAGAAAGGTTCTGGAATGGTGACCGCGCACCGGACGACGCTCCGTGGGTAGGCCCCCGACAAGGTGGACCGACGATCTGGTGAAGGTCGCGGAAAGCCAGTGGATGCAGGCAGCGCAGGACCGATCGTCGTGGAGATCCTTAGGGGAGGCCTATACCCAGAAGTGGGTGTCGTGTGGCTGATATGATGATGATGATGATGATGATGATGATGAAACGGTTTTAATCATCTGAGTACACTTATCTATTACAAAGAAAATGCTTCTTTTTCCAATTAGGTAAGTATACTGACAAAATAACTACTTGCACTTAATTACAAAACAGGCTGCGTTCAAACGATAACACACGACCCGACCTCAACCCGAACTCAACTCAAACTCACTTCAACCGCAGCCCACCTTGAAATACATCGCTTACAATTTTGAATCTTATGACACATTAATAAGCTCCTGTGTAATGTTCAGGTCAGTTTAAGGTGAGTTCGGGTTGAGTTTGAGTTGAGTTCGGGTTGTGTTCGGGTTGAGTTTGAGTTGAGTTCGGGTTGAGCGCGAGGCATGTACAGTTGCATCGACAAAATATAACAGCTTATTAATGTGTCATAAAACTCAAAATTGTAAACGCTGTATTTCAAGGAGTGGGCTCCGGTTGAGTTGAGTTTGAGTTGAGTTCGGGTTGAGGTCGGGTCGTGCGTTATCGACGGTCTGAACGCAGCCGGCAGTACGGCTCTCACCGAATGCATCCTGAACTTCCGTACGGACAATCAGCGTACCATCATATACAGTGGTGGCCAGATTATTAAGGACACCAGTCATTTTCATACAAACGAGGTAACTTTGAAGCCTTGGTTCTCCGCCAAGGTTTGACCTAGCTGTGATCTGATGTTGGCCATCTAGGGAGTGACTGGAGAAAATTCAGATCGCTTTACACACCCAACTTATCTGATCAACATTCTTAGAGATATAAGGATCGGAGTTTTTGGTATCAGGATTTTCATAAATTTTTATGCTAATATTGCGCTTATTTAACATATTCTTACATCTCTTAAAATGTTGATCTGATCAGTTGGGTGTGTATCAGCTATCTGAATCTCCTCCATTTACTCCCTGGATGGGCATCAGATCACATCTAGGTCAATACTTGGCGGAGAACAAAGGCTCTAAAGTTACCTCGTTTGAATGAAAACCGACTGGTGTCTGTAACTGGCCGCCACTATACACATTTTGCACGAATTTTTCTACCAATTTTTTCTGCGCATCCATTGTAATTTCGCAAAATGCGAACACTTAGCCCTGGCTACCATTGTAACTGACACTATCGAGTCTATATTCTTTGCCTTTTAAAGGCTGGAATTAAACGACGCTATCTCGCGATTAACGGCCATTGTTTGGAACGTCACATTATTCGCAATTTCGTGTTTATAAATCCTTTACTCGATGCTGCCAGTTATTTGCATGAGGGAATATGAAATCCCGATACTGGACTATCAACTCGGTGTGGTGTGTGAAATACTTTTTATGAAATTTTATTATGAAAATTACGATAGTGTTTTTATGGTTGTGATCGAATTTTTCATGGGTTTACAAGAGGTACTTAATGATAATGAACTTTCGTTCTGATTTAAATGCCATAAATTGTTGTAAATAGTGCTCTGCAGTTTTTAACTTTACAATAATATACTTAACAATGCATAGATGAGAATATACCTTTTTTAACACGTTTTTTTTTGAATAAATTCACATAACTATTTATATATTTTCTAATATTATCTTAGCTTTGAAGATTTCTCTTTTTATAAAAAATATGTATGGATTCTGTTTTCTTTTTATCTATAACAAAAAGGTCTGCGAGTAAATCGCTTAAAAGCAATATGGTAATCGAATTATCAGAGTAAATACAAACTTAAACTAATTTGTTTTAGTGCGATTCGAGTTCAACAGTTATTCACAAACGATGTTGTGAATCACATAAATCCGCGAGTTTGGAGTGATTTTGTTCAAACAAATCCAATCACTAGTCTATTCAATTTCGCTTGCTCATTCACCATGCAGAGGATTTCTAAATACTAAACCTAACGCAGCTACTATACTACTTACATAGGTGACACAGGGGAAGTACTTACATAAACAGATTAAACATTTAATTCCATTTATCATCGTAATACACAAACCAAATTTAATATTCCAGCTTATTAAGAGCAACAAAATATTATCAATAGGGTAACGTCAATGTTATCTACCCGTGCAGCGTAAAACCCATTCATGAATTTACGAGAATAAGGAAACAAATCAAAACTCCGTACAAACAATAGACAATAAATCTTCAGGCAATTTGCGATGGGATCTGCGAATCGAGCCAGGTAGAAACTGCTATCTTGTAGTGACGGGCTATTTGCTTGGAATATTCGTCTTACGAACTAGTAAATTTGTAGTATAACTTGAAATTAAATCAGCAATGTAGGGTAGATCTTGGTCACTTGGAGTTTTTCACTTTTCCAAGCGGTGAAAGGTGTTTTTATTTGTAAATGTATTTTTTTATATTTAATCCCACATTCTTACAATGAAACTAAAAAAAGTCAAAGAAATATAGGTTTTTAAACGACAAAATTTGGTCATCCCATACTAACTAGACAGATAAAACCATGGCTAAAACATTGTATAACTTTGAAGCCTTTTATTTCTGCAAGGGATGTACCATGCTGTGATCTGATGATGGCTATCCAGGGAGTGAATGGAGGAGATTTAGATTGTTATACACACCCAACTGATCTGATCAGCATTCTAAAAGATAGAAGGGTCAGAGTTCTCAGTTTCAGAATTTCCATACATTTTAATGCTATTTTCGCGGTTTTTTTAAACATGTCCTTTTATCTTTTAGAATGCTGATCAGCCCCCTACTCAAATGGTCAATCTTCTATTCGGTTGAACGCTACGCTTACTTTTAAAGCTTAAATATGAGCAATAGACCTTTAAATCACATGTCAAAAACTTCTATGAATCACAGACTTTGATGTATTGTAAGAGATTGACAAGCTTATGGCACGTAATTTTATAGTTTACTGCTTATTTTAAAGCTTTAATACTAAGCGTATATAGCGTTCTAACGAATAGAATGATGGCCATTTGAGTAGGGCCTCTGATCAGTTGAGTGTGTGTATAGCGATCTGAATCTCCTCCATTCTTTCCTTGGATAGCCATCATCAGTTCACAGTACGGTACGTACCCTTGTAGGAAACCAAAGCTTCAAAGTTACCTCGTTTGTATGAAAAACACACCTGTATCCCTAGACAAAGTTGATGTGTGTATTCTTATTTTTGTGTTGACAATTATAAGAATATGAATATATAAGCCCGTATGTTCTGCTCTTGATCATAATAACAAATTCGTGGCTTCTGATAAAATACTCATAGAAATCTTGGTAGTAATCATTTTGTTAAAATGAATCTTAGTAATTTGTTCTGTTCAGATGTTACGCATATCAAGCTAAATTACGCATGCAATATGCATTCAAAACGATATGTATATGAAGTTGGAAGAGTAAACTTTTATTTGCTACAGAACAAGTTACCCCACATAGTTTCTGAAATGCATTCGTGATGGCTGAAATCACAATAAAAGTTTGAAATTGCCTCAAATTTCAATCTGAATCTTTAAAAGCAATTGCCCTGTCTCCAAATGAAACCAACTGGATGGTTGATGAGTTTTACTTTATTCAGTTTCTAATTAAAAACAAGTTACGAAACTTTAATGAGTTCCAAAATGAAGAATACTTAAAACTCGCAATAATAGTCGAACTCGTCAGACGTAAATTAAGAAACATTGGTACCTACAACGAACAATTCACAAAATTGATGACTGTTTAAATATTACAACAGCAATACTCAATTACTTGCAATCAAATTTAAATAATTAAATCTGGCGATTGCAATATATTATACATATTAAATACATTAACTAGGTATGTACTTGAAAACTAAGTGAATTTTCCCAAATCGATAAAATCTTATCTGCATTTCGTAAAAATAATAAATTGAAATACAATGCAATACAATGCAATTTGAATAAGTTTTAAACGTCGGTGTAAGACAGTTTCATTTTCGCATATTTTTTAAATTTCCCTAAATCGAAGGGACAGTAATTCAATGGCCACACAATGATAGCAATAGCGGGGAAAATCGCTTGCCGTAAAGATCGATAAGGCAAATGCAAGTCTCTACTCTTACGTTATCGCACACAATCGTAAAAATTGTACTCGATAACTTACCGAAAATTTTATGTAATTGTGTGGTCATTGAATTGCCCTCCCTTTGATGAAGGGAAATTTAAATATTATGTTTATTAAAAAGCAACTACTTTATTTAACCAAAAATAATGAAATAAAAAAGGGAGCTTTCCCTTTGCGGATATTATTTTTATTATTTACTTTGGTTTCTATTCGCTTTTTTGGGTTTCCCGATTTTTCAGTACTTTTTCAGCTGCCGTAGTCACGGGTGACTACCTACTAAAGTTAGGGTTTCGTAGGATGAAGGTGCCGTCATATTACACGTCCATAATTTAACGGCGTAGCACGTTGTCAATGTATACAATACGGCGCGGTTTCTGACGTTACGGTGTCGCCGTATTGTTTACATAGACAACATTTAACGCTGCTATATTACGGCCGTAATATGACGGCACCGCTATCCTAGGAAACCCTAGCTTTAGGTGACTACTACTGGTGTTAATTTCAATAAATAGTACGCGAATAAAACTCAGAAGTGAATCAACTAAAAAAAACAAATGAAGTGTTTTATTAGCGTTCTGACACAAGCGCGGGGCTATTTTATCATGACGCGATGAAGACGTACAAAACTTACGTAAGTAATAAAAAAAATCCTTATCAAATCCATAAACACGCAAGTAAAAAAGCTTCATTTAAAACCCCGTCCATAGCAAATATAAGTAGCACAACTAACTAGTTTTACGATTACACTACCCTATAAATCTGGTGAGTACTTATGTCCGGAATTAAACTTATTATTATAAACCGGCGGCACTTAAAACGCAGAAGTCGAAAGTCCACTTAACGCGGCGCCGCGCGACTTACCAGATAAAACGACGTAACATGAAAAATGGCCGCTACAGTCGGAGAGCTTGAATTATTGCCGGCTACTGTACCGATGTTTTTGTATTGTGATGCGATTTAATGGAGAGCTCCTAATGCATTATATAACGCGGAGCTAATTATGCAGTGTTCAAAAGCATGGTGCTGCTTTCACATAAAAATTATGATTAGTCTAGCTAGCTAGGTCAACTTTTTGCCGATACGTTCCATTGTAAGGATTGTTGTTCGAAGCATAGCGGAGGAAGATAATATAATATTATTATAATCATACATCTTATTTACGTAACGTCGGCATACAGGAACCATGGACCGTATGCGAAAAACCCAAGTGCATGGAAAAATGGGTAAAATACAAAGATCTTGGATTGGTATCTACTGTAAAAAAAGGTCTCGAATGGGCGGTAGGAAAATAAAGATAATTCAAAGGCACTTATTTCTAAGTAAACTAAGCGTAAGTTTCAATAACTGGTCTACTGGTGAACACCAAATTCTATCGTTTACAGCATATCATTTAGGATAAAATAAATGGCAAAAGAAAACCCGGTTGACGAAGAGAGTGTAAAACCCAGTTTCTACAAGACACTTCTCCGACAGGACGGAGCTCCGAAACAGTCCGAGCCCCGACACAGCCCGAGCTCCGACACAGCCCGAGCTCCGACACAGCCAGGAGCTTGGGCTGTCAGAACTCGGACTGTTGGAGCTCGAGCTGTCGGAGAAGTGTCTTGACGGAATTGGGTTTTACACTTAGACGAAGAAGAACATCATGGCTAAAGAACTTGCATCAATGGTATTCTTAACAATAGTACCTGATCATCATTTCAAGCGGCGGCATCAAGAATTGATGTCGCTATTAGGATCACCAACCTTGAGATCTTATTACCTACTGACTTCTGTGGAATGTTCCTAATATATCACATCGGAACATGAAAGCCACTATGCCATCGATCCAGCGGCGAAGCTACATTCACGCACTAACTAAAGTAACGACTCGATTTTGTATAAGTTACAGTCAAAGTAATTAATGTGTTTGTATTGATAATTACTGGTTATTCACTCTTACTTACTTCTTGCGTACAGACAAGAGTCATACTTCAATACTAATACATAATATTCTATAATTACAAACTCTTAAGAGCGCGTCGTTTAGTTTAATGGAGTTTTTTGTGAAAAGTTTCAGCAAAAAAAACTCCATTAAACTAAGATGAAAATATTGTTTAAGCGATTAAAAGTACCGAAAGCTTCTTCAGAGTGCACTACAGAGAGGTAATTCACAATTTATTTATGCACTGTTTTTTTTTCAATGGCAGTGATAGAGTGCAAGCTACGAGCTCTTATAGCAAAAACAATAGCGACAACGAATTGAATTTACGCCCGATGACAAAACATCCCGACTTAAACAACATAGCTGGGATTCCCCAATAAATTAACTAACAGCGCCGTTTGTTAGTTGCAGGAGGCAATAATTCCTAATTAGACGCCGTTGGCGACAATTAGCCGGCTGTTTGCAACGTCGCCCTATAAGCCGTTACTGGCAGTAGCATTTTACGGAATTTCCGCTCGGTTCGATTTTCCGCGTGGTCTTAATGTGGTAAGTTTGTTAAATCCTATACGTTGATCGGTTACACGTAAATCATATAGGATTAAGCAAATAGACGTTGATAAATACGTTTTAGGTTGGATGTGTGGTTTTCTGTTCAAATGATCAGTGTATTTTTAATGACTAGATGCTTACTTAGTATTTGAATAAATGAGACTTCATTGGAGACCGCTAGGGACTCCCAGCGGCCAATATCCGGAATTCAAATTTTGTAACAAAAAATGTGCTACGGAATTAAAGTAAATAAACTCAGAATAACAATATTATTATAATTTATATCTAGTCAGTTTACATTTCATTGTACATTACGTAAATAATTCATGAGCGACTTCAAAAATTAAGTTGTTTTGATACAACATTTAATTAGAAGTCTGAAAACACAATAGTCGTCATTCCTTAATTAATTAACAGCGTTGTTTGTTAGTTGTAGGAAGCAATAATTCCTAATTAGCCGCCAGCGGAGACGATTATATGGGCGTTTGCAATTCTGCCCTATATACCGTTACTGGCTGTAACATTACAGTCGATTCGATTTCCTCTAAGGATTAATGCCAAAAGTTGTTACGCTGCGAAGTAATTTACTATCTAGGATTAATTTTATTGAGTGGACTCACTGTTCACGTTTTAAATTAAAGCATAGATTTAATTAATTTAATTCTTTTTTTCTTTATTAAAAATTCTGATCCAATTTTTCAACAAACTAGAAGATAGAGGTACTACCCAGAACTTGTGAAACTAGCCCTTATTCAACATATTTAATTTGTTTTAGGGAGAATAAAATTTTGAATATTTTTAGTGTTACCTTCCCTACTTGTGAAGTGGGGATGAAAAAATTTTTTCTCATCATCTCGATAGTACCAGGCATATATTTTGAAATTTTTGCGACAGAGTGGGGATAAGTTTGTGCTTGTGCTCTTGCGAGCGACCAATAGCGCGCGCCCCTCTCCCGACGCCCGCGCCCTTCACCACTACGCTTGCCAAATACGCGTTCCGCGCAATCCCCACCCGATTTCAAGATGTATGCCTCGTACTGTAGGTAACATAAATATTTAAAGGAGGTTCCCATTCAAAAAACGTGTTTTTTTTTACTGTTTTTTGGTACGGAACCCTTTGTGTGATAGTCCGACTCGCACTTGGTCAGGTTTCGCTTGGTAAACTAAAATCTCTTCATAAATCTGGCAGTTAGGAGTTTATCCAAACAAACAAAGTACTTACCGAGTATCAAAATTATGAAGGACTTAAAATTTTAGTTCACCGAGTTCACAAATGGGGATTTTATTAATTCTGGGATGAACGGAAAACGAAATACTAAAATTATTAGGTAGTATATAATTTTAGTATTTTGTTATTATTTAGTGGTTAGTTTAATTCTTTTGTATAAGTAGTTTTACTATTTTTTATGATTTAATGATAGATTTCTTGGTGTCGTTACTCTTAAATTTTAAGAGGCGTTCGGAGACAATTATTATTAGAGACGAGTACCTTTTTTTCTAGTGCATTTAAAATATACATAGCTTCAACCATTTTAAAATAATTGTATTAAATCTTTTCCCTTTTAATCTCTTTTCAATTTCAATTTTTGTTGTGCTGTAAAGTTTAAAGAGACCTTCTACATATAATGTAGAGAACAAAAATGTAACGCTGATCCATAAAAAATGGGAGAATAGTTATTTGTTATACAAGTGACCAAAATCAAATTGTGCTGCGAGTGGCGACTTTAAATCGCGAACTAGCGAAGTAGTCTAGAATTGAATCACGAGCGTAGCGAGTGATTCTAATATAGACTACTGAGCACAGTGAGTGATTTAAAGGCACGAGGCAGAACAACATTTTGGTCTCGTGTAAAACATACAACTTTTCACCTCGACCAGCGAGAAAATTTTCACGTGACTTTCCTGGTAAAAAAGCATAATTCAGCATTAGAAACTTGTTCACTTAACTCTTTTGGAGTTAGACAACTATCTTCATCGTTGGACGCATTCATTTTCGTAATTTATCACAAAAATAATTCAATCAAACCTTTGCTGAAAAATTTTATTCATAGAGTCAGTAAAGTAGATTCCCGTCCGTCGTTTTGATTCTTATTTCATATTTGTTTCATACATGTGACCTCATTACCTACATACTCTTTATTTCGAATTATCAACCTTCTTTTTTAACAATCCTTATTTAAAACTCCTTGGTATATCCGTGCATTTTATTTTTTTTCTTTTTAATCCGTGTATGACACCATAAAGCACTCTATCTATCCTTTTCTCACATATCAATTTTACAAGTGTCATCCTTGTCACTTTATTTGTTTTTCCTTTATTATTTTAAAAGTTGGTGTTAGATATTAAAAAAGCACTTTGTCTCACGCTCGCAGCAAAAATCGATTTTGCTGCGAGTTTTTACGCGCCAAAAGCACCCTTTTCGTGCTGGAGAGGTGAAAAATCCTTTTTCTTTGTTCTGTGCGCTGACCCGTTTTATCTTAGGTATGAACGGACATACTGATTTCATCACATCACATAACAATGCATATTGTGCACAAAAGAAGAACTGCAGTTCACAGAGAAATTTACTGCTCCAGGTTTTATCCGTTTGGAAACGTTCAATATTCGTAGATTTATAGGACATTTACATAGGTTGATTTTCCGGGCGACTTTCGCCAACTCATTGAATCCGTTGTGTTGAATTGCAGCCGTCTGAGTTGCTACGGGTGGGTCGATTTTTTCTAATATTTTTTCAATTATTAATCATCTCAACTAATTGAAATTAAGTTTCCGATTCGATTTTACAAGCGATTGTCGATACAAAGCCCTATAGGCCTATTTTGTAACTCAACTGACAGCGTAAAATGATCATCACTGATCTAAGTTTTAAGTAAATGCTGGGTTTTGTAGAGAGTCATAACATTGATTTTTACTGTAGCAGCTATGTACTTAGCTACAACTCAGATCAGTAATGATCATTTTAAGCTGTCAGTTGAGTTACAAAAAAACTGTTTTAAAAACACGTTTTCAAAAGGGACTAAATTATTACAAAAATGATCGGGCTAAAAACATTAAAACGGACTAAAAAGTAAAAAAAAAATTCATCTGTAAATATTTATAACCAACCCTACCTACAGAAATTTTAAACCTAAAAACGTGGGGCGCATTTTGTAAAATTTATCATCCATATTGTCTTTAGCATGCGCCCCACGTTTTTAGGTTTAAAATTTCTGTAGGTAGGGTTGGTTATAAATATTTACAGATGAATTTATTTTTTACTTTTTAGTCCGTTTTAATGTTTTTAGCCCGATCATTTTTGTAATAATTTAGTCCCTTTTAAAAACGTGTTTTTTTTAATATTTTTTTTCAGTAAATTATTATTTTCTGCTTTTTAGTTAACGAGCTAACACTTAAAAATAAAATATACCATCTCCTACCGGAGCACTCGCCAAGACGATTCGAACGAGCCCAAACTCGATGGAGTTGCATGGTTTTATTATAGAAATCCTATGGCCTTCCTCCGGTACCATCATCAGATCCTCAGACACTATTTCCCAACAAAGTACTCGTCAAGACGATTCAAACGAGCCTAATCTCAATGGGGTAGCGTGGTTTTATTAAAGAGTTCCTGTGTCCTTCTTCCGGCTCCATCTTCAGACCCTGGAAACTATTTCCCAACAAAGAACTCGTCAAGACTATTCAAACGAGCCCGAAATCGATGGGGTTGCATGGTTTTATTAAAGAGTTCATATGGCCTTCCTCCGGCTCCATCATCAGATCCTCAGACACTATTTCCCAATAAAGTACTCGTCAAGATGATTCAAACGAGCCCAATCTCGATGGGGTAGCGTGGTTTTATTAAAGAGTTCCAGTGTCCTTCTTCCGGCTCCATCATCAGACCCTGAAAACTATTTCTCAACAAAGAACTCGTCAAGACGATTCAAAGGAGACCAAATTTGATGGGGTTGCACGGTTTCAATATTGAGTTCCTATGGCATGGCCTTTCAGCTTCATCATCAGACCCTGGACCTCGTCTCCCATTAGAGTACTCGTTACGACTATTGTAACGAGTCCAAACACGATAGGGTTGTATGGTTTCATCATCGAGTTCCTCTGGCCTTCTTCCAGCTCCATCATCAGATCAGCTCAATGACACCATAATATTGCATTGCCTTCTAGTTCTGACCTATGTTCAAAGTTTCAAGTCTCTAGCTCATCGGGAAGCTAGTATAAAATCGTTCGCAAACTTTGTGGAGAAACAAACAAACCAACAAACAAACACACAAACGAGAAAGCAACCTAATAAAAACGTGTTAAAATAGGCATGCTGGTCAACTAAAGTGGCGCAGCCAATGGACTCGTGTAAATGCCCCATAAGACTGTTCCTGCAGTTAAATTGAACTTAACCCAAACCTGTAAACTAGACCAATATCATCACAAACATATCTGAATAAGTAATGGTAAACAATGAAATATAAATAAATAA
Source organism: Agriphila tristella (assembly GCA_928269145.1). Classification (NCBI taxonomy): domain Eukaryota; kingdom Metazoa; phylum Arthropoda; class Insecta; order Lepidoptera; family Crambidae; genus Agriphila; species Agriphila tristella. Next base: position 23,256,825 of record OV743436.1, on the reverse strand, counting down.
TAAATTATGTCACATACTTTAAACATCCGGTAAAGTTTCCAAATGAAAAGTTAATTTTTAATACCTTAGATTATAAAAATATAACTATCCATACATTCCCAGAATCAGCCGTAATTCAAACATTAAAAAATCATCAACTACCAGATACAAAATTGCGCGAAATAAATACATTAAAACAATTTTGCCGGAAATCCATGCATTCATTGGAGCGAAGCGCAGTGGATGCTCTCAATCCATTACCTTCGTCAAGTTAAGCTTATTACCTCGTCAGCGATGGGAATCATACGGCTCAGGGCACGCATACGATAAAATTCGATACATTATCCGATTATCTCTTTCAAAGTTATACAATATTTACAGATAATTAGGAGACATTTTCAGATAAAACAAAAAGAAAATCATGAGAGTCCTACTTTAGAACATTATATCAGCAATTTTGATTTGTCAATTGACTTTAGTTTTAAATGAAAAACTAATACTAACACCCGTTTGCACTAAACTTAAAAATCAACCAATTTTTTTACCAACTACCAAATTATGTACCAAAACGGTGTCATAAACTTAGCTGTCATGCGCTATCTTGGTCGTTTAGTGGTTTAAAAGAGACTAGGCGATTCTTAAGTTTAGTCAAAACGGGTGTTAAGGACTAAGATTCATTGAAACTATAGGGAATAAAGCAAAATGATGATACCTAATGAAAATGGGAAATGAAGACGGCACGACAACAACTCAAGAAAATGAATAAGATTATTGAACAACATTGATTGTACTGATCGGGACAGACAGCAAAAGAGCAAAACCCATAATTTCTAGTCAAGATATAAATATTACTTTTAATAGCGGTTTTCTAATAAAACTGATGCGAAACAGCCAATATACATAGTAACATCATCTCGTTAAATCCGCTTTCCGTGCCATCGCGAACGCAAATTCCAAAGTACAAAATCCATTAACGCTGTAACAATAAAAGTCTCTAAGCTACTCAAATCCCGTTGTAAAGTTTCCATCGCAAAACATCACTGGAAGATCTTAAAGGATCCCAATATCCCTAATCTCTGGACTCTGAACCAACTCCAATATCCGATTAAAACCTGCTTCGTAACTCAAACTCGCCGGCACTAAATTAGTCGGCTGAAGTGACTCCCTCTACTGACGAAATAAGGAAACAAAACAGGCCCGATCGTATCATAGATCGGGCCCAAATGAAACTCTCATCTTACTACACTATTTACTAATGAAACTGACGCAATTTCTGCTTTAACGCCGAGCCTGAAAGTTGTGATTCGTTTACATAGAAAAGTAGACGGCTTCTTGCATCGTTTACATCGAAGATAAGTTCGGATAGGGAGTTTTAGGTCAAAGGAGAGCTGTATATTCTCATATATTACGTATCGAGAGCGTGCCCTCATAAGACCGGTTGTTGGAATTGGCTATTCCATTGACGTCTATGGCGGCAATAAACGGATCTACACAGTAACTTTGTTTCATGGAAACATTCGTATTCAATGGCACGCGGCATATGCCGACTATCCCGACTATGCCGCCTTCACCTGAATGCTGAAAGCCTGAACGTTGAACTAAGGCTGATGGCAAGTGTGACAAGTGACAATTATAAACCTATCATAGAAATTAATATCATAATGATGGAGTGTGTCCGTAAAGAAGCTGATGGCATGAAAGTTCTTCATGATCAATCAATTTAATGGTGAATTTGGGTTTTGTAACGGTATTCTAGCGGAGCCATGCTCTAAAAATGCTGTCAGATTGTATAGGTTGGTGACGGTTGCTCTCAACCGCAGATGTTAATAGTTTAATTTATTTATTTGTAGTATTTTGTTAGAATTTTGAGGGTGGCATTTCCATGACGACAAAACGCTCCTTAAATATTAAATGGTTTTAAATAAATCATAATATCATTATCTTATCAGCCTATCACGACTCGCCTCTGGACAAAAGGCATCCGACCGACATATCGTCGTGGAGATGACGACCTCCATGGTGTCCATGGTCAAGTGGTTGGTACGGTCAACAACAAAAGTCGCTTAACACTTTAGTACTTTTTCTAGCATCTTTTTTGATTAATGCTTAAAAAATGAGACTTTTGTCAATAAAGCTGCTACATAGTTCTAACTAGTTGAGGTAGGTTTTGGTATAATACGTTGTCGGAGTCTATGATTAGACTCATAAAGAAATAAATTGACTGTTTTGTGATCATAGACTCTAAAATTTACGGTATAACTATAAAAAATGGACACCTATTCCAAAACTTGCCTATGAAAGTTACTGATTTTTCAAGTGTTGACTATACTCTTATATTGAAACTTTTTACCACGAAAGGAGAACCCAACGTATTGTTATTCTTCGCACTAAGTTTCAGCCATATTGCATTCGCACCCGGGGTGGGTCGTTGCATGCGATGACACTGCGGGCGAGAATATATTCGCGGCTTTTAGTAAAGTTTCATCCCAAACTTTAGTTTCATCTTTTCTTTTACAAGCTTTATTGCCTGTTTTCAGGAATATTCAAGTTTTTAAGCACACGCACGCATTTATTACACCTGACCATCAGCCATTTTTAATGTCCCCACTGCTGGGGTACAGGCCTTCCTTAAGGGTGGATAAGTAGGACGGGCCATAACCCACAACGCGGGCCCAATGCGGATTGGTGGGTGTTAACGACTGCAAATGCAGCCGGGACCAACGTCTTAATGTGCCTTCCGAAGCACAGAGAAGCTCAAGATAATAAATTGTTGGTCACCCATCCCATGACCGACCCTTGCAAACGTTGCTTAACCTCCGCAATCGCTGGGCCAGGGCCAATCGCTAAACCACTGCGCCACCGAGCTTCTCGGTCTCCTTTATTATACCCAATTATATATTTTATAATTTGTGTTCACATTCTTTATAATTTTTAATATAATTCAGTTATATAGGTAAGTATCTATCTGTTCAATACAATGCATTATGAAAAGTTAAAAAACTAAATTTGTAAGCGACTTAAGAGAATTTTGAAGCAAGCGGTCTCCATACAAAACCGCGATAACGTCTCCCACTCTCTAAACCTTAACCTACAGCAATGCATTTTTGGTATGTTTTTGAAATGCCTAAAAACTAGGGTTGTACGCTTTAATTTTTAAAATATTCATTGTAAGTGAAAGTGAAATATATTTTATTTAAATAAGCTCACATAATAAGCATTTTTAAATCGTCAATTCTTTTACCCTACCACCCATTATGACGTCTTTTAACTGACAAGAAAAATGGGCGCAAAAAACTTGTCAGCTTTATCAATCAGATGGAACGATATTTACAAATATGTATATCGTTTCCAGACTTTATATTAACAAAGATTAACAAATAAATAACATTATTGAATTAGCTCATTTCTTAATGAGTTTCAAATTTCTTAATCAATTTACAGATTTTAAGCTAAATTCAAAGTTTGAACTTGTTATTCAGTCTAGGCTGTTACAATAAATAAAAATAAAAGAAAAACATACAATTCAATATGCATTAAGATAGGTAGTCAGAAGCAGACCCATTCCCACTGACAGCACCAGTTCCCGAACATGACGCATGAACCAGCCATCTCTTCGCTCAACCATATTTGAGCCTCATACGACACCACCGCAGTATGTTTTAAAAGACTGTAGATTTTAAAATATTGTCACTTTTTTGTTTTGTATGAAATCATTAAAATACAAATATTTCAAAATCTATTATATATTTAAAAAATCGAAACGTACAGAGTTTTTAAGCATTGCAAAAACATACAAAAATTAATGTGGGAAACGTTATCGCCGGTTGTATGGAGACCGTTTGCTTGACAGTCCTCTTATTGTGTCATTAAATTATTGTAGTGTACCTAGATCTCTTTTCTGCGCTAAATATATAGGATTATTTGTAAAACACCAACAACCTCGCAGGAATAGATTACGACGTTTGTTCTCCTAATTTTCCGAAAAAAGACATAAAATATTTAACTTTCCGTACAAACGTACGAACAGCTGAAAGAGTTTTGTATGAAAAGGCGTCGAACAAACTGTTGCTGACCAGCACCAGCTACTTACAGCCTTTTTGGATTTCTCTTTGGTCTACGTTCTAAATTCTAAATTTCAGTGACATATTGTAAAACAAATGTATGAAAAGTGGACAGTAAAACTTGGTACGAGAAAAACGTGTAGTGTAATCAGCCCTATCCTCAACACAAATATTATTGTTTATGATCAATTTATGATGATAGTAATCTACTTCAGAAAGGTTATTGGTGTTTTACAAATAATCTTGTATAAATATACCGTATTAATCTCCACAATCAAAGGCATCAAGCAATTTGGTAAATATTAGGTATCAAATAAATAATCATGATACAATACGCGCAGATGTGAAAACCAATTGTAATGAACGATTCAATATTATCTCAGTAACGTTCATTAATGAAGCATTAGCTAAGAATAATAAAACTCAGTTTATTTTAGGTAGTAATAATAATGGAAAGAGTAATAATATTTTACTAACCAACCATTTCTGTAATGGACAAGAACTCATGGGAATATTTAAAATTTCCTCACCCCAGTTTTTGTGGATTTTTCTCTTTTATACAACATGTAATAGAATTAATTGCTAAACCAGAATATGGTAGATAGGTAGGCCATCAAACTGAACAACTTTTGCTTTTACTAACAACAAAAATATGAAAATGTGTGAAACAGCAGATTTTTTTTCACGATTTCAGAGTGGGTTCCATAGCAAAAATTGTTCAGTTTAATGGTCTCTATCTACCATATTCTGGTTTAGCCATTAATTCTGTTGCACGTAGTATGTGTTAATTACAATTATAGTTTTCTTAAACCAAAAATTCACGCTCTTTGCTTACTCGACTGATCATCATGGAGATCCTTGACGGAAGCCAATTCCCAGTAGAGGTCATCTTATGGCCGATGAGACTTACACCACAGAATAGATATAAGTACTACCGTACAGAAAGGAAACTCTCCGCCCCGCCCCACAATCAATTACCTCACCCCACCCCGCGAGTTCGTATACCGAATAGTGTGCTCATTCGATAGCCCTGGACTTCACGCACACAGTTGCGCGTGTGCACAAACGTCACTGTGTAGCGTCTGTGTAGTAGGTAGTTGAAACGTGGCGCTTGTATGGAGTACATAAGGAAAACGCTTCCGTAAATAGGCAGGTGGTAGAGTTCCTGATTCTAGATAAGATAGCAAAGCAAACCATTTATTAAAAAAATATTTCTAAACCGCTTTTTGAACAGCAATGGTGTGAAATAAGTTTAAAACAACGACTTTTATTAGTAGATTTATTTTCAATAGATGAGTGTAGTTAGAAAATCAATTAAGTAATATTTTATAAAAGTCGTTATTATAAGTTTATTTCACACTATTTCAGTTAAAAAAGCGGTAAGTATTTAAATATTTTTAATGCTTTCATACAGGTACCGAATTAGTAACTCACCCTCCTTTTTTTGGAAGCGTTCCTCTTATGCCGAGTCCATAGCGCGTTTTGCTCTACACAATCAACAAAAACATCTCAACATTCAACAAAAAAAACGTATGAGGGTTTTGTTTCGAGAAACAATGTTTTGTTGATTGTGTTGGGCAAAACACGCGCTATGCACCTTAGGGTGTCCACTGGCGCGGATACACGGCGCGGGAAAATATATTGCTGGTTTTCTAACGGCCAGATGCTTTCAGTCCATGAGTAAGCTCTAATCTATGTCGAATTGCGTGCGTGACGTAAGGTAGCGGACGCCATGTTTGTATCATACATGGTACAAATAAAAGAATATTTTATAAATAGAGCTGGCAACCCTTGCCATGTGTCAAATAGCATCTTAACTTCATCTCATAGTTTATTCGAGTGCCAGTAAGGCGGGCGTAACTCACAGCAGGTCGTTACGCCTGCTATGAATCTACGTATATCGGCTTCTCGCCCGTTATCGAGTATTTCCCACCGTATAAAAACAATGTGCCGCCCGTCAAAGGAAATAGACAGAAATGTTTGTCTCTCAGTGCAGAATACGAAATTGATTTCTTTTTGGTTAGAGCTAATAAAGGCGTTAATAAGTTTCAGATGTATATTAGTATCAATTTGATACTAAATCTAAATCCATTTTTACTTCAGTAGTGACGTTTATAGATTACTAGCAGCAGCCCGCAAGTTCGTCTGTGTGGATAGTTTTTTTGTTCTCTTGGGAACTGTACGTTTTTTTCTGGATGAAAGTTGCCGTCTGTCCTTTTCTGTACCCGTGACAACGTGTATGCAAAATTCCATGATGATTGGTTCTGTAGTTAAGACGTAAAGGCGTAACAAACAAACAAACAAACTGACTTTCTCATTTCTAATATTACTAGCGGCTGCCCGCGACTTCATCTGCGTGGATAATTTTTGTTTTCCCTCGGGATCTGAGCGTTTTTCTCGATAAAAGGCACCCTTTCTCCTTCCTCTGACAACGTGTATGTGAAATTTCATGATTATCGGTTCAGTAGTTAAGACGTGAAGGCGTAATAAACAAACTGACTTTTGCATTTATAATAATTAGTAAAGTAAAGTAAGGAGAAACGACAATCGACAAAAGAATTTTAAAAACAGTTCCACCGAAAACAATCCGTGAAGAATTCGATCGGATAAAAGCGATGTAGTCGGTACGGTGGAGTTCGGCAGGCGATATTTCAGGCATTGCAGAGCCGGTCATTTTTCAAGTAATTGTCCCCAAACTTATGGAGAAACGTGGACACCGACCGTTGGCGAACACTTTACGGGCTTTAAGTTTCGCCGCTCGTATTTCCTTGAGTTTTACTGGCTAGTTCTGTATCACTTGGAGGGTTTGAAATTAGAAAAACTCAATGTTGTTGTCGTACGTAAGACAAAATCATCTTATGGGTTAACGAAGTGGAGCCACCTGGATTTTTCAAGCAGGTGGCTGAGGGGGGAATTCTGCCTTAACGAAGTCCGAGGTTAATAACTGCCTAAGTTTAGATACTTAGACAAGTTTGGTATCATTTTCGGATATATCAATGACGTAGAATTAATTTCTGGTATAAAAAATTAAACCCCGAGAGCTTTCAACTCGAACTCCAAAACCGCTTCGAAGCCCTTGAGAACAGCATAGATGTGGACGATCTAAACAACATGGTGGTGGATACTGTCCGTACGGTAGAGTCCAAGTTCTTTAAGACCCGCCGTCCCAAGATAAAGAAACTCTCCAAGCACACACTCCTACTCATGGATCAGAGACGTGAAATGAGGCTCCAGAGTTCAGTAGATGCTTATCGTTATCGGCAGCTTAATAGACAGATATCTAAGTCTTTGACGAGCGACCTTCGCCAATTTAATACGAATCGTATTAAAGAGGCCATCGAGCGGAATAAAGGCTCCAAAATGTTCGCGAGAGATCTGTCTATTGGGCAAAGGCAGATGACGAAGCTGAGAACTGACGACGGACGCATCATTTCATCAAAGCCTGAAATCCTGAGGGAGATCGAGAACTTCTATGGGCAGTTATATTCCTCGCAGACACCTGTTGAAAACAAGGCTAAAGACCCTAGAGCCAAGCTTACCCGACACTATACCTAAGATATCCCGGACGTCAGCCTGTACGAGATTAGTATGGCTCTCAAACAGCTGAAAAACAACAAGGCGGCGGGTGACGATGGAATCACTACAGAATTTCTGAGAGCGGGCGGTAAGCCGATACTCAAAGTCCTCCAGAAGCTCTTTAATTCCGTCATCGTCCAGGGCAGAACGCCAAAGACATGGAACATAAGTGAGGTGATCTCGTTCTTTAAAAAGGTTGACAAGTCCCTCTTAAAGACATAATATATAATCTACAAAAAACAAATATATAATCTACTTCTTCTTCTTTGTGTTCCGCTCCTATCGGAGGTTGGACAACATCATGGCTATCTTGATCTTTGAGGCCGCTGCTCGGAATAGGGACTTAGTACTGCGACCGAACCAATGCCGCAGGTTGTTCAGCCACGAATGACGTCTTCTTCCAGCGCTGCGTTTACCCATAATTTTGCCCTGTATGATTAGTTGGAGAACTCTGTATTTATCATTTCTCATCACATGACCAAAATATGTGAGCTTGCGGCACTTGATGGTTTTGATGAGTTCAAGGTCTTTGCCCATCCTTCGAAGTACCTCTAAGTTGGTCACTCTGTCCCGCCACGAGATTTTGAGAATACGGCGGTACATCCACATTTCAAAGGCCTCTAGTTTGTTGAGTGCATTCTGTGTTAACGTCCAAGACTCAACCCCATACAACAGTACCGAGAAGATGTAGCAGCGGACTATACGCATCCTGATGCTGAGTGCCAGATTTCTATTGCACAAAACCTTGTTCATTCTGAAGAATACACTTCTTGCCATTTCAATGCGAATTCTGATATCTTGTATGTGACTACCATCTTCACTCATCCAACTACCAAGATATTTGAACTTAGTGACTCTTTCCACATGTTGATTATCTACAAGTAAGCTGTGATCTGCCTTAGGCCCTTTTGATATCGCCATGAATTTAGTCTTTGATATGTTTATTCTAAGGCCCATGTTGTTACTGGCAGAATTGACATTATTCTGCAGTTCTTGCAGTGCCTGCATACACGACAAATCTTGGTGGATTGTGACAATTCGTCACCCACTCTAACCTTAGCCGTCTGATCCCAGTATAAGTTTCCAATGATCCGTATATCTTTATAGTCGATGCCTTTGTCGATGAGCAGCTGAATTAACTTTTCAAGTAATCTACAAAGAACAAATATATAATCTACAAATAAGATTATTAAAAGCCATTGTACCGAAACATGTTAAAAATAAATATAGTCAAGATTATTCCGAACTTTTCAAGTATTGCAATCTGCTGACCGTACAAAATAAAGTAAAATTAGCTATTTTAAAAGAAGAACTTAGAAATTTATATTCGAGATGAAAGATTGAGAAAACAATGTAATAAATTTAAAATGTGTAGTTATAAGAACCTGTATGGTGCAAGAAACTATAAATATATACTACCTAAAATTTTGAATAGCCTACCAAACGATGTGCTTAATATTTACTTAAATAATCCAAACTTTAAAAAACATTTAAAAAAATATCTTATAAACACAAACGAAACTACCTACATACTCTAAGTCAAATGTAATAATGAATACAGGGTGCTTGCACCAACATTGGACACTTAGTGTATTCCAAATCAAAAAATACATAGAAAAAAAACATATATTTAATTTTAAATAAAGCAATACAATATGGAGTATAATGACTTGAAAAAGGAATACTTTGCTTGGCGTTCGTGGACTATAAGAAAGCCTTTGATTCGATTGAAACCTGGGCGGTGCTGCAGTCTCTCCAAAGGTGCCAAGTGGACTATAGGTATATCGAGGTGTTGAGGTACTTATACCAAGATGCCACCATGATGATCCGAGTACAGAACCAGAACACTAATCCTATCCAACTGCAGCGTGGTGTGAGACAGGGAGACGTTATTTCTCCGAAACTGTTCACAGCTGCGTTGGAGGACATCTTTAAGCTCTTGGACTGGAACGGACTCGACATCAACATTAATGGCCAGTACCTAACACACCTTCGTTTTGCCGATTATATAGTCCTTATGGCTGAGACCATGGAAGACCTGAACACAATGCTCGAAGATCTCCGTAGTGCTTCCTAAAGAGTGGGTCTTAGGATGAACATGGATAAGACGAAAATTATATCAAATGCCTATGTTGTACCCTCTCCAGTTCATGTTGGGAACACTACACTTGAAGTTGTTGACCATTACGTATACCTAGGATAGGCAGTCCAGTTACGTAGGTCCAACTTCGAGAAAGAGATCTCTCGTCGAATCCAACTCGGGTGGGCAGCATTCGGGAAGCTTCGAAAAATCTTCGCGTCCGACTTACCTCAGTGTCTCAAGACGAAAGTCTATGAACAGTGTGTGTTGCCAGTGATGACTTACGGCAGTGAAACGTGGTCGCTAACTATGGGTCTCATAAGGAGGCTCAAGGTCACCCAGCGTGCAATGGAGAGAACCATGCTCGGCGTTTCCCTACGTGATCGAATCAGAAACTAGGAGATCCGCAGAAGAACTAAAGTAACCGACATCGCTCGAAGGATTGCTCAGCTGAAGTGGCAATGGGCGAGAAGAACCGATGGCCGTTGGGACGGAAAGGTTCTGGAATGGCGACCGCGCACCGGACGACGCTCCGTGGGTGCCCCCGACAAGGTGGACCGACGATCTGGTAAAGGTTGCGGGAAGCCAGTGGAAGCAGGCAGCGCAGGACGGGTCGTGGAGATCCATAGGGGAGGCCTATACCCAGCAGTGGGTGTCATGCGGCTGATATGATGATGATGATGATGATAAAAAATTGCAATTTATTAAGAAGTTTCTTAAAAACTACACAATAACCAATATTTTCAACTACATTTTTTTTAAGTCACCGTAAATCTTAAACTAAAGTTCTTATTTGCAAAAAACATGTTAATAAAGCTCATAGAATGAACATTTGAAAAAATATAACTTAAAAATTTCTTCATTAACAATAAATAGCGGAAAAAAAACTGTCGCGTTCCGTCAATTTCTTCTACACCTATGGAAATATATTATTATTCATTATATCAATATGGGTATCAAATCAAATGAACGGTAATAAATAGCCAATTCCAAATATATAAAACGTTATAAAATAAACTTTTATGTAACTGTTTTTAAAGAAACTTAAAAAGTATAACGCAGAAGTAAAAAATATTAGTAAATTATTAGAAAAAACAAAAAAAAATGCCAGTCAATATCGACAAAAAAAAGGCAAACATCACAAGCGCGCATGTAACTACGATTTTTTCAGATGTTGTTAGGTACCTTGAGAGTAGTTTAACCCAAGTTTTAACCCTTGGAAACCCTGTACTGCTGGAAATTTTAATTTAAAATTTTAATATAAGATAAATATTGCAAGCCTATTATGGGTATATAATAATAATAATAATAATAATAAAATAATAAAATCTTTATTGAAATAATCTTACATCAAAATAAAACAATTAAAATCTAGACATAGGTACATAGAGCTAAAATACAAAGTGCCTGAACTAGGTTTAAAAAACCTGTATCTCAGGCAAATAAGAACTTACATCACTATTGTATCGTAATATTATTATACAATCAAATAAAAATATTAATATTGGAAAAATGAAAACAAAATTAAATCAAAAATAATTGCAGAAAGAGTTAAATTAAACTAAACGCTAAAATAATGTTAATTTTGTAACATCATTTAACGACAGACGAATAATGCATCTGCGTCATCAAAAATAAACGAAGTGCATGCATCATTACTTATTTACATTTATTATTTTTATATTACGAGCATATTAGTAAGGTATCTTACGAATTGATGTGAGTAGAACAGCATTGTGATTTCAGCAAAAAATTTACAATCTTAACTTATTGAAATGTACTGATATAATATAAATATTTTTAAACTGATGCGAACTAGTAAATGTATATAACAATGTAAACAATGTAAAAATAAATTATGTGATATCAAATAGTAATATTAGTCACGGAATGTTAAATATTTATTTGTAAAAGTTATAAAGATATATCTAGGAAGTTGCGCTTTTAGGTGCCCACATAATCAATCGAGCTGATATACCTTTTTTCGGCAATCTTTTTCGCAGGACATTCAGCATCACCAGTTTTGTGATCTGCGGGCTTCTTGAAGTGCAAACATGTTGCACATTTTGCTGACTCGGCTTTCTTCCCACAGTCCTTTACAGTATGACCTATATCGCCGCAGTGACCACAGGTGGTGGCCTCCTCCCGGCAAGTCTTAGCAGCATGACCGTATTGCTGACACTTGTAGCACCTTGTCACGAGGGTAAAATCTCTCACAGGGCAGGAAGACCAATTTACAAATACCCGGTCGTTCATGATTAAGGGTTTTCGAATTTGTGCAGGAACTTCTATAATATAATTACAGGTCTCGGCGTCCTTTTTGCCCGACTTATGGCTTAATTTAATCGAGGTCAAAAATGTCGCAAGTGTCATGCCGCTAAGCTTGTCGGCTAAGTTTTGATGGTATATGCAGTTGAAAACTTCCGTTTCCTCCATACATACAGGCACTCCGATGACCACGATTCTAGGTTTGCGTTTATGTGGTTCATTCACAGTTAGGCCAGAGGTCGTTAGTTGATCCGTTTGCTTAAGCTTCTCGATATCGTCCTTAGTATCTGTGCTGATAATCACACCGCCGTTCCGAGTTTTACGCAGGCTCCTCACATGTAGCTTCATTTGATCTGGTCTGATGATTTTTTGAACGAGGGCCTTTGTCTCCTCGCTCGACTTCATTTTGTCAGTGGGGTAAATTGCCACAGAGTTGACATTATTGGGCTGAATAAAGTTGTTAGGACTTTTTTTAACCATGTCGGCGAAGGAAACTGCATCCGCGACAGGTTTTGAGGACTCTTCGATGGTTTGTTTAAGGGCTTGAAGCTGCTGTGAGAGGTCGTGTTTTTCTTTAAGTGCTTGCAGGGAAAAATGGGTCTGTATAGTTTTTTGCTTAAGGGACTGGTATTGCACAGCCATTTGTGATGTCCCATGGCTTACTTTTCGGCACAAATTATTAATTTTGAGTTTTTGATCCGAATTTAGTTTACCTTCACAGGCAACAGCGCACACCTCATTCAGACACTGCTCAATGGTCTTCATCCAGTTCTGGATCTCAGGCGTGGACACCAGTTCTGGGGGCTCATCTTCCTGTAGGGCTGGCGAGGGCGCTGGGGGTCGGTGCGAGGGCGTGGGCGGCGGGCTGCGGGCCATTAGCTCGCTCCGCCCGTTAAAGGGACTATTACCGTCCATTTTATAAATCTCTAATTTACACTTAACATTATAAACTAAGAAAACAATTCAAGTATGTAGAACGAATGACACAGACGAATGTCACTTCCGCGTAGTGTTCAAGTAGGTCACAATTTTGCAATGATTTATTAATATTACATTAATTAATCGACACGTCCGATCGAAACGATGAGTCTCCATTGAAAAAAGTATTGTTGTTACCTACTAATGTGCAATGTAACCTGCAAAAAATTTTAATTAAATTGAATCGAACTGAAAAACTTGGCACTTGTTTTAGTATTTTCGAAAAAACAACCTTAAGGAAGCGTTTTTCAGGCATCTCTACTCCATACTTTTGTAAAGCTAACTAAATTTGCTACAATTTGAGCCTATCACAAACAAGATCCGACTAGATTTTTAAAATTATATTTAATAAAAAAAAATACTTCCTTACAACGGTAACGAAGTTATTTTTTTAGGGTTCCGTACCCAAAGGGTAAAAACGAGACCCTATTACTAAGACTCCGCTGCCCGTCTGTCTGTCCGTCTGTCTGTCTGTCTGTCTGTCTGTCACCAGGCTGTATCTCATGAACCATGATAGCTAGACAGTTGAAATTTTCACAGATGATGTATTTGTGTTGCCGCTATAACAACAAATACTAAAAACAGAACAAAATTCATATTTAAGGGGGGCTACCATACAACAAACAGTTTTTTTGCCGTTTTGGTACGGAACCCTTCGTGCGCGAGTCCGACTCGCACTTGGCCGGTTTTTTTTTCATTAGCCAATGAACAAGAATATTTTCTTTTATTATTATTTTAAGAATAAAAGCTCCTACGAGAAATTTTTCTTTTTCAAATATTCCAATTTGTGTATTTAATGTATTTTTTTTCTTTATCAAGCGTGTATATTTTATTTATGTTTTGAATTTACTTTTTTCAAATAGTTTAACATTTGAATCGTGCAAACATGAATCCAAAAATGAATTCAACGCCCTTAATTCATACGAATATGATATCAAACTGGGCATAGTAGCTTAACCAATACATCTATCGAGATTGGGCTGAAGGCCAAAACTTAAAAAAAATACTACTAAAATCATGGTGGCTCAACTTCTTAAATCCATCCTTGAGTCCTAAGGACCAATCCTACCAAAGCAAATCGCTGGTTCACAAAACCGCCGTATTTTTCACCCTACAGACGCGACTATTGTAAAAGTTGTTCAGTTTGATGGTCCCTATCTACCATATTCGGCTTTAGGGGTATTGTGGATATTTTTGTTACACGTTATACCTAAACTAGGTAAAAGCCTTTAAATTAAAATAGATTAAAAAAAAAAAGTAACACGTTGTACTTATATTTAACTGGAGATATCGTCGATTAAAAAGCATTGAGAAGGGTTACTTCATATGTAACCGCTTATTCTCATCTTATCACAAATCGTTCAAATAATTCGTTTTTGTTCAAGTACGAACAAAAGAGCATCACAGCTTGCGCGCAATTTATGAAATCGGCAAACAAATTGAAGAGCTATTGGGCAAATAAAATATTCCTCAGGCAAATCCTTATCCAGGGGCTCTCAAATGTAGGGAAACAATATTAAAGTCAAAAACAAGCGGCATCTCGAGCGGCCCCATTTAGCGGAACGGAAAAATAAGAGGTACCGACAGCAATGACAATTGAGTTATTATGGAACCACTACATTTTTCGTTTGGCTTTTGTACGGTGAATTTTTGCAAGAACTTATGCTCTTCGTTTTGTTTTTGTAGGAATGCTTAATTTATAAAAACTTACTCTGATTTAATAACATTAATTAAAACATAATGGGCTATTTACATGGGTCGATTTTAGTCACCTGTGACGGCTGACTTTAGGCAGCTAGCAAGTCGCTTCCAAAATTGTTTCCAAGATTGTGCTATAGTTGATGGCGTAACCTAGGTAACAATATGTAATAACGTAGTTCCAGCTGGCCACCAAATCACATAATTTTGTTCAGTCACGGTCGATTTTCGCCGTGCGGCGAAATTTGTGCGGCTTTAGTCATCCATGTAAATACCTAATTAATAAGCTATCATAGAGCAAACCCTTGAGCATAAAGGTCTCTGCTCACTACACCGTAACATACTATGACCGTGCTAGGAACGTATCAGACACGGCGACACGACACGAAAAGCAACACGATACGCTCTACTATGCCCACTGACACGGCTCGACGGCGTTCTGTGTCCGTATGCAACCCGTATGATGCCCGTATATAACCCGTATGGTAGCCGTATGCAACCCGTATGGTGCCCGCTCAAAATACATAGGAATCAGTTTCATTTTGCTTTTATAACGGTCATCATACGCGGTTACAACTCGTATACTCACCGGCTCGACGACGTCGCGTGTCATGCAAAGAGCGTGTCAGCACCGGCAGAATATTCTCGCCGACAATTGTTAACGCTCTGTGCATGGCACGCTACGTGCATGGCCGGTGACGGAACGGTCTAGTGGGAATAGTGAAATTTCAATACAAAGAAATTTGTTTTCCTGACACGTTCCTAGCACGGTCATTGTTTTGGTGCGAAATAAAACGAATGGACTGTAGTTATACGATGGATGTACTAGGTATAAGTTCAATGGCAAACAAAAGGGACATACGTTATATATTATATATATATAAGGGACATAGTTACGGTGTAGTGTAGTGGGTAGACCTTTATCTTAAAAAAAACTAAGCATTCTTTGACGATGTTTAGAACTATTATAACTAATATTTTATGGAATTATAGATTTTTTTGTATGGTCGTAATAATGAAAGAATTGTCCCAGTAGTATAGACATTAAAAAAGGCAGATGTGCAAAAAGTATTTTATAACAATTAAATTTGCTAACGGTACATTCTTTCGAAGGGGCTGCATTACCTCTTGCAGCCTTTTTATAACAATGAAATTAATGCTGAAGCCTCCTCGCCGGTAATTAGCGGCCACTACTTGTGCATTAGCGTATTTCGCCTCTCTTTCTTTAGCGGATGTCCCTGTCGCACTGCAACGAAATTTCGTTAAGGCCCCTTGATGTTGTGTGCCAATTATGAATAAATACGGATAATGGAATGGGCTTTATTCTTATAACTTAACAAAAACTGTTGTTGAATTAAATTTAAAATATGGTTATTGCTATTTTTTTTCTACAAAATGAAGTCTGCTTTCCTTACTAATATTATAAATGCAAAAGTCCGTTTGTTTTCACTTCTCAAGCCTTCTCAAGCCGGTGCCGAAACGTCGGGAAAACCAAAACTAATTTCAAATTCCAAATACCAACTAATTACCAAAGTACTTTCAATAAAACCGCGCTAGTATCTGTTAATTTTTTTTTTGTTTGTTCGTTTGTTGAAAAAAAGGTTTGTTCCCGAGGGATAGCAAAAAATCTTTGCACGCAGACGAAGTCGCGGGCGGCAGCTAGTATTTTCATATTTTAGTACTTACCAAACCACTATTATAATTGATGAAGCATTTATGGAAATGTAAATGTTTTGTTTTAACAAACAAATAGGTGAACGTCAAAAATAATAACTGGCCTAAATATAGCTTAAAACTACATATTTATACAACGCTAATTAAAATAGTTCTTTTTCATGTAAAAGTCTTCGTAATACCAACTGAAAGAAGATTAGCAATTATCTCCCGAGTAAAAACATGTGGGAGCTCTGGAGTTTTAATAAATTACCCCAGAACATTATCCGATCAGGGAGACCTTGTGAAATACGGGGTATTTTCCGCGAAGCTGTGAGGAAAAGTTCTTTGGAAACAAAAAGGAAAGGCCACTGTTTGTTCCCTTTGCTTTTAAACAAAGCTCGATATCTGTCGCGGCGTTTAGTGATTACATTAACGAATTACTTTTGTATTTCCTTCGGTTATTTTCCATCAATGCGTCTTAATTTTAACTAACATTCTTATAATAAACTAGTTAAAATTGTTAAAATTATTACAATAATTCGTCCAAATTTTTTTTTTTTTTTTAATTAAATAAACTTACTGAATGTTTTTACAAAATCATCGCTTGAGGGTAGCCTCACGAGCGGCTTTAGTCCCCCGTGACCACGGCAGCTGCAAAGGTGCCAAAACGTCAGGAAAATCAAACAAACTAAATATACCAACTAATTACCAAAGTCCTTTCAATAAAACCGCGCTGTATCCGTTAAAAGGTTTTATTTCAATACTTATAAAGCTTATTCTTTCGATAGTTTTCCACTTGATAAACTTGCACTTTTCATCACAAAACTAAGCAATAAAGCCTCTTGAGACTACGTTTCAAAGAAAAGTAATAAACTGATGATTTTTAAGAAATACAATCGAAACAAAAGCCAGCGCAATCGAACAATAATCTCGACGAGGAAAACAAAAGAACAAATCGAAACAGTGTTCGATTGAACTAAGAATAATCCGCACAAGTGAGCCTTTCAAACAGACGCTGCCGGCTTAAGACTTGCTTAGGTCTGCTTAGAGTCGAATTAAGCAAGTCTGTACTAATCTTGAATTCAACTTTGTTGAGCACACTTAGTTTGTATGTACCCATAGGGTATTACGGTACGATCCCCTCACAACGAAGTTTTGATGGAACAGACTTAAATAGGCAGGCAGTGAAATTGTTGAGAAAGTATTTAACTTAGTTTATTTGTATGGAAACTATTAGATTTAAGAAATTTCTTAAATCTTACTTGACGTTTATTAGAACCACCTTTGATTAGCAACAATTGACTTTTGTCTCACTGTGTTTCTTAGTTTATATTCTTTTATTTATTAAAAACTAAAATATGTTACAAATAAGTATAAACTTAAAAATCATCGTACGGAGAAATATATGAGTTCTGCAAGATGTAAGTTATAATACTTATAATGCAGACAAAAATCAGATAAGTTTAATTTAACAAATTTAACGTCATATTTAAAATTATAAAATTAGGTACCACCAATTTTACGTGTGAAATTCAAAAGGTTGCACAATCGTAGGCATCAGAGCGCCGTCCTCTGTACAGGACAGACAATGGACTTGACACAATGGCCGCCTGTGTCCTCCTAACTGTTGGTTTCTCCACCTTTGTCCGTCTGTCAAAGCTTACATTATCTGAGTTAGCCCTCTCGCTGTATCTCGAAGTATAACCACAGAATACATAATAGTACAAGTACAGAAGATCCACTCCGCAAAGTCATTTAAATAAATAACGATTCTATTCCGTACCCAATAAAGTGCAATTCAGGTTGCACGCCGCTCTCTTGCCTACAGTTATATTCACCGTATAACAGTAAAACGTTTTTAACCGACTTCATCAAAAGGAGGAGGTTCTCAATTCGGTTGTATGTTTTTTTTTATCGTTGTTCGCGCATATCTTCGACATTTATGGACCAATTTTGAAGATTCTTTTTTTGTTCGATTGAGTTTGCTTGCGAGATGGTCTCATTTAATTTTTTTTCAAATCGGTCAAGTAGTTTTCAAGTAATCCTGAAAATACTATCATTTTGCATCAACTATCTTGACGATTTTTTTATTTATGAACCGAATTAGATGATATTTTTTTGTTAGAAAAGGAAAACCTTAGTGTAGTCTTTTTTAACCAACTTCAAAAAAAGGAGGTTTTCAGTTTGACCCGTATGTATGTATGTTTCTCCGCGATTATCTCACGTTTGGCTGAGTTGATTTTTTACCTAAATAATATACCTAATACAGAAGGTACTTACACTAAAAATAAAAAAATAAAAAATTGTTTAAAAAACAAAAAAACCGACTTCAAAAAACCTGCCTATAAAAAGCAAGAAATAATATTCAAATCATTAGATATGCATTATCATTGTTATAATAAAAACACGTCTATTGAAGTCGGGTGGGGCTTTTAGAATATAAAGAAAAAGTTGTACTCCAGCCCCACCCGACTTCAATAGACGTGTTTTTATTATAACAATGATAATGCATATCTAATGATTTGAATATTATTTCTTGCTTTTTATAGGCAGGTTTTTTGAAGTCGGTTTTTTGTTTTTTATAACTTAACTTTTTAAAGCAACTTATATCATGAAATAATTCCGGAACATATAGTCCTAGTGACCTATAAAAAGGGTTTTTCGCAATAAATGTCGATCAAAGGTTTAAATTATCTGAAGTTACCCTTATACTGTACTAGCGGCCGCCCGCGACTTCGTCTGCGTGGCAACTTATATCATGAAATAATTCCGGAACATATAGTCCTAGTGACCTATAAAAAGGGTTTTTCGCAATAAATGTCGATCAAAGGTTTAAATTATCTGAAGTTACCCTTATACTGTACTAGCGGCCGCCCGCGACTTCGTCTGCGTGGAAGTTTTTTTGCTATCCATTCCATATATATATATATGGAACTATACTTTTTTTCGGGATGAAAGGTACCCTATGCCCTTTTCTGCACTTCTGACAACGTGTATGTAAAATTTCATCATGATCGGTTCAGTAGTTAAGACGTGAAGGCGTTACAAATAAACAAATAAACAAACAAATTCGCATTTATAATATTAGTAAGGATTGTTGTTTTTAGGTAGGTAATTCATATTATACAATAAGTCCAGAACATGGATGCTTAGTGACCTATAAAAAGGATTTTTCGGAATTTATTACCTTTGTGCGTTGTGCGTCTGTCAAAGCTTTTCATTATCTGAGGTCGCCGTATTGGTCGTATAGGACAGTAAAAAATGTTTTCAGTACTTTCTATACTTCTATATTATGTATTCTCACTGTAGTGAAGCACAATTAACATCATAGATACAACAATTACTCGTATTGTGGTTTCTGTGATATAGATATTAGTTGCCTGAAATTATTTCAAACTAGCGGCCTAGTGACCTGTTTAATTTTATATAAAAAAATATTTAAATATTATTTTCACAGGCGATACCAAAGTCGAGAAAATGAACCTTATTAGGTATACAAAATGTTTGTTGCTTTTATCGATTTGCTCTATACATTCCTTTTATTTCTATTATTTCCTAAATTAATAAACCGAAAAAAAATGGTATTTTTCTTAATATTTACCGATACCCAGACATTCATGTTCCTCATAATATACTTATATACAGAGCCAAAATATTATATAAAGACGTAGACCTACTTATTACTTATTGCAAACAGCTTTACCTGGTCCCTTCCCTTTAGACGTTATAGAGGGCGCCACTGATGTTGCATATAAGCCATCCACATGGGACTATCTAAAGTAGATAGCTGCTGTGATCCGGGAAATATGGAACCCTTCCTGAATGTACCGTGTACGGCGTTCATAATTGAAACATGTTAATAGGTTTGAGAGGTAAAACATGTTGAAGAGATTATACTGTATGTGACAGTACTTAATATTAACTTATAAAAACTCTTAGGCCCGTATTTATAAACCGCTCTCAATACCGATCTCAAGAGCGATCTCAGCTGATACGCTCTCAAGTTGTGAGCAGCATCTTAAGTTGGTGTTTAATTAATAGTCAGATATCAAGAGCGTATCAAATGAGATCAATCTCAGCTCTTAAGATCAAACTTAAGAGCAGGATCTTAAGTTCACGGTGATTTTTGTGCAGTAACATGACACTTTTGAATTAAGATTGAATGATTAACGTTTCGTTTAAGCTGTGTAGAATAATTATCTCAAATTACAAAAAAAAAAAATATAATTGATCTCTCATAAATTAGTGCAAAACATTTTAAACAAGTGGTAAAATATAATATTTATTTATATTACTTTATTTACACATAAATAAAATATCACTTTATTTTACTTCGTCATTTCAAGAAGACTGGAAATTTACGATTATGTAGGTATTCTGCGGCTGTATGGTGCAAATGTGCCTTTGCCTTTTCTGTTTCATGATAAAAAACGGAAAAATTGGCGGGATATTGTAATTTTTATTATGACTAATATACATTTCGTAATTTATGTAATATCGTAATCAATATCATCATAATGATTAACTTTCTTTATTAGATTTTGAAAATCTATAGTTTTATCCACGTAAATAAGTACAAACACATACGTAGCAGTTCAAAATAAAATGACACCACTCTCTTTTTGCATCGGGGGTTAATAACTATCCCGCGCGCTCACGCTCTCAAGTCATGGTTTTGCAGCACTTGGCGAACACGCTCTCAATCATCATCTCAAGAGTGATCTCAAGTGCAGAGTTTTGTTTATTAATATGAGTGATCTCAGTTGATACCACGAACTTAAACGTGTACTTAAGTATGATCTATTAATTAGAACAGCATCTCGAGTGTGATCTCAAGATAGCTCTCAACGTTGAGAGCGGTTTATAAATACGGGCCTTAAATCGACGGCAGCAAACAATAAGTGGTTATCTACAAAATCGTTACTTTTTAGGTGGGCGTTTTAAACGCAAAACTTTAATAACTTGTACGAGTACAATAACAAAGCTAACTCCTTCAAATTTGGAATATTTATTTAATAGGTCATCATCTAGTAATTCATCATCATCATCATCAGCCTATTATCGTCCACTGCTGAACATAGGCCTCTCCGACTGCACGCCACTGAGCACGATCCGCGGCTATACTCATCCAGTTTATGCCAGCCACCTTGCGAAGATCGTCGTTCCATGAATTGGTTTAGCCCAATTTATTGTGATATATATTTTTGTCATAATATATCTTCTTTGCACATTAAAGAAATGCTAAACGACCCTGCCCTGCTGTGAAACGGCTATGTGACTGATGTCTTCATATCTAATATGCGACTGCACTGTTTGTCGATGATGGTTATAATATGTCCGTGTGTACTTCGTCATTTTGTGAAAAATATGTGTCTAAAATATTATCATTTACCACAGAGGATTTCTATAATAAAATTAGTTTGTGCAGGCAAATGTACACGCGCATGACAAGCAAGGAATATGACGAATCAGGAACAAATCGTGAATACGCTAGAAAAATTATAAGATAATAATTAACTTTTTTTAAATTCCTATGATAGATTGGAGAATTCTGAATCGAATTATGTAAAAAAGTACTTTTCGTAAAAATGCAGATGTCTCTTTGTTTTTTGCTGTTGCTATTCGGTAATCGAACGAAAGTTTTAATGCTTAATGTAAAAGCGCTCTAAGTGCTTTAATTTTCTGTACTGAGCTTTTCATCTAAGGTCTCATAGAGATGACGGAAAAGTCCGTCATCGCGTGCAAAAGTACGCCTCAGTCCGGAATACACACGATTTAAATTTATTGTGTGAATTTTATCAAAACAAGTTCAACTTGAAGCTCTCAGTAAGATTATGTCACAGACTAGATCGGAGGAAAAGTCCATCGCCTCTGTAGGCTCTAACTAAATCTCGGAAGATACCTTCAACCAATTTAGCAACAAAGCTGAAAAGTCGATACAACACCAACTTGTAAAGAGCACAGCCGACAAAGAGCTTAAGCCGAGCATTTGTTTCCTACAAAAGTCCTCTTAAAAACATAATAATGACGAAATATTTCAGACACTTTGTACCGCTGAACTGCACAATTGTCCCGCGAGTGACACATTCTGCCACCGACAGACAATAGGAGGCAGCACAATAGCCGAACTTCCCCGGACAAAACCCAGTTGTACTATTTTGTAACCCCGCTCCTTCGACGAAAATTTTAAACCAGATTTATAGGATTGCTGTATCCAGCTTATTGGATATGCCAGCTTTAAACTAAGTTGTACGTATAACGCGATTTCTGCAAGTTAATTTAGCAAATTTTACGAGGGTCCCTGCTAGGAGTGAAGTTTTAAGCCTTATTAACTCAAGGGACTGTATATTGCATCGCTACAGGCACTTGTTCTTATTGAATTACTGCCCCTTTAAGTTTTGTGAAGAGACTCTGATTAATTTGGAACGCGATACAGAATTAAATAATCTTCATTCTACGGTGGTGTTATTCAAATTTCAGGGTTTATTACATTATCATCTAAAATAAAATTAAATTTCCTCTGATAGTGTTATTCCGAACAAAGGGTGAAACGGTACTTTAGCAAAATACCTATATGAGTTTAAAGCATTGATATTAGTTCTTTTTAACCGACTTCAAAAAAGAAAGAGGTTTTCAGTTCGTCGGTATCTTATTTAACGTTTTTTTTCAGAAACCAGTTTATTGACAACATAATTTTTATTTGTAAAACTTCTGTTTTGGATTAAAATAAATGGTGTAAGTTGACCGGATAATTTGCAAACGTTATTTTGCGTTTCAATTTCTTCGGCTATCAAATTATAAACAAATACATTTTCTATGAAAGTTGATTAAAAATAAGCTTAATATGTGTTTTTGAAGCGTGGGAGGTATTCTCTGAATTGAGTCAATGTTTGTTTATTAATCAACAGTAATAGAAGTTCCTGGAAGTCGAATGGCAACAGAAAATGAGCGATAATATTATTGCTTTACTATACACAAGTAAACAGACTTTGTTTACTTAAACAAAGTAAGTTTATATTCTTGAGAATAATTCTTAACCGTTTACAGTTTATATTAAATTGCCATTTGATGTTCATAACAAAAATTCATAACAATATTACGTTCAGTCCAACTCACACCATTTACTTGAATCCAAACAGTGATTTTTATAGTGATTATAGTTACAACAATTTTATCAACTTACTAGCGGTCGCCCGCGGTTTCACTCGCGTGGTTCCCGTTCCCGTGGGAATATCGAGATAAAAAGTATTTTATGTTTTAATATAGGCTATCTACTATCTTCGTGCCAAATTCCAACCAAATCCGTTCAGTAGTTTTTGCGTGATTGAGGAACAAACATCTAAACATCCAAACCCACAAACTTTCACATTTATAATATTAGTAGGATTAAGAAAATATTTGAGTGTATAGTAACCAATATTTATATATATTATTATAACTTTTTCCGATGAGTGAAAGTCAATAGTTGCAACACACTCATTTGGCGCCTCCGACTGCACAATGAATTTCTGCGAGCTTTTGTGGCGCAACGTCGCTTTGTTGCGAAGAAACATTTTGCTCAGTTGAGCTCTGCTCAATGAGAATTCAGTGCGGAATTTCGTTTAATGACATTTCATGAATTTATCTCGTCGCTCATAATGTTTCCGGTCATTTTGTAGTTGAAAGACGAGAAAAAAAATTGAAAGATTAAAACTTACTTGTTCGTAAATAAAACGGGTTATGATTGACCAATTCAGCTTAAAATAAAGTGTTATTGTTTTAATTAAATAAAAGTTGTAAATAAGTATGAAACGTTAAAAAAACGCATTGTAAATTTATTATATTTATATACTATCGGCCGCCTGCGGTTTCACCCGCGTGGTTACCGTTCCTGTGGGAAATCGGGATAAAAAGTATTTTTTTGTTTTAATCCAGGCTATCTACTGTGTGCCCAACCAAATCCGTTTAGTAGTTTTTACGTGATTGAGGAACAAACATCCAAACCCTTATAAACTAAATCCTTACTATCCTTACTAATCCTTACTAATATTATAAATGCGAAAGTCCGTTTGTTTGTTTGTTTGTTACGCCTTCACGTCATAACTATTGAACCGATCATCATGAAATTTTGCATACGCGTTGTCAGGGGTGCAGAAAAGGACATAGGGTACCTTTCATTCAGAAAAAACGCACAGTTCCCGAGGGATAGCAAAAAACTGTCCACGCAGACGAAGTCGCGGGCGGAAGCTAGTAATATTATAAATGCGAAAGTCCGTTTGTTTGTTTGTTACGCCTTCACATCTTAACTACTGAACCGATCATCATGAAATTTTGCATACACGTTGTCAGGGGTACAGAGAAGGACATAGGGTACGTTCATCCCGAAAAAATATATTGTTCCCGAGGAATAGCAAAAAAACTTTCCACGCAGACGAAGTCGCGGGCGGCCGCTAGTACTTTCATATTTATAATATTAGTAGGATATTTTATTATTTAAGGATACCCGTAATTTAGTTGTTTTGTTGAGCTCTGAAATATTTAGTATGTGTAAGTTCAATATTGAATCATCTATCACAACTTATAATTGTACAATACGCTATGCTATTGTTTACACTACGACAATATTTGAATTATCAAACCCTAAAATCTATACATTACAAAATTATCTAAATTTCCATCAAAATCGTTCACAACAACAGACGTAGCATTGTAACAACCAAATAAATTACTGGAAACAATCGAATGTAGATAAGATCTCGGGTAAAGCTGCGGGACACGACAAGTTGCGTGTAACCAATAACTATTATTAAAGATATCGATAGCTATGTCGTAATGTCCTATCAACCATCTTGGTTCTATTGTTTACAGAACTTCTTATTTGAAGATCAGGACCATTGTACATAACGAAAACAATAGCGGAAATATTGGAGTGATACTCGTAGTGAGGGCTGGTTTATACGGGGTCAGTGACTGGACCCAGTGATTCGGAATGTCGGGCCCAGTAACTGGGTACATGTCGACAGGTTGACAGTCGTACCTGTGCCCGCAAATAGTACGAGTGGCTAGTCAGCTGGACTGACTTGCGAGCGAGAAGTCAGCACTGGACTGGTTTGAAACTAGTGTCTACACGAGCCCGGTAGCAAGTCAGCGCTGGACAGGGTTACTGTACTGCCATGTTACTGACCCCGTATAAACTAGACAAGAATACTTCTTCAAAAAAAATTAAAGTTTTTTTTACGCTAAAATCGTAGTCAAGCGTCATCTTCATCATGTTATTTAAAAATAACATTGATGACGCGTCACGTTTTTAAGCACAGCACACACTTATTCCAACGGTTCTGAGCCAAATTATATCCTAGTCTTTACTGGCTAACATACTCAAGTCGCACACTCGACAGCCGAAACACTTTCCCGACGGAGAATACTATTCTGCTTTGTTCTGTCCTAATATAATTACTTCGAGATAAGGAATATTGTCTTCCGTCGGATGTCGCGTGGATGGTGGGCGTCCTAAATCTCATTTGCTGCTAGGGTTGCCAAACGTTAGTTTGGTGACACCTGAAGAAACTAAAAAAGAAGTCCTGCCCTCTACTCAAATGGGTAAAAAAACGCTACGCTTGATGAGCAATAGACGTTTAAATCATATGTCACACGTAAACTAATGTAAATCACAGACTATGATGTATTATATGGAAATTGACAAGCTAACGGCACGTAATTTTATAGTTTACTATTATTTACTAAAGCGTAGCATTCAAATGCACAGAATGTTCTCCAGATTGCTACTCAGGGGTCTGATTGCTACACAGAACAGTAGAACAGTTAGCAGACAGCAGTGGCGTATCTAGGGTGTGGCAGGTAGGGCACGTGCCCTGAGCGCCATTTATAGGGGGGCGCATTTGACAATTATCCTTACTAATATTATAAATGCGAAATTCCGTTAGTTTGTTTGTTTATTTGTTTGTTTGTTACGCCTTAACGTCTTAACCACTCTACCGATTATCATGAAATTTTGCATACACGTTGCCAGGGGTACAGAAAAGGACATAGGGTACCTTTCATCCCGATAAAATGTTTCGTTTCCGAGATATAGCAAAAAAACTTTCCACGCAGATGAAGTCGCGGGTGGCCGCTAGCCTTACTATATTAGACAAGACAGGTAAGGTTAGTGCATGAAACTAACTAAAAATCGGCCGTTTTTTACGAAAGACAGGCAAGATGAATCTGATAAAAAATCGCACTGCGCGGCCGTTTTTTCAAAAGACATCCAAGATGAATCTGACAAAAAATCGCGCTGCGTGGCCTTATTTTACGAAAGACAGTCAAGATTACAAGATAAGTGGATGAAAAGTCAGTAAAATCTTCAAAACTTTTGATTCTATAGAGTCATCAAAATATAGTAGGTATTTGAAAGGACAACTTAAATATCGACTGCGGCAGCCCTATTTCGGCCAGATAATTATAATCTTATTATGAAATCGTCTTTGACAAGGGACTCCCAGCGGAGATTATTGAGTAACAACTCTAATTCTTCACCGATATCGATGTTTCATCTCGTTTTATCTGCTCAAGACGTGTCTCTGATTAACGTGGATTATATTTCGGCCGTCTGGCGACCTACTGAGCTTTTGTTGGTTTAATGAATCAATCGTACTTTCGACGAACGTTTTTCGATAAGGTGTATTTCATTTTCTCGGATACGTTTTATCCTTTTTGAGGAAAATGGTTTTTGTTGTTGCCGTTTTGTGTCGATGTTTTTTGTGTTATGTTACAAATTGTCCTTTTAAGCTTTGATGTCGAAGTTTCAACCTTTGATTATTTGAGGTTTCAACTTAATTAAATGCTTTTATAAATATTTACAAATATTTTTATTTATTTATTTAAACTTTATTGCTAAAATTACAGAAAATGGCGGACTTAATGCCATAAGGCATTCTCTAACAGTCTACCGGTAAGGGTGTTAGAACTATAAATGTGTCGGCAACAAAGCAAAAATCTATGTTTAAAAATGCAAATACATTACTTTTATAATTTAAGGATAAATATGAAACTAAATCGTTTAGTTTGATATTTATAGTTGAAATAATTTAATTTTTAATTATCTTTTTTTTACGGTTCCGTACCCAAACCAAAGGGTTCAAACGAGACCCTATTACTAAGACTCCACTGTCCGTCTGTCTGTCTGTCTGTCTGTCACCAGGCTGTATCTCAAGATCCGTGATAGCTAGACATCTGACATTTTTACAATGATGTATTACTGTTGCTACTAAGACTCCACTGTCCGTCTGTCTGTCTGTCTGTCTTTCTGTCACCAGGCTGTATCTCAAGATCCGTGATAGCTAGACAGCTGACATTTTTACAATGATGTGTTACTGTTGTTGTACTATAACAACAAATACAAAAAATAGAATAATATAAATATTTGAAGGGGCTCCCATACAACAAACATGTTTTTTGCCGTTTTTTGCTCGATAATTAATAATTAATAACGACAACAGGTAGACAGTTGAAATTTTCACAGATGATGTATTTCTATTGCCGCTATAACAACAAATACTAAAAACAAATTAAAATAATTATTTAAGGGGGCGCCCATCCAACAAACGTGATTATTTTTGCGTTTTTTTGGTACGGAACCCTTCGTGGGTGAGTCCGACTCGCACTTGGCCGGGTTTTTTTTCCTTTACTGTTAAAAAATAAGCTAAATATTAATTATATTACTTAGCTAAAACAATGTTGCAAAATTTTAAATAATTGTGTAGATTATCTGTTCCTTTCGTCATTTGCAAATTGAGTTGGGAAAGTATAAACTCACAAAGACCAAAAAAATCATTCATAAATAAAAAGTAGTACCTACCTACCATTTTATAAAACAATCACTTATTGTAAATAATACTGTCATTTCATTAAAGGTCTTTATCTAATGGTACCTAACCGAGAAATCTCTACATCGTGATTGTACAGAATAAAAAATATTTCTTAGTATTTTGGTTGCATTTGGCATGGATTAAAAAGCACAGTAAGGTCGCTGTATACCGTGTCGAGAAAATAATTCGGACGGGACGGGGACTTGCTGTGCACCATTCATTTTGCCCCGACCCTGTTCTCGCAATTTATATATTTTTTACTATATTTTTACATGTAACGATTTCAAAAAATCGCCCTGTTCCGTGTAAAAAAACTCGTACTGTCTTATTCAGAGAGGGCCAAAGTTAACATGGCGTTAGACTGCGGACTAAGTCTAACGCCATTTTAGCGCAAATCGTATTCAGAGTGACAGTTTGACGTTTAGTCCCACCGTTTAAGGATTAAAAGATGCATTGTAATTGGTTTACAAGCATTAAACCAGGTTTTGTTAGAACAGTCTTGCACCCCAGTTTTGTGAAACATCTCTGAATAAGTTAGTAACGTATACTGAGTAAGTAAGCATATTAGATTAGTTAAGACGGGTTAAGACTGTTGTAACGAAATAAAAAAGGTTGAATTTATTCCAAAGTCCTCTTTTTTATTTTCAAAAATTACACCAGCCTCGTTTAAAAAATGGAACACAGTCATCCCTAATCGTTCCCACGTGGAAACAGTCATGTTGTTTTCTACAGTTTTGAGTGAAGTGGTGCTCGGAGACGACGCGACTCGTTACCAAACTGAGTCAAGAGTCACACGACACGGTAACGACGGGGATGCCCACCAAAATAATTAGGACAAGCGAAGCTGCCAGAGTTGCCAGAATGGAAAAATAAAATTACTTACAGTACTTAACTTTTCGTTTTCATGTAAAGAAATTTATATGAAAAAGAATTTATACTCATCACTTACATCCATATCACACATACATGCATACACGACAGGTACAGCAATTCGTTCTAGTAGTAATTTTTTATATTTTTTTTCTTATTTTTTGTATTCACTCTAATCTCACACGTTCATGGCATCTCATATACTAGTTTTTACAAAAATGTTTAAGCAAGAGGGTCCTGGTGACCTGTGGCACAGGTTCTTTTATTTTAGATACCTATATCGGGCACCAGTCTCTCACAATGCAGGTCATATTATCATATTGTTGTTATCGTCATCCTAGTTAAGAGTACCTATTGTGATGAGAAAATAAATTTATTTATTCATTATTCAATTAACTTATTAACTATGCTGTGTCGAATTTGTCAATTTCATGTTTTTGTAAAATACATTTATCGAAGGTAAAAACGAAATTGTAGTTAGGAAAAATGTATGTAGCTAGGTACAATACGATTAAATTGACAATAGACAGTGATCTTCGGCAACTTCAGACCGCTTGCGGTACAAAACGACGTATTTTATCTGTAAAATTTTCTCTTTGCCATACATTCTCAAGTGAAGTTGTAGTTGGATCACTGTCTATTGTCAATTTAATCGCTTTGTAATACCTATTTAGCTACTTCCATTTTAATAATTGTAAAAGCTTTAGTTTTAATTATTTTACAAGTCAGTAAAGGGTTATTTATAGGAGCGACTTGGCAGGTGATTTTAGCCAATTAGCACTTTTTATCGACAATCGCTTGAAAATCAAATCGTCACCTCATCGAATTTAAGTTTGCGATTAGATTTTATAAACGATTGTCGATAAAAAGC
Source organism: Agriphila tristella (assembly GCA_928269145.1). Classification (NCBI taxonomy): domain Eukaryota; kingdom Metazoa; phylum Arthropoda; class Insecta; order Lepidoptera; family Crambidae; genus Agriphila; species Agriphila tristella. Next base: position 23,226,942 of record OV743436.1, on the reverse strand, counting down.
GCTAATTGTCTAAAGTCGCCTGCCAAGTTGCCTGCCAAGTCGACTCGTGTAAATGCCACATAACAGATCATAAAATACTCAAATAAAAAAACTATGTCCACTAATTAAATTAACTAATGCATAATTGAATTATATTTACAAAATAAACCACTTAACATATTTAAAAAAAATACAAATTAATTCGTGTCGTGCAAACGAAAACGCACCAACAAGATTAAAAACCCTTAGATGGGGAAACTACATAGGTACTACTAAAAAACAGAAGACAACATACAATATTAAACAGACAGCTGAGAGCAAAACACAACAGTTTTCCGGTTAGCATTGTTCGCATATTTCCGGCAAAACAGGAATAAAGCTCAGTTTTGTTCGACAAATGCGGAGGGGTAAAATGACACCCAATTCTTTTCATATATCTTAAGGCTTGGTGATTTGAATGATTTCCTCTGTACTGGGCATAACCCCTTTATCCAGAAATATCCAAGGATACCCGACAAAGGGGATGTTGTACAAGTTTTTCGCGCCTCGACTCAAACTTGGAAATAATATAAAGTTTCGGTATACAAACTCTTTGAAATTAACATTTCTTTCTTGTTCTAGGTAGGGTAAAGTTGGTATAACTATGACAACCACGTTTTCCTTTTTATTTGCGAAACAGCTGTATAATATTTTGCGTTTTTTCTTTTTCTTTGATTATTACGCCAAACATTGAGATCACTAAAAGAAAATCAATTTTCCTCATCTTGATAGATAAGTCGACATTAAGATTATTGGATATTTTTTTCATAATTTATCACATTAAGTAGTAATCACTAAACAAAAAAAATTTTTAGACATCGACAATCTTAATTCTAGAAACAATCAATGGCAAAGGTAGTCGTTTATGTTTAAACTAGATAATTCCTAAGTAAAATTACAAACAGGAGAAAACATTTCAGAAGCATTCGCCAACGAAAGCTCGTCAGCTGCACAAACAGAGATTACGACGCTAATAAATAGACTATTCCAGAAATCCAGTATTTCAAAATGAAACAACATCAATTGTATGAGACAAGACGCACGTCACCTAAATTACTTGTAATAAGACCGGCATTAAGGCGGAATCCGCCAGCATTGGACCATTAACTGATCCAGATAAAGCTAACGAGAAAAATGCTCGACGTCGTTGAATTTACTTTTCTTGTATATTAGCCCCATCATAGCGGTAATGCACTGAGACATAATTAAATCATTAGGTTGATAGCCCTGTTATGATCAAGAATAATAATTGAAAACTTTTAAGATAAAATGTGATATAGGATCACTCGTAATCGAATTGGTTTACATTAGTAGAGGTGGTATTTAATTACGTATCTATTACTTCACGCATATTTGTACTTACATTATTACATCACTTTGTTCCAGTATCTAAAACTATTAAGCAAAGCTGTAACACAATGTTTGTACCTTATAGTTACTAGGTATACCGCTCTTCCTAGCGAATATATTTAACTCTATAGTTTATACAAACCTTTCTAACGAAACAATAAAAGTGACAAAATTGAAATTGGTTGAATTATAAATGTAGGTGAAATATCGGAAAAAAAAACTGAAAAAAGCCGAAAATAGCAGAAGATTTTATTTATTGAAGTGACTAATGAAGTAAATGCATTTGATAGTTATATATAGAGTCTGTTTTAAATATGCACAAATGGTCTTCTTAAAGATAGTTTCATCACAAAAGCCAACACTTCAAATTGTCTTAAATCTACATACCTTCAACCCACGAAACCCATCTCTTACTTATCGCCAATCTCCCAGATGGATTAATTAAACAACTGCCACGTAAGGACATTTGCTTAGGCGAAGAAATGATTAATTGTGGGTTACAATGTTTACCTGCCCGAGAGTACGCCATCAATCTTATTTTAGGCAAAGTTTTCATCGTTTTGTTTAACGCCGGCTAATGTCTGTGTCCATAATGGGTATATTGTATCGTGACTGTCAAAATGTGTTTCAATTAAGCCTTCACTAGCTTACACTTTCGCTTGTAAAGGCGTTTTGTTGTTGATGGGTTTATCATACTATGTTAGCGAAACTCGTTTTAGGAAATATGATTACCTACTAATTTTCGTGAACTACTTACTCGGATTTAAATTTTGTATTCTCATCAGGCTTTAATAATCCAATAATGTATTTTTGAAATCATGATAAGTAATTTTGTATGAAGAATATAAGTACCCATATAACATAGCTACAATAATTGTTGATGATCTAGATATTTTACTGATGACAATTCAAATATTCAATTAAGCTTACTTACTTTTTGAATCATTTTCTTTTGATAAGTACATTAAACGAAAAAACAATCTAAGAAAACTGATTTTTTCTATTCTGTAAGAAACACTTAACTTAATTACTTGAAAAATCGGCGTCTGAATCTTTTTTGTAAGTAGTAATACTGGACTAAGCACCCTTTAAAATAAGTTGCCTCATTTTTTTATACAACTTTCCAATATTAAATTCATACCCTTAAGAAGGCGTGGGTGGCATGGGAGTGAAATTTAATCACTTTGAAAGTTTTTCAAGTTCAAATTTTGTGTTGTGTTGTGATCAGTTTGAACTGAACGAGACTTTTTTTATGTAACAAAGATGGTTTTTAAGTTATTTGATTAATTATCCAAAAAATAGAGGTTCTGTACAAAAACATAAAGTACAAGAGGTAGGTATTTGTTTAATTGCAAGGTATTTAATTTACCTTTTTTCTTATAAACTTCAAGTACAATCGATGGGGGCAAAATATTGGACCATAAAACTATCTGTGGAAGCATGTAATTAGCCCTTAAGTACCTATATTTATTTCCATAAGTTAATTGTAAATGGTGCTGTATGTAAGCTCCCCAAAGTTAATAAAATAAAATAAAAACCAAATATCCGCCGGACAACAGTGGAAAATCTATTGAGCTCATTTTCTGAGTCTGTGTTTCCCGATTGGTACAATCTAGGGGCCTTCAAGTCGAGTGTGAATAGATACCTTCCAAACAAGTGCGTATCATCGTAGATCTCATCATCGCTTATCATCAGGCGTGATAGAGGGCAAGTGCTTGGCAAAAAAAAATCGTCAGGCTTGACGGGTCGAGCTGATATTTTGTTATAAACAGAAATAAATGCCACTCAATGCAACGGCAGTGATCCTATCTTTTACGCCAAAGGTTCGAACCCTGATACGGGTATACCCTATCTACCCCGTATCACATAAACATTTATGTGATGACTGATGAGCGGATTAATCCTCGCCTCGCGTTTGTTACATTTTTTAACATTTTTCACAATGGCTGAAATGTGTTTTTTTTATTTTTCGTCATACTGACTCGACCAATATACTTAATTTATCGAACCAGGCTCACAAAATTTCACGAGAATCGTTTGACGGCCAAATACTCAAAACGAATCTTACAGTTAAGGCCATCTTAGATTCAAAAAAGTTGTCAGATTTGACATAAAATGAAACTAACAGCTTTCTTAAAGTTAAGGAGACCTTAACTAAAGATTTTAGCTAAGAAGCCTTTTGGTTATTTGCGACCTGTAGAGAACTAACGGACAGACATACGAAAACATTTTTGGCCAAGCGGAAACAGAGACGCTTCGCACTCGCTCGGTCAGCAATACGAGTATCTATGTATTTAAATCTTTGTTCAAGGACCTAGGTACTCGTTTTTCTTTTACCTAAAAGTGTTTTCCTTACTAATATTATAAATGCGAAAGTCCGTTTGTTTGTTTGTTTGTTTGTTACGCCTTCACGTCTTAACTACTGAACTGATCATCATGAAATTTTGCATAGACGTTGTTAGGGATACAGAAAAGTACATAGGTTACCTTTCATCCAGAAAAAACGTACAGTTCCCGAGGGATAGCAAAAAAACTGTCCACGCAGACGAAGTCTGTAATAGACCGTAGGTCATACACGACAAGAAAAAAAAATCTATAGTTCTAAAAAAAAAACATCGCCAAACATTTCAACATGTGGCTACCATTAAAAACGTCTTAGAAATTCGTTGCCAACATGATGTAGATCGATCTCTTCCTACCACTCGAAAGAACTATAAATTGCTACGAGCATGACATTTTAGTTCGTTAATATCGTTAACAAAAAATGAAAGGTTTTGTAAGTTATAATTTTTTGCCACACTTGTTTGCGACACGCCTTGGCGACCTAAATGTATAAAAAAAAAACTCTATCGGAAACGCAATGTGATAACTTGAGCACCGCCTGCTGACCGAATCTGGACCTTATGGTTTGATGGATAAAGACTAGGGAGACATAATGCCACGTCTCCTTGACTATTTAAAGATCTAAAAATGCAGTTTCTACGCAAATACTTTTTTATTTTTCAGGTTTAATCAGATTATTACTGAAAAATATTCTAGATTGAATGTTTGAATCCAACTCCAGACATATTTTGGATGTGAAAAGGAATCACGGATGGACCAATACGTCATCGAGAGCGTTGGAGGCGGAGTTTTAGTGCAAGTGCAACAAAACAAGGATAAAGGAAACTGAACCCTAAATTTGACTCATTAAGGATGTAATTAGAATAAACTAGGTTTAGTTCTTTTGTTGTAAACATGGTATAGAGAAATTTGTTAAGATAGAGGGATTAGCATCGGGGGCACGGTGTAAGACGGACGTTTTGTGTTGATAAATGCTGTTTACCTAAAATTAGCGTCCCCCGCTTTTCTTTAGAATTATGAAGTTGTAAAATCGTAAATACATATTTTGTGACATGAATAATTTCAAAATTTAAATTAAAGAAATAAAAGCCAGGTGCACCTGCTGCGGAAACTTGAGTTAAGTACTAGAAATAAGGACAATGTTTATACATATTTTAGACCGTTTCACATATAGATTATACATCCAATTTGCTTAACTAATTAATTGATGAGCATTGATCTCACATAACTAAAAGGTCTAAAATAAGTACACTACATTATATTTCATTTTATGTGTTCATGTTTGTTGTTTAGATTAAGGAACTAAATGACGAATCTGGTTTTTTTATTATCTCACTTCGTTTTTCCAGATTCATTATTTTAGGAACTGAAGTGAGAGACCAATTTCTTACTATATCGTGAGAAATTGATCAAATTAATAATTCAGTTTCGATATCAGTTTCTATTAGAGTAATTTTATAAATTGATTGAAGTAACTATATAATTTCTTTTGAATTGATCAAATAATCAAAGAAATTTCCAAATAAAGACCTAAAGATGATAATTTCATAATAAACAGATAATTTCAAAAATAATCAAATTCTCTAAATTAAACCCATTTTATCAAATGATCAAAATAACTTAACAATCAAATTAACTAAATCAAAACCAATTAAAATCATTTCTTAAACATAACAAAATAATCAAATTTTCAAAACAAACATTTCTAATAATAAATGACTTTAGCATTCAATCTGTATTCATATTTCTTTCCATTATAGATATCCCTTTTCATTGATAGGTTTATTTGCATAACCTTGTATTTTCAGAAAAGAGAGCTTAATATCTTTATAGATATCATTAAATTAATACATGTATCATCTTCGAATGGTGATGCCTTTTGTCTGTTGGGTAACAGATAAAATTTGATTATCTTACTTTGAATTTGAATTAACGATAACACGTCTTCGATAACACTTGAATAATTGAGCTGGTGCATAATATGGTTATAGATGAAGTTCAAAGCTATCACGGTTCTTTCGAATAGAACTTAGAATTTTATTGGTTTTAAATTGATAGCCTCAGACAATTAAATTTAAGCTCAGCTTAGATAAACCCTTAACTCAAATCATACTTGATTACATAGTTGAAGTGCTAATGCATTCAGTATGAATGATTTATGACGCTGTCATAAATCTTTGATCCATAATCTATAATTGGATTTAGCCAAGAAGTAGTTGCCTACCAAATAATAATAGTATTTATCTTATTCTATATTGATTTAGAGTTGATCATACTGTTTGGATTTATCTTAGCAAACCCTACGTAGTCCCGCATTACGTATGTGAGTTTCGTATGTTGCATCAGACTTATCGATACAGTCAACGTAGTTTTAGCGTAGGAATATATATATGAAGAGCTCGTGCTGATCTACCCTGAAAGTGGCCACCTGTTACAAAAGAAGGGGAGAAAGTTTATCTCCCCCAAACAAATTATTAAAAGGGAATAAAGACAGCAATTGACATCCGTCTAACGAGATTGTCAAACATAGAATAGGCAAAAATGCTAGGACTGCATTCGACTAGTTGCACATACAAAGATTAAGTCCACACGTGTGTTGAAATAATTTTAAATCACTTGCTAATAGTATAAACCCTCTTATCACACCTGCATTTATTATTTGGAAGGTATACAATATCACAGTTCTCAGACGAATAAGTAAAAAGATACATTTGTTTAAGCTGAGCTATATTTTGGGATAATATAATCATATAAAATCACTAGACGATCAAAACAGATACAATAAGTATCACAGATAACTAGGTCATTCTCAGCCGACTAGGAGCTGAGACTACGACGGGCCACCACACATGGCGCTCGGTGACCAAGATTCTTAGGTTTTGTGTTTACTCAAAGCAAACGCAACTGGGAATCGAACCTTAAAATAATTACACAACGTAGACAATTTATATTGTATCCCAATATTATATTTCAGCATATTTATATTGAATGTTTACCAAACAATGCAGAAAGAAAGTAATGCAGAAACTTTGAATACTAATTCTATAATTTTTGATATTCTGATAACTAAATGAGAATATGTTTATTCTAAACCTTGGGGAGAGGAAGTTTCTTAACTGCCTATTTGTAATAAAGATAATACCTTTAATTTTATATTATAGAAGTTGAATAATTCATTCTGCATTCTAGTTTGATCTTCTGTGCATGGGTTTTTTGTGTGTGTACTTTTACAGGCGATGCTCATTTTATTGTTACATTGTGTTTCGTTCGGCGAGTAAAACAATATTCTTTGTTAGTTTTACACAATAACGTTTAGAAATTCTTTTATTACAGTTGTAGGCAAAGCGTTAGTGAAAAATTAATTACGGTTCGAATGTTTGACGTGACGCGGAAGAAAGACGGCATTATAATAGTTAGGTTTAATAGAATGTAGATAAAGCGCGAAAAACCTAGGTCACGTAGGTATAAGGTAGGTGTAGGTTTAGGTAGAAACGGGTGCTAGCCTAGCACAATTTTAATAACAACGGATTGATAGATATTAGCGGGAAAGTTTAAATCGAAGCATTAGATTCGCGTACAAAGCGATCTTAGGATAATAGGGTTGTTAGTTCGTTAGAGAATTTTTTAATTAGGCAGGTAGTTGTGCAAATAAAAGCAACATTTTCATAAGTAAAAACGTAAAATTACAAACAGAAAAATAAAAACAAAACAAATTAGAATTAAAGTGAAATCAGAATTCAAATTAGACTAAAAATTATATAACATCCAAATAAAATAAATTGTAAAGCTAGTGCTACACTCTGATATTTGTATCAGTTATTGATCAGACGTTTATCTTTACTAAAACCGAATTACATTGTTTAAGTGTAGTTTTAAACTAAAGTAAGAAGGTTCACATATTATAAGCAACAGTTATACCAGTCAGATGATAGGTCATTAATAGATACCTGTTTCAAATTTAATTTTATTACATAATACCGATTTGTTCAAATCAAATAGTTTATTTTAGGATGGATACACTTAATTTGGTTATTCTAGTAGTATTATTATGGACGAGGAACGAGTAAAATTATTCATACAGGTGTATGAATTTATCAATGCGTACTTACATGAAGTCTAAACTTAAGTTAGGAATAGAATAAATTAAGCTAGGAATCTGGACCCAACCTAAAAGATTTGAAAATTTACCAGAAATGGAGTTAAAAGTATAGTGAGTGTGACGCAGGTCAAATATTTTTTATCAATCAGCAAATGTTTGAAACAAACAAAAAGGGTTCTCAGGCAATAACTTACCAAGCTGTCGGTGCAGCTGTCTGTTTTCTGAGGAACAATAAATAGTCAATGCTAGAGCTGACCCACAGAGTGGCCATTATTAACAAAAGGCCATCTGGTTGTTTTAAAGATTCTTTATTTAAGTAAACTTTTAAACGGAAAGGAACTTACAACAAAAGAGTCAATACAATAGACATACAATTCAAATTGTAGGTTAAAGATTTTGAAATCATAAAACAGTCTGGAATGTAACTTTCTAAGAAAGAACAAAAGGGGCCGATATTTGGTATCCTGTTTAAGTTCTATTCAATTAGTAAAAGTGTAATGGTGAGATAAGTTCATAGGGTTTTGCATTGCAATGAAATAGAAAATATAGACAGAGTATTTTTATCATACCTAAAGGTTAGTTATTTAAAATAAATAATTATTATTCATCCATGAACTGGAAAATGATTAGTCTGTTCGATTTCAGACTTATGTAGTTTGATTGCCGATTGAGAAATGGAACCTATAATTTAGTACTTTAAGTTATATTATACACTGAACCAAAGTAAAACATTACTTCTTCGGACCAAATGAATTGACCAACTAATAGGTAGACGTAATCTAAGTTTAGTCATTTAATTAAGGGTATCTAACTTCGGAGCAAAAATGGATTTTCCTTATTAATTCAATTCATGTGGTTAACCATCATTGGATAAATTAATATTCTGTGGGATAAAATGGAAAAAAAAAACAAATCTGAACGATTTGATTTTTGCAAAACTATTAAGTATAAAAGGAAGGAAAATGTAAGGTTGTAGTTACGTATAAGTAGATGGAGGCAAAAAGGGTTTAGGCTTGTCTGTATTGTCTGATTAAAATTTAGAGGTGAATTGGCATTCAAATTCGAGTTGAAACTAAGATGATTTTGGGTGCATACCCCTGCCCTGTTCGAATCAGGTGGATTATTACATACGTGAAAGAAGTAATTAATAAATAGTAAGGTTAAACAATGGAAACTCGTAAAGTTGAATTAGAGAGAAGTTGCTTAGAGCATATCAAGTAGATGTGACCATCAGCTATCTTTAAAAGATGTAAGGACATTTTAATCTTTAAGATTTATTTTACTAGATAGAAAATTAAAATATTATAATAAGACTTACTCGAGTGATAAAACAAGTTGGGCTTATCACTTAAATGTATTTCTACTAGGCATGGTGATATTAACGAAAGGAGAAACACGAGACGAGATTGCGAAGTGACTCAGTGGTTTAGTGTAGAAACATTGGATCGTATTTAAAGGTGGTCGCGGGTTCGAATCCCGTTTTGAGAAAGAGATGTGGTGATGAGACAAAGTGATACTAGTATAAACATAAGTATAAGTTTATTCTAATTCAGTGAAAGAACCTATACAATGAAAGCCTACATTGAACAAAGGGCATGCATAAAGCTTGCAGGTTTCAATCGTACCTAAACAATGGGTGATTTCGGATCTTTACTTTACAGTATGTTTAGTCTTATAAGACTTCGGTTTTAATGAAGATATTTTCTGTCAAGAAAAAATAATAGTACCTATCTGGTTTAAAAAGGGTAAATTGACATTTATATCAATCAATTTATAATCTAACAAAATGTGAATAATTAAACATAAAACTAAGTTGCATATTTATGACAATAAATAAAAATAAAATAAAACAAACATTTTGATAATTCAAGAATTAATTAAACAATATACACTATTGTCAGCAAATAAATAATTAGTTCAATAATATTTACAGTAGTGAAAAAAAAATTCTTTAGGAGTTGATAAGATAATTATCTATAATAAAACAAAAACAATTAAATGGGTTAAACTTCATTGATTGTAATGAAACGTAATTCTTTTCAAAAGTTAGTTTTGAGCATATGATTGACGTATGAACTATTGTTTACATAAAACGTTACAGAATTAAAAGGTGATAAATGTGACGAGATTAAATAAAATGTCTGTGAATATCTTACAAAACGATTTAGGCTTGGGAAGCTACGTATTAATAGTAAAAGGAAGAGCAAACCAATACAATTTAACTAAAACACCACATCAAATTAAAACATTTCAATAATCCAAAGCAATAAAGACAATGTAGATTTGAGTTACGAGATTTTGTACTTTACTGCATTGTAATGAAATTATTAAGACGAAAAATTATGGTTTATTAAGTTCAACGTTATGTTTTATGGTAATATTTATTTTTACTTTATTATGCGCAGACCTAATATTATGAAAGGAAAAATAGAAATGCTAAACAAATATGTAGATATTACCTAGATACCTACAAGGAAGTAATAAAGGAATTAAATACTAAAGGTTTTGTCAGGCAGATGTCCGAAAAAAAAGGATTTGAGGCGCTGGTTCTCGGAAAAAATTTTTTTTGGTGATGCTTTAGAAAATCGCAAACAATGACCATTGTATTGTAGTCGTCAGGAATTCAGGATAGTTAAAAGGCAAACTTACAGTAGATTTTTTTGTCTAACCGTTTCATATAGAGATTGGATTGAAATAAAACCAAGACTTCAAGAGAAGATTATGTTACTAAAATTTTCAATAACGTAACAAAATCTGGGGGGGATGTGTAATAGACCGTAGGTCATACACGACAAGAAAAAAAAATCTATAGTTCTAAAAAAAAAAACATCGCCAAACATTTCAACATGTGGCTACCATTAAAAACGTCTTAGAAATTCGTTGCCAACATGATGTAGATCGATCTCTTCCTACCACTCGAAAGAACTATAAATTGCTACGAGCATGACATTTTAGTTCGTTAATATCGTTAACAAAAAATGAAAGGTTTTGTAAGTTATAATTTTTTGCCACACTTGTTTGCGACACGCCTTGGCGACCTAAATGTATAAAAAAAAAACTCTATCGGAAACGCAATGTGATAACTTGAGCACCGCCTGCTGACCGAATCTGGACCTTATGGTTTGATGGATAAAGACTAGGGAGACATAATGCCACGTCTCCTTGACTATTTAAAGATCTAAAAATGCAGTTTCTACGCAAATACTTTTTTATTTTTCAGGTTTAATCAGATTATTACTGAAAAATATTCTAGATTGAATGTTTGAATCCAACTCCAGACATATTTTGGATGTGAAAAGGAATCACGGATGGACCAATACGTCATCGAGAGCGTTGGAGGCGGAGTTTTAGTGCAAGTGCAACAAAACAAGGATAAAGGAAACTGAACCCTAAATTTGACTCATTAAGGATGTAATTAGAATAAACTAGGTTTAGTTCTTTTGTTGTAAACATGGTATAGAGAAATTTGTTAAGATAGAGGGATTAGCATCGGGGGCACGGTGTAAGACGGACGTTTTGTGTTGATAAATGCTGTTTACCTAAAATTAGCGTCCCCCGCTTTTCTTTAGAATTATGAAGTTGTAAAATCGTAAATACATATTTTGTGACATGAATAATTTCAAAATTTAAATTAAAGAAATAAAAGCCAGGTGCACCTGCTGCGGAAACTTGAGTTAAGTACTAGAAATAAGGACAATGTTTATACATATTTTAGACCGTTTCACATATAGATTATACATCCAATTTGCTTAACTAATTAATTGATGAGCATTGATCTCACATAACTAAAAGGTCTAAAATAAGTACACTACATTATATTTCATTTTATGTGTTCATGTTTGTTGTTTAGATTAAGGAACTAAATGACGAATCTGGTTTTTTTATTATCTCACTTCGTTTTTCCAGATTCATTATTTTAGGAACTGAAGTGAGAGACCAATTTCTTACTATATCGTGAGAAATTGATCAAATTAATAATTCAGTTTCGATATCAGTTTCTATTAGAGTAATTTTATAAATTGATTGAAGTAACTATATAATTTCTTTTGAATTGATCAAATAATCAAAGAAATTTCCAAATAAAGACCTAAAAATGATAATTTCATAATAAACAGATAATTTCAAAAATAATCAAATTCTCTAAATTAAACCCATTTTATCAAATGATCAAAATAACTTAACAATCAAATTAACTAAATCAAAACCAATTAAAATCATTTCTTAAACATAACAAAATAATCAAATTTTCAAAACAAACATTTCTAATAATAAATGACTTTAGCATTCAATCTGTATTCATATTTCTTTCCATTATAGATATCCCTTTTCATTGATAGGTTTATTTGCATAACCTTGTATTTTCAGAAAAGAGAGCTTAATATCTTTATAGATATCATTAAATTAATACATGTATCATCTTCGAATGGTGATGCCTTTTGTCTGTTGGGTAACAGATAAAATTTGATTATCTTACTTTGAATTTGAATTAACGATAACACGTCTTCGATAACACTTGAATAATTGAGCTGGTGCATAATATGGTTATAGATGAAGTTCAAAGCTATCACGGTTCTTTCGAATAGAACTTAGAATTTTATTGGTTTTAAATTGATAGCCTCAGACAATTAAATTTAAGCTCAGCTTAGATAAACCCTTAACTCAAATCATACTTGATTACATAGTTGAAGTGCTAATGCATTCAGTATGAATGATTTATGACGCTGTCATAAATCTTTGATCCATAATCTATAATTGGATTTAGCCAAGAAGTAGTTGCCTACCAAATAATAATAGTATTTATCTTATTCTATATTGATTTAGAGTTGATCATACTGTTTGGATTTATCTTAGCAAACCCTACGTAGTCCCGCATTACGTATGTGAGTTTCGTATGTTGCATCAGACTTATCGATACAGTCAACGTAGTTTTAGCGTAGGAATATATATATGAAGAGCTCGTGCTGATCTACCCTGAAAGTGGCCACCTGTTACAAAAGAAGGGGAGAAAGTTTATCTCCCCCAAACAAATTATTAAAAGGGAATAAAGACAGCAATTGACATCCGTCTAACGAGATTGTCAAACATAGAATAGGCAAAAATGCTAGGACTGCATTCGACTAGTTGCACATACAAAGATTAAGTCCACACGTGTGTTGAAATAATTTTAAATCACTTGCTAATAGTATAAACCCTCTTATCACACCTGCATTTATTATTTGGAAGGTATACAATATCACAGTTCTCAGACGAATAAGTAAAAAGATACATTTGTTTAAGCTGAGCTATATTTTGGGATAATATAATCATATAAAATCACTAGACGATCAAAACAGATACAATAAGTATCACAGATAACTAGGTCATTCTCAGCCGACTAGGAGCTGAGACTACGACGGGCCACCACAAGTCGCGGGTGGCCGCTAGTTTCATATAAAGCTGCTGATTATCGCAGCTGCCCCACGCAGAAGTCAAGTAACTCAGAGTCCAAAAAAAAATCATTTTCTGTTTAAGCAAAGCAAATCGCATCTACCATTTTTTTATTCAAATTCAGTTTAATTTGGAAAATACGGCCAATTATTTGTTACAAGTATCTTTTTCTGTTTGCAAACTATGCTAATACAAAGTATATTCCCCGTTTCTAACTTAAAACAAGCAAGTCTTATCGAGATACTTGTATTTCAAATAGATTAGCAGTCACTTGATTTCTATGTAGGTTTATTTTATAGTCCTAAGTAAAATATTATTGACAAATCAATAAATATTTCTACGCAAACCACTATTTTCGTTCTTCAAAATGTAGGTAAGCATAAAAACTTATTTTTTTTACAGACCATATGTTTTTACTTTAAGTACCAATAATATTTTAACATTTTAGTGTACAGAATTGTATATTTTTTCAATAAAAACACTAAATAACGTTTTTAAGCTCTCCTGTCAAATTTGTCTGGAATGAGATATTTGAATTTGGTTTAGGGCAGCCGAATTCGCCCAAGTATACAAATATACAAAATACTAAAATCATTTTTTAAATATTATATTACGACTTTCCCTAAGTAATTATTTTCTGTTAAAAGAACTATGAATACTTAAATCGGAAAATACCACTCAAATGGCAGAATATTTACAACAATCTATGCTATATAATATGTGTAATAAGCTATTCATGTGTTATTATTGTTTTATTTATTATTAAGGGAAAACAAACAGCTGCTTTTACACTGGATGACATGTATGAATAACAATGCAATAGCCAATACAGTTTCAATTATATTTGTTTTATGAGCTGATAGGATAACTATTACAAATAATATACGTTTAGAACACATAAATAACGTAATAATTTGTTTAAATTATTTAATAAAATGTGGGTTTACTCATAGACATAAATTACATAAACGCACATATTATTTTAAATAAAGATGTGTAAGCAATTTATTTTGAGCCTAAGGTAGAATCCTAGATTGTGCTAAAGCTAATAAAAATTTTCATCGTCATATTTCCATATAGATAAAAGGATCAAATCAAATTAATCGGCTCGGAATTGCCTTATCGCTATCGCTAAATAATTATTAAAAATAAAACACTTTGAAACTTACCCGAACAAAACACAATCACAATACCACTCCACCACAAAATCTCACAAAACAAAAATCCGTCGTCACACGTCAAGCATTTTCGTAGTCGCGACGTCACAGCTACGACACTACCGTATCGGGACCGCGCTCCGTAGCACTGAGCCCGTCCGTAGCAATGGCTACGTACCAATCCCACGGCGCGCGCAACCGTCTACGAAAACGGTAATTCAAACACATTTATCACACTAATTCTGCAAATTGGACTAAATAATGACGTTTTGAACCACTGTTCCTTACCCCCACTTTGCGCCTTCAATCCGTAATGACGTCAGCGCCCTTAATAAATTAGTTTAAAGTTGATACGCGGGATTGTTTGGCCAACTAAGTGATTCGTCGGCCTCAAGCTAAAGCTTTCAATTTGAATATCGTTGGTCGTTGCGCCGCGGCAAAGACTAAGCTGTGTTGTTTTGGTAAACACCACTTAACTTGAATTTATAGTTGATAGATTATTATAGTATAATGCTTCTAAATAATATTATAGGAGAATATAGATAAGTACCTAATTTAAATTCAAAATATAGTGATGATTACTTGTAACGATGATTTGTAACTTAAAAAAAATTAGTTTACCATATTTCTAAGGTCCACCCACACTATTGTATTAAAAATATTAAGTTAAGCTCCATAAACCAGTAATCACAACCATGATTTCAGTACGCTTTCGCGTGCGATTCAAATTTGACACGAGAGAGAGATTAACAGACGAGGTTACAAAGCTCTACACCAATTCATCTCTTAAAATGAAACATTGAGCTGAAAAAATCAGTAAGCTTAGAGCAAATTATTTACACTAACAGCTATCAAGTTACGACACTTAGACGTTATCCCTCTGTCTGAACAGTGAAATACATAGAATAGGTTAGTGAATCTAACTAATTTATCTAACAAGTCTAAATCAATTACAGGGAGTTGCGATAGTTAAACGAACAGTTCTCAATTAATGAAAGCTTTCTTCTTTGATTTCGAATCGACAATTTCAAAAGGCTCTTAACATTCTGGAACTTTTTACGCATCTAATTAAAAAAGTATAAGCCGTCAGATTTTCATGCCTCTTTTATAAATCATATATATCTGAGGTATCTGCATAGAAATAACACAGCAGTTTTGCTATTGGTTCATAGACCACTTTTAAGCATTCTCATTACACATGAGTTTTTAAGTATTTACCAAAGACAAAGCCAAATAGGATGAAAAGATGTTCAAACAACCGAAAAAAAAAATTCAGTTCAATACTAGCTTTTATCCTGGAATAAGAAGTCCCAATGTAAGTTTATTTTTAAGTTCTATGAACTGCAAATTAGATTTAAAAATAAAAAGGTACTTTTATTCAAAAAATGATTATGGGGAGAAAATTGGATATAAAGAACCTTATAACTTTAGCTGAAAAAGGCTAAGCATGTTTATCAATAAAAAAATGCAAAGTTAACTGCGGAACTAAGTATGTCTCTTTTACATTAACCACACGATATTAGTGAAAAGGTTCCTTTGCGATTAACGATATACAAGGCTATTTTTAGTTAATACAAAACCTCTCGTGGGGTTGATCAGACCATCAAACTGAACTACTTTCATAATGGGACCAACCTCGAAATCACGAAAAAAAATCAGCTGTTCCATACAAAAGTACAATCCTACTCCATCGAAATGTATGAAACAGCTGTTTTTTTTTGCGATGTCAAGGTTGTTTATTAAGAGATTGCACGAGAGGTTTTGTATTAACTAAAAACAACCTTGTATAAGTACAATCACGATCTGGAAATGCTGAAATCGTATTTACTAATGGGCCACAATAATGTAAGCAAAACATTTTGTAAATTACTTCGTTGGAATGTCATATCATACTTATAATAATATCAATAAACTCATTTAGAAAGTATAATATAAATAAAATACTAGCTTCCGCCCGCGACTTTATCCGCGTTGACATTCAAGAAAATCCTCAAGGATCTTTTAACCAGGATAAAAGTATTCTATGTATTAATTTCATCAAAATCCGATCAGCCGTTTTTACGTGATTCGGCGGGTTCTCACCAAGCGCTGTCTGAACCTTTGTCCCCGTCCCCGTCCCAACTATTTTATATACACAACTACATCTCTCTTTCCACCCCTTTGGGGGTAGAATTTAAAAAAAAACGCTCAGACACGTACATATGAATTTTCAATCATCAGCCTAAATACAAAACTTGAAGATCCTAGCTTCGAAACTGAGGAACTTTCATACAAACTTTGGACCCCTCTAGGGGGTGAGTTTTGGAAAATCCTTTCTTAGTGCACCCATAAACTTCATAAGGAACCTATGTGCCAAATTTGGAGTCTCTAGACCCAGCGGTTTGGGCTGTGTGTTGATATGTCAGTCACCAATCAGTTTCTTCTTTTATTGTATTTAGTAAGAACAAACAGACATAACTTCTATTTGCTTTTTTATTTTGACCTGGTTGAAGCGTCATAAAATGAAACGTATTGGCGGCGCTTATCAGCACCTCTTGTCTAGCGTTGCCATTTGTCCGGATAAAGCCGAACAGTGTGGTTTTTGACCTCTTCTTCGGCCAAATTTCACTGCGTTCGTCCGGTTTTATTAGGCTTGTATTGTATATCTATCGTTCACGCACTTCACCCGTGCAGTGCGGGTCAAATCCTTTTCTTTGGTTCCGGCCTTGGGACCCAAATGTCCAGCTTTCTTAACGGGTGAGTCCGGCTTTTTGATTTTTATAAATGGCAAAACTTGTAACGTTACCTTCCATCATAAAAGTGGTCTACTGATCGTCGGCCACTATGCCTTAACTCAGCATTATAGGTAACCGTTGCCCACGCCAACATTCCGGATTATCGAGGGATAATCCTAAGGGTGATTTAAAAGCTTCAAGCCACTTTGAATTTCCTACGACCAGGTCGGAGCTTTCACATTAATTTAAAAATCTTTCAAATTGATAAGTAAGTAATTTTGAAAGAATATTATTTACGTAATACTCGACTAGACTGTAGCAATTAGTAAAATAATTGAATTTAATGTAATAAGGACGTTCAGAATAATAACTATCGTTCTAGGTTGTTATTATTTTAAGTAAGGATTATACAAAAGCACGGCTTTAAATGGTTTATTATTCGTGTCTTCAATAAGAGATCATTTTAAGACTAATCAATGTAGGAGAAGCGAAATTACGTCAAGGTATAATGAATAAAGAAAAGGTGATGTTGGCCCTATTTTAGAAAGACGGCAAGCGCTCTTTTCTACTAATTTTCATTCAACAGCATGGCTGAACAATGAAAATGAGGTATGTAGGAATGTAAGTTCTTGTTAGCTGTCCATATAAAAATAGTTAATACCTATAGATCTAAAGATTCTACTTTAACTTCCATTATTAAAAATCAGACCGTCGTGTTTTAAATACTTACTGATCCTTTAAAAAACCCGCTTCACAGAACAATACTTATATGTCAAACCGAATCGCGAACAATTTCACATAAATATTAAAGATAAAGACCTGGTTTAACGAACACATAGCAGTAATTAGTGAAAGATCAAAGCGCAACTGTAATTGGCGACCGGAGGGCCTATTACGCGAATTCGAAACATTCGGACGATTTCGTTGTTTTATTTTAAACTTACACTAGTGGCCGCCCGCGGTTTCACCTGCGTGGTTCCCGTTCCCGTGGAAGGACTCATAAAAAGTATCCTATGTTTTAATCTACTATCTGTGTGCCAAATTCCAACCAAATCCGGAGTCCCGTACACGATTCCGAAAATTATTTTACCAACTGACAGTTTCCATAAAAATATTACCCATTTATAATTCTCACCGAATGAACTACAGACCAATGAACGTTTGACCAACGCAACGTTTGTGTTTCCTGCAGTTCACCGAATGAATGTTAGACCTTAGTACCATTGACATTACGTACAATTTTCTACTTCGCTTTTGACTGCAGAGATCATTATCCGATCATGGAAAGTAATAAAAAAGTTAAGTGAAAATGAAGATATTTATTTTAATATTGATAAATATTGTATAATTAACAACAATACAATATAAAATCATAAACTTCCCTCTTAATTTTGAGACAAAAGAAGAGAAATCATGAAATACCAAAGGGTATATAGGCACGCATCTCGTTCCATTTTTTAATTTTCAATACAGATGATCAAAACAACTCTGCGCGAGCCGTAATGAGGGCGAACTTTGAAAATTCATATTAAATTATTAAATAAAATACTTCATTATTCCTAAAAAAATACTTTAGAATCTTTAAATACCAGTAAAAAAATGACAAAGTGACATGTTTTTGTTTTTACCGATTTAAGCATTTGTTAATATTTTATTTTTTCTGTGATTAAAAACTTTTTTTTAATTTTCTCTCTTATAGTGCACTCCTTGACAATACAAGTGCACCCTTTGGTTTAGCTTGATTTTTCTCTTTTTTTGTCTCAAAATTAAGATAGAAGTTTATGATTTTATATTGTACCTATTGTTGTTAATTAATGTTGTTAATTATACAATATTTATCAATATTAAAATAAATATCTTAATTTTCACTTTACTTTTTTACTTTTTTTACTTCCTCACTACTGCTCGCGCAGAGTTGTTTTGATCATCTGTATTGAAAATTAAAAAAAATGGAACGAGATGCGTGCCTATATACCCTTTGGTATATCATGATTTCTCTTTTTTTGTCTCAAAATTAAGATAGAAGTTTATGATTTTATATTGTACCTATTGTTGTTAATTAATGTTGTTAATTATACAATATTAAAATAAATATCTTCATTTTCACTTAACTTTTTTATTACTTTCCATGATCGGATAATGATCTCTGCAGTCAAAAGCGAAGTAGGAAATAGTACGTAAAGGCAATGGTACTAAGGTCTAACATTCATTCGGTGAACTGCAGGAAACACAAACGTTGCGTTGGTCAAACGTTCATTGGTCTGTAGTTCATTCGGTGAGAATTATAAATGGGTAATATTTTTATGGGAACTGTCAGTTGGTAAAATGATTTTCGGAACGCGCGACATGTTAATTCTTCTCCATAAGGGCCATCTATTCCCGTTGTCCCCCACCTTTATCTACCACTGGGGGATATCAGGAAGAAATATTTTTTCTATACATTTATTCAGACAAATAGTGGGGACAAAGGGAATAGACAGACCTTATGGAGAAGAATTAACATATATGGATTAAGAATAAACAGTTTTATTTATTCTTATGCTTATGGGTCGATAAGAAGGATGGGCTATATGGGAGGTCTGTGCGTGTGCCCAGCAGTGGGGAAAAATGGCTGATGTACGATGATCGTCCGAACATCGTCCGTTTATCATTATTCATTTTTGTAATAGTCCCTCGGAGCTCGCCCGTTGTGGAATTATTTAAATTCATCCCAAGACTAATTAGAACTTAGTTTTGTCAAAAATGGGTCAAGATTCGTGTCGACTTGGGACGAGATTTTGAAATTCACAGAATAAAGCGCTCAGTATGTTTATTAAATGAACGAGTGGGTTTCGGGAAATATTTTATAAAGCAACTCTTGAGTTCGGATTTTGTAGCTCTAATTTAGTTGCGTATTTAGTAAATGGCCTTTTAAATAAAGCTGGTTACTTTATTGACCGAGCGAGCACGAAGTGCGAGCGAAGCGTCTCTGCTTCAGCTTGGGCAAAAATTCTTTCGTATGTCTGGCTGTCTGTTCCAGCCTACAGGTCGCATTTCTCAACCGATTCTTGTGAAATTTTGTGAGCAGGTTCGAAAATTATTTATAATTTTTTTTATAGTTTTTTGAAATTTTTCAAAATGGCAGAGATATGTTAAAAAAACAGATTTCAGTCCGCTTTCCAGCGCTGTATCTACAGGTTGCATTTCTCAACTGATTCTCGTGAAATTTTGTAAGTAGGTTTAAAATAATGTAATTTTTTTTTGTCACGCCACTTTTTTGAAATTTTTCTAACTGTTGGAGATATGTTAAAAAAACATATTCCAGTACGGCTCTCCAGAAGTGTCTGTTCTCCTCTACAGGTCGCATTTCTCAACCGATTTTCGTGAAATTTTGTGGGCATGTTCAAAAATTGTATAGATTTTTTTTATTAAAGCCAGTCTTTCAATTTTATTTAAAATGGCGGAGATATGTAAAAAAAAACATATTTCAGTCCAGCTTTCCGGCTGTTTGTTCTCCTCTACAGGTCGCGTCTGGTGAAATTTTGTGAATAGGTTCGATAATCATATTATTATGACTAAAGTCAAGCCAATTTTTCCAAATTTCTAAAAAAAAGTATTCACCCATTATGAAAAATGATCAAAGATAGAAGCACAATCTAGCTGCGAATACTCACGTACCTACTGTGTCCTTTGAAAACTTCATGGCGACATTTTATTTTATTTTATCGCGAGGTCTACAGCTCACGGAGCAACTAGTTATAATGATTTTAAGCTATCAATTGCTTGATAAAATATTCATTTTTTTGTTACAAAAATCTAAATTATTTCTTTAGTGAACTTAATATCTACTTTAACATACCAAAAAAACATATTGTTCTCCAATCACCAAATCCTAACCCTCCCAGTCTGGTCTGGTGGTTAGGTTAGGTTAGTATGGTGATCATTTAAACATAAGCTATTATTTAGTCCAGGAAATATTAATTTAAATAAATACAGGGAAATTGCCGCTAATAGGTAGTAAATAATAAATTCGAAATAAACAAACACTTTTGTAAATATTCTTGTTGTAAATCCAAATGTAACCGGATTTTCTCAAAGGAAATACGCGTGGTCTGTTTTGCGCAGTGGGCTAGTAATGCGCAAATGCGTCTAAATGGAAACGCCTTAAGAGCTAGTCTAAAGTAAGACGGACTTATTCAAGGCTAAGTTAGCACTTCGAACAAA
Organism: Agriphila tristella; assembly: GCA_928269145.1. Lineage (NCBI taxonomy): Eukaryota > Metazoa > Arthropoda > Insecta > Lepidoptera > Crambidae > Agriphila > Agriphila tristella. The sequence continues at coordinate 23,205,631 of OV743436.1, read as the reverse complement.
GTACCCATATTCAGTGTAAATCCTATTGTACCGAAACCCCTTACTCTGTTTCTTAGAAATCTAAACCACTAACGAAATCTGTTCCACAATGCAACCGAAACATCTAGCGCTTTCCGCTGCATATTGTGAAATACGCAATTCAAATCGCATTAGCTGGTACCGTATCACGGACAAACCGCTACAACCATGGCAACCATAGGGTATTTTCCTCATTTTTGAAAAGTGCTTATATTTAAGGATTGGGACGAACAATTTAACAGAGAAATAAAAATTAATTAATTAATGTCTTTTTTTTCTCCATTAAACCAATTAAAATCAAATTTGTTTTTAATTGTTTTAAATTTACCGCCAAAACGCTCGGTTCACTGACATCTACTGAGTGACGTCAACTTTGTGTAAACTATAGACCCCGCGTTCCGAATCACGCTTACAGCACTGTTAGCGTATAATCCATTAAATTAAGTAGGTACGCAAATACCCTATTAAGTGTAATATTTTGTGACTTTTTAATTTGGTCGGATTCGCGCTAACAGCGCTGTAAGCGTGATTCGGAACGCGGGGAGAGTAAATTGTAACACAGACTACACAAAGTTGACGTCACGCAGTAGACGTCATCGAACCGAGCGTTTTGGCGGTAAATTCAAAAGCATTAAAAATGTATTTGATTTTAATTAGTTTAATGGAGAAAAAAGACATTATTTAATTTATTTTTATTTTTCTGTTAAATTGTTCGTCCCAATCTTTAAATATAAGCAGTTTTCATAAATTTGGAAAATACCCTATTGCACATAATAAATGTAACTAAAGTAGTAACGCAACACATACAAATGTCCGAAATAGTCCGAATCAATTCACTTACATAGACACACATCATTACAAGAGCTCTAAGCAAGTTTCACAGTGCAGTCTAGCAGCCAGCCAGTTGCGTCGCGAGTGCCAGACCCTAAAAGGGAGATTACCCTAAGAGGGAGTTTGATCAGTCTGGCATCAGTCTGTATAGATTTTGAATTTTGTCCAGACTGATGATCCAAAATATGTACCAGACTGATGGAATGGACTGATACTAAACTGAACATGTAATCTTCGTCTAAGTAACAAGGATGGCCGCACATAATTATACTTTACGGTTTTCACCGGATCCAATTAGAACAGGGCACCCGAAGGCGTCGTTTCCATAGAACGAGACCGATATTAAGTAAGGTAACCTCAGTTCTGATAATCGGCAGGCTGATTATCTAACTAAAAACCATCTAGCGACCAGTAATAATTACGGAATCGTCGCTGTCAAACTCGATTTCATACCAGCAATCGAGTTTCTGATAGTGCTGCCTCCATCGAACAACCAAAGAACTAACAAAAACGAGCACTTGTGCAAGGAAATGCTCCAAAATTCGTTTTATCTAACTCAGTAACCGAATTCGCTTCTTCGCTTCTGTCTAATGGTTTGATACGGGGGCCCTTCTTTTGAATCGCTCTCTTTTCTATTGATTTTCGTTCGAAATCTCATACATTTGAGGCAAATGTCAAACGAAAATCAGTAGAAAAGAGCGCTCGGCTAGCGTCGAGCGATTCAAAATAGGGCCCCTGGTGTCTATAATATGGTTTTTAGGGTTCCGTACCCAAAGGGTAAAAACCGTCTGTCTGACTGTCTGTCTGTCTGTCTGTCTGTCTGTCTGTCTGTCACCAGGCTGTATCTCATGAACCGTGATAGCTAGACAATTGAAATTTTCACAGATGATGTATTTCTGTTGCCGCTATAACAACAAATACTAAAAACCAAATAAGATAAATATTTAAGGGGGGCTCTCATACAACAAACATGTTTTTTTGCCGTTTTTTGTACGGAACCCTTCGTGCGCGAGTCGGACTCGCACTTGGCCGGTTTTTAGTTAGATAATCAGCCTGCTGATCCGATGAAAACCGAAAAATGCGGCCAGTCTAATAGCAGTCCATTAGCCTAATAGTGCTCAGTTGAGCTACTGGTTTAGGTATAATATATACTGTGACGATAGCGCTGTAACCTGCGGTCTACAAAGCTATAGGTTGGCCGCTTTCTGAACGCCGAGCTTTCTGCTTGCTCGATAATATGTGTTTATCCGACATAACGGGGCATCGACTTGTGTTACACAACATAAGGCACAGGTATTCAATAGAGAGAGAACATTTTCATCGTTTCACGTTTTTGGCGTGTATTTTACATACCTAATACACTCACACCAGGGACCTATTTGATAAACGTGACAATTTGTCATCTGTCATGACAGTTTTGTATTCATTGCGCCAACCAATATGAAAATATAAAAGCTTTTTAAAAAGAAAAACCTCCTTAAAAAAGCTAAAAATATTCTGGATGGAGGACAACTTTTTTTTATTCTAAAATCCCTACCTAATGAAGTCTCATTAGACGTTTTTTATTAAATTTGAAATGCGTATTGGTGATTTTAGTACTTATTATTTCTTTGATTTTAAACCTATTTGATTTTGAAGCTGTTTTTATTTTTAGCTTTTTGAAGAGGGTTTTCTTTTTTTAAAGCTTTTTTATTACCTAACGCAAAATCATAGTATTTTCAGGATTTCTTGAAAACTACTGAAGTGATTTAAAAAAAATGGGACCATCTCGCAAGAAAACTCAGTCAAACAAAAAGAGAACAATCAAAATCGGTTCATAATTAATGTCGAAGATATGCGCGAACAACGATAAAAAATATACAATTGAATTGAGAACCTCTTCTTTTTTTTAAAAGCTTCTTTGCTTTAAAAAAGCAATTCATAGCTACACCTCACTGAAATCCAAATTGTCATGACAATTGACAAAATGTCACGTTATAAATAGGTCTCTGACCCTACTGCAATTGTAAGTTCATTTTAATATTGTCTGTTTCTTTCCATTTATTAAAAAACTCTGGAATTGGCTTGAAAATAAAATTTTCAGCCATTTTATATTAAACAAACCAACAGTTTGACCAATGTTTCGAAATAAAAGAGAAACCATTAGGCGGCACCTTTACAATCAAGTAAAAAGCAGTTTGTAAGCAACATACACCAAAAAGCCGAAAACCATAAAACACAGAGCACACCCCGTCAACCACACCGCACTAAGTCGTTAATTATACTAAAAGAACTGATCGATATTGCTCCTTCCACCTTGATGCCTGATCTCATCTCCTAAAAGCCTCCACTTGGCCACCAAGCCGATATTTCTGTCAACCCCACGATGCTAGGGGAATTGCGCCTTGATTGTGCCAACATATCGACATGACTTTATATCTACGATGAAAATTGAGAAGTCGGGAAAATATGAGTAAAATATAATTTTCCTCCCTAGAGAAAGGCGATTTTATCCTTTTACAGGAGCGCTTACTAAACATCGAAGTTTTTCCGAGATATTGAAAGTTTTCAAATAAGGCTTGCATAGCGCCTGTCATGAGTTTTCATCTCCCCTTCAGAAAAAGTTGCATGCACAATGTAGTAGACAGCTTTTTAATGTGTTCATGTTGCCATTTCCTTTTTTGCGATTAACATCCTTAATATTTTTAATTTCTTATTCTAATACAATAACTAGGTTTTGTTTAAATATTAGGTCTTTACCTATAATATTGCAGATATTTTTATCACAAACAGGGAACCTTGTCACTTTTATGATTTAAAATATTCATCAATTGCATAATTACTGTAAGTAATAAAATAGTAAAATGTGTGTACCCCCCCCCCCCCCCTTTAACTTTTAAAATATGAGAGTGAAAAATCTAAAAAAAATATATGCCGTAGATCCTAATAAATACTATAAATAATTATTTATTATTTACAGTGCAGATCTCCCTTCGGTAATTAAACATTGCAGGTTTCATTGCTACGCTGATGATGTTCAGTTATACATATCAGCAAGTCCGGATAAAATATCTGATGCTTTGCGCAATGTAAATGAAGATCTAAATGCTATAGCTTCTTGGTCGACCAACAACGCTCTGGTTCTTAATCCATTGAAATCGAAATTTATGATTATAGGCACAAAAAAACAAACCGCGGATATCTACAGTTCTAATCCTACGCTTAAAGTTTTGGGTACTGATATTGAATGTGTGAAAGAAGCCAGGAACTTGGGAATAACAAATATTGGGAAAATAACTCTTTGACGATAATTTGCGCTTTGAAAATCATGTATTGAGTCTAGTCAGAAATTGTTTTTACAGACTAAAAATTCTCAATAGGATCCGGAATTATCTGCTACTAGCAACTTTCCGGATCTATGGAAGACTGCAGTTGTTCAGCCTCTTCCAAAAACCCTAAATCCATCAATCTTTAAGGATCTGAGGCCAGTGTGTATCTTGCCTTGTCTGTCAAAGGTATTGGAAAAGGTGGTATGTCTACAGCTCACAGATTACCTTGAGTCAAATAATATTCTTCCACTCGCGCAGTCAGGATTCAGAAAGAGTCGAAGTACCACTACCACCTTGCTTGATGTGACCAGCAATATTCTCGAAGCCCAAGATGCAGGTATGGGGACTATCCTTGTGTTGCTCGATTTTTCGCGAGCCTTCGATGCAATAAATATTTCACTACTTTTGTCCAAATTATCCTACTACGGTTTCGATGCGCCATCAGTAAAATGGTTTGATAGTTATCTACGCAATCGTTCTCAATTTGTAAAAATTAGGAAAAGCGATGGTTCTGAGATTTTTTCTAACTCAGCGAGTGTTGCTAGGGGAGTCCCACAAGGATCCATCCTAGGGCCCCTTCTTTTTATTCTTTATGGGGCAGATATTATTAATTGTATTAAGTATTGCAAATATCATATATACGCTGACGACTTACAGATATATTTATCATGTCATCCTGATGATTTTCCTATTGCAGTGGAAAAAATTAACGAAGATTTAGAGAGAATCGTCCAATGGTCTAATCGTAATTCTCTCACACTAAATCCTGACAAATCAAAGTACATGGTACTGGGGTCTAAACATCATATTTTGAAGTTCGATTCCCAACAGCTACTGATCGAAATAAATGGGGAGGCAATATCGCGAGCTCATGAGGCACGTAATCTGGGATTGACGATAGACGAGGAATTAAAATTTGAATCTCATGTGAAGGAAGTTACGCGAAACTGCTTTTACCGTTTAAAAATATTATATCGTATACGCAATTACTTGAGCACTGAGCTTCGTCTTAAGCTAGTAGAATCCCTTATTTTATCCAGATTTAATTATGCAGATTCAGTATATGGTCCAAGACTATTGGCTAGGTCAAAATCACTTATACAACGAGTTCAAAATGCATGTGCAAGATTTTGTTATAACATTCCGCCAAGGAGTCATGTATCACCATACATTAATAGAGCAAAGTCGTTGAACATGGCTTCTCGACGCTACGTTCATTTTGCCACTCTTCTTTTTGGCATAATAAAGACTCGCAAGCCCCCATATTTATTTCATAAACTTAATTGGTCCTCTCGAGCTCGTTTGAGTTGTCTTCTGTTTCAGGTGCATAAAACTGTTGCTTTCAAAGGTAGTTTTAAATATGCCGCTGTTAAGATATGGAACAACATCCCGCCTCCTATCCGTGATTCGATATCTGTTATTGGTTTCCGGTCTAAAATGAAAGAATATGCTTTGAAGTGCCAAATTGAAGGTAGAGATAGTCACCTGATCTAAAGGCTACTTAGGTCTTTCTTTTATATTTACATATATTTGCTTTAAATAAATATTTCCTGTGTGGGTAATATAATATGTTTTCTTATATTTAAATTTTGTTAAGTTCACCCAGTAGTCCTTTGTCAATACTATGTAGGTATAGGTACTGAACCCAAGATGCAAATCGTAGGGCTGGGTGGACAAGACAAGCTTATAATGTTATTTTCCATAATATGTATACAACAACAAAACATTAATTTATTTTGTATCATATGCAAGTAGTAGGTCCAATTCTGTTCACCCAGCAGTCCATTGTTATTACTATGTAGGTAGGTACTGAATCCAAGATGCAAATCGTAGGGCTGGGTGGACAAGACGAGCTTATAATGTTCACTACACGTATTTTCCATAATATTTTTATACGACAACAAAATATCAATTAATTCTGTATCACATGCAAGTAGTAGGTCCAGTCCAGTTCACCCAGCAGTCCATTGTTATTACTATGTAGGTACTGAACCCAAGATGCAAATCGTAGGGCTGGGTGGACAAGTCAATGTTTATCATGTTTACTTCATGTTTAATCCATAATATTAAAACAACAACATAACAACAATCTGTTCAGTATCATAAACAAGTACTAAGACCATAAACAGCAGAACTATGGCATATTGTTACAGCCGACTTTTTTTTTTTTTTTTCTTTTCTTTCTATATTTTATATTTTAAATATATTTATGGGTCCAGCTGAAAACCAGCGTTGTGGAATAGACTCCACAACACAAGCTGAGTCTGGTCAGCCCTTTCGGTTGTCTAATTCTATACTTTAATTAAGAATTGTATGTATTGCAAACGCCGAATAAATGCTTACTTTACTTTACTTTACTTTACTTTACTTTCTGAAAAATCACGTATCGCCTTATGCGAGTCACTAATTTTATCGGTACTCAATTATGGCGACTTAATGTATGGTCCTCGTTTATTGTCAGGTACAAAAAGAATGATACAGCGTGTTCAGAATGCTTGTGGCCGATTTTGTTTTAATATCCCTCCTCGTACTCATGTGTCACCTTTTTTAAACAGAGCCTCTATTCTTAATATGGAGTCACGCAGACAGTTGCATCTTGCAGTTCTAATGTTCGACCTTATGAAATTTAAAAAACCAGAATATCTTTACAGCAAATTGATATTTCGCTCCTTTCATACTCAGTACGGGCCAGGCATTCCCAGATCAAATCGACATCTACTGGAATTTCATGTGCATAAGACTGTGGCTTTCACGGGCAGTTTCTGTCACCAAGCGACCAAGTGCTGGAACAATATACCCCCTCCAATAAGGCAGCTGACGTCAAAATATGCATTCAAAAATCATATAAAATTAGGCTTATTGGAAATGCAAAATTTAGGTACTTATACGCACTAACAGTCGTTCTGGTCGCGGTCTCCTAATGTATTACTCCTGAATGGTATCATTTTAATTTTATTTTTTATTAATTTAATTGATTATATTATGTTTTGAATTTAATTTATTTCTTTACTAAATAAATTGATTAGAATTATATTATTATTATTTTATTAAATATTAATAATATATTAAATATTATTAATAGCAATTAATTTTATTCTTCTATATTTTATAAAAAGACATCGATTTCCACGTTTTTATTTTATTATTTGTAAAAAAAAGTTTCTCGTTTTTAATACTAGTTTTCTTTTTATCACGGCACGGCCGATTTAGTCAATGCGTCCTTGCGTCTACAGGTGACAGCTGAAAACCAGTGTTTTGCTTCATCATCGGGGCAAAGATATACGCTGAGCTTTTACCTACTTGCATCGCTGTGACACACAATTTAACCAGTATTATTTAGTTGCCAACATGTTAAGTTTTGATTGTTAAATTATCTTTTTTAATTTTAACTTTTCTGTCTATGCGCATGTGTGTTGTGATGCTAATAAATCGTCTATCTATCTAAATACTTCCAACGAAAATTGGTTTGAACGAGATAAGAATAGGAAAAATTTAGAGATAAAGCACATTTTCCAAAACCTCAAATATAACTTTGTCATTCATACAAACACTATGAAAAACAAAGTTATTTTTGCAGACGAAAAATGATAGTGGTGGTATGGGTAGCTACGGAACCCTACTGCACGTGGCCAGACACGCACTTGGCCGGTTTTTTGTTAGCAAAAATCACCACTTCCTTTTTTGTAACTAACTCGTACATAGCCTTTTTTTTTTTTTTTTATTAATATCAGATTCACCAACGTTTGAGTACATTATTACAATACCTTGGTTCTTAGATTATTAATTATGAGCTACATGTAACAAACAATTATAGGCAAATACAACATTCAAAAATTACGTATCTCTTCATAAAATTTTTACAAATAAATATTTAATTTTTCTAAAGGTGCAGTTAATTAGTATAGTTTGATAATATAATTGATTAAGGCCATTATTTCTCATAGAAATTGAGCTACTGCTTTGCGAACATAGCCTAAACTTATTTGTTTCACTTAACCTAAAAAGTATAAGCTAGCTAGTGTTCAATCATTTTACATGTTTTGTACTGTCACTAGCTTTCACGGTTGTTAAATAAAATATGAAACTGTTATTATGAAAAATGCAACTTCATGAAAATTCTCCATACAAAACGGCAATTTCATAAGTAAAAACCAATTATATCATCAGTGGTGTACCATGGATCCTCTCTGGTGTTCGGATATTTTGGATGTTTTTAGAAATCGTTAAACGTTTTTTTTTTAATGATAAATCAACTCATCGATTCCCCTGTAGCGCAAAAGTACCATGGGCAACGGCGTCACTTAACCACTCCGAAGGTTAATCACTTGCACGCTGCGCCGTCTCAACATACATTTAGTTCGAGTAGGGGCGTTAGTTGTTGCTGACTGGTTAAGCGACGCTGTTGCCCATAGTACATACCTAGTATGGCAATATTCATAAAAACGTACGTACAAAAAGTAAAAAATAAATTCTTCTGTAAATATTTATAACCCTAATAACCTATACCTACAGAAATTTTAAACCTAAAAATTTTAAACCTAAAAACGTGGGGCGCGTTTTGTAAAATTTGTCATCCATATTGTCTATTCTATAGCATGCGCCCCACGTTTTTTGGTTTAAAATTTTTAGGTTTAAAATTTCTGTAGGTATAGGTTATTAGGGTTATAAATATATACAGAAGAATTTATGTTTTACTTTTTAGTTTGTTTTTACTTGTCCATTTTAATATTTTTAGTCCGATTTTTTTGTAATAATTTAGTCCATTTTAAAAACGTGTTTTTAAAAAATATTTTTTTTCAGTAAATTATTATTTTATGCTTTTTAGTTAACGAGCTAAGACTAAAAATATACCATCTCCTATTGGAGCACTCGTCAACACGATTCAAACGAGCCCAAACTCGATGGGGTTGCATAGTTTTATTACAGAGTCTCAGTGCCCTTCTTCCGGCTCCATCATCAGACCCTGGAAACTATTTCCCAACAAAGAACTCGTCAACACGATTCAAACGAGCCCAAACTCGATGGCGTTGCATGGTTTTATTACAGAGTCCCAGTGCCCTTCTTCCTGCTCCATCATCAGACCCTGGAAACTATTTCCCAAAAAAGAACTCGTCAGGAAGATTCAAACAAGCCCAAACTCGATGGGGTTGCATGGTTTTATTATAGAGTTCCATTGGCCTTCTTCCGGCTCCATCATCAGACCCTGGACACTATTTCCCAACAAAGTCCTCGTCAAGGCGATTCAAACGAGCCCAAACTCGATGGGGTTGCATGGTTTTATTATAGAGTTCCTATGGCCTTCTTCCGACTCCATCATCAGACCCTGGACACTATTTCCCAACAAAGTACTCGTCAAGACGATTCAAATGAGCCCAAACTCGATGGGGTAGCGTGGTTTTATTATAGAGTTCCTATGGCCTTCATCCGGCTCCATCATCAGATCCTCGGACACTATCTCCCAACAAAGTACTCGTCAAGACGATTCAAACGAGCTCAAACTCGATGCGTTAGCGTGGTTTTATCATAGAGTTCCAATGGCCTTCTTCCGGCTCCATCATCCGATCCTCGGACACTATTTCCCAACAAAGTACTCGTCAAGACGATTCAAATGAGCCCAAACTCGATGGGATTGCACGGTTCCAATATTGAGTTCCTTTGGCATGGCCTTCCAGCTTCATCATCAGACCCTGGACCTTATCTCCCATCAGAGTACTCGTCAAGACGATTCTAACAAGCCTAATGACATTGGGGTTGTATTGTTTAATCATTAATTTCCTGTGGCCTTCTTCCGGTTCCATCATCAGATCAGCTCAATGACACCATAATATTGCATTGTATTCCAGTTCTAACCTATGTTCAAAGTTTCAAGTCTCTCGCTCATCAGAAAGCTAGTTTAAAATCGTTCGCAAACTTTGCGGACAAACAAACACACAAACAAACAAACGAGAAAGCAACCTAATAAAAACGTGTTAAAAAAGGACGCTTATAAGTTTCTTTCCGGTTTAGAATATACATGTAATTTACAACAGCCAAGCCAACCCTTGAAGACTGTTTAAAAAGCCCGTGTTTACGTAAACAGCGCGTGATCGCGGGCAACGGAGCGATCGCAGAAATTGAATCCGTCCCAACTTCAGTAGAACGCAGCGAGTTTACGATCAAACTGCCGACTCTAAAAGTACCTACATGAAAATAAAGCGAATGTAATCGTTGTTTGCCTACATCTCCCACTAATTTCCTTTTAAACAAACAACAAAACGGGAAACAAATTTTATCTTCAAAATTACTTAAACATAATATTTTCAAATCAGCAGAAACATGTTTGGGAAGAAGAATTTAAAGAGATCTTTCTTAATTTGACTTCCATTGCACATAAATAGAACTATTTTTCCACGACCGCTTTTTGCATGATAAATGATTATTCGTAAGACTAAACATGTGCTACATAATTTATGTCAACAAAAACAAAATACAGGTAAATTAAATATTTGTTTAAAAACCTCGTATCACGAACAAAATAACGTAGTAGACCGTAGAAATTGAATTTATCTTGACTTCAGTAGGATGCAGCCAGTTGTTTACGATCGACTTTAAAGAGTATAATTCGGCATACTACATTCGGTCTCAAAAGTTAGCTTAACACACTATAGTGCTTTTTCACACCAATTTTGATCACACACCTATGATAATTATTTACTCTGTGTTAATAGGGTCAAATGCAGACTTACACAGACACACATAGATCAAACCCCACGTCTCCTCAAGTGGTGCCCTCATCTTAATTAAATTTATTGCTCGCTAAGTACGTAGTGTATTGAAATTTTAAAAGTTGAGATTGAAGCTAAGGTTGTATAAATTTAGAAACAATAACATCTGTAATAATACATTATGAGACAAGTTAGCTTAGGTTGCTCATTGCACACTACTTTTATAGCTGCTATACGAACACTTTTACACTAAATCACTTTGGTATCCGAAGCACATATACTTTTACGCCAAAGAAAAGCGACGCCCCCTGCGCGCGAATGGGGATATGGCCGCCCGCGCACTGGTATCCACTGCAGACTTTCCCGAATATTCAAAATCTGGATCGATGCTGCCGAGGCTGTGGGTTGCAGCCCAAGCCGTAGGTGAGGGCGTAACTCTACCGAGTGTGCAATAAGCAAGAGCTCACGAGTTTCATACGACGTTTTTTAACACACTTGCGAGGAAAAAGCAAAGTAATATTACCACACAGACAGCAACAAATACGACAAAAACAAAATATGATAATTATGATGGGAAAAGGCGCGTAGGTTTTTTTTTGTTTTTTTCACACGCCCAATGCAAGAATATTTTGCGAACAACAGGGTTAGTGAGCATACAGCCTGCCTCAAAATAAAATTTTAAGTGATAAAATGCAAATATTTTAATATTTTATAACAAAATATTATGAATTATGAATAATTTGATAATAATAAATATTTGTTTGCCTCAATTAAGGACTTACAAGTTTATTTATTCCAAAAATGCATATGAATTTTCAGCAGCATAAAAACTCTTTGTTGTTACTAAAAAAATAACTGTATTACCCGGTTAAATTGGGAATGCTCTGTTTACTCGCATATAACTAGCAGTAAGGTGCCTATTTAACTTTGTAGGGATAATTCTATAACCAACTATTGTTTTATATTTTATTGCACGCGTTTGTTATAGCTCGGTTTATGGCCCTAAAAGCGTTGTATTAGGGCTCACTTTACGAACAAGTGTGTTGAAAAATATAGTTCATTGTAGTAGGTAGTAGTGTAGTAGTAGGCAAAAATGCCAAAAGTGACCACTTTTTGCTGTTTTACTACTACTGCAAGGATCTATATTTTACAGACGGTATTGTTTGCAAATAAACTATAGAACCTTAGCTTTACTTTCAACGTTTGAATTTTAGATAAATTATGTACTTAGCGAGCAATAATTTTAATTAAGGTGTGGGCGCCACTGTGAGGAGACTAATCGCCTTAAGTACATAAATTATGAAAGTATCCCGACTGCATTTCTTTGTAGATAGTTAATAAAGGCATCTATATATTTCACAGAATAAATTGCGCGAGTCGTCAACAGGTCCACTCCACTACGGACCGTAAACCGGCAGTTAGCGGGCCGGCCGCTAATTCCGGAGATAATGAACGTTATAATTGTCTCCGGGGTAATAACGACTAATTCATTAGCTGGCTCGTTTGTGCCGCGATTAGTGTCTGGGTGTTAATGGAACACTTATTTTTGTGGGTTCACTAAATTGGAGGAGTTGATTTCATTAGCTGGAAAGCTCATCATCGGTTGAATGTAGTCTGGTTAAGGTTGTTTCATAGTTTGTATTTGTCACTTCGGAGGAGCTCGGCAACGCAGTGGTTTAGCGCCTGGCCCAGCGATTGCGGAGGTTAAGCAACGTTCGCAAGGGTCGGTCATGGGATGGGTGACCAAAAATTTATTATCTCGAGCTCCTCCGTGCTTCGGAAGGCACGTTAAGCCGTTGGTCCCGGCTGCATTTGCAGTCGTTAACACCTGCCAATCCACACTGGGCCCTCGTGGTGGGTTATGGCCCATCCTGCTTACCACCAATAAGGAAGGCCTGTGCCCTCACAGTGGGGACATTAAAAATGGCTGATGGATATTTGTTACTTCAGATTATGTGCATGAAAGTGTCTGACAATAAGTAAGTGAAAATAATTAATAATGTCATAATCTCATTAACCAGTGTGTGTTGCCAGTGATGACTTACAGAATACAGCAGTGAAACGTGGTCAGTCACTAACTATGTGTCTCATAAGAAAGCTCAAGGTCACCCAGCGTGCAATGGAGAGAGCCATGCTCGGCGTTTCCCTGCGTGATCGAATCAGTAATGAGGAGATCCGTATGAGAACTAAAGTAACTAAAGTAATCGAAGCATTGTTCAGCTGAAGTGGCAGTGGGCGGGACACATAGCGAGAAGAACCGATGGCCGTTGGGGCGGAAAGGTTCTGGAATGATGACCGCGCACCGGACGACGCTCCGTGGAGTAGGCCTCCGACAAGGTGGACCAACGATATAATGAAGGTCGCGGAAAGCCGCTGGATGCGGGCAGCGCAGGACCGATTGTCATGGAGATCCTTGGGGGAGGCCTATACCTAGCAGTAGGTGTCGTGCAGCTGATATGATGATGATGATGAATGTCGTCAATAATAATGTCGTATTAGAACGTTTTTAAAAAATGTCGTTCGAATTTAGAATGTAGAAGAAAATAAACCAACGAACAAGCTAAAGAGGGGCTGTGGCTTTGGGTCGGTAATAGGGCCGGCCCTATATGTCCATCAGCCATTTTTAATGTCCCCACTGCTGGGGCACAGGCCTTCCTTGTAGGTGGTAAGGAGGACGGGCCATTATCCCACCACGCGGGCCCAATGCAGATTGGTGAGTATTAACGACTGCAAATGCAGCCGGAACCAACGGCTTAACGTTCCTTCCGAAGCACGAGGAGCTCGAGATAGTAAATGTTTGATCACCCATCCCATGACCGACCCTTGCGAACGTTGCTTAACCTCCGCAATCGTTGGGCCAGGCGCTAAACCGCTGCGCCACCGAGCTCCATCCGGCCCTATATAATAAATGTGAAAATGTGTCACCCTGTCACTGTCATGACAATTTTATATCCATTGCGTCAACCAATTTAAAAATAGAACAAACTACTCATAGCTACACCGCCATGTAAACCAAATTATCATGATAATTGACAAATTGTCACGTTATTACGTAAATAGGGCACAAAAATGATAAACTGAAAGATGTCCCTATTTACAAAACTCTGTTATCAAATCACATTGAACTTACATTAAGCTTTTCATACTTATCAAATACTGATTAAAAATCAACCTTATTTAATACACAGTCAATTTCGCCCGTAATCACCGCATTTCAGTAAGTACTTTTGGCAAGCAATTGTAAAATACAATTGCGCTATCAAACCAAACTGTGGGCTACCACCACCACAATCATATTATTATTGTTCGTAAAACGTGGAAATAATCAAACATTAAAGAAACTTCATTGTGTACTATGTATTGTATTTAAAAATATTATATACGCATTGCTATTTGGATCTTTAAATTTATTATTATTAATCCTATCTAATATTATAGTACAGTAAGTGTGAAAGTTTGTTGGTTTGCATGTTTGTTCCTCAATCACGCAAAAACTACTGAACGGATTTGGTTGAAATTTGGCACACAGATAGTAGATAGCCTGGTTTAAAACATAGAATACTTTTATCCTGATATTCCCACGGGAACGGGAACCACGCGGGTGAAACCGTTAGTGTATGAATAAACATAAAGGTAAGTGCACAAAGTTATCACCTTCTTCATGTTTATTATAAAATTGATTCATCCTAAACATTAAAAAACGAATAGTTTAACTAAATAAAAGATCGGTTGTTTTCAGTTTGCTCCTAGTTTGTAAACCCAGACGAATTGCGGTTGGCCACAGACAGCCCTCGCCTCGTTGTGTCGCTTCCTTCACTACACCACACTACCATAGACAGAACCCCATTATCCACCGCTAAAAAATTTATCAACGTTAATCTACCAGTTGGCCTTTTTTTTCTTTATTTATTTATCTTTCTTCTAAAATACTTAACGTATACCCCGCCGGTGGCTGAGCGGTCGGAGTCTTACAATAAATGCAAACAAACCAACAATCAGATAGGTTTCAATTTTGACGGTATGACCACTCAAAAATTATCATATGAGACATTCAGCCCATGGAATACTTACCAGATTCCGTTAAACAAATAGTTTTTTCATTATTATTTTCCACTTGGTATAGTCACAGAATAAATATAAGTACTACCGTACAGAAAGGAAACTGTCCGCCTCGCCCCCACCCCGCGAGTTCGTGTGCCGAATCGTGTGCTCTTTTAGTCGTGTTTGTCAACGTCAACTCATTTTTATTTATTCAAAGCAATGCGTCGTAACTTTTTAGTCGTGTTTTTCAACTGTCAACAAACACAGACCATACAACAAGTACTTGTGTATTCAAAGCAATGCGTTGTGACTTTATTTATAAAAAAAAATATGAATTGAACGCCGCTCATAAAGTACAAACTGCACGGTAGCCCTAGACATACACACACAGTTGCGCGTGTACAAAAACGTAATCTGACGTCATCTGTTTGTAATAGCGCGGTTGTATGGAGTGACCGGGGTGTGGTATAGTGCAAATGTCGCCTTTAAGCCTGTTAGGCCGGGTTTCTTACGTAAAATCGAAACACAAATTATCGATTTTCATTTCAACGAAAACCATTGATCGATTGCTCTATTGATCGATGCCTTATTAGCACCAAGCTTTAATTCCCCGATGTAACAATTCACCGAAAACCAACTTACCGATGTTTATTTCAACTACACTACACATGACCGACTAATTATTTTATCGAATGTAACATTTCACCGAAAAATCTGGTAAAGCTTTACAGTACTTAAATATTAGTAAAATTTCATGTTGGAATGATTATCAATTATCTATAATTATTTTGACTAGGCATCCGATGATGTTAAAGGTCCTGTGGGGACAAAACAAAATATTTCAAAGTACCCCACTTTGAAATATTTTGTTATGCTTGGCGAGAATTTAGGATAGTTGAGGAGGTTAGGAACAACGTATTATTACATTTACGTATTTTGCTTCATTTGGTTTTTTTTATCGGCTCAAAATGTTAAAATCTAACTGTAACTCCCAAGATTTTGTTCAACAAATAACATTTTTATTATAAGAAAATGACAGTGATTATTAAGACTTGAATTCAAAAAAAAAATTTTCTTAGGAAATACGTTTGAAGAGTCTTTAGTCGGTTCAAACCCCAAGTATATTTTCCAAAAAAAATTAATCGATTTTGCAATTCAAAAGGTGACATTTTTTAGTGACATTTACAAGCTATTTTAACAAATATGGATCAAAGGGTGTCATTTGATATGTATTTTGTTATTTTTATTTTTTGTTTTTTTTTCAAATTTCAAAACCTGCAACATAACCTATATATAATACATTCAATTTTATACAGTAATTGACACATACATGGTTGATAAAAAATAATAAAAATTGCTTAGATCAACTTGAATATTTATTTTCTCAATTTACTCAAAAAGTTAAAAACTGTAAATTACACTTTTTCTTCCTAACCTTCTCAGTTCATATCGAAAATCATCCCATAAGGGGGTAAATAGAGAGGTGGAAATTTATATGGGGAATCTATTTAGTCGCGAGCAAAAGCTAGTATTTTTATATAGGTACCGTTTTGTGTAGCTCTTTAATATAGGTACGCACAATAATAAAATTCTAATATCTTTGGGTACGCACGATAACACGGTAGGTTAAACAGTTGAACTACGAAAACAGCTTTTATTACGTACGGCATAAAGACAAGGTCAACATTTATAGTCTGACGTGCTGGTGACTTTACTAAGGTAATGTTATAATAATAAAATATTTAAAAGTACAATGATATTTAAGTACTGTAAAGTTTTACTTCATTTTTCGGTGAAATGTTACATTCGAAAAAATAATTAGGCGGTCATGTGTAGTGTAGTTGAAATAAACATCGGTAAGTTGGTGCGATGTGGGATGTTCGCGCAACGGATAATCAGTAACAAGACAGAATTTAAAGTAGTAATGAGCGTTTATTAAAGGCATACAGTGCCTTATATATTGGGAGAAGGTAGAGTACATTGTACACACACTACACCTCCCCCGTAAATATAAAAAAAAATACAAACTAAAAGTATTTTTTTAGTACACATCAAAATAATTCTAAAAAAGGATAAAATTTAATCATCCATCAAAACATCAAGAAATATCTTAAATCACTTTTTTTTCAAACTTTCAAACACAAAAAATTTGACAAAAGACAAAAGCTAAGTTACACCACAAAGAAGTTACTTATTTTTATTTATTTAACCAGTTGCTGACGATGACCTATAGTTAACGATTACATTAAAGAACAATCATTTAAGAAAAATCTTGTCACATCCGAGTTTACTTACAAAATATTTCATAATCCATTATTTGTGGAGGGCCAATCCACATTATCTAGACAAATCCATATACGCGTATCTCACACTTTACAATATTAGGTTAGGTACCTATACTATCTCATAGTCGACTCATTTTATTTTAACATTTTATCATTTCATCTTTTTTTTTACATATAACTCATTTAATATCAATATAGTGGCACTTTTACTATCACATGTGTACACATTTTATAACTTTTTCATTTCATCTTATACTTTCTTCATAATATAACAATACAGGGACTTTATTTTAAGGTCATACTCTGACGCTGCGTAGCTCGCGCACCTTCGTCATCAGTCGCCTCCAACTATTCTCACAGAGAAATCTCGTTTCTGCTATGATCGAATGAAGGATCAGAACCCTTATTTCGTACCACTTATATTCACTTTCAATACATCATCAATAATTCTCTTTTAATACATCTCTTCATATTCACATATAAAACTTCTACTTATTTCACTTTTACTTCATCTCGATCCCAAACCAACAAAAAAACTATTCATTTGTCCAAATAAATCATTAGTTGATCAGAATTTTAACTAAAGGATGATCAGTCCAAAAGTAAAGATTCCGATTAATTAATCAATTCCTACTTTAAAACTTATCATAGCGATTCCAATCCAATACCTTATATTTATCCAATACTTGTCATAAAATTTCATTCGCTATTCCATACACTTTGAAATACCTACTCAAACTAAAAAAATCCATCTCCTAAAAAAACAACGATCCTAAACCTTACTCATATTTCACATAATTATGGTTATTTTCTCATTTCCATGTTTATTTGTCTTAATCAGGAAGTTACATTTCCTAATATTTTTCTCCATTACAAACTCTTATCAAAACAAAACTTAGTTAATATTGTTTAGTAAAGTTACAAGACAATCAAAGTCATTCCCGAGATTAAAATTACATTTCTTTAACTGATACCTAAATGATACGAAGTAGCAACATGAAGTTTTTTATAGCGTTCAATTTCACATGTAGATTTTTTTTTTCGTGCGAAGAATTTAATCACCATAATAATTATTTAAAATATAAAGTTCAGAACGATTTCTTATAGTATTTTTGTAGTCACATAATGTCTGGTTTCTTTCACTTTAAAAGTCACATTTTCACCTCTCAAAGTCACATAATGTTTTTGGTTCACTTTAGTACTATCTGAAAATTGGCTAAACCATCTGCCCAGCGCCGCCGATGGGCAGCACTGGCAGGGTCGCCATGCGATGTGGGATGTTCGCGCAACGGATAATCAGTAACAAGACAGAATTTAAAGTAGTAATGAGCGTTTATTAAAGGCATACAGTGCCTTATATATTGGGAGAAGGTAAGTGTGTGTGAGTACATTGTACACACACTACATTGGTTTTAGGTGCATTGTTACATCGGGGAATTAAAGCTTGGTACTAATAAGGCATCGATCAATGGTTTTCGTTGAAATGAAAATCGATAAATTGTGAATCGATTTTACGTAGGAAACCCTGTTAGGCCATTTTTCTCAAGTTGAAATCACACAATAAAAATTACCCTCTCCACTAAATACTGCGTCACAAATAATTTTCACATGCTCTTAATATTTACGCAGCCCCTAACTATACGAATTCTGTTGATATTACAAATATTAATACTCCGGAATCAGAAATAACATTAGGATAAACGACGGAGGGAATATTAAAAAAAATCTATGGCGAGTCGGAATGGAATCCTGGGCGGATAGCCCCGGGCGAGCCACAACCGGACCGGTTTACGTAGCCGGATGTAAATCGGTACACGAATCCGGGCACTTACGTTTTCATCAATATTGTACTCTTCTGTTTTCATTTACTTTCGACTTCTCAATTAGTAGCAAGAACCTTTGTTAG
This sequence comes from Agriphila tristella, assembly GCA_928269145.1. Lineage (NCBI taxonomy): Eukaryota > Metazoa > Arthropoda > Insecta > Lepidoptera > Crambidae > Agriphila > Agriphila tristella. Next base: position 23,186,538 of record OV743436.1, on the reverse strand, counting down.
CAACCACAAATACTTTCATAGATTTTCACAGACTCTTGGAATGGAAAATTTGTTGAGAATGTGTACAGAATTTGCGAAAAACGGCAAATGTAAAGAAAAAAGTCGAATGGCACAAGGTTGTTAAGGTTTTTTAAAACTCCTTACCAACCTTGTATCATAAAATACTATATTCACCTAACAACACCTACAACCACACCCCGGGAACTCTATACAAGCGCCGCGTTTCAACTACCTATTACACAGACGCTACACAGTGACGTTTTTGCACATGCGCAACTGTGTGCGTGAAGTCTAGAGCTATTGAATGAGCACACGATTCGGCACACGAGATCGCGCGTTGGGGTGAGGTAATTGATTGTGGGGCGGGGCGGAAAGTTTAGTTTCTATACGGTAGTACTTACATCTATTCTGTCTCACAACTTTTGTACCTTGTCATAGAGCTTGAAGGAATTTCGTCATTATACACGAGCAGCTCAGTTATTACAATAACAATTGTCTCCGCCCTCGGCGCTGGCCGTTATTCACGAGGATCACAGGGACTTTTGTCTTATCCCGGCCTATTGGACAGATTTACAGGACTAGCTGTGCGGTCCATCGGCAACAGTAGCAACTTTTTTTATAGATATCTTACAATTTGAAACAGTAGTTGAAAATGTCAATTGTTCAGCACGTTTTCTTCTGACTGTATACTAAACTAATGTGTGATAACTTGCAACTCTACTACGCCATAATTGTGTTAAGGTGGGTAGCGGTCTGTAAAACTTGGGTTTTAGTATCTGTAGTGGCGTAATAAACAACTATATCACAAAGGCAAACGGTAACCTTTTTCGTGATATAATTATTATCCCTATATTATGCCATTCTTGGCATTAAAACTTTTGCCATCACCAATTTAGCAATCTAGATCCCCAGAATGAACACTACAACTTGATAATAAATTATGATTTCTCTGACAAAAATTATGAATTTTGAAATATCGAAAAATCGCTGAATCATTCATTGCATCTCGGTCTTATAATGGTATATCTTATTATCATTTATTATATCCTATTTTTCTGTAAAAGTAGAAATATCGTATGCAATACGAACTGCATGGGTGGCATTACATCATCACCCACATACGAGTATATAAAACAACCTAACCTCAGTTCTATAACTTAAAGGACATAAAGATTGGCTACCACAGCAAACTTTGGCTTTCAACGCTTACAATGTTTTGCTGTCTAGGATTCAACATCTTTACGATCCAACGTGCATCGGCATTTGGTTGCGCCAACCCATTCGATTCGAGACGTCACCGCCAAGCTACCGAGTTCTGACAGTATGTTATCGCCTTAGAGCTCTTACACACGGGCGACACTCGTCAGCGGCAGGCATTGACACCCGTCGGCAGCAGGCGTCGACACTCGTCGGCAGCAGACGTCGACACTCATCGGCAGCAGGCGTCGACACTCGTCGGCAGCAGGCGTCAACACTCGTCGGCAGCAGGCGTCGACACACGTCGGCAGCAGGCGTCGACACTCGTCGGCAGCAGGCGTCGACACTCATCGGCAGCAGGCGTCGACACTCGTCGGCAGCAGGCCTCGACACGTCGACGTCTGCCACCGCGACGCCGACGCCTACAATCGGCGCGTCGACCCCTGCCGCCGACGAGTGTTGACGGCTGCAGTTGGCAACGTGCCACCCGTATGTAAGACCTCTTAGGGCTCTTATATACCGTTTTGACGCCTGACGTCGACTCTTGTCGGCGGTAGGCGTTGACGCCTCGGCGGCAGCCGGTGATGCTTGCAATTTGCCGGCAGCCGCAGATATTCGACGCTGACATGTCGATTGTCGATGCTTGCCGCCGACGAGTGTTGAAGCTGCAGTTAGCAGTGTCGACGGCTGCCGTCCATGTATAAGAGCCCTTACACAAGTAAAAATATTATATACCTAATTCTATGAGAATAGAGTAGTTCCTCACATCCTTTCCTATGGTAAAAGGTTTTTACCATTGAAAATGGTTATCAGATGCAAATCGCCTGAGACGTATTTTTGACCATAACTCCGAGGATTTTGAGATGATCGAAATGAAAATAGTACCAAAAGATGAGGAATTTATCGAGACACGTGCGAACGTTCGAATTTTGAAAATCTATTGGAAACTTTTTTTGAAGTTTTGCAAAATTCCAAAAATTCCGGGGTGTTTGTTTACTAAATTGTAAATATTTCGGAAAAATAATAGACTTAAGAAAAAATGAAAAAAAAAGGTTCTAGGGTCCTATTAGTTTAACTACCAAATGGCAAAATAATTTTGAAAATCGGTAAATAATTGTGACCTGTAGGTGGTCCCTTTCGATTTGGAATTCTAGAAAAACGCGTGTTTTCGTACATAAAAAATGTTGTAGCTTCTATGATTATGGACCGATCGTCATGGTAATAGTGTTAAAAGATGCAAAAGCAGACGAGAAGTGCATTCGTTGGAATTTTGAAAATCGGTTAATAATATTTCGGCTGCCTCGAGGCAGTCAGGGGCGCTTTTGTGACACGAGGCGGAGCCGAGTGTCACAATCGTAAAAATAAATAGGAACTATATAATAATAGATAACTTTAAAAATATAATAGGATTTTGCATTTGATTTGATTTTGGTTTTTCGTAAATTTTTGTATTCATTTTCAATGCTCTGATTCTTGCGGGGACTGCAAAATCTGTGAATTTTTGCTCTTCCCAGAAAATTTACTTCTCAAGTCAGGTTCCTAAAATGCTTCATTGTATTTTTTGCTATACCTTTACTTCTTGAACGTCATAAATAAGTTACATCTACACAACCACCACCCTGAAGTTGCTAACTCATAAATCAAAAAGTATTCAACGGCGCCTAAAAGCTGCTGGATCGCCAACTTATGAACCGAAAAAGAACATTATTATTTAGTAACAAGAAAACTTTGCGAGACGTCTAGTAAGGTATGGCCAAAAAATGTGTCACTTGACACTTCCACATGTTCCCACGTTGCAATATTAATATCGCTGGTAATCTATAAATAGTGAGAACTAAGGAAAATGAACTTTAAAACGTGATAGACAAAGCTGTTTATTGCGCGCAGCTCTTAAACTCCGCTCATGTCACTTGGCCCAAACACTTAAGCCAGCGTTATATTATCACCTTACTTGCAAAGCTGTATAATGAATTTAGCTGAAGCTTGAAAGTCTACTATGGTTTTACTATCACGTTTACTCTAGAGGAAATGCACTGTGCTAATATGTTGAGCATCTCTTTATTGTAAGAGTCAAGTGAACAGCGAGAAACTAAGACTTCAGCTCGTACAGTTCATGAGAAATAAAACACTTTTTTATGGATACAGCACGTATATTCCAATATACGCGCTTTATAGAAGCGCGATTATAGAATCCGTAAAACAAAATTATCTAATATGTAAATAACTAGCTTCCACCCGCGACTTCGTCCGCGAGCACTTAACAGAAAATCCTTACGGAATCCTTCAACCAGGATCCGAACAGCCATTTTTACGCGATTAGGCGGGCCCACCAAGCAAACAGCCTCGCGAGGCAAAACGTTTGCCGCGTGTTACGGGCCTCGCACGAGGCTGCTCGCTTGGTGGGGACCCGCCTAGTCGCGTAAAAACGGTTGTTCTGCTGATTCTGTCCCCAACCACTTCCCGTCCACGACCCCTTAAAAAAATTGAGCCCCCATTTCACCTTCTTAGGGGCTGAATCATGTCCACCGTGTTGGACTTCAAAATAAATGTCATTTTCGCAATCACCATCCCATAAAACCCTAAAATCGACATCCATATCGACTTTTATGTTTACTTACCCACCATATTACCCCAGGGATGATTTTCAAAATAACAAATTACGTGTTTGTCTATTTAGTTTAAGACGTTCTCCTACAAAGTTTAAAGTTGTAATTTCGATTTAATATTCTTTTTCCATACAAAATTTGAACCCCATTTTCACCCTTTTAGGGGTTAAATCATGTCCACCATAATGGATTTCAAAATAAATGTCATTTTCGTAATCACCATCCCATAAGACCTTCAGAACGACATCCACATCGATTTTCATTTTTACTTATCCCATTTACCCCCGAAGGGATGATTTCAAAATAACAAAATATGTGTTTGCCCATTTATTTTTAGACGTGCTCCAACGAATTTTAAATTCGTGAAGAATATAAATGTCTATTTTATATTCTTTTGTCATACAAAATTTGACACCCATTTTCAACCCCTAAGGGTTAAATCATGTTGACGGTGTTGGACTTCAAAATAAATGTCATTTTCGCAATCACCATCCTATAAAACCGTAAGAACGACATCCATAACGATTTTTATGTTTACTTACCCCATTTACCCCCTAAGGGGTGAATTTTCAAAATCACAAAATATATGTTTGCTTATATTTATTTTTAGACGTGCTCCTACAAAGTTTAAAGTTGTAATGTCTATTTTATATAATTTTTCCATTCAAATTTTTAACCCAATTTCACCCCTTTAGGGGTTAAATCATGTCCACCGTGTTGGACCTCAAAATAAATGTCATTTTTGCAATCGTCATCCCAGAAAACCCCAATAACGACATCCATATCTATTTTTTGTTTTTTGAACCCCATTTCACCCCTATTTCTTCCCCATAGGGGTTAAAATACTACCAAAAACAATTTACGTTGCGTTAGATTTCCATCTATAAGCCTAAATTATAAATTTAGTTATTTTTACTTCGAAAATGAAGGATTTTCTATACACAACTCCATCCCCCTTTTCACCCCCTCATCAGGGATAGAATTTTCAAAAAAGCTGAGACACGTATATGTTAATTTTCAATCATCAGCCTAAACACAAAATTTGAAGATCCTAGCTTCGAAACTAAGAGACTTTCATACAAACTTTGGACCCCCGTTTCACCCCCTTGGGGGGTGAGTTTTGAAAACTTATTTCTTAGTTCACCTCTAGACCTTATAAGGAACCTATGTGCCAAATTTGGACCCAGCGGTTTGGGCTGTGCGTTGATATGTCAGTCAGTCAGTCAGTCAGTTTCTTCTTTTATATATTAAGATTATTTATCATATTAATGATGCCATTGACTTCGGTCATTTTCATTACGTAGAGTAGTTTAATAAAATAATTGACCACAACCGAAATATTTACATTTTTAATGACTATTGTCATAATATATTTCGACCTGTCAAAATATTGATTTTATCAATAATATCGTGTAAGTCAAGAAGCTTATATCCACAATGGAGGTTGCACGCCTAGTAAGTAAGTGAAGATTGAAAAATTAATTAAAAAAATATTAAAATCACGACTGCCCTGCCAAAAATGAACTAAAAAGTTAAACAACAAGTGTCATTGCAGTCGGGGTACCTTATTATGGAACAATTTTTGATCAAAGAGGTCCCCCGACTGCAATGACACTTGTTGTTTAACTTTTTAGTATGTTTTTGGCAGGGCAGTCGTGTTTTTAATATTTTTTTAATTAATTTATTTTTATTTCACACATTTTAGTGACAAATTATGTAGTTTTGGAATGTGCTCATCTAGGCCTTTCATCTGATGCCCATATTGTAATAATTGAAGAAAAAAATTTTTTTTTCACATTTGAAAATTGCGTCGTACAGTCGCTATATTGGTTTTTTCTAAAAAAAATATAAGCAAGTGTCACTCGAGATGCTGTAAGGATACTAACGATACCCCATTTATCCAAATCAGTTCAGGCATTTAGAAGTTGTGGTGGAATAAAGAAACTCACATACCCACAAACATACATGAACCCTGAACACATAACACTCTTTTTGCTTTGGGCAGTCGTGTAAAGAACCCTGAACACATAACACTCTTTTTGCTTTGGGCAGTCGTGTAAATAAAAAGACTCTTTAGTGACGTTACGGCTTATTGCTATCTCTTTCTTTTCGTTTTACAATACGTTTTCGTTTCTCACGAACAAACGAACGACGAACAACGAACACGTATTGTAACACTAAAGAAAGAGGTTGCAATAAGCCATAAGGACCTTTTTTCAATCTTCACTATGACATATGGCCGTGCAATCTCCATTTGAGGGAGGTATAAGCTTCTTAGTGTAAGTATAGAGAAGTAGAACTTATAAAATTGAATGTTTTTTATTGTTATTTATAAATTGCAAACTAAAATAAAAATTGGCTTTACAGAAATAGAGAAAATTAAAGATAAAGATTGGCAAAAATTACAATAAATATAAATTAAAACCTTTTACCATTACATATTTCTCTGATTGCTAAATTGAAAATCAATAAATACTAATGTTCTACGGTTATAGCAACTATTCAAATATTATTTTATTATCATTATACATCAAATTTTAAACTTTTAGATTTTTGCATTCACAATGCTATTTTTATATTAAGATGAATAAATAATGAAAAATATTAGAAAAAATCGGCTCACCCGTAGCAACTTAGACGGGATTCGAACCCGCACCCTTAGGATTCCGGCCCAATGCACTACCAATTATGCTACCAAGCCGCTGAGGGATGTGGCGAAATTTTCTAATACTTTCCACGCTTCCGCTGAAGATCAGCGCCATCTCACCAATGTGAAGAGAACTACTTCGACATTCGGTTGTAGCACCTTTGCAGATGCCAGACAATCAATTAAGGTGAAACAGTACAATTTTAAACTTTTAGATTTTTGCATTCACAATGCTATTTTTATATTAAGATGAATAAATAATGAAAAATATTAGAAAAAATCGGCTCACCCGTAGCAACTTAGACGGGATTCGAACCCGCACCCTTAGGATTCCGGCCCAATGCACTACCAATTATGCTACCAAGCCGCTGAGGGATGTGGCGAAATTTTCTAATACTTTCCACGCTTCCGCTGAAGATCAGCGCCATCTCACCAATGTGAAGAGAACTACTTCGACATTCGGTTGTAGCACCTTTGCAGATGCCAGACAATCAATTAAGGTGAAACAGTACAATTTTAAACTTTTAGATTTTTGCATTCACAATGCTATTTTTATATTAAGATGAATAAATAATGAAAAATATTAGAAAAAATCGGCTCACCCGTAGCAACTTAGACGGGATTCGAACCCGCACCCTTAGGATTCCGGCCCAATGCACTACCAATTATGCTACCAAGCCGCTGAGGGATGTGGCGAAATTTTCTAATACTTTCCACGCTTCCGCTGAAGATCAGCGCCATCTCACCAATGTGAAGAGAACTACTTCGACATTCGGTTGTAGCACCTTTGCAGATGCCAGACAATCAATTAAGGTGAAACAGTACAATTTTAAACTTTTAGATTTTTGCATTCACAATGCTATTTTTATATTAAGATGAATAAATAATGAAAAATATTAGAAAAAATCGGCTCACCCGTAGCAACTTAGACAGGATTCGAACCCGCACCCTTAGGATTCCGGCCCAATGCACTACCAATTATGCTACCAAGCCGCTGAGGGATGTGGCGAAATTTTCTAATACTTTCCACGCTTCCGCTGAAGATCAGCGCCATCTCACCAATGTGAAGAGAACTACTTCGACATTCGGTTGTAGCACCTTTGCAGATGCCAGACAATCAATTAAGGTGAAACAGTACAATTTTAAACTTTTAGATTTTTGCATTCACAATGCTATTTTTATATTAAGATGGATAAATAATGAAAAATATTAGAAAAAATCGGCTCACCCGTAGCAACTTAGACGGGATTCGAACCCGCACCCTTAGGATTCCGGCCCAATGCACTACCAATTATGCTACCAAGCCGCTGAGGGATGTGGCGAAATTTTCTAATACTTTCCACGCTTCCGCTGAAGATCAGCGCCATCTCACCAATGTGAAGAGAACTACTTCGACATTCGGTTGTAGCACCTTTGCAGATGCCAGACAATCAATTAAGGTGAAACAGTACAATTTTAAACTTTTAGATTTTTGCATTCACAATGCTATTTTTATATTAAGATGAATAAATAATGAAAAATATTAGAAAAAATCGGCTCACCCGTAGCAACTTAGACGGGATTCGAACCCGCACCCTTAGGATTCCGGCCCAATGCACTACCAATTATGCTACCAAGCCGCTGAGGGATGTGGCGAAATTTTCTAATACTTTCCACGCTTCCGCTGAAGATCAGCGCCATCTCACCAATGTGAAGAGAACTACTTCGACATTCGGTTGTAGCACCTTTGCAGATGCCAGACAATCAATTAAGGTGAAACAGTACAATTTTAAACTTTTAGATTTTTGCATTCACAATGCTATTTTTATATTAAGATGAATAAATAATGAAAAATATTAGAAAAAATCGGCTCACCCGTAGCAACTTAGACGGGATTCGAACCCGCACCCTTAGGATTCCGGCCCAATGCACTACCAATTATGCTACCAAGCCGCTGAGGGATGTGGCGAAATTTTCTAATACTTTCCACGCTTCCGCTGAAGATCAGCGCCATCTCACCAATGTGAAGAGAACTACTTCGACATTCGGTTGTAGCACCTTTGCAGATGCCAGACAATCAATTAAGGTGAAACAGTACAATTTTAAACTTTTAGATTTTTGCATTCACAATGCTATTTTTATATTAAGATGAATAAATAATGAAAAATATTAGAAAAAATCGGCTCACCCGTAGCAACTTAGACAGGATTCGAACCCGCACCCTTAGGATTCCGGCCCAATGCACTACCAATTATGCTACCAAGCCGCTGAGGGATGTGGCGAAATTTTCTAATACTTTCCACGCTTCCGCTGAAGATCAGCGCCATCTCACCAATGTGAAGAGAACTACTTCGACATTCGGTTGTAGCACCTTTGCAGATGCCAGACAATCAATTAAGGTGAAACAGTACAATTTTAAACTTTTAGATTTTTGCATTCACAATGCTATTTTTATATTAAGATGGATAAATAATGAAAAATATTAGAAAAAATCGGCTCACCCGTAGCAACTTAGACGGGATTCGAACCCGCACCCTTAGGATTCCGGCCCAATGCACTACCAATTATGCTACCAAGCCGCTGAGGGATGTGGCGAAATTTTCTAATACTTTCCACGCTTCCGCTGAAGATCAGCGCCATCTCACCAATGTGAAGAGAACTACTTCGACATTCGGTTGTAGCACCTTTGCAGATGCCAGACAATCAATTAAGGTGAAACAGTACAATTTTAAACTTTTAGATTTTTGCATTCACAATGCTATTTTTATATTAAGATGAATAAATAATGAAAAATATTAGAAAAAATCGGCTCACCCGTAGCAACTTAGACGGGATTCGAACCCGCACCCTTAGGATTCCGGCCCAATGCACTACCAATTATGCTACCAAGCCGCTGAGGGATGTGGCGAAATTTTCTAATACTTTCCACGCTTCCGCTGAAGATCAGCGCCATCTCACCAATGTGAAGAGAACTACTTCGACATTCGGTTGTAGCACCTTTGCAGATGCCAGACAATCAATTAAGGTGAAACAGTACAATTTTAAACTTTTAGATTTTTGCATTCACAATGCTATTTTTATATTAAGATGAATAAATAATGAAAAATATTAGAAAAAATCGGCTCACCCGTAGCAACTTAGACGGGATTCGAACCCGCACCCTTAGGATTCCGGCCCAATGCACTACCAATTATGCTACCAAGCCGCTGAGGGATGTGGCGAAATTTTCTAATACTTTCCACGCTTCCGCTGAAGATCAGCGCCATCTCACCAATGTGAAGAGAACTACTTCGACATTCGGTTGTAGCACCTTTGCAGATGCCAGACAATCAATTAAGGTGAAACAGTACAATTTTAAACTTTTAGATTTTGCATTCACAATGCTATTTTTATATTAAGATGAATAAATAATGAAAAATATTAGAAAAAATCGGCTCACCCGTAGCAACTTAGACGGGATTCGAACCCGCACCCTTAGGATTCCGGCCCAATGCACTACCAATTATGCTACCAAGCCGCTGAGGGATGTGGCGAAATTTTCTAATACTTTCCACGCTTCCGCTGAAGATCAGCGCCATCTCACCAATGTGAAGAGAACTACTTCGACATTCGGTTGTAGCACCTTTGCAGATGCCAGACAATCAATTAAGGTGAAACAGTACAATTTTAAACTTTTAGATTTTTGCATTCACAATGCTATTTTTATATTAAGATGAATAAATAATGAAAAATATTAGAAAAAATCGGCTCACCCGTAGCAACTTAGACGGGATTCGAACCCGCACCCTTAGGATTCCGGCCCAATGCACTACCAATTATGCTACCAAGCCGCTGAGGGATGTGGCGAAATTTTCTAATACTTTCCACGCTTCCGCTGAAGATCAGCGCCATCTCACCAATGTGAAGAGAACTACTTCGACATTCGGTTGTAGCACCTTTGCAGATGCCAGACAATCAATTAAGGTGAAACAGTACAATTTTAAACTTTTAGATTTTTGCATTCACAATGCTATTTTTATATTAAGATGAATAAATAATGAAAAATATTAGAAAAAATCGGCTCACCCGTAGCAACTTAGACAGGATTCGAACCCGCACCCTTAGGATTCCGGCCCAATGCACTACCAATTATGCTACCAAGCCGCTGAGGGATGTGGCGAAATTTTCTAATACTTTCCACGCTTCCGCTGAAGATCAGCGCCATCTCACCAATGTGAAGAGAACTACTTCGACATTCGGTTGTAGCACCTTTGCAGATGCCAGACAATCAATTAAGGTGAAACAGTACAATTTTAAACTTTTAGATTTTTGCATTCACAATGCTATTTTTATATTAAGATGAATAAATAATGAAAAATATTAGAAAAAATCGGCTCACCCGTAGCAACTTAGACGGGATTCGAACCCGCACCCTTAGGATTCCGGCCCAATGCACTACCAATTATGCTACCAAGCCGCTGAGGGATGTGGCGAAATTTTCTAATACTTTCCACGCTTCCGCTGAAGATCAGCGCCATCTCACCAATGTGAAGAGAACTACTTCGACATTCGGTTGTAGCACCTTTGCAGATGCCAGACAATCAATTAAGGTGAAACAGTACAATTTTAAACTTTTAGATTTTGCATTCACAATGCTATTTTTATATTAAGATGAATAAATAATGAAAAATATTAGAAAAAATCGGCTCACCCGTAGCAACTTAGACGGGATTCGAACCCGCACCCTTAGGATTCCGGCCCAATGCACTACCAATTATGCTACCAAGCCGCTGAGGGATGTGGCGAAATTTTCTAATACTTTCCACGCTTCCGCTGAAGATCAGCGCCATCTCACCAATGTGAAGAGAACTACTTCGACATTCGGTTGTAGCACCTTTGCAGATGCCAGACAATCAATTAAGGTGAAACAGTACAATTTTAAACTTTTAGATTTTTGCATTCACAATGCTATTTTTATATTAAGATGAATAAATAATGAAAAATATTAGAAAAAATCGGCTCACCCGTAGCAACTTAGACGGGATTCGAACCCGCACCCTTAGGATTCCGGCCCAATGCACTACCAATTATGCTACCAAGCCGCTGAGGGATGTGGCGAAATTTTCTAATACTTTCCACGCTTCCGCTGAAGATCAGCGCCATCTCACCAATGTGAAGAGAACTACTTCGACATTCGGTTGTAGCACCTTTGCAGATGCCAGACAATCAATTAAGGTGAAACAGTACAATTTTAAACTTTTAGATTTTTGCATTCACAATGCTATTTTTATATTAAGATGAATAAATAATGAAAAATATTAGAAAAAATCGGCTCACCCGTAGCAACTTAGACAGGATTCGAACCCGCACCCTTAGGATTCCGGCCCAATGCACTACCAATTATGCTACCAAGCCGCTGAGGGATGTGGCGAAATTTTCTAATACTTTCCACGCTTCCGCTGAAGATCAGCGCCATCTCACCAATGTGAAGAGAACTACTTCGACATTCGGTTGTAGCACCTTTGCAGATGCCAGACAATCAATTAAGGTGAAACAGTACAATTTTAAACTTTTAGATTTTTGCATTCACAATGCTATTTTTATATTAAGATGAATAAATAATGAAAAATATTAGAAAAAATCGGCTCACCCGTAGCAACTTAGACGGGATTCGAACCCGCACCCTTAGGATTCCGGCCCAATGCACTACCAATTATGCACGGTGAGCCGATTTTTTCTAATATTTTTCATTATTTATTCATCTTAATATAAAAATAGCATTGTGAATGCAAAAATCTAAAAGTTTAAAATTGTACTGTTTCACCTTAATTGATTGTCTGGCATCTGCAAAGGTGCTACAACCGAATGTCGAAGTAGTTCTCTTCACATTGGTGAGATGGCGCTGATCTTCAGCGGAAGCGTGGAAAGTATTAGAAAATTTCGCCACATCCCTCAGCGGCTTGGTAGCATAATTGGTAGTGCATTGGGCCGGAATCCTAAGGGTGCGGGTTCGAATCCCGTCTAAGTTGCTACGGGTGAGCCGATTTTTTCTAATATTTTTCATTATTTATTCATCTTAATATAAAAATAGCATTGTGAATGCAAAAATCTAAAAGTTTAAAATTGTACTGTTTCACCTTAATTGATTGTCTGGCATCTGCAAAGGTGCTACAACCGAATGTCGAAGTAGTTCTCTTCACATTGGTGAGATGGCGCTGATCTTCAGCGGAAGCGTGGAAAGTATTAGAAAATTTCGCCACATCCCTCAGCGGCTTGGTAGCATAATTGGTAGTGCATTGGGCCGGAATCCTAAGGGTGCGGGTTCGAATCCCGTCTAAGTTGCTACGGGTGAGCCGATTTTTTTCTAATATTTTTCATTATTTATTCATCTTAATATAAAAATAGCATTGTGAATGCAAAAATCTAAAAGTTTAAAATTGTACTGTTTCACCTTAATTGATTGTCTGGCATCTGCAAAGGTGCTACAACCGAATGTCGAAGTAGTTCTCTTCACATTGGTGAGATGGCGCTGATCTTCAGCGGAAGCGTGGAAAGTATTAGAAAATTTCGCCACATCCCTCAGCGGCTTGGTAGCATAATTGGTAGTGCATTGGGCCGGAATCCTAAGGGTGCGGGTTCGAATCCCGTCTAAGTTGCTACGGTTGAGCCGATTTTTTCTAATATTTTTCATTATTTATTCATCTTAATATAAAAATAGCATTGTGAATGCAAAAATCTAAAAATTTTAAATTGTACTGTTTCACCTTAATTGATTGTCTGGCATCTGCAAAGGTGCTACAACCGAATGTCGAAGTAGTTCTCTTCACATTGGTGAGATGGCGCTGATCTTCAGCGGAAGCGTGGAAAGTATTAGAAAATTTCGCCACATCCCTCAGCGGCTTGGTAGCATAATTGGTAGTGCATTGGGCCGGAATCCTAAGGGTGCGGGTTCGAATCCCGTCTAAGTTGCTACGGGTGAGCCGATTTTTTTCTAATATTTTTCATTATTTATTCATCTTAATATAAAAATAGCATTGTGAATGCAAAAATCTAAAAGTTTAAAATTGTACTGTTTCACCTTAATTGATTGTCTGGCATCTGCAAAGGTGCTACAACCGAATGTCGAAGTAGTTCTCTTCACATTGGTGAGATGGCGCTGATCTTCAGCGGAAGCGTGGAAAGTATTAGAAAATTTCGCCACATCCCTCAGCGGCTTGGTAGCATAATTGGTAGTGCATTGGGCCGGAATCCTAAGGGTGCGGGTTCGAATCCCGTCTAAGTTGCTACGGGTGAGCCGATTTTTTTCTAATATTTTTCATTATTTATTCATCTTAATATAAAAATAGCATTGTGAATGCAAAAATCTAAAAGTTTAAAATTGTACTGTTTCACCTTAATTGATTGTCTGGCATCTGCAAAGGTGCTACAACCGAATGTCGAAGTAGTTCTCTTCACATTGGTGAGATGGCGCTGATCTTCAGCGGAAGCGTGGAAAGTATTAGAAAATTTCGCCACATCCCTCAGCGGCTTGGTAGCATAATTGGTAGTGCATTGGGCCGGAATCCTAAGGGTGCGGGTTCGAATCCCGTCTAAGTTGCTACGGTTGAGCCGATTTTTTCTAATATTTTTCATTATTTATTCATCTTAATATAAAAATAGCATTGTGAATGCAAAAATCTAAAAGTTTAAAATTGTACTGTTTCACCTTAATTGATTGTCTGGCATCTGCAAAGGTGCTACAACCGAATGTCGAAGTAGTTCTCTTCACATTGGTGAGATGGCGCTGATCTTCAGCGGAAGCGTGGAAAGTATTAGAAAATTTCGCCACATCCCTCAGCGGCTTGGTAGCATAATTGGTAGTGCATTGGGCCAGAATCCTAAGGGTGCGGGTTCGAATCCCGTCTAAGTTGCTACGGGTGAGCCGATTTTTTCTAATATTTTTCATTATTTATTCATCTTAATATAAAAATAGCATTGTGAATGCAAAAATATAAAAGTTTAAAATTGTACTGTTTCACCTTAATTGATTGTCTGGCATCTGCAAAGGTGCTACAACCGAATGTCGAAGTAGTTCTCTTCACATTGGTGAGATGGCGCTGATCTTCAGCGGAAGCGTGGAAAGTATTAGAAAATTTCGCCACATCCCTCAGCGGCTTGGTAGCATAATTGGTAGTGCATTGGGCCGGAATCCTAAGGGTGCGGGTTCGAATCCCGTCTAAGTTGCTACGGGTGAGCCGATTTTTTCTAATATTTTTCATTATTTATTCATCTTAATTATACATCAACTTTTAAAAAAACCTATTTGACAGGTCAAGCATGTAAGAGTAGTGGTCGTTGTTTTTTGAAATGCATATTTGCTAATTTTCAAATTAGATTGATTTAGCCCGTAAAATATTATAATAGTTTATTAAATATGTCATACCACTTTATCCTATGTGATATTCTTCCCCTTTTTGATCAACAAATACCCAAATAAGTCATAATTCTTAAAGCGTTTTTATGGAAGGACCCGAATATCCGCCGTTGACTCTCATGGCTTAGACCACACATTCTCAAGGTAGTAGTGGACAGGTGGCTGAAGTCCCTAACACTTCCCGTCGTTAGGGAATTAGGCACGTTTACGATACCAAAGAGAGCAGTTATGCCTTTAAGGTGCCACGAAAACATATTACATGGCTTATTTTCCTAGCTCAAAGAAAATGATTGTAAAGGGAGGCGTCAGTTGTTGTTGTACATAATATTAATGAGAAGATCTATTGACATTCTTTCTATTACAAAACATTTTTGAAAGATACAAATAGGTACTTGTAATTCTTAAACCTGTTCTATAGGTCCACGCAGTGGCGGATTTACCATAAGGCCAAGTAGGCCCGGGCCTAGAGCGGCTAGATATTGGGGGCGGCCATGCGAGGCGAAAAATAGACTGATGATAGGACTGATGAAAGGATTTTGCCGCATTTGACAGGCATTTTACAGGCGTGCTGCCGGCACTAATGCAGAGACAAGCATTTTTAAATTTCGCGGATGAAACCACTGATTACAACAGTAAAAGATGAAACAGACTAAAAATCGCGCGGCGCGGCAATTTTTTTGTAAAAGTCAGGCAAGATTATAAGTAGAGTTTAGTATAATTAAAAAATATTAGTCGATTTTTTCTAATATTTTTCAATTATATTAATCTTAATATAAAAATAGCATTGTGAATGCATAAAATCTAAAAGTTTTAAAGATTATAAGTAGTTGAAACTGACTAAAAATCGCGATGAGCGGTCTTTTTTTTTGCCTTTTTTATAATCTCAAAACGTGGTCCGAGTGTAGTGTCCCTGTACAATCTGACAAGCTTTTGCCGCATTTCATAGGCTTGTTTCTGTTTAGACTGTCGTGCGACCGACACTAAGCTGAGTGAGATAGGCATTTTTGTATTTCACGGATGAAACCACATATTACAATATTAGTGAATGAAACTGATTAAAAATCACGCTGCGCGGCCGTTTTTTTAACTATGGCTAGACAGACAAAATACCTAAGTCGATGAAACTGACTAAAAATCGCGCCGCGCGTTCGTTTTTTGCTGTAGTTTTGTGCATCCTAGACAGGCATCCCATACATAGAGGCTCCGAGCTTCTCCCCCCTCCCATGATGGGAGCTGAGAAAGGGGCGGCTGGTACTATTCGGCCTAGGGCGGCCGAGACTGTAAATCCGCCACTGGGTTAGTATGGCATTCTCTAGGAAATGGTTGAGCCCATTTACCGGGATACATAATTTTGTCATGAAAAGTGATCTGTCAATCAACATCGCACTATAAAATATGCTAAACGAGTCAACTGCCGCATATCCCCTTCTACGTAGAACTTCTATCGACTTCAGCCATTTTTAATGTCCCCACTGCTAGGCCACAGGCCTTCCTTATGGGTTAATAAGGAGGATGAGCCATAACCCACCACGCAGGGCCAATGCGGGTTGGTGGGTGTTAACGACTGCAAATGCAGCCAGGACCAAGGGCTTAGCGTGCCTTCCGAAGCATGTAGTACGAGCGGCGACCGTAAGATTGCCTACGTCATCTGATACCACGATCAAACCCATGGAAAATGATCAGAAGAGTGATGCTTAGCTTAGATCAATCAGTCTGCCAAAGCTGAATTGGCCGGAATCATAAAAAAACGGGCCACTTCCGGTAAAAAAATATAGGGGTCACTTACGTCATTTGATACCGAAATATTACTAATGGCATCAGTTACCCGCTCACTGGTAAAGACAAAAAAACGAAGTCTGCCAGTTCTTATATGGCCGGAAGTACTTGGCAGACGGACTCAAAGGTGTCGAATTGGACCCCTTCGCCTACGTCATCTGATACCACGATGAAACCCACAGAGAATGATCAGAAAAGTGATGTTTAGCTTAGGTCAATCAGTCTGCCAAATTCTTCCGGCCAATTCAGCTTTAGCAGACTGATTGATCTAAGCTAAGCATCACTTTTCTGATCATTCTCCATGGGTTTGATCGTGGTATCAGATGACGTAGGCAATCTTACGGTCGCCGCTCGTACTAATAGAGGAATTCGAGATAGTAAATTTTTGGTCATCCATCACATAACCGACCCTTGCAAAAGTTGTTTAACCTCCACAATCGCAGGGCCTGGCGATAAACCACTGCACCACCTAGCTCCATGTAGAACTTCTATACTAATAAAATTATAATAAATTTTAGACATAATAACTTTATATTACTACTTATATACTTTTGATACAATATAGCTAGACTGTCTTCTATAATAAATCAAGGAAAACTAGGTTTGACACAAAAGCACACCGACTGACGTCATCGTTTATGCGACCGCGCCGATTGTCCGACGAAAACACGGACATAATGGTAAATGTCCGTGTGTACTTTATCACTATGTGAATAAAGATGTGTGTCTTAATATACATTACGCGAGAAAAAATCAACAATACATAAGATAACAACTTTTTTTTAATTCTGAATCGAAATACCAATGTAAAAACGTACTTTTAGCAAAAAAGTTGTCTCTTTGTTCTTTGCTGCTGTCGATATGGTGTAATAATATGTTATCCAGATTATTATTAATAATTTAATAAAAATAAGTAACGCCTGGCGGCCCTGGAATCTCCGACTATTACGACTTACGACATTAAGCTAGTCCCTGATATTTCGAAGCAGTAAATAATTCAGGGGCTCCTGACAGCTTTCAAAGCAACACGTCGCGATATTCTTAGGCCAAGTCTACACTGTAACCGAATATTCCACTCCACGGATTTCCCGCGGGGTTCTCATAACTGCTCCCAGAAATAGCGTAATTGGAAATTGTCGTGTGTGAAAAACGTCAGAGAAGCGTTGCAAAATATTTTTTGGACATGAATAAATCGTTGATTTGTATGAAGCCGGCTTAAATTCTGTAATTCGACGGATTTTTGGAAGCGGAAAAATTATTAGTAGGTATCGTTTATTTGCCTTTGATTTTTTACAAGCATAATAAAATTGGTAAATTGTGATATTAATAGCGACTTCATTAAAGTATACGGTGATGTCTTACTAATTAAATGCTAATAGTGGAAAAGAAGATGATAATCAGTAAATAAAAATCATCATCTTTTTAATTTTATTTTATTCGAATATTAGAAAGTATTACGATTATAGTACTTCCATACTACTTATATGTCTAGATAGAGCGTCCGCTTTTGACGTAGGTACTTATACTAAACAATACAGGCCATTTTTTTAGGTTGGTATTGGTTGGTATGCGTTTTTAGTATAAAAACTCTGGCCGCAACACTACTTACAATGTGAGTGTGTTTTAATCACCCAGCAGTTAGGTGATATTTTTTTCGACGCATTTGTAGCTTCGAATGTCTTTCTATCTAGACATATAAATAGTCAAAGCTTCCATATTTAGAGCTATACAGAGTGCCATATGCGCATATATGGAGGGTCAATCTTGCTGATATAAAAATCCTCTTAATACCCGATGTACTTTCACGATCAGTGTAAAAACAGGAAGCTATTACTGTTTGGTCAAAAAACATCGAAACGATTGATAAAATATTTTCATTGTCAGCGGCACGTCGCCCAATGCAGAACGTAGACCTCCCTTAAGGATCTACGCATACTCGAAAATAAAATTCAGTTTTCTGTATATAATTTCATAATATTTACAATCAATCATCACTAAACACGAACTTTACAGCCTAAAATTATTATTTTCTCTCTCAAACTCCCAAACTTCAAATTGTTTGAAAAGATCTTAATCGAAGATGGATAGCACATATAAACATGGCCCAACCCGCAAGGTGCTCCGAAAGTTACATGGTAAAGCTTTTAAAGCATCGGTCATATAGGCCCCGCGATGAAAAGTAGCCACTTAGCTCGTCAATGCCAATCCGTTGGACCCAGTGACTACGCGATACCACAGAATACGTTGCGCAGATGGGACAACTTTTACTGAACAAGGAGAACATGTGTGAATTTTCTTCGTGGAATACTTCGATCAAGAATACCCTAGATGTCCGGTCAGAGTCTCATAAATGGCACCTCAAATAGCGACTCACTTACAAACTGGGCGCTTATTTTGCACAAAGTAAGTTAAAAAGATGGGTTTTTGTACAAAATAAGCTTATTTTGTACAAAATAAGTGATATAAAATGTGAGTTTTACAAAATAAAAGGTGATTATGTACAAAATACATAATAGATAGCGCAGATTAGTTGAGTTTTTAAAACAGGTTTACCTGCATCATATATCGATAATATGACAATCTCTGTGTTGGTATAGAGTGGCTAATACGCTGATGACACAATAACTTCTTGGTCATTTATAATTCGTAACAATTTTATTCTACCTTCAGCTACCAATCGGAGTAATTCAAGTTATACAATACACGGTTACATTTTTATCAACCTGGAAAATTTTAGAGGTAGGTAACTTGATAAAAGTTATAAAATAGATTAAAAAAATGGTTATTTATTTTTTGTTAATCCTGAAATCGGTCCTAAAAGTAGGAAAGGAAATTTTTATCAACTGATAACATGCGTTGGAATATTAATAATAATAATATGCTAAGTATGTTGCCATTTTGTAGGAATTCATCGTCTTATCACGAAATCTCCGTGAAACTATAGTAGATTATACAACAAGTGAATAAAAAGGGAATTTAGTTCGAGGGACTAAGTTGGATCCCGAGAGTAGCGAAGGATTCTAGAATTGAATCCCGAGCGTAGCGAGGGATTCAAAAGTAGAATCCTGAGCGAAGCGAGGGATACAAAGGACCGAGATGAAATTTTTTTTCACGAGTTGTGTACTCTACTTTTTACCATTGACTGCGAGAAAACAAATAGGTACCTCTAGCAGTACTTTATACTTAGTATTTATAGTTGACCATCAGCCATTTTAATGTCCCCGCTGCTGGGGCACAGGGCTTCCTTATGAGTGGGAGGATGGGCCATAAACCACTACGCGGGCCCAATGCGGATTGATGGGTGTTAACGATTGCAAATGCAGCCGGGACTAACGGCTTAACGTGCCTTCCGAGGCACTGAGGAGCTCGAGATAATACAGTTTTGGTCACCCATCCCATGACCGACCCATGCGTGATATTAGAAGTTTTCAAATGACATAAAACAACCACGCTAAGAGAGAGATTACAGTCATGATCAGACATCAGTCTGGTATCAATCCATTTTATATCAGTCTGTATAGACTTTGAATTTTTGCAGACTAAATATCGTACCAGACTGATAGAATGAAGACTGAACATTCAATCTCCCTCTAATACATAAAAAAGCACCCAAAGATAAGACACTAAAAAGAACCTAATTAAATTGACACAAAAAAGAACCTAATTAAATTTGGCGGGATATTTTTTTTCGTTTAATTTTATTATGTAACTATGGAATAGCTCCATAGCGGCCAGTAGGTATTGGAACTTTTTTGTACGAATTCATGATGCACGCTTGTTCCAAATTCAAATTATTTTTATTCACTCGGTGAATAAAATCGCTTATTATTCACTCTTATCGTTGAATTAAACGCACTTTTTAGAGTGGCGATGGTAAAATAGTAGATTATACAACAAGTGAATAAAAAGGAAATTTAGTTCGAGGGACTAATTTGGATCCCGAGAGTAGCGAAGGATTCTAGAGTTGAATCCCGAGCGTAGCAAGGGATTCAAAAGTAGAATCCTGAGCGAAGCGAGGGATACAAAGGACCGAGATGAAATTTTTTTTTCACGAGTTGTGTACTCTACTTTTTACCATTGACTGCGAGAAAACAAATACCTAGCAGTACTTACTTATAGTATTTATGGTTGACCATCAGCTATTTTTAATGTCCCCACTGCTGGGGCACAGGCCTTCCTTATGGGTGGGAGGATGGGCCATAACCCACCGCGCGGGCCCAATGCGGATTGATGGGTGTTAACGACTGCAAATGGAATCGGGACCAACGGCTTAACGTGCTTTCCGAGGCACGGAGGCTTAGAGCATTTAAAACGGAGGAGCTCGAGATAATACAATTTTGGTCACCCATCCCATGACCAACACATGCGACCCATGCGTGAAATTAGAAGTTTTCCAATGACATAAAACAACCATGCCAAGAGAGAGATTACATGATCAGTCTGGCATCAGTCCATTTCATCAGTCTGTATAGACTTTGAATTTATGCAGACTGAATATCGTACCAGACTGATGGAATGGACTGACGCAAGACTGAACATTCATCTCCCTCTAATCTCTAATCGATAGAAAAGAACCCAAAGATAAGACACTAAAAAGAACCTAATTAATTTTGGCGGGATATTTTTTTTCTTTAATTTTATCTATGGCTCTATGGAGTAGCTCCATAGCAGCCAGTAGGCATTGGTACTTTTTTGTACTAATTCATGATGCGCGCTTGTTCCAAATTTAAATTATTTTTATTCACTCGGTGAATAAAATCGCTTATTATTCACTCTTATCGTTGAATTAAACGCACTTTTTAGAGTGGCGATGGTAAAAAAGTGTTTTTTTTGGAGTCTATTTATATTTTGTGAGAAAGATTCCGAATTACCTGATGAGTTTTTTTTATTTTTTATTAACCGACTTCCAAAAAAGAGGAGGTTCTCTGTTCGTCTGTATATTTGTTTTTTTTTGTGTATGTACACCGATTACTTGAAAACGGCTGGACCGATTGAAATGATTCAAACGTTATCACATTAGGTAAACACCCATGTTGGTCCCATTTTTTTAAATTTGGAAATCGGTTCAGTACTTTTCAAGTAATCTTGAAAAAAGCACGAAAATAGTATGATTTTGTGTGAATTACCTCGATGATAATGGTCGTATTACTTCTTTGAGAATAATAAAAAGGAAGGAATCTGTACTCCAGCCCCACCCGACTTCAATAGACGTGTTTTTATTATAACGAATATTATTTTTTGCTTTTTAGAGGTAGGTTTTTTGAAGTCGGTTTTTTGTTTTTTTTTAAAACAATTTTTCCCATTTACTGTTCTCTGTTTCTGACGGGATTCGGCCCTAAAATTTTCTTAAGTAATAAAAAAGTAACCTTGTATTTATTAAAATGAATTGACAAACATATTAAATCAGTTAATCTTTGTATCATTGTCTTATGTCTTATGTATGATGAATGAACAGAATTATTAATCAGAACTTCTAATAGCCACAATCATGAATGAGTGAATGGTTCTCAACTAGCAATAAACATTCTGAACTTATCGAATTCACGTCAGTTCTCTTCAATTTTCGAAGCTGGTTGGAATAGTTCAGATAACTTAGAATCTAAATATTTCAGTTATGAAGAGAATGTTCTTTGAAACTTAGTAATTTTACTACATACGAGTAATTTAGCGATATATTAAGTTTCACAATATACTAACGATTGTCGGTGAACGGGTGCAGAATCAAAACAATTGTTTTCATACTTTGCACAGAAAAGGACCAACAAAAGAAATACATACAAAAATGAAAACATTTCTCATTTTATGCATATCACTGAATACTGCCTATTGTTTTTTTGATATACAAGACGTGATGTCTGAGGCAATGACAAAGCTCCCGAAAGGCTTTTCGACTGCTATAAGAGACATAGCAGAAGGTCTACCGGCTAAAACAATCACTGTTGTAAGAGGAGAATCTACAAAAATAAGGTACCCATTTAATATACCCTAAGCCCGGGTCAAACCGGATGCAGCACAGCGCGTAGCAACGCAACACGTAAACGACGTTGTAATGTATGAAAAGCTATGTTATATTTCACACCTAATGCTTGACTGATGCGCTGCATCAACTACGCCACGCGCTGTGCTGCAACACACACGTATTTGGTTTGACCCAGGCGTTACAAATTCTACAAGAAAATAATGTTTTTATTATTATTGCGAAATAAACATACATGTCCCAGAAAATATTGTCAAGGAATCAAGGACTCATGACAAATCGTGAAAAAAATTGCTCTTTCATACAAAGTCATATTATAATACCTAACTCGAGCAAAATGTATGTGACCGCTGATTTCTTGAGTTTTGTTTTAAACTCCCAGACATAATAAAAGTTATTCGATTTTTTTTGTCAGTTATTTGACCATTATCTGAAACACCCTGTAAATAATTATAATCCGTACTCTTTACACAAAATCAGTAAACGTAAAAATGTATAAATAATTATGTGTGAATTTAAGTTTTTCTAGCTAAAAATTTAAACACATAATGGATGAAAACTAGGATTGTATAGAATTTAATCTAATGAATAAGAGATAGTAAAACATTATTTCGTTCGAGGGATGCTTTTCACCAGCATCGTAAAATATGTTGTAGAGAGTAAACTCATAGAGGAAGATTACACGAGTTATTCCCATCCGATCCCCTGCAACCGATCCCCTGGTGGATCGGTTTTATTTTTAATTATTTTTTATTCCCATCTGATACCCTAGTACTTATTAGCTTTATTTTTCTAGGTACAGTGGTACTGATGTTCAAAACTGATTCTGTGGTATTTATTTACTACATTAAAAATAATTGCTCAATAAATTAATATTTGATTTTCATACTTCTTTTTCTTCTGACCTACCTTTTCTTGGTTAGAAATACAATAAGGGGATCCGTTGGGAATTGAAAACTATAAATAAGGGGATCGGTTGGGATTTTTAATTCTCGGTAGATCAGTTACAGTGGATCGGATCGGATGGGAATAACCCGATTACATGATCATGTAGACTGGCGGGAGACTGATGCAATACTGCCAACTGCACTGTTTATTCTATGAAATTTCTAAGGAAATTATAAGTACTTAAGTACTTTAATTTCCTTGGAAATTTCATACAAAAAATGGTGCAGTTGGCAGTATTGCATCAGTCAGTCCGTCGGTCTGCATGATCGTGTAATCTCCCTCATAGAACTACTATCCGCTTTTTGGGAGTTTATTTTTTACTGTTTTATAGCAGGTGACGCGCAAAGCACCACTCTATTCAGCCACGTTTGGAACTTCACATTGATAGTAGTTTGAAGCATTCCGCGAATGATTTTATCATTGTGTTTTAGCGTTCGATGGAGGTTTGTTAATACGCGCACCTTTTGCGTCGAAAAATATTGAAATAGGTTCTTTTTATTTTTTATTAATAGTCAGACCAATTAGAAATTATTCCAAACTAGCGGCCGCCCGCGACTTCGTCTGCGTGGAAAGTTTTTTTGCTATCCCTCGGGAACAATACTTTTTTAAAGTTACTCTATGTCCTTCTCTGGACCCCTGACAAAATGTATGCAAATTCATGATGATCAGTTCAGTAGTTAAAACGTGAAGGCGTAACAAACAAACAAACGGACTTTCGCATTTATAATATTAGTAAGGATAAGAGCAACTATTTCCATCAAAATTACAGTAATTTTTACAATAGTATGCAAAAAAAATCTTTACTATCCTCTTACCCCCGTATCTGTAGACGAGTTAGTAATGACTTGAGTTGAGTTAGTTGACAACTTTCAATTTTCAAATGCTTTAATATTATATACACATGGAATTTATGGTATAATTATATTAAACGCAGTTTTAGTGCAGTTTTGTTGCATTTAAGATTAATTTATACTATATAAATTATTGCTTGTGAATATAATATTTGAAAATTGCAAATTTTACTCAAGTCATAACTTACTCCTCTATAGATACGAGGGTTAGACACAGGTGCTTATGATAAGTAGTTTTTTTTTTTTTCAAAGTGCTGTTGTTAAAGTAAAAATATTTTACTTTTACTTTTTTTAATATTTCAGATCCCAAGATGTATTCGAATTGCTCTCTTTATTAAACGAGCACAATATACAAGTTATCAATCTGGACATTGGGACGAAACAAAACCGGGATAAGGTGAGATTGAATATATGGGGAGGCGTGTAATCGAAGTTTCTCTTTGTATCCGCTGACAATCAGTCGTTTGATCTCGACCCGCCACTCGTAATAGAATTATTTCCGTCGTCGTCTGATAATGACAAAGGTCATAGCAACTATCTTGACTGTGACAATAGTCAAAGAAATGCCTTTGAGACCTTTGATTTGAGGCATATACCTGGACATAATATATTGTTCTTGTAATGGTACATTCTATTTGATTAGCTGTGTAGTTGTAATGACAGCCTTCTTACCAAAATTAGAAAAACTACTAGATCGGTTTGTTATTCCTTAGGTAAATAATAATATAATATTTTTTGGTATAGGTAATTATTTTAACAAACTCTTTCAAAATATATAGAAATCTATGTCCTTTGAATAAAGTTTGAGGCAAACCGAATGCATGTGCGTTGAAACACAGCGCGTTGCATTGCGTAGCGTGACGGCAAACAACGTTGTAATGTAAGAAATGCTATGATAAATGTCATACCGAACGCGTAACTGCTGTACAGCAGCCGCGCGGCAATTGGAGTGACGAATACATAAATACAAAAATCGACATTCTGGAATGATATCAAAAAAATATTGACCCGGGGTGTGATTCTTGCACTTATCCTGTTTTAATTATTAAACAAAACAATTTGCCTCAGTCTCAACAAATAGGTATCTGGATATGACTGTACAACCGCAATTAACTTAGCTCAAAGAAGTTTCAACATTTATTAAGACCTCATTTCTTTTCCCAGTATTATAGTTTCTTGAAAAAGGCACTCGACGCGTCGGAGGAAAGAACCAGTTTAATCCTCTGTGAGCCTTTTGAATGCGAAAGCATCCTTTCTCAAGTGAGTTAATAATATGTTTATTTATTTTTCAAGTGCTTGCTTACTTCCAATAATTATGGAGCTCACGGAACATTATTTAATGTGTATGTGATATAAGATAAGAGTGTCATTTCGAGAATATCTAGCTTGACAGACCTACCACCTAATTCGTAACTCAGTTGCTAACACTCGTTTGAAATCTATTGAAAATGTTTGAAATTAATTAAATTTGACAGTTTCAGTTGATTACGGACAACAAAGTTACGTAATCAGGAGGCTGTAATCAAATGGATCTATGGATCTACTATAGATCTCATTCAAAGGCATTCGTCTCCAGTCTGAGGATATTATATACGAGCTTTTGATTGAGATCTACTATAGATAGACGTCAATCAAAAGCTCGTGCATAATATCGTCGCCATAGTTCATAGAGTAAAGTAAATGCCATAGTTTCAATAGATATAACAGACTATTAACCCACAACAATAGCTAAAGCTTTAATCAGTCGCTTGACCTTCCAATAATGTCCAATAATAGGGAATATGCATAAGTCACCGATTTTGATGAAATTGAGCTTGATCGCTGCGGACACTTATAAAAACATGATGGAACAGGAAAAAAAATAAAAAATGAATTATTTTAGTTTTATCACATGATGAAATCAGGGGAAAATAACGATATTTTTTTTTTCATTTTCGGATATAATGCACTTTACAGTCAGATAGAATATCGAATAAGAAATAATATTTTGTATGGCACATATGTACTTAAACGCAAAATTTAGGGAGATAATTGAAGATTATTGGCTAACTCCATATTAAACGCGCCGAAACACACCTGAAACGTGATGTGTGACGTCACCGTTTTCTATGGAGCGTTTTCGGCGGGTGCTGCTACGCGCTAACTTCAAGTTAAGTTTAAGTCAAGCGCTAACAACAAAAAACGCAAGAGAAAAGTTTTAATATTACAGTTAATTTTCTTACGCATTATACTTTTGATTAAGATTTAAAAAAAAATTGATGCATATTCCCTATTGTGAATAGCATTAACGAAGAGTATGCATGGACAGGGTTTCATAATAGACAAATTAGATTTGTGATACACTTTACGGGAAAATACGCTATGGTTCACCTGATCAATATCCCTATGCTTCAATCACCACATTAACTAAGCTCGTCTAAACAGTATACCAAAATACACTGCAAACTGCTCTCACACTTTGACAACTTTTAGTGTTGCGTCACACCTGTCGAAAGTACGACGAAGTTTCGGTCTCTTTACACAACGTAATTTCGGCTGAGTGTCACAGGTTACTTCCAAAGCACTGCGAGCATTTTCAGCCGAATGTACAGCGCTGTACCTTTACCTTGTGTGACGCTGGCTGTATGCTAAGTGCGGTCTTTCCGATTTGTAGCGCTCGTCTTTTGTTTAAATATGCTCTTACAAATTGTCTATACGAAACGAATGTAAAAATAGTGTTTTCAAAAAACATGTTATTCAAAAGTTACTACCGCTGAAAAACTGTGTAACTGTTTCATATTCCAGCTTACAGAAGCTAACTTGATCCATCGCAATATTCTGTACATCTTTTTCTGGCCAAGTGGCTCCATCAGTGAGAAGTTTCTCTACACTATCAAAGAAGCAATGCGAGTAGCAGTTATCACAAACCCGAGAGAAAGCGTGTAAGTACAACTTCAGATACAAATAAATGATTTGATGACAGTCAGGACATAACAAAATAATGACGCTAATGAAAAAACTTAGCTTTTTGAGCCTAAC
This sequence comes from Agriphila tristella, assembly GCA_928269145.1. Lineage (NCBI taxonomy): Eukaryota > Metazoa > Arthropoda > Insecta > Lepidoptera > Crambidae > Agriphila > Agriphila tristella. Next base: position 23,159,147 of record OV743436.1, on the reverse strand, counting down.
CTGTTTTAAATTAATACAATATATATGTCAACAAATAATTTGCAGCCCACCATATTTCGATTTTTGAAAGAAGTAAAGGTTAAATTTCATCTCATTTCTCTTCTGTTTAAAAACGTGTGTTAACAGAATTAAAATTGAAGATTAATTAACTACATGAACTTAGTAAACAGCTTTATTGGAAACGTATGAAAATGTTACACGCGTTATTATTAAAAATATTATTATTTATTCCGCACAACAACCGAGCAAGTAATGAAGTAATAACCCCACCAGCATGAAACTAACTTGATTGTAAACTGCCAGAACTAATGAGTGCGCACACCTTCCTGAGTAATTGTGTAAGACGAAGCAATAAATAGACTCAGCTCTATAAATATACCTGTGTTTATATTATATACTTACGTCTGTCTTATTATTTATTATGTTAACTCGAGCTAAAAAAATTAATTTTGTTCTTGTAAAAAAAAATTAATTAGTGTATTTATTTGCGTAACTAATACCAATTCATTTTGATTCACTGGGCACTTCAATGAACATTTATAATAAGATAAATAAAAATAATTAAAAAAAGATTACCGAAATGCGAGTTTTTTAAAATCGAAACCGAAGGGAAATCCAGCTCTACCTTGCCTATTTATCACCAAATGGTGGACTGTGCTGGATTGCGGTGGACCGTGGCAGATTGTGGTGAACCGCGGCGGACCGCAGATGCGAAACTTATCAGATTTATTTTATAAGTAATATCAGAAGATTGAATAAAATAAAAATAAAACTTCAACGTGGTAGGTACTGTCTTCTCTGTCGCTTTATTCGCGCCTCTTCTTGGGAGAAAAGCTTTAATAAGTAGCAATTATCTTCTTTTTAAATAGGTAGTTGAAGGCATTCCCGTACCAAGCTCATCATTTTTTGCCGATTAATAGTAAAACCGTCCGGATAGCGATAGACTTTTATATTTTTAAAATAGACCCTTTACTAAAATTAAGTGATTAATCATAAACAAAATCGTGTGTTCTACGATTTTTACACGACTGCCCAAAGCAAAAAGAGTGTTATGTGTTCAGGTTTCATGTATGTTTGTGGGTATGTGAGTTTCTTTATTCCACCATAACTTCTAAATGCCTTAACTGATTTGGATAAATGGGGTATCGTTAGAATCCTTACAGCATTCCAAGTGACACAGGCTATATTTTTTTTTTAGAAAAAATCAATATGGCGACTGTACGATGCCATTTTCAAATGTGAAAAAAAAATTTTTTCTTCTATTATTACAATATGGGCATCAAATGAAAGGCCTTAATGAGCACATTCCAAAACTATATAAAATGTAACTAAAATGTGTGAAATAAAATTAAATAAATTTAAAAAATATTAAAAACACGACTGCCCTGCCAAAAACATACTAAAAAGTTAAACAACAAGTGTCATTGCAGTCGGGGGACCTCTTTGATCAAAAATTGTTCCATAATAAGGTCCCCCGACTGCAATGACACTTGTTGTTTAACTTTTTAGTTCGTTTTTGGCAGGGCAGTCGTGTTTTTAATATTTTTTTTAATTTATTTAATTTTTTCCAAAAATAGACAATATAACGACTTTAAAACCCTGTAGACGCTTGAGATATCAGAGTTATATACGTATCCCTCACATTCTGCCAACTCAAACCCCGTCCTGGCTTTGTTGATGATGATGATGATGTAAGATAATCAACTTATCAACAACAAAAGCACAGTCAATAACAATAAAAAGTTATTGGAATAAAATAACCCATAATTTTAACACAATCCATCTTAATCATTAATTTAGTAAATATATGAACAGTCCAAAAACGATGAATCAACATTAACGGCCCAACTACTTATGACGGCAGCTGGTGTTTGATCAATAATTAATTAATAATGAGATTAACTGGCGCACCTGATAAGCCACTGTAATACCAATTTGAAGTATTTGTAACAAATGGGGAATGTCCGAAAAAATCAAATTGGCTGAATATTTTTCTATAGGTAGGAATAAGCTCCCTTAGTAATAAAAAAAAGTTTCAGAATAATATTGGTTGCGTGAAAAAGTTTAAAAAAATTAAAGTCTCTTCGAATTCACCAATATACAAAAGTAACAGCAGAATGGAAATAATACCTTTGCCACCACCTGCCACAACCACAAGATGGTATTAAGAAAAAGTATCAAACATGACAAATGTCAAAATGTCAAAACTTTTTATTTTTTATTAGGGTTCCGTACCCAAAGGGTAAAAATGGGACCCTATTACTAAGGCTCCGATGTCCGTCTGTCTGTCTGTCTGTCTGTCCGTCTGTCTGTCTGTCTGTCACCAGGCTGTATCTCATGAACCGTGATAGCTAGACAGTTGAAATTTTCACAGATGATGTATTTCTGTTGCCGCTATAACAACAAATAGTAAAACCAAATTAAAATAAATATTTAAAGGGGGCTCCCATACAACAAACTTTTTTTTGCCGTTTTTGGTACGGAACCCTTCGTGCGCAAGTCCGACTCGCACTTGGCCGGTTTTTCATGTTGTTGTTGTGGCAAATGATGGCAAAAGGAATTACCTCCATTCTGCTGTTACTTTTACACAATATGTAAGGTCGAAGAGGTTTTAATTTTTTTAAATTTTTTTACGCAACGGAAAATTCTGCAACTTTTTTCTATTACTAAGGGAGCTTATTCCTACCTATAAAAAAATATTCAGCCAATTTGATTTTTTTCAGACATTCCCCATTGTATAGTACGCACAAGCAGTAAAATGGAAATAAATGTAATGTTTATTTTTATACACTTTTAAACTTTCGCGCTGACAGTCAGCCCGTGACCACGGCGGATACAACTCGGTCGAAACGTCGGGAAAAGGTAGCTGTTCAACACCTATGTTTAGTTAAAAACGCGTTTAAAACCTGTGTTCCTAATCTAATGTTTATTTTTGTTGGTTTTAAATTGGAGAAAATCTAGGATATAATGAAATTGGGTTTGGATCAGCAACGCGAGAAATTACCCTGAGGAAAGTTTATAATTCCAAACACGAACCGCAATACGGACGTTCGTTCCGCTTAAACAAACAAAAACTAGATTCCAATACAGTTTTAGATAATAATGAATGTTTGTACGTTTGTCATCTATGCATTTTAAGCCATGGTGAATCTGCGGGTGGAAAGCAAGTGGAAAGCTAGTATATAAAATATAAAACAGCCTCCATGAACATTTCAGCGTGTACGTACGAGAACTAATTTCACGTCAGCGATCACGTGAATGTATCAATGTCACGCAACTCGTCATTCGTTCACCATTACTCATTCAGTACGGTCGTTAGTAAATAAACAACGACAGCGCAGTGCACGCCGGGTGGTCCGAATCGTATTAAATTGTATCATCAGTATCTCACATTTAACAAATCAATGGTATCCCAGATATTCTGTTCTACGGGATAGATAAACTGTTTCTGGAAAAATAATGCTTATCGCACACTTTTCCATTTTAAATTAACTCCCATATTCACTTCAATCGGCTGCCATGTTTCCTCAAAAAGTTTGTAAGTCAGCAAGTAAAAACGTATTTATTTCACTGGTGAGCTATAGGTAGTATTGTTGTGTGGTCTGTGGCTATAGGTTACGTAGTATTGTTGTATGGTCTGTGGCTATAGGTCTTCATCATCATATCAGCCGCACAACACCCACTGCTGGATATAGGCCTCCCCAAGGATCTCCAAGACGATCGGTCCTGCGCTGTCCGCATCCAGCGGCTTCCCGCAACCTTCAGCAGACGTCGGTCCAGCTTGTCGGGGGCCTACCCACGGAGCGTAGTCCGGTGCTCGGTCGCCATTCCAGAACCTTTCCGCCCCAACGGCCATCGGTTCTTCTCGCTATGTGTCCCGCCCACTGCCACTTCAGCTGAGCAATCCTTCGAGCGATTTTGGTTACTTTAGTTCTCCTACGGATCTCTTCATTTCTGATTCGATCACGCAGGGAAACGCCGAGCATGGCTCTCTCCATTGCACACTGGGTGACCTTGAGCCTCCTTATGAGACCCATAGTTAATGACCACGTTTCACTGCTGTAAGTCATCACTGGCAACACATACTTAGACTTTCGTCTTGAGACACTATGGCTATAGGTATATATGATTAATTACATAATCCTATTTAGTTATCCTAGTTAGCTAGCAATTTCAAGTAAAAACCGGGCAAGTGCGTGTCGGGCCACGCGCCGTAGGGTTCCGTAGTTACCTTATACCATACGATATTTAATACCACTATTATTTTTCGTCTGCAAAAATAACTTTGTTTTTGACAGTGTTGGTATGAATGACAAAGTTATATTTGCGGTTTTGGAAAATGTGCTATATCTCAAAAACTATTTATTATATCTCGTTCAAACCAATTTTCGTTGAAAGTGTTTATTAAGATCTACGGCATATATTTTTTTTAGATTTTTCACTCTCTTATTTCAAAAGTTAGAGGGGGGGGGGACACACATTTTACCACTTTGACAGTGTTTATCTTTCAAACGGTTGACTTTGAATAAAATTCGTCTTTGAAACCTCAATGTCATTTTTAAAGACCTATCTATAGATACCCCGCACGTATTGGTTTGAACAAAATTTTTTTTTACAGTTTCAGTTCCATGTATAGGGAGCCCCCCCTTAATCTTAATTTTTTTTATTTTTGTGTTAAATTCGTTAAGCGGTTAACAGAATACATCTACCTACCAAGTTTCAACTGTGTAATCCTAATACTTGTAACGTTACAAAGAAGAGGGGAAGATAGAGAGCCTACCTAGAGTAGAAGGATTGAATCTAGCTAGTTAAGGAGCAAAGTAGAAAGATGGAAATATAGTACCATTAACATTTATTTACACTAAACCTAACAGACAAGAAGCTAAGGAACTTAAATGCTACGAGGGAGGATAGGGGAAGGGGCGAATCTTCAGAGGCTTGCAGAGGGACAGGGGAACGTAATCTAGCGCGCGGAGAGGGGACGCGGAAGGGACGTAGTGGTACCGTGGATGAGCAGCGTAGACAGGCCGGAGATGGAGCGCAGATGAACGGAGGCTGGCCGCAGATGGAGCGTTTCAGCAGTAGGATAGTTGGTGCTGACCAGCAGGAGTTGGAGACTCGCAGCACCCGTAGAACTAGTTGTCACTTCGCGGCGCGGGCTTTCTTGTAAGGCCCGGGAACGGAACGGAACGAACCACTACACGTTTTTTCACCGTAGATCTCGAAGACTGACTGAGCCCGTAATAGGTTTGACAATCCTTTAAGTGTCCGGGCACGAAAACTGCGACGGCGGAGCGGCAGCGGGGCGGCGCGACAGCGGAGCGGCGGCGATGCATTCAACAGTATGGCACAGTATGGAGACGCGCACGAAACGGGCGGTGGCAGAGCGGGGCGACGAGCGATGCACGGGCGGGAGGAGAGCGACGAAAACAAATGAACAAACTAGTTGGATTTGGTAGCCCGCGATTACAGTAGTGTTGTGTTGAATAATATAATAGTGTCTGTTTGATTACTAGGTAGTACCTATTTATTCAGTATGGATGTCGGCATCTTGGACATCATTTAAAAAACACAAGATGAGCAAAGAATCCGGTTTTGAAACTAGTTAACGCCTATACTTAGACCATTTTTTCGAACTAAATAAAATTTTTAGACATAGGATATATTTCGTCCTTTGAATATTTTTCGGTATTGATTTAACAAGAAATTGTTTCCATAGCAACATCACATTTGACACATCAATAGAAATAAAAAAAAATAAGAAGTTACTTTAGTGGTATACCGTGGTCCTACCAGTAGGTCAAATCGGTAGGTCCACGGGCCCTTAATGGTATTTAGCCCATCTGTCACAACACTACTAGCGCGGCTGACCGGCCGCTAAGTTTCGTGCCCACGTTCTCATCGCCCCGCCCCGCCGCCGCTCCGCTGCCGCGCCGCCCCGCCACCGCTCGGCCGTCGCCACTTTCGTGTCCGGACACTTATACTCACAGTAAATTTTGAAAAACCGAAAGAAAAATGTAGAAGAAAAATAATACAGCATTTCAAAATGGGAATTCGTGTATTCGCTCGGCAGCAATACAAAAGAGCGGGATGGCCAATAAATTGATAGACAACCTACGCAAGTGTGAGTAGAATTGAAAAAAACAAATAAACTTAGCTGACTTATTCCCTAAGAAACTTAAACTAATTAAAACTAGCTTAAAACTAAGAGCTCAGGAGCGACAGGCAGCACGCTACATACTTTCGGAGTAAAGTGGCTGTGACATACGGACGGACAGACAGACAGACAGACATGACGAATTTATAAGGGTTCCGTTTTTTGCCATTTAGGCTACGGAACCCTAAAAATGGATTTCAATGTAGCTACGAGATCGTTACGATGTTGCTAAGATGTCGTTACGAAGTCGCTACGACATGCTACGACTTGCTTCGACATGAGATTCGTAAATTGACTACAGATACTATTAAAAATGTATAATACTCGTGGTACTGCCTCGCTCAATACACTCATTTCAAAATGCTTGTCGATCCAATTAAGTTTGTCAATAATGGGAATGAATAACCGACGCGTGTTACCGGCGATTTGAGTGCTGAAATTACATAAGAGCGGTTCAATAATTTTGGACAAATGAATGAATATAATTAATAACAGTATTAACCTGATGTTTTGTTTAATAAATGAACTGATAATGATTTTAATAGAGCTAAGAACAGATTTTTTAAAAAGAGTATGCCTTATCTACCTACTGCTTTACAATAACAACAAATAAGTTTTTTTTTATCTGCGCAATAATGCATAAATCATAAAATCAATAAAAAGTTACATACATTGTCAAATTGTCGATCATCAATCTTGCTATACTTTTTAGAGTTTTGTTTTTCTATGACTACTTCAACGCTTGATTCCACGACAGTACAGAATATCTCGAGGTATTTTCTAAAAATTACATTTTCTCTACACAGAACTTCAAAAAACTGAAAACAATAAAATTGTTTCAGCACCCTATGCCTCGGTAATAGAATCACAATTCCATTGTATTTTGTACAAACGGTCGTCGAGGAAAATATAAAGGTCTGACTATCACGTAGTTTGTAATTCGATTGAGTCGAATGCCGATTGTGAGTTGGCCAAAACATATTTTATGAGTGCCAAGGAAAATACACAATTTATTGGACGCGAATTGATAAAGCTACATTCTTATTTGAGCGGCCGAGACTCATTCTGACTCAAGTCTGATGGTTTCAATAAAAATAATGTTTTCGTATCAGCTTAATGGAAGGGTATTTGTAACCAGTAAATGTAAGAACAATAAACTGGAATTTATTAGTACCTTACTACGTTTGTTATTCCAATGTAAGTAAGTATTAATAATCCGTTTTGTTTGTTTTGCAACTTCTTAATATATTGCATTTTTATGAACCAAAAATTTATGTGATCATTTTCTTTTATTTCTATCGTATCTCAAATATACAAATAGTTTATCTGACCAAAAACTAAAACAGATAAATACATTTTTTTTACTATGTGATATTAATAAAAAATTACAAACATCTTGTAAAACAAGGCACTAAAAAGACATGTTTCTCGAATTGTTTGTTTTAAGCGAATCGCTAGAAATATTTGTAGATTAAGAATTCTCAGCAATTACATGCCATTTATTTTTATTAGATAGAGTGCCTTTTCTTAAAACCCCTTGGCGAAGGCCTGTGCCCAGTAGTGGGTGTAGTGCGGCTGATATGATCAATACATAACTCTTCTAGGTTTCGTATATACTACAATCAGGCGACTCCCGAGCGACTTCATCACCTATTCATGGTGAACTGGTGGTCAGGAACGTTGTACAAGTCCCCGGTGCTGCCTCCTGCTGATAAGATCTACTTGGACTTCAAAGGGAGGATATTTGACGTCCCTGTTTTACATGTAAGCTTACATAGAACTGAAAAGTTTTAAAATTTATCAGCAATATGAAGATTACATAATCCTACTAATATTATAAATGTGAAAGTTTGTGAGTTTGGATGTTTAGATGCTTGTTCGTCAATCACGCAAAAACGGCTGAACAGATTTAGATGAAATTTGACACACAGATAGTTTATATCCTGGATTAAAAGACAGGATACTTTTTATCCCGGTCAAAGTTTTCCTATGTATGATGAGAATGTCCACGCGGACAAAGTCGCGGGCGGAAGTTCGTAGACTAATAAAGAATTAAATAAAAATTTGAATACAAAAATCAAAAAACATATAACCTTGGCTACTGAAGACCGTGTATTCCCAGAAGTCAGGGATTTTTCGTCCCAGAAATTCTGGGAATACACGCCGAAGCCCAACCGTTAGCTGCAACACTGGTATAGAATCAAGTCATTTCTGGTAACTTTACAATGCGGACACAAAAATAAAAAATTGAAGACTATGGTAAAAATTTTGCTGAGATAGAAAAGGATCGCAAAAAGGTATTTCATAAAATTCTCGCGTAAGTCTTTCAAGTCCTGTCTTTCCCTAGCTTGACTAGAGCCTGAACGTTTTACGTCGCTCTCCGAATGTCATACAACAAGATTGGTAGCATTCGAGCTTGGCATTTGTGTACGAATTTATTCTGCGTTTCGTCTCGGTTATTTTCGCGATGTACTGCAGTGTATATTTGGAAAGTTTTATGCACTCTGAATAAAGCAAGATTTTACAGAAAGAAAATTTTCTATAGAAATTCATTCACATTTTTTATTACTTTTATCTACTGAGTTATTTCTGTTTGTACCTTTTGAAAATGAAAAGCCTACAGCATAGATTTAATAATTTAGAGTTTCAAATACTAACAATAAATATTAAACACCTAATTGAACTACAAGGGTGGATCTCAGGCAATAAATGATTGTATATTGTTTCGATTAAAATAACCTGTAATAAAATGCTAGAAAGAACATTAAGTGGTACATTTTTTAAAAACGTCTTGAAAGCTGTGCTACCAAATGGAGAGATATTGCCGTTTACATTGCAGTAACCATATATTTGTGTTCCGTCCGCTTAGGCTCCGCCGTGGCACTTCGTGAGATACAACAACGACTCGTCGGTGAACGTGACTGGAGGACGCGACGACAAACTGCTCTCCCTAATATCCAAGAAACTTAACTTCAGGTAGGATTTGTCACCTAAAGAAAATAAAGGGCATGTTTGGGTTGTAGAAGAATAATGAAACAACAAGGAATGTTAGGAAACAAAACTCTTAAGATGATAAACAATCTTGACCTACAAAGACGAACTGTAGAGACAAACCAATATCGAAAATCAAGAAGTAAATTAGTCAGTCGTTCAGTCTGGGCAGTTACAAGCAATTGTGATAGTCAAAAATGCTTCACCGTATGCTCGGAAGGCAATAAATCTTCATAATAAAGGCATTAAATCATTATAATGATTTCAAAAAAGGTTTTCTTAAATGTGATACAATAGGTAAAGGATTATTTTCTTCAATAGGTACAGGTATTACGATCCACCAGACAGAAGCCAAGGTTCGAGTATATCGGGTAACGGGACGTTCAAGGGCACGCTGGGATTAATTTGGAAACGAGTAAGAAAACCCTCTACAAAATAATAATTGTTATAATAATTTAGAGAAAACACTTTTAAATAGACTTCAGTAATCAAAACATCCAGTTGCTATATCACCGTATTTTCTGTTAAATTGTAAAATGTTGAATTGCCCTACATTAGGTTCACACATTATTCTAATTATTTTTTAATAAAATTGATGTTAATCTGTCTTTAATTTTTATTTCTACTGTTTTATGTATGCAAAAATAATGCGGTTCAAACATGGTGACCATCACCAGAAAGCAGACTTCTTTTTGGGAGACGTAACGATGACCTGGGAGCGTCTTCAGGCTGTCGAATTCTCGTTCCTAACTCTGGCTGACTCAGGGGCTTTTCTCACCCACGCCCCTGCAAAACTGAGTGAAACTCTGGCTATCATCAGACCATTTCGATGGGAGGTACGAGACCCTTGGAGTTATTTCTCAATCGGTTCAGCAATGCTATTCTCTAACATGCAATTTCACTGTCAGTGATCGTTTGGTCGAGTTTCTGACAGATGTCTTATACCCATTACCCGGTCACTAGGCAAAATGGCATAGATTCCAAAGAATTTGACCAGTAATAGGAATATGATACTTGTCAGATAACGCTGCCGCAGCGACGACCTCGACACTGCTAACTTTAGAGGATAGCATAGCAGTATGCCTTTTTCTTCCATTCTTTCTTGTAACCCATCGTCTCGATTCTTGTTGACTCGGCAGTTTTCTTCAGCCACATCAAACGTACGATACTTAGGATTTCATGTGAATTATTATCGCTGGAAATAAAGTCCATCGAAAAGATATGATCCATGATATGATGAGAACGACCAACCTCGGGTTCTACATTAGTTAAAAGTTCCTATGCACCTGATCATGATAAGAAAATGTTTCATAAAAACCTTTGAGTTCTGTGTTACTTACTAATTAATGAGGTTGCGAATGGAATTTTGTATTTATTTCATAGTTTATACTGTTTCAATCGTATGGTGATTGGTGATAATTGCAAAACCTTCTCAATTTTTTCCTATTTGCAATCTTTAGAGTGGATCAAACATGCATTTTCTATTATTCGTCTTAGGTGTGGCCACTAGTCTGTGCCACTGTTCTGGTGACTGGACCAGCGCTATGGGTGGTGATAGCAGCGCCATCGCTATGGCAACGGCGCCAGAGGGACCAGCTAAAATTACTAAACAACTGCTGCTGGTTCACCACCACCCTGTTCTTAAGACAGTGTAAGTCTATCTAACATTGCAACTACTTTTATATGACTATTCTTTATTACGACGTTCACTTGCACAGTGCTGTTTACGATTACGCGTTCGGGGGCACTTCAATATGCGTGTGTAGATTTTTCTATATTTTCAATGTCTCGTGTTTTTATTATACAACTTTTACTTCGTTGAAATTGTATGCATCATATTAGTCTAGTCACTGCTTATAACTTTAGTATTAAATCATGTTTACAAGATCTATTCTATACATATTTATAGGTTAAACCACGAAAGAATCAACAAGTTTGGCTGGGTTTTTTTTTTATTTGATACCGTATTGCACTGCACATTTTATCCGGGATCAAACCAGAGCCATCCACTTGACAGTCCGCTAGGTTGTCCACAGCTCTCTATTTTTCGGTCCATACTGATGTAACCCAATTTACTTCGAGCGGCCGCACATTGTAAAGTTACCCTTAGGGATATTTAATGTGCAGGGAGAGACCGTCTGGTTTCTATCAAGTGTTCTGAAAGTCTACGGCGCGGCGGTATTAATTTATATTATCTTCGTGTTTAACACCTACTCTTTTAGGAGTTGGACAAGTTTTGTTCGAGTTTTATGAATTTCTCCACTTCCATCCCTTTGATGATTTTAATATGGCCCGAATGAGTTTAGTTTGGAGATATGAAGGAAAAACTTGAGGAAAGTTATTGTAACTTTAGAGAATACAATCCAAATAGCAGTTTATTGTATTTTTTACCATGTGGAACAACTTGAATTACATAATTTTTCGTGTACGCATAATAAGGATAATTAAGAACTCACTTTGTTAATGTACTGCTGTACATCATAGAAGTAAATAAAATAAAAAGCACTAATTTTATTAAGTTGCATCAATACAAGTTGTTACATAGGTATAGAAACTCTCACATAAGACTGTTTTTAAAAACCTTGTTCGTCCAGTGTCGTTGTCCATCAGCCATTTTTAATGTCCCCACTGCTGGGGCACAGGCCTTCCTTATGGGTGGATAAGGAGGACGGGCGATAACCCACCACGCGGGCCCAATGCAGATTGACGGCTTCACGTGCCTTCCAAAGCACGGAGGAACTCGAGATAATAAATTTTTGGTCACCCATCCCATGACCGACCCTTGCGAAAGTTGCTTAACCTCCGCAATCGCTGGACCAGGCGCTAAGCCACTGCACCACCGAGCTCAGTGTCATCAGGGTCATTAATGAGATATTATATACTCCGCTAACTAACCTTATCAACTTGTAGGCATGGCCTACCATGGAACTCCTTGAATTCCTTGAATATTTACTCATATTACTGGCTTTCTAGAGAGACTGTCGCCACAGATTACTCATAATAAAACCTAATTCTTCCAACATCAAGTAAAGAACCATCCAAAGCCCACAAGGCTCGCATGGTCTCTTCATGTCACTTGGAGCTACAAACCTGTACTCCGTTAAGGCGCTAATCTAACTAGCTTCTTAGCTAAGCCTGCTAGGGAACAGCCTTATTCCATCAAAGTATAAGACAGGCTCTCTAGAGACTAAATATTGATTCAGTAGACTCCTAATAAAACCTTATACTTCCAGCATCAAGTAAAGAACCATCCAAAACCCACAAGGCTCGCCTGGTCTCCGTCCTCGTGTCCCTCGGAGCCACATATGTCATCGGAGACATGTATTCAGCTAACCTCACCAGTTTACTAGCTAGGCCAGCTAGGGAGCGGCCTATAGGCACTCTACAAGATCTGGAAGAAGCCATGAGAGACAGGGGATACGAGCTGGTGGTAGAAAGACACAGCTCATCATTGACCATTTTGGAGGTAATTAATAATAGAAATGATAAAAAATGTGTTAGATGCTTACTTATCATTGAAGTCATATGCAAAACTAGCGGCCACCCACGGTTTCACCCGCGTGGTTCCCGTTCCCGTGGGAAAATCGGGATAAAAAGTATCCTATGTTTTAACCAGGCTATTTACTATCTGTGTGCCAAATTTGAACCAAATCCGTTCAGTAGTTTTTGCGTGATTGAGGAACAAACATCCGAACCCAGAAACTTTCACATTTTTAATATTAGTAGGATTATCTTAAATCAGTTGATCTAGAAGGGTAATAATCTTTCCTGAAATTCTAAAGACAAAAATGTAATGAAATTTAATTAAATTATGAAAGTACATAAAAAGGGCGTTTAGATACTTTCATACTTCAGAACGGGACAGGTGTATACGGCCGTCTAGCTCGGTTGATGCGCCGGCAACGAGTACAGCGTGTCCGGAGCGTGGAAGTGGGGGTGAGGCTGGTTCTCACGCGAAGGCGTTTGGCCATTCTGGGGGGGAGGGAGACTCTCTACTACGACACTGAGAGATTCGGTAAGTCCTTTAGAGGATTTGGCACACTGGATGCGTTCTGCGGCCTGCGGTCTTGTCAAAGTGAACGCTGCCCGCATTATGTATGAACAACATCACATGAGTAAACAATAGTAGTGATTATTTCCTCTGTGACAACATTGTCTCTATATATTTTGTATAGTATGCGATCCGTTCACTTTGACCTGACCGCAGACCGCAGAACGTATCCAGTGTGCCAAATCCTTAAGTACTCCAACTGACTTTAATATGACACATCTAATTCACAAGATGACATATAAGAAGGCTTGGGAAACCTTGTTTTGACAGCTCGGGAAAAAATCTTTAAAATAGTTCAGTTAATTAACAATTTGATAAAAAAGAGAAACAAAACGGTTTTCCTATACATATAATTTCACACATCTTTCAAAAAACATTTATCGCGATCTATATACGCTTGGCTTGGTAGGTGAAATAAATTGGCTTTTTGGTAAACTTGATAAATGATACTCATGCATTGGCGCAATTTCATTAACTTAATGAAACTACGTAGTAACTAAAAAAAATCTAACTTGAATGTTCTATCGTGGCGATAATGTCTAGCACGAATGAAGTTTCATTAGGCTTATTGGTAATCGAAGAGGCCACTTTTGTCAGTCGATATTAACGTCGAATTGTTCACTTTAATTACAAATGATCCAGAATGTTTGAGCGCAAGATAAAGAACGATTACCTGCCTCACTACAGAAATTCGAACAATAAAGATTCTTTAAGTGATGTACCCACTTGGTAAATAATAAACTAATGGTGGGGCACCAACACGAATTAAAAACATAATGAAAATAGCCAAAAATGTATTTTTTCCTTAAAATGTGCAAGGGAATATTTTTGCTAGCAGGCCACTGGCATATTGCCGCAACGACCCGCGGGCCGCGGTCTGAAGCTTTTAAATAAAAAATAAATAAAATAAAATAATTTTTATTCACTTTCTTATGACTAAAATAACAAAAATTATTGAAGCCCCTTATTAAGCAAAAAGATTTTTTATTTTAGCTTTTGTATACAGTGTGTGGCCTAGAATCGGGGATAATATTAAAAACCGAGCCTCTATAGGTCACTTTTTATTGTGTGTGTTTTAATCAACTGGAAACTTTTCAGAATAAACACTAATACTCTAGAGAGTCTCTATTTTCTGTATTATCCCCGGTTCTAGGCCACACACTGTATGTGTTCTGTCATATCAATTCTTGTTCACTAGTTCGTAGTCTTGAGTGATGAATTTACTTTTCCGATTAGTCAAGGTAATTAATTGTAGTAGGTACTAATAGCTCATATTTCACGTCCTTACTAGGTTCTCACAATTTCCATCTGAGCGAGAAATTGTATACAAGATATTCAGCCATCGCCCTACAAATAGGCTGTCCGTACTTGGAAACTTTCAACAACGTGTAAGTACTCTTTCTCTACTGTAAGTTACCTTTATAATGTCTTTTCCTCAGACTCAAAAATTATTTGAAGTTATTTAAAATTATAAAAACAAATTCGTAAAAGATAATGAAACCGATATCGTTCTTGGTGAAACGTTTATATTGTTTATTTAAGTTTATTTAAAAGATGTTCCTTCCACACTGTCGATCCAAAAAAATCTTCTCGATACGATATTATCGATACAATACAGAGCACAATTACATAGTAGAGGTATTTTTTTTCTTGGTCTCACTCTTTCTTGCGGTGGATTTTTATTTATTAGGAGTTACAAAACGACCCATATAATTTTTTATATTTCAATTTTTGAACAAAAATGTTTATAAACTTTTTAGATTTTTGCATTCACAATGCTATTTTTATATTAAGATGAATAAATAATGAAAAATATTAGAAAAAATCGGCTCACCCGTAGCAACTTAGACGGGATTCGAACCAGCACCCTTAGGATTCCGAGTGCATTGGGCCGGAATCCTAAGGGTGCGGGTTCGAATCCCGTCTAAGTTGCTACGGGTGAGCCGATTTTTTCTAATATTTTTCATTATTTATTCAAAAATGTTTATGTTTTACATAACTTAATCTGTTGTTCTACCTAAAATATGAATCATATTTTAAACTATGCAAATGAAAAAAAAAATCGTAGAAAGTACATTACATGCGCAAACTACAGGACGTATAAACATTTTTAGGTTGATGACTTTATTCGAAGCTGGTATTCTGGCAAAAATGACATCAGACGAGTACAGGAATCTTCCAGAACAATCGAGAAGGTCTGAGCCAGTTACTGAGAGTGACAGACCGAACAGCGACATCAAAGGGGACTCCCCAGTTGCATCTCAGGTAAAATAATTAGGCAACGATTGCCCATAGCTATAAACATAGGTAAATGATAAATGCCTTAGCTATAAATTAAGCAACCTAGGAGATCCATAACAATTTCTTTGGAAGGAAATTACTTACACAAAACCAATGAATATTTTGTTCATAAGTAAAACATCCAACATATTTTTTTACAATATTGTAAGATCTAAACTCTTTCATGTAGGTATTCGCGTTTATATCAAATTGTATTCATTTCAGTTCCTGTATTTACTTACACTCACACCCTATTATTCTAAGTTCTTTTTTTACACCCACTACACCCTAGGTACACATACTTATTCTCGTTTCACGCAAGGTTTCAACAACCAAAATAACCGAGGAAATATTACTGTTCAGCAATAGATAGCACCTTTAGTACCTATAGATTTCTCTTAATGTTGATCTTTTTATACAATATTTATCTTTAGTGTGAAATAAAGTATGAAATTTTAATATCCTTACATATAATAAAACAGTAAAAAAAGTGTGTCTGTACATTACATATATTTCAAAAAAAAAATTTTGGGGCGACGGAGACATAGTAATAATAGAGTAAGAATTTGAAAAAAAAAGTGTGTCTGTTTGTCTGTTTGAACACGCTAATCTCCGGAAATACTGAACGGATTCGAATGAAACTTTTTTTGTTATATAGCTGTTAAGCCTGGGCATAACTTAGGGTATAATTTATTTTGGAAAATGGAACACCTGATGCATAACCATAATGGTCCAACATAACTATAAGGAATATAAAAATGACACCCTAGCAAAAGTTGTTCAGCCTAATGAGCATTTTTTGTTGATGTATAAAAATCGAAGATCTGGAACACCTGATGCAGAATCATAATGGTCCAGCTAAACTATACAAAATTTAAAAATGACATCTTTGCAAAAGTTTTTCAGCCTGATGATAATTTTTTGTTGAGGTATAAAAATCGAAGATCTGGAACACCTGATGCAGAACCACAACACTGCTACAAGTACTTTCTTATGTAACTACATTAGTTTATTTATATGCGTAGGCCGAAGTCATAAAGTCCACGCGTACGAAGTCGCGGGCATCGGCTAGTTATACATATAAAGGTGGGTTTTACTTACTTAGGCACAAGTAAGTACCACTTAATCTTATGCCCGTATTTATAAATCACTTTCAACGTTGAAAGCAATGTTGAGCTCATATTGATTATTTTTAATAAGAATCAGCATCTCAAGTATGATCTCAAGATAGCTCTCAACGTTGAGAGCGGTAATAAATGCCTTCGACATGTCTTCGACCTTCAAATAATTCAGACTCTGAAATTCAGAGTAACTTAGTGCTGTATGTATTTGTTGCCTGTCATTGTGCCTCATTGTCTAAGTTTCTCAAGCTTCGATGTTTATTATTCATAAGTTTTCATCTAAAGCTGTAGGTACCAAGTTCGATGCTAAAACTTAATCTCTAGTTGCTCTTTAGCTTAAAGTAAGCAAAAACCGTTCCATAGACACAACACAGTCCGTGTTTGCTCGGAGCTTATAACTTGTTAGGTAAGCAAACTAGTCCAAGATGAATTGAATATGCAAAATAATTCACCGAAATGTATTAAACAACGACACGAATTAATTACTTTTATGTTTTTCTGAAGTGTAAAGGCAATTAAAATGTGCCAAACCTAGAGTTTTGTAAACAAGCTTTTGTTTTTAAAATAGTCTTCAGGGTCTGTTTTGTAAAATTATATTACTAGGCGTATTATTTTTAGAAATAAAATCAGGCTTTCATAGCATAAGTACATGTTACTTAATTTATCCTTTATTTATCTTAACGATTATCGACTATTTTATAAACACAATAAGCGTCAATTCAACAAAAAATTTCGGTCTCTTAAAAATAACATATTATTTAATTTTTATATATATTATGTTCCATTTCAAAATGTCAATCCTTGCCAAATCACTTAGGTACTTAGGTCTGACCAATCCTTCAAGTAGTACCCATAACAATGACGTTCCGATATATCCCCAAAGACCCGAATCCCATTCTGAAAGCAATCCAATTCTCAATGATAAAGACAATCAGGACAAGATTAAACCGTTAACGAATGTTTACTTATCACAGGTAGTTATTTTAATAGACGTTTTCATGTAAAGGCGGTCGTACAGCTTAATTCTTATTACAGGCGCAGGGGGAATCCACAAAAGGTTTGGAACCGGTCTCATTAAGAATGCTGAGGGGTGCCTTTTGTTTGCTGGGCATTGGACATCTCTTGGCTGGTAAGACGACATTAAAAAGACGGGCTTAAAAATGCCTTTATTATAAAACTTGGGAGGCATTACGTATTACGAGCAGTTGACAGTTATATTAAGCTGACGAAGGAATTGAGAATGATGACAATTTAACATGGGGTGGCAGTTGCAGGATGGCGGTAGATTGAATCCGAATTATTGATGCAATCTAATGAGGTATTACACGAGTCGACTTGCCAGGCAACTTGGCAGGGGATTTTAATTAGCGCTTTTTATCGACAATCGCTTGTAAAATTTAATCGCAAACGTAATTTTAATGGGGTGGGGATTCAATTTTACAAGCGATTGTCGATAAAAAGCGCTAATCGACTTAAATTTCCTGCCAATTTGCCTGCTAAGTCGACCCATGTAAATACTCCATTTTATTGTTCATTTTTCAATAATAATTGTTGCATTTTCAATCAAAATAGGAGAGCCAACTTCACGTTATCAACAAAAATAGAACGTTTCGTTTCGAAATGCATTACAGCTTTATTTTTAGCGTACCTAGCTTAGCTAATTATACGCCGAATTACGGGACCTTACCTTACGGGAAATTAACTTATTATTACATGTCATAAGTATCCAATGTGTAATTACGTAGGTACTAAATTACGCTATCTATACAAATCAAAGAGATCACGTGATCAATTTAGTATGGGATGACTAAAATTTTTTTGGCGGAATTCGACACATGTTTCATTAAGAAATTTGTTTAGTTTCATGGACTGGACACTCGTACCTATTAATTAAAGATAAATTAACTCAGGCATAGGGATTCAACTAATAATATTTAAAAATGGTCCGCTCTAAGGTTAAATGTTTAAGAAAAAACTTCTATAGATAAAAATGTACCATTGCTGACACTTTTACCTAAGTCTTATTAATTTGCCATTGTCATTTCAGCTATAGCTCTCGGCGTGGAGATCCAGGTACATCGTCGATCAAAGAGACAAGTGCGGACGACAATAACGTCAGAACAGAAGCGTCCAAGGAAGAGCATGTTCGTTAAAACCAAGGAAACCTTCAAACGAATCTACAGACGAGTGTCGAGAGTTATATGCAGACTGGTGGATAGAGCTTTAGGTCCTGCATTGCATTGAGTATTAAGACTGGTGGATAGACCTTTAGGTCCTGCATTGCATTGAGTATTAAGACTGGTGGATAGAGCTTTAAGTCCTGTATTGCATTGAGTATTATCATTAATAAGTAGTATAGAATAAGTAATTTGGTAGATTTTCAAGTATAAACCGTTAATTTTTAAGTATGTCTAAAAATGAAATGGGGATTTCAGACTACGTAAATGAACAATTTTTAATATGGGGCCAACCATGGAATATCGAAAAAAAAATCAGGTGTTCCATAGAAAATTACAACATCGACTGGACTAATAATGTATGGAACAGCTGATTTTTTTTCGCGTTTCCGTGGTTGGCCTCATAGTAAAAGTTGTTCGTTTACGTGGTCTAAAATCCCCATTTTATTTTTAGATATACTTAAAAATTAACGGTGTACACTTTAAACTTAAGCGTTGCATTGTATCTAATTTAAGATTTTCCATAGTTTGGAGTACAGTTTAGCTGTTTATAACAACTACTACTTGCGACGCTTAATTAGGTTGTATAAAAGTATAAACAACCTAATTAAAAAGTAGTAAGTCTCGATTTGTTACACTATTTCTGTTTCTAATTATTAATGTTGACTATGTTATCAGCATACTAAATTATATTATCTATATTTATAATTACTTATTACTTGTTATACAGCTTCTTTTAAGCCCACATTGCTTTCTAATTGCACAGACCAGTCTTTTAACATTGTGCTAATTGTATGTCAAAATAGAACAATAAAATCATGGGTTCTGTTTATTTGGAAGTCAGTCACCTATTTTTGAAATCCTTCGACTAGCGTCGAGCGCCCTTTACTACATTTTCATTCGACATAGCTAAATAAATAAATAAATACGTATTTTTTAATCACTCGTTGGCCTGTAGTTTTAGTTTTCTTTAAAATCTTTAATTCGTTTACTGTCAAACTTCTATACTTAATAATTATTTATTAGTACCAACAACCATTTTTAGATTTAATCTTCTTAAATAAAAGTGAAGGGGTGACTGACAGACTTTTGCCCAGGCCAAACCACTGAACCTAGGGACCTGAAATATAGATACATAACATAGATATTTTATACAGTGTTAACACCCACTAAGAAGAGATTTTTGGAAATTCCACCCCTAAACGGTTGAAACGGGGGTACAAAGTTTGTGTGGAAAAAAAAAATCATTTCAACTTGAAACTTCGTGGAGAACTTCTAAAAACAAATAAGTAAACATGTGTTTCGTGATTTCCAAAACACAACCATTTAGGGGGTAACTGGGGTAAAAAAACCCAACATATGGGTGTCGCTATCGAGGTTTTATGGGATGTTGATTGCGAAAATGGCATTTATTTTTAAGTGGTACACATTATTCAACTTCTAAAGGGGCCAAATGGGGTTCAAACTTTGTAAGGAAAAAATATAAAATAGACATTGACTTGAATTTCGTAGGAGTACTTCTATAAACAAATGATCAGAGGTTCCATAGCGATTTTCCGAATGTCCACGTGGACGAAGTCGCGGGCAAAATCTAGTTTAAAATAAATGGGACAATCGGGGACACATGCCCTACAAAGGTCTCCAGCAGCAGTAGCGCCACCAAGCGGGATACATTCGTCGCATGTGTCATAAATCACACGAACGATTACAAGCGAATGATTTCAACAATAGGGCCTCGGAGTCAAAGTATTTCCAAACTCACCTTCAACAATATACATGTCTGAAGGGCAGCGATATATTAATTCACCCATACGTAAAGCACCTGAAAATCCATTGTTATACAAAAGTCATCTCTGAAATTCATCTGAAAACTTTTTTAATTACGCTTTCAACCTCCTCACCTCATTATCTTTCAAAACGTTAATCCTACGGCAGATTCAAATTGAAAAGATTTAAAAATAAAATTAATTATAACCTCAAATTGTTACGGACCCATGTAATCCCCAATTTAACTTTATGTCTTATTAAATCCTCATTTGGGGTCACTCGAACAAACAGAAAACCGTAATTTGTCTGTCCATTGAGGAGACCCCAATAAAATAAATGCCCTATTAGAATAGAGGCATTGTATGTTGGTAATACTGCTTTTGTGACACACCGCTACTTAAAATATTCGTTTCTCATATTAATAACTACCAATAATTATCATACTTGAAATAAAACACCTTTTCACGGGTACTCGCGCGAATTGAAAGTACTTTGGTAGTTAATTGGTACTTGGTTTGATTTTTGATTTTCCTGACGTTTCCAAGATCTAATGATACTGTTAGTTCATTTTGCAAATAAATTAATAAATATTAAAGACGGAGGTGGGCTTCCTCTCCATTTCTTTCTTGGTGGGGCCTCCCAATTTTGTGAAATGGTAGTAGTTTCTGTAGATTCTCTCTTTTTAGCATTAATTATAAACAAAATTAAATTATAAATTAACTTAAACCAATTAATTTTTTTGTTAAATATTAATTTCTGAACGTCTTTAAAAATTCATCGCTTGAGGGTAGGCCCACGAGTAGCTTCAGTCCCCCGTGACCACGGCAACTGAAAAGGTGCCGAAACTTCGGGAATATAAAAAAATAAACCAAATACCACCTAATCACCAAAGTACTTTCAATAAAACCGCGCTAGTATCCGTGTATTTCATGTCTATTGAGCGCGTAAGTAATTAATTATCATTAATTGCTCTGATAATTTTTTGCAGCAGTTGTATTTATCAATTTTAAGATCACTAATGTGTTATCTCAAGAATTTCAGGCTCAACAAGGGGGTTTCTCTTAGTTTTTCTTTTTTTTTCTAACAGCATTTGCAAGTGTCTGTCATAAACTAATTTGAGAGATATTTTTGGAATTCGACATCGAAAAGATGCTTTCACAAAAGTACCTACCAAACAATTTATACACAATTATTATTTTCGACGACCTACATTTCCTTTTTAGACGATAAAAAGTACGAGTATTTCAGAATTCACCACTGACAGTGTGTTCCTTTCGACGCATAGTGCCAGAAACGCAAATTACCGTAGACGCTAACGACCATATTTTTAACAGCAAACTACCAGATATGTAAATGACCAGATTTTTTTCCGCAAACGACCAGTATTTAATTTATACGCATAGTGCCAGATGCGCAAAGTACCACCTGGGACTTAGAATTATTTTGTTACTGAAGTGAAGTGGCCAAATAAACTATTTCACTAAGGTTTCTCAGTTTGCGCTGCATTCACTTTATCGTCAGTACATGGTCGTTAGCGTGGTAATTTGCGTGTCTGGCACTATGCGTCGAAAGGAGTGTGTTGAATTCTGAAATACTCCACTGATTCGCAATGACAGTGTGTCAATACAAGAAACTCAGTTCATTGAATTAGCGGCAAATCGCACTAATGAACTTAATCCGCAGTGACGTTGAAGCAGCTATAATATACAGGGTGTTTGGTATTAGCCACATAAAGGTGAATATGGTAGATAAGGTACTGCATACAACCTCTGAAAATCAACCCTGAAAATTAACTTAAAAACTTAACAATAATTAACCCTGAAAATCACCACATATTTAAAAAAAAAAAAATAAACTGTACAGTGGCAACCCTAGACCAAACATTGTGTTTTGCTATGCCTATAATATTAAAGGGATTGATTATCCAATAAAATATAGTCTATTTGCTTCTAAGGTTGTAATATTGCATTTTTCCATACAAATAAAAAAAACGAAATTTCTCAGCCGTATGGCGGTTTTCAGGGGTTATAATAATAATTTTGTGGGGTTGTAAGCATTACACCCTATCTACCATATTCGACTTTATAAGGCTATTATCAAATACCCTGTATTATTTATGAGGCAAAGTAGTTTCATGCTTTTCAGTAACAGAACGCTACACTTTCCACATAACACGTTTGAATGTCTGTCCTTGTGACTATTACAGAGCTAATTTCAACATACTCTGTTAGTTATTTCCTAAATGCTGCTAGATCTCACGGAAAAAATAGCCACAGTTTTACAATAAAACTGTGGTATAGCCGAAACATAGTAACCCATTTCTATTATTGCATGACCAGAAAGTTACGCAGTAAAATCAACTGTAAAATGCTCGGTTCGGTACTAAAGTTACTAAAGTGGACAACACGACCCGTTAACAACACGTATCAACAGAGCATGGATGTTCCAATTACATTTATTATTGTAATTACACGACTATTGTTTGGCGGAGCGAAATCCAAATATATTGACGCCGCTGCAGCTGCCAGCCCGTAGTTAGTTCGCAACTTGCCTCGCCCGGATATGGGTCAAGTCATGGCCGATAGTCGCGTAAAGTTTTGATTACATGAAAAAAAAATGCTCAAAATTGTATGAGTTATTTCGACAAATAACTCTCGCTGTTTCTCCTCCATGATGTAGGAACAATAATGATGTCTTGTTTTTGATTACTGTTACCTATCCCTTTCGCACACCCGAAAGCTATGATATTGAGTCTCAATTTTAAAAAATTCTGGAATTCTCCCTAGGATCTGCGAACGAAACATGACCATGAGTTCTTCGTCCTCAAATCAATCAATAGGAAATCAAGTCACATGCTTGCAAGATGGCTTCATGTTCTGACTCTGACCCCCTAACGAGACCTTTTAAGTTTTAATAGATTTCTTACAATTTCAATGAATTCCTTTCGTTTAAATATTTAATTTTAAAGTCAACAAATTAAACAATAAAAAAACCCTAAAACATTACGATCGTAGGTTCCACTAAATATAATTGACCGAGAGAGCACGAACTGTTAGCGAAGCGACTCTGCTTCAGCTTGGGCAAAAATTCTTTCGTATGTCCGGCTCTCTGTTCTCCTCTACAGGTCGCATTTCTCAACCGATTCTCGTGAAATTTTGTGAGCAGGTTCGAAAATTATACTGAATTTTTTAGACGAGCCAGTTTTTTTATTTTTTTTTAAATGGCGGAGATATGTTAAACATATTTCAGTCCGGCTTTCCAGTGCTTCTTGTTCTCCTCTACATGTCGCAATTCTCAGCCGATTCCCGTGAAATTTTGTTAGCAGATTTGAAAATGGTATAAATTTTTTTTGTAAGCCAGTTTTTTTTATTTTTATCAAAATGGCGGAAATATGTTAAAAACAGATTTCAATCCGGCTATCCAGCGCTGTCTGTTCTCCTCTACAGGTCGCATTTCTCAACCGATTCCCGTGAAATTTTGTGAGCAGGTTTTAAAATGATATAGAATTATTTGTCACGATAGTTTTTTGAAATTTTTCAAAATGTCAGAGATATGTTGAAAAAACTGCGAGATCTACAGCTCTCGGAGCCACTAGTTACATTATGAATTTATAACAGCACGATCGTGAGCTCCAGGTGACAGCTGAACTTAGATAAGCACGCACTATCGTGCTTAGGCTCAGCTGCCACCTCTAGATCACAAGATGTTCTTTAATTTTAAAATTATTTTAAACTAGCGGCCGCCCGCGGTTTCACCCGCGTGGTTCCCGTTCCCGTGGGAATATCGGAATAAAAAATATTCTATGTTTTAATCTAGGCTATCTACTATCTGTGTGCCAAATTTCAACCAAATGCGTTCAGTAGTTTTTGCGTGATTGAGGAACAAACATCCAAACATCTAAACATCCAAATATCCAAACCCACTAACTTTCATAGATTTTTTTCTTCACTGTATGGGCACCATGAAATGACAATGATCTCGTGCCGTGCTACGCTAGCTAGAAAAAAAAATCTCGGACTTAAATATATGACATATTAATGTAAGTAAGATAGAAAATTACTCAGCACTGTAAGTTTATAGAAAATCGCACTACACCTTTATAGATGACTTCGACCGACAATGCAGAGGTTCCAAGAAGATTATTTCGATTTCTGTAAAGTTGAACAGTGAAAATACTCTTTTCTTCCAACTTGCACCACAGAGTAACATCTGGACTTTACGTAGGGTCGAATGTTTCAAAATTTAAAGTTTATTGGCGACCCGGACGCTACGGCCGTATACTGTAGTATTGATGGTTTGCTTTATTATCTTAATAGGTACAAACAAGGTGAATTTTGATTGTTTCGCGTTATTAGAATCGTCACCAGAGAATTTATCACTTAGTTTTCTAGGTGATAGTTTTCTATATGATAAATAAGTGCGAATAAGTGCGATTTTCATATGCGTAAAATGCAAATACAAAACATCTCTACTAGATTTGACAAACAAGTGAGTTGTCTGCAGTGACATCCTGACTTTATTCAATCAAAGCAAAAAGCGGAATAAACAAGAAGCTTATACCTCTAAGCTTCTTGGGAATAAATATTGAATGAGGGCTTTTCAAAATGACAAAAAGCTGTAGGCTCGATAGATGGCATTGATAAAAATGTATGTCTCAATGTATTTTTTTACTAATCTTTGAAGGTAGACAGGCAGATGTAACCCTAAATTCCTCTTTCGGCAGATGTCAGAAAGCGAGCGCTTACTTGCCTCTTTGGTACAGACCGTTTATTTATAAAAGCCAATTTTGACTCATCTCTTTCCATCAAAAACGCCATCCAGTGAGGCAAAAAGTTACTTTTACGTTAACTTTCAAATATCACTTTGAAAAGCCCTCTTTACATTGTCAATAAGAATAGCAGCATAATATCATAGCACCGCAAAGTTTCAACAAATATGCAACCAACTTTTACCTATAATATTTTTCTATAGCCTTTGTCTCTTAAAAATCCCTCGACGTTTTAAGCGTGGGCTGTTCTAATTAAACTTAATTATGAGCCCCAAAGACAAAATACATCATAATACTTATTTTAATTAATTAAAACGATCAGGAATAAAACCTACACACTCTGCTACATAGGAAGGGATTTCTAAACTGAGTGGATTAATTAAGCATTGAAGTAAAGCCTCGTCTTATTGTTCCTTCTTGTTACTTATACGTATTACATACAAAGGATCATTTGATAATGAACGAAATCTCGTTTTGAGTAAATTAATATAGGACTTTGTTGGTAAAGAAATTGGGCGTGGCCAAGTGTGAGCGGCTTGCGTTGAAAGGCAAAAATTTGTTTTCACTTCTCAAGCTTACGCGCTCACTAGACACATATGATATAAAACACTTTTTGACGGATACTAACGCGGTTTTATTGAAAGTACTTTGGTAATTAATTGGAATTTGGTTTGATTTTTGATTTTCCCGACGTTTCAGCACCTTTGCATCTGCCGTGGTCACGGGGGACTGACCATGGCAGCTGCAAAGGTGCCGAAAATCAAAAATCAAACCAAATACCAACTAATTACCAAAGTGGGTACTTTCGATAAAACCGCGCTAGTATTCATTAAAAAGTGTTTTCTTTCATGAAAATGTGTTGTTAGGTAACTTTAAATTTAAATTGGAAGACTATTAAAGTATTTAGAGAGTACAAACTGGTAACACGACAAAAAGTCATGGCAGCCGTTATAGGATTTTTGGAGAGGAATTTACAAGCAGGTTATTTTTAAATTTGCACGCAAATAGCTACCATTGAATTTTTGCACGCCGTTTTAAGTGTTTGGAGTTCCACGACTCTAAATACAGGATGTCCAAAAACTTGCAGTAAAATTTACTACCTATTTTACTGTAACAAAACTTTATTTTGATTTGTTCTTAAAAATAATTGGAACTGCATTCAAAAATTAAAAAAAAAATCGTCAGCCATCGAACCCTGAAAAAATCATCATGAAAAGAAACTATATTTTATTTTTACGATACCTATCGATAGTGGAAGATTATTTTTTCATGAATAAAACAGTACTTATCTGAAACAAAGGGAAGATCATGAATCTAACATTTAAATTATAGTTATTACATTATGGTAATATTTAGTATCCAATTTTCTCAAAAAATTTGAATGCAATTCCAAAGATTTTTGAAAATAAAATGAAGTGTTCTTTCAGTAAAACTTCCTATCTTCAATGTTTATTTAATGTACTTTCCATTCATGTGGCAAAGTATTGGGATACCCTGTATAGGTAGGAGTACTGTATCGCCGGTAGTAAGCACAGAACTTTTTGACAGTGCGAGCCATATGGTCTCGTCTTGGCAACATTTTACATGAAAATGTTTTTGGTGGGATTTCACTTCGTTTTGTTAGTTGCTCATGAGATTTATTTTTTATTTTGTTTATTTTTTGGATGTATTTCTTGCACATCAGAGGTGCTTTTTTCATTACCCACTCTCAAAATGTGCGGGTCTCGTGGAAACTTCCATTGGGGATAAAGTTCAAAGTTATAGATTTTTGTTGTTTGTGTACTATTACTAGTTTACGTACCCAGCTTTCTAGGACTTCAGGAAGTACCTAAGAATTTTAATGATCATCAGTGAGTGAGTTAGTGACGAAATCACGGTTTTTTTTTATATCAATAAAATCTTAAGTGTAAGAGCTATGCAATTAAAACTTTATCTACCGTACAAATAAATGAAACATACGTTTTAACACTTTTAACCAAAAAGTTTGTTCATGAATTAGTCAAAGAATTCATAAACTTATTCTTTGTTAATTTGTACAGCAGTAAATGTTTAATAAGTCCACTATTGACTTCATAAAAAAATCCAAGCGTGTGTAGCCGCGTTTAGAAACTGCTGTTACTGCGACCGAACCTCCAATTTGTAATTCAAGAATCATTGGCCATAAGAGCCTATTGTTACACGCCGTTACTCAAGCTCTACAGCGCGATATTTGACGCCACCATTTTGTTACAAATTATATATTCAACACTCCTTCAGACGTCATTTTGACGATCCCAGATCACATGGATCGCGTTGTTTCATAAATTATGTTATTATCTACTGCTAAGTGTAATTAGTAGGTACTGTTCCCACCACGATGTTTTTTAACTATTGAACAGCGATATTTTAACTTTAAATATTTTTTCTGTACTTGTAAATAAAACAGAAAAATGTAAGTAAATAAAAACAAATTGCAATTCAAAATAACGTGCACCTTGTATAATTTTTTCTTTTTTTTTCTTTTCAGTCAGTATAAGTTTTTTTTGTTTCCTATTACTTAAGTATTTGTTTTATTATGTTTTTGTTTGTTTTGTTTTCATTCTTATATTCTGTAATGTGAGTGTTAATAATTGTATATTCTATTCTCTTCTATTCTTCATTCTATTCTATTGTATTCTAAATTACCTAGACAACTGAAGTCGAAGATGCATGACATTACGTTACGGCATTGAAATAGTCTATCAATAAAATGGTTTAAGTAAATGATGTTAATTGATAAATTAAGCCAGCTTTAGTTAATTTCAAGTCAGCAGAAGTACTCGAGCATATAAACATCAATAATAGAACCATTAAGCAACTGAATAATCTTTAATAACAAGGCAGAAACGAATATTTCTACGAATCAAGTAAATAATTTTACCTGTGTTAACGAATTATCCTTCGCACGAGGAAGTTCAATAATTGTGTTTCTGAACTAAATCGCTTGTTTTTAATTATTTTACCATTGAATATGGTAAAATAAATTTAGTGATAACATAAGTATTGTATATATTTTTTTATAATCGGTTAACAAATACAATTTGGGCGGATTTGAATTTTTTCCGTTTAGCAATCAGGGTCAAATCCAAATGCCTCGATACCATCATCATATTAGCTATTTTTAATATCCCCAATGCTATGGCACAAGGAACTTAGGCTACAACCCATGAATCCACTATGAATATACAACATTATTTTTGTATATACGAAAGCCGAAACATGGGTCATATATTTTCATTTTTAGAATCAGTATAAAAAAATATAATGATAACTTAAAAACTCACGAAGATACAAGCTTTTAGTATTGTCCCATTAGAAGGGTGTGCGTTAATATCGTTTTGTTAATATTATTAAGTCAAAATAAAAATTGTAATCGCTTTTATTACTGATTCTGAACAAACAGTTTTCAAGTTTCGTATATATGTAACTGTAAAAGCCCGTACCTACCTATATTGGTGAATCTTAGGTTTTACTAAAAAATATTAGGATTTACCAACAAGGTTGGTAAATTAAGGATTTTGTAAAAAAGAACAATTTTTTCGGGCTTTTACCATTAATGTTTGGCTTATGCTAAGTTTTACCAATTAGGGTTGGTGAATGTTGGATTTCAGAAAATTAAACAGTGAATAAATACACAAACAATACAGTTACTGATTAGTTAAAATAATTTATTTTTTACCTTTACCTATCACTTCAGGAAAAACCTTAAATATTTTTAACTATCATTTTGATACATTCTTCAT
Source organism: Agriphila tristella (assembly GCA_928269145.1). Classification (NCBI taxonomy): domain Eukaryota; kingdom Metazoa; phylum Arthropoda; class Insecta; order Lepidoptera; family Crambidae; genus Agriphila; species Agriphila tristella. The sequence goes on along the minus strand of OV743436.1, from coordinate 23,130,074 downwards.
CATCATTATGTTTTATTTATCAATGGAGTATTTTTTCTTAGTCCATTCATTACAATTTAATTGACTATCAGTCAAAAACTTAACTATTTTATATATATAGGTAATTTGTTGGTATTTTTATCAGTTACGAGTAAAACATATTTTAAAATACCGTCAAAATATACCCTTTCTAACATTTACCGTGTCTCTGAGGTAAAACCTAGGATTTACCGGGTGAATGTTGGTAAGAGCTCGAAATGAACGATGATCGCAGAACAGTTCAGACATTAACCAGTAGAGATGATAAATCTTAGGTTTTACTGGAAAATCTTAAGATTGTCCTTAGTTCGGGGTTCTACAGAATATACTAAAAATAAACTTGTATAGGCTGTGCCACTACGCTGGCCAAATGCGGACTGATGTGTGTTACGTGACTTGCGATGCACGATGATAAATTTTTGGCCACCTATCCAATAACAGACGAAAACTCTAATGAAAATCGCTTTACCGCCCCAATCGAAGGCACTGCGCCATCAAGCTGAAAAGCCCTTGAAATGTGCGCCGTGCATTATGCTTCTTCTCTAAGATTAGCTCAAGTAGACATAGCGTTGGTTCCGCAATTTCTGGACAAACAATTCGCAAGTTTTTAGTTTATGTTTTTAGACATTGTTCGCTCTAGATTAAACATTCCAACAAAGTGTCCGGCCGTCCGTACGATCCGGTCGCATCCAATTACGGCGTCCAGCGTCCGGCGGAGTTGATACGATGGGAATTAGCACTGAAATTGACCCAAAATAGAACGAAAACGAAACGATACAGTTTTCAATACAATTTTGGTGATTGAAAGCATCAACAAGAAATAACTAGGTTGGACGGTAGTAACACGTTCATAGGCATTTAAAAACAATAGTTGTTTTGGTTTTTGGCAAACATTTAGCATTCTATAAGTAAGACCAAGTATACCTACATTATAGGTAGGTGAGTTTATCAGCTCCTAAAAGTAATTTGTTATTAAGACTATAAAAGCGTGTTCCTAAACATTGGGTGCATTCCATTAGACTAATCGCTAATGTCCGGATTACACGAGGACAGTTTTGAAGCCAGAATACCAAGATAGTATCAATAAGCCAGCAAGCCAGTAACTCTGGCTTCATGTAAAAAGAACTGGCTTCATCTCTAGGCTAGTAAGCGAGAAAGCAAACACGTTTATGCCAGGACAGAAGGAGAGCAAGCATGTTCCAAGCCAGGACATTAAGCCCGGGCAATACTGGCATACTAGCTTGCTGGCTTACTCATACTCTCCTGGTATTCTGACTTCAAAAACTAGCTTCATGCATTTCGTACATTAGTCATCGATTACCATAGAGAGCATACAATTCTCTCTATGGTGCTATGATTTAGCTATGGAAAATAATGAAATTAAACATTATAATAAATAACTTTCCATGGGTACAATGTGTTCTGTGGTGATCGATGACCTAGCGATTAGTCTGCTGGAATGCACTTATATTTTCCAATATAAATATAATAATTTTTTTTGCAAAATTTTCGTTAGTGCAAACTTAAACTCAAGCGACTCAAGGTGTTCCCTTTGTTATGAATGTTATTGAATGCCAGATTGAATAATAATTATATTCATGACATCTAAATAATACGTACAAAACTATCAATAAATAAATGTACTAGCTTATAATGTAATTCGAAATGAGAGGGTCACTACTCACTATAGACATCCATAAAATATTGCTTAGAACGCGGGCCTACTGCTACCAACTTTAGCTCCCATATTCATATCATTTTACTCCAAAAAGCCGCACTTATCATTTTTACGTTTCGCAAAGCCTATATTCAGATGAATTGGATTCCTCAATTCATCAAATAGAGTCAGCAAAGTTACGTAATCGCGCTATATTAACGTCACACAATTGAATTGATGGGTCGTAAATACAGACTGCAAAGTCTTTTGTGTAATTAATTCTAAGTGTAGGTACCTGTGTTCACTCTTGATGATTAATTTGTTTGTGACTGTACCCACCGATTTGTATTCGGGAGTTTGGTTCGCTAACGATGAGTTGTACGAATTCAGACAATTGCTGTGAATTTTAATCTAAAAGCTTTGCTTTGATTTATGAGTCTATGATTTAATAACAGTTATTTGTTACTTTAGTTTAATAGTTGATCAAACCACCAATCTTCTCGTTTAAACTACCAATCTACTTAAAAATTGGTTCATTTTATATGTGAACTAGTACAGTACGAATCACGAAATATGACCACAAATGGCGCCCATCTTCGCGTGATAACTCATGAAGAAAAGACTTTTGACTCAATAATATTTCAAATATTTAAATAATATCGATATATCTATATGAATATGAACTTTTTTTGTCGTAAAGTCTTTTCTTCATGAGTTAATTATGACGCGAAGTTGGGCGCCATTTGTGGTCATCTTTCGTGATTCGAACTATACCTCGCTTGAATGATTTTGCTCATCACGAAACAGTTTGTCCCCACCGGGATTCGAACGGGACCTTTTGTTAGGGTTTTGATACACTAAACCACCATCGAAAAGTGGTCAGCGAGAAATGTTTAGAAAAACTTTTAAATTTCATTTTTACGAGATCTCTGTTGTAAAGCCGCAGCATGACAAGTCAGCGAGAAACGGTTTTTTTAATCGGCTGTCCGCGTAATTTACGATCTCGTTAATGCGAACAAGTCTCAAGTTCGATTCCTCGCAAAGATTAATTGTTCACATCGACCACCATTGTTCCAGTTGTTTTCGACGCTTTTCGACCCTTTTATGAAATTCGCGAACCATTGTTTTGGTCCCGGATTTATAAAAAAGTTTAAAAAAAGTTCTTACTAAACTGGCGAGTGAAAACCGCAGCTGGGAAATTACATAATGCTCGATTTTGGTCTGTAATGCGACGGCATAAAGCTTTCACTTTGAAATTAACAACAGTTTTGTACTTCATAAATAAAGTTGCACTCTAAATAACGAGGTCACGAGGTTTTTTCGTTTTCTGTCGGTTATTTAAAACTTTCATTAGTGAATTCGTGCGCGCTAAAATTTTCACTTTATTTTTCTTGAAGTTGTTTAATTAAATCAGATGTGAGTTGTGTTGTGCAAAACGCAACAACAGCACAACGTCCACAGAAATTAATTCCACACTCTCTACCCATTTTAAAATTAACGCTCGAAATTGTTAATTTTGTTTAAAACTTAATCAGGGTAAGTTGAAGTCGAAAGAAGTTACGAGATTAATGTTGGAGCAGTCACTGCTAAGTTTTACGTTTTTCAATTAGTTACTTACTCCTTTGTGAAGTTTACTTGATAATTATTTTAATTCAAAAGTTTCTAACGATCAAGGTGAAGCCATTGTCTCTAAACTAAGTAGAATTGAAAGATCGAAGAAAGAAGTATTGAAAGAATGCAAAGTTTTCATTTCAATTAGCCTATTTAGTAGACAATATCATAAACAGCACAGGGGATTTTTTCAGCCCGAATTCCAGGCTATTTTGTGAAGCACCCAATAATAATATACCTTCATTACTACCTACTACCTACCTATATTATTTCTTTGTGTGTGCGATAGTTTGTGTACCAGGGGCCTCATACTCAATACTCAAAAGGTATATTGAAATAATGTTGTCAGTTGGAGCTATACACTGCGTATAACGCCATCTTACAATTTTACTTTGAATTCAATTACTTACCTTCTAATAAATGCAGTCACCATTTAGTAAAAGTCATATCTTCTGAGGGGTTGAAAACAAAAGGTGACTACTTCATTAAGACCAATAGGTCATGTTCTAGCTATAACTATAAAATAAAAAATAAGAACAACCATTTTTCATGTTGTTTCGTAAAAGGAAGAATGGAATGAAAACAGGTAAGTGGTCTAAACAAATTTCCATGGGGCGGCGAGTTCTCCGGCGTATAAGATGTCCAATTTGTTAGGCAGCCCCCCCTCAAGTCGCGGACGGACAGATTGCGCCTACGGGAAATACAATGGATCACACTTAAAATACAGGATCAAGTGCGAACCTTAAACGGGAGAAGCGACAAAAATTAAAAAGTTAAAATATTTTTAACAAAGTAGGTACCTAATCATGCGATTTTTTTAAGATCATACTCCAAAAATTATACCTTATTCAGTATTTTAAATAAGTTTAGACTACATTGCAGGATTAACATAATACTTTCTTCGTTTTAATAAAAATTGTGAGAGGTATTTGTGACTCAGCTCTAGTATAGAGATGATGCTACGAGTACTCACGAATGCGAATCATTGCAAAATAGTGACTATAGTGCACTATAGCCACAAAATATGTTCTGTCAATCTTAACAATGTTGTTGGTATAATTATATTAATTATTACTGACGTCGCAGTATGAATGAATAAATGAACTGTTCAACTGTGTAACGACGCTCCGTGGATAGGCCCGCAACAAATTAAGTGAACCGAACGATCTGGTAAAGGTCGCGGGAACGGGAAGTCGCTGGATACGGGCAGCGCAGGACCAATCGTCGTGGAGATCCTTGGAGGAAGCCGTGGGTGTCGTGCGGTTGATTATAATGATGATGCTGAAACGTAACTCATAATACATGTAATGTTACGTAATAAATAATGTACGCTTTTGATATTCAAATTAAAAAAGTAAAAAAAATAGAAAAACGCCAGTATCAGCAACAAATGTAAGAATACCTTTAGTAGCTCTTTGTTCCATCCCAAGTCAGGATACTGGAAGCCTATCCCTCATACTGCAGTACCGTCGTCCCGGGAATACCTGCCGGTTCCGGCCGTCATCTATATGTTAAACACGATTGTAATTTACAAAACACCGAAGGTCCGCCTCTCAAATCAGGATAAACGAATCCTGTATCGGTTTAGCGCCGTTTTCTGGAATCGAATCTTGGTGTGGAGGAATATTTTTTATGTTTGTAGGCCGGTTTATATAATAGTGGTATGGTTCTGAAAGTATAAATTAAAGGCACAGTGATGGGTGTGTATAATTTCTGTCAGAAATTAGGTGAATAGAAAATGGACGGAGACATTGCGTTTTAGGAAGAAGGATTATTGAATGTTTTAAATAATGTGATTGAAATATGCATTAGCTCTGGGACCCAATGCAACGAACTCACAATTTGAATCATTAGATTCCGATGATTTCCTACGCGATTTACCGTGAAATGTACCCATATATCTATTATGAAACAGTTATGGAATTATAACGCAGACTTAGAGCCGATTTCACCATGTTTATAAGCACTATAGGCGCGTATTTATAAACCGCTCTCAACGTTGAGAGCTATGAGATCATACTTAATCTATTTCGACTGGAATTGCGTTTAAGTTTTCTTAAAATACGAGATGTGTATGATGAGTGTGGGTCTAGATTACTTTATAGCTATTTTTCACAAATTTAAACTCACTTCATGATTACGGCAACTGTTTTTAACCGACTTCATCAAAAGGAGGAGGTTCTCAATTCGATTGTATGTTTTTTAGGGTTCCGTACCCAAAGGGTAAAAACGGGACCCTATTACTAAGCCTCCGCTGTCCGTCTGTCTGTCTGTCTGTCTGTCACCAGGCTGTATCTCATGAACCGTAATAGCTAGACACTTGAAATTTTCACAGATGATGTATTTCTGTTGCCGCTATAACAACAAATACTAAAAATATAATAAAGTAAATATTTAAGGGGGGCTCCCATACAACAAACGTAATTTTTTTGACGTTTTTTGCTTTAAATTAATAACGACAACAGGTAGAAAGTTAAAATGTTCACAAATGATGTATTTCTGTTGCCGCTATAATAACAATTACTAAAAACTGAATAAAATAAATATTTAAGGGGGGCTCCCATACAACAAACGTGATTTTTTTCCGTTTTTTGGTACGAAACCCTTCGTGCGCGAGTCCGACTCGCACTTGGCCGGTTTTTTTATCGTTGTTCGTGCGTATATCCGACATTTATGGACCGATTTTGATATTATTTTTTTGTTCGATTGAGTTTGCTTGCGAGATGGTCCCATTCAATTTTTTTTCAAATCGGTCGAGTAGTTTTCAAGTGATCCTGAAAATACTACGGTTATGCATCATCTACCTTGACGACTTTGTTATTTATGAACCAAATTAGATGAAGTTTTTTGTGTTGGAAATGGGATACCTTTAGTGTAGTCATTTTAACCGACTACAAAAAAATAAGGTTCTCAGTTTGACCTGTATATAGTATGTTTCTCCGCGATATCTCACGTTTGGCTGAGCCGATTTTTCTACCTAAATAATATACTTACCTACATTACCTAATACAGAAGGCACTTATACTAAAAATAAAAAATTGCTTAAAAACAAAAAAAAGACTTCAAAAAAAACATGCCTCTAAAAAGCAAGAAATAATATTCAAATCATTAGATACGCATAATCATCGTTATAATAACGTCTATTGAAGTCGGGTGGGGATTTTAGAATAAAAAAAGGAAGTTGTACTTCCCGTACGTACGTACGGTACGTTCGTACCCACCCGACTTCAATAGACTTTATTATAACGATGATTATGCGTATCTAATGATTTGAATATTATTTCTTGCTTTTTAGAGGCAGGGTTTTTTTGAAGTCGGTTTTTTTTTAACAATTTTTCCCAACAGAGCTCTATAAATCATACACACTTTAACCACTTATTTATGGGATACCGAATGACAGGTGAATTTCTCTTATCTGTGAAAAGGTACTGAGGAGCATTCAAATTAATTTTGTTAGTTAATTAATTTGAGAGTTAGTTAATTTGAGATGTACGCTTCCCTCTAAACCAAACATCCTAATGCCAGAATCAGTTGATTTGAAGTTTTGTGCTCATCGTTACAGTAGGCTAATACAAATACAACGTTATCGCTTGAATATTCCGATTTCCACTATTTAAAGGCAAATCTCACATCGAGACCTAATATCAAGCCATCCGAAATATCGATACACTCCGAAATTCGCATATATTAGTATACATACCAGTGAATTAATTTTGAGCTGTCAAAGTGTCCGCTTGCATCTCGGGCGCCATCACGGGAGAATTAATCAGACCCGCCGGGCGCACTAACGGCTCGGGTGAGCCGACCCTGCGACCGGGTGGGGCTATAAGGGAAGCTGGTGAAAAAGCTTGAGATTGACAAAAATACTTTACAGCCATCTTACGGAAAGAATGTTTGTAAATAAAACTTTGGGAATTTTACGTAATTATCCTACAAATACGTTAAGTCTCAGAGAATTAGAAAGAAATAAAAAAGATAGAAAATACATTTATTTAGGACCACGCGACGATACACATTTAAAAAAAACAAAAAGGAAGAAACATCGTCGCGTTATGCCAAAATTTGTCAAGCTCAGTATAAGCACCAAGCGGGGGGCCTGCTGCATTGATATTCTGTTTTACACATTTGTGACACCAAACACAACAAAACAAAAGACAAGAAAACAAAAACAGTAATAAGAATAAGGTCACAAAACAACAACAATGATAATAAAAAAATAAGAAAAATATAAAACACACATCATCCTCAAAAGGAGGTGAAAACTATTTTAGAATATAAAATACAACTTGGACAACATAATAGAAAAGCTATCAATGATATTCATATATTAATTTATTTTATTAAAAGCAAATAGATGTATTTATATTTTTAGAACATGCAATAAAAAAGGAGGGGCCGTTTGTTTATAAACATTCTTCCCGAAAGTTGGCTGGAGTATAGGATAGAGAGACATTGTTAGATTGTAATAAAGTCATTTGTAACTCAAATTACACCACGGGTTACCGACGCACTATCACTTGGGTGGGCCGACCCTGGCGAATGGGCCATGAGGGAATTTGGCGAAAGAGCTTTGGATTGACAAAACATATCATACCTACCTACTAGCAACTATTTATAAATATACATACAAATACACAAAATATATAAACGGTAGGTACCCGCGGAGAGTGGGCGGTTTCTGATTCGAAGACGAGGTGGAGCCACAAGAGAAAGAAAGTGAAAAATTGAGATTGACACAATATTATTATATTGATGGTCGGACAACATAAGAGGCAATTCCCAAAAATCTCATTTTTTTATTCTACAAGTCTCTTATTAAGCCTCTCGTTTCGTGGCCCCGGCTCCCAAGGCGCTGTAACACGAGTTAATGTGATCCGTCCCTCCTTAACGAAAGCTGAGAATTGTCGGACATGCTAATGACTCGCATCGTCTCCACGACGTATCGACCCTGCGTAAGAACATATACCAACTAACAGAGGGCCTATTACAAAAAAGAATCACGATAGGCGGACGCAATTCGTCGTTCAATTAACTTGATATTAAACCTTTCGTGAGTTAATAGTGCCACGGAGTGGGACGAACATCGTACGCTGATCGCCTTGCTTTTACCATTGAAAATGGTTATCAGATGCAAATCGCCTGAGACGTATTTTTGGCCATATCTCCAAGGGTTTTGGGAGGATCAAAATAAAAATAGTACCAAAAGTTGAGGAATTTATCGAGACACGTGTGAACGTTTGAATTTTGAAAATCTACTGGTAACTTTTTTTGGAATTTTGCGAAATCCCAAAAATTCCGGGTTTTTTGGGGGATGTTTGTTTACTAAATTGTAAATATTTCGAAAAAAAAAACCGACTTAAGGAAAAATGAAAAAAGGTCCTAGGGTATTAGCTTAGCTATCAAATGGCGAAATAATTTTGAAAATCGGTGTATAATTGTGACCTGTAGGTGGTCCCTTTAGATTTGGAATTGTAGAAAAACGGCTGTTTCCGTACATAAAAAGTGATGTAGCTTCTATGATTATTGACCGATCGTCATGGTAATAGTGTTAAAAGATGCAGAAGCGAACGAGAAGTGCATTCGTTGGAATTGGCCACGTCGAGGCATTCAGCGGGCGCTTTTGTGACACGAGGCGGAGCCGAGTGTCACAATCGTAAAAATAAATAGGTACTACCTAGGTAACTTTAAAAATAAAAATGGACTTCGCATTTGATTTAATTTTGGTTTTTAGTAAATTTTTGTGTTCATTTTCAATGCTCCGATTCTTGCGGGGACTGTAAAATCTGTGATTTTTTGTAATAGGCCCTCAGATCCCATAAAAAACCCCGCCCTTCGTAACCACTATCTATGGAGAGCTTGTCAGTTATGTTCTCATTCACCATTTAGATTCGATATTGGCTCTACATTATAGGGGAATAGCCATGTGTCTGGTATTCAAATTTACATAAAATTGTTGTATTCAGTTGTCAATTTAGTGTACTCTATAACGAGTAAAATCTATATGACTCGGGCGACACACCTATGCTTACCTCCATGAATCTAGTTGTAGGTAAGTATAATTTTTTGATGAGGAGCTCGGTGGTGCAGTGGTTTAGTGCCTGGCCCAGCGATTGCGGAGGTTAAAAAGCTAACTTAACTCTCGCTAGGGTCAGTCATGGGATAGGTGACCAAAAAAATATTATCTTGAGCTCCTCCGTGCTTCGGAAGGCACGTTAAGCCATTTGCAATGCAGCCGGGACGTCGTTAACACCTATCCATCCGCATTGGGCCTGCGTGGTGGGTTATGGCCCATCCTCCTTATCCACTCATAATCAAGGCCTGTGCCCTAGCAGTGGGGACATTAAAAATTGCCGATGGTCAAGTATAATTGATGACTACGGGAGCTCACCTACAGACAAGCGAGTTTCTCAACGTTAGCTTGCGACAGTGGTGGGCGACTGTCGCCCACAGTCACCGACACGCGGCTGACCACAGACGGTCGCCGACGCGCCAGGACTGTCGACAACAGTCGGTGACATGCCAAATCGAGCATTCATCGTGTTGGTCGATGATTATCTTTCTTACATTCACTGGTACAGGGTTTGTAAGGTTTGAACACGAAAAACTAATCCTTACTAATATTATAAATGCGAAAGTCCGTTTGTTTGTTTATTTGTTTGTTACGCCTTCACGTCTTAACTACTGAACCGATCATCATGAAATTTTGCATACACGTTGTCAGAGGTACAGAGAAGGACATAGGGCCTCAGTAAACCATAATTATTTTTTTCAGTTTTCTACAATAAAAGATTGCAGTGTTGGCGGTTCGGGTGTATAAATGATAGACTGACTGCGATCATAACTGATTTATTATAAAGGGTTTTAGCTTATATATGAGGAGAGCTGCGTGTGTGTAATATGCATGTAAGCACACACACTACAAGATAACCAATAAGCATGGATCGAAATTGTAACTCTATTATCATTATACATTATTTTGTGGTCATCATCATTATACTACAGAAGCAGAGGTACGAGTATAACCTAGAGATATCATCATCATCATCATATCACCTGCACGACACCCACTGCTGGGTATAGGCCTCCCCCAAGGATCTCCATGACGACGATCTAGAGACCTAGAGATAGGAAATATGTATTTAATAACTGCATTCTACCCTACCCTTTTGATATCTCGCATGGTCTAGTCCACTCACTAAAATACATTTTATAAATGTATAAGCTGAAAAAAACTAATAAGAGAACAAGAATACACAATGCATGTTATTTTACATACATACATACACTCACGCCTGTTTCCCATGAGGGTAGGCAGAGACTATGGATCGCCACCTGCTACGATCCTTGCACACTTCTTTCGCTTCATTCACATCCATCAATCTTTTCATACATGCCCTGCGGTTTTTGTCACTGCGTACACCAGCCTTTTTTATAATAACCTCTATTTGGTCCGCGTAGGCTTTTCTAGGACGCCCTTGTGCAATCAATCGTTCCTTCCACATTCACACAATATATCTCTTTCGTGATTCGCCTTTCATTCATCCTCTCTAAGCGACCAAACCACCGAAGCATTCCTTTCTCAATTCTTGTCGCTATATCATCTTTCAGACCACACCTTTTACGAATCACCTCATTCCTCACTCTATCACTCAATTTTACTCCGCATATTTTTCTCAACGATCGTATCTCTACCGCATTTATTCTGCTTTCATTCTTCTTCTGCCATACCCAAGATTCACTTCCATACATCAGTGTCGGTACTAGCACTCCGTTATGAATAGCCATTCGCGCCTTTGCAGAAACGGTTTGGCTACTCATAACCGAGTGTATAGCACCACTCACCGAATTTCCTTTCTTCACTCGTCTTTCTATGTCTTCCTCACACTTTCCGTCTCTTGTGAACAAACTCCCCAAGTATACAAACTCACGGACTTGTTCCACCTTTTCGCCACCTAAGGCAGCCATTACATGGTCATGCAAGCGTCAGTCAAATTCCATCAGTCATGAATTACGTTTGACTGATTGACTGATGAAAAGAACAAATTACATCATGCAACCATCAGTCACTACATTACACGGTAGGTTAATCGTCAGTCACAGCCCGTGACTGTGGTTAAACTGACAGCAAAACCTACCGTGTAATGGGTGCCTAACATTACCGTACAGTCAGTTTTTCCGAATCACATTTTAAGACTGTATATACGCATTTCAAAGAAATTTGCGTTTTTCCAAAGAAGTTATCTAAAGAATCAAAGCATTACCATTGATGTAAATTTTAGTTTTAGGAAGAAAAATTCTTAAATTAGTGCCGTATAGAGAGAAAAACATAATAAATTATCAGGTATTTTAAAACAAAGACAATCTGTTCAAGTGGAATTCCAAAATTGCTTGTCAGAGGTATTTTTCAAAAACGTTTTAGCTGTAACAAATAAGAATACGACTCATATTAATTTTTTCACTTATTGTTTGTATTGTCAAGGAGTGCCCTATAGAGAGAAAATTTAAAAAAAAGATTTAAATCGCAGAGAAATAAAATATTAAAAAATGCTCAAATAGGTACACTTTGTCATTTTTTTTTCTGGTATTTACAGATTTTAAAGTATTTTTTATGTGTCTTAGGACTAATGAGGTGTTTGTCTATTGTATCGCGTTTTTTGTATATACTTATATCTAATATATAATTTAATAGGAATTTTCAAAGTTCGCCCTCATTACGGTCCGCGCAGAGATGTTTTGATCATTTGTATGGAAATTTTAAAAATGGAACGTGTTGCGCGTCTACAGCCTTAACATATAAGAACAAAACAAGTGAAAAGCCTACTTGGTAGTCGAATAAAAATCCATAACGAGAGCCCATTTCGAGTAACCCTTAAAAGTATTTCCCCAAAAGTATTCCATAAATTATACAATCAATTTCGCATTAAAAAATCAACGTTATTCTTCTTTGAAATTCAGGACACCGCCCGTTAGTTTACAGTCGATTTTTTACGTGAATATAAAATATTCCCGTCGCCATGACGGCCGCTGTAAAGAGAGGCAATAAAACGTTTATTCCTGACGTCGAATTTAATATTTCACTCACATTTCTTCAACGAAAATCTATTTCTCAATTCAGAATTGGAAGTCTTAAATGCAAGCAAAATAAGTCGACGAAACATTGCGTTCGTTTTTAGCTCGGAAGAAATACCACTTCAGTAGTTAAACTTAAAAAAGGTCCTGAAAATATATTTTTTTATGTATAGAAGTATTTCACGCTCTGAAATATTTCTGAAAAAACGAATCTAAGTTTTCATAAGAATAAATGTGATACTTTAATACGCAGTTTACTGCTCTACTTTACCGTTACAGTTTTTTCACAGTATACAATAGAATCTAACATTAGTTTAGGCTATGATTATTTGTATGTCGGTTGAGGATAAGTCAACTTACAGAATAATTTCACAAGAAATTCTGGTCCATTTTTAAATAAAACCCAGAAGATAGAGCTAATTATTGTACCTACTGCTTTCTTATTTGATCGTTGACCATTTTTACAAGAAAATCTTATTCTTAAGAATATAAACAACGGCACGGTGATCACACTCTTAAAAAGTTTATTTTATTTTATTTGTGTCGCCGACAATGAATAATTTAATAGTATCAAACCAAACTTGTAAAAATCGTTCCTAAACCGCTAACCATTCTTAAAATTCACACCAAAGTTACTTTACGACCTCACGCCTTACGTAAAAAGAATATATTTCGGTGTGACGTGCAATGTAAAGTGAAGCAATAAACCGCTTATTCCCAACATTCGGCTTAATATTTCACATATATTTCGACAATAAAGCCGCGACCCATGTTTGCTACCCCTGGCCTCGTAATGGCGAGTGGCAGGGGTGCATTATTTCGTTATCCCTTAAGAAAAAGAAAACTTGTGGGTGTAAATTGGACGGAATTGATACGATACACCTTTACGCCTTTAGCTGGTGTCGAATAAATATACTGTGACAAAATTCGAATGCGGAATAAACAAATCATTACGTTATTCGAGCAGAAATGTTGTTGGGGGTGGTGATGTTTTGTGTTCTTTTTTGTGGATGAGTCGCGTACCAGATGTAAAACTGTGTAATGTTTTAACATTTACAATCCTTTATAGACACAATAAATACCCTACTTAAAGACAAAATTTGCAGCAGTGAAAGTTACGAGAAACCACTTATTTACCATATTCCAACTCCTTATATAGTCCAAAGTATGTTAGTATAGTTAGGTATATGTTTGTTTTCTCGTAGACAAGACCGTATGCCCTTGCATTTCACATTCAAGTATTACCTGCATAAGTACCTAACTTTATTCTACAGAAACAAAATATTGGGAATCCCATATAGATATCCCATATTTTAATTTATGAAATAGATAATTATAACTACCACCAAATAAAAATACTTATTTAATATTATAATAATGGTAATTTACCAAATTTTTAAACTAGAGAAACTAACTACTTTTATTACTGTGTCATTAGCTCGTCATTAGTCAATACACGACTACAGTAACTATTTAGTAATCTGTGATGACGTACTTTCTGTTAGAGCTATGTAGGTAGCCCAGTATTTTTTTACAGAACTTTGGTAAAAAATTGAATCAATTCCGAGACGAAGGCCAAGGAAGGCTTGTTAAAAAGTTGACTTTAAAGACGTAGCAACCAAAAGTCTGAAGGGTAAAAAAACTCTGAAGCTAAAAAACCCCAAAGCATTAGAGACTTAAAGAAATATTAAGTTAAATCCATCCTTTCCACTCCCAACGGTGTCGTTCTTAAGTGACAAATTCCCGGCGAAAGCTCAGGATTATTTCTAAGGGGGGTAGGGGGGAGGGTCCCATCAATCACTGTGAATTCGGTATGTTGTCGATAGATGTAAGTTATCTACTGTAGGTCTACGATATCGACGGGGAATAATTGATTGTTCCACAGATAGTTCGCCGAGAACGGGTACAAGTTTAAATTGAATATGCGTTACGTAATGTGCCTTTGTTTCTTTTATCACAATGTTTTTGGGGAGGTTTAACCTCTTTCAAAAGAAGAAAGGACTACCAAATAAAAGAACATAAAATAATCATGGAACATTATCTGATGTTCTTTTATCTGGAAAGTGATTGCTTGTCAATCGATCCGCAAAATGGTTTTTGTACAAAAAGTAATTTTATATCTTTTTAGCATCCATTCAAGACTCAATAATGAGTGGTAGATTGTTTTAATGCAGGTCATAAACCAGCGACACTTTTTTTGAAAACATTTAATAAAAACATTTCAACAATATCAACATTGTACAACAGTGCATTGTGTACACGAATTTTGTTGATCATTGAAATGATTTGTTGAATATTCTCAAAAAAAATGGTTGCTTACTCTGCATCATCATAACAATCTAACTATTTTATAAACACCCATTGCACACAATATTGTCGATTCAAAAGCGCTTAATTTTACCCCTTTTTGAATAAAAAATATTTTGACATTAACTGGGAGCTGTGAAAAGTGCAGTAAACATTAAAATTAATATTAAGTACAGCCGTTTATTTTCATGCCATTTCAATTAACAATTTATACAACTAATGGATTCAATATTCTAGCTAACGTGATAAAACATTGGCATTCATAATTATTCAAACTAGGTAAATTTTATAAAATAGTTACACATACAAAAAAATTGTTAATATATTACTTCCCAATTCGAACCGAGAAAATTTTCCACAATATTATCAGTAGTGAATTTTAGCAGTAATTGGTAGAACATGACAATCTAGATTCCGACGCAATTGCAACCGCAATCCTGCTGGAAGGTTGCCTCGGGCAAACAGCTCGGGACAGCTGAGCACTGGCAAAGGTCTTGATAGAATGTTCTCCCATCCTACCAGCCAGACTAATGTTGTTAGAGCTTATGTGTAAGCGAAATAAAAAAGTAGAAGTTTAAAATCTTGGCTTTTTAAATTAAAAATAGAAGCTGCTTGTATCTAATAGCAGTCTTTGGTTTAGGGTGCGAATTGTTTTTCCTTTTCTATATCTTTTAAAGATATGATTTCGTAAGTACCTTTTTCTTTTTTAACCTCCTAGTCTATGCTTAGAAATTACGCTATAGAAAATACCTAGCATAATAAATAACATATTAGTTCATCTCACCATACATAATTTAAGGGAAAGAAATTAAATGAAATCGCGAATAAAAATCGGCTGTTTCATACATATTTTCGTTATTAATTTTTGATTTTTTTTACTATATTTCAGTTAGTCCCATAGTAAAAGTTATTCTGTTTGATGGTCCCTATCTTATCTACCATATTCAGCTTTAGGTGTCTTTTTGTAAGACGTTGTGTAGTGCTTTGCTAAAATACATAGAATTATTTAAAAAAACAGCTGTGAAAACATAATATTTATAATAGTATCATCATCACAATATTATAACTTGCAATATAGTGCGAATCACGAAAGATGACCACAAATGGCGCCCATCTTTGCATCATAACTCATGAAAAAAGACTAAAGATAGAATAATATTTCATATACATATAGGTGTAGTAATTTTATCTAAATATATACAATATTATTTTGTCTGTAGGTCTTTTCTTTTATGAGTTATGATGCGAAGATGGGCGCCGTTTGTGGTCATCTTTCGTGATCCGAACTATACCTATTTATGGGCATTTGAAATTGCATCATGTTTGGACTTCGCGTAAGAATTCTACTTCAATAATTTCACAGTACTTACCTATGTACTAAATTGTAGCTAATTGTAATATGATTTGCTAATATAGTGAAGTGGGTAAGTATTTTTTATAAGTAGTAAGTGGTGTTTAAAGTTACTTAGTTTGATCTAACAATGATCGTTCCTCACCAGAGTCAAAGTTTTTCTCATATGGGTATTTCTAAATATATAAATTAGCATGTCCTTATTGTGAAATTCTGTTATTTCAAACGAAAACGTGAATTTTTCTTCGTTTAAAATAACACAAAAATACCGACTCGGAACTTAATCAAAACATAACATCATTCCGAAATTCAATACCAGCCTCCATAAAGGCGCCGTAATGAAAAATATGACATTCCAGAGACAAGAAGGAACACAATATATTTTATTCGCGCAATGAGAACATAAATAATTTAATTTAAAGCTCCGTTCACATAAAACGACCCGACCAAAACTCGCGAAAAGACGGTTTACACCCCAACAGGTTTTTAACTTGACTGAAATAAATTGCAAAATAATGAAACTATATTTAAACATGAATTATCGTTTTTCCAACTTTCATTTTGGTTAAACGTGGTTCATGGTTTCATTTAGTTATGATTTAGATAAAAGGATGATATATTTGCTTAGGATTATAGTGATATTATTTTTGGGTTTGTGGTAAATAAAACAGGCTACTGTTTATTTTTCTTCTAAGCTAGCAATTTATTTAACTTTCATGCATTTAAATAAGCTTATGTTTATTAGTTTTCATTTTTAAATGTTTCTGCGCTTTATATTCGTTTACTTTTTTTATCTCCTACTAATATTATAAATGTGAAAATTTGTGGGTTTAGATATTTGGATGTTTAGATGTTTGGATGTTTGTTCCTCAATCACGCAAAAACTACTGAACGGATTTGGTTCTAATTTGGCACACAGATAGTAAATAGCCTAGATTAAAACATATGATACTTTTTATCCCGATATATGAGGCCAGTCAAACCAAATCACCGAACCACAACTGAAGCCGCCGCAACAGGTACCGCACTAAATATTTCCACGGAATACTTGAAATATCCAAATTGCCGCCCCATTCCGCACCCGAACAATCTGTATCGTCACTTGAAAAGTGAACCGAATACTAAAACGGAGAATAAAAAGTAACAGTATTTTATCTTGCCCAGTGTCCTATAAATAGTACTTACGGCTGCTCGGTATTTTAACACGCTATTAACATCCATAAGATCAGAACTGGAAGGCAATGCAATATATGGTGTCATTGAGCTGATCGATCTGATGATGAATTCGGAAGAAAGCCACAGGAACTCTATGATTAAATCATACAACCCCATCCTGTTTGAGCTCGTTAGAATTAATACAGTCGATAACTTTAAACTTACTTACGTATATTAGTTGTCCTCGTTTTGATGTAAAGGTGATGCAACCGCTACTATAGTATACTGAAGTATACCGAGATTTATAAGCGGCACAGCGCAGCTTCGACCAGTTTCTATGAAGATATAATGCTGGTCCAATATGTATACTATGGTTAAACGGAGAAGGGTTGCTAGCAATAAAATATTGTGAGCGGACGATCGCTAAGCGCCGTCATTCGCACGAACATAAATCCACGCTAATATAATAAGAATAGGGAAATTATTTACGAATCCGTTAGCGTTTCGGATGTAAAATATTGAGTGTCTCTCCGCTAGCTTCGTGTAATTTAAGGTAGAATGCCACTGAGTCAATACGCATTAGAGCAATTACTTTAAAAGCATCTAGCAACAATTATAGCACGCTATATTTTACAGAGATAATACATTCAGCGGCACAACGTTATTTTCATTCAAACATGTGCACTTCACAGTCTCATAAATAAAAAAAAGTTGTGCATCTCTGCAATGATTTGTATGTTGACAGATTAGTCACGTGTTAATTTTTTTTAATGATCACCCGACTAATCTATTAACACACAAATCATTGCAGAGATACACATCTATTTTTTTTATTTCTGAGATTGTGAAGTGAGCATGTTTGTATGAAAATAATTGTGTTGGCGGTTAATTGCGCCGCTGAGTGTTACCCATGTCAACTGTGTTAAGCAAATTTTTCGAAAAACTAACTGTTCCTAGTTCAGGATTTTTCGGGTTGAAGAACATATACACAGGTTGGTCAAAAGTTCTGTTACTGAGTTTCTTTATCGATTACTGGCCATTAAAACAAATGAAAAGAAAAAATAAAAATGACATATTATTGACAGTTTTATAAGCTATAATTCCATACCACACGTATATCATATTTTGTTTATTTCACCATGGAATGGGGGTTGAAGGAGAATCGTGTCGCTGTAATTGCTCTGCACAAATGTGGGCAGCCACCGAATATGATTTTCAAGTTGCTACAAAAGTTGAAAATCAACAAGCAATTTATTTATCGCACTATCCATAGGTACAGTAATACCTTGCCCGTCGATGACCGAAAAAGATCAGGAAGACCACGCACCGTTCGGACACCAGCTGTGATCAAGGCAGTGAAGGCGAGAATCACGAGAAATCCCGTCCGGAAGCAAAAGTTATTGGCAATACAGATGACTGTGAAGAGAAGTTCCCTTAAAAAAATTATCAATGATGACCTTGGGCTTCACGCTTACCGTAGACGAAAGGGCCATCTGCTAAACGCACGATTGAAGGCTATGAGGTTAGCACGAAGTCGCGCTCTACTAAAGCAGTACGCACAAAACGGCCATCGAAAAATCTTGTTTACTGATGAAAAAATCTTCACAGTCGAAGAAAATTTTAACCGTCAAAATGATAGAGTATACGCTAAGAATAGTAAAGAAGCCAGCATGATTGCTCCGAGGGTCCAACGAGGTCACCACCCCTCATCAGTGATGATTTGGCTGGGGGTGTCCTATTCAGGGCTAAGTAAGGTTCATTTCTGTGAAAAAGGTGTGAAAACTGGCGCTAGAGTCTATCAAGATACCATTCTGGAACCTGTTGTCAAACCCTTAAGCCACACTTTATTTCAAAACCAGCCATGGGTCTTCCAGCAGGACTCTGCCCCTGCGCACAAAGCAAAATCTACACAAGCATGGTTTCGGGCTAACAAAATTGATTTTATCGCGCAGGAAGAATGGCCATCCTCCAGCCCAGACTTAAATCCTCTGGATTATGCCATATGGCAACTTATTGAGGAGAAAGCATGTGCTAAGCCCCACATGAATCTCGACTCTCTTAAGCGCGCTATTCTCAAGGCAGTCGCAGAATTGGATATGGTGGTAGTTCGTGCTGCCATCGATGACTGGCCTCGTCGTCTAAAGGCGTGTATTCATGCCAGAGGCGGTCATTTCGAATAATTTTAATACATGATAATCTTAAATATTTGTGCTTTCATTTGGTATATAATTCATTGTAGCATTATTTGTAAATTTAGTATTATTCATGTTTTCCATAGTTACAGAACTTAGTAACCAACTAGGTACTATCAGGTCAAAATAAATACGTTTAATTTTTGAAATTTTGTACATAAGCAAGCAGTTAGGTTCAGTGAGAGATAGTGAATGAATACAAAAGAACGAATTGCAGTTTATGGACCGAATGGGGATCGAATGAATAAACGTTCTTTGCGGACCGGTCAGCAGCTCCGTTTGATTCTGTAGTCGCTAGATGGCGCCAACATACCGCCGGCCTTGGAAGCTTCTACCTAGCTTCCAAATTATAATCGTTTGTGGACTTGTCTACGTTTTGAATTATGAGGTCGTCTTAGTCGTAGGGCTCGTCGTTGGTGTCGACTGGGCTGATGAAGATTCCTCTTCTTGTGCAGGGAGCGGACATATCTTTGAAAATGCTCGCTGCACTGTCCCCGTTGATGTTCGAATTTCAGCTACTCGTGCTACTCCATCTTTCCCAGGGAAAACTCGTACAATTCTTCCCAAACGCCACTTGAGAGGGGGTTGATGCTCTTCTTTAAGTAAAACGAGACTATCGAGTTTAATATCGCTTACATTGGTCTTCCACTTCGTGCGAACTTGAAGATCCGTCACGTACTCGGATGACCAGCGCTTCCAGAAGTTTTGACGCAGCTGTTCCACCCGATCATAGCGTGCCAAGCGATGAGTCTGCACGCCTGTGATGTCTGCTGCAGCTGGAGCGGTTAAAGGTCGGCCGATGAGAAAATGGGCAGGAGTAAGGGGTAAGTAATCTGAAGGGTCTGTGGAAAGAGAAGACATGGGACGGGAATTTAGGACGGCCTCGATTTGTACCAATACCGTACCAAATTCCTCGTATGTTAGTTTCGAATTACCTAATATGCGTCTAAGGTGATGTTTACACGATTTCACCCCCGCTTCCCAAAGGCCACCAAAATGAGGAGCGTATGGAGGTATGAATCTAAATGTTATGCCATCATTAGCTGCTAAATCGATAACTTTATTACGATTATGTTCTGATAAAAGCGGAAATTCTTTTTCCGCTCCGACAAAGTTTTTTCCGTTATCGGAAAATATTTCTAATGGCTTTCCCCGCCTTGAAATGAAACGTTTTAAAGCAAGTATATAATCGTCTGAAGACAAGCTACTTACAAGTTCTAAGTGAATACATCTTGTCACGAAACAAACAAATAGGCAAATGTAGCCTTTTACCAATTTTGCACCACGACCCTTTCGATTTAATATAAAAACTGGTCCTGCAAAATCCGCCCCTGAGCGGAGAAAGGGGAAGCTAGCCTCTAAGCGTTCAGCAGGTAAATCACCCATTATAGGCTTAGCAATATTACCTCGCCAGCGTGCACAAACGACACACTGATGTACGATTTTCCGCGCAAGATTCCTACCAGCTAACGGCCACCAACTTTCACGTATAGTGCATAACAGGAGTTGCGGTCCAGCATGAAGCAATTTCGCATGTTGATATTGAAACAAAAGCATGGTAAGTCGACTTTTACTACATAATAATATTGGGTGCCGTTTACTGTGACTAAATGTAGACACATTACTTAATCTACCACCTACACGAATTAATTTTTGTTCGTCTAAAAATACGTTTAAACCTAAAACCTTATTAGCTTCCTTACAATTTTTTAATGATCCGTTTTTTATTAAACAATTATACAATGAAGGAAACGATTGCATTTGGGCGAAGCGTGCCAACAACTGCTCAGACTGAGTTAACTCGGTGCTTAATAAACAACGTTATGAATGAATCGAAGTAAGTATGCACCTGTACGTATCAACCTATTGTATGATGAAAATCTTTCAAAGTCGAATATATTTTCCGGGTTAATACACAATGTATTTACGGTTTTACATTTTAATTCAGGCAAGTTTTTACAAACAGGTGTAAGTTGATTATTAGGCGCCCAGTCCGATGAATGTAAATAAGTAGGACCATGCCACCACAAATTACTATTTTTAAGGTCGCTAACATTAAGGCCCCTTGACACTAAGTCAGCTGGATTATTTTGACTTTCTACGTGTAACCATAACGCATCGCTAGTTAAATCATTGATTTCTGTTACTCGATTTTGCACGAAGGTTTTTAGTAAATGTTGTGACATACGCAACCATCCAATAACGATAGTTGAGTCGGTCCAAAAATAAACATTGTCGAATTTTAGTGAAAGAGAATCGATTATCATTTTATACAGTCGTGCACTAATTAAACTGCGACACAGCTCTAATTTTGGAACACTGATTGTTTTTAAAGGTGCTACCTTGCTTTTTGCACAAAGTAAGTGAATTAAGACTGAATTTTCGTTTATTGTGCGAACATATGCACAAGCTCCGTAGGCTTCCTGTGAAGCGTCCGAAAATATATGTAATTCTAATCGTTTACCGTTAATATTTCTAACAAATCGCGGAATTTCAATAGTGTGCAAATATTGTTTAATTGAATCGACGAATTTACAAAATTTTACTAAAACGTCGTTAGGAACCGGGTCATCCCAGTCAATTTTACTTAGCCACAGACTTTGCAGAAGTACCTTTGCTACAATAACAATGGGTGCTAAAAGCCCTAAAGGGTCATAAATTTGTGCAATAATCGACAACATCTTACGTTTAGTTATTGATGACGTATCTACTTCCGTTAATTTTGTGGAAAAATAAAATTGATCGGTTTGATTATGCCAACCCAACCCCAACGTTTTTGTTTGTGTGTGTTCGTCTATTGCTAAGTCCTTTGAGGACGTCGAAGCTTGAAGGTCACGGTTGAATGTCCATTTTCGCAACGAATAACCATACTGAGCCAAGGTGTTAGATGTTTTCTCGCAAATACGAATTAACGTTTGAGGATCATCGTTCGACGTTAATAGGTCATCGACGAAAAAATCTTCCCTAATAACCCGTGATACCTCCTCATCATCGCATTCCTGTGCTACCTGATGTAAGCAGCGTATACACAAGTACGGAGACGACGCGTTTCCATATGTAACGGTATTTAAATTATAAATACCTATCTGATCTGAAGGATCTTCCCGCCACAGTATAAGTTGCAAATTCCGTTGGTCGGACTGAATAAGCGTTTGTCTATAGGCCTTTTCAATATCAGCGCATGCGACCGCTTGATATTGCCTGAATCGTAATAAAATTGAAAAAATTTCGTTTTGTAATTTAGGTCCTATGAATTGAATATCGTTTAGCGATTTATTTGAATCAGTCGTGCAGCTCGCATCAAAAACAACTCTTAATTTAGTTGTCGAGCTATTTTCACGGAACACCCCATGATGGGGTAGAAAATAATAAGGCTGATTGAAGTTATCAACTTTAGTCATATGACCTAATTCACGATATTCGCGCATGAAATCTACATATTTTCGTTTAAATTCAGGCCTATGCTGTAATTTCTGTTCCAAAGAAATAAATCGTTTATAAGCTGTCGTGTATGAGTCACCTAGCGAATCAGCTGACTCTTTCAGAGGTATGCGAACTGAAAACCTACCATCTAATTCGCGTCTAATAGATTTTTTAAATATTTCTTCACATTTACGTTCGTCACTAGAGAGACTGTTTCCTTTGGGCAAGTCTTCTAGCTCCCAAAATTTTTTTTAATTGCAAATCAACACTACAATTTTGTGAAAAATTACACTGAATTTTACTAGGTTGAAAAGGTAAATTATTCGTATAAATAGGTCCGGAAATTAACCATCCCAATTTGGATTCGTGTAAGTAAGGCCCGCAATCTAATTTTATTTTATTTTCGTTTAAAAGTGCCCAGAAAAGATCAGCCCCGATTAATAAATCTATTTCGGAAGGTACGTAAAAATTCGGATCTGCGAGTTTAATATCGACGGGTATGGATATTGCATCGCAGTCGAGACTCACGGTCGGTAACAATGACGTAATGCATGGCAAAACATAACATTGAATATTCGTATTATAATCGTTTACTTTAGATCGAATAACGAAATTACACAATTTATTCGAGTGTGAGACCGATTGTCCCACACCACTTATTTGAACAGTGGACTGTACATAATTCTTAAAATTTATTCGTTTACAAAACGCATCGGACACAAACGAATGCTGGCTCCCGCTATCCAGAATCGAGCGAGCCGTGTGTCGCCTATTGTATTCATCGCATACTTCGACTAGTGCAGTTGATAACAAAACCGGTGTCATCAGCTGTGACCTAGATACGCCGTTCGTACCGTGTGAATCTAATGATGAGTGCAATACGGTCGTATTTACTTGAGCCGTGCAGGACTCCTTTTCTTTTAAATCACAAGTGTTTTTATTCGGTAAATCTTTGTGCAACAACGAATTATGCTTTTGTTTACACTGTTGGCAGGGGCCGAAAAAACATTCTTTAATCGAATGACCACTTCGCAAACAATTGGGGCATAATTTTTTATCGTTTATTAATTTATGACGGTCGTTCACAGATAAGTTTAAAAACATACTACAAATATACAAAGCGTGATTCCCGTTGCACATTTCACAAACACGATTGCGTTTATTTGTATTCGAATTGTTAGCGGCTAGATAACTATAAGTTTGTGATTTCACTACTGGCGGTTTTCTATCGTATTTATTGTAAGACGTGTTATTTGAATGAGCATTCTGAGACTTATGGAAGCTTTGTGAATTATTCGAATTATTACTGACGTTTACCATTTCCAATAAATCTGCTCGATTTCTCAAAAAAGTTAATAAATCGTTTAACTCCAATTTACGTTTCTGATCGTGACCTTGAAAGCTGGAAATAAGTGTTCCCTTATAATTCTCCCACTCTCGTTCGGTGGACGAATCTAATTTACACACAATCATATACATAATTAGAGTATCCCACGATTCTGTGGGTTCTCCTAATGATTTCAATGCTCGTAAGTTACGTAAGACAGAATCTATCATTTTCCTAATTAATAATGGCGATTCCCTATTAATATTTGGCACAGAAAAGAGAGCCTTCACATGATTATGTACCAAAAGTCGATCGTTTTGGAATCTATGAAGTAATAATTCCCATGCATGAATATAATTTTCCGAGGAAAATTCTAAGGCGCTTATAACCTGCAATGCACTACCGCTAAGTGATGACCGTAGATAGTGGAATTTTTGAATTGCATTTAAATCATTACGATCATGAATCATGGTCGTGTATGAATTTTTGAATTCGAGCCAGTCGTCATATAAACCCGAAAAGGAGGGTAATTTTATATCAGGAAGTTTGATTTGTGATGATGTATTTCCTGCACTCGATTTAATTGAATTTACTGTATTATGATTATGATCGTCCAAAATTGACTTTGCTAATGAAATACATTTAAAATATTGCTCTTCGAAATTTTCCCTGTAATCGATTTGCGTTAAAACCTCACTTTCATCAGCCAAAAATTCTATTCTATTCTGTATCACGTTAAATTCTTGAAACACTGATTCTAATTGAGAAACTTTTAATTTCAGCTCGAATAACTGACATTTTTCTAACGGATCTTGAAATTTTAAAATATGTTTTTCGAATAAAGTTACACGGGCTTTAAAAATACCTCTCTGTTTCTTAAGATCCGCAAGGTTTAAATTTGTATCAGATCTACGAAAATCCCTGGAAGGCGAACGACTACCTTCCCTAGAAGATTTTGGCACATTAAGTTTCGATTTTTCAGAATGTTCCTCACTGTCACTCATTTTAGTGGCAAATTAGAAAGCAAAGAGTACTTACAATCGTATAAAGATCACCTCAGCAGCCCAAACAACTCGCGGTCCCTGAAGGTTGTTCAAGGTAACGGTTGCACTTTGAACTGGAATTTGAAAAATATGGCACGATATTAGCACTAAATCGACCTGGGATGGGAAGGAACTGGAGGGATGACTTGACCTGTTAGCTTTCTTCGCGTTTCTCGTTTCTGGCGCTGATTTCTCGTTACGGGTTTTCTTGATACGGCGGGCATCGACTTCCGTTCGTATAGTATCTTCGAATCCCGTCACTCGGCGAGATGGACCATGTTCCTAGTTCAGGATTTTTCGGGTTGAAGAACATATACTATCAGGTCAAAATAAATACGTTTAATTTTTGAAATTTTGTACATAAGCAAGCAGTTAGGTTCAGTGAGAGATAGTGAATGAATACAAAAGAACGAATTGCAGTTTATGGACCGAATGGGGATCGAATGAATAAACGTTCTTTGCGGACCGGTCAGCAGCTCCGTTTGATTCTGTAGTCGCTAGATGGCGCCAACACTAACTCAATGTTATTTCTTTTTTAAAACCGTTACTACTAACAAAACCTTTCGCCTTATGTTCAAAATTACTAATTATTCTTAAATGCGATATATTTTCATATATCACGGAAATACAAAAACATGAGGAAAAAATATATTTTCCACAAGAATTAACTTCCACTTCTATGCAGCTCGTAAAAAACAGTTCAAAATGCCGTAACGGTTACGACTTCTCCATACCGCATGCCGTGGAGTCTACGGCAGGTCTACGGCGTAGATGATCGTGACTACGATTTTCGTAGCATGTAGCTACGTAAAGAGGAATTGACTTATTGTGAAAACTTTAAATTCGCCTTTAAAAATCTAGGACCGTAATTTTAGAAAGCGTTGAGACATCATATAATCTCGTTATGGATAAAAGATAGCTTTCTTCAAATCTTAGATCTTTTAAATTACAGCCTAAAACTTAGGCGTAAATCCACTGTTTCCGAATAGAAACACAAAAGAGGTTTCAGTAGTAAAAAAACTCAAAAAAATGGGGAATCCATATTTATCGAAACGAAAATGATTGGGTAATTTTTGTTTTGCTACTGCTGCGTTAACGTTAATGGTAATGTCCATTTAGTACTGTCGTTTGTAAATTAACTAACTCGTAAAAGTCTTGGCCACATCTGCGTAACGCCTAAGTGTTAGGCTACGCATTAAGACGCAGGTGGAGCCGTAGCATTATAAATAGTTTTCAAGCATAATAATATTTATTCTGTTATCACATAGCCCAATACGTATCAATAAACAAAAAGTCTACGGGCCTTATTTTGGAATCATTTCGTTTGAAATAACCGCTAACCAATACAAGGAGGTTTACATCAAGGGTTAATGTTCCACGGACCAAAGACACGACGGACAGTTAACCAACAAGCGATTTAAAAATACGGATTTTGCCATGTCGAATGAAAATGAGGGGCAAAGAGCGCTTGACGCAACCCAAGGATTCAAAAATAGGGCCCAAGATCGAAATTAAAACAAATTAAAAGCTGTTAATTTTCCTCGGAAGTATTAAAAAAATCACCCCTTGGTTTTCCAGCCAGTTTATTTGACACAAACCCAAAACGTATGCACATACATATTTATTTCGGCGGTGTAATATGCGAGCGAGGTCATTGTACGTTTCCGCCAGTTCTTATTGTATATTTTTTGTGACGAAACCGGCGACATCTGGCGGGCGGACCGCGCATTTTAAACAATTACACCGAACCCACGGATGTAAAGTATCGCAAAGATTTTATGAATGTGAAAAATATTTTCCTTTGATTTCAAGTTTTTCGTACAAATATTGTCTACATCTCACTATTCAAGTTCTTCAAAGAACACAACAAAATTATAACAATATAACTACTGTCGTAGATTATATCGGCTAGCTTTAATACGAAATCAATGTTACTTGAAGAATACAGATTTATTAAATAGGTACTTAACTGCTTTATAATGTAAAGATGTTGTAATTTACTTTACATCATACTGCTCGGCAACTAGGATTTACTAGTATAGTAAGAGGCCGTGTAAGTTGGCATGTGCAACACAGTGCATTGTTTAGATAGAACGTTCCATTTTCAAATCACTTTACAATTCAAGCATGGGTGAATGCTTTAATTGTAAAGTAACTTTACAATTCAAGCTATGTCAAACTCCTTAGTGAACCAATTTCGTTTCTTATAAAATGACGAAACTTTTTCCAAAAAAAAAAACTGAAAATTCAAGCTATGCAAAACTCCTTGGTCAAACAATTTCTTTTTCATAAAATGATAACATTCATTTTGAAAGCGCGAAAAAAAATCAGCTGTTTTACATTTCGATGGAGTAGGCATTTTACTTTTGTATGGAACAGCAGATTTTTTTTCGTGATTTTTCCCATAATGAAAGTTGTTCAGTTTGATGGTCTGATCAACCCCACGAGAGGTTTTTAATGAACGAAAAATATCATTGTCAATGTTTTATTTACCTCGCATGAATGATGTAAAGTAGTATGCTTACCTCGGTTGTAAGTAGCTATTGCACCCTCGAACTATATTCGCCCTTGCTCGCTTCGCTCGCTCGGGCGTCTAAATATCTCGGGTGCACTCGATCCATTAGCGCCCTTTGCGAGCTGCGCTCGCACGGGCGCCAAATTGGATCTTGTTCTGTAATAGCTCACTTACGTCCCTTGTGTAACAAACTACTATAACATCATACTGCTCGGCAACTAGGATTTACTAGTATAGTAAGAGGCCGTGTAAGTTGGCATGTGCAACACAGTGCATTGTTTAGATAGAACGTTCCATTTTCAAATCACTTTACAATTCAAGCATGGTGAATGCTTTAACTGTAAAGTACACTTTACAATTCAAGCATTTAAAACTCCTTAGTGAACCTATCTCTTTTCTTATAATATAAACTCTGGAAACTTTTTACTGAAAAAAAAAAACAAATATGGCGGCATTTCATTTCCGTTCAAGCTATGCAAAACTCCTTGGATTTTGATTTTGATTTTGATTTTTTATTTTTATTTTTATTTTTATTTTATTTTTATTTTTATTTTTATTTTTATTTTTATTTTTATTTTTATTTTTATTTTTATTTTTATTTTTATTTTTATTTTTATTTTTATTTTTATTTTTATTTTTATTTTTATTTTTATTTTTATTTTTATTTTTATTTTTATTTTTATTTTTATTTTTATTTTTATTTTTATTTTTATTTTTATTTTTATTTTTATTTTTATTTTTATTTTTATTTTTATTTTTATTTTTATTTTTATTTTTATTTTTATTTTTATTTTTATTTTTATTTTTATTTTTATTTTTATTTTTATTTTTATTTTTATTTTTATTTTTATTTTTATTTTTATTTTTATTTTTATTTTTATTTTTACTTTTATTTCTATTTTTATTTCTATTTTTATTTCTATTTCTATTTCTATTTCTATTTCTATTTCTATTTCTATTTCTATTTCTATTTCTATTTCTATTTCTATTTCTATTTCTATTTCTATTTCTATTTCTATTTCTATTTCTATTTCTATTTCTATTTCTATTTCTATTTCTATTTCTATTTCTATTTCTATTTCTATTTCTATTTCTATTTCTATTTCTATTTCTATTTCTATTTTTATTTTTATTAAATTTACCTCGCATGAATGATGTAAAGTAGTATGCTTACCTCGGTTGTAAGTAGCTATTACACCCTCGAACTATATCTCGGGTGCGCTGCGCTCGCACGGGCGCCAAATTGGATCTTGTTCTGTAATAGCTCACTTACGTCCCTTGTGTAACAATAGTAGTTTGTTACACAAGGGACGTAAGTGAGCTATTACAGAACAAGATCCAATTTGGCGCCCGTGCGAGCGCAGCTCGCAAAGGGCGCTAATGGATCGAGTGCACCCGAGATATTTAGACGCCCGAGCGAGCGAAGCAAGCGAGGGCGAATATAGTTCGAGGGTGTAATAGCTACTTACAACCGAGGTAAGCATACTACTTTACATCATTCATGCTAGGTAAATTTAATAAAAAAAAAATAAAAAAAAAGTAAAAAAAAAATAAAAAAAATTATATTAATAATAATAAAAAAAAAAAAAAATCAAAATCAAAATCAAAATCAAAATCAAAATCAAAATCAAAATCAAAATCAAAATCAAAATCAAAATCAAAATCAAAATCAAAATCAAAATCAAAATCAAAATCGAAAATCGAAAATCGAAAATCGAAAATCGAAAATCGAAAATCGAAAATCAAAATCAAAATCAAAATCAAAATCCAAGGAGTTTTGCATAGCTTGAACGGAAATGAAATGCCGCCATATTTATTGTTTTTTTTTCAGTAAAAAGTTTCCACAGTTTATAATATAAGAAAAGAGATTGGTTCACTAAGGAGTTTGACATAGCTTGAATTGTAAAGTTACTTTACAGTTAAAGCATTCACCCATGCTTGAATTGTAAAGTGATTTGAAAATGGAACGTTCTATCTAAACAATACACTGTGTTGCACATGCCAACTTACACGGCCTCTTACTATACTAGTAAATCCTAGTTGCCGAGCAGTATGATGTAAACTACTATTTCAACACACTTGCTCGTAAAGTGAGCCCTAATACATCGCTTTTAGGGCCATAAGCCGAGCTATAACAAACGCGTGCAATAATATGTAAAACACTAGTTGGTTATAGAATTATCCCTACAAAGTTAAATAGGTACCTCACTGCAAGTTCTATGCGAGTAAACAGAGCATTCCCAATTTAACCGGGTAATACAGTAATTTTTTTAGTAACAACAAAGAGGTTTTATGCCGCTGAAAATTCGATAAACATTTTTGGAATAAATAAACGTGTAAGTTCTTAATTAAATCAAACAAATATTTATTATTATCAAATTATTCATAATCTGTATATATAAAATTCAAAGTCCTGACTGACTGAGGGAGATATCAACGCACAGCCCAAACCGTTGAACCTAGAGACTTGAAATTTTGCACATAGATACCTTATATAGTGTAGGCATCCACTAAGAAAGAATTTTTGAAAATTCCATTCCTAAGGGGATGAAATAAGGGATGAAAGTTTGTATGAAAGTCCCTCAGATTTGAAGCTAGGTTCTTCAAATTTTGTGGTTAGGCTGATGATTGAAAATTTATAAATACGGGTCTCAGCGTTTTTCAAAATTCTGCCCCCGAAGGGGTGATAAGGGGGATGAAGTTGTGTAAAGAATAAAATCCTTAATTTTCGGAGTAAAAAGCGCTAAATTTATAATTTAGGCTTATGGATGGAAATATAACACAACGTATATTGTTATTGGTAGTATTTCAACCCCTATGGGGATGAAATGGGGTAAATAAACCTAAATAGATATGGATGTCGTTATTGGAGTTTTCTGGGATGACGATTGCGAAAATAACATTTATTTTGAAGTCCAACACGGTCGACATGATTTAACGCCTAAAGGGGTGAAAATGGGGTTCAAATTTGGTACGGAAAAGAATATAAAATAGACATTACAACTTTAAACTTCGTAGGAGCATGTCTAAAAATAAATAGGCAAACATGTATTTTGTGATTTTGAAAATCAACCCCTCAGGGGGTAAATGGGGTAAGTAAATTTAAATATGGATAATTTGGATATGGATGTCGTTCTTGAGGTTTTATGGGATGGTGATTGCGAAAATGACATTTATTTTGAAGTCCAACACGGTGGACATGAATTAACCGCTAATGGGGTGAAAATGGGGTTCAAATTATGTATGGAAAAAGAATATTAAATAGACATTACAACTTGAATATTCGTAGGAGCATGTCTAAAAATAAAAAGGCAAACACATATTTTGTTATTTTGTAAATCATCCCATAGGGGGTAAATAGGGTAAGTAAACATGAAAATCGATGCGGAATGGGAACGCAAACGCGAACGGGAACGGAAACCGGGAAAAGGATCGGGACCAAACGGGAATGGGAACGGGAAAGAGTAAAGAAACGGAAACGGAATACTACTAATATCTCTGGACCCAATTCTGATTTTTGTAATAAACTAGCTTCCGCCCGCGACTTCGTCCGCGTGGATATTAGAGAAAATCCTTAGGGATCCTTCAACCAGGATCCGACCAGGCGATTTTACGCGATTAGGCGGGTCCCCACCAAGCGCGCTGCCTTGCGAGGCAAAACGTTTGCCGCATGTGGCAGGCCTCGCACGAGGCTGCGCGCTGCGGGCGGGCGGAAGCTAGTTCATAATATTTTGTTATAAAATATTAAAATATTTGCATTTTATCACTTAAAATTATATTTTGAGGTAGGCTGTATGCTCACTAACCCTGTTGTTTGCAAAATATTCTTGCATTGGGCGTGTGAAAAAAGCAAAAAGAAACCTACGCGCCTTTTCCCATCATATGTATCATGTTTTGTTTTTGTCGTATTTGTTGCTGTGTGGTAAATTACTTTGTTTTTTCCTCGCAAGTGTGTTAAAAAACGTCGTATGAAACTCGTGAGCTCTTGCTTATTGCACACTCGGCTGAGTTACGCCCTCGCGGCGAGGGCGTAAATGTACTATTAACACTTACAACTCTTTAAAATATAGTTTGTTGTAAAAGAGGCATTAAAAGTACCCATAGTTGCCTGATTAGAAAGATTGACAATTATTTTTTAAATTTCAGTTTGTATTAAAATTAAATACAAGTTATGTATACATCCTTACTATATAATATTATAAATGCGAAAGTCCGTTTGTTTGTTTGTTTGTTACGCCTTCACGTCTTAACTACTGAACCGATCATCATGAAATTTTGCATACACGTTGTCAGGAGTGCAGAAAAGGACATAGGATACCTTTCATCCTGAAAAAAGGAACTGTTCCCGAGGGATAGACAAAACACTATCCACGCGGACGAAGTCGCGGGCGGTCGCTATTACTGAATATATTTTTTCAATTTTCTTTACACATTGCTTTTGCCTCATCTAGTTCGAAACATCAAGGTTCGCCAAAAACTCATACGGTTCATTTTACGCCTCTACCCAACACGTTGAAATTGTAATGAGCTTTTTTTTAAGTTACCATACCTATCGCCCTTATTACAGCTTTTATAGCATATAAAGAAATAATAAAGATGCTTATTAGAGAAATATGATATGATATACCTAAGTTACTGGAATGAGATTTTTTTAAATTGACGACTCTGTACAAACAAAATTAAAATTTTTGAAAAAACCCACGACGGTAAAAATTGTAACTCTTTATTTAAAAAGACTGAAATAAGTTTTACAAAAATCCCTCGACAAAAGTGATGTAGGTACTATACTACATACTTTATCTAGCTATTCATAAATTACAAACGCAAGAAAAATCCGTTGGGGCTGCCATTACCTGCCCCCAAATGAACAAATATTTTTCAGTTATAGTTACTTTAGAGAAATGGCAATGACAGCCCCCGACGGATTTTTCTTGCGTTTGTAATTTATGAATAGGTAGATAAAGTATGTAGTATAGTACCTACATCACTTTTAGTCGAGGGATTTTTGTAAAACTTATTTCAGTCTTTTTAAATAAAGAGTAACAATTTTTACCGTCGTGGGTTTTTTCAAAAATTTTAATTTTGCCATTTTATTTTAAACTTTTTAAAGAATTCATACGTTATCTACTCTAAAAACCGCATCTTAATTGGTCAAACTGTTCGGAAAATGATTACTACAGCGCCCACTAGCGGCTGAACACCATAACACCGAGAAACATCGCCGACAAACTACAAAACTATTACAGAAAACCGCATCCAAATTGGTCAAACCGCTTTGAAAATAAATGAGAAAATGATAACTGCAGCGCCCCCTAGCGGTTAAACACCATAACATCTATCTGAGAACCATCGCCGATAACCTACAAACCCATTACAGAAAACCGCATCGAAATCAGTTGAGTAGTTTTAGAGAACTTCTCAAGCGCGACTTATCTGGTTGCTGCAGCGCCCCCTGGTGGTCTACCACCATGTAACTTATCTAAGAACCTGCTCTGAAATGAAATCTTTTGATTGGAAAAAATCGCATTGAAATCGGCCCTGTAGTTTCCAAGGAAAATGGTAATAGACAAACTTGACTTATCTGTTTGCTGCAGAGCCCCCTGGTGGTCTACCACTATGAAACATGTCTAAGAACCTGCTCTGAAATGAAACCTTTTGAATGCAAAAAACCGCATCGAAATCGGCTTAGTAGTTTCCGAGAAAAATGGTAACAGACAAACACACAAACAAACAAACAAACGCACAACCTCTAACCCCAAACGCATATACTGCCTCCGTTCCGTTCCGTCCGTCGTGGGTAAAAATAATCTCTATGATTTCCTTCTTCTCAGTTCTTCTTATTGAATGAGGAATAGTGGCCACCTCTGGTGTTAGAGTTTATCAAGCCGCCTGTAAGGCCTCTAACTTGGCTTAACGACTGTTATCAGATGACAACAACCGGGACCGACGGTTTAACGTGCCCTCCGAAGCACGGAAGCGCTCAGTTGTAATGCCACTTAACGGTCACCCATCCGACACCTAGCCGGACTGAGCGTTGCTTAACAAACGTGATCGAGTACGATCAGCCTGTCAAGTTCCGCCATGAGCGCTTCGTAGTTTCGCTTCTTCTCAGTTAACCAAATGTATAGGTATTATTTTAATTTATTTATGTTTAATATAAACTGAAAAAAACTGCCGTAGATTTACAAACCATTTACAAACTTCTTGACTTTTTATTAAAGACTTATTTAAGACTCATCATAATCATCAAAAGCGAATTCAGAATGTTTTCATTAACCACATTTCGACGAAAATAGAGAGTATGGTATTTACTTAAAAATCTTAAAATTAACTTGCACACATGCTTCTACTGAACAATAATATTTGAATTATCTATCATTTTAGGAAATCATAATTTTAAATATGTCTGATACCTACCAATTTACTTTCAATTCTGTTCAAAACAAATCTCCTAAATTGATATAAAATTCATTACATTATTTTCTGCATGTGACAGCTGACCCTATTTCAAATAGGTGTATAATGCAAGTACAAACGTACACTCGGCAACAAATGTTTATTGAATAATCATACCATCAGTTACTAATATTTGAAAACTACGAATTCAACGTTTGTAGGCTTAGAGCATTTTAATGCTCTGAGGTTGTAGGTTTGAATCCTGAACGAATGTTTGTGTAGGTATATGTAATGCACATATTTTGGATTTTTTGCCAGAGTAACTGTTGTCGCTTCCTTTTACTATTGTACTAAGTCTGGTGTGTATAATTATTATAATTAGTGTGTAAATATTATTATACTTAATTTTAATAACTAGCGGTCGCCTACGATTTCGTCTGCGTGGAAAGTTTTTTACAATACTATTTTTCAGGATGAAAGGTACCCTATGTGTATGTAGGATTTGGAGTTATTTTGTTCACTCAAACTGTAAAATCTGTGTAAATTTTGTAAAGTAAAATGTAATGTAATTGTTTTTGATTGAATAAAGAAATTTTTATTTTTTTTATTTTTTTATGTCCTTTTCTGTACCCCTGGCAACGTGTATGTAAAATTTCATGATGATCGGTTCAGTAGTTAAGACATGAAGGCATAACAAACAAACGGACTTTCGCATTTATAAATTAACTAGCGGCCGCCCGCGACTTCGTCTGCGTGGACAGTTTTTTGCTATCCCTCGGGGACTACACGTTTTTTCTGGATGAAAGGTAACCTAGGTCCTTTTCGGCACCCCTGACAATATGTATGCAAAATTTCATGATGATCGGTTCAAGTAGTTACGACGTGAAAGCGTAACAAACAAAGAAACGGACTTTCGCATTTATAATACACTAAGGAAGTAACGACAACACTAATTTTATACTTATCTAGAGGAGCTGTTTTGTTTGAGCAATGTATTTGAGGTATTTCTAAATATGAAATAAGTATATTATATTTATCGCGGACTGTACTTAGTAACGCGGTGACAGTTTCTCGTTATTGGCAAATCGAACCGTATCGCTATGTTGCAGTTGTAAGCCTATTCACTAATGGACCTTACTAATTATATGTATTTAGAACTTTTTATTCAGTTTCTGGTTTTTTCGTACCAAAATTGATCATCCTGTGACTACGGGCCAAGGATAGGTGCCGAAATGTCGAGAAGTTAGAAAAGTTTAAAATAATTAAACATTGAACATTTACCCAATGTTTAATTATATTCCGAATCAAAATTGATGACTTTACTACAGTCCCTGGATAAG
Source organism: Agriphila tristella (assembly GCA_928269145.1). Classification (NCBI taxonomy): domain Eukaryota; kingdom Metazoa; phylum Arthropoda; class Insecta; order Lepidoptera; family Crambidae; genus Agriphila; species Agriphila tristella. The sequence goes on along the minus strand of OV743436.1, from coordinate 23,094,670 downwards.
TGCTGAAACGCCGGGAAGTAAAAAAGCCCAACAAAACCTAAAATAATAAAATGGGTGTTACATAAAGTGTTTTGTTTCAAAGAAAAATGCACGTGGAAATCTAACAAGTTGTAATCTAATACAACTTTAGAACAACATACCCAATGTAATTTCAAATTATGTAAATGTTGCATGCTCCTTGGCAACGAATTTAATTGCAAGTGTTCACGATGTGGGTTGTGTAATGTCACACAATTAAGAGTACGATTTTAGAGATTTGCCAGCTGAAAAATATCTACTAATTAGAGATTTTTTCCGTCTCCTCCAAGCCTATTAACGACCAACTGCAGGCCGCAGACCTTTGCTAATTACTCTAAGGATGTTTGTGATAAACCTTGCACTTTTTTAATTTAGTAAGTTGTTCAATTCAAACCCTACCTAACAAATTATTTGTCATAATCTTTTTACATGTTTTAAGTGTCATAAATAACAGGAAATACGATCAATGTGTCGTCTCAATATTTATGGCGTTTTTCTCTACCCGCTTCATAATTTTTAGGAAAGCTTGTCATTTCATAATATAAGTATACGTCCGGTCTTTCAAATGAACTATAAGATACTCTTACTTGGATAGGACATCATTTATTTACCTAGGAAAAATAGTAGATTATACAACAAGTGAATAAAAAGGGAATTTAGTTCGAGGGACTAAGTTGGATCAAAGGACCGAGATGAAATTTTTTTTTCACGAGTTGTGTACTCTACTTTTTACCATTGACTGCGAGAAAACAAATTGTGCTTAGTATAATAGTTGATTATCAGCCATTTTTAATGTCCCTACTGCTGGGGCACAGGCCTTCCTTATTGGTGGAAGGATGGGCCATAACCCACCACGCGGGCCCAATGCGGATTGATGGGTATTAATGACTGCAAATGCAGCAGGGACCAAAGGCTTAACGTGCCTTCCAAAGCACGGAGGAGCTCGAGATAATACATTTTTGGTCACCCATCCCATGACCGACCCATGCGACCCATGCGTGAAATTAGAAGTTTTCCAATGACATAAAACAACCACGCTAAGAGAGAGATTACATGATCAGTCTGGCATCAGTCCATTTCATCAGTCTGTATAGACTTTGTATTTTTGCAGACTGAATATCGTACAGACTGATGGAATGGACTGATGCAAGACTGAACATTCAATCTCCCTCTAATAGATATAAAGAACCCAAAGATGAGACACTAAAAAGAACCTAATTAAATTTGGCGGGATATTTATTTTTTTCTTTAATTTTATTGTGTAACTGGCTCTATGGAATAGCTCCATAGCAGCCAGTATAGCTATAGGTACTTTTTTGTAATAGTTCATGATGCGCGGTTGTTCCAAATTCAAATTATTTTTATTCACTCGGTGAATAAAATCGCTTATTATTCACTCTTATCGTTGAATGAAACGCACTTTTTAGAGTGACGATGGTAAAAATAGTAGATTATACAACAAGTGAAAAAAGAAGGAATTTAGTTCGAGGTACTATGTTGGATCCCGAGAGCAGCGAAGGATTCTAGAGTTGAATCCCGAGCGTAGCGAGGGATTCAAAAGTAGAATCCTGAGCGAAACGAGGGATACAAAGGACCGAGATGAAATTTTTTTTCACGAGTTGTGTACTCTACTTTTTACCATTGACTGCGAGAAAACATAATAGCAGTACTTACACCTATAGTACCTATTCATAGTTATCAAATTTTATTATTTAGATAGGTAATCGGTAATTTAACCGTTAGAAAATAGTGAAACTATAGGTTTTCCAATGACATAAAACAACCATGCTATGAGGGAAATTACATGATCGTCTGACATCAGTCCATTTCATCAGTTTGTATAGACTTTGAATTTTTACAGACTGAAGATCGTACCAGACTGATGGAATGGACTGATGCAAGACTGAACATCTAATCTCCCTCTAATATAAAGAAAAGAACCCAAAGATAAGACACTAATAAGAACCTAATTAATTTAGCGAGATATTTTTTTTAGAAAAGAACCCAAAGATAAGACACTAAAAAGAACCTAAATAAAATTGGCGGGCTTTTTTTTTATTTAATTGTATAACTATGGCTTTATCTATGGAATAGCTCCATACTTTCAGCACGTTTTATTTTTTTGCGCGCTTGTTCCAAATTCAAATTATTTTTATTCACTCGGTGAATAAAATCGCTTATTATTCACTCTTATCGTTGAATTAAACGCACTTTTTAGAGTGGCGATGGTAAAAATATATTTCTTGATTAGATTATTTATAGCACAGATACATAATACTATACTAGTACTAACTTCACTTATATTAGTAAAACGACAATGTATTTCATCCCTAAGTGCTTTTAGAATGTTGTTTGAGCTCCCCAAACACTTTACAACAGAAAGTTTACAACGTTCAATTCGTCTACTTAGGGTTATCAATGGAAGTTCAGTGCACATGTATCCTTATTGAGTCCAGTAATCCGATCGTATTGCGATCGGTTCCGAGGAGCGATTCCCAAACGCGCTCAAAAGAAATATGATACACGGAGTTTTCTGTCAAAATATAGTATTAGATTGATGTTCACCGAAACACCCTCGGAGGAATAACTCGGGAAATTCGACTCTAACTGATGTTGCCCGCGATACCTTGGGGAAAGAAGTTGTGTAATAAATGTGGGGAAATGTTTTTCCACATGTAAAAAATTCGTAACTTATTGGCGGCACGGCCAGCTTTACTGGCGGATAAATACTGGTAGCCGCTTTTATGGCCAATCGCTGATGGATTCACTGTGAATTATAAATGCGGGTCAAGGCGAACTGTATGTGGGAAAGTTGACGATCAAATGGTTAGTGTAAAGATGTACTTTCACTCCCAAGGACGTAACTAAAGGGCTTGTTTTATGAAAACCGAAACTACTGCAGGCAGAAACGATCAGAAGTCATTAAATAACACCCTTTTCCCTTGAATTCACTTTATTAATGTTGTATTAATAAAGTGAATTCAAGGGTGCCAAAGGACTTTGTGGTAAAGATTCAATCAGTACCGATCGACAAATCACTTCCAAGTATTTTTTCTAAAGTCATAGTATAACCTTTTACCTTAGACTGGATTCTTGTGGCATTGTAAATACCTACCATTTATATACTAATATTGCAACAAAACGTGCAGCACAATGCCGTAAGTATATACTAGTCTAGCCGTCATACTTACCGATATGAAGATAAAATAAACAATCACAAGAAGATTTGGAGAAGTGTATGAAGGCATCTGTGCTGGGGTTACAGATAATTGTATTTAAGCTCAATATCCGTTTAATATCAGGCGGTTGTGTATGCCGTCGAAGTAACATGAAACAGTAACCAAAAAATTACACCACGTTCTATGCTAAGCCAGGTGACTCCGTCGTACAGTCAGCACGTTAGGAAATTAGTTTGATATTCGGCGCAGTCGACGGCCGTAAAAGTTGAAACCGCGCAATATCACCTCGTTACGCACAGAAAACCCGTAACGTTCGAATGTCGGTCAGTGCTTTACGATTGGGGCAGATGTCTCTACGGCTGAGATGTAAACTGGAACGTAGCGGACACAGACTAAAAAATTAGAACAGATTTTGAGTTTTAAATATTTGGCACTTGGAACATCCATTGACCCTTAAGGTATGGTTCTGAACTCCGCTGCACGCAGCAGTGTGCTGCCGCAGCACTGCTGGTCCCCATATATTCTCTGTAGGTTTATACAGGTGTCTTTTTATTCACTATCCAGCCCCCCTAGCATGACCGACGAAACACGATATATATCGCGTGATATAGCGTTTTATCGTCACCCAACTGTCAAAATCCATTGTCTTTTGACAGTTGAACGTTATAAATCGCTATATCATTTACGCGTGAAAGCACTAAACTTAAGAATCACCTAAGTCTTTTCTTATCTACAACTCGACGTTAACTTAGCGAATGACAGCTACATGACGGCTAAGTTTATGACACCGTTTTAATTTGGCCATGTTGTATTTAGGAAAAGACTTAGGCGATTCTTAAGTTTAGTGCAATCGGCCAATCGTGTTTCAGTGGTCATGCTAGGAGGGAAGATGTGTTTATTCCATGAAACTGAAAACCTATCTCTAAGTAACATAGGGTCAAATATGTAAAAAATTACTCTCCATACACATCAAAGAGATCACGTGATCAGTTTAGTAAGGGATTACCAACATTTTGTAGCGTATTTCGAGACATGTTTCATGGAGAAAGTTTTTCAGTTTCATGGACTGAACACACACATCCTTAAAAAATGAAGAGTGAACAAAAATGCAGCCTGGATGAGACTACATTCCGAGCTCCGCAGCAATCCTCCGAGGTCATACAACCGCCTTAAAGCCTCTCGTTCAACTTCAATACCCAGAAACGTCGTGGCTAAGTCTGTTATAATAAAATCGGTTAAAAAGCCGTGAATTTGGAATTAACTTATGCAAGTACATACTTAATGCTACTTAATGATTCAACGGAAAAAAAAATTGAACTGAACAAATACGAACTTACTTTCTATTCAAACGGTGTCGAATTTATATATCAGTGACCGATTGCTTATGTTATTTATAATCTTGGGATTTTTACCTTTAAGTTCTGTGTTTTTGTATGTGGAAGAATGTTTTAGGCTTAGAGCATTAATACTCTAAGGTTTAAGGCTAATAATACTTTGTAAGTACTTGATCAAAAAGTAGTAATAAACCTTTCAAAGAGTGAGACATCTGTATATAATTAGGCTGTGGTGTTTAAAGACACAGCTACCGACTCCCGAGTCGAGTAAAACGAACAGCTTAAGTTCTAGACTGCAGAATGTGATCCTGTCTTGTGTCGTATTGAATAGAAGTGCATTCTGTTAGGACCCAATCGACTTCAAAAGTTTTATGCAAAATTGAATTTTATTGCATCGACTCAGAAAACGATACGTCTTACTGAAACTGTAGGTAGAAACACGATAAAAGTGGAAGCATTTGGATTCTTTTACTTTTAAAATGGTGCTGACTGATTCAAATGTTCTCGCATACCTAGCTAAAATCATTTCGCATGGTAAAACAGTTTTACCAATAATATAAATTCATATTCAAAATTTAAATCAGTAACTGGCCAAAGCTTTCCTTAATCCTACTAATATTATAAATGTAAATGTTCGTGGGTTTGGATGTTTAGATGTTTGGATGTTTGTTCCTCAATCACGCAAAAAAGGCTAAACAGATTTGGATGAAATTTAACACACAGATAGTTTATAACCTGGATTAACACATAGGATACTTTTTATCCCAGTCAAAGTTTCCCTAGGGATTTTCCGAATGTCCACGCGGACGAAGTCGCGGGTGGAAGCTAGTAAGTACATAGGTATAAAAGACTCGGAAATATTTACATAGTAGTACTTATTACCTAGGTAGGTAGTTGAAGACAGGAAAAAAATTGCAAATTTATCGGCATTTTGATTTTCACATAAAAGGTCTTTCCAACATCAATGTTTTACTTTCATAGGCCATAGTTAGTTCCGCAATATACTGTTTGCCACGTGCGACTTCACACAAACAAAAATATTTCACCAGTTAAAACAAAATCGGCTTCTCCAGTTCTATCTCCGAATAAACTTCCAAGTCATTCCTTCGGCAGCCTAGTAATGCACCCAAGTCTGAGTACAAACTAATAAACGAACAGAAATTCGCAATCGGGAATCCGTAAAGAATCCGGCGAGTGTAGAGCTCGCGGCTAATGGAACGGATTCCGGATCCGGTTGTCGGACCCCGGAATGCCGGTAGTCGCGTAATTAAAACTGCCACGTCTTTTCACTGATACCCGCCACCTGGATCGTAGACCGGGAGACGCGTTCCAAGAAATACATAGGCTGTTCCAAAAGTTTTTAGTGAAACAAAAAATAACAAGAATATTAAAAATAGTAGATTATACAACAAGTGAAAAAAGAAGGAATTTAGTTCGAGGTACTATGTTGGATCCCGAGAGCAGCGAAGGATTCTAGAGTTGAATCCCGAGCGTAGCGAGGGATTCAAAAGTAGAATCCTGAGCAAAACGAGGGATACAAAGGACCGAGATGAAATTTTTTTTCACGTGTTGTGTACTCTACTTTTTACCATTGACTGCGAGAAAACATAATAGCGGTACTTACACCTATAGTACTTATTTATAGGTATCAAATTTTATTATTTAGATAGGTAATCGGTAATTTAACCGTTAGAAAATAGTGAAACTATAAGTTTTCCAATGACATAAAACAACCATGCTATGAGGGAAATTACATGATCAGTCTGACATCAGTCCATTTCATCAGTTTGTATAGACTTTGAATTTTTACAGACTGAAGATCGTACCAGACTGATGGAATGGACTGATGCAAGACTGAACATCTAATCTCCCTCTAATATAAAGAAAAGAACCCAAAGATAAGACACTAAAAAAAAACCTAATTAATTTGGCGAGATATTTTTTAGAAAAGAACCCAAAGATAAGACACTTAAAAGAACCTAAATAAAATTGGCGGGATATTTTTTTTTATTTAATTGTATTACTATGGCTTTATCTATGGAATAGCTCCATACTTTCAGCACGTTTTTTTTTGTACATAATTCATACGATGAGCGCTTGTTCCAAATTCAAATCATTTTTATTCACTCGGTGAATAAAATCGCTTATTATTCACTCTTTTCGTTGAATTAAACGCACTTTTTTAGAGTGGCGATGGTAAAAACATTATTTACAACTTTTTAGATCTTTCCTTTCTTAACTCATTGCGCATATATATTCAGATTAACCAGCTTTCAAAATATTAAAATACGTATCTTGCGGAATATTGAAAAATAGCCGTCCTAATTTTTCGACAGCCTCTTCTGCGGTGTCTAATTTTCGTCCATGGACCTTTTTTCTCCTTTTTACCATTGAAAATGGTTATCAGATGCAAATCGCCTGAGACGTATTTTTGACCATAGCTCCGAGGATTTTGAGAGGATCGCTATGGAAATAGTACCAAAAGTTGAGGAATTTATCGAGACACGTGTGAACGTTTGAATTTTGAAAATCTACTGGTAACTTTTTTAGAAATTTTGTAAAATTCCAAAAATTCCGGTTTTTTGGGGGGTGTTTGTTTACTAAATTGTAAATATTTCGGAAAAAAAACTGACTTAAGAAAAAATGAAAAAAAAGTCCTAGGGTATTAGTTTAGCTACCAAATGGCGAAATAATTTTGAAAATCGGTAAATAATTGTGACCTGTAGGTGGTCCCTTTAGATTTGCAATTCTAGAAAAACGGGTGTTTCCATACAAAAAAGTTATGTAGCTTCTATGATTATTAACCGATCGTCATGGTAATAGTGTTAAAAGATGCAGAAGCAGACGAGAAGTGCATTCGTTGGAATTTTGAAAATCGGTTAATAATATTTGGCCTGCGTCGAGGTAAGTAGTGAGCGGGTGCTTTTGTGACGCGAGGCGGAGCCAAGTGTCACAATCGTAAAAATAAATAGGTACTACCTAGGTAATTTTAAAAATATAATAGTATTTTGCATTTGATTTGATTTTGGTTTTTAGTAAATTTTTGTATTCATTTTCAATGCTCCGATTCTTGCGGGGACTGCAAAATCTGTGATTTTTTTCAGTTTCCTAGCGAATATAATGTTTTCTATTTAAATATGAAAAGGAAACATATTTTTAACCATTCGGGCAATTGAAATAATTTGATTTCGTGATTGTAAAATGACATGACGCTATTATACTCACATTTTATTGTAGGCGTAACAGTCCTTTCGAAATAAATTATATTAGATTTACTATACCACGTTTAATTACGGCAAAATTCCATATGGATTAATTTTTAATTGATATTGAGAGTTTCGCGTTTACCACAGAGCACAATGGCGCCACCTGCGATAGCTATTTTAGTAAAAAAATCTCGTGTCGCTAAACACAATCCGACTCCCGGACTACACCAGACCGTCTGAAGTAGTTGTAAAGGAATTCGGTTCCATCTCACTCGCGAATAGTTCCCACCTAATTTCACTCGAATACTGGGGAAACGTAAATTAATCCGTTTTAGGTATATTTAGTACTTTAGTACTAAAACCCAGAAAAAAAACTTTAGGAATTATAGATTTTTTGATTGTTTTTTTATAAGTTAAACTTTATTCTAGAGAAAAACAACTCGTAATAAGTTGTTAGTTTGAAATATATTCTTTAATAGGTATAATACTTTTTATGAGTCCAGGGTTTTCATAATTCGATATTTGAAGACATGTAATTTTAAGGTGTTATGTTCATAAGTGATGTTCATAAGTGATGGTCATAGCATGAGCCATGCTTGTTCTTACAACCTAATATTGTTAATATAATACAAATTAAATACTTTAAAGCATTCCAGTTGAATGCTAGAGCATATATATATATATATATATAACATAATAATATACGCAGGTTCTGTCATAACTTAGAAGTTATGACAGAACCTGCGTATATTATTTGCAAAATATAGATAGATACTAAAGTTTAAAAAACTAATATTTTTATCAGTTCTGTGTTATTTGTTTTTAAAAAATACAATTTGAGCTACATTTTAACGCGAGGTCTACAGCTCACAGAGCCACTAGTTATTTCGTGTTCCTCCGTACTATGGAAGACACGTTAAGTAATTGGCCCTAGCTGTATTTGCAGTTATGAACACCCACTAATCCGCATTGGGCCCGCATGGGGTTATCACCAATCACCAATCTTCCTTTTCCACCCGTAAGGCAGACCTGTGCCCCATCAGGGGGAAATTAAAAATGAATGATGTCGAAACAAAGTACACAAGTTAGACAGTAAGTACCCTGATTAACCAGTTATATTGAACACTCGATCCACTTCAAGTTATATGTTAACTTGAGCAGAACACAAATAAGAAGAGAAAAGTCACCGAATCAAATCTCAGAATAATGAGGACTTCCTTTAGATTAGAACTTGCTGAGCTAACTTGAAGTAACTCGGAGCAAGTCATACTGCGCCCAGGTGTTATAAACTACAATGTAGATATTAGAGTAGAGAGACGTGTTAAAATAAAGATAAAGATAGAGTGAGGAGTATTATTATTATTTGAGTGTTAGGGGTTATGCAGCTCAAGATGAAGCTGTAGTCACTGCGACCTAAAAGATCTATTTTAACTCGCCACCTAATTATATATAATACTCTTTGAGCCCAGCGGCTTCCAATTCCAAGAAGTCTAGAGTGAGGAGTAAAATTAAAACTCCTCATAAAATAAATTCTTTGAATAAAAGCTCTCGCCGATATGTACATCGTAAATGACAGTCGTAGGCGTACTACAGCGCGCACTACGAATTTTACGTAGCGCGTAGCGCGCGAATAGGTGGACATTTAGAGAAAATAAATCATTTATATATATACCTACTTTTTTAATTCATTTCCGCTCAGAATCACTTTGAGTTATCTCCTTGAATTTTTTTTCCTTTAACAAACATAGGATTTAAAAAAAACAACAATTGAATTTCATTTCATTCATTTCATTTTCCATTTAGGCACTGTATAATACTTATATGTTAGTTTTTTCAAATCTATACTGTAATTCAGGCTCACTGGAAATCGTTTCCCTGTTTCACTTTGAAAGAAAAACAAACGCAAGAAGTGTAAAATAACAAAACAACATCGAATAAAAAGCCGACAAACGAGTGACTTTGATGTGTTCTTTACACTTTGTAATCTCTTTAACGACGGATTAGTACAAAAGAAGTGAAACTTTTAATGAAGCTCTCGCGCCATTGGCGGACCATAAACAAAACCTTACTGAGACTTGTCTTTACGAACAAACAGGTACACACAATACGTGGAAACTAAAGGAAGGAAGTAACCTTGAACTAAGAATACAAACAGTGAACAATCGTACATAGGACAAATGCTTGGTATTATCCTTATTCGTATCTGAATTATGTCTTATTTTGATAGATGCAAGGACACAACTTCCTGTGTATTCTTCCTAACCTACATGGTTTGTTTATTATTGTTATACCTAGTTATTAATACTTTTGACCATTCTCGATATGCAAGTTTACAATATACCTACTACCTATTACAACATATTTTTTTGCAGAACGCAGGAATAGGGTTGGTTTTTTTATATACCTAATTAATTATGCGTTAAAGTAAAAAATTACGAATCGACGACAAATTATAAGTTCTATCTTTGTTGTTCGAAAACAAAAATATCCCGTATCTCGCAGTGTGTAGCCACCTTTAGGCGGCCCAGGAGTTATCAACTTATCACGGACGGGCAAGCTGCGGGCAAAAGTTAATATTATCCATATAATAAATGAACGCAACTCCTTTACTCGCTAACCTCGTGTCATATTTGATTAATAACACCAACCAACAATACTTAATTTAATTTTCAATGTAACCAAAGCAACATTTAGGGAGTCGAGTTAGTTGAGTCATCCCCGACCTAATGCCTTCGTTAATGGTCCAAGTTTCAAGTTAAATGCGAGGTCTTAATTAAGTTCAAGTTATAGGTTCTCAGTTCATTGTAAGTGAGATGCAATCTTCGGTTTAGGGGGCATTTAGTTTGAAATTGAAGTGAGATTGAAGATACTGGCTGGCTGACATTAATGAGATTGTCGAACAAACATCGAGGATCAATCTGCTTGCGCGATAATTGTTGGGAGTTATGGAAGTATCAGTAGATTTAACGGACCTGCTAATATCCGGACCGTAGCAACTAGATATAATATACTAAGAGCTAGCCCCGGAAATAGGTGGAGAATTTGCAGAGCGACGAAATCCCTCTAGTTAGTTAGCCATTCTATCATTATTAACAGATCCGGGTACCTCGCAGATTTTCAGTGGTGGTGGTGGGAGTTGTTGAGCAATAAAGGGGCTGAAATGCGATTGAAGATATACAATTTACAGAGCTTTAGATTTGGTGTGGTATAATAGAAAGCCAATCATGTATCTAAATCGAATATAATATTGCCAGGAATTTTGACTGGTGGAAAAGTCGTGCCAGGCAGCATCAAACTTTACCACTTTTTCGCGCATTTTGATGCCGCCTGGAACTACTTATTCCCATCAGTCAAAATTCCTGGCAATGTTATATTCGATTTAGATACATGCTATACATAAAGGCTTGCTATTATAACACACCAAATCGAGAGCTCTGTAAATTGTATACCTGTCCTGTACCTATCTGTAATTTGTTGCTCAACCACTCCCACACCTACCACTGAAAATCTGCGAGATGCCCGGGTCTGTTAATAATGACAGTATGGCAAACTAATAAGAGGGATTTCATCGCTCTGTAAATTGTCCACCTATTTCCGGGGCTAGTCTTAATCCATAAATAAGACCAATCAAATGAGCTATCCGATACTGTAATTTTAGATAGGACAACGTGACTAAAAAATTAGACATGATATTGAAATCTGAAAATTAATCTCGATATCGACACCGGTCTACGAAATAGGAAAAATCTAGATAGCACGCCAAATACCGAACTACTTAGTGGTAAAAATCGTCTCAGAAATTCGACAAGAACTACCCGACATTAATTCATCATCAATTGAAAAGATTGAAAAGAAAATCCCTTATCAGTTACCAACTTTCAATCGATAATGCTGCAGTTTTGCGCATTATTAGTGAGTTGCATTTTCCGCGAGCATGCACTATAATTCATCTTCGTAGCACTTAATTAAACCTGAGCTGGATGTCAGTGGCGCGCTCTCAATGCGCCCGACGGCGTCGCGCTGTATTGCAGCGCTCTGATGTATTGCAGCGCGCCCGCGCCGCGCTAATCCGTCACGCGCGTCTAATCACGGCCTTAACCACTGAATACTGCTGACTACTTGGAAATATTTCCCCTTTATATCATCCAGTGATGTGGATTCTGGAAGTAGTGCGCTTCCATCATCGTCACTTAACATCAGGTGAGATGAAAGCCAAGCAGTGTTGTGCATAAAAAAATCCAAATGAAATCTCCACTTTAATTTGATAACTGCCTATATCTACATTTATTTTTGGTAAAACGCAATGAAGTGGATTCGGAAGAATTTCCAATCAGACAATTAAATTCACATCTCGAAAATTTTCAGTAAATGCTTCTATTTAATATTTTAAAGGGAAAATTAAAATTATGTACTTACTAGCGGCCGCCTGCGGATTCGTACGCGTAGTTCCCGTTCCCGTGGGAGTATCGGGATAAAAAGTATTCTATGTTTTAATCTAGGCTATCTACTATCTGTGTGCCAAATTTCAACCAAATCCGTTCACTAGTTTTTGCGTGATTGAGGAACAAACATCGAAACCCACAAACTTTCACATTTATAATATTAGTAGAATCCAAGGATAGGTACCGAGAATCTTGATTAGCTTTTTATTTGAAAAATAATCCAAATATCTATCATAGGCATCCATGGCTGCAAACTCTTTATTTGTAAACACCACAGTCTGCATTGCAGGGACAAGGCTTTATTCGTTCATATTTGAGTGCGTTTCACATCTACCGCGATAATCAGCGTGTCATTCTTGATTATAATGGCTACGTACGGCGTACGTGCCTCCACCCTCGACAATACCTCTTCACATATCTTCTGAAACACTAACGAAAATAAATAGGAGTCAGTTGTCAACTCCCAAAGTGGCTATGCCCGCTGCCAATAATTTATCAGTATCCGTCCAACCCGAAGTTAACTAATGACTTAATTGTGATTTGTCGTGCCCGGCTGACCTGAGGCCTGCCATCCTTCTCGCTTTCACAATAGAGTCCAAAATAACGCGAAAAAACTGGAGTTTCCGGTCCACTCTTGGCCCATGAAAGTTTAAAGAAGTATTCGTGTTTTGAACGATGTTGTGCAAGTTTGTTTTAGCACGTGATTGAGATTTATATCTGCTTTAGTATTTATTTATGCGAATGCTACATAATTACTTAGAGCATCTAAAGAACAAAGTTTGAATAGTACCTATTCTACCTACATTTTTCTATTTTGATCATGTACAATTGCGTTTCTAATTCTTTATTACTCTACATACAATAAATCCAATTTGATGCTTTCAAAATCTATGGAATAATCTTAGAATAAAAGATTATACTGCCGCAAAATGTAAAGTTTATAAAATTTCACCGTAGCACTTGAATTGTGTTTTTTGCAACTAATTATACTTATGTGTCGATAAAAATTTCAAAAGTTGTGACTAATTACTGCAGAGAAAGATACTAAACTAATGGGGCATTTACATGAGTCGATTTTCCAAGAGACTTGCTAGGCGATAGAAAGCCCTAGCCGGAAAATGGACCCGAGTAAATAAATGAATAAATAAAACGTGTTAATGAATTAACGCAAAATGAGAAAACTGTTTCTTCGGACCATCAAACTGAACAAATTTTAGTATGGGACCAACTGTGAAATCGCAAAAACAGTCAGCTGTTTCATACAAAAATTAATAACGAAAATATAAAAATGTATGAAGCAGCTGAATTTTTTTTCGCGATTTCAGAGTTGGTCCCATAGTAAAAGTTGTTCAGTTTGATGGTCCGAAGAAACGGTTTTCTCATTTTGCGTTAATTCATCAACACGTTGTATGTCAACATCACAAATATTGTTCTGATTCCAAAGTAAGTAGCTAAAGCACTTGTGATATGAAAGAAATGTTTATAAAACAAAAAAACCGACTTCATAAAAGCTGCCTATAAAAAGCAAGAAATAATATTCAAATCATTAGATATGCATTATCATTGTTATAATAAAAACACGTCTATTGAAGTCGGGTGGGGCTCCAGCCCCACCCGGAGTACTAGGGTACTCCAGTACAACTTCCTATTTTTTTTATTCTAAAAGCCCCACCCGACTTCAATAGACGTGTTTTTATTATAACAATGATAATGCATATCTAATGATTTGAATATTATTTCTTGCTTTTTATAGGCAGGTTTTTTGAAGTCGGTTTTTTGTTTTATAACATTTTTTTATTTTTTTATTTTTAGTGTAAGTACCCTGTATTAGGTATATTATTTAGGCAGAAAAATCGACTCAGCCAAACGTGAGATAATCGCACTACAAAAGGGATACTTTAGTGCAATCGACTACACTAAAGTATCCCTTTTCCAACAAAAAAAATCAGCTCATTCGGTTCATAAATAAGAAAGTCGTCAAGGTAGTTGATGCAAAATCATAGTATTCAGGATTAAATTAAAACTACCTGACCGATTTTTAAAAAAAAATTAAATGGGTCCATTTCGCAAGCAAACTCAATCGAACAAAAAAAGAATCATAAAATCCATAAATATCGAAGATACGCGCGAACAACGATAAAAAAAAACTTTCAATAGAATTGAGAACCTCCTCCTTTTGTTGAAGTCGGTTAAAAATCAGAGACAACAATGGAACTACAAAACTCAGGCCTGAGCCAACAAAGAAAAGTTCATGAAATAAAACACTTTTTCACGGATCCTAGCACGGTTTTATTAAAAGTTCTTTGGTAATTAGTTGGTATTCAGTTTTATTTTTTATTTTCCCGACGTTTCGGCACCTTTCAGCTGCCGTGGTCACGGGGGACCAAATACCAACTTATTACCAAAGAACTTTCAATAAAACCACGAAAGTATCCGTTAAAAAGTGATTTATTTCATGTTTAGTGAGCGCGTAAGCTTGAGAAGGAAAGAAAAGTTCGTTTTCTAAATTGACCCAGCCACCATGACAAATGGTGTACGAATCACTGGACCACGGAGGTCATCTGCCCCAAATGCCCCATTAATCCTTAGTACATTTTAAAACTATCTCAGAACGACAGTGCAAGTAGAAAAACATCGCTAACTGAAACCATTTGTTATGCACCATCACGGTAAACCGTAAACCAAGTTTTCTTTCTTAAGATCAAAGTCATGTTGAAGTAATTCAAGGAGGTGCAAAATGTCTGATTTCCTCAAATTATCCCCGCTGCTTCTCAGGTTGGCAAAACGGTCGGCGCCATTGTAGTAGGTTAACCATAAATAACTTGGGAATTCTTATATGTATAACTAGCTTCCATCCGCGACTTCGCCCGCGTGGACTTTTGAAAAATCCCTAGGAAACTTTTTTTTTAATCCAGGTTATAAACTGTCTGTGTGCTAATCGAAATCCGTTCAGTCGTTTTCCCTGATTGAGTAACAAATATCTTAAACATCTAAAAACTTAAACTTTCACATCAAATTTGCTGTTCGTTAGTCTGGTTAAAAGTCAAAAACGGCTTGACCGATTGGAATAATTGTATTTTTTATTTCCTGTACTGGGGTGGTTTAGAAAACACAATAGGAAAAATCCAAAAGAACAGGTAAATAATCGAAAATTCAAGATTGGCAATTTTATATAGGAATCGCCATTTCGAATTACTTTTGACAGCAAACTTAAGATAAATAGGTTTAGTCAAAAGTGCGTTTAGTCTACGTAGTGATGATTTCGTTTTAGTATTGAGCTGCTATTGTTATTTATAACTAACTTGTTAAATAGATGACCCTGATTTTTAATATTTTAAAATTCTCAAGGTAAAATAGATAATCGTATAAATGATAAGTAATAATACGAAGTTCACAGGGTCCACTAGTTTATAATATTAGTCAGTCAACCTTTTTAAACAAACACAAAAATTTCAGTTCCACAAACATAGTAAGTAATATGGTGTAATAAGTCATGAATATATTGTTATTTAAGTATTTCTGTCCGTTATTTAGGCGCTATAGTACAAACATATTTTGCGTTATTTAGTCCAAAACTTTAAAAAAAGCAATCTTTATTAAAACACAGTAATCCATATTGAGAAGCTCGGTGGCGCAGTGGTTTAGCGCCTGGCCAAGCGATTGCGGAGGTAAAGCAACTTTAGCAAGGGTCGGTCATAGGATGGGTAACCAAAAATGTATTATCTCGAGCTCTTCCGTGCTTCGGAAGGCACGTTAAGCCGTTGGTCCCGGGTGCATTTGCAGTCGTTAACACCCACCAATCCGCATTGGGCCCGCGTGGTGGGTTATGGCCCGTCCTCCTTATCCACCCATAAGGAAGGCCTGTGCCCCAGCAGTGGGGACATTAAAAATGGCTGATGGACAATCCATATTATCAATTTCCATAGAAATTTTCAACTTATTTTTTTGTAATCTCAAAAAAATGAAGTGTGGCCTCCCTACAATGCGCGGCTTCAGTAATCGGATCACGTCTCATCTACTCTTTCATTGCTTAATTTACAAATGTAATTGAAGTAAATCTTCGTTACAAAAGTCCTTTTTTCAGCGAACCCCGGTGGCGGGCGGCGGCCGCAACCACCTTATCTTTGAATGGTGAGGCGGATTCCGGGAAAGAATTTGGGGTGTGACCGGCTTAACAAATGGACTCCTTATATTTATATGCGTGGGCATTCAGGCTTTTGTGAGATCAACAAACGTTTTACAGGTTTTAAATAGATTTCTTGTACAGTCAGCGTCATATATATAGTGGCAGTTAAGATAATCAAAGATATTGAAGCATCCAAAGTACCCAATAGTATACATTCAAACATAGTCATCAAATTATTGAGACCTCCCATCCTGCGCAAATTTATCGAAACGTGAACAACGTCGGATATTTGAGTTCATTCAAATCGCCAAAAACAATGTATCGAGTAAACCGCCGATTGTAACCAAGCAGCCAGACTGCTCAAAAATATGGAGCACTCTAGGAAAATGATCTCTAACACGAGTGTAATAAAGTTCAACTATATACCGTTAAAATTAAATCGTAATTTTAAAGACAATATGAAAATGGAAATAAAAAAGGCTTATGTTTAACTGATTATCACCAAATATAGTAAAATATTTTACTGTTTGGTGTTTAGTGTACTTTTTTGGTATGACAGCTTTTAGGGTATCAAAGTATTTTCGGTGGTCATAAGTATTTAATCCCAATAAAAAATGTATAGCTCGCCTATTTTTGTTTACCCTGTCGTGAGGCCTAGGGTATCTATTTTTTGCCTACGATTTCGCCCATAGTTACGTGACCCGTAAATTGGGAAATCAAAGATTCAAATTTTAGTGTGGAAATTGATTGCTTCCAATTTAACTTTCAGAATGGTATGCATTGCACTATATTTGTGCCTACTGTTAGTGAAATAAAAAACAAACTTTTGAACACTAATTTTATTAACTAAAGCTCCTTTAACGTTGAGATAATTACGTGCGAATAGCAACCGCCTGTGCTTAATGCCGTGCTGTTAGAGTAGGCTTCTTATGTAACCCTTGCTCTTGAAAATGTCGCCTTATTTTTGATTGTGATAGCCCAAATTCAGTAGCTAAATTTGCCGAATTGATAAATCGACTGCTGTGAGCTCGCTGCACAATTTCTCTATCTCATTCGATTGTGGTCCGACGAGGGCGCGACAAAAAGTCCCGTGATTGCAGAGATTTCCTTCCACAGTCCATCGCTCTATCCAACGACTTACTGTATTTCTCTAAAAAAATGTCAATATTATAGAAATAATCACAAAAACAATAATAATATAAGCTATTGAAGTAAAGTCTGATCTGAATCAACTTACATAATAATATATGCACAGTTCACCCGCGATGTCAGTTACAGTACAGACACACCTTGCTTTAAATGAATTAGTTTATGTTTGACTTTCTTCATCAGTTAAACGAAAATTTGAATTCATGTTGTTAATAGCTTGTTGATAATGGGGAGGAAAAGCGCAATTTTATCCCGATAGGTGGCGTCTGGTCTTGGTACCGGGCCGCCTCAAAGAAAGTGTCAAAACATATGGGAATCTCTTGGAGTATTGCACTTTTTAATTTTATACTGAGAAAATTCCGCATTGTTATGCATGTAACTTGTAAATTATTGGAGTTCATCGATTTCCCAGTAACAAAAAAAATATTGGGCAAAAAAATATCAAAAAAAAGATGCTTTTCCCTCGATTTTCTCCTTTGCTGAGCCTGAGAAACATTATAAATCAAAAGGAATGTTTCATGAATTTGATGAAGCTTCGCCAAAATAAAACAACATTTGAATTATAACAGCTTTGTTCTTTAATATTTCAACCTCAGCAGTTTCTAGCATATTTATAACTTGGATGAATTTTATAGGTATATCAAATATGGAATAAGCCCAATATTGGGGCCAAACAGAGAATTAATAGAATTTTATATGCCAGAGTCATTCAAGAAACTTAGAATAATAAAATAAATATGATAAAACGGTTCGTGTAATTTTGGATGGTACAGAAATTCCAGTACAGAAACCTGAAATTACTATTGCACAGAAGGCATCATCAGGCAACTATAAACACGGAAATTCACACTCAGTTGCTTTGTTAAAATTTAAATCATATGCTTCTAATCTGAAATAAAAAGATTACTTGTAAATCTTACACGAAATTTAAAGAAATTTAATGCTTGTTAGCAATTTTTTGTAAGTTGCTATAAACTTTCTTGCCTGTTGTTTTGGCTTTTCTTTTCCGTAATTCTTCTTTTATATGAGCTAAAGTTAGCATATAATACATTGTTTGTCCGCAAAACCGAAAAAAATACAATCTAAGAAAGTAAAATCACGTAATACACAGTCAAGACAATATAAGCTCAAACTGACAATTGTTCCAAAGAATGAAGCGCCATCTGTAATTCACTTTGCCTTCGCCTCCCCATTTTTACAGTAATAAATACTAATAAAATTATACAAGTCAAACTTGACATTGAAATAGATACCTAACGTCGCTAACGTCACTACTCACTAGTTAAAGGAATAAAACTCAAAAAGAGGTTTGCTTAATTTTTGGTACAAATATTTAGACTAAACTACAACTACGGTCACAGGGTAAATAAATTTGTTTGGGTAGTTATTTTTGTATTAGGCGCTCCTCCTGGGCAATCCTGATTGCTATATACGAATTTATATGTAAGTTGGTATTATTGTAGGTTGGTTCGTAGTTTGGTTTTTCATGGTGTCGCCATCTCGAAGGTCCCAGATTCAATTTCCGGTTAGGGCAGTTAAGAATTTTAGAATACCTAACAAACTTTTCTATATTGACTCAGGTCTGGGTGTTCGTGTTACCAGTACCAACGTTGTCTCTAATTTTCATAACACACAAAGCGCTTTAGCTAATTACTAACTTAAGTACTTTCATAAGATTCAGTACTCTTATACTTACCTACTTATTATTTTCCTTACTTAATATTATAAATGCGAAAGTCCGTTTGTTACGCCGTTATCTTAACTACTGAACCGATCATCATGAAATTTTACATACACGTTGTCAGGGGTACAGAGAAGGACATGATACCTTTCATCCCGAAAAAAGTATTGTCCCCCAGGGATAGCAAAAACATTTTCCACGCAGACGAAGTTGCGGGCGGCCGCTAGTTGTTAAATATACGCACTGAGTCCATGTAAAGAAATTAGTGTTCGAAAACTTTTTACAAATATCAATCAATCAAATCAAAAACTTAGGAGTTTCTCGATTAAAACAATAGTTGAACTTTATTACACTCGTGTTAGAGATCATTTTCCTAAAGTGCTCCATATTTTTGAGTAGTTTGGCTGCTTGGTTACAATCGGCGGTTTACTCGATACATTGTTTTTGGCGATTTGAATGAACTCAAATATCCGACGTTGTTCACGTTTCGATAAATTTGAGCAGGATGGGAGGTCTCAATAATTTGATGACTATGTTTGAATGTATACTATTGGGTACTTTGGATGCTTCAATATATTTGATTATCTTAACTGCCACTATATATATGACGCTGTGTACTTCGAATATAAAATCTAAGGAAGCTTATCTGGGAACAACTTAGTACGCTTTGTTTTGTGTTAATACTCTCGCTAGCTTCCGCCCACGACTACGCCCGCGTGGACAGTCTAAAAACCTCTTGGGAACCTCTGACAGGGACAAAAATAACAGTCTCCTTTGGCAAAACTATCGGTGTACCAAAGGAGACTTATTTTTGTATGGTCAGTGGTTTATGATTTTAACAAAAAAAGAGCTTAGCGCATCGTGTAGAAATACAGCCTTACGATGTCACCTTGAAGGTAAATTACCAATATCACCTACATAGAAGTATAATGTAGAAATTCAGATACTCAACTCGCCGATACCCAACCAAGACAGATAGTAATAGGCCCAAAACTCCATCGAGAACTTAATCTATCAAATTGAAACTCATCTTGGATTATTTAGCAACAAATCTATTAAGGCGAACGCACCAAAGTGGAATACATAAATCAATTAACCCAGGACAAGGCGGGCCGTGTTGGGACCGGTAGCCCATTTCGGAGACATCCACCCTATTTTGGTGACACCAACCCTCCGGCGACGGAATCGTCTCTGCTCTAATTCAAATATTACTTGTGGAATTGAAGTCTCGGTTGGGCCATGAGAACTGCCCTTCAATTCTCTAAAAACATCCGGAAACGTCATTTATGGTAGGTGTAGAAAAATAGTCCCGACCATCGGCGAGCTCGTCGTCCAAGCGCTAGCGTCTATGTGACAGCCTTGTCGAGCTATTTTTAGAAAATCTACACTCTGATTCTTAGTGCAAAAGCTCGTTCCACACGACTCAAACTTATGATGTGCTAACTGTTGCACAAACAAAAGTGTGTTTAAGCATAAGAAAAAATAGTTTTATTTATTTTTATGGTTCGAGTCCCATCGTCCGTAGGTACAGCACAACCAATTCAGTTGATCGTTGACAGCAGATAATGTTTGCCACGATTTTTGATACGAAATTTCACGGTGCGTGGTACGCTTTTTGTTGTTTTAGTGTTTTGAATTCTATTTAAATTTAGTGCTACTACCAGCATGGTATGATCCAAAGTTTATCTGAGTTTTATTACTAGGGTGAAATTAACTCTCAAACCTGGAAGAACTTTCAATGCACATTAATTTGTCTTTAGATCCTAACTTTCTTAATTTTGCTTTACATGGCAACATTAAAAACGATTTTTTCATCTTCACATTTTAGCCAATTCCTTTCAAACTACGTATTCCTCTTCTCTCTTCTTCTTCTTTCTTCCTCTTTCTCTCCTTCAAGTATATCTGCTGTACTTTACGTATTTTTTATAAAAATAACAATTACTGTAGTATTTCATTAATCAGTCATCCTTGATAGCGACTGTAAATGGAAAAAACATGTAGCGTTTATGCAAGAAACGCTTCTTTCGAGGCGCCGCGGCATCACAGCCTTTCTATATTTACATAAAACCAATTACGAGTAGCACCTCACGTAACCGAGCTCGGACCGCAACCGGCGGCCGACTCGAAATACTAAATAAGCTCCGTAATGTTAATAGACTGTGCTCTAGAACGCGCAGTGTTTTGTGCGACCACCTTTTTTTCCGGAATCCACGCAATCTGGTTTTTGCTGTGTCGAGATTTTTGAACGCACGACAATTTGCTTGTATTGCTATGTTTTTTTAACCTTTCGCTACTATGTCCTTCTATGAGATCCAATCTTTCTATATAGGTATACCCAATTTAACAAAATTAATTCAACATGTACTGTACCTAACAAACAAACAAATTACATAGTACTTTATAGCCGAGAACGGGAAGTTAGCATTTACATTGTCGGGGCAATATAAATTGCTTCCCGTAAAAGGCTTGTATACAACGTGTTAATGAATTAGCGCAAAATGAGAAAACTGTTTCTTCGGACCATCAAACTGAACAACTTTTACTACAGGACCAACTCTGAAATCGCGAAAAAAAATCAGCTGCTTCATACATTTTTATATTTTCATTATTAATTTTTGTATGAAACAGCTGATTTTTTTTTCGCGATTTCAGAGTTGGTCCCATAGTAAAAGTTGTTCAGTTCGATGGTCCGAACAAACTGTTTTCTCATTTTGTACTATTTCATTAACACGTTCTATTTTTTAAGAAATGTGAGGAAATAAAAATTTCTCACATTTTTTAGTTGGTTCGTGTGGCCATGTAAAACAACCAGTTAAGTACCTAAGCAGCCATAAAGTTTTTAACGCTAGCTGATGAGTTCTACCGTTATGAATTTGGAATACTACTTCCCGCATTAGTGCGGGAAGTAAGTATCGAAATTCATTTCCGCACTCAATTTTGAACTTGATGAACCCTGCCACCACATAAACATAAATGTGGAACGTCCCGCATTCTTTTCTCAAATAAAATCATAACTTTCCAGAGCATAAATGAAAATAGTTACTTACGCAAATGGGGAATGTCCGAAAAAAATCAAATTGGCTGAATATTTTTTTATAGGTAGGAATAAGCTCCCGTAGGAATAGTCTCTTCGACTTCACAAATATACAAAAGTAACAGCAGAATGGAAATTATACCTTTGCCACCACCTGCCACAACCACAACATTACCTATAGTACCTATTAAAAAAAGTTTCAAAAATGACAAATGTCAAAACTTTTTATTTTTAGTCATGTTTTGTTGTGGCAGGTGGTGACAAATGTATAATCTCCATTCTGCTGTTACTTTCACACATTTGTAAAGTCGAAGAGACTTTAATTTTTTTTTACGCAACGGAAAATTCTGAATTTTTTTTCTATTACCACGGGAGCTTATTCGTACCTATAAAAAATATTCAGCCAATTTGTTTTTTTTTTCAGATATTCTCCATTATAGGTACCTACTACCTACCTACTAGATAATATTAGAATGGGTACGATCATAATTTATTTGAACGTCTGCTTGGATACCTAATTCTTAGAAAAACTGTTATAAAGCGACAAAGATTCAAGTGGGTAAAATCCATGTAAGTATTTACAAAATGTGTGTCACTGTTGTAACATTGCGGTGGTTACAGTGGCGTGTAAACACAACGTTTCACACAATCGGTCGTAATTAGTGTTCATTAGCAATTACACACGCAGTTTAAATGAAAATCTCACAGACGTGAGCCGAGTCACAATCGTGGAGCGAGGAGACTCGTAGAGACGGGGGAAAAGCAAGAACGAAATTAAGTATTTTGAATCCAATTAATGCGAAAAAGTGGAGAAGACTTGATTTGTTTAAGTATTAAGTAATCGTTTAAACATTTGTTTCTTCTTTGCATTTTTTTCATAGGTAACTATGGGCAGGCATTTGACCACCATCACTATCTAGATTGGTAAACAGGATGTGGTCTAAGGTGTAGCACGCTCGCCCAGGATGCCTATTCACTCTTGACTTGAAGAGACCAAGATTGTAACTATTGGGGAACACATGAGCAGGCAGCGCATTCCATTCCTTAGCAGTTCGCATAAGAAATGTATTGGCAAAGCACTTGGTACGGACCCTTGGAGTATTTACTATGTAAGGGTATGCTCACCTGCAACTGGTCTATATTTTTTTGCCTAAATTAGTATAGGCACCTAATTTGTAGAATTAAGTAGTCAGTCCTCTAGTAAGATACATATATACCTAGGACTTTACATATTATTATAATTTAAAAACTCTCTTCAATTTTACCACGTGACAGTTAAACTTTGCTTATACTCTAACAAAATCCCCTTTGTTGCCCATGTTACTACCAATCCTACTACCAGTAGTAATATAGGTAATTTAATTCCCTTTGTTTGCCTTTGTTACTAGGTAGGTACCACAGAATACATAATAGTGCAGTAATTATACTACTTAGTTGTAAGCCCTGCACACTATTCGAGTGAACCATCTTAGATCACTAGTTTGATCGTTGATTCTACGCTCTCTAGGTACATATACTAACAGAACCAAGCTTCAACGCATTTTCTCCTATTTGACACATAGCTGTACCTTGTTCTCTTTGATCAAAGTCCTGTACACACCCTTGAGCGCCGCCGCCTAACGAACCGAAGAAATTCGCGACATCACTATAAAACCGGGGACACATTAGCCCATTGTAGAACAATGTCACATTATATTATTTAATAACTTTTATAATATTTCACACTGATATGACTGATAGAATTTGACATAAGTAGTTCTATCATTGAAAGACTTGTTTAAATTTTGTCGACCTACTGGGAATACTTACTTGATTACTTTGCTTTATTTTAGTTAGATTTTTAAGTTCCCTGTTATAATAATTAAATACTAAAACTGCTGGTAGATAAGTATGAGAAAATTGTTGCGTACCTATAACATAACTAAAATAATTATTAATATAATAATTAAAAATAAATCTAGGAAGTATTCAAAGATTCTAAGACTGTAATAATAAATGTCTCATTTGAAACTTAAGAACATTATTTTTTTCATTAGTAGAGTTTTATTTAATTTATTTTTGGTCTTCCCGTTTTTTTAAGCATGTTGCAATCTTTTGATATTTGTTTGTTTGTTTTGGATTTCTTGTAATCTTTTGGAATGACCACTTTGCCCTTACACCTATGGCAGACATCGCAGACTACAGACTTTCTATCGGCCGACAGTTTAGTCGGGCTCTCCAGTCAGAAGTATGCAAGTGAAGAAGTATGCAAGTGCGCACACTACAACGATTCGGTATCGGCCGATTCTTTATACAAAACCAACTATCGGGCCAACAGTACTACGGCCGATAGAAAGTCTGTAGTCTGCCGGCACGCTTAGGCGCTCACTTGGGCAAAGCGGTTTTTTGACAAGTTTTCGTAATTTACGAATTAAAAGAAACTATCAAAGTTTTCACGGAATGCGATTACACGTTATAAAAGTTTATATCTATTGGTATAAAATACTTTTCCAAAATCTGTTTTTTAACAGCATTTTTTTTAAAGTCAAGGTTAAGGTGGCCGCGCTGAGCTGACCTCCCCTATATTTGTGTTATGTAAATCAGTGACAACTTTGATATCACAAACACCCAGACCTGAGACAATATAGGTATAAAACTTCACTTTCTTAATTGTCCCAGCCGGGGATCGAACATGGGATCTCTGAGAGGGCGACACTATGTAAAACTGGTGAGGTCGAAACTTAAACTGTCTTATTCAGAGATGTTTTCTCAAAACTGGGGTGCAAGACGGGTCTTACTAAACCTGGTTTTATGCTTAGATCCCAGACTAGCTCGTATGATTTCGCTCGTAAACCATCCTTAAACGGTGGGACTAAACGTTAAACTCTCACTCTGAATACGATTTGCGCTAAAATGGCGTCAGTCCGCAGTCTAACGCCATGTTAACTTTGGCCCTAGTTTACCGAACGCACTCTGAATAAGACAGAAAAAGTATAGTCGAAGACTTGTAGCTAAATTGCTTATTGAATAAAGTAAACATACAGTGAAAAAAGATTTTTCATAGTTTATCAAGTAAAAAAGTTTTCTAAAGTTAGATAGAGTAATGTTTTAGAATTTTAGCTATAATTAAGTTACAAACTAATTAGTTAAAAACCGACATTTGTGAAAGTGAACAGTAATAAATATAAGCCCAAACTTACTAATTAAATTTCACTAAGCTAGATAGTAAATGCGGAAACACGTGTAATTCAATAAACATGAAGATCTAAAGACAACTTTGAGTAACATCACCCACGTAAAATATTTATGTGCCGCCGACTGCCGACCGCCTTTGATACGACAAAAAGATTACAACTATTAGATTAATTTTGTCGGGATTATATTAGCAGAACTTGGTACACTCAACAGCATATTAAGTTAAATAGTTGAACTGCGAAATCAGCTTTTATTACGTAGGACATAAATACAAGTACCTATAAGCATACATTATTTTATTAGAGTCTGATGTGCCGGTCTGTACATTCCGTGTATCGACAGTCGACACGTGTAGTGATAATTTAACCCTCAACTTGTAAATAATATTAAATTAAAGTGTTGAACGTTTGTTGTTTGTCAAGGTAGGTAAGTATTGTAAAGAAGTGTATAAAGATTATAATAAAGTAAGTAGTATAAAGGTAGTACGACGTACTTATGTTATACACTGTAGGTACTAATGAATTAAATAGATTAATTCCCTTTGGCTTCCTGCATCCTGAGATCAATAAACCCAGCAAAGTAACAGATGCTAAAAGTAACGCAAAAAACGGTCGGCTCTAATGAAGAACCAGAGAATCTTGTGGCTCGTTAGGGAAGGACCGACCCTGTGCATCGGCGTCGGCTCCTTGATTGCGGCAAAACGGCAAAAACACAGCCCGAACGAGGATTACCAGATCAAATGGTGTTTCCTGAAATTTTTCCTGACTTTACATTTTTTTTTTTTTGAAATTTTGTATTTACTACTTACCTACTTACGTTTCCATTAGGAATGTAGACTGTCCTAAAATTGTTTGATTGGTTGTTTCAAATTACAAATGTCATTTCTGACGTATTTTAACCAATCAAAACCATTGATAGCGGCCGCCGGCCCGCCCCCTGATTACTTAACTCAGCAACCGCAGTTACATTGCTGCTTTAAATAAGATTGATGTCACATTGGTTCTTACCAAAAGCAGAAATGTAATCCTGCGATTTCTGTCAGAGTTGATAGCATCATTTAAAATAGTTGACATCTGATTATTATTTTTATGTAGATAAGTACCTACTTAAAAAAAACAATAAATACTTATGTAACTATTTGTACGCAAAGACTTCTATGTTTTATGCTTAAGGGCCCTATCACATTTTTTTGTCGAAATTTCTATTTTGACGGATTTTAGCGATACAACCTAGAGAAACCTTTGGGTCTACTAAATACATTTATATGTGTCCGCGACAAAAAGTAATATGATGATTCACTGGACAGTTAAAGGGTTAGAAAGGAAAATGAAAGTTGGTGGACGATTTCTTAGAGTCAACTTTGAACATCACAGAAAGACAAACAAGTACAAACAACAAATAAAAGTATGAAATTTGATTTTTTTATGAAGTTAAGATTATTATGATATAATTTTTACGTAATAATAATAATGTATCTAGGAGAAATTCAGTTTATTCTGAGCGTTTTTAGTAGTTTTATGGTTTTTGATTGGATTTTTTTTTCACATATTCTATACATAATTTCAAAATTCCGAGGCCGCTATGAACTATTCGACTATATAAGAGATAACATTCATTTTTTTTTATTTCAATTGTTTAGCACAGTTGTTCAATCCATGAGCTCAAAAAAGTGCCTTCGCGCATTTTATGAAAATCTTTCTCTGCAATTTCGGGTTTAATTATAAAGTTAAGCAAATTTTCAAAAAAGCGAGGCCGCTATGAACTATTCCATTAGCTATTCTCTTGGACGAATCAGTGGTTGATTCGTCCAAGGCTATTCTGCACCATTCAATAAGTCAAAAGTGTTAATGTATTTTTGTTTCTGAGATCGATAACGCCAAAATTGGCCATTTTACGCAAAAATCACAGTCGAAATGTAATATGCCTCTTAAGAGTGCATCGCGCGTCCACTAGCGCCGCCAATCAAGAAAAAATCATTACAACGAAATAACTATGTTAAATAAAATTCTGAAAAACATAAAAACTAGTATTAGCTATCAACTATTTTCGTATGCGTTAAATTCTTAGTTTTAATGTGTTCGCGTCATTCTTCGTTCGCGTCAGACCTCTATATATTCCACTGGACTTGCTGCTGTCAAACTGTTCTTGTGCCTATTTGATTTCCGCCATTTTGGCGCTGTAGGACGTAGCGTGAGCATAGCGTGAGGGACATGGTACTAAAGTCTGGAGTCTGGAGAGACCATCACGGCAACCATTTTCATTGTAGGTACGTCAAAATTAGTTCTCTAGACCTCACGTTAGAGGCGTTTCAAATAGGCACAAGAACTTTGCTGTCAAATCATACAGACAGCCAGTCCAGTTAAATAGAAAAAAAATTCAGGTCAGTGGTTCGCGTAGTTAAAACCTGGATTAACGCCCAAAGTGGCCAACTTAGGCATTAATGTAGGTTTTAACTATACAAACACATTTAAACCAGGAAAAAACGCATATAAAAATAGTTTATAACTTTTTTATAATTTTCAGAGTTTTATTTAACATAGTTATTTCGTTGTAATGATTTTATTCTTGTTGGTGGCGCTGGTGGAGGCTCGGTGGGCCCTTAAATTCTTCTTGGCATTTCAAATATCTTCTGACAATTGGCTACAATAATTCCTGACATGTCAGGAAAATCTTGCCGTCTGATGGTTACCCTGGCCAGAACCGAATCATCGGATTACGATTGACCGAACTCGGTGACCTTGCGATTTACTGGCAGATGAATGACCTTATTAATTGGGATTTTGGTACGTCTTTGATTGTTGTATTTATCAGTGGTAAAGTGATTGAGGTGGGTTCATTTATTAGATGAAGATTTATTTATTTTCTAGAATAGATAACGCACAGAAACGTAACGAATGCAATGTTACTATTTATTTTTATTTATTTTATTTATTATTAAGGGAAACAAACAGCTGCTTTTACTCAGGATGACATGTATGAATAACAATGCAATAGCCAATACAGTTTCCACAATTAGCATTAGCAGACATGCAACAGTATTGAACTATTATTCGACTTATTTATAGTTATACTTAACTTACTTTGTACTATTGTACAAATCTTATTAATAATCCTACACTAAAAGCTTGAAAGAAATCATTTATTTTGTTTTTCTACATTTCAGGTTAAGAACACAGACCGTCAATATACTTTCCATATTTTCGATCTTGTTATTCATAATCCGTTTGTAAACAGTCTGTAAATATGCCCGCGCTACGTGCTACGTGGTGCAAAGTGCTACGTGGCACTACGTGCTACGGGGCGCTACGTGCTAAGTCGCGCTACGTGCTACGTCGCACTCGTGGCGCTACGTGCTACGTGGTCCTACACATCAGGCAGCACCCGCTACACACCGCGTAGCAAACTACGATGCGCTGTGCACTTGTATCATGCATGACATCATGATTACATGTTTTTCTTTTCCTGCCGTACTAAATAGTACCTATTTGTAGAAATAAGTAAGTAATGTTGTTTTATCAGTTGATTTATATACCTACTAACATGTTAATAATCAATGATTCTTAATATTAGTCATATACTTTTTCACTCCAACTTCTATCACCGGGAAAAGACGCAGATTCCCCGGGATTACCATTACGAGCAATCCCGGACGTGACAATTATCCCGGATCGGCCCAAATTGACGGCAACAAGTTGACTGTCGTATAACCTAAGAGTTATTAAATTACTAACTCTATTGCTCCGTGTTAATTTTGTTAACTTCCTAAAATAGATACTGATCACGGTACACAAAACATTTAGGCAGGAGGGAATTAGATTTATTGTTTTTATTTATGAAGTCTATTTTGCCCCAGGCAGATAACTCGGGAAAGTAAATTAGGTCTGGCTGTACCTATTACATAATGAAATAGTGAACTTAGTCAATCGAAAATCAGTTTACAAAATTTTGTACCTAGTTTCTGATGATGATCTTATACCTTGATTTTCATTTTAGATTAATTAATCTTATTCTCTTCTATCGATTAGATTCTTATTAAAAAATGATTTTTTAGTAATAAAGCAGTCTGATTTATTTTTATGTAAAAAAAACAGGACTTAACTTTTATAGTCAAACTCAATAATTGGTATGCGTAATAGTCCAAGATCCCAGGGCCGCCAGACCTTACTTATTTTCTAATGACTGAAATGTATGGGATTAAACAGTGCATGTATGTACTTTGAGTGTATGCGTACTCGCTAGATTGTGCCGAGGGACAAACGTACGCGGTGCTAAAGTTGACCAAAAATCGTCATAGCTTTTCTTAAATTCTCAAAGCTGATTATTACATATGTTTTAGAGAATATAATTCAAAATTAATACCTAATCAATAGACCTATTACACCTAGAACGATAATTCCCTACCTATACAAAGCGCGCTGTCAAAAGTGAGGCAACTAAAACAGCCAAACTGGCGCCGTTTTCAGATTTTTATTGTCCATTATTACATAATCATACCTAGTAAGTTCAAAATAGTTTCAACTTCCCTACCTTAAAGAGATTAAATATTATATTATTGGATTTTAGTGACGATTAGGTAACGTATGAACGATATAAATCTGAGAACTGAGCCATTTTGGCTCAGTATAAGTTGCCTCACTTTGCATACAAGGACACGGCTTCTAGGTATAATTATTCTAAGGTACTGCCAGACACTTTCCGTGGGCGGTTTTTTTTTTCCAGACGCCTTAAAGGTCCCAAAAAATAAATTAACTTTAGCTAGGTACTCATTTTCTAAAGCTTGATTTTTATACATGATATTCAGGGAACTAACGGGTGGCGCAAAAGTACTGGCACTAAAGAAAATACTTTTATTTTTTTTATATGACATTTTCTGTCATTCTGTTGTTGAAAATTGTGTAGTGAACAAATATAAAATACACTGAAAATAAACATGGACCGTTTTACTCCCCAAGAACGTGGAATAAATATGGATTTAGTGAGGGACGCTTTTCCAGGCCGAGTTATCTCTCGTTTTGGCGATTTGCCTTGGCCTGCAAGATCACCCGATCTGACCAGTCCAGACTTCTTTCTTTGGGGTTTTTTGAAATCTCGGGTGTATGTGAACAAGCCACAGACTCTCGCAGCTCTAAAAGAAAACATTCGTCAAGAAATAACGAACATATCGCAGGAAGTGTTACGGCAAGTTATGCAAAATGTCATAAATAGGGCTCAAATGTGTATCAACTCTGGAGGTCACCATTTAAAAGACATCATCTTTAAATCCTAATGGTACGAAATTTAATGGCACAAATATACATTTAAAAAAACCTAAATCTAGTTTTCTAATTTAGAAAAAATTTTATAGCTGAACCAAATAGGGTCTTTACTTTTGCGCCACCCATTATTTTAATACTTTTTGTAAACAGCCAGACCAATCGGATGAGCCAAACATCCCCCCAGACACAGACAAAGTGTCGCTATGAGTATGAGCGAGAGATGGTGGTAGCCAGCCAGGCGGACTTGGAATAATCCCTAGCTTACCACCGACCAATACTTATTTCACAGTTCACACAAACCTGGTGAGCCTTACCCCGACCCCATAATAAAATAATAAAGACGGCGACGCCTCTAAGATCCAGTATTTATGTTTATCCAAGCAACGTTAACAAGGAACAAACCAATACAGACCTCGCAGATTTCCACCGAGACGTTAGCTAGTCATATTCGGTTCGTTGGTCGCCGTAGGCCCAATGTTTACCCTCTGACGTGGTGATTGGTGTGGAAAATGCGACAATCATACGACTATTTGGCAGTAGGCACATACATACAAATACAAATTATTAGGGTTCTTTAGGTTGCCGTTAAAAGAAAAACGGAAATCTTCATCACTTTGTGAAAATATCAAGCTTCTATCACAGAATACATAATAGTACAAGTCTTCTATGTCAAGTCAATCAAAAGATACGGCCATTTATGTCCTATATTTATTCAATCAATAAAATAATTAGGTACATTCCCTATCTCTTCCTATCAATAAATAAATATATTTTGTTTAATATTATTATTTAAGCGTATAGTATAAATGTATAGATAAGTTATGCGTACCTACTTAACTATAGGAGCAGATTAACGAATCAAATACAAAATCTTAAATAAAACCTAATGTTTTTCTGTGGATTTGTTTTAGACTTCAATCGTCCCAATAATACAATACCTTATCAATGATTAAAAAAGCAATCTAACATTCAAGAGCAGTCAAACTTCAAAGCAGTAAATCTAAACATTGAACCTACACAAATACGCAACTGAGCTGAAAATGTACCCCGTGAAGTTGGTCCAGCCATCAATATGGCGAAACGGCAGCTGCAACTTCGTGCCAACTCGCGCCCGTATATCCCGCTACCAACTTGCAGATAAACAAGTGCACACACGTGTAAAAAACACGGCGAGCACACCCACCAAAGTCCCGAATGTTTAGTAACTGGCACAGGGCCGGGCTT
Source organism: Agriphila tristella (assembly GCA_928269145.1). Lineage (NCBI taxonomy): Eukaryota > Metazoa > Arthropoda > Insecta > Lepidoptera > Crambidae > Agriphila > Agriphila tristella. Next base: position 23,062,848 of record OV743436.1, on the reverse strand, counting down.
GGGGCGATAAGTGTTTGTTCATAATAGCAAAGGTGAAACCTCAGAGGTGAAACCATTTGCTGTAATGACCACTTCTTACAGCAACCAGCTTTTTACTGGTGTATATTATCTTAGCTGTTAGTAGACAGTAGACGTACATTGCCTGGTGTGTTTGACGTTCTTCGAAAATCAACGAACATGCCAGGCAATGTACCTCTACTCTTTACTAACAGCTAAGATAATGTTAACCAGCCATAATACTGCTTCCGACTACAGCTTTATGAATTGGACAGATGTCCAACATGTACACAATGCGATTAAATTGACAATAGTGATCCGCGGCAACTTCAATGAATGTAATGGCAAAGAGTAAATTGGTCAAAATACATCGTTGGGTACCGCAAACGCACTGAGTTGGTCAAATGTGTTGTACAAAGTTAAATTAATCGCATTGTAGGTACTGTACACGTGTGAAACTTATTATGTGCGTGGCGGTACGCGGTAGACGTTCCATGCTGTTTTGCCGTCGTCGTCGTCATGTTACCTGGGGGTCAAGTCTGCTAATGTTTTAGTCAAAATAGTAGTTCAATGGTGTTTTAATGGTAATGCTTTTTGACACAATTCTTGTTTCTTAAACCCAAAACCGAAACACATTGTGTTTCATAAAAACGAAACTGAAACATATTGTGTCTCGATTTTGGGTTTAAGAAACGAGAACAGTGTCAAAAAGCACGTGCCGGACTACAGCTGGGCCACAAAAAAAGTTGGAAATCTGACTTTTTGACTATGCCATGATGAAGTCGATAATTTGTCGGAATTTGTCGCCAAAAACCAGAATTTGTCGGTCTTGCGTTTAGGAGATACGTGTGGCTCAGCTGTAGAGACGTCTCTACAGCTGGGCCACACAGATCTCGAAAACGGAAGGTCGTAGCGAAAATCTGATTACTCGTATGTGTAGCCGGTAATTTGTCGGATTTTGTCGCCAAAAACCAGTTTGTCGGCCTTGCGTTTAGGAGATACGTGTGGCTCAGCTGTAGAGACGTCTCTACAGCTGGGCCACACAGATCTCGAAAACGGAAGGTCGTAGCGAAAATCTGATTACTCGTATGGGGTAGCCGGTAGTTTGTCGGATTTTGTCACCAAGAACCAGATTTTGTCGATCTTGCGTTTAGGAGATATGTGAGGATACACTGTGGAGACTTTTCTACCTGGATCTTGAAAAAGGAAGGTCATAGCGAAAATCTGATAACTCGAGTGTGTAGCCGTTAGTTTGTCGGAATTTGTCACCAAGAATCAGATTTTGTCGATCGTGCGTGTAGGAGATATGTGAGGATACGCTTACGACCTTTCGTTCTCGAGATCCAGGTAAAAAGGTCTCCACAGCGCATCCTCACATATCTCCTAAACGCAAGATCGACAAAATCTGATTCTTGGTGACAAATTCCGACAAACTAACGGCTACACACTCGAGTTATCAGATTTTCGCTATGACCTTCCTTTCTCAAGATCCAGGTAGAAAAGTCTCCACAGCGTATCCTCACATATCTCCTAAACGCAAGATCGACAAAATCTGGTTCTTGGTGACAAAATCTGACAAACTAACGGCTACACATACGAGTAATCAGATTTTCGCTACGACCTTCCGTTTTCGAGATCTGTGTGGCCCAGCTGTAGAGACGTCTCTACAGCTGAGCCACACGTATCTCCTAAACGCAAGACCGACAAACTCTGATTTTTGGCGACAAAATCCGACAAATTACCGGCTACACATACGAGTAATCAGATTTTCGCTACGACCTTCCGTTTTCGAGATCTGTGAGGCCCAGCTGTAGAGACGTCTCTACAGCTGAGCCACTCTCCTAAACGCAAGACCGACAAATTCTGGTTTTTGGCGACAAATTCCGACAAATTATCGACTTCATCATCATAGTCAAAAAGTCAGATTTCCAACTTTTTTTTTGTGGCCCAGCTGTAGTCCGGCACGTTCAAAAAGCATAGCCATTCAAACAACACTGAACCACAATTTTGACGAAAACATTAGCAGACTTGACCCCCTGCTCAGCGTCTTACAGATGAATGCTGCAAAACTACTTCGTGTCGCTCTGTTTATGCATCGAGTACCTACATACACGTAGCTTATTAGCTCCACGTTTTAGCGACAAGGTATCCACAAACTTACCATCAAGCCCGTCTTATTTACTGCCTAAGAAATAAATGTTTTCCAAGCATGTAAATGGTTAACCTTAATTCTGAATCCATACCTGCGCGACCCACCTCGCACTCAGTGGTCTGTGAACGGTGCTAACTGCCCCAGCGGGACGCTGGCCCAGGATGGCTCGAAGCAAACAATACCCAATACTTCCCCTATAATATTTACATGGCCAAATACACAGCGATTTCTCCACGAGAGTGGAATTTAAAAACGAAACAGGTATCGAAAGGTTCCCCTTTATTGTTTTTACAGACCACTGTTTACTATTTCCATGGTCCCGGCGGCTAATGGAAGATTCGTTTGCAGAGTTTAGCGCTAAGTGTTCAGGGAGATTTTAAATCGTTTTCCTTTAAAAGCTTCAGTGGAAAATTATTTGCGATGGAATAATTTTTGCCGTGAACAATTGAGCAACCACTATTTTTCTGCGTTACTACGCACTAACTTTAATTTTGTTAATAAAAACTATTTGATAATCCACTACTAAGAAAGAACGTACGAACGTACTTTTCCATTTGTTTTAATTGAGTTAATTTTAAAAGCTAAAGATATTATCATAATCCGATAAAGGTAGAAAAACCCTAAAAGAAAATTAAACCAATAAAACACAATTTGACTGCCAAAACCCAATTTAAAATGGGAAAATCTGTTTTCGTGCCCTCATTAATTATTTTTCGACGGCACGCCGAGTAATCACACAGAGTTTATTGCCATCGGCTTGTCGTCGGATCGACTTTGCAAACAATCGTACAGTAGTAATTAGTTTTATGCAAATACAACCCTGTTTAATTACGAACGAGTTACCGTTACGAACGTGTTACAAACAAATTACGCCGCTGTAATGGACTGTTCGATGTCATTAGTATAAAAAAAACACGTGCCGGACTACAGCTGGGCCACAAAAAAAAAAGTTGGAAATCTGACTTTTTGACTATGCCATGATGAAGTCGATAATTTGTCGCAATTTGTCGCCAAAAACCAGATTTTGTCGGGCTTGCGTTTAGGAGATACGTGTGGCTCAGCTGTAGAGACGTCTCTACAGCTGGGCCACACAGATCTCGAAAACGGAAGATCGTAGCGAAAATCTGATTACTCGTATGTGTAGCCGGTAATTTGTCGGATTTTGTCGCCAAAAACCAGAGTTTGTCGGTCTTGCGTTTAGGAGATACGTGTGGCTCAGCTGTAGAGACGTCTCTACAGCTGGGCCACACAGATCTCGAAAACGGAAGGTCGTAGCGAAAATCTGATTACTCGTATGTGTAGCCGGTAGTTTGTCGGATTTTGTCACCAAGAACCAGATTTTGTCGATCTTGCGTTTAGGAGATATGTGAGGATACGCTGTGGAGACTTTTCTACCTGGATCTTGAGAAAGGAAGGTCATAGCGAAAATCTGATAACTCGAGTGTGTAGCCGTTAGTTTGTCGGAATTTGTCACCAAGAATCAGATTTTGTCGATCTTGCGTTTAAGAGATATGTGAGGATACGCTTACGACCTTTCGTTTTCGAGATCTGTGAGGCCCAGCTGTAGAGACGTCTCTACAGCTGAGCCACTCTCCTAAACGCAAGACCGACAAATTCTGGTTTTTGGCGACAAATTCCGACAAATTATCGACTTCATCATCATAGTCAAAAAGTCAGATTTCCAACTTTTTTTTTGTGGCCCAGCTGTAGTCCGGCACGTTCAAAAAGCATAGCCATTCAAACAACACTGAACCACAATTTTGACGAAAACATTAGCAGACTTGACCCCCTGCTCAGCGTCTTACAGATGAATGCTGCAAAACTACTTCGTGTCGCTCTGTTTATGCATCGAGTACCTACATACACGTAGCTTATTAGCTCCACGTTTTAGCGACAAGGTATCCACAAACTTACCATCAAGCCCGTCTTATTTACTGCCTAAGAAATAAATGTTTTCCAAGCATGTAAATGGTTAACCTTAATTCTGAATCCATACCTGCGCGACCCACCTCGCACTCAGTGGTCTGTGAACGGTGCTAACTGCCCCAGCGGGACGCTGGCCCAGGATGGCTCGAAGCAAACAATACCCAATACTTCCCCTATAATATTTACATGGCCAAATACACAGCGATTTCTCCACGAGAGTGGAATTTAAAAACGAAACAGGTATCGAAAGGTTCCCCTTTATTGTTTTTACAGACCACTGTTTACTATTTCCATGGTCCCGGCGGCTAATGGAAGATTCGTTTGCAGAGTTTAGCGCTAAGTGTTCAGGGAGATTTTAAATCGTTTTCCTTTAAAAGCTTCAGTGGAAAATTATTTGCGATGGAATAATTTTTGCCGTGAACAATTGAGCAACCACTATTTTTCTGCGTTACTACGCACTAACTTTAATTTTGTTAATAAAAACTATTTGATAATCCACTACTAAGAAAGAACGTACGAACGTACTTTTCCATTTGTTTTAATTGAGTTAATTTTAAAAGCTAAAGATATTATCATAATCCGATAAAGGTAGAAAAACCCTAAAAGAAAATTAAACCAATAAAACACAATTTGACTGCCAAAACCCAATTTAAAATGGGAAAATCTGTTTTCGTGCCCTCATTAATTATTTTTCGACGGCACGCCGAGTAATCACACAGAGTTTATTGCCATCGGCTTGTCGTCGGATCGACTTTGCAAACAATCGTACAGTAGTAATTAGTTTTATGCAAATACAACCCTGTTTAATTACGAACGAGTTACCGTTACGAACGTGTTACAAACAAATTACGCCGCTGTAATGGACTGTTCGATGTCATTAGTATAAAAAAAACACGTGCCGGACTACAGCTGGGCCACAAAAAAAAAGTTGGAAATCTGACTTTTTGACTATGCCATGATGAAGTCGATAATTTGTCGCAATTTGTCGCCAAAAACCAGATTTTGTCGGGCTTGCGTTTAGGAGATACGTGTGGCTCAGCTGTAGAGACGTCTCTACAGCTGGGCCACACAGATCTCGAAAACGGAAGATCGTAGCGAAAATCTGATTACTCGTATGTGTAGCCGGTAATTTGTCGGATTTTGTCGCCAAAAACCAGAGTTTGTCGGTCTTGCGTTTAGGAGATACGTGTGGCTCAGCTGTAGAGACGTCTCTACAGCTGGGCCACACAGATCTCGAAAACGGAAGGTCGTAGCGAAAATCTGATTACTCGTATGTGTAGCCGGTAGTTTGTCGGATTTTGTCACCAAGAACCAGATTTTGTCGATCTTGCGTTTAGGAGATATGTGAGGATACGCTGTGGAGACTTTTCTACCTGGATCTTGAGAAAGGAAGGTCATAGCGAAAATCTGATAACTCGAGTGTGTAGCCGTTAGTTTGTCGGAATTTGTCACCAAGAATCAGATTTTGTCGATCTTGCGTTTAGGAGATATGTGAGGATACGCTTACGACCTTTCGTTCTCGAGATACAGGTAAAAAGGTCTCCACAGCGCATCTTCACATATCTCCTAAACGCAAGATCGACAAAATCTGATTCTTGGTGACAAATTCCGACAAACTAACGGCTACACACTTGAGTTATCAGATTTTCACTATGACCTTCCTTTCTCAAGATCCAGGTAGAAAAGTCTCCACAGCGTATCCTCACATATCTCCTAAACGCAAGATCGACAAAATCTGGTTCTTGGTGACAAAATCCGACAAACTACCGGCTACACATACGAGTAATCAGATTTTCGCTACGACCTTCCGTTTTCGAGATCTGTGTGGCCCAGCTGTAGAGACGTCTCTACAGCTGAGCCACACGTATCTCCTAAACGCAAGACCGACAAACTCTGGTTTTTGGCGACAAAATCCGACAAATTACCGGCTACACATACGAGTAATCAGATTTTCGCTACGACCTTCCGTTTTCGAGATCTGTGTGGCCCAGCTGTAGAGACGTCTCTACAGCTGAGCCACACGTATCTCCTAAACGCAAGCCCGACAAATTCTGGTTTTTGGCGACAAATTCCGACAAATTATCGACTTCATCATGGCATAGTCAAAAAGTCAAATTTCCAACTTTTTTTTTTGTGGCCCAGCTGTAGTCCGGCACGTAAAAAAAACCCGACCCGATGTGCAAAGAATCCGATTTAACGTCGAAACACACGAAATTTCTACAGTTTATCACCTATACCATCTAATTACCAATTTTCCAGTTAACTGAACGGTAAGACCGAATGATTGACCGATTTAATCAAGGCGGGAGCGAATGAGCGAATCGCTCGGCGTCCAGGGCGGGCGGGAAAAAATTGATTGCGTTGAATCAATTCATTTGCGGTGGGTACGGTTTTTGTTGACACCTTGGCCCGATTTTTTATCACCTCTGGGAAGTGAAACTCGGGCCCGTCGTCGGTTGACGTCCATTTTAATTAACCTTACTGTTAAGGCACCTATATTTCGCCCGTCAACAATTTGGAAGTAATTTATGTCGCCTTTTTTATAAAACATAATGAAAATGTTGTAACGCAGCTCTGAAATTCTTCTGATATTGGAAAATTCCGTTTTGTTTTTTTTACTACGCAGGCACTTACAAAGAAATGTCGTCGGACGCTTCTGAGAATAAAATGAAAAATCCTTTATCAAAATCAGAATTCGAGATAAATATTAAGGATTGAATTATGAAAAATTCAGCTTAGTTTTAAAAATATTAATTTAATCAGTACACACCTATACATAAACAATGCTTAAAAAAATTACAAAGCTTACTTACGTCAATCATTAAGTATGTCAGACATAATTATATTAAACTCTATTATTTATTAAATTTGTGATTTTGAAATAATTGCAAATATGCTTATTGTGAATCTTTACAAATTCAATCTTCAAAAATAATCACACCATATGAAAATATATAAAATTACCTGAATTTTCTCCACAAGGAGTATAGATGACCTACGAAAATACCTAATCATAATATTTTCTTAAACATTTTACAAATAATAATAACATTTCTTATAAGAAAATTTTTAGTACAATTTTTTAAAGTTCAAATCATTAACATCTATTATTTGAATTGTTGAAATAAATGTAATTAGTAATCAACGAAATAAAAAAGCTTAGAACATCGATGTACAACCAATTACAAAACATTAGAGTTACAATACAATAACACAACCTACAAAAAATATAAAAATTCACACAAGAAATATCTAAAATAATTAAAGCTAAGCAATTACATTTATGACAACATAATAAGCTACTTTTTCTAATGCCATGATAGAATAAAACCAGGTATAGTTCTTCTACCTCACGAAGACAGTTTTGCTATGAATGTGTTAGGCGTGCACACGCACATTGTTTTAGTATCCGTCAGCACGCTCGCTCTCGTATTACGCACACTAAAATAATGTGCATGTGCACACCTGACAATATTCATTATCACAGCAAAACGGTTTTCGTGAGATAGAACAACTAGTCTCTTCCCGTGCACGTGGCTGGCCCATGACTGCGCCACGACCAATCAAAGGTTGCGATGCGGTCCAACTACCAATCAGGTAACACTTTATTGTGACGTAGCTTGGGCCATCCGTTGCTAGATAATACCTGGGAGGGTATTACAACCTCTTAAAACTTGCCAGGTCTAAAAATTGCTATAGTTACATCTCTTTCTCGCTGTATAGCAAATAAAAGAGACGCATAGATAGCTATTCAGAAAACTGGCAAGTTTTAAGAGGTTGTAATACGGGGGCTGGTGAAACATATTATACCATGACTATTGTTATTGGAAGCCGTCCGTTCATTCTTTCAATTGATTACAATTTCTTCAAAGACACAATCACATTCTTTCCGTGTTACAAAAAACCGCTAATGCCGAATATGGTAGATAGGGACCAATAAACTGAACAACTTTAACTATAGGACTAACTCTGAAATCGAGAAAAAAATCTGCTGTTTGACTGTTTCATACAAAACTTAATAACGAGAATATCAAAATATATAAAAAACTGATTTATATTTCGCGATTTCAGAGTTGGTCCCATAGTAAAAGATGTTCAGTTTATTGGTCCCTATCCACCATATTCGGCATTAGGGGTTGTTTTGTAACACGTTGTATATCTTCTGCTAAATCTGTCTGCGCGTACAACATTAATAAAAATTATGGACAGTGAGTAGAGTTGGCGTCCTATTTTTATTCCTTTCTAGAATAAAATTGGAATTAAACACGTTATTTGTATTAAGTCGGCGAATCAGATACTTATCAAAAATATTATTTGTTTTAAATTTATTTTGGTACACGCACAATTTTACTAACTATTCCAAAATACTTACTTTATAAATGTAAAATTATAAACCAATAATTTAACCACTGAGATACAATATTATAATCATAATTCTTCATAAACTGATGTTATTTTATTACCAAGCAATAAGAGTAAAAATTGTAAATAATAATTATGCAATGAATTTGTTTCACACATTGTTAAAATGGCTGGATAATATCCTCATACTGGATCAACTATATAAGCGTATACAAGTCCCTCCAACATAATTAACTTCATAAAAATTCAGCCAAGTTCGTAAATTACAAACGGTAAACTAAATTAATCGGGCCTGAGCGAATTAACGAGAATTAATTAACTTTGTAAAGACACCCGGGACGCGTCCTGATTTTTATTAAAATAAAATGATCCATCTTCCAAAGTCTATCAAATCTTTTTACAGACGAATTATTATGACTACTTTGTAATATGTATAACATGTAATATGTATTAACAGACGTATCTATAAAATAAAACAATGGAATAAACAGCAATTTATCTGTTCATTTGTTATTATTAGAAGAGAGAATCTGTTAATAGTTAATAGGCACGTTCCAAAACACAGAATTCGATACAACAACAAATATCGAATCGTTTTTGTTTGCACCTTTAGAAACTGTTCTGCAAAATTCATGTTAGAGAAATTCATGTTCATAATAAATTATGATTCCCATACATCAATTTAACGTAATGCAAATGTGAATACACACATACAGTTCGCGCAATGTAACTTGAACCATAGACAATGAGGCTTGCTCACTTAACATTTTTATACATAAAATTGCTACTGCGCAAGTCATGTAGTGCTAAAGTATAGGTCAAGTCATTTTGCGCGAGCTGTACCATTAATTAATATGTTGTACAGTACGAGGCATATATTTTGAAATTTTTTCGACGGAGTGGAGATAAGTTCGCGCATGTGCTCTTGTGAGCAACCAATAGCGCGCGCCCCTCACCGCCACGCATGCCCAAAATGTGCGTTCCGCGCAATCCCCACCCGATTTCAAGATATATGCCTCGTATTGTAGGAAGACGTAATAATGAATGCTTTATCTGTTTCGATCGACTTTTATGTTGAGGGACTCGTTAAAATATGTAAATCAGCTGATTTCTTTACTTTTTCAAAGTTGATCCAAATCGACAATCAAGAAACTGTACCATGTTGTTTAATTAAAGCAAAATAAAATTTTGTTGCAAATACAGAGCCTAAGGGTGGGTCCATACTTGTAACTTTTTGGCTTGTCAGAATACCGTGTTTTTATCATACATCGTCTCTTTTATACAGTATTACCACAACGCAAGCCAAACCAAACTAGCTATATTTGTTAAAGACACGGTGACACACGCCTAAATGTTACAAGTGTGAACCCACCCTAATATTTTCACCGAAAAAAATTCGTGTAAAGCCCTGAGCGGTTGAAATCTTCACCACGCAACCGCAGCTGGGTGGAAAGGTTTATTGTTTCGCCGTTAACTAATTACATCAGTTAATTCATCTGGATAAACCGTTTCGTTAAAGGTATTCATTTAACGGTAAATCCCATTTTCGGATATTCTGTATTATTTATTAAAACAAAGCAGAAGTAGCTATTTCACGTTCTATGTTAGTGTGTGTTTATGATTTAATCACAAGAAGCGGAAAAGAGAAACGTTATTAATTATACAACTTGTTAATGAAATAGCGCAAAATGAGAAAACCGTTTCTTCGGACCATCAAACTGAACAACTTTTACTATGGGACCAACTCTGAAATCACGAAAAAAAAATCAGCTGCTTCATACATTTTTATATTTTCGTTATTAATTTTTGCATGAAACAGCTGATTTTTTTCGCGATTTCAGAGTTGGTCCCATAGTAAAAGTTGTTCAGTTTGATGGTCCGAAGAAACGGTTTTCTAATTTTGCGCTATTTCATTAACACGTTGTATGTTGTCTAAAAAATAATTATAAAGAAAGTATCAGATCCCATAATAAACTTTGCGAACTGCTGACATAAATTATAATTAATTAAAATATTTCTTAGCTGCTTATAACGTAATAACGTCAATATTTAATTTAAAATTCTAAGTAGCTAATTTTTATTCTAGTTTTAGGTACAGTATGGCATATGGCTTAAAAATACCTCTTTATGAGTTCCTGTATATTCTGTTTAACCTTACTTGTAAAATTTATATCGTTATTTAAAAATATGTTAATAATTCGTATTTCTTTCGTCTATGTGTGGAAAACAATTTGTATTTGCATTTTTTATACTTGTTTTTTTTTTCAATAAAGAGTTGGAAGATTATTTACCAAATAAGACGAGTAAGGATAAACAGGCTACGTTTGTACCGCGATACCACCTCATAGCGAATAAACATATAATCATAAACTTTAAGATTATTATGTGATAATGTTTACTTATTTTTTTAAATACCGCTTTAATAAATTGATACTGATGATTTAAGAAATTGCTACTTTATGAAATTGATACCAATTACAACCGATACCAACTCTTACTCATTTTCTTTGACTACTAAAGACTAATATACCTTATAAAATAAACAAAACATTGTTATTCATAATATCCATCAATTTCGCAAAAGTTCAGTTATTTATTACGTCAAATATACGCAAAATCTTCAAATAAATAGTTTACTACTTTACCTTATGATATTAAAACACGAAGGTCACTTTTCCCGCCATCTGAGGTCATTACTTGACATCGAAGGTCATTTCTTGACATCTGAGGTCATAACTTGACATCGAAGGTCACTTCCTGGCAGCGATTGGCGGTCTTGAGTAGGGATGATTCGGCGTCCGGTCGCGTGCCCTCACTGCTTTATAACCGACTGACCTTTGAGTTACATTCGTCTTCGTACGAGCCGAGTCTGTTAGTGAGTTAGAGGACGGACACATTACACACCGTTAGCTTGTTAATCAACACTTATACCGGAAAATAAGTCTGTGTATTTTAGACAGAAACGCCGCTCAGGGGTCCTATTTTTGAATCATTCGTTTGAAATCGTTTGTGTGACTATTAGGTCACATGCGTCACAAACTTGTCTGACCCGGTAACGGCATCGCTGTCGTCTACGTAGTCGACGGCGTAACCTAGGTAACAATAATTCCAGTTTTGGCCACCACCGGTCAGATAATTTTGTGGCTATGCATGGAAAACGCGTATTTGTTCCGAGCGGCACTTCTTTGTACTTACAATTTTGTGATTATATTATTACTTTCGCCTTTACTAATAATGGTTGCATAGCGATTGATTAATCTGTGTGACACTTTATTTTTATGTAGTTAGAAAGTACACAAAAGCAGGTCTGTTATACCTACTACCATTATTGGTAAAGACTAAAGGCGTTTAAAAGTAGCAGAGCCAAGCCACGATTTTTGCTAATCTATAAATAAAGGTTTAAGTTATCAAGTGGCAAAATCATCGAATTTTACTATGATAGATATTTAGGGCCAGTTAATTCTCGCAGCTTACTTCAAAGGTCGTGGCTAAGCTCCAATGAACTGGTTGCATGAACAATATACCGTTTTTAATTTCCTAGTGAATCCCAAAAACTGTTTTATTATATAAAGCTTTTTCAGGAAGAACATCTTAACATAACTGCCATTTTGCATATTTTACAGGAGAAGGATTTTTTAAAACGTTTTTCAAAATTATCGCAAGCGACGACAGGTAGGATGCTTGCTATATAACCTAAAGTCCTAAAATCTAGTCTTTTATCGTAAGCGACAGTTATTACTACACTTACGATACATCAGTCGATGGAGGTTACGATAAAAACTTCAAAATAAAAAAAAAAGAATTATTTTCTACTGTGAACTTTAAAGTTAGTGGTATAATATTCAAAATCAGCTGATATGGCGGTTAATATAAAAACACTTTATTACTCATTTTTGCGGTTACGATGTTCTTCCTGAAAGGGCTCGATATTATGTCTGTGCCAATGTCAGTGATGTGATAATCTTTATTAAGGATTAGGTATGTGTGAAACGAAATCTTAGTACGACTCATACAGAAATCGACTCATAATTTATAAGTTGTATGTAGGCACATAATGTTTTATGCTCAAAACAAGGTATGGATGGGCTCGAGACACTGACCTGATTTTTTTTTCTATTTAACTGGACTGGCTGTCTGTATGATTTGACAGCAAAGTTTTTGTGCCTATTTGAAACGCCTCTAGCGTCTGTCTAAAGAACTAATTTTGACGTTGTACAATGAAAATGGTTAGCGTGATGGTCTCTCCAGACTTCAGACTTTAGTACCATGTCCCTCACGCTATGCTCACGCTGCGTCCTACAGCGCCAAAATGGCGGAAATCAAATAGGCACAAGAACAGTTTGACAGCAGCCAGTCTAGTGGAATATATAGAAGTCAATGGCTCGAGATGATTATGGATAATGGAATAACACCACGCCCCGATGTAAAGCAATTTGCGATCGTTCCCGCTGGTGACAACCCTATTATTTCAATTGGAAAAGTAGCATGTCTGCGGCCCCGACGATACCGACAGTCGTTAATCGAATCAGTATCGAGTGTGCACTTAATTGATATGATTAGATTCTACCACACTGGGTAAGTAATTGAATGTTTTCAGTAATGGTGCTATTTTGAGATATGTTTTGATGAAACAAGGTTTATTATTAAGCTTATTTCTTCTCAGGAATTTAACTAATTGCAACCACACATATAAACTTTTTTAGGCTTTTTAAGATCTAAAATTCTTCATATTTGATTGGAAAATAGCTAATTATTATAACACCAGCACCACAGAAACGGACAAACACAGACAAGAAAATATAATAATTTTATTTAGTCATACTGTACACTATACAACGTGTTAATGAAATAACGCAAAATGAGAAAACCATTTCTTCGGACCATCAAACTGACTACTATGGGACCAACTCTGAAATCGCGAAAAAAAATCTGCTGTTTCATACATAAATTAATAACGAAAATATAAAAATGTATGAAGCAGCATTTTCGTTTGCGATTTCAGAGTTGGTCCCATAGTAGTCAGTTTGATGGTCCGAAGAAACTGTTTTCTAGAGGGTGGGAAAAAAGACGGTAGTTATAGGAAAAGTACTCTAAATATTGGTGGCAAATTTTACTGAAAGCAAAAATTTATTTATTTGTAAAAATAAGTAAAACTGCATTTAAAGATTTGAAAAATTGCTTCAGCCGGGAATCGAACAGGCATAAATCGAAAAAATTATTCCTGTATTTTTATCATACTAATCGATAGGGTCAATGATAAAGGGCAATTTCTTCTAAATAACATAGATCTTAAATTAAATGCAGACTTGAGAAAGATAATAAAATAGGTACTACGTACAATAAAAACTTTTGAACTAAAAATTTTTTTCATCTGCTTTTAATTTAAGATACTATGTTATTTAGAAGAAATTGACCCTTATCCATCCTATCTATTGGTATCATAAAAAAATACAGATGTTATTTTTTCGGATTTTAGCCCAGGCAGACAAGCTGTTTATTAAAAATCTTTAATAAGATTTTATTAAAAATTTGATGTTATATATTTTTTTTAATGAAGAAATGTTCCTTTTTCAGGAAAATTTGCCATCATCAATATTTAGGGTAATTTCCCTCCAACTGTGGTCTTTTTCCAGGGTGTATAGTATATTTACCTTGCACGTTCCTCTGCAGCGGCGTGCCGTCCCGGGACAGGCTGGAGCCGAAGCCGGGCGCCGGCGGCCGCCGGAACGGCAGGGCCTTGCCCACTACCGGCTTCACCACCTTGGCTGCTATACAAACGTAAACAAAACTATTCAATCTAAGCTAAATAAGCCTTCTTGTGCCATGTAGTTAGGGTTGCCATACACGTCCCGTATTATTATTTTTTATTATTATTCAGGCAACAATGGCCCATAGATATATACATTAAAATTAAACGTATATACGAGACTGACACCGTATTTGACCATTGCCAGGTTAGGCCCACTCCGCGCTTTAGGTACGAAGCTACAAGTAGCCAGCGGGTCCGTCCGGACAGACTAATTTCAGAGGGCTATCGCGTGCCAGCTGGGTCGCACGTTAGCAGTTCGATTTCGATAGTCACTCTATAATAATATTATTATAACCAAAATGAAGGCATATGACATCGTAATGGGCTGCCTTAATACTAATAAAAAGGATCCGAACCTCGCGTGTTTTTCACACTTCCAAAAGTTCCAAACGACATCGAAACGTATTAGTATTTAGTATCCATTTATTCTTAGGTAGGAACTTACTTGTCTTATTTGTTAAACAATATTCACCCAACTATTTACTGAAATAATAATTTATAGATTAGGTAGGTACACTTACCTACTTTCGAAATAAAGTTAATTAGAATACAATTTCATTTCGTATGAAAGCAAATTGACTCAAAGTCAGCATGTCTGATGTGGCGTTGACTGTACTTATCCTAGGTTATTTTGAAACATATTTAAGTACCTACACATTATTTCACAACCTCATAACTTGTAATAAATTAACTACCTGTTATTTAATTATTATATAAAAGAAGAAAGTGAAACCCTGAATTCGTTAGAGGAAATAAGAGCTACGCGATAGAAAGAGAGGCAACTTCTAGGTGAATATAACTGTAGCCAAGGGAGCGGTGTGCAACCTGAATTGCACTTTATTGTGTATGGAATAGAGTCGCTATTTAAATAATAGGGAATATGCATAAGTCACCGATTTTGATGAATTTGAGCTTGATCGCTGCGGACACGTATAAAAACATGATGGAATAGGAAAAAAATTAAAAAAAATGTATTATTTTAGTTTTATCACACGATGAAATCAGGGGAAAATAACGATTTTTTTTTTCATTTTCGGATATAATGCACTTTACAGTCAGATAGAATATCGAATAAGAAACAATATTTTGTATGTCACATATGTACTTAAACGCAAAATTTAGGGAGATAATTGAAGATTATTGGCTAACTCCATACTAAACGCGCCGAAACACACCTGAAACGTGATGTGTGACGTCACCGTTTTGTATGGAGCGTTTTCGGCGGGTGCTGCTGCGCGCTAACTTCAAGTAACTATATCACGAGAACAAAACGCAAGAGAAAAGTTTTAATATTACAGTTAATTTTCTCACGCATTATACTTTTGATTAAGATTTAAAAAAAAATTGATGCATATTCCCTATTGACTTTGCGGAGTGGATCTTCTGTACTTGTACTATTATGTAATGTATGCCATTGCATCGTATCGATACTCGGGGGGCGAAGCCTCCGCCATGGAAAGTCTTAGAGTTTATTACGTTATTTAGGTTAGTATTGCGACCAAAAACGCTATAAACGAAGTTTTTGTAAAATAAACTTTCAATATACGCCTTTTACTTAAATTTCCTAAAGCCTTGGCTATTTCACTCACTGTATTCCGCACTTTAACGGTGTAGCATCCGTTAATGTACAGATTAACTAGTTAAAGTGCGAAAATCGTCTAGTTTAAGAAAAATTTCGCACTTTAACTGACTCGACCAGTTAATCTGCAGATTAACGGAATACGTACTTTAACGGCAACATATATTATGTGCACACCTAACAAACTTCATAGCCGAACCGCAAAAAATACGGAATTTTAATTTTTCAACATATCTTTGTTTCATTTCACATAGGTATTTGTAAAATCAAATGCAGTTATGTTATAATCATAGTTGAAAATGGTCATTAATGATCTCGGCGTACTTTTAAAATTATGACAGAAATACGGGACGTCTGGCACACCTAGTCTAGGGTTAAAATAAAACTAAAAATAGCTACTAACCTTTATCGTTAAAAGTAATCGTCCTCGGTATAGTGTTAGTCCTGTCAGTGAGTCCTCTCTTGAGCGGCTCCTTCGTCGTCTCCTCTTTGATGGGCAGTTTCTTCATGGCTTCCACCTTTCCCGCCAAAACGAAAGTCGAATTCATGTCTTTCAGGTCAAAAGCGCCGTAGTTCTCAACCTCGGGCGCAATGTCCAATTCTCTTTTTACTTTCTTCGCCGAATTCAAATTCCTCGTAGTATCCAACATTTCAAAAGAGTCATTTATTACTATTGTTTCATTGTTCATTAATTTTATTGGTGTGCCTTTGCGTTTATTACTGCACAACCGCACTGGGTCCTTATTTTCTATGTCACTTTGGCAGTCACTGTCCGTCACAATGTCAACTGTACAGTTGAAATCTTTTTTAGGAACTAAGTCAGCAGTCGAGGACGGTTTGGCTAGTTCTAAGTTGGAGACGAATTTGAAGTGACTGTTGTGACTATCACTGTCTGAATCTTTATCCGACCAAGATATGCCTTTAGCAGATTTAGCCTTCTTCATGATCTCTAGATATTCCGCTGTTAAGGCTGGAGGAGCTTTATCATACCCTTTAAGGGTTAGGTACAATTTTTTGAGCATGCTTGGCATATCACTCATGTATTCAGTAAAAGCGTCGATTTCCTCATTTTCTATCACAAGCAGTTTGTACCGCAAGTCATCTCTGGCCTTAGAGTGGCGTATTTCACTGTTCAGTTGTATTTTATCGATAAAATCTGTAAGTTCTGGGAATTCTGCGACGGCTTGCTCGCATGATAATTGCAGTTTTCTTCGACTGTCGTCCCATTTAGACCAAGCAGACATGACTTTTGAGTCGAGGTGTGAAGATTGTTTTATGTAGCTTTCTGCAGCGCGTTCTTGACGTGGTATGTCTTCATTACACATCTAAATGGAAACAAAATAAAGAAAAAAAAGTTATTGGATCATCCATCTTTGTCTTCCACCAGGCATTTTTTTAACTAAGCCGCTCGCGGTTTGAACCGCGTGGTTCCCGGTCCCGTGGGAATATCGGGATAAAAAGTATCTTATGTTTTAATCTAGGCTATCTACTATCTGTGTACTAAATTACAACCAAATCCGTTCAGTAGTTTTTGCGTGATTGAGGAACAAACATCCAAATATCTAAACATCCAAACCCACAAACTTTCACATTTATAATATTAGTAGGATACTTGCATTACTTTTTCGAATAAGTAAAATAAAAGCGCGTTATGGTTTCAAGCACTATTTTAAGTGGATTTTAAAGGCTGAAGAACAAAATCGGATTTTTTATTTATTGCAAAAAAAATACGTAACGCTTGGCGCGTGCGCAATTAAAGTAGGGCCACTTTAATAGGCCACATTTGACATTTGTCAATTTTCGATTCATAGTGAGGTGACCGTAGGTATTCATAGCTTCAAAACATCGATTAAAGTGAATGAATCGATACACCATCAGATAGACTTCAAACATGGGATATGAATTCAGTTATTATGAAAAAGTACCTTTGAGGATACTGTTTAATTTTAACTTAGATGCATTGAAAATCAAATTAAAAAATCATCAGTCAAATCCCTGTCCCATTATTATTTTATATCGTAAAAGGAAACATTATAAAACAAACAAGTACATATAACAAAAACGTTACGTTTTTTTAACGTAACCGTAAATATTAAACTGATGTTCTTATTTGCAAATAAATAAAAAAACCGGCCAAGTGCATGTCGGGCCATGTGCCGCAGGGTTCCGTAGTTACCTTATACCTATCATTTTTCGTCTGCAAAAATAACTTTGTTTTCATAGTGTTGGTTGCTTGCGACGACGACTTACCTACCTACCAAGTTTCAACTGTGTAATCTAAATTCGCACTATGGTAAAGATTGAGTCATGTGCAAAGAATACTGACATGACATGTAGGGAATTCATTCTAAATTTGAATATTTGGGAAATTTGTCAAAATTTATTGATAAGTTTTTATGCGGCTATCACCTTTAGGTGAGTGCAATATAAAAACAAAATTTCAAAATTCCAAAAATAGTTATGTACCGATAGGTTTTCAAAATTCAAACGTTCGCAAGTGTCTAGACAAATTTCTCAACTTTTGGTACTACTCCTATCTCGATCCTTCACACATGTTATGTTAAAATTTACTTTATTCATTTATGGTGAAAATATTCCTTCACAAGTAATCACTGTATTCAAATTTCGATTTTTCGATTTTTGGGTAACATCCCTAGTGTTTAAAAAGAAAAAGTTTTCACTGACATAACATTGTAACGACGTGAGGTTTTACTAAAACAAAAATTGTTTATTATGCTTAGAATGGTTTTTCAGTGAAAATAAATCGCAAAGTTAAATTTTTCGGCTATTTTACAGATAATATATATTCGTAATTGAAAATAATGAAGCAATTGTGATGTTCTAACATCGAAAAAATATATTATATTTTATGTCCGCCATTACAAGGTTACGTTGAGGAATTTTGTTGAATTGTCAAATGTGGCCTATTAAAGTGGCCCTACTTTAACTCCTCCACCCAGTGGTGAGGTGAAGCGGCTGAGCGTACCTAAACTACGAACTAACTAAGCCATGACTGACCAACATGTTCAATTAAGTAAAAAAAATCAATAAAATTGAACAAAAATGAAAACGCCCTATTTCACTCTAGAAAAAGACATTACAAAGAAGCAAACCAATAACAGGGACAAGTATGGCCTTATTACTATGTAGCTATCTCTTCTAGGCAACATTATGTAGAGAAGACAGGTGTTAAGGGGAAAACAGAGGGGGAGTAGGTGCAAAAATACTGGAAGGGCAACAGATATAAATGATATAAATAGAAAAAAGAAAATAAAAGGATAGCTGAAAAGAAGATGTGAGAAAATATGGTATAGTAGGAGTAAGAGAAATGAAATGTCTACTAACTCACTGAAAGATCTCAAAGTACGAACTTTACAGATGCACTCTGGTAGTGCATTCCACAAATGGTTAGTTAAGCACCATGCTTCCTGAAAGTCACTGACCTGCTCCATGGCCTCGTACGAGGACCGGTGCGCGAGGTCGGCCACGTGGCTGAACGCGCGCGTGCGCAGGCGGTGCCGCAGCGCCAGCACGCGTTGCTGCGACATCAGGCTCAGGAGCCGAGTCTCTATGCCTCCGTGCTCTTCCTCTAACTGCAATATGCGCCGCCGGATCTCTTGTTTCGCTGGAGATAAATTGGAGTGGTTATTCGTCTGTGGCGGCATCAGGACAACAACACCCACCCGGGAGGAAGATCTTCCATTTGGCCTTCCTACAAGTGGCATACCATCTGCCTACCATTCCATACTACAATTACTACACACTAAAAATGAATTGCTGAAATGTATGTAAGCGCAGAACTTCGGAACGACTGCACCAAATTAAATAATTCTTTTTATTGTGTTTCTTATTATTAGTACAAGGTTTGTACTATGGGCAACAGCGTCGCTTAACCAGTTTGCAACAAAATTCGTGTGCGCGCATATCGCGCCTGCACGAACTTTTTTTTTTTTTTTTTTTTTTTTTTTTGTTAGATTATCCACAATCAGTTAGCCACTATAAGTGAATGTGTTGTAAGTCTCTTATAATTGCGACGAGTGTACCCTCCATTGAGAGCACTACTCCATATGCTACATCCGTGAGCTACATACGCTCCGGCAGTGACGAGATATTATGCCTTTTAAGGCGGTTGCAGTAGGATTGTCTTGTAAGTGCGACTGCTAGCTCGTTGGGATGCTGAGCAAGTCGTTTCTGATATCTTGTAGATGTAGCTCGGATTTCTTCCTTTACTGTGTTCATTTGTAGGTTCTCATGGATCTCGTTGTTTGTTACAAACCAGGGCACATTGGATATGGTTCGCAAGATAACGTTCTGCAGTCTCTGTATTATGCTTATGTTGGAGTTACTCGCGCTGCCCCACAGCTGAATGCCATACATCCATACCGGCTTAAGGAGGGCTTTGTAAATTAGTAGCTTGTTATCCACTGAGAGTTTGCTATTCCGTCCAAGTAACCAAAGCATACTTCTGTATTTCAGGTTAAGTTCTTCACGCTTCGCCTTTATGTGATTTTTCCATGTCAGCCTGCGGTCGAGATGTAAGCCAAGATATTTTACATTATCTTTGTGGGGTAATATGTTGTCTTCTAGAGATACAGGTGGACAATCCCCTTTTTTGAGGGCAAACGTTATGTGTACCGACTTAGTCACACTTGCTCTAATCTTCCATTTCTTTAACCAGGTACTTATTTCATCTAGCCCTTTTTGGAGTGTATTGGATGCCACGATTGAACATTTATTGCTGGCTAATATGGCAGTGTCATCGGCAAAGGTTGCTGTAGTTACGCCTGTTATTGTTGGCAAGTCTGCAGTAAATATTGTGTATAACACTGGTCCCAGTACAGACCCCTGAGGTACACCTGCCTTAATTTCAAAGAATTTTGAGGTTTCAGTAGATTCTTTCACCTGAGATATTCTGTCTTCTATGTAAGATTGTAATAAGGGATGATAACTGTGAGGGAGGCAGTTTTTTAATTTGCATAGTAGGCCCTCGTGCCACACTTTGTCAAATGCCTGTTGAATATCCAAGAATGCGGATGAACAAAACTCCTTATTTTCCAGCGCCCTTCTGATCTCCTCTGTTACCCGATGTACCTGTTCTACAGTAGAGTGGTTTTGCCTAAAACCAAATTGATGCCTGCACGAACTGCAACAAAATTCATGTGCGCGCGTATCGCGCCTACACGACGTATGTGATAGCGGGCGCGGCGTGCAAGCGATTTTAACCTTAGCAGGTGGTTAAGCGACGCTGTTGCCAATGGTACAGTCAGCAGCACATGAGGTTATACAAAACTGTCAAAAATCTGTAATTTATTTTGAACCTTAATCGCTTTGCATTTAAGTATAAAATTGATTGAATATCATTACGCTGTCATGGAAGCCCAACGTGCTGTTGACCATACAAAAGATAATTTTCAAAAAATTTAACAGAAGATGTAAAAATCATTTTTTCTCTTTTCCGTCATTTTAAATTACAATATAACGTGGAATGGATGGCGCCACCCGTGCGAAGGCATTTTCTACGGCTAGTAGAAAATGAAAAATAAGGATTCAAAAATATTTGGGAGTTATTCATTTGAATAAATTCACTTGATGACCTTTTTTTTCTAGTGAATTTTACTTATTAATAAAACTAGTTTATTAATCAATACAAAACATTTTCTCTTCTTGTACATTTAATTTTAAGTAAGTTTAAGATGGTCAAATATTGCTCACCCTTTTCTTTAGCCATGTCAGGTTCCTTCGGCACGACACGGACACTAGACAGGGACAGCTTAGCTTCCAATTCCTTCACCTTCTTCTTCAACTCCTCAATTATCTTGACGTACTGAGAAGCCCTCACATCTCCATCTACAATGTTCTTCTTGATGCTAAGCTGTATCTTATTAGCACGAGCTGCATACTTAAGAGTGTTGTATGTATCTTCATAGCTTATATGGGCTGGTGATACGTTGGCAATCATCACAGTTTTGCAGTTCCCACCAAGACTGTCTTTTAACAGGCGAGTGAGTTTAGAATCTCTGTAACAAACAATGACGTCAGTAGCATACCTCCGCCGCGAAACACCGCAGTAGGTTCCGCCATGACTTGTCAGTTGTACGACAAGCGAAAGAAATGCGAAACAGCCTGTCTAATGCTTAGATTTTAGGTCTATCTATACATATCATGGTGGATCCACACAGCCCGGCGGCATGGGCCTAGCCGCCGGCGGCTTTGTGCGCGGCAATCGCAACAAAGCCGGCGGCCATTTTGCCGCGCGCTGCCGCAGGCAGCGGGGGAACAGTCAACAGTAGCTCTGCCAAAGGTCACAAGACAACTGAGAATATCGATTCACAACCGCCTTTGCCGGCGGCTTTTTTGGCGGCTTTGCTTATGGTAAGCCGCCGGCAGTGCCGCCGGGCTGTGTGGATCCACCATCAGGGCCGTGACGTGTCAGGGGCACAAGCTATGTTGGGCGACTCTATGTTCTACTTAGGGGACCAACATATTTTGAGCTCTGGATCCTGAACGAAGCCGCCGATGACGGAGCTCAACCTTCATTTGTTTCTCATACAGAACCTTAGCACGACCAACGTAACTCGGGCCCCTGACACGTCCCAGATATGTGGGGCCAAACTTTTAACCATGATGGATGCTATCTCTTTTATGCACAATTCCGCCCGATCGGCTCCAAACTGTTTCACAATCATACTATCAAGGACTTGACTAAATTCCTGTGCTACTAAAATGTTAAGAAAAAATACTAAAACTGACCTGTAAGGTATATAATTGCTCCCATCAGCTAGTTTATTGATACAATTGCCTAGAGAGAGCAAGCTCTTGTTGATATTGGCACCTTCCTTGAATCGTTCACCGACACACCCGGTGGCCGATGCACGCTCGCTTCCGGCGAGGTCAATCATTGATAGCTTCACTAAGCGTAACTGACTGCTCGTCTTGTACCGCATTTTAACATACACCTGAAAAAAAGTTTTTTAATAACTTACTAAATCCTTCAAGCCCCAGAAAATGAGACAATAGATTTTCAATTGTTATGATGCCCGGGCAGCAAATAGTCAGCTCTAAACGAAATATTTACTTGTCTTTATCAACATAGAACAGAACACAATAATTCTTCGTACAAGAAAACATACATATATCTATGTATAGTGGAATTGTCAGCCAGCAATTAAGCCTGAATTTTCGGTTTGAGCCAGATACAAATAGATGAAATGCTAATATTTTTTGTTGCTATTCAGTAGTTTTTTTTATGTAAGGTGGGCGTCATGTAAAAAGAGCGCTGATAAGTGTCTCAAAGTTCAGGGAAAATGTATCTTAAGTCTTTGGAAAACAGTAAAGATTCCTCCATCATTTGTTTGTTGTTCAGCACTCTTTTTACATAACGCGATTAATACTGTACCTGAAATACAGCATGACTCCTAGAGCTCTCAGCGTTAGCGTCAGTTGGATGTTGTGTTCGATTCTTATTGCCGTCCTCCAGCATATTGAGAAGCTCCCGCGCAGTCTTGATGCTGTTCAGAGTCAGCCCTGCAACCATCACTCCATACTTGTGGTCTTCTCGGAGTTGAAGAGGAGTGTTAGACGGCTTCAGCAGGTCGTACACATTTTCATTGTATACCTGAACATTAAAACAATTAGGGTTTTTAATCTTTTATTAAATGATTTTTTTGTTTTTAAAGCTAGATAAACTTTCGATTTCATAAACAAAATAATCATTGACAGATTATTATTTATTATTATTACTTAGAAGGGGGGACGCCAGCGAAGCCGATCAGGGGCCCTACCACCCAACTCAAAGCGATAGCTAGACTCTATCCATCCTTGTCATATCTAGAGGATTCGATCCCGGGATCCCGAAAACCGGGATCCCGGGATCCCGACCGTTTTTCAGTCCCGAAATTTTCGGGATTGAGTTTTCCTAATCCCGGGATTTTCGGGATTGGTATAATTTAGAAAAAGTTGCGTGAAGCGAAATGCTCAGTGCCAGTTTTCTCAATAGAATTGCTTGTCTTTCCTTATTAATATAAAATACAAGAAAACCTTCTATTTTTCATTTAAGCAGCATTCCAAGTAGGGCTTGAAAATCGGAGTATTTTTCAGCTCCGGAGTTGGGTTTCGATGTTCAGAGTTTCAACTCCGGAGCTCCGGAGTTCCGGAGTTTTCAGTCTCTATTTAAATAAAATTGCAGTGATATTTTTAGCGTGTTTAATAGAGGTTATTAACTAACCAAAAATCAATATATACTTTTGTCATCGATTAATTAATAGATTGAATCACTTAGGTAGGTACTTACTTGCTTATTGCGCAAATAATTCGACTAAAAATACATTTAACTTACATTTCAGCCACTCAAATTTGCCGAGTGTTGGTTCATCATCATATCAGTCACTCGACATCCACTGCTGGTGGTATGACCTCGCTCAAGGATCTCCACAACGTTCGATCCTGCTCTGCTCGCATCCAGCGGCGCCCCGTTAGCCTGCGACCTTCACTAGTCGTTCGATCGTTGGTCCACCATGTCAGGAACCTGCCCACGAAGCGTTTTGTGTTCGGTCGCCATTCCAGAACCTTTCTTCCCCAATGGCCATCAGGTCTACTTGTTAAGTGCCCCGTCCACTGCCACTTCAGCTGATCAATCCTTCGAGAGATGTCGGTTACTTAAGTTCTCTTACTGATTTCTGATTCGATCACGCAGGGAAACGCCGAGCATGGCTCTGTCCATTGGACGCTGGGTCGCTAGGTGACCTTGAGTCTTTTTAAGATACCCATAGTTAGCGAGCACGTTTCACTGCCTTAAGACATCACTGGCAACACACGCTGATCAAGGTCTTTCGTCTAGAGACACTGAAGTAAGTTTGACGCGAAGATTTTTTAAAGCTTCCCGGATGCTGCCCATTCTACTTCTACGAGAGATATCTTTCTCCAAGTTGTACTTACTTAACTGGACTGTCTGTCCTACTAGATAATGGTCTAGAACAGGGGTCACCAAATGGCGGACCGCGGTCCGCATCCGGACCGCCGACCCATTTTGTGCGGACCGCGAGAACACAGGAACTTACAAAAATACCTACTTTAAGTATCTTATAAGTAAGTTTCTGTAATAAATATTCTTTTCTATAAAATGTTGTGTGGACCGCGATGGTCATTTCATTTCTTAAAACGGACCCCGAACGAAACTAATTGATGACCCGTGGTCTAGAACTTCGAGTATTGTGTTTGTTCCCAACATGAAGGAGTGGGTAAATACAACATGGACATGATTTCTGTCTTATTTTTCATATTCCATCCATCCATCCATGTTCATCCTAAGAGCCACTCTTTCGGAAAACACTACGGAAATATTCGAGCATAACGTACGAGTATGTTCAGGTTTTACAAGGCCTCAGCCGTGAGAACTGATCTGCAAAATGAAGGTGTGTCAGGTACTCGGCATTAATGTTGCTGCCAAATCCTTTACAGTTCAAGAGCTTATAGTATCCTCCATAGCAGCTGTGAACAGTTTTGCAGAAATGACGTCTCCCTGTTTCACACATCGCTGCAGTTGGATTGGGATTTGTGCTCTGGTTCTGTAATCGGATCGACATGATGGCATTTTCGTATAAGTACTTCAGTCGCTACACCTGTAGTCCACTTGGCACCTCTGAAGAGACTGCAACTCCACCCAGGGGTATATGACCACGGGCGATAAAATTGCTTTCTATTATTATTTTTGAAAATCGAAACTCCGGTTTTGGTTGTGAAACTCCGGTTTTCAAAACGGTGCTAAATTCTTCGAAACTCCGGAGCTAGACCAAAACCGGAGTTCCGGACTTCAAGCCCTAATTCCAAGCAAGCACCACAAATTAACCCAGCGGGTTTGCGATGGTTTCTTGGAATAAAACTTCTTTTATTTTGAACTAAAAAGATAGACAAGCAACTCTTACTGGGTTGTTGTTCGTTTGTGGTGTTGTGATATAGTTCAGTTTTACTGCTACTGAACAAGAATGCATGAACATTCTTCAAGATTGTTTTCTTCATATTTAAAAGAAATGAGTTATTATGTGACTGATGAATATTATTTTCAAACAGTTTTTTCTAAGAAATAATAACAAGGTTTTTACATAAAAGCCAACTATTTGGTTGATGTTATAAGAGTGGTTATTGCCATTCTTTATTTGCATAGTTTGTTAGATTAATGTTTTTCAATTTATTGAAATTGAAAGAGATCTTATTCATTCTTGATAAATAATAACTTGAACATAAAGATTAAAGAGTGTCAAACTAACTAGACAGCCTGGTTAGGCTTATTTAGACTTAATTTGACTCTAAGTTTGATTAGTTAGAATGATTAGATCAGCTAGGTGTGTGTGTATTGTAACGTAAAATATGTTGGTTTTTGTCAAAAAATTTATTAAGCAAGTCGATTTTTGACCAAATTTTAAATACGTAAATTTTTGTCTATTTTAATTTGTTAATTCAAAGCCAATTTTTCTAAGATTTCCAAATTTTTTTTTAAATCTTCAATCCCGAAATAATCCCGGGATCCCGGGATTGGCTAAGTGTAATCCCGAAATCCCGGGATCAGAAAAAAGGGCCGGGATCGAATTCCCTAGTCATATCATAACACGATGACAAGGATGGACAGTGCACTGACGTCATAAACGTGTCATGATATGTCATCGTGTTATGATATGACAAGGACAGATAGAGTCTAGCTATCGCTTTGAGTTGGGCGGTAGGGCCCCTGATCGGCCCGGGTGACCCATTTCCCCAAATCATTTACCCCACCGGTGTCGGACCCTCGAACCTACCTGTACGCTTACAGTACTGGCTGAGTTGACTTATCGTTATCATAGACAGATATTAAACTTTATTATTTTGTTTTTAAAACAGTTAAAAAAGGAAAAAAATCTTTGTTGTAACAACTGAATATTTACTTTTACAATTTTTAACCTTTTAGCCATTCAAAACTATCTATAGGTGCCAGCACAAATTGTGAACGGTGAGAGAAATTGGAGGGGTTTACTGCGCAAGTCCTCCACCAATGAGACCGAAAAATTACATCTGCCATAGCCTTCTCTATTGTTCTACGAGCCCTGCTATTAGGTTTGGCAATGTTGCTCGTGAACCTATCGGCTGTTGATTTAAGATGGTCAAAAAAGCACCATGACTTCTAATAAACGTTAGCGTCTTTTAAATTTGTCTAGTTGCTATAAATCTATGGCGGATTTGTGTCAAATCGGTTCACGTATAATACCGAAATGCGACGTTGCCAAACCAAATAGCATGGCTTGTAGAACAATAGAGAAGGCTATGCTTCTGCTCATTAAATGTCACCCACCACTCAAGATCCGTGCTGAGGCCAATAAAGATACTCACTTCAATATAGGACACAGCAATATCAAATTCTCTCTCGTTAGCATATGAATTTATGGTATAGAATAAATGCTCCATGGTGAGGTATGTGATGCCTGGGTTTTCCACACTTCCAATCATGGTGAAAGTCTTGCCTGCACCAGTGGCACCGTACGCAAACACGGAACAATTGTATCCTTCCATCAGAGCCGCCAATATGTCCTTCGTGGTGGTCTCGAAGACATCTTTATTAGAAGCATTTTGACTACAAACATTATCAAAAACAAATTTCAATTCTTTGTTGGCCCGTTTTAAAAAGTTTTTATTAGGCTGCTGGACTCCTTGGTAGAAAAACGGTCTCATCTCTTCTTTAGGGTCAAAAACAAGCATTTTGTCATCAACAACATCTACAACTATGCGACTGTTCTGTTCCAACTCTCGCTCGTTCAGAGGGCGCACCCTTACCACAACTTTTATATTTGCCGCCATATTTTGAGTAGACCCACATTTTGAGGGTGCTATGGGACCTGCAGGAGCTTTGGGTCTATTAGAAATCGGCATTCTATCCATTCGAAGCATCGTAAAACGCTATCACCAACACCAACTAAGTCATCGAATTAAAAACACAACCACTTCAACTGGCTTCACAAAACAATATAAATTTTCATAAACGGAAACGGCTTCGTCAGTTATTTGAACCACAATTCACGACGATTAATTAAGAAAATAGCACACAATTTACACAATTATATTTCGTAAACAACAGGGAGCGATCAGCGAAGTTTGAAAAACGTATTTGTTTCGCTCGTAACTCGTAACCGTCAACTTTTGAAATCTGATCTGACTGACCAGTGTTGCCAGACCGTTACTTCAAAATCCAGCAAATAAGAGTTAAAAAAAACAGGAGATTAATAAAAGGCAGTGCCTTGGCTGCCGGTACCGGTATCTAGAACAGTCACCTATACCGGTTGCGAGGACGGCTGCCGGAACCGGTAGCGAGGACGGCTGCCGGAATAGGTTGTGAAGACGGCTGCCAGAACCTACATCTAAGATAGGTATACAAAGTGTTTGGTAAAAGCCTTATAAAGCTGAATATGGTAAATAGGGACCATCAAACTGAACAACTTTTACAATGCAGCTGTTTCAAACATTTTGATATTTTCGCTATTAATTTTTGTATGAAACAGCTGATTTTTTTTCGCGATTTCAAAGTTGGTCCTATAGTAAAATTAGGGCGTCCGCTGCGTTAAGTGGGATCCCGTCGCGGGTACACGGCGCGGGAAGATAGATTGATGGTTTTCTGACGGACAGATGATTGCAGTGCATGACTTGCATGAGTAAGCTGTTCTTGTCATAATGTAGAAAATGTTTTGTTGATTTTTAAATAAATAATTATATTTTTATGACTTTCGTTTTATTTTGTTATAGAACACAATCAACCAAATAGTCGAAAATGAAAATCATCTAACTAGTTTAGTCAACAATCAAGATAATATAATTTTTTGTACCAAAACATACTACTAAACTTAAATGAATAGAAAGAAAGACGAAAAGAAAAAATACTACTAAGCCACAACGTGCTTATTGTTTTTACCCATGCTTTTGGGTATTTACCCGGTAAATACCCAAATTGGGTATTTACCCAGTAAAAACCCATCGGGTTATTACCCACCGCCCATCTCTACTCCGCACCGAGATCCCGCTTAACGCAGCGGACGCCCTTACCAACTACCTTGTATTTTATCGTAGGTAGTATAATCACCAGACAAATTGATGGATGTCTTTACATACCCATTTTATTATGTTTAACAAAACCTTTTTTAGTATAATTACATACATACAGGACAGGGACCCTATTTTTGAATCGCTCGGCTGGCGTCGAGCGCTCGTTTCTACTGATTTTCGTTCGTCATATGGCTCAAACGTTCGAAATAGAGTCATATGTCGAACGAAAATCAGTAGAAACGAGCGCTCGACGCCAGCCGAGCGATTCAAAAATAGGGCCCCAGGTACCTAATCTTTAGGGACGGAGAGTCAGGTTCAGAGTGGTTTGGTCCAGTTGGAGTATCGCCTTCGGGACTCTATGAGCAGTCAATAGACTTAAAAAAAGGTCATTAGGCACATGATACCCAAAAGTGTATAAACATAATTCTGTTATCTATAAACACTTTATGTTACTAGAATCATAAAACAGTAGCAACATTATTTTTAAACTCTTTCATTTAGCTTTAATTAATTATTGAAAAAAACAAAAGCATATCAATGAAACGGATACTAGTACGAAAAAGTAAAGCAGTTCAATATAAGTCCTGCTACAAGAGCTCATAGTAAGGCCCCTGCGGGTCTACCGGCTAAAAATAATGAAGTTAATGTTAACTGTAATTTGACAGATGGATGTGATGTGATACATTGCTACTTTTCTTTGTGCCAAGTTTTTATTTGTGCCAAAACGAAGTAGCAATGTACCACATACATCTGTAAAAATTACAGTTAACATTAACTTCATTTTTTTAGCCGGTAGACCCGCTGGTTCTGGCTCGTACATTGTGGTGCTAATCTGTATTACTAATGCTGCTAACGAAACGTTTAGTGTCGGGGTTACCAAAAAAACACTTTCAAACATAAATAACTCTTAAAACATAAATCTTCGTAAAAATCTGAATGTTTTCTATGACTTACTAATTATATGCCTACATTTTGGAAGAAACAGAAACGCTATACATTCTTTGGTTTTTTCTATAGGACTCTGCCTGATGTCCTTTGGACTTTTTTTGCTAAAAATCGAGTACTGATAACCACCCTTTTTTGCTCTTATTAGATTTAAAGAAGTAGGAACAAAGGACACATTTTTTTTTTCATAAAATGCATCTTTCTCGAGTTAAATCGAATAATTTTTTATTGCCAATTTTCTTTTAATGACCGATGAGCGATGACCCCCCTTTTTTTTGGCAATTCCACGTATTGGTATCATCGACCCAATCAATTTACGCCATGGGCATGATGTACCCCTGTCTCATAGCTGTTTTCCATATTCTTTTTAGTGTGCACATAAATTCAAAGTTAAATTATTTGAAAAATATTATTCCCAGGACAGGAAAAAACGGTCTTAATAAAAGTTGTTCAGAATGATAGTCCCATCCATTAAGAATCTTTTATCAACCATAGACAATTTTTGTTTCGTTCCGGTTCCCGTCCTTAATTATTTTAGAAACCGGTACCGGCAGCCAAGGCACTGCCTTAATAAAATACTTATAATTTCACAAACTTAAACACTTATACTTAATTATTGTTTCTGGCTATTACATAATTTTTGTAGTCATTTTATCGCTTATTTGAAAGGCTTATCACAGAATACATAATAGTACAAGTGTCCCTACTTCAAAATCAGACATTGTAAAGCACAATATAAAAATTCTATTACCTACTTTAATCCTTTTCCACTATTCATCTCCAGTGAGCCTACCGCCGAAGTAGCGTTGACTTCGCCGTCGGCTTCATTTGACAGATGGTTGTAATACATTGCTAATTTTCTTTCTTCTTCTTTTTATGCTTTGGCGGTTCCCTTGTGGATTTCGCCAGAGTCGAGTGTTTTGCTAAGTGGCTTCTTTTTTCCCTACAGACTCTGCTCTGTACCTTGATTACGTAAAGCTGTTGCTAACAATTCTCGATTGAAATCGATTGAAAGCGCGGTTGCATTGCTGCTTTAATTAAGATAGTTGTCAAATTGGTTCTTACTAAAGCAGCGATGTTACTGCGATTTCTGTCAGTGTTGATTGCAACAAAGTTACATAATTACCCCCCTGTTATTTCAAGGCGTATTGTGAAAGTACAACGCCGATGTATAGAGGTGGTTGAAATTAGATTTCGGACTGTAGAACCCACTGTTGAGCTATCTGAAATAGGGACAAACACGACGGACATATAACACACAGCACAATATGTTAGTAATGAACAGATACATTTTATAGTCTTATATTATTATTTGCTATATAATCACATAGAACGTCAATACATGGGGATTTTACATGGCTAAGGACACATTTAAAATTAGTAGGTTTGGGGATACATGAGGGGAGGATATCATACAAGGAAGTTTTATACTTAGGACAACAAAAAAATATATGATCGGCTGTTCCCTCATCCAGCCCGCATTCACAGAGTGACGAATCCCTAACCCTTATTTTGGCAAGATGAACAGGAGTACATGAGTGACCCAACCTTAAGCGACAAATAGTAGAAGTACATGATCTTGATGCCTTTTTATATTTGAAAAACCATGGTTTGTCAGGCAAAATATGTTGGACGTCAGCATAATGCTTTCCTTTCAATCTGCTAGTTTTTTGCCACTGGGTTTCCCAAGTGTGTCTCATACTTTGATTTGCCAATGGGCATAGGTCGTGGGAGAAAGCCTTATCATGGTCAGGACTTCCATTGTTTATGGCCTCTTTTGCAATGAGATCAACAGTCTCATTACCATCTATACCCGAGTGACTTGGTATCCAAGCTAATGTGACTTTAATTCCGAGCTGGAAACATCTGTAAAGTACATCTCTGATTTTAAGAATATAAGGGAAATTGGATTTGCAACGAAAAGGGTTGGATAAGATTGCTTGCAGACAGCTTTTGGAGTCTGTAAGAATGATAGTTTTATCCAATTTGTGAGACTCCACGTAGAGGAGAGCCTCAAGGATAGCCGTGGCCTCACCAGTAAATACAGATGCAACAGGGGGGCATTTAAAGTTGAGGATTATTTTATATTTGGGAATCCAGACCGCTGCTCCAACACACTCATCATCAGACATTTTGGAGGCATCAGTGTACATCACGAGCCAGTCTTTCCAGTTTTTGTTTATGTTTTCTTGGAGTTCAGCTTCTGCATTTGGTGAGTCTTTACTAATGCCTAGATCGAGACATATGTCAGGTTGAAATATTAGGGAGCGGTATGGGTTCCCAAATATAGGTTTCAGGTGACATTGATAAACTGGACAAGGAAGACGGATAAATTTAATAAAGCTTTTAAACAAGCTTAGGGTATCTTTATGTTTCCAGAATTTATCAAACGAGATATGTTCTGAGAGCTGATGAAGTTTGATAATAAGTGGGTGGGATGAGTTTTGAACAATTTTGAAAAAGAATTTATCGGTTAAATATTGTCTTCTAATGGATAGGGGGGGATCTCCGCACTCCACCTGAAGGGCATTGATAGGGGAGGATTTCATAGCTCCTGCTACAATTCGAAGGCATTTGGATTGAATTTTATCAAGCGAGTTTAATGACGATTTTAAACATGGTTCCAGTAAAAAGGATCCATAGTCCAAATGAGCCCGAATCAGTGCATTGTAGAGGAGCTTCTGAGTAAACGGGTGGGCACCCCACCAGACACCTGAAACCGATCTGAGAATATGTGTGTTTTTTTCACACTTTTTAGACACATGAGCAACGTGCTGGGTTCCACTCATTTTGGAGTCGAGAACAACCCCTAGAAACTTAGCTTGACTTTTTAATGGGATGGATTGGCCTGCATATTTAACAGGCATGTTTGGAGTATTTCTAGCCCGACTGAAAATTACTAAATTGCTTTTATCCACTGAAAGAGAGAGCCCATGTTCAGTTAGCCAATCATGAAGGTAGTCTAGTGCGGTATTAAGGCGGGAGGTGGCTTGCGTAGGATCACTGCCAGAAATATACAGGGCTAGGTCATCAGCATATTGTAGGATATTACAGAATGGATTAACAGACAATTCAAGGTCAAAGGTATAGAGACTGTATAGTAAAGGGCTAAGGACCGATCCCTGAGGAAGGCCCCTCCAAACAGTTCGAGGTGGGTAAAGTGATCCATTGACGCATACTTGAATAGATCGGGAAGACAAGAGGTTAAAAATAATATTAGTGAGCCTCACGGGGATACTCAGATCGAGCATTTTCTGCCTGAGTACTGGAAGCAAAACATTATCATATGCTGATGACACATCTAAAAAGACTCCCGTCACATACTCCTGTTTGGATAGGCCTATCTAGATATCGGTCATGAAGATACTTAGACTGTCCATTGTGCTCATGCCCTTACGGAACCCAAACTGACTCTTTGCAAGAAGCCCTCTGCTCTCCACTATCCATTCTAAGCGATTTTTAATAAGGAGCTCTAGAATTTTTGCCATTGTACAAGACAAGGCTATGGGCCTATATCCATTTGGATCGTTACTAAGTTTACCTGCTTTTAGAATGGGGATTATGATTTGAGTTTTCCATTCCTCAGGAGGAACCCCCCTCAAAAAGATGTTGTTGAGGATGCCAAGGAGTAAGGTTTTAGTGGCAGGGCCACTGTTGACTATAAACGAATAAGGGATCCCATCGATTCCTGGGGAGGAATCTTTGAGACCATTCAGAGCTGTCCAGAGCTCCTCCTGTGAAAATGGGGCATCAAATTCGGACTGCAGTGATGTTGTTGGCTGCGCACACAGTGTCACCTCAATTTCAGTTGGTACTGAAAGAGGAGCGAGTTTATTTTGAAAAGCGTCCAGCCATACAGACGTGTCATTGGAGGTGACGTTGCCATTACAGGTAATGGATCCTCGGAACCTTCTAATATTCCTCCAAACTAAGGAAGGCAGAGATCTGGGGGAAAGGGATTCACAAAATCGATGCCAACCCAACTTCTTCTTATCAGCAAGCACTCTCACCGTTTTAGCTGCTACCGATTGGTATTTGATAAAGTTACGCTCATTCATCGACTCCGAATACTCAAGTTCAGCTGCCTTTCTCTCATTGCAGACCGCAGTGCACTCAGAGTCCCACCAAGGTGGTGAAGAAGGTTTTCCTTTAGATATATTTTTTATTGGAAGTGACTTTTCCGCTGCTGCTAGGATGGTTTTTCTAAAATCACCATAAACTGACAAGTAGTTGTCTAAAGTAGCTTCAGGGAGGTATTGGATTTCCTGATCTAGGACGCGACTATATTCCGGCCAGTAAGCCTTTGAAGTGTTGTACTTTAGACGTGGGCGAGGAGTGTCTGAGGGGGAATTGGTGGAATCAAAGCGGTCATCTGATGTAAAAATGACAATAAGGTAGTGATCGCTTCCATGGGTCGTAGGAAGAACTGTCCAAAGGAGGGATGACGAAAGAATAGGGGAGCATAAGGTTAGATCTACGGCACTTTTAATATTCTGCGATGGGTATACCCTTCGAGTAGGGGAGCCATCATTGAGCAGGCAGAGGTCAAAATTGTCGCAGATATCCAGGAAGGAGGAGGATAAGTGATCGCATTGAAAGGAACCCCAAGATGTGTGATGGATATTGAAATCACCTAAGACAATGAAAGGAGCAGAAATAGAAGAGAGAATGTCGGAAAATTCAGCTAAGCAAGCATGATTGGGGTGAGGGGTATAAACCGACAAAAAAATTACATTACGGATTTTCACAGCTACAGCATTAATATGCTCACTGTGAGAAGGGAGGTTAATTTGGGAAAATGTTACTGATCTGGAGACTAGGAGGGCAGCGCCTCCATATCCGTCGCTTCTGTCGTCCCGAAGGCACGAATAACCTGGGAACCGGACTCGGTCGCCAGGTTTGCGACGCATCTCCTGAACAGCAAAGATAATGGGAGAGTATTTATTAATGAGGAATCGGATTTCATGATCCTTATTCCTGCTGCTGCGACAGTTCCATTGAAGGATTGGCGCCATTGGAACTAGCAAGATTTAAAAGCTGAGTGAGTTGATCTTTGACGTTGTACGGTAATTCAACATCACTAAATCTGCCAAGCAGATTAATGATGGTTGAGAGGAGAAGTGAGATTAGGTTATCATTTGGAATGGACGGTTCAGATGGGAAAGCACACCCATTTGGGAGTTGGGATTGGGGGGTTTCAACTATGGCACTATGTGCCTGACGGTCGTAACCTGGGCTCGCAGCAGGAAGACGTTGTTTGGTATGACTGACTGTTTTACGGTAAGAAGTAGTGATATTTGGGGATGAGTAAGGAGTTGAGTACTGGGGAGACGGAGAAGGGGTATGGACTTGCTCAGCCCTCGCCGTATCCGCAAAAGTCCTCCTAACTTGGGCAAATCTTGCGGACGCCTCAGAGTATGTGACGTTTTCCTGTGACATCACAAGTTTAATTCTTTTTTGCCTAGCAAGTTCAGGACACGATGAATCGATTGCCTTATGTGATCCCGAGCAGTAGAGACAGGTAGGTACGTCTTTGTTACAGGAATATCCTTCATGGGACTGTGCACACACAAAGCAACGGGTGTCGTCACCCTGATTCTTTGATCATCTCACATTAATGTCCAACATGAATTGAACCAATACAAACCAAAGTATGGATACATACTCCTCCATATACTTACATACAGGAGTATCTGCTTCGCATAAAGTTGTCATAGCTGGCTATTTGGAACAAAGTAATATTACCTTCGGTTGCCAA
This sequence comes from Agriphila tristella, assembly GCA_928269145.1. Classification (NCBI taxonomy): domain Eukaryota; kingdom Metazoa; phylum Arthropoda; class Insecta; order Lepidoptera; family Crambidae; genus Agriphila; species Agriphila tristella. The sequence continues at coordinate 23,027,264 of OV743436.1, read as the reverse complement.
CTATTAGTCATACCAAGGTGACGAAAATCATGGGGTATAAGACACCTCCCAACTCCTCTCACAGTGTCCCCAAATCCACGCATAACTAAAGTCCATATGACTATACAATAGAACCCCTTTTTCATCAACTTAGTAGGTATAATGGCTGTTATAGTAAATTCAATCAGACAAGCAAAACTTACATGAATTCATCGTGTGTGCATCTCCTGAGTCCTGTAAAACTCTCATCACACCACGAGTCCATTTCCACTTCAGCCCTTAGATTAATTTAAATAATCTAAGCTTTAGTTCAGCCATCTACCATTTTTCTCATAATAATAGTGACCCCTAATGTCACTGTCAGTCATACAGACACAGACAGATACAGACTCTTCATACTACTTGGTGTTGCCATCCCTATAGTGTGCCTATTCAGAAATATGATTAACATATTTTCATCTAGGTAACTACAATAAGCAATAAGAGGATCCGATCAAAATATAACCAATATTAGACTACTTACGATTTTACTACAATTCAGTTTCGCCTTTGGCGACAACGGGCTTGGGATCTGCATTGTGACTGTACATGTCCAAACCTACAACACTTATTGCATTGGATGGTGGGAAGTACATATGTCTCCACGGGTAATGATGTATAGAAGCAATAAACATGAGGTGGAAGTTTCTGACCCGAGAATGTAAGAACGACCGTCTGAGTCGAAATCCATTGAGGGGAGCTGTTGTCATGATGAACTTTTCTATTCAGTCTACGAGCCTTCACAATTGGCCCATAGCCTGTAGGGATCTCCACTGACTCGACTAACTCTTCTAAGGTCCAGTGGGGACTTGTCTAATAATACCCTTTCGGGTGATACTATAACTAGGAATAATTGCTTCGAAGTTTGCTGCTGAAAGTGCTTGGTGTTCAATGAAAGCATTTGCGTCTGTGAAGCTTTTAAATTCTACGGAAATCCTGTTACGTCCAACACGTTTTACACCATCCATAACTACATTTTTAATTTTGTTCTTGAATAAAAAGTGGCCGAATTTAATGGGGCGCAATACTGTGCCGGAGGAAGGGTCACTCACTGTCTTACTCACATGGACTATAAATGGAGCAACGTCTTGAGAGGTATATTTAAGTTTGTTTCCAGAGTACTCTGGACTCACATATGTGGATTGAGATTGTGATGTATTTGTTGTAAGCGACGACACTGGAATGTTAGTCTTCCTAGGGGGTTGAGGGATGGCGTCATCCGTCGGAGCTCGTTTTCGTGAGTTAGGAATATTTTGGTCTACGTCCATTTGGGTATTTTGGGAAAAGACTGGGGGAGAAAGTTGAGCACATGGCTCATCTTGCCCCCCGCCAGGGTCGGGAGGATCAGACATTTAGAACAAGCACAAATACACGATATTACTTACCACTGTACGTATAAAAGGCCACCACCGACTTACACAAACACTTAAATAAATCAACGGGGTATGGCGAGAACAAAATAACACAAAAAAAACCACTTATACAGGAGAAGCGTTGTAGCACACACTCAACCTAAAAGCAGAGTCCTACTTTTCTTTGGTAAGTCTTTGTTTGTACCAAAAAAAGTAGCAATGTATCACATCCATCTGTCAAATGAAGCCGACGGCGAAGTCGACGACACTTGGGCGGTAGGGCCCCAGCTCCACTCGCTCCAGTCAAATCAATCAAACCACAGATTTTACAAACGTAAACCAATCAAACAAAAACAACAAACGACTACTGTATTATTTTATAGAACGTAAAACTCAAATATAACCGTATCTAACTTAGCCACATCTCACTCTTTTGGCGGGACGGCTGGGTTGGCATGGCATGCGCAACGCAACAAACAATACGATTTGAAGGATCGGCGATCGATACAAGATTATTGCAAACAAAAACACGTGATTGAGTTACGGTATGTTACATATAGAGTGTTCATTTCTTTACTGTTAGAAATTACTTGTTTAATCAGTGAACTCAGTTACATTCCTTTTTATGCATGATTCTTATTAAAAATAAATAAATAATATAAAAAAGAGTTTTTCAAATCGGTCCAGCCGTTTTCGAGTACCATACAAAAAAAATAAACATTTCAACAAACTGAAAACCTCCTCCTTTTTTGAAGACGATTAATAAAGAATATATTTATTACAAAACAAAAACCGGGGCTTATTGTCTAATTTCTAAAATCTATCGCAATCGCTTTCATTTGACGGATGGATGTGACACATTGTTGCATTCCTTTGGTAAGTTTTTATTTGTGCCAAAAAGAAGCATCAAGGTATCACATCTTGAAAGCGATTGTGATAGATTTTGAAATTAGACAATAAGTACCCAGGGGGCTAATTGTCTAATTTCAAAATCTATCGCAATCACTTTCAGGATGATGACATTGATGTTTCTTTTCGGCACAAATAAAAACTTACCAAAGAAATGCAGCAATGTGTCACATCCATCCAGGGCCGGATTTAAGAACTACGGACCCCTAGGCTCATTCTGTGGTGCGGGCCCCCCGTCTAGTAGTAATCTTGTAATTTTGCAAGTCTATTGTAAAATATGGCCGCGCAGCGCAATTTTTTGTCAGTTTAAGCCACTAATTTTATTTTATAATTATGCCTATCTTTTGGAAAAAAACGTCCGCGCAGCGCGATTTATAGTCAAGTTTTATCCACTAATCTTGTGATCTTGTCTATTGATTGTAAAAAAAATGGCCGCGCAGTGCGATTTTTTGTGTGTTTCAGTCACTAATCTTGTAATCGAGCCTCTCTTTCGCAATAAAACAGCCGCGCAGCGCGTTTTTTTGTCCGCTTCATACATTAATATTGTACTCTTGCCTATCTTTAGTAAAAAAAGACCGCGCAGCGCGATTTATAGTCACGTTTTATCCACTAATCTTATGATCTTGCATGTCTAAAGTGAAAAAAACGACCGCGCAGCGCGATTTTCAGTTAGTTTCATGCACTAGTTTTGTAATGTGTGGTTTCATCCGTCATCATCAACAAAATCATGTGGTGCGGGCCCCCTTGTGGTGCGGGCCCCTAGGCTGCAGCCTATGTAGCCTATGCTTAAATCCGGTAGTGCATCCATCTGTCAAACGTAAGCGATTGCGATAGATTTTGAAAATTAGACAATAAGGAGGCAGGAGATTTACTGATAAAATCAGTAGATTAGGAAAATCAGGAGATTTGGCAACACTGTGACTCACATTTTCTGAAATTCTGAAACTGGCCGCGTTCCGATTCACGCTAAGGTCGCGTTCAGTCCTCAGTTCAGTCCGAATCACGTTAATAGCGCAGTTAGGCTATGCTTACATTACGCCAGCAGCTTGCCCAGCAAACATTCCAGTAGAAATATATTACGTGGTGTGTTTGACGTTCTTTTATAATCGACGATCATGCCAGGCAATGTACTTCTACTCGCTACTCAACCCGACTCGGTAGAGTCTGGCCATCGTGTCATCTCAAACCCGCGGCAAATTTAAAATTTTGAAACTTAATTCACATACATTAGTAATTTTAGACTTTCGTTATATTGTTTTAGCTTGGATTTTTGATATTTCGCAGTATTTTGAGTGAGTAAAGTTTCGAAATTTTAAATTTGCAGCGGATTTGAGATGACACGACAGCGCGAACGGTGAATCCGACCAAAAATAGTCACAAAATATTACAGAAAATAGGGTATTGGTGTACCTACTGCATCTATGAGCTGTTTACACGGGTGAAGTTGTTAAGTAACTTAGTTAAAAATAAGTTTTAGGTGACGACTTAATTTTTTTTTGAGCTGGTAACCGCGTCGCCCGGCTCCCGCACCGCATGCTGCAGGCGTGGCCACGGGCCATTTCTCCCGATTTCGGGAGATATGGACCGGGATATATGGACCGTAGTCGGGATTAAATCGGGAATTTTGAATGTATAAGTACATATAAATAGAAATTACAATCAAATATTAAATGGTATGTAAACTAAAGCTAGTAATCAATGTAAGCTATAGCTACTATTCAAACGAGCCTAAACTCGATGGGGTTGCATGGTTTTATTACAGAGTCCCAGTGGCCTTCTTCCGGCTCCATCATCAGACCCTGAAAACTATTTCCCAACGAAGTACTCGTCAAGACAATTCAAACGAGCCCAAACTCGATGGGGTTGCATGGTTTTATTATAGAGTTTCTATGGCCTTCCTCCGGCTCCATCATCAGATCCTCAGACACTATTTCCCATTAAAGTACTCGTCAAGATGATTCAAACGAGCCCAAACTCGATGGGATTGCATGGTTTTATTACCGAGTTCCAGTGGCCTTCTTCCGGCTCCATCATCAGAGTCTGGAAACTATTTATCACAACAAAGTTCTCGTCAAGACGATTCAAACGAGCCCGATCTCGATGGGGTAGCGTGGTTTTATTAAAGAGTTCCTGTGTCCTTCCTTCGGCTCCATCATCAGACCCTGGAAACTATTTCCCAACAAAGAACTCGTCAAGACGATTCAAACGAGCCCAAATTTGATGGGGTTGCACGGTTTCAATATTGAGTTCCTATGGCATGGTCTTTCGGCTTCATCATCAGACCCTGGACCTCGTCTCTCATTAGAGTACTCGTCAAGACGATGCTAACGAGACCAAACACGATGGGGTTGTATGGTTTCATCATAGAGTTCCTGTGGCCTTCTTCCGGTTTCATCATCAGATCAGCTCAATGACACCATAATATTGCATTGCCTTCCAGTTCTGACCTATGTTCAAAGTTTCAAGTCTGGAGCTCATCGGAAAGCTAGGATAAAATCGTTCGCACACTTTGTGGAGAAACACACAAACAAACAAACGCGAAAGCAACCTAATAAAAACGTGTTAATATAAAATTAAAATCGTTTCCCAGCAATAATTTTGAACAGAAATGGTCCTGCCTGATTATGGGCAGAATACGTAGACCTCGGCTTCGTTGAGTGTCTTGTTATTTAATGCAAAAATCAGGTAGGTCCTATCCTATCCTAATCCCAGCTCATAATAAAGTTTTATTTATTTTATATTGTGACCTGTCAGGATAGCTTTGTGACGACGACGCGACGTTCTCTGTAAGAAACAAATACAATTTCCTCCTTAATTTCCGCCTGCGATCTTATCGGACATAATGAGAATCTTAGCATTCATGGGACACTTCTAAAACTTATGAAACGTCCGTAAATTGTTTACAAGAGCGAAAAAGAAGAGTTACCTAACTACTAGATTTATAAAACTGAAATTACCTTTTTTGGTTCTTATTGCTAGGAAAAAACAGTAGGTAGGCGGTAGCAAATTTCGATTGGTTAAATATACATAAAAGTATAGCACATCAGTAAACATAGCATGCAATTAAATTTCGCAAACAATGCAATGAAGGACACTTAATTACATAGGCGGTTAATATAGGAATACCTACCATCGACGTAACCCTTCATTATAGTTACGGTTGCGACAAAGTATTCATGGCAACTGCATTTTCAACATGGAATTCTCACGTCAATTTATACTCAAGATTTGGTAATGTTAAAACTCTTGTAATACTCCCCACCGTTTTGTGTGATACACCTGCCGTATCATTGTTTCGGACTCGGGTTTCGAACTAAAATGCCTTTCTTCAGAAATCGAAACCGATTCACACTTGCAAATCTATTGGGATTCCTTGAAGATCCGAAATACCCATCGATAGGACCACATCTCCGTCTTTTAGGCATGACTGGTCTTTGGCATCCAGATCTCGTGCCAAAAGTCGCACGATTCAAACAGGCGCTATTTTATGTGACCATTTCTTTTTTCTTCAGTCAATACATCAGATGCTTCATTCAATTCAAGCCGAGTGCTTTAGTGTTGATATTGCAATACGCCCCTTTTCACATGGGGATTGTAAAAGCTTGCTTCTTTCAAAAGGATTATAAGAAATGGGAGAAAATAATCAGCTATATTTCCCGAGTCGAGCGCAAGCAAATAACAGACGGTGACAAGACAATTAATAAAATACTCAGTGACTACATTATTCGAAGCCGGCGCGTCTCATATTTCTTTTGGGCTTTAGCTTTTTTGTCAAACATTAGTATTTTTTCTGAACCGTATCAAAAGAATCAAAGCTTAGAGAATGGCACAAGCCTGTATTTGAAAATCTTTGACGGTTACACCCCTTTCAGCGATTATCCTCCCGGATATTACGTTTCTATGTTAATTCAGACAATGCTTGGACTCGTAGTTAGCGCGTACGTCGTCGGTTGGGATACCCTTATCTGTACCATTATGATTTTCTTCGTTGGGCAACTTAAGATTTCCCGTTTGTTTTGCTCTCGAGTGATAACTCCACGGAATCCCGAAAGAAGTCTCGAGAATATTGCTGAGTGTCATCGCTTTCACACTACTGTAGTAATGTAAGTACCAATTGCCAAAAAAAACTGTTGTTTCTTCTGTTACAGTCGTATACACATACATAATTCGCTTTCTCTTGCACATTAAAATTGTCAACCAACACAATTACATTGTCTTTGATGCCTACCACTACAGCTGTTAGTGTAGATTTTCTATCGCTAGCTCGCTCTGACGGCAAATCGCTTTGTGCTTCTTTTGTTTTCTTACCTAGGTATTTAGGTATCTACCTACTTCAATTATTGCAATTTTGTTTCAGAAACCAGAAACTATTCAACAATCTGATATCGCCAACCATGTTTGTATATTTGATCGTAATATCGGTCAACCTCGGAGTTTGTATTATTCAGATCGCACGGGTAGGTAATTAAATAAACCAAAAATATTCCTTCAAAAACCAATCTCGTACGTACCGTCATCCTAGGAAACCCTAGCTTGACCGCCTAGAGTCTAGCTAGACTGACCAATTTGTTTTATCCATCATATGCGTCAATATTCGTCGCTTGAATACCTAATAGTCCTCAATTTTGATTTCAGACAAAAGGAGATTTGATGACACTCATATCGGGTTGTTTATTCGTCTTAGCTTGCCTCATACAACTGCTGCTTTTCTACTGGCACAGCAATGAAGTCACTGAAGAAGTAAAAAACATTACAGCACTATTATTTTGTCAGATAACTAAAGTTCTTAAAACTAAAGTTGGGTAACTTTCCTTAATTTCAGAGTGTTCTAGTCAGCTACGGAAACTTCGAAAGTCAGTGGCCCGATGTAGACAAGAAATATCAAAAGGATGTAGCACTGCTCGCTATCACAACTACAAAAAGGCTAGTTTTCAGAGCTGGTCCTTTTAACGAAATGACACTCAAGACATTTATTGCTGTAAGTCGGTCGGAGCCAGAGGGAGGCCCATACGTAACTCTGTTGCTAACAATTCTCGATTGAAAAGACGATGTCAACTGAAAAGATGGAAAATCCTTTTCTGACGTCTTCTTCAAACAGTCTTAAAACTGTTTATTCCATATTCTTGAACTCAAAAATACATTTTTAATATTTTTTTTCAGATTCTACGTGCCAGTTACAGTTTTTATACTTTACTGAATGAAACTAGGTAACTAAGTTTTCAGCACAGGTTTTCAGTAGCGTTGTCGTGTATTAAATACCTATAGCCGTAAGGCGTAGTATTTCCTACAATTGATCTCAAGGATTATTTTCTTTATCCTGTAGTTTGCTAAATACTTACCTACATCAAAAAATCACTTTTGCTTAATTTTAATAAACTTTGAAAAAAGTCTATTTTTGCTGTCATCTGATAGATCTCCCAAAATTACATCTCTCCTCCCCTGAGCATCATCGAAAAAGACATTATTTTTAAAATTAAATTATTTCGTAAGTTAGTTTTGGCTAAATCAAAATTCTTGCGCACCGGACGAGACGCTCCGTGGGTAGACCCCCGGCAAGGTAAACCGACGATCTGGTGAAGGTCATGGGAAGCCGCTGGATGCGGACAGCGCAGGACCGATCATCGTGGAGATCCTTGGGGTAGGCCTACAACTAGCAGTGTGTGTCGTGTGGCTGATATAATGATGAAGAAACCGACTTTCTAATTTAGAAATAGAGTTCTGGATTTTGGATGTTTTCCATGTTGGAATAGGAAGAAGCGCAACTGAACATAAGCAGTATGGTATGGTACCTATCTACCTAGAGGTGAAGGGTGCATACAGACAGACAGACCCATTCAAATCGGTTTACCGGCAGAGTATATATATCGGCGTACCTTTTAGAAATCCGACCCCACCAATCCACTATTAAGATCATATCATTTTTGTAGAAGGGCTTACCTTCGCCATTCGACATAATTTTCACCCCTCGCCACCGCCACTGCTACCTACGTCAGATTTCCGTACTTACACCGACTCACTTCTCTATCTTATAACCTTAGAATCACAGTCCACAGTCGCCAATAATTTGTACATCTACCTACCCTATCGAAGGGAGCTTAGACGAATTTCGACCAAGGAACAGAGTATCAAAAATCGAGCGAGAGTGAATCTCGCCTTTAGCCGAAATTATCCGCACTTAGTGCTTTGATTTATTCCCCAGTCTTCTCATTATCGATTCGCGGTTCCATTTCAAATGGAACATACGTACTTAGATACACCAAGCAATAGGTGTAACTATTTTTCCAAAGAACTCGTCTCTCTATTACTTACCAAAATGAGTACCCATAAGGACAAACAAAGTAAAGCCAAGTTCTAAGTGATTGTGCCACTCCCACCTAACGCTCTAATTCGGCTGTACAACCAGTCCATACCTACGGGATTAACATATAAATTGTTTTGAATCCAGAGACTACATCGCGTTAAATTATTTCGCGAACTTCGCAAATTTACATGGTAATTGCTAAAACTCAAGATTTGTTGTTGAATTCCTGATTGTGCGGTTAGTCGGATCTGAGTGGGTTTAACGAGTTAAGAACGAGGCGCTGCTGGATCTGTTAGTCAGATGAGCCCGATGTGTTTGCAGGACGATGGAGGCCAAGAATCAAAAGTTTTACCAAAGAATTTAAGAAGAAAACTTTTAAATGTTTTGGCAAATTGGCACTGAGAAAACTGGGCTTGAAAGGTGCCCCAAAACATCGAAAGGATTGTGGTTTGTAGATATCACCAAATCGGATTAGGATTTTCCCAATCATAAGTTACCTAGGACTTTGTTTTCAAACAATCCCTATCCTAACTTAGTATAGAATCCCTGTTGTAAGTCCGTTTCGCGAAACTCAAATTGAACCATGTGGGGATCTATCACTAGTTGCAAAGTTTCAAATCGTATAAGTGCAGCCCAGCTTAATCAATTTCACTCGAAGCGAGATGGGTTTGGAAACCTAAGCTAACTGCAAATGATGAACTTGCACTCCGATTTCCAATGTGGCTTTCTAGTTGAAACTTAACATGCAGATTGATCTATTCGGTTTCGAACCCAGTGTAGATGATGACGAAAAGTAATGAAGATCAATGCAAACCAAATAGGGTGGGGTGTGTGTGCTATATTTTCATATAGGTAAGTGTCTTATTTTATAGCTAAGTTTTATAGGTACTTTGAAAGAAATTTTAGAAATAGAAATTTTCAGTTTGATCGCATCGCCACTGAGCATTTTAGATAAATCCAAGAATCTTATATTCATATTCTATATAAGGTTCTTGGATAAATCAAAAGAGGACCCATCCCATCAGAATTAACATTTCTGCGTGTTTGAAAAAATTGAGAAATCTTCTCACAGAGAGAGTAAATGCTCTTTGTTTCCCTTTATTGGCACAAAACATTTTTCTGACTACCTAGGTAAGTACATGGATCTACTTTAACTTACTCTACTCTCACACATCCATTACCTACTACTATACTCGTACATTTAAGAAAAGAAAAGTTCCGTAACATTTGTGCAGCTACTTATCAAATTAGATACTTTTCGTTGTTGCCTCGTAGGCTACAAATTAAATTTCTAACGCCAGTCCACTACCTGACACTGACGAAGGTCCGAACTTCCAGGGTTCGTGGGAAAAACTATAAAGCCAGTGTTTTAACCAATCTAATAAATAATATGGCCATTGTGGTAGTCGAGGGTTAAAATTCCTCACCTGACAAATAGTCTCGATGATAACCGTAAGTAGATACATACGAGTATTGTATACATTTTAATCATCATTGAAATATATTAAGTGGGTACATATCTACCTCTATGAAATAAATAAATAAATGTTTGTTTGTATGTTTGTCCTTTATCAGTTACATTGCAATTCATATACATATACCATTCCATCCGATGGTTATGAAACTTTTGTGAGTTTCTGGACGCCCGCAAAGGAGCTAAGGTTCCAAGGAAAGGCCAAAAATAAACATGAACAAAAATGCAAGTTGGATTGCAATTGCAATATAATACAACGCATAGAATAGAACTACCTAGGTATAAAGTAGAAAAATATAATTTTGCAACTTGTATACTTTCCAAATTGCAAGAATTAAGTATCATTAGATTTTAGAATGCACGTTCGTTCGTTACTAACAGGAGATTAGAGTTGTTCTAGCTAGCCCATTCCACAGTAGCAGATCCGGAATTGACCCAGGACACTCGCCGTCTTTATTGGATGCCCGATTGCTATTTGGAACGTGCTGTGTCGGCACAAATTGAGCTAAACGTCTCTAAAAGGTTGAACTAGGAATTATTGGTTAATTGACCTTGTAAAAAAATACAGGGAAAACTTGTCTTGACCCATGTAATTTTCATGCCGTTGCGTAAAATCCAACATTGACAAAATATTTTTACCGTTAACGCTGTCAGATTTTTAGGATTTTGGAATTTTGTCATGATCAAGACTTCCGCATTAATTGAAATAAAACACTTTATTCCACGAATGCCTATTACGATTCGGTATCATAAAAAAAATGATTTCATTCCATTTAGTTAAGGTCTACTTTGTCTGGTTATTTACGCTCACATTTAAAGCTACGCTACACCAACAGCGGCAGCGGTTCACAAACCGGAAAATCCTCTTTTAATAACTACAGAAACTTCAGTAGGTACATGAATAGAACAATTACTTGACGTCAAGTCTGGTTTTATTTACGAAAGCGACAGTTCCTGTAGTCCATTATGGGAGAACTTTATAACGAGGCAACTTGCGTGAATGGTACCCAAAGTGTCGAGCTCACATTTATTGCGGTGGAATAGTTTAGCGGAGTCTATATTTCCTTCAGCAAAAATATAGGTGGGTATTGAATGGGGAATTGCTGACTCAGACGATATGTTACGGTACGGAGTTACAGAACAATAAAAAGTTGGACAAAACTAGGTAGTTCTTTAGCATGAAGTTTCAATTTCCAATGGATCTTTAAGGATTTACATGAAATTAATAGGATTTTATAAGGCAGCCATTACATGGTCATGCAAGCGTCAGTCAAATTCCATCAGTCATGAATTACGTTTGACTGATCAGTCAGATGGAAAGAACAAATCACATCATGCAACCATCAGTCACTACATTACACGGTAGGTTAATCGTCAGTCACAGCCCGTGACTGTGGTTAAACTGACAGCAAAACCTACCGTGTAATGGGTGCCTTAGCTTGTTTCTTCAATAATCATTGTAGTCGTGTAGGTAGTGTATTATTATATTTTTCTCATAAATTGCAATTGAGTACTTGCTAATAGAACTCATATTTAAACTAGGTAGGTAGGTACTCTTAACCCAAAAATAAAACCAGAATTATTTTTAAAACTAGGTAAGCAGCAGAATCAATTTCGAAATGATTTATTAACGAATCCGCAGTTTCGTCCAATTCACTTTTCGCAAGGCGTCGTCACGAATCTAGCAATGGATCTTGGAACGTAATCAAATAGGAAATAAGTCCAATTTTACGTACGAGCGCTTCCAGATCTACGAACACCGCTCGCGCAGGCCGATATCGGCCAAATTAACCCGCGACGGGTACGCCACAATGGGTCAAGAAATATGGCTCTTTCTATTGTATTCAATTTTATACCCCTTCGGGCAGCGCAATCATTGTAGTTTCGTACAAGATTCCGTCTTGATTCACAGAAAACTCTATAAGTATAAAAGTTGTAGGACGATTTTTATTAATTAATTTAGAAACTTGTTTCGTGCCATTCCTATGGTATCCTGATGGGTTGATTGATGCCTGCCTGCATTACTTCCAATTTCCAATCAGGACGTAAGAAAGATTAAACATCCACCTAGTATTCGCAGCTATGGTCATAGATTTTTCTATTATTATGATGATATTCGTGTCAAATATGCTTTAGCAAAATAATAGCCTATTAGCAAGTTACTGATCAATCAAGTTTATTGTTTTAAATTAACATAAATTAAGTAGGTAGGTACTTAATCTAATTTTCGAAATATAAAAATTAATTATACCCCGATATCTTGAGACCATTGTAGAATATTTTTCAATACTCACATGCGGTAAACGGATAGTGATGTCTAGTTAGAACGAATGAAATCTAGATGCAGCCGATCGAGCGTGGCCGAGGGCTCTCTATAATTGAACCAGATCCGCTTTCATTGCGAATACCGTCGACTTTGAGAATCAGCTTTGACAGCTGAAGTTGTATCTATTCACTTTCAATTGCTTTGTTTGGCCAAAAATTGTACTTTTCTGAAAACTGGAGTTTCGATTTTAGAAGACACTTTCAAGAATTGTACGTGTTAAAGACTGTTAAGAAATTCAAGTTACAGAATTTTATTACAGACAATTCAAACATAAAAGTTGTAGGAAATACCTTCTCTATTTTATCAATGACAAAATTAGTCTGGGTGTTTATGATAATTATATTAATTATTACGCACTGGATTTTAGTAATGCTTTTAATACGGTTGCTTGTAATAAAGTTATAAGTTTATTTCGTGAACATAATATAACATATCCATTGATGATAGAAAACGATATCATAGTTTGTCAATACTAAGGTAACAAACAGCAACGTCTTGAGAAAAAAACATTGCGCAGGATTCGACGCCTGTCGGTGTCCCACAAGGCGATGTTTTCTTACACACTTTGTTTATAATATAGGAACATATTATTATGTATAGGTATGATCTATTAATATTTGTTTATTTGATTATTATAAGTAAAATAAGATTTTATTTTATAAAATCATATCTAGAAGACCAAGACGCCCACTGCTGGACATGATTCTCCAAGAATCATTAAGTCGATCATTCCTACGCTGAACGTATACCTACACCATTATTTTATTGTATATCTAAAAATGAAATGAGGTGTTCAGACCACGTTAATGAACAACTTTAACTATGGGGCCAACCACGAAATCGCGAAACTAATCAGCTGTTTCATTCATCCACATCAGCGTTCGCGTTAGAGTATATATTCTGTGTCCACATTATAGTCGAGTCGATGTTGTACTTTTCTATGGAACAGCTGATTTTTTATCGCGATTTTGTGGTTGGCCCCATAGTAAAAGTTGGTTATTAACGGGGTCTGAACACTCCTTTTCATTTTTAGATATATTTTAAAAATAATGGTGTGCAGCATATGCAAATGGAAATTGAAAATGCCTCTAGAAACTGCCAATCCTTTCCTCTTATGAAAGTGGAATCCTGATACCAACCTTATTACCTGTGCAAGAGCCAAACTCGTTAAGTCCCCTAGCACACCACTAACGACGCCCCTCGGATATACTCGTGAGTCTCGTGACACCTGTCCAATTTGCGTCAACTCCTCATCCAGTGCAGTCGTTCTCGTTTAATTCAGGATAATGAGACGCCGAAACGAAATTAAGCTATCGCGGATTTGATGCTTCACTGGATATGAGAGCACTCATTTTACGCCCGTTTGAATCCTATTTCAATAACCATAGAGTAGAGTCAAGTTTAATTGGAGATCAGATACCTACCTCACATCTTATTCTTGAGTAGATTCAGATACGCAAATGGAAAATCAGATTTAATTTTTGCATATTTGTTGGAAAAACATTTCCAGCGAGCCGTAGGTAGTGCCATCATGATCAGCGCGTAAGATTTGTTCTCTAAGGTAAAAAAATAAAGTACCTACCTACTTAACAGAAAGTACTTAGCTGGGTAACGTGCAGTTTCTAGCAAACGACCTTTATAAAGAATAGCTAGGGTACGTCATACATATCGTTACGTTCACAGAACAAAGAATTTTTTTTTTCCCCCACTTCTGTGTTCTGTGGTTACGTTAGTAACTTTAAGTAAGTACCTACTTATTCGTTGGAATTATTGCCGTTAGGAACTCTACAATTCAGTCGGAAAGTCCGTCTGTAACTTTGAATTTGTAAACACTTTTGTCCAAACCGTGACGAACTGACGACCGACGGACGTCAACTCAGATCAGCCGCGGCAGTAAGCCGCGTCCGATAATTTGTTTGGACCTTCAGAGTGAGTCCCATCCACCCCGGTGGCTCTGTCCCGGTACCGGGACTGATGGGAAAAAAAGTACCTAAAAAGAACCTAAATTTAAACGCAATACCGGCGGTATGATAAAAGATCTGTGCCATCCGCCCTTTTAAATAAAATTCTGGGGTGGGTGATACTTTGCGAGTGCGATCGTCTCCGTTAAACATCGAGATACGATTCACCGGGGCGGATGGAACTTTTTTCCCATCGGTCCCGATACCGGGACATCGTGACAGAGCCACCGGGGTGGATGGGACTCACCCAATCGACACATTAGTGAACCAAAATCTTATATCAAAAAAAAATATTTATTTACATAATGTCGTCGGAACAGACATAGTGTAAAATGAAATTTACTAATTAGAAAACCCTATAAACCTGCAAGCGACATAGCCTAAGGTAATGCACATAAATAACAGGTCTTCGGCTTAAAATTACTTTCGGGCGATTTGTCAGGAAAAAAGTGTCCCATCCTAAAACAAATGGGACAACCTTTTTGTAGACTGCTGGATATTTCAAATCTTTTATTAGCCCGAGATTAGGAAAGCGATCTCATTAATTAATTGGACCAATGTACGCAGAAAAGATTTATTCCTGTTTTTTAAACATATTTAAAGTATGCAAACCTAATGTTTATTTTTCTTAGTGTTAGGCAAATGTAGACGATTTTTTAAGCTTTTGAATAATGATGAGCAAAGTCACAGACTTTGTCTTTCACTTATGTCTTGTCTTTGAGTAATGGCCGGTATACATTTTGATTAGTGTTTAGTGCGAGTGGCTCGTTTAGTGTTTAGCAAAAAACAATTACTTAACACTAATCAGAGACTGTCCGAACGTGTTTTTTGCTAAACACTAAACGAGCCACTCGCACTAAACACTAATCGAAATGTATACCGGCGTTTTGATGTTAGAAATTGAACAAAAACATGAAGCTTTCTAATGCCCGAAATAAAAACACTTTAGCGTGTTCCGAAGACCGTTTTAGGTAGGGTTACCTGATGACAGGAATTTCCTTGACATGTCAGGAATTTAAGGCGTCAGTCAGGAAAACAGGGAAATACTGTAGTTGTCAGGAATTTTTGATATCCCAAAAAGTGTAAGATTTGTAAATCATTTTAGTGAGAAAAAAATATCAAACTTCAACTAAATGAAGAGTGTAGATGTAACTGCGAAAATCTCAGGAATATTACTGAAAAGTCAGGGAAAAGTCAGGATATCTCATTATTAGATCTGGTAACCCTCGTTTTAGGAGAATACGGGTGAATATTTTTATGGGGTTGGTATGTGAAGGCTCGATATTTCAATTGTTCACTGGGCCGTCGGAGTTTATAGCGGGCGCCGAGTGACGTTGTTATAGGGACACAAACATTACCCTTTTAAATTGAATTTCGCGCAATTTATCAGGCGTAGCCCTGATAAAATACGGTGCCCCCCTCGAACAATTTAATCCGATGGGGTGTTCAGTTATTTATTATATGACGTTTTGAGCGCCCAATGTACAGCAAATATTTTAAAAAGATTTAATTGGGTTAGGTTGTTACAGCTTACAGGATTTTACGCGTGAAGTTTAGAATTTTATTTACCTACAGTGCCTACAGTAATTTGCTTTCGATTCGAAAAGCATTCTATGTTTTAATCCAGGCTATAAACTATCTGTGTGGCAAATTTCATCCAATCAGTTCAGCCATTTTTTCAGGAGAACGGACACTTGCGTGAATCTACTTACGCAAGACTTTTGCGTGAAAGACTTTAATTAGGTACGCAAAAAGCTATTTGCGCCCCTTAGATATTTAGTTAGATAAATAGAAATCATTTTGGAAGCAGTCCCTTTGAAATTCCTCTTTTTTAGGGTTCTGTAGTCAAGTCTCAAGGAACCCTTAGGCCCTTCTTACATGGCGCTACTGAAAATAAACTAGTTTCAAACTCTAATCACCAACTAGTTGCTAAAAGGTCACAGCACTAGTATTTGATTATACACTTATACACACAGTATACACTTTAATCGTATCGATAAGGACCAGTTACTCGAGGATGCTGCAAACACGGACTGGTCGGCTATTCTTTCTACAAATTATGTTGATGAGCAGGTTGAAATTTTTAATAAACTACTAATTGCGCTTTATGACAAACATGCTCCTCTTAGACCAGTTAAAATAAAACACCTTCCTGCACCTTGGCTTACTGACGATATTCGAGCATTAATGGTTAAAAAGATTACGGCCAAAGCAAGATACAAACGCAATCCTTCGAATCGAAACCAAAGACGTATGAATCGTGCTAGAAACCGGTGCAACACTGCGGTTAGGGACGCTTTAAGACGCCACATTCATCACTCCATTGAAAATGAAGACCCAACCAAAGTTTGGAAATTCTTGAAAACTCTTGGGATTGGCAAATCGCATAATAATCACCCAGGTAATAGTGTCGACTTCAACCAACTAAACAGGCATTTCACAACGTCCTTGCCTATTGATGGCAACTTTAAAGCTAAAACTTTACAAAATCTTTCAAATTTGCCAACTCATGACTCACCTTTTTTTCTTAATCAAGTTACAGACTGTGATGTGAAGAGAACTATCATGTCCATTAGCTCCACTGCTGTAGGTGCTGATTCTATTACCCGTAAAATGTTCCTTCCTATCCTTGATGTACTCACTCCTATAATTACCCACATCCTGAACACATCAATTTCCACTGGTTCCTTTCCTACATCCTGGAAGGACGCTAATGTCATTCCACTTCCCAAAAAATCTAAACCCACTCAGTTTTCTGATTTTCGTCCTATTTCAATCCTTCCCTTCCTCTCCAAAGTCCTTGAAAAACTTGTTCATCGTCAACTTACAGACCATCTAAATCAAAACCATCTCCTGAATCCTTTTCAGTCTGGCTTTCGGAGAGGCCACAGCACATCTACAGCACTTGTGAAGATTACAGATGACATACGCTTGGGTATGGAAAATCGTCAGCTTACGGTGTTGACATTACTTGATTTTAGTAATGCATTTAACACCGTTGACTTTGATATCCTACTTGCCGTTTTACGTTCTCTGAACATATCTCCAGCTGTAATTGATTGGTTTCAAAGTTACCTGCTAGGGCGTCGGCAGCGCATCCGCGTTGGAGAATCCTTCTCCGAGTGGTGCGATATTAATGCCGGAGTCCCTCAGGGTGGCGTCTTATCTCCACTTCTTTTCTCTATCTTTATTAATTCTATATCTAAATATATTTCTAGTTCCTACCACCTCTATGCCGATGATCTGCAGATATACACCCAGGCACCATTAGCTGAACTCTCACGTGCAATTACAACTATTAACTCAGATCTCGCACAAATCGATTGCTGGAGTAAGTCCTATGGTTTGAATGTCAACCCGGCAAAGACACAATGTATTATCATTGGTAGTTGTCATTTTATTTCAAGGCTTGATTTTGATAAGCTTCCAGCAGTGACATTTGACGGCACAGTTATCCCGTTCTCGAATACCGTCAGGAACCTTGGTGTCACCTTTGACCAACAACTGTCATGGAGACCCCATGTAGAGGGGTTGAGAAAAAAGGTGTTCGCTGCATATGGCTCACTCAACCGACTGCGTAACTTCTTACCAACCAGTACCAAGATCACCCTGGCACAAACTCTATTGCTCTCGATAATTGACTACGCTGATGTCTGTTACACTGACCTGTCGGAGGAGCTGCTTGACAAATTGGAGCGTCTGCAGAATGTTTGTATCAGATTCATTTTTAATCTCCGTAAATTTGACCACGTGTCTCACTTCCGTACTAAACTCAACTGGCTCCCCATTCGCCGGCGCAGGGACTTACACACTCTTACGCTCCTTTATTCTATTCTTTTCCTACCTACTTCCCCACATTATCTTAAAAAATGTTTCTCGTTTCGCACTACATCTTCACACTGCACACTGCGTTCTTCCTCAAACCTTACCCTTGATATCCCTAAGCACTCCACTGACTTCGTTTCCTACTCCTTCTCCGTTCATGCCGTCCGCCTATGGAACGCACTTCCTGAGGGTATCAGAAAGGCTCAGACTCTAAAATCCTTTGGCGATCAAGTTAGAAGTCATTTCCTTTCTTGTGATCGTAACTTATAATACATATCTCTTTTCTCTTTCTATCTATATACATTACCTGTCCTCTAATAAATTTGCACCCTTTCCCCTACTTCTACTTATTTATTT
Source organism: Agriphila tristella (assembly GCA_928269145.1). NCBI lineage: Eukaryota > Metazoa > Arthropoda > Insecta > Lepidoptera > Crambidae > Agriphila > Agriphila tristella. The sequence goes on along the minus strand of OV743436.1, from coordinate 23,008,741 downwards.
TCTCTCACCCAAGGTTGCCTGGAAGAGATTGCTATTTAGCAATAAGGCCGCCTTTTGTATGTTTTCTTTTTGTCATTTTTGTTTCTTTCTGTTTTATGTTTTTGTCGTGTGCAATAAAGCTCTTATTATTATTATTATTATTATTTGAATGGCGGTTCGTACACGACGCTACCAATCACAAACTGGTTTGGAACGCGTCAGTAACTAATCACCCAGCGACCGGACATGCAGTCGCGCGTCGACTGATTACTAATGGAAACTGGAAACTATGCTGCGGTTCAGTGAAAATTAATGACCATTAGTAAATATACAATTTGTCCAAGAAGTGGAAAAGCATATGTGTCAGTGTAATTACACATTAAAAGAGTATTCGCGTTGGGATATGACCGAGAAAGCTTGGAGTAACGTGGGATGCAGTCTGATGTAGTATAGAAGTAATAACTCCTCATCGCTCGAATCGCTAGCCATTTTAATAATATCCCGAAACAACACACACACCGCGTTTCGTGTAGGTTTCAAATAAATTAGGTAGTGCCGTGTACGAATCTTTGTCACAAACTAGTTTGTAACTATAATTACTAACTGGTTTCGTCAGGTTTCAGTAGCGCCGTGTAAGAAGGGGCTTATAGTTTCGTTTTTTAGTTAGTTTAGTTTACCTCCCCTTAGTACATATTTTTTTTAATAATATTAATTTTCTTATTCTAATGTATTAATCCAGTGGAGGTATGTCCAGGTAGGGTCAAGTCGAACCGCACAACGTGATGCGGATAGTATTAGAAAATCTAGATTAAGTCTAGAATTTCAGATGGTGGGGCATCACTTCCTCCTCCTCCCGTAGGAGGGGAGGCTGGTACACAATACAATAAATAAAGTTCTAAAATCTTAAAACAACAACCGTGGTTTGAGAGCCTGGTTTGGGGTGTTGAGTCACACTCACAATTTACCCTCAACTGTTTTTCGCGCAAGTATCTCAGACCCGTTTTTGAGTTATAAAGGGTGTAACTAACCCGACTTTGTTTTTAACCGACTTCAAGAAAAGGAAGAGGTTCTCAATTCGATTGTATGTTTTTTAGGGTTCCGTACCCAAAGGGTAAAAACGGGACCCTATTACTAAGCCTCCGCTGTCCGTCTGTCTGTCTGTCTGTCTGTCTGTCACCAGGCTGTATCTCATGAACCGTGATAGCTAGACAGTTGAAATTTTCACAGATGATGTATTTCTGTTGCCGCTATAACAACAAATACTAAAAACAGAATAAAATAAATATTTAGGGGGGGCTCCCATACAACCAACGTGATTTTTTTACCGTTTTTTGCTCCATATTGATAACGACTACAGGTAGACAGTTGAAATTTTCACAGATCGTGTATTTCTATTGCTGCTATAATAACATATGCTATAAACAGAATAAAATAAATATTTAAGGGGGGCTCCCATACAACAAACGTGATTTTTTTGCTGTTTTTTGGTACGGAACCCTTCGTGCGCGAGTCCGACTCGCACTTGGCCGGTTTTTTTATCGTTGTTCGCGCGTATCTTCGATATTTATGGCCAGATATTGATTATTTTTTTTGTTCGATTGAGTTTGGTTGCGAGATGGTCCCATTAATTTTTTTTCAAATCGGTCGAGTAGTTCTGAAAATACTATGATTTTGCATCAACTACCTTGACGACTTTCTTATTTATGAACCGAATTAGATGATGTTTTTTGTTGGAAAAGGGATACCTACCTACTTGAGTGTAGTCTTTTAACCGACTTCAAAAAAGGAGGTTCTCAGTTTGACCCGTATGTATGTATGTATGTTTCTCCGCGATTATCACACGTTTGGCTGAGCCAATTTTTCTACCTTATTAATATACCTAACCTACACTACCTAATACAGAAGGTACTTACACAAAAAAAAATTGATTAAAAAAACAAAAAAAAAATGACTTACACAAAAAAAAAATATTGATTAAAAAAACAAAAAAAAAATGACTTCAAAAAACCTGCCTATAAAAAGCAAGAAATATTATTCAAATCGTTAGATATTTAGATATGCATTATCATTGTTATAATATTGTTATAATAATAACACGTTTATTGAATTAGATTAAAAAAAATTAAGATGTCCTACTCCAGCCCCACCCGACTTCAATAGACGTGTTTTTATAATTACAGTGATAATGCATATCTAATGATTTGAATATTATTTCTTGATTTTTTAAAGGCAGGTTTTTTGAAGTCGATTTTTTTATTTTTATTTAATTGAATGCAATCACCGAAATGAGCGTTTTATCAATCCATAAGTACTTTAATTTGCTTCGAGCAACAAAAGGCTTCGTTTGTCACGAAGGGAGAAGCCTTAGCGATATTACTCTATTCAAATTATTCTGGCATTTTTTGCGGGGGGGAAAATGCACACAAGTGCAGTTCCGCATACCCACATACAAAAACTACACTGTAATGACGACACTCACACATGAAAAATAAAACAAAACAGCAAAAATTTGTGTACGGATGAGTCACACATCAAAATATGACATGTTTTTGACATAAAGGGCTGGGCTCAACTGTCGATGCAGCAATATCGATACGGAAAAAGGAATAAAGGTTACAAACTCAATCATTTTACGATGGGGTGAATAACAACAAAGAGGTCATTTTTATACGCTCGAGCTTTATACAAAAAGCTCGAGAGTGTAGGTGATTGGGTTGGGACTAATGTGTACCCAGGGAAGTTGGGCTCAGGCTGCTGACACTGAACATCGCTCCATGACAGTACTGCCATCTGCACAGCACACCCAACAATTTGAATTTACAACAATCGGTGATCGCTCCCCGTCTTAACTTTGATCACAGTTACATCATTGAATAATTGCTTTTTTACCATCGCCACTCTAAAAAGTGCGTTTAATTCAACCATAAGAGTGAATAATACGCGATTTTAAGTTAGCGATGCTGAATCTTCGGCTACTATTCAGCTCTTAGCAGTGTTATTTGCTTTAATTTGAATATGGTTTATTTAACAGTACTACTTACGGTCAGTATTCAGCTTGGATAAGAATCGCATAAGTCTTTCCTAACTACAACTCGACCAAATTAAAACGGTGTTATGAACTTAGCTGACATGCAGCTATCATGCGCCTAATTATCTTGCTCGAGAGACGGCCGTTAGTCCCTCGAACTAAATTCCCTTTTTATTCACTTGTTGTATAATCTACTATTTCGACATTTATTTCGCGATATCTGTCGCGCTCACGTCAGTGCAGAGCAAATCATGCAAAAATCTCGCAAATGAATTTGGCGCAGAATCAGGGCCAGATTGACCAACACTTTATCGACAAACATTATTTAACGGTAACATCACTAAGTTGCCCATCGGCGAGAACTCGGATTTATCTAGCGACAGATCTGAAATTTGTACGGACGAGCCATGGACTAGCAGACCCGATGTCACTGAACAAATTTGACAACTAATCAAGAATAAAATATACGAATTTAATGTTTAAATGTAAACAAATAGCAATAATACGATAAAAAATTACTTTTATGTGAAATGTAAAACCGTCTTTTTGTATACTTGATGTTCAAGATCTCTTTTAACAGCAAAAAACTCATCAATTCGACATTTTAAACAGAGCAGCGTTCACATGCGCGACTGGACTCGGTCTAGAAAGAAATCCGGGCGCAACTGGTTTTACTAACGCGTATGCCCATTTGGGCTTGTACTTCGGCAGAGGGGAAACGCTTCGTATGGCTTCTCTTTCTGTAGAAGCCCGTCTTACTCTAAGTTAATTTGTATTCAAACCTTTTTGTCCTACCCACTTCAACATTTTTTTTATTTAAAAATAAACTTCAGCTTATCTTCAATGTAAGAGTAAACTAGATGGCAAAGACAGTTATGGTGCCAGTGGGCTCTCGAAGTTAATCCCAACTAGCGCAAAGTTGCGGCGAAATGCGATTAAAAGTCGCGCTGTCGTCGCTGCGCCGCGATAGATGTTACTTTAACGTTGTTTGTCGCACCCGATTGGCCCTTCGCTTGAGCGGAGCAACGACCGTTCTCGTTTATTTTGACTTTGCTGCAGCATTAGTTCGATAAAAAAACAGCTTATAGCAGCTCAGACATACTATAGGTACCTACGCAGTTAATTTTTAAATAAATCTAAAATTGAAATGAGTGTATCTGTCTGTTAAAAGTTTCAATATTTAATAATTGGTCAAGATATTGGGGTTTGTTTATGTCCCAAAATTTTATTGATTTCTAGATTTAGTAAGAGCTCATTCATAGAATTACACGCGCGTAATCAAAATATACTATCTTGTTTACCTACGTAAATAATAAAAATAATGAATCGACGCACGCGTCTTGATATTTTTGTGAATTTGCCGATTAGCCAAGATTTTTTTCCGATATTTTCAAACTATTAATTTTTAACTTTTAACAGCACGTTCATTCAGAAACGTGGTCTGACATCCCCATTTCATTTTTAGATACAGTACCTACTTAAAAATTTACGGCGTAGAAGTGAAAATATTCTCACCGAAATCGTAAAAATAAAAGAATAAAGGGACATCATCGTCATTAAAAAATGTTAACAATTTTTCGGCTAAGTAGGCGTAGGTAGCAGGTTAGTAGGTACCTAGGTATTTGTTTGTGTTAGCATTTAAAACTTAGTTTATAATATGTAGTGAAGTCCCTCGCCACGTCTGTCTGTCTGTTCGCGATAAACTCAAAACTACTGAACCGATTTTCATGCAGTTTTCACCAAATGATAGAATGATTCCTGAGGAAGGTTTAAGTGAGTAATAAAAATAGTTTTTATGTAGGTAAATTGATAGAAATATGACGATGATATATCGGTAAAAAATAAGCTGACTGGGAGCTTGCATCGAAAACGCTGCATAAATCTTTTGAGCAATAACAAAATAATGTATGATGGAATTGTTCCTCTTTTATAGATCTACAAAAATGTCCGCGATGGCATAATTATCTATATTTTAAGAATAGCTTGCTTTGCTATATATCTTCTTGAAAATTGGTCACATAGAATGCGGTAATTTAGAAAGCTATTTAGAAGGATACAGTATTAATTCTTATCAACTTATTGTAATGCACATTATTTTAACCATTTACTCCATACCATTTATATTAATAGTGCGGTCAGCGCGGTTACTTGCCCAAAAAAATAAATAAATTAAAAAAACCTACTAATATTATAAATGTGAAAGTTTGTTTGTGGGTTTGGATGTTTGAATGAATGAATGAATGAATGAATACTTTATTGTTCACCATAATAAAAACAAATAAGGACAGTACAGAAGTGGAACAATATTGGCGGCCTTATCGCTGAAAAGCAATTTCTTCCAGGCAACCTTTTATTTACACAGAACAGAAAGAAAAATAAGGAATGGGCAGTTTATGGTGCTTTTAAAAGAGGAACAAAAAACGTTCACTAATATAATTTTAACCTAATATAATAATACAATATTTACACAAATCTACTTATATAATTTATATATGTATGCATAATATATAAATATATATATACATGTATATGTAATAATATAGATAAACATAATATATATAACAATATACCATATTTAGATATAATTCAATAAATATCGTTTCGACAAACAAAGGATAGAGTAAAAATAAATACTATGAGGGCAAAGACAGATAATGTTCTTTAACTTGGCGTTTAAAACTCTCTATAGATTGTGCATGCTTTATTTCGTTCGGCAGTTCATTCCACAAACGAGCAGCTTGGACAGTAAAGGATTTGTCGAAGAATTTAGTGGAGTGCCTGGGTATCTCCAATATCAAGTTCTCCGATGATCTTAAAACTCGCGAGTGAGTGTCATGCAGGTAACGGAAATGTGCCTTAAGATATGGCGGAAAACGAGGATTGAACAGAATATTGTATAGAAGGGTGACAATGTGCGCATTCCGGCGGAGACGAATTGGCAACCACTTGAGTTTGATACGGAAAGCGGACACGTGATCATATTTGCGTAACCCAAATATGAATCTTATACTGAAATTTTGGAGTCGCTCAAGTTTGTTCAGTTGCTCTTCTGTGAGGTCCAGATAGCTGGCATCGGCGTAGTCTAAGATGGGTAGAAGAAGAGATTGTGCTAGCGCAGTTTTAGTGGCTATGGGAAGAAAATTGCGTAACCTTCTTAAGGAACCAGCTGCTGCAAACATTTTGCGACTAACTTCTTTTATTTGGGGTCCCCACGTAAGGTTTTTGTCAACTAACACACCCAAATTTTTTACGCAATCACTAGGAGTCAGGGTAACACCATCAAATTTAAAAACAGGTAAATTTGACCAGATGATTCTATTTGTGTACGTGGAGCTGCCAATGACAATGATTTGGGTCTTGGAAGGATTCACTTTTAGTCCGTATGACCTGCTCCAGTCACAAATCTTAACAAGATCGCTGTTTATAATGTTAATAGCTCGCTCAAGTTGATCGATCGACGTTTGTGTATATATTTGCAAATCATCTGCATAAAGGTGGTAGGATGAAACTAATAATGATGAAATGGAATTGATGAAAATAGAGAAAAGTAATGGAGACAGCACGCCACCCTGTGGTACACCAGCAGTGATATCACACCAATTGGAAAAGGTATCCTCAATGCGAACACGCTGCCGGCGTCCAGACAGGTAACTACGAAACCAGTCAATCATCGTTGGAGATATGTTAATAGAGCGAAGTATGCCCAGCAGGATATCGAAGTCAACGGAATTAAAAGCATTGCTAAAATCTAGCAAGGCAAGGATCGTTACTTTACCAGTATCCATTCCTGACCTGATATAGTCTGTGACGTTTACTAATGCTGTGGTAGTGCTGTGCCCTGGACGGAACCCGGATTGATATGGATTAAGGAGTTGGTTGCTAAGAAGGAAAGTGGACAATTGAGAATGGACAAGGCGTTCAAGAACTTTTGAAAGAAATGGTAAAATAGATATAGGCCTATAGTCCACCAAGGATGATGGTTTGGAGTTTTTAGGCAGCGGGGTAACGTGAGCATCTTTCCAAGCAGATGGAAAGACACCAGTAGTAATAGAGTGATTAAGTATGTGTGTGATAATGGGAAGGATTTCATCGAGAATAGGTAGTATCATTTTCCGGCCGATGCAGTCACCACCAACAGCATTAGAGGTGATGGAGATAATGCTCTTCTTAACATCACAATCAGTGAATTGACGCAATGAAAAGGTTGAGTAATCTCGGCATGGGAGAGATGAAAGAAAATTCAAAGTATCAACTTTGGTTGATGAGTCGAAGTTATGCGAGGAAGTAACTAAAGTGTTGGTTCAGCGAGTTAATATCAAAATTTTTTGAAAATGAGGTTTGACGTTGTTTTCCAATGCCCAGAGATCTTAGGAATTGCCAAACTTTCGCTGGATCTTCATTATCAACCGATTTATGGATATGTTGGCGTTGCGCATTTCTACACACCTTATTGCAGCGATTGCGAGCTTTGACGTATTTTTCCCAGTTATAAGGAGTGGGGCGACGTTTGTACCTAGCTTTAGCTATATTTTTTAAATCTGAAATACGTTTGATGTCGTCAGTGAGCCATGGTGATGGACGGTGCTTCATTTTGACAGGACGCAGAGGAGCATGGATGTCGAACAACATGATGATGCTTAACATAAAAAGTTTAAGTTTACCGTCAACGGAATCACAGTTAAATAGCTGAGACCAGTCGGTATTAACGACATCCTCCTTCAGATTTTCTACGTTGATACCACTAAAATTGCGCTGCATTAAAACTTTGGGCTTTGCCTTTGGAGGACGAGATTTGTACGAGACATAAATTAAGTCATGACATGAGAAGGCATCAGCTGGAAATTGACCATGCTTGGCAATGTGTTGGGAGGAAGAGACTATAATAAGGTCGAGAAGTGAAGGTGTACAATTTGGAAAATTATGAGTGGCATTTAATGGGGGGAGAACTAAGTTATTAGATTGTTTGGATGTTTGTTCCTCAATTACGCAAAAACTACTGAACGGATTTGGTTAAAATTTGGTACACAGATAGTAGATAGCCTAGATTAAAACATAGGATACTTTTTATCCCGATATTCCCACGGGAACAGGAACCACGCGGGCAAAACCGCGGGCGGCCGCTAGTATTAAAATAAAAACACGACTGCCCTGCCAAAAACGAACTAAAATGTTAAACAACAAGTGTCATTGCAGTCGGGGGACCTTATTATGGAACAATTTTTGATCAAAGAGGTCCCCCGACTGCAATGACACTTGTTGTTTAACATTTTAGTTCGTTTTTGGCAGGGCAGTCGTGTTTTTTAATAATTTTTTTATTTATTTATTTTTATTTCACACATTTTAGTGACATATTATAGTTTTGGAATGTGCTTATCAAGGCCTTTCATTTGATGCCCATATTGTAATGATAGAAGAAAAAAATATTTTTTTCACATTTGAAAATGGCGTCGTACAGTCGCCATCTTAATTTTTATATAACAAAATATAGCCAGTGTCACTCGGGGTGCTGTAAGGATTCTAACGATACCCCATTTATCCAAATCAGTTCAGGAATTTAGAAGTTATGGTGGAATAAAGAAACTCACATACCCTCAAACGGGTTTCCTACGTAAAATCGAAACACAAATTATCGATTTTCATTTCAACGAAAACCGTTGATCGATTGCTCCATTGATCGATGCCTTATTAGTACTAAGCTTTAATTCCCCGATGTAACAATTCACCGAAAACCAACTTACCGACGTTTATTTCAATAACACTACACATGACCGACTAATTATTTTGTCGAATGTAACATTTCACCGAAAAATCGAGTAAAGCTTTACAGTACTTAAATATTGGCAAACATGTTGGAGCTATAATTATTTTGACTAGGCGTCCGATAAACAGTGCTTTTGGGGGTACTTTGAAATATTTTGTTATCTTAGCTTGTCGAGGATTGTAGGATAGTTTATATCGAAAATCATCCCATAAGGGGGTAAATAGAGAGGTGGAAATTTATATAGGGAATCCATTTAGTATTAGTATTTTTATATAGGTGCACTCAATTCCACCTACCGTTTTGTATGTGGAGCTCTTTAATATAGGTATGTACTAAGGTAAATGTTTTAATAATAAAATATTTAAAAGTACAGTGCTATTTAAGTGCTGTAAAGCTTTACTCGATTTTTCGGTGATATGTTACATTCGACAAAATAATTAGTCGGTCATGTGTAGTGTAGGTAGTTGAAATAAACGTCGGTAAGTTGGTTTTCGGTGAATTGTTACATCGGGGAATTAAAGCTTGGTACTAATAAGGCATCGATCAATGGAGCAATCGGTCAATGGTTTTCGTTGAAATGAAAATCGATAATTTGTGTTTCGATTTTACGTAGGAAACCCCCCTCAAACATACATGAAATGAACCCTGAACACATATACACTCTTTTTGCTTTGGGCAGTCGTGTAAAAATAGACTGGATTCTATTTATTTAATCATTTAGTCACTTAATGCCATGGGCAACTTATTACTTTATTTATAGGCTGTTTACACGCGAAAATTTAGTAGACCGACAACCCGTGTAAACTAGTACAAGACGTGTTTTGGGTAGGTACCTAGTTACAAAATATGCACTGAGGTATAATTTATTATGTCCTCCTTCACACTCCTCGGTCAGTGGCTATCAAGTGTTCCCAAGGCTCGCATCTCGGTCCTTGGTTTTATAACTCATCGTAACGTAAGAAAAACGATACGATAACACACGTCATGTATGCTTTGTGTAAGTAAGTGGGCATATTTATTATGGATAGATAGTGGATCTTGGACTGTAGTGGAACCAAAAAGTGTGTTTATACAAAATATTTCATACTAGTGGCCGCCCGCGGTTTTACCCGCGTGGTTCCCGTTACCGTGGGAATATCGAGATAAAAAGTATCCCATGTTTTAATCCAGGCTATCTACTATCTGTGTGCCAAATTTCAACCAAATCCGTCCAGTAGTTTTTGCGTGATTGAGGAACAAACATCCTAACATCGAAACATCCAAATTCACAACTTTCAATAATAATTTATAATATTAGTAGGATTTTTTTCAAATGGGGTATTTGAACATGAACTTCATTGGTTGTTGTGTTGATTTTTTTTTTTTTTTTTTTTTTCGTTCCGTAGAACAGGCTAAGGTCATAGACCATGCTGCCTCGTCATTAGTTAAATTTTTTTCATAAGTAGTTTTTTTAAAGTTTAATTCTTTAGTTATTTTTGGTCAATCCGTGAAGAAAATTCAAGTCATATTTCGATAATAGTCAGTCCAAGAATATTTTGTCAACAAAGCTAGCAAAATAAACGATAAACGTCAAAATTTTCTATGAAGAAAAGTCATCCAATCCATCAATGTGACATGCTGCATGACATGTCCAATGACATGACGCATTTGTCAAAATCAAAAATCAAAATTTTTGTACAAAACTTACGTAGTACATATAATAACCGATAGATATTTACACCAAAAACTTATCTATAATATTACAGTAAAATACCATACAATTTTACATTTAAATTTGCTCTACAGTACTTATAACATATTTATAAAGAGGTAGAAAAGTATCATTATTTACAAGAAGAGCCTGGATGGAGCGCGGTACCGAATCTGGACAACCGTATATTTCGATCAGCTCATCCATCAGCACAAGGCGCTGAATGCCAAAGGATGGGCAATTAAAGAAAATGTGATCCAAGGATTGCTCTGACTGGGAGTTACAATGATCACAAGAGGGACTCTGTACCATTTTTAAACGATGCAGATGATAGTTTAAACGACAGTGACCAAAACGAAGCCTCAGGATAGTTGTATAAAACTTTCGAGAAAGGTAATTATTGCCCTGGCAGAACCAAGGCATGGAACCTATGGGAATGTTGAATGTAGCATACCATAACCCTTTATTTTCTACTTGTACTGCGTGATTCCAGTGTATTTTCCAAACATCTGTTGATCTTTTCTTTAAAAGAGAAACAATATCTGAGGGTGGAACAGAGACATTAAGTCTGGAACTTGAATCTGGAATAAGGACTGAAGAGTCGGTTATTGTTCTTGCTAAAAAGTCAGCCCTTTCATTTCCTAATATGCCGGAGTGTGATGGAACCCACATAAACATAACCTCAAAACCATCTGTGAACAAATCTAGCCAAAGCTGTTTGATTGATGAAATTATATAGTTAGTGTTAGCATGGACCTTGTTATTTTTAAGATTTTGAAGTACACTCATGCTATCACTAACTATCACCCATTTAAGACAACCACCATTTTTATATTTTATATGTTTTAAAGTTGCAAGAATAGCCACAGCCTCAGCTGTGAATATACTTGTATTTGAGTTAATTTTAAAACCACAACCAGAATTCAATTTTTCATCATAAAATGCAAATGAAACAGCTGACTCAGTTTTTGAGCCATCAGTATAAATTAAATTGAAGCCAATAAATTCAGAAAATCTATTGTAAACATCTTCTTTATAATTCAAATTGCGATCAATAATTATGTTAATAGCAGGATATTTACTATGAAAATCACCTTGATAACATGGTAACAACTCTGATTGATATATTTGCAAATCTTTTAGAAAATTATTGAACTGGGTAAAACCCTGAAGAATGTAAGGATATTTGCGACAAGATATGGTAGGGAAGCTTTTCAAGTTTGAGAACAAGTGATTGTTACTTTTACTATATAATTTTAAAACAAACCTTTCTTTTAAATAGTTAAACCTTATACTCATGGGAGGTAGTCTACATTCAACTTGTAATGTATTAATTGGAGTACTTTTAAACGCTCCAGTAACAAGTCTCATGCCCTTATTCTGAATTTTATCCAAAATATCAACCAACTTACTATCACCTGCAAAACAGAGAAACCCATACTCAAAGTGGCTACGAATAAGTGATTTATATAATAGTAGTAATATTTTAGGATCAGCACCCCAAGATGTTCTACATAATGTTTTTAAGATATTGAAGGCTTTGTTAGCTCTTATACTTAATAAATCAACATATTTATTCCATTTTAAGTCATGACAAAATATTACACCTAAGAATTTAGCCTCATTTGAAACGGGAATAGGAGCTTTGTTATAATAAACACCTGGAGAAGAGTTATTTTTTCCAAACACAACCACTTTTGATTTAGTTGCATTAATATCTAGATTTAAATATGAAAAGTATTTATACAGTCCCTCTAAAGACTTATTTATGCTATTGCTAATTTCTAATTCATTTTTTCCAGAAGAATAAACAACCAGATCATCTGCGAATTGGAGATTTTTGACATCAGGACCAAGAATTAAATTTAACCGACGAATATACAAAATGAATATCAATGGAGAAAGTATGCCACCCTGACAAACCCCAACAGAGGCATTCCTTGGACCATATAGTTTAGAATTATATTTCACAAAAACTTCTCTTTCAGTTAAGAATTTATGTATCCAATTAACCAGTTTGGCCGGAATAGTAATTGACAATAATTCAGAACAAAGAATATCAATATTTACACTATTAAAAGCACCAGCAACATCAAAAAATACAGACAACAAAGACTTTCCACTATTTAAACTATTTACAATATCGAGATGAAATTGGCAAATACTTTCACGAGCAGACGTACCCCTTCTGAATCCATACTGGTTAGCAGGTAAGATATTATTTTGCTCTATATAGAATTCTAGTCTTTGTTTTAAAAGTTGTTCAAAGATTTTTCCAACACAAGAAGTAAGTGCAATAGGACGATAGGAATCAGGGTTTGAACTGGGTTTATCTGGTTTTAAAATAGGCACCAAACAGTCAGACTTCCATGTTTGTGGTATTTCATTATTCAACCATAAATAATTGAAGAGATCTAAGAGAATTTGAAAGCTATTTATACTGAGTTTTTTAAGCATCATATAGGGAATGCCATCTAAGCCAAAAGCGCTATCCTTTCTAGAGAAAACTGCAGACTCTAACTCTTGTAATGAGAAAGGCTTAATCATGAAGCTATCTGAAGGGTCTGTAGAATTTGATGTCGAAAATTCAAATTGATTATTTACATAGTCTGGAGTATATTTTTGCAAAAATTGAGGAATCCAACTATCATCCTTAATACTGTGGGAATATGTTTTATTAAACTTACGCATAAATTTCCAGATATAAGACAGCGGAGTGCAACGATGAAAGGAACTACACAATTCAACCCAGCTATTAGACCTCTCAGATTTCAAAGTAAGTTTTTTAAGAGCTTGAAGTCTTTTGAATTCAATGTAAGATTCATTTGAAGGATTATTTTTAAAATTAATATATGCTAATTTAGAATTTAAAACTGCTTCTGAACATTTTTTATTCCACCATGGCAAAGAATTTTTTTTAAATGGTTTCCTAATACTATTGGGGTTAAGCGAAGAAGAAGACGGAGTTTTTGAGGGAATAGACCTTTCAACGGCTGAATGTAATCTTTTGCAAAACTCTTCATATGCTTCCAAGGGTGTATAGTTTTGTTCCTGAAAACTTGATAATAAAGACTCTGCAATTTGAGTATACATTTTCCAATCTACTGATTTGAAATTAGAGTAGATGGGCAAATGTCTACTATTGATACCACAAGTTTGAGTATTATTATTTACATTATTATTTACATTGTTATCAATAAGTACTTTGATAATTACAGGGAGGTGATAGCTGCCAAGTGGATCATTATGTACAGACCAATCGCAACAAAGAGAGAGTGATGGAGAAACAAGAGTTAAATCTAGGGCGTTAGGACGCCACGACAAAGAACCAACCGTAGTCGCCTCGCCATTATTCAAAAGGACCAAGTCATTATCATCTGCAATTTCTAAGATATCCCTACCTCTGGAATTCGTGGAGTTACATCCCCAAGATGTATGGTGAGCGTTAAAATCACCAGCGAAGATCATTGGCTTAGGTACTGACTTCACTAAGGCGTCAAGTTTATGCTTGTCAAACGAAGGAGTACAATTTGTCGGACAATAAAAACTTACAATCGATATTTCTTTGCTATTTACATTAATTTTTACACATATATTTTGTAAACAACTGTCATAAAATATATCAATCTTTTGATAGTTTATACTGTTATGAATTAAAATAGCAACGCCATTATGTTTACTTCCAATGTCGTTGCGTTCTATTTTGTATCCTTTAATATTAAACACTTTATTAGGTTGTAACCAAGTTTCAGATAAAATTGCTATGTGAATGTTGTTGTCATAAAGAAATTGAGTAAGCAAAAATTTATTACTGATAATGCTTTGGGCGTTCCATTGCATTATATTGATATAATCCATTATTTGATAGTACTATTATTATTTCTAAATGAATTTAACAGGGTTTCTTTAATTGATGTGTGATTTATTGGATTATCTTTTTGGTTTAAAATAATTTTAGTTATAGCACTTGTAATAATATTCATAAATGTATCAGATTTTGTCAGATTTTGAATTTGGGTTTCCAATGTTTTTGCATGTAGATGTGGAAAGGATGATTCATTAAATAATGCTGAAAAAGTTGTAGCTTTTGATTTTATTTTACTTTCTTCAATTTTTTCTTTTTTTTTAAGACATGTATTTGAAATGGCAACGTGATTGCCACCACAATTCGCGCATTTGGCATTTTTAGGGTCTTCTTTACAATTTTTATAATTATGGTTCTCAGTACAGATAGAGCAAACCTCGGCATTCCTGCAATATTTCGCGATATGACCAAAGCGTAAGCAGTGTAGACACTGCTTTACGGGGGGTATATATACATTTACTTCGTGCCTCCAATTGTCCAAGTATACATATTCAGGTAATTCTGTAGAAGCAAAAGTGACGGCGACAGTCTGCGTCGGCTGAAACGAAATCGTCCCGTTATCATTTCGTACTCGTCGCATGAAGCGCCGGACCTGGATAATATTGCGTGTACTGCCGATTAACGAAAAAATTCGCTGGTTGGACAGGCCTATTGGGACTGAAGTCACAACTCCAGTCACCTCTGTATCAGCTGCAGGAATGGTTGCTTTTAAAGACAGTTCATCTAAAAGTTTTATGTTATTTAAAAATACATTGGCGTTATTGGGAACATCGAAAGTAATTGCAACTCTGAATTTATTAACTGGCCGCAGGTGTAATACACCTGTGACACAATGTTTCCTGATGCCATTGGAAATGGCCAGTCTATCCTTGTCGGTAAACGATTGTTTTTCATCTGAATGCGAGAGAAATACTACATATTCATTTTTTTTACAATTTTCCGGGTACTTTCTAGAGTACCCAGGGACTTTATAAATTTGGTACTTCCTGCTAGCATCATCCTCTGAATCCGAGGTTTCAGAGGAGGCACCCGTGGAGTTTCCCGCCGTTCGATCAGGAGGATCCTTTTTCCTCTTCTTTACTCTCCCCATAGTTTACACTAATTACATATGAATTTACACTCCAATATATACAAATTACACTATTTACAGAAAAAATATACAAAATAAACAATATTTAAAGTTATTTGAAAAAAATTTCAAGAGAAGGCGCCCTTCTTGTTCAAGGTTCCCGCGCGAAAAAACTGTTGTGTTGAACAGACAGATGATTGTAAATATATGTTTTTTTTTTAATTAAAGCTTTGGCTACTTGGCCATCTGCTTAAACACATATCTGACAAAAGGTAACAAACTTAGATTAAAGATAATCTAAGGAAACATATTAACAAAATAACAATTATTAGAGACAAATAACAAATTTAAAGAAAGAAAAACAAAGTAATTAGTGAATAAATACGAGTTAAAACTTAATCTCAAAATTAAGATAAAATGAATGATATGTTGCAAATATATGGCTGTGGTCCGCATGGCGATGAAATCGAATTTTAGCGCGAATCCGACCAAATTAAGTAGTAGTCTCAAAATATTACACTTAGTAGGGTTTTTGTACCTACTGAATTATGATCGTCATCTCGTGTGTGCCTTACTCCTTCAGGCTTGTGAGCTTATAAATCCTTCAGTGACGGATAAACAATTTCTTATTTTCGTATTCAGAACAAACGTAACGCTAAAATGTATGAATTATTGATGTTTGAACATGGTCCTCACGAAATGACGCTGAAGATCATGGATGCTGGAAATAACAAAAACTAGCTAACGAAAGTGCAGTTTCACTCCATAGATGCTCAGTGACGCAAAAATAAATAAGATTTAACATTCGAAAACCATACAAAACAGAACAGAACTCATAAAATCGTTGTTTAAACGTGGCACACACGGAACCGTATGTGCCAGTTTTCATTTGTCAAAATATCGACAACTAAACCCTTTGGAGTCAAATTAAGCAGTCTAGCAGCGTTACGTTTGATAAGTGACAGCATATAACACTTTAAATCCATTCGCGTAACAACACATCAATAGAAAAAGCAAAAACAATATTTCGACCCATCAGACTGTGTGGCCCACAATTAATACCGTTACGTTAAGTGAATTTCGCGTTACTTAAGTTGTAAAGCAGTTTATAGTAATAAAAATTTCCGTCACTGAGGATCTAGCTTTATTTGGAACCAATCACTGCAGTACTTACGATGCAATTCGAGATTTAAATTAGTATGTAGATCACCTAGGGTGACCACGAAGTATTTTTTTGCGGACATCGTATCGTGTTGATGTTTACTAAGACTGCAGCGTATCGTCACAACCCACGATCACAGTTTAACTCCATACAGTTGTTAAACGCCTTTGATGTTGGACGATGCCGCCGCGTGCCGCCGCCCGTGTAGGTACTTACGCAATCAGCCGCAAATAACAAAAAATGCCGCAAATGTGCAAGGGTTGTCAAAATAGAAAATAAATGTGATTAATAAGTAATTATTTACAACACACATACACACAAACTTTCGCATTTATAATAGTAGGTAGGTATTAGTAGAAAGTAGGATTAGTGATTAGTAGAACAAGGATATAAATAATCTAACATTACACGATCAGTGTTCAAGTGCTTATAGCCCGTGCGCAAAGCGCAGGTATGTAGGTAAGTCGGTAGGTACCTATATCAAATAAACTTCAAAAGTGGCACCTAGCTTGCTTTTAAGTACTTACTTTAACAGAACGGCCGCGGCGTCATTAACTAATTAATAGTGTTCGAGTCCCTAGTAGCACAGAAAATAAATTAGTAGGTACCTATATAGGTAGGTACCACCAGTGTACTACGTAAAACTGGTTCAAACAAGGTCGTAGGTACCTAGCTATTTTGTGATGATAGCAACACGCACGATATGCTTATGTACCTAGTTCCTACATACCTACCAAATATATATTCATTACTTATTTCACAAATCTACTTGAAGTTATTCTTTAGCTACAATCAAATTTTACTATAAAACTGCACACGACAGGTATTTTTGAATTAAACAATAAAAGTACCTACTTAACAGCACGAGATGATGTTGGTTAAGTAGGTAAGTAATACGAAATTACTTATAGGAATAAATAAACTTACCTCGCATCACGGGGAAATCTATGAAAATTTAAGTCCTTGTTGTATGTCACCGTCGAGGCACATCCGTATACGGAACAAAACAAGTGTGCACCATTATTAATATATACTATAATATGTACGGCGTTTCGTAGACTTTAAAAAAGGAGACCGGAGTGTTCAAGTGCCAGGTGGAGTCCCTAATCAAAAATAATGGCTGTTACAACTAAAATGATCAGCTTCAACTGTAAAAATGTACACCGATCGGTGGAATGCCTGAGGCTTCTTTGCCGGACTGCCGATATAATTGCCTTACAGGAAACATGGCTCTTGCCACATGATTTGCCATCTCTGGGTACTATTGATGACAACTTCGCTTTTACTGGAAAATCGGCGGTAGACACTTCTAAAGGTATACTAAAAGGGAGACCGTTTGGTGGAGTGGCACTATTATGGAGGAAGTCGGCGTTCCCGTGTGTATCGGTTGTGGAATGTCATAGTGTGCGCTTGACGGCCATTAAGATTCTTCTCGACAGTGGAAAATCGGTGTTAGTGATTACTGTGTACATGCCTACTGATTCGGCGGCGAATCTTACAGATTTCACAGAGTGTATGGGTGAAATAAGTGCAATAGTTGAGACAAGGGCGTCGCCAGGGGTGGGCAGGGGGGAGCCGTTCCCCCCCCCCTCTAGAGGTTAAAAAATGTAGCCAACTGCAAATAACCAAAGTCCTAAGGCCGTGCAATTGACTTGCTTTTCCGATAAATCCTGCCCCATCTCAAAACTTGAATAAATTCACTAGGTGCTGTTGACTGTACCTACAATTCATATCATTCTCATCCTCTTTAATATTAACTTGGCCCCCCCCCCCTGGGCCATGGGCTGGCGATGGCGACGCCCTTGAGTTGAGACGAACAACATCGAATCGGTATTTGTACTCGGGGACTTCAATGCACATCCTGGTGAGCAGTTTTCACATGAACTTTTAAACTTTTGTTATGAACAGTCGTGGGCATGCATTGACATGGAAATTTTACCCAGCGATACCTATACTTATGTGAGTGAGGCACACGGCACTCGCCGATGTTCGATCACTGTATAGGAACTAGCGCCGCGCGGCATACTGTTGTCAATGCTTCGGTTTTATATCATAATGTGTACTGGTCTGATCATTATCCTTTGTTGATTGAGTGTAATATAAATAAAATCCAGTCTAAACTTGTAACTTTAACCCAATCATTTAATAAAGTTAAGTAGGGTGAAAGAGATAATGATCAAATACAGAGATATACGGCCTTATGTAATAGTAGACTACGTTTAGTAGACTTTCCTGCGGATTTCTGTGAATGTGCTGACAAAACATGTTCTAATGTCGACCATAGAACAAAATTAGCAACTAGTATCATGTGCCCTAAAAGAGTCGGCTGAATGTACCTACAATAGTGATAAACGTAAGCAACATAATTATGTAATAGGTTGGAATAAGTATGTGAGGGCCGCTCATGGAGAAGCTCGGTTTTGGTACCAATCTTGGCTACTGTACGGCAAACCAAATTTTGGTTTTATTTATGATAAGATGCGTGACACTAAAATAAACTTTAAAGCCAAATTTAAATATTGTCAAAAAAATGAGAATCAAATTAAAATGGATATTATCGCTCAGAATCACGCAAACAAGAACTTTAGCAAATTTTGGAAAAATACCAATTAATTGAACCCGAAACCGAGTATTCCTGCGAGCGTCGCTGGCTTGTACGAACCGACTGCTATAGCGAATGCCTTCCGGAAGCACTTCAAAGTCGAGTCCCCCCTCCCTCAGGAGCCGCAGGTGTTCGGTGCTGAATGTCGTGTCGAGGACTTAAAAGTCAGATTTTCTGCGCAAGAGATCGCCTCCACAATCAAAGACATGGTCAGAGGTAAGTCTCCAGGTCACGATGATCTCAGCATCGAGCATCTGAAGTACCCGGGGGTCCACTTGCCGCGAGTTTTGTCGATGTTTTTCAATCTTTGTATGAGTCACTGTTACTTACCAGATGATTTAACGTATTACCGTTGTAGTTCCTATTATAAAAAATAAGACGGGTGATGCCTCGGATTTGTCGAATTATAGGCCTATATAGTTAGCTACGGTCATAGCTAAGGTGCTGGATGGTTTGCTTGACAGAAGATTGGGTGAGCATATTAAGTTACATGATGCGCAGTTTGGTTTTAAACCCGGTCTATCCACAGAGAGTGCCATCTTCTGTCTCAAGCAAACTGTGCAGTACTACACAGCTAGAACAACCCCGATCTATGCTTGTTTTCTGGACTTGTCGAAGGCATTCGACCTAGTATCGTACAACTTATTGTGGAAAAAGCTGCAATGTGAAACTAGTCTGCCGTCTGAAATAATATCCATATTTAAATATTGGTTCGATAATCAGAAGAACTATGTAAAGTGGGCTGGCTCACAGTCGGAAGTGTACGGGTTGCAATGTGGAGTGAGACAGGGGGGATTAAGCTCACCCAAGCTTTTCAACCTGTACATTAACAGACTGATCGAGGAGCTCCGCAGCACCTATATAGGTTGCCATGTAGGTGGTGTATGTATTAATAATATTAGTTACACCGACGATATGGTGCTGATGAGCCCATCGATCGGAGCCCTGAGAAGACTAGTTCATATGTGTGAAGAATATGCGGTGGCTCATGGGCTCAAATACAACTCACTTAAAAGTGAATTCATGATGTTTCAGGCGGGGGCGTCCGCAAATCACCGGAGTATACCCCCCGTGACTCTCGGAGGCATAAAATTGAAAAGAGTTGACCAATTTAAGTATTTGGGCCACTGGGTCACTGACAACTTGTCAGATTCTGTGGATGTGGAGAGGGAGCGTAGGGCGCTATGTGTTCGCTGTAATATGTTGGCTCGCAGATTTGCACGGTGTAGTAAACAAGTTAAGATAACGCTTTTCAAAGCTTAGGTACTGTCAATCTTTCTACACGTGCGGTGCGTGGGTGAACTTTACGCAGCGGACATATAGCGCTCTACGCGTCCAGTATAATAACGCATTCAGGATGTTGTTTGGCCTGCCGCGCCACTGTAGCGCGTCATTGAAGTTCGCCGAGGCGCGTACTGATTGTTTTTATACGATCATCAGAAAGCGCTGCGCCTCGCTGTGGGCACGCATGCGCGGCAGCTCAAACGGCATCCAGGTAGGGTATTATGACCTCTTATTTCCAGGCAGTTTTCTGACGGGCTATCAATCTATCTCTTTTATTTGCTATACGACGAGAAAGAGATGTCACTATAGCAATTTATAAACCTGGCAGGATTTAAGAGCTTGTAATACGGCCTCTGAGCACGTTGGCTAACCGGTGGGACTCCCCACTGTTGCGCCGCTGGCTAGAGCTTCATGCCCCTGTCACTAGCTATGACTATCTATAGCACAGGAGCCGCATCGGTGGCCAAATTATAATTAGTTTAGTTTTGTTTTGTGTCCTTAAAATTACTAACAATAGAATAAGTTTCGCTGTAACTAACACCTTGTATGGATTTTATGTCCTTAAATAAAATGATTATTATATATTATTAAAATAAAATTATACCTAATAAACGATAGCGGCATAAAAGATTTTTAAAATGGTCAATCGCTATGCGTGATTTATTCGGTCGCGTCACTCGCGCCGTCCTTCCGCGTTCGAGTACCCAAACTCAGCGAGTTTAGGTACTCCGAGCCGCGCCGCCCGACCCCCTCGAGACCCCCTCCGTTGCTCTGCGCAAGTACATTCGTTTTTCAACTGTATGGAGTTAAACTGTGCCACGATGGATGGAACGGAACGGAGGCGGTATATGTATTTTGGGTAAGGGTTTGCATGTGTGTTTGTATGTTTGTCTGCTACTATTTTCCTCTTTCGCGGCAACAGGTTGTGCGTGATAATTTTTATTAAAGAATTAGTAGTTAATTAAAGAGCGAGAAAATGCTTGCATGCATTGCTTGTATGCATGTTGTCTGATGCAGGTTGAAAAACGTAGAAAAACGAAAAATAAAGGCATATTAAAATAAAAACAAAAACGTGGCTGATGACATGCCGTTCACTGCAGTGAATGGCGCTGTTTACACGTTTCATTTATCGTTAATTTCCGATGCCGATGATTGATGAAAGGCTAATGAAGCATCGAAAATAAACGTAAAAATGAACCATCTAATTTCGGCTTAAGCGAACGCTGGCTGACATCTACCCAGAAAGAAACATTTCAGGGTTACATCTACCTGCCTACCTTAGTACTCTTCGAGGCTTGGTTATTAAAAAAAAACACATTGACACATACATTTTTATCAATGCCATCTATCGAGCAGACAGTTTTTTGTCATTTTGATTGAAAAGCCCTCATTAACAGGACGTTTATATCCTTTCTGTCCATCAACGTGCGTACACTGTTGTCACCCTATCTTAAAAATCTCATACAAATTGTATCATGAATTGTATTGAAACTACTGCAGTGATTGGTTCCAAACAAAGCTAGATCCTCAGTGACGGAAATTCTTATTACTATAAACTGCTTTACATCTTAAGTGACGCAAAATTCACGTAACGTAACGGTATTAATTGTGGGCCACACAGTCTGATGGGTCGAAATATTGTTTTTGCTTTTTCTATTGATGTGTTGTTACGCGAACGGATTTAAAGTTTTATATACTGTCACTTATCAAACGTAACGCTGCTAGACTGCTTCATTTGGTTCCAAACGGTTTAGTTGTCGATATTTTGACAAATGAAAACTGGCACATACGGTTCCGTGTGTGCCACGTTTAAACAACGATTTTATGAGATCTATTCTGTTTTGTATGATTTTCGAATGTTAAATTTTATTTATTTTTGCGTCACTGAGCATCTATGGAGTGAAACTGCACTTTCGTTAGCTAGTTTTTGTTATTTCCAGCATCCATGATCTTCAGTGTCATTTCGTGAGGACCATGTTCAAACGTCAATAATTCATAAATTCTAGCGTTACGTTTGTTCTGAATACCAAAATAAGAAATTGTTGATCCGTCACTGAAGGATTTAAAAGCTCACAAGCCTGAACGAGTAAGGCACACACGAGATGACGATCATACTGAATTTAGGTGGGTTCGCGATAATATCGATATTATCGCCATGCGGACCGCAGCCTATGATGCATAGAACGGAACGTTGTCGTTGTCACCACTCGTTGGCAACAGTGTTGCCAACTTAGTGGATTTTCCACTAACATTGGTGGATTGGAATTGCATTTAATGATTAGTGGATTTGTCTAGCTAGTGGAATTTGAGAATTTTAAAGCTTATATTTTTTAACTGGAACGACGACCATTAAATCGACTTACACATTTCAATCATGTTTTAATGAGTATAATTGTACTGTGCAGGCTACACTATTCCATTTTCTAAGACAATAACACTCTATTTGCAGGGATTCCCCTAAAATATAGAATTGTTTTATTTTACGCTGAGTAAAATGTAAATATTTTAATATTACGCGATATGGGATCGAATCGGAAAAAACTGAAACTTCAAAACACCCGCAAATAATTCGAATCAACTGATATGTATGATTCAAAATTATGATTCAAATTATTCAAATCCGTTTATTTTAATAAAAAAAGGTTTAAAAGTTTGTAGCCAAGTGTAAATTATACCTAACCGACAACAAAACCATTCCTATTTTTTTTATTTTTGTACACAACTTTTGAAGTCTGTTAAAAATCAAAGAGAGTTTGATTCAAATCAACATAAAAATCTTATTTGAACACAAAATACGTTTTTTTGGTGGTTTTAGGAGTTAATTCTGGTGGAGAGCCCTGTCAACAGTGTTGCCAACTCGGATTTTTAAAAAGACGTAGACCAGTTAATAAATACGCATTTCAAAGAAATTAGCGTTTTTCCAAACAAGTTATCTAAAGAATGATAGCATTACTATTGATGTAAACATTAGTTTTAGGAAGCAAAATTCTTAAATTAGTGCCGTATAGAGAGAAAAACATAATAAATTATCAGGTATTTTAAAACAAAGACAATCTGTTCATGTGGAATTCCAAATTTGCTGGTCAGAGGTATTTTTCAAAAACGTTTCAGCTGTAACAAATAAGAATACGACCCATATTTATTTTTTCACTTAATGTTTGTATTGTCAAGGAGTGCCCTATAGAGACAAAATTAAAAAAAAAATTTAATCACAGAGAAATAAAATATTAAAAAGTGCCCAAATAGGTACACTTTGTTTTTTTACTGGTATTTACAGATTTTAAAGTATTTTTTATTTTTCTTAGAAATAATGAGGTATTTGTCTATTGTATTGCGTATTTTGTATATACTTATATCTAATATTTAATTTAATAGGAATTTTCAAAGTTCACCCTCATTACGGTTCGCGCAGAGATGTTTTGATCATTTGTATGGAAATTTTAAAAATGGAACGTGATGCGCGTCTACAGCCTTAAGGAAAGTACGTAGATTTAGTAAAAATTGCATGTGAAAAGTTCGTAGATCTACATTCTTTTTTTAAGGAAGTAAAGGGTGAATAAAACGAGCTTTTTGTTAAGAATTTTCATGAAATTTATTGATTTTCATCAATATTTTCAGGCAAATTATATTTATAAATATACTTATCAACCTATGTACAGGCGGCCGCATGTACATATGGGCGCTGTCTGTACTCGATCGAGTACAGTTAAACTTTTCAATAGATACTTACCTACCAAAAGGAAGGATAAATTATTTATTTATATTTTATTTATGTATTGCTTATTTTTATAAGCAAAAAGCAAATGTATTTAATAAATGTATTATTAATCGTTTTTATTCAATATTTTGTTAATTATTGAATCAGAGTAGGTACTAAATATAATGAAAAATATTCTTGTTTATAATGATTGTGACTGATAAAGAAGTGTAAAAATAAAATGTATTATATAAATTCAGTCTTACAATGAGTCGAACAAATATCAAGGTCGCGAATAATAATTAACATGGTGAAAAAATTGCACAGTTGAAGTATCATGAGGTGATTATTGTGAAACGAAAAATATACCTTTTTTCATGAAAGAAAAGGAAATAAATGCCCATTCAGCCTAATGAGTTGATAGAAAATACGTGGATTCTGGGACTGAAGTTCATACGCGTGAAAGCACTAAACTTAAGAATCGCCTAAGTCTTTTCTTATCTACAACTCAACCAAATTAACTTAGCGAATGACAGCTACATGACGGCTAAGTTTATGACACCGTTTTAATTTGGTCATGTTGGCGTTAGGAAAAGACTGGCCGATTGCACTGTCAAGCCGTTGGCAACACTGGTTGGCAAACTGACGTCTGACGTGACGTTTGCCAAGTTGTCAAAAAAATGTCAGCCAACAAGGAAAATAACCTTGTTCAGGCTTATACCGAATTAAATAAGTTTTGCCAAAGTGGTGATTATGAAAGAGCTTTAAAAGCTACAGGAAAAGGTAGGCCATTCCAAATTGTATACAAATTAACCGCCACTTGCCATTAAAATTAATAATATCGACATTGAAGTTCCAGCTTTTTTGGACCCATATTTCTTCCTTATTTCTTCTGTTTTCGCATGCCATGTTTATGTAAGCTTTATTTTATTACTTAATGATATTACTCTTTAGACATTATCATCTTTTTGAGCTATTTACTTGAGGAATTTACTGTTGTTTGAGATATGTAACCAAGTAACTCCAGTTACATACATACATACATACATACACTCACGCCTGTTTCCCATGGGGGCAGGCAGAGACTCCAGTTCATATTTATTAACATAATTTTGACAAAATAAGTAAGCGAATAACGCTTTCGATCTTAGCACAATAGTAAAGTTAGTGGAAAACTGTCCTACAAACATTATGTTATCACTTTTCAGTTCTGCAATTAGCTCCAAATGAGCAAAAAGCGTTCCACTGCAAAGTGGTATGCTTCATCCAATTGCACAACTTCAAAGAGGCGCTAGCTGTCTTGTGCAACCCAAAGAATGCAGCTCTCGCAGCCGACTTATACTTTGAAAAGGCGTACACTCAATATCGGCTCAACTGTCCTAAAGATGCATTGCAGACCGTTGACAACGCACCAGATTTGACACCAGCTTTGAAAGAACTGAGGTACATATAAAATACATTGTTTTTATAAGCTTACCAGTTGGACAATCTTTTATACTGCCTGTAGCACACCTCCACCGCGAAACTCTGCAGTAGGTTCCGCCATGACTTGTCAATTGTACAACAAGCAAAACAAATGTGAAACAGCCTGTTCTAAAGCATAGATTTAACCATGATGCATGCTGTATCTTTCATGTGTGATTCCACACAATCAGCTCCGACGTTGGCGCACCTCTGCCGTGAAAGTAATGACACAAAACTGCTACGTAAATGTGATAATCAATCATCGTCGATAGACATCAATAATAGTCACTGACATTATTTTGCGGCGGAGTTGTGCTACAGGTGTAAGTAAGTTATTTTAACTAACTAATTCAACTCCAACAGGGCTCAAATTTTATACCGTCTTGAACAATACCAGGATTGCTACAATTTGTATCGGGACCTGGTCAAAAACACAACTGATGAATATGAGGATGAGAGGAAAGCAAACATGGCCGCTGTGGTGGCTAACCTTGCTGCCATCAATCCAGTAAGTATATATTTTGTTTAAAACCTTTAGAATATTAACAACCTAGATACAATACTTCCCAAAGCTCACTTTCACAAGTGAGACAAATAAAAATGAGCCAAAATCTCAGAGCTCAGTTTTCAGATTTTTTATTCTTCATATGTTACAGTCAGTGGCACAAATCATGAAATTGGGTGGGGATTGCGCGGAACGCGTATTTTGGGTATGCGTTGCGGTGAAGGGCGCGGGCGCGGGAGAGGGGCGCGCGCTATTGGTCGCTCTCAAGAGCACATGTGCGAACTTATCCCCGCTCCGTTGAAAAATTTTTATGATTCGTGCCACTGACTGTAAAGCTCGTTCGTTTAGATAGTGTCGGTACACCCGCAAGCAAATGTGTTCAGAGACAGGCATACCGGCAAGTTTTTGGTAATGTTACTGATAACGGTAAACAATATCGTTATCGGTTTCGATAATTATTTAAGTTGTACCATAGTGTGCGGGCGGGTCGTCGTGTTTTTTTTAAGATTACGGTGTCAGTCCCTACTTGTGTTTATTGAAAAAAAATACGAATACAAACAAATAATGCACACAAGCGAGGTGGAAAGAGAATTTTAATGAAAAATTAAATAAAAAAAGTAAGACTACCTACTATTTTTCATCACTTGAAGTGTCGGAGTCATTATCACCTGTATTTATAATAATAGATCCAACTTTATCACGTTCCGAATTCATACCAAAATATCGATTTTCTTTTTTAATTGCGTTATCTACACTTTTTTTGTGTTTACATGTTTTACAAAACACCCATCTTTTTTTTGTTGGTTCACTTAAAGTTTCATCTTGAGGCACTTCACTGTCCTCCCAAGGATGAAAAACATTTTTAGTATACGTAGCTGAGTCAACAAACACAACTTTTCACTACGGCGCGGCGCTTCGATGTAAACTGCCAAAATCCAAATTGACTTGCGGGTGTACGCCGCACGCGGTATCCTTTGTTTATGCGGCGGCATCCTTTGACAAGAAGCGGCACGTGCAAAGGCGGCGCGATGAAAGGGCGACACTATCTAAGCGAATGCGCTTTACCTAATCATACCTATAAGAATGAAATGGTTTTAATTTCCTTACCTTTATGGGATAAATTACTTTTTTTTGTATGATTAGGTAATGTATGAAGGCTATAAATCTGATAACTGAGCCATTTTGGCTCAGTTTTTGCCTCACTTTACATACAAGGACTCAGCTTCAAGAGTTTGGTCAACGAAAAATGAGAGTCAGTTGGAAATTGAACTAATTTTGCGCCTTATTTTAAGGTTCAGTTTCGAATAACTCTAAACATTAATTTAACATGGAAAGTGGCGCCGCCATATCAATCTCATCTTTCGTTGACCAGACTCTAGGTATTCTAAGTTAAAACCTATGTAACAAGTTTCAAGGTCAACAACAGTTCTTTTTTACTGAAATAAGTGTCTAAAAAATATCGTTATAGTCCACAGAGCTGCCACAATTTGATGAGACCACCTATGAGCTAACTTACAATTCAGGCAGCACATTGGCTATGCGCGGCAAGCACAATGAAGCGCTGCCTGTTCTGAAACGAGCCGAGCAAGCCTGCTCCGAGAGTGTGCTGGAGGATGGAGGCACTGAAGAGGAGGCTAAGGAAGAAGCTGCCATTATAAGGTGCATAAGAAACATGTTTATTCAGTAATTAACTAAGAAAATCTTTGGTTATTAATAGTTCACACACTTGTTGTCACTGGGGTGTTTATTGTTTGGTGGCAAAAAGGGGTATAATTTGATCTAGATGCCACTGAAAGTAAGAGCATTAAGTCTAAAAGTCAAAATTTCTTTATTCAAATAAATTTCTAAGTATATTTTCCTACCACCTGTTACAGACTTTTTTTATTTATGAACCATATTAGCTTACATAGTAAGATCAGTGATTCTTAACTGGAGGTCCCTGGAAGCATCAGAAGTGGAGCACAAAGTCATCCTAAAATAACAACCCTTCATTAATTTACTTACATTTACTGTATTTTACCTCTTACCATTGGGTGGTCCATGGCAAAACAGAAAAGTTGCCAAATAGTCCCTCATCACTAAAAGGTTAAGAACCACTGTATTAGATAATAGAAGAAAACTATTATAATGTCTAATTTTATAGATGCTTTTACAGTTCACACTTATTGTGGTCTTGCTTGTGTTGATTATGTTTAATTAAAAGTTTGTTGGCTTTTCAGAGTACAGCAAGCTTACTGTCTGCAAATGATGGGCAAAGAAAAGGAAGCAGCGGCAATATACCAAAATGTTCTAAAAGACAAACCATCAGACCAGGCATTAGTTGCGATAGCTAGTAATAATCTAGTGGTTATAAACAGGCAAGTGAGATTGTTCCATTAACTTATGGGATTTTTACACGACTACCCAAAAAAAAGAGAGTGTAATGTGTTCAGGGTTTATGTATGTTTGTGGGTATGTGAGTTTTTCCACCATAACTTCTTAATGCTTTAAGAGTTTGGGGAAATGGTTTCAATCAAGGTGACTGATCACCCGCCCGGCTTCGCTGGCGTCTCCCCTTCTAAATTGTATGGGACATCGTTAGAATCCTTACATAATTCCGAGGGATATAGTGCTATATAGGACGATATAGTTTTTGAAAAAAAAAATAGCAACTGTACCTTTCAAATGTGAAATTAAAAAATACGACTACATTGCCAAAAACGAACTAAAAAGTTGAATAACAAGTGTCATTCCAGTCAGAGAGGTCCCCCAACTACAATGACACTTGTTATTTCACATTTTAGTTCGTATTGGCAGTCATGTTATTTAATTATTTTTTTCTTGACTTGTTTCATAAAAAAAGGGAGTTAGCAACAAGTACGTTAATAAGTCTTCTCAAACCTTTTATTGAATACTTTGTAAATGTTTTAGGGATGGCAATGTGTTTGATTCCCGGAAACGCATGAAGGCTGCCACTGCCGATGGACTGGAACACAAGTTGAACTCGCGACAGCGCAGTGCCATAACTTACAACCAAGCCATCTTATGTATTTATTCTAATCAGGTAATGGAGAATCTCACTGGGTCTGTTAAATCACTCGAAACTTTATGACCATGTAGCTCAATGTCTAGCAATGTACCTGTTTTAATTTCATTTAAATCAAGTGAGTAGTTTCGAAGTTATAAGGTTTTGGAGGAAATGCCAAGCGCACTGAAATATGTGCTTTATTACGAATGACGTAAGGTTCACCTGTATGTCCAATAGCGTTATTCGACAACACAAAATAACAGTGTTCTAGTCTAGACCAGGGATCACCAATTAGTTTCGGTGCGGCTCCGTTTATCCTTACTAATATTATAAATGCGAAAGTCCGTTTGTTTGTTTGTTTGTTACGCCTTCACGTCTTAACTACTGAACCGATCATCATGAAATTTTGCAAACACGTTATCAAGGTTACAGAGAAGGACATAGGGTACCTACCTATCATCCCGAAAAAAAGGATTGTTCCTGAGGGATAGCAAAAAAACTTTTACCGCAGACGAAGTTGCGGGCGGCTGCTAGTAACAAATATAAATATGTCGCGGTCCGTTTGGTAGAAGATAACTAGCAACCAAGGCTCAAAACCATTGGTCGGCGCGCGGCGGCGGCGGGCCGGTCCGCCGCGCGCCGTTTGGCGAAACCTGTTCAGTGTTCAGACCATATAACTTTTCTGTTTTAAGAGATATCGCGAAAAAAAATTATTTATTAGCTATTTATTATTTAGCTATTGGATAAGTCACTAAACAAAAATCGGTGTTATTCTTTATCGTGTTGTAGGTAAAGTCTGTCCATCCTTACTTGTCTTATATGGTAAACAATCTTCACCCAACTCTTTATTGAAATAATCATTTATAAAATACAACAAATGGTTTTCCACACATAGATTACGAAATAAATTGTTAATAAATTAACAACAATTTCATAAAGTTACTAACATATTTTTAAATAATGATTTAAGTTTAAAAGATGTATGACAACTGTCAAAAACTGTTTACTAAATAAGACAAGTAAGGATGAACAGACTTTAGTTGATGACGTGTTGCCTTCATTTTTGGGATAGCATATGATGTGGCTAACAATCTTAATATTTTGAAATCAAAACAAATTGCTAGAGCTGCCAGGGGGGCTCACTGCGCGCTATTGGCCCGTTGCTCACGGCTCACTCAGTCGAGCCAGTGCACGAGGGACGTCGTGTGTCGGATGAGACAGAACTACGCAACTAACGCGACAGAAAGAGAAGGTGCCTACAATAATAGGCACGCCGCGCTGTGCAATTTGAAATTGTACTTTATTGCCGTGCAGCGAGAGTAGCTTATTATTTAATAGTCCTCGCGCGGATGGGCTTCTGTACGTTTATTACTATTATACAGTGTGAGTCTTTATAAAGAGCACAAATATAAATGAGTGAAACTATGAAAATAATTTAAAAAACTAACTTTATTGTGAATTTTTTTTTTCGGAAAAATCGATTTAGATAAAATCTTATTTTTTTATAAAAATGGATCTTATTGTACGTGGACATGGCGTAAAAAAGTACATTCCATTTACACACATATCATCAGTTCTTCTCGCTATGTGTCCCGCCCATTGCCACTTCAGCTGAGCAATCCTTCGAGCGATGTCGGTTACTTTAGTTCTCCTGCGGATCTCCTCGTTTCTGATTTGATCACGTAGGGAAACGCCGAGCATGGCTCTCTCCATAGCACGCTGAGTGACCTTGAGCCTCCTTATGAGACCCATAGTTAGCGGCCACGTTTCACTGCCGTAAGTCATCACTGGCAACACACACTGTTCATAGACTTTCGTCTTGAGACACTGAGGTAAGTCGGACGCGAAGATTTTTCGAAGCTTCCCGAATGCTGCTGTACACACATATAGTAAATAATATTGTAAAATAAAAATAGAAAAATGAATTTACACGTAGTTTTGAACCTCTCTGAACTTGTCAGTTTTTATTTCAAAATAATAAGTAATGCAAGGTGAATTCAAAGTACCGTTTATCAACTGCCAATAAAGTACATTCCACTTACACACACGTAGTAAATGGGTAATATTGTAAAATAATAAAAAAAATGAATTAACACGTAGTTTTGAACCTGTCTGAACCTGTCAGTTTTCATTTCAAAATAATAAGTAATGCAAGGTGATCAAAGTACCGTTTGTCAACTGTCGCCATAATGAACCAAAATAATGGACTTTCAACACAAGCATACTACTTTGTAGACATTGTGATATAGACGACGCCAATGCTTTTATTAGGAACATTTTACTAAATGAAACTGTTTTCAATGGATTTTTTACACATTTTATAATCACCTTTTTAATAATGTTGCCCGTCAGCTTTTTGAATATACTTTGTTATTATTCTTCCATTTTTTAAGACTATTACCCAGTTTAATAAATGTTCGTCAATATACAGTTGCAATCCTTAATTCAGATGGCCATTACATGCCTAATAATTCCAAAAGGGACGTATTTAATAGCACTTTAAATTTGATGAAAACAGCTATAAAATTGTATATCAGCACTTTAAAATAATGATAGACCTATAATTTAATCTTATCACTACAAAAATAATGGTTTGCACTTTAAAATAATAATAGATCTATAATTAATATTATCACTACAAAAATAATGGTTTGCACTATAACTGTGTCCCAACTCCTAAATCATTTAATTTCTGTCAAACCATGTCAGACTAATGAGATAGCAAGTCTCATCAAGTCGGTTCTAGGTTCTAGCGTTGTTGGTCGCAATGGAACCTAACCTCCTCCTCAGCTCCCCTCTCGCTGCACACGCTCGTCGTCGCACCTAGTCGTCTGTTTACCAGTACTAAAGTTATAAAATTATTTTGTATGGTGTAAAGTATTAAATTTAAAGCTAAAGAATTAATTGTATAGTGCAAAGTATTAATTTTAAAGCTCAGCATATTTAAAGTGGAAACCATTATTTTTAAAGTTCATTCAATAAATTTTGAAGCTAAACATTTTAAAGTGTGTTACATTATTTTTAAAGTGCAATTATATATTCCATATCAGTTTACTGTAAAAATTCGCTACTGTTCGCCATTAAAAGCGCCTTGCGTTTTTTAATAGCAAAATCATATTCTTAACACTTGTTGCTAGCGATCTGATTATAAGGTTTCATGAAACTGTTTGAGTCTAGTGTGTTGTAATGACAAGTTCTTTGGATTTTTTATTTACAGCAATTGAATGTGCCAATATTCTTAAATATAAAACACCAAAGATCATAGGTGTAAATTAAGTTTGATAACAATGCAAACGCCCATACTAATATTGGCCATGTCATTTGGATTTTATTAAGACAACCTATTATTTCCAATCATTATTCGGTTTGTTTCATAGTGTAGTGATAAATCATTTAGTTCAAAAGATACAACGTTCTGTTCACAGTAGCAAACAAGAACTTTATATATTTTCCCGTCGATAAAAACAAGCATAGTTTCACTAATTTTCATTTGTGCACTTTATAAAGACTCACACTGTATATTTGTGCTATTGCATAGGAGAGCATGATTGGTTCTTTTACAAAGTCATGTAGTATAAAACTGATAAATTATGACCATTGAACTAACACCTATATTATCTTCTTTAGCCGGACTTCTGCAAGCAATGCTGCGTGAAACTGGTCCGTGAGTTCCAAGGGCAGGAAAGTCGTGCGGCATTGGTGGAGGCGTGCTCGCTGGCTAAAGAGGGCAAGCGAGCTCAAGCGGTGTCACTGTTGTTGAAGCTTGGCGGAGCTCTGACGTTCGCTGCTGTGCAAGTGCTATTGGCTCAGGTACTGAAATTTAGTTATTTGGTTTCACAGTCACTAAACAGAGATTGATTCTTGTTTTTGTAAGCTCCAAAATGGGTTTAAGACGAAAGCTTACATCCTATGACGACTGGTTACGGCACTTTAAAATGCAAACCCTAGAGAGCAGACGCTCCTCACAGAGCTATGCAGTATTATACAAGGTGGTTAACTCAGTATGGGATACCAGTGAACTATTGGATGAGGTCAGTCTTAGGATTAGTGGCCGAACCCGCAACAAAAATCTTTTTCATGTGCCTTTAACGACGTACAAGGTAGCGCACAATGATCCGCTGTATCGTATGTGTAGGAATTACAATGAGCTGGATGCTGAAATTGATATATTTCACCAAACATTAAAATCATTTATATCATATTTGGAGTCCTCCAACTAGGTCCCATTATATGTTTTTAACTGTTAACAAAAAAAAATTTTTTTTGCTTTCAATCTTAACCTATTTTTATTTTATTTAATTTGTACGTACGATAAATTAACCTACCTTCAATAATTGCTGTTGTAATTGTATTTTTTTTTTAATTTAATTACCTAATTAGCTTATGTTTCATTTGGTTGTTTACTGTGATTTTATGTATAATTCAAAGTTTGTGAACTGTTATTGTGTCTAAATAAACAAATTAACAAATACAACAGATGACAGTCATCATAAGCACATAATAACAGCTAGACAAGTTGTGAACAAAACTGACATCTAAACATGAATGTGTACTCAGAGTGTATTGTTATGTTACCAAAACTCTTTAAAGTTTTCTTTCAATCAAAGCATTTTTTCATCAGAACGAGTAAAAGAAAATAGGATATTATGTAATATCCTATTACAAATGAAATACATACAAATGAAAGTCCAATGGTGAATGTTTGAAAAAAAATGGTTGAATAGTTTTTTAATGGTAGGAATAAGCTCGCTTAAAACACGTTTCAGAATTTTTTGTTGCATGTAAAAATAAAAAATAAACTCTTCGCCTTCGCAAATGTATATTCAGATTCAGCCAATCAGATTTTTTCAATCATTCCCCATTCCAAGATGATTTTTTGGTAGGGTGACCGCAAAGGCGCAGTGAAACTCCTAGAAGAGAGTGACTTCAAATACCGGCCCGGTGTCACGGGGCTGCTGTGCACGCTGCTGTCCGCCGACGGGGAGCTGGAGAAGGCCTCCAGACTGTTCGACGACGTGTACGAACATTACAAGAATGATAAAGAGGTGAGTGCTTGTGTATATTTTAAGTTTGTTCTTGCCCCTAGCTAGACAATACTAATTACAGGCAGAATGAGTTAAAATGCTAATGATAAATTCAATGAACTGTGTAAGACTTTCGATTTTGACCTCTTTAAGTACGACGAGTGCGAGGAATGTAGGTAGTTTTCAATTCTTAATTATCTTTTCTATATAACATTTTTAGCGCTAGTGGCACAGAAAAACTAATAGTACAAGTACAGAAGCAGCACTCGGCAAAGTCATTTAAATAAATAGCTACTTTTGCTCCGACACAATAAAGTGTAATTCAGGTCGCGCAGTTCACCTAGTAGTTGCCTCTCTATCGCGTGCTCTTTCTGACGACGCAACATTAGGGTTGTCTTCTTTTAAATGAACTGCGTAGCGTATCATAATGTGAAGAACGACAATAGGGAATATGCATCAAAAAGTATAATGCGTGAGAAAATCAACTGTAATATTAAAACTTTTTTCTTGCGTTTTTTTCTCGTGATATAGTTACTTGAGGTTAGCACGCAGCAGCAACCGCCGAAAACGCTCCATAAAAAACGGACATGATATATGACGTCACATATCACGTTTCAGGCGCGCGTTTACTATGGAGTTAGCCAAGAATTTTCAATTACTTTCAATTATCTCCCTAAATTTTGCGTTTAAGTACATATGTGCCATACAAAAAATGATTTCTTATTTGATATTCTATCTGACTGTTAAAAAAAAATCGTTTTTTTCCCTGATTTCATCGTGTGATAAAACTAAAATAATACATTATTATTTTTTATTTTCCTGTTCCATCATGTTTTTATACGTGTCCGAAGCGATCAAGCTCAAATTTATTAAAATCGGTGACTTTATGCATATTCCCTATTGTTAATTGGTTTTTTGATTTTGACATCCGTACACGGCACAGTAATGTTGATTCGACATTGTTACTAATTATAAAGAGTCAATATCTACGCAGGCAGTAAGATGCCGCGCTTGTACACAGGCGGGTGTGTGGCGGCGTGAAGGAGGCCTGCTAGTAGAGCTTCAAAAACGATGTGTGTAATTTTGGTTCGTGTTAATTTACTATCTACTGTTAAGGGGCGGTAATAGGAAAACATGGTTTGCGCGGGCCATTTTTTTATATTAAAAACGTAAACTTGTAGCCACCAAAAAAATCATACGACAAGCTAAAGAGTTTCTCTAGTTGCTACAAACATAAAATTGTGTATAAACCTAACAGATGATTGTAGAAAAAAATCAGAATATCACCAAAAGCGCTTGTCGCGGGCCATATTTTTGGCGTAAATAATAACGGAAACGTATTGAATTCTACATCAAAATACACTTTAACGTACTGTGCAGTTGCTCCAATAACTTTTTTTTTTCAAGAAAGATAATTGTGCTAAAGATAATGATGAAAAAACAACGAAAAACATCGAAAAAGTGCAGAAGTGATGTTATTTTCCATACTCTTTACACGTAAAGAAAAAGACGTATTATTTATTATTGTTTGATGCTGTTGGTCTTCCTACACTTAAAGTACAGTAGCCCTTAGTCCATTTAAATTACCAAAAAGGTTACCGTTCGCCGCCGTTGTGATATAGTTATTTATTACGAAATTATAGATACTTTAACCCAAGTTTTATAAATCGCAACCCGCCGTAACCAATATTTGTATATCTTCAAAAATGTTTTTTTTTTTCGAGGTTTACCACATGGTTTAGCTATTGTCGTGTTCTACAGCTTCGTTTGATTGCCACTGATCTAATAATAAGACTATGGAAAGTGACCATAAACAGATTTAAGACCAGATTAAAATGGATGGACTCTATCTGGTCTTAAATCTGTGTGTGGCTACTTTTTACGCCTTTCAAACCGTCATAGATATAGGTATTTTATCTTTTTACCAGAACAATCTAAGGAGAACTTTTAACTGGAACTGCGTTCAGTTCCATCTCGATCACCGCTCTTAGCTTCGTCTGACTGACGCTCACTTTCCCTCCCCTGCAGCAAGTGAGCGCCCTCCGCGAAGTGTGGCGCGCCGCCGCCGCCGCGCACAACCGCGCCGGCCACGCCGCCGCCGCCGCCGCCGCGCTCGAGGCGCTCGCGCGCGCCGCGCCCCACGACAACCGCTCGCTGGCGCGCCTCGTCAAGGCGCTCGCCGCCATCGAGCCGCAGCGCGCGCGCCAGCTGGCCGCCTCGCTGCCCGCGCTGCACCACCGCGAGGTCAGTACTGCAGCGCAACCGCTCGCTGGCGCGCCTCGTCAAGGCGCTCGCCGCCATCGAGCCGCAGCGCGCGCGCCAGCTGGCCGCCTCGCTGCCCGCGCTGCACCACCGCGAGGTCAGTACTGCAGCGCGACCGCTCGCTGGCGCGCCTCGTCAAGGCGCTCGCCGCCATCGAGCCGCAGCGCGCGCGCCAGCTGGCCGCCTCGCTGCCCGCGCTGCACCACCGCGAGGTCAGTACTGCAGCGCGACCGCTCGCTGGCGCGCCTCGTCAAGGCGCTCGCCGCCATCGAGCCGCAGCGCGCGCGCCAGCTGGCCGCCTCGCTGCCCGCGCTGCACCACCGCGAGGTCAGTACTGCAGCGACGACCGCTCGCCGGCGCGCCTCGTCGAGGCATACTATACAACCTTCCAAACCAATAGCTGTAAACCACTTCACTTCAATCCTCTTTTTCTTTTTTATTCGACGAAAACAAACAACATTATAAAAGCGACAACAGTAATAACGACTTTAGTACGAACTCGCCTTAGACAGCTGTTTTCACTCATAAAACAATCCAAATATAAATGAAGACGTTATAAAACATTTAATTAACAAGTTCATGAAAATAAAAAAAATGCTATAATCTAGCCAACTAACTAAATAAACTATTTTGAGTTGAAATAAAACATTAATATTGAATACCATACCCATTTCAAAACATTGTCGAGTAAGAGAAAGTTTAAACAATAATATAAAGATTGATTTTCAAAAAAATCAGTACAGACTTTTTTTTTTATTACCTATTATCTAATTAATTCTTGATTAATCTTTACAATATTTTTTTCAGACCAATATCGATATAGATGCCTTAGAATCCTCAAAATGGATGATGGGTGCAAAAGTGGTCAAGAAAACGGTCAGCAAACAAGAACAGTCACCTGGGTAACATTTCATTCAATTTATATTAGAGTATCAATGAATTAACTAGTTAATCTGGCACACATTTTGACTGAACTAATTTTCCAGAACTCCTGGTTCTGAACTCCAACAGAAGAAAAAGCCGGCACGCAAGCGCAAGACGAAGCTACCTCCCAACGCTGACCTCTCCAAACCTCCGGATCCAGAAAGGTATTAGAAATTATACATCTATAGTAAACGATAAGTAAACGACTTTCAGTATGGATTTCTACCAGGAAGATCCACAGTTTCAAACCTTGCATTGTTGAATGATTTCACTACCGCCTCTATGGTTAATGGATCCCAAGTTGACGTAGTTTATACTGATTACAGTAAAGCTTTCGATCGAATTCAGCATGATCGGCTCTTATTCAAACTGAAACTGATTGGCATTAGTGGTGATCTTAATAATGCTGAAAGTAAACGACTTTCAGCATGGATTTCTACCAGGAAGATCCACAGTTTCAAACCTTGCATTGTTGAATGATTTCACTACCGCCTCTATGGTTAATGGATCCCAAGTTGACGTAGTTTATACTGATTACAGTAAAGCTTTCGATCGAATTCAGCATGATCGGCTCTTATTCAAACTGAAACTGATTGGCATTAGTGGTGATCTTCTGAGGTGGTTTGAATCGTACATCCGCAACAGAACGCAAGCTGTAGTTGTGAATAATTACATTTCTAGCTGGATCAAGGTCCCTAGTGGGGTGCCGCAGGGATCCCTGTTGGGACCCCTCTTATTCGTCATTTACATTAATGATATCAGCTGCTGCTTGCGATCTTCTAAATTATTATGCTTTGCTGATGATATGAAGATTTTCTCGGCTGTGAGATCCGTTCAAGATACGTGTGCGCTCCAAGATGACTTGAACCGCCTTGAATCTTACTGTCAAGTTAATTTTCTCGATTTGAATCCCCTTAAATGCTCCGTTGTTACGTACTCTAGGAAGACCAATACCATACATCATGTTTATCGGATAGGCTGCACTGCTCTTTCTAGGAATGTTTCGGTGAGGGATCTAGGGATTGTTCACGACTACAAACTGACGTTCGAGGATCATATTGATAGCATTGTGCGAAGAGCATCCAAGGCACTGGGTTTTATTTTACGTAGTTCCAAGGACTTTAATCAAATTAAAACGCTAAAAATATTGTACTGTATGTTCGTCAGAACTATTCTGGAGTATGCATCGCAAATTTGGAACCCCCGATATAAAATTTACAAAATGCGAATTGAACGCATACAGGAAAAGTTCGTAAAACATCTATGCTATCGTGCAGGGCTGTCGTATGACTCATCTAAATACGAAGACTTATGTAAAAAATTCCACCTTCTTCCGTTACACATGCGGCGTGATATTGCTGATATGGTCTACCTTATGAAAATCTCATCTGGTATGATTGATTGTCCTGAGCTTCTATATAAACTCTCTTTTAACGTACCCCGTAGTTCACGGCGAGCTGCACCATTTAACTTGCCTTTTTGTAGCACTAAATATAGAAAAAATAATTTTATCTACCGTTCAATGAATCAATTTAATATTTTATCAAATAATTTTGATTTGGATGTATTTAACACCAGTATTCGTGCGGCGAAGACACTCGTTAGTAGGCATTTCTTCAATGGCGAATAATTCAGTTATTTTTTGCAATTCTAATACCTACTATTGTTCTTGATTCATTTATGCTAACTTAAATTTAAGCTCACATTAGATTTAACTGTACTTTGGCTAACCGTGTGAATCTATTATTAGCTTTTTAAGTTTATACTTTGTAATTTATATTAATATTGTGTAAGCTGATGATTCACCGAATAATAAATAATAATAATAATAATAAATAATAAATAATAATAATAGTTATACATAAAAAAGAAGATTCTAAATGTTTGTGCACAAATAACTCAAAAACCACGGAACGGATTTTGATGGGATTTTCAAAATTTGATAGCATGGGGTACAACTTAAATCTAAGCTAAGTTTTCTCTCTAATCTAATTCTAATCTAATCTAATTCGGGTACGTAGAACCTGGGAAACAGCTAGAACTCTCCCTAGTACTAGCTTTCATACACAGAGGAGATCATTTTCGCCTTATTGTTAAATCGCGGTCAAAAGGGATACCTGCCTGCGAATTTTTCTATTGTCTACGCCACGGTTTTCAAATTTCTCTACCGGGCGGAAGCTATCTAGAATAAAAGTACTGTTCTCGAGGGATAGCAAGAAAACTTTCCACGCAGACGAAGTCGCGGGCGGCCGCTAGTACCTATATTATAATAACTCCACTAACTTACTATAAATAACTTATCTAATCAATCACCCACTACTTATATCAAAAATGTAAGTTTAAGTAGTTTCTATTAAACCACTAAACAAATTTTGATGAATTTATGTATAGAGATAGATTCAACCCCACTAACTTTTGTGAGGGGTCTCACTCCGCCCTTAAACTCTCATATTAGCCCACTGCTCGCGGCTGACTCAGTCAAGCCAGCGCACGAGGGATGTCATGTGTCGGTTGAGATAGAGCTACGCGACAGAAAGAGAAGCGCTTCGGAGGTGCTTATAATATTAGGCACGCAGCGCTGTGCAATTTGAAATTGTATAATTATTGCCGTGCAGTAAGAGTAGCTTATTATTTAATTGTCCTCGCGCGGATGAGCTTCTGTATGTTTAAGAACTTATTCTGTGCTTTGTCTCGAAAAATAATATCGAAGTGAAACAGGGGACGAAAGTTCTTATGGACTCGAAACAAAGTGCAGCAGAGCGCTGTGACTTCGATTTTTTCCACAGATTCAAAGTATTAATGAATTAACCCAAAATGGGAAAACCGTTTCTTCGGACCATCAAACTAAACGACTTTTATTATGGGACCAATTTTTGCGTGGCCGTTTTTTTCTATATACAGGATAAATTACAAGATTAGTGGATATAACTGACTCAAAATCGCGCTGCGCGGCCGATTGATTTTACTAAAGATAGTCAAAATTAACAAATATGGATCTTGTCTAAATAAATAAATAATAATAATAAAAAAATAGAATATATAATATAATAATAATAATAATAAAAAATACAAGAGTATTTGATAAAACTGGCTAAAAATCGCGCTGCGCGGCCTTTTTGAACGGGGGAGGGCGATTTGTTGAAAATGGTTACCTAGAGGGCGGCAAACTGCCTTCTACACCCCCCTTTGAGAACTTAGTAAATATTCAAATCTGAAGGGCGCCAGGGGCACACAATTAACGATCGCCCCGGGCCTCAAAAAGTCTTAGTCCGCCTGTGGTCCCTATTTACCTTATTC
The DNA here is from genome assembly GCA_928269145.1 of Agriphila tristella. Lineage (NCBI taxonomy): Eukaryota > Metazoa > Arthropoda > Insecta > Lepidoptera > Crambidae > Agriphila > Agriphila tristella. Next base: position 22,968,121 of record OV743436.1, on the reverse strand, counting down.
GGCATGTGGTTATTTTGTAACTAAAATAATTTGTGTTTATACAGATGGCTGCCTAAGTACGAGCGCACCGCGTACAGGAAGCGGCGCGGCGTGCGGCGTGACGTCATCAAGGGCAGCCAGGGCATGTCTACCACTGCTACGGACCAATAGTTAGTACCAGAACATACATTAGAACCTCTTCCTTTTTTTGAAGCAGGTTAAAAATCACTATCTCCTACTTCGATCAAGAATACCCTTCAGATGTTCAGTCAAGCAAGATTCTAAAAACGGCTTTTCAAAATAATGCACTACTTTCAAACTGGGCGGTTATTTTGTACAAGTATTATCTTCTATGTTTCTTATATATTTGAAGTTGAATTTGGAAGGAATAGTATTTTGCAGCTAGACAAAAATATTCATGAGATTCCAATGGGGAAGGCAACTGTCAAAATGGTGCTTCATAAACGGGAACGGGAAAGGGTAAAGAAACGGGAACGGGATACTACTAATATCTCTGGACCCATTTCTGATTATTGTAATAAACAGGCTTCCGCCCGCGACTTCGTCCGCGTGGATGTTAGAGAAATCCTTAGGGAACTTTCAACCAGGATCTGACCAGCCGATTTTACGCGATTAAGCGGGTCCCCACCAAGCGCTGCCTCGCGAGGCAAAACGTTTGCCGTGTGTGTCAGGCCTCGCACGGATCTTAAGGTTCCCTAAGGATTTTCTCTAACATCCACGCGGACGAAGTCGCGGGCGGAAGCTCGTACATTAATATTTTTTAATAATGCTAATAATTTTAATTGCCTTTTATACTACCAATACATTTCTCAGTTTACAATTCTGCTTCTCATCATAATTAATATAATTTCTTCTTAGTGACATGAGCAAGCAACAGCCCAGCACGGCCGCAGCGACGGCCGCGAAGAGCCCGCGCGTGGAGCCCAAGCAGCCCGACAGCGCGTGGCAGCGCAAGCAGCAGCAGAAGAAGAAGGGCAAAGGCCGCAAGTGGTAGAAAATAAACACTTTTGCAATATCACACGCCGTTTTATTTACTAATTTATTATCCTTGATACAGAACTATGCAGAAGTTGAGGAGACATGTAAAGAGATAGTTTTCCCAAGTACATTATTTTGTTTGTCTAAAGCCAACCTCAAATATTATAAGGTGAATGTCATCATTACCACAGCCTTAACTTCCTAATCCCGAAATCCTCTAGTCTCCAAGGGATACATGTCCCTGCTCAGGCATAGCAAGGTACGGGCAGGGAGGGGCAACTGCTACCCCTTATAAAGGCGGTCCGTTGCGACACTTTGTCTTAACATTAGATAACTTTTAGTAAAGATGGCATGGAGAAAGTGGATGATACAGAAGGAGGCCTTTGCTGGAGGCCACACAGGGGAGCACGACCAGAATACTTAAATGTTATTAAAATGTAAACTCTGAATTAAGGCTATAAATAAACAAAGATAACTTTTACTGACAAAAAAACCTTTATTATTTAAATCTTTTAAGATCCTATTAATATTATTTGAACTAGCATTATTTATCTCTTAGCATTTTTCCTTTTGGATTTCCCTGGTCTCTGGTTCTTCTTCTTATTGTTGGGTTGGAAGTTCTTAGTTTTGAAATTGAATGGCTTCTTTTTAGCAGAACTGTTAAATCCATCCATCTCATTAGTTGAATCCCTAGTATTTAACTTGGATCCTTTCTTTTTGCCTCCAAAACCAAACTTTTTATCTTTATGGTCTCGTTTTTTGTTAACTTTGTTATTTTGAGGTCCTTTGCCTTTCACATTTTTGCCTTTATTATCATCTAAGAAATCTAGATCGGCAGATTTGCCTTTTCTTACTCTCTTCAGTTGTTCTAACATATGCTTCTTATCTGCTTGTTGTTTTAACTTGGCATCAATCTGCAAACAAGAAAGTAGTGAGTAGTTCACATAGAAAATTAATGATGAAATTACATTGTTAGGCCCTACCACCTAACTTACATGGCTATCATAATCGCTTTCATTTGACAGATGGATGTGACACATTGCTACTCCTTTTTGGCACAAATAAAACCTTACCAAAGTAGCAATGTATCACATCTATCTGTTAAATAAATGATAGCGATAGCCTTGTAAGTTAACCGGTAAGGCCCCAGAAGACTTACTTGAACTCGTTTGGCAATTTTCTTTTGATCTCTAAGTTGTCTAACTTTTTCTGTTCGAGCTTGGGCAGCTTGCTTGGCCATCAAATTCTTGCGCACCTTCTGCATGTGCTCATCAGTCTTCGCCATCTCAGCAAAATAATCATCTGGCCTATAAATATAATATACAATCAGAAAAGGCAAATCTACTAATTAGATTTTTAAGACCTAAATATATTTAGAGAACCAAATAATACACAAAAAAATATATATATGGAGTTAAAAGCTTCTCGAATGGACAAATGGCCAAATGTAAGACAAAGTTTTCATAGTCTACCTCCTTGTAGGAATGCCCAGTTCCTTGAGCAATTTGATGCCTTCCACAACAGCTGCTTGTGCTTGGCGATGGATAAGATTCTCTCTTTTGAACTCATTTAGTACGGGATCCTCAGCAGGGTTATAATCTTTATGCCCCTTGCTATTTTCTTTGACATTCCTGAAAAGTAACAGTTGCACATGTTAACTTAAAAAAAAACCACTACACTGGGTGTTTTTTACCGTGCGATCAAACCAAAACATGAATTGATATAAAATATTTTTAATTACTTTCTCCTCTGAGCTGTTTCTTGTATTTGCAGTGCTATATCGGGTGCCATCGGTGCAACGGTAGTCACCAAATCTAAAGTTTCTACCCATGGTAATTTTAGCCTAAATTCTTTCAATTTTGTTTTCAAATCCGCAACATTGTTAACGTAATGTTTTTCAACTTTTTCTACTTCTTCATTCAGACCTGGCTTTAGTAAACCTTTAGCGAAAGCCTCTTGTAACTGTAATAAAAACGAAGCAAATTTTTATTTCACCGCTGACGCTTTTTAAGCAATAAAATCAAACAAAAAATTACCTCTTCATCGGAATCGACTTCAGAGTCACTATCGTTTAAAATGAAGTCGGTCATTACGAAAGTATAAATTATTTTATTCGACAAACTCAAAAGTATTTTATAACCCCACTTTTGACAAAACAACGTGAACGTGACGGACAATAATATTAATCTATGGTCATCAGTGTGACCAGCCCAAGGAGATTAATATAAAGCCGCGATTACATATCTGCACCCTGATTATCTAAAAAGAAACTAGTTAGCGACCGGTTGCATTTGACATACAATTTGACCATAAAGAGTTGAAATTAAATAAAATGGAACTAAAATTTTTCAGTAAAAAATTTAGTAAGTGTTGCCAATTTATTAGTGATTTTGACGTGTTTACATAGAAAGTGGCGCCCTCAATTTTTGTCAACTCTTTATGGTCAAGCTGTACATTGCCACTTTTCTTTGGTATGTTATTTCTTAACCCAAAAAGAAGTAGCAATGGATTACTATCCCCGTCAATTGGTAATGCGCTGGAACCTTGTCGAATTAACATACACATCATCGTCATCCGCAACTAAAAATGACAAAAAACAGTAAAATTCTAATAGGTAATATAGTATATTAATTATTGAATTCTTATTTTCAATAAGTAAGGGTCTAGGTATATGAGAAAATTACAATTGTTTTTCGTTTTTGAGGTTAAAATCATGGCCGCCAGGCGCATTACCAATTGACGCGGATAGTAAGATCATCTGTAAACTGCAACCAGTCGCTAGGTGGTTTTTAATTAAATAATCAGCCCGCCGATTTAGCAAACCAATGAGTTGCCACCCGTATAAATAAGTTAAATTTTAACAGTGAATTTGCACAAATAACAGAAAGGACAACATTTTTTTTTATTTTTTATTTTCAATTCTCATCTCCAATCCTAAACAATGTTTGCTTTTCCGTTATAGTGTAAATTCAATTTTAAAATCGAACTTATTCTACAATATTTTATTGTCAAGTACGGGTGGCAACCTGAAATTGGTTCCTAAAATCGGCGTATGTAATCGAGGCTTAAGGAGTGAGTGCTCTGCAAACATTCTCACTATTCGTTTAAGCCTCGATTACATACGCCAATTTAGCTTCCTAGCTAGGAACCAATTTAGAGATGCCACCCGTATAAATAAGATCAATTTTAACAGTAAATTTGCACAAATAACGGAAAAGTCATCATTTTTTATAATTTTTTATTTTCTATTCTCATCTACAATCTTAAACAATGTTTACTTTTCCGTTAAAGTGTTAATTCAATTTTAAAATCGATGTTATTGTACAATATTTTATTATACACCGTCATTTTGTAGTCGTTTTAATTAGCTTAAGGGAGTGTTCTACTAATGAAAATAAAAATTTTTGCCAAAGAAACATGGGTCGAAAAACGACAAAAATTTTTGACTTCCCCATACAAATACAATGATTTAGCTGTCTAGTTAGTATGGGAGGACCAAAATTTTTTGACGTTTTTTGACCCATGTTTCTTGGGCAAAAATGTTTAGTTTCATGGGTACAACACACCCTTAAGTTAATTAAAACGACTACAAAATGACGGTGTATAGTACGGGTGGCAACCCGAAATTGGTTCCTAGCTAGGATCATAGACTTAGAAAATTTGTTTATGGCTAGGATGCTAAATCGGCGAGCCTCGATTACATACGCCGATTTAGCTTCCTTACTGGGGATCCAATCTAGGAACCCAAATTGGATGTAGCGATCAGTGATCACACTATGCCCCAATTAGGACATGATTTCACTGATTAGGGTTGTCACCAGTACTTGACAATAACATTATTGTACATAGATTAAACAATGAGTTTTCACTATTAACGGAAACGTAAAATAGGTTTTGATGAGTACTCTGATAGGAAATGGTTTGATGATGAAGGCGGACGGAAAAAGGCCACTAGAACTCTGTAATAAAAAAGATGGCGGTCAACTTTATTGTTTGTGGGCCGATTTCGATGAAACTCGGTTTTGTTACTATTTTGACAAAAAATAACAACGAAATAGTGAAAATATTAAAAATCCAAGATGGCGGTCAACATTTTTGTTTGTGGGCCGATTTCGATGAAACTCGGTTTTTGGCACTATTTTAACAAGAAAATAATAACACAATTTTTCAAATACTAAAAATCCAAGATGGTGGTCAACTTTTGTTTTTGGGCCGATTTCGATAAAACTCGGTTTTTGGTCCTATTTTGACAAGAAAATAACAACGCAATATTGAAAATATTAAGAAATCCAAGATGGCGGCCAACATTTTTTTTGTGGGCCGATTTCGATGAAACTCGGTTTTTGGTACTAATTTAACAAGAAAATAACAACACAATTTTTCAAATACTAAAAATCCAAGATGGCGGTCAACTTTTTTGTTTTTGGGCCGATTTCGATAAAACTCGGTTTTTAGTCCTATTTTGAAAAGAAAATAACAACGCAATATTGAAAATATTAAGAAATCCAAGATGGCGGCCAACATTTTTTTTGTGGGCCGATTTCAATGAAACTCGGGTTTTTGGTACTAATTTAACAAGAAAATAACAACACAATTTTTCAAATACTAAAAATCCAAGATGGCGGTCAACTTTTGTTTTTGGGCCGATTTCGATAAAACTCGGTTTTTGGTCCTATTTTGACAAGAAAATAACAACGCAATATTGAAAATATTAAGAAATCCAAGATGGTAGCCAACATTTTTTTTTGTGGGCCGAATTCGATGAAACTCGGTTTTTGGTACTATTTTAACATGAAAATAACAGCACATTTTTTTAAATACTAAAAATAGTAGTAGTTAGTACCAAAACCCGGGTTTTATCGAAATCGGACTACGAACAAAAAACTACGCCACTATCTTGGATTTTTTAATATTTTTAACATTTCCTTGTTATTTTTTGTCAAAGTAGTAACAAAACCGAGTTTCTTTGAAATCGGCCCATAAACAAAAAAGTTAGCCGCCATCTTGGATTTTTTGTATTTGAAAAATTGAGTTGTTATTTTCTTGTCAAAATAGTAGCAAAAACTGAGTTTCATCGAAATCGGCCCACAAACAAAAAAGATGGCCGCAATCTTGGATTTTAAGTATTTAAATAATTGAGTTGTTATTTTCTTGTCAAAATAGTACCAAAAACAGAGTTACATTGAAATCGGCTTACAAACAAAAATGTTGGCTGCCATCTTGGATATTTTATTATTATTTTTAACATTTCGTTGTTATTTTTATGTCAAAGTAGAAACAAAACCGAGTTTCATTGAAATCGGCCTAAAATCAAAAAAGTTGGCCCCCATCTTGGATTTTTAGTACGCACTCAAATGGTAGTGGTGGTGGTAATGCAAAGTAAATTATTGACAAGCCATGCTTGATCATCTAGGGGCTATTTATAATGAGAAATAGGTGCCGGCATATAACTTGGCAAAACAAAGATGATACAAAAGATGCACTGAGTTTAATGTTTGTAGCTGCTGCGCATCTTTTGTCTCATCTTTGTCTTGCCAAATTACGTGCCGGTAGTAATACACCCGCATAAATGCAAGCTAAAGAGAAAATATGACTGAAGATTTGGCTGCATGACCAAAGTTTCATTTGCCTTACCTAGACAGCCTTGGCTAGGGAGGCAACCCTTAAATTCCCCAACTAGGATCCAATTCGGGGCTTCGTTTCCAATCTGAAATTGGGTCCCTAGTAAGGAAGCTAAATCGGCGTATGTAATCGAGGCTTAAAGACTAACATACATAATAAAACAATCTTAAATATTACACTTTATCACGTATTGACAGCGACGTGTTGCGCAACGCATCCACAATAGTAGTTTATGATACAAGGTTGGTATGGAGGTTTTAAAAAACCTTAACAACCGTGTGCCATACTACGTTTTTCAATACATTTGCGAGAAAACATTATGGTACTACTGAAATTGTAATCTACCTATACATATAATTAAACTGTAAATTCTAAATATTTGTGCGCGAATTACGCAAAAACCGCTCAAAGAATTTTGATGGATTTTTCACAGTTTAGTATATTGAGGTCAAACTTAAAATCTAAGCTATGTTTCATCAAATTCAGGTGGGTGGAACCAGGGAAACAGCTTGAACTCTCCGTAGTACTCGCTTTCATACACTAAAGGGGTCATTTTAAACTGGTTGCAATATGTTTCTACTATCTACGCGGATGAAGTCGCGGGCGGAAGCTAGTAGAAATTAAAAAAAAAACGTTCGTAAACAAAAACGCACGGCGCTGGCGTGCGGTAAAATCAACTTTCCTGTTGTACTTATCCGTAAACAAAAACGGATTTTTCTAAGGTATACTAGGTACCTTTTTATTTTTACGATCGATTGTGACACTCGGCTGCGCCTCGTGCACAAAAGTGCCCCTGACTATTTCGACGCGGCTGAAATATTATTAACCGATTCACAAAAATCAACTAATGCACTTCTCGTCTGCTTCCGCATCTTTCAATACCTTTACCATGACGATCGGTCAATAATCATAGAAACTACATCACTTTTTATACACCGAAATACCCGTTTTTCATTAGCGTATAGTTGGCAGACTCACCATGGAATTAGAAGGTTTTGACTAGGTCAAAAAAATGTTAATAAATAGTGATAAATAGTGAACTATAGCATATAAATAGTGATACTATGATTCAAAAGATATTTGAGTATCTTGGTGAGGCTGCAAACTTGACGTCAAGTTGGCAGACACCTTAAGAAATACAGTTCGTATCATTATGATTTATATGCCAAAAAATTGTTAGAAAATAGTGAATCGTATACGCAAAATTTCAATAACATTGCTTCAATACAAGCCGAGATATTACGGTCTCTAAGTGGGCTGCCAACTTGACGTTTCAGGCTATAGCGATTCCAGAGAAACGGGTACAAGTTTTAAACAAATAAATATATCAAAAAATTGTTAGTGAAATTGTGATTCCTACGATATAAATAAAACAAGAATTCTTCATTGCTATTTTCTAAAAATCGAATGTTAACTTTTACATAATACTCTGAATAGGATGTCGATCAATATTGAACTTTGCTCCACAGGAATAAGGTTCCAACTTTATTGCAATCGTGAGGTGAGTACTATCAAGCATAAAAGTGAGATTTATATTTTTAGCCATATCCTCGAATTATTATTACACTTGTTTTATTAATTAAATGTTGGTATCAAACAATAACGATATTCATTAATAACATTTGGTATCAAACAATAACGATATTCATTACAATAGCGCCATCTCTCGGAAAAGATTGTCAGTTTCTCAGTTATAATTAAAAGTTAGGTGCCTATATATTTATTTTTAAAATTCAAAAAGGCAAATCATAGCGTGCCAACCACTTTTAGTCCGTCAACTGTCTATTTTTACGAACGGTGGCTTTTGCGCCAACAATAAAGGCGATGATCGACTGTATAAAGACTACTCTTTAGTAGGCTGTGGTCAATACCCTACTCTTAATTCAATATTATTAATTCAGGAGAAACTATTAATAATTTCTACTTATATTACTTCCTACCTACTCACATACCAACTGATACTCATTTTACTATAAATCTCACCAGATAATAATAATAATATCTTTATTCTAACTCATACATAAATAGGTACCTAACGTTAAATTATAACTGAGAAATTGACAATCTTTTCCGAGAGATGGCGCTATTGCTATGATTGTTATTAATGAATATCGTTATTGTTTGATACCAACACTTAATTAATAAAACAAGTGTAATAATACTTGGAGGACATGGCTAAAAATATAAATCTCACTTTTTTGCTTGATAGTACTCACCTCACGATTGCAATAAAGTTGGAACCTTATTCCTGTGGAGCAAAGTTCAATATTGATCGACATCCTATTCAGAGTATTATGTAAAAGTTAACATTCGATTTTTAGAAAATAGCAATGAAGAATTCTTGTTTTATTTATATCGTAGGAATCACAATTTCACTAACAATTTTTTGATATATTTATTTGTTTAAAACTTGTACCCGTTTCTCTGGAATCGCTATTGCCTGAAACGTCAAGTTGGCAGCCCACTTAGAGACCGTAATATCTCGGCTTGTATTGAAGCAATGTTATTGAAATTTTGCGTATACGATTCACTATTTTCTAACAATTTTTTGGCATATAAATCATAATGATACGAACTGTATTTCTTAAGGTGTCTGCCAACTTGACTTCAAGTTTGCAGCCTCACCAAGATACTCAAATATCTTTTGAATCATAGTATCACTATTTATATGCTATAGTTCACTATTTATCACTATTTATTAACAATTTTTTGACCTAGTCAAAACCTTCTAATTCCATAGTGAGTCTGCCAACTATACGCTAATCGTTTTTCTACAATTCCAAATCTAAAGGGACTACCTACAGGTCACAATAAAATTATAAACCGATTTTCAAAAAAAAATCGCTATTTTGTTTAGCTAAACTAATAGCCTAGGACCCTTTTTTTATTTTTTCTTAAGTCGGTTTTTTTCTCGAAATATTTACAATTTAGTAAACAAACACCCCCAAAAAATCCGAATTTTTCGAAATTTCAAAAAAAGTTACCAGCCGATTTTCAAAATTCAAACGTTCACACGTGTCTCAATAAATTCCTTAACTTTTGGTACTATTCTCATCTCGATCCTCTTAAAATCCTCGGAACTATGACCAAAAATACGTCTCAGGCGATTTGCATTTGATAACCATTTTCAATGGTAAAAGATTTTAAGGGCTCCCGAGACGGTCAAACGGTTTGATTCAAACTTTACGTGTTTGATCCATAGACTTAGAAAATTTTTTGCTATGCTCATTGATCAAACAGTTTGATGTCAGTTTGAAGGATCTGTCAACGGCACTGCGCAGTTCGATTCGGTACGCTGTTGACTATGACACAGACAAGATGCATTCGAACAAGGATCGCAATTTTCGGTAAAATTTCTATCGAATACTTTTAACGCATATGTAATTTTTTTTTATCGCTACCGCCTTTTTATTTTTATTGTAGTTTTTTATCATAGTTTTGATTTCACCTTCCACAATTCAGGTGCTTCTTAATACAATGATAATAGCAATGAAGTTAATTCACGGTCAGAATGATGATGATGACTTTCCGACGACTCCAGACTTCCAATTTCAATATCTTCGTCCGACATCTTCGTCACACACAAGCTACAAAATTCAACGCAAACAAAACTAGTTTGTTCAAACGTGCGGAAAATTTACTCTATGGCGATGGATCGAGGGATTTTCCAGGCAACGTTCCTTAAAAATTTACTAGATGGCGCTGTCCAATTTCCTTAGTAGTATAGTATGAACGTGGTACAAATAGTCCAACCAAAGAGAAGCATTGACAGTGTCAAGCACAGATTACATAATACTATAGTACAGATACCTCATCCCATACTAAAGAAATGGCCATCGTAAGGCGACTATCGGGGCGATTAAAAATGTTTTTCTTGTAGCATGCTAGATGGCGCCGCTATCGTCGCAGCATGCTTAGCATCAATAGCAACAAACTTTACCAAATTTTCAACGCAAAAAGCAGAACGATCTTATTAGTACAAATTATTGCCGATAGGTGTCACTCAATTTTTATTGAAAGGACATGTCCTAATTTGGGCCACGTCTATGTACACCACCCTCAAAGATGGAGAAAAATACACTGATTCTGAGAAAAATACAAATAATTTTATAGAATGCATGGTTAAATGGTTATTAATAAAAACAGATCAATATTTTTTACTTGAAATAAAGTGTCAAATATGGCAACTCTCCGTTAAAAAGCCGTCAGTGGGCGCATTCTGCCAGACAAATCTTTGAGTCATCGATTGCCATTTTTAACCATGGAAAGTATAGCGGTAGGTGCTTAGGGTGTTTCTACACGGTGCAAGTAGCCCGCGCAAGTTGAGCACTTGCGCAGGTTACATGCTCCGTGGAAACACGTAAAGCGGGTCCAGCTCCATAGCATTGTACACTCGCGCAAGTAACCCGTGCCTCAACGTGCGCAAGATACATGCACCGTGTAGCACAAGGACGGATAGAGCATTACTATCGCTTTGAGATAAGCGGTCTAGCTGCCGGTATTGATCAATATTTTACTTTCCATGGTTAAAATGTACTCTCTATGGCGATCGATGACTCAAAGAGTCACTGTCATTGAGTTCTACCTACTCTGTGCTGTGGGTTGTTGTGTTGTTACACAGACGTTTAAGAACGTAGACAGAGAAACCTCTGTCTACGTTTAAGAAGTTGTTAACATCTTCCGCCATGATGCTTTTTTTATGCGTTTTTGCATTTTGTTTAATATTCCTTCCAGAAAACAAAGCGATTTTAAAGAAATTGAATAATTAGAAACTGTTTATCGTGTCTTTATCTATTTTTGGTATACTGTACAAAGACGTGGCCCAGACCTCATACATTTTTGGACATCACCTTTATTTATTAAACCCTTCATTTTACTGCTTCTTTACATTTGGTGATTTTTTTAAGAAACAATTTAAAAGTTTCATGACTATTTTTATCTGTATTTGAATATTACAAAAACAAATCGAAGCAGGTACCGCCATCTAGTGAGGTAAATTTAAACTAATTCTAGCATTAGTTTAAATATGCCACTAGATGGCGGTACCTGCTAACTAAGCCACATCTGTTGTTCCCGATGAGACCCCATGGTGTCAAGTGTGTTTTCTATGATCGACAATCGTTTTGCGGCGACAAAAATGTTGTTGAATATAATAATTATAATGTAATATGGTTAGCTTATTAACATTTTGTTGTGTACAGGGACGTATTTACCCTAGGGTCCAAGGGGGCCATGGCCCAGGGCGGCTCGGCTATGGGCCATGGGCCCTATTTTTGAATCGCTCGGCTGGCGTCGAGCGCTCGTTTCTACTGATTTTCGTTCGACAAATGTATGAGCTGTCGAACGAAAATCAGTAGAAACGAGCGCTCGACGCCAGCCGAGCGATTCAAAAATAGGGCCCCAGCTTCGGGACGCCTTTTGAAATTATTCGTGAGAAGAGTTGCAATTTACGACGATGACGAGTTTTTTTACGATGGTATACTCTTTATTACTTCTAGCACATCACTGACGTCCATTATGTACAAGTACGCGTACTTGTATAATAGACGTCAGGGTAGCACATTCATATACCATAGTACCAAACCAAGCAAGGTTGTTGGGAATTAGATAGCGCCATCTAGTACATTTTTAAGGAACGTTGTCTGGAAAATCCCTCGATAAATCACCTAACCTGGCTACACTGGGCGTTAAAAATAACGCTCGTAAGAACACCGTCGAAACAAGGCGGTAAAAAAATCGCTCGTGCATTCAAACGATCGCATTACGTGCCCACTGTCAGGTGAGTACGCGGCTTAAAAAGTAAATAAAAATAAATGGTCATAGATTGTCTATGATATTGTCTTTGAATACATGCCCAAAAAAAATCAAGCCAAAGACTCCGTCAATTTAGCAACTCTTTTTATTCAATAGTTGAATGTTTTTACCTAATTTAATTTTTTTTGTGAACAAAAGTAAATAATTCAAAATTATTATTTTCGAAAAAAGGAGGCCTTTTTAGAAATTATTTAGTTTTGACTTCATTATAAAAAAAAAGTGTTGCTGCTGACCGGATATCGGTAGTACTCGGACATGTTTCGAGAGGCCCCGTTGTTTTGTATCAAGAAAATGCAATGGCCGCCATCTTCGACTCTTGTGAATGTTTTGGTCGTAGTTGCGAACTTTGAGGGCTACTTCATTTGTGCTATGCAATTATTTGATGGAAATTGTTTCGCCAAGTCGTGAGTGTTAATAAGTCTTTTGCGCACAGGTTAGTAATGAATTATTATAATAATTTCGCTAAAAGTGTTTACATCTGGATTTCTTGCTTCGAAGCTTTTTGTGATGTTGTCATATTTGATACATATTCGACGTGTTTGTTCTAATTCAACTTATTAAGCTTAACATTGGTATAGTTAAGTAATAATTGTGAAGTTTCTCAAGCTTCAAGAAATATACAAACCTCATTTTTAGTACGTACTTATATTTCTCCTTTTCTTTGTCACTAAGTGGACTTGAGTACCCAGCCAGATCTATAATCGGCGTTATTAAAACATTGACTATTTTAACGATACTTTAGATGAATTTAGTTTAGTGTTTACTTTTTTTGATGTTTAGCAGCGAGACATTTCAGTTTCCGTGCGACATTAATGGCGGCAGTGGATTAACCTATTCACTTATTTTGTGCATTTATATCGTTGAATCTGGTTCTTTTGCCCTATTATTTGTGTTTTTCATGATATTTTCTCGTAGGGAATCTATAGAAATGACTTTCTGTTTGTTTCTGGAACAATGACCTCGAGGGTCGTGTCTATCGTTTTATTGGACTAAAAATATTTTACCAAGAAAAATATGATCTGCTTCGCCCCTATTCGTGATGATTGTGAAGATAGATGGATAAAAAGTCAATTTTCGATTGCAGTCACATGAAATAAATTTGGAGGCCGAGGTGCTCTCCAAGGCGTCATCTCGGGTTTGACCCAAGATGATAGTATTTACAGCATGTCAGCTTCATCAGAATATGAACCAGCGGCCCGGCAAGTGAGTACTTGAGTTATTTTTACTATCCATTACCTTTTTTCTTAGCTATCGCTATTTTGTTCATCTTGTCAACTATAATCACTTTCAAGCAAATTCATCACATTCATGCTATGTCTTAGGATTACATTTTATTATAATAAAGTTAATTATTCTGTATTGGCTATTGATGAGAATATTACATACCTAGGTACTCATATCACTTTGTTAGTCTCATACTTCTTAGCATTTCAGTGTTTGGTTTCATACTTTTTCATAAAACTGTGATAATAAATAAACGATTGTAAAAAGAAAGTGTATTTATTAATTAAATCCCTTTAGCATTAGTCCTTAGCATTATTTAATGTACTTAGTGAGTATCGATAATACTTTTCTCACATACATTTTTAGCTACTATCATGATATTCTGAATGAGGGCATTTGATATGATTGTGTCACTTCGTTATTCATTTATGTATAAGTGTTAAAATATATGTTGATTATATGATAATAAATTCATTTGATGAGGGACAAACACAATAACCTAAGATATTGTATTGTTTCAAGTATAAAACTGTTTTTTGATTTTTGTTCCATGATAATATTGTATTGTGTCAAGTTACGTGTATATTCTAGTTATTTACTGTAGTATTATGTAAATGTTATGAATACATATTTAGTCATATCATGTTCTTTTTGTTATAGAATTACGGGCCGACCACCTCCAGTGAAAATGTATATGAACATGTATTGGAACACAAACTAACAGAAACAATGAATGTTCCCAATGTTAGACCTCCTGTTTTAAGGGCCTTGCCCATTTCTCCTACTGATGGTGACCCCGAGCCTGATTCCACTAATCCTGAAAGTATAATACAATCTGTACACAACAAAACAGAGAAAGAAGTAGAATATCATATTGCAGAGAAAGCTTGTGATGCGGAAATGTCTGTTGACTCCCTCCCTGGAATAGTGAGGATTGAGGAGACTACCATAGACAATGTGGGCCACATTGCATACCCTATTCTACATGAAGCAGATGATTCTAATGATGATAATTATGTAGACAACGCAGCGACTCTAATTCAAGCTCCATTAAACACTGCTATTGTTCACAATGTCTCTAAGTTGCCTCAAAACTTTACAATTAATGTTGACCCAAGTGTTGGCAACTTAACGGCTATCCATAATGTATCTCAAGATGTTTCTGGGAGCCAGACTCTTTGGCTGCCTACAATTCTTGCAACAAGTGCTGCTACTACAGATAATAAAAGTGATGATGATAGACAACAGTCTGGTGTCTCACAAATAATAATCAGCGACAGCTATGTCAACGATCCCAATCAAGCAGGAAGAAGAGCTAATTTAGTTACAGAAACTAGCTACATTACCAGACCTAAGACTTCTAAAGTACAGATTCTAAGCAATATATCTCTGCCGAAGAATGCTAATTACACACAGCAATATATAACACAAGGAAAAGAAATCGCAGCTCCAGTTTATGGCACACAGAATCATATTTATAAACTTGGACCAGGTGTAGTGTCGCAAAAGCATTTAAATAATTCAGTGCTTTGTACGAAACCTCCAAAAAGCCAATCATTAATAGGCTGTTCAACACTAGCCCCTAATATTATCAACAGCAGTCCAGTCAAGAATGTGACCTACAGTCACACATTTACTAAGGGCACAAATCTAAATAAAACACTGAATAAAGTAAACAATGGTGCTAATGTCAATGCTTTGGTGGCTGCTTCTTCAGGAAACACACAATGCCATATCTTATCTCGTGTGGTTTCTGGTCCAAATAAGATGTCGGTTCACTCGGGGAGAAAATCTGTTAATACGTTCAAAGGTCCCAAGAGTTCCAGCCAGGTGTCTGGCCAGAAGAATCAGTCGAGAGCTATTAAAATAATACAGCAAACTGGGACTGTCAACAAGTCAGAAACGAAAACCTGGCCAGTTGCCAGTGTTACATATAAGAGTCAACAGCCATCTTTTGGGATTGTAGACTCTAATGCTTCCAAGATCATACAAAAAGTTGGTAGTCCAACACACAAAAGTCACCAACAAATGTCCATACAAAAGTTTCCAGCTAAAGGAGAGCGTTTGGTCCTGCAGTCGCCTTGTGGTCCAGTCTTGATTTCTACTGCTCCCATAAGTACAAGCTTGGCTAAGGGTCCTCATTATGTACAATCTGGTTCCACTCCTAACTTACGCTACGTACAAACTTATGGAACTGTAGAGAATCCGCTTTCTACTGTGTCCCAAGTATCAGCTAATCAGCAACTGACAGCACAAATATTGCAATCACTGTCACAGCCCAAACTTATGTTACAAACCAGCCCGACTCCAGTCATCAATCACTCGCCACCGCCCCCACCACCAAACACTGCTTTGATTGATGAAGCGGCTGAATTAAAATCTAACAATCAAATCAGAATAGTATTGTAAGTATTTGAAAATGTTACTCCTTTTTTATTTTTAGACTTATTATTTAATACTAGCGGCCGCCCGCGGTTTCACCCGCGTGGTTCCCGTTCCCGTGGGAATATTGGGATAAAAAGTATCCTATATTTTAATCCAGGCTATCAACTATCTGTGTGCCAAATTTCAACCAAATCCGTTCAGTAGTTTTTGCGTGATTGAGGAACAAACATCCAAACCCACAAACTTTCACATTTATAATATTAGTAGGATGAAGATTTATTAACACTTAAATGTTTATTTTGTTTCAGTGGTGATAAATCAACTTTGCTCACAGCAGATGACATTATTGGTATGGAAGAGAGACCTAATTTGTCTGAAGAATTGCGACGGTATTCATTCCAGGCTTTAGCATTCATAATGTTGGATCACACTTATTCTTTGCCTGCTCAGAAACAGCCTACTGTTTCTAGTCCCACCACTACTGCTCCTCCTCTAATCGCTCCTCCAGTTATCGTCTCGCCAACACAAATTGTTGCCCCAATTAGTCCATTGAAAAGGACATCTCCTGTAATAATGTCTACAGCATCATATGACCTGCCTATAACATTGCCTACGAGTGTCGACGGAACGATACCTGCACCTGTGACTACTCTACCACTGGGAACCATTACATATAAACCGCAGCCACCACCAGTTCAGGACGAAGACACAGCTTCTGTAATCTCGTCTGTTGATGGTGAGAGAAGGACAGCCGCTCAAGGTGGCAGTGACACCGAAACTGCTCCAGAGGGTGAAGAAGAAGGCAAAACTAGATGCATTTGTGATTTCACGCATGACGATGGTTACATGATATGCTGTGATCGATGCGGCGAATGGCAACATGTAGATTGCATGGGCATAGATAGACAGAACATACCTGATGCCTACATGTGCGAACTGTGTATGCCACGCCCGATAGATCGCCGACACGCTCGTGCTATTCAACTTAGAAAACGAGAAGAGTTAAGCGCGTTAGGAGCCTCTGATACGGACTCTTCCGAGAGTAATCGCTTACCTGGGCAAAGACGAAAGCGCTTGCTTACAGTTACCACTTATACTGATACAAGTGGATCATGTGTTACCACATACAATTCGAGTATCCCAGTTCTCCCGCCTTTACCCCAACCGAGTCTAGCCTTGCCGAAACGTGGTCCGAAGCGGCCGAAAAAAGCCGACATTATAAGAAAAGGAGCAAAGCGAAAACTCGTCGAAAAACGTGTTAAACGTAAAAAGGAAATGATGATGAACAGAAACAAATATAACTCTAATATGTCCAACCAATCACATTGGCAAGAATCATATGAACTTGCCATGACTAATCATTATAGTCCTGAACTTAGAGCAAAAATAATGAAGTACAGTAGTAGGATTGGAAATACGCCTAATTTGTCAACAGCCATCACTGCACACTTCTGCACAACGGTTCCTCATGCTGGTGGAAAAATTCTCATTGCTACAAAAGATTTAAAAGAAAATACTCCAATAATAGAGTTGAGAGGAAAGTATATGCTGTCTAACCAGCACAGACCTCAGTTACAAAATTCAGCCCGTGCTGGCAGTCAAAAGCCTGGGCCTTTTGTATTCTTTTACAGATTACCTAAAGACAACACTCAGATATGTATTGATACCAGAACTTATGGTAATGAAGCGAGATTTGTGAGGAGGTCTTGTAAACCAAATGCAGAATTGCAACATTGTATTGTCAAAGGTGCTTTACATGTGTACTTGGTAACAATTGGAGTTATTCAATCTGACACAGAAATTACAGTGGGTCATGATTCTGACGGCAGCAAACAGCCATGTGCTTGTGGTAATCCTAAACACTGTAAAATCAATGGACTGAATCCACCTCTTAGAAAGAGTGTAGATTATCCACCACGCGAGAAGAGAAGCAGAAACAGGTGCCTTAGTTCTTCTTCTTTACTTTCGCCACCATTGGAGCAAGTATCGTCACCTGTGGAAGAATTCTTTCCATTACCAGTAAAGATTGAAAAGAAATCTCCATTCAAACTTGAGATTAAACACGAGCTTCCACCGATGTCTCCAGTTCATAATGCTGTCACAGCTCTTACTTTTGATGAGCCTGTTAAAGAGGAACCGTTAGAAGATGAAATTAAAGAGAAACCTGAAATGGATTTAACGGCCAAGGAGGAATTAAAACTTGACATTGATGAACCAGATTTTATCAAAACTGAAATCACAATAGAGGAACCTGAAAATTTTGAAGAAAATGTCAAACCAAATGTAATACCTAAACCGATAGTAATACCTAAAGAAGATATACCTCCACCAGAAATCATCCCTGAACCAGTTATTGAAGAACCTACACCGCCTAGACCACCAGTGGAAGAAATCAAGTATGTAAAACCAGAAATTAAACTTGAAAATGAAAAAATATTTTCTGATGAAGAAAAACCAAAAATGTGCTTTACATGTATACTTGAAGAAAAGAAAATAAAAGAAATTGAGAAAGAAATCAAACATGAAAAAGAAATCAAACATGAGAAAGAAATCAAACCTGAGAAAGAAATCAAACCAGAGGATGATAGGGCAGTGACTCGTGAAATGGCAGCAAAGTCAGCTTGTCACGATAGGTCATCTAGATCTAGCAGAACTTGCGTAAATCAGGACTCCTTAGATGACAAAACTGATGATTCGCAAGACAAAATTACTACAGTTACTAAAGAAAAAGATAAAAAGAAAATGGTAAGACTTATTCTAAACTGAAACTTAACCTGTATATGTAATGTATTTTGAATTTGTATTTTTAAAATGTTGCTTTTATACTTTTAGACTCGTGAGGAACGAAAAATGGAAGCAATAATGAAAGCATTCGAAAGAATGGAAAAGGCTCAGCAGCGTAAACAAGAAGTGAAAGAACGACAGAAACGCAGGGAGTCGGACCCGCACCCCAGCGGCAACGATAAAGATGACGACGAGGAAGCTCACAATATTACTAAGAAAAGAAGAAGGTAGGTTAGGCAGTAAATTGTCTAAGGTTTACTGTAACATTTATTTTCATCTATTATTGTTTTTTATAGCTATGCGATTTGTAAATATGCAGTTTTTGATTAGAAATATGTTTATAAAAACAGGATGTTTCATAATCTGTGAAACTTTGTTTTTTATTTGTATGTGAAACTGCAAAGTGACAACCCATATTCGGCTCTATGGGTTTTAATTGGCCCCACAGACATCTGATAGTGACACACTATAATTCCTATATTTTACAAATGTCTCGCTAGGATTCTTCAAAATTCCTCACCCCAATTTATAAACGGGCATCATGATTTTAATAATCCAACTAACATTATTGGATTTTTTCATTTCACAAATGCTATTTTTACATTAAGATAAATAAATACTAGCTAGAATTGTAAGGGAACATATGAACATACATACATACCGGTAGGGATGTTCGATCCGATCCGATACTTGCGTGGATCGATACAATGCGTTACGATCCACTCGATTTTTGTATCGATACAATAGCATTCGATCCTTTGGAGGATCGATACACATACATAGAGGATCGGATCGAAAAAATCGTATGAAGTATTTATCGTATTATATTATATACAATATGTTTGGTTATCGATGTCGGAGCCTTTAAAGGCAGATAATATGATCAATTTTATCGACAAAACCCCCCCCTGTTGGGATCTATCCCCTCTCCTGTTTGAATGACCGGCATTTTAAATTTGACTTTTTATTTTAGATGGCCCTGCCGAAAAGTATTAATTTCTCCTGATTTAAAAGTCCTACAGTTATGTAATAGTTGATATTATTAGCTTTCTAAAAGATTTTTTTTATAGCTAACCAAACATATTGTATAGTTCCTTAAAGAATATTTGAACTCGAACTTTTCCCTTGTTTAAAATACTGCGGGCGAACAGATCCATATTATTTTTTATAAAAAAAATCTTTTATCAATTGTTGCCATATCATATTTCAATGTACCTACCATCAAATTCGTCATAACAATTATATTGCTTTTTATTAGGGCTCCGTACCCAAAGGGTAAAAACGGGACCCTATTACTAAGACTCCGCTGTCTGTCTGTCTGTCTGTCTGTCTGTCTGTCACCAGGCTGTATCTCATGAACCATGATAGCTAGACAGTTGAAATTTTCACAGATGATGTATTTATGTTGCCGCTATTACAACAAATACTAAAAACAGAACAAAATTCATATTTAAGGGGGGCTCCCATACAACAAACAGTTTTTTGCCGTTTTGGTACGGAACCCTTCGTGCGCCAGTCCGACTCGCACTTGGCCGGTTTTTTTAGTTTGAGAACAATTTTACTTCGTTCTAAACGTTTTGTTCACTTTGAAAACCAGCAACTTTTAATTTAGTTTTTGCGTACTTTAATATTTAAATATTGGCAAAATTAAAATATTAAACATTACTAACGACAAAGAAGAAGTACATTAGGTACCTACCTAATATCACGTTTATAATAAAGTGTGATTAAAAATTCGACTTTTCTAAAATATTTGATTCGATACTGGATCGATCCAAAAAATCGTATCAATTTTAATGGATCGATCCATGGATCGATACAATGGATTACGATCCATTGCAATCCAGAATATCGATACAAGGTACCCGGATCGAACATCCCTACATACCGGTCAAAATCACATACAAGTATGATGCAAACATCTTGTAACTTTTTCGACGGAGTGGGGGATAAGTTCGCGCATGCACTTGCGAGCAACCAATATAATAATAGCGTGCGCCTTTCCTGCCGCCCGCGTACACAAAATACGCATTCTGCGCAATCCCCTCTCGATTTTAAGATGTTTTTTTGTTTCGCCGTAATAGGGAAAAATGAACTAAACCCGTCCCATCTGAGTTGCTACGGGCGAGTCGATTTTTTCTCGTATTTATTTATCTCGTACCCGCCAGGCGTAAAGGTCGCGCGCGTACGACGTCGCAGTCGAACAGACGGCGGCTGAACTCGGCGGACAGCGATATGGTGACGTCCGGCGACGAACCGCCCGCCCGCACGCCGCCGCGCCGCGACTCCGCCCCCAACGCCCCGCCCTCGCCCGCGCCCGCCCACGACCGCCCGACCGACACGCCCGCCGAGGTAAACCTCGCCATCGTATCGCGTCATTTTGGACATACCATCCAAATTTTGAGGATGTGTTCAGTCCATGAAACTGAACAACTTTCTCTAAGGAACACATGGTCAAATACGTAAAATTCTACCTTCCCCATACAAATCAAAGAGATCACGTGATTAACTTAGTATGGGATGACCAAAATTTTATGAACGAAATTTGACACATGTTTCTTACAGAAAGTTGTTTAGTTTCATGGACTGGACACATCCTTAAAATTTGGATGGTAAGTTCAAAATGACCCGATATATTGAAATGCAAATGATTGATTATGATGTTTTAGGCCCGTATTTATAAACCGCTCAAAAAATTGAAGGCTATCTTGAGATCATACTTGAGATGCTCTTATATCTAGGAACAGCATCTCACCATAGCATGACCACCGAACCACGATATATATTGCGTGATATAGCGTTTTATCGACTCAACTGTCAAAATTCATTGACTTTTGACAGTTAAACCTGATGATAAATCGCTATATTATATCGCGTTTCAGTGGTCATCCTAGGGGGGTAGGTATGATCTCAAGATAGCCCTCAATTTTTGATTCAGTTTATAAATACGGGCCTTTAATTTGTTTTAACACTTTATGAGTGCTTTATGAGTACTAAATGTCCTCAGATTTGTCGGAGGCTAACTATACCTAAGTAAGAAAAAGTACTTTACTTGCAAATAATAATAAAAACTTTGTTTTGATATTTCATTCAAGTGGTTACTATGAATTAACCCAAACATTTTTGTTACAGGATCTAAGTTTAAGTTCAGCTTGCCTACTCGTCGAAGCCGCCGTCGGATCAGTAGAGTCCGCCTTCAAACTGCCTAAAACTAAGAAGACGATGGCCACGGAGTGGGTCGGTCGATCGCCGGAGCGCACGCCTTCGCCTTACCGCTCGCCTTACAGACCGTCGTTAGTCTCAGCGCCGTCGTTAGAAAGTCTCGTCCAAGTCGCGTCCACAATGATCGGCGATCTCAGCGCTAACCACGGAATAGAGCACGAAGAAAACGCTCAGATGTCACCGCCTCGAACTCCCGGCAGAGACAGAAACAGACCTCCTAAGAAATCCAAAAGAATTACTAGGAGTACACCTCCAGAAGTAGTAGAGGTGACCCCTAGCATACCTGTTCCACAACACAGCGCTAAGAAAAGGTGGCTGAGGCAAGCCATCAGTGAGGAGAGCGATTCACCTTCAGCAGGTATGTTTTAGTAAATTTTGATCCTATTATAATACTTTATAAATGAACAGTGAATCTATTTTAAAATTTAGATGTGTTTGTTTCAGAATCGCCACCTAATGAAATGGTGACGCCATTGAAAAAGAGAAGATTAGCGAGGGAATCACTATCTTGTGAACCTAATATCATAGTGCCTGTAAGTTAATGCCCGTCATTGTAGTTTTATTTAAGAAAATGTTATGC
Organism: Agriphila tristella; assembly: GCA_928269145.1. Lineage (NCBI taxonomy): Eukaryota > Metazoa > Arthropoda > Insecta > Lepidoptera > Crambidae > Agriphila > Agriphila tristella. Next base: position 22,945,512 of record OV743436.1, on the reverse strand, counting down.
TACTTTTTAACAGACACCTTTCTCTTGTAGTGTAATGAAGAAACCTCGCCGATGTTGACGTCTGAAGATTCGCCTGTTAAAGACGACCCTAATAGTATCAATAGGCAGTATAAAGTGCGAAATATAATGGAAGGCATGTATGGAAGGGACAGGACTAGATCAGATAGTGGTCAAGGTTCAGATGATCAATGCAATATAGACAACTATGTGTTGAAAGGTCCTCATGATAGTGAACACATAAGGCGCATAATAGGAGTTTCCCCAGAGGAAGAAATACCACCAGAGATCACCAAACCTGAAGACTTCAAAACAAATAATAACAACATAGAAATAGAAGACACCAACTACAACAAAGCCGTCCCCATGGAAATTGATACAACAATACCACAGCCAAAAATCCAGGAATCTAATGAAAATAGCAATAGTGAAGTAAAAGGTATTGAAAGCCCAAACGACAAACCCAATAGTTGTCAATCTGCTGACACCAGTGGCAACTCATCACCCCAGCGTGACGAAATGGACGACATACAGAAGAAAATCCACTCATTTCACACAGAAAACATACTCATATTAAAAAGTAGGAATAAGAAACCAAAGGAGAAGCGGAAGAAAGTTAATTTAAATTTTGATCTCAACATGGTGGATGACCAAATAAGCATTCAGTTACGCACAGAGCAGGACTCTGACTCGAAATCGCCGGAGATAAACGGGGACATTCACGACGATATGAGTAATTCTATACACGATGACAAGTTACACGTTTCGCCGGAGAATATACCGTTACCCCCGGTCGAGTCGATACCCCTCCCTGCCCCGGAAAATATACCTTTGCCTGAAGAACCGAGTCCCATGCCCCTCGTGCCGCCTCCGGAGACAATACCACTGCCCGAAGAACCAATGAAACCCACCAGATCGATGAGGTCCTCATCACCGATAGTGGAAAAACACGAAGAGAAACACTTCAGCAGCATCGAGAGACCTTCCGTCCTCGAAACATCAACGCTCCCCTTCTCTTCGCGATTTAGTTCCACCGGTCTCTTCTCCGGCATCTTCAGCAACATGTCCCAATCGTTTAACATCGATCCCAATCCCATTAACGAAAACGTACCTAATATGTCTATAATAAAGAGTGCAATAGATAGGACTACAAGTTTAGATAATAGTTTATTTGACAAGGATAGTATTACGCCTGTGGACGAACTGAAAAGCGTTCATGAAATATTGACGCGAGTGAATAATATGGATTCTAATAATAGTGTTATACTCTCGGGGGTGTTGAAGAGCTCGAATAAGTCGAGCTTGCTATCTTCGCCGGTGCCCAAACTGACGAGCAAGCCCTACTGTCCGCGCATCAACGACCCTAGACTGAATCCTCCGCCTGTTGAAAAACCTAAACCAGTAAGAAGGAAGGTAAGTTCACTACCTTTATTATAATTTCAACCATATCAAGGTTCTAAGATAAGATTGTGATTGGAGGTCAATTGTGTAATCTGTTATTTTTATTATATCATTTTGTGTTAATAAGCAAATCATCCTTATTTATTATTGTTTTGGTTGGTCATTTTTTATTTTATTTTTCCAAAGATGACATCCTTACATAGAGAACTCTTAAAAATTATTATGTTTTCATTAACTATAATATTATTGTTAATTTTATAATGTATGTAACACATTTTACATTTGTGTTGATATTATCAAGTTTGGCTGTTGTAATTAGTAATAGCAGTGTTTTTTACACGACTGCCCAAAGCAAAAAGAGTGTATATGTGTTCAGGATTCATGTATGTTTGTGGGTATGTGAGTTTCTTTATTCCACCATAACTTCTAAATGCCTGAACTGATTTAGATAAATGGGGTATCGTTAGAATCCTTACAGCATCCCGAGTGACACTGGCTATATTTTTTTTAGAAAAAATCAATATAGCGACAACACAACACCATTTCCAAATGTGAAAAAAAATTTTTTTTCTTCTATTATTACAATATGGGCATCAAATGAAAGGCCTTGATGAGCACATTCCAAAACTATATCGACGGTTGAAAGGCTAATTGATCTAAACGACATTTTGTGAAACTCTCAGGAGGACCGATTAAAGTTTTATTATTCGGAAAAAAAATCATAAAAAAACAACTATTGAATAGACGTTTAATTATTTAATACAGTATATCCCCAACTAAGTAAGGAAGTTTTCTAAGCTATTACTGTTGATAATAGTGTATTATTTTAGAAGATTTATGTCGGTTGGCCCAAAATTCACCAAATATAGTTATTTTTAGAGAAAGTCAAAATGGTTCAAACGCTTTGCGTAAATAAAATAGCTGAAAGTAAACTGGCTCAAGCATTGACTTAGAATAAAATAATACGAGAGGAAATGAATTTAGCGCCAAGTCAACTGACGGTTGAATTTGCCTAATGAGTCTAAGCAACATGCTTGTGTTGCACTAGAGTGAAGTTGTTTAATGCAGATGCCCATTAGAAGTACTGCAGGATGAAACAAAATTCAAATTTAGTAGAGTTATCATCATATCAGTCGCTCGACACCCACTGCTGGGTATAGGCCCCAAGGATCTCCACGACGATCGGTCCTGCGCTACCCGCATCCAGCGGTGCACCGCGACCTTCACCCTCACGTCGATTGTCGGGGGCCTACCCACGAAGCGTCGTCCCGTGCGCGGTCGCTATTCCTGAACCTTTCCGCCCCATCAGCCATCGGTTCTTCTCGCTATGTGTTCAGCCCACTGCCACTTCAGCTGAGCAATCTTTCGAGCGATTTCGGTTGCTTTAGTTCACCTCATTTCTAATTCATTCACGCAGGGAAACGCTGATGGCTATGGCTCTCTCTATTGCACGCTGGGTGACCTTGAGCCTACTTATGAGACCCATAGCACGTTTCACTGCCGTAATTCATTACTAGCGACATACACTGGTCATAGAGTTTCGTCTTGACACACTGAGATAAATTGGACGCGAAGATTTTTCGAAGCTTCCCGAATGCTACCTTATCCGAGTTGGATTTGACGAGAGATCTCTTTCTCGAAGTTGCACTTACCTAACTTGACTGCCTGTCCTAAGTATACGTAATGGTCAAAAACTTCAAGTGTAGTGTTTCTAACATGAACTGGATCGGACACAACATGGGCATTCGACATGATTTTCGTCATATCCATGTTCATCCCGAGACCCACTCTTTGGGAAGTACTACGGAGATTTTTGAGCATTGTGTTCAGGTCTTCCAAGATGAGACCTTGGCTCAGCCATAAGAACTATATCATCGGCAAAACGAAGGTGTGTTAGGTACTGGCCATTAATGTTGATGCCGAGTCCTTTCCAGTCTAAGAGATAAAAGATATCCTTCAACGCATCTGTGAATAGTTTCGGAGAAATGACATATCCCTGTCACAAATCCTATCCAACTGCAGCGAGGAGTGAGAACTCCTCGCTGCAGTTGAATAGGATTTGTGTTCTGGTTCTATACTTGGAACGACATGGTGGCATTTTCGTATAAGTACCTCAACACCTCGATATACCTGTAGTCCACTTAGCACTTTTGGAGAGACTGCAGCACCACTCAGGTTTCAATCGAATCAAAGGCTTTCTCATACGAACGCCAAGCAAAGTGGGAGATTAACTCCTCGGTCTTCTGTATAACCTGCCGCAGCGTATGGATGTGGTCTGTGGTGCTAAAGCCTTTTCGGAACCCGGCTTGTTCGGGAGGTTGGAAGTCGTCGAACCTGCGAGCGAGACGTTTCGTAAGGACTCTCGAAAACAACTTATAGACATGGTTCAGAAATGAGATGTGTCTGTAGTTCTGTAAGAGGGACTTTGTCACCCTTTTTAAAGAACAAAATCACCTCACTTATGTTCCATGCCTTATGCTTTCTGCTTTCGACTTTTATTCCGCTCCTCTTTAATACTTAAATTGGCGAAGGTCACTCGTCAAAGACTGTCTATTTAGCTACCGATAACGATGAGCATCCACTGAACTCTGGAGCCTCATTTCACGTCTGTGATCCATAAGTAGGAGTGTGTGGTCGGAGAGTTTCTAAAGCTTGGGATGGCGGGTCTTAAAGAACTCGGACCCTATCGTACGGACAGTATCCACCACCATCTTGTTTAGATCGTCCACATCTATGCTGTTTTCAAGTGCTTTGAAGCGGTTTTGGAGTTCGAGTTAAAAGCTTTCGGGGTTTTGAATATAGGCCGGTAATAGTCGGAGCGTGGATTTTATCAGTCGAGGTCTTTCCAGCTTTAGGTAGATACACAATGTGCCACGTACCAATCGGTGATCGCTCCCCGTCTTGACGGGGTTGATCACAGTGACATCATTGAATGACTATACCATCCGGACTGATCCAGGTCTACTTCCAGCTTTCCGGCTTCTTGAAGAAGGAGTTCATTAAAAAGAGGTCCTTCTTCTCCATAAAGTTGACCAGCGTCTGGCCTCTGGCATTCCGCTGCCCTCTAAATTGCCCCACTCTCAGCTGATTACCGCATCGTTTCCCCAACTTTGCATTGAAGTCCCCCATCGCAACGGTGGTGTAGTGGGTTTTGTAGCTATGCATGGTTTTAGAGATCTTCTCATTCATAGCCTCCACTTCGTCAACTTGATGTGTCGAGGTCGGAGCGTAAACTTAACATTCAACGAATACTGTTAGGATATTCTGACTATAAGGTACGCTACCCTGGTTGACACCCTAGGGTTATAGTAGATATTAAGGTCTTCATTATTCAGCAACGTCCATAACATAATTTTGAGGTTGCATAACTCAAATTATGCATAAAATATTTTGAGGCTGTTATGCAATATTAACTTCATACAATTTTATACTACAACTACTACTACTCATTGTCCTTAATAGAGGCTAAATGGGTCAAGTGACATAGTCAATTAATATAATTTGTTGCAAAATGGTCCAAGCGACATTAGCTTATCGTTTTGGTGTAATGCAAAATAGGCCAAACGACAAAACCACAAACATGGCAAAAAAGCCAAATGACATAATCGACACACTTTATAAAAGTTCGAAAGATCAAAACAGCCTTAGTCATCGAGTCCTCAAATTGGTCTAATTTTGTGTCGTATAGATCAATGAGCTTAGAAATGAGGCCTGTTTTGCTGTGGGTGTTAAGCGCCAAAAAAGTAGTCAGAAAAATTCGAAACCTGGCTCAAACGACGGAGAAAAATTTGCTGATTCCGAATATGTATATAACTCAATATCGCAAAAAATGTCGCTTAGACCAATTAGCCTTTCAACCGTCGATATAATATGTCACTAAAATGTGTGAAATAAAAATAAAAAAATTAAAAAAATATTAAAAACACGACTGCCCTGCCAAAAACGAACTAAAAAGTTAAACAACAAGTGTCATTGCAGTCGGGGGACCTCTTTGATCAAAAATTGTTCCATAATAAGGTCCCCCGACTGCAATGACACTTGTTGTTTAACTTTTTAGTTCGTTTTTGGCAGGGCAGTCGTGTTTTTAATATTTTTTTAATTTTTTTTTTTTACACTGATGGAGTTTTTACACTAATATTAAAGTCGAGTCGAGAGGCCCTCATCTAGCCATTATTTCCGGCTGCTGGCCAGGGTTGGAAAAAATCATGATTTTTTGCAAAAAAAATCACTGATTTAAAAATATTTTTTTCGATTTTTTGTTTGAGCCTTTAAAATCTACTTAAAATAGTGCGTGAAAACACAACGCGCGCGCTTTTGTTTTACTTATTGGACATTTTAATTCGGAAGAAATACAAGTAAAGATCATTAAAATAGTTGAAAATGCCTGGTGAAAGATATGGGGGAGGGACGGATGATTTGGCGGATTTTTTGAAGAAAAAAAGTATTTTGCGGTAATTCAAATACAAAGTTAATTTTAACATAAGTTTGTTAAGTATCTATCAATTATTTAAAAAATAATATTTTTTTTATATAGAAATAGGAATGAAAAAAAGCAATTTGATTTAATCAATGATTTTTATACAAAAAATCACTTGATTTTTAATCGTGATTTAATCATGCCAACCCTGCTGCTGGCCCTTTATCTACGTTACGAACGGTCAACTAGCAGGACGAAGGTGATAAGAAGCCGTCTAACTCGGCACCGTTTCCAGCTCTCTATAACGGAGTACCGCAAGCGTCAGTGCGGCGTGCCGCACGACGAGGCGACGGCGGCGGGCGCGGGCGGCGAGTCCGCGGCGGGCGACTGGTCGTCGGGCTCGTCCGCCGCGGAGCTGTCGCCGCAGCGGCTCGACGCCGCCGCCGCCGCCGCCGTCGACGAGCTCGAGCAGCGGCTGCACCGGGAGCTGCAAGCTCTGCCTAAAGGTAACTAAAGCCCTTTACACGTTTGTCGGCTGATGTTGAGCCGATAAATGAGCATGTGTCTAGTCATGTGAGTTACTCGACCGAAGTGCGGTCTAATTACGCCTGGAATGCTTTGTGAATGGCTAGCACAGTGGTCTCAAACGTCAAAATGCGAAATCGGTAGATTTGCCAAAAAAAATCGGTAGATTCATACCCAAAATCGGTATATTGTGAAAAAACCATTATACCTGCTACTAAAAAAAATAAGGGCTACAATATGGTTTTCCATACAAACGAGCTAAATTCCGAATTGGTAAATGATAAATTTCGCGTGTTTTTGTATGAAAATGCAATTCCTTTTTATTCCAACTGACACACTGCGAATAGGAGAAATTATACAGTAAATTCTACAGTAAAGTTCGCAAGTAGACTTACAGCTTTCCATCGATATCAAATTCAAGTAAGCACTTAATGTTCCTAAATGAAGAAAAATGTACTTGTAAAAGTACAAGTCGACAACAAATGAAAAATAAAGTCTGATTTATAGCTTTACAGAGCCGTAGAGGATTCCCCTGTAAACAAACGAATCAAAACGGGTTGCTAGTTCGATTCGGTAAAAAAATCGGGAGAATTTCCTTATATTCTCAGAACTTCTCAGAAATCGTGAAAATATCTTTTGGTAGGAGAGGCTGCATATCGGTAGAAATACCGAAAAATCCGTCGGTTCGAGACCACTAAGCTAGCAACACATCTGCCGAAAATTACGTAGCGTTTTATTTTTCATAATAAAAGCGTTACTGCCGATCTTCGGTCGCGTAACTTCGGCATACATAGTGCGTTAATGCACTAACGCTCTATTGAATTATAGGCATCCAATAAGCTTTCACCGAGCGTGTTGATGACCGATGCTGCGCCGACAAAAATGAGTAAAGTCTCTTAATTTTTGTCAACAACAATGGTGAAGCATAACTTATCTACCAAGTGATGAGGGGTCACCGCAGCCTATATGCTTGCCACAGATATAACTTTAATAATTAATTTTTACTTTAATTACTTCCAATGCTCTTCCAAATGAGCTCAGATGGAAAAGCTTTGGACTGGACTTCCCTAGGTCACGGGTTCGATTCCCGCCTGTGAAAATTATCTGGTGACGAGGCGATTTTTTCTAGTATGTTTATTAAAAATATTATACTTTGCCCTACAGTTGTATGATGTCCAGTCTTCTGTAAAGTGTACTTATTATTTTATTCCTTACCAAAATACTAAAATGAGCTTATATCGTAATATAGTGGCAGGTAGGATATGCTATTGCAGCGAACTTCGTATTTTTACTACCCCATCAGTAATTTACGCCTAGTGGGAATAAAATGTAACCAAACGAGATTTAAATAGCGACGAAACTTCTGCATAGGAAATCATGTAGGCTATTTTAAAATAAACAAAAAATACAGAGCACAGTAGATTCTTTCGAACACACCTCCATTGCAGCTTATAATGAAAGTTGTAACTAGGTATTTCATATGCGTGTCGTCCATAGTAATTTGTTATGTTGCTTGCGTGGTAATTAACATGCGAACGTGACGTGTAATTAAATAAAATTACTCTGCTTCACGCTTGATTCGATGAATTAATTCAATTGCTTACATGCATAATTTTTGGTTGAAATAAAAATGTAACAGTAACTCACTTAAAGCTAGTAGTTTTTGAATGACTATTATTGTCACCCCTCATTCATTCAATGAAAGCGTAATTGCATTGTTTCTAAATCAACAGTGTTCATTTTGTGAAGCAGATGAGCATTCTATTGAAAAAATACAACGGAAGTCCGTTTTAACTATTTATGATGGAAATTTATTATGGACTAGCGGCTGCCCGCAACGTTTGCTTGGACAGTATTCTCTCTATCCCTCGGGAACAGTACCTTTTTTCGGGATTAAAGGTACCCACCCTATGTCCTTCTCTGTACCCCTGACAATGTGTATGCAAAATTTCATGATGATTGGTTCACTAGTTATGATTTGAAGGCGTAACAAACGAACAAGTAAAGGTACTATGGTACGAAACCACGCGCGACGACGATGTGATCGATGATATTTTCATTTACCTAAACAACGGTTTAATCAAAGGTTTTATAGACACTAAAATCTTTAATATTTTACTAGGACGACACGTTATAATACGTAATCGAATAAATTATCTAATTGTTTTTATTGTAGCTCTTATATGATATGACCTTGACTCAAGTCAACAAGTTAGCAGTTGGTATGCGAGTATAAACTTTATTGTTCGTTCTGTATGTTTGCATTTACTTTAACTTCGGTATCGCGCATGCCGAATAGATGAGATAATCTCCGTAAAACAATAGTTTTAAATGTCGTTCTTATTACAACGCGATAGAGTGGTCAGCCGTTTGGCACGACGCCAATTGTGCACGTTTTGTTTTATTTTTAAACCACTTTGTGTACGAGTAGTTTAAACATGCACCTCGTTAGAGCGCTTGTATGCATTACTATTTTTTAAGTTTAGGTTAAATACTCACGAACTTAATATCTGAAATAGAGACCCTTCCGGGCTGTTTGGAACTAATCTTGAAATACCCATTGCTTAATACAACCTAATATCTAAAAGAACTTTACTCATAAGGGATAAAACCCGAATGGACTTACTACCAAAAAGAGCTGTTCTCAATATATACTATTGTCAATAAGACTCAATTTCAAATGAACCTAGTCTCATTTAAACTTATTCCCAAAACGTCTCATTCCCAAAATACACTAAATTATCGTATCAAAGTACTCGATTATCACAAAAACTGTTTTTCAAAATGTCCTAGTTCCTAAACACACTCAATTCTGCTGGAATGGATATTATCAGCTAACTTCGTGTTTTGCTTGCAATAAAGTTGTAATTGTAAAAAAATCCGTTATACAGGGTGCTACAGGGTGTTGTATGGGAATTGGGAACAAACTGGTTGTATGGGAATTTGTATAGGGCTAAAGATAGATACACCATTTTTAGAGGGATATTCCTTTCATGATGTAGGTGAGCACTAAGAAAAGGTTTTGGAAAATTCCCGTTATACAGGGTGCTAAAGAGTGTTCCAGTTTTTCATGGATTTTTTATAGGAAAATTTTAATGTGTGAAATGAGGTCTACTGTTAAATACCTATATGGGTAATCCGTGACCCTCAAAATAAATGCACAACTATCTGCATGACAATGAACGTCTTCACCCAATATCTACAGGAGAACCAACACACTGGCCATCTGATCCCCGAAAAAACCTGACTTACTGGACTTCTTCATCACAAAGAATATTTCCCATCTTTACACCGCAATCGAATCTAACCTAGACGGCTCGTCCGACCATACACCGGCCATCTTCACTCTAAGCTCTACGATAATTACGAGAGAACGCAACGAAAGAAGTCTTTATAATCACAGGACTGACTGGGATGCATTTCGCGACTACGTTGAGAGCAATCTTGACCTTAGGCTTCCTATGAAAATTACGGCAGATGTAGATAAGGCATGTACATATATCGGGTCATTTTGAACTTACCATCCAAATTTTAAGGATGTGTCCAGTTCATAAAATTAAACAACTTTCTCTGAGAAACATGAGTCACAATTCGCCACAAAATTTTGGTCTTTCCATAATAAATCAATCACGTGAACTCTTTGATTTGATGGAAAGTTGATTTTTATTTTACATATTTGGCCATGTGTTCCTTAAAGAAAGTTGTTCAGTTTCATAGACTAAACACATCCTCAAAATTTGGATGGTGAGTGAATACAAGATAACCTTGTATAACCAACCAGATCCAAATTGCCGCTTGGAAAAGCAAATATATAACCCCTATTCTTGACAAAATACAAAATTCAAGAAAAAAGAAAGACGATTACAAAGAGTTTGGCATTAGTCCCGCCTTTCCTCTGACAAAACTTGTTTCAGTAAGGCTATCCAGGAGTTAAAAAAGCTACTGGAAGACTCAGCAGACCAGTCTCTCCAAGCTAAACTGGAACACGTAACAGCTTCGGGCAAAGGCGAATACTCTTTATGGAAAGCTACACGGAATATCAATAAGCCCAAGGAGTCATACCCTCCAATACAAACCGGATTAACATGGGCACGTACAGATACAGAAAAAGCAGAAGCCTTTGCAAAACACATCTCTTTTTGCATCGGGGGTCAAAAACTAAAAACAGCTGAATCAAACATTCAGTGTATTTCGGGCCTAAGACGTTTTGAAATTTAGTCATTATGAGAATCGTGTGTTTTGATATTTTCATGTGTATATATTTTAGTGTATTTTGGGAATGAGACGTTTTGGGAATAAGTTTAAATGAGACTCGGTTCATTTGAAATTGAGTCTTATTGACAATAGTTTATATTGAGAACCACTCTTTTTGGTAGTAAGTCCATTCGGGTTTCATCCCTTATAAGCAAAGTTCTTTTAGGTCTTAGGTTGTATTAAGCAATGGGTATTTCGAGATTAGTTCCAAACAGCCTGGAAGGATAGAGACGATTAATAAAAAGGGTACAAGTAGTTTACCGAGTTTTCACACATTTGGAGTGATGGTACAGGTTTTTGACATAGGATTGTGCCTTATTTCAATTTTTTATGGTTCAATCTACATCAAAATCAGTCAGATAAGCAGTCAAATTAGCCGCGGAAAAGGATCAACCAGGGTGCAACTTAACCTGAAAGTCACATCCAGTTCTCTCAACTGAAATCGATATTATCTTCTATTAATAATTGCATAAACATTTTTCAAAAATTGCTCACCAACCAGTGCCAGTTTGAGACATAAAATAGTCTTATAAATGGGTACCTATTTCCACTTAATTAATATGAAGTGGTTGATGTAGGTGTGTTCGATGCCCAACCCACTGCGTCGGAGCGCCAACGCGAGAATCTGAGCTCGCGGCTTCGGAGGGAGTTCGGTCTCGCTCTCCCCGAAGACGAAGAAGCGAGACCGCCTACAGAAAACACTGGTACGATTATGTGGGGCCACAAAGGCCGCAGTGCACAGCACTGTTCACACATCCTTTAAATAAATTATTAATTATGAGTTCTTAATTGAAACTGAGGATTTTACAAGGCATCTATTTGTTTACACGAGTAAATTGTTCTTTCAATTTTTTCTCCCAAACTGAGCCAGGTAAAGATAGAATAAAGTGAATATAGTTATTAGATATGAAGAGAGCTAGTAGTAGGACTAAGATTAGCATAATATAGATGTTTTTTTTGAAGTTTTATGGTGTGTAATATAATATTGTAGTACGAGGCAAATGTTTTGAATTTTTTTTGACGGAGTGGGGATAAATTCGCGCATGTGCTCTTGTGAGCGACCAATAGCACGCGTCCCTCTCCCGCCGCCCGCGTACGTTACCGCTAACGCATGCCCAAAATTTGCATTCCGCGCAATCCCCACCTGATTTCAAGATATTTGCCTCATACTTAGTGTAATGTAAGGGTAGATTGATGATGCTAACGTGCAGTTTGTCGGCAGATGGCGCGGCGGACGCGAAGCGGTGCGACAGGTAGAGGCGCCGTCGCGGTATACATAAGACATATTTTTGTAAATCTCACGCCGGCGCCGGACCGTCGCTTGTATTATAAAATATATTTAATATAACTTTTTTATGAAGTCGTATTAGGGGCGCTATCGCGCAATTTGTATATTTCCGTTTCACTTCTGTTTTTATTTTCACGGTTTTCTGCAAGTACAAATTGTTTTTATTTCCCTTTGTACATATTGTATATAGGAGAGTTAAGATGGGATATGAGATGCCTACTCGGTACGTATGTATGTATAATAGTAGAGATTTTTTATATATGTACAATGTTTATGTATCTTATTGATATATTTATTTATTAATTATCGATCTATCGATAGTGCGTCTAGGGAGTGAAGGCTAGAGTTTTTGTACGCATAATGTTTAAGTAAATTATAGTTGTTTTTATTATTTGTTTTACTTTTTCTAGCATATTATAGGGGGTCTACAGGCTCGTCCTAGAATCTAGGTCTCTCGTTAGCGTTAGACGTTTCACACGTATTTTAGTGATGTTTCGATTCGGATCGCATTAGCCATTTTAGAGGTTAAATCTGTGTTATAATTTAAGTGGATACATGGGCTCGGCTATAGTCGGATTTGAGTAGTGTTGCAAGGTGAATTGGACCAAATTTGATTGTAGTCGAGTCGCATGTGAATGTAGTGGGATGAACCATCACAAAGCCGCAGATGGCAGCTGGGTTGTGAATGTGGCGTGTTGGTCGGACGGCGGCTCTGTGCCGCGAGCCCTCGCTCGGTGTTTAATCATTTGCATAATGTGTACAGTTCTTGATTGCCAGGGAGGTCAGCCTTTGAAGCCCGATTAGTGCTAGTGCTTATTAGAATATTCAAAAATGCCTATGTCAGCAAAGTGAGATGTTATAATCTTTTAACTAATTTTAAAAGCCATTCGGTACTGTGTATCGCTTGTAATATTGAATTTTTTTTAACTTAGCCAGGCAGATGATGACAATGAATAGTCATTACACAATTTATTATTACAAAAACGTCTAGACGTGCACTTGTCGCGATAGGTAGTTGTTAAGATGTTAAAATGTTGTAACATCTTGTTTGGGCATAGTTCGAAGAAACAACGAATAATATGTTGTGAACGACCTCGGGCTAACCTAAGGGAATATCGACGTCTCCCTCATACCAGTGAATACTGTACTGTACCTACACTACGCGCGTTTGCAAAATATTCTGTTCGTTATATTTAGATAGGACTTGTAGAAGGTTATAGCATATTTTTATTAGACTAAAATAGCCAGATTCTTATGGGAATTATAATAAATCTGAATAAGAATATCACAATCCACTTTAATGTTTTACAAAATGTTACAATCAGATAGGTTTCTTTAAGATAATTTTACGGGATGACGATTTACAGAACTACTATGTATTTATCCTTACTAACAGATAATTTTCACTTTCTAGTATATAATTATTTTTATATTAACATTAATAAATTATCAGAAAATTAGGAAGATAGACTGTTAAGGAATTTGGATATACAAAAGATAAATAAGACGATTTTCTGTCACCGAAGTTTGATACAAATGTAGCAAAGTAAAAGAATACATTTGCAAATTGTACATTAGCAATATTTTTGTAGTAAAACTACAGTAGGTATTGATGGTATCAAGTGTCTGAATGTTCAATATTATGACTGCTCAAAATTGAAAAAAAAATTACACCATTATTTTTTCGTTTATTTGATGACATCAGTTTTGTCATATAGTTTTAATACTTATATCCAATATTGTCTATTCTCGATTATTATGATATACAACTGAAATTTCCGGTATTATTTATTTTAGTAGAATTCTCAGACGTACCTTTTTTCACTTTGTGGGGTTTCATATACATGTAACTGATTATTGTAGTATTATACAATACAATAGCGAAGGTTTGTTAGTCAAAGTATATTTTGTTTGTGTATGCATTTTTATAGTTAGTAATTTAAGGCCCACATAATACAATGATCATATACTGTAACATCCTTCGCATTTTGGATGCATTTATTGAACAAGATCATATAAATAAAATATACAGTAAGTTACAAAAATAATATGTGTTTATTGCATTGACTCATTAACATAATCATAACATAAGTTTATTGACACAAAAATATGCGTTTGATAGTCTAAATTGAATGAAACAGAGGACAAACTGAGGGACAAAATCAATGGAACATCACATTATTTTCTTAGAAACACACTCTTTCTCAGTCTCATGAACAAAAAAGTTTTTATTAAACATCTGTGCAATAATTTAAATGTCGATTACTGTTTTTTTCATTAACTACGACACTACTGGGCCGGTAGTGTAGAAGGGAAAAAATATTTCCCACGGCACTACCAGTAGTGACACTCAATTGCTGATTGGATCACGCAGGGAAACGCCGAGCATGGCTCTCTCCATTGCACGCTGGGTGACCTTGATCCTCCTTATGAGACCCATAGTTAGCTATCATGTCGAATTAGAAAATTTCCTCAGAAAAGAGTAAAAATAAGCGGGTATTCTGGTTCCATACAATGTTAATTTAATTATGAAATTAAAATCATGCAATGTTTTATTGTATAAGTACTTAGAAAATTTAGAGGTTTCTATTCTACAGTTGTTTCAAATTATTATTGGTTACTTTGTTAAAATGTAGCAACAAAAGATTATATATATATTTTTTTTATAAATGAGACTGAAGTGAGCACCTTTTTTCTATGAACATAACTCGATGTTCCAGTTATTTTGTCCCTCAGTTTATTATAAAAAATCTCAATAAATCAGTTGCACACCTTATCAGATCCTTTGCCCTACTTAAACCTGTTTGATGCATAATTTTAATGGAAATTTAGGTTTTAGTCACATGTTGCAATAATTTGCCTAAAGGCAAGAAACACAGTAGTAATAGATAATTTTAAAACGCAGAATGATATTTTAGCCACTTTTATTTAATTCACGATTTTATTATATTTTTCTATTATACAAGAAAATTTAGCGTTTTTATAATTTTTCTTTTGAATCAATTTTAGATTTAATTGTATGAAATGAGAACCCCAGCCAGTGTCGAGTGATATGAAGGAGTCTGTATAATATTTGGACGTGTAAATATTTCGATCTGGTTGTTTATTATAGTGTAAATTAAACGCTTGGTGTCTTGTTGTTAAATTAGCACCCTGCTGTTAACTAAGAATTAATTAATTAGTGAGATAGTAGTCTGTTATGTGAAATGTAATAGATTGATTTATTTGTCGAGTCTTAGTAGAATGGTGAATTAGAAAGGAATATCTAGGTAATGTTAACAGCATGGTGCTTTTTAACGCTATATGTTTCTGTAGAAATTAGTAAAAATCTTTGTGATAAATCCTTCTTAATAATATCATCCAGTAGAAACGATGTCTGTGTATATATTATTATAATATTTAATTAATAAGTGAAAGCTCTATTTTGTTATGGTGAACCAAAAGCGCACTTTCTGTATTGTTTGCCATATAAACTTAGTTCCCTATCGTTTCCCTTGTGATTGCACCCACCTCTGTCCTTTCTCTATGATATTGTGTAGGTATTTGATGTAACAATGGAATATTTTGCAATATATTAATATAATTTTACGCTAAGTGGATCATAAAATAGTAGAGCTGTATATTATTCAGATGTTGAATATTATTATTTCTTTCTTAATGTTTGAACTAAGCATGTAAAATTTAAAATAATAATATAGAATAAAAGATGTTATGATAATTAATTACATAAAATCTTCGTTTGAATGAAACGCCTTTTCCTTTTCCCTTTATTTTCTAAAGAATCCTACTCGGCAAGCAGAAGATTTCTCACGAAATGATCGGGATATTTTAATAAACACATAGGTGGGTTCGGTCGTAAAAAATTGTACCAATACATTAATGACATCGTAACAAACGTTACATACGTGACTCATGGCCGAATACTCAAACGCCAATTAACTTTGAGGGGCTCTCAAACGTCGTCCTGTCGCATTAAGGCCCGTATTTATAAACCGCTCTCAATACCGATCTCAAGAGCAATCTCAGCTGATACGCTCTCAAGATGTGAGCAGCATCTTAGGTAGTCAGATGTCAAGAGCGTATCAAATGAGATCGATCTCAGCTCTTAAGATCAATCTTAAGAGCAGGATCTTAAGTTCACGGTGGTTTTTATACAGTAACATGACACTTTTGAATTAAGATTGAATGATTAACGTTTCGTTTAAGCTGTGTAGAATAATTAGCTCAAATAAAAAAAAACAATAATTTTATAATTGTACTCTCATATTGCACATTAGTGCAAATTTAGACAAGTGGTATATTTATTTATATTACTTTATTTTACTACGTCAGTTCAAGAAGACTGAAGTCTTGGATTTTGTATTCTGTTTCTGTGGCTCTATGATGCAAATATGCCTTTTCCTTTGCTGTTTCATGATAAATAAACAAAAAAAAAAATTGGCGGGAAATTGTAATTGTTATTATGACTATTACATTTCCTAATTTATGTAAGTAATATCGTAATCAATATCATCATAATGATTAATTTCCTTTATTAGATTTTGAAAATCTATAGTTTTATCAACGTAGATCCACGTACATAGGTACAAACACTACGTAGCAGATCAAAATAAAATGACATCCCTCTCTTTTTGCATAACTTTCCGCGCACGCTCTCAAGTCACGGTTTTGCAGCACTTGGCGAACAGGCGCTCAATCATCATCTCAAGAGTGATCTCAAGTGCAGAGTTTTGTTTATTAATATGAGTGATCTCAGTTGATACCACGAACTTAAACCTGTACTTAAGTATGATCTATTAATTAGAACAGCATCTCGAGTATGATCTCAAGATAGCTCTCAACGTTGAGAGCGGTTTATAAATACGGGCCTAAATGTCAAAGATAAGTCAGCATGCTGTTTGAGAGCCGCTCAAAGTTAAGTAGCGTTTGAGTATTCGGCCATCAATGTTACATTCATGATCAGCATAAAGCTTAGTTCAGAATCGTGCAATAAAAGATTTATAAATCATAATACACTAGTTTTTTTTACATTAGGTAATAATACCGCTAACTTATTATGTTTTTATATTATAACAATTAATTCTGTCCAATATTCTTTAAATATTCAATATTCTTCGGTGCCGAGTCGAAACTAGTGCCATCATCTCGTTTTTAACAATTATAGATGAAAAATAAAAATAAATTTTTTTTGGATATATAAATATAGGTTACGGCAGGTTGCGATCTGTAAAACTTGGGTTAGTATCTATAATATGATTTCGTAATAAATAACCATATCACAACGGCAAACGGTAAACTTTTAGTGATTTAAATGTTCTACGGGCTACTGTACTATACAACGTGTTAATGAAATAACGCAAAATGAGAAAACTGTTTCTTCGGACCATCAAACTGGACAACTTTTACTATGGGACCAACTCAGAAATCGCGAAAAAAAAATCAGCTGCTGCATACATTTTTTTATTTTCGTTATTAATTTTTGTATGAAACAGCTGATTTTTTTTTCGCTATTTCAGAGTTAGTCCCATAGTAAAAGTTGTTCAGTTTGATGGTCCGAAGAAACGGTTTTCTTATTTTGCATTAATTCATTAACAAGTTGTACAATATATGGCGTTATGTTGGTTTGGTACCCCTGAAATTTATTCAATTTTGAACCTTATTCCATCGCAATAATAATAAATTTCAGGGGTACCAACAGGCAACATAACGCCATAGGTAATTAATAACCGATGAAACGCACTCTACCAGGCGGGGATATCTCACTAGGGGGGATATATGGAACTGCCCAGCCAGTGAAAGTCCAGTAGGTGGACGGGTCGTGAAGGGACTATTATGTGTTCTGTGCCAGTAGTAGGACACGTTGGAACAACATAACGATTTCCTGTCCTGTCTCCTGTCTGTTGTACTTTTGAGGTGTGGGAGTGCCATAAACTTAATATCCACTGGAATAGACGAACAGAGTTCACTTGGCTGCGAAACCAAAAGTGAGATGAGCCAGTGTTTGTAAATATGTAAACGTGTGCGTGAATTTAGAGATGCACTGAAGTCCATTCTAGGTTGTCGATAACCATAATGTATTATTGCTCTAATAAATAAAACACAAACAAGATTTTGAACAATTTTATTTAAATAATTTCTTAAGGTCTTCTTTGAGGCTCCCTGCTTATTTATTTATGACATTTATCCAGTTTAATTTAATCACTGGATTTACAGAAAACCTGGAAATAATTGTTAAATTAGTACTTAAGTTGGTATAATTTACCATTTGAAAACTGTCGGTTACAAGCAGCTTTAAATAAAACTATCAGTCTTCACAAAGACAAACAAAGTTATATTGGAAATCATCGACATGAGTATCGATATCGATAATTTTTGATCAATATCTACGCCTTATTTTCTCAAGTTCACGAACATAATATCTTTTTATCTAACACATAATGTTTAGAAATCAGTCTTTATTTAGGAAATAGGCGTTTAATAGCATCATATTAGTATATAACTTAGTGTGTTTGAAAATATATTCAACTAAAATATGAATTATGAAAATGGTAATAGTACAATCATATTTACCTGTGAAATGAGTGTTTATTTGGGTTATTGTCGTAACCACTCGTTTGTCGCGCGGCCGGCGCGCAATTTCCTTGTTTGTCACGCAGTTTTGCGTTACAGCAGTGCACTTGCACAGCTGCGTTAAAACCGTTTTTATGACCCGTTCCTGTTTGTATACGAACAAATAATGTTCTATTTCGTATAGGTAATGGATGAAGCTATAAGTATTGAAAAAAAAACGAGTACCTGTAATGGTAAAATAATTTCTAAAAAATTCGTGAATTTAGCTAAAGAGAAAATTCACGACTTGTAATGGGAATTGATTTTTAATATTAAATCTAAATCGATAACTAGTGTTTTTTTTTACATAATTAAAAACTAGAATAATACCCCTTTCCGTACATGCCAATTTTTTTATGAATTGGAAGCAATTCAACGGTCTTAATAATGTTTGTATATCGCACAAATTTTTACTGCGCGTCTTAATTCGCTGCTGAGTCTAAGCGCTGTTTCGTAGTATTTTATTCCAATTGTGGAAGGCTTGTGACAAAAATAAAATATACTTTAGAAAGATACAGATTTCAACTTTCATATTTTGTAAAAAAAGATGAGACTCTTGAAGAAAAGTATCTTTGTAAAAAATTATAACATTAAAGCGGCCCACTATAAATGATAAAATTGTGTTTTTGTAACAAGCGTTGATTGGTTAAACTTGGATCAAGATTACCTTGTACTAATTATATGTACAGAAAGAGCAAAACCTGCAGTTTCTAACAGTATGCAATACATAGGAAAGATTCTTCCGAAATGTATGTAAAATTTCGATCTAAATAATCCAATTCCGCGCTGCCGGGCGCTGGCGTACGGGCCGTTCGCTGCCAAGATGGCCGCGCGTAGCCGAGTTTAGTTCAGGGTTGTCGCACACATTAAATAAAACTAGGTAGGTACTTAATTTTTTTTTATTATATTTTTAATTTTATAGTCACATTTTTTTTTAATAGTTCTCCTCTTCCTCGTCCCCTGCCTCACTCTCCTCGATTTTCACTGTACACAGCATAAAATATAAAATGGATGTGGACTAAAAAATTATAACTAGACACCCAACACCAATCACAATAACCAACACCAAAACCAAAAAAACATTCACTAGGTAATGTATAAAAACAACATAAACACAACCTAATATGAAAATAATAAGCGTGTGAGGCAGCCCTGCCAAAATGCTAGTTTGTTTCAAGGTCCCACAGGACCTTGTTACCTTGACCGTGGATAATGGCGTAATAAAAACTCACTATTTTGCGTTGCATCAATCATCCTGTGTAAACAGATGAATGTTATATTTTGAAACCACTTTGAAACTGTTCACTAATAGTATTATTATCTTATTTCGGATAATTCTTTGATTAACCAATCTAAATTATAACATAATGTTGTTGTAAACAGAAACAATACATCAAGAAATTTACCGGGCTACGGTTTTGTTATGATTTTTAACACTAGACATTAAATTTGTGACGAGATATTTATATGATCGAATAAATCACGATATGACGATTCTTTTAATATATGACATCAAACAGAAATATAAATTAACAAAATACTTACGGCATATCAAATTAGAGCACTTCACACAGAAAAAACAAGTATGGCGTCAACTGACGTGAAACTCTTCAAAATTATTTTTTTCAACCAATCACAGGCCTTTTCTCCTTTTTTTGCGATATTAGTGTTGCCAAAATCATAATCTAAATCAGCCCAAGAGGTTTTGGTGTGGCCGCCTAAAAAAAACCTACCAAATTGGTAGAAATCGAACAGCGATCGACCCGGTCCTACAGCACCGCGCGACAAAGGACCGTCTTTTGCTTGCGGTACTACAGTACCGCGAAGCAATCGAGTGGGTAAGTAACATTACAATCCAGTACAGAACACGACACCATTATTGATTTAAATAGCTTTGAGAGCCAAACCGACCCGATCGCGATCAAAATTACAAAATAATCTTGTTGACGCTTTTCACCAAGGTGATAAACGATGATAAATGAAGTCAAACCAGGTTCAGCTGTCAGTTTTTTTTTACTCTTTCTCGCACATCGCATAAGCCGTAAGAATCGGTTTCTCACTCGCATCTTTGTCCGTCTACTTGAGCATAGCGAAAAATTTTCTAAGTCTATGGGGAGTGCCATAAACTTAATATATGGGGAGTGCCAAGCCAAGTGCTTGCTAACTGGTAGAACACGAGAAATAGGGTCAAAAAAGTTGCCCTCTTTGATCAATTTTTTAACCTATCTATGCAAAAGGTATGGGGTGTATAATTTAAGCAACATTTACTTTATAAACATTTTTATTTACAAAATATAAAGTAGACATTCAATATACTGACACAAGTAGTGCAGTTAACTTTGCTTAATAAATTAGCATCTCTTCGCACAATAAATCATCTTAGTGATGTGATAATCATTTTATTATAATGAACAGAAGCGAGTCGGAGTCGAGAGAATCGGAACCCAGCAACAGCGGTGTGTGTCTGCATTTATTTTTACACTGCTTTTCTATCAAAGATGCACAATAACTTGAACCAAATTTTAGTACCATGTGACTTATGCAGTAGCAATTTGTTTAGTGTGCAAGCCTTATTGTCTATGATTGGGTTCAAGTTAAATTGCGCGAACTTAAGCTACTTACCTAGATACCCAGTCGGTTCCGATTGCAAAATTTTACTTCTATTCTTATAATTATTATTGTTTCACATATAAGTAAATACTATTTACCTATAGGTATTTATCTGCTTGACAAAGGATGGATATACATAGAATGGGGAATGTCCGAAAAAAATCAAATTAGCTGAATATTTTTCTATATTATAGTATTAAAAAAAAGTTTTGACATTTTGTATTGAAACTTTTTTTTAATACCATGTTGTGGTTGTGACAAGTGGTGGCAAAGGTATAATTTCCATTCTGCTGTTACTTTCCTACATTTGTGAAGTCGAAGAGAATTTAATTTTTTATTATTTTTTCATGCAACCGAAAATTCTGATTTTTTTTTCTATTACGAAGGGAGCTTATTCCTACCTATAAATTTTTTTCAGCCAATTTGATTTTTTTCGCCCATTCCCCATTTTTGTGACATGATGCATGCATTGCCAACAACTTTACTCAGTATTCATTCGACTTACACAATAACAAACAGTTTTTTATTTGTATATTTGATATATCAAATATTAACACTACAATCACATCAGCACCAACTTTAGCGTACTTTAATGACTATATCTTATTCCTAATGTATTTAACTGAATGTATCTGTTACAAACTTATCTAGGTATTATTTAAAAATATATCTTTCCGAATCCTTCATAAGATGCAAACACTATGTGTACGTTATAAAAAGTAAATAAAACTTCAGTCTTTAAATTATAAAGTTTCCACAGAATTAAGCTCAAGCAAAGAGCTAATAAAACAAACAAAACATTACAATAAAATTATAATTATATAACGGAATTCTCGAAACTTTATAATAGTTAATTATTAATATAAAAACATTATAACACAATCGGTATGGCTGATTAACGATTAGCTGTCTTATATTAAAATATTACCATGTTTATCCAACTAATATGAAAATAAAACTAAATAAAAGTTAAAGTAGTATAGAAAACTAGTGTTTCTAAATGGTTCGAGTGTTTTAAACATGTTTATCTACACCCATGATTATAACAACCAGTGTTATAGTAACCACAATATCCAAGCGAGAGCATGTCGCACTACCCACGCGTATGCCCGACGAGTTACATTATGAAATTAGTACAACATTAAAACACTCGTTTGGATGACCTTATGATGGACGGGCGGCGCGACATGCTTTCGCTCTGATATTACGGCTACCATGACACCTGGTTGCTGTAATGTTGGCTATTAGCTACTGTTTCAAAACCCTTTTAGAGTTTCATATCATGGGTGTAGGTAGATAAAGGCTTGTATGCAACTGTACATAATTACTTAGGTATTATATTATAGTACAAGTTGCATAAATAACTATAAACCTACTCGTGACTACATTCCCTACTATCACAGCCGTACTTTAATCCTCGCACAGTCTCATGATCACGAGTCTTTTGACTAATTATTTGGCCGTGAGAGAAGAGCTTTGATAGTCTACCCGCATTCTTACGCCCGTTCTCCTTATTTTTTACTTTGTACATCCTCCACTTTGGTTTCGTAACTAGTAGTATATTCATTATGTCGTTTATTAGGGTTCAATGTTTCTATTTACAAATATTATCATAAAATTTATATTACATTTTATATACAATACTTTGATCGTGCCCTGGATGCCAAAATTATATTGTCAACACACAATATTATAACTCTGCCTTTCTATCTAGGTAGGTAATAGATTTTTGTAAAGTTTTATTATTAATTGCATTGTACGTCCGCTAATGTAAAACGTATATTTCTTATTTAGGGGAAATTTGATTTTTAGCTAAGGTAGGTTATTTATTTATTACTATTATTTCCGTATTAAATTGATTCTGAAATATTAACTAAAGTAAATGCTTTGTACCAACTCTTAATAAATAATAAAACAAATGGGTATAAAATTATTCAAACAATAAAATTGAAGTAGGTTTCGCAACCTTCATGAATCGAGTACGATTCGTTTTAAAAAAAATGAGATAAAAATTTAAAGTATGTAAAGTATAATAATATTGACGGCTTTTATTAGAACAATAATTTTATAATAGGGGTTTTTCGGGATTTGAACATTATTGACGTTTTGCAAGTTTTGTCATAATCACAAATCAGAATACAATTCTCACTAAGTATCTTGGGTTAACATAGTTTATAATGATTAAAAAAAGCGAAGAAGCAACAATTTTTCTAAAACCCATATAATTTTTCATTACTCACAGACACCATTTCTGCTTCAAAGACACAGGTGAAGTGTTATTTTATTCTATACGATGATTTTCTTCATCTATAGATGACCACTATTCTATTTATGTACAATAATCATCGTATTGTTATTAGCACTGGCTGTGGTACTATTAAATTCATAAATTGTCATATTCGCACACGACTTTTGCGATAGGTACAGGTACCTACTCTTTTTATTGTTCAGCCCCCCTAGCCAAAGTAACATTTGCAAATTTTCGCTATCGCTTCGCTTCGAAACATGTATGGATTTGACGTTTTAAAATTCGATTGTTAACGAAACCTTATGTCAATCCCATACATGTTTCGAAAGCGAAGCGATAACGAAAATTTACGAATGTTACTTTGGCTAGGCCCTTAGTGCCCGCATAAAGTTTCCGAAATTACCGCCACGCCATTAAAAATGTCAATTTCAAATGAGTTTTTCTTAACGGAGCCGAGTTCTCGTAATTTAGCAATAGGGCTGGCTCACACTGCGCGCTCGTTTGGCTCGCGCTCCATGTGGTAGTTAAGGCGTGGCTGGAAATTTACATTATAGGTCACAGGTAATAAGGTAACTTTTTTAACGTTCAATCCAATGCCGCACAAACTCTCCCATTGCAAATGTCTAAATATGAGGTTTTTTAATGGAGTCGTTCTCTAGGTCACACCATAAGAATAAATGGTCACACCGCGTGCCATTCACGGTCGTTTTTGCGCTTCACGTGGTAGTTGAGGATTGAGGCACAGCATGAATGTTCACAGTCACAGGTAATAAGGTACCGCACAAACTGCCCCATTACAAAATATGTCATAATATAATGTTTTTTTTAACGGAGCTGAGTTGTGTAGCTTAGACCGCGTGCCAGTCGCGGTCGCTCGGCTCCCGCTTGACGTGGTAGTTGAGGCAGGGCTGGAAGTTGACGTGGATGGTGACGGGGTGCAGCGGCGCGGCCAGCGCCACGGCGCGCGCGTCCAGCGCCGCGTACGCGCCCACGTGCCGCGCCAGGCACGCGTACTCCACGCTCAACGGCACGTAGTACTTTCCTGTAATAAAAGAAATATTTTGATAGTACAGTCAGCTGCCATGAGGTTATACAAAACTGACAAAAATCTGTAATTTATTTTGACCCTTAATAGCTTTGCCTTTAAGTATAAAATTTATTGAATATAATGATATTATACAGGGTCACTGGAAATATGACGTATTCCTACTAAGAGGTTATAGATGAGGTCAAGCAAATATTTTTAGTTATGTAACTTTTTCTCAAAACGTCAATAGTTTTTAAGTTAATTGAAAACCATTATTTTTTTTACCAAAAGTACGTTTTCAGACACAAAAATTTAAAATAAAAGATAACTACTTGGTGATAACACTAGTCGGTGTGGCCATGTTAAATGACCAGTCATGCGACCATAAACTTTTATAAAAATTACGCTAGTTGAGGAATTCTATCGTTTTGAATTTGGAATACTACTTCCCGCACTAGTGCGGGAAGTATTGAAATTCATTTTTCGCACTAAATTTTAAATTTAGAATGTGATGAACCAAACCCCCATGTTAATGTGGAACGCCCCGCATTCTTTTTTTAAATGGAATTACAACATTTCATTTTTTTACAGTTTTATCTCACATTTATGTGCTCCATGAGTAGGATTGCAAAAACTTTTTCATACAAAGTATGTAAGTAGAAGATTTTTAGAATCGCTTTTGGTGGCTAAATAGGTTACTCTTCAATAGGTTTCTGTTAATTACTGTTAAATCTGGTAAGATTTCACAGTATTATTATAAATTATAATAAAAACTAACCGAGTGCATTGAGCGCAAACACTGGCACGTATTGTGTTGGAGGTAGGGGTTTCTCGTACGTATGGTGATGGTGAGGCGACTCGCTAGATGTGTCCTGAAAATAATGTTAATTCCAATATAAAATAACTGCGTCTTAATGAAAAACCCAAAAACGGAAAACCGCTACTTCGGACTATCAAACTGAACAACTTTTACTATGGAATCAACTGAATGAAATCGCGAACATAAAATTTGCTGTTTCATATAAAAATTTATATTACGTAAATATCAAGATCCTTATAACAACATTAAATTGCACGCTGCATGTGCATACGTATTAACAATAATAGAGGTTCCATTACCTGTGGGCTAGTGTCTCGTGCATCCTCCGTCGATACCGAGGCAGAAGTGGAGGTCGAAGGTGCGGGCGCGGGCTTGGCGGGGCGCCGCCGCTTGCTGTACGCCTTCGGGCACTTCGCGTGCGCGCGCGCCACCTCCACCGCCTGCCGCACAAAACTATCGCTTACGACCACGATACGATACACAGTTTTAGAACATCGACCACGACATAAATAAACAAAATAATACAGCAAAACAGTATCAAAAGTAAATGAATTAAAAAAACATAAATATCATAACTAATTTTAAATGTAAAAATATTAAACATTATAGAAAACAAAAACACAAATTAGGTTTATTGCTTCGACCGCATAAAAAAACTAGGACACCGATGAAAAGACACAAAACTATACGAATCCAGACCCAAAACAATACACAACTGTGGTACAAGTTATAATAATAAGATATTTCATAAATGGAATTCGGTGCTTGGTATATCAATTTACATGGTCTTACAAAGGCGGGACATATTGATCTATCTATACCCTGTATTACCAAATATAAATATTACTATATATAAAAACAATGTTCCTAGTAAATAAACAATTTCATTTCATGGCTGATTGTCTTTGAGTCTGCATTTCTAAACAACAAAAGCGCATCACAAAAAGCTATAAAGCAACGCACCTCATTATCCTGTGAGCGGGAAAATCGCCTTTCTATAGAATTCTTGAACTTGTAGGAGTGCAGGAAGTCGTCCGCGTGGTCCGACTTGCGCACGGCGCGAAGCGTGAGCTCGCGCTTCTGCCGCGCGTCTAGCGGCAGCGGCTCCTGCTCCTGCTCTGGAAGCACTTCGCCGTCGCCGGGCATGCCCACTACTGACACTAGAAGAAATATACGGTAATTGTTATTTCCAAAAATCTGAAGAGGGAACGATGCGGTAATACGTGCATGCGCTTTCAAGCTCGTGTTTAAGCCCTTATAAATAAGTAAACGTTGGTTTGGTACTGCTGATGTGCGTTCGTGATAAGTTTTGTTTTTGGGTCTACCAACACGGTTTACCCAGTCGCCAGAGCATTTCTGGTGGCCTGTCTCTGTCTATACAACTCCACTTTTAGACAAAATTCTCCAGGGGGCAATTAAGAGGTTCGGGGGAACGGATTGAGTTCCCCGACGGGATTTACATTTTCTCCGGAGGGGCGTTAGGGTTACTCCAGGGGTCAAAGCCGGGCTAGTACCTGCCTGAAAGAAACACTGCTCCTAGAGCACCTTTCATTATTCCAATAGGATTCAACTTAATTTAAGCTGATGATAATTCCTCCTCGGTCGCACTCCATTGAGTACGCATGCTCGGGTGGTTGTTTTAGCTCAAACTCGGTCGATAGGGCGGCGGTGCGGTCGCGATCACGCTAGACTTTAGAATGGCCGATGGGATAATACATTAATTGAGGCTGGGAATAATCACCTCGGTCGCATTCCATTGAGTAAACGTGCTCTGGCAGTCGCTCCGACTCGTACTCGGTCGAGTAGGACGGCGCAGGAGGCGGCGCGGTCGCGGTCGAGATCACGCTCGACTTCATCGTAAATCCGTGAGAGCTGCTTGAGGACGACGTCGTCTCTGAAGATGAGCCGGGGTGCGACCGGGGCTTCTCGCGCGGCAAATTCTCTCCTGTAAAACGGACGAAACTCGTTACGATAGAATTTGTATTTGCCAATTTACAGGTAGGTATATCGATATACAGCTGATATTATTTCTATGTAAGAAAAAAGGACACTATTGTGAATGAATTTTAACATCTTCAAGCATTTGGTAAATAATATTTAAAAATCATGCCAAGGAATGGTTAGCTAACCTATTTACTTAATAGAACACGTAAACACAAGCCAAATATCGAAATCATGCAAGTCTAAAAAAAAATATTCAAACAAACAAACAATTATTCTGTAAACAACGAATAGTGATTTAAAAATTAGTCACCCACCTTTAATAACCACTTCGCAATGCCTCTGCAAGTGCGTCGCTAGCTGCGCACAGAGTCCATCGGCCGGGCCGTACCCTTGCACTTCGACGAAGAAGCGCACCGCTTCCGCAGCGGCCTCCTGGTAGCCAGCCCTGAAGTGCTCCGTCGCCTGCCTCTCAGCCGCTACAACACAACCCACACGAAGATGCAACATCTTCTAGCGGGTGACTCCCCGACAACATTAGATTCCTTCAGTATATACACGACACCAACGAGCATTTAAACGCCGCCGCCTGCTTGTTCAAAGGATAGGCTTGTCGGCCAGTTAAAGGATTACGGTGAAACATGTGTATCCTAGCAAAATGACTTCTAATGCAAGACCACCTACAAACTTTCAACACGCCGGTCCTTGATATCGATATTTGGAAATATGAAACTGAAGAATGATACCTACTTCTACAATCGACAGCATTAGATCTATTGATCTAATAATGGAGCTATTGCTCCAGAAGACAAAATCTACAAATGTTCGCTTGAGTACTTACCTACTTACCCATAATAAGCTTTTTGAAGAATTTTGAAGAGCTGCCTGCTTTACTTTTTCTGGCTCATAAGGAAGGATATTGTTTGATGTTTGATGGCGGTGGAACCAGGTAAACCTTTAGTCGAACAATTTTTTCTAAAGGTCTTATATCAAAAACAGTTCGAAACTTTGGATTGTTGGGACTACTCCAGATGAATAACAACAAAATCTAAATCTGATAAAGGAGAACAACTGACAACAAAACCGGAATCTGATGAAGGAAAACAAGCTGACTACCTATCAGGCGAAATTTTATCACGCGATAAAACTGTTGAATAATGCTCATCGTTCGTTTGGTGGTATACTTTTAACTATTCTGAGATTATGTACAGTTCAATAGGTACACCATTGAGTTAGAGCAACCGTTTTTGGCTCTTTCTGTCATGAATCTTAAAACATTTGAAAGTCTGAAGAAACCCAAGTTTCGAGAAGATCACACGCATGGGAATATAAAGATGGATTTTTCGAAGACGAAGACTTTACAGGGGATTACATTGGCAAAATGCCAATTTAGTGAGTGATATACAGAGCCTGAATATAAGGTAATAACTAGATGCTCACTCTAGGATTATTTAGTTTAGACAGGTGATAACATACTATTATGATAGTAGATACTATTATTAATTCTGTGCTATTTTGTAGATCATACGGATTATGTCCACGATAGCCACGATAGGATTAGAGAAAATAATTTATTTCAGGGGTTTTAATTCCCAACGGAACCTATCATTACCGTACGGGCCTGTAAGTAGCTAGGATCTAGCTTTATACATCATTTAAGGCCGATGGACTACCTAGCTGCTAGGTAGGAGATAGTCCATCACATTTTATTAAATTAAAATCACAGTGGTCCGTGACCACGGCCAATGAAACTCGTTCGAAACGTCGGCAACGGGGAAAAGGTAGGTTTTTAAACACCTATATACGTTTTAGTTTAAACGCGTTTAATACCTGTGATTTTAATTTTATAAGATAGTCCATCAGCCTAAAATGGTAAACAATTTCAACCAGACTGAGCGTCTAGTAGTCTTGTGGCAGACCTGCTCCGCCTTCCCATCATTACCTACCATTAGGTAAATCGTTTCCGTTGTACACACCATTGGCTCTATCCTGCAGGTACTTGAGGTGTCTGATCGCCATCTCGATGATCTCCGTCTTCTCCACCCGG
Source organism: Agriphila tristella (assembly GCA_928269145.1). Taxonomy (NCBI): domain Eukaryota; kingdom Metazoa; phylum Arthropoda; class Insecta; order Lepidoptera; family Crambidae; genus Agriphila; species Agriphila tristella. The sequence goes on along the minus strand of OV743436.1, from coordinate 22,916,328 downwards.
CCTCGTCCCTTCTTCAGATATTCTGGAGGAATGAGCCGGGAGAGGTCTGCCAAGCAGTTGTTCATTCTATCCCGACGCCGCTTCTCGATTATGCGATGCGACATCGGATCTTGCTATAGAAAGAAAAGGTTATCTTTAGATAAAATATTCAATTTTCATTTAAGAAATAAATTGCTTCGATAAGGGTAGATGAAACTTTATATTTCTGATAAGTTTGTAGGTACTATTAACTGCCTATTAGGTATATCAGACAGAATGTGTTTGTAATTGTAACTGCTGGGGCTGGCTGGGGCCTTAATGTGTACCTCCAATCCTCTTTGTACCAACATGTATCACGGTAGCTTGACATAAAAACTTGACCGTAACTGGCTTACAATTTACTTTGTCGAGGGTGGTTTGAAGCCCGAGCCGGTAGGCGAGGGTTTTAATCATTGGAGGCAATGTAAATAGCTTCCAGTACAAGGCTTGTATAGTGCTTTTTTCAAGAAACGCGAGGAAATAAAAATATCTAAGTAAAAATCTAATTTTAATTTGGTTCGTGTGGCTATATGAACCCACTATTGGTCGCTCACAAGATCACATGCGCGAACTTATCCCCACTAGGTACGTCGAAAAAATTTCAAGATACATGCCTTGTACTGTATTACTTTACTACTTACTTCCCGCACTAGTGCGAGAATTTCAATACTAACTTCCCGCACTAGTGTGGGAAGTTAGTATTGAAATTCACTTCCGAACAGAATTTCAAATTTAGAACGTGATGAACTAGACCACCATGTAAATGTGGAACCTCTCGTTCTTTTTTCAAATGTAGGTAATGATCATATTCAGAGCATAAGTGAGAAAAGATAGTTTTCGTAGCAACTTCCAACGGCTCCACACACTATTTATTTATTCTGTGATACAACTAGCAATGACTGTGCAATGCAGTGAATGAACTTGAATACTTATGTAATCAATCATACATGTTTCGAATGCGAAGCGATAAGCAAGATTTGAAAACGTTACTTTGACTAGGGGGGCAGTGCCTCGATTCTGCTAATATTGACGGATAACAATCGTACGTATCTCAATGGTATTTCAATGATAACTCAAACATAAGGAAGACAAAGATGATACAAAAGATGCGGAGCAGCAAAACTAAACTCAGCGCATTTTTTGTCTCATCTTTTTCTTGTCAAGTTATGTGCCGGTAGGGGTACCATCCGTCCGAATTATTCCGGAGATGTCCGGACTTTTAGACTGTTGTCACAGAATAGATATAAGTGCTACTTACCGTCTATTGTCCGGACTTTTTCCGGCTTTTTAAGATTGGGCGATACTAGTTAAAAACATATATAGCAGTAGTGTTCGAGAGATAAGTCTCGAAAGAAAATGTATGGAGTCTAGATCTGTCTGTGAAAATATCCGGACTTTTATTGAAATATCCGGCTTTTTGTCAGGACTTAAGGGCCCACCAAGCCTCCACTAGCGCCGCTAATCAAGAAAAAACATTACAACGAAATAACTAGGTGAGTATGTTTAATTAAATTCCGAAAAATAAAAAAGATAATATTAGTTAGGAACTATTTTTGTATGCATTTTTTCCTGGTTTAAAACCGGGATTAACGCCTAAAGTGGCCACTTTGGGCGTTAATCCCGATTTTAACTACGCGAAAGCGTTTTAACTAAAATTTTAACGCATACAGACAGAAATAGTGGATAGCTAATACTAGTTTTTATATTTATCAGAATTGTATTTAGGTTAGTTATTCCATTGTACATGATAATTTTTTCTTGATTGACGGCGCACTAAATAAAAATAAAATGGGCAATTTCAGTAGACTTGCCCTCGAGACCTTCCCCTTCTTGAGGTAGGCGCCCGGCGGGTACTCCGCCTCGTCCTCCGAGGGCACCGCCGCGAAGTTGAGCTGCTCCGCCACGCGCCCAAACCCGTCGTTTGAGTTGTAACTGTTGACAACAACAATAGTACATTACAGTCGAGAACGGGAAGTTATCATTTGAATTGTCGAGTCGAGGATGGTTTGCTTCCAGTACAAGGCTTGTATAATACTTTTCTCACGAAATGCGACGAAATACAATTTTCTTACTAAAAATGAGATTTTTAAATTTTAGGTTCGTGCGGTCATGTTAAATGACCAGTCACGCGACCATAAAGTTTTAAAAAAATGCTAGCTGATGAGTTCTTCCATTTAAATTCGGAATGCTACTTCCCGCACAAGTGCCGGAAATAAGTATTGAATTTCATTTCCGTACTGCATTTCATATTTAGAATGTGATGAACCAGACCCTCACGGAAATGTGAAACGCCCCGCATTCGCATTCCTTTTTCAAATGGAATGATAACATTTCAGAGCATGAATGAGAAAAAGTTCTTTATTAGAGTCTGCGCCATGAAAGAGTCCCGCTGAGAAACCGTTACTTCGGACCATGAAACTGGACAACTTTTACTATGGGACAATGGGACCAACTATGTCTCTGAAATCACGAAAAAAAATCTGCTGTTTTATACATAAATCAATACCTAACGTTAATAGGTACCTACCTACTACCTAAATATCAAAATGTATGAAACAGTTGATTTTTTTCGCAATTTCAGAGTTGGTTTTAATTCCTACTGTTGTTCAGTTTGATGGTCGTCCGAAGTTAATGCGCAGGAAGGAACCTTGTCTCATTCTCAGACCAAATAAAAAAAGTAAGACGGAGTATTCCGAACGAAGCGGTGAGGCCTATAAAACTACGCCTTGGCTGTGTCCATACACAGTTCACGCACACACGTGTAACGAAACTACGCCTTGGCTTTCCATATAAAACCCTGCCGCCCGGCCCCCGCCCGCCCCTTTGTATATACGCACACATGTACCGTCTAAAACCGGCCTCACTTCATTGTTCGCAACGCTCCATCTTTCTTTTTTATTTGATCTGAGGTCTCATTAGCATCCACGTCAACCTCAGCCGCAACTAAAAATAAAATTAAACAAGAAAATTCTAGTAGGTACCTACCTAGGTAATTTAATAGGCAGGTATATTAATTATTGAATTATAGTTTTCAATAAGATCTAGGTGGTAGGTACCTATTTAAATATTTTACAATTGTTTTTTGTTTTTGAGGTTAAAAACATGGCCGCCGTCGTATTACCAGTGGTAATACGCCCGGCGGCCATGTTTTTAACCAATGGTACAGTCAGTGGCACGAATCATGAATATTTTTCGACGGAGTGGGGATAAGTTCGCGCATGTGCTCTTGTGAGCGACCAATAGCGCGCGCCCCTCTCCCGCCGCCCGCGCCCCTCACCGCAACGCATACCCAAAATACGCGTTCCGCGCAATCCCCACCCGATTTCATGATTCGTGCCACTGACTGTAATTTACCACATGGCGCAGATAGTAGGCAACTAGGCAGGGCAGGCATTAGCAACAGGTTGTACAAATCGGAAACCACGACGCGACTAGGGTAACCATGCGTCCAGATTTCGACAGTTTTTTTGCTATTTTGTTGAAAATTTTCAAAATATTGTTTGTTTGATATTCGTATCGAATGAAGTACTTACCTAGGTAAGTAAGTAGGTATATTTTTATATGTATTTATTTGTTTATTATTATTTATTTTATGTAGGTAGATAGGTAGATTTATTGAGAATATTATTTATGGTGTTTTCAATGTTGAGTTTTCTTTCGAAACGGGATCTGCCGATCGAAACAATGCCTGCTACACGACTTCCAACCTCGTCCCCGCCAAAGTGATTAGTGATTACGCCGCGAATAAGACGCCTAGGTATACGTGAAAGACTTGTGAAAGAGCTCTAAGGCCCTGTTTTAATTGGCTATCGCTCGTGCGATGGTGCATCCGTCCGATGAAACTGGTCATGCGACCGTGCGATCAAACCTAGTGATATCCATTGAATGTCCTAATTAACGGTCGCGCGATCATGTGATGCGTCTATAGTTCAGTTTCATCGCACGATGAAATCGCAACGCATGATCGCACGACCGATGCCAATTAGGACAGGGCCTAATGGTAACTATTTTACTTAATGTTAGAGCACATGTCCAAAGCGAATTCTTTGTTTATGGTTTCTCCCATCCATGTTCTATCACGTAAGCCAAGTGCGAGTCGGACTCAAGCGTCTACCTGTTGCCGTTATTAATATCGAGCGAAAAAATAACGTTTGTTGTTCCTATGGTATTGGTAGCCCCCCAAAAATATCTATTTCATTCTGCTTTAAGTATTTGTTATTATAGCGGCAACAGAAATACATCATCTATGAAAATTTCAACAGTCTAGCTATCATCACGGTTCATGAGATACAGCCTGGTGTCAGACAGACGGACAGTGGAGTCTTATTAATAGCACAGTATAGGGTCCCGTTTTTACCATTTGGGTACGGAACCCTAAAAAGTATGTGTAGGTTTTTTAAGCAAAAGGAAAAGTAACATTTTATCCTCGTTATTTTCGTTATTTTTAGAACTTTTAGGTAGATAAGTACTGCGTCATGATCATGCCCACATCAGTCCAGTCTAGAGTTGCCAACTTTTTTGCATCAAATATAGTATTTTTAAGATTATTAGTGTAAAAATATAGTAGATGGCGAAAAAGTCCAAAAAAATATAGTAGGTTGCCATTTTGTATGGAGGATTTTAAAGAAGTTGCATTTTTTATAGGTACCTACTTAAGTAAGTTCTAACAATCTCATAATTTATTTAATAACCATAAACACAAAATTATTATGCAATTACTTTTGTGCAATGGTATAAGTAATGGTATAAGGCATCAACATTAATGGCCAGTACCTAACACACCTTCGTTTTGCCGATGATATAGTCCTTATGGCTGAGACCATGGAAGACCTGAACACAATGCTCGAAGATCTCCGTAGTGCTTCCCAAAGAGTGGGTCTTAAGATGAACATGGATAAGACGAAAATTATGTCAAATGCCCATGTTGTACCCTCTCCAGTTCATGTTGGGAACACTACACTTGAAGTTGTTGACCATTACGTATACCTAGGACAGGCAGTTCAGTTAGGTAGGTCCAACTTCGAGAAAGAGATCTCTCGTCGAATCCAACTCGGGTGGGCAGCATTCGGGAAGCTTCGAAAAATCTTTGCGTCCGACTTACCTCAGTGTCTCAAGACGAAAGTCTATGAACAGTGTGTGTTGCCAGTGATGACTTACGGCAGTGAAACGTGGCCGCTAACTACGGGTCTTATAAGGAGGCTCAAAGTCACTCAGCGTGCAATGGAGAGAGCCATGCTCGGCGTTTCCCTACGTGATCAAATCAGAAACGAGGAGATCCGCAGGAGAACTAAAGTAACCGACATCGCTCGAAGGATTGCTCAGCTGAAGTGGCAATAGGCGGGACACATAGCGAGAAGAACCGATGGCCGTTGGGGCAGAAAGGTTCTGGAATGGCGACCGCGCACCGGACGACGCTCCGTGGGTAGGCCCCCGACAAGGTGGACCGACGATCTGGTGAAGGTCGCGGAAAGCCAGTGGATGCAGGCAGCGCAGGACCGATCGTTGTGGAGATCCTTAGGGGAGGCCTATACCCAGCAGTGGGTGTCGTGTGGCTGATATGATGATGAATGGTATAAGTCAGGGGTGCCCATACTTTTTCTTAGAGAGATCGACTTGGCAAAAATTTATGACTAAGAGATTGACATTTTGACCATTTAACCTACCAAGTATTTAACAAGAAAAAAAAATTGCATATGTAAAACTATATTGGGTGTAAAATGTCAAATCTCTTATCCTTGGCAATCGACCTTAAAACCTCTCGCGATCGACCGTTTGGGCACCTCTGGTATAAGTTATAATATTTTTGTTGCTTTTGTTTAATTTCAATTATAGTAGTTTCGCCTACTATATATTTTTTCAAAAAATATAGTAGGCGAGTCAATATAGTAGGATACTATATTATATAGTAGGGTTGGCAACCCTAGTCCAGTCAGTCTTCGCAGCCAGTAGTAAATATCTGAATTTCCAATATCAGTCATTCATTCCATGTCAAGTGTCGATACACGTGACTACAGATAAACAAACCTTACACACGATACGAACATAAATCATCATCGGTCTAAAAGACAAACTTCCTTTTTTTTATGAACGACGCCCCTAGTCAAGTTTAATTTGATTCGAAACAATTTTTAATAACCCGAAAGGGTTCATGGCTTATTATTCTAAGGTTCATGGCATATAATATAAGCTATCATTCAGATTTCAGATCTATTGAATGTCTGAATCAATGATATTGCATAGATTCAGACATTCAATAGACGTGTTCTCGAGGATGCATCTTGGTGTGACGCATGATCGTACCATATGTGAATTTTAAGTATAATTATTATTATGATACTTTTGTTGTTCTAAGAGTGGCAGTAAAAACGTTAAAACACGGTTGAAAATGTTTTTCATTTTCTGCTAATAATGGTCTTAAATTAAATACCAACTTGAAATTTGAAATTCACAAAAAAAAACAAGTCTTGTAGGTATGTAGGTTGCAGGGTTGCAGTTTCAGGCCAGAAAATGACAAAAACACTTACGAGCGCAGTGGCATAAGTACTTTGTCGAGCGAAATTTCATACGTGGACGGAGTTAAAAGGGGGTTCATTGTTTAACATAACAACACTTAAGAGCACGGATTCGAATTATTAGATCCCGATCATCGATCGAAGTATTGGACTGGACTGGACACATCAACAAGCGGACACGTGACGCTGTTGGTGGCTCCGTGTGTAATGTCAGGAAAACATCGCATCGCCCCATCAAGCGTTACAGCTACTTATTGTACGGTGGCCAGGCTAGCGGGAGTCACAGGACAGATAATGAAGATTCATTCAACCCTCTACGTATAATCTTATTTACAATATATTATTGTATTGGATTGTATGTAAGAAAGTAAACCATACCTACTCATATATAATACATCATACATAAAGTAAATCATACTTGGAAACTAAACTTTTCTTTGTTTTATTCCCACCTAGTTAATGGTGATTCCTAATATCCTTACTAGTAACCTTCATAATTGAAGTAACTATAGGAAACTTACTGTTTAATAGTATTGAACCTTCAGCATCAATATTATGTTATGTACATAGGGTTGTCACCTTTTTTTGGACTACTTAATAATAGTACCCATTATTTTTATTATTTTGGAAATATTTAAACAAACCATGTGAAATAAAGTATTTTCACGTTCTTTAGAGTAGGTACAGTTACCCCAAAATAAAGTATATAAAGTATTTTATTATAAAGTACGAGAGGCAACTCTAGTTATACACCCAATTATCTTCAAAAACAAATACATTGTTTGTTACTGACATTGAAATAATGATAAATTTTGAGGCATTATTTCACGTTAATCATAGACTGAAGAGCTCGCGCGGTGGCGCAGTGGTTTAGCGCCTGGCCCAGTGATTGCGAAGTTTAAGCAACTTTCACAAGGGTCAGTTATGAGATGGGTGACCAAAAATTTATTATCTCGAGCTCCTCCGTGCTTCGGAAGGCACGTTAAGCCATTGTTGGTCCCGGCTGCATTTGCAGTAGGTAGTTAACACCCACCAATCCGCATTGGGCCCGCATGGTGGTTATTTATAGCCCGTCCTCCTTATCCACCCATAAGGAAGGCCTGTGCCCCAGCAGTGGGGACATTAAAAATGGCTGATAGACAATAAACCGTCAAACGTGATCAAGCCCAATAAATCGTAATATTATCGTTGTCACGTGAGGACAATTTTCTTATCAGTCACTGTAACCATAGAAAAATCAAATAAGTAGGCCAACTCGAGCTGTGAGCGAGCGATAATAGCCTAAACACTGGCTGACTGGTAGGGCTGTCGCTTATAGTTTATTCAATCGTCAAAATGCATATGTAGGCAATCTTTATGTAAAACAATTTTCCCCTGTAGGGTAAGCATCAGGGATCTATAATATATTTTTTAATTATTTTTGTACATAGATAGACTAGGAGCTGTCTACAATGTTTAACAACAACCACAACTACAACCTACCTACTCAAGTTTATTGCTTATATACCTACCTAAGATTTAGTTTGATTTATACATATTTCTACTTAAGTAATTGGTCCCTTCTTTTCGCGGTGGGGCATACTTAGTGAACTATTAAATCAAACCACAAATTGGTATCTGGTCAATGAAATTCGGAGCAGAACTAGGTATTTCCTAAACACTTTCAGATATGTAATAGCTAACACATTATTTAATTATGTACGTTCCTACGTATGATATAGTAGGGTAGTAGATTAGATAGGTACTCACCGTTCTTGTTCGCTAGGTAATGGCCGGTATATTTTTTGATTAGTGTTTAGTGCGAGTGGCTCGTTTAGTGTTTAGCGTTTAGCGTTTAGCAAAAAACAATTACTTAACACTAAACAGAGACTGTCCGCACGTGTTTTTTGCTAAACACTAAACGAGCCACTCGCACTAAACACTAATCAAAATGTATACCGACCATAATGCGAAGAAAGACAATTCCGAATCAGACAAACTGCTATTTAGACATCCATAAACACTGCAATATTTTCTGGAGGTCATCTTCACGAATTTGTATTTAAAGGAGGTAAGTAGGTAGTGTACATGTACGGCGGATCGTGCGTGAGCGGCTGAGCGCGGGCGGTATTAAGTACGACCGACGCAGCCACGACTGACGCACCGCTATCACCTTTAAGTTGTGTCAGTGTGTGCGTGCGACGACGCATACGTACGGCCGCGCTCACATACAAACCGCGTTCGGGCGTATAATGAGTAAGACGACTTACTTATTTGATTTTACTATGCTGTAACACCTTAACCCAGTGATAACAGTTATTACTAGGTACACGTTCAGTCAGTGCCAGTATAGTATGACTGCTAATTTTGTTAAGGCCCTCCGCTGCCTTGAGCGGGATCCCGGCGCGGGCGTCCGCTCCGGGTGCTGTTTCCTGTATTTTCATAGAGCAGCGCTGCGTGTGGCGGATTGCCCGCCGCACGTGGCGCGGGCGGCGAGCACGCTCGCGGGTCCCGCGCGACGGGTCACGCGAGCGGGGCTGTTTCATGTATATTCATAGAGCAGCGCTGCGTGTCCGAGCCCGCGACGGGCTATTCGTCTGCGACGGAGCACGGCGCGGGTCCCCGCGACGGGCTGTTTGTCCGCGACGCAGTACGGCGCGGGCCCCCGCGACGGGCTCCCGCACCGTGTACCCGCGCCGGGATCCCGCTCAAGGCAGCGGAGGGCCTAATATATCTTGTTTTTAACTGATAATCTTATTTTTACAAAATATCTAGATATTAATCGTCATCATTTGAATATTATTCACATCAAATGAAATTTGAAACTATGATCAAACTTTATTATAATATTTACAATCCACCTTATATCACGTAGGTAATTCGTAAAAGATGGATAAGCATTAAAATAGGTAGGTACCTAATACGCTACATATTAATTATTCATGAGATCAGATTCCTATAAATATATTAATATAAAACCTTCTTTTAATAAATAGTAAGCAAGAATCTTATATTCATAGATAGTAAGGCATTTTTTTAAACTATTATTATTAATTATTAAGCATGGTCTACATATTTTTGGTACCTACTTTACTAGTAGTACCTAGATCAATTTCTAAAATTAAAATGAATTACTGATATTATTATTTAAATGTGGCTTAGTACCTAGGTACTCTAGGTAGGTATTTTAATAAAATTAATATGATAACGTGCAAACGAGTAACTTGAGTTGAATAATGTCAAAGTGCCCTTTCTGTTAAAGGTCACGCACGTTTTATTTTCACCTTTAGACGTTTGAAGAAAACTTTGTCCAAATTTTAACTCACGTTAACAACCGCGCACCACCGTCATAATTCTCCGAGAGGTCAACTGTTTGAACAACTTTTTTCCTTTTCCGTCAAACTTTGTTCTACCTATTCATTATTTCTGGATTCGTGACATTTAACCGTTTTTCGCTGTAATAAATTATTTTTAGTACCTACGTACAACTATCTACTAAGACGAGTTAATAATAGATTCCGATTCCGAGTTTCTGACTAGTCATAATGAAATGTAATTTTAGATCCATCGGTATCCTATCCTATAACGGTTTATAATATTTTTTCTTATTTTTACTAGGTAGGTACTAAGTTCGGAATATTGTTGAATGACCAAGCGCAATGCGTCTCCGTTTCAGCTTGGGCAAAAATGCTTGGTTCTATAATTTATAATAGATTTTTTTATCGATTGAGTTTTTCGAAATTTTCAAAATATGGGGAAAATTACATTTGAGCCATTTCAAAAAATGTTCAAAAATGTTACAAACGCGAGCTACAGTTCTACAGAGCCACTAGTTTAATAAGGTACCTATGCTAAACGAAACGTGTATTAATGCCATTTATGTTAAAATATTCGTTGTTCCTCTTTACTCGTTAAGCTTGGTCACCCTATTCGCCAGCACGTGTTGCTTACGTACATTTCACACCACGCTCGGTGACTTACTTAATTTTGTTTTTTATATGTTCAAGTTTATATATTTTATTTTTTATTTTTATTGCTTTTAGACAGGTAAAAAAAAATTAATCTAAAGAATCTAAATGGTTAGCAAATCAACAGTTGAATTATTTGACCAGCAAACAAATATTTGGTCAACAAGCCTTTAACTGCAAACAATCTTAAAATCGTCAGTAATTTAATAAACAGTTGGAGAGTAGAATATCTAATTGGTTGGTCAGCAAAATATCTAATTGGTCAGCAAAATATCTTATTGGTCAGCAAATTTTCAAAATTGGTTAGCAGAGAAAACTGAGGTGGGTGGTGCAGAAGGAGGGGGAGAGTCGCTCCCTTAGTAAAATTTTATTAAACGTGGGTCACTTAATTGCTCACCAAAAATTTATTAAACGCAGATCACCGAATGCAGCTAAAAACATTTAGAACAGTCCAGGTATGTAATTAATTTGCTGATTGATTTAGAACACAGACATATATCGATTATGTCTGTGATTTAGAAATATTTGCTGGCCAAAAGTTGCTGTCCAACTAACCATTTTGGCTGAAATTTGCATCTATTTCAATGAGCGTCATCCAAGGTCACTCTAACGTACACAGTTGCGTGCCTGACCTAGTTCACATATCTTCCAAACCGTAACGACAGGAATTATCTCCTAACCAACTAAAGAACTTAGTTCGTTGCGTGTCACACATGTCTTACCGCTGGCAACTGGTACAAGTACCTATATAATCTTGTTAGTTTTTAACGTGCAGCGCAGTTAAAATACAACAATTAATTACAAGAATGCAATTAAGAAGATCAAATTGGAGAGATAGAAGGCAATATTATTCCATTATAAACTTGATACTGTCACTTGTGTTTCTGAGGGATCAAAACCCATTTTTTTTCAAGTTCTAGTTTCCAAGATTCTTGTTTGTAGAATGGGAAGAATACAGTCAGTGTAGGTACCTATTCATGTGTCATTCCTGCTCTGGGTCATCAAGAATACCATGATTATTGACTATATTTATTAATTACTTATTTCAATATTCTTATTGAAGTAATAATTTCAATAGATACATGATCTGACTGAAGCAGTCTCGGATAACATCTATAATCTCAGAACTTTTTTATTTGGTCTGAGGTCTATATTAGTAGTGTACTCCATCAATTCGAATTTATGACGTCAGCTAGGTTAGGTAGTCACGTCAGTCAACTAGTAAATGCAATTATCTCAAGAGAAAGAGCTTACTGGTAATAAAAAAAAACTCTTCTATTCTTCTTCTCTTTTAACTTCATTAATGAATTTTAAGTAGCTAAACCGAATAATACAATAAAAAATAACACAGACAGAACGCTACTGCGGTCAGTCGCGTTGTACAAACCGTTGTGACGTCACTTGTCACGTGCGCACGCGTCGGTTTCACGTGCGCGTACGGCCATCGACTTGGATTGGAACACGCAGACATACCTACTTCAAAAATTAAACAAAAGCAACTAGGTACTACTTATCGCGTGAGCAATCGTACATTCGGTCCCGTGCAGTTGACACGCCTTTTAAAGATATGATGCAAACTTTACGATGAACGTCGTAATGATTATGAAACTGTGTTTTATATATATTTTCTCTGTCGCACACATACCTAATCACTATACTTAAATAAATAAAAAACTTGACAATGCTACCTATGTGTGTCCTTAAAATTAAATGTCAACATTGATACAGGTAAGTAAGTACCTACTACTTGTTTTGGACACTGTTCTTCAGACTTTAATTTATTAAAAAAATCTAAATACTTAATTTGGCAATTTCCTTATTTTTATCTTAATAAGTTTAGTTAGGTAGGGTGGATATGCCTAACGCCATCCCTCCTCTCCCCATATCAGCCCCCAACACGTTTTTAACCGACTTCAAAAATTTGAAAAGGTACATTATAACGTAATATTCGCTTACATACCTACCACTAAAAAATACTTTCAGCTCCACCCGACTTCAATAGACGTGTTTTAATTAATCGATTTGAACATTGTTTCTTGCTTTTTATAGAGCTGTTTTTCGCTTTTCTATTTTTTTCCACAAAACTACGTAAAACTAAGTACTATTTGCGTAATAAAGATTAATTAAGCTACCTAAAACTGTGTCAACAATATTTTTGAGTCCGTTATTGTAGCAGCAACAGAGATTCAAAGTTGAAAAATCCTTGGGGGGGTATTAGGCATATACCTACCTACCTACCTAGAAATTATCAAATTATATCAGAAACATAATAATAAAATTGCCTAGGTCTAATCTACTATAATAATAAATATCTAGGCGTTCCTTTCGTTTACTGCCAAGGCAAGGTTCTTCTGAGTTCATCGAGTAAACTCTCCTCACGTGACCGGATTCCAATGCGCCCCCCTACCACGATCGCGATCTGCATCGAATGAAAACATCGGATTTTACTCCATACGAAAGTGAACTTACAACCAATCAATATAAAGCTCAAAACACATAATCATACACTGACCGTGATCTATTTGCATCTTCCAACTGTCACGTGTTTGCTGCAACAAAATTCAATACTACCATTAAAAGTGATTGAGCAATGAAAATTGAGTCTTATCGTGCGCTACACATAATACGCTTTTCATTTGTGTCAAATAATAATAGAATGTAAATAAGAAAAATTGAGGTTTGAAGAGTTGAAGCCCACACGTTTGAAGTAATGTGTGTACCTTGCTGTAAATAAAAAAATTCTTATGCAATCTTTACGTTTTATAACTACCTTGGTACCTAGATACATAGTGTACGATAAAGACGATTTTGAATGCATACTTATAGGGAATTCATTAGTCATTGCTTTCTAAGGTAAGTAGAAATCAATGACTAGTACCTACCTATAGTATAGAGACTTACCTTAGAAAGCAAACTAAGAAGCATTGCTAGCTAGCTATTCCATTATTTCATGTAGGTACTTACTTACCTAGTTATTTAGGAACATGCGAAAAATAAAATATAAATATTCTCTAAATAGTGAAAAATCAGGCAGAAAACCTTGATCTGCAAACAATCTTAAAATCGTCAGCAATTAAACAGTTGGAGAGCAAAATATCTATCTAATTGGTCAGCAAAGTATCTTATTGGTCAGCAATACTTTGTTTAGTACCTATGCTAAAATTGTTTAGCAGAGAACACTGAGGAGGGAGGAGCAGCTAAAAAAATTAGAGCAGTCCAGTATGATATGACATTGATTTGCTGATAGATTTAGAAATATTTGCTTGTCAAAAGTTGCTGACATACTAACTATTTGGTCAGCAAACAAATATTTGGTTCGGATTAAATTAAAATAAGGCAGTAAACCTTGATCTGCAAACAATCATAAAATGGTCAGCAATTTATTTAATACACAGTTGGAGAGTTAAAATATCTAATTGGTCAGCAAAATATCTAATTGGTCAGCAACGTTTCAAAATTGGTTATCAATCAGTCAGGCAACTTTAGGAAAGACCGGATATGAGATGGGTGTCCAATAGTGTCCATGTAGGACTGCGATAACGAAAGTTAAGCAACTCTAGGAAAGCATTTTGAAAAAAGAAATATATGTAGCTTACTTCCGCAAACAATATATGCAAGATGCACCGCCCGCCCGCCCGCAATAATAATTATGCACATGCACACCACAAAATATCAGTGCACAATACCTGCATTTAGCAAGACAGCAACACACCTTGCACCTTCACCAATTAGGCTACTCTACACGTGTTTCGCCCCAACCCGGGGCATCCTCAGGAGTTAGATCGTGCGTAAACCAACACCGAATGAGCAACATTGCCCTCCGACTCGGAGGGCAATGTTGCTCATTCGGTGTTGGTTTACGCACGATCTAACTCCTGAGGATGCCCCGGGTTGGGGCGAAACACGTGTAGAGTAGCCTAATTGGTGAAGGTGCAAGGTGTGTTGCTGTCTTGCTAAATGCAGGTATTGTGCACTGATATTTTGTGGTGTGCATGTGCATATTATTGCGGGCGGGCGGGCGGTGCATCTTGCATATATTGTTTGCGGAAGTAAGCTACATATATTTCTTTTTTCAAAATGGTTTGGGACTTCCGCCAAGTGACGCCTGATTCAATCAAATACTCTAGGAAAGGGCATGGCTGGGCGCGGGATGGGTGACCGTTTTGGACTGCGATAAAGAATTAAAGCAACTTTGAAAATAGGTCGAGATTGAGGTGGGTGACCGGACTGCAACAACGAATGTTAAGCTACCTACTTTTGAATGGCCGGGAATGGGATGGGTGCCCGTGGGGCTGGACGGTGGGACTGCGATAACGAAAGTTAAATCCCAAGTAAGTATGTCCATTTTTGTACCGACTCCTGTAGGTAGGTATATGCAAAACATGATGATCGTGATCGATTGACTCGAATAGGTAAGTACCTACCTGCCTACCTAGTCGTACGTAGCGTAACTAGGGTTTGTTTGTACCTAGTCCTACTCTCAGATCAAATAACTTTTTTTATTTGGTCTGAGGTCCTACTGTACACAACGCATACGGCATAGCATAGATATAAAAGGTAGGTAGGTAGGTATAAGAGTAATAATAGGTAATAGCCTTTTTGAAGTTATGCATGACGAAAGATAATTAATTTTCCTTTTTTTAACGTGGTTTCGTTTTACCGGCCCTATGGCCACATCATCAGCAAGTGTACCTACCTATTTATCGTATCTGCTACCCCCTAGCTCACTGCTCAGACCAAATAAGGTCTGAGCCCCCTAGCCAAAGTAACATTTACGAATCTTCGTTATCGCTTCGCTTTCGCAACATGTATGGAAATGGAATTGACATAGGTTTCGTTAACAATCTATATCTATGTTAACAATCGAATTTTGAAACCATTGAAATGTTACATTTCAATGTTTGAAACGTCAAAATTCCTAAGGTCAAATCCGTGTCATGTTTCGAAGCGAAGCGATAGCGAAATGTGACCACAGTCACAGAATACAACATGCTCTGATTAGCAAAATAAATATTTCTATCGCGAGGTAGGTAGGTACACTGGTTTCCAAACTTTTTGAACATGACCCCCCAGCTTAATACATGTAAGTAGGAGGTGCCTAGTTTAAAAATAAAGTTTCAAATTAGGTAGGTATTAGGTACGCTATACACAAAATCGTTATCGTCAGTCACTATTTCATATTTTATTTCATATTTCGTTTATTGCATCTATAAGTACATTTTGGTGGCACTAACTAACTAAAATTGCTTTTGAATTCAGTCAATATTATAAGTTATTAAAACCTAAAAATATAGGTACCTACCTACCTCCTTGGGTAGTTTAGTTATTTATAATGCTTGTTTTCCAGCTCATTTGTATAGGTCAGTACTTTGCCCGACATATAATCTCGTGAAATACCTAGTTATTCCATTGAATAGGCTTTGGGTATAAATTGAAATTAATGATCTGAATTTTAATAAATATTGAAATACTTACCTACAGCAATTTCCCTATTCATCCGAAGACCCGAAGGTATGCCCCACTCATCCGATTATTTTGTAAACGTAATATACTATAGGGTCAGCAAATAAAAGTGAAATTTATTTTTTTATTAGTTGTTGGTTCAAATTAAATATGTAGTAGCACGAAAAAGTGAAATATAAAATTTATGATAAAAGTAACACATTTAGGTACATAATATTACCAACTTTTATTAGAGATATTTTAATTTTTTTTTTCAAAATGTTGTTTTTTTGAAATAAAAGACTTTTTAACGGATAGGTACTAGCGCGGTTTTATTGAAAGTACTTTAGTAATTAGTTGGTATTTGGTTTGATTTTTTATTTTCCCGACGTTTCGGCACCTTTGCAGCTGCCGTGGTCACGGGGGGACTGAAGTCACTCGTCAGTCAAGTCAAGCGATGATTTTTTTAGGACGTTCAGAAATTAATATTTAACAAAAAATGTTTAATTGATTTTAGTTAATTTATAGTTTAATTTTGCGATTTAATTAATGTTTAAAAGAGAGAATCTACTGAAATTACCACCATTTCACAAAATTGGGAGGCCCCTCCAAGAAATAAATGGCGAAAGAAAACTTGGAGAGGAAAGCCGACCTCCGTCTTTTATATTTATTAATTTATTTGCAAAAGGAACTAACTGTATCATTAGATCTTGCAGTGTGTTTGGGGCTTTAGCTTGTGAATGATGGGGTCCCAAGCTGGTGAAATTTTGTAACCATCATCTCTATTGAAATTAGGATATTTATTTATTTCGATATCCTTGCGGAGCATTCTAGGAATAAATCTACGTTTCTTTGCAAGGATTTGGGGTTTGTCAAATCTAATGTAATGGTTGGGCCCCTCAAAGGCGTGATCATACACTGCAGACTTGTTATCGCGCCTATTTTTCATGTCAGCTACATGCTCTTTGACGCGGGTCCCTATGCTTCTCTTTGTTTGTCCGATGTAGGAGAGCCCACAGTCACAATCTAGTTTGTAGACGCCTGCGGCTTGAAGGGGGATGTTACACTTGACAGGTCGTAAGAATTGGTTGATCTTCAATTCAATAAAACCGCGCTAGTATCCGTTAAAAAGTCTTTTATTTCATGTCTAGTGAGCGCGTAAGCTTGAGAAGTGAATATGTAGTTTTTTTATTATTTATTTTTTATACAAATCAATAAATCAAGGGCTTGAACAAAAACTATTTATCGTGTCGATATAAATTAAGCATTGATGAAATTTAATGTAGATTAACATCATCTTTAATCATTTGCTCCTATCTGTAGGTAATAGTTTTTCTATAAAATGAAAAAAATACGGCAAGGGACACTTCAGAGGAGAAAAGAGGGAGGGGGGAAGGAGAGCGGTTTTCATCTGGCATTTTTGTATTCAGCGGGGTCGAATTTATAAGAAAACGTCATCGTTCACCAAAAAGTAATACGATTTGCTTCTATAACTTCACTTTTTCAAATTAGTCTATTATATAACTTAGTTTTTAGGATTCCGTACCCAAAGGGTAAAAACGGGACCCTATTACTAAGACACCGCTGTCCGTCTGTCTGTCTGTCACCAGACTGTATCTCATGAACCGTGATAGCTAGAAAGGTGAAATTTTCACAGATGATGTATTTTTGTTGCCGCTATAACAACAAATACTAAAAAAGAATAAAATAAATATTTGAGGGGTGCTCCCATACAACAAACGTGATTTTTTTGGTGTTTTTTGCTCGCTATTAATAACGACTGCAGATAGACAGTTGAAATTTTCACAGATGATGTATTTCTATTGCTGCTATAACAACAAATACTAAAAACAGCAAAAAATAAATATTTAAGGGGGGCTCCCATACAACAAACGTAATTATTTTGCTGTTTTTTTGTACGGAACCCTTCGTGCGCGAGTCCGACTCGCACTTGGCCGGTTTTTTTTTATCTGTTGAAGACAAATATGCTTATAGTTTTAATGTCTCAGATAAATGCGCTGCTGATTAAGCTGGCAAACAAAAGATTTTAAAGACATACCACGAAACACCTATATTTAGTTTTTTATTGTTCTGTTGAAAATAAAATGTGATTATAGTTTTAATGATCCCGAAAAAGATTAAGTACTACTATTTATGAAAGTGGAAAACATGCTGGTAGCCAAAATCGTATTTTTTTTAAAGATTTGTCTATATTAAATGTAAATTGTTAAAAAAGATACAGAACAATTTTTCTGCAGTCTGTACCTTTTTCTTGTTCCATTAAACAATTAACATGCCGGATGAATGGGGAATCTTTTTTCGGATTAATGGGTAACAATTTATTTTTATTTAATTTTCGCATGAGTGCGACATATTAACTCGGATGAATGGGGAATGAAAATAATTCGGATGAATTTTGCGGATGAATGGTGATCCGGTATTCTGACACTGAAATAAATTATTCTAAAGTAATAAAAAAAAACATCTTTTAAATAATGTAAGAGTGAATCGTAAACCAAAACACATTTTATAAGTGACAGCGCAAGCACAAATATTCTATAATCGTGCTGCAGAAACTATTATCTTAGAAAATTGAAGGCATCTCTTGCAGGCTGCGTTACGTCTACGGCTAGAAACCTCGTTGAGTCACTCAAGTCACTGTAAGCGGTTAATTAATTAAAATAGCCCTCATGCACTTGGTCGGCGTTCCCGCCCGCCGCCTGTCACCTATGCAGCGTGCGTCGACACGTGGTCATACGTCGCGCGGTCACGTTGCTCACCACGAGGTTGCGCAAACCGCTTTGACTGTCGTGACGTAACACTATGATAACAACTGAAAGTAAACCGATGCAACGTCGCCATTGATTGATAGTTGCCAAAATATTGAGTTGTTTGTAATTAAAAATATATTAATATCGCTGTACGATTGTTATCGAACTAATAATCTTACTTTTTCTTTTACTTTGGTAGGTATATAATATAAATTAAATGGGATGGGCTTACTCTTAGCCACATTCAAAAACCCATCAGTTTAGAAAATATAGCAAATAGCTGGATAAAATAAAGATGACGTTGAGTCTATAGAAAAAAGTTTTGTTGTAGTTATTTAATTTAATTTTCGCGTCTTGGCTACGAATTTTTCAATCTATTCTAGTAGGTACCTACTTATCAGGGGTGGTCCAAAATAACGTTAAAAAGTGATTTTTCAAATTATTTTATCAACCCTAAACTTACAATAAATAAAGCTATAGGTTACTTAATAAAAAAAAAGTTTTAGATGATTCCCTATTTTTTTGTGTTCAAAATAACCTCCTTTAGTATAGGTACATAAAAGTCAACGCTTGGTAAAATTTTCCACAACGCTCCGCCGCCGGCGAGCGCCGCTGCTTCGAATTGAAAAAAATCTCTTATTCTCCGACAAAAAGTTGTTTTGATCGAACAAGCCCTGGAAAAATGACAGGATCTGGTCTTTCAATCGTCCTGGAGCTGCTGCAGTTATTCCACGTCACCAAAACGCGAAAACAGAGTCCCCTCGTTTTTGTAGGAAAAATATAGTTTATAACCTACCTAATTCAATTTAAGTTAAAAAAAATATTTGGAAAATCATTTGTCAGTATTTTGGAGTTTTATTGGTTTTGGTGCATTTAAGATTAATTTATACCATCAATTGCAAGTGCGTATAATTTTAGAAACATTTAAAAATTGACTTGAAATAAAATTTTATTCAAGTCATAGGTAATTTACTCATCTAGTATAGAACGAGCGCGCCATATTACCTAGAAGTCACATACAGCTTTTTGCTCTGAGGGTAGGTACCTACAGCGCGTTTTAATTAAACTTTTCCCGAGGGATTATTGCAAAAGGAAATCCCACAGGGAAATCTCAAGTTTTCCAGATATTATACCTAGGTCATCGAAGACGTTAGATTTCGATACTAAGATAAGTTCATTAGATAAATATATTTTTTTCTTACTCATCGAGACACGTGGATTATTAGTAAGTACAAAATTACGAACTAGTTCTACTTCCACTTCAAGAAGACACAATAGATGGTATTGACTTGACACGTGCAGAAAATCTATTGACGTATGTCGTATGAAGTTACAAAACGTCGTGTTTTGTAACTTCATACCACGCGTCACATTGCAAAAACTAGCAAATTAAGTTATTTGCTGTAATATTAATAATATGAGAGTGAAGAGTGACGACTAGACTTGACTTATGTCAATATGCTACACATACACATGTCATATTTTACACCTAAACCCAAGTTCTTCATCAGCTTCCCTAGGGCTGCCATCTCTAAAAAAAACCTGCCGCCCAGGACCGGAAGCGTAAAAACCCCGGACTTTGGAGGCTTGACCCCGGACATTTGATTTTTTTATATTCACTTTTAGCTTGGTTAAAAAATAAATTTTACCCTACTTGACTGAGAAAAAATGAATTTTAAGCCTTTTTTCGCATAAAATAGTGTGTTTTACTAGTTATGATGTAGAGCCGGGGTGTCCAACACAATTTTGTGGAGGGTCAGGGTCCAGGTTTAGTAGTTTTGCAATCGTAGCAGGCCAAAATAAATGCCCAAATAGCCAAAGGCGGCCCGAAAAAAAAGCCGCGCAGCGCGATTTTTAGTCACTTTTTCACTAACCTTGTTATCTTGCTTGTTTATAGATTTTTTGCGGGGTGCGCGGTGTTTGTTTATAGTAAAAAAGAAATGGGCCGCGTAGTGTGTTTTTTGCGGGGTGCGCGGTGTTTGATTATAGCAAAAAAAAGGGCCGCGCAGCGCGATTTTTGCGGGGTGCGCGGTGCTTGTTTATAGTATAAAACAATGGGCTGCGCAGCGTGATATTTGAGGAGTGCGCTGTGCTTGTTTTTAGTAAATAAATGCGTGATATTTTGCGGGGTGCGCGGTGCTTGTTGATAGTAAAACAAGCGGCCACCCGCGACTTCACCTGCGTGGAAAGTTTTTTGCTATCCCTCGGGAACAACACTCTTTTTCGGGATGACAGGTACCTTATGTCCTTCTCTGTACCCCTGACAAGGTGTATGCATGATTATCGGTAGAGTGGTTAAGACGTGAAGGAGTAACAAACAAACAAATAAACAAACAAACAAACGGACTTTCGCATTTATAATATTAGTAAGGAAGTAGGGATATTAGTAAGGAAAAGAAATGGGCCGCGCAGCGCGTTTTTTTGCGATTTGCGTGGTGCGCCACGCGTAGTGAAGTAAGGCGCCCGGTAACGCGTGCGCTGAATGAATATAGTACTTTTTTGATCGGAGTATGATCCAAAACCCGGACTTTAATTATAGTCCGGGTTTTACCCGGACTACAATTAGAACCCCGCCCGGACGCTCCCCGGACGCCCTCCAAACTAGGACAAATCCGGGGAAACCCGGACGGATGGCAGCCCTAAGCTTCCCTAGCATGGTCGCCTGTGATCTGTGATGACCACCGATACCCGATATGTTATAGAGATTTATTACGTTTAACGTTTAACTGTCAAACGACAATGGATTTTGACAGTTGAGTGTCGATAAAACGCTATGTTATGTCATGTTAGGCTAGATAAAGATAAATAAAAGGTAGCCAGCCGCCCTAGGCTAGACTAGGGCGGCTGGTTGGTTTAGTTAGATGTTCATATTATGTGTACGTACATACGTTGCTTGCTGGTAAGATGCTCTACTGAATTTTGGCATTTATAGGTATATGTTGATTAGAATTAGATAGCAAATAGACTATCAAAAGTTCTTGTTTCTCCAACTATGATTGAAAGCTATGCATTTAATTTATTATAAGAGGTGTTATTAATTCATCTTTCGTCCTTAAAGCTTTATTTGTAGGTACTACAACTACTACAACAAACTCTATTTTACTGGGGTTATTTTTTGTAAATAAACTAGATAACCTTAGCTTCAATCTCTGCATGTGAATTTTCGATATATTATGTACTTAACAAGAAATAAATTTAATTAAGATAAGGAGGGCACTTAAGGGCTATAGGAGCTTTAATAACAATACACTGCTCAATAGCTTACACACATTGCAACAATGTAGCTGGAAATATCTGGTACCAATTTAATCTCTGTGCAAATGTCTGCCGTGGATTTATTTTTAGCACAGTGCGGTGCACACGTGTAGTAGGTACGACACGTGTCTGTCGAGGGCTTGCAATGTCAGCAGGGTTATTTTATGATGTTATGTTACCTAAATATAGTATTCGCATTCCTAAAATTGATTATAGGTAAGTCTAGAGAGAATCTGATACGTTTTGTCATTGATTAGTCTTCGTTCCAGAAAAGTTTTTTTCTATCTCTATTTTTCTAAATCTGTTACATCTTCGTACAACAGTACTTGTACTATTATGTATTCTGTGGTACAGCTTACACGACGTCTTTAAATACGTACGTATTTACACCTACCTGTGAATTAATATGGGTTCACTAAAAACGTGTCAACGAAAGTTTGCGAAGCCTTAGTACTATACTAACTAAGGAAAGGTGTTCTCTCTCAAGGTAAGGGAATTTTGCTTTTTACAAGCCAGAAAAAATAACAATACCCTACATTTGTTGAATCGCGGAAATCACGTTACATTTTTATAATATACATATGTATATGTCACCGCTAATACCCGAAGTGCGGCTAGGTACACCTAGTTTTAGTCGGCTAAAACTAGGTGTAGCCGAGCTGTTGGTTAAACCTAGGTGTAACTGATCTGCTTTACTCCCACAAGGTCACAAATATAAGTTAGAAATTAAAATTAAATTTCATGGTTATTTTTTAAATTGACAACAGAAATAACTTACTTAATACCTACCTACCCCATAAATTACTCCACCATAATAGAAGCACAAAGAAGGCTACCAAGTTTTAGCCGGCTACCTGCACCTAGTTAGCGCGCCGTGACTAATTCGGAATCGGTTACACCTAGGTTCAACCAACAGCTACCGGCTACACCTAGTTTTACCCGGCTAGAACCAGGTGTAGCCGTACTTTGGGTATTTAACCGTAACATATACACTCTAAGTATAAACTATCAACTGATGAGTAATTTATACATTGGGAGGCGACTAGAAGTAAAACGCGTTGTAAAAATTTAAGTAGGTATTTGTGATGGGCATACTACAGTGTAGTTAAGGTAGTGTGGTGGCGTATTAACTTTGTATGTACCTATTTCAGTAATAAACTAACTTCGTTACTGTAACCACGTCTTCTCATTTATCGCTGCACACCGCATGGCGACCCATGCCAGTCGCGAGAATCGCAGCGTAATCAGTTTCGCGAGTGACTAACAAAGTACCTAGCTATGGCCGAGAACATTCCGCAACTGGACCGTCTCCTGACAATACGTGACGCGATTAACGTAATTTGTGTAAACTTATAAAATGGGAAAATCGTACTCGAAACAGGAAGAAAAGGAGGTGGTAATTACACAAAATGCGGTCGGCGAAAATAGTGCAGGTGTGCATGACTCGACTACGCACACAAATAATATTTTGCTAACGGTGGTGTTGGCAATGGCCGGCGTGGCGATCATTTTCGTCGTGTACAAAAATTATAGAAAATGTCACCAAGAGTGGATGCGGAAGGAAATTCGCCAGGAGTTCTATAGAAGGGTACAACTGCGACTCTCCGGCCGACGCGACGTGGAGCCCAGGGCACCTGCTCAGGTCGACGACATAGCGGCAGTAATTTAGTGAAAAGTGAAATTATACGGTAAAAAGCGTGTGCAGTGAAAATATAATAAAAAGCGTGTGAAAAAGTGAAAAAAAAAAACCACGTATAAATAACTATAAACTGTCAATTTTTTCCGGATAAAAACTAATAACTATGCAACTTAATTCTACGGAACTCTACATTAAGCAATATGTATTTTTTATTGTGTTAGTAAGCAAAATATGTTGCTAAAAATATTTTTCTTTGATGTGTTAGTTATATAAGTACTTACTTAAATAAACAAAGCATACGCCAATGTGCTAATTTTCTTAAAATGTTATGGAAATAGAAACATGCATAAACATCTCGCTGCTTTCTTAAGAATTCAATGTGATGGATATTCAGAAACTTGGAGCCATTGGCTACAATTTTGGTGTTTCGCGTATAATACGACAGTACATAGCATGACGACGTATTCACCATATGAACTCGTTTTTGGAAAACCATGCGTTTTGCCTAGCAATTTGAAAGATTCTGTTGATCCCTTATATTTTCCTGAAAATTATGTATTAGAATTAAAACATAGGCTGCAATTAGCACATAAGGATGCAAAAAAAGCATTTGTTAGATAGTAAGTTAAATAGGAAACTTTATTACGATAAAAATATTAATCCTATATTGTATAAGGAAAATGATTTGATTTTGTTAAGAAATGAAACAGCTAAAAAATTAGATAAACTTTATTTAGGCCCTTTTACAGTAGTAGAAGACTTAGGATCTAATGTTAAAATTTTAGTAAATGGTAAATTAGACATTGTCCACAAAAACAGGACAAAACCTTTTGTAATTTAGGATAAGATACTGTTAAGCACAAAAAAAAAAAAAAAAAAAAAACAAAAGCAAAAAAAAAATGTATGTATGAGTGTGTGTATGTGTTAGTTATTATCAATATAACGTTACTTCCATAAAACTTATAATTAAATGTTAAGTAAACATTTCTATGATATGTATACCATTTGATAGAAAAAAAAACTAATGTATTTTTTTTTCTTTTATTAGCCCCGGTGATGTGGTGGCGTATTAACTTTGTATGTACCTATTTCAGTAATAAACTAACTTCGTTACTGTAACCACGTCTTCTCATTTATCGCTGCACACCGCAGTAGGACTATACCTACTTATGATTATGAGTCTTACTACTCCTGGCGTAAGTTTTGCGTTCTATGCAGTTTATCTTTTGAAAAAAGTTTACCTATTTTATTAAGTGCAATTTTATAGGATGATATTTGTCGTTCTAAATCAAATTAAGTACAAGGTCCCTCATCACATCACTAATGTAAGCAGGAGATAGTATTTCTAGTCTACATTATAATACCTATTATTATGATGTGTAGCAGTATCCAAAGTGAAAGAACAGTCTGGTCTGGCGATACAAACGTGACGTGAGTCACGTGAGTGAATATAAACAGTGTGGAAGTGTGAGTAAATCAGCATTCTTTACTTTAAGCTGTGTGTGTGCGGTCACGTTTCGCTTGACGTGTAGAAGTCGTGGCGGGCGGCGCGGCGCGTTCAAGCGAGTCTGCCTTCCCCCCGCACTCCGTTTATGCCTCTCCCACGTCACGTGTTAGCGGAGAGCTGATTTTAGCCTCGCTTTCGCCAAATAAAAAAAACATCGATTACATAAATTTTATACTACTAAATAAAACACTAATATTTCTTAAGCGAAGATTAAAAGCAGAAATCTTTAGGTACTAAATTAACTTTTAATAAAACTGCTATAATAGCAGTTGCTGTACATATCAGCAGCAATAATACCTATATTGTTTGTGTAAATAATAACTTAGATACCTATTTGTTATAAGAATTTAGGCAGTATCTTTCAGTTCTGTAAATCACCAGAAAATAATTTCATATCAGTTGAAAACTATTCTAGTCTAGATTTCAACTTTACAAATTGATTGCAGATAGGTAGGTACTAATTGTTTAAATTCTGCAATTTTGCGAAAAGGCAAAATCAAATATGTGTAATCAAGTATGTCGTTTACCCCTTGAAGTTTACATCAGTGATTCCCAAAGTGGTCGGTACCGACCCCTCGGAGTCGAAATCGGTTACCCAGGGCTCCTACCTAGGGTCGAAATAAATGAATAACGTTAATGACGATAAGTTTCTTGCCCCCTCTTCTTCTTATCAATTAAAAAGTCTGGAACGGGTAGACGATTCAAAAGTGCTTAATTATTAAGTTTATTTGAATAAAGACATTTTGACTTTGATTATAATAACTAAGGATATGATTTTAAAGTAGGTAAGTAAATTGACTATAGGGGTATGGTATTTTTCCTTCAAGTTTTCAGGGTCGCAAAATTAACAGCCTTTATTACTTACTTTTGTTTGAGAGTTCAGCCTCGCGCCATAGTTTGTGATGCGCATCGACCACAGGCTAGAAAGTTTAATGAAGGAGGACTTCTGACCGCAGCGCAGGGCGTGGTATGGTAACGCACGTTTCCGGAGGACATTGTTTTGTGCCACTGAATTGACACAGAAAGTGTCAAATTGATTTTTACTAACCTAATATTAAGGGTGCATCGTGCGTTCACTAGCGCCGCCAATCAAGAAAAAAACATTACAAGGATTATCAACTATTTTTAATTCTTTAGTTTAAATGTGTTCTTGTAGTTAAAATTTGGATTAACGCCCAAAGTAGCCACTTTAGGCGTTTTAATTCAGATTGTAACTACACAAACACATTCAAACGAGGAAAAAAACACATACAAAAATAGTTTATAAGTTTTTATATTTTTCAGAATTAACATAGTTAAATTATTTTTTCTTGCGCTGGTGTAAGCTCGGTGCGGCCTTAAGTTATTTATTAACAATATTGTTCATATTTTCTATTATGTTGTGCATTTTTTTCTGCATTTGACAAAATTCTAAACTCATAAAAATTCGCTTCTATCGTTCAATGACATTTATACTCAGATATAATTATCAACTTAATTAAAAAAAAATAGAATATCTTTTTAATTTGTCCATTTTCAAAAATAACATTATTATTGGTTACGCAAGGGTCATATACAAACAACAAGAACTCTCGAAATATGCAACACAGTGATTTTGATGTCATTTTGTAGATAAGATTTCTGTGTATTATAATATACTGTATGTATAATATACTTCTGTTATTCTTTATGACGTATTAAAGTTTTAAAGTAAACACAAATTTTTATTACTTGATAGGTGGTATTATTATCTTTCGAAAAGTATTTTTTATAACTGTACAACTTCTAGATCTGGAAAAAATAATATTTTTGGCAGGGTCATCTTGTATGGTATATGTGCGGCTAGCCTAACAGGTAGGTAGGGATGTCGAAAGTGAAAAAAAAAATATCGATACATCGATATTTATAAAAATATCAATATCGGCATCGATATATCGCTAAAAAAATATCGATATATCGGTCAAATTTTCAGAGAACATTTACAGTTTTAAAATAATAATGTTCAGCCTAGCTCAGAAATCTTAATAGATTTTTTTTACTTTTCGTGAATTCATATCAATTTTCCTTCCAACATATTGAAGTATTTTGGTTTCCTTCAATCTTTAATTCATTTAATATCCAACTTTCATAGTTATTATTATTATTATTCAACCATTTTTAGATATAATTTTAAATAAATGGGAAAATTGGAGGTAAATGCCCGTACAAAGGTCTCCAGTCGACTTTTGCGTGATATGATGCTAAAAAAATATATCGTTTTTGACACCATTTTCGATATTGGTTATTTTATATCGATGTATCGATATATCGTATCAAAATATACCGGCTAAAAATATCGATATATCGAACAAAAAATATCGATATATCGATGTATCGATATTTTTTCAACAAGCCTACAGGTAGGTTTATTTTGATTTTTTGCCATACCTACAGTACTGTAGTAGTTTCTCGAAGATTTGTACTTTTAATTTACTTTAATAATTACAAATTTTTTGATTATCTGCCTTGATAAACATGGATTAAAATGTCAACAATTATTAAGTATGTAGCCCGTTCATTCCTGTTAATGGTATATAATTAAGGGTAGATTCGACCAAACTTGAATATTAACGGGAATAACTATACTAAGAATACTACCACAATATAATTCTCGAGTAATAAAATGGTAATTTTTCCATGCAATCCAAAGATAAGTTACTCTTGGGACTGTTATTCCTTCATGGAGTGAATTTGTAAATGAACGTATTATCCGGCCAAATGTCATTGTTCTACAAACGAACTATTTAAAAGGCAAAGTCTTGTGAACTCTATTATGTCGCCTTATATGTACGTAACTGTACCAGCTGTAGCGGTCAAAGTCAAATGTCAAACAAATGTTATTGACATACGGCACGCGGATACCATTAAAATACTCTCGCATTAATTCTGTTGTTCCCCGCTAATTAAAAAATTAAAAAATAAATGGCGGTCTAAATGGTGGTATAGTGACTATTCTCGAATAGGCAATATACTCTGAGAATAGTGCGTGGTAAAACCTAATTTCGACTTACTCTCGAATACCTGGTCATTATTTTAGTCTAAGAATAACATTTATTCTCGCTTGGTGGAATCCGCCCTTAACAATTTAGTCTTACAAGTCAGCTAAATAAGAATAATAGTATTGTTTATTCTTATGGTACCTATGTAAAATTGAAAATACTTTTACATCATACTGCTCGGTAACTAGGATTTACTTATATAGTATGAAGCTGTGTAAGTTGGCATGTGCAACACAGTGCATTGTTTAGATAGAACGTTCCATTTTCAAATCACTTTACAATTCAAGCATTTAAAACTGCTTAGTGAACCAATCTCTTTTCTTATATTATAAACTGACGAAACTTTTTACTGAAAAAAAAACAATGAAATGGTGCCATTTCATTTCAGTTCAACCTATGCAAAACTCCTTGGTCAAACAATTCTTTTTCATTAAACGATAAGATTCATTTTGAAAGCGCGAAAAAAAATCTGCTGTTTCATACATTTCGATGGAGTAGGCATTGTACTTTTGTATGGATCAGCTGATATTTTTTCGTGATTTCGAGGTTGGTACCATAATGAATGTTGTTCAGTTTAATGGTCTGATCAACCCCACGAAAAGTTTTCAATGAACTAAAAATAACCTTGTATGTTTTATTTTTATTTTTATACATATATTTTTTTTCTATTTTTTTTTATTAAATTTACCTCGCATGAATGATGTAAAGTAGTATGCTTACCTCGGTTGTAAGTAGCTATTACACCCTCGAACTATATTCGCCCTCGCTCGCTTCGCTCGCTCGTGCGTCTAAATATCTCGGGTGCACTCGATCCATTAGCGCCCTTTGCGAGCTGCGCTCGCACGGGCGCCAAATTGGATCTTGTACTGTAATAGCTCACTTACGTCCCTTGTGTAACAAACTACTATTTTATTTCATGGGGGCGCTTAACATGCAGTTTGAGAATCACTGACTTTTGTTTTACAAGTTTATTACGTAGGTACTTTTTCCGGTGTTATCATATCCATAATATTTAAATATATGTGTTCTAATATTTATTAAACGTTAAATAATAAAAAATATAGAAAAGTATAATTCTTGAATACTTCTACGAATTAAATGTAAGCACATAATATAAGATATTCTATTAAATTACGTAGGTAAAGTCAAGAACAAAAATAATGATAATAGGTAACGATTTCTTGACAGAATAGGCACCGGAAATAATAAATAATTGGTTATTCAAGTACTTACTTATCATATTTGACAACATTTCCATTCTCCTCCCAGTAATGTCGAGTTTCCATATTTAGTTTTTGTCACATTAAAAACAACAGTCACTGAATGAGAAATAATAGAGTAAACAAAATAATCTTTTCACATTTACCCAGACAAGTCGGGTTTAATTGCACTGATTATATTATTTTAGGTTAGGCTTTTAAGTAAGATCTTCGTGATTCATTGTCAGCACAAAAACACAGTTTTCATAAATTGTTATCGTGTTTATCTGTATGCGGCGCGAACAAACGTTATCAACGCGGGAGGTTCGCGGCCGTTCTGTCTGTGCCGTGCGTGCCTTTGCAACCTGCGACCGGCCGAACGAACGGACCGACACGACAAGACTGACAACAGCTGACCGAAGTGAAGAGTGGGAGCTGGAGCCGGAGGCTTGCCAACTGTCCCGATATTGGGCCCCTGTGTCCCGGGTGCGTATTGCCATAATGTGTACTACTACAGACAGGTGCTGCTCTGAAACCGCACGCAATATGCTCTTGTAGCTGGAGAGCATAATGCATGTCAGTACAGAGAGTGTCTGAACTAAAATACAGTTTGCTCTAATAAGAGCGAAACACATACGAGTACAGACAATTCAAGCTGCTATGGTATGTAGAATGGCATGCTTCAGTATGAGCAAAATACATGTGAGTGTAGATATGCCCTCTCGTTTTTATTGAAATGCATTATGCTTCATAGTATTAGATTTAGAGGCTAATTTAAATGAATAGGTATAAACTTAAATCCGAAAGCAACTCTGAAATTTCTTATACAGTGTTTGTAGATATTGCATGTTGTAAATGTTTTCAAGCAAGGTACGAGCGAAAGATACTGAAAACATTAAGTTTTATTGAAAATATTTTTCCACGCGTAAGTTAGAATATAGAAAAAAAAATGCTCAGTTAACATTAAGAAGCAATATTTCTGTTTCTGGAGACTTCTATTCCAGTGTCAATTTAAATAGTTGCGAAAATTAATTTGAAGATTCTGTTTCATAAACTCAACCCACTGGTTTCATCTGACATAGCAATTATACCAAGTACGTATTAAAATTAGTAAAATTAAAAAAACAGAAATAAATAATCTGAAATTACAATTTTATCGCTTGTCTGAAATATTACAAATTAACATATCGACAAAAAATTTAATGATGATTAGAAAATTGAATTTTACTTTATGTTATATTGAAACGGTAGAGCAAGCCAAATTACCTTGCCATTCTTAGAATTAAGATGTCTAGATCTAAGAAAAAAATAGGCGTTCAGCCAATATAGGTTCCAAAGAGAAATTGGAAAACAGAGGGATGACAAAAAAAAGATGAGATGGGTCAAAAAATATCGAAATATCAACCAAATGCAAAGACACATCATATTTTATTAAAAATAAAAAAATAGTAATAAGATTTCACTGTTATTAATTTATCTCAATAATAAATAATACATCTATTCTTCTATTTGTAGTCTTGTACCGTCCAAAAATATTTCAGTCATTTTAGGTAATGTTTTATTTGCCTACTTATATTTTTTTTAGTGTCAAAATATCGCAGTCAATTTCAATATTAGGCAACCTACCTACAATATAAAAAGGCCATATTTTGCTTTAGAAATATGCGAGCAAACTGTATATTTATACAGATTGGTCTGTACTCATACGTAGTTTGCTTCAACATATTCGTTATTTTAATGAGCACAAAGTGATCGAGTACAGACTATGGTTGTCTGTACTGATATACAGTATGGCAATACGCGTCCCGGGTCCCGATCACAACACAATACTGGCGTGGCGGGCGCGGGACGCTAATTATTGTCCCGATTTTATGTCGGCACTACTGCATAGTGCACTGTAGGAAGGAACCTTTATGGCCCATTTACACGTTGGCCGAGCCATGACGAGCCATGGCGAGCCTCCACCTTGCGCCCAGCGTGTAAACAGAACGGCTTGGCTCGCGTAGGCTCGCGTAGGTTGGCCGCCGATCCGCGCCCGTGTCGGTTTTTGAACACAGATCAAAGGAGCTGGCGGCAAGCGCTTGCCACGTATTTACATGTTGGCCCAGCGTTGCCAGATGTACCGCTTTTCCACTTTTTACTCCGCCTTTTTTACTACGGATCCGCTTTCCACTTTTAGCCTACGCGGTTCCGCTTTTTTCGAATCACCAAGAACCAATCCTTTTTGGCGGTTACACGGCACGTCGAAGATAAAAATCTACGTTTAGTCGTTCAGTTTGTTCCGTTAGTGGGGAATGTCCGAAAAATCGAATATTATATTTTTTATAGGTATGACGTAGGAATAAGCTACCTTATTAATAGAAAAAAGTTTCAGAATTTTCGATTGCGTGAAAAAAATTCACAGATTTTACAGTCCCCGCAAGAATCGGCGGGCTGATTATCTAATTAAAAACCACCTAGCGACTGGTTGCAGTTCACAGATGATCGTGATCCATTGCTACTTCTTTTTGGGTTAAAAAAAAACATACCAAAGAAAAGTGGCAATGTATGTCAAATACAACCGGTCGCTAAATAGTTTCTTTTTAGATAATCAGGGTGCCGAGCATTGAAAATGAACACAAAAATTTATGAAAAACCAAAATCAAATCAAATGCAAAGTCCTATTATATTTTTGAAGTAACCTAGGTAGTAGGTACTTAGTACCTATTTATTTTTACGGTTGTGACACTTGGCTCCGCCTCGTGTCTCAAAAGCGCCCGCTGACTGCCTCGACGCAGCCAAAGTAATTTTAACCAATTTTCAAAATTCCAACGAATGCACTTCTCGTCATCTTTTAACACTATTACCATGACGATCGCTCAAAAATCATAGAAGCTACATCACTTTTTATGTACGGAAACAGCCGTTTTTCTAGAATTCCAAATCTAAAGGGACCACCTACAAGTCACAATTATAAACCGATTTTCAAAATTATTTTGCCATTTGATAGCTAAACTAATACCCTAGGACCCTTTTTTTTCTTTTTTCTTAAGTCCGTTTTTTTTTCGAAATATTTACAATTTAGTAAACAAACATCCCCCAAAAAACCCGGAATTTTTGGAATTTCGCAAAATTCCAAAAAAAGTTACCAGTAGATTTCCAAAATTCAAACGTTCAAACGTGTCTCGATAAACTCCTCAACTTTTGGTACTACTTTTATTTCGATCCTCTCAAAATCCTCGGAGATATGGTCAAATATACGTCTCAGGCGATTTGCATCTGATAACCATTTTCAATGGTAAAAGTCTCCTCGACTTCACAAATATACAAAAGTTACAGCAGAATGGAGATTATACCGCGTGTGTGAAAGATTTTTTTCTCTTGTCTTTGTGTGAAAAACAATTAAAAATCACACGAATCGAGAGAGAAAAATAAATGTAAATATTAAAACAAGAAATTCCACTTTTTTGTCGAAAATCCCCGTTTTTAGAGCACAGCTACCGCATTTTCATTTGGCTCATCTGGCAACACTGTGTTGGCCGTTCTTCAGTGTCGCTCAAGAAAACGTAGTGATTATATTCTCTTTGGCTCAAGAGCTCGCGCCGTACGGGTGTATTTATACTGCGCTGTGTATGACCGCGTATCAACAATACGAAATAATACTTCGTAGCTACATAATTTATTCATTATGAAAACATATTTTGAATGTGATACCTTGTTACCTGTTGCGGTTTATATGGATTTTTATCATCCACCATCTTCTACGATGAACTTTTCGCTCCCTTTGTATTTTTTTATAAAAATAAACGTATTAAAATAGGCATTTACACTATTACTAAGACTCTATTACTAAGACACTATTACTAAGACTCCGCTGTCCGTCTGTCTGTCTGTCACCGGTGCCGTTTTTTGCTCGATATTAGTAACGACAACAGGTGGACAGTTGAAATTTTCACATATATTATGATGTATTTCTGTTGCAGCTTTAACAACAAATATGTACTATAGATATTTAAGGGGGGCTCCCATAGAACAAACGTGTTTTTTTTTCGTTTCTACGGAACCCTTCGTGCGCGAGTCCGAATCGCACTTGGCCGGTTTGCTGAGGCTGGCCGAAGCTGGGAGCTGGCGGTCGCTCGCCGAGCCACGGCCAGCGTGTAAGGCTGGCCCCAGACCTACCGGTTTCATTTCTTTGCTTTGCTGTTCTACCATGGACCGCCGGCCAAGAGGCTCATTTTCAATCTATCGCATATTTTGACCAGACCACATTGGCAAGATAGCCATTAGTTTGGTGTTATCAAATATCATCTTATGGGTTGCAATGCAACGCGAAGTTTTAATTTTAGTTTAAAAAAAAACTGCTGTTTCATACAATAATTAATAACGAAATTATCAAAATGTATGAAACAGCTCATTTTTTTTTTCGCGATTTCAGATTTAGTCCCATAGTAAAAGTTGTTCAGTTTTATGGTCCCTATCTATCTACCATATTCAGCTCTATAAGTCTTTACCAAACATCTTGCATAACTATTCAATTTATTTTTAACGATCGGAGTCCATGTTCAGGGTGGCATATCTCCTAAAAGCTTCCTACTTCGCAATCCCAGGCTATCTTGCTAATTTGGTCTAGTCCTAAAATGCGATAGATTGAAAATTACCCTGGTTGGCCGGCGGTCTTTCAAGCAAGGTAGAACAGCAAAGCAAAGAAATGAAACCGGTAGGTCTGTGGCCAGCCTAAATGGCATCCAAGCGATCGCCGAGGCTCGCCGAGGCTGGCCGTAGCTCGGAGCTGGCGGTCGCTCGCCGAGCCACGGCCAGCATGTAAACCCGGCATTACGGGCTGTACAGTTGATGATGATAGAAATAATACAGAAAAATGTTGAACACTTACTTTGAATAATAACACCTTAGATTAGAAGCCGTGTCCTCGTATGCAAAGTGAGGCAACTAACTTAGTTTTCGGAATATATCCTTCATACGTTACCTAATCGTAACTAAAATCCAACTAGCTAGGTAGAGTACATCATATAAATAATAAAAACTTTTTTAAAAACACGTTTTTAAAACGGACTAAATTATTACAAAGAAAACGGACTAAAAACATTAAAACATAAAAAAAAATTAAATCTAAAAAAAAAATTTATCATCCATATTGTCAGCCTACGCCCCACGTTTTTAGGTTTAAAATTTCCGTAGGTAGGGTTATAAATATTTACAGAAGAATTTATTTTTTACTTTTTAGTCCGTTTTAATGTTTTTTAACCGTTTTCTTTGTAATAATTTAGTCCGTTTTAAAAACGTGTTTTTAAAAAAGTTTTTTCTTCAGCAAATTATTATTTTCTGCTTTTTAGTTAACGAGTTAAGACTAAAAATATACTATCTCCTAACAGAGCACACGAGCCCAAACTCGATGGGGTTGCATGGTTTTAATGGCCTTCAGTGGCCTTCTTCCAGCTCCATGATCAGACCCTGAAAACTATTTCGTGCCCAAACTCGTTGGGATAGCGTGGTTTTATTAAAGATTTCCTGTGTCCTTCTTCCGGCTCCATCATTATTCATTAGACGCTGTAAACTATTTCTCAACAAAGTACTCGTCAAGAGGATTCAAACGAGCCCAAACTCGATGGGGTTGCACGGTTTCTATATTAAGATCCTATGGCATGGCCTTCCAGCTTCATCATCAGACCCTGGACCTCGACTCCCATTAGAGTACTCGTCAAGACGATTCTAACGAGCTCAAACACGATGGGGTTGTGTGGTTTCCTCATAGAGTTCATGTGGCCTTCTTCCGGCTTCATCATCAGATCAGCTCAAAGACACCATAATATTGCATTGCTTTCAAGTTCTAACCTATGTTTAAAGTTTCAAGTCTCTAGCTCATCGAGAAAATAGTATAAAATCGTTCGCAAACTTTGCGGACAAACAAACGAGAAAGCGACCTAATAAAAAAAAACAATATTAAATTATTAATAATTCATGTTTCTTTTTTACCATTGAAAATGGTTATCAGATGCAAATCGCCTGAGACGTATTTTTGGCCATATCTCCGAGGATTTTGGGAGGATCGAAATAAAAATAGTACCAAAAGTCATTGAAAACCAAAAGTTGAAATATTTGTCGAGACACGTGTGAACATTTGAATTTTGAAAATCTACTGGTAACTTTTTTTGTAATTTTGCGGAATTTCAAAAATTCCGGGTTTTTTGGGGGATGTTTGTTTACTAAATTGTAAATATTTCTGAAAAAAAACCGACTTAAGAAAAAATTAAAAAAAGGGTCCTAGGTAGGGCTGCCATCCGTCCGGGTTTCCCCGGATTTGTCCTAGTTTGGAGGGCGTCCGGGGAGCGTCCGGGCGGGGTTCTAATTGTAGTCCGGGTAAAACCCGGACTATAATTAAAGTCCGGGTTTTGGATCATACTCCGATCAAAAAAGTACTATATTCATTCAGCGCACGCGTTACCGGGCGCCTTACTTCACTACGCGTGGCGCACCACGCAAATCGCAAAAAAACGCGCTGCGCGGCCCATTTCTTTTCCTTACTAATATCCCTACTTCCTTACTAATATTATAAATGCGAAAGTCCGTTTGTTTGTTTGTTTATTTGTTTGTTTGTTACTCCTTCACGTCTTAACCACTCTACCGATAATCATGCATACACCTTGTCAGGGGTACAGAGAAGGACATAAGGTACCTGTCATCCCGAAAAAGAGTGTTGTTCCCGAGGGATAGCAAAAAACTTTCCACGCAGGTGAAGTCGCGGGTGGCCGCTTGTTTTACTATCAACAAGCACCGCGCACCCCGCAAAATATCACGCATTTATTTACTAAAAACAAGCACAGCGCACTCCTCAAATATCACGCTGCGCAGCCCATTGTTTTATACTATAAACAAGCACCGCGCACCCCGCAAAAATCGCGCTGCGCGGCCCTTTTTTTTGCTATAATCAAACACCGCGCACCCCGCAAAAAACACACTACGCGGCCCATTTCTTTTTTACTATAAACAAACACCGCGCACCCCGCAAAAAATCTATAAACAAGCAAGATAACAAGGTTAGTGAAAAAGTGACTAAAAATCGCGCTGCGCGGCTTTTTTTTCGGGCCGCCTTTGGCTATTTGGGCATTTATTTTGGCCTGCTACGATTGCAAAACTACTAAACCTGGACCCTGACCCTCCACAAAATTGTGTTGGACACCCCGGCTCTACATCATAACTAGTAAAACACACTATTTTATGCGAAAAAAGGCTTAAAATTCATTTTTTCTCAGTCAAGTAGGGTAAAATTTATTTTTTAACCAAGCTAAAAGTGAATATAAAAAAATCAAATGTCCGGGGTCAAGCCTCCAAAGTCCGGGGTTTTTACGCTTCCGGTCCTGGGCGGCAGGTTTTAGAGATGGCAGCCCTAGTCCTAGGGTATTAGTTTAGCTATAAAATGGCGAAATAATTTTGAAAATCGGTTTATAATTGTGACCGTAGGTGGTCCCTTTAGATTTGGAATTGTAGAAAAACGGCTGTTTCCGTACATAAAAAGTGATGTAGCTTCTATGATTATTTACCGATCGTCATGGCAATAGTGTTAAAAGATGCAGAAGCGGACGAGAAGTGCATTCGTTGGAATTTTGAAAATTGGTTAATATTATTTCGGCCCCGTCGAGGCAGTCAGCGGGCGCTTTTGTGACACGAGGCGGAGCCGAGTGTCACAATCGTAAAAATAAATAGGTACTACCTAGGTAACTTTAAACATATAACAGGACTTTGCATTTGATTTGATTTTGGGTTTTTCGTAAATTTTTATGTTCATTTTCGATGCTCCGATTCTTGCGGGGACTGTAAAATCTGTGAATTTTTTGAGAGGTAATTTATGGTAACATAAAATAAATAGTCATTGACTACCTACATAAGGTGGTCTCTTATATAGAAGGCAATCTCAAACACCAAATATCAACACTAGGCACCTTCATCGACATCGAAGGAGCCTTTGACAAAACCAATTTTACCAGCATAAGCCAGGCCCTCTCTAAACATGGTGTCGATCCCACTATCGCCGGGTGGATTGACAGCATGCTAAGAGATAGAGCTATACAATTTACTGTGAATGGTACTACCAGAGGGGTAGTAGCTAAAGGATGTCCCCAAGGGGGGGTCCTCTCACCTCTCTTATGGAACATTGTGGTCAATGAGCTGATTAGTTGGCTCAACGACCGCAATTTCCTCACAGTAGGCTATGCAGACGACCTTACCATACTCATCAGCGGACGAGTTGAGAGTGTGATATGTGACCGAATGAGGTCCGCATTGAAGGTCGTCGAACAGTGGTGCAATAAACACAATCTAACAGTGAACCCAACAAAGACGGAATTAATTATGTTCACAAACAAACGAAGTCTAGGCAATCTTAAACTACCTAAACTTTTCAACACCAGTCTGTCCCTTAGCAAGGAAGTCAAGTATCTAGGAGTGATACTAGACAACAAACTCCTCTGGAATAGACATCTCGAAGGGAAACTAAACAAAGCCACCATCATCTTTTGCCAATGTAAAAGACTACTCGGCAAAAGCTGGGGGCTATCACCGAAAATAACAATGTGGCTGTATAAAACCGTTATACGTCCCATAATCACATACGGAGCCGTTGCCTGGTGGTCCAAAACAGAGCAAAGCACCGTCATCAACAAGCTGCAGAAATTCCAAAGATTGGCATGTTCTGCGATAACCGGCTGCATGCGAACTACCCCCACAGCCGCCCTAGAAGTAGCTCTGGACCTAACACCACTGGACCTGTTTATACAACAGGAAGCCTCCATGGCTGCTATAAGGCTTAAGCACCTGGGTCTGTGGTACAACCAAGAGGGTCCTCACTCCACATTGTGGAATAATCTAGTGAAACATGAGCCACTAATCGCTGCCCCATGCGACAGGATCCCAAAACAATACATTTTCGAAAAGAAATATCAGATACAGTTATTTGAAAGTGACCGAGATTACTCCGGCATACATGAAGTCCGAATTTATACGGACGGCTCCAAGATGGGGACTGGCACTGGTGCTGGAGTATTCTCATCATCATATCAGCCACACGACACCCACTGCTGGGTATAGGCCTCCCCTAAGGATCTCCACGACGATCGGTCCTGCGCTGCCTGCATCCACTGGCTTTCCGCGACCTTCACCAGATCGTCGGTCCACCTTGTCGGGGGCCTACCCACGGAGCGTCGTCCGGTGCGCGGTCGCCATTCCAGAACCTTTCTGCCCCAACGGCCATCGGTTCTTCTCGCTATGTGTCCCGCCCATTGCCACTTCAGCTGAGCAATCCTTCGAGCGATGTCGGTTACTTTAGTTCTCCTGCGGATCTCCTCGTTTCTGATTTGATCACGTAGGGAAACGCCGAGCATGGCTCTCTCCATTGCACGCTGAGCGACCTTGAGCCTCCTTATGAGACCCATAGTTAGCGGCCACGTTTCACTGCCGTAAGTCATCACTGGCAACACACACTGTTCATAGACTTTCGTCTTGAGACACTGAGGTAAGTCGGACGCGAAGATTTTTCGAAGCTTCCCGAATGCTGCCCACCCGAGTTGGATTCGGCGAGAGATCTCTTTCTCGAAGTTGGACCTACCTAACTGGACTGCCTGTCCTAGGTATACGTAATGGTCAACAACTTCAAGTGTAGTGTTCCCAACATGAACTGGAGAGGGTACAACATGGGCATTTGACATAATTTTCGTCTTTTCCATGTTCATCCTAAGACCCACTCTTTGGGAAGCACTACGGAGATCTTCGAGCATTGTGTTCAGGTCTTCCATGGTCTCAGCCATAAGGACTATATCATCGGCAAAACGAAGGTGTGTTAGGTACTCGCCATTAATGTTGATGCCGAGTCCTTTCCAGTCCAAGAGCTTAAAGATGTCCTCCAACGCAGCTGTGAACAGTTTCGGAGAAATAACGTCTCCCTGTCTCACACCACGCTGCAGTTGGATAGGATTTGTGTTCTGGTTCTGTACTCGGATCGTCATGGTGGCATTTTGGTATAAGTACCTCAACACCTCGATATACCTATAGTCCACTTGGCACCTTTGGAGAGACTGCAGCACCGCCCAGGTTTCAATCGAATCAAAGGCTTTCTCATAGTCCACGAACGCCAAGCAAAGTGGCTCATTATACTCCTCGGTCTTCTGTATAACCTGCCGCAGCGTATGGATGTGGTCTATGGTGCTAAAGCCTTTTCGGAACCCGGCTTGTTCGGGAGGTTGGAAGTCGTCGAACTTGCGAGCGAGACGATTCGTAAGGACTCTCGAAAACAACTTATAGACATGACTCAGAAGCGAGATGGGTCTATAGTTCTTTAAGAGGGACTTGTCACCCTTTTTAAAGAACAAGATCACCTCACTTATGTTCCATGTCTTTGGCGTTCTGCCCTGGACGATGACGGAATTAAAGAGCTTCTGGAGGACTTTGAGTATCGGCTTACCGCCCGCTCTCAGAAGCTCTGTAGTGATTCCATCGTCACCCGCCGCCTTGTTGTTTTTCAGCTGTTTGAGAGCCATACTAATCTCGTACAGGCTGACGTCCGGGATATCTTGAGTATAGTGTCGGGTAAGCTTGGCTCTGGGGTCTTTAGCCTTGCTTTCAACAGGTGTCTGCGTGGAATATAACTGCCCATAGAAGCTCTCGATCTCCCTCAGGATTTCAGGCTTTGATGAAATGATGCGTCCGTCGTCAGTTTTCAGCTTCGTCATCTGGCTTTGCCCAATAGACAGATCTCTCGCGAACACTTTGGAGCCTTTATTCCGCTCGATAGCCTCTTTAATACGATTCGTATTAAATTGGCGAAGGTCGCTCGTCAAAGACTTAGATATCTGTCTATTAAGCTGCCGATAACGATTAGCATCTACTGAACTCTGGAGCCTCATTTCACGTCTCTGATCCATGAGTAGGAGTGTGTGGTCGGAGAGTTTCTTTATCTTGGGACGGCGGGTCTTAAAGAGCTTGGACCCTACCGTACGGACAGTATCCACCACCATGTTGTTTAGATCGTCCACATCTATGCTGTTCTCAAGGGCTTCGAAGCGGTTTTGGAGTTCGAGTTGAAAGCTCTCGGGGTTTTGAATATGGGCCGGCAATGGTCGAATTGTTGATTTTATCAGTCGAGATCTTTCCAGCTTTGGGTTGATATTCAATGTGCCACGTACCAATCGGTGATCGCTCCCCGTCTTAACAGCGTTGATCACAGTGACATCATTGAATATTTGCTTTTTCGTCGACATGATAAAATCTATCTCATTTCTGACTTTACCGTCCGGACTGACCCAGGTCCACTTCCGGCATTCCGGCTTTCTGAAGAAGGAGTTCATCATAAAGAGGTTCTCCTTCTCCATAAAGTCAGCCAGCATCTGGCCTCTGTCATTCCGTTGCCCAACTCCAAATTGCCCCACTCTCAGCTCATCACCGCATCGTTTCCCCAACTTTGCATTGAAGTCCCCCATCACAACAGTGTAGTGGGTTTTGTAGCTATGCATGGCTTTAGAGATCTCCTCATACATAGCCTCCACTTCGTCATCTTGGTGTGTCGAGGTCGGTGCGTAAACCTGTATAACATTCAGCGAACACCGTTTGGATATTCTGAGTATAAGGTACGCCACCCTGGTCGACACACTTCCGATGGTAATCACGTTGTTGACAAGGGACTTGTGGACGATGAACCCGACACCACCTTGGGACTGTTGGTCGCCCTCCCGGTAGTAAAGCAAGTTACCGGAGTTGAGGATTATCGAGTCCTCTCCCGCTCTTCGGACTTCAGATAACCCGATAATGTCCCAGTGTACCTTGCTGATAACTTCTTCCAACTCGGTTAACTTCGCGTCTTCCCTTAGTGTGCGCGTGTTATAGGTTGCCAGGTGCAGTTGTCGTCGTTTTTGGTAGCCGAGCCGCACCCGGGGATTCTTAGCACCCCCTGCCCCGCCGTTACCGTAGCCGCTACCGTAGCTAGGAATAGCGGGGCTGCCGGGGACTGGGGGCCAATTTTTTGATCCATTATGCATGAGGGGGGGGGTTTGCCATAATCGCCACGCTTGGCAGGCGGGTTGGCGATCGCAGTAGGCCAAGGTTTTTTGGAGACGCTGCTGCCCGTCTCTTGAAGGCTATGCTCCCTTAGTCGCCTTTTACGACACCCACGGGATGATAGGGGGTAGTGCTATTCTAGGCCGGCACATACACGGCACATAGGAGTATTCTCACAAGACCTAAATATCAAAATATCACAAGCATTAGGCCAATACAGTTCGATATTTCAATGCGAATGTGTTGCAATAATAAATGCCGCTACCACGACCCTGTCTAGGGGTATGAAGGAACTAAACATCCGCATACTGACAGACAGCATGGCCGTTCTAACAGCACTGGAGGCCAACACGATCAACTCCAGTATCGTCTACGAATGCCACCAAGTTTTGGATCGTTTAGCATCCAAAAACAAAGTAATCCTACAATGGATTAAAGGGCATAGTGGATCACACGGGAACGACGCCGCCGATGAGCTGGCTAGAAAGGGATCTTCCACAACAATGGCAGGACCCTTACCCATTCTGCCACTCCCGTTCAGCCAACTGCGCTCATGGGTGAGACAACGTACTCGTGCTGCACATAATACTCGTTGGGTAAATCTAACAAGCTGTAGACAGTCCAAGTTGGCGATGACCGCAGTCTCGCCGCGGTTGACCTGTAGACTGCTCAGCCTTAATCGTCCAGACCTCCGAATAGTTGTAGGTACACTTACAGGTCACCTTGCCTTAAACCGACAACTATTCATCATGAATGCGACAGACAGTCCCCTATGTAGAGGATGCCTGGACGCAGAGGAAACAGCCGCCCACGTGATCCTGGAGTGCGTGGGTTTGGCCGCACACCGGGCAGAAATCCTCAAAGACGTGAGGTCGCTCCTAGAAGCCTGTGAACGCCCCAGGAGGCTTCTGCGCTTCTGGAAGGAGCTGGGATGGCTTGACTAGCCACACCAATGCTGTGTTCACGCATAACGGACCAAATGAGAGTCTAAATGCGGAAAAAGAGCCCATCAATTCGTCCAAGCCCATCACCAATACAAATACCAATACCAATAGTCATTGACCGCGAGGTGACAGACGGGCGGGCGTCCTCGAATGTGCGCTATCTTACTCTATGATTAAAACTATGCCATTTAAAATTTTAAATTATATCTAAATAAGGTTTAGATTCAAATAAATGCCATTCAACATATTTTTCTGAGACAAGACGGGGTTCTAATAATGGTATCGTAATACTATATTCCCCTATTAAGGCGACTAGCAATCGTTTCGTTCGTCAATGATCGTTTTTGGAGGCGAACTGCTCTTAAATGGGCCGGCAAAAAATTTCCACAATAAACATATTTTACGCCTTGATATATGGCCTATAATCGGTACTTAAGAAAAGTTTGAGGCATATTAAATACTGTGCAAAAATATTTTTTGAAAAGAGGCTGTTTTCAACTTTAATTTCCGAACTAGTCCTAAACTACAAGAGATATGTCTATGGTTATTATTATACCACAGTGGCAATTCATTTCTCTTGAAACGGTACATAGGGTTTTTAAAAATAATTATTAGTTTTGCTTAAAAATATATTAAATTTCCACGCAGGGGCGATGAGAATCAGTTACAGCTCGCGCAACATAACTTGAACCAAACCATAGACAATGACGCTTGCGCAGTAGCAATTTTCAGTACAAAAATTGTAGTGCGCAGGTCACGTGGTACAAAAAATTGGGTCAAGTTATGTTGCGCGAGCTGTAAACGTAGTGATTATATTCTCTTTGGAATCAGTCGGACGCTGACACTCGAAGGGGAAGGCCGCGCTCTGCGCTGCCGCCCATAGAGTACATTATTATACCTGCCGCCATCTTACGCGAAATAAAAAATCTATTGCTAAGGTGCCCACACTTCTATTGAATGCGTTACACGTTTCCTTTGTGCAAGTCACGTAACTTTGTGTGCGAAAAGACGCTTTTT
Source organism: Agriphila tristella (assembly GCA_928269145.1). Classification (NCBI taxonomy): domain Eukaryota; kingdom Metazoa; phylum Arthropoda; class Insecta; order Lepidoptera; family Crambidae; genus Agriphila; species Agriphila tristella. The sequence goes on along the minus strand of OV743436.1, from coordinate 22,873,024 downwards.
GTGATTCTTTATAAAAATATTTTAGTTAGAAGTTTGTCTTAAGTTTTACTTGAATAATTATTGTCCCTACATTACATACTATGTAAACATTTTATTTTGCTGTGTTATAGGTACTTTTATTTGCGAAAGGACGCTTTTTGTGATTGAACAATTAATTGGTTTAGTCTATAAATGCCAGATTCTACAAATGCCAACTTAGTTTAAAACGCCAGATTCTACAAATTTTATATTTATTTTCCTTTCCTTCGTAAAAAATAAAGGTAATTATATGATTTAAAAAAATCTTTATTGTTTTTTTTATTAACATTTCGACAAAAAAAATCTTACTCACGCGGGGTACGGGATTGGAAGTCGAACACTGTGTTACAGAGACGACATTTTTTTTTATCATAGAAGTTAACCTTTTCCATATTTCTGTGATCAAAAAAATTATCAAAAAAGATTTTTTTAGCATAGAAAATGTAGGATGATGGGTGAAAGAAGTGGAATGGAACGGATGTATTTTTTTCACGGTTTCAGAGTTGGACCTGTAGTAAAAGTTGTTCAGTATGAGAGTCCCTATCTACCATATTCGGCATAAGAGGTTATTTTGTAACACGTTGTATAAATGAAAAAAAGAAAAGTCAAGAACAAAATAGTAGATTGTACAACAAGTGCATAAAACGCATCATTTTACCCGAGACGTATATATCCACCCGAGCCGCAGGCGAGGGTGGATAGTCAAGTCGAGGGTAAAATGGGTTTTATGTACGAGTTATACACTCTGCTTTTCACTTCGATTGTGAGGAAATTAAACAACTATAGTGTAAAAATTAAAAAAAAAAACTCAAATTTTAATGACAAATTATATATTTTTGGAATGTGCTCATCAAGACCTTTCATTTGATACCCATATTCAAAAATTGAAAAAATTTTTTTTTTCTTTCTTAATTTTTTGTGACAAAATATCATTTTTTTATAAAAATAAATACAATTTTGGAATATGCTCATCAAGGCCTTTCATTTGATACCCATATTCAAAAATTGAAAAAAAAACTATTATTTTTACAAAAAAAATATAATTTTGGAATGTGCTTATCAAGGCCTTTCATTTGATACCCATTTTCAAAAAATTAAAAAAAAAACTATTTTTTTGTAAAAAAAATATAATTTTGGAATGTGCTCATCAAGGCATTTCATTTGATACCCATATTCAAAAAAATTGAAAAAAAAATTTTTTTTTCAAGGCCGCCTTTCAATAAAATTGATACCAAAAATTGATATTCAAAAATAAAAAAAATATTATAACACAACAAAAAATAAAGAAACAATGAAATAACAAGTTAATTCAACGAAGTTAAATTGCGTGTGTGGCTGTTTACCTGACGACCTTTGTCTTAAAGTCTGAGACTTAGACGAAGATTTTACTTTATGCACTAGAGCATAAAAAGCGATTTTATGCACAAACATTAAGACTTTTATGACACAACTAAGTCATGGACGAAAAAATATTTATATATTTTTTCGTCCATGATTCTATTAACCTTTTCAATATTTATATGATCCTGGTACTTAAGCGACGTTTTTATATATTTTTATAGTAAAGTAAAAATAAAAAATAAACATTTTTTTTAACATAGATGTTAGCCTTTTCCATATTTGTGTGATCCTGGTTCTTTGGAGACGTTTTTATATTTAATTTTTTATCCCTATCTACTTTGGGTTATTTTGTAACACGTTGTATACGATATTGCATGACTCCCTGCCATATTGTGTACAACGTGTTACCAACATTTTCATATCAGGGTCCATTCGTTTTTGAGAAAATCGTGAACTTGAAATTAATATACATAATTACTTAAAATAAACATTTGATTTGGTATTGTCACTGCCTAGTGAGCCGGAGGTCGTAAGTTTGATCACCACCCTGGGACCATTTGTATTTGCATGAACATGTTTGTTGGTCCCCTGTGTCTAGGTGAAATAGTTTTTTTCAGTTGACAGGTACTTAATTTAATAATTCAAATAGTATTTGACTGAAGCAATTATTTTTATTACCACACCAGTTAGTAACACATCAATAATGTGCTATTCTTACTCTATAGATACTAGTGGCTCCGTGAGCTGTAGACCTCGCGAAAAAATAAAATAAAATGTCGCCATGAAGTTTTCAAAGCACACAGTAGGTACGTGAGTAATGCAGCTAGATGGTGCTTCTAATTTTGATCATTTTTCAAAATGGGTGAGTATTTTTTTTTAAATTTGGAAAAATTGGCTTGACTGAACAGTTATATATAATTATCGAACCTACTCACAAAATTTCACCAGAATCTGTTGAGAAATGCGACTTGTAGAGGAGATCAAACAGCCGGAAAGCTGGAATGAAATATGGTTTTTTACATATCTCCGTCATTTCACAAATTTCGAAAAACTGTCTCGACAATTTTTTTTTATATATTTATCGAACTTGCTCACAAAATTTCACCGAGATCGGTTGAGAAATGCGACCTGTAGAGGAGAACAGCCAGCGCTGGAAATACGGACTGAAATTTGTTTTTTTTTACATTATCTCCGCCATTTAGAAAAAAAATGAAAAACTGGCTTGACATAAGAAATCTATACAATTTTCAAACCTGCTTACAAAATTTTACGAGAATCGGTTGAGAAATGCTACCTGTAGAGGAAAACAGACAGCCCTGGAAAGCCGGACTGAAATATGTATTTTTAACATTTCTCCGTCATTTTGAAAAAAATCCAAAAACTGGCATGACAAAAAACACCGGTTCACAAAAGTTCACGAGAATCGGTAGAGAAATGCGACCTGTAGAGGAGAACATCCAGCGTCAGAAAGCCGGACTGAAATACATTTTTCTTACATATCTCCGCCGTTACGAAAAAATTAGAAAAACTGTCTCAACTTGAAAAAATCTATATGATTTTCGAACCTGCCCACAAAATTTCACGAAATTCGGTTAAGAGATGCGACCTGTAGAGGAGAAAAGACAGAGCCGGAAAGCTGGACTGCAATAGGTTTTTTTAACATTATCTCCGCCATTTTGTAAAAAATCGAAAAAGTGGGGTGACAAAAAAAATCTATATCATTTTCAAACTTGCTCACAAAATTTCACGAGAATCGCTTGAGAAATGCGACCTGTAGAGGAGAACAGACAGCGCTGGAAAGCCAAAAAACCTGTTTTTTTAACATATCTCCGCCATTTTGAAAAATTAAAAAAATCTGGCTCAACAAAAAAATTCCATATAATTTTCGAACCTGCTCACAAATTTTCACGAGAATCGGTTGAGAAATGCGACCTGTAGAAGAGAACATACAGACATACGAAAGAATTTTTGCCCAAGCTGAAGCAGAGACGCTTCGCTCGCACTTCGTGCTCGCTCGGTCAATTAATTTAAAAAAGACCTTGTAGGTACCCATTATTTTATATTCCTAAAAAAATAAAAACGAGGTACACCCTACAGTGATGTTTCGATGCGGAGTAACGGCGGGTGGCGGTGCGCGAAACACTTGGCCACGCCTGAACGCTCAAGGTCATTGGCGCTCATATGGGCCTTAAAAAAAATTGACGATCTATTTATTTGACAATTAAATATAGGTACTTAAATCGTATAAAAATACTGTCTTTTGTCAATGAAAAATACTTAAGTTAGGTAATATAAAATAAATGTTTTAATAAAGTTTCACAACACTACCTACCACGTCAACAATCGCGACTATTTTTTTTATAGCACGTTGCGTATGCATTAAACTACTGCTTTCACGCGTCTTTTCGTGATCTTTAATTTATAAATATAATAATGAAACTAAACGCATTTGACAAGGGTGTAATCTGTACCTTGATTACGTAAAGCTGTTGCTAACGATTCTCGATTGAAATCGATTGAAAGCGCGGTTGCATTGCTGCTTTAGTTAAAATAGTTGTCACATTGGTTCTTACTAAAGCAGCGATGTAACTGCGATTTCTGTCAGAGTTGATTGCAACAAAGTTACGTAATTACCCCCCTGTTATCCACGTTATCTGTCTGTCAATGTCAAATCAATTGTCAATTGTCAAATTCGTAGCGTAAATTTTCAGTCAGAGGCGTGCATTATTTTGTGATATTTACTGTAAAATACAGTGGTAATTGTTCAAAATGTTAGCTTTAATCAATCGGATCCTTGATTGGATTAAAAGCTTGTTCTGGAAGGAAGAAATGGAACTTACTTTGGTCGGATTGCAGTACTCTGGAAAAACAACTTTTGTTAACGTCATTGCCGTTAGTATCTTGAGAAAACTTATAATTTGTGCTTTGAGAATGCTTTTACCAAAATTTTATGCCATAAACTTAGATAATATTGTGGACTTTACCTGAGTAATCATTAATAGATTCGTATTCCCTTGAATATTCAGCACTTAATCATCATGTTACTTAACAAATCATCCGTAGCAGCTTTTAGGGTATGAATAAGTATTATTCATTGTTTCCAATACTAAGTAAAGTAATGAAAGGTTTGGTCGGAGATTCAGGTTCGGAAATCCAGAAATACTAAGAATGGAAATTAACCGAATTACATTATAAATCAGCATTTCAGTGAAAGTAATCTAACTAAAACATTGCTCTACTTTAAAGATACTTTTGCTAGGCTATCTGTAGTTAGGCTAGTATAAGCTTTTAACATTGTATTAAAATTTCTTCTTTTGAATTTTATTGCTCTTATCCTCCTAGATATTTGCTCAATACCTATTTTTTAGTTGATATAATTAATTTATACTAAAAATACTAACAAACGTTTACCTTGTATTATATGAGGGTATTTATTGATTACTGTTTATATTTGAGGTGTGTAGCGTTGTTTATTTGGTAAATTGGACTGAATGCGTGACGGTTTGGTCGATTTGGTGAACTTATAAAATAAAATGCATCTCTTCTAAAACCACAGAATAGGTATCGGACATACAGTTCATTTTATCCTTACTAATATTATAAATGTGAAAGTCCGTTTGTTTGTTACGCCTTCACGTCCTAACTACTCAACCGATCATCATGAAATTTTGCATACACGTTGTCAGGGGTACGGAGAAGGACCTAGGGTACCTTTTATCCCGAAAAAAGTATAGTTCCCGAGGGATAGCATAAAACCTTTCCACGCAGACGAAGTCGCGGGCGACCGCTAGTAATAAAAGATATAGAGGTACTGAACTAAAGAAGAGGTATTTAAAAATAAGATCAATATAATTTTACTGTTAATTATCGATGGGATGTACTTGTTTACCAGTTGTCATCTCTCAATGTCATAGTGTATTGATAGCAGTAATAAGGGGGTCATTGACTGTTTTATCTTATCCAAGTGTCTATCGCCTCAAAACAATTTTAAAGCTGTTTTCATATTCATCCCTGAAGCTAACAACTAAATATAATTTTATATGCATTCTTTTTTGTACTTTCACCATTATGTTGTTTTGGGGCTCGTCTCACTAAACATATTCTGGACAACTTACACCATTTTTTTTTAATTCCTAAGAAAAAATGTTATCTAAAGGGAGGTTTAGACTAGCAGAAGCAGCAAGGTTTATACATAGATTAACAAAATAGGTGTCAAATTGTAATTCTAAACAGAATATGTAGTTGAATTATTTTTACTGAAATCATTTAGGAACAAACAAACTACTTTTAACATATTTTGTAAAATAATCACTGTAATAAATACAGTAATTGAAACTTTATCAACTAACTCAAGGTCGAACTAACTAATAGCATATTGAAGTTTGATAAACAACAAGCTTTATTTATTTGAACATGTTTTTTTACAGTCTGGTCAATTTAGTGAAGATATGATCCCCACAGTTGGTTTCAATATGAGAAAAATCACAAAAGGAAATGTCACAATCAAGGTAAGATACCACTTGATCAGCATCACCTTCGCTTCGCTTCCGTTCCTTCCTTTTTTGCCAATTGCAACCTTCTAACAACACCCAAAAAGAAAGTAAATACCTGCCAGTCGAGTCGTCACCGCCATTTGGTCTAAAAGTCTGTTTATTATAGGAGTACACATCCATCATCGCTCGACTTATGTTATATTTCAGCCAATTGACACAAAATCTTGACAGATTAAAATTATATACCTAAACCTTCCTCAGGAATCACTTTCTTTTGGTGAAAACCACATGAAAATCAGTGCAGTAGTTTTTGAGTTTATTGCAAACACACAGACATGGCAGAGGACTTTTATAATATGTAGTTATGTCAATATCCCATTCATTTCTTCCAATACCAAGCATAGATAACATTAATAGTTTTATAAATAAACTTCTATTTTGTATCAAATATTAACTTGTGTAACATTGTTTATTTAATTCTGAATGAGTAATCCTGTTTTTTAGGTTTGGGATATCGGTGGCCAGCCCAGATTCCGATCCATGTGGGAGAGGTATTGCCGAGGTGTCAATGCCATTGTGTAAGTTAATATCCTTTTTTAATTTTTCAACTTGCTTTTAAACCTTAAGTACTTTTATTTAGACATCTTAGTAGTTTTGGGGTTGTAACTAGGGTTGCCAGATGGCTAGGTAAGGGTCTACCGAAATTTTCCTAGAATTTTAGGGTGTGTCCCGACTCCGAGTCCCTGATTTTCATAGTAAAACAAGCATTCATTAGGCATAGTTTTTTTCCAAAAGGATTACTTCTCAAATTATTTTAAGTGTTAACAGTGGTATCTTAAGTTCAAAATCGATTGACAGTAACCTGACGTGCTACTTGAGACACACAATAAGGGGAGGGGGAGGGGAATGCCTGTGACCATCTCCGTCGAGAGCCAAATCGTTGCTCTATGCAAGTCTACATTTACTGCATAGAAAAATATATCAGGTTTCTTCTGGGGTGGGCTGGTGCCCACCAGTGCAGTTATATTTTTCTACACAAGTCTAGTGACTGTTCTGGGGTGGACGCAGCCCATCCGCCCTCCTCCTACACCAATGGTAATGGTATTCGGTTGTTGCAGTTACATGGTGGACGCGGCGGACCAAGACAAGATAGAGGCATCCCGCAACGAGCTGCACAGCCTCCTGGAGAAGCAGCAGCTCACCGGCATCCCCGTGCTTGTGCTCGGCAACAAGCGCGATCTGCCCCACGCGCTCGACGAGCACGGCTTGATCGAACGGATGTGAGTATTGGGCTTTATTTATAACTTCAGGTTCTGCACTTCTACAGTAACTGCCAACTGGCAAACATATTAAAATCAGGTGGGGATTGCGCAGAACGCGCATTTTGGGTGTGCGTAGCGGTGAGGTACGGGGGCGGCGGGAGAGGGGCGCGCTCTATTGGTCGCTCGCAAGTGCATGTGCATGTCGAAAGAGGAGACCTAAGGAGTGAGATAACTCTAGATAGCATTACTACACTAGGCGTCAGAAAAATCGCTTCAAAAATTTCTTCAAAGTTAATTTAATCCTATCTAATTTAATGGTAAGTGTTGTTATATACCTCTTCCCCTTCAGACATAGCCAACAGCCTCTAGAAACCGTTGGAATACTCGTCGAACGGAATCAATTACTGAGATTCAGTTCCCGAGCAACATTATATTGCCTCATTTTTTTGCAATATTTGAGCAACTTCATGGGCAATAGTTTCCATCTTGGGTATTCCTTTTTTTTTAATTGAACTGTTGAAGTGTGTTTTCTCCATCATCTCGATAGCGAATTTACCCGCATTTCCTGAATTGACCACTTTTATTTCCCTTTTATGGCGGCGCAAGCAATAACGATTTAAGCGTTTAATTATGCTTACTGTTATGTTAATTAAATCAAACAATTATTAATTGAAAGCTCACTAAATGTACTTTCAATAGATATCAACATTTACACAATAAAACGTTAGCTATCAATATATGGCAGGTGGCCAAGTCTAAACTTATTTTCGAAGAGGTGCGATTTTTCTGACGTATAAAAACAGCTGATGTAAAGGTAAAAACTAAAAATGTAAGGTAAAAAAACAAAAAAATAATATTCATGCGAATTGTTCCAGGAACCTATCTGCTATTCAAGACCGAGAGATCTGTTGTTACTCAATCTCGTGCAAGGAGAAGGACAACATCGACATAACGCTACAGTGGCTCATCCAGCACAGTAAGTCGGGCAGCGCGCGTTAATGCGCCTCGAGGCGCGCGAGGCGTCTCGCAAGGCGTAGTCCCGCTCACACTTGACCAAAATGCAAAAAAGAATGGAAAGTTACTTATGTTAAAACCTCGTTTGGGCATCATTTGTAATGATAGCAGTCTTGACTTTTCAATTTTCATCTATCTACACCCATGCTATAAATCCTCTGTAAAAGGTTTCTAGTAGCTTTCTGCTAATAATTATAACAACCTGTGTCATAGTAACCACAATATCCGAGCGAGTAGGGTTACAATCTGTCTGGATTACTCCGGACATGTCCGAAATTTTTGCCTATTGTCCGGACTTTGTCCGGCTTTTTAAAATTGGACAGTGTAATACTGGTTAAGAAGATACATAGCAGTAGTGTTCGAAAGAGAAGTCCTAAAATGTATGGAGTCTTGATCTGTCTGTGAAAATGTCCAAACTTTTATTGAAATGTCCGGCTTTTTGTCAGGACTTTCCAAATTTTGAAATGGTAACCCTACGAGCGAGAGCATGTTGCGCTAGGGTTACCAGATGACAGAAATTTTCCTGACGTCAGGATTTTTTTTATACCAAAAATGTAAGTAAAAGATTTGTCAATCATTTTGGTGAGAAAAATATCAAACGTAAACTAAATGAAGAATGTAGATGTAGGTGACAAAATTTCTGAAAAGTTAGAAGAAAAGAAAACGTCAGGAAATCTCGTTATTAGATCTGGTAACCCTATGTTGCGCTCCTCCCCGCGCCCACTCCGCGCGCGACGAGTTACATTATGAAATTCAGTACAACATTATAACACTAGTTAGGATGATATAATGACGAGAAGGAGGAAAATCAAATTCAAAGTCAAGGTCAAGGTCAAAGTCAAAACCCTTTTATAGCGAATTACATACCTATCATGGGTGTAGATAAGTTGTATGCAACTGTACATAATTAGGTATTATAGTACAGTTGCATAAATAACTACACTGGCCTGCAAAACTAAGTAATACAGAGGTCTATTTTCATACAAACGAGGTAACTTTGCAGCATTGGTTCTCCGCCCAGGATTAAACGTGGTGTGATCTGATGATGGCCATCCAGGGAGTGAATGGAGAAGATTCAGATCCCCATACACACCCAATTGATCTGATCAGCATTCTAAGAGCTGTTTGGATATGTTAAACAAACCACGAAAATAGCTTCCACCAATGCTTCAAAGTTACCTCGTTTGTATGAAAATAGACCTCTGTAGTACTTAGTTTTGCAGGCCAGTGTATTATATCTCATGCTAAGTAGGCTTTGATGATTCTTCTGCTTTCATAACTTTGAAATTAAAAAAAGTCTTCAGTTCCTTTTTATGACAGACTCCTTTGTTGCTGTTTTAGCTACTTATAATAAAATATTTTCTCATTAAAGTTATGCTTGAACTGTTAAACATTTTGCTGTTTAATTATCTCTTATGCCTATGTGGATAGAGTTCAAAATTTCAATGGTGATGAGCTAAAGACATCATCTTTATAAATATATTAAATGACAATGTTTATTTTTTGTTAAAGTAATAAATATGTATGTATGATGCTTAGTCTTTTCCCATTGAAGTATACAGTCAAAATTAGTAGTGATATTTTAGTATAGGCATAATAATTATCAACCGGCATTTTATTATCATGCTATTTTTAAATCAAAAATTAAAATAAGGACGATAGGATTCGAAAGAACGAGAAAATGTTTGCTGTTATTTGGGAAATTAGTAAAATACTTTGATAAAAAGGTTCTATAAATGTGGTACCATCGACAACTTTTAGCTTTATAGGAGTGGTTAAAATCGCTTGCAAGTGGTAAAGCACATGTGTTGCCGATCGTACCCTTTAGGCGCATTTGGTCCAATTCGTATTATTCGCAGTTGGTTCAATTCGCGGTCGGTTCAATTCGCAGTTGGTACAATTCGCGGTTGATCCAATTCGAGATTCGTCCAATATAAAGTGTATTTTCAAAATTAAACAAAATAACACATTTTTATGTACATATTATACTGATTTATTCATAATCATATTACACAGTCATATCTATGCACATATTGTACTGTATTTATTCATACTTATTTACAATTATAACTTTCAAGCTCCAAATTAAAACAACAAATAATTATTGGTTTTGAACTTTCACAAAAAATTGGACCAACGAATTGGACCAACTGCAAATTGGACAAACTGCGAATCGGACTTAGGGCGAATTGGGCAATCTTAATATTGTTATCTTTTACTCATAAGTTAACTTGCACATAAACTCAGTTTGTCACGATGGTAAATTAAATTAGCGTTTTGTAAATTCACTGGTTATGTTGAAAGAGATGTAAAGAAAAATATTTCTTTTTCTTTCCATTTTTTATCAAAAAAGTTAGAGCCTGTTTTGCAATTTATATGCTTGTGCACTAGCTTCATTTAGTATATATATTTAAATAGATATGAATTTATTCATTAAGTTTAAACATAGTCGGAATTTGTGAAACAGGCCCTGAAGAATAATAATATAAATAAATATAAAAACAAGATATATAGATATACTTACATATATAATATATTAAATAGTCGAAAATAATGCATGTCGTGGCAGCTTGTAAAAAAGACAACACTGTAGCATGTAAGTCCTTGGAATGTATTATTGCCCCGTCTTTGGTGTATGTTCTTGTTAGCTGTCCTAAATAAATAAAATAAAATAAATAAAATCAAATAAAACTGCGAATTTGACCAAATGCGAATTGGACTAAGTGAATACGTAAGAATATCCTGTAACTTTGATTGGGCTGTATTAACGTTACAAATGTATTGATTACTTTCTATAACAAAGAGATTTTGCTTTTAAATAAAATACATAGTCGGAACTACGCCTTGCAAGACTCGCCTAATTGGGCAATCGACTGAAACGATAATTTTTCACATACGGATTACTGAAATGTATAAAAAAATATTAATTTGTAAAGCCTAACAAGTCTTAAAGTATTCGGATCAAAGTTAGGATATAGTCATTCTTAGGGATATGTTCTAGATTAAATTTATAAGTGGTCGATAATAAGTATCATTTCATTTGTGGACTTAAAAGGAATTGGTTTATATATTTACCAATTGAGCTCAAGTCATGGGAAGTGTTATCCGCATGTGAAAATTTAAATATATTCTGTCGTAAGCAAAATAATAGATTGAGTTAAAATGCACTCTCGGCGAATGTGGTAAAACATTTCTTCAACTGTTTATCTGTAAAGGTGCCAAGATAATACTGATTTAAATATCAGTCGACAAGAGGCTGAAAATGAAATATACCATTGACTTGCCGTGTCGAAGAAAATGTTACCACATTCGAAATGTACACAAATATCCAAAGTACAGCGACTATTAAATAAATCCATAAAGAACAGTCACATATCAATTGCACTTCTTTTTCCAAGATTCATTGATAAATAGTACAGTCGGCAGCACATCAAGTTACACAAAACTGACAAATAATCTCCAATTAATTTTGAACCTTAATGTTTTCGCATTAAAATTTAAAATTTAATACCCTGTTGTGGTAGCCCAGCTTGCCGTTGACTGTACATGCTTTATTCTATTTAATAGTGACTTTATTTTGGATGCACTACATATACTATTAATAGAATATTTAGATTTCCTGATAATGTTAGCGTTATATTATAAATAATTATACTTATCTCATATTATTAGCTAAAAATTAAGTTAAATGAAAATATACCTTGTGTGGGACAATTTCTGCTTTAAAACTTACGTTTGAATTAATTTATTATGTATATTATCTTAAAAAATTGTTTTATAAATAGAAGTGGCTTCAAACCATCATAACTTCACGATATTGTACTTTGGTAACTATTTTTATTAGATTGTTTATTTTGTATTGGAAATGTAAGAGATACACGTTACATAGATACATAATAAAGCAACTCCTATCGTTTTTGTAGGTACATTCCACAAACATATATTCTGTGAATCGCCAAACACCATGAACAAGACACGGTAAAAAAATGAAACAAAAAATAAAGCTGTGTTTATAGTTTATGTTACGGCTAATATTCGAAGTGCGGCTAAACCTAGTTTTAGCCGGCTAAAACTAGGTGTAGCTGGTAGCTATTGGTTAAACCTAGGTGTAGCCGATTTGCTCGCGGCTAATACTAGGTGTACCGTTCCCACGGTGCGCCCGCGTCCGTGCAACGACGCACAAGTGATGATGGCACAGTACAAATAGTCAACAATTCATTAGGTACTATTTCATCATCATCATCATCATCATATCAGCCACACGACACCCACTGCTGGGTATAGGCCTCCCCTAAGGATCTCCACAACGATCGGTCCTGCGCTGCCTGCATCCACTGGCTTTCCGCGACCTCCACCAGATCGTCGGTCCACCTTGTCGGGGGCCTACCCACGGAGCGTCGTCCGGTGCGCGGTCGCCATTCCAGAACCTTTCTGCCCCAACGGCCTATTTAGTTCAAGTTATTTGGTGCCATATAGTACCATTAATTTGTTACTATTTAGTATTATTCATTATAGGTACTATTTAGTACAAATAATTTAGTACCATATAGTACCATTAATTAGTTACTATTTAGTACCATGCATTAGGTACTATTTAGTACAAATTATTTGGTAACATATTTTACCTTTCCTTTTTTACTTTTTAGTATTATTCTATTTCTAAAAATCTAATATTCGAAGTGCGGCTAAACCTAGTTTTAGCCGGCTAAAACTAGGTGTAGCTGGTAGCTAGCTATTGGTTAAACCTAGGTGTAGCCGATTTGCTCGCGGCTAATACTAGGTGTAGTCGGTTAAAATTAGGTAATTGATGGGGTATTAAGAAAGTTATTTCTGTTATCCATAAAAAATTACCTCAAAATTTAAGGCTCATTCTCCCAACCTATATTCGGGACCTACAGGAGTAAAACAGATCGGTTACACATAGTTTTAACCAACAGCTATCGGCAAAACCTAGTTTTAGCCAGCTAAAACTAGGTTTAGCCGCATTTCAGGTGTTAGCCGTAACATATACATATAATTTGATGCTCTTACGGCTCTTATATGTATTAGCAAACACATTGAAGTTTAATATAATTCACAGGATTATGAATCTATGTATACTTAATGTATAGTTAGGCAATCATTAGTGATCCCGATCTGTGAATACTAATTTATTTTAAGCGTCGAGCAAAGTTAGACTTGAGCAGAGAATATTGTCAAAAAGCAGAGTTTATAGGTATGAAATTGATGTGTTAGCAAACATAATGAAGTTTAATATCTTTCATAGGATTATGAATCTATGTATAATGTATAAGCACTCATTGAAATCTGTGAATGTTAATTTATTTTATGTGTTGAGTGAAGGAGACTCGAGCAGAGAATATTGTCAAAAAAGCGAAGTTATATGTATGAAATTGATATACAGGCTGGATTTCTTTAAGTGAACCTAGGGGGTTATTACAACCTCTTAAAACTTGCCAGGTTTATGAATTACTATAGTTACATCTCTTTCTTGCTCTATAGCAAATAAAAGAGACGCATTGATAGCTATTCTGAAAATTGGCAAGTTTTAAGAGGTTGTATAGAAAGTACTCTAATTAAAAGAGATAGGAGTTTTTGCTCAAAGAATATATTCCTGCCAAACATATTAGTTCAGGAAATGAACGCTCAAAAAAGGGTATAGAGGGAAAGGCGTGGAACACAATTTTTGACTTCGTAACTTTGTTTGGACCTGTTAGGAGATGAACATATCAAAAGTCCCCGCCCGTAGCCCGTATGCCGGGGGGGAGGGGGAGTTTTGAAGGTCCCATTTTTCGGTTTTTCATTATATCTCGAAAACTATACATTCCAGCGACATGAGTTTCTTCACAAAATGAAAGCTGGTTAAATTTGCTACATGTTTAATTCAGTAAGTTTTATTTGATATCTTGTATAGTTTTCGAGATATTCACTATTAAAAGTCTGTAATTTTATCTTTAATATATAAAAGAAGAAACTGATTGGTGACTGCCATATCAACGCACAGCCATAACCGCTGGGTCTAGAGACTCCAAATTTGGCACATAGGTTCCTAATAAGATCTAGGGATACACTAAGAAAGGATTTTTCAAAACTCACCCCCTAAAGGGTGAAACAGGGGTCCAAAGTTTGTATGAAAGTCCTTCAGTTTCGAAGCTAGGATCTTCAAATTTTGTGTTTAGGCTGACGATAAAAAATTAATATATACGTGTCCCAGCGTTTTTGAAAATTTTACTCCCGAAGGGGTGAAAAGGGTAATGAAGTTGTGTATAGAAAATCCTTTATTTTCGAAGTAAAAATAGCAAAATTTATAATTTTGGCATATGGATGCAAATCTAACTCGACGTATATCGTTATTGTTAGTTTTTCAGCCATTATGGGGATAAAATGGGGGCGAATCATCATCATTTAAAAAAAATTTTTTTTCTAAATTACAGAGATTCAGGAGTGGATATCTCAAAAACTATACAAGTATCGAAAAAATTTCTATTATAAATCTTGTCTCAAATTTAATCAGCTTTTATTTTGTAAAAGAACTCATGTCGCTGGAATGCATAGTTTTTGAGATATATCTGAAAAACCGAAAAATGGGACCTTCAAACCCCTCCCTCCCCCCCGGCATAGGGGCTACGGGTGGGGACTTTTGATATGTTCTCCTCCTAACTGGTCCAAACAAAGTCACGAAGTCAAAAATTGTGTTCCAATCATTTCCCTCTACACCTTTTCATTTACTGGGCTATATGTTTGCCTTATCTGGGAACCGAACCGACACTCATGCAAAAAATTACACCTGTAGGTACTATTATGACACCAATCAAGAGGGTCAATCATAAGAATCATTTCGTCATAACAAACATGGCATCTTAAATTGAAGTAGGTACGGTAAAGGTGCCTTCCGATGGTGCGTGCTACCACGCAGCGCACCGAGCCGCACGAGGGCGAGCACGGGCGCACCGTGGGAAACGCTGGCACGGGCCGTGCGTCGTTCGGCCATGTTCGGCGCACGGCCCGCTGTACCGTTCCCACGGTGCGCCCGCGTCCGTGCAACGACGCACGAGTGATGATGGCACAGTACAAATAGTCAACAATTCATTAGGTACTATTTAGTTCAAGTTATTTGGTGCCATATAGTACCATTAATTTGTTACTATTTAGTATTATTCATTATAGGTACTATTTAGTACAAATAATTTAGTACCATATAGTACCATTAATTAGTTACTATTTAGTACAAATTATTTGGTACCATATTTTACCATTTCTTTGTTACTTTTTAGTACTATTCTATTCTATCCCGTCTAAGTTGCTACGGGTGAGCCGATTTTTTCTAATATTTTTCATTATTTATTCATCTTAATATAAAAATAGCATTGTGAATGCAAAAATCTAAAAGTTTACTCTATACATTTTGATATTTTCGTTATTAATTTTTGTATGAAACAGCTGATTTTTTTCGCGATTTCAGAATTGGCCCCATAGTAAAAGTTGTTCAGTTTGATGGTCCCTATCTACCATATTCGGCTTTATTAGGCTATTACTAAAACCCTGTATAGGTTTTACGCAATTTTTTGTTTTTGTTTTACTATTAGTTTTGTAATTTGCTAACCTAGGTATTTTATTGCTTAGAAAGTATTTCGCGTTGAAGGTAGACCCTATATAATATGGGTTCTAAAATATTATTATTAATAATAATAATAAAGACACTTAATTGCTCACTAAGACAGGACATATTCAAAGAAAAACAGCAAAGCACACAAAAAAGCGGCCTTATTGCTAAATAGCAATTTACGTAATACGTACAATCACAAAACTAGAAAGATACGAAAGTACTTAGATGAAATTAAAATACTGTAGGTAATTATTTAAAGGACAGGGCCGATTGACTACTGATAGATATCATACTATGACGCGCGGCATATTGACAAAGGCGACGAGCCGCCACGAACGCGGACGCATAGCGCTACGCACCGCCACGCACCGATCCTTTGAAGTTATCGACGCTCGATGGATCGTACGCACGACGACGCACCGCGGCGCACCGTGTCGGTTTGGTCTGGTGCGCTCTCGTGCGTCTCAAGACGCACCGGTGGGAAGGCACCTTAAGACTACATTAATGAAATCTTAAAAAAAAACATAATGTAAGACGAAGCTGACTTTGAAATCTAAACGGCAGTGGAGTGCCTAGGCCTACAGAATAGAGCAAGCCCGAACCCTCAAATAAAGCTATATTTTTTACCAGCTCAATACAAGCAAAAAAACAATGCATCCCACAGTTTTTCTTCACTAATTTAAGTTTTTTTTCATACGATGATCTTTACCAAAATATCGATGTGACACCGCCCAGCGCCATCTAGACTAAAATCATAGATAACTTGCAAAAAAGCACAACCCTTAAACTTACACTGATTTTTGACAGTTAAACGTGATAAATCACTATATCATATCGTGTTTCGGTGGTGATGCTAGGCAGGCTGGTTCACTTAAAAAATCCACCCTGTATACCCGCTTAGACTGCACATTGTTTATATAATTGTAATATAATACATATTATATCGACTGTGGAAAGGAAAAAATGCTAAAGCGCCACTTTGGCCATTATGAGTTATATATATCATTGGATAGCGCTTTTTTTTCTGCGTCGATCTGTCTAGGTTTCAAAGCAATCGGAGCACTTTTTTGGCGCTTTAGCATTTCTAAAATTCAACGTTTTTCACAAATTTACGCTGTCAATATGACTAAAGCGACGTATTATTATTATTTTTGTAACAAATGTAGCATAAGAATTTTTATCCGGTCCACCTTTATTTCATTTGTACCACTTGAGCAATTTTCGTTTATTCAAATTTGAAAAGTAATGGTGATTTAGTAATTTAAGCATTTTATAGACTACAATGGTTTGGCGCTTTAGCAAAACATCATTGGTTTAAGAAGTAAGAACGGTTGGCGCTTAAGCAATTTTTGCTAACTGTTTGTGTTATCATATACTCATATACTCTAGTAGTCTAGTACGTTAGCGAAAATACTACTCTCAGATTTATTGATGCAACGTATATTACAATACAGAAGTCATAATTTGACATTATTTCGATTAACTGAAACATAGTAATACTAATTACTTCACGCTTCCAAGACACTTAATGGGAAGTCACCGATTTTGATGCTTCCCTGGTTTCACCCACCCAAATAATGTTGACCTCTGCACTACTCAGGTCGTCGAAGTATGGCTCTCAAACAGCTGAATAACAACCGATCACTACAGAACTTCTTAGAGCGGGTGATAAGCCAATACTAAAATCCTCCAGAAGCTTTTCAATTCCGTCATCGTTGAAGGCAGAACGCCGAAGGCATGAGACGCATGACTCTCTTAAAGAACTACAGACCCATCGCACTTCTGAGCCATATTTATAAGTTGTTTTCGAGAGTCTTTACGAATCGTCTCGCTCGCAGGTTTGGCGACTTCCAACCTCCCGAACAAGCCAGGTTCCGTAAAGGCTTAGCGCCATGGACCACATCCATACGCTGCGGCAGGTCATACAGAAGACTGAGGAGTATAATTTGCCACTCTGCTTGGCGTTCGTGGACTAAAAGACAGCCTTTGATTCAATAGAAACCTGGGCGGTACTGCAGTCTCTCCGGAGGTGCCAAGGGTAGTGGACTGCAGGTATATCGAGATGTTCAGGTACTAACACGAAAATGCCACCATGTCGATCCGGTCGAGTACGAGTACAGAACTAGAGCACAAATCCAATGCAACTGCAGGGAAATGTAATTTCTTTGAAACTGTTCACTGCTGCATCAGAGGACATCTTTAAACTCTTAAACTGAAAAGGACTCGGCATCAACATTAATGGTCAATACCTAACATATCTTCGTTTTACCGATGATATAGTACTGGCTGAGATTTTGGAAGAACTGAACACAATGCTCGAAGATCTCAGTAGTGCTTTGCTCCCCAAAGAGTGGGTCTCAAGATGAACATGGGTAAGACGAAAATTATGTCGAATGCGCATGTTGTGCTCGCTCCAGTTCATGTTGAGAACACTACACTTGAAGTTGTGGGATGGGCAGCATTCGGGAAGCTTTGAAATATCTTCGCTTCAAATTTACCTTAGTGTCTCAAGACGAAAGTCAGTGCGTGTTGTCAGTGATAATGATTTACGGCAGTGAAACGTGGTCGCTCACTATGAGTCTCATAAGGAGGCTCAAGGTCACCCAGCTTGCAATGGAAAGAGTCATGATAAGCGTTTCCTTGCGTGATCGAATCAGAAATTAGAAAATCTGCAGGAGAACTAAAGTTACCGACATCGCTCGAAGGATTGTTCAGTTGAAGTATCAGTGGGCTGGACACATAGCGAAAAGAACCGACGGCCGTTGGGGCGGAAAGGTTTTGGAATGGCGACCCCATACTGGACGACGTTCCGTGGGTAGGCCTCCGACAAGGTGGATCAACGATGGTGAAGGTCGCGGTGCGCCGCTGGATACAAGCAGCGCAAGACCAATCGTCGTGGAGATCCTTGGGGTAGCCCTGTACCCAGCAGTAAGTGTCGTGAGGCCGATATGATGATGATTTTAATATTAGCCAGCAAGTTTTCAGAAAAAATAATACAGCATTAATTTTCACCGTGCATCACCATCACCACACCGCACTGCAACTTGCAGACAAATTCCAATGTGATTTGATCGGATGGCAGTAGCCGAGCAGTAGCATAGCAGTAGCCTCTCCAAAGGCCGCCGTTTACAGTCCACCAGGGCGATGCCCGCGGGCTGCTTTAGCAGCCCGCGCACCAGGGCGAAATAATAGACAATTAACTGAAACATAGTGATACTTATTACTGATATCGATAAGTAAAAAAGAAATCTAATATAGAGTAATTGAGTTGGTGTTCAGCAATACTTGTTTGCATTTATTCTACACCATTGGTGCATTTAAGCAATTTTCCCTAAAGGGTTCGGGTAAATCATCGCCAACATGGGTAATTGAGTAAACTTTTCTTCACTGCATCTGTTAAAGTTAAGGTCATTAAGCATTTTGTCATTGCCCTAGAAAAGATCATTGCGACTTGTAATCAGTTTTCACTGACTGGGTTCTTACGATATTGTGGACATAAGTAATTTTTTCCTGACTGGAGTTTTCTCAAAAAAATAAGTATTTTTGCTTAAGCGACAAGTATTTCGCGATATAATAGAATTAGAAACCAATGAATATTTCCTAAATTTGGGAAAAAAATAAATAATAATGGTCTTTCATACACATGAATTTGCTCACGTTAATAACAAAAAAGTTATGATTTTTTTTCGAAAAAATAAAACTCTAAACCTCATTTCCCACAACTAGCATTTTGGCGCTTTAGCATTTTTTCCTTTCCACAGTCGATATAATTATCAATATCAATACAAAGCAAATGATACTTTTCGAAAGCAACTCCACGCGGCTTTTAAAGACATATTTAATCTTCAATAATAATGATAGCCATGGTCGGTAAAGTATCTTCGATTTGTATTGCCAATAATTATGTATAGATATAAACAAAATATGTACTGACAAGCGGTAGGCGCTTGCGAAACTGTGTTGATATGTAAAGATGGATGTTCCAGTGTTTTTTGTAGTATTACATCATTATTTATACACGCACTGAGGAGTGCGAATTTTTCAAACAATATTTTCTTATATCACCCATATAAGTTAAAAAGGAACAATTTATTTATTCAAATTGATCACGGCATTAGTTTAAAACACGTGTAGGTAGATTGTTATGATAACTTTTATGTACTGTCAGTAGCAAAGGTTATACCATACTGTGAAAGTTCTGCAATCGATTTTAAACCTCAACGTGTTGGAAGCTATAAGATTGAAGGGATATGTTTAGCTAACTCAAGGACTCAGAATATAAGCTGTCTACTTACTTCATGAAAACGAAAAGATAGCATGCGTTTTGTATTCGTAATTTTATCATTGTTGCCCGTTACATAAAAAGGCGGAATTTATGTGTTCGCATCATTAATAGTCTGTGCTGAATTTACCAGTTCAGTCGTTTTTTTTTATTTTTCGCGCTATTGAACCCACATTTTTCTTTGGTGATACTAAAAGACGTTTGAGAAATCAATAGTTTTGTAAAGCTTGTGCTATTTGTAAAGGCACCCCTAGGAAAATCTCTTTATGTCCTTGGAGAGGAATGCTATTAAATACTACCTACCTATCAGCCTTTTAGAATAGCGTCTGCTTTACTGAAAATGTTTTATTTTATACGGTGCGTTTATGGCTGTAATATATTCTTTTTCTAATGAAAACACAAATCAATATAGTAAAAAAATTAAATCGTAACTTTGTCTTTTTATTAAATAAGTACCTAGTTATATATTTTTCAAAATTGTCACACATACATGAACCAGTGTTACTAGATGAGAATAAAAATTCGCAACGAGTTAGGGTGCAAACAAATTATCGGACGCGGCTGATCTGAGGTGTGCAAACTATCGGATGTAGTAGGTCGCGGACGTATCCGATAGTTTGCACACCTCAGACCAGCCGCGGCAGTAAGCCGCGTCCGATAATTTGTTTGCACCTTTACACGTTACGATTTATTTTCTCAACCAGTCACAGTGTGACACGATTCAGTGTGACTCGTTGAGAATATAGAGGCCTCTCCCTACACACGTAGAGATTTGGCGGGAAGGCCGCGACTCCTGCATCCTGCAGGCCAGGCCTGTGCGTGGAGGGGAGGGCCCATTAGTGAGACGGCCGGCATGCGGCACCCCTTAAGGCGCATTTGGTCAAATTCGCAGTTTGCCCAATTAGTTGGTCCAATTTTTTGTGAAAGTTCAAAACCAATAATTATTTGTAGGAGCTTGAAACACAAGTTATGATTGTAAATAAGTATGAATAAATACAGTACAATATGTGCATAGATATTGTGTAATATAATTATGAATAATTCAGCACAATATATGTACATAAAATGTGTTATTTTGTTTAATTTTGAAAATACTGGACCAATCGCGAATTGGACCACTCGCGAATACGTGCCGTCAGCTGGGCCACAAAAAAAAGTTGGAAATCTGACTTTTTGACTATGCCATGATGAAGACGATAGTTTGCCGGAATTTGTCGCCAAAAACCAGAATTTGTCGGGCTTGCGTTTAGGAGATACGTGTGGCGCAGGTGTGCGTTACCCCAGCAAAAAGTTGAGCTTTAGAGAGATGAGACCTTATCAGATAATTAGTGTGTCATGAGGAGAAATTTGTTTACTAATAGCAAAATTTGTGTGAGTTGTAGTTTTTAAGATATATGAGAAAAACAGACTTTGCTGGGGTCACGTTTTAAACATTACCCTGGCAAAAAAAGTTGTTTCAGCCTGGAACCAAATACATGAATAGATAGCTTTTGTTGCATAGTAAATGTTAGCAAATAGCAAAAATTGTGTGTGTTATGGTTCTTGAGTTATTTAAGTTTTTGCTGGGGTAACGTTTTGGGTTTTCCCAGATCTCGAAAACGGTTCAACGCAGAAGTTTGAAAAAAATACCACTAAGAGACCTTAATTTGTTTAAATTTGTTTGATTGTTAGTTTTTGATTTGGTTGTCGCAAACCAACGTAATTAAATGGTTTCGAAAAACAGAAAAAACGAATTTGCAAGTAAACTACTACACTTATAATCAAATAAACAGCTGTTAAAAATAGCCGTGGTAGACACTTATTACGTCAAGAATTTTAGGCTTTGTAACTTTACACGATGTAAAGATATAAACAAATTTAATAAATTTTAGACTGGTCGTACTTTAGCGCTCGAATACACAGTTTCCATAACATTAAGACACATCGCATACATTAAACAAATTTAAGTAATTCATTAACATTCCTTCCTGTTAATTTCAGCTCTCAATTACGCCTATCATGAAAGTTTTAACAAAAACAAGATTAAGACAGCAATTCTTGAATAAGCCGACCAAATTGTAAAGGTCACTAAAAAGCGACCGCACCATACGTACGGGTTATCTTCGCAAATTAGCAGCTTAGTATCCGATGTTTTGTACAGTTATGAAGAAAAATGTTATTGATATAGCTTAGATTCAACTAGTTTTCTATTTTATAAATTAATATAGTGTTTATTTATATCAAATAATAAACTTACGCGATTAATAGTATTTTAAAAAGAATGTAATAATTCATGAAAGTTAAAATTTTGAAGGCACTCAACATTACATAAATAAAGGTAAATAATAATCTAAACCTAATTAGGTAATAATCTCGCTAAGCAATTTATAGTGTGATTTATTTGTCAGTATCAATATATACATTTATGGTAATTTGTTGCTTCTGTTTTTTCAAACCAAATGTTTTATTTTAATACCAAACCTACTCATGTCAATCCAGTGACCACTATGTTTGACAGGTAAAAACATTTACCCATAAAAACTGTTCCTACCTAGGAACAGTTTTTACGGAAACTACCTCGCATTTTTTCCATATAGGTATATTTCTCACCATTTAAACCTTCCCCTGGAACTACGACAAACATTTTAAAACCAAAATCGGCCACGCCAATCTTAAGTTTTCGCGAGACTAACGTACATTTTATATTTAAAGATAATCTGACCAGCAAACTTTTGTACGCAACTGTACTAACAAAAGATCCATATTATCCCGTTCATTTAAGATGGTTACGCTTATGTATAGCGCGGTCGCTTTTACGTGACCTCTACAATTTAGGCGGCTTATTAGAGAATTGTTGTCATATTCTTGTTTTTGTTAAAACTTTCATGATAGGCGTAATTGAGAGCTGAAATTAACAGGAAGGAATGTTAATGAATTACTTAAATTTGTTTAATGTATGCCATGTGTCTTAATGTTATGGAAACTGTGTATTCGATTGCTAAAGTACGACCAGTCTAAAATTTATCAAATTTGTTTATATCTTTATATCGTGTAAAGTTACAAAGCCTTAAATTCTTGACGTAATAAGTGTCTACCACGGCTATTTTTAACAGTTGTTTATTTGATTATAAGTGTAGTAGTTTACTTGCAAATTCGTTTTTTCTGTTTTTCGTAACCATTTAATTACGTTGGTTTGCGACAACCAAATCAAAAACTAACAATCAAACAAATTTAAACAAATTAAGGTCTCTTAGTGGTATTTTTTTCAAACTTCTGCGTTGAACCGTTTTCGAGATCTGGGAAAACCCAAAACGTTACCCCAGCAAAAACTTAAATAACTCAAGAACCATAACACACACAATTTTTGCTATTTGCTAACATTTACTATGCAACAAAAGCTATCTATTCATGTATTTGGTTCCAGGCTGAAACAACTTTTTTTGCCAGGGTAATGTTTAAAACGTGACCCCAGCAAAATCTGTTTTTCTCATATATCTTAAAAACTACAACTCACACAAATTTTGCTATTAGTAAACAAATTTCTCCTCATGACACACTAATTATCTGATAAGGTCTCATCTCTCTAAAGCTCAACTTTTTGCTGGGGTAACGCACACGTGGCGCAGCTGTAGAGACGTCTCTACAGCTGAGCCACACAGATCTCGAAAACGGAAGGTCGTAGCGAAAATCTGATTACTCGTGTGTGCAGCCGTTAATTTGTCGGAATTTGTCGCACAAAAACCAGAGTTTGTCGGTCTTGCGTTTAGGAGATCTGTGTGGCGCAGCTGTAGGGACGTCTCTACAGCTGCGCCACACAGATCTCGCAAACGGAAGGTCGTAGCGAAAATCTAATTACTCGTATGTGTAGCCGGTAGTTTGTCGGATTTTGTCACCAAGAACCAGATTTTGTCGGTTTTGCGTTTAGGAGATATGTGAGGATACGCTGTGGAGACTTTTCTATCTGGATCTTGAGAAAGGAAGGTCATAGCGAAAATCTGATAACTCGAGTGTGTAGCCGTTAGTTTTTGAGGGATACGCTTACGACCTTTCGTTCTCGAGATCCAGGTAAAAAGGTCTTCACAGCGCATCCTCACATATCTCCTAAACGCAAGATCGACAAAATCTGATTCTTGGTGACAAATTCCGACAAACTAACGGTTACACACTCGAGTTATCAGATTTTCGCTCCGACCTTCCTTCCTTAAGATCCAGGTAGAAGTCTCCACAGCGTATCCTCACATATCTCCTAAACGCAAGACCGACAAAATCTGGTTCTTGGCGACAAATTCCGACAAACTATCGTCTTCATCATGGCATAGTCAAAAAGTCAGATTTTCAACTTTTTTTTTGTGGCCCAGTTGTAGTCCGGCACGTCTCGCGAATTGGACTAAATGCGCATAAAGGGCGGCACCGACGCGACGCAAGCGATTTTAATCTTGGGAGTGGTAAAGCGGGAAGTGTTTTACAGTGAAAATTAATAACAGGCACGCACGACTAAGGTTATATTTTTATTTATTATAAAATCGTAGTACTTAGACAAAATAACTTGACAATTACAATTAATTTTAATATCATGATTTAAATTATAACTATTTTTTTTAATACATAAAAATTTTACTTACTAAATATCACATTCCTTATAAGTTTTTTTTAACACACAAATAACGACATAGGAGATTAGTGAAAGAGATTTTGAAAGCGTATATCAATTTGTTCATAATATCCCCAATCTATAGGTACTATTCCTGTGATTATTCCTCTTTCTATCACAAACCTA
Source organism: Agriphila tristella (assembly GCA_928269145.1). Taxonomy (NCBI): domain Eukaryota; kingdom Metazoa; phylum Arthropoda; class Insecta; order Lepidoptera; family Crambidae; genus Agriphila; species Agriphila tristella. Next base: position 22,848,252 of record OV743436.1, on the reverse strand, counting down.
TCGTCTGACTAAAAATCTGTCTGTACAGACGATAGCAAAATTTAGTTTTATAGATCCAATTTAAATAAATATATATACCTACTTAATAACTTAACCTAATTAAAGGAAAGTTGCGGCTGAATAGTTAGCCGCAACATTAGCCATACATAATATTATGGATTAAATAATCCATAATATTATGGCTAATTATAATTAATAATATTGAAGACTACCTACCTATCTAAAATAAAAATATAGTGTAGGCGTAACGCACGATATGATGTGATAAATGCAAGTAAGTATGAGTATTGTTGGAATACCTAAATAAGTAGGTGAATCAACTTTTTGTTGTTTTGTGGCATTTCTTAAAATATACGTCAACCATTTTTATATGAAGTTAATTGGTAGTTGCAAATACTCTCCTGCTAATTATTTTATAAGAAAACTTAAAAAACATGAAAATTTTAAAGTAAAACATAGGTAACCCAGGAGACAACTCCTATTTTTCATATAAAAGCTGGGACAAAATTCTCTTCTTTCTCGACAAAAGTTACTGTATGTTTAATTGGCTATGATTCTAAAGCGTGAAAGCACTAAACTTAAGAATCGCCTAAGTCTTTTCTTATCTACAAGTCGACCAAGTTAACTTAGCGAATGACAGCTACATGACGGCTAAGTTTATGACACCGTTTTAATGTGGTCATCATAGACTTAGAAAATTTTTCGCTATGCTCAAGTAGACGGACAAAGGTGCGAGTGAGAAACCGATTCTTACGGCTTATGCGATGTGCGAGAAAGAGTAAAAAAAACTGACAGCTGAACCTGGTTTGACTTCATTTATCATCGTTTATCACCTTGGTGAAAAGCGTCAACAAGATTATTTTGTAATTTTGATCGCGATCGGGTCGGTTTGGCTCTCAAAGCTATATAAATCAATAATGGTGTCTTGTTCTGTACTGGATTGTAATGTTACTTACGACAATAACCCAAATAAACACTCAATTCACAGGTAAATATGATTGTACTATTACCATTTTCATAATTCATATTTTAGTTAAATATATTCCCAAACACACTAAGTTATATACTAATATGATGCTATTAAACGCCTATTTCCTAAATAAAGGCTGATTTCTAAACATTATGTGTTAGATAAAAAGATATTATGTCCGTGAACCTGAGAAAATAAGGCGTAGATATTGATCAAAAATTATCGATATCGATACTCATGTCGATGATTTCCAATATAACTTTGTTTGTCTTTGTGAACACTAAGGCTGGCCCCAGACCTACCGGTTCCGTTTCTTTGCTTTGCTGTGCTACCTTGCTTGAAAGACCGCCGGCCAACCAGGGTAATTTTCAATCTATCGCATTTTGGGACTAGACCAAATTGGCAAGATAGCCATTAGCTTGGTTTTATCAAATATCATCGCCGGGATTGCGAAGTAGGAAGCTTTTAGGCGATATGCCACCCTGAACATGGACTCCGATCGTTAAAAATAACTCGATCGCTTATTTATACAAGATGTTTGGTAAAGCCCTATAAAACTGAATATGGTAGATAGGGACCATAATAAAACTGAACAACTTTTACTATGGGACCAAATCTGAACTCGCGAAAAAAATGAATTGTTTCATACATTTTGATAATTTCGTTATTAATTTTTGTATAAAACAGCAGTTTTTTTTAAAACGAAAACTAAAACTTCTCATCGCACCCCAGACGACGATATTTGATAACACCAAACTAATGGCTATCTTGCCAATGTGGTCAGGTCAAAATATGCGATAGATTGAAAATGAGCCTCTCTCTTGGCCGGCGGTCCATGGTAGAACAGCAAAGCGAAGAAATGGAACCGGTAGGTCTGGGGCCAGCCTGATAGTTTTATTTAAAGCTGCTTGTAACCGACAGTTTTCAAATGGTAAATTATACCAACTTAAGTACTAATTTAACAATTATTTCCAGGTATTCTGTAAATCCAGTAATTAAATTAAACTGGATAAATGTCATAAATAAATAAGCAGGGAGCCTCAAAGGAGACCTTAAGAAATTATTTAAATAAATTTGTTCAAAATCTTGTTTGTGTTTTATTTATTAGAGCAATAATACATTATGGTTATCGACAACCTAAAATGGACTTCAGTGCATCTCTAAATTCACGCACACGTTTACATATTTACAAACACTGGCTCATCTCACTTTTGGTTTCGCAGCCAAGTGAACTCTGTTCGTCTATTCCAGTGGATATTAAGTTTATGGTGGTCATGTTGTAGTTTGTTTTAATTTATGAAAATTTACACATGTGTCGATTTTTCCTCACATTAAAAAGTTGATTCACCCAAATACAAGTAGTTGATCGTTGTCAGCTGCTGTCATGAAGATCATGTGATAAGATAAATGCAAGATTGGTATTAATAAAATAACAGTGGATATGTTGTCAGTTGACTGATGTCATTACAAACTTGATCTTAACTAAAAAAACCTAACTCAGATAGATACATTATTATATTACAAAGGATCAAATGAAAATTAAATAAGACATAGCTAAATTAATATTTGTCATTTTAATGTCTAAAACGTGCAGCATCTCATTGGTGATGGTGATGACGAAAAACAACTACCTACTCATGGCCAGTTTCTCAGGTACTTAATCAGAGGTTTATCTGTTCGATAAGGGGTCCACATCTGGTTTAAAGTAATAAAATTAACCAGATGCGTGGACCCTTATCAAACAGATAAACCAAAGAAACTGGGCATAAGGCACAGATCAGACAAATAAAATGTTCCGCGAAACAAGTTTTGTGTAGGTAGATAAAACACACTGAAGACACGGCACAATTTAGCTGAAACTACCAAGTAAAAACATTTTTCTAAATGGCCACAAGAACCATTATCAAAGTAGACGGTTACAGAATTTGTTTAGGCATATTTATCATTGTCATCCATGTCATTGTCGAATTTGTGGAAAAATACATTTAAAAATCGATTAGGCTTATGGGCTCGAGCGTGTCGGATATAGCAGAATCCTGAGAGACTGTGGGAGACGAATTATCTGTTTTGGTTTCTTCCACTTTTAGCGGTGCGTTAGCGCTCATCTCTAAGCGTGTTACCCTATCTTGAAGATCAGCAACAGCTGAAGTCAGCCTGTCTATTTTACTGATCAAATTGTTTATAACCTTCGCCTTATCGTCGTTAGGCACAGAAGCAGATTTGTGGAGCTTGTTTACAACAATCGATGAAGGTTTCGCAATACCACCAGCACCATCCGTTGCATCGGCTCCTTGAGGATTTTGTTTTTGGTAAAATTCAGATGCCTTGAACTTATTGAACTCGGCTGGAGTCAGTAAGGCAGCTACGACCGAGTCAACGTCATTTGTTTCAATGCTCTTGATAACTCTGTCCAGTTTTTCCAAGTATATCTTCTGCACGGTGGGTTTTAAACCTTCAATCAAGTTATTATTCTCATGCCAGAAGTACCGGATATTCTTCTTTTCTATAGCATCGTAAAATTCTTTTACCATCGTGTAGAATAGTGCACTTAGTTTTGTCTGCCAATACTTGTCGTCGTTTTCAGAGATTTTCCACAAAAACAATGTTTTGATGTAGTAACTTGCAATCGCTTTCATTCCAAGAGCATCGCGTAATTTCTTGAGCTATAAATAAAAAATATAAAACATACTAGAGAATGTAATGACGATTCAAAATCACAACTGGGGCCGTACCGGCTCCTATAGGCCGACCGGTTAAATGAGTCCCCTCCTGCGGGGCACAGGGGCGCGGGGGGCAGGCGACAACGGGGAGCGCGAGGGGTGCGGGCGGCGGGCGATACACGAGAGGCGAAATGTGCACTGGACAGTTCTTAAGATATGTGACGTCACAGTGGTTAACGGTGAACAAGTGGCTATTTTTTTATTAAAAAATTAATGGATGACTACAAAATTTGAATGAAACCAACTATGACTATGTAGATAATATATTAAAATATTGGGTAATAAACTTATGTACAATTTATTATGCAAGATTAATCAAAATTATGAGTCAATCATTTCAGCATGATTTGGATCCAGTTTTTTTTTTCTAAAATATTCGTATACGTTAAAATTCATTTGCTTTCACTGATTATTCGATTTATGTCCGAAAATATTTCGACGCATCTTGATAATGTAATCTCATGTGTAATCTCACAAAGCGTCCGCAACTTACAACACGTGCGATCGCTAGCCGCGTTGCCAGCGAACTGAGTTTAGGCAAAAATTCGCCTGCCGCCCGCACCTCTCGCGCTCCCCGTCCTCGTCTTTCCCCGCGCCCCTGTGCCCCGCAGGAGGGGACTCATTTAACCGGTCGGCCTATAATTTAAAACAGAAAAATCAAAGTAAGGAATTTCGTCTTGTACATTCTGTTGACGTAATTTGGAAGATATCGATGTTCGTGTGACATCATGAATTAGACGGTTCTCACACTGGCGACGCGCGCGGTTGCGGGGCGCCGCGCCTTTGCGTGTTTTCCGTTGTATGCAAGTACATCAATTTGTACAGAAAACCGCCTCGTCCAACACACCGAGGCGCGCCGCGCACCGCACCGCCGCGTGTCGCCGGCGGCACGCGAGCGGTTTGGGCCAGCAGGCGCGTCACCGCGGGGTACAACACACTGCGACGCGCCTCGCGGCTGGTTTTCGATTATAATTACGATGGCGGGATTCCCTCTGGTTTTTTAAATGTTTCGTGGCTTGGATATACGCCCATTTTAGTGCCATTTGGTAGGTACAGTAAACAGCACATGAGGTTATACAACGCGCTGGGCGCGGAACGCGGCGGGGACGCGTCAGACGCCGAACGGCGCGGGGGCGCGGAGAAAATCGCCCGAACAGGCGGTGCGCTGCGCCGCGCCGTCGCCACGCGTGGGAGACGCCAAACCGCGCCCCGCGACGGCGCGCGGCGGCAGTGTGAGAATCGCCTTAGGGTTCGCTATTTTGGCCCAATTGGGGCTCGATTTATCTGTTTTGATTTGAAACCCGGCAGACTTTTCGATAATCGATTCGTTAACGTGCCCCTGCCCCCATAGCTAAAGTAACATTAGCAAATTTTTGCTAACGCTTCGCATCGAAACATGTATGGATTTTTTTCGCATCAAGTCACACTGTTACCCGATGCGATTTTTTTTCCGAACGTGTTACACTAATAACACGAACCAGTGTTACTAGATGAGTATAAAAATTCACATCGAGTCACACTGTTACTGGCTGCGAATTTTTTTCTCAACCAGTCACAATGTGACTCTATGAAAATATAGTAAATGTGTTGACTAGTAAGCTTACCAATCGGATAGTTGTTTTCAGTTGTTGACGGTTTTTCATCATGTCTTTCTCGAAGACTTGGAACGACAGTCGCCAGCACCGACTTTTCTGAGTATGATTTTGCAAGGCTTTATTTGGTTTGGGTACCACATACCAATCTTTCACTTGATTATCTCCGACACTTTTAATATTTCTGTAGACAATTAACAAGGAGAATTAAAATGAATTTTACTTGGTTAATATTTAACAAATTATAATCTAAAAGGGATGGAACCTTGTCAAAGTAAATCGAAAATTTAATTAATCGATAAAGTTATTTATTTGTTATCTATCTTACTTGAAGTTGCTGCAGCAAAAGTTTCCTCACCTCGGATACGTGCCACCGTATCCCTTTAAGATACGGCATGAGAAACTGGGTATGAGTAGGGTGGCTGGCCGGCGTATCGTGCGAGTCTCAATTTGACAAGGTTCCATCGCATTCTCATCGCGCGCGGATTATTCTATCATCGAGGTAGTAGCCGATAATACACTCGACGTCAGAAAAACCGCACCTCTTTGACACTAAATTTAGACCTGGCCATCTGCTATTGCTAGCTAACGTTTTATTGTGTAAATGTTGATATCTATAGAAAGTACATTTAATGAGCTTTCTTTTGATAATTGTTTGATTTAGTTAACATAACAGTTACCATAATTTATATTATCTGTGCCATAATTAACCGATTAAAGCGTTATTGCTAGCGCCACCACAAAAGGGAAATAAAAGGGGTCAATTCAGGAAATGCGGGTAAATTCGCTATCGAGATAATGGAGAAAACACACTTCAACAGTTCAATTAAAAAAAGGAATACCCAAGATGGATACTATTGCCCATGAAGTTACTCAAATATTGCAAAAAAATTAGGCAATGTAATGTGCTCGGATAGTCAATCTCAGTAATTGATTCCGTTCGACGAGTATTCCAACGGTTTCTAAAGACTGTTGGCTATGTCCGAAGGGGAAGAAGTATATAATAACACTTATCATTAAATTATATGGGATTAAATTAACTTTGAAGAAAATGTGCGGTTTTTCTGACGCCGAGTGTAGTCGAATAACCTCACTATATTATGTTCAAATCAAATGTGAAAGTCATATCATCATTATGTATTACCTGTACCCTGCAGGCCAACGTGGGTGGCAGAATCTAATAACAGGCACCAGATCAACATCCAAATTGAATTCTTCTTGGTTTGCATCGTTCTTTATGTTCAGAGTATATGCTGGGCCTGACTCTTTATAAGTGATCAGGTAAGGTACACCATGCACCATCACTTTTCCTTCCATGTCATTGAGTGCCCTCTGGACGATGGCGTGTAGCCAGCTCCTAAACTTATTCTGCAGGAAGTATTTGTCGGTGTCGCGCCAGTCTTTCGTCACGACATGGCACTTCTCCCACTCTGGCTGCTTGTCGAGATTGTCGAAACTGTCGATTATCTTCATTTTAACAAAGCCTGGCTGATCGTACTCCATTATAATGCCCTTTTCTCCCTCGTCAGCTTGGTTTATAGGCAGTCGGATAACTATGTCCATATCAAACTCGTCCAGTTTGGAAACTTTGATTCCGTCATCAACGCTGCCTGCTATTATTATCTGTAAAATGTTGAGTTATTATCATTTGTAGTTTAGAATATAAAGAGCTACTTTTGATCTATGGGTAAACCTACCTACACGGATGGTCAGCAATTCAGCCGCATTTCCACCTGCAAGAAGTGTCCCACAGCCTGTCACACAGTAGATCATAAACGCATGAGAAAGTGTCGCCAATGCATTTTTTATTAGTCAACGCTTGCAAGTTACAGTACGAGGCACGTATCTTGAAATTTTGTCGACGGAGTGGGGATAAACTCGAAGAGCACATGATGAGCGACCAATAGCGCGCGCCCCTCTCCCGCCGCCCGCGCCCCTCACCGCATGCCCAAAATACGCATTCCGCGCAATCCCCACCCGATTTCAAGATATATGCCTCGTACTGTAAGTACCAGGCTGTGGGACACTTCTTGGAGAAGTTTTCTTCCTTTATTCTCATAAGGACATATTCTCAAAAGGACAGATTGTCAAAAAACCGAAAATGGTACAGCTGCACACACAAATTAATAGATTCTCAATTGCAGGTGGAAATGCAGCCTTAGATTAATCAATGTAAAAAATGCTCTATTATATCAGTATGCATGTAATTGTATTGGAGCCGAGACAGTACTATCATATTATTCTGTGCCGAGCCGTACATTATCCACCCATAAGAGCAGTAAAACTGGCCATTGTTTCGTTGAGTCTGGTCGTGCCTCAGAATGTAAATACTCATTTTACACTTATAGCCAATGCAGCTCATGACGAGAATGAGGGCTATTTATAAGTAGTCAAAATACAAAACTGCGAATTGGCGCGATGCGAATGTGAATTACTATGTGTATTTGACGTTGTACAGTCCCTTAAAGGAACAATGCACAATGCGAATCGATTTGACCTCGGAGATTTTTGCGATGAGACGTAGAGACAGAATTGCACTAAATAAATAACATTTTTTATCATAACTTTGGTACTGTAAAGAGTTGTGCTCAGCAGTGAGAACATCGTTCTAGTTTATTATCTAGGTTTATCAAAGCAGACAGTGGGTTTCACAGGTTCCATATTAGATTCAAATAAATGAATTGACATAATTTCATGATATTTTTGTAAGAAAACTAATTTTAGCCCTAGGTACGTGAAATTCATAAGGTTGAATTCATATCTAAGTAATTATTTATTTATTAATGATTTAATAAGTACCTTTCATTATTTTGAAATACCTAATCTTGAACACTGATTAGGGAACATAAACAAGAAAGATAAGACTTTTTGGTAGTCAAACAACATGCCTTTAGCCTGTACGAAAAATTGATAGGAAGTATTACTTTTATCTTGAAAACACTACGTATGTTTCTTTGTCACATATAAAATATGTTCTTTAAGAGGAATAATTACGGTTGAGAGAATTTTAAAAATTCCTATAGAAAGTATACAAAATCAATGTTTCGTAGTACCTTGTTTCCTTCTTCAAAACTTAATTTACCAACCGGTTTATATTATATTCATTAAAATTTAAAGAAAGGATTTGTCTATGCCTATGTTTTCCTTTTCATAAATCAATTATTAAAAGAGTTATTAATCTTGAAAAATTAAAAAAAAATGCATCTTTTAGACATCTTGCAAACAAATTTGACGAGATTATATAAAAAATGCAAAACATAGGAACGCAGCCAAAGCCTTTCTTTATTTATTTATGAACAAGAATTAAGAGCCCATTACGATTTTGCCGCTGACTGCAGCTCTCTCGCTCGCTCATTTAATGTTTTCTCAAGATTCCTTAAATCTGAGTGCGCAATTGAAAAATGTGTCTCAGCCACTTTTCGCAATATAAGATTACAGACATTTTAAAATATATTTCAGTTTTTTAATGCTAAAGTACAAAAAGTTATCGTTTTTAACAGTTATTTGAACTGACAAATACGATAACTTTTTGTACTTCAGCAACTCGAAACTGAAATATATGTTGAAATGTCCGTAATCTTATATTGCGAAAAGTGGCCGAGACACATTTTTCATTTACGCACTCAGATTTACAAAATCTTGAGAAAACATGAAATGTGCGAGCGAGAGAGCGGCAGTCAGCGGCAAAATCGGTACGGAGCCTTAAAATGGTCTAGTTTTGGATGACGAAACAGGGAACTAAACATTGATTTTGTCTACTTTCCATAGGAATTTTTCAATTCTCTCGACTGTAGTGTTTCCTCTTAAGACTTCTGAACATTCTTCTGAAATCAACAAAAGTTTGTTGGTGATAGGAGACAGTCTGCCTTGGGTCAGGGTTGGTAGTAGGGCTTATTTTAAGTCCGCCTGGCTAATAGCTACCACCATCTTACCCAAGTCTGTCGCCATAACAATTTAAAATTGTTGTGTTCCGGCAGTTAGAGCTGAGATAGCCAGTTCCTCAGTGATGAGGATTCCTGGTGTAGTACCTTCTACCTCGTGTACTACCTTCGATCGGTCTTATCATCACTGAACATCAACAAACTAAGAAAGGCCAAGCACTATCTTGTTGTGCATAAAATCACTTTGTTTTGATGAAAAAAAACATCTTACCTGGCTACTATATTTCTTGAAATAATTGCAGTTCTCTCCCATTTTCAATTTCACCTCTTCGAACACCGACTTGAATACTTCCTGTGACTTCTTGTAGTCTTCATCTTTTATAGCTATGAACTCCTTGAAAACTTCAGCCAAGTAAGCATCTAATTTCTTCTGTTTTGTTGACATGGTTCACTAAAATTATCTATCAATGATAAATAATAAAACTATCAATGATAATTATAGGTACTTAAGTATAAAGTTTTATTAGGTACTTACATAACCTACTCTTTTTTGTTATAATAAGTTATCTGCTGATTAGCTGAAGGATTTAACTCTGTTGATAAAAATAAAAAAATAAAACTTTACGAAGCGTCACTCACGCCACGTCAGTCAAGCACAAGTGGACAGTGGTTGGTATGTTGTGTTGTGTTGTGATTTGATTACAAAAAAAACAAACCCTCCGCGGCACCGCCCCAAAAAACACAAATTGGTTTTCGGGACTTCCCCATCCGGCAAAGAGTACTTAAACCCCGCGTTCCGAATCACGCTCACAGCGCTGTTAGCGCGAATCCGACCAAATGGGGAGGAAAAGCGCAATTTTATCCCGATAGGTGGCGTCTTGTCGTTGGTACCGAGCCGCCTCAAAGAAACTGTCAAAACATATAGGAATCTCTTGGAGTATTGCACTTTTTAATTTTATACTGAGAAAATGCCGCATTGTTATGCATGTAACTTGTAAAATATTGGAGTTCATCGATTTCCCAGTAACAAAAAAAATAGTGCGCAAAATAATATAAAAAAAAATATGTTTTTTCCTCGATTTTCTCCTTTGCTGAGCTTGAGAAACATTATAAATCAAAAGGAATGTTTCATGAATTTGATGAAGCTTCGCCAAAATAAAACAACATTTGAATTATAACAGCTTTGTTCTTTAATATTTCAACCTCAGCAGTTTCTAACATATTTATAACTTGGATGAATTTTATAGGTATATCAAATATGAAATAAGCCCAATATTGGGGCCAAACAGAGAATTAATAGAATTTTATATGCCAGAGTCATTCAAGAAACTTAGAATAATAAAATAAATATGATAAAACGGTTCGTGTAATTTTGGATGGTACAGAAATTCCAGTACAGAAACCTGAAATTACTATTGCACAGAAGGCATCATCAGGCAACTATAAACACGGAAATTCACACTCAGTTGCTTTGTTAAAAGTTAAATCATATGCTTCTAATCTGAAATAAAAAGATTACTTGTAAATCTTACACGAAATTTAAAGAAATGTAATGCTTGTTAGCAATTTTTTGTAAGTTGCTATAAACTTTCTTGCCTGTTGTTTTGGCTTTTCTTTTCCGTAATTCTTCTTTTATATGAGCTAAAGTTAGCATAGAATACATTGTTTGTCCGCAAAACCGAAAAAAACACAATCTAAGAAAGTAAAATCACGTAATACACAGTCAAGACAATATAAGCTCAAACTGACAATTGTTCCAAAGACTAAGCGCCATCTGTAATTCACTTTGCCTTCGCCTCCCCATTAAATAGTCACAAAATATTTCACAAATAGGGTATTTGTGTACCTTCTTAATTTAATGGATTATACGCTAACAGGGGCCTTACTATGAGTTCTTATAGCAGGGGCCTTACTATGAGCTCTTATAGCAGGACTTATACTGAATGGCATTACTTTTTCGTACCATGACCTCGATTTAGCAGGCCTGCGGAGGGCCTGCTTTAATACACGCTCTTAAACCGTTCACCATTTTTTATGTATGGACGAAGCGTACCACGACGCTCCGTTTGACAGTTTGGGAGCTGTTTTATAGCGTCTGTAATGTCAAATAAAGCAATTCATAAAAAGTTCCTACGTGATCAGCTTTTTCAAAATTGTTTAGTGTATTTAGATAAGTTTGGCGTGAGAATTTTAAGATTTGTGAATTTCTTTTAATGTTTATTATTTAACAGTGAATTATGTAACTTGATAAAGGCAATGCGACGACTTCCTTGTTGTTGAATATCACTAAAATAAAAAGAAATGATGAGAGATGAGACCCCATAAATAAGTACCTACTATCCCCTTCAATTGGTAATGCGCCTGGCGGCCATGATTTAACCTCAAAAACGAAAAACAATTGCATTTCTTTTTAATACCTAGACCCTTTCTTATTGAAAATAAGAATTAAATAATTAATACACTATTATTACCTATTAAAATTTTCCTGTTTTTTGTCATTTTTAGCTGCGGATGACGTTGATGTGTATGTTAATTTGACAAGGTTCCAGCGCATTACCAATTGACGCGGATAGTAAATTGCATTATATTTTATGTTATTATGAATAATAATAATCAAATAAAGAAGAAAATAATTTATTTTATATCGATGTAAGTAATGGGGAATGTCCGAAAAAAATCAAATTAGCTGAATATTTTTATATAGGTAGGAATAAGGTCCCTTAGTAATAGAAAAAAGTTTCAGAATTTTCGGTTGGGTAAAAAAGTTTTTAAAAATCAAAATCTCTTCGACTTCACAAATGTATGAAAGTAACAGCAGAATGGAGATTATACCTTTGCCGCTAACTGCCACAAACACAACACGTATTTAAAAAAAAAGTTTTGACGTTTTGTCTTGAAACTTTTTTTTTAATACCATGTTGTGGTTGTGGCAGGTGTTGGCAAAGGTACAATCTCCATTCTGCTGTTACTTTCATACATTTGTGAAGTCGAAGAGACTTTGATTTTTTGAAATTTTTTCACGAAACCGAAAATTATGAAAATTTATTCTATTACTAAGGGACCTTATTCCTACCTATAGAAAAATATTCAGCCAATTTGATTTTTTTCGGACATTCACCATTAACAAACTAATGGTGTGAAATGATATTGAAAATAAAAAAAACCGAAATAATATAACTTTAATTTGTTTTATTAACTTGCGACATTTTATTACTATCCCCGTCAATTGGTAATGCGCTGGAACCTTGTCAAATTAACATACACATCATCGTCATCCGCAACTAAAAATGACAAAAAACAGTAAAATTCTAATAGGTAATATAATATATTAATTATTGAATTCTTATTTTCAATAAGAAAGGGTCGAGGTATATCAAAAATTTAGAAATTGTTTTTCGTTTTTGAGGTTAAAAACATGGCCGCCAGGCGCATTACCAATTGGCGGGGATAATAAGCGATAAATTGGGTGCATTCTGCCAGACAAATATCTGAGTCATCGAACGCCATAAAGTACATTTTAACCATGAAAAGTAAATGAATATTCTAATGATCGTCATCTCGTGTGTGCCTTACTCCTTCAGGCTTGTGAGCTTATAAATTCTTCAGTGACGGATAAACAATTTCTTATTTTGGTATTCAGAACAAACGTAACGCTAGAATTTATGAATTATTGACGTTTGAACATGGTCCTCACGAAATGACACTGAAGATCATGGATGCTGGAAATAACAAAAACTAGCTAACAAAAGTGCAGTTTCACTCCATAGATGCTCAGTGACGCAAAAATAAATAAGATTTAACATTCGAAAACCATACAAAACAGAACAGAACTCATAAAATCGTTGTTTAAACGTGGCACACACGGAACCGTATGTGCCAGTTTTCATTTGTCAAAATATCTACAACTAAGAGCCGATTTCACCGCTTAAATTGAACGCGCTCAATTCGAGTTAACCTCAGCTCACGCGCTTAAACTTTTGAACTTGGTTTCAGTTTCTGAACGGCCGATTTACGACGGTTAGCGTATTTGAACTTATCTATGGTTTGAACACGTTCAAGAACTGTCTGTCATCTGTCTGCCATGATGTCTTCTTCTTCTTCTTTTTTGTTTTGGCAATCTACTGTCCTCTTGGAAGTAATTTTTGCCAGTGTCAAATGTTGAATAGTTCAGTGGTAGATAATATTGTTTCATTGCCATGATTGTGGAGTAGGTATGTACGTTGAACATGGGAGAATTGATTATTGCATAGAAAGAAATAAGTAGTGGAAAGAAATATTCTTTTCGTATTTGAATAAAAAAAAAGATGAATAGAGCCTTAGCTAGTGCCAATGCTCTATTCAGCTTTTTTCTATTCATCTTTTTTCCTCAACCACCTTTCTTAATTTGCCATCATCAGATCAGAGCCCGTTTAATCCTGGGCGGAGAACCAGATCTTCAAATTTACCTCGTTTGTATGAAAATAGGCCTGTGTGGTGCGATTTTTCTGCTCTCGAGTTTATTATGTTTTGAATTACGAGCGGCGCCTTTAAAAACAGTAATTAAACACCCATTAAAATAATAAGCGTTCAAAACATTATGAATCCAATGCCTAATAATGTTTTATAGGCACCGTAAATCAAAACATAATAGAATATTGTAAAGTACACTTACTTACCTATGACCTACCTAACTTTTACTATTATGCTAGTAGATATCCCGTTAACTACGTACCTAGTTCTTCTACATACAACTAATAATAATAAAGAAAAAACGGACAACAATTTATTTCACTGATTTATTACCTACCATGTAAAAAATTCACAATTCACAAGTTTCACGACACTTACTTAAATAACATGTATTCAGTACCTAGGTACTTAAATTATTATATCCACAATCCGTTCGAAATAAACAATTGAGCAAAATATCACTGCGGAAAATAAAAATACTGCATAAAACTCAAAAATATCAGATAAACATTGTTTTAAAATTGACAAACTGACAAAAACAAATTCCATAGAGAAATTTGACAAAAATCAAAGAGATTATAAGTCAGTGTTTCCACTACCAAGTTTTAGTTTTACCCTAAATAATTTCGATCATTTCAAAATTAAAAATTATACTTGGGCCAGAAAGAATTTTAATGGAACTAATATTTTTAAGTACAAAAGATAGTCAATGTGATTTTGACCTATGCAAAAGAAAGTTGTTATAAATTATTGGAAAATAATAAAAATTGTAAGTTATTGAAAAATAAAGTGGCGACCTTTTTTTGTCAACTCTTTACATGCTGTTTATTGTTCTAAATTTAAAAAGACCGCCGTAAACTTGACATCAAATTTTTCATTACTTACTTTTGTTTTTGACGTTCTTGACAACTGACCCTGAAATTTATTTTTTGCGTAGGTAATGAATGAATAAGTGCGTAGCCTATTTCTTTAAATTCACTGAGTAGGTATATTTCACAGGGTTCACACCACGAGTGAATGTGGATTGCGCCACGAAGAATATCATGATCTGTATTTTTTTTCCCATTTATGTAGGGAAAATTTCTTTAATTGCAATACTTTGAACGCAACTTCATTCTTTGTCAAAGCTGAACTACGGTTATCAAAATGAAGACGGTGAAACCGGTGCAACGTAGACCGCGATCAAAACGAATTTCTGAACTCGCTCAAGTAAAACCAAGTTCAATTTAACTTGGTTAACGGTGAAATCGGCACTAAACCCTTTGGAGTCAAATTATGCAGTCTAGCAGCGTTACGTTTGATAAGTGACAGCATATAACACTTTAAATCCGTTCGCGTAACAACACATCAATAGAAAAAACAAAAACAATATTTCGACCCATCAGACTGTGTGGCCCACAATTAATACCGTTACGTTACGTGAATTTTGCGCCACTTAAGTTGTAAAGCAGTTTATAGTAATAAAAATTTCCGTCACTGAGGATCTAGCTTTATTTGGAACCAATCACTGCAGTACTTACGATGCAATTCGAGGTTTAAATTAGTATGTAGATCACCTAGGGTGACCACGAAGTATTTTTTTGCGGACATCGTATCGTGTCGATGTTTACTGAGACTGCAGCGTATCGTTACAACCCACGATGGATGGAATGGAACGGAGGCGTTATATGCATTTGGGGTAAGGGTTTGCATGTGTTTTTGTATGTTTGTCTGTTACTATTTTCCTCTTTCGCGGCAACAGGTTGCGCGTGATAATTTTTATAAAGAATTAGTAGTTAATTAAAGAGCGAGAAAATGCTTGCATGCATTGCTTGTATGCATGTTGTCTGATGCAGGTTGAAAAACGTCGAAAAACGAAAAATAAAGGCATATTAAAATAAAAACAAAAACGTGGCTGACGACATGCCGTTCACTGCAGTGAATGGCGCTGTTTACACGTTTCATTTATTGTTAATTTCCGATTCCGATGATTGATGAAAGGCAGACACCGATGAAAGCGAACGGCCGTCTAGTGACTTTCATCAAAAAGGCACATCAGTGATGAAAGATGAATTCATAATTAGACACTTCATTTTCGATGCTCCACTAATGAAGCATCGAAAATAGTGCAAGTTTAACACAACAATAAAACTTGTATTATTGAGCAGAGACGATGCACAGCATCTGTGAGAGTGCGCCGACTTCCAGTCTAGCTACATCCTGTCGAAGTAGTCGTCTGACTTAGGCTGGCCCCAGACCTACCGGTTTTATTTCTTTGCTTTGCTGTTCTACCTTGCTTGAAAGACCACCGGCCAACCAGGGTAATTTTCAATCTATCGCATTTTGGGACTAGACCAAATTGGCAAGATAGCCATTAGCTTGGTGCTATCAAATATCATCGCCTGGATTGCGAAGTAGGAAACTTTTAGGAGATATGCCACCCTGAACATGGACTCCGATCGTTAAAAATAAATCGATCGCTTATTTATACAAGATGTTTGGTAAAGCCTTATAAAGCTGAATATGGTAGATAGGGACCATAAACAGAACAACTTTTACTATGGGACCAAATCTGAAATCGCGAAAAAAAATGAGCTGTTTCATACATTTTGATAATTTTCTTATTAATTTTTGTATGAAACAGCAGTTTTTTTTAACTAAAACTTTGCATTGCAACCCAGACGACGATATTTGATAAACACCAAACTAATGGCTATTTTGCCAATGTGGTCTGGTCAAAATATGCGATAAATTGAAAATGAGCCTCTTGACCGGCGGTCCATGGTAGAACAGCAAAGCGAAGAAATGAAACCGGTAGGTCTGGGGCCAGCCTTACCCTTTAAGCAGTTTTCCTATCAAAAATCATAAAACAGACTTACTTCCGGTTGGCGCCATTTTTACTTTCACCTATGGAGTCGTTGTAACGAAGTGTTCTCATAGAAGTCTCTCACTAGGAGACCTTAATGGGATGCTGTGCATCGTCTCTGCTCAATAATACAAGTTTTATTGTTGTGTAAAACTTGCACTATTATAGGGATGTGACGATGCACAGCATCTGTGAGAGACGTGTTTACTAACTCCTGGTGACTCCAAACGACGCTATGTGATGCTGTTGAAGGCATGATTAACTTGAGATAACTGAAAACACATTTCGATTCATTGAAATATTGATATAACATGTGTCACTCTGTATCAGAGTTATTAACATAACTCACTTTTAAAAGCTAGCTTTGATTACTAAATTATTAATAATTATTGCTAATCAATTCGAGCAGCAATCTTTTCGTCTCTATGAAGGCTATTAGTTGGAAAAACAATATTATTGTACTAATTTAGGGGGGCAACGGCCGAGCCCAAGGAACCTGCAGCTACGGTTAAACTGCATCTTTCACATGGTTTAATTTAGTTGCAGATTACTTACAGTTCATGAGGTGGCTCGGGGCACACGCTTCTAACACTGATAATATAGCCTTATTGCGTTCACCTCATCGCCTACGCCTGTGCGTCTCTTAAACCTTAGTCTTATAACTCACCTGAACCGAATACAGGAAAGACATATTACTATGTTTTAATTTTTAACCTGTCTGTTAAACACTGTGTCCGTCTTTTACCCAAGAGCTGGACTCAGGATGACATCATCCTACAGCGATGCCGGCGACCACATGGTCGCCAGCATCGCTGTAGTAGCTAGTAAATACACTTAGAAAAGTGAGGTTGTATACGCGCCCGCCAGCCCGATGTTAGAAGCAGCAGGCACTAACTTTGCGTGAAGCTTCAAATAATGTGATGTAAGCAGATGTCGGATTATGTTGTATCGAAGCGAACAAACCACCCAAAAACAAGACAGGTGGCTCGTGGATTCTCTGCTCGCTGTTTTTGAAGAAGTATTTACTACATTTAAAATGTGTTTTATTAGAAAAAAATACATAAATATTATTACACATGACAATTGAAATGTTAATTCGTTATTTCTAATAATAATGCTCTGGATTTATGTAATAAAATCATCCGATAAGCTAAATTCTCTTCAAAAGGCAGGTATGCTAAAAATCTAGCTATATGGGCCTTTAAGATATTTATGGCCTAAATTATTATCTCTACAAAATTCAACCTCTTTTTGTGTCACACCATCTCATCACCAGTTTTCTGAACGTAGAGCTCGAAGTTGAGGTGGTGGAAGTCTAATGCTCTGGTCTGAGAACTGATTCTAAGTTCGGAATCTTATATTTTACATAGTATTCAACAAAATGTAAATCCGTTATTTGCATTAAGCTAAGTTTGTAAGATTGTGTTGTGGGTTTTGTGATAATAAATAAAAATATAAAGAGCTCGTAGATGGAAGTATAGAAGCAAAACGGTACTACTACCAGATATACACTCTTGCCATGAGTCCAAGGTGGTTGCCAGGTGGTGGGACAGGCAGGGTAATCAGGCTCTGTGATCAAAATACCTATACTAGTCAGAACTACAGTGACTTCAGCAGGACGTGGGTCTTGTTTAAGGCACCGCATAATCCTAACAATCTTGTGGTAGACAGGTTCTCCAACTCTCACACGGCTGCGACAATTTGATCTGGAGGAACTCCGAAAACGTAGTGCTCACCACTGGTCGTAACAGGTGCCGTCCAGTCGCTTGGCTGCCCCGAGACAGCCTGTATTATGTTACCTCTTTATACTTATCTGCCAGGTATTCTGCTGTCATTAAGATGTTCCAACGGTCAAGGTGAAGTAGAAGTCGTCACGTCATCTAAAGATAGGGCCTGATATGGTTTACCGCTGTAAATTTGTCCTCTTTGCGGTTGCAATGCTCATCTGAGTCCCCGACTCCAACCGTGGTCTGCTGCATCTGTTATTAGGAACTAGAGTAGGTAGGGTGTAAATTTTTCACTACCTGATGGTACTCTTACGTAGTTATTTTCAACTCGCGTTGTACTGGTTCTGATATGTTGTAGTGGCTGCTCGGAGATTCTCTTCGTAACACGCGAGTATTACGTTTGTTGAAAGTGCAGTCACTGGGAATGCGAGATTCAGAGTACCTTTGACCAATTTATTTCCTCCGTAGCGACAACATACCAATGCGACGTGCGACCAGCACATCATCAACGCACAAACACGTGAGCAGTGGCAACTGTGTGGTGCAGTTGTACTCCTGACAACGGTAGGTAAGGTCGTGTTGCGCGAGCAGCGTTTGCAGGTGATGCGTGGGCAACTTGGTGGCCAATGCGTGATGAGTACTTATTACTCTTCACCAGTAAGATAAGCAGTGCGTTCTCTCTTATGCAGTTTTATAAATTTCAGTTTCTGGCTGGGTTCGGTTCAGTTACATTTTTCGATGCTGATGGTCTAATTTAGACTATTGTATCTATTCTCGACTATCTATCTAACTATTATCTATCCAGTATATATCTACTAATATTACACTGTTTGACCAGCGAGAAGTACAAGTAGACTGTAATTCACATACCTTTTTCTGAAGGTGTTGAGTTACCCTGTTGGCCAAAGTGGTGAAATATTTCGGCGCGCACAATAGGCCAAACGGTAGACAGGCCAATTGGAGGACTCGATGGTCGTAGGCCAGCAGAATGAACCTCCCTTGGGCCTCACAGGTCAAGCTTCGTCATCCAGTCGCCTATTTTGAAAGAACTGTGGAATCTGTATCTTAAAGGTCAGTTTAAATGGTCAACGATCCATGTCACTCCTCTCCGTCAGGAACCTGGTTGAGTGAGATGAAGTCGATTCCGACTTGTCACCGATCCACTTCCTCCAAGATACCTCGCTCCATAAGCTTATGTATCAGCCGAGACATAGCGGGCGATCGAGGCGTTTCGAAGCTATAAAAAGTACTTGCTGTCTGATGGACGAGCGCAAGCTTGGGGTAAATGGCAGGCGCATTCTCGTTTAACGAGAAGGGCCTACGGAGCACCGAAGCTAACCTGCCACTGCCTCCGATACGCTCAGAGGCAGCCCCATTACTCTTATGTTAGTGTGATTAATAGTCACCTTACCTTATCGAATGGTCATTCGTCATTCCATTCGTATTCAGAATGTATGCACACAGTGGAAACTAATGTCAACGATTTCAAAAAGCATCTGATAAGGCAACACCACTGTGTGTGACTGGAAACCTGTCAAACAAAGGTTTTGTGTCGAGCAATTCCATGCAATAATACAATGGGCAGCACTACTGTTCGTTCCGGAGACCTGTCACACTTCATTAGTTCTCATCAAATAAGTACTTACACCACGGAGGTAGCTTGCGCAGATCCTCGCGAAGGTTTTTGTTAAGTCGCTTGCTCAGGATACGCTCCTGTCCCAGCAGCTTTCGATATATTTATAATGCCCTTATTTCCGCACACTATTTACATAACCTTATCATTAGTTTTCTAAAATCTGGAGGTAGGTGAAACTAACATAGGTCTGTACATACATCCATGTAACTAGTGGCTCCGTGAGCTGTAGACCTCGCGTTAAAAAGTAGCTTGTATGTTGTTTAAAAAATAATCTAAAAGATGTCGCCACCCCTTTTTCCCACACTGTTCACGAGCTTTTCAAAGCACGTAGTAGGTACGTGCTGTTTTGGTATTATTTGGTAAGTATATTCGCAGCGATGGCGCTTCTAATTTTAAACATTTTTCGAAATGGTGATTTTTGGTAAATTAAGAAAAACTGGCTAAACTAAAAAATTCTATATAATTATCGAACCTGCTCACAAAATTTCACGAGAATCTGTTGAGAAATGCGACCTGTAGAGGAAAATGGACAGCTGTAAAGTCGGACTGAAATGTGTTTTTTTTACATTTCTCCGTCATTATGAAAAATTTCAAAAAACTGGCGTAACAAAAAAATTCTATGTAATTTTTAAACCTGCTCACAAAATTTGACGAGAATCGGTTGAGAAATGCGACCTGTAGAGGAGAACATCCAGCGCCAGAAAGCCAGACTGAAATACATTTTTCTTACATATCTCCACCATTACGAAAAATTTAGAAAATCTGTCTCAATTTAAAAAAATCCATATGATTTTCGAACCTGCCCACAAAATTTCACGAAATTCGGTTGAGAAATGCGACCTGTAGAGGAGAAAAGACAGAGCCAGAAAGCTAGACTGCAATATGTTTTTTTACATATCTCCGCCATTTTGAAAAAAATAAAAAAAGTGGCATGACAAAAAAATTCTATATCATTTTCAAGCCTGCTCACAAAATTTCACGAGAATCGGTTGAGAAATGCGACCTGTAGAGGAGAACAGACAGCGCTGGAAAGCCGAAAATCCTGTTTTATTAACATATCTGCGCCATTTTCAAAAATTAAAAAAATCTGGCTCGACAAAAAAATTCTATATAATTTTCGAACCTGCTCACAAATTTTCACGAGAATCGGTTGAGAAATGCGACCTGTGGAGGAGAACATACAGACATACGAAAGAATTTTTGCCCAAGCTGAAGCAGAGACGCTTCGCTCGCACTTCGTGCTCGCTCGGTCAATAAAAAAAATATTGTCAACAGTATTCATTTCGAAATAAAATAAAAATGAGCTACGTGGGACATTACCAGAGGTCATACATAACATAATCACAGGTTGATCAAATCGAAAAGTCAATCTCTTATCAAGTTAACAAAGAAATTTAAAGTCTAAACTGAAAATAATAAACTAAAGACTCAAATATTTTTTTAATCATACCAGCTATATATTGGCACTATTGGCAGGCAAGCAGATAATAACAAAATAATTTAAAGACTGAACTGAAAAGACGAATAAGCTTAGACTCAACTTAGTTAATCATACCAGCAATATTCTTATTAGTAGAGATATTGACAGGCTTATTACCGGAAAAAGGCAACCGGTTTTAATCGTACAAGTTGAATAGTTCACCTCCAGGTCTACGAAACCAGCCCCCCTAGCCAAAGTAACATTTGCAAATTTTCGCTATCGCTTCGCTTCGAAACATGTATGGATTTGACCTTTTAAAATTCGATTGTTAACGAAACCTTTTGTCAATCCCATACATGTTTCGAAAGCGAAGCGATAACGAAGATTAGCGAATGTTACTTTGGCTAGGCCCTCAGGTTGTGCCTTTTAAGAGTCAAAATCGTATCGAATATTTTTCCGATATTACAAAATTTTTCTAAAACCCTAGGCTCTTTATATGCTCCGAGTGAGCAGGCGGGATCTTACTTTCTTTTTTTAAGTTAGTATTTTATTATAAAATCAGGATTCAAGAGACTGGATTAAGGCACTGGTGTCAGAAACGACCACATAGCGATCCAATGGGGAGCAAAAGCGCAATTTTATCCCGATAGGTGTCGTCTTGTCTTTGGTACCCAGCCGCCACAAAGAAAGTGTCAAAACATATGGGAATCTCTTGGAGTATTGCACTTTTTAATTTTATACTGAGAAAATGCCGCATTGTTGTGCATGTAACTGTTAAAATATTGGAGTTCATCGATTTCCCAGTAACAAAAAAATTGTTCGGTGCTACGCAAACGAACAGCTCAGCAAATTGCGTTTTATGCAATTTGCACATTTTACTTATTACCACAATTTAAAGTTAGTACGTCGACAGCTACCGTTAGCGTAACGCGTGCTCTTTATAACCATTTTACCATTTTAAACCATTTTCGTAAATATAAATAATTATTTTGACCATTTTAGTAACTTAGTGATTTTTACCATTTATCTTCTTTTTATTGTTTTTATGTGAATCGTTATTATACCAGTTTTAAAAGGACTCTCGGACTTATCATTTAACTACCATAAACTACAAAGGTTAGGCTGAAGCTAAACTCCGAGCCCAGTCCAGACCTTTTCAAAAATATTGGGCAAAAGAATATTTATAAAAAGATGCTATTCCCTCGATTTACTCCTTTACTAAGCCTGAGAAACATTATAAATCAAAAGGAATGTTTCATGAATTTAATGATGCTTCGCCAAAATAAAACAATATTTGAATTATAACAGCTTTGTTCTTTAATATTTCAACCTCAGCAGTTTCTAACATATTTATAACATGGATGAATTTGATAGGTATATCAAATATGGAATAAGCCCAATATTGGGGCCAAACAGAGAATTCATAGAATTTTATATGCCAGAGTCATTCAAGAAACTTAGAATAATAAAATAAATATGATAAAACGGTTTGTGTAGTTTTAGAAAATTCAGAAATTCCAGTACAGAAACCTGAAATGACTATAGCACAGCAGGCATCATGAGGCAACTATAAACACGGGACTCTTCGTCGAGCTTACGCTCTGCGCGTTTCGAGAGGTCACAGCACGCGTTTGTTTCACTGATACTGTTAATTACTATTACTAAAGCATAAGCTTAGCATAAAAAAACTTTTCACTTTGAAATCATGAAAAAATTTCGTAGTATTTCAAAATAGATGTTGCTTCCACGAGAAGTAACGACGCTATGAGGACACTTCGTTACAACGACTCCATAGGTGAAAGTAAAAATGGCGCCAACCGGAAGTAGGTCTGTTTTATGATTTATGATAGGAAAACTGCTTAAAGGGTAAGTCAGATGTCTACTTCGACAGGATGTAGCTAGACTGGAAGTCGGCGCACTCTCACAGATGCTGTGCATCGTCACATGCCGATAATAAACGTAAAAAGGAACCATCTGATTTCGGCTTAAGCGAACGCTGGCTGACATCTACCCAGAAAGAAACATTTCAGGGTTACATCTACCTGCCTACCTAAGTACTCTTCGAGGCTTGGTTATTAAAAAACACATTGACACATACATTTTTATCAATGCCATCTATCGAGCAGACAGTTTTTTGTCATTTTTATTGAAAAGCCCTTATTAACAGGACGGTTATATCCTTTCTGTCCATCAACGTGCGTACACTGTTGTCACCCTATTTTAAAAATCTCATACAAATTGCATCATGAATTGTATTGAAACTACTGCAGTGATTGGTTCCAAATAAAGCTAGATCCTCAGTGACGGAAATTCTTATTACCATAAACTGCTTTACATCTTAAGTGACGCAAAATTCACGTAACGTAACGGTATTAATTGTGGGCCACACAGTC
This sequence comes from Agriphila tristella, assembly GCA_928269145.1. Classification (NCBI taxonomy): domain Eukaryota; kingdom Metazoa; phylum Arthropoda; class Insecta; order Lepidoptera; family Crambidae; genus Agriphila; species Agriphila tristella. Next base: position 22,824,619 of record OV743436.1, on the reverse strand, counting down.
TGATGGGTCGAAATATTGTTTTTGCTTTTCCTATTGATGTGTTGTTACGCGAACGGATTTAAAGTGTTACATGCTGTCACTTATCAAACGTAACGCTGCTAGACTGCTTCATTTGGTTCCAAACGGTTTAGTTGTCGATATTTTGACAAATGAAAACTGGCACATACGGTTCCGTGTGTGCCACGTTTAAACAACGATTTTATGAGATCTATTCTGTTTTGTATGATTTTCGAATGTTAAATCTTATTTATTTTTGCGTCACTGAGCATCTATGGAGTGAAACTGCACTTTCGTTAGCTAGTTTTTGTTATTTCCAGCATCCATGATCTTTAGTGTCATTTCGTGAGGACCATGTTCAAACGTCAATAATTCATAAATTCTAGCGTTACGTTTGTTCTGAATACCAAAATAAGAAATTGTTTATCCGTCACTGAAGGATTTAAAAGCTCACAAGCCTGAAGGAGTAAGGCACACACGAGATGACGATCATATATTCTAAACAAATTACTTTCCATGGTTAACAAATTTATGGCGATCGATGACTCAGAGATTTGTCTTACAGAATGCACCCATCGATTTGTATAGGCTAGCTCGTTTTCGCATCGTCTACAAAGCATTAGTGCTCTGTGACAAAGCATACCAGAGACAAACTAACCGTTCACCTTGAGTCAAAACAATCTTTAAGCCGTTCACCTAAAAGACGGTCATGGTACCGATTTAAGCAATTTTGTTTAGGGCCTGCTTCTGAACTGAACGGCTTAAGGATGGTTTCTTATTTGCTGATGGTAAAGCCTCAATTACATACGCCGATTTAGCTTCCTTACTGGGGATTCAATTTCAGATTTTGCCTCCCTAGCCAAGGCTATATAGGTAAGGCAAATGAAACTTTGATCATGCAGCCAAGTCTTCAGTCTTATTTTTTTCTTTAGTTTGCATTTCTGCGGGTGTATTATTACGGGCACGTAATTTGGCAAGACAAAAGATGCGCAGCAGCTACAAACACTAAACTCGGTGCATCTTTTGTCTCATCTTTGTTTTACCAAGTTATTTATGCCGGTACCTATATCACATTATAAGTAACCCCTAGATGATCAAGCATGGCTTGTCAATAATTTACATTGCATTACCACCACCACTACCATTTGAGTGCGTACCAAAAATTCAAGATGGGGGCCAACTTTTTTGTTTTTTGGCCTGATTTCGATGAAACTCGGTTTTTGGTACTATTTTGGCAAGAAAATAACAACTCAATTTTTCAAATAATAAAAATCCAAGATGGCGGCCATCTTTTTTGTTTGTGGGCTGATTTCGATGAAACTCAGTTTTTGCTACTATTTTGACAAGAAAATAACAACACAATTTTTCAAATACTAAAAATCCAAGATGGCGACCATCTTTTTTGTTTGTGGGCCGATTTCGATGAAACTCAGTTTTCGCTACTATGTTGACAAGAAAATGACAACACAATTTTTCAAATATAAAAATCCAAGATGGCGGCCAACTTTTTTGTTTATGGGACGATTTCAAAGAAACTCGGTTTTGTTACTACTTTGACGAAAAAATAACAACGAAATGTTGAAAATAATAATAAAATCAATTTACCAGCCAACTCTTTTATTTATGGGCCGATTTCTCAATTTTTCGATTTCGATGATGATGATTATTGTTACTATTTAAGTAGTTAGTACCAAAACCCAAGTTTTATTAAAATCGGACCACGAACAAAAAAAATTGGCCACCATCTTGGATTTTTAATATTTTTAACATTGCCTTGTTATTTTCTTGTCGAAATAGTACCAACAACCGAGTTTAATCGAAATCGGCCCAATAGCAAAAACGTTGGCCGTCATCTTGAATTTTTGAATCTTTTTAACATTGCGTTGTTATTTTATTGTCAAAATAGGACCAAAAACCGAGTTTTATCAAAATCGGCCCAAAAACAAAAAAGTTGACCGTCATCTTCGATTTTTAGTATTTAAAAAATTGTGTTGTTATTTTCTTGTTAAAATAGTACCAAAAACCGAGTTTCATCGAAATCGGCCCACAAAAAAAATGTTGGCCGCCATCTTGGATTTCTTAATATTATCAATATTGCGTTGTTATTTTCTTGACAAAATAGGACCAAAAACCGAGTTTTATCGAAATCGGCACAAAAACAAAAAAGTTGACCGCCATCTTAGATTTTTTGTATTTGAAAAATTGTGTTGTTATTTTCTTGTCAAAATAGTACAAAAACCTAGTTTCATCGAAATCGGCCCACAAACAAAAATGTTGGCCGCCATCTTGGATTTTTAATATTTTCAACATTTCGTTGTTATTTTTTGTCAAAATAGTAACAAAACCTAGTTTCATCGAAATCGGCCCACAAACAATAAAGTTGACCGCCATCTTTTTTATTACAGAGTTCTAGTGGCCTTTTTCCGTCCGGCTTCATCATCAAACCATTTCCTATCAGAGTACTCATCAAAACCTACCTTTACATTTCCGTTAATAGTGAAAACTCATAGTTACAATAATGTTATTGTCAAGTACTGGTGACAACCCTAATCAGTGAAATCATGTCCTAATTGGGGCATAGTGTGATCGCTACATCCAATTTGGGTTCCTAGATTGGATCCCCAGTAAGGAAGCTAAATCGGCGTATGTAATCGAGGCTTAAGCCCCCAGGACTTATACTGAATGGCATTACTTTTTCGTACCATGACCTCGATTTAGCAGGCCTGCGGAGGGCCTGCTTTAATACACGCTCTTAAACCGTTCACCATTTTTTGTGTATGGACGAAGCGTACCACGACGCACGGTTTGACAGTTTGGGAGCTGTTTTATAGCGTCTGTAATGTCAAATAAAGCAATTCATAAAAAGTTCCTACGTGATCAGCTTTTTCAAAATTGTTTAGTGTATTTAGATAAGTTTGGTGTGAGAATTTTAAGATTTGTGAATTTCTTTTAATGTTTATTATTTAACAGTGAATTATGTAACTTGATAAAGGCAACGCGACGACTTCCTTGTTGTTGAATATCACTAAAATAAAAAGAAATGATGAGAGATGAAACCCCGAAAATAAGTACATAAATTGCATTACATTTTATGTTGTTACGAATAATAATAATCAAATAAAGAAGAAAATGATTTATTTTATATCGATGTCATTAACAAACTAATGGTGTGAAATGATATTGAAAATAAAAAAACTGAAATAATATAACTTTAATTTGTTTTATTGACTTGCGACATTTTATTAGAGCACGCACCTAGTAAATCGCACTTAAAAATAAATATGAAGTTGTGATACTTTATTTGCAATGTTGTCATTAAAAAAAACTAATAAGTGACCGTTATTTTATTTTTCATCAATTTAGAACGTCGCGGCAGACAGAGATATACTATCCCCGCCATTTGGTAATTTGCAAGAACCTTGTCACATTAACATCCACATCGACGTGATCCGCAACTAAAAATGCCATAAAATAAGAAAATTCTTAATAGGTAATCTAATATAATTATTATTTAATAAATTATTTTTTTCAGTAAGATAGGGTCTAGGTATATCAAAAATTTACAAATTGTTTTTCGTTTTTGAGGTTAAAAACATGGCCGCCAGGTGCATTACCAATTGGCGGGGATAATAAGCGATAAATGGGGAGGCGAAGGCAAAGTGAATTACAGATGCCGCTTAGTCTTTGGAACAATTGTCAGTTTGAGCTTATATTGTCTTGACTGTGTATTACGTGATTTTACTTTCTTAGATTGTATTTTTTTCGGTTTTGCGGACAAACAATGTATTCTATGCTAACTTTAGCTCATATAAAAGAAGAATTACGGAAAAGAAAAGCCAAAACAACAGGCAAGAAAGTTTATAGCAACTTACCAAAAATTGCTAACAAGCATTACATTTCTTTAAATTTCGTGTAAGATTTACAAGTAATCTTTTTATTTCAGATTAGAAGCATATGATTTAAATTTTAACAAAGCTACTGAGTGTGAATTTCCGTGTTTATAGTTGCCTGATGATGCCTTCTGTGCAATAGTAATTTCAGGTTTCTGTACTGGAATTTCTGTACCATCCAAAATTACACGAACCGTTTTATCATATTTATTTTATTATTCTAAGTTTCTTGAATGACTCTGGCATATAAAATTCTATTAATTCTCTGTTTGGCCCCAATATTGGGCTTATTCCATATTTGATATACCTATCAAATTCATTCAAGTTATAAATATGTTAGAAACTGCTGAGGTTGAAATATTAAAGAACAAAGCTGTTATAATTCAAATGTTGTTTTATTTTGGCGAAGCTTCATCAAATTCATGAAACATTCCTTTTGATTTATAATGTTTCTCAGGCTCAGCAAAGGAGAAAATCGAGGAAAAAGCATATTTTTTTGATATTTTTTTGCCCACTATTTTTTTTGTTACTGGGAAATCGATGAACTCCAATATTTTACAAGTTACATGCATAACAATGCGGCATTTTCTCAGTATAAAATTAAAAAGTGCAATACTCCAAGAGATTCCCATATGTTTTGACAGTTTCTTTGAGGCGGCTCGGTACCAACGACAAGACGCCACCTATCGGGATAAAATTGCGCTTTTCCTCCCCATTGGGTGCATTCTGCCAAACATATATCTGAGTCATCGAACGCCATAAAGTACATTTTAACCATGAAAAGTAAATGAATATTCTAAACAAATTACTTTCCATGGTTAACAAATTTGTGGCGATCGATGACTCAGAGATTTGTCTTACAGAATGCACCCATCGATTTGTATAGGCTAGCTCGTTTTCGCATCGTCTACACAGCATTAGTGATCTGTGACAAAGCATACCAGCGACAAACTAACCGTTCACCTTGAGTCAAAACAATCTTTAAGCCGTTCACCTAAAAGACGGTCATGGTATCATGTGTGGGTCTCCAGCTTCCTCACAGGCTATAGAGAAATTCTAAGCTTGCCATATTTTAAAGCATAATAGCAGCAATCAAACTTCCAGACAAAATAATAGCAGCCACCATAAGTTCGTTACCATGAGTTGTTTTATGTGTGTGAGCTGGCGACACGTGTCTGCAGCTTACACATCCCGTTAAGGCAAACCAGTGAGGTTACGGTTTTAGACTATAGTCAAAAATTTAGAGCCTAATTGCAGCAATAAGATCCAAAAAAACTAACCATCACACTCAAATACTGTTGTAACTACGAGCATAAAACTGTGTGCGAGCTGGAGACACGTGTCACTGGCTTGCACATCTGTATTTTCGTAATTACTTAAGCTACGATTATGTTATATACCTCAAAATTCTCAGCCGAATTGGAGCATTAGGCTCCAAATTTATCAAAGCTTTAACTCGAAAAGTTTTTGAGCTACGAGCCGATATCTATGTGTGAGCTGGTGACACGTGTCTCTGGCTGACACATGGTGAATTGCTGTAACTGTATATGTTAGAGTTTCGTTTTAAAGATCAAATAATACGTTATAATTGCAGCACACACGAGGCATAATTTCAAATCTCTGGGCCTCTTAGTTTCAAAATAATAAGCCAAAAACCGTTTTCCCGCCAAAATATTCAAAATAATGGCTCGGAAGCGCCTAATCGCGCCGTTGCCGTTCCGTGCGCTACACTATTGCAATCGAATTTGAACCTAAGAGCTAGTATTATATTGGTTCATTTTAATTTACGCTCTCAATCGTTTTAATTTCTGTACTGAGAATTTTAGTCTAGGAGGTAGAAGCCGTCTGATATAACTGGTTACCTAATTTTAAAGAAAAACAAAGTCTATTTATTTAGGGATATTTATATCGCTATGCTTAGTTATTATACAATTTTTTTACACTAATCTCACTTACATTAAAACTTCGAACATTTGTTTGTCTGTCTGTATGTTTGTTACTCTTGCACGCCGAAATTTGGCATACAGACAGATATAAATATGGCCTGGACTGGAATCGGGATTAACACAATCAAAAAATTAAAATAATCCTGTAAAGAGTTATAAACAAAATCACGCCATCTGTTCGCGCACCAAGGAATTATTATTATAGCCGTGTAAATATATCAGTGTGCGCGCGCTCTGTTTTATTTATCATTAGCACTAGAGGTGGTTAATATAGCATCTAGCGCCATATTATAGCCCGCTATATTTACATAGCGCACATAGCGCGCTATGTAGGTAAGTAGACGCTATGGCGCTATGAATATCGCGCGTGGCAACAAGTAGCATCGTTGGCCGGACGGGTGCGCGGGCATACACGCTGTTGCTACCGGACGCGTTACGCGCGTTTCTCTCGCAGCACGCTAGGTATGAGTATAATAACGCGCGCGACCTTATATTGTGTTAGTTCGATTAGGACTTTTATGACACAACGAAGTCAATTAGTAAGTATTATGTAAAAGCTATTTAGCTAAGCAAAGTTAGTGAACGCGAGATATGGTGAAACAACCATATTTCAAACGTCAATAAGGTCAAAATCTCTTGCACCTGTTTTTTTTTTAACTAGAAATCTTGTCTAGTGATCACAAGTTAGAAAAATGAGTGCAAGCGATTTTCGACCTTATTGACATTTATCAAAATCACGGTTTTTAATGAAAGATCAAAGTTAGTAAACGAGAATACGGCAAAAAATCAACCAAATTTTAAACGTCAATAAGGTCGAAAATTGCTTGCACCTGTTTTTTCTTACTAGAAAACATTGTCTAGTGATCACAAGTTAGAAAAATAAGTGCAAGCGATTTTCGACCTTATTGACATTTATCAAAATCACGGTTTTTAATGACAGATCAAAGTTAGTTTATGAGAATACGCCAAAAAACCAACCGAATTTCAAATGTCAATAAGGTCGAAAATAGCTTGCACCTGTTTTTCTTAACGATAATTTAAAGACGTGAAATACACCTAATTTTATCGACAAAAACACCCACATGTTGGGGTCTATCCCCACTCCTGTTGGAATGGCCGCCATTTTAAATTTGACTTTTTATTTTAGTATGCCAAATTTCGGCGTGAAAGAGTAACAAACATACAGACAGACAGACAAAATTTGTATAATAACTAAACATAGCAATATAAACATTCCTAAATAAATAGACTTTGATTTTCTTTAAAATTAGGTAACCAGTTATATCAGACCGCTTCTACCTCCTAGACTAAAATTCTCAGTACAGAAATTAAAACGATTGAGAGCGTAAATTAAAATGAACCAATATAATACTAGCTCTTAGGTTCAAATTCGATTGCAATAGTGTAGCGCACGGAACGGCAACGGCGCGATTAGGCGCTTCCGAGCCATTATTTTGAATATTTTGGCGGGAAAACGGTTTTTGGCTTATAATTTTGAAACTAAGAGGCCCAGAGATTTGAAATTATGCCTCGTGTGTGCTGCAATTATAACGTATTATTTGATCTTTAAAACGAAACTCTAACATATACAGTTACAGCAATTCACCATGTGTCAGCCAGAGACACGTGTCACCAGCTCACACATAGATATCGGCTCGTAGCTCAAAAACTTTTCGAGTTAAAGCTTTGATAAATTTGGAGCCTAATGCTCCAATTCGGCTGAGAATTTTGAGGTATATAACATAATCGTAGCTTAAGTAATTACGAAAATACAGATGTGCAAGCCAGTGACACGTGTCTCCAGCTCGCACACAGTTTTATGCTCGTAGTTACAACAGTATTTGAGTGTGATGGTTAGTTTTTTTGGATCTTATTGCTGCAATTAGGCTCTAAATTTTTGACTATAGTCTAAAACCGTAACCTCACTGGTTTGCCTTAACGGGATGTGTAAGCTGCAGACACGTGTCGCCAGCTCACACACATAAAACAACTCATGGTAACGAACTTATGGTGGCTGCTATTATTTTGTCTGGAAGTTTGATTGCTGCTATTATGCTTTAAAATATGGCAAGCTTAGAATTTCTCTATAGCCTGTGAGGAAGCTGGAGACCCACACATCATGGTATCGATTTTAGCAATTTTGTTTAGGGCCTGCTTCTGAACTGAACGGCTTAAGGATGGTTTCTTATTTGCTGATGGTAAGCCCCCAGTGCTGTTGGCGTGATTTGGAACTAGGCAAAAATAAAATAAAAGAAAGAGCGCCCACTCGCGGAATTTTTTTGAAACGATTTGAACATCCATTACCGCCTCTGGAAATCGATGCGGAACTACTGACATGAAATTATAATCGCTGAAAATTTACTTTTTTGTTTGGAAGTGTCTATTCATCGGGGCGCCTCGACGAATAGTATTTTTCTCTATCTAGCGGTGCGCACCGCTGAATAGCGCTTTCTCTAGGGATTGGCTTTATGGCGGTGCCTCCTTTTTAGTTGTCGTAATCGTAAGTTAAACTATTCAAATAGGTACCTAGTAATAATTAATAATAATGATAAAACACTTTAATGCACACAAATATAGAACAAACAGAAAACAGGAAAACACGATTAACAGAACAATAGCACACAAAAGGCGGCCTTATTGCTAAATAGCAATCTCTTCCAGGCAACCTTGAGTATTAAGAGAATAAGAGGAAGGAGCTAGGAATATTTAATAATTGTGTAAATGCCTCTGTGATCTAGTGGTTGGACCGTTGGTCTCTCGTTCTTACATCTTTGAGTTGTTGTTTCTAGTTATATTCAAGTTAACCGTTAGTGTTATTACACGACTGCCCAAAGCAAAAAGAGTGTTATGTGTTCAGGGTTCATGTATGTTTGTGGGTATGTGAGTTTCTTTATTCCACCATAACTTATAAATGCCTGAACTGATTTGGATAAATGGGGTATCGTTAGAACCCTTACAGCATCCCAAGTGACACTGGCTATATTTTTTTAAGAAAAAATCAATATAGCAACTGTAAGACGCCATTTCAAATGAGAAAAAAAAATTTTTCTTCTATTATTACAATATGGGCATCAAATGAAAGGCCTTGATGAGCAAATTCCAAAACTATATAATATGTTACTAAAAAGTGTAAAATAAAAATTAATAAATTTAAAAAATATTAAAAACTCGACTGCCCTGCCAAAAACGAACTAAAAAGTTAAACAACAAGTGTCATTGCAGTCGGGGGACCTCTTTGATCAAAAATTGTTCCATAATAAGGTCCCCCGACTGCAATGACACTTGTTGTTTAACTTTTTAGTTCGTTTTTGGCAGGGCAGTCGAGTTTTTAATATTTTTTTTTTATTGCTGTGGTGCATTTTTATTATAATACTATTCCCGCAAATTGCTAATGAACCTGTCAGCTATTTTTAAACCTAAAAAGTGGAAGACGATTGTAGATTTTTTTATACCTAGACTAGACCCCATCTTATTAAATTAATAATTCAATAATTACCTACTTTTTATTGTTACATGTATATACTTAATTTTTAGTTGCGGATAACGTCAACGTGGATGTTAATAATATGACAAGATTCCATCGTGCGGATTTGCGGGAATAGTAATCCTCTTTGGTTGTGGCTTTAGCAGATTTGTTCAGTGCAGTACGTAGCTTTGATTTGTGTTTAGAGATTTAGATGAAGTTTAATTGAGATTTCAGAGAAAAGTGTTTGCACTCTCTCTTCCTTCACTCTCTAACTAATCCCGATAGGACGGCAGGGCGACATGACCGGAGAGAGGTCAGGCGCAGGATCTACAGCCGAAGCACGGATCATCTTTTTTATCACACAATCAGGTGATCAGCCTGCAATGTCCAAATCAAACTAGTAACAACAACTCAAAGATGTTGCTTACCGCGGAAATCGAACCCGAGGCACCGGCCTATAGCCAATCCCAAGAGAAAGTGCTATTCAGCTGTGCGCACCGCTAGATAGAGAAAAATACTATTCGTCGAGGCGCCCCGATGAATAGACACTTCCTTTTTGTTTCTTATTATTATTTTTTTTACTTTTTTTAATACTCTATATTTATATATCTTTTTCACTTCTCATGCTCGTAAAGTTCGTCTTTATGTTGGGTATAGGCTGCATAAAATCGCTTTTTATGCTCTAGTGCATAAAGTAAAATCTTCGTCTAAAGGTCCAAACAAATTATCGGACGCGGCTTACTGCCGCGGCTGATCTGAGGTGTGCAAACTATCGGATGTAGTAGGTCGCGGACGTAACCATAGACTAATATGACGTCATCGGACGTCCGATAGCTATCTGGAACGCAGGATGTTATTAGAGTGTGCACACTTATCAGCCGCGGCAGTAAGCCGCGTCCATAAGCCGCGTCCGATAATTTGTTTGGGCCTTGAGTCTCAGACTTTAAGACAAAGGTCGTCAGGTAAACAGCCACACATGCAATAACTTGTTATTTTATTCTGTTTTTTCACTTTTTTATTTTTGAAAATGGGTATCAATTTTATTGAAAGACCTTGATATTTTTTTTTTAATTTTTGAATATGGGTATCAAATGAAAGGCCTTGATGAGCACATTCCAAAATCATATATTTTTTTTATAAAAAAATGAGTTTTTTTTTTTGCAATTTTTGAATATGGGTATCAAATGATAGGCCTTGATGAGCACATTCCAAAATTAAATTTTTTTATAAAAAAAATGAGTTTTTTTTTCAATTATTGAATATGGGTATCAAATGAAAGGCATTGATGAGCACATTCCAAAAATATATATTTTGTCACAAAAAATTAAGAAAAAAAAAAAATTTTTACAATTTTTTAATATGGGTATCAAATGAAAGGACTTGATGAGGACATTCCAAAAATATATATTTTGTCACAAAAAATTGAGAAAAAAAAATTTTTTTTTCAATTTTTTAATATGGGTATCAAATGAAAGGTCTTGATGAGCACATTCCAAAAATATATAATTTGTCACTAAAATGTTAGAAATAATTTTATTTTTATTTTTACATTATTGTTGTTTAATTTCCTCACAATCGAAGTGAAAAGCAGAGTGTATAACTCGTACATAAAACCCGTTTTACCCTCGACTTGACTATCCACCCTCGCCTGCGGCTCGGGTGGATATACACCGTCATTTTGTAGTCGTTTTAATTAACTTAAGGGTGTGTTGTACCAATGAAAATAAACATTTTTGCCCAAGAAACATGGGTCGAAAAACGACAAAAAATTTTGGGTCTCCCATACTAACTAGACAGCTAATAGTAGATTGTTATACACGACGCTAAAATGACCCATTGCATACGAGGTAGTTTTATTCCCGAGCTTTAGCGAGGGAATAAATAGAAACCGAGTTACAATGGGTTTTAGCGTCGTGTATAACAATCTACTATTAGCTGTCTAGTTAGTATGGGAGACCCAAAATTTTTTGTCGTTTTTCGACCCATGTTTCTTGGGCAAAAATGTTTATTTTCATTGGTACAACTCTACTTTTCACTGCGATTGCGAAAAAATAAAATCCAATATTAAATACCTATAGTTTATACTTCCGTAAACGAATCCACTCGTTTTTCTATCCTCCACTTCATAAACTTTTCATACAGTATTTAAATAAATGATTTGTGCTTGACGGCAAAAGATTCAAATTATTTCTATCCTATTACTTACTTACAGTCACACAATTCAATCAGTTTGGAATTAGAGAAAAATTCTAAAGATTTCGCGCCAGTGCCTTTTTTAATTTCTACTGTAGCAGCTAAGAAACACAATGCACGCATTTTAAACTAAAAGTCACAGAGTATAAATAAGTCTATGATTTCACCGAAGAGATCGCTGCTTTTCGTTCCATTTTCAAAAATCGAGCGAGTTTTTATTCGTAATTATGAATAAAGACTTTTTCGTTTTAGTAGGTTCATTGGTAATAGACAAACATTAAAAAAGGAAAAAACTTTATCCCCTAGGGGTATTTATGCTATTTTATCCTGACTCTTGTACCTTACAATGACGGACTTTTTGAGCAAGAGGAGTGAAAAACATTTTATTAGTATGGGAAAGTCAATTTTTTTTGTCGTTTTTCGACCCATGTTTCTTTGGCAAAAATGTTTAGTTCCGTTAGTAGAACACTCCTTTAAGTTAATTAAAACGACTACAAAATGACGGTGTATATCGTCTCGGGTAAAATGATGCGTTTTATGCACTTGTTGTACAATCTACTATCTACTATTGTTTAGCCATAGCCTTCTTTATTTCCAAGCCGTGAACATAAGTTTGGCAACGTCTGTTACTGTCAGTTCGTGGTCATGTCGTCCGCCAGTCTCCATACTAAATGTATGGGAATATTTCAATTTTAAGAGGTCGATATTTTTTTTGGTAGTAAGTAATCGTGTGAGATTTAAAATATGAAAATAATTTAGTTCTTTTATTGAAATGCTTTGTATATTAAACAATAAGAAAAATATCAATGTTAACCAGGAAAAAATGGCAGTCAAAGATGTCATCTTTTTTGTTGATTTTCTTCAGCAGGGAGTTGATTAACACGCCCTATAGCAATAAATGATATATCATTAGAAAGGTCTTTTAAAGACAAATATTTGCTGTTCATATACTTTATATCAATTGTTAATACTTTTGGAGTTAAAGGTTATTAAAGTATAAAAGTGGTTTATTGTCTATGGGAGTTGATCTACCACACCTATAGAAATGAATGATATATCATAAGAAAGGTTTTTATATGACAAATATTTGCTGCAAACATACTTTCTATTTATTGTTAGTATTTTCGGAGTTTTAGGTCATTAATGTTAAAAAAATTGGTCAAGTTTAGAGCGTTATTACTCTCAAAGTACTAATAGTTGACGTTTATAGTAATACAATAAAGGGTTTCAAATTTAAATACCTTTCCAATGATGTAAGATTTATTGCTAGAGGAGGCTTAGATCAAAATGCTCATCGTACTAAAGGACCCCCGAAAAGTTCAAATAATTTGACTCAAACCTTATGTTCTAATAAATAAATAATAATAATAAATATAAAACTTTATTGAAATAATCTTACATCATAATTTACAACTAGTTTAAACATAGATAGTATAGGAAAAACTAATAATAAATAATTTTTAAAATAATTTTATACTATGTGCTTGACCACATGGCTGGCTTATGCCATATGACTTAGCCCATAGCCTTCTATATCTTCCAAGCCCTGAAGTTGAGCAGAACGGCAACATCGATTACTATGAAAAAAAAATATCGACCTCTTAAAATTGAAATATTCCCATACATTTAGTATGGAGACTGGCGGACGACATGACCACGAACTGACAGTAACAGACGTTACCAAACTTATGTTCACGGCTTGGAAATAAAGAAGGCTATGCTTAGCCCAAGCGTTATTTTTGCGTTATAAATGTAGATTTTTAGGCCGGCCACACACAGACGGAATTCCGAATCGGGATTCCGTACGTACGTGATTCCGTACGTACCACCACATACACAGACGTTTTTTTTCGTTCGGAATCACGGCTCAGTCAGACGCCAGACTTTGATGAGGAAACATTGAGTAAAGATGAATTATTTTGACAACGATGTACTATTTTAATAGCGATTTCGCTTTTACTTTACCTGTGCAAAAAAAGCTGTGCATGGGTAGCCTACAACAGCTATTATTGTTCGATATCAAAATTAAAATAAACTTGGCTTCAAGTCATTTGGCCAAGCGCATATTCAACTAAAATTATCTACTAAAAATAAAGGAAAAATGCATAATTAGAGACCATTTATTATTTAAATTACGCTTGGGTCAATTCTATTGTTTTTTTGGTAAAATAGAACTAATAACTTAGCAAAACAATAAAAAAGTCTGGCCAAAGTCTGGTATCCAGAGCTGTAATAAAAAAAGTAGCATTCCGTACGGAATATTAAACGGTTGTGTGTGGCGATCAATATAAAACCTATGGAAGTCTTGCGTTCGGAATGGCTTTTTTCCGTGCGTGATTCCGAACGCACGGGCCCTCATGTGGAATTTCGTAACGGATAAAATTACGTACGGAAAGTTAACGCGTGTGTGTGGCAGGCCCATAGATTTTATACGCAATTGCTGCGTTCGGAATTCCGAACCGGGATCACGTTTCGAGATTCCGTCTGCGTGTTAGGCCGGCCACATACAGACGGAATCACGTTTCGGAATTCCGTACGTACGTGATTCCGTACGTACCACCACATACACAGACGTTTTTTTTCGTTCGGAATCACGGCTCAATCAGACGCTGGACTTTTAAGAGTAAACATTGAGTGAAGATGAATTATTTTGACGACGATGTACTATTTAAATAGAAAGCAATTTTGCTTTTACTTTACCTGTTCAAAGAAAGCTGTGCATGGGTAGCCAACAACAGCTATTATTAAATGTTCGATATCAGAATTAAAATAAACTTGGCTTCAAGTCTTTTGGCCAAGTGCATATTCAACTAAAATTATCTTCTAAAAATAAAGAAAAAATGCATAATTATAGACCATTTATTATTTACATTACGCATAGGTCAATTCTATTGTTTTTTTTGGTAAAATAGAACTAATAACTTAGCAAAACAATAAAAAAGTATGGCCAAAAGTCTGGTATCCAGAGCTGTTATAAAAAAAGTAGCATTCCGTACGGAATAAAAACGGTTGTGTGTGGCGACAAATACAAAATCTATGGAAGTCTTGCGTTCGGAATGGCTTTATTCCGTGCGTGATTCCGAAAGCACGGGCCCTCATGTCATGTGGAATTCCGTAACGGATAAAATTACGTACGGAAAGTTAACGCATGTGTGTGGCAAGTCCATAGATTTTGTATGCAATTGCTGCGTTCGGAATTCCGAATCGGGATCCCGTTTCGAGATTCCGTTACGTGATTCCGTCTGTGTGTGGCCGGCCTTACTGTGTTTCCGTATTCCAAATGGAAAACGTATACTTTGTACCTAAAGAGATTATAAAAACAACTCAATCGTTCCGTGGTTTGGTCACAGAATACATAATAGTACGTTTGGTTGCAACTCAATCGGCAGGCTGATTATCTAATTAGAAACCACTTAGCGACCGGTCTCATTTGACAGAATGAGCGCTTTTCAATGACAGATTAAAAAAAAAAAGGAAACTGTGAGTAGATGGCGTTGTGCAAAAGTATGATGTCAATGTCAATGTCAACTTGTCAACATTGACATGACATCTCCAAAAATATCTATGGCAACGTTCTGAAGGTCCAAACAAATTATCGGACGCGGCTTACTGCCGCGGCTGATCTGAGGTGTGCAAACTTATGTAGTAGGTCGCGGACGTAACCATAGACTAATATGACGTCATCGGACGTCCGTTAGCTATCTGGCACGCAGGATGTTATCAGAGTGTGCACACTTATCAGCCGCGGCAGTAAGCCGCGTCCGATAATTTGTTTGGACCTTCAATCATGCTTATAGCACTGTGAGCGCGCTAACGCCCGGTCCGATTCATGCTTACAACGCTCACCTAAGTTGAAGACTTGAAGTGACGTAATAGATGACGTCATCGCATGTGCCAACGACGCTCAGCGTATTCCACCAAATGGTAAAATACGCTGAGCGTCGTTAGCACATGCTATGACGTCATCGGTGACGTCACTTCAACATACGTTAGCGTCGTAAGCATGAATCGGACCGGGCGTCAGCGCGCTTATAGTGCTGTAAGCGTGATTCGGAACGCGGCCTTAGAATATTTCGCTAGTTTTTTGACAGCATACTTTTTGATAGCGCCATCTAGTGAGGTGATTGGAACTATTTTTTTTTCTTAAAAAAGCGCTCATTGAATGTAAACATTGCTACTACATTTTGGGATAAGAAAAAACATACCAAAGAAAAGTAGCAATGTGTCAAATGAAACCGGTCGCTAAATAGTTAATAATGAATAAAAAATAAATTAATAATAAAATAGTTGATAATCAGCCCGCGGGTTAAACTTAACCGAACAACTATACCCAAAACGACGGAACGCAGCCCCGGGGGGTAATTATGTAACTTTGTTGCAATAAACTCTGACAGAAATCGCAGTTAAATCGCTGCTTTAGTAAGAACCAATGTGACAACTATCTTAACTAAAGCAGCAATGCAACTGCGCTTTCAATCGAGAATTGTTAGCATTAGCAACAGACTTACGTAATCTACGTACTGGGTATGGTCACGCACTGTACTTGCCACTTGCTGCCGATTTGCGGGATTCCTCCAGATTTCGGGAAATATGGACCGCAGTTGGGATTACTCGGGATTAAATAGGTAATCGATTTAATTCCGGACTTTTCGGGTATTTTAGACGCATACATATAAACAGTGCCGTAAATAGCCTTTTCTGCGCCCTGTGCGAGCTTTTATAACTGCGCCCTTTTTTTAATTATCGGTACCCTAGAGCAGGGGTGTCCAACACAATTTTATGGAGAACCAGGTTTAGTACTTTTGTAAATAGGAGCGGGCCAAAATAAATGCTCTTTTATTTCGATTTTTTTTCAGATTCATCCAGTAACTTTGAAATTTTGCCTGATTATAGTAAAAAAAGAAAAGGGCCGCGCAGCGCAATTTTTAGTCAGTTTCATCCACTAATCTTGTAATTATGCTTTTTTATAGTAAAGGAAACGGCCGCGCAGCGCGATTTTTAGTTAGTGTTATCCAGGTAACCTTGTATTCTTGCCTGTTTATAGCAAAAAACGGCCGCGCAGCGCGATTTTTAGTCAGTTTCATCCACTAATCTTGTAATATTGTTTATTTGTAGTAAAGAAAACGGCCGCGCAGCGCGATTTTTAGTAAGTTTCATCCAGGTAACCTTGCCTGTCTTTAGCAAAAAACGGTCGCGCAGCTCGATTTTTAATCAGTGTCATGTTTATTTTTTTATCATTATATCATTGCATTTCAATAAAAAATAAAAATTAAATAAACTTATTATGTATTTTGAAAAGTGGGATTGAATTCTTCAATTTATTACTGGTTTGGTTTCTGTACGCCAACTTTCATCAAGCAGGTCAAATATGCCCAATGACCTTTACCATTATTTTATGAAATAGGCCCTTGTTTGTTTCTCGTGTTTGTTCTGTGCTTGTACACTTATGTTTTATATAATTACTATCATAACTAAAAAAATCTAATCACATTTAATCTAGGTAAAGTACCAGTCAAAAATTAATTTTTATAAAAAAAAAATACACTTGATTATTTTCTAAAGAATTTTGTGAAAAAAATGTGAGTAAATACTGCTATCATGACTAAATATTGTGTTATTAAAAGAATTTTAACTTAAAAATCCCACTTTTTAAAGCAGAAAATAATGAGTAATAAATCTATTCATAAATACGTAGGTACTTTGATTGAGTCTCTATAGACTTTTATGTTTAAGAATGGTGGGGCAAATGTTTTAGGAGCGATAGGACATGTCCTTTATTTAGTTTATTTTGAATATTTTATTAGTCCAACTGCAGAGACATCTTTTTTTGGAAAACTTGAAGACTTTGTTACGAAAGTTGATGGTTAAGATACAGAGATGACGCTACTTGTTTAGTTGTTCTGCCCCCTGCGTGCTGGTTAACCACTGAAGGATCGGACGCGGCTTATGGACGCGGCTTTACTGCCGCGGCTGATAAAGGTCCAAACAAATTATCGGACGCGGCTTACTGCCGCGGCTGATCTGATGTGCAAACTATCGGATGTAGTAGGTCGCGGACGTAACCATAGACTAATATGACGTCATCGGACGTCCGATAGCTATCTGGCACGCAGGATGTTATGAGAGTGTGCACACTTATCAGCCGCGGCAGTAAGCCGCGTCCATAAGCCGCGTCCATAAGCCGCGTCCGATAATTTGTTTGGACCTTAAGTGTGCACACTCTAATAACATCCTACGTGCCAGATAGCTGTCGGACGTCCGATGACGTCATATTAGTCTATGGTTACGTCCGCGACGATAGTTTGCACACCTCAGATCAGCCGCGGCAGTAAGCCGCGTCCGATAATTTGTTTCGACCTTGAAGGTCCAAACAAATTATCGGACGCGGCTTACTGCCGCGGCTGATCTGAGGTGTGCAAACTATCGGATGTAGTAGGTCGCGGATGTAACCATAGACTAATATGACGTCATCGGACGTCCGATAGTTATCTGGAACGCAGGATGTTATGAGAGTGTGCACACTTATCAGCCGCGGCAGTAAGCCGCGTCCATAAGCCGCGTCCGATAATTTGTTTGGACCTTGAGTTTTGAGAGGGGTACATTCTAGCAGATCAATCGCTAGGTAGTTGATCACTCACCAACCACAGAGTAAATTTTAACCAAATTTTGTAATTTTACATAGGTACCGTAAACATGATCGTCATCTCGTATGTGCCTTACTCCTTCTGGCTTCTGAGCTTCAAAAACCTTCAGTGACGGATAAACAATTTCTTATTTTGGTATTCAGAACATTCGTAACGCTAGAATTTATGAATGATTGACGTTTGAACATGGTCCTCACGAAATGACACTGCAGATCATGGATGCTGGAAATAACAAAAACTAGCTAGCGAAAGTCCAGTTTCACTCCCTAGATGCTCAGTGACGCAAAAATAAATAAGATTTAACATTTGAAAATCATACAAAACCGAACAGATCTCATAAAATCGTTGTTTAAACATGGCACACACGGAACCGTATGTGCCAGTTTTCATTTGTCAAAATATCGACAACTAAACCGTTTGGAGCCAAATGAAGCAGTCTAGCAGCGTTACGTTTGATACGTAACAGCATATAACACTTCAAATCCATTCGCGTAACAGCACATCAATAGAAAAAGCAAAAACAATATTTCGACCCATCAGACTGTGTGGCCCACAATTAATACTGTCACGTTACGTGAATTTTGCGTCACTTAAGTTTTAAAGCAGTTAATAGTAATAAGATTTTCCGGCACTGAGGATCTAGCTTTATTTGGAACCAATCACTGCAGTACTTACGATGTAATTCGAGATTCAAATTAGTATGTAAATCACCTAGGGTGACCACGAAGTATTTTTTTACGGACATCGCATCGTATTGATGTTGACTGAGACTGCAGCTTAGTGCTCCTGTACACGATCCCTGATTGCGATTTGCGATACATGATTTTACCGTTTTGTTGGTATGGGAGCAATATGGTGAATGTCATACACTTTACGAAGATCTCCGAAAATATGAGGACAAGTTTTGTGATTACTTTCGGATGAATTACAAGACATTTGACAAATTATTACGCGGTGGCAGCGGCTTTGACATTCACAAGTGCTTGTAACAGCCTAGACTGAATAAATTATTTTTGAATTTTGAATCCTCGTCAAACTGAGAACCTCCCTTTTTAAGTCGGTTAAAGAACTACACTTAAGATATCCCTTTTCCAATATAAAAATAATTATTATTCAGCTCATAAACAAAGAAGTTATTGACCATATCATCGAGCTATTTCATACTAAATCATACTATTTTCGTGCTCTTTTCAAGATTAGGGGAGAGTATGGTATTACCGAGCCCCTGAGGAAATTCGAATATAACTAACCTCAGGTTGGGTTAAAATAAAAACTAAATATGACTATAGATGGGGAATTTATCTAGCTACGTTAACGAATCAAAAATTTCAAAATCATAAAAATAAAACTCAAAACAAAAATATAAGCCAATAACAAAAGAATGGGAAAACACGATATTATCAAACTGGTCTGATAATATCGTGCCCCTAGGTCAGTACTTTGCACTGGGTCTTATAAAACCGCGCTTCTAATTAAAATTGACAATAAACTGATATAGTATTACTACAGCGTATGGAAAAAATGAAAATTGTAGATATTTATTTCTTTTTATATTCAATAATCAACTTAGTCTCAAATTATAAACTTAGAAGTTTCCATATTCAACGATTTAGAAAGGCATCTTTTGTTTGTTACACAAAAGATGTCTTTCTACTTTGAAAACTAATTATTCTTAAATGATTGTCCATTTTCGGAATGCTTTTACTTTAGTATGCAATTACTTTGAAGGAGGATCAGCTATTTTCCTTCGTTTTTATCGCTTTCTGTAAAGAAAAATATTTGCCATAGATATTTTCATACTGCATGATTTCGCGCCCTGCGCGCGAAATTATCAAACAAGGTAATTTTGATTTGTAACCTCACAAACAGAAAACAAACTTAAAGAATTCATTTAAAATAATTCTGCACACAAATAATTCTACATAATTTTTACGCAATAAATGTATGTAGTTTATTACTCATTAGGTAATATTGGTTGACTCACCTCTTATTAAAATATCAGAAAAAGTAGATCGTGTGCGTGGAAAAACTAAAAGCGCGTGGCCTTCCGCTCTGGTTGTTCGACGGAAATTGACGGTGTGCGGGCGAGGTTAGAGGTGCTTAGAGCTAAGATTTTACTGTTATTGCAGGGTGCATAGAGTTGATAGTTTTCGAAAAACCAAGGGGCGCGAAATTATCAACCGCGCGGTAATACCCTACTTGAGAAGTACTGAACCGATTTCCAAATTCTAAAAAATGGGACCAACTTGGGAGTTTACCTAATGTAATAACGTTTGAATCATTTCAATCGGTCCAGCCGTCTTTGAGTAATCGGTGGACATACACAAAAAGAAACAAATATACAGGCGAACAGAGAACCTCCTTCTTTTTGGAAGTCGGTAAAAAGGCAAGTAAGCGATCGCTGGCTGACATCTACTCAAAGAGAAACAATTCAGGTTTACATCTGCTTGCCTACCTAAGTATACTCTTCGAAGCTTAGTAAAAAAAACATATTGACACATAGATTTTTATCAACGCCATCTATCGAGCAGACAGTTTTACGTCATTTTGATTGAAAAGCCCTCATTAACAGGACGGTTATATCCTTTCTGTCCATCAACGTAAGTACATTGTTGTCACCCTATCTTAAAAATCTCATACAAATTGTATCATGAATTGTACTGTAACTACTGCAGTGATTGGTTCCAAATAAAGCTAGATCCTCAGTGCCGGAAAATCTTATTACTATTAACTGCTTTAAAACTTAAGTGACGCAAAATTCACGTAACGTGACAGTATTAATTGTGGGCCACACAGTCTGATGGGTCGAAATATTGTTTTTGCTTTTTCTATTGATGTGTTTTTACGCGAATGGATTTGAAGTGTTATATGCTGTTACGTATCAAACGTAACGCTGCTAGACTGCTTCATTTGGCTCCAAACGGTTTAGTTGTCGATATTTTGACAAATGAAAACTGGCACATACGGTTCCGTGTGTGCCATGTTTAAACAACGATTTTATGAGATCTGTTCGGTTTTGTATGATTTTCAAATGTTAAATCTTATTTATTTTTGCGTCACTGAGCATCTAGGGAGTGAAACTGGACTTTCGCTAGCTAGTTTTTGTTATTTCCAGCATCCATGATCTGCAGTGTCATTTCGTGAGGACCATGTTCAAACGTCAATCATTCATAAATTCTAGCGTTACGAATGTTCTGAATACCAAAATAAGAAATTGTTTATCCGTCACTGAAGGTTTTTGAAGCTCAGAAGCCAGAAGGAGTAAGGCACATACGAGATGACGATCATCCGTAAACTGGGTAAATAACAACCTTATTTTGTATTCAAAGAATAGTATTCAAAATTTTTGTTGAATGTCAGGCAAGCCATTTTTTTTTTACTAAAATTCCCATCTTTCGGTTTTATTTTTTTTCTCTTTATGTATACGGTGTATTTTTTTAAGTAGTCTTATTTAAAAGCTATAAGACTAACTAGTAATACAACAATAAAAAACACGATATCAAGCAAAAAGTTTGTTTAAAAATATAAAAAGATTTTTTTTTTCTTAAAAAAATACTTTAATTTTTAATTTTTGATCTTTAACTTTGAAACTAGCACATTGAGGTGACCTTTTTAACATATTTTATTAAATTTCATGACTTACCTACTCTACAAGTTCACCAAATTAACATGGGTTCTATCTCTTTTCGTTTTTAAGCAATGAGAAAAATTCAGAAATTCAAGATGGCGGCCAACATCTTTCTTTGTGGACCAATTTCGATGAAACTCGGTTTCAAGTACTACTTTTAAAAGAAAACAGCAATGCAATGTTCAAAATTAAAAAAAATCCAAGAGAGCGGCTAACTTTTTTGTTTGTGGGCCGATTTCGATGAAACTCAGTTTGGGGCACCATTTTGACAAGAAAACAGCAACGCAATGTAAAAATATAAAAACCCAAGATTGTAGATAACTTTTTTTGTGGGTCATTTTTGATGAAACTTGGTTTAGGGTATTAAACAAAGAGAAAAAAAATTAAAGCCGAAAGATGGGCATTTTAGTAAAAAAATGGCTTGTATTCTGAAATGGCTCACTTAAGTATAATGTTTTTTTATTGTTTTTATTGATGATTTTCTATCTAATATCCACACATTTCATTTGATCAAGTATAAAATTAACATATTGTATATTTATTGGAGTGGTATGCATGTCTAAAACGAACTTTATTTAGCTACAGCTACAGCTACTCTGTAGGATGTAGACAAGATGTTAAACATTATTTATGTTTTATTGGAATGTCGAGGGTACATCCTCGAATTGATGAAATAACCCTGGTTTGTAGCGAATAAAGTAAAATGTACTAGGAATGAACTTACTCGCGACTCGCGATAGCAACTCATTAGCTTATTTTGGCCGGATTCGTAAGCGTGCGGGTTCAAGTTCCGTTTGAGAAGCTACAGGTGAGTTGACTTTTTCTAGTATATTAGTTGTCGCGAATGACTTCTATAAGTAGTTGAGAATATCTCAAAAGTTTTAAATTATTTAGTATGACTAATAAAATAAGTTTTTGATTGGAGATAACGTTTCCTTTTTTGCTAAATGGGGATGCCAACGCAGTGCTAATGCGCGATTTTCTGATAGCTGATAATTTTAGTATAATTTGACGTCGATAGATAGCGCTACTTCAACTGGGTAGAAATATTTTATCAATAAACACGATAAGAAAAGGTAATGTTTAATGTTTATTTCTTTTCTTTTTGAAACTGATGTTATTCACCATCACCACGCAGTTGCTAATCACCCAGTTTACCGGTATCATTAATTTATTTTCCTTTGCATGGTTATAATCCACTCTGTGGCGATCGACAGCCTAGCGATTAGCCTGCTGGAATACAGCCATTGACAAGTTGACATTGACATTGACTTGACAGTTAAATTTTTTTGTTTACTTTAAATTAAAATCATATTATAATATTATTACAATAGTATAATGTTACTGTGTAAGTACTAGTAAATATTTAGTAACTGATTAGGGAAGGATATAAATTATATATGAACATATAAATATAAAGATAAACAAGTTGTTGTAAGTACATACACAATGTGGAGGAGATTTTTTATCACAGTTCACAAAGTTAGCAGGTCTACTTACTTGGCCCCATATGCAGTTTTGTCAAAAAGGTTAATTTATGTAAATTCTTATAAGTGCGAGCTACCACCAAGAAATTCAGAAATTAACTGGTTTTTAACCTCCAAATTCCACATCAGAAAAATTCATGATGAAAGCTTATGTGAGAAGCAGAACTTCTCTAAAGAATACTGTAATTCTTTTTCATATAGAACACATACTTGTGGTGAACTGAGACCAATACATGCGGGTCAAAAAGTAGTAATTTGTGGATGGCTGCAATACCAAAGACTATCCAAATTTATACTTTTACGAGATGCCTATGGCCTTACACAATGTGTTGTCAAAGATAATGGACAGCTTCAAGATATACCGCTGGAAACAGTTGTTAAAATTAACGGGATTGTAGTGTTGAGACCGAAAAATATGTCCAATCCTATAATGACAACTGGGGATGTTGAAGTTCTTATAGAAGACTTAGAAATATTAAATACAGTTGATAAACTACCATTTAATTTGAGGGACTATCAAAAGCCAAAGGAACAGTTGCGATTGCAGCATCGGTATATTGATCTTCGTTTTCCGGACATGCAGCATAATTTAAGAACGAGATCTCAAATGCTTCATGATATGCGGAAGTTTCTTATTGAAGAACATGGCTTTGTGGAAGTGGAAACTCCCACTTTATTCTGCCGAACGCCTGGTGGTGCAAGAGAGTTCATAGTTCCAACTCACAATCCGGGATTATTTTATTCACTGGTACAAAGTCCCCAACAATTCAAACAAATGTTGATGGTCGGTGGTATTGATAGATACTTTCAAATAGCTAGATGCTATCGGGATGAGACGACCCGGCCTGACCGACAACCAGAATTCACGCAATTAGACATTGAGCTTTCATTTACAAATTTAAATGGGGTGCTCGCTTTGATTGAACAATTACTATATAGCACATACATGAAAAATGTTCCAAGGCCTCCATTTAGGAGAATAACATACAAACATGCATTAGAAAACTATGGAACTGATAAGCCAAATTTAAGTTATGGATTACAATTTAAAAGTATTAAGCACTTGTTTAGTGATAAATTAGAACATCCTAATTTCAGAGCCTATGCTTTACCATACCCTAGTCAATTAGGCAAAATAACAACTAAATATAAAGAAAAAATAAGAGAGTTAGCAAAGAAATATAATGTAAAAATTGTTATGAATGAAAATATAAAGAGAGAATTGGGTGATGATTTTAAAGACAAGATAGAAGTGAATCAAGACAGCTCAATAATAGTTTCTATAGGAAATGATGAGAATGCTTGCTTATGTTTAGGAGAAATAAGAGAAATGTTAGCTTTACTTTTGAAGGCCAATAACTTGTTAGAAGTTAATGAAGATGTACACCCTCTTTGGGTTGTTGATTTTCCTTTGTTTGTAAAAGGTGAAAATGGTTTAGAGACCTGTCATCATCCGTTTACTGCTCCTCATCCTGAAGACATAGATTTGCTGGATAGTGAGCCTCACAAAGTAAGGTCACTGGCTTATGACCTGGTCATTAATGGAAATGAAGTAGGTGGAGGGTCTGTCCGTGTTCATGATATCATTTTGCAGAAAAAAATATTGACAATGTTGAACATTGAACCAACTTCTTTATCGCACTTCCTGAATGCTCTGAAGAGTGGTTGTCCCCCTCATGCAGGCATAGCTTTGGGTATAGACAGATTACTAACATTGGCTTGTAAAGCAGAGTCTATTAGAGATGTTATAGCATTCCCAAAGTCACATGAAGGTAAAGATCCCTTATCTGGTGCTCCAAATGCAATAAGTGATGAAGACAAAAAATATTATCATTTAACTACACAGTGTAAGTAAAAGCAGTAAAAAAATACAAAAAGTCAAATCTTTTATTGAATTTCAACATTTTCAACTTATGATATCCCATAAAAATTAACATATCAAGTATCCACAGTATTGTTTTTGCGAGAAATTTGGTGAACACATTTTTATTACTTATGTACATCTTAAGTCTTGAGTAGGTAGGAAAAGTTGTTCAGTTTGCTGATAATCTAATTTCTTTTACTAAATACTTGTAAGTAATTACACTACTTGAAATATAACCTTACGATGCTTAATCTAATGATTAATTACTTAACTAGCTAGAGCCGAGACATACAAAGTACGAGTACGAGGGTGGAGAGGATACATAGTTTTTTTAATTCTATAAATTACGATATCCTCTGTCCACGCAACCCTTTGTGCATCGTTTACACCAGGCCATCGCTGGCTGTCAGTCTCACTAGCTTGAAAAATTGACGGGTGCTCTATTCTAGCCAGCGTTGCTGTCTTGGCTTGAAAAACTGTTTATACAAGGCCAATACCAAGCCAACGCTGAAACTGGCAGCCAGCGATAGCCTCGAGTAAACAATGGTCTTTAAAAAAGAATGGGAAAATCAAGTGAGGCGCGGAATTGTGGACATTGGGTCATCGGTATGCAGGGCGATCTTTCTCTCTCGCGCAAGTAACCTGGCTTGCATCTATATCGGTATTGGCTGGCCTCATTGGCGTCGCACTTGAAACGAGCAACGAGAGATGTGCATAGGTCTGGAGGGCAGCTCTTACTGCACGTATACTCTTCGTTAGGATCACAGCTAGATTTTCCTGAAAAGATTTCGGTTAATGTACTTATTTTATCTTCTTGGACGAATCTTACTTATCTGTAACTAGATAAAAAATTCCAACACATCTAGGATGAAGGCAGTCTTTCATAATGGTTCTGTAACTAGCATTTTAAGATGGTGTCAAGTGTTAATAGCTTGCTTTGTTTCTGAGACTAGCATCAGAATAATCTATTTGATTCCCCTCAAAGATGTAAGATGTTTGTATTAGACTTAGTTATATTTGTAGTAAACAGGTCTTTAATTGTGTCTTAGTTCGCCGTGGTTTTTCAATTCCAGTTTGTGTTAGTAGATAATTTGTCACCTGGTTGAGGCCTAAGCAGACAATGAACTACTTTTTGGCCGCCAGTTAACTCGACAGAACACACTATAAATGGGATGGACAGGACAATCACTGTGAAGTACCTAGGTAATAAACGCTGCTTGCGCAACTCCTTACTTTAAAAACAAGTGGAATTTCAAGTCAGTTAAACTGGTGGACATTGGGATGTCGGTATGCAGGGAGATCCTTCTCTCTCGCGCAAGTAACCTGGCTTGCACCTATATCGGTATTGGCTGACTTCTTTGCTGTCACAGTTAAAAAGAGCAACGAGAGATATGCATAGGTCTGGAGGACAGCTTTTACTACACGTGTACTCCTCGTTAGGATCACAGCTGCTGTACGGATTTCCTGAAAAATATTTCGATTAATGTCAAAGCGGTAGGTAGTGGGTAGAGGGGTAGGTACCTACCTAATTGTGAATTACTCGTCCACCCACTAGTGGAAAAGTCCAGTGGGTGGACGGGTCGTGAAGGAAAAATTCAAGCCCATCTTGGATGAAGGCTTTAACAGGTAAAGGTGTTATACCTATTAGCTTGCAAGTCGCATTGTGTCTGTTAGTACTGTTAGTAGCACCAATCACCATGAGCTAGCACCAGTATAAAGTCCGTTCGGTTAGATAGTGTCGCCCTTTTATCACGCCGCCTTTGCACGTGCCGCTCTTTGTCAAAGGAGCGGAACAAAGGATACCCGCATGCGGCGTACACCCGCAAGTCAATTTGGATCTCGGCAGTTTATATAGAAATGCCGCAGTGAAAGGTGTGTTTGTTACCAGTATTCCTGTCTCTGAACACAAGTGCTTGCGGGTGTACCGACACTATCTGAGCGAACAGACTTTACCTATAACCTTTGATTCCCCACAAATATGTAAGATATTTTGTATTAGCTTTAGTTCTCTTTGTATCGTCAGGACTTTAATTTAGTAGGTCGGTTCGCAGTAGTTGTTAGTACTATCCGCGTCAATTGGTAATGCGCCTGGCGGCCATGATTTTAACCTCAAAAACGAAAAACAATTGTAATTTTCTCATATACCTAGACCCTTTCTTATTGAAAATAAGAATTCAATAATTCATATATTATATTACCTATTAGAATTTTACTGTTTTTGTCATTTATAGTTGCGGATGACGATGATGTGTATGTTAATTTGACAAGGTTCCAGCGCATTACCAATTGACGGGGATAGTAGATAAATGGGCACCATCGAAATAAGATCTATTTCGATGATGGGCACCTGGTTTACTGAAAGTGATATGCGCCTTATAAGTTACTTACTGCATTGATCAACGGGGATACATTTTCCGTAATCGTCTCTCGCGTAACCGTCGTCACAGTAGCACTTTTCATTACACTTGATGTTGACTATGGGGCATTTTGTTCGGTTCTGGTATCCGAGGGTTTTGCATTCGTTGTCGCACGCACTACCGCATGAATAGAACTCATTCGGCTTCTTACATTTATCTGAAAAAGTAATTTTATAAATATTGTTTATGAAGTCGGTATTTATTAAGTCCATAAACTTACTATGCGCGCCAAATGAGAATAGTACCTACTGTCAAACGGCAATCTTGATCTTTCTTCCTTTTCTTGCACATGCTAATGCTACACCCCTAAAGTGGAAGTGAAACGCAAACAAAAATGGCCGTTTTGACAGTCCTATTCTTATTTGGCTCGCATAGTAGTACACATATTTAACCGAAAACGCGTGAACCTATGTTTTTTACGCCTAAACGTCTAAACTTTTAGCAGTTTTGCTATCTGTAACTACAGTGAAATATTTATTAATAATATGGTATTCTTAAAAAAAGTGTATCGTAGTAATGGTGCAATTAGACGACACAATTTTAAGAATCTTATTATCGAGCGGGCTCGGCCGCACGATTTTAAGATTCTAACTGTCTTACTCTGTTTACACCATGCTTAGTCATGAAATCGCTTGCTTAAAATTGTGTAATGTAATTGAGCCTTAAAGTCCACTGCAGGACATAAGTAACTCTGTATAATAAAAATATTATTCGTGGAACGAAGTGGAGATCCCACTTTCTCTGTTCTGTGAGAGATCCTCAATTTACTTCCTTCATTTAAGCGAAGAGCATTAGAGAATGCAATGTTTTAACATTTTCATTGGAAAACGCTGCAACCTTTGCAATCCATTTTCTGGACTACAGCAGTACAGGTTATAAAACTGTGTCGGAGGTGTTGAGATGTATGTAAGTATACTTCCTATACTTAAGTCATTGTGGCTTTTACGACACCCTGCCCTGTGAAGGGTTGGTGTCAATCTACTCTGCCGGACCACAGTATTACCACCTAACACATTTAACCGCCCCTGTGGTCTAGTGGTTCTCGCACCCGTGTAAGACGCAGGAGTCCCGAGTTCGATTCCCAGGGGGGGTTCAATTTGTACTCCGATTATTTCAAGTCCACCTGGCTAGCTACCACCATCTTACCTTAGTCTGACGCCATAACAACAATTATTGTGTTCCGGCAGTTAGAGGTAAAATAGCCAATTCCTCAGTGATGAGGATTTCGGGTGTAGTGCGCTTCCATCTTCGGCCTTATCATCACTTAACATCAGGTGAGGTTAAGGCCAAGCACTATAGGTATATCCCGTTGTGCATAATTAAAAAAAAACTTAAGACTGTGACCGGACGCTGCACTGCTAAACCACTGTTTAGCTGCATGGATATCGAATAATTTGAATGAATAAGTAAGAAAAGAAAATCTTACCACACTGAGCTCCAGTGATGCATTCCCCAATAGAGTTCCTGTAGTAACCCGGTCGGCAAACGCACCTCACCGTGCAAGGCTTGTACTGCAGCGTGCAGAAATACTCAATATCTCGGTTTCTGCATGTTTTCTCTGGTGGGCAGTCTTGAACGCATTGCTTTACTTCGTTCAGCCCACAGGTTGTAGGCGCTTAAGAAACAGTAAAAATATGTTAGGTATACTAATAATTAAGTAGGTAGTTAGGAGGTTCATCCATCATTATATCATCATATCAGCCGCACGTCACCCTCTGCTGGGTATAGGCCTCCCCTCCTACCCTAAGGATCTCCACGACGATTGGTCCTACGCTGCCCGCATCCAGTGGCTTCCCGCAACGATCGTCGGTCCACTTTGTCGGGGGCCTAGCCTACTCACGGAGCGTCGTCCGGTGCGCGGTCGCCATTCCAGTTAGGAGGTTAGGTTAGGAGGTTACGTATCGGTATTTGTAAGAACACAGGTATTAGGTATAAGTAGGTACCGTACATAAAATAATGTTTTTGTATGATTTTGGTAACGCAAAGCCTAGCACTTAGGTATACGATTAGCTCTTATTGTAGAATTAATATTTCATGGTGTGTTGCATCGTATTAGGAATATTGTATGTAATAGTTGATCATAAAGTCCGTATTTATCAAGTCCATAAACGTAGAGATATTATGAATGAAATAGATTCAAGAATAGAACTCATTGGGCTTGGAGGATCTCTCTGCAGTGCAGAAGTTAATACCTACTTACATGAAATAAGTATAATAGTGTTATCTTATTGGGTTGGGGTTTCAATCATAATATAACTAAGCCGTGGTCAACGAATAAGTATTCACTAATTGTCAATTGATCCAGAACGAGCTCAAAATTTAAGGACAATATATAAATCTATATATAATAAAACACTTCGATAGCTGGTAGCTGGTTCAAATATTATTGTTTAATCCTTGGAAATTATAAATCATCCAGTACAAATATTTTGCACAACAGTTTTCAGTGACAACCATTACGATAGTCAATTGTTTTATACTTTCTTTTTACATACTTTCGAACGTCTTGAACACTCAAAAGAGTTTTAATGCACCGCGGTTTGCATGCAACCTCATTGGGATGAATTTGGCTTATACAGACAACTTACCTACATGTCAATCACAGAAACAGAAAATAAACACACTTAGTAAGTGTAACACACACAAAGTAAGTATTGCAGGATTCGAACATTAGAGTGTATGTTTTAATGAAAAAAAGCATTTTTTTTAAAGCAAAACCTTCAAAAACCTTAAAAAAAACAGCTTTATAAAAAGCAGGAAGTAACAAACCGGCCAAGTGCTAGTCGGACTCGCGCACGAAGGGTTCCGTACCAAAAAACAGTTAAAAATCACGTTTGTTGTATGGGAGCCCCCCTTATCATCATCATCTGTGAAAATTTTAACTGTCTACCTGTTATCGTAATTAATATTGAGCAAAAAATGGCAAAAAAACACGTTTGTTGTATGGGAGCCCCCCTTAAATATTTATTTTATCCTATTTTTAGTATTTGTTGTTATAGCGGCAACAGAAATACATCATCTGTGAAAATTTCAATTGTCTAGCTATCACGGTTCATGAGATACAGCCTGGGGACAGACAGACAGACGGACAGCGGAGTCTTAGTAATAGGGTCCCGTTTTTACCCTTGGGTACGGAACCCTAAAAATATAAGAAAGTGCTTGTAGGTGACCTACGGCCGTCATACATTAGCGCAGCAAAACGATGAGACGCAAACTATTCTTGTAATCGTCTATAATTAATAAAACCGGCCAAGTGCGTGTCGGGCCACGCGCCGTAGGGTTCCGTAGTTACCTTACTAAGTTTTTTCTGACCAAAAAGGAATTCCGTTTTCGTCAGAAAAAAAACAGCCCAGATTTTTTTCTGACGAAAAAGGAATCTGACGAAAGTGTCCTAGATCATATTACGCACTATAATTTTTCGTCTGTAAAAATAACTTTGTTTTACACAGTGTTGGTATGAATGACAAAGTTATATTTGCGGTTGTGGAAAATATGACATATCTCGAAAACCAATTACTATATCTCGTTCAAACCAATATTCGTTGAAAGTTTTTATTAAGATCTATAGCATATTTTTTTTTTAGATTTTTCACTCTCTTATTTCAAAAGTTAGAGGGGGGGACACACACATTTTACCACTTTGGCAGTGTTTATCTTTCAAACGGTTGACTTTTAGAAAAATTGGTCTTAGAAACCTCAATGTCATTTTTAAAGACCTATCTAGAGACACCCCGCACGTATTGGTATGAGGAAAAATTTTTTTTCAGTTTCAGTTCCATGTATGGGGAGTCCCCCCTTAATCTTTATTTTTTTATTTTGTGTTAAAATCGTTAAGCGGTTAACAGAATACATCTACCTACTAAGTTTCAACTGTGTAATCCTAATACTTTCGGAATAAAATGGCTGTGACATACGGACAGACAGACAGACAGACATGAAGAATCTATAATGGTTCCGTTTTTTGCCATTTTGGCTACGGAACCCTAAAAACCGGCCAAGTGCGAGTCAGACTCGCAGTTCGCACACGAAGGGTTCCGTACCAAAAAACGGACAAAAAACACGTTTGTTGTATGGGAGCCGGTCAGAGTTTCGCAAAGGGTGCGCAAGGAAAAAAGACTTAGAATAATTTTGAGATGTTTTCGTTTTATGATATTGTAAACGTTTTATGATTGTTTCGGTCACTTTTTTCTTGGACATTATAGTTTCTTAGAAATATTGCGTTTAAAGAAGTTTTCGAGAAATATTTTTTATGTAAACATGACCTCAAAACAAAAAATATGGAAATTAAGCAGGAGAGGCTAAAAAGAGGAGGGGATGTACGTACAAAATTTGGCACGTAAAAAAAGTCGTTTCTGGCACTTCGCCGGCCGCTACCGCGGCACGCTCGCTTCGCTCGCTCGGCTCGCGCGCTGGGTTCATGAACACCTAACATGCTCGTCGCTTCGCTCCTCGCACCTATCTAGTGACCTGTGGTCGACCTGTGCTACCAATATAGTACGCCGACATTAAACGTAAATTAATTTTAAATATGATCTATTATTTATAAGAAACTATAATGTTCACGAAAAAAGTGACAAGAGTAAAAGTTCTTTAGTTTTGTCCAATTTAACCAAAACAATCATAAAACGTTTACAATATCATAAAACAAAAACATCTCAAAATTATTCTGTCTTTTTTCCTTTCGCAACCTTTGGGTCACTCCAACCTGGGAGCCTCCTTAAATATTTATTTTATTCTGTTTTTAGTATTTGTTGTTATAGCGGTAACAGAAATACATCATCTGTGAAAATTTTAACTGTCTACCTGTTATCGTAATTAATATTAAGCAAAAAATGGCAAAAAAACACGTTTGTTGTATGGGAGCCCCCCTTAAATATTTATTTTATCCTATTTTTAGTATTTGTTTTTATAGCGGCAACATAAATACATCATCTTTGAAAATTTCAATTGTCTAGCTATCACGGTTCATGAGATACAGCCTGGGGACAGACAGACCAAACCAATTTCAACAAAAACAAGTGATTTGTCGGATTTCGTTGCGACGCTTCTCAAAATAATCTTTAATTGGTAGAACCTATTAGATTCAGCCTTACTTACCACACTGTGCTTCAGCAACGCATTCTCCGATCGAGTTCCTGTAGTATCCTGGTGCGCACACGCACTTGTAAGTGTAGGGGCGCGGGTCCCACTTGTATTTTATATTATTGAAAGCAGAGAAACGGTTCCCGCACGTTTTTTCTGGCCAATTGTCATTGACAAAATCTAGAACTTCATTTGGCCCACAGAAGGTCGATTGCGCCACTGCAATATTGGATGAAACACATGAAATAGCACTCATACCATAAGTGGAACCATATGATGTGTCGATATTAAAACAGGTTATAGTGTTGCTAAAACAGAACAACATTCTCCAAAGGAACATAGTTAGGTCGAAAAACTATTTTTTTGCGCCTTTCCATAGTAAGTCTGTCAGCTAACCATTACATTTTTTATGGGAATAAGTATGTTTTTTTTTAGTTTTTCGACCAATGTTCCATGGACAATAAAGTTTAATTAAAGCAACCACCTGTTTCAGAATCATCAAATCATTTGGTCCAACCGTATAAAAAACACGACAGTTAAATACAAATAAAATCTCATCAAATAAAATGACTAAAATCGACAATCAAATAAAAATAATAATTGTACCATGTTTTTATGCAATAAATAAATTATGAATTATGACACATAATGTATAAGTAGGTACAATACTTAAGGTCCTTCATCGTATTTATAATTTTCCATTTCACTTGATGAAAATTATGTTACTTAAATACACAACCTTTTTAAAGTTTTTCTCACTGAGCGACGACATAAACAATAATACACTAGCTAGACTTCATGAACCACTCGAAAATACTATTTATTAGCCCCGGGTTCGTCAAAATTCTTAAATTAAGATTATCTTCTTAAATTAAGATTTAAGATGTTAGAAATTTAACTCTTGCTAAATCACGTTTGATTGTTATGAATATGAAAATAGAACAAAAGAATGTAACACTTATCAATAACTTACTCGATGTATAGGCCAAAAAGATAAGGCAGGATATAAAGACAGAAGTGCTCTTCATGCTGACTTTGAACTAATTGTTAGTTTGGTGGTCCGCTTTTTATTTAAATACTAAAATAACGAATAAGGTGAACAAAGAAAGAAACAAGAAGGTGGTGATAAGCGTATAAAAACGTGTCGACACGTGTATAATAACATTGATACAAAGTTGATGAATTAGTTTTAAACAAAATACTTTTAAAGTTACGCAATTATACATGGCGCAAACAAATAATAAAGATTCATTCAGTCATTTTTAGAGATTTTACGATTAATCCAGCAAAAACATATCAGCAAGCAAATGTGCAGACCCCTAAATGGCCATCAGTTATTTTTATTGTCCCCACTGCTAGGGCACACAAGCCTTCCTTATGGCACAGAATACATAATAGTACAAGTCTTATGGATGGATAAGGAGGATGGGCCATAACATAACCCACTAATGCGGATCGGTGGGTGTTAAAGACAAATGCAGCCGGGACCAACGGCTCGACGTGCCTTCCGAATCAAGGAGGAGCTCGAGATAATAAATTTTTGGTCACCCATTCCACGACCGACCCTTACGAATGTTGCTTAAACTCCGCAATCATCGGGCCAGGCGCTAAACCACTGCGCCATTAAGGTCAACGAGAGACCCTTAAAACCCCATTGCAAAATTACTGAAATTAAGACGTAATAAGGAAAAACAGCTTTTCAACTAAAATTTTATTTATATTCTTTCACAATGTAGATATTTAGGTCGAATAAATAGAATTCCACTATATAAGTAACACTTGATTATTTGTTTTACACAATATTATGTAGAGTTAAAATGCAAGCAACGTGAATGCCAATTTTCATTGTTAAGTAAGTAAGTAAGTACTCCTCAAATCTATGCTGTGATTATTTCGATCGTCATTTATTTCGCAATTTGTGATTTCTAAATAAAACAGTCTTTTTCAGTAGTTCGTTTTGCAGTCAGGCGAATTCCTCATCTCTGGACATTCACATATCGGTACACAGGGTCCTTCCTTATCGCGTAGATAGCCAGGCTTGCACCTGCATCGCAGCTGGCTGACTTCTTTGCTGTCACATTTAAAACGTGCTACTATTGAAAAGCACTGGTCTGGGGGGCAGGTCTTGCTACTTATGTACTCTTCGTTGGGGTCTTTGCAAGGTGTTTCTGAAAATGGAATGGATGAAATCATTAAACCTGTTCCAAATTTACCAGATGACCTAGTTATCAAGGTGATTCTTACAAACCTAAAAGACACAACACACTATGAGATTGACGAGAAAAAAAAATTCATTCCCACTTAATTCTATTCTACCCATATTTATTTCTATAGCGCACCTATTCTACCCATATCCATTAACTTCCAAAACATCCTTGAAAACATTTCGATAATGTAAGTACGCGCCTAATAAAAAATACTCGGCGATGTTGAATGTTGATGCTTCATGTTGGTTGTTGATTGACAGTCTAAAATAATATGTAACTAGCAAACTATACCCGCCATAGATCATACCCGCGGTCTTAGAGCAACGCGCCGGCTTCCTACGGACGAACGAAGCCTTCGTTGCTCGAAGTCTTACCCCTGTTAATTTTTTCATACAAAAAGGTTTACACCCTATAGCAGCGGTTCCCGAATTCTTTTGGCAACGGTACCCTTTTTAGTTCACCGTTTTTGGGCGGATCCCTAGCTCAAATAAGAAGAAAATTAACCAGGGTTCCACCTCTAGGAAGAAAAAATCACAGATTTTGCAGTCCCGCAAGAATCGGAGCATTGAAAATGAATGCAAAAATTTACGAAAAACCAAAATCAAATCAAATGCAAAATCCTATTATATTTTTAAAGGAACCTAAGTACCTATTTATTTTTACGATTGTGACACTCGGCTCCGCCTCGTGTCACAAAAGCGCCTGCTTACTGCATCGACGCAGCCAAAATATTAATAACCGATTTTCAAAATTCCAACGAATGCATTTCTCGTCTGCTTCTGCATCTTTTAACACTATTACCATGACGATCGGTCAGTAATCATAGAAGCTACATCACTTTTTATGTACGGAAACACCTGTTTTTCCAGAATTCCAAATCTAAAGGGACCACCTACAGGTCACAATTATAAACCGATTTTCAAAATAATTTCACCATTTGGTAGCTAAACTAATACCCTAGGACCCTTTTTTCCATTTTTTCTTAAATCAGTTTTTTTTCGAAATATTTACAATTTAGTAAACAAACACCCCTCAAAAAACCCGGAATTTTTGGAAATTTGCAAAATTTCAAAAAAAGTTGCCAGTCGATTTTCAAAATTCAAACGTTCACACGTGTCTCGATAAATTCTTAAACTTTTGGTACTATTTTCATCTCGATCCTCTTAAAATCCTTGGAGATATGGGCAAAAATACGTCTCAGGCGATTTGCATCTGATAACCATTTTCAATGGTAAAAAGCGAGCGCGAAGCGCGAGCCGCGACAAATTTTTTGGGTCTTTTTTCAAAATGTACGTTGAAATCATTTTAAACTGGCAGAAAAACTACTGTAGAGTCTGGTAACTGGCAAATGAAGGACATGTTGAATACGTATGTGAATGTACTATCCGCGTCAACTGGTAATGCGCCTGGCGGCCATGATTTTAACCTCAAAAACGAAAAACAACTGTAATTTTCTCATATACCTAGACCCTTTCTTATTGAAAATAAGAATTCAATAATTAATATATTATATTACCTATTAGAATTTTACTGTTTTTTGTCATTTTTAGTTGCGGATGACGATGATGTGTATGTTAATTTGACAAGGTTCCAGCGCACGGGCGTAGCCAGAATTCTGTATCGGGGGGGGGTTTACTATACTCCTCGCCTTGCCTAACTTTATTTTAATGTTATTTATTATCAATAAATAGATGATGCCTATTGTATATTTCGGGGGGGGTTTGAACCCCCAAAACCCCCCCCCCTGGCTACGCCCGTGTTCCAGCGCATTACCAATTGACGGGGATAGTATAATTAAAAATACTCGAAATCAATGGAAACAAACGGGCAACTTTTGGTCATCCCATACTAAATTGATCACGTGATCTCTTTAATTTGTATGGAAAGTCGATTTTTATTTTACATATTTGACCATGTGTTCCTTAGAGAAAGTTGTTCAGTTTCATGGACTGAACACATCCTCTGGATGGTATGTTCAAAATGACCTGATATACTTACTGCACTTATCCACGGGGATACAGTTGCCAGCGTCATCCCTCGCGTAACCGTCGTCACAGAAGCACTTTTCATTACACTTGATGTTGACTATGGGGCAGTTGGTTCGGTTCTGGGTGCTGATATTGATACATTCGTTGTCGCACGCGCTGTTGCAGGAATAGAACTCGTTGGGTTTCTGACATTTATCTGAAAAATAATTGAAGTAAGAGAATATTCTTCTTGAGATGCTATTGTTTTTCTAAGACGGTTTATGTATTTTTATAACCTATCCCCAGGAGATAGATCTAGAGATTACTTAGTTGCGATCATTTTTATGTTCAATAAAAAAAATTACAACGGTGCCTAGAAGTTACTATAATGCTTGTAGTCTCCAAAACGTGGGAAGGAAGACGGGTCTTATCGATTCAGTTGAGCGTTACTTACTCGCTGGAATTTTAATCATTTTGGTTCCCGCAGTGGCGTGGTTCCACACATTATAAACGTACCTACACAAGGTTACAAGCAACTTTTACTATGGGGTCAATTCTGATATCGCGAAAAATTCAGCTGCTCCATACAAAAGCACCCACTTGACCTCAATGTATGGAACAGCCGATTTTCTTCTCGTATTAGAGTTGGCCCCATAGTAAATGTTGCTTGTAATAATGAGTAGAACCACCCTACTGAGGGAACCAAATGATTATCACGCTGTATAGTAGAGCCACAGGATAAAAAATTATTAGAGCTGTCTCTTTGAGGATAGGTAATAGGTCTTCGAATCCAAGTATTACTTACTTTCCTTTTGATAATAAACAAATCCTACGTAAAAACATTAACAAGACTTACCACATTCCTCTTCAGTAATGCATCCTCCAATCGCATTTCTGTAGTATCCTTTAGCGCAAACGCATTTTCTTGTACAAGGCCGCGGGTCCTCTATGCAGTTGAAGAGAATGCCTCTGTTTCGGCACGATCTTTCTGGAGGACATTCTTTGACACAATCTTCTACTTCATTCGGACCACAACGGATTGATTGCTCATCTAAAACATGTAGAATTAGATAAATAAAAAATGATTAGCATTAATTTTTCACATTTAAATCATATTTGATTTTTTTTATTTTCGCAGGTTCCATCTCTGCCCTTAGCACGAACAGAAATCGAGAAAAAAACGTGCGTAAAACAAGGATATGTTAATATCGTTGGCGTAAAAGTATCATTTCGCTTTTCAGCGGTAGATGGCTCTGTACAAATTTCTCATACAAAATTACTCTATTGAATGTTATTACGCGCGTATTTTTTTTAAAATAACTTTTTTGTCTGTTTAGTCCTATAAAGTTTTTGAGAGAAAATTAGTAGGGATAAATAGTACATTACTGCAGCGGCACACAAGACAGGCATTGAAGGACCAACGTGAAAATGTGGGCCGAGGCGAAACCGAGGCACACGACGTGAGTCCATCAATGCCTAGTTGCGGCCAAAACTTGTTTAGTACTTTTCTCAAATAATGCGCGGAAATTCAAACCAATTAGGTAGCATTTTTAACGTTTAATTTCAATTTACTTACAGTAATTGAGAAAAAAGAAAGATTATTTAAATTTTTTTGGAATGTGCACATCAAGGCCTTTCATTTATACCCAAATTGAATTAAAAAATTTTTTTTTTCCCAGTTTTTTGTTTTTTTTTTCCTGTTTTTTGCAATGTGCTCATAAAGTTCGTTCATTTGATACCTACCCATATTGAAAAAAACGTTATTTTTTCATTTTTTTTTTCAGTTTTTTGGAATGTGCTCATCAAGGCCTTTCATTTGATACCCACCCACCCAAACCTAATCCTAATAACAAAAAAAATTGGAATGATGTGCTCGCTCGCGAAACATTTACGGTCAGACGCCGCAATTTTAACACGTTTTTATTAGGTTGCTTTCTCGTTTGTGTGTTTGTTTGTTTGTTTCTCCACAAAGTTTGCGAACGATTTTATATTGGGTGCGATTCGGTTGCCATAAAAACAGTTAATCTAATTTCAATGTCACTAACGTTGACTTCATCTAATTTTTATTTGACCTAAAAATCTATGACATAATTTTTATTTAACCTATTATTAATTTGTCATCATTATTATTTGCCATATTTACATTTGCTCTAACGGTTATATCCCATAAGCAGTGTTGGGCGTAATTAATTACTTTTGTAATTCAATTACTAATTAAACGAAAAGTAATTGAATTACTTTTATTGAAATTACATGTAATTGAAATTAATATAAGGCAACTACATAAATCACTAGTAATTCTAATTACATTAGTTTGTAATTGCAATTACTCAATTACAATTACAATTTGTAATTGTAATTGTTAATTTGTAGTTAATTACATTTTGCCCAACACTGCCCATAAGTATCATTTGATATATTGCTTTTTTATCTAACTTACATTTCATATACATATCATTTGATCAAATTTTACATGTTATAATCAACTTTTACTATAAAATAGAAATAACTAGCTTTTGTTATTATGATGCTTGCTTGATTATCAAATCCACTAATGTTTAATGTACTAACATCTATTAGCATACATATATTATGACACAACAATGACTAGACATGCAAGCAAGCATACAAGCATGCATGTAGCTTGCCAGTAGATTAGGTTAGTGTTTTGACCACTCGCATGCTTGCATGCATGCTGTATCCTTGCTTGCATGGATGCTGCATGCTTGCTTGCATGTTACATGCTTGCTTGCATGCTGCATGCTTGCTTACATGCTGCATGTTTGCCTGCTTGCAGGCTTGCTTGCTTGCTTGCAAAATGCTTGCCGGGGGGTGCAGGGGGGCTGGCCCCCCTGCTCGGGGGGGTCGGGGGGCCTGAGGCCCCCCGCTATAAAGAAAAACTTTTGATGCACCTACCAGTAGGTTAGGTTAGGTTAGTGTTTTGACCACTCGCACACACAATGCTTGCATGCATGTTGCATGCATGCTTGCATGTTGCATGCTTGCTTGCATGTTGCATGCTTGCTTGCATGTTGCATGCTTGCTGCATGCTGCATGCTTGCTTGCATGCTGCTTTGCATGCTGCATGCTTGCTTGCATGCTGCTTTGCATGTTGCATGCTTGCTTGCTTGCTGCATGCTTGCTTGCATGCTTGCATGTTGGGTGCTTGCTTGCAAAATGCTTGCTGGGGGGTGCAGAGGTCTGGCCCCAGGCCCCCCGCTATAAAGAATAACTTAATGCACCAGGTAGGTTAGGTTAGGTTAGTGTTTTGACCACTCGCAGCGGAGCGATACTGTAATGTTGGCAGTAAGCTAACTGTTTCAGAACAGAACCCTTTATGGAGGATTTAAAACATGGGTGTAGTTAAAAATATATAAGTAATGAAATCATATTTTTAGGCTATGCTTGTTTTTATAGCATTTTAATCATAGGTCTAATAAAATTATTTTAAATGTTGAATAGAGTAAATGAATGTTATATGAAATGTGCTTTATATCATCTGTTAATTAGATCAAATGATTATTGTGTCAAATAATTTTTATATCACATGTATTTAGGTCAAGTGAAATTATATTAACTGTATGTTATATTATTTGATCGGTATGTCAAATGAAATTATATGAAATGTTATTATATCTTCTGATCGTTAGTGCATGTAAATTTAGGTCATACATTACACACCCTTTTATATTAGCTTCCCGATGAGCTAGAGACTTGAAACTTTGAACATAGGTCAGAACTAAAAGGCAATTCAATATTATGGTGTCATTGAGCTGATCTGATGATGAAGCCGGAAGAAGGCCACAGGAACTCTATGATGAAACCATACAACCCCATCGTGGTTGGACTCATTAGAATCGTCTTGACGAGTACTCTAATGGGAGACGAAGTCCAGGGTCTGATGATGAAGCTGGAAGGCCATGCCATAGGAACTCAATATGGGAACCATGCAACCCCATCCAATGGGCTCGTTTGAATCGTCTTGACGAGTTCTTTGTTGGGAAATAGTTTCCAGGGTCTGATGATGGAGCCGGAAGAAGGACACAGGAACTCTTTAATAAAACTAGGATATCCCATCGAGATTGGGCTCGTTTGAATTATCGAAATAGTTTCCAGGGTCTGATGATGGAGCCGGAAGAAGGACACAGGAACTCTTTAATAAAACCATGTTACCCCATCGAGTTTGGACTCATTTGAATCGTCTTGATGAGTACTTTATTGGGAACTAGTTTCCAGGGTCTGATGATGGAGCCGGAAGAAGGCCACTGGAACTCTGTAATAAAACCATGCAACCCCATCGAGTTTGGGCTCGTTTGAATCGTCTTGACGAGTGCTCCGATAGGAGATGGTATATTACTGAAAAAAAAAACTTTTTTAAAAACACGTTTTTAAAATGGACTAAATTATTACAACAAAAAATCGGACTAAAAAAATTAAAACGGTCTAGTAAAAACAGACTAAAAAGTAAAAAATAAATTCTTCTGTAAATATTTATAACACTATAATATTTATACCTACAGAAAATTTAAACCTAAAAACGTGGGGCGCATGCTAAAGACTACATGGATGATAAATTTTATAAAATGCGCCCCACGTTTTTAGGTTTAAATTTTCTGTAGGTATAAATATTATAGATGGATAAGACGAAAATTATGTCAAATGCCCATGTTGTACCCTCTCCAGTTCATGTTGGGAACACTACACTTGAAGTTGTTGACCACTACGTATACCTAGGACAGACAGTCCAGTTAGGTAGGTCCAACTTCGAGAAAGAGATCTCTCGTCGAATCCAACTCGGGTGGGCAGCATTCGGGAAGCTTCGAAAAATCTTCGCGTCCGACTTACCTCAGTGTCTCAAGACGAAAGTCTATGACCAGTGTGTGTTGCCAGTGATGACTTACGGCAGTGAAACGTGGCCGCTAACTATGGGTCTCATAAGGAGGCTCAAGGTCACTCAGCGTGCAATGGAGAGAGCCATGCTCGGCGTTTCTCTACGTGATCAAATCAGAAACGAGGAGATCCGCAGGAGAACTAAAGTAACCGACATCGCTCGAAGGATTGCTCAGCTGAAGTGGCAATGGGCGGGACACATAGCGAGAAGAACCGATGGCCGTTGGGGCAGAAAGGTTCTGGAATGGCGACCGCGCACCGGACGACGCTCCGTGGGTAGGCCCCCGACAAGGTGGACCGACGATCTGGTGGAGGTCGCGGAAAGCCAGTGGATGCAGGTAGCGCAGGACCGATCGTCGTGGAGATCCTTAGGGGAGGCCTATAGGAGGCCCAGCAGTGGGTGTCGTGTGGCTGATATGATGATGATGATGAAATATTATAGTGTTATAAATATTTACAGAAGAATTTATTTTTTACTTTTTAGTCTGTTTTTACTAGACCGTTTTAATTTTTTTAGTCCGATTTTTTGTTGTAATAATTTAGTCCGTTTTAAAAACGTGTTTTTAAAAATTTTTTTTGTATGAAAATCCATTATTACACGTTAGTAATGGATTTTCATACAAATATTGCCGGAGCGGTTTAGGTCTGTCCAGTAACTCCGATAATATTTAGCACCAAGAATGTCGAAATAATGTTCGAATTTCCAAACATGTTTGAGAAAAGGTCTTTTATGTCCGTTTATTCCTATTACATTTTGTACAGAAATGAGTAACCTAAATGGACTTTTTTCTTCGTTTAGTTCTACTAGTAGTACTAAACGATAGAACTATATGGATACAATGGTTACGGGTGCTGAACTGAATTTATTAGAACTACTCGTGTTTGTAAAGTTATTTAAATGGAAATTAAGCAAAAGCACAAAATTAAAATGAAGTATTCTTTCAGTAATATTTCCTATCTTCAATATTTAAGGTCACGGAGGGAAAGTCCCACCGTGTGGCAAAGTTTTGGGACACCCTGTATAAGTGTACTACGTGCGTGAAACCTTAATAAGGCCCAGTTGCATCCCAATTATGTTGAAAACCAGTTTTACCAATGATTTGAGGTGCTTCCCCGTTGCCAACTAGTTTTTAATGTGAGGTCAATTTATTATGCTTACGTTTTCCTTATAGCGTCTAGGTACCTTGGTAATATTTTGTCTTCGTCGTACTAAGCAACAACGGTGTCATACTTATTGTAAGAAGTTTTTATTAGTTAGGTTAACTCAAAAGTCAATTTGGTTGTGATTTTAAGTACCTACTTACCTTCTTTTTTTAACACAGGTTTTTTTTATAGTTGATGTTTATATTATCTTCTTATATTACCTACCTACGGAAGCTATACCTAGTGCTGGTGCGTTTTGAAAAATGCAATACAAGTGACCAAGTGATTAGAAAATAGTTTACAACTTTAATAGATGTACCTATCTTTCCTGACAGATATTAAAGGGATTCTAGTGGCATTTTGAAATAAGAACCATGAGATAGGTACCTAAGTAGGTATAAATGACATTTGAAAACTGTGAATCGTGTGTGAATCTAGCCGTAGCACTTAGAGCTACTTATCTAAAAAAATAACGTGCGTGAAAACATTGGATAGAGTAATTTTGTATGAGAAATTTGTACAGTGCTATCTACCGGCGAAAAGCGAAATGATTCTCATAGTTTTTTTTTACTTTATCGAGTACTTAATAATGTGCGTTTTTTTCTCGATAGGTTCTAAAAATAAAAAGAACTCACCTGGTGCGTAGGCCGAAGCCAAAACAATAAGGCAGGAAGTTATGACAAACGTACTTCTCATGTCGACGGCTTTGATCAACTAGTAGTAATGGTCTAGTGGTTTTTTTATGATTTAAATACTTGCCTGCCTGCTAGTGTTGCATGTTTTTGTATTATAAATAAACCGGGCGCAACTCTTTTTATTATGTTTACATTTTCATCACAATGAAGTGGGAGTTTATTTAGTAAGTAATTCATATTAAAATATAAGTTTATTTTCTTATCCTTATTTTTTAAACAAACTTGCAGTTGCATTAAGTTTGTTTAAATGTGACAATAACAATAGCAAAAGTTGAGCAAATCTGCACAGTATAAACAATATAACAAACAAAGATAAAATATGTCCCGAAACTTTGCCACATGGAGGGAAAGTACCTACATTAAATATTGAAGATAGGAAATTTTACTGAAAGAAGACTTCAGTTTGTTTTAAAAGCGAACTGCAATCAAAGTTTTTTTTTTAAATCGCGATTATTCCTATACATATTGATACAATACGTTATAA
The DNA here is from genome assembly GCA_928269145.1 of Agriphila tristella. NCBI lineage: Eukaryota > Metazoa > Arthropoda > Insecta > Lepidoptera > Crambidae > Agriphila > Agriphila tristella. Next base: position 22,780,619 of record OV743436.1, on the reverse strand, counting down.
ATAAAATTTAAATGTTTAATTTCAGGGCCTTCCTTTTGTTTAAGATGCTGTGTTACTTAAAAAAAAATCCTAATGAGTACCTAACCCTTTCAATCGGTATCGTAAAAATAAAAGTTTTTTTTTCTAATTTGGTGGGTTCGATTCCCGGTCAAGGCATGCGATATTTCAAAAATCTTTGAATGCAGTTCCAATTATTTTAAAAATGAAATGAAGTCTTCTTTCAGTAATTTTTTTTATCTTCAATATTTAGGGTACTTTCCCTCCGTGTGGCAAAGTTTTGGGACATCCTTTATAATAGTACTAACGTCTTTTACGTATGAAATTGCCGATATTTTTCACAAACAAAGAACAACATACTATCTTCTGTGATTTAAAATATTCATCAATTGCTTGATATTAGGTAGGTATATCGAATTATGACCATGATAGTCAACTGTCAGTAATAATAAAATCCATATTATTTTAGTTTTCTTAACATTAAAAAAATTCCTTGAAGTAACTTTTTTTTGTTAGCAAATATGACCACTTTTTTGTTGTAACTTATCCAAAACTTATTTTTTCCCGATCCAACATAGAAAAGCTTAGCATAATGTTTACATAACATTACTACATAAAAGTTTGTAATATAAGTGTTCACGGTTGTTAAAAAATTAAGAAAATGTTTGTATGATAATTGATAAATGCTACTTCTCGGAAATCCTTTATACGAATCGGCGATTTGTATGGAGAATTTTCATGAAATTGCATTTTTTACTAGCATTTTCTTTATTTATTTAGCAACCGTAAAGGCAAAAGTTACAAAATTTTATGAACACTAAGCTAACTTATTCCATTTAGGTTGAGCAAAAAAAAGTTTTGGCTAAGTTGCTACAAAATGAAGTGGTAATTTTTGCTAACAAAAACTCCTTTTTTGGTAGCTAGAGTACTATTATTTACTTATTCTGTCTGTGGTAAGAGTAGTAACGAAACGGCCAAGCAAGCCCCAAAGGAGAATGGCAAACTGGGAACCATTTTCCAAATTCATAAATAATGAGCGTGCCCAATTTATTTTTTATTTTATTTTTTTTATTTTATTTAGAACGGCACAATAACAGACATCAGACAAAGTTACTTACAATAAAGAAAAATAATTAAAACTAAATGCATGCCTAAGTCCAATTACAATTGTGCACAACATTTATAAAAATTAGAATAATTATGCACTCAGGTGTTTAAAATACAAATAAATACAAAAACAAACAAAAAAAAACATTTATACAAAAATTGAATATATAAAGTTCCCTTCTAAGTTGGTGAAGGTGATGGGACTGATGAGTCATTATCTAGAGCAGAGGTTCCCAACCTTTTTTTGTCTACTGCCCACTTTAAGTATAAATTATTTTTTAACGCCCCCCTTTTTAAACGTACTTAAAAACCGATTATTGAAACGCAAATTTATAGTATTCGGACAGAGTATCTTTTATTGAAAATAAAACAAACATAATCAATTCTTATATAAAAACTAATGTGAAGGTTGAATCTGATGCTGTTCATAATGCCCCCTTTTTTTCTGGGTCTCTTACCGCCCCCCTTTAGGCCTGCAGCGCCCACAAGGGGGCGTTATCGCCCACGTTGGGAAAGACTGATCTAGAGTGTAAAGCCGTCAACAGTGATTTCTTAAAAGAAAAGATACTAGTATTAAATATGTCGTAAAATAATTCGGACCTTATGAGATTTAAAGGTCATAATTTTTTCAATGTTTGGTGGTTACTTTTCAATTTAAAGTGTTCGTAAAGAAGGAGGCAATATTTAGAAAAACAACGTCATCCACAACTAAAAATGACAAAAACAGTAAAATTCTAATAGGTAATATAATATATTAATTATTGAATTCTTATTTTCAATAAGAAAGGGTCTAGGTATATGAAAAAAATACAATTATTTTACGTTTTTGAGGTTAAAATCATGGCCGCCAGGCGCATTACCAATTGATGCGAATTAGTATCTACCTATCGTTATCAGGGATCCCTTGTTTTCGCATAATGGTTTTATACCTAATTTGATTTGGCATAACGGATTTTGCATAATTTTATTTGTCATAATAATACTTTGGCATAATTGTTTTTTGGCTTACTATTTACATAAGCATAATAATCATTTAGACTAATTTGTTTTCGCATAATGTTATTAGGCATATTGTATATTCGCCTAATATTATTTAGATATAAAAATAAAAAACAATAGGAATAAATATTTTACGTACTTATTTATTTTCTTGCAAAAGGGGTATGTATTAAAATGTTGAAAATTCATAACACATAATTAACGTATATACGACCGAAATATCGACGTATAAAACACCAATTTTCGAAATACTTACCGAAAATCTTAAATTATCGATATCCGATAGACCGTAACTTAAAATATCGATTATTAAATGACCGATAGTTTGAAATCCTGAAAGTTAAAACGCCGATAGTTCAAAATCCCGAAAGTCTGTTTAGGTCTTTTAGGTGTGACGACGAGCGAGTGTAGCGAGCGAGGAGGAGGTTAAGTTTCATTGCGACCTACAACGCACGAGCCGAGCGAGCAAAGCGAGCGTGCCGCGGCAGCGGTCGGCGAAGTGCCAGAACCGACCTGCTGGCATGTAACCTTCAATGAACCTTCAGTTTTTTAGCATCGGGATTAAGTATTTTAGTTAAAATGTCCTTTCGTCGACTGTCGACCATTTGATTTTCGGTGTTTCATCCATGGGTCTTGTAAAATTCGGTCTTTTCAACTTCGGCATTGTAAATACATACCCCTAGCCATGCATGTGACAAACATTATTTATATTTAATTCAAGTGTAAATTTTTAGCAATTGCTTTTAAATGTACAAGTTTCGAAGTGTATTAATTTTTTTTGTATAAAATATGCGTTAATAACATTATGCGTGTTTAAATTTATGCTAAAGAATATTATGCTTAAATATGGTTATGCTTAAATTAGTTATGCCTAAAACAATTATGCATAAGCTGTTATGACTAAGTAATATTATGCGTAAACATCATTCGGCGAAATCATATTATGCTATGACATATTATGCCTAAAAAATTTATGCAAATTCATAGGGAACCTCGTTATCATACTATGTTTCAGGTCAATGATAGATAGGTAGTAGTAGGTGATTGTCTATTACGGTCTAATGACTAAATATTTGTAGATTTCATGAAAGCTTTTAAATAAAAATCATTCTGTGTAGGTTATGTAATGTATCCAAAGTAATTGCCTACTAGGTGCTGTTTTGAGGTTAGGGTTTAAAATCAACTTTTTATCCCCAGCTTTAAAGTGTATCTTACGATTACATAATTTATTAGGCTTTAATAGAGGATTAAAGTCATGCTATTTACTTCTTGGCACGCTAAGCCTTTATGTGGTTCTGAAAATATATGGGCACCTGCCATTCTCCTTTGGGGTTTCTAGAGATAGGATATTATTGAGCTTGGCGTTCCAGATAACTTTTTTACAATGCAAGCAATATATCTATTGGTACTCGTCTTGGTAATAATTTGGACGAAAATGTTTTTGGTGGGATACTTATAGTTTACTTAGCCCTTATCTGTATATGTGATGCGTATGTCTAAGTTTCCTTTGTCCTGGGCCTGGGATAATTTTGTATGGGGATTTGAGGAATGGGTGATTGATGATATAAATATTATCTATATAAACTCGGAGCGAATGAATCTCGATCGACATTTGGGGATAAATGTAAAAACATTAACAAGGAAGGTAGGACCTGCGGGTCTACCGGCTAAAAACAATTAAGTTAATGTTAACTGTAATTTGACAGATGTATCTATGTGATACATTGCTACTTCGTTTTGGCACAAATAAAAACTTACCAAAGAAAAGTAGCAATGTATCACATCCATCTATCAAATTACAGTTAACATGAACTTAACTTTTTTTAGCCGGTACAAATATAAATAAGACAAGTAAAAAAACCGAGTATATTGTAAAGTGCTGTTGACCCTGAGAATTATAATTTGATCGTAAAGTAACGTTAAGTACAGATACTTTTATGACTTTATATCAATTAAAATATGTCTTAGTTTCTTTTGCGCAATCAGGTGAATTCCTCATTTGTGGACATTGGCATGTAGGTATACAGGGTGATCCATCTTCGTCTCGTAAGTATCCTTGCTTGCACCTGCATCGCATTTGGCAGACCTCATTGATGTCGCACTTATAAAAGGCTGCTATAGAAAAGCATATGTCTGGAGGACAGGTATTGCTGCAGATGTACTCTTCGTTCGGGTCACGGCAAGGCGATACTGAAAAAGTAGATGCAAAATCAATGGGGAATGTCCGAAAAAAAACAAATTGGCTGAATATTTTTCTATAGGTAGGAATAAGGTCCCTTAGTAATAGAAAAAAAGTTTCAGAATTTTCGGTTGGGTAAAAAAGTTTTTAAAAATCAAAGTCTCTTCGACTTCACAAATGTATGAAAGTAACAGCAGAATGGAGATTATACCTTAGCGAACTGCCACAAAGACAACACGTATTTAAAAAAAAAAGTTTTGACATTTTGTCTTGATACTTTTTTTTAATACCATGTTGTGGTTGTGGCAGGTGTTGGCAAAAGTACAATCTCCATTCTGCTGTTACTTTCATACATTTGTGAAGTCGAAGAGACTTTGATTTTTTTAAATTTTTTCACGAAACCGAAAATTTTGAAAATTTATTCTATTACTAAGGGACCTTATTCCTACCTATAGAAAAATATTCAGCCAATTTGATTTTTTTCGGACATTCCCCATTGTGATGTGAGTACCTAACACAGTGCAACTAAATTATTTAGTAGGCAGTAAAAGTTGTTAAAAAGGATTTTCAGTCATAGTCTTTACAAGAAGTTATTGGCCTCAATTTTCAGGAAATTTACGATAGGACGTAAGACAGTTCGCACATTAGAAAAAACCGGCCAAGTGCGAGTTGGACTCGCGCACGAAGGGTTCCGTACCAAAAAACGGCAAAAAAATCACGTTTGTTGTATGGGAGCCCCGTATTTGTTGTTATAGCATCTGTGAAAATTTCAACTGTCTACTTGCAGTCGTTATTAATATCGAGCAAAAAACGGCAAAAAAATCACGTTTGTTGTGTGGGAGCCCCTCTTAAATATTTATTTTATTCTGTTTATAGCAGCAATAGAAATACATGATCGGTGAAAATTTCAATTGTCTACCTGTAGTCGTTATCAATATGGAGCAAAAAACGGCAAAAAATCACGTTGGTTGTATGGGAGGGAGCCCCCCTTAAATACTAATTATATTCTGTTTTTAGTATTTGTTATTATAGCGGCAACAGAAATACATCATCTGTGAAAATTTCAACTGTCTAGCTATCACGGTTCATGAGATACAGCCTGGTGACAGACAGACAGACAGACGGACAGCGGAGGCTTAGTAATAGGGTCCCGTTTTTACCCTTTGGGTACGGAACCCTAAAAAGGTGTTTGATAAAGATATATCTATAACAAATATTATACAAGGTGTCTGGTAAAAGCCTTATAAAGCCGAATATGGTAGATAGTGACAATAAAACTGAACAACTTTTACTATGGGACCAACTCTGAAATCGCGAAAAAAAATCAGCTGTTTCACACTCATTTTGATATTTTCGTTATTAATTTTTGTATGAAACAGCTGATTTTTTTTCGCGATTTCAATGTTGGTCCCATGGTAAAAGTTGTTCAGTTTGATGATCCCTATTTACCATATTCGGCTTTATAAGGCTTTTACCAAACACCTTGTATATACGTATACCTGTCGAGCCATTTTGGAAAAACATTGTTACCGCTATTTTGCATACTTTACACGAAAAGTTTTTATTTTATATTTTTCAAAATTATCGCAAGCGACAAAGTATAATGCTTACTATGTAATTTAAAACCTAGTATTTTATCGTAAGCGACCTAGCATTTTTTTCGTAAGCGACAGGTATATAAACTAACGATATTATATCAGTCGATGGAGGTTACGACAAAAAACTGAATGAATTGTAACGTACGATTACAACATCAAAATTAAATTAAATTGAATTATTTTCAAAACGGAACTCTAAAGTCAGTAACCCATAGGGTGTCCCAAAACTTTGTCACAAGGGAAAGTACCTTAAATATTAAAGGTAGGAAATTTAAGTGAAACAAGACTTCATTTTGATATTAAAAATAATTGGAACTGCAAAGTTTTTTGAAAAATCGCCTGCCTTAACCAAACCAGGAATTGAATCCACAACAAAAGCAAAAAACTATTTTGTTTATTTTTACGATACCACGAAATAGTTACCTACTTCAAAGGAGTTATTTTCTTAAGTGACACAGTAAGTATCTTAAACAAAAGGAAGACCATTTGTAATTTAACGTTTAAATTTTAATTATTACGGATTGTATCAATTTGTATCGAATCGTATGCGATTTAAGAAAAAATATTTCAACGCAGTTCCATTTCTTTTTTTTTTAAATCAAAATGAAGTCTTCTTTCAGTAAAATTTGTTATCTTCTATATTTAAGGTACTTTAACAAAAGGAAGACCATGTAATTTAACATTTTAATTTTAATTATTACGGATTATATCAATATGAATCGAATCGTTTGCGGTTTAAAAAAAAATAATGCTGTTCTGTTTCTTTTTAAAAATAAAATGAAGTCTTTTTCCAGTAAAATTTGCTATCTTCAATATTTAAGGTACTTTCCCTCCGTGTGGCAAAGTTTTGGGAAACCTCTATAAAAAAAATTAATCCCTATTTCCCTTGGTCACGCCATCACGCGTGAACGGCTGGACCGATTTCGCTAATTCTTTTTCTGTTGTGTTTGTTATTATCAGGAGAAGGTTCTTATGAAAGAAAAACCGGCCAAGTGCGAGTTGGACTCGCGCACGTTGGGTTCCGTGCCAAAAAACGGCAAATAATCACGTTTGTTGTATGGGTGCCCCCCTCAAATATTTATTTTGTTATATTTTTAGTATTTGTTGTTTTAGTGGCAACAGAAATACATCATCTGTGAAAATTTCAACTGTCTACCTGTTCTCGTTACTAATATCTAGCAAAAAACGGCAAAAAAACACGTTTGTTGTATGGGAGCCCCCTTAAATATTTATTTTATTCTGTTTTTAGTATTTGTTGTTATAGCGGCAACTGTAATACATCATCTGTGAAAAATTCAACTTTCTAGCTATCACGGTTCATGAGATACAGCCTGGTGACAGACAGACAGTCAGACAGACAGACGGACAGACGGACAGACAGACAGACGGACAGCGGAGTCTTAGTAATAGGGTTCCTTTTTTTACCCTTTGGGTACGGAACCCTAAAAAATCAAGAAAATTGCGCGGAAAATTAGGAAATTTACGAATACTTAACCAGCATATAAAACTATTTTGGACAATATAAACTTGTTTAATGTAACCTTATGTTATGACGTTTGACATAGAATTGACAGAATGCGTGCTGCGATTCATAACTAAGACAGGACAACGTGGCGTGGGTCAGCTAAGTAATAATAGAAAATGCATAATCAGCTGAAATGGCGTTTACTATAAATACACTTTTTTGCTAATTTTGATGGTTACAATGTTCTTGAAAAGGCTCGACGTATTTGCAGTTGTTCCTTATCAATCATGTAAATTGTGAAATTTCGCCAAATATAAGTAGGTAATTGAATTGTGTATCTCTTGTATGAGTAAGATATTTAAATTCATTAGGAAATTGGTAGGTATGTTAACATAAACATAGCTAGTTATTAGAAAAACTTACCTGATGTGTAGGCCGAAGCCAAAGTAATAAAACAGGATATTATTACAAGCGTACTCGTCATGTTGACTACTTTGAACAAACTATAGTATGTCACAGTGTGTTTTTTATTTAAATACCTACTTACAGCGCGCTTGAGGTCAGGTTTGAGGAGCTTTAAAGCGCAGCTCACACCATGATTTAGTAGCAAAGTAGATTATTTTGCAGCACAAACAAATCCTGGAGTTAGCAGCAAAATATATCACGAGATATATTAATGTAAAAGTGGCTCCTCAGACTAAACATCAAGATTGCTTGAACAAGATAAGTACCAGTTGCATATATTTTTAAAAAAATAATGTGTATAGTAGGTAGGTATATACTTGCAAAACATATGGGCTCAGTAGTGCTGGAGGTCAAGAAAATACATTAGTATGGCTCCTCAATCTTGATATCCATAATAATAAGAGGATGAACTTCAATGAATGTGATTGGTCAATTAATATATTCGACGGAGTCACAGAGTACCTACATGTAATGTGTCGTACAAACACCTACCTAAGTTGGTTGTAAATTAGTATCAATCATAAAGCTTGTTACTTGATTGAATTATTGATTATTCTTACGTTTATGTTATTTGATTTGAATGTTTGAGAGACGGGAGCCAGGGTTTACCTAGTTTGGACTCCTGTCCCCCATCACTTATAAAATTGTATGAAACCTTTGTATTTTGTATTTACCTATGTAAAGGGGAGAAATAAATAAATATTTTATTATTATTTTTATTTATTATTTGCCAATTTAGTTTCCTAAGCTCAAAATATACGATTGGGTATTGTGTTCTATATATTGGCTCAAAATATAGAACACAATGAAATGCACATAATTACCGCCTGCATAATACTATTATTTTAACAGAACTGCCCAAAAAAAGGAGGGTGTTTGGTTTTCAGGGTTCATTTATGTTTGTATGTGAGTTTTTGTATTGTTACTTGGGATGAGTTTCAAAGGTTGTTACTTTATGCTTACTAGTCTTACTATGTCAAACTACAATATACCTATGTCAAAACTTTAAAAAGTAAACTTTAGTACTTACTTATCTTATAAAAAATACGAATGAATTGCGTGTTATTGTTTTATTCTTCTCATGATTTTACAATAATTGTCTCTTTCATCATAAATTTCACCACAAATTGTGAACACCTCAATAATCAATATACTGTTGAAAAATATTGAATAGATGCCTACACAATTTAAAATATTTAGAACCCCTGAACTCTATTCTATGTCCGTCTTGCCTCTGAAAAAGTTGAATGCCATTTATTTGAATCTAAACCTTAATTAAAGATAATTATAAGTTTGAAATGCCATAATTACTTAATAAGGAAGAAGATAGTCATTAATAGATACATATTCTCATTTTTTATAGTATTGCTAGTAGACGGACTTGCCTCAAATTGCCGAGGAAGACCGTCTACGTCTGCGTTTATAAAAACATTGTTTTGTTTTGAAATTGTATCGTAATATGGTTTTGTCTAGTTGTCCTTTGTAGTTTTTGACAGCCGTTTTACTCTCAAATTGATGCAAATTTAACTTACTTAAAAACTTTCTTACACAATCTTGAGAACAAACCAGAACCCCTAGTGTAAGTTTTTCGTTCCAAATCATAAAACGTCACCAAAAAGTTAATCGAGTTAACGCAAACTTTAAAGTATGTGTGACACATGCGAGTGTAGGTTATATTTCACCACTCGATAAACTTTTACGTATGCTCACTTATCCGAAAGTTAAGTCATGATTTTTATGTTGTCAGCCTGTCTTCGGATTCGGTTTCGACGAATAATAGACGACCAAATTAGAAGCTATACTTTAAGAGAGTAGTCTTGTATAACGTAATACCTCTTCCTAAAATAGGATAACATTTCTCATCAATGAGCTTAGTGCTTTTTCTTTTTTATTCCCAAGAAAGACGGAGACAAAAGATGCGGCCCTAAGTATTTACTACCTGCTAGCCATTCTTTCAAGCACAGACAGAGAACACTTTACTAGTTAACTTTCAATGGCTGGTAAGCAGTTGTTTGTTTTGAACATATGATTTCTAAAAACAATAAAGAAACTACAAAAAATGCATTTCAGATTAATTGTGCGTGCATTGCATTTCGGCGAGCTTCCGTGGTTATTGTTGTTAAAGGAGCAGAGTTTCTGCGAGCCTCAGTTTAGGTCTTAAACTAAATCGAAATAATAGTTTATCATAGGCCTCCGAAAGTGAATGAATCCAAGTGCTACGCAATTCAAAATATTGGTGAATTAATGGAACAGTGAGTACCTACCTACCTACTTATAAGTACTTCTTGTTGCACCACCGTAAATACAAATAATTGTTTTGTAAGATTGATTGGATCAAAGTAAGGTCTAAAATAGTATTTTGCCTGCGTAGCTGATCACAATGTCTTGCATTTCAGTGTTCGCTGACATTCTCAAAAAAAAAATCTAGTAGCCATAATAAATTAATACCTAAACACTTCAAAATATCCTTGCCAAACACTGAAACGCTCGATCTCACTAGCGAATCAACAAGTGAGTTACTTAACTACTGCGTTTGCGTTAGTTAACTATTCGACCTGTCAAATTTGTCAATTACACTCACAAAAAGCACCCAAATACCCATTCGGATAGCAAAACGCGCTCGATGCGTTTAAAAACCGATCGACTTACATTTTGGTCAAACTCACACTCACGAAAATTGGTTCATCCTCTCGCCGCGTGGTGGCGCTGTACTTTCCCCATACAAATGTTGCTCGAAACGCAAACGCAGTAGTTACGTTTTTTCCTTGTGAAAACTTACACTAGGGGTTCAGCCCTTCCGGGTCAAAAACGTCAAAAACTGAAAAAAGTAACTTTTTTTGAGAATGACCCGAGGTCGAAAACTTGGATTTAACATTGCCTCCATATTACCAAAAATATATCCAAAAATCAAAAATAACTGATTTGACGCAACCATTACCCGCTTTTCATGTCTAATTTTACAGTAATAAACTTAAAGTAGAGCTATACTTTTGTGACTTGACATCAATCAAAATGTCTCCTAGTTTCTTTTGCAATCAAGTGAATTCCTCATTTGTGGACATTGGCAAGTAGGTATACAGGGTGATCCATCTTCGTCTCGTAAGTATCCTGGCTTGCACCTGCATCGCATTTGTGAGACCTCATTAATATCGCAGTTATAAGAGGCTGCTATTGAAAAGCATATGTCTGGAGGACAAGTATTGCTGCAGGTGTACTCTTCGTTCGGGTCACGGCAAGGCGTTACTGAAAAAGTAGATGTAAAGCCAAATGTCAGTACCATAGTGCAACATAAAGATTTACGTGTCGAGCCATTTCGAAAAAACATCGTTACCGCCATTTTGCATACTTTACAGGAGAAGGATTTTTTAAATATTTTTCAAAATTATCACATGCGACAAAGAAGGTTGCTTGCTATGTAATTAAAAACCTAGTCTTTCATTGTAAGCGATCTAGCATTTTTTCGTAAGCGACAGGTACATAATATATAGGTACTTACGATATTATATCAGTCGATGGAGGTTACGACAAAAAACTCAAAATTTAATAAAAATGAATTATTTTCTAAAGTGAACTCTAACGTCGGTAATATAAGTTGCTTAATCAGCTGACATGGCGGTTACTGTAAAAACACTTTTTTACATGCTTACGATGTTCTTGAAAAGGCTCTCGACGTATTTGCAGATGTTCGATCATGTAAATTGTGAAAGGATTATGCCGATATACAAGCTAGGCCATGATGCGCTTTGATGAAATTACCAAAATACTATAGTAATTTTATAGTGATTGCGTGGGAAGAATTCTCTTTTTTCCCGCTTTATATTTTAATGATATAAAATATAATGCAGGAAAAAAGAGAAATCTCAATCTCAAGGAGCCGTTTGGGATTATAATTGTTTGACATTTTCCTATTATATGACATTTTGTTATCTACCACTTTTTGACATGACATGAGTCTGTCACATATATGTATAATGCGCAACCATAAAGTTAATATTAGTAGGTATATTAACTTTATGTGCGCAACATGGCCCAGAATGCGGCATGATCCTTTTGCCAAATAACTCAAATCACACTTACTTTGTGCTCAAATGTAAGTATAAGTAGGTAATTGAATCGTGTAAGTATCTCTTGAACGAGTAAGATATTTAAATTCATTAGGAAATTGATAATACCTAATATGTTGACATAAACATAGCTATTAGAAAAACTTACCTGATGTGTAGTAGGCCGTAGCCAAAGTAATAAAACAGGATATTATTACAAGCGTACTCGTCATGTTGACTACTTTGAACAAACTATAGTATGTCCCGGTGGATTTTTATTTAAATACCACTTACTGCCCGCTTGAGGAGTCTCATTGATCAACATATTTATTGGTCAACATAATGATCATTTAGCAGGTATATATAAATAACTTTTGTACGATTTAGCAGCAAAGGAATAAAATGGTAAGACACAATGGATTTGGTAATTGAACGCATTTTGTATGGCTTATCAATACTGACGTTCTGCATATAAACAAGTACCTGTACCTACCTGAGATCACAACGGAATCAAACTCCAGAGACACTAACATTTAGCAGAAATCTCTACTAAATATATCTATTCAATTCAATTCAATTACTTTGATATATCTCTGACCGTTACATTGATGATCTCGTGATATATTTTGCTGCTAAGTCCAGGATTTGTGCTCCAAAATAATCTACTTTGCTGATAAATAATGGTGTGAGCTGCGCTTCAAAAGATGGTAAGATTGAATTAAAACTGCGCTAAGACATGGCAGTAGGCACCCTGGCGTGGCTCCTCAAACGTGCCCCTCTATCGCGTACGTCATTTTTGTATAGAAAAAAAGTTCCCACCATCGGCGAGCTCGTCGTCCGAGCGCTAGCGTCTGTGTGACAGTGACAGCCTTGCCGCATCGTAGAGCTATTTTTAGAGAATCAACACTCTGTCACAGAATAAATAATAGTACTAACGTACTCTGTGATGGACTTGCCTGCTAGCGTCGAATACTCGAATGTTTTCGTTTAAAGGATCATTCACACCGCTCAGTCACGTCAACGGTTAATCAAACAGTAACGTGACGCGTCAATCACCTCTAAATCACGTGTATTTTTTGATCTCAACATTTTTCAGTACAAATATGTCGCGGTGGGCGGGGAATTCGTAACGGTGAGTCAACAATCACACGCAGTTTTCGGTTAAAAATCACACGTTCAACGAAAAAAATTAATACACGTGATATCTCGCTGCACTCCCCCGTCCCCCCTTGTGATACTTGGTGATTGATTCTCTAAATCAGTGTTTTTCAACCTTTTTGAATACGCGACCCCTTTACAAGTTAAAAACCTCTAGAGACCCCCTAGGGCCTTCTCACTGATTTATATTTTTTATTTTTGTGTAGGATTCTTTTTTGTTTTAAACTGGCGACCTCGCCAGTAAGGTTTCACACAGATTGAAAAGCACTGCTCTACAGCGGTTATTATATTCTAACGAAAATAAATTATTGATTTTTTTATTAAATCTATGTAGAGGTAGGTAGGTAACTATTAAAATATGTATGTGTCAAAATAGATTTTTTTATTGAATAAATGGAACAAACAAAATAAATAGGTATTCTTCATATTGTTCTTCTCAAATAAAACAAAAATCTGTTAATACCTATGCGATATAATAAAAAAAAAGACTATTTTTTTTACATTATAATTAATTATTACTTAATTGAACTATTACTAAAGAAATTCCAAAAAAAAATAAAAGTCAGATGGTTCGTTTTTTAAAAAGTGTTAGGTAGGTAATAATAATATCTCATACTCATTATTTAATGATGACATTTAAAAATGTTGTTGATTTATGAAATTAAAATTATATAACTGTTAATTGACTTTGTGTTTTCCTCAGAATCTTATAATAATTTTCTTTATGCAAAATATTTTACCATTTTCAGCATCTTATCTTGAGAACAAACACAACTAAAGCCTAAATTCAATTATTTATTGAGTTTATTTACTGGTAGCAAATCAAAGTAATAGACAGAAAGTCGTTTTGTGCAATCAGACGATTACGAAAAACAAACAAAAAATCATAAAAATCGGACTAAAAACATTATCGGACTAGTAAAAAAATTAAAAACCCGCCTGCATAAAAAGACAAGTCAACTGAAAAGATGGAAAGAAGATTAAATATTAAAGGCAACATTATAACAAATGCAGTCGGAGGCATGCATAAAGAAAGTGATTAACCTATGTTTTAGTCGGTTTTATAAACGTGTTTAAAAAAAATTTTTTTAGAAAATATTATTTTCTGCTTTTTAGTTAACTGTTAACAAGCTAAGACTAAAAATTTACGAGCACTCTTCAAGACGATTCAAACGAGCTCAAACTCGGTGGTGTTGCAAGGTTTTATTACAAAGTTTCAGTGGCCTTCTTCCAGCTCCATCATCAGACTCTGGAAAGTGATTAACCTATGTTTTAGTCGGTTTTATAAACGTGTTTAAAAAAAATTTTTTTAGAAAATATTATTTTCTGCTTTTTAGTTAACTGTTAACAAGCTAAGACTAAAAATTTACGAGCACTCTTCAAGACGATTCAAACGAGCTCAAACTCGGTGGTGTTGCAAGGTTTTATTACAAAGTTTCAGTGGCCTTCTTCCAGCTCCATCATCAGACTCTGGAAACTTTTTCCCAGCAAAGAACTTGTCAAGAAGATTCAAACGAACCCAAATTCGATGGGATTGCATGGTTTTATTACAGAGTTCATGTGACCTTCGTCCGGTTCCATCGTCAGACCCTGGAAACTTTTCCCTAACAAAGTACTCGCCAAGACGATTCAAACGTGAATAAACTGGATGTGGTTGCATGGTTTTACTATCTATAGTAAAACCAACTCAAGAATTCTAGTTTCTGTGTCCTTCTTCCGGCTCCATCATCAGACCCTGGAAACTTTTCCCCTACAAAGTACTCGTCAAGACGATTCAAACGTGCCTAAACTGGATGGGGTTGCATGGTTTTACTATAGAGTTCCTGTGTCCTTATTCCGGCTCCTTCATCAGACCCTGGAAACTATTTTCCAACAAAGTACTTGTCAAGATGATTCAAACGAGCCCAAACTCAATGGGGTTGCATGGTTTTATTATAGAGTTCCTATTCCTATGGCCTTCTTCTGACTCCATCACCAGACTCTCGGACACTATTTCCCATTGGAGTGAGATACTCATTGGGAAGCTAATATAAAATCGTTCCCAAACTTTGTGGACAAACAAACGAGAAAGCAACCTAATTAAAACGTGTTAAAAAGTTGGTGTTCTGCTTAGTTGGTGTTTTGCGAATATGGTGTATTTTTATTTTTATTTATTTTGAATTTTATAAATGGTCGACCACATGGTAGTGGAAGTAAATACTACTATAACAGCTTACATTCTGTCAAAACTACAAAATTCAGTAAAGTGTTTTGGTAGTAAAGTGATCTAGGTATTATAATTCTTAGTCATGAATTTCCCGTGGCAGTATAGCGCCACGGTTAAAATTAATTTACCGTAGCCATGGACGATATTTAATTCGCCCATGCCGTAGCACTATTGCTACTAATAATAATATTTAATCTTCGTTTTCGCAGCTACAAGATGTTTGACACTGCGGCGTCGAAGCCATTTCTGGACACTCACAGATGGGAACGCACTTATCGTTCAGTCTCCGATAACCATCTTTGCATTCGCAGCCTGGTTGAGGCTTCGGGGCGTCTGAACAATCTTTTTTATCCACCAAAGCATTACATGTGTCTCCTGGACAGGTTGATTTCTCCTGCACATATACTTCATTGGGGTGCTCACAAATTTTCTTTTGACATTCCTGCGAATGGACCATTTGTGGACATTTGAAGATGGGTACACATTTATTATTGAGTCTACGGTAACCTGATTTACAGGTGCAGCCGGGCTGAGGTGGTGGTTCTTTAGAACAGTCGCGTCTCGCTGTTAAAGCTTCACAGGTGTCAGGAGGACACATTATTTTTTCTTGTACAAATTCTTCATTTGGATCCTTGCAGTTTTCTTTCTGACACTCTAGCGTCGAAGATATTTCTGGGCATTGACACGCAGGTATGCATGGCGACGTTTCATTACGTCTTAAATAACCAGATTTACACGCGCAGCCAGGCTTGGGAGGTGGCGCCTTTCTGCAGTCATAATCTGCCACCATGGACACGCAAGTTTCTGGAGGACACGTCCGTTTCTCTTCGACATATTCCTCATTAAGTCCAAAGGTTTTGTTTTGACATTCCAGCGAATTGGCCATTTGTGGACATTTGCAGATGGGTATACATTGTGACGTTGCATTGAGCCTCAAATAGCCAGGTTGGCACGCACAGCCAGGTTTAGGGGGTGGCGCCTTTGAACAGTCATATTTTGACACTATGGATATGCATGTTTCGGGAGGACACGTCCGCTTTTCTTGCACATATACCTCGTTTTGTTTACAGCAGCATTTTTCTGTAACATAAGTAGACGAAAAATCCAAACTATTACTAACAAAAGGCAAAGCATACTACCTACTTACACATACCTACTACTTAAATTAAAATATGTCAAGGTAAGTATTGTGTTTTTGAGCCACCGTATATCTAAAACTACTTCATTCTTTCATGACAGAGTTTTATCAGTACTAAAATTGGGGAGATCAAAAGTCCTAGCAATATCCTTTTTCAAGCTTTGTGAATGCCTAAATCAAAAAATTCAATGATTATATAGCTATAATTTCATCTTAATCGATCGTCTGGCTCTGGCATTTATAAAGATGTTGCATTTGAATGTATGAATGTTCTTTATTTTAATTTGAGTTTTTCTCGATAGCTGTTCGTGCTAAGGTTACAGAACTTAATTTATTTAAAATTATTGATAAAGCATGGAAACTAAGTGATACCTTAACAGGAGGCCCAGTAGTCTGTTAAAAACCAGTTTTACCAATGGATTAGAGGTGCTTCCCCGCTGCCAACTATTTTTTAATGTGCGGTCAATTTATTATACGTTTTCCTTATAGCGTTTGGGTAGGTACCTAAGTACATACATTATATTTGCCTTCGTAACGTAGTAAGCAACAGTGTCATACGTATTGTTAGAAGTTTTTAGTCAGGTTAACTCGAAGTCAATTTGGTTGTGATTTGAAGTAGGTACCTAGGTATCTTTGTTAACGCGCATTTGACAATATTGTTGAAGTCTATGATTATATATTAATTTGTTAAGGTAGGTAGGTACTTAGAGTGCTGGTGCGTTTTAAAAATTGCAATACAAGTGACTAGTTATTAGAATATAATAGTGATTAATATTCTTTACAATTTTAATAGCCAATTTTACATGTTCCTGTTAAGTTCCAGTTATCTTGGCTAACCTGACAGATATCAAAGAGATTCTAGTCGCATTTTAAAATAAGAACCATGAGATAGGTACCTATTGACATTTGGAAACTGTGAATTAGTACCCGTAGCACCAAGAACCTTATAATGAATACTTATAAGATTCTTGCGTAACACGAACAGATATTGAAAAAATAACGGGAGTATAAATATTCGATAGAGTAATTTTGTATGAGAAATTAGTACAGCGCCATCTACGGCGCGAAATGAAATTTCTCGTACAAAATTACTCTATCGAGTACTAAGGGTATTGGGCCTTAAAATAAAAATGAACTTACCGGGGCCTACTCAAATGGAAAACGTTATAAGCGTTTCTATATTCTACATGTCTCTTCGACTCGGCGAAAGCGATATTATTTTGGTACTCAACCCGTCACTCCGCATTCAATCTTCAAACGCTTGTATCACAGAGTAACTAGAACTAGAGAGTACCTCAAAGAGTCCACTAGCGCCTCTGGAAATCGATGCGGAACTACTGACACGAAATTATAATAGCTGAAAATGTATTTTTTGTTTCTTATTATATATTTATTTTAGTTTTTTGTAATATCTTTATTTATAACAAAATAGAAAATATTAATGAAAAAGAACAAATCAAAACAAAGAAAATACAAAAACAACTATGATTTGGCTCGGTATTCGTACAACGGTATAAATGTTGTAGCACGGTAAATATCTATTAATATTGTAACTAGGGTTGCCACCTTTTTTGAACTAATAAAGTATATTGATTGCTAAAGCTAGTAAAAAGTACGTTGTATGGAAATAAAGTAATATTTATTTTTACCTTTAAAACATACTTTTTATTACTTTTGGCAATATTTAAACAAATCTTGTGAAATAAAGTATTTTCACGTACCTACTTTATTTTCCTCATAAAGTAGAGAGTACAATAACCCCGAAATAAAGTACAGGTGGCAACCTTAAATTGAGACCTTTTTGTCGCACGATACACCCGTCTACAGTATTTTAATTTCAGCTAAGTACCTACTTTCGTATCTTTCTAGTTTTGTAATTGCGTATAACCTGCGTAATATTTTAGAATCCATAATATTATAGGGAAAATGAAATAGGTAGGTACCTAGGTTAACAAAACTAACAGTAAAAACAAAAAACTGAAAAAGCTAAATACCTACATATTAAAGAGAGAAACAAATTATTTTCAAATCCTTCTGGCCGTAGTTAGTAGGCAATACCTATAGTAAAAAAAAAATATTTTAATAAAAGTATACTTAATCTTATTTTTTGGACTCCGGGTATTTAAACATGTCATCTCTGGAGTAATAAAATAATAAATATAATACAAACAGCACAATCTGCAATTTACCATAGTAAGTAAGTACTTGTATTTCAAACAATAATTAGTTCGTAGGTATATTACGTTCGTCACTGCGGCGCATTCGCGACTGTTCGTGTACCGAGTATTGTTGAAGTTGGAATACTGATAGATACAGTCAGTGGCACGAATCATGAAATTGGGTGGGGATTGCGCGGAACGCGTATTCTGGGTATGCGTTGCGGTGAGGGGCGCAGGCGGCGGGAGAGGGGCACGCACTATTGGTCGCTCACACGAGCACATGCGTGAATTTATCCCCACTCCGTCGAAAAATATTCATGATTCGTGCCACTGACTGTACCATTACCTTGATAGTAATGTCATGTAAATAAACGGAGGTGGTGTGGTAATCCGCTCTACGCTACTGGACTGGGTCATTAATTCGGGTGTCGAATTTTATCATTATTATTGTAATTCGCACCATGACCAAACTCAAAAACGATTTTCATTTTCATATTTTAATATAATTTTGTTTTTAATTACCTACTTTATAACCAGTTGAAATTATTTGGCAAACTTGAAGATTTTGTTGTGAAAGTTGATGGTTAAGATTCAGAGATGACGCTACTTTTGTTTCGACCGTTTGCGTTGTTCCAAGTGTGCCCCTCTTGTATTGTACTGTATGATCTGTGTTTAACGTTACGCTGGCTCCGACAGAAAGAAATGGTACTCAAATGGCTATTTTGACATGTAGATTTGCCGACGATAGCCAGCAATCGTACTAAAACGCAGCGAACGTCCATACCCTGTAGAAAGAAACAAAGTCGTACGACACGTGTTTTATTTTCAATTTTGAAAAGGGTTTTTTTGTTTCCTGTGATTTCTGCCAATAAAACTAATGGAGGAGATAAATCATAATAGTGATCTGTGTAAGAAGAACTGAAACAGGCCACTTAAGGCGTGGGGCCTCGGAATTAAAACCCCTATACCCCTAATCATCAGTAAGTACTTAGAATTAATTGATAAATTATGCAGTAGGTACTTTGAAGAGTATTCTTCTTTACAAAAGCCTGAAGGCATTGGCGTATCTAAAGATTATTTCCAGTGGGGCCGGGCCTCTAGTTCTGGGGCAAAGCCTAGGGTGCTTGACTAGAGCCGCGTTGGAGTTTTGAAAGGCAATAGAAAAGTATTATAGCTGGTATTTTTCTGGGGTGGGTATCAGGCTGTTCTGGGGTGTGCACGGCCCACCCGGCCCACCCGGCCCACCCCCTTCCTGCCAATGCCTGAAGGTTGTCATTTCGTAAGTATAAATTAGTTCCAGTTACTCGTAGGTACAATACCTAATTATGTAAAAATCTTTTTTCATTAGTTTCCCTTTCTTTAGTCGGTAATCACAATAAAATATGATTCCCTTATAATTAACATTTATCTTTCATGTAGCATGGAAATGAAGGATTAGTTGAGCTGTGTAATGATTTCAAATTTTCAATTAAGTACTTTTTATTGTTTCAGGTTGTGATAATTTCTTCTTGAATTTTCGTTCAAAATAGAATTTGCACTACCTATATTATAAGAAGATAAAGAAGAAGTGTAAAGACAATTATAGTTATGATTTCTGAAACTGTGGTAAGCTAATGGGCTGTGTAATGAGTGAGCGAAGCTTTGTACTAATGTATTTTATCACAAACACAACACAGAGAAAGCATTGATAATTTGATACAATGGCAAACAAAATAGTGTATAAAACATAAGAAAAATATGTCATAAGTCAAAGACTTCTATGTTGTACCTATACCTATTACCATAGCCTTCTATATTTCCAAGCCATGAAGTTGAGCAGAACGGCAACATCGCATGTGGTCAAGCACATAGTAATGCTATTACACATGTATAAAAAAGGAACAACAATTAAAAAATAATAAATTAAAAGTAAAAGCTATAAAGCATGTATCAAAAAAGAGGTCAGCTCGGCAGCTGGCCGAGTGATGGTAAGTGTTAACACTTTTAAATATAAACTTGATATTATACATAACATATAGTTAACTTCACCACCATAGACTATATCCTGACATGCTATAATTCAGTGCAGGTTGGCTTGGTGGGTCTGATCTGAGTTGAGTAGTGGTCCCCCGACACATATTTGGAAGTTAAATGCAGACATACAGACATAAGGCTTCAATAACACCCAATCTTTATGTTTAAGTTGCATCGGGGCTATGGTTTCCAGATCTAATAATGAGATTTCCTGACTTTTTCCCTGACTTTTCAGGAAATTTCTTGGCATTTAGTAAATCTACATCTACATTCTTAATTTAGTTGATATTTAATAATCTTTTCACACCAAGTGATTTAAAAAATTATGTGTTTTCATTAAGTTTTTACTGCTACAGTTATGAGTACATCCCTGACAACTACAGTTTTTATCCCTGTTTTCCTGATAGATGACTTAAATTCCTGACATGTCAGGAATGTTACTTGGTAATTAATATTCGCTAATTCTAATAAATTCTAATTCACTAATAATAATCACATAGTCATAAATTTACCTCTTTAATGAGTGAAAAAATAAAAATAGAATAAAAATAGTAATTGTTTTAATATAATGTTAACTTAAATAAATAAATACCTACTTTTTTACAGGTGACACTTAGAAGAAGGCCTGTTTGTAAGATATACTAGTTACAATAAGCCAAGCAAGACTGATTCAACTACTGATACAAGATGGTACCTATCTAACAAAATCATGGGCCTCAGTACTTTGTCTGCGTGAAAAGCTTTTTTTGCTATCCCTTGGGAACTTTGTGAAGGATGAAAGGACCCTATGTCCTTCTCTGTACCCCTGACAACATGTACCTAGTTATGTAAAATTTCATGATGATTCTAACAATTGTTTGTTACACCTCAAAACAAACAAACGGACTTTCTCATTTATAATATTATTAGTAAGGATGTGGTTGCTTTGTTATTATTATTTTTATACTTTTAAGTTCAAAAAGTAAATGTTCTCTTTGATTTAAATTTAAATTTGTTTTAATCTAACACCTTATAACTACCCTATTATTTTGATAATGCAAAACAACAACATATTGTTGAAATTTTTTTTTGTTTTGTAGATGTGATAGATAGTACACAAAATGAAAGGTTATAGGTAGGTAGTCAATATTTTATTTTATAATTATATCTAAACCAATACAATTAGGTACATGATTTTAAAGCACAAAGTAGGTACAGCCAGAACTTTTCCATCATGCTTCTTTTTATTTTATTATTACAGTACCTAAAGTTTCATAGTCTTGTTTGTCGCTTGGAGCAAAATATTCATTACTATAATTTTGTTCAATAGCTTCAGCGTATTTCCTGTGCACCATCGGGCACGTTCGACGTCCAAGGGTTAGCTTTTTCCAACATCTTTTCTAGCCAATTTAAAAGGTACTTGTGTATTATATTCTGCAATGTCAATATACCTATTGAATTGTATGTATCTGAAATTCAATAAGATTGAGTTAATAACAATTTAGGTAAATAAAAGACTTATTAAAAACCATAGCGGTATTTTGATTTAATAAGTAGTCAGTATATAATGTTACGGCTTATTTGCCGAAGTGCCCGAATAGCTGGCTAAAACTATGTGTAGCCTATGTGTAGTTTGGGGTATGAAGAAAGTTATTTGTATTATCTGTTAAAAAAATCATCATCATCATATCAGCCACACGACACCCACTGCTGGGTATAGGCCTATCGGCTACACCTAGTTTTATCCGCACTTTGGGTATTAGCCGTAACATTATAATTATATACTTAATAGGAACCATGTAATAATAAGTATTATTTACCAGCATTCTTGATCACTTTTTTGTTTGTTTCATCCTTTGGTCAGAAAAGAGAGTCATGTTTTCTTGCCAATTATATTCCGTAAGTATTGTAGGTATCTTGAACTGAAATAAATGTAAGTAATGATTGATAAATCCATACGATAAGTCTTAAGAGTGGTATTTTGATGTAAGTAATATAAAGTTCTTACTTACTTACTAAGTAAATATATCTTATTTATTATTATAGGTATCCATGGCATATGATTACTGACTGAGCAAGGGTTTATTATAAAGAAAATTAGGTAGGTACTATACTATTCTAATTAATTAGTTTAGTAGTAGTAAACACATTACACAACACAGAGGAAATAATCACCACGTAGTAAGTAAAGTACCTTACGTACAATTTGACATTAGGTGCATTCCAACAGACTAATCGCTGAGTCATTGATCACCATAAAGAACATTTTAACCATGAAAAGAAATGGCAGTATAATATGATCGTCATCTCGTATGTGCTTACTCACTCACTCTTACTCCTTCTGGCTTGTGAGTTGTGAGTAGGGCTTGCAATTCGAATACTTCGAATATTCGGCTTATTTTGCTATTCGAATACTCAAGTCGGTGATATTCGAATATTTTCCACTTTGTTAGATTTAGGCGAAAGTCTTTCATTAAATACCCGAATAGCGCTAGAATGAAGCGTTAGTTAACGTTCACAAAAAAGAATTTCCGTCACTGAGGATCTAGCTTTATCTGAAACCAATTACTGCAGGACTTACGATGCAATTCGAGGTTAAAAAAAAATAGTATGTAAATAAGCTAGGGTGACCATGAAGTATTATTTTTTGCGGACATTGTATTGAAGTTTATTGAGACTGTATGTGGCGTATGTGCACATTACTTTTAGGTTTTTACACGACTGCCCAAAATTGTATAATTTTGTGTTCAGGGTTCATGTATGTTTGTAGTTACCTATGTGAGTTTCTTTATTCCACCATAACTTCTAACTAGCTTAACGGAATTAGATGTTTGGGGTATCGTTAGAATCCTGACATCATTCCGAGTGACAATGGCTATATATTTTTTTGAAGTCAATATGGCGACTGTACGACGCCACTTTTAAATGTGAATAAGAATTAATTTCTGTGACGGGTCTGGGCGCTACTATGTATAATAATTATCTATTTAAAAAGTATATAAGTAGTATATCAGTTGTCTAGCACCCATATTACAAGCTTTGCATAGTTGGGGTAATCAATCAATCATTCGAATAATTCGAATGACCATCAACATGTATTACTAATTAGTAATGTAGATATTTTTTATATTATTTTATAGTATCACATTCACGAAGAAAACCAATATTGTTAATTTCCAATACTCCATAGGTAATATTCCACTACAAAAAGTATCGTTAATAAGAGATCTGGGTGTCCTTCTAGATAGTAAATTGCATCTGGATGCACATGTAGACAGTGTTGTGAATAAGGCTTTTCAAATGTATGGTTTTGTCATGCGTACTTGTGCAAATTTCAAGCGTCCTTCCTCCTACTTTGCCTTATATAGATCGCTAGTTAGATCACAGATGGAATATGGAACAATAGTATGGGATCCATTTTACCTAAAATATAGTGACCAACTTGAAAGAGTTCAAAAGAAGTTTGTACGATCTGTCAATTATAAATGCTTTCATAACAAATCGTCATACGTTGAACTTCTCAATAAATTTTCTCTGCTTTCTCTAAAATCGCGTAGAATGCTTATAAGTCAAACATTTCTATACAAAGTCATAAAGAATCAGTTTGATTGCACTCATTTAATAAATAATGTTTCCTTAAGCATACCAAGTAGATCTGAACGTATACGCAACTCCAGAGCACATAAACTCTTTGCTTTGAAAATGTGTAAAACTAATGCTGGTAAACGTGCGCCCTTGCGTCACGTTATGCAAAATTACAATGATCATTTTGTTGACATCGATTTGTTTAAGCTTTCTCCTGGGCAGTTCAGGACGGAAGTCCTGCTGCATCTTCAAAATTTAGATACGATGATGTAAGATCTGAAATTAAATTAAATTAAATTATAATGTACCTAACTATAGAAACTATTCAATTCTATAATGTAATATTGTGGATAACGTGGTTGTTTACAAAATAAGTATGTTTTTTATGTAAGTGTATAAGTATAACTTCATTTTGTAAATGTTTGTTGTTCCTAATAAAATAAAATAAATAAATAAAATAGCGCCACGGCGTTTTTTCTTGAGCCTCGTAGAGCCACTTCTCAAAAGTATTACTAATTAGTAGTAATTACTCGATTATTTAAATTAGTTTATTACTAATCTGACATTCGATTATTGAAATTAGTAATTAGTAGTTAATTCGATTATTGAAATTAGTAGTAATAATCGCGCATCACTATGGCGCTGTGTGAAATTGTCCAAGCATTTATTAATTTAATATCTGGGTGACCGAGCTTTGCTCGGATATTACTATTTATTGTAATATGGTGGTGAAAGCGCCATCTGGTGGTTTTTAGGGTTCCGTACCCAAAGGGTATTAACGGGAACCTATTACTAAGACTCCGCTGTCCGTCTGTCTGTCTGTCACCAGGCTGTATCTCATGAACTGTGATAGCTAGACAGTTGAAATTTTTACAGATTATGTATTTTTGTTGCCGCTATAACAACAAAAACTAAAAACAGAATAAAATAAATAAATATTTAAGAGGGGCTCCCATACAACAAACGTTCTTTTTTGCTGTTTTATGGTATAACCCTTCGTGCGTGAGTCTGACTCGCACTTGACAGGTTTTTTCTGGTGGTTTGACTGCCTCCGTGGTCGAATGGTTATAAACCGGTTTTCAAGATGTCGCTTTTCTACATATTCTGCGTGGAAAGAAAAATGCATGAAAACTCAAAAATTGTGGTGTTTAGGTGATAATCTAGAATCTACATTGTCATCTCAAACATTAACTACATTTTTTAAACTTATTTAAAAACAATAAAAATAAAAATATATATATAAACTTGAACATATGAAGTCAAAGTCAAATAAGCTTTATTCAAATAAACTTAATAATTAAGTACTTTTGAATCGTCTATATTTTCCTACCAGCTGTTCCAGACTTTTTTAGACTTTTTGAAAAAACAAAAATAAGTCACCGAGCGGGATTCGAACCCGTAACACTTGTTTCTTGCCGACAGTGGCCGGCCGGACGAAATTAGCGACCATATTCTGCGTCGGAAGAAAAACGCATGAAAACTCTAAAACACGCGTTTTCCCAAACATAAGACTAATCTAGATCGATTGTTTACCCCCGAAAACCCCCATATACCAAATTTCAGCGAAATCGTTAGGGCCGTTTCCGAGATCATAGAAAAAAATAAATACAAAAATTGCTCGTTCGAAGGTATAAGATAACGATTATAGCCTTTCTGTCCATCAACATACGTACATTGTTGTCACCC
The DNA here is from genome assembly GCA_928269145.1 of Agriphila tristella. Lineage (NCBI taxonomy): Eukaryota > Metazoa > Arthropoda > Insecta > Lepidoptera > Crambidae > Agriphila > Agriphila tristella. The sequence continues at coordinate 22,754,842 of OV743436.1, read as the reverse complement.
TATCTTAAAAATCTCATACAAATTTAATCATGGATTTTATTGTAACTACCTGCAGTGATTGGTTTTAGATGCAGCTAGATCCTCAGTGACGGAACTTGTTTTTAATATTAATTGCTTTACAACTTGCGTGAAGCAAAATTCACGTAATGTGACAGTTTTAAGTATGTATGGGCCATACAGTGTAATGGTTCGAAATATTGTTTTCACTTTTTTCTATTGAGGTGTCGTTATGCGAACGAATTTCAAGTATTATATACTGTCACTTATCAAACGTGACGCTGCTATTACAGACTGCTTCATTTGGCTCCAAACGGTTTAGTTGTCGATATTTTGACAACTGAAAACTGGTACAGACGGTTCTGTATGTGCCATGTTGTACGATGTTCGAGTGTTAAATCTTATCCGCCTTACTAATAAGGAACTGCAACCCACCCCTTTAACAGCTGTGTAGCTAAGCTATGACAGTGATAGAGGTATTATAGATCGTATACACAGTTGTTTACTAATAAAGACTTTCATTGTATTGGGTATTGTATACACACTGGTTATAACGAATGTGACTTGCAACACTGCTGCTCACGTTCTAAAACAACATCATCTTTAATTATTTTCTAGTGAAATATAAATAAATTAATAATTTAAATCTTATACCGGTTCCACACTCGCGCCGCGAAAGCCCGTGAAGGCCAAGAACCGCGAGTGTGAAGTGTGGAGGGTTTCGCGGCTTCGCGTTCGCGCTTCGCGGCGTTCCCCGTCCGGTGGTTTTTGGTCCGTGTCAAAAGGCTTGTGTGCCGAACTAAGGTTGCCGTGATTCGTGGCCGCGGTTCACGCGCGAGTCTGGAGGGCTATATTTTTCGCACCGTTTTCATGCGCGAACCGCGCCCGTGATTTGCGGCGCGAGTGTGGAGCCGGCTTTATATTGAGGCTTTATCGTGATTAAACTGTTAAGAAAACCTGTTTATTTTTAATCCTTATACTATTTTCACCAATATTTTAGACTTAAGCGTGTGGGCCGGAGAGTCGCATGCTTTTAAAACTTTAGATCGCGATATCTTTGTCCCTGTCGCGTTACATGAGTAACGAATGTGTTCGTAGCTGTAACAATGAATATGTAACGGCTACAAATACATCAACCCACCGGTACAGGCTCAGATTGATCTGGAATTCGACGATTTAACCAAAAACATAACCTCAAAGCATGCGACTCTCCGGCCCACATGCTTTTGTCCATAATTCTGCCGAGAAGCCGGTACAATCGAATTGATATCAGAAATAAGAACGTATATCATCAGTACATTACTTCTAGGTGGTTTTAGAATGGAATTATGCATGTGGTACGGAGAGTCGCATGCTCACTTAAAAACAAAGAATGTCTGCCAGCTGTCAGTCAACTGTCAAAAGCGTTTTGTTACGTGCGACATATGCACAGATTTTCCGTTTGATCAGAGGGCTTACCAACAGCAAATAAGAAACCGTTTAGTTCAAAAGCAGGCCTTAAACAGGACTGCTTAAGGCCTGCTTTCATACTAACCTTTGAGGTCATAGTACGAAAAAGTAAGGCAGTTCAATATAAGTCCTGCTATAAGAGCTCAGTACCTGGGTGAACCGAGCAAGCTCGGTTATTAGTATTTATTGTAAATGGTGGTGTTTAGGTGATAAAAAAGTGCTTTAGCTACTTACTTTGGGATCAGAGCAATGTATGTGATGTTTTTTCGATATTCGTAATCTCAACCTTACATTACTCGTTTTGTCACAGAGTAACGCCATCTATTGTCAATTTCTCTCATTACATAGCTATGGAATAAGATGTAGTTAATACATAATAATTCCGCGAGGCGTAGTAGTTAGTTTTTATGGCATTATCCGAGAGATGGCGTCAGAAAACGTACCCGAAAAACTTTTTAAAATTTGTATCGGTAAATTTTCGTTTTGCACTATTGCTTCATAAGTCTCAATAAAATAAAAACTCGAAAGCAACATTAACAACATTTTTTTAAACTTGTCTAAAAACAATAAAAAATATATGTATAAACTTGAACATAAAACAAGTAAGTCACCGAGCGGGATTCGAACTCTGAACACTCGTTTCTTGTGGTCCACGTACTAACCCGCTGAACCAAACAGACATTGGCCGGCCGCGGGTGAAATTAGAGACCATATGCTGCGTCGAAAGAAAAACGCATGAAAACGCAAAAACGCGCATTTCCCCAAACGTAAAACCAATCTAGATCAATTGTTTACCCCCGAAAACCCCCATATACCAAATTTCAACGAAATCGTTAGAGCCGTTTCCGAGATCACAGAAATATATATATATACAAGAATTGCTCGTTTAAAGATATAAGATAGTAAGGCCCTGGTTCTGACTCATACATTGTGGTGCTAATCTGTATCACTAACGAAACGTGTTGGTCGTGGTACGTGTTGCTATTAAGTGTCGGGGTTACAAAAAAAAAACACTTTCAAACATAAATAACTCTTAAAACATAAATTTTCGTAAAAATATGAATATTTTTTATGACTTACTAATTACATGCCTACATTTTGAAAAAAAAAAACAGAAATGCTATACATTGTTTGGTTTTTTTCTATGCGACTCTGCCTGATGTCCTTTGAATCCGCCCGATATTTTAGATGCAGCGACGGAAATGAATGACTCAAGGCTGAGACAGGCATTTTTTAATTTCGCGGGTCTCGCTGTGAAATCTCGCATAGGTACATGCTTCAATCACGCAAGCCTTGCTGCGCAATATACCCGTCCACCCGGATGAAGCCACAGATTACAAGAATAGTAGATAACATTAAATTAACTAAATATGACGCTGCGAGGCCGTTTTTTTTTGATAAAACCACAAGACAAGATTAGTGGATAAAACTGACTAATTATACAAACGCAAAAAAACCGTCGGGGGCTGCATTACCTGCCCCGAAATAAACTAGTATTGTGATTAATTTATGTTAATAGTTAGAGAGATAGCAATGGCAGCCCCAGACGGATTTTTCTTGAAGCGCCAGCAAAAAATCTATTTCAAACTCAATAGGGAATATGCATAAGTAATTATTATAAATAAATAAAATTGAGCTTGATCGCAGCGGACACTTGAAATAACATGATGGAACAGAAAGAAAAATAAAAAAAATGAATTATTTTAGTTTTATCACACGATGAAATCAGGGGAAAATAACGATATTTTTTTTGATTTTCGGATATATTGCACTTAACAGTCAGATAGAATATCCAATAAGAAATAATATTTTGTATGACACATATGTACTAAAACGCAAAATTTAAGGAGATAATTGAAGATTCTTAGCTAACTCCATATTAAACGCGCTGAAACACACCTGAAACGTCACATATTTATATAGAGCGTTTTCGGCGGGAGCTGATGCGTGCTAACTTCAAGTAACTATATTACGAGAAAAAAACGCAAGAGAAAAGTTTCAATATTACAGTTGATTTTCTCAAGCATTAAGGTCCAAACAAATTATCGGACGCGGCTTATGGACGCGGCTTACTGCCGCGGCTGATAAGGTGTGAACACTCTAATAACATCCTGCGTGCCAGATAGCTATCGGACGTCCGATGACGTCATATTAGTCGATTGTTACGTCCGCGACCTACTACATCCGATAGTTTGCACACCTGCCGCGGCTGATCTGCAGCCGCGGCAGTAAGCCGCGTCCGATAATTTGTTTGGACCTTTATACTATTGATTTTGATTTAAAAAAAAATTGATGCATATTTCCTATTGGTGGATTTTGTTCGCTGGCTATCGAATCAGCGGCCAGCTCTGCCACCGGCTAAAGCCTCGATTACATACGCCGATTTAGCGTCCTTACTGGGGACCCAATTTCAGATTGGAAACGAAGCCCCGAATTGGATCCTAGTTGGGGAATTTAAGGGTTGCCTCCCTAGCCAAGGCTATATAGGTAAGGCAAATGAAACTTTGATCATGCAGCCAAGTCTTCAGACATATTTTTTTCTTTAGTTTGCATTTATGCGGGTGTATTACTTACTACCGGCACGTAATTTGGCAAGACAAAGATGAGACAATAGATGCGCAGCAGCTACAAACACTAAACTCGGTGCATCTTTTGTCTCATCTTTGTTTTGTCAAGTTATATGACGGCACCTATATCACATTATAAGTAGCCCCTGGATGATCAAGCATGGCTTGTTACTAATTTACATTGCATTACCACCACCACTACCATTTTGAGTGCGTACTAAAAATCCAAGATGGGGGCCAACTTTTTTGTTTTTGGGCCGATTTCGATAAAACTCTGTTTTTGGTACTATTTTTACAAGAAACTAACAACTCAATTTTCCAAATACTAAAAATCCAAGATGGCGGTCATATTTTTTGTTTGTGGGCCGATTTCGATGAAACTCAGTTTTTGGTACTATTTTAGCAAGAAAATAACAACACAAATTTTCAAATACTAAAAATCCAAGATGGCGGCCAACTTTTTGTTTATGGGCCGATTTCAAAGAAACTCGGTTTTGTTTCTACTTTGACATAAAAATAACAACGAAATGTTAAAAATAATAATAAAATATCCAAGATGGCAGCCAACATTTTTGTTTGTAAGCCGATTTCAATGTAACTCTGTTTTTGGTACTATTTTGACAAGAAAATAACAACTCAATTTTTTAAATACTTAAAATCCAAGATTGCGGCCATCTTTTTTGTTTGTGGGCCGATTTCAAAGAAACTCGGTTTTGTTACTACTTTGACAAAAAATAACAAGGAAATGTTAAAAATATTAAAAAATCCAAGATAGTGGCGTAGTTTTTTGTTCGTAGTCCGATTTCGATAAAACTCGGGTTTTGGTACTAACTACTACTATTTTTAGTATTTAAAAAAATGTGCTGTTATTTTCATGTTAAAATAGTACCAAAAACCGAGATTCATCAAATTCAGCCCACAAAAAAAATGTTGGCCACCATCTTGGATTTCTTAATATTTTCAATATTGCGTTGTTATATATAAATTATATATAACAACGCAATATTATGTTATATATAATAAATTGGCCCACAAACAATAAAGTTGACCGCCATCTTGGATTTCTTAATATTTTCAATATTGCGTTGTTATTTTCTTGTCAAAATAGGACCAAAAACCGAGTTTTATCGAAATCAGCCCAAAAACAAAAGTTGACCGCCATCTTGGATTTTTAGTATTTGAAAAATTGTGTTGTTATTTTCTTGTTAAAATAGTGCCAAAAACAGAGTTTCATCGAAATCGGCCCACAAACAAAAATGTTGACCGCCATCTTGGATTTTTAATATTTTCACCATTTCGTTGTTATTTTTTGTCAAAATAGTAACAAAACCGAGTTTCATCGAAATTGGCCCACAAACAATAAAGTTGACCGCCATCTTGGATTTCTTAATATTTTCAATATTGCGTTGTTATTTTCTTGTCAAAATAGGACCAAAAACCGAGTTTTATCGAAATCGGCCCAAAAACAAAAAAGTTGACCGCCATCTTGGATTTTTAGTATTTGAAAAATTGTGTTGTTATTTTCTTGTTAAAATAGTACCAAAAACTGAGTTTCATCGAAATCGGCCCACAAAAAAAATGTTGGCCGCCATCTTGGATTTCTTAATATTTTCAATATTGCGTTGTTATTTTTTTGTCAAAATAGGACCAAAAACCGAGTTTTATCGAAATCAGCCCAAAAACAAAAGTTGACCGCCATCTTGGATTTTTAGTATTTGAAAAATTGTGTTGTTATTTTCTTGTTAAAATAGTGCCAAAAACCGAGTTTCATCGAAATCGGCCCACAAACAAAAATGTTGACCGCCATCTTGGATTTTTAATATTTTCACCATTTCGTTGTTATTTTTTGTCAAAATAGTAACAAAACCGAGTTTCATCGAAATTGGCCCACAAACAATAAAGTTGACCGCCATCTTGGATTTCTTAATATTTTCAATATTGCGTTGTTATTTTCTTGTCGAAATAGGACCAAAAACCGAGTTTTATCGAAATCAGCCCAAAAACAAAAAAGTTGACCGCCATCTTGGATTTTTAGTCTTTGAAAAATTGTGTTGTTATTTTCTTGTTAAAATAGGACCAAAAACCGAGTTTCATCGAAATCGGCCCACAAACAAACATGTTGGCCGCCATCTTGGATTTTTAATATTTTGACCATATTTTCGTTGTTATTTTTTGTCAAAATAGTAACAAAACCGAGTTTCATCGAAATCAGCCTACAAACAATAAAGTTGACCGCCATCTTTTTTATTACATAGTTCTAGTGGCCTTTTTCCGTCCGGCTTCATCATCAAACCATTTCCTATCAGAGTACTCATCAAAACCTATTTTACGTTTCCGTTAATAGTGAAAACTCATTGCTTAATCTATGTAGAATAATGTTATTGTCAAGTACTGGTGACAACCCTAATCAGTGAAATCATGTCCTAATTGGGGCATAGTGTGATCGCTACATCCAATTTGGGTTCCTAGATTGGATCCCCAGTAAGGAAGCTAAATCGGCGTATGTAATCGAGGCTTAACGAATAAGGAAGAAATACCGAATCAGGGAGCGGCGCGGCTACGGTAATATGCGGCGGAAGCACAGAGACTAAGGCTGGCCCCAGACCTACCGGTTCCATTTCTTTGCTTTGCTGTTCTACCATGGACCGCCGGCCAAGAGGCTCATTTTCAATCTATCGCATATTTTGACCTGACCACATTGGCAAGATAGCCATTAGTTTGGTGTTATCAAATATCGTCGTCTGGGGTGCGATAAGAAGTTTTAGTTTTCGTTTTAAAAAAAAACTGCTGTTTTATACAAAAATTAATAACGAAATTATCAAAATGTATGAAACAGTTCATTTTTTTTCGCGAGTTCAGATTTAGTCCCATAGTAAAAGTTGTTCAGTTTTATTATGGTCCCTATCTACCATATTCAGTTTTATAGGGCTTTACCAAACATCTTGTATAAATAAGCGATCGAGTTATTTTTAACGATCGGAGTCCATGTTCAGGGTGGCATATCGCCTAAAAGCTTCCTACTTCGCAATCCAGGCGATGATATTTGATAAAACCAAGCTAATGGCTATCTTGCCAATTTGGTCTAGTCCCAAAATGCGATAGATTGAAAATTACCCTGGTTGGCCGGCGGTCTTTCAAGCAAGGTAGCACAGCAAAGAAAAGAAACGGAACCGGTAGGTCTGGGGCCAGCCTAACACGCAATTTATTTAACCTAATTAATTAAGTACCTAAATGAAAGAAAGGCATAAGTAAATTCTATACGTGATATGTATTTGGAGTATTAGACATTTTAAAAATTCATTTGAACTTAGACTTTTTAAATTATGACTATCTGACCGTGTTTTACATTTTCGTTTTCGACATTTTAATCGTTAGACTTTCTAATTTCGTCTAATTCGTTAGCTTCCCGTTCTCGGTTGTAATGTACTTTTACTCGATTTACCGGAATGCACCACATTAATGCGTGCTGAAAAAATCAGGGGCTGAAAATAACTAGGACGAATTTTATTTTTTCCATGCTAGTCGATTCTGAAAAATTATCGATGACTCAGCGAATAGTCTGTTAGAATGCACCCAAAGTCATGACACGAGACTATCGGTGTTTTCGTTCTATGTATTCTGTGTTTGTAGAATGGAACAAGCGTTTGTGATGTTAATGTACTTTTGAGTACCAAATTAGTGTCGATATCGTTTAAGCGTAGGATTTTGTATAGAGAAACGCTTAGAAATATTTTTATGCAATATGATTTGACTTGATTTTGGATTACTTATGGTTTTAAATTAACAATAATGCAATGTTATGTGTGTAATACAGTCACAGGCATCCGATGGATGACTATTTGTTTAATTTAAGGTAAGATCATAGTTTTATTTGATCAAATAGAAACATTGTACATTTGAGTACGAATCAACAAATTCGTGACGCTTGATCACGTGACCTATGTCAATCCCATACATTGTCTTTCTATTCTACTAGCGTTAATTGTAGTAAGTGGCCATTTGAGTAGGCCCCCTGGTGTGTAGGCCGAAGCCAAAACAATAAGGCAGGAAGTTATGACAAACGTACTTCTCATGTCGACGGCTTAGACCAACTAGTACCATAAGAATTTATTATTTTGCTAGTAACTAGTTAATGGTTTAGTGTTTTTTTTATCATTTAAATACTTGCCAGCCTGCTAGTGTTGCAGCATGTTTTTGTGTTATACTTAAATAAACCGACTCTTTTTATTATGTTTACATTTTCATTACAATGAAGTGGGAGATTTTATTTAGTAAGAATTCTTATTTAAAAAATAGAGTTTATGTTATTTTCCTTGATTATAAACAAACTTACATTTGCATTAAGTTGTTAAAAGGCGGTACCTAATAACAATAAAAAAGTTCAGCAAATCTGCACAGTATTAACCATAGACATAGAAAAATTTTCGCTGCGCTCAAGAAGACCAACAAAGCGTGGAAAAGAGAAGTTAACATCATACGGACATTGTCTATGTAAAAAAGAGACAAAGGATCAAGTGACATGTGCCAACATTTTTTACAGTAAGAGCCTCTAGCGTCATGAGCAATCACAGTTTGTTTAAAATATTTCTGAATGAATAAATAATGAAAAAATATTAGAAAAAATCGACTCACCCGTAGCAACTCAGACGGGATACGAACCCGCACCCTTAGGAATCCGGCCCAATGCACTACCAATTATGCTAGCGAGCCACCAATGAATTTGGCGAAATTTTCTAATACTTTTTACGTTTCCGCTGAAGATCAGCGCCATCTCACCAATGTGAAGAGAATTACTTCGACATTTGAATGCAGCCCCATTACAGGTGCTAGACAATCAATTAAGGTGAAACAGTTATATAATTTTCAACTTTTAGATTTTTGCATTCACAATGCTACTGCTACGGGTGAGTCAATTTTTTCTAATATTTTTTCATTATTTATTCATCTTAATATAAAAAATAGCATTGTGAATGCAAAAATCTAAAAGTTTAAAATTATATTTCTGAATCTTAATTAGAATTTAAAATAAAGGTATCGTGGAGTACTCATGTCATTGCTCATTTGCTAGGCGGGACGCTAGGGGCTCTTACTGTAAAAAATGTTGGCACATGTCACTTGATCCTTTATCTCATTTTTACTTAGACCGTGTCCGTATGATATTAACTTCTCTTTTCTACGCTTTGTTCGTCTTCTTGAGCGCAGCGAAAATTTTTCTATGTCTATGGCTGGGACAATACAAATAGAAGTAACGAATGCTGTCAAAAAAATTCAAAGTGACTCGGCTAAAACATCACTTACTATAATAAATGAACAGAAAGTGATTAGAGAAGAAATAAATATAGTGAATAATAAAATCCAAACCATAGAATCTCAACTGGAAAACCTAGAGATCACAAAAAAGAAAATTGTTCTATATGGCCTACCAGAAAGTCAAAATGAAAACAGATATGATCTTTATGAAAATGTCAATAACATTTTTGCAGACATCATGGAGTTGGACACCAATCCATACATAGAAGAAATAAAGCGCATAGGCAAAAAAGGAACCCGCAGACCATTAGAAATTGAGTTCACAAGCAGGAGGTTTGCACAATATATTACAGAAAATTCCCATTACTTTAGAAACACTGGATTGGCTGTTGGTATTTTTCTGTCTGGAGAAAAGCTACGAGAGAGAAATATTTTAAAACAAAAATTACAAGAAATGCGACAAAATGGCTACCACGCTGTCATAAAAAATAATAAATTATTCATAAATGGTCAACTATACGAAGAGCCATCTACAAAAATCCAACAAACGGAAGATGTTACTAATATAATCAAGGACAAACAGTCATCAAAGCAGCCGTCGACTGGAGGAGAAGCCCCAAGTCAACTTAATAATACATTTCGATCACAATATTTGTAAAATAACATTCCAAAATATACAAAGTATAGGAAATAAATTACACTTAGTTGAAGAATTACTATCTGATGAAAAATTTGATATAATTTCATTTTCTGAACTCGTTAGAGATAAAAACTTTTGTGAGACAATTGTACTACCAAGTTATAAAATAGCATCACTGTTTTGTAGAGAAAAACATGAATGGGGAGGAGTATGTATTGCAATAAAAGAAAACTTAGAGTATATTGTAAGAGACGATATTGTTAAATTTTCAAAAGAGTTTATTATAGAGTTTAGTGCTATTGAGTTGCCTCAAATAAATACTGTTGTAATAGGATTATATAGAGCGGATCGATATATTAATATATTCTATGAACAAATGATAAAACTATTGAATAAATTACATAAACAAGATAAAAACAAAAACATTATTATAGGTGGTGATTTCAACATAGACATATTGAACACCAAAAATAAAGTGACACGAGAATTCTTAGATTTCATGCTTTCATATAATTTAACACAATTAATAAAAGACCCCACAAGAGTTACAAAAACATCATCAACCGCTATTGATTTAATTTTCACAAATTACAAATCTCTTGTAAGTAAATCATATGTAAAAGATCACGGTCTTTCAGACCATAAGTCTGTAAATGTAAAACTGCATCTAGAAAATTTATCACAATGTAATAAAAAATCCTGGAAAGTTAAAAAAAGAGTATTTACAAATATAAAAATATCACAGTTTAGAAATGCATTAAAAAATATAGATTGGAAACATGTTATCAAGTCATCAAAAGATATAAATAAAAATTATGAAGCATTCCATTTAACAATACAAAAATTATTAAATAAATATATCCCAATAGAAAAAATAAAAATGAAAAATAAACCTAAAAATACATGGCTCACAAAAAACCTTAAAAAAGCATGCAAACATAAAAGAATCCTTAAAACATTATTAAACGAAAGTAATAGCAAAGTTCTAAGAAAATATTACAAACAATACACCAAAATTTTAAAAAAATGTGTTAAAACTTCAAAAAAATTAGAATATACTAAACAAATACAAAAATCAGATAATAAATACAAAACAATGTGGAAAATCATAAATACTAAAACAGGGAAAAATAGTAATAAGCTATATAAAAATATAAAACTAAAAATAAATAACAAAATCATAGAGTGCCCAAAAACAATAAGTGAAATATTTAGTAATACATTTTCAAATATAGGTTTAAATAAACATACAAACTTAACAAAAAATGCTCACACAGTTATAAACCCACCTTCATGTTCCATGTATTTAAGTGCCGTAGATGAAAAAGAAGTAGAAAAAATCATAAAATCCTTAAAAAACAAGCACAGCTGTGGTTTTGACGATGTCCCACCTGCCCTGATAAAACAATGCTCCAAAGAATTATCTGAACCATTAGCATTCCTTATAAATCAAAGTTTTCAAGAAGGCACATTTCCAGATCTATTAAAAATTTCTGTAATAAAACCAATTTATAAAAAAGGTGACAAAACATCACCACAAAACTATAGGCCCATAGCACTTTTACCATGTTTCTCTAAAATATTTGAGAAAGCAATGTGTAATCGCCTGTACAAATTCCTAGAAAAATTTAATATTCTTGATGAACACCAAAATGGCTTCAGAAAGGCAAAGTCTACAACCCTTGCAGTTTATCGGTACATACAAACAGCTCTGAAACATATTGATGAAAAAAACTATGGGTTAGGTTTGCTATTAGATATGACAAAGGCGTATGAAAGTGTAGATTATAACATCCTACTGTCAAAATTATATGGTTCAGGTATACGGGGTCCTAGCCATGTTTGGTTCATATCTTATTTACAAAACAGAAAACAAAAAGTACAAATAGAAAACTATGACATCCAAAAAAATGAAATTAAATCTGTACAATCCCAGGAAAGAGTCCTAACTCATTCGATTCCTCAAGGTAGCATTCTTGGTTGTGTCCTTTTTCTTATCTACATTAATGACCTGCCCAAAATAATAAAAAACGATATAACCCTTCCAGTATTATTTGCGGATGATATATCCATTCTAATAAAATGTAAAAATTCAGAAAATGCAAACTTCGTTCTCAAAGAAACAATCCAAACTTTAACAACCTGGTTAAAAAGTCACAACTTAGAAATAAACTATTCAAAAACAAAAATATTGCAATTCCGACCTTATTGTAAAGTCCCCTTAAACATAAATAATAAATTCGAAAATAACGAAATAGAATCAGTTGATACATTCAAACTTCTTGGTATAGTAATAGATACTCACCTAAATTGGAAAAGTCACATACAACACATTAAATCGAAACTATCTAAATTCAGCTACGCTCTTTTTGAATTAGTACATAGCACGAATACAGAAGCAGCACTGTCAGCATATTACGCATATGCTTATTCACAATTAAAATACGGAATAATGTTATGGGGAAACAGCACAAACGTAAATGATCTCTTTATTATGCAAAAAAAATGTGTTAGAATAATAGCTCAAATAGATAATACTCAATCGTGTAGACCATATTTTATTAAATTTAACCTACTCACACTCCCATCTCTCTATATATATGACATATGTATATTTACCTATAAAAATATAGAAACTTTTACCAAAGTAAAAGATACTCACAACATAAATACGAGACACAAAAACAGATTATACTTACCACAATCCAGAATAAAAATGCTTAATACCAGTCCTTATTATATGTCAGTTAAAGTCTTCAATAAACTACCAACTTTTATTAAAAATGAACCAAACCTCAAATTATTCTCTAAGTCATTGAAATCTTACTTAATACAAAAATGTTACTACTCTGTAAAAGAGTTTATAAATACATAAAATATATTAATAATATTAGGATCTGCCCAAAGATATATATTTTTATTCTTATTGGTTTAAGTGCCTATTTGTAAATGTTAATTAAAAGTACCATAATAGTACTGTCAAAAATTTGCTATACCTAAATGGTCACTAAGTCATGCACTTCATTATTGTATTGTAACACCTATCTGTACACTTAGTTGCAAATAAACATTTGATTTGATTTGATTTGATTTTGATTTGACATAGGCCTTCCTTATACCCATTATTTGGAACGTGTATGTCAAATCTGGCCACTGAATTGTGTTGTGTGTGATTTCAGATGTTGTTTTATAGATCTTGCAAAGTTTTAGGCGACGGCTACACTCAAAGTATTTACTGTGATCCATCAGTATTTATCAAATTCCATGGTATATAATGTGCGTGTAGGCTAGTGGAATGTGGAATTTCAGTATTTTCTTGATATCTGAATTCCGGCGGGCTGATTATCTAATTAAAAACCACCTAGAGACTGGTTGCAGTTCACAGAAGATCGTGATCCATTGCTACTTTCTTTTTGGGTTAAAAAAAACATTCCAAAGAAAAGTGGCAATGTATGTCAAATGCAACCGGTCGCTAAATAGTTTCTTTTTAGATAATCAGGGTGCGGAATGCAAATTCCACAATTTCTAGTGTTGCCAGTAGTCGTTTCTAAGAAAGTACATTTTACGTTACTTTTGGTTAAGTCTTTTTGTTTATGGGTCGATTTGACCGTTTACGATGAAACTCGGCTTTTGGTGTTATTTTGACAAGAAAACAGCAAAGCAATGTTAAAAATTATAAAAAATCCAAGATGGCGGCCATCTTTTTTGTTTGTGGGCCGATTTCGATGAATATCGGTTTTTACTTCTATTTTGACAAGAAAACAGCAAAGCAATGTTAAAAATTATAAAAAATCCAAGATGGCGGCCATCTTTTTTGTTTGTGGGCCGATTTCGATGAATATCGGTTTTTACTTCTATTTTGACAAGAAAACAGCAACGCAATGTTAAAAATTATAAAAAATCCAAGATGGCGGCCATCTTTTTTGTTTGTGGGCTGATTTCGATGAATATCGGTTTTTACTTCTATTTTGACAAGAAAACAGCAACGCAATGTTAAAAATATGAAAAATCCAAGATGGCTGCCAACTTTTTTGTTTGTGGGCCGATTTCGATGAAATGTAAGTTTCAGCATCTCTATGATTCTCATGATCGGCGCCTTCGCTCTGCCAATTCTCTTTCTCTATTTACTCCTCTCGGGGACTTGGCTGAAAATCAGTGTCTGGTTCCTCGGAACTATCAACACTGAGCTGAGTTCCTTTTCAGACTGCCACTGCTGCACACTCCGGTACGGTACTATCATGGACACTGTGTTAGTTTTAAGTTATCTCTGAATTGTTCCTGTTATTGTTGTTTTGTGTTGTAGTGGTTTATGAATAAATAATTATCTTATCTTATCTTATCTTATCTTATCCTCTCTTTCGTTCTGGGTATATGTCTGACTCCTTCACACTGCAAGCGACGCGTCTCTGGAACGGTCTCCCCGATTCTATTAGAAGAGCTCCTAGTAAGTTTTCTTTCAAGAAACAAGTTCATGCACATCTGTTGGAGGGCTTATGCCCGTGATGTGGAAGGGTCAACGTCACTACTTATCCAAACCCAGTATTTGGTGTATATAATGTATTATATGTAAGTACATATATATGTTTATATATTTATATTTTTATATTTATTTCAATGTAAGTTTATTAATATTATATAACTCTTTATACATGTATTTATTGGTGTGTATCGATGTATTTTGTATGCATGTAAATATCATTCTTCTTAGACTAAGCTCCCATTGCATGAAACCTTACCTCACAATTACCGAATTAAAGCGTCTTTACAAGAATTTTTCGTTTTTCCAAGATATTGATATAGATTTTTTGAGGTGGCTGACCAGAAAAACTGCCAGGCTGAAGGCAGGCAACCCTATATATTCATGAATGGCACGTCGAGGGCTATCGATCTGCATCAATTTTACCTTTCCACCTGATGAGGTAAGTGACCCCATTTTTGGGCCTCATAAAACTTGGCTGACCTTGAAACCTGCCAGGGTAGGGGCTGGCAACCCATGCGGGTTTTGACCTCCGAATGTTTCTCTTTCGATGGGTAAACATTTCGATCTTCCACCTCATGATGTAATTTTCGATCAAAATAGCGGTAAGAAAACGAAAAAAAATATATGTTCTTCCAGGATATGCGATGGCAACCCACTAAAATCCAGTGTTCCTAAGTAATATCTATTACTGCAACACATTTCTGCTCTTCCACCTTGTGAGGTAAGGTTTCATGCAATGGGAGCTTAGTCTATCTTTATTTGTGCCGCATTCGCGTTTATCTGTTTACTGTTGGTTGACTGGTAGAGAATGCTATTAGCATTAAGTCCGTCATTTGTACCTTCAGGCGCGGTCGCAGCCTGAAATTTTGGGGGGGGTCACTAATAAATTTTGTAAATTTATAGAAGCAGTGCCGGTTTTAGCACTACCAGCGCCCTAGGTAATATTTCTACGGGCGCCCCCTATATGCGATTACAAGATTTTCAATTTTGCCTGTTAGGTAAAAAACGGCCGCGCAGCGCGTTTTTTTAGTCAGTTTCAACTACTAATCTTGTAACCTTACTTGTTAGTGGAAAAAAAAATGGCCGCGTAGCGCAGTTTTTAGTCAGTTTCATCAGCTAATCTTCTAACTTTGCTTATTTCAGTAAAAAAACCGCCGCGCAGTGCGTTTTTTAGTCAGTTTCATCTACTAATCTTGTAATCTTGCTTGTTTATAGTAAAAGAAAAGGCCGCGTAGCGCGATTTTTAGTCAGTTTCAACTACTAATCTTGTAACCTTGCTTGTTTGTGAAAAAAAAAATGGCCGCGTAGCGCAGTTTTTAGTCAGTTTCATCTGCTAATCTTCTAATTTTGCTTATTTCAGTAAAATAACCGCCGCGCAGCGCGTTTTTTAGTCAGTTTCATCTACTAATCTTGTAATCTTGCTTGTTTATAGTAAAGAAAAACGGCCGCGCAGCGCGATTTTCAGTCAGTTTCAACTACTAATCTTGTAACCTTGCTTGTTTATACTAAAAAATTGCCGTACAGCGCAGTTTTTGTCAGTTTCATCTGCTAATAATCTTATTACAGTAAAAAAAAACGCCACGCAGCGCGATTTTCAGTCAGTTTCATCTACTAATCTTGCTTGTGTATAGTAAAGAAAAACGGCCGCGCAGCGCGATTTTTAGTCAGTTTCAACTACTAATCTTGTAAACTTGCTTGTTTATAGTAAATATCATTTTGGTGCGGAACCCTAAAAATGGCCGCGCAGCGCAGTTTTAGGTCAGTTTCGTCTGCTAAACTTCAAATTTTGCTTATTACAGAAAAAAAACTACCGCGCAGCGCGATTTTTAGTCAGTTTCAACTACTAATCCTGCTTGTTTATATTAAAAAATAGCCGCGATTTTTTGCCAGTTTCATTCGTCGCTTGGTCGCTCATCACCAGGTATATACGATTGATAGTCGACCGGTGGTCGGGCGTTTTCGGCGCCCCACACACGAGGGCGCCCAGTGCAATCACACCGCCCAAGTAGCACATTGGCTGATCAAGTGTTAAATTATACACCTACATAAGGTTAAAAGTGTGATTAAAGATGTTTAAAGGTTTTCGTAGCTTCTCAAGGCTGATATGTTGCATTTAAAAAAGTTATTTATTCAATAATCTGTAAAAGGCACTCCAGAAATACTTAATTAAGCTATGGGCTGTTTAAGAGTTCATAATACATGTTTTACTACGTTTGCAGCTGAAAAGCGGCGTAAAGAAATTCTTCTATAATGTTTTTTGCTGTTGAATGGTCTAAAATTAATCCTTTCTAACACCAACTGGTTAACAGTACGTCTGAAAGGTATTGTAAAGTTAGAAGCTGTACATTGATCTTGAAGGCATCTTTTATGACGCTTTTGAGCTACATGTGGAGTAATATAATACCACTGTAAGGTTGTCTGGTTAAGATCATTAAGGAAATACTTTTAACAGCCTGTTGCTGCTGAAATTACGCCTAAGTAGAAAATAATAACTCTTCAAGCTGAAGAAGTGTATCACAGCATATATTTATACAGCTTTATTTGAGAAACTGTTGTAAACCATTTTTCAAGCGCTTTGTAATTCTCAAAGAGTTAGAATGTAATTTGTCTATACTATTAAACAGTTTTTGGCACCCAATTACACCAAATTAAAGTTCGTTGCTGTTATTGACTCCATTTAACAGCTTTTCTACCTATCTATTGCAAAATTTTATTATTTTGGTTAATAGTACCGAATTTACAAGAAAATAAGTAATATTTTAGACTATACCTACCTATAAGATAAATGTTAGTTGGAGGATGATTTTCTTTTTGGTAGAGGACCCCTAACTTGCTGCAAGAAATAGTTGTTGAAATACAATATAACTCATAAGTCATTAGAACGGCATTTCCGGAATCCATATATGAACTAAAAGTGTAAATTAACGTCTCTTATACAGAACACGAGCAGTCTATGGCTGATTAATGGTATTTTGTTCAGCAAATAGTGTCACAAGATAATATTTTAACGATTAAAGCTGAGCACCTCATGGACGCCATAACTAACCTAAAAATAGCTTTTTTATTATTTTCTAAAACATTCTTAACTGCAAGAATCCGCCTTAATTTAAGCTCTTACTTCATAGGCAATTTAAAGAAACCATTTTTACTAAATATCTCATTTAATTTTCCATAATAATAGATTAAAACTTTTGCACTCGTGATTTGTCCATATATTTCCTAAGTTAAAATCTTATTATTCGAAGGGCGCATGAAAATTTTGTAGTTAATTGGTATTAACTTCACGATGTAGTTGCACTCGCATCCTGAACGCATTTGTATAAACTGCGCATTTGTAAAACTTTCTAACAAAAAATATCCCAGTAGAAATGGTGGACGATGATGGAAGATTGAATATAGTTAACTTTACACCATAACTTTTAACAGTCCTTTACATACTTAATTTATTTTAAGATGACTTGCTAAGAACAAAGACGTTAAAAAAGTTTGAATAGGGAGTTGCAAAAGGTTAGAAGCTGGTTAAGAGCTGGTTGGGAGAGTCCTGCACAGAATTAAACTTTTTACAGTGCTTTATTAATGCTCTATTAAAACTTAAATAAGCCTGACCGATGCTTCTCTCCAGCCATTGTAATACCAAAGGCTGTATAATTTGGGGCCCTTTTTAGCTGTTTAAGCGCTTAAACAGCTTTAGTACAGCCAAATTGGTATACCCTTAAACAGCTTTAAGATTCGATGGCAGCATTAATTAAGCACTTATGCAGCATTTGTGTGCTACTTGGGCGCTTGCATCGCCCTACTGTCGGTACTGTTAAATAAGGCGTCAAATAGAAGATTTCTATTTGACGTTTACGATTTTGGGGGGGGTCATGTCCCCCGTGACCCCCCCCCTCGGACCGCGCCTGTGTACCTTACTATATGTATTTGTACAATAAAGATTTATAAATAAATAAATAAATATTTTGATACTTGACACAGACTTTGACATACATTGTAACCTTGACAGCGACAGTTTTCACTTCAACATTGTTGTTGAACACAACTTTTTTACGCAAAGGAGTTAAAATTTTTTTTAGGGTTCCGTACCCAAAGGATAAAAACGGGACCCTATTACTAAGCCTCCGCTGTCCGTCTGTCTGTCTGTCTGTCTGTTACCAGGCTGTATCTCATGAACCGTGATAGCTAGACAATTGAAATTTTCACATATGATATATTTCTGTGGCCGCTATAACAACAAATACTAAAAACTGAATAAAATAAATATTTAAGGGGGGCTCCCATTCAACAAACGTGATTTTTTTGCCGTTTTTTAGTACGGAACCCTTTGTGCGCGAGTCCGACTCGCACTCGGCCGGTTTTTTCTATTCCTTTATCTCGATGATACAGGGGTTTTCAAACATATTATGTTAAATAATTGACCAAAAACCCCGAAAAATATATGTGCGGTGTCAGAAATTGAAAAACCTCGTATTGGTTTTCGATTTAAGGTTCCTTTAAAAAATTAAATCATGTCAATTCAGCAAAGATTCACTATGCCCCACACCCCGCAGGCTTCGTAGAGCGAAAAAGGTAGTAGAAGCCGCACGCGCCATCATGCATGCACTGCACATGATAAAATTCCCGATGGCTTATGGGCAGAGGTAGTAAATGAGTCAGTCTACCTATTGAATCTTACAGGGCCAACGAGTGTACCAAGCAAGTCTCCACATGAGCTGTGGTACGGGCAAAAGCCAGCGATCAAACACCTTAGAATCCTTGGTTGCACCTGCTATGCCCATGTTCTAAAAGCTAATCGCAAGAAACTGCACAAGAAAGCTCAAAAAGGGATACTTATTGGTTATGAAGGAGATGAAGGCTATAGTATCTGGGACAAAGAAGCATTCAAATTGATTAGATCCAGAGATGTGACTTTCCAAGAGATACCGCTACCACAGAATACATAGTACAACAGAAGCCGCATTCCACAACATAATTTAATTAAATAACGACTCTTGCTGCGACTCAATAAGGCGCAATTCAGATCGCACACCGCTACAGCGGCTACAGTTATATTCACCTAGAAGTTTTCTCTCTTTCTATCGCGTAGCTCTCATCTCTTCTGACGCCGTTAGGGTTGTCGTCTTTTAAATGAACTGCGTAGCATTATATCATAAAAGGAAAGCGATTTTACGTACTATGGTTAAAGAAAATCTTACAATAATATTCGAACATTTCTATAATATTCAATAATCTAATTAGGTACCTACCTACCTAGTTAGGTACCGTAAATATGGGAGACATAAAAATAACAAAAGTCAAATTTTGGTACCTACCTAGTTACATAGGTAGGTAGGTACTTAGTTGTTTATCGTCCTATTTAGTTACCTATATAGTAAACAGTTCTTGTTTCTTGTGTCATACAACACCTTTCACAAATTATGCTACTTACCTTTGTTCGTCTCTCGGCAATGAAAAAAATTTCAATTTTTCATTTGTTTTTTTACTCTGACACCCATCCACTGCACAATAATTACGTGGTTTCGACATTTCGACAAAGAAAATATACACTATGATTTCGAGGAGTAAGCGCGGGAAACGTGCGGTGTGAGCGCTCAGGCGGGCGTGCGGCGACCCTCTGCCAGATGTATCGTGGACGATATGCCGAACGGTAGGTGAATAACGCGTGGCCTTGAGCGAGTGATGGAGGCCTGCCGCTACTAAATCAAAAGACGTGTACCTAGACCGACAGAGCCGACGCCTGTTCTTCAAAAGAACATCAATCATAATTTTCCAAGTTTCGAAAGTGAACATGAAATGACAGTTAATAGAGAGATTGGAGAACGATATGCTTCAGAGGATGAAATCGAAATAATTTCAAGATCTTCTTCACCAAGGGCATATATTGAAACCAATGAAGAAATGTAGATGATATTAATGAAGCACATTTCGAGTGAGAACCTTGTGAAGAAGAAATTTAAAACCTAGAAGAAGGAAACCAAAGCAACAATTCTGACGGAAATGTTGAAAGAGAAGTAAATTGTAGCGACAATTCTGATGAAAACTTCGAAAGAGACGAAAATCACATGGTTCTTAGAGATAGAACAAATCTAAAGTCTTCTGTAAGGTTTAATGATTATATTATGGCTCTGAAAGCCAACAAATTATACGAGCATCATGTAAAGACAAAGAGAAGTGGACAAAGGCTATCGAGAGCGAAATAAACTAGTTAAAAGGAAACGAAACAAGGGAACCAGTCGAACTACCAAAATGTCGAAAAACCATCCCATGCAAGTGGATTTTCAAAATGAAGACTCGATTGATAAATATAAGGTTCGGCTAGTCATAAAGGGATATTGATTTCCACGAAACTTTTAGTCCAGTTGCTAGGAGCAGCACGATACGAACCGTCTTAAGCGTAGCTGCAAGGGAGAAACTGAAGCTATCACAATTCAATGTGTTTTAGCCTTCCTATATCGCACATTAGACGAGGAGATTTTCTTGAAACCGCCAGAAGGTTATGCTGATAAGAGGTATGTCTTCAAATTAAAGAAGAGCTTGTATGAATTAAAGCAAACTCCACTCTGTTGGAACTGGAACAGATGCACCACAGACTACATCGTAAAGACCGGATTCAAGCAAATTAATTCCGATCCCTGTTTGTTTGTAAGAAGACAAAGTAAAGAAAAAATATTCTAGCCTGACGATAGTCTCAATAGACTATCGTCAGGCTAGAATATTTTGGTACTACTGGTACTACTGGTATATGCCAATTGCCCAGAGAGCACATTTTAAGATAACAGTAAAACCCGCAAGCTGTTTTCTAGGAATGGAGATAAAAAGATACTCTGATGGCTCTATTCTGCTGCATCAAAAAGCAGACGTCACTCGCTTGTTGGGGAGGTTTGGTATGGAATGTATGGATGGACAAATGCAAGCCGGTGACAACACCAATTTTAAGGGCAAATAATGCTCAGGTTAAGGAAGAAATTACGGATACATTACCCTACCGGGAAGCTGTTAGTGCCTTGTTTTATTTGATGATAAGCAAAAGGCCTGATATTGCCGATGTAATAAATAAGTATTGTTTCACGAAATTTGGAGAAACCAACAAAAGAGAACATATTGAACGTAAAAAGAATAATGTGATACCTAAAAGGAACTATGGACGAAGGTATACGTTACAGGACAGATAATGTTCATAGTTTGGAATGTTATATAGTTATGCAGATCATGGTGGTGATATGGAAATAGCGCGATCTACATCAGGCATCTTTTGTATATACGCTGGAGGTACTATATAGCTACAAAAGATATTACAACATCTAACTGGTGCTCACTGCTCTGCGACCGAACAGAATTTCACCAGAAGACAAAGCATCATTCTGCGTTTTGGTCATTTTGCCCTCATAGTCTTTTTGCTTTTTAGGCAGCGTGATCGGAAAGAATAAGATCCTTCTTTGTCAGAGAGTGTATTCAAGATGGAAGTTTGACAATTTGCCACGTGCCAGCAACCAGACAAATAGCTGACATGCTTACAAAACCGCTATATAGTCCCACACTTGAAATGCTAAAGAAGATGGCTGGCATTATCATCATCAACAGGGGTGCATGTTGAGGTGACAGATTGAGGTCACTATGGTTTCTGTTGCTCAGCAATAGACTGTTGATAATGTTTTTAACTTGTTTCTAGATTTAATGTCAATATATTTTTCAATTCTCTTATTAGTGGGATACGTATAGAACAACACCAATATATTTTATTCCATTAAAGAATAAGACTTGGTACACTTGTTACTTAGGTGGACCAGAGTGGAAAACACCCGGGAGACAGCGGGAGCCACCCTGCTGGGGGAGGGGAGCGGGTGAAGTCTTCTTTTGCCGCGCGTGGTGTTGGTCAAAATAACTGAAAATTTATAGCTATTCTATTCTAGCAAGTGGGGTATCATTTTCAGATAAATAAAAGATGGCTTATCAAATTCTAAAATAAAAAAAAAACACCTTTACATACAAAAAAATTAATTACGGTAATTCCGAAACCAAAAAATCTAAAATTTTATAAACAAAAAATTATTTCCAGTGACAGTAAATTTCAAACGAGTACAAATATCGGCTTTAAAAAAATATAATAAGAAAACCACATTATAATGCAATTATTATTATCACAATTATTATTATAATGCAAATTTCAAAAAAATAAGTTTCATAAGAACAGTTTTATAAAAAAATGCATTTAAAAATACATATTATACACAGTGTGGTAGTGGCATAAAAAAATTTCAAAAATTCTTTCACTTCGGTTAAAGGCCGGAACAGTTCACTTTGTGTTGTGATACCAGCACCACATTTTAGTATGTTATTAAACAGTTTATTTTCTCTTAAAAACAGCCGGGAGGCCACCTGTAAAGTGCCTTGATCCGGAGACATAAGAATAAATAAAACTTACTAGAACGGACTCTTCTTTGTCCGAGTCCCAAATGCCGCCATTTATATAACTACTTCCCCCTTCACGTCGCTACGCCCCGCTGTCGTCCAAGCGTGTTGCCAGGGTTGCTTACTGTTAAATATTGCTTACGTCTAAAGATCATTATCACTAAAATATGTGTTTTTCTTTAGTAGTTTCTCTCTCCATTGTACGCTGGGTGACCTTGAGCCTTCTTATGAGACCCATAGTTAGCGACAACGTTTTATAAGAGGGTTACGAGGGCTATTTTTATAATATGAATATTTACAGAAGAATTTATTTTTTACTTTTTAGTCTGTTTTAATGTTTTAGTCCGACTTTTATAATTTTTAGTCTGTTTATAAAAAGGATATTTTTTGGATAACTTTTCTGCTTTTTAGTTAACCAGCTTAGATGAAAAATATACCATCTCCTATCGGAGCACTCGTCAAGACGATTCAAACGAGCCCAAACTCGATGGGATTGTATGGTTTTATTATAAAATTCCTATGGCCTTCTTCCGGCTCCATCATCAGATCCTTGGACACTATTTCCCATAAGAGTACTCATCATGTGCATGGATTTATTACAGAATTCCAGTGGCCTTCTTCCGGCTCCATCATCAGATATTTTTTTTATGAAACAGTGGTTTTCGTGAATTGAGAATTGACCCCACAGTAAAAGTTGTTCAGTTTGATGGTCCCATCTACCATGTTCGGCATTAGGGGCTTTTTCAAAAATCTTATGGCCATGGTCACTTATCGTAATGTAAGAATTCTAACGATACCCCACACATCCAAATCTGTTGAGGCCATTACATACATACAACCATACATGAACCGTGAATACAATTTCAAAACCAATTTCCATTGGCTAGAATTAAATAAAAAATAGCGACTTATATAGTCATTACTAATAAATAGACATTGTATTATATACACTAACAAAGTGCCAAAATATGCATGCAAATAAATATGCACTAAAAAGGCCAAAATATGCATGTTAATATGTCCAAATTAAAAAAACAAAAATATTTGTCACCCAATATAAATTTGAACGCCGAAAACGACCTCTCTATATCAACTGATGTCATTGGCCAAATTTAAAATTCGGCGCCATTTCTGGAGAATCTGGAGATACCTTTTACGCAGGGTAATACGCATACGACGCATACGACCTGTGCCATTGATGAAGGCATTAATGTTCTTCATTTTCTTCAAGGCTCTGGTTTTTTGCGCGAAATAGCGTCTAACTTTATACGTAACTTTTCGGCTAAGGAATGAGGAATGGCGTTGGCAAGTTCAATCATTGTTTACAGTATTTCTACCGATTTAAATAGAGGCTTGCTTAAATAGCTCCCTATATGTAACTCCCGCTACTAAAAGAAATATGCACGATTGGGTAAAAAGGCTAAAATATGCATTAACGCAGTAATTAGAGAGTTATTTTAACTTTATTTTTGTTTTTGACTACGTTGATTTGATTTTATTTGATCAGATTTAATTGAATTTAATTTAGCTTAAGTAATTTATTTTAGTTTAGGTAATTTAATATTGTTGATTTAATTTGTATAATAATTGGTTGTATTGTAATGATAATAATGTATGATTGTTTTTTTTTTTTTAAATTGAAGTACCAATCAATGCTTCCCAAATTTTAATAGGATAACATAATAATTTTAATATTATGGAAAATGTTGTGTATACCAGTAATTGGTTTTCATGTATGTCCTAATCGTTAATAACTTCAAGACCCACTTGTTTATAATTGCATGTAAAACTGTTGGTGTACCTTATATAAATAAATAAAATAAAAATATATGCATATTCAAATGCATAAAATCTGATATCTACTTATAAACACACTTATTAATTGTTTTATTCAAAAATACCTACCACTATCCTTAAACTCTTGAAACTCTTAATTATTTTTAATAACGGTAGCCACCAAACTCGCCTACACTACTCCAAAAGTGCGTGACAAAGCAGCAGCGCTGAGTAGTCTTGTGAAGGTCAACTCTTACGCTCTATCATATATCGGCGCGGCGACTACACTAAAAATATATGCGCGTTCAAAAAATGATTGGATTATTGATAAATCTGTTTAAATATAAAATACTTTATCTAATAAACGTATAAAAATGGACCGAATATTTTTTCACATTACGTAAATAACCTCTTAAAGTCAAAAAATAAAAAAAATATGATTAGAGAAGAAAGTTTATTGGCTTACTGAATAAAGCTATGTATTTAAGGATATAAAAACATATTAAGAAATAATAATCAACAGATAATTTTTTCAATAGAAGATATATTGAAAAATGTTAAAAGTTGAATTTGGGGTATCTCTGAAATCGAAAAAAGATTGGATTCCTTTACATACTTATTCTAACAAGTACATAAGTACGTATACAGAAAGTGCTTCAGCCCGAGGAAATATTCACAGAGAGATATAAGCAATTTTCATATTTAGGTAAAAATACCTAACTTCTCGTAATAAAATTTATTGGCTTATTGTGCATCTGTAATATGTATTATAACTTCATCACATGCCAAATTTCATAGACGGGAGAATTATTCGGGTTGCATAAGCCCCGTTGATCGGACTAATTGACGAGGATAATATATTGCATGCCTATGGTCATGTCATGGTCAACTCTTTATGCCTACGCTTCAGTGATAGCAATGTTTCTTAACTATAAAACATAAATGAATTTTATTTAAGGTGTTATTGATTTGTGAATATAATTCTACCTGTTAACATTATGATATTTGATAAGCATGACTTGGAATATTTATGATAAAGATTGATATGCCAATAAATGGTTGATTAGTAATCCGTATAGCTAAAACATTTATCCAAAAAAATGTGCCGATACATTATTATTACAAAAGAGGTAATGTTATGGGGAAAAAATACTGACCATTAGCCATTTTTAACGTCATTGATTTCAGATGTTGTTTTATAAATCTTGCTAAGTATTAAGTTGACTTTTGTCAACTTAAAACTTTTTAATCATAACCTGCCAAAAAAAGTCAACGTAATATTTTAATGTTTACAATTATTTCTTTGTTTGAAAGAAGCTATTTTAACACGTTTTTATTAGGTTGCTTTCTCGTTTGTTTGTTCGTTTGTTTGTTTGTGTTTCTCCACAAAGTTTGCGAACGATTTTATCCTAGCTTCCCGATGAGCTAGAGACTTGAAACTTTGAACATAGGTCAGAACTGGAAGGCAATACAATATTATGGTGTCATTGAGCTGATCTGATGATGAAGCCGGAAGAAGGCCTCAGGAACGAAAAGGAAGTGTTTGGGCTCGTTAGAATCGTCTTGACGAGTACTCTAATGGGAGACGAGGTCCAGGGTCTGATGATGAAGCCGAAAGGCCATGCC
This sequence comes from Agriphila tristella, assembly GCA_928269145.1. NCBI lineage: Eukaryota > Metazoa > Arthropoda > Insecta > Lepidoptera > Crambidae > Agriphila > Agriphila tristella. Next base: position 22,728,651 of record OV743436.1, on the reverse strand, counting down.
ATAGGAACTCAATATTGAAACCGTGCAACCCCATCAAATTTGGGCTCGTTTGAATCGTCTTGACGAGTTCTTTGAAGGGAAATAGTTTCCAGGGTCTGATGATGAAGCCGGAGGAAGGACACAGGAGCTCTTTAATAAAACCACGCTACCTCATCGAGATTGGGTTCGTTTGAATCGTCTTGACGAGTACTTTGTTGGGAAATAGTGTCCAGGGTCTGATGATGGAGCTGGAAGAAGGCCACTGGAACTTTGTAATAAAACCATGCAATCCCATCGAGTTTCGGCTCGTTTGAATCATCTTGACGAGTACTTTAATGGGAAATAGTGTCTGAGGATCTGATGATGGAGCCGGAGGAAGGCCATAGGAACTCTATTATAAAACCATGCAACTCCATCGAGTTTGGGCTCGTTTGAATCTTCTTGACGAGTACTTTGTTGGGAAACAGTTTCCAGGGTCTGATGATGGAGCCGGAAGAAGGCCACTGGGACTCTGTAATAAAACCATGCAACCCAATCGAAGTTTGTGCTTGTTTGAATCGTCTTGACGAGTGCTCCGATAGGAGATGGTATATTTTTAGTCTTAGCTCTTTAACCACAAAGCAGAAAATAATAATTTCGACGAAGTCCTCTCCTTTAGGGAGGTAGAACCAGTTCTGCCTAGTCACAGAATATATACTCTAACGCGGCCTAGTTCCAATGGCGGGATGTCACAAAATTTATCCCGCTTGGTGGCGCTACTGCTGCTGGAGACATTTGTACGGGCATTTACCCCCGATTTTCCCATTAATTATTATATTATGTCTAAAAATGGTTGATTCTAATAAATAATTATTATATAAGTCAGACAGTACCTAAACGAATGAAAGGTTGAAGAAAACCAAAATGTGTTGGAAGATTAATTGATATTTACGAAAAATAGCTTCCAACATCCAAAAATTGATAGCAAACAAACACATATAAAACAACAAAATAACATCTACATCTACACTAGTCTGCCATTAACTAACAAATATTTAAATAATAAGTAAGAAAACACAGAGTATATTGTAAGGTCCTGCTGACCCTGAGAATGATAACTAAAGTAGTAAGAAGTAACCATTACAGCGATGTTTATTATGACTTTATTTCAATCAAAATGTCTCTTAGTTTTTTCGCAATCAGGTGAATTCCTCATTTGTGGACATTGGCATGTAGGTATGCAGGGTGATCCATGTGTCTCTCGTAAGTATCCTGGCTTGCAGCTGCATCGCATTTGGCAGACCTCATTGATGTCGCAGTCATAAAAGGCTATTATTGAAAAGCAGACGTCTGGAGGACAGGTATTGCTGCAGGTGTACTCTTCGTTCGGGTCACGGCAAGGCGATACTGAAAAAGTAGATGTAAAGTCAAATGTCAGATCACAGTACAGACATACACAGTATCACAGTGCATTTAAATTATTTAGTACGTAGTAAAAGTTGTTTTGTTACCTACAAAAAAGATTTCAGTCATAGTAACGTAAGTTGTATGTGTTGTTAACGTATACAAGGTGTTTGGTAAAAGCCTTATAAAGCCGAATATGGTAGATAGGGACCATCAACCTGAACAACTTTTACTATGGAACTAACTCTGAAATCGCGAAAAAAACCCAGCTGTTCCATAAAAAAATAATAACGAAACTATCAAAATGTATGAAACAGCTGTTTTTTCGTGATTTCAGAGTTGGTCCCATATTAAGAGTTATTCAGTTTGATGGTCCCCATCTACCAATTCGGCTTTGTAAGGCTTTACTAAACACCTTGTATTTAAGTTTGATTTTTTATTTGCCTCGATTTTCAGGAAAATTACAATAGGACGTAAGACGATAGTTCGCACATTAGAAAGAGGTTTTTCATAGAGATATATGTGTTAAGCCATTTCGGAAAAAGATCGTAACCGCCATTTTGCATACTTTACTTTACATGAGAAGGTTTTTTAATATTTTTCAAAATTATCGCAAGCGACAAAGTAAGTATTTAACTTACGGTGCATAATTTATTATCGTAAGCGCCAATATAATTTAAAACCTAGTAGGTATTTAATTGTAACCGACCTAGCATTTTGTCGTAAGCGATTGGGACATTTATATACCCGATATTTATGACATTATGACACATTACGATATTATATCATGGCGGTTACGTTAAAAAACTGAATGTATTGTAACTTACGATAAAAACTTCAAAATTTAATAGATTTGAATTATTTTCTGTTGTAACTCTAAAGTCAGTAATATAAGATGCATTCAGCTGATATGACGGTTACTATTAAAACACTATTTTACAAAGTTTTGATGGTTACGATGATGTTCTTTTTGAAAAGGCTCGACGTATTTGCAGATGTTCCTACCGTTCAATTATGTAAATTGTGAAATTTTACCAAATAACTCAAAGATAAGTAGGTAATTGAATCGTGTATCTCTTGTACCAATAAGATATTTAAATTCATTAGGAAATTGGTATGTTGACATAAAATATAACTATTTAAAAAACTTACCTGATGTGTAGGCCGAAGCCAAAGTAATAAAACAGGATATTATTACAAGCGTACTCGTCATGTTGACTACTTTGAACAAACTAGCATGTCCCAGCGGGTTTCTTATTTAAATACTTACTGCCTGCTTGGAGTCAGGTTTGAGGAGCCGCGCCAGTTTTTAAAGCGCAGCTCCCACTATTATTTGGCTGCCTAGCTGCAAAGTAAATTATTTTGCAGCACAAATCTTGGATTTAGCAGCAAAATATCTCATGAGATATATCAATGTAAAGGTGGCTCCTCAGACGAAACATGGATTGAGGAGCTACCGGAACTCGCCGAGTTCCAAGTGGATCCTCCGAGTACCAGTTAATTATTTTTGAAAATTAATGCATTATTTAGCAGCAATTATGTTTAGTACTTGCTAAAAATTTGGGCACACTAGTGCTGGAATTGCTTGGAATTCCGTTGCTTGTGATCTCAGGTAGGTAAATACAGTTGGTTGTTTATATGCAAAACGTTAGGATTGAGGAGCTATACAAAATGCGTTCAATTACCAAATCCACTGTGTCCAACCATTTTATTTCTTTACTGCTAAATCAAACATAATTATGTCGAATATATTAATTGACAGGATTGAGGAGCTATACTAAAAGTATTGTATTTTTTTGGACTCTAGCACTACTGAGACCAAATTTTTTAAAGTACAATATTTACCTGGTATTGAGCGAGTTCCGGGTGGCTCCTTAATCCTGATATTAAGACTGAGGAGCCACCTTTGCATTCATATGTATATCTCATGATATACTTTGCTGCTAAATCCAGGATTCGTTTGTGCTGCAAAATAATCTAATTTGCTGCTAAGTAATGGTGTGAGATGTGCTTTAAAAGCTGGTGTGGCTCCTCAAACCTGATGGACATGCCTGCTAGCGTCGAATGTTTTCGTTTTAAGGATCATTCACAGCGCTCAGTCACAGTCAGTTGATGTGTCAACGGTCAATCAAACAAAACAAGTTTTGTCAGTCACGTGACAAGTCAGTCACCGCCAAGTCTAAAGGCCGCCGGTAACGATCATTTGCGATTGTCAATTTTTACGTCATTGACGCCCATTGATGCGAAAATTGATCGTTTACGCGTGCAATAGGGAATATGCATAAGTCACCGATTTTGATGAATTTGAGCTTGATCGCTGCGGACACTTATAAAAACATGATGGAACAGGAAAAAAAATAAAAAAAATGTATTATTTTAGTTTTATCACACGATGAAATCAGGGAAAAATAACAATATTTTTTTTTTCATTTTCGGATATAATGCACTTTACAGTCAGATAGAATATCGAATAAGAAACAATATTTTGTATGACACATATGTACTTAAACGCAAAATTTAGGGAGATAATTGAAGATTATTGGCTAACTCCATATTAAACGCGCCGAAACACACCTGAAACGTGATGTGTGACGTCACCGTTTTGTATGGAGCGTTTTCGGCGGGTGCTGCTGCGCGCTAACTTCAAGTAACTATATCTCGAGAAAAAAACGCAAGAGAAAAGTTTTAATATTACAGTTAATTTTCTCACGCATTATACTTTTGATTAAGATTTAAAAAAAAATTGATGCATATTCCCTATTGAAGCGATTGTCATTTGCTCGAACAATGGCATTGACGAAAAAATTGACAATCGCAATAGGGAATATGCATCAATTTTTTTTTTAATCTTAATCAAAAGTATAATGCGTCAGAAAATTAACTGTAATATTAAAACTTTTCTCTTGCGTTTTGTTCTCGTGATATAGTTACTTGAAGTTAGCGCGCAGCAGCACCCGCCGAAAACGCTCCATACAAAATGGTGACGTCACACATCACGTTTCAGGTGTGTTTCGGCGCGTTTAATATGGAGTTAGCCAATAATCTTCAATTATCTCCCTAAATTTTGCGTTTAAGTATATATGTGTCATACAAAATATTGTTTCTTATTCGATATTCTATCTGACTGTAAAGTGCATTCTATCCGAAAATGAAAAAAAAAATATCGTTATTTTCCCCTGGTTTCATCGTGTGATAAAACTAAAATAATACATTTTTTTTATTTTTTTTCCTGTTCCATCATGTTTTTATACGTGTCCGCAGCGATCAAGCTCAAAATCATCAAAATCGGTGACTTATGCATATTCCCTATTGATTGTTACCGGCGGGCTTAATGTATTGAAATTTGACTGACCGTTGACGTGACTGAGACGTGACTGAGCTCACACAGCAGCAGCAGCATGATGCCTAAAGCGGGTTTTTGCCACTCTGACGGCTTGCCGTCATATGGACAATTTACAGGACGCCATTTGAAGAGCCACAGCCAATCCAATAATGGCATCGTGTATTCAACGTGTTACAAAATAACCCTTATGGTAGATTAGGGACCATCAAACTGAACAACTTTTACAATGAGACAAACTCCGAAATCGTGAAAAAAACCCAGCTGTTTCATCCAAAAAATTATAACGAATATATCGAATTGTATGAAACAGCAGTTTTTTTTTCGCGATTTCAGAGTTGGTCCCATAGTAAAAGTAGTTCAGTTTGATGGTCTCTAACTACCATATTAGGCATTAGGGGTTATTTTGTAACACGTTGTTCAGAGACTGTCCAGTAGTGCACTGCATTGGATCGTCCTCTCAAGTAAATTCGACTGGCTTGCTGTCCAGTAGATTGTCTCGGCTATTGGGATAAAATTACCAACAATTTGAGTGCAACCTCAGCATTCTACGAGGAAAGGCATTAAGAAATAAAGTTGTAGAACAGCTATTTAGCTTTAATTTAAGATTAAGAAAAACTCTTTAGGACCAATGATATTATCTTGTTATCAAATAAAAAAAAATAAGAAAGCTGATTTTACAAGAAATGGAGCTTTGAATGTAAATAAAATTGTTATCAACATTGCACAGTTGTAATTGATTAATAAATAGTATGTAATTGACGTGTTTCGTGTTTCTGTCGCAATAGGGAATATGCATAAGTCACCGATTTTGATGAATTTGAGCTTGATCGCTGCGGACACTTATAAAAACATGATGGAACAGAAAAAAAAAATAAAAAAAATATTATTTTAGTTTTATCACACGATGAAATCAGGGAAAAATAACAATTTTTTTTTTCCTTTTCGGATATAATGCACTTTACAGTCAGAGAGAATATCGAATAAGAAACAATATTTTGTATGACACATATGTACTTAAACACAAAATTAAGGGAGATAATTGAAGATTATTGGCTAACTCCATATTAAACGCGCCGAAACACACCTGAAACGTGATGTGTGACGTCACCGTTTTGTATGGAGCGTTTTCGGCGGGTGCTGCTGCGCGCTAACTTCAAGTACGTATTATATCACGAGAAAAAAACGCAAGATAAAAGTTTTAATATTACAGTTAATTTTCTCACGCATTATACTTTTGATTAAGATTAAAAAAAAATTGATGCATATTCCCTATTACTGTCCACTAAACAGACACATGTCAAGTGATCAAACGAAGAGAGGATTCCATCTGTCCGCAATGTAAACAAAGAGAAGAAACAAGCTACCACTTCATGGCAGAATGCCTGATTTAAGCATCACTGCGCTGGGAGAAGGAGAAGGAGAAGAGGATCAAAAGCAGTTAACGATAAGTCAACTCAGCAGGTACTGTAAGCTTACAGATAGGTTCGAAAGTCCGACGTTGGTAGGGTAAACGATAACCTGCCTTCCCCTGCTCTCAGCTTTCAGGGAATTTGGGGAACTGGAAGAAATAGTTCCGATCAAGGTGACTGATCAGATCACCCGTCCGGTTCGCTGGCGTCCCCCCTTCGTAATTATCATAATAATAATAGGACAACATTTATGTCTGGGCCTTAGGAGGTAAAGGAAAATCACCTTTTAATATTCAGATAAAACAAATTTAAGCGAGATTTGCAATTTGGAGCGTTCTGTAATGAATACCGAAAATATCGTAAATCCCGGTATTAAAAAATTCAATACCGGTATGTAAAGGCATAAGAATAAATAAAACTTTATTCTTCTTTTGAGTCCGGTATTCCGGTATTTTCGGTATCCGGGATCCCGGTTTGCGACCCCTAGTCGCAGGTGTAAGCTGAGGTCCCTACATCACTTCGCCACTGTGACATTATTAAAAAATAACACATTAATATTAATTGTGTTCAATAGCATTTTACAGGCTAAACAATTTGACGTCTTTCTTACCATTTAAAAGAGTCCTACAATTTCTTTGACTGTATGTTATTTTTATTTTTTTATGTATGTTTTACCCATAGACTTAGAAAATTTTTCGCTATGCTCAGTGGATATTAAGTTTATGGTTTTACCATATCTTCACCAGTTGTTAACCGATTTAAATAATTCTTTTTTTATCTGAAAGTTCAGGTGTGGTTCCTTCCCTAAAACTGTACACAGATTTTTTTATTTTTTTATGTAGGTATGTTTTACCATAACTTCGTCAATTGTTAACCAATTTATATATTTTTTTTATTTCAAAGAACATAATTCAAGTGTGGTCCCATAAAAAAATTACAGAGATCTGGCTGGTAGTTTTTTCATAATCCTGAAAAATACAAATTATTTAGCTTGTAATGATCCCCCCCCCCCCCTCTCTACAACTAATTAATAAACTATATGATGAATGATACTACATGAATGATGATGACTACTGACTACTAACTTGATAGCTAACTTAATTACCTAATGATACCTAACTTACCTGGTGATGGTATTTTTTTTTGGATTCTAGTTCTTACTGTTTTACTACATGGATTGGTGATATTCTAACCCTAGCATAGTTAACCTAACGCATACCTAACTACAAATCCCATTCATGTTGATTAGCCGCTAGACGGCTTCCGAACTAACTATCCCTACTTGTGATTCCATTAAATGTTTTATCTATGTTTTGCCTAGTTTATTTTCCCTAACCCTATTTTATTGCATGATAGAATAATCTAATATTAATGCTTTTGTAAGTGTGAAATGGGCGCGTGTTGTCTAGTGATATTTCCCAAGTTGTAATCCGTAATTACCCTAAGTTCTCGAATATTGCTGGGTGGATATAAATATTAACTTTACATGACTAACTTTAATTATTTATGCTTCGATAGATAATGAACTAAGAACCTATTACTAAAAGAAGGAAATTACTTTGCCTGATTTTCCTACAGAATAGAAATTAAGATATTAATTGCTCATTCCAAGTTGATCCAACTTCATACTAATCTGTTACTTTGTTTAATGCTTAGAAATAACTACGTTTATCAAATAAAATACCGATCTATTTTATTACGGAGGACCCTAATCCATTAGATTTCTACCTTATGATGTCATGGTCATGCTATATCAACTTTATTGATAAGTTTATTACTAATTAGTTATAACTTCAACAATGAATTACTAGTGACCGCCTGCTGTGTTAATGAAGAATTGAGAATTTACCTATTTTACTACTATACTATCAGTTATAAAGAATCTATTATCTATGTCAACAATGTTTCGATTCATATCTTTGGTTTTACTTGACAAATTTTAATAATCATAGCCGGCCCGACTGCGGCTTTTAGAAAATCTCTAGAATTTGTTAATTTTCTAACTTTAAAAGGAATAATGTTATTTAAATATCTTGGAAAAGTATCTTAGGGTTGCCTCTCACCTAGTTTTCTATGTTAATGTCGGAACCAATACTGAATTTATATTATGAAAATCTGAATGTTTTGCTTTTATGATTTATTTCTTTATTTCTATTCGTCTAATTTGATGTAGAGATGTCCTAGCTCTGAACAAAGGATATGGAATCAACGCTTTGACTACAAGATGAGTTTAGTAAGTATGTTTTGTAACATTAAGTATGTGCTTAAACAAATCAGGCTTCGCTCATCGCTATTGGATTGCGTAGTTGGTCGTTGCCTATCTTCAGTTTAATGTGTTTATACCCAAAGAAGAATGTAATCAGACGGTTTCCTAGTTAATGATATTGATTCCTCATCTTACAACAAAAGTATTCGCTTTTATTACTAGGTCTCAATTATTCCTGTTATTACAACTATTACTTAATAAAATTACTACTAAATGGATATTATTACTCTTTTGATATAACCAGGGAAATAGAATTTAAGTTTGTAATTTTCCTAAATAAGCTTACTTTAATCTCATACTAATTCTTAATATTTGTTACTATACCATGGAGATTTTAATAGTCCTCTAGCGATTGGAAATGGAGATACTATAGGAAAAAGATAAGCGTTTCCTCCTACATTCCGCTGAATGAAGTAAGTACGAACAATGTTGATAGAAATTGGTCAAAGTGAATTTATGAATTAATTGGAGTATTGTTATAAATTAGTAGGGTAGAAGAGGGTATATCGAGCCATAATAGACAATAGGGTAAAAGGAGGTAACTCGAACTATAAAGAAAATTAAGTTTGGGTAATTCTACTCCGCTACCAAATATTAGTTTATTTGTCATATACACGTTATTCTAAGTAATGTAAATCATCCAATGTCGACTTAGTTTATCAAGATAAGAGACAATTTGAAGCAAGTTAAGGAGTTATAGTTGCCTAAAATCAAGGTATGGATAAACCCGTCTTCGTCACTGATTTAGAATTTATTTGCTATCTTTAGTGTTATATAGTCATGATAGATTGTAACCGGGTGGTTGCCTGGCTAATGGTGACAGCCCCAAATTCCCCGCTGCCACGGTGAACCTCGACTTACCAGACTGGACAGTTCTCCCCCAGTGACCAGCCAATTTTACAATCATTCTTTAAATTATGTAAAGTATATGGTCAATAGTCTAAGTTTGTCTGTATATTCCAACAAGAAGAGGACAAGCAAAATGCTCCAAGCGATTTCCCAGTTTTTCACAATTGAGATATTCTTTTCTCAAATGTGATGGCCAGATCAATTTTTTTTTCTTTTTTTTTTCTAAATTCTGATTTATCTTATATCAACATAAATTCAATCTTACAATTTATGAACTTAAAAAAAAAGGGAATAAGTACTGGAAAATCTAGGGATTTCAGAAGGAAAGTTTATTAAATTTAGAGGCATATAATAAATAAATACTTGCGTTAAACCTTTCCTACTTTTGAACAATAGCTTTGGATTGCATTGTCAAAATGGCATTGAATAAATCTTCTTATGATTATTGTGTGATAAACTTGATATTGATTTCCTTTAAATTGAGTCGACTGTTAAATTTGATTTAGAATATTTAACTCAGAGAATACTTTGATTCCAGTAATCGTGAACTTAACATATTCACCAATTTATTTGATACTTTCATAGTATATAAATGTTGGTCAAAGTATTGTTTAGTGCTACATACTGAGCATTATTTTGTTAATATGTGGAAGCTTACTCAAAATTTTGTCTTGTGATATTAATGAGTTGGAATTGACATGGCTCAAATAATATCACGGGTCAACATTACACCCAGACTTTTCTTTAGCATTCATCCACATTTATTACCAAAATAGTTTATTTTATTTATAGTCAACAGATTGAAACATGGTCAAAATTATTAAAGTCAGCCCAATTCAAAGATATTACTTCTGTTATGATTTGATAGTCTATTAGTTAATTAGATTGTGCGTCCAGCTAGCTTTAGCACAATGGTAGGTAGATATTTTTCATTCACTGAAATTTATTTACAATGCCACTTCACAACACCCATAGATGCCACTGAGAATTTAAGATAACAAATTCACTAATACGTTCCCATTTAACCCTCCAACTTGCTCGCATTTACCTGCCTATGACACAACCTAAAAATTATCATACATTTTAATTTACTTTTGTCATGATCCGCCATGTTGTTTATCAAAATTAGCTTGGATGAAATGCATCACTTAGTGAACCAATAGCGGCCATTTTGTAATGCACCTTGCAATTTTCCTATTGATAAATAATAATTCGGCCATTTTGTTGAATTATGCCTAACTTATCCTACAACAATTTCGAGTCTAGAATGCTAATTTTACATTGCGACGACCTACCTAACTAGATTTTCGCTCGTTCCACATGCCTGCCTAGCAATTTATGTGCCTATTCCGCTCTATTGACGACGATTCAAAACACCAGTATCACAAGCCCCTCCCCAGGTTTTGTAATACTCTACCTAATTTTCGCGCAGTTAACCCTACAATTGACCTATGATTTTACCTGCCTAATTCAGACTAAAAGTGACTTTCCTATGCGATTGTTGTGGATCTTACAGCTCCACGACGCCCCGTATCTGTACAGTGTGAGCAAGCATAACTCCCTAATTTCGCTAACAGCTTGGCCGTGCTAATGGTGGGGAGGTAGGACCACCATTAGGCCCTAACCAAAGGAATAATGAAATCATGCACTCCAGGTCTTGACCAGAAACCAGAACTACGTTCAAACGGCAGCACTTGATGAAGCCTGTTGCTAGCCACGACACGCATGATTACATTATGTGACTAACTAGGCAGACCAACGAATTGGCCGCCCGTTTATGACGCCACAATCATAAACTTCAATTTTACCTAGTACCCCCCTCGAAAGTCCATAGCGAATCGCCCCAGTACGACACAATCCTATTTTTAATTATTCAAGATAAAAACTCCCTTTCCCACATTCCTTTTCATATGAAATTAGTTTTAGAAAATCTATTTTCACTAATTCTTGAATTTACTTGATACAGCTACGTTAATTTGATGTAAACTTTGCAACCAAACTATATATTTCAGTCAGGCTTTAATTTTACCATTTAAAGCTTATCTGAAACATTACCCCAAAGGTTAGAAACTTGCCCGTGCAAGACCTATACACATAGACTTTCGTTTCTTTCACTTATTTGCTGACTATTTCGGTCTTGAGTTAAAGTAAAACTTGTTCAGCAGCCATCTTACAGAGGGAAGTGTGCTTGCGTCTTCTTCGGTGGCAGTCAAGGAAAGAGGCCCGGCTCCCCCGCGCCCGGCCTTATATACATGCGGAAAAGTTACCTCTGCGAAAATCTTGATGACGCTTAATCTTATTGGTTCTTAATTTTTTAGAGTGCCCTGTCACTAATTTTCTAATTTACCCAATAATGGGGTAATTTCTCCCTGAACTAATCTACCTATCACGTGAATATAATAATAGGAACCCGTAATTACTTCGATACTGACGATAGTTATAATTATAAATATAATTAGTTTTGCTTATTCTAGAATTTACAAAACTCCTCACATACGCAAATATTGTTCTAATTTCCTAATGACACAATCGATTTAACCTTCCCTGTACGTTTGAATACATCTTTTGGTCTATCGCTATTCTAACCTCCCAAGAAAAATCTTATAATCAATAAATATGTTATCTGACCGCTTTTATTATTTCCAATCGACGCATAGCTTTATTTAATAATAGCAAAGAATTGATAACAAGAACCCAATGATATTATGCTTAACCAACCAAACTTGGGGTATAATAACGCTAACAACGAATATTACTCACATACGTAACCTACTGTTGTATATGCCCTATTTTGTCGCCTCATCTTACAATTTGTCTCTTCAGTCACTGAATGAGTTTATCTACATACTATGGTAGTTTAAAGATATTTCAAACCCTCTCTGTCTCTAACTTTTCTTTCTTGTGCAAGAGTAATGGCATCATTTTTATTTCTTCATCTATTTGCCGTGTCTAACATTATTTTTAGCTCAAAGTCACTTTTACTGAAAGGTAACCGTTGAATATTCTTCCACATAACATTTAATCTATTCATATATCTATTATTTGTGGGTAAAGGATTTGTAATCTCCAAATTTTATTCAGAAAATATAAAATCAATTAAAGTTTTTATTGTATTTGCAGGTTTACTATACTGAATATATGGATATCATATTTCTTACTGTAAGATAATCAACGTCGTTTATAAAATCTAAGCATATATTTTCATCTATTCAAAACAAAGGCACATTTGATCGCTTATTGATGAATCGAAAATACACCAAATCTCACAATTTCGAATATACTAGCCTTAAGATGAATCCCGGCCTTAACACCCTCGACTCATACATACATACATACGCGACCTCTTTTGCCGTTCCCCTGGCACGGAACCTTGCTCTCGAGTCCGACTTGCACTTGGCCGGTTTTTTCCCATATTATATTACTAAGGGTACTTTATAGACTCTAACTGGTAACATTTAATTTTACACGTCACTATTGCGAATTATGATTGGTTACTTTAAAATCTGGCGCCATGTAGCTTAATCTTAGGAAAATCCACGCCCACACAGATTCCGAGCTCTCGATTGGCTACCACAACATTTTCCCTTCGTGTTTTGTTTATGAACAAAGGAAAGCCACGATCCATTCTACGGTAGATTGTTTTTATGTCTAGTTCCTTTTACAACTTTTTACTAGTTATCGTTTCTATTTAATGTTTATTTATTACAAATATAATCATTCGTATTCTTCCTTTACTTTTAATATTAATTGATTTTACTTTATTCATAATCCCAAGCTTAATTTACAAATAATGTTTTTTGATTTTTGCTGAAAACGAAACGCGATATGTGTTTACAAAGCATGTCACGTCACCAAACCTAAACATTATTTTACACATTTAGAATAACTAAATTATTATTTGTTTATTTTAATATTTTATAATCATTCGACTTCCTTTTACCTTATAAATTTTAAATGATATAATTTTACCAAGGATTATTTCGTTCTCTTTTTTTTTCTCTTTAAAATATAGAGTGATTTTTCTCTATGGATTATCACTTTAGTTCCAAAAACGGCCACCAAATGTCAAATGCATTTGTCTATGTAAATGTCAACCTATTGTTTATTATTGTCGAACCATATTTTCAGGTTAAAGAAATCCCGCAAAAGTATCCGTTTTTTATATAGAAATATGATATTTCGTGTATGTTGTATTTGCAAATCGCAGTCATAGCCTACAATTATCTGTGATCAAAGAGTTTGTGCTACGAGAATACTTTTGTAATTGCAGTAAATATCGTAAAGCCAGACAACATTTAAAGACATCCCAAATTGCATAAACAACCCCTTTTTTATTAAAATGAGAATAAACATCCCTTCAGGTAAGTTATTCAACGAGTTTATTTATTGATTCAATCACATAACTTTATTTATTTATTGTTTACAACTATTTTTTCCAACCCTGGACTTCTTTGTACCTCGCAGATTTACAAATTATCACTAAAATAGAAGTTAATTGAAAGAAATGGAGTCTCCAAGGCGATAGAAAAAGGTAATACATTGGAGGCGATGGGATTATTAAGGAGCAACAAAATATCTTTCCCAGTGCCGGTTCATAGGTCAGTAACCCCTCTTATTTTTATTTTTATTAAATATTTGAGAAAAAGATAACATGTTCAATTTTGAACTGTTACAGCTCGACCCCAAAATTTATACATAGGTGACAAAACTACGTATTGGATCCGAAGTAAAATTTTCTTCTCAAATCTCAAATATTTATATTACCCCTTCTACTGTTGTTTCTTTAATATATATATATATTCGAATCTCCCCCCTCTCTCTTTAATCCTAATCATTATTATTTCTCCAAGATCAAAGAATTGTTGGGTGAGCCCTAGTGTAAATGAAATTTAAGATTGTAGAGTGTATTTAAACCAAGACCATATCAAAAATTATTAAGCGAGTTCTAAGTGTCTGTTGCTTTTGCCAATTCCGTCGTATGCATATTCAACACCAGAGTCGTACAAAATCACGGTAAGGTGTGGGTTGTGAATCCACAGCTCCTAGTAAGCCTACATGGACAAATAAGACCTTTCCTAACCTTATGAAAAAGTACGCGCAATGCGCTTCATATTTGTGCATTGTACCCCTCCGCAATCAAATATTACTCCATCCAAACCAAAGGTTTAGCGGCGAGCATATACAATGACCATATATTTCCAAAAGCTTACTTAAGACTCTGGAACAACCCTAATACAGCCTTGGAGAGTGTGCAGTTGCCGAATATCAATTTAGCTCTTAGCTTCTTGTGTAGTATGAATTTTGGACAGCTGTTTACACCAGGACAATTACAAACTTCAACTGTGTTTGTTTCTCTTTTTTTTTATTAACCTAACACCAAATAGTCCTACTGTACAAAATTCAAGTTTGTCAACTCTAGACGCCGGCCTGGCCGCAAGCACAGCCCTAGCGCTAAAGCAGTGTGATGGTCCTATCTCTTGGAAAGATAATAAGCCTGCATTCAGGTTTCACATATGTTATAATCCAAAGCCCTCCTATAGAATCTATATTTTAACTAACGTTCCTTTCTCTCAACAACTTTCATTCTTTCATTCTCTTCGCTCATCACTCTATTCATACTTCTATCCTATTTTAGATTCTCATTTTGTTCATCTTTTCTCATCACGCGGCACCCACTATCATCATTCACTAGCCTACATTTACGCCACCCAAGATTATATCATAGCTACAGACTGAATACAAAATTTATACAACTAACGATGAATGATTTTGAATTATATTTGCAATGATAAGATTAAATACGTCGTCTGTCACCATATGGAATTCTACGCAGATTGCATTAAAATATCTGTTAATTAGATTGCAAATAAATTACGCAATAGTAATTACGCAATAGTAACGTCTGTACGCTTTAGATTCGCTTATCCCTAAACATTCCCCCAGTACGCATCTCTACTTTACGCAACTCTCCTATTTCACAACTATACACCGCTCCTTTCGTTAATAAATATCCCTGTTCAAACTAAATGTATTTCCTTTTATTTCCGTAATCCTGCTTTTGTTAATTATTAAATTTTGAATACCATTAGCAGTAATACCTGTAATTCATTTTATCTGTTTAATCTTTTATATTTAAATATATTTATACATGTATATATAATTGCATATATATTAATGATTCATAAATTGAAGAAATCTCGTACATTCTCAATTCCATAAGCGTCTTTCCCTTATTAAGATACCTTTTTTTTTTTCCAGTATCCCTTAATAATCTAAGATTATGTTAGTAGTAAAACGTAAAATTAATTCTCTTCAATATCTCTACTTACTTATGAAGAAAAATTCCCCCCCGAAGAAAGAAAAGCCGCCAACACTCCCCTCTATCTGACATTACAACTTTAAGCAACTCAATGATTAAACCATCCATTGGGTTTATGTAAATGTTTGTTAATTTAAGCAAAATTTTACTTTCGTATGACACGATAAGTTAAAATGTTAACAACGCTCTTAAAAATTTATAACTTTTCTTTAGACCGTGGTTTTTTTTTAGTTTTCTTAAATTTGAGTCCTTAAATTTTGTAAGTTCAGATAGGCTTTTCCCGTTCCCGACAGAGTCTATATAATCATACCCCATAATCATTTATTAATCAACTCAAAATTACATTTTCATTTAGTTAACATAACATAAACATTTTGTTTCCTTAAAGTTAAACACGACATTAAACCTTACTTATAATACCTAGACAAATGTATAGCGTTAAACCTCCCTTTTTCTTTACCAGTCTCCGGATCAACAAGTAAATATACATTTTTAAACGGGTTAGCTCCAACCACAAACGGACCCTCATATAATGGTTCAAACTTTTTTGTTATTTTTAATTTTGCGTCGGATTTATTTAATTTCCTCAATTTTACTAAATCTCCTATCTGGAATTGGATGATCCTATATTTTTCATTAAATTTGGTTTGACGTAGTTGTCCTGCTTTCTTTAAATTTTCCCGCGCCTTCTCCCTGATTTCATTAATAGGTGGTGGTACTAGATCAGTCGGTATGACATTATCAAATGATAATCTAGTAGGTTCACTGTATAAAATCTCACAAGGCGTAAACCCAGTACTTTCGTGATAAGTGTTATTATAAAGAATTTCTAATTTTGGCAATAAGTCTACCCAACTTTTATGATTGGTCCTACAATAAGTCCGAAATAAACGTCCTAACTCTTTATTTACTCTTTCGGTGGTATTAGGTCTAGGATTCCTAACTGTAGTATAAATTACTCTTACCCCTTCTGCTTTCATAGTTTCTTTCCACATATTACTAGCGAACTGTGACCCATTATCTGACATGATCGCCGCAGGTCGTATTATGCGAAAGAACTTTCTCATTCTTGTTAATACTGATATTGCTGTTGCTTTTCTAAGGTCATAAAATTTCACGAATTTACTAAAGGAATCCTGAATAACTAAAATGTAACTCATACCAAACTTCCCTGATGGTAATGGTCCATATAAATCTACCATAACGAGGTCTCCCACATTTTCAGTTATAATTGAACGACAAGGTCCTACATACTTAGCTGTATCACTCTTAGTGACCTGACAATCATGACACCCCCTTAATAAACGTTTGACCTGTTTCGTTAATCCCTTCCAAAAGAATCTATCTCTAATATATTTGATTACTTTGTACGACCCTTGATGACCCATTTCTAAATGCACCTGCCAAATAACTTCTTCCCTAAGTGAACTTGGTAAAAATAACACCCTTTTATTTCCTTCCCCAGGTGAATAATATAATAACCCGTCTACTAATGAACTCCTTCTAAAGATTTGAGTTGATCTACTATTTGGTTCGACCCCACTATTCAGATTTTTAATTATTTCGCCTATTTCTGTATCATCCTGTTGTAATTTTGCCAAATTCTTTAATTTATCGCGTAATTCTTTATTATCTCTAATTTCAGTATAAAATATCCTCGGTGAATTAGTTTTATCCTCTTGTAATAAATCTCCTTCAGGCTGATATCTAGATAACACGTCAGCTACCACATTATCCCTACCTTTTACATGTTGAACCTCATATTGAAACTGCTCTAAATAATTTATCCATCTAGTTACCCGTGCATTATATAACTTACAATTCTTTACAAATGTTAATGCTTTATGATCTGTTCGAATTATCACTTTCGCTCCTCTCAAATATGTTTCAAATTTTTCTAAACAACAAATTATTGAATAAAATTCCTGTTCCGTTACCGTCCAATTTAATTGAGCCCCCCTTAATAATTTACTGTGAAACCCTAAAATTTTTATGTCCCCTTGACTATCCATCTGGTATAAGAACCCAGCTAACCCTATTCCTGAACTGTCGGTCTGTAAGTAATAAGGTTTAGTAAAATCCGGATGATTCAACTCTACGGACCTAATAAAAAGTGATTTTATTTTCTCAAAAGCTTCTTGCTCTGTTTGTCCCCAATTCCATTTCTTGTCCTTTTTCAACAACTCACATAAAGATCTAGTATGAAAACTATAATTTGGTATAAATTTACGATAAAAGTTACAAAGCCCTAAGAAAGCTCTAACTTGCTTTAGCTTCTTTGGTACAGGGAATAATTGTATGGACTTAACCTTTTCCGGATCGGTGCTAATTCCATTAGTTGAAATGATATAACCTAACATTTTTACTTCGGTACTTAAAAATTCGCATTTTTCTAAATTACAAGTTAACCCTGCCTCAGATAACTTCCCTAACACAATGTTTAAATGTTCTAAATGTTGAGATAGCGTTCCTGTCGTTATAATTCCCAAGTCGTCAAGATAATTAACGCAAAATTCCCTAACCTCATGACCTAGGATGATACTAATCAAACGGCTAAACGAACCGACAGAGGTCTTCAAACCCTGTGGGAGTACATTATAAACGTAAGACTTCCCATTAAAAGAAAACCCTGTATATTTTTTACTAGCTTCTGTTAACCCTACTTGATAGTAAGCATTTTTCAAATCTACCTTACTAATGTATTTTGCCCCTTGAAAAGAATTTAAAACATCTAATTGTAATGGCGGTTTTTCGGTTTCTGCTATCATGTACTTATTTATTTCCCTGGCATCCAATAACACACGAATTGACCCGTCTCTTTTTAAAGTGAACGTCAATGGACTACAATATGGCGTGGACGAACGACTAATGATCCCTTGCTCTTCCATTTCCATTAACTTGGCTTCTACTTTGTCTCTATACGCATAAGGTATTGGATATGTTCTTTTTACTACAGGTGAGTGAGGCTCCATAATAATTTCGTGTTCATAACAATTTGCTCTCCCTAATTTGGATGTAAATAGATTTTTATGTTTCATTAAAACTTCCTCTAAAGCTTCACGTTTAATTTTATCTAGATTTGACTGGTGTATCATATCTCGAATATTTTTTTCTACGTTCTCTTCAACTACTGTTTCAATATTAAAATTTGTTAACGGATTACAATTACTGAAAGCATTCTCGCCTTTATAAAATTTAAATAATTTTTTCTCATTCCCTATGATAATTTCTACCCCTTCTTCCTCTTTATTAAGTTTTATTGACGCTTGATTTTCTTTCATCCAATCAAATCCCAATATCAAATCAGCACTAAGACCCGGTACAATTAAAACAGTTAAATCACATTCAAAAGCCCCTATTCCTAACGTGACCAAAGCAATTTTTTTTATTTCTACACTTTTCTGACCTACTGCAGTTTTAATAAGAAGTGGTTTAATAGGCATAGTGGGTATCGTTGGCCTTTTCTCTTTTAACCTATTCCAAAACTCTTCTGATACACATGTTATATCACTACCTGTATCCAGCAAAGCTACTAGATTTTCATCAAATATTTGAACTAATAATTCAGACTTGAATGCTGGAGTATCTACCCTATTTGTGACTTCCTCATCAAAAATTGCGTGTACGCTATTGTCAGTATCGACCAAAAGTTGTTCTATTTTTAATTTTAAAATCTCTACTATTTGGCTAGGAATGTTTTGAACTAAACCCTCTGGCTCACTATATCCTAAACCCAATTTTAAATTATTTTCTTTCGGATACGTACAAATAGGTATCTTAATTCCGGTATTATTTCGCCCTAAAGATTCACCCGGACACCAATTCATTTTAACCATCATATTATAATTTAGGTCCCCTGTAGTTGAAACTGACATTTCGCTACCCTCTACATTAACATTATTATTATTTAAGCTAACCGCTTGTATTTGATTTTCTCTTGGTTTCTGCCATTGCCTATAGTTTTGCTGAAGGCCCCTTTTCTTCTGTTCCCAATCCTTAGAATTCTTAGCTGCCGAAGTGCTCGGTGCTTCTTGCTTCTGTATGTTGTCCATACTTCTTAAAAATTCCGCCGCTTCTATTATATTTTCTATCTTGTTTGTCACGAACGCTTGTTGAATAAATTTCGGATAATGCCGAATGATATCGCTAATTAATTGTTTTTCAGGAATGTTGTAGCTTAACATCTGCGCCTTGACTGTCAGCTTCAAGAAATGTTCTACCATGGTGGGCGTCTCCGTCCTATTCCATACGCCTTGCACTATCTTCCTTCTCAACTCATTTTGTTCATTTTCTCCCCAGTATGCTTTTAAGAAATCTACTTTAAAATCAGCCAATCCTGTCCATCTTCCTTTATATACTCTAAACCAGTCTTTCGAACTCGAAGTTAAGCAGTCTTGTATTAGGCTTAATTCGTTTTCAGCCTTTCCCGCCTTTTTTAAGTAAATTTCTAAATCTTCAATGAAATCGACTGGATGTATCGACGAATCCCCAAATTTAGGTCTATCTAAATTTATATTCTTGACGTTACAAATGACGTACTTCTGAATATCTTCCATCGCATTAGGCTCCTTAGTCTCATTCCTATTTTCTATTTCCACATCGTTCATTGGCGTTACTTCGACTACCGGCGATTTTTCGACCTCGCTAGTATCCTGATTAGAACCTTGAGTCCTTTTGACTTCTTCGCTTAGGTCATCTATCCTCTTAGTTAACACGCCTACCGTGCGATTCAACATTCTTTGTATTGTCATCAATTCGCGCGATCGCGTTACCTTCGGTTTCACTATCGTCTTTACTAGCCGCTGTCGCACCTCTACCGGTTGAGGCCCTCTATTTTCTATAACCTCGGATTCCGACTGTCGGGAACTATGTGGACCCTCTACTATTTCCGCCGGCTCCTCGGATGATTCATACCGCTTTGGCGCGCGACGAACTCGGACCGGTTTCCCCATGGCGAGTTTTAATCGTTCGTTGCCCTCAGTGTAATGTCAGATCTATATAAAATATTAGCACACATCCTTATTTAGCTTGGTTTTATAATATCCAAAGATTGGATACAAAAAAACCATGCTTTCAAATTTTTATTTGTCCGCTATAAAGTTTTTTTTTTTGTTTGGGGTATTTATTTTGGTTTTAACATTGCAGCTAATTCTAATTTTCTACCGAATTATCTATTTGGTTAGTTTTAATTTAATTGTTTGTATCTTTTTTTCAAATTCCTTTTTTTTTCATTCCGTTAATTTTCCTTGCCTACGCCTTCCCCATAAAATAAATTATAATGTAGATAGTTATAGCCAAATACGGATAAGTTATTTTTATTCTTTTTTTTTTTTTTTTTTTTTTTTTAACAAAATAAAACTCTACGCTAACTCTCAAAAACTCCTTCCTCATATACCTCGAGTCAAGAATTAAAAGTTAAATTTGGACCAATGCATACAATAGTTCCCAAATAAATCTAACATTTAGTCCATATCTAGTCGTAGATGGACACATCAAAAGGCGCCATAAATCTAATCGTATTAGTCTATCTACTTATATTTTTTAGTAACAAAACAATACAAGCATACTTGAATGATTTTTAAAACCGTACGCTAAACAAAACCTTAATAGCAGACTTTTCCTCAGACGTGCCGTTTGCAATGTCATCACCACGGGAAACAAATGTCTAATGTAATTTTGTAACGTACATCCAAACTTGATACTTAAACATGTCTCTATAACTATCAGCGATAACCTAAACAATTCACTAAGAAATTATTCCTCCGTAACTCTAGTTAAAAAAAAAGTCGCGGACTGCTAATAGTCGCTGTTTAAAGTTTACCTGAATCTTCATTGTTACTGCACAATTTTATTGAATTTTTAATTTTGACTTTTATAACTAAACATTACCTACTCAATATATACATACTTTGGCAACCTGACTATTTCACTAAGTATCTACTATGGATTTTTTTTTTTTTATTTATTTATATTGAAGAACCAATTTTTAAGCCCTTGGCTCTTAGACTAATTCTTCTATTCCACAATAACAGCTAGGCTACTCCGTTAGCCAGATATCCACATCTACAATAATAATCTCAAGATATGTGTCAACGCTCCGTCCGCTAAAATTATTTTGTAAAGAATTTTTATTTAACTAGCGGCTGTCTTTTAATACTAAGGTTGCGTAGAAGCATCTGTAAGCAATTATCTAAGTTCATTTGTCTGCTTTAAAATGCTATACAACCTCTTCTTGAATTAACTTTATTCCGTTAGCGCAAATCAAAATGTTTAAAAATTACCCCTTCTAAAAACCACAATTAAACCGTCTCACTTTATATGATAATTGCTATACTCTCTTATCAACATTCTCTTAAGTATTCACTTCTCTTAACTGTACTAGTTGACAATTAACCAGCTGAGTTCTAGTCGACTAGACATGTTCCGCTCACTTAATTTCTGCTTTTAAATTTACATAGTTAATTCGCGACCCCCCGTTGTCAATACATCTGCCTGTTTTATTGTAGTCTCAGTAAATCTCACTTTGATATTTAAGTACAGTTATCTGATATTTTTCTTCAATTGACATTACAGTCAAGTTAAAGATTATGTTTATTGTAAACCATTTTATATTTCCTAGGCAACTTTATCAGAAGTTTCCCTATAGCTCTAGTCGAATCAATAAGTATTTTAGGCATAAGAAATTACTCACAATCAGTTATTTTCTCAATTGCATACCGGCTCCAATCTCATTATTATTGTTTGCACCTTTAAATTTTTATCACATAATCACAATGCAACATTTATTCCACATTGACCCACATAACCTTTATATCATCATCACAGTCAAACTTTCACTAAACTTGTTTATTTAACCATTGTTTTTCAATAACTAACTTTATTATAACCTCTTTTTCTGTTTGTTGACATCAGACTAGTGTGGCCAGCTTCTGAACGCAAAACAGACTAAATTGCAGAAAAAAAAATGAAAATTTACCAGTCTCATATGAGAAAAATTACACCGGTGAAAAACTAACTCTCGCAACATGTTTTTTTTTCGCAATTGTCATTTCGACAAACGTTAAAGTCGTACTACAATATTTTAATTGAAACCAACCTAAAGGTAATTGTTAGCTACGCTTAGCAAATGCCGATAATTTTATTACTATGGAAACTCTAATGAAGCTAAAAGAGCAATTTTACTTAATTGTCTTAACATGACATCGACACCGTTAGCAATAATTACTTATATCCGCCAACTTAATTACCAAATCTCTATGTCCGAACGGTCGCGAAATTAGACGGAATTTGTGTTAAGCGCTCTGAATCTGACCACCCTATAGAGTGACTTTTGCCGTCAGGTTGACGTTGACAATTGAATGAAGTTCTTAGTTGAATGACAATGAAACAAAACCCCGTCCGTCTGCTCATCCGGCATTCGTTCTTCTATCTGACATTCGTTCTTTATTTTCTAATTTCTTTCTTTAAATGAAACCGCCTTAAATGTCTTTTTATCGTAACCCAGACGATCCCTTATCCTTACTAAATTCTTTATATTTATTCAACCCATAAAATCTATTATTTATCAATGTAACAATTTTTTTTATTTCCATGACTACAAGTCTTAGTTTTCACTAACGCCATCTATGATATTTTTCCGTAGACCTATTTCATACTAAAGCTACGTTCACGCTTGTCATATCTCAGAATTAAGAACAGACAGTGCAACCGACATCATAACCTGAGCCATTTCGAAGAATAATAGCTTATTATATTTTATCTTATTCATTTATCCGACAATTTAACTTCCGCATTCAGTTTTCTTAATTCAACCGACCCCAATTCCTTTCAAGACATGAGCTCAATGTTCATCATGCTATCAATATCATAATCGAAATCCGGCGGTAATAAAACGCTCGACAAAAACCCGTCTATTCTAATCATTCCCGAAATAGCATAAAGAAAATAACAATAACATTTATGCTAATAGAATATTTCTAGATTAGTAGATTTTCTGTTTCTTTTATCGATTGCTAGTAAAATTTTAATTCTAGATTTTATTTATGAAGTCAACTTTATAAAATTTAAATTCTAAACATTTGCAATCAAGAAAGCATTCAGTTTAACCGGCCCAACGGGACTGCTTAAGCCGTAGTACGAAAGTAAGGCAGTTCAATACAAACCCCGCTATAAAACTCATCAAGGCCCATAAACACAATCACACACCCATTTCGATACTCAACATTTGATTTTAAAATCGCTGTATGGGCCGCCGTGGGCCAACGTGCTAACATGTTTTAACTGTCAGATTTTTTTTCTAGTCTGTTTATTTGACAGAACCCCTCTTTCTATCAGAATCCTAAGTAATCTTTGTCACGACAGTGATTATATTTATATTCTCTATGACGACTTCCATAATTTATTTTAACCTAAAATTCACGATGTTTTTACTCAAGAATAAATTTGTACTTGTTGTATTTGTACACAATAACCAAAGGAGAATGAAAGCTTGCGCTTTTTAGTGGTGAATTTCATTCCTACTACGAACTTCTTGTAAGTATAAAATTTTCGGTTGGCATTTTTTTTGATAAAATTTTCTGTTTTCATTGTGAAACCTTTATGGAGTACAAATGTCCATAAAATCAATGCCCCCCTACCAGCTCAATGTTACTTTACCTCAATCAATAAGAACCCTTTCTCAAACGCTAAAATATAACTCTATAAACATTAATGTGAAACTACATAACCTATTTTGATATTTTTCTTTAATTTCAGCTATAACCAAAAGGATTACATAACAGATCGCACACAAAAGATCAAAATGGATGCTACACTACAAAACAAGGAATATTCAATCCACAACCAGCGATATCGTTCCTATTTTCTCAGCAGCAAAATGTGACCAAAATCATCTTATCTGTATTTTGATCACTGCATTTCACATTACAAAAGCCTGGAATTCGTTGAAGTGGAATCTATGCTAAAAGTATGTAAAACTACTAATCCTGGTCACGGCACCAAAATGTAATGATCCCCCCCCCCCCTCTCTACAACTAATTAATAAACTATATGATGAATGATACTACATGAATGATGATGACTACTGACTACTAACTTGATAGCTAACTTAATTACCTAATGATACCTAACTTACCTGGTGATGGTATTTTTTTTTGGATTCTAGTTCTTACTGTTTTACTACATGGATTGGTGATATTCTAACCCTAGCATAGTTAACCTAACGCATACCTAACTACAAATCCCATTCATGTTGATTAGCCGCTAGACGGCTTCCGAACTAACTATCCCTACTTGTGATTCCATTAAATGTTTTATCTATGTTTTGCCTAGTTTATTTTCCCTAACCCTATTTTATTGCATGATAGAATAATCTAATATTAATGCTTTTGTAAGTGTGAAATGGGCGCGTGTTGTCTAGTGATATTTCCCAAGTTGTAATCCGTAATTACCCTAAGTTCTCGAATATTGCTGGGTGGATATAAATATTAACTTTACATGACTAACTTTAATTATTTATGCTTCGATAGATAATGAACTAAGAACCTATTACTAAAAGAAGGAAATTACTTTGCCTGATTTTCCTACAGAATAGAAATTAAGATATTAATTGCTCATTCCAAGTTGATCCAACTTCATACTAATCTGTTACTTTGTTTAATGCTTAGAAATAACTACGTTTATCAAATAAAATACCGATCTATTTTATTACGGAGGACCCTAATCCATTAGATTTCTACCTTATGATGTCATGGTCATGCTATATCAACTTTATTGATAAGTTTATTACTAATTAGTTATAACTTCAACAATGAATTACTAGTGACCGCCTGCTGTGTTAATGAAGAATTGAGAATTTACCTATTTTACTACTATACTATCAGTTATAAAGAATCTATTATCTATGTCAACAATGTTTCGATTCATATCTTTGGTTTTACTTGACAAATTTTAATAATCATAGCCGGCCCGACTGCGGCTTTTAGAAAATCTCTAGAATTTGTTAATTTTCTAACTTTAAAAGGAATAATGTTATTTAAATATCTTGGAAAAGTATCTTAGGGTTGCCTCTCACCTAGTTTTCTATGTTAATGTCGGAACCAATACTGAATTTATATTATGAAAATCTGAATGTTTTGCTTTTATGATTTATTTCTTTATTTCTATTCGTCTAATTTGATGTAGAGATGTCCTAGCTCTGAACAAAGGATATGGAATCAACGCTTTGACTACAAGATGAGTTTAGTAAGTATGTTTTGTAACATTAAGTATGTGCTTAAACAAATCAGGCTTCGCTCATCGCTATTGGATTGCGTAGTTGGTCGTTGCCTATCTTCAGTTTAATGTGTTTATACCCAAAGAAGAATGTAATCAGACGGTTTCCTAGTTAATGATATTGATTCCTCATCTTACAACAAAAGTATTCGCTTTTATTACTAGGTCTCAATTATTCCTGTTATTACAACTATTACTTAATAAAATTACTACTAAATGGATATTATTACTCTTTTGATATAACCAGGGAAATAGAATTTAAGTTTGTAATTTTCCTAAATAAGCTTACTTTAATCTCATACTAATTCTTAATATTTGTTACTATACCATGGAGATTTTAATAGTCCTCTAGCGATTGGAAATGGAGATACTATAGGAAAAAGATAAGCGTTTCCTCCTACATTCCGCTGAATGAAGTAAGTACGAACAATGTTGATAGAAATTGGTCAAAGTGAATTTATGAATTAATTGGAGTATTGTTATAAATTAGTAGGGTAGAAGAGGGTATATCGAGCCATAATAGACAATAGGGTAAAAGGAGGTAACTCGAACTATAAAGAAAATTAAGTTTGGGTAATTCTACTCCGCTACCAAATATTAGTTTATTTGTCATATACACGTTATTCTAAGTAATGTAAATCATCCAATGTCGACTTAGTTTATCAAGATAAGAGACAATTTGAAGCAAGTTAAGGAGTTATAGTTGCCTAAAATCAAGGTATGGATAAACCCGTCTTCGTCACTGATTTAGAATTTATTTGCTATCTTTAGTGTTATATAGTCATGATAGATTGTAACCGGGTGGTTGCCTGGCTAATGGTGACAGCCCCAAATTCCCCGCTGCCACGGTGAACCTCGACTTACCAGACTGGACAGTTCTCCCCCAGTGACCAGCCAATTTTACAATCATTCTTTAAATTATGTAAAGTATATGGTCAATAGTCTAAGTTTGTCTGTATATTCCAACAAGAAGAGGACAAGCAAAATGCTCCAAGCGATTTCCCAGTTTTTCACAATTGAGATATTCTTTTCTCAAATGTGATGGCCAGATCAATTTTTTTTTCTTTTTTTTTTCTAAATTCTGATTTATCTTATATCAACATAAATTCAATCTTACAATTTATGAACTTAAAAAAAAAGGGAATAAGTACTGGAAAATCTAGGGATTTCAGAAGGAAAGTTTATTAAATTTAGAGGCATATAATAAATAAATACTTGCGTTAAACCTTTCCTACTTTTGAACAATAGCTTTGGATTGCATTGTCAAAATGGCATTGAATAAATCTTCTTATGATTATTGTGTGATAAACTTGATATTGATTTCCTTTAAATTGAGTCGACTGTTAAATTTGATTTAGAATATTTAACTCAGAGAATACTTTGATTCCAGTAATCGTGAACTTAACATATTCACCAATTTATTTGATACTTTCATAGTATATAAATGTTGGTCAAAGTATTGTTTAGTGCTACATACTGAGCATTATTTTGTTAATATGTGGAAGCTTACTCAAAATTTTGTCTTGTGATATTAATGAGTTGGAATTGACATGGCTCAAATAATATCACGGGTCAACATTACACCCAGACTTTTCTTTAGCATTCATCCACATTTATTACCAAAATAGTTTATTTTATTTATAGTCAACAGATTGAAACATGGTCAAAATTATTAAAGTCAGCCCAATTCAAAGATATTACTTCTGTTATGATTTGATAGTCTATTAGTTAATTAGATTGTGCGTCCAGCTAGCTTTAGCACAATGGTAGGTAGATATTTTTCATTCACTGAAATTTATTTACAATGCCACTTCACAACACCCATAGATGCCACTGAGAATTTAAGATAACAAATTCACTAATACGTTCCCATTTAACCCTCCAACTTGCTCGCATTTACCTGCCTATGACACAACCTAAAAATTATCATACATTTTAATTTACTTTTGTCATGATCCGCCATGTTGTTTATCAAAATTAGCTTGGATGAAATGCATCACTTAGTGAACCAATAGCGGCCATTTTGTAATGCACCTTGCAATTTTCCTATTGATAAATAATAATTCGGCCATTTTGTTGAATTATGCCTAACTTATCCTACAACAATTTCGAGTCTAGAATGCTAATTTTACATTGCGACGACCTACCTAACTAGATTTTCGCTCGTTCCACATGCCTGCCTAGCAATTTATGTGCCTATTCCGCTCTATTGACGACGATTCAAAACACCAGTATCACAAGCCCCTCCCCAGGTTTTGTAATACTCTACCTAATTTTCGCGCAGTTAACCCTACAATTGACCTATGATTTTACCTGCCTAATTCAGACTAAAAGTGACTTTCCTATGCGATTGTTGTGGATCTTACAGCTCCACGACGCCCCGTATCTGTACAGTGTGAGCAAGCATAACTCCCTAATTTCGCTAACAGCTTGGCCGTGCTAATGGTGGGGAGGTAGGACCACCATTAGGCCCTAACCAAAGGAATAATGAAATCATGCACTCCAGGTCTTGACCAGAAACCAGAACTACGTTCAAACGGCAGCACTTGATGAAGCCTGTTGCTAGCCACGACACGCATGATTACATTATGTGACTAACTAGGCAGACCAACGAATTGGCCGCCCGTTTATGACGCCACAATCATAAACTTCAATTTTACCTAGTACCCCCCTCGAAAGTCCATAGCGAATCGCCCCAGTACGACACAATCCTATTTTTAATTATTCAAGATAAAAACTCCCTTTCCCACATTCCTTTTCATATGAAATTAGTTTTAGAAAATCTATTTTCACTAATTCTTGAATTTACTTGATACAGCTACGTTAATTTGATGTAAACTTTGCAACCAAACTATATATTTCAGTCAGGCTTTAATTTTACCATTTAAAGCTTATCTGAAACATTACCCCAAAGGTTAGAAACTTGCCCGTGCAAGACCTATACACATAGACTTTCGTTTCTTTCACTTATTTGCTGACTATTTCGGTCTTGAGTTAAAGTAAAACTTGTTCAGCAGCCATCTTACAGAGGGAAGTGTGCTTGCGTCTTCTTCGGTGGCAGTCAAGGAAAGAGGCCCGGCTCCCCCGCGCCCGGCCTTATATACATGCGGAAAAGTTACCTCTGCGAAAATCTTGATGACGCTTAATCTTATTGGTTCTTAATTTTTTAGAGTGCCCTGTCACTAATTTTCTAATTTACCCAATAATGGGGTAATTTCTCCCTGAACTAATCTACCTATCACGTGAATATAATAATAGGAACCCGTAATTACTTCGATACTGACGATAGTTATAATTATAAATATAATTAGTTTTGCTTATTCTAGAATTTACAAAACTCCTCACATACGCAAATATTGTTCTAATTTCCTAATGACACAATCGATTTAACCTTCCCTGTACGTTTGAATACATCTTTTGGTCTATCGCTATTCTAACCTCCCAAGAAAAATCTTATAATCAATAAATATGTTATCTGACCGCTTTTATTATTTCCAATCGACGCATAGCTTTATTTAATAATAGCAAAGAATTGATAACAAGAACCCAATGATATTATGCTTAACCAACCAAACTTGGGGTATAATAACGCTAACAACGAATATTACTCACATACGTAACCTACTGTTGTATATGCCCTATTTTGTCGCCTCATCTTACAATTTGTCTCTTCAGTCACTGAATGAGTTTATCTACATACTATGGTAGTTTAAAGATATTTCAAACCCTCTCTGTCTCTAACTTTTCTTTCTTGTGCAAGAGTAATGGCATCATTTTTATTTCTTCATCTATTTGCCGTGTCTAACATTATTTTTAGCTCAAAGTCACTTTTACTGAAAGGTAACCGTTGAATATTCTTCCACATAACATTTAATCTATTCATATATCTATTATTTGTGGGTAAAGGATTTGTAATCTCCAAATTTTATTCAGAAAATATAAAATCAATTAAAGTTTTTATTGTATTTGCAGGTTTACTATACTGAATATATGGATATCATATTTCTTACTGTAAGATAATCAACGTCGTTTATAAAATCTAAGCATATATTTTCATCTATTCAAAACAAAGGCACATTTGATCGCTTATTGATGAATCGAAAATACACCAAATCTCACAATTTCGAATATACTAGCCTTAAGATGAATCCCGGCCTTAACACCCTCGACTCATACATACATACATACGCGACCTCTTTTGCCGTTCCCCTGGCACGGAACCTTGCTCTCGAGTCCGACTTGCACTTGGCCGGTTTTTTCCCATATTATATTACTAAGGGTACTTTATAGACTCTAACTGGTAACATTTAATTTTACACGTCACTATTGCGAATTATGATTGGTTACTTTAAAATCTGGCGCCATGTAGCTTAATCTTAGGAAAATCCACGCCCACACAGATTCCGAGCTCTCGATTGGCTACCACAACATTTTCCCTTCGTGTTTTGTTTATGAACAAAGGAAAGCCACGATCCATTCTACGGTAGATTGTTTTTATGTCTAGTTCCTTTTACAACTTTTTACTAGTTATCGTTTCTATTTAATGTTTATTTATTACAAATATAATCATTCGTATTCTTCCTTTACTTTTAATATTAATTGATTTTACTTTATTCATAATCCCAAGCTTAATTTACAAATAATGTTTTTTGATTTTTGCTGAAAACGAAACGCGATATGTGTTTACAAAGCATGTCACGTCACCAAACCTAAACATTATTTTACACATTTAGAATAACTAAATTATTATTTGTTTATTTTAATATTTTATAATCATTCGACTTCCTTTTACCTTATAAATTTTAAATGATATAATTTTACCAAGGATTATTTCGTTCTCTTTTTTTTTCTCTTTAAAATATAGAGTGATTTTTCTCTATGGATTATCACTTTAGTTCCAAAAACGGCCACCAAATGTCAAATGCATTTGTCTATGTAAATGTCAACCTATTGTTTATTATTGTCGAACCATATTTTCAGGTTAAAGAAATCCCGCAAAAGTATCCGTTTTTTATATAGAAATATGATATTTCGTGTATGTTGTATTTGCAAATCGCAGTCATAGCCTACAATTATCTGTGATCAAAGAGTTTGTGCTACGAGAATACTTTTGTAATTGCAGTAAATATCGTAAAGCCAGACAACATTTAAAGACATCCCAAATTGCATAAACAACCCCTTTTTTATTAAAATGAGAATAAACATCCCTTCAGGTAAGTTATTCAACGAGTTTATTTATTGATTCAATCACATAACTTTATTTATTTATTGTTTACAACTATTTTTTCCAACCCTGGACTTCTTTGTACCTCGCAGATTTACAAATTATCACTAAAATAGAAGTTAATTGAAAGAAATGGAGTCTCCAAGGCGATAGAAAAAGGTAATACATTGGAGGCGATGGGATTATTAAGGAGCAACAAAATATCTTTCCCAGTGCCGGTTCATAGGTCAGTAACCCCTCTTATTTTTATTTTTATTAAATATTTGAGAAAAAGATAACATGTTCAATTTTGAACTGTTACAAGCTTACCATCACACGTGTTTTTATTTTTAACACGTTTTTATTAGGTTGCTTTCTCGTTTGTGTGTTCGTTCGTTTGTTTGTTTGTTTCTCCACAAAGTTTGCGAACGATTTTATACTAGCTTCCCGATGAGCTAGAGACTTGAAACTTTGAACATAGGTCAGAACTGGAAGGCAATGCGATATTATGGTGTCATCGAGCTGATCTGATGATGAAGCCGAAAGAAGGCCACAGGAACTCTATGATGAAAACATACAAGCCCATCGTGTTCGTTAGAATCGTCTTGACGAGTAGTTTAATGGGAGACGAGATCCAGGGTCTGATGATGAAGCCGAAAGGCCATGCCACAGGAACTCAATATTGAAACCATGCAACCCCGTCAAATTTGAACTCGTTTGAATCGTCTTGACGAGTTCTTTGTTGGGAAATAGTTTCCAGGGTCTGATGATGGAGCCGGAAGAAGGACACAGGAACTCTTTAATAAAACCACGCTACCCCACCGAGATTGGGCTCGTTTGAATCGTCTTGACGAGTACTTTGTTGGGAAATAGTATCCAGGGTCTGATGATGGAGCCGGAAGAAGGCCACTCGAACTCGGTAATAAAACCATGCAACCCCATCGAGTTTGGGCTCGTTTGAATCATCTTGACGAGTACTTTGATGGGAAATAGTGTCCGAGGATCTGATGATAGAGCCGGAGGAAAGCCACAGAAACTCTAAAATAAAACCATGCAACCCCATCGAGTTTGGGCTCGTTTGAATCGTCTTGATGAGTACTTTGTTGGGAAATAGTTTCCAGGGTCTGCTGATGGAGCCTGAAGAAGGCCACTGGGACTCTGTAATAAAACCATGCAACCCCATCGAGTTTGGGCTCGATTGAATTGTCTTGACAAGTGCCCCGATAGGAGATGGAATATTTTTAGTCTAAGCTTGTTAACTGAAAAACAAAAAATAATAATTTACTGAAAAAAATCTTTTTTAAGAAACACGTTTTTAAAACGGACTAAATTATTACAAAAAAATTGGACTAAAAACATTAAAACGGACTAAAACGTAAAAAATAAATTCTTCTGTACATATTTATAACCCTACCTACAGAAATTTTAAACCTAAAAACGTGGGGCGCATTTTGTAAAATTTATCATCCATATTATTGTCTTTAGCATGCGCCCCACGTTTTTAGGTTTAAAATTTCTGTAGTATAGGGTTATAAATATGTACAGAAGAATTTATTTTTTACTTTTTAGTCCGTTTTTAGAGATAACATCTATATACATATAGATGAATCCAATTTCGCGTGGTCAAGCCATCACGCGTGAACGGCTGGACCGATTTCGCAAATTCTTTTTTTGTTATGTTTGTTATTATCAGGAGATGGTTGTTATAAAAGAAAAAATTAAGAAAATTGCGCGGAAAATTAGAAAATTTAAGAATACTTAACCACCATATAAAATTATTTTGAACATAAAAACTTTTTAATGTAACCTTATTACTTTAAAAACATTAAGAATAAGAATAATAATTTTGGACAATATAACCTTATGACCTTTTATGACGTTTGACATAGAATTGAAAGAATGCGTGCTGCAAATATCGTCAACGAGGATGTAATAAAACAGATGCTTCGTTCGGAGTTATTTTATTGAGGAAATACATGTAAAATAATTAATGTATTATTTCTTACAAAAAGGATCTAAGAAAACTGAATTTCTTAGTGCTCATCACGGTTAACACAACTAAAATAACAAGTGATTTACACATAAAGCTGTTGGGTTATAAAGTAAACGGGAACGGGAACGGGACCTACTAATATCTCTGCGAATCCAACTTTTCATTAATTATACCAATTCGAATTCAATATTCATAACTAATACAGGACAACGTCTGTCGGGTCAGCTAGTCTTTGTATAAGAACGGATTTAGAAGATTCTTTTTTTGTTTGAAAGGGTTATACTCAAGCACAGAATACATCTTCAAGCAAGATTTCATCGTCTACTGAACTTTGAACTTCGCAATTTCGCATACAGTAGTTTCGGAGTCCATAGAGACCGTGATACAGACACACAAAAATGAAAAAAATAAATCTAAATATCTTCAATGTATACAGAATAGATATGAGCGCCGCGCCGGCGCGCCGCCGCCGCCGCTGATTTTTCCGCGCCGCCGCCGCCGCTAAATGGCAAGGCCGATCGTGAGAAAAAAAATTGTGAATCAGTGTGAACAAGCTCGTTGTTATGGTAGGATAGGACGCGCTACACGTTTGCGTCAAAATGGCCACGCCTGCGTTCAAGTACCTACTTATTATTATACTATGCCTGCGTCGTCGTCGTCATTAGAAGCACAACATATGGACGTTTTTATAATGAAACTAGATAAAATTAGCGTGTTTTCGCTTTCATTCGTAATTAAAGTCTAATAAACAGTTACTCTTGTAACTATTACTTGGCCTCTTCCGTGGACTATGAGAAAGCCTTTTCGATTCGAAAGAGACCTGGATGCGGACGGTGAGTGCTGCAGTCTTTCCAGAGGTTTTCTCGCTAAGTTTAATATCGAGGTGTTGAGGTACTTTTACAAAAATGCCACCATGTCGGTCCGAGTACATAACCGAGAACAAACCCCATCCAAATGCAGCGAGGTGTGGGACAGGGAGACGTTATTTCTCCGAAACTTCACAGCTGCGTTGGAGCCACTTGGAGGACATCTTTCAGCTCTTGGACTGGAAAGGACTCTGTATTAACATCCATGGGCAGTACCTAAAACACTGTCGTTTTGCCGATGATATAGTTCTTATGTATGAGACCTGAAAACAATTTCCGAAGGTCTCCGTAGTGGATCTTAGAATGAACATGGATTAGACAAAAATCATGTTGAATGCCCATGTTGTACACCCACTCTAGTTCATGTTGGGAACACTTTTTTGTAATAGATAGGCAAGCGCCGCTATCACGCCTGATGGTAAGCGATGATGCGATCTACGATGAAACGCGCTTGCCTAGAAGATACCTATTCACTCGCGACTTGAAGGCCCCCAGATTTTACCTATCGGGAAACACAGGACTCAGGCAAGGAGTTACACTCTTTAGCGGTACGGATCAAAAACGCTTAGTGCGAGTCTTTGGAATATCCACCAAAAACGCACCGTTTTTGATTTGGCGCTGATTTGTACGTCCGGTTGTCCGATGGAAGAAGGGAGATGGCGTAATTAGGTTGTGCAATTCCACTGCACACTCACCGAAATTTATCCGTTAAAAAACCGATACGCTTGCAACCTATGCTCAAGGCTTATCAACTTACTACAAAAGATGAAAAAAGATTATTGTTGTTGATGAGCTTCCTGGCCTTCCGCTCAATGGATTCAAGCGTCTGGAGCTGGTATTTAGCGGAGCCATCCCAAATTTGTTGACCAACTACACTCGAAGTTGTTGACCATTACGTATGCCTAGGACAGACAGTCCAGTTAGGTGTCCAACTTCGAGAAAGAGTTCTCTCGTTGAATTCAATTCGGGTTGGCAGCATTCGGAAAGCTTCAAAAAATCTTTGCCAATTTGCCTCAGTGTCTCAAGACGAAAGTCTATGACCAGTATGTGTTGCCAGTGTTGCCTTAGTGAAAAGTGGTCGCTATGGGTCTCATAAGGAGGCTCAAGGTCACCCAGCGTGCAATGTAGAGAGCCATGCTCGACGTTTCCCTGCGTGACCGAATCAGAAATGAGGAGATCCGTATGAGAACTAAAGTAACCGACATCGCTTGAAGGATTGCTCTGTTGTAGTGGCAGTGTGCGGGACACAGTGAGAAGAATCGATGGCCGCTGAGGCGGAAAAGTTCTTGAATGGCGACCGCGCATCGACGATCTGGTGAAAGTCGCGGGAACCCGATTGATGCGGGCAGCGCAGAACTGTGGAGGTCCTTGGGAGAGGCTTATATTCAGCAGTGTTATGGTGCGGCTGATAATGTGTGTTTTTAAAATTCTAATAAAAACAAGCATTTTTGAACGATAAACTATGTCTTTTTATTATTTCTTGTCAATAAATAAAAAAAACCATTTAGAGGTCACGCCGCCGACTGCGCCGCCGCCGCCGACCCAAAAAAGCCGGCGCGCCGCCGCCGGCTTTTTACCCATCGGCGCTCATATCTAATACAGAATTAGTCCTATTACAGTTTTTAACCGACTTCAACAAAAGGAGGAGGTTCTCAATTCGATTGTATTTTTTTATCGTTGTTTGCGCGTATCTCCGACATTTATGGACCGATTTTGATGATTCTTTTTTTTCAAATCGGTCGATTAGTTTTCAAGTAATCCTGAAAATACTATGATTTTGCATCAACTACCTTGATGACTTTGTTATTTATGAACCGAATTAGATGAAGTTTTTTGTATTGGAAAGGGGATACCTTTAGTGTAGTCATTTTAACCGACTACAAAAAAAAGGTTCTCAGATATAGTATGTTTCTCCGCGATTATCTCACGTTTCGCTGAGCCGATTTTTGTACCTTAATAATATACTTACCTACACTACCTAATACAGAAGGTACTTACACAAAAAAATAAAAAAAAAATAAAAAAACCGACTTCAAAAAAAACCTGCCTCTAAAAAGCAAAAAATAATATTCAATTCATTAGATACGCATTATCATCGTTATAATAACGTCTATTGAAGTCGGGTGGGGATTTTAGAATAAAAAAAGGAAGTTGTACTTCCCGTACCGTACGGTACGTTCGTATTTGAATATTATTTTTTGCTTTTTAGAGGCAAGTTTTTTTTGAAGTCGGTTTTTTTTTTATTATAAGTACTTATAGAAAGTACTAATTTCATTTGAATATATTATATGTTTTTCTTTTGCATGCCCAGGTTGGGTAAATGTCTCCTGCTCTTTGATTTGTTTTTAAGATCTTATTTCATGTACCTAACCTACCACATTCTTGCAAAATAAAGCTGATTCTATTCTATTATATTCTTTATTAAATGTATGTAGAGGTAGATATGTGCCGTGTATGTGCCGGCCTAGAATAGCACTACTTCCTATCATCCCGTGGGTGTCGTAAAAGGCGACTAAGGGAGCATAGCCTTCAAGAGACGGGCAGCAGCGTCTCCAAAAAACCTTGGCCTACTGCGATCGCCAACCCGCCTGCCAAGCGTGGCGATTATGGCAAACCCCCCCCCCCCTCATGCACAATGGATTAAAAAATTGGCCCCCAGTCCCCGGCAGCCCCGCTATTCCTAGCTACGGTAGCGGTTACGGTAACGGCGGGGCAGGGGGTGCTAAGAATCCCCGGGTGCGGCTCGGCTACCAAAAACGACGACAACTGCACCTGGCAACCTATAACACGCGCACACTAAGGACCGACGCGAAGTTAACCGAGTTGGAAGAAGTTATCAGCAAGGTACACTGGGACATTATCGGGTTATCTCCGGTAACTTGCTTTACTACCGGGAGGGCGACCAACAGTCCCAAGGTGGTGTCGGGTTCATCGTCCATAAGTCCCTTGTCAACAACGTGATTACCATCGGAAGTGTGTCGACCAGGGTGGCGTACCTTATACTCAGAATATCCAAACAGTGTTCGCTGAATGTTATACAGGTTTACGCACCGACCTCGACACACCAAGATGACGAAGTGGAGGCTATGTATGAGGAGATCTCTAAAGCCATGCATAGCTACAAAACCCACTACACTGTTGTGATGGGGGACTTCAATGCAAAGTAGGGGAAACGATGCGGTGATGAGCTGAGAGTGGGGCAATTTGGAGTTGGGCAACGGAATGACAGAGGCCAGAAGCTGGCTGACTTTATGAAGAAGGAGAACCTCTTTATGATGAACTCCTTCTTCAGAAAGCCGGAAAGCCGGAAGTGGACCTGGGTCAGTCCGGACGGTAAAGTCAGAAATGAGATAGATTTTATCATGTCGACGAAAAAGCAAATATTCAATGATGTCACTGTGATCCACGCTGTTAAGACGGGGAGCGATCACCGATTGGTACGTGGCACATTGAATATCAACCCAAAGCTGGAAAGATCTCGACTGATAAAATCAACAATTCGACCATTGCCGGCCCATATTCAAAACCCCGAGAGCTTTCAACTCGAACTCCAAAACCGCTTCGAAACCCTTGAGAACAGCATAGATGTGGATGATCTAAACAACATGGTGGTGGATACTGTCCGTACGGTAGGGTCCAAGCTCTTTAAGACCCGCCGTCCCAAGATAAAGAAACTCTCCGACCACACACTCCTACTCATGGATCAGAGACGTGAAATGAGGCTCCAGAGTTCAGTAGATGCTAATCGTTATCGGCAGCTTAATAGACAGATATCTAAGTCTTTGACGAGCGACCTTCGCCAATTTAATACGAATCGTATAAAAGAGGCCATCGAGCGGAATAAAGGCTCCAAAGTGTTCGCGAGAGATCTGTCTATTGGGCAAAGCCAGATGACGAAGCTGAAAACTGACGACGGACGCATAATTTCATCAAAGCCTGAAATCCTGAAGGAGATCGAGAGCTTCTATGGGCAGTTATATTCCACGCAGACACCTGTTGAAAGCAAGGCTAAAGACCCCAGAGCCAAGCTTATCCGACACTATACCGAAGGTATCCCGGACGTCAGCCTGTACGAGATTAGTATGGCTCTCAAACAGCTGAAAAACAACAAGGCGGCGGGTGACGATGGAATCACTACAGAACTTCTGAGAGCGGGCGGTAAGCCGATACTCAAAGTCCTCCAGAAGCTCTTTAATTCCGTCATCGTCCAGGGCAGAACGCCAAAGACATGGAACATAAGTGAGGTGATCTTGTTCTTTAAAAAGGGTGACAAGTCCCTCTTAAAGAACTATAGACCCATCTCGCTTCTGAGTCATGTCTATAAGTTGTTTTCGAGAGTCCTTACGAATCGTCTCGCTCGCAAGTTCGACGACTTCCAACCTCCCGAACAAGCCGGGTTCCGAAAAGGCTTTAGCACCATAGACCACATCCATACGCTGCGGTAGGTTATACAGAAGACTGAGGAGTTTAATGAGCCACTTTGCTTGGCGTTCGTGGACTATGAGAAAGCCTTTGATTCGATTGAAACCTGGGCGGTGCTGCAGTCTCTCCAAAGGTGCCAAGTGGACTATAGGTATATCGAG
The DNA here is from genome assembly GCA_928269145.1 of Agriphila tristella. Taxonomy (NCBI): domain Eukaryota; kingdom Metazoa; phylum Arthropoda; class Insecta; order Lepidoptera; family Crambidae; genus Agriphila; species Agriphila tristella. The sequence goes on along the minus strand of OV743436.1, from coordinate 22,690,186 downwards.
GTGTTGAGGTACTTATACCAAAATGCCACCATGACGATCCGAGTACAGAACCAGAACACAAATCCTATCCAACTGCAGCGTGGTGTGAGACAGGGAGACGTTATTTCTCCGAAACTGTTCACAGCTGCGTTGGAGGACATCTTTAAGCTCTTGGACTTGAAAGGACTCGGCATCAACATTAATGGCCAGTACCTAACACACCTTCGTTTTGCCGATGATATAATCCTTATGGCTGAGACCATGGAAGACCTGAACACAATGCTCGAAGATCTCCGTAGTGCTTCCCAAAGAGTGGGTCTTAGGATGAACATGGATAAGACGAAAATTATGTCAAATGCCCATGTTGTACCCTCTCCAGTTCATGTTGGGTACACTACACTTGAAGTTGTTGACCATTACGTATACCTAGGACAGGCAGTCCAGTTAGGTAGGTCCAACTTCGAGAAATAGATCTCTCGTCGAATCCAACTCGGGTGGGCAGCATTCGGGAAGCTTCGAAAAATCTTCGCGTCCGACTTACCTCAGTGTCTCAAGACGAAAGTCTATGAACAGTGTGTGTTGCCAGTGATGACTTACGGCAGTGAAACGTGGCCGCTAACTATGGGTCTCATAAGGAGGCTCAAGGTCACTCAGCGTGCAATGGAGAGAGCCATGCTCGGCGTTTCCTTACGTGATCAAATCAGAAACGAGGAGATCCGCAGGAGAACTAAAGTAACCGACATCGCTCGAAGGATTGCTCAGCTGAAGTGGCAATGGGCGGGACACATAGCGAGAAGAACCGATGGCCGTTGGGGCAGAAAGGTTCTGGAATGGCGACCGCGCACCGGACGACGCTCCGTGGGTAGGCCCCCGACAAGGTGGACCGACGATCTGGTGAAGGTCGCGAAAAGCCAGTGGATGCAGGCAGCGCAGGACCGATCGTCGTGGAGATCCTTAGGGGAGGCCTATACCCAGCAGTGGGTGTGGTGTGGCTGATATGATGATGATGATGATGAGAGGTAGATAGGTAACCTATAGTTTTAAGGCATTAAAACACGTGTCAAAACTTGATTTTTTATTAAATTAATAGAACAAACAAAAAATATTCTTCACACATAAATGAATCAAAAAATCTAATAAAATACAATATAAAAGTAATAAAACCAAGAAAATAACAAAAATTTATTATAATTTAAATAGTACTAATGAAATAACAAAAAAACAAAAGGGGAATTAATTAAATGGATGACAGGAAATAATTAAAGGAGATTGTTAATGGGATAGGTACTTAAATACTAAATCTGACAGCGGTTTATTTTGTTGGCGACAGAATAACTAAACGGGCGACTGTGGGTTACAGAAAGAAATAAAAATGGGCAACTATTTATGCGGGAAACAAAATGAGTGACAAAATTACTGAGTGGGCGACTATTAAGCTATGTGGGTAAACTATTATAACTGATTTAGGCTAATACAAAAAATATCTTTGGGGATTTTTTGTTTTGTCATCTTGATTAGTTTAATAGTCGCCTTTTTAGGGTAACGTAGCCTAATGGTAAAGAACGGAACCCTTATAGATTCGTCATGTCTGTCCACACAGTTGAAACTAGGTAGGTATATACAAGGTGTTTGGTAAAAGCCTTATAAAGCCGAATATGGTAGATAGGGACCATCAAACTGAACAACTTTTAGTATGGGACCAACTCTGAAATCGCGAAAAAGAAATCAGCTGTTTCATACATTTTGATATTTTCGTTATTAATTTTTGTATGAAACAGCTGATTTTTTTTTCGCGATTTGAGAGTTAGTCCCATAGTAAAAGTTGTTCAGTTTGATGGTCCCTATCTACCATATTCGGCTTTATAAGGCTTTTACCAAACACCTTGTATATTCTGTGAAACGCAAATTTTTTTTTTCATCAAACCTTTACGTGTGTGTTGATATCTATAGATAGGTCTTCAAAAATGACATGGAGGTTCCTCAAACTATTTTTTCTCAGAGTCAACCGTTTGGAAAATATACACTTCCAAATTGGTAAATTGTGCCCCCCCCCTCCCCCCCTCTAACTATTAAAATAAAAGAGTGAAAAATAAAAATAAAATATATGCTGTAGATCTTAATAAACACTTTCGACGAAAATTGGTTGAAACGAGATATATTTAGTAGTTTTAGTGATATAGCACATTTTTCAAAACCGCAAATATAACTTTATCGTTTATACAAACACTAGGAAAAACAAAGTTATTTTTGCAGATGGAAAATGATAGTGATATTAAATAAGGTATGCTATAAGGTACCTACGGAACCCTACTGCGCGTGACCCGACACGCACGTGGCCGGTTTTTTAAATTAAATATATGCCAAATTTTAAATGTTTTGTATGCCCTAAGGTTGTCGCCCAAATAGAAATTTGGTCACCCGTTCTGATAACTAGTAGTTACTCAGTTTGTATTTTAAAGTCACCCATTTTCAATTCTTATAGTCGCCCTCAGTCCTTCGCACACTTAGTATTTCAGTACGCTATATTCAGTATTTTTGATACCCAAAATGGAAATTTATTGTTACCCGATTCGATTAAATACTACCCTTAAAAAAGTATTTATATAGACTAAGATTTTATCTCATTATTACTTAAATTATAATATTTTGTATACTAATGTGTGTTAAATAAAATATAAATAACTGTTAATTGACTTTGTGTTTTCCTCAGAATCTTATTAAATTAAATTATTTTCTTTTATGCAAAATATTTTACCATTTTTAGCATCTTGAGAAGAAAGTTAAACGCACACTAAAGATTCAACTTTAAATTTTATTGGGTTTATTTACTAGTAGCAAATCATAGTAGGTATCCTACAGAAAGTAGTTTTGTTCAATCAGTCAATTATGAAAAAGTTGGTGTTATTCGTACCTAGTTGGTATTTTGCGTAAATCAAAGTTGGTGTTCTGTTTAGTTGGTGTTTTGCGAATATGGCGTATTGCGTAAAGGTGGTGTTTTGGGTAATGTGGCATGCATGTGGTATTGTGCAACTAAAGGAACATTATAAATTGTCGGCCACATGGTAGTGGTAGTAAAAACTTAACAGCTTACATTCTGTCCAACTACAAAATTCAGTAAAGTGTTTGGTAGTAAAGTGATCTAGGTATTAGGTATACTTCTTAGTCATGAATTTCCCGTGGCAGTATAGTGCCACGGTTAAAATTCATTTACGGTTGCACTACTGCTAGTCATAATAATAATCTTCGTTTTCGCAGCTACAAGTTTTTTGACACTGCGTCGTCGAAGCCATTTCTGGGCACTCACAGATAGGAACGCACTTATCATTCAGTCTCCGATAGCCATCTTTGCATTCGCAGCCTGGTTGAGGTTTGGGAGCGTTTGAACAATCTTTTTTATCCACCAAAGCATTACATGTGTCTTCTGGACAGGTCGATTTCTCCTGCACATATACTTCATTGGGGTCTTCACAAGTTTTCTTTTGACATTCCAGCGAATGGATTATTTGTGGACATTGGCAGATGGGTACACATATACCATTGAGTCTATGGTAACCTGATTTACAGGTGCAGCCTGGCTGAGGTGGTGGTTCTTTAGAACAGTCGCGTCTTGCTGTTAAATCTTCACAGGTGTCAGAAGGACACGTTATTTTTTCTTGTACAAATTCTTCATTTGGATCCTTGCAGTTTTCTTTCTGACACTCTGGCGTTGATGATATTTCTGAGCATTGACACGAAGGTATGCATGGCGACGTTTCATTGCGTCTCAAATAACCAGATTTACACGCGCAGCCAGGCTTGGGAGGTGGCGCCTTTCTGCAGTCATAATCTGACACCATGGACACGCAAGTTTCTGGAGGACACGTCCGTTTCTCTTCGACATATTCCTCATGAAGTCCACAAGTTTTGTTTTGACATTCCGGCGAATAAGCCATTTGTGGACATTTGCAGATGGGTACACATATATCATTGAGTCTACGGAAACCTGGTTTACAGGTGCAGCCGGGCTGAGGCGGTGGTTCTTTAGAACAGACCCATCTCGCTGTTAAAGCTTCACAGGTGTCAGGAGGACACGTTATTTTTTCTTCTACAAATTCCTCGTTGGGATCCTTGCAATTTTCTTTCTGACACTCTGGCGTTCCAGATATTTCTGAGCATTGACACGAAGGTATGCATGGCGACGTTTCATTGCGTCTGAAATAACCGGATTTACACGCGCAGCCAGGCTGCGGAGGTGGTGCCTTTGAACAGTCATATTTTGCCACCATAGAAATGCAGGTTTCTGGAGGACACGTCCGCTTTTCTTGCACATATACCTCGTTTTGTTTACAGGAGCATTTTTCTGTAACATATATAGAAGATCAATACAAAATGTATTACTAATAAAAGGAAAAGCATACTACTTACATTAAAATATATCAAGGTAAGTATTGGGTTTTTGAGCCACCGTATGTATCTAAAACGACTACATTCTTTCATGACAGAGTTTTATCGTACTAAAATTGGGGAGATCAAAAGTCATTGCAGAATTCTTTTTCATCTTCAAGTTAAACAGAGACAGGGGAATTAATATATAAGAAAAATATATCTGGTTATTATATATTTCCTTTTTTTTAATATATTTATCTTAATATAAAAATAGCATTGTGAATGCCTAAAATCTAAAAATTCAATATAGCTATTCATCTTAATGATTGTCTGGCATCTGATGTTGCATTCGAATGTCGAAGGTAGTTCTTCACTTTGATGAGATAACGCTTGATGAGCTAATTACAGCGAAAACGTAAAAAGTACTAGAAAATTTCGCCGCTCCCACTAGCGACTCAGTAGCATAATTGATCAGTGCATTGGGCCGGAATCACAAGGACAAAGGTTCGAGTCCCACCCATCTGAAGTGCTACGGGTGAGTCTATTTTATCTAGTATTTTTTATTATAATATTAATTATCCCAATATAAAAAATAAATCAATAAGTACAAGGAAAAGATAGCATCGTGAATGCCTAAAACCTAAAAATTCAATAAGAGACAGGGCTTTTTGCAACTCTTTGCAAACTGTACTTACTGCATAGATCAGCGGGGACACATTTGCCATTTCCGTCCCTCGCGTACCCATCGTCACAATAACACTTTTCATTACATTTGATGTTGATTATAGGACAGTTTGTTCGGTTTTGGGTGTCGATGTTGATGCATGCATTGTCGCACGCACTACCACAAGAGTAGAACTCGTGGGTTTTGTTGCATTGATCTGAAAAAGTGAATTTAGTGATGTACAAAACTCGAATAAACTATGTCGGGATTTACACCATGTACCTGTTTATTTTTGAGACTCCGATATTGAAATAACCAAATACAAAAATTTCAATCGTGAGGATGGGTTTAAATTGTCGAGTGTCTGGAATCCAGTAGTCCGGTTGTGTAAAAACAACAAAAATAAAAAAAAGTGCTGTTTCGCGTACAGATACAGTGAGTGTCGTGTGTCGAGAACAAATTCGAGTGAATAGTGAGTTTGCAGACAGTGGTACCGGTATCGAACGTAGTAATAAAAGAACTAGACGGAGGGTAGACCGATTCGTCTGCCAATAACATCTACCCGCACGCAACAATCGACAGTTCTTCCGTGATCATGGCGCATGCAACTGCGCCGAAATATCGGAGTCTCAAAAATAAACAGGTACATGGTGTAAATCCCGACATAGTTTATTCTATTAACGTCAATAACCATGGAAATTTAAAACAATATACAAAACTCGAATCGTCGAATTCTACTTTTAAAGACTCGAGGCGGATCGGCAGGACTCGGTGAGCTCGGTAGGCTCGTAAACCCGAGCCTAGCCGAGACACGAGCTCTCTGACTCTCTGAGCCACGCCTCGAGCCTTCAAAAGAGCTCAGATCTATCAAAAGACATCGAGCCTTCGAAAAAGCTCGAGTCTTAAAATGAACGCGAGCCTCATAAAAGCTTCAAGTTAAGGTTTATATAACTTTAATATCTCCGTAAATAATAATATTAAAGATATTATTATTTACGTAGATATTAAAGCCGAGCCCACAGAGCCCTGAAAATCTGACTATAATCTCCAAAATTAGAACTCGAAAAGATGAATGTCTTATTTATTTATTTATATGCACATGTTACAGTATCACTTTCACATCAATAATTGAGATATTAAACAATGTGTGATGGCCTGAAAAAACATACCCTGCTAGGGTGTTGCTTATTATGACTTAATATTAAATTAAAACATCAAGTATCATAGAGCAAAATAATTAACATAGATTGATATTTAGAGAGCTTCCCGAGGATTAATATAATCATTTGAGCTTATCGCACATATATTCTTCTACTGAGTAATAACACTTTTTAACTAGAAAGTCTTTAACTATATTTTTAAATTTATTTTAATTTTTTTCTATGTTTATGTATTTCGGTAGTTTATTATATAATTGTATATATTTATATAGTAAGGGCTGCATCTATACATTTAAATTTTTGGTTCAGGAGGAACAATATCATGCTGACGTCCAACGATATGTCAAAATATCGTTGCTGACGTCGGGCATTTTTATTAAATTGAAAGTAGTTAAGATGTTTTCTCACAAATAATACTATTTCAAGGATATACAAGGTGTTACAAAAATACCCCTAATCCCGAAAGGTGGTTGAAGTACATCATGTAAAGAGTCCTCTGTAAAGTTCTTAAATTCCTAATATTAAGTTTTAATTTCGTCTAAATTTGCAAATTTTAATCGTTAATAAAAAAATATCGACAATGATTTGACACTATTTCACTATTTTAAGACTATAACCTCGTTCGAACTGTGACCGCGGACCGATCGGTCCATTGGAAAAAATATAGTCCTCATTTATTTTTAACTAGCTTCCTTTGAAATTTAAAAATAGGGTACATACATAGGGTAGGTACTTCCTAGGGTACCAAACTAACTGTGTGCCAAATTTTATCATCTTTTACTGCAATCCAATATTTTTAACCGACTTAAAAAAGGAGGAGGTTCTCTTTTCATCTGTATATTTTTTAAGGGATTCTTCAAATGCCCACGCGCATGTAGTCACGGCCGGAAAGAAAGTTAAAATAAATATGGGTTTTATTTTTTATAAATTTCCCAAATGTACTACAAATTAGTTTCAATGTTAAAAATAATTAAAATGCCTAGGGTACCTTTGATCGAGATAAAAAATATAAGTTTTAATCCAGACTATAAACTGTTTGCCAAATTTCATCCAAATCAGTTCAGCTTTCATAAAAAACAAATATACAGACGAAGAGAGAACCTCCTCTTTTTTTGAAGTCGGTTAAAAACATCGGATCGCAGTAGATTGTGCTAGATTGTCAGTCTACCATGGTAGATTGACAATCTACCACAATATGCTTGCATCGGATCGCGGTAGATCTTGGTAGATTGTCAATCTACCACAATCTACCTCGATCCGATGCAAGCATATTGTGGTAGATTGTCAAGCTACCATGGTAGACTGACAATCTAGCACAATCTAATGCGATCCGATGTTTTTAACCGACTTCAAAAAAAGAGGAGGTTGTTTTTCTGTTCGTCTGTATGTTTTTTTAGGGTATTTTTCAAATGTCCATCCGGATGTAGTCGCGGGCGGAAGCTAGTTAAAAATAAATATGGGCTATATTTTTATAAATTTCCCAAAAGTACTACAAATTAATTTAAATGTTTAAAGAAATAAAAATGCCTAGGGTACCTTTGATCGAGATGAAAAATATAAGTTTGAATCCAGACTATAAACTGTTTGCCAAATTTCATCCAAATCAGTTCAGCTTTCATAAAAAACAAATATACAGACGAACAGAGAACCTCCTCTTTTTTTGAAGTCGGTTAAAAACATCGGATCGCAGTAGATTGTGCTAGATTGTCAGTCTACCATGATGGTAGATTGACAATCTACCACAATATGCTTGCATCGGATCGCAGTAGATCTTGGTAGATTGTCAATCTACCACAATCCGATGCAAGCATATTGTGGTAGATTGTCAATCTACCACAATCCGATGCAAGCATATTGTGGTAGATTGTCAATCTACCATGGTAGACTGACAATCTAGCACAATCTACTGCGATCCGATGTTTTTAACCGACTTCAAAAAAAGAGGAGGTTGTTTTTCTGTTCGTCTGTATGTTTTTTTTGGGTATTTTTCAAATGTCCATCCGGATGTAGTCGCGGGCGGAAGCTAGTTAAAAATAAATACTGGCTATATTTTTATAAATTTCCCAAAAGTACTACAAATTAATTTAAATGTTTAAAGAAATAAAAATGCCTAGGGTACCTTTGACCGAGATCAAAAATATCATAAGTTTTAATCTAGGCTAATAAACTGTGCCTTAAATTTCATCTAAATCAGTTCAGCCTTAAAAAAACATGTATCGGATAGCAGTAGATTGCGATGAGCAGACTGCAAGTTCTCTGTTCGTTTGTATGTTTGTTTTTTAATGATTTTTCGAATGTGCGGAAGCTAGTTAAAAAAACAACCTCCTCTTTTTTTGAAGTCGGTTAAAAACATCGGATCGCATTAGATTGTGCTAGATTGTCAGTCTACCATGGTAGCTTGACAATCTACCACAATATGCTTGCATCGGATCGAGGTAGATTGTGGTAGATTGACAATCTACCAAGATCTACCGCGATCCGATGCAAGCATATTGTGGTAGATTGTCAATCTACCATGGTAGACTGACAATCTAGCACAATCTACTGCGATCCGATGTTTTTAACCGACTTCAAAAAAAGAGGAGGTTCTCTCTTCGTCTGTATATTTGTTTTTTATGAAAGCTGAACTGATTTGGATGAAATTTGGCAAACAGTTTATAGTCTGGATTAAAACTTATATTTTTTATCTCGATCAAAGGTACCCTAGGCATTTTAATTATTTTTAACATTGAAACTAATTTGTAGTACATTTGGGAAATTTATAAAAAATAAAACCCATATTTATTTTAACTTTCTTTCCGGCCGTGACTACATGCGCGTGGGCATTTGAAGAATCCCTTAAAAAATATACAGATGAAAAGAGAACCTCCTCCTTTTTTAAGTCGGTTAAAAATATTGGATTGCAGTAAAAGATGATAAAATTTGGCACACAGTTAGTTTGGTACCCTAGGAAGTACCTACCCTATGTATGTACCCTATTTTTAAATTTCAAAGGAAGCTAGTTAAAAATAAATGAGGACTATATTTTTTCATAAATTTCCCATAAACCTACTTACTATATTTTTTGCAATGTTTTGAAAAATACTATTTTACCTCGATATTTATACTATACCAGGCTATAAAATATATATGATGTGTGTAAAATTTCATCAAAATCAGTTCAGCCTTCTGAAGCTGAACTGATTTGGATGAAATTTGGCACTCAGTTCATAGCTTGGTATTCGTATTTCGTATTAAAAAAAAAATTATTAAAATTTATAAAATATCGTATTAAAATTTATAATACGATATTACCAAGCTATGAACTGAGTGCCAAATTTCATCCAAATCAGTTCAGCTTCAGAAGGCTGAACTGATTTTGATGAAATTTTACACACCTGTGCGTGTAAAATTAAATATCGATATTCATCTAACCCTAACTAATCAAGGCATAAAATGGGTGCTAGACAACAGATTTTACTAGGTACTTACTTACTTTTCGAAATAGATAGGTACTTATTATACGCAGACCGTCACAGATATTAAAATTCATCATTTCAATTACGTCCGGGAATCGAACCCAGGATCTCTTGCGCGGTAGACTGGCATGTTGAATACTGCACCACTCAGGTCATCGATCGATATCACGCGAAAATTAATGCAAAAAGTTGGCAACCCTGCCAAAGCCCACCGTGGATCGTGGTAGATTGTCAATCTACCAAGATCTACTGCGATCCAGATCTCGCTGGATTGACCGTGTAACGTCGCAAACCAACCGCATCAAATTCCATCAATCTGCGGTTTTGATCAGACCACACCAGATTGATGTGTGTAATGGCCGCCTGTGATCCGCGGCAACTTCACTCGAGAATGTAGCTATGATGTGGTGCGCACAGATTTCAACAAATTAAAATACATCCTTATGTACCGCAAGCGCTCTGAAGGTGTTCACTTCTGTTGTACAAAGCTAAATTAATCGCATTGTACCTACAGATATTTTAATACCATAAAAACTATTAACGAATTTTACACTAAACGGAACAACTAAGACTACTGACATTTTTTTACTGTACATTAGCGCGCGTCGCGGCGGCTTCGTTTGATGCTTTGTGTGATGCCGATATTTGTCCGCGGTCATGACCGCGGACGTGTCCGCGGACACGACCGCGGTCAAACACGATTTCAAAGATTAAACAACAACAGATAGGACTTCTGGAACCTGCTTGAAATTATCTATCAAAGCAAGAACTCTTTAGGTAAAATTAGTAATTTACTTAACTTATCCATGGTATTTAAATACAGATGATGACGCTTACGTGTCTTTTCGAAATGGTGTGCAGAGATTAATTTTACATTTTTGAAATAAATATTAATTCAGTAACTATGTAATTTGGAAATTACGTCACTGTTATGTCTCAGGTATTTATTTTATTTTAAATACACTTATGTTATTCTAGCTTACTTAGGTCACTGTAATGTAAACGTAGGTACAAATATCTATAGATGTGACCAGTCTGAAAAACGAATAGTCTTTGATTTAGAAGCCAATGACCGGAACTGACCGGAACAGCTGATTGGGAATCTTTCAAATGCTTGTCGATATTTTTGCAAAACTTCGACATCGTTTTTCTCCGTAAATATTATAGCTAAAAAATAAAGAACAGCGCCCATCATTTCTATTTCATTAATACTCATTGGCATTTCAGGGATTAGGGGTACTTTTGTAACAGGTTGTATATATATACACGGGAAGTTAAAATATTTAGTTTAATGAAATGAGGTTTGCAAGATTCTGGCTGGCGAATATTTACAAGTATACGTATACATTTTTTTGTAGTATAAATATGTCGTGTGAGTTTGTGCTATGGCACCATAGTATAACATCTTATGTTACAGAGAGCACCGTAGATGCTTAAACTATTGTGATTTAGCTCTATTTATCCTCATTTATCAGCAGCCCATCACAACTATTGCGCCGAAAAAGACTCGAGCCGTGAAAAAGCATCGAGATCGACCAAGCTCTCAAAAAGGCTTGAGCCGTGAAAATGGCTCGAAATCGGCTGAGCTCTGAAAAAGACTTCCGAGTCGTCGAGCTTCATACAAACGAGGCGAGCCCTGTAAAACGACTCCGAGCTCTAGACAAAAGGACTCGGAGGACTCGAGTCTTGTACCATGCATGGGCAACAGCGTCGCTTAACCACTGCTAAGGTTAAAATCGCTTGCACGCCGCGCCCGCTGTCACGTACACACGTTTAGTTCGTGCAGGGATACGCGCGCCAGGCACGTATCCAGACTTTTAATTCGGGGGGGGGGGGACAACTGCATCCCACAAACCGGAGAGTGCCTCGCCCGCTAAATTTTAATTTAGTCCTGCGGGGCTACTCAAATGGCCACTTTTCTATTCGTTCGCTAACTTAAAAATTAAAAATAAGCCATAAAAACCAAAATAACGTGTCGTAGGCTTGTCAATTCTGTACAATACAACAATGTCTGTGATTTACATAAACTTGCGACGTCTGACTTGATCATTAATTGCTTATTTTTAAGATTTAAGTTAGCGAACGAATAGAAAAGTGGCCATTTGAGTAGCCCCCCAGTACTGTGTGTTCTGGATTTCGGGGGGGGATAAATCCCAACTATCCCCCCCCTTGGATACGTGCCTGACGCGCGCACACGAATTTTGTTGCAAACTGGTTAAGCGACGCTGTTGCCCATAGTACATCACTTAGTGAATTGGGTTGGTATACAATCAATGTGATTATAATTTTACAGTGTACAACAGAAGTGACCGACTTCAAAACGACGTATTTTAATTTGTAAAATTTTATCTTTGCCATCGAGTGAAGTTGTAGCGTATCACTGTATATTGTCAATTTAATTGCATTGTACTTACACTTAATTGATCGCAATGAAAGGACATCAGGCAGAGTCCCATAGAAAAAACACCAAAGAATGTATAACATTTCTGTATTTTCCAAAATGTAGGCATGTAATTAGTAATTCATAGAAAATATTCAGATTTTTACGAAGATTTATGTTTTAAGAGTAATTTATGTTTGAAAGGTTTTTTTTTGGTAACCCCGACACTAAATAGCAACACCACCACGACAACACGTTTCGTTAGCTGCGTTATGCTAGGGCCACACTACCGTGATATGCCAACAATTATGACCATTGATGAACCTTATGCGTATAGGAATAAGGAAAATTATGGCCATAATTATGCCATATCACGGTAGTGTGCACGTAACATTAGTGTTACAGATTAGCACCATAATGTACGAGTCGGAACCAGATCAAACGGAAAATCTGTGCATATGTCGCACGTAACAAAACACTTGTGCCACAGCACAAATATACTCAGGGGAGACTTGTACAATCGCTGACAAAGATGTCCGTTTCATTGATATGCTTTTGTTTTTTTCAATAATTAATTAAAGCTAAATGAAGGAGTTAAAAAATAATGTTGCTGCTGTAAGTTGCTCTAGTAACATTAAGTGTTTATAGATAACAGAATTATGTTTATACACTTTAGGGTCTCATGTGCCTGATGTCCTTTAAATGTACTAAAAATAGTTTGTGTTTGCCAAACAATACTATCCCTAGCTATCCTTGTTTATTATTTTATTTTAGTCAGTCTAGTCACGTGACGTGGTGGTCGAAATAATTGATACGGTGAGGCATTAGACTTTTCAAAAGTATATGCCCTAATAGGATTTGTGGATGCAGTGAGTGAGGGAGTACATACAATACATATATATGTATAAGTTAAAAACTTACCACATTGCTGTTTAGTAATGCACTCTCCAATGGAGTTTCTATAGTATCCTTCAGCGCATACGCACTTCGTGGTACAGCGCAGGCTGCTTTTACATAAATACTTAATATTTCGGTTTCTGCACGTTCCTTCTGGCGGGCATGATGAGACACAACGTTGTACTTCATTCGGCCCACATCGTTCTTAAACATTTGAAAATTTGTAAATTACAATGGGGATGTATTTAATAGCACTTTAAATTTGATGAAGCTATAAAATTGTATATCAGCACTTTAAAATAATGATAGACCTATAATTTAATAATATCACTACAAAAATAATGGTTTGCCCTATAGCAGTTTTGTCAGCACTTTAAAATAATAATACATCTATAATTAATATTATCACTACAAAAATAATGCTTTGCACTATAACTGTGTCCCAACTCCGAAACCATTTAATTTCTGTCAAACCATGTCAGACTGACCACTGTTAAAATGAGATGGAAAGATGATAACAACTTGTGGCATAATGCATACACGCCATCAGGTCGGTTCTGGCGTTGTTGGTCGCAATGGAACTTACCTCAGCCTTCTCAGCTCCTCTCTCGCTGCGCCCGCTTGACTTCGCAACTAGTCGTCTGTTTACTAGTACTAAAGTTATAAAATTAATTTGTATGGTGCAAAGTATTAATTTTAAAGCTAAGCAATTAAAATGTATAGTGCAAAGTATTAATTTTAAAGCTTAGCATATTTATAGTGGAAACCATTATTTTTATAGTTCATTCAATAAATTTTGAAGTTAAACATTTTAAAGTGTGTTACATTATTTTTAAAGTGCATTTATATATTCCCCAATTACAATTATGTTATGACTATTACTCATCTCATAACCAGCTTTTATACTGCACTATGAGCCAACCCATTAAAAAATGTAGCTGCAAAATAACCAAAGTTCTAAAGCCGTGCAACTGACTTGCTTTTCCGATAAATCCTTCATTTTTAAATGAAATATATGCCAAATTTTAATGTTTTGTGTGCCCTAAGGTTGTCCCCTAAATAGTAATTTGGTCGCCCGGCCCGTTCTTAAATAACTAGTTACTCATTTTGTATTTTTAAGTCACCCATTTTCAATATTTGTAGTCGCCCTCTGTCCGTTGCCCATTTAGTATTGCAGTACACTATTAATTATTCAGTATTTTTGATAACCAAAATAGGAATAATCATTGTTAATTAAGTATCTACTACCCGACCTACCCGTACATAAATAGGTATTTTTAAATGATTCCGATTCAAAATGTTATTTAATGAATGATTAATTTCTTTAGAAGATTTCTTGGTTCCAAAATCTTGTTTAAGAAAGGTGCTCTTACTTATGCTTTGTTCGCGCTACAATCATTTATTTATTTATTTATTTTAGTAGGTACACCAGCAGAACACTTATCAAACAATAATTATTACAAAAAATTAAATGGTACAGACAAACATAGACTAATAAATGCCCCATTATAGGTGATACAGCTGCATTTAAGAAAATTAAAGTACAAAACAAGCGTCTAGAAGGAACTAAAAGATATACAATTGTTTGTACGGAAAATACATAATTATTATTATATTAAAACTAAGTACTTCTTATAAAATGATAGATACTAATTAGGCAAATCAGGCTGCAGTAATTTGACGCACTCGGCTAGGCAGTACCTGACATCTGTTCACGTAAGATACGCCCAAAGGTCTCGTAGCTATTGTGCAAGATGTCTAGACCCTAGATCTTTAGATGTGAGATTGTAATAGCTGCACATTCGGTGAAGCGGTGCATGCGATATGATAGGGACATCGATGTGAGAAGTCAGACTAAATGTAAGCGAGATGGCGAGTAAACGCTCTTTGTACATTCTAGATTCTTTGAGAATGAACTGCGTACGTTGAACTCCAAGCAGAAGACGCATACTCTAAGTGGCTACGTACAAGCATATTGAATAGGTGTATTTTTGTTTTAATTTGAAAGCCACGTGAGTTACATTTAATAAAACCAAGCATTTTTGCGCCCTTTTTAATAATATCATTGAAATGAGAGGTAAATTTTAGCTTGGAATCCAATATTACACCCAGGTCCCGCACTTCAGTGACTTCCTGAATGGTTTGTCCACTAATGTTGTATGAGGTGGCATGAGGTGATGTCTTCCTTGTAAATTTAATGTGGATACACTTTTTAGGGTTCATGGCCATTCCGTTTTGATTGCACCATTTCAGAACTCTATTTAAGTCATCTTGTAAGAAAGCCGAGTCGCTAGAAGACTCGATACATTTAAATAGTTTAAGATCGTCAGCGAAAAGTGAAAACTGGCAATGAGGGATTATAGCTGAGATATCATTAATAAAAATGGAAAACAATAATGGTCCTAGATGAGAACCCTGGGGCACTCCAGATTCAGGAAAGTAGGTTCTTGATGAAAAACCATTAAGCGCGATAATTTGTGTTCTTCTCTCCAGGTACGATTTGAGCCATGTGAGCAAAGAGCCATGAATTCCACTGTCTTTCAACTTAGCAACCAGCAGTGAATGTGGTACCTTATCAAATGCACTGGAAAAGTCAGTGTAGATTGTGTCTATTTGACGTCTTTCGTCTACACAGCGAGATAAGTAAGTAACAAACGACGTCAGATTAGTTTCGGTTGAATGGCCTTTACTGAAACCATGTTGGTGATCGCTGATACAACTTTCCACATGCAGAGACAGGGATGGATGGACCAAAGCTTCGAACAATTTTGAAAAACACGATAGAATGGAAATCGGGCGATAATTAGCAACATTAGCAATATCTTCTTTCTTGTGGACAGGTGTAACTCTAGCCTTTTTCCATTCCTCGGGAAATGTTCCACTAGTCAACGAAGCATTGAATATCAAACATAGTGGATAAGACAGATATTCACCGCAGCGCTACACAAAAACTGGTGGTATAATCAACTGTTGGGTAATGTGAATGTGAATTTATATATCATAAACTAGCTTCTGCCCGCGACTTCGTCCGCGTGGATATTAGAGAAAATCCTCAGGGAACCTGAACCAACCAGGATCCGTCCAGCCATTTTTACGCGATTAGGCGGGTCCCCATCAAGCGCGCTGCGTCGCGAGGCAAGACCTTTGCCGCGTGTGGCGGGCCTTGAATGAGGCTTCCCGTTCCGTTCCCGTCCCATTCCCATTCCGTTCCCATTCCCGTTCCGTTCCCGTTCCATTGCCGTTCCGTTTCCTTTTCGGTTCCCGTTCCATTCCCTTTACGTTGCCGTCTAGTTCCCGTCCCATTCCCGTTCCGTTCCCATCCCCGTTCCCGTCCCGTTCCGTACCCGTTCCGATGCCGTTCTGTTCCCTTTCCGTTCCCGTCTCGTTCCCGTCTATTTCCCGTCCCGTTCGCTTTCCGTTTCCATTCCGTTCCCGTTCCCGCCCCCGTTCCTGTCCCCGTCCCCGTTCCCGTCTCCGTCCTTGTTCCCGTTCCCGTCCCCTGGATGTGCATCTCCAGGTCCAGGTTCATGATGTTCCATGTCCACCGCGTTGAACTTCAAAATAAATCTCATTTTCGCAATCACCATCCCATAAAACCTCAAGAACGACATCCATATCGTTTTTTATGTTTACTCACCCCATTTACCCCCTAAGGGGTTAATTTTCAAAATCAGAAAATATATGTTTGCCTATTTATTTTTAGACGTGCTCCTACAAAGTTTAAAGTTGTAATGTCTATTTTATATTATTTTTCCATACAACATTTTAACCCCATTTTCACCCCTTTAGGGGTTAAATCATGTCCACCGTGTTGGACTTCAAAATAAATGTCATTTTTGCAATCGTCATCCCACAAAACCTCGATAACGACATCCATATCTATTTTTTGGTTTTTTACCCATTTTCACCCCCATTTCATCCCCATAGGGGTTGCGATACTAACAAAAACAATAAACGTTGCGTTAGATTTCCATCCATAATCCTAAATTATAAATTTAGCGATTTTTACTTCGAAAATGAAGAATTTTCTTCTACACACAACTTCATCCTCCTTTTCACCCCTTCGGGGGTAGAATTTTGAAAAACGCTGAGATACGTATTTATTAATTTTCAATCGTCAGCCTAAATACAAAATTTTGAGATCCTAGCTTCAAAACTGAGGGACTTTCATACAAACTTTCATCCCTTTTTTCATCCCCTAGGGATGGAATTTTCAAAAATCCTTAATTAGTGGATACCTACACTGTATAAGTATCTGTGTGCAAAATTTCAAGTCTCTAGTTCCAGTCGTTTGGGCTGTGCGTTGATTTGTCAATCATTTTGGGCTTTTTTTGCCCCATTTACTACCTAAAGTGTTGATTTTCGGAAAACCACGTAACACGTGTTTACTTATTTGCCTTTAGAAGTACTCCTATGAAGTTTCAATTCGAAATGTCTATTTAATATTTTTTTTCCATACAAACTTTGAACCCCCATTTCACCCCTTTAGGGGTGGAATTTCCAAAAATCCTTTCTTAGTGGATGCCTACACTGTATAAGTATCTTTGTACAAAATTTCAAGTCTCTAGACTCAGCAGTTTGGGCTGTGCGTTGATATGTCAGTCACCCCTTCACTTTTATATAAGAGATTCACTGTTGGGTAATGTGAATGTGATGTACGACATAGACTAACCACATTGTGCTTCTGTAATACACTGTCCATTGGCGTTCCTGACGTATCCTTTCTTGCAAACGCACTTCGTGGTGCAGGGCAGGTCACCTTGACATTTGTACTCAATATTTCGGTTACTGCATGTTCTTTCTGGCGGACATGATGGGACACAACGTTGTTCCTCATTCAGTCCACATCGTTCTTAAACATTTAAAAAAATAGGTTAAATTAGAATTGTGACTTATTCTCATAACCAAACACACAAATTCTTGGAGGTTTACTTACTGCATTGATCGACGGGGATACAGTTGCCATGTCCATCCCTCGCATATCCATCATCACAGTAGCACTTTTCATTACATTTGACGTTGATTATAGGGCAGTCTGTTCGGTTTTGCGTCAAAATTTTGTCGCATTCGTTGTCGCAGGCGCTATCACAAGCATAAAACTCATTGGGCTTCTTACATTTATCTGAAATTATAATTACATAAAATGGAGTAGGACTTAATTCATATTTGAGAGTAGACTTAATTGATATTTTTAATTTATAGCAGTGTGGGCCGCGTGGATAAAAACATCAAATTATGCGAGTACCTAGGTATGATAGACTCTGGAAATTCCAAGATTTAAAATGTACGAGTATTTTAAATAAATTGACGAATGAATGATTTTCGTAAGAACATTTTGTTGCTTCCAAAACTCAGGGTGTGCCGCTCCTGAAAGTTATGCTTATGCCTTGCTCATGTTAAAATTGTAAATAGTAACTTGTCAATGACTTACTACATTGTGCTTTAGTAATACACTGTCCAAGGGCATTCCTAAAATATCCTTTCTCACAAACACACTTCTTCGTGCAAGGTAGCTTGTCTTGAGCACAGCGGACCACTTGATTTCGGTTTCTGCAAGTCCTTTCTGGCGGACATCGCCAGACGCATTGTTCTACTTCATGCGGCCCACATTGTAGTGGTGGAGGTTCTAAAAAATTAGGAAAATTGGTTTGAATTCAGATACCCTTCCGATTAATTTTAAATCTCATGTGCTATTAGGCTTAAGAGTACTCCTATAGACTGGTATTAGTGACATGTTTAAATGGTTCTACCATTTGTTTCTTTGCAAGTGTAGGTACTTACTACATTTATCTACGGGGATACAATTGCCGTTTGCGTCCCTGGCGTATCCGTCATCACAGTAACACATTTCATTACACTTTTTGTTAATTATTGGGCAGTTTGTTCGGTTTTGCGTCAAAATTTTGTCGCATTCGTTGTCGCAGGCGCTATCACAAGCATAAAACTCATTGGGCTTCTTACATTTATCTGAAATTATAATTACATAAAATGGAGTAGGACTTTATTTATATTTGAGAGTAGACCTAATTGATATTTTTAATTTATAGCAGTGTGGGCCGCGTGGATAGAAACATCAAATTATGCGAGTACCTAGGTATAATAGACTCTGGAAATTCCAAGATTTAAAATGTACGAGTATTTTAAATAAATTGACGAATGAATGATTTTCGTAAGAACATTTTGTTGCTTCCAAAACTCAGGGTGTGCCGCTCCTGAAAGTTATACTTATGCCTTGCTCATGTTAAAATTGTAAATAGTAACTTGTCAATGACTTACCACATTGTGCTTTAGTAATACACTGTCCAAGGGCATTCCTAAAATATCCTTTCTCACAAACACACTTCTTCGTGCAAGGTCGCTTGTCTTGAGCACAGCGGACCACTTGATTTCGGTTTCTGCAAGTCTTTTCTGGCGGACATCGCCAGACGCATTGTTCTACTTCATGCGGCCCACATTGTAGTGGTGGAGGTTCTAAAAAATTAGGAAAATTGGTTTGAATTCAGATACCCTTCCGATTAATTTTAAATCTCATGTGCTATTAGGCTTAAGAGTACTCCTATAGACTGGTATTAGTGACATGTTTAAATGGTTCTATCATTTGTTTCTTTGCAAGTGTAGGTACTTACTACATTTATCTACGGGGATACAATTGCCGTTTGCGTCCCTGGCGTATCCATCATCACAGTAGCACATTTCATTACACTTTTTGTTAATTATTGGGCAGTTTGTTCGGTTTTGCGTCACAATTTTGTCGCATTCGTTGTCGCAGGCGCTATCACAAGCATAAAACTCATTGGGCTTCTTACATTTATCTGAAATTATAATTACATAAAATGGAGTAGGACTTAATTCATATTTGAGAGTAGACTTAATTGATATTTTTAATTTATAGCAGTGTGGGCCGCGTGGATAGAAACATCAAATTATGCGAGTACCTAGGTATAATAGACTCTGGAAATTCCAAGATTTAAAATGTACGAGTATTTTAAATAAATTGACGAATGAATGATTTTCGTAAGAACATTTTGTTGCTTCCAAAACTCAGGGTGTGCCGCTCCTGAAAGTTATGCTTATGCCTTGCTCATGTTAAAATTGTAAATAGTAACTTGTCAATGACTTACCACATTGTGCTTTAGTAATACACTGTCCAAGGGCATTCCTAAAATATCCTTTCTCACAAACACACTTCTTCGTGCAAGGTCGCTTGTCTTGAGCACAGCGGACCACTTGATTTCGGTTTCTGCAAGTCTTTTCTGGCGGACATCGCCAGACGCATTGTTCTACTTCATGCGGCCCACATTGTAGTGGTGGAGGTTCTAAAAAATTAGGAAAATTGGTTTGAATTCAGATACCCTTCCGATTAAGTTTAAATCTCATGCGCTATTAGGCTTAAGAGTACTCCTATAGACTGGTATTAGTGACATGTTTAAATGGTTCTACCATTTGTTTCTTTGCAAGTGTAGGTACTTACTACATTTATCTACGGGGATACAATTGCCGTCTGCGTCCCTGGCGTATCCATCGACACAGTAGCACTTTTCATTGCATTTAATGTTGATTATAGGGCAGTGCGTCCGGTTCTGGGAGTCGATGTTGATGCATTCGTTGTCGCAGGCGCTACCGCAAGCATAAAACTCGTTGGGCTTCTTACATTTATCTGAAATTGTGATTACATGAAATTAAGTAAATGGGGCAGGTGCATATTCATACCAAGATTTGTAATACCGTGGCGTAAAAGATTAAAATTACATGATTTAAATAAATAGGTATTTTAAATAAAGTTGGCATAGTTGTTGGTATTTTATTACTTGACTAGCTTCCGCCCGCGACTTCGTCCGCGTGGATATTAGGGAAAATCCTTAAGTAACCTTCAACCAGGATCCAACCAGCCGTTTTTACGCGATTAGGCGGGTCCCCGCCAAGCGCGCTGCCTCGCGAGGCAAGACGTTTGCCGCGTGTGGCGGGCCTCGCACGAGGCTTAAGGATTTTCTCTAATATCCACGCGGACGAAGTCGCGGGCCGAAGCTAGTTTATTACAATAATCAGAATTGGGTCCAGAGATATTAGTAGGTATCCCGTTCCCGTTCCTGTTCACTTTCCCGTTCCCATTCGCGTTCCCATTCCCGTTCCTGTTCGCGTTCCCGTTCCCGTTACCATTGCCGTCCCCTGGGGCTGAATCATGTCCAACGCGTTGGACTTTAAAATAAATCTCATTTTCGCAATCACCATCTCATAAAACCTCAAGAACGACATCTATATAGATTTTTATGTTTACTTATCCCATTTAGCCACTAAGGGGTTGATTTTCAAAATCACAAAATATATGTTTCTCTATTTATTTTTAGACGTGCTCCTACGAAGTTTAAAGTGGTAATGTCTATTTTATATTCTATTTCCATAAATAATTTTAACCATTTTTTCACCCCTTTAGGGGTTAAATCATGTTCACCATGCTGGACTTAAAAATAAATGTCATTTTCGCAATCGTCATCCCAGAAAACCCCTATAACGACATCCATATCTATTTTTAGGTTTATTTACCCCACTTCACCCCCATTTCATCCCTATAGGGGTTGAAATACTGCCAACAACAATATACGTTGCGTTGGATTTCCATTAATAAGATTTAATTGTAAATTTAGCGATTTTTACTTCGAAAATGAAGGATTTTCTTCTAAACACAACTTCATCCTCCTTTTCACCCCTTCGGGGGGAGAATTTTGAAAAACGCTGAGACATGTATTTATTAATTTTCAATCATCAGATAAAATACAAAATTTGAAGATCCTAGCTCCAAAACTGAGGGACTTTCATACAAACTTCTTATTTCATCCCTTTAGTGATAGAATTTTCAAAAATCCTTCCTTAGTGGATGTCTAGGCCTACACTGTATAAGGTATCTGCTTGCAAAATTTCAAGCCTCTAGGTTCAGCGGTTTGGGCTGTGCGTTGATATCTCAGTCAGTCAGTCAATCAGTCAGTCAGTCAATCAGTCAGTCAGTCAGGACTTTGAATTTTATATATATAGATGATACAATTTAATTTTTTTTAAATGATTAATTTGAATCGAAGATTTCTAGGCTCCAAAATCTTAGGTTAAGAAAGTTGCTCTGACTTAGGCCTTGTTCATGCTACAATAATAAATATAATTGTTGGGTTATTATTATTTATTTATATCAGAAAACATGTTCCACAAATTTTACAAAATTTAATTAATTGGAAAATAAATAAAATAAATATCAAAACAGTATAACATTGTTTGCCTGCAGATGTATCATGTCACAATGATACAGGTACTGGCAGTCAAAGCGCTCGGCAAAAGCTCGCAGGAGACTGTTCGGGCTGGCCCGTACCCTGCGCACCAGTGATGTGCACCTCTTGCGCATGGTTGTGGAAAAACAATCCACGCGCGCTTCAGCGAACATCCCTGAGGCGCTACAGAATCGAGGCAGCCCCAACAGAGTCCTGAATGCATTATTGAATTGGACGCGTAAGGCGCCGTACTGCTTCTGCGTATAGCTCACCCACAGACTGCTCGTGTAGAAGGACGTGCAAAATGCCCTGAACAGGGTCCTGAACCGTTCTGCAACCTAACCTAACCTAACCTAACCTAACCTAACCTAACCTAACCTAACCTAACCTAACCTAACCTAACCTAACCTAACCTAACCTAACCTAACCTAACCTAACCCCAACAACACCTGCCCCTGTGACGGGACCACCCCCCAGACCCCTAAACACTTGGTCGAGGCATGCCCTAAATTTTCTATTGCAAGGCACAACTACGTCTCCCAATGTGGCAGTCTAGAAGGATCGCCCTTCACATTGACCGACATCATTGAAAAACCAAAGATTGTAAAACAGTTCGCAAAATTTATAGAACATATCTACTCCAAACTGAAATCATTTAACAACACGCCCTAATTTATCAGTTCTCTCCTTCCCATATTTGCTTCACTAAAAATATATAGTTTTTTTTTCTAACGTAATAAACACTAAAATCAATCGAACCAACGAAAATTAATCGCCACTTGGCAACCCATTAATTAATTATAGCTATCACTTCCTTCCTTTTCTGTCTTTCCTATCTCTCTGTCTTTCCTTTCTTTAAAACATCCGTCCTCTACCATTCTTCCACCACTTACCCTTAGGCTCGGCCGGGATGCAAGGAAAAGGAATTCCGGTCCCGAGGGGTAAAACATATAAAACCAAAATTCAGGACAACTTTTTGTCCTACATAAACACGAATCGAAAAACATTAAACGAAAGTAACTTAACAAATATACCGATTTGGATAACAAAGTTAAATACAAAAAAAAAAAAAAACCCCCCCCCTACGGGACCACCTTGACGTGGTGGGGGGGCTTACGGGCATAGTACTTTTCTTGGTCCGACTACCTGGACTCCCTTAGACAGAGGTACTGGAATCGGTCTTTAACATCTTGACAACTCCCAAACCAAGCGTCCCAAACCCCATGGCGCAACTCACAGACAACAACCAATAATGGAACTATTTAAAAATACTTCACATAACATGCTAGGAGGCTGTTCTCGGCAATACCGTTGGTCCTGGTCCCCATTGCCCAACGCTTCAGGTGGGCGCGGGCGTTCCCATGCGGCTTACGGCCGTCGTCCGCGCTAGCCTTCCCCTATGAAGCTGTTCTCGGCAATACCGTTGGTCCTGGTCCCCGTTGCCATACGCTCCAGGTGGGCGCGGGCGTTCCCATGCGGCTTACGGCCGTCGTCCGCGCTCGCCTTCCCCTATGAGGCTGTTTTTGGCAACACCGCTGGTCCCGGTCCCCATTGCCCAACGCTCCGGGTAGGCGCGGGCGTCCCCATGCGGCTTACGGCCGTCGTCCGCGCCAGCCTTCCCCTATGTATGTAAATCATATCAAATTTACGCAACATTGTGTGGGCGCGGCAATTCGCGACCAACCTTAGCACCTACTTAACGTTCGTCTCGTCTCGGGCGTTACGCCCACCCCTTTGAGTTTCAACACAAAGCTTCGCGCCCGTTCGGGAGCGGCTGCGCCCGAACCTCTTTCATATTCACATTTTTGCGCTCAAGCGCACAAACCAACCCCCACCTCATTATAAACCCACTTTAAAATGGGAAAACCCGTCTACGTCATCGGGCAACCTTAATTTTTTTTTTCCACTAATGAATTGTTATAACATTCTCGCCCCGGGTGGGCGCGGGCGCTCCCATGCAGTTTACAGCTGCCGCCCGCGCCTGCCTATCCTTAATGCATAACCTGCCTAAAATTGCTCCTCTCTGTCGTCTCTTTTATACTCACACTTTCGCGCTTAAACGCACCAACCTGCTCGCACATTTACTTTGCGCCACCGTGCTAGCAGACATTGTATCACCTAACCAACTCGTGACCAACCTTGGCTTCTGCCAAGCGTTTGTCCGATCTTGGGCGTTTTACCTACCCCCTTGAATTTCAACACGTACTCAAATTCGCCCCATGTGGGCGCGGGCGCTCCCGGGCGGGCGCGGGTGCTCCCGAGCGGTCTTGGACTGGTCGGGCGCGGCCGCGCCTGCCCGGGAGCGGCCGCTCCCGAACCTCTCTTGCATATTCACATCGTTGCGCACGAGCGCACCAACCAACGTTTACCCCATTATAAACCCTCTTTATTTTGGAAAACCCTCTTGTTTTTCCACCAATGTATTGTAACAACATCACGCCCCGAGCGGGCGCGGGCGTTCCCATGCGGTTTCCAGCCGCCGTCCGCGCCAGCATACCCCTATGTGCATCTCAATTCGCACCTCTCTGTATTGACTCAACAACATATCTTTATACATCACTCGTTCGCTTTACCGGACTGCCGCTGGGACCCTCCGCCCAACCTTTCTGCGCCACGTGACCAGCTCCTCGGGCGAAGCACGCACCCGCCAGCTACGCGGCCCTCATCTTCAGCACCGGCCCCGGCCCCGACCTCCAACGGCAGGCTGGGTGCGGATGTCGGCTCCTCACCACCGGGGCCTTCTTCGAGTGGAGAGGGGCACCTCTTCGACAGCACCACCCCTGGAGCGGTCGGATCCTCATCGGGTCCCATGCGCGCGGAGTCTGGGCGGCACTTCCCCGCGGCAGTCTGACTAAAGCGCTTTTTGTTTTATTTTTATTTTATTTATAAAAAAATATTTCTTCTCCTCCTATCCCCCTTCTTCCTCTTTCTTTCTTCTATCCTCTTTCTTTTGTATCCCTCTATAATTCTCTTTCTTTCTCCCTCTTTTTCTTGCCCCGGCCCGGCACCGGAAGGCAACAAGCCTCACCAAGGGATGAGTCCGATGGCGCCGGTCCAACTCGATCCACCCCCTCCAACCTCTAATCACAGCCAAAACATTCCTGCACCACCCCCATCCTTACTAACCATCAGTCTAAAAAAAAAAAAAAAAAAAAACCTAACCTAACCAGTCGCGCTCGGACCTCCCTAGCGTACACACGTGTCTCTTGGAGCTCGGGCGCGCCCGAGCGGGCGCGGCTCCTCCCGGGCGGGCGCGGGTGCTCCTGAACGGCGATACTACTTTAATTCACGTGAATTCGTACTCAATTGTGCTCTTTGTGCTTCACCTGCTTCTATTGATCATCACCCCATCTTCGCGAAGTGACAGTGTTGGTGCAAGTGACAGTGCCGAGTGACCTGGCAACACATCCTGCGCCAGGCAGAAGTGGTCGTGGCCAGTGAGCGGTACGCGCCGAGTGATGGTGCTTCGGTGCTGCAGCAATTGCGCTCCTGCGCATCCTCCGTGACATCTTCAGGTGGTTTCCTGGCATGGGCGCCCCCGCGCCCGGGCGGGCGCGCCTGCTCACCTTGGAAACAAGACGGCTGCTCCAACCTGCACTCTTTCCTGAAACGAAGTTCAACCACAGCCCTCACCTGTAAGTCACTTGATTTATTCATGCACCCACGACACTCGGCTTTAACCCCGCTGCGGACATCGCCACCTCAATCAGACCAACCAATGTGAGAAGCCGCACTTTGGCAGAAAATCTCCTTATTTAACGACGATATCCTGTTCCTTTAACGACCATCGAAACAAGGATTTTATTGACAAGCACACGACTCCAAGGCTTGATCTGCATTTTACCCAAGGATGTTCAAAATGCAAAACCTGATCGACGACGCACTCTCCACAATGCAGCCTACACCGTGAACGCCACGTTACGCTCTTATAGCCAGACCGACCATGGTTTTTCACAGCCTGCGTAAACTGAAGTGCCCTATTTTGTACATAATGACTCTCTAAGTGGTTTCACTGATATCTCATGTTCATTTTGTAAATTGGTGTTCAATATTAGCTTACGCGAAAGCCCACATGTACAAAATATATAATTACTCTACCGCGCGGGCGCGGGTGCGCCCAAAGGGCGCATAGCGACCATTGGGCGCGGCCGCGCCCGCGCGAGCGCGGGTACTCTTTCGCAATTGTGCTAGTTATAATCCTTAGCTAACCTCACGGTACCCTGTTATGATGTAAATAACATAATAATATGCCTTTTGGAAAATAAAATTATCGCGTAGGTAACACAACCCCTTTTGAAACTCCACAGCTAAAAGCTGTCCTTTATTGTGCCACATGGTTTTGTACATAATGTAAATAACTATTAATTAGTAGTGTACTTTGTCCCGGCGGGGGCGCGCGCGCCCGTGCGGGCGCGGGTGCACCCGGGAAGACTGTGCCTGGGGGGACGTAGCCGCACTTTGGGCGCGGCCGCGCCCGCGTGGGCGCGGGTGCTCCCGCAGGGTCAAATTAGTTATAACCTAAATCTTGATTAACCTCACGATACCCTTTGGTTTATAAATCGAAGTGTTTCTTAATGTGTATAACGATTCTTTGAACACGGCTCCTTACATTCGGTGCAATGTAAATCTTTTTGATACTCCACATGTCTATATTTTATATTTAAAGTCCCTAACGTGCTGTGAATAACATAATGATATTCCTATTTGGAAAATAACATTATCGCTTAGATAACGCGACCCCTTTCGTAACTCCACAGCTATAAGCTGTCCTTTATCGTGCCTCACGGTTTTCGTACACAATGTAAATAACTAATTGTTTGTAGTTCACTTTTCCCGACGGAAGCACACGCTCCCGCGCGGGCGCGGGTGCGCCCGGGACGACTGTGCCTGGGGGGACGTAGCCGCACTTTGGGCGCGGCTGCGCCCGCTTGGGCGCGGGTGCTTCCGCAGGGCCATATTTAGTCATAACCTAAACCTTAGTTAATTTCACGGTGCCCCTTAGTTCACTTAACTCAAAGTGTTCCATAATGTACATAAAAACATAATAATGTGAAAATATAATGTAAATGACAACTTTCCTGTTTGTGTCCTGGACCCGTGTCCGTGCGTAGGCATGTCTCGCGGGCATAACCCTTACCATAAATTAAGGCATATTTCCTATACTCTGCGGGCACGGCCTTTACCTTAGCTTAAGAAATCTTTTCTGTTTTTCTTTGTAACCCGCGCAGAAGCGTCCCCGTCAGGACAAAGTATGTCCTGACGGGGACGCTTCTGCGCGGGTGCGGGGGCGCCTGAGGAGAATGCGCGCGCAGCTGCCATCGGGCGCCGCCGCGCCCGCGCGGGAGCGGGGGCTCCCGAATGATCGTGTTAGTCATAAGACCCACTTTTGTATGGATAATCAATTGTATACATATATAAAAAAAGAGCATCTATCCACTAAACATCTGCCAAAAACAAAAAAAAAAAAAAAAAAAAAAAACAAAAAAAAAAAAAAAAAAAAAAAACACTGCATATTGCACTATTAAGCAAGGCTTTAGTTTTCTTTATCACATTCTGTGTATACCTGTAAATAAGTCACCTTTATAACTCTAATGTCACTAGTTATAGTCCTTACCACCTAACTTTATCTTGTGTCACCGTGCCTGCAAACAGAGTATCATCCACGAAACTCGTGACCAACCTTAGCTTTTGCCAAACGTTCGTTTCGTTCGAGGCGTTCTTTTCGCCCCTGTAAACTTGTATTTCAACACGAAAACAGCTTCGCCCCGTGCGGGCGCGGTTGCTCCCGGGCGGTCTCTGACTGCTCGGGTGCGGACGCGCCCGCCCGGGAGCTGATGCGCCCAAGCGGGAGATTCATATTCTCGTGACCAACCTTAACTTTGGTCAAACGTTCGCTTCGTTTTGGGGCGTTCCGTTCGCGCCTACGTACTTGAATTTTACACGGAAAAACAATCTCGCGGTCCCCAGTACCTAATGCCCCGGGCAGATGCGGGCGTTCCCATGCGGTTTCCGGCCGTCGCCCCCGCCAGCCCTTCCTTATGTGTACAACCCGCATTAAATTGCACCTTTGAATTGACTCAACAAAATATATCGGAACAACAACCGTTTGCTTGACGTTGGTCCTGGTCCCCATTACCTAACGCCTTGGGTGGGCGCGGGTGCTCCCATGCGGTTTCCGACCGTCGCCCGCGCCAACCCTTCCCTACGTGCACAACCCGCATAAAATTGCACTTTTGTTTTGACTCAACAAAGCATTTTTGAACAACGTTCGTTTGCTTGACGTTGGTCCTGGTCCCCATTACCCAACACCTCGGTCGGGCGCGGGTACTCCCATGCGGTTTCCGGCCGTCGCCCCCGCCAGCCCTTCCTTATGTGTACAACCCGCATTAAATTGCACCTTTGAATTGACTCAACAATATATATCTGAACAACAATCGTTTGCTTGACGTTGGTCCTGGTCCCCATTACCTAACGCCTTGGGCGGGCACGGGTGCTCCCATGCGGTTTCCGACCGTCGCCCGCGCCAACCCTTCCCTACGTGTACAACCCGCATAAAATTGCACCTTTATATTGACTCAACAATACATTTTTGAACAACGTTCGTTTGCTTGACGTTGGCCCTGATCCCCATCACCTAACGCCTCGGGCAGGCGCGGGTGCTCCCATGCGGCTTACGGCCGTCATCCGCGCTAGCCTTCCCCTATGAGGCTGTTCTCGGCAACACCGTTGACCCTGGTCCCCATTGCCCAACGCTCCGGGTAGGCGCGGGCGTCCCCATGCGGCTTACGGCCGTCGTCCGCGCTAGCCTTCCCTATGCGTTTAACCTTCACAAAACTGCACCCTTGTACTGACTCAACAATTTATTTTTTGAACATCGCTCGTTTGCTTAACGTTGGGCCTGGTCCTGATTACCTAACGCCCCGGGCGGGCGCGGGTGTTCCCATGCAGTTATTGGCCGCCGCCCGCGCCGGCCCCTCCCTATGTGTACAACCTGCATCTAATTGCACGTCTTTTCCGGCTCTCTTTTATATCCACATTTTCGCGCTTTAACGCACCAACCTGCTCGCACATTTACTTTGCGCCACCGTGCTGGCAGACATTGTATCACCTAACCAACTCGTGACCAACCTTGGCTTCTGCCAAGCGTTTGTCTAATCTTGGGCGTTTTACCTACCCCCTTGAATTTCAACATGTACTCAAATTCGCCCCATGTGGGCGCGGGCGCTCCCGGGCGGGCGCGGGTGCTCCCGAGTGGTCTTGGACTGGTCGGACGCGGCCGCGCCCGCCCGGGAGCGGCCGCTCCCGAACCTCTCTCGCATATTCACATCGTTGCGCACAAGCGCATCAACCAACGTTTACCCCATTATAAACCCTCTTTATTTTGGAAAACCCTCTCGTTTCTCCACCAATGTATTGTAACAACATCACGCCCCAGGCGAGCGCGGGCGTTCTCATGCGGTTTCCAGCCGCCGTCCGTGCCAGCCCACCCCTATGTGCATCCCAAATTGCACCTCGCCTTCCCCTATGAGGCTGTTCTCGGCAATACCGCGCTCGCCTTCCCCTATGAGGCTGTTCTCGGCAATACCGTTGGTCCTGGTCCCCATTGCCCAACGCTCCGGGTAGGCGCGGGCGTCCCCATGCGGCTTACGGCCGTCGTCCGCGCTAGCCTTCCCCTATGTATGTAATTCACATCAATTTACGCAACATTGTTTGGGCGCGGCAACTCGCGACCAACCTTAGCACCTACTTAACGTTCGTCTAGTCTCGGGCGTTACGCCCACCCCTTTGAGTTTCAACACAAAGCTTCGCGCCCGTTCGGTAGCGGCTGCGCCCGAACCTCTTTCATATTCACATTTTTGCGCTCAAGCGCACAAACCAACCCCCACCCCATTATAAACCCACTTTAAAATGGGAAAACCCGTCTACGTCATCAGGCCCCCTTTAATTTTTTTTTTCCACTAATGAATTGTTATAACATTCGCGCCCCGGGTGGGCGCGGGCGCTCCCATGCAGTTTACAGCTGCCGCCCGCGCCTGCCTATCCTTTATGCATAACCTGCCTAAAATTGCTCCTCTCTGCCGTCTCTTTTATACTCACACTTTCGCGCTTAAACGCACCAACCTGCTCGCACATTTACTTTGCGCCACCGTGCTAGCAGACATTGTATCACCTAACCAACTCGTGACCAACCTTGGCTTCTGCCAAGCGTTTGTCTCATCTCGAGCGTTACACCCACCCCTTTGAATTCCAACACTTAATCAACTTCGCCCCATGCGGGCGCGGGCGCTCCCGGGCGGGCGCGGGTGCTCCCGAGCGGTCTCGAACTGGTCGGGCGCGGCCGCGCCCGCCCGGGAGTGGCCGCTCCCAAACCTCTATCGCATATTCACATCGTTGCGCACAAGCGCACAACCAACGTTTACCCCATTATAAACCCTCTTTATTTTGGAAAACCCTTTTGTTTTTTCTACCAATGTGTTGCAACAACATCACGCCCCGGGCGGGCGTGGGCGTTCCCATGCGGTTTCCAGCCGCCGTCCGCGCCAGCCCACTTCCTATGTGCATCTCAAATCGCACCTCTCTGTTTCGACTCAACAATATTTATCTTTAAACATCATTCGTTCGCTCTACCGGACTGCCGCTGGGACCCTCCGCCCAACCCTTCTGCGCCACGCGACCAGCTCCTCGGGCGAGGCACGCACCCGCCAGCAACGCGGCCTTCATCTGTAGCACCGGCCCCGGCCCCGACCTTCAACGGCAGGCTGGGTGCGGACGTCGGCTCCTCACCACCGGGGCCTTCTTCGAGTGGAGAGGGGCACCTCTTCGACGGCGCCACCCCTGGAGCGGTCGGATCCTCATCGGGTCCCATGCGCGCGGAGTCTGGGCGGCGCGTCCCCGCGGCAGTCTGATCAAAGCGCTTTTTGTTTTATTTATAAAATTTATTTCTTCTCCTCCTATCCCCCTTCTTCCTCTTTCTTTCTTCTATCCTCCTACTTTTGTATCCTTCTATAATTCTCTTTCTTTCTCCCTCTTTTTCTTGCCCCGGCCCGGCACCGGAAGGCAACAAGCCTCACCAAGGGATGAGTCCGATGGTGCCGGTCCAACTCGATCAACCCCCTCCAACCTCTAATCACAGCCTAAACATTCCTGCACCACCCCCATCCTTACTAACCATCAGTCTAAAAAAAAAAAAAAAAACCTAACCTAACCTAACCTAACCTAACCTAACCTAACCTAACCCCCCCCTACGGGACCACCTTGACGTGGTGGGGGGGCTTACGGGCATAGTACTTTTCTTGGTCCTACTTCCTGGACTCCCTTAGACAGAGGTACTGGAATCGGTCTTTAACATCTTGACAACTCCCAAACCAAGCGTCCCAAACCCCATGGCGCAACTCACAGACAAAAGACAATAATGGAACTATTTAAAAATACTTCACATAACATGCTAGGAGGTTGTTCTCGGCAATACCGTTGGTCTTGGTCCCCATTGCCATACGCCCCGGGTGGGCGCGGGCGTTCCCATGCGGCTTACGGCCGTCGTCCGCGCTCTCCTTCCCCTATGAGGCTGTTCTCGGCAACACCGTTGGTCCTGGTCCCCATTGCCCAACGCTCCGGGTAGGCGCGGGCGTCCCCATGCGGCTCACGGCCGTCGTCCGCACTAGCCTTCCCCTATGTATGTAACTCACATCAAATTTACGCAACATTGTTTGGGCGCGGCAACTCGCGACCAACCTTAGCACCTACTTAACGTTCGTCTCGTCTCGGGCGTTACGCCCACCCCTTTGAGTTTCAACACAAAGCTTCGCGCCTGTTCGGGAGCGGCTGCGCCCGAACCTCTTTCACATTCACATTTTTGCGCTCAAGCGCACAAACCAACCCCCACCCCATTATAAACCCACTTTAAAATGGGAAAACCCGTCTACGTCAATGGGCCCCCTTTAATATTTTTTTCCACTAATGAACTGTAACAACATTCGCACCCCGGGTGGGCGCGGGCGCTCCCATGCAGTTTACGGCTGCCGCCCGCGCCTGCCTATCCTTATGAACATAACCTGCATAAAATTGCACCTCTCTGCCATCTCTTTTATACTCACATTTTCACGCTTTAACGCACCAACCTGCCCGCATATTACTTTGCACCACCATGCTTGCAGACATTGTATCACCTAACCAACTCGTGACCAACCTTGGCTTCTGCCGAGTGTTTGTCTCATCTCGGGCGTTACACCCACCCCTTTGAATTTCAACACTTAATCAACTTCGCCCCATGTGGGCGCGGGCGCTCCCGGGCGGGCGCGGGTGCTCCCGAGCGGTCTCTAACTGGTCGGGCGCGGCCGCGCCCGCCCGGGAGTGGCCGCTCCTGAACCTCTCTCGCATATTCACATCGTTGCGCACAAGCGCACCAACCAATGTTTACCCCATTATAAACCCTCTTCCATTTTGGAAAACTCTTTTGTTTTTCTACCAATGTATCGTAACAACATTCACGCCCCGGGCGGGTGCGGGCGTTCCCATGCGGTTTCTTGCCGCCGTCCGCACCAGCCCTCCCATATGTACATAACTTGCATCAAATCGCACCTCTCTAAATCAACTCTACAACATATCTTTAAACATCATTCGTTCGCTCTACCGGACTGCCGCTGGGACCCTCCGCCCAACCCTTCTGCGCCACGCGACCAGCTCCTCGGGCGAGGCACGCACCCGCCAGCAACGCGGCCTTCATCTGTAGCACCGGCCCCGGCCCCGACCTTCAACGGCAGGCTGGGTGCGGACGTCGGCTCCTCACCACCGGGGCCTTCTTCGAGTGGAGAGGGGCACCTCTTCGACAGCGCCACCCCTGGAGCGGTCGGATCCTCATCGGGTCCCATGCGCGCGGAGTCTGGGCGGCACGCCCCTGCGGCAGTCTGACTAAAGCGCTTTTTGTTTTATTATTATTTTATTTATTTTATTTATAAAAAAATTAATTTCTTCTCCTCCTATCCCCCTTCTTCCTCTTTCTTTCTTCTATCCTCCTACTTTTGTATCCTTCTATAATTCTCTTTCTTTCTCCCTCTTTTTCTTGCCCCGGCCCAGCACCGGAAGGCAACAAGCCTCACCAAGGGATGAGTCCGATGGTGCCGGTCCAACTCGATCCACCCCCTCCAACCTCCAATCACAGCCTAAACATTCCTGCACCCCCCCATCCTTCCTAACCATCAGTCTAAAAAAAAAAAACCTAACCTAACCTAACCTAACCTAACCTAACCTAACCTAACCTAACCTAACCTAACCTAACCTAACCCCCCCCCTACGGGACCACCTTGACGTGGTGGGGGGGCTTACGGGCATAGTACTTTTCTTGGTCCGACTACCTGGACTCCCTTAGACAGAGGTACTGGAATCGGTCTTTAACATCTTGACAACTCCCAAACCAAGCGTCCCAAACCCCATGGCGCAACTCACAGACAACAACCAATAATGGAACTATTTAAAAATACTTCACATAACATGCTAGGAGGCTGTTCTCGGCAATACCGTTGGTCCTGGTCCCCATTGCCCAACGCTTCAGGTGGGCGCGGGCGTTCCCATGCGGCTTACGGCCGTCGTCCGCGCTAGCCTTCCCCTATGAAGCTGTTCTCGGCAATACCGTTGGTCCTGGTCCCCGTTGCCATACGCTCCAGGTGGGCGCGGGCGTTCCCATGCGGCTTACGGCCGTCGTCCGCGCTCGCCTTCCCCTATGAGGCTGTTTTTGGCAACACCGCTGGTCCCGGTCCCCATTGCCCAACGCTCCGGGTAGGCGCGGGCGTCCCCATGCGGCTTACGGCCGTCGTCCGCGCCAGCCTTCCCCTATGTATGTAAATCATATCAAATTTACGCAACATTGTGTGGGCGCGGCAATTCGCGACCAACCTTAGCACCTACTTAACGTTCGTCTCGTCTCGGGCGTTACGCCCACCCCTTTGAGTTTCAACACAAAGCTTCGCGCCCGTTCGGGAGCGGCTGCGCCCGAACCTCTTTCATATTCACATTTTTGCGCTCAAGCGCACAAACCAACCCCCACCTCATTATAAACCCACTTTAAAATGGGAAAACCCGTCTACGTCATCGGGCAACCTTAATTTTTTTTTTCCACTAATGAATTGTTATAACATTCTCGCCCCGGGTGGGCGCGGGCGCTCCCATGCAGTTTACAGCTGCCGCCCGCGCCTGCCTATCCTTAATGCATAACCTGCCTAAAATTGCTCCTCTCTGTCGTCTCTTTTATACTCACACTTTCGCGCTTAAACGCACCAACCTGCTCGCACATTTACTTTGCGCCACCGTGCTAGCAGACATTGTATCACCTAACCAACTCGTGACCAACCTTGGCTTCTGCCAAGCGTTTGTCCGATCTTGGGCGTTTTACCTACCCCCTTGAATTTCAACACGTACTCAAATTCGCCCCATGTGGGCGCGGGCGCTCCCGGGCGGGCGCGGGTGCTCCCGAGCGGTCTTGGACTGGTCGGGCGCGGCCGCGCCTGCCCGGGAGCGGCCGCTCCCGAACCTCTCTTGCATATTCACATCGTTGCGCACGAGCGCACCAACCAACGTTTACCCCATTATAAACCCTCTTTATTTTGGAAAACCCTCTTGTTTTTCCACCAATGTATTGTAACAACATCACGCCCCGAGCGGGCGCGGGCGTTCCCATGCGGTTTCCAGCCGCCGTCCGCGCCAGCATACCCCTATGTGCATCTCAATTCGCACCTCTCTGTATTGACTCAACAACATATCTTTATACATCACTCGTTCGCTTTACCGGACTGCCGCTGGGACCCTCCGCCCAACCTTTCTGCGCCACGTGACCAGCTCCTCGGGCGAAGCACGCACCCGCCAGCTACGCGGCCCTCATCTTCAGCACCGGCCCCGGCCCTGACCTCCAACGGCAGGCTGGGTGCGGATGTCGGCTCCTCACCACCGGGGCCTTCTTCGAGTGGAGAGGGGCACCTCTTCGACAGCACCACCCCTGGAGCGGTCGGATCCTCATCGGGTCCCATGCGCGCGGAGTCTGGGCGGCACTTCCCCGCGGCAGTCTGACTAAAGCGCTTTTTGTTTTATTTTTATTTTATTTATAAAAAAATATTTCTTCTCCTCCTATCCCCCTTCTTCCTCTTTCTTTCTTCTATCCTCTTTCTTTTGTATCCCTCTATAATTCTCTTTCTTTCTCCCTCTTTTTCTTGCCCCGGCCCGGCACCGGAAGGCAACAAGCCTCACCAAGGGATGAGTCCGATGGCGCCGGTCCAACTCGATCCACCCCCTCCAACCTCTAATCACAGCCAAAACATTCCTGCACCACCCCCATCCTTACTAACCATCAGTCTAAAAAAAAAAAAAAAAAAAAAAAACCTAACCTAACCTAACCAACAGACAGCGCCCTACGCTCCCTTTCAATATCCGCATTGTCCTTCAGGTCCGGGGTTAGAATGTGCCCAAGGTACTTAAATTGTTCTACTCTGTTGAGAGGGCAGCCATACAGTCTAAGTTTAGGTGTCTGTCCCAGGGACCTGCCCCGAGCCTGAAAGATCATCCACTCGCTTTTCTTTACATTATAAATCAAACCATGTTGTTTAGCATATTTTTCGCAAATGTCAAGCAGCTGTGACAGTCCACATACAGAGGCACTCAGCAGCACCATGTCGTCCGCGTAACTAATATTATTAAGGCAGACTCCACCAATATGGCAGCCGACATGTGTGCTGCTGAGCTCCTCCACAAGTGCGTTTACATACAAATTAAAAAGCTTTGGCGATGTCAGCCCCCCCTGCCTCACGCCGCACTCCAATCTGTATGGTGTCGAATACGCCCCCGACCACCGGACAACGTTGATCTGGTTCCCGTACCAATATTTAAAAGTACGGATTAATTCCTCGGGCATCGATGTTTCGTGTAGTTTTTGCCATAAAATATCGTAGGAAACCAGATCAAACGCTTTCGATAAATCAAGAAAACACGCAAAAATGGGCGTATTTTTGTCCGCATAGTACTTGACAGTTTGCTTCAGACACAATATAGCCGTTTCAGTGGATAGACCTGACTTGAAACCGAATTGGTTGTCGTGTATAAGTAAGTGTTTATCAAGCTGAGTGTTAAGCAAACTGTCAAGCACCTTCGCGATAATAGTGGCTAACGAAATCGGACGATAATTACATTTGTCGCTAATGTCACCCGTTTTGTTTTTGACAACTGGTACCACCACAGTCTTCATCATCGGCGCAGGCAAGTAGGAATGTCCCACACACAGGGAGTAGAACATCGCCAGTACTCTGGGCAGATGATATCCCGCGTACCTTAGGTGTTCAATGCTCAGGTCATCGTGGCCGGGAGACTTACCCCGTGACATTGATTTTATGGCCTGCCGGACGTCTTTGGCCGTAAATCGGACGCTGACTTCCCGACCACTACAACCATCATCGCTCGCCGACTGTGTTGGACCCAGTGGTGACTTTACGGTAAAATGGTCCCTAAATATATTTGCTATTCCCGGCAGGTCACAGGCACCGTTCAGGCACCGTTCAACGTTGCAGGAACACCGTTATGTGAATGTGATGAAAGGTCACGTCATAGACTCACCGCATTGTGCTTCAGTAATACACTGTCCATTGGCGTTCCTGAAGTATCCTTTCTTACAAACGCACTTCGTGGTGCAGGGCAGGTCACCTTGACATTTGTACTGAATATTTCGGTTACTGCATGTTCTTTCTGGCGGACATGATGGGACACATCGTTGTTCTTCATTCAGTCCACATCGATCTTAATCATTTGAAAACACGTTAAATTAGAACCTCCATACAAATTTTTGTTGACATATTTTTTATGTGTATTAGCACAGTACTACGCGTTCACTTCACTCTTGCCGCTACCTCCTGGCCCGCTTCATCATTCCGCACCCCCTGTGTCGCCCTCCCGCGCGCCTCCACAGGCGACGCCGGGGGCGCGGTATGAAGAAGCGGGCCGGGAGGAAGCGGCAAGAGTGAAGTGAACGCGTAGTACATATATAAGTTTTTTCAAACAGTATGAGAGCTCCATGGAAACGTTCGAATTTGACGGCTGACGTCACTCTTAGAGCTCTAAGCAAAGTTCGCAGTACTTTGGTCAGGGTTGTGACATCCACGAGACGGCCGGAAAATGCCAACCCTAGCGATCCGACGGTGTGCAATGACAAAAGGGCCTAAGTGACGTTAGCTCCCCTACTGTTTGAAAAAACTTATATGTAGGTACTGTGGTATTAGTATGAAAAATTAATGTTATAGTATAGTGCTTAAATTCCCTAATAGATTGACGTTAAGTATACGATTGCGGGCCAATGTCCGCATTTGGTTTTTACTTACTTATGGATGTCTAAACCGGGCTTAAACTCATTAGGATTCTTACATTTTTACATTTCTCTTTCATATGAAATGAAGTAATATTGTCATTTGCAGATATTGCAATGAGGAGCAGGTAACGCCCAAGCACCTCTTATGTGATGGTGGATCATCTTTATGATCGATGTTGTGGACCCTTAATCTGCAAGCGTAGTATCCATCTGGGGCGACACGTAATCGATCGAGTATGCCTAAGTCGCGTTATGCCTTACTGACTTAGTTATGGA
Organism: Agriphila tristella; assembly: GCA_928269145.1. NCBI lineage: Eukaryota > Metazoa > Arthropoda > Insecta > Lepidoptera > Crambidae > Agriphila > Agriphila tristella. Next base: position 22,652,422 of record OV743436.1, on the reverse strand, counting down.
TGTGTAAACCGGGTTTAAACTCATTGGGCTTCTTACATTTTTACATTTCTATTTCATATGAAATTGAGTGATACTGTCATTTGCAGATATTGCAGGAAACGCCCAAGCACCTCTTATGTGATTGTAGATCATCTATATGATCGAAGTTGTGGACTCTTAATCTGCAAGCGTAGTATTCATCTGGGGCGACACGTAATCGACGAGGAAGATACTAGGACATCGCAAGGTTTAAAGAGTTACTAATATTAGGTGGCGAATCACAATAGATCTTTTAGGTCGCAGTGACTACAATTTTGTCAGAGCTGCAGAGCCCCTAACACTCAACTAATAATAAAATGTCAATGTGATGAAAGGTTACGTCATAAACTTACCACATTGTGCTTCAGTAATACACTGTCCATTGGCGTTCCTGAAGTATCCTTTCTTGCAAACGCACTTCGTGGTGCAGGGCAGGTCACCTTGACATTTGTACTCAATATTTCGGTTACTGCATGTTCTTTCTGGCGGACATGATGGGACACATCGTTGTTCTTCATTCAGTCCACATCGTTCTTAAACATTTTAAAATACGTTAAATTAGAATAGTGACTAGTACTCACATAACCAGCTTTTATTCTGCAATTTCAGCCGTATTGGTAAAAAATCTTGGAGGTTTGCTTACTGCATTGATCGACGGGGATACAGTTGCCATCTGCATCCCTCGCATACCCATCATCACAGTAGCACTTTTCATTACATTTGATGTTGATTATTGGGCAGTTGGTTCGGTTTTGCGTCACAATTTTGTCGCATTCGTTGTCGCACGCGCTGCCGCAAGAATAAAACTCATTGGGTTTCTTACATTGATCTGAAATTTTTTGTTAATTACATTAATCATGAGAGCGTTTCATATTTTGATTTGCGAGCAACAGTTTAGTTTAGCACACGGTGCTGATCATTTAAACCGGATTCCTGTAGAATCTTTAAGAACAGATGCATTTCTTCGCGCAGAAAAGCTTAGATTTGAATAGTTACTTTTTATTTTTTGATGCATAAATCTTAGGATGTGCTGCTATTAAAAGGTATTATGCTCTTTTTGTGTATAATCGTAAATAGTAACTAACATTTCATAGACTTACCACATTGTGCTTTAGTAATACATTGTCCAATAGCATTCTTTAAATATCCTTCTTCACAAACGCACTTCTTCGTGCAAGGCCGGCAGTCTTCCGCACAGCGGACCGCTAGGTATTGGTTTCTGCAGGTCTTTTCGGGCGGACATCGCTGGACACATTGTTCTACTTCATGAGGTCCGCAGTTTAATGTTGGTGGTTCTAACAATAAAAAAAAAATGGAAGAATTTAGATACCCTTTCGGTTATTTTTTAATTAATTATTAAAACCGGAGTAATTTTTTTAACTGGTATATTAGTAACCTGGGGAGTTACTCCCATCCCAACCCGACGTGATCGAGAATACAGATCGAGTTGGAATCAAGTAAACATCAAAAAAGTACAATGAACTATAGAAAACGTATTATATGTGCTCAAAGACTGAAATCGCTTATTGAGCGAAAAAACCGCTCACAATGTGTTGTGGTCTCTGCCAAAAATCCACAACGCGAAATTAGTGTTGTAGGTAGCTCTTCTAAAAATGCCCATGATGCATTGTAGTAATCACAGAAAGACCACAAAGCGAAATTCGCGTCGTGGTCATCATATCAACCGACCACAACGCGTTTTGAGCACTAGTAGATGCAATCATAACATGACGGGCAGGTAATTGTGATTTCCACCGACTGATATTTTGTGTTCAACAATTCGTAGCCTTATTATGTTGGTTTAAAAAAAACAATTGTTTAAAATATATTAAATCCTTCAATTACCTAAAATAATTAGGTTTTTTTTAAATAATACTTGAAAATAATACTTTATCAAAAAACTCTACTTACTGATTAACAAATAGTAAAACACAAATTATTAGTCATTGGAAATCACAATTATCTTTCCGTCGTGTTATAGTTGCACCAACTAGTGCTCAAAAGTCTCAAAATGCGTCATGGCTTTTCTTTATTGCCACAATGCGTTGTGGTCGTTTGGTATGATGACCACTACGTGAACTTCGCTTTGTAATATTGTGGTTCTTCAGCCAACTGTTTTTTAGCAAATGTAGAAGTTAGCACTTACTACATTTATCTACGGGGATACAGTTGCCATCTGCGTCCCTCGCATATCCATCGTCACAGTAGCACTTTTCAACGCACACGTGTGTTTGTATAGGGCAGTGCGTTCGGTTCTGAGTATCAATGTTACTGCATTCGGTGTCGCAGGCGCCGTTGCAAGCATAGAACTCATTGGGTTTCTTACATTGATCTGAAATTATTATAAAATATCAATGGTAAGGTTAAGCCGTAGCAATTTTGACATTCAAAATGGCTTAGCAGCAAACAATAATTAACCTACCACACTGTGCTGCAGTAATGCATTCTCCAATAGAATTCCTGTAGTATCCTTTAGCACAGATGCATTTCTTCGTGCATGGTCGTGGGTCATCGATGCAGTCGAACATAATGAATCGGTTTCTGCACGTTCTTTCTGGCGGACATGATTTGACACATGCTTCTACTTCGTTCTTTCCACAACGCGGACACTCGTCTAAAACATAAGATTTACTTATTTTTGTTGCAGTACAATCAGAGATTTCAACGTATTGATTTTTAAATCTTATGCAAATATTTTGTACGTAAACTTTGCGATAAATTAGAAGTTGTGAATCGATATCCCGATACATGGGATCGATATCGTGTGGTGATACGCGTTAGAAGAGTACTCCTATATGTATACTGGTGTTAGTAATAGTAACCTGCTTAAATGGTTCTACCATCTGTTTTTTTGCAAGTGTGCGTCCGGTTCTGGAAGTCGATGTTTCGCTGTCGCAGGCGCCACCGCGAGCATTAAAGAACACGATCCTATCCTGCGGCAAATTGCTACTTATTTACTTGCCACCCGGTGTCCACATGTGGTTTTTACCCTTTGCTCTCTGTATACCTATAACGCAGTATGCCTAAGTCGCGTTATGCCTTACTGACTTAGTTATGGATGTGTAAACCGGGTTTAAACTCATTGGGCTTCTTACATTTTTACATTTCTATTTCATATGAAATTGAGTGATACTGTCATTTGCAGATATTGCAGGAAACGCCCAAGCACCTCTTATGTGATTGTAGATCATCTATATGATCGAAGTTGTGGACTCTTAATCTGCAAGCGTAGTATTCATCTGGGGCGACACGTAATCGACCCGGAGGAAATGAAAACTCTTAAAGCCAGGAAGATACTAGGACATCGCAAGGTTTAAAGAGTTACTAATATTAGGTGGCGAATCACAATAGATCTTTTAGGTCGCAGTGACTACAGTTTTGTCAGAGCTGCAGAGCCCCTAACACTCAACTAATAATAAAATGTCAATGTGATGAAAGGTCACGTCATAAACTTACCACATTGTGCTTCAGTAATACACTGTCCATTGGCGTTCCTGAAGTATCCTTTCTTGCAAACGCACTTCGTGGTGCAGGGCAGGTCACCTTGACATTTGTACTCAATATTTCGGTTACTGCATGTTCTTTCTGGCGGACATGATGGGACACATCGTTGTTCTTCATTAAGTCCACATCGTTCTTAAACATTTTAAAATACGTTAAATTAGAATAGTGACTAGTACTCACATAACCAGCTTTTATTCTGCAATTTCAGCCGTATTGGTAAAAAATCTTGGAGCTTTGCTTACTGCATTGATCGACGGGGATACAGTTGCCATCTGCATCCCTCGCATACCCATCATCACAGTAGCACTTTTCATTACATTTGATGTTGATTATTGGGCAGTTGGTTCGGTTTTGCGTCACAATTTTGTCGCATTCGTTGTCGCACGCGCTGCCGCAAGAATAGAACTCATTGGGTTTCTTACATTGATCTGAAATTTTTTGTTAATTACATTAATCATGAGAGCGTTTCATATTTTGATTTGCGAGCAACAGTTTAGTTTAGCACACGGTGCTGATCATTTAAACCGGATTCCTGTAGAATCTTTAAGAACAGATGCATTTCTTCGCGCAGAAAAGCTTAGATTTGAATAGTTACTTTTTATTTTTTGATGCATAAATCTTAGGATGTGCTGCTATTAAAAGGTATTATGCTCTTTTTGTGTATAATCGTAAATAGTAACTAACATTTCATAGACTTACCACATTGTGCTTTAGTAATACATTGTCCAATAGCATTCTTTAAATATCCTTCTTCACAAACGCACTTCTTCGTGCAAGGCCGGCAGTCTTCCGCACAGCGGACCGCTAGGTATTGGTTTCTGCAGGTCTTTTCGGGCGGACATCGCTGGACACATTGTTCTACTTCATGAGGTCCGCAGTTTAATGTTGGTGGTTCTAACAATAAAAAAAAATGGAAGAATTTAGATACCCTTTCGGTTATTTTTTAATTAATTATTAAAACCGGAGTAATTTTTTTAACTGGTATATTAGTAACCTGGGGAGTTACTCCCATCCCAACCCGACGTGATCGAGAATACAGATCGAGTTGGAATCAAGTAAACATCAAAAAAGTACAATGAACTATAGAAAACGTATTATATGTGCTCAAAGACTGAAATCGCTTATTGAGCGAAAAAACCGCTCACAATGTGTTGTGGTCTCTGCCAAAAATCCACAACGCGAAATTAGTGTTGTAGGTAGCTCTTCTAAAAATGCCCATGATGCATTGTAGTAATCACAGAAAGACCACAAAGCGAAATTCGCGTCGTGGTCATCATATCAACCGACCACAACGCGTTTTGAGCACTAGTAGATGCAATCATAACATGACGGGCAGGTAATTGTGATTTCCACCGACTGATATTTTGTGTTCAACAATTCGTAGCCTTATTATGTTGGTTTAAAAAAAACAATTGTTTAAAATATATTAAATCCTTCAATTACCTAAAATAATTAGGTTTTTTTTAAATAATACTTGAAAATAATACTTTATCAAAAAACTCTACTTACTGATTAACAAATAGTAAAACACAAATTATTAGTCATTGGAAATCACAATTATCTTTCCGTCGTGTTATAGTTGCACCAACTAGTGCTCAAAAGTCTCAAAATGCGTCATGGCTTTTCTTTATTGCCACAATGCGTTGTGGTCGTTTGGTATGATGACCACTACGTGAACTTCGCTTTGTAATATTGTGGTTCTTCAGCCAACTGTTTTTTAGCAAATGTAGAAGTTAGCACTTACTACATTTATCTACGGGGATACAGTTGCCATCTGCGTCCCTCGCATATCCATCGTCACAGTAGCACTTTTCAACGCACACGTGTGTTTGTATAGGGCAGTGCGTTCGGTTCTGAGTATCAATGTTACTGCATTCGGTGTCGCAGGCGCCGTTGCAAGCATAGAACTCATTGGGTTTCTTACATTGATCTGAAATTATTATAAAATATCAATGGTAAGGTTAAGCCGTAGCAATTTTGACATTCAAAATGGCTTAGCAGCAAACAATAATTAACCTACCACACTGTGCTGCAGTAATGCATTCTCCAATAGAATTCCTGTAGTATCCTTTAGCACAGATGCATTTCTTCGTGCATGGTCGTGGGTCATCGATGCAGTCGAACATAATGAATCGGTTTCTGCACGTTCTTTCTGGCGGACATGATTTGACACATGCTTCTACTTCGTTCTTTCCACAACGCGGACACTCGTCTAAAACATAAGATTTACTTATTTTTGTTGCAGTACAATCAGAGATTTCAACGTATTGATTTTTAAATCTTATGCAAATATTTTGTACGTAAACTTTGCGATAAATTAGAAGTTGTGAATCGATATCCCGATACATGGGATCGATATCGTGTGGTGATACGCGTTAGAAGAGTACTCCTATATGTATACTGGTGTTAGTAATAGTAACCTGCTTAAATGGTTCTACCATCTGTTTTTTTGCAAGTGTGCGTCCGGTTCTGGAAGTCGATGTTTCGCTGTCGCAGGCGCCACCGCGAGCATTAAAGAACACGATCCTATCCTGCGGCAAATTGCTACTTATTTACTTGCCACCCGGTGTCCACATGTGGTTTTTACCCTTTGCTCTCTGTATACCTATAACGCAGTATGCCTAAGTCGCGTTATGCCTTACTGACTTAGTTATGGATGTGTAAACCGGGTTTAAACTCATTGGGCTTCTTACATTTTTACATATCTATTTCATATGAAATTGAGTGATACTGTCATTTGCAGATATTGCAGGAAACGCCCAAGCACCTCTTATGTGATTGTAGATCATCTATATGATCGAAGTTGTGGACTCTTAATCTGCAAGCGTAGTATTCATCTGGGGCGACACGTAATCGACCCGGAGGAAATGAAAACTCTTAAAGCCAGGAAGATACTAGGACATCGCAAGGTTTAAAGAGTTACTAATATTAGGTGGCGAATCACAATAGATCTTTTAGGTCGCAGTGACTACAGTTTTGTCAGAGCTGCAGAGCCCCTAACACTCAACTAATAATAAAATGTCAATGTGATGAAAGGTCACGTCATAAACTTACCACATTGTGCTTCAGTAATACACTGTCCATTGGCGTTCCTGAAGTATCCTTTCTTGCAAACGCACTTCGTGGTGCAGGGCAGGTCACCTTGACATTTGTACTCAATATTTCGGTTACTGCATGTTCTTTCTGGCGGACATGATGGGACACATCGTTGTTCTTCATTCAGTCCACATCGTTCTTAAACATTTTAAAATACGTTAAATTAGAATAGTGACTAGTACTCACATAACCAGCTTTTATTCTGCAATTTCAGCCGTATTGGTAAAAAATCTTGGAGGTTTGCTTACTGCATTGATCGACGGGGATACAGTTGCCATCTGCATCCCTCGCATACCCATCATCACAGTAGCACTTTTCATTACATTTGATGTTGATTATTGGGCAGTTGGTTCGGTTTTGCGTCACAATTTTGTCGCATTCGTTGTCGCACGCGCTGCCGCAAGAATAAAACTCATTGGGTTTCTTACATTGATCTGAAATTTTTTGTTAATTACATTAATCATGAGAGCGTTTCATATTTTGATTTGCGAGCAACAGTTTAGTTTAGCACACGGTGCTGATCATTTAAACCGGATTCCTGTAGAATCTTTAAGAACAGATGCATTTCTTCGCGCAGAAAAGCTTAGATTTGAATAGTTACTTTTTATTTTTTGATGCATAAATCTTAGGATGTGCTGCTATTAAAAGGTATTATGCTCTTTTTGTGTATAATCGTAAATAGTAACTAACATTTCATAGACTTACCACATTGTGCTTTAGTAATACATTGTCCAATAGCATTCTTTAAATATCCTTCTTCACAAACGCACTTCTTCGTGCAAGGCCGGCAGTCTTCCGCACAGCGGACCGCTAGGTATTGGTTTCTGCAGGTCTTTTCGGGCGGACATCGCTGGACACATTGTTCTACTTCATGAGGTCCGCAGTTTAATGTTGGTGGTTCTAACAATAAAAAAAATGGAAGAATTTAGATACCCTTTCGGTTATTTTTTAATTAATTATTAAAACCGGAGTAATTTTTTTAACTGGTATATTAGTAACCTGGGGAGTTACTCCCATCCCAACCCGACGTGATCGAGAATACAGATCGAGTTGGAGTCAAGTAAACATCAAAAAAGTACAATGAACTATAGAAAACGTATTATATGTGCTCAAAGACTGAAATCGCTTATTGAGCGAAAAAACCGCTCACAATGTGTTGTGGTCTCTGCCAAAAATCCACAACGCGAAATTAGTGTTGTAGGTAGCTCTTCTAAAAATGCCCATGATGCATTGTAGTAATCACAGAAAGACCACAAAGCGAAATTCGCGTCGTGGTCATCATATCAACCGACCACAACGCGTTTTGAGCACTAGTAGATGCAATCATAACATGACGGGCAGGTAATTGTGATTTCCACCGACTGATATTTTGTGTTCAACAATTCGTAGCCTTATTATGTTGGTTTAAAAAAAACAATTGTTTAAAATATATTAAATCCTTCAATTACCTAAAATAATTAGGTTTTTTTTAAATAATACTTGAAAATAATACTTTATCAAAAAACTCTACTTACTGATTAACAAATAGTAAAACACAAATTATTAGTCATTGGAAATCACAATTATCTTTCCGTCGTGTTATAGTTGCACCAACTAGTGCTCAAAAGTCTCAAAATGCGTCATGGCTTTTCTTTATTGCCACAATGCGTTGTGGTCGTTTGGTATGATGACCACTACGTGAACTTCGCTTTGTAATATTGTGGTTCTTCAGCCAACTGTTTTTTAGCAAATGTAGAAGTTAGCACTTACTACATTTATCTACGGGGATACAGTTGCCATCTGCGTCCCTCGCATATCCATCGTCACAGTAGCACTTTTCAACGCACACGTGTGTTTGTATAGGGCAGTGCGTTCGGTTCTGAGTATCAATGTTACTGCATTCGGTGTCGCAGGCGCCGTTGCAAGCATAGAACTCATTGGGTTTCTTACATTGATCTGAAATTATTATAAAATATCAATGGTAAGGTTAAGCCGTAGCAATTTTGACATTCAAAATGGCTTAGCAGCAAACAATAATTAACCTACCACACTGTGCTGCAGTAATGCATTCTCCAATAGAATTCCTGTAGTATCCTTTAGCACAGATGCATTTCTTCGTGCATGGTCGTGGGTCATCGATGCAGTCGAACATAATGAATCGGTTTCTGCACGTTCTTTCTGGCGGACATGATTTGACACATGCTTCTACTTCGTTCTTTCCACAACGCGGACACTCGTCTAAAACATAAGATTTACTTATTTTTGTTGCAGTACAATCAGAGATTTCAACGTATTGATTTTTAAATCTTATGCAAATATTTTGTACGTAAACTTTGCGATAAATTAGAAGTTGTGAATCGATATCCCGATACATGGGATCGATATCGTGTGGTGATACGCGTTAGAAGAGTACTCCTATATGTATACTGGTGTTAGTAATAGTAACCTGCTTAAATGGTTCTACCATCTGTTTTTTTGCAAGTGTGCGTCCGGTTCTGGAAGTCGATGTTTCGCTGTCGCAGGCGCCACCGCGAGCATTAAAGAACACGATCCTATCCTGCGGCAAATTGCTACTTATTTACTTGCCACCCGGTGTCCACATGTGGTTTTTACCCTTTGCTCTCTGTATACCTATAACGCAGTATGCCTAAGTCGCGTTATGCCTTACTGACTTAGTTATGGATGTGTAAACCGGGTTTAAACTCATTGGGCTTCTTACATTTTTACATTTCTATTTCATATGAAATTGAGTGATACTGTCATTTGCAGATATTGCAGGAAACGCCCAAGCACCTCTTATGTGATTGTAGATCATCTATATGATCGAAGTTGTGGACTCTTAATCTGCAAGCGTAGTATTCATCTGGGGCGACACGTAATCGACCCGGAGGAAATGAAAACTCTTAAAGCCAGGAAGATACTAGGACATCGCAAGGTTTAAAGAGTTACTAATATTAGGTGGCGAATCACAATAGATCTTTTAGGTCGCAGTGACTACAGTTTTGTCAGAGCTGCAGAGCCCCTAACACTCAACTAATAATAAAATGTCAATGTGATGAAAGGTCACGTCATAAACTTACCACATTGTGCTTCAGTAATACACTGTCCATTGGCGTTCCTGAAGTATCCTTTCTTGCAAACGCACTTCGTGGTGCAGGGCAGGTCACCTTGACATTTGTACTCAATATTTCGGTTACTGCATGTTCTTTCTGGCGGACATGATGGGACACATCGTTGTTCTTCATTCAGTCCACATCGTTCTTAAACATTTTAAAATACGTTAAATTAGAATAGTGACTAGTACTCACATAACCAGCTTTTATTCTGCAATTTCAGCCGTATTGGTAAAAAATCTTGGAGGTTTGCTTACTGCATTGATCGACGGGGATACAGTTGCCATCTGCATCCCTCGCATACCCATCATCACAGTAGCACTTTTCATTACATTTGATGTTGATTATTGGGCAGTTGGTTCGGTTTTGCGTCACAATTTTGTCGCATTCGTTGTCGCACGCGCTGCCGCAAGAATAGAACTCATTGGGTTTCTTACATTGATCTGAAATTTTTTATTAATTACATTAATCATGAGAGCGTTTCATATTTTGATTTGCGAGCAACAGTTTAGTTTAGCACACGGTGCTGATCATTTAAACCGGATTCCTGTAGAATCTTTAAGAACAGATGCATTTCTTCGCGCAGAAAAGCTTAGATTTGAATAGTTACTTTTTATTTTTTGATGCATAAATCTTAGGATGTGCTGCTATTAAAAGGTATTATGCTCTTTTTGTGTATAATCGTAAATAGTAACTAACATTTCATAGACTTACCACATTGTGCTTTAGTAATACATTGTCCAATAGCATTCTTTAAATATCCTTCTTCACAAACGCACTTCTTCGTGCAAGGCCGGCAGTCTTCCGCACAGCGGACCGCTAGGTATTGGTTTCTGCAGGTCTTTTCGGGCGGACATCGCTGGACACATTGTTCTACTTCATGAGGTCCGCAGTTTAATGTTGGTGGTTCTAACAATAAAAAAAAATGGAAGAATTTAGATACCCTTTCGGTTATTTTTTAATTAATTATTAAAACCGGAGTAATTTTTTTAACTGGTATATTAGTAACCTGGGGAGTTACTCCCATCCCAACCCGACGTGATCGAGAATACAGATCGAGTTGGAGTCAAGTAAACATCAAAAAAGTACAATGAACTATAGAAAACGTATTATATGTGCTCAAAGACTGAAATCGCTTATTGAGCGAAAAAACCGCTCACAATGTGTTGTGGTCTCTGCCAAAAATCCACAACGCGAAATTAGTGTTGTAGGTAGCTCTTCTAAAAATGCCCATGATGCATTGTAGTAATCACAGAAAGACCACAAAGCGAAATTCGCGTCGTGGTCATCATATCAACCGACCAATGCGTTGTGGTAATGAAGTAAAGCCATGACGCGTTTTGAGCACTAGTAGATGCAATCGTAACATGACGGGCAGGTAATTGTGATTACCACCGACTGATATTTTGTGTTCAACAATTCGTAGCCTTATTATGTTGGTTTAAAAAAAAACAATTGTCATAAAATATCTTAAATCCTACAATTACCTAAAATAATTTGTTTTTTTTAATAATACTTTATCAAAAAATTCTACTTACTAATTAAAAAATGGTTAAACACAAATTATTAGTCATTGGTAATCACAATGGGGAATGTCTGAAAAAATCAAATTGACTGAATATTTTTTCATAGGTAGGAATAAGCTCCCTTAGTAATAGAAAAAAGTTTCAGAGTTTTCGGTTGCCTGAAAAAGTAAAAAAATATTAAAGTCTCTTCGACTTCACAAATATACAAAAGTAACAGCAGAATGGAAATTTTTCCTTCGCCACCATCTGCCAAAACCACAACATGGTATTAAAAAAAGTTTCAAAAATGTCAAAATGACAAATTGTCAAAACTTTTTATTTTTTATTCGTGTTGTTGTTGTGGCAGGTGGTGGCAAAGGTATTATCTCCATTCTGCTGTTACTTTTACACATTTTGTAAAGTTGAAGAAACTTTTTTTTTTTATTTATTTACGCAACGGAAAATTCTGAAACTTTTTTCTATTACTCAGGAAGCTTATTCCTACCTATAAAAAATATTCAGCCAATTTGATTTTTTTCGGACATTCCCCATTACCTTTCCGTCGTGTTACGGTTGCACCAACTAGTGCTCAAAACGCGTCATTGCTTTTTATTAATGCCCCAACGCGTTGTGGTCGTTTTGTATGATGACCTGACCACTACGCGAACTTCGCTTTGTGGTCTTTCTGTAATTACCACAACTTATCATGGGCATTTTTAGAAGAGCCACAACACGAATTTCGCTTTGTGGATTTTTGGCAGTGATCACAATGCGTTGTGAGCTGTTTTTTCGCTCAATAAGCGATTTCAGTCTTTGAGCTTAACCTAAGTACCAAAATAACAGATTTTTGATGTTTATTAGATCCTAATTTGAACTCGACCCCGTCAATTGGGTTGGTAAATTGGGTTTAGATTTTTTCGAAGATAATTGGGTTGGTAAACTTTTTCAAAACTGTTGTGAATTATATATTTTCTGGTAGCTTTTGGCTTTGGAGTCAGAAATGACCATTTGCGGATTTTTTTTATAATACGTCATTTTAATTTAATTAATAATTTAAAATTAAAATTTACAACATAGTACAATAAATCACTATTACGGCAGTATGCGTAATGCTTTTGCTCAAATAAAAAAAAATGAAAAGTTTGGCATTGGCAATGTCAACTAGTTGTCATGTTAGTCACAGTCAGCTAAAATAAATAAAATAACTCTTTTGTAAGTTTGTAGTTATACATTACGTGATCATCACAAACGTATAAAGCTCTCTGAAGGCAATTCCTGTTTAATCCTCTGCAACACGTCTCTTTCAAAGGTATGGGAATTGTGTAATAGAAAATCACAATAAATAAGCTGAAAAACAAACAACAACATTACATCGTGATTAATGATTACCAAAGAGTAAAATAATTGGATTACTCTTTGTCACTTTCTGTCAAATCTGTCCTGTTAATCAGTTTTTTATCAGTAAATGCAAGGGAACTTCGTGTTGAGCCGTTCGTTTAATATTTTATCGCGATAATAATATAAAAATAGTTATTTGTTATACAAGTGACCAAAATCAAATTGTGCTGCGAGTGGCGACTTTAAATCACGAACTAGCGAAGTAGTCTAGAATTGAATTACGAGCGTAGCGAGTGATTCTAATATAGACTACTGAGCACAGTGAGTGATTTAAAGACACGAGGCAGAACAACATTTTGGTCTCGTGTATAACATACAACTTTTCACCTCGACCAGCGAGAAAATTTTCACTTGACTTTCCTGGTAAAAAAGCTTAATTCAGCATTAGAAACTTGTTCATTTAACTCTTTTGGAGTTAGGAAACTATCTCTTGATCGTTGGACACATTCATTTTTGTAATTTATCACAAAAATAATTCAGTCAAACCTATGCTGAAAAGTTTTATTCATAGAGTCAGTAATTCCCGTCGTTTTAATAACATTACGTTGTGTTTTTCTCTTATTCATTAATATTCCGTCTTATTTATTTATTTATAATCATAAAACATATAATTTGTTAGTAAATTTCATTAATTTTTCTTATTTCATATTTGTTTCATACATATGACCTCATTACCTTCATACTCTTTATTTCGAATTATCAAACTTCTTTTTTAACAATCCTTATTTAAAACTCCTTGGTATATCCGTGTATTTTATTTTTTTACTTTTTAATCCGTGTATGACACCATAAAGCACTCTATCTATCCTTTTCTCACATATCAATTTTACAAGTGTCATCCTTGTCACTTTATTTGTTTTTCCTTTATTATTTAAAAGTGGTGTTAGAAATTAAAAAAGCACTTTGTCTCACGCTCGCAGCAAAAATCGATTTTGCTGCGAGTTTTTACGCGCCAAAAGCACCCTTTTCGTGCTGGAGAGGTGAAAAATATATTTGATTAACAAGGTTAAATAAAAAAAATCATAACATTATTTTCTTTATTCTTCAAACTTGTGCTATCAAAAAAATATATAAAACAATTCTCTTCGAAAAAGTTTACCAACCCAATTGTTTTTTTTTTCGATAGCACAAGTTTGAAGAATAAAAAAAATAATATTATGATTTATTTATTTTACCTTGTTAACCAAATATATTTTTTTATATTATTATCGCGATAAAATATCAAACGAACGGCTGAACACGAAGTTCCCTTGCATTTACTGATTAAAAAAACTGATTGACAGGACAGATTTTTAAACTTTTTAGATTTTTGCATGCACAATGCTATTTTTATATTAAGATGAATAAATAATGAAAAATATTAGAAAAAAATATTAGAAAAAATCGACTCACCCGTAGCAACTCCCGTCTGAGTTGCTACGGGTGAGTCGATTTTTTCTAATATTTTTCAGGACAGATTTTGCCTTAGAATAATAACTAAAGGCATAGAAGGAGCCTCAGAGATCCAAGTAACATATACAGCGTGATAATTTTAATCATTTGGTTCCCGCTGTGGGGTGGTTCCACTCATGATTACAAGCAACTTTTACTATGGGGCCAACTCTCCTGCTCGCAAAAAAAAACAGCTGTTCCATAGTAAAAGTTGCTTTTAATCATGAGTGGAACCACCACACGACGGGAACCAAATGATTAAAATTTCAGCGTGTATACATATTATAGCTACCACTTTTATACTTATGATATCTTTAATGTTGCTAAAAAGAGAGAACGCTACTTTGGCAGGACGGCAGATTCTAGGTGCGTACACTTTTTTATAGACCTAGGAATGGGGCCACAACTAATAAACATCGACATCGATAAATCTAGTTCAAGGAAAACTGAAGGCCTGACCATCAGTCATTTTTATTGTTCCTACTGCTGGGGCACAGTGTTAAAGTGTGGCAACCCTTTACTAATGGTTTGTGATAACTATAATTTACTGCTCTATGGACCGTTCTGTTCGCTGTCTGTTCGCTCTCCCATCGCCCCGCTGCCATTTTATACAATCTCAAATATTTGTAATTTATTTAAATAATTAGAAGGCGCTTTCCACACTTGGAAGTTTTACATTAAACATGCTCTGGTACTGGAGGGACTTTGGTCTTGCACTCATACCACTAATGCTGCAGAAGCCGCGAAGTATGCTAAGGCTCTAGCGAGGATTTCCTTGTCGGTGCGCCCTACTTGTGTGCAGTACATAAGAAACGCTAATAATGCTAAAGAAGCATGGGAAGCCCTTTGTAAAGTATTTGAGGATCGTGGGTTTTATCGCCGTGTAGTGCTGCTGCGTCGCCTACACAAAATTCAGTTTAGTGAGTTCCCAAGCATGAACGCTTACAATGAGGCGGTAATGTCGTTGGTGGAACAACTATATGAGAACAACTAGAAGAAAATTATTTGCCATTTTTGCAAGAAAGAAGGATACATCAAAAATAAATGTTTTAAATGTATTAATTAATTAAACACCGATGTTTTCAATATCGATGTTAAACTTTCAAAAACATCGATGTTTTTTATGAACGATGTTGCATCCCTACTAAGGAGGTAACCGCCTTCTCTCGCTTTGACTCTGGCTTTGGTTTATGACGTTAGTGCACTGTCCGTCCTTGTTATCGTGTTATGATATTACAAAGACGGATAGAGCATAGCTATCGCTTTGGCTATCGCTTTGAGTTAGGCGGTAGGGCCCCCGCTCGGAAGACATCCAGACATTACAATACAACCAAGTTAAGTACCAACACTGCTTTGTTCCGTTTTGTTTGAAAAATAGATGTGACCGAAGACTTTTATGTTGTATTCTACTCTAGACAGGCTGGTCAGCACCGAAAAATTGCTCATTGAGTTACGGTGTTGAAAAAATATAAAAATGGCGGTCAGTAAGTATGCCTCCCTTCATACTAGAATATTCAAAACCCTTTTGAAAATGTCGCCTTATCTGTAATTTTTTTTCAATCAGGATAACAAGACACTAAACATCTATCATATCATTTATTTCATAACATAACATATCACTGTGAAAGTGAATTTTAATTATTTATCATTTTCGTGTTTTCCTATTAAAAGTTTTATACCTAAGCACTCTCAGAGTCAAACATGCAAAAGGAAAAGAATATCTTGCTGTCGCATCTGCGTCAACACTGAACTATTCTTTGCACATTTCCCCTCTCCCGCCCCCCAATACCTCAGCCGGCGCCTTTGGATGTGACCATCCGCAGAACAAAATTTGTACAATTCCCATACCTTGAAAGAGACGTGGTGCAGAGGATTAAACAGGAATTGCCTTCTGAGCTTTATACGTTTGTGATGATCACGTAAACTACAAACTCACAAAAGAGTTATTTTATTTATTTTAGCGGACTGTGACTGACATGACAACTAGTTGGCATTGCCAATGCCAAACTTTTCATTTTTTTTATTTGAGCAAAAGCACTACCTACGCATACAGCCGTAATAGTGATTTATTGTACTACGCTGTAAATTTAAATTTTTAATTATTATTTAAATTAAAATGAAGCAAGTATTATAAAAATTCCGCGGTTATTCCTGACTCCAAGGTAAAGAAAATATATAAATATAAGCTACCAGAAAATATATAATTCACAACAGTTTTGGAAAAGTTTACCAACCCAATTCCCGTCGAGAGTAGGGGGGCTTCTTTGTGGTTCTACTACTAACTGTTATTTAGAAAGTGTAGAAGTTAGCACTTACTACATTTATCTACGGGGATACAGTTGCCATCTGCGTCCCTCGCATATCCATCGTCACAGTAGCACTTTTCAACGCACACGTATGTTTGAATAGGGCAGTGCGTACGGTTCTGAGTATCAATGTTGCTGCATTCGGTGTCGCAGGCGCCGTTGCAAGCATAGAACTCATTGGGTTTCTTACATTGATCTGAAATTATTATAAAATATCAATGGTAAGGTTAAGCCGTAGCAATTTTGACATTCAAAATGGCTTAGACGCAAACAATAATTAGCCTACCACACTGTGCTGCAGTAATGCATTCTCCAATAGAATTCCTGTAGTATCCTTCAGCACAGATGCATTTCCTCGTGCATGGTCGTGGGTCATTGATGCAGCTGAACATAATGAATCGGTTTCTGCACGTTTTTTCTGGCGGACATGATCTGACACATGCTTCTACTTCATTCTTTCCACAACGCAGACACTCGTCTAAAACATAAGATTTACTTATTTTTGTTACAGTAAAATCAAAGATCTCAACATATTGATTTAAAAAGGCTTATTATTAAAACATGTTGTAGGTAAACTTTACTTTTTTCCTTATTTCTTCACAGGTAAAGTCCTGATTTGATATGGAGTACTGTATCTGTTTTATCGAATGTGGCTTCAAAATTTCGAAATACGGACATTTTGTCGAGTAATTGATGGAATTTGATTAATTAGGAACCTGTTGTTTGTGATGTGGCAACTGCGGAGGCTGTTGAGGTTGTAGATGTTCCTGTTGCTGACCTTGTGGATTCTCCGCAGCTACAGCAATGGCTTCAGCTGTCGAGAACATTGTACTGCATGGTGGTACAGCTAAATAGATAGAGGTTAATTAGGAACCTGTTGTTTCTGATGTGGCCGTTGATGTGGCAACAGCGGTGGCTGACGAGGTTGTTCCTGTAGATGTTGCTGTCACTGCAGCTACAGCATTGGCTTCAGCTGTCGATGATGATGTGTCGCCGCACTCGCTGCATGGTGGCTCAGCTGTTGAACATCAACATTTACAATATAATAATGTTATAAATGTGAAAGTATGTATTTTTGAATGTTTGTTACTCTGATCTGATATGGAATACCTAGTGCATCTGTTATTATCGAAAGTAGCTTCAAAATTTCGTACTGTAGACATTTTACCGAGTAACTGATGAAAGTTAATTGATTAAGGACCTGTTGTTTCTGCTGTGTCTGTCGAGATTGTTCCTGTAGATGTTGATGTGGCCGCAGCTACAGCATTGGCTTCAGCTGTCGATGATGATGTGTCGCCGCACTCGCTGCATGGTGGCTCAGCTGTTGAACATTAAAATTTACAATATAATAATGTTATAAATGTTAAAGTATGTATTTTTGAATGTTTGTTACTATGATCTGATATGGAATACCTCGTGCATCTGTTTTTATCGAAAGTAGCTTCAAAATTTCGTACTGTGGACATTTTACCGAGTAAATGATGAAAGTTAATTGATTAAGGACCTGTTGTTTCTGATGTGTCTGTCGAGATTGTTTCTGTAGATGTTGATGTCGCCGCAGCTACAGCATTGGCTTCAGCTGTCGATGATGATGTGTCGCCGCACTCGCTGCATGATGGCTCAGCTGTTGCAACATCAACATTTACAATATAATAATGTTATAAATGTGAAAGTATGTATTTTTGAATGTTTGTTACTCTGATCTGATATGGAATACCTAGTGCATCTGTTTTTATCGAAAGTAGCTTCAAAATTTCGTACTGTGGACATTTTACCGAGTAACTAATGAAAGTTAATTGATTAAGGACCTGTTGTTTCTGATGTGTCTGGAGAGATTGTTCCTGTAGATGTTGATGTCGCCGCAGCTACAGCATTGGCTTCAGCTGTCGATGATGATGTGTCGCCGCACTCGCTGCATGGTGGCTCAGCTGTTACAACAACAACGTTTACAATATACTACGCGTTCACTTTATGATTGCCACTACCTACACGCTTCGTTATACCGCACCCCCTTCGTCGCCCTTTTAGTACAGACAGCAACGCAAAGCATTATTGGAAAGTAATGAAATAGAATAATTGAGGTATAATTATTGTTTCTTAAACATAAATAAATATTCGCTATTTAAAAAAAAATTGGTAACTAATTTCATAAAAAAATCTTTAATATTTGTAATAAATTATTGTTTTTTTTTAAAACACTTCATTATTTTGTTACTAGCTTTTGCGCAACTTCATTCGCGTGGACATTTTAGAAAATCTTTAAAATTCTTAAAATGTTGTATAAGGCGTTCCCGTCCCCGTGTCCGTTCAGAATAGGATCCAGAGATATTTATTATCCCGTTCCTCTTCCCGTTGCCGTTGCCGTTTCCATTCGCGTTCCCTTTACCACTTTTCACTTGTCACCTGTCACTTGCCACTTCACTTTTCACTTCACGCTTTTGCTTCCGCTTCCGCTTTCACTAAAGCCTCGACTACATACGCCAATTTAGCTTCCTAGCTAGGAACCAATTTCGGGTTGCCACCCGTACTATATAATAAAATATTGTACAATAACATCGATTTTAAAATTGAATTAACACTTTAACGGAAAAGTAAACATTGTTTAAGATTGTAGATGAGAATAGAAAATAAAAAAATCATAAAAAATGTTGACTTTTCCGTTATTTGTGCAAGTTTACTGTTAAAATTGAACTTATTTTTACGGGTGGCAACTCTAAATTGGTTCCTAGCTAGGATGCTAAATCGGCGTATGTAATCGAGGCTTTACCGTCACCGTGACCATCAATCTTTATATCTATCTACCTTTACTTTTTAATGCACAACGGGATAGTGCTTGGCATTCACCTTACCAGACGATTTAAGACGATCGCTCCGCTGCGCTTCGCGATCGTCTTAAATTTCGTGGTTATTTTTTTTAACAGACAATAGAAATATTTGTTTCACGGGAAGATTGTTAATTTAGTTACATTTTCACTCTAAAGAATGTATTTTTACATATTTAAAAACAAAATAACACATTCTTGGCCGAATACTCAAACGCAACTTAACTTTGAGCGGCTCTCAAACAGCATGCTGTCTTTGTGACATTTAATGTGACAGGACGACGTCTGAGAGCCCCTTAAAGTTAATTAGCGTTTGAGTATTCGGCCATCTGACCCTAATTTAAGTCTGACTGATCAAACCCCGATTTGGTCGTATTGAGTTTTGGCTTTTGACTATCCAAGCTGGTCTCTCCTAGGTTTGGCCATAAATTCGTTAGTCAAAGCCCGAAATACGCTTTAGTTTTGTACTTTGACTAAGCCTTCTTGTCAAACCTAAGGTTTGACTAGGCAAACCTAGGAGCGCCTGGACTTCGGGGTTTGACTATAACATATACATGGTTATTTTTAAAGTATATCTAAAAATGAAAAAGGGTGTTCAGACGACGTTAATGAACAACTTTTACTATGGGGCCAACCACGAAATCGCGAAATAAAAAGCTGCTGTTCCATACATAGAGTCGAGTTGATGTTGTACTTTTCTATGGAACAGCTGATTTTTTTTATTGGCCTTAGTAAAAGTTGTTCATTAACGTGGTCTGAACACCCCTTTTCATTTTTAGATATACTTTAAAAATAACCGTGTATATACATATATATATATATATATATATAAAGAATTTTTGCCCAAGCTGAAGCAAAGACGCTTCACTCGCACTTCGTGCTCGCTCGGTCAATTAGAACTAGTCTTTGTTTGTTTGAAAAAAAAAATATGGGTAGACCAATTCCGCTATAGTTTTAGCATGGCTCCAAAAACCACAAAATTTTTGGAAGACCTTCGTCGGTAATTGTGTTGCTAAAATTGCAAATATCACTCGTTCTATCTAATACTGATGATAACCATTTTCTGGTCTTCAGTCCAACTTGTGTAGTTCCTTATGAAAATGTGATTGACGTGGCAACATATTGAGCACATGTTGCTTCTTCTAAATGCCTGAACAGATGTTGCATTACTTTTTGGAACAGGAGGTAGAAGAGTATTTACTCACCTTGTAGCATAGATATAAATGGCATTCTCTTAAGTTATTTAGTGATCCTAAAAATGAATATCTTCCACCTTCTAAATAGTTACTAGGTAGAGTCCCCTCTTTCAGGCAAGCAACGGTGGCATAGGTCGTGCTGTTACAATAAAATGCGCGAACAGTACTTTTAAAAACAAAATTATGTTTTCTTCCAACTATGCTTTAATTTTATCACAATCACACTAAAAACTCAGTGCAAAGCGAGTCTTTATTTCTCTAGAGCAATAAAAATTTATGAAATTTCATTATTGCACAGTTTTTTTTAATCGCACCAAAAGGTGCCAATCTCAGTGGATTAACTCTATTCAGCCAGCTGATATCAATACTTTTTTACGTACGTGTATTATTCGTTTCTATCCTACTTGTTCCAAATTTAAAAAATGATTGCTGCTAACTCTGATTTAAAAATGAAAGAAATTTAAAAAAGTGATTTGGCGGGAACATTGTTAATTTTGCTTGACAATATTTTTGGAAACGATAAAGTGTGATACTATCTGATTTTGAGTGCTTCGGCTTCGAATTAAAATGGAATCATCTAGCGACACATTAACTCCGGAAAACATTATAAATGAAGCCGACAATGTTTTAGAAAATGAAACTGTTTGATATGAGTTTCTTTTATCTACTATTCCTATAGGTAATAGTTAAAAGAAAAGCAGATTATGCACCTCGTGCCTGTTAGATTAGATAAATACTAAATCAGGCACTCGGTGCAATAATAAATTACTTTGTGCTCGATGCAATAATCTACTATTATTACAAGTCGAATCTGCTTCGAAGGACTAAGTTCGTCCTTGGTAACTATTTAGGTGCGTAATGTATGAACAAGCATGGTGAAAAAATATCGTGATAATTATATATTTTATGAAGATTTGTATTACTTACAACATTAGCTGTAGATGTTATTACTTATTAGTCAGTAAATCTTCAAAGAAAAATAAAGGTTAAATAAAAGAACAGTCTGTTTGCCCAGATGTTTGCTGGTAATAATTAACAATAAATGACATGAAAACAATTAACAGAAAAATAACTACCAGGTGTTTTTTTACAAAGCTTTGTTTCACTTTATTGACTCGAAAATACTTGAGTACATTAAAAAATATTATTGTGAAAGTGTGAAATTTGAATGTAGAAACGGTATCTACCCACCTGATCAATATTTTTTTATTAGGTTATATTGTTATTTATTACTATAGGTACTTATTTTCAAGTTCATTTTAAGGACGTGAAACATTCGAAAAGGTCATTTACCCTCTTGAGTTGTTAATAAAAATAAAAACGTAAGAAACATAATAATACCACAGAATACCTACATAATATTGGATCCTTGCCTATGAATTTGGTGCTTTTTTAGGGTTCCGTACCCAAAGGGTAAAAATGGGACCCTATTACTAAGACTCCGCTGTCCGTCTGTCTGTCTGTCTGTCTGTCTGTCACCAGGCTGTATCTCATGAATCGTGATAGCTAGAAAGGTGAAATTTTCACAGATGATGTATTTCTGTTGCCACTATAACAACAAATACTAATAACAGAATAAATTTAGTATTTAAGGGGGTTCCCATACAACAAACGTGATTTGTTTTGCTGTTTTTTGGTACGGAACCCTTCGTGCGCGAGTCTGACTCGCACTTGGCCGGTTTTCTCACATACAGAGAACTTCATATTCATAACTTCTGCAATTTAAAATATTTATCAGTTGCTGGATATTACATCAAATTATGACCATCATCGCTACTCAAATGCCTAACTTTTTATTCGTTCGCTAACTTAAAAATTAAATCTAATCCATAAACTCTACAATAATTAGTTGTCGTAAGCTTGTCAATTCCATACGAAACAACAATTTCTGTGATTTACGAAAGCTTGAGATTTGGTTGTGACTTGATCGTCTAATTGCCTAGTTTTAAACTTTAAGTTAGCGAACGAATACAAAGTTGGCCATTTGAGTAGGGGAGCTTAGCCACCAACTAGGTACCAGCATCATTAAATTCAATTTATTTTGTTTTCTTAGCATTAAAAAAATACCTTGAAAGTTACTCCTCTTTTTTGTTAGCGAAAATGACCACTATATCCATTGCAATTGTTGTCTTATTTTTTGCGCTTAAGTAATGTTGCATATTTTCAAACATTAGTACTTACATAAAAGTTTTGTTACAATAGCGTTCATGGTTGTTAAATAAATTATGAAAATTCTAGTTTAGAAAATGCTGTTAAAAAAATCTCCAGACAAAATTCCAATTTCATAGGTAGGTAAGGACCTAATACTTACTACAAGAATTCTGTGGTTCAAGTTTTTAGAGAAAGAGACAATAATATAGTACCTGTCTGTATATACTTATAATGTATATGTTAAGCTCAAAGACCGTAACCGCTCATTGACCAAAAAACCCGCTCACAACGCGTTGTGGTCACTGTGAAAATTCCACAACGCGAAATTCATGTTATGGCTCTTCTGTAAAACGCCCATGACGCGCTGTGATAATCACATAAAGACCACAAAGCGAAATTCACGCCGTGGTCATCATACCAATAAAGAAAAGCCATGTCGCGTTGAGTACTATAACACGATTAACAGCTAATTGTAGTTTCCAATAACTAATATTTTGTGTTCAACAATTTGCAGCATTATTGTGTTGTTTTGAAAAAAAAAAACATATGATTGTCATAAAAAACTTAAATTTTATTTAAATTCTAATAACATAAATTCAGTCATGTCATTGTCATAAAAAGTTTAAATTACTTTAGTAAAAAAACTATAGAAAATCTATTGTGTCTGATTTTCCGGGCCTTGAAGTGTTAACAAATTGTTGAACACAAAATATTAAAACACTCGAAACTACAATTTACTTTTAATTAATTAGGAAATTTAAGTTTTTTTCTGTATTTTTAGGGTTCCGTACCCAAAGGGTAAAAACGGGACCCTATTACTAAGCCTCCGCTGTCCATCTGTCTGTATGTCACCAGGCTGTATCTCATGAACCGTGATAGCTAGACAGTTGAAATTTTCACAGATGATGTATTTCTATTGCCGCTATAACAAAAAATACTAAAAACAGAATAAAATAAATATTTTTAAGGGGGGCTCCCATACAACAAACCTGATTTTTTTTGCTGTTTTTTGGTACGGAACCCTTCGTGCGCGACTCCGACTCGCACTTGGCCCGTTTTTTTAAATCAATCTACAACCGCACACACTGCTGCGTTTTGTGGGTCTTTTAAATACTTGGCCTCGTAGTGTTGGAATAATTTGCCGCCCCCAATTCGTACACTAAAAAGCGTAACTCGTTTAGAAATAGTTTAAAAGCATTTTTATTAAAGTTGCAATGAAGAAATTTTATGCAGATAAGATATGATACTCACTTGTTTTGTTTTAGGCGCTGTGCTTTGAGGCGGCTTTTGTTATTGTTCACATGTACACGTTATCATCACCAAATATCACTTGTCATTTAGCAATAATTTTATTTAGTTGTAAGTTTCTGTAAATTTCTTCATTGTGTAAGTACATAGCCATTGTGGGTTCCGTTATTTGTGTGGTATTCTGTATTATTCTTTACCATTGTCTCTTTTTGTTAACATCTTGTTAATAACTTAATTATTAGAGTAGTTAGATTAGAAAATATGTAAAGAATAGAAAAAAGTTATGGTTTGTTTTGGAAGTTTTTTCTGACAGCTGTCAAACCTGTCCACAAATTAGGCATTTTACTTCGTAAACAAAGAGTATGTAATCACTACAGTCGTTGCACAGACAGTTTTATACCGTTCTGTATTATTTTCCTTTTGAAGAATGGCAAAGGGAATCTCTTTAGCCTAGTAATGTTTTTTATTTTCTTATTTTTGATAATTTATTATTCTTGTTTTGTGATTTTATTTTTCTTTGTTTTTGTAAGCAATCTCAAGTAGATAAGTGGTAGGTACTTATCTACTTGTTTTGTCGTTTTTGATGTCATAATGTGTCAAGTAGAATACCAGTGCAGCAGGCCCCCCGCTTGCTGCTTATACTGACCTTGGCACATTTTGGCATCACGCGACGATACGCAATGTGTACTTATGTGTTTTTAATTTTAATTTTTCCGTATTTTGTTATAATTTATGTATCGTTGTGTGGTTCCAAAAATAAATGTATTTTTTTCTTTTATCTTTCTAACAAGGCTCCCAAGTTGTTGAACACAAAATATTCGTCATTAATGAGAAACTAACAATTACCCGTCTGTCGTGTTATGGTTGAACCAATTTGTGCTTAGAACGCGTTATGGTTTTTTTTCATTGCCACAACGCATTGTAGTTGTTTGGTTTGACCACAACCGAACGCGACTTTCGCTTTGTGGTCTATCTGTTATTGACTAGTGGCTCCGTGAGCTGTAGACCTTGCTATAAAATAAAATAAAATGTCGCCATGAAGTTTTCAAAGGATACAGTAGGTACGTGAGTATTCACAGCTAGATAGTGCTTCTAATTTTGATAATTTTTCTAAATGGGTGAATATTTTTTTTATTTGGAAAAATTGGCTTGACTAAACAGTTATATATGATTGATTATCGAACCTACTCACAAAATTTCACCAGAATCGGAGAACAAACAGCCGAAAAGCTGGACTGAAATATGTTTTTTTACATATCTCCGTCATCTTAATAAATTAAAAAAAAACTGTCTCTACAAAAAAATTCTATATGTTTACTAAACCTGCTCACAAAATTTCACCGGAATCAGTTGAGAAATGCGACCTGTAGAGGAGAACAGACAGCGCCGGAAATCCGGACTGAACTATGTTTTTTTACATTATCTCCGCCATTAAAAAAAATATTTAAAAACTGACAGCAAAAAAAAAACAACTTTCCAATCTGCTTACAAAATTTCACGAGAATCGGTTGAGAAATGCGACCTGTAGAGGAAAACAGACAACACTGGAAAGCCGGACTGAAATATGTTTTTTTAACATTTCTCCGTTATTTTGAAAAATTTTGAAAAACTGGCGTGACCAAAAAATAGCTATTTTGAAAAATAAAAAAAAATGGTTTGACAAAAAAATTCCACATCATTTTTAAACCTGCTTACAAAATTTCATGAGAATCGGTTGAGAAATGCGACCTGTAGAGGAGAGCAGGCAGAGCTGGGATGTCGGACTGAAATCTGTTTTTTTAACATATCTCCGCCATTTTGAAAAATTACAAAAAACTGACTCGACAAAAAATTCTTTATAATTTTCGAACCTATTCACAAAATTTCATGAGAATCGGATGAGAAATGCGACCTGTAGGTTGGAACAGACAGCAGGACATACGAAAGAATTTTTGCCCAAGCTGAAGCAGAGACGCTTCGCTCGCACTTCGTGCTCGCTCGGTCAATTACCACGGTTTATGCGTTTTTTAAAGGCCATGACACGTTGTAGATTTTTGTCAGTGATCACAACGCGTTGTGAGAGCTTTTTTCGCTCAATGAGAGATTTCGGTCTTCTTTCAGTAAAATTTCCTATCTTTAATATTTAAAATACTTTCCCTCCATGTGGCAAAGTTTTGGGACATTCTGTGGTCTAGGTCCAGTGGCTTGGGCTGGTGGACGTTGGTCTGTCAGTCACCCCTTTGTTTTTATACAGTGCCTTTGGTCTTTAACTAGCGATAATTTAAAGGCGTGAAATACACCTAATTTTACACAAAAACAGCCATTTTAAATTTGACTTTTTATTTTAGATGACCCGGCCGAAAAGCATTAATTTCTCCGGATTCAGAAGTCCTAAGGTTATAACAAAAATACTGTTTGAAAAAAATAATGTGTAAACTTTCAACTTAACTACGTCATAAAAAAATTCAGAAGTAAAAATTTCGGGATTCCTTGTTTTCGCATAATGGTTTTATACCTAATTTGATTCGGCATAACGAATTTAGCATATTTTTTTGTCATAATAATACTTTGGCATAATTGTTTTTTGGCATGCTATTTATGTAAGCATAATAATCATTTAGACTAAATTGTTTTCGCATAATGTTATTAGGCATATTGTCTATTCGCCTAATATTATTTAGACATAAAAATCAAAAACAATCAGAATAAATATTTTAACGTACTTATTTATTTTCTTGCAAAAGGGGTATGTATTAAAATGCCGAAAATTTATAACTCATACGACCGAAAATCGACGTATAAAACACCTTTTTTTCAAAATACCGAAAATCCTAAATATCGAAATCCAATAGACCGTAACTTAAAGATCGATTATTAAATGACCGATAATTCGAGATCCCGAAAGTTAAAATGCCGATAATTCAAAATCACAAAAGTCTGTTTAGGTCTATTAGGTGCGACGACGAGCAAGCGTAGCGAGCGAGGAGGAGGTTAAGTTTCATTGCGACCTACAACGCACGAGCCGAGCGAGCGAAGCGAGCGTGCCATGGCAGCGGCCGGCGAAGTGCCAAAACCGACCTGCTGGCATGTAACTCTCAATTAACCTTCAGTTTTTTGATATTCGGGATTTAGTATTTTAGTTAAAATATCCTTTCGTGATTTTAAACGTACGGCCAAACAACCGTTCGACCATTTGATTTTCGGTGTTTCATCCAGGGGTCTTGTAAAATTCGGTCTTTTCAACTTCGGTATTGTAAATACATACCCCTAGCCATGCATGAGACAAACAATTTTTATATTTATTTCAAGTGTAAATTTTTAGCAATAGCTTTTAAATGTGCAAGTTTCGAAGTGTATTCATTTTTTTTTGTTTATAAAAATATGTGTTAATAAAAACAACATTATGCGTGTTTAAATTTATGCTAAAGAATATTATGCTTAAACATGATTATGCCTAAATTAGTTATGCCTAAAAATCATTCGGCGAAATCATATTATGCTATGACATATTATGCCTTAAAATTTTATGTAAGAACCAAAAATTTCTACTAAATATGTGTGCTTTTTTGAGTATGATTACATTTCTCAAAAACTAGAATATTAATGTCCATTTTTTTGCATTATTCAAATACACAGGGATATTATCTACAAAACGACTCAAAAATATATTGTATATTTCTTTCTCATTTAGATATTATAAGAAAAAATAAAAAAAAAAATCTGATTGTCATTTGTTTGTTCAAAAAGTTGGTAAAGATAGTAATTGACTCACCATATTCGTATCCATCATCGTAACCATCATCGTACGTTCCTTGCGCCTTCGCAACCAAGACAGCACAACATATCGCTATGTACACCCAAGACGACATAGCTTCTCGGAGTGTGCCGGTGATATGTACCGTCTTCATATTATATAGGTACTCGCAATGATAACTTAAGGCAGTACCCCGACCGAAAGTGGCGCCGCCCTGAATTTTATTTAATACTAGTGGACCCTGGGAACTTCGAATCACCTACAATTTATATGATTACTAGCGGCCGCCCGCGGCTTCACCCGCGTGGTTCCCGTTCCCGTGGGAATATCGGGATAAAAAGTAGCCTATGTTTTAATCCAGGCTATCTACTATCTGCGTGCCAAATTTCAACCAAATCCGTTTAGTAGTTTTTGCGTGATTGAGGAACAAACTTCCAAACATCCAAACCCACAAACTTTCACATTTATAATATTAGTAGGATCAATTTTCCATGAGCATTTCATTTCATTTCATTGCTATTCTATTAGTTAGTAAATATCAAAGCAGCTGAATACTTACGAAAGCTACGTGTGTGCTTTATTACACCGAGAGCTTTTATGACTAAAGCCTGCCACATACAGATTGAATCCCAAATCGGAATTCCGAAACGGAATGTTAAAACTCCGTACTTCCGTTCCGTAAATCCCGCATGTGTGTGGTAGGTCCATAGATTTGTATGGATTAGCTGCATTCGGAATGATTCCTTTTCGGAATTCCGAATCGAAATTCCGACTGTATCTGGCCACTAACCTCTATTTAGGCTGGTCACATACAAACCGAACTCTGTTACGGAATTCCGTACATTGCGTAATTCCGGATGCAGCAAATCCATACAAATCTATGGCCCTACCACACACATGCGGGATTTTTCCTTGCGGAATTTTCATACATTATCGATATTCCGTTCAGAATTCCGAATTGGGATTCCGTTTGTAAGTGGCCGGGCTTATCAAAAGTTAGCTGTCAAACAAAAGTAACCCGAAACGCCGATTCCCATACAAAATTGCCAATGTTGAATTTCCGATTATTTAGCTGTTCTTTTGTTTCCTTATTTTTTTGTTTCTAAAGCACCCCAGTACTATAGAAAACAAAATAAAAAATAATTATTTCGATCGGTCGACACGTTTTCGAGTTTTAGCCAGACTATGGAACAGCAATTCATTCGGGGAACATGCGAAAAATGAAGCAAAAGTATGTTTGAGAATATGCAAACAGCGCTTTTTCATACGATTTTTTACTTCGAATTTTTAAGACCCCTTTCATTCCCTATTTAAAAAAATATTTCTTATTTGCAAAATAGTTGGGCAAACGTCTTATAAAATTCCAATTTTCAAGTTGATAGCATTAGTTCTTGAAATATCCAGCTGTGACGTGATACTGAGTCGCACCATAAGGTTTTTTTACCATTTTGGTACGGAACCTTAAATGGATCTTAAAAAATCCATAAAATCCTTTTCTATTATAACTTATTAAACTAAAATCTATGAGGGCGCCACTTGCGGTATGGCATGCACCTTAACACAAATAAAAGCAATAAATTATTATAATGTAAACCTATTAGTGACAGTGCACAGATGTATCGTTAAATAAATATCAGGTATTTTTCAGAATTTACATGGTGGGAAAACAGTAGCTTTATTACTTACTAGCTTTTGCCCGCGACTTCGTTCGCGTGATTAAGATAGTTTTGCATTTATTTTGAAAGTCACGGATTGCCAATATACCTAGGTATTTATCTGTAGACCTCATTTCATACATTTAAATTTTCTCATAAAAAATCATGTAGGTACAAACTGGAACACTCTGTAGCACCCTGTATAATGGGAATTTTCCAAAACCCTTTCTTAGTGCTCATCTACACCGAAGGTAGAGAAGGTAGAGGAAGGAGTACACGAAGGTAGAGACACCATTTTTGGAGGGTAAACCCTCCAAAAATGGTGTCTCTACCTTCATACAAACTGGAATACCCTGTAGCACCCTGTATAACAGGAATTTTCTTAAATCCTTTCTTAGTGCTCATCTACATCATGAAAGGTATCTACCCTCCAAAATTGGTGCTTCTACCTTCAGCCCTATACAAATCCCATACAAACTGGAACACCCTGTAGCACCCTGAATAACGGAAATTTCACAAAACCCTTTTTTAGTGCTCACCTACACCATGAAAGGTATTTACCCTCCAAAAATGGTGTCTCAACTTCAGCCCTATACAAATTTCCATACAAACTGGAATACCCTGTAGCACCGTGTATAACGAAAATTTTACAAAACCCTTTCTTAGTGCTTACCTACACCATGAAAGGTATCTACCCTCCAAAAATGGTGTCTCTACCTTTAACCCTATACAAATTTTCATACAAACTTGAACAACCTGTAGCACCCTGTATAACGGGAATTTTCTAAAATCCTTTCTTAGTACTCATCTTCATCATGAAAGGTATCTACCCTCCAAAAATGGTGTCTCTACCTTCAGCCGTTAGGGCTCCACGCCTATCCCAACAATCAATCAATTTAGAATTTTATATGTATAGATAAATTTTTTCCACTAGGTACTCATTTTTACCCGACTACGGCGAAGCCAAAACGGAGGGTATATGATTTTGACCTGTACGTATGTATGTTTGTAAATTCATCTGTTCCCTCATAACTTCTAAACTACTTGTTATAATTTGACAAATGAGGTATCGTTAGAAGCGTCTTAATTGTCCAATGAACATAGGCTATATGACGTTACATTAAATAGAATGTGGCGCCCTCTAGAGGAGTTAAAGACATGAACTAAAAAAAAATATTTTAATAATGCCGTGTTGGGTACCAAATGAAAGGGCTTAATGAGCACTTTTAAAAAATATATAAATTGTTAGCTTTTGCCCGTGGCTTTGCTTGCTTTCACCCTATTGACAACTCCAAAATATTTAAAATAAAAAAGAAGTTTAAAACCTAAAACCCGACTACGGAAAAATCGTGCTCTAAAAAGTAAGAAGCAAGAAAATATTCATAAAAAGGATAACCGTAGTCGCATGCCACCTCCAGCCCGTGCCGTGCGTGTCTAGGACAAAGTGGCATGCGACTACGGTTATCCTTTTTATTATGAATATTTTCTTGTTTCTTACTTTTTAGAGCACGATTTTTTCGGTATTCTGACTGTAGGGACACAGTATGTTCCTACAGGTTCATATTACCGAACCAATTTTGTATTGTGTAACTAGGTGCCGCGCAGTCGTCGTCGCGCACTCAACTTGTAAACGCGCCTCTCAATATTATAAAAGTTTAATTTAAATATCCTCTTTTACTTCCACTCGCGTGGTCCGCCTTGTTAGGATCCTCACATCCAACACTGACTGATACCCGAAAATGAAGGAGCTCGGTGGCGCAGTGGTTTAGCGGCTGGCCCAGCGATTGCGGAGGTTAAGCAACTTTCGCAAGGGTCGGTCATGGGATGGGTGACCAAAATTTTTTTTTCGAGCTCCTCCGTGCCTCGGAAGGCACGTTAAGCCGTTGGTCCCGGATGCATTTGCAGTCGTTAACACCCACCAATCCACATTTGGCCCGCGTGGTGGGTTATGGTCCGGGGCACGGGCCTTCCTTATGGGTCTCCTTATCCACCCATAAGGAAGGCCCGTGCCCCAGTGGGGACATTAAAAATGGCTGATGGACTGGACCCGAAAATGAAAAAAAAATATCGTTATTTTCCCCTGATTTCATCGTGTTATAAAACTAAAACAAAATATTTTATTTTTATTTTTCTGTTCCATCATGTCTTTAAACGTGTCCGCAGCGATCAAGCTCAAATTTATCAAAATCGGTGATTTTGATAAATATGCATGAGTAAGCATAATACCTATTCCCTATTGTGACAATAAACAGCATGCGATGAAAACTTCGAGCAACAAAAGGCTAGAAGCCCGTCTTACTCTAAGGATGAAAATGAGTAGATTGTAAAGAGCGCTCGATGCCTTTCAAAAATACCCCCCCCCCCCCCCCCCCCCCTTTTCTTTTCTACTCATTTTCATTCGACAGCCATGGAATAAAAATGAGTAGTAAAGAGCGCTCGATGCCTTTCAAAAAGGGATGTATTTAATAGCACTTGAATTTGATGAAAACAGCTATAAAATTTTATTCAGTACTTTAAAATAATAATAGACCTTTAATTTAATATTATCACTACAAAAATAATGGTTTTCACTTTAACTGTGTACCAACTATTGGTCCCAACTCCGAAACCATTTAGTTTCTGCCCAACCATGTTAGACTGACCACTGTTAAAATGAAAACAACTTGGGCATGGTCACAACACAATGGAACCTAACCTCCTCCGGCTCCTCTCTCGCTGCACCCAGACGTCTGTTTACCAGTGCTAATGTTATAAAATTTATTTGTAAGGTGCAAAGTATTAATTTTAAAGCTAATCAATTAAATTGTATAGTGCAAAGTATTAATTTTAAAGCTTAGCATATTTATAGTGGAAACCATTATTTTTATAGTTCATTCAATAAATTTTGAAGCTAAACATTTTAAAGTGTGTTACATTATTTTAACACGTTTTTATTTTATTAGGTTGCTTTTATTGATAAGCTAGAGACTTAAAACTTTGAACATAGGCCAGAACTGAAAGGCAATGCAATATTATGGTGTCATTGAGCTGATCTGATGATGGAGCCGGAAGAAGGCCACAGGAACTCTATGAAGAAACCGTTCAACCCCATCGTGTTTGGGCTCGTTAGAATCGCCTTGACGAGTACTCTAATAGGAGACGTGGTTTAGGGTCTGATGATGAAGCCGAAAGGCCATGCCATAGGAACTCAATATTGAAACCGTGCAACCCCATCAAATTTGGGCTCGTTTGAATCGTCTTGACGAGTTCTTTGTTGGGAAATAGTTTCCAGGGTCTGATGATGAAGCCGGAGGAAGGACACAGGAAGTCTTTAATAAAACCACGCTACCCCATCGAGATTGGGCTCGTTTGAATCGTCTTGACGAGTACTTTGTTGGGAAATAGTGTCCAGGGTCTGATGATGGAGCCGGAAGAAGGCCACTGGAACTCGGTAAAAAAACCATGCAATCATATCGAGTTTGGGCTCGTTTGAATCATCTTGACGAGTACTTTAATGGGAAATAGTGTCCGAGGATCTGATGATGGAGCCGGAGGAAGGCCATAGAAACTCTATAATAAAACCATGCAACCCCATCGAGTTTGGGCTCGTTTGAATTGTGTTGACGAGTACTTTGTTGGGAAGTTTCCAGTCTGATGATAGAGCCGGAAGAAGGCCACGGGACTCTGTATTAAAACCATGCAACCCCATCGAGTTTGGGCTCGTTTGAATCGTCTTGACGAGTGCTCCGATAGGAGATGGTATATTTTTAGTCTTAGCTCGTTAACTAAAAAGCAGAAAATAAAAATTTACTGAAAAAAACTTTTTTAAAAACACGTTTTTATTACAAAAAAAGTCGGACTAAAACATTAAAACGGACTAGTAAAAACAGACTAAAAAGTATAAAATAAATTTTTCTTTAAATATTTATTACCCTACAGAAATTTTAAACTTAAAAACGTGGAAGCATTTTGTAAAATTTATCATCCATATTGTCTTTAGCATGCGCCCCACGTTTTTAGGGTAATAAATATTTAAAGAAAAATTTATTTTATACTTTTTAGTCTGTTTTTACTAGTCCGTTTTAATGTTTTTAGTCCGACTTTTTTTGTAATAAATTAAAATTTAGATTGGCTTTTATTAGACTTTTCGGCAGGTGCAAATAAATTGGAAAACGTACTGAAAATTTTGTGTTTCGTCTCTTAGGTATTATTTTAATAAACGTGGGTACTTATTAAGTATTCGTGGTACCTACTTATCACATGTACATTTGAGGGGTATAGAAGCACATGCGATTATCTCCACTTTTTGCTCATATTTAAGCTTTAAAAGTAAGCATAGCGTTCAAACGAATAGAAAGTTGGCCATTTGAGTAGGGGGGCTGGAATTAAAATAACCTTACGTAATAGTAGAACTAAAAATCCCGAATTACCTGGCTAGATTCATGTTGGTACGGTCGATCTCAAAATAACCTACGTTTGTCATATTATCAACCACAGAACAAAGATTTTTTTTTTCCCCGAGTAGAAGTCGCATGTGGGCGGCACCCGTGTAACATCATATCTGCGAAGCTCCGCACATCTTTGAATTTTGCACCGTCAGTCGTATGAACGAACGCCAAACAAAAAAATCTTCAAAAATAATGTAAAAACACCGAGGTGCATTATATAAAAGAGCAAAATCGATATTCACATATATCATTTAGCAAACGGGTGCATAAAATATCGGAGGCGAGCTTTATTTAATTAATTTTGATTTTAATTAAAAATTCAACTGATATTTTCCTTTTAAAATTCATAACAATAAATATCCATCTTTATGCCGTATACACTTATGATCCATATTCCAACGCACAATTTGACATATTCTTGAACTTTCATAAACACTAAAATATAGGATGGCGGAAATGTCACTCAATAGGGGAGACCGAGAAAAGATGTGACAGTGAAGAGTTGAAAAGTATTATCACCATAGCAAAAAATTGATAAGTAAATGATAAACGTCTAAATAACAGTTGATTTGATACACTCACCATTGAAAACACGCAAAAACAGCACGGAATTTTAGTCAACTTAAATAGTACGTTATAGGCGAGTCCGGGAAGCATAGCTAGCATTTTATTGTCAAGGATTTTAATCATTCGAGGCAATTTAATGAAAATTACTTCCCCTACAAGGCTGCGAAGTTCAAGAAATGAGAGGAAAAAAATTCTTAGTTGAAATGTATTTTTGAAATTGGTCATGTAGCCATAAAGTTTTATAAAAATAACGTTTTATAGTTATTTTTAGATTTAGAATACTACACTCCTGGGGGTCAATTCTGCTAATGTTAACGTTGAAATCGTGGTTCAGTGGTGTTTGAATGGTAATGCTTTTTGACACAGTTCTTGTTTTTTAAACCCAAAACCGAAACACATTGTGATTCTTAAACCCAAAACGGAAACACATTGTATCTCGATTTTGGGTATAAGAAACAAGAACTGTGTCAAAAAGCACTACCATTCCAACACCATTGATCCACGTTTTTGACGTTAACATTAGCAGACTTGACCCCCTGAACTTGTGCGGGGCGGAAAGTAACTATTGAAATTAACTCGATAGGTATAGGTGCCGGGTGCCGGCACATAACTTGGCAAGTTCTTTAACGCGCATATACTTCTACGCCTATACTTTTCTTTGTTTGCCCGATGTAAGAGAGCCCAGTAGCAATCTAGTTTGTAGACGCCTAGCGCCTGCACCTTGAAAAGGGATATTGCACTTGACAGGTCGTAAGAGTTGGTTTATCTTCCTCGTCGGCTTGAGGTCTTGATAGACACACTCTTCAGAATACCTACAATCTTGTCAATGACACGCCTTTCATGTAAGGTAGAATGGCAGGTCGTCGTTCTACTATGGCTTGCTTGACACGGTTTCTGGGTTGGAGGGGAGGCGTGGTACTGGCAATTTGTTACTTCGCAGAAAGTGCTTGACATGCTGAAGCTCAGCTGTCAGGTCTTGTTGGTCACAGATCCCAAATACAAATAACTTTATTTGCTGTAAATAGGGTGATTACTTATAATTCCCGCGTACTCTCCGAAACAAAGATTTCCCTATGGTAGGTAGCTAACTGTAAAGGATGGTGGTGGAATTCACCATTGAGGTATCTATCTGTAAGTGTTGCTTTTCGAAACATCCGATATCCGATATATTTATTTTATTTGGGTTTCTGAATTTTGAAATTCAAATATTTTATTATTGATATGAAACTATTTAGGATAAGCTAAGTGAAGAATGTTAACCAACCCGGTTTCCCTTATCTCATTAAATTTTCTTAAAGTACTTTATGTGTTAATAAATAAGGTGGTAAATCGCACTATTAAAATTAGCTTACGCTATCTAGTGGCTAAGTAGCAGCATTATAAATATACATATTATTTAATTTGGTACCAAGTTGCTATGGTAATACGACTGAATCTAAATAAATAAACTTTGTGATTTATGGCTCTCTGGATATTATACATTTTTACTTTTTATCCAATTATGTGTTCACAAAGTGTGTGTGCGTAGCATGTAACTATTGAGTGGGGGGCTTGGCTTTGATGTTTAATGTGTTTGTTTGGTTACACTGGTTTTCATACTAAATTGAGCTCATACTACTTCTATCTACTTCTATGTTCTGTGGTTTTTAAGGTATGTAAGAAAAGCAAAAAAAACACAGTCTTTCGGATTAAATCTTTTTTAAAATTTAGATTGGCTTTTATTAGACTTTTCGGCAGCTGCAAATAAATTGGAAAACGTACTGAAAACTTTTGTGTTTCGTCTCTTAGGTATTATTTTAATAAACGTGGGTACTTATTTTATTAAGTATTCGTGGTACCTACTTATCACATGTACATTTGAGGGGTATAGAAGCACAGGCGATTATCTCCACTTTTTGCTCATATTTAAGCTTTAAAAGTAAGCATAGCGTTCAAACGAATAGAAAGTTGGCCATTTGAGTAGGGGGGCTGGAATTAAAATAACCTTACGTAATAGTAGAACTAAAAATCCCGAATTACCTGGCTAGATTCATGTTGGTACGGTCGATCTCAAAATAACCTACGTTTGTCATATTATCAACTAAGTATTTATTGCACTTATTCAGTAAGTTGCAACCTTACATATAATGCCACTCCCGCAAAAAAATAATTACCGTATAAATACAAAATTTATTAAAAATCCAATATGATGGTCAGTAGGTGATTATTGGGCGTTCTGGAACACATTCACTCCAGGTCTCTCACGTCCGTTCGATCCCTGTCGTGAAGTGTTCCAAACAGCCCAATAATCACCTCGATCGCTGTAGTAAAAACTGTTTCAGGAAGACCAGTTAAATGTATGAAAATATGGTTAAACTCCCTAGTTCCTACCTACTCGCGATGAATAAATATAAAATATACTTTATGTAAAACTTACATGCTGCTAAGCTCACTGCACACCAAATCATTTGTATTGCACTCATTATAATATAGTAACACTGATTTATGCACGATGCTTAAACCGATAATGGATCACACTCGGCGGCTGACATTATGGAACTTATCGTTTTGTTTTAGACTGATTGTTCGTGTCAGTGGCCAAATTTGGTCGATGGCACCTGAAGTCGAATTTCGATCATAACGCTTAGGAAAATATCATTCTTCGGCCGATTGCTCATGCCCATCGCCCATTGGCTGGTGGCACCTCAGAAATGAATTTCCATCACGATACGATACGATTAAGAACATCGGATAATAGTCAATGCCAAAGCTGAGGAAATTATCATTCTTCGGCTGATTGCTCGTGCCGTTCACCTAGTGGTTGTTGGCACCCAGATATGATAATTCAAAAGATAAGGCAAATATACCTCCAAAGAACTCAACAGGTAACTGGTGCCGGTGACCAAATTAGGTTGGCGACACCTAAAACAACGAAAAGATTACCACTTTATGCTGCCATCGAGAGATGGGTGACCGCCCATCTATCCAGTTTTCGGGTTTTCTCATAACCTGCACTGCACTGTTCACTTACGCGGACGACAAGACTATGACTCGAATGCAAGTGCATTGCGTCATGGTTCAAACTGTGTGATTGAAAAAAATCGCACATAATGCATTGAGTTAAGGAATGGTTTAAATTGAATATTATAATTCACTTATCACGTTTATCTATGCAGTGGTATTGACTTTTGTAAGGTAAGCAAATAGGTAAGCCATAAAGCCACATTACCACCGTGAGAATAAATTCGCAACATAAACTAGTTAGAGCACACGGTTTGTCTCGTTATTTTTATATTTATTATCTTTTAAGGTTTTTGATTTAATTTTTCATGAAATACAATCATTGATTTCATAAACACATATTCTCTGAATATCGTCAAAAAGCCCAGTTAATAATAAATAAAATAATCAGTTTCGTTAAAAGTGTATTTTTTTCTTTTGGGCACAAATTGACTTTTAGATCTCTTGTAAACCGAAATAACAAAGGTTATTGGGCATATTTGACCCACTTGATGAATGTTTGCGTACAGAGACCAAACCAGTTTCAAATTGAAGTTTCAATCCCACTTTTCAAAATATGTATTATTTTTTTTATGTACCGACCGGCAGAAAAAAAGTTATTTTACATTAAGTGTTTTATTGTATGTTTAATGTTATTAAACTTTTGTTAATAAAACAGAAGTTTTTACTTTAAGCATTGTGAAAATGTGTGGTACAAGCATAATAAACGTTTTATTATCTTTATTTATTTTATTTTTAATTAAAGTGCTGTGACATAATGATAAAAAATTAAACGTGTCCTGCAAGAATGTGACCCATACCACTGAGTAGCAGACACATTTATCTACATACCTAGCCCGATTTAGTTTGTGTACGCTGTAGGTCAAATGTTCGAACAAAATGCCCAATGACCTTTTTGTTATAAGTATGAAATATTTATGCAAAACATCAGAATAAGTTAAACAAAGTCAATAAATTAATCCGTTGATCCATTTTTTTTACATAATACTTTTGAAAAACATAAGTTTTTGTCATTAAGGTACATAAAGCTTAGTAAACTGTGCTAATTACTGAAATAAATATTTTTACTTAAACTTGCTTTCTGATATCAATAAGCTAAAACAAACGATGACAAAAGCGCAGCGAACTTAATGATAATTATAAAATATATAAAACATAGTTTCATAAAACATCTCAACTTTTCTGAACCATTATTGTAATATTATATCTGAGGGAATCGAACCCGTTGAAGTTTAATTTACTACCACCGCTAAGCCAGTCGATTATAACCAACGATGCAGATTTAGACCTTAGCTCTGATAAAGCCGTGTGTACACAATGCAGCTTTGTTTTGAATTACAAACCTATTGTAATTTTAGTGCGCTTACGGATATTATTATATAGGTATAGTTTCATAAAATTAAACATGCTTCTGGTGTTTGATTTTATTTGATGATTGCGATAAGTCGCATGGTTATTATCTCTGACTTAAATGCATGCTGTGGGTTCGAGTTTGTGTGGATATTTCGTGATGAAGATAAAATTTTGCATTTTTTAAGTAGTCATTGTTTTTAGATAGGTAGTTATTTAAGGATGGCTCACGTTGTTTTAGTAGCTTCTTAGTTTTTAAATGCCTACCTAATCATTCAAAACTTCATTACTTCAAGAACTACGAGAAATTCATACTTATTTAATTTAACTTTATTTAGATATCATTACAAAATAATCATTTAAACTATTCAAATACCTCAAATACACAAATGTGAAAATAAATCAATAGAGTTAGACATTACCATTTTAACCATTATGTACATAGCCTTAACTACATATTGTCGGCTTATTTGAATATCAAGTTTGCGACATTAAACTGATACTACTTCCGTTCCGTAATATAAAATGTTTATTTTGCAAATACTTAATAATTACAATTAACTTTGGTAAAATATGTAATAACGATTTCCAGTGGTTGTAAACCGTCACGTATTTATATTTAATACATTATATTTTAATAGAAAGTTTGGAACTAAATAATCCTGAACAAATTTAGTTTGTAGTTTAACTTAAGTATATCATTATCACATGAGGAGTGACAAGAACCTGTTTCAGTTTCAGGTCCAGTTTATTTTATAAATTTTTGTGGTGCTCTGTCAAATAAAATATTTAATATTAAAAAACAACAAAAAGTTTCGCATTTTTTTTACTTACAATATAATTTTCCATTAAACTGAAGATTTTTCAAATAATAAACACACGAATATAATAAAATGTTTTTCAATCCTGATTAAGAAATTATTGAAGATTCAGCAAAAACAACCTATTTAAAACAATTTCCGATCAATAAGTGTTACAAATTGTGGTGCTGCTCCGTCACTATTAGCAAAGACACTCTGCCTCTCCGTCACCAGCGGTTTGCCAGTCATCCATCCGACTGCTCCATCCTCTCTCTGCGTGAGCACTCTGCCAGCCCCTGCCCAGCGCCAGCGCCCCGCCCGCCCACACGCTGACCATCAGCCAGCTGCTCTGCCATCACCGCAAGCTCACTGTACAACTCACACGAGCAAAACGAGGATCCGTGCTATTGCCATAATGTTCGTAAGTTGTTATTTTACTAAATGATTTTCTAGTGATGAATACTAATCCGATAAGGTAAATTTGTAAACCTGCTTAAGTTACTATCGTGTTTGTGTGAAAAGTTTTAAATCTCGATCTTATTACTTTACCACAATGATATCAAACGCGATGGTAACGTTTGCATATTTGCAAACTTACACTCGGCCCTCTGTTCAATTTGAGTTTCAAACGTAACAAATAAAAAGGAAATATTTTTTTATCAAATCTAAATTCATTCGGGAGTAAATTTTATCTTAAATTCTGTAAATTATTAATTATCTAATGTTAGTAATAATAACTTGCAGGTCGGACTCCGAATACTACAACAATAAGCGCAGCAAAGGCGCCAGAAAACAGGTCGTGGAAGATTTCGTCGAATCGGACACCGATGGGGAAACGACTTCCAAAGTAACGTATGTATTAATTAAACTTACTTACACTTTAAAATTTAAGTCTTAGATTGTTATTATTAAAATATCACTTTTATAGTTACATTTACAACAATTACTTAGGTACTTATATTTTTTCCTTTACATTTTACATACTTACTATTTTATGGCTAAGTTTATTCAACATGTAATCTTGACGTACACTATATTTTAAGAGTTATGATATGATATGTGATGTGTGCGTATCTTTGGTCGTTTATTTATATCCAGTTTTTTTTAGTTCCAAGAAAGAGCCGAAACCTGCAAAAGCGGTAAAAAGGAAGGCGCCAACATCAAAAAAGTCATCTGCACCGGCTGCAACAAAGTCGATGGTAAGTTGCTTTTTAAATATAAGTTGAATGTATTTACACAATAAATATAGGAATCTGTTCGCTTTTAAATATATGACTCATATTATTTGTTTCAGGCCATGTCAGTGAACACCGAGCTTCTCGTAGAAGACCTGCGCTCACCATCTCCGGTCTTACAAAACGCGCAGGACCCTCTAGAAGGATGGACGCAGATGATCCCGCCTTGGGTTGTAGAGCCACCACACGAAGAAACGCCGTTGGAGCTCAAAATACGGAAGGCGGCGTATGACACGCAGAAGAGGAAGCGAAAGAAGAGATCGTCCTTCCTCAAGCACTCACACAACACGCAGCAGTCCTTCGTGGTGAAGAGCCCGCCGAAGAAAGGACGACGTCTAATTAAAATTGAGATAGTAGACCTAGAACAAGAAGCGCTGGGTGACTCGTCGGAGGATGCCCTACTGTCTGCGCAGTATGTGGTGTCGGAAGACATGGACCAGATTATGGACCAGGCGGAAGGTCTAATAAGCAACATATCAAAAAAAATATGTGGTTACAGCTATAGTTTTTAAAGCTTTGAATCAAATTATTTTTGTAAATTAAAGTTCTCATGTAGGTTTTATGCGTAACATCTCTAGTTACTTATAAACCTATAGAGATACATTTAAAGATAATACCTACTTACATTTAAAATTTTTGAAGGCTAGATTTAGTTGTACAAATGTAAAAACATTTTTTACTGTGTAATTGTGTGTTTATTAAATAAGAATGTAATAAAATTACCTTTTAATGAATTAAACTTTAAAGGAATTATGTCGTTTTATTTCTATATAAAATGTAATTAGGTAGGTAAATGAAAAAAAGATTTTAAATGTACACTTATTTATTTATTGAAAAAAATCATACATTGGTATTTTATTTTCTAATATCCATTTTCTTATACAAATTACATTTTTCAAAGCACAATATTTTATATGGTTAAAACAATTGTATGCAAACATATCTTTACAGTAAAGTTTACTTAGAGTTTCTAGATTAGGTATACCCTTAACACTAATATCTAAAACATTTTCATGACCACATAATTCACGCACCCATTTAACTTTCTCTTCTCCTTTCACTATGATTTTGCGTTCTCTAAGGTAAGGTTTAATGAGTCTTTTAAATTCTCTGTAGTCAATATATCCCTCACTCCATCGGTATCCTCTGTTTCTTTCTATCCACCAAACATGTTTCCTTTCTTCGAGAGTCAGTGTAGAGAATGGATATGGAGGTTTAATTAAAAAGATTTGAGTGTGTTCAGATGTGCCTATAACTAATTCTTTTAATATGAATTCATTTTTATCATTTTTAAAACCTTGCACATCCACTATTATAATATCTTTATTCATGATAGTTTTTTAACGATGTTACTCAGAGGCTTATATTCAAATATGCAGTCGTTCAGTATAAGGCAATATGCGGCGGTCTGATCAGGTATCTCTTGATCTGCTTCTATTTCCACACGAACGTCAATTGATCCCTTTAGCATTTCGTGTTGGCGAGAACAGTCAACAACAAATAAGGGGGAAATTTCTTTGAACTCTTTCAAACTCAACAACGGCTCTGGTCTACGACCATGATAAGACTGCTGAAATCTTGCATACTGTTCGTATATTAACGAAAACTTGTTGTCAGCAAAATTAATATTCAGTCCTTCATAAGGGTAATATGATGAATTTAAAAATACTCTTACATCACGAATAAAGCAATGATCGAACTCTGCCATAGACTCTTTCGCATTATGTTTACGATTAGTTTGAAAAGCAATAACTACAAATCGTGGTTTTTCAACCTGTGATGAGGTTTTAATAGACCACGCGTGTTTACGTGTTTTGGGTAGTAATGGATACTCATACAAGTCCCAATTACGAAATGCTACTGTAATGGGACGATCTTTTTCTAAATGCTTTAATAAATTAATTCTTTCGCGGTCTGATACTTTAATGTGCGGAACTCGCCAGACAATTTTATTTATTATTATATCCTCCACAACTTCATCGGTATTTAGTTTTAAAGCATTGAGATTTGTATTGCTTCTCAATAGTACTAACTCATGTTTACAGTTAATTATAATTTTTTCATAATCTTCTGCAAAGCCTAATATTTTGTTCAGAGGTATTGATGCAGAGAATACTCCATTGTTGACATTGGTCGTACCTGTAGGTGACCAGCCCCAAACTTTTGCACATTTCGATTCGTTTTCATTCAACGAAAGATAAGATTTTATAGTTGTAGAAATCCCTGCATTTTTTACCTTATCTATTTCTACACCATTTAATTCATAACGAATATCTTGAAAAAGAAACAATGCTGGGTTATTAACAAAATGCACACTTGTCACTCTTTCTTTTTGTTTAGTAGTACTGTTATACTTATACACATTGACTACGCCCTCAATGTACAAACTGCTGAGTGCAGGTAACACATACAAATCTTGCTGATTAATAGGTATTCGTATTTCATCGTTCTTGTTAAAACTCGTTACATATGGTTTATACGAATGATATTCGAAACTTTCAATGCTGTTATCGTACGATGCCGGTTGAGTAATATTTAAAATATTCATTTTAACAAGCCCAGTAGTTTTAAAAAATCCTTATTGCTTTTGGTTAGCTTCTTATTTAAACGAAGCGGTGTTCTTTTCTGAGAGGATCTTTTAGAACTGACTTGAACAGTAGATGCGGATGGGGTTTTATTAAAATTTATCATTTTTTTCTAAAGTGTAAATACAGCTGTACTTCTTCACCACGTAAGTTGATCTGCTTATTTTCAGCGTCTAACAACCTTATGTTAATAGCGTTGATTGAACTCTGATTGACGGGAAAATAAATTAAGTTTTTAGGTATTTCGATGATTCTATAACCTGGTGGTACGTTAGGCACAAATTCGTAAATAATGTGACTTGCTTTCCCGTTCACAAATGACCCGCTGATGACATCACATTCGATGCGCACTACAGTTGTTGATAAAATGCTGACAGGATACCGAGACTCAGTGCTTATATTAGCTTTTATTGTATCCATACCAAAGCCCAAAATTTTACCAAGAGAATCATTTTTATCGAAGTACACATTTTCGGAACAGTATATACAAGTTTTTAATGTATTATTATTGCAAGTTAATTTTAGCGTAGCATTTTTAATGTTACTTTTCAAAAAATCACAAATATCTTGAAGTTCATAGGACCCTTCAGGTATTTCGATAACTTTATCACTACCGTAATAAAATTTATTATTTCTTTCATCTATGTTCGGGATAGAATTAAAAGTTGAAAAATATAAGAGCCCACACTCATATTCTCCGCGTAATTGCAAGGTTGGCGAGTAATTTGTTATTAAAGATTCTCCTCTGCCAGTTATTGACACAGTGAAAGACATTTTTGTACTGATAAGTTTTTTAATTTCATTATCAATTTAAATGTTATTTCCAATAGTCTCTTAAAAATTTTAAACAAAGATGACCACAGTTTACAGCTCCAAACTTTTGATACTG
The DNA here is from genome assembly GCA_928269145.1 of Agriphila tristella. Lineage (NCBI taxonomy): Eukaryota > Metazoa > Arthropoda > Insecta > Lepidoptera > Crambidae > Agriphila > Agriphila tristella. Next base: position 22,608,414 of record OV743436.1, on the reverse strand, counting down.
TACATAATTAAAGTTTATAGACATGTACCTTAAATAATTTATCAATTCTAACGGTGGCTTAAGATTGCCAAAACTATCAAAATATTCACAGTAGTCATTATGCTTAACGTAGGCTACCCAATGGGTTCCGGGATTATCAGAACTATCTAAATTTATTATAGCACACTCGATCTTTCGTGGTTTTAAAGGTAGTGCATCTCTCATGAAAACTCCTCGAAAGTGTGGAATATCAGAAGCATGCTCTAATATATCTAAATTAGTGAGAGGGCGTCTGGGTAGCCGTTTCATTCGTTTTTTGAAGGATTCAGATATAAACCAGCTCCTTTTTTATGAGGCTTGATATACAGTCCTTTTCCTAAAGCTACAGCTTCCATCATCTTGTTATGCCGTTCAGATTCTTGAAGATTTTTCTGAGCAGCCTTGTAATCATTGACAGCCTTTGCTATACCTGCTGCACCTCCAGCAAGTGAACCTAGAGCTGATAATCCAGCGAAGATTGGAATAAGAGGTAAGAAACCTCCACTTTTTGGAATAGGAATACACCGTGGCAACCGTATTCCTTTTTTATTTGTAAACAATTTTTTGGCGGCTGCATGTGCGTATTTTATAGCTGTACGATTGTCTTTAGATTTTAATTTTTTTATTTGTGTTTGTATTTTTTTTACAATTGACATAAAAGATCGAACACCAGCACCAGCTTTAAGTTTTGCTTTCATTGCATTTTTTACAATCCATGAAGCTACTTTTTCTCGTTTCCCAGCATCCTTTGATTTCAATCTTTTCTTAGCCATATTCAAAAGTTGTAAATCAGCTTTATGTCGAACACTCAAATCACTGTTATTATAGGCGATATCGTGATACATACAAGCTTCATCTAATTTATTTATACCTCGATCACCTCTTAGTAACCGTTTTTTAAGTTTTGTTCCGGGGCCACAAAACTGATAACCAGGGATATGTAACTCAATCGGTAAGTTATTTATTAAGTCGTTTATAATACCACTTCCTTCCTTCATTGATGTTCTTAAAGTGAGTTCAATCTAATTACATCGCTTCATTTATATTACAAAACTAGCGCATTTTTATCAACCCAACTATTCTCTTTATCGCTGAGACCTAACCATTTTACAAAAAGTTTTCTACCTTTTCTTTTTATAACTTTTTCGATGAGATAAAGATCAGGAAATTTAGTTCTTTGTAATTCATATTCGTAGAAAGATCCTAAAATCCTCTGTTTGTGTTTATCTTCTAAATGGTAAGTAGGTGGATTCGTATGATTTACCTTAATTATTACAAATATCTCGGTGGACCAGTTAGGGGTGTAACCCTTGTAAAAATCTCCTTTATATTTACTAATACGAACATGATCACCAAGTTGAAACTTAGGTTTGCGATCTATCTTAGGTCTTTGTGATTTAATAATGTTAGACTTTATAACCATCTGGTTTTCTTTGTTGACTTCAATAGGTTTAAATTTAGTTATACGGTGAGTAGTATTATTATAGTTTTCTACAACTGAATTTAAATTTTGCCCCAACCATTGGTAATGACCGTGCAAACTAAAAAGTTTGTAAATTTTATGTTTTAAAGTACGTATTACTCGTTCTACAATAGAAGCTTTTTTTACAGAGTAGGTAGAATAATGATTTATATTATATTCTTCTAATAATTTTTTGAAAGTATCATTATAAAATTCCTTGCCTAAGTCAGTTTGTAAATATTTAGGTTTTCGTGATGAATTTGTTAGTATCTCTTGCAGCGCATGTGTCACACATTGTTTGTCTTTTGATTTTAAAGGATTTACCCACACATATTTTGATAAAGTATCTATTACTATCAAAATGTATTTGAATCCTTTATTGGAATGTGCAAATTTCTAGAAATCCATAAGGTCAGCTTGCCATAAATCATCTATTCCTTTTATGATTGTACATCGCCGCGGGAAATTTCTTCTTGCTGCTTTGTGAAGTTCATTGACGATGTCTTTTTTACTCATTTTTATTTTTTAGTTTAATCAAATTATCTATCTCTGTTTTAGTATAATATAAATTACCCAAACGATTTGAAGTCACCTTTTCCAAGTTATTGAGATATTTTTTAACATCAAGAGATACTTTTTTTATTTCGTCTCTTAGTTCATGAACTGTTTTATCTAAATAAGCTTTATTTACTGCTTCGTCGTCTTCGTCTGGAGACGTTAAACCTTTCAATTTTGATGATTTTAAATCGTAGTGTCCTGTATCTGACTTCACTAATGTATCGCTGAAGGTATCAATATATTCTGCTAATCGTAGACGCTTATGAACATGATGGCCAAACTTGTCAATGTTCATTGCTGCTCTGATGACTTTTTCATACTGATCCATTTCCCTGTCAAGCGTTCTTTATATTTTAAATTCTTGATTATTCCTGCTTCCCACAGTTCTTCAATAATTGCGACAATTTCATTGTCTAAGCCAGTGTTACCCGCATCTCGTGAGGCGAGTAATATTTTTAATCGTTCTACTAACTCATTCGGATCATCCCAATAAACCAAATCAGTATTCTTTTTAACTTTTTTTAGTACCTTAATACCTTCTCCATGCGAAAGACTCTCCACACTTGTAGTTGCATTTCTAGCAAACTTAAATAGAGGTTTTATGACGTTCATGTACTTAAAACCTTTATTGCTGTTTATTGGTTTGGATGAATCATAATTGCGTCTGTGTGCATTGGTTTCTAATAAAAGTAGTTTATAGTTATGTAAATCTTCTTCAGTAGTTATATCTAAATTTGGTTTCTTTTTAAACAAAAGCTCTTTCAATCCATCTGTTTTATTCAATGTGTACGTTCCTATTTTTAAGATGTTGCCATCATCATAGACGCGGGTTTTACCAAGCATCAATTTTCCGCGTTCGTTTCTGATTCCAAAAGGTATATTACCCATTACATCCGAAGATGTTGACCACGATAGTGTATGTTCTTTAACGTTTGGCGATGACTGCAAAGACTTGAATGACCCCTCGCTGATATTGTGAGTTTCAGAAGGCGATACTGTAAGCGTTTTGTTTTCGTGTAAGTTGTTATCAGATTCTATTTCATCTTCTTCACTGTAATCTTCATGAAAATCTTCACTAGATGAGGACGAACTATCGAAATGATTTTTCTTATTTTTTTTCACAGAAGGCATAAACTGTTTTTCATTCCCTTGATGCTTTTCTTCATTTTTATTTGCTAACAAGTTAAGTGGTTCGACTATGGGCTTAAATATGGTTTCCAGGGCAATATTATTCGAATTTTTTGCTTCCTTTATCATTTTAACTTTTCTTTTTACAGCCGCAGCAGATTTCACGATTTTTTGCTTCAGATTTTTCTCCATTTTAGATAGGATACTGCTTGGTTCTGAATCACGAATGAGAGTGATTTATTCGTAGTGTAACAACCTGTTATGTATTTTAGTCCAGTATTATAAATGTATCAAATGTCAATCTGTAGCATCCGTTGTTTCTTTCACAATCCTTATTTATCACAAGATAATTGTAAGGCTTATTCCAAACAGCTGAGCACATTTTTCGAAATTGGGCCCAGGACATATCAGAACCAACATGTTCATCATAAACATGTTTTAAATTAATATCATCTTGTTTAAATAATATAACAAGATTTGCATTGTCCCTTACAAGCTGTTTGGGTATTTTAGTATAAGTCTGATTTATATAAAAACAATCAATGTTCTTATGACGTCCCATTGCAAAATAATCCCTTATGTTACTTTGATTTTCACAAGCAACGTCGTCGGAAATGATAATAGAATCAGGTAAAGCCTCATGCGGACTCAATATTTCACTATTATGATTATATTTATTATATGATATTTCGGGCACCCTATCTAAAACTTTTTCTAGAAATAAGTATTTTGTCTGGTACAAGGATTTTGAATAAACATACAGGTTTCGAAAATGAAGACCCTCTTTATGCAGCAATAAACTTATGACTAAATTTGTTTTCCTACAGTTTGATGGACCACAAACGACACAGCGTATTGTATTTGGTAGTAATCTACCATGTCGATTTGAGTCAGTCGGTAACGGAGAACATAGGCACTCTAACTTTAAAGATTGTTTTTGTTTTACAAACTTCATTATCAGCTGACAGTTCTACAAGACTATAGAGCTACGAGGTTTGCAATTGATGCATAGATATTATATAAACAGACGATCTAATTTCACAGAGGATGCCAATCGTGCAGTTTCACTAATCTTTTATAAGAGCTCGTGGAATTAGGTGATGTGGCATGGAAATATTATAGAACAGGCCTTCACTGGCTAACACGATTTTTAAAACTGATTACTGGGCTTCCTGAAACAATTTTTACTACAGCGATCGAGTTGATTATTGGGCAGTTTGGAACACTTCACGACAGGGATCGAACGGACGTGAGAGACCTGGAGTGAATGTGTTCCAGAACGCCCAATAATCACCTACTATGGTCCCTTCACAAAACACCAATTGTTATTTTATAAACACACAAACAATAAGACAGACAATTTATTGTAGTTTTTCACGACGAAGAACAAAACGACGGACGGCCGTTTTTAGCTTTTTTTCACCAGCAAAACTTTGTCACTGGGTTTGTGTTATTAAATAGGTAACAAATTGATATTTTGAGACGGGAAACCTGAAACCTTGAAAAATTCGACGACTCACGTAAACTTAACCTATTCAAATAGCCCTGTATTAAATGAAAAAAACTCTTGGTCGTTTTCCGACAGAAAGACGTTACGAAACAATCCAAATGTATTCGTAAATAAAACAAAATTCATTCACGAATACCACGACACGACTAGACGGTAGTGACGGTACGGCACGGCTACGGCTACGGCGTTGCTACGGTAATGCTACGATTTTAGCTACGACTATTTTAGTGCGAGTTGATGTTTTCACATTTCACTATCGAAAACTATCGGATATGCTGCTCATACCTCATAGTCAATGCGAGTGAAAGAGAGAAGACTATAGTTTTTGATAGCGAAAAGTGAAAGTATCAAACTAGCACTAGGCCCTCTGAAATGCAGACGGAGACGCTTCGCGCTCGCTCGTTCAATAATATACGTATTTATTTATGTGTAATGTGGTGTCTTTGACCCCTTGTTCAGTGTATTAGAATTTAGCCTGTGCAGACGACGGATTTTTTTCTGCCTCTGATTAGCGTAAAGTTAGAGCTTAAATTCGGCAAGTTTTACTGACGATCTTAGAGCAACGCGGCTTCGTTCTGTCTGGTACAGAAGCCCGTCTTGCTCTAAGCTGACGATGAACCAGAATAGGTAGTACGATGGGTTTTTTTTCACCCGTGGTACTACTGGTAGTAATACTGGTAGTACCACGGGCAACAAATGAATAAAACAGATGATCTTATTTTGTTTTTTTTATACGTCTGTTTGTATAAATAGAGACATCTATTAAGTTTTCCAATAACTTCGCAGAAGTGGAACAGCACGCCGCACTTGATGACGACGCGCATAAGAGAAGTGAAGCATGTTAAGCTGCGTTCCCACGATCAGCGCTACCACGCACCGCACCGAGCCGCACGAGGGCGAGCACGGGCGCACTGTAAGAAACGTTAGCATGGACCGTGCGCCGTCCGGCGCATGGCCCGTAGTAGCATTCCCACGGTGCGCCCGCATCCGTGCAACGACGCACGCGCGATGATAGCACAGTATACAAATAGTCTAAAAGCGAGCCATATCTACGCGCCTCGAGTTTAGTCTGACTGAACTCGGGAGGTACACAAACTGTCGCGAATGCGCCGCAGTGACGAACGAAAAATTTACGTAATATTTATGGATTGAAATACCTGTACTTACTATGGTAAAGTGCAGATAGTGCTGTTTTTTATTATATTTATGTAACCAATTAATTCAGAGATATTTTCTTAAATACATAGAAAGTCCGAAAACTCCGAAATATAAGATTAAATATAAGTAAAGTACCTAAGTACTTTGAAATTAAATATATTTTTTATTATATAAGGTGGTACCAAATGATCTGATGATACTTAAACAGGTGATAGTGTTGCTTAAACTGAACAACTTTCTCCAAGGAACATAGGTCCAAAAACGAATTTTTTTTTTCGCCTTTCCATAGTAAGTCGGTCAGCTGACCAATACATTTTGTATGGGAGTATGAATTTTTTTTTTCGTTTTTCGACCTATGTTCCATGGAGAAAGTTATTCAGTTTAAGCAACACTATCACCTGTTTAAGTATCATCAGATCATTTGGTACCACCTTATATAGGTATTACCTACTAACTACGGCCAGAAGGATTTGTAACTAATTTGTTATACAGGGTGTTTGGTAATCCTTACTAATATTATAAAGGCGAAAGTCCGTTTGTTTGTTTGTTTCTTTGTTTGTTTGTTTGTTACGCCTTCACGTCTTAACTACCGAACCGATCATCATGAAATTTTCCATAGACGTTGTCAGGGGTACAGAAAAGGACATAGGTACCTTTCATCCAGAAAAAAAACGTACAGTTCCCGAGGGATAGCAAAAAAACTGCCCACGCAGACGAAGTCGCGGGCGGCCGCTAAGGACTATCAAACTGAACAACTTTTACTATGGACCAACTCTGAAATCGCGGAAAAAATCAGCAATCCTATACATTTTGAAATTTTCGTTATTAATTTTTGATTTTTTTCGCGGTTTCAGAGTTGGTCCCATAGTAAAAGTTGTTCAGTTTGATGGTCCCTACCTACCATATTCGGCTTTATTAGGCTATTACTAAACACCTTGTATAGCAGGGGTGCCCATACTTTCTCTTAAAGGGATCAACCTAGCAAAAAATATAACAAAGAGATCGACATTTTGACCGTTTGACCCACCAAATATGTATCAAAAAAAAACTACATTGGTAGCAAATCTGTTATCCTTGGCGATCGACCTTAAAATCTCTCGCGATCGACTGGTCGATCGTAATCGACCGTTTGGGCACCTCTGCTGTATAGGTATTACGCATTTTTTGTTTTTGTTTTCAGGATTAGTTTTGTAATTTGCTAACCTAGGTATTTTATTGCTTAGAAATTATGTCGCATTGAAGGTAGACCCTATATAATATGGACTCTAAAATATTAATAATAATAATAATAGTAGATTATACAACAAGTGAAAAAAAAGGGGAATTTAGTTCGAGGGACTTAGTTGGATCCCGAGAGTAGCGAAGGATTCAAGAGTAGAATCCTAAGCGAAGTGAGGGATACAATACAAAGGACCGAGATGATTTTTTTTCACGACTTGTGTATTCTACTTTTTACCATCGACTGCGAGAAAACAATTAGCAGTACATTAAGTACTAAGTTGTAATCACTCTCTTATCCTGATTCTTTTATGGGTATAAATACTGTAGGTTTATACCTATAGTATTAATAGTTTATCACATTTTATTATTTAGGTAGGAAATCGATAATAATTATTTAAACATTAGAAAATAGTGAAATTAGAAGTTTTCCATTACTTAAAACAACCAGGATAAGAGAGTGATTACAACATGATCAGTCAGTATTGCATCAGTCCATGCCATGCCATCAATCTATAAGTAGACTAGTTTTTTTTCCAAATCTGATGATCGTACTAGACGAATAAAATAGACTGATTCCAGACTGAACATGTAATCTCCATAATTTAGATATAAAAGAACCCAAAGCTAAGACACTAAAAAGAACCTAAATAAAATTGGCAGGATATTTTGGAATAATTCATATGATGCGCGCTTGTTCCAAATTCAAAATATTTTTATTCACTCGGTGAATAAAACAGCATTTTATTCACTCTTATCGTTGAATTAAACGCACTTTTTCGAGTGGAGACTGGAGATGGTAAAAACACTTTATTGCACAATAAGACAGGACATATTACAAAGAAAAACAAATAGAGAGAGCACACAAAAAAGCGGCCTTATTGCTATATTTCAATTTACGTAATACGGACAATCACAAAACTTGAAAGATACGAAAGTACTGAGATGAAATTAAAATACTATAGGTAATTATTTCAAGGACAGGGCCGATTGACTACTGATAGATATCATACTATGACGCGCGGCATATTGACAAAGGTGACGGTCCCGACGGGCCGCCACGAACGCGGCTTGTCTGGTGCGCTCTCGTGCGTCTACAGACAGGCCGTGGGAACGCACCTTTAGCTGTGTGATATTGTATCTTAGCTAAATTATAGATGGCGCTATTTTTGAATGTACTAAACTAAGCCTAAGCTGTGAATATTTCGTAGCATTAGCACAGAATAAATAATAGTACAAGGTATTAAGCACATTAGTTACCTATTTTAGAAAAAAAAATTAAAGTAACACACAAACTAAACAATAAATAAAATAAATTAGACACAATACAAGCGTTTAAAAAATTAAATGAAAAAGCATTATATTTTTACCTTCACGGGAAAACATTGAAAATATAATATAACTAGCGCCCCGCCCTGGCTTCGCTTCGGTTCCTTTCTTTTTTTGCCAAATGCGACCTTGCAACAATATCCAAAAAGAAAACAAATACATGCAAATACCGTCTAATTATTCTAAGCAAATACCTTACAGTCGTTACCTCCATTCGCTCCAAAAGTCCTATTTCCGTCCCGTTCGAGTCCCGGCCTATCATCAGTATTTAAGTTGATAATAAGGATTAATACCGTATCCTTCTAAATACATAGTTCCAAATTACCGCATTGTACGTGAGCAATTTTTTAGAAGATTCTTAAAAGATAATTAATGCCATCGCGGATTTTTTTGTAGATCTAAGTATATAAAAGAGGAACAATTCCATCATACATTATTTTGTTATAGCTCAAAAGACCACAGAACAGAACCACACACGTTTTCGATGCAAGTTCGTTCAATAATTATTACCGTCATTTTTCCCCTCCGGCCGTTTTCGCAACTGTGATTCGCAACCAATGCGAATCAAGAATTTTTATTCTTTGTTCTTCTACCAATTTACATAAAACCTTATCTTATTATACACCTAAACCTTCATAAGGAATCACTCTTATGATTTGGTGAAAACCGCATGAAAATCCGTTCAGTACTTTTTCTGTCTTATTCAGAGTGCGTTCGTTAAACTAGGGCCAAAGTTAACATGGTGTTAGACTGCGGACTAACGCCATTTTAGCGCAAATCGTATTCAGAGTGACAGTTTAACGTTTACTCCCACCGTTTAAGGATTGAAAGGTGCATTGTGATTGGTTAACAAACATTAAACCAGGTTTTGTTAGAACAGTCTTGCACCCCAGTTTTGTGAAACATCTCTGAATAAGACAGTTTGAGTTTATCGCGATCAGATAGACAGACAGTGATAATATGCAGTGATATTGATATGATATAGTGATAGTGATATAAATATTAAAAACTAACGTTGTAGTATACAACGGTCTAAATAAATAATAAATATTTTTTTATTAGAATCACAAACATGTACACATAGTGACCTTGTGTATCGAAATTCGGAGAAAAGATTTCATAACAATATTAATGTTTCTGGGTTATTTAATAAGAGTAAATAATAGCGACCTTGCTCCAGATAATTAATTTAATCAGAAGATGGCATTTTTTGAAAACATTATCAATGTTTTAGTGATGGCGCAAAATGTGGTTATGGTGTTAGATAATTATTGAATAGTTCGGCAAATTTTTCGGAAAACAGCGAAAACGATAATATCATATCTGCCTGCGTTACTCATATGTAAGTAAGCCAAAGGCTGATTTGAGTAAAAATCAATTGTCATTTAAATTAATTCTACCAAATTTAGAAAATGTGTTTATTCAAGTTAGTAAAACTACTTTCCAGTAAAAACACATGAAACATTGTTCATTTGACGTAGAACAAATATTTGCAATACGTACTACGATTGACGCAATCATTGCTTGATTGGTCTGAATTAAGCACTATGAGGCCAGAGGAGTAGAACAAGCAAACAGTTTTTTTACAACAAAGGTGATAAAAAAATACAGTCCACCTAGAAAGCGACCATTAGTTATATGAGTATCCGGAACATTGTGCAAAAAGATTGCTTGCAAACCATCACCTCACTTCCTGTACCTTAATAGGTACGGTCATCAACAAAAGTTGTTTAACACTTTAGTACTTTGTCTTAGAAACTTTTTTGACTAATGTTCTAAACCGTGAGACACCTGTTAAAAAAGTTGTTATGACAAAGTACCATAGCATTTAGCGACTTTTATTGCTGACTGTACAACAGCAATATTATATTTTACTGGGAAAAATATGACGATGACGATGATCTTCTCTGTATTGTTAATCAGAGCAGTAAATATTTTTCTGCAAGTATGTATTATTAGTACATAATGATATATATCATTATGTACTAATAATACATACTCCTTCATTCGGCAGATCCTGAAAACCTAGTATAATATACTATTATTGAAAGAAAACCCCTCTGGACACTAGGCTCCCATGACTCCGCTGCCATCAGGTCCACAGATAATTTTCGACTCTTGATTCCCATTAGGTCCTTAGATTAATGTGACCCTGGTACTTTAATTTTAAAATTATTATTTTGGCCCTAATCGTGTATGGAAGTGAATCTTGGGTATGGCAGAAGATGAATGAAAGCAGAATAAATGCTGTAGAGATGCGATCGTTGAGGAAAATATGCGAAGTAAAATTGAGTGATAGAGTGAGCAATGAGGTGATTCGTAAAAGGTGTGGTCTGAAAGATGATATAGCGACAAGAATTGAGAAAGGAATGCTCAAGTAGTTTGAAATTTTTAAAATTGAGTGATAGAGTGAGCAATGAGGTGATTCGTAAAAGGTGTGGTCTGAAAGATGATATAGCGACAAGAATTGAGAAAGGAATGCTCAGGTGGTTTGGTCACTTAGAGAGGATGAATGAAAGGCGAATCACGAAAGAGATATATTGCGCGAATGTGGAAGGAACGATTGCACAAGGGTGTCCCAGAAAAACCTACGCGGACCAAATAGAAGTTATTATAAAAAAGGCTGGTGTACGCAGTGACAATAACCGCAGGGCATGTATGAAAAGATTGATGGATTTGAATGAAGCGAAAGAAGTGTGCAAGGATCGTAGCAGGTGGCGATCTATAGTCTCTGCCTACCCCCATGGGAAACAGGCGTGATGAGTATATGTATGTATGTAATCCTTATACTTACTAACTACAACATAAATATGATCAACGATGATGTACATAATATCTCAACTGGCAACCGTACTCCGTGACCTACAAGCATTAAATTGAACTAGGTAGGTATAAAAAAATTGTTGATATTAATTTACAAAGAGAGTAGCTATGATTATAATTTCTACCTCAACAATATTTATTTAAAATCGTGATTCGTAATCTAATGAATCCATAAAGCCCGCCGGTAACGATCATTCGCGGTTGTCAATTTTTACCGCATTGACGCTCATTGATGCGAAAATTGATCGTTTACAATGGCATTGACGAAAAAAATTGACAATCGCAATTGATCGTTACCGGTGGGCTTAATGGCCACAAACTTACTCGATATAGTTCTCTCTATTGTTACAAATTGACGGGTGACTTGTGTCGTCACGATTCCACCTGCTACGCTTGACTTGACCGAAACGTAACTAGGACTGTTGAAAAACACAATGGCGTATGTGTACACAGCTTTTCGGGTGTCTTGTTTACTCTGAAACAAACGCTTATAATGATGGTGAGGCACACTCTTCAGTGTAGTGTGAAAGTGTGGAAGTGACAATGCAGCTCCAGTTGATAATTCATTGTGTGCTCCTCATTTGTTTGGAGTTTTCTGGTGAGTTCTTGATTGTTTATCCCAAAAGTAAAATAAATTAAAATGTAAATTTAGGACGTCTGAGGTTTTTTTGGAATCGTAAAAAATCGATGCGTAATTCAACGAAATTAGATAATCTAGTGTTGCATTTTTTGTATAATTATTTATATAATTATTTGTATTTAGTAGATAAAATTAACGCTAGTAGAATAGAATGACAATGTATGGGATTGACAGCAGCTAAGCATTAGCATATTATTATGACATTCCCATACATTGTAATTCTATTCTACTAACGTTAATTTTAGTAGAATGGTCATTTTAGTAGGGGGGCTTTTCATTTAGAACGTTAAAATAGTCATAGACAAGAATATAGTATTCCTTGATCACTTTTATTTTGTGGTGTTTTCAGCTTCAGTTCCTCATGCAATCAATCAACAAAAATTCCCGGGGATATACAACATAAAACCGCCTAACGAAGCATATCATCAAGCAAGAATACCTCGTTCGCATCAAGTTTGGAATCAACGCCCACCATATCCACTACCTACTCAAAAACAACAATTTCCACAGATTAATCATAATCCCAACATTCCTAATATTCATAAAAGTTTTGTACCAAACGTTCCTCAACATTTACCAGTAGCACAGTTTCCTAATGGATATCCAAACCGGCACATAATTCCAAGTAATATTGTTCGTTTTCCAAATGTACCTAAACAAGGTGATAAGAAGAATATTAAAAACATTCCTGTCGCTCAAAATGAACCCATTCAGAAAACTCCAAATAAAATGTTGATAGCAAAATATCAGCACAATATACCTTCTCAATTCAGGCAGAATATTGTAAGCAACCCTGCAGCATTAAAACAGACTGTTCCTATAACTGCTGACAGAAGACAGAATAATCATAATCAAAAATTTCCTGATGATCCAACTTCTGTGTCAAGCAAAGGTTCAGTTAAAAAGCCAGAAGTAACTGTCCCACTCCAAGGAGTAGCTATAAAAAATGAGGTTTTCAAATCCTTTGTGCCACTCATTCCATCAAGGCCGCTTCACACTGGCACATCAAAAACTAAATTTAATGAACACCATGTCAAAATAATTCCATCTATAGAAAATATAGTTCCTCGAGTAGCTCCAATTCCTTTCGAAGACAGATATTTGGCCAGCGCGAGTAATCCAGTTGAAACTATTACAAGGAAACTTACACCACCACGTAAGTATATTTCATTTTGGTTTTTTATAGTTCGTGTGCCCAATAAGAGTCAAAAAATAAGAGTACAAAATGAACTACCTAGTAAAATATTAATGCTTTTCAAGCACCAATTTATTTATCTGAAATTTATTTATTTATTAAATCTGAAACTTTTTGCATTTTGCATTGTTTACACGTTTAAAGTTTTCACTATACTATCATTAATTTATATTTTTCAAATCATCTGGTAATGCCGGTATAAGAATATTTCTTACATTACATTGTATTTTAAATTTCAGGTTATGATATGAAACAATTTATCTCCAACTCAAACATCAGAAACGTCTTGGCTACAACAAAACATAAAAAACGTTACTTGGTTATCCTGCCAAATGGTACTATTGAACATGTTGATAAATTAGAAACAGTAGTGCAGAGAAATCCAAATTATGTACTGATCCAAGCTGGAGACATAATTTCGAAACCAAACCGAAAGGTAGAAAAAGTGCAAGAACTTGCTGCTAAACCTGTCCACAGCAAGAAATTACCGAATGTTTCCGTACATACTCCAGTGCCAAACACTGTAAAAGAACCAACAAAAAGTCATATTATATTATTAAAACCAGTATTGGTTCCACCGAAACAATTTACTGCCACTGCTGAAGTAGCAAAATCGCCGATGACTGCTAAAAACTCTACAACTATACCTTCAATTCTAAAAGCAACAATAAGTCACCCTTCACGAAATAAAACCGTACCCGTTGTGGCTCCAACAAAAATCAAAACAATATTTTCAAATCTTTCAAAAATTAAGAACAATCCTAAAGAAAAAATAAACCAGAAGAATCCAGATAAACCAATAACTATTACCACATTGAGTCCCAGCGTTTCAAAGCCAGTTAATGAAGAAAAAAAACTATTATCAAGGACACAAAAACCAATAGTAACAGATAGTTACGAAAAACAAAGACCGAATAATAAATTTATTATTATTTATGGGGCAAATGTTACAAATGATCAAGAAACTAAAACAACTCCAGCAACACTGGCAAAGTCTGTTGAACAAACTCCTGTTCAGGAGACTCCTGTAAAAGAAATTGTCGTTAAAGCTTCAGTACAAACACCTAAAGACAATACTCCACCAGTACAAGAAGCTGTAGCAGTTGCAGAAGCAGTTACTAAAACTAAACCTGAAGTAAAAGATAGTACCCCAGTTTGCAACGACGAAAAAGTACTACCAACAGAGAAAAGCAATAAGGGAGATGTAATTCCAAAACCAACAGAAAGTAAATCCGAATTATCACTTGCAGCTTCAAATGCAGTGACGGAAGTTAAATTAACTCCACTTAAAACAGCAGTTGAAGCTAAAACAAGTATTAACTCGACAGAAACATCAACACCAGCGCGAAAGCAACACAATATTACTCCAACTATCACAAAGAAGACTTTGAAAAAGGATGAAAAAAAACCTAACACGACTGTGGCTGATTCCAATGACAACCCGTCTAAAAATACCACTAACTTACCTTCAAAAACAGAAGATAAAAAAGAAAATAATACTCCAGGTATAGTATAGCATAATAACTTTCAGACGTTAAATAATGCTTCTACGATTTATTGGTATGTATCTAATTAACTGTCTAATGTTTTTATTTTAGCAATATGGTTCAAGACTTCAGATCCAGCTTTTTGGGACCAACTTAGAGGTGAAAACAAGGACGATGTCGTGTTATTCTTCCAAATACACAATCGACCGAAAGTTGAATATAACACAACGAGAACAATATATCCAAATGGAACTATTGTAGAAGAAACAATGAAATGTCTTTGGGAAATAGAAGGAGGTAAATCTGTCTTTCTTTATGTAATTTTTTGTTTCATAATGATTTATTTCTAGAAATCACTTATAATTTTTCTTTTTTGTTTATTTTCAGATCCCCCAATAGTCACCAAAACGTCGAAAATTATCAACCCGGAAAAAGACCAGAAAAGATAATTGTTATTTTAACTATAATAGTTAAGTGCCTAGCTAATTTAATTTCTGTATAATAGTTCCACATACGAATAAGTTATGATACTAAAATAAATTTCTTATTTTTTTTTAGCTGTATAGTTTTTTTCATCCCTAATTTCACTGAAATTGAAACTTGTAACTCTACCATGAGTTGATGCAAACCTTATGCAAACTGTTTTTGATACCGAAAACTATCGGTTATACTGCTCACAGTCAATGCGAGTGAAAGAGAGAAAACAATAGTTCATGGTAGGGCTATTGAATATTGAATTAGTGAGGGTAATAATTTCATTAGATTTTCGAGCTAGTCACAGGGTCACACTAGAAAATAATCATAATTATATTTTTGAAGAACTGGGTACTAATTTTGGGTTCTGGCATTTTATAAAAAGGTAAAATAGTCGTCCATATCACTGCAGGGGCACAAGCCTTTCTTATGGGTGGATACGGAGATCGGGCCATAACCCACCACGCAGACCCAATGCGGATTGGTTTTAACGACTGCAAATGCAGCCAGGAACAACGGCTTAACGTGCCTTCCGAAGCACGGAGGAACACAAGATAATACATTTTTGGTCACTCCTTCCATGCCAAATCCGTTATGTCAAATCAAATAAGGTATAAAACCATTATGCGAAAACAAGGGATCCCTCCATGACCAACCCTTGCGAAATCGCAGGGCCAGGAGCTTAACAATTGCGCCACCGAGCTCCAAAAAAATAAAATTATTTAACTAGATCTCGCATTGTTTTTGGAGATGATTAAAACAATGCAGAACAGCATTCTTACATTGATATTTTCCATAAATGTTGCAATAATTTCATAACTAGAAATGCTTCGATTGTTGACGTTCATTAATATCATAATATTTTAAATTCTTATTTTAACATTATAGACAAACTATAGAACTATTGGTAGATTTTCAATGAAATGTATTTACTTTAGAATAATAACAAAGGCATTCTTGTACTGTATTTATTTACGTTACCTATCTCTTACGGCAGTATTTTAAAAATTCCTTGATAAATAATACAATCAAACTTGTTTTTGTGAATTGTTTGTTTGATCATATTTATTAGCAGTTAATTTGAATAATGATGGATGTTTTCGAAAACAGTGACATCTGTTTCAACAGCATTTAAAGTGTTATTCTATGATTACAACAATAACATGTATATTTTCGTCGCAGAGATTAATAGAAAAGAAAGAATCTATTTTGTATCTCGATTAACATAGACGACAACATGAACGAAGACAGGCCATTAAAACGTAGTAGGTTATTTTATATTACTTTGAAAATATATATTTTTAGCACATAGGTATTATACTTAGTTTTTTTTATCAATCAAACTTCTTCTCGACAGTCGTCAATTCCACATTCTTTCATATTCGCGTTGACTTCAAGCACTAATATCTATTGTGAAATAGTTATTTGTTAAACAAGTGACCAAAATCAAATTGTGCTGCGAGTGGCGACTTTAACTACTGAGCACAGTGAGTGATTTAAAGACACGAGGCAGAACAACATTTTGGTCTCGTGTAAAACATACTTACAAACATACAAACAACTTTTCACCTCGACCAGCGAGAAAATTTTCACTTGACTTTCCTGGTAAAAAAGCTTAATTCAGCATTAGAAACTTGTTCACTTAACTCTTTTGGAGTTAGGAAACTATCTTGATCGTTGGACACATTCATTTTTGTAATTTATCACAAAAATAATTCAATCAAACCTATGCTGAAAAATTTTATTCATAGAGTCAGTAATTCCCGTCGTTTTGATTACATTACGTTGTGTTTTTCTCTTATTCATTAATATTCCGTCTTATTTATTTATTTATAATCATAAAACATATAATTTGTTAGTAAATTTCATTAATTTTTCTTATTTCATATTTGTTTCACACATGTGACCTCATTACCTTCATACTCTTTATTTCGAATTATCAACCTTCTTTTTTAACAATCCTTATTTAAAACTCCTTGGTATATCCGTGTATTTTATTTTTTTACTTTTTAATCCGTGTATGACACCATAAAGCACTCTATCTATCCTTTTCTCACATATCAATTTTACAAGTGTCATCCTTGTCACTTTATTTGTTTTTCCTTTATTATTTTAAAAGTGGTGTTAGAAATTAAAAAAGCATTTTGTCTCACGCTCGCAGCAAAAATCGATTTTGCTGCGAGTTTTTACGCGCCAAAAGCACCCTTTTCGTGCTGGAGAGGTGAAAATAAAATTATGAGTTCTGTACTTTAAGCACAGATTAGATATAAGTACTACTGTACAGAAAGGACACTCTCCGCCCCGCCCCACAATCAATTACCTCACCCCACCCCGCGAGTTCGTGTGCCGAATCGTGTGCTCATTCAATAGCACACAGTTGCGCGTGTGCAAAAACGTCACTGTGTAGCGTCTGTGTAACAGGTAGTTGAAACGCGGTTTCTGACGTTACGTTTACATAGACAATATTCAACGCCGCTATATTACGGCCGTAATATGACGGCACCGCTATCCTAGGAAACCCTAGCTTCAGTCTAAAGTCAGATCGTGGCACATGCATCTCCGCAAAATGACAAGACAGACAAAAATCCAGAATTTTGAAGCGGGTTTTACCGTTTTTCGGGTTTCTTAGTAAAAAATACATTAACTCTCTTATTTTTTATATGTATCATGAATTCATAAAATATTTTTATTTTACTTGTCTGTCTGAAATAAACACCTCAATAAATCAAACCAAATTAACTTATTCTAAAAATACCAATATCTCTGTACCAACAGGCAGTTATTATTGATATTCATTTTATAACTTTAAGTGTTTGTAAAAATGCGTCATTAAAAATTTTAATACCTTGCTAACGACTGTTATAAAACTGTTTGCAGTTTTCATAGGTTTTCTTCAACAAAAAACCATTTGGAGTACTATGAGGCCAAGTTAGCTTGCACACAGTAGATAATTTATCACGCCTAAGACTAAAATAAGATCTTATGTGAATTTATGTCGCTTTATCTTCATCAATTTTTAAGGCAATGTCATTAGGCGTATGTGGATAACCACGAAACTTTTTCTTGGCTTTATAAGAAAGCGGGCGGTATCTTGGAATTATTAATGGTGCTCAAGATGCTTTCCCAACATCTGTTTTTTTTTTTCAAGATAACTTGGATAATGTTATTTGATGCGGGATGGATGATAAAATATCCAGTGTACAGTTACTTTTATCTGACTTACCGTAGTTTTATTTTATACTACCATAATGGCTGTTTTGATTTTAGGTATAAAGCTTTTTTTCAGTTGACTAGGACTACTAGAAGTGAAGCTTGACTGAGTTTTAGTGATTAATACTAAACATTACAGTAGGAACACACAGCATTTCAAAATTATTTGATTACTAGCGGCCGCCCGCGGTTTCACCCGCGTGGTTCCCGTTCCCGTGAAAATATCGTGATAAATAGTATCCTATGTTTTAATCCAGGCTATCTACTATCTGTGTGCCAAATTTCAACCAAATCCGTTTAGTAGTTTTTGCGTGATTGAGGAACAAACATCCAAACATCTAAACATGGCATCAACTAGAAACAGTTGTGGTAGCCAGTTGTTTGCTGGAGTTAATCACAAGGTGACATTCTTGCAGAAATAAAATAAAACTTCTTCGCAATTAATAATTTTGATGTACACTGCTTTGTCTACAGCTAGTAATGGCCGTGCCTCGCTCAACTACAAACAATTAATGTTAAGCAGGCTCCAGATTCCTGCGTGATTCACGGCGTGAATTCACGACGTAATTTTGCCGCGAAGTCGGCGTGAAAAGCATGACCCTCCACACTCGCTATCGTTCACAGTTTAGTTCGCGCGCTCGTCGAGAATGGACGCCGAGTTATGCACTGCTATCTTTGTTTTTTAGCATCCCATAAAATGGTTTCGGCATGATAACACTCAATCGTCACAAGTTCCTGCTCGTTCGTCCAAATGACGGTCATTTTGACGCACCGTACTCCGCAAATAAATAAAAACCTCAAGGCACGGTACTGTTTTCACGCGCGAGTGTGGATGCGCTTGTGTTCACGGGAGGTTCGCGCACCGCGAACCCTTGAAGCGGGCGCAAATACCGACACCGAACGGGGAACAAGGCGTGAACAGGCGCGAAGCCCGTGAACGGGCGCGAAAACCATCCACATTCGCGCTTCACGCCTTTCAAGCCGGCTCCAAACTCGCGCGCGAATCGCGGCCGCGAATCACGGGCGCGGTTCGCGCATGAAAACGGTGCGAAAAATATAGCCCTCCAGACTCGCGCGTGAACCGCGGCCGCGAATCAAGCCAACCTTAGTTCGGCACACAAGTCCTTTGACGCGGACCAAAAACCGCCACCGGACGGGGAACGCCGCGAAGCGCGAACGCGAAGCCGCGAAGCCCAGACGCGAAGCCGCGAAACCCTCCACACTCACGGTTCGCGGCCTTCGCGGGCTTTCGCGGCGCGTGTGGAGCCCTCTTTACACGTATTCACGCCGCGAATGTGGAGCGCTCTTTAGGTATAAAGCTTTTTTTCAGTTGACTAGGACTACTCGAAGTGAAGCTTGACTGAGTTTTAGTGATTAATACTAAACATTACAGTAGGAACACACAGCATTTCAAAATTATTTGATTATTTACGTTTCATACAAATGTAGGTATCGGTATGGAAGCAAAGTCAATGAAATCTTGATTCTTTATTTTAATGAGATTTTCATCTTTCATCCGGCATCTAGCTTTTCTTATGGGTGCTTTAATAATTCAGTGGCTAGTTCTGTAAAAATATTGGTATCAACTAGAAACATTTGTGGTAGCCAGATGTTTGCAGGAGTTAAGAAATCACAAGGTGACATTGTTGCAGAAATAAAATAAAACTTCTTCGCAATTAATAATTTTGATGTACACTGCTTTGTCTACAGCTAGTAATGGCCGTGCCTCGCTCAACTACAAACAATTAATGTTAGAGCAAAGCAAGACACCTAATTCCAGAGGCGCTCAACAATTTCTCCCTCGGCGTCCATTAAACGGGCTCCAATTTAATTGTGAAAATGCAGCAGGTGCCTGTAGGATAACGTGGATTTTCGCTGGAAACAGTAAATTCAAAAGTATCGTATTATTTTTACGTAAACTTAGAAGTTTGATTTTTTTACAGCTTCAAGGGATCGTAGACTTGAGTATATGGTTTTAATTTCAACTTGAAACCTCAACGCGTTCCCAAGATAAAGGGTCTTGATCTTGACAGACCGACAGACAGACAGACAACAAAGTAAACCCTTATGGTTCCGTTCCGAACCCTAAAAAATGGACCCAGAATCAACGGAATTGAGTTTAGGTTACAGGAAAAGATCGTTGTCTCCTGTGCCCATATTTTGTTATGCCAAATAAATTAGAACATAAATGCGCTTCCTGTTTATATCAGGTCTTAGTAATTGATTGCTCCTATCGGGATAGTTCGTGTTTTAGAATAGAGAAACGTTAAAATATATGGGCTCTTGCAACGAAATAATTCAGGATTACGTACATCAGCAGAGACCAATTATTAAATCCTTACATATAATAAAACAGTAGAAAAAGTGTGTCTGTACATTTCATATATATATAAAAAAATATCTGGGGCGATGGAGACATAGTAATAGAGTAAGAATTTGAAAAAAAAGTGTGTCTGTTTGTCTGTTTGTTTGTCTGTTTGTTTGTCTGTTTGAACACGCTAATCTCCGAAAATACTGAACGGATTCAAATGAAACTTTTTTTGTTTTATAGCTGTTAAGCCTGGGCATAACTTAGGGTATAATTGATTTTGTAAAATGGAACACCTGATGCAGAACCATAATGGTCCAACTTAACTATAAGAAATATAAAAACGACACCTTAGCAAAAGTTGTTCAGCCTGATGAGCATTTTTTGTTGAGGTATAAAAATCGGAGATCTGGAACACCTGATGCAGAACCATAATGGTCCAGCTAAACTATACAAAATATAAAAATGACACCTTGGCAAAAGTTGTTCAGCCTGATGAGGATTTTTTGTTGAGGTACAAAAATCGGAGATCTGGAACACCTGATGCAGAACCATAATGGTCCAGCTAAACTATACAAAATATAAAAATGACACCTTGGCAAAAGTTGTTCAGCCTGATGAGGATTTTTTGTTGAGGTACAAAAATCGAAGATCTGGAACACCTGATGCAGAACCATAATGGTCCAGCTAAACTATACAAAATATAAAAATGATACCTTGGCAAAAGTTGTTCAGCCTGATGAGGATTTTTTGTTGAGGTACAAAAATCGAAGATCTGGAACACCTGATGCAGAACCATAATAGTCCAGCTAAACCATACAAAATATAAAAATTATATCTTGGCAAAAGTTGTTCAGCCTGATGAGTATTTTTGTTGAGGTATGAAAATCGAAGGTCTGGAACACCCGATGCAGAACCATAATGATCCTGCTAAACTATACAAAATATAAAAATGACACCTTAGCAAAAGTTGTTCAGCCTGATGAGGTTGAGTTGTTCAGCTTGTTGAGGTATAAAAATCGAAGATCTGGAACACCTGATGCAGAACTATAACACAGCTACAAGTATTTTCTTATGTAACTACATTAGTTCATATATGCATAATAATATGCCGAAGTCATAAAGTCCACGTACGAAGTCGCGGGCATCAGCTAGTAAAAAACTAAAAACGTAGATTTTAGGAATCAAATTAAAGCAACTTTAGCGTATTTCAGATTACGCTACAGAAAAGATATCTACAGTATAAAACCATGTAGCATATTATTATAGTTCATAGCACAAGTCACAACTACCTATATCGCTCATCATATATTTATGTAGAACACGTTCACACTTATGCGATTCTTTGCGGTGGTGTCGTATGAGGCTCAAATATGGTTGAGCGAAGAGATGGCTGGTTCATGCGTCATGTTCGGGAACTGGTGCTGCCAGTGGGAATGGGTTTGCTTCTGACTACCTATCTTAATGCATATTGAATTGTATGTTTTTCTTTTATTTTTATTTATTGTAACAGCCTAGACTGAATAACAAGTTCAAACTTTGAATTTAGCTTAAAATCTGTAAATTGATTAAGAAATTTGAAACTCATTAAGAATATCTGACAGATGCGAACTCTTAGCGGGCGTACCTCAGGGAGGTGTTCTCTCGCCGCTCCTTTTCTCCATCTTCATCAACTCCGTCACTAGAGTCATTCTCTCCAACTTTCATCTCTACGCAGATGACCTGCAGCTTTACCGTCACTTTAAGCATGAGGATTTGGACCTAGCTATAGCTAACATTAATGAAGACTTAAATCGCATCACCACCTGGGCTAAGCATTACGGCCTATTGGTGAACCCAAACAAATCACAGGCCATCATCATTGGTGGTAGATACATGCGCAACCAATTAAACAGTCTCTCTCAGTTGCCACCGGTACTGCTGGATGGGATTACCATCCCATATAGTGACAACGTAAAAAACTTAGGAATCACCTTTGACTCCTATCTTTCCTGGACGACTCATGTCGCTGATGTTAGTCGCAAGGTGTACTTCTCACTTCACTCCCTCAAATGTCTCCAAAGTTTTTTACCCTTGGCCACCAAAATCTCCCTTGCTCAGTCACTCATTCTCCCTCTTCTTGACTATGCTGATGTATGCTACTTAGACGCCACTGAGCTTCTACTGAACAAACTTGAGCGCCTTCAAAATGCTGCCATCCGCTTCATTTTTGGTCTACGTAAATATGACCACGTTTCCAACTTTCGGAAGGAACTCAAGTGGCTCCCTATACGTCTGCGCAGGAATGCTAGAATCCTCTGTTTCCTCTTCAATGTCCTTTTCAACCCTGTTTATCCGTCTTACCTCCGTGAACGTTTTTCCTTTGTTCACCCACCCGATGCCTCGTGCAGATCCCATCTCAAATCCCTTCTAAAGTTCCCCTCACATCATTCCGACTTTGCTTCCTACTCCTTTTCCGTACACGCCGTCCGTCTCTGGAACTCGCTGCCCGCTGAAATACGTGACTGTGGAACACTATCACTTTTTAAAAAACGAGTGAAGGAGCACTATTTAGCTAATATTCCGTAACACTGTCCTATTTATATCTATTCACTTCTGTCCTCAATATAAAATTATCGTAGGTATTTATGTATTTATATGTATTGTATTTATTTATATATTATGTGTTAATTATTTGTATATTCTTACTATTCTTTGCACACTGACTGCCCTTCTCAATGTCTTTTCCTATCACGGGCCAGCTGGAAGAAATTTCAAAATGAAATAAGCTGTGCCCTTGTACAATTTTTCTGTCCATTTCTTTTCTGTTTAAACTTGTATGTGTGTACAGAATCAATAAATAAATAAATAAATAAATAAGAAATGAGCTAATTCAATAATGTTATTTATTTGTTAATCTTTGTTAATATAAAGTCTGGAAACGATATACATATTTGTAAATATCGTTCCATCTGATTGATAAAGCTGACAAGTTTTTTGCGCCCATTTTTCTTGTCAGTTAAAAGACGTCATAATGGGTGGTAGGGTAAAAGAATTGACGATTTAAAAATGCTTATTATGTGAGCTTATTTAAATAAAATATATTTCACTTTCACTTTCACTTTCACTTAACTATACAGTATTTATTATATCTCTATTATAAGTCAGTAGGGTAAGAATTTAAATCGGATTTAATTCCTACAAAAGGTTTTATTGTTTTAATAGCTTCATTTGTTGCCAAATATGACTGTCCTAGGTTTGGGGGCCCCAGCGGAGTTGTGCTTAAGTAGTGGGGGGTAAAAATGTACCCCAAAAGGGGTATTTTTGCGGTGTTTTTGTTATATCTCGTTTTTCATCAAGATTGTGTAAGAAGATTTTAAAGTTGGGTAAATTCCAAACAATTTGAGGGTAGAACGGTTTTGATACGAACGATAGTTTTGGAGACACAAAGCATACCATATTTAATACCACTATCAATTTTCGTTTGCAAAATAACTTTGTTTTTCATAGAGTTTGTATGAATAACAAAGTTATATTTGCGGTTATGGAAAATGTGCTATATCTCTAAAACTGCTTACTATATCTCGTTCAAACTAATTTTCGTTGAAAACATTTATTAAGATTTACAGCATATATATTTTTTTGTTTTTTCACTCTCTTATTTCAATAGTTAAACGTGGGGGACACACAGGATACATTTTGGTAGAAATCGTGTAACTTAAAAAAATGCTCTAATTTCGATAAGCTGTGTCTCCAAATCTATCGCTCGTATCAAAACCGTTCTACCCTCAAATTGTTTCATATTTAACCAATAAAACCTTTTGTAGGAATTAAATCCAATTTGAAGTGTTTCTTGTTTAATGCTACTGAACTATTATTGAATAATGAGAATAATATTTTATAAAAAAAAAGTTTATTGCAAAACCCAAAGCGTGATATGAGCCGTGAAACATTAATCTCCTTAAAAATGATTGAGCGAAGCAATGGCTGGTTGAGGCGATATAAAATTATCGCCTCAACCAACCATTGCTGGTTTTATGGAGAATAAAAAACGTTTTGTACAATTGTTATTTTTTAAATTACTTAAATAAGTATTAAAATCTTAAAATACGAATGAAAAATTAATTTAATCTCCATCAATTTTGTTATTTTTTTTAATGGAGTATCGAATAATTTCATAATACCCACTCTATGACATTTTAATATCTATAATTTAATAACTAAACTAACATTTGAAAATAGATTTATGAATAATATTTTTTGCATGTTTTTCTGTTTAAGGCGAACATTTGTACCTAATCCATTAAAAACATACAACCTGTTAATGTATAACTTATGTTCTGGCAAATAAAATAATGATTTGATGTGCAAATCTATTTTATCTCGAAGAAAGTTGTGAAAGATCGAATTTCCAAGCATGTTTGAGAATTATATTTATATTAAGTATAATATATTATATTATTTTTGTTATACTTTTATACTTGCAGTAAAATGGCAGAATGAATAAAAAACTAAAGATATAAATTAACAATCTACGTATAACCCGAGGATGTAGGTAATATTAATAATGGAGTACAGTAGATATTTTAATTAATGATGTTGTTTTGGTTGTTATAATGTAATTTATAGCCTGTTAATATTGTTCGAAATCAAATATTTGTGTTGTTTGGGATGATTAATCGAAGAAGCAATAATGAAATTGTGTCTAATCGATTTCACTTGGGCTAACACAAGAGAAGTGTTAATTAAACATTGAGAAATATTTAGATAATACATTTAGCAACCATTAATTATAAATTCAGAAGATCGATATTTATTAAATTCTAATGAAACGTTAAAAGTTTGTAACTACTTAGTAATTAATCGATCGAAAATATTTTCTGTTAAACCCGCGTAGATAAAGAATGGGACTGGAATGTTAAAGAATAGGATTGAAAATGGCATCTAACATCTTCACTTCTCGCTCGCACACTATATCACCAAACCTTCGCTCTCTCACTCATACTTATTGCGCCAAGCGCAGTGAAACTTCCAGTTCCATTCTTTATCTGCGCGGGCTGTACAGTACCAGGGGCCCTATTTTTGAATCGCTCGACTGGCGTCGAGTGCTCGTTTCTACTGATTTTCGTTCGACAAATGTATGAGCTGTCGAACGAAAATCAGTAGAAACGAGCGATTCAAAAATAGGGCCCCAGGCATATATCTTGAAATCGGGTGGAGATTGCGCGGAATGCGTATTTTGGGCATGCGTAGCGGCGGGGGGTGTGGGCGGCGGGAGAGAGGCGCGCACCATTGGTCGCTCACAAGAGCACATCCGCGAACTTATCCCCACTCCGTCGAAAAAATTTGAAGATACGTGCCTCGTACTTGAAATTTTTGCGACGGAGTGGGACTCTTTCTCACTGAGTAAATAAAAGAGACATAAGTATTGATAATTCGACCCCGCATGGGCATTAAAGTCAAAAGATACTAAATAATTCTTAAAAAGGTTTTTCAGCATGAATCTGGCTGTGATTAAAGTTCCAACCTCAGCCGTTAAGCTCAACTATGAAGAGGCGCGAACGGTCAAACGCCTCAACTTTACATTGCAATACCGCCGGTTTTACATCACTAAACGGCCATGTTGCTTTATGAGCCAATTCATAAACCGACCGCCATAAGCCCGCGTTCATTCCGGGCTATTACACCAACATTCCGGGCTATTAAGGCTTCCGAGTCGGTTTTATACTTTCTTTAAATTTAGACTGTTGGTTTAATTGACGTAGTGTCTTAGGTGAATGGATGTGAAGTTGTATGGATTACAAGTAACAGCTTGGATAACAAGTAACAGCGTCGGAGCTGGTCATGAGCGCCCCTGCCAAGATTTGAATTTTGCGCCCCAAGACATATTTCTAGGATAATGAGCGCCTCTGGAAATATTTGAATTTTGCGCCCCAAGACATATTTCTAGCATAATGAGCGCCCATGGCAAGATTTGAATTTGCACCTCAAGACATATTTCTAGGGCGCCGTACAGTTCCGGTTAAGAATAGGACTGTCCCATCTCATCCCGTGGGTATCGTAGAAGGCGAAAGAGGGAAGTTTTTAGGGACCCGGTACAGACCATCGCACAAAGGGTCACTCGAATGGCATCGAGGAAACTGTCAACAACAGCATTCCCGAGGAGGGTTGGTGTCAGGCAGGCAAACTTTGCCAAAACCTAATGCAGTATGAATTACATGCTGCGCCGACACCAATAGTGGTCGTTCTACGAGCTCAAAATTTTATTTTGTGTAGAACACTATAAATAAATTGGGATAAGGGTAGGAGGATGATGATGAAGACATATTTCTAGGATAATGAGCGCCCCTGCCAAGATATGAATTTTGCGCCCCAGGGATTATAGACTTTTTCTAGCTATGGGTCAGCAAAGTGCGCCCGAGGCAACTGCCCGCCTTGTCAGCCCCTGGCTACGACGCTGACGAGTAAGATAAAAGAAGTGCTTAAATAAATTTAAAAGTTGAAGCTTTGGGTAGTATCGAGTTGAGTTATGTAAGATATCAGCCCCTAAAAACTTGACAGTTTTCTGAACGGCTATCAATGCGTCCCGTTTATTTGCTATACAGCGAGAAAGAGATGTAACTATATAGCAATTCATAAATCGTAATTTGTAAGACCCCCCCTGATCAAGCTCTTTCGATTTTTTTACTTACCACAGTATGAGGATATATCAGGTATATTTTCCGTGCAATTCCTACAAAAAAGGATAATTTACTTTAACGACAGGACATAAAACGACACAGCTTAAGCCTTATGGAGGTATTTTCATGGAATGGTGACCCATATCCAGCTCGGTTCCATTACAGAAAATAACAAAAGACAAGAATAAAAAGATAGGTATAAATAATAAACAAACAGTCGGGACTTTTATGATTAATATAAACTATACTGTCTGTGACCAACAATATATTTAATCAAACAAAAACAGGTAAGATATTTTCCACAGGTGTACCTTGTTTTGTTCGGCTAGATAAGTTGGTTTAAATTAATTAGTAGAGAGACTGACGTTCTACACAAATAACAAATTAAAAAAAAATACACAAATCAATCTTTCATGAAAAATATATCGTACTATACAAGGTTATTTTTACCGACTTCAAAAGGAGGGATGTACTCAATTCGACCCGTTTTTTTTTGTTTTTTGTATGTACACCGATTACTCGAAGACGGCTGAACCGATTGAAATGATTCAAACGTTATTAGATCAGGTTTGTTCTCAAGTTGGTCCCATTTTTTTAATTAAATTTTGAAATCGGTTCAGTACTTTTCAAGAAATCCTGAAAATACTGTCGTTTTCGTTACCATTTTGTGAACTTATACGGATGATCGACCATATCTTCTTTGTTTATGTACCGATTTAGATGATTCTTTTTTTGTTTGAAAGAGGATACTTTAGAACTGATACCATTTTGATTTCATTGTTATTGGACCTTGGATATCAAAGATACGCAAGGGAACTCCTCAAAATCAAATAGGAACTGTATAGTGTTTACACTAAAAAGAATAAAATAAAAAATTGTTTAAAAACAAAAAAACCGACTTCAAAAAACCTGAAAATAAAAACAAAAACAGCTTCAAAATTAAATACCTCTTTGGCTCCTAGCTTGGGAGATGAATCAAACAGCCAGTGAAGTTTGTCGCTAAGAAGCTAAGAACGATGTTTATTATTTTACTCATCTTATATACTAAATAACTACAGTTTATTGTATGTGCGTCAGCTGGATACTCTTAACACAGTGTGTGTGAGTTTGCTCTAGATACAAAGTCCGAGCTGACGCTACATCACTCTCCCCTAAAAATAAGGAATAGGGATAAAAAAGATGTATAATTACCTAAGCCTATTAAAAGTTAAATACAAAATAATAATTATTGTAAAAGTAAACTACGATGACTAATTACTATGAACAGGGGGCCTAGACAAGTGGCAACAAAGCAAACGTTAAGCGTATACGCTCAGAAAAAATGTATGGGATTGACAGTTATCACGTGATCTAGTCGTAACAAATTGTGCATTTGGTAGCCAAGTGTCATTTCGTTCAAATTCGTTTGCTGCGATACGCTTGTACAGTACAACAAGGCGGTTTTAGCACTCGGTTGACAATAAATGGTGGCGCCACTTTCTCTGTTAAAGTAATATTCCTATTGGAAACTGACCCTTATTATTTAGATGCCAAATTAGTTCCGATTTTCGCCATTGCCGAAACAGCATTGGTGTACTGTATTCTGTGGCGAAGAAAACCTAGCCAAGTGACACTTTTGGACAAGCAATAACGCTCGGTAGCGAATAGTTTTAAGCGAACATCAAAACCTTGACGTTAACGAAACGATCGTGTGAAATAGCGAGTTTGTTCCAATTAAATTAAATCAAAATGCAAAAATAAAAACCAGTGAGACGTAGGTATAGGTTGCTAGAAAAAAAACGTCGCTGATTGTGCAGCTAAAATGACGAGGAACATCTATTTTTAATAATAAAGGATTTCAATCGATAAAATGGTAAGTACCCACCCATTTAAGCCCTATTATTAGAAATCTACCTATTCATTTTAGATTCAAAATACCTAGGTAAATAAAAAATCAAAGTTTGTCGTAATTTATCTACACCTAACTAAGCACCCACCGAATCTATTAATGTGTTTATTGTTTAGGGAGGTATACATGACATCAATATTTTAATAATTTATATTACCTAGGTACCTACACCTACCATGTACTTACCTATATGTGCAGTAGGTATAAATTCTGTAGCTAGAGTGAAATTTAACAATTTAAGGAAAATAAATAATAAACAGACCTTTTAATTCTTAAAAATATAAGTAGGTAGGTAGGTAAGTGCCTTACATATTAATAAAAGTATATATCATCTGTCTTATTCGTTTCTCTATTTAAAATTTACTTACATAAACCATGAAGATCATGACTTATTACAATAAGTAGGTAATAACCAAAGACTTTTATATTTGTATTGTAATAACAGGTATATTTTCAGATTTGTGATCCTGACTTGAAGATAACTAATATTAAAGCCAGATACGAAGGAGCTACGCATGTCTCTTCTTTGGTCTTCAAACCAAGTGGAACTGTATATGCATAAACTTCACCAAAATGGTGAACTAACTTGGTTATTAGGTAAGCCATAAGTATACCTACACATTAGCTTTTCTTGATCTTATAATGTGGAGTCAATCATGAATAGGTACAGTCAACGGCACGCTGGACTTCCACAATCTGTCAAGTTTCTTTCTTCAAATTTTTAAACTTTGAGTCGAGCAATTTAATTAATGTTGTTAATTAAATTGCTCGACTAAATAATTAATAAATATATTAAATAAATAGACAACTTTTTTACATTTCAAGAACTTACATTTCAAGTGTTGTCTTTTTTACAAGCTGCCATGTCATGCATTGTATTTAACTAATCAGTATATTATTTCAAGCAATAATGTATCTTGTTTTTACATTAATATTATTATTTAGGGCCTATTTCACATTTATAGTTCACAGTTATTTCACAAATTCCGACCAAGTTAAAATGTAATAAATTATGTTCCATTTGTATTTTTTTTATTAAATTTAAGTACTTATTAGTATTTTAGCTAAATATGGATTTTAACTTTAAATTTTTCTTTCAATAGTACCCTGTTGTTTTAGGTGATTCTGGATACCCTTAGAGAGCCTGGCTTATGACTCCTATATTAAATGCAGCACCTGGCTCTCGAGAAGAAGTACACACCACACATCATGTCCAAGCCAGGAATTGCATCGAGCAATGTTTTGGCTTGCTGAGGGCTCGTTGGAGGTGCTTACTAAAGCATAGGTCACTACACTATCATCCTTGTGTTTCCTCTAAAAACATATTTTTTTTATACAATACTAAATAATATTTTTTTATCGTACATAGGAGGACACTTCATCGCTATTTTGGTGCATCTGGGTAGGAATAAGAGATATAAGCCATAATATGGGTAGCTTAAGTGTGTCGTGCTCTTTTTAATCATTTCTGTGGTGTTGCGTGTCGTGTGAGGCGGGTCGTTACGATTCCTCATTCCTCAAAATGGTTGAGCAAAGTAATGGCTGGTTTGTTATACTCGTGAACGGGTGCTGCCAGTAGCGATGGATCTGCTTCTGACTATGTAGGTACCTATCTTAATGCACATTGAATTGTAAGAATTGCATTTATATTTTTTTCAAAAACTTAATAACAAACAATGAGCAGTGTGTGATGTCCAGATTTTATTATAACTTGCCTACTGTGTATCTATGCCTAGTTAATTTTGATGTAGTTAGGTAGTTATACTAATGGGTGAATGAAACCAATAAAACATTAGAAAACTGTAAAAAAATTTATCGATGATTGTTTTTATTGAGTACTTACAATTTTTCATAATAGAATTCATTGTTAAATAGTCTTTTTATTTTATTTACAAAGTTGACACTATCGACCGTTCTTACGAAGCTTTTTCTGTTTCTTCTTGATAGGTTATCCTTATAATTAGGTAAGTATTAGTGTCTTTGTCGCCAATTGAATTCAAACTTTTGACTGACACAGCCGATCATCTCTCAGTTCTCAGTTGACTGGGTTTGTTCACATATTAAAGCCATTTTCTTTTAAGTTGATAGTATCTGAAACCAATTTGTATAGAGATTAGAAAAAAGTTACATAAAAACTTTTCTACATCAAGTGGAATTATTTACATATTAAATGAAGTACTTACTTACTTGCACATTACCTATGTAAACTTTGTATGCAATCAGCCAAATATTGAGAACATTTTAATAAAATAGTAGGTAAGTATTTATACCTATGTACCGCTGGAAATTTTCACGTTTTTTTATGAATTTATTGAAACTAAATATTTATTTTATGTAAAGGTCAAAGGTGAAAGTCAAATTCATATGACATTGACATAGTAGGGTGGATGCATTCCAGCAGACCGATCGCTAAGTCATCGGTCACCCACCACTGTAACATTTTAACCATGGAATAGTATTCTAGTACATTACAGCCACGAACGGGAATATAGCAATGTAAATGGATACCCGCACAAGGCTTCTAGTAGGTAGTGCTTTTCTCAAGAAATGCGAGGAAACTCGATTTAATAAAAAAAATATTTTTATAATATTTTGTAATAAAATTATGCACTTATGTGTGTGTGCCAATAATGTTTGTGAAGTAAAGTATGTGTATGCATGTGTGTGTATATATAGATGGAAAAAAAAATGTTACAGTATTTTTGTGACAAATTATATAATTTTGGAATGTGCTCATCAAGGCTTTTCATTTTATACCTGACCCTTGATCACGTAAGTCTGTTGCTAACAATGCACTATTTTGACAAGAAAATAACAACGCAATGTTGAAAATATTTAAAAAGCCAAGATGGCGGCCAACGTTTTTGTTTGTAGGCCGATTTCGATGAAACTCGGTTTTTGGCACTATTTTGACAGGAAAATAACAACACAATTTTTGAAATACTTAATATCCAATATGGTGGCCACCTTTTTTGTTTGTGGGCAGATTTCGTTGAAACTCGGTTTTTGGAATTCTTTTGACAAGAAAAAAATAACGCAATGTTGAAAATATTTAAAAATCCAAGATGGCGGCCAACTTTTTTGTTTGTTGGGCGATTTTGCTCGTCAAAATAGTTCCAAAAACCGAGTTTCATCAAAATGGACCCACAAACAAGAAAGTTAGCCGCCATCTTGCATTTTTAGTATTTTAAAAATTGCGTTGTTATTTTCTTGTCAAAATAGTACAAAAAACCAAGTGTCATCAAAATCAGCTTAAATACAAAAAAGTTGGCCGCTATCTTGGATTTTTTGTATTTTAAAAATCGCGTTGTTATTTTCTTTTCAAAATAGTACCGTCAACCGAGTTTCATTAAAATCGGCCCACAAACAAAAAAGTTGGCCGCCATCTTGAATTTTTTAATATTTTAAACATTGCGTTGTTATTTTCTTGTCAAAATAGTTTTATATCATTATGACTATCTAACACCTAGTAAAATTCTATATAAAGAAACCAAACTCATGAATTTAAAACAATGGGGAATGTCCGAAAAAATACAAATTGGCTGAATATTTTTCTATAGGTAGGAATAAGGTCCCTTAGTAATAGAAAAAAGTTTCAGAATTTTCGGTTGGGTAAAAAAGTTTTTAAAAATCAAAGTCTCTTCGAGTTCACAAATGTATGAAAGTAACAGCAGAATGGAGATTATACCTTTGCCGCTAACTGCCTCAAACACAACACGTATTTAAAAAAAAAAGTTTTGACATTTTGTCTTGAAACATTTTTTTAATACCATGTTGTGGTTGTGGCAGGTGTTGGCAAAGGTACAATCTCCATTCTGCTGTTACTTTCATACATTTGTGAAGTCGAAGAGACTTTGATTTTTTGAAATTTTTTTCATGAAACCTAGAATTATGAGAATTTATTCTATTACTAAGGGACCTTATTCCTACCTATAGAAAAATATTCAGCCAATTTGATTTTTTTCGGACATTCCCCATTGCATAAATACAGTACCTGTGTACTCATACACAAAATAATCAAGAGCAAAATTCACTCAAATATTACATTCAAAACAAAAACACACAAATACGCCACTCGTCGAAAGAACCATTTAGTATTGCCTTGTGTGCGAACTAATTACGGTAAAAATAATTTAGATTTTGCAGGAGCACAAGCGTATAATTCACTCCCAAAAGACATAAAAGATGCGAGCTCGCTTAACATTTCCAAAAAAAGATTAAAGCAATTCATCTTTGACAGTGATGTATAACATACCTACTTATTATTTTGTTACTTGGACCACCGCCTTACGTACACGAGATCGCAACTTGTATGCAATATTATGCAGTGAGTGTAGCTGTAGCAATACTATTAATTCTACCCACACCTCGAGACAAATTAATGTAATTTTGTTAGTATTATTCTCATGTAAGTGACGATTGTCGGAATGAGAAATAAAGATCTTTGAACCGAAATAGTTCCAAAAACCGAGTCTCATCGAAATCGGCTCACAAACAAAAAAGTAGGCCGCCTTCTTGGATTTTTAGTATTTCAAAAATTGCGTTGTTATTTTCTTTTCAAATAGTAACGAAAACCGAGATTCATTGAAATCGGCTCACAAACAAAAAAGTTGGCCGCCTTCTTGGATTTTTAGTATTTTAAAAATTGCGTTGTTATTTTCTTGTCAAAATAGTAACAAAAACCGAGATTCATTAAAATCGGCTCACAAACAAAAAAAGTAGGCCGCCATCTTGGATTTTATAATATTTTAAACATTGCATTGTTATTGTCGTGTCAAAATAGTTCAAAAAATCGAGTTTCATCGAAATCGGCCTAAAAACAAAAAAGTTGGCCGCAATCTTGGATTTTTAGTATTTGAAAAATTGCGTTTTTTTTTTAAATAGTAACGAAAACCGAGATTCATTGAAATCGGCTCACAAACAAAAAAGTTGGCCGCTTTCTTGGATTTTTAGTATTTGAAAAATTGCGTTGTTATTTTCTTTTCAAAATAGTACCGCCAACCGAGTTTTATCAAAATCGGCCCACAAACAAAAAAGTTGGCCGCCATCTTGCATTTTTCAATATTTTAAACATTGCGTTGTTATTTTCTTGTCAAAATAGTTCTAAAAACCGAGTCTCATCGAAATCAGCTCACAAACAAAAAAGTTGGCCGCCATCTTGGATTTTTAGTATTTGAAAAATTGCGTTGTTATTTTCTTTTCAAAATAGTAACGAAAACCGAGATTCATTAAAATCGGCTCACAAACAAAAAAAGTAGGCCGCCATCTTGGATTTTATAATATTTTAAACATTGCATTGTTATTGTCGTGTCAAAATAGTTCAAAAAATCGAGTTTCATCGAAATCGGCCTAAAAACAAAAAAGTTGGCCGCAATCTTGGATTTTTAGTATTTGAAAAATTGCGTTTTTTTTTAAATAGTAACGAAAACCGAGATTCATTGAAATCGGCTCACAAACAAAAAAGTTGGCCGCTTTCTTGGATTTTTAGTATTTGAAAAATTGCGTTGTTATTTTCTTTTCAAAATAGTACCGCCAACCGAGTTTTATCAAAATCGGCCCACAAACAAAAAAGTTGGCCGCCATCTTGCATTTTTCAATATTTTAAACATTGCGTTGTTATTTTCTTGTCAAAATAGTTCTAAAAACCGAGTCTCATCGAAATCAGCTCACAAACAAAAAAGTTGGCCGCCATCTTGGATTTTTAGTATTTAAAAAATTGCGTTGTTATTTTCTTTTCAAAATAGTAACGAAAACCGAGATTCATTGAAATCGGCCCACAAACAAAAAAGTTGGCCGCCATCTTGGATTTTTCAATATTTTAAACATTGCATTGCTATTGTCGTGTGAAAATAGTTCCAAAAATCGAGTTTCATCGAAATCGGCCCAAAAACAAAAAAGTTAGCCGCCATCTTGGATTTTTTGTATTTAAATAATAATAATAATAATAATATAGCTTTATTTCAGGCAATATACCCATATTACATAATAAAAATACAAAGTAAAAGTAAAATTAAAAGCACATTTATAATAAAAAATATCAGTATCGCTAGGACTTGTCAAAATAAATGCCCTACCTCAAGCAGCCGTTTCCCACAGTATGTATTTTCGACCAATGACGGAAAAACACATTGTCTATATCACTGTTAATATTTTTAAGGATTGAATTATTACTTTCCCTGACTCTGGCCCAAAAGGATGCCGTTCTTGACCGGAGAATGGCAAAGAAGTCGGCAACATTTGCATCAGCAAACATTTCTTTAGCACTGCAATGTCTCGGCAACCTCATCAGAATGCGGAAGGCGTCATTATACTGCACTCTAAGCACATTGAAAGCGCGTTTTGTATATTTCAACCAAAGTTGACATGTATAAAACGTCTGACAAAATGCCTTAAACAACATGACTTTGACATCTCCCGCACTTCTGGCGAAGCGCCTCGCGAGCATATTGCAGCGCACTGCGAGGGCCCTACGTTCTCTTTCCATGTCATCCTCATCACTCAGCTTTTCATTCAGAACGTGGCCTAAATATTTAAATTTAGATACAACCTGAATTGGTGAACCATATAACCAAACCGGCAGCAACCTCTCCGGACCCCTACCTCTTTTAAATACCATGACCTGTGTCTTCGCAACGTTGTATTTCAATCCGTGATGCTCAGCATATGACTCGCAGATTGAAATTAGTTTGCGGAGTCCATTAATCGAGGGGCTGAGAAGCACCATGTCATCGGCGTAGCTCAAGCTGTTAACACACACGTTAGAAACATGGCAACCCGTTCTAGAGCTTCTCAGCCTCTCGATCAATTCATTAACGTAAAGATTAAAGAGGTCCGATTGCGTTGTTATTTTCTTGTCAAAATAGTACTAAAAATCGAGTTTCATCGAAATCAGCCCAAAAAAAAATTGGAAGCTATCTTGGATTTTTAGTATTTTAAAAATTGCGTTATTATTTTCTTGTCAAAATCTTTTTATTAAAATAAACTTGTTAATTAAGCGCTTTTGAATCGTCTATATTTTTTTCTAGACTCATTTAGGAACCTTAAAGGTTGAGCTTTAAGTATTTGGATACACGACTCAGTCGTGAGCCTTTTTAAAAACAGCTCGAGTCGTTTGAGTCTTTTGAGTCGTTTGAGTCTTTTGAATCTTTTAACATACAACTGAGTCTTATTAAAAAGACTCGAACGTCGAGTCTTCACTTTAGACTTGAGTCGCGTAAAACGGAGGGGAGTCTTTTTTATTAAGACTTAAAAGACTTGAGTCTTTTTCATCACTAATCGTAGCCCATATGACGAACGATGTCGGATACGATACGCTAGAGAGAAACTGTCAAACTCACGCAATCACTTCGCGATATCGCATACGTAAGTGATTTGTAATAGGAAACAATAAAAACGAAGCACGGACGCAGCTGCGTGTGTCGCATTAAACTTTTCGTAATAGACCCCTGCGCTCCGCGCTCCGAGCTCCGTGTCGGATCGCAAATTCGGAGCGCGCTCCGAGGTTCGCGGAGCGCGGAGCGCGGCCTAAGTGGGGACACACCCTAATGTATTGAAAAACGATGTATTGCACACGGTTGTTAAGGTTTTTAAACTCGTGACGATTATAAAATCCCTTGCCTGCGGCTCGGGCTTATAAAACATCCACTCGTTTTAGAGACCTCCTTACCAACTTTTTATGATAAACTACAATGTTATTGATTAATTTTATTACTTTCCATTGTTAAAATGTACTAAATGGCGACCGATGACTCAGCGATTAGTCTGCTAGATTCACAACACAAGGTCACAAGGTCACAAGAGAGAGAATAGAATGAGCGTTTGCTAGGTCGCATGTCGTTTTGCCACTTGTCTAGGCCCCCAGGTGTTGTAAAATGACACTCTGTTCACTGACCGAGGTCAGTATTTGCTGTACAGGCAAAATACTGGCGGCGATAAAAATAGATTTGTTTTTATTCAATTAATCGTTGCATTCAGTGCATAGGATTAATTGAATTTAAATCTGACGACTGGCTTCGATATTCTGCCGGAACGGGTTGTCTTCACGTTGTCCTTGGCTGGCTGTTGATCCTCAGGACTCGTCGCTAGTGCAGGCTTCATCACGGGCGGCGGCTGCGGTTGTTCCTCGCTGATTTCGCCACTCTGCTCGTCGTGAAGTAGGAAGGCTGGCTTGAGACGGTCGATGGAGATGGTGGCTGTTCTATTCGGCAACTCGACGGAGTAAAACTTCTCATGACGTTCGAGCACTTTATACGGGCCATTGTAGGGCGGTGTAAGTGGGCTCTTCATCGCGTCATTGCGTACGAATACATGTGAGCAAGTTCGTAGCTCGTCATGTACGAAGATGTTACGCTGAGTATGTTGTCTCCTCGGTGTCGATAGCAGTGACGTCATCGTTTGATGAAGTTGCTGTAACATGCCATTCTCGTCTTGAGGTGTCGTCCTGGCGGTGAAGAAATCTCCGGGTAGTCGTAGTGTTGTGCCGTAGGTCAGTTCTGCTGCGCTCACTTTCGTGTCGTCCCGTATTGCGGTGCGAAGTCCGAGTAGGATCATTGGTAATTCTTTGACCCAGTTTACTCGGTTGCACTTCGTCATCAGCGCGGCCTTGAGTGTTCTGTGCCAGCGTTCTACTTGTCCGTTCGCTTGGGGATGATAAGCGGTGGTGCGGATGTGGTTGATGCCCAGCTTGTTTGTCAGCTTCCGGAATAGTTCGGATTCGAACTGTCGACCTTGATCTGACGTAATCGTCGTTGGTATTCCGAATCTGGCAATCCAACCTCTGAGTAGAATTTGGCAGATGGTTTCGGCGGTGATGTCCTTGACGGGGTACGCTTCTGGCCATTTCGTGCAGCGATCGATCATGGTTACGCAATATTTGCATTCTTCGGACGTAGGTAATAAAATTATGTCAATGTGCAAGTGTGAGAATCGATCGGCCGGCGGAAAGTGCATGATCGGCGAAACAGTGTGTCGTTGCACTTTGGACTGTTGACATAATAGACATGTCTTTGCCCATTTTCCGATGTCTGTGTTCATCGATTGCCAGAAATAGCGTTGCGCTAGCATGCGTCGTGTTCCTCTGACGCCGGGATGGCTGATGTTGTGCACGATGTCGAATGCTTTTCGTCGGTACAGCTGCGGTAGGTATAGTCGCATATAGCGCGTCGATGTTTCACACATTATGACTTTGTCGCTATTCGGTACGGGAAACATTTTAAACTGCAAGCGCGGGTTGTTTCGCAATTCGCTCAGCTCGCTGTCTTTTTCTTGCTCTGCCGATAGTTGCTCATAGTCGATGGGTGAAGGGAAGGTAATCTCCTCCACTCGAGATAGACAGTCAGCAACAACATTATCTTTGCCGGAAATATGTTGTATGTCGGAGCAAAATTGTGAGATGAAATCGAGCTGGCGCAGTCTTCTTTCCGTGTCACATGAGCTCGCTGGTTTGTGTAAAGCAAACGTCAGCGGTTTATGGTCTGTATAAACCGTAAATTCTCTTCCTTCAATCATGTGACGGAAATGTTTTATTGCCATGTATATAGCAAGTAGTTCCCGGTCGTACGTACTGTACCGTTTCTGTGTCTCGCTCAGCGTTTTGGAGAAAAAGGATAAGGGTTCCCATTTTCCATTCACGTGCTGCTGTAGTACTGCTCCTGCACATGTGGCCGAACAATCTGTCATCAGGCCGAGACGAGCGGAAGTGGATGGGTGAGATAGTGCAACAGCGCTTTTTATGCTTTCTTTGCACTTCTCAAACGCTTCTTTAGACGTTTGTGTCCACTTTATTTCGCTTTTGTCCTTCCTCTTGGAGTTGTGCAGGTACTTGTTGAGTTCAGCTTGTATGTTAGCAGCGTGAGGTTGGCGCGATAGAAATTCACCATGCCAAGAAATCGTCGCAGCTGTTGGACTGTGGTGGGCAAAGGAAAGTTTGATATTGCCTCAGTCCTGTCATCCAGCGGAATTATGCCATCTTTGGATATGTGGTAGCCCAGAAAATCCAGTTCTTCTTTGCCAAATTCGCATTTTTCCACATTTAGTGTGATGCCGTATTCGTCCATTCTCTCCAGTACTTTTCGAAGTAGGGTCTCGTTATCCTCTTTCGTCCTTGATGGGATAAGGATATCGTCGATAAAAACGAATACATCAAGCCCTTTGAAAACCATATCTACGAAGCGTTGGAACGTTTGGCTGGCGTTACGTAATCCAAACGTCATTCTCGTGAATTCGAAAAGTCCGAACGGTGTTGTTATCGCGGTTTTCGGTATGTCATCTTCGAAAATAGGGATGTGATGGAACGATTTTCGGATGTCCAGCTTGGAGAAGACGGTCTTGTCACGCAGCAAGTATGTAAAATCTTGAAGCCTTGGTATAGGATAGCGATCATGAAGTGTGACGGCATTTAATCGTCTATAATCGCCGCATGGCCTTAATTCACCATTTTTCTTTGTGACGATGTGCAGCGGCGTTGCCCAAGGACTGTTAGAGGGGCGGCAAATGCCTAACTCCATCATCCTTTGGAATTCCTGTTTCGCGGCTTTATACTTTGCTGGGTTTAATGGACGAACTTTTGCATAGATCGGTGGCCCCGTCGTATGTAAATAATGCACCACATTATGCTTAGGTGCATTTTTCAGCGTCGACGGCCTTGTTACGTCAGGGAATTCACGTAGTA
The DNA here is from genome assembly GCA_928269145.1 of Agriphila tristella. NCBI lineage: Eukaryota > Metazoa > Arthropoda > Insecta > Lepidoptera > Crambidae > Agriphila > Agriphila tristella. Next base: position 22,568,680 of record OV743436.1, on the reverse strand, counting down.
ACTCGGCGTAGAGTCCGGTTACATCTATCGTACGGACCGATGAGTCATTCGAGTGCATTGTGCGCGCGGCAACCGATAATTTCGTTATTTTGTCGATCAATCTCTTTTCGCTCAGGTCAATGTTTAATTGATTTTTAGCGAGAAAATCTGCTCCGAGAATTGATCTGCGCACATCGGCTATGACGAATGTCCACGTGAATGGTCTTCGTAGTCCCAGATCTATGCAAACTGTCTTAAATCCGTAGGTCTTGATTTGCGTTCCGTTGGCGGCGTAAATTGCGTAATCGGCATTTGTGGGCTTTTCTTTAGTGCGGGCGAGTACAGATATGTCTGCTCCAGTGTCTATTAAAAATTGTGTTCCACTTTTTCGGTCGGTAACACAAAGACGGTAACTTGTTCCGTCGACACCAACTCCCGCCGCGGTTAGTGTCGGACTTAGTTTTCCGATGGCGTACTTCGCTGCGCTTTATGTGTACAACGAGCCTTATCTTTACACCGTGTCGATTTGTTACCGAACTTTTTGTGGATCCAGCAAATCCAATCTTTGGGTTTTTGGGAACGTTTCCTGGAGTGGGAGTGGGACGTCGATTTGCGTCTGTCTCTGATGTCTTGCTCTCTCGGCATGTGACGATGAGATTTGCGCACTCACTTAATTGTTGCGCAAGAAATTCCACTCTTCTCGACAGGAGTTCTTCTAATGATTCTGTGGACAGCTGTGATGATGAGGACGCCATTGTGTTCTGAGGATGGGCTGTGTGAAGCTATATAGCGCTTGTCTGGTGGGCAAAGGTGTCTAGTTCGAATCTATGTGCGACTTCTCAATTTGACTGGTGAGACCCGCTTGTGGGAGGCCAGCCAAACCGATCCGCTAGAAAATCGAACGACGAAAATAGTTACGTCAGACTGTGTGATTGCGCTTTCCTCAGTTGTTCTTGCTTGATGGTTGGTCACTGGGCTGCGATCTGTTTGTCTCCCTGGGCGACGAAGGACTTCCGTGATTATACGCCTCTTGAAATTTCAATCGGTGAGATCCGCATGTGGAAGGCCGATTGAAATGTGCGATCACGGAGAAATCCAGCAGAATCACGTCGGGGTTACCAATTTGGCTCCTAGCTTGGGAGATGAATCAAACAGCCAGTGTAGTTTGTCGCTAAGAAGCTAAGAACGATGTTTATTATTTTACTCATCTTATATACTAAATAATTACAGTTTATTGTATGTGCGTCAGCTGGATACTCTTAACACAGTGTGTGTGAGTTTGCTCTAGATACAAAGTCCGAGCTGACGCTACACCTCTAAAAAGCAAGAAATATTTTTCTAATCACTAGATACCTACGCATATCACTGTAATAAAACACGTCTATTGAAGTCGGGTGGGGCTCTTAGAATAAAAAGAAGAAGTTGTCCTCCAGCTGATTAGAAAAATATTTCTTGCTTTTTAGAGGTATTTAATTTTGAAGCTGTTTTTGTTTTTATTTTCAGGTTTTTTGAAGTCGGTTTTTTGTTTTTAAACAATTTTTAGTTCATTAAAAACCTCTCGTGGGGTTGATCAGACCATCAAACTGAACAACTTTCATTATGGGACCAACCTTGAAACGCGAAAAAAATATCAGCTGTTTCATACATTTCGATGGAGTAGGCATTGTACTTTTGTATGGAACAACTGATTTTTTTCGTGATTTCGAGGTTGGTCCCTTATTAAAAGTTGTTCAGTTTGATGGTCTGATCAACCCCACGAGAGGTTTTCAATGAACTAAAAAACCGGCCAAGTGCGAGTCGGACTCGCGCACGAAGGGTTCCGTACCAAAAAAACAGCAAAAAAATACGTTTCTTGTATATGTTTATTTTTATTGTCCATTATTACATAATCATACTTAATAAGTACAAAACAGTTTCAATTTCCCTACCTTAAAGAGCTTAATTATTATATTATTGGATTTTAGCATTGACTTCTAAAAATTTCATGTCAGTGGATTTTAGTTACGATTAGGTAACGTATGAAGGATATAAATCTGAGAACTGAGCCATTTTGGCTCAGTATAAGTTGCCTCACTTTGCATACACGGACACGGCTTCTAGGTGTAATTATTCTAATACATTTATGTATGCGTCGCGTCGCATATTGTAGGGTTTCACATGGGTTTTCATCTACATACGAACGATAAGCGGTTTACGCTGTCTACGAGGTTTTTCAATAAGTCGATCATTCATCTAGAATTCACTCAATAATAGCCAGAACTATTCTTACTCTTAACATAATAATTCATCGGATACGTGATATTTTTCTTATATTAAAGTTGGTTTTTTTCTTAGTTAATCAGTTGCCACATTTTTAGGGTTCCGTACCTCAAAAGGAAAGAACGCGCAGTGGGCAAATCCGACTCTCACTTTGTCCGGTTTTTTAAATATTAGACAAGACCAGACCACAGTCGTTAGCGCTTGTGTTATGGCAATCAAAAACAACAGTGGAACTACAAATAGCCAGACGGAGCCAATATAGACAAGTTTCTGAACTGACCCAGCCGGGAATCGAACCAGAAACCACGGGACCTCAGAGAAGGCGACACCTTGAAAACTCGTCAGAAATAAATGAAGAAAACAATTTTCTTTTCATCAACAGTATTTTTACACACGTATACTGTAACCGCAGGATAATCGTTCGAGCCTCATTTCGACCGTTATGTAACCACCTATCGTCGATGCTATGGGCGTGCAAAACCGCGCAACAGTAGTTTGCAATACCGCGTATCAAAGTTATTTGAATTTTACAGGGCGCAGAAAAGACTTAATATCTTGCACATTTTTTTGACTGAATTTGTTTGTAGCTTTTTCTTTGAGTACCTAGGTATTGTTTTATAGGAATTTGAAGTAATTTTACGAAATTTACCGATAATTTCATGATTTTCATGTAATATCCCCTCTAAGCCCTTTTTGGGACTTTCGTAAATACGCGGTATTGCAAACTGCTCTTACGCGGTCTTGCACGCCCATCGACGATGTATTATTGGTGTTGAAATGAAGCTCAATCATAGCGGTGTAATATCTTGTTTGACATTCTGTCTGTCTGTTGCCCCAGCTTAGCTTCGCTCCAGTGCAAAAGTCTTTACAAACGAAGCGTGCGAAATCGCATCATTCATGAAGCTTTCCAGGCGGAAAAACACTTGGTTCATTTCTCATATTGTTCCAGTATTTACTCGATTCACAGCTGCGTGCGGGAAGTTTTCATAGAAAGAAAATGAGTCAATCCTACTAATATTATAAATGTGAAAGTTTGTGGGTTTTGATGTTTGTTCCTCAATCACGCAAAAACTACAGAACGGATTTGGTTGCAATTTGGCACACAGATAGTAGATAGCCTAGATTAATAGGATAATTTTTATCCCGATATTCCAACGGGAACGGAAACCACGCGGGTGAAACCGCGGGCGGCCGCTATTTTAAAATTATTTATCATTGTATTTGATTCTTTAGATAAGTATATATTTCATTGCCAAAACTGGCTTACTCTTAATAGATTTACTCTTCAATGGGCGTTATCTCATGAAGTTTGAACATAAAATGGACAACATTAACTATTATTAGGTATGTACTAGAATCCTACCGAAGTTTCGGAAAGTATGTGCAAGCAATAAATGTCTCATAATTTTCTTCTTCCAAAGGAACTTGTAACAAAAGAACACGACAATAGGAACGAACTTTCGTGGACGTATGCGATACAAATCTGTACAATACAGGGGCGTTGCGACTTTCTTATTGCTTTAGAAACTGAGGCGAATTACGAAGTTTTCGACGAGCGATTGCCTTGCTTTGTTGAGAAGAGTGGGCAGAATGTAGTAGGTGAGTTATAGTTACGGCAGTAGGAAACTACTAGTTTACAAGATTATTTTTAGTTAATACAAAACTTCTAGTGGGGTTGATCAGACCATCAAACTGAACAACTTTCATTACGGGACGGGACCAACCTTAAAATCGTGAAAAAAAATTAGGTCTTTCATTTACCTATCGTATTTCAATTCAATTCAATTCAAATTCTTTTATTTAGACAACAAAGATCCATGGGTTAGTAAATAAAAGATACTTAAAATTAAGGGTTAGTAAATTTAGGTACATTTAAATCAGTAAATTAAGAAAACCTCAGAGGCCACCTGCGCGGACAACACCCAGAGGAGTTATCCTCCACTGCGGTCATCGTCCGCGCGAAGTGTCTCAAGATAGGCGCGCATGGATCATCCGCTATGGTTTTTAGAATGCTGTTGCCACTCCCTCGCACCCTCCCCAGCAGTGACGCCACTTTCTTCCGAATGACGGCATGAAACCCGTCTGTTTGGCATTGTGCAAACATACTAGATGCACTGCAGAAGCGAGGGAGTCCCAACATCATCCTAAAAATGTTATTATATTGTACGCGCAGGGTGTTAAGCGATTTTTTGGTGTACTCGGTCCAAAGACCGCCCGTGTACAGACCCTGGCAGTACGCCTTAAACAAAGTTATTTTTACCTGCTCAGAGCAGCGAGCAAATCTGCGGGCCAGCATGTTGCCACGTATCGCCAACGCCCTACGCTCTCTCTAATATCTAGATCGGAAGTGCCCTAGGTATTTAAACTGATGGACCCGCTTTAAGTCTCGTCCATTTAGAGTGATTGGAGGGAAAGTTTCGGGACTCTTACCTGCGGCCTTAAAAATTCACAGATTTTACAGTCCCCGCAAGAATCGGAGCATTGAAAATGAACACAAAAATTTACGAAAAACCAAAATCAAATCAAATGCGAAGTCCTATTTTAAAGTTACCTAGGTAGTACCTATTCGCTGACTGCCTCGACGCGGCCGAAATAATATTAAGCAATTTTCGAAATTCCAACGAATGCACTTCTCGTCCGCTTCTGCATCTTTTAACACTATTGCCATGACGATCGGTCAATAATCATAAAAGCTACATCACTTTTTATGTACGGAAACAGCCGTTTTTCTACAATTCCAAATCTAAAGGGACCACCTACAGGTCACAATTATAAACCGATTTTTAAAATTATTTCGCCATTTCATAGCTAAACTAATACCCTAGGACCCTTTTTTTATTTTTTTCTGAAGTCGGTTTTTTTACCGAAATATTTACAATTTAGTAAACAAACATCCTCCAAAAAACCCGGAATTTTTGGAATTTCGCAAAATTCCATAAAAAGTTACCAGTAGATTTTCAAAATTCAAACGTTCACATGTGTCACGATAAACTCCTCAACTTTGGTACTATTTTTATTTCGATCCTCCCAAAATCCTCGGAGATATGGCCAAAAATACGTCTCAGGCGATTTGCATCTGATAACCATTTTCAATGGTAAAACCATATACTCGCTTTTTTACATTGTATGCAAGACCATGTGACGCAGCGTAGGTCTCACAAACTTGTAACATCTCTCTGATAGCCCTCGCAGTCGGGCCCAGAAGCACCATATCGTCCGCGTAGCTGATGTTATTCATATTAACACCACCCACACGGCATCCGACACGCATGCTGCTGAGCCCCACTATGAGGTCATTTACATACAGGTTGAAGAGCTTAGGAGACGACAACCCACCCTGTCTCACTCCACACTCCAACCTGTATGGCTCAGAGAGACTGTCCGACCATTTTACATAGTTCGTCTGGTTTGCATACCAATATCGAAAGATATTTAACATGGGTACCGGAACACCCCTGCTCTCCACCACCCTCCAAAGCACATCATACGAAACGAGATCGAAGGCTTTGGAGAGGTCTAGAAAGCATGCGTAAACCAGTGTTTTTCTGTCTTTGTAGTATTGGACAGTATGCTTGAGGCACAGTATTGCGCTTTCAGTTGATAGTCCGGGCCGATACCCAAACTGCGCGTCATGAAGATTTAAATACTTTTGCAAACAAGAATCAAGCAAACTGTCCAACACTTTAGCTATTGTGGTAGCAAGGGATATGGGGCGATAGTTAGTCTTATCCGAGATGTCTCCTGTCCTGCTCTTCACAATGGGCACCACAGTGGTTTTCATTAATTCAGCTGGTAAATATGTATGACTAATACACATAATGAAGAACAAAAAAGGGCCCTCGGCAAGTGGACACCCGCGTACTTCAGGTGCTCGATACTTAGCCCGTCGTGCCCAGGAGATTTGCCTCTGCTCATCCCTTTTATTACAGTCTTAACCTGTGCAGTTGTAAAATTTAGCAGTGGCTCGTCAACGCGCACGTCGGGCCCAGCCCCGGGCATTACTGTGGACGGTCCAAGGGGAGATCGCACCATAAAGTGCTCCATAAACAAATTCGCGATCTCTTTTGGATCACTCTTGTCCCCGACACTCGCCGGTAGGCCAGGCCTAATATCCAATTTTCCTGTGGATTTCCAGAAACTACGAAAATTCTTATCGGCTCTCATTTTTGCTATTCGGTCCATTTTAATTTGCTCCTGATTATTCAAACACCATCTCAGTCTGCCTTTAAAAATCTTACGCGATTCAAACATCCGCTCGTATATTGGGCCCGATGATGGTCGATTGTGCAAAACCCATAATTGGAAACTAAGCCTGGCCTCCAGATGTATTTCGATTGAGTAAGATTGTATGTAGGTACTTTTGTATGGAACAGCTGATTTATTTTCGCGATTTCGAGGTTGCTCCCCAAATAATGAAAGTTTTTCAGTTTGATGGTCTCTTCAACCCCACGGGAGGTTTTGTTGAACTAAAAATATGACATTATTCCGTGGTCAAGTGGTTTGCACACCGGTTTTCATGATGTCGGCGTCTTTGAGGTCCAGGGTTCGATCTCCAACTGGGTCAATTTAGAAAACGAACTTTTATAAATTGTTCCTAGTATCTTAAGCACAAAAAGCTATCGAGAAAAAAAATGCGAGTAAAAGAACTCGATAGAGTAATTATCTATGAAAATTTCATTTCGCTTCTCGGCGATAGGGCGCTAAGTATTGAAATTTCTCATACAAAATTACTCAATCGAATATTTTTTCGTTATTTTTTTCGATTGCTGTTCGTGCTAAGGGCGCTGTTCTCATTGTTTGTGGTACAACCGTTGTCTCTGGTTTCCTGCTTTAGTTGGAGCAATGTAGGCAAGTATGATGTGTCTAATATTTAATAATTTACTTTATTTAATTTTACATTATTCGCCACAAAACATAACGATAATCTAAGGAACACGTTGAGCCTTCATTTTATCTGTTTGAAGGACAACCGAATAAAACAAACTCTTTCATCTAGCATTCCATTACAAATTTAATAATGGCGAGTGAAAAAGAAAGAGATTGCAAAGTCATTCGACTTGTAATTTCGAAAATCACTTAGAATAAGTTTTCTGATGTCAACATCGCCATCTCTATGATCTCTAGGGTTCCATTCAGAAACGTATCAAAGTGGAAAAGTAAAGTTTTTCAATACTGTTTCGTGTCCGGCTGGTTAATAAAAAACAAAAAGCACTCCTTGTCTTAACAGACAAAAAGTTTCTTGCCAAAAGTTCTTACCTATGAGTTTATAAGGTTTTTCTTTCAGAATTCTTAGCTCATATGATAGTGGTATAAATATGGTAGGTATGCTTTGTGTCTCCGAAACAGTTTTGGAGACACAAAGCATACCATAGTTATACTTACTATTCGTTCGTATCAAAACCGTTCTACCCTAAAAAACAAATTAAACTATTAAAACGACAAAACCTTTTGTAGGAATTAAATCCGATCTAAATCCGATCGAAAAAAAAATAGGTCAGTACGGTTAGACCGTACTGACCTATTTTTTTTAGACTACATCACATACATTGCTCCAATCCCAAAGTAAGTAGCTATAGCACTTGTGTTATGGAAATCAGAAACAACGGTGGTATGACACACATTGACCCAGCCGGGGATCGAACCCGGGACCTCAAGAGATGGTGACGCCTTGAAAACCGGCGTGCAAAACACTCGACCACGGAGCTCGTCATTAAAAAAATCATCACTCTAAATATAAAATAGCATTTTCTGAACGCAGTTGCAGCCGCCATAAACACATTGTATGCGAGCACTAATTGTATGAGAGCTTCCAAATTGTAATGAGCCATGTTATTTTAAATTTAAATATCAAAACCATAATAATTTCAAAGCTAAATAATGTTTTTGACTAAATATAGCAAATGTGGCTTTATTGTTATGCAGACTTACCGCAATTAAAATGTTACAACTTACTTATTTAATTTAAGATAGCAGACATATTCGTAACAACTAAAAAGTCAGGAGGAAAAATTCAAGCTTACAATTTTTTGAATTGTAAACTCTGCTATATAAACATTACCTGAATTTAAACTCAAAACCCAAGATTGGTGACCATTTATCAAACAGATCATGTAAATAAGGTAATGAAAAATTTACATAATTACGCACCTAATGCTCATTTTAATGTATTCTTAACAGTTATAACTGTAATTAAATATTGCATAAACGATAATAGATAAGAGTTACAAAATCGAGTTATTATCTATTCAGCCAATGGGTGCTCGCAAACTATTAACTTCTTCAAGAACTGCAAATGAGTTGTGAACTTCCCGAGTGATTGCCAAACTTAGTGGACCAGAAATGTTCTCTCACTGTGTTCTATTTTTAGCCGCCAATTCGTTTTCGTATCTTCTGAGGTTGTTTTTCTTAGCTGAAGATTCAATTTAACCTCTATCCTGGTTCAAGACAAGTAAAGTTGTTTGACTTAATAAACTACGAAATACTTTTGATATTTGTGGTTCAACAGTTTCATCGGTTAGCGGATCGATTGAAAACTTAATTTACTGACTTATGCTCTAATATCATTCCATTTGAAAAAGGAATGCGGGGCGTTCCACATTTCCGTGGGGATCTGGTTCATCACATTCTAAATTTTAAACTCAGTGCGGAAATGAATGTACTAGTGCGGGAAGTAAGTATTGATATTTACTTCCCGCACTAGTGCGGGATGTGGTATGGTATTCCAAATTCAAAACGGTAGAAGTCATCACATCAGCTAGAATTATTTTTATAAAACTTTATGGTTGCATGACTGGTCATGCGAACCAATTTAACAATCACATTTTTACTAAGAAAATTTTATTTCCTCGCATTTCATGAGAAAAGTATTATACAAGCTAGAAGCTATTTCGACGGGTCCCAAGAACAAAATCTTATGGACATATAAGACAAAATCAATTTTATTATTTTACATTTGTTATCACATTAGCTATACCGGAATGTAATATTTTTTTTCGACATACGTTTACTTTATGATATAACCAATCGAACATCATCTTATCTGAAGTGTAATTCAAAGAACAATAACCTATGAACATGTACGTCTCGCGCGTCGCACAGTGGTCTGAAAAATCAAGCTCCATATCATAGAAACTTAATGTCAGAAATTAATAAATAAAAATATGTATTGTGTTTAGTATACTTCCCTTTGTTTTAATAATATACTTCGAAGGGTATGAGTAGCTCCATGCGTGAAAAAAAATATTTTATTTTTTTTGTATGGAAAAGAACACTTTGAGTCTTTTTTTTAAACTGAATAGAACTGAAGGGCCGGTACTCACATGAACTAGTGCACCATACACGGCGATCAAGATGACATACAATTCTTGTGCCTTTCGGTACCGCTTTGCATGTAGCAAGCTTTGGAAATTTTGAATTTTCGGTAGGCGATCTTTCAAATCTTTGATGTTATATTATGAAGTTATTTACTGCTTTCAATACGAGAATATTATGTTAATTAATACTCATACAACTAGGAATAAATACGTACTAAGGATATTTTTAAATAATTTTTATTTTGAAAGTTATTTGGGTAAAAGTGAAAAAACATAAAAACATGTATTAAATAGTTGATGTTAAAATACATTTGTGGGAACTAATAATGAAATACTTTTAAACTAATACATAACAACAAAAAATATGTCCACAATAACAGTAAAAGTAGCGTCAGGTTAATTTAAGACTATAACAACTATTTACAGATCCCATATAACTATGATATTTTAAATATTACCATTTGCAACTATTATAACTATTTTCTATTACTACCTACTTATACAGAAAACGACTAGCAGAGAGTATCTTTGCCATCGTCAAAGTCCTCTAAATCTGAGTCCAACATTTACGCGTTAATATTAACAAATTCAATATTCTCTTTGTCTACATCTGCATCGTCACCAATGAGAAGAGATTTAATATCATCAGTAATAGGTGTATTTACTGATTTTTTCAGCACAGGTCTTATGCTAGACATAGACAGGCAGGGATCTGACAAGTCAAGGAGTCGGTTAAAAATGCTTTTCGACAAAATTTGCGCGAATGCTGTTCTCGGATTTTCTTGAAGTCTTTGTTTCTGACTTCCGATGCCTCTTCAGATAATTTGCCAATGGGCATGTTATTGAAGTGTGTTAATAACTTCAGCACCGTGCAGTAAAAGTTTGTGGACACTTGAAGGCATGTAATACCAGCTATAGAGCTCCACATACAATTCTGTTGTTTTGCGCGCAAAGTTTTTAAACGCCTCAACATTTATGGGCTCCCCACAGGCCATCACACGCAAAAGTGTTGCAAATCTTTGGATCAAATTAGAATCCAAGCCTGTAATATCTGCAGTTCTGGTAGGATTACCAAAAAAAATTCCTCGCTGTGTTTCCGTTTGTGGTTCCGGAACCTGAAACAAAAACAATAAATGAATCAAAATTAATCCACAACTTTGAAAAGAATAGAACTAACGTTACTTGAAAAAAAAAGGTTTAAGTACAACGACTGTTATCATAACTCACCTTGTTTGACGATGTCTACTAGGAGGCCCATTTCATCACGAAATTTCTGCATGGTTTGTTTTCTACTCTTCAATGACTCTTTGCTGGCTGCATCTCTGGCTTGCCATGTTTTGAAGTCCAGTCTATATGAAAAATGGAGTAGGCACTCCATACATCTAATCCAAGCATGAAGTGTAGATAAACCATACTGATATATATCTGTTGAAACAGGTTTTCTGGAAAGAAAGTGAATTAATAAATTAATAAAACGATACACAGCATTACGGTATTCTGAAATTAATTTATCAAATTATTCAAAACTTACTCTGAGATCATCTCCAACTCATTCATTTCCGAAGGGGTAGCTTTACAGATGTCACAAGTCTGCGTTGAGGTATTTGACAGTTTCGAAGTGATTTTACCATCTATCATGGTCATAAGCATTGAGTGCTTAACAGTATGACTTCCCATAATAGACGGCTCCAGTGCTGCAATCTCAGCTTCGATAAAATCCTGTTCCTCCTTAATTTTTAATTTGTTTTCATTTATAAATTTGAAATAGAGCGGTCTGCAGAACATTGTGGAAGATGGCTTTGGATTTTCCCATAACTTTTCTTCGCCACCAACTAAGCGCAGAGGCACAAAAGAACACATAAAATTGCTGGAATCATCTTCACCCTCCATAGTTTGTTTGTACAAACTTTGCCCTGATGCACCATCAAAACCCCACTTGCATATCAGTGTTAGCTCTTTGCCATCTAGCGAAGATTCCAAACGTAGGAATTTCCCAAGCCTAGAAACAGTTTTGTCCAAAATCGCTTGAAGCTTTACTTTCACCCCTCTTTCGGTGATATCTATGGTAGCAGTCCTTCTTTGCCTCTAAGATAGCAGTATATGAAGGATATAGTGGTATTCCTTCTTCTTTTGCACAAGCTCTCAATGTTGTATACTGCCATTTCGAAAGCTTCAATGAAGTCAGAATACCTAAAGCTTTATCAGCGGAATATATGGGCATAGTTTTCTTGGACTTCAACAATTCCTTTATTTTTGTAGCCTCTTCGGGATGTTCTGTGACCAATTTTATTATATCTGCTACATTCTTGTTAGCTGCACTTAATCCAGTTGCATAAGCAAGGCTTTCAGTGCTATGCGTTAAGAGCTCTTCCATTCTTCTTCTCTTCTGTAGCGGGCTTAGCTCAGAGAAAACTTTTCTTGGAGTCACAACAGTTGATGTTCCAACACTGCACGTCTCCCGTTTGTACGATGTTGATGCGCCTTCATTTACACTGAACTCAGAACTGGAACATGGTTGCTGCTCTTCTAACACTAAAGATGGTGTCAGCTTTTCCTTCATGAACTCGGGCCATTTTATGTCTTCTTGCAGCCATGTCTCATACTTTTTTATAAATGTATGTCTCGTGCGATTACACGAGATCCATTTCTTCCTCAACGAATACACATAAGTCTGACAGAATTGTTTAAATTCTTTACTTTCATTTTCTGACAAATCAACGGCATTGAAAAAAACTTCAAATAGTACACTGGGCTGTGAGAAACAGCTATTGTTTGCCACAAACATAAAAATATCCAAATTGGTACTATAACTTTCCATCATAACACGAAAACAAATCGAACGTAATATGTATAGTAAGCGCGCACAAGTGAAAACAGCTACTAAGTGAAGTTAGCTTAAACGTCCTATTTCTATTAAAACTACCCTCATTAATGCTCGCTATCCCATTAGGGCTTATGTTATTAGTACTGAATTAAAACTCAACAATAATGACGGCGATTAACAAATAAGTTAGGTACTTCGTGAAATGAATTTTTTAGTAAAATGTAAATAATCAATATTTTTTTCTATTATTCTCATTATAAAAGTCATTAGCAGGTTAGTAACTAACGTCAATATCAGTTACCTACTGGTTGGTTACTTCATTCAATAATTAAACTTTTAACCATATTATTTTCAAAATAAAAGGTATTTTAAAATATCTTTAGCACTTAAGTATTTATTCCAAGTTATATGAGTATTAATTAACATAATATTCTCGTATTGAAAGCGGTAAATAACTTCATAATATAACATCAAAGATTTGAAAGATCGCCTACCGAAAATTCAAAATTTCCAAAGCTTGCTACATGCAAAGCGGTACTGAAAGGCACAAGAATTGTATGTCATCTTAATCGCCGTGTATGGTGCAATAGCTCATGTGAGTACCAACACTTCAGTTTTATTCATTTAATAAAAAATCACTTTAAGTGTTTTTTTCCATACAAAAAAAAAAAAAATTTTTTTTTCTCACGCATGGAGCAACTCATACCCTTCATACTATATTATTAAAACAAAGGGAAGTATACTAAACACAATACATATTTTTATTTATTAATTTCTGACATTAAGTTTCTATGATATGGAGCTTGATTTTTCAGACCACTGTGCGTCGCGATCCAACATCAGACGGAAAATCAGATGGGAGTTTGTTCTCCGTACCTATAGTGACGGGCGTTTTGATGGTGCGGAACTATTTCACGATTCGTGATATAAGTATTTTTTTTATAGATTATTTACTTTCAAAATACTTAAATTTTATAGTTAGATTATTCTGAAAACAAACCAACACGACGATTTAATGATCTTTAAAAAAGTTTTTACTACAACATTACATATACACATAAGTCGATAAAGATTATTTAAAGATTCCATAAAACACAGTCGTATTTACAGTTAAATACTAGATTATTCCGAAAAACAAAAGCTGATTATATCATAAGAAGACATTTTCACAGAAATTAAAATAAAAACTATTATTAGAACGTGAAAATCGTGTTAATAAAGATAACAAACTTCCGTTACTATAATGTTTCGAAAACTTCCTTTTTTAACTAAGTAACTGACTATTCAAATTGCTCTCAACAAAAAAGCTGCGTACTTAAAACTAGGATTCCAGTAGATACGACTTTGTTCTTAGGACCCGTCGATTTGCATTGCCTCGAATGATTAAAGCCCTCTCACCTGCGGCTCTGGCTTCAAACCATTATCGACAATGCAAATGCTAGCCCGTTCTCGGCTGTAATGTATGTAGGTACTATTTATTTATAAATCTAATCGGCTGGATCTTCTTTATTTTTAGGTTTCTTGTAGTTTTTTTTACTTTTTAATCGAATCATTATTCTAGCATAGAATAAGCAGTCCGCTCGCAACGCAATTAACGTAGTTTGCAAATGTGAAACTATTACTGCTTTAATGGCATTTTTTATAAAAGTTTTGTTAAAAGCTTCGAGTTATAGGTACAAAGGAACTGTCATAAAAGCTAAGTGTTCACAGTTTACCCATCGCCTTAGCATCGCGGCCATTCATAGGCGCTGAAGCTCAGCCGTTAAAAGTGCCTTTCGGATTTCCACGCTTTATAAAATTCTCTTCCATTTGAGTTTTTCAGCTCCACATTCCCGACTAAGTAATGAATTTGAGAACAATAAGCCACATTCGGCTTTGTTAGTATCGGCACAGAATATATAATAGGTATCGATAATGAATGGCTTTTCGTAAATAGGGTATTTTCCAAATTTATGAAAACTGCTTATATTTAAAGATTAGGACGAACAATTTAACAGAAAAAATAAATAAAATAAATAATGGCTTTTTTCTCCATTAAACCAATTAAAATCAAATATATTTTTAATGCTTTTGAATTTACCGCCAAAACGCTCGGTTCAATGATGTCTGCTGTGTGACGTCAACTTTGTGTAAACAATTTCAACATCTTTGTAGTCTGTGTTACAATTTACTCTATAGTTTACACAAAGTTGACGTCACTCAGTAGATGTCATTGAACCGAGCGTTTTGGCGGTAAATTCAAAACTATTAAAAATAAATTTGACTTTAATTGGTTTAATGGAGAAAAAAAGACATTAATTTATCATTATTTTTTCTGTTAAATTGTTCGTCCCAATCTTTAAATATAAGCACTTTTCAAAAATTTGGAAAATACCCTATTACAAATTGTATTACTTTCGTTTGCACTATATTACAAAGCGTAGGTATAGGTACCTACCATAATGTTAGCTCGGTGTACGGTATAGAAAGTTTCAGTTTAAAAAGGATAAAAATAAGTACCTAATATAAGTATATAAGAGAACAGCCCCTAAGGCATAGATTATAAATAAAAAAAAAATAACCAAGACCAAGAGAAAAATACTAAATCCATGGTCTTAATGTTCTCTCCACATAAATACGAAGGGAGCAGGTGAAAAATCATTTTTTTTAATCGCGCAGAAACAAGATAATATTGTTTTATTCCTTTATGATATTATAATTTCCCACTTTGATTTCAGTAATAGAAGGATCCGTAGCCCCACAGCTCACCCAGCCATATTAAATAACGCTTGAATTTCAACGCCTTGATTTATGTCAAGTGCACCTACGAATACAATTATTCCAATTTAATTTGAATTTAAAATCGCACCCTGAGGTAGCGTAGGCGACAGACGAGCAGCTATATTTCAAAGTGAAGATTATCGGTTGGCACATTTGCGAGTTTTTATATCTTTTTAGTACTTTCAGATATCAGTATTCTTTAGCTGGTTTTATGTCTTTGATAATTTATTAAAACATGGCACATTTTTTCTAAGTGTTAAATGTATAAACATTGAATTAAACCCCTCGTGTTTGATTCACTTCTCAAGCTTACGCGCTCACTAATAGACATGAAATAAAACACTTTTTAACGGATACTAGCGCGGTTTTATTGAAAGTACTTTAGTAATTAGTTGGTAATGATAATTAACTTCAGTCCCCCGTGACCACGGCAGCTCCAAAGGTACCGAAACGTCGGAAAAATCTAAAATCAAACCAAATTCCAACTAATTACCAAAGTACTTTCAATAAAACCGCGCTAGTATCCGTTAATAGTAGATTGTTATACAAGACGCTAAAATGACCCATTCCATACGAGGTAGTTTTATTCCCGAGCTTTAGCGAGGGAATAAATAGAAACCGAGTTACAATGGGTTTTAGCGTCGTGTGTTACACTCTACTTTTCACTACGATTGCGAGAAAATAAAATACAATATTGAATACCTAGTTTATACTTCCGTAAACGAATCCACTCGTTTTTCTATCCTCCACTTCATAAACTTTTCATACAGTATTTAAATAAATGATTTGTGCTTGACGGCAAAAGATTAAAATTATTTCTTTCCTATTACTTACAGTCACACAATTCAATCAGTTTGGTATTAGAGAAAAATTCTAAAGATTTCGCGCCTTTTTTTAATTTCTACTGTAGCAGGTAGCAGCTAAGAAACACAATGCATTTCGCATTCTACGATCAAACTTAAAGTCACAGAGTATAAATAAGTCTATGATTTCACCGAAGAGATCGCTGCTTTTAGTTCCATTTTCAAAAATAAAAATTAGAAACAGTATTAAGTCGAGCGAGTCTTTATTCGTGATTATGAATAAAGACTTTTTCGTTTTAGTAGGCTCATTGGTAATAGACAAACATTAAAAAAGAAAAAACTTTATCCCCTAGGGGTAATTTTGCTATTTTATCCTGGCTCTTGTACCTTACAATGACGTACTTTTAGAGCAAGAGGAGTGAAATAGTAGATTGTTATACAAGACGCTAAAATGACCCATTGCATACGAGGTAGTTTTATTCCCGAGCTTTAGCGAGGGAATAAATAGAAACCGAGTTACAATGGGTTTTAGCGTCGTGTGTTACACTCTACTTTTCACTACGATTGCGAAAAAATAAAATCCAATATTAAATTTTAATACCTATAGTTTATACTTCCGTAAACGAATCCACTCGTTTTTCTATCCTCCACTTCATAAACTTTTCATACAGTATTTAAATAAATGATTTGTGCTTGACGGCAAAAGATTAAAATTATTTCTATCCTATTACTTACTTACAGTCACACAATTCAATCAGTTTGGAATGAGAGAAAAATTCTAAAGATTTCGCGCCAGTTAATTTCTACTGTAGCAGCTAAGAAACACAATGCATACGCATTTTAAACTAAAAGTCACAGAGTATAAATAAGTCTATGATTTCACCGAAGAGATCGCTGCTTTTTTTCAAATTTTCAAAAATCGAGCGAGTTTTTAGTCGTAATTATGAATAAAGACTTTTTCGTTTTAGTAGGTTCATTGGTAATAGACAAACATTAAAAAAGAAAAAACTTTATCCCCTAGGGGTATTTATGCTATTTTATCCTGACTCTTGTACCTTACAATGACGGACTTTTTGAGCAAGAGGAGTGAAAAAAGTGTTTTAGGTACTTCGTGTCTGAGGTAAACTATCTATGTGTTTAAGGACTTATTTACAAGTGACGAAAAAACGAAAAAACACACAAGCGTTAATTAACTACTTTTGTAAGTTTATTTTAGTGCTCGACAGAAAAGGCGCTACAGTTACAATGGGTATTTTACCCATTGTAACTTAATGTAGTAGTAACGTGATACTGATCCTATTTCGGCCCACCCACGTCAACCAATCAGAGGGAACTAAATAAAAGAATAATGGATGGTTCAGCAATAACTTACCTGTAATTTATACGTAGGTTATTAATCAACATTCTATTATGTCTATTCCCATGATCTGCGCATAATCAGTTGAATAATGGATTTCATTACCATTGCTAATGTGTCATTTCATCAGAGAATAAAGAATAATATTTGACCTCGTCACTTAGAGGTTACTTATTTCTGTTAAAGCTGATAAGTTTCTTGCGCCCGTTCTTCTTGTCATTTAAAAAGTCTGTAACGAGCATTGAAATGAATGTAAACTAGAATGGACAGATCTACGGCACAAATTGCCGCAGCGATTGCAAAGATGGCGGCTACGCATGGACAGTGCGAGCGTGAGTTGTCAAAGAAAAAGTAGCATGCACGCAGATGCGACACATTCTTCATAGGTAATGATTAGGATATACCTACTTGTTTAATAATATTGCATAAAATTATACTAAGAACGCAATTTAATTAGGTAATAGGTACATGTTAATACTTACTCGAAAAATAAAAAAAGGAGGATGGGCATTGAGTATCCGCACTCATAACAATTATTTGGTGTCGTCGAATAGATTTTTTATTAGGAAAATATAAGGTACTATATGGAAGGAAACATAGAAAAATATTTTTCCATGTATCCATAGTAATAATAATAATGATTAGGATATACTACTTGTTTAATAAAATTGCATAAAATTATAGTAAGAACGCAATTTAATTAGGTGATTGGTACATGTGAATACTTACTCGAAAAAGGAGGATGGGCATTTAGTACCCGTATTTGATGTCGTCGAATAGATTTTTTATTAGGAAAAATATTTCTATGGCAACATGGAAAAATATTTACTAACCCAGATCCTTTTCCGGAAATCGCGGAAAGCTCACAAAGTGCTAGTTCTACTAGTTGATATCATAATAATTGCATATACGATATTATTATAAAAAAAATGCAAATACGATTTTACATATACTCTGCTTTATCTGCTGCTTATAATAATTATTCTGTCATAGCATTAAAGAAATAAACGAATTGAAATAAAAATCTATAATTGCAATTAAATCTTATAAAATTGAAATTAAAAAGGGAAGATAAGGCACTAGCTAGCGTCTAGAAAATGCGCCCTCAAAATTAAAGCGTTGAATAAACGTACTAATGAATTCTATAATTCAAAAACACATTGAAACGTACTGGGGATCAAACCGGCTGGCACAGCGCCTATCCAAATGGTAGTCAACGGCATTAGTAAAGTAAAGTAAGCTTTTATTTGGCGTTTTCAATACAATACAATACAGATTTTAAATATTAGAATTAGACGACCGAAAGGTCTGTCCAGGCTCAGCTTGTGTTGTGGAGTCTATTCCACAACGCTGGTTTTCAGCTGGACCCATAAATATATTAAAAATATAAAATATATTTTAAGAGAAAACACATTAACCACTATACCATCGACGATGCCAAAACTGATGTAGGTATAATACAGTCTAAAATAGTCAAAACAAAAAATGTAACAAAAACATATTGTGTTGATTTTTTTTTTCTTTAAACTACCTGAGGGATAACGGGACTCGGGAGCAATAAGACGACGTCTTCACGGTAGTACAAATGTATTGTCACTAAAGCGAGCACACACACATCAAACCGGCCATACAAAAGTTTAACATATACCCCCAATTACCCATACATTACACCTCCCAGGTTATTTTGACAATACTACTTAACTAATAATAACTTAAACATACAATGGGAAAACTTACAGAGATTGTTTCTCAACTTAATACACCACCGCATCCATTGACAACCCTACGAGTACATGATTAAGGCACTTCAAAATTTACTACAGGTTTCCTGATCCTTCGGGAATATCTGTGTCCGAGCTGAGTCGATGGAACATCAATTGGAATCTGAGGTTGTTCACTAGAATCAGTTTTATCAGCTTGAGTTTCATCAGTTGACTGTGTTTCGGGCAGGTTAACAGATTCCAATTGATCTTTTCCAGCAACGATAACATCCTCATCCGACCTCTTTTCCGTACCGCAGGTAACATCAGAAAGTGTGGATCTTCGTCTAATTTGATCTACATGTCTTTTTAGAAGTTGACCGTCATCCCTTACTACCGATAACCTTCGCGGATCGTTGCCTTCCCTTTCCTGCTCAGTGATGGTACCCTTGACCCACTTATCATTACCCGTATACTCTCGCACCCATACTGTATCGCCATCTTTAAATTCCCGCCTGACACCCCCCGCGTATTCAGTCTGGCGCTGCTGGGCCGCGCCGACCCTGTCCCGCACGCCGCGCCCCGGCCGCAGCAGGTCCAGCCGACTGCGTAGCGGACGACGTTGCAATAGTACAGCTGGCGTCTCACCCGTACTAGCGTGTATTGTATTACGATATGCTAACAAAAACGTTTGTAACGCTGCGTCTACATCTATATGGTCCTTAAATGCCTTTTTTATTGCGCGTTTACAAATTTTCACCGCATTCTCGGCGGCACCATTCGACGATGGATGATAGGTTGGGGAAAAGCTTTGGTGAATACCGTTACTAATTAAAAAGTTGCGAAATTCGACACTCGTAAACGGCGGCCCTTGATCTGAGACTAGCTCCTCCGGTAAACCGAATCTTGCAAATGTTCTGCGTAATACTTTAATAACGTTTGTCGCGTTGGTTCTATTCATTTCAAAAATCTCTAGCCATTTAGATGTTGAATCAATTAAAACTAAGAACGTTAGATTTTTATAAGGACCGAGAAAATCAATATGCAACCTCGTCCATGGTCTAGAATGGTAACGCCAAGGCGTGGGCGGCGCCCGAGGAGGAGCGTCGGCTACCGCCGCACACGTTTCACAATTGTTACAAAGTTGTTCTATAGCTTTATCTATTTTAGGCCACCACACATAGCTACGAGCGAGGCCCTTCATTTTGACTATGCCCATGTGACCACTATGCAACTGTACTAAAATGTCTTTTTCTAACGCACTAGGTACGACTATGCGATAACCCCACATGACGCAACCGCCTTCAATGTATATCTCATGTCGTCTCACAAAATAAGGCTGCAATTGCTCATCTTTGCATTCCTGGGGCCACCCTGACTGTGCGTACAACATTATTCTACTAAGTATTACATCAGTTGCCGTCGCTTTTCTAACCTCACTGCTCGTAATCGGCAAAAAATGTTCTACAAAATTCAAATAACTACTTTCTTTACTGTTTTCGCGCACAGTTACTGTTTGTGGCAATCGCGACAAACCGTCAGCACAGTTTTTACTCGATGACACATACTCGATATCATAGTTGTAGCCGGATAACAGAATCGCCCATCGCTGTAAGCGTGATGCGGCCATAAGTGGTATACCCACTTTATTACCAAATATGTAAGTTAGCGGTTTATGATCCGTTCTAAGTATGAATTTGCGACCATATAGATATTGATGAAATTTACGCACCCCGTACACAATGGCAAGCGCTTCCCTATCTATTTGTGCGTAATCCTTTTCTGCGCGGGTGAGAGTGCGCGAGGCGAACGCCACTGGGCGCTCGCCCTCGCACGTTAGGTGCGATATCACCGCGCCCAACCCCACGCCACTCGCGTCTGTCGTTAGCACCAACGGCAAATCACTCGAGTAATGAATTAATACTTCGCTGCTAGCCAGTAATTCTTTTACTTTAGAAAAAGCCTGCGTGCAATCTGAATCGAAATTGAACTTTACCCCCACTCTTAACAGCCTGTATAAAGGAGATAAAATTGTACTAAGATTTTTTATGAATTTACCGTAATACATGACCATGCCAATAAATGCTTTCAATTCTGAAACTGTCGTAGGGGCTGGCGTTTTTATGATTGCTTGAACTTTCTCGGGACATGTGTGGACCCCGTCCTTACTTATAATGTGCCCTAGATATTTCACAGAATCGGCAAAAAAAACACATTTTTCCTTCTTTACTTTTAATCCAAACTTTTGTAAACGTTCAAATACTTTATGTAAATTATCAATATGATTTTCCTTAGAAACTCCCGTTATAATAATGTCATCTAAGAAAACCCCCACATGAGGTAAATCTGCAAAAAGCTGCTCGAGTCTTCTTTGAAAAATGCCCGGACTAGACGACAGACCAAATACCAACCTATTATACATAAACAACCCTTTATGAGTATTTATAACGGTATACTTTTTCGTGTCATCGAGTTCGAACTGTGCGTACGCTTGCGATAAGTCAATTTTACTAAAATGTATTCCGCCTTTTAAGCGAACTAACAAATCTTCCATCCTAGGCAAGGGATACCGATCAACTTCTATTACTTTGTTTAACGTTAACTTATAATCTGCACAAATTCTAACATTACCGTCCTTCTTCATGACTGGTACGATCGGTGTCGCCCAATCAGCGCGCTCCACCGGCGTGAGGATGCCATCGCGCACCATGTCGGCGAGCGCGTTCTCCACGGGCTCGCGCAGCGCGTACGCCAGGGGGCGCGCGCGCATAAACACCGGCCGCGCGCCGTCGCGCACCGCGATGCTCACGGTGCCGCCCGTAAATCGACCCAGCCCGTCCGCAAACACCTCACAATATATAGAACTGAAAAGTGATACATCGAATTGATTAATGTTCTGTACCGGCAACAAACTATTTCCGAATGGTGGCAATTGAATGTTTAGAGACGCCATCCACTGTCTGCCTAATAACATAGTTTTGCCATTCTCTATGACATACAGATCCAACCGATCAGCTGTACTATTGTATTTTACAATTGGACGAATTAATCCTAACGGCTTTATCGTTTCCCCTGTATAATACCTTAAAATTATATTACAAGGTTCTAGAGGTAAATATTTTAACAAGTTCTGATAACATTCTCGGCTTATGCAAGAAATAGCACTACCTGTATCACACTCCATATCAATATTTTTTCCTTCAATATTCATCGTGATATATATAGGCTTGCACTGTGATAACGATAATTGTGAAAGTTCAATAGTAATTACCTCCTCATCACTGGTAACATCTCCGTCGTCTTCGTCTCCCACCTGAGTGACCGTCGTCACACTATGCTGATTCGTCATGTTCGGACACATGCGCCGTAGATGCCCTCGCTGATTGCATACACGACATACGTAACGCAGGAACTTGCATCCCGCCGAATCATGTCCAGCCCCGCACACCGTACACTGCCGCTGCTCCCGCCGAGCCCGCTCAGCTGGTGGCGCGGGCGCATGCTGTGCGCGCGCACCCCGCTGTCCGCGAATGCCGCCACCGCTCGTGCCACCGCGATATGCCCCCGCCGTCGTCGATCGCTCCGACCCCGCTCCCATAGGTCGCCGATCCACTCTCAATGCTTGACATTCGACTGATGTACTCGATGTCCTTCCTTGACCTTCGACCACAGCTGCATCCTTTTCTGCTGCTTCCATGCTGATCGCTAATCTATAGGCTTTTCCAAAATCCAACTCATTTTCAGAAAATAACCTCTGACGAATAACTTCACTGCGTATTCCGCACACCAGCTGGTCTCTCAGGTTCTCCTCGAGTCCTGCTTGAAATTCACACGTCTTGGACATTTTTTTCAAAATAGCTATAAATTCCGAAATGCTCTCATCGGCCATTTGCTTTCTATTCCTAAATTTATATCTTTCTGCCAGTATGCTTGGTTTTGGTTGAAGGTATTTTGTCATTACCTCACATAATTCGCCGAACTTTTTATCCTTCGGTTTAATCGGCGTGCACAAATTCACTAACAGCTCATAACTTTCTGCGCCCATAACTGTTATAAGCGTTGGGACTTGGATATCGGCCGCTATTTTGTTCACTAAAAAATATTGTTCCAACCTTTCCACATACAGTTGCCAATCGTCTTTATGCAAGTCGAATTCAGTTATTTTTCCAATAGACATTGTGAATAATACTTTAACACACGCGTAGGTTACAATTACTAATTATTTATAATAATTATCACTATCTCGTCGCCACTGAGGGATAACGGGACTCGGGAGCAATAAGACGACGTCTTCACGGTAGTACAAATGTATTGTCACTAAAGCGAGCACACACACATCAAACCGGCCATACAAAAGTTTAACATATACCCCCAATTACCCATACATTACACTACCGAGTCAGATTTTGATGCCGCTTTGCATAAAGGTGTAGTTGAGGTATCCCTACATAAATACAACAACAGTGTCGCTATTGGTTCATGGACCACTTCCTATACAAATTTTCCCACTCTCCTTTCTCATAGACAATTACTCTATTGAGCACTTTTACGCGCGTTTTTTTTCTAGATAGATATTCGTGCTAGGGGTAATGTAGGTACACATTCGAACTCACTATTTGCCTTGCCACTCGAGCGGGATGAGTAATTGCGGCAATGGAGCACAATTGTTCTGTGCACGGATGTGCCTTGACAACAAAATACAGTAGGGATTTAAGATTAATAATCACTTTTAATTAATTTTTCTTTTTTGACAAGCCCCTGCACATATTTTTCGCCTGACAGCGTAAGTTTAGTACCTACACTGTGGCGGCGCGCGGTGGTGTTGTCCTACATTATAGGCAGTTCTTAACGGAATATAATAATATACTTATATTGTAAAACTGTGCTATTAGTTCACCTATCAAAGTTTAGTACCTACGTATACAATCTGTTTAGTTCACTTTTCATATTCTATGATTTTCATACAAAATGTCGGCTCAGTAGAAATAATGTATAAAAATTAGTTTTGGTTGGTTTATGTTGATGTTTTGTTTACGTAACCGATGATAAGTCGCTCCACTATTTTTTACTTCGTAGTGGCACGATTTTTGCACGTCTTCAACACACAGGTCGGCATTTTTATCGGCACAATTACACCGTGCGTTCGCGGTGAGCGTTGGCGAGTGACTAAATGAGTTGAGGTCAATTGACCTCAACGCGTGGAGCAAAAATCGGGGCCGCGAGACTTGTACTTATTATGTATTCTGTGCCGCGAGGTCGATTCTATACATACATTTCAATGGTAACGAGTGGTAGGAAAATATAGGCGATTCAAAAGTACTTAATTATAAAGTTTATTATAAAACATTTTGACTTTGACTTGAACTAAACATTTAAGTGTGATAATATGTAATTATGAAAATGTATTGAAATGAAAGTTCATAGTTAACATAATACATTTATCCATAGTGTTATTCATATTACAGTTTTCGGCATCCGCAATCTCAACTTTTTTTAAATACTTTCCCGTATTATTAAAAAAAACGATTGCTCTATAAACCTTTTAAAGTTTAGTGTTTTACGGAAGAATAAGACAAAATGCGTCTGATTTTTATGAATATGTATCACGGTTAGTTTTAGTGTGGATGTGTTATTAATAGCGATAATTCATTATTGAGGATTTATAGGTATTGTTATTTTATTTAGAAATACAACGACATCAAAGGTCTTCAAGACATTATTTTCAAAAAAACAACTTTAACATCTTTAACATTGATCAAATAATTAAGATGAATAGATAATGAAAAATATTAGAAAAAATCGGCTCACCCGTAGCAACCGTCTAAGTTGCTACGGGTGAGCCGATTTTTTCTAATATTTTTCATTATCTATTCATCTTAATATAAAAATAGCATTGTGAATGCAAAAATCTAAAAGTTTAAATTGATCAAATAAATTCAACATAAAATAACAACTCTATTTCATTGATTTATAGTCTCCCAATGAAAAATGTGCAACAATCGAAGAAGAAATATGAAGCATTCCTTATCAGTGACAGACCATTTAACAGTGAAGCTGTTACAAAGATTTTTGTGGACAATGAGCAGAACGACCGAACCTACCAACTTTAAATTACCCGCTATATATTTGATGGGCATTCGCACAAACGCCGCTGTGCATACAAAATAATACTGTCCCATTTGTATTCGAAAATGGTGGTGGCATACTAAATGTGTTCACATTTCAGAGATCTCCTTTTGACTGATCGCTGTAATTCGAGGAGTTGGGAATTAAAAAGTTTCTTGCCAAGTTTTTTCGACGACATCGTTTTGGGGCAACGACGCGAGACGTTTATGAAATCGATTAAGAGGTTCAGATAAATGGGGAGATAAGTTTTTCTAGAAATTAATTTGAGTAATCAATAAGAAAATGGTTATTTTACTACTGGAATATACGACAGTGGTATGGACAAAGTCAGAGAAAGACAGCAGAAGTAAATGCCAAAAAAAACCCAGCCAAGTGCGAGTCGGACTCGCGCACGAAGGGTTCCGTACCATTATCTATACAACATTGTTGTAGGTATGGAAGCACCCTATTTTAATTAAATTATTTCCCTTCGGCCGCATACGAAACCGTATTATTTATTGTTAAAGTGAATATACAACTAAATATTCTGTGCATGAATATTTTAACCGTATCGAGCAAAAAGGGGCAAAAATCACGTTTGTTATTATATGGTTAAACGTTTATTTTATTCTGTTTTCAGTATTCATTTGTTGTTATCATCTGTGAAAATTTCAACTGTTTAGCTATCATGGTTCATGAGATACAGCCTGGTGACAGACAGAGGGACAATGGAGTCTTAGTAATAGGGTCCCGTTTTGGGTACGGAACCCTAAAAATGATAAAAAACTCGTTTTATATCTCCTAAAAAACTCGTGGATATATAGGTACATATTACTCAATATATAGCTTGACAAGTTGGATCGACGCAGCGGAGTGCATTGTGCCAAGCTTTAAAATAAATCAAATTTAGAAGCGAGCCAAGCAACACTACGCTCTTAGTCATCCATCCACATTTACAAAATAATTAACTATTCAAAAACTTAAAAAAGATAGTTTCGAAAAAGGCGATAAATGCTCTATTAAAGTTTCTTTCTTAGGTACTCTTTACATAAATGCAATACTTATAATCTTGGCGAGTTCATTTGCTTTAAAAATAATCTTGTTAAATATATACAGGCTCCATTTTTATTCACTCTCCATAAGGATGTGTTTAGTCCATGAAACATGTGTCGAAATAAATGCCACAAAATTTTGGTTATCTCTAACTAAACTGATCAGCTGATCACGTGATCTCTTTGTTTAGTATGGAAAGTTTTTTTTACATATTTTACCCTATGTTTCTCAGAGAAAGTTGTTCATTTTCATGGGCTGAACTGAGAGTGAATAAAAATACAATGTATATTGTAAAACTTTTCTGCATACTAATATTAATAAAATTATGCAAAAATAGGTACCTATATTATAAACATGCCGCTATTGGAGCGTACAAAGTTCTTCGTTTGTACTGTACTAAGAAAAGTTTCAAGATTATAAATGGAGTTACAATGTTATGTTACTCCATAGATTTCCAATTTTGATAAGTGCCAGCGAGAATCTGTTGTTACAACAAAGTGGCATAACATTCAGCGCGAAATGTCTCCTTTGGTACTCCAAACATGTTTTTGTTTATCTTGGCCATTGATCTAAATGGTTGGGCGACAGTGTATTCAATATCGGCGTTAGTAAAGTGATCTCTTTCGTATTCAGCTGCCGGCGACGAATATAAGATTGGAACAGGCGAGAAGGCGACGTTACAATAGTCTTGTGTAAAGAATTCTGTTTCGGTTTGTCTCATCTGGGAAGAAAAATGAGAGCGTTGGAGCAAACAGAAAATAGCTCAATCACAGGCTTAGTAACGATAATATTTCTATGTAACCTTAGAATAATAACACCTAGAAACCGTGTCCTCGCATGCAAAGTGAGGCAACAGCCAAAATGGCTCAGTATTCAGATTTATATCCTTCATACGCTACCTAATCGTAATTAAAACCCAATAATATAGTAACTAATCCCCTAAAGGTAGGGAAATTGAAACAGTTTTGTACTTATTAGGGATGATTAGGTAATAATGGACAATAAAAATCTGAAAACGGCGCCATTTTGGCTGTTTTAGTTGCGTCACTTTTGACAGTGCGCTTTGTAGGAAATTATCGTTCTAGGTGTTATTATTCTAAGTATGTAGCTAGTATTAACTTACTCATTCTGTGATGTTGCTTAGTAACTGTACTGTCATTTCATAAATCGCGCTGAATAAAATGTTTCACTTACAAAATTTCTTTTGAAATAAATATTTTGCAATGAGTGCCGCCGTTGTCATTATTCAAAGATTTTGACGTTATCTTTCTACTTTATAGGCTTATTTTCACAATGTTAAAGATTTAAGGACTTATTTAAGTAGACTCTATTTAAGTAACATGTACCAAATAAATAAAACATTGCCGTTACATGTTGTTTAAGATTGTGACTGTTTTAGAATATTTGCCATTTCTAATTATCTAGTCTATATATATAAAATTCAAAGTCCTGACTGACTGAGTGAGATATCAACGCACAGCCCAAACCGCTGAACCTAGAGACTTGAAATTTTGCACACAGATACCTTATACAGTGTAGGCATCCACTAAGGAAGGATTTTTGAAAATTCCATCCCTAAGGGGATGAAATAAGGGATGAAAGTTTGTATGAAAGTCCCTCAGTTTTGAAGCTAGGATCTTCAAATTTTGTGTTTAGGCTGATGATTGAAAATAAATAAATACGTGTCTCAGCGTTTTCCAAAATTCTACCCCCGAAGGGGTGAAAAGGGGGATGAAGTTGTGTTTAGAAGATAATCCTTTATTTTTGAAGTAAAAATCGCTAAATTTGAAAGTTAGGCTTATGGATGGAAATCTAACGCAACGCATATTATATTGGTATAATTTCAACCCCCATGGTGATGAAATGGGGGTGCAATGGGGTAAATAAACCTAAAAATCGATATGGATGTCGTTATTGGGGTTTTCTGGGTTGACGATTGCGAAAATAACATTTATTTTGAAGTCCAACACGGTGGACATGATTTAACCCCTAAAGGGGTGAAAATGGGGTTCAAATTTTGTATGGAAAAACAATATGAAATAGACAGTACAACTTTAAACTTCGTAGGAGCACGTCTAAAAATAAATCTACATATATTTTGTTATTTTGAAAATCAACCCCGTAGGGGGTAAATGGGGTAAGTAAACATAAAAATCGATATGGATGTCGTTCTTGAGGTTTTATGGGATAGTGATTGCGAAAATGACATTTATTTTGAAGTCCAACACGGTGGACATGATTTAACCCCTAAAGGGGTGAAATCGGGGTTCAAATTTTGTATGGAAAAATAATATTAAATAGACACTACAACTTTAAAATTCGTTGGAACACATCTAAAAATTATATATTTTGTTATTTTGAAAATCATCCCTTAGGGGTAAATGGGATAAGTAAACATGAAAATCGATGTGGATGTCGTTTTTGAGGTTTTATGGGATGGTGATTGCGAAAATGACATTAATTTATAGTCCAACAAGGTGGACATGATTTTAACCCCTACAGGGGTTCAAATTTTGCATGGAAAAAGAATATGAAATAGATATTACAATTTTAAATTACAATTTTAAAATTCGTAGGAGCACGTCTAGAAATAAATAGGCAATTACATACCTATTTTGTTATTTTGAAAATCATTCCTTAGAGGTACTTAAATGGGGTAAGTAAACATGAAAATCGATGTGGATGTCGTTTTTGAGCTTTTAAGGGGACAGGGACGGGGACAAGATACCTACTAATATCTCTGTACCAATTCTGATTATTGTAAAAAACTAGCTTCCGCCCGCGACTTCGTCCGCGTGGATATTAGAGAAAATCCTTAGGGAACCTTCAACCAGGATCTGACCAGCCGTTTTTACGCGATTAGGCGGGTCCCCACCAAGCGAGCAGCCTCGTGCGAGGCCCGCCTCACGAGGCAAACGTCTTGCCTCGCGAGGCAGCGCGCTTGGTGGGGACCCGCCTAATCGCGTAAAAACGGCTGGTCAGATCCTGGTTGAAGGTTCCCTAAGGATTTTCTCTAATATCCACGCGGACGAAGTCGCGGGCGGAAGCTAGTCTTCTAGATAATTGAAAGTTTAAAATACTTTTAATGATTTGGCTGTAAGTGGAAACTTCACTATGATACTTTTTTTTCGACCTTTTGTTGATTTATCTGTGCAAGGAATATTGTTATGTTTCCTGAATATTATACATAAAATATTTATTATTAGAAATTTAAGCCAAAAAACAAGAAACTGAGTAAGTTAAAATTAGTATTATCGTGATTCATATTAATTGAATATGCAACTATTGCCAGAGCCTATACAAACGTTTCAAGATTGGGCTAATTTACTTAGCAAAGTAACTTCTTAATTACTTAGTAAACTTGGCGCGATTCTCAGTAGAGTTACATTACATGATTGATGGTCGTTAACTTATAAGAAGAACTTTATTAATTAGAATTGCAAAATTGTTTTATTACTAACGTGAAACGTAACGAAAGGGATAAATTGACAATCTAAATTGTCAGTGAGAGTTGTTAGACAAATTATTTGTCCAACAACTTTCACTGTTTTACACTGTTATGGAAAATCTTAATATATAAAATCGTAAACTGAATGACTGAATGACTGACTGACTGACTGACTGATCTATCAACGCACAGCCCAAACCGCTGGACCTAGAGACTTGAAATTTTGCACACAGATTCTTTATACAGTGTAGGCATCCACTAAGGAAGGATTTTTGAAAATTCCATCCCTAAGGGGATGAAATAAGGGATGAAAGTTTGTATGAAAGTCCCTCAGTTTTGAAGCTAGAATCTTCAAACTTTGTGTTTAGGCTAACGATTGAAAATAAATAAATACGGGTCTCAGCGTTTTTCAAAATTCTACCCCCGAAGGGGTCAAAAGGGGGATGAAGTTGTGTATCCTTTATTTTCGAAGTAAAAATTACTAAATTTATAATTTAGGCTTATGGGTAAAAATCTAACGCAACGTATATTGTTTTTGTTATTATTTCAACCCCTATGGGGATGAAATGGGGATGAAAAGGGATAAAAAACCTAAAAATAGATATGGATATCGTTATCGGGGTTTTCTGGGATGACGATTGCAAAAATGTCATTTATTTTGAAGTCCAACACGGTGGAATTTATTTTAGCCCTAAAGGGGTGAAAATGGGGTTCAAATTTTGTATGGAAAAATAATATAAAATAGACATTACAACTTTCAACTTCGTAGGAGCACGTCTAAAACTAAATAGGCAAACATATATTTTGTGTATTTGAAAATCAACCCCTTAGGGGCTTAATGGGGTGAGTAAACATAAAAATCGATATGGATGTCGTTTTCGAGGTTTTATGGGATGGTGATTGCGAAAATGAGATTTATTTTGAAGTCCAACACGGTGGACATGTTTTAACCCCTAAAAAGGTGAAAATTAAGTTAAATTTTGTATGGAAAAATAATATAAAATAGACTAGCAACTTTAAACTTCGTAGGAGTATATATACAAATAAATAGGCAAACATATATTTTGTAATTATGAAAATCAACCCCTTAGGTAAATGGGGGTGAGTAAACATAAAAATCGATATGGATATCGTTCGTGAGGTTTTGTGGGATAGTGATTGCAAAAATGAGTTTTATTTTGAAGTTCAACACGGTTGACATGATTTAACCCCTAAAAGGGTGAAAATGGGGTTCAAATTTTGAATGAAAAAATAATATAAAATAGATATTACAACTTTAAAATTCGTTGGAGCATTTCTAAAATTAAATAGGCAAACACATATTTTGTTATTTTGAAAATCATCCCTTAGGGATGGGATAAGTAAAGATGATAATCGATGTGGATGTCGTTCTTGAGGTTTCATGGGATGGTGATTGCGAAAATGACATTTATTTTGAAGTCCTACACGGTGGACATGATTGGACCTGGACATGCACATCCAAGGGACGGGGACAGGGACGGGAACGGGGAAGGGACGGGTACGGGACTGGGACCGGGACCGGGAACGGGAACGGGAACGGGAGCGGGAGCGGGAGCGGGAGCGGGAGAGAGAGCGGGAGCGGGAGCGGGAGAGAGAGCGGGAGCGGGAGCGGGAACGGGAACGGGAACGGGAACGGGAACGGGAGCGGGAGCGGGAACGGGAACGGGAACGGGAACGGGAACGGGAACGGGAACGGGAACGGGAACGGGAACGGGAACGGGAACGGGAACGGGAACGGGAACGGGAACGGGAACGGGAACGGGAACGGGAACGGGAACGGGAACGGGAACGGGAACGGGAACGGGAACGGGAACGGGAACGGGAACGGGAACGGGAACGGGAACGGGAACGGGAACGGGAACGGGAACGGGAACGGGAACGGGAACGGGAACGGGAACGGGAACGGGAACGGGAACGGGAACGGGAACGGGAACGGGAACGGGAACGGGAACGGGAACGGGAACGGGAACGGGAACGGGAACGGGAACGGGAACGGGAACGGGAACGGGAGCGGGAACGGGAACGGGAACGGGAGCGGGAGCGGGAGCGGGAGCGGGAGCGGGAGCGGGAGCGGGAGCGGGAGCGGGAGCGGGAGCGGGAGCGGGAGCGGGAACGGGAACGGGAACGGGAACGGGAACGGGAACGGGAACGGGAACGGGAACGGGAACGGGAACGGGAACGGGAACGGGAACGGGAACGGGAACGGGAACGGGAACGGGAACGGGAACGGGAACGGGAACGGGAACGGGAACGGGAACGGGAACGGGAACGGGAACGGGAACGGGAACGGGAACGGGAACGGGAACGGGAACGGGAACGGGAACGGGAACGGGAACGGGAACGGGAACGGGAACGGGAACGGGAACGGGAACGGGAACGGGAACGGGAACGGGAACGGGAACGGGAACGGGAACGGGAACGGGAACGGGAACGGGAACGGGAACGGGAACGGGAACGGGAACGGGAACGGGAACGGGAACGGGAACGGGAACGGGAACGGGAACGGGAACGGGAACGGGAACGGGAACGGGAACGGGAACGGGAACGGGAACGGGAACGGGAACGGGAACGGGAACGGGAACGGGAACGGGAACGGGAACGGGAACGGGAACGGGAACGGGAACGGGAACGGGAACGGGAACGGGAACGGGAACGGGAACGGGAACGGGAACGGGAACGGGAACGGGAACGGGAACGGGAACGGGAACGGGAACGGGAACGGGAACGGGAACGGGAACGGGAACGGGAACGGGAACGGGAACGGGAACGGGAACGTGAACGGGAACTTGAACGGAACGAAAACGGGAACGGGAAACCTCGTGCGAGGTCCGCCACACGCGGCAAATGTTTTGCCTCGCGAGGTAGCGCGCTTGGTGGAGATCCGCCTAATCGCGTAAAAATGGCTGGTTGGATCCTGGTTGAAGGTTCCTTAAGGATTTTCTCTAATATCCACGCGGACGAAGTCGCGGGCAGAAGCTAGTATATAATATTTGTGGAGCATTTTTGTTTCTGTGACCACTAATCTTTCTTTACGTGTGAAAATTGCTGTAATTTATTTTTCAAAATATTAGTAATCCTACTAATATTATAAATGTGAACGTTTGTGTCCTCAATCGCGCAAAAACTACTGAACGGATTTGGTTGAAATTTAACACACAGATAGTAGATAGCCTAGATAAAAAGATACAATACTTTTTATCCCGATATTTCCACGGGAACGGGAACCACGCGGGTGAAACCGCGGGCGGCCGCTAGTATTAAATACGTTTTAGTAATAAGTATTTTAACTAAACTGTATTTAAAAAATCCGCGCAAGTCCAATTTTTAACTTTACAAATTCAAATTACAGGCAACTTTCCACAAGGTCACAATGTTGTTTGAATAAATTAATTTCTTTCTACTTTCATTCATCACAATAAAACATTGTTAAGGATATCTTCTAACTTTTTCTTCCCATATAACGACTTGAGTGATTCGGCAATAAACCTTGCTACAAAGTAGGACCAAGTTGTTGCAAAAAGCAAATCTATCATAGATACCATCTGTTTCCACCCTCAGTATTGCCACAGTACATATTAGTATGTATGCTAAAGCAGTATCTCCATTAAGCCCTTTTCTCGACGCGCCGCCGGCCGCCGCCCTCATCGCCGTCGTCGGAAGGCTTGGTTTGGCATTCTATGCGTGGCGGCGGCGGTGAGCGGGCGGGGCGGCGCGGCGGCAGCGTGTGGTCTGAATAAGCACGACGCGATACTTTGCGACTTGCTGGCTGCTGCCGCTGCTGGGCTGCACAGCCCCTCTACTCAAATGACCAACATTACACAGTCTTTACAAAATGCAGGTGTTGAAATGTGTGAAACTATGCTTAATTTTAATGACGGGAAAAATGTTAATATTAGGACTACCTATTATTTTCAATCATTGTTTACTTTGTTTCACACAATGATATGTTTCATATTGATAGATCGTTTAGTTCAAAAGTTACAACGTTTTGTTTACAGTATCAAAAAGAACTTTAAAAAATATATAAAAAAGTGGTAGTTTTTTTTATATTTTTCCCATCGATTAAATCAAGCATTAGTTTTTATTTGTGTACTTTATAAAGACTTACACTGTAAGTATGCATTTGAACGCTATGCTTAATAATAATTATTCTTCTTCTTCTTCTTATGGTGCCTCTCCAACTAGTGAAGGTTGGCAGTCAGCTCCGCGTACTTGGTCCTGTCCTTGGCAAGGCTAAAGAGTTCGGCGGAACTTGTTATTCCAGTCCACTCCCGAATGTTTAGCAACCAAGACTTTCTTCTGCGACCAGGTCTTCTTTTTCCTGCAACTTTCCCCATCATAATTAGTTGCAAGAACTCGTATCTATCGTGCCGAAGCACGTGCTCCAGATATGCAACTTTTCTCTGTTTGACGGTTTGTAAAAGCTTGCGTTTCTGTCTCACTCGTCGCAGAACTTCCTCATTGGTGACTTTATGTCTTTAATAACTATTAAAGCTTAAAATAAGCAGAAAGTGTTTGGGATTTACATAAGTCTGCGAAGGTGATTTAATCGTCTATTGCTCATAGGCACCCATTACACACACAATCTGATCACGCCAGATCGCGCCAGACCGCGCCAGATTGACAGAGATTGATTGTGTAACGTTGTTCGTGATCTGTTTCAATCTGGCGCGGTCTGGCGCGATCTGGCGCGATCTACGTCAATCTGGCCTGGTCTGGCTTAGGGTTGGCACCTTTTTTTCGAGGTAATAGTATTATTTCCAAAACATTTAAACATTATAGTACTTACTTTTGGAATATTTATAAAAATGTAGTTCATATTTATTTTTAACTAGCTTCCGCCCGCGACTACATCCGCGTGGGTGGACATTCGAAAAATGATTAAAAAACAAACATACAAACGAATAGAGAACTTGCAGTCTGCTCATCGCAATCTACTGCTATCCGAAACATGTTTTTTTAAGGCTGAACTGATTAGCCCACATTTATTTTTAACTAGCTTCCGCCCATGACTACATGCGTAAAAATATACAGATGGACAGAGAACCTCCTCATTTTTTTAAGTCGGTTAAAATAAATTGGATTGCCTGAAAGATGATGAAATTTGGCACACAGTTAGTTTGATATCCTAGGAAGTACCTAGCCTATGTACCCTATTTTCATTTTTTAAAGGAAGCTAGTTAAAAATAAATGAGCACTTTATTTTTTAATAAATTTCTCAAAAGCTACCTACTATATTTTTTGCAATTTATTGTAAAATACTTTTTACCTCTATATTATTACTATACCAGGCTATAAACTAAACTATACATGTATGTGTGCCCAAGTTCATCAAAATCAGTTCAGCCTTCTGAATCTGAACTGATTTGGATGAAATTTGGCACTCAGATAGTTGATAGCTTGGTAATTTAGTATTATAAATATCGATATTTGATTTTACACACACAGCGCCATCTAACCCTAGACAACTGATTTTACTAGGTACTTACTTTTCGAAATAGATAGGTACTTCTTGTACGCAGACCCGTCACAGAAATTAAAATATATCATTTCAATTTTGTCCGGGCATCGAACCCGGGACCTCTTGCGTGGTAGACTGGCATGTTGAATACTGTACCACTCAGGTCATCGATCATATCACGCGAAAATTAATGCAAAAAGTTGGCAACCCTACCAAAGACCACCGTGGATCGTGATCTACCAAGATCTACTGCGATCCAGATCTCGCTGGATTGACCGTGTAACGTCGCAAACCAACCGCATCAAATTCCATCAATCTGTGGTTTTGATCAGATCACACCAGATTGACGTGTGTAATGGCCGCCATACAAGCTTTAATGATAAGCGTAGCGTTCAAACGTAAAAAATATCTGCCATTTGAGTCGGTTAGCAGTACTGTTATTTTATTATGTGGCCGCACTGCGGGCTTTGCTTTGAGCTCTCGTAACGACCTGCGGCTGTGTAATTTCACTGATTCGGTAGTTTGTATGTAGTTGAGTTACTGCTTTAGCTATATTCATTATGTGGTAATGCGTAGGGTTAATATATTTTCTATGAGAATCACGTACACGAAGTACATTAAGAAGTGTTTTTGCTAAAGATATCGCGTTAACAAGAAAAGCTTGAGCACGTAATGTAGAAGGACATTCGTCATTTTTATGTTGGATAATAATATGATGAAAAAGGTTTACGGAGATTTTTTATATCTACAGGATGTTTGGTGATAGGCTTATAAAGCCGAATATGGTAAATTATAGGGTATACCATGCTACAACCCCGGAAAATTATTATAAACACTGAAAACCACCACTTTTTTCGCGGAGATTCACCTTATTATTTTTTATTAAATACTAGCGGCCGCCCGCGGTTTCACCCGCGTGGTTCCCGTTCCCGTAGGAATATCGGGATAAAAAGTATTTTATGTTTTAATCCAGGCTATCTAATATCTGTGTGCCAAATTTCAACCAAATCCGTTCTGTAGTTTTTGCGTGATTGAGGAACAAACATCCAAACATCCAAACCCACATACTTTCACATTTATAAGTACATGCAAGACAATTAAACAGTAGATGGTATGTTTAATTATCAAGAGTTTATTTATTTTACGTTTTTTTTTCACATTTGAAAATGGCGTCGTACAGTCGCCATATTGATTTTTCCTAAAAAAAATATAGCCAGTGTCACTCGGGAAGCTGTAAGGACTCTAACAATACCCCATTTATCCAAAACAGTTCCGGCATTTAGAAGTTATGGTGGAATAAAGAAACTCACATACCCACAAACATACATGAACCCTGAACACATATACACTCTTTTTGCTTTGGGCAGTCGTGTAAAAATCGGAACCGTTATAGGATCACTCTGTTGACCGTCTGTCCGTCTGACCCTGTAACTCGGAAACGCGTGGGTTGAAATACCATGCTACAACCCCGGAAAATTATTATAAACACTGAAAACCACCACTTTTTTTTCGCGGAGATTCACCTTATTCTTTTTTATTAAATACTAGCGGCCGCCCGCGGTTTCACCCGCGTGGTTCCCGTTCCCGTGAAAATATCGGGATAAAAAGTATCCTGTGTTTTAATCTAAGCTATCTACTATCTGTGTGCCAAATTTCAAGTAGTTTTTGCGTGATTGAGGAACAAACATCCAAACATCTAAACATCCAAACCCACAAACTTTTACATTTATAATACCTATTAGTAGGATCGTTAGCATAATTCTACATCACATAATAAAAATATTTTTCTTTTCACAAAATATGGATGTCCCTCTTGGGACGATAATTACATTTCTATTTACTGGACTGCTTCATATTAAATTGAATCGCAAATTCAGATTGATACCATTAAATCTCTGCCAAAGCCAAATCAATATTCAGGGAAGTTTTTGCATTCCACTGGTGCCTACATTTGCATTTGATCCAATTTCACTTCCAATATTTGACTGTGTTGTGGGGTCGAGATGTTAAAATAACATAAAAAATTGATTCTTTTTATTTTGATTTAATTAAGTACCTATACAATTTAATATTATATATACTTAGATAAATTAAGTGCTGCATCCCTACACTATAAAGCAGGGGTGCCTATACTTTTTCTTAAGGAGATCAACCTAGCAAAAATTTATGACTAAGAAATAGACATTTTGACCGTTTATTTAACCCACCAATTATTTATCACTAATAATTTTAGATATCCTTGGCTATCGACTTAAAACTTCTAGCAATCGACCGAATGGGCACCTCTACAATATAGAGAGGCATAATGCATAAAGCTAGGGTTTCCTAGGATGACGGGCCAACGGCCGACGGGACCAATATGGCGCGGTTTCTGACGTTACGGTGTCACCTTATTGTTATCATAGACAACATTCAACGCCGCTATATTACGGCCGTTATATGACGGCACCGCTATCCTAGGAAACCCTAGCTTTAGGCGCACCATACGATTATGTGTTTAATTTTGAAATTAGTGAAAAAATACTCTCAACTTTAAATAATGATATAACTTAAAAACTCAGACTTCCAAAATGTATGTTATGGTTTGCTCCGACAAATATAATCCTAACTTATGTATATTATAAATAAATTCGAAAGTAAGTTTATTTGTTTGTTACGCCTTCACGTCTTAACTAGGTACTCAACCGATAAGCAAGAAATTTTGCATATACGTTGTCAGGGGGTACAGAAAGGACAAAGAGTACCTTTCATCAAAAAAATTACTGAAAAAAAAACTTTTTTAACAACACTTTTTTAAAACGGACTAAATTATTACAAAAAATCTTACTTAAACATTAAAACGGACTGGTAAAAACAGACTAAAAAGTATCAAATAAAATTTTCTGTAAATATTTATAACCCTATCTACAGAAATTTTAAACCTAAAAACGTGGGGCGCATTTTGTAAAATTTATCATCCATATTGTCATTAGCATGCGCCCCACGTTTTTAGGTTTAAAATTTCTTTGTAATAATATTTTTTTGGAATAATTTAGTCCGTTTTAAAAACATGTTTTTAAAAAAGTTTTTTTTTCAGTAAATTTTTATTTTCTGCATTTTAGTTAACGAGCTAAGACTAAAAATATACCATCTCCTATCGGAGCACTCGTCAAGACGATTCCAACGAGCCCAAACTCGATGGGGTTGCATGGTTTTATTACAGAGTCCCAGTGGCCTTCTTCCGGCTCCATCATCAGACCCTGGAAACTTTTTCCCAACAAAGTACTCGTCAAGACAATTCAAACGAGCCCAAACTCGATGGGGTTGCATGGTTTTATTATAGAGTTTCTATGGCCTTCCTCCGGCTCCATGATCAGATCCTCGGACACTATTTCCCATTAAAGTACTCGTCAAGATGATTCAAACGAGCCCAAAATCGATGGGATTGCATGGTTTTACTACCGAGTTCCAGTGGGCTTCTTCCGGCTTCATCATCAGACCCTGGAAACCATTTCCCAACAAAGAACTCGTCAAGACGATTCAAACTAGCCCAAATTTGATGGGGTTGCACGGTTTCAAAATTGAGTTCCTATGGCATGGCCTTTCGGCTTCATCATCAGACCCTGGACCTCATCTCCCATTAGAGTACTCGTTAAGACGATGCTAACGAGCTCAAACACGATGGGGTTGTATGGTTTCATCATAGAGTTCCTGTGGCCTTCTTCCGGCTTCATCATCAGATCAGCTTAATTACACCATAATATTTCATTGCCTTCCAGTTCTGACCTATGTTTAAAGTTTCAAGTCTCTAGCTCATCGGGAAGCTAGGATATAATCGTTCGCAAACTTTGTGGAGAAACACACAAACAAACAAACGCGATAGCAACCGAATAAAAACGTGTTAAAATATACTGTTCCCTAGGGATGAAATATAACTATCCACGCATACGAAGTCGCGGGTGGCCGCTAAATTTCAATAATGTTACGTCATAATTTTAACTCTTAACTAAGTAATGAATATTAATCCACCACAGACACGTACGGTGACTGTTAGAACTGCTGTTTTAAACACCTGTGTTTGTTTTAATAGACGCACATTAGTAATACGCAAAATCGAAACTTCTAGGCCTCATACACACTAGTAATATAATAAAGATATTGTATACCTACCAAATTAAATTAAAGAAATTGACAAAATATTTCTTTTTGTTAGTTGCCTACATTTTGTTTGATCGAAAATATTTAACTTTTGAGCAATCCAATTAATCTAAATGATATTATTTGCTACTTCATTCTTTATATAGGATGTGAGACAAGCTATATTGTCGAAGTATTTATAAAGAGGATAATAATTATGCAACGTGTTACAAAATAACACATGACATGATGCCGATTATTTTTTACACGACTGCCCAAAAGGAGTGTATATTATGTGTTTAGCGTTCATGTATGTTTGTGGGTATGTGAGTATCTTTATTCCACCATTACTTCTATGTATGGGCATAAGAATAAATAAAACTTGTGTGTGGTATCGTTAGAATCCTTGCAGTATCCCGAGTGACCTGGATATATTATTTTTGAAAAAAAAAATCAATATGTATCAATATGTATGCGACTGTACGACGCCATTTACAAATGTGTCAATTTTTTTTTATCTTGATATACTGTACTCGTATGTTCCTAATTTTAAAGTTTTATTGGGAAGCTTTAGTTTTAGTTTTAAATAGGACGAATAATAAAATCCTACGCTTTCTCATAACTTTAGGTACCTCAAACAGTGATTATTTCCTCTATGCCTCAAACAATGTATGTAAGTATGTTTGCAATGGTTGTTACTAGATGGCGCTGTACTGTTCTAAACCGCGCTATTGGTTCGTTTCAGGACTTTAGCTATAGGATCGTTTAATTTTTTTGTTGTTCGACAGACAGACGGAATAGGGTTCCGTTTTTACCATATTTTTTGAAATCGGTTCACGAACTTCGTTCTTGATTCGATTTTATAAATAAAAACTCCTATAGTCGCGTCGCGTCTGTTCTGTGGGTGGGGTGAAAACTGAAAAACCGGCCAAGTGCGAGTCGGACTCGCGCACGAAGTGTTCCGTACCAAAAAACTGCAAAAAAACACGTTTGTTGTATGGGAGCCCCCCTTAAATATTTATTTTATTCTGTAAATTCTGTTTTTAGTATTTGTTGTTATAGCGGCAACAGAAATACATCATCTGTGAAAATTTCAACGTCCTAGAAAGACGTGTGCTAACTTTGCAGCATTCGAAAAACCGCAAAACATTACGCACTTTTTTAGCAAACTTGATACACCGTCATTTTGTAGTCATTTTAATTAACTTAAGGGAGTGCTCTACTAATGAAAATAAGTAATCATTTTTGCCAAAGAAACATGGGTCGAAAACGAAAAAAATTTTGGACTTTCCCATACAAATGCAATGTTTTAGCTGTCTAGTTAGTATGGGAGGACCCATTGAAATGTATGTAATTTCGATGGGGAGGACCAAAATTTTTTGTCGTTTTTTTACCCATGTTTCTTGGGCAAAAATGTTTAGTTTCATTGGTACAACACACCCTTAAGTTAATTAAAACGACTACAAAATGACGGTGTATAATCTACTGGTAGGTAATGATCCTAACATAACATTAAAAAAAAAACAGAACTATTTTAGCCGTTAGTTTGCGATTTTAATGTTCGGTATGACTGGCCTAACAACCTTTCTTTCTAGACTAAGTTAATCTCTTAATCCCTGGAAGTATTTAATTTTGTTGAAAATTTGTACTTACGATTAAATGATGAGAAAAATAACGAAAAAATATCATAACTGTAAAAATACATAGGTTTTCCAAAAAAGTAAATAATATTATCCGTATGATCCGTACCTATAAGTACTTATTCGCAACGTTAGGTGGAACCATAAAGTTAATATAGGTACCTCGCTAGGTATATTATCTTAATGGGTGGAACGAATCCATCTGCTTTTACTATAAAAAGAAACAAAACGTTATGTTCGTATGGCATTTAAAACTGAGCGAATTCATCTGGCTTTTTCTTTTAAAATTAGGAAAAACAAAAGTCAGTTAAACGTGTAGGTAAATTATTATGCTGTTTAAAAAAACTTTGCTTCAAACATTAAAAGGCTATTCTCAGTGTACAACTTACATATAATAAAACAGTAAAAA
The DNA here is from genome assembly GCA_928269145.1 of Agriphila tristella. NCBI lineage: Eukaryota > Metazoa > Arthropoda > Insecta > Lepidoptera > Crambidae > Agriphila > Agriphila tristella. The sequence continues at coordinate 22,527,432 of OV743436.1, read as the reverse complement.
AGTGTGTCTGTACATTACATATATTTAAAAAAAAATTTGGGGCGATGGAGACATAGTGTCTGTTTGTTTGTCTGTTTGGACACGCTAATCTCCGGAAATACTGAACGGATTCGAATGAAATATTTTTTATTATATAGCTGTTAAGCCTGGGCATAACTTAGGGTATAATTAATTTTGGAAAATGGAACACCTAATGCAGAACCATAATGGTCCGACTTAACTATAAGGAATGTAAAAATGACACCTTAGTAAAAGTTGTTCAGCCTGATGAGCATTTTTTGTTGAGGTATAAAAATCGAAGATCTGGAACACTCGATGCAGAACCATAATGATCCAGTTATACAAAATATAAAAATTACACCTTGGCAAAAGTTGTTCAGCCTGATAAGCATTTTTTGTTGATGTATAAAAAAATCGAATATCTGGAACACCTGATGCAGAACCATAACACTGCTACAAGTATTTTCTTATGTAACTAGGTACATTAGTTCACGCTGAAGTCATAAAGTCCACGCGTACGAAGTCGCGGGCATCAGCTAGTATTTAATGAAAGACCTACTTTTTACTCTACGTAGCCCCATTAAACTATGACTACCCTCAAGCTAGGGTTTCCCTAGAAAGCGGACCGGCCGTATTTTTACGGACATAAAAAGACGACCGCTTTTTGGCGGTAGATGGCACTGCACTTTCCCATACAAATTATTGAATGTTTTACGCGCGTAGGATAACCAGATGAAAAAATCAAAAGTCCGGAGAAAAGGCCCGATTTCCATTGAAAAATCCTGAGATTTGTAGCAGTTTGAGAATAAAGTACGACGAAGTAGCAAGCGGCCACGGTACAACCCGCGGGCTTATTAGCGATCTTCAAATGACAGTCGCAATCGCTTAATTGTACAATTATTGCTAACAAAACGCAAATTCGTATTACGGAACGCAAAGTTAGCGACCACTCCACAGTAGCGCCACAAGCGAGCAATCGACGAACTAAAAATGCATAACAACGCCTTGAACACAGCGACCGATTGTTTATTTTGGTATTACGAAACGATATTTGACAGCGACGCGAGAGCAATGGCGACGGCAATTTAACAACTAGTAAAAAAGTGATTGTTAGAAGTTGCTTTTGTCTAATAATAAATTGTTTCGGCCTTTTCACTATATTTAACCAGTGGTTTGTGTTTGAAAAGTGTTAATAATAAATTGTGTGGTGTTATTTTAAATGACTTTTAGTAATAATTCATTAAAATTATAACTCATAAACATAGCATAAACTTTGATGCTAATGGACTATTTCAATCAAGAAAACAGTGAAAAGATAGGGCTAACGCTGTTCGACTGCAAGAAGAGTTTGTACAAATGCCGTGAACTCTCTTCTACAGATTTCAGAGGTCAAGTTCAGAGCTCACTACAGATTGTCCTAGGTTATTTTCTGAACTAGCTCTTTTGTTGCCTAGACGGGGCGAAGGAGGAATAAAACCTCTGTGGAGTGTAAGGTAAACGCAGAAAAAAAGGTTAATTAATGTAGTAATAGATAATATAATTAAATACCTACATATAAACTTACATATTTATTGCAGGTTTTAATTGCTCTGTCTTTTTATGCTGGGTCTTATCAAAAGCCAGTGAGGATAAATAAGCCATTTACGTGAAATTAGTCATTCTATTGTATCTAAGAGAGGTGACGGATGCATTAAACCAACCATCTTTATTAAGGAAATACATTATTTTCACACAAAATAGATCAGAAAGGATGGAAATAATCAATAGTATGTTTAATTAAATAGACCAATGTAATTAATTTTATGAACATTTGTAAAAAATATTTATTTAAATTATTGTATTGTCTGATTTCAGATTTTCAAATCTCATCTTCTAAACTTCTCAATCAGAGCTAAAATACTAGTCGAAGTCAAAGTGTTGTGAAAGTGCAAAGCCATGGAGAAATAGGTAAAAAATTTAGAAAAAACTAGACCCTACCAAGTTTATTGCTGCTTCGTCTGGTGGTGGTGCAAGGTCTCCCAATATAGGATTTACGAAGCAATGGCATGGCATAGCTGCACAGAAAATAAATAATTGTATACAATATTCATATTTAATTAAATGAATTTAATTTTACAAAACGAAAAATATGTACTTATTATTTCCTTTTTCCCATGTTTCCCAAATAAATTCAAAATTCATCACTTGAATTCGTAGAATCTTCAAAATCCATACCTTTTTTGTTCATTTCAATAACTTAAATCATTCTAAGTTGTGCTTATCAGCTTTCGTAGAAACAAAAACTGTGTGAGAATTCCCTAACCACTTGACACCACTTGTAATCACGCTAAACGACTTACAGATTTATGTTTCATTGTAAACATCTTTCGTTTGCATTGGAAGCAATTTTTTTCTTTATAAAAGATATCTTTGTATTGAATAAAGTTTCATTTGAAATTATTATAAGTTTTTCAACATAAATCGCAACTACGCAATCACAAAGTTGTCATTGGTTGCCGTTCAATTGCGAGTGGCGCTAGTTTCCATACATAATAATCGCAAATGCAATCGGCGAGCAATCAGTTTGCGATTTGTTTCCGTAATACCAAAAAAGCAACCGCGACTAGTCGCAATCGCGTTGCTATTGTACAATTAGCAACCGGTTGCTATAAAACGCTAATAAGCCTGCCGTACAACTGTAGATTCACGGGTTTTTTTTACTGTATTTTATTAAAAATTAAAAAAATCCTGAAATTTGCTGAGATTTTCAAAATCCGGCCGCAATCTTGAGAAAAGTTCAAAAATCCTGAGATATCAGGACAAATCCTGAGATATGGTAACCCAATACGCGTGTTAGTTTTTTCGATATCTGCTCGTGCTACAGGTATAGAAAATACGTAGGTAGCGGGTAGCGCCATTTTACTCAGTGTTATAATGATAGGTACCTCCCAATTTATATCCGCTTCCCCTTTGTGATGCGACACAGCAAGAGCTATATTATGTAAATTTTGGTCTGCAAGGGTGTTAATTGCTTAGGTAATTTATTACACTTAATATACTCTGAGTCATTACTTAGATGGCGCAAATTATATTGTTTTTGAGGATAGGCGCATTTATTATATCCTTGTTATTTATTGCATGAAAAGAGTCTACACCAGGGGTGCCCATACTTTTTCTTAAGGAGATCGACATAGCAACAATTTATGACCAAGAGAGATCGACATATTTTTTACCGATATTGAAAAAAAGTTACATAAGTAAAACTACATTGGGTGCAAAGTGTCAAATCTGTTATCGTTGGAGCCTCTCGCGATCAACCGGTCGATCGCGATCGAGCGCACGGGCCTAGCCAAAGTAACATTCGCTAATCTTCGTTATCACTTCGCTTTCGAAACATGTATGGTATTGACATAAGGTTTCGTTAACGATCGAATTTTAAAACGTCAAATCCATACATGTTTCGAAGCGAAGCGATAGCGAAAATTTGCAAATGTTACTTTGGCTAGGGGGACTGGTCTACACCTTTCACGCGATTATAAATGACATTTTGCAGAGAATACAAAGAGAGTAATTTTAAGATTTATCATTGTGTTATCATCCTGATTTGGAAAATAAATTATTATTTTAGTAGTTGTAGTGTTACTTATTCACTTTTGAAGCGTTTTTATGTAATTTATTTTGGCCATTTATGGTGCTCTTACCTAATAAGTTTAAACTTTTCTACTTATTTTTGACTAAATAGGTATTACGGCTTATATAATCTACATATATTATGATAAACTCTGTTTCAAATTAAAGAGCGCAAACATAAACTGGATAAAGTACACACTCAATAAACGTTGAAAGTAAGCGTAATTTATTTGCGCAATCATATTTTTTTTGTACGCGTATTTATTTGATCGGTCAAGTTATTGAGTTCGATATTGGCGTGTGCGTAAAGATTGGGATACACTGTGTTCGCGTATTCCTGCTGTGTGAAGTGCCCCAGATGTGGAAACATTGCCACGGTAACATTGCTTCTGGTGGGTGGATGGTGCAATGTTGCAAACTACGGCTGACGGTTGCAATGTGCAACCACAGACTACTTACGGAATACGGACAGACGGAATAATTGCGTTTTTCTTTTTCTCAAACTGCTAATGCTATACGCGCGAGTAAGTCTCTCTTATCTTGTCGAATGAGTATTAGTGGCCACCTCTGGTGTTTGAGTTTATCAAGCCGCCTGTAAGGCCTCTAAGTTGGCTTAACGACTGTTATCAGATGACGACAGCCGGGACCGACAGTTTAACGTGCCCTCCGAAGCACGGAAGCGCTCAGTTGTAATGCCACTTTAACGGTCATCCATCCGACACCTGGCTGGACCAAGCGTTGCTTAACAAACGTGATGTAGTACGATCAGTCTGTCAAGTTCCTCGATGAGCGCTGCGCGGGTAAGTACAGATACTTACCGACATACCTATAACATGGCAAGAGAAAGATGAGACAAAAGATGCGCAGCAGCTTCAAACACTAAACTCGGCGCATCTTTTGTCTCATCTCTTTGTCTTGCCAAGTTCTGTGCCGGTGTCTGTAACAGTCCATTTAACCTGTTTCAACTGCACGGGGTTCTGTTGTAGCTTTTTTGAAGAGCAAACAAACATGAAAACATGAACAGGGCGGGACGTTTTCAGATGGCACGTAACATGACACCTTTTTGTTAAGTAAATCACATTTTCTTGAGCGACATATCGCGTCACAATCGTCACATTGCGTCATAATGCCTAGATTCGTTTGAAATAGTACCGAACATGATCACAAACTCATTTGTGCCCCAATAACACCCTTTGTAGGTGTAAACACCCTCATAACAACGTAGTAGAACAAAGTTGTTTTTGCTGTCGCATCACATTCACAGTGTATGTATAGAGGTGTTATTGAGGCGTACAATGGAGTTTGTGATCGTGCCCGATGTTATTTGAAATGAACCATAGTGAATACAAGGTTTTATACACTAATGTGTATACGTGTGGCGGCGGTCGAAGTTCGTGCACCATTCGGCGATAAATTGCCGCCGCTGGCTCGCAATATTACGGAAACTGCACGGTTTCTTTCGACGCCTATTTTTATATTCGGAGCTACGAACGTTTCGATAACTTGGAAACTCGAACGTTTGGCACCAGTAGGGTCACTGTGTATGCTGCGATATGTGGATATTGCATTTTCCTTTTAAACTAGAATTTCGCAGAAGGTTGAGTTATTTCTTAATAGATTTTGGAGTAAAGTTGAACGTGATATAAATACGTTAAAGAACTTCTTTAAATAAAATTACTTATTTTGAAATTTTTAGATGATAGGCATTCACAATGCTTTTCTATTAAATTTATTAGCTTAAAATTACTTAGTTTTCACTTATTCAAATAAAATTTGTTTACGATTGTTTTCGCAAGACTTTCAATGTGAATATGAGGAACCACTGCTGTTAAATATTTCAACGTTGTTGGTGGGAAGTTGGTGGGTCTTCCACTTTTACTTAAAATAATATTATTATATATATATACTTAGGTTTTGCTACTAGACACGATCATAAACTTAATTAATTGAGGCGTCGTCCTCATTGGCTACGTACGATTGATTGTACGAGCAAACGATGCGTTTTCGTCGCACGACGAGATTAGACAGACGCATTTTTTTGAGTTCCCTAATTGGTCACCGAAATTGTATCGTTTGCTCGTACGATCATCGCGTCTTAACGGGTAAATGTTAGAATGTAATTTCACTGCTTTGTATATTTCTCTCGTATAGGTGACGTAATAACAAACCTGACTTTGTCCTGTAAACTCTAATCCAGTCTATGTTGGTAGCCCTACTGTAGGGTTGTCTGTTTTGCATAAAGTTTGCACGGGTCTGGAGGCCCCTCAGACGAAGTTATCGCCCAATGTATTCCCACGTACTGGGCATGGATTTCTCGACAGCATATCTACTAATTCTCGTTTCATTGAACTTTGATTTGGGTAAAGGCAACATTAGGTACCTTTTCTATTTTTAGACCTAGCTTTAGAAATAGGTTATTTTGCTTGAACCTATATACAATAAATTTTAGTCATTTGTTTCCCGCTGGGGTGGTTCCACTCATGATAACAAGCGACTTTTACTATGGGGCCAACATTGATATCGCGAAAAAAAATCAGCTGTTCCATACATTATGGTCGAGTTGGCATTGCGTTTTTGTATGGAACAGCTGATTTTTTTTTTCAGTAAAAGTTGCTTGTAATCTGCGGGAACCAAATGATTAAGTGGGAATAAAGGAAAATTTCAGCGTGTATGTAGGTATAAGAACGTAAAGCACCTGCTGTTCATATGAAAGAAAAAAAAATATTTGATGACTATTAATTATTTCTTAGTTATTGAATTTGCACTACTTACTCAAGTTCATTTTGTATTCCCATCCAAATTTTGAGGATGTGTTCCATCCATAAAACTGAACTTTCTCTTAAGGAACACATATCATGACCAAATATGTAAAATATAAATCAACTTTACATACAAATCAAAGAGATCACGTGATCAATTTAGTATGGGATGACCAAAATTTTGTAGCGAAATTCGACACAATGGTGTCGATTCGGTTGGCAACGACTTAACTAAATTGACAGGACTAAACTAAATTTAGTTTTCCATCCTTTTCTTTCTGTATCGAAAAGACAACAACAGAATGCTAAAATTAAGCTTAGTCCTGTCAATTTAGTTAAGTCGTGCCATGGACGAAAGTCGTGCTAACCGAATCGACACCAATGTCACATGTCATGTTTTTAGAGAAAGTTGTTTAGTTTCATGGACTGGACAGTCTGGACACGTTTCATGGTTTCACTTTAGTTTCATGGAATGACCCGATCCTGTCTGTCCTTCTCATGCTTCAGTAAACATTTTACAAAACATTTTTTTTTAATAATAAGATTTACGTTGAAAACATTGGCACATTCTCGCAGTGAATAGAAACCTCGAATTCGCCGGCTCAACGTTGACGGTGTGGTTGTACCCTTAGCTGAAAACATCAGCCGATTTCCCCATTCGGTTAATTATTACAATTCGCAGCGGTTGTTGCGGATTCATATCTACTTGTCTCTGGACAGATCGTGACGAGGGTCCCGGCGATTCCATCTTGAGTGCGAGGTCCAGCATATTGCCAGGCTGCCTGTGTGGAATACGCTTATGTCACGCGCTTTGCTTATCAGGTGTTACCTTGATACGCAAATTTGACATCCTTAGCAAAGGTGAACGTGCATACTCTGGAATTATCCTAGACTAGCGACCGCCCGCGATCTCATCTGCGTGGAAAGTTTTTTGCTTTTTCTCGGGAACAATACTTTTTTTCGGGATGAAAGGTACCCTATGTCCTTTTCTGCACCCTTGACAATATGTATGCAAAACACGATGATCAATTGAGTAGTTAAGACGTGAAGGCGTAACAAACAAAGAAACAAACAGACCTTTTTCGCTAGGATGGCGCATCAAATGAAGAGTACTTTATGCTTCGACTTGTCAAGTCTTTTCATGAACCATAAACATTATGATAATTATTATTGTTCTGTTTTGGCCAAATCTTTTTTTTTCAGCGTTAAAGCATACAGATTTGTCTGGTTTTTCTGGTTTTTTCTGGAAGTTTTTTTCTGGTTTTTAGGGTTCCGTACCTAGGGCTGCCATCTCTAAAACCTGCCGCCCAGGACCGGAAGTGTAAAAACCCCGGACTTTGGAGCCTTGACCCCGGACATTTGATTTTTTATATTCATTTTTAGCTTGGTTAAAAAATAAATTTTACCCAATACTTGACTGAAAAAAAATGAATTTTAAGCCTTTTTTCCCATTAAATTAGTGTGTTTTGCTAGTTATGATAGAGCCGGGGTGTCCAGTCCAACGCAATTTTGTAGAGAGCCAGGGTTATGGTTAAGTAGTTTTGCAACCGTAGCGGACCAAAATAAATGCCCAAATAGCCAGGGGTGGGCCGTAAAAAAAATAGCCGCGCAGCGCGATTTTTAGTCAGTTTCATTCACTTACCTTGTAATCTTGCTTGTTCATAGTAAAAAAAATAGGCCGCGCAGCGCGATTTTTTGCGGGGTGCGCGGTGCTTGTTTATAGTAAAAAATGGACCGCGCAGCGCGATTTCTTGCGGGGTGCACGATGTTTGTTTATAGAAACAAAAAATAGGCCGCGCAGCACGTTTTTTTGTGGGGTGCGCGATGTTTGTCTATAATGGGCCGCGCAGCGAGATTTTTTGCGAGGTTCGCGATGTTTGTTTATAGAATTAAAAAATGGGCCGCGCAGCATGATTTTTTGCGGGGTGCGATGCGCGATGCGCCATGCGTAGTGAAGTGAGGCGCCTGGTAGCGCGTGCGCTGAATGAATATACTTAGTACTTTTTTGAGCGGAGTTTGATCCAAAACCCGGACTTTAATTATAGTCCGGGTTTTACCCGGACTACAATCAGAACCCCGCCCGGACGCTCCCCGGACGCCCTCCAAACTAGGACAAATCCGGGGAAACCCGGACGGATGGCAGCCCTATCCGTACCCAAAGGGTAAAAACGGAACCCTATTACTAAGACTCCGCTGTCCGTCTGTCTATCTGTCACCAGGCTGTATCTCATGAACCGTGATAGCTAGACAGCTGAAATTTTCACAGATGATGTATTTTTTTTGCCGCTATAACAACAAACACTAAAAACAAAATAAAATATATATTTAAGGGGAGCTCCCATACAAAAAACGTATTTTTTTTGGTTTTTTTGGTACGGAACCCTTCGTTCGACTCGCACTTGGCCGGTTTTTCTACTTACATATAGGTAGAATGTTGTGTGCTTGTTTTAAACTTATTTAAGGCTAAAAATAAATCGCTAGAATATCCCTATATCCCTAAACACAACTGTGTTAAAAAGCTAATGATTCAAGGTCGAAATGCGATGTAGATGAAGAAATATCTTTTCGACTTCGGCTTACACAAAAAAAAGATTGTGCGGCTAAAGAACATAAAAAGAGAGAAAAATGGAATTACATTTGACATCCGACGACGTCATTATTTTTGTTCATTAATCATCTATGAAATACGTAATAAATCAATTGTCACACAAGTCCTTCGTCGCAGAATTCTTGATTCCAAGGCGATAAAAAATGCCTACATTTCTATGATTCATAGTTGGTCACGTTAAAAATAAGATAATTAATTGCAGTTGATTCTACAATGCCTTTCTTAGAAAATCGGACTACCTACTCTTTTATTTGAGAGTAAGGCTCAGTTGCACCAGCTTACTTTATCAAATAACAAGCTTGTTAAAGTAACGGTTAAGCACAAGTTAGATAAAAAAAGAGGTTGCCAGCCAGCATGATGTCCTTTGACAAGTTTGACGTGACAAATATGGGTAGCATTATCATTTGACGATAACTTTAACTTTGACAGCGTTTTGGTGCAACTCAACCTAAGGCTCAGTTGCACCATCTAACTTTAACAATAACAAGCTTGTGAAAGTACCGGTTAAGCACAAGTTAGCCAAAAAAAGTGGTTGCCAGCCAGCATGATGTCCTTTGACAAGTTTGACGTGACAAGGAGGTAGCATTATCATTTAACGATAACTTTAACTTTGACAGCGTTTTGGTGCAACTCACCCTAAGAATGCTAAAATTTTATTTTTATTTCAAGTAGGACCATAAGAATAAAAGATGGACCTGTTTGGAAAAATAAATATTTTTCATTGGCTTATCACTTTATCCATAAGCAGAATTATGAATTCTATAAAAAAATATTTATTTATTTCGGCTAAAGTGTACAAATTATTTATCAGAGATCACTGCAAAATGTTGAGTTTGTTCGGTAAACATATATCCTCATTTATTTTAGAGGCCATTCAAAGTCTGAATTTTATTTCGGTCTAGTAACGACCCGGCCATATGCGTAAATTTTTATTATTGTCGTAAAAGCTGAAAGTTTTACCTGTAATGTTTTGTTTTACCATAAAACTACCTACTTATTTTCATACGAGAAGTGGAGATCCCTTCTAACAGCGGTATTTTCCTGATCATCGTCATTATCACCATCATCATCATAATCATCATCATCATCATCATCAAGCTGTTGTTTCTGTAATCGTATCCTCGTTTGTTTAATCCTAACAATAAATGACAAGATAATAAAATTGATAATGTAGCTACGCTTATCAATATTTTTTTGATGGGAAACCAATCAATGTAATGTAATACTAGGCTCAAGAAAAATAGAGAGCGGAAGACAAATAATTAGATCAAGGCACGAAATAGTAGATTATACACCAAGGGGATAAAGCACTGTTTTATGTCACGGGCGCTACATTGAATCCTGAACGTAACGAAGGACTCCAAATTTAACTCCCGAGCGCAGCGAGGGTGTTATAAGTTAATTCCCGAGCAAAGCGAGGGAATTAAGATTGAGTCGTGAGTGCAGTGAGGGATTCAAGCGCCCAAGAAAAAAACAGTTTTATCCCGGTGGTGTATACTCTACTTTTCTCACTTTATGCGAGACAATAAAAAACCAGGCTTAGTAGATAGTGTTTATTACAGCATATTAAAAGTGCAAATTGATATTGGAGACATTAGTCCAATGGGGAATGTCTGAAAAAGATCAAATTGGCTGAATATTTTTGTATAGGTAGGAATAAGGTCCCTTAGTAATAGAAAAAAGTTTCAGAATTTTCGGTTGGGTAAAAAAGTTTTTAAAAATCAAAGTCTCTTCGACTTCACAAATGTATGAAAGTAACAGCAGAATGGAGATTATACCTTTGCCGCTAACTGCCACAACCACTACACGTATTTAAAAAAAAAAGTTTTGACATATTGTCTTGAATCTTTTTTTTTTAATACCATGTTGTGGTTGTGGCAGGTGGTGGCAAAGGTATAATCTCCATTCTGCTGTTACTTTTATACATTTGTGAAGTCGAAGAGACTTTGATTTTTAAAAATTGTTTCATGCATCCGAAAATTATGAAACTTTAAAATATTACTAAGGGACCTTATTCCTACCTATAGAAAAATATTCAGCCAATTTGATTTTTTTCGGACATTCCCCATTATGGAAAGATAACGTTATATTTTTATAGGCTTTCAGGTATTTTTCCTTTGACTTTTCTGGGAGTAGATTATTGACAATGCCTATGGCATCTAATTTAATAGCTTCTGGAGTCAAAATACTTTCATCACTCGACATTTTTTATTTTTTCTTTGAAATATTTATAGAATCTTCTAAAGCTAGTTGGTTCTACACTTAAAAAACCATTTTGTTCCGCATTTTCATACAATACGCTACCCAAAAAAAAAAATTCATCACTGTATTTGATTTCGTCTAATAATGGCTAAAGTGATTTTAGCTTTCGCTATCGCACTCACTTTGGTCTTTGAGTATAATACTTTACCTACATTTTGGTTATTACCATATCAGCGTGAACGTAAACCTGCTCCTCATATTATGACAGCAAATTCTCCAAGAACTCGTTAAAGCTTCTACATCAACGTTTAATGAAGACTCATTAGGTATCCTTAAATACCTACTTTTCTCTAAATAGATGATCGAAAGGAAGACCACATCTTCAGACATACTACTTTGAGGTTTTTATGATATTTATATTTAAAGAAAAACAAAAGAGTATCGATAAAAATAAAAAAAAATAAAAATGAAAAACCTTTTCTGAATATTTTTAGCTTGTGCGTTTTAAAAGGCTGTATAAAAACGTCGGGGGCAGGTAAGAATAATCAAGTGGATTGTGCCTACTTAATTATCTTGAGTAATTGGGAATTGCGAGAATGGGGACCGGGGAACGTTATTTTTACCCTGGAGTAATGAATTGAGCTCAGGTACCGTGACTCTTGATGTTTTAATTATAGGGATAAGTAGTGAAAAAAGTCCTACGGTGTTATAAATTTCACGCTGATATGGAAGTGAGAGGTGAGATCAAATAAATTTTCTTCTTTTGTAAAATGGGTCCTCGTATTTTAGTCCATTGTTTGTGGTACTATACTACGTGTTATAAAATAGCCCCTAATGCCAAATATGGTAGATAGAGACCACCAACGGAATAACTTTTACTGTGCGACCAACTCTTAAATCACGAAAAAAAATCAGCCGTTTCATAAAAAATTCTCTTATTTTTTCGCGACTAAAAAATGGGATCAACTCTGAGATCCCATAGTAAAAGTTGTTCATCTACCATATTCGGCATTAGGGGTTATTTTGTAATACGTTTTATATTATACAGACTGTTTTTAATAGCCTTATAACGCCGAATATGGTAGATAATTTTATTATGGTACCATGCATAAATAAACCCTGAAAACTGCCAAATGGCTGAGGAATTTTGTTTTCTTTATTTGTATGGGAAAATGCAAAATGATAACCCTAGACACATATGGACTATTGTATTCGATAGTCAATCCCATTAATGGGCAAAAGTAAAACACAATTTTGGTCTAGGGTTGCCACTATACTTTATGCAGATTAACATAAATAGTTTTTTTTCAAAATAGTGGTGGTTTTCAGCGTTTGATAATAATTTTCCGGGGTTGTATGCATGTACCCTATCAACCATATTCAGCTTTATAAGGCTGTAATTAAACACCCTGTAGAAATACTAGCTTCTGCCCATGATTAATAAATAAAATGTAAATCCGTTATTGGCATTAAGCGAAATCTAAGATAATAATTACTGTTAATTTTTAAGTGCTGTGGATTTTGTGATAATAAATAAAAAAAAAATGATTTCGTCCGCGTGTAATTCTACGAAAAATCCCTAAAGAAGCTAAAAAGCAGTACTTACCTATTTTTTGTTATTTTAACACGTTTTTATTAGGTTGCTTTCTCGTTTGTTTGTTTGTTTGTCCGCAAAGTTTGCGAACGATTTTAAACTAGCTTCCCGATGAGCTAGAGACTTGAAACTTTGAACATAGGTCAGAACTACAAGGCAATGAAATATTATGGTGTCATTGAGCTGATCTGATGATGAAGCCAGAAGAAGGCCATAGGAACTCTATGATGAAACCATACAACCTTATCGTGTTTGGACTCGTTAGAATCGTCCTGATGAGTATTCTGATGGGAGACGAGGTCCAGGGTCTGATGATGAAGCTGAAAGGCCATGCCATAGAAACTCAATATTGGAACCATGCAACCCCATCAAATGTGGGCTCGTTTGAATCGTCTTGACGAGTTCTTTGTTGGGAAATAGTTTCCAGGTTCTGATGATGGAGCCGGAAGACGGACACAGGAACTCTTTAATAAAACCACGCTATCCCATCGAGATTAGGCTCGTTTGAATCGTCTTGACGAGTACTTTCTTGGTAAACAGTTTCCGAGGATCTGATGATGGAGCCGGAGGAAGGCCATAGGAACTCTATAATAAAACCATGCAACTCCATCGAGTTTGGGCTCGTTTGAATCGTCTTGACAAGTTCTTTATTGGGAAATAGTTTCCAGGGTCTGATGATGGAGCTGGAAGAAGGCCACTGGGACTTTGTGATAAAACCATGCAACCCTATAGAGGTTGGGCTCGTTTGAATCGTCTTGACGAGTGCTCCGATAGGAGATGGTATATTTTTTTAGTTCAGTTAACAATAAAAAGCAGAAAATAATAATTTACTGAAACAAAAAAAACTTTTTTAGAAACACGTTTTTAAAACAGACTAAATTATTACAAAAAAAAACGGACTAAAAAGTAAAAAATAAATTCTTCTGTAAATATTTATTACTCTATAAGTACCTACAGAAATTTTAAACCTAAAAACGTGGGGCGCATTTTGTAAAATGTATCATCCATATTGTCTTTAGCATGCGCCCCACGTTTTTAGGTTTAAAATTTCTGTAGGTACTTATAGGGTTACAAATATTTACAGAAGAATTTATTTTTTACTTTTTAGTCCGTTTTAATGTTTCGATTTTTTTTGTTATAATTTAGTCTGTTTTATAAACGTGTTTTTTTTTAAAAAATGTTTCAGTAAATTTTTATTTTTAGCTTAGAGCAAGAGGAGCGAAACCGGCGTTGTTGCTCTAAGATTTTTAGCATTCACAAAAAAATCTACTAACTTTTTCCTAGTGGGTTTATTATTGAATATTTTAAATTCTTACAGAAAATAACTTCTTAAAACAGAGCGGAACTAAATTATTAGAAAATTAGTAGATGATTGTTAAGTAATGGAAGCGGTTTTTTCATCAGCATATTTGGATCTCCATAACATCATAATATTCAAAATTGATAGCGTTTCTGATCGACAGCCCTTAATGTCTTCTTAGCATTGATTAATGATTTTGTGATATTGTAGAATGTTCATGCGGAATTCGTTGGAGTACTATAACGGATATTCATACTGTGATCTACTTTTACTATCTGCATATTGTATGGTCACTTATTCTTTGACACTTTTTAAAAGAAAAATATAGCTAATAATGTGTACTACGCGTTCACTTCATCGTTGCCGCTACCTTCCGGCCCGCTTCACCATTCCGCACCCCCTGTGTCGCCCTCCCGCGCGCCTCTCCAGGCGACGCCGGGGGCGCGGTATGAAGAAGCGGGCCGGGAGGTAGCGGCACGAATGAAGTGATCGCGTAGCACAACTTACACCTAAATACAACTAAGGTACTTGATACAAATAAGGCCTACCTACCTAATTTGAAACATATTTTTTTAATTATTTAATGACAACAAATAGTCATGTACATCGACATAATATGCTTAAACTAATAATCATTAAACTTATAGGCCTAAAGTGCCTATGATTACTTTATGAAAATTATAGACCTATAGGTATGTGACAAATCTTATCGAAAACGATTAGTGATGAACGAGATCAAATGACTTAACATTTAAACATTAAAGGTTATGATAAAATCATGGTTAATTATATAGCTTCTTTCATTCTTTAATGATAACCCAGCAATGGATTGTCCACCTCTATGCGTGCCAACTAGCGTATAAAGGGAACGCCTGATGGGACGCTCGTGCACTCGGGCGGGTTAAAGGGCGTGTGCACACACACACGTCCATGAAGTATTTTCACGGTGGGATTTATTTATCTAGGTTTTCTAACGCATAAGCCTTATTTGTATCCAAGTACCTTACATATTTATGCTTTAGTTAAAATATGTTAGTAGAATTGGGTCCCGACTCCCGTTGTTCAATGAGAACGAATGTTATTAAACCAAAATTCAAAGATTGTAGTTGGCAATAAATTATTATTTAGTTGCAAACTGTATTAAATACTTACCCCTAAACATGTTAACTCGAGCACGTTGCTAGTTGGAAACCCCAAAGCAAACTCGGTCGCTGGCGCATAAATAAATAAAGTTATGGTCATACAGTAAGCGTGGTGAGGTGTTCCAGTTTTGGTACGGAACCCTTCGTGTGTGAGTCCTACTCGCAATTGGCCGGTTTTTTCTCTCCCTCGTATATTTCATACAGAGTCATCAACATTGAAAAATGACTTCCACATTTAAAGTGAGGTCATTTTCCATCACAATAATTAACAAAAGTTTACACGCAATGGGTAGGTTGAAATTAATTACCTACTACATAATATCGGATAGGTAATTGTGAGAGTAAATAATTTTCAACTAGTTGCGAGATTACTTCTGCCTGCTACTCGAAAGTGCACCTAAGTATGCAATATTTACCAAAAACACTTGATACATGATATAAAAAATCGCAATTCTTAACAAGGGAGCGTTCAAGTATTACGTAATGCAATTTTTTGGAGATTTTAACTCCCCCTCCCCCCATGTAACGCACCGTAACGTTTTTCTGTAGGTTCCCCTCCCCCCCTAGTAAAACATTACGTAATTCCACCAAATGCTTAATTTATCTAAAAATCACAATTATGTGGCGTAAAGTATCGGAAAGTCGCTAAAAATACCTTCGCGTAATATTATTAAAATTTTCTTTGGCCGATTTCCATATTTAAAAAATGCGTGAGAGAATCTCTCTACGCGACTTTTCTGAAGGGTTAAAAATAATAATGTTACGTAACGCGTAGTTCAAATCCCCCCTCCCCCCAAATTCGTTACGTACCTAATACTTGAATGCTCCCCAATTCAATGGGCGTTAAGATATAGGTACTCAGAAGCAGAACCATTCCCACTGGCAGCACCCGTTCACGAGCATGAAGCATAAACCGGCCATCGCTTCGCTCAACCATATTTAAGGGAACGTAACGACCCGCCTCACACGAAACCACCGCAAAAATGATTAAAGTGAGCATGACATACTAAAGCTACTCGTATAAGGCTTACTACAGTAAGTTTTATTTAAGTAGGTAGGACAATTTTCTCAATTTACACGTCATAGAATCAGTGCTTCCAGATTCACTGTAATTACAGTAAATTTACTGTATTTTTTACTTTACTACTGTATACTGTAATGATCAATTACAGTATACAGTAGAAAATTTATTGATTTACAATCATATAAATTAATGAAATATAATGTAAAACGTCGTAACTTTCACGTAGGGTTGTCACAGAGAAACAAGCCTGTCTCGATTGGTCTGGATCGATACATTATGTCCTTAGCGAGCAATAAATTTAATATAAAGAGGGCGCCACTGTGAGGGCACTAATAGCCTTAAAGCCATAGAAATAGAATGCCAAAGAACAACAATGTCAATAAACAGGTGATCCGAAAAACGAATGTGTACATTATATGTGAGATACGTAAAATATGACTTACATACATAAAATATGACTATATTATGACAAAGGAAATTAATAAACTATGTTCCATACTGTTTTCTAATCTAATGTAGCGAAATTTGGTTTTAGAGGAATGTGTGGCAAAATCTTATTTACCTTTGAAAAGTGTGATTACAAAGAGCACAAGACACCATGGCTCCACGATACCTTTATTTGAAATTCTAATAAGGATTAACAAATATTTTAAACAAACTGTGATTCATTTGCAAGGCGGGACGCTAGGGGCTCTTACTGTAAAAAATGTTGGCACACTGTCACTTGATTCTTTGTTTCTTTTTTTCACAGACCGTGTCCGTATAATGTTAACTTCTCTTTTCCACGCTTTGTTGGTCTTCTTGAGCGCAGCAAAAAAAATTCTATGTCTATGGTCTATGCTTAAAGCTTTATTTTTGTCGTCAATAATAATATATTCAAATTGGTGTTCAAACCTAAACTTTTGTTATTTACAGCTGATATTATCATCTTTTGACAAGTTTCAGATTTAGGTGTCGTTTTATACAATAATGGCAGTTTTAACTTTGCACAATTTGCAAGCTGGGTTAATAACGACTGTCAGTTATAAGTAGTATATAGTTATAGTTTTTTATAAAATTGCACCTGTAGAGATCCAAAATATTTCAATTAAGTTTTATTTTATCTTCATTGCATAGCATAAACTGTTAAAAAAGCTAACATGCCGAAAATGTAGGTATATTGCGTTACTTTCGAAGTTAGTAGACATTAAACTTAAGCAAAGTAAATGATTGATAAAGATGGCTTTTGAAAACCCTGCGGAAATTTAATAATAAAAACTTTAAAACGCTTTCAGCCTTCCAAGAGCTGTGTAATCAGACGATTATAGTCCTCAGACTAACTTTTTTCCAATGCACAACGGGATATAGTGTTTGGCCTTCATCTCATCTGATTTTAAGTCATAAGAATAAATAAAACGTTAAGTGACGAGATGTAAGGCCGAAGGTTGAAGCGCACCACACCCCGGACACTCCATACAATTGCGCCATTATAAACAGATGACGTTTTTGAACACGCGCAACTGTGTGTGTAAGTCTAGGGCTGCCATGCAGTTTGTACTGTATGAGCAGTGTTCAATTCATAATTTTACTAGCGGCCGCCCGCGACTTCGTCTGCGTGGAAAGTTTTTTTGCTATCCCTCGGGAACAATTTATTTTTTCGGGATGAAAGGTACCCTATGTCCTTTTCTGTACCCCTGACAACGTGTATGCAAAATTTCATGATGATCGGTTCAGTAGTTAAGACGTGAAGGCGTAACAAACAAATAAACAAACAAACAAACGGACTTTCGCATTTATAATATTAGTAAGGATTCGTACTATTTGGTAAATAAAGTTTTACTTTGAATATCAAAATAAGTTAACGTTGACAAACACGGCGAAACAAGCACGCGATTCTGCATACGAACTCGCGAGGTGAGTGAGGTAATTGATTCTGGGGCGGGGCGGAGAGTGTCCTTTCTGTACGGTAATTTAATTGTTGTTATGGCGTCAGACTTATAGATAAGATCGTGGTAGCTAGCCAGGCGGACTTGAAATAAGCCCTACCACCAACCAAACCGACTACAAATTGTACTCCCCCTGGGAATCGAATCCGGGACCCCTGCGTCTTATACGGGTGGGCAAACCACTAGATCACAGAGGCGGTTAAAACAGCATAAAATGAATCTATATTCAAGTCACCATATTATTTTTTGCATTTGCGGAAATGCTGAATTTCAATGGCTCAAACATCTTACTCCGAATTATCTCAATTTCAGTCACAACGAAAAGCAAAAAGGAATTGCTGATACTTTCCTTTCCTTGACAGATTGACGTTGAAAAATACTTAATGGAGTTTTATGGATGCCACAAAAATCAGCCTTCAGAAAGAGAGAGCGATTTGTCTTGTTTCTTTGAAGATTAAATTAACTTTCTTAATGATTTGATCAGAAGCAGACTGGATCGCAAAAACAAGATGTTACAAGGAAAACTCTGCATTTTTTTTCAGTGCGACGTTAATATAAACAAATCAATTTATAGCTCGAAAAAATACTTATTTATTACTCGATTAGATTTGTGGTAAGTGTGGAATAATCTGTGTTCGTTAAACGTCGGGAAAATAGGTGTTTAAACACCTGTTTTAATTTAAACGCATTTAATATCTGTTATTTTAATCCAATAAAATCTGTATTAGATGGAACAAGTTCCTTAATCTGTATTCTGAAACAGTTATCCATTTTTAGATGATAATGAGATTAGGAATGTTTCAAAAAACTTGCCAAAACCCTTATTATTTGAGATAAAGCATCGATTTTATATTACACTTCTAATTTTGCTGGTGTGTGCGATGGAGTGGTTTAATTTTGTATGTACGAGTACAACATTCATGTTCGCAATTTGGTGTTTCGTAGTGAATTTTCAGTTCTAGCTTACAGTGGATCAAACTTGTTTTTGTGGAACTAAGGACGGAAATACATTATAGAAAAGGAATCCCTAGCTAAAATTCAATTTCCGAGTCCCAATAATTTTGGCAATGTACGGTGATATTTCAGTCAGCCAGTTTCTCCTTTTAAATATTGCTTAGCATCTGTCTATGGCAACTTAATGAGTTCTAAAGGTTGGCACTGCATCTCATGTTCAAATGGAGAAAACTCAAATAACTCAATTAAGCAAATTCGAGTAGCTTCCATTAGGAGCAAAGGAAATAAATCAGCAGAAATGCCTTTACTGTAGGATTAAATTAAAGCCAAGTTTGAGTGCACAGAATTCTTATTTCTTTGATAGAGATGTAAATTAATTTTGTTTATTTTTATTTGCGTGTCTCGATAACGAATTGCTCAATACTTAATTCAATACTCACTTTGAATGCTTCCTTGGATCCGTGATTTGAAGTGGTTTGTAAAAATGTACTTAAGGATAGGTACTTCAAGTAGGTATTTTGTCTCATACATAAAATGTTAGTAAAAAAATATAATATTTGTTTATGACTAAAGTCTAAATATATCGATTACAAAGTTGTTCGTTTCAGACATGAAAACTGTACCATTGTCAGTTAAAAAAGTCTGGAATGGGTGGTAGGAAAATATATACTACGATTCAAAGATATAGGTACCTACTTACTTTGAATCTACTTTGACAACCTACTGGGGAGGTTTATATCGCATTTGTATTTCATATTTGCTAAATGTAGTTTCGTTTCGTATTTAATTAAACTTAGGTACAGAACCAATATGTGTTTTTCTCTAGACTACAAACCCCGTGATGGTTTTAATTAACAGCTACAAAAGTCTGAACCCGGCCAGCTATATCGAATCCAATTTATTAGTGTTGTACCGGTTTTTTGCATTGTGTGAAAAATATGCGAATTGTTCAAAAAGTATTTCGCAATATTTGCTGCTAGTGTCCTGAAATTGTATTTCAACACGTTTTTTTATATAATTTCAGACGAATGTCTAAAGTTATTTATTATTATGTGTTAACATAAAAGATTTTTATGGGAGAACGCGTTTAGTATTTGCTGTTTTTTTAGTCACCATAAAATCCTTATTGCGTTCAAAAACCTATAAAATTATAGTTTACTTATCATCGAAGCCAAACTAATGAATGATACTGAATCAGAATTCCTTTTAAATTCTCTAATGTTAAAATATGCGTGACATGTGCGTGCCAAGAACAATATTAATTGCTAAGTGCTAAAACATTTACCGATATTACTCATTTACCTATTTACTATATCACTGTAACCAAAAAGGTTTCATAAGATTAAAAGCCAATAAAAGAATTTATAAACACGAAATAAATTTCGCTCACTCAATATAGGGTTGACACTTGTCCGTGTCACGGCTTATTATTAATTAGGGTCCCGCAAAAAGGTGCCTGGGTCCGTTTGTGACGCAGCCTCCTGCCTGCGGCAAAGCCAGTAGCCGCCTGAAAGCCGACGCGGCCGCCCGCGAAAATATCCCCCATTTTCGCGACCCGCGCTCCGTACTCGGAGCTTCCAAATTCAAATTTTGACAGAACTTTTTTTTAAATGTGACTATGGTATTAGTGTTTTCTTTTTTTACACCGTTCCCAACCAGCCTGTTATTTTAAAGTTTCGATGATGATTGTTACAATGGTTTTCGGTTTTGTGGTAAATTAAAGGACTATTACGTGATGTTGAAAGGACTATTAATTATTATTTGGCGGTTAATCCTCTTTAAAGTTTAATCTGTATTAACCTTAAAGTGATTTATTGGACTGATCCTGTTTTGCATACTTTTGCAGTTACTAAAAGGGTTTAATCACCAAGTACTTACTATATTATGTGTTATATAAGTTAGAGTTTGAAGATTACAGAAAAGACATCTGACCTCAATGTAAATGTAAGTTTTTTCTAGATAATATTTTAAACAGAATATTTAAGTAATTTAACAAATAAAAAGGTTAAGAAACTACCCATAATCTACAATTTTACACACAAGCAGAGCAAGATCAGACCGACAGAAGAGCACCTAACAGATTTATGGCTGTTATGCCATCTCCTAACGTGTTGAAAATTTCTAAATGATGGTAGAAATTCCTAACTAAATTCTTAAATAAAAATTATTAACACAGCGATGGTACTTTATGAGATATTATTATATGCTGTGCCTCTTATTGCAACCGTCTGGATTGAGGGCCCAACACATAATTCACGTTTAGAAATTTTTAAACCTTTGCTTCAAGTTTTTAGATTTTTTTATTGAATCTCCTATAAGTTTCAATTTGATTCGCAATGATTTAAAATTTGGGCTCTCAGTTCACGTGATGCACGTGTTTATGTGAGTGTTATACCAATGAAACTAACATTTGGAACTGGAAACTGGAAAATAACGAAATTGGAACCCAAATTTGTCAACCAAATTTTGAACTTTTCACCCATGAACTTTGGCAAAACGTTTAGTTTCATTGGTTTTTAAGGAAGAACGAAACTTCCTAATACAAGCAAGCGATTTGCTTAAAAGGAAACTCCGGCCACAATAAGTATATTGTAAACTTAAGATATTTAAAATAAACATATTTCATTTGATTTGATTGGTAGGACACTCAAAGAGATTTAAACAATTTATAAATAACAGTGTAACCTAATCAATGCATGAAAAACATTAGCAAATGTTATGTAGTAAGTGTTACTAAAAATGAATATGGTGTTAAAATCTTTTTCACCTCTCCAGCACGAAAAGGGTGCTTTTGGCGCGTAAAAACTCGCAGCAAAATCGATTTTTGCTGCGAGCGTGAGACAATGAGTTTTTTTAAATTTCTAACACCAACTTTTAAAATAATAAAGAAAAAACAAATAAAGTGACAAGGATGACACTTGTAAAATTGATATGTGAGAAAAGGATAGATAGAGTGCTTTATGATGTCATACACGGATTAGAAAGTAAAAAAATAAAATGCACGGATATACCAAGGAGTTTTAAATAAGGATTGTTATAAAAGAAGTTTGATAATGGGGAGGCGAAGGCAAAGCGAATTACAGATGGCGCTTAGTCTTTGGAACAATTGTCAGTTTGAGCTTATATTGTCTTGACTGTGTATTACGTTATTTTACTTTCTTAGATTATATTTTTTTCCGGTTTTGCGGACAAACAATGTATTCTATGCTAACTTTAGCTCATATAAAAGAAGAATTACGGAAAAGAAAAGCCAAAACAACAGGCAAGAAAGTTTATAGCAACTTACAAAAAATTGCTAACAAGCATTACATTTCTTTAAATTTCGTGTAAGATTTACAAGTAATCTTTTTATTTCAGATTAGAAGCATATGATTTAAATTTTAACAAAGCAACTGAGTGTGAATTTCCGTGTTCATAGTTGCCTGATGATGCCTTCTGTGCAATAGTAATTTCAGGTTTCTGTACTGGAATTTCTGTACCATCCAAAATTACACGAACCGTTTTATCATATTTATTTTATTATTCTAAGTTTCTTGAATGACTCTGGCATATAAAATTCTATTAATTCTCTGTTTGGTCCCAATATTGGGCTTATTCCATATTTGATATACCTATCAAATTCATCCCAGTTATAAATATGTTAGAAACTGCTGAGGTTGAAATATTAAAGAACAAAGCTGTTATAATTCAAATGTTGTTTTATTTTGGCGAAGCTTCATCAAATTCATGAAACATTCCTTTTGATTTATAATGTTTCTCAGGCTCAGCAAAGGAGAAAATCGAGGAAAAAGCATATTTTTTTTGATATTTTTTTGCCCACTATTTTTTTTGTTACTGGGAAATCGATGAACTCCAATATTTTACAAGTTACATGCATAACAATGCGGCATTTTCTCAGTATAAAATTAAAAAGTGCAATACTCCAAGAGATTCCCATATATTTTGACAGTTTCTTTGAGGCGGCTCGGTACCAACGACAAGACGCCACCTATCGGGATAAAATTGCGCTTTTCCTCCCCATTCGAAATAAAGATTATGGAGGAGGTAATGAGGTCGCATGTATGAAACAAATATGAAATAAGAAAAATTTATGAAATTTATCAACAAATTATATGTTTTATGATTATAAATAAATAAATAAGACGGGATATTAATGAATAAGAGAAAAACACAACGTAATGTAATCAAAACGACGGGAATCTACTTTACTGACTCTATGAATAAAATTTTTCAGCATAGGTTTGATCGAATTATTTTGTGATAAATTACAAAAATGAATGCGTCCAACGATGAAGATAGTTGCCTAACTCCAAAAGAGTAAAGAGAACAAGTTTCTAATGCTGAATTAAGCTTTTTACCAGGAAAGTCACATGAAAATTTTCTCGCTGGCAGAGGTGAAAAGTTGTATGTTTTACACGAGACCAAAATGTTGTTCTGCCTCGTGCCTTTAAATCACTCACTGTGCTCAGTAGTCTATATTAGAATCACTCGCTACGCTCGTGATTCAATTCTAGACTACTTCGCTAGTTCGTGATTTAAAGTCGGCACTCGCAGCACAAATCGATTTTGGTCACTTGTATAACAAATAACTATTTTTGGCAATACTGAGTGATTCTAATGGGTTATGATCAGAAAGCCTAACTTGCAGAACGTCTTCAAAGCAAAATGTCTAAAATCAATGTACCTATAAGTTGTAAAAAGTCTAAGAAGCAAAACGTCTAAGATATATTGCCTTGGCAGCATTACGTCTACTATGTTAAAATTTGGAAACTTATTATACAGGCTGTTTGGTTTGGTAAAAGCCTTATAAAGCCGAATATGGTAGATAGGGTTCCAAGCATACAATCACCACATGGCTAAGAAATTTTGTTTTTTTATTTGTATGGAAAATGCAAAATGACAACCCTAGACGCAAATAGACTATTGAATTCGATAAATCAATTTCATTGGGCAAATTCAAAATGTCTAGCCAGTATGCAGTTTATCGTAAAAAGGTAAAATACTGTAGGCACCATATCCTACTAATCCTACTAATATTATAAATGTGAAAGTTTGTGGGTTTGGATGTTTAGATGTTTGTTCCTCAGTCACGCAAAAACTACTAAACGGATTTGGTTGAAATTTAGCACACAGATAGTAGATAGCCTAGATTAAAACATAGGATACTTTTTATCCCGATATTCCCACGGGAACGGGAACCACGCGGGTGAAACCGCGGGCGGCCGCTAGTATTATAAATGTGAAAGTTTGTGGGTTTGAATGTTTAGATGTTTGGATGTTTGTTCCTCAATCACGCAAAAACTACTGAACGGATTTGGTTGAAATTTGGCACACAGATAGAAGATAGCCTAGATTAAAACATAGTATACTTTTTATCCCGATATTCCCACGGGAACGGGAACCACGCGGGTGAAACCGCGGGCGGCTGCTAGTCTACCATATTCGGCTTTATAAGGATACTAGCGGCCGCCCGCGCGGTTTCACCCGCGTGGTTCCCGTTCCCGTGGAAAAATCGGGATAAAAAGTATCCTTTGTTTTAATCTAGGCTATCTACTATCTGTATGCCAAATTCCAACCAAATCCGTTCAGTAGTTTTTGCGTGATTGAGGAACAAACATCCAAACATCCGAAACCACAAACTTTCACATTTATAATATTAGTAGGAAGTAGGATTACCAAACACCTTGAATCACCCTGTATACTTAGCTGTGCTCCTTCCAGAACAATTTTTTCCATAGTTGCGATTCTCGATTTAGGTAATACCTGCCTAATAACAAAAGGGCTATGTATTTATCTAAGCGCTAATGTGCTAAGTTAAGTTTTTATCGTATTTCCACGAAACGTACGTTAAGAGGCATATTACATTTCGACTGTGATTTTTGCGTAAAAAAGCCAATTTTCGCGTTCTCGATCTCAGAAACAAAAATACATTAACACTTTTGACTTATTGAATGGTGCATAATAGCTATTAGAATAGTTCATAGCGGCCTCGCTTTTTTTAAAATTTGCTTAACTTTATAATTAAATCCGATATGCGGTAAACCTTTTACCAATATTAAGGACGATTTTTGCCAACAATCCATGGTTTACGAGTAGGTATCTCACTTTCAAAATTAAAGGAAATATTTCAGAATGACTTATAAGAAAACATTTTTTACATGAATAAATGTTTTCTTAGAAGTCATTCTGAAATATTTCCTGCAATTTTGAAAGAGAGATATCTACTCGTAAGCCATGGATTGCTGGTAAAAACCGTCCTTAATATACTGAGGTACCCAAAGCTGTAATACAAAAGCTTCACCATAAGTAGGTAATACTTTGGGAAACCGACTTAATAAAAGGTCTTAAGAGGTAATTCTGAATAACGTGGAATTAATATTGAGCTCCTTTAGAGCAGTCATTTTGATAAGATTCAGACGACCCCTTATTTTTCTCATTATAGAGGTATACCCGAGGTGAAATTAATAAATTAGGTACCTTTATTTCACTTTAGCAACTGACGGCAAATGCCACTTGAAACAGGTGGTCTTTATAAACCTGCTTTGTATTCAGGTCACTTTGGGTACGCTTTCATTATGATTTATGTTACCTACAACGAATTTTTAAGGACTCGTTAAATCAAATATTACAATGGCTGGCTTTTATGGTGACCTAAAGATTTGTCTGTATGTTCGTTTCCTCAAAACTGTAGGTACCTCAATACGTCTCAGTCGTCTCAGTTCTTCTTCATGCACGCCGCTGTGTAACGCAATTTTTTAACGTTTTCAATAATTTTAATGGAGGATGTTATCTATTCGTCGCGTTTATATTTTTTTCTATGTATATTCCCTGATTACTCGAAGATGGCTAAACCGATTGAAATGATTCGACCAATCTTATTTCAAAGCTGGTTCCATTTCAAGAAATTTGTTATTAGTATAATTCTTGATATCTGTTTAGTAATACATTTATCTCTAAGAAGTATATTGAGAGAAAAACATAATATTGTTAGTTTTTATTGATTATAGTTGGAATATTTAAGTATATAAAAATAAAGTAAGTAGATTTAGGTAAGGTAAGCATAACTTTATTCCCATATTCATAAAGACTCTTTGAAATTATGTGAAAAATATCTCATTTACCAATGAAACTTTCAAAATAATTTGTGTCTGGGAAAGAATTGAATAGAAAATATGTACTTAGGTAAAAAAAATACCTTTTTTTTTTCAAAACTCACGTTTTTTTAAAGACTTTGCATACCTAACTTACTTTTATATATGACTGCTTTAGCATAATATTTCTGGACCGAAATGAAAAACAATAAAAGCATTTGCTCGAAATCCGGCGTATCATAAGCGGTCTGCATTTTGATATCAAGCTTGCGTATGTTATTACACCCCTACGTGTCCGGAATACTTGTTTTATTAAATCCTTTATTGTTTCGTATTATAATAAATATGAACTTTGCGTTATTTAAATGTTATGAAATATTTTTCATTATATAACTAAGCAATACTCTTTACATTCACCTCTGATGTCGCAAGCAAGAAGATCATGGGCGTATTTAATAGAGATATTTTCCAAGGGGGGGCTGGCCTCCAGTTACAGGGCAAAGCTAGGCCGTGTTCGAGTTTTTAAGGGCAATAGAAAATAGGGTTTTCTGGTGTGGGCACGGCTCACCAAGTCCCCCCCTTCCTATGCCAATGCCGAAGACCTGGTAAATGTAGCGGGAAGCCGCTGGATGCGGGAACCGCAGGACCGATCGTTGCGGAGATCCTTGGGGGAGGCCTATACCCAGCAGTGCCTGTCGTGTGGCTGATATGATGATGATGATGTCAAGATGTCAAGCATCATTAAGTGTTGTCCCAGTCGCTTGACCTTCAGCCATTTTCAATGTCCTCACAGCTGGGGCACAGGCCTTCCTTAGGGGTGGACAAGGAGGATGGGCCATAGTCTGTGATCTATGGCCATAACCCACTACGCAGGCCCAATGTGAATTGGTGGGTATTAACGCTAAGCCTTCCGAAGCACCGAGGAGCTCTAGATAATATATTTTTGTCACCCATCCCAAGAGCGACCTTTGCGAAAGTTGCTTAAACTCTGCAATCGCTGGGCAGCAGCCAAACCACTACGCCATCGAGCTCTTCCCCAATGTTGGATTTATCAAACACCATCTAGACTTGCTAAGCTGACAAGCTGTGGCCTTATTCCTATGGTCAATATTCTATTCGTTCGCTAACTTTAAACTTAAAGTTGACCATTTGAACCAGGGCTATGTAGCTAAATCAATGTCAAGCAGTCACAAGATACAAGATGCAGTTTAGATATAGTTCAGCTATATATTGAATTCACTAACTCGCAAACTTGATCATCCGTTTTAGACTTGTAGCTCTGTAGGGTATAAAGTTTGTGTGACAGTTTCTCTAGTGACGGCTTACAATAATCTTTTATTGTTGTAAGCAGCGCCTCTGTGGTCTAGTGGTTCGCCTACCCGTGTAAGACGCATGGGTCCCAGGTTCGATTCCCAAGAGGGGGGATACAATTTGTACTCGGTTTGGTTGGTGGTAAGTTGGTGGTAAGGCTTATTTCAAGTTCGCCTGGATTAGCTACCACTATCTTAGCTAAAGCACAGCCTAGAGAGTAGTCTTGAAGACTACTCTCTAGGCTGTGAACACGTAGAAGCCGTATCCTCGTATGCAAAGTGAGGCAACTAATACCAAGCCAAAATGGCTTAGTTTTCAGATCCTTCATACGTTACCTAATCGTAAATCGTATAAAATCCAATAATATGGTAACTAATCTAATAAATGTAGGAAAATTAAAGTCTTGTACTTATTTGGTATGATCCTACTAATATTATAAATGTGAAAGTTTGTGGGTTTGGATGTTTAGATATTTGGATGTTTGTTCCTCAATCACGCAAAAACTACTGAACGGATTTGGTTGAAATTTGGTACACAGATAGTAGATAGCCTGGATTAAAACATAGGATACTTTTCATCCCAATATTCCCACGGGAACGGGAACCACGCAGGTGAAACCGCGGGCGGCCGCTAGTTAGGTAATAATGAAGAATAAAAATCTGAAAACAGAGCCATTTTGGCTGTTTTAGTTGCCTCACTTTTGACAGCGCGCTTTGTGGAGAACTATCGTTCTAGGTGTTATTATTCTAAGTCTTAAATTTAGGGTCTATTGGTCCATGGGGCCGAAAATTTTGCAACTCAGCATTAGATTTTTAAAGGCCATTTAACGTGAAAATGAAAATGTTCAAATCAGTTAACATATATTGTTACTAGTTACAAAAACATTTGCAAACAAACATCAAAGCATCTGATGTTGTGTGTTTGGCGAAATGACTCAAAGCTTGAGACTTGATTAAGGCAGAATACTTCTTGCCTTACGGGGATTATGCGATATGAAATGTTGCGTATTGTGTTATATTATAGAGATATACGAGAATTCAGTGGGATTATGCAGGAACTCGGGATAATCGACAGAAACTCGTGGCCCTGTAATCGGAATTCCGAATATGGATGTTGACTTCATGAGCGTAGCCAGCCATGGGCTTAGGGTGGGGCAGCAGTCTAAAATAATAAGTAACTGCAAACTATACCCGCGGTCTTACCCTGGTAATATTCTTCTATGCATTTTCCATGCATATTTTGTATTGCTACGGGCCTATCTCATTAATTCCGCGTCATTTTTATATTTTCTCACTTAGGTAAGATTAGGTAGGTACCTCACAGGTCAGAGCCAGGGTGGGGCAAGCGCTCCACCCTGCCCCACCGTGGCTACGCCCATTGTTGACTTATGAATAAAATAACGAAATACTAATAAAAATCGTAAACATATCAAACTTTTGGAGTAGCTTGTATACCCCTTGGTTTTATATATTGCGTATTATTTGTTTTATGACCCTTCAAAGTTAAGTGGACAAGTCCATTTAAAAAGTATAAAATTTGTTAAAATAAATAATACATTTAATTAGTCCGTAAAATTTATAGCAAATTTGTCAAAGAAACCATTTTGATATACACAATATTTAATATAGCTGCCGAACAAATTTCCTACGCGTTGCATACAACCTACGAAGGCGTGACGTCATAATAACTTGGTAGCCGTTAGTATGGAGCGTTTTCGGGTGAGTCCAATTTTGTGCATTTCAAACTGTGATATCTCGGGCAGTTTTCATGCTAGCGAAATAATTCTTATACCAATGTTTCTTTTTTTTGAGGGGTAGTTTATGTAAAATAAAAAAAAAAAATAGCCAACATGCCTATTATGTTTAATCTACCGTAATATAAACTTGTATTTATGAAATAATGTTAAACAATTAAGAGGCATATTACATTTCGACTGTGATTTTTGCGTAAAATTGCCAATTTTGGCGTTATCGATCTCAGAAACAAAAATACATTTACACTTTTGACTTATTGAATCATGCAGAATAGCTATTGGAATAGTACATAGCGGCCTCGCTTTTTTGAAAATTTGCTTAACTTTATAATTAAACCCGAAATTGCAGAGAAAGATTTTCAAAAAATGCGCGCAGGCACTTTTTTGAGCTCGTGGATTGAACAACTGTGCTAAACAATTGAAATGAAAAAAAATTAATGTTAACTCTTATATAGTCGAATAGTTCATAGCGGCCTCGGAATTTTGAAATTATGTATAGGATATGTGAAAAAAAATTCCAATCAAAAACCATAAAACTACTGAAAACGCTCAGAATAATCTGTGGATTTCTCCTAGATACATTATTATAATTACGTAAGAAATATATCATAATAATATTTACTTTATAAAAAAAATCAAATTTCATACTTTTATTTGTTGTTTGTACTTGTTTGTCTTTCTGTGTATGTTCAAAGTTGACTCTAAGAAATCGTTCACCAACTTTCATTTTCCTTTCTAACCCTTTAACTGTCCAGTGAATCATCGTATTACTTTTTGTCGCGGACACATATAAATGTATTTAGTAGACCCAAAGGTTTCTCTAGGTTGTATCGCTAAAATCCGTCAAAATCGAAATTTCGACAAAAAAATGTGATAGGGCCCTTAAAGGTTTGCAAAATTGATTGAAGGATTATCTGATATAAAACCGAATAAAAGATTAACTTTATTTAAAAAGTGTTGTGTCTTCCCTTTATATAAAATTAAACCGTTTCGCGATCTAAACAATAATAAAATGTATAAATTGATGAAAAATTATGATAAGACTAAACTGGCATTTTATTGCAACTGACTGCTGCCTTTGTCCACACAAAATTTAAAAAAGTGGCAACATTTTGTTTGACACTTCGAATACTAAACCATGTACTGTCTTATTCAGAGATATTTCACAAAACTGGGGTGCAAGACTGTTCTAACAAAACCTGGTTTAATGCTTGTAAACAATCACAATGCACCTTTTAATCCTTAATATGATTTGCGCTTAAATGGCGTTAGTCCTTAGTCTCGCGCTATGTTAACTTTGGCCTTAGTTTAACGAACGCACTCTGAATTAGACAGGTAGTGTTTGATCAACGACCGTTTGTTTACCCTAAAGGGTAAAGAGTAGTCCACATGGTGTTGTTATAAATAAGTGTAAAACAAAGTGTCAAAGAGAACCATTCAATCTTTGTACCGCAAATTAATCGCAATAAAACATAAACATTACTTAACGGTATGCTGCAGAAAACGGGATATTACCGTAAGAATAAATACAATTTATTCTTATGATATTACCGTGAAAACGAGGCGAATGCAAATGCTCAAATGCTAAAGTACCTACGTGATGATAAAAATCATTCAATGGAAATAGTCGAATTAATTACCTTATCCAATCAAAAGTAGCGGTCTTTAATTAACTTAATCTGTCCGGTTTGCCTAATTATACCTATTTATTTGGCATTGCTTATTTTAATTCCAACAAAATTAATAAATAACCGTAACAAAATTAATAAAGTACACGCTTACCGCATACTCAAGTATTTACACGAAACGAATGGTAGTTAAAAGGACCCTTTTCAACCGACTTGGTTACTACAAGGTGACATAACGTACGAGTATTTCGTTACATATAAATAAACCGCAGAACAGGGCACTCCGGGCTCTCCCCAATTACACGGGAGTTTGGGACATTAGCCCCCCCACTCGAGTTGGTAAGTGTATTAGGAAGTGACCGACTTAATTGCCAGAGTTGAGAATTTGTTGAAGTAACACGACTGCTTCGGGAAAATTCCCGTAGTCACGGTGGGTCAAAGGAAATTATGTATACAAATGCGAGTGAGAAGTTTGTGTTAACGAGCTGTATAATGTTCAGGGGTTTTGTAAACAGGATTTCTTGCTTTTAAAAAATGAAAAAAAAAAACGCAGATTTCGCAGTTCCCGCAAGAATCGGAGCATTGAAAATGAATACAAAAATTTACGAAAAAACTAAATCAAATCAAAAGCAAATCCTATAATTTTTCTAAGGTATACTTTACCTTTTTATTTTTACGATCGATTGTGACTGCTTCGACGCGGCTGAAATATTATTAACCGATTCACAAAAATCAACTAATGCACTTCTCGTCTGCTTTCGCATCTTTCCATACCTTTACCATGACGATCGGTCAATAATCATAGAAACTCATCACTTTTTTTATACCGAAATACCCGTTTTTCTACAATTCCAAATCTAAAGGGACCACCTACAGGTCACAATTATAAACCGTTTTTCAAAAAAAATTCGCTATTTTGTAGCTAAACTAATACCCTAGGACCCGTTTTTTCATTTTTTCTTAAGTCGGTTTTTTTCTCGAAATATTTACAATTTAGTAAACAAACACCCCCCAAAAAACCCGAATTTTTCGAAATTTCAAAAAAAGTTACCAGCCGATTTTCAAAATTCAAACCTTCACACGTGTCTCAATAAATTCCTCAACTTTTTGTACTATTCCCATCTCGATACTCCTAAAATCCTCGGAACTATGACCAAAAATACGTCTCAGGCGATTTGCATTTGATAACCATTTTCAATGGTAAAAAAACTTTTGTCACTTGATAATTACAAACCAATTTTCTGTCACCTGCCATTCCATATAATAGCTTGGAAATTCGTCTACAAAACATAGTTTGCCGTGCCCATGTGCGATTTTATTTTATTTTACAAAATCCTCAAATAAAAATATCGTGAATTGCTAGCTTTATGATGAACAATGGCTTTTGTTATGATTTCGATATGCAATCAATTTTGATGGACTATGTATCTACCTAGCTTTGACGTGAAATTATAAAAAATATAAATATGCCTTTTATTTAGAGTGAAATTATTCGTATTTGTAAAATAGTAAAGTATAAATAAACGTAGAAATAAAAACGAAAACTTCGGTTTCCTGATCCGGGCATAAAAGTGAGCAAGGCAAATTTTGAATTTTAAATACAATAACATAACGCCCCTTTTATTCAGAGCACGACATTTTTTATCTCGGATATTCAAGAGACCAAATAAACGTGACTAGAATAAGAGCATTTTGCTCGATCCGAATAACAGATGCAGAGCCATGACTTTTATTTCATAAGTCCAACCGTTACACTTTTCTCTTCGTGTCTGTAGGTTGATCTTTCTAATTATTTGATTTCTAGTACCTAGGTCCTAGGTACTTTTTATAAGTTTAATAAGTTTAATTTTAAACACTTTTTACGGATTACAGAGTAGTCACGGGATGACTATAAGCAAAAAATATAAGCAGCCTTATTGCTTTAATCATCCCGTGACTACGGCCTGGGAAGGTGTTAAAACGTCGGGAAACCCTTTTGGGTTACCAATTGGGTGACCAACAATAAAAAACTATACAATTTTAAAATAACAACAAAATTATAAAGCATATTGACATAAAGTTTTCACTAACCATCTCTTTTTAAAACGTTTTATTCCTACAAGTTCGTTATCGTTTTTTACACGACTGCCCAAAGCAAAAATAGTGAATATGTGTTCAGGATTCATGTATGTTTGTGGGTATGTGAGTTTCATTATTCCACCATAACTTCTAAATGCCTGAACTGCTTTGGATAAATGGGGTATCGTTAGAATCCTTACAGCATTCCGAGTGACACTGGCTATATTTTTTTAAAGTCAGTATGACGACTGTAGGACGCCATTTTCAAATGTGAAAAAAAAATTTTTTTCTATTTTTTTACAATATGGTCATCACATGAAAGGCCATAATGAGCACATTTCAAAACTATAAAATTTTTCACAAAAATGTGTTAAATAAAAATAAATAAATTTAAAAAAATATTAAAAACGACTGCCCTGCCAAAAACGAACTAAAATGAAAAATAACAAGATGTCATTGCAGTCGGGGGACCTCTTTAATTGAAAATTGTTCCACAAAACGGTCCCCCGACTGCAATGACACCTTGTTATTTTTCTTTTTAGTTCGTTTTTGTCAGGGCTGTCGTGTTTTTAATATTTTTTTAAATTTATTTATTTTTTATATATGTGACTTTGTCTGGGTCGCACGTCTGGAAAATTCTAGTTAAATCGAGTCAAGCTGAGTCTACACATTTACTAAAGTAACAACTTTTTGTTCCATGTGTCCTTTTCCATTTTACGAGATTTTTCTAGTTCAGTGAATACCTATAACAATTTATTATTAATTTTGAAAGGTACTCAATCAAGAGCCTCACGAATGATTTTTATTTTTTTGCTTGAAAGGATTTTATTTGAAATCTGTTCATGAATTCTCGCTTGATTTTATTTTGATAATGCTGGTTTCTATTTCAAAAGAAAGTGCTCTCTATTCACAATAAGATTATTGGTAAAACACCAAAAATCTTGCAGGAGTAGATTACCAAATAACAACGTTTATCCTACGACTTATCCGAAAGAGAAAAAAATTCACAGATTTTACAGTCCCCGCAAGAATCGGAGCATTGAAAATGAACACAAAAATTTACAAAAAACCAAAATCAAATCAAATTCAAAGTCCTATTATATTTTTTAAGTTACCTAGGTAGTACCTATTTATTTTTACGATGATTGTGACACTCGGCTCCGCCTCGTGTCACTGCTCTGCTCTGCTGCCTCGACGCAGCCGAAATATTATTAACCGATTTTCAAAATTCCAACGAATGCACTTCTCGTCTACTTCTGCATCTTTTAACACTATTACCATGACGATCGGTCAATAATCATAGAAGCTACATAACTTTTTATGTACGGAAACACCCGTTTTTCTAGAATTCCAAATCTAAAGGGACCACCTACAGGCAGTGGCGTGCCCAGGCCTACATAGTAGCGCAAGCCCGAACCCTCAAATCAAGGAATTTTTTTATCAGCTCAATACAAGCAAAAAACCAATGCATCCCACAATTTCTCGTTACTAATTTAAGATTTTTTTCATACGATGATCTTTACCAAAATATCGATGCGACACCGCCCAGCGCCATCTAATCGAATTCATAGATAGCTCTCAAAAAAGCACCAAAAGCACAACCCTTAAGCGTACTTTAATTATTCATAAATTAGTTCGCCGCAAAATGCTAGATGGCGTGGCTTTATCAAATTTAATTATTGTGTAATCAAAACTAAATTTCTCGTTTAAAATGTGTCACTCATAATAAATATCTAAATCATTTCACAAAATCATAGCGTCCCTGCTAGGCAATTCAAATCCTATCCCCTGCATTCCAAACAAACATTAATTACAAACAAACATTTAAATTTTCGTTCAAATGAAAGACGCAAAACTAACCTTACCTACTTATTTATTTTTATAAGAACAACCAACAATGTAAAGAGTCCACTACAATATTACGATACATTGAAGAATATTATATTTCTTTGCAAAATACTCAAATGAAAAGGTTTATTACTTACGTTATTTTGTATTTCTCTTGGAATCGACTCGACTCGTAGGTACACTTTCATAGATCACACAACAGTTAATAAACATTTCAATCCATCACAAGGGACCATTATCAATCATTAAACTGAAGTTTTAATTCATTTTTAACATAAAAACACTAATAATGGCAAAACAGTTTGTTTTTTCAAAACACCTGTCGTCACAGATTGAAGCAAAAAGCCAGGCTTTTAGTCGGCTTCTGTATTTCTCATAGAATCTATAGTACCTACAGCAGTATGCATATGATGCGGTAGCAGTTTTGTTAAAGTAAGAAGAGAGCGGATATATACAGATCGCAAAGCCCGGTTGCAAGCCAACGAGTGCGAGGGAGATGAAATGCATTTGTAGGGTTTATTGAGGAAAGTAACGCAGTTTAGCGACTTGTCTCTCGATCAGTTGTTGTAAAAAATGAATTTGTGGTTATTGATTATTGAAAATTAACATTCGTTAATAATATTGTTTTGTTGTTATTAATTACGATTCATTAGTAGTGTAAGTAAGTTATTGTTAGGGCAAGCCGGGCTTTTCGGCTTGTATGGGGGTACCGCCACTGCCTACAGGTCACAATTATTTACCGATTTTCAAAACTATTTCGCCATTTGGTAGCTAAACTAATACCCTAGGACCCTTTATTTAATTTTTTCTTAAGTCAGTTTTTTTTCCGAAATATTTACAATTTAGTAAACAAACACCCCCCAAAAAACCCGGAATTTATGGAATTTTGCAAAATTTCAAAAAAAGTTACCAGTAAATTTTAAAAATTCAAACGTTGACACGTGTCTAGATAAATTCCTCAACTTTTGGTACTATTTTCATCTCGATCCTCTCAAAATCCTTGGAGGTATGTTGAAAAATACGTCTCAGGCGATTTGCATCTGATAACCATTTTCAATGGTAAAACTATTTTCCATAGTCCGAACAGCTGATCGAGTCATGTATGAAACGTCGATTTTTATTTTTGGCTTTTTCGGAAAGTCGTAGATTGTAGATGATTTTAGTGATCTACTCCTATGGGGTTATTGGTGTTTTAAAAATGTCCCTGTATATTGTAGTAAGATCTCGTTTTCAACTTTAAATGTACTGATTTTATTAAATATCAGATTTTATATATTTCTTAAATCTATAAAGTTCTCATTTTATATTTGATACCTTTGTATTAAATTAACGTTTAAGAGATTATTTTAACACGTTAACGTTACTAGAAATTCTATTGTTTGGGGGACACTGGCGCCTAATGCCTTCATTAGAAAAATGGTTGTCTATAACGAAATATTGTGAATACGTATGTATATACGTATGTATATTGTAATACGTAATAATTTTCACGGGTTCATTCAAAACTCCTCCGACTATCTGTGCACCGGCATGTCAGTTCGTTTCGTTGGACCGTAAAATAGGATTTGCTTGGTCGCATATCAATCTCTCTGTTAATCGAAAGGTTCCGGCTTTGAATCCCGGGCTTCGAAAGTAAATGTATTTTCAATTGAAGAAATAGCAGGAATCTTTGAAAAACATATAGCCTCATTGTTTCTCTTACCTTCGATTTTAAAGATAAATTGTTGTAGTAAATTGTTGCAGTATGTTGTTACTACTGCTTGTGAGATGTGGTTAGTATAAGATAACACAAGGAGCTTCAGTCACCCGTGACCACGACAGTTAAACGTAACGCATTGTAGAGTCGCTAACTCTACATAGGATGTTATGAGGATGTTTTGGTGATGTTCCACGATGACCTAAACTAATGTTCGTAAGAATGTAAGGAAAAATGTATAACAGTGTTGAGGATCAGTAACAGGTTTGAATCCTATAGTTTTATAGATACAGTATAAACACATATTGATAGCTATGAAACCTAGTGAAAGAATTTTTGAAATCCGTTTAGAAATGGTTGAGTTAAAAAGGTTTGAAGGAAATGCCAAGCTCAATGCAATATGTGTTTTATCACGTACGACATAAGGTTCGCGTACGTTACGATGACGTCATATTGACCCCCAAAAACCAGTGTTTTAGCTCTTATAACTTCTCAGGTTTAAGAGATATCGTAAAATTTTTTTCACAGTTAATCATGAGTGGTGGCAATAAGCTTTCTAATTAGCCACTAAACAAAAATCGTTACTGATCCTCATTGCTTTATTGTCACCGTTTTACCAACCCCCGACGCAAAAAGAGAGGGGCTGTGTATCTGTCTGGTATCTAGGGTTGCCAACTTTTTTTACAAAATAAAAAGTATATTAAGGTCGCAAAAGAAAAATAAACAGTATTTTTAAAAAAGAACAGTATTTTACATTTTTTGTGTTTTGAATACATATTTCTTAGTGTGTTTCACACAACTTATCAATTTTCTGTCATTTTTGAAAGCTTCATAAGCCTTATTCCTTCGATCATCTAAGACCTAAGTCAATCTAAAAAACGAGGTTTGCCCTGCACCGCGCCTGTATATCTAACTTAGTTTGAGCATTTACTTTTTAAACAGTGATGCTTGCTGAAATAGTAGATTGTACAACAAGTGCATAAAACGCATCATTTTACCCGAGACGTTTATAGTCATGTCATGTAGGTGGATAGTCATGTCGAGGGTAAAATGGGTTTTATGTACGAGTTATACACTCTGCTTTTCACTTCGATTGTGAGGAAATTAAAAAGCAATATAGCAAAAATTAAAAAAAAAAATTCTTAGATTTTAGTGACAAATTAAAGAATTTTGGAAGGAGCTCATTAAGACCTTTCATTTGATACCCATATTCAAAATTGAAAAAAAAAAATTATTTTCAATTTTTCAATTTTAGTGAAAAATTATAGAATTTTGGAATGTGCTCATCAAGGCCTTTCATTTGATACCCATATTCAAAAATTGAAAAAAAAATTTTTTTCTTAGATTTTAGTGACAAATTATAGAATTTTGGAATGTGCTCATTAATGCCTTTCATTTGATATCCATATCAAAAAATTAAAAAAAAAAGATTTTTTTCTGTTAGATTTTAGTGAAAAATTATATTTTGGAATGTGCTCATTGACACCCATAATCAAAAATTTAAAAAAAATCTTGGATTTTAGTGACAAATTATATAATTTTATAATGTGCTGATCAAGGCCTTTAATTTGATACCCATAGGTATTCAAAAATAAAAAAAAAAGGTATACTACCCATTTTCAAAACTTAAAAAATGTATAACATGGATTCTGTATAAAAAAATAACAAGTTTATTTTACGAAGTTTAATCGCGTGTGTGGCTGTTTACCTGACGACCTTTGTCTTAAAGTCTGAACTTAGACGAAGATTTTACTTTATGCTCTAGAGCATGAAAAGCGATTTTATGCAGCCTATACCCAACATAAAGACGAACTTTACGAGCATGAGAAGTGAAAACAGTATTTTTGCATACTTTTTGTTTGTTCAACAGTAAAAAGTATAATGTAGTGAAAAACAGTATAATACTTACTGTTTTTAACAGTATAGTTGGCAACACTACTGGTATCGTAGCTCCTAAACGGATGAACCAATTTTCGTTTAGTTTTTTTTATGTCATAGATAATTTTATCCCAAATATTCTTAGCCATGTTTCATGAAAATCTGTTCAGCCGTTTGAAGATCATCAGCTCTTTTCTAGTTGATGAGGGGATCTGACTAACTTCCTTATGTCCGATCGATTCGAAATTTGGTATTGTGTTACTTAAATGATATTGGAAGTATATGGTAAAGTATAACCATGACCTGATCAGCCGTTTAAAGATCATCAGCTCTTTGATAGTTGATAAGGGGATCTGACTACCTACCTTCCATATGTTCTATTCGATTCGAAACTTGGTACATACCGTGTGACCCGTCACACGGTTAAAAAAATTTTTTTTCTGCGTTAATTTCCGTATAAAACCATATAAAATCTAAACATAAATGATCTATTGCGCTAATATTCGTAATATAAAAGTATTTCAATGCAGAAATCCAATATAGATCAAGAGAAAAGCAGATATCTTCACATAAGAAACTAAATTTGATACTTTTATGTTTCTAACACATCGTTGGATGTGGTTATCGAACAATAATCCGAATGGCGGAAAACTGAGTATTACATTTACGTATAACGTATTTTCATCGTAAACTCTCTTTCATCTCGTTTTTCCATAAGAATGGTTTCCTTTATAGCTAGTGAAAGGAGTATTACAATGTAACGGCACATAAATAGTTTTACTTTGAAATCTTTTGGAAAAGGCTACGGACATTTTCTTTGTCACAAACACAAACCTTTTTGTGTGCAAACAGAAAATTGTGGAATATGATCCGAATTAAGCAACACAAAAGTATAGTATTGTGGGAGCGCTTATTGACGGGACAATAAATTGAAATATGAGACACTTGTTGTATTGTCGTCCAGTTTACTTTTATGTAATTACTTGGCTTCGTCTGCATTTACAGTAATTTCTCTACCCCTCGGGAACAGTACCTTTTTTGGTGATGAAAGGTACTCTATGTCCTTCTTTGTACTCCTGACAACGTGTAGGTATGCAAATTTTCATGATGATTGGTTGAGTAGTTAAGACGAAAAGGCGTAATAAACAAACTGACTTTTGCATTTCTAATATTAAATTAGTAAGGATCTTTCAGAGAATTATAAAAAGTTCTTATTGGAAAACAAGATTTTTTTACTTGCTCTAAAATTTTCTCATTGCCGCCCATTGATAAAATTTCGATGTTGCCGCCATCGTCACGCAATATTGTAGACAAATTGTGCAAACTTATCTTTTATCACACTAGCGACCCACCCCCACTTCGCTTCGGTCCCTTCCTTTTTTGCCTATTTCAACCTTCCAACCAAAATGAGAACAAATACCTTCCAGTCGTCACCACCATTCGCTCCAAAAGTCTATTATAAAGTAGTTTATTATAAAGTCTGGTCTCCTGCGCTTAATTTTCAACAAAACATTTTTAGCAAAACATTATTTTCACAACATTATTTTCAAACCGCACGTCCGCTGCGCCTAGGTTTTGATTTGAAAACATGTTTTGTTGAGATGCGTCCAATCACGGCTCAGATTCGAAAATGAGTTTCGACGAAGAAGACGTGGTAACTGTAATGGCAATAGTGGATTTAGTTCTCCAAAAAAGAAACAGAAACAGATTCCGGGTAGTAAAGTAAAGTCAAACATTGTTGTGATGTTTGAAAACACGGCGCAGGAGACGCGGCTTTAGAGTACGTGCGCGTTATTGCTCGGCTTATGTAATATTTCAACCAATTTACACAAAACCTTGACAAATTATATAACTAAACCATCCTCGTAAATCACCCTATCTATTAGTGAAATCCGAATGAAAATGTGTGCAGTAATTTTTGAGTTTATCGCGAACAGACAGACAAACGCGGCGGACGATTTTGTTGTTTATTAGATGAGCTAGCTTAAGTGCAGCCATTATATCATCCACGCTCAAAGGAGCAAAAGATTTTTCATCCCTAAAAGTTGGAAAACATAATATATCATAGCAATAAGTGATAATTTTCCCTAGCAAAGGTTTGTCACGGGTCGCTTTGAGCTCGTGACGTCAGTCTCGGTAAAAATATGGCCCAGAAAACATCTGCCCTAGAGGATTGCCTCGTTGTGTTTTATTGTACCGAATATTAAGAATGATGTTTACTTTCTGTACGTCGATTCTGTAAAATTCAGACATCAACTCGCATCTCACCTCGCTATTCACTCTCACTTCGCATAAGGTTCAAAATGACCTTGATTTTGCATTCTGTAAGCATCACCTCGTCACTTGCGAAGTGAAGTGAGCTCCGAAGCGACCAACGTTGTACTAGTGACGGCCACACTCAACAACATGCTAGTCGAGTTTTATCGATTCCAGTTTTTTGACACAATTATTGAGTTTTGGCACAGAATTTTAGTTAATTCATGATTTTTTAATTAAATTCCTTTATTTAAAAAAAAATGAGACAGTTAATAAGTAAAAAAACAGAAAACTCTCCATGAATATAACCTATACTTCCCTTACGAAAAAAATGTCAGACAGAGACAGACACAATAATATTTTGATAGTGAGTGAGTGCGACAGTGCGTTGTGTTGTTTGTATTTTATTCGTTCTTTCAGTACCGAAAATAATTGTGAAATAATCATGAAGTAAGTTTATATTGTGGTTATGAAATTTATAAGCGATATGAATTAAAATACGTAAGTACTTATTTAATTTGTTTCCTAATCCAACAATAATGTTTCAGTCCAAATGAGACGACACGTTCCTCTTACCTCACCTCAGCTAGAAACTCTGGTAGAGTTCATGGAAAGAAACCCTCCCATGGTGAAGGGTTTCTTGAGGACTCAAAATGCCAGAGAGCGAAGTCGACGCCAATGGAAGCAACTAGCTGTGCGCCTGAATACAATCAAAAATTATAAACAGTGGACCAAGGTAAGCATCGCTTTTTTTACTACACGTTAGAACCACTTAACATTCCTCGGCTCCAAAGCAAACCACTTCAAATGTGCGACGAATCTTTGTTTCTGGAATCTTGTGTGTGTTCCTTGGTTTCATAAATTTTATCTTATTGTTAATTTTAATCAATGATTAGGTATTAATTATAAGTAAATGCAGTTTTTAATATAGTTTGAAACAGATATA
Source organism: Agriphila tristella (assembly GCA_928269145.1). Lineage (NCBI taxonomy): Eukaryota > Metazoa > Arthropoda > Insecta > Lepidoptera > Crambidae > Agriphila > Agriphila tristella. The sequence continues at coordinate 22,485,850 of OV743436.1, read as the reverse complement.
CCTATGTGTAATTTTTAACAGAAAACAATATAATCCCTGTTGTTACAAAAGATTTTTAAACACTGTTTAACTAAACACTGGAGGATGAAGTGGAGCTGTCAGAGCTTGAAGAAAGGGTTGTTCCTTTGTGTGGTGGTGAAAGCTTTTTCACAGGAGATGCACATTTAGGCATACAGCCATTTCTGGTAAGAAATTTAGAAATGCAATAGGTAGGTAGGTAGGTACATTTTTTTTGCATCAATCCTGTCTGGCTGGTGGTGGCCAAGAATTGTGCAATCTCTCTTTTAAAAGTACATAATGATGTAAAACATGAAACGCAACAAATACAAGATGCTGATATCGACAATGTATGATATTTAAATTAAATTCATAATTGTATGTGATTAATTAATGATATACTCATATCTAGTATTTATCTGTTTATTTATCATAGATTCCTGTACCACAACAACGACAGAGGCAGGCGCCTACAGAGGAACCACCAGCTATGGAAATTTATGTAAGTTATATTATTCGAGTAACTACTGATTGTACGGAACCCTTCGTGCGCGAGTCCGACCCGCACTTGGCTGGTTTTTAGGGTTCCGTAGCCTAACTGGCAAAAAACTGAACCCTTATAGATTCGTCATGTCTGTCTGTCTGTCCGTCCGTATGTCACAGCAACTTTATTCAGAAAGTATTAAAATTACATAAATGAAACTTGGTAGATTCTGTAGATCTTAATAAAAACTTTCAACGAAAATTGGTTTGAACGAGATATAAGTAGTAATTAGTATTTGAGATATAGCACATTTCCCAAAAACGCATAACTAACTAACTTTGTCATTCATACCAACAATGTGAAAACAAAGTTATTTATGTAGACGAAAAATTATAATTGTATTATGGTATGGCATAAAGTAACTACGGAACCCTACGGCGCGTGGCCCGACATGCACTTGGCCGGTTTTTTATGATTGTTTCTGTTGTTTCAGAATATCCAGTTTGCGAACCGATGGCGTAGCTTCTATGACATTCACAAGTGCTTGTAACAGCCGAGGCTGAAATATTGAAATAAAACACTTTTAAACGGATGCTAGGAGCGGTTTTATTGAATGTCCATTGGTGATTAGTTTGGATTTGGATTGATTTCATATCGGGTCATTTTGAACTTAGGTACCATCCAAATTTTGAGGATGTGTTCAGTCCATGAAACTGAAATTTTTTTTCTAAGGAACACATGGTCAAATATGTAAAATAAAAATCGACTTTCCATACAAATCAAAGAGATCACGTGATCAATTTAGTATGGGATGACCAAAATTTTCTGACGATATTTGACACATGTTTCTTAGAGAAAGTGGTTTACTTTCATGGACTGGACACATCCTTAAAATTTGGATGGTAAGTTCAAAATGACCCGATATAATTTTCCCGATGTGCTAAAAATATAAATCTACTTAATCTAACCATTTCACAATTTGGGTGGCCTCTCCAAGAAAGAAATAGCGAAAGAAAACTTGGAAAGGGTTGTTGACCTCCGTCTTTTATACTTATCTATTTACAAAAACAACTACTTATTATAGGGTTAGATTCTGCAGTGTGCAGTAAATAAATTTAGGGTGGGGCTTTATCTTGTGAATTTATCACTTTTAACGGATACTAGCACAGTTTTATTGAAAGTCCATTGGTGATTTGTTTGGATTTGGTTTAATTTTACACTGCAGACTTATTATCGCGCCGCCGCGCCGTGATGGTCATTGTAGAAAGCTTCTGGGGAATTATCTTCAGCACGAATAATTGGCGTCATAAGGTACAGGCGCGCTGAGCATATCCTGAATCACCTGAAAAATTAATAAGTATCAAATAGTTATGTGGTTTTTATACCTAATTAGGCTCATATTCTGAAGTAGGGGTAGGGAGGGATTAACTAACCGAGCAAAACAACTTCTTCACCAGCATTTGTTAATGCCTCTAAGTGGGCTTTTATAACACCATATTTAAAAATTAAGCTATCACGAGTAGCTCCACCATATGTTGGATCCACATTAAAAATGTTTAGATTTGCATCTGTTACCTGAAAAAAAAACAAAAAAAATATTTAGAAGACTAATTATTGAATACCAAATAGTAATAATTACAACATTGAAATAATTACAACATTGAAACAAAACATTTTAATGAAACACTTACTTTTACACGAGCTGAGAGTCCTTTGCCTCGACGTTTTGTGGTCTTTATCAGAGGCAGTAACTCATACTCTCGCAGCTAGAGTCTAGCTGGTGGTCAATTAATTCCTTTGACAATCTATTATACGCTTACATAATCGTCATCTCGGGTTAATAGAGATAAACTTCGAATTTGGTTAGATTGTCGACGCTTTTCTTTCTATCTTTTATCCAAAGCATGAGCCTCTTCTAATAAAGATTTCAACAAAAATATTCTTGCCATTGTTATCACTTATGTAAAACTTTACACAAACACCTCAAAAGTAGTTTCTAACCACAAAGTATATAGTTATAGTAATAATTTGTAACACTGAGACATAAAAACATTGTTTTAACACTATTTTTAAAGGATTTCTTCTATTTTCACTCGTAAAATAGATGCTTATAATCTGACACATTGAAGCGGGTTCGAGTTCGAAGTGAGCGTCGAAGTGACGGGGGAATTACCTTACAGAATGCCAATTCTTACGTCATCTCATACTTTATCTCTCGATAAACTTAGTTCAGCTCACTGACACGCTCGCAAGGGCAGCGCTAGTGTAAATCCGAATTATCAACCGAGTTTATAGAATGCCAATCAAGAAATTCACAGCGGATTCAGATTCGAAGTTTAGAATGAGGTCTTACAGAATCACACTGCTGTTTGTACTAAAGGATATTGGATCGCGAATCGTAAACACAAAATGTAACGAAAACCAATACCTACATCCAAACTAAAAACATTTCTAAAATGACAGCTTAATTAATAAAATACCTACGCGTTGTAATCTCTAATGTTTTATTTCTAACAAAATGTAAATTTTACTTACTATTTTAGGTAGCGCGCTCACGAGCGATAATAGCTGAGCGATTATTGTTTTCACCGAGTATAGAAAATTCAGAGTTACATTTATCGAGAAAAAAGCGCGTAAAAATACTCGAGAGAGAATTTGTCCATGGGAAAACTCATTTCACTTTTCGGCGGTAGGTGGCGCTGTACATATTTTCCATCCTTACTAATACTTACTTAATATTATAAATGCGAAAGTCCGTTTGTTTGTTTGTTTGTTTGTTTGTTACGCTTTCACGTCTTAACTACTGAACCGATCATCATGAAATTTTGCATATTTACACGTTGTCAGGGGTACAGAGAAGAACATAGGGTACCTACCTATCATCTCGAAAAAAAGTTTTGTTCCCGAGGGATAATAAAAAATATTTCCACGCAGACGAAGTCGCGGGCGGACGCTAGTATTATAAATGCGAAAGTCCGTTTGTTTGTTTGTTACGCCTTCACGTCTTAACTACTGAACCGATCATCATGAAATTTTGTATATACGTTGTCAGGGGTACAGAGAAGGACATAGGGTACCTTTCATCCCGAAAAAAGTATTGTTCCCGAGGGATAACAAAAAACCATTCCACGCAGACGAAGTCGCGGGCGGCTGCTAGTAATATTATAAATGCGAAAGTCCGTTTGTTTGTTTGTTACGCTTTCACGTCTTAACTACTGAACGGATCATCATGAAATTCTGTAAACACATCGTCAGAGGTACAGAGAAGGACATAGGGTTCCTTTCATCTCGAAAAAAAGTATTGTTCCCAAGGGATAGCAAAAAACCATTCCACGCAGACGAAGTCGCGGGCGGCCGCTAGTTAAATGGAACGGATTTACGGTTGTATTTCGGTTAGCCCTATCCATCCATCTTCTCATGAATTTTAATGAAATTTTCTGTTTTGTTTTAATTCGTTTCAGTTCGCTTTCAGTAATTAATTCGTGGTTTGCTTTTAATTAATGAACTTTAATACCAGCACTTTTGTTTCTCTATTACTTTTTACATTAAAAGAACATGTTTTGAAGAAAACTAATCTATAATCTACAAAAATGAATCGCCAAAATGTATGTAAGTGCATAACTTCAGAACGACTGCATCAAATTAGATATTTCTTTTTTATTATTATCAGGACAAGGATTGTATAAAATATAATTTTCAAAAATTGTATGGTTACACTTAAAAATGATATTTACTCTTTTCCGTCATTTTAAATCGCAATACAGCTACCGCCATCCGTGCGAAACGGGGCGAGGAAGATAGTAATGAATGAAAAATGATTTTGTGATCTTAAATTTGAATTAATAAAAAAATAATGGTCTTCCTTTTATTTAAGATGGTGTGTTACTTGACAAAAAATATCCTTTAGAGATCGGTATCGTATAAATAAAATATTGTAAATTTTTTCTCATTTGGTGAGTTCGATTCCTGGCTAAAGCAGGTGATTTTTTCAAAAATCTGTGAATGCAGTTCCAATTATTCTAAAAAACAAAATGGAGTCTTCTTTCAGTAAATTTCCTATCTTCAATATTTAAGGTACTTTCCATCCGTGTGGCAAAGTTTTGGTCACCCTGTATAATTGACAGTATCACCACGTATCATATACCTTACTTAGTTAGAACAATAACAAAGGCACTCTTGTTTATGATCACATCCATCACATCACAACGTTTCCTTAAACTTTAAAGTTCAACCACAGAATATATAATAGTACTAACGTAGTTCAACTCTGGATTCCGTAAACGTTAGAACAGTACTTAGGCAATAATTGTCTCGCAGTGGCTGAAACTATAATCTAACTTTAGGACCAGAGGGCCTACTCCAAATAGAAATATACATTCGTACGTTCCACTTCGTAACGTAAATAATAACAACAGTAGGAATAAGGTCCGAAATTAATCAAACCGAACGTAGAACATCGTCCGATTATTGCAGTTGTTTTTTGTTGTAGGTAGACCCTCAGGAGTCTCGGTTTCGTTTTGTAACCGCCTTGTATTGTTAACAAATACGGCAGGAATTTATTAACGGAAATATAGTATTTTTTGAGATATGATGCTAGAAAAAATTACACTCACCGGCACATCAAACCGCCCACACCGATATTTTCCAAAATGCAGCTTTACATCGTGTTTTGTAGAATTTTACACAAGCTTGCATACCACAAAAAAGTTGAAAATAAAAAAAGTTAAAAATAAGAAAACACCTCCTGCAAAGAACCTGAAAATAAAAACAAAAACAGCTTCAAAATTAAATACCTCTAAAAAGTAAGAAATATTAAATTCAAATCACTAGATACGATAATCAATTTTAAATAAAACACGTCTATTTAATTCGAGTGGAGCTGGAGGACAACTTTTTTAATTTTAAAAGCCCCTCGATTTCAAATACTTAGGAGAGTTTTATTAAAATTAATATGCTTGTCTAATGATTTGAGTATTATTTTTTGCATTTTAGAAGTAGGTACCTATTTAATTTTGAAGCTTCCTTTGTTTACATTTTCAGGTTTTTTTAAAAGCCTTTTTGTAGTTTAAGTTTAAATTGAACGTCACGGCATATTATCTAATCTGTGGTCACGGCTTTTTGCTATTCTACGAAAAGTCACGGCCCGTGAACTGAAATACGCCTATTAGCAGTAATTCTACATGACACTACGAAACATGGTGGTCTTTATTTTGCGGCCAAAACATAATTATCACGTCTGATTTGAAATATAAAGACTGATCCAGTAAAACGTTCCAGACAGATACATTTTGACGTTCTTTAACTGTCTTATTCAGAGTGCGCTAGGGCCAAAGTTAACATGGCGTTAAACTGCGGACTATCGCCATTTTAGCGCAAATCGTATTCAGAGTGACAGTTTAACGTTTAGTCCCACCGTTTAAGGATTAAAAGGTGCATTGTGATTGGTTTACAAGCATTAAACCAGGTTTTGTTAGAACTGTCTTGCACCCCAGTTTTGTGAAACATCTCTCAATAAGACAGTTACTGTCTTATTCAGAGATGTTTCACAAAACGATACGATTGAATACGATATACGAATACGATTTGCGCTAAAATGGCGTTAGTCCGCAGTCTAACGCCATGTTAACTTTGGCCCTAGTTTAACGACCGCACTCTGACTGAATAAGACAGTAAAGATGGTAAAGGTCTATCCCCACATATCCGGGCCGTGACATGTCAGGGGGCCAAGCTATGTTGGGCGTCTCTATCTTAGCATTAAACCAAGTCTCTATGTTCTACTACATAAAGGACAACGTATTTTGAACTCCGGATCCATTTTGGACTGGTTTTACTGGAGTACAAGTTGAAGCAGTGTTGCCAGATGCCTTGAACCTTTTATCTTTAGTAGAAACTGCTAATATCTACTTTAACTTAAAAATATGCTATTTTAACTTAAAATCTGTATAATGGAATAAACCAGATTTTTATTACCCATCATCATTATTGTTTGTTTTGAAAAAACAAGGGATAAGTACAAAAATGATATTACAACACGGTATCTAGTCATATATTTTGCTTCGTTTTGTTTTAAGTTGAATATTATGGTAATTTAATCAATAGAGTTAGAAAACTCTGTACAGAAATCTGTATCCAGTGCTAATCTGTATAACACATCGAATATCTGTATAAATCATAGACTTAGAAAATTTTTCGCTATGCTCAAGTAGACGGACAATGGTGCAAGTGAGAAACCGTCTTATGTGATGCGCAAGAAAGAGTTGGAAAAAAAATGACAGCAGAACCTAGTTTGGTTTGACTTCATTTATCATCTTGGTGAAACGCGTACACACGATTATTTTGATCGTGATCGGGTTGATTTGGCTCTTATAACTACATAAATCAATAATGGTGTCGATGTCGTGTTCTGTGTTGAATTGTAATGTTACTAACGACAATAACAATGCAATGTTGAAAACATTAAAAATCCAAAATAGCGGCCAACTTTTTGTTTGAGGGATGATTTAAATGAAATTCGGACACGAAAATAATAACGAAATGTTGAAAATATGAAAAATCCAAGATGGCGGCCAACTTTTTTGATTGTGGGCCGATTTCGATGAAACTCGGTTTTTGGTATAATTTTAACACGAAAATAATAACGCAATGTTGAAAATATTAAAAATCCAAGATGGCAGCCAACTTTTTTTGTTTATGGGCCGATTTCGATGAAACTCGGATTTTGGTACTATTTTGAAACGAAAATAACAATGCAATGATAAAAAATAAAAAATCCAAGATGGCGGCCAATTTTATTGTTTTTGGGCCGATTTCCAAATAACTTGGTTGAACAAAAAGAACAACTTATTAGTTGTTGAACAACTTATTAGTTGTTCTGTATTCAGAAGTTAGTTTTTATTTTTAACTTAGCTTTACTTAAAATAGTACCAAAAACCGAGTTCCATCGGAATTGGCCCAGTAACAAAAAATTGGCCGCCATCTTGGATTTTTTTATTTTTTATCATTGCATTGTTATTTTCTTTTTAAAATAGTTTTTTAAACCGAGTCTCATCGAAATCGGCTTTCAAACAAAAAAGTTGGCCGCCATCTTAGAATTTTTATTTATTGTCATTACATTGTTATTTTTTTATCAATATAGTACCAAAAACCGAGTTCCATCGGAATTGGCCCAGAAACAAAAAACTTAGCTGTCATCTTGGATTATTTATTTTTTTAACATCGCGTTGCTGTTTTCTTGTCAAAATAGTGCCAAAAATCAAGTTTCATCAAAATTGGCCCAAAAACAAAAAAGTTGGCCGCCATCTTGGATTTTTTATTTTTAACATAGCGATGCTGTTTTCTTGTCAAAATAGTGCCATAAACCGAGTTTCATCAAAATCAGTTTACAAACAAAAAAGTTGGCCGCCATCTTGAAATTTTTATTTTTTGTCATAGCATTGTTATTTTCTTATCAAAATAGTACCAAAAACCAAGTTTCATTTCAGTCGGCCTACAAACGAAAAAGTTGGCCGCCATCTTGAATTTTAATATATTTTCAACATTGCGTTATTATTTTCATGTTAAAATAGTACTAAAAACCGAGTTTCATTTCAATCGACCTACAACCAAAAAAGTTGGCTGCCATCTTGGATTTTTTATTTTTAACATAGCTTTACTATTTTCTTGTCAAAATAATAGTACCAAAAACCGAGTTTCATCGAAATCGGCCCACAAACAAAAAAGTAGGCAGCCATCTTGGATTTTTTATATTTTCAACATTACGTTGTTATTTTCGTATCAAAATAGTACCAAAAACCAAGTTTTATCGAAATCGGTCCACAAACAAAAAAGTTTGCCGCCATTTTGTTTATTTTTATTTTCAACATAGCTTTACTGTTTTCTTGCACCAAAATAGTACCAAATAGTACCAAAAACTGAGTTTCATCGAAATCGGCCCACAATCAGAAAAGTTGGCCACCATATAGCTTTTGTTATACAATATTTTCATCTATGTCGGCCTTACAATTCATGCATTATTTTGGGGTAAAATTTCACATGGTAGGCAACACAAATTTTCTAAAAAAAATTGCATCTTTGTCTAATTTTATTGTTGTCTTTGTCTAATCTTGGCGACGTTATTGTTTTTGGAACGTGTGTAAGTGAGACAGATATATGTTTTCTTAAAAATGTTTAGTGGTTTCAAAGCTTCGTCCTACACGGTTGAAAAGTTACACGCTTTTTGTGGCGCGTGGTAGTCAGGTTTGCTTCTCTTGTAAGTATATTTATCTCGATGCTTTCTACCATCGGACATCCAGAATCCAGACGCACTGCAGGTTACCACCCGTTCTTAGTTGATATACCTTTTCTGCGTACCAAACGCTACTCATCATCTTTCATAATGCGCACAGCTATGGAATGGAATTCCCTGCCGGCGTCTGTGTTTCCGAGCGCATACAACCTGACTCTATTCAAGGCCAGAGTGAATAAGCACCTTCTGGGCAAGCTCGCTCCATCGTAGACCCTACCCTGTCTTTGCTTTCTGGGCAAGACTGGGGTCAAGAGCAAACCCATTCATTATAAAAAAAATACAAAAAAAAAATTTAAGGGCTTCCGGTTGGCTGTAGACGTGAGGCGTATTTATTGTAACAGTTAAAAACAACAGATAATTAAATGTAACTGTTTCGCCCTGTTACGAGCGCTATAAAATAACTGTTGTTCAAAGGAACAGGCGAAACAGACTGTTCTCGCCGTCTTCACTGTTCCCTGTACCTAGCTGTTATCAAAGTAACAACCGTTGCCATTGTTCCGCCTGTTACGTGGGAACAAGCGCTATCTTACTCTAACATATGGAAAGAAAAGAGACAAAGCTTGTTATTTTTACCTGTTATGTAAACCGACCATATCAAAAATACATTCGACTTTGTAAATTAGTCGTGTTATCTGTTCCTATGTTTGTTTATGGCCTTTTTGTTTTTTGTCGCAATGGAGTTTGACTGTTTTGCCAATGTTATGTTAAAAGGTAGGTAAACGGGGTGAATTGAAATAAAATAATTTTATTTTATTGAGATTTTAAGGCGACGGCTACACGCGTAGTAAATACGGTGATCCATCAGTATTGAATCAGGAGCCTTTTTCATAAAATAATGAAAAAGTACAGTAATTTACCATGGTAGTAGTTTATTGGGGTATAATTATGTTTTATAATTTATAAGAAACATAATCCTACCCCAATGACAACAATGGTAAAGTATTGTAGTAAATTAACTATTTTTTATGAAATACGCCCCTGATTAAATACTGATGGATCACCGTATATTTTACCACGCATGTAGCTTGCGCCTAAAGGATGTTAAAGCACTTTATTGTTTACGTGGAATGGATGCATTCTTAGGCAAATTAGGATATGCGGCTAGGAAATGGGACATCTAGTGCTGCCAGGGAGTTAAGGAAAAGATCAGGGTTCCCAGATTGGGGTAAATTTTTCGCAATTTAGAATTTTCCTTCAGTAGACTTAAATCACCTGGTATTTCATGATTATCATCATCACCATTTATGTCTCCACTGCTGGAGCACAGGCAACGGCCGAAAGAATAAAATGATGTAGGGGAAAAAAGGGAAGGTAAGGAAACATTTGACTAGTGATCATTAGTTAAAAAAACATTATCAGACATTTATCAAAATAACTGATTTTAATGAACAAGCAAAGTTAGTAAACGAGAATATGCGAAAAAACCAACCAAATTTCAAATGTCAATATGGTCGAAAATCGCTTGCACCTGTATTTTTAACAACAATCTTTCTTTATCTTTATTAGGTATTTAAATTTATTTAGTGAATTTATGATAACTACTGCCATCTATCGCAATTAAAGTGAAATACTGAATGAAATTAATGCTGCAAGCAAGTTCATTATGGCATGATGGTTTACCCAATAAAAACTAGATGACGCTTGTGTGCCGTAACTGCCGCGATGGAAAACAAATTTTATAATATTAGATTTTACTTAATTGTAATAAAGTTTAGTCTTGTTTAACAGAAAAAAATAACAGTTTATGATCATTATAGATAAAAATAGCAAGCTTTGTCTCTTTTCATTATGTAAGTAGTCCTTAGGTTAGAGTAAAGAAGCGCTTGTTTCACGGAACAGGCGGAACAATGGAAGCAAATTGTTACGACATGGCTGTTATTTTTATAACAGGATGTTGAAACTGTTATTTTAGTGTAACAGGAACAGTTGTAACAGGTAGGCAATTTACCCTGTTACAACCCATGTCTAGTTGGCTGGATTGGACTGAAAGTTAATAGTTTTAGTTTGAAGGTATATTAACGTAATATAAATAAATAATATTAAACTTATTATTATCGATTCAAGAACGATTGTTCAGGGACCGATACCAAAAAATTGTTTTTATAGACGAAGCGAAACGAAGGCGGTTAACCTATCGCCTCCCGCGTCTGTCTGTCTAAAATAGAAATAAATTAAACAAATCTAAATCTAAAATCCTTAAAGAAACCGATAGCGCGGTTCAGAGGAGTACAGCGCTATCTAGTGACAACCATTGCAAACGTATTGAGATTGTTTGAGGTGTATGAAAGAAAATAAGAGAAAGCGTAGGATTTTATGATTCGTCCTATTTAAAACTTCTCATTAAAACGTTATAATACATAACACGACGATATGTGTCAATGATGCCACTTTCTTATACTATCACCTTAAAACTTTATATTTCTTACTCAATAGTACACGGCGGTACACCAAAAATTAAACTCACATTACCAACAGAAAGAAAATCTGGAAGTTCCCAATTTTTTATTTTTCCCGAGTTCAATCAAATTCAAGTTATTCAAGATAAATCCGACACCTTTTGAAGTATTGACACAGTATTTAATTGTTCTCTCTCTGCTGGTTAATTAAGTTCTTTATTCTAACTTACTTTTAAATCAGTTTATTAATTGATTCAAGAACGGTGTTCGAGAACCAATTCCAAAAAATAATTGGTAAAAACGGAACCCTATTCCGTCTGTCTGTCTAACTAAAAACCAAATTAAACGAACCTATAGCTAAAGCCTGAAACGAACCGATAGCGCGGTTCAGAGCAGTACAGCGCCATCTAGTGACAACCATTGCAAACATATTTACGTACATTGAGGTGTTAGATAAGAGAAAGGTTGGATTTTAATATTCGAACTTGAAAATTACAATACAAGAGTTTTGTGTCAGTGTAATGCCACTTTCATAATACTAACACCAGAAACATTATGAACTTTTAATTATTTCTTTCTTCACCAAAAATTAAACTTACATTTACTAATAGAAACAAATGGAAATTCGAAAGTTTCTTAATTATGTAAATTTAGAAAAATGGTAACTCCCTAGTTCAAATTCAAATGACCTTTTGACACATAATTTATTATTGTTCTCCTAGCATTGTCTATGCCTTTACACGAGGGCGGGCCAATAAGTGTGTGACTTTTTGAATGAAACACAAGTTTTTAGATAAAAAAATATTTCCTTTGAGCTCTATATACTTTGTCCAAACGTATCTCAAATTATTTTATCCCTTCCAAAAAAAAGATTTGTCAAAATAGGTACTTTTTGTGAGATGACTTCATCGTTGGAGTCAAATCTCTTTCCGCCGAGCCATTTCTTCAGGTTTGGAAACAAGAAATAGTCACTCGATGCTGAATCCGGAGAATAGGGCGGATGAGGGAGCAACTCGTAGCCTAATTCATGGATTTCTGCCATGGAAATTGCACATGTTTGCACCCTTGCATTGTTCTGGTGGAAGAAAAAATTCTTGGCCAAATGCTGTGTTTTTTTTTTCAAATTCTCATTGAATCGATCCATTAAGTTGGCATAATATTCGCCATTGATTGTTTAACCCTTTTGAAGGTAGTCGATGTGGATTTACCGCGTGAATCCCAAAAAACAGTCGCCATGACTTTATTGGCTGACGAACCCAATTCACCCTGAGAAACTTACTGCCTTGACTACTGTTTAGTCTCTAGTGTGTTTTGGTGAATCCACGTTTCATCCACGGTTACTGAAATGGTGCAAAAACTCGTCCGTATTGCGGTTGCACAACGCCAAACACTCCGCGAAGTTGGCACAAGAAATTCTCTTTTTTCCACAAATCACGATTTAGTGTGCTATTAATGGCTATCAAATACAAACTAAATGACGCAGGTTGTTTAAAATTTGATAGGAGTCAACTGAAAGATGCCTGTTGACAGAAGTGCAGTTGTCCTTAAAGTAAATTCACGGACTTATTGACCCGCCCTCGTAGTTAATTGAGTTTTCACGTTCGACGGACGGAGTGGACACTTTTGTTCTTCAAAATAAACTGGACCACATTATAGGCGGTGGTTGCGTCATCAATCTTGCATCAGTCACTCCGAAATAGACCCACGTTTATTGATGACATTTTCATTCAAACCCTTGTCGGGGTTTGGGGGAAAAGAAAATATATGGAGCTGAAATATGACGTGAAGTAAATATAATATTCTGTTGTTTAAAATCAAATATCGAAGAGTAGATCAGTGATATTACAAAATATTTTAGACATTGTTTTAAATGTGATGATGTCTCTTTCAAACAATATTATTTAAACAGTGTCTAAGTTAAACAGGTGTTTAAAAATATTTTGTAATAACACCAGACTTTTTATTTTGTGCTTATGTTAAGTAACAAAATAAAATACCTACATTGAGCTGTAAGAATTTAGTAGGACAACAAAATATTGATTCAATAATATTGATTGATAACAAAAATTCATTTCAGAAGAGCAACCGAAAATTTATTGTTGTTATAAGATTTACAATAACTGAGATACTACTGAGTTAGTTGTAGGTACTTATGTACCTTGGGCAACAGCAGTTAGCAACAAAATTTGTTTGCGCGCGTATCGCCCCTGCACGAACTAAACGTATGTAGTGACGGCGCGGCGTGCAAGCGATTTTAACCCTAGCAGTGGTTAAGCGACGCTGTTGCCCATGGTACCTACAGGTGAAAAACGCAAAAATTTATGCGCTTCAGTTTATGTGAAAGGACACTATCGTAAAAGTGACATGATTGTACCCGCAGCTTTTTTGTTGATTCCTCGTTTTCGGTTCACGAGCCCAGTGACGTGCTCCCCGCCTAGATAAAACAAACTGAGAATTTCAAAACATTTTGCATTGGAATATTGATGCAACTCTTTTTGAAAGGGCTATTCTGTAGCTTTTCAGACTTCGTTAGCTGAGTTGTATTGTAGGTGAGGTTCAGTCAAGTTTATCTCTGGCTTTTTAAGCGAAATACTGGATACTTGAAAATCGCAATCTTTTTAATCTAATGAGGTCTTTCATAATGACAAAAAGCTGTAGGCTCGATAGATGGCGTTGATAAAAATATAAGTCTCAATGTAATTTTTTTTACTAAGCTTCGAAGAGTACTCAGGTAGGCAGGTAGATGTAATCCTAAAATGTTTCTCTTTGGGCAGATGTCAGCCAGCGAGCGCTTACTTTCCTCTTTGGTACAGCCCAAGATTCTTGGAAAACCCCTTTTATTTTTAAAGCCAATTTTGAAACATCTCTTTCCATCAACACTATCTAGTTAGGCAATCAGTTACTATTTTTATTTTTTAAATATCACTTTGAAAAGCCCTCACTCCACCTCTCTCTTGTTTGAAAGATTAAATTAAGGTTTAAATAAAAATGAATAATTGAAATTATTTTAAATAAACATTTTTGATTTTTTAATAATCACATTTTCTTATTGAATATGAAAGCGGAATTTATTAAACGCAGACGGTTCGCCGGCAGTGGGCCGGCAAGACGCTAAGTGAAATAATCGAAACAACCAAGTTATTATACAAAAATTAAGTTATGTTATCCAGTCTAGCCTATTATAATTTATCTCAAAAATACAGACACTGTCATTATGTCTATTCCATTTATAATACAAATAAAATTCATTTTATTCATGCGAAAATTATATTTAAGTCTAAGTACTTATGTATTTTTCAAGGCGGCAAGACGCTAAGCGAAATAATCGAAACAACCAAGTTATTATACAAAAATTAAGTTATCTTATCCAATCTAGCCCATTATAATTTATCTCAAAAATACAGACACTGTCATTATGTCTTTCCCAATTATAATACAAATAAAATTCATTTTATTCACGTGAAATTATATCTAAGTACTTATGTATTTTTCATGGTGGATTTCACACAACCGCTTCCATAATGTAAGAGGCGTCACTGTTTTATTTAGGTGAAGATACGTTTTACGGTGCCACTCATAAAGTAGAGTGGTCAAGTAATAAAGTTACGGGAATAAGAGCTATTTTTAAACTAAGTACGAGATTTTCACCTTATGAATTTGGCACTTTGTTTGATGATATATTTTTTCTTCTTTTATTCCGAGTTTACAATTTACAATTTTAATAAGTCTAACAACATTTTTGAAAAGTATTTCAGAATTAGATTACAAAATCTTTTCTTCGTTCGAGATTAGACTTAACACCTTTTCTTTGCTTTAAATATAACTAGCGACCCGCCCTCGCTTCGCTTCGGTGTAGTGTCGAATTTGACACCATGTATTATGTACATATAAACCTTCCTCTTGAATCACTGTATCTATAAAAAAAACGCATCAAAATACGTTGCGTAGTTTTTAATATTTAAGCATAGGTACCTACATAGGGATATAGGGACAGAGAAAGCGACTTTGTTTTATACATGTAGTGATAGTGATATGAAGCTAGAATATAAATACTTGTACTAAATTTTGATTAAATTGAAAGCAATGTCGTACATCGGTAAACTTATTGCCTTACAAATAAACAAATGATAAGTTTATACCTACTTGAACCAAAAATATTGCTAAGCAATTATTACTCCTTACGTTCGTCTCAAAGCATCATATTCATACAGCATTTTGCTTATTCCAAGTATAAACTAATCTTCGTTTATTTGTACAGCAGTTAGAGTAAAACGATTTAAAAATTCACAGATTTTACAGTCCCCGCAAGAATCAGAGCATTGAAAATGAAAACAAAAATTTACGAAAAACCAAAATCAAATCAAATGCAAAATCCTATTATATTTTTAAAGTTACCTAGGTAGTAGGTACCTATTTATTTTTACGATTGTGACACTCGGCTCTTAAAATTCCAACGAATGCACTTCTCGTCTGCTTCTGCATCTTTTAAAACTATTACCATGACGATCGGTCAATAATCATAGAAGCTACAAAACTTTTTATGTACAGAAACACCCATTTTTATAGAATTCCAAATCTAAAGGGACCACCTACAGGTCACAATTATTTACCGATTTTCAAAATTATTTCGCCATTTGGTAGCTAAACTAATACCCTAGGACCCTTTTTTCATTTTTTTCTTAAGTCAGTTTTTCTTCCGAAATATTTACAATTTAGTAAACAAACACCCCCAAAAAAGTTCCCAGTAGATTTTCAAAATTCAAACGTTTATAAGTGTCTCGATAAATTCCTCAACTTTTGGTACTATTTCCATCTCGATCCTCTCAAAATCCTCGGAGATATGGCCAAAAATACGTCTCAGGCGATTTGCATCTGATAACCATTTTCAATGGTAAAAAAAGGTATATGTACATTGATTTAGTCAAAGGAAACCATGGTACTTATTGTCTAATTTTCAAAATCTATCGCAATCGCTTTTTTTGACAGATGGATTTGATGTGACACATTGCTGCATTTCTTTAGTATGTTTTTATTTGTGCCAAAAATAATTATACCACATTCCTGAACTATTTGAAATAAGACAATAAGTACCCTGGTTTTTTTTTGCTTTGGCATTCCAAATATGTACATCCATAGACGAGGAATGGTTATTTTTCTCCACTTTAAAAAAAATAAACCAACATAGTAGAAAGCTTACAAAACTTGGCAACGACATTTGCCCAGAGGGAGCCTGGAAGTTTGCTAAGTATTCTTTTACTATAGTTAACATCCCAAACTTCGATGTTACCCGGAGAAAGTTATAGCTTCAATGCTCCAGCGAAACATACTTAAGTGGACGCATATCTTATGAAAATTGTTTGTCTAAGTGAATTTTATTATAAAATGGTGAATGGTAATTTGTATTTTTTAATGTCAAATAAGAGGAGCTCGGCGGCGCAGTGGCTTAGCGCCTGGCCCAGCGATTGCGTAGGTTAAGCAACTTTCGCAAGAGTCGGTCATGGGATCGGTGACCAAATGTATTATCTCGAGCTCCTCCGTGCTTCGGAAGGCACGTTAAGCTGTTGGTCCCGGCTGCATTTGCAGTCGTTAACACCCACCTATCCGCATTGGGCCCGCGTGGTGGGTAATTGGCCCGTCATCAGTATCAACCCAAAAGGAAGGCATGTGCCCCAGCAGTGGGGACATTCAAAATGGCTGATGGACAATTAAATGTCAAATAAAGTGAAAATCTAATGAGTTCGAGATTACTTGATACTAAAATACGAGGGTTATTCACCGACTGGATACACATTACTGGACACACGTGTGTCCAGTTGGTGAAACTCAAAATTATTATCACTTATTATTTCGTCATCTGGAGTGGACACGCCAAGATTTCAAAGCTTGTCCAGAGTATCTAAGTACATAGGTTGAACTTATGTAGACTAATATAGCGTAATGATAACGACGGTGACGTAATGATTATAATATAGCATTTGATTTCAGGAATAATAGATAAGAGCAAATGGTATAGTTTACAGCCGGCATTCGTTCGAAAATCCATTACTTTGCCGTTTTAATATTGATGCAGCGGGAAACTTGGGTAAAAAAAATAGAAGGAAAATACATTGGTATTGTACAATAAAATACGTATCTGGATTCTGGGCAAAGTTTGTGGGTATCTCCCGAAAGGTATAGATTGCTCACTGTAACTTTAGTTTTAACAATTTTGCATAATTATGCATTAATTACTAAATACTTTTTCATATTGTCTTGGGACTTATGCAAACAGATCATTATTTTATTTGTCTAAAATCCATATTATTGAATCAAACAGTAAATTAATGGTACAGAAGAGCAGTATGAATTTCAAACTAAATTTGTAACATAATATTACGATTGTGATATGAAGATACATTTATGTTTTTGATAGATCAACCCGCCTGTACAGCTTTAGGTCCTCACCATTATTTTTTCCTTTTTAGGGTTCCGTAGCCAAAATGGCAAAAAACGGAACCCTTATAGATTCGTCATGTCTGTCTGTCTGTCTGTCCGTCCGTATGTCACAGCCATTTTATTCCGAAAGTATTGGGATTACACAGTTGAAACTTAGTAAATAGATGTAATCTGTAAGGCTGGCCCCACACCTACCGTTTCTTTGCTTACCGGTTTACATTCTGATAGAACAGAATGGAAACCGGATCATCGCCCCACACACGCCGGTCGCCGGGCTTTCTTGATTCGCGCTCAGTCGTAATCTAGCGCTCGCTGAGAGAGGTCGTCTGACAAATCAAATTGTGTGATAAATGTAAGCGTCAAAACCGCTGGACCAAAAGCGATATCTGATGTTATGAAAACCAAAATGCAATACCTTTTTACTACTATTTGATATCTAACTTCAAATATTTAGCAGGTACCTCGATTGACAGCGACAAAACGTGTAAAGAAAGTGGCCAGATATTCTGACGTCAGGTTGTCTGGACCACATTTTTTTCCATAGTTCTAAACAACAAAAGTTTTTTATCTCTTTTTAAACATTTAGTACCTTTTAAGTACCTTACCAAATATATATTTTCAAATTTTTTGGCGTAACTACAAGAAACATTTTAGGCATGAACCATTTTTTTTTTATTGTGGATATTTAATTTGACACAGGAACTTTGTGATAAAACCATACAGCCCCATCAAGTATGGGCTCGTTTCATTCGTCTTGCTAAGTAATCTGTTGGGATTGGGAGGTAGTATCCAGGGTCTGATGATAGAGCAGGAAGAAGGCCACATTAACTCTGTAATAAAACCATACAATCCCATTTAGTTTGGGCTCGTGTGATTTGTCTTGACAAGTACTGTGTTGAGAAATAGTGTTCGGGGTCTGATGATGGAGCAAGAAGAAGGTAAGGCAACTTTAAGAAAGACTGGATATGATATGAGATGGGTGACCATGTAGTACTGCGACATAGTTTACATTGTTTACCAAATAGGACAAGTAAGGATAATTTTGTGTTAGCTATTTACCTATCTGAAAGTGTTTAGGAAATACCTACCTAGTTCTGCTTCAGATTTCGTTGACCAAAAAAAGGGACCAAATAAGTAGAAATTTGTATAAATCAAAGTAAATCAAATTTTAACAGATATAAGCAATAAACTTGAGTATGTATGTAGGTACTTACCTATGTTTCATACATCTTATCAGTCAACATGTAAGTAGGTTAGGTACCTACCTCACGGTTATCAAACTACGCAAATCTGTCAAAATTCAAACTACAATATCATAATAATTATTTTATTTTAATAAAAACATGCTTTAGTAAAGCCACTTTTTAATAAATCCTATTTCCATCGTAATTCTTCAAATCACTAATCATATAATATGACGTAGGTAAGTAATGAAATCATTGTAGTCAGCTCCTAGTCTATGTACAAAAAATATTTAAAAAACTTTATATTATAGATCCCTGATGCTTAACCTACAAGGGAAAATTGTTTTACATAGAGATTGCCTACATATGCATTTTGATGATTAAATAAACTATAAGCGACAGCCCTACCAGTCAGCCAGTGTTTAGGCTATTATCGCTCGCTAACGGCTCGAGTTGGCCTACTTATTTGATTCTACTATGACTGCGATAACGAAAGTTAAGCAACTCTAGGAAAGGCCGAGTATGAGATGGATGACTGTTTGGGACCAGAGTAACGAATGTAAAGCTACTTTTGATGAGGCCGGGTATGAGATGGGTGACCGTGAGACCGTGATAACGAAAGTTGCTTAACTTTCGTTATCGCAGTCCTAAACGATCACCCATTTACGCGGCTATTCTGAGAGTTGCTTAATATTCGTTACTGCAGTCCCACGGTCACCCATCTTATATCATATCAGGTCTTACATAGGTTACCTTACCTTCTTCTTGCCATCATCAGACCCCGGACACTATTTCTCAACAGAGTATTTATCAAATCAAATTAAACGAGTTCAAATTCCATGGGGCTGTGGTCTTCTTCCTGCTCCATCATCAGACCCTGGACACTACTTTCCAACAGATTACTTAGCAGGACGAATGAAACGTGCCCAAACTCGATGGGGTTGTATGGTTTTTTTTACAAAGTTCCTGTGTCAAACTAAATATCAATTTTAAAAATCTTTCAAGCTTATTTTTTTTTATACATATCAAAAAAATTGGAAAAAAATATATGTTAAGGTACTAAAAAGGTACTAAATATTTACAAAGAGATGAATTAGTTGTGTTGTTTAAAACTATAAAAAAGTGGTCCATACAACCTGACCAGAGGCGTCTTTACCTATTGTGCAGGGTGTGCAGCGCACACGGGCGCAGGGTCTTAGGGGGCGCCGCGCCGACCGAGCGGCGCTGGCGCTTGCGACGCGAAACGTGGTCACTCGCGGCGCAGCGCCCCGGGGCGCTCTCAAAGACCCTGCCTCACTGCACCCGGGCCCGGCGTGGTCACTCGCGGCGCGGCGCCCCGGGGTGCTCTCAAAGTCCCTGCCTGTGTCCGGGCCCAGCGTTGTTACTCGCGGCGCGGCGCCACGGGGCGCTCTCAAAGACCCTGCCTGCACCTGGGTTCGTGTTATGGTCGAAGCCGGTGTTATGGTCGAACCGTCTCTGTTACCCTAGCACTAAGGCCACTGTCCAAATGCTGTCGCCATTTTCGCGGACATCAAACAAAGCGTTAGGTACATCTCTGCAGATCTCTGCCGGATTTAAGCATAGGCTACATAGGCTGCAGCCTACGGGCCCGCATCACATGTTTTTTTTTTGCATTTTTGGATAACGTGGATGAAACCACAGATTACAAAACTAGTGGATGAAACTGGCTAAAAATCGCGCTGCGCGGCCGTTTTTTCACTTTAGACAGGCAAGATTACAAGATTATTAGATGAAACTTGACTATAAATCGCGCTGCGCGGCCGTTTTTTCCTAAAGATAGGCATGATTATAAGATTAGTGGTTTAAACGGACTAAAAATTGCGCTGCGCGGCCATTTTTTTATCGAAAAACAGGCAATATTACAAGATTAGTGGCTGAAACAGTGAAACACACTAAAAATCGCGCTGCGCGGCCATTTTTTATCGAAGGACAGGCACGATTACAAGATTAGTGGCAGAAGAACACTAAAAATCGCGCTGCGCAGATTTTTTTTTCAATCGATAGGCAAGATTACAAGATTAGTGGATGTAACTGACTATAAATTGCGCTGCGCGGCCGTTTTTTTCCTAAAGGAAGTCATGATTACAAGATTAGTGGCTTAAACTGACTAAAAATCGCGCTGCGCGGCCATTTTTTTTACAATCGATAGGCAAGATTAGAAGTTTAATTGATGAAACTGACTAATTGCGCTGCGCGGCCACTTTTTACAATAAACTGGAAAAACTATAAGATCAGTGGGTAAACTGGCTAAAAATCCAGCTGCGCGGCATTTTTTTCAACTATAGACAGGCATTTCTCTGAAAAATCGCGTTGACACCGCTCTACAACTGCATTTTACTACTAGACGGGGGGCCCGCACCACAGAATGAGCCTAGAGGTCCATAGTTCTTAAATCCAGCCCTGCATCTCTGTATGATTTTTACACTGTGACGTGACACTACACAATGACTTTTGTTTCAATTTCAACGTGAAATCAGCCTTAAAACCGATAATTAAAGATTGATTATAATGATTGGGGCAGTGTCGAATCAAAGGCGCGTGCCGGCCGACACCGACACCTGTTTTGATGAAACGCCAACAATCATTGCGAACTCGGCTGTATTAGAATACTACTTATAAAGTGTAAAAAAATATTTTTACTCGTGTACCCATCGCTTCCCGATATCATTTAAAATTGCACTATTTGAATAGAATTGTAAGTATTCCATTTTGACCGCACGCCTACTAGAGGGCGCCAGGGTATTTTTGCACACAGGCGCTACATGGGCTAGAGACGGCTCTGAACCTGACGTCAGAATGTCTGGCTAAGCGGCCAGAGAGTGTAAAGAAAGTATTTTACAGGTTTTGTCGTAGTCAATCGAGGTCAAGTTAGGTATTAAAAAGTAGCAAAAAAGTATTGCTATTTCTAAACATTCAATATCGCTTTTGGTCCAGCGGTTCTGACGCTTACGAATCGCCGGCACCGGCGCCGGGTTTTTTTTTTTTTTTTTTTTTTTGTCATTTTCTCCCCGCTTTTTGGCAGGACCTTTTTTGCCATTTTTCGTGCTTTTATTTCTGTTTTTTTTCTTTTTTTTTTTACTACAGCTTTAAAGCTCTACTTTATATCATTTTTACTCTTTTCTTTTTTACTCTGATATTACAATGTTTCATACTAATTAATACAGTCTTTTTCTTCTTATTGTTCGTGTTTTTACATACTGTTTTATATTTCTTCTTTTAAAAACTTTAGCTCTTACTTGTGTATGCTTAAATTCTACTATACATATACCATTTTTATTTCTAATGTTTCTTACATCATATTATTTCTTTACATTTTATTGCCATGTTTACATTATGCTTAATTTCTACTTTTCATTTGTTTCTTATTTTAATATATAACATTCTCTTAGTTTTCATCATCATCATATTCAGCCCACATCAACCCACTGCTGGGTATAGGCCTCTTCTCTATAGCGCCATTCCTCACGGTCCTGTGCCAGCCTCATCCAGTGAGATCCCGTCAACTTGACGATATCGTCTGACCATCGGGCCGGTGGTCTGCCCACTGGCCTTGTTGCTCCTCTTGGCCACCACTCTGTAACTGCCTTGGTCCACCGTCCGTCATCCCGTCTAGCCAAGTGTCCTGCCCATCTCCACCTTAACCTCGTTATCCGCCTACCCACTTAGTTTTACAGTCTTATAATTATATGATTCGTATGTTTGTTGTTTTCCATAAAACTGTATTGCATTATTATAATAAATGTATCTGTTACCTAATCTTTATTTCTTGTTATTACAATGTCCGCCACTTTTTTGGCATATTCCATAAATAAAATTCTTTCTTTCTTATTGTTTATTATTTGCTTTAGGGTGTCTTTGCTCAGTTTTGTATCAATTTTCTGTTGCAGAGTGTGCCTATCAATGCTATGAATTGGACAGTCTAGTATGATGTGAAAGATGTCCTCGATCGCTGCCGGGTCACAAATACAGGAGGGGCTGTCCCTGCACTTGAATCTGTGCAGGTATGCACAGAATCCTCCGTGGCCGGTCAATATTTGTGACGCTAATCGATCGATGAACATCTTCCTCACCACACCGTAGGCTACCACCCCATCAGGGAAAAAGACCTTGGTGGTCTCAGCCGTGTTTTCAGATCTATACCTGCAGTCCCATTTCTCGATTGTTTCCGCCCGGATGTGGCGTTTAACAAACGAGACAGGACCGCAGTCATAGTCCGATTTGGTCTTCAGCTTGAGAGCGGCGCCGGGTTGCAACCGGGCTGTGTGTGACCATATACGGAGCGAGCACGTAGGCTCCACCTCTTTCTTACCGGTGACGACGTTCTTACCGGCGATGTCGGCCGGTTGCTTGCTGACCGGGCGTTCTTGCCGTTTTGGGTCGATAGGTCTGTGACGAGTAGTACGTTTTGTATGGCATTCTAGCGTCCCGGTTTCATTCTTTGCTTTGCTGTTCTAGGTAGATCAGCAAAGAAACGGTAGGTGTGGGGCCAGCCTTAACCGCTTAACGATTTTAACACAAAAGTATAAAAAAAAATAACATTAAGGGGGGCTCCCCATACATGGAACTGAAACTGAAAAAAAAAAAATCCTTCATAACAATACGTGCGGGGTGTCTATAGATAGGTCTTTAAAAATGACATTGAGGTTTTTAAGACAATTTTTTCTAAAAGTCAACCGTTTGAAAGATAAACACTGCCAAAGTGGTAAAATGTGTGTCCCCCCCCCCCCATCTAACTTTTGAAATAAGAGAGTGAAAAATCTAAAAAAAATATATGCTATAAATCTTAATAAAAACTTTCAACGAAAATTGGTTTGAACGAGATATAGTAATTGGTTTTTGAGATATATCATATTTTCCAAAACCGCAAATATAACTTTGTCATTCATACCAACACTGTGAAAAACAAAGTTATTTTTACAGACGAAAAATGGTAGTGGTATAAAATAGTGTATGGTATAAGGTAACTACGGAACCCTATGGCGCGTGGCCCGACACGCACTTAGCCGGTTTTTTTTATGTACAACGGGATCGTGCTTGGCCTTCACCTCACCTGATGTTAAGTGACGATAATTTAAATCACAGACATTGTTGTATTGTATGGAATTGACAATGACAAGCCTACGAGACGTAATTATAGAGTTTATAGCTTATTTTTAATTTTTAAGTTAACGAACGAATAGAAAATTGGCCATTTAAGTAGGGGGGCAGTGTAGTCAACATGACTAAAACGGTGATCAAGCAGAAATCAAGTCGGACAACTACGTACTCTTTCCGAACAACTACATACTGTGGCCCGTAGCAGTCGTAGTCGTTACAACGTAGCACCGACCGCCTGTGTGGTTCATAAATATATCAATGTGTTTGTTTGTGTTGCTAAATATATATTTTTGTGGAGTTTGAATGGTTTTTTTCGGGAAGTTGGTAGTAAATAATATTGCTAATAATTACTTTAGAAAATCTTTGTAGGTGAGAGGTCGATAAAACTTATTTGTATCCTTCTAATCTTTCTCTATGAAAAAAATGTACTATAACAGTAGCGGCTCCTTTCTTTGTTACATAATAATTATGTCGACGTTGCATTTATGTATTCATAATAATATTTACTTGTCAAAGTTTTGCTGTTTTCTTTATTGACAGGAATAAATAATAATGCACTGCATTGCATCCAAGTTTTAAACAATACAAAGCTGAAATATTTTTTTACGTTTGTAAGGTTACTGTATAAATTACTTTAATTATTATTCGTGATAAACCATGTAGTATACTAAATTTGTATGTTTATTCCATTAAAAGTACTTAAACGGTAGTTGTAGTAATCAGGCGACTGTTTATTCAATTAAAAGTACTGAAACGTTAGTTGTAGTAATCGGGTGACTGCAGATGCCCCTACCACGCCACGCCTGACTTATAAATATGCGGTGACAGAGTAGAGGAGCGCTCAGTCGTACTCAAGTCGTCACAGTGAAAGGTTGAACGGTGGAATACGTGTTTTCAATAAAGTTATTAAGTCGAAATACTAGGAGACTTTTGATGATGTTGTGTCACGCTATTCCTGCTGGAGAGATACCACTGTTTAAGGTCAGGTATTAGTGTATTATTTTCAATACTGTTATATTGGTAATAGTAATACTTTCCCATGATATAGAGTAATTGTATGCTGTGGAATTCTTGTTGAATATCAAAAACCATTATGCATTGATGCAATTAAAACTGTAACTTTTAATTGCTCATGATGTTTTATTTAACTCCTTTTACGTTTAACTTTCGTAATGAAAATATTTGAATAGGTAGGTACTATACTAACAACTAAGTTATGTAAACAGCCTTTACCGAAAAACAAGTTTTCACAAAAACAACAATTTGTTCAGGCTTCCTTGAATTAATATTTTTTTAGGTGCCCCGAAAAGTTATTGTAAATATTTTTCCGGGTTAAAAACCCAAAACTAAAAGGAATTTCCTCCAGGATGTTAAATAAACGGGTTCTCGCCACTGACCGCGAAACTTTCGATACCGTTGTTAAAATTAATTTAACCAAACAGGCGTTAAGTAGCCATTTTGCTTACAACCTTGTCAGTTCCAGCCGCTTAATTACGGCTATTATTAGCAGTTATAATTTTCAATTAAGCTCTTAATCGTTTTTCGTGAGGTTGAATCGTAACTTTGATCGGAATTTGATATTTTAAATTACTTAAGTTAATTGAAATAGTCGTATGCTTATTAAGATTCGTATTAGTGAATAAAAATTTGCTTGTTTTATTTTAACACAGTGTAGAAGTAGGTAAAGTTTTATTCCTATACTGTCTTTTAAATTTTGTCAAAATGTTATTTCAAAAGACTTTTATTTCATTACCAATGTATAACTACTTAATGCCTGGTTTATACGGGGTTATAGTATAAACCAGACCTGATGGATTGATTCGTCAGTGTAGTAGGTGGCACACTCATGTCTTGCCTTTCGCCGCGCAAGTTTGCGTAGTTCTTAGAGAACTAATTCCTGGATTCATCAGTCTTGATAATATAGTGACGATTAATAAAATATAAAAAGCTCTAATTTGGTATTTACACGGGTCAACTTGGCAGGTGACCTGCTGGTCGATTTTAGTCAACTTGCACTTTTTATCGACGATAGTTTGTAAAATCGAAACGCCACCCCATTGAAATTAGGTTTGCGATTAGATTTTACTAGTGATTGTCTATAAAAATTACTAGTAATACTGTTGTCATACCTTTATATTAGTTTGTATGACCCCATATTAAGCTTTGTATTGAGAAATTTAGTTGATTATAAATAAATAAAAATTAATAGCCTTGTGTAAAATGGAGCTTCACTTGAGAACGGCTTGACTGATTTGGCATATTTTCTTGTGTTTTATGAAAGTATTTTTTGGAAAATCTACGAAAAATTGTCAGGACGAGAACTGTCCGTTATAAGTGTACCAAAGTCACATCCTATCAAACTGACTTTTTATTTACATTTACCAAGCTCAAGATAAAATACGGTTTTACGAAACTGAGACGTTAATCCCAGGTTCTAATAAAGAACTCGGCCGTCTCAGGTCCACATGAATATATAATGAACCATCATAATGTGGGGAACGCGCCAAAAGATGTGACGCATTCCGCGAAATGGCCCACAAAGACGCCTGTGCTGCCACAAAGACGCGATTCACGCGGACAGTGGAAACAAAGCCTTATTACAATTTCAAAGGTCCAACTTTTTTCCTACATCTTAAGTTCACTTTATTTAACGTCGTTATAGTTTTTGCCGAAAACTAACGGGGGAATTCCCTGATACTGTCATCGAGATAGTCGTAATTAGGTTTATCATTTGACAGGCATTTGCCGCATTTGACAGGCATTTTTTGGATTAGACAGGCGTGCAGTGGCGTTAAGCTGAGACAGGCATTTTTGCATTTCGCGGGTCTCGCTGAAATTTTAAAGCTCACATACATGCTCCATTCACGCAAGCCCACGGCCGGCTGCCTGGCCGCCCAGATAAAACGCACACATTATTACATACATGATTAGTGAGATTAGTAGACAAAACTGACTGAAAATTGCGCTGCACGGCCGTTTTTTATTATAGACTTTTATATGGTGGATGAAATAGACTAAAAACGAAAAATCGCACTGCGAGACCTTCATTTTTTACTAAAGAAAGGCAAATTACAAGATGAATGGATGAAACTGGCAAAAAATTCACTAAAAATAAAAAATCTGGCATTTTGTGTGGCGTCTGGCGTTCTGTGCCCCAGACAAACGTAGATGGTAACCCTAGTCTTAATACCATAAACTTGATAACTCAAAGCAAACCAAGGGCCCCATAACCCTTGATAGAATTTGCTACAGGCCTTGCGCTGGCTTAATTCGGCACTGCGCCACCCCCCAAGACCAAAACGTAAATCTGCCACTGCCGGTAGTATAGCAAGTTACCGGAATTGAGTGGTTAAACTAAACAACTTTCTCCATGGAACATAAGGTCGAAAAACGAAAATACCCCTCAGGGTCACGTGGTCATCTTCCGAATGTTGTCTTCTTCCCAAAGTCGTCACTTTCCTAAGTGGTCACCTTTCTAATACATACCCTTTAGTGCTTGTGGTACACAGTTTAGTTGTCCGGTCTATGGAAAAATAATATTTTCCATGGTCAGCTGACTGACTTACTATGAAAAGGCGAAAAAACTTTTTTTTTTACTGTGATCTGTTTATATTGTAGATTTCGAAACTTTGAGAAACACTGAATGCAAGAAACCATTTTGAAACTCTAGTATCTTTGCGACTACTTTACGAAACAAGTCGAAATAAAACGTAACAGTGTCGTAACTTTGTGAGCAGTTGTGACAATTTTTTTTAACCTAAAATTATAACATCTTCTTATAATATATACATATTATAATTACCCCAAATGAGACACTTTAAATAAATAGGCACAGAGTGAACAAAAAAAGCTCGATGGCGCAGTGGTGTAGCGCCTGGCCCTGTGATTGCGGAGGTTAAGCGACTTTCGCAAGGGTCGGTCATGGGATAGGTGACCAAAAATTTACTATCTTGAGCTCTCTGTGCTTCGGAAGGCATAAGGCGTTAGTCCCGGGTGCATTTGCAGTCGTTAATACCTACCAATCCGCATTGGGCCCGCGTAGTTATGGCCCATCCTCCTTATCCACCCATAAGGAAGGCCTGTGCCCCAGCAGAGGGAACAAAAAAAATTGGATGATGATGGAAAAAAATCTCCAAAGAGATGGAAATCTATGCTGTTTGGAAGTTGTAAGGCTGATATAATAATGATAATGAAATTTAATTTACCGTGAAATTATCCATTCTTCAATAAATTGCTGCATTAGTTTTGCTTTGTCGGACAAAAATCTTGTTATAACGCGGTCAAAGTGGTGGGTATCCGCTTCATTTGCAACCTATTTTCCCTGAAAGAGATTCAAATGGGTTTCAGACCCTTTTTATCGACTGAACGATAAACTTTCAGATATTTCTCGAGTAGATATTTAGTTTCCAAAATATTCGCTATTTTTAGGCCTTACTAAATAAATTACCTTTTCACAGAAGAACAAAATAAATCCTATTTCGCAAAGGTAACACCAAAATATACCTACATATTGAAACTATGAAGAATTTTATTGTTTTACTCATAGAAATGAGCAATTTAAAATATGAGATGACCTAGTAATTTCCGTAACAATGGAGAGGCAAAAAAATAAAAATAGGATATAAACCCCAAATTTTAATTTGTAAATCAATAATTAATTTAATTTAATTATACTGATACTCCAGATTCGTGAAAGAAAACCACAGAACAAAGATTTTTTTCCCTTCATACTAAATTGAGCTCATACTACTTCTAACTACTTCTATGTTCTGTGAAGAAAACTACATACGTTAAAATGAGTACATACACATTACTTCTCACCCAAGTAAACGAAGAAAACTTCCACACATTTCTAAGCTATCCAGCAGTATTTTCCGGGACATGACGTCACACAAAGTGCTTCCCATCCCGAATGTGCCGCTAAAACACGGAGACGGCACAATTCCCCAAGTTCTTGTAGAAATCCCGGAATGTCTGCGGTACCAATAAACAAGCAAAGTCGTTTATCAGACAAGATCAAACGTAAACGACTGCGTAATAAGTGTCTATTTCGCTTGTATGTTTACTTATTTTTAATCAAATCACTGCGGAGTGCCGTAATGTTTCGTAAGGAGGTTGAATGTTCTTCGATCTACTTGAATTGCGGGGTAGTTTTGGCCTTTATAGGGTTCCGTACCAAAATGTTAAAAATTAACCCTTATGGTGCGACTCAGTCTGTCTGTCTGTCAAAGTTGGATATATCAAGAACTTTATGCTATCAACTTGGGAATAGTACTACATGACGTTTGCCTTTTGAAAAAAAATACCATCCCCCTGAAGTTGGCACAGAGAAAAATCTAAAAGTAAGTTTAGGTATGTAAAGATTACAGGAAAAATAAAACGATGTTTCTAAATACCACACTTTTTCAGAAATCATTTACAAAAACTACATTAGTTTCATTATCGGTCAAGAGATAGCGCTAACAGAAAACTGCAATATTCTACACCGTAGTGTATTATGATGGTACGGAATCCTCGGTGCGCGAGTCCGACTCGCTCTTGACAGATTTTTTTTATCTTCGCCGCAGATTTTGTAGACTGTTTTTCCTTTAGAACACAAATGTTGTTGCCCATTCGGTTGATTGCGAACTATGAACTTACCTATAAGCTTTATTCTGTTTGCACTTAGGTACTTACTTATTATTAAGAAATTTTCCTTCAAAATATTCAGCAAATTTGATTTTTTTTCAGACATTCCCCATTCGCTCGCTGCTCCGCAGGTTGCCTCATCGCATGGCCAGCTCGTAACAGCCACTTTATCACCTCGCCCCGTTTATCGGCAGGCAACAATATATATCCTTCCTGAGGAAACTAGCCTTTACGACCTCATTAATTTAGGGATCCAGTTTTCCTGACCCTTTGATACATTGTACTAACTTCATTCATAACAACGAAACTAGACTAATATTGATGGTGGAAAGTGCACCTTATTACAAAGTGACAAGGGTGATGATAACTTAATTGCGAATTGCTCACGTTTGCTGTAATTGAGTTATAAAGTTTATACAAGGCTTTCAATATTTTATTACTGTTTGACTAAGTCCAGTTATTCAGTAGTTGGTTTCTTTTAATTTTCGTTTCGACTACTATAGAAAAATAGAAGCAAAAATATCCTTCTGGATGAGCTACTTCGTCTTGTTTTTCTGAGTAGCTTTTTCGGATATTTGATAATGTAACCTTTTAAAGACTAGTTCCTTTGACAGAAAAGTCAAAGGAACTTTTACAGATGCTTTAGGAGAGCAATAATTGGAAACGAAATGAAAAGGCTTCAAAATATTGCAAAATGAGGCAGTTTACATTATGTGACGATTGCAGAATATCGAGTGCAACTATTCGAGACATTAAATTAGAATCGCAGTCTTCGATTCTTGATCGAAGATCGCAGTCTTCGATTCTTGATCGAAGATCGCAGTCTTCGATTCTTGATCGAACATCGCAGTCTTCGATTCTTGATCGAAGATCGCAGTTGATTTAATCCAATGAATACGACTTACAGCATCAGGGACGCTCTCACCACAAATTCAATTTGTCTTTAGCTTGTGCGGACATGGAGAAGACAAATCATTGCCCGATTTAATCAATGATGAAACACAGAACAACACCCTGCACCAAATGATATTTATTTAAAGAGACCAACATAAGTAACAAAAAATATTATAAGGAACAGAACATCTCGAAATGGTTTTCTAATTTTACTACTTTCTGAATGAAATGAAATGTTGTCCATTAATAATAGCTAAACCAGAATAATGGTAGTTTCATAAAATATTAATAACGCAAATATGAAAATGTATGAAACATTTATTTCCGCGATTTCAGAGTTGGTCCCATAGTAAAAATTTATCAGTTTGATGGTCCCATCTACAATATTCTGGTTTAGCTATTTAATTCTGTTACAAGTTGTAAATAATTTAATTATCGAACCTGCTCACAAAATTTCAAGAGAGGCCGGGCTGTATTCGTCACAAGTGTATTTGTATTTTGTCAGATTGCTGCACTGCATCGAAATCCTACATATTTTTCACTTTCATTCTATGCTCGATTCGAAGTTCACATCACATTCAGCTAAAAATTAAATCATCTGACTGTGAAATTGCGAGAAAACCGTTGAAACTAGCTCGTGACGTACTGGACAGCTGCAACCAGCATCGGAGCAAGGGTCATGTCATGAGTGCCCCTGGCAAGATTTGAATTTTGCGCCCCGAAACTTATTGAGCTAGGATCATGAACGACCCTTGCAAGATTTGAATTTTGCGCAACAAAACTTATTTAGCTAGGACCATTAATTCCCTTGGCAAGATTTGAATTTTGCATCCCAATTTAGCTAGGACCATGAATGCCCAAGAGAATTTTGCGCCCCAAAACTTATTTAGCTAAGGATCATGAACGCCCCTGGAAAGAAAGAATTTTGCGCCCCAAAACATATTTCTAGGATAATGAGCGCCTGTGGCACGATTTGAGTTTTGCGCCCCAAAACTTTTAGACTTATTTTCTAGCTAGGGGCCATCAAAAAATTACGTCACTCGTTAAGGGGGAGGGAGAGGGTCGACGAAGTGTGACATTGTGTGATAAGGGAGTACGAGGGGTCCTAAATATCGTGACGTCACATTTCAAATTCATTTTAATTGAATGAAATCAAATTTCTGGACTGCTTTTTAATTCAATAATCATTTCTAGATGTAAAATTGTAAAATGTGTGACGTCACACTAGGGAGGAGGGGGGTCTTACAAATGTAACCAGCTGGGAGAAGGACGGGGGAGGGGGTTAAAAATCATGAAATTCATGTGACGTAATTTATGGATGGCCCCCTATGGGTCAGAAAAGTGCGCCCCAGGCGGCCACCCCCTTTGCCAGCCCCTAGCTACGACCCTGGCTGCAACACTGCAACGTATCATATTCTAGGAAGCTACATTGTATACCTACAACGAACCTATGACCAAATTCTGACACAGCATGAGTAATGGAGTTGTCACTAAAAGGAATATAAAATGTAGGTAGGTATTATTACAAAGAGCTTGTTTGATATTTGGAGAGCCTATAGCATACTTTGGAAATAAAAGCCAAGTTTATGGACAATATAAGAGTGTAAAGTGATAATGAACTTTGTGAAGTAAAGATGTTTCAGGGACAATTCAATTTAATACAACTATTGTTTATTGGTATTATTTAGAACCAAATTCTATAACAATACTGAAACAGATGATAATGTTGCTTAAAATGAAAAGGGAACATAGCACGAAAAAATATTTTTTTTTCTCCTTTCCATAGTAAGTCGGTTAGCTGACCAATACAATTTATATGGAAGTATGATTTTTTTTCTATTTTCGAACTCTGTCCCCTCCCTTGGAGAAAGTTGTTTAGCTTAAGCAAAACCAAAACTATCGCTTGTTTCAGTATTGTTACAAAATTTGGTTTCACCTTATACAGGGTTATTTGTAAAACACCAACAACCTCGCAGGAGTAGATTACCAACATCATAAACAACAACATTTGTTCTACGACTTTTATCATAACTCAATAAATTCACTAAAAAAAAATTTTCAAGTTTTTATTGTACTGTTCGACACTTTTTACGTCTATGGATGGCGGCGCGGCGCGGCGGGGGGGCGGGCGGGTCGCGCGCACCAGGCACTCCGTGCGCCGCGCGTAGAGTTATGAACGTACGAACGGTAAATTAAAATGATATATTTTTTTTGTATGAAAGTAAAATCTAATAAATTATCAAAAGTCGTAGAACAAATGTTGTTATTTATGATGTTGGTAATCTACTCCTGCGAGGTTGTTGGTGTTTTACAAATAACCCTGTATACCGACCTAAAACAAATCAATATTAGCTTCTCTATTTGGGAACCATTTGTGAATATTGATTTTTTCATTTATTTTATCGGTTTCTAAAAGTTTATGATTTATAAAGCCTTACATTAGTACATATGAAAAATACTTTACTAATGACGCACTTAATGCAATTAGTCAAATACAAATGCAGTCAAACAGTAATTATTGTGTCAAAGAACGCTAATGTGCTGTTTTAACGAAGACTTCTTACTAACAATAACAATTATATTTTTTTAATCTGAGATTTTTGCATTCACCGGGTCAA
The DNA here is from genome assembly GCA_928269145.1 of Agriphila tristella. NCBI lineage: Eukaryota > Metazoa > Arthropoda > Insecta > Lepidoptera > Crambidae > Agriphila > Agriphila tristella. The sequence continues at coordinate 22,452,812 of OV743436.1, read as the reverse complement.
TTCCCGTCCGAGAATTGATCTGGTGCGAGTCGATTTTTTTGTATATTATTTAGTGTTTATTCACAATAATTATTTATACATAAAATAGGTGCCTAACATTCTTTACTAAGAGCTATAACATAGTAGAATCAAATCTACTATGGCTATAATGAGAAGAGCGAAATGCAAGAAGTACTTCGTTAGTTATGCATTCTCAACGAGCTCTAAGCTATGCAGCACATTATTAGTGGCGTCACAGAGTGGCGAAAATTTATGTAAAGTATCTTATTACTATAATGCTAATCCTTTTGATATTAAACTTTACAAATTTTTCGCGCATTTTGATGCCGCCTGGCGCTACTTTTCCACCAGTCAAAATTCCTGGCAATGTTATATTCGATTTAGATACATGATTAGCTTGCTATTATACCATACCAAATCCAAAGCTCTGTAAATTGTATACCTTCAATGGCTTTTCAGCCCCTTTGTTGCTCAACCATTCCCACCCCCATCACTGAAAATCTGCGAGGTGCCCGGATCTGTTAATAATGATAGTATGGCTAACTAACCAGAGGGATTTCGTCGCTCTGTAAATTGTCCACCTATTTCCGGGGCTAGCTCTTAGTATAAAACGTTATAGAAAGAATCCTATTACTATTTTATATGCGAAAGTTTGTGTTTGGTGTTTGTAACCTCTTCACGCCCAAACGGCCAAAACGGATTTGATGAAATTTGGTTAGAAGATAGATTAGGCCCTGGATTAACATATAGGCTACTTTTTATCTTAGTTATAGGTTTCCTTGTGTCCACGCAGACGAAGTCTCGGGCAGCTGCTAGTCCTATCTTACTATAATATTAGAAATGTGAAGTTTGTTAATCACGCAAAAATGGTTAAACCGATTTGGATGAAATTTGGCACACAGATAGTTTAAAGGCTGGATTAACTCATAATGATCCTTTTTATCCCGGACATAGGTTTCTTAGGGAATTTTCCGAATGTCCGGACGAAATCGCGGGCGGTAGCTAGTTGAAAATATAAATTCTTTCATTTTTGTAATCAGATGAATGAATCGTGAAAACTAAACATTTTCATACATGTATGTATGAATTTTTGCGAATTATTTAAAAGCTCACTTCTTTTATAGGTCAATATCTGTTTAAATAAAAATGTCTCTTATCTGAAAACTGTCTTGGTTTAGATAAAAGATCCCAGTCACGAAGAAATAATATTACCTTTAACCTAAAGCATTTGCGCAAAAGTATTTCTAGGAATGAGTTTTATATTTCCACGGCTTTTCATGCCTGAGCCTTTCACCCTAAACCAACAAAATGAAAGGTGAAATGAAAAAAAAGCAAACGCAATCCTCCATGGAGAGTTATTTTATTTTAACTCGTTGGAGTGGCGTACACCAGGAAATGTAAATTAAGTACATAAGTAGTTCAAAATTTTTATAATGTAAGTCCAAATTTCTAGAAATTTTGCATCCGCGCATTAAATTGTTTTATTTTTAAATTTTTTTATTTAACATGCAATATATGTATGTATGTATCCAAAACCATACAATAATACATGCAACCATACTAGCGGTATGTATCTTTGCATGTTCGGGTGGTATCTTTCAACTCAATTTTGAAGCAGATAATAATATCTTCAACAGTTTGAGCCGGAATTTTGTTTGGACGACAATGCATGGTTTGCTATGTGACGTCATTCTAAGTAAATCCATCATAGTGGACAAGTTATTTTTAATGTAGATACTCTACAATATGGGTATCAAATGAAAAAACTTGCTGAGAACTCGAAAAATAAAGTGTTTCACTCTAAATCCAATATGGAGGACAAAAGTGCGTTCGGCAATAAAAGCTTGTATTTGCCAAAAATTAAATTTTTGACCGAAAATTATTTATATAACTGCTGCCAGGAAGCTTGTAAAATTTCCTTCGTTTATGAAATAACCGAAGAAAATTTTACAAACAAATAGAGTTTTTATTAAAACTCTCTTTGAATTTTAACAATAACTCACAAACATTTGGTTAAATCTCTGTTAAAACACTAAATGAAACACCAAATGGGTTAACTTTTCGACGTTCACAATGCTTACATTACTCTAGCTAGGTATTAAGATGGTTTTACAATTACGGCTTAAAAATCCTGACAATATTCTAATACGGCTTTGGACAGAGAACATAATAAAATAACTAACGTATTAATTACGCAATGTTCTTTTCCGTCAATGAGTATAAATAAAATTAATTAAAACTAAATTTATAGTACGATCAAAGGGTGAAAGCTCACAGTACAAACGACAGGCGTAGCGAGCGGGCTCGGAAATCTGCGATTTAATAAAATGATTAGTACCTAGGTACCTAACTGTTTTTAATTTTAGCTTTTTATAGGATTTCTAAAGTGAAAGGTGGTGCTGTAAATATTTTGTTAAATGTTAACAAGCAACCAAGATATTGTTCTTACAACTTTAGCCTAGTATTTATATTTAGGTACCCATTTAAATTTACTCACACAAAAAACAAGATAGTGTGGGAAAGGAAGGTAGTGGACCCCCACAGTAAATCCTCAGTAGACGAAACTTTACAGTATGATAAAGTATCATAAATGAAACAAATTTAGTTAAATTATCCAAATCGTTTTTTTTTGTTTTTGGATATTTGTAGGTTTTGGTTCATACTATATTACATTATATACACAAAGTTTCATCGACAGAGGATTTAATGATGGGGTCTCCATACAAAAGACCGCTTCATTTCCTACACTAAGAATTCAGAAAGCCAGCGCGTCTTATTATGGCGAAAAAAGTCTGTAAGACAAAACTAATAATTATATTTTGGCAATGCTTAAGATAAACTAAGCAATTCGTAAAAGCTATAAGATGCAATGATTTTGTAAACTAACGAATAAAACACTTACTATGACTTGAATACAAAGTTAGCTCAGAAAGAACCTTGCAACTGCAATCTCAGAGCCGTAAACGTTGTAAAATTCTAAACCAAGTTTTTTCGAGGAACGGTACGAAACTTTAAACTAAGTTTTATAATACAAAGCCGTCTTTCATTCTTGTAGTCCGCTTTCACCTGTGCTATGTTCATGGCGTTAAATTCGTGGAGTTTTGTAGGATCTCTTGTTATGACCTAGTAACCCGGAGCGCAAAACTCTACAGGTATGCAATATGGCATTGAGCTGTGAAATCTCGGAAATTGTATAAAGCCTCCTCTACTGAATCAACAGTACGTAATCACCACCATTATATTGGTATATAATGGTGTTGATTACGTAGTGTTAATTAAGCAAACAGTTTTAGAAGCCAAACAGTGAAATTATTTTATAACACTAGCGTTATTACGATGTAGGTAAGAATATTTTGCTACTGTCACTTTTAAGTGAAGGTCGCTAAAAACATATTACGATATTTTTTTATTAATTATCTACGAGTATATATACTCGTAGATAATTAGTAATATAAATATATAATATAATATATAAATAAAGCGAAATTTACAGTAGCAAAAATCTTATAAATTGATTATGTGTCGGACTCACTGACTGATTCGTCATAGCCCAGCTCAAAATTCTGGACTGTTTGGTCTAAAACTTGACTTTGTACGTAGGTACAAATTTTGTTGGTACAAATAGTTATTACGAGTATGACGGATTCTTGACATTCTTACGGGAAGTGGAGTTTCACGCGGATGAAGTCGCGAGCGGATGTTGGTAATATGGGATTCCCAACCGAACCCACGCTTCTGTCCCCTCGTGGGGACCGATGGGATTTTCAAAAAACTAATAGCATGGGGACGGTTGACATATTATTTGCAAAGGGTCAGTTGGGCGAGATTTTTTTTTGAAAATCCCAACGGGGCGTGGGGTTGGTTGGGAATAAATCGTAATTTACTACTCCACTATTTTTTTTTATCGGTTCATTCCTTTCCTTTCTTAGAATAATAACAATCTCGAGCTTTTGAATACAACATACGGCTTAGTTAGAGGATCACTCTTGTCAAATGCCTTATTCATATTTCTTACGGATTTTCTTATGTTAATTCGTTCTTACGAAAAATATGTAACTGGAGCCTTCCCGCATCAATGACGCCGCTTTCATTTGAATATAATATACATAAGTTTTCTTGAAATATGATTATGGATAATTTAGTCAGCTTCCTAGTACTACCTATTTTTCTATTTTGTCTAAGAGAAGTGAATTTGCATAAGTATGATTTTATGAGTTGAGAAAATTTTCTTACTTTGTGTTTTATGAAAGAGTATTATTTTAGGGCTGAATTTTTGGCATAGTGATCACCCCCCCGGTTTGATTACCGAAATGGTCAATGTAGAAAAAAGATTTTTTTTGGTTTACCCAAAGGTAAGGTAAGGGTCTTATTTGTAAGGTAAGGCTTACAAATAAGACCCGAGTTCACCAACTACTTAAACAGCTGATTAATTTTTAACTATCTGTTTTTTACATTTTCTCCATACTTATAATCGTCAAAAACAGACGGTTTAAACTTAATCACCTATTTTAGTGTTGGTGAACTTCAACCTAAGTCCCTTTGAAACTAACTGTAGCTAATTGTGGTTTTCTTTTGTTTCAGTGTCACAACACAGTTGCCAACTAAATAGTGAAAAAAACAAATGAACCAGTGTTATCTGTCACGCATATAAAATCAAAACAGTGCTATTGTGATGTCAGTGGGACACAAAGTGATTGGTGCGAAAATGCAATGGGCAGGAGGGGGGATGGGGCACAGTTGATCAGCCGAGACACATCACAGTCGAGTGTCGACTCTCATTGAAGGCGGACGTCTCAAACGTCAAAATGTCGGCAGGTAATTGCTACAAAGATATTTATATTTTTTATGTATTTCAATATACCTATACATCATTCATACGAGAAAATATCGAAAAGACAACAAACATAATAGGGAATATGCATAAGACACCAATTTTCCTAAAATTGAGCTTGATCGCTGCGGACACTTGTAAAAACATGATGGAACAGAAAGAAAATAAAAAAAAAAAAATATTTTCGTTTTATCACACGATGAAATCAGGGAAAATAACGATATTTTTTTTTTCGTTTTCGGATATAATGCATTTTACAGTCACATAGAATATCGAAAAAGAAATAATATTTTGTATGACATATATCTACTTAAACACAAAATTTAGGGAGATAATTGAAGATTATTGGCTAACTCCATATTGAACGCGCCCGAAACACACCGAAACGTGATGTGTGACGTCACCGTTTTGTATAGAGCGTTTTCGGCGGGAGCTGATGCGTGCTCACTTCAAGTAACTATATTACGAGAAAAAAACGCAAGAGACAAGTTTCAATATTACAGTTGATTTTCTCACGCATTATACTATTGATTTTGATAAAAAAAAATTTGATGCATATTCCCTATTAGTAATTTATGTAACCGGACGTCTTTCTTTAAAAGTAACAAACCATTAGTTATGTTAGTTATTTATTTATTTCTAATTACAACGGCAGATAATGCCACTTACAGTAACTAGTAATTTACACACAACAAAAGAAAAGATGATGGAAAAATAACAATGAAAGAAAATAATAATAGGAAAGAAGATCACACACAGGTGGATTTTGGTTCTGACTTCTCACAATACAATAAACAAATACTTGAGATTATCTTCAACTCATCCGCAAACATCATCAGTTATGTAGCATCATAGTGCATACCTAGATGTTTTGAATAATAGGTAATATGTAGTTATGACTATTAAAAGAAAATATGTCACCACCACGGTTGCATCTGAAAACCGGCGCCGCTGTTTCAGGCAGCGGCACGAGATGTTACCTTTGTAAATGATCTTTGAAATTTGTAAATTTGATGTTACTTTCTGATGTTTTGCTGAATAAACATTTTCTATTCTATTCTAAATCTATATCTAACTAAAACTTTATTATGAAACAGCAAATACATTAATTTGATTAACGTTTTAAGGCTCCAGCACACCGGATGCGTAAGCGTATGCGTAAGCGTGCACGTAGACGTACCATGACGTTGTAATGCCTGAAACTTTATGAGACATGGCACACCGCTTGCGTAACGTACGCGTGCACGTAGACCGATGCGTAACCCTACGCATTGCAGCTCTCATGAGACAACTAGGCTGCGTACTTACGCAGAGCGGAACGCATTGATGACGTTGTACTCAATGGCATTCCCTATTGGACGTCACACCGAACAAATACGAACACGCACGTATTTTTCCTGCGCGTCACTACGTGCGTAACCACGCGCGTGACCACGCGCGTAACCACGCGCGTGACTACGCATCCAGTTGTTTTGTTCCGGTCCCCCACCTATGAAATTTGCTTTTTTTCTTACAAATAGAGAACTTCGTCACTTCTATGAATTTAAACTAGTCATCAATTGCTTGATATCACTACATACATTTATAAAACAAATGGCCGAATACTCAAACGCTAATTAACTTTGAGGGGCTCTCAAACGTCGTCCTGTCGCATTAAATGTCAAATATATGACAAAGACAGCATGCTGTTTGAGAGCCGCTCAAAGTTAAGTAGCGTTTGAGTATTCGGCCGAAAGTCCCTCACAGCGTCTGTATGTCTGTCTGCGCTTCGCGATAAACTCAAAAACTAGTAAAAGTATATTCATGCGATTTTCACCAAATGATAGAGTGATTCCTGAGGAAGGTATAGGTGAATTATAAGTTGAGGTTTTATGTATGTAGAAATATGAAGATGTCGGCAAAAATTAAGCCACCTGGGAAGCCTAGCATCGAAAGCACTGAATAAACTTCTGAGCTCTAACAAAATAAATAATGTATTATGGTATGGGGAATGTCCGAAAAAGAAAAAAATCAAATCAAAGGTCGCATTTGGCAAAAAAAGGACTTGTGACCCGCCCACGCTTCGCTTCGGTGTAGTGTGGAATTTGACACGATGTATTATACATAATTATAAACCTTCCTCTTGAATCACTCTATCAATTCATAGATAATTAAAAGAAACCACATCAAAGTCCGTTGCGTAGTTTCAAAGATCTAAGCAAACAAAGAGACAGACAGCGGGAAGTGACTTTGTTTTATACTATGTAGTGACATCATATAATGACCATAGACAACTATTAATTGTTTTTTTGCATGCCGAGGAATATTCTAGCACAACATTAGTAATATTGCTTCTTCTTCATCTGATGAACTACTTGGTCCGTCCATCCAATCATCATCAGACATCGTGCACAAGAATTGCAAACATAATAAAAAGTATGGCTGCCGCAGCGGCTGGGTATGTGTCAGGGGGTTACGTGCGTAACCACGCGCGTGTACACGCGCGTGTCTACGCATCCGGTGTGCCCGCTGAGTACGCAAGGGACAGGCTGCGTTGCGTATGCGTATGCGTAAGCGTAGACGTATGCGTAAGCCGGTGTGTCAGGGGGTTACGTGCGTAACTACGCGCGTGTACACGCACGCGTGACCACGCGCGTGTCTACGCATCCGGTGTGCCCAGGCCTTTAATATAAACTTTTATCTAAAAATCTACTAACAGAATCCAACGAAAACTTTGATTTCAAGAAAATGGCTGCTTCAGAGAGTTTCTAAAAGTTTTTATGATTTACGCACCTGTTTACCTCGGCGTAGATTATATAAAATATAACAAATGACGACGACGAGACTTTATAAATGAAGAATACCTTTTTATATTAATTTTATAAAACTCCATAAGAACAATTTCCTATTTCATGAGGCGCAGATAATGATAGAGCTATTTAGATATATTGTGGCTAATTGGCTTTTATTGGAGCAATATCAATATCTATTGGTATTCAATGAACCACACAGAATGCTCAAAGCAATGGCTCATTAAGTACATCGAAAAGCAATGCCGTTTATAATTTTTAAATCTAGCGAGGAAATAAAACTAATGTAGGATTTTCATCTTCAGTTGCGTGAAAAACTGGCAAATGTAAAGATGTTGCCTATTTTGGGTTTAATGCCGTGTATCCACCTTGCGAAGCCCTTGTCTCAAATTATGAGCCTTGTCTCGCGAGACAGCTTCACGATGAGTAGACGTGTTTGCCGTACGACGTACCTCTCAATATCTATGTGAGCATTTGGCATAAGTAAACTCGGTATAAGACTAATAAGAGTCCGATGATAAACAAGTATGCCAAGATGGAAACGTATTGAGTTTCGCTTATAAGGGCCTGTCCACAGATTCAGTCAAAAACAATACTTAGAACTTTTATGAAATTATCTGTCAAGTAAAGAACTTTTCCCGGACCCTGCCTGAATGAAATGCACTGTCTGGCCATGTGTTCCCCGATAGTTACAACCTTGGTCTCTTCAAGGCAAGAATGAATAGGCATTTCCTGGGCAAGCATATGGTACACCTTAGACCACATCCTTTTACCAAGCAAGATAGTGGTAAAATGCCTGCCCAGTTACCAATAAAAAAACAGGATTTGATTCTATCAGGCATCACTTGGCGGAAGTCACAAACCATCGTGAAAAAAAAATATGTAGCTAATACTTCCGCAAAAAATATATGCAAGATGCACCGCCCGCCCACCACCAGGGTGTTGGTTTACGTACGATCTAATTCCTGACCTGAGGATGCTCCGGGTTGGGCCGAAACACGTAGAGTAGTCTAATTGGCGAAGGTGCAAGGTGAGTCGATGTCATGCTAAATGCAGGATTGTGCACTGATATTTTTGTGGTAAGCTGTGCATTTTATTGGGGGCGGGCGGTGCATTTTTGCGGAAGTAAGCTACATAACATATTTCTTTTTCGCAAATAAAAAAGGGTTAGTGAATTTATCCTTATTCCCAACATCAGTAACCGACATGACTACCCGGCCAGCAGGGTCAGCGGTGGCGATGATCGGGGCGAACCTTCGGTTCGGTTCCTCCGGCGCCACCAACTCCACCATCTTGAACCACACCCGCCACTGCCCGCCAGGCGGCGCGGCCAGCGCTGCGGCGCTGCTGGCGCTGTCGGGCCTGGGCATGTCGGCCAACTTAGCGCTTATGACTGTTATATTAAGCAAGAAACAATTACGAAGGTGAGTCATATATTGTCAATATAGTGTTAAATCCGCGAGGTAGCGCGGCGAGTGCTGCACTGCAGCGCTGCTGGTGTTTTCGGGGCATCAGCTAGCTCAGCCATGACGCAGCTACAAAGGAGAGTAATTTCATGCTCTATATATAAGTATTCAAATCAAATCATTTTATTGCGAATACAGGTAGTAAGAGATAATTAGTAAATTCGATCAGCCATATTCTGTCTTCTGACATGCAACATTAATGTAAGCAAGAAATAAATACAAAATAACAATGGAATTCAGATTAAAATGTCAATTAATGCAATTAATATTATCAAAATATCGTCTTATCATCTAAGTAGTCCATTACGGAGTAATAGGATTTTTCAATCAAAAATTTAGTAAATTTCTTTTTAAAGGCCCGATAATTTAACAGCTTGATGTTATTTGGTATCTTATAAAAAATTCGAGGTGCCATGAGTAGGAAACTATTCTGAAGAAATGCAGTTCGGTGTTTCGGTATTACTAGGTCATATAAATACTGAGCTCTTGTAGGATTTTTACGTGTTTCAGATACTTTCTTATAAAGATGCAAATTTGATTTGACGAATAAAGATATTTCCAAAATATAGATACATGGAAACGTCAACAGCTTATATGATTTAAACAATGTTTTACAGCTTTCTCGACTGCTTATACCCGCTATTGCTCTAAGACAACGCTTTTGCGCCTTAAATATGCGTTCACGTTCGCTACAATTCCCCCAGAACATAACACCAAATCTTCAAAAGTGGTAAAGCTCAGCGTGCTCACTCATTACTAAAAATAAGCGAGGCCTTAGTACCTATAATCCAGAGAATGGTTCTATTTATCTATATTATCAAAAAATTTCAAAATGACTGAAATATTCTTTTTTTTCGAATAATTTTGAAAAAATTACCTTTCGACAAATATTTATAAGCTATAAGTAATTATCAAAGCTGCTCAAAAAATTTCACGGGAATCGGTTGTGAAATGCGACCTGAGATATAGAGGAGAACAGACGGACAGCCGGACATACAAAAGCATTGCCCAAGCTAAAAAAAGAGACTCTCCGCGCTGCTCGCTCGGTCGATAAAATAAATCTTTTACGATGTTTCTCTTTATAGTCAGATACTGAAAATGGTCTTAAGCTTACCGCTGCCTGTTTGCTTGTTGCACATGATGCGAGCCACCACTGATGATCGTTTCATAATAGGTAGATGGGTGGTTGATTCGTCCGAGGTAGAAGGCTTTCTTAGTTAAAATCTTGAGTCAAGGTCTCCTTAACTTTAAGGAAACTGTCATTTTCATAGCTTCTGTCAAATCTGACAACTTTTTTTAAATAAGGTGGCCTTAACTTTAAGATTCGTTTGAGTATTTATTAGTAAGTCAATTTATCATACTCGTAATGCATAAATTTCCTATATTCTATACATGATTCCCTCACGTCATTAAATTCGTGAAAGCCTTTAAACTAACGATGCATAATTCAATAGTGAAGCACGTCAAATTAGGTTGAACTATTGTTCAGTGCTCTAATGTACGTATTACTGAGCAATTCGGGCAAGCCGCAACGATTCCGCTGCAAATTAGCGAATATAACGGCCATTTTGGCTACGAAAATGGCTTAACATATCTTGTTTACAATACAGCATTGTTTAGCCGGTCTAATTAAGCCTTAGCTTAGTAGTAACTAACTGTAGTCTTATGTTAAGTAGTCTTTATTATCGGAAACCCCGGGTTGTCGAAAATCAGGATGGGTGACCATTATTTATTATCAATCTGATTGTTTATTATTAATTATTTGCGAGCAATAGAAAACACTGGCAAATGCTTAACACGTATTTGTGACGATTTACCATGATTATAGTAACTTAACAACATATTGAATGGTTCGAAACGAGAGCAGTCCCTCGGTACGCGCCCACTAGGTACTCCTCTATGCTATCATCATCATCATATCAGCCGCACGACACCCACTGCTGGGTATAGGCCTCCCCTAAGGATCTCCACGACGATCGGTCCTGCGCTGCCCATCCAGTGGTTGCCGGCAACCTTCACCAGGGGGTCAAGTCTGCTAATGTTTTCGTCATAATCGTAGTTCAATGGTGTTCTAATGGTAATGGTTTTTGACACAGTTCTAGTTTCTTAAACCCAAAATCAAGACACAAAATGTTTCCGTTTTGGGTTTAAGAAACACAATGTGTTTCAGTTTTGGGTTTAAGAAACAAGAACTGTGTCAAAAACCATTACTATTTAAACACCATTGAACTACGATTTTGACGAAAACATTAGCAGACTTGACCCCCAGATCGTCGGTCCACCTTGTCGGGGGCCTACCCACGGAGCGTCGTCCGGTGCGCAGTCGCCATTCCAGAACCTTTCCGCCCCAACGGCCATCGGTTCTTCTCGCCATGTGTCCGCCCATTGCCACTTCCCTTATGCTATATACCTACAATATACTTAGAATATGAGAATTTAATTACGTAGTGTTTTTATATTAGACTAGCAACCGCACCCGACTTCGTCTGCGTGCAGAAAGTTTTTTTGCTATCCATCGGGAACAGTATTTTTGTCTAGATGCAATGTAGCCGATGTCCTTCTCTGTATGACATGTACCCCTGAGAACGTGTATGCAACATGATGATCGGTTGAGTTTAAGACGTGTGTAATAAAGAAACGGATTTTCGCATTTAATAATATTTGTAAACATAGTAAGTAGGTAGTCATACGTGCCTAGGTTTGGCCGGCCTTGGTTTACATAAATTGACCTATTTATACTTCATATTAAAACTTGAAGGAAAGAAGGAAAAGTTGCTTCCAGCCAGCATCCATATGTGAACAACATACTAAATCATCAGCAATAATGTTTTCCCATTGGTTTCACAATAAGCTTTTAAGCACTGTAGAATCCTTGATCTTAATTTCAAATTTGCGTCTCATTCTCGTTTCCAACTAAGTACTTGTTCGTAACGCAGCGAGTTTCGCAAAACAACACAGTTTGCTTACTTAACGCGCACTCTTGCCATTTCTCGTTATTCCGTGGCTGATGGTCGCTCGAGATTGGACACGTTTTCCCCGAAACGCTGTTATTTGGCGTACATTATGTGCTTCATCTGCCTCTTGGCTGTGAGACGATTATCGTTGACTGTGTTAAGCTTTTTAGCAGGATATTTAACACCTAAAGTGGTAATATTTGCAGTGAATTACAAATTGTTGGGAAAAGGAAGGGCTACAATACAATACGCATTGCGCTCAAAACACGGCAGCACACGAAAAGTACCAACTAAGTAGATGGAGCTTAAAATGCTGGCATTTAATTATGCAGCACAAAGCGTCTGATAATGATAACTGGCCGTTGCTAATTAGCGACCATAATTTGTATACTTATAGAAATTTTCTATACTTAAACGAAAATATATGATACGTTATTTCTGCATATTTTTAGTGCCTTCTTTGCGTCTTTTCCACCATTTGACTACATATGACTCATTTCTAATAAACTTTCTCTTTCTCTCTTTTCTCTACAATGCAAACTGCAATTATTGTAAAAAACCCTAACGTCAACCGGGTGAGTGCGAGTGCGTGGCTGGCCTGAGTAAAGCTGAGCGGGTTGTACTTTTTCGGTCCCGTGGTGTCATTTTTTTAGCAATACACTTCGATAGATTTAGTGCGCTGCCCCCTACTTATAAAACTTATTATGTTCCATGCATCGATTCCATTTGTTCCGTGCAATGCAAATTCACAGATTTTTACTACTTAATTTTGTTCAACGAAAAACTGTATTTTGCTTTCAATGTCTGCTACATAATAATTGTCAATTTCGTTAATCGTTATAGCCACGAAATACGTCTTGAGGAAACTCCGACAATGACATAGCATTTCCCATGTAGAGAAAGAAACATCCGTATACATTTCGCGTAATGGCCGGACCCTTACGGTCAAGTCGAGACCGTCACGTTTTGATCAAAGTGGGAAACGAAGCCTTTTGTTTTTATTTGGGCGCCTTTACAATCTCTGTCTGTAATTTGTTGACCAAATAAATATCAGTAAGATGAGAAGTAAATAAGTAAGTACATAGTGGATTTTAAACTCTTGATCAGTTTTTAAAGTTTAAATTTTGTGAACAGGTTCGATAATTACTTATATGGATTTTTTTGATCGATTCATTTTTTCGCAATTTTTCAAAAGTGAACATTTTAAGTAAGGTGGTGAGGTCTACTGCTCGAGCCTGTGCAACTTACCCTAATTCCCTCGCTCCCACTAGTACACCCGGCTAGTTCAACCGTTGAACTACTGCAACTATTTTATCTCAGTAGTTCACCTGTCTATAAGAGTTGAACTACTGCAACTAAATGGTTATCAGTTCAAAATAATTATTTATCCTAAAAATTGTGAAAAAGCTCTGTTTTCTAGTGCTCCCAGGGTTTTGACCTATTAATGGGACTACGATTGAGAACTGTTAGTGTAAGTTTTAATTAATTTAATAAAAATAAGTCAGATGCCCTGCTTTTCCGTAGCTCCATTGGACGTCTCATTGACGGGACTGCTAAAAAATAATTTTACCGTGGTCCCTTGACTAATGGAGTCACCAAAAATATAGTTTATATCTACTATCGCTTTTCTATGGAACCATTAATGGAGTTGTCACATTAAGTAACACATAAAATTAAACTAAAGGATTGGTAAGTACTAAAGAATAAAGTACCAGGGTCACATGAATCTAAAGAAGGTTCGAATACTGATAAAAACCCTTCATTCTCAGTAGATCCATTGGCCAGATCCACAATGGATCTAGTGAGAATTTTTTTTCTCATAAGATCTATAATGGATCTAATGAGAACTTAAATCTCATAGAACTTAAATTCAAAGTATGGGCACAGAATAGATAATGGTATGGCTTGGACGGGTGGTTAATTCGTCCAAGTGGTATGGGGATTGAGGAGCTATGGGTACTTGATTTTACACAGGTACCGCCAATGTCAAGCTAAAATGTTAGAACCACTTTAATGAGTTCAACCATTTAGTCGCAGTAGGTCAACTCCTATAGACAGGTGAACTACTGAGACAAAAAAGTTGCACTAGTTCAACGGTTGAACTAGCGGGTGTACTAGTGGGGGCGAAGGTAAGTTTTTTCATCCTTTCACTAAAGTGCGTTACGTTAAATCTGATGATCGTAATTTTTTGGCGTTCTTCACATTAGAATAACCAAAACTAAATATGTGTCGGTAAAATGAATACACGTTTATTCTACTCGGACAGACACTATTCACAATAAAACATTAGAAAACCTTTTTTTCCGACGTTGCGGGTTTTACCGGATGTGGTTACGAGGTAGCTCTGGGTCTGCTAACACTTAATGTGTGAAGTGATAAAGTATGCAAGGCTATGTGAGTGAAGTGTACAAATGAAAGAATTTATGACATAAGACATTCAGCCCGGATGTCCATCAGTCATTAATGTCTCCACTGCTGGGGCACAGGCCTTCCTTATGGGTGGTAAGGAGGATGGGCCATAACTCACCACGCAGGCCCAATGCAGATTGGTGGGTATTAACGACTGCAATGCAGCCGGGACCAACGGATTAGCGTGCCTTCCGAAGCACGGAGGAGCTCGAGATAATAAATTTTTGGTCACCCATCCCATAACCGACCCTTGCGAACGTTGCTTAACTTCCAACTTTGTGGCTCCATCCACGACCGTCTTCCTTTGTCCCACCTAGCCAGTGGCTCGATGGGACCCCGGGAGGGGGGAGTACCCGCTTAAAACCCGGTACTTGCCCTCATGCGCCGTATCGGTTGGTTCTGAGGGTCCCCTGTGGGAATAGCCTCATTAAGAGCGGAACACCTGCTACTTATAATGGTGATCGATATAGCTTTCAAAACTGCTACACTCATGCCTAAAGCGGGACATTATTTGCTCTACTGGAGTCAGCGGGACAGATTGTCTAAAAGCGGGACTGTCCCACCCAAAGCTGGACATATGGTCACGTTACGGATACGGCACGTTTAACGTCAAGTGAATAAGTGTAGGTAGATAGGTAGATACACTCTCTAGAAGTAGAGGTGCTACGAATAGTGTTTTGCCGAATAGGGAATATGCATAAGTCACCGATTTTGATAAATTTAAGCTTGATCGCTTCGGACACGTATAAAAACATTATGGAACAGAAAAATAAAAAAATAATAATGTATTATTTTAGTTTTATCACACGATGAAATCAGGGAAAAAATATAACGATTTTTTTTTCACTTTCGAATTTAATGAACTTAACAGTCAGATAGAATATCGAATAAGAAATCAATCAATTAAGTACATATGTGTCATTTTTGTATGACACATATCTACTTAAACGAAAAATTTAGGGACATAATTGAAAATTGTTGGCTAACTCCATAGTAAGCGCGCGCCTGAAACGTGACATGTGACGTCATATATCATGTCCGTTTTTAACCGACTTCCAAAAGGAGGAGGTTCTATGTTCGTCTGTATATTTTTTTGTGTATGTCCACCGATTACTCGAAAATGGCTGGACCGATTGAAATGATTCAAACGTTATTACATTAGGTAAGCTCCCAAGTTGGTCCCATTTTTTAACCGACTTCAAAAAAAGGAGGAGGTTCTCAAGTCGACGGTTTTTTTTTTTTTATTTTTTTTTTTTTTATGTATGTTTTAACATAGCTTCGTCAGTTATTACCCGATTTGTACAATTCTTTTTTTAACTCAAAGAACATAGTTTGTGTGTGGTCCCATAATTTTTTTACAGAGATCTGGCCAGTAGTTTTTTCATAATCCTGAAAAATATCAATTATTTAGCTCGCCATCGCACGAGTTTTTATGGAATTTCGGACATAACTTCTTTGTTTATGAACCGATTTAGATGATTCTTTTTTATTTGAAAGGGTATACTTCAAGAGTGGTCACAATTTAATTTCATTGTTATTGGACTTCGAACTTCGAAGATACATAAAGGAACTCTTCAAAATCAAATAGTATAAGTAAAGTGATTTAGGTTTTGGTAAGTTTATGGCAATCCAAAACAAACCAAATCATGGTTTGCGATACAACGTTCTGGACTAGACTTGGACTACGATGACACAACGGAACTCCTCAAAAACAAACAGCGTAAATTTGGAAATTGAGTTCTGGGCATTTTACCATTGAAAATATTATAATATAAAGTAAAAAAATATTTACACGCTGCGCTTACATACCTACCACTAAAAAGTTGAAAATAAAAAAGCTTTTTAAAAAAAAAGAAAAACCGCCTTCAAAAAACTGAAAACAAAAACAGCTTAAAAATTAAATACCTCTAAAAAGCAAGAAATAATATTCGAATCATTCGTTACACATATCAATATTAATAAAACACATCTAATGAAGTCGGGTGGGGCTTTAAGAAAAAAATGAAGTTGTTCTCCAGCCCCACCCGACTTCAATAGATGTGTTTTATTAATATTGATATGTGTAACGAATGATTCGAATATTATTTCTTGCTTTTTAGAGGTATTTAATTTTTAAGCTGTTTTTGTTTTCAGTTTTTTGAAGGCGGTTTTTCTTTTTTTTTTAAAAGCTTTTTTATTAAAATTTGGAATTCGTTTCAGTATTTTTCAAGTAATCTTGAAAAAAGCACGAAAATAGTATGATTTTGTGTGAATAACCTCGATGATAATGTCGTATTACTTCTTTGTTTATGAACTGAATAAGATAATTATTTTTTTGTTGGAAGAGGGATATCTGTGTAGTTCTTTAACCGACTTAAAAAAAGAGGTTCTCAGTTGTCAAACTGAGAACCTCTTTTTTTAATATAGTATAATTTATTTTATAATTAAATAATTCGCAATTATCGCACGTTTGGCCGAGCCGATTTTAATATCTAAATAATATACCTACAAGGTACCTACACAAAAAATAAAAAATAAAAAATTGTTTAAAAAAAACAAAAAACCGACTTCAAAAAACCTACCTCTAAAAAGCAAGAAATAATATTCGTAATAATAAAAACACGTCTATTGAAGTCGGGTGGGGCTTTTAAAATAAAAAACAGGAATCTATACTCCAGCACCACCCGACTTCAATAGACGTGTTTTTACCGACTTTTATTATTACGAATATTATTTCTTGCTTTTTAGAGGTAGGTTTTTTGAAGTCGGTTTTTTGTTTTTTTTTAAACAATTTTTGTATGGAGCGTTTTGAGCGGTTGCTGCTGCGTGCTAACTTCAAGTAACTACTATATCACGAGATAAAAACGCAAGAAAAAAGTTTTAATATTACAGTTGATTTTCTCACGCATTATACATTTGATTTTGATAAAAAAAAATATGCATATTCCCTATTCTGAATCTTCGAACACGTCTAGGCCGAAACACAATTATTCGGTGGCTGAATGTTCGGCATTTTATTTGTTCATTTTGGGGTAAAAGATCAGATCTATTTCATGCCTGCCACAGATGTAAAAAACGAAGACAAATAGATTGAATACCAAATAGAAACCGAATATTCAATTTACAACCTATAAAGTGAAAAAAATATGTTTCTTGGAATGGAAAACATTTCCTTTTACGGCTAAATATTTATAGAGAAAATAAGACAAACATAAATAAGCAATATCCTTTTTATCTCCCATTGCGAGTCCCATTAAAAAGGGATACCATATTTTATTTATTGTTTTCGCCGCTTTCTTTCCCTCATTAGAATAACATGCTGAAAATAAAAGAGGATCAACAATGTATATTATACCTACTTAAGCATTGTTTGTTTCGGAAATTCTTTTCCGTCTTATTATATTTCTACTGAGGAATGAAAACACAATATTTTAATTAAAAAATATCCTTCCGCCCGCGGCTTTGTTACGGAATTGTAAATCAACGGTTTAAAATAATGCTTATTTAATATTCTGTTTGTTTTCTATTTTGTCTTGCAATCTGGGCATAGGCCTCGAAGTTAGGGGTTTTATTTATTTTTAGTGGAAAAATAACAGAAACCAAATATCGCACAATGTTCAAGGGAAGCATGTATTGATTTTATCTAGGTTTTTGAGTAGGTATTTATCGAAAAAAACCACAAATAAATAAATAAATAAATAAATAAATATTTGACAACATCACATACATTGCTCCAATTCCAAAGTAGCTATAGCACTTGTGTTATGGAAATCAGAAACAACGGTGGTATGACAAACACCCAGACCTGAGACAATATTGAAAAGTGCATTTTCTACATTGACCCAGCCGGGGATCGAACCCGGGACCTCAAGAGATGGTGACGCCTTGAAAACCGGCGTGCAAACCACTCGACCACGGAGGTCGTCAAATTATTGTATGTTATTACTTTTTGATGATCAAAAAGCTACAGTTTTAAAAATGGAATGACTGTTGATATTCTAGTCTTTTTTATTTATTTTTTTGTTTTTAATTGATAGGGAATAAAAAAATAGTTTTTCACTTCAGCTTCCTTTGTACACTAAATTAATAGTAGATTATACAACAAGTGAAAAAAGAAGGAATTTAGTTCGAGGTACTATGTTGGATCCCGAGAGCAGCGAAGGATTCTAGAGTTGAATCCCGAGCGTAGCGAGGGATTCAAAAGTAGAATCCTGAGCGAAACGAGGGATACAAAGGACCGAGATGAAATTTTTTTTCACGAGTTGTGTACTCTACTTTTTACCATTGACTGCGAGAAAACATAATAGCAGTACTTACTACTACTTACACCTGTAGTACCTATTTATTTGGTATACCCGATTACCTATCTAAATAATTTTATTATTTAGATAGGTAATCGGTAATAAACTTATTATTATTATTAATTGTTAGAAAATAGTGAAACTATAAGTTTTCCAATGACATAAAACAACCATGCTATGAGGGAAATTACATGATCAGATCAGTCTGACATCAGTCCATTTCATCAGTTTGTATAGACTTTGAATTTTTACAGACTGAAAATCGTACCAGAGGGCCTAGTACGAGTTGGTTTTTGTACTCATTTCACTTTGCGAATAATTACCTATCGTTTTCTCTCTTTCACTCACTCGCATGATTTCCTCTCTTTCACTCGATACTATTCGCAAAGTGAGGTGAGAAACACAACTCGTACTAGGCACTCAGACTGATGGAATGGACTGATGCAAGACTGAACATCTAATCTCCCTCTAATATAAAGAAAAGAACCCAAAGATAAGACACTAAAAAGAACCTAATTAATTTGGCGAGATATTTTTTTAGAAAAGAACTCAAAGATAAGACACTAAAAAGTACCTAAATAAAATTGGCGGGATATATATTTTTTTAAATTGTATAACTATGGCTTTATCTATGGAATAGCTCCATACATAGATGTAGCAAATCCCTTCGGTTTGGCTCCATACTTTCAGCAAGTTTTTTTTTGTACATAATTCATACGATGCGCGCTTGTTCCAAATTCAAATTATTTTTATTCACTCGGTGAATAAAATCGCTTATTATTCACTCTTATCGTTGAATTAAACGCACTTTTTAGAGTGGCGATGGTAAAAAATTGTTTTTTTATTGTCATTTGTCTTAAACGAATTCTTGGCTTCCATTTTGTCCTTTTTAAGCCAAAATGTTTAAAACTAAAATAATTATACATTGCGATAAAAATGTTTTTTAATGAAAAAAAATCTTTAATTCATATCGCAATGTGAAAATTGTTTATCGGCAATTTAAATATAAATTTAAAAATGCGCCCAACCAAATAGCTAATGATTTTTATAATTATACAAAATAGCTGTATCTAGTAAGCTTAAATGTGTGTTAATATTTATTATTAAAAAAAGTAAATGGTATATAAAAAAAATTGAAACCGGCCATGTAATGTAAATGTTTAAAGCTACCCATGTACTGATTTTTCGCTGTGTAAGTTAAGGCCTGTAAGTTGTATTTTTGCAAAAAAGTATAATAAATAAATTATATATATTATTATGTATTAAAATTGTATGTATGCAAGATTTAAATACCAACTGCCATCTATTAATAATTTATTAACAAATCAAACTGTATATCTTTGGGTGTAGTTATTTTTAAACATGTATCACAAAATACTAGGTAATTATTAGTGAATTGGCAACAATTTAGAATTTTCTTATGAATTAGAATCAAAGAAATCAAAGTCAAAATAATCTTAAGGCTGCTTTCAGACGACCCGAACTCAATTCATACTCAACTCAACCGCAGCCCACTCCTTGAAATGCATCGCTTACAATTTTAGTTCTTATGACACATTTAATAGTAAATCCGTTATGTTTTTGTCGATGCAACTGCACCCGCCCCGCGCTCAACCCGAACTCAACTCAAACTGAAACCGAACTCATCTCAATCTCAACTCAAACGCTGCCCGCGCCTTATTAATGTGTCATAAAACTCAAAATTGTAAGCGATGCATTACAAAGAGTGGGTTGCGGTTGAGTTGAATTCGGATGGAGTTTTGAGTTAACTTCGGGTTGAGTTTGATGAGTTGAGTTCGGGTTGAGTTTGAGTTGATTTCCGGTTGAGCTAGGGTCGTCTGTTATCGTCTGAACGCAGCCTAAAAATTAAGTGCTTTTAAACCGTTAAAGTTAATGCTTCATTAAATGTATCGCCATCTTTTTCTTCTTTTAAAAGAAGTAAAGGACGGTGAAACCTTTAATGACGCATTAACTTTAAAGATCGTTCTTGCAACTGACTGCATATTTTTCAAAATTGAGTTGACAAATAAATGACATCGCAATACGTTATTGCCATACAAAATAAAATATATCTTTTATGATGTTTAAAAATAGTTACACCCATTTCATAGTGAGTGCGTGTAGATTTAACTAATAGGGAATATGCATCAAATTTTTTTTTAATCAAAATCAAAAGTATTATGCGTGAGAAAATCAACTGTAATATTAAAACTTTTTTTTTGGGTTTTTTTCTCGTGATATAGTTACTTGAAGTTAGCACGCAGCAGCAACCGCCGAAAACGCTCCATACAAAACGATGACGTCACACATCACGTTTCAGGTGTGTTTCGGCGCGTTTAATATGGAGTTAGCCAATAATCTTCAATTATCTCCCTAAATTTTGCGTTTAAGTACATATGTGTCATACAAAAAATGACTTCTTATTCGATATTCTATCTGACTGTTAAGTTCATTATATTCGAAAGTGAAAACAAAAAATCGTTATTTTTCCCTGATTTCATCGTGTGATAAAACTAAAATAATACATTATATTTTTTTATTTTCTTGTTCCATCATGTTTTAATACGTGTCCGAAGCGATCAAGCTCAATTTTATCAAAATCGGTGACTTATGCATATTCCCTATTGGCTTTCTACATAAAATCTACTGTTTCATTTCTTGATACTTATAAAACAGAAATACTCTAATTGCCTTTAAAAACAATACAATTTGTATCTATAAATACGTGGTCGAATGTCAGTTTTAAATATTTAGTAAAGGCGTTTTAAATAATGATATGACTCGATGGCAGAAATAGGTAAACAGGGTGTCTCAGAAAAAAATGATCAAAGCTAGTGGAGTACACATCAATTCGAACAACTTTAAAAATAGGATTTTATGTCAAATTGCGAAAAAACTGCTGTTTCATACAAAGTGATCATGCTTACTTGAGCAAATTGTAGGGCACAGCTGATTTTTGACGTGGGTTCGTAAGTAAAATTTGATCGTTTTTCGTACTTTTGTTATGATAGATAGGCAAACGCTTGCTCGTTATCACGCCTTGATGGTAAGCGATGATGTGATCTACCATGAAACGCGCTAGCCTAGAAGATACCTACACTCGGCGTCAGAAAAATCGCACTTTTTCAAAAATTTCTTCAAAGTTAATTTAATCCTATCTAAGTTAATGGTAAGTGTTGTTATATACTTCTTCCTCTTTGGACATAGCCAACAGTCTTTAGAATCCGTTGGAATACTCGTCGAACGGAATAAACTACTGAGATTCAGTTTCCGAACTACATTACATTGCCTCATTTTTTTGAAATATTTGAGCAACTGCATGGGCAATAGTATCCATCTCTAGTATTCTTTTTTTTAATTGAACTGTTGATGTGTGTTTTCTCTATCATCTCGATAGCGAATTTACCCGCATTTCCTGAATTGATCCCTTTTATTTCCCTTTAATGGCGGCGCAAGCAATAACGTTTTAAGCCTCTAATTATGGTAACGGTAATGGTAATTAAATCAAACAATTATTAATTGGAAGCTCACTAAACGTACTTTTAATAGATATCAACATTTACACAATAAAACGTAAGCTAGCAATAGAAGGTGGACAAACCTAAACTTATTTTCGATGAGGTGCTATTTTTCTGACGTCGAGTATATTCACTCGCGACTTGAAGGCCCCCAGATTGTACCTATCGGAAACACAGACTCAAAGTCAAATAAGCTTTATTCAAATAAACTTAATTATTAAGTACTTTTGAATCGTCTATATTTTCCTACCACCACCCGTTCCAGACTAGTACTGCAACCCAGTGGCGTGCACTCCATACATGCAAATAAGCACTGCATACCCTGTAGTCCCATAAATATAATGACCCTAATTCCCTACCCTATTATTTGTAAACTACTTGTAATTAAAAAGTTATGAGTTATGATATGACCCATCATCGTGCACAGGCACTTCTTCGGCTTTCAGTGTCTATTAGTTTAAGCGCCATCTATTTTTAAAACTAACTTCACTTCACTTTAACCAAAAATCACAAGAACCAACGATCGGCCGGGCGACAGAGGCGCCAATTATTTACCGCGTGTCCATAAGCAGTACTACGGGCTGCTTCTTTTTCATAGAATGAATCTCGTGTAGTACACGTCAAAAGTGTGACTGTGTGCGTGAAAATGTATGCCCGTGTTTATGTTTTGGAGGCACTGCTTATTTGCAATGCAACCCGACCGCGTCATGATTGCATTGCAGAGAGAGAGTAGCGTTTTTTTTAGTTTGCCCTTGCATTTGCAGTTAGTTTTGCTTTGTTTTGATTGTTTTTCTTGGCGCAAGTAATTGACTATTTTAAGTTAAGTACCTAAGTAATTATTTCGTTAATTTACTGTGAAAAATTCAATAATTTACATGCGAGACCTATGCTGGCAAAGTTTGTTTAAATAAATCAAAAATTGCCGCTTTATCGAGGTTACCTTTTGAGGATAAAGTTTAATTAAATTGATTGCAAAGGGAAGATGCGTTGGGTTGGGTTTAAAAAAAATGGTAGGTAGGTTATGAATGCCCCTCGTTCTTTTCATAAAAAGTTTTATTATACTTAATTATAACTGGCTAACAGCTTGTGTACGTACACACAAACCAATTGTATTGTTTTCTATGCATTTTGTTTTCCAATCAAGATGATAAAAATGTTTGGATTTTGTTCAGTATAGGTTGGTAGATACCGAAACAGTGATAAAATTGGTATATTTTTTATCCGTGCCTACCCTGTCTAAAATCTCTGTGCACGCCACTGCTGCAACCCCACCTGATCTTTAAATTTTCTGGGATACCCTGTAACTAATATCAGGTAAATACGCTTAAATTGACCCTAGTGGATAACTTTGACCCAAATTGGAAATAGACTTGACTTGAGCAATACTAACCACTATTTTATTAGTATCACATCGCTATAACCGACCTACAAAATTTACTGCAGCGGTTTATACATGGCGGCAAATTCAAACATTTTCACAGTTCGGGTCAAAGTAACACGTCTGTAAGGTTTTTAATTGTTTAAATCCGCTTAAGTGAGTGTTCTACAAATGAAACTGACCATTTTTCACAACGAGACATGTGCCGTTAAACGACAAAAATATTCATTTTTCTCATACTAACGCCACGGCGTCATTCGTGATTCTAGTGGGGTAACTCGGCCGTATAGAGATGGGCAAATGACCCGGTTTAAACTCGACCCTGTGGTCGGTTTTAAACCCAGTGGTTTAAACGCAATAAAAACCCACATTGTTAATGAGGAGGAAAAGCGCAATTTTATCCCGATAGGTGGCGTCTGGTCTTTGGTACCCGGCCGCCTCAAAGAAAGTGTCAAAACATATGGGAATCTCTTGGAGTATTGCACTTTTTAATTTTATACTGAGAAAATGCCGCATTGTTATGCTTGTAACTTGTAAAATATTGGAGTTCATCGATTTCCCAGTAACAAAAAAATAGTGGGCAAAAAAATATCAAAAAAAAATATGCTTTTCCCTCGATTTTCTCCTTTGCTGAGCCTGAGAAACATTATAAATCAAAAGGAATGTTTCATGAATTTGATGAAGCTTCGCCAAAATAAAACAACATTTGAATTATAACAGCTTTGTTCTTTAATATTTCAACCTCAGCAGTTTCTAACATATTTATAACTTGTATGAATTTGATAGGTATATCAAATATGGAATAAGCCCAATATTGGGGCCAAACAGAGAATTAATAGAATTTTATATGCCAGAGTCATTCAAGAAACTTAGAATAACAAAATAAATATGATAAAACGGTTCGTGTAATTTTGGATGGTACAGAAATTCCAGTACAGAAACCTGAAATTACTATTGCACAGAAGGCATCATCAGGCAACTATAAACACGGAAGTTCACACTCAGTTGCTTTGTTAAAATTTAAATCATATGCTTCTAATCTGAAATAAAAAGATTACTTGTAAATCTTACACGAAATTTAAAGAAATGTAATGCTTGTTAGCAATTTTTTGTAAGTTGCTATAAACTTTCTTGCCTGTTGTTTTTGCTTTTCTTTTCCGTAATTCTTCTTTTATATGAGCTAAAGTTAGCATAGAATACATTGTTTGTCCGCAAAACCGAAAAAAATACAATCTAAGAAAGTAAAATCACGTAATACACAGTCAAGACAATATAAGCTCAAACTGACAATTGTTCCAAAGACTGAGCGCCATCTGTAATTCACTTTTCCTTCGCCTCCCCATTGGAATATTGACAACATAACAGTCACAAATCTGTCACTAAAATGACTCGTAGGTCCTTTCGGGGCGTTAGGACCAAGGTGCTAAAATGACCAAGGTTCTTTCTGAAACAACACACACTTTCAGCCAGAAAGGTTAAATACCAAGACCACTATAGAAAATGCTATGCGATATTAGTGTATTGACTCACATGATCACATCATAATATAGATTCCTTTTTGAAACCCAGTTCTTACGGAAATAAATTATACTTCATATTTCAATGAAGCAACTTAATACAAAACGATTTTAAACGTTCATTTCAAAACCATCTTGGAACGATATAATTTAATACATACAAAGGCTTCAAACCAGCCCCTTGTAATGGAACTCTTGTATTAAAACCGTCTCATTTTGTTTTTGCCTGACAAAATTCCATTAGATGGAAGTAATGGGCAATTCTCCTAAGTATCCTCTTACAGAGTGGGTAACAAGATTTACACCCACATCGACGAACACTCAATTCGTCAGTCATCGAATTACGTACGGCACTGGCATTAATAATAATAAGTATATTTTAAACATCTTCTAATAATATAAGAAATTGAAATATAAACACTTTTTATTACGGATACTAACATGATTATATTGAAGGATTTACAAGTTACCTACACACACAAGTTTACTTTTCACGATTTAACTTTACTCAGGATTACAAGTAATTGAGTAAGTAATCATTGTCGGTACAGTAGTGATAGTAACATGTCAGTTTATTGAAATTGCTCAAGTTCGTTTAATTTTGATAAAGATAGCCATGAAATCATTGATTGATATGCGCGTATAAATAAGTTAAATAATATATATAAATGCACTTTAAAAATAATGTAACACACTTTAAAATGTTTAGCTTCAAAATTTATTGAATGAACTATAAAAATAATGGTTTCCACTATAAATATGCTAATCTTTAAAATTAATACTTTGCACTATACAATTTAATTGATTAGCTTTAAAATTAATACTTTGCACTTTACAAATTAATTTTATAACTTTAGCACTGGTAAACAGACGTCTAGGTGCGACGACGAGCGGGCGCAGCGAGAGAGGAGCCCAGGAGGAGGTTAGGTTCCATTGTGACCAACAACGCCAGAACCGACCTGATGGCGTATAATTAATATGCATCATGCCACAAGTTGTTTTCATCTTTCCATCTCATTTTAACAGTGGTCAGATGGTGGTCAGTCTGACATGGTTGGACAGAAACTAAATGGTTTCGGAGTTGGGACCAATGGTTGAGTGCAAGCATTATTTTTGTAGTGATAATATTAAATCATAGATCTATTATTATTTTAAAGTGCAAACCATTATTTTTGTAGTGATAATATTAAATTATAGGTCCTTTATTATTTTAAAGTGCTGATATACAATTTTATAGCTGTTTTCATCAAATTTAAAGTGCTATTAAATACATCCCTTAAACAAGTAGGTATTCAGTAATCAGAAAGGCGAAGTAGGAAAACTGCATGTTTCACGTATATTTGAGAACAGAATAGGCTTAATGCTTTTTTTGCCAGTCCACCCTCGGACATTGAAGGGTAGACCCACCAAGTATTGACAGGAATTTGTCATCGTTAGGCAAGTTTTTGTCGTATTCGTTGCAATAAAGGAATGATCGAAGTGTAAAGAGTTGTACGAAGGCTTTTATCTCTAAACTGTTGTTCATCAAAGTGGAGATTTGTAAATATCATTGCATTACATTACACTATTTTGTCAAATAAATAAAAAATGAGAAAAAAAATCTACTAAAAATATAGAAGTTAAGTTAAGTTAATCAAATCTTCTCTATATTTATGTGATCCTGGTACTTTGATGACGTATAAAAAAAGTCTATACTTAACTTTATTTGTAATTTTTTATGTCAAGGGTGAGTCGGTGTGACCACGGGTCGTTCGCGTATTAAACCATGCATTGTAATCGACTATTAGCATATCTGAGGGCCTATTATAAAAAAGAATCACGATAGTCAGACGATGTTCGTTGATCGATTTACTTGATTTCGAACCTTAATATTTACTAGTTAATTACGTCACGGAGTGGCATGAATATCGTAGCATATCGCGCCGCTACGTACTTTGTGCTATACTACTTCTTGACAATTACTTAACGTTAAATTTTCTACAAAATAACGAGGCATAACAAACAGTAGGTTCTATTACCTGTAAGTATAAAATGGCTGAAATACTTACAAAATTTAAGATTTAGTGAGTTTTCATAGCGCAAAGTACGTGACAAGGGGGCAGGCTGATAAATTACCTGCCAATATAAAATACGTTTTTCACTTAAGAGCCGTGTCGGAATGAGTTATAATTCCAAAGAAAATTTATCAATTTGGGTGGACTGAAATTCGGAAATCGTTTTAGTGACAATGACAATCATGAAATTTATGGATAAACTTCAACTGTATCAAAATTATTAATTTTACTACATCTGTTTACTTTTTATAACTATCACGAATTATTTACAGAAGTTTAACTGGTATATTTAGGTATGTACCTACTTAGTGCATAAAAGATTTTTTGAGGAACAGCATTAGCTGTTCCGGTCAGGGTCATTAGACCCTGACCGATAAATCCATGTATTTATGGCGAAATATATGGGTGGTCTTTAGATGTTTCAGAACCATGGTTCTGTGGACTATGATTTAGGTTTAATGTTGCAGTCTTGCAGACCAAAATCTAAGTTAAGTTAGTTTAGCTTAGTTTACGCTGGAGTATTCAGCTAGGTAACAAACTAAATTAAACTAACATAACTTAGTTCTTGGACTACAACCGGCTTTAATGCTGTCCAAGTAGCAAGCAGGATAATTTTGCTGATTCACAAATCGTCCACCAGTCGACGCACTATCGCTATTTTGGCACTAGTGTAGATGTAGGCCTGTTTGCTACTAATTGTTGGATGTTTTAACGAATTTTCTAATTGCTTTTTCTCAATATATTGTTTTAAATTTCCATGGTTATTGACGTTAATAGAATAAACTATGTCGGGATTTACACCATGTAATAGTTCTTTTTTTCACTCAACATATTTTGGTTTTCTTTTTTTTTTCAATTCGATCTTTAATTCATTTACTGTCTAAAGTCTGTAATAATTATTATTAATATCAACCCATTCTTAGAGGGGAATATATAAATGCACTTTAAAAATAATGTAACACACTTTAAAATGTCAGGATGCGTCAGGATTGACGGCGTATACACTGACTGGTTTGGCATCTCTAGGGGTGTCAGACAGGGATGTGTTGCGTCACCATGGCTCTTTAATCTGTTTTTGGACAGTTGTATGAAAGGTCTGAAAGAACGTGACTGTGGGGTTGTGATGAATGGGACTCAAATCAAGTGCCTTCTCTACGCTGACGACCAAGTTATACTTGCGTCTTCTGCGCAAGAGTTGCAGGAAATGATGTCGGTTATGAATGAAGATTTTGTGAGAAAAGGGATGAAAGTGAATGTAAATAAGACTAAAGTGATGGTGTTTGAGAGAGATGAAGAAATGACTGACTGTACGGTAATGTTAGGTGGCGAAAAAGTGGAACAAGTCCGTGAGTTTGTATACTTGGGGAGTTTGTTCACAAGGGACGGAAAGAGTGAGGAAGACATAGAAAGACGAGTGAAGAAAGGAAATTCGGTGAGTGGTGCTATACACTCGGTTATGAGTAGCCAAACCGTTTCTGCAAAGGCGCGAATGGCTATTCATAACGGAGTGCTGGTACCGACACTGATGTATGGAAGTGAATCTTGGGTATGGCAGAAGAAGAATGAAAGCAGAATAAATGCGGTAGAGATGCGATCGTTGAGGAAAATATGTGGAGTAAAACTGAGTGATAGAGTGAGCAATGAGGTGATTCGCAAAAGGTGTGGTCTGAAAGATGATATAGTGACAAGAATTGAGAAAGGAATGCTCCAGTGGTTTGGTCACTTAGAGAGGATGAATGAAAGGCGAATCACGAAAGAGATATACTGTGCGAATGTGGAAGGAACGATTGCACGAGGGCGTCCCAGAAAAACCTACGCGGACCAAATAGAGGTTATTATAAAAAAGGCTGGTGTACGCAGTGACAAAAACCGCAGGGCATGTATGAAAAGATTGATGGATATGAATGAAGCGAAAGAAGTGTGCAAGGATCGTAGCAGGTGGCGATCCATAGTCTCTGCCTACCCCCATGGGAAACAGGCGTGAGTGTATGTATGTATGTATGTATGTACTTTAAAATGTTTAGCTTCAAAATTTATTGAATGAACTTTAAAAATAATGGTTTCCACTATAAATATGCTAAGCTTTAAAATTAATACTTTGCACTTTACATTTTAATTGCTTAGCTTTAAAATTAATACTTTGCACCATACAAATTAATTTTATAACTTTAGTACTGGTAAACAGACGACTAGGTGCGACGACGAGCGGGCGCGCAGCGGGCCAAAACTTAGCGTTGTTGGTCGCAATAATGGAACCTAACCTCCTCACCAGACTCATTTTAACAGTGGTCAGTCTGACATGGTTTGACAGAAATTAAATGGTTTCGGAGTTGGGACACAGTTATAGTGCAAACCATTATTTTTGTAGTGATAATATTAATTATAAATTTATTATTATTTTAAAGTGCTGACAAAATTGTTATAGTGCAAACCATTATTTTTGTAGTGATAATATTAAATTATAGGTCTATCATTATTTTAAAGTGCTGATATACAATTTTATAGCTGTTTTCATCAAATTTAAAGTGCTATTAAATACATCCCATTCTTAGATAGAACTTTAAATAAACGGAAAAATTGGGGGTAAATGCCCATACAAAGATCTTCAGCAGCAGAAGCGCCACAAGCGGGATAAATTCTGTGACATCCCGCCATTGTCTGTCTTCAGATAATCATTCAGGAACATGTTGTAAAAGTATAGCTGTTCGCAGGTGGTCCCACGGTCTGCTGTTCCACCAAGCGGTAGTGGACTGCGCACGCGCCGCCATACTGCTGCCACTGGGCATCGCCGTGTTCAAGTGCCAACCTGTCTACAAGTGCTCGCTAGTCGAAACTGCTTTTTTGTTATTGGTACGTAGATATTATTGCCCAAAACTAAATAAACTGCAATTTTCATAAGAAAAATATTCGATAGTTAGAATATTTTGTTGAAAAAATAAGCTTCATCAATATTGTACTTCAAAACAAACGCTTCTAATATCAGATCAGAAATTATTACGTTCTACGTCTTAAGCTGTTTTTAATAGGCTCTGACCTAATGAAGCGAGTGGAAAACTTCGAAGTAAAGTTTGGGGCAAACAGGAAAAGCGCTACCGAACAAACGTGTTTTCTCTAAGAGGTTTCCTCAGATAATAAAATATGGGATAGGTAGGGTAGCTATTTAATTCTCACTAACAAGGGGAGGAAAAAAGCAACCATTAACTCCAGGGTAGCAAATTAAGACCAAGAATTGTTAAGGCGGTTGTATTACCGAAAGTGGCGCCCTTAGATGTTTTTATTTAATAAGTTATTAATAGAAAAAGATTTTACGTGCAGTTTTTACGGCCCATGGTCTGGTATCTTTAGAAGGTCTATGTAGTGATACCAGACCATGCCACCATGCCACCATACAAGGGCATGTGCCCTTGTAGTCATTCGTAGAAGGAGATAGCAATAATGTGTCAAAAACGGCCACTTTTAGCAGTTTTGCTATCTATATTTGCTATCTACTTCTAGCAGTGACTACGACGATGGAATGTAACGATAACGTCTAAAAATGTGACTAGACTAGCCCTAAAAATGACACATAAAACATTATTAGAATTGTGTATTAGAATTATAATATTAAAATAAAATTTACCGCAGCAACACTTTATGTTGTATAACTTCAGAGTTTAGCTGGATAAGAGAGTGCTATAGAACGCCTCACTTAATTTTATCTAAAGTCCTATAGATTCATATAGTCTAAACATAAAATTTTATGTCACTTTAAAAATGCTTTAACAGCAGTAAATATGCCGTTAAACCAGATTTTCTGATAAGCCATATTGATGAAGTTATTATGGCCTAAGTTTCAGTTCGCAAAATACTGTGGCTGAAGTTGGATTGTTAAAGTTTCGGACAATTTATTATACTTTATAATAATTTTACCAACCTCGAAAACTTTGTTAAGTAGCATGCAAATTAATGTTTACATTAAGATAAATAAATACTAGAAACAATTTACTCACCTGTACCACCACAGACGGGACTCGAACCCGCTTCCTAATAATAATAATTATGTCCATCAGCCATTTTGTTTTTAAAGTCCCCACTGCTGGGACACAGGCCTTCCTTCTAGGTGGTAAGGAAGATGGGCCATACCCCACCATGCGGGCCCAATGCGGATTGGTGGGTGTTAACGACTGCAAATGCAGCCGGGACCAACGGCTTAACGTGCCTTCCGAAGCACGGAGGAGCTCGAGATAATAAATTTTTGGTCACCCATCCCATGAGGACCCTTGCGAACGTTGCCTAACCTCCGCAATCGCTGGGCCAGGCGCTAAACCACTGCGCCACCGAGCTCCTCAGTAATCATAATATCATGAAAATGATTAATGAATGATGATGATTTTTCTTTCATGCTCAATATAAGAATACGAGAGAAATGTAACATATAAAAGGCAATCATGATAAAATAATAAACAAGTAACTCTTGCCATCACAGCCCATCAACAACGAAACTAATTTGTAAACGAAGAAAAATGAAGATGATCCATTTTGTCCCAAATTGATTTTTCTTTCATGCTCAATATAAGAATACGAGAGAAATGTAACATATAAAAGGCAATCATGATAAAATAATAAACAAGTAACTCTTGCCATCACAGCCCATCAACAACGAAACTAATTTGTACACGCAGAAAAATGAAGATGATCCATTTTGTCCCAAATTGATTTTTATTTCATGCTCAATATAAGAATACGAGAGAAATGTAACATATAAAAGGCAATCATGATAAAATAATAAACAAGTAACTCTTGCCATCACAGCCCATCAACAACGAAACTAATTTGTACACGAAGAAAAATGAAGATGATCCATTTTATCCCAAATTGATTTCCATCTGATACTAATTATGTTCATTAATTCATATCATGTTTTCCCTTAGGTGACAGTATCAACAGTAAATATGCTCACGACAGTACTAAATGATAGTCCCATTTTTCCGGAAAACGAGGAAGAGCAAGCTGATTTATCTGCCCCATTACTGATGGATAGCCCGCAGGTAATGGCGTAATCCGAGCATTTTTTTATTGCCCCGGTTAAATTACAGGAGCAGTTAGAAATAAAAATGTCCAATTGTGAAAAGGGATGGATGACAATTTGTCATTGTAATCGTTAGTAATATTTTAAGAAAACAATTTGAGCTAGTTTTGGTTTACTTGTTCCATTTTAAAATAATTTGCCAGACATTATAATGTTACTCATTTAATACTGTAAGTAAACACCTTTAGTATAAGAATCTACTGACAACTCGAAATTTTAAGAAAAATCGTTCTGCACAAGAAAGAGATAAAGTTCTAATGATATTTTACGACCACTGTGTTATAGTTTCAACCGTGGCCATAAATATTCACAGATAATGTTTGTTGCAGTGTGTCCTTTTCGGTACATTCATGATATGGTTCGCTTCGATCACAATAAATCTTGGTCCGACGTTCTTATCGGGAGCTCTGGCAGCCAGTGCCGGATCCTATGGGTCTTACGGTGCGTCGCCCTCGTGCCCTCTCGTCCGCGGACCCTTCAGGCATTATGTACTCAATGCCCTTTGGATAGGTGTCAATGCCGTTTGCGTCGGCCTGACACTTTTCCACCTCAAGAAACTACACAGGGACCTCACAAAGGTTTGTTTAAAGTTTATCTGATTGGAACTAATACTACCAAACAGATGGCATGGAGAGGTTTAAATGCTTCATGTCTTGATTTGCGTTCCCACATTCATCTCCATTTTACAGATAAGTGAAAACTTCTCCATGATATTTGAAAACATTGAATCAACCCAAAGTATCCATATCATTAAACGCTTTGTGGAAGACGAAACTGAAGCAAGTTTGAATGACACAGTTTGGTAGTGCATTGCTAGTTCACTCGTGTGTCACTAAACTAGTGTCCAAAACTCGTCGAAACTCACAAAGTCATTCACATTTGAAGTTGCTGCAATATTGTGCATATGTATGTATTAGCCTACATTGGGGAGACTAGAAATTTTCGTTGGTACAGTGCCAATATTCCTCGCAGCATTTCGTAAATAAGATTTAAATTTCCGAATTCAACATTTAAATGGATGCTTGCTCGTTCCTAACACATCATCCATACAGAAATTTTGCTGAGTGCAAACTTGTGATACATGTTTGCGTTTCGCCGAGCACTAGGAGTATTGGATAAATTTAAATCTTATCGCATGCAGGCTAACGTAGAAGCAGTTCGAGTAGCTGGTTTAGTGACGACACTCGTCAGCATGGCAGGTGACAACAGGCGCATGGACTCGCTGCCCAACAGCGTCGGACCCAGGGTATTTATATTCAATTGCATGTCTAGTCTTTAGATAGTCCTTGGATGTGTAGAGTGTTGTAGTTCTATCAATTCATCATTTCAATAATAGTAACAAGCATAATCTTTGATCCCAGAAGACAAAATTTCCCCTTTTTTAGTCTTTTCAATCTTCTATCAGCACTAAAAATTTAAATCTCTACACCGTTTTGGTTTCCAATTTTCCTCTTCTGCTCTTTTTTTTCTGGATGCCTATTTTTGATAATTCTTTTATTTTCTTTTTTCCTAATTCATGCGATTCTAGTTAACAAGTTCGTTAAGTATTTTCTTTTTGTACAGACGATAGACGGCCACTTATCAGATGGGCATTGTCGTCCTGGTGGAAACCTGCCGCTGGGTGGCGGTCGCCGTCTAAGAGGTTACCTCGCGAGGGTAGAGAGGGAGGGCGTGCGACGTGTAAGGATGTTCCTTGTCATCACCGCAGCTTATGTGCTGTTCTGGGGGCCATTATTCATGATCACACTGCTCCATCATCCGGCTTTGACCTCACATGTCGCTTACGAAGTGAGTATCGTAGACTAACTTCAAAAAGTTCTGCTTCTTGATCTAGATAAAATAATGTAATGTCTCGTGAATTGCGCACTCGGCGATCACTACAAGCTTAACCACTATTAATTTTATTTGACTGCATTTCGAATAGTGAATTAATGAATAGTCAATGAATTGCTCATTTAGCAAGATAAACTGAGCAATCATTAAATCGTTCGTATTAAAATTAAATTAGACCGAAGAACGTTGATTAATTGTACCGTCTTTTGTTTTCATTCGTTTTGTTGCGCTAAGAGCTTTAGGAGCCACTGAGAATATAAAACTATAATCTACTATGCTACAGTACAGTACTGAATATAGCCTAATTTGGTTGGAGATTGTCTAGGTATACTTAGTGTACGGAAAACCGAAATTTGTTCCCAGTGTCTCTTCAGTAATTATTATATTCTGTGTTGTTGCTTTATGAACTTAGTTTACTTCTGGTTCTTGACAGATGTACTTCCAAATCACATTGCACATATCGTACGTGCACGCTGCAGTGAACCCGCTGCTATTCATGGCGTTGCATCGCGCGCTGCGACGGGCGGCGCTGCAGCTGTGCTGCGGCTGTTGCGTACATTGGAGCCAATTTGTGCTGGCTTTGACTGCGGCGTGTAAGTTGTCTACGGTCTTAGCGTCCACTGTATTGGAATCGAAGAGGACGGAATTGTTGCTTTGTATGGATTTCTATGGCACTGCGTGCACTGCATCGACATTACCGCGCCATAGAAATCCATCCAAAGTGACATGCCGACGCTCCGTCCGCGCCGCCGCCGTAGGCTCTGATTCCGAGGCAGTGGATGTGCAATTTTATTAAAACCTATATGGGATATCCGACGTCAATATAAACGTTCCATAAGTGTCCAGTGTTTCTTTCAGACAAAATTCACCGGGGGGGCAATTAAGTGGTTAGGGGGAGCTCGACTGTCGATCACTACACTAGTTTGCCTGTCTTCCTACACACAACACATTTTTCTCCGGGGGGGCACTAAGGCTGCTCCGGGGGGGAACTGCCCCCCCGAACTAGTACCTGAAAGAAAACACTGTAAGTGTCCATATGCAAACATCAGCGTGCAGAATACCTACTACATTTCTACAGTAAGAATCGTGACATGGTGCTTACGCCATGTCGTAGCGTGCGTGAAGCTGTAATTGGCTTTTATAGGAGACCAAAGCCTTCAGGAGGGTACTGTATCTCCTCGTATTCTCCGCAAATTGGAAACATTCTTACAAGAACTTGAGCCTGAACCTTGAAATATCGTTACTTAAGATCTCACCTGGGTGAACTCCTCAAAAACGTTAAAATATTTATTGCGGTAAGGTTTTGCGGCTTTTGCTATTTCTTCGGACATTAAAAGATTTCACAATGTATTGTTAATGTTGGTTATTCATTGAGCAGGGATGGGTTTTGCACGTATTATGTTGTATGTAGTTGCTAAATGTGAATTCAATGTTAAAACAGAATATCATGAGCTGTAAGAAACAGGACCTCAACAACAGTTTCAATTACTTTTTTCCTCAAAGTTTGAAGTGAATAGGATTTCAATATCGACTTTCACTTAGAAGGCAGCTTGTCAAATTCTCACGTACATTTCAAAAAGGGGGTTCTTAAGGAAACAATCTTGACATCAGCAAATATTGACGTTGTTTTTGTTTGCAGCTCAATCCCCTCTGGCGCCGTCTTCGTTCTCGCCAGCGGCCGCGTCTCCCGAGCCGCCGCCCGCGCCCCCCCCTCCAATGGGTCCCCCCTCCGTCCCCGCACCCCCGCCGGCGCCCGGCACGCCTCACACGATGATGGTAATTACCTCTTATATGTAAGTGTTGACACCGTAATACGTGGTTTACTCACTCGCACTACCTCCCCGCACGTATACCCCTAAGTCCTTCCGCGAGCCCTTTAGTTTTAGATTTTACTGTAAATGTTAGCGTACTACGTAGACCAAGTTCATTTATGTCGACTGAAGGTTGTAATAAAATAATTTGTCTCAGGTAGGTATTACGTGATCGAATTGGATGAATGGTGTGTAGCGTATATGGGTTGTTTAATGAGTAGTCTGGGACTTGAGCTACGCAGTGCGTTAACAGCCTAAGGCATGAGTGAAAACAATGATAATCTGTGTTAGTGGCTTCCGTAGCTGCCCTTCTCTAAGTTAAATGATATCACATCTCGTACTCAGAGTTGGGAAGTTGAGGAGTGTGACGCTGAGAGTATGTCGAGTGCACGTGTGCAGGGAGACGAGGATATGATGGCTGAGGCGTGGAGCGGCAGCGTGCGGCGCGCCCCGCGCTCCCCCAGCCCGCTGCTGCCCGCGATCTGAGCGCCGCGCCGCGCCCGCACCCGCGCCCGCGCCCGCGCCCGCTCCCGCGCCCGCACCCGCGCCGCGCGCCACCTCCTCACGCCTCCGCGCCCGCGCCGCCACACATATCCAACCTCCTTGGGCTTGGCTGCTCTTTACCACCATGCCGAGACTCTGTACATAACTCAATCAACGAATTGTACATAATGTTCGTAGCTCGTGATGTCACTTAGATCTGTGTCTATGTGATCCTTTAGATAGGATTAAAATATTTTACTTATTCTTAGTATGTAACTATCTACTTATGAATTAATGTAAATGTTGTAAATTACGTCTTAACGACTAAGAGAATCATAAAGCTCAATTCTAAAAAACAGAGATTTGTAGTAATGTGTATTAAACCATTATTGTATGTAATATATTTGTGGCGTAATAGACGATTTGCAATCAAATGAAAAGTAATTTGATATATTTTTGTCTATAAATGTATCACTATTAATAATAATCTGAACACCACTTAGATAGGAAAGACACATTAATATAATATGTAGATCCTCTACTTCGTCACAATGAAGGGAAAAGCTTCATTATAACCTTGTACTTTTCCTTTCCCTTTATCAATTTTTTCTAATGTTTTCTTCAATATAGTTACATACTTCTATAAAGACTGATTGTTGATTTGACTAAATTTTACTGTAACCATTTTGAACCCATCGTTCTTAATTGTTTTATAAATAAATCTATAGTTAATAGGATCTTATATATAACTCTGACTGACTTTATCACTTCGTTAGAGAGGGGTTACACGATCACGCAGACTGACATCAGACTGATACAGGGCTGCCATTTGTACGAGTTATTCTTAGAATTTCTAAGAAAAAATACTATATTGCAATAGTAAATCTTGCTATCCTCTAATTCTGATTCTAATAGGTGTACATAAAAAAAAACTTTTTCCACCATGGTCGTTATCGTAATTTAACTAACATTTACTCATTGAGACCATTTTAATGAACCCAAACACGCTGTTGAGGAGTTGGGTATCTCGCAGACTCAGCATCATCAGCTCAAGGTTTACATGTAATCGAAATACCACCGACACGAAACAATACGTCAAATTTGAAATAAATCTGTTCAGCCGTTTAAAGATGATCAATTCCTCAAGCAAGAAATGAACTGATGATCTTCATAAACCATAGCTAAGAATCATCTCAATCACGCCAGCTTTTAAATAAAAAAAACCGCATCAAAATAGTCTATTAGCTTGGGCGCTACGTTGCCTCAGACAGCAACCCTCTTTCAACGTCGGCGCACAGAATAGATATAAGGTCGGGGGTTAAAAAATAGCAGCCCTGTATCAGTCTGATATCAGTCTGAATGATCGTGTAATGCCTCTCTAAATATTAAATCCATCGTCTGTTCCTAGTTAGTGTTAATAATCTTAGTAGAATGTAATTAGTTATATTTACTGAGAATTTCTAATAATTATGAATCATTCTTATATTTATTGTAAGTAAAATGTTAAAAAATAGGGGTTATAATTTTATAACTGTATTATACCGGCACAAATGAAAACTAATTTTAGGCAAAATCTTTAAAATTCTCGAATATAAATGCTGTTTTTATTACACATAAGTAATAGTATGAGTTTTACATTTATCAACATACCTCTTTTTTCTGTACACGATTACGTAATAATTATTTTATTATTATTATTTACTTTAATATCCTCTAAATGTCTCACTCCTTTTTACATTGCGTGAAATTATTTAATTAAACAGAACTTATTTTGCTTATGGTAGTTCCTTTAATCAAAGAAAGAAAGGACCTTCACGACTGGATTTCTTGCCAACCATTTTCGATCGTTTTGCTTCAAACTTTATGTCTATCCATCCATACCGCCCCAGAGAGTGGAACTCCTTGCCTGAGTCTGTTTCCCGATAGGTACAATCTGGAGGCCTTCAAATCGCGAGTGAATATATTTTATCATCTAGATAAGCGCGTTCCATCGTAGATCGGATCTTCGATCGATCGGGCAAGCGCTTGCCTATATAGAGTAAAAAAACCTATAGTCAGTACAGCCCCTCTACTCAAGTGGCCGACATCCTTTTCGCTCGCTAATAAATTCATTCGTTTGTTCGCTATAGCGAAAGAATTTATAAAACTCTGGTTACGTACAAACGGTTTCGTATGCTTCCGAAGGGCTTGCGACGTGTGACTTGATCGTCCAAATAAGCATTTAGACGATCAAGTCACACGTCGCCATAGACATTGTTGTTTTGTATGGAACTGACAAGCCTACGGCAAGTAATTATAAAGTTTATGGCTTGGTTTTAGTTTTTAAGTTAGCGAACGAATAGAAATTTGGACATTTTCAATTAAGAGCTTCTGTCTAAAATTTACTTACAGACTTTTTAATTTGTGGTGTCATGCTCGTCTGAATAACGAGAATTATTGTGTCAGATTGCAACTACAATTACTGTAAGTTCAGTATCAGAAAATGTTGAGCAACCGCCGTGACCATGCTTTAACTAATGAAGATCTAACTACAAAGATTTTCACTTAAAATGCATTGAGATTATACTGATTTTGAATTTAACTGTGCCAAAGTATGAGTGTTAATTCTTATGAATTGTACATTTTAAGTATTTACGTTTATTATAGTCGAAGGATTACATTGTCCTCTTTACAATTTCATATTTATATACAAGTCTATAAATTATGTATGTATTTAAGAATATGTATGAAATATTCGTCGAAGTTATAAGTACAATCAAATGATTTACTATATTATATGAATAAAATAAATGTGAAACTAACTGACCAGCTGTAAAATGAAATCAAGATTATAAATATAACAAAGAAAGATAAAAATTATGAAAATAAAATGGTTTATTAAAAAGTGTTTGAAGTTTTAATGATGTCCTGTTCCTGACCTTCTTTAAGTAAAGTAGGTACTTACGTATTTATTTTCTTCTTTAATAGGCAAAAGCATTTATGTAGGTAAGAGGCTTAAGACTTTTCTTATTAGAAAAAATATTTTGGCATTCTGTGATATTTCAGATTTCACAACTCAATTATTTCACGAGATATTGTTTATTTTTGTTGAAATTCACGTGACTAGATGGATTACAAGACTATTGACTCTAATTACGTACTAAAACAAAATGAAATTATTAGGATCACATAAAAATAAAATTAAATAATATATTCTTAGGATTTAACAGATCGACAATTTGTCAGTTAATTTGAAAAGTTTTTTTTGAGGAGCTCGATGACGCAGTGGTTTAGCGCCTGGCCCAGCGATTACGGAGGTTAAGCAACTTCCGCAAGGGTCGGTCAAAGGATGGGTGACCAAAAATTTATTCTCTCGAGCTCCTCCGTGCTTTTCGGAAGGCACGTTAAGCCGTTAGTCCCGAGTGCATTTGCAGTCGTTAACACCCGCCAAACCGCATTGGGCCCGCGTGTTGGGTTATGGCCCAACCTCCTTATCCATCCAAGGAAGGCCTGTGCCCCAGCAGTGGGGACATTAAAAATGGTAAATGACGATTTTGATTTTTGACATTTGAGCAAATAAATCAACTTATCTGCCGCACATATAATTTTGTATAATCATCAGAATCGTACGAACAGTAACTTCGTTAGGATTTCAGCGGAACTACGTGACAACCAGTGTTTTCACTAACGCGACGTGTGCGACATGGTGGATGTGATGTTATTGGCTTTTATTTAATTTATCTTTCGGAAGGGACGAGATAATATTTCGTTGTGTTTTAGTATCTTACTAGAAGTTGTTTATTTTTATACTAATAAGTAAAAATTTACAATAGTAAAGAATACTAATATTCAATAGAATGAAAGTATCGCATTCTTACACCATAATACATAAGAGGAAAAACAAATTAATAGTACTAGGTAGTACTATATCTAGGTAATACTAGTATCGGGTCATTTTGAACTTACCATCCAAATTTCAAATATGTGTCAAGTCCATGGAACTAAACAACTTTCTCTAAGAAACATTTGTGTTGAATTTCGCCAAAATGTTGG
Source organism: Agriphila tristella (assembly GCA_928269145.1). Taxonomy (NCBI): domain Eukaryota; kingdom Metazoa; phylum Arthropoda; class Insecta; order Lepidoptera; family Crambidae; genus Agriphila; species Agriphila tristella. The sequence continues at coordinate 22,412,389 of OV743436.1, read as the reverse complement.
TCATCTCATACTAAATTGATCAGTGATCTCTTTGATTTGTATGGATAGTCGATTTTTTTTTTACATATTTGACCATGTGTTCCTTAGAGAAAGTTTTTCAGTTTCATGGACTGAACACATCCTCAAAATTTGGATGGTGCATACAAAATGACCCTATTATCTGTGTTAATAGCTAAATATGGAATAAAATTATTTTTTTATATAAAAAAATATGTCCTAACTGACTCACTGACTGGTATCTCAAAACATAAATATAACCTCAAAAAACGTCTCAAAAGGAACTGTTTAGTTGTATGCAACTATGTTACTGACTACTTTGGAGTTATATTATTTTTCCAAATATAAGCATACTTTTACTCTATTTGTCCCACACTGTACAAACTTATGGAACAACGTTTGTTTGGCACAACGTCAGCACCCGCCACAAATGATGGACAAACAAGACGATTGGCTTGCCACCCGTAATACGGTGTGGCACGCATACAAAAATCTGGCGTGCGAGCGTGACACGTACTTATTGCTTGTTCTGTGAAGTAGGTATATATATCTAAAGCACAAATTCTTTATAGGTGCGTTAACTTTAGATAAAGTTTATAAAAATTCACAGATTTTACAGTCCCCGCAAGAATCGGAGCATTGAAAATAAACACAAAAATTTACGAAATACTAAAATCAAATCAAATGCAAAGTCCTATTATGTTTTTCACAAAAATTTACGAAAAACCAAAATCAAATCAAATGCAAAATCCTATTATATTTTTAAAAATACTATTTATTTACGATTGTGACACGAGGCGGAGACTGCCTCGACGCAACCGAAATATTATTAACCGATTTTGAAAATTCCAACGAATGCACTTCTCGTCTGCTTCTGCATCTTTTAACACTATTACCATGACGATCGGTCAATAATCATAGAAGCTACATCACTTTTTATGTGCGGAATCAGCCGTTTTTCTACAATTCCAAATCTAAAGGGACCACCTACAGGTCACAATTATTAACTGATTTTCAAAATTATTTCGCCATTTGGTAGCTAAACTAATACCCTAGGAGTTTTTTTTTTCATTTTTCCTTAAGTCGGTTTTTTCCAGAAATATGGTAGATAAAGACCATCAAACTAAACTTGAAGCTTGTCCCAGACGGATGTAATCACGCCTCCCATCAGAGGTGACCTTGCTTGATGCCATCCATCTAGACGGTAGATGTAATCCAAATTTCTCCAACCAATCCAAAGGACCTTCAACGTCTTTGGAGGAAGGGCGCGAGTTCCATCCGATGATGGTGCGCAGATTTTTTGTTTTCTGTCGTAATCGTAATTAGTCGTAATTAGAGAGAGTAAGAAACGCCCACCTTTTAAAATTTCGATAAATTAGGAGCCATTTTCACAATAAGGCACGTGATTTTGCTACGCGAGCGCGATTCACAATGAAGGGCGACTGTGTTGGCGCTTGGATGGAAACTCATGTAGCCGCAACACAATCCACGGATAGAAATCACGCCTCAATTAGGCTTCCACCAAGGTGACCTCTGATGGGACGCGTGATTACATCCGTCTGGAGTATGCTTTACTGTGGGACTAACTCTGAAATCGCGACAGCTTTTTCATACATTTTGATATTTTCGTTATTAATATTTGTATGAAATTGCTGTTTTTTTCGTCCCATAGTAAAAGTTGTTCAGTTTGATGGTCCCTATATATCATATTCAGCAAAGGGGTTTTTGTAACACGTTTTATATGAAAAGGCAGAAATGACTGCCAATGCTTTGTAGAGGTATTTCATTAAATAAAAGGTTTTTTCCAGAATACTTATAATGATAATACTCTTTATTTCAGGCAACTAAGCCTATACAACATTACCTTACAAACACATTTATAAGATGGACCTTTCTAAAACTTCGATGCCAATCAACAAAAAAGGAGTTTAATTCATAAAGTAGCAGAATCCATTACGTAATAAACATTAATCGGAAGCAAACATCGATTATACAAATAATTATGGGATCGCCTATCTCGGCGCGATTCTGATTAGTATTCGGTGTGCCTGCTGAATGACAATAATATCGATATAAATATTCATGGGTCCACTCGATCCTCTCCACAGATAACGAGAAAACTCGGAGCAGAAGCACTTGACTGACTGAAGCTTTGGTAATTTAAATTATGAGGCGTTCTTTCTTTCTTATCGAATGAGGATTAGTGACCACCTCTTGCGTTAGATTTTATCAAGCCGCCTGTAAGGCCTCTAATTTGGCTTAACGACTGTTATCAGATGACAACAGCTGGGACGGACGGTTTAACGTGCCCCCGAAGCACGGAAGCGCTCAGGTGTAATGCCACTTTAACGGTCACCCATCCGACACCTGGCCGGACCGAGCGTTGCTTAACAAACGTGATCGAGTACGATCAGTCTGTCAAGTTCCGCCATGAGGCTTTACCAATGTATAATTACGATAAATATTTGCTGCACTAGACCAAAGTAAAATAAAAATAAGTTCAATGAGATTCCAATAAAATAACTCATAAATGAAACTGTCATATAATGTCGCTTATTAAACTATTAAATTACTATTTTAGCAATGTAAACAGAACAAAATATCCCGGTATAGAACCGATTTATAACTTCACAGAGACTCGAGTTATCGAAGCATCCAACACAAAAGGGCTCTGACATCAACAAATGATAACATTCTCCAAGGAACATAGGTCGAAAAACGATTTTTTTTCGCTTCACCATAGGAAATCGGTCAGCTGACCACATTTTGTATGGGAGTATGAATTTGTTTTTCGTTTTTCGTCCTAATTTCCCTGGAGAATGTTGTTAAGTTTTATTACTAAAACTGAACATCATTCTCCACTTGGTAGGGAAGCATTATAAATGTTGTTACACTTCAAATAAGGTAAACATATAACATAGCTCTGTCTTTGAAAAGTAAATTGTGAGCGCACTCGCTCGAAGGCACAAAGCAAAAAAATATATTCTTCAACAGGATTTCCTGTTAATTAAAACAGTGGACCGATCTCGCTAATTTTTGTTGACAACTTGAGACGTTGTAATTTCGGCTATATTTTTGATTAAAATAAAAGTACATTTTCTTAATAAAGGCGATCGGTAGAATTGGATACAAATGAATAGTTAATTGTAAATATGAACAAAACGGTAAAGATGTAATTTTGGTTCTATCGCTCTACATTAGCCAATCGAGAAAGTGCTTCAACTTTCATTTAAAAAATATGTCTTAGAAAGAAAAAAGAAAGAAAATGAATTTTTGGAGAGTTAGATAAATAAACACAAACGCGAACATAAACGGTCCTGACTCAGCATATGCATAGTATATATATATATCTCTACCATAAATAATAATAAATAAATAAATAAATCTTTATTTCTTCTCTCACATATGATGAGTTGCTATTGTAATCTACGTTACGTTACTACAGCCGCTAACGTATTAACGAGCATCGAATAATGTGAAAGGGTTTATTGATGCTGCGATAAGAACACACAAAAACATACAACAATAAAATAAATCTATTATTACCCTATTAACCAGCAATGAGCGTGGCTGTATTGGCATAATCCCTTTCCTTACCGACTATGTACAATACTTACAGGTTTTATTTTATTAAATTGCGAACAGTTGTGGAAAATTACTTATCAGCCACTGCAGAAGACATTAAGGGGTGATGAGGATTGGGCAGATAAATTCGACAGGGAAAATCTCCTCAGACGCAAACCTGGGAGCATTTCCACAGCGACCGTTAATTTGGATCGCGGCGGGGTTCTGCTCAATCATCGTCCTCGTAAAATTCACGCACTTTTTCAGTAATAAAATCGAGGTTTATGACCTACAATCATGTCCTTAAGTTAGGCTACGCCTTACCACCCTCAAAATACAGACTAGAGTAAGAAAAAGAAGGTGCAATACCAAATTTGTTTTATGCATGCTCCGAAAATTGAACGCACGCATAAATTTGACGAGATACGAAAGATAACAAGAAATTTCCAGCTGACGAAGTATTTTTAGTGATAAGGTAAATGTCTCACTTCTCAGCTTTTAAACTTTCTTTATATCTCGTCAAGAATCTAACAGTCTCTAACTTTGGAAATAATTTGAATTATGTACGTAGATTCTTCAAGAAAACCTGAAATTTTAAAGTGAACAATAGACTTTACTTTACTTATTTGATTGTAAGTACTTATATCTTATAATAAGAATAACAAGAATATTTAATAACAAATCGTTTTACTTTCTGAAGCACATACCTACCTAATTACCACAAAAAAAAAGGTTGAATTCCGAATGAAGACCGTTCGGTCATAATATCAGGAAAAACGAAGGTCAATCACTTATCTTTTGTGAAAAAAATTGTTATAGGTAAAAACCAGCCCCAACTCCTGAAATGAAATTCTTACTAAATCGAGTTTTCATTATACTCTCCGAATATTCTGCCACGAAGAAGGTTAAGAACATGATTCTAAAGATTTTGAGTTAGTTTGCAGTAGCTCTTTATCCACACTGCAGCTCATACATCCCAAGTTTCACGTAGGACTATCTCTAATTAATCTTTAGTGCTTGGGTACCGGGGCCGGATTATCTGTCAGCCAGACATGTTTATGTGCCCTCATATCAGTGCCGTCGGTCGTCTGTCGTCTGTAGACATCTCCGAAACGTTTTATCACTGAAATATAGCACAAAAGTGTACTTATTTATCAAGAAATTCATGTATTGTAAAGGACCTCAACTTGGGCTCGATAAATGTACGCAATATTTTAGTTTCGTGATTCCTACAATCCCTTTCAAATAAAATATCTACTGAAACATTATAGAAAGAATGAGATCCGCTAATTATAAGTAAATATTAAACGACTATAGTTGAAATAATATTTTTAGGTCGTATATCTGACGTCTTCTGTGAATCTATTTAAGTTTGATATAAAAAAGAAAGAGGCAAAACATTATGTAATCAATAATTCGCAAACAATAATTAAATGTATCAGTATAATACTTTATCAAAAGAAATGTTTTCTAGGCATTGAAAAATCAGGGAATAGTACATTACGATATTAGTGCGTTAAGATGGTTATAACCAATACGCACGTATATCGTACGACGTTTTTTAACACCCTTGCGAGGAAAAAGAAAAAAATACGCCAAAAGTACATTTTCGGAAAATGACTTGGCATTTTTCATGTTTTTCCACTTCAAGAAATTTTCATACGTGGTTATGTTTTCTTCTTCAAATTATCCATTATCCGACTGCCACTGTTTTTCTCACAGCGATGAGCGACGTCATACGCCTGTGATATCTCCATATTAGACCAGATTGGAGAAGACTGGCTACCCTCGAGCCGGCTGACCCCCTTTATGTATCTATTCTGTCCTTGTATATTGACGGCAGCAAGCTATCGCATGCGGTTCGCGCTTCTGTTAGTATATCCGGTGGAGTTGAAGTAATATATTGCTCATCTTCATTATTGAAAGTTGTCATGTTTAGATATTCACAATACAAGTACAAAGAAAAGAAAATTTGAGAAAAATGGCGCGAGGATTATTTTCTGCCGTGGCTGCGTGAAAATGTTGGCAAAGACGCTAGAGCATGCAGCCAAGTTTTTTAAATTACCGAATAAACTATTTTATTTTTATTTTAAATAAACTCAATCTGTGAATGCACACTGTCTACTGAATGGCGCGGCGCGGCGATTAGTTCGAAATTTGAATAGCAACAGCGCGCTGCTCACTAGCTCCAACTAGTCGTGCGGGGGCGATCAGTTCCATATTTGAAATGGCAAATAATACTGTTATGGAATTTGTATGGACTATAACTTAACTATTTGCTTTGATAACACACGCGTTTTTTATGACCCGCTTTACATATTTAAAACCGGTGGAATTACATCAGCTTTACGAGCAAGGGTGTTAAAAAAATATTTTAAAGACACGAAACTGGAACATTTTAAACTAAAATTCGCAGTGAATTCAGAAAAGTGATTTCATCGAAGAATGGTGGCGATAGGATAGCAAGGGCGTCTGTCAGTCGATCAAACTTTGTAATAACGGCGCGCGATATTGACAGGTGCGATAGAAATTATGAACAACTCTGTTATCTATCCGATATTTACCTCAAGGGAAATAATGCAGTTATTTCTTGAGAGAAAATTGACTTAATAACAGGTGTTTGAATCCCTAAAGAAATCTACAGTAACTATCAATCTAAAGTACCTATTGAAGATGTTGTGTCCGTTTTTATTTTATAAGTATTTTCAGAATTGTAGCACTAGATAATATGATCCGATCCGCTTTCCTGATAATTACTAGTAAGATTATAAAAATCCAGTTTCTACAACAATCCTGCGACGTACAGTCAGCAACAAAAGTCTCTTAACATTTTGTTACTTTGTCATAGCAACTTTCTTTTACTATGCTTCAAACTGTGAAACATCTGTCAAAGAATGTAATATTCAAATAATTGAATTGGATATGACAAAGTACGAAAATGTTGAATGATTTTCAAGGGTCCATACAAGCCGAATCCCATCGGTTTACCTTCTAGAAATCCCACCCCACCCACCGATTCACTATATGGCATTTTTGTAGAACGGCTTATCTTTGCCTTAATTTCACCCCTCGCAACTAGTCAGCAATGAAAGTCGCTGAACGCTTTGGTACTTTGTCAAAGCAATTCTTTTATGTCTCACGGTTTGAAGCATTAGTCAAAAAAGTTACTATGACATTGACAAAGTACTAAAGTGTTAAACAACTTTCGTTGCTGACCGTACCTATGCATTTTTATCTAAACTTTACAGCCAGTAGTATGTGGTTTGTGAATTACATACTTAATAGTAATGAAAATATTGCTACACTGGTACATAGCGATGAGAAATGCGCAATTTACTTATTATGAATTCAGTATTAAAGGAAAAGCTTAAAACTTTAAACATTGGACGCCTTTGAAAATCTAATTTAAACTTTGAAGTTTGTTATTATTACCTAGGTATCTCTTTGTATTTTATCGAGAGAGAGATAAATTCAAACAAAAATGTAGCTACAGTATAGGATATCTCTGCTTTTCCAGTAGATTTGTTTAGGGCATGTCAATGCTCTATTATGTGGAACCATAACGTATTTAATTTTTAATATTAATGAGTTCATATGAATAAATTAAATATTAATTTTTAGTAGGTACTTATATTATTAAATGCTCCTTCAGGTCTTGCGGTCAGTGTTTGAACCGTGTTCGGTTCGTTTGTTCGGAGCTTTTATTGTGTAAGTATTTACATGTGTAGTGACTCACTACTAAAATTATGTATAATTATACTATATTACATTATACTTACTTAAATAAAATTGTTTAAAATAAAAACATTAAATAAATAGTTTTATACATATAAAATAAATATATAAATTTTATATTCACTTCTCAAGCTTACGCGCTCACTAGACATGAAATAAAAGACTTTTTAACGGATACTAGCGCGGTTTTATTGAAAGTACTTTGGTAATTAGTTGGTATTTGGTTTGATTTTTGATTTTTCCGACGTTTCGGCACCTTTGCAGCTGCCGTGGTCACGGGGGACTGAAGCTACTCGTGAGCCTACCCTCAAGCGATGAATTTTTTTTTTTTTTTTAAGACGTTCAGAAATTAATATTTTACAATTTTATTTATCTTTTTAATTGGTTTAAGTTGATTTTGTGATTTAATTAATGCTGAAGAGAGAGAATCTACTGAAACTACCACCATTTCACAAAATTGGGAGGCCCCTCCAAGAAAGAAATGGCGAAATAAAACTTGGAGAGGAAAGCCGACCTCCGTCTTTTATATTTATTAATTTATTTGCAAAAGGAACTAACCGTATCATTAGATCTTGCAGTGTGTGTATGGGGCTTCAGCTTGTGAATGATGGGGTCCCAAGCTGGTGGAATTTTCCAACCATCATCTCTATTGAAATTAGGATATTTATTTATTTCGATAGCCTCGCGGAGCATTCTAGGAATAAATCTACGTTCCTTAGCAAGGATTTGGGGTTTGTCAAATCTAATGTAATGGTTGGGCCCCTCAAAGGCGTGATCACACACTGCAGACTTGTTATCGCGCCTATGTTTCATGTCAGCTACATGCTCTTTAACGCGGGTCCCTATACTTCTCTTTGTTTGCCCGATGTAGGAGAGCCCACAGTCACAATCTAGTTTGTAGACGCCTGCGGCTTGAAGGGGGATGTTACACTTGACAGGTCGTAAGAATTGGTTGATCTTCTTCGGCGGCTTCAAGTAAGTTTTGATTGACGCTCGCTTCAGAATATTTCCAATCTTGTCAGTGACACCCTTCAAATAAGGTAGGATGGCAGGTTGACGCTCTACTGTGGCTGGTTTGTCGCGTTTTCTGTGACGAAAGCGTGGTACTTGCAACTTGTTTTTACGCAGTACTTGTTTGACGTGCTGAAGCTCAGCCGTCAGGTGTTGTTTGTCACAGATGCCGCGGGCTCTCTGAAACAAAGATTTCCCTACGGTAGCTAACTGTATAGGATGATGGTGAGAGTCACCATTGAGGTATCTGTCTGTATGGGTTGCTTTACGATACACTGTATGGCTCAAGGTTTGGTTCGGATTCCTGATAATGAGAATGTCTAGGAAAGCTAGTTTATTATCTGTCTCTAACTCCATAGTAAATTGTATGTTGGGGTTTATGGAGTTAAGATGGTTAAGAAAAGCAGGGACACTGTCTCTAGGTAGTATTGTGAAAGTGTCATCTACGTACCGTTTGTAGAACCGGGGAGTCACTGGTGCTGTGGCTAGTGCTTTCTCCTCAAAATCCTCCATGAAAATGTCAGCAACAATGGGGGATACAGGAGAGCCCATTGCTACGCCATCCACTTGCACGTAGAACTCCTCGTTCCATAACAGATAGCCAGATGTTAGGCATAATTCTAGTAGTTCTGCATATTCAATTGGCATGTTGTTATCAACTAGCTTTTTCCTGATGATATCAATGCAGTCCTGTACTGGTAAGCATGTGAATAAGGACTGAACATCAAAACTAACCATAGTTTCATCATCAGCGAGATGTAGATGTTGTATCTCACTGACAAACTGGTAGGAATCTTTTACAAACGCTGATGTATTACCTCTCAGTGGTGTGAGTGTTTTCGCTACGTGTTTAGCTAATTTGTAGGTTGGTGAGTCAATTTGGCTTACAATGGGACGTAGCGGAGCATTGTCTTTGTGTATTTTCGGTAACCCATACAGTTTCGGCGGTATAGGGCAGGATGGAATAAGATAATCGACGTCAAGATCTAACTGTTCTGAATGTTTTTTGATGAGTTCTTTCGTGTTATTAAGGATCTTGGCGGTTTGATCACATTTAACATGTTTGTAGGTTTTCTCATCACTCAAAAGTTCTTGTATTTTTGCGTTATAATCCGACGTATCCATAACTACCGTTGCGTTACCTTTATCAGCTCGAAGGATAGTTAATTCAGGTCTAGTGCGTAAGTTCTTCAACGCGACGTTTTCATCATAAGGAAGATTTTGCTTGGGCAGTTTACTACGACGTAAAACAGATGAAATATCTTGACGTATAGCTTCACTGTCCTCTTTTTTGATCTGATTTTTAACTAGACAATCCTCTACGCTGCAGATAATATCCTCATACGGTATTCTGCGAGGTGTTACCGCGAAATTCAGACCCTTATTTAATACTTTTAAAGTAGCTTCATCCAATATTTGTTTTGATAAATTGACAACTGCACGGGTTTGACTGACCGGCACCGGTTTGACATGACACCCGTCAATGTCAAACCCGTGCAGTTGTCAATTTATCAAAACAAATATTGGATGAAGCTACTTTAAAAGTATTAAATAAGGGTCTGAATTTCGCGGTAACACCTCGCAGAATACCGTATGAGGATATTATCTGCAGCGTAGAGGATTGTCTAGTTAAAAATCAGATCAAAAAAGAGGACAGTGAAGCTATACGTCAAGATATTTCATCTGTTTTACGTCGTAGTAAACTGCCCAAGCAAAATCTTCCTTATGATGAAAACGTCGCGTTGAAGAACTTACGCACTAGACCTGAATTAACTATCCTTCGAGCTGATAAAGGTAACGCAACGGTAGTTATGGATACGTCGGATTATAACGCAAAAATACAAGAACTTTTGAGTGATGAGAAAACCTACAAACATGTTAAATGTGATCAAACCGCCAAGATCCTTAATAACACGAAAGAACTCATCAAAAAACATTCAGAACAGTTAGATCTTGACGTCGATTATCTTATTCCATCCTGCCCTATACCGCCGAAACTGTATGGGTTACCGAAAATACACAAAGACAATGCTCCGCTACGTCCCATTGTAAGCCAAATTGACTCACCAACCTACAAATTAGCTAAACACGTAGCGAAAACACTCACACCACTGAGAGGTAATACATCAGCGTTTGTAAAAGATTCCTACCAGTTTGTCAGTGAGATACAACATCTACATCTCGCTGATGATGAAACTATGGTTAGTTTTGATGTTCAGTCCTTATTCACATGCTTACCAGTACAGGACTGCATTGATATCATCAGGAAAAAGCTAGTTGATAACAACATGCCAATTGAATATGCAGAACTACTAGAATTATGCCTAACATCTGGCTATCTGTTATGGAACGAGGAGTTCTACGTGCAAGTGGATGGCGTAGCAATGGGCTCTCCTGTATCCCCCATTGTTGCTGACATTTTCATGGAGGATTTTGAGGAGAAAGCACTAGCCACAGCACCAGTGACTCCCCGGTTCTACAAACGGTACGTAGATGACACTTTCACAATACTACCTAGAGACAGTGTCCCTGCTTTTCTTAACCATCTTAACTCCATAAACCCCAACATACAATTTACTATGGAGTTAGAGACAGATAATAAACTAGCTTTCCTAGACATTCTCATTATCAGGAATCCGAACCAAACCTTGAGCCATACAGTGTATCGTAAAGCAACCCATACAGACAGATACCTCAATGGTGACTCTCACCATCATCCTATACAGTTAGCTACCGTAGGGAAATCTTTGTTTCAGAGAGCCCGCGGCATCTGTGACAAACAACACCTGACGGCTGAGCTTCAGCACGTCAAACAAGTACTGCGTAAAAACAAGTTGCAAGTACCACGCTTTCGTCACAGAAAACGCGACAAACCAGCCACAGTAGAGCGTCAACCTGCCATCCTACCTTATTTGAAGGGTGTCACTGACAAGATTGGAAACATTCTGAAGCGAGCGTCAATCAAAACTTACTTCAAGCCGCCGAAGAAGATCAACCAATTCTTACGACCTGTCAAGTGTAACATCCCCCTTCAAGCCGCAGGCGTCTACAAACTAGATTGTGACTGTGGGCTCTCCTACATCGGGCAAACAAAGAGAAGTATAGGGACCCGCGTTAAAGAGCATGTAGCTGACATGAAACATAGGCGCGATAACAAGTCTGCAGTGTGTGATCACGCCTTTGAGGGGCCCAACCATTACATTAGATTTGACAAACCCCAAATCCTTGCTAAGGAACGTAGATTTATTCCTAGAATGCTCCGCGAGGCTATCGAAATAAATAAATATCCTAATTTCAATAGAGATGATGGTTGGAAAATTCCACCAGCTTGGGACCCCATCATTCACAAGCTGAAGCCCCATACACACACTGCAAGATCTAATGATACGGTTAGTTCCTTTTGCAAATAAATTAATAAATATAAAAGACGGAGGTCGGCTTTCCTCTCCAAGTTTTATTTCGCCATTTCTTTCTTGGAGGGGCCTCCCAATTTTGTGAAATGGTGGTAGTTTCAGTAGATTCTCTCTCTTCAGCATTAATTAAATCACAAAATCAACTTAAACCAATTAAAAAGATAAATAAAATTGTAAAATATTAATTTCTGAACGTCTTAAAAAAAAAAAAAAAATTCATCGCTTGAGGGTAGGCTCACGAGTAGCTTCAGTCCCCCGTGACCACGGCAGCTGCAAAGGTGCCGAAACGTCGGAAAAATCAAAAATCAAACCAAATACCAACTAATTACCAAAGTACTTTCAATAAAACCGCGCTAGTATCCGTTAAAAAGTCTTTTATTTCATATAAATTTTATATTATATAACTATAAATATTATGTAAACTAACTTAACCTAATTCTTAATTAATAATGTTCGAAATTTTATATTTTGTAATATTAATTTAACATTTTGAATGTACAACCGGACAAACCGATCCTTGTTTGTATATAGACATTTTGCGCATACGCATGACCTTCGGTGTACAATAGGCGGCCGTCCGAGCGCGCGCAGTGCACCTCGATCGGCCTGCCGCCACGCCAGTCGTTTCTAAGCCTCTGCGTCGAATGCGTGTCGTATGTGCTCCCGCTTATTTAGATTACGGCTAGCCCTAGATTTGTCTAACCTACCTATTGTGCTGTTAGCTTTCATATTTGTTTCTTGGACTTTAATACTCATTTCTTCGCCTTCTGTGTTCGTGTATATCTACGTGTAACTGTGTGTACAATAAACTGTACGTGGATACGAAAGTGGCGGTTTTTATTCTTTGGAAGACCTCGCTACACTGGTGACCCCCTGAATCGAGCGTACAATGAGTGATACCGAGAAAACAGGAAGCGTTGGTGAAAGGGCAGCAGCCGTTGGCAAAAATTCAAATCCGCCGAGCGATGTACATCGTGTTGGAATACGGGTACCTCCATTTTACCCCGAAAAACCGGCGTTGTGGTTTGCGCAACTGGAAAGCCAATTTTTTCTGGCGAATATATCTACGGATGCCACCAAATACCACTACGCAATCAGCCAGCTGGATCCTGCATACGCGTCGGAAGTGGAGGACATCATATCGGCTCCACCAGGTCCTAACAAGTATGAGCGGCTGAAAACGGAGCTAGTTAAGAGGTTGTCAGCGTCCCGTGAGAAAAAAGTGAAGCAGCTGCTGGTTCATGAGGAGCTAGGGGACAGAAAACCTTCACAGTTCCTACGACACCTCCAACACCTCGCTGGCCCAGATGTTCCAGAGGAGTTCCTGAAGACTATATGGACCAGCCGCCTACCCAGCAGCACGCAGTCCATCATCGCGTCGCAATCCAAAGCGTCACTGGAGGAGATTGCTGAACTGGCCGACCGAATACATGACGTCGTCCCACCAACACCGCAAGTAGCAGCAGCAGCAGCAGCCATGCCAGGGAGGTCTACGGATATGCCTAGCCAGATCGCTGAGCTCACACGGCAGATCCAATCTTTGAAGACGAGGGTAGAACGGATGTCCCGACCGCAGAAAAGGTCCACCTCCAACGGTCGTTCCCGCTCCCGTTCCAGATCGCAGTCCAACTACAGGAAATTTCCCTTATGCTGGTACCATGCAAAACTTGGTAGTAAAGCTCATGCATGTGTGAAACCGTGTGACTATTCGGAAAAATCTTAGGGCAGTCCGTAATGGCGACCGACGCCTGTCCGAATACCGGTCGTTTATTTGTAACAGACAATCGTACCAAAATTCAATTTTTAGTCGATACTGGTAGTGACATTTGTGTTTTTCCTAAGCATTTAATCAGTGAGCACCGTCAAAAAACTAATTATGAATTGTGCGCCGCTAACGGCTCTGTAATAAACACGTACGGTTATGCTCATTTTGTGTTGAATATAGGCTTGCGCCGTGACTATGCTTGGCGATTTATTGTAGCTGATGTAACACGAGCGATAATAGGTGTGGATTTTTTATCATATTATAATTTAATTGTAGATGTGCGCAATAAACGCTTAATTGATGCTAGCACTACGCTTAGTACCCCGGCTTTGCTTGCTAAAAATGCGGATGTTTTTTCGGTGAAAATAATGTCTGGTGATACGGTATATCATCGCATACTAGCTGAATATCCCGACATTACTCGCCCATCCGGCTTACATGGCACAGTAAAACACAATACAGTACACCATATACGCACCACACCTGGCCCACCTGTATCTAGTTCACCCCGTAGATTGGCACCGGATAGGCTTAAAATTGCTAAGGCCGAATTTGAGGCCATGTTACAGATCGGCACCTGTCGGCCATCGGAGTCAGCATGGTCTTCCCCGCTGCATCTAGCGCCGAAAAAAGATAACGGTTGGCGTCCCTGCGGCGACTATCGTATGCTGAACTCCAGAACCATCCCGGACAGGTATTCCATAAGGCATATCCAGGACTTTGATTATAACCTTTCTGGCTGTACAGTCTTTTCCACGATAGACCTAGTTAAGGCCTACAATCAAGTGCCTATTAATCCCAGCGATATCCCGAAGACCGCCATAACTACGCCGTTCGGCCTTTACGAATTCCCATTCATGACTTTTGGGCTTCGTAATGCCGGACAGACGTTTCAGCGGTTTGTAGATGAAGTGCTGCGCGGCCTTGATTTCACCTACGCCTACATAGATGACATACTGGTCTTTTCAAAAGACCAGAAGACCCATGAAGACCATCTACGCCAGGTATTTAACAGGTTGAAGGAGTATGGCATGGTGATCAACACTGCCAAATGTGTGTTCGGGGCATCAACAGTCACCTTTTTAGGATACAACGTTTCGGCTGAGGGCGTTAAACCACCACCAGAGAAAGTAGCAGCGATTAAGGAGTTTCCTACCCCTAAAACGGTGCGAGAGCTACGCAGGTTTCTAGGGATGGTGAATTTTTACCGTAGATTCATCCCGCAGGCTGCTCAACATCAAGCACCGCTAAACGCCCTTCTGGTAGGGTCGGTAAAGGGCTCTCATCCCATCAATTTTTCAGCTCATGAAATGGGTGCATTTGAGGCGTGCAAGGAGGACCTTTGTCGTGCTGCAATGCTCGCGCATCCGGATTGTAATGCAAAATTGGCATTAGTCACGGATGCGTCAGACACAGCCATTGGTGCAGTCCTGCAGCAACGCAAAGGTGATGCTTGGCAACCGCTTGGTTTCTTTTCTCGCAAGCTTTCTCCGTCACAGACCAAATATTCTCCGTACGATCGCGAGCTCCTGGCCATTTATGAGGCCATCAAACACTTTAGGCACATGACGGAAGCGCGTGACTTTGTGATATACACTGATCACAAGCCTCTTACATTCGCATTTCATTCCCGGAAAGAGAACTGTTCACCCAGGCAGTTTCGTCACTTGGATTACATTTCACAGTTTTCCACTGATATTAGGCATATTTCGGGAAAAAGCAATGTCGTAGCTGATACACTTTCACGCGTGGATGAAATAGTTCAACCCATCGATCTAGAGTTGTTAGCCACCCAGCAAATGTCTGATAGTGAACTTAAAAATCTTTTAAGTGGTTATTCCTCACTAAATCTGGAAAAAGTGAAACTGCCTGGTACCAACTTAGAATTATTTTGTGATGTAAGAGGCACGACTAATCGGCCGTATGTCACAAAGGAAATGCGCCGCCAAGTGTTTGATAGCTTACATTCTTTAAGCCATCCCGGCGCTAGTGCTTCTGTCAAATTGGTCAGTGATCGCTTCGTATGGCCCGGAATTCGACGCGACTGCAGAGAATGGGCTCGTTCCTGTCTAGCTTGTTAGAGATCCAAGGTAACCCGACACGTTTCGGCACCCATTGGATCATACGGTACACCATCTTCCAGGTTCAGAAATCTCCATATCGATTTAGTGGGGCCTTTACCCCTTTCTCAAGGTTATAGGTATTGCCTGACAGCCGTAGACCGCTTTACGCGGTGGCCAGAGGCAATACCATTACAGGATATTACAGCGGAGACTGTTGCGAAAGCGTTACTGAGCGGCTGGATTTCCCGCTTTGGCTGTCCTACAAAAATTGTCACAGACCGAGGAAGGCAATTTGAATCGGCACTTTTTAAACATCTTTCCCAGATTGCCGGTTTCCAGCACAGACGGACCACTGCCTATCACCCATCCTGCAACGGGTTGGTGGAAAGGTTCCATAGGCAACTAAAAGCTGCCATAACCTGCCACGCAGATAGCAGTTGGGTTGAGTCGCTTCCACTCGTTCTTTTAGGTATTCGCAGCACTTATAAAGAGGATCTAAAAGCATCATGCGCGGAACTCGTATATGGAGAACCTCTGCGCCTGCCAGGTGAGATTTTCCATCCTGACGAGGCAGAAACTGTCGATTTGACGGATTATGCGTCACGGCTTCGCAGTTTTGCCAAAAACTTGCAACCATCTCCAGCTGCTCATCATGGTTCCAGAAGGACACCATTTATTTTTAAAGATTTGGCCACAGCTTCTCATGTCTTCCTTCGCGATGACACAGGAGCTGGCTCTTTCAAACCAGCATATACTGGACCCTTTGAAGTTTTACAGCGTGGTGACAAGGTATTCAAACTTGCAGTTAATGGCAAATCGGTCACGGTGTCAATTGACAGGTTAAAACCTACCTATATACTGCGTGATCCAGATAAGCCAAATCAGCTTGCAAACAATTCATCACACTTACACACACACACTCATCACCAATCACTCACTCCTGAACTAGTGCGCGATGATTTACCCATCACTAATGATGTTCCCGCCAAAACTACTAAATCGGGTCGTAGGGTAAGATTTCCAGACTATTATCGCCCGTAGGACGGTCTCTGGAAGGGGGTGATGTAGTGACTCACTACTAAAATTATGTATAATTATACTATATTACATTATACTTACTTAAATAAAATTGTTTAAAATAAAAACATTAAATAAATAGTTTTATACATATAAAATAAATATATAAATTTTATATTATATAACTATAAATATTATGTAAACTAACTTAACCTAATTCTTAATTAATAATGTTCGAAATTTTATATTTTGTAATATTAATTTAACATTTTGAATGTACAACCGGACAAACCGATCCTTGTTTGTATATAGACATTTTGCGCATACGCATGACCTTCGGTGTACAATAGGCGGCCGTCCGAGCGCGCGCAGTGCACCTCGATCGGCCTGCCGCCACGCCAGTAAGGATGTTCGATCCGGGTGCCTTGTATCGATATTCCGGATCGCAATGTATCGTAATCCATTGTATCGATCCATGGATCGATCCTAATAAATTGATACGATTTTTTGGATCGATCCAGTATCGAATTAAATATTTTCGAAAAGTCGGATTTTTAATCACTTTAATAGAAACATGATAATAAGTGACTAATATACACTACAAGGTGTTTGGTAAAAGCCTTATAAAGTCGAATATGGTAGATAGAGACCATCAAATTGGACAACTTTTACTATGGGACCAACTCTGATATCGCAAAAAAAAAACAGCTGTTTCATACAAAAATTAATAACGAAAATATCAAAATGTATGAAACAGCTCATTTTTTTTCGCGATTTCAGAGTTGGTCCCATAGTAAAAGTTGTTCAGTTTGATGTTCCCTATCTACCATATTCGGCTTTATAAGGCTTTTACCAAACACCTTGTATATCTAAAAATGAAAACGAATGTTCAGACCACGTTTCCACCACTTTTCTATGGAACAACAGATTTTTTTTTCGTGATCTCGTGGTTGGCCCCATAGTAAAAGTTGTTCATTAACGTGGTCTGAACACCCCTTTTCATTTTTAGATATACTTCAAAAATAACGGCGTATATGGTAAATTAAAAAATAATGGCAATATAATACAGTGTGTTTTTTTAACAGTGATCAAATTTTGTGGTTTAGCTTAGTTAGACCATCAAACTGAACAACTTTGTCTAGGGATCAACTTAATCAGATCACAAAAATATTCAGCTGTTCCATAGAAAACATCAATAAGTATCTACTCGACCAAAATGTATGGAACAGCTGATTATTTTTTGCTCCGATTAAGTTGGTCCTATAGACAAAGTTGGCCAGTTTGATGGTCTAAGCAACACCACGAAATTTGATCACTGTTAAAAACACACTGTATTTTAAAGTACCCAACAACAAAATTAAAAGTTGCTAGTGGTCCAAGCAAACAAAACGTACTTATCCCAACGAAATAAAAATGTTCTCTTCTTAAACTAAACAATATATTTGTTATGACTTATGACGAAGTTGACAGTACATTGAAATATGATATGGCAACATTAGCAAAAAGTGTCCAAGTAATTAGAGGAATGTTTATTAAATATTGTAATATGGACTTTGACTAAATATTCCGTTGAACTTAAAATATTCTCTGAGTAATTACTTTATTAATACGATATACATAATACGATTCTTTCGATCCGATCCTCTATGCATGTGTATCGATCCACCAAAGGATCGAATGCTATTGTATCGATACAAAAATCGAATGGATCGTATCCCATTGTATCGATCCACGCAAGTATCGGATCGGATCGAACATCCCTACACGCCAGTCGTTTCTAAGCCTCTGCGTCGAATGCGTGTCGTATGTGCTCCCGCTTATTTAGATTACGGCTAGCCCTAGATTTGTCTAACCTACCTATTGTGCTGTTAGCTTTCATATTTGTTTCTTGGACTTTAATACTCATTTCTTCGCCTTCTGTGTTCGTGTATATCTACGTGTAACTGTGTGTACAATAAACTGTACGTGGATACGAAAGTGGCGGTTTTTATTCTTTGGAAGACCTCGCTACACATGGGTTTCAGTTCAGCGCGTGTACGTTTCAAATTGTTGGAATCCATTTTGTGACCCGAGTCTGATCAATTGGACGTAGAAATTCGTTTCCCAATTCAACCTTGATATAGGATTTGCACGTATGAAACCTAAAAATAAGTTTTGTTTTCAATTTGATGTTTCAAAATGTTTTTAACTCAAAATATTTGCAAAGATTATCTATCCATTTGAAGCATTTAGTCATTCTTAAAATAAGTAAGATAATAAATTTAGGCACCTACCTAATTACATATTTTGTGTTTTATTTATCAATTTCAACTCAATTAGCTTATGAATATTATTTTTTCTTTGCAAACGGGGTCGTAGTAAAATTCGACAGTTTTTGTATTATAATCTAATAATTTTTCGCATTATTTAAAGCAAACAAAATAAAAATAATTACTTATACAACAATACGTAATTAAACAACGCTTTAAAGGGCTTAATACATAACTAACAATCAAACTAGTAACTTGTTAACACCAACCACGGTTAACTTCTTAATTACGTTACGTAAAAGTTAAATTAAACCAAGCTTATTGGAATTCCCTTAACCCTTAAGTTTGCTTTAATCACATTTAAAGTTTACACTGAACTGTCGCGGGCTGTTTGTACCCAGTTTTTGGTCCAACAAAGGGTTAACAAGAAAGGGACAAAAAGTCTCGTTATGAATTTAAACGACCCTGTCGTGTATTTTGCTTTATGACTTCCCAAGGGAGTGATATTGCCACACACTTTCGATTATCTTTATGCATGAAAATTCATGCTGTTTCATATATTTTCGCGTTTTTATTGAATATCGATGAAAACCATTATACTGGTAGGTTCATTTGTGCTATGTCATAAATGTCGTAAATCATATCAGTTAATGTCGTAAGACTAATTTGTTACTTACTAAAATGTTTCATGTAAACTGAAACCTCAACTGATTCTTCTGCATATTTTGCAAATGTCTGCCGAAGTTACTCTATTTGGTGCAGTAAGTTAGTCAAAGATAAGTATCATCATCATTTTATACATATTTTTATTTTTTTAGGAATAACAAATATTTGCACAATGAAGTTATAAGTGTGTTACTAATTTTGTTAACAAATTCGTTATCAATTTTTTTAAATTATTATCTTAACCCATCATCAAGTGTAGCTTTATTATACGCAAGTGTTTCTCAAAGCTCTGTAAAATTACGTTGGAAAATAAAATAACGTCAGTAATAATGTGCATGTATTTTTATTTTGTCGTTTGTAAGAAACTCTATGGCGAAAATGTTTTGTAAAAGTGAGAAACGTATGTAGAAAAAGCCGTGAGTGTTGGGACTAATTGTAAAATGTAACAGGCTTTTGTAATATACCTGCGAATTGGAGTTTACACCTTCTCTGCCTATTTTGACGTAATTGTACGTACAAATGAGGATGTTTTACCTTTGTCTCTTGATGAAAGATAATGGTCTTTTTTTCCATTAGGATAATTTCGTTGCTTACTTTGTTCATTTAAACGTAATGACATTGAGTGGTTGAGATGGTTCCATTTTATCGTAATATTTTTTGGCAGATAGGTATAGCTTCACACTTTTTTAATTTTACTTTGTCTTCCATTTATAATAGTATTTTATTAGACCTGGGTCACAAGTCTGCTATTTTAACGTCATAATCGTGTTTCAATTGTGTTTCGGTTTTGGGTCTAAAAAGGGTTAGGTGGCTGCTAGTCTATTTGCTACTCGTCCCTGGGGCCTTACTATGAGCTCTTATAGCAAGACTTAATTGAACTGCCTTACTTTTTCGTACTATGACCTAAAAGATTAGTCTAAAAGCAGGCCTTAAGCAGTCCTGTTTAAGACCTGCTTTTGAACTGAACGGCTTCTTATTTGCTGATGGTAAGCCCCCAGGGCCCAGTAGCAAGTTGACCAGTAGCCACCTAACCCTTAAGAAACAAGAACTGTGTCAAAAAGCATTACTTTTGAAACACAAATTGAAACACGATTATGACGTTAACATTATCAGACTTGCGCCCCAGGTTGGCTCAAAATACTAAATACTTATTAATTTTAAGATAAGTACTTATTTTAAATGTATTAGTTATTAATTGATAAAAAAATATTATGTTCTGACTAATTCATTGGCCGAACGGCTTGAAACTTAGGCTAGTGCTATTATATTATAATCGTTCGGCCAATGAATTAGTCAGAACATAATATTTTTTCATCAATTAATAACAGACTAATAAAATCAAAATAAGTATCTTTAAAATTATATTGTGTGACTTAGCATACAACCTGTTATTATGACTTCATAATAACAGGATGCCTACTTGGCATCCGCTAAAAGGAATTATCGGCATTCTCACGGGAAGTGGAATTCCACGTAGATGGAATCGCGGGCAGAAATTACCTAAATTATATTTTATGGTTCTTTGTTGGATCTAGTAGTTTGGCCGCCCTGGTGAATAGGGAATATGCATAAGTCACCGATTTTGATAAATTTGAGCTTGATCGCTTCGGACACGTATAAAAACATGATGGAACATGAAAATAAAAAAAATGTATAATTTTAGTTTTATCACACGATGAAGTCAGGGAAAAATAATGATTTTTTTTTCACTTTCGAATATAATTAACTTAAAAGTCATATAGAATAGCGAATAAGAAATTATTTTTTGTACGACACATATGTACTTAAACGCAAAATTTAGGGAGATAATTGAAAATAATCGAAAATTCTTGGCTAACTCCATGTAACGCGCGCCTGAAACGTGATATGTGACGTCATATATCATGTCCGTTTTGTATGGAGCGTTTTCGGCGGTTGCTGCTGCGTGCTAACTTCAAGTAACTATATCACGAGAAAAAAACGCAAGAAAAAAGTTTTAATATTACAGTTGATTTTTTCACGCATTATACTTTTGATTTTGATAAAAAAAATTGATGCATATTCCCTATTGTCATGTTTCTTCACACAGTTCTTGTTTCATAAACCCAAAACTGAAACACAACTGAAACACGATTACTTATGACGATAACATTAGTAGAATCGACACCCAGGTGAGTTGAAGACCAGGCACTATCCAGTTGTAAAAAAAAATAAGTTGCTCACGTCATAAAAGCCTTTCTAAAGCGTATTTTTTCAGGCTAATTAGTCGCTTGAGCTGTTCTGCTCTGCTTTGTACGTGAAGCGCCTGTAAGCCTCATTAACACCGTACTGTAACTGTATCGCAAATATGAAAGACCGTCTCCTTGTTTCAGGTTAATAAAATTTGTCATTTTATTCCGAGAATATTTCTATTATTTATATTCTTCCAAGCTTATAATTTTTACTTTGTAATCTCAGAAACGTGATATTTTTTTATGTGTTTAATATTCACTCTACTAAGGATCTGACCGCCATATTGATAATGATAACAGTCGCCCGAAAAAATTACTCGTAGGGGCATTTTCACTGGTTGATTTTGCGGGTGATTTGCTAGGTGACTTTTAGTCGACTAGGGCTTTCTAATCAACAATCAATTTTAATAGTAAAATCGAATCACAAGCTCAATTTCAGGGAGGTGGTGATTCGATACAGGCAACAGTTATCAACATAGCGGTTAGATTCTTGTTTTAAAAGATTGCTTATGACTTCCATTTCTCCATTTCACCCTGTTTAAGTAAGTAACACTTATGAATTTACTTCACAAAGGAAAGTATGAAGTAACAACATGGCATTTTTAAACTCAAAATAATTTATTAATAAATAAAATTTTTCTTAAAACCCATAAAGAAGCATAAAGTGCAATATTATGTATAAAGATAATTTATATAATTGAAAAAGTACTAGAAAAAATCGACTCACCCGTAGCAGCTCAGACGGGACTTTATCATGTATTTTGGACGGATATTATGTATTCTGATCCGTCAAGGCTACGATTGCGGTACGGTGTAAAAGCGTAACTAACTATTTCTGTATTTAAGAACACTCTCGTACAAAAGCCAAACATTGTTGTTGTCGCGACACGACCCGCAATTACGCTCTTTTTATTTACAACATTGTCGGTCCCTCGTTCAGATTACACGGTTTTTTGTAAAATTTCAGACAATACTGAAAGGCCGCTTTATTTTCAGCGGAAGATATTTCAATAATGAGAATACTTACGGTTACTGTTTAAGCAGAATTAGTCTCTTTGTTTATAAGAGTTGACATTTTGGTAATAAGAACGACAAATCGTGTGTCGCGTTTCTGCGTTAACCAAAAATATCAACTTTACAGAAACTAGTAAAAATTATTAATTTTAAACTTATGATAAAAGTGCGACGACACATTTACCGGACGTTCAGATTTCTGTCGAATCGGATATTAATATTGGCATACTGCTTTGTGGCGATGTGTAAGTCGTACTAACAGCTTATAGTGCGAACAGCAAAGCCCGATATAGTCAGCCAAAAGGTAAAATTGTCGTTCTGATTTAAACCAGCTAACCAGCACTTAGGGATCCGCGGGCTGATTAGTTCACAGATGATCGTGATCCATTGCTACTTCTTTTTGGGTTAAAAAAAATCATACCAAAGAAAAGTGGCAATGTATGTCAAATGCAACCGGTCGCTAAATAGTTTTTTTTTAGATAATCAGGATGCCGATCATGATCGGGAAAAATATAATAGATATCAACAAAGATTTAAGTAAATTTTCTTTCGATCATGAATTTTCCTTTTGTGTTGTGAGACATTGCTTCCTTTCTAAATCTATTGTAGGTCAACGGAAAACACCACTAGGTTTTAATCAAAGTCGAAATATGCGTGCGATCTTTCATTTTTCCTTTTGAGGTACGGAGCAAAGTAATTAAGAGCAATTACCGCTTGAAGGAAGATTACCTAGCACGAATATCTATCGAGAGAAAAAACGCGCGAAAACGTAGTCAATAGAGTAATTCATTATGAAAAAAAAAATATTACGCTTTTCGGCGGTAGGTGGCGCTGTAACTACAGGATGATGCCAATTTTACTATGCAAGCTAGGCCATGATGCGCTTAGATGAAATTATCCATATACCATAGTGATTTTTTTTTTAAATATTTATATTTATTTATTAGATCACCAACAAGTTTACACTGACATTATGATACAGAATTGAACAAAATTAGTTGTACAAAGCTTATTGGAAACTTAATTATAGGTGACAACTGCATGCTCAGGAAACAACAGCAATAATTAAAATAACATTAATGATAAATTAAAAGTTATGCGGTAAAAAATATATAGAAATGATTATTAATACTTAGTGGAACCTAGACATGTGGACCTAAATTTTGTTAGGCTATCAAAATAAATATCAACATTAGTGGATTTAGACAACGAATTATATTGGGAAAACATTCTGTTTAAAGGAGAGAAATGGCCTAAATGGGTTCTGGAGTGCTTACTTACAAATAAGTTATATCTGGATATTCTAGGTAACTTAATAGGGACATTCAAATAAGTCTTTGAAAGCAAGACAGGACAGTCCAGTATACCATTAAATATTAGCAAGCTTGTACAAGAAAACAAGGTCTAACATAGCCCTACGGTATTTTCTTGTGATTGTGTGGGAAGAATATCATCAAACTATAATGCGGGAGAAAAGAGAAATCTCAATCTCATGGAGCCGTTTTGGGGTTATAATTGTTTGACATTTTCGTAATACTTAATGACATTTTGTTATCTATCCCTTTTGACATGTCATGAGTTTGTCACAGATTAACTTGTTAGTAGTTGATAAATATTGTCAAATCAACACGATCAATCAACAATCGATTCACTACTTCATGCGCACAACAAAGAGTATAATCATATTTATATTTATATCGAGAACTGTGGAATGCAATAAATGATTTGAGTATTGAGTATTGAGAAGACATAGACAGACTATTGACAAGACATTTTATATTGAGATAAGTACTATTTAACATCACATTTGTTTTAATAATTTCTTGTTTATTATGAAACCATGTTTTATTTGCTTTTTGTTGAGGTGTGTTAAGACGCATCATGACCAATAATCCAGCATGATCCTTTCCAAAGAAAATCACTCTATCGAATTTTCTAAGCGCGTTTTTTTCTCTCAGTAGATGTTCATGCTAGGGATGCTGAGCTTAAATTTTAAGACGCTCATTATTTATTCTGTCTTCAAAGAGTAACAAATGATTTAGTTGGTTGCTAACGTCATAGACATTACTTTTAATTAACGTTGCTCTTTGTCCCTTATTTGCGAGGTATTTAATTTTCTAACAAGCCGAGGTAACAAATAAGCTTTTTAAACATATAAAAACCTCCTTCAAAAACTTAAAAATAAAAACAGCTTCAAAATCAAATAGCTCTAAAAAGCAAGAAATAATATCATAATCACCAATACACATTTCATTTTTAATAAAAAAACGTCCATTGAAGTCGGGTGGGGCTAGACGGAGAACAACTTTTTTTTTATTCTAAAATCCCCACCCGACTTCATTAGACGTTTTTATTGATTAATGGATTGAGAACCTCCTCTTTTTTTTGAAGTCGGATAAAAATTCAATAAAGGATCTATATTATTATGGATAGCTGCTATCAATCTGCAAATCCTTCAGCAAGAAAAACTTTAGTTTTAAAGAGAAATAATTATGCAAAGTTAAATCAATTTTGGTTCTAATTTAAAGAGAAAGGTTATACAACGGTCTAATATCGTAAACGATTGGAATTTAATTCGATAACGAGATTTTTTGTAATAGTGTCCAGCCCGAAACTGCTTTCATGATTTTAAATCACATGTACATCATGTTTTCGACATGTTACAAAAACAATGTTTACAAACAAAATCTTAGGAAGTTATTAGAACCAAATGTCCTTCCTTTTTGGGATGTGCCCAGTGACTTTAATAATGTAAGTTTTACAATAAATTATTTGAGACATTGTTGGTACCTACATACGAGGCCAGTATATTCCAAAAACTCTGTCTCTGTCTTTTTCTTTACGTGTGAAGAGTAATGAAAATAACCTCACTTTTTCATTTTTTCAACTTTTTTGTTTTATTTTGAGCATAAAGTTACATTTTGAAAAAGTAACCGTTGAATATTCTTCTATATGTCATTACCTATTTTTCTATAAATTTTTCGTGAATAAGGGATTGATAAACTTTAAGTATTATCCAAAAAATATAAAACTAATGAAAATTTTCCTTGTCTTTGCATATTTTTTTAGTCGAGTTAAGATACGAATATCGTATTTTTAACCGTAAAATAATCAAGATCGTTTATAAAACTTCAACATAATATTTTTATCTGCTCAAAATAAATAATAATTGATTGTTTATTTTTGAATCAAACATAGGCCAAATTCAATAATTTGGAATATACTGGCCTTATTCAGATATAAAATCTACAATTGAACCACGAATGTGATATCGGAAACAGATTATCTGGATTTCTCTGAATCCAATAATAAATTTCCGTCATAATCTCTCAGGCATATACAGTGAAAATGTACGCACCTACCTTTCTACTTGTTATGTTAATACACAGATAAGTTTTTTTATACTTATATACTCATCAACTTTGTCCATGGTAACAGGTGTTATTTTCATACAAACGAGTTGTTAAGTATATGGCGTCAGACTTAGGTAAGATGGTGGTAGCCAGCCAGGCGGACTGGAAATAAGCCCTACCACCAACCAAAACGAGTACAAATTGTACCCCCTGGGAATCGAACCCGGGACCCTTGCATCTTACACGGGTGGGCGAACCACTAGACCATAGAGGCGCTAAATCCATAATAATTCTTATGCTAAATGTGATGCTGTCTCTTTCAAACAATATTGTCAAAAAATTAACAGCACCACATTTAAACAGTGAGTGTCTAAGTTAAATAAATATTTAAAAATCTTTTGTAATAACACCGTAAATGTTTAAATTTTTAACTGACAATTTAAAAATCAGCCTCTGCTTGGAAGTTAAACCATTATAAATGTAAGTTATTGCATTTTTGAGTAAAGAGATACCAAACTGTGCCTCAATGGGTCTCAAACTCGTTAATAAGGCATGCCAAGAGTTTAATTTCCTGGAATACCGACGACGCTTCAACGCGAAGACACAGTAAACAATAGATAGACCAGTATCTCAAGTATTATCACAAAAAACTGAGGTTTCCGCTCTAGCTTTGTTTTGTATTGCTTAACAAAAAAACTCCTTAAAAACTCCTTAGTAAATGATTCCGTACTTAAAATAGTTTGGGTTGGCTTGAGATTACTTGTATGAAATTACGTGTGCGTGCATGAAAAACCGCTATTTGGGCGCTCGTGGGCGGACATTGTAAGGCGGGCGGCGGGCGGCGCAGCTGTTAGATAAGCAGTTCTATAATGCAATCGTACCAAGTTCAATAAACTAGTTTAGAGGTCTTGCAGTGATAATGCGTGTCTGTATGTGAATGCACCACACAGCTCAGTCACTTCTTATCTCAGTCACGTAAAGGTCAGCCAAGTTTCCAATACAAGTTCTGATTGATGACGCGACGCGACGACGTGACGTTCGTGACTGCTGTCAAAATTTGTATTGAAATTTGACTGACCGTTGACGTGCGTGACTAAAACGTGACTGAGCTGTGTGAATGATACTTAAGGTGGCACCCTATTATGACCGAAAGTGGCACCTTGGTGAATTTTATTTAATATTGTTTCTGATACACAGTTTTAATAAAACTTTACTTGGAATTTTTAAGCCGATAGTTCATTATTTTTAGACGGTATCATTACATTCCCTCTCGCAGTCACTGCTAGAAGAAGATAGCAAAACTGCTAAAAGTGTCCGTTTTGACAGATTTCCTAAGTGATAGTACCTTTTGAAAATACTGGACCATGGGCCCTAAAAATTCCACGTAAAGTTTTATTAAAATCGTTTTCTATTAACAACTTACAAATAAAAAACCTCTGAGGAGCTCGGTGGCGAGTGGCTTAGCGCCTGGCACAGCGATTGCGGAGGTTCAGCAACGTTCGCAAGGGTCGGTCATGGGATAGGTGACCAAAAATGTATTATCTCGAGCTCCTCCGTGCTTCGGAAGGCACTTTAAGCCTTTGGTCCCGGCTGCATTTGCAGTTGTTAACACCCACCAATCCGCATTGGGCCCGCGTGGTGGGTTATGACCCTTCCTCCTTACCACCCATAAGGAAGGCCTGTGCCCCAGCAGTGGGGACGTAAAAATGGCTGATGGATTAAATAAAAACCTCTGAGGGCACCACTTTCGGTGGTATAGCCACCTTAAGTGTGGCTGTGTTACTGCTTCAGCTATATATTTTCTGTGAAGGAGATGAGGGAATTTCGATATGCTTTGAACTTTAGGTATACAAAACATCTTAAGCACCTTGAGATGAAAGCTTCACAACTTAAAATGTCTACTTTTAAATTGAATAAAATTCAAGTCAGACGTAGACGTAGACTTTACTTACTCGTATTACGATCGATGTGAAGAAAATAATACTTATCCTGTTTTTATAAGAAACTTTCACTTTTTTCGTGTAGTTACTTAAACCATAAACATTAAACATAGAAAAGACTTTGCTTAAGTGAATGATTAAATATAAATAACTCACTACCTACTTTCATATTTAAAAAGTGGACGAAGAAAAGTTAAGCTATAATAATCTGATATATTTTTTAAATATTTTATGTCAAACTAGCGGCCGCCCGCGACTTCGTCTGCGTGGAAAGTATTTTTGCTATCCCTCGAGAACAGTGCTTTTTTCGGGATGAAAGTTACCCTATGTCCTTCTCTATATCCCTGAAAAAGTGTATGAAAAATTTCATGATAATCGGTTGAGTAGTTAAGACGTGAAGGCGTAACAAACAAACAAACGGTCTTTCGCATTTACAATATTAGTAAGGATAAAACAATTAATAGAATGTAAAAAAAGAACAAAAGATGTTAAAAAAATACGAACGCTGAATTCCAATTTGTTTACAAAAGCCTTTTCAGATGATTTATAAATGAGTGATACCTCCACAAAAATTCATTGTGTCTGTTTTGACACGTAAAATCGTCCCAATTTATAAAAAAAATACAAGTTAAACACTCGCCATGTGTTGTAAATGAAACGAGAAAGTATTCTGATATTTTCGCGACACAATGTTGACAAAATATGTCCCCATATAAATCATCGTTTTGTCGATTTCATTTCTAGTAAAACGAGTAAAATAGGTTTACATTCACCCTTAATTTTTAGGTTAATCTCTCTTTTCATTACGCGCTATTCTATGGAAATTCAGAAAAAAATTGGGTTATAAAACAAACCTTAAAAAAATAATTATGAAATATTTAAACTCTTAACTGCACATACTTGATTATTAAAGGGAATAGAGTTCATTATGTACAGTCAGTAGCACATGAGGTTATACAAAACTGTCTAAAATCTGTAATTAATTTTGAACCTTAATAGCTTTAGCTTAAGTATAAAATTGATTGAATATCATTGCGCTGTCGTAGAAACTCAGCGTGCCGTTAACCGTACTATTTTAGATATTACTTAAAAAATTGTTGTATATAGGTACTATCAAACGAAGCTTTACAGAATAAGACAGTGCAATAGAAGAATTTTATTTTCCCCAAACCAGAAAAGACGCCAAAATAAAACTGGGATCTCTGTCTCAACCTTTATTCGACCATTTGTTTTGATAACGAACCAGGGGGCCTACTCCCACCTTTTTTATAAGTAAGCTTATATCCAGCAAGCTTGTTACAAGCTCTAAATGATATCACTCAAATTCGTACCACGACATCAAATAACAATCTTGTTTTGTGCTGGGAATGAACGAATGATATTGCTTGGAAAAAGCAAAGAAATTATGCTTTGTAAATAGTAAATGTGGTAAATAGTATACCATTTTACAAGAAATATGTACCTAGAATAAAACTTTATGTATAATAGTTTCCGCCCGCGACTTCGTCCGCGTGGATATTAGAGAAAATCATTTGGGAACCTTCAACCAGGATCAGACCAGCCGTTTTTACGTGATTAGGCGGGTCCACACCAAGCGCACTGCCTCATGAGGCAAGACGTTTGCCGCGTTTGGCAAACCTCGCACGAAGCTACTCGCTTGGTATTAGTTATTCTGTGGCTTGGTGCCTAACCACGTTAAAATGGCTGGTCGGGTCCTGGCTGAAGGTTCCCAAATGATTTTCTCTAATATCTACGCGGACGAAGTCGCGGGCGGAAGCTAGTTTATTACAATAAACAGAAATGGGTCGAGAGATATAAATATCCCGTTCCCGTTTCTTTACCCTTTCCCGTTCCCGTTTGGACCCGTCCCCGTTAGGTGCAGTGCAGTTCCCCTTTGTGCTCGTTCCCGTTCCCAATCCTGTTCAGAATTGAATCCACATATGTCTCCTCTCCCTCTCACTCTCAATCTCCCTCTCCCATCCCCCTTCACGTCTATTTGGGCGACAATAAATTCCCATTTTGGGAATCAAAAATACTGAAATACTAAGTGGGTGAAGGACCGAGGGCGACTACAGATATTGAAAATGGGTGACTTTAAAATACAAATTGGGTAACGGGTGACCAAATTACTATTTGGACGACAACCTTAGGGCACACAAAATATAAAAAATTTGGCATTTATTTTATTTAAAAAAAGATGACTACTATCCTAACCGATATGACAAAAAACAAACAAACGAGAAAGCAGCCTAATAAAAACGTGTTAAAAATACCATGTTGGGCAGCTTAAATCAGTTATAATAGTTACCTACTTGGTATAATAGTTGCCCACTCAGTATTTTTGTGACCCATTTAGAGTTTTCTCTGCTAACTTAAATTATTTATCACTCATATGTAGTCGCCGGTTTTGAGTATTTTTGTAAGTTAGTCGCCCGTTTAGTTATTTTGTCGTCCAAAAAATAAACTGCTGTCCAGTTTAGTATTTAAGTATCCCATTTACAGTCGCCTTTAATTATTTCCAGTTACCCATTTAATTAATTCCCCTTTTCATGTCATCATTCATTTCTCGTTCACTCAATCCGTACCATAAATCCGTACCACGAGCTGCCTTTTTGACAACTAGCAATCTTGTTTTACGTCAATTATGTCAAATCTAGCGATCTTTTAGCGATCTTAAAAAGGGTGTTTTTGTGCGACACAATCAACATGATTTAAAGTAAATGTTCCAAAAGTAGATTGTTCATAGTGAACAATATGCATAATTTACTCATATTTCATATTGAGTGAACTTTCTTTAAAATAAGACTTATAAAATAAGTTATCTTTTACAATTATTTATAGATGACAAAAGAATGGTACGAAATCACGAAGATTTACTGTGAAGAAAAAGGCGTCGTATTTAACTACGCCCAGAATGTGATTTTTTTTAACTTGATGATTATTTGTTCATCGGGTGATTTCATTTGTAGCAGAACCAGCTTGTTCATAACCTGTGCGACAATTGGAGGCTTGTGATGAAAAATCTCAAATTCTACTGGTATTTTGTTCGTGAGTTTTCTTTCTGTGAGTGAGCTCTTGCTCTTATAAATCTACACAACTTCCTTTTAAAATAAAACAGTACATGTATTGTATTATTGCCTTTTTATTAATCATCTTCTAATGGGAACATATTACTAAGACAAGTTGTCCCTACTAAATAAACAAAATCAACATTAATTACAGCACGCCCATCTATGATAGTGCTAAGCTATGTTTAGGTAGGTACACTAGATTTTTTTGTCGTAGAACATGCACAAAACCAAACTACAAATTTTACAAAACCAATTTATAGAAATAAAGTCACGGCCCTTTTGCTAAGCCTAGCTATAGCTAGCGCAATGGTACAAAATAAATAAGAGCAAAGAAAATGATTACTTTATTACTTGATATGGGTATTTATTTATGATATTCACTTTTCAAAATGAAACATCTTTTCTATAAGTATCTAATAAAATTGTCACAGTATTGTTGTACAAAATTATCCTTTTTAAGTCGGAAGCTTATGGCGTTTATGGGTTTATCACTGTATGATTCCCTGGCAAACCTGCAAATAACCAAAAATAATGTAAGTAGGTAGTTAGATACTCTAACATAATTCAATCAAGCGGTTACGAGCACTTCAGTATAAAACGACTTATTTACACTAGGTACTTGCTTTTAAGACCATAAAACAATAAATATAATACTCCAATTTACTTACATGAACTTAAAAGACGTATTCAGCTCTTTGGAGTAGAATCCTATCCTGTTTACTGCAAAAGTATTAAATTGTCCACTTTTAAGATATCACGTGTGTGATTGATTTATCAATAAATTATTAATACGTGGTTATAAATTATATCAATCGAAGGATTATAGCTGTTTAGTGTTTAAGTAAATATTTTTTTGATCACGAGACGAGTGACATATTTACGCATGGCATGACATAAGTAGGTAGGTACCTCTTTGTTCATGTCTATTGTTGAAACCACAGAATAAATAATCACAACATAGCGTATTTTTTCCTATATCTAAGCAAGGTATAGACAAATTATTAGTAAAATTATTCGTTCTTTCCCAGTACTTTGCGGGAATAATATAAGGTTATTATATTATCATAGTTTGTTTGACAGAAATGTCATGGTACAAATCTATGTAGAGCTCATATCAACATCGCTGGAAAAAAGATCGTTTTGAAAAAGGCTGGTTTAAACAAGCTGTTATTGCTTTGTCATTATAACACATTACATTTTGCATTAATAATTTTCATCATCAAGACATCCTCATCACGAGCACAAGTAAGTCTTTGTTATACAAACAAACGGCCTCCACAGTGTGCGTCAAAAATC
This sequence comes from Agriphila tristella, assembly GCA_928269145.1. Taxonomy (NCBI): domain Eukaryota; kingdom Metazoa; phylum Arthropoda; class Insecta; order Lepidoptera; family Crambidae; genus Agriphila; species Agriphila tristella. The sequence goes on along the minus strand of OV743436.1, from coordinate 22,380,025 downwards.
TTCTTAAATATTTTGTTGTTCAGTGTGAAAGTGTTGTATTTATAGTGTTCGTGTTCACTCTGATAATTTATTTAAAAATAATAATAAATTACGCTTTATTGCACACAAGTAGAAATATTACAGAAAAGGGGACAAAAATACAAAGAAAAAAGTATAGAAGAGGCGGTCTTATTGCCAATCAGCAATCTCTTCCAGGCAACCATTGGGTGTAAAATAAATGGAAAAAATGAAATATAGGGGAGTGGGTGCAATGATAAAAAAGGGAAGAACAAGTGTGTTGTATGAATACAAACAATAGTTATACCTAAAGATAAATGCAATTAAAATAAAGGAGAAAATAAAAAAATGGTCAATCAGAAGAAGAGGAAAGGAAATGCCTTCTAACTCTATCTCTAAAGGACTTGGGAGTCTGAGATTTATGTTTACACGGACAGTTGCCATCAGTATATCATAGCAGACAAGGTGACCAAATACTTCTGATCAGTTTAAAATGTCAATAAGTTCCATGCACTACAAGCTACCTTTACAAGTTCTGTGCGAACCAAATAAATATTCGTGAATGTTCGTGTTCATCATGATCTTGTTCGTTCGTGTCTACACGCCTTAATAATTTTGATTCCATCCTGCCTGTCACTTTTATGATCGCCAAAGGATCGCTAGATTTGACGTATTAAAATGTATGCTTAGGGTTGCTAACAAGAATCTACTATGTTATTTTTCTTTTTCATGGGTAGTTACAAAATAAGTATCGAAAATACTTTATACTTAGATAGACTTACTTAGACGTATTAACGCTTACGATTATGGGAAGAATGTTAGGTATAAGAATGGGACGGATTTCTGTGAGCGTTAGAATGGCTGGTTGTCTGTATCGATTCACGTCAGGCTGGAGACCAAAAGTTGCTCCCTATATTTGCTACCATTTACGATTTACCTACAGTCAAATAATTGCTAAACTTCGAAACAAAATAAAGGGACTTCAAAATGACCAGCCATTCGGATATCAGGCATAAGAATAAATAAAACTCATTCTTATGTATCAGGATAGCCGGTCAAATCCCGGTTGTGTAAAAGCTCGTTCGTTTAGATAGTGTCGGTACACCCGCAAGCAAATGTGTTCAGAGACAGGCATACCGGCAAGTTTTTGGTAATGTTACTGATAATGGTAAACAATATCGTTATCGGTTTCGATAATTATTTAAGTTGTACCATTGTACCATAGTGTGCGGGTGGGGGGGAGGGGGGGCGAGCGTCGTGTTTTTTTTAAGATTACGGTGTCAGTCCCTACTTGCGTTTATTGAAAAAAAATACGAATACAAATAATACACACAAGCGAGGTGGAAAGAGAATTTTAATGAAAAATTAAATAAAAAAAATAAGACTACTATAATGAAACAACAGTAATAAAGGTGAAACACTTTTACTTTCTTGCAGGAATACACCATGATTATTATTAACTAGGTTATAGCAACAATACGTTAGCAGTTTTTCCTAACTACTTCTCTTCTCGACGGTTGGACTGTGACTGCCCTGCAACTGACTTTCGTCGACCGTTCCGCCGATTATCCCCACCACTTTACCTCCCCATTCCACTACAAAATGGCGGGAAAATGTGGCGGGAAACGGTGGAGCCAAGCGACGGGCGGTGTTGCCAGGCTAATAAATGAAGATACTACTATTATCCTTTCAATTTCATTTGTTATCATAACAATATAACGTATTTATTACTACCTAACAACAAAACGTCACACTACCTACTATTTTTCATCACTTGAAGTGTCGGAGTCATTATAAACTTCATCACGTTCCAAATCCATACCAAAATATCGATTTTCTTTTTTAATTACGTTATCTACACTTTTTTGTGTTTACATGTTTTACAAAACACCCGTCTTTTTTTTGTTGGTTCACTTGAAGTTTCATCTTGAGGCACTTCACTGTCCTCCCAAGGATGAAAAACATTTTTAGTATACGTAGCAGAGTCAACAAACACAACTTTTCACTACGGCGCGGCGCTTCGATGTAAACTGCCAAAATCCAAATTGACTTGCGGGTGTACGCCGCACGCGGTATCCTTTGTTTATGCGGCGGCATCCTTTGACAAGAAGCGGCACGTGCAAAGGCGGCGCGATGAAAGGGCGACACTATCTAAGCGAATGCGCTTACTATTCAAATTCTGGGCACTCGTTGTCTACCTACACCATTAACTCTAAAAGTTCATGTTATTATTTACTTGAGTAATTACTACCTGTATGCAGAACAAAGAAAATATGATTTGTGAGTTTATCCTTACTATACTTGGTATCGACTATGAGTTGACATTCTTATGACAACTTAGTTTCTTCCAGAAAAATATGTTATAGAACTTGTAAAAGATACCTAGTAACTTAGTTAAATTTGCGTTTAGTTGGCAACCTTAGATATTTTTTGACAAAGAGTGAACAAGTTAAAGATGATCGCAACAAAATTGCTAAGAAATTTGAGGTAGAAACAACCTTCTTTATGTTATGTTATTAATTATTGTAAGACCTAAAAGATATTGCTATAAGAGCTCGTTGTAGGCCCCCTGAAACGGCGGCCGGCCCTGCGAGCTGCTAAACCTTTATTTTTCTAGGCTAATGAGCCTCTTAAAACGTGCTAGTTCTTTTTGTACAGTTAGCAGCACATGAGATTATACAAAACTGAAAAAACCTTCAATCTATTTTAAACCTTAATTGCATATAAGTATAAAATTGATTGAATATCATTACCCTGTCGTAGAAACCCAGCGTGTCGTTGACCGTACTACAAGACGAATTAGAATAATTAAAGCAAACTGTTTAGATAAATAAAGTAGCATACTAAATACTTATCTAAGCATAATAATTTAGATTATTTTTATACTTAGTTATCGTTATCTTCAAATAGCCTTTCAAAAAGTTTTTTTTTTAAAACTATCTTTTACAGAGCCGAATTAACCTTGTCAGGGGCCCTAGGCAATGTAATTCTCGGGGCCCCTTTGCTATACCCTTTTTTCGCATCGCGATTTTTAGTCGGTTTCATCCACGAACTTTGAAATCTTGCCTGTTTTTGGAAAAAAAGGTCGCGCAGCGCGATTTTTAGTTTCATCCACTAGTCAAAGCTTGCTTGTTTATAGTAAAAAAAAGCCACCCAGCTCGATTTTTAGTCAGTTTTATCCACTAATCTTGTAATCTTGCTTGTTTACAGTAAAAATATACTCGTTCGATGAAGACATTTTTTTACTTGATGCGTGCACGGGGGCTCCCGATGGAGTCGGGGCCCCTAGGCAATTGCCTACTCTGCCGTATGGTTAATCCGGCTCTGATCTTTCACAATAGTTAAGTAGTTATTTCAAGTTAAATTAAAATAAATGGTTTAGTACCTGAATAAGTTGTACCTTGTATCCTTATAAGTACTGTATAAATAGTAGAATTTATTATGAAAGGACAATAACAAGTAACAAAACAACGTATCTCCATTAGGTTAACAAATATAGACATTTCCGGGAAACGAGTAACGATATCCTCCGGATACAGAACAGATATTTTGACGTATTTATCTAATTCGTATTCGTTTTTTTTATCTACACACGTTAACATTGGGACATAAATTCGGTGGGCTTATACAGGAATTATGTGGGTTTTTACGTAAATCAGGAACGACGAAAAATCCAAACCAGTGACAAGATGAATGATGTCATTTTTCATTTAACTTCGATTTCGTTTCGCGAGAACAAGCTATATTCTAACATAGTATAGAAAGGAGCAGCATGTTTCTTTCCACATTGTTAATTTAGTAATATTTTACTCAAATCGTTGAACAAACAAAATACGACGAAATTACAGTTTCCAGTTCCTTTATCTCAAGAATTTGAATCTATTACTTGGTTATTACACAACAGAATGCTTCAGTAGCGATAGTCCCAATAAAAACGGATTTAAAAATATGTTCTCTACTTTTGAAGATGATGAGTGGATAATCTAAGAAGATATTACCAAAGGGTCATAGACTAGTTTTCAGGTAGTAAGCTGGAGTCTACTCAAATCGAACGCCTCTTCCCGTTATGCGATTTTAGTTAATAGCGCTTTTTTATGGATAATCGCTTGTAAAATCGAATCGCCAGGTTATTGAAATTACGTTTGCGACTTAGGTTTTACAAGCGATTGTGGATAAAACGCGTTAATTGTTTAAAATCGTCTTCCAAGTTGCCGGAGTCAACTCGTATAAATACCACATCAAGTAGATGGACAGTGGAGGGTTAACGTAACTTTTGACGGACTCTTAGCAGCGGACGCATGCTCAACGCATTTTCTTAACGAAAAATAGGTACCTACCCAAAAAAACTGGATGTAATTATCCGTTTTCTGCAAAAATACAATGTGCAAAATGACGACTCTAAAGCCTGATGGCTTCACAATTCGCCCTTAGACTGCGCTAGGTATTCGTCCTCCTAAAAATTTTTTTTTTCCCTGTTCATATTAGTAGCTACTTGTAAAAAAAAATTGGTGATTGAAATGTAATCCACATAGGTACTTACTTACCATTTTTAACTAGGATGTGATATCTTGAATCCAATATAAGCAAGAGCAATAAAATATCCATGAGCCGATCGTCGGCGCGCGTATCAATATTTATTGCCGAAAGCCATGTGTCCCCCAGACGATCCGAAGAGTAAAGATAAATCCCATGACGTGTGTATCCGAACATAGACGAAACTGTTCGATACGCGGCGTATCCGATCTCAAGTCAAACGTATTGCCACACAATTTGGTAGCTTGGGCTTGTTACTTGTTTGTGGCGTGAAAATAAATAAACAGAGTCCGATCTGCAATGAATATTTCGATTACACTTCAGTGATTGGGTGACATGTTTTGATTTAATTTCGTGATTCTATACTGTGCATATAATGTATTATTATAATATTAAAGTAGCAAGAACACCGATTTTTCGATACCTACTTGACCGACAAAATACAATTGATTCGGCTATGGCGTGGGCATGGGTGTATGGTGTATGTTATCCCATCATCGGTTAATGAAACTATAAATACTATTTTTTAGTTTTAATTTTATTGAAACCATACGCTCTTTAAATTACGGAAACATTACGGAAACTTTCAGGTAGTTAATTTTCATAACTAGCTTTTTACCATTCATACCCAGTAACCACAAAGAGTCAAACAACAACAACAATAGGTTAACAAAGATTTACACTGCGCCTTCGTTCCTTCAATCAACAATGGATGCTAGCACAAAGCGAACAATGGTCCGAATCTCACAAGCCGAGCGGACAAACCGCAAACAGCTCCATTATTACACGGGTCGAGGTGAGAAAACCATAATAAATTAATTCGGAACCACTGAACTTGTATGCCAGTGATTAATGGAGCAGCGAAGAAATCGGATCCCAGCACTGACGATCTATTTCTAAGCCAATGAAAAACAGGAGGTTCTCATTTTTCATGTTTTTCATACATTTTCTTTTAAAAGATTTTGTAAAAAATCATAGTCCGGGCCTGCTGGAAGAGATTTCAATATGACCCTTTATTCCAACCTTGACCAAAAATCCTAACCTCCTTGTGCCTTTGTACTTTTTTCTGTCAACTACTTTTTATTTTAACATTGTGTGTACAAAATAAATAAATAAATAGATTTTTTGGTATTTTTTAGTTTTGTCGTCTGTTTAACTTTCTGATAGGCTCCATTCGCTGGTACTAAGGAAAAAGTTAAAAAGTTAATAGGTAAAAACTAAAAAGTGTTTCTAGCAAAAAAGTAAGCATAAAAGTATATTATGTTGAAAAATTTTTAAAAATATTATATTTTTCTAATTGAGAATCCAAAACTCTCTCAATTTTCCGATACCGAAGAATTTCTCAGACTTGGACTTGAAAACTAAACATTATTTTATTCCTGAACTCCTAGCCAAAGTGACACTGTTATCGACAAATCCATATTGTCGATGTTCGGAAGTGAAGCGATTACTTCGCTTCGCAACATGTATGAATTTGACGTTACAAAATTCGATTGTTAATGAAACTTCATGTCAATCTTTCGAAAGCGATGCGACAACGAAGATTTGCAAATGTAACTTCGTCTGCGTGGAAATCATTTTTTTCTATACCTTGTGAACAGTACCTACTTTTTTTTAGATGAAAGGTCCTTTTCTATACTTACCCCTGAGAACGTGTATGAAAAATTAAATGATGATCAGGGGCCGTATTATGACCTCTTATTTCCTGGCAGTTTTCTGACGGGTTATCAATCTATCTCTTTTATTTGCTATACAGCGAGAAAGAGATGTAACTATAGCAATTCATAAACCTGGCAAGTTTTAATGGGTTGTAATACCCCAGTTCAGTACTTAAGACGTGAAAGAGTAACAAACGATACGTAAGACTTTCACAATTTTATAACATTAGAAAAGATTTTCATTAAAATGTGTACAAAAATTGTCGCTTCATGAATCCTGAATTTCACTTCATAAAAAAACAACTTTTTTTTATTCAATTAATTTTACTTCGTACCAAAGTGGGTCATGGAATCTTTTAAAAAATATTTTAGGAAAATGCGCAAGTACCCGTTTTATACCATTACCGTGTTGATACCGTCCAGTCATAAGCTATTATACGTGTAAAAAACGATTATTGTTTTATTATCTGGCCTATACCATTCAGTATAAGAGAAATTGAGTGTTAACAAAAAGGGTGAAAAAAGATCGGTTATAGGGTTCGTTAAGCCACCGAATGACACGAAACAGGCCACAAATAATCTTACAAACGGCCAGTTGCCCGGCAAATCCGAGGGTCAGTGCGGCGATAAATATTGATGGCCACTGAGTCGCGCGGCTGGAGTGTGGAACATCTCTATAGTTTTTTTTTTGTTATCTACGGTGTGTTTTGTTACGGTCAACGTAGGTATTAACACGATTTTCTAGATTTTTTAAATATACAGTGTTACCCTTAGAGTTTAGTAACTTTCTCTATGGAACAACACCGTCGCAAATGCACAGTTGAGATTTTAATTCTTCGTTGAGAAGCAATGTATGCGTAACGGCTCGATAAGGGCCTACACACATAACCGCGTTGCGACAAAATCGACCGCAAAACCGCGTGGTCGCAGAAAATGACGTCACACTTGTTGACAACAGTTTCAGTCCCACCCCACCCCGGTCGCATATTCGTAAATACCCGACGCGTTATCCACCCGAAATTGCTTCGTAAATAGCAGACGTGTCGGAGTAAATACCTTATTTGGACTCTGGCGCTACTGTGCTGTGTCAACATCAGCTCTGTAATTTTTTGCAAAATAATAATGTATAAAGTGATTATTTCGATTTAAAAAGTCCAAACCGAGTGCCGTAACACCAAAAAGTGGTAAAAATCGCTTTATTTCAGCAAAAGATCAAGAAGAAATTGAAATTAAAAGGAAAAAACCGGTGCTGAAAATCAAAGTGTTTAACAGCATTATTAACAGCAGAATATCGTGGAAGTCACACATTTGCCATCACTGAAGGTTAGTCTGCAAATATAATTCCAAATTCATGGAAATTAAAAGCATTCAAGAATACAAAGCATCATTATAACCTGCAAAAAAATAGCAAAATCACTACTTAAAAAACTACTAACGACATCTAGTGTCAGATTGCGGAATCAAAATATCATTGCGTCTGCGCACCAAGTCCGCTTTGGTACGGGAAAAGCAAGTAAAAGCAAGATACCAGAAACTATTGCTGCTATCAGACGCTAGAGGGCAACATAAGCACCAGAAAGAAATTAAAATTAAGATTTTGTACCTGATTTTGTGATTATCACAACTTAATTTTAATTGTATTAGTTAATGTATCGACACCTGAACCTCTTTTGAGATCAGGCTTAAATTTTAAGGACCTTCTGTGATCGAGAATAATTGTTATCATTTCAAATTTATTTTTAATTTTATTTTATTTCATATCTAAATTTTCTACAAATCACAGAAAACTTTTTATTGTATTTTAAATTCGTTTTAAGAACTCCTGTGACTCTTTTAAGGTCAGCCTTTAGTTTGTGTACATCTTTGAAATTTAATTTCGAACTTAATTTTAATTGTTGTTAACAAAATATTGACACCTGAACCTTTATTGTGGTCAGGTTTAATTTATAAGACCTTCTGTGATACAGAATAATTGTATAATTTAATTTACTTTATTACTTTGTTTTTTTTTTTTTTTTTTTTTTTATTGAATTTTAGTTTAAAGGCTCCTGCACCTCTTTTGAGGACAAGCATTATTTTATAAGACATTATAAATAACTAGACTTATACAACTTGTACAAACTTTTTAACATAGTTTAGAATACCTGTACCTCTATAGAGGACAGGCATTAGATACTAAGACATTTTAATTACTAGGACACCTGTACCTCTATTGAGGACAGGAATTTAGAAATAAAACTTTTAAGAAATTGACAAAACTGCTCCCAGGGGTCTTTGCAAACACACACACACACACACACACACACAACATACACACATCATAACAGCTACACTAAACAAGTACCGCTCTACAGAACTTAAATTAAAAGACTAATAGGATAGGACTTAATTAAAATTAAATTATTTCATTTTAATTATTTCATTACGTTATTTTACAATTTTAAATTCATTTTAAAGTTTAGTAGTTATTAAAAATTATTTATTGAATTCTAATTTAATTTATTCAATTTTAATTTAATTTATTCGATTTTAATTTAATTTAGTCAATTTTAATTTATATAATTTAATTTGTAGTTATTTAATTCAATTTAATTTATAATTAGAATTCATTTTAATTCTTATTTTAATTGATTTTGATCCCAATTACTTTTTTATTTTTATTTATTGGGGATCAATTAAGTGAATTAATTGTACCCTTAAATTAGTCTATCGAATCTAGTCATTTAAATATTTTTAGTCAATTCCTATTATACACGCATACAAGCATTTTTTATCCTGTGTTTACAACTTTTACAAATTTACTTTTAACTTTTTATTATTCGTGTTTACAACTTTTACAGATTTACTTTTAACGGGTCTATTTATTCGTGTTTACAACTTTTACAAATTTACTTTTAACGTGTTATTAATATTTGCACTGTCCGTCCTATTTATTACATTGTCCGTCTTATTTATTGAACCGCCTATTTTATTGTGTTTACGACAAAATGGCGTCCAGGAGCCCAAAACGGACGACAAAATCCAATGTCAGGGAGGAGTCAGTAGTTTATCAGTCCCCACCAAAGCCGAAACCGAAGCAGAAGCTGGAACTGGAGCTTACTCACCTTCTCCCGGGAATGAGCAATGAGGATATAAAAGAAAACGCCAAGAAGGCAAAGGACAGGGTAGCAAAGGCCCTCGAAACCAATGCCAACCATAGGACGGTGACAAAAGAAAATAAAAATACCATCCAAAAAGAAACCAATGAACTGGTCGCGATGGTAGAGGAGTTGGTAGAAAGAATTAGAAATGTGGAAAAGAGAGGAGTACAAGAGAAAGAGATAGTGAAAGTAATGAATACGCAGAAAGCAAAAGAATCCACCAACTTTGAACAAGAGACCGGGAGAAGGTTAGAGGAGATAGAAAGATTACTAGTGGAGAATAAGGCGGTCAACGAGAGATGCGGAAGACTTCAAGAAGAAACTAAGAAAGAGATAATAGAGAAGATAGATAAAATAGCGGTGACAGAACTAGAGAAGACACAGAAGGCAACATATGCCAGAGCGACGATAGAGGGTCGGCATAAGTTACCGCTTCCAAAGACACTCCACTCCCTTATAGTGACCTCAACTGACGAAACAATGACGAGTGACCAAGTAATGGACGCGGTCAGGAAGACGGCGGATGATGAAGGGGAGTGGATAAAAGTACAAAGAATCAGGAAGGCCAAAGATCAAAAAGTTATTATAGGTTGTGAGGATGAAAAAGAAATTGAAAAGTTACAAAAAAGACTACAGAAAGAAAATATTTTGAAAACAGAAAAAGCCAAGAATAAAAATCCACTAGTGATAGTAAGATTTGTAAGGGGGGATAAAAAAAGAGAACAAGTGGAGGAGGCGATAAAGAGGAAAATGGCAGATGTAGTAGATAAGAATAAAGATATGAAAGAGCAAATAGAAGCCATATATGAGAAGAATACGAGAAATCCGCATGTGGCGCACGTGGTGGTCAAAGTTACCCCCGAAATATGGCAGCAGCTGGTAGAGGCGGGGACGATCCAGCTACAGTGGGGAATCTCCAAAGTAGAAGATCAGTCCCCAGTTGTCCAGTGCTCCCGCTGCTTGGGCTACGGCCATATCAAGCGGGTCTGTCAGGAGAAGCTGGACAGCTGCAGCCACTGCGGGGGAAACCACCTGTACACCAACTGCACCGAAAAAGCAAGTGCCCCCTGCTGCCTTAACTGCAAGCGAGCCAACCTATCTGACACAAGACACAATACATTCAACACGGTGTGTCCCATAAGGATGAAATGGGATAGGTTGGCCCGCGCAAAGGTAGCGTATTGCTAAAGGCTCGGTTACGGCAACAAATAAAAAAGAAAATCAAAGAGTAATACAGGCGAACCTCCAGCGAAGCAAAAATGCTACAAGCCAATTTATTCACGAAGCAGGGAAGAACAAAACAAGCTTCGCACTCATTCAGGAGCCATACGTGAGGAATAAAGGGGTAATGGGAGACCACCCAGGAATTCGTATAATCCAGGTACCCCAGGAGGTTGGGAAAGTGAACAAGGCCGCTGTGGTGATTTTCAACCCAAGTATAGCGGTGCTTCAATTTCCTAACCTCATGACCACCAACATCGTGGCAGTTGTACTGCACACGCCTGGGTGGAAGATTGGAGTGGTCTCCTATTACTTTGAGCCAGACCAGGATATTGAACCCTACGTAAGGCATCTGAAAAAGGTTAAGGAAGAATTAGAGCTGGAGGTTAATAAAATAGTCATAGGAGGAGATGCAAACGCCTGGAGTGAGTGGTGGGGCAGTATAAAATCGAATGAAAGAGGAGAATTTATGGTAGGAGAAATACATGATATGGGTTTCAGTGTGGTAAATATAGGAGACACCCCAACATTCTGTACATGGAGGGGTGGAAAGCAATATAAAAGCTCTGTTGATGTGACGTTTTGCTCGGCAGACATGATTGACGTTATACAAAACTGGAGAGTAGACGAGACATTGACTACCTCGGACCACAACGCCATCTTGTTTGAGATAGATTTAGGCAAAGTAGAAAGTGTTAATAATAATAAGAGAACAACAAGAAAATATAATACAAAGAAAACAAGCTGGATCGATTTTAAGGAAGAAATTAAAAATTTATTAGAATCAAGAAATATAGATATAGATACAATAGAGATAATAAATAATGAAGTAGACTTAGAAGAACTAATTGATAAATACAATAAAGTAATAGAAGATGCTTGTAAGAAACATGTTAAGAAAAAGAAACCAAAACATGTGATAAAATTGGTGTGGTGGACCGAGGAGTTAGAGGAGAAGAAAAAAGAAATGATAAGAAAGAAGAAGAGAATAAAATGGGCAGCGCCAAACCGAAAATCATGGACTGTCGAGCAATACATAACAGCAAAAAGGGAGCTCGAGGAGGAAATGGACAGAACAAGAATAAACAGTTGGAAAGAATTCTGTGGCAAGCAGGAAAGGGAAACAATGTGGGAGGGCATCTACAGAGTAATCGGCAGAACAACGGCCAACTACGAGGACTTGCCCATTGTCAAGGATGGCAACGCCACCAGCCCGAAGGAGTCCGTGCGCATAATAGCGGAAAGCTTCTACCCGGAAGACACTGACTTGGGAGAAAATGAGAGTCACAAGGAGACGAGGAGAAGTGCAGCCAAAGCAAACGAGGGTAATGAAAATGATATTCAGGACCCTCCGTTTGTGGAGGCTGAACTTATCCACGCAGTGACCTCATTTAATCCCAAGAAGGCCCCGGGTAGTGATGGCTTTACTGCCGACATATGCGCAGCAGCCATAACAGCACGGACAGACATAGCCCTGGCAATCTACAACAAGTGCCTCGAGCTCTCCCACTTCCCGAAGCCCTGGAAGGAAGCCACGATAATCCTTCTTAGAAAACCCGGCAAGAAAGATTACACTCAACCCAAGTCGTACCGACCGATAGGGCTCCTGGCGGTGTTAGGGAAAATTTTAGAGAAGATGCTGGTTAAAAGGATTAAATGGTATGTGCTCCCTAAGTTAAACCCATGCCAGTACGGGTTCGTGCCGCAGCGTAGTACCGAGGACTCCCTCTATGATATGCTCCAGCGGATCAGACATAATCTGGGGGAGAAGAAGATTATGACCCTGATCTCGCTGGACATAGAGGGAGCCTTCGACAACGCATGGTGGCCAAAAATAGTCGTGCAGCTAAAACAAAAGGGATGTCCGGTGAACCTGCGGAGGCTTGTGGACAGTTACCTAGAAGATCGAAGGGTAACGGTGAGGTACGCGGGAGAGGAGTTTGGCAAGTCAACGAACAAGGGATGCGTCCAAGGTTCGATTGGAGGCCCCTTGTTCTGGAATTTGATACTAGACCCCCTGCTAGACGACCTCACCGAACAAAACGTCTACTGTCAAGCCTTCGCGGATGATATCGTGCTGATAGTAGAGGGGAGCACTGCTCTAGAGGTCTCAGAGAAAGCCAATGTAGCTCTCTCCCATGTTCAGCAGTGGGGTGTGGCGAACAAATTGAAGTTTGCCCCCCACAAAACGCAGGCTATGGTAATAACGAAAAAACTGAAATTTGACACGCCGCGTCTGAACATGGGAGGCATCGACATTGAGCTGGTTAAGGAAATGAAAGTGTTAGGATTAATAATTGATAATAAGCTAACATTCAACCAGCACATAGCATACGTAACCAAAAAAGCATTAAATATATATAAAGGTATAAGTAGAGCGGCTAGAGCTACCTGGGGACTGCAACCAGAAGTAATAAAAACAATTTACATGGCAGTAATAGAGCCTGTGATATTATATGCAGCGAGTGTTTGGGCCAGAGAAGCCACAAAAGCAGTCTCCAGGAAGGCGTTTAATGTAGTGCAGAGAGGATTCGCGCAGAAGATAATTAAGTGCAATAGAACAGTTTCACTCAATGCCGCCTTAGTACTGTCGGGGCTGCTTCCGCTGGACCTTCGGGTCCAAGAAGCATCCCAGCTTTATGAGGCGAAGCGAGGGAAACCCCAGGCAGTACTATCTGGCAGAAAAGTGGAAGAGCGCGAATCCTTCCTGATGGCAGATCACCCCAGCAAAACGGTAGACGTAAAATTCAAATTATTGGAAAACGCGGACGAGGATGGCAAGCTGGCAGAAGACCTGGTAAGAATCTATACAGATGGTAGCAAACTGGAGGGGAAAGTTGGAGCCGCCCTGACCTGTTGGGAAGGGCCGATTGAGACGATTACCCGGAAGTTTAAGCTGGAACCATACTGTACAGTCTTCCAGGCCGAGTTGTATGCTATTCTCCAAGCGACCGAAATTCTCATTGGCAAAAAATTCGGAAAAGCCGCCGTGCTTAGCGACTCGAGATCTGCTCTCCAAACGCTCCAGGATCCAGACTCATCGCACCCGATCACTAGGGCGATTCAGGGCAACCTCCAGACACTTAGAGACAACCACCAACTCGTCTCACTCTACTGGATAAGGGCCCACGTCGGTGTGAACGGGAACGAAAGAGCGGACCAATTAGCCAAGGAGGCGGCTCTCAAGCTGAAGTGTAGGTCGCATTACGAATGTTGTCCCATCTCCTTTGTGAAGCGCCATTTGCGCGCAGCTACAAAGGTGGAGTGGGACCGTAGGTACACTTCAGAAAGCACGGCGAGCACTACAAAATTCTTCCTTCCGAATGGGGTGGAGGCGTACAGCATAGTGCGGAAGATGAAGGTGGACCGGCCGACCTCGCAGATGCTGACGGGACATGGTGGGTTCGCGGCGTACTTGTACAGGTTTAAATGCAAGGACAACCCATCATGCGTTTGCGACCCGACAGCGAGCGAGGACATCTTCCACATTATGCTGGACTGTCCTCTGCACTGCATTGATAGGTACACATTAACACAGACACTAGACACACCACTCAGCAAAGACACCCTAAAGGACATAATGAGAGACAGCAAAGAAAGAGATAAATTAATAGAATTTGCAAAGAAAATTATAAAAATAGTAAATGAAAGAAACAAGACATAAGACAGAATAGAAAACATTGTAAATAAAAATATTTATAATAAATAATATTAAGACATGCAATGAGAATAAATCAATTAGAAATTAAGAACAGTATATATGTCAGAAAGAAATGTATTAGAATTAAGATATTATAAAAAAAGAAAAAGAAAGACAAAAGAAAAGATGAGTGTAAAGGAAGGAAAATTGTAAAATAAAGACCTGGACCTCCATGTCTAGGGAGAAGTTGCAAATATAAAAAAAAAAAAAAAAATACCTTAGCCATCCGAAATTGCTGTGTAAATAGCAGACGTGTTGCTTTGTAAACAACAAACGTACCGCGTCAGTTATTATAATAAAATAAAATATTTCTGTTATCTGTTATAAAAAAAATAACCTCGAAATTTTTATTTCTAAACTAACTCGGGACCTACAGGAATAAAGCAGTTCGATACGATCGATCGTCGACACGTCAGGTCAAATACGATTATAAGGCTGGCCCCAGACCTACCGGTTCCGTTTCTTTGCTTTGCTGTGCTACCTTGCTTGAAAGACCGCCGGCCAACCAGGGTAATTTTCAATCTATCGCATTTTGGGACTAGACCAAATTGGCAAGATAGCCATTAGCTTGGTTTTATCAAATGTCATCGCCTGGATTGCGAAGTAGGAAGCTTTTAGGAGATATGCCACCCTGAACATGGACTCCGATCGTTAAAAATAACTCGATCGCTTATTTATACAAATTGTTTGGTAAAGCCTTATAAAACTGAATATGGTAGATAGGGACCATAATAAAACTGAACAACTTTTACTATGGGACCAAATCTGAAATCGCGAAAAAAAAATGAATTGTTTCATACATTTTGATAATTTCGTTATTAATTTTTGTATAAAACAGCAGTTTTTTTTTAAAACGAAAACTAAAACTTCTCATCGCACCCCAGACGACGATATTTGATAACACCAAACTAATGGCTATCTTGCCAATGTGGTCAGGTCAAAATATGCGATAGATTGAAAATGAGCCTCTTGTCCATGGTAGAACAGCAAAGCAAAGAAACGGAACCGGTAGGTCTGGGGCCAGCCTAAAGGTGCAACAGCTAAACTAGAATTAGGGAATATGTAAATAAACCATTTGCAAATATTATATAAGCATTGTAAACATTCTAGAAATGTCATAAAAATCATCAAAACACATTGGTCCTACAGAGGATCCAACCGAAACCTCTCGCGTTTTAGGTGAGTAGTCTCACCAGTGCGCCACGTTGACTTAACACCTAGAGGCAAAATTAGTCATTGGTTGATGCTTTATGTTTCATTCCCACCCGAGCGGCAGCGGAAACTTCCCGAGTGGATAACGCGTTGGATATTTAGGCTCTTGTAAATAGCAGACGCATTATCCGGACACGTCTGCTATTTACGAAGCAATTTGGGGTTGCTAACGCGTCAGGTATTTACTCCGACACGTTTGCTATTTACGAAGCAACTTCGGGTGGATAACGCGTCGGGTATTTACGAATATGCGCGCGGGCCAACCGAGCAGTGTCAGGTTTATACAATTTCGAAATTTTAATTATTTTTCTGTAAATTTACGTTTAATGCAACTAAGACAGACTCTGTGTGATAGAGAAAAATAATAAAAAAGAACACTAAATTTTTCATAAATTTTGCGTCGGAAAATTCCACTTCATATAGACTCAGAATCACGAGTCGACTATGCCCTAAAAGTTTTTGCTAGGTTGCTACTAACACCCTGTATTATGTATGATAATACTTCTACTTATAATAACCCTGTATTATAATACTTCTATATAGGTATTAATGGGATAGTCGTACTGTATTTTGTTCACGCAAGTGTTATCTGATGACAATATTAATATCAATTTTACCGCCCGACATTTCGCAGTAAACAACGCTAGATAATTAATCAATTTTCAATAATGGAAGATAGCAGACAAAACATTCCATTTGTCATAATTTTTGAACGAAAACTTAACTTTTGGAATAAATTAACCAAATGAAAACTTTCCGACCCAAATTAACTTAGTTAGTTGTTGTCTTAATTTTGCTGTCGAACAGAATAATTAACAAACCTAGGTCAAGAGAATATTTGTTTTAGTACATAATGAATAAGATACTTTCATCAAACTTACTCTTTCTAACTCAGTTTGTGCTCGAGAAACAATCGCAAAGTTTTTGAGTAAAATCAATATTATTTTAAGCTTGCAAAGTCACAATCATATTCCGACTGCTGTAATTACAGGATTTTGTAATTTTAAAAGGAAAGTTTAGCTTGTGACCATACGATGCCAACTACTTACTTTTACTTATAATAGGTTTTCCTTAAAATAAAAAGTCAAAGCAAAAAAATTTTATGCAAATAAACTAAAAAAATCAGATTTCCTACCGTTCAAGACTTTTGTAACGAACAAGAAGAACGGGCGCACGAAACTTATCAGCTTTATCAGAAATCAGATATCTTAAGGATCTCTATGACAACTGATCCATCAGCGGCATCCCAAGACCTTCAACGGATCCTCAGTCCACTTTCAAGGGGGGTTTTTGTAAATGGTTTGTCATAATTAAAAAAATACTTTCGTTCTGATAAAAAATGCATAAGTCACAAATTGCTACTAAGAAATAATTAGGGAAACATCCGATGACACAAATCTAATAATATTTTTATCAGTAGGTAGCTATCTTATCAAAGGAAATTCTATATAGAATAGCGGTACTAGTACTGGTACTAGTAGTAAGAGATAACCGTTTATTTTAACATTTAACCGTTATGCCGTTATTGTTATTACGAAAACTCTGTTAATTAACCCGGCTGCCCTAAACCAAATCCAAGTATCTCATTTCAGACAAACTTTACAGGAGAGCTTAAAAACGTTATTTAGTGTTTTTATTGAAAAAAAAATACATATTCTGAACACTAAAATGTTAAAGTATCATTGGTATTTACCGTAAAAACATATTTCGGTAAAAAAATAGTTCTCATACTTACCTACATTTTGACGAACGAAAATAGTGTTCTGCGTAGAAATATGTATTGATTTGTTAACAATATTCTACGCTATAAACAAGTAACTTAGATTCTCTATTGAACTTTTAGTAAATGCTTGTTTTCAGTATTGCATAGAGCCATAGAATATAGACCTTAATACCATAAAATAAATACATTGAAATCAAGTATCTGCTTATCTATTTTAAATACAAGTATCTTGATAAGACTTGCTTGTTTTTAAGTTAGAAACGGGAAATATACTTTGTTTTAGCGTAAATTTTGCAAATGGAAAAATATTCTTGAAACAGATTATTGGCTATATTTCCCGAATTAAACTGAATTTTAATAAAATAAAAAAATGGTAGATGCGACTTGCTTTGCTTAAACAGAAAATGAATTTTTATTTTGGAAACTTAGTTACTTGACTTTTGCGTAGCGCAGCCGACCTTTAGAGTGGGTTAGCTTGACACAAAAGAACCAGTTTAGTTCATAACGAGAAATGAGAACTGCTGTTGATTATATAAAATTCGCAATAAAAAAATATGCTCATTATTTTTTACTCCCCTCTAGTACTTTTGACACAGACTGGAATTATAAAAAACGCTGTGTAAAAAATTACTTTTAATCTTTAGCTGAAAAAAGTCTTCAAAGGGGAAGTTGTTTCACTTGCAATACCGAAAAATTTAAGCGCAATATTTATAACAGAATATTGTTACAACATCGTCAAAGTTTTCAACTTCATGTTAATCGGATTGACGTTGCCCGGCATTCCCCGAGCGGCTTTCAGCTACTACGTACCACGTAATAAAAAGGCGCCATTATGCCAGTAATCTCTTATCTCTTAATTATCTTTTTTCCTTGGACGAATAAACCACTTTTTCACATAGATTTTATAAGGGTGCACCATACGAGATACGAGACCATACGAGACTAGGTATCTAAAAGACTAGTACATACCTACGAGCATCTCTACCACAGCTCCGTCATATAGTATATCTAAAATTGAATCATTTAGTAAGTGTTTAGTCTTAATTAAAACTTAACTTAGCCTTTAAAAGATTAAATCATAACCACTGAATATAATGTATGTCTTAACCGCAAAGAATTTGTAACAGTGAAACCGCCCTAAAAGAAGAAAGGTTCGATTTAAAGACAACCTCAAGTTTATTAGGTTTTTATTAGGCGAAACATTTAGTCCGATTAATTGTACCCAACTAATGAATGTCGTCCTACATCCGAGGGAAGTAACAAAATTAACGACCAACAGAACAGCCGTAAACAAATAACAACATTGTTGGTTACGAATGTGCTGCTAAAATGTGGCAGTAAATATTTTTGTGTTTCGGCGATTTCAGACGGCCGGTTTTAGCAAATATAGCTGAACCTGGTTTTACTTTAATATTATATACTTTAGACTACGACGTAATATTTGGCGTTACAAGGTACTAAAATATTCAGTGATTTTTGAGGTACGGTCTACGTGACTGTGCTGAAAAAAATGAAAAGGCGAAACAATACGATAACAAATTACGTGTCATCTTTGATTTATTTGGATGAATTATTTGTGGTACTTATAACTGTACTTTTGAAATGTAATTTTAGCATAAACACGTATGTCGTACTTGGCACAAAACAAATCAAATAAATCACTGAAATTAGGGTCGTGAATAAAAATATTGGAAGGAGAAAAGATGAGAAAAGAGCATTGTTATACTTATTACATTTTTTTTATGCTAACGACGTTTGCTGAAGTTTCTATAAAGTTTTACATAACAACGTGATTCTCAAACTTTACAGAATTGTTCCATGTTTGTATCTAGAACGGTTCCCAAATTAACGAAACAAGTGAACAAATAAGTTTCTCAAAGTCTGTAGCACCACTTTGTAGCAGTTGGAATTAAACATTTTTAATGGGCTCCCAAGTTAGATGTTGCTTCGTCGCTGACCGCCTTTAGAGAAACATTTCTAAATTAAAGAGAGAAACTTTAATTTTTAAATTAAAGTTTCACAATGTTGATAGTTAATTTTTTTATAATAAAGCATGAGTAGGACCTTTGATCTTACTAATATTATAAATGTGAAAGTTTGTGGGTTTGGATGTTTAGATGTTTGGATGTTTGTTCCTCAATCACGCAAAAACTACTGAACGGATTTGGTTGAAATTTGGCACACAGATAGTAGATAGCCTAGTTAAAACATAGGATACATTTTATCCCGATATTCCCACGGGAACGGGAACCACGCGGGTGAAACAGCGGGCGGCCGCTAGTTATTTATATAAATAATAAATAGTAGAACATAAATCTTAATAGGGAATATGCATAAGTCACCGATTTTGATCAATTTAAGCTTGATCGCTTCGGAGACACGTATAAAACATGATGGAACAGGAAAATAAATTTTTTTAATGTATTATTTTAATTTTATCACACGATGAAATCAGGGAAAAAACGATTATTTTTTTTTCAGTTTCGAATACCTATAATGAACTTAACAGTCAGATAGAATATCGAATAAGAAATATTTTTTGTGTGACACATGTAGTTACTTAAACGCAAAATTTAGGGAGATAATAGAAAATATTTTAAATTCTTGGCTAACTCCATAGTAAACGCGCGCCTGAAACGTGACATGTGACGTCATATATATCATGTCCGTTTTGTATAGAACGTTTTCGGCGGTTGCTGCTGCGTGCTAACTTCAAGTAACTATATCACGAGAAAAAAACGCAAGAAAAAAGTTTTAATATTACAGTTGATATTCTCACG
The DNA here is from genome assembly GCA_928269145.1 of Agriphila tristella. Lineage (NCBI taxonomy): Eukaryota > Metazoa > Arthropoda > Insecta > Lepidoptera > Crambidae > Agriphila > Agriphila tristella. The sequence goes on along the minus strand of OV743436.1, from coordinate 22,360,061 downwards.
CATTATACTTTTGATTTTAATAAAAAAAATGGATGCATATTCCCTATTCTTAAAAATGCAATACTTACTTTACTCTACCTATGTAGGATTTGTTTTTTTTTAAGTAAAAGCTCCTTACATGGCAATGCTAAGCTGGGCATTTATAGACTATCCATGTCATTGATTTGATAAACCAATACAAAACTTCGCAAACTAAAGATTTAGGGTGGCCTATGTCCAGCAGTGGGATCAAGCCTTTCAAGCAGACTCATAATGACGATAGGAACAGGCAATATACTGGTCAAGGGCTGCTTTTTTCTCCTTGTGTAATTTCATACAGTCGACATTTGAAAAGAGGTCACTTTAAATGTCGAGGTCATTTTACAAAATTATAAAATGACCTCGACATTTAAAGTGACCTCTTTTTCCATCACCATCATTAACAAATGTTTACCTACTACCTACAATACCATACCTAAACTACCTACCTACAATCTGTAGGTATTGAAATTAATAAATTATCTACGTAGGTAGCGGGCAATTATTATGAGAGCATATAAATTTCACTGTCACAGGTCACTACTCGACTTTTCATGCATTTGCATATCTGAGTATTTCAATTTGTATGATTTGCAACCTAATCGTTACATGCAATACAACATTAAGTATTTTTTGTTTATACGAAAGCCAAAATACGGGTCACATATTTTCATTATTAAAAGAAGTAGAATCAGTATTAAAAAAATGATAATCGATACCTTCAAAACTCACGAAGTTACAAGCTTTTTGTGCTGTCCCGTTAGAAGGGTGTGCGTTAATTATAGTTTTGTAAATATTATTTAATAAAAATATAATATGATATAAAAAATATTGCAATCGATTCTATTACTGATTCTGAACAGTTTTCAGGTTTCGTATAAGTATACTAAAAATAACCTTGCCTTGTACACATTTTTTGAACGTTGTCACATGAAATACGTTGATATAAGTACTCCACAGTACGTCTTGTTACGCGCTATAATACAACGCAAGGCTGTATCGAGCCTCCTAAACAAATATACGATCCATTATTAAACCTCCTTAATGGATTTGTTGTGTATCTTGCCAAGTTCTAAGCTCAGCTACTTGTGTATATCTGCCTCTTGTTTGTGTACCGTCCAGGTTGAAGACCTAACGGTAAACTTACCTAATTAGTGATGTACAAATTTTATTAAGCACTAGCGGCCGCCCGCAGTTTCACCCGCGTGGTTCCCGTTCCCGTGAGAATATCGGGATAAAAAGTATTCTATGTTGTAATCTAGGCTATCTACTATCTGTGTGCCAATTTTTAACCAAATCCGTTAAGTAGTTTTTGCGTGATTGAGGAACAAACATCCTAACCCATAAAATTTCACATTTATAATATTAGTTAGAGTATTATGTCAATTTGGTAAGAAGCAATCCTATAACCCAGTAGTGTTAGGGTTATCTGTTCTGAGGTTAGGGTTGAGGAAACCCTATAAAGTCTATCTTTGTGACCCTATCTCACCAACAAAAATACGCAGTTCCAAACTGACATCTACAATGCGATTAAATTGACAATAGAAAGTGATTCGCTGCATCTTCACTCGTAAAAGTATGGCAAAGACTAAACTTTACAGATTAAAATATGTCGTTTTGTACCGCAAGCGCTCTAAAGTTGGTCACTTCTGTTGTACATAGTCAACTTAATCGCATTGTACCTCTAGTTAGTATTTATTTATGTAATTTTTCTATCGCCTTCCTTAAAGTTATCTTTAATAACACGAATAATGACACCTAGAACGATAGTTCTTTACAAAGCGGACTGCGTCAAAAGTGAGGCAACTAAAATAGCCAAAATGGCCCCGTTTTTAGATTTTTATTCTCCATTATAAACTAATCATACCGAATAAGTACAAAACAGTTTAAATTTTTCTACTTTTATGAGATTAGTTACTATATTATTGGATTTTAATTACGATTAGGTAACGTATGAAGGATATTAATCCGAAAACTAAGCCATTTTGGCTTAGTATTAGTTGCCTCACTTTACATACGAGAACACGGCTTCTAGGTGTTATATTATTCTAAGATTGTATACTTACCTCTAGTTAGTATTTAGTTATGTAATTTTTCTATCGCCTTCCTTAAAGTTATCTTTAATAACATTACAATTTAAGGATACCGATACCCTATGAAATTGAGAAGAAAAACCCTTAAGCTATTCTCGTAAAAATATAAGGTGAGTTACTCGGTTCTCGAATATGATTAGTGTGCCTACATAACCTTTAGATTCTATTGTAATTTATTACAATAGAATTGTATTCAAATTATTTTTGATTTGGTATTTATACCAAATCAAAAATAATTTGAATAGCGACAGGTTTATTACTACTGGCTGTTCGTTCAATTATAATTTACATATAAAACGAACGAGACTTATAATGATTTTGTAAAAAAAACTACATTTTATCGCAGAATTCTTTCTTTTTAACACGTTTTCATTGTTTTAAGTGGGAATTAATTAATTGGGTGACTGGAAATAATCAAAGGCGTCTGATAATGGGATACTTTAATACTAAACCTGGCAGCGGTATATTTTTTGGGCGACAAAATAACTAAACGGGCGACTAACTGTGGATTACAAAAATACGTAAAACGGGTGACTACATGTGGGAGATAAATAATATGAGTGACAAAAATACTGAGTGGGCAAATATTATACCAAGTAGGTAACTATATAACTGATTTAAGCTGCCCAACCTGGTATTTATGTCATCTCGATTAAGGTAATAGCACAGAATACATAATAGTGTAATAGTCACCTTTTTTAAATAAAATATATGCCAATTTGTTTATGTTTTATGTGCCCTAAGGTTGTCCCCCCTATATAGTAATTTGGTCGCCCGCACCCTGATTATCTAAAAAGAAACTATTTAGCGACCGGTTGCATTTGACATACATTGCCACTTTTCTTTGGTATGTTTTTTTTTAACCCAAAAAGAAGTAGCAATGGATCACGATCATCTGTGAACTGCAACCAGTCGCTAGGTGGTTTTTAATTAGATAATCAGCCCGCGCCGTTCTGAATAACTGGTTATTCAATTTGTATTTTAAAGCCACCCATTTTCAACATTTGTAGTCGCCCTCAGTCCTTCGCCTACTTAGTTTTTCAGTACGCTATATTCAGTACTAGCGGCCGCCCGCGACTTCGTCTGCGTGGGAAGTTTTTTTGCTATCCCTCGAGAACAGTACTTTTATTCTGGAAATACTCCGCTCGCGAAATCATCCGCGTCGTGGACACGGTAGAGTTATTTGTTTAACGTGGCGTAGACAATAGAAAAATCCCCAGGTAGGTATCCCTTTTGCCCGCGATTTAACAATAAGGCGACCAGTTTAAAATGATCTCCTTAGTGTATGAAATCTAGTACTACGGAGAGTTCAAGCTGTTTCCCAGGTTCTACCCACCCGAATCAGATGAAACATAGCCTAGATTTTAAGTTGGACTCTATGCTACCAAACTGTGCAAATTTTATCAAAATCTATTGTGTGGTTTTTGAGTTATTTGCGCACAAACATACAGATAAACAGACAAACAGATAAACAGACAAACAGACAAACAGACAAAAAATCCAAAAATGATAGAAATGGGTTTTATAGGTTGTTATCAAACACCCCAACCACTTTTTTTCAAAATATTTTCTTTGTACAGACACAACTTTTCTACAGCTTTATTATATGTATAGATTTTTGTTACACAAAATAGGAATTTATTGTAACCAGATTAAATACTATATACCCCAATTTAAACTAAAAATAATTGTGAAAAATTAGTTCTACAAGCAGCGACAGTATTATTTTAACACCAGAAAGTATTACCTAAAACAGATGCAACGATAGTTCTATAATAGATAATAGTAGATTATACAACAAGTGAAAAAAGAAGGAATTTAGTTCGAGGTACTATGTTGGGTCCCGAGAGCAGCGAAGGATTCTAGTGTTGAATCCCGAGCGCAGCGAGGGATTCAAAAGTAGAATCCTGAGCGAAACGAGGGATACAAAGGACCGAGATGAAATTTTTTTTCACGAGTTGTGTACTCTACTTTTTACCATTGACTGCGAGAAAACATAATAGCAGTACTTACATCTATAGTACCTATAGTTATCAAATTTTATTATTTAGATCGGTATCGGTAATTTAACCGTTAGAAAATAGTGAAACTATAAGTTTTCCAATGACATAAAACAACCATGCTATGAGGGAAATTACATGATCAGTCTGACATCAGTCCATTTCATCAGTTTGTATAGACTTTGAATTTTTACAGACTGAAGATCGTACCAGACTGATGGAATGGACTGATGCAAGACTGAACATCTAATCTCCCTCTAATATAAAGAAAAGAACCCAAAGATAAGACACTAAAAAGAACCTAAATAAAATTGGCGGGATATTTTTTTTTATTTAATTGTATAACTTGGCTTTATCTATGGAATAGCTCCATACTTTCAGCACGTTTTATTTTTTTTTGTACATAATTCATACGATGCGCGCTTGTTCCAAATTCAAAATATTTTTATTCACTCGGTGAATAAAACAGCGTATTATTCACTCTTATCGTTGAATTAAACGCACTTTTTAGAGTGGCAATGGTAAAAAATCTATTACGTACTAAATCCCGAGAAAAATATTTGAAAGCCTACAACAATTTCGTCGTTTGGAAAACTGCAAAAGGCAAGAAATCTTTATCGGTAATTTAACCGTTAGAAAATAGTGAAACTATAAGTTTTCCAATGACATAAAACAACCATGCTATGAGGGAAATTACATGATCAGTCTGACATCAGTCCATTTCATCAGTTTGTATAGACTTTGAATTTTTACAGACTGAAGATCGTACCAGACTGATGGAATGGACTGATGCAAGACTGAACATCTAATCTCCCTCTAATATAAAGAAAAGAACCCAAAGATAAGACACTAAAAAGAACCTAAATAAAATTGGCGGGATATTTTTTTTTATTTAATTGTATAACTTGGCTTTATCTATGGAATAGCTCCATACTTTCAGCACGTTTTATTTTTTTTTGTACATAATTCATACGATGCGCGCTTGTTCCAAATTCAAAATATTTTTATTCACTCGGTGAATAAAACAGCGTATTATTCACTCTTATCGTTGAATTAAACGCACTTTTTAGAGTGGCAATGGTAAAAAATCTATTACGTACTAAATCCCGAGAAAAATATTTGAAAGCCTACAACAATTTCGTCGTTTGGAAAACTGCAAAAGGCAAGAAATCTTTATCGGAAATTGTATTTTTCATAAATACATTCATTAGTTGTATCTAGAAGCGACTCTTATTTTTTTCCTCATAGACGGGGATGAAAAGTAGAGTGTATCACTCGGCCAGAAAATTATTTTCACCTCGGGCGACGTATATTGAATCCCTCGCCTGCGTTAAGGATTCTACTTTAGAATCCCTGCGCTCTGGATTCAAAATGGCGCCTCGTAGTAAAAAAATTATTTTGCTCCCTTGTAATTCATTCTACTATTAAAGTATTCTTCGGAAACTATTGTTTTTCCATTTTTCGGCGTCTTACTTTTTTTAAACAATCTTATTTAAACTAAAAACAAGTGCAATTTTTCTATATTTTTAAAGAAAAAACCGGCCAAGTGCGAGTCGGACTCGCGCACGAAGAGTTCCGTACCAAAAAACAGCAAAAAAATCACGTTTGTTGTATGAGAGCCCCCCCTAAATATTTATTTTATTCTGTTTTTAGCATATGTTGTTATAGCAGCAATAGAAATACACGATCTGTGAAAATTTCAACTGTCTACCTGTAGTCGTTATCAATATGGAGCAAAAAACGGCAAAAAAAATCACGTTTGTTGTATGGGAGCCACCCTTAAATATTTATTTTATTCTGTTTTTAGTATTTGTTGTTATAGCGGCAACAAAAATACATCATCTGTGAAAATTTCAACTGTCTAGCTATCACGGTTCATGAGATACAGCCTGGTGACAGACAGACAGACAGACGGACAGCGGAGGCTTAGTAATAGGGTCCCGTTTTTACCCTTTAGGTACGGAACCCTAAAAATACAGTAAAGTTATAGGTTCACATAATTTACATTTTACATAGTATCTATTTACCGAACAAAGGCGTGCCCCAACAATCCGGGGAAACTCGGATAACATCAATATTTATGAGCTGAGATATTTCTTCCAAACGAAACAAATATACCGAAGAAAATCTGAATGTTAAAACAATCTTGTGTATTGACAGTGATTTTACTAAACCTGAAGGTATGTTTGACTTTGAAGTATTTTTACGAAAGGAATGTAAGTTTTTTTTTTTTTACAAAGTACATACTAGGCTTAGAATAATTACACCTAGAACGATAATTCCCTACAAAGCGCGCTGTCAAAAGTGAGGCAACTAAAACAGCCAAAATGGCGCCGTTTTCAGATTTTTATTGTCCACTATTACATAATCATACCTAATAAGTACAAAACAGTTTCAATTTCCCTCCCTTAAAGAGATTAATTATTATATTATTGGATTTTAGTTACGATTAGGTAACGTATGAAGGATATAAATCTGAGAACTGAGCCATTTTGGCTCAGTGTAAGTTGCCTCACGTTGCATACAAGGACATGGCTTCTAGGTGTAATTATTTTAAGATACTAGGTATGTTATTAGAAAAGATAAACATAAATAGTACACACATTTAAAGTAATTGAAAGAGCTATTTGTGGTTTCTATAGCCGTTACGAGTAAATTATACTTGGGTATGATAAATTATGCAGTGAATGTACGCGTTAACTGATTATACATATACCTACATGTTGAAAAAATTGTGAAGTGTGAAAGAAAAATAATAAAATAAAAAAGAGATAGCCTGTTGGCGTCACATAGTGTGCCGGTTAATACGAATTTTTACCGTATTTTCCATTATTTTTAAGTGTGAGTGTGGTTTGAGTGAGCAGGCTCTAAAAAAGAAAAAAAAAACATTATCACTATAAAAGGTCTGAGTGAGCACACATTTAACTTTGTATCTTTGCTTTAATTGTGTTACAAATGGTGATATTGGTTTTACATTTGTTTCAGACCTTTTACTAAGTGCTTAATAGTTTTTTTTCTTTTTTAGAGCCTACAACACGCACTCAATTTATAAACGTAGTGTCTCTCTAAACAACTTACTTACACGAAACAGGAAAGTCGATATTGCAGGTAGATAAACAAAAAAAGTGTAAAGTTAAGAAGAAAATGCTTTCCCTTTCAAAATAATAACTTCACTGTTGTCAATAGAAAAATCTTATCCCAAGCAATCATAAGTACTTAAAAACATTTTTATTTTGCGAGATTGCTTACTCATTACGGTACGCTAAAAATAAAATCTGAATAGTAATTTTCCAAACTGTGATTCAGTAGAGCAGAAGAACGAATGAAAGTGAGGGATTGAACAGTTTAAAATACATTTGAATCTACTTTGGAGGCCAATAATTGACTTTGGTGATCCCTCTGGAAATCCCACTCAAATGGGTCGAAGCAAAGAGCCTTTTGGGGTACCCAAATTACGATGCAAAATTATGATTTGCTTCTTTCTTCGAATTTAAAAATACTTTTCTCAACACGAAAGCGATGTATTAGGGCTCACTTTACGAGCAAGTTCGTAAAGTGAGCCCTAATACATCATTTTAGGGCCATAAACCGAGCTATAACAAACACCGTGCAATCCTACTATATCCTACTAATATTATAAATGTGAAAGTTTGTGGGTTGGGATGTTTGGATGTTTGTTCCTCAATCACGAAAAAACTACTGAACTGATTTGGTTGGAATTTGGCACACAGATAGTAGATAGCCTAAATTAAACCATAGAATACTTTTTATCCCGATATTCCCACGGGAACGGAAACCACGCGGGTAAAACCGCGGGCGGCCGCTAGTAATATATAAAACACTAGTTCGTTATAGAATTAATACGTCGAATCTCGTCCTTTCTATAAATTGACGCACTCACTGCTTTTAATTATTTTATTAATGGACCAGCAATTATTCCTGTTTCCTCGAACTCTGTTACATTTACATCTGACTTTTTCTAATCGCTTTATACCTAGAACCTCGTCGTGTTTAACCAAAGCATATCTTTATATTCTGCAATCTTTTGAAAAGGGTGTGATACTTCTTGCACAGTGCTTTTAGTTACAGAAGTTTCAATAAGTATAAGTAACGAAACGTTTTATCTAACGTTCACATTTCAGGTCATATGTGAGGAAAGTGTACGTGCCTACCTCTTGTGAGATTTAAAGGTGGATCTTGAATAATTTTCTCTGACGTATTCTTTTTGAATATTATTTCAAAAATAGATCTCGGATGTATTATATTTATATGTTAGCAACATACTGAAATATATCAAAGTAATTTTATGTATTGAAAAAAGTAATGTCTATTGGATGAACTAGACTTATTTTTATAAAAAAAAAGACAAGAACACAGATAAAATGTTAGCCAATAAGCATGTAAGATTTATGTAAGAATATAAGCCACCATTTTTCTTAAATTAAATTTCTTCGTCTGAAAGATTTATTTCATACTGATAAAGTACAATTTTATTATTATAACTGGCTTGAAGTTGACTTAAATCTTATATAGTATGAGAATAATTCAATAGACCGCTAAGTTTTAGGGTTTCAAGAAGTTGATTTGTTGTAATGAATATTAAACTTTGTTTTATCAAACTTAATTTAGTCCTTCGATCATATAAGTTTGTAAATCAAATTATTCAATTTAAAGTTTTGCAGGCACTTATTGACTATGCATAATTTACGCATAATTTTGTGAGTTCTTCTTATCAACGCCTTGAATTAAATGTGAGAAAAATTAATAAATATGGCATAATTTTTAGTTTATCTCCATAAATGTTATTTTGAGATTCATTAATATAATATTAATAATTAATTATACCTATAAGGAACACATTATATATTCTCCGATAATGAATTTAAGAGTAGCTCATAATCAGATAACGAAATCCCACCGAAAGCATTTTCATGTAAATGTTGCCAAGACTACTATATGGCTTGCACTGTCAAAAAGTTATCAGACCTTATGTAGAGCCAAGCTTCTAATCTACACGCCCTAACTCTCCAAGCCTTAACTTCAAAAACTCTACATCTCATTCAAAATATGGCTTGGCCGTTTCGTTACTACAAGAACTATTGTTTATCAGAAAAGTAATGGACAGTGAATAAATTTTCCCATATAACAAAATATTAAGAACTTACTCAAAACTGTATTATCTACTAAACACTTATGATACTACGAGATATACTTATGATAAGAAAGCTTATGTAGCTGCTCTTTTTCACCATTAAATTGTAAAAAACCTTAATTATTTAACGGCTGAACACTCCTTAAACACTTCTTCTTAGCTAAAATATTTCGCTGAGATCTTCATTCCTTTTAAGCTGTCTGTTTCCTAGTGTTTCTGTAAAATCTGACAACTTATTTGAAATTAAGTTGGCCTTTGAGTCTAGCCGTAGATGTGTAAGCTCCATACCTTTCAGCTTATATTTTCTCACCAAAAAGTGTTTTTACGTCCATGTGTGCCAAGCTTGTCACGCAACTTAGGTACTTACGTTGTAAGGCAATTTATCTCGTGTTGTTTACGAACCTGTTTTTACCCTCTATCGTATTGTTAAGGCACTTTGTGCGACCTTGTTAAATTGCCATTGTTACGCTATTTTTCTTCTCTCGAGATTGATAACCGTATAAAGATTAATCTCCTTTTTTATTACTTTCGCAAAACTTTAAGAGTATTTTTTACGGGTTGGGTTTCTTTAGTGTTTTAGTACTATTAATATTTATTACTATCAAGAATGAATCGTGCATTCACTAGCCTAAGTAACGGATGCTTTTGGTTTGATGTTTTTTTAAGACCTGCGTTGATTTTGGGAATTAAGCTAAGCTATACCACCAAAATCCTTTTTAATATTATAAATGCGAAAGTCCGTTTGTTCGTTTGTTTGTTACGCCTTCACGTCGTAAGTACTGAACCGATCATCATTAAAATTTTGCATACACGTTGTCAGGGGTGCAAAAAAGAACATAGTGTACCTTTCATCCAGAAAAATATAGTTCTCGAGGAATAGCAAAAAAACTGTCCACGCAGACGAAATCGCGGGCAGCCTCTAGTAAATCATAATACGTAATAATAAAACGTAACAAACCGACAGATAGTGTTATTTGACATTTATAGTACAGGTTCTAAGTACTATGGGAATCTTAAAATCCTCACTTCTTTCTTTACTAAAACTAAAATTATAAAAGTAAGTTTTTTTTTTGGTACGCTTTCACGACTTAACTACTCAACTGATCATCATGAAATTTTGCATACACGTTGTCAGGGGTTCATAAAGAGATTTAGGGTACCTACCTTTCATCCAGATAGAAGAAATGTAGGTGTACTGTTTCCGAGGATAGCAAAAAAAACTGTTCATGCAGACGAAGTCGCGGGCGGCCGCTAGTATAAAATAATATAAATGAGAAACTACGTTTATTTATTTGTTTGTTTGTTACGCCGTTACGTTTTAACTAATCAATCATTGCATTAAGGTACAGAAAAGACATAGGGTACTTTTCATATCGAAAAAAAGTACGGTTCCCGAAGGATAGAAAAAACTGTCCACGCAGATGAAGTCGCGGGTGGTCGTTTGTCTTTTATAATTCGCAATTTGTTGCCAATTTGTTTGAACCCATGTGGCCAAGCCAGTTACTAATACTGTGTAACTAAATCCTTGATTGTTCAAGCAAGCCATATTTCATTTGCAACCCCAATACATTACACACTGGTAACAAACCGGAATGGGTTGTTTGCTGTCCTCTTAGCTGTGTTAGCTTCGCTAAGTAGCCGAGTAAGAGTCGGGTAAGAGTCGGGTCGGGAAATTAGTCAAAATAGTTTCAATGTTAATTTTGAAACGTAAGAGCCTATTTCACAGATACGAGGGTGGATTGATAAGTCCATGACTTTGTAATGAAGAAACACTTTTTTTCGGAATATTTTGTTTCATTTCTCTACAGACTCTACAGACTACTCTTATTGTAGTTCTGCGTATTCAGTCCAACGAAGTTCCTACCTCTTTAACCCATTATTTTTTTCTTTCATCGCCTGAAAACTAGTAACTGAAATGAGAGCCCATTTCAGACACCACCTTTTGGCTTGATGTAAATCTTTGCCTGCCAAGACATTTATTTATTCATGTTTGGTAGGAGAAAAAATGTCAGTGGGTTAAATCTAGAGAATAGGAAGGATTCGCATCTTCATTCGATGAGTTTTGATGTCATGAGTGCCGCCGAGAGGGTCGACAGGGTCATTAAGAAAAGTTAGAAGTCGCTTGGGCTTTTCGTTTCCAAAAGTAACCCTCGTAAGTTCAATACTTCACAAAGGTACCCTTATACCCTATGAGTATGAGTAGAGTTATTTCCCCTATGAAATCGGTGCTTTGTATGAAGAATTTTAAAGAAGTTTCCATACTAAAGTTTTCTTAATCTATTTAACAACCATTAACGCTAATGTTTTAAAACTTTTATGCACTAATGTTTAAATACTGAGCTAACGTATGATGCTCATTATTCGATATATTTTTAAACATAGAAGTGACTAATTTCTCTATTCTGAGAAAAAACACCAATTTCATAGGTTATTTTGTGATTGAATCAGTTTTTTGTGCTATCCAAAACCAAGCTTTCATCGTTATTGCTTGAAAAAGTTGTAATGTGAAGTAGGTAGGTACCTTCTACCTATATTTTAATGCTTGCAAACATTATAATGGAAGTAAAACTTAACACTATTCTGATATAAAGTTTTCGGTAATACAACGCTACAAAAAAAAATGGCACCGGTGAATTATGTTTAATTTTGTAATTGTAATTATAATACTTACAAAATTATTTTTAATACTCATAGTCAAGTATTTTCAGAAGGTACTTATTATTTTGCCTCGTAATCACGAAGTAAAGAGCAAAACTGCTAAAAGTGGTCTTTTTGACACATTTGCTATCTATTTCTACGAATGATTACGAAGAAAGGTAATGATAAGTACCTTATAATAGGGATGTCGAAAGTGAAAAAAAATATCGATATATCGGTTAAATTTTCAAAGAACATTTGTAGTTTTAAAATAATAAGTATTTAGTTCAGCTTAGCTCAGAAGTCTCTATAGATTTTTTTATACTTTTCGTGAATATCAATTTTTCTTCCAACATAGTGAAGTATTTTGGTTTTCTTCAATCTTTTATTCATTTACTAGCCAACTACCATTGTTATTATTATTAGTATTCAACCATTTTTAGATATAATTTTAAATAAATGGGAAAATTGGAGGTAAAAGCCCTTAGAAAGGTCTCTAGCAGCAGTACCGCCACCAAGCGTCCCACCCCGCCATTCTAGCGACTTTTGAGTGATGTGATGCTAATAAATATATCGTTTTGATACGATTTTCGATATTGGTTATGTTGTATCGATGTATCGATATATCGGATCAAAATATATCGGCTAAAAATATCGATATATCGAACAAAAAATATCGGTATACCGATGTATCGATATTTTTTCAACAACCCTACCTTATAAAAATACTAGGCTTTGGATCTTAAAAATTCCACATAAGGCGGCCCCTAGACGACACAATAACATTGCGCAATATTTAACCCTTTGTAGACTTGTGTTATATTTTTTTAACTCACTCTAAGGTACGGAACGACCAAGAACTTTAAAGTTCATGGTAGCTTCTTAAAAAACAGTTTTTATTTGATTTAGATTATAAGAAAGATTATTATTCTATACTTTGTATGGGTTAAATGACATTTAAAGTTCTTGGTCGTTCCGAACCTTAGAGTAGTTAGTGAGTTAAAAAAATGACACATGAGTCTACAGGGGGTTAAATATGGCGCAATGTTATTGTGTCGCCTAGGGGCTGCCTAAAGATTTATTAAAATCCTTTTTAAATAAAAAACTTAAAAAACTCAGAGGGCGCCACTTTCGGTATGGGATGCACCTTAATAATGAAGCTATAAACACACCCCGACTGTAACCCTAAATTAAGGGATAATGGTTTGTTGATTAAGTCATCAAGTATTCTCTTAGCGGAGTATTTGCATAAATCTCAACGCTGATATTCGAGTAGGCACGGAATATCTATTTACACAGTGACAAACAACTGGGATTGACATCAATATCTAATTTAAATATTTAAAGAGGCTGTAATCATTATATTATTTATGTAGCGATATCCTTAAAACCTAAAACGATAGTTCCCTACAAAACAAAAAATGAGACAAATAAAACTGAGCCAAATACTAGCAGTTTTCAGTTTTTTATTTTCAAGTTTCAACTTCCCTACCTTTTTGGGGGACGTGTTACTATTTTATTGGATTTTAGTTACGATTAGACAACCCACTAATCCGCATTGGGCCCGCGTGGTTGGTCCTTATCCACCCATAAGGAAGGCCTGTACTCCAGCAGTGGGGACATTAAAAATGGCTGATGGACAGGCAACGTATGAAGGATATTATCTTAAAAGTGAGCCATTATTGCTCAGATTTTTTTGCCACACTTTACATAAGTACAAAGATTCTGTTTATGGTGTTATTTTTATTCTAAGGCAATATTAAAATAATTATAGATACTACAAACACTGAATTTTAAACTTTGACGAAATTTACTTTTCAAAATCAAATTCTTTTTCATTTCGAATAAGAAGAAAACCATTAATTAAACACTATACCTATGTAAGTACCTACCTATTATACTGTATCCTATTTCAGACGTTTTGCCAATTCGTCCGAGGCTTTTACAAACTAAATCGATTATTTTCTTATCTAAGTAGGTATTTCTTACTTGAAACTTACTAAAAATAAAAACGCTTTTTTATTCCGCTCTCACATTTCAGTATTTCTACTAGAAATGGCTCACTAACTTAAGCTCTTAAAGGGAGAGAAGGGAGTGATAAAATCGCTAGAAGTGTTTAGTGGACAGTGATCGAATCGAGCACGAGTCTGCGGCCTGTGATAAATTACCAAACAGGATAAGAACCTAAGGCTCAGTCACATGATGCGAATAAGTATGAACGAGCAGACTGGCTTCATTTTAACATGTAATAAGCACGCTCCGCTCCGAATGATAATTTTGCGTGTAGGTACGAGTACGTAGTAAGTAGGTATTCTGTGTTGTAGGTAAAATTTATGGATAGATTCAAACCGATCAGATTTTCTTTTGTTTTTTGAAGTTTGTCTACAAAGTGGTATGAAGTCTTTTATAATCCTGAAAATCAGTGCCCATTTGACCTTAATTCATTCTATATGGATATTCAATAGATATCTCGAATGTCGAAACTGTTTTAATCAAGACAACAGCCAAGAATTATATAAGTTATTGTTTCGAAGATCTACCATTCCATTTAAAGACAATATCGTTCTGCTTGGGTTACAAGTTTGCGGCAGCGACCGAAATTATTGTAAAAAATTTCTTATTACCCCCCTGTTCCACATTATTTTGTTGATAACTTGATAAGTTTATTTTATGGTATGCAAATTGTATTTTCATTATTTCTTTTCAATAAATTATTTGTATTTGTAAGTAGAATGGAGAAATAAACATAGAATAGAGTGAGTGACCATGCCTAGAGAGATTGGCAACTAAATCGCGGCATTTTTCGCAAGCAAATTGCTTTATGTGCAAGATACTTTACAATTTCATGTGTGTTAGCGGTGTTAGCTCGTGCCTTTTAGATTTTATGATACACTAGCTTTCGCCCACGACTTCGTCCTCGTGGACATTCGGTAAATTACTGCCGAACCATATATATGGACCGGAATAAAAAAAAACTATCGGTGTACCATTTCAAATCCGTCGTATTTGCGTGAATAAATAACAAATATTCAAACATTCAAACTTTTACACCTATAAACTTACTAGCGGCCGCCCGCAGTTTCACCTGCGTGGTTCCCGTTCCCGTGGGAATATCCGGATAAAAAGCACTCTGTGTTTTAATCTAGGCTATCTGTGTGCCAAATTACAACCTAATCCGTTCAGTAGTTTTTGTGTGATTCAGGAACAAACATCCAAACATCTAAACATCCAAACATCCAAACCCACAAACTTTCACATTTATAATATAAGTATAGTAAGTAGAATAATATCAGAATATCCATATTCCGTTTCTGCTTGTCCCCGTTCCCGTACCCATTCCTGTTCCTGTTCCGTATATTCAATTATAAACTACAAATCGTTTCGTTTTAATATTATAAGTAAATCGAAAAAAATAAAAAAAAATATTTAAAACACGACTGCCCTGCCAAAACGAACTAAAAAGTTAAACAACAAGTGTCATTGCAGTCGGGGGACCTTTTTATGGAACAATTTTTGATCAAAGAGGTCCCCCGACTGCAATGACACTTGCTGTTTAACTTTTTAGTTCGTTTTGGCAGGGCAGTCGTGTTTTAAATATTTTTTTAAATTTATTTACTTTTATTTCACACATTTTAGTGACACATTATAATAGTTTTGGAATGTACTTATCAAGACCTTTCATTTGATGCCCATGTTGTAATAATAGAAGAAAAAAAACTTTTTTTTCACATTTGAAAATGGCGTCGTACAGTAGCCATATTGTTTTTTTTCTAAAAAAAAAAACAGTGTCACTCGAAATGCTATAAGGATTCTAACGATATCCCATTTGTCCAAATCAGTTCAGGCATTTAGAAGTTATGGTGGAATAAAGAAACTCACATACCCACAAACATACATGAACCCTGAATACATATACACTCTTTTTGCTTTGGGCAGTCGTGTAAATACTCTTTTTGCTTTGGGCAGTCGTGTAAAAACCTAATTTACAAATCCTACGGAACGATTTAATCAATGGCCAATCGGCAGCGGTTAAACTTTCCCATTGAAACTAAATCCAAGCTTTTCACTAATGCACATAGCCATTAATGGAAGCTTGCTAAATGGTTCCCCCCATTAAGTACTAATTCTGTTATATAGTTTTTAACATAAAATAAGTGTCTGTTTTACTAAACCAATGTTTAAAATGTTAATGATTACATTAGTTGCTATACAATCAAATTGAGTTTCCGGCTTTTATTTTAACACCCTCGCTGCGTTAAGATTTTCCAATGACACGGCTCCACCTGCGTCTTAAGGCATAGCTTAAAGCATTAATCTAGGCGTTACGCAGATGTGGCCAAGACTTTAACTTGTTAATTTACAAACGACAGTACTAAATTTACATGACGCCTTAGCTAACGTTAAAAAAAATAACGACACAAAAGAAATAACGTTAAAAATACCGTTTAAACATTTTTTGCGATCGGTAAATTTACCGGTGAAAATAACGTTAAAAATATTGTACCGGTAAAATTAGCGTTAAATATAGCGTTAAACTTTAACTTTAAACGTAAAATTATCGGTAATAAAGTAACGTTATTAATTGGATTAACGTTAATTTTAAAGTAACGGTAGAAAAGTAAGAAGTAACGTTAAAATTAACGTTATTTACCGAAATAACGTTAATTTCAATGTAATTATCGAAAGTAACGTTATTTATTGGCATAACGTTAATGTTAAAATTAACGTTAAAAGAAGGAAGAAATAACGTTACGATGAATAAATAATGAAAAAATATTAGAAAAAATCGGCTCACCCGTAGCAACTCAGACGGGATGCTACGGGTGAGCCGATTTTTTCTAATATTTTTTCATTATTTATTCATCTTAATATAAAAAAATAATAAAAAAGAAATAGCATTGTGAATGCAAAAATCTAAAAGTTCAAAATAACGTTACATTTAAAAATAGCGTTATCATTCCCTGAGTTAAACATTACCACCAACGTTAACGTTAACGCAGGTGGAACCAGCATAAGGTGCGTATGAGACCTTATAGATGCCACTAATTAATGTATTTATACTTATTTATAAATCCGTAATCATCTTACTGTAAAACAAAAGTAAGTAAAGGGGTTTGTAAATATTCTGAGGTTTATTTAACTGGCTAGGCTACTATATCCTAATATAGGTTAGCACAAAGTTCTGACGATTATATAAAGAATCTGACATTTTCTAAAGCAACCGTCAGACGCCCAAGATTCTTAAGAAAACTCTGTAATACATCAAAGAAAAAACTTGTTAAGCTTGATCGCGGTTCGCGTTCAATAGTTCCGTATAATATGTTATAATATCGCTCTCTATGGAACGTTCATCGAAGACATTACTGGCTATTGAAAGGAAATGATTTCGAAACCGTATAAGAATATCGGAATCTTGGACAAAGAATTTTAGTGAACAATGCTATAGGTGAAAATCTCCAGACCCATACTGGGATTATCGATTGATATAAAATCTTAATATATAAAATCGTAAACTGAATGACTGACTGACTGACTGACTGACTGACTGACTGACTGACTGATCTATCAACGCACAGCCCAAACCGCTGGACCTAGAGACTTGAAATTTTGCACACAGATACTTTATACAGTGTAGGCATCCACTAAGGAAGGATTTTTGAAAATTCCATCCCTAAGGGGATGAAATAAGGGATGAAAGTTTGTATGAAAGTCCCTCAGTTTTGAAGCTAGAATCTTCAAATTTTGTGTTTAGGCTGACGATTGAAAATTAATAAATACGGGTCTCAGCGTTTTTCAAAATTCTACCCCCGAAGGGGTCAAAAGGGGGATGAAGTTGTGTATTAAAGAAAATCCTTCATTTTCGAAGTAAAAATCGCTAAATTTATAATTTAGGCTTATGGATAGAAATCTAAAGCAACGTATATTGTTTTTGTTAGGATTTCAACTCCAAAGGGGATGAAATGGGGGTGAAAAGGGTTAAAAAAACCTAAAAATAGATATGGATGTCGTTATCGGGGTTTTGTGGGATGACGATTGCAAAAATGACATTTATTTTGAAGTCCAACCACGGTGGACATGATTTAACCCCTAAAGGGGTGAAAATGGGGTCCAAATTTTGTATGGAAAATTAATATAAAATAGACATTACAACTTTAAACTTCGTAGGAGCACATCTAAAAATAAATAGGCAAATATATATTTTGTTATTTTGAAAATCAACCCCTTAGGGGGTAAATGGGGTGAGTAAACATAAAAATCGATATAGATGTCGTTATTGGGGTTTTCTGGGATGTCGATTGCAAAAATATCATTTATTTTGAAGTCCAACACGGTGGACATGATTTAACCCCTAAAGGGGTAAAAATGAGGTTCAAATTTTGTATGGAAAAAGAATACAAAATCGAAATTACAACTTTAAAATTCGTAGGAGCAAGTCTAAATATATATTTTGGGATTTTGAAAATCAACCCCTTAGAGGGTAAGTGGGGTGAGTAACATAAAAATCGATATGGATGTCGTTCTTGAGGTTTTATGGGATGGTGATTGCGAAAATGAGATTTATTTTGAAGTGCAACGCGGTGGACATGACACATGGACCTGGACCTGGACATGCACATCCAGGGAACGGGAACGGGAACCGGAACGGGCACGGGAACGGGAACGGGAACGGAACGGAACGGGACGGAACGGAACGGGAACGGAACGGGAACGGAACGGGAACGGAACGGGAACGGAACGGGAACGGAACGGGAACGGAACGGGAACGGAACGGGAACGGAACGGGAACGGAACGGGAACGGAACGGGAACGGAACGGGAACGGAACGGGAACGGACGGGAACGGAACGGGAATATAACGGGACGGGAACGAGAACGAGAACAGGATGGGAACGGAACGGAACGGAACGGAACGGAACGGAACGGAACGGAACAAAACGGAACGGAACGGAACGGAACGGAACGGAACGAAACGGAACGGAACGGAACGGGAACGGAACGGGAACGGAACGGGAACGGAACGGGAACGGATCGGGAACGGAACGGGAACGGAACGGGAACGGAACGGGAACGGAACGGGAACGGAACGGGAACGGAACGGGAACGGACGGGAACGGAACGGAACGGGAATATAACGGGACGGGAACGAGAACGAGAACAGGATGGGAACGGGACAGGAACGGGATGGGAACGGGAACGGAAGGGGTACGGGACGGTTACGGGACGTTTACGGGACGGGAACGGAACGGGAACGGGAACGGGAACGGGAACGGGAACGGGAACGGGAACGGGAACGGGAACGGGAACGGGAACGGGAACGGGAACGGGAACGGGAACGGGAACGGGAACGGGAACGGGAACGGGAACGGGAACGGGAACGGGAACGGGAACGGGAACGGGAACGGGAACGGGAACGGGAACGGGAACGGGAACGGGAACGGGAACGGGAACGGGAACGGGAACGGGAACGGGGAACGGGAGCGGGAGCGGGAACGGGAACGGGAACTGGAAGCCTTGTGTGAGGCCCGCCACACGCGGCAAATGTCTTGCCTCGCGAGGCAGCGCGCTTAATGGGGACTCGCCTAATCGCGTAAAAATGGCTGGCCGGATCCTGGTTGAAGGTTCCTTAAAAGGATTTCGTCTAATATCCACGCGGACGAAGTCGCGGGCAGAAGCTAGTAACACATAATGGAACCGTAATACAAAATTATAGATTTTTGTCTATTTAAACAATGTCCGAACCGTAACACAACAATGTTTAGTGTTACGGTTCGGACTGCCTACAGTAACAAGATCATAATCATCATCACCCATTTTAATGTCCCCACTGCTCGGGCACAGGCCTTCCTTATGGGTGGATTAGGAGGATGGGCCATAATTAACCTACCACGCGGGCCCAATGTGGGTTGGTTGGTATTAACGACCACCGGCTTAACGTGCCTTTAGAAGCACGGAGGAACAATTGGTCACCCATCCCATGACCGACCCTTGCGAAAGTTACTTAACCTCCCCAATCGCTGGGCCAGGCGCTATGCCACTGCGCTTCCGAGCTCCTCACAGCAATAAGATACAGGATCACATTTTTCCGTTTTATAAGTAGGTAATGAAATAAAAATAAAAACTGAAAGGTAAATAAAGGCAATTTTATTGTGTACTGAACTAAATTATTTTTGTTCAGGTAATTTCATATGAGTATCAATCAACGTCAATCTAAAGAAACGAAAAGTACATGAACTTCAAAAAGCTATATTTTATTTACACAATTCAGACCAAATATAGAGATTCCTAAAATTCCTAAAATATTAAAGGAAAAAGTTTTGCTCTCAAGGTAGACGGGGGCAGACAAGAATAATCTTGTTAGGGATGGTTCTTGAAGACTTAGTCTTAGATCCCCGATACGATGTGTTTAAATGACGGTAAACTTTAAGTTGAGTTCATTTGAAAGATAATTTAAAAAGATAATATCACACATCCACTCCGGCTTTCTGCGTAGGTACTCGAATTAAAAGAGGGCCACTGGCTACTTTATACAATAGGCATGATGATTAATTTTTTATTTTATGTTACATTAGCGGCCGCCCGCGGTTTCACCCGCGTGGTTCCTGTTCCCGTGGGAATATCGGGATAAAAAGTATTCTATGTTTTAATCCGATCTATCTTCTATCTGTGTGCCAAATTTCAACCAAATCCTTTCAGTAGTTTTTGCGTGATTGAGGAACAAACATCCAAACATCTAAACATCCAAACCCACAAACTTTCACATTTATAATATTAGTAGGATAAATTACCTCTCAAAAAAAAGAAACATTGGTAAAAGAATTATTTCGCTAGCATGGAAACTGCCAGAGATATCACAGTTTAAAATGCACAAAATTGGACTCACCCGAAAACGCTCCATACTAACGGCTATTATGACGCCACGCTTGAGTAGTTTGTATGCAACGCGTAGGAAATTTGTTCGGCAGCTATATTAAATTATTTTGTTTATCAAAATGGTTTCTTAGACAAATTTGCTATAAATTTTACGGACTAATTAAATGTATTATTTATTTTAACAAATTTATACTTTTTAAATGGATTGTCCCCCCAACTTTGAAGGGTCATAAAACAAATAATACGCAATATATAAAACCAACAGATATACAAGCTACTCTAAAACTTTAATATGTTTACGATTTTTATTAGTATTTCGTTATTTTATTCATTAGGTAGTCATCATCCCTATTTTAGCACACATGGTTTTTTATAGGGGGTCCAGGACTTGGTTTCGAATGACGCTGTAGCGACACACGCTGTGGCGAAAAAATTTCTGTGTGGTACGCTGGAGCGAAAAATCACTGAAGCGAAACCCACACGGTGAATGACACGACAGTGACAAACTTTGTGGCGAAATATAATATAAAAGGCAGAACAATTCAGGACAAAAACAGGATTTCAATGTACAATTTGTTCAGTGTTATTAAAAAAAATCATGAAAACTATTATAATGATAATTTATTTATGCATCGTAGGTATTCAAAATATAACCTTTTGATTGTTGATTAAAATGAGACTTGTTAGCGACGCAAATGAATTATAAGTTGTTGAGAATATTACCTGAAAACGTGCTGAAAACACTCGGCTTTCTTCTCTTCCTTAATTTGTTTAATAATTTGTTTCTGACTCCTATAATAATGTATGTTTCTCACTTTTTTAAGATATAAAGGCACGCGTGCTGGTATTAGATAAAGAACGCCATCTTTTTAAATTGATTTTTTTTTTTTTGGTCGGAGGGGGCGCTCGTGCGCACCCCTCGCCCCTCGCCCCGCACAGCTTGCGTTCCGTTTGCTGCTGCGGGGATGCTATTTAAACGTTTAGTTAACATCCTCCCCCCCCTTGAAAGGACAACTTTCAAGAGGCTCATGGGATTCTACAATCATGGGACACAATTTGGATATTGCTCTTCTTAGAAGACCTTTCTTCGTAGTGACGTCGACGACTCTGGTGACACCATCTTCACCAGGGTAGAGTTTGCTGATCCTGCCCAACAGCCATTGTAGTGGAGGCAACTGGTCGTCCTTCACCAGCACGAGGTCTCCGACGTTGACGTTTTGCCCCTTGGTGCGCCATTTCACACGGTGTTGCATAGCAGAGAGCACCTCTTGTGTCCACCTTCTCCAGAATTGGTGTCGCAAGCTTTCCAGTAGGCGGTAACGGTTCGTCTTGACTGGTTCGGATACGGGAGCAGGTAAAGCCGTCAAAGGTCGACCAATTAAAAAATGCCCAGGAGTGAGCGGTGATAGATCAGATGGATCAGAAGACATACATGTTAACGGACGCGAATTTAAAATTGCTTCGATCTGAGCGAATAATGTGGACAATTCCTCAAAAGTTAAACTAGTACTACCAGCGATTCGTTTTAAGTGGAACTTCGCGGATTTTACGCCCGCCTCCCAGATTCCACCGAAGTTAGGCGAGTATGCAGGACTAAATTTGAAGTTGATACCTTCATTTGAAGCGAAAGTGCCTATCGACTGGTCGCACTTTTTGACCAATCTGGCCAACTCGTTGTTTGCTCCTACGAAGTTTTTTCCGTTATCACAATAAATGGTTCGAGGTTTGCCACGACGAGCAATAAACCTTCGCAGGCATAAGATAAAAGCGTTGGTACTGAGGTCGCTGACAAGTTCTAAATGAACGGCCTTGGTGCAGAGACAAACGAAAATACAAAGATAACATTTACTAGTGCGTGAGCCACGACCCTTGCGACTAGATATTAAAAATGGTCCAGCGTAGTCGGTTCCGCAAGACTCGAAAGCTGGAGCTGGATTAACGCGTGGATGAGGTAAATTCCCCATCAAAGGTTGAAACGTTTGGCCCTTAAACCTTTTACATTTGATACATTTAAAAACAGTTGATGAACTCAGGGCTCTGCCCCCAATAGGCCAAAATTGTTCGCGTACCGAACTTAATAATTGCTGCGGACCGCAGTGAAGAAGTCGCAGGTGTTCACTTTCAAATAAAAGTTTGCAGAAATTATGCTTTGAATCAATTAACATAGGATGAATTTTATTAAATGAGCAATGTGACGCATTCTGAATGCGACCTCCTACGCGTAATATATTATTTTCATCAAGAAAAGGGTTCAAAGATAAAATATTCGATTTTGACTTAATTGATTTTGATGTTGACAAGGAATGTATATCTTCTGGAAAGGAATCATTTTGCGATTGCTTGACTAAAACTATCAACGATTGCTGCAATTCATCAGCGGTAAGTACGCCGGTAAGTTTTTTTACTTTGTTTTTAGAATTATTTATGAAACGCAGCGCATATGCCATAATTCTTTGTAATTTGTTGAAGTTTGAATATTTTTCAAATGGGACAATGTTTTCTAGACGTTGTAATTTAAGACTTAATTTGGTTTCAGGTAAATCGACACGTGACGGTCTAGAAGCTGGCCAGCATTCTTCCGACTTCGCGAGGAAAGGAGGACCCTGCCACCACAGAAGACTGCCATGAAGCTGGCGAGGTGAAATGCCCCGAGAAGCTAAGTCTGCCGGATTTGCATCGGTGGGAACATGACGCCATGCCGATGAATCTGTTAACTCACGTATCTCCTGAACTCTGTTACAAATAAAAGTTTTAAGGATTTTTGGTACACTTTTAACCCAACCCAAGACGATGGTCGAATCAGACCAAAACACAGATCTAGATACCGTTATTCTAGATGAATTAATTACTTTGGAATACAATCGAGCACCGAGCAGCGCGCCCAGTAATTCTAATCTTGGAACGGTCATTTCAGGCTTTAAAGGTGCTACTTTCGACTTCGCACATAAGAGTTTAATTTCCTCGTTAGATTTTATATAGATACATGCAGCGTAAGCCTTCTGAGAGGCGTCTGTAAAACAATGAATTTCGACATTCAATGAATTATTAGACAAGACACATCTAGGAATTTGAATATTTGACAAATAGGTGAGATTGTTATAAAACGATTCCCACTGAACTTTAATTTCATTAGGAACTGGGTCATCCCAACCAGACTTTAAGGACCACAATTCTTGTAGTATAAGTTTAGGTGTAATTGTACATGCAGACAACAAACCGAGTGGGTCAAAAAGCTTACTTGACTTGGACAAAATACTTCGTTTTGTAAATTTGGACACCATTTCATGTTGAGTAGAAATTTCTAAAACATCGTTAGTGGGCGACCATTTCAAGCCCAGAACATTAGAATCTTTAGAGAAATCTTGTGTTTGAGTTTCTATAGGAAGATCATTAAACACTTCTGACACGTTAGAACGAAATTTACGCAATGGAAAGCAACCTTCATTTAATTTATTTATAACACCTTTTACTATTGATTTTAATTCATCTACAGAGTTCGCCCCAGTTATGAGGTCATCAACATAAAAATCTTTGCGAATGACATTAGCAATGGTTTCATCCTGACACTCATTAGCTAATTCTATTAGACAACGCGTACTTAAGAAAGAAGCACATGCCGTTCCGTAACTCACGGTGTTTAGCTGGAGAATTTTCAAAGGTTCTGTCTCATTATTACGCCAAAGAATTAATTGCAAGTGACGTTGCGATTCATCGAGGAAAATTTGCCTATACATTTTTGTTATATCGCCAGTAACGACGTAGATGTTTTGACGAAATCGCAAAAGAATTGAAAACAAATCATCTTGTATTGTCGGACCTACTAACATTAACTCATTTAACGATTTGCCAGTCGAGGTCTTAAACGAAGCATTAAAGACGACCCTTAATTTTGTCGTTTCACTTTGTGAACGCAGGACTGCATGATGAGGAATGTAGTACCCAAACGACGGACGAGACACCTCTGACAAGTGCCCTAATTGTTCATATTCTTGCAAAAACTCTGAATAATCCAACTGAATGTTTGATTTAATTAGACGTTTTTCTAAATTAAAGAAACGTTTTCGAGCGACATGGTATGATTCACCAAGCGACTCTTCTGGATTTTCACGAAATGGAATTTTGACACAAAATCTTCCATCTGGAAGACGTTTATGATTTTCGACGAAGTGAGCCTCACACTCCTCTTCTTCTTTGGATAACAATTTTACTGACTGTGGGAGCTCTTCAACTTCCCAAAATTTAGCAAGAGAGTCTTTTATCTCTTGAGAGAAGTTGCAATTAACTTTAGAGTTATTAGAATTAGACCTTGCACCTATTGGACCACCCACAAGCCAACCAAACTTGGATTCTTGTAAAGTAGGTTGATTCGAACTCAACTTAATTTGATTGGACATAATAATATCCCAGAAAACATCAGCTCCCAAAAGGATTTGAATTTCAGAACTTTTGAAGAAAGTTGTATCTGCCAATTTGATATTAGAAGGGAGATTTAATTTAGATACATCAACTGGAACGTTTGGTACATTACTAGTTATTTGTGGAATTACCAAACAGCTAACATTAATAGAGAAATTATTTATTCGAGATTTGACTTGTAAGTCACAAACTTTGACTGTTTTTGTTACAGTATGATTGACACCACATACCGAAATTGGGTTGGTCCGAGAACACAAAATATTCATGGTTTGTTGCATTTTTTCAGTCAAAAAAGAAGTTTGGCTGCCGCTATCAAGTAAAGCCTTTGCAGGAAAAGATTTATTATTATTGACGTCTACTAAGACAACTTCAGCAGTACACAATAAGACTTGATTAGGAACCACAGCAGACAGAGCAACACTGGACGATGGAGACTGATCATTTGTTTCTACTGGCATACTAGACGTGGAACTATTATTTTTATCATCATCAGATTTTTTATGCAATAAGGAATTATGCCTTTTTTTACAAATTTTACAAGGACCCAAACGACACTGCGATAGATGATGCCCAGAACGGAGGCAATTATGACACAATTGATTTTTATTTACTAAAGAAATTTTATCACTTAACGACATGGTTTTAAATTTATCACACACGTGAAGCAAATGAATTTGTTTACAAACAATGCAGGGTTTAAATTTGGAATCATTATTTGTGTTAACAAAAGTCTTGGTGAATTTATTAACTTCTTTAACTATATTTTTTTCGGGTTTGTTAGAATCAAAACGACTATATTGAATTGTTTCCAAAACATCGGCACGACCCCGAAGGAATTCGAAAAAATCTGCAAGTTTGGGTGACGATTCAAAAGTATTTCTATGTTCTTCCCACTTGCGACTAGTGGCGCCATCCAATCTTGATGCCATAATATAGATAATCATGGTGTACCAATACTGAACGGGTTCACCCAATTCCTCCAAGGCACGTAAATTTTTTGAATAATAATCAATCATGTAACGAATAGACTTATATGACTCTTTAGAAATCGCTTCAAAACTAAACAATGCTTTTGTATGGTTATTTATAAGAATTCTTTTATTGTTAAAGCGTTCACATAGTGTTGACCAAGCAACTTCATAGTTAGACGACGTAAAACTGATTGATTTAATCACCACAGCGGCTCCACCTTCCAACGAATTACGAAGATAATGAAATTTACTTATTGCAGGCAGCGACTCATTACTGTGGATGAGAGACTCAAATGTGTCTCGGAACTCCAACCACTTCAAGTGATTTCCGTCAAATAACGTTAAATTAATTGTTGGCAACCGTACATTTAATTGGTTATGGTTACCACATGAGGCTGAACCATGACAGGATGCTTGACTATTATTTGGAGAAGTACGCTTTTGAGACTTATCAAAGGTTTCGATAAAGTTTTGAGCAACAGAAATAATTTTACAAAAAGTTGTCTCAATTGAATCACGTTCCTCAATTTGAGAATTAATATCTGACACTGAACATTCTATTTTGTTTTGAATTTCATCAAAAACAATTAACAATTCCTGGATTCTAGTTAATTTCAATTGTAATTCACCGATAATGATACTATCAAGTTCCTTTGAACTAAGTTTACTTAAATTGTTTACATATTTTTGAAACACTGTAACTCTAGCCTTAATAGTACCTCTTTGTTGTATAAGGTCCTTTAGATTGCTATTACTATCTTTATCCGACTTAGGCTTCTCGGGATCGGTCATTATTAATGTTGATGGACAACGTAGGAGCAAACAACGAAAATACAAAAAGAATCAAAAAACAAAAATAAAATAATAAAGGTATCAAACCGTAAAGGCCGCTCGCAAAGTACTGCGAAGCGGCAATGTTGCAATCGGCCCGCGATAATGTTTTTCGCGTCACCGTGACTCGACTCGGCGTCAAAGTCCGACTCGCAGCTCACTATAAGTCGGCGGAATCGAGGAGGTCGGCTCGTAAGTCGACAACCGAACCTGGAATGTTTATTTAATTTAGTCGGGTTATACCGAACGTTCGAGAACGAAAGACGAAAATTTAAAATTTTGTTTATTTTTAGTTAAGTTTTATGGACAAAATAGCAATTAATGATGAAAAATGACAATCATCGTTATTAAAAACAGCTGACTGCAAACGAAAGTGAAGTAGGTTACAAGCATACGATTGCCAAAATATAGGTAACCTAGGACTTGAAAAAAGTCTTAGCACTTTGCACAGCAAATGAATAAAATAACATTCGGTGAAGTGAAGTAGGCTACAGCTGTTTTCACAGCTAAAAATTAGGTAACCTAGGGCTTAAACTAAACCTTAGCACTTCCCAGATGAAAATTTGACTTAGATTTTTTACTTTGCGATAGCAACTTAGTTAGCAATTAAAATAAGATGGGTCACTCATTTAGCAAACACTTTGACGTGCAAAATGATAAAACATACATAAAATTGAAGCAACGCAACTTGCATTCAATGCGGCGCGGCGTGGCGTTGACCTTTATGTAGGTACTTACTTGCGAATTAATCGATCGGCAAAATCTTTGGAAAAAACACTATTAGCACGGATGGAGCAATTTTAAATAGACTAATTATTGGTAAAACGCGCAATTGGTTTCACTTAACTTTGGTCACACGTTATTGTAGATTAGATACCATTCCCGCCATTTCCCGCTGTTTCCTTTGCTTTGCTCGCTGGACACTCAGTTTTCGTAACTTGTTTTATCACAAGAGGTTGCTCCGACGATAATTATTTCGTGTTATTGAATATTCACTTTGCCGGATCACAATTCTCAACTCTTTTTTGGTGCCAACAAACCACGCTTGTTGTTCAGTTGCTTCAGTGCTTTTTTTTTGATCACGTCGTGGTCACCATGTTGAGAATATTACCTGAAAACGTGCTGAAAACACTCGGCTTTCTTCTCTTCCTTAATTTGTTTAATAATTTGTTTCTGACTCCTATAATAATGTATGTTTCTCACTTTTTTAAGATATAAAGGCACGCGTGCTGGTATTAGATAAAGAACGCCATCTTTTTAAATTGATATTTTTTTTTTTGGTCGGAGGGGGCGCTCGTGCGCACCCCTCGCCCCTCGCCCCGCACAGCTTGCGTTCCGTTTGCTGCTGCGGGGATGCTATTTAAACGTTTAGTTAACATAAGTGTTAGTGACACGTTATAAATGATAAATATTAATACCGAAAAGTGAATAGTTAGTGTCAAGTTAGTGCGTCCTGGCAGCAAGCGCGGCAAAGTTGAAGTTTTAGTGTTCGAATAAGTGTGCGATTGCTTCCGTGTGGCAAATTAGTAACTGTAACTATGTTCGGATTGTGAAATAGTGTTAAGTGCTACGGACTACGAGTTTGCTACGGAGCTACGTGTCGTGCTACGAACATTGACTGCGCCGACTACGAAATAGTGGCAAATAGTGAAAAGTATTTGTATGGACGTTGGTGTGACGTTCTATGAAGTAAATTAAAAGTTAATAGTGAGTGATATAAACTTAAATAAGAACTAGTGACTGTGAAGTGACATTAGTTTATGAAAACTGTTGACTGGTGTGTTTCCGTGATAGTGTTTTCTGACCGAATGTTTCTTCCTCGTCCAGCCGGCGATAATCCTATGAAGACTTTTAAGTGTTTACAGTCCACTAACTGAGTGTTATCAAGTGATATTATTATTTGTGACGTGTGTGGTTTAGTATGGATGATCTTTTAAGTGCTCCCGTCGTCGTCTGCCTGCCGCGCCCACCACAAGACTTAAACTTTGTGTTTTATTTTCAGCCTTTTGAGTTTCAAACTAGCATTCAATTATATTTCGCCACAAAGTTTGTCTCTGTCGTGTCATTCGATCGTGTGGGTTTCGCTTCAGTGCTTTTTCGCTCCAGCGTACCACACTGACATTTTTTCGCCACAGAGTGTGTCGCTACAGCGTCATTCGAAAACCAAGTACAGAACCCGTTTTATGGGTTTTATAGTGCCTAAAAAAAGCTCAAATAAAATTAACACAGATAAGATTACCAGCAAAAAAATTATTGAAGACGAGAAATGTTAAATTATAGGTCTTTTATCTTTGTGAACAAACGACTAGAAATTTTAAGCTACCCCTGAATGTGCTTTAATCGAATACCTTTTCTAGCTAAGTACTCAGAAGCACTTTGAACTTTATGAACAAAGAATAGTTCAACTCTATGCATTGATTTCTAGAGAGGTCATTCAATAGAATAGATCAACCTTTTCTACTTTACCTCGTGGCGGAATTTTCTCATCTTCCATTTTTGAGCAATTTTACTGGGTTAATCCGATTTTATTGAATGGTTGATACACTAGCAGGCATTATCTTTAGGTTAAGTAATTTTTTTATTGTAAGACTGCACTTTACTGTTTTGATTTGGCAAGATTTGCAAAAGTATGTTTGCGGTGTAATTTTCAAACTACATGTCACCGGCAATGTATGAAATACAGGCATTGTATTCAATTCAATGCCTGGACCTTTTAGGCAATGTATGAAATAGAATGAATGTTATTGTTTATTATACACATTACCTAGAAAGTGTATACAATGCCTAGGCATTGTAAAGAATGCCTACTGGTCCACCGGCAATGTGTAAAATAAAAAGATTTTGATCGTAGTTGGTTAGAGGGCAGACACAAACGACACGACTCCTCGAACCCCGGCGTGCCCACCACAAGCTCTAGGGTGGGCTCGGGGGTTCGAGGAGGGCTCGGGGGAGGTTCGAGGGGGGCTCGAGGGGGCCCGAGGGGGGCTCGAGGGATCTCAAGGGGGCTCAAGGGGGGCTCGAGGGGGCTCGAGGGGGCTCATTGTGTTTGGAATCGAACCTGCTTTACTCCTGTAGGTCCCGGGTTAGGTTCGAAATTTAAGGCGAGCGCGAAGCGCAGCGGGGCGAGAGCCTTAAATCTCGAAGTTATTTTTTTATAACAGACAACAGAAATATACTTTTTTTACACATTGTCGTCGGACCAACAGGCATTGTATACAATGCCTAGGCAATGTATAAAATGAATTATATTTCATACATTGCCTGATCGTTTCAGGCATTGTATACAATGCCTAGGCATTGTGCCTAGGCATTGTATACAATGCCGGATTATAGACATTGTCGGTAACACATACACAAAATTACAAAGAATCTGCTCCTACTGGCCAAAAACTAAAAGTAAGATCGATGGGATCAGCCTGCCCCTTATCAATTCAAACGAAATAAACAAGGACTAGGGCCCAGATAGACCGAAGAGTTTTCCTGATTGGGACAAATTGTCTACGCAAAGCTGTGGGTAAAAGAAAAGGCCCATTAGATACACGCCTTATCGCATAAAACCTCACGAGAAATGCGGATAAACCGCAGCCTCCTACGATATGGCTAGGCGCCAACTAACTTAACCTTACAAATCTTCGGAGAACGAGATTATTATTCTTTGGCAATTTTATTATTATGAGCACACTTAATCCCTAGAGTTAAAACTTCATTAATATACTACTCCGTCAAGAAAGTACTGGAAAAATATCAATTAATACACAATACACATAGATGTTAGTCATATTCATCCAAATTTATTTTATCACCTTCAAAATATGCTCCTTCAGAAACGATACACTAAGGAATAATCCAACCGTCAAAACATTTTTTATACATAGCCATTTTTTTCAGTTCTCGCTGCGAATTCTCCTTTGTGTCTTCCACCGAATGAAAACGGTGCCACGAAGTGGTAATTTGAGTTTAGGAAAAAGAAAGACGTCGTTTGGAGCCATATCTGGTGAATAAGGTGGTTGCTCGATGGCATTTGTTGAGTTTTTGAACAAACATTTGTTCACAATGATTGCCTTGTACGAAGGCGCATTATCACGGTGTTAAATTCAATGATTTTTTTCCACGTCTCATGAAAGCGGTCGCTTCAAGCACGTTAAGCCTTCTATAATATTTTCAGTGACTCCGAACACGAAATTCCTTTGGCAATGCAAAGACAAACTCTTTGCTCATACAGATGCAACTCAAACTTCGGCCAAAATGGAAAACAGTTGTACCGTGATGGTTGTTCCAACAACAACAAAACAACAAAAAATGTAATTTGGAACCATCATTCCCTAATCTTTCTTGACAGAATGTTTGATAATGATAAAACACTAAAATCTACCTATACTTTTTGTCTGGTGGCGATGTCCATTAGTTAATAATAATTAATAAATTTCAGACCACGGTCTGCTTTACCTAAATAATTATACTTTTTAAATACCTTCAATCTCACTCAATGAATATAAATACATATAAAGACAATTAAAAAAATTGTGTTAATATTATTACGTCATGCACGGTAAAATATCGAAAAACCTAAATATTTTTCCACATACTTAGTGCACGATTTTAACACAATTATGTAATTGCAAACAACACGGCTCTCTTAATCCGGATTCCTAAAATCTCGAAGCTGTTGCCAAATACCTAGTTCACGTTACATGGATTGCTAACAAATGTCACTGCAGGCCAATTACATAAAAATGACTTTCACTCCGTGACATTATTAACTAACGAATAAGGTTCAATATCAAATAAATTGATAGATTAATTTAAAGCGTCTGACTATCGCGATCCTGTTTATGTAATAGGCCTGCTGAACTTCCAAATACGAGTTATGTAAACAACCTTTCAAATCAAGAGGAATATGGCGATTGCTAAAGTTTGAAGCATTCTCCCTCCCTTGCAGTCGAAAAGCAAACTCATTATTATCATTTTCCACTGAAAGTTCTCATTCTAATTAAAACAATGGGAGGCAGATGGTATCAAGAAAATTATCGAAAATTAGTGATGGCACTCGAATCACAATTGATTCGAATCACGTCAATCCAAGCTGGATTCAAATGAGTATTTATGCTGATTCGAATCATCACCTGATTCTAATTGGTTGGCAAATTCGAATCATTGGCTGATTCGAATCGTCACCTGATTCTAATTGGTTGGCTGATTCGAGTCATCTACATACCTTTTAGAAATTCTAAGATATTTGATTTTTATTTCAATTATTTTCCTAATAATAATATTTACGATATTTTTATTGATTCGAATCATCACCTGATTCGAATTGGTTAGCTGAATCGAATCATCGTCAAATTTGAATCCACTTACGGGTGATTCGAATCGATTCGAATACATTTTTTTATTCGAGTCCTATCACTATCGAAAATCCTCACAAAAGGTCTGAAGTGAAAACTGAGGCATTCCAAAGGCGAATTAGAAATTTCATGGTCGAGTTGATGTCTCAATTGAACGTGCCGGAATCCGACCGGTAATATTCTAATTTTCTTGGCTCGGATTTCAATTCGAAAACTTTTGAGATTTCGCCGGATTCCAAGATTTACCTGAACATGATTTAAAACCTTACAAGTATTTCCGTGTTCGATTTGAAAATGCAAGTTTCTGCCTCTAACAAAAATAAAGCAAACCCATGTAAATTTATGAAAAACAACAATCCTTTATATTATCCAGCAATATTTTTATTATAGTAGTCTCACAGAATAAAATATAATAGTTCTAACGTATAAAACATTTAAAACTTTTCTAGACTTTCCTGTGTATTTTTTCCTAACCTAATTTTTTGCAAGTAGCAGGCACTTTTTAATTTTAGTATCAGCTAAAAGTATGCGAGAGGCACGGCAGAAAATGAACAAAAAGATTTTTTTAAGAAGTTTTGACATAAAGATAAGCTTTCCTATTCGAAAGCTAGCTGGTTAGTACTTTAACTGTATTAATAATAATAATAATAATAATAATAATAATTTGAGAAAAACAAAATAAGCTTAAAATAATAATAATAAAACACTTTATTGCACACAAATACAGAACATACAGTAAACAGGAAAACACAATTAACAGAACAATAGCACACAAAAGGCGGCCTTATTGCTAAATAGCAATCTCTTCCAGGCAACCTTGAGTATTAAGAGAATAAGAGGAAGGAGTTGGGAGTAGGGGTGGAGTGGGTGCAAATAAGGAAGGATAACGGATATATAGATACATAGGATGAAAGGACAAAAAGTATAAATAAAAATAAAATAAAATCAAAGAGAAATTGGAAAGGAAATAAGTACTCAGAAGGATGCTAGAAAGAAGAAAGGAAATGTTTTCTGACTTGGTCGCCGAAAGATTTCAATGTTCGAGCCCTCCTGATACTCTCCGGAAGTGCGTTCCACAAACGGACAGCATGCACAGAGAAGGAGTAGGAAAGGAAATCAGTTAAATGGCGTGGGATTTCGAGAGTAAGATTGGAAGAAGAACGAAGAGTGCACTGTGTAGATGAGGAGCGGTAGCAGAAATATTCCTTAAGGTAGGGTGGAGAAGTTGGAAGGAAAAGGATAGAATAAAGAAGCGTAAGAGTATGTAAGTCCCTGCGCCGGCGAATGGGGAGCCAATTAAGTTTAGAGCGAAAATGGGATACGTGGTCAAATTTGCGTAGGTTGAAAATGAAACGGATGCACATATTCTGCAGACGCTCTAGTTTGTTGAGCATTGCCTCGGATAGATCGGTGTAACATATGTCAGCATAATCTAAAATGGAAAGAAGAAGAGACTGGGCCAGAGTAATTTTAGTTTTAGTTGGCAGAAAGTTACGTAAACGGTTGAGTGAGTTGTACGCTGCAAATACTTTTTTTCGCACTGAATCGACCTGAGGAGACCATGAGAAGCACTGATCAAAGATTACGCCAAGGTTTCTGACAGTCTTAGAAAACGGAATTCTGGTGCCATCAAATGTCACAGGGGGAAGCTGTTCAAAGTCGACTCTCGAAACGAAATGTGGACTACCAATAATAATTGACTGAGTCTTAGACGGGTTAACAGTCAGTCCAAATGATTTACTCCAGTTACTAATAAGAGCAAGATCTGAGTTCATAGCTGCTACTGCACTGGAGAGTTCAGATAAAGGTGCCTGCGTGTAAATCTGTAGATCGTCAGCGTAAAGGTGATAGGAACTTGAAAGGGAGTGCGTGATGGAATTTATAAATATCGAAAAGAGTAGAGGAGATAAGACGCCACCCTGAGGGACCCCGGCATTAATGTCACACCACGTAGAGGAAGAGTCTCCAAAGCGGATGCACTGCCTTCGCCCTATCAGGTAACTTTGAAACCAATCAATTGCAGCTGGAGATATGTTAAGAGATTTAAGAACACCTAGGAGGATATCAAAATCTACTGAATTAAAAGCGTTACTAAAATCCAGTAACGTTAGCAATGTAAGCTGTCGGTTTTCCATCCCCAGGCGTATGTCATCCGTAATCTTAACCAAGGCTGTGGATGTACTGTGGCCTCTGCGAAAGCCGGACTGATAAGGATTAAAAAGGTGATTAATATTGAGATAGGCAGTCAACTGGCCATAGACTAATTTTTCGAGGACTTTGGAAAGGAAAGGAAGGATAGAAATAGGACGATATTCGGAGAGTATTTTAGGATTACGTTTTTTAGGAAGGGGGATAATATTTGCGTCTTTCCAAGTCGCAGGAAAAACACCAGTTGATATAGAGGAGTTAAGGATGTGACTAATAATAGGGACAAGGATATCTATTATAGGAAGGATCATTTTACGGCAAATGGAATCAGCACCCACAGCATTGGAATCGATTGACAGTATATTTCTCTTAACATCACAGTCCGCAAAATGATTAAAAATAAATAACGAATCTGGAGTAGGCAGTGTTGAAAGATATGACAAGGTTTTGGCTTTACTATTGCCATCCATAGGCACAGACGAGGAGAAATGATTATTAAGTTGATTTAAATCAAGATTGCTGCTGGAACTGTTGAGATCGCGAGATTTGCCAACTCCAAGAGTTTTTAGGAATTTCCACACTTTCGCGGGATCATCTTCGTTTTCAATAGAATTGTGGGTGTGGCGTCGTATGGCGTCCCTAATCACTGTATTACAACGATTTCTGGCACGGTTATATTTTTTTTCATTTCGTTCCGACGGATCGTCCCTGAACTTCGCTTTAGTCCTGTTTTTCCGATTCATAAGTTTGCGTATGTCATCAGTCAACCAAGGTGCAGGTAGGTGTTTGATTTTTACAGGTCGAAGTGGAGCATGAGCGTCGTACAGTTCAGTGAGGTTCTTGGTAAAGAGTTCAACCTGCACATCTACGTTGTCAGTAGCAAATATCGGGGCCCAGTCCATGTTCACGGCGTCTTCCAGAAGGCGCTCATGATTAATTTTAGAGAAGTTGCGCTGGAGTTTCACTGTAGGTTTTAGTTTTGGAGGACGAATGCGATAAGATAGGTAGACCAAATCGTGGTAGGAAAATGCATCTGCAGAATATTGCCCATGTTTAGCAGCTAAGGTCGGAGAGGAGACAATTATAAGGTCGAGAAGAGACGGAGTGCAATTGGGAAAGTGATGAGTTTCGTGTAGCGGAAGAATATGTAAATTAGAAGAGCTGACCACGGACTGTAGCTGTTTCGCACGAAAATCATCTTTAAGCAGACAGGTGTTGAAATCCCCCATAATTATAGTATGCGGATAGGAGGGCGCGAAATTTTCTAAGAGCTGTTCGAAAGACTCAAAATAGTCAATTCGAAGTGAGGGGCTGTAAAATACACCTAGAAGGAGTTTGGTATGGGACAGAGATATCTCAAGAAAGAGATGCTCGGCGCTGTTGGGGGGTGGCGGTTGAGGGGATCTACTGAGGACAGAAAAAGAGATGTGAGTGCGGAGATAAATAGCCACCCCTCCATGTGAGGAACTTACACGATCATTACGGATCAATTGGAAACCAGGTAAAGAATAGGAGATAGAAGAAAGGCAGGGGTTGAGGAAGGTTTCCGACACTAGGACAGCGTGTATATTTTTGCTATCGAATGTAGCAAGCATGTCCGGAAAGTGGGCGGGGATACTCTGTGCATTGATGTGTACGACGTTAAAAAGTTTGGGAACGTCCGAGAAGGTAGCATCGAGTAATTCGTTCAAAGGGCGATCCAAGCTATGAAAGCTAGAGTCAGAAGAGCTGGAGGAAGAACAAGATAAAAATAAATCAGAGTCTAGTGATAGATCCATAAAGTAATAATACAATATCTATTAAGGAGAAATAAAAATAAATAATAATTAAATAAACTACATAAATAAAGTACCCGCAGGTTGACTGAAAGAGACAGCTGATTGTAAGTACACACAACACTTTTAAACACAATTTACAAACACAGAAAAGGGTGAAAAGCACCACATCACAACACAAAAACAATATTTAAAGCACAGACTAATAAACAAGTAAAGCTAAACAAAAGAACACAAAAGAAATAAAAGAAAGAAAGAAATACCGTATAGTAAAATGACAGTAACTGACAGGTTGCAGGTTAGCAGGTAGCACTTCAACGTTACCAATAAAATTTTCATGCTCTGGAATGCACCCAATGTCAATCAAGCAAGTGTCTTGTTTCTATGGGATCTGTCAATCAGTGTCACTGTCATGTCATGTCATATTCTTAGAAAAATTAAATTACCTTGTTTTGTTTGTGATAAATTAAGAAACTAATAACAATAGAATAGAATACAAGCAAAGCAAAGCTACGGAAGAGAAGCAAATTACACAGAAGGAGCTGAAAAAAACTATAAGTAAGTAATTAATTGTAACAAAAGTTTACAAACAAAAAAAGGAAAGAACGCATACAAACACTAATTATTATTTCCTCTTTGCAGAGGCAGCCCTCTTTGATTTGGGCGCAGGGGCCCGAGCATCTGTTGGCTGTCGCGCTGTGGCTGGTGGCTCCGTCATGGTCCCTGCCGGCTCTGTCGCGCTCAACTTGTCGATGTCAGACAGCGAGATAATGCGGTGGCGCCTTCCATCAGCGCCAGCCACAATAATGCGGCCAGCGTTAGTCCAGCACCTAGTGATTCCAAAGCGCTCCCGAGCAGTGATGAAAACTCTGTGCCTGTGTTTTGTCAGAAACTCGGACAAAGTGATGCCGGTTCCTTTAAGGCCGGGCTTGGCCATCCACAACTTGTCCCGGACCGACTCCATGTTAAACTTGATGAGGAGCGGACGTGGACTGCCCTGTCGAGCCCGACCTAGGCGAGTAGCCCGATTGATGTCACTAACGGTGACTGCAGTGGCTGCCATGTACCGTGATGTTACCTCCATGAACACTGTAGTGGGGTCTTCATCCTTCTTCTCTGGCACACCATGCAGTAACAGGATTGATCGTCGGCTCCGCATCTCAATGTTGTCACACTCTGACACCAGCACCGCCAACTGTTTCTCAAGATTTTTGAGCGTGCCCATGACGAAACTGCGAAAGGCTAGAAATTCCGCTGCTAAACCAGGTAGTGAGGGCTGTTGCGGTGTGCTGGTTTTTCCAAGCTCAGACTCAAACGTTGCCATACGTGCCGAAAATGACTGAGATAGAGACTCTATGCTGTTCTTGAGATCCTCCATTGTAGTTTGTAGTGCAGTGAAGTGACAGTGCGAAATTGTAAATGTGATAAAGAAGTGTTTATGAGAGGAGATAACAGCTGCAGGTACTTACTACTGTTAGTACATAATATCTAAAACTTTATTTAAAACGTAATTGAATCAGATATATTTTTAATTAAATTTATTATAGAGCTAGTTAAAAATAACTGTTGCCAGTTTTATTCCTACCCCCGAAAAATTACTTTCTTGTATTGTATTGTATTACTGTATTGTATTACTTTCTTGGCAATACAAAACCGAACTTATAACGAAGCTTACAGAACACAAAGGGATTGAAAAACGTATACCAGAAGTGGTTTAACTTACTAACACCACCAAACGGAAGAACGTTAGCTCATTAAACAAGCAGCCTCGTACTATACTAACAACAAACTAGCTCTTGCCATCCTACTTCTGAACATACTAGAACAAGAACAAACTGCTTTCCGCAAATTAACCAGTCCGGTCCAACTTTAAATGACTTCGCCGTTATTGTAAACCACCACTCGAATATTTGAAACTATGTGTGGTAAAACGAAACGCAACAAGTTCGGAGTTTGCTTAATGTTAAAAGTAGGTGCTAATTTAGACTTAATTTGGTACTTTTAGGAAGTATATTATTTTGCTGTATTAGTACCTCCTCACATAGAATAAATAACTCTCTCTTAACTCTTGGCTTACAGTGAAATTGAAAATACAAGAAAAATGTAACGATGCTTCTGGGGCCTTCGCTAGGAAGGATTTGGATTCAATCTCGTCTGTGAATTCAGACAAAATTTGTTTTTCCTAGTAGTAACGTTTTAATAAAGTTGTTCTACTTTCAAGAAGTAGGTAGGTACACATACTTTCGAAAAATAGAAAAATATCAAGAATCTTATATTCATATTCAAAAATATTAAGGTTAACTTTCAAAATTAAATGACACGGCATTTTCGTTAAAGCTACACTATGTCAAAATTTTCGTGACATTTTTATTTTCATATTTTTCATTCTGACTTACAGTTTTTAGTTTTCGTAATGGTTTTTTTTTATCCTACTAATATTATAAATGTGAAAATTTGTGGGTTTGGAATTTTGGATGTTTGTTTCTCAATCACACAAAAACTACTCAACGGATTTGTTTGAAATTTGGCACACAGATAGTAGATAGCTTAGATTAAAATATAGGATACTTTTAATCCCGATATGCCTATGGGAACTTGAACCACGTGGGTGAAACCGCGGGCGGCCGCGAGCGGCCGCGAGTATTACATAACTGTAAAAATGTAAAAAACTGTAAAAATTAACATTTTACCGTAGACTCTACGTGTCGCTTTCCTAACATATATTTAACATTACCCGATGCATATATCTAAATGTTTCCAGGAAGTTCCCTCATTTGATTCCACTCGGTATTTCTATTCCCATTGTACAATATTTCTACATACAATTCATATGGGACCGTCTCTTCAAGACCGCCCCCGCAGGTGTGTGCCTGGAATACGTAAATAATCACGTTTCAGACATTCATAGATTTTCAAGAGAGGCTTCTCGTCTGAAGGCTGCGCGAACCGATCTCAAAAATAGTTTGAAGGGAGTACAACAAAATTATACCCACATTGGATGATACATTACAAAACGGCCAATCCGCTATGGAAAATCGTCACCCACGAAAATATTTACTAAGGCCAAAACAAACTCTGCTGACACAATTTCAAGTTAGATACCTACATTATGTTAAATCTGCCCTTTTCATAGTTATATATCCAGCTTGATACAAGCTTACAGGAATAATAAAATTATAACACGATACGTGTAGGTAGATATTTTTTATTTTTCTTGAAAAACCACCACAATAGGCGCTACAAAGTTGGGTTGAAAAATAATATGCAAACGACAAATTCAACTTGTATTTACACGTCTGTACAGAGCTGAGCTACACGTAATAGCAATATGCGATCGCTTGTAAAATGCTCTATATAGGCTACATAGTTTATGCATGATAAAGTTTAAGAGCTCGGAGGGCCGCTGTAGCTCGCTGCATGTCGACTGTTGAAAGTTTCCAATGGAGCATCAGAGCTATTCGCTATCGTCACAGACTATGTGTAAACAAGGCCGCTAACTACACAAAATAATAGAAAACCTAAAAATTGCGAAATTACTTGACGGAAAAGAAATGTTTCAAAATATGCATCACTAGACCCGTAGGTTCCGATTTTGTAGGTCCATTTTACATGAGTCTTCCTGCGGCTCTACCGCCTAACGCTGTTGCTTTGACTATTGCTTTGGTTTATGACGTCAGTGTACTGTCCGTCCTTGTTATCGTGTTATGATATGACAAGGACGGATAGAGCATTGCTATCACTATGGCAATCGTTTTGAGAAGGAGTCTAGCTGCTGGTTATGCTCCGATCGAGATTCGGACGTGATCCGGTCGAGATCCGGTTGAACTTCGGTAAAATCTACATGACGCCTCTAAGGCCTAGAGGCAGCAATGTTTCATAAACTTTTATTTGTCATCGATCACTTTCAGTTATAAATTTCTTTTTTAGAAATATTTTTTTTATCTTTTTTTAAGACTTTTTGCATTAAATGTAGACCTCCGTTTCACTGCACAACCATTACCTAAAAACATTTTTACCACGGCTTTTCACCAGCTACCTATCCATCCGCATATTAACTCTATTACAAAATTCTGTAACGTTTGGATTGTACCTAACCAATCACATATTATTTTATGTTATCCATCTGCAGTTCTTCAGTCTGTAACCCAATGCACTAGTACAACTTCATGAA
Source organism: Agriphila tristella (assembly GCA_928269145.1). Lineage (NCBI taxonomy): Eukaryota > Metazoa > Arthropoda > Insecta > Lepidoptera > Crambidae > Agriphila > Agriphila tristella. The sequence goes on along the minus strand of OV743436.1, from coordinate 22,319,634 downwards.
CTTCCGGCTATTTTCACGAGCGGCCGCCAATCGTATTACATGTGAAATATTGAAATTCACTGCTCTTAAAATTAGATAATTTCATTCAATACAATACTAGATATTGAGCTAAAGAGTAAATATGTTTTATACGATTAAAATTTATTTAACTCAATCAATGTATCTATTCGAATGAGTTTTTAAAAAGAAAATTGATAATAGGGAAGTTTCCATTTTTTTAATTTTCTTTACAAAACATCACATTAAGCTTGCAATGAAACCCAGTAATATTTTTTTTCAAATATCTCTGAAAATGACTAAATTATAGGACTTTTGCTTTCCGTTTAAAAAAATAATGGTGTGACGTCATGCGTACCTATTTTACGGAGCTGCCACGGCAGGGCCCAGCAGTGCGACCGCCGAGATCAAAGCGATAGCGTTAGCCAGACCCAGAGCCAAAGCAATGCTCTGGCTAAAGCTATCGCTTTCAGCGACCGCCGAGATTTCCCGTGCTCTGGGTCTGGCTAAAGCTTTGCTTAAAGCAATCGCGAATGAACCTATTGAATGACGAGAGTCTGCGTTTCGTTTGCGCATTTATGATTCAAAATCATAGTGAATCAATTGAATCAATTTCAGTTTTCGACTGAATAGAATGCCGGATTTATTTTAAAATTACTATAATTAACGAAAACGGTTATTATGTATCATTTTTTAGCTCTGTTAGGTAAATTTGTCGATACATTAATAAAATGTTATAAATTGCATAAGCATAATAAAACGCGTTATGTTGACATTTATTACTTTTAACCTAAAAAACATTTATAGTAAAATAAATATTTTTGTTTGTGATTATAATTAATTGGATTCAGTTTTACTAACTAAGGTACGTACTTACTTACTTTTTTAAGAAGCATCATGGCAAACAGTAAATTGAAATATACTAAACTGAAAGTTAGCGACTTTTAATATCATTGTTATTGTTAGCGAATAGTTTGTTTTAGGACTGGATTCGAGGTGATCTCATATTATTATCTTCAAAGAATAGAATTTAATCGAACTAATCGAAGCGTAGATTTACGCACAAAAGTTACTTCTTTGTATATGGTGCTTTTATAACAAAAGGGTAAAGCTTTTCTGCCGATGGTTAACCACTTGCATTTTGCTTGTCTTTATAGGTTTTTAGTTTCTTTTAACGCATTTCAGATGCCTGCAACACGTTAAGTGTCTGAGGCGCAGGTGGAGGTATTGGTGGCATGGATGGAGTGCAGCCAGAGCCACGCAACTGGGTGGCTCGCAGGCTGAGCAACAAATGCTTAGCTTAGCCACGAGGGAGGCATTGGCCTCAAGTTTAAATGCAGTAAATAATATTAGAAGTGTCAAGGAGTGGAAACAAGTAAGTGTTCCTTTACTATTTAGTGTGTCAAAAGTTTGAAAGCTCAGCAAAATGCACCTCACTCCCTTAATAATATATTATGTATATGGATATTCTTAATTTGTATTTCCCACAACGAATCTTTGTAAATACTTAAATTAATGTCTGTTTCTGATAAAATATCTACGCTCTGTCCTTGGGCAAAGCAATATTAATATACAAGCTGAGTCAATACCTATTTGTTGCTGCAGCAAATGCATCAATTTTATCTGCCTCCTTCAAGCTTTGCCACCATGGTAGCGGGGGCAGATCCAGATGGGAATAAAGAAATTTTAATATGATACTGTTTCAATTTCATTCTTGCGTTTTAGTAGAGTACTTACTTACCTGTATTTTAAATTTCATTTATTTGTGAATGTAGATAAATACAAAGAAGTTACAAATTTGTACACTACATATTTATTTTTTGTTGTGTACTTTGTAATCTGTCCACTACACATTTATATTCTTAACTTTCACATTTGATTACATTAGTTAGGAGAACTCATTAATTTAATTATGAGAGACAAAGTTCTGTCTGACTGATTGACTCATCATCACTCAGCCAAAACTGCTAATATTATAAGCTATTGTTTAATCTATACATTTTCATTTTCAGTTGATGAGGCTGCATTTATAGGCCTGTCGCAGGCTGCATCTGCAGGCCCATCCAGCACCCGTTCACATAGTTTTCTAAAAGGAATTTCTAAACAAAACAAAAAATCATTATCTACAAATTAAGTAAGTTGATGTTTGTCTGGGTCTTATCTCCGAAATAGTTGAACCAATTTTAACCGACTTTCACTGGCAGACAGAGGACATTAAGACATTGTGTGTTTGTTTCAGCGAAGAGGAGGCACAATCTTATCAGGACAAGTGTGGATGCCGACGCTTCTCCCGCCGAGAGATCCCGACCACAAAGTGAGTCTTTTGAACTATATTATCCATTCATCCAAGGAAAGTGTATCTTAGAGGAATATTATTATTATTAAACAGGCGAGCAGTTGTTGCAACTGATAGTGCCTGTATCCTGCAATCTCTGCTTTATTTTAACTTTTGTTTAGTAGATGTTTGTCCAATCTATTCTTAAATTGGTTTAACTTGTTGACTGAGACTATCTGTTCCGGCAACTTGTCTACGTTATTTAGTTGTCTCGGTATTTTTGCAACCTTTCTTTGATACCTACCATTCAACAGCAGGATGACAAAATATAATCTCGCTTAAACCACACTACAAAAAAATCAGTCAAATAGGGTAGTACCTTATTGGCTGTATGTATGAAATGATCCTGCCATTGCCACATGCAGTTACTAAGAGATATGTAATCGTTACAGGAGCGGCTCCGGCGCGGCGCGGGGGGCGCTGGATGGAGCGGAGCGGCGCGTCCGCGAGGAGGAGCCCGACGCGGACTAGGGGAGCGGCGGCTAGAAGAAGATTGAACGTGGCGGAAATATAATATACTCTCCGCCATAATCAGAGTTGTTACTTCTTTCCCAAAATCAAAGAAAAATTGAAAGGCGAGAGATTTGAGAGCAAAGAAGAAAATTAATTTCTAAACCTCTAGCTTGCATCAGATTCATCTAATTTCATAATTGTTTTCAATACAGTTGCTCAAAAATGTGTGTTTTCGATGACAGTACAGCAGCGTGCGGAAAGTTGATTTTAAGGCACGCCGCCGCCCGTGCGTGTTTTGTTGACGTTTTTTTTTAATTTCTATCACAATATGTACATAGTCTGTTCGTAAAGAAAACCGACTTGGGATTTGTGCTTGATTACCGTTTTTGTCATGTTGACAGCACTTTAACGTTTTAGTGCGACTGTAATATCAAGTATCTATCAAGTCAAGATAGTCGCACGCACCATAATTAATTACGTAGGTATAACAGTGCCATCAACATGACAAAAACGGTGATCAAGCACAAATCCCAAGTCGGTTCTCTTTCCGAACAGACTACGTTTATGTAATGTAATGAGAATTAAACGATGTCGAGTATTATACGTACAAAATTAGGGGAATAAATGAAATTAAGCAATGTTTATCCACATTAATTTAATTACTTGTTACTTTAATAAAAACAATCATTTCCTTTAACTTTTTTTCACTTTTCTCCAGACAAACATTTTATTTTATTTATAACATAATACCTAACATCCTTAGCGGCCGCCTGCGACTTCCTCAGCGTAGAAAGTTTTTTGTTATCCCTCGGGTACAGTACAGTACTATTTTGCGGGATGGAAGTTACGCCACTGATCATCATGCATACACGTTGTCAGGGATACAGATAAAGAGGGTATTTAACCCTGTTTTTATCTGTACCCTCGTGGGTAGGTAGGTCCCTTATGTTAATATTCATAAGGGACCTACCTATTATCCCGAAAGAAGAACTGTTTCCAAGGGATAGAGGAAAAACTGTCCACGCGGACGAAGTCGCGGGCGGTCGCTAGTTTTATTATAGTTGTAATGCTTTCAGAAATTATTCGGTGACTGGCTCCGCGACGACGAACATTAAAGATCGCTTTAATGTTCGTCGCCCTAATACTAATCGTAGTATTCTTACCGTGGCGCCCTCACCTTAATTAAAATTATTGCTCCCTAAATACACAATTTATCTAAAATTCAAACGTTGAGATTAAAGCTATAGTTGACTTGATATACTGAGATTCTATAGTTTATTTACAAACAATAACCTCTGTAAAATATAGTTGGTTGTAGTAGTAGTAGGCCAAAAGTGGCCACTTTTTGCTTTTTTGCCTACTACTACTACAACGAACTACATTTTACAGAAGTTATTGTTTGTAAATAAACTATAAAGCCTTTCCTTCAATCTCAACGTTTGAATTTTCAATACATTACGTACTTAGCGAGCAATAAATATAATTAAAATAAGGGCGCCACTTGAGAAGACTAATCAATATTGCTCTCCCAAAGGGGCGCGGAACTAGTGTGAGAGTCGCCTTAGGATAAAATCTCCACAGTACACAAAAAAAACCCCTTTTAAATCTGCTCTTGGTTTAATATAAAAATTGAATCTTTAATAAGCAAAAACGCCTGCCTCCAATACTAAGCGCAAAAATTCTAACTATAAGCGTTGCTCTTCACAATAAGGCAGGCGTAAAAGCTATAAATATAACGCAAAATAATCGCGGCAATTGCTTAACGTTACTTCTAAATCATAGAGTAGTTGTTTTACCTGTGTTTAGTAGTTTTGTAATAAAAAAAGCCGGCCAAGTGCATGTCGGGCAATGCGCAGTGTGGTGGTATATAGGTTTCTGTAGTAACCTCATACCCCGTACCTTATTGGCTATAAACTTCTCCGTTTTACACTACTTACGACTACAACTAAGTATAGTAGGTACTCCTAACTATTTGTAGGTACCTACTTACTTATATTTATAGGGAATTTTTTTCATGCATCCAAAAGCAACAGTTTTCCTAGTAACTTAGCGAACCTATAAGGGTTCCTTGCTGGCTTGACTACGGAACCCTAAAAAGGTACAAAAATGATAATTACAGGTAACTTCAAAATGTAATTTTATTATTTATTCAATTTTTTTTAACACAATGCAGCTATCCTTACAGGAGTTCCTAATACAATTTTCTATTTCGTAAGTAAACATTTAATAATAAGGGCGCGCAGTCTGGGGACCTATTACTCTAGAGCGCCGCCATTGGAACGAGTTCAACGACTAGAATAGTGCATAAAGACGAAATTGTGAATTATCTTTCTGTAGTGCACTTCGAAGAAGCTTTGTGGTACTTATCGCTAAAACAGTATTTTCTAGCCTGTCATTTAGTTTAAAGTTTTTTGCGAAAAGTGGCCACATTCTATAATAAAACTCCGTCAAACTAAACGACAGACTAGAAAATATTGTTCAAGCGATAAAAAGTACAACAATTTTTTTTTATTTTTTTTACAATACTTCTATGCTTCTACGGAGTGCACTAGAGAGATAATTCACAATAATCGTCTTTATTTAAGGCGGTTGTATGACCGAAATTGTCGCCCTCAGAGGTGTTTATTTAATAAGTTATTAATAGAAAAAAAAAAGTTCTACGTGGAGTTTTTAGGGCCCATGGTCTAGTATTATTAGAAGGCATCACTACATGCCCTCGTGGTCATTCGTAGAAGTAGATAGAAAATGTGTCAAAAACGGCTACTTTTAGCAGTTGCTATCTACTTCTAGCAGTGACTACGAGGGAATGTAACGATACCGTCTAAAAACACAAGACTGTGGACCCTAAAAATTCCACGTAAAACATTATTAAAATTGTGTATTAGAATTATAATATTAAATAAAATTCACCGCGGCGCCACTTTTGCTCAGGGTACCACTTAAATCACTATTCTTCTCGTTACAATGGCGGCGCTAGAGTGCTGGGATCCTATTTTTGAATCCTCTACTCTCCACTAGCGTCGCCAATCAAGAAAAAACATTTTAACGAAATAACTATGTTTAATAAAATTCTCAAACGTACAAAATCTAGGAGAGTTGTAAATATTTTTGTATGCATTTTCCTGGTTCAAATGTGTTTGTGTAGTTAATCTCCCTCAGGACGACTTTGTTGTAACTACACGCGAACACATTTATACTAAGAATTAAGGCATACAAAAATATGTAAAATACTTTACCTAGTTTTTATACGGTTTAGAATTGTATTAAACATAGTTATTTCGTTGTAATTATTTTTTAATTGGCGGCCCTAGTGGAGACTACAGACCAAACTGTCGGCCGATAGTTGTAATCAGTGTGCAGAAGTATGCAAGTGCGCACACTACAACGATTTGGTATCGGCCGAGTCTTCATACAAAACAAACTATCGGCCGATAGAAAGTCTGCGGCCATGCTTAAAACTAACAAATTATTTTTTGACATCACAGTAGTATACTCTGAATACAAAGTGAAACTAATCAATCATACTGATACAACCATACAAAAAAATTATCTTAAGTTAAACAAAATTAATTACATAAAAATAATAATTTTCTTAGTTCAGATACTAATACCGTGTGTAACAGAGACCCTGTCAGATACTGGAACAGGTGATAGTATTGCTAAAACTGAACAACATTCTCCAAGGAAAATGTTGTTCAGTGGACAGTGGTCCAATAAACAAATTTTTTTCGCCTTTCCATAGTAATCGGTCAGCTGACGAATACATTTTGTATGGGAGTATTATTTGTTTGTTTCTATCTATGTTCCATGGATCATTATCACCTGTTTCATTATCTGACATAGTTTTTGTTACAGCTCGCGCAACATAACTTGACCCAATTTTTAGTACCACGTGACCTGCGCACTACAATTTTTGTACTGAAAATTGCTACTGCGCAAGCTTCTTTGTCTATGGTTTGGTTCAAGTTATGTTGAGCGAGCTGTACATATTGTATAAATAACTAATGACTTAGCCCCTCCGCACACGGTGCCGTAGCGTAAGCGTATCGTATGAGATTGTATTGTCAATACGATAGTCGTAGCGTACTGGCGTAGAAAATACTTTCTATATGTTTGGTGATGAATTTCGTCAACGTGAATCTGTAGTTTATATTTTGGAACAATATCTGCGCCTTCGCTACGATTCGTGTAGAACTCTACTCGTATCGTACTCATCGCGTCTTTACGATACGCTTACGAGACGAGTACGCCTACGAGCCATGTGCGGGTGGCCTTAAGGGCGCGCAGTCTGCAAACTAGCGTCGTCTTTAGAACGTGCTTAAATACGAAATTGTGAATTATCTCTCTGTCTGTAGTGCACTCCATAAAGGCTGTGGTACTTTTTATCGCTTAAACAATATTTTCTAGTCTGTCGTTTAGTTTAATGGAGTTTTATTGTTAAAAGTGGCTACAATAAAGAATATTAGATTGGCGAGCGCGCGAGGTTGTTTTAAGCATGCTTCAGCTAAAATATGGAATGATTTGCCTCCACCCTTGCGAAAAATCACATTTAATCACACTCTGCTAACTTTTAGGAGATATTGCCGTGATTGGCTGCTTGAACAGCAGACTCGCGCGCTCGGAGTGCTCTGACGAACTGTGAGGAGCTTTCTTCAAACTCTTATTATGTTATTTTGGAAACGTTTATTGTATCGACTTTTATACTGTTAGACTTGATGTCCTAAAATATTATTATGAGTAGTGTCTTTCTGTTGGGGGACACAATATTGTTCAGGTTTTGGCAGAATACCAGAGGCTGTGGGTTTCCCGCCTGCGGTCACTGAGTCGTAAACCTTTTTGTCGAATTATTAAGCTAAATATTTAATCATTGCATGTATTGATATTGATTTGAGACAAATAAATGATTTTATTATTATTATTATTATTATTATAAATAAATAAACTAAAAGGCAGGCTAGAAAATATTGTTTAAGTGATAAAAAGTACCACAAAGCTTTTTCGGAGTGCACTACAGACAGAGAGATAATTCACAGTTTCGTGTTTATTTAAGAACTATGATTCTCGATCCAATGGCGGCGCTAGTGTGCAGACTGCGCGCTCTTAACTTAAGATACATAGATTAATCATATAAATCCAATAACAAATAGCTTAAGATACTAATTAATTATCAATACAATAACAAATGACTTAAGATACTTGGACTAAGCCGTAGAACCGATGGCCGCTGGGGCAGACGAGTTCTTGAATGGAGACCGCGTATCGGCAAACGTAGTTGGGACGCCCTCAGACAAGGTGGAGCGACGAGCAAGCAAGGTGGCTGGCATAAACTGGATGAGTATAGCCGCGGATCGTGCTCAGTGGCGTGCACTCGGGGAGGCCTATGTACAGCAGTGTACTATGGTAGGCTGATGATGATGATGACTTGGACTAATCCATATTGCAGTCTTGCTTCTCCTATTCTCTCCGCGCTGGGCCTGGCATTCTTGATTTTCATCTGTAAATAATAAGAGATTGTAGTATTCTTTTTTGTTCAATTATTATCAGATATAGGAATGGATTTATTTGACAAATATTTTTAATTAGTATTTATTACTTAAAAATATTTGTTGGATAAATCTGACCGGCGGTTAAAGGGTTAATTAAGTCTTTTGGTAATTCCCTGTGTGCCCTTCTGCAAGTACATTTCTTCAAATGCCATTTTATCGAAAGGGAAATAAAGTAATTTCAATTAAAGTTTTATTTATAATAAATATAACTATAAAACAAAGAATATATTTAAGCAAATTACCTATTTAGCAAAATAATGACTTTACCTTTATTTTTATTAAGCCTAATAAGTGCACCTGAATCTTATTGATTAATAATTATGACAAATTATTTTGATTTGGTTTGACAAATTGATTTACTTACATGCATGATTTTATTTCCCTTTCGATAAAATTGCGTTTGAATAAATGTACTATCGGTGAAATAAGTTACAGCTGAATGGCTTGTCGGTGATCAGTCCTAATCCCCGCCTAACATTAGTTTAATAATTGTTTTATGATGGCACTTACCCAAGAACCAGAAGAACTGTCCTATCTCATGGAGTCTTTGCATTCCAGCTTTCACATGGTATAGGTTCCCAATGTGTGAGTCATGGCTTGCACCACCAAATAATGCATCTACATGCAAGATGCGTAAATCTGCATCATACATCTGAAAACAAACTTATTTTAATCTACTTAATAATAAATAACTATAGGTACATTTTAAAAATAATTATTTCTTATCACAGAGACATTCAGAGAGTTGTGCATCTTTCTGTTGAAGAAATCCAAAATGATCATTGAACCTACAACAATACCAGAGGTTGTAAATTCTGGACCTCTGGTTAGAAGCAAGTAGGTTGGTATTTGGTAAAGCTGCATTGACATGATCTAAGTACACTTGGACCAAGTGGTTTTGACGACTACTTGGACACTACTTGGATCATGTAAACGTGCAATCCAAGTTCACTTGGACGTCGCCGTATACAAAAAGTTACTTTGTCCAAGTACACTTGGATGGTGTCAACCTGTATCCAAATATACTTTCATCAAAGCTACTTGGTCCAAGTATACTTTGATCATGTCAACGTGGCTTAAGAAAGCTAACTAAAACATGGTTACCTTATTGCAACTGCTTTGCGTTCACATACTGTTCTTATGAAAGTGATATAGCCTCAGGATCTGTAGTTGATTTCATGCATCAGTTATCTGCGCTAGATGATCAGATATAGACCTCTGTAACCTCTGTTATACACCAAGGCTAAAATCATTGCCTACACACCTTTGGTAGGAACCGGCATACAATTGAGATGCAGCGAGGATCTGTAACAACAGTGCAATGACAGGTAATAATGATGATAAAGTTTAGTTGTTTATAAAATATCACCTTTGTATTTAGTGTTGGAATGATAAACACCTTGATCTCTAGCTTAATAGCTGTTGTTCTTTGAGTTGGTTGCAAAAGAGGCATCAAATCTTCGCAAAGCGTCGTAAAATGGACCTTTCCCAAGCGAAAGGTGTCGACAAACGTCCACTCCGACAGCTGCTGGGATAGGAATCATCATAGTATGGGAATGCTGTCTTTCCGAACCTGTCTCCTACACAGCAGCAGTATTTCCCTCATTCTTTCTTCATCGGCTTCAACTAGCAACAAATTTGGGTCGGACTTTCTTACCTAAAACAGAAAAACAAACAAATAAACAAAAATACTAAACGAGAAGTCGACATAATATAAATATGTTAAAAATAGCAAACCTTATGCAGTATCCACTTAGTATCCACAAAATAACACTGAAAACCTTAAAAAAAACAATTTCTGCAATAAATACAGCTCACAAATGAGAAAAAACTGAATTATTAGTGAAAGCTTTGAGAAAACAGCAACTGCTTTCATGACATAAGGTATCGCTTTCATGACATAAGGAAAAGCTTTCATGACAGCTATGCCGCCATCTTAAAAAATTCGGCGGTGCCGATTATCTGTCAGATCCATACATTTCCATTCGTTCATCGCTTTGACTCTGGCTTTCAGAAAAAGTAAGGTTAATTCTTGCTCAAGCTTTCCTCGGCGGTCGCAAAAGACAAGATGGCGTCGAAAATGAAAGCCAGAGTCAAAGCGATAGTTTTCGGCGGTCGAGCTGCAGGTCGCTTTTGTTTACTAGTGCAGCAGAGCTGCCAGATTAGGAATTTTTCCCGCGATTTTGGGTAAAATAGGGAAAAAAGCATGCAATGCGTTCGCCAATTGAAAATGGTAAGACTTTCTCCTCATGTTTTTAAACGTTTAATCGGGTACAATAAATTCCCATTTTGGGTATCAAAAATACTAAATATAGCGTACTGAAATATTAAGTGGGCGACGGACAGAAACGACTAAAAGAATTGAAAAAGGTTGACTTTAAAATACAAACTGAGTAACTAGTTATTAGAACGGGCGACCAAATATATATTTGGGCGACAACTTTAGGGCACACAAAACATAAAAAATTACATATATTTTATTTAAAAAGGCGACTATTAATCTAATCAAGAAAAAATACTATGTTGGGCAAAAGGGCTCACAAAAACAAAAAGAAGCTTCCTAATAACTAATTGGTGTACAGTCGACAGCAACATTAAACGGGATAAGAGCGGTCACGACAACTCAAAACAGCAATATCTCGAAAAGTACTCATCTCAGACTGAAAGTGTCTTTGAAGAAATGAAAGGTCTTGATGAGATCTTCATTTTAGATGACAAACTTAAATTTGACAGTTTGTAGCAAAATGTTACACATGTTATAGAATGTTATCGTGATATACAATGTTATTTATTTATCGTTATATAATTGCTGTGTGGGACCCACCTGTGATTAGAGACTCGTCCTCGCCGTTCTGCTGTTTCCAAAAAATATATACGTATATCGTGATACGTATATATATCCCCCGTGACCACGGCAGCTGCAAAGGTGCCGAAACGTCGGGAAAACCAAAAATCAAACCAAATACCAAATAATGACCAAAGTACTTTCAATAAAACCGCGCTAGTATCCGTTGAAAATTGTTTTATTTCATATTTACGTATGCTAAAATACTATTACAGTATCCCACAATATTTCTAAGGGACAGAACTCTACCTACAATAGTTGTTTACCTTGTTTACTTCTACCTTGTTTTTGCATTCTTATTTAAGAAAAAACATATATCTTCTGATGTTAAGGACAATTAATGATGTACAATAAAATTGTTTCTTTGATTACAATATTATTTGTCTATGCTTTATTGGCTTCTTTTACAATACCTACCAATGTTACGTTAGTTGGGCTATTTCATTATAAGTAAAAAATGACGTATCGTAACGGAACACAGTTACACAGAATACAATGTGACACGCAATTAGTTCGACCAAAACTAACGTATTCTAGAGTCAGATTGGAAGTTCTTGTGACTCGACGTTGAAATTCACGATGAGATCCAAACTTCGTATAGTTTTGGTAGAGAAGTTAACAAAGTTTGGTGACATTATGACAATTCACAATGAGCACGTATTTTCAAAACAATCTATTCAGTTTAAAAAGCCCTTTCAGATTTTGTATAAAAATAAGGATTTGTTAGATTATTCCACGTTGTAAGTTTATCATCACTTAGTTTTAGATGTGGTCCAAATGATTTACACTATTAATTATTAGGCCCTTTAATTTCTTTTTAAAACGGGTATAAGCAATCTGTTTCTACAATCACGATAAAACGTTTTATATTTAAACAATAATAAAAGATTAAATAATAGAGCTGATTAAATTGTTACTAAAAACCGGTCCAGTGTACTCACACTAAGTGGGACTCGCGCGCGCGAGCCCCACTTAAATATTTATTTTATTCTGTTTTTAGTATTTTTTGTTATAGTTGCAACAGAAATACGTCAACTGTAAAAATTTCAACTGCCTAACTATCAACGTTCATGAGATACAGCTGGTGACAGACAGACAGATGGACAGTTGAGGCTTAGTAATAGGGTCCCGTTTTTAACTTTTGGGTACGGAACCCTAAAACACAACATTGCAAAAACTTAAGCACCCCATAAAAATAGTGCTCACCCTTAATGTGAGATTCGCGCAAAACAGGAGTAGCATAATTAGGAGGGATAAACAAAAAATATTTATGGCAGAGGTTCGTCGACCCTTGTATGTGGGTCACAGGCTCGCTATGGCACTACGCCAAAAGAGAATCGACGACAGATAAAATTTGTGCACATGCTTTTGTCGTGCTCTGTGTTAATGGGTTTTTCGTAAACTGAAAGTCCGATCGGAATTTCTCGTTTAAAATGGGAGGTGGTGTATTAGTGCAGGTTTAAAATTCCGATAATTAATTAACCTTCAAGCGGTCGCGCGGCGTCGAATCGACCGCACTCAGCTTATTTTCGTTCATAACATCGTTATATCTTGTTGTATGCATTTCCCATTTCTAGTAGCCTGTCATTGTATCACTGTGCACGAAATAAACAGATGACCTCCCTTCCCCGTACCCTCCAAAAAGGATAAATCGCATTTGTTTTAGTCGTGGCGCAGACGTCGAAAACACGCCACGCGCCATAGAAAAGTTTACGCACGACCCTTAATAAAATATATTTTTGGTAATAGTCAATGTTATTAAGCTTTTATTAGTGTTTCTTTTTATAAAAAATTTACGTTGAGAGCAAATAAAGTTATAATACGAGAATTGAAAAAACGACAGAATTTTTTCAAAGAAGAGTTACGATGGTGAACCTTCAAATCCAAGAAAACTACATCGAAACATAAGAGACTATTTAAATGTTTATTTTCTTAGTTTAACTTTCTTTTTTGGCATAAATTGTATTCTAACATAGTGATAATGTTTGTGTACACAAAGAAATAAATTATTATTTTAATAATTAGTGTTTTAAATCCTTGAAATATCCCATAGGTCTTTTAGGTTACGCGCGACCGCTTTCGTTACAAATGACCGCGCGCCCGCTTGAAGGTTAATTCTGATAAATCGACACCCACTGTTTAGAGTAAAATAGCATCCCTATTGTTGTAATGGAATTATTATCATCATATTATTTGCGATCTATAATAAAAAAATACTAACATGACCTACTAGTTAAAATTACTGACATCCCGAGAAAAGAACTACAATGGGAAATGGTTAGGTATAAAATCTTGACAAAACCCTAATCAAAAAAGTAGGTACAAAAATGATTGTGCTCCTTTTCACTTTTTTCTACATTCATTAGTTTCGTAGATTTTCTACGCTTAAATTCTGCTTGTGACAATATTAAATATAATATTTTTATAGAAGCGAGACTTTATAATGTAATTTAAACTTAATCTTCCATAATACCTGATTCTGATTTTCAAACTTCTGAAATTCTGACAAATTGTTCCCGTGCAGAAAGCAGTGTGCTTACATTTAATTAAACTTAAGCTCAAAGTATTCAAAGTAATACCACAGTACATATATAAGTTTTTTCAAACAGTAGGGGAGCTAACGTCACTTAGGCCCTTTTGTCATTGCACACCGTCGGTTCGCTAAGGTTGGCATTTTCCGGCCGTCTCGTGGAATGCTACGCGCGAATGCTATGGAAACAACTGCGACGCGATGTAACAACCCTGACCAAAGTACTGCGAACTTTGCTTAGAGCTCTTAGAGTGACGTCAGCCGTCAAATTCGAACGTTTCCATGGAGCTCTCATACTGTTTGAAAAAACTTATATATGTACTGTGGTAATACTAACTTTGAAGTCAAGCCACGTAAGCTTCGGTTGATTGATTAAAATTGTCATTAAGTTACACAGCACTAAATGTGAATAAATTACGAGGATTTTTGTAACAAAGATTAGGTCGCTAAGGTCGCAGACCAGTGGCAAGGGGGGGCCGGGTGGGCCGGGCCGGGCCCCAGAACGCAGTCTGGTGCCCACCCCAAAAAAACCTAATATATTTTCTATTGACCTTCAAAACTCTAATGCGGCTCTAGCACCCCGTCTTTTCAAATGGCAGAAAAGTCACAATGAAATATAAAAACGTGGCTGCATATACCCATAGACTTTAGTTATTTGTTATACAAGTGACCAAAATCAAATTGTGCTGCGAGTGGCGACTTTAAATCACGAACTAGCGAAGTAGTCTAGAATTGAATCACGAGCGTAGCGAGTGATTCTAATATAGACTACTGAGCACAGTGAGTGATTTAAAGGCACGAGGCAGAACAACATTTTGGTCTCGTGTAAAACATACAACTTTTCACCTCGACCAGCGAGAAAATTTTCATGTGACTTTCCTGGTAAAAAGCTTAGTTCAGCATTAGAAACTTGTTCTCTTAACTCTTTTGGAGTAAGGCAACTATCTTCATCGTTGGACGCATTCATTTTTGTAATTTATCATAAAATAATTCGATCAAACCTATGCTGAAAAATTTTATTCATAGAGTCAGTAAAGTAGCTTCCCGTCGTTTTGATTACATTAGGTTGTGTTTTTCTCTTATTCATTAATATCCCGTCTTATTTATTTATTTTTAACCATAAAACATATAATTTGTTAATGAATTTCATAAATTTTTCTTATTTCATATTTGATTCATACATGCGACCACATTAGCTCCTCCATACTCTTTATTTCGAATTATCAACCTTCTTTTTAAAAATCCTTATTTTAAACTCCTTGGTATATCCGTGCATTTTATTTTTTTACTTTTTAATCCGTGTATGACACCATAAAGCACTCTATCTATCCTTTTCTCACATATCAATTTTACAAGTGTCATTCTTGTCACTTTATTTGTTTTTTCTTTATTATTTTAAAAGTTGGTGTTAGAAATTAAAAAAGCACATTGTCTCACGCTCGCAGCAAAAATCGATTTTGCTGCGAGTTTTTACGCGCCAAAAGAACCTTTTTCGTGCTGGAGAGATGAAAATTATATTACTAGCGTAATATACCATAATTCTTTTACTTTTTTCGAAATAAAAAAAACGAAATGTCAATTTGTCTTCCAATGTGGCATTGATCTGTCATTTGGTTGACAGTTACCACAGAGCAAGTGAAAAAGTACGTACAGCAGACGAAACACAGATTAAAGAAATAAAAAGTTCCTATACAACTTCGCATTGTATAGTCTCGTTGTAGTCTCGTGCCGTGTTTCGTGTGTACATACCATAGAGGAAATAATCACTATGTGTACATACCTCGGTCCTCTCTCGACAAAAGAAGGAATTATTTTTTAAATAATTTCGGTCGGTAATAATACTACAGGGAAAAAACAAAATTGGTAGGTAAGACAATAATGTGGTACAAGAATCTTATATTCATTATAGACTGGACGAAAATCCTAAATATCCGCTTCCTTTCAACGGCATTTTGTAAACCATTTGGGCAACATGACTTTTCCGATGTAAAAAAGACTGCTGAATCCGATTCTGAATGTTGCCAGGCCCAATTTTGGCTCCTTTCCCCAAAATTCAAGATGGCGGCCAAAATGGAGACTTATCTTATTAGAACTCGATTCTGGTCGTGTAAGGTGTCTTGGCATAGGTTTTGGGGGTCGCTGAACTCAATTTTGATAACCGGAAGTCCGTCCGGGTACCAAAAGTACGAGATGTGGCTGGAGGAGATAAGATTCCGCCATGCGACACATTTTTTTTTTAACACAGTTATTCAGCAGGCTTTTTTACTTCGGAAAAGTCATGTTGCCAAAATGGCTCCCAAAATGCCGTTGAACTTGAAAATTTTATTTTGAACTACTAGTCTATTAGGTACATTAACTTTATGGCAGACTAACAGCCTGCTAAGCGCATATTTCAAACAGTCTGTCCAATTTATCCTCTTCTGTTTGTTCGTACCAACAAGCTGCCACAGCCAGTGATGTTACAGGTGCGATTTGTAACTCGTATCGTAATGGGCTACACGTAGTGAATAAGGTTATACTAGGAGTACTTTGACGCGTATGAACATATTGAAATTAGCAAGCTGGGTTGGGTTATTAGTTGCGAACGAACGCTCTGCGCGTTACGTATACGTTACCCTGCGTATATGCTCTGCGCACAGATCACCTCTGCGTTTATACGCTTCAAAGAACCCCGCCTTAATAATTCCGTCCAGCATTTAGATGATACAAGGTAGTAAATAATATCATAAACCCACTTACCTACATAGATATACGCAAAAAATATAACTTGCAGATTTGATTACATACCACAGTATTGTTGTATTGGTCTGTGTTTCAGACGCAGACATCGGATGGTGAAATTAGTTAAAAGCTTGTAAAAAAAACAATACCTTTCTTGCAGTCGGAAATAATAAAAACCGGCCAAGTGCGAGTCGGACTCACGCACGAAGGGTTCCGTACCAAAAAACGGCAAAAAAATTATTTTTATCGCTTTTTATTAAATTTTGTTATAGCGGCAACAGAAATACATCATCTGTAAAAATTTCAACTGTCTACCTGTTGTCTTTATTAATATAAAGCAAAAAAAACGACAAAAAAATCACGTTTGTTGTATGGGAGCCCCCCTTAAATATTTATTTTATTTTATTTTTAGTATTTGTTGTTATAGCGGCAACAGAAATACATCATCTGTGAAAATTTCAACTATCATGGTTCATGAACAGCCTGGTGACAGACAGACAGACAGACGGACAGCGGAGGCTTAGTAATAGGGTCCCGTTTTTACCCTTTGGGTACGGAACCCTAAAAAACCGGCCAAGTATCGAGTAATAAACAATGAGACAACCGTTTTATGATGAGATTAGTTTATTACTGATTTTATTACGTTATGTGCACGCTATATATATTATATTCATACATGACACCACCGGGATACAACAAAAAAAAACAGAAAAAAATGATTGAACTATAAGTAAAAATATTGTAAATAAAACATCAAATCACCTATGTAAACAACACCAAAAACAATCGGTGCATTTAAAATTCTTTTTTCTTAACTAATACATGTAAATAATACTAACTTGCTAGACACAACGCTACAGACAAATAATAAATTAGGTACTTCAGAACTATAAGTATCATTTTTATTATTTATTTTTGAAACCCATGTAAGTAGTAATAGCAGAGGGCAACGAATTTCATGACCCCTGAACAATTTATTTTTTCACTAATTAAGATTTACTTTAATTGTATTTGTATAAAGACAAAATAAATTCATATCGTCTTATATTTCACAAATTAAGTACACTTTATAGTTTGTCTCTTAAAGATTTTTGTCACAGCTTGTTACTCACGCGGGCTCACTAGATAGTTTTCTTTATTTTCTTCATAGTTCGTTACAATAGTCACCTGTGACGAGTCTTCGCTACCAGGACAACGAACGTCTCCCGGCCGCATGCTTAAATCCATTTTTTCATAAGTTTTGTAATCTTTGTAATATACACCTAGGTATATCGATTTAGGTACACGACATACGTAGACTTCCGAGTTCATTTTATATTATTTTACGTAAGCTTGAGTTCACTTTTTATTTATTTATAATGTCTTTGTATAATTTATTTTATTTTATGTCGTGGCTCGCAGTCACAGCCATCCACAGCAGCCGCGACGCAGCGCGCCGGGCGCTTGCACAACTCACGCGTTTACATTGTCTTGGCTGGCAGGGTCGCCATATCGAGTAATAAACAATGATACAACCGTTTTATGATGAGATTAGTTTATTACTGATTTTATTACATTATGTGCACGCTATATATATTATATTCATACATGACACAAGTGCGGGGATCCCTTGTTTTCGCATAATGGTTTTATACCTAATTTGATTTGGCATAACGGATTTGGCATATTTTTTTTTGTCATAATTATACTTTGGCATAATTGTTTTTTGGCATACTATTTACATAAGCATAATAATAATTTAGACTAATTTGTTTTCGCATAATGTTATTTGGCATATTGTCTATTCGCTTAATATTATTTAGACATAAAAAACAAAAACAAAAAGAATAAATATTTTTACATACTTGTTTATTTTCTTGCAAAAGGGGTATGTATTAAAATGCCGAAAATTTAGCGAGCGTAGCGAGCGAGGCGGAGATTAAGTTTCATTGCGACCTACAACGCACGAGCCGAGCGAGCGAAGCGAGCGTGCCACGGCAGCGGTCGGCGAAGTGCCAGAACCGACCTGCTGGCATGTAACCCTCAATTAACCTTCAGTTTTTTAAACTTAGGGATTTAGTATTTAGGTTAAAATGTCCTTTCGTGATTTTAAACGTACGGCCAAACAACCGATCGACCTTGATTTTCGGTGATTCGTCCATGGGCCTTGTAAAATTCGGTCTTTTCAACTTCGGCATTGTAAATACATACCTCCAGCCATGCATCTGACAAACAATATTTATATTTATTTCAAGTGTAAATTTTTAGCAATAGCTTTTGAATGTGCAAGTTTCAAAGTGTATTCATTTTTATGTTTATAAAAATATGCGTTAATAACATTATGCGTGTTTAAATTTATGCTTAAGAATTATTATGCTTAAACATGATTATGCTTAAATTAGTTATGCTTAAAAAAATTATGCATAAGCTGTTATGACTAAGTAATATTATGCGTAAACATCATTCGGCGAAATCACATTATGCTAAGACATATTATGCCTTAAAATTTTATGCAAATACATAGGGAACCACAAGTGCGTATCGGACTTCGCACATAGGGTTAAATGGAATTCAAAAGAAAAAAAAAACGGAATTATCAAAATATTTGGTATCTGATGATGAAATATACGTAATAATAAAATATATTATCACCAAATAAGTTCATAGGTCAATGGGAATTTAAAAAATTCTTCGGAACAAAACTTTGGAAAAAAGCTGACTGTTAGATACTGCTTCTCACACCTTTGCTTTTAAAACAAAAAAACACAGTCTTTGTCTACATACAGTTCTGAACAATGACACCCCCCCCCCCCCCACACGTGTAAAAATATTATTTTCACGCCCTCCTCCTTTTGTATGGGAGCCCCCCTCTAAAATATTTTTTTTATTATTACCTGGCTTTGGTTCGGCAAGACACACATTTAGTGTAAATATGAAGACTGTAGCTTGAATGGTTTATTTGCTAGAGTTTTGTGACAGACGACAGATGGACAGACGAACGGATAGATGGACACATGAGTGACACATAGGGCTCCGTTGGACCTTTCGATTTGGGAACCCTAAAAAAATATTCATCAGGACGTTAATTATGAAAGGTTTCACAAGCTTAACAAAGAAAAGAAGAACATAATTCGTCCTTTTATTATTTCTATTTTCGCATTTAAATAACGACTGGAGTAAACTGAATTAATTTAATTTCAAGCCAAGCAAAGTAAGAAAGTTTGTGAGGTTTATCAACTCGAATATTCCTGAGGCTCTAAATTAATCCTTTCCGCTCATTAAGAAGGAAGAAAAATAAAAGTATTTCCAACGAACGAAAAGGAAAAAACTGACACCGATCTCATAATTAATACCTGTAGTAATTTACCTTTCTGCGACATTTGAGTTCATTTAATTAACGAAGAAAAGGACTCTTTGCTATTTGTAAAATTTTCAGAATTTCAGCCACCAGAAAATCTTGGAGCAAGACTAGGCAATTCCGACAACTTCTTTCCCTTGAATTATTCACGTTATAGCTGTCCGCAAGCCATCCATTGATTAAATTTTCAGGCAAAACCAAAACAGAGGCGTTTTATAGCACTACTTGTTAAGAAGGCCTGTTGTATTCCCCTTATTAGCCAGAATGACACCATTAAACATGAATAAATGTTGAAAGGAAAAACCAGTTTCGTAAAATACTTGTCAAATAGAAATCCTACGTAGAGATAAGACCGCCTACTGAGTTTAAATTATTAATCTTACGAGTATCATTAGGTCTTTTAGAAGAAAAAACATTATAAATATGACTGTTACATGTAATAAGAGAGGAAACTATCAGAAACGTATAATCATAAAATTGGTTAGGAATTTACTTCATCCTTTAGTTTAGTCCACACATTAAGTTCAGAGAAGTTCTGACATAAGTACTATAATTTAAAAAAACTGTTGTATCAAAAGATAATTAAGTCAACTGAAAAGATGGAAACATTAACATACAGTCGGAGGCATGCATATAGAAAGTGACATTACTAATGATTTGAATTCTATGCCTCAGACTGCATGTTAATTTATTTCTTATTTATTTCTTTTTAGTTACTTAATATTATGTCACCATGATATACCTTTTTGAATAAGCCCTTTAATTTGACACTCATATTGCGGTAGTCAAAGTAATTTATTTTTTCACTTCCTATAATGGCACCGTACAGCTGCCATTTTTTTAACGTTACTACCTTAAGAAAACTTTGGGCTAACAAGACAAATCTAACGATATAATATACATAGAAATCCGTTTAGCCGTTTGAAAGATTATATGAGGTAATAAAGAATATAAGATACTAAAATACAAGATATGCACGAAAAACATAACCTCTCTCTGCAAACTATTAAATTGCGTGCGATATTGCCACGAACTGTGTGCTTAAAGCAAACGTGCTAAAGTTCCGTATACGTTTCCTGAATATTTTAGAGGAAAACTATAGATATAATTCACTGTTCCTCCTTGTTCCTCCAGGTGATTTATAGCACATCTTTGTTCTAACAGTCCCGACATTCTCACCGAATGAACGACTACCATTCATTGGATGCCAAGCAGAGATTTTATTAAAAATATTTTATTACGCTCGCTCATACATTTTACCTGCGAGGTTCTATGGGACAATGTAAAAATTGTGTTACCACACCGATGAATGGCTTCAGAAAATCACAGCTGCAGCAAACCAACAAAAAAACAAAACAAGTTGAAAAGCTCACCTTTGTGAACTTGTGTTTTTCGATCAATGAAACGCTTTTATTGTCTTTCTTTGGAAAAATTGAACAAATGTTTTTGTTCATAATGTTAGAATTGAACAAATGTTTTTGTTCATAATGTTAGAAAGTAATCTACTCCTGCGAGGTTGTTGGTGTTTTAAAAATAACCCTGTTTTTGTGAAAGTGCACATAATTTATTTAAGCATTGGTAATTATTCCCTTAGAGCAACACGGGCTTCCTGGTACAGAAGCCGGCGTTGTTCTAAGGTAATTTCACGTAGCCAAGCGTAAACAGTGAACAGATTTATTTTTTCTATATTTTTCGTAAGTGTAGTAAATGATACATTATCAACAATAAAATACTGAACTGACTGAACTGAAATTCATATTCTTTCTTATCATAATATTTAGGTATATACGACTCCGCTTCTCGGCTCGTATTAAAATTTCTGAAGTGGAAATTTGTTCGAGGTCTCGGCTCTCTCGTCTCTAATTAATAGCTTATAAAGGTACTTATCAGTAGCAATTTTCTCATTTAATTATAGCACAACTTTCAATAATTACGTACTAGTATTTAGAAAATAAACGCTCCAATTAATTTACCCATCTTTTAGAAAATTGTGAGAGTTGTCAGGAGAACTAAATACTAAATATTTAAGTTGTATGTAAAACTTATTAGATAAAACTCATGTGCACATCCTTTCTAATATTATAAATGCGAAAGTCCGTTTGTTTGTTTGTTACACTTTCACGTCTTAACTACTCAACCGATTATCATGAAATTTTGCATGCACGTTGTCAGGGATGCAGAGAAGGACATAGGGTACCTTTCATCCCGAAAAAAGGAACTGTTCCCGAGGGAGAGACAAAATACTATCCACGCGGACGAAGTCGCGGGCGGCCGCTAGTATACCATAAAATCGTTAAAATGAAACACGAAAATAGAGAATAGTAGTGCAATCAAAAACAAAGAACTTGATTCAATAAATCAAAATCATTGTCATAAGTTATAACGCCAAGACTCAAAATATCTCATTTCTCATTTCTAAAAAAATTATAAGTTTAAATCGATATCGAAAGCGTTCTTCTTCGGAACGAAAACAAATTAGTCGCAAAACGGGATTTGTTTTTGTTCGCTGTTTGAGACCATCACAGTCCAAACTTTGCAATCCCAGAGCGCAGAGCCATAAGACTAAATCCACTTAGCAAAAATTGATTCGAAACGTTAGAATTTCAAATTAATTTATTCGCTCGCTATCTTTACGACAGAAAATTCATTTTATGTTTGTAAGGATTCGGGGACGTCTCTGGATGGATTTATTCGAGGTTTATTAACCATTAAGTGAGATTAACTGGCTCCTCTATGTGGTTACTTTGATGGCAGCTACGTGATAGTACCTACGCCTTATATCATGGTTATATTACACCGCGCCCTCGGTGACTCCTCGTCAACCCTAGTTTGACATTAAAAAGAAATAAACTATACAACTTTATACCTAGTAACAAGGTACAGTTTATTCGTCTGTAATGTTTATCTTTTTTATCTGAAAGGAGAGAGATTTCGGGTTTTAGCGATGTTGTTTGCCTGATATCTTCAGATTGTGTATACCTAAGTAAGTAAATCAATGCACTTTTTTACCATTATCAGTCAGCTAAGAAAAGCTTTTAGGTAAACGCACAGGTTAGGTGAAGCATCTAACGAAAAAACTGATCCTCATAGATTAGAGGATATCTAACAAAGTCCAGCCAAGAAATTAGAGTACAAAATACACGAATATTTTTATCCATTGATTCTTTACTCGTCTTATTATTTTTTCTACAATTTTTATTATTTTAAGCTAAGCAAACATTTTTTCATTTATTTCACCCCTCCTTATATCTACTTAGTTCTGACCTCAAACCGAAGGGTAGCGGTCTAAATGCCGATAATAATCCTATCTAATATTCCTCTCGGATCAGGTGTTCATCGAGCCCTCATGTTTGCGAAGGGAATTTCCGCAGGTCACATAACCATAATAGGGGTAAGTATTTGAGAGGGTACGTATCAGAATGTCTAAAGTTAGAATGTCTAAGCTTAAAATGGCAAAGTTTAAAATGTCAAAAATTTTAATGTCTAACGATTAAAACGTCGAAAGTTCAAAATGTCAAACGGTCAGATAGTCCTAAATAAAAATGTCTAAGTTTAAATGATCAAAACTTAAAATGTCTAATAAACCAAATACCTATAATAACGTATAGAATTTACTTTTGCCTTTCTTTCATTTAGGTTCTCATAGGTTAAATAATTGCGTGTTAACCTCTATGCCTCCGCCGCACATCACCATAGCCGCGCCGCTCCCTGATTCGGTAGCCGGTGCCAGTCACTGATTCAGTAGCAGGCGAACAAAATCTACCAATTGAGTTTGAAATAGATTCGATTTTTCTGGCGCTTCGCCGGCCGCGGCACGCTTGCTTCGCTCACTCGGCTCGCGCGCTGGGTTCATGTCAACCTAACATGCTCGTCGCTACGCTCCTCGCACCTATGTCGTGACCCACGGTCTACGGTTTTTAAGTCCCAGTAGACTAGTTTAGACTCATTTCCGGGAGCTAAAGTTGCAATAAAGCATTTCAGGCGAAGCCCAAAGACACCTCCACAGACTCAATTAACCTCAAAGAAGGCGATTCGTTCTAAGATCCAAACCAATTCAAATAAATCATTGTGAACTTAGACTTAATGACCATTGATATTTTAACTCGTCAAGTATTTGATACGTTTGATACTTTGAATTTTGCTATTTCAATTTATACATAATGATTTTAGACATTTTAAACAATTTGAATTTAGATTTTTGGCATTTTGAACTTTGCCATTTTAAGACATTTTAAGAGATTTTAACTTTAGACATTCAGATACATACCCATTTGAGAACCAAATAGTTTGGTGTAGATAGTATTAATTGATGAATACAGACAGATACATTATAGATAACAGACTTTGATAAATTCGGCAAGTTAATTAATTAATTGGTGTTACAACTGAAATTTAGAGACAAGTGTGAGGCAAATAATTAAATCTAACATGTACTCTGTTTGCGGGTTAAACCTACGAGTATGTATCAATATTTTAGACTTGTACTATTATTGTATTCTGTTTCGTAGAAAACAATATCTTCCAGTTTAACATTTAAATCATTCAAGTAAAACAGTTTGGCAAATTTTCGGACATTAAGTTTAATATGAAGTTATTTAGATCCAGAAGTAGTCCATCTCTCATAATTTAAACTAGAGTAAATACAATCAGCATCATCAACATAATTATCAGCAGCGGCACGACACCTACTGCTGGGTATAGTCCTCCCCCAAAAATCTCCACGAAGATCGGTCCTGTGTCGCCCGCAACCAGCGGATTCCCGTGACCTTCACCATCGTCGATCCACCTTGTCGGGGGCGTACCCACCACGGAGCGTCGTCCGGTGCGCGGTTGCAGAACCTTTCTGCTCTAACGCCAACGGCCATCGGTTCTTCTTGCTATATTTCCTGCCCACTGCAGAGCAATCCTTCGACATAATATCCTGTTACTTTAGTTCTGCTACGGATGTCCTCATTTCTGATTCGATCACCCAGGGAAACGCCGAGCATGGTTCTCGTCATTGCACGCTGGGTAACCTTGAGTCTCCTATGAGTTTCGTACCCTAGTCATCACGGGCAACACACACTGGTCATAGACTTTCGCCTTGAGACTGAGGTAAGTCTACGTATAGTAAAGTACTATTGTATTTTTCAAAAATACAATAGTAAAAATAACCGTAAAAATAAATAGGTACTACCTAGGTAACTTTAAAAATATAATAGGACTTTGCAGTTGATTTGATTTTGGTTTTTCGTAAATTTTTGTGTTCATTTTCAATGCTCCGATTCTTGCAGGGACTGTAAAATCTGTGAATTTTTTGTATTCGAGTAGAATTAAAGATTAATGCGAAGGAATACATTCGTTCTAAATGTTTCTTTGTGAGGGTTTTTAAAATTATTAGCATACAGGTAAATTTTTCTTGTTGAAGAAAGCGTCGCGACAAATATTTTTGATCAAAATATATTGTTATACTTGTTTTTTTGGTAGCCTGTCATTTTTAAAATAATGGCTTTTACCTCTTCATGGTGGACCAAAATAGTTCAAAGAACAACTTTTTCATCAATTTAGCACTCGCTCATTACCAATTTAATTAATGTGATCAGTGGACTTCAAACTAAAGTCATCATGAGGCAAGCAAAATCATCTATCCAAGAAATAATGTCTTGTAATTTACACTGCTGTTAGATATTTTTATTTAAATTACGGACAAAACACGTTTACTACAGTACCTACTTTCGAGTTTTGTTTTATAATATTGGTTTGTTGCTTAATAGTCAATTTAACCATTTCAAGACACCCACTCCTACAACCAAAATCTTAAGCCGTCTTTTGTTTATATGATCCGTCTGCACTTACTTTGCTATTACGCGATATGACACTGAGATTCTGATCTCGGCTTAATTATTGTGAAAGGGTTGGGTCTGGTTGGGACAAAGGCTGTAAAGCGGCACTTTGTGGACTACAGCCTTCAGGAAAGTCAACATTACACGACAACAATGGGCCGTTTTGATTAAGTCCGTTGTTCATGATTATTAAGGTTACAATAAAATATAGTATCTACATCTACTATATGTACTATGCGAGCCAAATAAGAATAGTACTGTGAAAGCGGCCATTTTTGTTTGCGTTTCGCTTCCACTTCAGGGTGTAGGAATGTGCAAGAAAAGGAACAAAGATGAAAATGGCCGTTTGACAGTACTATTCTTATTTGGCGCGCATAGTATATAGAAATAACATTATTAACTTTTCAATATGAACGACCAAATCTAACAAAATTCAAGTTAGATAAATGAAAAAATTCCAACCGATACTTTAGTTTTTACCTTACATTATTAGTTGCAATGTAGTTAATTGATATTTTTCCGTATTAAATAATTAATAAGTATACTATTTAGAAATAAAACTATTAACTTTTGTCTAGTAAGCGACCAAATCTAATAGAATTCAAGTTAGATAAATAAAAAATTATCCAACCGATATTTTAGTTTTTACCTTTACAAAATTAGATAGTTACCTAGGATATTTTTCTAAATAAAAAAGTGCGAGAGAGAATAAAAAGTTTTTTACGTTCCGCCCCGCCGCACTTCCGATCTGTATTCACGCTTGGCGCGACGGCGGCGTGGCGCGACGGGACGCGACACGTCGCTCCACGCCGGCCTGTGTGACGTCGTCCATAGTATCTAGTACATTACAACTTCTCAGCGTCGCGTTGCCGTCCCGTCCCGTCACGCCACGCCCGCTGTGTGGCTTGGCCTTAAGGCTACCCATGTTAAGGCATCGAATTGAAAACCAATATCCAAAAGCTTTTCATAGGCCTTTTACAAAACTACTGACTATAGAAAGTAAAAAGATTGCAATTAAATAAATCAAAACAAGGTAAGTTATGATTATGAATTATGTTTTGAGTAAGAAGTGCCATACATACAGATAATATAAAACAGTTTTTTTTACAAACAATTTGATTAAAAATAACATCGTAATTTTAAACTCACCAAACAGTTATTTTCCGAGACATTACATTCATACATGCGAGTTGAATTGACATAGATTAATAAATAATATAAAATAATGGTCAAACAGATAACTTTTCTGGGGCGTCCATAAATATTGAAATATATCCTTTAGTACCTAGTCTCTGCGAATATATCCATATTATTTTACATCCAATAGGGTAGGAACTTTCGGAAATATATGACGGTGATTTAAAAGGTTTTCAGTGTTCACAACGACGAGTTTGATCCATATAAAGCGTTTTATTACAAACCTGTTTCAGTTTTCAGCTGTTCAACAGAGTAAAGATTGTCCCTTAACAGGGATTTAGGTGAAAATACAACAGTCTTTATGCAAACTAGCAATATACTTAACCAATTTTGCTTCAATCAGTACACAAATAGTAGATTATTGCATCGAGCACAAAGTAAATTAATCTAATCTAACAGGCACGAGGGCAATATAAATTACTTAAGGCGAGGTGCATAATCTGCTTTTCTTTCAACTATTACCTATAGGAATAGTAGATAAAAGAAACTCATATCAAACAGTTAAAATAGAAGTTTAATTATTGAAATTAAAACATTGCTATAACATTGTCGGCTTCATTTAGAATGTTTTCCGGAGTTAATGTGTCGCTAGATGATTCCATTTAATATAATTTAATAAGCCGAAGCACTCAAAATCAGATAGTGTCACACTTTATCGTTTCCAAAAAATTTTGTCAAGCAAAATTAACAAAGTTCCCGCCAAAACACTTTTTTAAATTTCTTTCATTTCTAAATCAGAGTTAGCAGCAATCATTTTTTAAATTTGGAACAAGTAGGATATAAACGAATAATACGTACGTAAAAAAGAGTATTGATATCGGCTGGCTAAATAGAGCTAATCCATTGAGATTGGCACCTTGTTGGCACCTTTTGGTGCGATAAAAAAAACTGTGCAATAAATGTAATTTTTATTGCTCTAGAGCATTAATGACTCGCTTTGTACTGAGTTTTTAGTGTGATTGTGATGAAATTAAAGCATAGTTGGAAGAAAAATATTTCTTTTTACCATCGCCACTCGAAAAAGTGCGTCTAATTCATTGATAACAGTGTATAAAACGCGATTTTTTTTCACCGAGTGAATAAAATTATTTTGAATTTGGAACAAGCACGCATCAAAAAAAAATGAAACGTGATAAAAGTATGGAGCTATTCCATAGATAAAGCCATAGCTATATAATTAAATAAAAAAACTGCCAATTTTAGTCATGTTCTTTTTAGTGTCTTAACTTTGGGTTCTTTTTTTATCTATTATAGGAAAATTACACATGTTTGACATGTTCAGTCTGGCATCAGTCCATTTTATCAGGGTACGATCATCAGGTCTGGAAAAAAATTGTACTTAATCTCCCTCTTATCGTGGTTGTTTAAAATTTATCGATTTCCTACCTAAATTATATTAAAATGTGATAACTATAATCCTATATGACTATAGTACTTCTATTTGTTTTCTCGCAGTCGATGGTAAAAAGTAACTCTACTTTACAAAGTAACTCGTGAAAAAAAAATTCAACTCGGTCCTTCTTCGCTCATGATTCTACTCTTGAATCCTTCGCTACTCGGAATCCAACTTACAGCCGGTTTCTGAATTGAGAATTTAACGTTGAGAACAACTTAACAACAATGAAAGGAAAAAATATGAAATCCAATCACGATCGATCCATTACAAATAAAAAAATTCACAGATCTCGTGCCTTTCACGACCTTCTGGTACATTGAAAATAAATTTAATGAATTTAACAAAATATTTTAATGAAAGGTAACCTAAGTACTATGTATAACTAAAACATTTGAATTTCTAAATAAATTAACCCTAATAAAAAAATAAATCAAAATCAAGTGCAGCATGCGAGACTCTCGCGCCGACTTCATCATCACTCGAATGTGCGATAGCAACCCTCATGTTTACCTAGGCATCATCATCACACTCTCATTCTCAGAGATCGTTGTAAAATTTGGAATCGCATAGTCACTAAGAAAGACGTGACTGATCGAGTCATTTCAAATCTCGAAATTGAAATAGCAACCCACGATATATAATATTTTGGATCTAGTAGAGGCAAACTAAAACCTCTCTTCTGTTCAACTTTCGCTCAAGATTCGTTTATCCGTTTCGCTACACACAAAAACTCACTACGACGCCTAGCACGTGTAGGTACTGGAAATAATAGCGTCATCTCTTTTGCTCCTACAGTTATTGCTAACACTACTTTCTCTTTCGTTTTCACATAGTAAGCGACGTCACTTACTTGAATATGGACTTATGGAGACATTTCAGTGCAGTCACACTATGGTACCGCCCCGCGCCGCCGTATCTAACGATTTTTAAATCTTTAACTAGATCTGGAATCAGCTCTCGCTTCACGCTCTATTCACGTCATACCATCTGTTGACCTGCTAGAGCTAATCAATATCAATATTATGGTTTTAATATATATCTAAATACTTTTTTATTTATATAAAATGTGGAAATAAATACAAAATATAAAACACTATTACAAGCTTTGAAATATACAATTATTTAAAAACTTCAATCGTACCTACTACGTATTACCATTATCCCGCGCCGCGCACGTCGCCCGCGGTATCCCAACATTTCGCTTCATAAAGGATAAGCTACAGCCCAGACCGTAAGAGTCAGGGACATATTATACTTATTTCAGTAGGTAGCCTAACTCAATATCTCTACGGGTTTGTTTCATTTTTTCGATATCGCTTTTCGTTTTTGAGAAATTGTCGATTAAGTGAGAAAAGACCCCGAAAAATTGTGTCATTTTTCTACATTTATGCGATTTTCGAAAAAAGTTTTTGACTTTTTCAAAATTTTTTTTCACCATATTGTAGCCATTGCTGAGACGCATCTTTTGACATTTAGTACATACACGTAGACCCAAAACTCACGGGACCAGGGCAATGTCTCACTTTGGCTGAAATTTGGTACATTACCGAAGCGATCGAAAAAACATTTTCAATGTTAAAACCGATAATGAATACCGGTTTTTTTACTTGTAATGGAACATCTAAGTATAGTTAGAGAAAAACTCAATTTAAAGTGATTTGAGAAAAACTAGTTAATGACGAATGAAACGCAGGAAACTTAAGTCGTCATCAACTATTTGAGCAAAACTTAACTGATTCCCACTAAAATGCTCAGTTCAGAAACCGGCGGCGGTTAGTGCCTCGAATTAAATTTTCCTTTTTTTTCACTTGTTGTTAATCTACTATTTTTATTTTATTTATCTGACAAATAGTTATTATTTTGATTATTCTTTGTTTTTGAACGTTAAGTACCTACTTCGTATACGTAGGTATTTCGCACCGGTTATCTTTAATAATAAAGCTGTAACACTATGCATAAAACGCGTGTATAGTTCGTTAATGGATTACTTATAGTTGTTATCAGATATACTTTATTTTATTACACCACGATACAGTAAAATCATTGGAATAAAAACAACTGAACAATTTTATCGCTAAAAATCGATTTCTTTCAGATCGGTGCTGTGCAGAGATTTCAGGGGTCATCCTCTTAAATAATTTGCACTCTACGAGAGTGCTCCTACGACCCCTGAAAAATTGAAGTGCAAATACTAAGCAATAATTTTCCTTTCACCTAAAACCGTAGTGCACATTTTGTTCAGAAATGGCTTGAAATACCCCGTGACCAATGTCCACACACAACGGCTGACCTCCGGAATTTCTGGAACGTGTTACGTGTCGAAGATCGTTTTGTAAACCAAGTACCAAGAACTTGTACCAGTCAAATTCACAACATCACATCTCTATTCTAGAGATAGAAGGTTTATAATCCAATTGAAATCTCATTCGGGAGTGACAAATGAAGTTGGTAAATTTTCTTTATGTCGTGCACAGGGATTCAATGTCATCTTCCTTATGTTTCAAGGGACTGCCGTAAGGTAAAATAATATTGCTCGGATAGATGAAACGTTTTCGTGATGTTTTGCAACGAAATTCAGCATGTTATTTTATGACTTCGAGTATTAAATTGCGTATATTCCTGTCCGCAAACATTTTGCTGAATTCCTTTGTTAGGTAGTTAAAAATGTTTATCCAAAAAACTGTATTTTTTATCGAACTCTCATTATATTGCGTGAATATGGGCCTCAATTGGCCGGTTTTTAATTATTCGATATCCTATTACATACAACGTGTTACAAAAACCTCTAAATATGAAATTGTATTTGCTTTTGCCCATTAATGAGATTGATTATCGGAAACAATAGTTCACTTGCGTCTAGGGTTGTCACTTTGCAGTTTTCCATACAAATAAAAACCAAAATTTTACTGGTTGTATACAAAGTTATTTTTAGTTAATACAAAACCTCTCGTGGGGTTGATCCATCAAACTGAACAACTTTCATTATTGGACCAACCTCGAAATCACGAAAAAAAAAATTCACTGATCTCGTGCCTTTCACGACCTTCTGGTACATTGAAAATGAATTTATTGAAATAAAAAAAATCCTTAGTTTGAATTAGTACTTACAATACTGAAATCACAGCAAATCTACTTTTCTATGATTCGGGTGTATGAAATTCAAATAAAAATATTTAATTGTTATAAACATTAAAATTTTATTGAAAGGTAGTACTACTATAACCTAAAATATATAAAAAAATCTAAGTTTTGTTTTGAAGTACGTGTTTCAACTACGTCAAACCTCCATAGCAACTCAGGGACGCGACACGCATCTAAGGAGCGCGCTTCCCGAAATTACGCCAACACGCTACATTATTGTAGTGTATGTAGCCCTCGTTGAAACGCGTCTTTTGAGGCTTCAACCATTCATGTAGGTAGAGGTAGCCTTAAAACTTACGATACCAAGACGATGTCGGACTCTGAGCGAAAATGGGGGCTACTCAAGCGATCGAAAAATCATTTTTCAATGTTAAAGGTTAAGCTACAGGGCAAATCCTTTACCCGATCGTCTTTGTTTTAGGCTCAAATTGTAGCTGACTAAGTTGTTCAGAGGATATTTTCTCAAAATTTAGATATCATTCTTTGTTGCCAAAATATCGAGCGCCAAAATCAAAAAATCGGAATAAAAATGAGATATTTTTCAACTATTTCGGCCATGTTTTTTTTCGTTTTTTATTTTCTCGAATACATAATTCTTTTTGCACCTTGCAGCTCTCGTGAATACGCGTCTTTTAAGTCTTTTTTTAATATCATATCTTCACAACCCTTTGATATATAAAGGGATCGCACTTTTTCGTGAAATCGGAGCCTATACTGGAGCGAACGAAAAGACATTTTCAATGTCAAAATCAGCTGCTCCATACAAAAGCACAATCCTACTCCATCGAAATGTATGAAACAGCAGATTTTTTTCGCAATTTCAAGGTTGGTCCCATAATGAAAGTTGTTCAGTTTGATGGTCTGATCAACCCCACGAGAGGTTTTGTATTAACTAAAAATAACCTTGTATAATGAAACACTCTAATAGTGTACACTACACTACCACATTTACAGTTAATTTTCGAAAATATTCCTTTCACAACTGTTTTAGGTTATTCCCAATAGTCCTATTATTCTGTTGTCTGAACATGACCTTTGAAATTGGTAACTCATCTTTGTGCCGCTTAACGCCTTTTGTTCAAACAAAGCACCCTTAACCCTAAGCTGAATTAAGCTAACAACTGAAGTTGAAGGCAACACACAATGGATAACAAATTACACTTGGCGATTATTTGGAAGGGCAGTTAGAGGGCGATGTATGGCGCCATTTGGATGGAAAATTCAGAAACATGTCGCAGACGTGCCTCCTGGCGACTTTTCCCGCATCATCGTTTATGTTGTCCCTTTTTCGCCCTAGGCACCAGGCACGAGGGTCATATACAAGGTTATTTTTAGTTAATACAAAACCTCTTGTGGGGTTGATCAGACCATCAAACTCAACAACTTTCAATATGAGACCAACCTCAAAATCACGAAAAAAAATCAGCTGTTCCATACAAAATTACAATCCTACTCCATCGAAATGTATAAAACAGCAGATTTGTTTTCGCGATTTCAAGGATGGTCCCATAATGAAAGTTGTTCGGTTTGATGGTCTGATCAACCCCACGAGAGGTTTTGTATTAACTAAAAATAACCTTGTAAATCTAATGAAGTGTAACTTCTATAAGTTTTCAAGTACGCGGCGGGGCAGGCAGGGACGCACCTTTTTAATTTGGATGGGTTTCACGGCCAAGAGTATAGCGGTTAATAGTTATTTGTTATACAAGTGACCAAAATCAATATGTGCTGCGAGTGGCGACTTTAAATCACGAACTAGCGAAGTAGTCTAATATAGACTACTGAGCACAGTGAGTGATTTAAAGGCACGAGGCAGAACAACATTTTGGTCTCATGTAAAACATACAACTTTTCACCTCGACCAGCGAGAAAATTTTCACGTGACTTTCCTGGTAAAAAAGCTTAATTCAGCATTAGAAACTTGTTCACTTAACTCTTTTGGAGTTAGGAAACTATCTTCATCGGTGGACACATTCATTTTTGTAATTTATCACAAAAATAATTCAATCAAACCTATGCGGAAAAATTTTATTCATAGAGTCAGTAAAGTAGATTCCCTTCATTTTGATTACATTACGTTGTGTTTTTCACTTATTCATTAATATTCCGTCTTATTTATTTATTTATAATCATAAACCATATAATTTGTTGATAAATTTCATTAATTTTTCTTATTTCATATTTGTTTCATAAACGTGACCTCATTACCTCCATACTCTTTATTTCGAATTATCAACCTTCTTTTTTAACAATCCTTATTTAAAACTCCTTGGTATATCCGTGCATTTTATTTTTTTACTTTTTAATCCGTGTATGACACCATAAAGCACTCTATCTATCCTTTTCTCACATATCAATTTTACAAGTGTCATCCTTGTCACTTTATTTGTTTTTTCTTTATTATTTTAAAAGTTGGTGTTAGAAATTAAAAAAGCACTTTGTCTCACGCTCGCAGCAAAAATCGATTTTGCTGCGTGTTTTTACGCGCCAAAAGCACCCTTTTCGTGCTGGAGAGGTGAAAATTTTTTTTTCCACTGTACCCTCAAAGGAACGGCCAAGGGTACGCAGGAAAAAAAGGGGTTTGGCACTATCATAATACTTACATATTATTTAAAAAGGAATGATTTATTTAAAAGCATTTTAAGATCGATTGACGTTTCTATACACGGCTGTAGATATCTAAGGATCAAATGAAATAACACATCGTTTTCAGAGTTCGGAGTTCGGGAGTAAAAAATGGCGTGTAAACAAACACGGAACCTTCGTTACACAAATGAGGATTAACTTTACACGTTGGCTAATTAACTACGTGCTAATTATCCGCTTTGTGAGGGAAGCGCTGTAAACTGTGACGTCACCCATTTATCTGACCTTTCCTGTCACAAACACATCCGCTGTCCAAAGTACAATTAGTCATTTAAAATAGGATTTTTATAAAAATATCTTTACATCCCCATTTCCGCACGTTGCGTTGACGGTTTAATACAAATTTTGTTGTGGGGTAGAGTTTTATAAAATTGGAGCTTGTTCGTAAGCTATTTATAAGGTCATTAAGATATCATGTAGGTACTTATAAAGAACTAATAAAATAATATGTAGGTACTATTAAGAATGATACCTAATACCTTACATCTTGAACAATATTATAACCTCATTTGAATTGAAGAAAAAAATACATTTTTAAATCAAAGGATGCAATTACCTATTTGTTCTTAATCTGTATATTCCTTTAAGTTTTTCTCATAATGGAGAAACAAAAAAAAATTATTAATTTTAAATTACTCCATTTACTTACATAAATAGTATATTTATTTAAAACCTTCAAAATATAAAAATAAGGGACAAACCCTTCATCATAGAAACCAACTCTATGTTCCGTCGTAAACAAAAATTCAACATAAAATTTTGATATCACCCCTTACAATACCGTACACCGTTAGATGTTATGCCATTCTAACCCTTGTCACACATCCTCGTCTGTTGCAGACCCTCACGAGCTACCAAGGCCTTACCATGTGCTCTGGGCTTATTTTTCAATAGTTACCCCTGCTATGTTCATCAGCCATTTTTAATGTCCCCACTGCTGGGGCACAGGCCTTCCTTATGGGTGGATAAGGAGGATGGGCCATACCCCACCACGGGGGCCCAATGCAGATTGGTGGGTGTTAACGACGGCAAATGCAGCCGGGACAAACGGCTTAACGTGCCTTTCGAAGCACGGAGCAGCTCGAGATAATAAATTGGTCACCCATTTAGCTCCTCTGTTTTGAAAAACTTATATACTACTCTGTGTAAAAAGTATCGGGAATATGTCAATAAAAAGACCCGCGTAAAAGAGGTCGTTCTAATTTTTTTACTGCATGTTGGTAGCACTGTACAGATTAAGCGCGCAAAATTTGAGCGGGATCTGTCATTAAGGCCCTCCGCTGCCTTGAGCGGGATCCCGGCGCGGGCGTCCGCTCCAGGTGCTGTTTCCTGTATTTTCATAGAGCAGCGCTGCGTGTGGCGGAATGCCCGCCGCACGTGGCGTGGGCGGCGAGCACGCTCGCGGGTCCCGCGCGACGGGTCACGCGAGCGGGGCTATTTCTTGTATATTTAGGCCCTCCGCTGCCTTGAACGGGAACCCGGCGCGGGTGTCCGCTCCGGGTGCTGTTTCCTGTATATTCATAGAGCAGCGCTGCGTGTGGCGGATTACCCGCCGCACGCTGCGCGGGCGGTGAGGCCGCCTCGCGGGGCAGGAGAGCACGCTCGCGGGTCCCGCGCGACGGGTCACGCGAGCGGGGCCGTTTCGTGTATATTCATAGAGCAGCGCTGCGTGTGGCGGAGTGCCCGCCGCATATTTTTCCGCAACGGAGCATGGCGCGGGTCCCCGCGACGGGCTGTTTGTCCGCGACGGAGCACGGCGCGGGCCCCCGCGACGGGCTCCCGCACCGTGTACCCGCGCCGGGATCCCGCTTAACGCAGCGGAGGGCCTCATAGAGCAGCGCTGCGTGTCCGAGCCCGCGACAGGCTATTTGTCCGCGACGGAGCACGGCGCGGGTCCCCGCGACGGGCTGTTTGTCCGCGACGGAGCACGGTGCGGGCCCCCGCGACGGGCTCCCGCACCGTGTACCCGCGCCGGGATCCCGCTCAAGGCAGCTGAGGGCCTTAATTTGTTTTAAACTACACTTTTTGTTGGTAATGGTTTTGAGTCCTCGGTGATGTTGATGATAATGCACCATCACACACAGCAATTATAGTGAAAGAGTTTTTAGCGAAAAATTCAACAAAAGTTCTCGACCAAGCACCGTATTCACCTGATAGGTATGGCTCCGTCTGACTTTTTTTTATTTCCCAAGTTAAAATTACCACTTCGAGGAAAACGTTTTTGAGTCGATAGAAGCCAAAAGAAAATTCACTGAATGAGCTAAAGGCCATACCGCAAATAGACTATGAAAAATGTATGGAAGACTGGGTGTAGCGGTAGAGATGTTGTCTTGCAAGCGATGGGGCCTACTTTGAAGGCGATAAAATAAATTTAGATGAATAATTTGTATTTTTTGTTTTATTGACAAATTCCCGATACTTAGTACACAGAATGTATATACTATGATTTTGCCTAGTGACTTATTAATGGGTAATACATTTGTCAGAAACTCGACGAAATGATCACTGACAGGCAGCGAGCGGCAAGCTGCAAAAACAAGTAGTAAAGGAACGTATAAACATTCACTCGTGAGACTCATCCAAAAAAGTCCCGCCAAGCGCGGAGATAATGAAAATGAATAAGAAAAGTATGCCTCCTACATATGCGCAGCATTGACGCAGCCACGACACAGGTGAAGGCAATTCGTAGTTCGGTACGAGTATGTGCCAAATACTGCCACTCGTACGTAGAGTTACGTAGAGAATTTTCCTTGTAAGGAATTCCTGACATGTTTGTCAGGAATTTAAGACATCTGTCAGGAAAACAGGGAAAAACTGTAGTTGTCAGGGATTTTTGAAAGCCCAAAAAAAATATTTTGGTTAAGAAAAATTATCGGACGTCAAGTTAAATAAAACAAATTGTCAGGAATTTTACTGAAAAGTCAGGGAAAAAGTCAGGAAATCTTATTTTTAGATCTGGTAACCCTACTCGTACAGGGATCGTTAGGAACAATGGCGGGGCTAGCTAATAGACTATTTGTTATGATGACGTCGATGAGTTCCCCGCTGTATCAAAAAAAGCGTATACTCCTTAAGGCTCAATTACATTACACAATTTTAAGCACGCGATTTCAAGACTAAGCATGGTGTAAACGGACTAAGACAGTAAGAATCTTAAAATCGTGCGGCCTAGCCCGCTCGATAATAAGATTCTTAAAATTGTGTCGTCTAAATGCACGCACGATTTCAAGACAGTCTAACTGTACCTACGACGGCACGTCAGATGTAACAGTTGTACTACAAAAACAAACTTTATACCTGAGGCATAAAGGCGTTCTCAAGGTCAACGAGTAGAGGTGATGTGAAAGACAGAGACAGACTCTGTCTGACTCGCGACAGATAGACGATACTGCCACAGTAAAAGATTAGTTCAAATAGGAATGTTGGTTTTAACACGTTTTCATATGGACCTTTTCTTTTTTATTTATTTATTTATATTAATATTTATAAGCAGGTAGGTTCGTTTATTTGTTTGTCTGCAAAAAGGGTATTTTATACTAGGTATACTAAGTAAGTACCTACCTACTTAGCTTCCCGATGAGCTAGGGACTTGAAATTTATAGGTAGGTAGGTTGTTTTTAACACGCTTTTATTAGGTTGCTTTCTCGTTTGCTTGTGTGTTTGTTTGTTTCTCCACAAAGTTTGCAAATGATTTAAAGTAGCTTTCGGAAGAACTAGAGACTTGAAACTTTGAACATAGGTCAGAACTGGAAGGCAATGCAATATTATGGTATCATTGGGCTGATCTGATGATGGAGCCGGAAGAAGGCCACAGGAAATCTATGATGAAACCATACAACCCCATCGTGCTTGGGCTCGTTAGGATCGTCTTGATAAGTACTTTAAAGAGAGACGAGGTCCAGACTCTGATGATGAACCTGGAAGGCCATGCCATTGGAACTTAATATTGAAACCATGCAACCACATTGAATTTGGGCTCCTTTGAATTGTCTTGACGAGTGCTTTGTTGGGAAATAGTGTCCAGGGTCTGATAATGGAGCCGGAAGAAGGACACTGGAACCCTTTAATAAAACCACGCTACCCCATTGAGTTTGGGCTCGTTTGAATCGTCTTGGCGAGTACTCTAATGGGAAATAGTGCCCAAGGATCTGATGATGGAGCCGAATGAAGGCCATAGGAACTCTATAATAAAACCATGCAACCCTATCGAGTTAGGGCTCGTTTGAATCATCTTGACGAGTACTTTGTTGGGAAATAGTGTAACGTATAATAACGCGATATCTAGATAGGTTGATACGTGCGCGACCGACAACAACGACGATGTGCACCTTCTGAGCCGGACGCCGTGGGCGGGCGTAGCGCGGGGTGGGTCACGCCGAGAGGCGGGCGGGTCACGCCGAGGGGCGGGCGGGTGCTGCTGCCGCGGCCCGCGCGCGAGCCGTCGCGTTCGCGTTGGTGTGCGGTGCGGTGCGGTGCAGCGTGTGCGTCCGTCAAGTTATTCACAAGAGCGACAGTCTTGTTTTGTTTTATACGATTCTTGCAATTTGCATTAAGTAAGTACCTACACATTAGTGGTTTTTATCTACTTAAATAAAATGATACTGGGTAATTAATATACCTACAACTACTTCATACCTACTAGGTAAAATATTTCTATTCGTGAGCCTTTCGAATTTTCAACCTAGTTAGATATTAATGTTATGTAGGTTCCTAATAGGTAGATAAAAGTTGAAAAAAGTGATTGATATAAGTAAGGAGATAGGTACCTAAAATTTTTTTTGACACGATGACTGCATATTGAAAATATTTATAATTAACCTCTTAACAAACAATCATTAAAGAAAAGGAATTTGGTATTAGGTAGGTGCTTAAATAACAAAAACAGAAAATAAAACAAATACAAAAACTACAATGTAAATAACTCCAATACTACGTTGATTGAAAAAGACATTAGAGACTTACTGCCTTCTCTTTTACTATGACAGTAAGCACGGCCGAGCGTGCTAGAAATTGTGTGGTGTAAATGCGCGCATTCTTAGTCGTTTTCAAGACAGTCTTAAAATCGCTTGCTTAAAATTGTATAGTGTAATTGAGCCTTTATTGCTTCAAGTACGGCTGGCGACATTTAGCCATATTTTTATACGTGTTACTCAAAGGAAAATCGTGACATTAATCTTGTACGTATAAAATACTTTGGGATACTGTTAATACTATAAACCATCCCTTATAATAAATTAAACAAATTGAAATAAAAAAATATGCTTCAAATCAGTAAAATGTTTTGTTTTTAAATATTTCATACTATCTTGCCTTTTTAAGCCGCCAGGCGAGTCATTGGGGAGATAGCAATCTGTACCCCGGATGGGCACCTTTTACAGTCGGTGGCTAATATGCCATTTAGCACCTCGTTAACACCCACCTTTGCGCAAAAGGCCCTGAATACATTTGGACGGTAACCCATGGGCGTACCCACGTTGGGGCAAGGTGGGGCGCTTGCCCCACCCTCCGCCCTGACTTTAAGCTAGATATTTTATTTTTATTTATGAATTTAATTGAAATACCAAATGACCGTTTCGTGACAGAACCTTCTTGTAGTTATTACAATTTAAACTGTTTTCTTAATGAATCTGAATTAAGGCATAAGTATTAATAATATAATATAATAATAAATATGTGAGACCAAAAATTCGGCGCAGAGCAAACTGAACGAAATGGAGTTGTTTGGGCTATTTCAGGGGTCGTCAGCAAAATTGCAGTTTGCGAGCCGCAAGCGGGCGGTCTTTCATTCGAGACCAGATTTTTCATTGCGCTTGGACAAAGTCATTACACCCATCCATTGATCGATTAAACCATCATCGCCGCATGACCCCGAGCGTGCTTCGCACGCCCCGTGACTACGTTATACCATCATTAATTGTAATGATTTCATCCAAACCATCATCGCCACACGTCCCGGAGCGCACAGCGCGCATTGATTATAATGATTTTATTCCATTCATCATCGTTGTACGTCCCAGAGCGCACGGCACGCTTCGCCCGCCGCGATTAGGTTGCAACATCATTGATTGTAATGATTTTATCCAAACCATCATCGCCACACGTCCCGGAGCGCACAGCGCGCATTGATTATAATGATTTTATTCCATTCATCATCGTTGTACGTCCCAGAGCGCACGGCGCGCTTCGCCCGCCGCGATTAGGTTGCAACATCATTGATTGTAATGATTTTATCCAAACCATCATCCCCACACGTTCCGGAGTGCGCGGTGCGCTTCGCCCGCCGCGAGCGAGCTATCGCGGTTGCGGCTTTTTGGGCTGCCCGTGTTTGAGGTCACCGTCGACTCGAAAAGAAGTAAAAAAAAAATGCACGGATATACCAAGGAGTTTTAAATAAGTATTGTTAAAAAAGAAGGTTGATAATTCGAAATAAAGAGTGTGGACGTAATGAGGTCGCATGTATGAAACAAATATGAAATAAGAAAAAATAATGAAATTTATTAACAAATTGTATGTTTTATGATTATAATTATGTGTGTTTTATGATTATATTTATTTATATAAATAATGAATAAGAGAAAAACCCAACGTAATGTAATCAAAACGACGGGAATCTACTTTACTGACTTTATGAATAAAATATTCAGCATAGGTTTGATCGAACCATTATTGTGATAAATTACAAAAATGAATGCGTCCAACGATGAAGATAGTTGTCTAACTCCAATAGAGTTAAGTGAATAAGTTTCTAATACTGAATTAAGCTTTTTACCCGGAAAGTCACGTGAAAATTTTCTCACTGGTAGAGGTGAAAAGTTATGTTTTACACGAGACCAAAATTTTGTTCTGCCTCGTGCCTTTAAATCACTCACTGTGCTTACTACTTCGCTAGTTCGTGATTTAAAGTCGCCACTCGCAGCACAAATTGATTTTGGTCACTTGTATAACAAATAACTATAACTTATTGTTTGGCAGGTTCGAACGTGGTTTGTCACATTTTCGAAACTAAAAACAACAATACACCGTAATTTTTTAAGTATAGCTAAAAATGAAATGGGGATTTCAGACCACGTAAATGAACAACTTTTACTATGGGGCCAACCACGGAATCTCGAAAAAAAGTCAGCTGTTCCTTAGAAAAGTACAACATCGACTCGACTGGACTCGAATATATGGAGCAGCTGATTTTTTTTCGCGATTCCGTGGTTGGCCCCATAGTAAAAGTTATTCATTTACGTGGTCTGAAATCCCCATTTCATTTTTAGATATACTTAAAAAATAACGGTGTATACTCGATATGTTTATAGAATGAGTGTATATGATTAGTATAAATTCTGGTGAAGTGATGTTTACAGAAAACTGGCTAACTTAGGAAAATTTAGTGGAATAAAGAAACTCACATACATATACGTATTAACATTGAACCCTGAACACGATAAGTACTTACACTCTTATTTTTTTCTTCAAAAAAATATTTTGTCTTTGTATGTAGCATAATATTATCTA
Organism: Agriphila tristella; assembly: GCA_928269145.1. Classification (NCBI taxonomy): domain Eukaryota; kingdom Metazoa; phylum Arthropoda; class Insecta; order Lepidoptera; family Crambidae; genus Agriphila; species Agriphila tristella. The sequence goes on along the minus strand of OV743436.1, from coordinate 22,278,165 downwards.
AAAATGAATATACTAAGTCGATGTTTGAGAGCGCGAATAAACTAAAACTTGAGTACGCAGTTCGTACGGCGAAGATAAATTCGAACATCTAGGAAACAGTGAGGCGGGAGGGATGGATTTATCCACGTAGCCAATTTTTACTTTTGGAAAAATAAGGAAAAAGAATGTGAAATATAAAAAAGAATATGACAACGAAATCCGCACTCCAATCCAAAGGCGTATTTGAGTTTACGCTTACTAAGGTACTGTGACCAAAGATGGCCCGGCTCTTATCATGGCCCACCTTTAAAAAAGAACAGTTATGGCTGTCCAATCTAATTAAAAATTCGTGGGTGTATGCGACTGCAGCCATAAACAATATTGCAACTTCATCCGACTATCAGCAAGCTGCCATTTTTAGGATGGCAAACAGTTTGCTGTGTTGCGTCTAACTAGTACACGTTTTCTAACTTTAGAAGAGTAAGTCTTTATTAAAAATTAGCAAGAATAAGTAGATTTTCTTTGTTTTAACTAGTTTAACTACATTCTTAATCTGTTTGCCATTAAATTACCGGTAAGTTTTATTAATTTCTTATTTTTCTTGCTTTTATCACAATTTATATTGAACTGGGGTAAAGTTTCCTATGAAAGCCCACCCTATTGGTCCAAAAGATAGCCCACTTTTTTATTTCCAATTAAAAGTGTTTTAAGTATTATAGAAACAATTTATATAATAAATAACATAAATATAAAATTAGTTGGTGAAGAATTTGGTGTTGAATAGTTTGATTTTTTAATTGTTACTAAATTATGATTTTCTAATGCTTCTTTTTTTGCATTAAATGCAATTATCAAATATATTATAAGTCATTATAATCAAAATAATCAATTAAATTACTTTTTTTGGTGGATTCATGCTTTTGTTTTAGGTTTTTAAAGTAAATGTAAGTCGATTTTTCAATACCCCTAACTTGGCCCACGTACCAAGAGCATCGAAAATAAATCACCGAATAAAGATTTTGTTACCTACTATTCGGATGAATTTCTGTTTGTGTGATATATTCAATTTTATAAACTTATGGTCGTTTTTTAATAACTTTAATTTTTAATAGATTTAAGATGGCCCATAGCCAAAATATGGGTAATATTTTAGACTTTTGTTATTAGTTATCCATGAAAATTGTATTTCTCGATCAGTATTAAAAGAAAAACATATTTAGATATTGGTAAAGCATAGATTTAAATTAATATATTACGGGCCTTGTTAGGTGACCACCTTCCTAAGATGGCCCAACATCGACTTTTACAAAATGGTGCTTTTTTTCTATTATCATCGAAATAATATCGCATTTTTTTATAAATTGTATTTTTCAATTAAATACCCTAGTTTTATATTTATGTTTTTTCTTTATAATATCCAAATTGACGATTTCACAAGGTTTTGAAATTAGGTGGGCCTTACAGGGTGCCAGTACCTTATACTCGATTTAGCGACTGATGTAGTTAAGAGTCCGTACACATTTTGCCGCTGACTGACGGACGCTCTCTTGCTAGCACGTTTCATGTTTTCTCAGGATTTCTTAAATCTGAGTGCGTAACTGAAAAAAAAATGTTTAATTACAAAAAAAACCGACTTCAAAAAACCTGAAAATAAAAACAAAATAGCTTCAAAAATAAATACCTCTAAAAAGCCAGAAATAATTTTCAAATCACTAGATACCTACGCATATCACTGTAATAAAACACGTCTAATGAAGTCGGGTGGGGCTGGATCTCAACTTTTTTTTTACTCTTAGAGCCCCACCCGACTTCATTAGACGTGTTTTATTACAGTGATATGCGTAGGTATCTAGTGATTTAAATATTATTTCTTGCTTTTTAGTGGTATTTATTTTTGAAGCTATTTTTGTTTTTATTTTAAGGTTTTTGAAGTCGGTTTTTTTTGTTTTTAAACATTTTTTTATTTTATTCTTTTTAGTGTAATCACTATACGGTTCCTATTTGATTTTGAGGAGTTCCCTGGTGTATCTTTGAAATCCAAGGTCCAATAACAATGAAATCAAAATGGTATCATCTATAAAGTATCCTCTTTTAAACAAAAAAAGAATCATCTAAATCGGTATATAAACAAAGAAGATATGGTTGATCATCCGTATAAGTTCACAAAATGGTAACGAAAACGACAGTATTTTCAGGTTTTCCTAAAAAGTACTGAGCCGATTTCAGAATTTTAAAAAATGGGACCAACTTGGGAACAAACCTGATCTAATAACGTTTGAACCATTTCAATCGGTTCAGCCGTTTTCGAGTAATCGGTGTATATACAAAAAACAAAAAAAAACGGGTCGAATTGAGTACCTCCCTCCTTTTGAAGTCGGTAAAAATGTGTTTTGGCCAGTTTTCGCAATATAAGATTACAGACATATATTTCAGTTTCGAGTTGCTGAAGTACAAAAAGTTATCATTTTTGGGGGTGTCCATTAATTACGTGAGGCATTTAGGGGGGTGGAGGGGGTCTCGGCAAATATCACGTATTTTTTTTTCTGCAGGAACAGTATCGCGAAAAAACTAAGTTAAGTAAATAAAGTTAAAAACAAATTCATACCAAAATATGGCTAAATCCTAAAAATGCAAAGCAAGCAAGCACATATTAACGTAATTACACTAAAAATACACGTTTTAAAAACTCTCACGTGAGATTTATAGGGGAGAGGATCGAGCCAAATCGAACAATCGCCAAAATCACCTCACGTAATTAATGGACGCCCCCTTTGCCAGTTCAAATAACTGTTAGAAACGACAACTTTTTGTACTTTAGCAACAAAAAACTAAAATATATTTTAATATATTTCACAAAAAGGTCTTACACTGTGACTCATACGACGAGCTGTCCAAACAACGTACATTTAAGATACCTAACACTCGCACGGCTACTACTTTTGCGCACCGTTTTGGATACTTTCTTTTTCCCCATCTATATAATAAATTTGCAAATACATATAATCTTAAGGATCGCTCAGCAAGGGAAACCAAAGCACTCATTACGACTACCTTATTGAAGTGGAGTTATCTGGAAACTGAAGGCGCACTTAAGATCATTGCATGAGGCTGCAGATAACTATACTCATACAAACACACACATACACCAAACACACACACACACATAAACACACTAACACATACACAAATAATACTTTTATAGTTATTAATTCACAACATTATGGACTTTGTTTTTCGATTTTAATTTCTCTTATTATGTTACTGTTTATCTTGTTTTGCCGTAATTTTTTAAATTGTAAAACGTATACTTTCCCCACAGGACAGGCTACGCCTAGTGTGGGGGCTAGAAAAATGTACTTTAATGTAAGACTTTACGGAAATAAAGATTTTTATTATTATTATTATTATTATTTATTATATTATTAATATGCCCGTAATCTTATATTGCGAAAAGTGGCCGAGACACATTTTTCAATTACGCACTCAGATTTAAGAAAACATGGAATGTGCGAACGAGAGAGCGGCAGTCAGCGGCAAAATATTGAAAACTTTTAGTTTAGTGTAGTTACCGCCAGAGGCGTTGTGCCATATTGTAAACAAAATTGCTGATGCTACAGTCGCTGTTAAATCGAGTACCTATCTATAGTAACTGTGCAAACTCATACATAATACAGGCTCGATGGCATATAATTTTAATTGTTAATTCATGGAATTTAATTTTATATGTCATAGGATTTTAATGCCTTTTTAAAGACATTGTTTACATTATAGTATGGTATGGTAACAAGACTCGCAAAACTTAAACTAGCAAAACTTTTAGTAGTATGGCAACATAATATTAGGAATTTTAAAAAGATTCCCAATAATGAAAAAAAATACAGATATCGAAAGTTGGAAGACATAACGCAAATTGTTAAGAAGTAAACAACTTTTAAGAAAAATAAATAACTATTTGTAAAATAGGTAACTGAATTTCAAGAAAAATCAGATTTCGCTGGTTCTTTCTTCAATTTACCATCGCAGCTGACATCTTTAGGTAAAGTTATACACTTGTACTATTATTTATTCTGTGGTTATACGTGGTTAGACTCGATGGAAGCCATTTAGTACATTTCCTTTTGGTTTGATAGACCTAGTTAACTGCGCTGTCAATAGACTGGGATCGCAAATTGTTCCGGCTTGTGAATAATTCAACGAACTAACTTAGCTCTACAACTTGAGCGGCACAACAATCCGATGGGCTCAGGTAAAGGCCGGATATTAACTTAGATATCTAATATTGATTGTAAGTCAGGAAAAGTTAGAGTACCACCTATTAATTATAATATTTAATCGAAGTTGTTATGAATGAAACTTTCTTTAAATAAATTGTTTTAAATTTCCATGGTTATTGACGTTAATAGAATAAACTATGTCGGGACTTACACCATGTACCTGTTTATTTTTGAGACTCCGATATTTCGGCGCAGTTGCATGCGCCATGATCACGGAAGAACTGTCGATTGATGCGTGCGGGTAGATGTTATTGGCAGACGAATCGGTCTACCCTCCGTCTAGTTTTTATTTTTTATTTTATTTTATTTATTAGGTTTGCCAACATTTGTGTACAACAATACATTTTAATAAAATAATACTTATTCTACTTATATTATAACTAATTGCCACAAATTTTTACAGGCAAACACAACATGCACCAATAGCTTAAAACTTAAATAAAATTAAAAATCAAATATAAGATAAATTCTTAGATATGTAGGTAGCACTTGCATCTATTCTGTGATATGGATACAGACAATGCAGTAAGTAGGTAACTTAATTTTTTTTTGTCTACATTAAGAAACATTCCACCTATATAATATAGTTTTTCGGATCTTGTTTGGCGAGTCGTAATGAATGTCAATAATGTCGCTGTATTCATTTACCACCTTACAGAACCTTGCGATTGGCGAATTAGAACCAGAAATAGTTCTACGAAGTGGAGCTTCGTAGTTCTTTTATTACTACGTTCGATACCGGTACCACTGTCTGCAAACTCACTATTCACTCGAATTTGTTCTCGACACACGACACTCACTGTATCTGTACGCGAGTCTGTGTGTGGAGTCTCAAAAATAAACAGGTACCTACATGGTGTAAATCCCGACATGTAGTTTATTCTATTAAACTTTCTTTAGTTAGAAAATAGTTGTAAAATAGCATTTTATGGTAACTAGGTATTCATTTTTCGCTTTTTTTTAAATAATTTTCGTTTCCTGACGTTATGGCACCTTTTCAAGGACCATATTTAAATTACCTACTGGAATATTAGATAAATTATTATGTACTATATACAAGGTGTTTGGTAAAAGCCTTATAAAGCCGAATATGGTAGATAGGGACCAACAAACTGAATAACTTTTACTATGGGACCAACTCTGAAATCGCGAAAAAAAATCAGCTGTTTGATACAAAAATTAATAACGAAAATATCAAAATGTATGAAACAGCTGATATTTTTTTCGCGATTTCAGAGTTGGTCCCATAGTAAAAGTTGTTCAGTTTTTTGGTCCCTATCTACCATATTCGGCTTTATAAGGCTTTTACCAAACACCTTGTAAAATCCTTAACAACTTTTTTCATAATCTTATAATCTTATATCAGTAATCAATCACAGTCTAAGTATTTATTTTTTTAATTTGGTGTAGATATTGAGTACCTACTACCTACCTACATGACTCACAGTACTTAGGTAATTAACTTCTTGTTTTAACCTATGTACCTAGTTCCATTATTTTAACGGCTTTACAGCAGCTAACCCCTTAATTTACTTTATCTACACTCACAACGTAATGTTCCAAATATGAATTCAAAAATGGTAATATAAATACGTACTTTATTTTCGTGTATAGGTAAAATAAAAAAAACTCATTACGATGCAGTCAACTGCATCATAATAGTAGTTTGTTACATAAGGGACGTAAGTGAGCTATTACAGAACAAGATCCAATTTTCGCCCGTGCGAGCGCAGCTCGCAAAGGGCGCTAATGGATCGAGTGCACCCGAGATATTTAGACGCCCGAGCGAGCGAAGCGAGCAAGGGCGAATATAGTTCGAGGGTGTAATAGCTACTTGCAACCGAGGTAAGCATACTACTTTACATCATTCATGCGAGGTAAATAAAACATTTACAAGGATATTTTTAGTTCATTAAAAACCTCTCGTGGCATCCCCACGTCACATCAGACCATCAAACTGAACAACTTTCATTATGGGACCAGCCTCGAAATCACGAAAAAGAAATCTGCTGTTCCATACAAAACTAAAATGCCTACTCCATCGAAATGTAAAACAGCAAATTTTTTTTTCGCGCTTTCAAAATGAATCTTATCATTTTATGAAAAAAAAATTGTTTGGCCAAGAAGTTTTCCATAGCTTGAATTTTCATCGTTTTTTTTAGTAAAAAGTTCGTCATTTTATAAGAAAAGAAATTGGTTCACTAAGGAGTTTGACATAGCTTGAATAGGGAATATGCATAAGTCACCGATTTTGATAAATTTGAGCTTGATCGCTGCGGACACTTATAAAAACATGATGGAACAGGAAAAAAAATAAAAAAAATGTATCATCCTAGTTTTATCACACGATGAAATTAGGGGAAAATAACGATATTTTTTTTAATTTTCGGATATAATACACTTTACAGTCACATAGAATATCGAATAAGAAACAATAATTTTGTATGACACATATGTACTTAAACGCAAAATTTTGGGAGATAATTGAAGATTATTGGCTAACTCCATATTAAACGCGCCGAAACACACCTGAAACGTGATGTGTGACGTCACCGTTTTGTATGGAGCGTTTTCGGCGGGTGCTGCTGCGCGCTAACTTCAAGTAACTATATCACGAGAAAAAAACGCAAGAGAAAAGTTTTAATATTACAGTTAACTTTCTCACGCATTATACTTTTGATTAAGATTAAAAAAAAAAATTGATGCATATTCCCTATTGTAAAGTGTACTTTACAATTAAAGCATTCACCTATGCTTGAATTGTAAAATGATTTTAAAAAGGAACGTTCTATCTAAACAATGCACTGTGTCGCACATGCCAACTTACACGGCCTCTTACTATACTAGTAAATCCTAGTTGCCGAGCAGTATGATGTAAATAATAACCTTTTTAATTTCTCATTACGATACGGGGCAAATCCAAGAAGAAGACAGTGCTGTGATATTAAAAAAAAACAACGATATTTTCCCGTATACTTTTGATGATTAAAATGCACTCTATCGTAATCGATGAATTAGTGCGATTAGTTTGCAGGAATGCACCCATCTTATTTTTTTTTTCTAATGGAATACGCGCCATTTTCAGAGCATTACAAAAAAGTTTTGATTTCAATTTTTACATTTTGTTGTACTGAATTTCGTAGGTTTTTCTTTATTCTTGCTTTAAATGTGAAAAAAAATTGAATCTGCCCGATATTTTAGTTGTAGTAGCTAAGGAAATGACTTATTACAAGGTAGGTACCTAGCTAATACAAAGTCTCTCTCTCTTTTCTAACGTTGATCTTTCATTTAGTAGGTTCAATCCCAAATGTATGAGTGTAGATAAAGTAGTGTATGAAACTGCACATAACTAGGTATTAAAACATGAGTGTGATTTACCGACTTCAAAAGGAGGGAGGTACTCAATTCGACCCGTTTTTATTTTTTTGTTTTTTGTATGTACACCGATTACTCGAAGACGGCTGAACCGATTGAAATGATTCAAACGTTATTAGATCAGGCTTGATCCCAAGTTGGTCCCATTTTTTAAAATTTTAAAATTGGTTCAGTAGTTTTCAGGAAAACCTGAAAATACTATCGTTTTCGTTACCATTTTGTGAACTTATACGGATGATCGACCATATCTTCTTTGTTTATATACCGATTTAGATGATTCTTTTTTTGTTTGAAAGAGGATACTTTAGAGATGATATCATTTTGATTTCATTGTTATTAGACCTTGGATTTCAAAGATACATAAGGGAACTCCTCAAAATCAAATAGGAACTGTATAGTGATTATACACTAAAAAGAATAAAATAAAAAATTGTTTAAAAACAAAAAACCGACTTCAAAAAACCTGAAAATAAAAACAAAAACAGCTTCAAAATTAAAAACCTCTAAAAAGCAAGAAATAATTTTCAAATCACTAGATACCTACGCATATCACTCTAATAAAACACGTCTATTGAATTCGGGTGGGGCTGGAGGACAACTTCTTTTTTTATTCTAAGAGCCCCACCCGACTTAATTTTTATTTTCAGGTTTTTTGAAGTCGGTTTTTTGTTTTTAAACAATTTTTAATACCCCTCTTTATGTATCAGTTTCATAAACTACTATTACAGTTGGCTGCATAGTAATGTTGTTCCTTAATATTTGTTTCCTTATGATGCAGGAAACCCGCGATGCAGCAAACCCGCAATGCAGATAACTACTCGTAATTAGTAATTACATAAAAAAACACAAAGTTCATCGCACACCATGATGTAGCCTGAAATTCAAACGAGACGATGAATAAATTATAGAAGAGAACATAGGGAGTAGCTCAATGGCGCAGTGGTTTAGCGCCTGACCCAGCGATTGCGAAGGTTAAGCAACTTTCGCAAGGGTCGGTCATGGGATGGGTGACCAAAAATGTATCATCTCGAGCTCCTCCGTGCTTCGAAAGGCACGTTAAGCCGTTGGTTCTGCTGCATTTGCAGTCGTTAACACCCACCAATACAAACACAAACAGTGTATGAGCCCTTAATCTCCAAACATGTAAATATTTTAAATAGCACAAGTGAAAATAATTCCTTTTGCACTAACCAATGTTCAAACATTATGTTGTGTGATGAAATTGGAAAAGATTTAGGCCACTTATTCACTAATCTATTGGGAGAAAATGTTTTAAATTACTGTATGCCGGGTGTGACCCTACATGACATTATGAGAAAAGTAGTTACTCTGAACTTAAATGAAAATACCAATTTGATTATATTAATTGGTCAAAGAGGTAATGTAAACAAGAAGGATCTCATTTCATACTAAAATGAGTTATGCAGTTTAAATATAAATAAAGTTGTATTGTTTACACTACCTTACAGTGCTAGCTTGCCACAGGAGGAAAATAATATCAGATACAATTTAAATTTAACACTAAGCAATATGACTTATTATAATAGTCAGAGATGTCACATAATAGACATAAATAAATTATTATTTAATTTTAAATTGACAAGAGATAAATATTATCTCCCAAATTATTTTAAAAGACAAGTAGCTTTAGCGCTATTATTTTATTTTAAATATTTAGCCAAGAACTTGGCTATCACTTCTGCTTCTATTGAGCAGAATAATTTTGACATTTTGCATGAGACCTTGGAATCTGTTCCAAGTAATAATAATACAGTTTTTACACCTGCTCCTATTGAGCAAAAAAATTTTGACATTAAAAATAACACGTTGGAATTTGTTCCAAATGATAATTTAAATCACATAACATTCAAATCCTGTAATTAATTCATACTCCTTAAGCCAGTGCTCAGTGACACATAAAATATTAACATTCTTTTCCGTTAAAAAAAGTTCTAATTCTAATTCTTTGCCAGAAAAGCCCTGAATATTTTGATGAACTATAGTTAAATATTTAGGCTTTTCCTTAGTCATTACATGGCTAGAGACGACAATAGAGGAAGTCTCTAGCCATGTAATGACTAAGGAAAAGCCTAAATATTTAACTATAGTTCATCAAAATATTCAGGGCTTTTCTGGCAAAGAATTAGAATTAGAACTTTTTTTAACGGAAAAGAATGTTAATATTTTATGTGTCACTGAGCACTGGCTTAAGGAGTATGAATTAATTACAGGATTTGAATGTTATAAGATTGCTAGCTCATTCAGTAGAAAATCCACCATTAGAGGGGGGTGCTTGATAATTTTGCAAAACAATATGAATTTTAAAGTACGTAAAGATGTGATATCCCTCTCTATTGAACAACACGTTGAACTGTCATGTGTGGAATTAGATCAGTTGATAATGATTTGTGTGTATCGCCCACCAACTGGTTACTACCCTCAATTTGAGTCTGCTATGGAAGATGCTTTAAAATTGGTCATCAATAAGAATAAAAAAATTGTGGTCTGCGGTGATTTTAACGTAGACATTTTAAAATCGTCATCTATTGCAAGTAGGTTTCTGAATTTATTTAAATCCTTCAATTTAGTAAACACTTTCTGTGAACCTACAAGAATCACTGCTACATCTAAAACTTGCCTAGACAATATTTTTAGCAATTGTAATGTACTTGATAAAGAAATAATAAACTGTATTCGTTCTGACCATAGCGGACAAATAGCTTCCCTTGAGCACCTTCATGTTCCTTTTAAGTGTAATATAAATTGCAGACCTCTAACTAAAAGTAAATTAGAAATTTTTCATAATAATGTCACAGCCAAAACTCTCTGCTTACCTAGTAAAGATGATCCCAATTCTCATTATAATGATTTATTTAATTTAATTAAGGTAGAATTTGATAAGACTTTTAAGCAAAGAACTATTCAATCAAAAGCCTTCGAAAAGAAATTCAGTGATTGGGCAACACCAGGCATCTATGTTAGCAGAAATAAGTTGTTTGAATTGTATGGTCAGAAAACAATTTCAAATGATCCCGAATTTCATGAATATGTAAGAAACTATTCAAAAATGTTCAATAAAGTATGTACTTTAGCAAAAGAAAAATGTATATCTACCATAATTCATCAGTCAAATAATAAAATAAAAGCCACTTGGAATATTATAAACAAAGAGACTGGGAAAACAAAACGTAATGACCGTAAATTCTCATTAGTATCAGACAATCAAATTATTAAGTCAGATGAAGGTGTGGCAACAATTTTTCAAGATTTCTTTTCTAAAATACCTATTGCAACTACCAGTAATTTGAATTCATCTCCAAACATTTCTGTCTCCCTCTTGGAATCATGTGTTGATAAGTGCAATAATATATTTAAATTTAGACATATTAACAGTGATACTATTCTTAAAACATTTAATTCAATAAATATAAAAAAGACTGAAGATCTCTGGGGCATTTCAACTCACATAATTAAATCTATAATAACTACCATTGCTCCCCATCTTGCTTCTATTTTCAATAAGTGTGTTGATGAAGGGATATTTCCAGACTTAATGAAATATAGTAAAATTATCCCTCTTTTTAAATCTGGGGACAAAAGCGATCCCGCTAACTTTAGACCCATTTCCATTTTGCCAGCACTAAGCAAAATTTTTGAAAAGATCATTTATGATCAATTATTAGCACATTTTCTTATCAACCAACTACTACACGAGAAACAATTTTGTTTTACTCGTGGTAGATGCACAACTGATGCTGGAATCGCACTTCTCAAACACATCTTTGAGGCATGGGAGGGTAAACAGGATGCAATTGGTATATTTTGCGATCTCTCTAAGGCATTTGATTGTGTCAGTCACAGTACTTTATTAGATAAATTGGAACATTATGGTGTATCAAAAAATGCAGTAAGCCTTATGCAATCGTATCTTTCGGCGAGAACCCAAAAAGTTGTTGTAAATAAAACAGAATCTTATGAAGCACCCATTACAATGGGCGTGCCGCAGGGATCGATATTGGGTCCATTACTTTTTCTTATTTATATTAATGACCTTCCTTACTATACCAAAAACTTGTGTGAAATAGTACTGTTTGCTGATGATACTTCTTTAATTTTTAAAGTTGATAGAGGATGTAACTGCAGTGACGATGTAAACAGCACTCTTTCCAAGGTGATGCATTGGTTTACTATTAATAATCTGAAGCTTAATTCTAGTAAAACTAAATGTGTCAAATTTTCACTTCCTAATGTGAGGCAGGTTCATATGACTATAAATGTAAATGGCGAAGCAGTCGATTTGGTGGACTCAACAAAATTTTTAGGTATTACTATAGACTCGCGGTTGCAATGGGACCCTCATATCGATACCCTGTCAAGCAGACTTAGTTCTGCTGCCTTTGCCGTTAAGAAAATAAGGCTTCTGACCGACATTGAAACAGCAAGATTGGTTTACTTTAGTTATTTTCATAGTATTATGACCTACGGTTTGTTGTTGGGGGGCTCAGCTGCTAATATTAATAACATATTCATCTTACAAAAAAGGGCAGTGCGCGCTATATACAACTTACGGTCTAGAGATACTCTTCGTGACCTATTTAAAGAAATTAAAATATTAACGGTTGCTTCCCAATACATCTATGAAAATATAATGTATGTTAAGAAAAATTTAGATAGCTTTGTTAAAAATAGTAATGTTCATAAATTAAATACAAGAAACAAGGACAAACTTGCTGTTCCAAGGCGCAGACTGCATAAAACCGGAAGCTCTTTTTTGTGTAGATGTATTACCTTTTATAATAAGATACCACAACAAGTCACAGAACTGCCCTTGGAAAAATTTAAAAATACTGTTAAAGCCAATCTTATGAGTACATAAAGGCTATTACACTTTTGACGATTATCTGAAGGATAATAATGCATGGGCATAGCTTTTGTATTGTTAATTATTACAAAAAATAAATAATGTAAATTTTGAATTTATCTTGAAATTTATTTGTTAATCTTTGTTATTTTAAGTCTGGAAACGATATACATATTTGTAAATATCGTTCCATCTGATAATGTTGACAAGTTTTATGCGCCCATTTTTCTTGTCAGCTAAAAGACGTCATAATGGGTGGTAGGGTAAAAAAAGATTTGACGATTTAAAAATGCTTATTATGTGAGCTCATTTAAATAAATATATTTTCATTTCATTTCATTTCATTTCATTTCATTGGGGGCGCGTGGTGGGCTATGACCCTCCTTGCCCACCCATAAGGAAGGCCTGTGCCCTAGTAATGTGGAAAATAGAAATAGTTTAGTTTTACCTTTTCATTTTTAGATATACTTTTAAAATAACCGTGTATAGTCTCACTTCAAAAGATTCTTTTAATAAGATTTAGCCAGAAAACAAAAATTAGATCAGTACCTACGAACATTTATCATCCACTTATCGAGAAAAAAACACGTGTAAAGTACTCAATGGAGTCATTATTATCTATGGTTATCTATGGAAAATTTCACTTCGGTTTTCAGAGGTAGATGACGCTGTACAAATTTCCCATATAAATTACTCCATCAAATGTTTTCAGACGCGTTACTTTTTTGATAGCTGTTCGTACTACGGATACATCAGGCATTGAGAATACAGCGTCTCCCGAGTGAAAATAATTTTGATATTATCAACAGACTCATAATCATAATTTGTCATGTATTAATATACATACATACATACTCAAACCCGCTACGATTTCCAGCGCAATATTAAATCCTTTTAGGGTTGTCATATTTACTTTTAATTTCCCTGATGCTGTTTACTTTAACCGACTTTCGGTGCGAACGTGAGTTACGGTTCCAGCGCGAGTGCTTTACAAACACGGCTCGAATCACAAAATACTGTAACGAGATGTGAAATATTTTTGGTGAAATTCAAAAACAAGTTTTTGAAAATCAAATCAAAGAACAGCTCTCCTGCGGACGTAATTATAAACTTTTAATCATCGGAAAACGCTGCTGTCTGTTTTCTAGTCCACGAAGGTGAGATAATACTCTGTCAATAAGCGGTTTTCAAAAGGCAGTTTAAGAAAAAAAAGTAGTTCATAAAATAGAAATAGATGTCGTTGTACTTAGTAGGTAGCTTTTTATGAAAAATATGAAAAGTAATTACTTTTTTATTATTCGTTTGTTGAGTATATGGTTTGTTGCTTTGTGCATTGGTTGTCCGATGGCGTGTTACGAAAACTTTTATATGACCAATATGACCATTAGTGGGAAATAATATTTAAAAAATCGACTTAGTTGAAGTAACGCCATCTGTCGACATAAAATTAAAGCGCATTCGCTTAGATAGTGTCGCCCTTTCATATATAAACGGTACAGAAACTATTGTAGCAACCTTCTTAAATCAGTAAAAAGAAAATATGAAACACAATTACTTAACTCCGCAGGTAATAATAGCAAACGGTTATGGAAGTCAATAAATTCTATTTCTGGTCGTCAAAACGATAAATCCATACCTAATGAACTTTTACAATTGCGTGAAACTAAAACTGATTCTGTTAACTCTGTTAACTCTTATTTTGCTAATATAGGTAAAGAATTGGCAGATAAGATACCAACCTCTATATCACCACTCGGGATTAAAAAAGACCCTCCAATTAACTCTTTTGTACTTAATGAGACTACATGTGTCGAGGTCGAGGCCGTATTAATCAGCCTAAAAAGTGACTGTTCCGCTGGATATGACACCATCACAGTTGAAATACTTAAATTGATCAAAGATATTATAGTACCGCATCTCACGCATATATTTAATACCTGCATTAGAACTGGAACCTTTCCTGCTGCCTTAAAGAAGGCAGTTGTAATACTTATACATAAGTCTGGTAGCAAAAATTCAGTAGATAATTTTCGACCTATTGCCATATTGAGTACTTTTTCAAAATTATTAGAACGAATTATTAATTTCCAACTTTGCTCATTTTTAGAAACTAACGAATTGTTATCAAAGGCTCAGTATGGATTTAGAAGGGGAAAGTCGACTAGCGACGCCGTTCATGATTTAACAAATTATATAGCACAAAAACTGGATAATGGAAAACGTTGTTTAACCATCTTTTTGGATCTTAGAAAGGCGTTTGATACGGTTTCTTTACCATTACTTATTGAGAAGCTCGAATACCTTGGAATACGTGGTCTACCTCTTCTCCTGTTGAAAGATTATGTTGGCAATAGAACACAGAGGGTAAAAATTGGAGAAGTAATTAGTGATGATATTTCTATAAATTTTGGTGTACCGCAGGGTAGCGTTTTAGGACCTACCCTCTTCCTTTGTTATATAAACGAACTGTGCAATTTAGAAATTGAAAACTGTCAAATTATAGCATACGCTGATGATACTTCCCTAACTTTTTACGGTAACTCTTGGGAGGAAGTCTATATTAAAGCTCAATTAGGTCTAAATATAGTTTGCCATTGGCTTACATTAAATTTTCTAACGTTAAATATAAATAAAACAAAGTATATGCATTTCTATATTAAACAATCACGTGATATACCAGATAAAAAATTAATAGCTCATAATTGTTCATATCCCCCTTTAAATTTCTGTTCATGTATAGCCCTTGACCACGTACAAAGCATTAAGTATCTCGGAGTAACCTTAGATAACACCTTCTCTTTCCAAGAACATATTACTAGTTTATCTAAAAAGGTCAGAAAATTAACTTATATATTTAAGCAACTGAGACATATTACAAATGGTAAGACCTTAAAATATGTGTACATAACTTTATGTCAGTCGATCATATTATATTGCATTACTGTTTGGGGTGGGGCAGTGAAAAGTCGTTTTATAAAAATTGAAAGGGCACAAAGGATGATCCTCAAAATATGTCTGTTCAAGCCAATCTTATATCCTACTGTAATATTATATGAAGATGCCGAGGTTCTTACAGTACGCCAGTTATATATATTAAATGTGATAATTAAGCAGCATAAAATGGTGGAATATAGTAACGAATTGATTAATAGCAGACGTTCATGTCGCAGTGTATGTAGCAATGAAGCATTTAAAACATCATTCATGCACAAGTTTTTCTGTTATCAAGGAACTAGATTGTACAACAAAGCTAATAAATTACTTGCTATATACCGTAGGAATAAGTATGAATGCAAAAAGACCATAACTGAATGGCTAATGACCTTATCATATCAACAAACTGAAAATCTTTTGAGCAATTAAAACAAACCAGTCTATTTGCATTTATATAATAAATTATGATGTCATTAGATTTAAATCTTAATGATTTAACCCTACGCATGATGCTGGGTATAATTATTGAATAATATTATAGGGTGGAGACCTGGGGGTCCGTAACACAAGTATTTCGATACTTTTCATAGATCTCCAGTCTCCACAAACAAGTAATATAATTTGTCATACCTTGTAATTGTATTCAAAACTACTGTAACTGCTTGTTTGTGGTGAAAATAAATAAACTTTTATTATTTATTATTATTATTATTATTTCATCGCGCCGCCTTTGCACGTGCCGCTTCTTGTCAAAGGATGCCGCCGCATAAACAAAGGATACCGCGTGCGGCGTACACCCGCAAGTCAATTTGGATTTTGGCAGTTTACATCGAAGCGCCGCGCCGTAGTGAAAAGCTGTGTTTGTTGACACTGCTACGTATACTAAAAATGTTTTTCGCCCTTGGGAGGACAGTGAAGTGCCTCAAGATGAAACTTTAAGTGAACCAACAAAAAGAAAGGGTGTTTTGTAAAACATGTAAACACAAAAAATGTGTAGATCACGCAATTAAAAAAGAAAATCGATATTTTAGTATGGATTCGGAACGTGAAGTTGGATCTATTATTATAAATACAGGTGATAATGACTCCGACACTTCAAGTGATGAAGAATAGTAGGTGTAGTCTTATTTTTTTTTATTAAATTTTTCATTAAAAATCTCAATCCACCTCGCTTGTGTGTATTATTTATATTCGTATTTTATTACAATAAAACACAAGTAGGGACGGACACCGTAATCTTAAAAAAAACAGGACCCCCGCCCCCCTCCCCCGCCTGCACACTATGGTACAACTTAAATAATTATCGATACCGATAACTATGTTTACCGTTATCAGTAACATTACCAAAAACTTGCCGGTATGCCTGTCTCTGAACACATTTGCTTGCGGGTGTACTGACACTATCTAAACGAACGAGCTTTATACTAAAATTCTCTGCTGTCAGAAAACCGCTCATTGTAAATAAATAATTTACTTTTTTATTGACACAAAATTACAAAAACTATACTTTTGGAAACAATTTAAATGAATCCTCAATTTAGATTTAAAAACCTGACGAATTGGAATACGACGAGTCAGGAACATGACGAATCCGGAACAAATCAGTAAGTAGTCTTTTTCTACTCGTCTACTCTACAAGCTTTTTAGGGTTTCGTACCCAAAGGGTAAAAACGGGATCCTTTTACTAAGACTCCGCTGTCCGTCTGTTTGTCACCTGGCTGTAAGTATCTCATGAACCGTGATAGCTAGACAGTTGAAATTTTCACAGATGGTGTATTTCTGTTGCCGCTATATCAACAAATACTAAAAAAAAAGAATAAAATAAATATTTAAAAATCACGTTTGTTGTTGTTGTATGGGGATACAACAAACGTGATTTTTTTTGGCTGTTTTTTGGTACGGAACCCTTCGTACGCGAGTCCGACTCGCACTTGGCCGGTTTTTTACTATGCCGGATCTCAAATGGCTAAAGACAAACATAAATCCATTCGAATATAAATATCGCAGTTATAGTTGCAATATTGAAACGTAGGTACTAGTAGATTTAATTTGATTATGAAACTCATTCAAACCACGTGCTCACTCGCTTCTCGCATTCTAATTGCAGTTGGCAGTATGAATGTGCATTAAGTGACTATGTTTATTTCGTACTACAATTATATTTGGCATCCAAGTTGGATGCATTATCCAATACGTTGTTTAATTACGTAGTAGGTTAGTTAGTACCTGGGCGAATCTCAACAACCGTGATTTTTTGTCATATTTGGTGATAATTTTTGTTTTTAGCTTTTCGTCCAAATTTGTTTAATCATAAGCAAGAGCATTATTTACAGTTACATAAAATGTCAGTGACATTAAAAGAATTATAATAATTTTTGAAATATTTGAAACACCGAAATTGGTCACCCACCAAAATTTTAAAATCTGACACCAAAATTGATCAACTCCACCAAAATTGGAAATCCGTACTAATATTCATACTTAACTAATATTTAGTAAGCATTATTAGTAACTAACCGTCTGTTTGGTTGTTAATGTAAAAATTAAGTACCAGTGAGTGGTAGAAGAGTGTCAGTGAGTGGTAGTAGAGTGTCAGTGAGTGGTGTATGTGTCGGTCTAGAATAGCACTACCCTCTGTCATCCCGTGGGTGTAGTAAAAGGCGAATAAGGGACTACAGGCATCAGGAGACGGGCAGCAGCGTCTTCTAAAAACGTGGCAATTATGGCAAACCCGCTAAGACGATGAGATGATAAGAATCCCCACAAGCTCTTATAGCAATGGCAAATTATAACACCTGCACACTGAGAACTGATGCGAAGTTAACCAAGTCATGCGCACTGAGAACTGACGCACAGTTAACCAAGTTGGAAGAAGTTATTAGCAAATTTCATTGAGACATCATGAGGTTATCTGAAGTCCAAAAAGAGGGAGAGGACTCGATAACCCTCAACTTGCTATACTACCAAGAGGGCTTCTAACAGACCCTAGGTGGTGCCTGGTTCATCGTCCTCAAGTCACTTGTTAACAATGTGGTCACCATCGTAAGTGTGTCGACCAGGGTAGCGTACCTGATACTCAGAACGGTATTCGTTGAATGTTGTACAGATCTACGCTCCGACTTCGACGCACCAAGAGTGGTGGAGGTGGAGCCTATCTACGAAGTGGAGGCTATATATAAGGAGATCTCTAAAGCCATGCATAGCTACAAAACCCGCTACACCATTGTGATGGGGGACTTTAATCCAAAGTTGGGGAAACGATGCGGTAGTGAGTTGAGAGTTGGGCCATCTGGATTAGGCAACGGAATGCTAGAGGCCAGACGCTGGCCAACTTTATCGAGAGGTAGAACCTTTCTATGATGAAAACCTTCTTCAGGGACCCGGAAAGCCGAAAGTGGACCTGGATCATTCCAGACGTTACAGTAAAAAATTAAATAAATTTTATCATGTTGCCGAAAAAGCAAAATGATATCACTGTGATAAACAAGGGGAGCGGTCACCGATTGGTACGTGGCACATTAAATATCAACGTAAGGCTAGAAAGTTCTCGACTGATAAAGTCTACGCTCCGACTATTACCGGCCTACATTCAAAACCCCGAGCTTTCAATTCGAGCTCCAAAACTGCTTCGAATCCCTTGAGAACAGCATAGATGTGAATGATATAAACAACATGGCAATAGATACTGTCCGTACGGTAGGGTCTAAGTTCTCCGTCGTCCCAAGTTAAAGAAACTCTCCGACCACACACTTCTACTCATGGATCAGAGACGGAAAATTACGTTTCCGAACTCAGCAGATGCTCATCGTTTTCGACAGCTAAATAGGCAAATATCTAAGGCTTTGACGAGCGACCTTCGTTAATTTAATACGATGCGTATTAAAGAGGCTATCGAGTGGAATAAAGGCTCCAAAGTGTTCGTGACAGATCTGTCTATTAGGCAAAACCAGATGACGAAGCTGAAAACTGACGACGGTCTCATCATTTTCATCGAAGCCTGTAATCCTGAGGGAGATCGAGAGCTTTTATACGCAGTTACATTCCACGCAGACACCTGTTGCAAGCAAGACTAAAGACCCTAGTGCCAAGCTTACCCCACACTATACCGAAGATATCCCGGACGCCAGCCTTTACGAGATTGGGAAGTCTTGTTTGAGAGCTGTAGTATGGCTGTCAAACAGCTTAAAAACAACAAAGCAGCGGGTGATGACGGAACGGAATCACTACAGAACTTCTGAGAGCGGGCGGTAAGCCAATACTGAAAGTCTTCCAGAAGCTTTTCAATTCCGTTACCGCCGAGGGCAGAATGCCGAATACATGGAACATAAGCGAGGCGATACTGTTCTTTAAAAACAAGGGTGACAAGACCCTTTTGAAGCACTACAGACCCATCTCTCTTTTGAGACATGTTTAGAAGTTGTTTCCGAGAGTCCTTATGAATCGTCTCGTTCGCAGGTTCGACGACTTCCAACCTCCCGAACAAGCCGGGTTCCGAAAAGGCATTAGTACCATAGACCATCATCCATACGCTACGGGAATTTATACAGAAGACCGAGGAGTATAATCTGCCACTTTGCTTGACGTTGGCGTTCGTGGACTATGAGAAAGTCTTTGATTCGATAGAGACCTGGGCGGTTCTGCAGTCTCTTACTTCTACGAAGAAGCCATCATGCCAGTATGAGTACAGAACCAAAGCACAAATCCCATCCAACTGCAGCGAGGTGTGAGACAAGGAGACAACATTATTTCTCCGAAACTGTTCACATCTACGTTGGAGGGTCATCTTTAAGCTTTTGGACTGGAAAGGACTCGGCATCAACATTAGTGGTCAGTACCTAACACACTTTCCTTTTGACGATGATATAGTTCTTATGGCTGAGACCTTGGAAGACCTGAATATAATGCTCTAAAATCTTCGTAGCGCTTCCCAAAGAGGTCTTAGGATGAACTTGGATGTGTTGTACCCACTTTAGCTCATGTTGGAAATACTACACTCGAAGTTGTTGACTATTACGTATAACTAGAACAGGCAGTCCAGTTAAGTAAGTCCAACATCGAGAAAGAGATCTCTCGTCAAATCAACGACGAGAGAGTTCATATTTTAGTGTAAGTTAAGCAATTTGGTACCAAAATACCACCAAAATCACCAAAATTGCACCATCAAAGTTGAAATCATGTAAAAAAAATACGTAAAATAAAAACTGTTGGGAATATTCTACTTAACTTTATATCACTTTTAAAGCACACCATGCGTTCCTAAAACACTGTATTGTCACAACAAAATAATTACTAAAACGTAATTAAAACAGGAACACCAAAATTGCAGATTTTTTGTCACAGTGTTAAAAAACGGAATACATATTTTTGTCGGGAAAACGCAAATGGATTGTGCACTATTGTCACCACGGCTGGTGAGCGCCTGACTGACTGGAGTGAGGACGGGAATGATATTTGTTTTTGTTTGTTCCTGCGGGCTAGGTTGTCTCTTTCATTAATGACACCAAAATTGATCATTTCGCGCGGACAGACCATCTTGGCATGCTCTAGGATTAGGTAAGGCACTAAATATGAAAATATCACTAACAGCGGATGGGAAAATTAATCCTAATAGAAATAAAATAAATTACTTTGACTAATTTCCTAAAATTTTCTTTAGACCGACGGAAATATCCAGCAAAACAGATTCCGGACAAGCCACCTGACTTTGAATTTCGATGTAAAATATATTTTTTTCATGTTACTTATACATTTTATTCAAATTATATTTATGGCTTGGTATCTATGGATACTAACGTTAATTTTTAAGAAAAAAATTAAACAAAGTTCTATCTTTTAAAAACAGTACGATTATCAGCCCGGACGCATTAAAATTACGCTTAAGATATTCACCCACCTACTATAAAAGCTTTTGGGTATTGTAATTATTACAATTTTATTAAAAAACACTTATTAGCCTAGATCATTAAGCTCTCATAATCGCAGTAGTTATAGCACTAGACTAGACTATCTGGGAAGTAAAAATTGTTGTTTCCAATAACAGCATTGTAAATTTATATTGTGTCATGTTAATTTAATCAAAATATCAAATCATTAAGCAAAAATAATTGAATCGTCATTTATTTAAAAATATGTGTTTGTCACATCCAGTTGTATACGAATTGTCTGATAAGACCAACAAAGCGTGGAAAAGAGAAGTTAACATTATACGGACACGGTCTGTGAGAAAAAGAGAAAGAATCAAGTGACAATGTGCCAACATTTTTTACAGTACCTAACAGCCCCAAGCGTCCCGCCTTGCAAATGAGCAATCACAGTTTGATTAAAATATTCGTTAATCCTTATTAGAATTTCCAATAAGTATCGTGGAGCCATGGTGTCTTGTGCTCTAAGTAATTGTGATGTGATAAAAAGAAACAATCCAAGTAATCACACTTTTCAAAGGTAAATAAGATTTTGCCACACATTTCTCTTAAACCAAATTTCGCTACATTTAGGCGTATATCGACGAAGAAAACAGTAGGTATGGAACATAGTTTATTAATTTCCTTTGCCATAATATAGTCATATTTTATGTATGTAAGTCATATTTTACGAATCTCATATAAAATGTACTTATACAATCGTTTTTCGGATCACCTGTTTATTGACATTGTTGTTCTTTGATAAGATACTTAAGTACCTACTGCAACTTCAATGTTACAATCATTTTCAAAATTGCTTTCGGGAGGATAAATTCAAAAAGGACTCTTAATAACTCCGGTCCTACATTTCAGCGGAGGCAACCCCGAATGTAACCAATTTGTAAACAGTAGGTGGAAACAAGTGTAGGTTCGTTACTGGGTGAAATATTCGCATTGTAACCGCCTGCGTGCAACGCACTTTCCCGGAGTTTGTTACAAATTGGGACAGCTGCGGACGGATCCATGCATGTTTCATGTTTGAGTACCTACTATTTCATTCGATATTTTTGGTCTCAACATCTAGTTTCAGTTAAAGCAAATACCAAGTTGAACCATTTGAGCCCGCTAGTAACGATCAGTCTCCCGTGATACATTTGAATCACGAAAAAGTTTACCGTTTGCCTTTGTGATATAGGTACTTAGTTATACATACAAGGTTCTTTTGTATGTAACAGCAGATTTTTTTTTCGTGATTTCGAGGTTGGTCTCATAATGAAAGTTGTTCAGTTTTATGGTCTGATCAACCCCACGAGAGGTTTTGTATTAACTAAAAAGAATTTTGTATATTACGTCATTTTACCTATAGATACTAAAACTCAAGTTTATCATATCGCAAACAGCCGTCACCGATTTTATATGATCTCCTAAAGTGTTTTCATTTTTATTTTATAACATATTTGCTCGTAAAGGGTCTCTTATTACGCCAATTTCAATATCGTATTGTATCTCATTACGAACTTGTGCGGTAATGTAAAGTAAAACGCACGGTTTATCAAGATGCTTCGTCTAAAACGAACGGTACTTTTTTAAATCTTAGCAAAGAGTTTTTATATCAGAATCTTTTCTGATGCGTCATGTGCGATTGACCTCTTGGTCAACATTTTATGAATAAAATTTACTTTATATAATTTATTTTTTCATTTTTTTTATTTTTTTTTTCATTTTTGAATATGGGTATCAAATGAAAGGCCTTGATGAGCACATTCCAAAATGATATAATGTGTCACTAAAATTTAGGAAAAAAATTTTTTTTTTCGATTTTTGAATATGGGTATCAAATGATAGGCCTTGATGAGCACATTCCAAAATAATATAATTTGTCACTAAATTTAAGAAAAAAAAAATTTTTTTTTCAATTTTTGAATATGGGTATCAAATGAAAGGCCTTGATTAGCACATTCCAAAATTACATAATTTGTCACTAAAATTTAAGAAAAAAATTTTATTTTTTTTAATTTTTGAATATGGGTATCAAATGAAAGGCCTTGATTAGCACATTCCAAAATTACATAATTTGTCACTAAAATTTAAGAAAAAAAATTTTTTTTTTCAATTTTTGAATATGGGTATTAAATGAAAGGCCTTGATGAGCACATTCCAAGATGATATAATTTGTCACTAAAATTTTTATTTTTTTTTATTTTTGTTTTTTTACTTTATTGTTGTTTGATTTCCTCACAATCGAAGTGAAAGGCAGAAAAATCGACCGATAGATACTTACAAGTGTATCAAAATTTCATCATTATGGAAAACAAGCAAAAATGCAAAGTCCGAGTTTTATTTATTTCCTCGCAAATATGTTATAAAACGTCGTATGACATACGTGCGCTTTGATAATACAGCCTCTGCTTTCTTGTAGCCCTCGCCTACGGCTCGGGCTAGCAATATCGCCTCAGCTGTAATTTTCAACTTACCGCACTTATATCATAATGTACTATTTCGAGGTTACCACATGGTTTAGCTATTGTCGTGTTCTACAGCTTTGTCCGATTGCCACAGATAATAGTAAGACTAGGGAAAGTGGCCACACACAGATTTAAGACCAGATGAAAATGGTTGGACTTTATCGACGCCTAAAGGCTTTCTCATGTCATCTGACAGGGATTTAAGTCCTTTGTATCGGCGATGAATGCAACAGCAACGACAAATGATCACAGCACTGCAGTAGGCAGTACCGCACTTTCAGCAGTGAAAAATTAGGTAGGTACTATGGGCAACAGCGTCGCTTAATCAGTTTTCAACAAAATTCGTGTGCGCGCGTATCGCCCCTGCACGAACTAAACGTATGGTTGTGACGGCGCGGCGTGCAAGCGATTTTGACCTTAGCAGTGGTTAAGCGTCGCTGTTGCCCATGGTACCTGCGCCTACGAGGTAGCGAGAAGGGGGGGACGCCTCCCTGCCCCCTTCCTCTTTGTTACCCCATTATTTAAGTAATTAATTATTACACTATGCTATCAGCAATGACCATTTCTCTTTGATGTACACAGAACTCACTTGAGTGCAGGGCTTTATAACGTTATCAATTAACAGTAAAAATAACGTTACGTAACGTTATTTTCAATATGATACTTTGATAACGTTATTTTTTTTAACGATACCTAATAACATAACATTAATAGAACGTTAAATTAATGTCGATAACGTTAAAAATAACGTTATTTTTAACGGTAATATTATAAATATTGCGTATTGTAGGTAGGTACCTCTACTACCTAGTACCTACCGCAGAGACTGATCACGTCACAGCGGCGTCAACGTCAATTACACATTGCTTTTAAATATTTTTATACAGTAACATAATAACGTTATCAAGGAACGAAAAAATAACGTTAAATTCTGTTTTACCGTTATTAATTTTACCGTTATTAATTTCCATTTTTAACGTTATTTTTTTTAACGTTACTAATTTTTAACGGTATTTGAAGCCCTGCTTGAGTGTCTAAGACCTTACAGCGACCGAACTGACCCGCTATAGAATTCATTAGTCTATGGTGAAGGTGTCCTTTTGCCTTCAGTGCACTCATTAATCTTTCATTCAGTCGCTGTCTCCTCTGTTTCAAGAAGTATGAGCCAAGCTTTTGGATGATATTACCATTAATAACGGCCAAGCGGCTTACGTAAGCCGCGACGTTTAAAACTGAGGCCAAAGAAAATATTTTTCAAGGTATACCTAGGTACATAAATAATCTTGCCTTCTTTAAGGTTTCCATAGATATTAGCGCCACAGAAATCCTAGAGCTGTGTCTTTGATAACCACACTAAATATCATAATTAATTAGAAGAACTAAAGGGGCGGCGGTGTGTTGGAGACGCCGCCGTTGCCGTCGCCTTTTCTCCGGACTTTTGATTTTTTCATCTGGCTTCAGGAGTGCTGTTGTTAATATTCTAAGAGCGGTACGAATAAAACTGCCAAACAATTATTTTCAATTTTTGTTTCATTTGGATCTTTTATAATTTCAATTTTTTTTGTACTTTTCAGGAATAGTCCAGTAAATTCTGATACCATACAATGTCACAGACTACTTACCTAAAATTATATAAACGCAGGTACCTATTAAAAATAAATAATTAAAAAATACCAAAAACGAACTAAAAAGTTAAATTAATTAACAAGTGTCATTGCAATCGGGGGATCGTTCTGTCAATATTTTTTTTTATCACAGTGCTCCCCCGACTGCTTTGACACTTGTTATTTAACTTTTCAGATCATTTTTGGCAGTACAGTCGTGTTTTAGTTTAATATTCTGTGGAACAATTTTTAATCACAGCGGTGTGGCGGGGTGTCCCGACTCTAATGACACTTGTTATTTAATTTTATTAACTTTTTAGTAAGTTCTTTTTTCGCAGGACAGTCTTGTAACGAATAGTTTTGGAATGTGCTCATCAAGGAAAAAATATTTTTTCACATTACAAATGGGGTCACACGCAGCCGATATAGTATTTTTTCAAAAATCTACCAGTGTTACTCGGAGTGATGCAAGGATAATCCTTACGTCTCTTATTTATAACTCACACATCCAAATCTGTTCAGGCATTTAGTTTTAGTGGAATAAAGAAACTCACATACATACCTACATACAAACAACATACGTGAACTTCTTTTTTGGGCAGTCATGTCAAAACATCAATATCTAAACGAGACACCTTCGTCTTGTTTTCGAGTGTACATCAGTCTGCTTTTAGTTTAGCGCAATCCCAAGGGGCTGCGGAAGTATTCGTCCGTCAAAGGTCTCACTGATAAAAGGGCCGGAACGGGGAAATTGGTGAGAAATACTGCTTTTACGAGCCGCTTCGGTGCCTAGCGGAAATGTGTAGAGGTGCCTTTACTTACAGACTAAACACTTTCCGTACAAAATAACAGGATATTTGTATAAAGAATAGTACCTACCTAAGTGTTTTGCGTAATTTGGCTTTTTTATTAAAATAACTCTTACTTTCACCGTTGTTTGACCACACATAACAAAAAAGTTTCAAACATAGATATTTTTTGTAATAATTTAAACAAATATAAAAACTATATTATAGATTATTTCATGTCTGATTGCTGATAGATTGTTACCTATTGACAAAATCACATTGTCTTTAATTATATTATGTAAAACTTTAAAACACCTTAAAGTGTGTTGTTCTTTAATATAGGTACTTATTATTAAATTTAATTTTAGAGTAGGTACCAAAAATTGGTTTGTGCTTGTGGCCTGTTTCACAAATTCCCATTAAAGTAACTTCATTATTTACTTGACAAGTAATTTGTTTTAAGTTTCTGTCCCATTTTTGTTATATTGAACCATAATTGAATTAAGTTTTTTCATTGTAAAGTCGCTTGATCTCGTTTATCACGAATCGTTCCCGATAAGATTTGTCACACCTATTACATAATTTTCTTAAAGTAATAATAGGCACTCTAGGTCTGTAAGTTTAATAATTATTAGTTTAAACATATTTATGTTGATGTACATGACTGTTTGTTGTCATTAAATAAATAAAAAAATAAAAAAACTTACAACTGCATTAATGAAACAATATCTAAACAGTGATTATTTATTAAATATTCTATTAAATATAATAACTTATCTATTTAAAAAAACTGGCCAAGTGCCAGTCGGACTCGCACACGAAGGGTTCCGTACCAAAAACGGGCAATAAAATCACGTTTGTTGTAAGGGAGCCCCACTTAAATATTGACATACTTATTTAATTCTGTTTTTAGTATTTGTTGTTATAGCGGCAACAGAATTACATAATCTGTGAAAATTTCAACTGTTTAGCTATCACGGTTCATGAGATACAGCCTGGTGACAGACAGACTGACGGACAGCGGAGTCTTAGTAATAGGGTCCTGTTTTTACCCTTTGGGTACGGAACCCTAAAAACAGTACTTACCTACTTGCAAGCAACGGCAGATTTTTTGCAGCGCAGTTCCGAAACCGTCAATCACGTTTTTACTCATTAAAACAGTATACCTATATAATATGATTTTGGATAAGGGAGCCTTTTTGTATATGGATGATCTGCTACTTCCGTATACAAAAAGGGTCCATAATTGCCCAACAACTTTGAGCACAATTTTAAAATTGTTAAGACCCTTCAACTTCAGGCTGGTGACGCGACCGTCCAAGACCTTCCAAAACATGATTAATGGGACACCCGAGCACCGCCAAAATGGCCAACGTAAACATTGCCCGGTATACTCCCTATTCTCGGATGTTGCGGTTTTAGCCCTTGGTCACAGCACAGAGCTGAGCGGAAAGCGTGTTTTTTATAACATGAAAGGCATTGCTGAATACAAACTATAAAACCTTTTTAAAAAAAGGAAAACCTCCTTCAAAAATCTTAAAAAACAGATCTATAAAAAAGCAAGAAAATGTTCAAATCGATTAATTAAAACACGTCTATTGAAGTCGGGTGGAGCTGAAAGTATTTTTTTTTTATTGTATTGTTTATATTCTAAAAGCCCCATCATCATCATCAGCCTATCATCGTCCACTGCTGAACATAGGCCTCTCCGAGTGCACGCCACTGAGCACGATCCGCGGCTATACTCATCCAGTTTATGCCAGCCACCTTGCGAAGATCGTCGCTCCACCTTGTCTGAGGGCGTCCTACACTACGTTTGCCCATTCGGGGTCTCCACTCAAGAACTCGTCTGCCCCAACGGCCATCGGTTCTACGGCTAATATGGCCGGCCCACTGCCACTTCAGCTTGCTAATCCGGTGGGCTATGTCGATGACTTTAGTTCTCTGTCGGATCACCTCGTTCCGGACCCTATCTCTCAGAGAAACTCCGAGCATAGCCCTTTCCATAGCTCGCTGCGCGACTTTAAATTTGTGAACCAGCCCTACAGTGAGTGTCCACGTTTCGGCTCCGTATGTCATGACAGGCAGGACGCACTGGTTGAAGACTTTCGTCTTTAGACTCTGTGGAATAGGCGACTCAAAGACTCGACGAAGTTAGGACTACCTTGTACTGCAAAAAGCCCCACCCGACTTCAATAGACGTGTTTTAATAGGGAATATGCATAAGTCACCGATTTTGATGAATTTGAGCTTGATCGCTGCGGACACTTATAAAAACATGATGGAACAGGAAAAAAAATAAAAAAAATGTATTATTTTAGTTTTATCACACGATGAAATCAGGGAAAAATAACAATATTTTTTTTTCATTTTCGGATATAATGCACTTTACAGTCAGATAGAATATCGAATAAGAAACAATATTTTGTATGACACATATGTACTTAAACGCAAAATTTAGGGAGATAATTGAAGATTATTGGCTAACTCCATATTAAACGCGCCGAAACACATCTGAAACGTGATGTGTGACGTCACCATTTTGTATGGAGCGTTTTCGGCGGGTGCTGCTGCGCGCTAACTTCAAGTAACTATATCACGAGAAAAAAACGCAAGAGAAAAGTTTTAACATTACAGTTAATTTTCTCATGCATTATACTTTTGATTAAGATAAAAAAAAAATTTGATGCATATTCCCTATTAATCGATTTGAACCTTGGACGAATTAACCTCGTCCAAGATTTGAACATTATTTCTTGCTTTTTATAGATCTGTTTTTTAAGATTATTGAAGGAGGTTTTCCTTTTTTTAAAAAGGTTTTTTATTTTAAACTTTTTTGTGGTAGGTATGTAAGCGATGATTTTATAAAATAAAACGTTATAATGTTTCACATTTTTCAATGGTATACCCCGAGTAACTCAATTTCCACGAATTCCGTGGGGCCTTCGTAGTTCAACTCTAGTCCAGAACGTCCTTGACAATAGATAGGATAGATACTTAACTTGTTTTTGATTGTCATAAAACTACCAATATTTCAATTCAAGTTCCTATTTGATTTTGAGGAGTTCCCTCGTGTATCTTCAAAATCCAACGTCCAATACCAATGAAATTAATATGGTATCATCCTTAAGGTGTCTTCTTTCAAATAAAAAAAAAATAAATAAAAATAAAAATAAAAATGTTTTATTTCGTTAACAAAAAATACATAATTTTTAAAACAGTATTTGGGACCAACCTAGTAGGCATTCGAGATGCCTGTGGCAGGCAGCCCCGCTCTTCCATATCATATTAATTGAGTATGTATCAGTTACACTTGCTTGACAATGTTAACATTTTTACTCAAGCAAATAAAAAAAGAATCATCTAAATCGGTTCATAAACAAAAAAGTAATGGTTCAAAATCCGTCTGAATTCATATAAAATGGTTACGAAAACGACAGTATTTTCAAGATTACTTGAAAACTACTGAACCGATTTCAAAATTTCAAAAATGGGACCAATTTTGAAACAAACCTCATGTTATAACGTTTGAATCATTTCAACCGGTTCAGCCGTCTTCGAGTAATCGGTGTACATACATATAAAAAAAAATATACGCGACGAATAGATAACCTCCTCCTTTTCAAATTTTTGAAGTCGGTTAAAAATACCTAAGTAATAGGTACTTACTTTTTAGTGTAGGAAACGAAGTGATCTTTTGTATGGAGACCCCAACATTAAATCCTCAGTCGATGAAACTTTGCACGGATGTAATAACGTGTAATTTTTTTTATTTTGTCTATGTACAAATATCCAAAAACAAAAAAAAACTATTTGGATGATTTAAAAAATATGTTTAATTTATGAAACTTTATCATACTGTAAAGTTTCGTCTACTGAGGATTTACTGTGGGGGTCCACTTCCTTTCCGACACTATTTGTGCATACTTATGAGAACTTTTTGAGGTCATGGCCTACTAATGTGATATACACGAGTCGACTTGGAAAGCAACTTGGCAGGCGACTTCAGTCAATTAGCGCTTTTTATCGACAGTGGCTTGTAAAATCGAATCCCCACCTTGTTGAATTAGATTTGCGCTAAGTCACCTGTCATGTAGTCTGCCAAGTCGCCTGCCAAGTTACTTCTTATTATTACTCCATTATGCTATAAAGTACCTACTTACTAACTTTGTACACTTATAGACTTTGTACACGTATACTTGCCAATACATTTCTTATGAGAACTACTAAAGAATTGAATGCGCTGCCTGTTCATGTGTTCCCCGATAATTACAACTTTGGTATTTTCAAGGCAAGAGTGAAAAGGCATTACCTTAGACCACATCCTGTTTACCTAGGGCTGCCATCCGTCCGGGTTTCCCCGGATTTGTCCTAGTTTGGAGGGCGTCCGGGGAGCGTCCGGGCGGGGTTCTGATTGTAGTCCGGGTAAAACCCGGACTATAATAAAAGTCCGGGTTATGGATCAAACTCCACTCAAACAAGTACTATATTCATTCAGCGCACGCGCTACTGAGCGCCTCACTTCACTACGCATGGCGCACCAGTACCACGCACCCCGCAAAAAATCGCGCTACGCGGCCCATTTTTATTACTTTAAACAAGCACCGCGCACCCCACAAAAAATCGCGCTACGTGGCCCATTTTTTTTTGCTATAGACAAGCAAGATTACAAGGTTAGTGAATGAAACTGACTAAAAATCACGCTGCGCAGCCATTTTTTTACGGGCCGCCCCTGGCTGTTTGGGCATTTATTTTAGCCCACTACGGTTGCAAAACTACTAAACCTGGAACCTGTCCCTCCACAAAATTGTGATGGACACCCCGGCTCTACATAATAACTAGTAAAACACTATTTTATGCGAAAAAGGCTTAAAATTCAATTTTTTTCAGTTAATCAAGTATTGGGTAAAATGTATTTTTTAACCAAGCTAAAAGTTAATATAAAAAAAAAACAAATGTCCGGGGTCAAGGCTCTAAAGTCCGGGGTTTTTACGCTTCTGGTCCTGGGCGGCAGGTTTTAGAGATGGCAGCCCTATGTTTACCAACCAAGATGGTTGTCAAATGCCTGCCCACTGCCCACTTACCAATAAAAGATGAAAAAAACTTATGAGAACTTTTTGAGGTCATGGAGTCCAAGAGTAAGTAGGTAGGTACTATACACGCTGAAATTTTAATCATTTTGTTCCCGCCGTGTGGTGGTTTCCACTCATGATTACAAGCAACTTTTACTATGGGGCCAACTCTCCTGCTCGCAAAAAAAATCTGCTATTCCGTACATTAAGGTCGAGTAGGTACTGCACTTTTGTATGGAACAGCAGATTTTTTTTGCGAGCAGGAGAGTTGGCCCCATAGTAAAAGTTGCTTGTAATCATGAGTGGAACCACCCCAAAGGCGGGAACCAAATTATAAAAATTACACGCTGTATATTCTGTGGTCATGGCACACTAAATCGTGCTCAATAAGTCATCATAACGATGCTAATTCTCCCAGTCATTTAATTGCTCGATGGCGCAGTGGTTAAGCGCCTGGCCCAGCGATTGCGGAGGTTAAGCAAGTTTCGCAAGGGTCGGTCATGGGATGGGTGACCAAAAATGTATTATCTCGAGCTTCTCCATGCTTCGAAAGGCACGTTAAGCCATTGGTCTCGGGTGCATTTGCAGTCGTCAACACAACACCCACCAATCCGCATTGGACCCGCGTGGTGGGTTTTGGTCATGGCCCATCGTCCTTATCCACCCACAAGGAAGGCCGAAATCGCTTTGCATCACTTATATGACCGCATCCTTAGAGCAGCAGCGGCGGCGCGTGTACTCGCGCCCCTCGTTTCTTTGTACGAAGACCGATGTCGCCAATCCATCAGAGGGTCATCCATCGTGTTTTTCGTCAGATTAATAAGTGTCTCCGAATTTCGGAAGATACATTATTAAGTGCTTTGACCAGCCTTATAAATCGCAAATAAGTAACATACACTAAAATATTAAATATTGGCTCTGTAGAGATGTAGACTCCTCGCATCGACAAAAAAGTTCTTTATAGTTATAGAACTTGCTCACATTTCATGAAAATCGGTTGAGAATTGCGACCTGTGAAGGAGAACAAACGGACAGTCGGACAGCGGGACAGCAGGACATAGGAAGCATATTTACCCATGCTGAATAATCAAAAAAATCGTCTTAGGTTCTGAGATCGTTGTTAGTTCCTACCTATAATTTAATTTAAATTTGGAATAAAAGATCTTTTCTGATCTTCGCTGTAGAAATACAAGACTATTTCCTTCAACGCATAGTGCCAGAAACGCAAATAACCATACCTACACGCTAACAACCATTTGTATACGAGGTAGGTATAGGTATACTATCTTACCAAATTGAAGGATCTACTTTTAGAAACAAAAAGCTCAAGTGACTTCTAATCGACCCTCTCCGCAGCACTCATGACATTAAAACTCATCGAATGAAGATGCGAATCCTTCGTATTCTCTAGATTCAACCCACTGAGATATTTTCTCTTACCAAACTACCAAAATGTATTGGCGGGCAAAGATTTTCATCAAGCCAAAAGGTGGTGTCTGAAATGAGGGCCTCATTTCAGTTACCAGTTTTCGGGCGATGAAAGAAAAAATAATGGGTTAAAGGGGTAGGAACTTCGTTGCACTGAATACGCAGAGCTACAATAAGATTATGTAGAGAAATAAAACAAAATATTCCGAAAAAAGTGTTTCTTCATTACAAAGTTATGGACTTATCAATCCACCCTCGTACATGTTTAAAGCAAATTCCTTACATAACTTGGTTAAAATTCAGTCCTTAGTTTCTTAACTGAATTTTGTGAGTTGAAAACTATCTCTAGACTAAAAGTTAGCATCAAGTACTTATAAAATAGTTCGACATCACGCGATCTTACAGGAAAGCTTTAGTCTATCATAAAGTATCTCTTAAACACTTACCCCCGTATCTATAGACAAGTAAGTAATGACTTGAATAAAACTTGTAATTTTTTAATGCTTCTCCCCAACTAACAATTTTACGTCGTACAATTGTCGTACAAACGTTATCTTATTACCACTGGTCGCAGAAGATAGGTCACACTAACGTTATAATAACGTTTGCTCAACGCGAAAAGGACCCCATTTATGCGACCTAAATTGTTGTTTAATGGTCATACAAAAGTCACAAGATTACCACTTTCATCGTACAGTAGTCGCATCAAAACCTTACAACGACTCTTTCGTTTTTGAATGACGAAAACGTTGTATATGAGTCAAGTAACAACACTTGTACGACTGATTTTAATGTTCGTCAGTGACTCGTGTTTGTGGTTATGTTTTGAGATCTGAGTGCAAAATAAATCAATTACAAGGAAATAAATGGTGAGTATTAATAGGGAATATGCATAAGTCACCGATTTTCCTAAAATTGAGCTTGATCGCTGCGGACACTTGTAAAAACATGATGGAACAGAAAGAAAAATAAAAAAAAATGATTATTTTCGTTTTATCACACGATGAAATCGGGGGAAAATAACGATATTTTTTTTTCGTTTTCGGATATAATGCACTTTACAGTCAGATAGAATATCGAAAAAGAAATAATATTTTGTATGACACATATCTACTTAAACGCAAAATTTAGGGAGATAATTGAAGATTATTGGCTAACTCCATATTAAACGCGCCCGAAACACACCGAAACGTGATGTGTGACGTCACCGTTTTGTATAGAGCGTTTTCGGCGGGAGCTGATGCGTGCTAACTTCAAGTAACGATATTACGAGAAAAAAACGCAAGAGACAAGTTTCAATATTACAGTTGATTTTCTCACGCATTATACTATTGAATTTGATAAAAAAAAAATTTGATGCATATTCCCTATTAACTTTCATATCTTGCTAACTGTGTCTGTCTCTCATACCGTTTAGTTCGTCTGGGAATTAAAATTTTATGATAATATACCTATGTTAATACTATTAATATCTTCATGCCCCTTCGTAATTTTGCGTTTGAAACATAAAATTTGTATTAATAAAATTATATTTAATTCTAAAAATGTCAGCCATGTTAATTTTGTCGCACACTAAAATCTATATGACGTTTTAAAGACAAAAAGTCATTTTAAGGTTATTTGAAGACCAAGTAAAGCCGCCATTTTGTTAAACGTCGTTTAAAAGTCGAAACTTGACTCATATGCGACTACAAGTCGTACAGACGTTTTAACTAAAACTTTAATATAACGTCGTATAGTTTAGTCGTGCCGACGACGTTGCTATGACCAGTTTATTATGACATATTTGTCGCACGACTAAAAAGTTAAATTTAAGACGTCTATAGGACCTAGCAGTCATCTCATTACTATTATAAGACTTCGTACACGTCAGATCTTATATGACGTTTTTGCTTGTTGGGTCATATCATATTCACATGCAATTTATAGTAAAATTCATCTTAAATTACTTCTTACTGCAGTTTTTAACCATTTAAAGTTAATTTATACTGTAAAATGCGTGTGAATATATTATTAGAAGCATTTGAAAATTGCAAGTTTTACTCAAGTCATTACTTACTCGTCTATAGATACGGGGGTTACTGTCTTATTCAGAGTGCGTTCGTTAAACTAGGGCCAAAGTTATGTAACATAGCGCAAATCGTATTCAGAGTGACAGTTTAACGTTTAGTCCCACCGTTTAAGGATTAAAAGGTGCATTGTGATTGGTTTACAAGCATTAAACCAGGTTTTGTTAGAACAGTCTTGCACAGTTTTGTGAAACATCTCTGAATAAGACAGCTATAGTGTTAACGTAGTTAAGTTACTATTTTAAACGTAATAAATCATAAATATTCCTACCGACCGGACAAGTTACTTCTAAGGAAATACTCTAACAATCTAACTAGCAAAATTTACGAAGATGTTTCGACTTATAATCCGAAGGAGTTTATTCCAAAGCGGTACAACACCTCGGGGCTTCAGCACTAAGGGTCTCTAATCCCGGCTTACAGCGGGCGGCAAAGTGGCTCCGGAATAATTCCGCAAACTCCACCACTCCGGGTAATGTCCGGAATAGCACCTTCTAACACGCCGCGAAGTTCTAGGACATTCGGACTTTACATCTGCATTATAGTAGTTTGATCTTCATATTAGTACAGCTTCGTCCAGTGGTTATCTTCGCGAGGATAATTTTTATCTGTGAGTTCGTTACGAGACATATTTTTACACGTGATGTTAAAGCGAGAAACCCTTTCAAAATCAAATTCAAATAAGTAATACTTATTCATATTTTCCTAAAGATTAGGGAAGTTAAAAATTAAGCACTTTTTCGCTATTATTCATGCTATTACGGCTAAGCTTTTGAATCTCTGGGGTTAAACCCTGAATTTTACTCAGTATTTTCTTTTGTCTCTGTAAAATTTACATGTTGCAACTTTTCCCGTTTCTCTATTTTGCCAATAGTTAAGTAAATTGACTAAAATATTTCACGCATTACTTATATTACAATATTTTTTTTAATGAGTAACTATTGAAAAATCTCTTTTCTAATTTCAATTTCTTATCGAAATTAATTCACAAGCACAGAAAAAGCAAACCAATTCATAATCTAGAATACTATTAACTAACTTAATTAGTAAGTAATAAATCAATCAAGCCTGGCCGTCCATTAATCTGTCTAGAACGCCACTGCTCAAATGGAACTAGATCAAAATCCAATAGAGAACTACTGCGATAGTCGATAACTAGTCTTCGATTTAGATAAGGGTAGTCGCGAAATTAAAGTTTATTAAATGAATAATAATACGTTTAATTCAAAATAACCCGTAAAATTTTGTTTTTACCATTGAACATGGTTATCAGATGCAAATCGCCTGAGACGTATTTTTGGCCATATCTCCGAAGATTTTGGGAGGATCGAAATGAAAATAGTACCAAAAGTTGGAGAGTTTATTGAGACACGTGTAAACGTTTGAATTTTGAAAATCTACTTGTAACTTTTTTTGGAATTTTGCAAAATTCCAAAAATTCCGGGTTTTTTGAGGGATGTTTGTTTACTAAATTGTAAATTTTTCGGAAAAAAAACCGACTAAACCGTTAAAAGTTGCAGAAGCAGACGAGAAGTGCATTCGTTGGAATTTTGAATATTGGTTAATATTATTTCAGCTGCGTCGAGGCAGTCAGGGGGCGCTTTTGTGACACGAGGCGGAGCCGAGTGTCACAATTGTAAAAATAAATAGGTACTACCTGTAATAGGTAACTTTAAAAATATAATAGGATTTTGCATTTGATTTGATTTTGGTTTGTCGTAAATTTTTGTGTTCATTTTCAATGCTACGATTCTTGCGGGGACTGTAAAATCTGTGAATTTTTTATTTGTTACTGAAAACTGCAAAAGAGGATGCAAATAGACTAGGTATATTGTTTTCGATACAAAATGCAAATCGGGCCTACGGTTGCCACTGTACAGTTTATCTTGAAATGAAAACATTTTTTTTCTATTGTCTAATTTCAAAATCTATCGCAATCCCTTTCAGGATGAAACACATTGATGCTTTTTTTTGTCACAAATAAAAACTTACTAAAGAAATGCAGCAATGTGTCGGATTCAACTGTCAAATGAAAGCGATTGATTGTACCCTTTCCACCATATTTGGCTTTAGGCGTTTTTTGTAACACGTTTATTAAAGTTTATCATAATATTTTCCAATATAAAATTGTTTATAAACGCTTTTTGCTAGCATAATTATAATCGTAATTAAAAATAAACTTAAATATCTATTTTTAAACTTTTAGATTTTTGCATTCACAATGCTATTTTTATATTAAGATGAATAAATAATGAAA
Organism: Agriphila tristella; assembly: GCA_928269145.1. Lineage (NCBI taxonomy): Eukaryota > Metazoa > Arthropoda > Insecta > Lepidoptera > Crambidae > Agriphila > Agriphila tristella. Next base: position 22,241,159 of record OV743436.1, on the reverse strand, counting down.
AATATTAGAAAAATTAATTAGAAAAATCCCGTCTAAGTTGCTACGGGTGAGCCGATTTTTTCTAATATTTTTCATTATTTATTCATCTTAAATATCTATAAGGAGCGCAACGCAAGATAACATTTAAATAAAGATGATATTTATTTGAAAAAACAATTAATGGTAAAAAAATCGTAATTAAGTCACAGAATATATAGAAGTCTAGAAATTTCTCAATAGATGGCGCTGTACCTTTCTGAGTCTCGCTATGGTTTTTCTTTCACCGCAATGTAAAGGCAATTGCTTATTTTTCTTCATACCACAAACATCCAGACCTGACGAACGCTAGACGTTCGGTAGAGTTTTTGAACGGTTGTTGAGGGTAACACTTCATTAGCCGATTGAATTATAAATCGCTAAAGCATTAGATAGAATATATTATTAGTTACCATTACCAGATGACAGGAATATATTCCTGACATGTCAGGAATTTTATGGTGCTCCCTCTCCCTCACCGGGTCACCGAGAGCATTCGCGTGTAATGTAAAGTTACAGAGAGCATTACATCAATGAAGGAGCAGAACCGACCGAGCATTACAATTCGCTCGCACCTTGTAATGAATACATCAGTGAAGGAGGAGAACCGAGCGAATGCTCGTCAGTCAGGGAGGTATTATTGTAATGTAATGCTCAATAGCCCCAGTCGTAGGAGGCAAAAAAACGAAGAATACGGCTATCCATGAACCAAAGATTTCCTTCGGTAGGATTGGTCCTTGGGTTCCTAAAGGTGCCTTCCCACGGTGCGTGCTACCACGCACCGCACCGAGCCGCACGAGGGCGAGCACGTACCGATCCTTTGAAGTTACCGGCGAACGCGTCGTTTCCCACGGTGTGTGGTCTTGTCTGGTGCGCTCTCGTGCGTCTACAGACGCACCGGTGGGAAGGCACCTTTAGATGGGTTTACGAAGTGGAGCCACCTGGATTTTTCAAGCAGGTGGGGGGAGGGGGGAATTCTGCCTTAACGAAGTCCGAGGTTAATAACTGCCTAAGTTTAGATACTAAGCCAAGTTTGGTATCATTTTCGGATAAATCAATGACGTAGAATTCATTTTTGGTATAAAAAATGCAATTTATTAAGAAGTTTCCTAAATATTACACAATAACAAATATTTTCAGCTACATTTTTTTTACTTTAAGTCACCGTAAATATCAAACTGATGTTCTTATTTGCAAACAAAAAATATTATAACAAAGCTTATAGAATGAAGACTTGAAAAAATATAACTTACAAATTTCTTTATTAACAATAAATAGCGAAAAAAAATTGACTGTCGCGTGCCGTCAATTTCTTTTACACCTATGGAAATATTATTATTTTTTATATGGGTATCAAATGAAAGGTAATAAATAGCCAATTCCAAATATATAATAGTACATTGTTCACCGAGAGGAGAAAGAGACCGATTACCGTCGAGGGTTAGGCGAGGGCTTTAAAACACCCGAGATCGGGAATCGCACTTTCTCTCGAGTGATATAGTGCTTAATACTACACCTACGTGGAAAATAAAAAACAAAATCTTTACTAATTGAATATAGAAATTGTTGCAGTTAGTGAAGCTTCTGTTCTGTGGTAAAAGGTTATCAATCAGTATTTTTGCTGTTTCCTTCAACTGCGGCGGAGTTAAAAAATCTTCATCATCACTATCACTATTTATCATTTTGATAGTTTTATTTTACTTTCTACGAAAACGGAATCCTCAAACAACACACAAATTGAAAATGGCGCCAATGGCGTCTGCAATTTTCACATGTTCTTTTTTCAAATTGTTTATCCTGCCGCCGCAGGGTCGCACTGCCAGCCCGACACCATCCGACTAGGGCTTGAAGTCCGGAACTCCGGTTTTGGTCTAGCTCCGGAGTTTCGAAGCATTTCAGCATCGTTTGTAAAACCGGAGTTTCACAACAAAAACCGGAGTTTCGATTTTCAAAAATAATAATTGAAAGCATTTTTATCGCCGTGGGCATATACCCCTGGGCGGTGTTGCAGTCTCTTCAGAGGTGCCAAGTGGACTACAGGTGTAGCGAGGTGCTGACTGAAGTACTTATACGAAAATGCCATCACGTCGATCCGATTATTCCGATTACAGAACCAGAGCACAAATCCCAATCTAACTGCAGCGATGTGTGAAACAGGGAGACGTCATTTCTCCGAAACTGTTCGCAGCTACTTTGGAGGATACCAGTGGCGAAGGGTCCATACATGCCGATTCCTATCGGCTTCCATTTTAGAAGTCCCACCCTTGCAATCAACCATACAGTTAGGAGAATTTTCGAGAAATTATTGGTCCGGCTTACCTTTGCCATATTTCGACTCCTCGCCACTGGAGGATACTATAAGCTCTTGAACTGTAAAGGACTTGGCAGCAACATTAATGGCGAGTACCTAACACACCTTCATTTTGCAGATCAGTTCTCACGGCTGAGGCCTTGTAAAACCTGAACATACTCGTAATGCTCGAATATTTTCCGTAGTGTTTTCCGAAAGAGTGGCTCTTAGGATGAACATGAATGGATGGATGGAACATAAAAATAAGACAAAAATCATGTCGAATGTCCATGTTGTATTTATCCACTCCTTCATGTTGGGAACAAACACAATACTCGAAGTTCAAGACCATTACCTAGGACAGACAATCCAGTTAAGACAACTTAAATAATAAATATTTGACAACATCACATACATTGCTCCAATTCCAAAGTAAATAGCTATAGCACTTGTGTTATGAAAATCAGAAACAACGGTGGTATGATAAACACCCAGACCTGGGACGGTGTTGAAAAGTTCATTTTCTACATTGTTATATCTTTTTCTCTCTCTTATTGCCTTTTTGGCTTAAGAAACAGTAAGTAATAAATAAACTCATGCGAATGACTCACCTTAATGACAACTCAAGGGAAAATAAATAAACACTTAATGGACAGTCAACAGCAAACTATAGTTTTATTTAAATATGGTTGATTCTATACAATAATAAACATCAAACGTTGTAATCGCAGATCTGCAAATTTACACGGTGATTTGACACGAAGAAAAACGAAGCTATGAATCTAATCTTTTTCCCAAGGGGTTATTTTGAAAGGTTAAACTTAAAACTACTCGCAGAGCGTTATGTGGGTAAGAATTGCCTGCCCTAGGATATCAGAATGTGGTAATTATCTAACATAAATCTAGCTCGTAGGTTGTACTCGGAGGCCTAAGTACGGATAGCTGGATTCTTCTACTTCGGTTAGTTTAGGGGTTAAAAAGATTTTAGAGTTAACTGGTACCTATTAGAATATCTCGCAGCGAGTCTGTTTAGTAGAGAAACGCTTCGATGGCTGCTTTCTATTAATTATGCCACGGAGCCGTGGGTGAGAAACCAAAGTCCGGTTTATTTCAACTTTTTCCGCTCAACTGGGGTTGAATGGGCGACAGAGCAGTGGTTGAACTCGTAGCTGGATACGTACGCCACTCTTCACCTGCGGCTCCTTGTTAACAATATATTTTATATGGTTTAGAATCCGGTCAATCAGTATTCCTCCTTCGATCGGATATCACGACACGAATTAGAACTCTTCTCGGCGGCTTTTATTAGCCAAAACCCTCTGGGCGAAATTCTATTGTGCCGACGAAAATTACAATGAATAGCTGCAAGATATTATTTAAATCAGGAACAATTACGAATCCAATAACTTTAACAGCGATATAAAATCAAATTCTTTCCAACCGAAAAATTTTGTATCATATCAATCACAGCTGATATTCGCTGCGTTCCAAGTCTCGCGCCATCACGACGCATTCCGACTTCCTACACATGATCACTCATCGATGAGCGTGGACTGGACTGACATCGCGCCGCCGAAAGCGACTTCAATCGGATCGGACTTCCCGAAAACACGGTCAAACAACCTACGACATTACGGACAAAAAAAAATACCATTTCAGTTCAAAAGCAGGCCTTAAACAGGACTGCTTAAGGCCTGATTTCACACTAACCTTTGGGATCTAGTATGAAAGGTAAACAATTGAATAGAAATCCTTGCGATAAGGGCTCATCGCAAAGGCCCCTGAAGTGGGCGAAGGACGACCATAAGAAATACGATCTTAATCTTAATCATTCTTTTTTTTTTATAAGTCGATGCCGCGAATTTTCAAACGGACTTTTTACGGAAATAAGGAAAAGGACATGAGGCATACTGCCAAAAAATAAATTTTATCATTAATGGAAACAAACTACCAAAAAAACTTCCCCTTTAAGGGAAATCGACAAAACAACAAAAAAAACCACGCTACAACATTGACCCAGCCGGGGATCGAACCCGGGACCTCAAGAGATGGTGACGCCCTGAAAACCGGCGTGCAAACCGCTCGACCACGGAGGTCGTCAAAACTTGGAGAAAGATATCTCTCGTTAAATTTAGCTCGAATGGGCAGCATTCGGGAAGCTTCGAAAAATCTTCGCGTCAAACTTACTTCAGTGTCTCTAGACGAAAGACCTTGATCAGCGTGATGACTAAAGGCAGTGAAACGTACTCGCTAACTATGGGTATCTTAAAAATACTCAAGGTCACCTAGCGACCCAGCAACCGCCACGACCGCCGCATCAACCTCGGACGCAACGGAGGGCTCCCGCTCGCAACACCCGCGTGTGGTCGTAGCCCCCCCCCCCCCCCCCCCCGGAAACCACCACTCGGAAAATTTCACACCTACCCACATTTAATTTATTCACCCAACTACAAATAGCTCTCCCCTCCTACGCTAAAGTCCGCCGTCGCTCGCTGGTCGCTTCTGCTGGGCCTCCCTTCGGGGTCTCACTCGGTAGGGCAGACCGCGCGACGGTGCGTGAAGAAGTGTAGAGGGGTGACCCCTACGACCGGGCCGTTTGTTAACGGCCTGCGAACCCGCCACAATGGCCAAAGGTTTCGGCCTGATGCCATCTCCCCGCGCGCCTGCGGCGCGCGTGAAGACGACACCGCTTGCTAGCGACCCAGCGTGCAATGCAGAGAGCCATGCTCGGCGTTTCCTTGCGTGATCGAATCAGAAATCAGTAGGAGAACTTAAGTAATCGACGTTTCTCAAAGGATTGATCAGCTGAAGTGGAAGTGGACGGGGCACTTAACAAGTAGAACCGATGGCCATTGGGAAAGAAAGGTTCTGGAATGGCGACCGAACACAAAACGCTTCGTGGGCAGGCTCCTGACAAGGTGGACCCACGATCTGGTGACTAGTGAAGGTCGCAGGCTCGCGGGGTGCCGCTGGATGCAAGCAGAGCAGGATCGAACATTGTGGAGATCCTTGAGCAAGGCCATAACCAGCAGTAGATGTCGCGTGACCGATATGATGATGACCCAACACTCGGCAAATTTGAGTGGCGTGAAATGTAAGTTAAATGTATTTTTAGTCGAATTATTTGCGCAATAAGCAAGTAAGTACCTAAAGTGATTCAATTTATTTATTTATCGATGATAAAAGTATATATTGATTTTTGGTTAGCTAATAACCTCTATTCAACACGCTAAAAATATCACTGCAATTTTATTTAAATCGAGACTGAAAAATCCGGAACTCCGGAGCTCCGGAGTTGAAACCATGAACATCGAAACCCAACTCCGGAGCTGAAAAATACTCCGATGTTCAAGCCCTAGATGACACAGCTTGTGGCCAGTGTCATTTTGCGAACTTGGAGATAAAAACTCACTGTAAAAACTTTTTGGCTTTTGATATTTAGGTTACCGGCGCATAGTCTTACCCAAAATTAAAAAAGAAAAACCACGTAAGAAATGGATTTTCATACACTTTTCTCTCCCGCTCAGATGCGTTTTCTCCCCGCATATTTGTTCGATATGCAATGACGTACTTTCTACCGTAAATTTGATAAAGTATCAAGGTACTTTCCGGGCAGGTGTAGTATAAACATTATAACACTTTTATTAAACTGTTTTGAAATAAACTTAAAAAGTATAACGCAGCTTTAAAAAATATCAGTAAATTATTAGAAAAACAAAAAATGACAGTCAATATCGACAAAAAAGGCAAATATCACAAGCGCACAACGCACATGTAACTACGATTTTTTTCAGATGTTGTTAGGTACCTTGAGAGTAGTTTTACCCAAGTTTTAACCCTTGGAAACCCTGTAATGCTGGAAAAACTTGGCATTTGTATCAGTATTTTCGAAAAAAACTACCTTTAGGAAGCGTTTTTCAGGTATTGTCATATCTTTTTCTCTCTCTTATTGCCTTTTGGCTTAAGAAACAGTAAGTAATAAATAAACTCATGCGAATGACTCACCTTAATGACAACTCAAGGGAAAATAAATAAACACTTAATGTACCGTCAACAGCAAACTACAGTTTTATTGAAATATGGTTGATTCTATACAATAATAAACATCAAACGTTGTAATCGCAGATCTGCAAATTTACACGGTGATTTGACACGAAGAAAAACGAAGCTATGAATCTAAGCTTTTTCCCAAGGGGTTATTTTAAAAGGTTAAACTTAAAACTACTCGCAGAGCGTTACGTGGGTAAGAATTGCCTGCCCTAGGATATCAGGTGGTGTGGTAATTATCTAACATAAATCTAGCTCGTAGGTTGTACTCGGAGGCCTAAGTACGGATAGCTGGATTCTTCTACTTCGGTTAGTTTAGGGGTTAAAAAGATTTGAGAGTTAACTGGTACCTATTAGAATATCTCGCAGCGAGTCTGTTTAGTAGAGAAACGCTTCGATGGCTGCTTTCTATTAATTATGCCACGGAGCCGTGGGTGAGAAACCAAAGTCCGGTTTATTTCAACTTTTTCCGCTCAACTGGGGTTGAATGGGCGACGGAGCAGTGGTTGAACTCGTGGCTGGATACGTACGCCACTCTTCACCTGGAATGGTGTGCACAAAAACCATAATTTAACAACGTCGGCCTTAAATGGACTACGACTATTTACTACTCAATTACTCGGACCCAATCCCGAGTGATATTCCATAACGGGGGGACCCTGCAGCGTATGGCAGAACTGAGGGAAATCTATTCTTGTATGTTCATTCTGACAATAAATATTACTGATCCCTGACTTTTCTGTTAAACTATCCCCTTCACAGCAGACTAATCTACAGAATTGAGATGTAGAAACATACCGTAGCTCTCAACTTACAAAGTCTCTTTTCACATGAAAAGAACTGAAATTGAAAGTAATAAATATATAGAGACCCCTTGCAGTAAATACTAGATAATGGATAGCAATAAATTTTGATATACCTGCGGCTCCTTGTTAACAATATATTTTATATGGTTTAGAATCCGGTCAATCAGTATTCCTCCTTCGATCGGATATCACGACACGAATTAGAACTCTTCTCGGCGGCTTTTATTAGCCAAAACCCTCTGTAAATAACGAATATGATGATAAAAATAAATTTCAAATTCTCACACTGCCAACAGCTGAATGTCTAGGAAATCACAAATAGTTACCTGGGCGAAATTCTATTGTGCCGACGAAAATTACAATGAATAGCTGCAAGATATTATTTAAATCAGGAACAATTACGAATCCAATAACTTTAACAGCGATATAAAATCAAATTCTTTCCAACCGAAAAATTTTGTATCATATCAATCACAGCTGATATTCGCTGCGTTCCAAGTCTCGCGCCATCACGACGCATTCCGACTTCCTACACATGATCACTCATCGATGAGCGTGGACTGGACTGACATCGCGCCGCCGAAAGCGACTTCAATCGGATCGGACTTCCCGAAAACACGGTCAAACAACCTACGACATTACGGACAAAAAAAAATACCATTTCAGTTCAAAAGCAGGCCTTAAACAGGACTGCTTAAGGCCTGCTTTCACACTAACCTTTGGGATCTAGTATGAAAGGTAAACAATTGAATAGAAATCCTTGCGATAAGGGCTCATCGCAAAGGCCCCTGAAGTGGGCGAAGGACGACCATAAGAAATACGATCTTAATCTTAATCATTCTTTTTTTTTTATAAGTCGATGCCGCGAATTTTCAAACGGACTTTTTACGGAAATAAGGAAAAGGACATGAGGCATACTGCCAAAAAATAAATTTTATCATTAATGGAAACAAACTACCAAAAAAACTTCCCCTTTAAGGGAAATCGACAAAACAACAAAAAAAACCACGCTACAACATTGACCCAGCCGGGGATCGAACCCGGGACCTCAAGAGATGGTGACGCCCTGAAAACCGGCGTGCAAACCGCTCGACCACGGAGGTCGTCAAAACTTGGAGAAAGATATCTCTCGTTAAATTTAGCTCGAATGGGCAGCATTCGGGAAGCTTCGAAAAATCTTCGCGTCAAACTTACTTCAGTGTCTCTAGACGAAAGACCTTGATCAGCGTGATGACTAAAGGCAGTGAAACGTACTCGCTAACTATGGGTATCTTAAAAATACTCAAGGTCACCTAGCGACCCAGCAACCGCCACGACCGCCGCATCAACCTCGGACGCAACGGAGGGCTCCCGCTCGCAACACCCGCGAGTGGTCGTAGCCCCCCCCCCCCCCCCCCGGAAACCACCACTCGGAAAATTTCACACCTACCCACATTTAAATTTAATTTATTCACCCAACTACAAATAGCTCTCCCCTCCTACGCTAAAGTCCGCCGTCGCTCGCTGGTCGCTTCTGCTGGGCCTCCCTTCGGGGTCTCACTCGGTAGGGCAGACCGCGCGACGGTGCGTGAAGAAGTGTAGAGGGGTGACCCCTACGACCGGGCCGTTTGTTAACGGCCTGCGAACCCGCCACAATGGCCAAAGGTTTCGGCCTGATGCCATCTCCCCGCGCGCCTGCGGCGCGCGTGAAGACGACACCGCTTGCTAGCGACCCAGCGTGCAATGCAGAGAGCCATGCTCGGCGTTTCCTTGCGTGATCGAATCAGAAATCAGTAGGAGAACTTAAGTAATCGACGTTTCTCAAAGGATTGATCAGCTGAAGTGGAAGTGGACGGGGCACTTAACAAGTAGAACCGATGGCCATTGGGAAAGAAAGGTTCTGGAATGGCGACCGAACACAAAACGCTTCGTGGGCAGGCTCCTGACAAGGTGGACCCACGATCTGGTGACTAGTGAAGGTCGCAGGCTCGCGGGGTGCCGCTGGATGCAAGCAGAGCAGGATCGAACATTGTGGAGATCCTTGAGCAAGGCCATAACCAGCAGTAGATGTCGCGTGACCGATATGATGATGACCCAACACTCGGCAAATTTGAGTGGCGTGAAATGTAAGTTAAATGTATTTTTAGTCGAATTATTTGCGCAATAAGCAAGTAAGTACCTAAAGTGATTCAATTTATTTATTTATCGATGATAAAAGTATATATTGATTTTTGGTTAGCTAATAACCTCTATTCAACACGCTAAAAATATCACTGCAATTTTATTTAAATCGAGACTGAAAAATCCGGAACTCCGGAGCTCCGGAGTTGAAACCATGAACATCGAAACCCAACTCCGGAGCTGAAAAATACTCCGATGTTCAAGCCCTAGATGACACAGCTTGTGGCCAGTGTCATTTTGCGAACTTGGAGATAAAAACTCACTGTAAAAACTTTTTGGCTTTTGATATTTAGGTTACCGGCGCATAGTCTTACCCAAAATTAAAAAAGAAAAACCACGTAAGAAATGGATTTTCATACACTTTTCTCTCCCGCTCAGATGCGTTTTCTCCCCGCATATTTGTTCGATATGCAATGACGTACTTTCTACCGTAAATTTGATAAAGTATCAAGGTACTTTCCGGGCAGGTGTAGTATAAACATTATAACACTTTTATTAAACTGTTTTGAAATAAACTTAAAAAGTATAACGCAGCTTTAAAAAATATCAGTAAATTATTAGAAAAACAAAAAATGACAGTCAATATCGACAAAAAAGGCAAATATCACAAGCGCACAACGCACATGTAACTACGATTTTTTTCAGATGTTGTTAGGTACCTTGAGAGTAGTTTTACCCAAGTTTTAACCCTTGGAAACCCTGTAATGCTGGAAAAACTTGGCATTTGTATCAGTATTTTCGAAAAAAACTACCTTTAGGAAGCGTTTTTCAGGTATTGTCATATCTTTTTCTCTCTCTTATTGCCTTTTGGCTTAAGAAACAGTAAGTAATAAATAAACTCATGCGAATGACTCACCTTAATGACAACTCAAGGGAAAATAAATAAACACTTAATGTACCGTCAACAGCAAACTACAGTTTTATTGAAATATGGTTGATTCTATACAATAATAAACATCAAACGTTGTAATCGCAGATCTGCAAATTTACACGGTGATTTGACACGAAGAAAAACGAAGCTATGAATCTAAGCTTTTTCCCAAGGGGTTATTTTAAAAGGTTAAACTTAAAACTACTCGCAGAGCGTTACGTGGGTAAGAATTGCCTGCCCTAGGATATCAGGTGGTGTGGTAATTATCTAACATAAATCTAGCTCGTAGGTTGTACTCGGAGGCCTAAGTACGGATAGCTGGATTCTTCTACTTCGGTTAGTTTAGGGGTTAAAAAGATTTGAGAGTTAACTGGTACCTATTAGAATATCTCGCAGCGAGTCTGTTTAGTAGAGAAACGCTTCGATGGCTGCTTTCTATTAATTATGCCACGGAGCCGTGGGTGAGAAACCAAAGTCCGGTTTATTTCAACTTTTTCCGCTCAACTGGGGTTGAATGGGCGACGGAGCAGTGGTTGAACTCGTGGCTGGATACGTACGCCACTCTTCACCTGGAATGGTGTGCACAAAAACCATAATTTAACAACGTCGGCCTTAAATGGACTACGACTATTTACTACTCAATTACTCGGACCCAATCCCGAGTGATATTCCATAACGGGGGGACCCTGCAGCGTATGGCAGAACTGAGGGAAATCTATTCTTGTATGTTCATTCTGACAATAAATATTACTGATCCCTGACTTTTCTGTTAAACTATCCCCTTCACAGCAGACTAATCTACAGAATTGAGATGTAGAAACATACCGTAGCTCTCAACTTACAAAGTCTCTTTTCACATGAAAAGAACTGAAATTGAAAGTAATAAATATATAGAGACCCCTTGCAGTAAATACTAGATAATGGATAGCAATAAATTTTGATATACCTGCGGCTCCTTGTTAACAATATATTTTATATGGTTTAGAATCCGGTCAATCAGTATTCCTCCTTCGATCGGATATCACGACACGAATTAGAACTCTTCTCGGCGGCTTTTATTAGCCAAAACCCTCTGTAAATAACGAATATGATGATAAAAATAAATTTCAAATTCTCACACTGCCAACAGCTGAATGTCTAGGAAATCACAAATAGTTACCTGGGCGAAATTCTATTGTGCCGACGAAAATTACAATGAATAGCTGCAAGATATTATTTAAATCAGGAACAATTACGAATCCAATAACTTTAACAGCGATATAAAATCAAATTCTTTCCAACCGAAAAATTTTGTATCATATCAATCACAGCTGATATTCGCTGCGTTCCAAGTCTCGCGCCATCACGACGCATTCCGACTTCCTACACATGATCACTCATCGATGAGCGTGGACTGGACTGACATCGCGCCGCCGAAAGCGACTTCAATCGGATCGGACTTCCCGAAAACACGGTCAAACAACCTACGACATTACGGACAAAAAAAAATACCATTTCAGTTCAAAAGCAGGCCTTAAACAGGACTGCTTAAGGCCTGCTTTCACACTAACCTTTGGGATCTAGTATGAAAGGTAAACAATTGAATAGAAATCCTTGCGATAAGGGCTCATCGCAAAGGCCCCTGAAGTGGGCGAAGGACGACCATAAGAAATACGATCTTAATCTTAATCATTCTTTTTTTTTTATAAGTCGATGCCGCGAATTTTCAAACGGACTTTTTACGGAAATAAGGAAAAGGACATGAGGCATACTGCCAAAAAATAAATTTTATCATTAATGGAAACAAACTACCAAAAAAACTTCCCCTTTAAGGGAAATCGACAAAACAACAAAAAAAACCACGCTACAACATTGACCCAGCCGGGGATCGAACCCGGGACCTCAAGAGATGGTGACGCCCTGAAAACCGGCGTGCAAACCGCTCGACCACGGAGGTCGTCAAAACTTGGAGAAAGATATCTCTCGTTAAATTTAGCTCGAATGGGCAGCATTCGGGAAGCTTCGAAAAATCTTCGCGTCAAACTTACTTCAGTGTCTCTAGACGAAAGACCTTGATCAGCGTGATGACTAAAGGCAGTGAAACGTACTCGCTAACTATGGGTATCTTAAAAATACTCAAGGTCACCTAGCGACCCAGCAACCGCCACGACCGCCGCATCAACCTCGGACGCAACGGAGGGCTCCCGCTCGCAACACCCGCGAGTGGTCGTAGCCCCCCCCCCCCCCCCCCGGAAACCACCACTCGGAAAATTTCACACCTACCCACATTTAAATTTAATTTATTCACCCAACTACAAATAGCTCTCCCCTCCTACGCTAAAGTCCGCCGTCGCTCGCTGGTCGCTTCTGCTGGGCCTCCCTTCGGGGTCTCACTCGGTAGGGCAGACCGCGCGACGGTGCGTGAAGAAGTGTAGAGGGGTGACCCCTACGACCGGGCCGTTTGTTAACGGCCTGCGAACCCGCCACAATGGCCAAAGGTTTCGGCCTGATGCCATCTCCCCGCGCGCCTGCGGCGCGCGTGAAGACGACACCGCTTGCTAGCGACCCAGCGTGCAATGCAGAGAGCCATGCTCGGCGTTTCCTTGCGTGATCGAATCAGAAATCAGTAGGAGAACTTAAGTAATCGACGTTTCTCAAAGGATTGATCAGCTGAAGTGGAAGTGGACGGGGCACTTAACAAGTAGAACCGATGGCCATTGGGAAAGAAAGGTTCTGGAATGGCGACCGAACACAAAACGCTTCGTGGGCAGGCTCCTGACAAGGTGGACCCACGATCTGGTGACTAGTGAAGGTCGCAGGCTCGCGGGGTGCCGCTGGATGCAAGCAGAGCAGGATCGAACATTGTGGAGATCCTTGAGCAAGGCCATAACCAGCAGTAGATGTCGCGTGACCGATATGATGATGACCCAACACTCGGCAAATTTGAGTGGCGTGAAATGTAAGTTAAATGTATTTTTAGTCGAATTATTTGCGCAATAAGCAAGTAAGTACCTAAAGTGATTCAATTTATTTATTTATCGATGATAAAAGTATATATTGATTTTTGGTTAGCTAATAACCTCTATTCAACACGCTAAAAATATCACTGCAATTTTATTTAAATCGAGACTGAAAAATCCGGAACTCCGGAGCTCCGGAGTTGAAACCATGAACATCGAAACCCAACTCCGGAGCTGAAAAATACTCCGATGTTCAAGCCCTAGATGACACAGCTTGTGGCCAGTGTCATTTTGCGCACTTGGAGATAAAAACTCACTGTAAAAACTTTTTGGCTTTTGATATTTAGGTTACCGGCGCATAGTCTTACCCAAAATTAAAAAAGAAAAACCACGTAAGAAATGGATTTTCATACACTTTTCTCTCCCGCTCAGATGCGTTTTCTCCCCGCATATTTGTTCGATATGCAATGACGTACTTTCTACCGTAAATTTGATAAAGTATCAAGGTACTTTCCGGGCAGGTGTAGTATAAACATTATAACACTTTTATTAAACTGTTTTGAAATAAACTTAAAAAGTATAACGCAGCTTTAAAAAATATCAGTAAATTATTAGAAAAACAAAAAATGACAGTCAATATCGACAAAAAAGGCAAATATCACAAGCGCACAACGCACATGTAACTACGATTTTTTTCAGATGTTGTTAGGTACCTTGAGAGTAGTTTTACCCAAGTTTTAACCCTTGGAAACCCTGTAATGCTGGAAAAACTTGGCATTTGTATCAGTATTTTCGAAAAAAACTACCTTTAGGAAGCGTTTTTCAGGTATTGTCATATCTTTTTCTCTCTCTTATTGCCTTTTGGCTTAAGAAACAGTAAGTAATAAATAAACTCATGCGAATGACTCACCTTAATGACAACTCAAGGGAAAATAAATAAACACTTAATGTACCGTCAACAGCAAACTACAGTTTTATTGAAATATGGTTGATTCTATACAATAATAAACATCAAACGTTGTAATCGCAGATCTGCAAATTTACACGGTGATTTGACACGAAGAAAAACGAAGCTATGAATCTAAGCTTTTTCCCAAGGGGTTATTTTAAAAGGTTAAACTTAAAACTACTCGCAGAGCGTTACGTGGGTAAGAATTGCCTGCCCTAGGATATCAGGTGGTGTGGTAATTATCTAACATAAATCTAGCTCGTAGGTTGTACTCGGAGGCCTAAGTACGGATAGCTGGATTCTTCTACTTCGGTTAGTTTAGGGGTTAAAAAGATTTGAGAGTTAACTGGTACCTATTAGAATATCTCGCAGCGAGTCTGTTTAGTAGAGAAACGCTTCGATGGCTGCTTTCTATTAATTATGCCACGGAGCCGTGGGTGAGAAACCAAAGTCCGGTTTATTTCAACTTTTTCCGCTCAACTGGGGTTGAATGGGCGACGGAGCAGTGGTTGAACTCGTGGCTGGATACGTACGCCACTCTTCACCTGGAATGGTGTGCACAAAAACCATAATTTAACAACGTCGGCCTTAAATGGACTACGACTATTTACTACTCAATTACTCGGACCCAATCCCGAGTGATATTCCATAACGGGGGGACCCTGCAGCGTATGGCAGAACTGAGGGAAATCTATTCTTGTATGTTCATTCTGACAATAAATATTACTGATCCCTGACTTTTCTGTTAAACTATCCCCTTCACAGCAGACTAATCTACAGAATTGAGATGTAGAAACATACCGTAGCTCTCAACTTACAAAGTCTCTTTTCACATGAAAAGAACTGAAATTGAAAGTAATAAATATATAGAGACCCCTTGCAGTAAATACTAGATAATGGATAGCAATAAATTTTGATATACCTGCGGCTCCTTGTTAACAATATATTTTATATGGTTTAGAATCCGGTCAATCAGTATTCCTCCTTCGATCGGATATCACGACACGAATTAGAACTCTTCTCGGCGGCTTTTATTAGCCAAAACCCTCTGTAAATAACGAATATGATGATAAAAATAAATTTCAAATTCTCACACTGCCAACAGCTGAATGTCTAGGAAATCACAAATAGTTACCTGGGCGAAATTCTATTGTGCCGACGAAAATTACAATGAATAGCTGCAAGATATTATTTAAATCAGGAACAATTACGAATCCAATAACTTTAACAGCGATATAAAATCAAATTCTTTCCAACCGAAAAATTTTGTATCATATCAATCACAGCTGATATTCGCTGCGTTCCAAGTCTCGCGCCATCACGACGCATTCCGACTTCCTACACATGATCACTCATCGATGAGCGTGGACTGGACTGACATCGCGCCGCCGAAAGCGACTTCAATCGGATCGGACTTCCCGAAAACACGGTCAAACAACCTACGACATTACGGACAAAAAAAAATACCATTTCAGTTCAAAAGCAGGCCTTAAACAGGACTGCTTAAGGCCTGCTTTCACACTAACCTTTGGGATCTAGTATGAAAGGTAAACAATTGAATAGAAATCCTTGCGATAAGGGCTCATCGCAAAGGCCCCTGAAGTGGGCGAAGGACGACCATAAGAAATACGATCTTAATCTTAATCATTCTTTTTTTTTTATAAGTCGATGCCGCGAATTTTCAAACGGACTTTTTACGGAAATAAGGAAAAGGACATGAGGCATACTGCCAAAAAATAAATTTTATCATTAATGGAAACAAACTACCAAAAAAACTTCCCCTTTAAGGGAAATCGACAAAACAACAAAAAAAACCACGCTACAACATTGACCCAGCCGGGGATCGAACCCGGGACCTCAAGAGATGGTGACGCCCTGAAAACCGGCGTGCAAACCGCTCGACCACGGAGGTCGTCAAAACTTGGAGAAAGATATCTCTCGTTAAATTTAGCTCGAATGGGCAGCATTCGGGAAGCTTCGAAAAATCTTCGCGTCAAACTTACTTCAGTGTCTCTAGACGAAAGACCTTGATCAGCGTGATGACTAAAGGCAGTGAAACGTACTCGCTAACTATGGGTATCTTAAAAATACTCAAGGTCACCTAGCGACCCAGCAACCGCCACGACCGCCGCATCAACCTCGGACGCACCGGGGGGCTCCCGCTCGCAACACCCGCGAGTGGTCGTAGCCCCCCCCCCCCCCCCCGGAAACCACCACTCGGAAAATTTCACACCTACCCACATTTAAATTTAATTTATTCACCCAACTACAAATAGCTCTCCCCTCCTACGCTAAAGTCCGCCGTCGCTCGCTGGTCGCTTCTGCTGGGCCTCCCTTCGGGGTCTCACTCGGTAGGGCAGACCGCGCGACGGTGCGTGAAGAAGTGTAGAGGGGTGACCCCTACGACCGGGCCGTTTGTTAACGGCCTGCGAACCCGCCACAATGGCCAAAGGTTTCGGCCTGATGCCATCTCCCCGCGCGCCTGCGGCGCGCGTGAAGACGACACCGCTTGCTAGCGACCCAGCGTGCAATGCAGAGAGCCATGCTCGGCGTTTCCTTGCGTGATCGAATCAGAAATCAGTAGGAGAACTTAAGTAATCGACGTTTCTCAAAGGATTGATCAGCTGAAGTGGAAGTGGACGGGGCACTTAACAAGTAGAACCGATGGCCATTGGGAAAGAAAGGTTCTGGAATGGCGACCGAACACAAAACGCTTCGTGGGCAGGCTCCTGACAAGGTGGACCCACGATCTGGTGACTAGTGAAGGTCGCAGGCTCGCGGGGTGCCGCTGGATGCAAGCAGAGCAGGATCGAACATTGTGGAGATCCTTGAGCAAGGCCATAACCAGCAGTAGATGTCGCGTGACCGATATGATGATGACCCAACACTCGGCAAATTTGAGTGGCGTGAAATGTAAGTTAAATGTATTTTTAGTCGAATTATTTGCGCAATAAGCAAGTAAGTACCTAAAGTGATTCAATTTATTTATTTATCGATGATAAAAGTATATATTGATTTTTGGTTAGCTAATAACCTCTATTCAACACGCTAAAAATATCACTGCAATTTTATTTAAATCGAGACTGAAAAATCCGGAACTCCGGAGCTCCGGAGTTGAAACCATGAACATCGAAACCCAACTCCGGAGCTGAAAAATACTCCGATGTTCAAGCCCTAGATGACACAGCTTGTGGCCAGTGTCATTTTGCGAACTTGGAGATAAAAACTCACTGTAAAAACTTTTTGGCTTTTGATATTTAGGTTACCGGCGCATAGTCTTACCCAAAATTAAAAAAGAAAAACCACGTAAGAAATGGATTTTCATACACTTTTCTCTCCCGCTCAGATGCGTTTTCTCCCCGCATATTTGTTCGATATGCAATGACGTACTTTCTACCGTAAATTTGATAAAGTATCAAGGTACTTTCCGGGCAGGTGTAGTATAAACATTATAACACTTTTATTAAACTGTTTTGAAATAAACTTAAAAAGTATAACGCAGCTTTAAAAAATATCAGTAAATTATTAGAAAAACAAAAAATGACAGTCAATATCGACAAAAAAGGCAAATATCACAAGCGCACAACGCACATGTAACTACGATTTTTTTCAGATGTTGTTAGGTACCTTGAGAGTAGTTTTACCCAAGTTTTAACCCTTGGAAACCCTGTAATGCTGGAAAAACTTGGCATTTGTATCAGTATTTTCGAAAAAAACTACCTTTAGGAAGCGTTTTTCAGGTATTGTCATATCTTTTTCTCTCTCTTATTGCCTTTTGGCTTAAGAAACAGTAAGTAATAAATAAACTCATGCGAATGACTCACCTTAATGACAACTCAAGGGAAAATAAATAAACACTTAATGTACCGTCAACAGCAAACTACAGTTTTATTGAAATATGGTTGATTCTATACAATAATAAACATCAAACGTTGTAATCGCAGGTCTGCAAATTTACACGGTGATTTGACACGAAGAAAAACGAAGCTATGAATCTAAGCTTTTTCCCAAGGGGTTATTTTAAAAGGTTAAACTTAAAACTACTCGCAGAGCGTTACGTGGGTAAGAATTGCCTGCCCTAGGATATCAGGTGGTGTGGTAATTATCTAACATAAATCTAGCTCGTAGGTTGTACTCGGAGGCCTAAGTACGGATAGCTGGATTCTTCTACTTCGGTTAGTTTAGGGGTTAAAAAGATTTGAGAGTTAACTGGTACCTATTAGAATATCTCGCAGCGAGTCTGTTTAGTAGAGAAACGCTTCGATGGCTGCTTTCTATTAATTATGCCACGGAGCCGTGGGTGAGAAACCAAAGTCCGGTTTATTTCAACTTTTTCCGCTCAACTGGGGTTGAATGGGCGACGGAGCAGTGGTTGAACTCGTGGCTGGATACGTACGCCACTCTTCACCTGGAATGGTGTGCACAAAAACCATAATTTAACAACGTCGGCCTTAAATGGACTACGACTATTTACTACTCAATTACTCGGACCCAATCCCGAGTGATATTCCATAACGGGGGGACCCTGCAGCGTATGGCAGAACTGAGGGAAATCTATTCTTGTATGTTCATTCTGACAATAAATATTACTGATCCCTGACTTTTCTGTTAAACTATCCCCTTCACAGCAGACTAATCTACAGAATTGAGATGTAGAAACATACCGTAGCTCTCAACTTACAAAGTCTCTTTTCACATGAAAAGAACTGAAATTGAAAGTAATAAATATATAGAGACCCCTTGCAGTAAATACTAGATAATGGATAGCAATAAATTTTGATATACCTGCGGCTCCTTGTTAACAATATATTTTATATGGTTTAGAATCCGGTCAATCAGTATTCCTCCTTCGATCGGATATCACGACACGAATTAGAACTCTTCTCGGCGGCTTTTATTAGCCAAAACCCTCTGTAAATAACGAATATGATGATAAAAATAAATTTCAAATTCTCACACTGCCAACAGCTGAATGTCTAGGAAATCACAAATAGTTACCTGGGCGAAATTCTATTGTGCCGACGAAAATTACAATGAATAGCTGCAAGATATTATTTAAATCAGGAACAATTACGAATCCAATAACTTTAACAGCGATATAAAATCAAATTCTTTCCAACCGAAAAATTTTGTATCATATGAATCACAGCTGATATTCGCTGCGTTCCAAGTCTCGCGCCATCACGACGCATTCCGACTTCCTACACATGATCACTCATCGATGCGCGTGGACTGGACTGACATCGCGCCGCCGAAAGCGACTTCAATCGGATCGGACTTCCTGAAAACACGGTCAAACAACCTACGACATTACGGACAAAAAAAAAATACCATTTCAGTTCAAAAGCAGGCCTTAAACAGGACTGCTTAAGGCCTGCTTTCACACTAACCTTTGGGATCTAGTATGACAGGTAAACAATTGAATAGAAATCCTTGCGATAAGGGCTCATCGCAAAGGCCCCTGAAGTGGGCGAAGGACGACCATAAGAAATACGATCTTAATCTTTCTTTTTCTTTTTTTTTTATAAGTCGATGCCGCGAATTTTCAAACGGACTTTTTACGGAAATAAGGAAAAGGACATGAGGCATACTGCCAAAAAATAAATTTTATCATTAATGGAAACAAACCACCAAAAAAACTTCCCCTTTAAGGGAAATCGACAAAACAGTAAAAAAACCACGCTACAGTATCACTTCTCTTAACTTTTATAAACCTAACTAAATTTGCTACAATTTGAGCCTATCACAAACAAGTTTCGAATTGATACTTATTTAAAATTTTGATATAAAAATAATAACTTCCTTACAACGGTAACGAAGTTATTTTTTTTTTTTATTATCCAAAACAAGAATTTATTTTCATTTATTATTATTTTAAAAATAAAAGGATAATAGAGCTCCTACGAGCTATTTTTCTTTTTCAAATATTCCAATTTGTGTATTTAATGGCAATTTTTTTCTATAATCAAGCGAGTATTTTATTTTTGTTTTTATTTTTTTTTAAATAGTTTAACAATTGAATCGTACAAATATGAATCCAAAAATGAATTCGACACCCTAAATACATACGAATATGATATCAAACTGGGCATAGCAGCTTAACTAAGTAATACATCTATCGAGATTGGGCTGAAAGCCAAAACTCCAAAAAATTTACTACAAATATCGTGGTGGCTCCACCTCTTATATCCATCCTAGGGTCCTAAGGACCAATCCTACCAAAGGAAATATCTGGTTCACAAAACGCCGTATTTTTCACCCTACTGACGCCACTACAAAGACGAATCTATAATGTTACAGTACACGTCAATGCTCCCGGTGAGGGAGCACCTTTAGGTGTTCATCAGGAAAATAGGGAAAAACAGTAGTTGGGCGTTTTTCAAAAAAGTTGTACATGGCGTCTCCCAGACATTAAGTATTTTATAATAATTTTTGTAGCACTTTTAATAATAAAATTGCGTGTTTATCTTTTAAATATAAATTTGAAGTGACAAAATTTACCTTTCTATGCGACCCTAATTGTATTGAATTAAAATTATAACAAAAAAGGATTATGAAAAACATGAAAATCTTGCTGTCCCACCTTCTTATTTGCACCTTTCAAGTGCGAAGAAACGCTCGGTATATTAAATAGCGCTACTGTTTTAATCTTTGTAGGCGTATTGTGAACTCGTAAATGCAATTTACAGTTCTATTATGTCAGAATAGGCTTCAAAATAACCTAAAATTAATGATTAAACGAACTTACCTGTACGTGAAGTTCTATCATAATTATACGATGTGCTTCGTCCGAAGAGATTAGTAACATTCAGATAATATATAACACAATGTAGTAACGCGTAGGTGACACCACTTCAGCACTATAGTTGAGAAAACTTAGTAGAAAAAAGAAAAAACTTTGCATTGGCAACACTATAGCTTTTTTATTTGGCGCCATCTGCAACAAGCTAAAAGAAAAAAAGGCGCCAAACTATCTGTCATGTCATGTCAGATTCCCGCGCTCCTGCACACTTCGCTTCATTAAGTTCAGAGAAAGCTTTTGATATTTCCAATTTCCATAAATATAGGGTAGAGCCAGGGTGGGCGGGTGTTACTAATCTCTTCGGACGAAGCACATCGTATAATTATGATAGAACTTCACGTACAGGTAAGTTCGTTTAATCATTAATTATACTCGTGCTTCGTCCTTCAGGATTAGTAACATTCAGATAATATATAACACAATGTAGATGTTGAGAGAAATAAGGAAATATCAAAAAATAATAAAAAATATTAAGTATTATTCAAACATTTATAATCAACCGTATAATGTAGCATTATACAACATGTACTTATGATAGTAAATTATAAGGAGCAAACAGTCCTCGCCAAAGCAATATTATCAATGTTTTCAATAATAGGCCTATTATAAAATCTAGCAAAGGTAGCGGAATTGCCGCTCCATCCAGCCGTTTTTCTGATTACATCGAGATTAACACCTAGTTTATGTGCTGTGGATGTAGCGGCGTGCCGAGTACTATGAGAGGAAAAAATGGACACATCAATTCCGCTCTCTTTGAGCATACATTTGATCCATCGACTGAGTGTCTGAGTAGATACAGAGTTGTGTGGCTTGCGAATGCTAATAAATAAATGATTATGGTTAGCTTTCCTTAAATTTCTAGTTTTTTCTAAATATACCATAAGTGTTTTGGCGGGACAAATTTCTAAACGTTGGTTAAAATAGGGTAAATAAAGTATGGGTTGATTTTTGCCTACTTTTAACGTTTTGATTAAATCAGGAATTTTAATCATTATTTTATCATCTTGGTGTATAATTTGATCACATTTAATCTTAGATAATGTTTGAACTCGATGCGCTGTAACGAGAGCAAGTAAGGTAATGCATTTTTTGGATAACTGTTCAAGGCTTAAACTTTCGTTTGGAAAAAGAGTTGACAAATGGCTTAATACTGTACTTGGATCCCAAGTAACATTATAACGTGGCAACGGAGGTCTCAATTTATATACTCCTTTACAAAATCTTATGATTCTATCATCATCTGATATGTTACCTACTATTAGAGACAGTGCAGATCTGTGGCTATTTATGGTACCATACTGACCACCGTCGTTAAATATCTGTGTAAGGAAATCAATGACTATTGGAATGGAAGGATTGTATATGTTAATATTATTCTTAATACAAAAGGTATACCAGCGCTTAAAGCAAACGTCATATTGCTGTAAGGTACTTTCGGCGAGAGATGCCATGGTGATGTCTAATGCGGACTCTGGGACACAGCGTTGCAGTAGTGCCGTCCGGACAAAACTCCGGCAACCAGGGTAATGTGCCGTTGCATGTTCCGACTGCTGGAAGAGGGAATCACAACATCATAATGGCGAAGCTTTATTATATCTGAAACAAGTAGTTTGAAAAATAAAGGGTACCACGGTTGGGATGGCCAATCAGGTACAACCATTATACCTTCCGCTTTATCGGATATTATTTTTCTTAGAGATTTAAGAATCATGGCTACTGGAGGAAAAGCGTAAAAGAAATCTCTTGACCAGTTTAAAGTAAAAGAATCGACAGCGCTAGCTTCAGGGTCTGGATGTAAAGATACATACCTATCACACTTTTTATTAATACGATTGGCAAACAAATCAATATCAGGGATACCTAATTTTTCTGTTAATTTTTGAAAACCAAAATTTGTAAGTTCCTATTCTATGTCTGGGTGGGTTCGTCTAGACTCTCTGTCAGCTATAACATTTTCAGATGATTTAATATAAGAGGCGACTATAAATATTTTCCTAGACTCACACCAGTTCCATATGTCTTTTGCGATTTTAGTAAGATGAGGAAACTGGATACCTCCCATTCGATTTATATAACTGACTGCCGTCGTGTTATCTATTCTAAGCAACAATTGGCAATTGTAACAATTTTTTGCAAAAATCTTAAGTGCAAAATAAGCAGCTAATAATTCAAGTTGATTAATATGAAATTCTTTTTCATGATTAGTCCACCGACCACTAGCTGTCTGACCGTTACATGCTGCACCCCACCCCGATGTTGAGGCGTCAGAGAATATTTCTAAAGTGTAATTATCGTTCCTAATTCTATGTACGGAGTGATCAATTACACCTAACCACCAATCTAAATCAGGCAATATTGACTGTGGTAGAGTCATGTATTTTTCATAATCATTATTGCCTGATAAATTTATAAACTTGCATCGTTCTAATTCTTTTGTATGTAGCCAGCCATATTCGATCGCAGGGCAGGCTGAGATTAATAAACCTATAAGTTGCGCAAAAAATCTTATTTTAAAACGTTTAAGTTTTTTAAGATTTTCGATTTCTACCTTAATGCGATTCCTTTTTTCAGGAGGTAATGTGATTTGCCATTTATGAGTGTCTATTATGAAACCTAAATATCGACAAGATTTTGAGGGTATTTTTACACTTTTTTCTTCGTTGATAATAAAACCTAATGCTTTTAACACAGACTGAGTGATTTCAACATTTTGTAGACAATCTGAATAAGTATTACCTGACAAAAACAAATCATCTAGATAAATTGATGAAATATATCCACAAGATCGTAACAATTTTATAACAGGTTTCAACAGTTTCGTAAAAATAAAAGGAGCTGTACAGATACCAAACGGCAAGACATTAAATTCATACAATTTATTGTTATAAAAGAAACGAAGGTATTTTCGAGATTCCAAGTGAATTTTTATCAAAAAATATGCATCTTTTAAATCTAAAGTTGCAATGAAGGAATCTTTAGTTATGAGTTTTAAAACAGTACGAATGTCTTCTAATTTAAAATGCTGTGGTGTCATGAATTTGTTTAAATTTTTCAAATTCAGAATTAATCTTTTCTTGCCGTTTGGTTTCGGCACTAAAAATATACGAGATACGTATTGATCAGAACATGGTTTACACTCAGATATTGCACCAATAGAAATTAAATTTCTGATTGTTTCTTCAACATGTGTTTTTTCCGAGTCAGTAAAATTAGTTATGGACGGTAAATAAGGTTGATGAACTGGTTGTTCAAATTCTAATTTGTAGGCTTGAACCCACGATAAAACATTACGATCACATGTAATCATCGACCACTGCTTATAAAAAAGGGCAAGTCTGCCAGCGTAACGTACCGTATCTACTGGCGTTGGTTCGACCCTGGCCGTTGCGAGTAGTTCATCGAGGGTGGCCCGCGGCGAGGTGGCGGCGGTGGTAGTGGATTGCGCACTGCTGGCAGCTGGAAACGTGGCGTCATCGGGCCCAGCGGCTGCCTGCGAGCTGGAGCCCTCGTTTTCCAGTTTAAATTTTTATATGGTCCGTGTGCCGACGTCGATGCCTTTGGTTTTTTAGAGGTGTCCAACTTGAGATCGGAACCGGATTTTGTGACTGCTTTTGCAGTTTTCACAGTTTCCGCCAAATTGCTTCCGAACAAATATTTGTCAATTTTGGTCAGTGACAGCTGGTCTTTTAGATCCTTTTTTAAGGAATACAAACAGAAATTTCGTCTTGCTTCGGATTCAGAGTGTTGAATGTCACAAAGAATTCTACCGACATTCATTAAATCTTTAAGTAATTCGGTATTCTTGTCTGAATTATTAAGTTGGTCAGAAATAATTTTGCCAAGACTTGAAATACCGGCTGCGATCATTCGCTGCCTGTGTTCAATCGCTTTGTCTCGTTTGAGAACTTGTTCTGGTACCGCGGCTTTTATTTCAGCATTCAGTTGCGGTGCGGCAATATTTGCACAATTTTGTGGCACTAAAAATTTTTTTAATAAATCTTTTCGTGCATCTTTATTTAATTTTAAACCAGACGTCGCTATGTGGGCGAATCTTGTTGCCACATCTTTGTGTATGTCAGGCCCATATTCAATGACCAACGATGGGTCTTCACCCAAAATGTTCATAATGTCGTCATTAGAGGATGACTCGATCTTACTGTTGGGATCAGCTTCAATTTCATGAATGTCTGATATTTCTATTTGTGGTGTTTCACTATTTTCAGTGACTGTTGTCTCCAAATCAATTGTTTCGATTTGATCATCAGAGTTCTTATTTTCTTCAAGGTCTAAAAAAAAATTATGATTGTTTAGAAAAAGGAACGTTGTCGTACGTTTAAAAAATCAAGAAAATTAGGTAAAAACGACAAAAACCAAAAAAAAAATTAAGAGGGTAGGTTTTTTTTTTTTTTTTTTTTAAGAGAACTCTTGTGATAGTATCTATGCGACGAGATAGCCCCACAGGCTACTCTGATGCAAATTATGCTGATGCACGTTACACTGCTTCGAGTTAGTCCCTCAGACTACTCGTAATACCATGCGTCGAGATAGTCCCACAGACTACTCTGTGCATGTTTAAGCATTTTTTGTAAAATAAAATAATAAAGACAGTATTTGCGGCGAGCTAGTCCCTCGGACTACTCTGGTGCAATCTTTTCATACCACGCGTCGAGATAATCCCGCAGACTACTCTGTGCATGTTTGCTAACAATTTTCCGTATATTGTAACGATAATTGCTGCGAGGTAGTCCCTCAGACTACTCTGATGCAATTAGGTTAAAACTTTAAACCAGGTTTAAAAACCAACCCACGGAAAATGTAGAAAAAAAATACACTGTGGGTAGCTAGATTAGTACTCACTATTTGGGATTTCCTGAAGATGAGGCGTAGAAGCTCTCGATGAATTCGATGAAGAGCTTGATGAACTACTGGAAGATGACGAACTTAACGACAATCGACTATTCTTACGACGCGAACGTTTAACTTCTTTTTCTAATTTACGTAATTTCTTTGCAATAATCTCTAAACTAGATTCACTGGAACGTTTCGACATGATAGTAGTGCGAGAACCGGGAACGTGTGAAGTGGTTGAGCACTCAAATGCGAATGAAGCGAAGTGTGCAGGAGCGCGGGAATCTGACATGACATGACAGATAGTTTGGCGCCTTTTTTTCTTTTAGCTTGTTGCAGATGGCGCCAAATAAAAAAGCTATAGTGTTGCCAATGCAAAGTTTTTTCTTTTTTCTACTAAGTTTTCTCAACTATAGTGCTGAAGTGGTGTCACCTACGCGTTACTACATTGTGTTATATATTATCTGAATGTTACTAATCCTGAAGGACGAAGCACGAGTATAATACTAATTATTTGTTGTCCCAGGAATAACAATGAACCGGAAATCCGGTAAACGTCACGGTGCTTTTTTTAATACTTCTAATTAAAATTTACCCTAAACATGGTATTTTTTTTTATTTCTGGCAACATTTTTCTGCCTATGGTTTGGCCGCCATATGTAACAAATTCTAGTGTCAAAAAAAATTGGAAACGAAAAAAACGTGCATCGTGGGGTACTAAATTTGAGTTCCAGATAGAACGGAGTTTTATGAAGTACTAGCGGCCGCCCACGACATCGTCTGCGTGGACAGTTTTTTTGCTATCCCTCGGGATTCTTTCTCTTTCTGGATCTTTCTGGATCCCTATGTCCTTTTCTGTACCCCTGACAACGTTTATGCAAAATTTCATGATGATCGGTTCAGTAGTTAAGACGTGAAGGCGTTACAAACAAACAAACAAACGGACTTTCGCATTTGTAATATTAGTAAGGATGTAGTAGTTTATTATGTTATTTGATCTAATAGAACCACATTTAATTTTATGAAGTATTTTAAAATTAGTCGAAACTGGCCGTTAAATGAAGACATAAACTTCAATAATATTTTGAAGATTTGTTGATATGCATTCGTCACATCCAAATGGTCACGTATTTTTTTATATGGTACTAACGACCGCCCGCAACTTCGTCCGCGTGGATAGTGCTTTGTCTATCCCTCGGGAACCATTCCTTTTTTCGGGATGAAAGGTACCCTATGTCCTTCTCTGCACCCCTGACAACGTGTATGCAAAATTTCATGATGATCGGTTGAGTAGTTAAGACGTGAAGGCGTAACAAACAAACAAACAAACGGACTTTCGCATTTATAATATTTTATTATAATAACACGAATTTTTCCAGGTTTCCAGTGCGTCACGTGTACAACTTTTTTGAAAAACGCCCAGTTATCAGGGATTTTTGAACTCAAAAAGAAACACATACCTAATTTGTTGATTATTTTAGTGAGAAAAAAATACCAAACGTCTAAATGAAGAATGGTAGGTTTCAACTAAATTTGGTAGTGCCGTGCAGTCTATCGCAACTCGTGAAGAAAAAAAGTTTCTATGAAACGGGGCAGAACTTTAATGGCCGCTATATTTATCTCACTCTTTTTTCTTCTTTGTCTCTTTCTTCCATCTGTCAGTGTTACATTGCATATCATAGACTACAAATGGCGGGATATTTTGAAAAGTTGTGTGAAAACTGAAGATTATAAATTATGATTTTTTGTCTTATTTTTGTTGATTTTTCAGTAGTTTCATCTAAATTTGGTGTTTAGGTCGGTATTGTAATGAAATACTTATAGGAAGTGTGAAATATGTGGCATGAAGACCAAAAATAAGGATGGACAAAAAGATTTTTTATGGCAAGATTTCCTCTTGATGAAGCTTGGTATGAATGAAACTAAAGAAATTCAATAAATCTTGATTTATATTAAGCATAAAATCAGTATAAAAGCAAACATTTTATAAAAGCCCTGTAATAAACTACAATGGTTTACCTAGTAGATAGTGTTGTGTGATCATCACTGATCATTTATCGATATTTTTGTACTTATGTGAAAACAGTGGGTAAAATTTAATGCCAAGGTGTATTCGGCATACCTATGTTGAAAAATTGAAAACCAATTGAAAAATTGCATAAAAATAAATTTATTTGCAGGAAACATTTTACTGATAAGGACTTTAAAAAGAAAAAACACAACTTAAAAAGCATGCAGTTTCTACAATACGGCCTAAACGGCCTTCTGCCCCACCTTTGTCTGATGTTTTAGCTGAATTTCCTTGATGTTCATGCAGGTGCGTATTCTCTTGTAACTCAATAGCGTTTGGTCGTTCTAACGTAAAAAATTATATAATATTTATTTTTATATTATCTAAATTAAATTATTTGTTTTTTAGCTTTAAAACCATTGCCAGTGTGTGAGACTCCCGAAGTGGGAATTACGGTGGCAATTCCAGCTATTCAATCAAGTAAAATTTTCATTTTTATGAGTATTTATGATATTTATCTTGACTCAGCCTCAGCAATCGATAGATCGAGACTAGGTTTCCGAAACGAGTTTATGTCACAAATAGCAGCCGCCCGCGACTTCGTCTGCGTGGAAAATTTTTTTGCTATCCCTCGGGAATAATACTTTGTTCGGGATAAAAGGTACCCTATGTCCTTCTCTGTACCCTTGACAACGTGTATGCAAAATATCATGATGATTGGTTGAGTAGTTAAGACGTGAAGGCGTAACAAACAAACAAACGGACTTTCGCATTTATAATATTAGTAAGGATTTTTAAGGATTCCCGGTCCTGTGCGGTCTCCTGCTTGTTAACTGCTTTACAAGTATATAGGTACTTATACATACGAGTATAATAATAATAGTCGCCTTCAATTGTTTTGGAATATATTTCTATTTCTTTTTATTTAACCAAATAATAGGTATAAGTTAATTAGTATATCTATTTTATGTTTTCAGTTAGCGACAATCAATTATCGGATGTTAACATAGAAAATAAATATTGGAAAGATGGTAAATGCATTCTACTTGGTATCTAATTACCTATTAATATCTAATCATTAACACCAACAAATTATATTATTTCAGATTCCAGATCAAGATGGCGCAGATGGCGGCTGCATGACGCCATTTGATTAAAAACATTTTTAATTACTACAATATGGTTATCAAATGAAAGGCCTTGATAAGCACATTCCAAAACTATGTAATATTTAACTAAAATTTATAAAATAAATAGGTATAATGCCAACTTGTTTCGTGCAATTAAAGATTTCTGTGTTGTATTGTATTGTTTCATTTTATTTAATAATTTAGTTTTTAGTAATTGGTTTCATTGATTCTTCCCTATTTTGTTATATGCGATCAAAATAAATGGAATCAATTACTAAAACAAAATGAAAAAAAAGCTAATATAGGGAGTGGTCCCCCCAGGTACCTACAGACGTCATCGATATCGATATTTTTCGTACACCGTACAGGGCATCACTATGTTTTTCATATCATGTTGGTAGTATTGGTCTTCATCGCCTGACCATGCTTGAATGTTGGCAGCGATCGAAGAACCCTGTTTTGACATTTGGTGTGTCAATAATTTTGTATGAAGTCCCGTCTCTTAAATAATACATAGTGATTTTACATTCTCTTTGGTGCCGTGTACGAATCTTTGTCACTAACTGGTTTGTAACTATAATTACTAACTGGTTTCGGCAGTTTTCAGTAGTGCCTTGTAAGAAGGGGCTAAATATGTGTGTAGTGTAGGGTTCGCCTAACATTTAATGGAAATGGCATTAGAGTGAAAATGACTTGAATCTTAGGGAATGGGGGTTGAAAACATAAGATACCGAAGAAAGTTTCAATGTATAATATGATAATTCACGCAAATTGTGAACAAAGTTATTTAGCATGCAAACAGCAATGGCGTTGCGCGCCATCTGTTGGGAATTGGAGGAGGAAATGTAATGTAACGCATTTTCGCCAACAGTTTCACCACATAATACATAATGCCAACGCTGCCTTAAGCGGGATCCCGCCGCGGGTACACGGCGCGGGAATATAGATTGCTGGTTTTGGACGGTCAGATGCTTGCGCAGTGCAAGAGTAAGCTCTAATCTATGTCGCCCCGCGCGCGTGTCCCGCTCAAGGCAGCGGAGGGCCTCACACAAATTTCTTTTTCACCTCTCCAGCACGAAAAGGGTGTTTTTGGCGCGTAAAAACTCGCTGCAAAATCGATTTTTGCTGCGAGCGTGAGACAAAGTGCTTTTTTAATTTCTAACACCAACTTTTAAAATGATAAAGAAAAAACAAATAAAGTGACAAGGATGACACTTGTAAAATTGATATGTGAGAAAAGGATAGATAGAGTGCTTTATGGTGTCATACACGGATTAAAAAGTAAAAAAATAATGACAAGGATTGTTAAAAAAGAAGGTTGATAATTCGAAATAAAGAGTATGGAGGTAATGAGGTCACATGTATGAAACAAATATGAAATAAGAAAAATTAATGAAATTTATTAATAAATTATATGTTTTATGATTATAAATAAATAAATAAGACGGAATATTAATGAATAAGAGAAAAACACAATGTAATCAAAACGACCGACGGGAATCTACTTTACTGACTCTATGAATAGAATTTTTCAGCATAGGTTTGATTGAATTATTTTTGTGATAAATTACAAAAATGAATGCGTCCAACGATGAAGATAGTTTCCTAACTCCAAAAGAGTGTAAAGTGAACAAGTTTCTAACCAGGAAAGTCACGTGAAAATTTTCTCGCTGGTCGAGGTGAAAAGTTGTATGTTTTACACGAGACCAAAATGTTGTTCTGCCTCGTCCCTTTAAATCACTCACTGTGCTCAGTAGTCTATATTAGAATCAC
Source organism: Agriphila tristella (assembly GCA_928269145.1). Taxonomy (NCBI): domain Eukaryota; kingdom Metazoa; phylum Arthropoda; class Insecta; order Lepidoptera; family Crambidae; genus Agriphila; species Agriphila tristella. The sequence continues at coordinate 22,210,518 of OV743436.1, read as the reverse complement.
TCGCTACGCTCGTGATTCAATTCTAGACTACTTCGCTAGTTCGTGATTTAAAGTCGCCACTCGCAGCACAATTTGATTTTGGTCACTTGTATAACAAATAACTATTACTACTATGAATTCCGTGCTTTTACCAAAGTACCTAATATAGTATATATAATACACATACATAATATAAGACGGTAACAACATATAATTTCTAGTTCTCGCATTTATTGATAAGTATTTAATATACTTAGTGGAGAAAATGGCTTAATATCGACTTTGGTTTAACAAAAAATAATACTCCCTTTCCTTTTTTTAACAATTATTATTAGTCAGTTTTTAATACCTCAGTTACACATTTTACAACACCATTTCAAACACCAAAATCTTCATCTTTATTCCACCAACTTGGTGTTTCATTCAACCTCTTACCAGGGAATGATAACGTTATTTTTTACTTTTTTTAGCGTTAATTTTAAAATTAACGTTATGTCAATAAATAACGTTAATTTAGATAACGTTACATTGAAATTAACGTTATTTCAGTAAATAACGTTATTTTTAACGTTATTTCTTACTTTTTTACCGTTAAACTTTAAAATTAACGCTATTCTAATTAATAACGTTATTTTTTTAGCGCTCATTTTACCGGTATAATGTACCGGTAAAGTTTAACGCTAAATTTAACGCTAATTTTACCGGTAAAATACTTTTAACGTTATTTTTACCGGTAAATTTACCGATAAAATGTTTTAACGGTATTTTTAACGTTATTTTTACCGGTAAATTTACCGATAAAATGTTTTAACGGTATCTTCAACGTTATTTTTTATTTATCGTTATATTTTTATAACGGTATTTCAATCCCTGCCTCTTACACGAGCTTACTCTTATCAACTTTCGATAACCTAAAATCTCTGGTACATTTTTGAAGCACATTCTTTCGCTTGTTACATACTAACATATTCGTTGCTATTTCTCACCGCAAGCCCGAGGCTACATAAACAACTTGTAAGAGCTTTAAATATATATGAGCCTGAAAACTCTGGGAGAAATGTTTACTTGGCCCAAGACAAAGCTTCCACTTTATACAGCTTTAAAGAAACCCTAGGGATTAGAAACGTCTTGTTCGTCAATACATAGATTTTTCTCCATAAAGCCTTGACATGAAATAAAACACTTTTTAACGGATAGGTACTAGTGCGGTTTTATCGAAAGTACTTTGGTAATTATTTGGTTTTTGGTTTTCCCGACGTTTCGGCTCCTTTGCAGCTGCCGTGGTCACGGGGAACTGACCACGACTGACATGTCTAGTGAGCGCGTAAGCTTAAAAAGTGAATATACGGTCTTTAACACCCACCAATCCGCATTGGGCCCGCGTGGTGGGTTATGGCCCGTCCTCCTTATCCACCCATAAGGAAGGCCTGTGCCCAAGCCTGTGCTGTGCCCCAGCAGTGGGGACATTAAAAATGGCTGATGGAAAAAAAGGCCTTGATATAAATTTTGTGAAATCAACTTTTCGTTTTGCTGACAATGGGTTTACGATAATTTAATGTTACAATATTTACTTATTTTTGTTATGTTAGTAACTCACTTAGTGTTTGTGCAATACATACCTACTCGTACTTAGTACTTAGACTTAGCAAAATAGATAAGAGTCCAAACTTCGGAAACCTTTAAACTGGCTTTCGATAAAAAAAACACACTATAAATAACATTTCATAAAGGAATGCACGAAAAGAGGTATTGAAATAGGTAATATGAGAGTCCACCACGTTTAAAGTTCAGAAACACGATGTTTTTGCACAAAGCTCTCAACAGTAGCCAAGTTTAATATGTCAATTACCAGTGAGATACATCCCGAGATACTTATACCACAGAATAATGAGTACCATTATTCTGTGCTTATACCTAGCACTTCCACGTAGGTAATGAGCTCGCCGGCACACTAGACTTTGTACTGAACAAGCATTATTGCATTTCTCATAAAGGAGAGATCTCAAACTGAAGCGCTTTTAAATCTTTAGAGATTTCATGAACCATCAAATCGTTATTAAATGTTCCGAATTTTAATAAACACTTCACAAAAATCATTAACCTAACCGGACAAGAAAATATTTTTAAATTATATTTTTTTCTGTAGGTATTGATACTTTTTTTTTAGGGGAATGCGTTACGCATACCCCACCGCGGGGCGACACGGTGGGGTTATGTGGGACTCACCCGCCGGGTTAGTGGCGACGGGCATACCCACTAAACCCCTCGGTGTGCCTCTCAGGTTTTTGGGAAACAGCATGGGATCCTTTCTGGGAATACAAAACCACGCCGCCCCACTCGGCCCGGCATTCCGGGCCCCTTCTCATTGTAGGAGATGCCCGGACACACGTGGGCATCTCCTCAATCTCTACGAGGCCAAAAGGGCGGGCAGGGGTTCACCCTACCCCCACCCGCCGGCGTAAGTATACTTACACCAACTATCTAGAACTTAAAAAGTTGAAGAATGTTTTGGAAAGAAAATCTTGGTGTAAACATACTTACCGAGAATTTTCTGAATGCTTAAATCTAATGAATAAACATTTTCCAGAACCATGAAGCGATCCGAACGTTAGTTCGAAATAATAGTAAAATGTTCTGACTTGAACGCCTTAAATTTTTTCGGTTTCTTTAAGCTGCCTGTCTGGCAGAGACTTCATTAAAATACTGTACCTAATTGTATTTGCTTTTAAATTTCCTAATTGTTTCCTTGATTGAACTTTCGAAGTGATTTTCTTATTCTGATTTTTTACGATGTTCATTAAATTCTTCGTAATTTTAAGGACTCTTTGACACTTTTTGAGAAGTTACCTAAAACAAATCAGTGATTTTTAGAAAACTTAAATCTCTAATTCCGTGCAACCATCATTTGCAAGAGGAATTTTAATAAAAAATATAACATTTTTAAATATAACAGCTTTAACATGCCTCAATCCGACCGGGTCGATGCGAGATGGTGTGAAATCGAACGTACTACTACTCACTTTGGGCTCAAATCAGTGCGCGTTCCAACGCGGCGCTTGCGTTGAGAACTAGCACCGAATTCTCAATTTTTACATGTTTTTATTAAATTTCTTCGCTTTCAAGTTAGTTAAAAAAATCTGTTCAATTAAGATTGAAGGTATTAACATCGCCGATTTTTATTTGTTGGTTTTAACATAAACGAATGTTCTGTTTCCGAGAAATTTTGCAAATAGCACCAGAAACAGGGTCCACGGAATATTTTTTTACATCAAAGGTGGTAACATTTTTACAAATGCTTTCAATTAAATCTATTGTGTATTATTCCAAGTACATTATATCTTTTTTCCATGATAGCTTCACGCGCGTAATCTTTCAATAATATAATTTGAATTGAATATTGGGATTTGACCCTTCTTAGCGCCTTAATTTACGAAACATTACGTAACTGTTTGTAATTCTGAAACCATTCTGAAACAGTAAAAACCACCCGTAGAACCTTTTTTCGTTAAATGGCAGATTCTGAAAATGGCATAAGTATAGTCGCAAACAACATACTAATTTTATAGATATTTTTTTATTCGGCTCACTATCAAGAAAGAGAAATGGACAATATACAGATGGAAGACGGAGTTATGTATAAAAATGCAAAGCAGTGCTGCCACCATAATCCGAAGAAGAAAAAAAGTGTTTCAGTCATAGACATAGAAAAATTTTCGCTGCGCTCAAGAAGACCAACAAAGCGTGGAAAAGAGAAGTTAACATCATACGGACATTGTCTATGTAAAAAAGAGACAAAGGATCAAGTGACATGTGCCAACATTTTTTACAGTAAGAGCCTCTAGCGTCATGAGCAATTTAGAGATGCACTGAAGTCCATTTTAGGTTGTAGATAACCATAATGTATTATTGCTCTAATAAATAAAACACAAACAAAATTTTGAACAATTTTATTTAAATAATTTCTTAAGGTCTCCTTTGAGGCTCCCTGCTTATTTGTTTATGACATTTATCCAGTTTAATTTAATCACTGGATTTACAGAAAACCTGGAAATAATTGTTAAATTAGTACTTAAGTTGGTATAATTTACCATTTGAAAACTGTCGGTTACAAGCAGCTTTAAATAAAATTATCAGTGTTCACAAAGACAAACAAAGTTATATTGGAAATCATCGACATGAGTATCGATATCGATAATTTTATCAATATCTACGCTTTATTTTCTCAAGTTCACGGACATAATATCTTTTTATCTAACACATAATGTTTAGAAATCAGCCTTTATTTAGGAAATAGGCGTTTAATAGCATCATATTAGTATATAACTTAGTGTGTTTGGGAATATATTCAACTAAAATATGAATTATGAAAATGGTAATAGTACAATCATATTTACCTGTGAAATGAGTGTTTATTTGGGTTATTGTCGTAAGTAACATTACAATCCAGTACAGAACACGACACCATTATTGATTTATATAGCTTTGAGAGCCAAACCGACCCGATCGCGATCAAAATTACAAAATAATCTTGTTGACGCTTTTCACCAAGGTGATAAACGATTATAAATGAAGTCAAACCAGGTTCAGCTGTCAGTTTGTTTTTACTCTTTTTCGCACATCGCATAAGCCGTAAGAATCGGTTTCTCACTCGCACCTTTGTCCGTCTACTTGAGCATAGCGAAAAATTTTCTAAGTCTATGATTATTACATAATCATACCTAATAAGTACAAAACAGTTTTTAATTTCCCTATCTTAAAGAGATTATTATAATATTATTGGACTTTAGTTACGATTAGGTAACGTATGAAGGATATAAATCTGAAAACTGAGCCATTTTGGCTCAGTATAAGTTGCCTCACTTTGCATACGCGGACACGGCTTCTAGGTGTAATTATTCTAAGCCTAAACCTAAGGGATTATATCAACCAGTGGACTGTGACGGGGTTGATCGATGGCAGTCGTTTCTGAAAGCCTCACAACTGTCCTCTGCTACAGACAGCCTCAAGAGTAGCTCGAACCTTTTAGTACTTTTTCGCAGTAACTATATAAAGCTTGTTCAATAAGTAGCAACCCTTATAAGAATGAAATAGTTGACGCGACAGGGTACTAAAGTATTTACCAACTTCTGAAGCCGACCTTAGCTAGTTTGAGTACAACTTTATGACAATATAATCTTATAGATTTGGGTCGAGGTCGTCCGCAATGTCCCCTGAATCGCCTCGTTAACTCTCGATCAAGGACCACGAAATTATCCTCGATAAATTCTACTTGGCATAAAAAAGTGATTAATTACTTCGGGCTATATTCTTGAAGTCGTAAATCGCACGCAATAAGCGAAAAAAGTTTTAATTTCATAAAGACTATTCGCAGAATTCCTTCAACATTTGTCAGTCATGCCAATGACAATATATCTACCTAGTATACAGGGTGTCCCAAAACTTTGCCACACGGAAAGAAAGTACCTTAAATATTGAAGATAGGAAGTTTTACTGAAAGAAGACTTCATTTTTTTTAAAGATATGAGACTGCATTCAAAAGTTTTTTTAAAATTGCATACGATTCAATACAAATTGATACAATACGTAATAATTAAAATTTAAATGTTAAATTTCATGTCTTCCTTTTGTTTAAATGCTGTGTCAGTGTCACTATAGAAAAATATATTCTTATGAGAAACCCTTTCGATTGGTAACATAAAAATTTTTGGTGGGTTTAATTCCTGGTTAAAGCAGGTGATTTTTCAAAAACTTTTTTCAATTATTTTTAAAATCAAAATGAAGTCTACTATCAGTCAAATTTCCTATCTTCGATATTTAAGGCGATTTTTCAAAAACTTTTTTCAATTATTTTTAAAATCAAAATGAAGTCTTCTATCAGTAAAATTTCCTATCTTCAATATTTAAGGTATTCCCTCCGTGTGGCAAAGTTTTGGGACACCCTGTATACTCACATGAAATACGACCACCTATCAACCGCATACATCGTACAAAGTGTCCACCTACTTACATCCGATGACGTTGCAGACCCAAAGAGGCGTGTCTGAGAATCCTTCTTTCGGACAAAAGGCTGAAGGTTCCTTCCTATACCGTTTAGGATGAGCAAAAACTTATAGTTCCTAACTCCATGCTCGCTTCCTTTATTCGAGTCTCAATCGCAATGCAAGGAATAAAGTTTTTGGCTCATTAAGGCATCAGTTTTGACTTATGGAAAAGTTCGGCAAAAGTTACCTGTCTCTTATATTAAAATAACGATAGCATATTGTCGATATATTTCAGTAAAATTACGGGAGCTAGTATGACGAAATAGAAATAATTTGCAACAGCGGTCTTTCTTCTTTTGATCGTTAGATTAAGTGGCTAGCTGACATTTTGTAAATGAATCCAACTATTTTTTTTTACTTTACTGACCAAATATTAATTTATTTAGTTGCTAATTACATACTTACTTTCTTTAATTTAGTAAAATAATTTGATTGTGAAAGTAAATCCAATAAAAAAGTAACAACTACGCTGTATTTTTTTTTATTCGTAAATTTATTTGGATTCGTAATTAGTGTGTTATAATCACATGCAAGTCAGAAAATAATATGCAAAATTACAGCTTATTACCATTTAATGTTTTGCAAATCCGTAATTTTACTGAACTAATAGCGTAGTGAATATTTTAAATAATAGGTTGAAAACATTTTTAGTTATGTGATGACAGTGATGAGGCTTTATTGTCAAAAGAAAAGATACTTATGAATGCTCATAATTATTTAAAGGAGAAATTTTAAAACGAGCCAATTTTTTTTCATATAAAAAAAATATTCGTGCCAACTTCCTATTCTCATAATAATCCAAATGTATGCAATTCAGCTGCCAAACAGACCGGAGATGCAAATGGCTTTGTTTGGCGCAGCCATTGGCGCCGGAGTCGCACGCGCATAATTAATGCAATCACTAGCGGTTTGCGAAGCCTCGCTTAATTGTCTTAATACGAAAAACATACGTAGTACACTTACGAAAACTATTCTGTGATTAATGTAGAATAGGGAATATGCATGAGTCACCAATTTTGATAAAACTGAGCTTGATCGCTTCGGACACGTATAAAATTGTTTAAAAACAAAAAAACCGACTTCAAAAAAACCTGCCTCTAAAAAAAGCAAGAAATAATATTCAAATCATTAGATACGCATTATCATCGTTATAATAACGTCTATTGAAGTCGGGTGGGGTACGAACGTACCGTACGTACGTACGGGAAGTACAACTTCCTTTTTTTATTCTAAAATCCCCACCCGACTTCAATAGACGTTATTATAACGATGATAATGCGTATCTAATGATTTGAATATTATTTCTTGCTTTTTTTAGAGGCAGGTTTTTTTGAAGTCGGTTTTTTTGTTTTTAAACAATTTTTTATTTATTTATTTTTAGTGTAAGTACCTTCTGTATTAGGTAATGTAGGTAAGTATATTATTTAGGTAGAAAATTCAGCTAAGCCAAACGTGAGATAATCGCGGAGAAACATACTATTATACAGGTCAAACTGAGAACCTTTTTTTTTGTAGTCGGTTAAAATGACTACACTAAAGGTATCCCCTTTCCAACACAAAAAACTTCATTTAATTCGGTTGATAAATAACAAAGTCGTCAAGGTAGTTGATGCAAAATCATAGTATTATCAGGATTACTTGAAAACTACTGGACCGATTTGAAAAAAAAAATGGGACCATCTCGCAAGTAAACTCAATCGAACAAAAAAAGAAACATCAAAATCGGTCCATAAATGACGGAGATAAGCGCGAACAACGATAAAAAAAACATACAATCGAATTGAGAACCTCCTCCTTTTGATGAAGTCGGTTAAAAAACATGATGGAACAGGAAAATAAAAAAAAAATGTATTATTTCAGTTTTATCACACGATTAAATCAGGAAAAAATAACGATATTTTTTTTCACTTTCGAATATAATGAACATAACAGTCAGATGAACATAATTTTTTTGTATGACACGTATGTATTTAAACGCAAAATTTAGGGGGATGATTGAAAATAATTGAAAATTCTTGGCTAACTCCATAGTAAACGCGCTCCTGAAACGTGACATGTGACGTCATAAAATATCATATCCGTTTCGTATGGAGCGTTTTCGGCGGTTGCTGCTGCGTGCTAACTTCAAGTAACATAATCACGAGAAAAAAACGCAAGAAAAAAGTTTTAATATTACAGTTGATTTTTTCACGCATTATACTTTTGATTTTGATAAAAAAAATTGATGCATATTCCCTATTACCTTTCGATGTCCCTGAAAAGTAGGGTATTATTTAAAAAAATTGATCCACACGACAACCAGTGACCAAGTTCTATTGCTCTACAGTCTACACAACATCTTTCTGTCACTCAGAAACATCGTTTAGAATACCGCTCGGCGAATAGTCGGTAGTGGCAATAGGTTTCTCGCTCAAACGAAGGATGTTTCTATGTAACCAAATAAGGAGTTTTGAATAAATATGGTGCCCGGCGCCAAAGCAGTACTAGGTAGATTGATTCTGTGGCCAATGTAGCATTTTTAGCTTTGGCAACATAAGTATAATTAAGTAAATAACATTAATGTAAACCCAAAGTACAAAGAAAATGCAGCATTTGTAGGTTTGTAGGCAAGTACGAGCACATTCCTAATCAAACCGAAAACTAATCTCTAACCCGCTATACTCATTTAATTTTTCACGACTTTTCATTTTCGTTATTTCCTTAAAAAATCTGGATTAGTATCAATCTTGAATAACTTTGCATTAATTTTGCTTAATTGGACTTTTCATCATTTTGGTCATCGGATCTAAGTAAATAATTGGTGCAGCGTGAATCTGTGCAGCTGCAGCATAAGAAATCAACAGTAATTGGTCGCAGCCGCGGCGGCGTTCTGTCAACACCACATGTTATACCTACCTATAAATTCGGGCCGTTTTATCTCTGTGAAAATTGATTTTTCCCATAGAAAATGGTTCTACTTTCAAACAGATGAATTAATTCACTCTAATTATTAGTTTTTTTTCAGAATGATTCAAAAATCTGCAGCTTAGATGTGGGATGAAAGAGATACTTCGCATACAACTTAACGTTTTTCACCAGCCTTTTCACCAGCGATTACGATGTGTGTGTCTGAAATAGTTCATACAATAATTTATATTGTATTCTGACTATTGTGAAATCTATCTGGATTAATAAAACCATTGCCTAAAATTTATCATTGTACTTAACTTAAGGTCCCTTTATACCTCAAAGTGGCGCCCACATCATAATAAAATAAAGCAATATATTTAATTAAGATGTAGGTATGCGCCACCTGAGTGAGGGTGATAGTCGCCTTAAATCAAAAGTCACAAAAGTTAATTTATTAAGTATAATTTGAACACCTGTCAATTCCCCCACAGTTTCAAGATGAAATCCAATTATTTCTTTGCCTGACTTCTTGTTTTCGAAGCCAAGGAAATTTTATAACGCCCAAGTTTTTACTTTTCTTGCATTCGCATTAATTCACGAATAATATTTTCAGATCTCGCTGAAATTTCCGCAAATACTTTTTGTTCTTGCCTTACACCATAATTTGATTTGTAACTCAAGATTTAGATTTCGTTTTTTGTTACGAGGCTACCTACTACCTTATTACTTATAATATCTTCTTATAAGTACTGCTATTGATTTCCGTATCGAATGAACAGCCCCCTACTCAAATGGCCAACTTTCTATTCGTTTGAACGCTACGCTTATAGGTACTTTTAAAGCTTAAATATGAGCAATATATGATTAAATCACGTGTCGCAAACTTATGTGAAATTACAGAATTCGATGTATTGTATAGAATTGTCAAGCTTACGGCACGTACTTTTATACAATACATCGAATTTTGTAATTTCACATAAGTTTGCGACACGTGATTTAATCATATATTGCTCATATTTAAGCTTTAAAAGTACCTATAAGCGTAGCGTTCAAACGAATAGAATGTTGGCCTTTTGAATAGGGGGCAGGATTGAATGTCATCACATTGTCATTATGTCGCAATTATAGATTTATTAATTAGTGTAAGGTAGAGTTTATGGTAAAGCTGTGGTTTAGGCCATCCAACGAAAGTTCAAAAAGATGTTTAGATGTTTGGCTGTTTGTTCCTCAATCACGCAAAAACTACAGAACGGATTTGGTTGAAATTTGGCACATAGATAGTAGATAGCCTAGATTAAAACAAAGAATACTTTTTATCCCGATATTTCCACGGGAACAGGAACCACGCGGGTGAAACCGCGGGCAGCCGCTCCTATTTGATAAAACTATAAGCTCGTAGCACATAAAACTTGCCTTTTTTTATTCGTGATCCCTCGTAAAGGATATGTACAATATCGCGCGAACAAAACCCGACTTTATCTAGGCTTCCAGTTTCGACTATTTGGTCCTTACGTTAAAAATGACACCAATTTACGTAGTCGAGAATCTATGGTAGGACATTCGACCCTCGGGCCCAGCTGTTGACAATCCTTAAGTGGTTCGCTTTAAAAGATGAGTAGCTGTTTGTTGAGACAATATTACATTTTGCCAGCAGTTGCGTTTCGTAACGATGTTACTGAAACGTTACGCGGGTAATTTTTTGAAATCACTTTTGAAGTTTTAAATAATTGCTTTTAAAGAGAGTGCATGGTAAGAATAGAAGCATCTAAACCCCACTTTTAGTATATTAATCTTTATAAAACAACTCTTGAATAGGTAATATAAGTAGATAAATTCAGGGTTCTTATTGTCTAATTTCAAAATCTATCGCATCACGATGTGATACATTGATACTTCTATTTGGCACAAATAAATACTTTCCAAATAAATGCAGCAATATGTCACAACCATCTGTCAAATGATTTTGAAATTACACAATGCAAAATTCCGAAATCTTTCAAGCAACGGCAAAATATAGGTACTAAATAATCGTCGTCCCTGCTACGAATTTCACTGGATTATAAATCTACTAATTTGATGTAGATAGTCTGTGTGTGTAGTATGCTACACAAATAGACTACACACATGTAATGTCTGTGTAGTGTAGGTAGTATTTTTAGGGCCTGCAGACTTATATAAAAATAATAGCGATAAACGGACGAAATTCGTCGTTCAATTTACTTAATTTACTATTGAGCCTTATTCGTGAGTTAATCTTGTTCTGTGGTTAATAGTGTCACGGAGTGGGACGAATTGCCTCTTATCGTGATTGTGTTTATGTAATAGGCCTGCCGTTTGACCGCATAGCACTTTCTTGGGTCAAGACTCGAGTTTCATTAAAAATGCATATACAGAATTTTTTAGAAATCATCAGACTAACAATTAGGACTGACCCAGAACCTTTGAAACTCGCCCATAATGTAAGGTGGAAAAAAATTAAGTGATTACACTGAAACAGGTGATAGTGCTAATTGTGTTAAGTGGTAGTACTAAATCTGAACAATATTCTCCAAGAAACATAAGTTGAAAAACGAAAAAAAAATCATCCTCCCAAACAAAATGTATTGGTCAGCTGACCGACACTATGGAAAGGCGAAAAAAAAGAGAAAGTTTTTCAGTTTAAGCAACACTTTAACGTCTTTCAGTATTGTTACATAATTTAATCCCATCATCTCAAGCTAACGCGCTCACTAGACATGAAATAACACACTTTTTAACGGATGCTAGCGCGGTTTTATTGAAAGTACTTTGGTAATTAGTTGGCATTTGGTTTGATCATATATTTTGGGACTCTGTTTGCTGCAGATGTAACACAATTTTCCGCAACACCGTTGTTGTACAGAGTAGCACGTAAGTTGTACAGTTTTACGATCAATCTTGTTTCGAGTGCGGAGCTTGCAGGCGGATAATTATTCTTCGGACCCTGGGGACCCCGGATGCTTGATAAACGACCCGCTAGTATAAGAGGTTCGTGTCTACAGCTTTGTTTATTAACACTGACCAAGGGTCAACGGATTGGATTACATCGGTGTTTTTCTGGACTTCGTTTATATTTCCACAATAACCAGCGGGTCTCTTGAATCCTGTAAGGTTAATGATTTAAGAGCGTCGATATTGTAATTTAGAAATTAAAAGATTGGGGTTGGCAACGCAAAGCTAATCGCAGATGGCGCCAGCGGCGGTTTAACCGCTATCAATACTTTGATTGGTTAAAATATGCCACAAATGACATTGGATATTTGAAACAACCAATCAAATGTTTTGGTACAACCGCTTGTGGCGCCATTAGTTCCTCAGTTTCCATCCCCATTGACTAGTGTAGTTTGACGGTGGCAAACCATAAAGTTAATATACCTGTCGGAATAGAGGAACAAACATGAGCTGTCAATCGAAACCGAAATTGATTTACATTTGTGTGTGTATTTTTTTTATGTATAAGTGTCAGTGATGTAATCTTGTCACTATTGATATAAATATCGATATCGATAGTATTAATTAACAGCCATATAGATTCAAAATAAATGGGATAGAATTTTGCACGGGTGTACTAAAATTACGATTCTGAAATGAAGTATGACAAAGTATTAGAAAAAGATCAGAAGATATTTAAAATCATTTATTTAACATAAAAAAGATAAGAAGATATTTTAAATCATTTCTCTTAACACATGTTGACATGAAACTTCGTAGAAATGGAGTCCAGATTTTGACTTTTCTGCGGTGGAACGTCTATAGATGGCAAGGCAACGTGGTAAGTAAGACGTTGTTCAGTATCATATTTGATGCCGAATACTTTTGTTTCTAAGTTGGTAGGAAATCTGAAAAATAGTTAAATTACTTATGATGGTATTCTAATAGACAGAAACTGATACCTATGGATCGGCTTTAGTATCTTAAATGGGATTACATTCCAAGATGATTAATAACTAAACATCATATACCTAAGTACTTTTACAACAGTGAAACATATTCGTTTACCGCGTGATGCGGCGTGACAGAGAATCGACAAAAAATATCGATAACTTTATGCAGCCCTACTGTAAAATGAAAATTATTTCTTTACACAAAATATTCGTTAATTTTGCATTTTGTCTAGCCGATCTTTGCTTCTTACAAAAATAAGTGTTTACAGAAGAGAATTATCACGCTCAGTGCTAAAATTTCGAAACGTATTGGCAAAAATAAATTCAAAGTTAGGCGGGGTCGATTTGGAATAATTTACCTGTGAAATGAACATTTTTCTGGGTTATTTCGATGTGTTGCACAACAATCAATCACTGAACAGGACACCATGTTTCCGAAGCATTATTTCGCAAAAATGTCCACGATTTCAAGAAAAATCGGAAATATTTTCAGAACTCAAATTCTCAGCGGGCTGATAAGGGCTGACAAACTGTCAATCAGTTGCGAAAAAGAGTTCTGCACGTCATAATCACGCATTTCTTTTTATCACACATTGTTGCTGATTAGTGACATCTCGCTTGCTCAGCCCTTTGTTCCTCTATTCCGCTAGGTAATATTAACTTTATGTGGCAAACATCGTGCCAATCATGGCATCCTTGGCCGGTCACTCGGACGTCAGAAGTATGCTGATTGCTTGTAAACTATTGTGAAGTGATGTATTCAGAAATTAAATGTTATCATTGTATTACGAATCAAATTATGTCAAGCTGTTATTGATGTTATGCCAATTAAGAAACACCAATAAATTATTAATAGTTACAGCCGGAGTTTTACTACAATCGAATGATAATTCCAGTTCAATTTAAATCTATAACCAAAATTCAGTAAGTAATTCATTTATACATATGGACATGTTATGATGAAAGGCTGTTACTAGAAGAGTAATGGATATGGATGTTGATGGCTGGAAAGTAAGAGGAAGACCGGGGAAAAGATGGATGGATTGTGTGTTGATTGATATGAATGTGAAGAAAATGGATGAGGAGATGACAAGTGACAGGAAAGAATAGAAGAGAAGGACGCACTGCACCGACCCCAAATAAATTGGAATAAGGGTAGGGGGATGATGAAACAAAATTAATTATTTTGGGGAATATATAAATGCACTTTAAAAATAATGTCATCATCATCATATCAGCCACACGACACCCACTGCTGGGTATAGGCCTCCCCTAAGGATCTCCACGACGATCGGTCCTGCGCTGCCTGCATCCACTGGCTTTCCGCGACCTCCACCAGATCGTCAGTCCACCTTGTCGGGGGCCTACCCATGGAGCGTCGTCCGGTGCGCGGTCGCCATTCCAGAACCTTTCTGCCCCAACGGCCATCGGTTCTTCTCGCTATGTGTCCCGCCCATTGCCACTTCAGCTAAGCAATCCTTCGAGCAATGTCGGTTACTTTAGTTCTCCTGCGGATCTCCTCGTTTCTGATTTGATCACGTAGGGAAACGCCGAGCATGGCTCTCTCCATTGCACGCTGAGTGACCTTGAGCCTCCTTATGAGACCCATAGTTAGCGGCCACGTTTCACTGCCGTAAGTCATCACTGACAACACACACTGTTCATAGACTTTCGTCTTGAGACACTGAGGTAAGTCGGACGCGAAGATTTTTCGAAGCTTCCCGAATGCTGCCCACCCTAGTTGAATTCAACGAGAGATTCCTTTCTCGAAGTTGGACCTACCTAACTGGACTGCCTATCCTAGGTATACGTAATGGTCAACAACTTCAAGTGTAGTGTTCTCAACATGAACTGGAGAGGGTACAACATGGGCATTTGACATAATTTTCGTCTTATCCATGACGACTTTCGTCTTGAGGGTAAGTCGGACGCGAAGATTTTTCGAAGCTTCCCGAATGCTGCCCACCCGAGTTGGATTCGACGAGAGATCTCTTTCTCGAAGTTGGACCTACCTAACTGGACTGCCTGTCCTAGGTATACGTAATGGTCAACAACTTCAAGTGTAGTGTTCCCAACATGAACTGGAGAGGGTACAACATGGGCATTTGACATAATTTTCGTCTTATCCATGTTCATCCTAAGACCCACTCTTTGGGAAGCACTACGGAGATCTTCGAGCATTGTGTTCAGGTCTTCCATGGTCTCAGCCATAAGGACTATATCATCGGCAAAACGAAGGTGTGTTAGGTACTGGCCATTAATGTTGATGCCGAGTCCTTTCCAGTCCAAGAGCTTAAACATGTCCTTCAACGCAGCTGTGAACAGTTTCGGAGAAATAACGTCTCCCTGTCTCACACCACGCTGTAGTTGGATAGGATTTGTGTTCTGGTTCTGTACTCGGATCGTCATGGTGGCATTTTGGTATAAGTACCTCAACACCTCGATATACCTATAGTCCACTTGGCACCTTTGGAGAGACTGCAGCACCGCCCAGGTTTCAATCGAATCAAAGGCTTTCTCATAGTCCACGAATGCCAAGCAAAGTGGCTCATTATACTCCTCAGTCTTCTGTATAACCTGCCGCAGCGTATGGATGTGGTCTATGGTGCTAAAGCCTTTTCGGAACCCGGCTTGTTCGGGAGGTTGGAAGTCGTCGAACTTGCGAGCGAGACGATTCGTAAGGACTCTCAAAAACAACTTATAGACATGACTCAGAAGCGAGGTGGGTCTATAGTTCTTTAAGAGGGACTTGTCACCCTTTTTAAAGAACAAGATCACCTCACTTATGTTCCATGTCTTTGGCGTTCTGCCCTGGACGATGACGGAATTAAAGAGCTTCTGGAGGACTTTGAGTATCGGCTTACCGCCCGCTCTCAGAAGTTCTGTAGTGATTCCATCGTCACCCGCCGCCTTGTTGTTTTTCAGCTGTTTGAGAGCCATACTAATCTCGTACAGGCTGACGTCCAGGATATCTTCGGTATAGTGTCGGGTAAGCTTGGCTCTGGGGTCTTTAGCCTTGCTTTCAACAGGTGTCTGCGTGGAATATAACTGCCCATAGAAGCTCTCGATCTCCCTCAGGATTTCAGGCTTTGATGAAATGATGCGTCCGTCGTCAGTTTTCAGCTTCGTCATCTGGCTTTGCCCAATAGACAAATCTCTCGCGAACACTTTGGAGCCTTTATTCCGCTCGATGGCCTCTTTAATACGATTCGTATTAAATTGGCGAAGGTCACTCGTCAAAGACTTAGATATCGGTATATTAAGCTGCCGATAACGATTAGCATCTACTGAACTCTGGAGCCTCATTTCACGTCTCTGATCCATGAGTAGGAGTGTGTGGTCGGAGAGTATCTTTATCTTGGGACGGCGGGTCTTAAAGAGCTTGGACCCTACCGTACGGACAGTATCCACCACCATGTTGTTTAAATCGTCCACATCTATGCTGTTCTCAAGGGCTTCGAAGCGGTTTTGGAGTTCGAGTTGAAAACTCTCGGGGTTTTGAATATGGGCCGGCAATGGTCGAATTGTTGATTTTATCAGTCGAGATTTTTCCAGCTTTGGGTTGATATATTTAATGTGCCACGTACCAATCAGTGATCGCTCCCCGTCTTAACAGCATTGATCACAGTGACATCATTGAATATTTGCTTTTTAAATCTATCTCATTTCTGACTTTACCGTCCGGACTGACCCAGGTCCACTTCCGGCTTTTCGGCTTTCTGAAGAAGGAGTTCATCATAAAGAGGTTCTCCTTCTCCATAAAGTCAGCCAGCATCTGGCCTCTGTCATTCCGTTGTCCAACTCCAAATTGCCCCACTCTCAGCTCATCACCGCATCGTTTCCCCAACTTTGCATTGAAGTCCCCCATCACAACGGTGTAGTGGGTTTTGTAGCTATGCATGGCTTTATAAAAATAATGTAACACACTTTAAAATTTTTAGCTTCAAAATGTATTGAATGAACTATAAAAATTATGGTTTCCACTATAAATATGCTAAGCTTTAAAACTAATACTTTGCACTATACAATTTAATTGCTAAGCTTTAAAATTAATACTTTGCACCTTACAAGTTATTTTCATAGCTTTAGCACTTGTAAACAGACGTCTAAGAGCGACGACGAGCGGGCGCAGCGAGAGAGGAGCCAAGGTGGAGGTAGATTCCATTGTGACCAACAACGCCAGAACCGACCTGATGGCGTAAAAGGATTATGCCACAAGTTGTTTTCATCTTTCCATTTCATTTTAAAAGTAGTCAGTCTGACATGGTTGGACAGAAACTAAATGGTTTCGGAGTTGGGACCAATGGTTGGGACACAGTTAAAGTGCAAACCATTATTTTTGTAGTGATAATATTAAATTATAAATCTATTATTATTTTAAAGTGCAAACCATTGTTTTGTAGTGATAATATTAAATTACTAGCTTCCGCCCGCGACTTCGTCCGCGTGGGCATTCGAGAAAATCCTAAGGGAACCTTTAACCAGGATACGAAGTATTCTATGTTCTAACGTCCTGCCTCGCTTGGCAGTACGCTTGGTGTGGACGTACCTCGCTTGCAGGCAGGGCGTTTGCCACTTGCGCGTGAGGATGCGGCCCGACATCGCACTCGGTCGATATAGTACGCGCTTACCAGCCAGAGGCCTGCTGCGCGCAAGGCACGTTCACACCAAGCGGGCTACGTAGCAAGGCAGGATATTAAACTTTTTATCCAGGTTAAAGGTTCCCTAAGGATTTTCTCGAATGTCCACGCGAACGAAGTCGCGGGCGGAAGCTAGTAGTATAAAATAATATAATACTTAGAAAGCGGGCTTAGCATGCACGTGCATTTTTTTTTCTGAGAAATTAGAAGAGACAGACCCAAAACTCGACACTTTATTGTTTACTTTTAAGCCATTGACCATTTTACCGTGCCAGATGTGGGAACACCAGATTTTGACAGTTCATATTGTATCATAATAAGTGTCATCCCATACAAATTGGAGCCGATGGAATACGATATGAACTGTCAAATGAATACGATTACCTTACGCAATCGCACCCCAAGTCCAGGTAGTCGTCGTTCTACCTAACAGTATAATTCCCCAAAGATATTGTTACAACGAATTCATCGTAAACTCTTCTTGAAAACTTAAAAGTCGTATATCTTTTGATTGAGTAAACCGATTGCAATGAGGTAAAAACTAAATTACTAAGCAAAATACATAGTATATTTCTATGTAAACATCATTACGATTGAGTTAGCGCTTTTTAAGTTATTAGCGCACAAACATACAGATAAACAGACAAACAGATAAACAGACAAACAGACAAACAGACAAAAATTCCAAAAATGATAGAAATGGGTTTTATAGGTTGGTTATCAAACACCCCAACCACTTTTTTTCAAAATATTTTCTTTGTACAGACACAACTTTTCTACAGCTTTATTATATGTATAGATAGGTCTATTATTATTTTAAAATGCTGATATACAATTTTATAGCTGTTTTCATCAAATTTAAAGTGCTATTAAATACATCCCATTAATTTGGATGCTGACAAAAACTTACATTAGTTGCAAAATTAACTCACTCAATGACCGCACAAATTGGCCAATAAACACGAGTTTCGAATTTTGACAAATCTCTGACTTATAACAGAAACAATAGGAGAAAACGAATTCAAAACTAATGTAATGATTCTCATTTCTTTTGAATTACTTTTCTCATATTGCGATAAGGTCAGACAATACTTATTTATACCTTGGTTTTCTGGGAAACTCTCAAAAGTATGTAAGAAACATAAAAAGCAACCTGAAAGGCCCAACATACTTGTGATTCTACCAACTTACTGTTGAACATCCACTTTATAAGGAAAACAGGTAAAAAGGACAAATAATGTGTCTGTGAACTTTAGGTAAAGCGAAAGGGGCTGGTTCTATGTGGTTCTATCGCTGCAATAATCTCAATAACCTTTTGCCAAAGGTAAGATAACAAAGACAGTTTGCGCTTGTCGCTGTGCTGAAATTCGTTGCATAAAGATCAGAGGATCACGCAGACAACGTAAACAGGATTGCGTTTGACCATTTTGCATAAAAACTTAATCACAAACCTAAAAATATTGTATCTAGGTAGGTATACTTAGTAGTTGTCTAGGCCTACCTAGTTTTCTCCATATAGGTATAATATACGAGGGTGAATCAAAAAGTTCTTAGAAGTGTATATTTATAAAACTTTTTTGGGTGAAGTTTGATATTCAAATTAAAGAGTGTCAATCACACAATGTATCTGCAAACTCTCACTTGTTTTTGTCAGTTCGTTCGCAATGTAACGAGTTGCTAGAAACGCAAAATTATGGATAAGAGTGAGTTACGTGCGGTGTGATAAATACCTCAGCTTGAAAAAAATGTCTACGAAGGAATTTTTTTCGGACATTCAGCAAACATTAGGGGATGATGCTATACCCTATTCTACGGTGGCGTACTGGGTGGCTGAATTTCATAGAGGTAGATCAAGCTTTAAAGATGACCCACGCCTTCAAACTCCGTTACGGAAGAAAATGTCAAAAAGGTTGAGAATTTGGTTTTGGAAGACAGAAGAATATCTTTTAAATATATAGCTGAGATCCTAAAGATACCATTTGGTAGCGTTCAATCCATTTTAATTCATTCACTGGGGTTCAAAAACTTTTTTGAAACTTTTTTGTGGTAGGTATGTAAGGGATGATTTTATAAAATAAAACGTTATAATGTTTCACATTTTTCAATGGTATACCCCGAGTAACTCAATTTCCACAAGAGTTCTGTTAGGCCTTCACAGTTCAACCCTAGTCCAGCACGTCCTTGACTTGACTTGACTTGATAAATAGGCACCGTAACTTGTTTTTGATTGTCATAAACCTACTAATATTTCAATCACTGTACAGTTCCTATTTAATTTTGAGGAGTTCCCTTGTGTATCTTCAAAATCCAAGGTCCAATACCAATGAAATTAATATGGTATCATCCTTAAGGTATCTTCTTTCAAACAAAAAAAGAATCCCCTAAATCGGTTCATAAACAAAAGAGTAATGGTTGAAAATCCGCCTGAATTTATATAAAATGGTAACGAAAACGACAGTTTTTTCAAGATTACTTGAAAACTACGGAACCGATTTCAAAATTTCAAAAAATGGGACCAACTTGGAAACAAATGTCATGTTATAACGTTTGAATAATTTCAATCGGTTCAGCCGTCTTCGAGTAATCGGTGTACATACATTTAAAAAAAAAATACGCAACGAATAGATAACCTCCTCCTTTTAAAATTTTTGAAGTCGGTTAAAAATAAAATAATTTTGTTAACATTTTTTCATATTTTAATATCGATTCTAAGAACTTTTTGATTTACCCTCGTACTATCGTCACCACAAAGATTTATAAGCAACCAAGCAAAAGCAACCTTAAGCAGGCAACATCAATAGGTATTTTTAGAATATAACAATTGGTCTCATGAAATAAAACACTTTTTAACGGATACTAGCGCGGTGTTATTGAAAGTACTTTAGTAATTAGTTAGTATTTGGTTTGATTTTTGGTTTTCAGTCCCCCGTGACCACGGCAGCTGCAAAGGTGCCGAAACGTCGGGAAAACCAAAAATGAAACCAAATACCAACTAATACCAAAGTACTATAAAACCGCGCTAGTATCCGTTAAAAAGTGTTTTATTTCATGTCTAGTGAGCGCGTAAGCTTGAGCAGTGAATTGTTCTCAATTAGTTTTTTCTACGTACCAAGAAAGACCTCAAACTTTCCTTATTGCAAGAATGATAAAGAAAACATTAAATCAGTTGTATAATAGTCTATCTTAGTTAAGAGAATGCTGTGCGTACTCTTTGATGCAACCTCGCGTACTTCTGGGGGTACGCGTACCAGTAATTGGGAAACACTGGAATAGATTATAGCTAAAGGTATTTTATTTAAGAGTCGACACGTTAAGAAGAAGAAGAAGGTATTTATAATAAAGGTGAAGACACAACTTATAGTACCTTTTTAGGGTTCCGTAGCCTAAATGGCAAAAAACGGTACCCTTATATCTATAAGTTATATCGTCATGTCTGTCTGTCTGTCTGTCCGTCCGTATGTCACAGCCACTTTATTCCGAAAGTATTAGGATTACACAGTTGAAACTTGGTAGGTAGATGTATTCTGTTAACCGCTTAACAATTTTAACACAAAAATAAAAAAAATAAAAAGATTAAGGGGAGGCTCCCCATACATGGAACTGAATCTGAAAAAAAAATTTTCTTCAAACCAATACATGTACTGTCTATAGTGTTAGGTTACTGTATAAATTACTTTAAATATTTTCCGTGATGAACCACATTATTATATAATTTATACCAGATGAGTTTAATAATAAAAAGTAACTTTAGTTAGAAGTCTATAATATTGACAGAAGTTATTTAGTTTCCTTCATGGCGCTAATCACAAATATTTATCTTTGTCATAAACGCGCCAATAATTATTTCTTAAATGTCAATATTTATTATTATTAATTTATCAGATTGTTTTTAATATTGTTATACTTCATTACTTCTTGAAATAATTTAAGAAGGAATAAATTTGGCTCTAAATATTTCCAATATGGCGGTGGTGTTGCGCCGCTTGACAGTTTTTCACTGAAAGCGTGGTGGCAAGCGCGCGACGTTCAATTGTTTTAGTTGTTATAAAATATTTTATTAAAATTGATAATTATTCTGAATGGAAGCGACAATATTGTTGAGTAAAAGGCGTAATACATAGAAAAATATAATTTTATATTGTGAAACGCTATCTCTGCTAGAGAATAACGCTGTTAAAGGTCAGGTATAATTGTTTTATTTTCAAAACTGTATAATTAGTACTAAATCTATTTTCCCATAACGTTGAGTAATTGAATGCTGTGGAGTTCTTACTTAAATATCGAAATCATTATGCATTGATGCAATAAATCAATAATTTTAGTTGTTCAAAATGTTTTATTTTAAATCCCTTTTAATAGATAGGTCTTCAAAAATGGCATTGAGGTTCTTAAGACGATTTTTTCTCAAAGTCAACGGTTTGAAAGATAAACACTGCCAAAGTGATAAAATGTGTCCCCCCCCCCCTCTAACTTTTGAAATAAGAAAGTGAAAAATCTAAAAAAAAATATGTGCTGTAGATCTTAATAAATACTTTCAACGAAAATTTGTTTGAACAAGGTATAAGAAGTAGTTTTTGAGATATAGCACATTTTCCAAAACCGCAAACATAACTTTGTCATTCATACCAACACTGTGAAAAACAAAATTATTTTTGCAGACAAAAAATTATAGTGGTTTTAAATATCATATGGTATGAGGTAACTACGGAACCCTACGGCGGCGCGTGGCCCGATACGCACTTGGCCAGTTTTTCGCAACTATTTGTCGATAAATTTTCTTTTTTGTTTTGTCTGTAGTTGCTATCGACGAGCTTAGTGTTAGGTATTGGAATCATGCAAATTCATTTACGTTTTCAATTCCGATTATGGTCGAATTTCAACCAACTGTCGAGCATTTCATTGTGACCGTCCAATGACGTAAAAGCTGAAAACGATAGAGTAAGTACCTACCTAAATACAATCCAAACATTGTTTTGGATCTTGAGACGACATTTTGGTCAGTCTGGACGAAATAACATCTCACAAAGAGAAACTAACAATACAGGTTTCTAGAAACAGTATTATATTATTATCTGTGCTAGAAAGTTTCTTGGCTAAAACAGTTTCGCGGGCGAGTGACATTACTGAACTCAAGTTACTGAATTGTTGCAGTTTGCAGTTGGTAGAGAACTGCTTTATTTTTAAATAAGAACAACTTGTTCAGTTGAAATTACTGATGCATACCTATTTGAAAATTTGTTCATTCGTTGAGAACCACTAGAATACAAACAGACATACAGATCCACACTCTATAAACATAACACCCCCCGCCCTCCCTTTTCGTCGGGAGTTAAAAACATCTAAAATCTCTCAACTCCGTTTGTTCATTGATAAGTTTGAGTACATTGTTGCTGCATACAGCATCGTCGTAACTCAAACGGAGCCGTTATTTGTGGATGATTCCGTCATAAATCGTACAGTAAAACGTCTCGGGTCATCGGTTCACATTCCAGTTTTATTCTCGCCGCTGAGAACGACCCATCTCATGTAACGATCCCACTAAATGGTAGCGGCGCAGCTCTCTACGAAAATATTGTATTTGGATGTTTTTGATGTCGTATTTTACATTCGATAATAAAATAGGCACGGCATCATAAATATCCAAAATGAGTATATTTCTGTCTTTATATCTGCTGTGGATTTTCGTTGCTTGTTTAGTTTGGGAAATAAGTCTGGAGATTATTCATAACATTTTGAACCGTAAGGTAGTTAAGTAACTTGCTTGTGTAATTAAGAAAGACTTACTTCATGCTCAACATCTCCAAATGAATTTAAAAAACCATGTATGAAAGCTTCACGATGAAGATCTATTCCGATCTAATACCAAAAGCTAATACCAAATGGTATTTGTTTATTGCCGTTATAAAATTTCTATTCCCGACGAATACCATTCATAAACGAATCCTAAAACAAGTTAAATGCTACATATAGGTATAAGGTACAGAGTAATAAAAAGTGATTATTTGGAAGTTAACTTTCTCCATATTTATGTAATGAAATGAAATGAAATGAAAATATATTTATTTAAATGAGCCAAAAAATGGTAAAATTAGTATTCAAATATTGAATACTCGCGAAACGGAAGTGAACCTTAATTACTTCCGACCGGAGGTACATAAACTAACGGAATATGATTTATGTAATTTTGAAAATAGTGATATTAGTGGAGATAGGGTGCGTAATTTATTTTCTCATCTCAATTTTAATCATTTGAATAACGAAGAACGTGTATCCATAGAAAATATCTGTGCGAAATTTTCCGACGTATTTCATTTACCTAAGGATAAATTAACTACCTCTAATTTATATGACCAAACAATACAATTAAAACCGAATGCGGAACCAGTATATGTAAAACAATATCACAGCGTTCTGAAGTTGAAAAACAAATTCAAAAAATGATTTCGGATAACATAATTGAACCGGCGAGAAGTGAATGGTCTAACCCTATTCTATTAGTACCTAAAAAATCGGACGATAATTCTAAGAAATGGAGGCTGGTAATTGATTTTCGTAAACTTAACGACAGAATATTAGACGATAAATTCCCGTTGCCGAACATAACTGACATTTTAGATTCACTATCGGGCGCAATGTATTTTTCTCAATTAGATTTATCTCAAGCATACTACCAAGCAAATTTAAGTCCCGAGAGCCGAAAGTACACAGCGTTCACAACCCCGTCAGGTCAATATCAAATGTCACGTCTCCCTATGGGATTAAAAATCAGTCCAAGTTCTTTTTCACGACTTATGACAGTGGCTATGTCTGGTCTCACATACGACAAATTATTTATTTACTTAGACAATTTAATCTGTTTTGGCCGAAATTTGGATATGTATAATAAAAATTTAATTGATATTTTAACTAGACTTCGAAAAACTAACCTAAAATTAAATCCGAATAAATGCGACTTTTTAAGGAAAGAAATGCAATTTTTGGGTCATGTTATTTCCACCGAAGGTATAAAACCCGATCCGAAAAAAATTCATGTTGTTCAAAATTACCCAGTCCCTAAAAATGCTGATGAAACTAAAAGATTTGTAGCGTTTACTAATTTTTACAGGAAATTTATTCCTAACTTTGCAGAGAAAGCTTTACCTCTCAATAGGCTTTGCCGCAAAAATGTAGATTTTAATTGGGACTCAGAATGTCAAAAATCTTTTTCTTCCCTTAAAAAGGCTTTAATTACTCCACCTTTACTTCAATATCCAAACTTCGACAGCAAAAATACATTTATTTTGCAAACCGATGCTTCGGGTTTTGCAATAGGATCAGTATTGAGTAATAGCGATGACAAACCAGTAGCATTCGCAAGTCGTAATTTAAATAAAGCCGAACTTAGGTACCCAACTATCGAGAAGGAGCTATTGTCGATAGTATGGTCTGTTAAATATTTTAGGCCGTACTTGTATGGTCGTAAATTTATAATAAGAACCGACCACAAACCTTTAATCTATTTATTAAACATGACGAACCCTTCCAGTCGCTTAACAAAATTTAGATTACTATTAGAAGAATATAATTATACTATTGAGTACGTAAAAGGGGCGGACAATGCAGCTGCAGATGCTTTGTCTCGCATCCGAATAACAAGTGAAGAACTAAAAGAGATGAATGAAAAGGTGATGTGTGTTTTGACCCGGAAACAGAGAAAAAAGTTGAATGACCAAAATGACAGAAATGAGAGTGACAACCCTATGGTCGATAAGAGTACCTTAGACTCATTAGACTCTAGGTCTGATCAGCCGAAGGTATTAGATGCCCTTAAAAAACCAGAAGGTTGCGTGGAGCTAAGATTTGTGAGTGACGAGGAATGGAAAAATATAGAGAGTAATACATCCGAAAAGTCTAATTTATTCGCTTATAATTCAAACAAACTTATTATTTATATTAATCCCTCTTTCCGATCATATTGCGCACGAGATGCCTTTGTGAGGAAACTAGGTGAAATGTGTAAACAATTAAATATAAATAGCGTGTGTATAATAAAGAATGAAAATAATTATGAAGAAATAAAAGAGTTAACTCAAATGATAAATGACACCCAAAATTGGTCCGGACCACTATTATATATTTTAAATGGTGTCTTACGAATAAGCGGTAAAGATACACAACGCGTGATATTGAATGATTATCATATTTTGCCGACAAGCGGGCACGCCGGCATTAGACGCATGATAAATAACATAAAACGTCGATTTTTACTCGAAAAAGATGTATCCGATTTCGTTAATCGCTGTGACAAGTGTTTACGTCAAAAACACTTTAAACATATAAAAGAACCCATGGTTTTTACGGATACCGGATATTCCGCTTTTGATAAAATTTATTTAGATTTAGTAGGGCCCTTAAGTAAGGATAGTGATAATAATTCATATATACTCACACTACAGTGTGACTTAAGTAAGTATGTTGAAGCTTACGCTATTAAAAATAAGGATACTATTTCAGTAGCATCAACATTTGTTAAAAATTTTATATTAAGATACGGGATACCTCGTCAAATAATATCTGATCGAGGCACAGAGTTTGTTTCTACCGTTATGAAGGAAGTATGCGATATTCTGAAAATTAAGCAAATTACATCCACTGCATATCACCACCAGTCTATAGGTAGCTTAGAAAATAGTCACAAAAATTTAATTTCATACCTTCGTATTCAAACTGATAATGAACCACAAAATTGGAGTAATTGGTTACCTTATTGGTGTTTTGGTTACAATACGACCGTACACACTGAAACCAAATATACACCGTACGAACTCGTTTTTGGCAAACCCTGTAACTTACCCAGTAATTTATCATTCCAAATTGATCCGTTATATAATCATTACGACTATCCAAAACAGCTAAAATATAGACTACAGAAATCGCAAAATGACGCAAGGCAAAATTTAATTAAAAGCAAAGAGTTAAGAAAAATTTGTTATGATAGCTATACAAATCCAATCACATATAATGTTGGTGATCTGATACTTCTTAGAAACGAACAAAGTGTAAACAAACTCGATCCTCTGTACATTGGACCTTTCAAAGTTATTGAAGATTGTCAAATCTTAAAATAGATTATAAAGGAAAGGAAATGTTAGTACATAAGAATAGAACTAGACCTTATAGGATAGATATCTAAATATATTACAGAGTTATGTAATTTCTAGTCGTAAGGAATTATATTATAAAAGATGACGTCATCTCATCATACATATATTACTCATATACTCAATTACATATATACTTAACCATTTTATTATAAAAACAAAAATTGACTTATATTTTTTTTCTTTTTAGCCGATGGGCATGCAGTGTATAGTATAATATAGGTAGTAAGTATGTACTCTTGCAACCAAATATATTATCGATCCTCATGTATTTTAGAGCAGTATTAAACCATAGCTGAAACAATATACTTGTTTATTTAACACTCCCGGCTCCCATCCTTACAGCAAGATGGGGAGTTATTACAGATTTAATTATGTGAGTCGAAATACCCCAGAGATCTTCAGTCTTTTATATATTTATTGAATTAAATGTTTTAAGAATAGTATCACTGTTAATATGTCTAAATTTAAATATATTATTGCACTTATCAACACATGATTCCAAGAGGGAGACAGAAATGTTTGGAGATGAATTCAAATTACTGGTAGTTGCGATAGGTATTTTAGAAAAGAAATCTTGAAAAATTGTTGCCACACCTTCATCTGACTTAATAATTTGATTGTCTGATACTAATGAGAATTCATGGTCATTACTTTTTGTTTTCCCAGTCTTTTTGTATAATATTCCAAGTGGCTTTTATATTATTATTTGACTGATGAATTATTGTAGATATACATTTTGCTTTTGCTAAAGCTTTTGCATTTTTGAATAGTTTCTTACATATTCATGAAATTTGGGATCATTTGAAATTGTTTTCTGACCATACAATTCAAACAACTTATTTCTGCTAATATAGATGCCTGGTGTTGCCCAATCACCAAGGTAAGTATTTTGGTGACGTACTAAGAAGAAAGAAGCCCTTTATTCAGCAGTGGGTGTTGTGCTATATATATATATAATATGATATAAAAGCTCACTTTATAATAGCCGTGCATTTACCTCTACAAATAAATTGGTTAAAATGTTGTTTTATGAAAGAGAAAAAGCAAAACCTTTATCTATAGGTATAATGTAGTCGTTCTAGAAATCCGGGACGAACAAGTTTTCTCTACAAAATATCGAAGTATTTTGCGAAGAGCACATAAACTTTTATGACATTAAGTTGAAAGCTCACTTAACAACATTGTAAAGCAACATGTGGATTTGTAGAAGGAAAATTTTATTTGCATACTATGTTATTATGTATTAACTTCTCTTTTATACACTCAAAATGTTCATTTTCTACATTGACCCAGCCGGGGATCGAACCCGGGACCTCAAGAGATGGTGACGCCTTGAAAACCGGCGTGCGAACCACTCGACCACGGAGGTCGTCAAACAGCTATTAGTCGTCAACAGCGTAAAGGTACTATAGATACAGACATTGACCGCTGCATGCGCATTGGCTGCTAATTGACAGCATCAGCGCGTCAGCTGTCTCCTTCACTCCCACACGCAAAGCAGACAACTCGCTCTTTGTACAATATGGCCGAATAAAGTAATAGAAAATACATATTTTTATTAAATACAGTACTTACGTGTGATATTAAGTATTTTTCCGATCTCTGACTGTTGCTGTATAATTACCAACTTTGTCTTGCCATTTTCGAGTGCGGGTAACGTATCTTTACTTTTTAATATCATTGGGCAGGTCTTCGAATTTATTTGTATTATGTTGGCAACCTTGGCAACCCTATACTCAACCAAGCTAATTTAACCTTACGACAAAACTTCTATGGGCCTCGGGGACCCTCGAAAATTTTAACGAAAGTTTACTTCTTTTGATCTCATTCCAATATACTTTCACAAAACAAGTGAATTAATATTGTATTCATGTTTGTTTGAAATTTAAATAATTTTTTTCCTGTTTAACTTTTTCTAATTTCCCAGATAGTTTGAAAAAATATTACTGAAAAAAAACTTTTTTAAAAACACGTTTTTATTACAAAAAAGTCACAACAAGCAAAACGTGCAAAAAAACACACAAGAGTTTTTTAACACATTTGCGAGGAAAAAACAAAGTAATTTACCACACAGCAACAAATACGACAAAATAAAATATGATAATCATGATGGGAAAAGGAGCGCAGGTTTTTTTTTTGTTTTTTTCACACGACCAACGCCCAAAGCCCAATGCAAGAATATTTTCAAAATTATAATTTTAAGTGATAAAATGCAAATATTTTAATATTTTAAAACAAAATACTTATTGTGAATTATGAATAATTTGATAATAATGAATATTTGTTTGACTTAAATAAGGACTTACACATTTATTTATTCCAAAAATGTAATAGAATTTTTAGCGGCATAAAACCTCTTTGTTGTTACTAAAAAAATAAATGTATTAGTGCTCTGTTTACTGGCATAGAACTTGCAGTAAGGTACTAATTAAACTTTACGAGCAAGTGTGTTGAAAAGAGAGACTACGGCCTACGCCGCCGTAGCAGACAATCGTAGCAATATTAGGCCTAGGTACAAAGAACACAGATCAATAAAATGTACGGTACTTGTACTATTATGTATTCCGTGGTACGGTTCTCTCTGTACCATTGACCTCTATATAAAAAAAAATCAGGTCAGTGCTCTGCACCCACTAAATTAGCTTTATAAGTTTTCGATGAATAAAATTCAATGACAAAGGTGCAGCAAGCTTTTAATACCTACCCGAACATCTATCGAGAAAAAAAACGCGCATAAAAACTCGATACAGTAATTTTGTTTGGGAATTTTATAACATCCGCGCCATCTACCGCCGAAAAGCGCAATGAAATTTTTCATAGACAATTTACTCTATCGAGTAGGTACCTACTTACTTTAACAGGCATTTTTTTCCCGTTAGAATTTTGTGGTAAGGGTACAGTACCCTAGCACGAACACCTATCGAAAAAAACCAACGACCTACGACAAAAGTAACCTACTCCATAGATAATTTTATCCTTGGAAAATTTCATTTCGCCTTTCGCTGGTAGATGGCGGTGTACAAATTTCTCATACAAAATTACGCTATAGAACTTTTTACGCGCGTTTTTTTTCATGATGAATGTTCGTGTTCCGCTACTAAAATCTATGGAACAAGCATTCCGCTCAAAAAACAGCACCACGCAAAATGACAACCAAGTGGGCGGGGCTAAAAAAAATCTGACATTTAGTTAGGCGATAACCAAGTGGGCGGGGCTAAAAAAATCTGACATTTAGTTAGGCAGCACAAAGCGACTGAACACTGGTTGCATAATAACGCCCATAATCTGTATAGTCGACTCGCTCATAGATATTTTCTAATAAACGAAAGAATATTATAATACTTATTATACCTTATCTCTGCAGCTATTACTGCCTTATTAACTAATTTAATAAACTCTCTCTTTTCTTTAAAATATGCTGTGTGCTACTGTAAATAAAGCTAACGTCTGTCAGTAGACCGTAGCGAGTTGAGTCGGTCAGGTCAGTCAGGTCAGGCCAAATGTCAAGAAGAACGGGCGCAAGAAACTTATCAGCTGTAACAGCCATAAGTAACTATATTTACAAACTTGAATATATCGTTACCAGATAATTACAACAGGGTGACAGGATTATTGGCAACAACATAGACTTATTATTATTACTTCAACAAAGTACTTATAGTAGCAAGTTATGTGTTACATCATTTCCACGCATTTTGATCTTTAAGATAATCATCTACTTTATAATAACCTTTACCCATGAGCGTTTTTTTAACAAGGATTTTAAATTTATGCAAAGGCAGATCAATCACTTGTTGGAACTTTATTAATAAAGGCTATGCCTTTCCCCATAAATGAACTTCTAGTTTTTGCAAGCCTAAATCTTGGAACGGCAAGTTTATCTTTATTTCTTGTATTGAACTGGTGAATATTACTGTTCTTAGGAAATGAATCATACTGTTTCCTTACATAAACTAAATTTTCATATATGTATTGGCCTGCCAAAGTTAAGATATTTATTTCTTTAAACAATTCTCTCAAGCTATCTCTTCGCCGAAGATTGCATATGGCACGAACAGCTCTTTTTTGGAGTACGAAAATATTTTCAATACTGGCAGCTGAGCCCCACAATAGCACATAAGACATTACACTATGAAAATAACTATAAATACTAACCTTGCCGTTTCAATATCAGTTAAAAGCCTTATTGTCTTAACAGCGAATGCTGCTGAACTAAGTCTACTTGACAAGGCTTCAATATGTGGATCCCATTGCAGTCGAGAATCTAGTGTGATACCTAGAAATTTTGTACTCTCAATAAACTCGGCTTCATCGTTATTTAAATTAATATTTAATTTTGTCTGCTCAACATTAGGTAATGAAAATTTTACACATTTAGATTTTTTGGGGTTAAGTGCTAAATTATTGCTATTAAACCAGTATGAAACTTTAGAGAGGGCACTATTTACTTCGTCCGAACAGTTGTTACCTCTGTTTACTTTGAAAACATCCGCAAATTGTACTGTCTCACATAAATTATTCGCGTAATTGGGAAGGTCATTTATATAAATTAGAAACAGCAATGGGCCCAATATTGATCCCTGTGGCACACCCATATTGGTGGGGGCTCCAGTAGATTGAGTTCTAATAATCACTACTTTCTGAGTTCTATTGTAGAAATACGATTTCATAAGGCAAACTGATTTGTCAGAGACACCATAATGTTCTAGCTTCTTTAATAGTGTTTGGTAATCAACGCAATCGAATGCCTTAGAAAGGTCACAGGAAATGCCAATTACATCTTGCTTTTCTTCCCAAGCGACAAGAATATGTTTGAGAAGTGCAAATCCAGCATCAGTAGTATTTTTACCTCTGAAAAATCCAAACTGATTTTTATGAAGATTGTTATTGGATGTGAAATAATCTAATAACTGGGAATATATATTTTTTTCAAATATTTTACTGAGTGCTGGTAGTATAGATATTGACCTAAAGTTAGCTGGGTCACTTTTATCCCCAGATTTAAAAAGAGGAATCAATTTACTATTTTTCATTAAGTTAGGAAAGACCCCTTCATCAATACATATGTTAAAACTAAAAGACAAGTAAGGGGCTAGTATATCAATTATTGATTTAATTGATTGACTACCTCCGTGGTCGAGTGGTTTGCACGCCGGTTTTCAAGGCGTCTCTTGAGGTCCCGGGTTCTCGATCCCCGGCTGGGTCAATGTAGAAAATGAACTTTTCAATATTGTCTCAGGTCTGGGTGTGTGTCATACCACCGTTGTTTCTAACACAAGTGCTATAGCTACTTACTTTGGGATTAGAGCAATGTATGTGATGTTGTCAAATATTTATTTATTTATTTAATAATGCTTGTTGACATGCCCCAAAGATCTTTTGTTTTTTTGACATTAATTGTTTCAAAAGCTTTAAATAATATCTTCAATATTTATGTATTTAAAGAGAAAGGTTTCAACACTAGACTCTAGGAGGGAGACAGCGATGTTGGGACAAGCACTAAGAGTACTGGTTGTTTCTATTGGTATTCGAGCAAAGAAATCTTCAAAGACTTTAGCGACCTTATCGTCAGATTCAACAGTTTGATCACCAATTTTTAAACAGAAGAAATTTATTTTGGATTTTGATTTGCCCGTTTCTTTGTTAATGATGTTCCAAGAAGCCTTAATTTTATTATCAGCTGATTTAATTTTATTTGAAAAGTACTTGGACTTTGCTAGAATACAAACTTCTCTGAATGTTTGTGAATACTTCTTGACAGATTCAATGAAGTTAGGATCACAGGAAGTAGCTTTCTCTGCATAAAGTTCGTATAATTTTCTTCTGCTTTTATATATACCGGGTGTGGCCCAGTCACTAAATTTCGTACTATCATTACATTTGATGACTTTTTGTTTAAAAGTTTCACTAAATTCAGTTTGAACTACGCTAAATAAATGGTTATATAAGTAATTGGCTTCAAAATTTGGTTCTGGTAAAGTTTCAATTTTACTTGTGGCATTGTTTCTGAATTTTTCAATACTGCGTTTTTTATTGGCCTACACAATATTTTCCGTTTAGACGGAACATGATGGTGCTCAATAGAGGCTAATTGTCCACTATGGTCGGACTTAATACAATTCAAAATTGATTTTTCAAGTACATTACAGTTACAGAAAATATTATCTAAGCAAGTTGCCAATGTGGGTGTGATCCGCGTTGGTTCATCAAAAGTATGTAGCAAATTAAATGATTTAAATAGGTTTATGAACCTACGCGACAACTTAGCTAATTTAGGATCTAAGAATGCTCTGCGGGTCGTTATTTTTTTTGCCCCGTGGCATAGAATATTATGTTATTGTATAATTAATTACCTACTAACGCCCGTTGTGCTAATTTTTAAGCAATATTTTTTGCAATACACTTTCATAGTTTTTAGTTCGCTGGTGCTCGGGTACAGATGGTACAGACAGATCAAGTATATCTTAGCGGTGCCCTCGAACCAATTCACGTAATCCGATACAGTTCCACACGAGACAAGCTATCGCATATCGGGCGGGTGGAGGAACTCATTTGGAACCTTGCCATTAGAGATGTTACGAATATTCGCATTTGCATTCGCATATGCGAATGGTTCGCATCGTTTTTAACATTCGCATCGACATTCGTATTCGCATCAATCAATGTGAATTTTATGCGAATGCGAATGTGTGCATAGCTTCATTAATTCAACCAGTAGAAAGTGTTTATTTCACACGGGTAGTTTGTGTATTGTGATTGCTTGTTGATGTGGTCCACAGAGTCCACTCTGTTGCTTGGTTTGTTGATTGTTTTGTTTTAGTTGCCAGTCTACTGTAAGGCGTTGGTCTGCAACAAACGCCGGTAGTGATGCTGGAAGCCGCGTCCAGCGTCCCAGACGCCGGACGCGGCATCCAGCGTCACTGCGATGGTCACTCGGAACTGTTTTTAAGTTTCGCATACGCTCAATGTAAACGGACGTGAGCGATTAAAATATGGGTCACCTGCATACCCACTTTAGGTACTTACCAAAGAGAAGATAGTCATGAATGTCAGTACTTAAATATTAAGTAGATTTTTATCGCATAGTACCTACGCAAGGTAAATAAATACAAAACCTTAAAACAAAGTACCTAGGTACCTACACAATACAAAAACAAAATAGGCAGGTACCTACGCAAGTGAATAAAATGGATTCTCACCTGGTTAACCAACATCCAAGCTTATTTCCTCCCAACGTTTGTGTTTCAACACATTGTTATTATTGCTGGCCTTATAATAATATAAAACTATGTTTCATTTAACTAATTCTATTAGTACTCCGTCTTGTTCCTACCTAAATTTCCCTAATTTCACCATTTCCAGAGTGACAGCGCGACAAAAACGCGGCGTCCGTGTACGCCAGAATGCTCCGAAATGACTGCGTAGGCGGCGTATCGAGTCAGGCGTGCGAGAGAGACCACACTAGTACATTTCCATAGTAAGCATTCGTAGGCCGCGTACAGCGTTACGCCGGACGCGACCTACGGCATAGAGTACATTATTATACTAGAGAACCTACGGCGTTTGTTGCAGACCACCGCCTAATTCCTTTTTTTTGATAAATAAATAATTCATAGTGTTTTAAAGTATTTTGTGAAATTAGACAGTTTTTCATTATGGCACCGGGAAAGAAAAGTGATTACGATAGCGATTTTTTTATTTTACTTATTGAACTTCGACTCTTACAATAATAACATACTATATCTATGAATAATAATTAGGTCTTTACCTATGAAATTTCCGTATTGCAGTACAGACTTTTTCAAACAAAAAAAAGTTTTGATTGGCTATGAATTCTAAATTCAAATTAATTTTGTTTTAAAAATATGACATTCTATTTACAAAATCAGTCTTTTGTTTATTGATTAGCGTTGTATTTTCATTACATTTCAACATTTTTCCTCATAATGGATACTTCGAAATTTCGTGTAATTATGGAATATGAGTTCCGTCGTGGCACCAACGCGGCACAAACGACACGTAACATCAACGACGTTTACGGAGAGAACTGTACAAACGAACGTACAACCCGTTATTGGTTTGCTCGGTTCCGTTCTGGGAATTTTGACTTGAAAAATGAACCTCGTGGTCGTCCGGAAACTTTGGTCAACAATGATGAATTAAAGGCGATTGTGGAAGCAGATGAATCGCAATCTACAGCTGAGCTGGCAGCAGCTTTTGATGTTAGCATCAAAACAATATTGGTCCATCATTTGCGACAGATTGGCAAGATAAAAAAGCTTGATAGATGGGTGCCCCACTGCTACTTCACGACAACGCGCGACCCCATACTGCACAACAGACCGTCTCTAAACTGCATGAGTTGGGTTTGGAAGCTCTCCCTCATCCGCCATACTCACCAGATCTTGCGCCTACCGACTATTACTTTTTCCAAAATTTGGACAACGTTTTAGCGGGAAAAAAATTCAATTCCCGAGAGGCAGTACAAAACGCCTTTGAAGAGTTTGTTGTCTCCCGTCCAGCTGATTTTTTCAAGAAGGGCATCCATAAACTGCCACAGCGTTGGCAAAGATGCATTGATTGCAGGGGTGATTACTTTGAATAAAAGAAATAAATAAGTTCGAAAAAAAAATACTTTAACTTTTTTCAAACAAAACGGCAATTTCATAGGTAAAGACCTAAAGTGAACATGTGCATTAAAAAGCATGCAAGTTTTTACAAATTTAATTCACTAATGGATGTCGTCATAAATTATTTTGTATGTACCTATGTTTTTCCCGTTTTAGTAGTAAAAGTGATTTATTTATTAACTCATATGGTTTTTGTAATACTTGATGTCTTGACATTCGCATTCGCACATTCGCATCCTAAATATTCGCATTCGCATTCGCGAATGTGTAAAATTTGACATTCGTAACATCTCTACTTGCCATAGGTACGCCGAGATATCTCGCTGCATTACGTATGGAGTTGATGGGATCTTAGAAACAATTGCGGTTTTGTATACAATTGTATATATTTACTGAGTAAGTAACTAAGGTATCTTTATACAATATTAAATAATATACTTACTAGAAAAAAAAATACGACTCGCATCGCACCAGTTCAATTCTCGGACAAGAATCGATCCCGCGACCTTTGGATGTCTGGTCCAATGCTCTGACAGCTGAGCTACCAAGTCACTAGTGGCATTATTAAATTTCTTCTATCTGTCTGGGGGTACCTACTTACTGCGTTGTTTTTTTGAACCCTCTTGTCTTGGGTT
Source organism: Agriphila tristella (assembly GCA_928269145.1). NCBI lineage: Eukaryota > Metazoa > Arthropoda > Insecta > Lepidoptera > Crambidae > Agriphila > Agriphila tristella. Next base: position 22,174,659 of record OV743436.1, on the reverse strand, counting down.
TGGAGTATACTACATAAACAAAATTCTTGGAATGTGATGTCAGTAGTGGACTTATTAAATAGGTATATAAAGTTTTAATTGCATAGCTTTTATAATATATATTTTATTGATATCTTAAAAAATCCCGATTTCGTCACTGACTCACTCATGATCATCAAAACTCATAAGGTACCTACTTCCTGAAATCCTAGAAAGTTGAAATTTTGGTATGTAAGCTAGTATTAGGACACACTACAAAAAAAAATATAAAATTAGACTTTCACCCTCCAACCGCCTAACCCTCATAGGGTTTGGAATACACCAGAAAAACAAAATTTTCGGAATATGATGTCAGGTAGACTTAAGTTTCAATTGCATTTTTGATTTTATTGAGACCCAAAAAACCCCGATTTCGTCAAAACTTACTGATAATCATCAAAATTCTTAGGGTAGGTACTTCCTGAAGTCCTAGAAAGCTGGGTATGTAAGCTAGTTTTAGTACACAAACAACAACAAAAAAACTAGGAAGAAGCCCTAACCATTCGTATGCCCTAACCACAGAATAGATATAAGTACCTACAACCATGGACGAAAAATATTTTTCGTCCATGGTACTACCGTCCCTAACTTCAAAAATTCACTTTAGTCAAAATATGTGGCATAGCCATTTCGCTACATGGAAAAATGTAGGTATTCACTGTTCAACAATGATTTTAAAAGTAAATATTTTTTTTACCCGCACCTCCAAAATGGCAAGACGAAAGTCAGGTAAGTAATTGCCCGACTTTCAATAATTAGTCAGGCACAGTGTCGCGACACGGAAACGAGTGTATTTCATGACTTCGATGACAAAACTGCGCATAACACGATCGCGACAGCTTGTTACTGCCGCTACCGTGGTTGCGACAGAAGACTACTGCGCATATCGTCATAGCGACAGAACTCCACTGCGGCGCACCCTACTCCGATATAACGCTACTTCGACACACGCGGCTCTCGTCAGTCAGACGCGATAAAATTGTGAAATTCCATTAAAAAAATGTCTACTTGCGTCTTTAGACGATATACAAATTATACAGCAACAACGGTCAGATACCTATCGGAATAATGCTAATAAAAGTATGTATTTTCTATTCTGCTTTGCGTGTGGGAGTGAAGGATACAGCTGACGCGCTGTCAATTGGCAGCCAATGCGCATGCAGCGGTCAATGTGTGTATCTACCTATATAGTATCTTTACGCTGTTTTAAATAGCAATGATATAGGTAGATAACCGATCTTTACTTTTAAAATCATTGCTGTTCAACAATAGTTCTTGTAGTACCGAAACGGCCAAGCCACGAAGAATTTGAATGAAGATATGACTGACTTTGACTTTGAAAGGTCCAACACCAAATTAAAAATGAAATCTGACAGAATCGTAGTAGAATCATTTCAAGCAAACCCAGTTGTAGTATTAGTTGTAAAATTAATAATCTCTGGGAAGAAAATTCCCCTAAAAGCCCCAACACGGGACGTTAACGGGAATTCTGGGCATACACGGGGAACTACTGGAACTAGAGGCCACAGGCTTACGCCAAATTATGTCAATGTAGGGTAAACCACACAGTAACTGGCCATTTAAGCACTTTCTTCACTTTAGAGGAGTATAATGTCGGACTCTAAACACTCAAGTGAATATTTCTTATATGATTGTGTAGCTTATATTATGAAGATTACATAACAGGATCAAAAATACAACAACTGAACATATTTCATACATTATGTGTTATTATTCAAAAAGTACCCAAATAGTACGGTAACTGGCCAAAATTTTCAGTTACTGTCATAAGGATTATACAGTAACTGGCCGCCATCTTTTTCTCAACAAAAGTAATTACTATCAAGTTTAAATACACTTAAAATGCTTTAATAACCTATTAGGGACAATAAGAATGAGATAAAAAATATATAAAAGTAGGTAAGTACCTACAATGCGATCAAAATTCCAATAGACAGTAATCCACTGCAATTTAACTCGAGAATATATGGCAAAGAGAAGATTTTACAGATTAAAATACGTCGTTTTGTACCGCAAGTGCACTTCAGTTGTGCATTGTTAAATTAATTGCATTGTAACTACCTAATTAGGTAACTTTTTTGGTAAATAAAATAAAAAAGATGTATGCTTGTATTAACAAGCAACATTTTAGTAACTGGCCACCAAAAATTGTGTAACTGGCCACCAAAAATTGTGTAACTGGCCAGTTGGCCACCTATGCCAGTTACTGTAAAATGTTCATACAATGCTGCCATTTTCACACACACGAAAGTTTACCATATGAACAATATAATCAAGTCATAAAATCGAGTAAATTAATGTTTACTTTAAATTACAGTAACTGACACGGGTGGCCAGTAACTGTAAAAGTAAAAAAAAAACACACAGTAACTAGCCACCCTTTGAATTGATAGATGGTTGATAAATATGAGCTAAAAAGCATTATAATACTCACATATTAGGCGACCTTTTAACTATAACAGTATGACAAAAAAGCTGAAATTACACCAATTTTCACTTTTACAAACAAAGACCGTTCTTAAGAAATTACAAACAAATGTGCATACTTGTTGATACACGCTCGCCGAGTGTCAAAACTTTCGTGTCATTTTGGCGCTAGTATAGTGGCGGAAAAAAATGCGAATTAAAATGAAAGCCAGTGAAATACTGAATGCAGACATGGGTCAATAGAGGGCACTGCTTTCGTGGAACTCTTATTTTATGCGTTCAAGTGCCCGTGTGGCCGGTTACTATCGGGTGGCCAGTTACTGTCTGTTTTACCCTATTATCTCTTTGTCACAAGGAACTCCTGGGAATCAAAACCCCAACCTTTTGCTGCACGGCCCATAGCACGACCGGCTTGCACCACCGGCAGCCCACTAGTTCCATTAATGGAACCTGTGGGAAGAAAAATCCCAGATGTCCCGTCACGGGAGACTTCTGGGAATTCCCGGTCAAAGTCAGGATTCAGAAGACAACTAAAAGCAAATCTTGAAAAATGAAACGTATATTCAAAAACTAAATAAAAACAACACAAAAATTTCGATTTTGTAAAGGCCTGATCAAACCGGATACAGCACAGCGCGTAGCATCGCAGCACGTAAAAAACGACGTTATCATGTATGAAATGCATGCCCCATCGAATGCAGCGCGGCTGCTGTTCGGTGCGACATATACCATAGCAATTCATGCATAAAATGGTCGTTTGCCGTCTGTGCTGCATCCGGTTTGACCCATGCTTGAGCACTAGCAGCGACGGCGCCTGCGGTAGCAACTTTGGCGTCTGAGACGCTGTCTGCGACGATAGCTGCGGCGGCGCTTGCGTCTGCTGCGACGACGGCGTTTGCGTCTGTGGCAGCTGCGGCGCGGGCGGCGTGGGCGACGCTATAACGACAAACATTAAATTGATCACCTGACTACGCATAATGTCGGCCTATTCCCTCCCACCTTTGTCCCCCACTGGTGGATATCGGGAAGAAAAGCATAGAAAAAAAACTTTTTTCCCTATTTCTTCCAGAAGGGGATAAAGGTGGGGGACGACGGTAATAAACCATAATTTGATATACCCAAAGAACCTAGAGTCCAAAAAGACCCATTCATTCACAGGGATTAAAGTTGAATTTAAAGACCCGGCACCTGGGGCGAAGACGTTACATTAGTTTAGTTACTTGGAATAGTTTGTCAGAATCATCAACAATCGCCAATGACATAGAGAAATGCAGAGAGATGCACTATGGACATAGAGAAATTTGTTTCTACTATGCTATGGATTCATTGCGCTAGAGAAATTCAATCTTCTACCACTTAATGTCATGTGGCACACTATACCGGCACCGCAACAGCCTCGCTCCAGCCCAGTAATTAACTTGTCATTCATTTCGAGCATTAAACTATGTGTCTCAAAATATATTTCATAATGTCAATAAGAAAAAGCAAACGGCGGGCAATAAGCGCCCTTGCCGCTCGCTGCCATACAACTCCCGAGCGGACCGCGAACTTAACTCACAGCACGCTCCGCCGCGGCTAACCGTTAAGCATGCTAATCTTCAGTAAGGTAAAGTAAAATAGTACGTTTGGCCGTGTAGTAGCAGCATACATAAGTCCTTTAGAACTGGCATGTTGCATCAAGTGTAATAATCATAATCATAATAATAATCATAATAATTTTATTTGCATGAATGTAGGTACATAAATGTTGACAAAATTAAGTTATAGGCCCAGTACATCCTGCCATGGTTAGCATGCAAATGGTAGGTACATAAAAGTGATTTTGAAGTTAATTTAAAACATTGATTTAAACAATTAATTGATAAAATCTAACTTAAACATGTCATTTATTACAAGAATGTCACATTACAAACTTACAATATATTTAAAGGTCAACTTAGGTCATTTGGTTTATTATAATATTCGGTAATTGTGTAAAATGTCTGCTCCGTAAGATAGTCAAATAATTTCCGTTTAAATGTCCGAAAATCATTACATTTCCTAATGTCAGGTGGCAATCTATTATAAATTTTAGGTATCATTGCAAATACACTTTTAATATTTGGTCTGTTAGCGAGACAATCACATCGTCGTATGTATCTTAGGAAACAGTATATATACAATGTACATGTACAGAATATGTACAAAGAGGTTAATGTCAGTAATTTGTGTTTCTTAAATAAGGGTCTACAGCTGTCCGATTTTTTTAAATTAAACATAGCGCGTACCTATACAATATTTTGGGGCTATGAATAAGCGACCAATATTTATGACATTGCCCCAAAACATAATTCCATAGCGCAATCTCGAGACTACAAACCCATGGTAAGCTGCAAGAACCGCATTTTGGTTAACTACCTTCCTTAGCATTCGCAGTGCATAAGAGAATTGTAAGATCTTAGCACGAACAAAATCAAGATGCGACTGCCATTTTATATTAGTATCAATATGCAATCCCAAAAATTTAGTTTCCGTTGCAACACATACTTGATTCCCTTCACAATAAGTGCTATCTAATGGTTGTACAGATCTTTGCCCAAAACTCATAATATTTGTTTTTTTTTAATTAATTTCAAGATTATTGGCTTTAAGCCATTGAATTATTGATGTTAGACAGGGTACTATTTCATCTTTGCTTTGGCAAACAACGGTGCAGTCATCTGCAAATAGAACCATTGGTTTTTCCGTTGAGCATGGTAAGTCGTTAATATATATGAGAAATAATAGGGGACCTAGGACACTGCCCTGGGGAACGCCTTGTGATACTATTCTTTGAGATGATTCAAATACTTTCTCAAGTCTTGTCTTACTACATATTTTAGTAATATGTGTAATCTGTATTCTATCAGTAAGGTAAGATCGAAGTAGTGCCAATGGAATTCCTCTAACACCGTATGACTCTAACTTGTTCAATAGGATGCTATGATTTACAAAATCAAATGCTTTTGTCATATCTAGGTAAATTGCATAAACTTGTTGTCTTTTATCTATTCTATTATAAATTAATTCTAAGAATTCGTACATTGCCAATTCTATTGATTTATTCTTCCGAAACCCTTATTGTGATTTGTTAAATATATTTTTTGATTCAAAGTAGTTGTATAAGTTCTTGTAAAATATTTTTTCGAAAATTTTGGCAAAAATTGTAATCAAAGCTACAGGTCTATAGTTTTTAATGTCTAGTTTACTTTCTTTTTTGTGCATTGGTTTAATGAGTGTTGTTTTCAGTTCTGTAGGAAAAATCCCTTGCTCTATGCAAAGATTAATAATATAACACAATATGTTGGATATTAGATGAGATACCTGTTTTATGATTTTTGTAGATATCTCGTCATAGCCAGTGCTGTTAGTGTTCTTCAGATTCTTTATAATGTTATTTATCTCATCAGGATATGTCGGTTGCATAAAAAAAGAGTTGCATCTATTACTATTATTTATGAATTGAATGTTTGCTTCCTTAGTAATCGCACGTTTTGTTTGTTGTTGATCTACATAAAAGTCATTAAATGCTTGTGCAATTTGTTAAGGGTGTGTGATATTTTTGTAAAGCTAAATAGTTCTGTACCTATGTCACAACTCACAATCCTAACTAAATAAATGCAAGTTAGTGCAATGTGTTCAGATACTTTGGACTGTGTGTACCAAATCTAGGATACTTGCCTTGAACTGGTTTAAAACTATTTTCAGTTATCAAATCAGTCAGAATTTATTTTTGCATTTGTAAAACAAGACTCGCTGATGCAGCATCTCTTGATCACAAGAATATAATGGCAGTAGGCCTATCTCCATCTCCATAAAAGTATTAAGTGCCAGCGGTTCTACCGTCTAACTCTATCGCTTTGACTCAGACTTTGGTTTATGACGTCGTCAGTGCACTGTCCGTCCTTGTCATCGCTTTGAGTTAGGCGGTAGGGCCCCAGGCACAGAATAGATATAAGTACTACCGTACAGAAAGGAAACTCTCCGCCCCACCCCACAATCAATTGAAATGATCCTTTATTTAATAATTAATAATAATATTGTAATAATGTTAAATTGATAATGAATCTGAATTGAAATGACATGCAATTTTATGAATATTTTTATTGTAATTAACTAACCTTAGTTTTTAATGATAATTGTTACTAACACTAATATGGGCTCTGCCTGAAATAAAGAAAAATATAATAATAATTACCTCACCCCACCGGCCGCTGTTCATTCAATAGCACGCACACAGTTGCGCGTGTGTAAAAACGTCACTGTGTAGCGTCTGTGTAGTTGAAACGCGACGCTCGATGGAGTGCCCGGGGTGTGCCCCAGGTCTGTACTTACGCTGCGGAAGCGGCGGCGTCGGCGACAACAGCGGTCCGTCGGTTCCAATAAGCAGCATCTAGAGTGACAGCGACCTACGCCCGATATATCTGCACCACGTCTGCCAACAAACAAACTAATGAATCTCTATAGGTATTTAAAAAATGATGGATTAAATGGTCAATGGACGGATCTTGTAACGACTACGCAAGACCGGAAGAAGTAGCGGACCCTACACATCTGGAGGTTCGGCCGGAAGGACCAAACATAGAGGCGCGGCCTTCCAGCCAAAATTTTCACGTGTGTAGGGAGAGGCCGGGCCTCCGGAGGCCGCGCCTCTTCCTACATACAGGGGTAGATATTTGTACGGAAGGCCGCGTCTCTACCTTCGATCTTTCCGGCTGGACCTCCACATGTGTAGGGTCCGTATAAGCCATATGTCCCTGATAAGAGAAAACATAACATTATTATCATCAAAAATTATTTCATGAATTTTTGAATCATTAACTTTTTCTTTACAGACAAAAAATACTTAGATGCATGATTAAACTATTGTTTTGGTAGGTACTGTTTTAGTAAAGGTAGGAAACTAAGAACAAATATTCAGGCCTTTTGGAATTGGAACGCTCCATCCTAAAGTCTATGTTGATTACAAGATTGTAAATGTTGGTATAAATCTATGGTTTTACCTTCCACTCATACGATCATCCTCTGCAGCAGGATGTTCTCTGGAAAAAGAACACGATTTAAAGTCAATCTAATCTATCACCTATCCAAATTGTACAATAGGTAATAAATTTCATGATATTGATATCTTCCATTTGTCCAAGCAAGACTTCAAGCGTGCACTGGTATCAAAACTGTCTAAAGTGTAGCAGGGTGAATCTACGTTGTTCTTAACTTCCTGCGTCATTGTCTGAACTTGAAAATCTTTACAAATCCAATGCATCACAGGGCATAAATCAAAAATATGCCATCATTTACATTATAGTACAATAAACCATTGCATTTATTTGCATATTTTCAATTTATTTATTGTGATGCATTGGATTTTCGAGTTCAGACAATGACGCAGGAAGTTAAGAACAACGTAGATTCACCCAGGATATTTACTACATTGTAGCAGACTTGCTACATTTGAGACAGTTTTGTAAAGCATTTATTTATTTACTAGCTTCTGCCCGCGACTTCGTCCGCGTGGATATTAGATGAAATCCTTTTAAGGAACCTTCAACCAGGATCCGGCCAGCCATTTTTACGCGATTAGGCGAGTCCCCATCAAGCGCGCTGCCTCGCGAGGCAAGACATTTGCTGCATGTGGCGGGCCTCGCACGAGGCTTCCAGTTCCCGTTCCCGTTCCCGTTCCCGTTCCCGTTCCCGTTCCCGTTCCCGTTCCCGTTCCCGTTCCCGTTCCCGTTCCCGTTCCCGTTCCCGTTCCCGTTCCCGTTCCCGTTCCCGTTCCCGTTCCCGTTCCCGTTCCCGTTCCCGTTCCCGTTCCCGTTCCCGTTCCCGTTCCCGTTCCCGTTCCCGTTCCCGTTCCCGTTCCCGTTCCCGTTCCCGTTCCCGTTCCCGTTCCCGTTCCCGTTCCCGTTCCCGTTCCCGTTCCCGTTCCCGTTCCCGTTCCCGTTATATTCCCGTTCCGTTCCCGTTTCGTTCCCGTTCCGTTCTCGTTTCGTTCCCGTTCCCATTCCCGTTCCGTTCCCGCTGCGTTCCCATCCCGTTCCCATCCCGTAAACGTCCCGTAACCGTCCCGTACGCCTTACGTTCCCGTTCTTGTTCCCGTTCCGTTCCCGTCTGGTTTTTGTTCCCGTTCCCGTTCCCATCCTGTTCTATTCCCGTTCCGTTCCCGTTTCATTCTTTCGTTCCTGTTTCGTTCCCGTTCCGTTCCCGTTACGTTCCGTTCCCGTTCCGTTCCCGTTCCGTTCCCGTCCAATCCCGTCCCGTACCCCTTCCGTTCCCGTTCCCGTACCCGTCCCGTTCTAGCTCCCGTTCCCGTCTCGTTCCCGTTCTCGTTCTCGTTCCGTTCCCGTTCCGTTCCGTTCCGTTCCGTTCCGATCCCGTTCCCGTTCCCGTTCCGTTCCCATCCTGTTCTCGTTCCCAAAATATATATTTAGACGTGCTCCTACGAATTTTAAAGTTGTAATTTCGATTTTGTATTCTTTTTCCATACAAAATTTGAACCCCATTTTTACCCCTTTAGGGGTTAAATCATGTCCACAGTGTTGGACTTCAAAATAAATATCCCAGAAAACCCCAATAACGACATCTATATCGTTTTTTTATGTTTACTCACCCCATTTACCCCTTAAGGGGTTGATTTTCAAAACAACAAAATATATATTTGCCGATTTATTTTTAGATGTGCTCCTACGAAGTTTAAAGTTGTAATGTCTATTTTATATTATTTTTCTATACAAAATTTGGACCCCATTTTCACCCCTTTAGGGGTTAAATCATGTCCACCGTGTTGGACTTCAAAATAAATGTCATTTTTGCAATCGTCATCCCAGAAAACCCCAATAACGACATCTATATCGATTTTTATGTTTACTCACCCCATTTACCTCCTAAGGGGTTGATTTTCAAAATAACAAAATATGTATATATTTGCCTATTTATTTTTAGATGTGCTCCTACGAAGTTTAAAGTCGTAATGTCTATTTTATATTATTTTCCCATACAAAATTTGGACCCCGTTTTCACCCCTTTAGGAGTTAAAATCATGTCCACCGTGGTTGGACTTCAAAATAAATGTCGTTTTTGCAATTGTCATCCCACAAAACCCCGATAACGACATCCATATCTATTTTTAGGTTTTTTTTAACCCTTTTCACCCCCATTTCATCCCCTTCGGAGTTGAAATCCTAACAAAAAAAATATACCTTGCTTTAGATTTCTATCCATAAGCCTAAATTATAAATTTTGCGATTTTTACTTCGAAAATGAAGGATTTTCTTCAATACACAACTTCATCCCCTTTTTGACCCCTTCGGAGGTAGAATTTTGAAAAACGCTGAGACCCGTATTTATTAATTTTTAATCGTCAGCCTAGCTTCAAAACTGAGGGACTTTCATACAAACTTTCATCCCTTATTTCATCCCCTTAGGGATGGAATTTTCAAAAATCCTTCCTTAGTGGATGCCTACAATGTATAAAGTATCTGTATGCAAAATTTCAAGTCTCTAGGTCCAGCGGTTTGGGCTGTGCGTTGATAGATCAGTCAGTCAGTCATTCAGTTTACGATTTTATATATTAAGATTTATCTATGTGTAATTTTAGCATGATATTTGTTCAATATTGTTTTATGTTTTGTTTGTTTTTGTGTTGTCTTTTTGTACACATATCTCAAAATTATGTTTATGTGTATAATTTTTACAAAATCTTAAAATCTAGAATAAAATTAATGATAAGAATTAAATCTGCCAACCATACCTCTTGCTTAATTTAGTTTGTATTTTAGTCAACTTTTTATACTTTTACCCATTTGTAATTTTTTTTTCCTTTTTTTAAACAATTTGCCCGTAAAATTATAACATGCGGTGAAACTCTATTATTGGCTAAGTGTAACTTTTAAGTTTATATTATATTTTATGTATGATTGTAGTAAAAAAGCTGCTGAGTTTCCTAATAAATAAATAAAAAATACCACAGTACATTAGTGGTACCGTGGCAAACAATAATTGCCACAATACTATCAATGATAATATCGAATGGTGCCACGGCGAAGGAATGCAAAGACACACTACAAATGCAGCCGGGACGGGACCAAAACGCTTAGCGTGCCCTCAAATCCCCTACCTACTCACGATTCAATTTCTTTTTCAATTTGCTGACCCAATCTGCTGAGAGTTGACAGATTGAATCGTCAGTAGTCGAGTTGGGGGCGCAACGCAACGTGAGTAGAGCACAGCCAACCGCGACTTCAACAAATTGTGTCAGCAGATTGTGGTTGAGTTGAATCGTGAGTACCTGCTGACGTATACTTACTTATAACGTAAATATCACGGCCTATAGCCACTGCGCCACCGAGATCTTCTAAATGACTACTTATTACGGTATTGCCATTCACACTTCACAGTCTATTTAAAATATTGAACTCACGAGTTTTTAGCATTTTTGTCTTTTTGCTCAATTTCGTCTTTTTTCCTATTGGCCGGTGTCTTTCTTTCATGGCCGTGATCGGACGCCCGTCGCTTCGCTGCAGCCGCTCTATCGCGCCTGTAAGTAGTAAAGCAATATTGAAATTTGAAACCTTGTTCCAACGTACTTAAATGCAATTTTACTATGATTATTACGGAACGGAAAGCCTCTGTGGTCTAGCTAGTGGTTCGCCCACCCATGTAAGACGCAGGGGTCCCGGGTTCGATACCCATGGGGGGAACAATTTGCACTGTTTGGTTGGTGGTAGGGCTTATTTCAAGTCCGCTTGGCTAGCTACCACCATCTTACCTAAGTCAGACGCCATAACAACAATTTAAAAATTGTTGTGCTTCGGTAGTTCAATATACTTAGAATAGAATAGAATAGAATAGAATTTATTTGTGAAATGCAGGTGTTAGTATTACAATGATGGAAGTTGTCATTATTTTGTTAGTGTCACTACATTCCCACCTTATATTCTAAGGTATACAAATAATAAAGATAGATTAACGCGAAACAGGCAACCAATAGCAAACAAGATTATTTTCATACCTTATGTGTCAAATATTAAATTATCACTTCGTATTCGCAAATTTCATTAGAGTTATATAAAAATGTCAAATGTTAAAATAAGTAAGTGTCAGATTAAAATGTTATAAAATGTCATTAATACTAAAGATAGAAAATAAAACTAAATAAACAATTAAACATGTCAAATTATTTCAATGATTTGTCGTCTAAAAATTGCTGTACGGAGTAATAGGCTTTGTCGACAAGTAATGTCACCAGTCGATTTTTAAAGTTGTTTATTGGCAAGCTCTTAAGTCCAACAGGTATTTTATTAAAGATTCTGTGAGCCATTCCAAAGAAGCTACTACTAACGTGTTTGGTATTAATTTGTGGTGCACATATTCTACTCCCATTGCGGTGACTCCTATTTGGGTTCCTTTCTGCAAATGTAGTAAAGAGGTAGTCGTTACGCTTGACGAACATTACCACTTCATAAATATATAAAGATGGTAGAGTAAGAATTTTCAATTGACGGAAAAATGGTTTAAAACTATCAGTTGTCTTAAGGCCAGTAATCGCTCTTATACATCTTTTTTGATATTTAAATACTAGACTCTTGCCCACAGAATTTCCCCAGAATATGATTCCGTAGCGCAATATGGACTCAACGTATCCGCGGTAAGCAATCAAGACAGTGTCTCTATTTGTAACTCTAGAGAGTTTGTAGAGAGCATAAACTGAGCTATTAATTCTTTTACAGAGATTCTCAGTGTGTAGCTTCCAATTAGTTTGGTAATCTATTTGCAGGCCTAAAAATTTTGTGTCGGTGACGGACTCAATTTCCTCCCCATTGCACATTAAAGCCACCGTAGGCATTTCTGTCATTTGTCGAAAATGCATTATTTTGGTTTCTTTATTGTTTAGACACAGATTGTTTTTGACCAACCAACTATTTATATTTTTCATTACACAATTAATGTCGTCTTCGTAGGTTGAGTTATTATTACATTTAATTATGGCCGTGCTGTCATCGGCAAACAGTATAATGGGATGGTCGATGGATTTCGGAAAGTCATTTATATATAAATTAAACAGTAAAGGTCCTAAAATGCTTCCTTGAGGCACCCCCGTCTCTACATCTCTACATAGAGACACATACTCTTTCATTACTTTTGTTTTCTTGCAAAGTTGGGTTATAACAGTATATTGTCTTCTTTTACTCAAATATGATTCGATCAATTTGAGTGGTACACCTCTTATCCCATACGCATAGAGTTTGGTCAATAACAACTTGTGGTCAACATGATCAAAGGCACTTGTCATATCCATAAAGATAGCACAGATATGTTGTCTTATGTCTGTAGAGTTCTTAATCAGGTCAAGTAAACTATAAACTTAGTTATTCAGTGATGAGGATTCCGGGTGTAGTGCGCTTCCACCTTGGGCCTTATCGTCACTTAACATCAGGTGAGGTCTTCATCTATATTGGACTGTATTGGAACTATCGAAAGTGTGTACTCTCGAGGGAAATGATTGGAACACAATTTTTGACTTCGTAACTTTTTTTGGACTAGTTAGGAGGTAAACATATCAAAAGTCCTCGTCCGTAGCCCCTATACCGGGGGGTTTGAAGGTCCCATATTTCGGTTTTTCACATATATCTTAGAAGCTTTGCGTTCTAGCGACATGAGATTTTTACAAAATAACAACTGATTAAATTTGCTATAAGTTTTATTCATTCATTTTTTTCGATGTCTTTTATAGTTTTCGAAATATCCGCCCCTGAGTGTCCAGGCACGAAAACTGCGACGGCGGAGCGGCAGCGGGGCGGCGCGACAGCGGAGCGGCGGCGATGCATTCAACAGTATGGCACAGTATGGAGACGCGCACGAAACGGGCGGTGGCGGGGCGGGGCGACGAGCGATGCACGGGCGGGAGGAGAGCGACGAAAACAAATGAACAAACTAGTTGGATTTGGTAGCCCGCGATTACAGTAGTGTTGTGTTGAATAATATAATAGTGTCTGTTTGATTACTAGGTAGTACCTATTTATTCAGTATGGATGTCGGCATCTTGGACATCATTTAAAAAACACAAGATGAGCAAAGAATCCGGTTTTGAAACTAGTTAACGCCTAGACTTAGACCATTTTCTCAAACTAAATAAAATTTTTAGACATAGGATATATTTCGTCCTTTGAATATTTTTCGGTATTGATTTAACAAGAAATTGTTTCCATAGCAACATCACATTTGACACATCAATAGAAATAAAAAAAAATAAGAAGTTACTTTAGTGGTATACCGTGGTCCTACCAGTAGGTCAAATCGGTAGGTCCACGGGCCCTTAATGGTATTTAGCCCATCTGTCACAACACTACGAGCGCGGCTGACCGACCGCTAAGTTTCGTGCCCACGTTCTCATCGCCCCGCCCCGCCGCCGCTCCGCTGCCGCGCCGCCCCGCCACCGCTCGGCCGCCGCCACTTTCGTGTCCGGACACTGAATGTCTGTCGACATGCATCTCAACATGTCATTAAGGTGACGAAATATCCGCCCCTGAATGTCTGTCGACATGCATCTCAACATGTCATTCAGGCAGGGGCGTAGCTACCGCCGTATCAGCCGTATCAATTATACGGGGCCCCCGGCCCACGGGGGCCCCCAACGTGCGTAAGGAAAAATTCATAAAACCTTTTTTTATGGAAAAAGTAAAAGAAACATTTTTTTCCCGCGTAAAGCGTGCGCATAAATCAGTTGGCCGAAAAATAGGCAAGGAGAGTATACAACGTGTAACAGAAAGGGGTATCAACCCACAAGGAGGCAGGGTTGCCACCCGTCTCGATTTCGATCATATTGTTCCGCGTCCCGACGATCCATCAGTTTTGTCCCGATTTTTGACGTAACACGCGATCAAAATCAAAGTGTTAAAAAAAAATGGGTCCAAATGTTAAAAAGATTAAAGGACAACAAGTTAAATGCCTTATCTTGTGTTGTACCTATCCCTTCAAATTCTTATGGTGAGCGAGTATTTTCCCATATGACGCTTAAATGATCTAATGTTAGAAATCGTTGCTCTGCAGATTAAGATTAAATGAAAGCAGAATTCAAAAGACATGTCTTGTTCGGAATTCTCGTAGTAATACAAATATACGCATGAAAACATAGTCAAATAAAAATAAAACATCTATATATTTAAATTCAAAGTCCTGACTGACTGACTGAGTGAGATATCAACGCACAGCCCAAACCGCTGAACCTAGAGACTTGAAATTTTGCACACAGATACCTTATACAGTGTAGGCATCCACTAAGGAAGGATTTTTGAAAATTCCATCCCTAAGGGGATGAAATAAGGGATGAAAGTTTGTATGAAAGTCCCTCAGTTTTGAAGGTAGGATCTTCAAATTTGGTGTTTAGGCTGATGATTGAAAATAAATAAATATGTGTCTCAGCGTTTTCAAAATTCTACCCCCGAAGGGGTGAAAAGGGGGATGAAGTTGTGTTTAGAAGATAATCCTTTATTTTTGAAGTAAAAATCGCTAAATTTGTAATTTAGGCTTATGGATGGAAATCTAACGCAACGCACATTGTATTGGTATAATTTCAACCCCCATGGTGATGAAATGGGGGTGCAATGGGGTAAATTAACCTAAAAATCGATATGGATGTCGTTATTGGGGTTTTCTGAGTTGACGATTGCGAAAATAACGTTCGTAGGAGCACGTCTAAAAATAAATTGACAAACATATATTTTGTGATTTTGAAAATCAATCCCTTAGGGGTTAATGGGGTAAGTAAACATAAAAATCGATATGGAGGTCGTTCTTGAGGTTTTGTGGAAGGCGATTGCGAAAATTACATTTATTCTGAAGTCCAACACGGTGGACATGATTTAAACCCTAAAGGGGTAAAATCGGGGTTCAAATTTTGAATGGAAAAATAATATAAAATAAACATTACAACTTTAAAGTTCGTAGTAGCAAGTCTAAAAATAAATAGGCAATTACATATTTTGTTATTTTGAAAATCATCCCTTAGCAGTAAATGGGGTAAGTAAACATGAAAATCGATGTGGGTGTCGTTTTTGAGGATTTATTGGATGATGATTGCGAAAATAAAATTCGTAGGAGCACGTCGGGAACGGGAACGGGAACGGGAACGAAATACCTACAATTCTGATTATTGTAAAAAACTAGCTTCCGCCCGCGACTTCGTCCGCGTGGATATTAGAGAAAATCCATTGGGAACCTTCAACCAGGATCCGACCAGCCGTTTTTACGCGATTAGGCGGGTCCCCACCAAGCAAGCAGCCTCGTGCGAGGCCCGCCACACACGGCAAACGTCTTGCCTCGCGAGGCAGCGCGCTTGGTGGGGACCCGCCTAATCGCGTAAAAACGGCTGGTCGGATCCTGGTTGAAGGTTCCCTATGGATTTTCTCTAATATCCACGCGGACGAAGTCGCGGGCGGAAGCTAGTTAAATCAAATGTCGCTTCTTTCCCTACAGCTAGGTAAGTTCTCATTTTTTTACTTCTTACTTTGCTTAATTAGCAAACGGGCGGCTCACCCGTTTGCTTCCATTGATTTTGAGTATTTTAATTACAAACAGCCACATACATTCAATATGTCCTTCATTTATCAGTTACCAGTCTCTACAGTAGTTTTACTACCAGTAAACATTTAGAAAATAGACAAAAAAATTTCGCGGCTCGCGCTCCGCGCTCGCCACTGACCTTATCCTGACTTTTTTGTTCCTAAAGGTGGCAACCCTACAAGGAGGTCAATGTACTCGTGAAACTGATCACCTAACAACAGAAAAAAATTCTTGAACTTTCCATACAAAATGTTGGCGGCAAATTCAAATTTTCTATGGAGATTCCAAATTTCTTTTTCGATTAGATTTTTTTTTTCTTTTGGAAGGTGTTCAGATTCACGAGTACATTGACCTCCTTTCGGGTTGATACCCCCTTTCTGTTACACGATGTATATTTGTAAAAAAATTTGAAAAAGTGACAGTTAATAAAATTATTATGATGAATAAATATTTCTTTTAATTTTATGCAAACTTTTTTTTTCTCTTGTGAGAAATTTTTACCCTTCCTAAGGGCCCCCAAAAAAATTTTTATATGGGGCCCCGCCAAGGCACGCTACGCCCCTGCATTAAGGTGAGGCTTGAGGAACAGAATAACTACTTGAGGACAATGGAATGGCGCACTTTCCTGTCTCAAATAGTATTAAAAGGTCAAATTCATCTTCAGATCGGTTAACGGCATTTTTATGCACGGATTGCACGGCAGTCACCGCTGCAAACCAACCCGCTGTCCAACAACTCCAGAGGGATACAAAAGAGGGAGAAAAACAACGCCGGCCGGTCTCTAAGCCTGTGCAATCAGTTCCAATGAAGAGTGCGACAAGGACGGCTTCAAGAAGGTGGAAAGGAAGAGGAAGCCCACTCGCCGTAACCTATGTGGCACCACCCCGACCGGACATAACCACCTACCTACTTCGTCCGGCCATCCCGACAACGCTGCTGTACGTGTCCCGCCTGCACTACAGTACAGTACGAAGCTTGATGATATTCTAGAGTACATCAGAGTGAAACCCAAATTCTGTCTGAAGGTCAAGCGATTGGAGTCCCGCCACAATATAAACTTCAATTCATTTGTGGTGAGAGCACCGACCGAACATCTGTCGACCTTCATGAAAGAAGATTTTTGGCCGAAGGGTGTTTTGTTCCGACGGTTTCGCGGTCGGATACCGGACACTGCGTTGCGCTGCGCAACACGTCGCCGCAATCAATGCGTGTAAAATAGTTGTAAAAATGTTATTTAAATATATGTATGTTAGTCTGTAAGGTATAATATATTGTATGGGCCTAGTAGCCTGAAATAAATAAAAAATAAATAAAAATAATATGTCTGTCCTCACTTCCTCTGAAGCTCGAACCAAGCTTGCAGCGTAGCGGCGTACCGCGGGAGCTGCGACACTCTGCGCTTCAGCAGAAACAACGGCACATCATCGGTCAACTTCTTCTTCCTCATCTCCTGCTCGTTATTACCCATCTCTTAGCGCCGCTCTTTCACCGACATTATACCTTACGAATATCAGACAATCCTGATAGGTATAAGTTGGTAATTATTACATCAGCAAAGGTGTGAAATGACCATAATTGATCCGATTGATGCAACAAAACAGTCTTCGGCAGTTAGTATAGCCCGGTCGAGACCTCTCTCGTTGTCTCCTTGCCTGACACCACTGTCGTCATACCAATAGCTTAAGTACATTTGTTAGCGATAATTTATCGATAATCTATCGAAAACTTACAAATAATTGACGACGGTGGCGTGAGGAAAGGAGAAAACGAGAGGGGTCTATTGCGCTTCAGGGGGGTTATTCACGATTGTCGGAAATCTAGTCGAAAGCATTCGATTCGAATCCGTATCCTCCGATATTACATAAATATAGCAATTCACAAATACATTCGACTGACATTCGATTCACTTTCCGACGGGAAAGCCCAATGCATTTACAAAATTAGGTAGCATAAGGTAGAAAATAAGATCGACGACTATAGACTTGCCGATTCGATTCGGAAAGTTGGTTTCCGACAATCGTGAATAACCCCCCAGGTCCCGAGTTAACTCGACCGGCACCCTGATTATCTAATAAAAACGTGGTAAAAAGAAACTATTTAGCGACCGGTTGCATTTGACATACATTGCCACTTTTCTTTGGTATGTTTTTATTTAACCCAAAAAGAAGTAGCAATGGATCACGATCATCTGTGAACTGCAACCAGTCGCTAGGTGGTTTTTAATTAGATAATCAGCCCGCGGGTATGAACCTCCATACAAAAAATTGGGAGTTACAAGTTGTGATAAAGTTTGGCCGCATAATGGAAACTGATCTATTGGCTGTTCTTAACAAATATTGAGCTGGCAAAAACTATCCTTACAAACAATTCCATGGGCAGCGGGTTAAAGTAACTCCGCCCGCCTTTATTCTAAAAATAATAACGGTCCTGGTTTAGCTAATAGGTCGGCTGATTATCTAATTAAAAACCACCTAGCGACTGGTTGCAGTTCACAGATGATCGTAATCCATTGCTACTTCATTTTGGATTTAAGGCGCGGTGGTAGTGAAAGTGGCCCCGCCACTACATTTATTTTTATTACTCGTAAACCAAGTCAATATTTAAAAAAAGCACAAGTAATAATCTCTTAAATTGTGTCTAATATTTTTTGAATAACTCTTCAATAGTTTTCATTGTCTCTGTAAGTTTTAAAATCCATTTTAGCTCAAAGTGTCCACTTTTGGCAATTATGGATTTTAAAACTTACAGAATGAATAACTGTTGAAGAGTTATTCAAAAAATATTAGAGACAATTTAAGACATTATTACTTGTGTTTTTTTTAAATATTGACTTGGTTTACGAGAAATAAAAAAAAATGTAGTGGCGGCGCTAGTTTCACTACCTACAGCGCCTTAAAAAAAACATACCAAAGAAAAGTAGCAATGTATGTCAAATGAAACCGGTCGCTAAATAGTTTCTTTTTAACACGTTTTTATTAGGTTGCACAAACGCGAAATTGTTTGTTTGTTTGTTTGATTGTTTATTTGTTTGTGTGTTTCTCCTCAAAGAATGCGAACGATTTTATCATAACTTCCCTTATTCCCTTATTATAACTTTGAGCTAGAGACTTGAAACTTTGAACATAAGCCAGAACTGGAAGGCAATGCAATATTATGGTGTCATTGAGCTGATATGATGATGAAGCCGGAAGAAGGCCACAGGAACTCTATGAAGAAACCATACAACCCCATCGTGTTTGGGCTCGTTAGAATCGTCTTGACGAGTACTCTAATAGGAGACGTGGTTTAGGGTCTGATGATGAAGCCGAAAGGCCATGACATAGGAACTCAATATTGAAACCGTGCAACCCCATCAAATTTGGGCTCGTTTGAATCGTCTTGACGAGTTTTTTGTTGGGAAATAGTTTCCAGGGTCTGATGATGGAGCCGGAGGAAGAACACAGGAACTCTTTAACAAAACCATGCGACCCCATCGAGATTGGCCTCATTTAAATCGTCTTGACAAGTACTTTGTTGGGAAATAGTGTCCAGGGTCTGATGATGGAGCCGGAAGAAGGCCACTGGAACTCGGTAATAAAACCATGCAATCCTATCGAGTTTGGGCTCGTTTGAATCATCTTGACGAGTACTTTGTTGGGAAATAGTTTCCAGAGTCTGATGATGGAGCCGGAAGAAGGCCACTGGGACTCTGTAATTAAACCATGCAACCCCATCGAGTTTTGGCTCGTTTGAATCGTCTTGACGAGTGCTCCGATAGGATATGGTATATATATATTATAATGTTGCTTTCGCGTTTGCTTGTTTGTGTATACGTTATTATTAGGTTGCTTTCGCGTTTGCTTGTTTGTTTGTTTGTGTGTTTCTCCACAAAGTTTGTAAACGATTTTATCCTAGCTTCCCGATGAGCTAGAGACTTGAAACTTTAAAGATAGGTCAGAACTGGAAGGCAATGCAATATTATGGTGTCATTGAGCTGATCTGATGATGAAGCCGGAAGAAGGCCACAAGAACACTATGATGAAATCATACAACCCCATCGTGTTTGGTCTCGTTAGCATCGTCTTGACGAGTACTCTAATGGGAAGCGAGGTCCAGGGTCTGATGATGAAGCCGAAAGATCATGCCATAGGAACTCAATATTGAAACTGTGCAACCCCATCAAATCTGGGCTCGTTTGAATCGTCTTGACGAGTTCTTTGTTGGGAAATAGTTTCCAGGGTCTGATGATGAAGCCGGAAGAAGGCCACTGGAACTCGGTAATAAAACCATGCAATCCCACCGAGTTTGGGCTCGTTTGAATCGTCTTGACGAGTTCTTTGTTGCGAAATAGTTTCCAGGGTCTGATGATGGAGCCGGAAGAAGGCCAGTGGAACTCGGTAATAAAACCATGCAATCCCATCGAGTTTGGACTCGTTTGAAGCATCTTGACGAGTACTTTAATGGGAAATAGTGTCCGAGGATCTGATGATGGAGCCGGAAGAAGGCCATAGAAACTCTATAATAAAACCATGCAACCCCATCGAGTTTGGGCTCGTTAGAATCGTCTTGACGAGTACTTTGTTGGGAAATAGTTTCCAGGGTCTGATGATGGAGCCGGAAGAAGGCCACTGGGACTCTGTAATAAAACCATGCAACCCCATCGAGTTTTGGCTCGTTTGAATCGTCTTGACGAGTGCTCCGATAGGAGGTGGTATATTTTTTTTTAGTCTTAGCTCGTTAACTAAAAAGCAGAAAATAAAAATTTACTGAAAAAAAACTTTTTTAAAAACGCGTTTTTAAAACGGACTAAATTATTACGAAAAAATCGGACTAAAACATTAAAACGGACTAGTAAAAACAGACTAAAAAGTATCAAATAAAATTTTCTGTAATTATTTATAACCCTCAGTACCTACAGAAATTTTAAACCTAAAAACGTGGGGCGCATGCTAAAGATAATATTGATGATAAATTTTACAAAATGCGCCCCGTTTTTTTCGTCTTTAGTGTTTTTACTAGTCCGTTTTTTTTTATTTAGGATACAAACAGTCTTATACATTGAAATTGAATACAAAACATATGAGTTTCTTATAGACATAGGTCTATAAAGTATAGAATAGATCCATAAAGTATAACTGGTGGAAAAGTAGTGCCAGGCGGCATCAATATGCACGAAATTGAGGTAAGTAGCCCTAACGTAAAGTAGCAACAACAACAAGCCCCTTTGTTGCTCAACCACTCCCACCCCCCACAACTGAAAATCTGCGAGGTGCCCCGCAGGCTGATTATCTAAAATGAGCAACCGATCTCGATTCCTGAATTATTTCGAAATCGTCGCGCGACAGAGTCACTGATTTGGTATTATGTATGCGATCGCTGATTAGTTTATGCTCGGTTTATGCTCGTGAAAATCTCCATAGAAACTAGCGCCACTGGCAACCGGTGGGAGCGACTGAAAAGTCTTTTTACCGAAAGTAGTCTGTGACTGTGTATGTGTCTGACCATATATGCTCTGTGAACATAACCTTTTTGTTTTCGCTTCGAATTTTGTTTACATTTTTTCGTCTTCAAAATTGCAAATTCCGTGTAGGTATTAAAGGACAGGCCTTTTGTTTTACATTATAGCAATTTTATTTAATTTTGGTTAAGGGTAAGGCTAAGAATTTAACGAAAACCAATCAGAAATTACGTTTCGTCTGGTTTCTGTTTGACAGAAGAAATTGCGAAATCGTCGCGGTCGCGTCGCGGTTTCTGAGTTAGATAATACGAATTTCGGAGCATTTCCTTGCAAGTGCTCGTATATTTTAGTTCTTTAGTTGTCCGTTGGAGGCAGCACTCGTAGAAACTCGATCAGTGGTACGAAATCGAGTTTGACAGTGACGATTCGCTAGGTGGTTTTTAATAAGATAATCAGCCTGCCGATCTGTAATAATGAAAGTATGGCTAACTAACAAGAGGGATTTCATTGCTCTGTAAATTGTCCACCTATTTCCGGGGATAGCTCATAGTCTATTTGTTCTGTATTCTGATACCGCTCAACACTAAGGGTCGTCTGAAAATTTAAATCTTTGGGTGCTATGGGTGAGGTGGCGAGGAGTCGAAACATGGCAAAGGTAAGCCGGACTAAAAATTTATCTAAAAATTCTCTTAACTGTATGGTGGATTTCTGGGGTGGGATTTCTAAAAGGGAAGCCGAAAGGAATCGACATGTATGGACCCTTCGCCACTGGGTGAGACCTATAATCTAAGGGTGAGGTCCAGGTTTTTTAGTGCTGACTTATTTATTAGCTGCAAAGATTTATTTAAATCTCTGATTAGCTGAGTACCTACGCAGAGTCAAAGGGAAACAAAAAAGTTTGAGAAAACCATTCTACTAGGTAAAAAACTAATAAATCGATAATCTAGTCTAAGCTAATAACATAAAAAGTCAAACATATGAAAGGCTATGGATAAAAAATACAAAATAAAATTATTAACGTTCTTAGCTTACCTTGCAACTGCTCGCCAGTAATATTGAAAATAAAACAAACTAAACATATTAAAAATACTATAAAATTACACTCGACCTTCACTCGACATGTTTGACTTGGTTTGATGCATAGCACCAAGAAGCTTCATAGCACTGACGTCCATTATACAAGTACGCTGGACAGGCTATTGTCATGAAATGACAGCAATTTTTTGTGCCGATTTGAAAATCGCCATATTGGCGCTGAGAGCACTAGATTTTACTATAGCAGTAGTGAGTGTACTTGGAACTAATTAATTCCAAGTACACTCACTACTGCCATAGTATAGAATCTACTGCTCTCAGCGCCAATATGGCGATTTTCAAATCGGAACAAACAATTGGTGACGTTCGCCTGTCCAGCGTACTTGTATAATGGACGTCAGTGATGCATAGAGTAAGATAAAAAAATAGGGGGTTTGATGGATCAAAAATTTTTTAACAGAAACATTATGCCAGTGTGTATCCAAGAAAACCTCTTTAGAAGAAATCAATAAGTTATCGGAAAACGTACGCACTGTAAACGCACATAGTTTAATTATTCTCAGGTACTTCTCCGTCGGGAGCACACACGGAGCCGTGGACTTACGTGGTGGTGCAGAACCAGGAGATGAAGGAAGCCATCAGGAGCATCGTGGAAGCGGAAGAGGACTAACGCCAAGTGGATGTCCAGGCAATGCCAGGATGTGTGTGCATTGTCATGGCTGCTGCTACCGCTTGTCTATGTGCGCATGAATCACTAGCATATGGGTAAACAATATATGTGAGCCCTTTTCCTGTCATGCGTATTTTATCATGCGGGCACACGCGTGCTGAACGCGGATTGGCTGCGGGAGTGCGGGCACGCAGCCCGCGTGCATGCTATGCTAACCGGATGGATGCGGGCGGCCTTTTTTCTGCCTTCAGGCTGTTCGCTGCGTTATTAAGCGGGATGCCGTCGCGGGCACACGGCGCGGGAATATAGATTGCAGGTTTTCTGACAGACAGAAGCTTACAGACTGCAGTGCAGTATTTTACTTTTTTATTTAATATTGTAAACATGTAAACATATGTTTAAAAAAAATCTTTATTAACTATGTTCGAAGTCTTTCCTTCAGTATGAAATGACCTGTAGTGTTACTAACCCTGACAAAAGCCACATAAAGTTGGCCATGCGAAAAACAACCAGTCCTTAGATCGACACCAGCCAGAGCGGCTTTAAGCGTCTGGTATTTAGGCAAATCGATATAAAAAATTTGGCCCAAACTGTTACCACCTTTACCACGAGGAAGTAATCCCAGCTTATGTTATTATATTATGCTAAACAACTTTAACCTGATCTCTTAGATTTCCATGATCTTCGTTTTTTTGTAAACACATGTTTATATGCAAATAAATTAAACTTGTTTCTGCATCAGGTGTTTCAGATCTTCGATTTTTATACCTCAACATAAAATGCTTATCAGGCTAAACAACTTTTGCTAAGGTGTCATTTTTATATTTTGTACTAGCGGCCGCCCGCGACTTCGTCTGCGTGGAAAGGTTTTTGTTATCCCTCGGGAACTATACTTTTTTTCGGGATAAAAGGTACCCTATGTCTTTCTCTGTGCTCCTGACAACGTGTATGCAAAATTTCACGATGATCGGTTCAGTAGTTAAGACGTGAAGGCGTAACAAACAAACAAACGGACTTTCACATTTATAATATTAGTAAGGAAGGATAGTAGCTGGACCATTATGGTTCTGCATCAGGTGTTCCAGATCTTCGATTTTTATACCTCAACAAAAATGCTCATCAGGCTGAACAACTTTTGCTAAGGTGTTATTTATATATTTTGTATAGTTTAGCTGGACCATTATGGTTCTGCATCAGGTTTTCCAGATTTTTGATTTTTATACCTCAACAAAAAATGCTCATCAGGCTGAACAACTTTTGCCAAGGTGTCATTTTTATATTCTTTATTTAGTTGGACCATTATGGTTCTGCATCAGGTGTTCCATTTTCCAAAATCAATTATACCCTAATCAGGCTTAACAGCTATATAACAAAAAAGTTTCATTCAAATCCATTCAGTATTTCCGGAGATTAGCGTGTTCAAACAGACAAACAGACACACTTTTTTTTTAATTCTTACTCTATTACTGTCTCCATCGCCCCAATTTTTTTTAATATATGTAATGTACAGACACACTTTTTCTACTGTTTTATTATATGTAAGTATAAGGATAGTATAACAATAATTTCTTCTTCTTCTTACCTACTTACCTATTTTTTGATTGATGATGAAAATGTGGATTTACCAGACATTGTTTCTCCATATCGTATATTATACATACAATATCTGGGCGACCGAGCTTTGCTCGGTTATTACTATTTATTGTATACCGCCCGGCACGTAACTTGGCCAGACAAAAACGAGACAAAAGATGCGCAGTAGCTACAAACACTAAACTCGATGCATGTTTTGTCTCATCTTTATCTTGCCAAGTTATATGCCGGCACCTATAATATGGTGGTTTTAAGGTGATAATCTACATGTTACATTAACATTTTTTTTTAAACTTGTCTAAATACAATAAAAGTTAAATCTTCTTCTTTTCGAGTCGACGACGGTGACCTCAAACACGGGCAGCCCAAAAAGCCGCAACCGCGATAGCTCGCTCGGAAGCCTTGTGCAGCTCCTCGTCCGTGCAGGTAGTCGGGCACGCAGGACACCCAGTCATGTGCGCAATGGTCTGTCTCGGATGACCACAGATGCACTCCGTCTCGTGTTCGGAGATATATCCCCACTTCGCAAGGTTTGCTTTAGACCTTCTCACCCCAGCCCTGAGGCGGTTTAGCGACCTCCAGATGGGCCAGCTGAGATTGTGTCCTTCGGCCAGTCTCTCTTTCACGTCGATATTCAGGTTTGCGATGTTTGGGCGCGACCGCCACATAGAGAGCCGTGCAGCTTCGGCAGGTTGGTTGAGAGGCTGCACAGAAGCTAGGAAACTTTTCCTAGAGCGCAACCTAGGCCGGGCCGGTTTGTGGTTGAAAAGTGGGTGACGTCTGTCCTGTAACTGCTTTGTCCTCTCGGCCGAGCTAGAGATGGATCTTCGCACCTCCGGAGGTGCTATTCCTGTTATAAAAGTTAAATTATAATATATAAACTTGAACATAAAAAAAACAAAAGTAAGTCACCGAGCGGGATTCGAACCCGTAACACTCGTTTCTTGCCGTCCGCGTCTTAACCTGCTGGACACGACGGACAGTGGCCGGCAGGACGAAATTAGCGACCATATTCTGCGTCGAAAGAAAAACGCATGAAAACGCATTCAAACTCGAAACACGCGTTTGCCCCAACATGATCTAGATCGATTGTTTACCCCCGAAAACCCCCATATAGGTACCAAATTTCAGCGAAATCGTTAGAGCCGTTTCCGAGATCACAGAAATAAATTTATAATAAATACAGTCTACGATTGATTTATATATAAATACAGTCTACCATCTGTTTAATTTAGACATAGGTACCTAGGTACTTCATTTATTTTCTCTAAATAAGTGAACGATAGAGCCATAACGTTTTTTCGTCATCACCCCTCTAAAGCCATTTATTATTCGGGGGGGAGGGGAAACAACAATCCTCGGCGGATGTTACTGCGAAGGAATCCCTTTGTGCCTTGATGAATTCCAAAAGAGAAGCGTCTTATCTAATCTAGATTAATTTTGAATATCAATCTTGGTAATGGAGGACAATACAGTTTTATCTGGCCGTTGATTTTACGTGCAACTAGGGTTGCCAAACAATTTGAAGAAACATAAATATTTCCATTTACCTATGGGGTCAAAAAACAGTAGGTACTTACCTATGGTACCTATACTTTATTCCTGAATGAGAAACAGTTTTTACAACCTTTATCATTTGGCCTACGACACCTTTAAATCGAAGGGTTTTTATTTATATTTTGAGGTTTTCGAACGCGGTCAGCCGAAATGGAATGAAAATTATTAAAATCCGACCGACAGTGTTACAGAACCTAAACCGATAGTTCCCACGATTGGCGCGCAAAGCGCTCTGTCAAAAGTGAGTAAAAAAAAAAACTGAGCCAAAATGGCTCAGTTTTCAGTCTTCATACTACGTTACAACAAACTACTACGTAAGAACATATTCAATTTCCCTACCTTTAAGGGATTAGTTAATAACATTTTATTGGATTTTAGTTACAATTAGATAAGGTTTGAAGGATTAACTTTACTTGATCTGAAAAGTGAGCCATTTTGGCTCTGTTTTTTTGTCTCACTTAACATACAAGGACTCGGCTTCTAGATGTTATTATTCTAAGCCGCTGTATTGCTGAATTATAGTCGATTTGGCTCTTATAGGTATATATTTTCCAAAAGTATACAGGGTTATTTTATTTGTAAAACACCAACAACCTCGTAGGTGTAGATTACTAATATCATAAACAACAACATTAATTGTTCTACGACTTTTCCGAAAACAGTAAAAAAAACTGGCCAAGTGCGTGTCGGGCCACGTGCCGTAGGGTTCCGTAGTTACTTATACCATACGATATTTAATACACTATAATTTTTTGTCTGCAAAAATAACTTTGTTTTTCACAGTGTTGGTATGAATGACAAAGTTATGTTTGCGGTTTTGGAAAATGTGCTATATCTCAAAAACTACTTATTATACCTTGTTCAAACCAATTTTCGTTGAATGTATTTGTTAAGATCTACAGCATATATTTTTTTTAGATTTTTCACTCTCTTATTTCAAAAGTTAGAGGGGGGGACACACATTTTACCACTTTGGCAGTGTTTATCTTTCAAACGGTTGACTTTGAGAAAAAATCGTCTTAAAAACCTCAATGCCATTTTTGAAGACCTATCTATAGACACCCCACACGTATTGGTTTGAAGAAAAACATTTTTTTCAGATTCAGTTCCATGTATGGAGAGCCCCCCCTTAATCTTTTATTTTTTTTATTTTTGTGTTAAAATTGTTAAGCGGTTAACAGAATGCATCTACCTACCAAGTTTCAACGGTATAATCCTAATACTTTCGGAATAAAGTGGCTGTGACATACGGACGGACAGACAGACAGACAGACATGACGAATTTATAGGGTCTCTTTGTGTGTATTTACTATCTTCGCTAGTCTTTTTGAATAAGTATGGGTGCTTTTTTACGAAAGTTCCAACCTCTAAAATATATATCGATTTGACCGTTAGTAACTGCAGTTTTTTAAAAAGTGGTCTACAGGATTGCATTTGGCCTACCCTACAAATAGCACGTATACATTTTTTTTGCGCCAGAAGGGCTTTATTAATAAGAGTTGAGTTTCCCCATAGTAGGACTCCATATCTGAGAATGGAGCCTACATAGCCATGGTAGGCAGTAAGGGCCGCGTTTTCGCTGACTGTGCTACTTAATTTTTTTAGGGCATACACAAATTTATTTATTTTACTACATGTCATGTCAATATGTTGTTTCCAATTACAGTTTTTGTCAAGAGTTAAACCTAAAAAATTTGATGAGTCATTGTTGTCGATGTTATGTCCGTTGTATTGAATATTTAGTCTTTTGTCAATAGTATTGTAGTTCGAAAATTGTATATAGTTTGTCTTACTTAAATTAACGCATAGTGAATTTTTCTCCAGCCATTTAATTATGTTGCTTAATGCTAAGTTAATTCTAGTTTCATAGTCCTCGTGTTTCCTATCGTCTGGTATTATTAGGGTAATATCGTCAGCAAACAATATACATTTTTCGTTCGTTGCATTAGGCAAGACATTTATGAAAAGGAGAAATAGTAACGTTGATAAGACGCTTCCTTGAGGCACGCCCGTATTGTTTCTCAGGAACGATGATCGACATGGCATAAGGACATTTTCCCTGTTAATCGCTGATACTTCTACACATTGGGTACGTCCGTGAATGTAGCTCTTCAACCATTCCAGCGCTTTACCTCTTATACCGTATCTTTCACATTTATAATTTATAAGTCTATAAGTAGTTCGTGATTAACCTTATCGAAAGCTTTACTAATGTCTAAAAAGACTACGGTGACAGGTATTTTTTACCAACTAGTTCGGTTATAGCGCTGACTAACGTAAAAGCTGCAAGAGTTGTTGATTTTCCCTTTTGGAAACCATTTTGCTCCTCTTTTATTATTTTAAATTTATCGGCAAAATCAATAAGGCGCCAATACATAATTTTTTCCAGTACCTTAGAAAAAATCTGTATAAGACTTATAGGTCTATAGTTGCTTAATTCAAGTTTGTCATCTTTCTTGTGTAAGGGCTTGATAATCGATGTTTTTAATCGATCAGGAAATTCTCCTTGTTCCAAAGTTTTATTAAAAAGATAAGTTAAAACAGATACAATTAAGTCCGCACAATTCTTAACTATGGCGGTGGAAACATTATCGTATCCAACGGAGTTTGTATTTTTAAGCGAATAAATGCATTTAAGAATCTCATTGTCGGTACAGGGTGATACAAATATGCTACTGCTTAATCGTTCAATTCTATTGTTAGTTTTACTTTCCATATCAAAGTTTGAGTTGTTTCTAATTGTTTGAGTCGGTTGAATGAAAAACTGATTAAATAAATTAGCAATATCAATGGTCTTGTGTATTATTATGCCATTATTATTGATTGCATTTATTCCCCGACACGTCCTATTGTTATCACCCTTAATTATGTCCCAGGACGCCCTGCATTTATTTTTTGACTTAGAAATATAGTTATAATTTACTTTTCTTTTAGAGGTATTAATGCATTTTCGAAGCAATTTACTGTACCGAGAATAGCAAGCTTTATTTTCATCCGAGTTGTTAACGTAAAGTCCATTTCTGAGTGTCCGCTTTTTTGCACATGATATTTTGATACCTTTAGATATCCATTTAGGCCGGGATGTGTTTGTATTTATCTTGACTTTAATCACTGGGAAACAAAGATCGTATAGCGTAGTAAAAATGTCATGAAACATATTGATTATTGAATGACTTGTTTACGTCCTGTTCGTTATAAACATCATTCCATGATAAATTAGATAAAAGTTCCCTAAACTTGCATATGTTATCTTTACTATAGTCTTTTCTCATTACATACCAGTATCGTTTCGTTTTTGTTTTACTGCCTGGAAAGCAAAGTAATTGGGCTGTGTTGTGGTCAGACAAATGAAAAGTGTGAATATTACCGGTGGCCCCTTTAATATTACTGACTATGTGATCGATGCATGACTTTTTCCTTGTTGGTTTAGTTATATGGAATTCAAAATTATAGTTTAACATTAAGTCTTTAAATTCTTGCGTTATATTATTATTTTTTTAAATGTCAATATTCATGTCACCGGTTAAGATAATTCGTTTATTTTTTTTCGTCAATTTGTCTAAAAGCTGTTCAAGTTTGTCAAGAAATAATTTAACATTTGATTTTGGTGTTCTGTATATGCAAACAACAATACATGAATAGTCTGCTATTTCTACTCCGCAGCATTCAAATAACTTTTCCTCGGCCAAATCTTTGCAAAATTTAATAGTTTTAAACTCAACTGAAGGATGTAACATAATACATACCCCTCCTCGCTTTTCATTTTTCCGGGAGAAAGAAGTCACTAATTTGAGGTTATTTATCTTCACATTATGTTCGTCACCAGATTTTATAAAAGTTTCTGTCACACACACTATGTCAACGGTTAATTTATTTTCACGTAATTCACATAAACACAACTCAAGTTCACTACATTTGTTTATCAAGCCGGCAATATTTTGGTGGAATAGCACAGTCAATTCATCATTGTTGGTTTGATTCGGCTCGAAAAAAGAGGGTAGTTTTTACGGAGCTAGCATTGCTCATTTTATTAGCTTTAGTAAAATAATAAGGAATAGTTCCTTTTTTTGGTAATTGAGAGATGCCGTTTACGTTATTTGATAATTTGGATTCCTGATTTTTTATATTTTTCTTAGCGAAATAGAAGGGTATGGTTCCCTTTTTGAATGACGGTGCCGACGATTTTATGTTGTTATTCCTTGGAGCAAATAGTAGTTTAGGTCTAGTGCTAGTTACTATGTAATTATCACGATAGTTGTCATAATCTATGGTGAAGTTCAAATTGTGACACAGATGATACATATAATTCGATGTATATAAAGTATTTAGAAATGTACTATTAGGAAAATACGAAGTTGTTTTTAGTAACATTTGATTAATTTTATGTTCACTTAGGTATTTGTTATTATGAATATTTAGAATAATTATTTTGATACATTTTAAATACTTTAGTATACAGGTAAGTTCCATCATTGTTTTTGTAGGGTCAGTATCATTTTCTCCAACACATAAAATCAGATAATTATTGGAACAGTCTTCAACATTGTAACATGATTTTAATATTTGCTCTGTAGGTGCAAAAGGCTGTATAAAAGAGGTAATACTATATTTTTCGTAACTGGAGTTTTCCCTCGAATAGCTTAATTGCGATGCTAAGTTAATACATTGTTGGCTACCACTTATATAGATGTTACGTTGAACCTTACACACATTTGGTTTACTACTAGCAACATCTAGTGGCGGGGTGCGCGGAAGAGTTGTCTCACTTAGGTTGGTTTTGAGTTTCTTTGATAAATTATTTTCCGTGAGATCGATGATTTCTTCAGAACGTTGTTGTGTAGAGGTTTGGTGAATAGTATCTTCATGTTCTGGTTGATTTCCTTCTCCATGTAATTTTGGCAAGTCAAGTAAGGTTGTATTCGCGGATTTTTGTTTCGTTTGTTTCGGTGTAGGTTGTGCTCGCGCTGGTGTCCCAGTGCAGACTTTTTTAAAGTTGATTATGGTATTTTTCTGTTCGGTGATTTGAACAAATGTTGTTATTTATGATGTGAATGCAGTACCGGCGTTAGGGGGGGGCGGGCACGGGCGACCGCCCGGGGCGCCTGATATAGAAGGGCGCCAGAGGCGCCCCTATATATCCACAGCCGCAGGTGTCCCTATGTACACACACGCTCATTGAGCGAGTCTGACAGAAAAATCACCAAAGAAAATACTTTAACCATTGAAACATTATAAACTTTTTGTAATATTGCTTCCTCATGGCAAATCACTTTTAGGAATTAAATGTGATTGTATAATTTTAATAACTTTCTTTGAAATGAGCCCTGAGTTAACTTTACACTTTCACAATTCTAAACTTGTCCTTTCTTATCCCTTCTGAATAACGAACTTTCATAGACTTAAATTAGAATTCGTGAACAATTCGGAAATAATTTTAATCTGGAAATTGAATTGTTACAGTTTTTTGTTCAACGTAAAGAAACCATTAAATAATGCTAAGCACTAGCAATAGGGAATATGCATAAGTCACCGATTTTCATAAAATTGAGCTTGATCGCTGCGGACAATTGTAAAAACATGATGGAACAGAAAGAAAAATAAAAAAATAAAAATTAATTTTATCACACGATGAAATTAAGGGAAAATAACGATTTTTTTTTTCAATTTCGGATATAATGCACTTAACAGTCAGCTAGAATATCCAATAAGAAATAATATTTTGTATGACACATATGTACTAAAACGCAAATACTTATATAATTGAAGATTCTTGGCTAACTCCATATTAAACGCGCCTGAAACACACCTGAAACGTGATAAGTGACGTCACAATTTGTATAGAGCGTTTTCGGCGGGAGCTGATGCGTGCTAACTTCAAGTAACTATATTACGAGAAAAAAACGCATGAGAAAAGTTTCAATATTACAGTTGATTTTCTATATATCCACAGCCGCAGGTGTCCCTATGTACACACACGCTCATTGAGCGAGTCTGACAGAAAAATCGCGCTGCGCGGCAATTTTTTTCCATAAACAAGCGAGATTTTAAGATTAGAAGGTGAAACTGACTAAAAATCGCGCTACGCGGCGGTTTTTTTACTGTAATAAGCAAAATTAAAAGATTATCAGACGAAACTGACTAAAAAATCGCGTTGCGCGGCCATTTTTTTAACTATAAACAAGCAAGATTACAAGATTAGTAGGCGAAACTGACTAAAAATCGCGCTGCGCGGCTGTTTTTAGCTAACAGGAAAAATTGAAAATCCTGGAATCGCAGTTAGGGGGCGCCCCGTAGAAATGTCGCCCAGGGGCGCTGGTAGTGCTAAAACCGGCACTGTGTGAATGATTTACAAATAACCTTATATACTTAGTAGCAGCATGGCCCAAAGTATAGTAGGCTATATATTATATAGTTTTGTCAACCCTACGTGCAACATAAAGGCGTTTTGATGGATGCTCTTTCTTCCTCTCGGTATTTAGCTTCGAAGATTAGAAATCAGTATTTTTAATACTTAGGTACCTAAAATAAAAATATTTAAACATTTTGTTCGAATTTTCAAAATAAGATGAAAACTGCGAACGTTAATGATGAGTGAGTAAGAAGATTACAATAACGGTATTATGAACAGACAATATAGGTAACCACTATTCTAATTCATATCATAAATAATCATAATTGACCATTCTACACTGGCCTGCAAAACTAAGTACCTACTACAGAGGTCTATTTTCATACAAACTAGGTAATTTTGAAGCATTGGTTCTCCGCCCAGAAGAAACGTGGTGTGATCTGATGATAGCCATCCAAGGAGTGAATGGAGAAGATTCAGATCCCCATACACACCCGATTGATCTGATCAGCATTCTAAGAGCTGTTTGGATATGTTTAAAAAAACCACAAAAATAGCATTAAAATGTATGGAAATGCTGTAACTGATAACTCTAATCCTTACAATACTCCATTCACTCCCTGGATGGCCATCATCAGATCACATCCCGCTTAATCCTGGGCGGAGAATCAAAGCTTCAAAGTTACCTCGTTTGTATGAAAATAGACCTCTGTAGTACAGAGTATATATTCTGTGGTAGTACTTAGTTTTGCAGGCCAGTGTATGTGCTTATTATATTATCTGTGGTGCTACTTAGATTATAAAGAGTGTGCGAGTAAGTAAATCACCAAAGAAAATACTTTAACCATTGAAACATTATAAACTTTTTGTAATATTGCTTCCTCATGGCAAATCACTTTTAGGAATTAAATGTGATTGTATAATTTTAATAACTTTCTTTGAAATGAGCCCTGAGTTAACTTTACACTTTCACAATTCTAAACTTGTCCTTTCTTATCCCTTCTGAATAACGAACTTTCATAGACTTAAATTAGAATTCGTGAACAATTCGGAAATAATTTTAATCTGGAAATTGAATTGTTACAGTTTTTTGTTCAACGTAAAGAAACCATTAAATAATGCTAAGCACTAGCAATAGGGAATATGCATAAGTCACCGATTTTCATAAAATTGAGCTTGATCGCTGCGGACAATTGTAAAAACATGATGGAACAGAAAGAAAAATAAAAAAATAAAAATTAATTTTATCACACGATGAAATTAAGGGAAAATAACGATATTTTTTTTCAATTTCGGATATAATGCACTTAACAGTCAGCTAGAATATCCAATAAGAAATAATATTTTGTATGACACATATGTACTAAAACGCAAATACTTATATAATTGAAGATTCTTGGCTAACTCCATATTAAACGCGCCTGAAACACACCTGAAACGTGATAAGTGACGTCACAATTTGTATAGAGCGTTTTCGGCGGGAGCTGATGCGTGCTAACTTCAAGTAACTATATTACGAGAAAAAAACGCATGAGAAAAGTTTCAATATTACAGTTGATTTTCTCACGCATTATACTTTTGATTTTGATAAAAAAAATATGCATATTCCCTATTGATGTGACGAAATAATACAAGATAAATCTCACCTAGAAGTAAGATCACAGTAAATATAAGTCCCTAAACTCGGTTAAATTTAAATCGGAATCTTATCGATACAAAAACAATTTATTTTACTAAACGATTTTCTGTTAAAGATGCGTAATCAATCACAGTTGGACCCTTGTCTGGAACATAGGGCCTACTAAGAGAAGGGTGACTATTTTCATTCAACACACTTAGGATATTCGATTAGCAAGGGTCTTCAACCCGCGGCCCGCGGGCCGCATGCGGCCCGCGGTTACATTCTTAGCGGCCCGTCATTATATTGACAAAATTAAATTCACATGTCTTCAAATTATACAGTCAGTGGCACGAATCATGAACATTTTTCGACGGAGTGGGGATAAGTTCGCGCATGTGCTCTTGTGAGCGACCAATAGCGCGCGCCCCTCTCCCGCCGCCCGCGCCCCTCACTGCAACGCATACCCAAAATACGCGTTCCGCGCAATCCCCACCCGATTTCATGATTCGTGCCACTGACTGTACCTATTTACAGATTAAAACGATTTTCTTGTGTTGCGGCCCACCAAACTAATATCAGAGAATACTAGGCCCTTGACTTCAAAAAGGTTGAAGACCCTTGGATTAGAGGTAGGTATTACAAGTTCTTTTTCTTGTAGAAAATTATAAGGCACTCTCTTTACGTTGCCTTAGTTGGTAAGTGCAACGTGAGTCACACTATTCTTAAATTATCTGGTTTTATTTACGAAATAAATCGTTCAAAATGTCTTTATATTAAGCACTTTTGAATCGCCTATATTTTTCTACTCCCATTCCAGACTTTTGACACCCTGACACTCGTTCCAGCCAGACTCATTGTATTATTAATAATATTATTATTAACATTTTTCAACCATGACTTTGCGCGTCGCCGTCGCAGAGCGTGAACGCTGCGTCGCACACAGGAGTATTCGACCTCAAAATCCGGTCAAAAGTCGAAAAAAAGCTGCAAGCCTCCTGCTCGCTAAGCAGGTGGTCGGATTCTGGCCGATGTCACGTGTCTTTAGTTTCGATACGTTTTATCGGCAACTTTGCAGTTTCGAGTAATTTGTGGTGGTTTGTGAAAAAATGAATAATGGATATCGAAGCTCAAGGTATGTACGTAAAGTCTGGAACGGGTGGTAGAAAAATATAGACGATTCAAAAGTAGTTAATAATTAAGTTTATTTTAATAAAGCTTATTTTACTTTGATTTTGACTTTGACTTTGATTATAATATTAAAATATTCATATATTTTATTGATATTCAATTAATAATTGCGATGACAAGCTCGTATAGTAAAGTATGAATTTATTTTTAACAAAAAAGGTGTTTTTGTTATATTTCCGGGTCCGATCGGGCAATTATTTTTTAGACTAAACTATACATCTCAGTCATGTCATTGTGGTAATTTTTGTCAATTTTCTACTTGTATTAAAAAAAATGATGGTTTCGTATAAAATTTTATTTATTTTAATAATTACCAGAAACAATAGAATTATTTTGAGAAGTGGATCTGCAAGAGGTTGATAATAAAAACTTATTCTATTCTACTCTGATTGCAGATTTATGATTGTAAATTAATTTTTTTTTTGTTAATTTGTGTTTATTAAACCTAAAAACATTGAAACAGTCCTTATATACCATTTCCAATAAGAAAAGGGCAAAAAATATTTAAGACCGGATTTTGAGGGTGAATACTCCTGTGTGCGTCGTTTAATGATCGTTGCCGAACCTTGTACTATTATGTATTCTGTGGCCGAACGTCGATCCACGGTAAAATGCGCTACGCTCTGTAGCTCCGGAGTGTGACGACGGAGAGTGTTTCACTTCCACTGCTATGACTACGACGACTACGACGTGTCGTGCGTCGTACGTAGTAGCCATAGCACAGGTGTGGCATACAATGCGTTGATCCGTTGCGACGAGTATATACCGGGTGTCCCAAAACTTTGCCACACGGAGGGACCTTAAATATTGAAGATAGGAAATTTTACTGAAAGAAGACTTCATTTTGATTTTTAAAATAATTGGAACTGTATTCAAAGATTTTCGAAAAATCGCATGCCTTAACCAGGAATCGAACCTACCGAATTAGAAAAAAAAACAATCTTTTATTTTGCGATACCGATCGAAAGGGTTATTCATTAGGATTATTTTTTGTAAAGTAACAAAGCATCTCAAACAAAAGGAAGACCATGAAATTTTTTTTTTTTTTTTAAATAAAAAAAAATATTACGTATTGTATCAATTTGTATAGGAAATAATGAGATATAAAAAAATCTTTGAATGCAGTTCGCATTAATTAAAAAAAAATGAAGTCTTCTTTCAGTAAAATCTTCAAAATTTAAGGTACTTTGCCTCCATGTGGCAAAGTTTTGGGACACCCTGTATAGTAGTACAAAAAACCCCATAATGCCAAATATGGTAGATATAGGGACCCTCAAACTGAACAACTTTTACTCCATAGTAAAAGTTATGCAGTTTGATGGTCCCATCACCCATGACCAACTCTGAAATCGGGAAAAAAAAACCAGCTGTTTCATACATTTTGATATTTTCGTTATTAATTTTTGTATGAAACAGCTGATTTTTTTCGCGATTTCAGAGTGGTCCCTTAGTAAAAGTTTTTTAGTTTTATGGTCCCTATATATGTCCCCAAATGCCATATTCGGCATTTTAGGTATTTTTGTAACACGTTGTATACTGTGGCATAATATACACCGTCATTTTGTAGTCGTTTTAATTAACTTAAGGGTGTGTTGTACCCATGAAACTAAACATTTTTGTCCAAGAAACATGGGTCAAAAAACGACAAAAAATGTTGGTCGTCCCATACTAACTAGACAGCTAAAACATTGAATTTGTATGGGAAAGTCAAAAAATTTTGTCGTTTTTCGACCCATGTTTCTTTGGCAAAAATGTTTATTTTCATTAGTAGAACACTCCCTTAAGCTAATTAAAACGACTACAAAATGACGGTGTATAATTTGTAAATGCAGTTCAAAAAGATTTGGTCGTAAAGTAAGAATTTGCTTTTGATAAAAGCTAAGTTATTGAAAAAGTTTAAAATAAATAGTTTTATTTGTCAGTAAACTAAATAAGCCGATAATAAAAACGTTTCTCTCTAATTTTGTTTATCGTTCGTTATTACGTAATATAACTAAGGAAACAGTAAATGGAAGGAAGTAAAATAAAAACAGCTTTGAAAGTTATCAACTCGTCCCAAATAGGCCATAAGTTCGTAGGACGACTTAGCCAATGACTACTCTCCATACCTATGTTAAGGGCCCTATAGTCCTTATAATCCTCATCTTAATTAAATGTATTGCTCACAAAGTACATAATGTTTTGAAAAATCACAAGTACCTACAGATTGAAGTTAAGGATCTATAGTTTATTTACAAAATATATCCTTAATAAAATATAAGTAGTTCATTCTAATAGTAGAAGACAAAAGAGCAAAAAGTGGCCACTTTAAGCTTTCCACACAGATTACAAAGAAAATACTAATATATGTTAACTGTCAAAATACAGCTGTCAAAATAGCGCTACGTGCGCTTGTTTTCACGAGAACTTTCAAAACAAAGGACTTTTACTTTAAAAATTGTTTTTTAGCTTTAAAATGACCAAATACTGTGTAACAAAGCCTTTATAATATGGCTGTAAAATGTTGGCATTTACGAATTTCTGACAAATCTGGATATTAAGAAAAAATTAATAAATGCTGTAAGAATAAAACAATTTAATTTGGTTTTCAATTCCGGCACTTGCATTGTAGAATAATCTTTTATATCCATTTTGGGTCAATAGGTCTTTTTCGGTAAAAAAATACCACAAAATAAATTACCTACTTTCCTATAGTTTACTCCATTACCGAAAGTAATGAAGGCGAAAATGCAAGGTTTCTGTTTTGTTAACGGCGGGCTGATTATCTAATTAAAAACCACCTAGCGACTGGTTGCAGTTCACAGATGATCGTGATCCATTGCTACTTCTTTTTGGGTTAAAAAAAAACATACCAAAGAAAAGTGGCAATGTATGTCAAATGCAACCGGTCGCTAAATAGTTTCTTTTTAGATAATCAGGGTGCGGGTTTCTTGTAAACCTTTTTCTTCTCTTAACTATCAAGAGAGATTTCTCTACAATCCCGATTGGATTCCATAAACAGAAACAGTGTCCGCTCGAACACACGTCTTGCACGCAATCCCGACATTACTGGGTACAATTTTGATCGTTAGGAGTAATAACTAACTCCGCTCATATCTTTTCAATACGAAGTTTGTAAACTTTTATCAGAGAATAGGTACTTATGTAACGCTCATGGTGCCTCCTACGTTATGTAATTTGGATATGATGGGTTCTTATCTCGGAACAATTCCATTTGCCATTTCGACTACTTCTAATCATATTGCTTAAATATAGCATTATACAGGGTGCATTTGTATCCACTCTCCAAAGTTTAAGGATGTGTTCAGCCCATGAAACTGAACAACTTTCTCTTAGAAACATAGGGTCATATATAAAAATTGACTTTTCATACAAATCAAAGATCACGTGATTAGTTTAGTATGGGATGACCAAAATTTTTTGGCGTATTTCGACACTTGTTTCATGGAGAAAGTTGTTCAGTTTAATGGACTGAACACATCCTTAAAATTTGGAGAGTGGTTACAAATGCACCTTGTATTATCTGTGCTTAAATTAAAAATACTCCTCTAGCACAGAATAATAAAAGTCCTCTAGTCTAGAGTAGGTACTCGACACTCGTAGGTAGCGCTAAATAAATCACTGACGGACGACTCTATGCGATTTCACAGTGATTTCTTTCTCAGAAATAATTCGATAGTAGGTACCTAGATATTTTTAACAAAAGTCTCTCACAATTTTCACCTACCTATTATGTACACCAGCGATTGTTCCCCTGGTTGTAGCAATTTTATATTGTTTACTTTACGCAATAATAAAGAACTAATATCAATACATACTTCGCTGAAAAAACGCCGATACCTAGGTAATTAGGGTTCCGTACCAAAATGGTAAAAAAGGAACCCTTATGGTGTGACTCAGTCTGTCTGTCTGTCTCTCTGTCACAGCTGGATATCTCGAGAACTACTAATGGTATCAACTTGAAATTTGGAATAGTTTAAGTTGAAATTTGCCCAACTATTTTGCAAATAAGAAATAAATAAAAATAAAAAAAATCTTTTTTACAACAGGGGCTGAAAAGGGGTCTTAAAAATTTGAAGTGGGGCAACTAGGGCATGTGGGGTATCATATGAAAGAGCGTCGTTTGCACGTTTTCAATCTTTTTTTCTTTTTTTTTTTTAGACCGCATTGTTTTCGACTTATAATGAAAATTGTAAAAAAAAATACCGTTCCCCCCCCCTTATCTCCAAAGTTTGCAAAGAGAAAAATCTTAAATAATTCTATGTGATAGCAATTTATATAAAGATTACAGGAAAAATAAAACTATGTGTCAATATAGCACACTTTTTTAGAAATGATCAAATTTCTAAAAAAGTTAACATTAGCTCCACTATCGGTCAAGAGATGGCGCTGACCTAAAACTGTAATACTAATTTATTATTCTACTCTGCAGTGTGGTTTGATGGTGCAATTATGATGGTATGGAACCCTCAGTGCGTGAGTCCGACTCCCTCTTGACCGATTTTTTGATTTGATTGTTCCACTCTACTTTTGAGGCCGGAATCCGAAGGCCAATTTTACCGAATCGATATCGACTGTTTACCGGTTTTATTTACCGAACGGAACAATACCAGGTTGCCCTTATTTACAGTGACTTATTCCCGTAAAAAATGGAAAGGTATAAATCAGGTGAGCTCAGGTGCGGCGTGTTCAGCTCGCTGCCGGCGCGAGATAAAAACTCTGACAGAACTTAAAATAGCTTTCATGACCCGTGAACAAACTTACAATAAGAAAATGAGATTCTTGTCGGGTAGTTTAAGGTACTTAGGTACTATTAACCCATTTTTACGTAATCGTATTCTTACGTAATTTTAAAAGAGACTAAGGAAAGAACACTAATGGCCGATTGCACTAAACTTAAGAATCGCCTAAGTCTTTTCCTAACTACAACACGACCAAATTAAAACAGTGTCTTAAATTTAGCCGTCATGTAGCTGTCATTTGCCTAGTTAACTTGGTCGAGTTGTAGATAAGAAAAGACTTAGGCGATTCTTAAGTTTAGTGCAATCGGCCATAAAGCATTTTGAGTAGGTAGGTAAATAAGTTAAAAAAGCTATAATTAAGGCCCGTATAGTCGAGCGTCGTAGGCACTTAGCGCTACCTCCCTCCCCGCGGAGCGAGCCGCGCGAACGCATTTTCAAATGAACTCTCTGTGTTCTCTGACCCCGCAGACCAAGCCACAGAATATAGATATTTACTACGTGCAGAAAGGACACTCCCCGCCCGCGATTTCATGTGCCGAATCTAGTGCTCTGTCAACTCTCATGCACTGCGTGAACGCGCAATATTTATTTTGATAATTCGAACTAAATAATTATGTTTTTTATGTTTATGTATTGTTATCAATAATGTTGTAAATCAATAAATAAGTATGATGGGTATGGGTACTTACTAGGTAAAAAATACATTTAACACACACAATAAAATTATAGGTAGCTAGGTAGTTAATTCGAAGTAAATAATTATTTTTGTTTATTCGAATATTATAGTTCGAATAGGTACTTGTTGTATGGTCTCTGAGTTTGAATTAACTACTTGAATGTGAATAAACAATGAATTCATTGAGTAAATTCGTTAGTGGAGTGTCAACTCAACTGCCAATATAATTATCTACAAATAAGTACCTAAACATATTTTAGCACTCACAACAAGCTTTTTTTGTGTAACCGATATTTTATTTTAACTTTTTTTTTAATAATTTGCCGATGAAAAGGGACCTCCAAAAACGAGTAATCAAATATTAGGGTCAATTCATGCTGCAACCGAATCGAAGCGCATCGAATTGTTTGATGCAAAGCAAATTCACTCTTATTGTGTTATACTTCCCAGCAACACCACCATGGCGTAGAGATTTTTAGATAACCTCAAATGAAAGACCATAAAATGTACCTAATTGTACCCTAACTCAAAAAATTGTACCTCTGATAGTTTCAGTAAAAAAATCACTTGATTGTGGCGTTTCCAGGAAGTATACTTCCTGTCAACGTGACACTGTACAAGATTCCAATTGATCTTATAGTAATGGCCAGAAATTGTACTTAATTTGTACCCCATTCAATAAATGAGACATGCAGAGTTTCGATAAAAAACATTTTTAAATCTACTCTTATTTGACCTGCAATACATGCAACGGACGTTGGGAAGTATACTTCTTGGCGACGCCACGCTGTACCAGATTCCAATTGATCTCATAGTAATGGCCAGAAATTGTACTTAATTTGTACCTCATTCAATTATTAAAACAGGCAGAGTTTCGAAAAAAATAATAAAAAAATACTCTTACATGATTTGATCTGCAATACATGCAATGCACGTTGATATTGATATAAATTGATGTTTGGCTAAGGAATTATTATGCATTATGCAGTAGTAAGACCATAGAGGCAACCGCCTCTGTAGTCTAGTGGTTTGCCCACCCGTGTAAGACGCAGGGGTCTCGGGTTCGATTCTCAGGGAGGTACAATTTGTACTCGGTTTGGTTGGTGGTAGGGCTTAAGTCAAGGCCGCCTGAATAGCTACCACCATCTTACCTACAATTACTTACAATTAATTTGGTACAAATTAGTGACATTCATTTGGTACTATTAAGTACAATTTATTCGGTACCATATAGTACAATTTTATAGGTACAATTTGTACAATTTATTTGGAAATTAGTAGTACATTTTAGGTACTATTTGGTGCCATTCATTTGATACTAATAAGTATAATTAATTTTGTACCATATTACAATTTATTAGGTACTATATAGTACAATTTATTTTGTACAATATCGTACAATTAGTAGGTACTATTTAGTACAATTAATTTTTTATTAGGTACTATTTATTACTATTAATTTGGTATTGATAAGTACAATTTATTTGGTACCATATAGTACTATTTATTAGGTACTATTTATCTATTCATAATTTTTTTTTGTACAAATACATAAAGTAAGGTAGAAATGGCGGACTTAATGCTAAGAGCATTATCTATAAGTCAACCAACAGCAAACCAATAAACACGAATGTGGAACAAACAAAGAAAAATGATATTCACATGCATACAAAATACATTAATACATACCATTAAATACATCTAAATATTATAAAAGAAGATACTGATTGGTGACTGACATATCAACGCACAGCCCAAACCGCTGGGTTTAGAGACTCCAAATTTGGCACATTGATTCCTTATGAGGTCTAAGGGTGCACTAAGAAAGAGTTTTTCAAAACTCACCCTCTAAGGGTGTGAAACGGGGGTCCAAAGTTTGTATGAAAGTCCCTCAGTCTCGAAGCTAGGGTCTTCAAATTTTGTGGTTAGACTGACGATTGAAAATTAATATACACGTGTTTAAGCGTTTTTGAAAATTCTACCCCCGAAGAAGTGAAAAGGGAATTAATTTATGAATAGAAAATTCTTCATTTTCTATGTAAAAATCGCTAAATTTATAATTTAAGCTTATGGATGGAAATCTAACGCAACGTATATCGTTACTGTTAGTATTTCAATACTTATGGGGGTGAAATGGGTGTGAAATGGGGCAAATAAACCTAAAAATCGATATGGATGTCGTTATTGGGGTTTCCTAGGATGACGATTGCGAAAATAACATTTATTTTGAAGTTCAACACGGTGGACATGATGTAACCTCTAAAGGGGTGAAAATGGGGTTCAAATTTTGTATGGAAAATAGAATATAAAATTAAAAC
The DNA here is from genome assembly GCA_928269145.1 of Agriphila tristella. Taxonomy (NCBI): domain Eukaryota; kingdom Metazoa; phylum Arthropoda; class Insecta; order Lepidoptera; family Crambidae; genus Agriphila; species Agriphila tristella. The sequence continues at coordinate 22,131,432 of OV743436.1, read as the reverse complement.
TTTAACTCTAAACTTCGCAGAAGCACGTCTAAAAATAAATAGGCACACACATGTTTTGTGATTTTGATAATCAACCCCTTAGAGGACAAATAGGGTAAGTAAACCTAAAAATCGATATGGATGTCGTTCTTGAGGTTTTATGGGATGGTGATTGCGAAAATGACATTTATTTTGAAGTCCAACACGGTGGACATGATGAAAAAGAAAATAAAATCGAAATTACAACAGCATAAAAAATTCGTCGGAGCACGTCTAAAAATAAAATCAAACACATAATTTGTTATTTTGAAAATCATCCCATAGGGGGTAAATGGGGTAAGTAAACATAAAAATCGTTATGGATGTCGTTCTTGGGCTTTTATGGGATGGTGATTGCGAAAATGACATTTATTTTGAAGACCAACACACACGGTGGACTTGCTTCAGCCCCTAAAGAGGTGAAATAGGGGATCAAACTTTTGTTAAGGGGTCGGGGACGGAAAGGAGTATGGGAGAGGGAGAGGAAGAGGGAGAGGGGCAGAGAGAGGGAGAGGGTAAAGAAACGGGAACGGGATAATAATATTCTAGACCCAATTCTGATTATTGCAATAAACTAGCTTCCGCCCGCGACTTCGTCGCGTGCATATTAGAGAAAATCCTTAGGGAACTTTCAACCAGGATCCGACCAGCCGTTTTTACGCGATTAGGCGGGTCCTCACCAAGCGAGCAGCCTCGTGCAAGGCCCGCCACACGCGGCAAACGTCTTGCCTCGCGAGGCAGCGCGCTTGGTAGGGACCCGCCTAATCACCTCAACATGTGGGTGTTTTTGTCAATAAAATTAGATGTATTTCACGCCTTTAAATTATCGCTAGTTTAAGACCAAAGGCACTGTATAGAGTAAAATTTACTGAGAAAAGTATTTTTTTAAAACACGTTTTTAAAAGGGACTAAATTATTCAAAAAATCGGACTAATAATATTAAAACGGACAAGTAAAAACAAACTAAAAAGTACAAAATAAATTCTTCTGTAAATATTTATAACCCTAATAACTTATACCTACAGAAATTTTAAACCAAAAAACGTGGGGCGCATGCTATAGACAATATAGATGAGAAACTTTACAAAACGCGCCCCACGTTTTTTGGTTTAAAATTTCTGTAGGTATAAGTTATTAGGGTTATAAATATTTACAGAAGAATTTATTTTTTACTTTTTAGTTTGTTTTTACTTGTCCGTTTTAATATTTTTAGTCCGATTTTTTGGAATTATTTAGTCCGTATAAAAAAGGTGTTTTAAAAAAATACTTATTTCAGTAAATTATTATTTTATGCTTTTTAGTTAACGAGCTAAGACTAAAAATATACCATCTCCTATCGGAGCACTCGTCAAAACGATTCAAACGAGCCCAAACTCGATGGGGTTGCATGGTTTTATTATAGAGTTCCATTGGCCTCCTTCCGGCTCCATCATCAGACCCTGGACACTATTTCCCAACAAAGTCCTCGTTAAGGCGATTCAAACGAGCCTAAACTCGATGGGGTAGCGTGGTTTTATCAAAGAGTGCCTATAGCCTTCTTCGGGCTCCATCATCAGATCCTCGGACACTATTTCACAACAACGTACTCGTCAAGACGATTCAAACGAGCCCAAACTCGATGGGGTAGCGTGGTTTTATTATAGAGTTCCTATGGCCTTCTTCTGGCTCCATCATCAGATCTTCGGACACTATTTCCCAACAAAGTACTCGTCAAGACGAATCAAACGAGCTCAAACTCGATAGGGTAGAGTGGTTTTATTATAGAGTTCCTATGGCCTTCTTCCGGCTCCATCATCAGATCCTCGGACACTATTTCCCAACAAAGTACTCGTCAAGACGATTCAAATGAGCCCAAACTCGATGGGATTGCACGGTTTCAATATTGAGTTCCTTTGGCATGGCCTTCCAGCTTCATCATCAGACCCTGGACCTTATCTTCCATCAGAGTACTCGTCAAGACGATTTTAACAAGCCTAATCACAATGGGGTTGTATGGTTTCATCATTAAGTTCCTGTGGCCTTCTTCCAGTTCCATCATAAGATCAGCTTAATGACACCATAATATTACATTATATTTCAGTTCTGATCTGTGTTCAAAGTTTCAAGTCTATTGCTCATCGGGAAGCTAGTTTAAAATCGTTCGCAAACTTTGCGGACAAACAAACAAACAAACAAACGAGAAAGCAACCTAATAAAAACGTGTTAAAAAGGTAAAATTGATTTGTAATTTTAAATGTATACCTACTCAAAGTAGAGTTACTGTTATTAACTAAAGTTGATAATATAACTGCTTTTCTTGGTCTATACTAGACATGTGCGCCGATGGTCATTTGACCGGCAGCGGCGTCTGGCGTCTAAATTGTCGGCGGCGGCGGCGTCATCGGCGTAATCGGTGTGGATGGTCAAAATAAGTAGAATAAAAGACCTTTAGAAGCTTTTCAATTCCGTCATCGTTGAGGGCAGAACGCCGAAGACATGGAACATAAGTGAGGTCATTCTGTTCTTTAAAAAGGGTGACAAGGCCCTCTTGAAGAATACGAATCTTACGAATCGTTGCGCTCACAAGTTCGACGACTTCCAATCTCCCGAACTAGCCGCGTTCTGAAAAGGCTTTGGCACCATATACCACATCCATACGCTGCGGCAGGTTATACAGAAGACCGAGGTGTATAAACTGCCACTTTGCTTGGCGTTCGTGGACTATGAGAAAGTTTTTGATTTGATTGAGACCTGGGCAGTGCTGCAGTCTGGTGCACCAATAGGACCAAGAGGAGGAAGGAAAGGAAGGAAGAGGTGTTGAGGCACTTATAGGAAAATGTCACCATTTCGGCTCGAGTACAGAATCAGAGCACAGATCCCATCCAACTACAGCGAGGTGTGAGACAGAGACAGAAGTTATTTCTCCGAAACTGTTCACAGCTGTGATGGAGGATGTCTTGAAGCTCTTGGACTGGAAAAGACTCGGTATCAACATTAATGGCCAGTACCTAACTAACACACCTTCGTTTTGCCGATGATATAGTTTTTATTCATGGAAGACTTGAACACAATCCTCGAAGTTATCCGTAGTGCCTCCCAGAAAGTGGCTCTTAGAATGAAGATGGATAAGACGAAAATCATGTCGAGTGCTCATGTTGTACCCACTCCAGCTCATGTTGGGAACACTACACACGAAGTTGTTGACCATTACGTATCCCTAGGACAGACAGTCCAGTTAGGTAAGTTCAACTTCGAAAAGAGATCTCTCGTCGAATCCAGCTCGGTTGGCCAGTATTCGACAAATCTTCGAGTCCAACTTACCTCGGTGTCTTATCTCAAGACTAAAGTCTAAGTTGTGTGTGTGTGTGTTGCCATTGTTGACTTATCGCAGTAAAACGTGGTCGCTAACTACAGGTCTCATAAGAAGGCTCTTACCCAGTGTGCAATGGAGAGCCATGGTCGGCATTTCCCTGCGTGATCGAACCAGAAATGAGTATATGCGTAGGAGAACTAAAGTAACCGATATCGCTCGAAAGATTGTTTAGCTGAAGTGGCAGTGGGCGGGACAAATTAGCGAGACGAACCAAAGGCAGTTGGGGCGGAAAGATTGGAATAGCGACCGCGTACCGGACGACGCGACGCTCCGAGGGTAGGCCCCCGACAAGGTGGACCGACGATCTGGTGAAGGTCGTGGTGCGCCGCTGGATGCGGGCCAAACAGGACCGATCGTTATGAAAACCCATGAGGGAGGCCTATACCCAGCAGTGGGTGTGGTGCAACTCATATGATAATGATGACTAAATACTATTATAAAATCATAATAAGAAAAACCTCTATAGTAACAATCAAACTAATACAAAAAGAGAGGAAAAGAATAAAATTTTATGAGATTTCAACGGGGAAGTACCAATCGCTCCTAACTGAGACTTTTTTGAGAAATTAACTTCCTTTAGGTGTTGAATTCAAAGGCATCATTGTTAAGACTAGGAGATATTGGCACTTCGCCGTCGATATGTAGATGCAAGTTAGTTTAGCTTTTGTACTTGTTTCTTACAATTGTACTCTATGGTACAAAATTAATAGTACTAAATAGTATCTAATTAATTGTACTAAATGGTATCTACTAATTGTACTATATGGTACCAAATAAATTGTAATAAATAGTACCTAATAAACTGTACTGTATAGTACCAAATGAATGGCACTAAGTAGTACTAAATTAATTGTATTATTATGGTACCAAATAAATTGTACTGTATAGTACATAATTAATTTTATTAAATAGTACCTAATAAATTGTACTAAATAATACTAAATTGATTGTACTAATTAGTTTGTAATTAGTACTTTATTAATTGTACTATAATATGTTACCAGATAATATGTACCAAATGAATGCTTTTATATAGTACCTATAAAATTGTACTATACGGTACCAAATAAAATGTGCCTAATAGTACCTCATAAATTGTACTATATGGTGCCAAATTTATTGTACAAAGTAGTACCTAATAAATTTTAATCTATGGTACAAAATATATTGTACTAAATAGTACCTAAACTACCTTCTAATTGTACTATATGATACAAAATAAATTGTACTACATAGTACCTAATAAATTGTACTATATGGTACATAATTAATTGTACTTAATAGTACCAAATGAATGGCACCAAATTAAGCCCTACCATCAACCAAACCGAGTACAAATTGTACCCTCCTGAGAATTGAACCCGGGACGTCTGCATCTTACACGGGTGGGCGAACCACTAGAGCACAGAGGCGGTTGCCTCTGAGGTCCTACTACTGCATAATGCATAATAAACATCAGTTTATATCAATAACAACGTGCATTGCATGTATTGCAAATCAAGTAAGAGTTTTTTTTATATCGAAACTGCATATTTTAATTATTGAATGAGGTACAAATGAAGTACAATTTTTGGCCATTACTATGAGACCAATTGGAATCTGGTACAGCGTCGCGTTGCCAGGAAGTATACTTCCTGGCAATGCCACATCAAGTGCGTTTTTCTCTGAAACTATCAGAGGTACAATTTTTTGAGTTAAGGTACAATTAGGTACATTTTATGGTCTTTCATTTGAGGGTATTTAGAAATCTCTACTCCATGGTGGCGTTGCTGGGAAGTATCACACCGTTGACTCGTAGGTAAAGTCGTGATTGGTTGACACTTGATTTTGAGCCGTGCATCCTCACCGGCCAACGTACATAATTATTTTTCTCCCTTCAGCAGACAGATTCACCCAGGTGATTTATGTGTACCCTTAAGTAGATTAATGCACCCAGGCTAAAAGCAACCTCATTATCACCAGCCTATTCATGTTTCAACTGCTGGGGCATATTAGGCAATAGCCAGAAGAACAAATAATGTCGGGGAAAAAGTGAAGTTCGCTAAAATTTGTAGTGATTACTAGTAAAAAAAAAAACAGGTGCAAGTGATTTTCGACCATATTGACATTTATCAAAATAACTGTTTTTAATGAAACAACAAAGTTTGTGAACAAAAATATGGGAAAAAAACAACCGAATTTCAAAGTAAATAAGACGACTAACGCTTGCGCCGATCTCGGCAGCAAGCAGCAGTGCGCTCCAAGTTGAACCGTAATGTTATGACCAAAAGGCTCAATTTGAAGTGAACGGAAAATTGTCGCGACCGCATAGCTGTGCGTAAGCATACTTTTAGGCTGCGTTCAAACGATAACACACGACCCGACCTCAACCCGAACTCAACTCAAACTCAACTCAAACTCACCTCAAACTCACCTCAACCACAGCCCACCATGAAATACATCGCTTACAATTTTGAGTCTTATGACACTTTAATAAGGTCCTGTGTAATGTCCAGGTGAGTTTGAAGTGAGTTCTGTTTGAGTTCGGTTTGAGTTTGATTTGAGTTTGGGTTGTGTACGGGTTGAGTTCGGGTTGAGCGCGGGGAGGGTGCAGTTGCATCGACAAAATAAAAAAAGAGCTTATTAATGTGTCATAAGATTCAAAATTGTAAGTGATGTATTTCAAGGAGTAGGCTGCGGGTGAGTTGAGTTTGAGCTGAGTTTGGGCTGAGTTTGGGTTGAGGTTGGGTCGTGCGTTATCGTCTGAACGCAGCCTTACGGTACAGTCTACGGCATGCTGGGCTTCCACAATGTGTCAAATTACTTCAATCATTTTTAAACTTTAAGTCGAACAGTTTAAGGTTCAAAATTCATTATAGATTTTTGACAGTTTTGTACTTATAGCTTGATATGCTGCTGACTGTACTTAGTTTTCTTCTTCATCTTCCGATATAAGTAAAATCATTGCAAAGTCAACCATTTTATAAATTATACGATAGGTATATTTTTTTTTTATATTTTATTTATAGATAAGTATTTATTTCTTAAAAGTCATCAAAATTAATTACGCGTTCGCTTGTACTTGGTTGCTGTACCCAAATACCTACCTACCTACTCTATGCATTTACAAATTAAACTAAATTGGTAATTTACACTAAATAAAATTTTACACTTAGATTACCTACTGTGTTTCCAAGTCTTATACTACTCTTCGAGTATCTAAAAGATTCTCAATCGACTAGACGCGAGAGGGGGAACACAGCGCGGCAGCAAAAACGACACAGGTCCTACGCCGACGACGCCTCGCAGGCTACTAATCCAAGATTCGTCGTGCGTTTTATTATATATTAATTTTTAAATAAACATAAAGTCACTTTTTGAAAAAGTAACCGTAAAATATTCTGCTATATGTCATTACCTTTTTTTCTATATATTATTTGTGCGTAAGAGATTTATAATCTTTAAGTATTATTCAAAAAACAATGAAAATATTCATTGTCTTTGCACATTTTTATAGTCGAGTGAAAATACGAAAATCGTGTTTTTAACCGTAAAATGATCAAGTTCGATTATGAAACTACAACATATATTTTTATCTGCTCAAAATAAATAATGCTTGATTGTTTAAAACTGAATCAAAAATAAGTTAATTTGCAATATACTGCCCTTAAGTTGACTCTTAGGTAGGTAGTAAGTAATATTATTTTACTAGCAGCCGCCCGAGGTTTCACCCGCGTGGTTCCCGTTCCCGTGGGAATATCGGGTTAAAAAGTATTCTATGTTTCAATCTAGGCTATCTACTATCTGTGTGCCAAATTCCAACCAAATCCGTTCAGTAGATTTTGCGTGATTGAGGAACAAACATCCAAACATCTAAACATCCAAACATTTAAATCCACAAACTTTCACATTTATAATATCACGGTAGATTTTTTATCTTAATATATAAAATCGTAAACTGAATGACTGACTGACTGACTGACTGACTGACTGACTGACTGATCTATCAACGCACAGCCCAAACCGCTGGACCTAGAGACTTGAAATTTTGCACACAGATACTTTATACAGTGTAGGCATCCACTAAGGAAGGATTTTTGAAAATTCCATCCCTAAGGGGATGAAATAAGGGATGAAAGTTTGTATGAAAGTCCCTCAGTTTTGAAGCTAGAATCTTCAAATTTTGTGTTTAGGCTGACGATTGAAAATTAATAAATACGGGTCTCAGCGTTTTTCAAAATTCTACCCCCGAAGGAGTCAAAAGGGGGATGAAGTTGTGTATTAAAGAAAATCCTTCATTTTCGAAGTAAAAATCGCTAAATTTATAATTTAGGCTTATGGATATAAATATAAAGCAACGTATATTGTTTTTGTTAGGATTTCAACTCCAAAGGGGATGAAATGGGGTAAAAAGGGTTAAAAAAACCTAAAAATAGATATGGATGTCGTTATCGGGGTTTTGTGGGATGACGATTGCAAAAATGACATTTATTTTGAAGTCCAACCACGGTGGACATGATTTAACCCCTAAAGGGGTGAAAATGGGGTCAAAATTTTGTATGGAAAAATAATATAAAATAGACATTACAACTTTAAACTTCGTAGGAGCACATCTAAAAATAAATAGGCAAATATATATTTTGTTATTTTGAAAATCAACCCCTTAGGGGTAAATGGGGTGAGTAAACATAAAAATCGATGTAGATGTCGTTATTGGGGTTTTCTGGGATGACGATTGCAAAAATGACATTTATTTTGAAGTCCAACACGGTGGACATGATTTAACCCCTAAAGGGGTGAAAATGGGGTCAAAATTTTGTATGGAAAAATAATATAAAATAGACATTACAACTTTAAACTACGTAGGAGCACATCTAAAAATAAATAAGCAAACATATATTTTGTGATTTTGAAAATCAACCCCTTAAGGGGTAAATGGGGTAAGTAAACCTAAAAATAGATATGGATGTCGTTATTGGGGTTTTCTCTGATTACGATTGCAAAAATGACATTTATTTTGAAGTCCAACACGGTGGACATGATTAAACCCCTAAAGGGGTCAAAATGGGGTTCAAATTTTGTATGGAAAAGAATACAAAATCGAAATTGCAACTTTAAAATTCGTAGGAGCACGTCTAAATATATATTTTGGGATTTTGAAAATCAACCCCTTAGAGGGTAAGTGGGGTGAGTAACATAAAAATCGATATGGATGTCGTTCTTGAGGTTTTATGGGATGGTGATTGCGAAAATGAGATTTATTTTGAAGTCCAACGCGGTGGACATGAAACATATGGACCTGGACCTGGACATGCACATCCAGGGAACGGGAACGGGAACCGGAACGGGCACGGGAACGGAACGGAACGGAACGGAACGGAACGGAACGGAACGGAACGGAACGGAACGGAACGGAACGGAACGGAACGGAACGGAACGGAACGGAACGGAACGGAACGGAACGGAACGGGAACGAGACGGTAACGGGAACTAGAACGGGATGGGTACGGGAACGGGAACGGAAGAGGTACGGGACGAGTACGGGACGGGATCAGACGGGAACGGAACGAAACGGGAATGAAACAGGAACGTAACGGGAACGAAACAGGAACGAAACAGGAACGAAACTGGAATGAAACGGGAACGGAACGGGAATAGAACAGGATGGGAATGGAAACGGGAACAAGAACCGGACGGGAACGGAACGGGAACAAGAACGGGAACGTAAGGCGTACGGGACGGTTAGGGGACGTTTACGGGACGGGAACGCAGCGGGAACATAACGGGACGGGAACGGGAACGAGAACAGGATGGGAACTGGACAGGAACGGGATGGGAACGGGAACGGAAACGGAAGGGGTACGGGACGGTTACGGAACGTTTACGGGACGGGAACGCAAACGGGATGGGAACGGAACGGGAATGGGGAACGGGAGCGGGAACGGGAACGGGAACTGGAAGCCTTGTGCGAAGCCCGCCACACGCGGCAAATGTCTTGCCTCGCGAGGCAGCGCGCTTGATGGGGACTCGCCTAATCGCGTAAAAATGGCTGGCCGGATCCTGGTTGAAGGTTCCTTAAACGGATTTCGTCTAATATCCACGCGGACGAAGTCGCGGGCAGAAGCTAGTAATATTATATGATGTAACCTACCTACCTAGGTACCTATTCAAGAGTGAAAATAATTAAGTAGGCTACCTTTAGCCTTTTTGACTAACACTTTTAAAATATTATAGCAGTGAAATGCTTTACTTACAAGGTACCTAGTAGATATAAGTATTTAATTTGAAAAAAAAACGTGCCTGTTTTAAAATAATAGATTAAGTAAACAAAATCAAAAGCATTCTTACATTAAATACTTAATTACAATTTTTTAAACATGGTTATTAATGAGTCTACATAGGTACCTAGTTAATAACAAAAACAGAGTTCAGAGTTATGATATCGATATTACCTACCTACCTACTTTACACTTTTTCGAAAAAGTTCGTCTTTTTAAAGCCTAGTAAATTGATACGTAAAGTCACAGTTCCATTAAGCAACCACAATAGTTTTAAGGACGAAATTCCCTTGCAGCACATTTACAAGCTGCGGATTTCACCGTTGAGAATTTTCCTAGCTATGTAACTGCCAATGAAAACTCGTAATCAGGCTTCATTTGTTATTCAAATTGCCCCCTTATCGCCGGAACATAAGGACTAAAGTCAACAAAGCACGTTTTACCCTTTCTCTTTTTGCATTTTGCAGTAACTCAGGTTAATTTTACTTAGAAACTTTTAGGCTCATGTGGAATTTTCCACTCCGAAATTCAGCTAATAGAAGAGGTACTTTAAAATGTTTCTAAGAGATTAAAGTTAAAACATGAATTAAGGAAATTCAGAATAGGTACCTACCTACCTAAATCCAAGTTTCGAGCGCTTGGAAAACTGGTTACCTAGGTACCTACCTACCTACCTACCTACACCTAGGTAGTTTTTGTTTTAGTTTTCTAATAATTTGTTATAAAAGTAGGTAATCAACAATGTTACAGTATGTTATATAATTTGCAATCTACTCACAAATTCCTTTCATTTTGTCTAAAATATGAAAAAATATATAAAGCACAACAGAAGGAATCAATCTAACAGACATAAGTCAGGTGATGGTCACAGAGCACCCGAAAGAGAAACTGTCGAAACTAGAAGAAGAAAAGAAAGCAAGCAAGTCCTGGAAAATTGATAGACCCGAACATCTTAGAAATTAACTAGTACTTACCAAAAAGGTTGAACTTAACTGGAAAATTAGTTCATGCACCTCCTTGGTGGGAAAGATGGTGGGAGAGATTAATGCAGTCTATGAAGCAGATTACCAGCCCCAAGACATTTCGCCTTTAGTACAGTGTTGCAATGTTTGCAAGGTGGGAGGATGTCGCCTCCTTACAAGAGGCAACCTTTATGGTTTTGGAAAAGAAGAAAATGTTATATTTTTTAACTTGTCACTCTTCAATGTGTCAAAGGAAATAAAGGATAAAAATTCGTGAAAATTTGTGAATTATTTCAGCAATAGGCAGTCTTTCCTTGCTAAGTCCATTTAAAGAACCTTTATAAGAAATAAGTTAGTGTCCAGCTCTTCCAGGCATAACACATTTCATATAGGTACCTACCTACCTACCACATCGTATGATTAAATATTTTTCTTTGTAGGTAGGTACTGCCATCTTTATGACGTCACATTTACCTACCTGAAATACAGATCACTAAAGAATCCGAAAGACGAATCCGGTCCGGACCGAACACATTTCCCATATTGTTTCAAAACGGGGAAAAAATTGAGTTTCGCGCAGTCATTAAATGCTTCCCAATCGAGGATAACTCCTCCGACTATTTTGGAAGAGATGTCTTCTGTTTATGAGGACTTTCAGTGGCGGATCCAGGATTTTGGTTTGGAAGGGGCTTAACGTAAGTAAGGGCAGGCTTTACCAAGGTAATCAACAGATTTGTTGGGTGGACCCAAATGATTTTGGGGGGGGCTTGAGCCCCCTTAGCCCCCCCCCCCCCTGGATCCGTTAGTGGGACTCTTGTCCTGGTAAAAAAAATGTGTTTTGACAGAATAAACTTTTCAGTGATGAAGAGGGGAAGAGGGAAATAGACTGTAAGAATAAATAAGACTGTCCATTCACTGCCTAGGGATAAAAGTTCGCGGTATAAAAAAAACCGGTCAAGAGCGAGCCGGAGTCGCACACCGAGGGTTTCCGTACCATCATAATAAATAAACTGCAGGAAGTTTTATTTATTCTTATGCTGCAGAATAGAATAATAAAATTATTATTGCAGTTTTAGGTCAGCAGCGCCATCTCTTGACCGATAGTAGAACTAATACGTTGTCTATACCATCAACTCTTTTATTTTAATTATGTCTTTGTAATGACTGTATGCGCCAGAATAAATAAAAAAAATTTTTCTTAGGTCAGTGCCGCGACCGATGTGGAATGGAATGGAACTAATACATTTTTCTCAGGTCAGCGCCATCTGTTGACCGGTAGTGGAAGTGGAAGTAATGTATTTTTAGTCGATAATTTCTAAAAAGTGTGCTAGGTATATTGACACACATTGTTTTTATTTTTCCTGTAATCTTTACATAAACTACTATCACATATAATTATTTCAGATTTTTCTTTTTGCAACTTCGGAGATAATGTGGGAACAGTATTTTTTTTCATTATAATTTGGGGCTACTAGACGCTAGTACTATTATCTATTCTGTGCTACTAGGCATATGGGGTATCATACCCATATGCCTAGTAGCCCCACTTAAAATTTTTAAGACCCCTTTTCAGTCCCTGTTGAAAAAATATATAATTACATATTTTATTTCTTTTCTATTTGCAAAATAATTCGATTTATTGAGCGTTCGATATATTGACCTATTTGACCATCGATATTTTGAACGTTCGATTATTTGTAAAATCGATATTTTGAACGTTCGATTTTTTACAGTTCGATGAATAGTGTTCGATATTTTGATTTTCGATCATTTGGTATTCGATATCGCGTAGGCAACCCTATTAAAAATTACCTAGTAAGTAATTACCAAGTAGTTTAAAAAAAACTTAGGCAAATACACAATAACATTTTAAAATTGTTAGTCAAAAAGGCTAATAGTCCGTGAGCCCGCGACAGTATTGCCTACGTCATATTATGACATCACGATGAAATGCATGGCACACGGTCGGAAAAGTTGTGCTGAGCGAGGATCAGAAGATTATCGCAAATAAAATTGGCCGGAAGCTAGAGAAAATCTTCTACTTCTGGTCAAAATTTTAAGATTATATTTACGACATGTGACATCAGTAAGGGAGACGTACCAAATACTGGATACTTTTTGAAAACCGGAAAAATAACCAACATAGTTAATAAAAAATATTTGTTTGTTACACTCATAGAGATAAGTATCTAATCATCTTAGCATTCCAAAAAGAAATAAACTCCTAGCTCCACTAATAAATCGGCAAATTATTTTTTCACTAAAAATGACAGAAATCAACGACATAATTTTATGTACCCAATATTGGACAGTAGGTATTCTTAATATTGGATATCCAATATTGGGTACATAACACTCAATATGGGATATCCAGTATAAGGAATACACAGACACACTACAAATAAGGTAAATTAACCCGTGGGACGAGTTCACAAACATAGTCTATTACATCGAGATAAATATACAAGAGAAGCAAACCTCACTACCACGCGCCACAAAAAGCGTGTAACTTTTTAACAGTGTAGGACGGAGCTTTGAAACTACTAAACATTTTTAAGTAAACATATATCTGACTCACTCACACACGTCCCAAAAACAATACCGTCGCCAAGATTAGACAAAGACCACAACAAAATTAGACAAAGACCGCGATATCAACATGCAATTTTTTTTTAGAAAATTTGTGTTGCCTCCTATGTGTAATTTTTCCCCAAAATAATCAATGAAAACAAGAAAATTTTGGTAAGGCTGCTATAGAATGAAAGTATTTTATAACAAAAGCTATATGACGGCCAACTTTTTGTTTGTGGTCCGATTTCGATGAAACTCGGTTCTTAGTACTATTTTGACATGAAAACAGTAAAGCTATGTTGAAAATATAAAAATTTCAAGATGGCGGCCAACTTTTTTGTTTGAGGGCTGATTAAGATAAAATTCGGTTTTTGGTACTATTTTAACACGAAAATGTTGAAAATATTTAAAAAATCCAAGATGGTGGCTAATTTTTTTGTTTGGGGTCCGATTTCAATAAAACTCGGTATTTGGGTACTATTTTAACACGAAAATAACAACGCAATGTTGAAAATATTAAAAAAACCAAGATGGCGGCTAACTGTTTTGTTTGAGGGCCGATTTCAGATTTAGAGGGGTAAATTGGGGGGGAGGGGAGAAACTACCCTCCAGTGGCACTTCCACTCCGCGGAAGTACATAATTATAGAAATATATGCATTTGAAATTACTACTAACAACTTCAATCGTGATTATCTCGGAAACTATGAACTTCCGCTGGGGAGGAGTTAGACAGGGGAGGTCATTTTCATCCCCCTTTCCTCCCCCCAAACCACAACCCCAAATTCCATGGCCCATATTCTAAAGTTTACCCCGTCTTCTTTTGATCAGTAAAATGATATATTTGTTTTGCACGAATTAATGATTATGGGGGGTAGGAGGGTAAAGTGGGTGGAGAAACTACCCTCTAGTGGCACTCCCACTCCGCGGAAGTACTTCGTCCGCGTGCATATTAAAGAAAATCCTTAGGAAACCAGTCAAATACGTAAAAACGGCTGGTTGGATCCTGGTTGTAGATTCCCTAAGGATTTTCTCTAATATGCACGCGGACGAAGTCGCGGGCGGAAGCTAGTTTATTACAATATAATCAGAATTGGCTCCAGATATCTCCCTCTCCCTCTCCCTCTCCCTCTCCCTCTCCCTCTCCCTCTCCCTCTCCCTCTCCCTCTCCCTCTCCCTCTCCCTCTCCCTCTCCCTCTCCCTCTCCCTCTCCCTCTCCCTCTCCCTCTCCCTCTCCCTCTCCCTCTCCCTCTCCCTCTCCCTCTCCCTCTCCCTCTCCCTCTCCCTCTCCCTCTCCCTCTCCCTCTCCCTCTCCCTCTCCCTCTCCCTCTCCCTCTCCCTCTCCCTCTCCCTCTCCCTCTCCCTCTCCCTCTCCCTCTCCCTCTCCCTCTCCCTCTCCCTCTCCCTCTCCCTCTCCCTCTCCCTCTCCCTCTCCCTCTCCCTCTCCCTCTCCCTCTCCCTCCGACCTCTTAACAAAACTTTGAGCCCCTTTTTCACCCCTTTAGGGGTTAAATCATGTCCACCGTGTTGGACATTAAAATAAATGTCATTTTCGCAATCACCATCCCATAAAACCTCAAGAACGACACCCGTATCGATTTTTTTATGTTTACTTACACCATTTACCCCCTAAGGGGTTGATTTTTTAAATCACAAAATAATTGTTTGCTTATTTATTTTTAGACGTGCTCCAGTGAAGTTTAAAGTTGTAATTTCGATTTTATATTCTTTTTCCATACAATATTTGAACCCCATTTTCACCCCTTTAGGGGTTAAATCATGTCCACCGTATTGGACTTCAAAATAAATGTTATTTTCGCAATCGGCGTCCTAGAAAACCCTAATAACGACATCCATATCGATTTTTGGGTTTTTTTTTACCCCATTTCACCCCCATTTCATCCCCATAGGGGTCAAAATACTAACAATAACGATATACGTTGCGTTAGATTTCCATCCATAAGCTTAAATAATAAATTTAGCTATTTTTACTTCGTAAATGAAGGATTTTCTTTACACAACTTCATCCCCCTTTTCACCCCTTCGGGAGAAGAATTTTCAAAAATGCTGAGACATGTGTATATTAATATTCAATTGTTAGCCTAAAAACAAAATTTGAAGATCCTAGCTTCGAAACTGAGGGACTTTCATACAAATTTTGGACCCCCGTTTCACCCCTTTGGAGTGTGAGTTTTGAAAAATCCTTTCTTAGTGCACCTCTAGACCTCATAAGGAACCTACGTGCCAAATTTGGAGTCTCTAGACCCAGCGGTTTGGGCTGTGCGTTGATATGTCAGTCACCAATCAGTATCTTCTTTTATATATTAAGATATATCGAATATACATAAAATATTTATATATATAATATATACTGAACATATAAAATTAAGTATAAAATAATATAAAAGTATAATAGTATGATATAAAAGCAGCTATTGACTTGTACCAGTACTAAAATAGTAGGCAAACTTAAATCTTTGACCTCGAATATCTTTTTTTTCTCCCAGGGAATTTCGGCAGGTCGTCATACAACAAAATGAAGGTATTTATGAGTACAATAAAAATCAGTAATGCTCATATTCCTACAACTGACTTTAATGTTGGGGACGCTATTACTCATTGTCCTTTCAAATGCATAATATATATCTCTTTAACTATGTACTTCCGCGGAGTGGGAGCGCCACTGAAAGATAGTTTCTCCCTCCCACTTTACCCCCCTACCCCCCATAATCATTAATTCGTGCAAAACTAATATTTTTTTTAACTGATCAAAATAAGACAAGGTAAACTTTAGAATTTGACCCATGACATTTGGGGTTGTCGTATGAAATAGGCCCCTGATTAAATACTGATGGATCACCCAGTGCTCTGTGGCACAAAGATTTTGTGTCTGTGGGACACATACCAAGCAACGCGCGGCAAAAAGGTTCCTTTGCTTCCAATTTGACTTAAATTCTAGTTTAAAATGCCGGGTATTTTTTTCTATGATTTAAAAAGTTATTGTTAAATAAAATAGCACAAATGTGATTATAAACGAAAAAATAATTTACCAAAACATTTCTTTTATAATATAACAGAAGTTTATGTAACATCAGAGGTAACGGAGTACCTATAATCACTAATTATCCCCAAAAATGGGAAAACTAAAACGATGTTTTAGCGGTAACACTGAACCTAAATTATGCTATGATTTATTTTATTGCTTTTTTGCGTTTTTAACGTTAATAGTAATACAAAAACAATAAATTATCACGTAAAAAGTAATTCTCTTTGATGTAATAAGTTTTTTTGACCCGCACTCGCACTCTTTCACTACGCATTTTGACCATTTTGAAGAGCTGTTTCTCTGTTGGCCTCCCACTGAGGACTGGCTTGACATAATCTTCACATATGTCAGCTGACATATCCGAAGTGTCCTCAACTTGGCGCGGTAAGTGCTCCTCTTGTATATTTATCTCGATGGTCTATTACATCTGGATCAAGCCCAGCACAAATTTCACGCCCATCGATAAGTTGTAAGTTAAGTTCAATAACTACAAGTACATACTAATTTATATGTATTGTATTGTATCCCAATACTGGATAATCAGTATTGGGGTAGCACGGTATCCAGTATTGAGTTAAGTACCTACATTTACGAAAATGTTCTCTAACTCTTTACCTACGAAAATTATCAGGAAAAAGCATTAATTACGTCGCAATAACTATGTGCCTAGTTAATACGTATCCCTATAACAACAAATAAACGACAGCAAAGGTCTCGAATTCTCGATGTCAGACCCAATACTGCAGCGAATCTTCGATCAGACCCCGGACCGCCTAACTCTATCGCTTTGACTCTGGCTTTGGTTTATGACGTCAGTGCACTGTCCGTCCTTGTCATCGTGTTATGATATGACAAGGACGGATAGAGTAAAGCTATCACTTTGAGTTAGGCGGTAGGGCCCCGGAGACTTAGAAAAATTTTCGCTGCGCTCAAGGTTAACATAATGAATGTCTTGACATCTAACCCCGGTCACTCACATGTCACATGCGCGCAAACGTTTGTACATTTAATGTTTGCACGTACTTATGTGACACAGACATTCATTCTGTAAATAAAAATTACAATCCATGGTTTTAACCACGTATTGTATTTTGATGAAATTTTTGAGTTCACTCTGTGGTGATCGATGTAATAGCGATTGACCTGCTGAAATACACCCACTCTGTCTCTTGTTATGTCAAATTGTCAAAAGGCCGCGCTCCGATTCACGCCAACAGTGCTCACAGCGTGTGACGTCATTCTTTCTATACCGGTCCAAATCATTATCACGCTGTCAGCACGCTCACGATACTATTGATTCGGACCGCTGCTGCGCTCGTGAGAGCTGAGGGCCTAGCCAAAGTAACATTGGCAAATCTTCGTTATCGCTTCGTTTTCGAAACATGTATGGGATTGACATAAGGTTTCGTTAACAATTGAATTTTAAAACGTCAAATCCATACATGTTTCGAAAGCGAAGCGATAACGAAAATTTGCAAATGTTACTTTGGCTAGGGGGGCAGGCGTGAAATACATAGGTCATAGAAGCGATGCGGCGGAGATAAGGCGCAGATACGGGGGCGATACGGTGCAGACTTGCAGACGTGAGACGGATGCGGCATGAAATACACAGAAGCGACGCGGCTCGGGTAAGGCGGCGATACGGTGCAGATGTGAGACGGTCGGCAAAGGAAATACAGGCTGATTTTGTTTCGAAAAATGAATTAAAAATATTATTAAAGCATTCCAGTTACGGCACCTATGGCTGCAGTTATTAAATAATTTCATTGTTACGATTGGTTAGAAAAAAAAACAATGTACTAAAACTACCGCCTCCATAGCTATGTTATCCTGGTACTTTAGGATCCAAACGACAATTTGCAAAGCTACATTGTACTTTATACATAGTGATGTATTATTTAGTGGTTTCTAGAATTTAAATCTTTGCGTGGCGCAGACATCGCTGCCTTATCATATAGACAAGTCAAAAAATGCCGTTATGAGTTTAGAAGCAAATCATATTAGTTTTTAGTAACCAATGTTTTCTTATTAATTCGACCCCGCTGTATTGAAAATTATGAATGAAAGAAAAAAGCTGAAAAGAAAGATGGTGGCCACTTTTTGATTCAGCGGGGTCTAATTAATCAGTAAGTAATATGATTTGCTTCTAGAACTTCACTTTTTTTTTTCATTCTTGACTGGACAATTACTTAACACTAATCAGAGACTGTCCGAACGTGTTTTTTGCTAAACACTAAACACTAAACGAGCCACTCGCACTAAACACTAATCAAAATGTATACCGGCCATTACGTGAGCGTTGTAAGACTTGTAATGCAGGCTCCCCATTCGCGCCGTGAACACCCGTGAAAGGCGTGAAGCGCGAATGTGGATGGTTTTCGCGCCCGTTCACGGGCTTCGCGCCTGTTCACGCCTTGTTCCCCGTTCGGTGTCGGTGCGCGAACCTCCCGTTCCCGTGAACGCAAGCGCATCCACACTCGCGCGTGAGAACAGTACCGTGCCTTGAGGTTTTTTATTTATTTGAGTCTGGAACCCACACATAAGCATGAATCGGTCCGGGCGTTACCGCGCTCATAGTGCTGTAAGCGTGATTCGGAACACGGCCCCAATATGACAGGAGTGCCAATTTAGGGGTTTTCCCCCTAGATTCAAGGGGAGTTTGGGATTTTTATAGGGGCATTATGAACTTATTGTTAAAATGAAATAATCTGAAAAATTGACATCAAGTTGGTGTAAGGCCTTAGGCTGGCCCCAGACCTACCGGTTCCGTTTCTTTGCTTTGCTGTGCTACCTTGCTTGAAAGACCGCCGGCCAACCAGCGGCTCTATTTTTGAATCGCTCGGCTGGCGTCGAGCGCTCGTTTCTACTGATTTTCGTTCGACAGCTCATACATTTGAGTTGATTTGTCGAACGAAAATCAGTAGAAACGAGCGCTCGACGCCAGTCGATCGATTCAAAAATAGGGCCCCAGGGTAATTTTCAATCTATCGCATTTTGGGACTAGACCAAATTGGCAAGATAGCCATTCGCTTGGTTTTATCAAATATCATCGCCTGGATTGCGAAGTAGGAAGCTTTTAGGAGATATGCCACCCTGAACATGGACTCCGATCGTTAAAAATAACTCGATCGCTTATTTATACAAGATTTTTGGTAAAGCCTTATAAAACTGAATATGGTAGATAGGGACCATAATAAAACTGAACAACTTTTACTATGGGACCAAATCTGAAATCGCGAAAAAAAATGAACTGTTTCATACATTTTGATAATTTCTTTATTAATTTTTGTATAAAACAGCAGTTTTTTTTTAAACGAAAACTAAAACTTCTCGTCGCACCCCAGACGACGATATTTGATAACACCAAACTAATGGCTATCTTGCCAATGTGGTCAGGTCAAAATATACGATAGATTGAAAATGAGCCTCTTGGCCGGCGGTCCATGGTAGAACAGCAAAGCAAAGAAATGAAACCGGTAGGTCTGGGGCCAGCCTTATGAACATGCGTTAATAAGCTGCGTAATAGACTTTCAATGGGGTGTGATACTGAGGAACTAATGGCGCCACAAGCGACGGTCCCAAAGGACCATGCCCATGGGTCTATAGAAGTTCCGGCCCACGGTACATCGTGGTGTACACAGACGAATTGTGTATTAAATGAAAGCATGACATGTCAAAAACTCAATAAACTGAATGTTGGTTAAGAAAATAAGTCGCCTTTTTTAGATAAATCGACTTTTTTTTCGTCAGTATGGGCACAATTTATTTCAACAATCTTTATATCAGAGGCATTTGTTTTATCGTTTTAGTCACTCGAAGTCAATTTTAACTAAATGTAATGTTGTTCACTTTGAATAAACTAACCAGAGCTGCTTCCAGAATCCAATGCATGCGAGAGTCAAGTGGGCATTTCCATTCCAGATTATCGTCATATAAAATAGCGGGGCCTAACTCCAAAGTTCGGGATAGGGTCGGAGACTCGGAGTCCATTAGCGTAAAATGGGTCAAAAAGTAAAGGATGCACGAGAAATACACACTCACTGCAAAACACTTCCAATACAAAACAAAACAACAAAACACAAACAAACGACAATCAAACGTTGTGAAGTCGCCGTCGTCGTACTGACACCATTGTCAAACTGACAGTAGATCAGCCGAGTACATAGTGCTGCCATTGTTCTATTGGAATCGATTACTAAATCGATTTTAATCTTGTTCAGTACTGTTATAATCTAAAAAATATTTTATCATTTCACTGGTTTTAATAAAAACTATATTTTTTGAAGTTATACTCAGTCAAACAAGAATGAGGGCTTTTCCAAAGGACTAAAAACTGTAGGATCGATAGATGGCGTTGATAAATTAAGCACTGTCAACTGAGGTGCGTGCAGAACCTACGCTTTGAGTGCAACCAAAGTTGTGTCCACCGAACGTCACGCCCTAATGTTTGATATGCCGTTAGAGCGAATGGTTGCACTCGGAGCGTAGGTTCTAAACGCGCCTCAGTTGACAGTGCTTAATTTATCAACGCCATCTATCGATCCTACAGTTTTTAGTCCTTTGGAAAAGCCCTCATTGCCGTTACAAATAATGTTAGTAATTAATAATATATTTTGTTGGTATCGATTTTTATATCGCATCGATTGTTTACGAGATTTTTTCGTACCTCGAGCAACGTCACTCGCATAAAAATCTTTGAATTGTTATTAAAATGGTTTTGGTGATGGCGACTTTATAACACAATAATTCCAATTGCATTATTCATAATAAATTCAATAATGATTTTTAAATTTTATGGAAAGTTTGTACACGGTATTTTAAAGTTGGGCCGTAGATGGGCGTAAGCCATTATTTGATTGGTTGTTCCAAATGTCTAATGTCATTTCTGACGTATTTTAACTAATCAAAACCATTGAAAGAGGCCTAATTTTAAAAATCTATCGCAATCGCTTTCATTTGACAGATGGATGTGACACATTGCTGCATTTCTTTGATTAGTTTTTATTTGTGCCAAAAAGAAGCATCAATGTATCAAATCCTGAAAGCGATTGCGATAGATTTTGAAGTTAGACAATTATATATATATAATATTAAAGCTCTGGCGGAAAAAATATAAATGTTATAATTAAAGAGTTTTTGAGGAAATATAAATTGTTTCTTTTTGGGGGGCTTTACAGTCAATTTTGGTGATTTTAGAGGTTTTTGACATGTGCTTAGGGGAAAACATTTTCAGGAGCTGGCAAGCCTGAATCCAATCCAATCCAATTTTGACAATTTCAATTCCATCCATTGTGGCTGACGACTTGATGATTTGGTGTTTTTAATTAATTTATTGGCTTTTGATCTTTAATTTAATAAAGTATTAACATAAACAACGATGACTGTGCAGTTGACTTATACAAAAGATGTCTGAAGCGCAAGGATCGGAGGAGACATCAACTATCGAATTCGATCCTATTTTACCAGATTCTGGAATTTTGTTTTACGAAGAATGCCCACAGGAATATGAAATTGACCCACCCAGGCTGTTACCATTGAAGTCAACGACACAGGTTCGCTTTGAGCAGTTACAGCACGAGGCATCTCGAGTGTGGACAGAAAAACAAAAAACTGCTAAGAAAAACTAAAAGACTGTGCAATAAACAAAGAATAAAAATGGTGTACACTTTATTTGTTATCGAATTAGTCTCTGCGTTCGCTTTAGCAGCTACCTTACTGTACAGATATGGAGACTGCTACAGGAATCACTTGATTGTGACGGTGTCTGTGCTAACAGCATGGTACTTCTCATTTGTTATCATGTTCATCTTGCCAATAGATGTGACAACAGTAAGTATTAGAACGGTTCCTATACGAAATGCTTAGGAAATTAGAAATATTGACAACTAGCTACCAGCCTTCGCTTTGCTTCGGTGTAATGTGGAATTTGACACCATGTATTATAATAATAAACCTTCTTCTTGAATCACTCTTATCTACTAAAAAAACCACAACAAAATCTGTTGTTTTAAACTTTTAGATTTTTCAGAGTATAAAAAAAGTTGCTTCCCGCTGTCTGTTACTATGTATACTTAGATCTTTAAAACTACTCAACAGATTTTAAGATGAATAAATAATGAAAAATATTAGAAAAAATCGACTCACCCGTAGCAACTCAGACGGGATTCGAACCCGCACCCTTGGGATTCCGGCCCAATGCACTACCAATTATGCTACGAGCCACTAATGAGTTTGGCGAAATGTTCTAATATTTTTTACGTTTCCGACCATCTCACCAATGTGAAGAGAATCACTTCGACATTCGAAGGCAGCCCCATTGCACCTGCTGATCTTCAGCGAAAACGTAAAAAGTATTAGAAAATTTCCCCAAACTCATTAGTGGCTCGGTAGCATAATTGGTAGTGCATTGGGCCGGAATCCTAAGGGTGCGGGTTCGAATCCCGTCTGAGTTGCTACAGGTGAGTCTATTTTTTCTAATATTTTTCATTATTTATTTATTCATCTTAAAATCTGTTGTGTAGTTTTAAAGATCTAAGTATACATAGTAACAGACAGCGGGAAGCAACTTTTTTTATACTCTGCAGTGATTTATGAAAAGCATTAAAACTATAAATTTTACTAAATGAGAAAAACTGAAAACTACTATATTTCTCAGCTGCAACTAATTTGAGGTTAAAAATTACCCTTCTCTTTTCAGACGGTATATCGGCAGTGTTTACTAAACAACAATATAACCGTTGTACCCCAAAATCAAGTTACAGCAGGCAACGATTCCACCACTGCGGCACCACCTGTCAACCCGTGTGAAAAGCCCTGGAGCTATGTGCCGGACAATGTCTTTCCTAATCTCTGGAGAGTGGTTTATTGGACCTCACAATGTTTGACTTGGTAATTAAAACTTAATTTAATTACCCATCATTTATGTAATGAGTAAGAGATCTGATATTCAGATCCATATTTACCTAAAGTCAGATGTTGGGAATTATGGAAAGCACTTTTTTATCGTAAAAATCTAAGGATTTTAACCAAATCCAAGGATTCCGGTATTAACCAATTTTAGTGTATACTTCTTGATCTATATGATTTAACACAAATATACACATTTTTTATATTTTAACAAACCACTTCCATAATAATATGATAACCAACAATTGACTTTAGATAAATATTCATCCGAATATCCATTAATAAGACACAAAATGACAAAACATATTGTGTATTGGCACCATGCACGCTTTTAGCGCCACTTAGCTTTTTACAACTTTGTTGGCTCTGAACTGACCGTTTTGACATTTTGATATGTAATGGCGGCATTGTGACAAAATATTAAAAAATGTTATACATATTGTGTTATTAATGTAAATTTCAAAATTACTGTGATTTGGGTGGACAAAGAGTTGTGAAATCATTTTTGGTCATTTAAATTAAATATGACAAGTAAGATCTATTCAAAAAGAGTGTTTTATTTTGGTTAAATCAAGGTTTGTTTACTTCTTTTTTAGTTGTAAATTTTGTAAAACAAAAGGATAAAGTTACTTTAATAATTTTATTAAGTCATAATAAACATATATAATTGCTTCTGTATTGCTAGTTATAAATTAAATATCGTTTTCAAACAGATTACAGAGCCTACATTATTTCTACTTTTTGCCACCATGAGCGCTGCGATCGATTATTATACCTTTGCACCCAGCGAATAGTGTTCTTAGAAATTGAAACTTCAATTTTTATTTATTACATTAAACTTAAAACTATGTTTGAATAATCAGAATCTTTTAACACCTAGGCTAGCATAAGTACACTTATATTATTTTGATTTCAGGCTCATAATGCCGATGATGCAGTCTTACAGTAAAGCTGGTGACTTCACTGTAAAAGGCAAACTCAAGTCTGCCCTCATAGACAACGCTATATACTATGGCTCATACTTGTTCATATGTGGCATCCTCCTCATATACCTAGCCTTCCAACCCAATGTTTACTTGGATGGGCCAAAAATAAAGGCCATCGCGTCATCAGCGAGTAACACATGGGGTCTATTCTTGTTGATCCTTTTACTTGGATATGCTCTGGTGGAAGTACCGAGAAATTTGTGGAACAACTCTAAGAAGAACTACTCTTTAACATACAGTTACTTCAAAATGGCTAAATTAAGTACTGATAAATGTGAAGCAGAGGAAACTGTTGATGAAATTCTTGATGTAAGTTATTACAGCCCGCACAGATAAAGAATCGGACTGGAAATTTCAGTAAACTGCGCTTGCCACAATAAGTATGAGTGAGAGAGTGATAAAGGTTGTGGGATATGGTGTGAGAGCGAGAAGTGATTAATTAGTGAACATTTACAATGCCATTTTCAATCCCATTCTTTAACGGGGTGGGTGGTAAGAGCGGTTAACCAAAATTTCCAGCCCCATTCTTTATCTGCGTGGGTTGTATTTTTTCTATTTGATCCTAATTTCATAGAGCAAGGTTTTTAATTTTTCAAACATTTGGTACAGAGTCTTCAAGCCGCTACAACAGCGATAGGACCAGATCATCCCCTACACCGCCACGTAGAGACCATCATACAAAAGTTACCGATACAGTTGAGGGACCGTCTTAACTCACGAGCGCCACCGTACAGGCCGGCGCCGCCATCATTCAAATCTCTTGTTAACTTGCATAAAAAGGTATGTCAATATTTCAAGTACTTAGATTTATCATATTGCCATATGTTTTTATAGTTTAAACATATTTAGACTTGTGTACTGGAGGTAAGTTCTTGATTGAGATTTGGGCACGCGTACCTCACCGCTACGCGTGCCCAAAATACGCAACCCCCACCCGATTTAAAGATATATGCCTCGTACTGTATTGGTATTCTTATTTTTCATTCTGTATGAATTTAGAAAATATGGTGAGACAATCTATTCTTCAAGTTAGATTGCAGCTGACAGCTCTATGAAATGTGACCGCAATCGTTTTAATTCAGACAATCAAAGCGCTGCACGTGCTGCAACGCACAGAGACGCAGTGGGGCATGATGCTGGAGCGCATCTTCCACCTGGAGGATGTATCCACCAACCTGCGCGCGCCCGACAAGCGCTTCCAGCACTCGTTCCACACGCCGCGGCCGCGGCTGCAGCGCTTGTTGTACCCGCCGCTGGTCGGTGAGTACGCACTATGTAGGACACCTGGACGTGGCCACCAACCTGCGCGCGCCCGACAAGCGCTTCCAGCACTCGTTCCACACGCCGCGGCCGCGGCTGCAGCGCTTGTTGTACCCGCCGCTGGTCGGTGAGTACGCACTATGTAGGACACCTGGACGTGGCCCCCAACCTGCGCGCGCCCGACAAGCGCTTCCAGCACTCGTTCCACACGCCGCGGCCGCGGCTGCAGCGCTTGTTGTACCCGCCGCTGGTCGGTGAGTACGCACTATGTAGGACACCTGGACGTGGCCACCAACCTGCGCGCGCCCGACAAGCGCTTCCAGCACTCGTTCCACACCTGCAGCGCTTGTTGTACCCGCCGCTGGTCGATGAGTACGCACTATGTAGGACACCTGGACGTGGCCACCAACCTGCGCGCGCCCGACAAGCGCTTCCAGCACTCGTTCCACACCTGCAGCGCTTGTTGTACCCGCCGCTGGTCGGTGAGTACGCACTATGTAGGACACCTGGACGTGGCCACCAACCTGCGCGCGCCCGACAAGCGCTTCCAGCACTCGTTCCACACGCCGCGGCCGCGGCTGCAGCACTTGTTGTACCCGCCGCTGGTCGGTGAGTACGCACTATGTAGGACACCTGGACGTGGCCCCCAACCTGCGCGCGCCCGACAAGCGCTTCCAGCACTCGTTCCACACCTGCAGCGCTTGTTGTACCCGCCGCTGGTCGGTGAGTACGCACTATGTAGGACACCTGGACGTGGCCACCAACCTGCGCGCGCCCGACAAGCGCTTCCAGCACTCGTTCCACACCTGCAGCGCTTGTTGTACCCGCCGCTGGTCGGTGAGTACGCACTATGTAGGACACCTGGACGTGGCCCCCAACCTGCGCGCGCCCGACAAGCGCTTCCAGCACTCGTTCTACACCTGCAGCGCTTGTTGTACCCGCCGCTGGTCGGTGAGTACGCACTATGTAGGACACCTGGACGTGGCCACCAACCTGCGCGCGCCCGACAAGCGCTTCCAGCACTCGTTCCACACCTGCAGCGCTTGTTGTACCCGCCGCTGGTCGGTGAGTACGCACTATGTAGGACACCTGGACGTGGCCACCAACCTGCGCGCGCCCGACAAGCGCTTCCAGCACTCGTTCCACACGCCGCGGCCGCGGCTGCAGCGCTTGTTGTACCCGCCGCTGGTCGGTGAGTACGCACTATGTAGGACACCTGGACGTGGCCCCCAACCTGCGCGCGCCCGACAAGCGCTTCCAGCACTCGTTCTACACCTGTAGCGCTTGTTGTACCCGCCGCTGGTCGGTGAGTACGCACTATGTAGGACACCTGGACGTGGCCACCAACCTGCGCGCGCCCGACAAGCGCTTCCAGCACTCGTTCCACACCTGCAGCGCTTGTTGTACCCGCCGCTGGTCGGTGAGTACGCACTATGTAGGACACCTGGACGTGGTCACCAACCTGCGCCCGACAAGCGCTTCCAGCACTCGTTCCACACCTGCAGCGCTTGTTGTACCCGCCGCTGGTCGGTGAGTACGCACTATGTAGGACACCTGGACGTGGTCACCAACCTACGCCCGACAAGCGCTTCCAGCACTCGTTCCACACGCCGCGGCCGCGGCTGCAGCGCTTGTTGTACCCGCCGCTGGTCGGTGAGTACGCACTATGTAGGACACCTGGACGTGGCCACCAACCTGCGCGCGCCCGACAAGCGCTTCCAGCACTCGTTCCACACCTGCAGCGCTTGTTGTACCCGCCGCTGGTCGGTGAGTACGCACTATGTAGGACACCTGGACGTGGCCACCAACCTGCGCGCGCCCGACAAGCGCTTCCAGCACTCGTTCCACACCTGCAGCGCTTGTTGTACCCGCCGCTGGTCGGTGAGTACGCACTATGTAGGACACCTGGACGTGGCCACCAACCTGCGCGCGCCCGACAAGCGCTTCCAGCACTCGTTCCACACGCCGCGGCCGCGGCTGCAGCGCTTGTTGTACCCGCCGCTGGTCGGTGAGTACGCACTATGTAGGACACCTGGACGTGGCCACCAACCTGCGCCCGACAAGCGCTTCCAGCACTCGTTCCACACCTGCAGCGCTTGTTGTACCCGCCGCTGGTCGGTGAGTACGCACTATGTAGGACACCTGGACGTGGTCACCAACCTGCGCCCGACAAGCGCTTCCAGCACTCGTTCCACACCTGCAGCGCTTGTTGTACCCGCCGCTGGTCGGTGAGTACGCACTATGTAGGACACCTGGACGTGGTCACCAACCTGCGCCCGACAAGCGCTTCCAGCACTCGTTCCACACCTGCAGCGCTTGTTGTACCCGCCGCTGGTCGGTGAGTACGCACTATGTAGGACACCTGGACGTGGTCACCAACCTACGCCCGACAAGCGCTTCCAGCACTCGTTCCACACGCCGCGGCCGCGGCTGCAGCGCTTGTTGTACCCGCCGCTGGTCGGTGAGTACGCACTATGTAGGACACCTGGACGTGGCCACCAACCTGCGCGCGCCCGACAAGCGCTTCCAGCACTCGTTCCACACCTGCAGCGCTTGTTGTACCCGCCGCTGGTCGGTGAGTACGCACTATGTAGGACACCTGGACGTGGCCACCAACCTGCGCGCGCCCGACAAGCGCTTCCAGCACTCGTTCCACACGCCGCGGCCGCGGCTGCAGCGCTTGTTGTACCCGCCGCTGGTCGGTGAGTACGCACTATGTAGGACACCTGGACGTGGCCACCAACCTGCGCCCGACAAGCGCTTCCAGCACTCGTTCCACACCTGCAGCGCTTGTTGTACCCGCCGCTGGTCGGTGAGTACGCACTATGTAGGACACCTGGACGTGGTCACCAACCTGCGCCCGACAAGCGCTTCCAGCACTCGTTCCACACCTGCAGCGCTTGTTGTACCCACCGCTGGTCGGTGAGTACGCACTATGTAGGACACCTGTACCTTGATTACGTAAAGCTGTTGCTAACAATTCTCGATTGAAATCGATTGAAAGCGCGGTTGCATTGCTGCTTTAGTTAAGATAGTTGTCACATTGGTTCTTACTAAAGCAGCGATGTACTATGGGCAACAGCGACGCTTAACCAGTTTGCAACAAAATTCGTGTGCGCGCGTATCGCCCCTACACGAACTAAACGTATGGTTGTGACGGCGCGGCGTGCAAGCGATTTTGACCTTAGCAGTGGTTAAGCGTCGCTGTTGCCCATGGTACCTGCGATTTCTGTCAGAGCTGATTGCAACAAAGTTACGTAATTACCCTACTGGAGCTGGCCAACGACCGACCGACCAGCGCTTCCAGCACAATAAATACAAATAAGAAATCTTTAGTTTGTCTTGGCCTCGTTTCTAAAACAATTTCTAAACTATATTTCTTAATAATAATAATATGCTTGAAATAAAACACTTTTTAACGTATACTAGCGCTGTTTTATTGAAAGTACTTTGTACTTTGAAAAATTCCTATAAAGGAAAAATTGCATTGCTGATTGCAGCAATGAAATTTTTCCTTTTTAGGAATTTGTTAAGAAATTGAATTTGAAAATTGCAACAACTGTTGTAAAATTAAGACGTCATAGGCATTTATCGCGACATCCGACAGCAGCGTCACGCATCATGTTCAGCAATGTGTTGCGCGTCAAGTCGAGTCTTAAACTCAACTATTTAAGACAGAAATGAAACAGATCGTTTTCAGCACAATAATTTTCATTGGCGGGTGAACAGTCTGGTGCCCACCCCAGAAAAAAACCTGATAATATTTTTCTATTGCCTTTCAAAGCTCTAACTTCCAGGGGGGCCCCCTGGAAATTGTCTCTAGATACACCAATGGTAATTATCGCCCTCGTTCCAGAGTGGTACTGGGAGTGCTTCCTGCGGCAGTACTTCCTGAAGTCGATGGCGGTGGCGACGGGTGCCATGTCGCTCATGATCATCTGGTCCGAGATGACCTTCTTCTCCACGAGGCCTGTGCTCTCCATCTTCGCCCACATTGTCACCGCTACCAAGAACACTTACAACTATGCCGCTATACTGGTAACTATGAAAAAAAATAAAATGAAAAATTCTTTATTCTCAAATAAGCTTACATAATAAGCATTTATAACCCTACCACCCATTATGACGTCTTTTAGCTGACAAGAAAAATGGGCGAAAAAACTTATCAGCTTTGTCAAATGGAACGATGATTTCCAGACATCACATTAACATAGATTAACAAATAAATAACATTATTTAATTAGCTCATTTCTATGATGCACTTGTATGTCAAAAATGTCAATTTTGCTACTAGAAGAAATTCGACAATGCCACTAGTGACTCGGTAGCTCAGCGGTCAGAGCATTGGACCGGACATCGCTCGGTCGCGGGTTCAATTCCCATCCGAGACTTGATTTAGTGCGGATCATATTTTTCTAGTATATTATTTAGTATTGTATAAAAATAGCATTGTGAATGCAAAAATCTCATTTAAAAATGTAATTTTAGATGAAGACAAAAGCTATGATAAGCCTGCTGTTCCATAGTTATTAAAACTGAACTAGTCAGTGCTTCCGTGTTTTTAAGAAATCGTTTTTTGTTTTTGTTATGTGTTCTGTATATTCCACCTGGTAGTCACGAAAATGAATATTTGGTTATGTTCAAAATTATAGAACAATTAAATGCTAGTTATAAAAAAATGATAGTGATAGGAGATTTTAACCCATTTTCTTGTTCGTCGGAAGTAACAAATTATTTTGAATACTTTCAATCTTTTTGTGGATTTGCTCAGAGCAACAAAGTGGGTAATTGTGACAATCGATCATTGGACTTAGTGTTGAGTTCGTTTGACGAGGAGGATTGTGTGAGAGTGCGGGCGGCAGATTCTTGCCTGGTGAGCGTCGATAAGTACCATCCGCCACTGGAAGTGACGGTGATGGCATCGTCCATCACCACTGGGAGCCCCGCTCGCGACTTACTGACATGTACACCTACAGTATCCAGCATAGACACAGGTACCGTTACATATAATTTTTACAAAGCGGATTTCTTACTATTATATTCGCTAATAAATAACATTGATTGGACCCCAATTTATTCGTTGGATTTAGAACAAAGTTTAGATTATTTTTACAAGGAAATTAATTTAATATTTGAAAAGTGTGTACCGAAAAAAAAAGGTAAACAGAGAGGTTCTGGTAGGATTTACCCCGAATGGTACACGGGCGAAATTATCGGGTTAATAAAATATAAAGCAATTTTACATAAAAAATATAAGACAACCGGATTAGAAACTGACTTTAAAAAATTTTCAGAGTTGCGAACTAAAGTAAAAAACATCCTAGTTGCCACACATAATCAATATAGAAACTGTGTACAAAATAATCTCAAAAAGGACCCGAAGTCCTTTTGGAATTATATTAATACAAAAAAGAGCAACCGTAAATCGAGAAACATTTTGAAGGATGGGGAGGTTTTGACGGACGAACAGTGTGTTTTCGAGTTTGCTAGATATTTTCATTCTGTTTACAGTAAACAGAGAGCCGAATTGAAGGTGAGCACCGCGATAGAAAATGCCGGTGGGGGTAACGGGGCGGCTCGAGTTCACTTGAATCAGTTACAACTCAGTGACGTAATAACTGCGCTTAAACAACTAAAGCCAAAAACATCGGCCGGACCTGATGGTATTCCACCATTCATTTTTAAAGATTGTAGGTTAGTTCTAGCGAAGCCACTGCTTCACATTTTCAATAAGTGTTTAGACTTAGCCGTATTTCCAGAAAGATGGAAAATCACAAAGGTTGTTCCGGTTCCAAAAGGAACTGGGGCAAGTGTTGAAGATCATAGACCCGTAGCAGTACTTTCAACACCCGCAAAGGTGTTTGAGTCTACTTTACATAGAATCATATACCAACAGGTACACTCACAATTAACGGAGGCACAACACGGCTTTAGACCAGCTCGAAGCACTTCAACCAACCTTCTTGCACTAGTCGCTGAATTAATACCAACAGTAGATGGTGGGGGACAAACCGATGCTACATACTTTGATTTTAAAAAAGCGTTTGATTTGGTAAATAACGATGTGCTTCTTAAAAAAATGGCAGGATTTGGTTTCACCCCACATCTATTGAATTTTTTCGCTAGCTACATGACAGATAGACAGCAGTATGTGGAGTACGAGGGGCATAGATCGAAACCGTATTTTACATGGTCTGGCGTAAGTCAGGGATCAAACCTGGGTCCTTTGGAATTTTTAATCATGATAAATGATTTGCCTGAGGTCGTGAAGAATTCAAAATGTTTATTGTTTGCGGACGACCTTAAGTTGTCGTTGAAAATAAAAAACGTAGAGGATGGTAACAAACTCCAAGAGGACATAGATAGGGTGGTTAAATGGAGTCAAGAGAACATGTTACAATTCAACACATCGAAATGTCAAGCGATGTCTTTTACTCGCAAACAGACCCCCATAGAATACCTCTATAACATTGATGGAGCTCCTTTATGTAGGGTAGTACAGGTTAGGGATTTAGGAGTAAAATTTACAGCGGATTTATCATTTAAAGACCACATAGTAGACATTTGCAAAAAGGCTTTCAGAACATTAGGATTTATGATGCGAACGGTAAATAATTTCACAAATGTACAAGCCATTATAGCTTTGTATAATACATTAGTTAGGAGTCATTTGGAATTCAACGCGATGATTTGGACCCCTCATGAACAGAAATATAATCTTATGTTGGAAAGGGTACAGAACAAATTTGTTAGGTATTTATACTTAAAACTCTATGGAGTTTACCCTTTTTACCCATTACAGTATCCAACATTATTCGTTTTGGGTATGGTAGGATACAACCAGCTAGGAGTTAGGAGGGAGCTCAGTCTGGTTTCATACATTTTTGCGGTACTTAGAGGTAAGATAAATAATACGGAGGTGCTAGGGATGATGTGTATTTGTGTTCCAAATGAATACGTCTGGCGACGGCGCCGGCCGAACCTACTGGAGGTGCCTACAGCTCGCACGAACTTACTGCGCAAAGCTCCACTGACGCGCGCATTCCACACAATCAACCTCATTGATAAAGAAACGGATTTGTTTATTTGTTCTCTAAGTGAATTCACAAAATTAGCTGCGTGGATAATTTGTTATAAGTTATAAGTAGGCATAACAAAAATGCTGTAACTATCGCATTGGGTTAGATAGTACCTGTAATAATAGTTATAAGTTTGTGTTTGTAAAAATAAATAAATAAATAAAATAAATAAAATACTTAATAAAATTTTTTTTTCGACATCAGCCAAATGTCCCCGCTTCTGGGGCACAGGCCTTCCTTATGGGCGGATAAGAAGGATGGGCCATATCCCACCACGCGGGCCCAATAACGGCTTAGATAATAAATTTTTGGTCACCTATCCCATGACCAACCCTAACGAAAGTTGCTTAACCTTCGCAATCGCAGGGCCAGGGGCTAAACCACTGCGCCACCAATCTCCTCAAGTTTTTATTAATCCTTGCTATTTCCTGAACTATTTTTTTTTGCCAGTGCCATAACTATCGAGTCATTTTGAACTTGCCATCCAAAGAAACTAAACAACTTTCTCTAATTCACTTCTCAAGCTTACGCGCTCACTATACAAGAAATGAAACACTTTTAACGGATACTAGCGCAGCGCGGTTTTATAAAAGTACTTTGGTAATTAGTTGGTATTTGGTTTGATTTTCCCGACGTTTTAACTTTCTCTAAGAAACATGTCTCGAATTTCGGCACAAAATTTTGTTCATCCCATACTAAATTGATCACGTGGTCTCTTTGATGTGTATGGATAGTCGATTTTATTTTTACATATTTGGCCATGTGTTGCTTAGAGAAATTTGTTCAGTTTCATGGACTGACACGGTTTTGACGCAGATCGTCACTTTCGCAAATGGTCACTTTCGCAAATGGTCACTTTCGCAAAACGTCACTTTCGTAGAATGTCATTCAATTTTTTTTCTTTTTTTTCATTATTGTGAATGACATTCTGCGAAAGTGACGTTTTGCGAAAGTGACCAAATTTTTCGCGATGACCATTTGCGAAAGTGACGAACTGCGTCAAAACCCTGAATACATCCTCAAAATTTTGATGGTGAATACAAAATGACCTTGTATATACTGTTTTTCTTTTACAGTGGATATCAACAATAATAATCGGGTACATGTTCTACTGCGCCTACTCGACCGTTCTCAAGATCCGGTTCTTGAACCTGTACTACCTGGCGCCGCACCACCAGACCAACGAGTACAGTTTGATATTCTCGGGCATGATGGCGTGCCGGCTGACGCCCGCCATGTGCCTCAACTTCTTGAGTTTGGTGCATATGGACGCGCGGATGTCTAGCAATGAACAGGGCGCGATTGTGGAGACATCCTACACTAAAGTAAGTGACTTTAGCTTTTCTAAGTTTACAATCAGTTGTTTTAACAATGAAATTACTCAAATCCACTGTAAATAACCCAAAAAAAATACAGTTAGAGTGAACAAAAGGGTGCGCTCATAGGCATGTTTTTTAAAAGGTCAATGGCCTTAAATTCATTGACCTAGGTGACCTTGGGTCAATGACCCAAATTGGCACAGAATATAATATAATAGTACTAAACATACAGAAGCCCATCCGCGCGAGGACAATCAAATAATAAGCTACTATCGCTGCACGACAATAAAGTGCAATTTCAAATTGGACAGCGCTGCATGCCTATTATTATAATCACCCCGAAGCGTTTTTCTTTCTCTCGCGTAGCTCGGTCTCAACCTACACATGACATCCCTCGTGCGCTGGCTCGACTGAGTGAGCCGCGAGACTGGCTAACATTAAAGTTTAAGGGCGGAGTGAGACCCGCCTGACTATTAGCCATTTCTAATGTCCCCACTGCTGGGGCACAGACCTTCCTTCTTATCCCAATGGTGGATAAGGAGGATGGGCCACCCACCACGCGGGCCCAATGTGGGTCGGTGATTGTTAACGACTGCAAATGCAGCCGGGACCAACGGCTAAACGTGCCTTCTGAAGCACGGGCTTCTTGTGATAATACATTTTGGTCACCCATCCCATGACCGACCCTTGCGAAAGCTTAACCTCCGCAATCGCTGGGCCAGGTGCTTAACCACTGCGCCACTATCTGCTCCAACCAAATTATTTATTTACATTCTGTCAGCATATTTTTATTGTCACCCTATTGTTATAAAACAAAAAAGACCAATGACATGACACGTGTTACAGTCTGTTAGTATGCGAAGATTAATTAACTGCTAGAACGAAAGCTATGTGATTCAATAAAGAATTAACACCAGTCTCAGATGACTTTGGATCGACTGAGCAAAGAGGATTGAATAAATGGTTATGTTTGTCCCATAAAGTTTATATATTTCCGCTAAGTATATTAACTTTATGGTTTGTCCCTATTTACATAGTATGTGACACAGATAATGGGTCACAAGCACAACCGTCGAAATGTAACGTAGTAATACATTTCGATGGTCAGAACAAATGACACGTGTTCATGATGTGCAGATAATGGGTCACATGGAAGTGCTGGGCATCATCGCGGCCGGGTTCAACATTTACTTCCCGATGCTGGTAGTACTGCTGTGCGCCGCGACCTACTTCTCGCTCGGCAGCCGCCTGCTCTCCATGTGCGGCTTCCACCAGTTCGTGGGAGACGATGACCTTACGACGGACCTTGTCGATGAGGGTAGGGAGATCGCTAAAAGAGGTAAGTACAGAGAACAATTACCACTTCCCATACCACAGAATAGATGATAGTACAGGTACCCATACTCATACCCAACGGTCCGTACATACGCAAGCACTTTTCCAATACATTTCTTATGCGAAACTGCTAAAGAATGGAATGCGCTGCCTGCTCATGTGTTCCCCGATAGTTACAACCTTGGTATCTTTAAGGCAAGGGTGAATAGGCATTTCCTGGGCAAGCGTGCTACATCTTAGACCACAATATCCTGTTTACCAAACAAGATGGTAGTCAAATGTCTGCCCAGTTACCAAAAAAAATACAAGCGTTGACCTCTCAAATAGCTTTTTTTAAAGTTCATGTACCTATATAATGATAATAAAATTACATTTTGAATAGTTGCTATGATCGTAGAACACTAGTAAATATTAAATTTTAATTTTGCAATCAGAAAAATATGTCAATATGTTCTAGTTTGTAATATTGGCAGTCTTTATGATTTTTCTCTATATCGATCGGTACTGCCGATTTTATTTTAGTTACCAATTTATAAAATAATAACAATAGAAATGCAAATAGCTGTCCTTCTTTAGTGTTCTGTTCGCGATAATTAGGAATACAAAACATTATCATATAACGACCTATTTCTATAACTTATTTTCAGGAAGAATAGGATGGATCAGCTACAATTACATAAAGCTACATTAATTGCTCCCATTTAACATAAATATCAAAGCATCAAATCTTTAGTAGGCCTATCTCTAGTAGGGCCTACATTATTGAAATAAAACTTTTATGAATGGACCCATAATATCTAGTTGAATATGTTCCTTACCAGAAAAACGCAAGCGCTTGCGCGCGGAAGAGTCGATGTCGCGGCGGCGCGACTACAACAGCCGGTACTCGAACTACCGCGCCGGCGACGCGCGCATAGACCGTGACGGAGGTAACACTGCTGCCTTTATTCATATTAGTTTTAATGATAAAAAAAACGTAATGTAATAATTTCTTTCCCTATAGTGAGATAACTAGTATATCTTTCCCTATAGTGATGTGACACTTTCAGAAGTGAAAAGTTAGGTACGGCTCGCCTTAGAGGTAGCGTTGTCAACACGACCGATATGGCCCAACATAGCTATATCTTATCGCCAGTTTACGCGACATTAGTG
Source organism: Agriphila tristella (assembly GCA_928269145.1). Lineage (NCBI taxonomy): Eukaryota > Metazoa > Arthropoda > Insecta > Lepidoptera > Crambidae > Agriphila > Agriphila tristella. Next base: position 22,095,191 of record OV743436.1, on the reverse strand, counting down.
GTGCAGTGGTCAACATGCCGGTCTACCACGAAAGAGGTCCTGGGTTCGACTCCCGGTCGGGCAGAAAAAATGATGATGAAATTTAATTTCTGTGACAGGTCTAGGTGTTAACTATGTATAATGAGCAGTGATCGGAGTAGGTAGATTGATTTTACGTACTTGAATCATGAGTAGTCATAGAAATCGTAACATGGATAAGCCTTTTTTTTGTAATTTCGTTTTGATACTTACGAGATTGAATCAAATATTGTGAATGTTTGCATGCATGTGAATGCAACATTAACAGTAAGTATTATTAACGGAGTCCCACTTTACGTTTGCTACGTTTTTACTCAAGTTTAGCCATGCCATAGTTTTTAATTCCGGAGGCATATCCATATTAATATATACGTGTCAGTTTGTTGACCCCAAATCAATCTACCTAGCCCGATCACTGCTTATTCCAGATATACACAGACCTGTCAAATTCTTATGTGCCAAAAGCAAAATATTATGTGTTTTCTTAAAGTTTAGCTATTAAAACCAGTGAGTGTTACCAATTTTTTATGAGTTTGCGCTCCTGCGCCGCGGTTTTTATACCTACCGGGTCCGGTGACCGGGCCCGGTAAAAATGGCCGGGCCCGGTGGGTGTCAAATAGTGCACCGGGCCCGGGCGGGCCCGGCCCGGCCGGGCCCGGTTTGCAATCTCTATTTATAACATCTTCAATCTGATTGGTCAGAATCAAAACATATTGCTAATGGGTTTTGAAGTTATTTCGTAATTTTGCCGAATTAAATTCTAAAGCTTTGCTTAGTTTGGGGCTAGATGGCGCTATTGTGAAATTGTCCAAGCATTTATTTGTTATTATTACTGTTTCGCAACATTCTGATTTTATGTAGCAATTAATTTTTGTGATCAATAATTCATTGCATATTTCGAACACATATCTATCTCGCCTTCCAAACGTTTATGCTATCAGTTATTGTGCATGTCTGTCGCATTTCAGCCCGCACCGGGCTCCTAAACGACGTGGACTCAGATTACTATGTCACCGCGGCCACAGATCGAAGCCCCCCAGAGCTGCCAGTCACAGACTACCAGCGGGCAGAAATGCCTTACAACCGACCAGACTTAGCTTTAGAAGACGAGATCGAAGAACGCTTCGGTAGAAGCACGCAGTCTTCTATAAGAACGGACTTCGATGATAGAAGCAAGATGACGATGCCACAGAGAGGCCTATTCGACGATGTTTAATACACAATACAATAAAGTTTAAGTGAATTTGTGTATTTTTAAATTTTAAGAGACGCATATGTGTATAGTGGTGGCGTAATGCTTTGAAGTTTTAGTTAATTATATGTAATTAATCGTTTATTTATAGTCAGCGACGAAAGTTCGTTACTTGATAAGTCCACTATGACCACTCGCTGAAAATTAAGTAAAGTGTACAAATAACGTACAGATTACGTAAAACTCAGATCTCTTCACTAAGGCCCGTATTTATAAACACCTATTAACGTTAAGAGCTATCTAGATCAAGCTATTTAGATCAAGAATATAGCTCTCAACCAGTGTTTCTTTCAGACAAAATTCTCCGGGGGGGCAATTAAGTGGTTAGGGGGAGCTCGACTGTCGATCACTACACTAGTTTGTCCGTCTACCTACACACAACACATTTTTCTCCGGGGGGGCACTAAGGCTGCTCCGGGGGGCACTGCCCCCCGAACAAGTACCTGAAAGAAACACTGCTCTCAACGTTGAGAGCAGTTTACAAATACGGGCCCAAGTGTCTAGTCTAGCCACACTATCCCGAATTTACGCGACCGACGTTCGGCAATATTACGCCTGCAATGCTATTTGGATGACTGACGACACATTATGCCGAAATTACGTCGCGTTTTTTTATAATAATTGCGTTGCCGCCGAACTTCGGTCGCGTAACTTCGGCATAGTGTGTAAATTTTGTAATCCATTGTTGATTAGTGAAAGATCGAAGTCTAGAACTACAAAATTCACTTTCATATCGCTGCGCTGTTCAAATTTGTATAAATGGCCTTAATAATTAGTCCTATGATTCTATCTAATATTCGTTCTTTTTTCTGACCTAATAGGTATATTGTTAAGGAAACCAAAAATTGGGAAAAATGACGCGTACAAGATGTTCAGGATATTACAAATCTAGATGTATTTAAGGTTATGGCATTATGTTGTAAGGTGACTGGGTCAAAGTGCGCCATACTTTTTTCATAGTTGACTTTGGTGCAATATAACTTGTGTTTAAATTCACATATGATACCTGTCGTGATACCATAGGGATCTGTGATATTTTGCAAATACAACCAATGTGGTGTCATTGGAATCTGACTTTAAAATAGTAATTTTTAGCACAAAATTATAAAACATGGACCGTAGGCGCACTTTCCCGACAAATCGGGTAAGTGCGCCTGGTATTAATAAAACGCAATAATGAAGCATTAGAATTAAAACATACACATATTATTTTGAGAAAACAGGCTTTAAAACGCATAATATATATTTTTTTTCTCATAGCTACATTCTAGAAGAATCTATGATATTCAAACCAAATTTCGGCTAAGTGCGCCATACAGTCTTAAATCAGAGGCTGTGAACCTTTTTTCTAAATAGTGATAATCGAGTTTCAAATATATTTTTTGATGGAATACAATGCTGAGGAACTATTTGATATAACTACTAAAGAGGGACTAAGATAAGGTTTGTAACCTCTGAATTGGGGCAAAGTGCGCCATATAAAAAGTCAGTATGGCGCGCTTCCCCAACTATACAAATATGAAGTTAAAATATTTGACCTGCGAAAAATATAAAATAATTACTAGATAGGAGGGAAATAAAGTCAGAGTCTTTTAGCAAAATATTTAAATTGTGCACATACTTAACTCGTTTATCGATCGAAACACTATTTCTTGAGTTTTATGACGATGACCATACCCATAGTCATCTCTGCTCACCACTTTGAATGTCAGTGAAAATAAAATGGCGGATTTCTCAAGAACGCGTGACGACAGCCATCTGTGTCTATTACCAAAAACTATGATTTTAGTTTGTAGCATGGATGTAAGATGTGTTTTCGAGATATTTGTGGTAGGTGCACTTGCCCGCTAGGCGCACTTGGCCCCGGTAACCTTAAATACTGTGACCGTAAAATTAATTTTGAAAATTAGTCAAAAGCAAAAGCCAGTGTAGTAATGATAAAAATGAATTTGGCATAATAATCGGATAGTATTATATAAATTATGTTTTATAAATTAGATTTAAAATCAATGTTTACTTGTGTTTATTATTTATAAAGTTTATTGTACAAATTTAAACTTAGCTTCGTCCATACTTGATGATATGATAACAATTCGTTAAGCATTTTTGAATATTCCTATAACAAACAAGATAACTTATCGTTTGTGCAGCTTCTAATTTGTAGGTAAAAGTATTTAGAAAACTTGTTTGTTTTTGCCTTCTTAGATTTAGCTTTGCAGTAGTTTTTAATTTCTAAGCTACCACAGGGTTTTAGTATTTCATAGCATTACCATTTAAAGCCTAATAAAATACCAATGTGAAATTTTTATTATATTCTTATTACAGATTTCAAAAAAAAATGTGTTAAAAAGGAGGAGGTTACAGTCAGTGGCACGAATCATGAAATCGGGTGGGGATTGCGCGGAACGCGTATTTTGGGCATGCGTAGCGGTGAGGGGCGCGGGCGGCGGGAGAGGGGCGCGCGCTATTGGTCGTTCACAACAGCACATGCGCGAACTTATCCCCACTCCGTCGAAAAATTTTCATGATTCGTGCCACTGACTGTAGCATATAGTTCTTACTAGTCTTTCTCTAGCAGTGGTTCTATCTAGATATTAGTGTAGACAGTTATACTCACTTGACCTTAATAATAAACTAAGGGTAGTATTTAATCGGGTAACAATAAATTCCCATTTTGGGTATCAAAGATACTGAATACAGCGTACTGAAATACTAAGTGGGCGACAGAGCGAGGGCGACTACAGATATTGTAAATGGGTGACTTAAAAATACAAATTGAGTGACTAATTATTCAGAGCGGGCGACCAAATTACTATTTCGGCGACAACCTTAGGGCACACAAAACATTTAAAATTAGGCAGATACCTATTTTATTTATAAAAAAGTTGACTATTATCCTAATCGAGATGACAAAAACAAATAAGTAACACGGAACAAACAAGAAAGTAACCTAATAAAAACGAGCTAAAATACCATGTTGGGTAGCTTAAATCAGTAATATAGTTACGTACTTGGTATAATAGTTGCCCACTCAGTATTTTAGTCACCCATTTAGATTATTTGTCACCCACATGTAGTCGCCCGTTTTCAGTATTTTTGTAATCCTTTGTTTGTCGCCCGTTTAGTTATTTTGTCGCCCAAAAAATAAATTTCTGCCCGGTTTAGTATTTAAGTTTCCCATCAACAGTCTCCTTTAAATATTTCCAGTCACCCAATTAATTTATTCCCACAATACGAATAGTAAATTTTCACCCGCTTAACCAAAAATATTGCTTAGCACTATTACTCCTTACGTTTGATGTCTCAAAGTCTCATATTCTTAAGCAACTTTTTGGTTAAACTAGGTGTAAACCATAAACTTAATATTAAGTTTATGGTTTAAACTAGCCTTCGTTTATTAATAAAGGGAACATGTAAAATGTGAGATCAATTTCATTTAAGCTTCAGGTAGTTTTCTTGCATCTATAGAAAAATACCGGGTGTAACAAGACCCTCAACGAAGCCGAGGTCGACGTATTCTGCCTATCATCAGGACCATTACTGTTCAAAATTATTGCAATGCAATGTAACGCGTACGAAAGACCGCGCCTGCGAGTGAATGCTACACAGCTGCGTGCGGCCGAGTTGAAATGCAACGTTTATGTGCGTGCTCATGAAATACATTGATTGATGACGTTTTGAAGCCATTGTTTGCAACGAAATATATAAAATTTTGATAATATTTCTGTAGACAAAAATTAGGAAATAACGAATAAAATATGATTTCATAAAAAAATTGTTAGAAAATTTTTTTCGATAACTTCGTAGCTATTGGTTTCCCAGGTATAGTCCAAAAGACAAAAATGATGATGGACGGAATGCGTGGACTCGGCTTTGTTAAGTCTTGTTACACCCGTTATTATTATTAGTATTTTAACTTAGAATAATTACACCTAGAACGATAATTCCCTACAAAGCATGCTGTCAAAAGTGAGGCAACAAAAACAGCCAAAATGGCGCCGTTTTCAGATTTTTATTGTCCATTATTAAATAATCATACCTAATAAGTACAAAACAGTTTCAATTTCCCTACCTTAAAGAGATTAATTATTATATTATTGGATTTTAGTTACGATTAGGTAACGTATGAAGGATATAAATCTGAGAACTGAGCCATTTTGGCTCAGTATAAGTTGCCTCACTTTGCATACAAGGACACGGCTTCTAGGTGTAATTATTCTAAGTATTTTAATCAATAATACCACTGAATAGTACTCAATGTTTGACTAAGTTGATATGGGAGCAGTCTCTGAAATAATTTATGATGTACAGTAATAAAATATAATTCATTATTTATTTACTAAATTAATTAATTGTTTGCAGATTATATAATGTTAGATTTAGCCTAATCGTTGTCGAGGATAGTTTAATAGCGTTTGTACTAAAAATGGCGTGAAATATAAATAATTTCGTTTCATGTTACTCCTTCAAATAACATTAAGAAAACTATGTAGGTAAGTCCTTTTTATTACATTTGTAATTTAAGTACAAATCTTGTTTGTTCACATAATTATCTGAACGGCGGCGGCATGTAAAAATCCTAGATTATTTAAAAAACACGTGACAAGAAAATATTTAAAATAAAATAGCGTCTTTTCGCATGTAAATTAGCTGTATAAATTTTCTGTAGAATTGTATTATATACACGGTTAATTTTGAAGTACCTAGATCTACAAAAGTAATGGCTGTATCTCTCCCCTCTACTAATCAAGTATGTGCAATTAACATTTTGAGTATTTCATAATTAGTCGAGATTTTGAGGTTTCTTTGTGTCTCACAAAATTTTACAGATTGTGGATTTAGAGCACATTCATGAATCACGCCCGTAATGATAAAGTGTCTTGTTTACGTAAATCATGGAAATAATGAATGCGTCTACACTACACACGCGTTTTGCGTTGGTATCTTCGTGAGTTTGCCGAATAATCAAGATTTTTTCGATATTTTCTGACAATTGTTCTGAAATAGTGCACATAATTTTAAGGGGTACATTTTGATATATTCGATTTTAAATTTTCTATGGAACAGCTGATTCTTTTTTCGCGATTTCAATGTTGGTACCATTGTAAAAGTTGTTTGTATGCATGAGTACCTACATTGACCCCTTAAAATTATGTGCACTATTTCAGAAGGACCTTATATACATTCAATAAAGTGGTCTGATATCCTCATTACATTTTAGATACTTTACTTAAAATTTTTAGGTGTATAGAAACCACGACGCAGTAGTTTTAATTTAGTAAAAACTGTCTAGTTTGGCTCACAATTAATCATATTGTCTTTTGTCGTTCTATAAATTGTTGTTCTATTTATTTCATTCCATAGATTTATTTGATGCAATAGCATTAAACACCAATGTGATAATAATGTTTTATTTAATATTCCTACACCTCGTTACAAAAAAAAAACTAAATTATGTAGATAGGGACCATCAAACTGATCAACTTTTACTATGGGAACAACTTAATCTGAAATCGTCTAAAACAAAAATATCAAAATGTGTGAAAGAACTGTTTTTTTTTGCGATTTCAGAGTGGGTTCCATCGTGAAAGTTGTTCAGTTTGATGGTCCCTATCTACCATATTCGGCTTTAGGAGTTTTTTGTAACACGTTGTATTGTAGATCTATATTTGCAAAATAAAACAAAGTTAATACAAGTTCATTATTTTAATACATTTATCAATGTCAATAAATTAATTACATTTATATTAATTCAAATGAATTATTTAAAATGAACTTTAATATTATCTACTTTCGTTCTTATTTCATGTGAAGCATCTTTTGATAAATCTTGGTGGTAGTTTTGGAAAATCATTTTCAGTTTATTCAGATCCTCTGCTTTATTTAATTCTGAAAAGAAAAAATATATTATTAATTTAGGAATTAAAGGGTCAATTCATCAGTTTTAAAAATGTATTTGATTATTCAAACTACCTTTAAGTTGTTTTAATAAGATTTCCATAATATTTAGTGCGTCTCTCCTATGCCTGACTTGATTGCTGTTTTCTGTGAAAAATAAATAAATAACATAATACAATTTGTGCCGCGCTAGTATCGCTTAAAAATAATTTTATTTAATGTCTTATTGTCTAGTAAGCACGCAAGGAGTTTGATGACGCAGTGGTTTGATGACTTTCGCAAGGGTCGGTCGTGGGATGGGTGACCAAAAATTTATTATCTCGAGCTCCTCCGTGCTTCGGAAGGCACGTTAAGCCGTTGGTCCCGGCTACATTTGCAGTCGTTAACATCCACCAATCCGCATTGGGCCCGCGTGATGGGTTATGGCCCGTCCTCCTTGTCCACCCATAAGGAAGGCCTGTGCCCCAGCAGTGAGGACATCAAAATGGTTGATGGACAAGCTCGCAAGCGCGCAAGCTTGAGAGGTGAATAGACAACGTTATATAATCGACTAATTTGCGATACATTATTCATAATAATAAATAAATAAATATTTAACGAGCATAGTATTCTCTTTCGAATAATTAATGTTTTATTTGTACACTAAAATATTAAAAAGTAATCTTACTCAGTGTGTAGTCAATGACAGCAGCCACATGCCCCGTGACAGTAGCGATCGCCTTGTCTCTGTCGCAAGCTACAACGTTGTCGGTGTCCATCGGTTCGTTTCCACTACCGAGTACCGACAGGCGCTCTAGCACCCGCGCGATGGACGTTAACATCGCCAGCTGTGTCGACCGCGAGCTCGATGCGTACGATTGGGCGCAGTGCTCGAAAAATAAGTCTTGGTATTTTTCTGAAAATGAAAAGAATATTCATTATTTCTCACATTCTGACAATAGATTTTACATTTTCTTTAACAGATATACACAAATATTGCCTTTCAATCAGATCTGAAGATATTGTCACTCTATCAATAGAAAAAAAAATGGAATGAAACGCACAGTCGGTCAAAAAACTCATGATATCAATTTTAGGGAGCCACTTTCTTTCGTCGTTAGTGTTATTTCATCAACGCCCGAGCGGTCGCCGGCGTCCGGACAACAATAGAAAATCTATTGTCTCGTTTTCCAGGCGTTGACGAGTTGTACGGCAACATTTAACTACTTTGTGGTAGTAAAAATAATTTTAGTTCCGTTTCACGAGTTTCTTGACAGACTATAGTTAAAATTTACTAAAAAAAAGGGTTTGGAGGGCTTTTTGAAAGTCTGTGTTTCCCGATAGGCACATACCAGGGCAGCATAGATTTAGAGGAGGTTAACGCGAAGCAGAAGGAAGTACAATGACCCGTCTATACTTTATATCTGTCGCTCGTACGCTAACATATTGTCATTGCGCTGGACATACCGAAGTCATAGCATCTGGTAAATGCGACAATAATATTGTTAGCGCGAGAGCGACAGAGATAAAGTATAGACGGGTCATTGTACAAAATTCCTTCTGCTTCTCGTTAACCTGTTCTAAATCTATGATACCCTGGTACTTTGGTTACGTAATTTAAAAGAAGATAATAGTAGTTTATGAAACTGACACATAAAGAGGGGTATTAAAACACGAGTGTGTGTTTAAAAACCGAGCCGTAGGCGAGGTTTTTAATAGTATCACACGAGTGTTTTAATACCTAGTTATGTGCAGTTTCATACACTACTTTATCTACACTCATACATTTGGGATTGAACCTACTAAATAAAAGATCAACGTTAGAAAAGAGAGAGAGAGAGACTTTGTTTGTATTAGCTAGGTACCTACCTTGTAATAAGTCATTTCCTTAGCTGCATCTAAAATATCGGGCAGAGTATTTTTTTTCATATTTTAAAGCAAGAATAAAAAACCTACAAAATTCAGTAAGTATAACAAAATGTAAAAATTGAAATTAAAACTTTATTTGAAAGGCTTTAGAAATGGCGCGCATTCCATTAGAAAAAAAATGAGATGAGTCATAGCCTTCTATAATAGGGAATATGCATCAAATTTTTTTTTTATCTTAATCAAAAGTATAATGCATGAGAAAATTAACTGTAATGTTAAAACTTTTCTCTTGCGTTTTTTTCTCGTGATATAGTTACTTGAAGTTAGCGCGCAGCAGCACCCGCCGAAAACGCTCCATACAAAATGGTGACGTCACACATCACGTTTCAGATGTGTTTCGGCGCGTTTAATATGGAGTTAGCCAATAATCTTCAATTATCTCCCTAAATTTTGCGTTTAAGTACATATGTGTCATACAAAATATTGTTTCTTATTCGATATTCTATCTGACTGTAAAGTGCATTATATCCGAAAATGAAAAAAAAATATTGTTATTTTTCCCTGATTTCATCGTGTGATAAAACTAAAATAATACATTTTTTTTATTTTTTTTCCTGTTCCATCATGTTTTTATAAGTGTCCGCAGCGATCAAGCTCAAATTCATCAAAATCGGTGACTTATGCATATTCCCTATTGCAAGCCGTGAACATAAGTTTGGCAACGTCTGTTACTGTCAGTTCGTGGTCATGTCGTCGGCCAGTCTCCATACTAAATGTATGGGAATATTTCAATTTTAAGAGGTCGATATTTTTTTTCCTAGCAATTGTGTGAGGTTAAAAATATGAAAATAATTAAGTTCCTTTATTGAAATGCTTTGTATATTAAACAATAAGAAAAATATCAATGTTAACTAGGAAAAAATGGCTGTCAAAGATGTCATCTTTTTTGTTGATTTTCTTCAGCAGGGAGTCGATTAACACGCCCTCTAGCAATAAATGATATATCATTAGAGAGGTCTTTTAAAGACAGATATTTGCTGTTAATATACTTTATATCAATTGTTTATACTTTTAGAGTTAAAGGTTATTAAAGTATAAAAGTGGTTTATTGTCTATGGGAGTTGATCTACCACACCTATAGAAATGAATTATATATCATAAGAAAGGTTTTTATATGACAAATATTTGCTGCAAACATACTTTCTATTAATTGTTAGTATTTTCGGAGTTTTAGGTCATTAATGTTTAAAAAATTGGTCAAGTTTAGAGCGTTATAACTCTCAAAGTACTTATTTGACGTTTATAGTAGTACAATAAAGTGTTTCAAATTTAAATACCTTTCCAATGATGTAAGATTTATTGCTAGAGGAGGCTTAGATCAAAATGCTCATCGTACTAAAGGACCCCCGAAAAGTTCAAATAATTTGACTCAAACCTTATGTTCTAATAAATAAATAATAATAATAAATATAAAACTTTATTGAAATAATCTTACATCACAATTTACAACTAGTTTAAACATAGATAATATAGGAAAAACCAATAATAAATAATTTTTAAAATAACTTTATACTATGTGCTTGACCACATGCGATGTTGCCGTTCTGCTCAACTTCAGGGCTTGGAAGATATAGAAGGCTATGGATGAGTGCATTCCAATAAACTAATCGCACTTAGTCATCGATTACCATAGAGTGCATTTTAATCATGGAAAATATGTGGGAAAATATCGTTGTTTTTTTTTAATGTTACGGCACTGCCTTCTTTTTGGATTTGCCCTGTATCGTAATGAGAAAAAAAGTTATTTTATGATGCAGTTGACTGCATCGTAATGAGTTTATTTTTTAATTTTACCTATCCACGAAAATAAAGTACGTATTTATATTATCTTTTTTGAATTCATATTTGGAACATTACGTTGTGAGTGTAGATAATAGTAGTTTATTACACAAGGGACGTAAGTGAGCTATTACAGAACAAGATCCAATTTGGCGCCCGTGCGAGCGCAGCTCGCAAAGGGCGCTAATGGATCGAGTGCACCCGAGATATTTAGACGCCCGAGCGAGCGAAGCGAGCGAGGGCGAATATAGTTCGAGGGTGTAATAGCTACTTACAACCGAGGTAAGCATACTACTTTACATCATTCATGCGAGGTAAATTTAATAAAAATCAAAATCAAAATCAAAATCAAAATCAAAATCAAAACCAAATCAAAATCAAAATCCAAGGAGTTTTGCATAGCTTGAACGGAAATGAAATGCCGCCATATTAATTGTTTTTTTTTCAGTAAAAAGTTTCCACAGTTTATAATATAAGAAAAGAGATTGGTTCACTAAGGAGTTTTAAATGCTTGAATTGTAATAGTAGTTTGTTACACAAGGGACGTAAGTGAGCTATTACAGAACAAGATCCAATTTGGCGCCCGTGCGAGCGCAGCTCGCAAAGGGCGCTAATGGATCGAGTGCACCCGAGATATTTAGACGCCCGAGCGAGCGAAGCGAGCGAGGGCGAATATAGTTCGAGGGTGTAATAGCTACTTACAACCGAGGTAAGCATACTACTTTACATCATTCATGCGAGGTAAATTTAAAATAAAAATAAAAATAAAAATAAAAATAAAAATAAAAATAAAAATAAAAATAAAAGTAAAAGTAAAAGTAAAAGTAAAAATCAAAATCAAAATCAAAATCAAAATCAAAATCCAAGGAGTTTTGCATAGCTTGAACGGAAATGAAATGCCGCCATATTTATTGTTTTTTTTTCAGTAAAAAGTTTCCACAGTTTATAATATAAGAAAAGAGATTGGTTCACTAAGGAGTTTTAAATGCTTGAATTGTAAAGTATACTTTACAGTTAAAGCATTCACCATGCTTGAATTGTAAAGTGATTTGAAAATGGAACGTTCTATCTAAACAATGCACTGTGTTGCACATGCCAACTTACACGGCCTCTTACTATACTAGTAAATCCTAGTTGCCGAGCAGTATGATGTAAAGTTACTTTACAGTTAAAGCTTTCACCATGCTTGAATTGTAAAGTGATTTGATAATGGAACGTTCTATCTAAACAATGCACTGTGTTGCACATGCCAACTTACACGGCCTCTTACTATACTAGTAAATCCTAGTTGCCGAGCAGTATGATGTAAAGATTTTTATTAACTGGCAATCAAAAAAAAAAGGATTGAAAACGGCGGCTCAAAATTAGTGTAAGTAAGCGAGAAGAGAACATGTACGACGCCATTTCTAATTCCCTTCTTTAACTGTTGTATTATTAATTATAAGTATTTTTGTGGTAGAGACCATTTAAACAGACTGTACTGTGACGCCCTGGCTGGCGTCGCGTGCAAACTCTTTGGCATTTGCTTAGCATAAAAAGAAATACAGACGAAAAATATTTTGTATTTGAATTTGTGGAATGTTCGCTGGTGTTTTGTCCTATGGGTCATTCTAGAAGCCGACCCGTTACAGTGAACATTGATTATTATATTCGCGAGAAATAAAGAAGGATTTCAAACGATTTAAACGGTGTTTTATCGTAGCTATCGCCTTCAGCCTTTATAGTACTATGGGCAACAGCGTCGCTTAACCAGTTAGCAACAAAATTCATGTGTGCCCGTATCGCCCCCGCACGAACTAAACGTATGGTTGTGATTGTGACGGCGGCGCGGCGTGCAAGCGATTTTTACCTTAGCAGTGGCTAAGCGACGCTGTTGCCCATGGTTCAATTTCTATCTTAAAGCGAATCTGCCGTAAAGCGAATCTGTCGTAAAACGAATCTGTCTTAAAGCGAATCCGACCTAAAGCGAACAAAGGATAGCCTTCCCCAGCAGCTCGTAGGCGGCCTCCTTGAGCGCCTTGTCTCCCTCGCTACCATACACAATACCTTGTGTGTAGGGGTCCTTGGGCCAGGCCTTCCCCAGCAGCTCGTAGGCGGCCTCCTTGAGCGCCTTGTCTCCCTCGCTACCATACACAATACCTTGTGTGTAGGGGTCCTTGGGCCAGGCCTTCCCCAGCAGCTCGTAGGCGGCCTCCTTGAGCGCCTTGTCTCCCTCGCTACCATACACAATACCTTGTGTGTAGGGGTCCTTGGGCCAGGCCTTCCCCAGCAGCTCGTAGGCGGCCTCCTTGAGCGCCTTGTCTCCCTCGCTACCATACACAATACCTTGTGTGTAGGGGTCCTTGGGCCAGGCCTTCCCCAGCAGCTCGTAGGCGGCCTCCTTGAGCGCCGTGAGCTGCTCCCGCCGCTGGCGAGCGCCCTCGTTGTCTTCCTCGTCAGATTCTTTGCCCACTGATGATTCATCCTGAGAAGAACATTACATTTAAAATTTACCAGTGCACTTATTTTTACTAAAACAAATTGTGGCTAAAACAAAGTAATGACATAAGAATAAAAGTTTTATTAATTCTTATGGTAATGTTACCAAACATTTGAAGCCAAATATAACATGGGAAAAAAGAATTTTTCGATAGACAACCGTGTTTGATTCTGATTTGATCCAGTACTACAAACTAGGAGATGTACAACCTGTTACAAAAGTACCCCTAATCCCGGAAATGCCAATGAGTATTAATGAAATAAAAATGATGGGCGCTGTTCTTTATTTTTAGCTATAATATTTACAGAGAAAAACGATGTCGAAGTTTTGCAAAAATATCGACAAGATTTTTAAAGATTCCCATCAGCTGTTCCGATCAGTTCCGGTCATTGGCTTCTAAATCAAAGACTATTCATTTTTCAGACTGGTCACAACTGTAGACATTTGTACCTACGTTTACATTACAGTGACCTAAGTAAGCTAGTTATGACATAAGCGTATTTAAAATAAAATAAATACCTGAGACATAACAGTGACGTAATTTCTAAATTACATAGTTACTGAATTAATAGTTTTTTTTAAATGTAAAATTAATCTCTGCACACCATTTCGAAAAGACACGTAAGCGTCTAAAGAAGCCGCCGCGACGTGCGCTATGGCGCAGTTAAAAAATGCCAGTAGGTAGTCTTAGTTGTTCCGATTAGTGTGAAATTCGTTAATAGTTTTTATGGTATTAAAATGGGTCACTGTCTAATGTCAATTTGATCGCATTGTATGTTTAGTATAGACCTAACTCTACCTTTCTGTGATACGAACGTAGTATTCATGTAAGGTAGGTAGGTACCTAATTAAGGATTTAATAAAACTTATTTTAAACGATAGGTATGTTTTTTCTTTCCTTATTTTCTTATCTAATAGTACATTATGATATAAGTTGAAAATTACAGCTGAGGCGATATTGCTAGCCCGAGCCGTAGGCGAGGGCTACAAGAAAGCAGAGGCTGTAATTATCAAAGCGCACGTATGTCATACGACGTTTTATAACATATTTGCGAGGAAATAAATAAAACTCGGACTTTGCATTTTTGCTTGTTTTCCATAATGATGAAATTTTGATACACTTGTACTATCTATCGGTCAATTTTTCTGCCTTTCACTTCGATTGTGAGGAAATCAAACAACAATAAAGTAAAAAACAAAATTGAAAAAAAAAATTTTTTTCTTAAATTTAGTGACAAATTATATTATTTTGGAATGTGCTCATCAAGGCCTTTCATTTGATACCCATATTCAAAAATCGAAAAAAAAAATTTTTTTTCTTAAATTTTAGTGACAAATTATGTAATTTTGGAATGTGCTCATCAAGGCCTATCATTTGATACCCATATTCAAAAATTAAAAAAAAAAATTTTTTCTTAAATTTTAGTGACAAATTATGTAATTTTGGAATGTGCTAATCAAGGCCTTTCATTTGATACCCATATTCAAAAATCGAAAAAAATATTTTTTTTCTTAAATTTTAGTGACACATATTATTTTGGAATGTGCTCATCAAGGCCTTTCATTTGATACCCATATTCAAAAATCTAAAAAAAAATTTTTTTTTCTTAAATTTTAGTGACAAATTATATAATTTTGGAATGTGCTCATCAAGGCCTTTCATTTGATAACCATATTCATAAATCGAAAAAAAAAATTTTTTTTTAATTTTTGGTCACAAATTATATAATTTTGGAATGTGCTCATCAAGGCCTTTCATTTGATACCCATATTCAAAAATTGAAAAAAAAAAAATTTTATTGAAAAAATAAATTATATAAAGTAAATTTTATTCATAAAATGTTGACCAAGAGGTCAATCGCACATGACGCATCAGAAAAGATTCTGATATAAAAACTCTTTGCTAAGATTTAAAAAAGTACCGTTCGTTTTAGACGAAGCATCTTGATAAACCGTGCGTTTTACTTTACATTACCGCACAAGTTCGTAATGAGATACAATACGATATTGAAATTGGCGTAATAAGAGACCCTTTACGAGCAAATATGTTATAAAATCCTGTTACGGGTTAATAACAAGTATTATCAGATTGACCTTTCAATTGATTTGACTCGCATGTCACGTAAGGAGCATAGAATATCTAGGAAGAACTTTCCGCTGTTCCTCCTCCAACTAGGTAGGTACGTAAATAGATCTTTCATGATCATGCATGGTTGATAATGTAGATGTAAATTCCTTTTTAAATTTATTGTAAACAGACTTTTCGTTTAGGGGATTCCCCTGTAAAACTTTTTCATTTTGACAGATGGATACCTGTATGTAGATAATAATTACTTCTCTCCCTCTTCTCTATAGGAATGAGGCGAAAGAACAACTTTAATCAAATCATTACCTACCGACGAAAAAATGAATAAAGCGCGCGTACTTTTATACTTTTACTATGATGCGGGTCGGTCCCTCCTTTGTGCGTCGTCGGGGGTCTGGTACTGATCGTCGAAAGTTGTTTCGTCGATATCGATGGGCTATTTTGCCGGTGAGTCGTTTCGCCGAGGGGCCGTTTGGCGGTGGAATTATATCACTGATAAAGAGTGTGTTTCTTCGAGCACTGTGTTGTCGAAGAGCAAATAAAATAGTCTCGATTAAAAATAATATTTAATGATACAAAAAATTTAATAGTGACGCTTAATTACTTTTTATAAAAATAAACCACTACTCGCATAATTAAAAAAATGTATTTAGTAGTCAACATTGATTTTTTTATTTTATTCCTCTTTCGATGGAGTGGCGTTCGAGGAAGTGTGCTGTCGGTGATTTATGTTTTCCGTCGAGTGGTTTTTCGGTGGGGTGGCCCGTCGGTGGAATGGCCCATCGATGAAGTGAATCTTCGATAATATTTTGGCGGCAAGAAATGGCTTTCGACAAAGGGGCTTTCGGTGATCGGTTCTAGAGCCGTCGTTGACCGCGGACAGAGTTCGAGCGAGGGCATAGTCTTGAAATAGTGATGTGGTAAAACATTGTCGATATTTTTATTAACGATTAAAATTAGCAATTTTAGACGAAATTAAAACTTAATATTAGGAATTTAAGAAATTTACAGACGACTCTTTACATGAAGTACTTCAACCACCTTTCGGGATTAGTGGTGTTTTTATAACACCTTGTATAGTCCTGTTTATCCTTACTAGTCTTATTTGGTAAACAATCTTTATCCAACTCTTTATTGAAAAACCAATTATACAACAAATAGTTTTCCACAAATAGATAACGATATCGAAAGAAATTACTAAAATATTAGTGAAAATTTGATTTAACAAAAGACGTACGGCAACTGTCAAAAGCTGTTAACTAAATAATAGGACAAGTAAGATTATACAGACTACACAAACGAGTGCCATTTTTAGTCCATCTCCTGTTAGTAAGTAGTACAGCCTTCACTTTAATTAAACAGCACAGCCTTGACGATATCGTACACTTGCTGGAATCGGTCGCATCGCGTAGCGGCGATGGCGTGCCGTTTGTAGCCCATCTTTTGTTGTTTATTGTACAAATGCCGAACCGTTTGTAGTCTATAATGTTGTTTGTTACTCACCTTGGCAGCATTCGGGAAGCTTCGAAAAATCTTCGAAAGATCTCGGACACGTAAATCTACCCCAGTGTCTCGAGACAAAAGTCTATGACCAGTGTGTGTTGCCAGTGATGACTTACGGCAGTGAAACGTGGTCACTAACTATATGGGTCTCATAAGGAAGCTCAAGGTCACCCAGCGCGCAATGGAGAGAGTCATGCTCGGCGTTTCTCTGCGTGATCGAATCAGAAACGAGGAGATCCGCAGGCGAACTAAAGTAACCGACATCGCTCGAAGGATTGCTCAGCTGAAGTGGCAATGGGCGGGACACAGCGAGAAGAACCGATGACCGTTGGGGCGGAAAGGTTCTGGAATGGCGACCGCGCACCGGACGACGCTCCATGGGTAGGCCCCCGACAAGGGGGACGGACGTGAGGGTGAAGGTTACCGGAAGCCACTGGATGTGGGCCAAGCAGGACCGATCGTCGTGGAGATCTTAGGGGAGGCCTATCTATACCCAGCAGTGGGTGTCATACGGCTGATATGATGATGATGACTCACCTTGGACAGCACTGCCTTGACGATATCGTACACTTGCTGGAATCGGTCGCATCGTGTAGCGGCGAGAGCGGCGATGGCGTGCCGTTTTTAGCCCATCTCTTGTTGTTTATTGTACAAATGGCGAACCGTTTGTAGCCTATAATGTTGCTTGTTAGTTGTACAGCCCTCACCTTGGACAGCACTGCCTTGACGATATCGTACACTTGCTGGAATCGGTCGCACCGTGTGGCGGCGAGGGCCCGCCCGAGGGCCGCGATGGCGTGCCGCTTGTAGCCCATCTCTTGCTTGCGGCTCTCCGTTAGCAGCGCGTTGATGCAATCTATGGCTAGTGCGCTTGATATGGGCGGCTCGCCTTCTTTCACTCTGTGAAAAAAATATCGCATTTTTAAAAGAAATATATAGAAATAAAGAAAGGACTATGGCAAAATGCACTATAATTTTAGCATAGACGATTTAACTGATTTTAGAAAGCTACATGCAGCTAAAGTCCATTCGGTTAGATAGTGTCGGTACACCCGCAAGCACTTGTGTTCAGAGACAGGAATACCGGTAACAAACACAACCTTTCACCAGGGTTGCAAAAAATCATGATTTTTTTATTTTAATCAAAATAATCAGATTTATTTAAAAAAATCATGATTTTTTTGATTTATTTGATTTTTTTGATTTTTATTAGGTTTTGCGACCATTAGCCTAGTTTTTCTTCTGGGCAACATTTCTATTTAGGTAGTTATTGATGTATAGTGCTGGAAATACCGCCAAAAAAGTAAAATGTCACATTGACCAGAAAAAACTATTTGTGTAAATTTAAGTTTCGAGTGTTTATTTGTTTATATTTCCGTAAATTAATTATCTGTATCTGTCTGCTACTTGCATTGCATGTAATGAATGAATGAAAGTACCTAGTCATTATTGTTATATTTTTACTGAGACAACAAATCTAATATTTGATTGTTGGTTTTTATTGCGATAAAAAACTTAGCTTACACCTATCGTACTTTGTATTAATATTGTTTTCGAACATTACAGTTGATTAATATGCACTCCCAGCGTTTAATTAATTCCTTTTTCGGATTTTGATTTAAATCATGCAATAAAAATCGTGATTTAAATCATGATTTAAATCAACTTGATTTAAATCATGCAACCCTGCCTTTCACTAAGGAATTTCTATGTAAACTGCCAAAATCCAAATTGACTTGCGGTTGTACGCCGCACGCGGTATCCTTTGTTTATGCGGCGGCATCCTTTGACAAGAAGCGGCACGTGCAATGGCGGTGCGATAAAAGGGCGACACTATCTAAGCGAATGGACTGTACTCAAAACTGCACTTCGCAGACATTTAGATGCCAGCTGCGGCCGCATCTATAGGCCGACCGGTTAAATAAGTCCCCTCCTGCGGGGCACAGGGGCGCGGGGGGCAGGCGACAACGGAGAGCGCGAGGGGTGCGGGCGGCGGGCGATACACAAGAGGCGAAATGTGCACTGGACAGTTCTTAAGATATGTGACGTCACAGTGGTTAACGGTGAACAAGTGGCTATTTTTTTATTAGAAAATTAATTGATGACTACAAAATTTGAATGAAACCAACTATGACTTAGATAATATATTAAAATATTGGGTAATAAACTTATGTACAATTTATTATGCAAGATTAATCAAAATTATGAGTCAATCATCTCATTTCATTTCAGCATGATTTGGATCCAGTTTTTTTTTCTAAAATATTCGTATTCGTTAAAATTCAGTTGCTTTCACTGATTATTCATTTTATGTCCGAAAATATTTCGACGCATCTTGATAATGTAATCTCATGTGTAATCTCACAAAGCGTCCGCAACTTTCAACACGTGCGATCGCTAGCCGCGTTGCCAGCGAACTGAGTTTAGGCATAAATGCGCCTGCCGCCCGCACCTCTCGCGCTCCCCGTTCTCGTCTTCCCCGCGCCCCTGTGCCCCGCACGAGGGGACTCATTTAACCGGTCGGCCTATGGCACGTTTCAGGTCGCACAGCGCTAATTCCTTACAGTTGAATATTTACCACTGACCTGGGGGCTAATTGTCTAATTTCAAAATCTATCGCAATCGCTTTCAGGATGTAATACATTGATGCTTCTTTTTGACACAAATAACAACTTACCAAAGAAATGCAGCAATGTGTCACATGTATCTGTCAAATGAATGCGATTGCGATAGATTTTGAAAATTAGACAATAGAAAGGCTTATTTTTTTTTCTCTTTAACTGGACTGGCTGTCTGTATGATTTGAAAGCAAAGTTCTTGTGCCTATTTGAAACGCCTCTAGCGTGAGGTCTAAAGAAGGTTGCCGTGATGGTCTCTCCAGACTCCAGACTTTAGTGCCATGTCCCTCAAGCTATGCTCACTCTACGTCCTACAGCGCCAAAATGGCGAAAATCAAATAGAGCAAGATGGCGAGACAGTAGCCCGGCCCCCATTCTATTTACTAGACCGAGTACCCACCCTCCCGCTTCCCCGCACTGTCTTGCTCGCTCACGCTCACTCGGCAGGTCTGAACAAGCACTGTCTCGCCACTCGGCCAGTCGGTGCTTGCAATGCCGCCGCGCATTTGTTTTTTATTTAAAACTAATTCAACGTTGAATTAAATTATGGCTACTAATATTTAATGGGACACTGAAACAACTATAAAATTTATACAGTTATTTAAACTAAATCCGTGTCTGTGGAACTTTCAATCTGCGGATTAGAAGATTAAGCATAAACGGGATGCATCATATAATTCTATAGTTCAAGATCAATATAAGATCCATAACGCCTAATCGGAAATGTAGTCTCAAAAGAACTGAACTGTGTCACTTTGTGCAAATTTGAAAAATACGTGTGAACACCAAGTCGCTCACATCACTGTCTCGGCCGAGAGGCATTTTACTGTCTCGCTGATATACTCGGTACGTGTAATCAAGGCATTATTTATAGCTTCATACCTAAAGTGCGGAGTGTTCCAGGCCTGCTTAGTAATAAAGTGCATTAAACAAACTCACTCGCACAGATCGGCCAGCGCGTCGATGACGTGCCGCTTCCCGTCGAAGGTCTTCCCCGCGGCGGCCGCCAGCAGCGAGCGCACCAGCGCCTCACGCTGCTCGCCCAGCCCGGTGGACAACTCCTTGTTCATGGTCTGGATTGCGTTCGCCGCCTGTCATTAATAAGTGTTAAGACTGAAATGGACGATTAGCAAAGTGGACATTTTCCGAAGCAAGTTTGAGGCAGAAACCCACTGGATGCGTACGCGTTTTCGTGCACAATTGATCTTAACAGTATTTGGTTTGTCGTGTCTCATATACTTCCATATAATATAATACAACATACGACGCACGTGGAACATGCACGCTTCTACGCCTTTAACCGATGTGCAGTGAGCGTTTCCATTTAGCGCAAACCAAATAGCCGCGTACTGACTGAGCGAGGCAGCCTCGCTCTGTAGATTTATTGCACGAGAGTGCCGCGCGCGGCAAGGACGAGCCACGGTGAGGCTAAACCGGCGTCGACCGCTCAGTTTAACGTGAAGTCACAGAGACCGCGCGTGTCTGCTCGCCCAGTCAGTACGCGGCTAATGGCGAATTCAGTAGCTAGGCCGTATAACCTGCGTGAGGATAGCGAGTGTATGTACAACACGGTCCTATCTGACAACTGACTACTACGAAATATAATATGTATAGTACAGTGGGTCTCAGACAGAACTAGCACCCATCGGGGCCGTTCACAAAAGCGGTTCATTTTATCGGATACGTTTTTATTCGGCAATGGCGTATGAGCGTGTTCACAGACAATACAGTATTCCGGATCCAGTAAACAAACATAATCCGATGTGATTTTGTTACTGTAGGTATAGTAGCGACGGATCTATTGAAATGATCCTGTAAATGCGGTGTGAACATTACGTCCAGTAAAGATTAAGACAGAACTGTCAAAAACGGTCCAGTAAAACGGATCGCTGTGTGAACGCACGGTAACTTTGTCATTTCAACTACTCCGCTTCTTCAGGAAGTTACTACCCTACAAATACTACAGCACAAACACAATAATGGGTGCAACCTGGCATGGTGTTAAAGTATACTTTAAATACTGAGGTCATTTTTATTTTTGACAACTCTGTATGACCAATATACAAGGAGATAAAAGCAGCCCTTGATGAGTTTCTTGCCGGTTATTCTCGTTACAAGGTCTCCCGCTTAGGGTTTGCAAACCGATGGCGTAGCTTCTTTGACATTCACAAGAAAGCTCTTGACAAAAAAGTGACTTTTGACTCGAAAGACAGTCGAGGCTGTTACAAGCGTAACAGCCTAGACTGAATTAATGATTTTTAAATTTGAGAGAGAGAGAGAAGAAATTCGACGATGCCACTGGTGATTCGGTAGCTCAGCGGTCAGAGCATTGGATCGGACATCCAAAGTTCGCGGGTTCGGTTCGAGAATTGATCTGGTGCGAGTCGTATTTTTCTACTATACCTAAAATTTAGAACTGAATTAATTTTGTAATATTGAATTTACCTGTATTTTGTCGCTCCACCGCGATGCGGCGAGCGCCCGCTCCACCTGCGCGCAGATGGCGGGCAGGTGCCGCTTGATGCCGGTCTCGCGCGTGGGGCTCATGTCCGTCCATATCTCCTCGAATGTCTCTATCGTCGACGAATCTGCACCAACCACATACACCGTCATTTTGTAATCGTTTTTATTAACTTAAGGGAGTGTTCTACCAATGAAACTAAACATATTTTCCAAAGAAACATTGGTCGAAATAAGATTTTTTTTTTTACTTTCCCATACTAATACAACTTTTTTTTTTTTTTTTTTTTTTCATTTATTATGGCATATATAGTTTTATAGGTAGACCGGTTAAATGAGTCCTAGCCCGCGAGGCACAGTACTTCAGTCATATTAAACATGAAAAGGGGGTCGTGCTTGCAAAAGGGCCGGTCGTTCTGATTTTTTTATATGTTGTTAGGGCCTAAACCAACATTAAAATACCAGATTTGCAATTTCCAAAGTGCTGTGCGAGCGGCGGTGTAACCAAAAAACCATGAAATTTTCGAACTTTTTTTTGTTTTTCCTCAATATCTCGGTGAAGAAAGGGTCTGGCCGGTATAGTTATTACTATACTTTTAAAGTTTACTAAATTTTCTATAATTTAAAACTAGAGCGAGCTCTTTACAGCCATTGGTTCCCAAGATACAGTTCTTCAAAAATTGGTATTTTTTTCCAAAAAAGTTATATTTTTTCGAAGTGGTCACTCTTTTAGTAAAATATCTTCAAAAATACGCATCCCACCTCAAAAGTTATACAAAATATAGTTGTACTAAATTTAATCAGCTTTCATTTAAGAACAAAATGGTACTTATAAGCCCAGCGGTTCTCTCAAAAACGGCAGATAACCATAAACAGTCATAATGTGGACTTTGGGGAAAATGCAAATAAACTGTTTGCTCGCGTTTTGCTCGCGTCTTTTATGGCTTTATTTATCAAACAGTTACATTTTATTTATTTTTGTTGTTGTCAAAAAAATAATTTTGATATCTGATGGGGTAGACTACACAACTTATAATTTTATTTATTTATTGACAAACAACATTGGGAACAGTTTAAGACAAATAAAGGGCCCCGTGGATTAATTTCTTTTTAAATCGTAAGGATCGGCTAATATTGCAAGGCTAGCTATTTTAGGACGCGTAGTAGAACCAGTACCTTCAGGTACGAGAAAGACTGACAGACTGCAGAGACAGTAGATATCCCCTAGTAGGTGGTTTCGTTGTCCCCTCCCTTGACTCCTATACATAGATGTATTACGTCCCTTCGGTATGAACCCCCCATACCTGCACCCGGCCCTTCCAGGGCAGCTCTCGGCATGTTGCGAAATATCTAATCCTCCGGGCTATTTTGTGTGTCGTGAGGACCTCAACACAGGTCCTTCTGAAACCATCAAATAACAAGGAATTAAAACGTTGCCACTCACACAAAAAAATCCTCCAAAATTGCTATCAAGTTAGCATTAATGATGCATGCAGAAAGAGATATACAGTTGTGTGTAACGTTGAAGCCTCAGTTCGTCGAGAAGGGGATCTGCTTCCTAACTGAAGACATCATCGACAAAATTATCAAGTAAACTTGCTCCTTCCTACCTTGAGAGGAATTTGCTTTTTTGAATTAGGTACTCCAGCAACAAAGCAAACTGCCGTTGGCAAGAAGGAATGTGGTCCATAAAGTTGAGAAGTTGGACATGAGGCAAATTGTTTTAGATGCAGCTAAACGCCGAGGTGACTATTATTGGTTACATTGGATTGGGGAAGGGCCATTGAGGAGCGGCTCCTCACCAATGGCGACTGTTTCTGCAGACGGGACTCATCACAGATTGTGTTACAGGACCCTGTTTAGATTCCTGTTAAAAGCAGAATCCACTCCTCGACGAACTGAGGCATCAACGTTATTCACAGCTGTATATCTCTTCTTCTTCTATATTTCTTCCATATATGCATCATGAACGCTGTCTTGGTTGCAATTTTGGAGGAAATTTTTATTTTGTGTGGGACCTCATTTTTGACTTACTAAGTTTTCGAATTCTTCGTTCTTTGATGGTCACAACAGGACATGTGTCGAGGTCTTCACGATACACGAAACACACGCCCGGATGGATAGACATTTCACAATAAGCTGAGAGCTGCCCTGGAAAGGCCGGGTGCAGGTGTGGAGGTCAAGGGAGAGGACAACGAAAACACTTGGGGAATTTCCTTTGAGGTGGGAAAAACCTGCTAAGGGCTATCTCCTCTCTTTAGAGTCTGTCAGTCTTTCTCGCACCCGTAGGGACTGGTTCCACTACGAGTTAAAAAGTCTTTCTTGCATGATTAGCAGATCTTTACGATTCAACAAGAAAATAATTCCACGGGGTCCTTCATTTGTCTTATTAAACTGTTCTCAATTGTTTTTGTCAGTAAACAAATAAAATTATGAGTTGTATAGTCTATCTAGCAGATCTCAAAATGATATGACAACAACACAAATTTATAAAATGTAATTGTTAAGGTCAAACCGCACTACAGCGGAGCGGCGCTGCGCGGCGCAGCACTGCAGCGGAGCGGCGCGGCCTCTCCTAAACGCACTATCGCGGCAGCGGAGCGGCGCGGCGCGGCTCAAATTACCAGACGTAGCAAGATTTCATTGAAGTTTGACGCACGAACGAAAAGGGAACGCTCGGTCACGCGTTCCCTAGAACGAATTTCCAAGGAACGATTTAGCAACACATCCTCATATTTTATATTTATTTATTTGTGATGAGTTATGATTATGATGATTTATGAAATGATCACGTAAAATACCACTTTGTAATTTAATCAAAATTTGTACACTGAAATATCAGTAGAAATAGATATTTCCAAATACCCTCTATAGACTGAAGCTCGATTATGAAGAATATTCGGCCGCGCCGCGCCGCCAGCTATACCGCACTAGCGGCAGCGGAGCGGCGCGGCGCGGCGCGGCAAAATATTCTTTTGCACCCAAATCTGCAGTGCCGCGCCGGTACGCGCCGCGCCGCGCCGCGCCTCTCCGCTATAGTGCGGTTTGCATCATTGCAATCAATAGAAATAATATTTGGCCGCGCCGCGCCGCGCCGCGCCGCTCCGCGCCGCTCCGCTGTAGTGCGGTTTGACCTTTAATAAATAAAACCATAAAAAGACGTGAGAACAGTTTAGGTATTTGCATTTTCCACAAAACCCACCTATGACTGTTTATGGTTATCTGCTGTTTTTGAGAGAACCGCTAGGCTTACAGGTACCATTTTGGTTTTAAATGAAAGTTAAATAAATTTATTACAACTTTATTTTTAATAACATTTGACATGGGATGCGTATTTTAGAAGATATTTTACTAAAAAAGTGACTATTTCGAAAAAATATAACTTTTTGGAAAAAAATACAAATTTTCGAAGAACTGTATCTTAGAAACCAATGAATGTAAAGAGCTCGCCCTGGTTTTAAATTATAGAAAATTTAATAAACTTTAAAAGTATAGGTAAGACTAGATCGATAAAATTTTTCCTTCACTGAGATATTGAGCAAAAACTGAAAAAAGTCTGAAAATTTCATGGTTTTTTGGGTACACAGCCGCTCGCACAGCACTTTGGAAATTGCAAATCTGGTATTTTAATGTTGGTTTAGGTCCTAACAACATATAAAAAAATCAGAACGACCGGACCTTTTGCAAGCACGGATGTACATTATGACTGGACTACAGGGGCGCGGGCGGCAGGCGCATTCTTGCCAAAACTCAGTTCGCTGACGACGCGGCTAGCGATCGCACATGTTGAAAGTTGCGGACGCTTTGTGAGATTACACATGAGATTACATTCTCAAGATGCGTCGAAATATTTTCGGACATAAAATCATTAATTAGTCAGTGAAAGCAAATGGATTTTAACGTGTACGAATATTTTAGAAAAAAAACTGGATAAAAGTTCTGCTGAAATGAAATTAAATGATTGATTTATAATTTTGATTAATCTTGCATATAATAAATTGTACATAAGTTTATTACTCAATATTTTATTATGTTATATACACAGTCACAGTTGGTTTCATTCAAATTTTGTAGTCATCAATTAATTTTCTAATAAAAAAATCACCACTTGTTTACCGTTAACCACTGTGACGTCACATATCTTAAGAACTGTCCAGTGTACATTTCGCCTCTTGTGTATCGCCCGCCGCCCGCACCCCTCGCGCTCCCCGTTGTCGGCTGCCCCCGCGCCCCTGTACCTCGCGGGCGAGGACTCATTTAACCGGTCGGCCTATAGCCACAGAATAGATTAGTACTAGCATACAGAAGTTGCACTACGCAAAATCGTTCAAATAAATTGCGACTCTTGCTCTCCCTTCGCTCCAAAACATTCACCTAGTAGTTGCCTCTCTTTCTATCGCGTAAAGGTCTTATCTTTTCTGATGTATGAATTTGTCCTCTCAGAGGACGCCGAGCGCTTCCGACTCGCGCGCGGGGTGACAGAGCCCTGCTATAGCTGTCTGGTTACCTAGTATGGGACACGGGAGGGAGGACCAAAATTTTTTGTCGTTTTTCGACCATGTTTCTTAGGCAAAAATGTTTAGGTTCATTAGTATAACACTCCCTTAAGTTAATTAAAATGACTAGTTAAGTGACGGTGTATAGTGAAGGTGTTTATGAACGACAAACACACAGTTATGTACAGCTTGGAAAAATTAAATTTCTTTAGTGACTTTATACACATAATACCCCATAACTGTAAAAAGAAGACCACAAAAAATATAACACGTTGACTAAATTTTTAAGACAATGGCAATAAGTAATAAAATAAGTATAACACCTACCATCATCTTTAGGTCCATGCATAGCCAAGAAGATGGTAGGCGCCAAGATGTCTTCGTTGTCCTTGATGTGCTCTATCTTGGCTTTGGCGACCGCCTTGAGTGTGAGCGCGACCGCCGACCGCGACGTATCGTCTTCTTTCGTTTCATACAGATTTACCAACTTCTTCATTAACTTCTCGGCTGACTGGGGCTGGTTTTGAGTAAGAATTAAACGAATTTAAATTTGAAATTTTTGCTTCACTCGGTAGCTCAGCGGTCAGAGCATTGGACCGGACCGGACATCCAAGGGTCGCGGGTTCGATCCCCGTCCGAGAATTGATCTGGTGCGAGTCGTATTTTTTCTAGTATACCTACTGTTAATTTTTAAGTATATCTAAAAATAAAATGATGATGTCAGACCACGTTTCTGAATATGAATGTGCAGTCAAAAGTTTGAAAATATTGGAAAAAAATCTTGATTAATCGGCAAACTCACAAAAATAGCAAAACGCGTGCGTAGATTCATTCTTTTCATTATTTACGTAAGTAAACAAGATAGCAATTTCAATTTGTGTAGGGAAAAATTAGGGCTTGTAAAAAAAATCTTTTCACTTCTCATGCTCGTAAAGTTCGTCATTATGTTGGGTATAGGCTGCATAAAATCGCTTTTTATGCTCTAGAGCATAAAGTAAAATCTTCGTCTAAGTTCAGACTCAAGACAAGGGTCATCAGCTAAACAGCCACACACGCAATTAAACTTCGTTAAATAAAATTGTTATTTTCTTAATTTTTATACTTAATTCATGTTATAATACTTATTATTATTTATTATATTATATTATTTATTATATTTATTTATTTTTGAATTAATTTTTTTTTTCAGTTTTTGGATATGGGTATCAAATGAAAAGCCTTGATAAGCACATCTCAAAATTATATAATTTGTCACTAAAATTAAAGAATTTTCTTATTTTTCTTCAATTTTTGAATATGGGTATCAAATGAAAGGCCTTGATGGGCACATTCCAAAATTATGTAATTTGTCACTAAAATTTAAGAAAAAAAATATTTTATCAATTTTTGAATATGGGTATCAAATGAAAGGCCTTGATGAGCACATTCCAAAATTATATAATTTGTCACTAAAACTAAGAAAAAAAAATACTTTTTCTATATTTACATTATTTTCAATATTGTTGTTTAATTTCCTCACAATCGAAGTGAAAAGCAGAGTGTATAACTCGTACATAAAACCCATTTTACCCTCGACTTGACTATTACACCTAGGATATATATGTCTCGGGTAAAATGATGCGTTTTATGCACTTGTTGTACAATCTACTATTTTATCCCATAAATTGATTGTACTGCTGTTATAGAATGACTTGACTAAATTTCACGAGGGGTCCAAAAATTATCCCGTATAATATAAGTGGTTTTATCATATATTTTTTTAACCGCCTCTGTGGTCTAGTGGTTCGTCCACCCGTGTATGACGCAGGGGTCCCGGGTTCGATTCCGAGGGGTGGGGTACAATTTGTACTCTGTTTGGTTGGTATAACAACAATTTAAAAATTATGTGTTCCGGCAGTTAGAGGTAAGATAGCCAGTTCCTCAGTGATGAGGATTCCGGGTGTAGTGCGCTTCCACCTTCGTCTTTATCGTCACTTAACATCTGGTGAGGTGAAGGCCAAGCACTATCCTGTTGTGCATAAAAAAATTAGGTTAAACCTTAGAATAATTACACCTAGAAGCCGTGTCCTCGTATGCAAAGTGAGGCAACTAATACTGAGCCAAAATGGCTCAGTATTCAGATTTATATCTTTCATAAGTTACCTAATCGTAACTATAATACAATAATATAGTAACTAATCTCTTTAAGGTAGGGAAATTAAAACTGTTTTGTACTTATTAGGCATGATTATGTAATAATGGACAATAAAAATCTGAAAACAACGCCATTTTGGCTGTTTTAGTTGCCTCACTTTTGACAGTGCGCTTTGTAGGAAATTATCGTTCTAGGTGTTATTATTCTAAGGGTTAAACTAACCTTAGCATTAGCAGAAACCTGCCCCAAAGCTTCCGCGTAGTTCTTCCTAACGGTGGCGTTTCTATCGAAGGTGCCATTGAGGAGGTTCGACATGATCTTGCCCGCGACCGGCTCGAGGTCGGCCCGCAGGTAGTGTGCGGCGAGCACTATGAAGTGGCAGCAGGCGACCTTGGTGCCCAGCTGCGGGGACTTCATCAGCTCTAGGATGCTGGGCAGCATCTCTTTCATCACCTCGATGTCGATGTAGGGCATACACTGGGGATTGTATTGTAAGATTTGTAAGTTGATAATACAGAAACGAAAGAAAAAAGAGGCCTATACCCAGCGGCTGATATAACAATGATGATTGATGAATACAGAAACATTAACAAAATAAAAAGGACGGATGCGCCTATGCGTCTACTCAAATTTGTATGGGCTTGTTGAGTGAACTATTCGGTATTTTAGGTGTTTACGACAGCACGCTGGGTATACTACATATGAAATTGATTTTTTTAACTTTGGACTTAATATTGAATATGATAAGGTCTAAAATCAGTTGCGAGAAATTGCGCATGTCATCGAGCATGTCTACAATATTACCAGTTGGCAGTGTTGGCACTGACCTTGACAAGCGTGTCATTCCTAAAGCGGCACTGACCTTGACAAGCGTATTAACGGTTTAATGATGCTTGGCGGCGGTGGCGCGCAAATCGTCGAGCATGTCTCGCGTGCCCGTACCCGCGCCCAGCGCCGTACTCAGGTACGAGAGATTTGCCGATTCTGCCTCGATTCTAACCAGTAACAGAGTAGCGGCACTAACCTTGACGAGCGTGTCGATACTTTCATGCCCCTTGACAAGCATATCAGTGGTATAGTGATTGTAATTAATCTACATTAAAATAATAAAATATCCATATTTCTTCGATAGCTTTTCATTTCTTTATTCGTAATGTCATGTCAATATTTACGTAGTATAAAAAACCTATTTTTCGAAAAGGAATTCTTAACAGTGATCCTTGGCCGCTGTGGCACGCATATCGTAGAGTATGTCGCGCGTGCCCGTGTCCGCACCCAAGGCAGTAAGTACAAGAGTTCGCCGACTCTAACTCGATTCTAACGACAAGCACGTCAATACTAAAGTGGCACTGACCTTGACAAGCGTATCAGTAGTATAATGATGCTTGGCGGCAGTAGCTCGCATATCGTCGAGCATATCACGCGTGCCCGAGTCCGAGCCCAGCGCCGTACTCAGGTACGAGAGTTTCGCGGACTCTAGCTCCCCGGCCGCGCCCGCCAAGGCCGGCACTAGGCGCGCTAGGAACGGCTTCAGGCTTTCCCCCGCCGCTGACACTAGCTTCGACACCGTTTGTAGACTGCAAAGATTTATTGAAGGACCCTTAAACTTTTGTTGAAGGAAAGGGGTTTTTGTGCCACACAGAAGAGGACTTGCAGACGTTAGAAAAAATATCATCAAAAAAAGATACCTGTTAATAGGAACTGGTAGATACTATATTATATTATAATAGAACATTTTAGTCCTGTTTTTTTAAATACAAAAGTAATTGAATTTACAAATAATAAAAAATGGAAAAGAAATACATCTTGATCCTTATTTAAATCTAAAAACTCTGAAATTCAGATAAGCTTTAATTTAACAGGTGGATATGACACTTTTGGCACAAAAATAAAAACATACTAAAGAAAAGTAGCAATATCCATCTGTCAAATGAAAGCGATTAAGATAAGTAGCAATGTAATTAAGGCGGTACAGCCCCGAGTGAGGAATTAAGGTATCTGCCCTCTACACCGTACCATACCATGACCGTGTTAAGAACGTATCAGGCTAAAATATATTCTTTGTATTATATGACACTATTCCCATTAGACCGTTTCGTCACCGGCCATGCACTTGTCATACTTTTTAATACAACGAATATTTTTTTGCCTGATACGTTTCTAGCACGATCATGGTATGGTACGGTGTAGTGGGTGGGTACCTTTAGGGCGCACTCACCTGACGCTCCGGACCTCCTTGACGAGGTTGGTGATGCCGGTGTCGAGCAGCACGGGCAGGATGACGGCCACCACCTCCTTGCCGTCCTTGCCCTGGTTGGCGTCCGCCGCGCGGATGCACAGCTGTGGAGCGACTACATATTAATTCTTATTTCACTACTGATCCTTAATAGCGGTCGTTCTACGAGCTCAAAATGAATGGAAAACCGCAAATCGATGTACAGCATAGCCGTTTGGTACACATATACTTCTTGAGGTCAAAACAAAATTTTTGACTCGCAGTTCTTAAAAATTCTTCCCTTAGGAGAGGAGTTATGGACTCATCTTTTTTGTATGGGAAAAAAATTTGTTCTAAAGCCTATCGTGTATGGCAGAGGTGCCCAAACGGTCGATCGTGATCGACCGGTCGATCGCGAGAGGTTTTAAGGTCGATCGCCAAGGATAATAGATTTGACATTTTGCACCCAATGTAGTTTTACATATGCAATTTTTTTCTTGTTAAATATTTGGTGGGTTAATGGTCCAAATGTCGATCTCTTAGTCATAAATTTTTGCCAAGTCTCCTTAAGAAAAGGTATGGGCACCCCTGGTATATGGTATCGAATGAAAGGACTTGTTGAGCCGGTTCTAAAAATATGTATATCACATCATTACATTCACTTGTTTACAATTAAACCAAAAAACATTTACAAAACATACCATGCTTGGGCTCCTACAGATACGATATTTATTAAGTTCGTGGTGTGTTTATTTTTTGACTTAGCAATATACTATTTCCTTTTGTGTTGTTTTGTTCTGGCAACACCTTTGTTTACATTTTTGCTGGGAAATTAGTAGTGCGACTTTAGGTGATATTGTCTCGGGCTTACGAACTAGAACGGTACATACCTTAGAGAGCACATTGGCAGTGGAAGTAGCAGCTTGCCTGGTGCCTTCGTGCACGTCGTCCATGACCCTGAACAGCTGCGCCCACAGAGTGGGCAGCTGCTCAAGCGAGCAGTGCAGGTTTTGAGCACCGCTGAACGACACAAAATAGACGTGTGTACAGTCAGCGTCATATATATAGTGGCAGTTAAGATAATCAAATATATTGAAGCATCCAAAGTACCCAATATTATACATTCAAACAAAGTCATCAAATTATTGAGACCTCCCATCCTGCGCAAATTTATCGAAACGTGAACAACGTCGGAAATTTGAGTTCATTCAAATCGCCAAAAACAATGTATCGAGTAAACCGCCGATTGTATCCAAGCAGCCAGACTACTCAAAAATATGGAGCACTCTAGGAAAATGATCTCTAACACGAGTGTAATAAAGTTCAACTATAGTTTTAATCGAGAAATTCATATAAGTTTTTGATTTGATTGATTGATATTTGTAAAAAGTTTTTCGAACACTAATTTCCTTGCATGGACTCAGTGCATGAATTCAACAACTAGCGGCCGCCCGCGACTTCGTCTGCGTGGAAAGTTTTTTGCTATCCCTCGGAAACAGTACTTTTTTTCGGGATGAAAGTTACCCTATGTCCTTCTCTGTATCCCTGACAACGTGTATGCAAAATTTCATGACGATCGGTTGAGTAGTTAAGACGTAAAGGCGTAACAAACAAACAAACAAATAAACAAACAAACAAACGGACTTTCGCATTTATAATATTAGTAAGGAAGTAAGGAAAGTAATAAGTAGGTATAAGAGAAGTTAGCTTTCTCACGAAAGTACTTAAGTTAGTAATTAGCTATAGCGCTTGTGTGTTATGAAAATTAGAGACGACGGTGGTAACACAAACACCCAGACCTGAGTGAGGCCTATGTTTGCCATTTCTCCCACTGGCGGCGCTAGTGTTTGTGGAGACCTGTCAAACGTGATTTTGGTTGTTGTCGTTATAATTTGAAGTGATTTTTTGTAAAATGAGTGAAAAATATGGTTCATGGACTGTTGCGGAATTAAAATTAGAACTAAAGAAGCGTAATGCAAAATCTACAGGCAAGTTGCTGGAGTTTCTTTAAAAACCGATCTTTTTCTAGCTCTTTCTGACCTCTGGATAGCAGATTTAGAAGTAGGTTTGGTCCACATAAACAGGCTGGGCACTGTGCATCTTTTCTTAATATAAGCTTGGCTTTAAAGGAAAATAAATTAATAAGTTTTGGTTATAAATAAAACTTTTGACAGGTCTCCAGAGACAGTGGCGTTGCCCAAGTGGATATTTTTGGAACTACCCAGAGTAAACCCCAAAGTTTGTTAGGTGTTCTAAAATTCATAATTGCCCCAACCGGAAATTGAATCTGGGACCTTCGACATGGCGACACCATGAAAACCAAACTACGAACCAACTTACAATAATACCAACTCACATATACCTATAAATTCGTATTCAGCAATCAGGATTGCCCAGGAGGAGCGCGACCATAGAATAGGAATACAACAATAACTACCCAATCAAATTTATTTACCCTGTGACCGCAGTTGTAGTTTAGTCTAAATATTTGTACCAAAAATTAAGCTAACCTCTTTTTGAGTTTTATTCCTTTAACTAGTGACGTTAGCGACGTTTCGATTTCAATGTCAAGTTTGACTTGTATAATTTTATTAGTATTTTATTAGGTACTGTAAAAATTATCAACAAGCTATTAACAACATGAATTCAAATTTTCGTTTAACTGATGAAGTCAAACATAAAATAATTCATTTAAAGCAAGGTGTGTCTGTAACTGACATCGCGGGTGAACTGGGCATATATTATGTAAGTCGATTCAGATCAGACTTTTACTTCAATAGCTTATTATTGTTTTTGTGATTCTTTCTATAATATTGAAATTTTTTTAGAGAAATACAGTAAGTCGTTGGATAGAGCGATGTACTGTGGAGGGAAATCTCCGCAATCACGGGACTTTTCGTCGGACCACAATCGAACGAGATAGAGAAATTGTGCAACGAGCTCACAGCAGTCGATTTATCAATTCGGAAAATTTAGCTGCTGAATTTAGGCTTATCACAATCAAAAATAAGGTGTCATTTTCAAGAGCAAGGGTTACATCATAGGATTCCCGCTAAGAAGCCTACTCTAACAGCACGGCATAAAGCACAGGCGGTTGCAATTCGCACGTAATTATCTCAACGTAAAAGGAGCTTTAGTCAATAAAATTAGTGGTCAAAAGTTTGTTTTTTATTTCACTAACAGTAGGCACAAATCTAGAGCAATGCATAGGTACCGTTCTTAAAGTTAAATTGAAAGCAATTAATTACCACGATTTGAATCTTTGATTTCCCTAGAATTTTTATATTTTTTATTTTTTTATTTTTATTTTTTCCCTTTGAATAGATATCCTAGGCCTCACGACAGGGTAAACAAAAATCTGCGAGCTTCACATCTTTTATTGGGATTAAATACTTATAATGACCATCAGAAATACTTTGATACCCTAAAAGCTGTCATACCAAAAAAGTACACTAAACATCTAACAGTAAAATATTTTACTATATTTGGTGATAATCAGTTAAACATAAGCCTTTTTTATTTCTATTTTCATATTGTCTTTAAAATTACGATTTAATTTTAACTGTAGATAGTTAAACTTTATTACACTCGTGTTAGAGATCATTTTCCTAGAGTGCTCCATATTTTTGAGTAGTTTGGCTGCTTGGTTACAATCGGCGGTTTACTCGACACATTGTTTTTGGCGATTTGAATGAACTCGTATTTCCGACGTTGTTCACGTTTCGATAAATTTGCGCAGGATGGGAGGTCACAATAATTTGATGACTTTGTTTGAATGTATACTATTGGGTACTTTGGATGCTTCAATATATTTGATTATCTTAACTGCCACTATATATATGACGCTGACTGTACTAACTAAAACAACAACTTTATACTTTTTCAACAGCGAACAGTTAGGCTGCCTGTCCACTGACGCGGAGCGAGGCGGCGCAGAGCGGAGAAACGAGGAAATAATAACCAATAGGATTGCATAAAATCTCCGCTCCGCAATCCTTGTTTTTTTTTAAATAAAATTCTATTAAAAATACAGGGTAATTTAGCGACCTCTTTACAAAATCAAATATTAGTTCGAGGTAGTAATAAAAAAAAATTTGGTGAGATAATTATGAATTATTTCTTTTTTAAATCACAGATTTCAGCCACTTATTATGTCCAAAAAATTTAGGCGCGCACGCTCACCCTCGCGCAAGCGACGCGAGCGGGGGAAGGCGGGTGGCGGGAAGAAGCTCGCACGGGTCGACCGTGCGATGCGCAAACAGTGACAACAATTTCAATTTGTGTAGGGAAAGTTTGGGACAAAAATGTAAAAAAAAAATTTTTTTACTTTACAAATCGATTGTACTGCTGTTATAGTATAACCTGACATAATTTGAAAAGGGGTCCAAAAATTACCCTGTATTTTGGTTATTATTTCCTCGTTTCTCCGCTCCGCGCGCCGCCTCTCTCCGCGTCAATGGACAGGTAGCCTTAAGCTGAAGATTAACATCTGTAGCACACATTCGCCGCAAAACAATACCAGCGAAGCCGCAGTAGTTCCGCCATGACGTGTCTTCTATCGACGACGATTTATGACGATCACATCTACATTTCGGTTTCGCGTCATTATTTTCGCCGCGGAGGTATGCCAACGGTCCCAGCCGATCGGGCGGAATCGCGCGTAAAGAAACAGCATCATTGAATCTATGCGTTAGAACAGGCTGTTTCGCATGTCGTATAATTGACAATTCATAGCGGAATCTACTGCGGTTTCGCTGGTATTATTTCGCGGCGGAGGGAGGACGTGTGCTACAGGTGATGGTGACAGGAAAACAGAAAATAGGAAAGGGTCCTTTTCACACTAAGTACATTAAAATATTAATAACTTTTCCAGAAAAAGTCATCATATCCATAAGCGCATTTCTTTACGGAATTCCAAGAAGCAAAAACCACTAAATCCAAAATATTTTTTGAATTCGGCAGGTAAAAATTCACTTGGACTTACTCCATTGTTTAGGTTCGTCACTTAGTGAATTTTTCCTGTCATCTGACGATATACTCGTAATAACATACATTTAAGGTCGAAAATTCAACGCATGCTAGTAGGTACTCACCGTAACAAATCGGCGAGCGCATTGCAACATGACATTCTGACCCTCCACTGGTTCGATGTCAAATTAGCCACCAAATCATCTAATATCTCCTTGTGATATTTTTGTACCTAAAAACCAGAAATATTGTGCTGTATAATAAATTATATTTGTATTCATAAATTCTAAAAATCTTCATGTATCACTCAGAATTAGAATACAAATTCTTAAGCTACTTAAAGCAAGATTTAAAAACACTTATCAAGAGACAGCTACCTCCACTGTGAACGGAAACAATCAATATTATCACAGTATAGCATAAAAAAACGGTCAGTTTTTCTTGATGTTTTTCAAACCACCTATACGTAATAACTAATATGGTAGATAGGGACCATCAAACTGATCAACTTTTACTATGGGACCAACTCTGAATCTGCTGTAAAAAATTGCAAAAATCATACAAAAATTAATAACGAAGATATGAAAATGTATGAAATACCTGATTTTTTTTCCCCATTTTAGTGTTGTCCCATAGTAAAAGTTGTTCAGTTTGATGGCACTTATCTACTTTATTCGGCATTGCGGGTTGTTTTGTAACATCCTGTATAATTAAAGAAGGGCAAAGGACCCGATTTTGACCCGACTGCTGGGCTTAAACCCAGTTAACTAACGCCCATAGAATATTTTGTTGAACTAAATAATTCTGTAGAAATAAGAGATGTTTCGGCCTTTCAATATTTTTGTGTATTGATTTCACAAGAAATTGTTTCCATACCAACGTCACATTTTACATATCAATAGAAAAAATAAAAACTGTAAAAAGTTTCTATAACACACAATGTGGTTTTTATTGGGTTTAATTAAACCCTGTGGTCAGGTTTAAACCCGGTTCTTTGCCTATCTCTATGTATGTATAGTACTAACCGTAGCCTGCGTGTTGGGCACGATGGCGTGCCATATGCTGGCCATGGAGTTCTGTATGCGCGGCGTGGGGTCGAACCGGTAGCGGTACAGGCGCGGCACGATGCGCGGCAGGTGCTCCGCCAGCTGCGCGCCCGCTAGTGCGATACTAACCGTAGCCTGCGTGTTGGGCACGATGGCGTGCCATATGCTGGCCATGGAGTTCTGTATGCGCGGCGTGGGGTCGAACCGGTAGCGGTACAGGCGCGGCACGATGCGCGGCAGGTGCTCCGCCAGCTGCGCGCCCGCTTGCAGCGCGATCGAGTGGAACCCGAACGCCGCACCTGATGGTCGATCCGCAGTGTTCAGTCGGCATATTAAGGCCAGTATATTCCAAAAACTCTGTCTCTGTCTTTTCTTTACGTGTGAAGAGTAATGAAAATAACCTCACTTTTTCCATCGAAATGTATTACTACGTATAGAAAGGACAGATTTACGGCACAAATTGTCGCAGCGATTGCAAAGATGGCGGCTAAGCAACGCGCAGTGCGAGCGTGAGTTGTCAAAGAAAAAGTAGCATGCACACAGATGCGACACATTCTTCATAATGATTAGGATATACCTACTTGTTTAATAATATTGCATAAAATTATAGTAAAACCCAATTTAATTAGGTAATAGGTGCATGTTAATACTAACTCGAAAAATAAAAGTAAAAAAGGAGGATGGGCATTTAGTACCCGCACTAATAACATTCATTTGGTGTCATCGATTAGATTTTTTCCCATTTTGGGTATCAAAAATACTGAATATAGCGTACTGAAATACGAAGTGGGCGACGAACTGAGGGCGACTACAAATGTTGAAAATGGGTGACTTTAAAATACAAATTGAGTAACTAGTTTTTGAGAACGTGTGACCAAATTACTACTTAGGCGACAACCTTAGGGCACACAAAATATTTAAAAGGAAATGTATAATCCACGTTTTATACATTTTTGGTCCAAATAAGAAAGTGCCGGCCAAAAGACCAAAGTGCTTTATTCTGATAAATTTTGTCCATCTAAGCATTTTTTATTATGGCACTGAAGCTGTAGCAC
The DNA here is from genome assembly GCA_928269145.1 of Agriphila tristella. Taxonomy (NCBI): domain Eukaryota; kingdom Metazoa; phylum Arthropoda; class Insecta; order Lepidoptera; family Crambidae; genus Agriphila; species Agriphila tristella. The sequence goes on along the minus strand of OV743436.1, from coordinate 22,057,276 downwards.
CGCTTCGAATTTGTGTCAAAATGTATGAAAAGACAGACTTTTTGAACTCCATTAAAATCAAGTACAGCGGTGCTACAGCTTCGGTGCCATTATAAGAAATGCTTAGGCGGACAAAATCTATCAGAATATGCTTTTTGGCCGATTTTTTTACATTTGTGCCAAAATGTATGAAAAAACAGACTTTTTAAACTTATTTAAAATCAAGTATAGCGGTGCTACAGCTTCGGTGCCATAATAAAAAATGCCTAGGTGGACAAAATCTATCACTTAAATATATCACTTTTGCTTTTTGGCCGGCACTTTCACATTTGGACCAAAATGGATGATGTCCTTTGGCATATATTTTATTTAAAAAAGGTCACTTGACTATTATCCTGATCAAGATGACAAAAATACCATGTTGAGCATTTCAATCAGTCACATAGTTACCTACTTGGTATAATAGTTGCCCATCCAATGTTATAGGTATTACCTATGTAGCAGCTGTTGTCATTCACCGCAAATGCGTTGAATAAACTTACTAATGAATTCTAAATTCAAAAAGTCATTGGTACATTGTACTATTATGTATTCTGTGTTGGTACGTAGCGGGGTTCGAACCGGCCGGCACAGCGCCTACCCAAATGGTAGTCAACGGCCTTAACCACTATACCAACGACGATGCCAAAACTTACTACTGATGTGGGTATACTACAGTCTAAAATAGCTGAATTAAGCATTTCGCAAACAAAAAATATAACAAAAACATATACATGTGTTGAATTTTTTTTCTCTATACTGCCGAGTCAGATTTTGATGCCGCTTTGCACAAGGGTGTAGTTGAGGTATCCGTACATAAATACAACAAAAGTGTCGCTATTGGTTCATAGACCACTTCCCGTACAAATTTTCCCACTCTCCTTTCTCATAGACAATTACTCTATCGAGCACTTTTACGTGCGTTTTTTTTATCACGATATATTCGTGCTGGGGTAATGTATGTAATTGCGGCAATGGAGCACAGTTGTTATGTGCACGGATGTGCCTCGACAGCAAAATATAGCAGGAATTTAAGATCAATAATCACTTTTTTTTTGACAAGCCCCTGGAATATTTTTCGACTGACACCGAAGTTAAGTACCTACCTACACGGGCGGTGGTGACGGTGTCGTCCCACCTACATCATAGGCGGTTGTTAACGGTAATAGAATAATATACTTAAATTGTAAAACTGTGCTAGTTCACCTATCCTAGTTTTGTACCTACGTATACAATCTGTAATGGTTCACTTTTCATAATCTATGATTTTCATACAAAATGTCGGGTCAGTAGAAATAATATATAAAAATTAGTTTTGGTTGGTTTATGTTGATGTTTTGTTTACTTACCGATGGTAAGTCACTCCACTATCTTTTTGCTTCACAGTGGAGTGATTTTTTCACGTCTTTAACACCCAGGATGGCATTTTTATCGGAACAATTACACCGTGCGTTCGCGGTGAGCGTTGGCGAGTGACTAAATGAGTTGAGGGCAGTTGCCCTCAACGCGTGGAGCAAAAATCGGAGCCGTAATGTCGTTTCTATGTAATTCATTTCGATGACTTTTTCATTTTTTTTATGTTTTTGTTGTTATTTTGAGCATAAAGTCACTTTTTGAAAAAGTAACCGTCGAACATTCTTCTATATGTCATTACCTATTTTACTATATATTTTTCATGAATAAGTGATTAATAAACTTTAAGTACTATCCAAAAAATATAATAGCACAAATACATATATAATGGTACTACTATACAGAAGCCTATTCGCACGAGGACAATCAAATAATAAGCTACTCTTACAGCACAGCAATAAAGCACGAATTAATTGTCTGAACAATTCAAAATTGTGCTTTATTGCTGTGCTGCTGCCTATTATTGTATGCACCTTCTTTTTCTGTCGCGTATCTCTGTCTCAACCGACACACGACATCCCTCGTACGCTGGCTCGACTGAGTGAGCCGCGTGCAGTAGGCTAATATAAAAGTCTAAGCGCGGAGTGAAACCCCCTGCTTTAGGTATGAAGTTATAAGTACGCAATGTGCTCGACCGGTGAGGCCAATGCACGTTATTTCGATGCTCACTCACGCGCTCGCCGCGTCGCTTATGGTCGTGTGTCGTACGTTTCTCGCATAAGATATTAAGCAAAAAATGTTCCAATATTTTTGTAAACTTTTCTTTAACTATAGTGCGTACAATCACTTTCCTTTTATGATATGCTACGCAGTTTATTTAAAAGATGACAACCCTAAGTGATCAGAAGAGATGGGAGTACGCTATAGAAAAAGAAGCAAATTCTAGGTGAATATAACTGAAGGGAACTAGCTCTGTGCGACCTAAAATGAACTTTATTTGTCGGAGCAAGAGTCGCCATTTATTTAAATGATTTTGCGGAATGTCCCTTCTGTACTTGTACTATTATCACAGAATACATAATAGTACAAGTACAGAAGATCCACTCCGCAAAGACATTTAAATAAGTAGCGACTCTATCCCATACACAATAAAGTGAAATTCAGGTCGCACTCCGCTCCCTACCTACAGTTATATTCACCTAGAAGTTGCCTCTCTTTCTATCGCGAAGCTCTTATCTCTTCTAACAACTTTAGGGTTTCTTCTAATAAATAATAATTAAATAATAGGTAATTTATTACAAGTTATGTGTTTGTGAAATAAAATGTGTACTTAAATACGTTTCAAAAAAGCCTAAAAAAACAGTCAACGCCACGTCAAACTATACATGCTAACTTTGAGGCAATTTACTTTTTTACGAAATCAAAATTGTCCTTAATAATTAACTTTATTTTGAAAGTAGGTAAGTAAGTACCTACCTATTCGCAATCTATAAATTATTATTTCAATAAATAGGTGGGTGATGATTATTTAGCAAATAAGACAAGTACGCAGTACTACGTAAAGGATACTAAATACTAACTAGGTAGTAGACAAGCACTATTCTTACGTTTCGATGTCGTTCGGAACTTTTGGAAGTGTGAAAAACGTGAGGTTCGGATCCTTTTTATTATTAGTATTAAGGCAACCCATTGCGATGTAATATGCCTTAATTTTGGTTATATATCACAAACGTGAGAACGAACAACCGAGGCGGCAATATGCGAACGCGACGAGTGACGTGACTATCGAAATCGAACTGCTAACGTGCGACCCAGCCGGCACGCGGCAGCCTCTGAAATTAGTCCGTCCGGACGGACCCGCTGGCTACTTGTAGCTTTGTACCTAAACCGCGGAGTGCGCCTAGCCTGCTATTATGTATTCTGTAATGTTATTAAAAATGCCGCGTTTACAGTATTCGGTTGAGCCGTAATTGGATGCAACCAGCTTCTAGCTAACCACTAGTTCAATCAAACTGTAATTTGATAATGCGATTGACACTCGTCGATTTGGTAATGAACTTAACGAATTCAGTTAAGGCGCCGTACTACCCACTACTAGCGCCGCCAACGCATTTATTCTTATTACTCGTTAACCAAGCCATTATTTAAAAAAGCTCAGATCATGCCCTCCTAAATTGTCTCTAATATTTTTTGAATAACTCTTCAACAGTTTTCATTCTTTCTGTAAGTTTTAAAATCCATTCTCGCCAAAAGTGGCCACTTTGAGCTAAAATAGATTTTAAAACTTACAGAAAGAATGGAAACTGTTGAAGAGTTATTCAAAAAATATTAGACACAATTTAGGAGACCATGGTCTGAGCTTTTTTTTAATTTTGACTTAGTTTACGAGTAATAAAAATACATATATTGGCGGGGCTAGTAGTGGGTAGTAGGGCGCCTTAAATCGAAAGCCTAATGTAATTGGTGGCACTTCACATGGAATTAGTGATCTTGTAATTGTTATTTTGCCTAAATACGACTATGTTTGTGTACATAAAAAATCCATACAAACAGTTCATTACCTTTTTTAGAATTCCACATGGAATTGTGATGAGCGAGATGCATAAACTTGTATAACAGGTCTGGTTGATTTAGATCTGAAGCTAATGAACATAACTCCTTGTAAGTGGATAGATTTCCTCTGTAACAAAGACAAAAATATTTATAAATTTCTTAATAAGTAATTTTTATACATTGATTTAATGTAATGCAACCTTATATCGATATGTAATAGAGTAATAATTCAGACCAACGATCGCTCGCGACTTCGTCCGTGTGGGTGGACCCTATCACCCTAGGGAACCTTCGACCACAATAAAAAGTATCCTATGTTTTAATCCAGGTTATAAACTGTCTGTGTGCCGAATTTCATCCAAATCCGTCCACCAGTTTAAGCGCGAAAAGGTAACAAACACACATACACACTTAGGTACAGTACGAGGCATATATCTTGAAATCGAGTGGGGATTGCGCGGAACGCGTATTTTGGGCATGCGTAGCGGTGAGGGGCGCGAGCGGCGGGAGAGGGGAACGCGCTATTGGTCGCTCACAAGAGCACATGCGCGAACTTATCTCCACGCCGTCGAAAAAATTTCAAGATATATGCCTCGTACTGTAGTATATTTGTTTCGAATAAAGTTTATAACAACTTACCCAGTAGGAGCTTTTCCCAACTGCCCCTCTTCAAACAGCTTCGTATCCTCTGTGACCTGCGCCACGGCGCGTTTGCCGCTCGTCAGCTGTTCGATAATTTGACCGACCAGTGCTTGCTTCTGACTCTCGTCGGAATTCTGGTAAACCAAACTGAGTCCTTTACTCGCTACATCTTGAACGATTTCTGCAACGGAATTTTAAGTATCACTACATATTATACAACAAAGTTCTCCGCCGCGTCTGTCTGTTTGCGATAAACTCAAAAACTGCTGCACCGATTTCACGAGACCAGCGGTTTTCACCAATAGATGGTGATTTATGAGGAAGGTTTAGGTATATCGGGTCATTTTGAACTTACCATCCAAATGTTAAGGATGTGTCTAGTCCACGAAACTAAACAACATTCTGTAAGAAATATGTGTCAAATTTCGCCACAATATTTTGGTCATTCCATACTAAATTGATCACGTGATCTCTTTGATTTGTATGGAAAGTCGATTTTTATTTTACATATTTGACCATGTGTTCCTTAGAGAAAGTTGTTCAGTTTCATGGACTGAACACATCCTCAAAATTTGGATGGTATGTCCAAAATGTCCCGATATAATTTGTTTTTGGGTAAATTGGTTGAAATATAACATAAGCAGGGCGATAACCCCCCTATAATAAACAGACTTTTGGAGCGAATGGAGGTGCCGACTGGAAGGTATTTGTTTTCTTTTTGGGGGTTGTAGAAGGTTGCACTTGGTAAAAAAAGAAGAAACCGAAGCGAAGCGAGAGTGGGTCGCTAGTATGTACGATAAAATAGTTCCGTAAATCCAATATAGTATTTTTAAGTTTAAAAGAGCGTGTATTAATATTGCTTGTTACAATAATAGCATTACAATACATGAAACCACCATATCGTGTTTCGAATGTAAATATTAAAAAAAAACTGTATCTTACCGCTGTTTTCTGACAGATAGTCCATAAACACTTCTTGTAACAGCTGCAGCTTGCACTTGATTGGCTCGCGCTCGGGACAGTTTTTGAGCAGTGCCAATAGCCAGATACTTGTAGCCTGTTTAAATAAAAAGTAATACAATAAAAATTATAAATACTTTTATCTACTCTCATATCGTAAAATTCGAATTATGAATTTCAATTCGAATTTATATTGACATACTTTATACACGCAATACCGAAAAAATTAAAAAGTTATTTTATCTACTCTCATATCGTAAAATTCGAATTATATGTGCTTCTAAAACGCACAGCGTTGGTGAAGAAGCGTTCTGATTCTGCATAAGAAAATATCGTACTTACTGTGATAATGCTGTTTAATTTGTCTTTAACTCACCACTAAGGCTGCATGATCGAATTCCTTTACCTTCAGCAGGCAGCCCTATGGCGCAAACGTCACTGTCAACTTCATAGCGTTTTTTGATTTTGCCGAGACCGCGTGCAAAATGTTTTGTATTAAAGAAAAATAGTTTAAAAGTGCGGTTTACTTGAATGTGATAGTGAATTCAAGAATCCTAACTACAAAACTGATGGTTTCGTAAGTTTTGTTGCATTATTTTACGAGATGGTGGTACTTACGGGTGTTCGAAATACAGAGATAACGCTCGCTACTTCAGACGAAGAGCGAGCAGTAATCTTGTACATTGTTGGTCGGGGATGTTTCATCAGCGGATGATGGACACTGACTCCAAACTCTCTCTCTCTCTTAACAGAGAAAGCAGTACCGAACGAACCGAACCGATTGCCCACGCATCTCGCCCGTGCGATATTTTTATGAGTCAAGTTTTCAGAATTTGTTAATAAAATTGCCAAATCAACTTAAAAAGTATTAACTCTTCGGTTGTTTCGACCGGTCCCAGGGCTAAAACAGCGACCAGCTGCCATGAGTCTGAATTCTTGACACATATTGAATAAAAGAAACTTTGTCATTGGACTATTTGTTTTGAAATGTTAAGCTGCTACACCAGTCAGTGTTGAACTGTCTCTGTTCAGTAAATTTAAAGGTTTAGGAGCATGACTAGTCTCTCAAGTGCAAGTGTGTAGTACCGGGACCTGAGATACAATCATAATCACTCGGAATTTCTCATATTGAGCTGCAACTCAGCCAAGTGAGTTAAACCTTTCTTACTAATAGAACAAGTTGGTTGACAATCACTTTGTCCTGGCTTTTGCATAACTGCTATTATAAGATTATCGACAAAGAAGAATTAGTAATGTATAGAAATAAGTAGTATATACCTACCTAAAGAATTTCTCTAGGTGCTGAGTATCTATCTATTCAGTAAAAAAGTTGTTGAATTTTGGGATACAGTATTTTTGTGATTTCCAAAATTAGACACACGGGTTATTTAAGACCTATGTCACATACTTACATTTACATAACAGTTAAGTAGATATAGATAGATAGACACGATATGATATAAATTTTTTTTGGATAATTATAGTGTAAGCACTGTTTAAAAGTATGCTTTCATTATGTTAGTGAAAAGAAGGGAATAAATTTTTCTTCAATGATGTTTCCAGACCATCTTGTTAAGAACTACATGATGAGCCGTTTCCAACATGCAAAATTATTTAAATAAACTTATCGGTTCAGGTTTGAAACTACTCGATAAGCTGTTTCCAGCATGTAAAATTATGTTTCAATACAGTAATATGATTACAACTCATTATTAAACAGTGGTATACATTAAATACAGGGCACAGGCTAGTGGCTACATTACTTGTAGAGTAGTAAATAAATGGCCTTAATTTTTTGAAACAGCGTGGCAGGTTTAGAATCAGAGAGTGTTACAAATACCTACTTTTTATCCTGAAGATAAAGTAAATAAAAAGAAAATAAGTGTTGTGCATTAGTTTGAGTAGGTAAGCCATTGGGATGGCAAATGATACTTTAGAATGTATGTTATACAGTACCTTTGTAACTTTTATAAATGTTTCCCAGTTGGGCTATTAAATTAATGATTGAATTATGTGTGTTAATATAGTAGTGAATTGATAATAGCAAAGGATTTTAGTTATTTGAATAACGAATATTAGAATATGTCACTGCACAGTGCGACTGAGTTTTGCTAGTAAATACCAGAATTAAAATAAATCCTGATATAAATAAATATAAAATAATTTATAAGTAATAGCTTATCCAAGCAATAAACACCTCTGAGTTTAGCAAGGAAACTAGACAAAGGAATACAGTTAATTTTAGACAAATGGGTCTGACGGTAAAAGTAGAAATCAATTATTCCAACAACTATATTCAGCCTCCATACTTTTATAACTGTCTAACATGGTCAGATATTCTTTCTGTGTACGGGAGAATTAAGACTTCTAATCTACCTTGAAAACTATTTGCTGGTAAATAGAGCAATATTGAGATTGGTTAACTAGTCAAACTCCAGGAGTGTTAATGTCTCTTGAAAGTATTTAATTTACAGGAGTCAATCCTGGAACAAAGGTCAAAGTTTAGTTTAGCAGTCAATGTTACATTACTACGGCAATAAGTACCGAAACATTAATGAAGATTAGTGCACTGTACTATCAGAAGTTCTCAAAATGAGCACATCCCTTTGCGAGATGTTAAATATGTGGGGCTACTGAACTGTATAATACAAACAAGCCCAAAAGAGTGTTTACACTGTCGATTTAGGCATAATATTTTCGATTGCTTAACTGACTCTTATTCATGAAGTGTCTATCTCACTCATCATGTCTACGATGAAGAATCTTACCTCGCAGAGTCAATATGAGCTAATTTGTTAGATTAAAATCATACAACACATTCCCCAGGCCTCAGAGGCCTCACTCTAAAATGGGGTCGTACCACCAACAGGGACTTGGTAGCCTAGACAGAGGCCTTGGTTATGGTTGACAGTCCTTAAGTACTATTATTTTATTTTTTGTGGTACCTGCAAATGTTATTATTACATAACTGTTTTGGTGGTTAAGGTGAGTAAGTACTTCTCAGCATAAGCTAGTCTAAAGTAATAGTGACACCACAAGAGACATTGGCAGTATTGACACTTAGATGTTTCTAAGTATGTCTGCGCCAGTATGCGCCAGTTTATCCTTAAGGTGCCAATAAGAGCAGGGAGCGGATCCCGGTCTCAAAGTATGTACATACTCATCCAATAGGACAACATAATCTTGTTAATGCACCTCAGAAATGATATAATAGTAATATGACCTAGTCGGCCAGTTAGACAGCAAAACTTTGATTGAAGCACCACCGCTACCTTTGTGGTATGCGTTTGGTTTGATTGAAGCACCTCCACTACCAGGGTTGTAGTGTAGGTATGCTTTTGCTCGATACACCTCCGCTACCAGGGAGGTAGTTAGGCGAGCAATTACTTTGCTCGAATGGACGGTAGGGCTGCAGGATAGCCGAGTGATTTACCATCACGCTTTCGGCGGCGTACCTCTCGGGGGGGTACAACGGCTCTGCCGACCGCCAAGTTTGAGACGACGGTGCTAGAGTGGCCTCGTACTCGTTGCCCCAGGCCTCGGAGGCTTTACACCTAAATGGGGTGTCCCAAGCGGTGACCTGGTAACCTTGGATAAGGTACTTCACCTGGGACTTAAAGCATGGCTATGCAATACTTGACAACCCTTCATCCGTGCCGTCCTTGGCAGTTCAGGTGCTGTCTATGTTTGCACAATCAATCCCAAGATTCCGAGATAAATTCATCTCATCAGGTAACCTTGGTTCCTAAATATTCTTGCTTGTGGACCTCCAGGCATAATGAGCCTTTGCAGAACCTTAAGTATAAAAAACTTACATATGAGATAGTTTTATTTCACAATGGGTAAGAACCCACCTCAAATGGTTAATCTAACTAGAAGCCCTATATAGTTACAAAATTGGGGGTGGGGGCAGATCAGTTAGCTCACACTGGTTCCTGCTAAGAGCTATATTAGTATTAGCTAACGTTATTCAACATTAACTAATAAAACTCTTTGAGTAAGGTGGTCCACACTTATAGTAAACGTAGAGTAACATCTACAGAGTATTGAGATAAAGATATTCTTGCAATAAATATTACAGAATAATGGGGAATGTCCGAAAAAAAACAAATTGGCTGAATATTTTTCTATAGGTAGGAATAAGGTCCCTTAGTAATAGAAAAAAGTTTCAGAATTTTCGGTTGGGTAAAAAAGTTTTTAAAAATCAAAGTCTCTTCGACTTCACAAATGTATGAAAGTAACAGCAGAATGGAGATTGTACCTTTGCCAACACATGCCACAACCACAACATGGTATTAAAAAAAAGTTTCAAGACAAAATGTCAAAACTTTTTTTTTTAAATACATGTTGTGTTTGTGGCAGTTAGCGGCAAAGGTATAATCTCCATTCTGCTGTTACTTTCATACATTTGTGAAGTCGAAGAGACTTTGATTTTTAAAAACTTTTTTACCCAACCGAAAATTCTGAAACTTTTTTCTATTACTAAGGGACCTTATTCCTACCTATAGAAAAATATTCAGCCAATTTAATTTTTTTCGGACATTCCCTATTATGCAAATCATACTATTCTTATACCTACATATACCTAGCTACCTACATATTGACTACAAAAATATCTTATCTACCTTGTAAAATATATTATTTTTCCTCAGAGATTAGTGTCATAGTACATGTCTTTGGCAAGACCACACCCTATTAAATCACAAATTTGGGTCAAAAAAGTACTCTTTACCTTATCAGAACAGAACACACAGCTCTCAGAGATACTGTAAGAAAATTATAGCAACAATTCTGATTTGATTGCTGGCCTGTAATGGAGATGCATTTACATTACTTGAATTATCTACCATAAATAGGAAGTGATAAAATACTGGTAGTGGTCTAAATTTTTGACTAATAAAAATAGGTAACTTTCAAGGGTTAATAATATTTATTTAAATTAAATAACCCTTGATGTTCAACATGTACAGTTCTGTATATTATAGCAATATTGTTCAGAATAGGTACACCTATAATATGTATGTTTCAATTTAGACAACTCAAACAAGTTTAATTCTCTTAATTGATTGGCGCCAGCCACAAGAATAGAATCTAAAGAAACTAGAGTCAAATTGTAAGTAGTAAGAAAATGCTACTTTTTATAAATCCAGTGCAGGAGTGCACAAAGCAGATAAAGATAGATGGTAATTAAGTACCTCTATAGATCAGTTTAATTGGTATTTTATTTCAAGATAGTTTCATTGAACTCAGGTATTTGAATTTCATTAGAATTATATTACCTACACCATTTGTTTAATAAATATTACAGATTTTATTCATTTGCAGATAATTTTAAATATTAAAACAATATTTAATATTACCTGCTATCTTATAATTTATTAAAATAAATATTATTTTAGATTGTTGAATAATTGAGAATTCACATAGCGTTTGTCTTTCTTTCACCAGCAGATATCAAACAGGTCTTCACCAACGCTGTGCGTTTTAGAAGCACATATAATATAACTGTTTTGCATTCCAACAAAACAGATATTATGTGTGTGAGAAAACGCACAGCGTTGCGTAAGTGCTTGCAGGTGAAGACTACTATGAAGTTGACAGTGACGTTTGCGCCATAGGGCTGCCTGCTGAAGGTAAAGGAATTCGATCATGCAGCCTTAGTGGTGAGTTAAAGACAAATTAAACAGGATTATCACAGTAAGTACGATATTTTCTAATGCAGAATCAGAACGCTTCTTCACCAACGCTGTGCGTTTTCTCACACACATAATATCTGTTTTGTTGGAATGCAAAACAGTTATATTATGAATTTCAAATCGAGTTTATATTGACATACTTTTTACACGCAATGCCAAAAAAAATTAAAAAGTTATTTTATAACATACCTTCGCTATAGTAAGCAATGTTATAAAATAACTTTTTTTCTCATTACGATACATGGCAAATCCAAGAAGAGGGCAGTGCCGTGACATTAAAAAAAAACAACGATTTTCCCACATACTTTCCATGATTAAAATGTACTCTATGGTAATCGATGACTTAGCGTTGCGATTAGTCTTCTGGAATGCACTCATCTCAGTATTTATTTTTCAAATTGAATACCCGCCATTTTTATTTAGATTTGAATTTTTACTTTTGCTTAAAAATGTCGTTGTACTGAGTGAAAATATGAATACACCCGATATTTTTTAGATGCGGCGACGGAAAAACGTCTTACTTAACCTAGGTAAGCGCTGTAGAAAAACAATTTACTCTTTTTATCATTGATATTTTATTTTGTAGGTTCAATCGGTTCAATCACAAATTGTATGAGAGTAGATAAAGTAGTGTATGAAACTGTACATAACTAGGTATTAAAACACTCGTGTGATAACTATTAAAAACCTCGCCTACGGCTCGGTTTTTAAAAACACACTCATGTTTTAATACCCCTCATTATGCGCCAGTTTCATAAACTACTATTATAACATACCTTCGCTATACTAAGCAATGTTATAAAATAACTTTTTTTCTCATTACGATACAGGGAAAATCCTAGAAGAAGCCAGTGCCGTGATATTAAAAAGAAACAACGATATTTCCACATACTTTCCATGATTAAATGTACTCTATGGTGATCGATGACTTATCGTAGCGATTAGTCTTCTGGAATACTCTCACGCGCCATTTTTAAATTTAAATTTTTACTTTTGCTTTAAAATGTCATAGTTGTGAGTGAAAATTTGACTACACCCGATATTTTAGATGCGCCGACGGAAAAACGTCTTACTTAACCTAGGTAAGTAGTGCCAAGAGAAACTACAAACTTACTTTTTTAGGGTTCCGTACCTAAAGGGTAAAAACGGAACCCTATTACTAAGACTCCGCTGTCCGTCTGTCTGTCTGTCTGTCACCAGGCTGTATCTCATGAACCGTGATAGCTAGACAGCTGAAATTTTCACAGATGATGTTTTTCTGTTGCCGCTATAACAACAAATACTAAAAACAGAATAAAATAAATATTTGAGGGGGGCTCCCATACAACAAACGTGATTTTTTTGCCATTTTTTGCTGGATGTTAATAACGACAGCATGTAGACAGCTGAAATTTTCACAGATGATGTATTTCTGTTGCCGCTATAACAAAAAATACTAAAAACAAAATAAAATAAATATTTAAGGGGAGCTCCCATACAACAAACGTGATTTTTCTGCCGTTTTTTGGTACGGAACCCTTCGTGCGTGAGTCCGACTCGCACTTGGCCGGTTTTTATCATTGATATTTTATTTTGTATGAGTTTTGTAGGTTCAATCGGTTCAATCACGAATTGTATGAGAGTAGATAAAGTAGTGTATGAAACTGCACATAACTAGGTATTAAAACACTCGTGTGATACTATTCTCATGTTTTAATACCCCTCATTATGCGCCAGTTTCATAAACTACTATTTTTATCCACAACGGGATAGTGCTTGGCCTTCACCTCACCTGATAATAAGTGACGACAAGGCCGAAAGTGTAAGCTCACTACTCCCCGAATCCTCACCACTGAGGAACTGACTATCCTACCTTTAACTGCCGAAACACATTTTTTTATTGTTGTTATGGCATCAGACTTAGGTAAGAAGGTGGTAGCTAGCCAGGCGGACTTGAAATAAGACTTACCACCAACCATACCGAGTACAAATGAAACCCCCTTGTGGGCATCGAACCCGGGATACCTGCCTGCGTCTCATACGTACGGGCGAACAACTAGACCACAGAGGCGGTTATACTTGGATGCGCAATTAACCGACCATCCCGTTATTTTCATACAAAAATGATCACTTCATAATCTTAAAAATATAAAAGGTTTTACAACTTCTAGAGATAAATATCAAAACTACAGCAAATTGTTTTTATGACTTTTGAAATCGAGTATAATTTTCTTGGTATACTTTTACAAGTTTGACGATGAGAGATGTTTTTGAATTACATTTTTATAACGAGAATAGAACTGAATTAATCTTCACTCTCACCTGTCTCGAGTGTGGATGTGGATGCCGTCCAATTTTGAACAACTCCTCTAACAGCCACTCTAATAACTTGTCGTTTTCCTTCAACGCATCTGGAGATTTTATTTTTGCTTCTCCCTATACAGAAAAAAACCAAAGAATGAAAAAGCCGTTATTCAGTCTTTTACTTATTTCATATCAATGAACAACTTACTTCTTTAGGCAACTCCGTCCATAAATCACGATTTTCGTTAGAGTTCACGCCTTCTATACATAACACTAATGATTCTCCGATTTGTAAATGTATTTCAAACTCTTTGCTCTGAAAGTTATGCAAAATAAATAATAGGTACCGAAAAGTTTATTCTCAATCGATAAGATATATTATGGTTTTAGTATTAGAAGCTGTTATAATACTATTACCGGCAATAATATCTTAAAAAAATCGTTACTTACATCCTTAGCCATCTGCAAGAATCCCATAACAATTTGCTTAGCAAAACTCAACCTTTCTCCACAACATAAAAGGCCAAGAGTATACAAAGATCTCTCCTTCACTTTAGAAGGCAATTTCGCATTCCCAACAATCCTGAACAGGCGGTCTGCGACAGCGAACTTTGTGATCTCATCCTCAAAGTCTACATTCGTATCACTCTTGTTAATGTTGAAGGGATTGTCGCTCTGTAGTTGCACATTTTGTTTGGGAGTCGTGTCGGGTAGGGGCAACCCTGAGCAACGAGCTAGCAGGGACACGGCCATCACAGATGTACTGACTAGGAAAGTTAGTGGACTGATTAGGAAATTAGCTGAAAACAAAATTAGAATTTCAATACTCAACTTTAAAGCAAAAACAATTGAAAAATATAAATTCTTTTCGTAATTTCAAGTGGTTTCAAAAAATTTACGTATCAGGGTTTATAATATTTTTTGTATGCTCGACTCTATTAGGGTCGACATTATGAATCGAATCTACGATATTATGCTTTTTCCTTATGTAGTTCAGCCAAAGAAAGCTCAAAACAATGTACAGAGGGAAATGCTTGGAACACAATTTTTGACTTCGTACCTTTATCTTCTATTAAAAGTCCCCGCCCGTAGCCCCTATGCTACGGGCGGGGACTTTTGGGGGGGGGGGGGGGGGGGTAAAGGCCCCAATTTTCGGATTTTCACATAAATCTCGGAAACTATGCGTTCTAGCGACATGAGACATTATTCAAAATAAAAAGCTGATTAAATTTGCTACAAGTTTTATTCAGTCAAGTTTTTCGATATCTTGTATAGTTTTCGAGATATCCGCTCTTGAATGTCTATCAACATGCTTAGGGTGAAGCTTGAGGACAATCTGCCATGCATAAGCTATTCGCTGGGTGCGAAGGTATAATAATCGACCGCAGCGCTCATGGTGGCAAAAAGTATAAATAATGTAGGCTCTGTAATCTGTTTGAAAACGATATTTAATTTATTACTAGCGATACAGGAACAATTATATTGACCTTTTAAGAGCCCGTAGCGATTTTGCCGCTGACTGCAGCTCTCTCGCTCGCACAATTCATGTTTTCTCCAGATTTCTTAAATCTGAGTGCGCAATTTAAAAATGTGTCTCGGCCACTTTTTGCTTTATAAGATTACAGACATTATAAAATATATTTTAGTTTTTTGTTGCTAAAGTACAAAAAAATATCGTTTCTAACAGTTATTTGAACTGGCAAATACGATAACTTTTTATACTTAAGCAACTCGGAACTGAAATATATGTTGAAATGTCCGTAATCTTATATTGCGAAAAGTGGCCGAGACACATTTTTCAATTACGCACTCAGATTTAAGAAATCTTGAGAAAACATGAAATGTGCGAGCGAGAGAGCGGCAGTCAGCGGCAAAATGGCTACGGAGTCTTAACACCATTTGACACAGGAAAAACTGCGCCACCCCATTCTCTTCAAGCTTCACCTTAAGCATATTGACAGACATTCAGGAGCGGATATCTCGAAAACTATAAAAGATATCGAAAATCTTGACTGAATAAAACTTGTAGCAAAAATCAGCTTTCATTATGTACTAAGTTTCATGTCGCTAGAACGCATAGTTTCAGAGATATATGTGAAAAACCGAAAAATGGGGCCTTCAAACGCCACCCTTCCCCCCGGAATAGGGGCTGCGGGCGGGGACTTTTGATATGTTCACCTCCTAACAGGTCCAAACAAAGTTACGAAGTCAAAAACTGTGTTCCGATCATTGCCCTCTACACCTTTTCGTTTACTGGGCTAATGTTACATCTATAATTACCAATTTATAACTAGAATTTACTGCTTTACGTGTTTGTATATGATTTTGACCATTACATATACACAAAACTTACCTAAAACTACAACGCCTTCTTTGAACGGCTCCCAACTCGTAGCACTAAATCCTTTCCCGCCAAACTTGCCTTTCTTCGAATACACTATACATCGCTCACAGATATGCGCAAACGCACACAAATACCCACATTGACTCTCCAAAGTCTTATTATTCTGTCCTTGTTCCACGAACTCTTTTAGTTCTCTTTCTATCGCAGATTTCTCGCTTGTGGTTACGGTTATTATTGCGTAAATAACCGCTGCGTTTTCTCTTATTTCTTCCTTGGTACTGGTCGTGAATAAGTTTTTAAGGAATGGTAGAAGGTTTGTGTATTTGGAAGCCATTTTCTCGGGCACACAGCCGACTATGTCGAGGAAGCATGTTAGAGGCATCACGTCTAAAAAGAGAAAGATAGATAGATGCTACACTTTATTGCACACACACATTACAAAGCGCAATCAGAAATTAAAACTCAAATCTATGGTGGGCAAAGGCAGTCTTATCGATCGCTGGAAGGGATCTCTTCCAGACAACCTTTGGCTGAGTGAGTCCCATCCACCCCGGTGGCTCTGTCCCGGTACCGGGACCGATGGAAAAAAAAGTTCCATCCGCCCTGGTGAATCGTATCTTGATGTTTAACGATGTCCAAAATTTAAACGCAATACCGGCGGTATGATAAAAGATCTGTGCCATCCGCCCTTTTAAATAAAATTCTGGGGTGGGGGTGGGTGATACTTTGCGAGTGCGATCCTCTCCGTTAAACATTGAGATACGATTCACCGGGGCGGATGGAACTTTTTTTCCCATCGGTCCCGGTACCGGGACAGAGCCACCGGGGTGGATGGGACTCACCTCTTTGGCTTAGGATAGCTGAGAAGACATTTGAAAGGCAGTGTGCCAGTTACATAGAAAATGAAAATTAATACCTACATAATTATTTTAAGTTAATAAATTAATACATTTACAGAAATACAATACAAATATCAAAAATAAATACCTAGGTACCTAAATAGATAAATACAAAAAATAGATGTTGCAAACTAGGATTTTGCTAAAAGGTAAGCGTGAAATTTAGTTTGGAATATGGCACGAGATTTTGAGTGTCGAATCTCGACGACGACGATTTCAGCCATTTTTAATGTCCCCACTGCTACACAGGACATAGGCCTTTCTTATGGATGGATAAGGAGGATGTGCCATAACCCACCACGCGGGCCTAATGCGGATTAGTGGGTGAAGACTAGTCGCAATAATCGTAAACGACTCTTTGTAGTACCCAGAGCCGGAGAGAGAAGGCGAAGGATCCACGCCGAGAACGAATATATCTCATGTATTACTCTAACAGTCAGTTTAGTTCGAGTCTATCTAAACGTTAGTAAATAGTTAAACTAAAATCTTTTTTATGTTCGGATCAACAATGATGTCACAAAAACACTGACCCAAGAAAATTTAGAAAAGAGGTAGTAAGTAGTTTCTACATTACAAAGCTAAGAACCAAATTCAGATCATTCAGTGACAGAGTACAGCAATAAAAGCGTGTAAATAAATCAGGGGTTTTCAAAGTGGGGGGGCGCAGAGACTTACCAAGGGGGGCGCGGGATACCCATGTAGTTAGTGTAGTAATAGTAAGGATCTTAGAGATAACCAAGAAATAACGTCCGTAGGTAGGTATGATTTTTTTACACCTATTAGTTAGTTCTATTCGGGCGTCTGTATAAACCTAGTAGAGGGGTGCGGATTTTTTTTTAGAAATAGGGTGAGTCTCATTTAAATTAGTTATTATTATTTAGAAGGGGGGACGCAAGCGAAGCCGGACGGGTGACCATGATCAGTCACCTTGATCGAAACAATTTCACCCAAAAAATAAATAAGTTAGGGAAACCCTGAAATAAATAGATAAATAGCTATTTACCTGGACTAGCATTGAGCAAAGAAGTGATCATAGTTAAGTACCGCTCCAGAACCTCTGTGTCCAGTAAATTGTCGTAGAAGTACTTGGCCAGCAGCGGCGACGTGGCGTTCGGGTGGTTGGAGCAGTCCTTCAGGTCCGCGTCCCGGTTCAAACACATCCGCATGTACCTTAATATCTAAAATGTTTATGAAAACTTAGCGATTGAGCTATTCGAGACATCTGCCTGCTCCCCTCTACTCCCTAGAAAAATTCACATTAACTGCAGGTCCTCGTTATACGAGTAGCTTCGCTTAAAGTAGATGGTTAGCGAAAACTTATGTCAATCCCATACATCTTTCGAAAGATAACCGACAGCGAAGATTTGCAAATGCGTTTTTGTCTGAGGGCAGATGGAGTACTTAGATTTTTTATCAAAGAACCTGCATATAGGGGCTTTCAAAGACTATATCGGGTCATTTTGAACTTACCATCCATATTTTGAGGATGTGTTCAGTCCATGAAACTGAACAAATTTCTCTAAGGAACACATTGTTATTCCGTCAGCACAGGAATACTGAGCTGACGGAACAACTCCCCCCTGGCCATTATCTACCTTGGGCAACTTGGAAGTCCTTAAACAGACTAAGGACTCAAGTAGGCCGAAGCAGGGAGAACATGCTCAGCTCGGAGAGCGCATGTCTGTGTGGTATTTCTCCCCAGACAATGGCACATCTTCTGTCATGCCCTGCGTGTCCCAACACCTGCACACGCGAGGATCTTTACAAGGCCACTGATAATGCGATATCAGTGGCTGAGTTCTGGTCCTCACAAATATAATTATACACATACCGAGACGACACGTTAAGAAGAAGAAGAATGGTCAAATATGTAAAATAAAAATAGACTTTCCATACAAATCAAAGAGATCAATTTAGTAATGGGATGAACAAAATTTTGTGGCTAAATTTGACACATGTTTCTTAGAGAAAGTTGTTTAGTTTCATGGACTGGACACATCCTTAAAATTTGGATGGCAAGTTCAAAATGACCCGATATGTCTGAAGCATTTAGATAATAAACTACTCCTCATTATTTTGATTGAAAACGAATAAAAAATTGGTCATAAGTACCTCTTGATAAGTTGTGGGATGAAACTGCAGAACTTGGTTTCCAATCACAAACCTATATTTAGAGTTTGAGCCTTTTTTGCGTTTCTGCATCTGATCCCATATGTACCCCACCACGTCTTTAAACTTGGGCACTTTAAATTCTTCCACTTCTTGCTTGTTATCCCTTTCTTTCTTAGAGGAATCTTTGTCTAAATTCACTACATTCGTCTCTTTCTTTGAAACGTTGTTGACTACGTCCTCTATTTCGCTGGGACGAGATGTGCCGTACAGGCATTTTAGCGCCTCTGTAGATATATCATCTTGACTGTAGAAAAAAGGATTTGCTTGTCTCTTTGCTTACATACAAATCTAACTTAACACACACAAAAACAATTTAAATAAAATCAGAGTTTTGATTTTGTTGAAAAGTTCAAACAATTCCATACATAATATGATACACGCGCGCGTGAAAACGCTCTAAAAGAAAGTTCAATAGATGGTTATTTTATATCTTACAGCTTAGGCATTAAAGTTTAGTTTCAACTAACCTGTCCCCGCTAGCCAGCAGCAGTAGGTACCTAGACGGGACGTAGACGGCGGGGAACACTGCGGACGCGTACCGCATCGCGATGTAGCGGATCATGGGCTCCTCGCTGTGGATGTAGCTGCCGGACAAACGTACAATTTCAACCAGATCTTATTTTATGCTATACCATAGATTAGGAGGTCATAACAAATTTGGTAACGATCGCGTAAGTGGCTGACTCTGGGTTCACAGGATGGAGGGGCACTCTCTGATGCTAAATATGTCGGTCTGTTTGCATGAAGTGGTTGCGTTCTATTTATATGCAGGCTGAAAAATATGTTATCGTTACCAAAAAAAAAACTCATGTGACTTACAGAAGTGGTGATGGAGCCACGCCAGTTCAAAGATGCTTTATTGTTACGGTTACCAAAAAACTTATGACCTCCTAGTATACCAGGGGGGCCTCACTCCGCGCTTAAACTTTTATGTATTAGCCTACTGCTCGCGGCTGACTCAGTCGAGCCAGCGCACGAGGGGTGTCATGTGTCGGTTGAGACAGAGCTACGCAACAGAAACAGAAGCGCTTCGGAGGTGCTTAAAATAAATAGGCACGCAGTGCTGTGCAATTTGAAATTATACTTTATTGCCGTGCAGCGAGAGTAGCTTATTATTTGATTGTCCTCGTGCAGATGGACTTCTGTACATTTAATACTAATATATTATTTACTAAGTCTGACGTCAGCGTAAACATTCCTATATCACATCAACGTCACGTCAACAGTCAGTCAAATTTCAATACAAATTTTGAGTCACGTGACGCGTCTTACACCGGCAAGTTAAAAGACTGAACGTAACGGAACTGTGTGAATGATCCCTTATCCTATGAATATGAGGATAATACCATTATCTCAAACATGCTTGGAAATTCGAACATTATTTTGACAACCTTCTTCGTGCTAAATCGGAGTTTCCGGACAGACCTAAACCGCGCCGGCAACTTTTGTATGAAAATCCATTACTAACGTGTAATAATGGATTTTCATACTAAAATTGTCTGCGTCTGACCGTAAATGTTAGTACTGAAACTCATTATACACGTATAATTCAGAAATGGAACGAAATTTCCAATGAAACACGACAGCCAATGAGGTCTGTGATCATCATCAATATTTAAAATTAGAACTGGCTTTGTAAATGGAAAGTTCCGAATCACGGTAACAGAGTGTCATGAGCGCAGTAACGCCCGCTCATTAATCCGTATTCCTGGTTACAAAACTTACGTGTAACATACGATTCGGACAGGCGGCATAAAAATAACGTTGTATTATCTATGGATCTTGGCGCAGGCAGAATATTTGTTGAAATTGTTTGCTGTTTTGTCAAATATTTTATATTCGATTTAAATTAAGTAATTAAAATATTATATAAATGAGTTCAAGCGACGAAAGTGATATTTTGACGCCACCTGAAATTCAAGAATTGGCAAGAACTGTAATAGAAAACATGTTGACTCCAAAATCAAAAAACATTAAGTAAACCAGATGTAAACCTAACTGCAATGCACAAAAGACAATCACAAGGGTATAAATGTAGGAAGTCTGCATCAAACGTGCAAATTTTCTTGTCTAGCATCAGACAGTGTGTATTTGGATCCTAAAGTAAGTTTTCGTATTGATAAGTACCTAGAGGTACTACGAGTAATTTACCACTTTGTTTTAGTGAAACAGCTAACATCACAACTTTACACGTTCTTTATTTTTGTTGCAGGTTTGATTTTTGGCATTTTCGGTGCATGAATATGCAACGACATTATAGAGTATTTATGTAAAAGACGTAGAAACTCAAGACAGTGCGATTTTACTTTCAATCTAAGATTTAATCTTTGCTTTTAATTACTGTAATTTAAAATAAAAATAAAATGTTAGAAAAGTTACTACTTGGTTTGAATTTCGGCGCATTATTTGAGAAAAGTACTATACAAGCCTTGGCAGCAACTGGGCATTGATGGACTCACATTTTTACGTTCGTCCTTCAATGCCTGAGTTGCCTGCCGCTGCAGTAATGTACTATTTTGAGCGCAACGTTTGTTCCATAGATATTAGTTTGCTGCGTGTAGCACACCTCTCTCTCTCTAAGTCAAAGCAACTCAACTCACTGTTCTAGCAGCGCGAACAGAGCCAGCGCCTGAGGCTCATCAAACGGACTTGGTTCGTCCACTTCCATTTTCTCGTCCTGTGAAGTACTGGCTCCTTGCGATGACGTATCGGCGGACTGAGGTTTATCTATAAAAATGACCGTTATTTTTAAAAACTGGTTCCCAATCTTATTTTGTTCATCTAATGCCGGGTCCATAGCGCGTGTTTTGTCCTACCTACACAATCAACAAAAACATCTCAACGTTCAACAAAATCATCTACACAAAACATGTTTCGCAAAACATTTTTATATCGAGAAACAATGTTTTTGCTTTCCATGCCCGGTGGAAAACACGTACACAAAACATGTTTTGTCACCCATCACACGCAAACACGCAATCGCTGTGGATGGCGTGTTTTAGATGTTTTAGAAACAAAGTTTTATGTATGTGTTTTTGTTGAATGTTTTCGAAAAAACTTCGCTATGGACCCGCCATTAAGTTCTATAAGAGAGGTCAATATTAATGGGCGATTTTTCGAGACCAAAAAAAGAAATTAGTTCAAAAACTCTCGATAGATGGCGTTTTATGAAAGCCGAGCCGTCGTAAAGTTACTTATATAAATATCGCCATTCTCTCCGATCCGCGATTGGCGCGAGGCGTGAGGTACTCAGTATTTGCGATCAAATTTTTCAAAAAATTGCATGCAATAAAGATCTTAGTGTGAAGGGATTTTAACTTTACGGCTCGGCTTCTTCTCGGCTTTCATAAAATGCAATCTATCTAAATTTTGTTTTTAATTTGAGCTGTCAGAAAATCTTTGTTTTGATATGTTGTAAGTTTTTAAATATCAAAACGCTCGGCAGTTGATTTGTTTAGTTACTTACTCCAAACGAAATAATTTCACTAAAATCTAAGTGGAGTGTCCCTGGCCAGACCTTGTGGAAGCTGTTGCAAAAGTCAATACTTTCTGTAAAGTCCATACCTTCAAGTTTGATCTTGAAGGCGTTGGCCATCTCGAGTATGGCGTCCCGGAGCGCGGTCTTCATCTCGGGCGGCGCGTCGGGCACCTTCTTCACCAGCTCCGAGAGCAGCTCCAGCTTGTTGCTCACGCTCTCCGGGCACTTCATGGCCAGTCTGCCTGTAAGAAAAAGCACCTTTATTGCTTGGACGATAAGGTTCCAAATTATAGTAAACTGAGTGAAATTCCAGCTAATATAGCGATTAATCGAAAATTAGCTTACAGAATTTAACCAACGGAGACGGCAAAGGCGGGCGACCCCCTCCTCTGCCAAAGATTCAATAAAACTACATAGTACATACTTCAGCGCGGCCAGCCATTGCCAATTCCGTATTTATTTATTGTAAAAAAAGCGACTTGCTACATCAAATCTACGAAAACATAGTGTTTCCTATGTCAATATTTTCGTGTACAAATATGTTTGTATTTAACTGCTAGGTATTTCGAAATATAATAAAAACTATTACGACAAGTTAACGACAGAAAATACATTAGTAAGGAGGCAGCAGTCGCTACCGACCTTTTTCGTAGTGTGCTGTACGTGTTTACCTACTTACACAGCACACCACGCGACCTTTTTCGTAGTGTGCTGTACGTGTTTACCTCCCCTCCCGCTAAAACTTCCAGAAAAAAATCGGTTTTACGGTCTTGCCGTCTCCATTAGTTAAATGCTTCAAATTCTTCTTAGAGACTAGAGCTGTCAAAATCCATAATCTTTAGACAAAGTTTGAACATAAAGCAGCAAAACTCGATAGAACCTACAAACCTAAACACATGTATGCCTTCGGTTGGTGTTCCTGATGTTCCGCAGATTGGATGACTTTCAACAAGCCCTGCAGGAAAACAGCCGCAACCTTCTTTAGTTGTGTGCCCTCCCCACTAAAAAAAACTGGCATTGTAACTTGAACCTTAAGATTATTATCAATAAGAATTATTTCAGAAAATATTAAAGGTTACATACCCATTAATAACGTTCAACAGAAACACCAAAGACAAGTTTCTGAGCCTTGAATTTGTATTAGCGTCGAAAAGGGATGAAAATACTACCTAATGACAGATAAATAATTCTATTAGTGCTAAGAACAACATTTTAATTGCAGAAAGAAAAAAACCCTTAATATTCTTACCTGTACACAATGAGGGAACATAATAGCTGGACCAGTTGCCTTATTCAAATATTGAATCAACTTCAGTCGCAGTCTTGTACAAGCGGGAACCTAAAAAGAATAGGTATGAAGGTACATATTTATTAAAAAATTTCCTTCGTCATTATTTTTTGTTCATTGTACAGGCTGTTAAATAATAATAATAATATAATAATAAAGCATTTATTTCAGGCACAGACCCATTATACAAAAATACAAAATAAAAATCAAAATAAAGACAATAAAATCAATTAAAAACATACTAAACATAATATCACTTACATTAATAAAATAGGTACCTTATATACCTAGTCACATTATTATTTTTTGTTCCTCTCCGTGTGCACCGATATCCAGTGCTTATACAAGTTGCAATGCTGGTAAATAGGGACCATCAAACTGATAAATTTTTACTAAGGGACCAATTCAGTAACCGCGAAAAAAATCATCTGTTTTTATACATTTTTATATTTCTGTTATTATTTTTTGTATGTTTTATAGCTGATTGATTTTTGCGATTTCAGAGTAGGTTCCATCATAAAAGTTGTTCAGTTTGAAGGTCCCTATCTTATCTACCATATTCGGAATTGCGGGTTGTTTTGTAACACCCTTTATTTGTACCGGTTTTATTTGGAAATAGTTCGTATATTATTAACCTTGCGATCATCTGGAGGCACCTTCAGACCGCCCCAAGTTCCCAAGTACAGAGAATACAGAGGGGCCACCACGGCGGGCTGCGACCAATCTACAGAGCTGGAAACGATTATGTATTTACAATTATCTCTAAATACATTAAAAAAGCACGAACATAAAATGTGACTTACAGCACAAAATATCAAGTCTGTGTGTTCTAGATAGAAGGACAGCACTGGCTGTAATAATAATTTAATAATAATAATTTATTTTCACAATAACCTTTTACATATATTATCTTATCTAAAAAACATTATGGCATTATAACCTGATTTGGTCTGAAATTAGCTGTACTGTACGTAATGTCTATAAGTGCACGGAAAACCTCTATTTGTTGTGTTCTTTCTGAACTTTACTTACCTATTAACTCTGATAAGAGGGCTGTTAGCGTGGTTGGCTACGCTAAACCGAGAGTCAGCCGCGGCGACGATTAATGTCAACAGAATGTCGTTGGAGTTGAAGATGTCCTTGCTGATGAAATTCACAATGGAGAGCTTCATCTGTCAACAAATTTTCATGATATCTACACTTTATGTTTTATGTTATTTTATTACATACATTATGATTAGAAAGTGTCAATAATCGATTAGTCGCAGACGTCACAGTGCGTACACTTCGCAAAAGATGTCTTCGCATCAGAATGTCTAAAGTTACAATGTCTAAACTTAAAATGGCAAAGTTCAAAATGTAAAAAATTTGAATATCTAACGATTAAAATGTCGAAAGTTCAAAATGTCAAAAACGAAAATGTCAAACGGTCAGATATTTCAAATAAAAATGTCTAAGTTTAAGTAATCAAAACTTAAAATGTCTAATAGTCCAAATACATATAATGACATAGAATTTACTTATGCCTTTCTTTTATTTAGGTACCTAATTAATTATGTTCAATAATTGCGTGTTAACCTCTGTGCCTCCGCCGCACATCACCATAGCCGCGCCGCTCCCTGATTCAGTAGCCGGTGCCAGTCACTGATTCAGCAGCCGGCGAACAAAATCCACCAATTGAGTTAGAAACAGTTTTTTTCTGGCGCTTCACCGGCCGCTGCCGCGGCACGCTCGCTTCGCTCGCTCGCCTCGCGCGCTGGGTTCATGTCAACCTAACATGCTCGTCGCTACGCTCCTCGCACCTATCTCGTGACCTACGGTCAGTTTCTAAGTCCCAAGACTCACTTCCGGCAGCTTACACACTCAATTAACCTCAAAGAAGGCGATTCATTTTAAGATCAAACCCAATTCAAATAAATCATTGTGAACTTAGACTTAATAACCATTGATATTTTAACTCATAAATTTTGAACTTTGCCATTTTAAGTTTAGACATTCTAACTTTAGACATTCTGATACGTACCCTTCGCAAAAAGCACCCCTGGCAAAAACGCACCTTTCGCAAAATGGTCCTTTGTCAAAATGCAACTTTCGCAAAAGGTTTTTAGAGTAAGCTAAAAGTAAGCTACTACTGTTCTATAGGTGACGAAAATGAAAGAGGTTTTTATTTAGTAAGTTATTAATAGAAAAAGATTTGAATAATGTTTTACGTGGAGTTTTTAAAGCCCATGGTCTAGTATTTTTTTAGAATGTATCACTACATGCCCTCGTCAAAAACGGTCACTTTTAGCAGTTTTGCTATCTACTTCTAGTAGTGACTACGAGGGAATGTAACAATACCGTCTAAAAATACTAGACTGTGGGCCCTAAAAATTCCACGTAAAACTTTATTAAAATTGTGTACCTATTAGAATTATAATATTAAATAAAATTCACCGCGGTGCCACTTTCGCTCAAGGTGCCATCTTAAATAAAAGTTTGTAGAAATAGTTTTTTATATCTTTTTATATTTTTTGACATTAACTGTCGACTATTTCAAGCTTTCTCTAAAAAAGGTGCCTTTTGCGAAAGATATGTTTTACAAAAGGCACATTTTGTAAAAAGTATGATTTGTGAAAGGTGCATTTTGCGAAAGGTATGTTTTGCAACTGAGCCCTATAACCTATATCTTTGAATAAGAAATGTAATAAGTATAAAACAACATAAAACTATTCTAGGTACTTATTATTTTAATATTTTACCTCTTCCAGCTGGTTTGGGTTCAGTTGATTTTTACTGACAAGCCTTTTATAAGTTTTCATGCTCATGCCTGGTGGAACTTGGAAATCACTTTCACCCGCATTTGGTAATGCTCTGAAATTAATTAAAGATGCTTAATAGGCATAAAAACATTTTTAAGGCTGATAGTTGATAAAGAACTCAATTATACATTGTTAGTTAAATCACACTATCAAATTGAAACTATTCTGTAAGGATTGAAATAAATAAATATATACTTACAACTTACTTTTTGTGTATAATACAAACTTCATACTCATAATCATTGGCAAAAATAAAAATAATTTATAGAACAAAAGACAATATCAATAATATACAAAACATATCAATAATTCATTCATACCTGTATGGCAAAAGTAGTACATCGGTTGCAAATTTCAGTATCAAGGATGATAGCTTGGGCTTTTCCTTCAAATTAAGATCACTTTCTTTAATAACTCCAAGCAGAGGCATAACCAACATTAAAATCCTGAAAGCAGATACACCTTTAACTAATAATATAGATTTTTCTAACAATCAAAATTAATTTCATAACTGTTTATTTTGTTTATTTTACTCATTTAAACACACAAAGATCTCAAAACTAAAATATATTATTCAATTGAAAAAGAAACTTGTATAGTTTGTTTACACATGTTCTAGGAGAGTTTGTATTCGAGAGGCGAAGCTCTAAGCATTTGTTTACACTAGGAGAGAATATGATTACCTAAAAGAAATCACCACTCGCATGAAACTCTCTTTGTGTGACAGCTTCTAAGAAATATATGAACACTTATTAATAAAATTTACCCATCCTGATGTCCTTGGGGTTTATTCTCTATGGCTTCTAACAATGACGGTGCCAGAGACAACTGCTGGTCATGAGGCAAACGGGGAAATCCCATGGTGATGTAGATTATAGTAAAATTCTGGAATATTAACTCACATAAGTATGAATTTTGAGGCATTTTAAGGCATAATTTTGATATGTACAAAATATTGATAAAAAATAAATCAATACAGATACCCGCACCTAACTAGACCTAACAACAAAGTTGTGACAAAAGGTGTGCCAAGTTTAGTGTTTGTAGCTGCTTTTGTCTCATCTTTTTCTTGCCAAGTTAAGTGCCCACACTTAGTATGAAAAAAATGTGATATTTTTTAAACTTACAATTATGAAACTATTTGCAGCAGGGTCCCGGTAAAGTTGTAGCAATGTTTGGACTGGTAGTTTTACTTCTGCACGGCACTTCACACGTTTATTCACATGCACAAGTAATTCCATTACTTTTGTACGCACCTGCAAATTAATCTCCTGAATAAAATGTTGATCAAAAAGGCAATGTTTTACCTTATTGGGGATGACTACACAGTGAAACTGAAAGATGGAAAATCAATTTTCTCTACAGAATGTCCTGTAAGCAATAACATACCTGTTCATGGGGTGACGAAAGTTTAAGGATGACAGGGGGCAGAAATCTATTTAAGCAGCTCTCCAGTTGGTCGTCCGAGTCTGCATTTCCGAGCCTCAGGAAGACACGGTCTAGAAGCACTAAAATAACCACCCAGTTGGTTTAGGACACTAGCAGCCGGTTGGTAACGCGAGGTTACCAACTTTTTTAGAGCAGATTTCAATGCATAACCTGTAAACTTACAAAGATCATTGGAGCAGTTGTCGCTGCCCTCGGTAACTTCAGTTTCAGACATCTTCTTCAAGCAATTTATTTACAACAGAAATAAGAAAACCACATCCAAGCATCCAGCAGAATGACGGACAAAAAACAAATTGACGTTTTATGTCAAATTGGGTGTATTCCAGCAGACCAATCGCTAAGTCATTGGTCGTAGTATTTTTCTTTCCATGGTAATATCGTCATCTCGTGTGTGCCTTACTCCTTCAGGCTTGTGAGCTTATAAATCCTTCAGTGACGGATAAACAATTTTTTATTTTGGTATTCAGAACAAACGTAACGCTAGAATTTATGGATTATTGACGTTTGAACATGGTCCTCACGAAATGACACTGAAAATCATGGATGCTGGAAATAACAAAAACTAGCTAACGAAAGTGCAGTTTCACTCCATAGATGCTCAGTGACGCAAAAATAAATAAGATTTAACATTCGAAAATCATACAAAACAGAACAGAACTCATAAAATCGTTGTTTAAACGTGGCACACACGGAACCGTATGTGCCAGTTTTCATTTGTCAAAATATCTACAACTAAACCCTTTGGAGTCAAATTAAGCAGTCTAGCAGCGTTACGTTTGATAAGTGACAGCATATAACACTTTAAATCCGTTCGCGTAACAACACAACAATAGAAAAAGCAAAAACAATATTTCGACCCATCAGACGTTACGTGAATTTTGCGTCACTTAAGTTGTAAAGTAGTTTATAGTAATAAAAATTTCCGTCACTAAGGATCTAGCTTTATTTGGAACCAATCACTGCAGTACTTACGATGTAATTCGAGATTTAAATTAGTATGTAAATCACCTAGGGTGACTACGAAGTATTTTTTTGCGGACATCGTATCGTGTTGATGTTTACTGAGACTGCAGCGTATCGTTACAACCCACGATGGATGGAACGGAACGGAGGCGGTATATGCATTTGGGGTAAGGGTTTGCATGTGTGTTTGTATGTTTGTCTGTTACTATTTTCCTCTTTCGCGGCAACAGGTTGTGCGTGATAATTTTTATTAAAGAATTAAGAGTTAATTAAAGAGCGAGAAAATGCTTGCATGCATTGCTTGTATGCATGTTGTCTGATGCAGGTTGAAAAATGTCGAAAAACGAAAAATAAAGGTATATTAAAATAATAACAAAAACGTGGCTGACGACATGCCGTTCACTGCAGTGAATGGCGCTGTTTACACGTTTCATTTATCGTTAATTTCCGATGCCGATGATCGATGAAAGGCAGATACCGATGAAAGCGAACGGCCGTCTAGTGACTTTCATCAAAAAGGCACATCAGTGATGAAAGATGAATTCATAATTAGACACTTCATTTTCAATGCTTCACTAATGAAGCATCGAAAATAAACGTAAAAATGAACCACCTAATTTCGGCTTAAGCAAACGCTGGCTGACATCTACCCAGAAAGAAACATTTCAGGGTTACATCTACCTGCCTCTTCGAGGCTTGGTTATTAAAAAAAACACATTGACACATACATTTTTATCAATGCCATCTATGGAGCAGACAGTTTTTTGTCATTTTGATTGAAAAGCCCTCATTAACAGAACGGTTATATCCTTTCTGTCCATCAACGTGCGTACACTGTTGTCACCCTATCTTAAAAATCTCATACAAATTGTATCACGAATTGTATTGAAACTACTGCAGTGATTGGTTTCAAATAAAGCTAGATCCTCAGTGACGGAAATTCTTATTACTATAAACTGCTTTACATCTTAAGTGACGCAAAATTCACGTAACGTAACGGTATTAATTGTGGGCCACACAGTCTGATGGGTCGAAATATTGTTTTTGCTTTTCATATTGATGTGTTGTTACGCGCAGTACCGCACCCTGATTATCTAAAAAGAAACTATTTAGCGACCGGTTGCATTTGACATACATTGCCACTTTTCTTTTGTATGTTTTTTTTTTAACCCAAAAAGAAGTAGCAATGGATCACGATCATCTGTGAACTGCAACCAGTCGCTAGGTGGTTTTTAATTAGATAATCAGCCCGCCGGCGTTAGGGGGGGGCGAGCACGGGCGACCGCCCGGGGCGCCGCATATAGAGGGGCGCCACAAGCAAAACATGCGCTATGGACTGGCCTTAAAGTCTCTATTTTAGATGATTTTAATACTCTATGGCAATCGAAGACTTGGCGATTAGTCTGCTGGAATACAACCTGTAATTTTGACATTGGGCGCATTCTACCAGACAAATCTTTGAGTCATCGATCGCATCGCCATAGAGTAAATTTTAACCATGGAAAGTCATTTGTACAGAATGTTATGATCGTCACCTCGTGTGTGCCTTACTCCTTCAGGCTTGTGAGCTTTAAATCCTTCAGTGACGGATAAACAATTTCTTATTTTGGTATTCAGAACAAACGTAACGCTAGAATTTATGAATTATTGACGTTTGAACATGGTCCTCACGAAATGACACTGAAGATCATGGATGCTGGAAATAACAAAAACTAGCTAACGAAAGTGCAGTTTCACTCCATAGATGCTCAGTGACGCAAAAATAAATAAGATTTAACATTCGAAAATCATACAAAACGGAACAGATCTCATAAAATCGTTGTTTAAACGTGGCACACACGGAACCGTATGTGCCAGTTTTCATTTGTCAAAATATCGACAACTAAACCGTTTGGAACCAAATGAAGCAGTCTAGCAGCGTTACGTTTGATAAGTGACAGCATATAACACTTTAAATCCGTTCGCGTAACAACACATCAATAGGAAAAGCAAAAACAATATTTCGACCCATCAGACTGTGTGGCCCACAATTAATACCGTTACGTTACGTGAATTTTGCGTCACTTAAGATGTAAAGCAGTTTATAGTAATAAGAATTTCCGTCACTGAGGATCTAACTTTATTTGGAACCAATCACTGCAGTAGTTTCAATACAATTCGTGATACAATTTGTATGAGATTTTAAAGATAGGGTGACAACAGTGTACGCACGTTGATGGACAGAAAGGATATAACCGTCCTGTTAATGAGGGCTTTTCAATCAAAATGACAAAAAACTGTCTGCTCGATAGATGGCATTGATAAAAATGTATGTGTCAATGTGTTTTTTTTTTAATAACCAAGCCTCGAAGAGTACTTAGGTAGACAGGTAGATGTAACCCTGAAATGTTTCTTTCTGGGTAGATGTCAGCCAGCGTTTGCTTAAGCCGAAATTAGATGGTTCATTTTTACGTTTAAATTCGATGATTCATTAGTGAAGCATCGAAAATGAAGTGTCTAATTATGAATTCATCTTTCATCACTGATGTGCCTTTTTGATGAAAGTCACTAGACGGCCGTTCGCTTTCATCGGTATCTGCCTTTCATCAATCATCGGCATCGGAAATTAACGATAAATGAAACGTGTAAACAGCGTCATTCACTGCAATGAACGGCATGTCGTCAGCAACGTTTTTGTTTTTATTTTAATATGCCTTTATTTTTCGTTTTTCAACCTGCATCAGGCAACATGCATACAAGCAATGCATGCAAGCATTTTCTCGCTCTTTAATTAACTCTTAATTCTTTAATAAAAATTATCACGCACAACCTGTTGCCGCGAAAGAGGAAAATAGTAACAGACAAACATACAAACACACATGCAAACCCTTACCCCAAATGCATATACCGCCTCCGTTCCGTTCCATCCATCGTGGGTTGTAACGATACGCTGCAGTCTCAGTAAACATCAACACGACGACACGATGTCCGCAAAACAATACTTCGTGGTCACCCTAGGTGATCTACATACTAATTTAAATCTCGAATTTCATCGTAAGTACTGCAGTGATTGGTTCCAAATAAAGCTAGATCCTCAGTGACGGAAATTCTTATTACTATAAACTGCTTTACATCTTAAGTGACGCAAAATTCACGTAACGTAACGGTATTAATTGTGGGCCACACAGTCTGATGGGTCGAAATATTGTTTTTGCTTTTTCTATTGATGTGTTGTTACGCGAACGGATTTAAAGTGTTATATGCTGTCACTTATCAAACGTAACGCTGCTAGACTGCTTAATTTGACTCCTAAGGGTTTAGTTGTAGATATTTTGACAAATGAAAACTGGCACATACGGTTCCGTGTGTGCCACGTTTAAACAACGATTTTATGAGTTCTGTTCTGTTTTGTATGATTTTCGAATGTTAAATCTTATTTATTTTTGCGTCACTGAGCATCTATGGAGTGAAACTGCACTTTCGTTAGCTAGTTTTTGTTATTTCCAGCATCCATGATCTTCAGTGTCATTTCGTGGGGACCATGTTCAAACGTCAATAATTCATAAATTCTAGCGTTACGTTTGTTCTGAATACCAAAATAAGAAATTGTTTATCCGTCACTGAAGGATTTATAAGCTCACAAGCCTGAAGGAGTAAGGCACACACGAGATGACGATCATCAGAATGTTCACAATATTTTACTTTCCATGGTTAAAGGTCGAAACAAATTATCGAACGCGGCTTATGGACGCGGCTTACTGCCGCGGCTGATAAGTGTGCACACTCTAATAACATCCTGCGTGCCAGATAGCTGTCGGACGTCCGATGACGTCATATTTAGTCTATGGTTACGTCCGCGAGTTTGCACACCTCAGATCAGCCGCGGCAGTAAGCCGCGTCCGATAATTTGTTTCGACCTTCACACATTGAATGCCAACTACGCAATATTGCGTAGCTGTACTAGTGATGCTAGGGGTAGGTAGTGCAAAAAAGTAGGTACAGTTTTATAATGACATCAAAAATTAGTTTTATTGTAAGAACAACAATATAATTTTGGAAGTGTCTATTCATCGGGGCGCCTCGACGAATAGTATTTTTCTCTATCTAGCGGTGCGCACCACTGAATAGCGCTTTCTCTTGGGATTGTCTATATGCCGGTGCTTCCTTTTTAGTTGTCGTAATCGTAAGTTGAACTATTCAAATATGTAGTAATAATTGTGTATATGCCTCTGTGGCTAGTGGTTAGAGCGTTGTTCTCTCGATCCAGAGGTCGAGGGTTCGATCACTGCCGCGGGAAGCAACATCTTTGAGTTGTGGTTTCTAGTTATATTAGATTTAACCGGTGTTATTTTATTGCTGTGGTGCCATTTTCTTATACAAAGTATTTGGTAAAAGCCTTAAAAAGCCAAATCTGGTAGATAGGGAACATCAAACTGAACAACTTTTACTATGGGACCAACTCTGAAATCAGCTGTTTCATACATTTTGATATTTTCGTTATTAATTTTTGTATGAAATAGCTGTTTTTTTTTGCGATTTCAGAGTTATTCCCATAGTAAAAGGTGTTCAGTTTGATGGTCCCTATCTACCATTTTCGACTTTATAAGGCTTTTACCAAACACCTTGTAATACTATCCTCACAAATTTGCTAATAAACCTGGCAGCCATTTTTAAACCTAAAAAAAACGGAAAACTGTTGTAGTTTTTTTATACCTAGACCCTATCTTATTAAAATAAATAATTCAATAATTAATATAAAAAAAATCACCTATTAAAATTTTATTGTTACATGTAGATACCTAATTTTTTGTTGCGGATGACGTCAACGTGGATTTTAATATGACAAGGTTCCATCGTGCGGATTTGCGGGAATAGTAATCCTCTTTGGTTGTGGTTTTAGCAGATTTGTTCAGTGCAGTGCGTAGCTTTGGTTTGTGTTTAAAGATTTAAATGCAGTTTAATTGAGATTTGAAAGAAAAGTGTTTGCACTCTCTCTTCCTTCACTCTCTAATTCCGATAGGACGGCTGGACGACCGACACGACTAGAGAGGGGTTTAGGTGCAGGATCTACAGCCGAAGCACTGATCATCTTTCTTATCACACAATCATGTGATCAGCCTGCAATGTCCAAACCAATCTAGAAACAACAACTCAAAGATGATACTTCCCGCGGGGATCGAACCCGAGGCACCGGCGTATAGCCAATCCCTAGAGAAAGTGCTATTCAATGGTGCGCACCGCTAGATAGATAAAAATACTACTCGTCGAGGCGCCCCGATGAATAGACACTTCCTATATTTTTTAGATAAAATTATGCAAAACGAGGATCAGTGTGGTAAGTGTAAAAACAGTTGACAACACACAAGGCAGGCCTTTCCGGGCATACGAAAGATGACTTCTTTCGTTTTTCTTATTTTTGGTGCAGACATGATAAGGTTTAGCTGGCACAGCCTTCTTGGCAGTAGGTGGGAGCTTTTCTAAGTAGTGAAAATTTCTCAACGGGACACGACTTTTATGAACAGCTGGCGATGCAGGTGGTACAGATGGCCCAGGCAGCAGCAGCAATGGGGCTGCTTGATCTGGTTCAGGCTGTACTGGCGGTATTTGTGGTCCAGGTGCTTTTGCAGCTGCGGGACTAATATCGCCACAGTTCAGTCCCAGTAGATATTCGACGACATCTTCGACAGAAGATAAAATCGTCTTCTACGTAATACTGCGTACTCGGCATCCCGTTTAAAAATGGCATGTGTGGCGCCTACGACGCAATATTACGCATACGTAATATTGCGTAGAATGGGCGTCCAGAATAAATACATTATGGGTGCCAATCTACGTAATGTTGCGTATACGAAATATTCCGTAGTAGGCACCACACATGCCATTTTTATACGGGGAGCCGAGTACGTAGTATTACGTAGAAGACCATTTTGTACGGTGGGAACCAATGATGACCAGGGGGGTAATTACGTAACTTTGTTGCAATCAACTTTGACAGAAATCGCAGTTACATCGCTGCTTTAGTAAGAACCTTTAGAAGATCTAGAGTTAGGCTACTGGCTTTGTCGGCTTAGGAGCTCTGAGGTTTCTATCTTCTATCTTGAAATAAAACTCCGATGAAGTTGTAAAAATGAATGTATATTTTGATAAAACTTAGCCTACTTATGTACAAAAGGATTACTTACAACTAGTATCTAAAATTAAACGATAAAGTAAAACTTAAATCTATTAACGGTAGAGGGCGCTTGCGAGCTCTCAACAACGGCGCGCGGCGGCGCGTGGGCGGAGCCCGCCCCGCGCCCCGCGCACAGACAAAACAGGCGCGCGCGGCGACGCTCGATTTAGTAGCCAGCGGTCACCGGAGAGAGTGGACGTAACGACGCGCGCGAAGCGTGGCGCGTCGTATGAACGAAATCTTCATGAAATGTATTGCAGCTTTGCGGCTGCAGCTACAGGACTCCCCCTCAAGCGAAGCGTACGGGAAGGTTGATCCTCCTGCCGGATCGTGATCTTCGCTCCGTCGGATCTTCAGCTTGCGTCGTTAGAGGGCTCGGCGTAGGACTTGTGTTTGTTGCGGTTGCGGTGTTTCTATGCGGCGCAGTGTTGACGGTGTTGTTGTCAAGTGGCGCGGTGTTCGTTGTGTACGCCGGTTTCAATCTGTCGATCGATACTGTAGCTTTTCGTCCGGGCAGTTGAATTTCGTAGAACTTGTGGTTGCGCTTCAAAACTGGATACGGGCCTTCGTACGGTGGTTGTAGTGGTTTTCGTACGGCGTCGATTCGTAGAAATACGGAATCACATGTTGCTAGGTCGGTGTGCACGAACATAATTTCGCTTGTTGCTATGCGGTAGGTATGTCGGCGTGAGTGCGGTGATTGACGAATGCAGTTGTTGAACGAAATCTTGATTCATGTTGATGTTTGATGACGGTGATGGCGTGATGAAATCACCGGGAAGGCGTAGAGCTTGTCCGTAGATTAGCTGTGCTGCGCTTGTGTTGGTGTCGGTGCGGATTGCTGCGCGAAGTCCCATGAGCACGGTTGGCAGTTCGTCGATCCATTTCGTGTTTGGTTCGAGACGAGACATCAGTGCGGCTTTCAGTGATCGGTGCCAGCGTTCGATGATTCCGTTGCTTTGCGGGTGATAAGCTGTCGTTCTTGTTTTTTCAGCGCCAAGTAGATGTGTAAGCGCGCGAAACAGCTGACTTTCAAATTGGCGGCCTTGGTCGGTTGTTATCGTTTTTGGGCAACCAAATCTTGTTATCCAGGCATTGTAGACGTTGGCGGCGACGACTTCGCTTGTTATTTCCTTGATAGGTATTGCTTCGGGCCAGCGCGTAGTGCGATCGATCATAGTGAGTAGGTATCGATATCCGTTTTCGCTTGTTTTTAACGGGCCGACGATATCGATATTCAAATGATGCAATCTGTCGCAGGCGGCGTATGTCGATAAGCTTGATTGTGTGTGACGCTGTAATTTCGCACGTTGACAGGATAAACAGGTTTTCGCCCAGTTGCCGATATCCACGTTCATTGACGGCCAAAAGTAGCGTTCTTGAATAAGTTTTCGTGTCGTCCGCGTTCCGGGGTGACTGACCTTATGCACGGCGTCGAAAGCGGTGCGGCGAAAGTCAGTAGGTAAATACGGACGTATGTTTGATGTTGATGTTTCGCAGTAGACATCGCAGTCGGTGTTCGGAATTCTGATTTTCTTCATTTGCAGGTTTCGTTGTTGAAGTAGAGTAGGTAATTCGGAATCTTGTTGTTGGGCTGTTGATAGTTGCTCGTAGTCTATTGATGTCGGACAAGTGATGGTTTCGATGCGTGATAGTGCGTCGGCGACGATGTTGTTTTTCCCGCTGATGTGACGAATGTCGGTTGTGAATTCGGCGATGAATAAAAGTTGTCTTGCGCGACGTGGAGTTCCGCTGTCCGATGTTGGTTTTTGAAGTGCGTAGGTCAATGGCTTGTGATCGGTGAATACTATAAGTTCTCTTCCTTCGAACATCTTCCGAAAATGCTTCATTGACATGTAGATGGAAAGTAATTCCCTGTCGTAGGTACTATACTTTTGTTGCGTAGCGGAAAATTTCTTTGAGTAGTATCCAAGTGGTTGCCAGGCATTGTTGACATATTGTTGCAGAACGGCGCCCGCACATGTGTTTGATGCGTCGCAGAATAGTGCTTGCGGTACGTTGTTTTGCGGATGTGCTAGTAGCGCTGCGTTTTGTAGGCATGTCTTGGATTTTTCGAATGCTTCGGTTGCTTCGGTTGACCACTGGATTTCTGTCTTGTCACGTTTTTTCGAATTGTGCAGGTATTGGTTGAGCGGTGCTTGAAGTGATGCGGCGTTCGGTATGTGTTCTCGATAGTAGTTGATCATACCGAGAAAAGTACGTAACTGCTGAATGGTTTTCGGTCTTGGGTATTCAGTGATGGTGGTTACTTTTTCTTGAGGTGGAATGATGCCGGTGGATGATACTTCGTAGCCGAGAAACTTGACTGACTTCTTGCCGAAAACACATTTTGACGGGTTGATGGTGATACCAGCGTCTTCTAAACGTTGTAGTACGATGCGTAGGTGTTCTCGGTGTTGCTCTTCTGATTCTGAAGCTAAGAGTAGGTCGTCCACAAAAGGGAATACGAAGTCAAGTCCTCGAAGTACGTCATGGATGAATCGCTGGAACGTTTGACCTGCATTTTTCAGACCTGGGCACATTCGAGGAAACTCGAATAACCCAAATGGAGTTATGATGGCTGTCTTCTCTATGTCGGCTTCTTTGTTCGGTATTTGTGAGTAGGCTCGATTCAGGTCTATGGTGGAGAAGATGGTCTTGCCAGCCAGTTGGTAGGTGAAGTCCTTGATTCTGGGTATCGGGTATCGGTCTGGTTTGGTTATGGTATTCAGTCGGCGATAGTCTCCACAGACTCTCAGGTCTCCGTTTTTCTTCGGTACGACGTGAAGTGGGCTGGACCAGGGACTCTTGCTTGGTCTGCATAGGCCTTGCTGCATCATCGATTCGAATTCCTTTCTGACGGCTTCGTAGCGGTGTGGTGGAATGGGTCGAGCGCGGCTGTGCAGCGGTGGTCCGGTTGTTTCGATATGATGTTCCACTCGATGTTTTGGTGTGAGCTTCATGGAGGTGAGACGTGTGATGCCGGGAAAGTCGTTGAGTATGTCGTGGTATGATTGTTCTAGGTCGATGCTGCGTACTGTAGGTATGTTGGTGTAGCAGCCGGGAGCGTGGATTGATAGTTTGGTGATATTATCAATCAATCTTCGGTTCTTCATGTCGACGAGAAGTTCGTGATGACAGAGAAAGTCGGCTCCGATGATTGGCTTGCTGACGTCGGCGATGATGAATTTCCACTTGTACGGTCTTCGTAGGTTCAGATCCAGTTCAAGTGTTTGTTCGCCGTAAGTACTTATAGTGGTGTTATTAGCAGCATACAAGTTGAATGGTAGTGGCTTCATTGTTGACCCTCTCTTCCGTGGAATGACTGAGACGTTGGCACCAGTGTCGATGAGAAACTTCAGTCTTGATTTCTTGTCGGATACGAAGAGACGGTATGATTTGCCTAGAACGTCGGATCCCGCCTCATCTAACGTTCGGTCTAGTTTAACGGCGTCGTTCCTTCATTATTCTTGTTTTCTTGTTTTGCTTGCGAGTCGTCGAATGAACACGGAGGTTGGCATTTTCGTGCGTTTCTTCCAAATCGGTTGTGATAGTAGCAGTTGCGCGACGACTGTTCGGAGCGGTGATAACGTGAGCGAGACGGCGAACGTGTGTTAGAGCGAGAGCGCTGCGGACGTCGGTCGTAGCGTGAACGTCCGTGTTGATAAGGCGGTCTTGAGCGTAGGGAAGCAACTTCGAGTGACAATCTTTGGATTTCTTCGATCAGGAATTGAGTATCTTGTGCTTGGGCTTGCAGTGGGGCTTGAACTTGACGTGATGAGGCGTGGCTTGATGGTTTTTGTGACATCGCGCTGATTTCTTGCGTTTGTTCCAGCATTTTGTCGGCGAGAAGTGCGAGTTCGTCCAGAGCGGCGGTCTTGCTGATGTTATCGCTGACGACGAGTACCGATCTCACGTGGGCAGGTAGGTGGTTCATCCACATGAGACGGAGAGTTGACTCGGGCACTTTTTCGCGAGCAAGGTCTCGCATACGACGAAGTAGTTGAGATAGTTTTTGCTCTCCGAGTTCCATTTC
Source organism: Agriphila tristella (assembly GCA_928269145.1). NCBI lineage: Eukaryota > Metazoa > Arthropoda > Insecta > Lepidoptera > Crambidae > Agriphila > Agriphila tristella. The sequence goes on along the minus strand of OV743436.1, from coordinate 22,018,190 downwards.
TGAAAGCAGTTTCTGGAACTGTCTTCCTTCGGATTCCTCGTAGACGGAAATCAATCGATTCTTCAGAGCGTCGTAATATTTTTCAGCTGGTGGGTTGTAGAGCAGATCGCTGATTTGTTCTATATCTTGTTTTTCAAGTTGAGCGATGACCATTTGTGCCAGCTGCGTTTGTCCTTTCTTCAGTTCATGGGTGGCGGCTTCGAACGTGATGAACCATAGCCTTGGTCTGTCGCGCCAAAATGGTGGAACGCGCATGGAAAGTGAGATTCCGGCGACTTCGGTGGGGCTTGACATCGTGGGCTTGCCGGTTGCTTGAGCACAAGGGTCTTCAGTATCTCCTGGCATGATGATTTTCTTTGTTGAAGGTTGCTTGGTGTTCTATTCTTGAACGAGGGTGTCACCACTTTAGAAGATCTAGAGTTAGGCTACTGGCTTTGTCGGCTTAGGAGCTCTGAGGTTTCTATCTTCTATCTTGAAATAAAACTCCGATGAAGTTGTAAAAATGAATGTATATTTTGATAAAACTTAGCCTACTTATGTACAAAAGGATTACTTACAACTAGTATCTAAAATTAAACGATAAAGTAAAACTTAAATCTATTAACGGTAGAGGGCGCTTGCGAGCTCTCAACAACGGCGCGCGGCGGCGCGTGGGCGGAGCCCGCCCCGCGCCCCGCGCACAGACAAAACAGGCGCGCGCGGCGACGCTCGATTTAGTAGCCAGCGGTCACCGGAGAGAGTGGACGTAACGACGCGCGCGAAGCGTGGCGCGTCGTATGAACGAAATCTTCATGAAATGTATTGCAGCTTTGCGGCTGCAGCTACAAACCAATGTGACAACTATCTTAACTAAAGCAGCAATGCAACAGCGCTTTCAATCGATTTCAATCGAGAATTGTTAGCAACAGCTTTACGTAATCAAGGTACGGACCCTTGATCACGTAAGTCTGTTGCTAACAAATCTCGATTGAAAGCGCAGTTGCATTGCTGCTTTAGTTAAGATAGTTGTGACATTGGTTCTTACTAAAGCAGCGATGTAACTGCGATTTCTGACAGAGTTGATTGCAAAAAAAGATACGTAATCACCCCCCTGATCACTTAGTTGGCATTCAATGTGTTAAAATGTACTGTATCACAGTATTTACCATGTGTGTAGCCGTCAATTTTTAATTTTTTATATTTTATTAATGCCGGCCGGGTTCCTAGCGCGTGTTTTGCTCTACACAATCAACAAAATTAAACATCTCAACCTTCGATCATCTATACCGATCGCAGATCTCAACTAAAACGTAGTGATTATTTCCTCTATGATCTCAATATTCAACAAAAAAAAGTTATTGTGTAGGGTAAAACACGCGCTATGGACCCGGGGGGTAATTACGTTACTTTGTTGCAATCAACTGACAGAAATTGTAGTTACATCGCTGCTTTAGTAAGAACCAATGTGACAACTATCTTAACTAAAGCAGCAATGCAACCGCGCTTTCAATCGATTTCAATCGAGAATTGTTAGCAACAGCTTTACGTAATCAAGGTACCGGCCTAAAGGTACTAAAATAAGTTTTTCTAAACATAACAAACCCCAGTATACCTACCAGTGGCGAGGGGTGAAACTATTGGGAAGGTAAGCCGCTCTACAAAAATTTTATGATCTGCATAGTGGATCGGTTGGGTGGGATTTTAAAAAGGTAAGCTGATGGGAATCGGCTTGTATGGACCCTTCGCCACTGATACCTACCTTACCTTAGTTTTTGTTTACAAGAAAGCTTTTTTATTTTACTCGTGTGCTTCCGTCGTGTTTTGCTGTCCGTTTAGAAAGATACAATGCGATGATCCGCGGCAACTTCAGAGCGCTTGTGGTACAGAATGATGTATTATTTTTATCCGTGCGCACCTTTTAATACAAGAATATTATATTCATATTCTATGATTTCTTCTAGAGTGCAGTCACGAAGTTGTCTGCCGCAGAAGTCTGCACACTAGCGCCGCCATTGAAACACTTCTTTCGTAGTAGCAGGGCTCTGTGACTCCGCGCGCGAGTCTGAGGCGCTCGGCGTCCTCTGAGAGGACAAATTTCATACATCAGAAAAGATAAGACCTACGCGATAGAAAGAGACGCAACTACTAATAGTGAATGTTTTGGAGCGAAGGGAGCGCTGTGCGATCTGAATCGTGCTTTATTGTGTCGGAGCAAGAGTCGCAATTTATTTAAACGATTTTGCGGAGTGGAACTTCTGTACGCTAGTACTATTATCTATTCTGTGGTAGTAGTCCAGCCGAAAACGTCAACTTTTTATTATGATGGTTCGGTAAGGTTTAAAACACGCAAAAAATAATTATAAATTGTATAAAAATTATTTATTATTAATTCCAACGTTGAGATTGAGCTAAAAAAATATATCAAATTCTGCCAATATCAAAATGTATGTTGCCAAATATAATTCATATAAAATGAAAATCAATACTATTATTTAAGAAGTTTTTAAACATAATCTTATTTTAACGTAACACAGCACTCAATCACGGATATTTCAAATGAAAGAAGACAATACTGGCAATAAGGTATTTAACTTAGCTTTATAAATTTTTGGGAATGTTTCGCAATCCAATAACACAAAAATACAACAAACAAACATTCTACAAATCTAAAATTATTCCAACACTTTTAAATTGTACAAAAATCATTGGTCAGGAAACATGTTACGTTAAACCTCGCTACTTATATTCTATTCATAGCAGGTATTTTGATAACTACGCTACGCTAGCCATATTTAAGTCGAGTCGCTGAAATTTTACAATAATTTTGAACACAATAACCAAAATAAATTACATACAAGTCTGTTTATCTTTGCCTTATTTAGTAAACTAGCTTCCGCCCGCGACTTCGTCTGCGTGGATAGTATTTTGTCTATCCCTCAGGAACAGTTCCTTTTTTCGGGATGAAAGGTACCCTATGTCCTTCTCTGTACTCCTGACAACGTGTGTGTAAAATTTCATGATGATCGGTTCAGTAGTTAAGACGTGAAGGCGTAACAAACAAACAAACAGACTTTCGCATTTATAATATTAGTACTTGTACTATTATGTATTCTGTGATATTAGTAAGGATACTTTTTATTGAAATAATTATTTATAAAATACAACAAATGGCTTCCCTCCCACACACAGAATACGAAAGATATAATTATATTTAAGGCTCGGTAATGCGGAAACATTTGTCTCTGTCTTTTTCTTTACGTGTAAAGAGTACGGAAAATAACCTCAGTTCTGCACTTTTTAAATGTTTTTTGGAGCTACTTCACAGTACATTAAAGTGTATTTGATGTAAAATTCAATACGTTTCCGCTCGTATTTACGCCAAAAATTTTAACCTACGCAAGCGCTTTTGATGATATTGTTTTTTTTTTCAATCATCTGTGAGGTTTATACGCAATTTAATACTTGTAGCTACTAGATATCTCTTTAGCTTGTCGTATGTTTTTGTGGCTACAACTTTGCGTTTTTTATATAAAAATATGACCCCGCAAACCACGTTTTCCCATTATGGACCCTTAATAGGATATGACAACTGTCAAAGACTTGTAAACTGTTTACTGAATAGGACAAGTAAGAAATAAACAGGCTGTAAACATACATTATATCAATATTTACAAAAAAAGGAACAAAAAATCAAATAATTTGTCAATTTCATTTTCAATTTTGTACAGTCGGCGTCAATATACGTTTCGCATAGTCACAAGTTATGACAGTTGCAAACAGTATTGACAGTTGGGAGCCTCTGATAACGTTACGGCAACTCACTATGATTTTTGAATCTGCGCAAACCGACGGAGTGGCGGCGATTAGAATAAGGGATCGTGCACACGAGAGATTTTTTCAACGCGCGATATTTTTAACGCCGACGACACGTTTCATGAGAAAAGGTCTGTATCTTATGACCTGCCCGTTGATTACGTAAGTTTGTTGCTAACAATTCTCGATTGAAATCGATTGAAAGCGCCGCCGCCGTTCCATTGCTGCTTTAAGCAAGATAGTTGTCACACTGGTTCTTAACTAAAGCAGCAATGTTACTGCGATTTTTGTCAGAGTTGATTGCAACAAAGTTACATAATCAGGGGGCTGGTCATAAGATACCTTTTCGCATGGAACATCACATGACTTCTCAGCTGTGTGCTCGCAAAAATCGCACGTGTGAACGATCCCCAACTCGTCAAAAGTGTACTTAGTTATTTCAGCATACGGTTGAAATTAGAATAATCTTCGCTGCCACTATGCTTAGGTATTTAAAGTAGACTTTCGAGCGAATATCTTCAGCATCTGTGGAATCGCGCTAAATGGATTTATTTCTACTCTAATCAAATGTAGGTCCCGAGTTCCTGAAGTCCCGAATGTCAATGAATCGGATTCTCCAATATAGTTTATCCCTTATTAGGGCGCTCGCGCACTTACTCGGTTTCGGTTCGTATTCGGTTCGAATTCGATACATGACTTCTCACTTATCAGGGTTGCCAGATTGGGAATTTTGGGGAAAATTTACCTTATTGGGGGAAAAAGAAAATGTTCTTTTCATACAAAACATATCTTTTTGGGGAACAAAGAAATAGCGTTTGGGGAAAGAACAATGGCGAAATAATTGTTGAGTTAATTATTTAGCGTATTAAAATGTCATTATTATGAATTTACGTATTATAAATTAATAAGATTTTTCAGATTATAATTAAGTCCTGACTAAGTCAGGGAAAAAAAAACAATTTAAAAAGTAACTCAAATGTCTGTTTATTAGGAACACAAACCATACAATAAGTACTGTGATTGATTAGGAAACAGTAAAAACTGTCATTATTTCTTCTTATTTTTTTTTGTTTTGGCAATCTACTTTCTTTTGGAGGTAACTTTTGCCAGTGTCATGTGTTTGCTATTCGCTGAAGACTTAGGATTAGGACTACGATAAAAACTTCAAACTGGAATATCTTTATTTCTAGACTTGTGGCAATCGTATACTTAACGTCAAATTATTAAGGAATTTAAGCAACATATTATACCATATTTTTAATACTAATACGCATAAAAAATATGTCAACAAAAATTTGTATGGAGGTTTGCCATTGTTCTTTAAATGTTCACATTTTAAAAGAAACCTTAGAAATTAAGCTTTGAGTATTTTTTTGTTTTCCTAGTAACAAGTAACTGCTTATAATGTAACAACAACTACCTTTTTTATAGGAGGAAACGCGGTTTTATTTTCAGTAAATAACCGACACAACTCAAACTTATCATCACGTCAGGACTTTTTAATAGAAATCTGGCTTTTTGTCAGGATTTTATAGGTATCTTATCTTACAACCCTAGTCTCGAAAACAAATCGAAACCGGATAAGCGCGAAGCAGACGAGAAATTTTGCGGCCTTCTTTTCACGTATCCAATTCGAACCGAAACCGAGCAAGTGCGCGGGGCGTCCGCGTCCGCTTTATTCACACCGTCCGCTCCGTCGGTATACGCTTTCCCTTGGTGAATATGTCCGATGTGTATGAGGCAGGCTACTCGATGCCGTGCGCGAATATCATGACGAGGCCGGGCTCCACCATCATGTGCTCGTCCACGTGCGTGTTGTCGCACTGCAGCACCAGCACTGCTTGCTTGCCGGGCACTCTTTTGCATACATATTTCTCGTACAGTCTTGAAAGAAAAAAAATAATTAGTATTGTTTCTAATTTTAGTTTTGCTTACAGAAAAATAAATCACGAACACCTTCCGCCAAGGGTGGGCAGGGGGTAGGCAGCTGCCCCCCCCCCAGAGGTTAAAAATGTAGCCAACTGCAAACTAACTAAAGTCCAAAGGCCGTGCAATTGACTTGCTTTTCCGATAAATCCCGCATCTCAAACCTTGAATAAATTCACTAGGTGCTCTGGACGGTAGATACTTACAATTCATATTTTTCTCATTATGTTTAATATTTACTTGCAATATAATAATATATAAGCAAATATTTTAAGTTAGTTACCTTCTATTATTTTGTCTGGTTTCAAGTGAGGACAGGCCAGGTGGCCATCTTCTTTCGTGGCAGTTCTCCATGAGATCGTCTATTATGTGTGGTGGACACCCTGATTCTGATAAACTTCTTTTGATCATCATCTACACAACAAAAAACACCAGTTACATTTTTTTTAAATTCAACTAGAAATAAATTAAGTAAGAACTTCCTATTTTTTGGAAAAGTAAATAATAGTTATTTACGCAACTGTACTATAATGAGGGGTATTAAAACACGAATTCGCCTCGTGTGATAATAGTATCACATGAGTGTTTTTAACACGTTTTTATTAGGTTGCTTTCTCGTTTGTGTATTTGTTTGTCTCAAAAACTCCTTTTCTCAAAAAGTTCTTTTCTCGAAATGTCCTTTTCTCGAAATGTCCTTTTCTCAAATGTCCTTATATTATGCATTTTTTAACAAATACATATTAAAGCTTTTTAGTTAGTCGCTTATCTAAATTATCATCAAAAACACAGACATACAATGTATGTAAATATTTATTAAGTCTAAGAATGTTAAAAAGTAATGAGTAATGTAGTTATAAAATTGTAGAAATATGATGGAAAGAATCAGAAATAAAAAAAGTAATAATAATCATGAACCAGTCTCTTTATTTGTCGTCAAAAATATTATCATTATTAACCTTATTAACATATATAAATATTGCATATTAAAAGGACAATTTGAGAAAAGGACATTTCGAGAAAAATACTTTTTGAGAAAGGACATTCCGAGAAAGGACATTTTGAGAATAGGACATTATGCGCCAAGACGGTTACCTGCAACACGTCGTCGGGCGTGGAGATCATGCCGCCCCAGCGCGTGACGCGCGCGCGCGCCAGCGACCCCGCCCAGCGCACCACCTCCTCGCGCCCCATCTGCTCCACTAGTGACCTGCCCCTGTAGTTACCTGCAGCACGTCATCGGGCGTGGAGATCATGCCGCCCCAGCGCGTGACACGCGCGCGCGCCAGCGACCCCGCCCAGCGCACCACCTCCTCGCGCCCCATCTGCTCCACTAGTGACCTGCCCCTGTAGTTACCTGCAGCACGTCATCGGGCGTGGAGATCATGCCACCCCAGCGCGTGACGCGCGCGCGCGCCAGCGACCCCGCCCAGCGCACCACCTCCTCGCGCCCCATCTGCTCCACTAGTGACCTGCCCCTGTAGTTACCTGCAGCACGTCATCGGGCGTGGAGATCATGCCGCCCCAGCGCGTGACACGCGCGCGCGCCAGCGACCCCGCCCAGCGCACCACCTCCTCGCGCCCCATCTGCTCCACTAGTGACCTGCCCCTGTAGTTACCTGCAGCACGTCATCGGGCGTGGAGATCATGCCGCCCCAGCGCGTGACTCGCGCGCGCGCCAGCGACCCCGCCCAGCGCACCACCTCCTCGCGCCCCATCTGCTCCACTAGTGACCTGCCCCTGTAGTTACCTGCAGCACGTCATCGGGCGTGGAGATCATGCCGCCCCAGCGCGTGACACGCGCGCGCGCCAGCGACCCCGCCCAGCGCACCACCTCCTCGCGCCCCATCTGCTCCACTAGTGACCTGCCCCTGTAGTTACCTGCAGCACGTCATCGGGCGTGGAGATCATGCCGCCCCAGCGCGTGACACGCGCGCGCGCCAGCGACCCCGCCCAGCGCACCACCTCCTCGCGCCCCATCTGCTCCACTAGTGACCTGCCCCTGTAGTTACCTGCAGCACGTCATCGGGCGTGGAGATCATGCCGCCCCAGCGCGTGACACGCGCGCGCGCCAGCGACCCCGCCCAGCGCACCACCTCCTCGCGCCCCATCTGCTCCACTAGTGACCTGCCCCTGTAGTTACCTGCAGCACGTCATCGGGCGTGGAGATCATGCCGCCCCAGCGCGTGACGCGCGCGCGCGCCAGCGACCCCGCCCAGCGCACCACCTCCTCGCGCTCCATCTGGTCCGCCAGCGCGCGCATCGTCGGGTTCGACACACGCATCGCGCGCATGAACTCCTATCATCATAAAACAAAAGTCAACAATTTATTCCAACTGTTCATGCTGTAATAATGCCTGACGTCCTAATGTAATCGGCGTATAAATGCTGTACGGCGAGCGATTACTCAATGCAATGATGACAGAATTTTGGTGCTGTGGCCACGCCTTTTCATCTTTAATGTGACAAAAACTGCCCGAAAGTAACTTCCAATAAAAGATGTGGAAGTAAATTACTACTGTAAGATTATTTTTTATTTACTAAATTGAAAAGATTATAAATTCAAATTTGTAAACATCAAACAGATGGTGACAAATTATCACCGTCTGTTTAATGTTTACTCACAATGTGTAATAATATTTTAAGACTGCAATAGTGATTACTACTGTAATTTAATAACATTTCAGTATGACCAATAGATGTTTCACAAATTGATAACAAGGTGTAAAGGCACTTTATACAGCTATTATGTTTGTGGATTTGACATATTTATTCAAACAAAACCATCTTCAATTTATATATGCGCAAAATACAGAGTGTGTTTGAAAATGTATGGACATAAATAGCTATTAAGATGAATAAATAATGAAAAATATTAGAAAAAATCGGCTCACCCGTAGCAACTTAGACGGGATGAGCTACGGGTGAGCCGATTTTTTCTAATATTTTTCATTATTTATTCATCTTAATATAAAAATAGCATTGTGAATGCAAAAATCTAAAAGTTTATAAACAGCTATGTGAAACTGCCTCCATAATATAAAACAGTGACAATGTTCACCTTGAGTAACGCTAGTTCCCGTTTATGTTCATTGATGATGAGCCTCTGTTCAGCCAACTCTTGCTGGTAGTCAGTGAGCTTGCCCTGCTGCGTGGCTATGAGAGCTCGCAGCTCCCGCACGCAGTTGTGTTCCGATAACTCGTCTTTAGGAATAACGAGACCACAGCCTGCTTCACACGGCATTGGCCTCTTAGGATTATATTCACCTAAAAATACACTTATTGTTAGCACCTGAAATTCTTGAAAAAAAAAACCAAATCATTATGACATGGGTGGTTTTGGATCATCTAACCAATTGAAATGGAAAAGGAAAATAAAATACTTGTAGTCAATAATGATAACATTAATGAGGTAATGAAGGTCAAACAACTAGTAGAAAAGTAAGTGAAAAGTAAACATAACTAAACAGGGTTGGCATCAGTTGGCATGATTAAATCACTTTGATTTAAATCACGATTTAAACCAAGAGATTTTTTGAATGAAAATCATTGATTCAATCAAATTGCCTTTTTCTTTCCTATTTGTATAAAAATAAAATTCTTAATTTAAAATAAAATTATAGACACATACAAATGTATGTTATTATTACTTTGTGTTAGAATTACTGCACAATACTGTTTTTTCTTCAAAAAACTGCCCAATCATTTGTCCTTATATCTTCCACCAGACATTTTTAACTTATTTTATTGATCTTTACTTGTGTTTCTTCCGAATTTAAGTGTCAAATAAGTAAAACAAAAGCATGTTGTGGTGTACACTATTTTAAGTGGATTTTAAAGGTTCAAGCAAAAAATCTGTGATTTTTTAATTTTTTGCAAAAAATCATGACTTTTCCAACCTTGTCTCTAAACCAAAAAATTGTCTGCATAAAGATAGGAAGTGAGTTAGGAATTGATTTGAATGGCTGCCCACACTAAAAGCCTCCATTATTGAATAATAGTTCCTGCCGATTACAGTAGAATTTACTACGGAATGTTTAAAACCAAACTGATTTTTTATAGGTTCATAACATGAATTCAGCAAGCAAGCACCTAAATACATTGAAAATAAACATATAAAATTTCAATATTTCCTGTAATTACAAATGTCATTTTATACATAAATTTACACAAACATTTTATACATAAACTTTTCCTTCAGTTGTTTAAATAATTGCATAAAGCAATATCTTTGTATTATTCAGCTTCATGGCGAAGGAACATACAATGCCTTTTTGTTGGTGTTTAATATGCCATATATTAAACACCACAATATGTAAACTACTTATAGCAAGGGTGCCCATACTTTTTCTTAAGGCGCTAAGAAGGGTCAAATCTCAATATTCAATTCAAATTACTGAAAGATTACGCGCGTGAAGCTATCATGGAAAAAATATATAATGTACTTGGAATAATACACAATAGATTTAATTGAAAGCATTTGTAAAAATGTTGCCACCTTTGATGTAAAATAATATTCCGTGGACCCTGTTTCTGGTCCTATTTGCAAAATTTCTCGGAAACAGAACATTCGTTAATATTAAAACCAATACATAAAAATCGGCGATGTTAATACCTTCAATCTTAATTGAACAGATTTTTTATAACTAACTTGAAAGCGAAGAAATTTAATAAAAACATGTAAAAATTGAGAATTCGGTGCTAGTTCTCAACGCAACCGCCTCGTTGGAACGCGCACTGATTTGAACCCAAAGTGAGTAGAGTTACGTTCGATTTCACACCATCACGGATGGACCCGCTCGGATTGAGGCATGTTAAAGCCTTAAGGAGATCAACCTAACAACAATTTATGAATAAGAGATCGACATTTTGAGTTTTTGAAAAAAAAAATGCATAAGTAAAACATACTACCATATTCTGGGAAATAAATGATTATGATTACATTGGGTGCAAAGTGTCAAACCTGTAATCCTTGGCGATCGACTTTAAAACCTCTCACAATCGACCGGTCGATCGTGATCGGCCGTTTGGGCACCTCTGACCTATAGCATCTATCTAGGTTAATCTTCATTAATTGTTACAATTTTAAGTGGAATAAATGAATATGAATATGTGTGTCAGCCACACACTTGAATACATACTCACATTCAACTAAATGGGAAGGCAACGAGTCTAGTTTTAAGACTGCATTGCAGCCATGTGGTGCATTGTCACAGGTTGTACAAAGTCTGAAAAGAAAAATTTTATTTTAGATAATAAGACTATAAAATGACAATGCATTCCAAATTTTTTTAACACAGTCACTCCCGACTTCATGTCAAAACCAAATAAATAGCCTAATTCTCCGACCATACTACGCGTTCACTTCATCATTACCACTACTTCCCAGGTGCTTCATCATATTGCACGCTCTGTGTCGCCTTTCAAGTACAAGTAGCAACGCATAGCATAATTTTTGTTTCTGTTGATTTATTGTTAACGTTTGTTATTTATGTCTATAAATGTTGGAAAGGTCCTACTTAATGACGAAAGTAATTTGTTATATAAATTAATGACACTCTTTGAACAAGAAAAAAAATAAAAACCAGTAAAAAAACATGACTACTTTTTGTCTACAGTACCGTTAGCTGTGACTTTGTAACAGTCAACGACAACGGCAATCACGAAGTGAACATGTAGTAGTATTACTTCTAAGAATAATATTATTCTCTATGATTCTTATAATTGCATTGCAAATAATTAATAACACAAACATACCTATTAAAGTTATACAGCGATGTGATAATAGTTCATCAACCTACTCGTTCAATGTCAAATTGACTGACCATTACCATAATGAATATTTATAATTATGTAAAGCAATGTTACATTTGAAATGTTTGCTCCAATAATGCAAGAATTTATTAGCCTTATTGAGGTCAAGCAATAGGTTATGAAATAGTCACCTGGAAAGCAAGTTGCGGAGTATTCTGGGAACTGGCCTCAACTGGCTTGCTGTTACGGCCTGCCGATCTACAGGACAAGTTGGCTGACGACTTATCCACTCTGTTATACAAGCTCGACAAAACGCATGCTCGCAGGCAGGCGCCTGTGGAAGTAATCAATGCTTGACAAACAATATCAGAGTATGTTAATGGTCTTAGATGAATGCAACAAACCTGCAAAGGATCTTCAAGAACTCCAGAACAAATAGGGCAAATCAACTCTTCGTCAACGTCACCTTGAAATCTTTTAATATCAAATCCCATTTTAATTTGCACTGTTCCAAATCATAGGATTGTTTTTATATGTCTTTTGTGTGTGATTATAATTGCTGCAGATAATCTATTTTGTACTGACGATTAAATAACAATCAACGAAAATAATAAAATAATGTAGGTACATCACAAAGGTACTTGCACTTTGTTTTTTTGCCAATGTTGCCAACAAGATATTTTGAATTCCGCTAAGCAAGTTGGTATTTTCCGTCAGAAATCCGTCGAAATTGAATATATTTTCATCAATGAAATCCGTTAAATAAAATACTGGTTAATTCATGGGGCAAATCGTCCGATTTGTACGAGTAACATGTCTTGGCATTTTTTCAGGCCAAAATGCATTTTTCCAGGTTAAAATGCATTTTAGTGGTATTCATTCACCCTATTATCTGCACTTTTTTCCTTATATTTTGATTTTTTCCAATCATCATATCGAAAATGTCCTGACATGACATGTAGCACAAATATATCGAAAAAATCTTTTATCTTTAGTCAATCTTTTTCGGTCAATAAATCCGTTAGTCAAAATATTTTTTCTCCCTGTAAAGAGACTATATACTATAGATAGCTCTTTAGTTCTCTATTATATATCTATGGTGGTAACCATGGCAAATTACTTGTTGATAGATTTTTCTATCTTTGACAAATGGTGATCTTTTCGCATATTCAAATACTTCTTAAATACGTGTTAATATTTAGTTTAACTACAAATAAACAACAATTCACTGAGTCAAATCTGTTTATTATTGCCACATAGTGTTTCATCAACTGAAAAAGTTAATATGGTAGCAGAGCGTATACAAACAAAAATCAGGCGAATCAAGTGAAACATTCTCTGTGCTACAAACATGCCGAGGACATACCACATAGATCCACTTGAAAAAGATAACTACGACACATGGGCAATCCAAGCGGAAGCAGTTTTAGTGAAAAACAATTTATGGAAGTATGTCACTATTCCTCTAGCCCCAAACGCGAGTGTCGAAGCCGTTGAGGGTGACAGACAGGCGAAATCAGAGCTAATCCTCATAATCGCCCCCTCACAGCTAAAGGAAATTAAAAAGTGCACTTCTGAAAAGGCTCTTTGGGATAAACTTAAAGAAATTTATGCAAGCAAAGGTCCCGCACGTAAAGCATCCCTTCTCAAGCAACTAATTCTTACAAAACTAGAAGGAAACGATGTGCGTGCACACTTAAACAAGTTGATGGACACAGTTGACAAACTGGCGGATATGGATGTACACATAAACGAGGATCTGTTGACGATAATGATGCTATATAGCCTATCCTCAGAATACGAAAAATTTTCGTGTTGCTATAGAGTCACGCGACATCCTGCCGAAACCAGAAGATCTTAAAATTAAAATTATAGAAGAGAGTGAAGCTAGACATCACAATGATGAACAGTATGATCCTGCTCAGCAAACTCAAGAAGAAAACGCACTCTATACTTTTTGTAAGGTCTGCAAGAAAACTGGAAGAAATATATTTCAGAAAAAGTCACACAAAATATGCTCAAACTGCTGGAAGAAAAACAAAGAGAGGAATTCCAACAAATCTTTCGCTCTAACAACTAACTATGCTGAAGAGTGTCTTCTTACCTTGAACAGGAATAATCAAAACGATTGGGTACTTGATAGCGGTTGCACATCTCACATGACACATCAACGTGAATACTTCAAAGACATGAAGTCAGTGTCAAGAAAACTCAACTTTGCATCAGAAGATCATTCTGCTGATATCAAATGAGAAGGCAGAGTTACTTTGAATTTGAAAAACAAATTACAAAGAATACATCTAGAAGACTCATTATTTGTACCCGCACTCTCTGTTAACCTACTCTCAGTGTCTAGTATGACCAATCACGGTGCCACAGTGAAGTTTGATAAAGACAAAGCAGTCATACGCAACAAAACAGGAAAATTGCTAATGACAGCAGAAAAATCAAATGGCCTCTACTACGTTAGATCGCCAAACATTGAAAGAAGTTTTACAGCAACGTCTGAGACAAGTTCTACAAACACAATACAAGACTGGCACAGGAAGCTTGGACATATGAACGACAAAGACCTCCACACAGCTCTCAACAATGAGACGTTAATTGGATTAAACTTTAATAAAAATGAGACTTTGTCAGATTGTGAAACCTGCATTCAATCAAAACTAACTCGAGTGCCAAGCCCTCCTAAACGAACTACACCCAGAACTACTGAACGTCTAGAGATTGTACACAGTGACGTATGTGGTCCAATTAGTACACCATCTCAGGGAAAAAACAAATACTTTGTAACTTTCATTGACGATTACAGTAGGTACGGATGGGTCTATTTTTTGAAGAACAAATCAGAAGTCCTTGATAAGTTCAAAGAGTATAAACAAGAAATGGAAAACTTTACAGGCAACAAAATCAAACATTTGCAAACGGACAACGGTACGGAATACATCAACGGGAAATTCCAAGCCTATCTAAAGGAACACGGGATTGCGCGAAGACTGACCGCACCTTATACCCCACACCAAAATGGTATCGCTGAACGGAAGAATCGAACGTTATTGGAGAAAGCCAGAGCTATGCTTATTGACGCAAAGGCACCAATGCAATTATGGGCAGAAGCAATCTGCACAGCAAACTACCTGTCCAATAGAAGTGTGAACAGTGCTATTGAAAACAAAACACCATTCGAGAAATGGGTGTTAAGAAAGCCCTGTGTTTCTCATCTCCATCCTTTTGGATCCAAAACATTCATACTGAATAAAGGGCCCAAAGGTCATAAGTTTGCCTCCAAGGCTATACCAGGAGTATTTGTTGGATACTCGGATACCAGCAAAGCCTACAGGGTCTTCGTTCCGACCAAACGCAAAACATTTATTTCCAAAGATGTAAAAGTTGTAAAAGCAAACTATTACTCAAACTCTACTCAACAGATTGACACCAACGATCAAATCAACAAATTGACATATAATGAAAACAAGATTTGTAATTCGGATTCAAAAAGGAAAGAAAAAGCATGCAAGTAGACATCGATGACGAAGACAATAATCGCATTGAAGATGTCATAGAATCTACTCAGCATGATGACAATCAACAAGAAGTCGTTAATGGTCAAGCAACTGACAGTGACAATGAAGAGTATCATAATATATCTGAACACGAAGCTCTTGTCAACGACAATGTAGCTGAAATCGAACAAGAACCTGAACCAAATCATCACAATCTTAGAGACAGATCAGTAATACAACCGCCACAACGGTATGATGACTTTGTACTGGCAGCTGTTGCTGAAGTAGAAAACTTACCTGAAGATCCAATGACTTATAAACAAGCCTTGGATTCACCTAACAAGGAAGAATGGCTCAAAGCCATGCTGAGCGAAATTAACTCACTGAAAGAAAATAGTACCTGGGACTTAGTAGAATTACCTAAAGGACGAAGAGCACTACCATGCAAATGGGTTTACAAACTGAAAACGAATCCAGATGGCTCTATCGACAAATTTAAAGCCAGGGTAGTTGTAAAAGGTTATTCACAACAAGAAGGCGTCGACTACGATAAGACGTTTAGTCCTGTGGCCAGACTCAGCACTATAAGAGCAATCATAGCGATCGCCACTAAAGAAAATTTGAACCTACGTCAATTTGATGTATCAACAGCCTTCCTTAATGGCACAGTTGAAGAAGAAATTTATGTTAACAGCCCGATGGCTTCCAAGATGGAACAAAGCGGGTATGCAAATTAAATCGCAGCTTGTATGGACTGAAGCAAGCACCACGATGCTGGAATACGTGCATTGCTGAATTTCTGTTAGAAAACGATTTTAAACAAAGTGAAGCCGATCCTTGTCTTTACATCAGAGTTAAAGGACAGGCCAAAGTTTTGATCGGTCTTTATGTTAATGACGGACTTGTGGCGTCTAATACAACCGCTGCAGGAGATGACTTCATCAATGAACTCAAAACTCGTTTTAAGATAACGACTAAGCCTGCCTCTTACTTCCTAGGCATGGAAATTAAAGCAGAAAAAGGAAGAATAACACTATGCCAACAAGCCTATACACGAAAGGTCCTTGAGAAGTTTGGTATGATGAACAGCAAGTCAACGCCGACTCCAATAACAAAAGAAAGTTTCAACGACACAGAACCTAGTGGAAATAGACCAGAATTTCCATATAGACAGGCTGTCGGAGCACTTACCTACTTAGCAGTGGGCACAAGGCCAGATATAGCTTACGCTGTGAGCAAAGCATCCAGATCTCTAGAGGCACCCACAACAACTGATGTCTTACTAGTGAAACGGATCTTTCGCTACCTGAAAGGAACTACTGACAAAGGCTTAGTATATAGACACACTGCAGAGACCCCAAATAATTTACTGTGCTATTCTGACGCTGATCTTGCAGGAGATCAAACAACAGGGAGATCCACAACTGGAATGGTGTGTCTACTCTCAGGAGCAGCTATTAGCTGGAAAAACCAACGACAAACTGTCGTGTCTCTCTCATCAACTGAAGCGGAAATTATCGCAGCCAGTGAGACAGCACAAGAAATTTTGTGGCTGAATAGTCTATTAAAAGACTTGGTCAACTTGGAAAAACCGGTGCTTTACCTAGATAACGAATCGGCTGTGAAACTTTCTCACAACCCTAAATATGAGTACCATAAGAGGACCAAACACATCAAGTTGAAGCACTTGTTTGTACGTGAATGTGTTACTAACAAAGAATTTGAAGTCAAACAAGTACCTTCTGCGAGACAGCTGGCTGACATGTGTACCAAGCCACTCTTTGGCCCAAAATTAGAAGAACTAAGTGGAAAGATTGGCTTAAGCCTCGATTACATACGCCGATTTAGCTTCCTTACTGGGGATCCAATCTAGGAACCCAAATTGGATGTAGCGATCACACTATGCCCCAATTAGGACATGATTTCACTGATTAGGGTTGTCACCAGTACTTGACAATAACATTATTGTACATAGATTAAACTATTAACGGAAATGTAAAGGTAGGTTTTGATGAGTACTCTGATAGGAAATGGTTTGATGATGAAGCCGGACGGAAAAAGGCCACTAGAAATCTGTAATAAAAAAGATGGCGGCCAAAATTTTTTTGTGGGCCGATTTCGATGAAACTCGGTTTTTGGTACTATTTTAACAAGAAAATAACAACACAATTTTTTAAATACTAAAAATCCAAGATGGCGGTCAACTTTTTTGTTTTTGGGCCGATTTCGATTAAACTCGGTTTTTGGTCCTATTTTGACAAGAAAATAACAACGCAATATTGAAAATATTAAGAAATCCAAGATGGCGGCCAACATTTCTTTTGTGGGCCGATTTCGATGAAACTCGGTTTTTGGTACTATATTAACAAGAAAATAACAACACAATTTTTTAAATACTAAAAATCCAAGATGGTGGTCAAATTTTTTGTTTTTGGGCCGATTTTGATAAAACTTGGTTTTTGGTCCTATTTTGACAAGAAAATAACAACGCAATGTTAAAAATATTCAAAAATTCAAGATGACGGCCAACGTTTTTGCTATTGGGCCGATTTCGATTAAACTCGGTTTTCGGTACTATTTTAACAAGAAAATAACAACACAATTTTTTAAATACTAAAAATCCAAGATGGCGGTCAACTTTTTTGTTTTTGGGCCGATTTCGATTAAACTCGGTTTTTGGTCCTATTTTGACAAGAAAATAACAACGCAATATTGAAAATATTAAGAAATCCAAGATGGCGGCCAACATTTTTTTGTGGGCCGATTTCGATGAAACTCGGTTTTGGTACTACACCGAGACTTTTCATTGGTTTTGGAGCCGAAACCCTGTTCATGTTTATCATCAGTAGAAGCTATTTAGCTTGTAAAATTAAAAATATGAGCATAAAAACCATCATTAAAAAATATTAATAAAAAATTACGAACCCTTAGTACCGGCCGATCTTATCAAAGTCAACGACCGCGCTCGGCTCAGCGCGCGCGCGCCCCGAGCGCGGTTCGTACAGGCCCGGCACGGATCTCGAGCGGTCTTCCTCTCCCCCGCCCCGCCCGCCCGCCAGCGGCGCGACGGCCGGCCAGTCTCGCGAAATTAGGTCAAGAGATCGTGCGTGTTTTGGCCGTAGGTGTGTTTTCTATCTCGAAATGTTACGTACAGTAATTCCCGATTTAATAGACGAGGTGCCATTAGCGTACTTACGGAACATGTATTACCAACATGACGGATGCCCAGCGCACTTCGAATGAGCTGTACGCTCACACCTGGACAGTGTGTTTGGTGATAGATGGATAGGCCGCGGTGGGCCAGTACCTTGGCCAGCAAGAAGCCCTGACCTGACACCCTTGGATTTTTATTTGTGGTCGGAAGTTAAAAGGCGTGTTTACACTGAAGAAGCAGAATCACGTGAACAATTAAAAATTGCGATAGTGGATGCTTTGAATGTGGTAAAAAGTGATAGAAACACACTAAGTAGATTAAAGAATAATTTAATCAAACGTGCGAGAATGTGCATCCAAGTTAATAGTACACATTTTGAACAATTGTTATGGTACAGAGAAGTGTAATAGTGTTTTATTGTGAAACAAAAAACTCGCCAAATTAAGGTAATTTAATTGATTGAATTATTGTAAATAGGTCTATTCCAATTTTTAAATACGCTGGAAATAAGTAGGTAACTAACGTTAGTAAAGTAACGTTTAGCAAATAAATAATGTAATAAGTAGGTATTCTTAAAGTAAATTTGTATTTTCTAAAGTAGGTTATTTAGAAGCTTATTCCTGACGGTCCCCCGTAATAAAAAGTATAAGGAAATTTTGAATTGCATTTCAATAATGGTTATGATTTGGTAACTATTATTGAATGTAACCAATGGTTACCAGTGGTTAGAATAACAAAACAGAAATCAGCTGTTTCACATCGCTCGTGTAAGTACATACCTACGCTCACTCGACTGCGTGCGACTCGCGCTCGCGCCGCCGCGCCGCGGCGCGCGAGCGCGTGAGTTCATAGGGGTCACGGTGCAATCGAGAACGTTACTACGTGTTTTCGACAAAAAGTCACTTTTACAACTTTTTTATCTTTGCTCGTATGGCGATTATTATTTCATAAATAGGTACAACACTTCTTTTGTGTTAAGAGGTTTTCGGTTCCAAAACCAATGAAAAGTCTCGGTGTATATTAACAAGAAAATAACAACACAATTTTTTAAATACTAAAAATCCAAGATGGCGGTCAAATTTTTTGTTTTTGGGCCGATTTTGATAAAACTTGGTTTTTGGTCCTATTTTGACAAGAAAATAACAACGCAATGTTAAAAATATTCAAAAATTCAAGATGACGGCCAACGTTTTTGCTATTGACGATTTAAACGACGATTTAAAAATGCTTATCATGTGAGCTTAATTAAATAAAGTATTTTTCACTTTCACTTTCACATTGGGCCGATTTCGATTAAACTCGGTTGTTGGTACTATTTTGACAAGAAAATAACAAGGCAATGTTAAAAATATTAAAAATCCAAGATGGTGGCCTATTTTTTTGTTCGTGGTCCGATTTTACTAAAACTTGGGTTTTGGTAACTACTAACTACTTAAAAAGTAACAATAATCATCATCATCTAAATCGAAAAATTGAGAAATCGGCCCATAAATAAAAGAGTTGGCTGGTATATTGATTTTATTATTATTTTCAACATTTCGTTGTTATTTTTTCGTCAAAGTAGTAACAAAACCGAGTTTCTTTGAAATCGGCCCATAAACAAAAACGTTGGCCGCACTCTTGGATTTTTATATTTGAAAAATTGTGTTGTCATTTTCTTGTCAACATAGTAGCGAAAACTGAGTTTCATCGAAATCGGCCCACAAACAAAAAATATGGTCGCCATCTTGGATTTTTAGTATTTGAAAAATTGAGTTGTTATTTTCTTGTCAAAATAGTAGCAAAAACTGAGTTTCATCGAAATCAGCCCACAAACAAAAAAGATGGCCGCCATCTTTTTTGTTTGTGATGTGTTGATGTGTGATATAGGTACCGGCATAAATAACTTGGTAAAACAAAGATGAGACAAAAGATGCACTGAGTTTAGTGTTTGTAGCTGCTGCGCATCTTTTGTCTTGCTAAATTACGTGCCCGTAATAATACACCCGCAGAAATGCAAACTAAAGAAAAAAAATATGACTGAAGACTTGGCTGCATGATCAAAGTTTCATTTGCCTTACCTATATAGCCTTGGCTAGGGAGGCAACCCTTAAATTCCCCAACTAGGATCCAATTCGGGGCATCGTTTCCAATCTGAAATTGGATCCCCAGTAAGGAAGCTAAATCGGCGTATGTAATTGAGGCTTTAAGGAGAATTTAAAAATTCTTAAAAGTTCGGAGGGTGTAAAGAGACTATATACTATAGATAGCTCTTTAGTTCTCTATTATATATCTATGGTGGTAACCATGGCAAATTACTTGTTGATAGATTTTTCTATCTTTGAC
Organism: Agriphila tristella; assembly: GCA_928269145.1. Taxonomy (NCBI): domain Eukaryota; kingdom Metazoa; phylum Arthropoda; class Insecta; order Lepidoptera; family Crambidae; genus Agriphila; species Agriphila tristella. Next base: position 21,997,739 of record OV743436.1, on the reverse strand, counting down.
AAATGGTGATCTTTTCGCATATTCAAATACTTCTTAAATACGTGTTAATATTTAGTTTAACTACAAATAAACAACAATTCACTGAGTCAAATCTGTTTATTATTGCCACATAGTGTTTCATCAACTGTAAAAAGTTAATACTCCCATTAGTGCCTAATCCGTTAAATCTGACGGAAAGTCCGTAAGGTTGGCAACACTGCATGCCACAGATTATTAAAACGTAGAGCGACTGTATGTCAATGAGCACACATACAGGCTGCATTCCGAATCACACTAAAATCGATGACAGCGCACTAAAATGCGTTCCGAGTCGGTGATTTTGTATGGGTTTGACAGATAACGTGAGCGCTGACATCGATTTTATCGTGATTCGGAATATAGCCATAGACACACAACACAGATTAATTACTAAAGCCACAGCCGCGTCACTCCCTGTAGGTGAAAGCTTGGCGCCATGCCAGTCTGGCGGCTCACGGGCTCACATAGATTGACTATCGGCCACTGGCAGTAAGCGACGTACAACCAAGAACCTTATATAAATATGAATATAAGATTCTTGCGTACAACCTAGTGATTATTTCCTCTATGACTGGCAGTGGCATGAGTGGCAACACTGCGTGCGTTCACTTTTTTTTATTTTAGTCTGTGATTGTAAAATGGATTCCGATAAAGGTGCTGATTAAAATCCTGATAGATTTCTTCTTAGTTCATATAATATTTTAAATAATCTTTCACAATGAGCGTGTTTAAATCCGCTATCGACTACTTTAGTTCTGGGGGTGCCAATGGAAGCAATGACAACGATTTCGTTGGGCAGTTTGTCGAGATTGGAAACATGAAATTGCGAGTAAAAAAGGTGATTGCTGAGGGTAAGTACATGCTCGTGACGAAATTCCTGATGATAATCAACGTTTGAGCGAAAACATGCTGTCCAAAATGATTCAGTAGCAGGTAAATCACACATTATCGGGTTGCTGCATATGTCAAATTGTCAACCTACTTGGGGGCGGATGGTGCGTTGGAAGGAGTTTTATGAAGACCTAATTTGATGGTGCCCTTCGTAATGTGGTTGAAGTAAAGAAACTGAAAGTTACTACCTGTATGCAAAGTGCTACACTGACTCAATCTAACTTTAGTCTTCATAGCCATAAGGCTCTTGCTTGGATGGCAGGAGTGTGAAGGAAATTAAGTGTGTTATCTATTAGGTCAATAATACACGCATAATAATATGGCAATTTTATTGTTATAAAATAGTCCTAATTCTTACCAAGATTTGCAAGGAATTTGTGATGTCCTATAGATAACTATGTTTTCTGTTTTATCAGTTTTAAAATTAAGTGACTACTGTATTGCAATGATTTAATTTGATGAAAATAAAAGTGCATAAGTTACAAAATACATTAGCGACCTTTTTGTTTTAAAAAGTATGTAAACATCAACCTATTATAAAATTGTAACTACCCGTGTCTGTGCATACAAGATTCAAGTTAAACGTTTCTGTGCCTGCCGCATGCCACATTGATTGGGGAGGAATATGAGAATAAAATGCTGTTTTTCACGAAAAACCCGATAATTTCACAATCAGTCACAGAGTATTACAAATTTATTGGCTTGTCAATGAAATAAGATTGCTCATGTACACAAATAGCCGATATCTATGAGAAAATAACGATTTATCAATGCCGTATCTGTGCCAGACCAATAAGTACACGCGGGCGTTGACAGAATTGTTTCACACAATTTTTGTTAGCACCTTTGGTTCGGGCAGACATTTGATAGTTAATTTATTTAACAATCATGAACACAATGTTTTAAAACTTATGCACAACTGTTTTAACACTCAGCTAACTAATGCCACATGTATCAAGTGAAAAAAAAACATTATTGGCAAAGTTACAACAAATTAAGTGGTTAATTCTGCTAACGAAAAAAGAAGTATTTTTCAGATACTCTTTTTAACATTCAGGAAAAAAATCTGAAATATTTTAATTGCTGATAATGGGCTGTAATGATAATAATTAGAAATAATAGCAAGTAACCGAAGCATCTTTAACATCATAGAACAGAGGTGCCTAAACAGTTGATCATGATCGACTGGTTGATCACGACAGGTTTTAAGGTCGATTGCCAAGGATAACAGATTTGCACCCAATGTATTTTTACTTTTGCAATTTCGATAAATATTTGGTGACTTAAACGGTCAAAATGTTGATCACTCAGTCATAAATTTTTGCTAGGTCGATCTCCTTAAGAAAAAGTATGAGCATCCCTGTCATAGAAGATATGAAAGTAAACTCTGTGTGTGAGAAAAATCGGCAATTTCATACTTTAACCCATTACTTAATAAACAAAACAAATTATTTTTCGAATTTTAGACTGTTTATCAAGCAAATACTACTGCACCAAATTGGATGAGTTTTTCATAGTGTTGTATTTTCAGAAATACATATTTTGAAACTAGCACCAGATTTTAAGTCAGACTCTCAGGAGTCTCACTTAAAATTTGGTGAATGTTTCAACTTGATACACCAACTACATTAGAATAAAGTCCACATGGACGAAGTCACGGGCGGCCATTAGTACATATAAAAAATAAAAAATGAAAATATTAGATGTTAATCATAGGAGATATTTCAGAAAAATTTAAATAAGAGCAGTAGCATAACTTGTTCGGATAAAGAAACAATCTGTAAGTGGCAGCCGTCCGGTCATGCTATCTCGCTCACACAGACTGTCATGGAGGCTGCTTGCTATATATGGATGGTTCATACTATCGTGCTCACACTTAATATATAGCTGCTATTTACAGATTGTTTCTTTATGCGTAGAGTTATAGTCAGAACAACTATTATTTATTGAATTTTATTGTTCTTTTTTGTATTGGATAAAACTAGAGATGGGCCGAATGTGGATTTAACCGAATACGAACTTCGGCCGAACATTCGGTTCACAGACGTGCCGTATTCGAACTTCGGCCGAACTTCGGCCGAATTTCGGTAATTTTGACCGCGCTTTTGCCAGCGCGATATATTGAGACTAGTTTACGCACGCGGGCGGCAGCGGCGCGGACATTTTTCATTAATTGAAACAATTATATTATTTTTAACGATCACTGTAAAGTAAAATTAAAATAAATAAATGTACAGTTAGTGAAACAGGAAACGTAACGGTTTGTTGTGTTTTAAGAAACAAATTAATAATTTTATCTGATTTATAGAAAAGGTTTTTGTAATAGGGTATATAATATTATTATATTAAGGTATTATGTCAAGTATATCCTACTAATATTATGAATATGAAAGTTTGTGGGTTTGGATGTTTGTTCCTCAATCACGCAAAAACGACTGAATATAGTAGACACAGATAGTAGATAGCCTAGATTAAAACATAGGATACTTTTTATCCCGATATTCCCACGGGAACGGGAACCACGCGGGTGAAACCGCGGGCGGGCGCTAGTAATTAATAATTTGTGTTGATTTTTTATTGTTCAAGTAAGTATTAAGAAATTAATAAAATAATTTCTTAATGGATTTGAGCTTAGAGATATTTAACTTAATTTTCCTAGTTACTCGACTGTAAATCCATTCCATTCCTCACAGATCCATTGGCACAGAGTTATATCCGAGAGATATGTTTTTCTTTTAGGATATACTGAAATTTTTTTACAAAGTGAATAACAGATGTGCGTCCTCTATGGAATTTGAACCCAAAAACTTTAGATTGTAATACTAGCTCTCCTTTAACTAGAAGACTAAGGAAGATTTGATGAAATACTTAATAATGTTATGTCACCAATAGTACCGAATTTCGGCCGAAATTCGGCTTGATGAACCGAAATTCGGCCGAATGCCGAAGTTCTGTTAAGACCGCCGAATTTCGGTTAAACCGAATGTAAAACGAACTTCGGCCCATCCCTAGATAAAACACAATTGCCAAAAACTAACTAAAAAGTTTAACTAATTAGTTAATGATACTTGTTATTTAACTTTTTAGTTAGTTTTTGGCATGGCAGTCTGTTTTTAATATTTTTTTTTCTTATTAATTTTTTATTTGTTTGTCCTAGAAATAAATCATAGTACATTTTAGCCTCTTATTGTGTGTTGTTTTCAGGTGGGTTTGCATTTGTGTTCATTGCTCAAGACGTGTCCACGGGGACAGAGTATGCTCTAAAGAGGCTTATGGCTGCCGATGAGCAAGCTAACAAGAACATTATACAAGAAATTAGCATATTGAAAAAATTATCTGGACATCCAAATGTAATCAAATATATAGCAGCTTCCTTTATTGATAAATCTAAAACATCACATGGTATGGGCGAGTATCTGTTGTTGACGGACCTCTGCAGCGGTGGTAGTTTAATGGAAGCTCTGCAGAATAGGGGTCAGGCCTTTCCGCTGCAGACTATCCTAAGGGTGTTCTATCAAACATGCCGTGCTGTTCAACACATGCACGCTCAAGTTCCTCCAATAGCTCACCGTGATCTCAAATTAGAGAATTTCCTAATATCCAATGAAGGTATTGATTGTTATAAAACATTGCTTATTTCACAACTCTTCTTTGTTCTTCTTAAATTGTGTTTTTTAATGACTCTGTGTGTATGTTTTAGGTACAATAAAACTATGTGATTTTGGTTCAGCCACGACTGATGTTTACACTCCTAATCCATCATGGAGTGCTAATCAAAGAAATATGTTAGAAGAAAATGTAAGTGTCGATTCATATTTATATTATAATTCCAATACACAATTTTAATAATGTTTTATGTAGAATGTTTGGGCCCACAGTCTAGAATTTTTCAACGTTATCGTTACATTATCTTGTATTCACTGCTAGAAGTAGATAGCAACTGCAAAACTGCTTAAAGTGGCCGTTTTTGACACATTTGCTATCTACTTCTAAGAATGACAACGAGGGCATTTAGTGATACCTTCTAAAAATACCATGGGCCCTAAAAACTCCATATAAAACATTATTAAAATCTTTTTCTATCAATAACTTATTAAATAAAAACCTCTGAGGGCGCCACTTTCGGTCATACCGCCAAAAAATAAATATTTATCTGAAAAAGCTTGCAAATGTTAAAAGTAAAAAAAATATGTTTACACTTAGGTGTTTTACAACAAATTTTAGTGTGCACTGTCGGTTTGTATTGTAAAATTACCTCATTTATATTTTTTTTGTTACAGTTAGCCCAATTTACTACCCCAATGTACAGAGCTCCTGAAATGCTAGACACATGGGATAATCGCAAAATTGATAATTCAGTGGACGTATGGGCCTTAGGATGTATACTATACACATTGTGTTTTATGCAGCACCCTTTCGAGGACTCTGCAAAACTTGCCATTTTAAATGGAAACTACAACTTGAACCCCAATGATCAACGCTATAAATGTTTTCATGAAATTATAAGTAAGTATGACAATATGACAATTCGCTAAGACAAGCAGTTAAACATTTCTGTTCCTAGGTTGTTGACAACTTGTACTTTTGTCAAGGAATACATAATAGTACAAGTACAGAATATGCACTCCGCAAAATCATTTAAATAAATAGTGACTCTTGCTCCAACACATATATCAGCCACACGACACCCACTGCTGGGCATAGGCCTCCCCTAAGGATCTCCACGACGACACAATAAAGTGCAATTCGGGTTGCACAGTGCTCCCTTCCCTACAATTATATTCACCATGAAGTTTCCTCTTATTCTATCGCGTTTTTTTTCTTATTTATTATCTTTTCTGATGTCTTTAGCTCTAGGAAATTGTTCCATCTGGACAGAACCGCCAGCTACTTGTACCTTTCATACCTAAAATGCGGAGTTCGCCTGCGGGCCTGCTTTTATAGGCAGCTTTAATGTCTTGAGCATTGTTTACAAGACCATCAGCCATTTAAATGTCTCCACTGCTGGGCCACAGGCCTTCCTTATGGGTGAAGGAGGATGGGCCATAACCCACCACACTGTCCAATGCGGATTGGTGGGTGTCAACGACTGAAAATGCACCCGGGATCAAGGGCTGAACGTGCCTTCCAAAGCACAGAGGAACTCGAGATAATACATTTTTGGCCACCCATCCCTTGACCTACCCTTGCGAAAGTTGCTTAACCTCCGCAATCGCTGGGCCAGGCGCTAAACCACTGCGCCATCGAGCTCCTTGTTTACAAGGCTTAAATTAAAATTAAAAATTGTCTTCAATAAATATTACTAGCGGCCGCCCGCGACTTCGTCTGCGTGGTAAGTTTTTTGCAATCTCTCGGGAACAATTCTTTATTTCGGGATAGAAGGTACCCTATGTCCTTCTCTGTAACCCTGACAACGTGTATGCAGAATTTTATGATGATGGGTTCAGTAGTTAAGACGTGAAGGCGTAACAAACAAACGGACTTTCGCATTTATAAGGATAGTGATTTTAGAGATATTGTTAATGTAATATTTGTTTGTTTTCAGCTGGATGCCTAACAGTGAATCCGGAAGAGCGGATGACCATAAACAGTGTGCTGGAACGACTGGCAGCTATAGCGGAATCAAACAACGTCAATCTCAAGCAACCACTCAAATTTGAGCGTAAAAAAGTTGAACAATCTGTGGCCACTAGCTCGCCAGGTAACAAAAAGTCAAGTAAATATTACACTACCATATCCTGAAAGAAATTGTCGTGCTGCGACACTTTCAACATGTTTTGTGATAACAATCGTCTCTTTTAATTGGTTACCGATCGCGCGTCTCAGTTATCCATACACCCTATTGGTCCATTATTATGTTATGTTGCATTTAATCTCGAGCTAAAAATGGTCAAGTATTTTTTGACTTTTTACACTCAAATTTTTTATTTTCACTGAACATTTATTTTGGATTTAGTTCCTTGAAAATGTTAATTTAAACAATGTGAGATTTCGTTACATTCCAATGTCTTTTTACAACAAAGTATGAGCGACACCGAAGGTAAGGCAATGTTGAAAGAATTGTTCTTGGAATGATGTAAGGTAGTATAGCATTTATTTGACTTTTTTATATTTATATTATTCATTATTCGAATTATATTCGATACTGATTTATTTTAATTGCTTCAATGCTCATTTGCGTTTTCATGACGTTAGTAATAGTATCGTATTTACTTATCAGCTCACTTCACAATGCTGGGCCAGTGCAATTAACTGACCTGCCTAAAGTCTTTATAAAAACCAGAAAACAAAACAAGCTTTAATTTGATGTTTAAGTCTGATCAGAGGTTAGGCAAAACTGATAGTAAAGGTTATAAGATTTACATCCCAACTAGAAAGTAAATACCTAAACTATTTTGTCTTAAAGTGAAACATAAAAGACATTAATTGAAACCAAAAATTTGTGCACTTAAAGTGCTCACTAAACTAATCTGTAGCTTTTATAGATGTAGGATACCGGTCGCTAGCTAGCTTATAATCACCATTATGGTCTATATTAGATGTATTATTTTAATCTAAACATTCCTCTATGTACTATGGGGCGAGAATCATATACTAACACCAAAAACCCCATTTTCTATATTTTACTAAGCTTTATACGTACATAAGAAACATATTTTATTTATTATTATAACAGTAAGATTGTAATAATGTTAGCTTCAGAAATATTGATAAGGATATAAGGATATCATATTCTTTAAACATTTACTAGCATTATATTATTAACATTATATGAAGTATCATACTGTTTATTACAACTAACGTAGCGGGGTAAATATCATAAGAATTTGAACAAATGCACTAACATCATGGGTGGCTTGGTATACCTGCACTTTGTTAAAAGAGAATATTAAAAATATATTTAATTCATTTAAATTATAAATGTGTACTAGTCTGTAGTATCACTAGGTGTACTTCAGTGTAACAATTTGCACTGTTTGTTTACTAAATGTTGATTAATTCAATTATTTTAAGATTATATTGATCCAAAATCTTCCTAGACAATATAAAAAATGTGAATCGTGGTACAAGTATTAGTATAGCGTTGTATATCACAACAGATTTATGAATTCCGAAAAGTTGCTTTACAATAAAGAACTGGCATTCTTGAATAGACCATAGACCACATACTATTTAGAACAAATTATTATAATTATGTTGAATTTAAGTATTTAAAGTATTTTTTCAGTTCTGTTTGAGGACATATCAATCATGCTTAAGATTTCTGTTAATCATGAACTTATTGTCATTAATATTATTTATAATCATCTGTTGTGAATATAGTCATGTGACTATGTCAGAGCTTACACTATTCAATGAATAAATGAGTATATTCTTCATATTCGTAGTTTTTTTATTTCTATAAATTTCTGCTGGGGCAGACATTCTTCACGTTTTAACTGGATGAGGCTGGGCCACTAAACTAGAGGATGAGCAAACATCTCATGCATTAGGTAAAGATCACACTTATGTTTTTTGGATTGCTAATATTATGGAGTTATATGTACTAACCATCACTTATTAATATACGCACGAGCACTAAATGAGGTTCATTCATTATGACGTCACCAGCACCCTGATTACGTAACTCTGTTTCTAACAATAGGGAACATGCATAAGTCACCGATTTTAATAAATTTGAGCTTGATCGCTGCGGACACCTATAAAAACATGATTGAACAGAAAAATAATAAATAAAATATAATATTTTAGTTTTATCACACAGGGGAAAGTAACGAATTTTTTTTTTTCATTTTCAGAAATAATGCACTTAACAGTCGGATAGAATATCGAATAAGAAAAAATATTTTGTATGACACATATGTACTTAAACGCAATATTTAAGAAGATATTTGAAAATTCTTGGCTAACTCCATAATAATGCGCCTGAAACGTGACATGAGTGACGTCACACATGTTGACCTTTTTGTATAGAGCGTTTTTGGCGGGTGCTGATGCGCGCTAACTTCAAGTGACTATATCACGAGAAAAAAACGCAAGAGAAAAGTTTTAATATTACAGTTGATTATCTCACGCATTATACTTTTGATTTTAATACAAAAAAAAATTGATGCATGTTCCCTATTCTCGATTGAAATTGTTTGAAACTGAAATGAAAAGGCCGTCCACGTTTTGCCGCCGTTCTCTCGCTCGCACACTTCATGTTTTCACAAGATGTGTTCCAGCCACTTTTCGCGATATAATGCAAATGCGGTTTCAATCGATATCAATCTAGAATAGGGAATATGCATAAGTCACCGATTTTGATACATTTGAGCTTGATCGCTTCGGACACGTATAAAAACATGATGGAACAGGAAAATAAAAAAAAATGTATAATTTTAGTTTTATCACAACAAAAAATAACAATTTTTTTTTTCACTTTCGAATATAATGAACTTAACAGTCAGATAGAATATCGAATTAGAAATCATTTTTTGTATGACACATATGTACTTAAACGCAAAATTTAGGGAGATAATTGAAAATAATCGAAAATTCTTGGCTAACTCCATAGTAAACGCGCGCCTGAAACGTGATATGTGACGTCATATATCATGTCCGTTTTGTATGTAGCGTTTTCGGCGGTTGCTGCTGCGCTGCGTGCTAACTTCAAGTAACTATATCACGAGAAAAAACGCAAGAAAAAAGTTTTAATATTCCAGTTGATTTTCTCACGCATTATACTTTTGATTTTGATAAAAAAAAAATTTGATGCATATTCCCTATTGTTAGGAAAAGAGTGTAATCAGCCCCCTGCCCCCTTACGTAACACTGTTGTTAACAATTCTCGATTGAAATCGAAACCGCAGTTACATTGCTGCTTTAAGTAAGATAGTCGTCACATTGGTTCTTACTAAAGCAGCAATATAACTGAGATTTGTCAAGAGTTGATAGCAACAAAGTTACAAAATCAGAGGGCGGGAAGGGTGGTGGATGAATAAAAAAATTTTTTTAATATGTTCCACTTAAAATACTACACCATTTTCCGATCGTCTAGAGATAACAATAAATGTTATTTGGCTTACATTAATGCTACTACAACTGGCTTACTTATTAACCAATTAATCTTCATTATTCCATAACTATAATATTTGCAAATATTGGGTATGAAATTTTAAGTAATATACATAGGGCCTCGCTAATCTGGACAAGGATAAAACAGACCCTGGGGGATTATCAAGGTGTCCGGATTGTAGTCTGCAAAATTTTAATGGCTATTATACAACTTTAATAAATTAAAGATCCGTTATCCGTCCGGATTACCACGATCACCGAATAAGCGGGGGTCCGGATTAGCGAGGCCTTACTGTAATTAATTTAATAAAAAAAACAATTTTAATGTGTGAAGTAAAATAGTAATTAATACCTAAGTAAAATCCTAAGAACAATTTAAGTAAGTAGGTATCATTACAATTAAAATACCAAACTAGATAAATTAACGTTTAAGTATCCACTTAAATAAAATCCTTATAAATATGTAAATACTTACTTGAAAACAATCCAAATACCCACCGACCGAGTACCTATAGTGCAGTCTGGCTAGTCATACATTTGCTAAAAAATGCGAAAACATTGTATCGTCACGTTAGTTATTGCATATTTTATGTATCACTCTTTTAATTACCTGACTGTTCTAGTCATACCTGATTAATTAGTTGAACAAAGAGATCTCTACAGTTGGATAGTATGTATTGATTAAAGCATGACGGAGTGTGTTGGCATCCAAGGCTGTTAAATAAAGAGATTATAGTAAGTTTGAACATGGCTAGAAAGGACCCGTTGATAGTTTTGTATGCATGTGACCTATGATTTGAAACAGTACCAACGCTTCTTTGTTTAGTTTGTATGGATATAATTCATTGCATGTTCGTGTGCGTTGTTCTACTGAAGTCACGCGCCTTGAAAAGCCTTGTGTTCCTTTACACAAGGTTCATTATTGGTTTGCTCTTATTTCATTAATAATTTGATCAACGACTGTTGTATTTATTTTCTGTCATTGTATATTTTGTTAAAGACGCGCGGCTTCGTATGACTTCCCTTTGTGTATATTTGATTGCCATACATATCACGTTTTCTTTTCATTTTAGGTGTTTTCAACTTTTTCGGGTGCCCAATAGCTTTCTCGTTAAAATGACCCGGCGCAGTAGCATGGCCATTGCCTCGGACCCCATTCACGCCAACGCTTGCTATAAACATTATGGACATGCTCGCAATGATGAGTATAGATTTTATTTATTAATGTTTAAGACGCACTTTATTATGTTGTTAATTGTCGTGTTAATTTATCAGACACTAACCATTTGTTGTATACTATCCTATTTGCCGTGATAAGAATTTTTTTTACTAACATCACAAAAACTATCACTTAATTTAAGTCTTGTTTTAATCTTTATACAACAGTCTTATTTAGTTTTAAATTGAATATTCGAATTTATAGTGGTGACAATAATATTATAAACAAATCTGGCAATGTATTTTTTATATAATAGACTAAAGGTCTTTGAGCATTACATTACAATAATACCTCCCTGACTGACGAGCATTCGCTCGGTTCTCCTCCTTCAATGATGTATTCATTACAAGGTGCGCATTGTAATGCTCGGTACTCCTCCTTCACTGATGTAATGCTCAAATCTGTAACGTTACATTACACGCGAATGCTCCCGGTGAGAGGAGCACCTTAACGTTTCAAGCTTCAGGTTCATAAACGTTTTTTTTTCTAAAATAACGAACTTGGCTATACTATATAATAAATGTTTAACAAGCTTTTAAATTTTTAAGGTCGATATATTTTTGAAATATCTAGGTAAGCCAGATAAATTACTCCAATCCACTCTTACTAACGTATGTGAAAGGTTGTGCCAAGCCAAGGTGATAGTATAAAATAATTATCAACAAATATTACCAAGAGTGGATTCCTATTCGTGTTTTTACGAAAACGTCATAAAAACGAGTCTGAAGATCACGATTGGGCTCTAGTGCACTCGTATTCTATTTGTATGTGTTTTTCGAACATCATTGAATATAATTGGTTATTCATGGATTACTGTAAAAAGCACGAATATACATCGATTAAGAATATTATGAATCGTTTTTTCACGAATCACGAGTACGGAACTTTTATAAGCAAATATTTTTTTTAACACAGTTACTAGAAAATATGCTCAACAAGTTTATTATTCTATAAAGTGAAATAACTGGGCTATTTATCAGTGTTTTTTTTTCTGAGGCAAATCCTTATAGTTTTAATTCTGTAGAGGAACATATAGATATTTTCTTGAATCAAGTCGTTATAAAAGCAAAACACGCTTGAAAAAAAAAAGATTAAAATTCGGCTTGGCAACATTCAGAATCGAATTCAGCATGCTTTTTTACATCGGAAAAGTCATGTTGCCCAAATGGCTCACAAAATGCCGTTGAAACGGTAAAGGAAGCGGATTTTTAGGATTTTCGACCAGTCTAGAATGAAAATAAAAGTAAAGTATATACTTTCTTACGATTTATAAAATTGAACTTGGCTGCTGTTTCCGATTTTTACGTATAAATTTTATTTGCAATTAACGAGGTGCAAACTATTTTTTAGTGTTGGACCTATTTTGTAATAATCAAAACGCAAATCTCTTGTACTAGTATGTATTCTGTGTCAATACAAATAGCTTGAATCTAATTTGCCATGTCCAAATTTTATATCAATTTTTATTCTAAGAAACACATCTAAGTATATAACTATTTTAAACGTCTTTTGTAGAGGTACCCATTATTATCGAATATAATATACTCGTATCTATCATAAATAAATCAGTGTTTAATCAACCGTCGTGGCTATCATTTCCTTTGGCTCCAAGATCCGCATGATAGCGCTGGTGAACCAGTCTGCAGTAGGGAAACAGGGTTAACTCCTCCTTCTTTTCTTTACTTAGAATTTGATGTTTGGTCCTCACGGTAACTAGCCTTGTCACGCTTAGTTCCAATTCGGGATAGCTCAACCAGATGATGGCGTCACGTTCCGTCATTCCAAATTTTGTTTTGAGTGCTAGGAACAATGTCACCAAAGGAAGTCCTGCCCCTGCAATGTGCGTCATACAGGTTGCACGGAGGACTGCTTCTAAACCAACTCCTTGTTGGTCCAACAAGCCTATGGGGGCCTTCACATGTGTTGTTGCGCAGGATTTATATAGATAGAGAATGATAGTGGCTAACTCTCTTCCAGCGGGGTTGGCAGCAGATAATGCTTGATCCAACGTCCTGTTCAAGGTGCTCGCAGGAGGTAACAAAAATAATGACAGTGGTGTTGCCACCATGTCTGTGTAATGCTTATGGATTCTTCCTTTATTTAATGCGTTTATTATATCTTGATCCCTCTTTGTCACCCTTCTCATCAAGAAGAGGATCAGGAACGAGGCTGTTAAATAAAGTTTCCTGTATGCCTCATTTGTCTCATTAAGATCATTCTCTTCGGTGTTGAATAGATCTTTGAAGGCGTTCCTGATCTCTTCTCGAAAACTGATAGTGTCTCTAGTGTCAAAAGTTCGGACAGCAGCTAACTCACTCTTTTTGGGTTTACTATCCTCGGCCTCTTGGTCTTCTTCTTCATCTACCAAACTCAGTTTTGCCACTTCTGTAGGTGGTGGTGTAATGACACTGTTTTGAGAAGCTCCTACATCATTGACACTTTCTTTCATAAATCTATCGTATACGGCCTTCAAGGAAGGAGGAGCTGTGTAAGTGGTCAATTCATGTGTTCCTTTCTCCGTGAATGGAATCAAGTTCCCTTTCTCGGTAAAGTGTGGGGCATTGGCAATCAAGTTAAGAAACAATGCCCCCACGTTTGTTGGTGTTGCTAGGTCCCCGAGGTAGGTAAGGTAAAAGGCCTGCAAATTGGTGATGTTAATAGTTAATCTAGTGGGGGGTCTCTTGAGCTTTTTGAAATCGTTTATTATGACTTGATCACTCCATTCCCAATTTCCCAGGGAATCTACATCGTCCTTCAATTTATGATCTCTCACACATTTGTCATATATAGCGATCGGATGGTCAGCAGGGAGTTGAATCCCGTCAACCGTAGTCATGATGATTTTCAATTATGAACTTGTAACTTATACCTGTTGGGTATCCTGGCAGGGTCGCCATGTAAAGGATTGCGTTGGAGAGAAATGATAGCCACGACGGTTGATTAAACACTGATTTATTTATGATAGATACGAGTATATTATATTCGATAATAATGGGTACCTCTACACTTTATAAAAGATATCAAAATAAAGTCCTTGGATGAGAAAGATTTTAATTAAAAAAATGATAGGTTAGTAACACTATACTAAGTGATACAAATCAATACTGATCAATATAAATTTATGGTGTGGCTGTTGTATTGATTCAAGGATATCCTAAGGCAGTATGAATCCGCAACAAAACTCATGTAATAGTTATTTATGCAACTGTACTATAATGAGGGGTATTAAAAAACAAATGTGGGTTTATGATTATGATATAATAGTATCACATGTTTCAATACCTAATTATGTACAGTTGCATACAAGACTTTATCTACACCCATTTTTTATTTATTTTTATTTTGGAAACAAACCATATTTTAATACGTTTGGATTAAAAACCCCTAATATTTATCTACACCCATGATAATGTATTCTCTATAAAGGGTTTTGACTTTGACTTTCCTCCCCCTCCTCGTCATTATATCATCCGAAAGAGTGTTATAATATTGTACTTATTTTTTTCATAATGTAACTCGTCGCGTGGCGCAGCGCGACATCCTCTCGCTCGGATATTGTAATGTTGGCAGTAAGCTAACCGTTTCAGAACCCTTTACAGAGGATTTAAAGCATGGGTGTAGATAAAGGAATATAGTTTGTTTATTACGAAAGCTGCATACAATGCGATTAATTTAACTTTGTACAACAAAAGTGACTAAGTTCAGAACGCTTGGGGTACAAAATGATGCATTTTAATCTGTTAAATTTACTCTTTGCCATACATTCTAGAGTGAAGTTTCCGCAGATTTATCTCTATTGTAAATTTAATCGCATTGTATTGTATTGCTGTTTTTAGTATTTGTTGTTATAGCAGCAATAGAAATACATCATCTGTGAAAATTTCAACAGTCTACCTGCAGGCGTTATTAATATCGAGCAAAAAACGGCACAAATATCACGTTTGTTGTATGGGAGCCCCCCTTAAATATTTTTTTTATTCTGTTTTTAGTACTTGTTGTTATAGCGGCAATAGAAATACATCATCTGTAAATATTTCAACTGTCTTATTCAGAGATGTTTCACAAAACTGGGGTGCAAGACTGTTCTAACAAAACTGGTTTAATGCTTGTAAACCAATCACAATGCACCTTTTAATCCTTAAACGGTGGGACTAAACGTTAAACTGTCACTCTGAATACGATTTGCGCTAAAATGGCGTTAGTCCGCAGTCTAACGCCATGTTAACTGTGGCCCTAGTTTAACGAACGCACTTTGAATAAGACAGCAACTGTCTAGCTATCACGGTTCATGAGATACAGCCTGGTGACAGACAGACAGACAGAGGGACAGCGAAGTCTTAGTAATAGGGTCCCGTTTTTACCCTTTGGGTACGAAACCCTAAAAATCGATCGACATAAAAAAGATGGGGGGTGGGGCTGGGGGTTGAACCCCTAAATCCCCACCTGGCTACGCTCATGTTGCACACCATAAAATTTTGACATAGTATCTTTAATTTATTTCTGAAAATAATGCCAAGCTATGAAAACAGTTCTAACTATGAATTCCAAGTTTGGAGAAGATTAATTTGTGTAAACTAGAATAACTTACTACCTATACATGGATTCTACTAGTACTTATCTATATTATCATGCGAAATTTCGAAGTTAGGTAGGTATATTTTAATGCGTAGATAGATATTAGACATTACAGTAACCATACTTCAATGTTCTAAATTGACATATGAACTCGTCAGAACACCTTATTCAAAGAACTCAAGAATTAAGGTTGGTACTTTTGACTTTGCAAGAAGTAGATAGGTAGTTTGTTTATATTTTCCTTTTATTTAAAGAAATATTATACAATATAAAACATTCTTTCATCCCATTAGAATGTTAAGGTAGGTAGTAGGTAATACAAAAAATATGATAAGTTGTGATTAAAATAAGTATTATTTAGTTACCATATTTATCTAGTATCTATTTTTGGATGTTCTGTACGCATTCCATGAATTGGCTTATTCCATTAAAATTAAATATTCAATAATAATACAATACATGAATTTAAAACTCATTATTTACTGTACGTTTTGGCGCCAATGGATAAAGATGGAAGTGACTAGTTTTTACAGTGCCATGCGACTTTATGGTAGAGATGGGTAGGTCCGGTTGGAAACGCATCAGTGGACCTGCATCACATGCCACAGTGATGGATGTACATCCAACGACCAGTCGGATTCCGCTCACCCCGGAGCGGATTGCACAGCGGTTCATAGAGTAACTCATAGGTTGTGGAACTGAATCACGGGATTACGGACCACGGGGGGAGGTGCGGTGCGGTGGGGCGGCGGCGGCGGGCCGGAGTCGGAGTGGGACCCGCGCGTGGGGATATGCATCGTTCGTTCGCGCGGGTGTGAGTGTTCAATTCATTTCAAATTACTCCTGTTCTCAAATTATTTAGCTTCAAACTTGTTGTTAGGCGTATTTTTTTATTTTTTATTTATTTATTTAATTCAGGCAACTAGGCCCATACAATATATACCGTACAGACTAACATACATATTTATATTAAAATTAAATTAATTAAAAAATTATTTTGGTTTTTCGTGATGAGTATTATAGGTATTCGATTTTTCAATTGTTATTAACCCAATGGGAGTTTTTGTTTATGTTTGATTATTAAATTTTTTTTAGTTCTGTTACCAAATTAGGGGATTTTAGTTTTTTTTTACTTTTTAATTAGAGATTACTAATAATCATACCCCGTTATCGGCGGTGCACGAATGATCGAAGCCAAAGACAAAGTACAACAGAAGGTCTATTTTTGATTAATTTGATAATTCTGCCTAATCCCACTCAACCTCTGAGAGAATATATCTGTAATACACTTTTTTTAGTTTACCTGTACTTCAGGATACATTCCATAAATTCGTGACGAGATTTTTTTTTCGGAGGCATATTGTTGGTTAAGATAAAAATTATATGCATTTAGACAACAATCGATCACTAAATGGCCCGTAAAGGGGAGAGGCCGCGGCGCGTGTGACAACATTAGCTAGATAGAGTACACGACGACACGACAGTACGCGCGCGAATGGCGTTCGGCCGGCTTCTGTACGCCTTTGTCGGCATCCGTCAAAGCGGACACCGCGCGGGCCGCGCTGCGGGCTTATGTGCGCCATTTGTCGGCATCCGTCAAAACCGACACTGCGCGGTGACCGCGTGCGCGTGAGTGCGGTCCGCGCTGTTAAGGCAAAATGAGCTCTATACTTAATTATTTTTTAAATTAATTAATTAAAAACACGATTCCAATTAAATATCGTCCTTCGCTTCCTGCACTTGGATTTTAGGAAGAATTAAATTTATTTATCTATAGGTATTGTTTAAAAATATAGTTCACATTTGCCGTTATTGAACACGAGAACTTAAAAATTTTCGCACCTTAAATAGGTTTTTGAGTAGAAAAACGTAGGCAAAAAGGTGGCCCTAAAGGTCTTTCGCTTCTGATTTTTTAGTCTGTGAATCATTCGTGCACCGCCGATAACGGGGTATGCTAATAATTCATGATTATTACAAAATATATATGAGACTGATTTGTCCCATACTATTTTTATTTCTTATTTATCCTGGTCAATCCGCATTCCGTCCCAATTCCGTCCGACTGCGCCTTAGGGGATAGAGGTTCACGATCACGACGGACGGTTAGTCTGCCGCCGGACCCATATGGGTCCGATGGACACGGGACCTGGATGTACATCCTGATGCAACTCCTAATTAAGAGCGGACCTACCCATCTCTACGTTTATGGCGGCGGCGGTGAAGTAAAGGTACCCTTCGGAGCAATGCGGCTTGCGTCATGCGGCTTGCGGCCCACGCGGCCATGCGGCTGTACTGTGCATGGGAAGCCGCACCACCGTTCCATACACTTTTAAAATTCAAAGTACAGCCGCATGGCCGCGTGCGTGAGCCGCAAACCGCATGACGCAAGCGGCAAGCCGCATTGCTTCGAAGGTTACCTTTAGGCGCATGTCGCTATTCATAGCGGCTATCTCCACAGCTGCCATAGGATTCGCATCGCAGTTTACATCATTGATTGGCACAATAATAGTTATAGTTCATGAGAACGTTCGTGGCATGCGAGGGCATGAAATGTGCGAACCCAGTAGCTATATTGCGTGCTCCCTTGCACTTATAGGCCTTATGGGCTGGCTCGGACTCATTTCAATGACACGCGCAACCCATCCCATGACTGACGTCACTAACGCTTTTTATGACCCCGCGTACCACTGCCACGACTTCTCATGGACTATGATATGTCAATACTCATTGCTCATGATTTTTTTAACGTATTTTTAAAGTAATATTGACTACAGTACGAGGCATACTATCCGCGTCAATTGGTAATGCGCCTGGCGGCCTTGATTTTAACCTCAAAAACGAAAAACAATTGTAATTTTCTCATATACCTAGACCCTTTCTTATTGATAATAAGAATTCAATAATTAATAAATTATATTACCTATTAGAATTTTACTGTTTTTTGTCATATTTAGTTGCGGATGACGATGATGTGTATGTTAATTTGACAAGGTTCCAGCGCATTACCAATTGACGGGGATAGTACATCTTGAAATCGGGTGGGGATTGCGCGGAACGCGTATTTTGGGCATGCGTTGGGGTGAGGGGCGCGGGCGGCGGGAGAGGGGCGCGCGCTTTTGGTCGCTCACAAGAGCACATGCGTGAACTTATCCCCACTCCGTCGAAAAAATTTCAAGATACATGCCTAGTACTTTACTCTTAATTTGATCTGAATTTCACTTTCACTTTGAGTGTATGGGTTTAACTTTTCTATTAAACAATATAAGCATATTATTAAGTGTCTATGATTTATTGTTTATTGTAAAGCAATTTTATCACCGGTCTATAGTAAAACAAGTACTCGCTGGTATGGTATTAAAAAAGCATTTAAAAGTATCGTTATTATTATTAACTTTAATTCCGTTAGTTATTAACGTAATCCGTGAATGTAATATTAGAAATGTCTATTAACGATAAGTTTCCCATATTGTTAATAGTTTGGTGCTTAAGTTTTTAGCGAGAAGATAATATTTTTGCTTATAAGTTACATTAGTTGTCCAACATCAGAATATAATGTATGATTTAAAATAATTGTTTTTGAAATCACTTATAATATCGAATGGTGTAAGTAATAGATTAAAAATATTGTGATAATTGTATTTGAATTAGGTATTTTTAAAGTTGTTTATTTTAACATTAAAATGATGTTATACTTAATGTTTTGAAAAAATATTTAAATATTATTTCACCGTTGTATTATTTATAAGATGAGCAATATTTTTGTTACTATTAGTATCATAAGATATTTAATATTGTAAAACCATATTTAAAATTTAGAAATAAATATTATATAAATTATTTTCAGTGAAGTTTCTCTGACTAAGCCTGATTATAATACCATCTTGTTATGAAAACTTTAATACATACACGAAATTATGATATTAGGATTAGAATTGGACTAAAAAGTATTAAAAACAAAAAAGGCCTAACAAAAAAGTATAAAAAAAGCAAAAAAACAAAATTAATCTCTTTGTTCTCAACAAGTAAATATTTCATAAGTTTTCAAATAAAACCCGCGCAGATAAAGAATGGGATTGAAAATGGCGGCTCACCGCGCTTTTCACAATGAGTGGGAGTGAGAGAGCGATAGGTGTGGCGTTTAGTGTGACAGCGAGAAGTGGATATGAACGACGCCATTTTTAAACCTATTCTTTATCTGCGCGGTTTGTAGACACTTCCAAGAAATTGCTATACTACCTTCTTTTGTAATTCGAAGCATAATACAATCATCTTTTTTATTTGCAGCGAACAAGGACCCCGTGTCAGACAGCCAGGAGATGCCCAACTCGCGGCCCCCCGAGCCGAGCCGGCCGCCGCCCCCCGCGCGCCCGCCCCCCGCGCCCGCGCCCCACTACCACCCCCCGCCGCCACCCCCCGCTGCTAACCACGGAGGACTGTTCTCTTCAATCAAAGGCGGCGCAGGAAGCTTTCTCAAGAACTTGAAAGACACTTCCTCGAAAGTTATGCAAACTGTTCAACAGTGAGTATTTTTTTTTATTTCACAGTCAACTTGCACTGATGTAAAGTGGGTTTTGCGAAGTTATGCTTTATTTTTATTATTCGATTGAATAAAATCCTGTTGGACACTATATTAGTTTTTGAGGTAGCTTGTAACATGGTCCTTGCTCTTTCAATTTATTGTTGTTTAAAACATTATTTTGTTTATTTTTGACAAGCGACCGCCCGCGGTTTCACCCGCGTGGTTTCTGTTCCCGTGGGAAGATTTTAATCCAGGCTATCTACTATCTGTGTGCCAAATTTCAACGAATTCCGTTTAGTAGTTTTTGCGTGATTGAGGAACAAACATCCAAACCTTTGTGGGTTTGGATGTTTGTTCCTCAATCACTTTTACGTTTATAATATAAGTAGGACCTGCAATGGGTTCCTCAGCCATCATTTCAAAACCATCTGGTTTCAAAGCAGCCAGATGGTGTCATCCCATTAGTTGGTTGGTATAGGTTTGTAGAATCAATTTCTGCGATCTAGCTAGGTCCAGGATTTGCCATGTTTCTATGCGTTTTATGTTATGATTTTCAGAAAACGAAATGTTAAATTGATTTTTTTTATATTACAGGTCAATAGCAAGAACAGATTTGGATATTTCGTACATAACTAGTCGTATTATAGTAATGCCGTATCCCTCTGAAGGCTTGGAGAGTGCTTATAAGACTAATCACATTGATGACGTGAGGGTGCGTATCCGATTTTACTTTATAATGGGTTTCTTTGCAACCTTTATTTCCACCAATCTAAGTAAACATCGCACGTTCCATTAATGTATCAAAGGCCAGTGGAAATAGTTATTTGTTATACAAGTGACCAAAACCAATTAGTGCTGCGAGTGCTGACTTTAAATCACGAACTAGCGAAGTAGTCTAGACTTGAATCACGAGCGTAGCGAGTGTTTCTCAAATTGACTACTGAGTACAGTAAGTGATTTAAAGTCACGAGGCAGAACAAAATTTTGGTCTCGTGTAAAACATACAACTTTTCACCTTTACCAGCGAGAAAATTTTCACGTGACTTTCCTGGTAAAAAGCTTAATTCAGCATTAAAAACTTGTTCACTTGACTCTTTTGGAGTTAGACAACTATCTTCATCGTTGGACGCATTATTTTTTGTAATTTATCACATAAATAATTCGATCAAACCTATGCTGAAAATTTTTATTCATGTAGTAGAGTCAGTAAAGTAGATTCCCGTCGTTTTGATTACATTACGTTGTGTTTTTCTCTTATTTATTAATATCCCATCTCATCTATTTATTTATCATCATAAAACATATAATTTGTTAATAAATTTCATTAATTTTTCTTATTTAATATTTGTTTCATACATGCGACCTCATTACGTCCATACTCTTCATTTCGAATTATCAACCTTCTTTTTTAACAATCCTTATTTAGAACTCTGTTTTTTTACTTTTTAATCCGTGTATGACCATAAGCACCATAAACCACCATAAAGCACTCTATCTATTCTTTTCTCACATATCAATTTTACAAGTGTCATCCTTGTCACTTTATTTCTTTATTATTTAAAAAATTGGTGTTAGAAATTAAAAAAGCACTTTGCCTCACGCTCGCAGCAAAAATCGATTTTGCTGCGAGTTTTTACGCGCCAAAGGCGCCCTTTTCGTGCTGGAGAGGTGAAAACACTATTTTAGTGACTTATCCAATGGTACCACATAAACAACTGTGAAGTTTCGCAATATCTTTTAATACCGAAAAATTATATGGTCTAGAAAACTGATATTTTGACTCGTGTTATGACGTCAAAATGCGTGCGATGAACCTTACATCGTACGTAATAACGCACATTTATTTCAATGCGCTTGGCATTTCCTTCAAACCCTTGCAATTTGAAAACTACTCGCTTGATTTAAATGAAACAAAAACAGGTTTCAGCATTTAGCTACATGGTCATAATGTTTCAAGTAATTTAGCGGACCCATTGGCTTTTTCCATTCATAGATACCGTGTGTTTTTTTGTTTTCAAATTACACGTCGCGGCCATTCGCGTTCGCATTAGCTAACATGGGTATTCTGTACCCGTAGGCGTATTTAGAGAGCCGTCACCCGGGCGGCAAGTACTGCGTGTACAACGCGTGTCGCGGCGCGCGGCTACACTTCCCCCGGCACGTGCTCGTGACGGACGCGTGCCGTACGATGTGGCCCACGCTGTCGCCTGGCCCGACGTAGCCAAATCTAAGCGAACGTGCTTTACGTGCTTGAACCGTATAAATGAAACTACGCACGCTTCACTCATTTATCAAAGCCCAATGGAGAACACTATCAATTTTCGTTTACACGAGAAACTTATGACGAGAAATTTTTGTGATGTCTCTTAAAACAGAAGTTATATGGTCTAGAAAACTGATATATTGACTCCCGTTATGACGTCATAACGCGAGCGATGAACTTTACGTCGTTCATAATAAAGCACATATTTCAATGCGCTTGGCATTTCCTTCTAAACTAATCGCATGATCTAAATGAAACAAAAACAGGTGTATTGCTAGACATTTAGCTACATGGTCATAAAGTTTCAAGTGATTTGGCAGACCCATTGTTTGTTTTTATGTTTTCTAACAACGTCACGCCGCACCGCGGCCGTTCTGTCGTTCGCGTCCGCTATAGCTATGACTAATACGGGTATTCTATATCCGTAGGCGTACTTAGAGAGTCGTCATCCGGGCGGCAAGTACTGCGTGTACAACGCGTGTCGCGGCGCGCGGCTACACTTCCCCCGGCACGTGCTCGTGACGGACGCGTGCCGCACGCTGTGGCCCACGCCGTCACATAGAGCGCCGCTACTACCGCACTTCTATGCGCTGCTGCAACACATGTACCAGTACCTTGGGAAGGACGAGAAAACTGCTATTGTTATTACATGCCAGGTAAGAACAGCATAGAATAAATGCTAGTACTTTTGTAAGAAACTTGATTGGAAATAAGCACTGTGGTACCATGAGTTGATGCAACCTGTTTTCGCTACCGTAAACTATCGTTTTCTCTCTTTCACTCGCATTGACTGTGAGCAGTATATCCGATAGTTTTGGTAGCGAAAACAGTTTGCGTCAACTTATACTTCTACTAACAACAAAGTTACGACATACCACAGTTTTTTAAAACAAAATAATAGATATTTCTCGCACAAAAATCTGTTAAACTTACTTAGGCTCAGTTGCACCAGCTTACTTTAACAATAACAAGCTTGTTAAAGTACCGGTTAAACACAAGTTAGCCAAAAAAGAGAGTCCTTTGACAAGTTTGACGTGACAAATAAGTAGCATTATTATCATTTGACGATAACTTTAACTTTGACAGCGTTTTGGTGCAACTCACCCTTAGAGCGTTTTCACATTATCCGATACGATATCGGTATCGGACAACGATACGATAAAGGAGGAAGTAAAATGTATGAAATTTGTGGCTACGATATCCGATATCGTGCCGGACAATGTGAAAGACAGATACATATTTCATACATTTTACTTACCTCCGATATCGTATCGTTGTCCGATACCGATATCGTATCGGATAATGTGAAAACGCTCTTACAGTTTTGAGCAACTGAGCTACCGTAACGTTCGTTTTCATGTATGATATCTTTCCACTTAAAATAAAGACGGGGCCCTAAACTATAAACGTGACAATTTGTCACCTGTCATGACAATTTCATATCCATTGCATTAGCCAGTTAGAAAATAGAACAAACTACGCACGTGTACTAAAGCAAAACCGCAATGTAAACCAAATTGTAATCAGTCATCACGAAGTCTAATTTCGAAATGATATAATAGGCATGTTGACTATTTTTTTATTTTATGTTACATAAATTACCCCTAAAAAAAAAGAAACATTTGTATAAGAATTATTTCGCTAGCATGAAAACTGCCCGAGATATCACAGTTTGAAATGCACAAAATTGGACTCACCCGAAAACGCTCCATACTAACGGCTACCAAGCTATGACGTCACGACTTCCTACGTTGTATGCAACGCGTAGGAAATTTGTTCGGCAGCTATATTAAATATTGTGTTTATCAAAATGGTTTCTTTGACAAATTTGCTATAAATTTTACGGAATAATTAAATGTATTATTTATTTTAACAAATTTTATACTTTTTAAATGGACTTGTCCACCCAACTTTGAAGGGTCATAACATAAAACAAATAATACGCAATATATAAAACCAAGAGTTATACAAGCTTCTCCAAAAGTTTGATATGTTTACGATTTTTATTACCTAGTATTTCGTTATTTTATTCATAAGTCAACATTCCTATTGTCTTATTCCTAGGACGGCAAAGGTATGTCCTGCGTGCTGCTCTGCGGGCTACTATTATACGCCAAACTGGTAACGGTGCCTGAAGACGCGCTGCAGATCTTCGCCGTGAAGCGCGCGCCCATCAACATAGCGCCCAGCCAGCTTAGATACTTGTACTACTTATCTAATATTATCAGGTAAGCAATTAAAGCAATATACAATGAGGATCAGTAACGATTTTTGTTTAGTGGCTTATCAGAAAGCTTATGCCACCACATGATTAACTGTGAAAAAAAATTTGCGATATCTCTTAAACCTGAGAAGCTATACGAGCTAAAACATGCTAAAACACTGTTATTTTGGGGGGTCCTTATGACGTCATCGCGACGTACGCGAACCTTATGCCATACGTGATAAAGCACATATTGCATTGAGTTTGGCATTTCCTTCAAACCCTTTATAACTCAATCATTTCTAAACGGATTTCAAAAAATCTTTCACTAAGTTTCATAGCCATTAATATGATTTTCTTTTATATCAATAAAACTATGGGATTCAAACCTGTTACTGATCCTCATTATACAATATGTTTGGTTAGCGATGTCGGAGCTTTTAAAGGCAGATAATATGATAGATTTAATCGACGAAACCCCCCCCCCCCCCACATGTTGGGGTCTATCCTCTCTCCCCTGTTGGAATGACCGGCATTTTAAACTTGACTTTTTATTTTAAATGGCCCTACCGAAAAATATGAATTTCTCCGGATTTAAAAGTCCTACAGTTATAAAAAAAAACTTTACGAATACTACTAATATCACCTATTAGGTGAAAAAAATAATTATGTAAACTTTTAACTTTAATACGTCATAAAAAAATACTAAAGTAAATTTTAATCCGAAATAAGTGAGCTTTTTTTAGTTGTTCTCACAGATCTCAAAAACTAGGACATTAATGTACATTTTTTTGCACTTGTATAATACACAGGAATATTGTCTATTTCATCTAAATCATTGCTCTGAGTTGCATATTTCGAGAGTTTTTGTTGTTTGATGAATATTCATCAGGATAACGGATGTTTTCTATGATATCGATAAGTAGCGAGTAGCAATCTTAACGATTCACGAGTGAGACAGCTACGCGACAGAAAGGGAGGCGCTTCGTAAGTGCATATAATATTAGGCACGCAGCGCTGTAAAATTTGAAATTGTACTTTATTGCCGTGCAGCGAAAGTAGCTTATTATTTGATTGTCCTCTCGCGGATGGGCTTTTGTACGTTTAGTACTATTATATATTCTGTGCCAATAGTGTTATTTGGCACCAAAACCTTACTTCTTTCTTATGTCCTGTCATTCTTGTAACTAAAGTGTTCCACAGAATTGAGAAGGAGTTTTTGGCGCCATTTTGTCGAGTTCGGTTTGGTGTCTATTTAATTATTTGCAAATTGATTCATAGTGGATATTGTGTCTTAAAATTGGTGCAGTTTTGTGGTACAAGTGTCTACGCAACTGAACAATATGTGGGATAATTGAAATAGGCGCGATCTTGGTTATGTGAAGCTGAGACTTTTATTGTAGTGGTAGCTACCTCGGTAGAACTTACTGAGTAAACTGTCTTGATATACTTGGTGCCAAATGCTCCAAGCAGCATTGGAATGCGATGCACCCGCATTCTAATGAAAATTGAAACAATATCTACCACTGAACTATCCAAAACACTTGACACTGGCAAAAATTACTTCCAAAAGGAATGTAGATTGCCAAAATAAAAAAGAAGAAGAAGAAGCATTGAGAATAAAATTCCATTTCCATTGTTTCAGACAAAATCCTAAACTGCCACACTTCCGGCCAGTGACGTTACTTTCATTAACCATTCAACCGGTTCCTCTATTTACTAAAGCAAGGTATGAGAAATGCAAGCGGGCAGAAGTTTTAATGAAATCATTTGAGCATCTTAACCCGTCGTTCATTGCGTTAATCGAAATTTCTGCTTTCAGAGACGGCTGTAGACCATACGTAGAAATATTCAATGAGGATAGACTTTTGCTGTCGACTATGCAAGATTACGAGCGGCTGCATATGTACACTATCGCTGAAGGAAAGGTATGAGTATTTTTAACAGTTCTTTTAATTCTGGTACCAATATAATATTGTGTACTGTGTATTGTCTTGTATCAATATTACAAACTTTCACATTTATAATATTAGTAGGATTCTGTTAATAATAAAGATATGATTCCGATCTCGGCAGCAAGCAGCAGTGCGCTCGAAACTGAACCGTAATGTTATAATTAAAAGGCTCAATTTGAAGTGAGCAGAGAAGTGTCGCGACTGCATAGCTTCGCTTCTCCGCTCACTTCAAAATTGGGCCGTCTTTCATAACATTACGGTTCAATGGGGAAGGCAACTGTCAAAATGGCGCTGCGTACGCTTGTTCCACGAGAACTATGAAAATAAAGGACTTTTACGTAAAAAAAATATCGTTTTTTAGCTTTAAAATGATTGAATTCTGTGTAATAATAGTCTTTAAAAATGTTGGCACTTACAAATTTCCGAAAAATCTGGATACAGAAAAAAAATATAAATTCTGTAAGAATAAAAACGTCTTAATTTGGCTTTCAGTTCCGGCATTTGCATTGTAGAATAATTTTTTATATCTATTTTGGGTCAATGGGTTTTTTTCGGTAAAAAAAACACTACAAAATAAATACCTATTTTCCCATACATTTTCTGAACTTCTACTGTCTTAGGAACAAGCGTAAGCAGCGACATCTAGAATTAGCTTTGC
This sequence comes from Agriphila tristella, assembly GCA_928269145.1. Lineage (NCBI taxonomy): Eukaryota > Metazoa > Arthropoda > Insecta > Lepidoptera > Crambidae > Agriphila > Agriphila tristella. The sequence goes on along the minus strand of OV743436.1, from coordinate 21,970,381 downwards.
GTTGTCAACCCCATTAGGAGCGCACTGCTGCGGCAGCACTGCTGCTTGCTGCCGAGATCGGAATCATACTTTTAGGAACTTGACAATCTGTCAGAACGTTTTATAAATAGCCACACTGTATTGCCTGTTTGTCGAAAGTTCATAAATCTTATGATATGAAACTGTATGAAGGGCGTTGCTTATCGCCGCGCTCACCGAGTTTTGGATGAGGCACGTAGTTGTTGTCAAACAGATTACGGGCGTCCATTGTAATGCAATAACTAGCGGGGCGCAATTCGGAATGCGTTTAGAAACACCGGTTTTTTAATGAGGAGTTCGGTGGCGCAATAGGTTAGCGCTTCCCCCTGCGATTGCGGAGGTTAAGCCGTCGGTCCCGGCTGCATTTAAACCGCCTATGTGATCTAGTGGTTGGCCCACCCGTGTAAGACCTAGAGATCCCGGGCACAGAATACATAATAGTACAAGTACAGAAGATCCACTACGCGAAGTCATTTAAATAAGTAGCGACTCTATCCCATACACAATAAAGTGCAATTCAGGGGGGTGATTTTGTAATTTTGTTGCAATCAACTCTGACAGAAATCGCAGTTACATTGCTGCTTTAGTTAGAACCAATGTGACAACTATCTTAACTAAAGCAGCAATACAACTGCGCTTTCAATCGATTTCAATCCAGAATTGTTAGCAACAGCTTTACGTAATCAAGGTACAGGTCGCACACCGCTCCCTTACCTACAGTTATATTCACCTAGAAGTTGCCTCTCTTTCTATCGCGAAGCTCTTATCTCTTCTAATACTTTAGGGTTTCTTCTTATAAATAATAATTAAATAATAGGTAGGTACTTAATTTATTACAAGTTATGTGTTTGTGAAATAAAATGTGTAGGTACTTAAATACGTTTCAAAAAAACCTAGGCTAGATACAGTCAACGCCACGCAAACTATACATGCTAACTTTGAGGCAATTTCCTTTTTTACGAAATCAAATTGTCCTTAATAATTTACTTTATTTTGAAAGTAGGTAAGTAAGTACCTATCTACTCGTAATTTATAAATTATTATTTCAATAAATAGTTGGGTGAAGATTATTTAGCAAATAAGACAAGTACGCAGTACTACGTAACGGATACTAAATACTAACTAGGTAGTAGACAAGCACTATTCTTACGTTTCGATGTCATTTGGAACTTTTGGAAGTGTGAAAAACGTGAGGTTCGGATTCTTTTTATTATTAGTATTAAGGCAGCCCATTGCGATCTAATATGCCTTCATTTTGGTTATATATCACAAACGTGAGAACGAACGACCGACGCGGCAATATGCGAACGCGACGAGTGACGTGACTATCGAAATCGAACTGCTAACGTGCGACCCAGCCGGCACGCGGCAGCCTCTGAAATTAGTCCGTCGCTTCGTACCTAAACCGCGGAGTGCGCCTAGCCTGTCCCGGGTTCGATTCCCAGGGGGGTACAATTTGTACTCGGTTTGGTTGGTGGTAGGGCTTATTTCAAGTCCGCCTGGCTAGCTACCATCATCTTCCTTAAGTCTAATGACGTCATAACACCAATTTAAAAATTGTTTCCGGCAGTTACAGATAATAAGTAAATAGCCAGTTCCTCAGTGATTCGGGTGTAGTGAGCTTCCACCTTCGGCCTTATCGTCACTTAACGTCAGGTGAGGTGAAGGCCAAGCACTATACCGTCGTGCATAAAAAATGCTGTCATAAACACCCACCAAACCACATTGGGCTTGCGTGGTGGGTTATCTAGAGATCGGATATTTGGATGTATATTTACCTAAAGATCAGAGTTGGGTGTTATAGAAGGCACTTTTTTATCGATTAAAATCCAAGGATTTTGAAAAATCCAGGGATTTAAGAAACTCAGGATTCCGAGATTAACTAATTTTAGTGTATACTCCATTGAAAGATACTAAATAAACCCGATTTGACACAAATTACAGTTTGCCTGTTTTAAAGTTTATTAGGAAGTTGCTTTTCCCAACTTTTCTTTTATTTTTGAAGAAGCAAACACAATATTTTTATGTTGTAAGAAGGCCTCTTAAATCTTATGGGAATATACACATTTTAAGAATGTTAAATATTTTATGAAGCCGCTTCTATTAAAGTTAGCAAACAATTGACTATTCGTAAATTTGCATCCGTTTATCCGATCTCTAGTTATGATCCAACCACCTATTCCATCCACGGGACTGTGCCGCAGCAGTGGGGGCATTAAAAATGGCTGATGTTGGTTTTTTTTTAATGTCGATGTGTGCGTAGGTGACGCTGCAGCTGGACACGACGGTGGTGGGCGACGTGTGCGTGAGCGTGCTGCACGCGCGCCAGCAGCTGGGCCGCGCGCACGCCGTCCCCGTGCTCTCCGTCAGCTTCCACACTGGATTCCTGCCTCCCGAACACCACGCACTTAAGTTTGTGAGGTACGATTAGCAATAGCGTCGCTTAGCCAATGGGGAAGGCAACTGTCAAAATGGCGCTGCGTACGCTTGTTCCACGAGAACTATGAAAACAAAGGACTTTTACTTAAAAAAAAAAATCGATTTTTTAAGCTTTAAAAATGTCGGTTGGCACTTCCAAATTTCCGATAAATCTGGATATAGATGTTTTTTTAAATTCTGTAAGAATAAAAACGTCGTAATTTGGCTTTTTCCGGCATTTGCATTGTAGAATAGTCTTTTATATCCATTTTCGGTCAATAGGTTTTTACGGTAAAATAAACCACAAAATAAATACCTATTTTCCCATATATTTTGTTCGAACGTCTACTGTCTTAGGAACAAGCGTACGCAGCGACATCTACAATTAGTTTTGCGTTGCCATGCCACTTGCACGCCGCGCTGTCACAATATACGTTTTCATCCCTTCTATTCGAAAAATGATGATTTGTTCCTATATAAGTGGGACCAAAATAGCTCTTTTCTGGTAAGAACTTTTTAGTGGGAGGAAAAGAGATTTGAATTTAGAACATGTATCTTTCAAAGAATTCGAACGCCGCCGCCGTCTGGTATGTATTGACTGGCTGTATAGATAGACGGCGCGGAGACTAAAAAAAAACATAAGTGCGCGAATTAAGTCTGTGTTCTTGTAATTAGTACATAATTACGTACTTAGTACAATAACTTTTGAAAATTGCGCTAGTGTATCAAACGTAACTATAAATTTGTAATTATTTTTACTTTTCACGTGTCTTTTTTAAATAAAGAACATTTTCATAATTACATAAACACAGTCTCCTATTTATTTTCTCATAGAAAGGGGATGAAAAGTAGAGTATATGACTCGGGCGCAAAATATTTTTGGCGAGGGCGACATACTTTGAATCCCTCGCTACGTTCAGGATTCTACTGAAGAATCCCTCGCTACGTTCGGGATTCTACTCTAGAATCCCTCACTTCGCTCTGGATTCAAAAAAGCGCCCTCGCCGTAAAAATATTATTTTGCTCCCTTGTAATACAATCTACTATTAGATCGTGCAGGGGCGATACGCGCGTACACTCCATAAAGTTAATATCACCTAGCGGAATAGAGTAACAAAGGGCTGAGCAAGCGAGATGTCACTAATCAGCAACAATGTGTGATAAAAAGAGATGCGTGATTATGACGTGCAGAACTCTTTTTCGCAACTGATTGACAGTTTGTCAGCACTTATCAGCCCGCTGAGAATTTGAGTTCTGAAAATATTTCCGGTTTTTCTTGAAATCGTGGACATTTTTGCGAAATAATGCTTCGGAAACATGGTGCCCTGTTTAGTGATTGATTGTAGTACAACACATCGAAATAACCCAGAAAATGTTCATTTCACAGGTAAATTATTCCAAATCGACCCCGCCTAACTTTGTGTTTATTTTTGCCAATACGTTTCGAAATTTTTGCACTGAGCGTGATTATTCTCTTCTGTAAACACTCATTTTTGTAAGAAGCAAAGATCGGCTAGACAAAATGCAAAATTAACGAATATTTTGTGTAAAGAAATAATTTTCATTTTACAGTAGGGGTGCATAAAGTTATCGATATTTTTTGTCGATTGTCTATCACGCCGCATCACGCGGTAAACGAATATATTTCACTGTTGTAAAAGTACTTATATGATGTTTAGTTAATAATCATCTTGGAATGTAATCCCATTTAAGATACTTAAGCCGATCCATAGGTATCAGTTTCTGACTATTAGAATACCATAATAAGTAATTTAACTATATTGTTTTAAATTTCCATGGTTATTGACGTTAATAGAATAAACTATGTCGGGATTTACACCATGTACCTGTTTATTTTTGAGACTCCGATATTTCGGCGCAGTTGCATGCGCCATGATCACGGAAGAACTATCGATTGTTGCGTGCGGGTAGATGTTATTGGCAGACGAATCGGTCTACCCTCCGTCTAGTTCTTTTATTACTACGTTCGATACCGGTACCACTGTCTGCAAACTCACTATTCACTCGAATTTGTTCTCGACACACGACACTCACTGTATCTGTACGCGAAACGGCACTTTTTTTATTTTTGTTGTTTTTACACAACCGGACTACTGGATTCCAGACACTCGACAATTTAAACCCATCCTCACGATTGAAATTTTTGTATTTGGTAATTTCAATCGCTTCCCTGACCATTCTTGGTATGTAGTGGCGTTCTGTTCAAATAATCTGGGGGTTATGTAATTCGATCCAGTGATTTGTGTCCGAATGAATTAAATGTTCAGCAATGGCCGATTTTTGCGTATCGTTGTTTTGGACAGCTTTTATGTGCTCCTTTATACGGCATGCTATTGTGCGTTTAGTTTGGCCGATATATGAGCTACCACAACTGCAGTCGATCTTATAAACGCCAGGTTTCTCCAAAGGAAAACTATCTTTCGGGGACCGTAGACATTGCGATACCTTTTTCAAAGGAGTGAAGATAGTTTTTATTGCGTACTTTTTCAAAATATTTGAGACCTTATCTGTAAATATTTGAAAAGATGATAAATGAAGTCAAACTAGGTTCTGCTGTCTTTTTTTTCAACTCTTTCTCGCACATCGCATAAGCCGTAAGAAACGGTTTCTCACTCGCACCATTGTCCGTCTACTTGAGCGTTCTAAATCTTTGGATATTATCTCAATCAACTTCTAACTGTAACAAACTGAAAACATTCTTCTTATCTTTTTTATGTTAAATAAATGATTTTAAATATCTCCTGAACTTTTTCTAATAGTCATAATTCATATCAGAATCGTAATTTTAGGACACCCGTGCAAAATTCTATCCCATTTATTTTGAATCTATGGCTGTTAATTAATACTATCGATATCGATATTTATATCAATAGTGACAAGATTACATCACTGAGACTAATACATAAAAAAAATACACACACAAATGTAAATCAATTTCGGTTTCGATTGACAGCTCATGTTTGTTCCTCTATTCCGTAGGTATATTAACTTTATGGTACACTCTAATTTTGTTGGCTGTTGCCCATAGTACATACATATTGATTTTTTAAACATTGTTTCCTTTAAACCTTGGATAAGGAGCGCCTTTAATTTGCCATTTTTTGTCATTTTCACTTCATATTTTGTTATATGCTTTGTCACACCGGTGATTCCACACATGATTACAAGCAATGTTTATATTAGCTATCCCATACAAAAGCGCAATACCAACTCGAGCATAATGTATATAGAATTTTTTTTTATTATAATATATCAGAGTTGGTAGTAAAAATATAGCCATAATACCCCATAGTAAAAATTATTTGTAATCATGAGTAGAACTACCACTGCTGGAACTAAAATATTGTTAATAATTTTTTAATATTTTAAAATAATTATTATATTTCAATTCATAAAAATGAAGCAAATAGTTTTTTTTTCAATACTATTTATTTTGACTGGACAAACCTAATTGAGTTTTAATAGTCGGCTTATCTAAAAAAATAATATTTTACTTTGTATAATAAATAAGTTAAAAAAAAAAACAAATGATTCAAATTTCAGCGTGTACAAAACCCCGTTCTCCACAGATCAGAGATAGACGGCATAGACGAAACACTCCCAGTAAACGACCACTTCTCTGGCAACACCACGGCCGTGATAAGCCTGGTGGTCCAAAACGGCGAGCGCCGTAAACCGCGCACGGATCTCTGGGAAGATGACCACTCCTACCCTGTACGCACGCCGGATGTCCTGTTCTCCACCGATCTGGAGAAGTATGAGACTATAGACAACTTTGGTGAGTCCTTCTCCCCACTTCTCTAACAACACCACGGCTGTGATAAGCCTGGTGGTGCAGAACACAAGCCGCATGTCGACCTCTGGGAAGATGACCACTCCTACCCGGTGCGCACGCCGGATGTCCTATTCTCCACCGATCTGGAGAAGTATGAGACTATCGGCAACTTTGGTGAGTCGGAAAACTTTTCTATTTATTTTTGTTATTATTTTTAGAATATATTTTTATAAATTCCCATTTTGGGTATCAAAAATACCTGAATATAGCGTAGTACTGAAATGTGTGCGACGAAAAGTGAAATAGGGCGACTACAAATATTGAAAATGGGTGACTTTTAAATACAAATTGAGTAACTAGTTCTTCAGAACGGGCGACCAAATTACTATTTGGGCGTTAACCTTAGGGCACACAAAACATTTAAAATTTGGCATTGATTTTATTATAAAAGGCGACTATTATCCTAATCGAGATGACAAAAATGCCATGTTGGGCAGCTTAAATCAGTTATATACTTAGATGGCTACTTGGTATAATAGTTGCCCACTCAGCATTTTAGTCACTCATCTAAAAATTTCACTGCCAACTTAAATTGTTTATCTCCCACATGTAGTCGCCCGTTGTGTTATTTTGTCACACAAAAAATAAACCGCTGCCAGGTTTTTAGTATTTAAATATCCCATTAACAGTCGCCTTTAATTATTTCCAGTCACCCAATTAAGTAATTCCCTTATTTTTATGATTACTTGCCCCCCTACCATGATCACCGAGACGCGATATGATATAGCGGTTTAACACGTTTAACTGTCAAAAGACAATGGATTTTGACAGTTGAGTGTCGATAAAACACTATATCACGCGATATATATCGTATTTTATCGGTCAAGCTAGAGGGCTGTATTATTACGATTAATTTATAGCGCCCCCTTGTTATCACTGTAGTTAATGGACAACCTTTCAAAAATATAATATGTCGTTTTCACTTTGTATAATGAAAGTAGATACAAAATTAGGGGACACGTATTTTTTATTTAAACTTTTAATTGTTTTTTTGTATATCAAATCACTGTTTGAAATCTTACTCATTCTAAAAGAGCGTAAGTACATTGTCAGGAAGTTGAAATGTGTAGCTTTTGCCAAAAAAAATCAATTCTGATCTTATCTGTGACAATATGACACCATGATTTCGATAGTGATGTGGCATGGGATTTCTGTAAGTGATGTCGATAATAGACAACATTTTCATTTTGAGATAGTCGACGTTTAAATGTCGTCAGCTTATATAAATATTTTCAGCTTTTTTTTATATTCGCAGCTAGATAGCACTTCTAATTTTGATTTTTTCCAAATGCGGGATAAATTTATTTTTAAGGTCAGTTTTTTTTAATATATCCAATATTTCAAAAAACTGGCCCGATTAAAAATTTTATATAATTTTTGAACCTGCTTACTAAATTTCACGAGAATCGGTTGAGAAATGCGACCTGTAGAGGAGAACAAACAGCGCCGGAAAGCTGAACTGAAATATGTTTTTTTTACATATCTCAGACATTTTGCAAAAATTTCGAAAAATTCGATTTTAAAATTTCCACATTTGCGCCTCCTTTGCTAGTCATTTTACAATCAATATTTTAATTTAACACGTGCTGCTAGATGTTAGATGCGAGATGATAGAGATACTAACCTAGCGGAAACTAGTCAAGGAAATTAAAAGAACACGTTAAAAATATCAGTGTTTATTATTTTAAGGCGTTCACTTTTTTAACTCTTTCTAGTTGTCGCTGCAAACTTTAAATAGGTAATTGCTTCATGTCGATAGCTCGCAGGCTCTCCTGACGTGTTACGTTTTGTGTTTTGTTGGATAACGATGGCGCCTAAAACAAAGAAATTGAGCTTGTAGTAGTACCTACATACAAAACATTATGTTGCAACTGATTTGAGTTTTCAAATGTAAATTACGTGATTATTATTTATTTACATAAAAGAAAGATGTGCCAATCCATGTGATGGTTTTTTACTTTTTGTTCCCATCAGATATAAAGTAAGAAAGTACAATAAAACAAATATCGACATAAAAATGCACATCACTAGGCGAAACGATATAACCTCTACGACATGTAATAAAACATCTGATATTTGCAAAATCAGCAAAGAACTGGACACAAATGACTATTTGCACAAATTATTAGTATATTATAATAGTTTCAAGCTATTTACACTACATAAAAACATCTAAAACAATATAAACTTACCGATGAAATCATAATGTTTATTGATTATTTTCATTTCTTCCTGTGCGAGATTTATAACCTTTAATCACAAAAGACATTATTTCACTGGTAACGCATAAGTATCCCAAACAATGCTATGACTTTCTTTTAAGTTTTTTACAAGAACATTTTATAAATTTCTACATTTTACTAGTCTGATCAGAAATACGCTTGAATGACATTCTGTCACTATGATTTATTATGACAATGGATTTTATTTTTTAATGAATGCACAGATAATATAAATACAAGACAAATAGACTCAACTCAAACTTCCTGACATTCCCAATTTGGACTAGATTTTAGATTTTTTTAAATAACGTAAAAAATACTAAACTAAAAATTCTGAAAAGAAAAACATGAGCTTAGAACACTAAAATCTCGGAATGGTTTTCTAATTTTAGTACTTTCTCAAAATGAAATGTTGTCCATTATGTTGTATATCTATATCGTGCTTACTACGCCTAATATGAGTTTGATCAAACTATATTCTAGCTAGACTATCAGTCTGTCTCTTTACTGACATTGACTGTTTTCCCGATATAATAAACAGTATGTACCAGTTTTCGATATGGGTAACCGTTTACATAACTTCTTAGTGCTGGGCATACAGAGGTTTAATCGCGTTAATTTTCAACGATAAAACCAAAGCTAAATCGTTACCGTTTCTGTTTCTTATTAAAATAAACAGTGAAAATATTGGTAGGTATAAATACACGGTACCTCTATCTATAGTCTCAGTTATGAGTATGACTCAATTTAAGTTTCTTTATAGTATTGTATTATATTAACCTATGTACGTATTTGATGTATGTTTATTAAAATAGATATAAACCTAATGTTTATATATTTATTTATTCAGCTAACTTGCGAGGACGGGGCGATGCACCAAGTACATATCCAACTCCAAGTATGTTGTAGAATGAACTCAAGATATTAATATATAGTGCACCATTTTCAGTTTTTTATTTCATCAATAACAATTATTGTTTGTGTGATTGTAGATATACATGTGCATAATTGATATCATTATGTAGTGAATTCATAGCATTTCTCAAAGCCGTATCATCATATTTGTAACTATTTTTTTGCCCCTATAAATCGAGTGGTGATAATTTAATTTCATACTGATGACAGTTTATTTATTACCATTATCAGCACTCACTGTTATACTTATTAATATCCATCCTAAATAACAATTGTTACATCATGGGATCTATTATTTCGTAAAAACGTTAGTTTTTATTGACAATAATACAAATGCACATTTCATGTTAACATTCCCCTTACAAGCTCTTAAAACTTAATGAATTGCTATAGTGACATCTCTTTGTAGCAAATAAAAAAGATGCAATTATAGCCATTCAGAAAACTGGCGAGTTTTATGAGCTTGTAATAATTGCCATTCAGAAAACTGGCGAGTTTTATGAGCTTGTAATATGGGAAGAGGAATACTAAAGACATGAATGATACATACAAATTGTGGCTGTACGACTCATTGCATTTAATTACAACTAGGTAGCAGTGGCGAGGGGAGAAATTATGTCGAAGGTAAGCCGCTCTACAAAAATGATGAAAAATGTTATGATCTGCATAGTCGATCATTGGGGTAGGAGTTCCAAAGGTAAGCCGATGGGAATCGGCTTGTATGGACCCTTCGCCACTGCTAGGTAGCTGCCCCCGTAAAATGACTGTCAAAAGAAAAGTCCGTTCGCTTAGATAGTGTCGCCCGTTTATCACGCCCCATAACGCCTTTGCACGTGCCGCTTCTTGTCAAAGGATGCCGCCGCAAAAAGAAAGGATACCGCGTGCGGCGTACACCCGCAAGTGAATTTGTATTTTGGCAGTTTATATAGAAGTGCGCCGTAGTGAAAGGTAGTGTTTGTTACCGGTATTCCTGTCTCTGAACACAAGTGCTTGCAACACAAGTGTACCGGCACTATCTAAGCGAACGTACTTTAATATTGAAGCGATGTTGTGATTGAGATGGCGCTATACGTGATGTATAGCTCTGTCTCTATCACAATATAACTTTGATGTTGCTATAAGGGCTCAGCCATACTTATTTGTCGGCGCAGCATCGGTATGACAGCAGCATGCTCGATATACGTGGTACCGAAAGCTTATTGAATGCCTATTTGATCTTCTGCTGCGCCGACAAATGAGTAAGGGCTCTTAGTTTTATCATGCAAACCAAACAGTAGACAGACGTTCATGGTTCAGCGAGCGATATCTCTAGAAGATTGTTATACCAACAGTGACGGTGGACAATCACATTCCTCAAGAAGCCGAGAAGCAGCCGCCCAGCCGGCCGCCGCCCCCGCGCCCAGAGCCACTCGCCGCCGCCTCCACGGCGGACTTCCTCAACATAGCCTCGCAGAAGACAGAGACCGAAAAGAAGGAGGAAAAGAAACTTAAGAGCGGGGACTCTTTTGACTTCTTTGGGCTGATGGAGAAGAAAGCTGATGAGTTCGGCGACTTTTTGAGTGGTGGTGGTGGAAAGAGCGCGTCTGATGCAGAGGTAACAATAGAGTAAATTACAAAATCTCTAAGAATTAAGCAAGTTAGCGGCCGCCCGCGACTTCGTCTGCGTGGAGAGTTTTTTTGCCATCCCTCGGAAACTGTATGTTTTTTCTGGATGAAAGGTACCATATGGTACCCTCCTACAATAACAAATGTTAAAAATAATAACTCCCAAATATATTTAAAAAAAACTTAATAATGATGAGAAAAAGCTATTTAATTATTGTAATGTAATGAGCATATATGAAAAAATTGAATACCAAATCCTAATTGAATCTTACAATCCTGATTGTGTAATAGAAAAAAATAGACCTAAGTATTTGAGAGCAGTGCCTTACCTAAATAAGTACCACCTACATAAACACAACAACTTGTATGGGAAAAGAACTTCCAGATATTTAATACCTTTTTATCTAAATAAGTTGCCCTGTGAACTACAGATTATGTACAAAGAAAATATTAAAGCATTTCGGTTTAAACTTAAACAGTATTATTTACCTAACAAACAAAATATGTAAAATCAGCGACTCGCCGTCACCCAGATAAACCCTATGAGGTTTTCGTGGTGCGGCAATGTGTTAAAATATGTATCTTTAATGTTTATTGAATAAATGAATAATAAATAAATAAATGTCCTTTTGTGTACCCCTGACAACGTGTATGCAAAATTTCATGATGATCGGTTCTGTAGTTAGACGTGAAGGCGTAACAAACAAATAAATAAACAAACGGACTTTCGCATTTATAATATTAGTAAGGAAGTAAGGATTAGTAACAGACAGAGTACATTACGTATGAAGTTAAATAGAAAAAAAAAACAGGTCAATGAATATAAATTGGATGTATGTTTGTAGTGTAGCTGTGTTAGTTAATCTCTGAATTGTTTGTCTGGATTTTAATGCTGTTTTCACCAATAGTATTATTTTAAATTTTTTTCATTATACAGGATGATTTTTGAACACTCGACAAATTTTGTGGTGTGGCTAAGACCGTAAAACTGTACAACTTTGTCTATGGGGTCAACTTAATCAAAGCAAAAAAAAAACACTTGTTCCATACAAAACTTCAATATCTAATCTGCTCGACCAAAATGTATGGAACAGCTGTTTATTTTTTTGCTCCGATTAAGTTGGTCCCGTAAACAAAATTGTTCAGTTTGACACTCTAACGGCCAAATACTCAAACGTAACTTAAAGTTAAGGCCACCTTAAATTAAAAAAAAAGTTGTCAGAGCTGCCTTTGAGTATTCGGCCGTAAGGGTCAATTCAAGCTGAGCGCGAAGCGAAGCGCCCGAGTATGTACGGCATGCGCGCGAAGTTCTTTCATCTACAAAGAAATTAGAGCATTATACTATTGATAACTAGCGGCCGCCCGCGACTTCGTCTGTTTTTTTTCTATCCATCGGAAACTTTACTTTTTTTCAGGATGAATGATACCCTATGTCCTTCTCTGTACCCCTGACAACGTGTATGTGAAATTTCATGTTGATCGGTTTAGTAGTTAAGACGTGAAGGCGTAACAAACAAACAAACGGACTTTCGCATTTATAATATTATAAGTAAGGATAAGGGTGAATTTGCTTTGCATTAAACAATGCGCTTCGCTTTGCTTCGCGCCCAGCTTGAGTTGACCCTAACACACCACATTTGGCGAGTGTTCAAAATCATCTTGTACATTGAGTGTTCAAAAAGTCACCCGGTGCATGTTTGGTTCAGCAACGTTTCTCGTCGGAGCCGATATTCGGGGACCTGCCGCCGCCGCCGACGGAGGGCGGACGGCGGGCGGCGGGCGCGGGCGATGCCAGCTTCGACCCGTTCGGCCTCAACGAGCCGCTGCCCAAGCAGGAGCCGCTGCTCGCGCCCCTCGTCAAAGATGACGGTAAGTCTGTTACTTTTAATAGAGCATTTCTATCAAATTCCTAATGTACTAGTATAGTTTAGTATATATATAGTACGTTAGTAGCACCCTAGGAAAACTTAAAGGGATGATTTTACCCTTATATTAGAAATAGCAACTTTCTCTATGAAACCACTTATGAGATTTTGATTTTTCAAGCTTTTTGAATTACGCGTAACAACTCGATAGTATCCGGTAAATAGTTGTACATTGTGGGTTTATAAAATTTTGATATTTTGATTAATTTTCTGTAAATTTAGGTTCTATGCAACTAAGACAGACTCTGTGTGATAGAAAAATAAAAAAAATACAAAGTTTTTCATGAAATTTTGGACGGAAAATTCCACTTCAGATAGATTCAGAATCATGCGTCGACTATGCCCTGAAAATTTTTGCTAGGGTGCTACTAACACCCTGTATTATCTGTGCTAATGTCAACCAAGCCAGGGACACTCCGCACTTTAGGAATGAAGCTATAAGTACGTGGCGGGCCCGTTTAACCGGGCCAAAATCAGCCGGCCATCAGAAGAGATAAAAGCTGCGCGATAAAAAGAGAGGCAACTTCTAGGTGAATATAAGGTGTCGAAGCCAGATTCGCTATTTATTTAAATGATCTTGCGCTCCGTCCCTTTTATACTTGTACTATTATTATTTTGTGTGTCAACTGAGTATTTTCTATTATCCGGTAGATATAATCGAAAATAAATTTTATTCAGTTGAAATACTATAAAACTTGATTTAAATCTATCAAAAATACATTCTCTCGACGGCCACACAGTAATAAGGCTTATTAAGATGAATAAATAATGAAAAATATTAGAAAAAATCGGCTCACCCGTAGCAACTTAGACGGGATCCGAACCCGCACCCTTAGGATTCCGGCCCAATGCACTACCAATTATGCTACCAAGCCACTGATGGATTTGGCGAAATTTTCTAATACTTTTTACGTTTCCGCTGAAGATCAGCGCCATCTCACCAATGTGAAGAGAACTACTTCGACATTCGACTGTAGCTCCCATTGCGGGTGCCAGACAATCAATTAAGGTGAAACAGTACAATTTTAAACTTTTTAGATTTTTGCATTCACAATTCTATTTTTATATTAAGATGAATAAATAAAAATAAAAAATATTAGAAAAAATCGGCCCACCCGTAGCAACTTAGACGGGCACAAATCTAAAAAGTTTAATAAGGCTTATTATCTTTTTTCTACCTGTTTTGGGAATCAGGAAAATAATGTCCAGTTAATGTACACACGACAGCAAGGCAAGTTAAACAGTAAAACTGCAAAAACTGCTTTTATTACATAAGGCATAAAGACGGTATCAAGATCAACATGATAGTCTGGTGCGCCCTCACTGTGCACGATGTTTAATTCACACACAAGAAAGACACCGTCCTATTTGTTTCCGATTTTCGTTTTTGTTTTCCAAACCAGAAAATAATATAAAATCTATATGAACAGGACGATCACAAAGCGTTCCACTGGAGCAAGCTCAGCCGATAAAGAAAGATCCATTCAGCGACCTCGGCTTACTTGGCGGTAGCATGCCGACTGGTTCGGGGTCTGCCGTACCCCCTGGGTCTATGCCACCCCCTGGGTCTATGCCGCCCCCTGGGACAATACCAGCCCCTGGGTCTATGGCACCCCCGGGGTCCCTGGGCACCACTCCACTAGTGTCCCCGCGCTCGTCGCCCGCGCATACTCCTGCGCACCAAACGCATACGCCCGCTCGATCTCCTGCGCATCAACCGGACTATAGGTAAGTTCTTTATTGAAAACTTTTACTTAAGATAAGTCCCGGCGCACACTTGCGATGGTGCAATGAAGAGTATTTAGTCTTTACCTATTGAAAGTGGACAATAATTTAATAAGTTAATGGCAATAACATTCCTGCTGCTCGCTCGCCTCGCGCGACCAACCTTATGATAAAGTATCCAAAGGCGAATTTCGATTGATAAAATGAGTGAGTCTCTTCTCCGCACCTCCGTAGCCGTACGCTGGACCTAAATCCTTACTAATATTATAAATGCGAAAGTCCGTTTGTTTGTTTGTTTGTTTGTTACGCCTTCACGTCTTAACTACTCAACCGATCATCGTGAAATTTTGCATACACATTGTCTGGGGTACAGAAAAGGACATAGGGTACCTTTCATCCCCAAAAAGGGAACTGTTCCTGAGGGATAGACAAAACATTAACACGCGGACGAAGTCGCGGGCGGTTGCTAGTTTAAACTAAATAGAAATAATTTTGCTTTTTTTAAAAGGTAAATTTATTCAAAATTGATACTACTTACATACATGGAAAACAATAATTAACATTGTAACCAGTGGCCCATAAAATATGAAAAGTTGGATCACGATTCACGTACCCAAAAAGTATACCGCGCCGCGCTAGCTCGAGGTATTATTTAGTTTACTGTAAGAATTATTTAATCTTAGAAAACAATATTAAATCCGTAAAATGTTCTCCAGCCGCACTCATTTCGAGCCAGCCAAGACGCCCGCGGACGAGAAGCCGAAGAAGCCAATGGACGTGTTCGGCGACCTGCTCGGCAGTCAGGGGTACGACTTCGCCGCCAAGAGGGAGACGGGCCCCAGGACTATGAACGCCATGCGCAAGGAGGAAATGGTTAGGGACATGGACCCGGAGAAATTGAAGATAAATGACTGGGTGAGTGTGGATTTATTAATCGGGTAACAATAAACTCCAATTTTGGGCATCAGAAATAGTAATAGTTACCTACTTGGTATAATAGTTGCCCACTCAGTATTTTTGTCACTCATTTAGAATTTTCACTGCTAACTTCAATTATTTAACTCCCAGAAAATTGTCGACGCTTTTACGTATTTTTTTGTAATCCACAGTTAATCGCCCGTTTAGTTATTTTGATTTATCATCGGTCCCATAAAAATAATGTAGAAAGTAGATTATAGGATTCGGTTATGTGTTCGACAGAAACATGATAGTCAAAAACTTTTCTCGATGGAAAAAAAATCGTAAAGTGACCCCCAATCTTGTAGTTTTTCAATGCTGTGCCAACCAATAATAAACATATAATCTTGAAACTATAACAAAAACCCTTAGCTAACTCTCTATTTTTGTGATAAATTATATCTCTTAGAATGTTGATCAGATCAGTTGGGTATGTACAGCGATCTTAATCCATTCAGTCCCTGGATGGCCATCATCAGATCACAGCTAGGTTAATCTTTGGCGGAGAACCAGGGCTTTAAAGTTACCTCGCTTGTATGAAAATGACTGGTGTCCTTAATTATTTGGCCACCACTAATATATTAATTGACACTGGTCCAATATTGCTTCCTCTACCAGACGGAAGGCAAGAAGGCGAACATCCGCGCGCTGTTGTGCTCGCTGCACACGGTGGTGTGGGAGGAGTGCCGCTGGGCGCGCTGCGACATGTCGCAGCTGGTGTCCGCCGCCGACGTCAAGCGCAGCTACCGCAAGGCCGCGCTCGCCGTGCACCCGGACAAGGTAATGCGCGCTGCACACGGTGGGGTGGCGGAGTGTCGCTGGCGCGCCGCGACATGTCGCAGCTGGTGTCCGCCGCCGACGTCAAGCGCAGCTACCGCAAGGCCGCGCTCGCCGTGCACCCGGACAAGGTAATGCGCGCTGCACACGGTGGGGTGGCGGAGTGTCGCTGGCGCGCTGCGACATGTCGCAGCTGGTGTCCGCCGCCGACGTCAAGCGCAGCTACCGCAAGGCCGCGCTCGCCGTGCACCCGGACAAGGTAATGCGCGCTGCACACGGTGGGGTGGCGGAGTGTCGCTGGCGCGCCGCGACATGTCGCAGCTGGTGTCCGCCGCCGACGTCAAGCGCAGCTACCGCAAGGCCGCGCTCGCCGTGCACCCGGACAAGGTAATGCGCGCTGACATATAATAATATACCATTTCATACATTACTACGTCGTTTGCAGTCACGCGCTGCGTCGCCATGCGCTGTCTTGCATCCGGTTTGACCTACGCTTAAGACCTAACCTCATGGCACACTATACCGGCACCGCTCCAACCCAGCAATTAACTTGTCATTCAAATTAGAGCATTAAATCATGTGTCGTAATAGTAGATTGTTATACAAGACGTTAAAATGACCCATTGCATACGAGGTAGTTTTATTCCAGAGCTTTAGCGAGGGAATAAATAGAAACCGAGTTACAATGGGTTTTAGCGTCGTGTGTTACACTCTACTTTTCACTACGATGGTGAGAAAATAAAATACAATAATTAATACCTAGTTTATACTTACGTAAACGAATCCACTCGTTTTTCTTTCCTCCACTTCATAAACTTTTCATACAGTATTTAAATAAATGATTTGTGCTTGACGGCAAAAGATTAACATTATTTCTTTCCTATTACTTACTTACAGTCACACAATTCAATCAGTTTGGTATTAGAGAAAAATTCTAAAGATTTCGCGCCTTTTTAAATTTCTTCTGTAGCAGCTAAGAAACACAATGCACGCATTCTACGATCAAACTTAAAGTCACAGAGTATAAATAAGTCTATGATTTCACCGAAGAGATCGCTGCTTTTAGTTCCATTTTCAAAATAAAAATGAGAAACAGTATTAAGTCGAGCGAGTCTTTATTCGTGATTATGAATAAAGACTTTTTCGTTTTAGTAGGCTCATTGGTAATAGACAAACATTAAAAAAGAAAAAACTTTATCCCCTAGGGGTAATTTTGTTATTTTATCCTGGCTCTTGTACCTTACAATGACGGACTTTTAGAGCAAGAGGAGTGAAATAGTAGATTGTACAACAAGTGCATAAAACGCATCATTTTACCCGAGACGTATATATATCCACCCGAGCCGCAGGCGAGGGTGGATAGTCAAGTCGAGGGTAAAATGGGTTTTATGTACGAGTTATACACTCTGCTTTTCACTTCGATTGTGAGGAAATTAAACAACAATAATTTAAAATTAAAAAAATAAAATTTTCTTACATTTTAATGACAAATTATATATTTTTGGAATGTGCTCAACAAGACCTTTCATTTGAAACCCATATTCAAAAATTGAAAAAAAAAAAATTTTTTTTCTCAATTTTTTGTGACAAAATATAAATTTTTGGAATGTCCTCATCAAGGCCTTTCATTTGATACCCATATTCAAAAATTGAAAAAATATTTTTTTTTTCTTATTTTTTTGTGACAAAATATATATTTTTGGAATGTGCTCATCAAGGCCTTTCATTTGATACCCATATTCAAAAATTGAAAAAAAATAACTCATTTTTTTATAAAAAAAATATAATTTTGGAATGTGCTCATCAAGGCCTTTCATTTGATACCCATATTCAAAAATTGAAAAAAAAATTTTTTTTATCAATTTTCAAAAATAAAAAAGTAATAACACAACAAAAAATGAAGAAACAGAATGAAATAACAAGTTAATTCAATGAAGTTTAATTGCATGTGTGGCTGTTTACCTGACGACCTTTGTCTTAAAGTCTGAGACTTAGACGAAGATTTTACTTTATGCACTAGAGCATAAAAAGCGATTTTATGCAGCCTATACCCAACATAAAGACGAACTTTACGAGCATGAGAAGTGAAAAATATATTTCATAATGTCAATAAGAAAAAGCCAACGGCGGGCAGTCAGCGCCCTTGCCGCTACCATACAACTCGACTCGCTGCTCGCGCGCTCACATCACGCCGACCACGTGCTAACTGCCCACTGACTCCGAGTCGCCAGCGAAACAACATCGTATGCAAAAGGACGACGCGCCGGGGCTTTTTACACGACTGCCCAAAGCAAAAAGAGTGTATATGTGTTCAGGGTTCATGTATGTTTGTGGGTATGTGAGTTTTTCACGTTATCAATTAAGAGCCCGTTACGATTTTGCCGCTGACTGCAGCTCTCTCGCTCGCACATTTCATGTTTTCTCAAGATTTCTTCAATCTGAGTGCGCAATTGAAAAATGTGTCTCGGCCACTTTTCGCAATATAAGATTACAGACATTTTAAAATATATTCCAGTTTTTTGTTGCTAAAGTACAAAAAGTTATCGTTTGTAACAGTTATTTGAACTGACAAATACGATAACTTTTTGCATTTCAGCAACTCGAAACTGAAATATATGTTGAAATGTCCGTAATCTTATATTGCGAAAAGTGGCCGAGACACATTTTTCATTTACGCACTCAGATTTACAAAATCTTGAGAAAACATAAAATGTGCGAGCGAGAGAGCCGCAGTCAGCGGCAAAATCGGTACGGAGCCATAACAGTAAAAATAACGTTACAGTACGAGGCACGTATCTTTAAATTTTTTCAATGGAGTGGGGATAAGTTCGCGCATGTGCTCTTGTGAGCGACCAATAGCGCGCGCCCCTCTCCCGCCGTCCGCGCCCCTCACCGCTACGCATGCCCAAAATACGCGTTTCGCGCAATCCCCACCAGATTTCAAGTTATATGCCTCGTACTGTACGTAACGTTATTTTTAATATGATACCTTGACAACGTAATTTTTTTTAACGATACCTAGTAACATAACATTAATTTAACGTTATTTTTTAACGTTATCTACCTGATAACGTTATTTTTAACGGTAATTTTATAAGTAAGTATTGCGTATTGTAGGTAGGTACTATGGGCAACAGCGTCGCTTAACCAGTTTGCAACAAAATTTGTGTGCGCGCGTATCGCCCCTGCACGAACTAAACGTATGGGACAGCGGGCGCGGCGTGCAAGCGATTTTAACCTTAGCAGTGGTTAAGCGACGTTGTTGCCCATGGTACCTCTACTACCTAGTACCTACCGCAGAGACTGATCACGTCACGGCGGCATCAACGTCAATTACACATTGCCTTTAAATATTTTTATACAGTAACATAATAACGTTATCAAGGAATGAAAAATTAACGTTAAAATTCTGTTTTACCGTTATTAATGTCCAGTTTTAACGTTACTAATTTTTTACGGTATTTGAAGCCCTGCGACGCGCAGTTAGCGCGCTGGCGGCTAGCCGTAGCCTGATTTCGAGGCGACCGACGCCGTGCTGCAGCTGTGCAGTTGCCGCTATAATGTGCCATGACCTTTAGAGATATGCAAATAATATTTTTTTTGAGTTGAATATTGTTGTTTCAAAAATGACTGGGTGAGAAAAAGGCTGTTGAGCACACTGGTAACCTAACAAAACTATGAAATCGACGATACCTTGCTCGAACGATCTATCTTAGCTTGCGATACCTAATTTTTTTTAACAATAACCTTTTGTTACAGCAAATGGGAACTCCCAATGAAAACTTAGCGAAAATGATATTTATGGAGCTGAACAATGCCTGGAGTGACTTCGAAAACGACGCTAAACAGCAGAACTTGTTCCAGTGAAGTGAAAAACCGTACAATTATCACATAGAAAACGGACGGACGGACGGAAGTATTCAGATTCTTACCGACTACGGTCTACTGGATAACCACACTGACTAAAGGAGATGTCCCAGCGTTGCCCCAGTTTCATTTTATTTAATTACTTTCATAATTAAAAAATGCTAATTACATTTTATTTAGGTATAGTATCAGTCAAGAATTGTTTCTTATTTAGAAAAACAATTACAAAAACACTAAGTTGTTTTCTGAAGTATTTTGTGAAAAAATGTAAGTAAATAGTACTCTAATGATAAAAAATTGTGACTTAAAAGCGTTTTAACTTAAAAATCCCACTTTTTAATGCAGAAAATAAGTATCAATCTGATTCTAGAGTAAAATACCTACTCTGACACACTACTTTGATTAAGACGCGATAGACTTTCATTTTTTGAGAATGGTGGGGCAAATGACATAGGTGCGATGGGACATGTCTTTTAGTTTAAAAAAATCCCAAACTTATCCATTCCTCTATTGTTTGTTTTGTTAACGCAGTATCTGTTAGGTATATCTTTCTACACCATGTTTCATTTTCATCTAACGATTATTGCAGCATACTACATTCCACCAGTAAGGATAGAAAGTCATTAAACTACTTAAATATTCCAGTGGGCCGTATCAGAGTCACATAAATACTTCGAAGCTTCTGTACGTTTTTATTGCAATTTATAACGTTATCTGTGTTATCAAACTCTCGATCTGTAGGTATCCAAAGTTTATCTGTCCAGTGAGTTACGTTAAATGCCAACAAATAATTGTTCTCAGTGATTTTGTCTCGACTCATCACTTTAGGTTTAAGAAATAATCTGTTATAGTCCATAATTTGTCTGAGGACTTGTTATAATTGTCTTATCTAAGGCGGTTCGCAGACGACTTCTATCCAGCAGTGATTAGGTAGATCTCACTGCCACATTTCGGTTTTAGCAGTGATACTAAATCTAGCACTAGCTAAGTTTACATAAAAATCAATCACGCATGGTCTAACATACCAACGAGGATTCTACAATTTTACATGCTTGATCTTTGAACTAAAACCTACTAGACGGAGCGTAATATCTGGCAATTTGTGATCTGTCTTGTTACTCATGTCCATACTGTCGCCGAGGTGTATAGCTATTTAATTTAGTTTAATTTGTGTTTGTACTGATTACATCTTTCCGTCTCAATATTGGTCGTCTGCGTATCGTTGGGTCATCACATCAGACTTCCCAAAACCCAAGACTGTAGTTTAAAGTTTATTTGGTTGTTTAACTCGGTGAAAACGATCAGCTTCAACATCTTGCGTGTTTAATCCATAGGTTATTAATAATAGCCTTTTATTATTATGTATTCAAATCTAAAACTTTCGAAATTATTATCGCTTTAAATTGTTGATAGGAGCATTAATGTGTTATATCGTTCCAATATTAACTGATACAGTCTAAAATATAGTTAAATAAGTACACTGGTGTTGCAATAAATATATTATTTTATTTAGAATATCAACCCTATCTATTTCGTTTATATTTATTTTCATTTAGTGATCTCGCATTTTATGAATGGTAAGGTTATAAATTTCAATATTTCATTATCCTTTTTTATTTGTATAATTGTATCAATCTTGCTCGTTTAAGTTAGATAAAGTATTAAGTGCACAGAAAATGTATAAATAAATGTAAATCGGAATGCATGGGTATATTGTATATGTAAATTCCATGTGAATATGAAGGTTTAAAACACTTCTTTAGGTTCGTTTATACCAGCACGTAACGTGGCAGAAAAAATTAATAAAAATTATTTACACCATGAACCGTGTCTGCGCTTAGGTACATACATACATGGTTTAAAAGAATATTATTTTGTCTGCCACGTTACGTGCTGGGCACGCTACGTGCTATATAAACGAACCTTTAATGTTCAATAAATAAATTAACAGACATAGAAGAAAATAGTAGATTATAGATTATTATGTCAAACAAAACTGAACTCTAATAATAATGCGTTGAGTTTATTTCAACTTTACATCCTGTAATTTTCAATTTTGGCGTTGAAGCGTGTCATGTCACCGCACAAACAAATTAATTTATTGGAGTCCTCAAACAACAGCCATTAATAATGTGATCTGCAGCTAAAACGAAATTTTAATTATTATTTTACATAATAGGCTTATGGCTGCTAAGTTGACGTATTACTTAAATATCTAACTTTATTTCACCAGGAAGGTCTCACTCCGCGCTTAAACTTTTATGTATTAGCCTACTGCTCGCGGCTGACTCAGTCGAGCCAGCGCACAGGGATGTAATGTGTCGGTTGAGACAGAGCTACGCGACAGAAAGAGAAGCGCTTCGGAGGTGCTTATAATAATAAGCACGCAGCGCTGAGCAATTTGAAATTATACTTATTGCCGTGCAGCGAGAGTAGCTTATTATTTGATTGTCATCGCGTGGATGGGCTTTGTGCGTTTAGTACTATTATATATTCTGTGATTTCACTCCACATGCTACCCTTCTCGATTTTGTAGAGACTTGGCATAGATTTATTTATTTATATTAAGTTTGTCACGACAGAATCGATCATATACCTATATTTTGCTTTGTTGAGTTAAGTCTTACATGATAATATATAATATGTTGCTAAGCTTGATTTAATAAAGATTATGCAAAAAATAACGCCTAGCAATATGAAATTTTAGTATTTCAGCAATATAATACTAAAAAGCCAAAAAATGGATAATTAAAAAGTCAAGTATACAATGCAGGCCCTGTTAGTTCTTATGCTTGCTTTATACGGCTCTGTAATCTCTTATGTTATGTTTCATATTATATTTTTTTAAGGTAAAAAGTTTACATGGTTAACTTTTCTTTGATTTTGTCTTGTAATATGTCAATAGGTATTTAATTTTTTTATACATTCCTACCTATTTTAATTTGATTACATAGTCTTAGGATGTATTTTTTTATAATGCCGAAAGTTACTCATGAATATCTTTATTTATATAATACATATCTTTTTTTTAAGTAATAATGGTGTGAAACTATTACTTTTAAAACTTGTTTCAAAAGTAAGGCTTCGTTCGGACGAACTTACTTTTATAATTCGATTGTTATAGAACTAAAAGCCCTATTTCGCCATTATGTACCCAGTAACCTGGTGTTGAGTACATATGCATATACAGGTTATGTAAATATGTTTTAGGTTTTTTAATTTGAAGCAGCGCAGTGTAAAACCCAGAAAACTTAACATTTTTGTTTTATTATCAAAGTTTTATTTTGTACAATTTATTATTATGGCCTACTATTAAATAAGGATTTAAACACACGTTATAAAATTTAGGCCAGTGATTCCTAGTTGCAATTGACGTACTTACTTAGTATCTTCACAATAATAATGATGTATATTTTGCTTGAAGGAAAATGTAAAAAAAAACTATAAAAGTTATGGAAATTAAAAGTATTACAAAGAGCGTTGTGTTTTATCTTATTCTTCACATCACATTCCCATATTTTTTTCTCAGTAATTATCATCTGTAGTAGATGGAGTCAGTGACACAATTATCACCAAAAATTGGTAGCATAATTTTGGTCACGATAAAACTTAGCGGTCAGCTCGCTTAGTTCGAGGATTTAGAACTGCTCTAAGCCCATTTGTTGTGTTGTGCCACGGGGCAAATTAATCAAATTATACACGGTTATTTTTAAAGTATATCTAAAAATGAAAAGGGGTGTTCAGACCACGTTAATGAACAACTTTTACTACGGGGCCAACCACGAAATCGCGAAAAAAAAATCTGCAGTTCCATACATTATAGTCGAGTCGATGTTGTAGTTTTCTATGGAACAGCAATTTTTTTTTCGCGTTTTCGTGGTTGGCCCCATAGTAAAAGTTGTTCATTAACGTGGTCTGAACACCCATTTTCATTTTTAGATATCCTTTAAAAATAACCGTGTATAATGTGTGTGTACCTATACTTTTAGCATAACTAGTTGTGCAATGTAGATAGGGTCGAGTAATCCATATCGCTCTAAAAAGATCCCGTTTCTTGCGGCGCAGTAGCGTGTCTTTGACAGTAAAGCTCCGCTAGTAAAGGTGACCGTCAGAATCGCCGGTCAACCGTCGTATTTAACTTTGACATTGTGTCTAAAAATAGCTTATGAATTACTTATCATAATGAGAGAATTGCTTATTGCGTAATTTAAAACAAAACATTTAAGGTTGACCGTCCATCCTGACATCAGAATGGCTGGTCAACCACTGTAGAGTAATAACTATGTAGAATTACTGAAATTTTAATGAGCCAAAAATTGCTCATGAATTGCTTATTCCATAATTTGCAAGCCTAGAGCCTGTTATTATTTCCATAAACTAGGAGCTTCAGCGCCTGTTAAAAGTTTGAGAGCAAAGTGACGTATGTTGATAATTGCGTTTATATTACAAAAGGTTTGAGGGAAGGTTCTTTTGAAAGAAGTCTTATATTAAGCAGTAAATCATGGGGTGTGTCAGCTCTGTTCTATTTTGACGTCGAGGCACCCGTATCGCTCTAGTTCTTGTTTCTTGCGCCTCAGTAGCGCGCCTTCGCCATCGCGTTGGAAAAGCTCCGCTAATAAAGGGTTTGAAATGAAACGAGTAATATCGATAAGTCTTATATTAATCAGTAAATCATGGGGTGTGTCAGCTCTGTTCTATTTTCACATCGAGGCACCCGTACCGTTCCAGCAGTTCTTGTTTCTTGCGCCGCAGTAGCGCGTCTTCGACGTCGCGCTGCGAGGGCACGGCCACGTGCGCCGCCACCGCGCTCACCGCTGGGTCTTCGTCCTCCATTCTCTTGTCCTCAGGCTGTGTTACAAACGCATATATCAATTTAAGAATATCCTTCATACCCCTGGTTTCTGAGATACTTTATCGGAAATAGACCCCTCCGATCTACATAAAGTATCTCGGAAACCATCGGTACCCATGTAAAGCGACCCCTATCGCTAAGCTAGTATTTTGGAATTTTTCTTATGTAAGGTGTAAACCAAATTTTAACAATATAGACCATTAAACCCATACCATCTTTTATTTATTTTTTTACACCTTCAATTTAATTTTCTTTGCTCCGTGGCTCTCTAATAGAACCAATATTCTAAGAGAACCACGTGGCACAGGGGTCGTATATAATCAGGATCCACATTATCTGGTTAAGGGCTGATAATTTGTCATTTTGTTAAAGTTACAACTGTTAAATTATCTGTCAAGTAAGCTACTCTCAGAAACCGGGAGATAGTAGCTGTTGGATATGTCATCTCAGATTTGATGGAACTTTTTAGTGTTTATGATAAACCTTATCTCATTCCAATAGAGATGAAATATGCATACAAATCAATCTAAAGATTCACTTTAGCTCGCTATTTTAGCTCTATTTTATTTGGATAATAAGATTGTTTCCAAATAAATAAATATTTGACAACATCACATACATTGCTCCAATCCCAAAAGTAAGTAGCTATAGCACTTGTGTTATGGAAATCAGAAACAACGGTTGTATGACACACACCCAGACCTGAGACAATATTAAAAAGTTCATTTTCTACATTGACCCAGCCGGGGATCGAACCTGGGACCTCAAGAGATGGTGACGCCTTGAAAACCGGCGTGCAAACCACTCGAACACGGAGGTCGTCAAAATAATGTTTTAAACAGTTCTTATTTTATTGGTTTGTTTGTCTGAGCTGCCCCTATTTTAGACGTGACTTAGAATAGATTTTTTCAAAATATGAACGTATAAACGTACATATTTTGAAAAAATCTATATGCGACGTTAATTTCGATGATGCAATGAAACACAATTTACTATTAAACCAATGAGGACGATACTCACATCTTCTGGGTAAATGTTTTCTTCTTCTGCTTCATCTTGATCTTTGTTTTGCTCTTTATTTCTTTTCCATTCATCTACCGCTCGTGCTATTGCTGCAATACAAAGAAGCAAATGTTATGTTAGATGCAAGATACAATTTCAGCATTAATTAAAAGAAAAACATGAGTAAAGTATATACTAAGTAAGAGAAAAAATCAGCCCTTGACGAGTTACTTGCCGGTTCTTTTCGTTACAAGGTCTCTCACTTAGATTCTAGATTATCAACACGGCGGTTTCCAGCGGTATCAGCAAGCAGCCCATCATCGTTTCTGTGCCCGTATTAGAGTGGCCCCACACAGACGGAATCCCGTTTCGGAATTCCGTACATACGTAATTCCGAACGCAGCTAATCCATACAAATCTATGGAACTACCACATACATGCGAGATTTTCAGTACGGAATTTTCATACATTATACAGGATAATTTTGCGACCCCTTTACAAAATCAAATATATGTTCAAGGAAGTAATAAAAAAAAAGTTGGTGAGATAATTTTGAATTATTTCTTTTTAAATTCACAATTTTTAGCCACCGTTTATATCCTAAAAATCTAGGCGCGCGCGCTCACTCGCGCACGGGGCGTGAACGGGGGAAGGCGGGTGGCGGGAGGGGGGCTCGCGCGGGTCGACCGTGCGATGCACAAACAGTGACAACAATTTCAATTTGTGTAGGGAAAAGTTTGAGGTAAAAATATAAAAAAAATTTTTTTTTTACTTCATAAATTGATTGTACTGCTGTTATAGAATGACCTGACAAAATTTGAAAAGGGGTCCAAAAATGACCCTGTAGATATTCTTTTAGGAATTCCGAATCGGGATTCGGTCGTGTATGTGGCTGGGCTTAGTGGGTTAGATACATTGGCTCCTGTGGCCCTGCCCCCAAGCATGACCTCCGAAATGCGATATGATATAGCGATTTATCGCGTTTAACTGTCAAAAGACAATGGATTTTGACACTTGAGTGTCGATAAAACACTAGTCTATATCACGCGATATTATATCGTGTTTCGGTAGTCATGCTAGGGCGGCCAGAGGGGTGCTAGAGCCGTTTTGAAAGGCAATAGAAAAATATATCAGGCTCTTTCTGGGGTGAGCACCGCAGAATGAAATTAGTCCGCGCTGAGGACGCCGAGCGCTTCATACTCACGCGCGGAGTGACAGAGCCCCGCTTCTCCTCGAACAGCTAGAAACTCCTGCAACATGTCGCCCACCTTCCTTCTCCGCGGCGGATTCCAGCGGCAGCAGCAGGCCGTCGTCGTCGTCCCGGTAGCCGTAGTAGTCGGCGTCCACCATCAGCTAGAAACTCCTGCACCATGTCGCTCACCTTCCTTCTCCGCGGCGGCCTCCAGCGGCAGCAGCAAGCCGTCGTCGTCGTCCCGGTAGCCGTAGTAGTCGGCGTCCACCATCAGCTAGAAACTCTTGCACCATGTCGCTCACCTTCCTTCTCCGCGGCGGCCTCCAGCGGCAGCAGCAAGCCGTCGTCGTCGTCCCGGTAGCCGTAGTAGTCGGCGTCCACCATCAGCTAGAAACTCCTGCACCATGTCGCTCACCTTCCTTCTCCGCGGCGGCCTCCAGCGGCAGCAGCAAGCCGTCGTCGTCGTCCCGGTAGCCGTAGTAGTCGGCGTCCACCATCAGCTAGAAACTCTTGCACCATGTCGCTCACCTTCCTTCTCCGCGGCGGCCTCCAGCGGCAGCAGCAAGCCGTCGTCGTCGTCCCGGTAGCCGTAGTAGTCGGCGTCCACCATCAGCTAGAAACTCCTGCACCATGTCGCTCACCTTCCTTCTCCGCGGCGGCCTCCAGCGGCAGCAGCAAGCCGTCGTCGTCGTCCCGGTAGCCGTAGTAGTCGGCGTCCACGTCGCGCATGAGGTCCGCGCGCGTGCGGCGCGCCGGCGGCGGCGGCTCCTGCTCGAATAGCTCGCGAACACCTGTTGTGTTACAATGCGATTGAATAGGGATGATGACTAATGAATAAAATAACGAAATACTTTTAAAAATCGTAAACATATTAAACTTTTACAGTAGCTTGTATACCTCTTGGTTTTATATATTGCGTATTATTTGTTTTATGACCCTTCAAAGTTGGGCGGACAAGTCCATTTAAAAAGTATACAATTTTTTAAAATAAACAATACATTTAATTAGTCCGTAAAATTTATAGAAAATTCTAAGAAACCATTTTAATAAACACAATATTTAATATAGCTGCCGAACAAATTTCCTACGCGTTGCATACAAACTACTCAAGCGTGACGTCATAATTGAGTAGCCGTTAGTATGGAGCGTTTTCGGGTGAGTCCAATTTTGTATATTTCAAACTGTGATAATTCGGGCAGTTTTCATGCTAGCGAAATAATTATTTTACCAATGTTTCTTTTTTTTTGAGAGGTAATTTATGTAACATAAAATAATATGAAAGAAATTCGATGACATTTTTTATGTGCTCTAAAGGCCTTAGACCCGTATTCCATTTCCAACACGACCGTATAGACCACGCTTTCAACGTTGAGAGCTATCTTGAGATCATAACCTGAGATGCTGTTCTTATAAGAAAAGTATCTTAAGTAATGACCAGATAACTCTCAAAGTTGAGAGCGGTTTTACGTAGGTGGTATTGTGCATCTAAAATCAACGTCTTTGACCTATAGCTGCCGTAAGTAGGCGAACTTAATGAACAAGAATCATAACATAAGCGACGGCGATATTCCAACCTCCATGGTCGAGTGGATTGTACACCGTTTTTCAAGGTATGTCGCCCGCCATCTCTGGGATCCAGGGTTCGATCCCCGGCTGGTGCAATTTAGAATATGAAACTTTTCTATATTGTCTCAGGCCCCTTAGCATGACTACCGAAACACGATAATGTATCTTGTGATATGGCGTTTTATCGACACCCAATTGTAAATCAAATAAAATTAGTAAAAAAAAAAACTGTCAAAATCCATTGTCTTTTGATTTGACAGTTAAACATTATAAATCGCCATATCATAACGCGTTTCGGTGGCCATGCTGCCTGCCTAGCATGACCGATTTATATCGCGTGATATAGCGTTTTATCACGTTTAACTGTCAAAAAGACAAAGGAGTTTGACAGTTGAGTGTCGATAAAATGCTATATCACGCGATATAAATCGGTCATGCTAGGCAGGCTGAGGGGGTAGGTATGGGTATTTGTGATACATTTGATTTGTGACACAAATGCTAGCTTTTAGCTACTTAACTACTCAGGAATTGGATCAATGTAAGTAATAATGTCCAATATCTATTATTTATTTATTTTAGTCAAATCCAGAGGCGTCTTTACCTATTGTGCAGGGTGTGCAGCGCACACGGGCGCAGGGTCTTAGGGGGCGCCGCGCCGACCGAGCGGCGCTGGCGCTTGCGACGCGAAACGTGGTCACTCGCGGCGCGGTGCCCCGGGGCGCTCTCAAAGACCCTGCCTGCACCCGGGCCCGGCGTGGTCACTCGCGGCGCGGCGCCCCGGGGCGCTCTCAAAGTCCCTGCCTGTGCCCGGGCCCAGCGTTGTTACTCGCGGCGCGGCGCCACGGGGCGCTCTCAAAGACCCTGCCTGCGCCTGGGTTCGTGTTATGGCCGAAGCCGGTGTTATGGTCGAACCGTCTCTGTTACCCTAGCACTAAGGCCACTATCCAAATGCTGTCGCCATTTTTGCGGACATCAAACAAAGCGTTAGGTACATCTCTGCACTGCCGGATTTAAGCATAGGCTACATAGGCTGCAGCCTAGGGACCCGCATCACATGTTTTCTTTTGCATTTTTGGATAACGTGGATGAAACCACAGATTACAAAACTAGTGAATGAAACTTGCTAAAAATCGCGCTGCGCGGCCGTTTTTTCACTTTAGACAGGCAAGATTACAAGATTATTGAATGAAACTTGACTATAAATCGCGCTGCGCGGCCATTTTTTTTATCGAAAAACAGGCAATATTATAAGATTAGTGGCTGAAACAGTGAAACACACTAAAAATCGCGCTGCGCGGCCATTTTTTATCGAAAGACAGGCACGATTACAAGATTAATGGCAGAAGAACACTAAAAATCGCGCTGCGCAGAATTTTTTTTTCAATCGATAGGCAAGATTACAATATTAGTGGATGTAACTGACTATAAATTGCGCTGCGCGGCCGTTTTTTCCTAAAGGAAGTCATGATTACAAGATTAGTGGCTTAAACTGACTAAAAATCGCGCTGCGCGGCCATTTGTTTTACAATCGATAGGCAAGATTAAAAGTTTAATTAATGAAACTGACTAATTGCGCTGCGCGGCCACTTTTTACAATAAACTGGAAAAACTATAAGATCAGTGGGTAAACTGGCTAAAAATCCAGCTGCGCGGCTTTTTTTTTAACTATAGACAGGCATTTCTCTGAAAAATCGCGTTGACACCGCTCTACAACTGCATTTTACTACTAGACGGGAGGCCCGCACCACAGAATGAGCCTAGGAGTCCATAGTTCTTAAATCCGGCCCTGCATCTCTGTATGATTTTTACACTGTGACGTGACACTACACAATGACTTTTGTTTCAATTTCAACGTGAAATCAGCCTTAAAACCGATAATAAAAGATTGATTATAATGATTGGGGCAGTGTCGAATCAAAGGCGCGTGCCGGCCGACACCGACACGACACCTGTTTTGATGAAACGCCAACAATCATTGCAAACTCGGCTGTATTAGAATACTATAAAGTGTAAAAACTGATTTTTTCTCGTGTACCCATCGCTTCCCGACATCATTTAAAATTGCACTATTTGAATAGAATTGTAAGTATTCCATTTTGACCGCACGCCTACTAGAGGGCGCCAAAGTATTTTTGCACACAGGCGCTACATGGGCTAGAGACGGCTCTGGTCAAATCAATCAAGTTAAGCGGTTGGGGCAGGGGTAGTTCAGCTCGAAAGACGTTTCTCATACTTAAAAAGGAAAACAAACCTGGTAAATCTTTGGCCGCACCGAAGTACTTGTACCCTCTGTTGCCCGGAACTTCTTTGCCGTCTTGGTCCAGCATTTTAGGCCCAACACGCGCATGGTCCGGCCCGCCGAGCGCCTTTATCTGTACCTCCCAGTGGCGCTTCTCGCGCATCAGTTTGTTGATTTCATCATTTAAGTCTCGTATTCGAAATTCACCGAGACCAGCTAGGAAAAGAAAAAGTTTTATTATGTGGTCATAAAAAAAAGAAATGTAAGCAATAGAAAGTGTGTAAAATACCTTTCACACTAACCTAAATTAACTAGTTAAAATAGGTGATGGGAAGACATTATCGACACTATTGTTTTTATTTTATTTTGTAGCTGTAAAAGCATTTTGTATAAAAGATATTATTATTATGTTCGATGTGAATCAGAAATACTGCAATATGAAAGTTTGTAATTTCGTCTAAATATTGTTCATTTTGATTTCTAATTATTTCTTCTTTTTTCCTTTTCCTTTCGCCTTTCCTTTACCTTTTGCTTTTCCTTTACCTTTCGCCTTCTTACCTTCTTTCTTGTCTTTATCTTTCTTGCCTTTACCCTTTAATTTGGTTTTTTTATCCAAATCACTAGAACTATATTGCTGGCCGATAGTGTTCTCGGTAGGTTTGTCTGAAGGTGCCTTGGGTGTGACTAGTTCTATTTCTAGGTCTGTCTTTCTATCTTTGGTTTCTAACTTCTTTCCTATTTTTAGTATGAAGACATCTTTCATTGGATGTAACATTTTCTCCATGTTAACAGGTACGGGACAATTTGTAGGAGTAACATTAACTACTTTTCTATCTTTGTCCTTTTTCTGGATTTCACTTCCTGTGTATGTGTACTTGAAGTTAGATGTATGTGTGCGCCCTTTGTCGCCGTATATTTTGTCTGCCGGCAATTCAAACTGTATCTGCTCCCCCGTATTGTAAGGTGTGCTTTCGCATGAGCATAACTCTTGTATTTTGTCGTATTTGCCCATTCTTTCTACTTTTGTACTCTTCGGCACTTTAATTTTAAGTTCATTGGCGTTCATTTTTGTGAAAATTTCGTCGTATTTTGTAGTTCCATCTATAAAGTCATAAAGAGAAAAGATAAACTATCGTAATAATGACTCGAAACTTTACAAAGCATGTGCAGAACTGAGATAAGTAATTTTGGAAGTTGTTTGTTCTAAGCTTCACCCTAATTACAAATATTTAAAATAAAATGGTTGATTTTCAGACGGGTTTATGTTGATTAGTCTTACCATGATATGCCATTGGTTGCTCAGCTGATCTTCGAGTAATACTTGACAATTCAGAGATTGGACTTTCACACCTTATAGGAGAATATCTATTATAAGAATTGTTTGGTTTTTTCTTTCTCATAACATCTTCATCCAAAAGTATTTTCCCTTGATCGTCCATTTCAACTTTTTGGCAAGAGTACATTGTCATGCCATTATCTTCTTTTAACAAGAAAGAGGGAGTTTGAGGTTTCGAAGAGGCACAATAAGCAGTAGTTATTTCTTTTCCAAGAAACGACATACGGACTGTCGCTTCTATTACTCCTATAGGCTCTTGGTAATCGCTGTCACCACATGACAAATAGTACATATTTTTTGATAGTGGCATAGCTGTAGTACAATTCAAATCGTCCTTCGGTTGCTGCTTGCGCCACTTTGCACAAAGTTCTTCTCGTAAGTTAATAAACTCCTTTGTGTAGTCCATACGAGTCTCTCCTATTTTCGTGATACAGCTCGAACAAGGAGGTTGTTTCGTTAATTGCACTACGATAACGAATTCCTTTATACAGCAAATTTTATCGTAGGTCATAGCGAACAATGTAGATTTACCAATATTAAGTTTAGAGACATTTTCAATTTTCCCAAATGAAGGATCGTATAATTCAATCGGTGGCTTTCCTAGAAACGTTGCAGAGATTACCAAATTATTAAAATCTATGTCCAAACATTCACATTTCATGTGGATTTTGTTGATGACTATTTCAATTAAAAACAGGTGGTATGGGAAATTGACGTCTTCTTTAACTTCTTTTTCTGTTCCCTTCAACTCTTGTTTTGTACGAGCAATGTCTAAGGATAAACTTTTTATAGAATTCCTCAGAGCGTTAGCCTCATCAGTGAGTTGTTTACTCATTTTCGCTATTTTTTCTACATTGTCCATGTTGCCTTCTGGCTGTGCTGTAGGTGAAAATATTGGCGACGGAGATTTGTAGCTTCCGCTCAGCACTTGGTTGTTTTGTGTTGGTGAAAATTTGGGTGTTGGGGATACGCTTCTGTTGCTCTTTACGGAGGGTTGTTTTGAACTGGAGGGTTGCGGTTGATAATAGGGCGCGGCGTTTGAGGAATGCCGTGGATTCGCTGGTGGGTCATCAACATCATCTACTTGCAGTGACTGCCTTGTGGGCGAATTACGTGACCTAATACTTGGTGCCTTGGGGGAGTTTGGTGCAGCAGGACTACTCACTATTTCTGTATCTTCCATGTTTCTACATTTAACTTATATTGTAACTAAAATTTTAAAATATAAAAAGACATAATTAAAACGTCATGGCTGATATTTTCACCATGGCCAAATGGATTAGCAAACAAAAGAGTTGAAATTGGTAATATTTTTCACATAAATGAACATACTTGCTGCATTAGTAAGCCACTACATATATGTAGTTCTTAATAATTAAATTTTGGAACAATAAGGCCCCTATCATGGTAATTATTAAATTATTTAATCTATGTTCTTTTACGTACATTATTTGTTGTTTTAAAAAAATAAGAATATGTTTAAATATCTGAGGTAAATAAAATAATTTTAGTTAACAAGGCTGATTTTTCGGTAACTAAAAAAATATATCTGCATTTTATGCCAGCTTATAGCAGCGCGCCACGTTTAGTTTGCGTTTTTATAGTATCGACAAAAATAAATAACTGACTACCTTAAAAAAAGTGTTATAATATAATGTTTAACGTAATTTTAGTTCTGGACTATTATGTATTTTGTGGTTCTGGTCCACATGTCGATATATTATCCCCGTAATGCGCTGGAACCTTGTCACATTAACATCCACATTGACGTGATCCGCAACTAAAAATGACATGAAACAAGAAAATTCTAATAGGTTATCTTAATATATTAATTATTGAATTATTATTTTCAATAAAATAGGGTCTAGGTATATAAAAATTTTACAATTGTTATTCGTTTTTGAGTATAAAATCATGGCCGCCAGGCGCATTACCAATTGACGGGGATAGTAGTTTAGTACAGTACTATTAAGTATTACGTGTCAATACTATATCATATATCAGTGTTTTCCAATTAGTGGTACGCGTACCCCAAAGTACGCAAAGTAGCATCAGGGGTACGCGGGATAATCTCGTACTGTAAGGTCAGTAACCTTTTAAATCAGTAACCTTTTTTTATTCCTGCAAGGAGGTGCAATACGAGGGGTACCTACGCGAGCTTGGGGCCTTTCTTGAGGCGTACGTAGAAAAAACTCTGCATATACTATTCGATAAAACGATAGTTGTCTTACCATTTTGTATCTGTGCCACTTTCTTGGCGATTTCGCGGACAATCTGCAAGCGCCACTTCTCGGCCTGCGGCAGGTCGGAGCACTCGGAGGCGAGGTAGGGCCTGCGCTCGCGCTGCCCGCCCGCCTCCTGCACCTGCGCCGCGCGCCATCGCGCCAGGGTCGTCCTATTGTTTGTCAACACATTATCGGTGGTATTACGAAAGATTTTTAGGGCCCGTACCTATTTATAAACCACTCTCAACGTTATCTTGAGTTGAGATACCGATTCTTTTATGAACGTTCAAGTATGATCTCAAGATAGCTCTCAACGTTGAGAGCGGTTTATAAATAGGGGCCATAAAAACACCTCTTAACTTAGACACTGATAAAAAGTGATGCTGTCTGTCTCTTTCAAACAATATTGTCAAAAAGTAGGTATCACATTTAAATAGTGTCTCAGGCCGTATACAGAAAAAAAGCTAGTAGCCGACGCCGATCTACCAGCGCCCATAAGCCTTGTCGGCGACGTTCGGCGCTTGTTCATATAAATGCCTGCGCCGGGACCAGGGGCCGTACCG
Organism: Agriphila tristella; assembly: GCA_928269145.1. NCBI lineage: Eukaryota > Metazoa > Arthropoda > Insecta > Lepidoptera > Crambidae > Agriphila > Agriphila tristella. The sequence continues at coordinate 21,935,121 of OV743436.1, read as the reverse complement.
GCTAACGAATCGATTATCGAAAAGTTTGCCGGGTTTTAAATTAAAACAGATAAATCGAGCGCGGCTACCAGCTTTCTTTCTGTATACGGCCTTAGGCCCGTATTTATTGAGAGCTATCTTGTGATCATACTCGAGATGCTCTTATTATAAGAACAGCATCTCAAGTATGATCTCAAGATAGCTCTCAACGTTGAGAGCCGTTTATAAATACGGGCCTAAAGGTCTCGAAGCGCTCATGGCGGAGTAATAGATCGTACTCGATCACGTTTGTTAAGCAACCGATGGTCCGGCCAGGTGTCGGATGGGTGACTGTTATGTGGCATTATAACTGAGCGTTTCCGCTACTTCGGAGGGCACGCCAAACCATCGGTCCCGGCTGTTGTCATCTGATAACAGTCGTTAAGCCAAGTCAGAGGGCATACTGGCGGCTTGATAAACTCTAACACCAGAGGTGGCCACTAATCCTCATTGGATAAGAAAAAAAGAAAGTGTCTATATTAAACAGGTGTTTAAAAATCTTTGGTAATAATGCAGTATATTTTTAGGTTCCTTTATTTATAGACAATGAACAAGGGAAATCACAACGTTTAAGCATGCCCTTCGGCATATTACTGTCATTGTCCCATCTCATTACAAAGACTACTTATGTGATCTATTGTTTAAAAGGATGATGCCGATTTTACTATACAAGCTAGGCCATGATGCGCTTTGATAAAATTACCGATATACTACAGTAATTTACTTGTGATTTTGTGGGTGGGTGGGTGATTTCCTTTTTTTGAGGTATGTATGGTTAAGACGCATCATGGCCCAGAATCCGGCATGATCAAACGTTATTAGAATAAACTATATTGGGATTACAGTTCTTTCGTGATCATGGCGCAAGCAACTGCGCCGAAATATCGGAGTCTTAATAATAAACAGGTATATGGTGGAAACCCCGATATAGTTTATTCTAATGACTATGTGATCGTGTAGATGACATCGGAGTTCGACCAGAGATCGACTGAAACTTGTCCAGCCCCCCTAGCATGACCACCGAAACGCGATATTATATGGCAATTTATCATGTTTTACTGTCAAAAGACTGGATTTTGACAGTAGTGTCGTTAAAACGCTTTATCACACGATATACAGTGGTGGACACATAATTAGAGACACCCCCTAATTTATCACAATAAACTTGATTATGGTACTATTATTAGCCAAAGTAAGTATTCAAATGTAGTAATTGTAAAGTAGTAATTGTAACTTAATCATACTTTGCTTTGTAATCTTAAAATGAGAAACAAAAAAGTTGTGATCCTTAGTAGTTTAAAGACGCTGCTCACTATCGAAATGTAGCACATTTTTATTAAACTTATTTGTCGCTGGTCAGCTAATTAAAGACAGAACGCTAATAAAAGAAAAAAAAACTTAATTGTGTTTTTCTTTGTTTTGCTGCGTAATTGCATTAAAAAAATACCTTTTTGTATTAAAATTAATACATTTTAAACCAATCAATATGGGAAAAAACAAGAGTTGCGATTCGTCTACGAACAATACTATTTTGAACTTTCATAACAAAGGTTGGTCATACAGAAAAATCGAAAAGCATTTGAACTGTTCAAGGACATGGTTATGAATGCTATAAAACATTTCAAAAAGTTTAACACGACCGAAAACGTACCCAGAAAACCGAGACCTAAAGTCGCATTACTAATTTCCCAGCAAAAATATAAACAAAGGTGTTGCCAGAACAAAACAACACAAAAAGAAATAGTATATTGCTAAGTCAAGAAATAAACATACTTACATGGTTTTTCATTACAAACCTAATAAAAATAGATTAGATAAATATTCTGAATCATGAGATTTGCGTCAAAAAGAGTAATATAATTTAATATTTCATAATAACAGTTTTATAGTAAAAATCATTTTATGACGCTGTGCACACATCAACTGCAAACCATACACATCAACCTTTGGTCGTTTTTATAAAATTTCATATAAATTAGTATTACGAGTAGTAGCTGTAGTAGTAACATTTGTCTTTTGGTATTGGGGGGGAACAGGCGGTGATGCTACGTATTTTTGATAGTTTACACACATGCAATATCTAAGTAAAATGTTCTTATCAGTTCGTTTCAAGAACTTTTAACATCAAAAATTATGATAGGTTATAAAGATAAAACGTCTAATTACCATCCTACTTTAAAATAACCCTGAATGACATTATATTTATAATGACTCAAAATATAATATACAAATTAAAAAGTTTTAAAAGTGACCAAAGGTTTTCAATATCTGAAAATGTCACTATCAGGGTCAGTTTGTCAATTTGACAGTGACGTTTCTTTGTTTACATTTTTGCTGGGAAATTAGTAAATAGTAATGCGACTTTAGGAAAACTACTCCACGGGAAGACTCTAACATGGTGTAGTTGGCAAAAAAAGAACCGTTCAAAGGAGCAGAACTGATACGTATTTGGTGCAGGAGGGTCGACGGGTGTATCTGCAAGAACAATTAGAAGGAGACTATGTGAGGCAAAATTGTACGGAAGAGTGTCTCGGAAGGTACTTACCACTTTTGAAAAAGCAAAATGTTAAGGCAAGGTTAGCGTTTGCTAAAAAATATAAACACTGGACTGAACGAGACTGGAAAAATGTGCTTTTTTCGGATGAAACAAAAATTAATATGATTAATTCTGACGGAAAACAATATGTTAGACGCCCCCTGAACAAAGCAATGGACCCGAAGTAAACCAAGAAAGAAGTGAAACATGGAGGCCGAAATATCAAATTGTGGGGCTGTTTTTCAGGACTTGGTGTTGGACCTGTCAGGAAGATAGAATGCAATATGAATAAATACCAGTACAAAAATATTTTAGAAGAAACCATGCTGCCCTATGCCGACCAAAATTTACCGATCATTTGGACTTATCAACAGGATAATGATCCGAAACACACTGAAAAAGTAGTAAAAGACTTCTTAAGGAACCAGTTTGTGACAGTTTTGGATTGGCCCTCGTACAGTCCGGATTTAGATCCAATCTAAACTTGTGGTACCAGGTAAAGAAGACAGTGGCGACAAAGCGTACATCAAACGTCGATCAACTTGACACAGTTTTTACAGAAGCATGGGAGCAAATTCCGGTACAAGCTTGCACAAAATTGATCACTTCCATGCCCAAGAGATGTCGTGATGTTATTGCTGCAAAAGGACATGCGACCAAATATTGATATGTATCGTAATGTTTTATAAAAATGTGTTAGAAATCTTATGTAATAAGAAAATTTCAATAGTAACTCTATTTTTTTTATTTCTTGTAAGCAAATGGAGTGTCTTTAATTATATGGCCAGATCTTACTAATCTATGATCTTACTATCTACTACTTACAATTAAATTTTACAAATCAAAAGGCAAGGTTTTTTGTAAATGTTTCGTTTTAACATTACACAATAACAACACAAATATTTTTAAATTGTGTTGCAAGTTACATAGGCAGTCACATAAAAAATATACAGAGTAATAGCTTAGTTATTTTAATATGTTTCCAGTGTCTTTAATTATGTGTCCACCACTGTATATCGTGTTTCGGTGGGCATGCTAGGGGGGCTGGGCCGGACTCGAGTTAAACTGGAGCTCAACAGACCAAGTGTTACCTTTTTCATACATTTTTAATTAAAATTAATTTTAAAAGAAGAGCTTTTATGTAACATCAACTGTATTTACCACCACCAGATCATGTTCTCAGGCAGAAATTAAAAAATCAACTGTATCAGTTAAATTCTTAGAATAGAATATAGAATAGAATATATTTTATTACCATATACTGTGTACAATTTGCAGGTTGAATTGCAGTATTATATTAGTAACAACAGTAAACCCATAACGGGTATGCAATTTGAGAGTTACATTATATTACTTATACACCTAATTAATACTTAAAAAAATAATTGCTAAATAATATATACCTATGACTTATTTAGTTTTACAAGCATAGTATTCATGCAGACTATAAAAAACATTATTGAGTAACCACTTTTTAAGCTTGAATTTAAACAAAGGCAAATCAAGTGCTTTGATTTCTAAAGGTAAATGATTAAAGACCTTTATGCTAGTACTAAAAGCACTATTATGTATGATACATTTGATTATTTATTCGAGGTATACATAAATCATATTTATATTTATCGCGGGTAATTGGACGTGATGTGATTTTATTATCAAAGTACTCTGGATTTTGTTTAATGAAAATTGTTGCCTCTAATACATAAATATTGGTTAACGTTAGGTAACCCTTTTCCTTAAAAACATTTCTTAACGTTTCATCTATATACATATTATATATTATGCGTAGACAGCGTTTTTGTAAAAGGAAAGTCGACTGTACATTTACTGAATTACCCCAGAATATCACTCCATAAGTCAGCAGTGGGTAAACGTGTCCAAAATAGGCAGCTCTGGCTACATCTACGGATGTCGTTTCTATGTGAGCGTCAGGATGGCTGGTTGTCTACATCGGTTCGTGTCAAGCTGGTGACCAAAAATTGCTACCTATTTGCTACTATTTGCTACCTACAGCCAATTAATTGCTACCTAACTATAAACCAAAATAAAGGGATTTCAAAATGTCCAGCCATTCTGATATCAGGATGGCTGGTTCACTCTCCGTTTGTGTAAACTATACAAATTCGTGTTGTTATTTTTACTTCAGTAATTGCTACTTGATTGCTACCCTCACATTTATCAATAATCTACCTTGTATCTTTAACAAGTAAAAAGTTATGATTATTTGTAACTTTTACAGGGAACGGACTACGGGTATTAAAATAATAGTACATTACAAACAAGAACGGGATGTTATATGCATACAAGGCTTGTATAGTGATTTTATCAAGAAATGAGAGAAAATTCAATTTTATATAGGTAACTTATTTTGAAGAAAAAAGAAAAGGAGAAAAGTAAACACATTAAAATACAAATAAAAATGTATGGATTTTTTTGGAAAAATAGGTTTTATATTTGCTTTTTCTTTATTTCTAAAGGACCGTCAAACTGTCCTCGACAATGTAATTGCTAACTTCCAGTTCTTGTCTGTACTATCATTTCAATACCCGTAGTCCATTCCCCTGTAAAATTTTCAAATGACCATAACTTTTTACTTGTTAAAGCTACAAGGTAGACATTGATAAACGTGAGGGTAGCAATCAGGTTGCAATTACTGAAGTAAAAATAATAACACGAATTTGTATAGTTTATACAAACGGAGAGTGAACCAGCCATCCTGATATCAGAATGGCTGGACATTTTGAAATCCCTTTATTTTGGTTTATAGTTAGGTAGCAATTAATTGGCTGTAGGTAGCAAATAGTAGCAAATAGGTAGCAATTTTTGGTCACCAGCTTGATACGAACTGATGCAGACAACCAGCCATCCTGACGCTCAGGTTTCTATGAGTATAGAAGAGCATAACAGTAACTACATATTTTCTTGTTTATGTTTAAGATATGGTTTTTCCCATTTAAGTGACTATCGATAGTTACTCCAAGAAAATTAATTTTGTCTACTTCTTCGACTTTTGTATCATTTACTGTGATTTGTAAATTATAAGACAAAGTTTTGTAATTTCTAAATTGAATAAATTTGGTTTTGTTAATATTTAAATTAACAGATTTAAGCCAGTTTATGATAGTTTGCAGTGTTTTATTAATATTGTTTTCAAAGTTAATTTTATTATTATGGGTATCTGGGATGAATGTTGTGGCATCATCAGCAAACATTACACATAAGTTATCTGTGATATCCGGAAGTTCATTGATGTAAACTAGAAATAAAAGTGGTCCAAGAATGCTTCCTTGGGGTAGGCCAATTGTGACTTTTTTTGTTTCTGATTTTATTTCTTCAAAAGTTTTGCTATTCTTGTTATACGAATCAATTACTGTAAATTGTTCTCTTTCCTTTAAATAACTTTCTAAAAGTTTTAGTGATAAGCCACGCACGCCTAAGCGTTCTAATTTTTGAAGCAGGGTATCATAACAAACACAGTCGAATGCCCGGGACATATTGAGAAACAGCCAAATACATTTAACTATTTTATTTAATGCCTCCCATACTTCTTTGAGAATTTTGTAAATGGCTAGTGCGGTGGATTTCTTTTTTTGGAAGCCAAATTGACTTTTGTTAAGAAGATTAAATTTGTTCAAGAATTGCATAAGACGAATATATATAACTTTTTAAGAAGCAGGTTAATAGGTCTATAATTCTTAAAATCTTTTTTACTGCCCTTTTTAAATAAAGGTTTTATTTTTGCTATCTTTAATTCTTGGGGGAATACTCCAGACTCGATCATAAGATTTAAAATATAGACAAGTGGTTCAGATATGTATTCTAATGATAGTGGCGTCAGTAGGGTGAAAAATACGGCGTTTTGTGAACCAGAGATTTCCTTTGGTAGGATTGGTCCTTAGGACCCCAGGATGGATATAAGAAGTGGAGCCACCACGATTTTTGTAGTAATTTTTTTAAAGTTTTGGCTTTCAGCCCAATCTCGATAGATGTATTAGTTAAGCTGCTATGCCCAGTTTGATATCATATTTGTATGAATTTAGAGTGTCGAATTCATTTTTGGATTCATATTTGAAAGATTCAATTGTTAAACTATTTAAAAAAAATAAAAACAAAAATAAAATACTCGCTTGATTAAAGAAAAAAATTGCCATTAAATACACAAATTGGAATATTGAAAAAAGAAAAATACTTCGTAGGAGCCCTATTATCCTTTTATTTTTAAAATAATAATAAAAGAAAATATTCTTATTTGGCTAATTAAAAAAAAAATACTTCTTTACCGTTGTAAGGAAGTTATTATTTTTATTAAATTTTAAAATTTTAAATATCAATTCGAAACTTGCTTGTGATAGGCTCAATTGTAGCAAATTTAGTTAGCTTTATAAAAGTATAGAGTGTAGCTGTAAGAGTAAGCATAGACCTGAAAAACGCTTTCTTAAGGTAGTTTTTTCGAAAATACTGAAACAAGTGCCAAATTTTTCCAGCCGTACAGGGTTTCCAAGGGTTAAAACTTGGGTAAAACTACTCTCAAGGTACCTAACAATATCTGAAAAATATCGTACTTACATGCGCGCTTGTGATATTTGCCTTTTTTTGTCGGTATTGACTGGCATTTTTGGTTTTTCTAATAATTTACTGATATTTTTTAATTCTGCGCTATACTTTTTAAGTTTATTTCAAAACAGTTTCATAAAAGTATTATAATGTATATATATTTGGAATTGGCTATTTATTACCTTTCATTTGATACCCATATTGTTATGATAAAAAATATTAATATTTCCATAGGTGTAAAAGAAATTGACGGCACGCGACAGTGAAATTTTTTTTCGCTATTAATTGTTAATAAAAAAAAATTAAGTTATATTTTTTCAAGTCATCATTCTATAAGCTTTGTTAACGTATTTTTGTTTGCAAATAAGAACATCAGTTTAATATTTACGGTGACTTAAAGTAAAAAAAAATTAGTTGAAAATATTGGTTATTGTGTAATGTTTAGGAAACTTCTTAATAAATTGCAATTTTTATACCAGAAATGTATTCTACGTCATTGATTTATCCGAAAATGATACCAAACTTGGTTTAGTATCTAAACTTAGGCAGTTATTAACCTCGGACTTCGTTAAGGCAGAATTCCCCCCTCCCCCCACCTGCTTGAAAAATCCAGGTGGCTCCACTTCGTAAACCCAGTTTAGGAACCCAAGGATCAATCCTACCGAAGGAAATTTTTGGTTCATGGATAGCCATATTCTTCGTTTTTTTGCTTCCTACGACTGGGGCTATGAGTTCTTAATTACTTTAATAGGTATATTTTCATAACCACAACTTTTTTTGTTTCCTAAGCTCATAACAATTTTCTTTAATTCATGCTTATCAACTGGTGACATAAACAAAGTTTGTGAGTGTCTCTTGGGGTTATTATTCTTAGTAAAATTTCTGTCACTTGTACCGGATGTAAGAAAATGGTTATTGAAGATTTCAGCGATTTTTTTAGCGTGATACCTCATTTTTATCAACAACAATATTGTTTATAGTATTACTAAATGAATTGTGGGGTTGAGTCTGTTTTTTTATTAGATTCCACCTTGCCTTATTTTTAATATCACTTTTATTTATGTATGAAATATTGTATTTTTGTTTAGCTAGTCTTGTAACAGATTTTAATGTTTTACAATATTTTTTATAGTGTGGTACAAGTGAAAATGATTTTTTATGTAATATTTTATGTTGTAAAAGTCTTTTATTTTTACACGACTGCCCAAAGCAAAAAGAGTGTTATGTGTTCAGGGTTCATGTATGTTTGTGGGTATGTGAGTTTCTTTATTCCACCATAACTTCTAAATGCCTGAACTGATTTGGATAAATAGGGTATCGTTAGAATTCTTACAACATTCCAAGTGACACTGGCTATATTTTTTTTAGAAAAAATCAATATGGCGACTGTACGACGGCATTTTCTAATGTGAATTTTTTTTTTATTTCTTCTATTATTACAATATGGGCATCAAATGAAAGGCCTTGATGAGCACATTCCAAAACTATATAATATGTCACTAAAATGAGTGAAATAAAAATAAATAAATTAAAAAAATATTAAAAACACGACTGCCCTGTCAAAACGAACTAAAAAGTTAAACAACAAGTGTCATTGCAGTCGGGGGACCACTTTGATCAAAAATTGTTCCATGATAAGGTCCCCCGACTGCAATGACACTTGTTGTTTAACTTTTTAGTTCGTTTTGACAGGGCAGTCGTGTTTTTAATATTTTTTTAAATTATTTATTTTTTTACTTGCTTTAATTATACCTTTAGTCTGCCAATTTCCTTTTTTGTCGTAAGAAATCTTTTTTCTTTCTAGTGGTATACAAAGGTCAAATATTAACTTAATTCAATGAATGCACTATAAGCTAACTGAACGTTTTGGCACTGATAAACTTCAGAGAAGCTTAACTGAGACAAATGTTCTAAGAATGTGTTTAGATGTTTATCAATATTTCTCCTATAAACATACCAATATTTCTGAACAAAACCTTGACTACACGGCAAACTTATTATCTGACCAGAGTGGTCAGACAAGCCAAGATGAAGAACCTTTGCAGTGTAAGTCTTTAGGTTGGTTATTATGTTATCTAGGCACGTAGCAGAGTTTGCGGTTATTCTAGTGTGCTCTTGAATACCTATGAAATTGCCGTTTTGTTTGAAAAAAGTATTTTTTTTTCGAACTTATTTATTTCTTTTATTCAAAGTAATCACCCCTGCAATCAATGCATCTTTGCCAACGCTGTGGCAGTTTATGGATGCCCTTCTTGAAAAAATCAGCTGGACGGGAGACAACAAACTCTTCAAAGGCGTTTTGTACTGCCTCTCGGGAATTGAATTTTTTTCCCGCTAAAAAGTTGTCCAAATTTTGGAAAAAGTAATAGTCGGTAGGCGCAAGATCTGGTGAGTATGGCGGATGAGGGAGAGCTTCCAAACCCAACTCATGCAGCTTAGAGACGGTCTGTTGTGCAGTATGGGGTCGCGCGTTGTCGTGAAGTAGCAGTGGGGCACCCATCTATCAAGCTTTTTTATCTTGCCAATCTGTCGCAAATGGACCAATATTGTTTTGATGCTAACATCAAAAGCTGCTGCCAGCTCAGCTGTAGATTGCGATTCATCTGCTTCCACAATCGCCTTTAATTCATCATTGTTGACCAAAGTTTCCGGACGACCACGAGGTTCATTTTTCAAGTCAAAATTCCCAGAACGGAACCGAGCAAACCAATAACGGGTTGTACGTTCGTTTGTACAGTTCTCTCCGTAAACGTCGTTGATGTTACGTGTCGTTTGTGCCGCGTTGGTGCCACGACGGAACTCATATTCCATAATTACACGAAATTTCGAAGTATCCATTATGAGGAAAAATGTTGAAATGTAATGAAAATACAACGCTAATCAATAAATAAAAGACTGATTTTGTAAATAGAATGTCATATTTTTAAAACAAAATTAATTTGAATTTAGAATTCATAGCCAATCAAAACTTTTTTTTGTTTGAAAAAGTCTGTACTGCAATACGGCAATTTCATAGGTGAATGAAGACCTATTATTTTAATAAGGTATTTGGAAAATTGAAGTTTGATTACTGCTTTTTAAAATATTGATGTTAAAATCACCCGTTATTATAAGTTTCTTTTTAATATGACGTGAACGTGACGTGATCTTGAGTAACATCTCATCTAAGGCTTTTATAAAAATTTTATAATTTGAGGTTGGTGTTCTATATATGTTACGGCTAATACCCGAAGTGCGGCTAAACCTAGGTAGCCGCTAGCTGTTGGCTAAAACTAGGTGTAGCCGATTTGCTCGCGGCTAATACTAGGTGTAGCGGGCTAAAACTAGGTGCAGCATGTGATATAAAGAAAGTTTTTTCTGTTTTAAGGCTCACGCTCCGCTGCGCTTCGCGCTCGCCTTTAATTTCTAACCTAACCCGGGACCTACAGGAGTAAAGCAGATCGGTTACACCTAGTTTTAGCCAACAGCTATCGGCTACACCTAGTTTTAGCCGGCTAGAACTAGGTTTAGCCGCACTTCGGGTATTAGCCGTAACATATACATATAACAATGTAATTTAATTCTGGCAATAAAATTCCACAACCTTCAAAAAGAGATTCAATACTATCTGAATCTAAACATTGTAAGGAGTTAAAATTAATATTGTTCTTTACATAGATGCCAACACCACCCCTAGCTTTATTTCTGCAGTAGGAGGCCCCCAATTTATATCCTGGCACCTGTAATATACTCGAATTCTGGGAATCGAGGAACGTCTCACTAAAGCACAATATATCAACAGATTTTGTTGACAACATTATTTCCAACTCACTAAGTTTTGATCTAAGACTCTGTATATTTTGGTGGAAAATATTTAAGGAAGCTGACGTTTGTTGAGTGTTAACATTTGTAAAAAAATTATGTTTATTAGCGAAAGGAACAATTTTTATTATTTGTTTGAGTTGATGAAGAAGTGGTTGGCTGTAGTAAAGGATTTATTATTACTGTTAGAGTTAAGATATGTTTCTTTTGCAATACTTGACATTAATTTACTTAAATCTCTCAATATTATTTTAATGCCTTTTATATTAATTTTTCCAGAGTACCTTGGGAACATATCATATTTATAACTAAGATTTTTGTTGGAATCTAGAACAAAGCAGTATTCGTATATTTTATTGTCATTGTATAATAAATCATTAAATCTTAAAATTCTATTATTAAACAAATGAGATGAATGACTGATTTTAAAGTTTGGTACACAAATAATCTCATTTGTATGTTGGACAGTTAATATTCTTTTTTTTAACATTTGAACAATATTATCATAATTTTTAGTAAATTTAAAATCTGCTTCACCAATCATAATAACACAGTAGTCATTAAGACTAAATCCCTGTAGTTTTATAATATGAAGATTACTAGACAGCTCCTCTATTCCGCCTCCTGGTATGCTAGGTTATTTCTTACTGCTATCGAAGATTGATCTTTCTCGATGCTACTTACTACATATCTTAGACTTGGGTTGAGTACTTATTTCAAAGTTCTTGATATTCTTATGGCAGTTTCAGTGACAGAGCTAATTGGCGAATTTGACAGTTTGTCACTGGATTCCGACTGAATATTTTTTGTCCTATATTGTTTTCTATCTTTGTTTTCCTGGTTAGCCTTCGGAGTGGACATGCACGGCTCGTGTGTTACCATTCTAGAGTTAAGGTCATCTTCAATAATATTTTCACAATTTAATATTTTTTTCTTGCTCTTCATTTTGATTCAAAAGCTCAGTATTTCTAAATTTCAAACTATTTATTTCAGTATTTGCTATCTCTAATTCAATGCGCAATCTTCTTACAAAAAGTATTCCCTTGTTAAAATGATGAAAACATCTGAAGCTTATGAGTCTTTGTACTGAAATGGTCACTCAGACACTGAAAATAGTGTTTCCAATAAACCAATCCAAATTATAATATAATAGGTAGATAATATAGATTTCTGGATTGTCGAAGGCAGGAAGAAAAAGATGAAAGGAAAAATATATACTTATATCCTTCTAACTGATAATTACAATGTAAAAGTTTTGTATGTTTGTTTCTCAATAATGGAAAAATTAGCACATAGATAGTTTATGACCTGGATTAAAACCATATGTTTGGTATTTTTTATCCTGAGCGAGAGCCTTTGCTTAGGGTAAAAATGTCCACACAAGCGAAGTTGCGGGCGGAAACAAGTTAATAAATAAACGTCAGAAAAACCGCACCTATTCGAAAGTAAGTTTAGACTTGGCCACCTGCTATTGCTAGCTAACGTTCTATTGTGTAAATGTTGATATCTATTGAAAGTAAATTTAATGAGCTTTCAATTAATATTTGTTTGATTTAATTAACATAACAGTTACCATAATTAAACGCTTAAAGCGTTATTGCTTGCGCCGCCATAAAAGGGAAATAAAAGGGGTAAATTCAGCAAATGCGGGTAAATTCGTTATCGAGATGATGGAGAAAACACACTTCAACACTTCATTAAAAAATTGAATTGCCAAGATGGATACTATTGCCGATAAAGTTGCTCAAATATTGCAACAAAATGAGGCAATGTAATGTGGCTCAGAATCTGAATCTCAGTAATTAGCAACATACACATACATAGCAACATACATAGCCAACAGTTTCTAGAAACCGTTGGAATACTTGTTGTTAATTAAATCAAACAAATAGTAATTGAAAGCTCAATAAATGTACTTTCAATAGATATCAACATTTACACAATAGAACGTTAGCTAGCAATAGCAGGTGGCCAAGTCTAAACTTACTTTGGAATAGGTGCGATTTTTCTGACGTCGAGTGTATTATAATTTCTAAAACCATAACATTGAAATCTAAAATTTACTGAGACTTTATATAAATAAGCATTTGAAAAAAAATACTTACATAGCCTTTTCTGCATTTCGGGCCTGAAATTACAAAGAAAAATTTGATTAATTTTATTTTTAAATTTGAGATTTTAGCATTCACAATGTTTAAGTATACAAAACAAAAATATTATTATTATTATTATAGGTACTATATCAGGTATTTAATATTAATTTTATTTCTTTATTACATAAATTTATTCACTAATCAAAAAGGTATGGCATTATTAAACACATGAAAAAATTTAAATAAAATTGCATAGCCAGTTGCTCAGTGATGAGGATTCCAGGGGCCTTCCCGCCCAACTCAAAGCTTTAGCCAGAGCGATAGCTAGACTATATCCATCCTTGTCATATCATAACACGATGACAAGGACGGACAGTGCACTGACGTCATCAACCAAAGCAAAAGCAAAAGTCCGTCCTTGTCATCGTGTTATGATATGACAAGGATGGATATAGTCTAGCTATCGCTCTGGCTGAAGCTTTGAGTTGGGCGGTCCAGGTGCAGGTGTAATGTGCTTCCACCTACGGCCTCATCGTCACTTAACATCTGGTGAGGTGAAGGCCAAGAACTATCTCGTTAAACATAAAAAAGTGTAGTGCAGTGATGCGGTAAGCAAATATACATAATATCTGCACAATATATCAAACAGGCACAGAAGACAATAAATAGCAACCAACCAACAATCAACTAATAGGGAATATGCATCAATTTTTTTTTTAATCTTAATCAAAAGTATAATGCATGAGAAAATTAACTGTAATATTAAAACTTTTCTGCTGCATTTTTTTCTCGTGATATAGTTACTTGAAGTTAGCACGCAGCAGCATCCGCCGAAAACGCTCCATACAAAACGGTGACGTCACACATCACGTTTCAGGTGTGTTTCGGCGCGTTTAATATGGAGTTAGCCAATAATCTTCAATTATCTCCCTAAATTTTGCGTTTAAGTACATATGTGTCATACAAAATATTGTTTCTTATTCGATATTCTATCTGACTGTAAAGTGCATTATATCCAAAAATGAAAAAAAAATGTTATTTTTCCCTGATTTCATTGTGTGATAAAACTAAAATAATACATTTTTTTATTTTTTTTTCCTGTTCCATCATGTTTTTATAAAAGTCCGCAGCGATCAAGCTCAAATTCATCAAAATCGGTGACTTATGCATATTCCCTATTGGGTTAGAGTTTTGAAGTGAGTTTGTTTTATGTATGACCTATTTATGGATTTACCATAAACTGAGGTGTAATGGTAGGTACCTTATACTAAAAATACAGTCATCCATCTAGTCTAACTTAACATTTTTGAATAAATTGTCTATAATTTTAGGGGACTTGACATAGGTAATAGTTTTTTAGTAGAACAACCATAGACTTATTATATTACTACAACAAACGTTGTATGCTTTAAAAAGTTTCATACAATTATAACAAAATATATATAAATTAAACGTTTTATCAATGCTTACCATTTTTTTACTTGAGGTCCTGAGAATGTAAACACTATAAAAACGACACAAAAATATTGATAAGGATATAATTTTTATTACTGAACACAAAACTTCCTACGGAGTATATTCTATCAAATAAATTATTTAACGTTTAATGTTAATATTTATTTGGTAAATAAAGTCAATTTGAAATTGTGTTCAAATTCTATTATTTTATTTTGATAAATCCTATTTCCTATCCTAACCTCACATTCTTATCACCACAGACAGATTACTTTAGATCACATCACAAACAAACAAAATGTCAAGTCAATGGGTGTATTCCAGCAGACCAATCGCTAAGTCATTGATCACCACAGTTTTAACCATCAAAAGTAATTTGTTTGTGATCGTACACACGAGCGATTATTTCAACAAGCGATATTTTTACCACCGACGGCGAAGTCAACGCTACTTGGGCGGTAAGCCCACTTGTTTGAAAACAAATCTCTTGCAAGGACAGAACTAAAAGTTCGTCTTTACCTGCCTCCATTGTTTTTATACAAAATATGCTTTTGTGACTTTAGGGTAAATGCAAGACAATACAGACTAAATCTAGAAATGAACCTTAAGGTGAACTTCCCGATGAACTAGAGACTTGAAACTTTGAACACAGGTCAGAACTAGAAGGTAATGTAATATTATGGTATCATTGAGCTGATCTGACGATGGAGCCGGAAGAACGTCACAGGAACACTATGATGAAACCATACAACCCCATCGTGTTTGGGCTCGTTAGAATCGTCTTGGCAAGTACTCTGTTGGGAAAAAATATCCAAGGGGCTGATAAAGGAGCCGGAAGAAGGCCATTGGAACTTTGTAATAAAATCATGCAACCCCATCGAGTTTGAGCTCGATTGATTCGTCTTGACGAGTGCTCCGATAGGAGGTGGTATACTTTTAGTTTTAACTCACTAACTGAAAAGCAGAAAATAATAATTTACTAAAAATAAATCTTCACGTTTTTTTATCACGTTTTATTAGGTTGCTTTCTTGTTTTTATTTATAAATATGGTTAATCAACCAATATCTACAAAAATTTAAGTGTAAATAATGACATAACTATAAAGTTTATTCCAATTTTGATAAAAATACAATGTGCTGGTATTTCGGAAATCAAATGAATGTTGGAAAAACAAGTGAAGGTAGGAAAACATTGTCTAGTGATCTGTAGTTGACAACAGGTGCAAACGATTTTCGACTTTATTGACGTTTAAAATTCGGTTGCTTTCTACCATAATTATTCTCTTTCATTAAAAACTGTTATTTTGGTAAATATATCAATAAGGTCTAAAATACTTGCACCAATTTTTTACTAGTGAAATTAAAAAATGGGTGCAAGCGATTTTCACCGACACAATGTTAAAAATAAAAAAAGCAAGATGGTGGCCAACCTTTTTTTGTTTTTTGGCTTGATTTCGATAAAAATCGGTTTTTAGTAATATTTTGACAAAAAATAACAATGAAATGTTGAAAATATAAAAAAAAAATAAAATGGCAGCCTACTTTTTTGTTTGTAGGCCGATTTCGATAAAACTGTGTTTTAGGTACTATTTAGGCAAGAAAATAACAACGCAATTTTTAAAATGTTTAAAGTTCAAGATGGCGCTTAACTTTTTTTGTTTTTAAGCTGTTTTCGATGATGCTTGGTTTTAAGTAATATTTTGACAAGAAAATATCAACGTAATGTTGAAAATATTAAAAAATCCAAAATAGTGGCCAACTAATTTGTTTGAGAACCGATTTCTATGAAACTCGGTTTTTGGTACTATTTTGACAAGAAAATAATAATGCAATGTAAACAATGCCAAAGGTCAAAATGGCTGCCAATTTTGTTTTTGGGTTGATTTTAATATAATTGGGTTGAAAAAAAGAAGAACAAGAAAAGAATTTGGCCACCACCTTGGATTTTTAATACTTTTAATATTGTTTTGCTGTTTTCTTGTCAAAATAGTACCAAAAACCGAGTTTCATCGAAATCGGCCCACAAACAAAAAAGTTGGCCGCCATCTTGAATTTTTTAATATTTAAAAAATTGCGTTGTTATTTTATTCTCATAATAGTACCAAAAACCGAATTTCATCGCAATCGGCCCAAAAACAAAAAAGTTGGCCGCCATCTTGTATTTTTTTTAACACTGCGTTGTTATTGTCTTGTCAAAATAGTACCAAAAACCGAGTTTCATCGAAATCAGCCCACAAACAAAAAAGTTGGCCGCCATCTTGGATTTTTTATACTTTAAAATTAGCTTTGTTATTTTCTTGTCAAAATTGTATTAAAAACCGAGTTTCATCTAAATCGGCCTATTGTTATTTTCTTGTCAAAATTGTATTAAAAACCGAGTTTCATCTAAATCGGCCTAGAAACAAAAAAGTTGGCCGCCATCTTGGATTTTTATACTTTAAAAATTGCTTTGTTATTTTCTTGTCAAAATTGTACCAAAAACCGAGTTTCATCTAAATCGGTCTACAAACTTAAAAGTTGGCCGCCATCTTGGATTTTTTAATATTTTTAACACTGCGTTATTTTCTTGTCGAAATAGTAGCTTAAACCGAGTTTCATCGAAATCGGCGCAAAAACATGAATTTGATTATTAAAATTAACTTTACCCCTCGCCTGCAACTTTCAGTTATTTCAATAGAACAATTTCGTTTTTTGAAAATCTGAAATGGTGTAGTATTTATGGTCACCCTAGTTTTGTAAAGGAATATTTCCTAAATATTGAAATTCTAAAATTGAAATTCGGGCGCCAAAGTCAAAATCGGAGTTGCCAGGATTGACACTTGAATTTAACACCACCTCACCGATGATAGCTGGTTAGCATTATTGTGAAAATCTTATTAAATCAAAAGAGTAAGTTCAGTTTTATTTCACAATACCTATGTGTTATTCTAAATGAATATTTAAGTAGTATATTTTCAATATTCCACTCCGAATCCTTAACTTTGATTTGGTAACGTACATTTTTTTTCCCTACCATCGTGGTATTATTGTTTAGTTATGGCAATTGTGCGAACGAGACATCCTCATCTACTTGGTGATGTTTCATTCACACAGTAGAGTCTTCAGTAAATGTCTTCGATAGAATTTCAACTCTATGACGAAGAGTATAAAGTTGAATTTCTTTTAAACGCATTGTGAAATTTTTTGTTGAGTACTCACTCCTTATATGAATCTCCTTGCTCTGAACACAAAGTGTTTGCGGGTTGCGTGTGTACCGACACTATCTAAGCGAACGGACTATACTTTCCATAGCCAATAATCTGGCTAGTAAAACAACTGCTTTTATTGAGCAGTCAACTATTGACATTAGTCATTCAACTTTGGAATCTGTTCCAAATAAAAATAATTATAACATTTTACTTAGTTCACGTAATAATAATGTTTCACATTTAAATTACCATCTAGGACAATAGAGGCGTCCTCTAGCCCTGACTTAACAATAGAAAAGCCAAAGTGTTTAAGAATTGTACACCAAAATATGCAAGGCTTTTTTGGCAAAGATTTAGAAATAAGCTTATTCTTAAACTCTGAAGATATTGATGTGTTATGTGTTACTGAGCATTGGTTGAAAAAGCACGAATTACTTTTAAGTTTAGATAATTATAAAGTTGTTAGCTCGCTTAGTAGGAAATCTACTATAAGAGGGGGTTCACTTATTATTCTACACAATAGTTTACAATGTAAAGAGCGTAGAGATGTAGTATCCCTCTCAATTGAACGAACCGTTGAGTTATCGTGCGTGGAACTTGATCAAATAATTATAGTATGCGTATATAGACCCCCCAAAGCGAATTACTCTGAGTTTGAGTCCACTATGGAGGAAGTTTTAAAAATAACTTGTAAGAAGAATAAAAAAGTCGCAATTTGCGGAGATTTTAATGTCGACATCTTAGACCCTAAAATAGCCAAACTGTCGAGTAGGTTCATAAACCTATTTAAATCATTTAATTTGCTACATATTTTTAATGAACCAACGCGTATCACACCCACATCGGCAACCTGCTTAGATAATATTTTCTGTAACTGTAATGTCATTGAAAAATCAATTTTAAATTGTATTAAATCCGACCATAGTGGACAATTAGCCTCCATTGAGCACCATCATGTTCCGCCTAAACGGGAAATAATGTGTAGGCCAGTAAAAAAACACTGTATTGAAAAATTCAGAACCAATGTCACAAGTAAAATTGAAACATTACCAAAACCACATTTTGAAGCCAATAACCTATATAATCATTTATTTAGCATAGTTCAAACTGAATTTAGTAAAACTTTTAAACAAAAAGTCATCAAATGTAATGATAGTACGAAATTTAGTGACTGGGCCACACCCGGCATATATAAGAGCAGAAGGAAATTATACGAACTTTATGCAGAGAAAGCTACTTCTAGTGATCCTAACTTCATTGAATTTGTCAAGAAGTATTCACAAACATTCAGAGAAGTCTGTATCTTAGCAAAGTCCAAGTACTTTGCAAATAAAATTAAATTAGCAGACAATAAAATTAAGGCCACTTGGAATATTATTAACAAAGAAACGGGCAAATCAAAATCCAATATAAATTCCTTCTGTTTAAAAACTGGTGATCAAACTTTTGAATCTGACAATGAGGTCGCTAAAGTTTTTGAAGATTTCTTTGCTAGAATACCTGTAGAAAATACCAGTACTCTTAGTGCTTGTCCCAACATCGCTGTCTCCCTTCTGGAGTCAAGTGTTGATAAGTGCAATGAAAGTTTTTCCTTTAAATATATAAATAGTGCAGATATCATTAAAGCTTTTAAAACAATTAATGTTAAAAAAACAGAAGATCTTTGGGGCATGTCAACAAGCATAATTAAATCAATAATTGATATACTAGCCCCTTACTTGGCTTTTATTTTTAACAAATGTATTGACGAAGGGGTCTTTCCTGATCTAATGAAAAATAGTAAATTGATTCCTCTTTTTAAATCTGGGGATAAAAGTGACCCAGCTAACTTTAGGCCAATATCTATACTACCAGCACTTAGTAAAATATTTGAAAAAATTATATATTCCCAATTATTAGATTACTTCACATACAATAATATACTTCATAAAAATCAGTTTGGTTTTTCCAAGGGTAAAAGTACTACTGATGCTGGAATTGCACTTCTCAAACATATTCTTGATGCTTGGGAAGAAAAGCAAGATGTAATTGGCATTTTCTGTGACCTTTCTAAGGCATTCGATTGCGTTGATCATCAAACACTATTAAAGAAGCTAGAACATTATGGTGTCTCTGATAAATCAGTTAGTCTTATGAAATCGTATTTGTACAATAGAACTCAGAAAGTAGTGATTAATAGAACTGAATCTACTGGAGCCCCCATCAATATGGGTGTGCCACAGGGATCAATATTGGGCCCATTGCTGTTTCTAATTTATATAAATGACCTTCCCAACTACGCGAATAATTTATGTGAAACAGTACTATTTGCGGATGATACTTCTTTAGTTTTTAAAGTAAACAGAGGTAATAACTGTTCGGACGAAGTAAATAGTGCCCTCTCTAAAGTTTCATACTGGTTTAATAGTAATAATTTAGCACTTAACCCCAAAAAAACTAAATGTGTTAAATTCTCATTACCTAATGTTGAGCAGACGAAATTAAATATTAATTTGAATGACGATGAAGTCGAGTTTATCGAGAGCACAAAATTTCTAGGTATCACACTAGATTCTCGACTGCAATGGGATCCACATATTGAAGCCTTGTCAAGTAGACTTAGTTCAGCGGCATTCGCTGTTAAGAAAATAAGGCTTTTAACTGATATTGAAACGGCAAGGTTAGTATACTTTAGTTATTTTCATAGCGTAATGTCGTATGGACTGCTATTGTGGGGCTCAGCTGCCAGTATTGAAAATATTTTTGTACTCCAAAAAAGAGCTGTTCGCGCCATATACAATCTACGGCGGAGAGATACCTTGAGAGAAATGTTCAAAGAAATAAATATTTTAACTTTGGCAGGCCAATATATTTATGATAATTTAGTTTATGTAAGGAAACACTATGATTCATTTGCTAAGAACAGCAATATTCACCAGTTCAATACAAGAAATAAAGATAAACTTGCCGTTCCAAGATTTAGGCTTGCAAAAACTAGAGGTTCATTTATGGGGAAAGGCATAGCCTTTATTAATAAAGTTCCACAACAAGTGATTGATCTTCCTTTGCATGAATTTAAAAACCATGTTAAAAAAACGCTCATGGGTAAAGGTTATTATAAAGTAGATGATTATCTTAAAGATCTAAATGCGTGGAAATGATGTAACACATAACTTGCTAATAAGTACTTTGTTGAAGTAATATAATAAGTCTATGTTGTTGCCAATAATCCTGTCACCCTGTTGTAATTTTCTGGTAACGATATATTCAAGTTTGTAAATATCGTTACTTATGGCTGTTACAGCTGATAAGTTTCTTGCGCCCGTTCTTCTTGTCAGCTAAAAAAGTCTGGAACGGGTGGTAGGAAAATATAGACGATTCAAAAGTACTTAATAATTAAGTTTATTTGAATAAAGCTTATTTGACTTTGACTTTGACTTTGACATAGTTAACATTTACTCTATGGCGATCGATGACTCAGAAATTTGTCTGTGATGGAATGCACCCGATGTCAAGTATCTGTCATCTCATGTCAATGTCACTGTCAGTCGTGTGATCAAAAGTCAAAATTGATCAAATCGACGACTTTTGTTTTGTTTTGTTGTTTTTGTAATAATTAAATAAAGGAAGAGCGAGCAAATAGAGTTTTTAACAAAAGATTAACAAAAACTAAATCGACCCTAACCTTACGTATTTATTGCTTTCTCTGTGTCCCTAACGACATGGTTAACGCATCAGAAAATTGTTGGGATTATTGTCCGTCAGAAATATTGTTGCTAATATTTGAATATCTTGATTTAAAGTCTTTATTAAATTGTATGACCGTCAACAAGAGATGGTTTGCGTTAGTGTCTAGTATTGCTAATGTAAGTGATTCTGCTTTATGAAATAACAAATACAACCTGGTCAAATTAACTTAACACCTGGATTCAATGACTTTTTGATCTGATACTTAAATGGCTGTGTAATTAATGGTTTAAATTAAATAGGCAATATGATAGTGGAATGATAGAACATGGTAACATCACTTGCAGCACAAACAATATGTGAATGATTTTAAGAAAACATTGCTTTCTACTCAGGTGCCAACTTAACTTGACCAGGTTGTAGAATAGAAGTAAAATAATACCACAATAAAATTAGGTACATACTTATGTCATGTACACTTATGTGTTATTCTGTATTTTGTAAGTTTGGCAAATAAACTTATTAAAACTTATTCACCTCAAGCTTAAACACTCACTAGACATGAAATAATACACTTAAACATCCGTTAAGTATCCGTTTAGTATCCACTAACAAGCATTTATTGAAATTATTTTGGTAGGTAATTAGTTGACCAAACCAAATACCAACTAATGTACCAAAGTACTTTCAATTAAACCGTGCAAGCATCCGTTAAAAAGTGCTTTGTTTCTTTAAAACCTTTATTATATCTTTGGTTTTAGAAATCATCCTAGAACAATAGAAGTTATAGGTACTTACTGTTTAATTTTTTCAGAATATAGGATGGGAGGATATGGTCAAACTTGGATTTTCTGATAAAGGAGCTTCTTTCAGAAAAAAATCAAAGCTCGGCTTTCAAGATATGATTATTAACCGCTGCCTTTGGCAGAATTTAAATTTAGCTATGCCTGTGTGTCAGCGTAATTTTATATTACATGATGTGGTGAATATTCATGTATACAAAGGTATAAGACAACATTGGTTTCACATTTTTTAAGTTTTTATACAATTATCTTAGTAATTTTATTATTTTGCAGGAGATTTGATTATTATTAGTTCTAGAGATGTCAGAGTTTATAATGTAGATGCTGAATGTAAAATAAAAAGTGTGGCTGCTTCATGTAAGTATAAATATTATTCCTTGGGGATTCTTTGTAATTTTTATTTACCTATTTATAAAAAAAAAACACCAACAGTGTATGCATTTACACAATTAAGAAAAAAAAATACAAATTAGGCACAGGTTCTGATGCATACAGCTTTACAGGTGAAAACATTAATTTTGTTTCTTTTTTGTCTTATTATAATAACATTATATTAAAATCCCTTAGATATATTATTTGAAAGTGCTTTTCTATGGACACTGCAACCCACACAAATCTTTGTTTTATTAAAGATATAAGTCATATACCTTTTGCATAGTATGCATGCTGCAAATGAAAGTATACAATATTTTTTTAGTTAGATACTTTTCGATATTATTTTGTCAGTATTAAGTACCTATAATGGTCTATGTTGAATAAACTGCCCCACTGCTAAAATGGCCATTCTACTAAAATTAATTTAGGGTCTAGTAGAATAGAATAACAATGTAATGGGAATGACATAAGCTAATGCTTAGCTCCTGTCAATCGAATTCATTGTCATTCTATTCTACTAGCGTTAATTTGAGTAGACCCTCTGATTTCATTTCATTACACTCCATGCAATGGGCGATGAAGATTAAGTGTGATGGGCACTTTTCTGTAATCATTGATTGCTGCTGATATTTGAATACCTGTGCTATTAATGTTGCTCAGCTATTCCCAGCCTCAGATCAAATAAAAAAGTAAGATATAGCGTTGCGAACAATGAGTGAGGCCGGTTTTTGATGGTACATGTGTGCGTACAAGGGGGCGGGCGGGGGCCGGGCGTCAGGGTTTTATTTATATGGAAAGCCAAGGCGTAGTTTCGGTACACGTGTGTGCGTGAACTGTGTATGTACACAGCCAAGGCGTAGTTTTACAGGCCTCACCGCTTTATCCGGAAGACTCCGTCTTGCTTTTTTTATTTGGTCTGAGTTCCCAGCATGTTTTGCTAGAGTTTTCACTTAACTCTTGTTACAGATGCGGATTTGGATGAAAATGATTATATGATAGCGGCACTACAGAAATGTGACTACTTAAAAATACTAAGCTTATGTCCAAAACAAGAACCGAATTCTGCCTGGGATGATACGAATACACAGGCTTTCACAGTCCCATTATACAAGTTAATATACTTTAATTATTTTCATAACTATAACAATGTTGTTAAAAATGAATAACATGGATGGATGTTCTATTTATTTATGTAGGTAATTTGGGTAGTTTAGTTTAGTTTTAGGATATTATGCTAAGTTGCATGATTTTAAAATTATTTTGAAAAAGAGCATGATGCTTTCATCTTGATTGTGAGAATCAATTTTAGCTGCACTATTAACTACACAACCACTACTAAAATCAATAATATATTAAGTCTATGACTAAAATGGTAATAATCAGACCCCCTAGCCAAAGTAACATTTGCAAATTTTCGCTATCGCTTCGCTTCGAAACATGTATGGATTTGACGTTTTAAAATTCGATAGTTAACGAAACCTTATGTCAATCCCATACATGTTTCGAAAGCGAAGTGATAACGAAGATTTGCCAATGTTACTTTGGCTAGCTAGGCAGGTTCCCAAGCTGTTTCTTCATTAGAATCATAAAATTATTCAGATGAATAAATAATGAAAAATATTAGAAAAAATCGGCTCACGGGTGAGCCGATTTTTTCTAATATTTTTCATTATTTATTCATCTTAATATAAAAATAGCATTGTGAATGCAAAAATCTAAAAGTTTATAAAATTATTCTTCATAAAATCAGAAAAAAGTCAGCATTAGAATTTGCCTTTATTCATTGACGATTTATTACTTGCTACAATAATATTTTTTTGCTTATTTTATCTAGACTGACTGCCTATAGTAATACGAATAATACGCGTTGATTGATGAGGCCGACGCAGCGTCGCTTGGCGAGACATGGATGATTAGTTGTAGCGTGAGAATGCTTTACATTATTATATTATCCTCTTTTGTTTTTTATTTTCATTTGACCTGAAACAAAGTCAAGTTAATTTGACACCTCTAACGTATCTGAAGTCATTATGGCAGACAAAATAACATCGCTGACTGGCTATCGTAAAAAAGAAAGGAGGATCCTTGAAACTTTTTGATCTATACCACAGAATATTCTATACATACTGTGTAACCTACAAATCTTGTGAGATAGCCAACAAGTTACGTTACAAATATTCTGATTAAACCATTGCCTTCTCTCTAAATATAAATAAATGCATAGGTACTTACTACGGACAAGACGTTAGGAAGAGAAATGTTGTTTAATGCTACCGAAAGCGTCTTCCAGTAATGTGCCAAATTGTCTTGACTCATCATCATCAGTAATAGTCGCCATCAAATTAAGGTCTGAAATATTGCATATATAGTGCATGCCGACAGTCAGTGGCCTTACCATGAGTTGATGCAGACTGTTTTCGCTACTGTAAACTATAGTTTTTTCTCTTTTACTGGAATTGACTGTGAGCAGTATATCTGAGAGTTTATGGTAGCGGAAACAATTTGCATCAACTCATGGTAGAGCTACAGTTCATTAATGTTGCACGATAGGTACTGTTCAACTAACGCTTACATTCCATCTGGATAAAATAATCATAAGATAGCAATTTGCTCCTTGCTGGGCACACTGCAAATGTAGCAACTTTGGACTTCAACTTTTGCAACTGCTTATGTTATGCCTGTAAGCGATTTGAATCCCTGTATCCTGAATTTCTACTCTATGTACAGTTTTCCTAATAGACTTCGAACCTAAGATCCGACGTCGTAAGGTCTGAAATAAATTGTAGAAAAGTAAATGTTACTTATCAAAATTCACCCAGTAATCGATAAGAACAAACTGTAAATCGATTGCTTAGCGCGAGCGAGCAAATTAACCTTACCAGTCGTAAAAATCGCGTCATGTAAATGATCGAGGAATCTATACTGTTTTTCCAAAGACATAAGATACATTTTTGCTCACCTTTGACGCACTTAACAGCGCTCTTTTTACATGACGCTTTAGATAGAGTGACAAAGTACTTATGTGACAAAGCGGAATAGAGCTAAAGTTGCCACGTTTGCACAGTGCCATGCCGTTTCAATTGAAAGTGTCGTAAACTCAATCATATATTCGTCCACCACTACTTTCAGAATCCATGACGACAACTGTTACGTAACCACTACAGACAGATGTCTTTTCACACTAAAATGGATGAATGAAATTTGGGATTGGAAGCTCCTTGCACGCCACTACGGGCACGGCGTGATAGTCGACATCAACTTCCACCAAGACGACGTGTTCGCGATGCTCAACTGGGGCGGACTGTTGCGAGTAGACATGACTACCTTGAACTTCAAAAAAGAGTTTAATTTCGACATACCGAAATATTCAAATCCAGTGCTGTTCCAAAAATACGGCGCTATAATAGCAGGTAAGTACTACATACCGGGTGTAACAAGACCTTCAACGAAGCCGAGGTCTACGTATTCTGCCCATCATCAGGACCATTTCTGTTCAAAATTATTGCTGGGAAACGATTTTGATTTTCGGTGTTAAAAAATCATTGCATACTTTACTACGCAATGTAACGCATACAACAGACCGCGCCTGCGAGTGTATGCTACACAGCTGCGTGCGGCCGAGTTGAAAGGCAACGTTTATGTGCGTGCTCATGAGATACATCGAGTGACGACGTTTTGAAGCCATTGTTTGTTACGAAATACTTCAAATTTTGATAATGTTTCATTGAACAAAAAGTAGCCAATAACGAATAAAATAAGATTTCATAAAATTTAGAAAAAAAGTTTTTGACTTTGATCTTCAATAACTTCGTAGCTATTGGTTTCCCAGGTATAGTCTAAAAGACAACAATGATCCTGATGATGGGCGGAATACGTGGACTTTGGCTTCGTTGATTGTCTTGTTACACCCGTTATAGTGGTGGCTATCTAGCTAATTATCTAATTAAGGACACCAATCGATTTTCATACAAACGAGGTTACTTTAAAGCTTTAGTTTTCTGCCAAGGATTGACCTCACTGTGATCTGATGTCGGTTATCCAGGGAAAGAAAGGAGGAGATTCAGTTCGCTTTACACACCCAACTGATTCTAAGAGAAATAAGGATATGTTTAAAAAAACTCGAAAGGTAGCATAAAAATGTATGGAAGTCCTGATACTGAAAACTCTGATCCTTATATCTCTTAGAACGCTGATCAGATCAGTTGGGTGTGTATAGCCATCGGTATCTCCTCCATTAATTCCCAGGCTGGCCATCATCAGATCACAGCGAGGTCAATCCTTGGCGGAGAACCAAGGCTTCAAAGTTACCTCGATTGTATGAAAATCGACTGGTGTCCTTAATCTGGCCACCACTAACGAGCATTTTACCCCACCTCTGTGGTTTAGTTGTTCATCCACTTGTGTTAAGACGAATTAGTTCAAACCATTCCATGTTAAATGTTGTTTTTCAGTGCCAACTGGTTCCCCATTCAAGTTTACCCGCCAAGACTCTGAACATTGGGTTTTTGAGTGTCCTGGCCTTACGAGCATTTTGGAACATGGCGACATGCTATTTCTTGGATTCGAAGACGGAAAGGTAATTACTTTCCACAACTACCATCACAATCACAGTATATTTTATAATCAGCCATTTTAATGTCCTCACTGCTGTTCTGGGGCACAGGCCTTCCTTGGATAAAGAAGCCCATAAACCACTACACGGACTCAATGCAGATTGGTGGGAGTTAACGACTGCAAATGTAGTCGGGACTTACGGCTTAACGTCGAAGCACTGAGGAGCTCGAGATAATAAATTCATTTTCAGTTAGCTATCTCATAAACAAACTTCTAAAACTCAATTTGATCCTGAAACGTCTCCTATAAGAGGTAGGAGGTCCTACACACCGTTGCCGTGCCGGTCCTGCCCACCGTCATAGCACAGTATAGATATTAGTTTAAAAAAAACTAATATCTATCTATACTGTGGTCATATTGTGTACTGTAACAGGCCTCGGTAAGGATCTTGAGCGACGAAAGTTTATGCGCAGAAGTCATTTTTAGGTCTCGTTGGCGGGTGACGTAGTGCGGGGCGACTGCAAACATGCGCAGTAACCCCCTCCAATGTCTCTCACCGCTCAGGATCCGTCCAGGCACCTATAGAAGCCATAATATAAGGTGGTTCCACAAAATAGATGGTTCCACATAATAGGTGGTTCCACAAAATAAGTGGTTTCAACTTGGTTCCACAAAATAGGTGGTTTCGACTTTCGCAGAACTACTCGCTCTGCGTTACCTCTATTAAAAAAATCTTGTGTACAAAAATAAAGTATATTTTCAGGTGAATATCTACGAGCCGCAAGGAATGGCGGGTCCTGAACCTACACCGATAATCAGCTTTTATGTGCAACAGCATATTGGTAGTAGTATAGTTTTGGAAGACCCAACTGTAATGAAAATGGAGGTGAGAGAGTCTGAAGCTGCCCACGATCTATTTGTCGCCACTAAATCTATTATACACCATTTCGCATTTGTGTACCCAGAGAGTATACGGAGGTTTATGTTAGAAGATTGTAGGTAGATAAGAGAACTATATAGTTAATATATAATATTATATAATTGTATGTTATCAAGTAGTTAAATTGATGTTATTGCTCGTAAATGGTTCATGTAAAGAGATCTTTAAAACAGATTCCAAAAAAGAAACAAGTATTCATTAAATCCATATTTATTTATAACAACAAACAATTATGTATAACCGAAATTGCTTTATTTGAACTATTATGATATGCAATAATACAACTTAGGATTCAATTTTAATATTAAGTAGGTACAATTAAGAATAAGTACATTAAAGAAATGAGATTTATTGACAAAACTACTTTTAAATTGCTAATACAGTTCACATTTAACAATATTTATAAGCAACGAGTACTGGTAGACTAGTTGTTGTCAACATTAACTATCAAATCAGATTTATAAGTTGAATTGTAACAATTGAATTCGAACAATATATATAAGTGAAAGAAATTTGTCTTTTCTCAAATACTTGCGTATAAACCATTTTAATTTGTAAAAAAGGGGTATGATCATCTTACCTAGTCTAGTACATCCATATTCAAATACATATACAAAACTCGGTATCGCTTCATAGTATTATGTAGTAAAACAATTTTTCTAAACAGTGTTCGCCGATTGACTCGCTACAGCTGCCTCGTTTGAGCAGATCGAGTCTCGAGTCTCGAACAGAAATGAGCTACTCTACGGTTCTTGAAAACGTTTAAAGGCCGCTTTCGACTCCTCGACTCCACGGCGAGCCGAGGTGATTTGAGACGTAGTCCTGGTGCGAGTAGGGTCGGTTCTAGCGGTCCGTCGCGTTGGGGTTGGTGTAGGAGAAGCCGCGGAAGGGCTCCTGGTCCATGGAGCGCAGCACTTGCGGCTCCACCGCCGTGAGGCGCGGCCGCTCGCCCGTGAACGCCTTGTCGAAGTATTGCGTGTCCAGGGGGTGCCGCTGTATACAAGAAACAATATTAGATTGTAGTCAAAATTACACTACAGACTACCAGGGGGTCAAGTCTGCTAATGTTTTCGTCAAAATCGTAGTTCAATGGTGTTTCAATGGTAATGCTTTTTGACACTGTTCTTATTTCTTAAACCCAAAACTGAAACACATTGTGTTTCTTAAACCCAAAACTGAAACATATTGTGTCTTGATTTTGGGTTTAAGAAACAAGAACTGTGTCAAAAAGCATTACCATTAGAACACCATTGAACTACGATTTTGACGAAAACATTAGCAGACTTGACCCCCAGGGCGATTGAACACCGCCGCAAAAATCTACGGTTTATTCGCCATGCGTAGGCTACGGCACGGTCGGCACTGTTATATGGATTATAAAATTTCGGGACTGAAAAACGATCGGGATCCCGGGATCCCGGTTTACGGGATCGAATCCTCTAGCTGAGAGGCCGCCATCGAGATAGCGCGCAGTGATTATTGAACGCTGGCTGCCGCGCTGGCTGTGGCCGGGTCGTTAGACGCCACATGGTGTAGTGTGACACTTACCACGCGCGGCTTGAAGGGCGCGTCGAGCTCGCGGCGCTCGAGGCGGTCCCAGTGGATGGGCCGGAAGAACTCCTGGTCGCGCACGTCGCCGTGCATGCACTCCGCGCCGCCCAGCCGCGACCGCGCGTCCTTGTCCAACAACTGTATGACAACACACAACATCATCCAACATGAATCAAGTCTGTGAGGGAGATTACATGAGGTCCATTCCATCAATCTGGTCCAGTACGAGGCATATATCTTGAAATTTTTTCGACGGAGTGGGGAGTGGGGGGGTGTAGGTAGTTCGCGCATTTGCTCTTGTGAGCGACCAATAGCACGCTCCCCTTTCTCGCGATACCTCACCGCTACGTATGCCCAAAATCCGCGTTCCGCGCAATTCCCACCCGATTTCAAGATATTTGCCTCGTACTGTACAAATTTTGGATCATCACTCTGAAAAAAATTCAAAGTCTATATAGACGACTGAATCCAAATATATTTCGAAAGCGAACCAATAGCAAATGCACAGCGTCGTAGTAGTAAAGTCATGAGCGCCCCTGGCAAGATTTGAATTTTGCGCCCCAAGGCTCATTTCTAAGATCATGAGCGTCCTTTGCAAGATTTGAATTTTGCGCCCCTGAGACATATTTCTAGGATAATGAGCACCCCTGGCAAGATTTGAATTTTGCTCCCCAAATCAGCAAAGCGCGCCCCCTGAGGGTTGCGCCCCTGGCAGTCGCCCCTAGCCTTAGCTATGACGCTGGCAAATGTAGCTTTGTATAGAGGAGCGTAGCCTGACATTTTCAAAATGTGCAGTATAGTTACCCTAGTGAGTATGGTCAAGGCCTCCTGCGATAGGAAGCGCGGGTAGGAAGGCATCTCATTGCAGATGGACCAGAACAGCTCGTCCTCGTCGCAGCCGCTGAACGGGCTCTGCCCGATCAGCATCTCGTATAACAGCACGCCGAACGACCACCAGTCGACCGTCTGGTTGTACTTCAACCCCTTTATTATCTGGACAATAAAATATTTGATTGAATCACGTCACTTGGCGGAAGTCCTAAACCATTGTGAAAAAATAAATATATTATGATTTATGATAGTATAATAGGTTACTTCCGCAAAAAAATATGCAAGAGACAAACCGAACTACTGCAACTAAAGGACAAAAAATCGGTGTTGGTTTACGCACGATCTAACTCCTGAGGATGTTTCGGGTTGGGGCGAAACACGTGTAGTGTAGTCTAATTTGTGAAGGTGCAAGGTGTGTTGCTGTTTTGCTAAATGCAAGTACCTATTGTGCACTGATATTTTGAGAGGTGTGCATGTACATTTTTTGCGGGCGGTGCATCTTGCATATATTTATTGCGGAAGTAAGCTACTAATTTCTTTTTTCACAAGGTACCTACATAAAGATGTTTTTGAGAAACCGTTTCATACGATTGGCAGTAGCCTCCCTAGCATGACCACCGAAACTGATATGAAAAAGAGATTTATCGACACTTACTTAAATCACTAAATACATAATCTTAAATGACAACATTTTGCTAGTCAAACGTCGAAAAATCGTAACCTACCTATATAATAATAATATCGTGTTTCGGTGTTCATGCTAGAGGGCAAAAGTAGCTGAACAGGACCATGTCACATCGATAGTTGCATTGCAATGCAATCAATGTAGTAGGGATGCTACTTTCTTAACACAGCGTTATTGATGCGTGACAAAGTACTAAATGATCTGGTATTTCTGAGGCCGACTGTTATTACAAAAGACTTGTCCGTGCCGTCTCGCAAAGTATATTAAAATTTAAATCACCAATAAACTGCAGTCATGATCGTGAATGAAACATGTAGAAAGAAACTAGTAAGAAGTAAGTAGGTAGTAGAGCAGAGGCCCTACTCAAACGGCCAACTTTCTATTCGTTTGAACGCGACGCTTAGTATTAAAGTTTTAAAATAAGCAATAAACCATAAATTGTCAATTCCATACAATACATCAAAGTCTGTGATTCATATAAGTTTTCGACATGTTATTTAATCGTCTATTGCTCATATTTAAGCTTTAAAAGTAAGCGTAGCGTTCAAACGAATAGAAAGTTGGCCATTTGAGTAGGGGGGCTGGTATTATTATGTTTGACAGAAGAAAATATCCTACCTCTGGAGCCATGTAGTCTGGTGTGCCGCAGAATGTGTCCGCGGTCTTCTCCAGGTAAATTTGGAGCTTGCACATGCCGAAGTCAGCGATGCGCACGTGCCCGTCGAAGTCTAGCAGAATGTTATCCAATTTCAAATCTCTGAAACAAAAAAATTAAGTACATGAATGATTTCAGTAGGTAACGACTTCACTCTGAGGGCAATGGAACCCGTTGGGGTGAATGCCACCGTGGACCCCCACACAGCGTAATGGCTGTCGGCTTTGGCGGCAAGAGGGCAGGTGCCGGAGGTTTTTAGTGGGTATTCCCTCCTCCCGGGATCCCACCGAACCACTTGGTTGGGTGGGATCACGAGAGACAGTCGTGGTGGGAGTTGCAACGCCGAAGTTGCGGTCCCCTCCTGGAGAGTCCCACATGCCCCCTTCCCGATCACCTGCGGGAAGGGAAGCGCGTAAATGCGTTTTCCTTCGGCATAAAAAAAGGGCAATGGAACCCACCACCACACCCCGAACACTCCATACAACCGCGGCGATGTAACTACTATTACTACCTCTACCAGCAAAAACAACTACCTATTACACAAGTATTACACAGACGCTACACAAATGAGATGACATTTTGTACACGCGCATCTGTGTGCATGAAGTCTAGGGCTGCCGATTACCGTGTGCAGTCTTTATTGGTTAGGTAGGTTAGGTACTTATACTTACCTACTTACCCAGAAACTTTGGTAATAATGATGTGATAATGGTGTAACTGCTCTTACCGCTGAGCTACCGAGACGTTAAAAGATTCGTTGTACGGATATCGTTCGTAACGGGTTTCCGTAACGGAGGAGCACTTACTACGGGTCTCTGTAGCACTACAACTACGGCTACGACGCTACGTAAATATGACTACGAATAAATAATTCAAAGATAGAATTAAGGTAATAATTATAGTCTACCTTTAATACAAAGTTCAAAAACTACAAATACGATACGACGGTGGCATACAAACAATGGAAATAACGTAGGCGATGGGGTCAAGGGAAACAATAACAACTTCCAAGCTGCAAGTTTCAATTTAATCGTAGCGTTATTACGTAGCGTCACGTCGTAGCGTTACTGTCCAACGTCTTTTGATAAGTCGATTACCTAGCAACTAAATCATATCCAAAATTGAAAGAGCAAAAATGTGAGGGTTTCCTAGGATCACGGTGCCGTCATATTACGGCCGTTAATTTAGCGGCTTAGAAAGTTGTCTATGTAAACAATACGGCGCGTTTTCGTGCTGGACACTGTAAAACGTCAAAAAGCGGTGCCGCTATTTTCGTGACGGACGGCCGTCATGACGGTGTAGAAAAGTTCGCCACTGTTTTTCAGGATAGCGGTGCTTCTATAGTTAATGTACTTATGTATATGATACGGTGATATATTTAATGCTAAATAATCTCCTCTATTTCTTTTTAGATAGGTACGTTTCAGGAAAAAAAGACGACCGTAACGGTGTAAACGGTGTTGTACGGTGTTGTAATTTTCCACGTGACTCCACCGTAAAGACGGCCGTCTTTTTCGTCCGTAAAATTACGGCCGCTATGTGAAGGCACCGCTTTCTTAGGAAACCCTAGCTTAAGATCCATATGTGAGACGGTCGTGGTGGGAGCCGCAACCGCAACGTTGAATGTTGCGGTCCCCTTTTCTCAGTATAAAAAAAGGTAAGAAGATCCATATATGGCCATAGCACTATCGTCACATCAACACACCTGTAGACAATGCCTCGTTTGTGCAGGAACTTGAGCCCGGAAACGATCTCGGCGGCGTAGAGGCGCGCGCGCGCCTCCGGAAACCGCCCGCTCTGCTGGATGTGGAACATCAGGTCGCCGCCGTTCAGGTACTCCATCACGAAGAATAGGTGAGACTGCAAATATTGTTGTACTCGTTAAGTATATAGCCGCGTGACGCACACTCTTGGACTAAGGCCTACCCTACCTCCTACATTTAATAAAACAAGTTATTTAACAAAACCCCTGTTTCCACATTTGCCAATTTTTTCGCCAATTCCTAATTCTCCAATTCTTGGTTCGCCAATTCCTGATTTGTCAATATATTTTTTTTATTTATTTTAGATATTGGTGAATCAGGTTCACCAATTTCTAAAATTTTTATTTTTTTATAATTGGTTAATATGCTTTTGGGGGACTTGACCCGCCTAGCCACTAGTCTACAACTACAAAAGACCAATGAGGCGATTTACCTACATCATATTCTAGATATTATACAAAAAACCGGCCAAGTGCGAGTCGGATTCGCGCATGAAAGGTTCCGTACCGTTATTTATACAACATTGTTGTTTTAATTTAATTATATATTTATTTTTGATTTTTGAAGTGAATATACAACTAAATACTCTGTGAATCCTATTTTAAGAGTCTACTTGTTGCCGTTATTAATATCGGCGGGAAAAAAACACGTTTGTTGATTGGGAGCCCCTCTTAAATATTTATTTTATTCTGTTTTTAGTATCAGTTGTTATAGCAGCAACAGAAATAAATTATCTGAGAAAATTTCAACTGTCTAGCTATCACAGTTTATGAGATACAGCCTGGTGACAGACAGACAGTCAGACGGACAGTGGAGTCTTAGTAATAGGGTCCCGTTTTTACCCTTTGGGTACGGAACGGAAGTTGATGTGCATTCTAAATACCTGTTATGTTACCTGTGGAGCTGAAACTACAGTGGAATACAAAAGCAGTAACTCACGTCCGTCTGGAAGGTAACGAACAGATGGCACAGGTAGGGGTGGTTGGTGCCGAGCGCGAGCACTTTGCGCTCGATGAGCGTGCACTCCACGTCGTCGTCCTCCAACACCACGTCCTTCTTGAGGCACTTCACGGCGTAGTAGTACTCGGTGTCCCGCAGCTCTGCTAGCAGCACCTGCGAAAATATTGTTCACTTAGTTGTGTTTTTAGATTTGTTAATTAAATTTTTTTGGATAATTTTGAAATGTTAAAAGTCGGTGAAACAGTGGAATCGTTTCTGAAAAAAAAAACTTTATGTTCTTCCCTCAAGTGAAGAAGAATAGGTGGTAGGTACACTTAGATACCTAACCCCCTATTCCTATATTCGAAAAATGATTTCGATTTCTTTTGCTTACCGGTGGTAGAATTTTAACAAATCCTATCTAACTGCAGCGAGGTGTGAGACAGGGAGATGTTATTTCTCCGAAATGTTCACAGCTGCGTTGGAAGACATCTTTAAACTATTAGACGGGAAAAGACTTGGACCTAACACACCTACGTTTTGCCGATGATATAGTTCTTATGGCTGAGACCTTGGAAGATCTGAACACAGTGCTCGAAGATCTCCGTAGAGCTTCCCAAAGAGTGGGTCTCAAGATGAACATGGATAAGACGAAAATCATGTCGAATGTTGTGCACGCTCCAGTTCATGTTGGGAACACTACACTTGAAGTTATTGACCATTACGTATACCTAGGACAGGCAGTCCAGTTAGGTAAGTCCAACTTCGAGAAAGAGATCTCTCGTCGAATCCAACTCGGATGGGCAGCATTCGGGAAGCTTCGAAAAATCTTCGTGACTTCAGTGTTTTAAGACGAAAGTCTATGACCAGTGTGTGTTGCCAGTGACGACTTATAGCAGTGAAACGTGGTCGCTAACTATGGGTCTCATAAGGAGGCTCAAGGTCACCCAGCGTGCGATGGAGAGAGCCATGCTCGGCGTTTCCCAGCGTGATCGAATCAGAAATGAGGAGATCCGCAGGAGAACTAAAGTAACCGACATCGCTCGAAGGATCGCTCAGCTGAAGTGGCAGTGGGCTGGACACATAGCAAGAAGAACCGATGACCGTTGAGGCGGAAAGGTTCTGGAATGGCGATCGCGCACTGGACGACGCTCCGTGGGTAGGCCCCCGACAAGGTGGACCGAGACGATCTGGTGAAGGTCGCGGAAAGCCGCTGGATGCGGGCAGCGCAAGACCGATCGTCGTGGAGATCCTTGGGGGAGGCCTATACCCAGCAGTGGGTATCGTCCGGCTGATATGATGATGATGAAGTACTTATATGGACCTAATGTCAAAACAATACCATCCGTAAGCAAAACTAATCGTTTTCGAATATAGGATCTGCCCTTAGAGTATTCTTCTATCACCTATATCGAAGGTATTTTAAAGCTTAATATACTGTACGAGGGTGGATGACTTTTTAATGAAGAAATACTTTTTTCGGAATATTTTGTTTTATTTCTCTACATAATCTTATTGTAGCTCTGCCTATTTAGTCCAACGAAGGTCCTGCCTCTTTAACCCATTATTTTTTTCTTTCATCGCCTGAAAACTTGTAACTGAAATGAGGGCCCATTTCAGACACCACCTTTTGGTTTGATGAAAATCTTTGCCCGCCAAGACATTTATTCATGTTTGGTAGGAGAAAAAATCTTACTGGGGTTGAATCTACAGAATAGGAAGGATTCGCATTTTTATTCGATGAGTTTTGATGTCATGAGTGCCGCCGAGAGGGTTGACAGGGTCATTAAGAAAAGTTAGAAGTCGCTTGAGCTTTTTGTTTCCAAAAGTATAATCTTTTGACGAATTTGAAAAAAATGTAGTGTAAAGATGCCTTAAGGAGTTTCTTTTTAAGACACAAAAATAAATAATGAAAAAAAAGTATTTCTTCTTTTCAAAGTCATGGACTTATCAAACCACCCTCGTAGTACTTAGCGTGAGTGGACAAAGCTGGACCTATACCGTAACGGGCTATGTTTTCGAGCTATGTGGACAAAAGTTTATAATTTAGTAAAAAAAAAGAAAGTATTAAAATTACATATAATGATACTACTTATAATAATCTTAAATAAATAGATATTATTTACGAATTGAATGTAAACAAAGTTTGTTTGGACTTCGTTTGGACAACGAATACCTGTCACTGATAATTATCATCTTATCTCTCAACTTTAAAATGTCACATTTAAATTAGTACAAGTAAACACGCCCACGTCCGTCGCTCACCTAACAAATTGTCAAAAACAAAATTAGCAGCATTAACTTTTGATATATGTCCCCGGAAACGTGTGTGACAGTAGCGCTGTGGGGTTTTCATTAAATAGCTCGAATATATCACGCTTTCTCCGTATTCTTGGCCCCGGCTCAAAGGCAACTGGGCCGAGCAGTGTGACACCAGGAAGCCGCTGGAGGCTTAGGGTTGACGCAATAGGGAAATGCATATAAACTTTTATCTACACCCGTGCTTAATAGTACATTATGAGACAAGTTAGCTTAGGTTGCTCATTGTACACAAGGCTGTGGGTTGCAGCCCGAGCCTCACGCGAGGGCGTAACTCAGCCGAGTGTGCAATAAGCAAGAGCTCACGAGTTTCATACGACGTTTTTTAACATACTTGCGAGGAAAAACAAAGTAATTTACCACACAGCAACAAATACGACAAAAACAAAATATGATAATTAATTATGATGGGAAAACGCGCGTAGATTTTTTTTGTTTTTTTCACACGCCCAATGCAAGAATATTTTGCGAACAACAGGGTTAGTGAACATACAGCCTACCTCAAAATATAATTTTAAGTGATAAAATGCTAATATTTTAATATTTTATAACAAAATATTATGAATAATTTGATAATAATAAATATTTGTTTGATTTATTTAAGGGCTTACACGTTTATTTATTCCAAAAATATCTATGAATTTCAGAGGCATAAAACCTTTTTGTTGTTACTAAGAAAATAACTGTATTACCCGGTTAAATTGGGAATGCTCTGTTTACTCGCATAGAAATTGAACTAAGGTACCTATTTAACTTTATAGAGATAATTCTATAACCAACTAGTGTTTTATATATTATTGCACGCGTTTGTTATAGCTCGGTTTATGACCCTAAAAGCGATGTATTAGGGCTCAATTTACGAGCAAGTGTGTTGAAAAATCCTTTATAAAACGTTCTGAAACTGTTAGCTTACTACCAACATTTCAACCAGTTGTTAGTAACTACAATATCCGAAGCGAGAGCATGTCGCGCTCTTCCTCGCGCCCACGCCCGACGAGTTGCATTATGAAATTCAGTACAACATTATAACACTCGTTCGGATGATCTAATGACGAGGAGGAGGAGTGCGACAAGCCCTCGCTTGGACATTACTGCTACCATGACACTGGTTGTTTCAATGTTGCCAATAAGCCATCGTTTCAAAACTCTTTACAGAGGACGGTGTAAATAAAGTCTTGTATAAAACTGTACATTATTAGGTATTAAAACACTCATGTGATAAATACACATTTGTGTTTAATACCCCTCATTATAATACAGTTGCATAAATAACTATTATGAGCGACAGCGAAATAACATTATTCGAACCTTTGAACATAGTATTCTGTGACATAGTTAAAGATCGTTCGTAGTTAAAACAAGCAAAAGATATAAAAACTTTAACACACATGATTCCCTTCCTACCTAGTGAAATTATTAGTTTAATGTCAACGAAGTTATTTCAAATGCCTCTGCAAATAACGGTTTGGACAATATTGCACGTATGTAAATACTGTTATTTATTCTGTGGTTGTACGTACTAATACATTTTTTGACTTGCATGAAATCAACAAATACTCGCGAAGTAGGTAGCGTCCCTTTTTACCCACGACGGACGGAACGGAACGGAGGCGGTATATGCGTTTGGGGTTAGAGGTTGTGCGTTTGTTTGTTTGTTTATTTGTTTTTTTGTTTGTTTGTGTGTTTGTCTGTTACCATTTTCCTCGGAAACTACTAAGCCGATTTCAATGCGGTTTTTTGCATTCAAAAGGTTTCACTTCAGAGCAGGTTCTTAGACATGTTCCATAGTAGTAGACCACCAGGGGGCTCTGCAGCAACCAGATAAGTCAAGTTTGTCTATTACCATTTTCCTTGGAAACTACTGGGCCGATTTCAATGCGGTTTTTTGCAATCAAAAGGTTTCATTTCAAAGCAGGTTCTTAGATATGTTACATGGTGGTAGACCACCAGGGGGCGCTGCAGCAACCAGATAAGTCGCGCTTGAGAAGTTCTCTAAAACTACTCAACTGATTTCGATGCAGTTTTCTGTAATGGGTTTTCAAAGATCACGTTTTCAAACTGTCTCTCAAAATGCTCTACTGTAGGTAACGCTAACAATGTTACATGAAAAAAAAAACAAACAGATAAATGACGATCGATCAAGGTTCGCTAAACACAGTGACGATTGCAACTCGTGACACCGACGACGTTTTTTATATTATAAGCAGTAGTTGCGTACGCGACACAATCGCGATGGGCACGCGAGGGATGACGACACGTGGTGCGTGACGTTCGGAGGTGGACGACAATGCCGACTAAAATAGATGGCAACTACAGATGCAATGTGCACGCAGGAGGTCTGATTCATGCAATTTTATTATGTGATAAAGTAGGGCATTTAATGCGAAGGTTCGTTTGAAAACCGGTTGTTACCGAATTTCCATTTCGGAGAAAGAGAGTAGACTTCGTGTTGATTTCCCTAAAATCGAAACGATCATCGTGCCGTTAAGTCGGAATCAATTTTAACACACTTCATGTTACCATATAACGTAATATTGGTTTTGCTTAGATACACTTTTGCCAAGCTATGAATCTTTCTTGTCAGGATTTTCCTAGTAGTATAGTAATAAGTCTTTACCTATCTATGAAATTATATTTCGTTGGTTTTAATGGAAAATTTTCAAGAAGTTGCATTTTTCGTACTACCATTTTCTTTGTTCATTTAACAACCGTGAACTCATGTAACAAAACTTTTATTTACTTACTAATGTTTAAACACTTTGCTAACGTATTCCATTTATGATAAGCGAAAAAAATAAGTTTTGGCTAAGTACAACCCTTGTACAACCCCTCCGGTCACACAGGGAAAGTGGCGCCGCCATTTCAATATCATCTTTCGTTGACCAGACTCTTATAATTCGATATAACATAAAGATATTACCTATTAAATATTTTAAATCATAGTTGTAATAATTTTCTCTGTATGTGACAAAATATCGGCAATTTTAATTACTATTAGTAACAATAAGCTGCTTGTTAATAAAGAAACTAGAGACCTTATCTCCTCTTATTCTGTTACGCTTCGGAGTTGGGCTCAGGTGACCCGAAGCGAGAGCTGCAGTGGCAAACTGCCATCAACTGGGTTACGGTCAAAGAATGCAATCGATTTGCTCGGGTTATAGTTTAAGAAAATGCTATAAAGATTTTAAAATGTTCCGTAATTGAATCGCCTAATAACCAAAATGTTCTTAACGAATGCATTTAGAGAAATTTAAAACAAATGTTTTTGATACAACAAGTATAGTATTATTCAATATTCAAAACGTTTCTTTCGAAATGAGACAAAACTCTACAGACATAATCTTAATATATAAAATCGTAAACTGAATGACTGACTGACTGACTGACTGACTGACTGACTGATCTATCAACGCACAGCCCAAACCGCTGGACCTAGAGACTTGAAATTTTGCACACAGATACCTTATACAGTGTAGGCATCCACTAAGGAAGGATTTTTGAAAATTCTATCCCTAAGGGGATGAAATAAGGGATGAAAGTTTGTATGAAAGTCCCTCAGTTTTGAAGCTAGGATCTTCAAATTTTGTGTTTAGGCTGACAATTGAAAATTAATTAATACGGGTCTCGGCGTTTTTCCAAATTCTACCCCCGAAGGGGTCAAAAGGGGGATGAAGTTGTGTAATGAAGAAAATCCTTTATTTTCGAAGTCAACATTGCTAAATATATAATTTAGGCTTATGGATGGAAATCTAACGCAACGCATATTGTTATTGTTAGTATTTCAACCCCTAGGGGGATGCAATGGGGGTGAAAAGGGGTAAAAAAACCTAAAAATAGATATGGATGTCGTTATTGGGGTTTTCTGGGATGACGATTGCAAAAATAACATTTATTTTGAAGTCCAACACGGTGGACATGATGTCACCCTCAAGGGGTGAAAATGGGGTTCAAATTTTGTATGGAAAAATAATATTAAATGGACATTACAACTTTAAACTTCGTAGGAGCACGTCTAAAAATAAATAAGCAAACATATATTTTGTGATTTTGAAAATCAACCCCTTAGGGGGTAAATGGGGTGAGTAAACCTAAAAATAGATATGGATATCGTTATTGGGGTTTTCTGGGATGACGATTGCAAAAATGACATTTATTTTAAAGTCCAACACGGTGGGCATGATTTAACCCCTCAAGGGGTGAAAAAGGGGTTCAAATTTTCTATGGAAAAAATATTAAATGGCCATTACAACTTTAAACTTCGTAGGAGCACGTCTAAAAATAAATAAGCAAACATATATTTTGTGATTTTGAAAATCATCCCCTTAGGGGGTA
This sequence comes from Agriphila tristella, assembly GCA_928269145.1. Taxonomy (NCBI): domain Eukaryota; kingdom Metazoa; phylum Arthropoda; class Insecta; order Lepidoptera; family Crambidae; genus Agriphila; species Agriphila tristella. The sequence goes on along the minus strand of OV743436.1, from coordinate 21,894,063 downwards.
AATGGGATGAGTAAACATAAAAATCGATATGGATGTCGTTCTTGAGGTTTTATGGGATGGTGATTGCGAAAATGAGATTTATTATGAAGTCTGACACGGTGGACATGATTAAACTCCTAAAGGGGTGAAAATGGGGTTCCAATTTTGTATGGAAAAATAATATAAAATATACATTACAACTTTGAACTTCGTAGGAGCACATCTAAAAATAAATAGGCAAACATATATTTTGACTTTGAAAATCAACCCCTTAGGCGGTAAATGGGGTGAGAAAACATAAAAAATCGATATGGATGTCGTTCTTAATGTTTTATGGGATGGTGATTGTGAAAATGAGATTCATTTTGAAGTCCAACACGGTGGACATGATTTAACCCCTAAAGGGGTGAAAATGAGATTAAAATGTATGGAAAAAGAATATAAAATAGACATTACAACTTTAAAATTCGTAGGAGCATGTCTAAAAATAAATAGGCAAACACATATTTTGTTATTTTGAAAATCATCCTTTAGGGTGTAAATGGGGTAAGTAAACATGAAAATCGATGTGGATGTCGTTCTTGAGGTTTCATGGGATGGTGATTGCCAAAATGACATTTATTTTGAAGTCCAACACGGTGAACATGACACATCATGGACCTGGACCTGGACATCCACATCCAGGTAACGGGAACGGGAACAGGCATGGGCACAAGCACGGGCACGGGCACGGGCACGGGCACGGGCACGGGCACGGGAACAGGAACGGGAACGGGAACAGGACGGGAACGGAACGAGCTGGAACGGAAACGGAACGGGAAGGGAACGGGCATGAAACGGGAATGGAATGGGAACGGGAACGAAGCGGGAACGGAAGGGGAACGGAACGGGAACGGAACGGGAATGGGACGGGAACGGAACGGGAACGGAACGGGAAAGGAACGGGAACGGAACGGGAACGGTACGGGAACGGAACGGGAACGGAACGGGAATGGAACGGGAATGGAACGGGAACGGAACGGAACAAGAACGGAACAAAACGGGAACGGAACGGGAACGGAACAGGAACGGAAAGGGAACTGAACGGGAACGGAACAGGAACGGAAACGGAACGGAACGGAACTGAACGGGAACGGAACGGGAACGGAACGGGAACGGAACGGGAACAGAACGGGAACGGAACGTGAACGGAACGGGAACGGAACGTGAACGGAACGGGAACGGAACGTGAACGGAACGGGAACGGAACGGGAACGGAACGTGAACGGAACGGGAACGGAACGGGAACGAAACGGGAATGAAACGGGAACGATACAGGAATGGAACGGGAACGAGAACGGGACGGGAACGGTAGAGGAACAGCACGGGAACGGGACGGGAACGGAGGGGAAAGGATTGGGTACGGAACGGAACGGGAACGATACGGGAACGGAACGGGACGAGAACGCGACGAGAACGGGACGATAACTGGAACGGGAACGGGAACGAGAACGGGACGGGAATGGGAATGGGAACGGGAGGGGTACAGGATGGGAACGGAACGGGACGGAATGGGAACGGAACGGGAACGGAATGGGAACGGGAACGGCACGGGAACGAGAACGGGACGGGAATGGGAATGGAAACTGAAGGGGTACGGGACGGGTACGGAACGGGAACAAGAACGGAACGGGATGGAATGGGAACGGAACGGGAACGGAATGGAAACGGGAACGGAACGGGACGAGAACGGTACGGGAACGGGAACGAAAACGGGACGGTAACGGGACGGGAACGGGAATGGCAACGGAGAGGGTACGAGAACGGGACAGGAAAGGGACGGGAACGGACGGGAACAGAACGGGAACGGGAACCGGAAACGTAAAAATGACTGGTCAGATCTTGGTTGAAGGTTCTCTAAGGATTTTCTCTAACATTCACGCGGACGAAGTCGCGGGCAGAAGCTAGTATAATAATATTTGGAAGACGGATATATAAATCTTCATACTCTATTAAAGTGAGGCAAAATTACGAAACTTTGTCTTGGATGAATCATCCAAGAACTTTGTGTTTTTCTAAAATTCATCTCGTGTGGATATGCTTGTTTCATCACCTGCCGAACCGAACAAAGGCAAATCAAATTATTATTAGATAATTCTATATTAACCTACCTCTACGATACGACCTCTATATATGAGGTTAGGTAGGTACATTATACCTAAACATTAATAATATTTTATAGGCTTCGGTTTCAGTTCTTGATAATTTCAGACCAATAAATAAAAAATAAAAGTAGACGAAAAAAAGAGAAAGATGAAAGAAAAGTGTGACTTCAAACTCTGTGATAACTTTCGAGACAATATAAAATTGTTTTGGAAACAAGTGAAAACGTCTCGAAGTGGATCACATAAGTCTAAAATGAATGTGATAAGAGATGAAAAAGGTGAGCTAGTGACAGATGAAAAAGGTGTACTACAGGAGTGGATGAAATATTTTGAGAGTTTGTTTGAGGCGGATGGCTCTATGCTAGAAGCCTCGGATAAAAGGGTGGAAGACGAGGAAGAGACAGAAGTGGATGAAAGAGATATATATATGGATGAGATTATTAGTGCAATGAAGAGCATGAAAAAAGGGAAAGCAGCAGGATATGACAGAATTACTGTTGAAATGCTGAGAGGTGGGAAAGAGCTGGTTGCGTCCTGGCTGTGCCTGATCTTTAATAAATGTTGAAACAGTGGCAAAGTGCCGGAAGATTGGCGTAAAGCCGTGGTCGTGCCGCTGTACAAAGGGAAAGGGTCACGGCAGGATGCTAAAAACTACCGCGGGATCAGTCTTCTCAGCATTGTCAGTAAATTGTATGCAAAGGTACTGATTGAAAGAGTGATGCAAAAAACTGATCAGAGTATTTGGGATGTGCAAGCGGGATTCAGAAAGGGAATGGGATGCACGGATCAGGTCTTCTCCTTGAGGTGCTTAACCGAAAAACACCTGGCTAAGCACAAAAAGATTTACTGTGCCTTTGTGGACCTGGAGAAGGCCTACGATCGAGTTGACAGGAATGAGCTATGGAAGGTGTTGTCCGAATACGGATTGGAGAGCAGACTGATTCATGCACTGAAATCTCTCTATGAGGATTCCCGTGCATGCGTCAGGATTGACGGCGTATACACTGACTGGTTTGGCATCTCTAGGGGTGTCAGACAGGGATGTGTTGCGTCACCATGGCTCTTTAATCTGTTTTTGGACAGTTGTATGAAAGGTCTGAAAGAACGTGACTGTGGGGTTGTGATGAATGGGACTCAAATCAAGTGCCTTCTCTACGCTGACGACCAAGTTATACTTGCGTCTTCTGCGCAAGAGTTGCAGGAAATGATGTCGGTTATGAATGAAGATTTTGTGAGAAAAGGGATGAAAGTGAATGTAACTAAGACTAAAGTGATGGTGTTTGAGAGAGATGAAGAAATGACTGACTGTACGGTAATGTTAGGTGGCGAAAAAGTGGAACAAGTCCGTGAGTTTGTATACTTGGGGAGTTTGTTCACAAGGGACGGAAAGAGTGAGGAAGACATAGAAAGACGAGTGAAGAAAGGAAATTCGGTGAGTGGTGCTATACACTCGGTTATGAGTAGCCAAACCGTTTCTGCAAAGGCGCGAATGGCTATTCATAACGGAGTGCTGGTACCGACACTGATGTATGGAAGTGAATCTTGGGTATGGCAGAAGAAGAATGAAAGCAGAATAAATGCGGTAGAGATGCGATCGTTGAGGAAAATATGCGGAGTAAAACTGAGTGATAGAGTGAATGAGGTGATTCGCAAAAGGTGTGGTCTGAAAGATGATATAGTGACAAGAATTGAGAAAGGAATGCTCCAGTGGTTTGGTCACTTAGAGAGGATGAATGAAAGGCGAATCACGAAAGAGATATACTGTGCGAATGTGGAAGGAACGATTGCACGAGGGCGTCCCAGAAAAACCTACGCGGACCAAATAGAGGTTATTATAAAAAAGGCTGGTGTACGCAGTGACAAAAACCGCAGGGCATGTATGAAAAGAGTGATGGATATGAATGAAGCGAAAGAAGTGTGCAAGGATCGTAGCAGGTGGCGATCCATAGTCTCTGCCTACCCCCATGGGAAACAGGCGTGAGTGTATGTATGTATGTAAATAAAACATTTGCACCTACAAATGTAATTCACATACCTAATAGGTTTTTATTGTATCATAATGATGTGTAAATGAAGAATACTGGGAAAAACATTATCAAGATTTTTGAGTCTTCAATATAGGAAGGTAGGTACCTGAAAACTTTTCAGGTACCTACGTAACTCCTACTAAACCTACCTAACACAAAAATCTTCAGTGAAAATCTTCACTCAATTCAGTGAAAATGCCACTAGACACTAATTTAGTCATTAAGGTAGTAGAGGAAGAAAACCCAAAAAGTAAAAAAAAAAGTACAATCGGCGTCAGAAAAACCGCACCTTTTCTTCAAAGTTAATTTAATACCATATAATTTAATGATAAGTGTTATTATATACTTCTTCCCCTTCGGACATAGCCAATAGTCTTTAGAAACCGTTGGAATACTCGTCAAACGGAATCAATTACTGAGATTGAGTTTCCGAGCACATTACATTGCCTAATTTTATTGCAATATTTGAATAACTTCATGGGCAATAGCATCCATCTTGGGTATTCGTTTTTTTAATTGAACTGTTGAAGTGTGTTTTTTCCATCATCTCGATAGCGAATTTACCCGCATTTCCTGAATTGACCCCTTTTATTTCCCTTTTGTAGTGGCGCTGTAACGATTAAAGCGTTATTGCTAATAACGCTTTAATCGTTTAATTATGGTAAGTTATGTTAAATAAATCAAACACTTATTAAAAGAAAGCTCATTAAATGTACTTTCAATAGATATCAACATTTACACAATAAAACGTTAGCTAGCAATAGCAGATGGCCAAGTCTAAACTTAGTGCCGAAGAGGTGCGGTTTTTGTGACGTCGAGTGTATTATTTAACGCAAAAATGGTCAAGTAATAATATAATTAATGTGTGTGGATTAAAAAAAATCGTAGAGGGATCGTCAATCGCCACCGTTGCGTTACCTTTCTTAGATCAATGAAAATCATCTACATTTTCATTTCATCATACAAAAGTTCAACTACAGCGGAGCTTTACGGATGCCATACATAACCGATACGATACTACCACATATCTATGTGGTATCATCTGATAGAAGATATAAAACATAGGATACTTTGGCACGACTCTGTGTCATACACATTACTATTACAATAAAGCATTATGAGTTCATTGTACCGACTTAAGAATAGTAATTGGTTGGATATTAATTATCTTATTCTTTGTGTCTTTGAAGTGTAATGTCTCGTTTTTCCTAGTCATCTTGAAAATTAAATGAAGTCATACGCTAGATGACTCTGATGTTTGTTTATTTTAAGCATCATAAGACAAATGAGTAATTATTTGATTTATTGAAAGGATTTTTTTTGTAATTCTTCTTTGTCATTGGAAATAGGTTGAAAGCTTGAAAGATTACAAAGAAATCGTAATTTAGGAAACGAACGATTTGTAAAGTGTGTCAAAGAGATATGCCAGAAATATTCGTAAATATATAAATATTTTTGTAAGTAAATAATAAAAGATGAATGTGCAATAATTTTCGAGTTAGACGAGCGACATGACATGTCAGGGAAATGTGAAAAAAATCAAGCACTAGACAAAGATATTAATTTCATATCATAGTTCGAAACCACCTTTTCAGTTTTGTTATAAAATTGCGTAGGTATATATAGGTAAATGTCATTGAAATTTGAAGTGTTCTCCAGCGACCTACTTCCAACCACTCTATTCTGGTAGACACAGGTAGTTCGGTCTATTTTCATTTGATTTCCTAACTGTTTGACACAGTTTACCACTCGGCGACCATTACACCGGAGCATCGCCCGCCGCCCGCCCATTGTGATATAACTGACATTTATAACCCGATAAACATGGTCTGTTTAAATGGAAATAGCTGGCTTTGGAATTAGATGCGATGATTTAGAAAATGCTGAGCAACGCAGCATCAAAGCAGTAATTTGGTAGATACGTAGCCCACTCGAATCTTCATATTGGTACTTGAACCTAAATTCCTTCTAAATTCAGTTCGGAATTAGATATCTGTTACTTATACGTTTTTTTAAATCAATTTACTTATGTTTCTGTATTAGTTTAAAAATCAATTCTTTATTATGTTTAATATGTACTGCTAATATCTTACGTCCCATGCCGACATCAAAGTTTTGTTGCATTTGTATAACTTTTTTGTCTTTTATTTTAATGTAAGTAGTGTAAACAAAAATCTCATTTGAAAATTCTTCAACAGCATTCAAAAGATTTTCTGAACCACGTAAAGAGACCCGAATAGGACGTTAAAGTGATTAATTTTGCAAAAGTGTCATCACCATATCCATTAGGTAAACGCGAAATAGAATGCCAAAGAACAACAATGTCAATAAACAGGTGATCCGAAAAACGAATGTATAGGTACATTATTTATGAGATACGTAAAATATGACTTACATACATAAAATATGACTATACTATGGCAAAGGAAAATAAAAAAAACTATGTTCCATACTGTTTTCTTCGTCGATAAACGAATAAATGTAGCGAAATTTGGTTTTAGAGAAATGTGTGGCAAAATCTTATTTACCTTTGAAAAGTGTGATTACTTGGATTGTTTATTTTTATCACATCACAAATTACTTAGAGCACAAGACACCATGGCTCCACGATACCTTTATTTGAAATTCTAATAAGGATTAACAAATATTTTAAATAAACTGTGATTGCTCATTTGCAAGGCGAGACGCTAGGGGCTCTTACTGTCAAAAATGTTGGCACATTGTCACTTAATTCTTTGTCTCTTTTTTTCACAGACCGTGTCCGTATAATGTTAACTTCTCTTTTCCACGCTTTGTTGGTCTTTTTGAGCGCAGCGAAAATTTTTCTATGTCTATTGGTAAACGCGTCTTGCATGGATTGAATTTTTAACATGTCTTGAGTCCAAGGTATGATTATAAAGTTCTTGGTCCGAGGGCATCTATATTGTCACATCTTTATACGATGGCAATGTCACATCGTGTATTCGTCCGTCTCTCATCGAACGCCTCATAGAATTCATCGTTGACTAACGTTTTGTTGTAGGTAAGACGACGTGCGGCTTTTTTTTCTTGGCAATATCCCTTGTTTTATTTCGCGTGTGTTATTTTGGGACGTGTTCGCCTACGTTTTGCATTTTTATGATTTGTCTACCAGTCACAAGATCACGGATATGGTAAAACGACAACTTTGCAAATTAAAAGAGGTTTTTCTAGATTAATGTTAGAGAAAAACATGTGCTCCTACTAGAATTCATGGTTCTTTAAAGATATTTTTACCGGGTATACCATGTCATGTGAAATTGTTGAAATAAGCCTTACGAGGGTGGATTGATAAGTCCATGACTTTTTAATGAATAAAGACTTTTTTTCGGAATATTCTGTTTTATTTCTGTACATAATCTTATTGTAGCTCTGCGTATTCAGTCCAACGAAGTTCCTACCTCTTTAACCCATTATTTTTTTCTTTCATCGTCTGATAACTGGTAACTGAAATGAGGGCCCATTTCAGACATCACCTTTTGGCTTGATGAAAATCTTTGCCCGCCAAGACATTTATCAAGACATTTGTTCATGTTCGGTAGGAGAAAATATCTCACTGGGGTTGAATCTAGAGAATAGGAAGGATTCGCATCTTCATTCGAAGAGTTTTGATGTCATGAGTGCCGCCGAGAGGGTCGACAGGGTCATTAAAAAAAGTTAGAACTCGCATGAGCTTTTTGTTTCCAAAAGTAACAATTATTTGCCGAATTTGAAAAAAAATTAGTGTAAAGATGCCTTAAGGAGTTCCTTTTTAAGACACAAAAATAAATTATGAAAAAAAAGTATTTCTTCTTTTCAAAGTCATGGACTTATCAAACCACCCTCGTATATGCCTGAAAATGCCTGTCAAGTTAGTAATAAAAAAAACTTGTAACTTACAGAATATTTGATTTGTTTCTCTTTATTCGTTAGCGTTGATACGGTTTTATAGCATTGGTTTCGTAGACGGCCAAAGGAAAGTAGTTGATTTAGCTGTTTATCAAAGTACTCTCCAAGTACTTGTTTGTTTAATTATTACCCCAATTCAAGTGGAAAAATTGAACTAATTTTGTATGTATTTTCATCAACACTGCCTCTTTAATTCGATATTTTCTTTTTATATTCTCTTAGGCATTTTATTAATCAGACCATCAGACATAATTTGTTAAGCCATTTCCTGTTAGAATTTTTGATGGTCAGAATCAGAAAAATTTTTTTTTTAAAACAAGCTTTTATTTGCTTTTAATGCTTACGCACGCACACGTTAATACAAAAAGAACTAAAAAGTTAAACACGTTATTGAAAAAAACTTTAACATTTTTAATATAAAATAACGAATGCAACAAACGTAAATCAGGTTTCCGGTTCCAGTTTACATAATTATGTAAATTAATTAATTTTACTGCCTACTTTACCTACATTAGAAACGCTAAAAGAAATATAATTATTAAAATTTTATTCTACCCCTTTTTAGGGTGGTACAGCTTACTAATATTAAGGGCCTCTGACCTAAGCCGTGGACAGACAGACAGACAAATAAATACCGAACAGGTGAAATTAAATAAAATCTTGTAAAAATGTAACCCATTAGATGATAGAGTGGCTTCGAGTAGGAATGTAAACATTGCCTTTCAAAATATTTCCATACGCTAATTGCTAATATAAATAGACTTGCGTTTCAGAAAATAAATAAGGGCAGTACTCCAATTCTCGGGCTAATAAGCACCAACGGATTTCAACTGCGACATTTGGACGTCTCTTCTTATTTTATCTTTTAGGAATGTGTTTGTTTGCTCCTTGTCATTTAACTTTTAGATTAATCATTGTCAATGATATCGTAGTAAGTAACTAGAGTCTGTCTAAAAGTCGGTTTACCTGAGAAATTATTAAATTATTAAAAAAAACTCATACTGGTAACCCTGTTGGTGCTGTCAAAATTCTATGTTGTGTTTCAAAATTCAATGTTTACAATTAGAATTTTGACAGCACCAACAGGGTATTACCAGTATATTTTTTTAAATAATTTAAAAATTTCTCAGGTAAACCGACTTTTTAGACAGACTCTACCTACCCTTATATGTGAAGAAATCGTTATGTTTTGATTAATTTTGTGATTAATTTCATATTGATGCTCATCTTTTAAATTATTAAAAATTGACTATAGCTCCAAGTCAGTAATTTCAATAAATATTTTATATAGGTACTCATATGTCTACTACTATCTATATTTTTATGTTTCATAAATATTTTCCGTATATAATGTTTGTTAAAATACGACGTTACTTATGTGTCGAGTCGAGTGTGTGATCAATTTATTATAATTAACTGTAAAGAATAAATGTGACATTGATGAGTATATTTATCAATGTTTTTGGCTTGTTTATCTATCCAATTTTAAATGCAAATACATGGCAAATACATTCGACCAGCTCATAACACGTTATTGAGGTTTACGAAATGTTAATTGAAATTGGCTCGTGCCAAGTGGCGTTCTTAAGAAAAAATGTCTCAAATCAAGGTAGATTGGTAGAGTATGATATAAAATAAAGTTGAAAGTATATAATTTATATGTAAAATAATATTAACACATAACAGTAAGAAAATATAAACACTATATTCATTATTATATAGATATACAGCTTGACCATAAAGAGTTGACAAAAATTGAGGGCGCCACTTTCTATGTAAACACGTCAAAATCACGAATAAATTGGCAACACTTACTAAATTTTGTACTGAAAAATTTTAGTTCCATTTCATTTAATTTCAACTCTTTATGGTCAAACTGTAGATAAGTCATTATGTAGTCATAATTGTAATAGATATGCAACTGTTGTATAATTAGGTATATTAAAACACGAATTTGGCTTTGTCACATGAGTAATAATTACATTTTAATGATTGTCACATAAGTAATAATTACATTTTAATGATTTTTTAGAGATTTACACCAACCAAGACCCTAAATAAGATTCGATGTAAGGAAAAAATTAAACGAAAGAATAAAAATCGGCCGTTGATCAGCGCTATAAGTAACCCAGGCCTTGGGTTGCAATGAGCAACTAAGCTCACTTGTCTTCAAATATACTATTTTTTAATAGTAGTGTAGCCAGTGGCTACTGATCTGAAAAAAAAAATTCGGCCGGTGGTGTTGGCTAAGGTATAATCTCCATTCTGCTGTCACATCCGTACATATGTAAAGACGAAGTGACTTTAATTTTTTCACGCAACCGAAAATTCTGAAACTTTTTCTTTTGTTAAGAAAGCTAATTCCTACATATAAAAAAAATATTCAGCCAATTTGATTTTTTCAGGCGTTGCCCATTGAAAGTCAAAAAATGTTAGACGACATTGATAAAATAAGAGTATCTGCTAAATCTTTAATTTTCTATAGCAAAAGCGGCTTAGGCACAGAATACATGCTTAGGTTTAAAAAAAGGTATGTACCTACCTTTTGAAACCGAGGTTGAATAACCAGAGGAAGAAAAGACTTATTTCATTATCAACTAGGCAGATAACTTTTACTTGGTTTTGATTGATATCCGTGATGGATGCTTATAAAAGTAAATACTTGACCGACATACAAAAGCGAACATGAGTTATTTCTCGCAGATTTCCATTGCATGTAAAGATACCCGCACATTGTGCCATTTTTAAATCTGAGAGCAGTCGCGTTTCTGGCACTCGCCGATACTCATTTGGGTCATCGGAAAAACAAACAATGCTAATTGTTATCAAGAATCGTTTAGCGAAATTATATTTTTGGATCTTACTCGAAAATTTTACTTGACTGTGACACTTTAATGTAAAGTTTCGTATTTAACAGTTTTTGTAAACCTAAAAGTACTTAATGTAAATGTTACCAGCTAAACAAATTCTACCATCATTGTTAGAATTACCTACATAATAATTATTTAATTTTTACTCTAATTATGTACGATAGGCTACTTTGCGCAAAATAAATATTTTTTATATTTTTTTATAAACTCAGGAAAAAATACAAAGTTTTGCAATTGATTTGCTAGACTCAATTTGCAACAAACATAACATTATAATGTATTTTTCTAATGCGGTACCTGAAAAAGTTGACCGCTTGCCAAATATCATCATAATCGGTTTCTTTAATAAATAAACTAAAATTAACTTCATTATGTGAATGACTGACTTTCAGACTATAGCTGAAAATTCAGCACTTTTAAACTTTTTGAATAAATAGATGTTGATTTTATTCTTTATATAATTTTTCCCCAATTCCCAGTAATTGCTGATAATGTTTTTTTTATAGAATATTTAAACTACACTCAGCGTCATATCAGAAAAATCGCACCTTTTCAAAATGTTCTTCAATGTTAATTTAATCCTATCTAATTTAATGGTAAGTAAGAGTTGTTATATACTTCTTCCCGTTCGGACATAGCCAACAGTCTCTAGAAACCGTTGGAATACTCGTCGGACGCAATCAATTACCTACTGAGATTCATTTTCCGAGCAACATTACATTACCTTTTTTTTTTTGCAATATTTGAGCAACTTCATGGGCAATAGTATCCATCTTGGGTATCCCTTTTTTTGATTGAACTGTCAAGTGTGTTTTCTCTATCATCTCGATAGCGAATTCACCCGCATTTCCTGAATTAACCCCTTTTATTGATCGAAGCCTTTTATTTTCCTTTTATGGCGGGCGGCGCAAGCAATAACGCTTTAAGCGTTTAATTTATGGTAACTGTTATGTTAATTAAATCAAACAATTATTAATTGAAAGCTCATTATACTTTCAATAGATATCAACATTTACACAATAAAATGTTAGCTAGCAATAGCAGGTGCCCAAGTCTAAACTTATTTGCGAAGAGGTGCGATTTTTCTGACGTCAAGTGTATGTCTCTTTAAAAACCTACGTAACTTCAGTTTCCCATCCCTATCACTGAGAATTATTTTATTTCCTTTATGATAGTTTAGTTTGACTGACACTTACCTTGCCAAAGCTGCCTTTTCCAAGAACTTTGATGAAGTGGAAATCTTCGATGTTATATTTGCGGAAGCGCGGGATAGACCTGGCTGGTGGGGTGAACCGCCCCGTCTTCCTGAACAAGCCGTAAGCTGTAGACTGCTCTGTGGAGGTTACAGTGGAATTAGTATCGACACTTAGTCATTAGTATCATGAAGTGTAGGTGACGGACGAGCGAGTGACTTAGTAACAAAGGTGCTGATAAACGGCAAACCATAACGCAAAACAAGTGCAGTGTATAGGTAGTTTTAACGAAGAGCATAATAATGGGAATTCTTTTTTTATTTAAATTCAGTGCAATGTGTAGGTCTCTTTAAAAAAAATCACGATAGTCAGACGATGTTCTTTGATCAATTTGCTTGATTTTGAACCTTATACATGAGTTAATAATATCACGGAGTGGTATCGCAAATACTATTACAAATAATTGCAATAGGCCCTCAGTACAAGATACTAAGTTAAATAAATCTAAATTTTCTATATCAAATACATTCAATCAACTATGTGTACAATACGAATGTGCAAATTTAAAAATACATGCATAATTAATATTAGGTATAATTTATAACGATGTGTACCTATTAGCTTAATCACAAGCACAGTTCGGATGGTTGCGCGTGAGTTGAATTATTGGCGCAACTGTGTTGGCATTTCGCAATTTCTCGTCACATCGAGATTCATATCGATTATTAACAAATATCCCGCTTGTGCCACTGACACTACAATGATTAAACATTGGCCAAGCGCGAGTCGGACTCGCGCACGTAGGGTTCCGCCAAAAAAATCAATATTCTGTTTTTGGTATTTGTAACAGAAATACTCGTACACTATCTGTGGATATTTCAACTGTCTAGCTATAGGTGCATGAGATACAGCCTGATGACAGACAGACAGACAGAAGGACAGTGGAGTCCTTTGGGTACGGAACCCTGAAAATCAACTAACACTAGGTGGCTAACACTTTTCTGCTAAATGTTCAATTTTGGCGAACGGCATTGAACTTGGAAAAGTTTATTTTCTTACGACATAATGACGCACATTAAACATTAGTGATATCACGAATCTAGTTCTCCAGACGATTCGGCTGAAACAGATGTGAAGTTTCGATCGAGTGTTTATTTTGATAGACTAAATTACAGTGCGTTAAGAATCTTTTTTTGCAATAAAAATCATAATTATCTTCTGTCTTTTTTACCCGACTGCAAGAGGGTTATGTTTTTCGCACGTATCTTGTATGTTTGTTTGTATGTGTGTTTGCTCAGCAGTATGGTTCTGTAGTCTGTTCACGGAAACGAGTTAGTAGAGCGCTATCTCACTCGCACAATTATATTTGCTGCGGTTATGTTATGAGCTTTACGCGACTGGGTATTAAATCTATTTATCAATATAATTAAGTAAAAGGCAATCGATTACAAAATTATCGTAACGTAATCGATTGCAGATCGAGCGCGTCAAAAGGTCATCGACAACGTTAATTCAGGAAAATGTTTACGTCCACCACGCTGTAGTACTATGTGGCTATGACATAAGCGGCATACAACATCTGTGATATATTAATTCTCTTTCACCTCGGGTGGGATCGCGACCGAGCTGCTAAAAATATTAGCTTTGTACAATATCAAGGTTAATATCAAGAGATTTCGGCCGCACTATCGCGATTTGTTCTTTTAATTCGTTTCAGCAAAACGAATTGCCATTTTGAATCATATCACATGGAGAAAAATTCCAGGGCCTTTTATGATCAATGAAAACATACTTAACCTTCAGCTTTTCTCCTTAAATAAGCTTTTATTTTTTCCTAAACAGCTGATGATGAGAACTTTCGGGGTAGGTAGTGATGATCAATAAATACCAATAAAAAATTAAGGCATATAAAGTTCCTGTGTTATACTACCAGCCAGGAAGTATTATTTAAGGTCGAGTGGGAGAAGAGAAACACTGAGGCAAGTGAAATCGCTACAGGTACTTTATTATTGCTAGTTCTATAACTTTCGCAGGGGTCACGGGTGGGGTGACCAAAAATATATTATCTCGAGCTCCTCCGTGCTTCGGAAGGCACGTTAAGCCGTTGGTCCCGGCTGCATTTGCAGTCGTTAACACCCTCCAATCCGCATTGGGCCCGCGTGGTGGGTTATGGCCCGTCCCCATTATCCACCCGTAAGGAAGGCCTGTGCCCAGCAGTGGGGACATTCAAAATGGCTGAAGGACAAACAAATGCTTGGAAAATTTTACACAGCACCATCAAGCCCCAAACTAAGCAAAATCTTGTAATATTGGGTGCTAGACAGCTGATATACAACTTATATACTTTTTAAATATATACTTATTATACATAGTAACACCCAAACCAGTCACAGAAATCAAAATTCATCATTTCAAATCGAACCCGGGACCTTTTGGGTGGTAAACTGCACCACTGAGGTATGACGAAAACAAAGTATGTTTCACTTCCCCACTTGATGTTATTTGATCTATACTTAGTTGATGACAGCTTGTTGTATGGTCTGTGCAGCTGACTTATAATAAGTGATTCTCATCTTTTTAAAGAGTCCCATCATCTTATTTGGCACCGAAACTCATTTCTATTATCACATGTTGTGTTTTGACGAATGTTCGTATCATTGTGTAGTCTTATTAAATTACAAAGTACAAGTAAAAGAAGAAGAAATTACAAAGAATTTCCTGATTTGGATTTTTTACCTACCTATATTTTTCGGGAATGTTGGGTTATTATTCAAACATTATTTCACAACGGGAAATGTTCTATGATTCTATCCCGGCTTTTCGTGGACAAGTTGTTCTGTAAAATGTATTTTTACAGAAAAATATAGGCAGTCCCGGCTGCATTTGAAGTCGTCATCATCCACCAATCCCCATTGGGCCTGCGTGGTGGGTTATGGTCCATCCTCCTTATCCACCCATAAAAAAGGGCTGTGCCCTAGCAGGAGGCAGTAAAAAATCGCTGACGTAGAATATTTTTGATTTTTAAAATAAGAGTCAAAACAAATCCTTCATGCAGTTGGGAATACTTAGTAAATTTTCCAAATTATGAAATGTCTCGGTATGTTTTAACCGACTTCAAAAAATGAGGAGGTTCTCAGTTCGTCGGATTGTTTTATTTACGTTAAACTAACGCTGAGATCATTCACTCATTCAGAAGAGAACGCGGAAATGGTAGGTGAACATTTTATCTAGCATTTGCGGACGTTCTGAGCGAAAGTCCTCCCGATTTCAACACCTTTATTTATAGACACCTAAAGCATTTCGCTAATGCCAATAGTGTCAGGAGGAAAGAAATATTATCAAGAACTAGAAGGTTTTCTACAAATAGAACTACTTGTACCTATCTTGTTTTTCTCGTAGAAATAAGGGCTTCTGCACTTGTGTTGCGTTGTTTGAATAAGGTGCATCACAGACAAAAAGAGAACAATGATGATTTATTAAGGTTTTAATTTTGATGATTGTGTGTGGTATCGTGAGTCGTGTAAGTTAATAGCTGCAAGCAATGTAAGAGACAATTTTGAAAGCAAACTAAACTCTAAACATGACAATGCATTTAACCGACTTCAAAAATTTCAAAGGTTATCTATTCGTCGTTTATTTTTTGTATGTTCTTCCTCTAGTCATCTAGTGTTATGATCAACCACACTCAGCATAGACGCCTTACCGAGTTCTTGTTCTAGCACATCAGCCGCGTCGTGTTTGTGTCCAGCGCTTGTCGACGCGCCGCCCGGACTTTCGCCACCTGTGCAAATGGCATAAAGTAATCTGCTTTCCACTCGTTTTTTACATTACTAAAATGTGTTTAGATAGCTATATTCGAAAACCATAGGGCTGAGAAGTGAGAAGAAGAAAGAAGCCGAAGATGGAGCGAGCTTGCCCAGAAGAGGCCTATTTGCTCGGGCTTATATCACTGGGTTGTATGCTTGCGCCATACTTTTATTCACCATAACACTTAATGTGCAAGGATCCCTTGTGACTGAGGCCTCCCATTCGCATGTTTTTCAGAGATTTTTAGTAATATAATGTTTTTATGTCTTGAATTTCTTTTAATTTAAATTTGCGAACAGCCCTCGTTGTTTATTCTCTTTTTGGAGCTGTCAAAAATTTAATAGACTTTAAGAGCAATTATAACACGATACCTATAAATCTACAGAAAACAAATAAAGTGCATATAGTAAATGTACAGTGTTTAAAGTAAAAGTAGTAAGAAGAAGTAAAAGGAAAGTGAGGAAAGTAAATAAGAGTTTAGATTTCAAGGGGCAGCATAGACTCTAGTGCATTTGTTATTGATCGGCCAAACTTATCTTAAAACTTAGAGTGCTTCTATAAAAATTTTTTTAGCACACGCTTAGAGTGCTTCTATAAAAATTGTTTTTAGCAGACGCTTTTGTTTTTACTACGGACACTTGTTCTTGTTGACTTCTGTATTGATAATAGTAGTTTATGAAACTGACACATAAAGAGGGGTATTAAAACACGAGTGTGTGTTTAAAAACCGAGCCGCAGGCGAGGTTTTTAATAGTATCACACGAGTGTTTTAATACCTAGTTATGTGCAATTTCATACACTACTTTATCTACACTCATACATTTGGGATTGAACCTACTAAATAAAAGATCAACGTTAAAAAAGAGAGAGAGACTTTGTTTGTATTAGCTAGGTACCTACCTTGTAATAAGTCATTTCCTTAGCTGCATCTAAAATATCGGGCAGAGTCCATTTTTTTTCACATTTTAAAGCAAGAATTAAAAAAACCTACAAAATTCAGTAAGTATAACAAAATGTAAAAATTAAAATCAAAACTTTATTTGAAATGCTTTAGAAATGGCGCGCATTCCATTAGAAAAAAAAAGATGAGTGCATTCCAACAATTTAATCGCACTAAGTTATCGATTACCATAGAGTGCATTTTAATCAATGAAAATATGTGGGAAAATATCGTTGTTTTTTTTTAATGTTACGGCACTGCCTTCTTTTTGGATTTGCCCTGTATCGTAATGAGAAAAAAAGTTATTTTATGATGCAGTTGACTGCATCGTAATGAGTTTATTTTTTAATTTTACCTATCCACGAAAATAAAGTACGTATTTATATTACCTTTTTTGAATTCATATTTGGAACATTACGTTGTGAGTGTAGATAAAAGATTTTTCGACCTTAACTTCTATTTTCTCTCTTTGATCGTTAAAGCATAATATCTGCTTTCGTGTTACGTCATTTAAATGGCTCACCAATTTTCTTTGTAATGAAAAAGCAATATGCTTACCTATTTATATTGCTTGTAGTAGGAATTGGAATAAAAATACGCCCGTGGCGTTTGAAGCTCTGCCAGATAATCGACTATTAGTGCAGCCATCGATTTATTGTTACGGGACGATACAGTTTGCTGGCATTCGTCCCCATCCGTGGTCTGGTCATTTCATTGATTGATATGTCACATAAATCAATGGGAATTGGAATTCCATTTGTCTATTATTAAGAATCGGACGTGATTCATAAACAGGTGATAACAAAGAAGCAAAATGTCAGGTGATTACAAAGAAGCAAAATGTTGATCCTATTGTAAAATAAAACTTCCACTATGACCTTTAAGACTTCAAATTGACTTCTATATTAAGATTAGACGCGAATCGTGATGTCAACCATTTGTTTAAGTTAATTTCAGCAGCAAAGTGTAGCTATTTATTCTATACAGGTGAGAGGCGAGTGATTGGCCTCTGTCCAGACTGTACCAGCATCTTACTCCTACGCAGCACTGTATATCCGTGGGTTCAAACAAATACGCACAATTCTTTATGCGTTATTACCCTATTGTCTCGTTTTGTATGTAATGAATTTAATAACGGTTTTTACTCACCTAAATTACTGTGGTAATTTGAAACATATTATTTGCACAGTATATTTTGTGACGATTAGATTGAATCACTTCCAACCATAACAGAATTTTGTTTTCATTGAATCTTCTTTTAATTTGCTTATTGATATAATATTGATGATGAAAGATTTAGCTACTTCTTTTATCTTGTGATTTGAAGTATTTTTACACGTGCTGCTAATAATAACCGTTACAGACGATAGCTAGCCAATAAAACATAGCTTTATTTTGAGCGGGATGTCTGACGTATCTGTGACGCTAATGTTTTCAATACATGTTCAATACAATACGACCTCCAATAAATCGAACAAGTATCTACCTATATTAGAACTAGCTATGTACCCACCTTTGCTGGACGAGTTTCGGGACGCCAACGCTTCGACCAGGAGCCGCTGGTTCACCCCGCATAGATTTGCTGTCAACTTTTCGCACTTACGATGGCAGTTTACGTCACAGTCTAAAACAAAAATCCTCATGTCTTACGACTAACGGAGGGGCACGTAAAGAACCCCTTCAGGATTATCCGCTTTTAAGCCGTGCAAAAGCAGCGTGCATTCGAGGATTTCTATACATTATTAGTGGAAAAGTTAGTTGTGAAAAGTGGTGTATTTGAATTTATGTTTATACTTTTTTTACAAGATATAAAAATAATTTACCTTTTTTGATATTAACAAATCCTGCTGGTGATGTAGGTGCCGACGAATCGAATCCCGAGTCATTGGATCCGGTAGAAGTTCTTCCATCGGTATTGTTTTCACATTCGAAGAATTCCGTTGAGGCCTCACTAGCCTCAGATTCACCTTCTTCATCTGAGGATTCTTCCTCAGAAGAAGATTCCGATGAACTCGATGAATGTATTACTTGAGGAGCTTTTTTTTGAAGTGGTCTTGGAGTTGCTATCAATGGCCTTATTGCAGGTTCATCTTTCACTGGTTTTCTCGGGCTTGGAGCCAATGGCAATTCAACTACTCCTACAGGAGACAATTTGGTGTTTTCCTTATTGATTTCGGCAACAGGAACATCTTCAGCCTTTTTAACCTCTCCTACAATTACTAAAGTTTCTTCAGCTTGCTCTATTTTATCTGGTTTTGGAATGTTTTCTAAATCCGAAACAGGCTTAGAATTTTGGTTTGGTGCAGCAGAATGCTCATTGGATATTGAACTTTCAGCACTATTTTTGTTCGCTGCAGAGCCCTCCAGCTCTTTAGTTTTACTATTTGGTACCACAGGAAGTGATTTCTTTGTTTCTAATTGTTGAGGAACAACCTCGTCTGATTTATCCGATGTTAACGTGTTGCTCTTATTTTTATTATTTTGCTCTGTCGGTGTTTTGCAAATAATTTTTGGTATTGTGAGCTGAGGGACACTATTGGGTTCATCTTTTATTTTATTTTCTGTTTGTTTTTCAATCTTAATGCTATCGACTTTCAAACTTTTTTGATGCTCACAAAGTTCGTTGTTAGATGTAGAATTTTCTGTTGGTAGCAACTCCTTTAATGCGTTTGCAGCTTTTGGTTTATTTTCTTGTGATTTTCTAGGTGGCTTTTCAATCTTAATGCTATCAGCTTTCAAACTTTTTTGATGATCACACTGTTCATTGCTGGATGAAGACTTTTCCTTCAATAATTTTTCAGTTGCTTCGTGGTTTGGTTTTACTTGGTTTTCTAATTTTTCCAGTGTTTTTACTTCATCGGCCCCTTTTTCATCACCCGGGATTTCTTTCAGTGATTTATTTTTCAATCCTTTTTTAACGGCTTTATTAGATACACGACTCGAAGAACATGCTCCATTAGATTTCTCAATGATAGCCATATCCTTAATTTTGCTAGAACATCTTTGGCTTGCTGTATTGGAATTGTCCAACTCATTTTGCGGACCATCATTCTGAATTATAGTGTTCGCTTTAAGATCTTCTACTTCGTTGTCTTTATCCTCTTTCAAATATATGGTATTTACTTTTGATTCACTATCTATTTTACCTGTAATATCGATATGTTTTTCAAATATATTTTCACATATGACTTTTTCATTTAGGTCCACAGACTCTTTTGTTTCAGATTTCAATATTTCTTCATTAGGAAAAGTGGATTGCACCAATTGTTGTTTAAAATCTTCTTTCTGTTTGTCACAAGATTGATTTATATAATCGTTCGTTATTTCTGTTTTAAACTTTGAATTATCAACTTTTGCAACAGCAATCGATTCCTCATTAAAGTCTCTGTTACGACTAGGTAGTTTTGATAATTGCTTTAAGTCTTCAGATTTACTATTATCCAAATTCTCTTCTGCGTTAATATTTAAAGAGTTATCAGTTTCAGTTATAATATTTTGAGTACTTTCGGAAGGAAAGGTCAAATTCACATTGACACTACTTTCCAAAGAAAGGTCATTGATACTGCTTTCTGAATCCATTTGATTACAATCATTAGTTCCATTTTCTTCCTCTGGAAACCAAAATAACGCTCTCTTGTGTTTTTCCTTTGAGTCCTCTATATTTTGCCTTCGTTTCAATAAATAAACAGTTTCCCTTTTTCCAATTTTATCCCAAAAGTTACCGTCTTCAGGCTCAGGCGATACTGCTTCTTCGTTAAATGAAACTGCACTTTTAAGTTTTTTCTTGACACTTCTCCGGTTTTTATCATTTCTTTGAAGTACCTTTCCCTCATCGTCTTCCTCAAATTTATCTTCAGAAGTGCTGTCAGTAATAACGGAACTGTATGTTATTTCTGTTTTAGGTTTGTGCAATGTTTCTTCCACAGTAATATTTTCAACTTTAAACTTCAGCGGACTCTTAGGTGGTGAAACATCAACCGATGATGATGATGTAATCTTTGCTTTTAGTTTAGGCTTAGGTTTATTTTCATTCTTTATAGAAATTCGTTCTTCAATGGGAGGTAATTCGGAGTTCGTATTTGATTCACGTGGAAACTCAGTAATAGAATCCAGCCTACATATTGAACCTCCAGAAGCTGACTTTTTTAAACTTCTTCGTTTTGATAATTGTCGCGTATCTTTAGTAGATTTAAGAGTATCATGTAAGGAATGATCGGATTTAGTAGTTTTCAAAGGATTATCAGAATTTGTTCTTCTAAACAGCTGCAAATTTTCATGTTTATCATCAGTAACACCAACTTTACTTAAATCTAAGCCTGTTGTACTCAGATTTTCTTTCATAATCAATGAATCTAATAAGCTTGCTTGCTCCGCCAAAAGTTCCATTGAACAGCGTCGATCAAGGGATTTACTTATAGTGCTACACGACGGAGCGGTAAATGTGCTGGGAGGGCTCTCTATCATTTTGGTTTCTTTGGAAACTACCTCATCATCATCGTCTTTTATTATGAACTTTTCCACTAATTTCGTTCCTAATGATTTCTTTGGTTTTTTACCTTTATAAATTAAATCTTCTGACAATTTCTCCCTCCAGCCTATGTTTTCGGTTGGCTCCTCTTCCTCTTGTTTAGATTCATGAGACTTTAAAGTCTTTTCACTACCTATCTCCTGTTTTGTCCCTTCAGTAGTACGAGGTGAATCTCTTTCACGTCTTTTAATGGTATGGAGTCTCACTACAGTTCTTCCACGTTTTATCGTACTCCGTTGTTGTCCCGGTGAAGAATCGATACCCGTTTCGGGTTTCCCATCCACTCGTGGCATAAAAGGACCATTGTCTTTATTGTCACTTTCACTGTCTTTTTTAGGAGAAGGTTTAGGGCTTATCAAAGGAACGCTTTCTTGCTTGTGACGATATCTATCCCGTGACACGTCAATATCTGCCGTATTGATATTGATAGGACGGGAAATATATCCTGAAGTACCATAACTTCTTTTTGCAATAGGGATTCTTCTCGGACTACTTATACGTACGGGACTCCCTGTACTTCTCTCTGAAATCGTACTAAGTATTGGCGAGTAATTTCTTCCAGCACTAGAGATGAATCTTGACGGTAAGGCTGTGCGAGAGTAACTTCCGAGCGAGGAGTGACTGCTGTAGTTTCCTCCTGGGTTGAGATATGGGGCACTGTACGAAGATCCGAGAGACGACACTGATCCATAGCTACTGTATGGCAATCCGGAGTAGGATGGTGATCCACTATAGTACATGTTCGAAATATGCTCGGAGTAGAGAGGCATTTTATCGCGGTACGGCGCGGGCGCATCGACCGCCCTCGACACGGGAGCGCGCAGACTGTCGGCGCGCGGCGCGCGGGCTCGGCACGCTCACGTCAGGTGCGCCGCCCGCCCTCGCCGCCGCCCGCCCTCACCACACATCAACCGATCACGCACAGGAATGCCAGGTGATCGATTGGCCAAGATTATTCCTTTACCTAATCATATACTTCGCAGCTCCTTTTCAACTTGTTTTACAAACCAACTACTTACATTAAAATTTTATTGATGTTACGTAGTGTTAGATTTGCATACAGTTCATTTCTTTCATTATAGTGATACGTACCTAACACAATGTGATGGTGAAGAAAGGTTACAACATAAATGCGGTAATATTAGCCTTGCAAGCAGTTAGAGAATAGACAAGTCATGCATTAAAATATACAAATAATAATTCAAAAACAACAACGTCGTTATCAAATTTAGCACAAAACTTTGGTGTTTCTCAGATCTATAAATAATGTAGACGACTACTGTCACTCTAAATTGGTTATCTTATAAATAGAGAGGATGTCGACCTGGTTTCACATATGAAAGGTTATATGTTATTTGTACCGATCCACTGATGTCATATTGATGTTAATGACGCTGCACACAATTTTATAGACACATTTATTACAACAAGTTGCAAAATCATGCACACCGTCAAAAGAAGATATTAAAATTTAGTGCTATAAAGTTTGTTCGTATCTTAACACTTATTAATTTACTAACGACCGCCCGTGACTTCGTCTGCGTGGTCAGTTATTATCAAAGCATCGGCATTTCAAAAGGCATACGAAGCCAATCAATATTCTAATTATTAATTAACTAGCGGCCGCCTACGACTTCGTCTGCGTGGAATTTTTTTTTGCTATCCCTCGGGAACAGTGCTTTTTTTCAGGATGAAAGTTAACCTATGTCCTTTTTTGTACCCCTGAAAACGTGTATGCAAAATTTCATGACGATCGGTTGAGTAGTTAAGACGCGAAGGCGTAACAAACAAACAAACGGATATCCTTAATATTAGTAAGGATTACCCTTAACTTAGTTTGTTAACCATTGCAAAGACATTCATCCAAATCCATTCAGCCGTTTTTGCATAATTGAGTCAAAAATCCAAACTTTCACATTTATAAATATTAGTAGGATTTGCTTGACATTTTGAGACGATTATTTTCTGATGATCGAAACTAAACGCTTCGAGTAATTTGTGTTTTAATTTAGGTACCTACCTAATAAATAAAACTTAATAAAAAATATTGTTACGATAATGATCCTAAAATACAATAACAAAAAAGACCTAGCAACTAATTCAATTAAACAAAATATTAAAACAAACCTGTGAAGTAACAGTGTTTTATATCAAATTCATGTAATTTAGAAATAAATTACTCCAGAGGATAACGATTTTTTTTAAATATATTATGTCCCTTTCATATTTATTAAAGGTAGACTATTTATAGAATTTCTTGCATTATCCTCTCTGGAGTGGATGCTCTATTTTATTTCCAAATTACGTGGATTTGATATGAAACACAGCCAACATCATGAAGGTGAAAATATTTGGATATCATAATATTTTCATGCGATGTACCCGTGATCGTTTGACATAAATTAATGTGGAGGAAACCTAGCTTTTGCACACCGGTCGGTATGTCATCGCGTTAAAATGCTCGCCAAATTACGATCAAACGAATAACGAATATATTAAATCATATATTTATTAATTGTACTGATAATTTATTAATATTCTATGAATAGACATATTTTAGAATAGAACAACATAAATACATGATATTAAATCCACAAAGGAAAAAAAACTCATTTTTATTTCGTTGATGTCTTTTGTGTGTATTTTAAAAAATGGGTAGCTAAGGTATTAATAATTTTGATCGGTGATTCTTTAATTATTTTGGTTACTTCTACTTTGGTATGGTAATGGTGTGATGTATTCTATCAACTCTGCTTTGTATTTGTATAATATGAAATAGTTGTAAGATATCGTGTTCCTATGATATTCTAAATAAATGAAATATGACTCTATTCCTGAATTTACATTTATGACTCAAAAAGCTACCCTATTTATTAGTGTGAGGGTCCTACACTATCTGGGAGTTACTGCCACTGACCTTCAATAAAAACCGAAATTACCAATTTAAATTATAATTTTATTTCCAATAAAAATTCCCCAAATACTAAACACAAGCACACGAGTCGGTCAGCGCGCAATAACTGCAACGACTCTCATTCATACGTCACACACCTATACGAAATCGCTGACATGCAACATTCATTCTACAATGTCCCTACATAGTCTTATTCCTAAGAATTTTTTTTTACAATCAATAAAAGTGCTCGTCGTCAGTTTAATTTACTCCTCCAGAACCTAGATTAGATTAATATACGTGGGCTGTTCAAATGTTTTAGCCACATGGTAAATATAATATTTATTTTTCTGTAATTATTTTTATTTGGCGGGCAATTTTAATAAAAATACTCTTGGTGAAAATCCATACCAAACTCTGCGTGGTTTTTTTAGTATATTTTTTAAGTTAATCTGTCGCTCTTCATTTTTTTTGCAACAATGGTCGTCTTGCGAGAAACTTTTCGAGCTATGATTTACCATACTTAAAACATAGGTTACGAAAATTTAGACACTGCTGGTTTTTGTAAGTCTTCTCCTTCGTTAGCAACAGTTTTTTTTTATATAAACGTGGTTGGAAGAACTTTAACGATGTTTCGAGACCATGGACTGCAGTAACTTATGAAAACTTCATCAGGGTAGAGTGAAAAATTAAGACGGTTATTTTTCAATCTTCCGCAAGATGCGTTTTTTTACATTTTGAAAGCTTAAATACGCAATGAGTTAAGTGAGGAAAGCTCTAAAAAGTTGTAAATAATGTTTTTTAATATTCTTGTTATTTTTGTTTCACTAAAAACTTTTGGAACAGCCTATGTAGGTACATGTAGACATATTTCCTATTACCAATGTTAAGTCACCCTCAAATCATGAGAACCGTTATATTGTAATTAATCTCAAACAAAAGATCAACATCTATCGGAATATTGTGAACTGAAATATGCACTCACTCATTTACAAATTCATTATTTATTCATCTTAATATAAAAATAGCATTGTGAATGCAAGAATCTAAAAGATTGAAATATGCAATTTACCAAATGAACACCGATAAATTGTACGTAATACAACAAGTTTTATTATAATATAACCCATTATAGACTAGAGGGTGTGCTGTGCTGTAGATTATTATAATATAATAAATAATAATATTATTATTTAACGATAATAAGACAACTTATACGATCTGCATACATTTCGGAGTATAAAGAACTGACACGAGAAGAGGCTACCGTAGTACCATAATATGGTACCTCTACCTGTTGTTTTTAAAATAAGAAGTAATCAAAATACATTAAATTCTGACTTCCATAAAATGCAGTCAAATTGGGTTAACGATTCTTACATTTTTTTATTATTTTTTTATTAACACGTTTTTATAAGGTTGCTTTCTCGTTTGTGTGTTCGTTCGTTTGTTTCTCCGCAAAGTTTGTGAACGATTTTGTACTAGCTTCCCGATGAGCTAGAAACTTGAAACTTTTGAACGTAGGTCAGAACTGGAAGGCAATGCAATATTATGGTGTCATTGAGCTGATCTGAAGATGGATCCGGAAGAAGGCCACATGATCTCTATGATGAAACCATACAACCCCATCGTGTTTGGGCTCGTTAGAATCGTCTTGACGAGTACTCTAATGGGAGACGAGATCCAGGGTCTGATGATGAAACTGAAATGCCATGCCATATGAACTCAATATTGAAACCGTGCATCCCCATCCAATTTGTGCTTATTTGAATCGTCTTGACGAGTTCTTTGTTGGGAAATAGTTTCCAGGGTCTGATGATGGAGCTGGAGGAAGGACACAGGAACTCTTTAATAAAACCACGCTACCCCATCGAGATTGGGCTCGATTGAATCGTTTTAACGAGTACTTTGATGGGAAATAGTGTCCGAGGATCTGATGATGGAGCCGGAGGAAGACCATAGGAACTCTATAATAAAACCATGCAACTCCATCGAGTTTGGGCTCGTTTGAATTGTCTTGACGAGTTCTTTGTTGGGAAATAGTTTCCAGGGTCTGATGATGGAGCCGGAAGAAGGACACAGGAACTCTTTAATAAAACCACGCTACCCCACGGAGATTGGGCTCGTTTGAATCGTCTTGACGAGTACTTTGTTGGGAAATAGTGTCTGAGGATCTGATGATGGAGCCGGAGGAAAGCCATAGGAACTCTATAATAAAACCATGCAACTCCATCGAGTTTGGGCTCATTTGAATCGTCTTGACGAGTTCTTTGTTGGGAAATAGTTTCCAGGGTCTGATGATGGAGCCGAAAGAAGGACACAGGAACTCTTTAATAAAACCACGCTACCCCACGGAGATTGGGCTCGTTTGAATCGTCTTGACGAGTACTTTGTTAGTGTCTGAGGATCTGATGATGGAGCCGGAGGAAGGCCATAGAAACTCTATAATCTATAATAAAACCATGCAACTCCATCTAGTTTGGGCTCGTTCGAATCATCTTGGCGAGTGCTCCGGTAGGAGATGATATATTTTTTTAGTGTTAGCTCGTTAACTAAAAAACAGAAAATAATAATTTATTGAAAAAAGAAAACTTTTTTAAAAACACGTTTTTAAAACGGACTAAATTATTTAAAAAAATTCACAGATTTTACAGTCCCCGCAAGAATCGGAGCATTGAAAATGAACACAAAAATTTACGAAAAACCAAAATCAAATGCAAAGTCCTATTATATTTTTAAAGTCACCTAGGTAGTACCTATTTATTTTTACGATTGTGACACTCGGCTCCGCCTCGTGTCACAAAAGCACCCGCTGAGTACCTCGCCGCAGCCGAAATAATATTAAACAATTTTCAAAATTCCAACGAATGCACTTCTCGTCTGCTTCTGTATCTTTTAACACTATTACCATGACGATCGGTCAATAATCATAGAACCTACATCACTTTTTATGTACGGAAACAGCCGTTTTTCTACAATTCCAAATCTAAAGGGACCACCTACAGGTCACAATTATAAACAGATTTTAAAAATTATTTCGCCATTTGATAGCTAAACTAATACCCTAGGACCTTTTTTTTATTTTTTCTTAAGTCTGTTTTTTTTCGAAATATTTACAATTTAGTAAACAAACATCCCCCAAAAACCCGGAATTTTAGGAATTTCGCAAAATTTCAAAAAAAGTTACAGGTAGATTTTCGAAATTCAAACGTTCACACGTGTCTCGATAAACTTCTCAACTTTTGGTACTATTTTCATTTCGATACTCCCAAAATCCTCGGAGATATGGCTAAAAATACGTCTCAGGCGATTTGCATCTGATAACCATTTTCAATGGTAAAATCGGGCTAAAAACATTAAAACGGACTAAAAAGTAAAAAATAAATTCTTCTGTAAATATTTATAACCAACCCTACCTACAGAAATTTTAAACCTAAATACGTGGGGCGCATGCTAAAGACAATATGGATGATAAATTTTACAAAATGCGCCCCACGTTTTTAGGTTTAAAATGTCTGTAGGTAGGGTTGGGTATAAATATTTACAGAAGAATTTATTTTTTACTTTTTAGTCCGTTTCAATGTTTTTAGTCCGATTTTTTTATATATATAATTTCTTAAACTGAAGCTGGAAAAGCTATACAAGAATTTGTGACTAATTCAGAATTATTTTTTCACCGACTACAATGATGATGAAATCGGTTCTAGCGAGGGAAATGAGTAATGAAAATATTTTGAATTTCAGCGCATTGTTTGAAAAAATTACATACTGTACAAGCCTTGGCTGCAACTAGGCATTGATAGACTCACGTATGTGCCGCTGCAATAATGTACATTATATCGGGTCATTTTGAACTTACCATCCAAATTTTGAGGATGCGTGTTCAGTCCATGAAACTGAACAAATTTCTCTAAGGAACATATAACCAAATAAGTACGTAAAAAAAAATCGACTATCCATACAAATCAAAGAGATCACGTGATCAATTTAGTATGGGACGACAAAATTTAGTGGCGAAATTCGACACATGTTTCGTAGAGAAAGTTGTTTAGTTTCATGGACGGACACATCTTTGAAATTTTGATGGTAAGTTCAGAATGACCATACGAGTAGGCACTATATTTCAATATGGGTAATTAATTTGTACATTTTTAAAAAGGCTAAGTTAATATTTGCTTAACCCGTGCTTAACTCTCTCAGGGTAATGTTCCAAGTACTTGAAATTATAGTTTTATTTATTCTTATAATCATGTGAAAATTTACACTTTTTCATGATTGTGCTGCACAATGCACAATTTGTGCAGTAATAAGTAATTCTAAATGAAAATGAATAATTTTTTTTTTAATGTCCACATTTTCCTTACATCATCGCAAAGGAAGCGCTTATGGCAGAGCTTGACAGACTGATCGTACTCGATCACGTTTGTTAAGCAACGCTCGGTCCGGCGGCCAGGTGTCGGATGGGTGACCGTTAAGGGGCATTACAACTGAGCGCTTCGGAGGGCACTTTAAACCGTCGCGCGTCGGTCCCGGCTATTGTCATCTGATAACAGTCGTTAAGCCAAATTAGAGGCCTTAAGCTAGGGTTTCCTAGGATGACGGTGCCGTCATATTACGGCCATAATTTAGCGGCGTTGAATGTTGTCTAATATGTAAACAATACGGACGGCGTGGTTTCTGACGTTACGGTGTCGCCATATTGTTTACAACATTCAACGCCGCTACATTACGGCCGTAATATGACGGCACCGCTATCCTAGGAAACCCTAGCTTTAGAGGCGGCTTGGTAAACTCTAACACCAGAGGTGCCGACTAACCCTCTTACGATAAGAAGATCAATGCAAAAAAGCATCAAAAGAGAGGCTCTAATGCAGGGATGCACAGACTGCTGCCCGCGGGCCACATGTGGCCCGTCGGCAATATACCAGTGGCCCGCCAGCAATAATATTCGTTCGTACATTGAAAAAACATATTTTTGGGCTTGTTTTATTTATGTTTTTAATTTGTGGACCTAAAAACGTGGGGCGCATGCTAAAGACAATATGGATGATAAATATTACAAAATGCGCCCCACGTTTTTAGGTTTAAAATTTCTGTAGGTATAGGGTTACCCCGGTCACTCACATGTGCGCAAAGGTTCGCGAATACATGTGTAGGACGACCTTCGTGAATGACTTCGCGAATGATTTTCCATACAAAATTGAAAACATTCGTACAATGTACGAACCTTTGCGCGCATGTGAGTGACCGGGGTTATAAATATTAACAGAAAAAAATATTTTTTACTTTTTAGTCTGTTTTTACTAGTCCGTTTTAATGATTTTAGTCCGATTATTTTTTGGAATAATTTAGTCCGTTTTAAAAACGTGTTTTTAAAAAAGTTTTTTTCAGTAAATTTTTAATTTATCATTTGCCCAAGTAGACCATGGTCTCAATAAGTCTGTACATCCCTGCTCTAATGGCTCCATACACCTGTAATAGATACCTTCGCATTTGAGTTCTTGCTTGAAGAATCCGTAGAGCAGAGCGCCGCAGTGGTCACAAAAAGTGGGTGACATGAACTGGTGCGGCCGGAACCGGTGGGGGACGTCCACCTTGAAGCGCTCCCGAAGGTACTATTGGGAAATCATTACCAAAATAACAGAATTAATAATATAATAGTACTAAACGTACAGAAGTCCATCTGCGCGAGGACAATCAAATAATAGCTACTCTCGCTGCACGGCAGTACAATTTCAAATTGCACAGCGCTACGTGCCTATTATTGTATAGGTATACATCTTCTCTTTCTGTAGTCGCGTAGCTTTGTCTCAACCGTTATACGAACACGACACCCCTCGTGTGCTGGCTCGACTGAGTCAGCCGCGAGTAGTTGGCTGTTAAAAGTTTAAGCGCGGAGTGAGCCCCCCCTGCCGTTTTGGCAGGGGTGGACCTTGCTTTAACGGTCAACAGAAATGCTCATTCCCAGTCTTCGCTACCTATCCTCTAGGTGTCAAATGGGAAGTTTAAAAAAACCGTTTGTTATTTGATTGAATCGTATGAGATAAGGGAGAGACGTAGGGGCGTGACTGGGAATGACCGAGATAAAAAATGCACTATCACCACAGAATACATAATAGTACAAGTACAGAAGATCCACTCCGCAAAGTCATATAAATAAATAACGACTCTATTCCATCCTTACTAATATCCTTACTAATATTATAAATGCGAAAGTCCGTTTGTTTGTTTATTTGTTTGTTTGTTTGTTACGCCTTCACGTCTTAACTACAAGTAGCACACAAATGCTGCATAAGTGCTTAATTAATGCTGCCATCGAATCTTAAAGCTGTTTAAGGGTATACCAATTTGGCTGTACTAAAGCTGTTTAAGCGCTTAAACAGCTAAAAAGGGCCCCAAATTATACAGCCTTTGGTATTACAATGGCTGGAGAGAAGCATCGGTCAGGCTTATTTAAGTTTTAATAGAGCATTAATAAAGCACTGTAAAAAGTTTAATTCTGTGCAGGACTCTCCCAACCAGCTCTTAACCAGCTTCTAACCTTTTGCAACTCCCTATTCAAACTTTTTTAACGTCTTTGTTCTTAGCAAGTCATCTTAAAATAAATTAAGTATGTAAAGGACTGTTAAAAGTTATGGTGTAAAGTTAACTATATTCAATCTTCCATCATCGTCCACCATTTCTACTGGGATATTTTTTGTTAGAAAGTTTTACAAATGCGCAGTTTATACAAATGCGTTCAGGATGCGAGTGCAACTACATCGTGAAGTTAATACCAATTAACTACAAAATTTTCATGCGCCCTTCGAATAATAAGATTTTAACTTAGGAAATATATGGACAAATCACGAGTGCAAAAGTTTTAATCTATTATTATGGAAAATTAAATGAGATATTTAGTAAAAATGGTTTCTTTAAATTGCCTATGAAGTAAGAGCTTAAATTAAGGCGGATTCTTGCAGTTAAGAATGTTTTAGAAAATAATAAAAAAGCTATTTTTAGGTTAGTTATGGCGTCCATGAGGTGCTCAGCTTTAATCGTTAAAATATTATCTTGTGACACTTTTTGCTGAACAAAATACCATTAATCAGCCATAGACTGCTCGTGTTCTGTATAAGAGACGTTAATTTACACTTTTAGTTCATATATGGATTCCGGAAATGCCGTTCTAATGACTTATGAGTTATATTGTATTTCAACAACTATTTCTTGCAGCAAGTTAGGGGTCCTCTACCAAAAAGAAAATCATCCTCCAACTAACATTTATCTTATAGGTAGGTATAGTCTAAAATATTACTTATTTTCTTGTAAATTCGGTACTATTAACCAAAATAATAAAATTTTGCAATAGATAGGTAGAAAAGCTGTTAAATGGAGTCAATAACAGCAACGAACTTTAATTTGGTGTAATTGGGTGCCAAAAACTGTTTAATAGTATAGACAAATTACATTCTAACTCTTTGAGAATTACAAAGCGCTTGAAAAATGGTTTACAACAGTTTCTCAAATAAAGCTGTATAAATATATGCTTTGATACACTTCTTCAGCTTGAAGAGTTATTATTTTCTACTTAGGCGTAATTTCAGCAGCAACAGGCTGTTAAAAGTATTTCCTTAATGATCTTAACCAGACAACCTTACAGTGGTATTATATTACTCCACATGTAGCTCAAAAGCGTCATAAAAGATGCCTTCAAGATCAATGTACAGCTTCTAACTTTACAATACCTTTCAGACGTACTGTTAACCAGTTGGTGTTAGAAAGGATTAATTTTAGACCATTCAACAGCAAAAAACATTATAGAAGAATTTCTTTACGCCGCTTTTCAGCTGCAAACGTAGTAAAACATGTATTATGAACTCTTAAACAGCCCATAGCTTAATTAAGTATTTCTGGAGTGCCTTTTACAGATTATTGAATAAATAACTTTTTTAAATGCAACATATCAGCCTTGAGAAGCTACGAAAACCTTTAAACATCTTTAATCACACTTTTAACCTTATGTAGGTGTATAATTTAACACTTGATCAGCCAATGTGCTACTTGAACCGATCATCATGAAATTTTGCATAGACGTTGTTAGGGGTACAGAAAAGGACATAGGGTACCTTTCATTCAGAAAAATTGTACAGTTCCCAAGGGATAGCAAAATAACTGTCCACGCAGACGAAGTCGCGGGCGGCCGCTAGTACCCAATAAAGTGCAATAGGGAATATGCATCAATTTTTTTTTAAATCTTAATCAAAAGTATTACTAAGTTCTGTAACTATGGAAAACATGAATAATACTAAATTTACAAATAATGCTACAATGAATTATATACCAAATGAAAGCACAAATATTTAAGATTATCATGTATTAAAATTATTCGAAATGACCGCCTCTGGCATGAATACACGCCTTTAGACGACGAGGCCAGTCATCGATGGCAGCACGAACTACCACCATATCCAATTCTGCGACTGCCTTGAGAATAGCGCGCTTAAGAGAGTCGAGATTCATGTGGGGCTTAGCACATGCTTTCTCCTCAATAAGTTGCCATATGGCATAATCCAGAGGATTTAAGTCTGGGCTGGAGGATGGCCATTCTTCCTGCGCGATAAAATCAATTTTGTTAGCCCGAAACCATGCTTGTGTAGATTTTGCTTTGTGCGCAGGGGCAGAGTCCTGCTGGAAGACCTATGGCTGGTTTTGAAATAAAATGTGGCTTAAGGGTTTGACAACAGGTTCCAGAACGGTATCTTGATAGACTCTAGCGCCAGTTTTCACACCTTTTTCACAGAAATGAACCTTACTTAGCCCTGAACAGGACACCCCCAGGCAAATCATCACTGATGAGGGGTGGTGACCTCGTTGGACCCTCGGAGCAATCATGCTGGCTTCTTTACTATTCTTAGCGTATACTCTATCATTTTGACGGTTAAAATTTTCTTCGACTGTGAAGATTTTTTCATCAGTAAACAAGATTTTTCGATGGCCGTTTTGTGCGTACTGCTTTAGTAGAGCGCGACTTCGTGCTAACCTCATAGCCTTCAATCGTGCGTTTAGCAGATGGCCCTTTCGTCTACGGTAAGCGTGAAGCCCAAGGTCATCATTGATAATTTTTTTAAGGGAACTTCTCTTCACAGTCATCTGTATTGCCAATAACTTTTGCTTCCGGACGGGATTTCTCGTGATTCTCGCCTTCACTGCCTTGATCACAGCTGGTGTCCGAACGGTGCGTGGTCTTCCTGATCTTTTTCGGTCATCGACGGTCAAGGTATTATTGTACCTATGGATAGTGCGATAAATAAATTGCTTGTTGATTTTCAACTTTTGTAGCAACTTGAAAATCATATTCGGTGGCTGCCCACATTTGTGCAGAGCAATTACAGCGACACGATTCTCCTTCAACCCCCATTCCATGGTGAAATAAACAAAATATGATATACGTGTGGTATGGAATTATAGCTTATAAAACTGTCAATAATATGTCATTTTTATTTTTTCTTTTCATTTGTTTTAATGGCCAGTAATCGATAAAGAAACTCAGTAACAGAACTTTTGACCAACCTGTGTATAATGCGTGAGAAAGTTAACTGTAATATTAAAACTTTTCTCTTGCGTTTTTTTCTCGTGATATAGTTACTTAAAGTTAGCGCGCAGCAGCACCCGCCGAAAATGCTCCATACAAAACGGTGACGTCACACATCACGTTTCAGGAGTGTTTCGGCGCGTTTAATATGGAGTTAGCCAATAATCTTCAATTATCTCCCTAAATTTTGCGTTTAAGTACATATGTGTCATACAAAATATTGTTTCTTATTGGATATTCTATCTAACTGTAAAGTGTATTATATCCGAAAATGAAAAAGAAAAATCGTAATTTTCCCCTGATTTCATGGTGTGATAAAACTAGGATTATACATTTTTTTAATTTTTTTTCCTGTTCCATCATGTTTTTATAAGTGTCCGCAGCGATCAAGCTCAAATTCATCAAAATCGGTGACTTATGCATATTCCCTATTCAGGTTGCACGCCGCGCCGCTCTCTTGCCTACAGTTATATTCACCTAGGAGTTGCCTCTCTTTCTATCGCGTAGCTCTTATCTCTTCTAACGACTTCAGGGTTTCTTCTTTTAAATAATAATAATTTAATAACTGGTAGTTAATTTATTACAAGTTATGTGTTTGTGAAATAATGTGTAGTTAAAATACGTTTAAAAAAACATAGGCTAGGTACAGTCAACGCCACATCAGACTATACATGCTGGCTTTAAAGCAATTGGCTTTATTACGAAATGAAATTTATTGTAATTATAATTAATTTTATCTACACTCACAACGTAATGTTCCAAATATGAATTCAAAAAAGGTAATATAAATACGCACTTTATTTTCGTGGATAGGTAAAATTAAAAAATAAACTCATTACGATGCAGTCAACTGCATCATAAAATAACTTTTTTTCTCATTACGATACAGGGCAAATCCAAAAAGAAGCCAGTGCCGTAACATTAAAAAAAAACAACGATATTTTCCCACATATTTTCATTGATTTAAATGCACTCTATGGTAATCGATGACTTAGTGCGATTGCACTGATCTCTTTTTTTTTCTAATAGAATGCGCGCCATTTCTAAAGCATTTCAATTAAAGTTTTTATTTCAATTTTTACATTTTGTTATACTTACTGAAATTTGTAGGTTTTTTATTCTTGCTTTAAAATGTGAAAAAATGGACTCTGCCCAAGGAAACGACTTATTACAAGGTAGGTACCTAGCTAATACAAACAAAGTCTCTCTCTCTCTTTTCTAACGTTGATCTTTTATTTAGTAGGTTCAATCCCAAATGTATGAGTGGAGATAAAGTAGTGTATGAAACTGCACATAACTAGGTATTAAAACACTCGTGTGATACTATTAAAAACCTCGCCTACGGCTCGGTTTTTAAACACACACTCGTGTTTTAATACCCCTCTTTATGTGTCAGTTTCATAAACTACTATTATTTCGAAAGTAGGTAGTAGGTAAGTAAGTAGGTACCTACCTAATCTATAAATTATTATTTCAATAAATAGTTGGGCGAAGATTGTTTAGCAAATAAGACAAGTAAATACCTAAGAATAAACGGATACTAGTTACTAACTAGGTACCTAGTAGACAATCACGTTTTACGTTTTGATGTCGTTTGGAACTTTTGGAAGAGTGAAAAATGTGAGGTTCGGATCCTTTTTATTCGTATTAAGGCATAATATCGAAATCGAACTGCTAATGTGCGACCCAGCCGGCACGCGGTAGCCCTCTGAAATTAGTCCGTCCGGACGGACCCGCTACCTACTTGTAGCTTTGTACCTAAAGCGCGGAGTGCACCTAGCCTGCTATCACGGGTAAACTAAGGACAGTAAGGACCCATAAAACACTTAGTCTGTCAGTTCTGAAATGGCCGGAATACCTTAAACTTATTTTTTTGTTTTTTAGTCATTTCAGAACTGACAGACTTATGTTTACTCTCTCTACGATTGAAAACTAAATGATGACACGGGTCTCTTACTGATGTCATATGACGTAAATATAATCTTAAAATATTGATCGGAAGTGGAAGATTTTCTCAAGCTTCCGGCCAATTTTATTTGCGATAATCTTCTGATCCTCGCTCAGCACAACTTTTCCGACCATGTGCCATCCATTTCATCTTGATGTCATATGACGTAGGCAATACTGTCGCGGGCTCACGGACTATAATGACATGAAAACACCGCCGCTTACCTACGTAAGCGTCGCGTGATTAAGATAGTTTTGCATTTATTTTGAAAGTCACGGATTGCCAATATACCTAGGTATTTTATCTGTAGACCTCATTTCACACATTTAAATTTTCTCATAAAAATTCATGTACAAACTGGAACACTCTGTAGCAGCCTGTATAACGGGAATTTTCCAAAACCCTTTCTTAGTGATCACCTACCTACACCACCCTCCAAAAATGGTATTTCTATCTTCAGCTATATATAAATTCTCATACAAACTTGAACAACCTGTAGCATCCTGTATAATAGGAATTTTCTAAAATCCTTTCTTAGTGCTCATCTACATCGTGAAAAAAGGTATCTACCCTCCAAAAATGGTGTTTCTACCTTCAGCCTTATACAAATCTTCATACAAACTGGAACACTCTGTAGCAACCTGTGTAACGGGAATTTTCCAAAACCCTTTCTTAGTGCTCACCTACACCATGAAAGGTATCTACCCTCCAAAAATGGTGTCTCTACTTCAACCCTATACAAGTTCTCATACAAACTTTAACAACCTGTAGCATCCTGTAGAACGGGATTTTTTTTAAATCCTTTCCTAGTGAAAAAAAAAACATATTTCAGTCCGACATTCCAGCTCTGCCTGTTCTCCTTTACAGGTCGCATTTCTCAACCGATTCTCGTGAAATTTTGTAAGCAGGTTTAAAAATGATGTACCTAGATAAGATTTTTTTGTCAAACCAGTTTATGAAATTTTTCAAAATAGTAGAGATATGTTAAAAAAGCCTATTTCAGTCCGGTTTTCCAGCGCTGTATGTTCTTATCTACTGAGGCCGTACTCTGAGCCCTAATAGCAAGCTCAAAGTAATGTTGTTATAGAGACAGAGCTATACATCGCGTATAGCGCCATCTCTATCACAGCATCGCTTCGATATTACTTTTGACTGTCATTGTAGGGGGGCAGGTCGCATTTCTCAACCGATTCTCGTGAAATTTTGTGAGCAGGTTTGAAAATAATATAGAATTTTTTTTAGGCCAGTTTTTTTTTTTTTTTCAAAATGACGGAGAAATTTTAGAAGTACATATTTCAGTAGGTTTCAGTCCGGCTTTCCAGTGCTGTCTGTTTTCCTCTAAAGGTCGCATTCATCAACCGATTCTCGTGAAATTTTGTAAGCATGTTTCAAAATTGTACAGATTTTTTTGTCAAGCCAGTTTTTCAATTTTTTTTAAATGGTGGAGATAATGTAAAAAAAACATATTTCAGTCAAGATTTCCGGCGCTGTCTGTTCTCCGCTGCAAGTCGCATTTCTCAACCAATCCCGGTGAAATTTTGTGAGCAGGTTTGATAAATATGTTGTGGCCATATAATTAAGAACGTTTATTTTATGAGATTATTTTTTACAAACAATGTCTCATAATAAATTACATATGTTTTCTTTTATTTATTGTGCTATCGCAAAATACTTCTGTACTATTAGGACATTCGTTTTAAATATGAGTAATAAAAAAACAGAGAGATAATTATTATACAGGACATAACGTGGCAGCTGAACCTAGGAAGTATTGGTACAGGCTGGTCACTTAATTAAGAACGCTAATTATTTTTCTTATAATTATAATTTTAATAAACAACCCTTTGTGATTGGTTACTTATTGTTTAATATCGGCACCCTTTATTGCTGAAAACTATTAAAAAATTGTTTGCTTTTAAAAAAAATGGGAAATTGTAAAAATTGCGATAAATCTATAAGAGCAATTATAATAAAACTTCGTGAGAAGACCTCGTCGTCCAATATTATAGCAGACCACTTGCAAGGCTTGACAACTATGGTTTTCCATGCTGTAAAGCATTTTAACACGTATCAAACTAATTCAAATGTTCCACATGTGCCTAGAAAGAGGAAGACATGTCGTTGAGTCGATAGAAACATCATACGTTTGGCCAAACAATATTATTTTAAAGGGTGTAATGAGATAAGAAAAGATTTTTTTTGCGAAAACAACCCCTCGGGTATCTCGGCGTGGACCATCCGAAGGCGTTTGGTGGAAGAGAAGTTGTTTAGGAGGATAGCCAGGAAGATACCGATGTTGACATTGCGCCTTAAGCAAGCCTGTATTGCTTATGTCAAACGTTATGAAAACTGGACAGCCAGACAGTGGAAAAAATCTATTTTTTTCTGTTGAAACTAAAATAAACAGGGTTTGCTCTGATGGAAAGCAATATTTACGGCACCCTTCGAAAAAAATATTTGACCCCAAGTTCACAAAAGTGACATTAAAGCATGGCGGTGGAAATGTTAAAATCTGGGCATGCTTTTCTGGCCACGGAGTCAGGGCTGTTAGGCTCATAGAAGGAAACACGGATCAGTTCCAGTACATAAATATTCTAGAGGAAACGATGTTACTTTATGCTGAAGCCGTCCTTCCGGTCATTTGGATATTCCAGCAAGACAATGACCCAAAGCATACTGCACGTTCAGTAACGGAATTTTTTGACTATATTGTCTTAAATTAGGCAGCTAACAGCCCGGATTTAAATCCGTTTGAACATCTTTGGTGTGAATTTAAGAAAAAGGTTTCAAATAGTAAGTGTGGCAATTTTAGAGACTTTTTTAGAAGAATAGAACTCTGTTTCACTTACAAAATGTCAAAACTTTATTGAATGAATGCCTCGCTGGTGTAAGGCAGAAATTAAGAGTCGTGGACATGCCACTAAATATTAAATTAGACTAAAAAGCATTAAATTGCCTTGTTTAACGTAAGTTCTTTTACTTTGTGTAACTTCATTGACTATAAGTTTCATCTGATGAATATTTTATTGAGCGTTCTTAATTATTTGTCCAGCTTAAGTTGTATGCAAATTTGTTAGAATTGAAATAAACGTACATTAGTAAATAAACTCGAGTGTAATTTATATTTGTACTCCTAATAAAGTTTGCTTTATTCATGTACCTATTTTATAATACAATAAATTACTTCTGAGAAGAAACACGATCGAGAAATCACAGGTCGTAATGGAAATTTATTGAAACTGAAAATCGTTCTTAATTATGTGGCCACAACTGTATATAACTGTTTAATCAAGCCAATTTTTCCAAATTTATGAAAAAAATATTCACCCATTTTGAAAATGATCAAAATTAGAAGCACCATCTAGCTACGAATACGCACGTACCTGTGTGTTTTGAAAACTTCATGGCAACATTTTTTTATTTTATTTTATCGCGAGGTCTACAGCTCAGGGAGCCACTAGTAGTTAGATAGATAAGAAGTTTATTTGCTATGATAAAACACACACATTCCTACAAATTGCACTTTTGTATGGAACAGCTGATATTTTTTTTCGCAATATCAGACTTGGCCCCATAGTAAAAGTTGTTTGTAATCATGAGTGGAACCATCCCACTGCGGGAACCAAATGATTATTTCAGCGTATATAATTACTTCATGCATGCGACCTCATTTCGTCCATACTCTTTCTTTCAAATTATCTAGTTTTTCAACAAAACTTCTTGGATCGGTGTATTTATTTTTTGTACTTTTTAATCCATGTCCGACAACTAATAGCTTTCTACCCATTCCTTTTTCACAAATCAATTTTACAGTCCCCCTACTCAAATGGCCAACTTTCTATTCGTTTGAACGCTACGCTTACTTTTAAAGCTTTAATATGAGCAATATATGATTAAATCACATGTCGCAACCTTATGTAAATCAGAGACTTTGAACTTGTACTATTATGTATTCTGTGGTATTATATGGAATTGACAAGCTTACGGCACGTAATTTTATAGTTTTATGCTTATTTTAAAGTTTTAATAGTAATAAGTTTTAAAGTAGAATGTTGGCCATTTGAGTAGGGGGGCAGGTCTCATTATCTTTGTCACTATTTCTTTTTAACCGACTTCAAAAAAAGGAGGTTCTCAGTTTGACCTGTATGTATGTATGTTTGTATGTTTGTATGTTTGTCCGCGATTATCTCGCGTTTGGCCGAACCGATTTTGATGCGGTTTTCAGAAAAGTATTTCTTACATTTAGGAGATGGTTTTGGTATTTTAACCGACTACAAAAAAAGAGGTTCTCAGTTTGACCGGTATGTATGTATGTTTGTCCGCGATTATCTCGCGTTGAACTGAACCGACTTTGTTGCGGCTTTCAGAAAAGTATTTGTTACATTTTAGGAAAAGGTTTTGGTATTTTAACCGACTTCAAAAAGGAGGTTCTCAGTTTGACCAGTATCTTAATATATAAAATCGTAAACTGAATGACTGATCTATCAACGCACAGCCCAAACCGCTGGACCTAGAAACTTGAAATTTTGCACACAGATACCTTATACAGTGTAGGCATCCACTAAGGAAGGATTTTTAAAATTCTATCCCTAAGGGGATGAAATAAGGGATGAAAGTTTGTATGAAAGTCCCTCAGTTTTGAAGCTAGGATCGTCAAATTTTATGTTTAGGCTGACGATTGAAAATTAATAAATACGGGTTCCGGCGTTTTTCAAAATTCTACCCCCGAAGGGGTCAAAAAAGGGATGAAGTTGTGAATTGAAGAAAATCCTTTATTTTCGAAGTAAAAATTGCTAAATATATAATTTAGGCTTATGGATGGGAATCTAACGCAACGTATATTGTTATTGGTAGTATTTCAACCCCTACGGGAATGAAATGGGGGTGAAAAAGGGTAAAAAAACCAAAAAATAGACATGGATGTCGTTATCGGGGTTTTGTGGGATGACGATTGCAAAAATGACATTTATTTTGAAGTCTAACACGGTGGACATGATTTAATCCCTCAGGGGTTGAAAATGGGGTTCAAATTTTGTATGGAAAAATAATATTAAATGGACATTACAAGTTTAAACTTCGAAGGAGCACGTCTAAAAATAAATAAACAAACATATACTTTGTGATTTTGAAAATCAACCCCGTAGGGGGTAAATAGGGTGAGTAAACATAAAAATCGATGTGGATGTCGTTCTTGAGGTTTTATGGGATGGTGATTGCGAAAATGAGATTCATTTTGAAGTCTGACACGGTGGACATGATTTAACCCCTATATAAATATAAATAAATAAATAAATGGGGTTCCAATTTTGTATGGAAATAAAATATAAAATAGACATTACAACTTTGAACTTCGTAGGAGCACATCTAAAAATAAATAGGCAAACATATATTTTGTGATTTTGAAAATCAACCCCTTAGGGGGTAAATGGGGTAAGTAAACATTAAAATCAATATGGATGTCGTTCTTGAGATTTTATGGGATGGTGATTGCGAAAATGAGATTTATTTAGAGCTCCAACACGGTGGACATGATTTAACCCCTAAATGGGTGAAAATGAGGTTCCAATGTATGGAAAAAGAATATAAAATAGAAATTACAACTTTAAAATTCGTAGGAGCATGTCTTAAAATAAATAGGCAAACACATATTTTGTTATTTTGAAAATCATCCCTTAGGGTGTTAAATGGGGTAAGTAAACATGAAAATCGATGTGGATGTCGTTCTTGAGGTTTCATGGGATGGTGATTGCGAAAATGACATTTATTTTGAAGTCCAACACGGTGGACATGAACATCCAGGGAACGGGAACGGGAACGGGTAAGGGCACGGGCACGGGAACAGGAACGGGAACGGGAACAGGACGATAACGGGACGGGAACGTAATGGGTCGGAACGGAACGGAACGGAACGGAACGGAACGGAACGGAACGGAACGGAACGGAACGGTACGGTACGGAACGGAATGGAGACGGAACGGAAAAGGATTGCGAAGGAAACGGGAACGGAAAGGGAACGGAATGGGAACGGAACGGGAACAATACGGGAACAAACGGGAATGGAATGAGAAAGAGAAAGGGACAGGAACGGGACGGGAACGGTACCGGGAAAAGGAACGGAAGGAGTACGGGATGGGAACGGGACGCGAACGGGAACGAATCGGGAACGGTATGGGACGTAACGGAACGGAAACGGAACGGGAACGTATCGGGAAGGAAACGGGAACGAAACAGGAACGGAACGGCAACCAGAACGGGACGGGAACGGGAAAGGAACAGCACGGGAACGGGACGGGACGAGAACGGGATGCGAACGGGAACGGGAACGGGAACGGGAACGGGAACGGGAACGGGAACGGGAACGGGAACGGGAACGGGAACGGGAACGGGAACGAGAACGGGACGGGACGGGAACGGAAATGGGAACGGAAGGGGTACGGGACGGGAACGGAACGGGACGGAATGGGAACGGAACGGGAACGGGAACGGAAGGGGTACGGGACGGGAAAGGAACGGGACAGAATGGGAACGGAACGGGAATGGATTTTTTTTTTAATTTTTTTTTTTTATTTATTTAAATAGGACCACAAACAGGTTAACAATATTCCTTAAAAATAATCTTTGCTTAATAAACATTACTCATTGGTTACATCATTACACACAACCCAACACAATGGTCACGTCTTGTTTCGTAAACTAAATTACATGTGGGACCTAATTATCCCAGACATATTACACATTCATCTACTTACATCTATTATGTTTAAACTTAATTTTATTGTGTGTTACAGAAAATAAAAAACAATACAAAAAAAGACAAAAAAGAGCAGGTGACATTATATTTAAGTGTTAATAATTTAAATATATATTTATGTAATTATTTATTTATGTAAGTTGGTTTTAGTTATAATTCAAGTTATTAATTCTAAGGTGCGATGGACATTAATTGTTTGATAATATTCTAACTACTTGTTTCTTAAAGGACTCAGAACCACAATTAAACATGTCTACTGTAGATAATATTTTATGGGAACAATATTTTCTGTCACCTAAGTTTAGATGTGTCATTAATCTGCAATACCCTAATAATAATATCTATCCCCAAGAAATATATTAGTCATCATATTAATCAAAACGATCCCTAAGTTTATATCATCGGATTAATGTTAATATGTATCTTAAATTATAGTTTGATCACTTTTTTCTATAGCTCTGCCCTTTAAAAAGTAAGTCAATCATCAAAATAAAAGATCGGTCACCTAATAAATAGATTGGTTCCTTAATTCCATGCTAGAGCCTGAGGAGAGTGGTTCAGATGAAGAAGTCAACTTGCTACCAAAAAGGAAAAGTTCACAAAGTAAAGTTTGGACATTCATTCAAAAATTTTATAACTTAGAATGTGCTGAAAATTACATTTAAAACGAAAAAATACCCTTTCTTAAAAAACAAATAGAGGAGGGGCTTAAGAAATATTTTAGATACAACAAAGTATCGTCTTTCAGTTGAATTATTTGATATATTAATATTATTTTCCAGTGATTAAAAATAATTCTTAGGTACCTAAACATTTTTATATTGTTTGGTGATTCAGTTTTAGTGACACTTTTATTATTTTGATACCCAATATATTTATTTGATGATTGATATAATTTCAAAGTAATTCTTAATTATTATTTAGTTAAGCGTTTTAATATTATTTGGTGATTCAATTTAGGTGACAGATCTACTATTTTGTGAACAAATATTATTTATTAGGTCACTGAAAATGCATTTATTAGGTAATTGATAAAATCATACCCATATTTTATTATATGTGTCAGCAAGGCGATGCAGGGGAGATCGGCGGCCGGCATTTGTACGTGTTATACCTACGGCAAATAATGGTTTAGATCGTACTGATCGCCTATGTGCACGAGTAGGTACAGCATAGCGGATGCTATTAATTATACTCCTACAGTCATATTTATTATTACACAGATCATATAGTAACATGGCGTCAAGCTGAGAGCGTCTTGATTTTAAGTCTAGCAGTTTATATTTTTTTTAAAGTAACTTATACGTTATACGCTTCCGATAGCATCTGTATTCAACTCGACGCAGATACTTTTTCTGGACCATTTCTATGGAGTGATTATATTTATCATAAAAAGGATTCCATATCGAGACTCCATACTCCAACTGCGGCCTGACCAGTGACTTAAAGAGATATAAGTAAGTGAGAGGATTTTTAAATTCATTTGATGACCGCATTATTAAACCATACATTTTAAACGCTTTGCTAATTATATGTTGTACATAAATGCCAAGATGCAATTGGCTATCGAGGGTGATTCCCAAATCTCTTATGCTACTGACCTCAATAATATCTGTACCACTTAGTTTGTAAGTATAGTTGCTTATTACCTTTTTTTTAGAAAAACTAATTGTTTTACATTTACTTAAGTTTAGTTTTAAATTATTGTGAGAACAATACTGGGTAAATCTATCAAGGTCATCTTGTAGTAACTGATGGTCCACGACTGTATCAATAAAACGATATATTTTGAGGTCATCAGCATATAACAAAAAGCAGCTGTTTTTGAAACATTTTCCAACGTCATTAATGAAGACCACGAATAGGAGAGGACCCAATATGG
Organism: Agriphila tristella; assembly: GCA_928269145.1. Classification (NCBI taxonomy): domain Eukaryota; kingdom Metazoa; phylum Arthropoda; class Insecta; order Lepidoptera; family Crambidae; genus Agriphila; species Agriphila tristella. Next base: position 21,849,621 of record OV743436.1, on the reverse strand, counting down.
AGCCCTGTGGAACACCGGAAGTGATATTAGTGACCTCGGATTCTGAACCCCTAATGACAACTCTTTGTGTTCTGTTAGTGACATACGATTTAAACCATCTCCACAAATTACCGCGTATACCATTAAAGGCCAATTTCTCTAACAATATTCTATGGTCAACCGCGTCGAATGCCTTTCGGAAGTCAGTATAAATACTGTCAATTTGTCTATTAGTATCTAAAGCCTCAAATAAACATGATGTATACGTGACGAGGTTAGTTGTTGTAGAACGCCGCTTAACAAAACCATGCTGCTCCTCTAAGATAACATTGTGCAAATGAGGATAGATAGCGTTATGCACTAATCGTTCGAAAACTTTGGCAAGCACGGACAATATGGAAATGGGACGGTAATTCGTAACATCATTTTTTGATCCATCCTTATGTACTGGGACTACTCGTGCAGTTTTCCAGACATTAGGTATTACGCCTTCCTTTAAGCATTTATTATAAAGATAACATAGTGGATAATCAATTTCAGCAGCAGTTTCTTTAAAAAAGATTGGAGGTATATTGTCAGGCCCAGCACCTTTAGAAATATCCAACATTTGTAATGCCTTACACACCTCCAACCTAGTCAACTCGATGTCATTAATCACAAAATCCGGAGAATCCTGTGGTATATGAATATTATTAATACTGAAATCTTCAGACATAGACGACGGCTGAAACACAGAATGAAAGAACCTACTAAACAGATTACAAGATTCATCTGGGCAGTTAGCAGAAGATCCATCATAATGAACAGTCTTTGGCATTGAGGAAGAATTGCGGCGCTGTGACATATAGTTCCAGAAGTATTTACTGTTCTTTTGTATACTGTCCTCGACCCTCGCCATGTATTTTTTATAGCATTTTTCCGATAAGACTTTAAAATCATTTCTATGTATTGAAAATACTTTATAATTTGACTCGTTATTATGTTTTTTCATTTTTATCCAAGCTCGATTTTTTTGTTAAATAGATTAATTAATTTTGAGGTAAACCAAATAGGGTACTTAGAAGTTTTGACAATTTTTTTTGGCACATAACATTCAATAACTTTATTAATAGTTTCATAAAATATAGAAACAGCTTCTTCAGCGCATTTATTTAAAAATAATTCGTCCCAGTTTACCTTAGATAATTCTTGCCTAACTTTATCGTAATCTACAGTTCTATAGCAATACCGAAAACATGGCTTAAGACGCACATGGCTATCGCTTTCTTCAAATGGGACTAATACACAAAAAGGTGGGTGATGAGCATCAATTGGTACTAGCGGTTTAGGTGCAGATAAGAGTTCACCACTACTTTTGTTTGTAAAGCAATAATCCAAAATATGGCCATTATGATTTCTCAAAGTGTTTAATTGGTGACAATTTAATGCCGCCATAAAGTTATCTATACATGCATGTGACAGGTTAAAATCGATATTACAAGGCCGCTGTTTATACGAATCATGATTATTTATCCAAAGAAGGTTTGGTAAATTAAAATCTCCAATAATGAAAAAATCTGTTATACAAGAAGTTACACTTAGTAGATGGTTTTCTAACATTTCTAGGTATGTGCAATAAACATCGGTGCATTGCTTAGGCGGGATATAAACTGCACCAACACAAATGCAACGTTTTGCAACTTTAAATTCTATAAGTATATGATCGATTGCGGGCGGGAGCGGGGAGGTCACAGTGACTGGTGCGCACCCGGCAGAGCTCAATGATTGCGAGATCGCGATCAGTGTTCCGCCGCCATCGCAACGACCACTCGCCTCACGATCCCGATCCGCTCGGAATACAATGTACCTATTATCTATGTATTCACTATCAGAGATGTCTCCAATTAGCCATGTTTCGGTTAATATGATAATATCGTATGCCTCAGTGAGTATATTCATAAATAGTGTATGTAGTTTGGTTCTGAGACCGCGACAATTCTGGTAATAAATAGAAATATTCTTAGCCATTTTCCATTGTTACAATAAATGGTGTTAGTTTATAATAGTTACAAAATATATGATTTAGATACCGGATATTACTGTTAGCATTCATTACTTTATACCAGAACCATCTAGCCAAGGTAAGTAATATAATAAGTATAAAGAAAAAGTAGTTAGAATTATATTTATTTTTTTCAATTTTGAAAGCACCTGCAGATAACAATTTAGATTTCAGTAAACATGCACAATAAATACACAGAGGAAAATATATAGTATAGTATTCGACACAAATTAGGCTGATTAAAAATAGTTCGAGTAGGTTATTATTTAATTTTCTTAATGTCCTGCTCATTACGCACGGCAAAGATAGGTGAAGTGTCCGTTTGACGCACCAGCACAGTACCATGTTTGATCCAAACGAACTTGTAATTGTGACTTTTCGCTTGTTCGGAAAGGGAACGGGAATGGAACGGGAATGAAACGGGAACGGAACGGGATGAGAACGGTACGGGAACGAGAACGGGACGGTAACGGTACGGGAACGGGAATGGTAACGGAAGGGGTACGGGAACGGGACAGGAAAGGGACGGGAACGGACGGGAACAGAACGGGAACGGGAACCGGAACCGGAACCGGAACCGGAACCGGAACGGGAAACGTAAAAATGACTGGTCAGATCCTGGTTGAAGGTTCTCTTAGGATTTTCTCTAACATCCACGCGGACGAAGTCGCGGGCAGAAGCTAGTCTTAATATATAAAAGAAGAAACTGACTGACATATCAACGCATAGCCCAAACCGCTGGGTCTAGAGACTCCAAATTTGGCACACAGGTTCCTTATGAGGGCTAGGGGTGCACTAAGAAAGGATTTTTCAAAACTGTCCCCTTAAGGGGGTGAAACGGGGGTCCAAAGTTTGAATGAAAGTCCTTCAGTTTTGAAGCTAGCATTTTCAAATTTTGTGTTTAGGCTGAAGATTGAAAATTGATTTATACGAATCTCAGCTTTTTTGAAAATTCTGCCCCTGAAGGGGTGAAAAGGGGGATGGAGTTGTGTATAGAAAATGTGAGTACTGGCCACCGCGCTATCGCTGCTCTGCGGTATTCATACCAAAGAGAGTATGAGAAAATCTCTTGTCAATATATTGTGTACGTCAATTGCAATAAAGTAAACTAGCTGCTCATAAATAATGTTTTAATTATCTCAAATACGAGTTCGCCCCTCTCAGGGAAATTAACCCCATCAAGTGGTAGCAGAGGCGAAAAAAAATAAAAGTGAAATGGCAAACATCCGCAACATAGAGCCACTAACAAAATCCAATTATGACACCTGGTGCTTACAAGCGCAGGCCGTCCTTATAAAAAACGATTACTGGGATATCGTCAGTGGTGAAAAAGAATTATCGCCAAACGCAGATGCGGCGGCAAGAGCGGCGTACATGAAGGAAGACTTAAAGGCAAGAGCTGAAATTTTACTTCTCCTGTCACCGTCAGAATTAAAACAAATAAGGATCTGTACGTCAGCCAAAGCCGTGTGGGACAAATTAAAAGCCATTTACCAAAGCACAGGGCCCGCAAGAAAGGCAAATTTATTGAAGCAATTAGTTCTAAAGCGTATGACTAATGAAGAAGATATCCGTGACCACTTAAATAACTTTATGGATATTGTGGACAAGCTCGCGGATATGGACTTGAAAATTCCACCGGAACTGCTCAGTATTATGCTGTTATACAGTCTACCAACAACATTTGAAAACTTCCGTATCGCTATCGAATCAAGGGACACATTACCTAATCCTGACGATTTAAAGATAAAAATACTGGAAGAAAGTCAAGCAAGGAACGTTGGCGAGCAGCCCGGAGACTCATCAGAGGCGTACTTTTCCAAAAAGAACAAAATAAAACCATTTTGCAAGAACTGCAAGAAAAAGGGACATGCCACCGAAGCATGTTGGGGAAACAAAAAGAAAACAGAGAGAACAAACAAACTTCAAGGTAAGAACTTCAACGTCTGCCTGAATACTGCAAGCACAAAGATCAGTGAAAACTTATGGTGTTTAGACAGCGGCTGTTCATCTCATATGTGTGGCGACAAATCTAAATTTTCCACCATGACCCCTGAAGATGGTACCTTAAAGCTGGCATCGAAAAAGCACACCAGCAAAATAGAAGGAAAGGGAAAAGTAACAGTCACCGCAGAAAAAGAAGAGTATAATATCAACGACACTTTATTCGTCCCCGATTTATCAATAAATCTACTGTCTGTGGGTAAAATTGCCGACAGAGGGAACAAAATAATCTTTGAAAAAGACAAAGCTTATATAATCGAAAAAGGTGGTGAAGTAGCACTAGAAGCACAAAGAAAAGATGGACTCTACTACCTAACATTTAAAAATGAGACCGCAAACTACACCCAAAAAGGAAAAATAAAAGACAACATCATGGAGTGGCACCGCAAACTCGGCCATATAAATGAAAAAGATCTGATCAAAATGGCTACAAATGACTTAATGTATGGACTGAACATCAACAAAGAAAAGTTGGAAACTTGTGAAACCTGCATTAAAGGCAAGCTATCAAGATTACCTTTTATTAGACATGATGATCTTTACACGACGCAAGAGCTGGAAATAATTCACAGCGACGTTTGTGGACCTTTTGAGTGTGAAACACTTGCCGGCTCAAGATATTACGTCACATTCATTGACGACTTCACTCGTTATTGCCACGTCTATTTCATAAAGAAGAAAAGCGACGTATTCAACTGTTTCAAGCAATACAAAAATGAAGTTGAAACATTTCACAACAAAAGAATAAAACACCTGCAATCCGACAACGGCACTGAATACCGCAACAATGAATTTGATGATTTCCTCAAACTACATGGCATCCAAAGAAGATTGACCACTGTTTACACCCCACAGCAAAATGGGATCAGTGAGAGGAAGAACAGATCATTGCTAGACAAAGCCAGGTGCCTGTTGATCGAAGCAAATGCTCCTAAAAAGCTCTGGGCAGAAGCAATATCTACGGCAAACTATCTTATAAACCGAAGCCCTTCAAAAGCATTAGACGGCGATATACCGTTCACGAAGTGGACAGGCCGAACACCGTCTGGCAATCATCTCGAAGTTTTCGGCAGGAAGACCTTCGTCCTTAAAAAGAACAGACGAGGAAAGCTAACAGAGAAAACCAAAGAGGGCGTATTCATGGGATACTCGTTGACCTCAAAAGGCTACAGAGTTTACATACCGAAAGATAATGACGTAGTGACAAGCAGGGACATCAAGGTCATAGACAAAATGTACTTTCAAGAAGAAGACACGAGCTATGATAACCTTGTAGAAGAAAAAGAACTTCATATGCCTGAAAAAGAAAATAAAAATAAACAAAAGAAAAACAAAAATAGAGAAATTTCAATAGAAATTGAATTTCCTGAAGAGAACAATAAAAACCCCTTACAAAATACTGAAAGTCCAAATGACGAAGTAAATGAAACCGAATCATTTGATCATGCATCTGAAACAGCAGAAGTACCTGGAAATGGGAGGCCACAAAGAGAAAGGCACCCACCAACGTGGGCTAAAGATTTTGAATTAGGTGATCTAGATGAAAGTAATTTATTCACGGAAATATCACACCTATCAGATGAAAATGAAAACGATGAATACTGGCATGAGGCCATCAAAGCTGAAATCAGAGCACATGTCAAAAACGGAACCTGGAAAATAGAAAAGAAAAGCAATGACATGAAAGTCGTAGACTACAAGATGGTTTTAAGAAACAAAATAGGACCTGATGACAGTATCACAAGAAAAGCCAGACTTGTAGCACGTGGTTTCACGCAGCGACCAGGTATAGACTTCAACGAAACTTACGCACCCGTAGCGAAGTTAAGCTCAATCAGATCCGTTATTGGCATAGCTACAGAAGAAGGGTTAAAACTGAACCAAATGGACGTAACAACTGCGTACCTAAACGGTGTACTAGAAGAAAAAATTATGATGAAATACCCCGACTATTTAGAAGAATACTTGATAGAGATTATGGTCGATGAAAGTACAAAAGAGGATTTAACCATCTACAATAAAACAAGAGACATGCTAAGAGACATAAAGAGCGTTCCAAATGAAAAAGTATGCTGTCTTATTAAAGCATTGTACGGACTCAAGCAGGCAGGGAGGCAGTGGTATATAAAACTCGACAAAGAATTGAAGAACATAGGGTTTCGAGCGTCTGAAGCCGACCCATGTATACACATTCTGGAGAAAAGAGGAGTAAAGATTATTATTGCCATATATGTCGACGATTTATTAATTGCCTACTCGTGTCCGAAAGCATTAAAAGAGGTTAAAGACCTACTAAATTCGAAATTCGAACTAAAAGACTTGGGGAGACCGAAACGACTTATTGGCTTAGATATAACTTACAATGGGGAAGAAATAAAATTACACCAACAAAAGTTTATCGAAGACAGCCTTAAAAAGTTCAACATGGCAGACTGCAAAACAGTTTCCACCCCTATGGAGCCTGGACTCAAATTGGAAAAGGGAAACAAAAATGAGTCACAGCATCTTCCATACAAAAACCTGATAGGGACACTAATGTATATGGCAGTAGCAACTCGCCCAGACATAATGTTTGCTATTAGCTACCTATCACAGTTTAACGACTGCTATAATGAAGAACACTTCAAGAGTGCCAAGAGAGTACTCCGGTACCTAAAAGCCACCAAAAACATCGGCTTAAAATTCACTAAGACAGGACAAGACCTGCATGGAATGGCAGATGCAGATTGGGGCGCATGCAAGCTTGACAGAAAATCCTTTTCAGGCTACTGCTTCAAATTTGCTGGGACAGCCATAAGTTGGATGTCGAAGAAACAAAAAAGCATCGCCCTATCGACAGCCGAGGCAGAATATATAGCCCTAGCCGAAGCTGCAAAAGAAGCTATTCACTTGAAAAGCCTCTACAAAGATTTAGGAGCTACCTACGAACACATACTTATCCTAAATGACAACCAAGCAGCCATCAAGCTTAGTAAAAACCAAATGGTAACTTCGAAGTCTAAACACATCGATTTGAAGATGCACTTCGTAAGTGCAACTACCGCCGCTTCACGTACGACTCGTGAGTGAAGGATTGAAATTAAAAAACATCCAAATAACTTCAATCGGGAAGATGGCCACAAATTTTCAGCAGTGTGGAATCCAGTATTTGCAAACGCACTACCTCTTTGTTCGCGGTCGGCTAACTACCAGAATACGGCTATGATACGAAATAGGGACACCGTCAGTGTTGTGTGCGGCGGTAGTTGGAAAATCTGTTCGACGGTGGATGAAGATTCCACCGAAGAGGAGGAGGCGTAACACCGCAGCTCCAGTCAGCCCGTGACCACGGCCGATGCAACTCGGTCGAAACGTCGGGAAAATAGGTAGATGTGAAAATACCTATCGTAATTTGCACGCGTTTAATTCCTGTAATTTTAATTAGGTATGAGATTTACTTGAAACTTGATATTAGTGCTCTTCTTCACAATTTATGGTATACGTAATTCAGCGTTTTACAAAGTTCATCTCTTAAGGGGTGAAATGGGATGTAAGTTTGTTTGGGAACATAGGCTGCTTTTGACAACGGTAACCGATTACCACGCGGACGAAGTGCCACAAAAAAACCATAGGTAAACAAGTGCTACTGCCACGCGTACAAAGTCGCGGGCAGCAGCTAGTGTATATATATTTGTCTGCGATTATCTCGCGTTCGGCTGAACCGATTTTATTGCGGTTTTCAGAAAAGTATTTATTAGATTTAGGAGAACGTTTTGGTGTTTTAACCGACTTCAAAAAAGGAGGTTCTGACCCCACTTGATCCTTATGTATTCATGAATATTTGTCCGCGATCATCTCGTGTATGGCTGAATTGATTTTGATGCGGTTTTCAGAAAAGTATTTAACTGACTTCAAAAAAAGGAGGTTATCAGTTTGACCCATATGCATGTATGTCCGCGATTATCTCACGTTTGGTCAAACCGATTTTTCTACCTAGATAACATATCTAATACAGAAGGTACTTACACTAAAAAGAATGAAATAAAAAATTGTTTTAAAAAACAAAAAACCGACTTCAAAAGCCTACGCTACCTCTAAAAAGCAAGAAATAATATTCAAATCACTAGATACGCATTATCATTGTAAATAAAACACGTATATTGAAGTCGGGTGGGGCTTTTAGAATAAAAAAGTTGTCCTCCAGCCCCACCCGACTTCAATAGACGTGTTTTATTTACAATGATAATATGCGTATCTAGTGATTTGAATATTATTTCTTGCTTTTTAGAGGTAGCGTAGGCTTTTGAAGTCGGTTTTTTGTTTTTTAAAACAATTTTTTTTCTTTATTATTTCAAAAGGTGGTCAGTAATTAAGGCGGCTGTATGACCGAAAGTGGCGCCCTCAGAGGTTTTTATTTAATAAGTTATTAATAGAAAGAGATTTTAATAATGTTTTACGTGAAGTTTTTTGGGCCCATGGTCTAGTATTTTTAGAAGGTATCACTACATGCCCTCGTAGTCCTTCGTAGAAATAGATAGTACCTAAATGTGTCAAAAACGGCCACTTTTAGCAATTTTGCTAGCTAATAATATATTGTTTTAAATTTCCATGGTTATTGACGTTAATAGAATAAACTATGTCGGGATTTACACCATGTACCTGTTTATTTTTGAGACTCCGATATTTCGGCGCAGTTGCATGCGCCATGATCACGGAAGAACTGTCGATTGTTGCGTGCGGGTAGTATGTTATTGGCAGACGAATCGGTCTACCCTCCCTACGGAGACTACGGAAGCTATTTGCTAGCTAATTCTAGCAGTACCTACCTAACTACGAGGGAATATAACGATACCGTCTAAAACTAGTGGCTCCGTGAGCTGTAGACCTCGCGAAAAAATAAAATAAAATGTCGCCATGAAGTTTTCAAAGCACACAGTAGGTACGTGAGTATTGCAACTAGATGGTGCTTCTTATTTTGATGATTTTTAGAAATGGGTGAGTATTTTTTTTATAAATTTGGAAAAATTGGCTTGACTGAACAGTTATATATAATTATCGAACCTACTCACAAAATTTCACCAGAATCTGTTGAGAAATGCGACTTGTAGAGGAGATCAAACAGCCGGAAAGCTGGAATGAAATATGTTTTTTTACATATCTCCGTCATTTTCAAAAATTTCGAAAAACTGTCTCGACAAAAATTTTTTATATATTTATCGAACCTGCTCACAAAATTTCACCGAGATCGGTTGAGAAATGCGACCTGTAGAGGAGAACAGCCAGCGCTGGAAATACGGACTGAAATTTGATTTTTTTACATTATCTCCGCTATTTAGAAAAAAAAAAGAAAAACTGGCTTGACATAAGAAATCTATACAATTTTCAAACCTGCTTACAAAATTTTACGAGAATCGGTTGAGAAATGCTACCTGTAGAGGAAAACAGACAGCCCTGGAAAGCCGGACTGAAATATGTATTTTTAACATTTCTCCGTCATTTTGAAAAATTTCCAAAAACTGGCGTGACAAAAAAATCTATATTATTTTCAAACCGGCTCACAAAATTTCACGAGAATCGGTTGAGAAATGCGACCTGTAGAGGAGAACATCCAGCGTCAGAAAGCCGGACTGAAATACATTTTTCTTACATATCTCCGCCGTTACGAAAAATTTAGAAAAACTGTCTCAACTTGAAAAAATCTATATGATTTTCAAACTTGCCCACAAAATTTCACGAAATTCGGTTAAGAGATGCGACCTGTAGAGGAGAAAAGACAGAGCCTGAAAGCTGGACTGCAATAGGTTTTTTTTAATATCTCCGCCATTTCGAAAAAAATCGAAAAAGTGGCGTGACAAAAAAATTCTATATCATTTTCAAACCTGCTCACAAAATTTCACGAGAATCGCTTGAGAAATGCGACCTGTAGAGGAGAACAGACAACGCTGGAAAGCCGAAAAACCTGTTTTTTTACATATCTCCGCCATTTTGAAAAATTAAAAAAATCTGGCTCGACAAAAAAATTCCATATAATTTTCAAACCGGCTCACAAATTTTCACGAGAATCTACTAGACTGTGGGCAAATACTAGACTGTGGGCCCCAAAAAATCCACATAGCTAAAACATTATTCACCGCGGCGCCACTTGTGCTCAGGGTGCCACCTTAGGCGTGAAATACACAGAAGCGACGCGGCACGGATACAGCGGCGATACGGTGCAGATGTGACACATTCGGATGCTTTCGGCCAATCAATACACGTATCGCCGCCGTCGCCGCCGTATCTGCGCCTTATCTCCGCCGCATCGCTTCTATGTATTTCACGCCATAAAGCACTTTGCCTCACGCTCGAAGCAAAAATCGATTTTTCTGCGAGTTTTTACACGCCAAAAGCGCCCTTTTTCAAGCCGAAGATGTGAAAGAATATTATTATGCAATTAGTGAATAAAGGTCGGATTTAAAGTGAGGGCCATAGTTGTATTCTGTACCCTTAGCACGAACATTTATCGAGAAAAAAACGCGCGTAAAAGTACTCATTAAAGTAATTCATCATATTAGCCGCACGACACCCACTGCTGGGTATAGGCAGTGCTGGATTAACCCATAAACAAATTAAGCAATTGCTTAGGGCATCACGTCTGGGGGGCACCATAATCGGCACCGAAAAAAACGTTTTTTTTTGTAAGAAATAAAAAAATGAGTTTTATTTCAAATTCATTTGTGTGGCAATATAAAACTACTTATTACTGGAAAGACAAGAGTACAAGATAAGTAAATGAAACTGGCTAAACAATTTTTTACTATAGATAGGCATTTTTCAAAATAATCAGGATTTTTGTGCATCCTAGACAGGCATCTTCCCTTACGTAGATGGTAACCCTTTATAGGGGGGGCCCACAGGCGTGGATTGTTTAGGGCACCAAATAGTCTTAATCCGGCACTGGGTATAGGCCTCCCCTATTATATAAGGATCTCTACCACAGAATACATAATTACGACGATCGGTCCTGCGCTGCCCGCATCCTCCCTCACGTCGGTCCACCTTGTCGGGGGCCTACTCACGGAGCGTCGCCCGGTGTGCGGTCGCCATTCAAGAACCTTTCCGCCCCAACGCCCATCGGTTCTTCTCGCTGTGTCTATGTCGCAGGCGTATTGTACATTTAGCCGTATTACATAGCAACTAGCTGTTTTAGAAAACGGCGCCGTATTGTAATACGGCGAGTCAACGATACGCCAGATTGACAATGTGATACGTTGTTCAATACGGCGGAGCACGTTTAGCCGTTTCGTATCAAAGTTCTATTTTAGAGTGACCACACTAACAAAATGAATCAGTGCTTAATTGAAAATAATTAAATTTTAATAATTATGAAAAAAGGTAGGTTTAAGTAACTTCAAAATCACCTAGTACTTAAGTAGTAGGAAACGTGTTCTTTTTATTAGTTTTAAGGAATGTATAAGTACTACTTCTATCAAATAAGTAGGTACGATACAAAAACGGTTTGGTTCTTGTTTGTAAAATTATAATATTAGTTAGACTAACTAAAACAATTACCAAATGTTTTTGGTGTAAATAATTTTAAATCTTTTTAAAAGTTAACTTTTTTTCCTAAATGTTTTTTTTTAATCAAAATATTGTTCTTTGGCCACTGCCCAAAAAGTAGGGTCTTCCGAAATATGTTTCTTTAATCTTCACTGGCTACACTCATTATGTTGTATTTTAAACTGTCTGGAACGGGTGGTTGGAAAATATAGACGATTCAAAAGTACTAAATAATTAAGTTTATTTGAATAAAGCTTATTTGACTTTGATTTTTTTACACCAATAATATTGCGTAGGATTCCGCACAGCACCAGAAACCATTGCCACCTTAGCAGTTATAATCTCGTTCTTTGATCCACGGTGTTTCACACATCCGCATTGAGCTGCGTAGAAACTATTTAACTGCACATTAAAAATTGTCCTTAAAGCAATTATCTGTACACATTTGGCACGTTTTCTTCATTTAATTCATCCATATTCTTACTTATTTTCGATGCAATATCCGCACTTGACGCCATTTTTATTGTTATGGTAGGCCAGCGCCGCGAGTGTTGATAATTTGTACTAAAAACTGACGGAAAAGCGGCTTATGAACCGCCCAATTACATTACGGCTAGCCGTATTGAAAATCGCAAAGCGCTCTATTCAATGCGGCGTACTTTTGATCAGCCGTTTTGAATACGGCGTATCTTTAATCCGCCGCATTACAATACGGCGCCGTTTTTTAAAACAGCTAGGTGCTATGTAATACGGCGAAATATACAATACGCCTGCGACATCTATATGGAAAATTCATTTTGCTTCTCAGCGGTAGATGGCGGTGTACACAAATTTCCCGTACGAAATTATTCTATTGAATGATTTACGCGCAATTTTTGTTTTTTTTTCGATAGCTGTTCGTGCTAAGGGTACTGGAGCAACGCGAGTGATGAGTGAGTCGATATAAATCCGTTTTATTCACATTACCTACCATAGTTTCTACTATGAAATTAGGTACCTACCATACTTTATTACGGTATAAGTATGTAGGGTGGATGGCATGTGGGTCGTAGTCATGGCATAAATTATACCATGACTACGAGAACAAAAAATATTTGCACAAGGATAACTCCTTGTGCAAATATTTTAATTTCACATACGTGAGTATTTTTTGCACAAGGAGTTTCTATCGACTATTTTTTGAGCAAGGAGGTTGAATAGCATTGAATAGCATTGCGCAAGGAGCTTGTATAGTATTGAGATGGAGATCGAATTGTGTTCTAAATTCAAAACACTAAAATATTGATAAATAATAAAAATAATAAAGACTTTTGCACACGTCAAAGAGAGAACCAGAAAAGGCGGCCTTATTGCTACATAGCAATCTCTTCCAGGCAACCTTGGGTGAAAGAGGGAAAAAAGTGCTTTTTATTCACTGTTTCCAGTGAATAAGTGCGCGGTAGTGATGTACAAGACTCGAGTCCTCCGGGTCCTTTTGTCTAGAGCTCGGAGTCTTTTTAGAGAGCTCGCCTCGTTTGTGTGAAGCTCGACGACTCGGGAGTCTTTTTCAGAGCTCGAGCCTTTTTCAGAGCTCGGCCGACTTCGAGCCATTTTCACGGCTCGAGCCTTTTTGAGAGCTCGGTCGATCTTGAGGCTTTTAAACGGCTCGAGTCTTTTTCGGTGCACTAGTTGTGATGGGCTGCTGATGAATGAGGATAAGTAGAGAGCTAAAGCAGAATTGATTAAGCATCTACGGTGCTCTTTATAACATAAGGCATTCATCTTTTTTAGTTCTAATTTTAATAATTTAATAATTAGTAATTAAGGGGTCGTCCATTAATCACGTGAGCCTCGAAAGGGGGGGGGGGGTAGTTGAAAAAATCACGAAGTATCACAAGGGGGACGGGGGGGTGTAGTAAGATATCACGTGTATTATTTTTTTTTCGTTGAATGCGTGATTTTTAACAGAAAACGGCGTCTGATTGTTGACTCACCGTTACCAGGACGATAACCCCGCCCACCGCGACATATTTGCACTGAAAAATTTTGAGATTATTTTGTACCAAAAAAATACACGTGATTTAGAGGGGGGGGGGGGGGTTAACGTAAAACCTCACCATGTATCACCAAGGGGGAGGGGGGTTATAAATTGGCCAAAAAAAACATCACGTGATTAATGGACGCCCCCTAAGTAGGTATTACTGTCTTTTTTTGTTTTGTTCGTATCACATTATTTACATTGAATGCTATGTACGCCGTTATTTTGATACATATCAGAATTTTTTATCTTGTAATTAGTATATGGATATAATTATTTAATATGTATCATGTGGCTGTACTTTTTTAAATAAATAAATAAATAAATAATTTTGGAGACTAGAGTCAGATTTTCAGGGCTCTGTGAGCTCGATAGGCTCGGGCTTACAAGCCTACCGAGCTCACCAAGTCCTGCCAATCCGAGTCGAGTCTTCAAAAGTAGAACTCGACGACTCGAGTTTTGTACATCACTAGTGCGCGGTCTGACAGACCACACACCGCACCGGTAGCTGTGCTTCCGTAATCTCTACTTTGCTAGTCATTACGCAGCAGTCAATATGATTGTATCAAAACAACAATCCAAACTACGAGTATAGCTTACCACAGTAGAATCAGAATATGCAGGAGAGCCAGGGCATTTTCCGAGCAGCTTATCATGGCATCGCTTATGGACCGCGGTCTGGCATACCACGCACCGGTAGCCCTGCTTGCCGAAGCCCCACAGGAACTCCTTGCAGAATGCGCAGAACGTTGGCTGTCGGAAGAACTTCGCCACGAAACGGTGCCCGTTCACTTCGTGCACCCTGGAATAATGAAGGAACAATATTTTTATGACTCTATTTTCATAGAGATACATTTAGGTCTATAAAACCCAGGTGCTTATAGGTAGGTGAGTTTAGGACTCATCAATGGGGAATGTGTAAAAAAATCCAATTGGCCGAATGTTTTTATTTTTTTATTTTTATAGGTTTATAGAAATAAGCTCCCTTAATAATAGAAAAAAAATTCAGAATTTTCGGTTGCGTGAAATTAAAAAAAAATTAAGGTCACTTTGACTTCCCAAATTTACGAAAGTAACAGCAGAATGGAGATCATACCTTTGCCACCACCGGCCACAGTTTTCACATTTTGTGGTAGAAAAGGTATTCTTTAGAAGCCACTTTTACGAAAGTCGTCTCATTACGATTCCCGTCGGACAAGAGAGTGCTCCACCGACAACCGGTATCATTGTCTTCAGCATGATCTCCTGAACAAGAATACAGCGGTTGTCGCATTATAAAGTGGTGGAGGGGGGAGGGGGGGAGGGAAAAGCCGCGGAAGTCGAGTATCGGGAATTGGTTAATTTTCTCAACAACCACTTGTCCCATTTAAACAAATAAGCTGTCGTATGATAGGTAATATCCTTAGCAACATATTTTATACTACAATAGTTATTGTAAATACTATAGTTTCTTAAATAATTAGAAAAAAGTCGAATTTCAAACAAAAACATTTTTAGTTTTGTAGATTTGAAGCAGTAAATTAAAATAAAGTACATACATATATATAGTATAAAGTACTGCGTAAAATTGCCACAGTTATTAGCTTGCTGTCTGTTTTTTAATTTTGAAATTTGGCTGGAAAACAACAAAATTATCATCGATATTGTGCGGGAGGTCTCTGTCCGAATAATATCGAAGATGCTTTAAAGAAAGTCGTCTAGTGGCGATTCCCGTCGGACCGGAGAGTTCTCTACCGACAACTGGTATCTTTGTCTTCAGCATGATCTCTTGAACAAGAATATAGGGGTTGTCGCATTATAAAGTGGTTGAGGGGGGAGGGAGGGGAGGGATAGTATGCGGAAATCGGGTATCAGGGTTTGGATAATTTCTCAGTAACCGCTTGTCCGATTTAAACAAATAAGGTGTCATATAGTAGATAATATCCGTAACAACAAATTTTATTTTTCAATGTTTTTTGTAAATACTAAAGTTTATTACAAAAATAGAAAAAAGACGAATTTCAAACAAAGGCTTTTTAGTTTTGTAGAATTGAAGCAGTAAATTAAAAGAAAGTACTATGAAATTAAAACTATGAGGATTTGCCCCAGAAAAAATATATTTGTACGTAGCACAGTTGTCCCACTATATGGAGTAATAAACTTGTGAAACATTTTTATCTAGTAACTATGCTAAAAAAAATTTTTGGGTCGCAAGGCAAAATTTTTTCTACCGTTTTTTTCGAAATTCCTCTACAGAATTACAACTATGAAGATTATCCTCGGAAAAAAAATACTGGTGAATAGCTTAGTTATTCTACTATATAAAATAATAAACATGTTAAACATTTTTGTCTAGTAACTATGTTAAAAAAATATTTATTTAGTCGCGAAGCGAAATTTATGCTACCATTTTTTTCGAAAATCCTCTACAGAATTAAAACCATGAGGATTTACCCCAGTGTAGGCGACGCATACACACATTCTCTCATTCACTCACACATGCATACTGTGTACGGCCATAAGCTATAACTTATAATAAATTAAAATACAAACTTTATAAATGTTAAAGAAAATACCTAAACCTAATGTTAAAATAATTAAATAAGCTTAAAATAATACATATATGTCATAAATACTTTGATATATAGCGTAATAACGTAATTTTGTAAAATTTCATTTATTCAAATAAAGAAAGGAATGTGCGCCGATTGCGATTTTGCACGTGCGCCATTTTAATTGCAGTAGTCTTGAGAACCCCGCGATCGCAGCCGGCAGCTATCCATAAGAGTGTCCCGAAATTGTGGTGTTCTCATTTTCATCCCTTATACCCAGAAAAAAAAATAGTAGTAAATAGGCCAGTTATTCCATTATATAGAATAATAAACTTGTCAAACATTTTTGTGTAGTAACTGTGTTAAAAAATATTTTGTGTCGTGCAAACTCATTTAAACATAACTTTGCAGGTCCACCGTGTTATGCGACACAATCATTTTTTAACACATTTACTAGACCAAAATGTTTGATAATTTTATTAATCTATATAGTGGGATAACTGGTCTATTAACTATTTTTTTTTCTGGAGCAAATCCTCATAGTTTTAATTCTGTGGAAGATTTTTGAAAAAAAAATGTTAGAGAAAATTTAGCTGCGCGACAAAAAAAATTTTTTTTACAAAATTTCTAAACAAGAATGTTTGACAAGTTTATTATTCTATATATTGCAATAACTAAGCTATTCACCAGCATTTTTTTCTGGAGCAGATCATCATAGTTTTTATTCTGTAGAGGATTTTCGAAAAAAAAATGGTAGAGTTAATTTCGCCACGCAACACAAAACATTTTTTAACACAGTTACTAAAGAAAAATGTTTAAGAAGTTTGTTATTCTATATAGTAAAATAACTGAACTATTTACTACATATTTTTTAATGGGGAAAATCTTCATAGTCTTAATGTTGTAGAGGATTTTCGAAAAAAAATGATAAAGAAAATTCGCCACGCAACAAAAACATTTTTTCAAACATAATTACTACACAAAGATGTTTGATAAGTTTATTATTCTATATAATGGGATAACTAGGCTTTTCACCAGTATTTTTTCCTGAGTCAAATCTTCATAGTTTTAATTCTGTAGAGGATTTTCGAAAAAAAAATGAAGAGAAAATTTCGCCACGCGATACAAAAATTTTTTTTTTAACCAGTTACTCGACAAAAATCTTCAAAAAGTTTATTACTCTATATAGGGGAATGACTGGGTTATTCATCGATTTTTTTTTTCTGGAGCAAATTTTTATAGTTTTAATTACAAAGTTGTTTATTTCAATTTACTGCTTCAATTCTACAAAACAAAAAAAATATTTATTTGAAATTCGTATTTTTTCTAATTATTTAATAAACTATAGTATTTACAAAAACCATTGTTTGATCAAATATGTCGTTAAGGATATTACCTACCATATGGCATCTTATTTGTTTAAATCGGACAAGTGGTTATTGAGAAATTAGCCAAACTCTGATACCCGAGTTTTGCACCTTTTCCCTCCCCCCCTTCCGTGTGATACTTCCCAGCAACGCCACCATGGCGTAGAGATTTCTGAATACCCTCAAATGAAAGACCATAAAATGTACCTAATTGTACCCTAACTCAAAAAATTGTACCTCTGATAGTTTCAGAGAAAAACGCACTTGATTGTGGCGTTGCCAGGAAGTATGCTTCCTGGCAACGCCACGCTGTACCAGATTGAAATTGATCTCGTAGTAATGGCCAGAAATTGTACTTAATTTGTACCCCATTATCGAATTGAAACATGCTGAGTTTCGATAAAAAAAAACATTTTTATATTTACCTTGATTGATCTGTGCAATACATGCAACGCACGTTGTGATTCATGTAAACTGATGTTTGGCTAAGGAGTTACTATGCATTATGCAGTAGTAGGACCACAGAGGCAACCGCCCAACCATGTGAGACGCAGGGGTCCGGGTTAGATTCCCTGGGGGGGGGGGGGGGGGGTACCATATAGTACCATTTATTAGGTACGTACCATTAAGTACAATTTATTTGGTACCAAATAGTACAATTAATTTGGTACTTTTTAGTGTCATTCATTTGGTACTATTAAGTACAATTAATTTGGTAACGTATAGTACATTTTAGTAGGTACTCTTTAGTACAATCAATTGTGCAAAGCAACATGGGTCGAAAAACGATTTTTTTTTTACTTTCCCATACTAATACAATGTTTTTGCTGTCTAGTTAGTATGGGAGGACCAAATTTTTTTGTCATTTTTCGACCCATGTTTCTTGGGCAAAAATGTTTAGTTTCATTGGTACAACACACCCTTAAGTTAATTTAAACGACTACAAAATGACGGTATATATGGTACCACATAAATAGTATTATATTGTACCAAATATATGTACTAAATAGTACCAAATGAATGGTACTAAATAGTACCAACTAATTTGTACTATATGATACCAAATAAATTGTACTAAAGGGTACCTAATAAATTGTTTTATACGGCACCAAATTAATTGTACTTAATGGTACCAAATGAATGGCAGTAAAAAGTACCAAATAAATTGTACTATTTTGTACCAAATAAATGGTACTAAATAGTACCTAATAAATGGCACTAATTAGTACCAAAGAAATTGTATTAAATGGTACCAAATAAATTGTACTGTATGGTTTCAAATAAATTGTACTAAAAGTACCTAATTAATTATACTATATGGTACTTATATTATATATATGTTACTTATAAATAAATTGTTCTATATGGTACCTAATAAATTGTACTAATATGGTACCAATTAAATTGTGTGTAATTATAGGGAAGATGGTGGTAGCTAGCCAGGTGGACTTGAAATAAGCCCTACAACTAACTAAACCGAGTACAAATTGAACCCCCCCAGGGAATCGAACCCGGACCCCTGCGTCTCACATGGTTGGGCTAACAACTCGACCACAGAGGCGGTTGCCTCTTTGGTCTTACTAATGCATAATGCATAGTAACTCCTTAGCCAAACATCAGTTTATATGAATAACAACGTGCGTTGCATGTATTGCAGATCAATCAAGGTAAATTTAAAAATGTTTTTTTTTATCGAAACTTAGCATGTTTCAATTCGATAATGGGGTACAAATTAAGTACAATTTCTGGCCATTACTAAGAGATCAATTTCAATCTGGTACAGCGTGGCGTTGCCAGGAAGCATACTTCCTGGCAACGCCACAATCAAGTGCGTTTTTCTCTGAAACTATCAGAGGTACAATTTTTTGAGTTAGGGTACAATTAGGTACATTTTATGGTCTTTTATTTGAGGGTATTCAGAAATCTCTACGCCATGGTGGCGTTGCTGGGAAGTATCACACCCCCTTCCCCCTCCACCACTTTATAATGCGACAACCGCTATTTTCTTGTTCAGGAGATCATGCTGAAGACAATGATACCAGTTGTCGGTAGTGCACTCGCTTGTCCGACGGGATTTCAATTTTGAAGGCCTGGCTTCTCGGCATATTGTGAAGTCGAAGAGTCTTGTTTTTTTTTTTTTTAATTTTCACGCAACGGAAAATTCTGAAACTTTTTTCTATTAGGTACGGAGCATATTCCTACCTATAAAAAAATATTCAGCCAATTTGTTTCTTTTCGGACATTCGCCCATGGATTGGTTTTACTAAGATTGTTCTAATGACGAACTCGTGTTTACTTATTGAATAATTATAAAAACTACGTAGGCGGGTCATGAATGACGACTGCACACGCTCGAGCCAAGAATTCAAGTCATGAGGATGCGCATCAGGCGCATCATCTCAAGGGAATGGAAAGTGTTAAAGGTGACTAATTCTGACCAATATCCCATAAAAAATACAGAAAAAACGAGATTTCATTGTAATTTTTTAGGGCTTACAGAATATCATTAGCATAGTGTTTAAATTTTATTGTCATGTGCCATTGTGCTTTTGTCTTACAAATTAAGAAACAAATGAGCGCAGAAATGCTTTGTTCACGTCATTCTTTCTACGTCTTTTCCATTTCAGTGACGTCACCAAACTCTGGATGATTAACCTAATAAGTTATAACTAGGTACCTAATAGTACCTATTCCTTGAAAAAGAGCGTCACGTAGTTTTTCTGTGGCCATTCTTTTTATCAGCTCCAAGAGGTGTTTGGGTGGTAGGAAAAAACTGAACGATCCAGACCCATAGGGGTCGAGTGATAATAGGGACTAATAGCACAGAATAACTAATAGTACAAGTCTAATAGGGATTTTTCATCTCTAGTTTTCAGAGGGTCTACTACGAAAAACATCTCGAAAGTGGTGAGTGATCGATATCCTACTTAAAATTTTGCAGCGTATTCCTGAGTATTTCGGCGCTCATTCCTAAGCTAATTTAGTTAATAATTGCAGTTTAAACTTACTTGTGGTGCTTGATGGCCCCGCGCTGCTGCGTGATGCGCTTGGCCCGCGAGAGGCGCAGCTGGTCCGCTGCCGCTGCCCCGTCGCCGTCGCCGCACCGTCGCTGTGCCACCGGAGTAAGTAAGTTTAACTTACTTATGGTGCTTGATAGCCCCGCGCCGCTGCGTGATGCGCTTGGCCCGCGAGAGGCGCGGTTGGCCCGCCGCCGCCGCCCCGTCGCCGTCGCCGCACCGTCGCTGAGCCACCGGAGTAAGGTTTAAACTTACTTGTGGTGCTTGATGGCCCCGCGCCGCTGCGTGATGCGCTTGGCCCGCGAGAGGCGCGGCTGGCCCGCTGCCCCCGCCCCGTCGCCGTCGCCGCACCCTGCGCCCGGGAACCACTGGAATATTTAATTATTGTATTATTTATTTGCAACTTAACGTTACGTCTAGGGTTGCCAACCGCTATAATATATAGTTTTGTACTAGGTATATTTCGGGTCTGCGTATTATATACTGTTGAAGAAATATTTAGTACGCAAAAATAGTATATTTTTAACATCGAACGCTTAATATAAGAAATAAATCTTTAATTTTTTTAATTTGTGATCGTGCATTTCGACAATATCGATAGCGTGTAGGTAGTGTATATCGTATATTAATTATCGAACCTGCTCACAAAATTTCAAAAGAATCGGTTGAGAAATGCGACCTGTAGAGGAAAACGGACAGCTGGAAAGTTGGACTGAAATATGTTTTTTTACATTTCTCCGCCATTTTGAAAAGTTTATAAAAACTGGCCTGACAAAATATATATATATATTTTTTAAACCTGCTCACAAAATTTCACGAGAATCGGTTGAGAAATGCGACCTAAAGAGGAGAACATCCAGCCCTAGAAAGCCGGACTGAAATATTTTTTTTAACATTTCTCCGCCATTTCGAAAAATTTAGAAAAACTGGCTCAGACTGAAAATAATTATATCATTTTCAAACCTGCCCACAACATTTCACGATAATCGGTTGAGAAACGCGAACTGTAGAGGAGAAAAGGCAGCGCCGGAAAGCTGGACTGAAATATGTCTTTTTAACACGTTTTTATTAGGTTGCTTTCTCGTTTGTGTGTTTGCTTGTTTGTTTCTCTACAAAGTTTGCGAACGATTTTATATTAGCTTCCCGATGAGCTAGAGACTTGAAACTTTGAACATAGGTCAGAACTAGAAGGCAATTTAATATTATGGTGTCATTGAGCTGATCTTATGATGAAGCCGGAAGAAGGCCACAGGAACTCTATGATGAAACCATACAACCCCATCGTGGTTGGACTCATAAGAATCGTCTTGACGAGTACTGTAATAGGAGACGAAGTCCAGGGTCTGATGATGAAGCTGGAAGGCCATGGCATAGGAACTCAATATTGGAACCATGCATCAACCATCAAATTTGGGCTCGTTTGAATCGTCTTGACGAGTTCTTTGTTGGGAAATAGTTTCCAGGGTCTGATGATGGAGCCGGAAGAAGGACACAGGAACTCTTTAATAAAACTAGGCTATCCCATCTAGATTGGGCTAGTTTGAATTATCTTGACAAGTACTTTATTAGGAAATAGTTTCCGAGGATCTGATGATGGAGCCGGAGGAAGGCCATAGGAACTCTATAATAAAACCGTGCAACTCCATCGAGTTTGGGCTCATTTGAATCATCTTGACGAGTTCTTTGTTGGGAAATAGTTTCCAGGGTCTGATGATGGAGCCGGAAGAAGGACACAGGAACTCTTTAATAAAACTACGCTATCCCATCGAGATTGGGCTAGTTTGAATTATCTTGACGAGTACTTTATTAGGAAATAGTTTCCGAGGATCTGATGATGGAGCCGGAGGAAGGCCATAGGAACTCTATAATAAAACCATGCAACTCCATCGAGTTTGGGCTCATTTGAATCATCTTGACGAGTTCTTTGTTGGGAAATAGTTTCCAGGGTCTGACGATGGAGCCGGAAGAAGGACACAGGAACTCTTTAATAAAACCATGTTACCCCATCGAGTTTGGACTCATTTAAATCGTCTTGGCGAGTACTTTATTGGGAAATAGTTTCCAGGGTCTGATGATGGAGCCGGAAGAAGGCCACTGGGACTCTGTAATAAAACCATGCAACCCCATCGAGTTTGGGCTCGTTTGAATCGTCTTGACGAGTGCTCCGATAGGAGATGGTATATTTTTGGTCTTAGCTCGTTAACTAAAAAGCAGAAAATAAAAACTTACTGAAAAAAAAACTTTTTTAAAAACACGTTTTTAAAATGGACTAAATTATTACAACAAAAAATCGAACTAAAAAAATTAAAACGGTCTAGTAAAAACAGACTAAAAAGTAAAAAATAAATTCTTCTGTAAATATTGCATTACATGCTAAAGACTACATGGATGATAAATTTTATAAAATGCGCCCCACGTTTTTAGGTTTAAATGTTCTGTAGATATAAATATTATAGTTTTATAAATATTTACAGAAGAATTTATTTTTTACTTTTTAGTCTGTTTTTACTAGACCGTTTTAATTTTTTTAGTTTGATTTTTTGTTGTAATAATTTAGTCCATTTTAAAAACGTGTTTTTAAAAAAGTTTTTTTTCAGTAAATTTTTACATAATGTCTCCGCCATTTTTAAAAAATTCGGAAAACTGGCTCATCAAAAAAGATCTATTTAATTTTCAAACCTGCTCACAAAATTTCACGAACGTTGAGAAATGTGATCAGAGGGCCTAGTGCGAGTTGATGTTTTCACGTCGCTATCGAAAACTATAGTTTTCTCTCTTTCACTCGCATTGACCATGAGCAGTTTCGATAGTGAAATGTGAAAACATCAACTCGCACTAGGCCCTCTGTAGAGGAGAACATACAGCCGGACATACTACAAAAGAATTTTTGTCCAAGCTGAAGCAGAGACGCTTCGCTCGCACTTCGTGCAAACTATAGTTTTCTCTCTTTCACTCGCATTGACCATGAGCAGTTTCGATAGTGAAATGTGAAAACATCAACTCGCACTAGGCCATCTGTAGAGGAGAACATACAGCCGGACATACTACAAAAGAATTTTTGTCCAAGCTGAAGCAGAGACGCTTCGCTTGCACTTCGTGCTCGCTCGGTCAACAATATGGCGACACCGTAACGTCAGAAGCCGCGCCGTATTGTTTACATACTTAGACGTTTTACGCCGTTAAATGACGGCCGTTATATGACGGCACCACCGTCATCCTAGGAAACCCTATAGCTTAATGGATCGTCTCTTTGTATGAGGTTGTGTTCTAGTTTATTTATTTGTTTGTTTGTTCATCTACAAACATAACTCCGATAAGTTACAAACGATGTTTATTGTGCGTAGATTAATTAGGAGCGTTGTTGATTAGATTTGAGTGGTTGCCAACGATGCGCTCAAATCGCAGCGGAGACCGAGAGGCGACAACCGCGCGTCGCGTATGTGCAAAGCAAAAAGCAATAAATAAACATTAACACCAATAATAGTTTTATTATAACAATTAACATTCAGTCACGTTTGACGAAACAAACAAACAGCATACGAGATGCAAAATCGGGGTGGATTCCATTTTACATTCTCCAATGGCCTCCATCTATATCACCGTAACAGATTTAAAATCGTTTGAAGTTATACGTGGAAAGCTTCAAAATTTGTCAAAGCCAAGAAATCGCATCAACCCGTGTAATGACAAATTGGACATACCCAGAACCAAGACGACATCGCGCGCCGGCGCGCACGCGCATCGCCAACTCCGTCACGGCTTAAATCCGATGGACAAAAAAGGCTTAGCCAATAACGTCGATTTGTGAACTCATATAACGCCCCATCTACCGAGGGGACGAGACACGAGACTAGATGCAACGGAAAGCATCTTTGCTTCAAGGTCTCTTTTATGAATTCTCTGGCATAGATTCGGGTGATTACGGCCCTGAAATAGTGTGTATGTCATATGGCCAAAATTCAATATTTGTTTGTTATAACCCGGCCCGGTACTGATTGCATGTGAGCAGAATGTATCTTCACTATTTATTTACATAAGTATGATGACTTTGCACTTTTCAAAATATATGGGTTTGTATGAAATTGCCGTTTTAAAGCTTTTATGCACAAATGTTTAAACACTCAGCTAACTATCGCACGTAGGTATGTGTTTAGTGAAAAAATAAGTTACAACGAATGAAGTGGTCATTTCTCTAAACGAAAAAAAATATTAAAAAAATATTAAAAACACGACTGCCTTGCCAAAAAAGAACTAAAAAGTTAAACAACAAGTGTAGCATTGCAGTCGGGGGACATTTTTATTGAAAAATTTTTGATCGAAGAGGTCCTCCGACTGCAATGATGACACTTGTTGTTTAAATTTAAGTCGTTTTAGGCAGGGCAGTCATGTTTTTATATATTCATAGATATAGTATATATATATTTTTAAATTTTTTTTTCTCACATTTTAGTGACAAATCATATAGTTTTGGAATGTGCTCGTCAATTTCATTGGATGCCCATATTCATAGCCTTCTATATCTTCCAAGCCCTGAAGTTGAGCAGAACGGCAACATCGCATGTGGTCAAGCACATAGTATAAAATTATTTTAAAAATAATGTATTATTTGTTTTTCCTATATTATCTATGTTTAAACTATTTGTAAATTGTGATGTAAGATTATTTCAATAAAGTTTTATATTTATTATTATTATTTATTTATTAGAACATAAGGTTCGAGTCAAATTATTTGAACTTTTCGGGGGTCCTTTAGTACGATGAGAATTTTGATCTAAGCCTCCTCTAGCAATAAATCTTACATCATTGGAAAGGTATTTAAATTTGAAACACTTTATTGTATGACCATAAACGTCAACTATTAGTACTTTGAGAGTTATAACGCTCTAAACTTGACCAATTTTTTTAACATTAATGACCTAAAACTCCGAAAATACTAACAATTAATAGAAAGTATGTTTGCAGCAAATATTTGTCATATAAAAACCTTTCTTATGATATATCATTCATTTCTATAGGTGTGGTAGATCAACTCCCAAAGACAATAAACCACTTTTATACTTTAATAACCTTTAACTCCAAAAGTATTAACAATTGATATAAAGTATATTAACAGCAAATATTTGTCTTTAAAAAACCTTTATAGTGATATATCACTTATTGCTAGAGGGCGTGTTAATCAACTCCCTGCTGAAGAAAATCAACAAAAAAGATGACATCTTTGACAGCCATTTTTCCCTGGTTAACATTGATATTTTTCTTATTGTTTAATATACAAAGCATTTCAATAAAAGAACTAAATTATTTTCATATTTTAAACCTCACACGATTACTATGAATAAAAATATCGACCTCTTAAAATTGAAATATTCCCATACATTTAGTATGGAGACTGGCGGACAACATGACCACGAACTGACAGTAACAGACGTTGCCAAACTTATGTTCACGGCTTGGAAATGAAGAAGGCTATGCCATATTGTAATAATAGAAGAAAATTTTTTTTTTCACATTTGGAAGTGGCGTCGTACAGTCGCCATAAAATATAGCCAGTGTCACTCGGAATAATGTAAGGATTCTATAAGTACATCCAAATCTGTTAAGGCATTTAGAAGTGATGGTGGAATAAAGAAACTCACATACCCACTGACATACATAGAACCCTAAACACATATACACTCCTATTTGGACAGTCGTGTAAAAAGAGTAACTTGAAACTCAGAAATATTTTTCGAAGTTATAACGAGTAATTGAAGCATCTTTGGCACTATAAACTATTTAAATGATACTCGAGTACTTTTTCGAAGACGAAGTTGTTTTTTTTAGATTTTTATTTTCACGCAACCAACAATTCTGAAACTATTTCAGCTTATAAAAAAAACCTTTAAAAAAAACATCCTATTTGATTTTTTTCAGCCATTCCCATTTGAATTCAGTCATAAAACTCTGTTTCGAAACAGTGTTTAAAACATTGTTAATTGACAAGTAGTTATGGTTAAGTTTTATTCAACGTAAACTTTCGAGTTTTGGTCCAGGGTAAAACCGTCTCAGAACCAAGTAAGTACCTACCTACCAAACTACTATTTTCTAGTTCTAAGTTCTAAATTGAGGTAGTTTCTTGATGCATGCAACTTATACAATTTTGTTCCCTTATTAAATCACTAGCGGCCGCCCACGGTTTCACCCGCGTGGTTCCCGTTGTCGTGGGAATATCGAGATAAATAGTATCCTATGTTTTAATCCAGGCTACCTACTATCTGTGTGCCAAATTTCAACCAAATTCGTTCAGAAGTTTTTGCGTGATTGAGGAACAAACATCCAAACATCCAAACCCACAAACTTTCACATCCTTACTAATATTATAAATGCGAAAGTCCGTTTGTTTGTTTATTTGTTTGTTTGTTTGTTACGTCTTCACGTCGTAACTACTGAACCGATCATCATGAAATTTTGCATACACGTTGTCAGGGGTGTAGAAAAGGACATAGGGTACCATTCATCCAGAAAAAACGTATACAGTTCCCGAGGGATAGCAAAAAAACAGTCCACGCAGACGAAGTCGCGGGCGGCCGCTAGTTTATAATATTAGTAGGATTTTAGAAGATAGAGTTGTGTTAATCGTTACTCATTCAGGAGTACCTATTACGTTTATTTCCTTTTCTCATAGAGATACTCTGTAAGGGATCTCGTAAACTATAGATCAGAGCCAAGGTCAAGTGCTGGGAGTAAATGCACGGGTATAAATAGCGCCAAACTATAGGCGTGTAACCGTTTGATGGAACTGTAACCTAGTGTGCGTCAGCGCTCCTTCAGGTATCACCGAACAATGCATTTCATAGGAAGTCTGCGACTCGATAGTTTTTCTTTGTTTATCTACACCCATGCTTTAAATCCTCTAAGTATAAAGTTTGTCAAAGTATAACCAGTGTCAAATTATGACATTGGTTATTATTATTAAAATGGTAATGGTTATTATACCATAATATCCAAACGAGTGTTATATTCTAGACTAGAGCATTAATTGAATGCTCTAACTAAGGTTACACAAAATTTCATAATGCAGCTCCTTCGAAATTATAAGTTATAGACACGTTAACAGACAGAATACCTACCGATGACAGTTTACAAAGACCCCCTATCTGAGTTAATACATAAGAGTTCTAGCGTTTTGATCTTATTATCATTACTTACCTATAATAAGAAGTACCTACCAATTACCTACTAACTAGTAGTATCACCGAATACATGACTATTTTCAAAATTATTTGTGGCAAAATTTAAAAATATAATAATATCTTGTTCAAAGTAGCTTGAGATCTATTAGATTTACGGCTTTTTAACCGACTTCACAAAAAGGAGGAGGTTCTCAATTCGATTGTATGTTTTTTTTATCGTTGTTCACGCGTATCTTCGACATTTATGGACCGATTTTGATGATTCTTTTTTTGTTCGATTCTTGCGAGATGGTCCCATTTAATTTTTGTTCAAATCGGTTCAGTAGTTTTCAAGAAATCCTGAAAATACTATGATTTTGCATCAACTACCTTGACGACTTTGTTATTTATTAACCGAATTTGATGTATTTTTTGTTGAGAAAGGGGTACTTTTAGTGTAGTTTTTTTAACCGACTTCAAAAAAAGAAGGTTCTCTCTAAGTTTGACCTGTATGAATGTATGTTTCTCCGCGAATATCTCACGTTTGACTAAGCCGATTTTTCTACCAAATAATATACCTATCGGAACGTGCACGACACCAGCATGTAAACGCAATAAAAGGGGAGTATGTAAAACAGTGAATGACAAGTGCATAATGTTTTTTGTTATGAAATAAATAAAGTTATATAGATTAACATTAAATAATAAGGCATGATGAATTATTGCAAGAGTCATCGTTGAAACAAATATTACAGGCAACAGAGCAGACTCTAGATTCAAGCCTGGTAACTGAAGTTGTATCTGAAACATCGGAAAAAGTTGATTTGGAGGAAGAAGACTGCTTAGCTTGTTTAATTTTTTTTACAGATAGGAGTGAATTTCAATTATACAAACGTGATTACCCGCTAGCAGAAAAGCTAGAAGAATATAATAAGAAATATGTAGCTGTAACGAATGAAGACATAATTAACATTTGTACAATGAAGCAATCAGAATGTCCAAACTGGTATGCAATTAGACACTTGAGGATAACAGCTGCAAGTAAAATATACATAGTATAAAATCACGTAAAACCAAATCCATACAAAGTTTAGTGTCAAGTATTTTAAAACCAAAGAAAATTGATTGTGTTGCAACCCGGTATGGTTTACGTAATGAAAAAGAAGCTATATTACTTTACGAAAAAATAAATTTCTGTAAAGTGAAAACAGTTGGTGCAATTATTAGTAAAGAGCAACCTTGGCTGTGCGTCAGCATAGATGGAGTAGTGGTTGAAGATGGATGTGTGACAAACAAGAAGCTTATACCTCCCTCTTGGTGACAAAGCTTGTCGAAGTGAAATGTCCCATTTCATGTAAAAAAAACATGTAGTTGACTTTGCTAATAATTTATGCAATGTGGATTACTTAAGTTGGAAAAGTAAACATTTTTACTTTAAGCTTTATTTACCTGAATTATTTCCAGAATTTTTTGCAGATAACCAAACTTATTGTTTTGATCTAAACTAAACGATCCTTTACAGGAAAAAATATCTCAAATTTATTCTAACTTATGATTTATAATACCTACCTATCATTATCGGCTACCTATCACTGCGGCCAAAAAACTAGGCATCTTGAACAAGGTTAAGCGATATTTCACGCCGGGACAGCTTCTAACTCTTTACAAAGCGCAAGTCCGGTCGTGCATGGAATATTGCTGCCACCTGTGGGATGGGTCCGCACAGTACCAACTAGCCGCACTAGACTCGGTTGAACGCAGAGCCAGAAAACTCATAGGGGATAGTAAGCTAGTAACAACTAAGCTTCATAGTCTTTCCCACCGCCGTGAAGTAGCTTGTTTGGCGGTGTTCTACAGGTTATATTTCGGAGAGTGTGCTCTTGAGCTGCATGAGCTCATTCCGCCATCCCCGTTCTATCATCGGTCGTCCAGGCGCACGGCGGGGAATCACCCCTATTTGGTTGACATTCCATGCATGCGCACGAAGCGTACGAAACGTAATCATTGATTAGTTCGTTCCATTAAAATGAATTGGTCGTTTAAACAGATCACGTTTTTTTTATGTTCACCAGAAATGATCCGTAAATGAGTGAGTAGGAATGTCATTTTTAACCGACTTCAAAAAAAGGAGGTTCTCAGTTTGACCTGTATGTATGTATGTTTGTATGTTTGTCCGCGATTATCTCGCGTTTGGCCGATTTTGATGCGGTTTTCAGAAAAGTATTTCTTAAATTTAGGAGATGGTTTTGGTATTTTAACCGACTACAAAAAAAGAGGTTCTCAGTTTGACCGGTATGTATGTATGTTTGTCCGCGATTATCTCGCGTTGAACTGAACCGACTTTGTTGCGGCTTTCAGAAAAGTATTTGTTACATTTTAGGAGAAGGTTTTGGTATTTTAACCGACTTCAAAAAGGAGGTTCTCAGTTTGACCAGTATCTTAATATATAAAATCGTAAACTGAATGACTGATCTATCAACGCACAGCCCAAACCGCTGGACCTAGAAACTTGAAATTTTGCACACAGATACCTTATACAGTGTAGGCATCCACTAAGGAAGGATTTTTGAAAATTCTATCCCTAAGGGGATGAAATAAGGGATGAAAGTTTGTATGAAAGTCCCTCAGTTTTGAAGCTAGGATCGTCAAATTTTATGTTTAGGCTGACGATTGAAAATTAATAAATACGGGTTCCGGCGTTTTTCAAAATTCTACCCCCGAAGGGGTCAAAAAAGGGATGAAGTTGTGAATTGAAGAAAATCCTTTATTTTCGAAGTAAAAATTGCTAAATATATAATTTAGGCTTATGGATGGGAATCTAACGCAACGTATATTGTTATTGGTAGTATTTCAACCCCTACGGGAATGAAATGGGGGTGAAAAAGGGTAAAAAAACCAAAAAATAGACATGGATGTCGTTATCGGGGTTTTGTGGGATGACGATTGCAAAAATGACATTTATTTTGAAGTCTAACACGGTGGACATGATTTAATCCCTCAGGGGTTGAAAATGGGGTTCAAATTTTGTATGGAAAAATAATATTAAATGGACATTACAAGTTTAAACTTCGAAGGAGCACGTCTAAAAATAAATAAACAAACATATACTTTGTGATTTTGAAAATCAACCCCGTAGGGGGTAAATAGGGTGAGTAAACATAAAAATCGATGTGGATGTCGTTCTTGAGGTTTTATGGGATGGTGATTGCGAAAATGAGATTCATTTTGAAGTCTGACACGGTGGACATGATTTAACCCCTATATAAATATAAATAAATAAATAAATGGGGTTCCAATTTTGTATGGAAATAAAATATAAAATAGACATTACAACTTTGAACTTCGTAGGAGCACATCTAAAAATAAATAGGCAAACATATATTTTGTGATTTTGAAAATCAACCCCTTAGGGGGTAAATGGGGTAAGTAAACATTAAAATCAATATGGATGTCGTTCTTGAGATTTTATGGGATGGTGATTGCGAAAATGAGATTTATTTAGAGCTCCAACACGGTGGACATGATTTAACCCCTAAATGGGTGAAAATGAGGTTCCAATGTATGGAAAAAGAATATAAAATAGAAATTACAACTTTAAAATTCGTAGGAGCATGTCTTAAAATAAATAGGCAAACACATATTTTGTTATTTTGAAAATCATCCCTTAGGGTGTTAAATGGGGTAAGTAAACATGAAAATCGATGTGGATGTCGTTCTTGAGGTTTCATGGGATGGTGATTGCGAAAATGACATTTATTTTGAAGTCCAACACGGTGGACATGAACATCCAGGGAACGGGAACGGGTAAGGGCACGGGCACGGGAACAGGAACGGGAACGGGAACAGGACGATAACGGGACGGGAACGTAATGGGTCGGAACGGAACGGAACGGAACGGAACGGAACGGAACGGAACGGAACGGAACGGAACGGAACGGAACGGAACGGAACGGAACGGAACGGAACGGAACGGAACGGAACGGAACGGAACGGAACGGAACGGAACGGGAACGTATCGGGAAGGAAACGGGAACGAAACAGGAACGGAACGGCAACCAGAACGGGACGGGAACGGGAAAGGAACAGCACGGGAACGGGACGGGACGAGAACGGGATGCGAACGGGAACGGGAACGGGAACGGAACGGAACGGAACGGAACGGAACGGAACGGAACGGAACGGAACGGAACGGTACGGTACGGAACGGAACGGAGACGGAACGGAAAAGGATTGCGAAGGAAACGGGAACGGAAAGGGAACGGAATGGGAACGGAACGGGAACAATACGGGAACAAACGGGAATGGAATGAGAAAGAGAAAGGGACAGGAACGGGACGGGAACGGTACCGGGAAAAGGAACGGAAGGAGTACGGGATGGGAACGGGACGCGAACGGGAACGAATCGGGAACGGTATGGGACGTAACGGAACGGAAACGGAACGGGAACGTATCGGGAAGGAAACGGGAACGAAACAGGAACGGAACGGCAACCAGAACGGGACGGGAACGGGAAAGGAACAGCACGGGAACGGGACGGGACGAGAACGGGATGCGAACGGGAACGGGAACGGGAACGGGAACGGGAACGGGAACGGGAACGGGAACGGGAACGGGAACGGGAACGGGAACGGGAACGGGAACGGGAACGGGAACGGGAACGGGAACGGGAACGGGAACGGGAACGGGAACGGGAACGGGAACGGGAACGGGAACGGGAACGGGAACGGGAACGGGAACGGGAACGGGAACGGGAACGGGAACGGGAACGGGAACGGGAACGGGAACGGGAACGGGAACGGGAACGGGAACGGGAACGGGAACGGGAACGGGAACGGGAACAAGAACGGGAACGGGAACGGGAACGGGAACGGGAACGGGAACGGGAACGGGAACGGGAACGGGAACGGGAACGGGAACGGGAACGGGAACGGGAACGGGAACAAACGGGAATGGAATGAGAAAGAGAAAGGGACAGGAACGGGACGGGAACGGTACCGGGAAAAGGAACGGAAGGAGTACGGGATGGGAACGGGACGCGAACGGGAACGAATCGGGAACGGTATGGGACGTAACGGAACGGAAACGGAACGGGAACGTATCGGGAAGGAAACGGGAACGAAACAGGAACGGAACGGCAACCAGAACGGGACGGGAACGGGAAAGGAACAGCACGGGAACGGGACGGGACGAGAACGGGATGCGAACGGGAACGGGAACGGGAACGGAACGGAACGGAACGGAACGGAACGGAACGGAACGGAACGGAACGGAACGGAACGGTACGGTACGGAACGGAACGGAGACGGAACGGAAAAGGATTGCGAAGGAAACGGGAACGGAAAGGGAACGGAATGGGAACGGAACGGGAACAATACGGGAACAAACGGGAATGGAATGAGAAAGAGAAAGGGACAGGAACGGGACGGGAACGGTACCGGGAAAAGGAACGGAAGGAGTACGGGATGGGAACGGGACGCGAACGGGAACGAATCGGGAACGGTATGGGACGTAACGGAACGGAAACGGAACGGGAACGTATCGGGAAGGAAACGGGAACGAAACAGGAACGGAACGGCAACCAGAACGGGACGGGAACGGGAAAGGAACAGCACGGGAACGGGACGGGACGAGAACGGGATGCGAACGGGAACGGGAACGGGAACGGGAACGGGAACGGGAACGGGAACGGGAACGGGAACGGGAACGGGAACGGGAACGGGAACGGGAACGGGAACGGGAACGGGAACGGGAACGGGAACGGGAACGGGAACGGGAACGGGAACGGGAACGGGAACGGGAACGGGAACGGGAACGGGAACGGGAACGGGAACGGGAACGGGAACGGGAACGGGAACGGGAACGGGAACGGGAACGGGAACGGGAACGGGAACGGGAACGGGAACGGGAACGGGAACGGGAACGGGAACAAGAACGGGAACGGGAACGGGAACGGGAACGGGAACGGGAACGGGAACGGGAACGGGAACGGGAACGGGAACGGGAACGGGAACGGGAACGGGAACGGGAACGGGAACGGGAACGGGAACGGGAACGGGAACGGGAACGGGAACGGGAACGGGAACGGGAACGGGAACGGGAACGAGAACGGGACGGGACGGGAACGGAACGGGACAGAATGGGAACGGAACGGGAACGGGAACGGAAGGGGTACGGGACGGGAAAGGAACGGGACGGAATGGGAACAGAACGGGAATGGATTTTTTTTTTTATTTTTTTTTTTTATTTATTTAAATAGGACCACAAACAGGTTAACAATATTCCTTAAAAATAATCTTTGCTTAATAAACATTACTCATTAGAAACCCAACACAATGGTCACGTCTTGTTTCGTAAACTAAATTACATGTGGGACCTAATTATCCCAGACATATTACACATTCATCTACTTACATCTATTATGTTTAAACTTAATTTTATTGTGTGTTACAGAAAATAAAAAACAATACAAAAAAAAGACAAAAAAGAGCAGGTGACATTATATTTAAGTGTTAATAATTTAAATATATATTTATGTAATTATTTATTTATGTAAGTTGGTTTTAGTTATAATTCAAGTTATTAATTCTAAGGTGCGATGGACATTAATTGTTTGATAATATTCTAACTACTTGTTTCTTAAAGGACTCAGAACCACAATTAAACATGTCTACTGTAGATAATATTTTATGGGAACAATATTTTCTGTCACCTAAGTTTAGATGTGTCATTAATCTGCAATACCCTAATAATAATATCTATCCCCAAGAAATATATTAGTCATCATATTAATCAAAACGATCCCTAAGTTTATATCATCGGATTAATGTTAATATGTATCTTAAATTATAGTTTGATCACTTTTTTCTATAGCTCTGCCCTTTAAAAAGTAAGTCAATCATCAAAATAAAAGATCGGTCACCTAATAAATAGATTGGTTCCTTAATTCCATGCTAGAGCCTGAGGAGAGTGGTTCAGATGAAGAAGTCAACTTGCTACCAAAAAGGAAAAGTTCACAAAGTAAAGTTTGGACATTCATTCAAAAATTTTATAACTTAGAATGTGCTGAAAATTACATTTAAAACGAAAAAATACCCTTTCTTAAAAAACAAATAGAGGAGGGGCTTAAGAAATATTTTAGATACAACAAAGTATCGTCTTTCAGTTGAATTATTTGATATATTAATATTATTTTCCAGTGATTAAAAATAATTCTTAGGTACCTAAACATTTTTATATTGTTTGGTGATTCAGTTTTAGTGACACTTTTATTATTTTGATACCCAATATATTTATTTGATGATTGATATAATTTCAAAGTAATTCTTAATTATTATTTAGTTAAGCGTTTTAATATTATTTGGTGATTCAATTTAGGTGACAGATCTACTATTTTGTGAACAAATATTATTTATTAGGTCACTGAAAATGCATTTATTAGGTAATTGATAAAATCATACCCATATTTTATTATATGTGTCAGCAAGGCGATGCAGGGGAGATCGGCGGCCGGCATTTGTACGTGTTATACCTACGGCAAATAATGGTTTAGATCGTACTGATCGCCTATGTGCACGAGTAGGTACAGCATAGCGGATGCTATTAATTATACTCCTACAGTCATATTTATTATTACACAGATCATATAGTAACATGGCGTCAAGCTGAGAGCGTCTTGATTTTAAGTCTAGCAGTTTATATTTTTTTTAAAGTAACTTATACGTTATACGCTTCCGATAGCATCTGTATTCAACTCGACGCAGATACTTTTTCTGGACCATTTCTATGGAGTGATTATATTTATCATAAAAAGGATTCCATATCGAGACTCCATACTCCAACTGCGGCCTGACCAGTGACTTAAAGAGATATAAGTAAGTGAGAGGATTTTTAAATTCATTTGATGACCGCATTATTAAACCATACATTTTAAACGCTTTGCTAATTATATGTTGTACATGAATGCCAAGATGCAATTGGCTATCGAGGGTGATTCCCAAATCTCTTATGCTACTGACCTCAATAATATCTGTACCACTTAGTTTGTAAGTATAGTTGCTTATTACCTTTTTTTTAGAAAAACTAATTGTTTTACATTTACTTAAGTTTAGTTTTAAATTATTGTGAGAACAATACTGGGTAAATCTATCAAGGTCATCTTGTAGTAACTGATGGTCCACGACTGTATCAATAAAACGATATATTTTGAGGTCATCAGCATATAACAAAAAGCAGCTGTTTTTGAAACATTTTCCAACGTCATTAATGAAGACCACGAATAGGAGAAGACCCAATATGGAGCCCTGTGGAACACCGGAAGTGATATTAGTGACCTCGGATTCTGAACCCTTAATGACAACTCTTTGTGTTCTGTTAGTGACATACGATTTAAACCATCTCCACAAATTACCGCGTATACCATTAAAGGCCAATTTCTCTAACAATATTCTATGGTCAACCGCGTCGAATGCCTTTCGGAAGTCAGTATAAATACTGTCAATTTGTCTATTAGTATCTAAAGCCTCAAATAAACATGATGTATACGTGACGAGGTTAGTTGTTGTAGAACGCCGCTTAACAAAACCATGCTGCTCCTCTAAGATAACATTGTGCAAATGAGGATAGATAGCGTTATGCACTAATCGTTCGAAAACTTTGGCAAGCACGGACAATATGGAAATGGGACGGTAATTCGTAACATCATTTTTTGATCCATCCTTATGTACTGGGACTACTCGTGCAGTTTTTCAGACATTAGGTATTACGCCTTCCTTTAAGCATTTATTATAAAGATAACATAGTGGATAATCAATTTCAGCAGCAGTTTCTTTAAAAAAGATTGGAGGTATATTGTCAGGCCCAGCACCTTTAGAAATATCCAACATTTGTAATGCCTTACACACCTCCAACTTAGTCAACTCGATGTCATTAATCACAAAATCCGGAGAATCCTGTGGTATATGAATATTATTAATACTGAAATCTTCAGACATAGACGACGGCTGAAACACAGAATGAAAGAACCTACTAAACAGATTACAAGATTCATCTGGGCAGTTAGCAGAAGATCCATCATAATGAACAGTCTTTGGCATTGAGGAAGAATTGCGGTGCTGTGACATATAGTTCCAGAAGTATTTACTGTTCTTTTGTATACTGTCCTCGACCCTCGCCATGTATTTTTTATAGCATTTTTCCGATAAGACTTTAAAATCATTTCTATGTATTGAAAATACTTTATAATTTGACTCGTTATTATGTTTTTTCATTTTTATCCAAGCTCGATTTTTTTGTTAAATAGATTAATTAATTTTGAGGTAAACCAAATAGGGTACTTAGAAGTTTTGACAATTTTTTTTGGCACATAACATTCAATAACTTTATTAATAGTTTCATAAAATATAGAAACAGCTTCTTCAGCGCATTTATTTAAAAATAATTCGTCCCAGTTTACCTTAGATAATTCTTGCCTAACTTTATCGTAATCTACAGTTCTATAGCAATACCGAAAACATGGCTTAAGACGCACATGGCTATCGCTTTCTTCAAATGGGACTAATACACAAAAAGGTGGGTGATGAGCATCAATTGGTACTAGCGGTTTAGGTGCAGATAAGAGTTCACCACTACTTTTGTTTGTAAAGCAATAATCCAAAATATGGCCATTATGATTTCTCAAAGTGTTTAATTGGTGACAATTTAATGCCGCCATAAAGTTATCTATACATGCATGTGACAGGTTAAAATCGATATTACAAGGCCGCTGTTTATACGAATCATGATTATTTATCCAAAGAAGGTTTGGTAAATTAAAATCTCCAATAATGAAAAAATCTGTTATACAAGAAGTTACACTTAGTAGATGGTTTTCTAACATTTCTAGGTATGTGCAATAAACATCGGTGCATTGCTTAGGCGGGATATAAACTGCACCAACACAAATGCAACGTTTTGCAACTTTAAATTCTATAAGTATATGAACGATTGCGGGCGGGAGCGGGGAGGTCACAATGACTGGTGCGCACCCGGCAGAGCTCAATGATTGCGAGATCGCGATCAGTGTTCCGCCGCCATCGCAACGACCACTCGCCTCACGATCCCGATCCGCTCGGAATACAATGTACCTATTATCTATGTATTCACTATCAGAGATGTCTCCAATTAGCCATGTTTCGGTTAATATGATAATATCGTATGCCTCAGTGAGTATATTCATAAATAGTGTATATAGTTTGGTTCTGAGACCGCGACAATTCTGGTAATAAATAGAAATATTCTTAGCCATTTTCCATTGTTACAATAAATGGTGTTAGTTTATAATAGTTACAAAATATATGATTTAGATACCGGATATTACTGTTAGCATTCATTACTTTATACCAGAACCATCTAGCCAAGGTAAGTAATATAATAAGTATAAAGAAAAAGTAGTTAGAATTATATTTATTTTTTTCAATTTTGAAAGCACCTGCAGATAACAATTTAGATTTCAGTAAACATGCACAATAAATACACAGAGGAAAATATATAGTATAGTATTCGACACAAATTAGGCTGATTAAAAATAGTTCGAGTAGGTTATTATTTAATTTTCTTAATGTCCTGCTCATTACGCACGGCAAAGATAGGTGAAGTGTCCGTTTGACGCACCAGCACAGTACCATGTTTGATCCAAACGAACTTGTAATTGTGACTTTTCGCTTGTTCGGAAAGGGAACGGGAATGGAACGGGAATGAAACGGGAACGGAACGGTTCGAGAACGGTACGGGAACGAGAACGGGACGGTAACGGTACGGGAACGGGAATGGTAACGGAAGGGGTACGGGAACGGGACAGGAAAGGGACGGGAACGGACGGGAACAGAACGGGAACGGGAACCGGAACCGGAACCGGAACGGGAAACGTAAAAATGACTGGTCAGATCCTGGTTGAAGGTTCTCTTAGGATTTTCTCTAACATCCACGCGGACGAAGTCGCGGGCAGAAGCTAGTCTTAATATATAAAAGAAGAAACTGACTGACATATCAACGCATAGCCCAAACCGCTGGGTCTAGAGACTCCAAATTTGGCACACAGGTTCCTTATGAGGGTTAGGGGTGCACTAAGAAAGGATTTTTCAAAACTGTCCCCTTAAGGGGGTGAAACGGGGGTCCAAAGTTTGAATGAAAGTCCTTCAGTTTTGAAGCTAGCATTTTCAAATTTTGTGTTTAGGCTGAAGATTGAAAATTGATTTATACGAATCTCAGCTTTTTTGAAAATTCTGCCCCTGAAGGGGTGAAAAGGGGGATGGAGTTGTGTATAGAAAATCCTTCATTTTTTTTGAAGTAAAAATGCCTAAATTTATAATTTAGGCTTATGAATCGACATTTAACAAAACGTTAATTGTTTTAGGTAGTATTTCAACACCTATGAGGATGAAATAGGGGTGAAATGGGGTAAAAATACAAAAAAAAAGATATGGATGTCGTTATTGGGGTTTTCTGGGATGACGATTGCGAAAATGACATTTATTTTGAAGTCCCACACGGTGGACATGATTTAACCCCTAAAGGGTTGAAAAAGGGGGTTCAAATTTTATATGGAAAATTAATATAAAATAGACATTACAACTTCAAACTTCATAGAAGCACGTCTAAAAATAAATATAGGCAAACATATATTTTGTGATTTTGAAAATTCACCCTTTATTAGGGGGTAAATGGGGTAAGTAAAAATGAAAATCGATATGGATGTCGTTCTTGAGGTTTTATGGGATGGTGATTGGGAAAATAACATTCATTTTGAAGTTCAACAACGTTGACATGATTTAACCCCTAAGGGGGTGAAAATGGGGTCAAATTTTGTATGGAAAATAGACATAAACAGACATATAAAATAGACATTACAACTTAAGAATTCGTTGGAGCACGTCTAAAAATAAATAGGCAAACACACATTTTGTTATTTTGAAAATTATTCCTTAAGGGGTAAATGAGGTAGGTAATTAAAAATGAAAATCGATGTGGATGTCGTTCTTGAGGTTTTATGGGATGGTGATTGCGATAATGTCATTTATTTTGAAAAGAATAAGGAAATGGGAACGGGATATTAATATCTCTGGACCCAATTCTGATTATTGTAATAAACTAGCTTCTGCCCGCGACTTCGTCCGCGTGGATATTAGAGAAAATCCTTAGGGAACCATTAAACAGGATAACATTGTATTCCAGGTGCATAAAACGTGTTACAAAATAACCCCTAATCCCGAATATGGTAGATTGGGACCATCAAACTGAACAACTTTTGCTATGGGACAAACTTTGAAATCGCGAAAAAAAAGCAGTTTTATAACTTTCATACAAAAATTAATAACGAAAATATCAACATGTATGAAACAGCTGTTTTTTTTCGCGATTTCAGATTTCAGACTTCATAATAGAAATAATGCATTATGTCTTTCAGCGTAGGTATGAGATTTCATCATCATCATCATCATATCAGCCACACGACACCCACTGCTGGGTATAGGCCTCCCCTAAGGATCTCCACGACGATCGGTCCTGCGCTGCCTGCATCCACTGGCTTTCCGCGACCTTCACCAGATCGTCGGTCCACCTTGTCGCGGGCCTACCCACGGAGCGTCGTCCGGTGCGCGGTCGCCATTCCAGAACCTTTCTGCCCCAACGGCCATCGGTTCTTCTCGCTATGTGTCCCGCCCATTGCCACTTCAGCTGAGCAATCCTTCGAGCGATGTCGGTTACTTTAGTTCTCCTGCGGATCTCCTCGTTTCTGATTTGATCACGTAGGGAAACGCCGAGCATGGCTCTCTCCATTGCACGCTGAGCGACCTTGAGCCTCCTTATGAGACACATAGTTAGCGGCCACGTTTCACTGCCGTAAGTCATCACTGGCAACACACACTGTTCATAGACTTTCGTCTTGAGACACTGAGGTAAGTCGGACGCGAAGATTTTTCGAAGCTTCCCGAATGCTGCCCACCCGAGTTGGATTCGGCGAGAGATCTCTTTCTCGAAGTTGGACCTACCTAACTGGACTGCCTGTCCTAGGTATACGTAATGGTCAACAACTTCAAGTGTAGTGTTCCCAACATGAACTGGAGAGGGTACAACATTTGTGGGATTGATGTGGTGAGTGTATGAGATTTATACACTTTTAAACTTTCGCGTTGCATTGTACTTAATTAAAATTACAGGAATTAAACGCGTGCATATTACGATAGGTATTTTCACACCTACCTATTTTCCCGACGTTTCGACCGAGTTGCATCGGCCGTGGTCATGGGCTGACTGGAGCTGCGGTGTTACGCCTCCTCCTCTTCGGTGGAATCTTCATCCACCGTCGAACAGCTTTTCCAACTACCGCCGCTTCACGTACGACTCGTGAGTGAAGGATTGAAATTAAAAAACATCCAAATAACTTCAATCGGGAAGATGGCCACAAATTTTCAGCAGTGTGGAATCCAGTATTTGCAAACGCACTACCTCTTTGTTCGCGGTCGGCTAACTACCAGAATACGGCTATGATACGAAATAGGGACACCGTCAGTGTTGTGTGCGGCGGTAGTTGGAAAATCTGTTCGACGGTGGATGAAGATTCCACCGAAGAGGAGGAGGCGTAACACCGCAGCTCCAGTCAGCCCGTGACCACGGCCGATGCAACTCGGTCGAAACGTCGGGAAAATAGGTAGATGTGAAAATACCTATCGTAATTTGCACGCGTTTAATTCCTGTAATTTTAATTAGGTATGAGATTTACTTGAAACTTGATATTAGTGCTCTTCTTCACAATTTATGGTATACGTAATTCAGCGTTTTACAAAGTTCATCTCTTAAGGGGTGAAATGGGATGTAAGTTTGTTTGGGAACATAGGCTGCTTTTGACAACGGTAACCGATTACCACGCGGACGAAGTGCCACAAAAAAACCATAGGTAAACAAGTGCTACTGCCACGCGTACAAAGTCGCGGGCAGCAGCTAGTGTATATATATTTGTCTGCGATTATCTCGCGTTCGGCTGAACCGATTTTATTGCGGTTTTCAGAAAAGTATTTATTAGATTTAGGAGAACGTTTTGGTGTTTTAACCGACTTCAAAAAAGGAGGTTCTGACCCCACTTGATCCTTATGTATTCATGAATATTTGTCCGCGATCATCTCGTGTATGGCTGAATTGATTTTGATGCGGTTTTCAGAAAAGTATTTAACTGACTTCAAAAAAAGGAGGTTATCAGTTTGACCCATATGCATGTATGTCCGCGATTATCTCACGTTTGGTCAAACCGATTTTTCTACCTAGATAACATATCTAATACAGAAGGTACTTACACTAAAAAGAATGAAATAAAAAATTGTTTTAAAATACAAAAAACCGACTTCAAAAGCCTACGCTACCTCTAAAAAGCAAGAAATAATATTCAAATCACTAGATACGCATTATCATTGTAAATAAAACACGTATATTGAAGTCGGGTGGGGCTTTTAGAATAAAAAAGTTGTCCTCCAGCCCCACCCGACTTCAATAGACGTGATAGACGTGATGCGTATATTGAAGTCGGGTGGGGCTTTTAGAATAAAAAAGTTGTCCTCCAGCCCCACCCGACTTCAATAGACGTGTTTTATTTACAATGATAATGCGTATCTAGTGATTTGAATATTATTTCTTGCTTTTTAGAGGTAGCGTAGGCTTTTGAAGTCGGTTTTTTGTTTTTTTTAAACATTTTTTTTATTATCATTTACATTATTATTTACATTATTTATTATTATTATTTATTTACATGTTTCACGCGTCAGCATTCATTTATAGTCTGTGAGTTTTACTAACCCCTTTTGTTACACAATTCTGCCACACCGTGCGCTGCCATCGTTTACTATATCCCTTCCATACACTTCGCACGTACTCAGTACTTACACTAAAAATAAAAATAAATGTTTTAAAAAACAAAAAAAAACGACTTCAAAAACCTGCCTCTAAAAAGCAAGAAATAATATTCAAATCATTAGATACGCATTATCATTGTTATAATAACAACACGTCTATTGAAGTCGGGTAGGGCTTATAGAATAAAAAAAGGAAGTTGTACTCCAGCCTCACCCGACTTCAATAGACGTGTTGTTATTATAACAATGATTGCGTATCTAATGATTTGAATATTATTTCTTGCTTTTTAGAGGCAGGTTTTTGAAGTCGGTTTTTTTGTTTTTTAAAACAATTATTCCTGAAATTAAGTTGTTTTAGGATTATGAAAGACAATAGCCGGTTATCACTTGTTACCGTTCATCGTTAGTTTTTAACCGACTTCCAAAAAGGAGGAGGTTCTCTGTTCGGCTGTATGTATGTTTTTTTTATGTATGTCAGGTATATATTTTATGTAGGTCAGTATTTTCAGGAAAACTTGAAAATACTGTCACCATTTTATGAACTTATACGGATGATCGACCATATCTTCTTTGTTTATGTTCCGATTTAGATGATTATTTTTTTGTTTGAAAGAGGATACTTTAGTGATAATATTATTTTGATTTCATTGTTATTGGACCTGACATTTTAAAGATACACAAGGAACTCCTCAAAATCAAATAGAAAATGTATAGTGATTGAAATATTGCTAGGATTAGGAACAAACATCCAAACATTCAAACCCACAAACTTTCACATTTATAATATTAGTAGGAAGTACGATTTTTTCACGCTTACCTATTTTGTTCAAAATCTTTTATATTTTTTACAATAATAAGATCCTTTTTGTAATTAGTTTATTTTAAATCTGATGTATTAATTTTAATTTGCTATAATCATTATGTCATGTCATTTTAATTGTTACCTAATCATAGTTATAAAATCTTGTTTTTTATATTATCGGTCTTGTCTATTTGTGTACTGTTAAGGATGTTTTTTTTTAATCCTGAGCATCCTGGGTTAAAAATGTCACGAAACGGAATGAAACTGGTTGCGTTTGATATTCTTGGTTCGGTTTTGTAGTAGGCCCTCAGAAACCAATGAACATGACCGGCATGACCACAACGAAGAACCTACTTAGTTAATTATGTACTTAGTAAGTACGTACTAATCAATACGCTTAATCTGTACTGTAGTACAATTACTTAAGCATTCTGTGCTAGAAGCAAGCTAGTCAAGTTTCGCATCCTTTTGTTTGCTACTGAATCTTTTTACCGAAAACGTGTTGATTAATGTAATTTAATGCGATAAATTGACCCAGATATAAATAGGTAGGTACCTTAGTTCGGATCACGAAAGATGACCACAAATGGCGCCAATCTTCGCGTCATAACTCATGAAGAATAGACTTTAGACAAAATAATATTTCATATTCATATAGATATATCGATATAATTTAAATATATGAAATATTATTTTATCTTATGTCTTAACTTCATGAGTTATGACGCGAAGATGGGCGCCATTTGTGGTCATCTTTCGTGATTCGAACTGTACCTACTTTTAATAATTTTAATTATGACGATGATGATCTTAAAATCATTCAGAAAAGATATTCTTACAAGTGACCAAAGAGAACTGTTGTTAATAAAAATGTTGTTTATAGTCATGATTATTAAAGTGCTAAAACTTATTACGTAGGTACTCGTTAAACGATGCTCGTCGTTTAACGAGTGCGCGGGTAAACAAACAACCCACCCGGTCCAATTGAATAATAATAAAAAAATACATACTTACGATGTGCGGTTCCGTATATAAAATACTGCAGTTATCAATATAATTTTATGTGAATGACGTTGCTTTTATTATGGTGAACAAGTGGTGAAGCTTTCTAATTTTCTATCATAGTGTTTGTAACAGGTTGAAATATTTATAAAAAGTAGGTAGGTACCTACTTATTCATTAAATTTGTATAATAGCGTAATTTAGGGATTTTTAATACTGAGGGCCTGTTTCACAATCAAAATGTAAGTTCTCAGTAGCTAGATGATTTGACAACAATAATAATGTGATATGAAAAATACTTCGATCATCTACACCTGGAATATCGTTGGAAAAATATGTCAAATCATGTCTATAGTAAGCTACTGTTATAGCTAGCTAGCTAGTTTATTTTCGTTATCCTTCCGACTGATGGTAGCCTGAAAATCATAGAAGAAGGAGCTGAAGCTGAAAATTGTAGCGCACATGAATAAGTAAAACTTACGTGTCCGATCACAGAATAAAGGCTTAAATTAAACAACAAA
Source organism: Agriphila tristella (assembly GCA_928269145.1). Lineage (NCBI taxonomy): Eukaryota > Metazoa > Arthropoda > Insecta > Lepidoptera > Crambidae > Agriphila > Agriphila tristella. The sequence goes on along the minus strand of OV743436.1, from coordinate 21,804,798 downwards.
GTTTTTTATTAAAATAATCGAATTGTCAAACTTACAAAGTTGACATGGTGTCGCGGGGCGGGGCGGGCGCGGGGCGCGGGCGAGCTGCGCCGGCGAGCCCCCCCGCCGGTGAATATCATCGGAGCTTGCGCGCGCGCATGCTCGCCGCGCGCCTAGAACTTTACAGCTTTTCCTGAAGACACTAGCTGGAAATGCGTTGAGGCTCAACTGTCTATGTTATCTCGGTGAGAGATGGAGGCACGTGAAATTGCATGAATCGCTAAAACGATGGGATTTCGCGCCGAATTCGCTTGTACACAACGCGCCCGTGACGCGCGTGAACTCTACCCCCGCACCGCTCCCGCTCCTTGCGTATTTATAAACGAAATTCCGAGCGAGTTACCTATCCACGGCCGGATACAACTTTTTACACGACTTTCAGCACTTACGACGTACGGAGCACTGAAGAGGGACCGTCTGGCGGAGCCCGCGTGACTCAACGGCTGACGCCCGACTTCCACAACAATTTGAGCGATTTCAAAAATAAGGTGCTTAAAATAATTATTTTACATGCTTTTAAAATGCTACATCAGATAAAATGATAGAAGCTAAGAACCGTATTTTTAAACGTCCGCGGTGTTTCGATTCCACGATGGAAACATGAAATGGTTTTTGATTTGTTGATATCTCAATCAGCAGCCAGCGCGTTGCGAGATGATTGAAATTCCTGTTTAAAAATAAAAGTATTGAGTACTTGGTGACCGTACTAATAAGAATGCAAAATGTCTGTATCTTCTTATTTTCACGAAGAATAAAAGATACAGAAAAATAGGAGGGCACTTAAGCGTAAGTTTCGACTTAACATTCGACTAAGCGACAGTAATTTATGAAAACCATCACATGAAATAAATAAAATACATTTTGATCCAGACATTTTGTCAACAAAAAACATAAGTAAACAATTTATTTTTAAATCAAAACAACAGCGAATGAAACAAATGAAATATATGTCAATTGAGCCAGTATTATTAGTAGGTCGATTTCGCCGTCCATCATCTCAAAACGACGAAGGCACAGTACAGAAGAAATAGATTCAGTGTCTCACTCAACTACATACCTATACAAGGTTATTTTTAGTTAATACAAAACCTCTCGTGGGGTTGATCAGACCATCAAACTCAACAACTTTCATTATGGGACCAACCTCGAAAACACGAAAAAAAAACAGCTGTTCCATACAAAAGTAAAATCCTACTCCATCGTAATGTTTGAAACAGCAGATTTTTTTTTCGCGATTTCAAGGTTGGTCCCATAATGAAAGTTGTTCAGTTTGATAGTCTGATCAACCCCACGAGAGGTTTTGTATTAACTAAAAATAACCTTGTAATGTATGTTACGGAGAAAAGCTACGGAGATTGCATTATTCCCCATTTTTGACCGCCTTTAAAAACGGAGGAGGTTCTCTATTTGTCTGTATGTTTTTTTATGTATGTCCACCGAAAGACGGCTGTCTGAACCGATTGAAATCATTCAAACATTATAAATGTTTTACGTCTCGTCAGGTTTGTTCCCAAGGTGGTCCCATTTTTTTAAATTTTAAAATCGGTTCAAAAGTTTTCAGGAAATCCTGAAAATACTGTCATTTTCGTTACCGTTAACTCTATCAAGTTAACTTCTGTGTTTATGAACCGATTTAGATGGTTCTTTTTTGTTTGAAAGAAGATAGGCACACTATTTAATTAAGGATGAGATAATTTCAATATCATTGGCATTGAACTTTGGATTTTGGATATACACTAAGGAAGTCTTCAAAATTAAATCATCATATCAAATTGAGTTTTTAGAGGGGTAGGTAGGTATATACCATTAAAAAGTGTGAAATATGATCATTTTACACATATAATACATATATACTATATGTGTAAAAAAATATAATATTATCGTTTCACTTACATTACCTACCATAAAAAAGTTAAAATAAAAAAGATTAAAAAAACCTCCTTCAAAAACCTTAAAAAACAGCTCTAAAAAGTTTTAAAAATAAACATATATATTAAGTATTACATAGATATTCAAATCTGCATAATCTATTTACTCGTAATTACGTAGGTACGTAAAAAAGGCTTATAAAGTTAGGTGGGGCTTTAAGAATTAAATAAAATTGAGAAAGAGAAATCACGATAAAAGTTTACTTACCTACTTATACAAAAGAAAAATATCCTTTGTTTTTTCCACCCAACTTCAAAAGACGTTTTTTTAATACTTTTATCCAAATCAAACATGCGTACTTACTTAAGTAGTAATTATGTGCAGATTTAAATTTATTTCTTGCTTTTAGAGCTGTTTCGGTTTAGCTTAATAGTTACTCTGTCAAGCATCGATTTGATTTACTGGATTCCACTTCACTGTAAATAACGCTCCCAAGACGCCATTTAATGACCAACAGTGGTCAACTTTACGACATGAGTTCGTAAACAGAGAGAAAATGTCCCCAAAAGCGTAGGTAATGAGAAATCGCGCTAGAATCTTTTGTTTTCTGGGTATAAATAGATTCTAATTTTTGTCGTGATTCAGCTGTTTGTATTGTACGGTACGTAAAAAATGACTCAGTTGTAGACATATCCAATCTTATCGAAGTCTTTTTCCCTTTGAAAATTCGTTGGTATACAGGGTGGATTTTTGAGACTGTACATTAAGGGCAGGTACCTTAACCGTTATAGTTACAGGAAAACGTTCCTAGGAGACCATTCACAACTTTTTAAGATATTCTGAACGTCATTCACAGATTTTGGAAAAAAATACCGTTAGCAAAAAAATGCTAAAATACCCAAAAACATTTTTTTATGCCAATCGATCCTATTTCGTGTGAGGATCAAAAGACTCTATGGGACCATTTAAGGTATGAGTACTAGAAACGAAAAAAATCGCCACAAACTTTTCCCATACATTTTGTACTGAAAAACGATAAATCAACTCGAAATATTTTTTATTGCCAAACGATCCTATTTCTTACTGTGATCAAAATACTCTTTAAGGCCAACTGAAATTTGAGTACAGAAACTACAGTACCTAAGTCACAACACCGGCTTCACACGCAGGCACAGTCTTCTACAACATTAGATCTAAAAAAAAACAGTTTCTGTACTTAAATTTCAGTTAGCCTCAAAGAGTATTTTGATCACAGTAAGAAATAGGATCGTTTGGTAATAAAAATATTTCGAGTTGATTTATCGTTTTTCAGTACAAAGTGTATGGGAAAAGTTTTTGGCGATTTCTGTCGTTTATAGTACTCATACCTTAAATGGTTCCATAGAGTCTTTTGATCCCCACACGAAATAGAATCAATTGGCATAAACATTTTTTTTTTGGTATTTTAGCATTTTTTTGCTAACGGTAATTGTTTTCCAAAATCTTTGAATGCCGTTCAGAATATCTTAAAATGTTATGGATTGTCTCCTAGGAACGTTTTCCTGTAACTATAACGGTTAAGGTAAGTACCTGCCCTTAAGTACTGTCTCAAAAATCCACCCTGTATAGTCTATAGGCAGATAATTTATTTATTACTCCTCAACTACCGTCATTCCTTTTCTTCCCTTCTTCTCTCACAATGAGAGATGCATAGCATACATTTTCCGTTTTAATATGTTGGAAAAAAATTCGGTTGTACCTATGCGTGGATTTAAATTATGCTGGCTGGATATAAGTCGACTCTACCGCACAATATCGTATGTTCTATCCATAAAATTTTCTAAGTCTATGGTTCTATCTAGACAAAAGCCGCTGGCCGGCCGTATTCGGAAAACTCTACCGTCTTCATATTTTGCGACTCTACATTATCTTCCACGTTAGACAAAATATATTTCAAATTATATTTTTAGCTCTTTCTGTGTTTGCTCTTTTGTGGCCAATGCTTCTAAATCAGCGTGAAAAACGACTCTACCTATTAGCTTTTATATTTTCTCGGAAGACAAATGTTTCACAGTTGTCTTTAAAGAAAATGGAGATTAATTATAATCATATTTTACTGCTATTGCAACAATGACTTATAGTTATTTAAATTACCTCAAGGACATAAATATATAGTACCTACTACTAACTATTGTTTTACATGGTTTACAATCTCATTGTATTTCTTCACTTTGACATCGCTATTTTTAATATTCCCCCTGCTGGGGCACCGGCCATCCATGGGTGGATAAGGAGGATGGGCCATAACCCACCACGCGGGCTCAATGCGGATTGCTAGGTGTTAACGACTGCAAATGCAGCCGGGACCAACGGTTAACGAGCGTTTTGTAGCACGGTGGAGCTAAAAGATAATAAATTTTTGGTCACCCATCCTTCGTCCGACCCTTGCGAAAGTTGCTTAACCTTCGCAAGCGCAGGGCCAGGTGGTAAATCAGTGCGCTACCAAATTCCGCCTTTTCACTTACAAGATATCAAACAAATACAATTTTCACCTCTCCAGCACGAAAAGGGCTCCGTTGGCGCGTAAAATCTCGCAGCAAAAATCCATTTTGCGTGAGGCAAAGTGCTTTTTTAATTTCTAACACCAACTTTTAAAATAATAAAGAAAAAAAGAAATAAAGTGACAAGGAGATACTTGTAAAATTTATACCTATGTGAGAAAAGGATAGAGTGCTTTATGGTGTCATACATGGATTAAAAAGTAAAAAAATAAAATGCATGGCTATACCAAGGAGTTTTAAATAAGGATTATTTAAAAAGAAGGTTGCGATAATTCGAAATAAAGAGAATGGACGGAATGAGGTGAAATGTGGGTATTTTCGCGAAATGTTGCACACGGGTAAAAATGGTTGTCCTCTAACTTCAAAAAACAGTGCTATCTTTTTTGGTGACCTTTAGCGCAATTCTTTTATTTCAGACATTAGTAAAATGTTTATTTAAATATAAATGGGGTAAAAAACTACATTTAGTTTACGTTTTTTAACAAAACTTTCATTTTATAATTACAAACTATGCAAATTTGCTATGTCCCATGCTATACTCATCAACTTTGAATGATTTTAAACTTGTAAATATATTGAATTCATGATGAACATGAATGATTTACAAATACATTATTATTGTTTTTATTGGAAATTGGCATTGCTTAGCAAAGTTTCTAGGAAAAATAATGAAAAATCATTAATTAAAACCCGTCCATGAAATTAGCATATGGTGGAAAATCCTACATAGTCACGACAATAAAACGGCGGTTTTTAAATATATTTTGTGATAAAAAACTACTAAAAACATGTTCTTCTAATCCTTGCAACATTATCTGTAGTCGGAAGACGCCATCTTCATTTTGTCCGTTTAATTCGGTGTTGAACGCTCACGCGTTTGTTATTCAGTGTAGTGAAAAAAAAGTTTTCCACAATAGCGACGACGTTTCTTCTCAAATGTAAGTATTTTGTATTATATTTAAAGTATTTTATAATTAATGGCTAATTGTTATATGAATAATTTAATTGAATCACAATTTAATCGAAACAAAACGGTAAAAAATCAAGACATGGTTGCATGAGGTAGTTAGCGTCACGTCCACATCGTAACGTAAAATACATACATTTTTTCATAGATTAATAAATTTGCACCTTCGTCACGTGTGCAACATTTCGCGAAAATACCCATGTATGAAATAAATATAAAATAAGAAAACTTAATGGAATTTATTAACAAATTAGTGTTTTATGATTTATACATAAATGAAGAAGATGGGATATATTAATAAATAAGAGAAAAACACAGCGTAATGTAAAACAAAACGACGGGAATCTATTTTACTCTATGAATAAAATATTTCAGCATAGGTTTGATCGAGCTATTTTTGTATTAAATTACAAAATATGAGTGCGTCCAACAATGAAGATAGTTGTCACGTGAAAATTTTCTCGCTGGTAGAGGTGAAAAGTTGTATGTTAAACACGAGACCAAAATTTTGTTCTGCCTCGTGCCTTTAAATCACTCACTGTGCTCAGTAGTCTATATTTAAAGTCGGCACCTCGCAGCACAAATTAATTTTGGTCACTTGTATAACAAATAACTATTGTCTTCAAATTATTGAGGGGGAGGAAAAAGGAGTGGAAATCGTCAAATAAATAAACACATCGAATATTTTAATAATCTTTTTCATTGTATTTTCTATTAAACTACGCTACTACAGATTCGGTGGGTGTTTTGTACTACGCCTACGTATTTTGAGATTTAAGAAACTATGTCATCCTTTTTATTTAATAAAGTGAAAAGCGTGTATGAAGCTCGTAGCACCTGGAAACAATAGGAGCAATAAGAATACAGGCTATTTCATAATAACTCGTAAAATTATTGTTTTTTCCATAAAAAACAATAATAGTTTGTTTTCCACTGACTATTCAATGAAAAAGTGCAAAGTGACAACCCTAGATTATTGTTTCCGATAATCAGTCCCGTTAATAGGCCAAAGAAAAACACAATTTAGACTTAGGATTGCTACACTATGCAGTTTATAAAGCAAAGATTTCTTTTTAAAAAGTGGCGGTTTTCAATGTTTATAATAATTTTCCGGGGTTGAATGCATGGTACCCTATCTACCATTTTTTTTGTAACACGCTGTATAACACTATTTAAATACTCATCAGAATGCTAATTTTTAAAATAGTAATTACAAAAAATCCTTTTTTATAATACTTTCTATAATAATTTGTTATGATTTTTAAAAATTCTTAATATTGCATTTTTTTTTTTAACTTATTTAGTACTTACTTTTACCTAGTAACAAACAAACATATAGTCAGGTGGGGTAAGTGAAACATATTTTATTTTTATTTAACAAGGTTTAGTAAAGCTATAAAACTCGCAATTAAAGTAGCTGTGTAGGCAATGTACTCCTAATTAAATCAGCCTTTAACGGTATGAATATAAATATCTAAAGACTTGCATTAAGTAACAAAATCACTAAAAGAATATAAAGGCTAAGAAGTGTTTCACTTACCCCTGACAAGGGGGAAGTGAAACAGTGGTCAAAATAGCTTTAAATATTGTGTCCATTTAATTAAAAACAGGACAAAAGGATCATGTTAAACCGTTAATATCCAAAATGTATCAAATTCTCATCAAATAGGGTCTAGTTTTAAAGATTTATCAAAAAAACATAATCCGGGGAAGTGAAACATAGTTGCGATGGTCAGGGGTGACAAACCTTAAAAAGGTAGGGTTCGCTTTACAAAAAAAAAGGATAAAATCCAATATGGCGGCCACCTTTTTGTTTGTGGGCCGATTTCGATGAATGAAACTAGGTTTTTGGTACTTTTTTGACAAGAAAACAGCCATGCAATGTTAAAAATACTTATTAAAAATCCAAGATGGCGGCTAACTTTGTTGTTAGCTTGCCGATTTAGATGAAACTCAGTTTTTGGTACTATTTAGTCAAGAAAACAGCAATGCAATGTTAAAAATATTAAAAAATCCATGATGGCAGCCAACTTTTTTGTTTGTGGTCCGATTTTGATGAAACTCGGTTTTTGGTACTATTTTGGCAAGAAAATAGCAACGCAATGTTAGAAATATAAAAAACTAGCGGCCGCCCGCGGTTTCACCCGCGTGGTTCTCGTTTCCGTGGAAATATCAGGATAAAAAGTATCCTATGTTTTAATCTAGGCTATCTACTGTCTGTGTGCCAAATTTCAATCAAATCCGTTCTGTAGTTTTTGCGTGATTGAGGAACAAACATCCAAACATCTAAACATCCAAACCCACAAACTTTCACATTTATAATACTAGTAGGATAAAGATAGCGGCCAATTTTTTTGTTTGAAGTCCGATTTTGATGAATCTCGGTTTTTGGTACTTTTTTGACAAGAAAACAGCAACGCAATGTTAAAAAAAATAAAATCCAAGATGGCGGCCATCTTTATTGTTTGCGGGCCGATTTAAATGAAACTCAGTTTTGGTACTATTTTGGCAAGAAAACGGCAAAGCGATGTTAGAAATTTTAAAAATCCAAGATGGCAGCCATCTTTTTTTTGGGCCCACAAACAACAAAGTTGGCCGCCATCTTGGATTTTTAAAATTTATTTCTTGCCAAAATAGTACCAAAAAACGAGTTTCATCGTAAATATGTAAATTTTTAACAATGCGTTGCTGTTTTCTTATCAAAATAGTACCAAAAACTGAGTTTCATCGAAATCGGACCACAAACAAATAAGTTGGCTGCCATCTTGGATTTTTTATTATTTTTAACATTGCATTGCTGTTTTCTTGACCAAATAGTACCAAAAACCGAGTTTCATCTAAATCTGACCACAAACGACAAAGATGGCCGCCAATTTTGATTTATAAATTTTATAACAATGCATTGCTATTTTCTTATCAAAATAGTACTTAAAACCGAGTTTCATCGAAATCAGACCACAAAAAAATTTCGCCGCCGTCTTGGATTTTTGATATTTTTAACAATGCGTTGCTGTTTTCTTATCAAAATAGTACCAAAAACTGAGTTTCATCGAAATCGGACCAAAAACAAAAAAGTAGGCCGCCATCTTGGATTTTTTAGTATTTTTAACATCGCATTGCTGTTTTCTTGTCAAAATAGTGCCCCAAACCAAGTTTCATCGAAATCGGCTCACAAACAACAAAGTTATAACAACAAATATAGGTACCTAACAAAAAACTAGATAGAATGCGCCCATTGTCAAAGACAATGGCCGCATTCTACCAGACAAATCTTTGAGTCATCGATCGCCATAGAGTAATTTTTAACCATGGAAAGTAATTTGTATAGAATTTTTAATATTTTACTTTCCATGGTTAAAATTTACTCTGTGGCGATCGATGACTCAAAGATTTGTCTGACAGAATGCGCCCAATGTTATTACGTTATAAAAGTTCATGGAAAAAAGGTTTGTGATCTCTGACATGGGGGAAGTGCGCCATATGTTTCACTTCCCCCGTCATGACTGTTTCACTTTGCCCATTTAGCTCTTTTTGATGTTAAGATTTTCAGATTATGATAACATTATTTCATGAAGGATTTATCTAAAATAGACGTTGGATCATGTAAGATAATACTTTACGTGAAATACTTTCCATAACAAAAGTTTTAATTACTCTTTAATTTTGCTTGTATGATTGTCAAAATGTTCCCGCCTATCACTCGTGTTTTGCGTTATGACATCTAAAGAATTTCTTTTTGGTTTAATAGCTAGTTTAGTGATCGCAGCGATATCTGTGTTGTGTCAAGGGAAGTAATTCGTCATCCCTGCTTTATCGACACATCGCTATGAGAATAAACTACTATATACGCGTGAAAGCACTAAACTTAAGATTCGCCTAAGTCTTTTCTTATCTACAACTCGACCAAGTTAACTTAGCGAATGACATCTACATGACGGCTAAGTTTATGACACCGTTTTAATTTGGTCGTGTTGTAGTTAGGAAAAGACTTAGGCGATCCTTAAGTTTAGTGGAATCGGCCGTTAGTTTCTTAGATATGGTTGGGTGTTTCACTTACCCCGGTGTTTCACTTACCCCACCTGACTTTAAATTAATAGCAACAAAAATTAACAAATTAATAACCGACAAACTTCGTCAGTTATAAAAAACTACCTCCTCGAAGACAGCGCTAGAGAAAACTAACTAAAGATAGGTAGGTACTTATGTACTTTTGTTTTTTGTCGCAATGGGGAGGCGAAGGCAAAGTGAATTACAGATGGCGCTTCATTCTTTGGAACAATTGTCAGTTTGAGCTTATATTGTCTTGACTGTGTATTACGTGATTTTACTTTCTTAGATTGTATTTTTTTCGGTTTTGCGGACAAACAATGTATTATATGCTAACTTTAGCTCATATAAAAGAAGAATTACGGAAAAGAAAAGCCAAAACAACAGGCAAGAAAGTTTATAGCAACTTACAAAAAATTGCTAACAAGCATTACATTTCTTTAAATTTCGTGTAAGATTTACAAGTAATCTTTTTATTTCAGATTAGAAGCATATGATTTAAATTTTAACAAAGCAACTGAGTGTGAATTTCCGTGTTTATAGTTGCCTGATGATGCCTTCTGTGCAATAGTAATTTCAGGTTTCTGTACTGGAATTTCTGTACCATCCAAAATTACACGAACCGTTTTATCATATTTATTTTATTATTCTAAGTTTCTTGAATGACTCTGGCATATAAAATTCTATTAATTCTCTGTTTGGCCCCAATATTGGGCTTATTCCATATTTGATATACCTATCAAATTCATCCAAGTTATAAATATGCTAGAAACTGCTGAGGTTGAAATATTAAAGAACAAAGCTGTTATGATTCAAATGTTGTTTTATTTTGGCGAAGCTTCATCAAATTCATGAAACATTCCTTTTGATTTATAATGTTTCTCAGGCTCAGCAAAGGAGAAAATCGAGGGAAAAGCATCATTTTTTTGATATTTTTTTGCCCAATATTTTTTTTGTTACTGGGAAATCGATGAAATCCAATAATTTACAAGTTACATGCATAACAATGCGGAATTTTCTCAGTATAAAATTAAAAAGTGCAATACTCCAAGAGATTCCCATATGTTTTGACACTTTCTTTGAGGCGGCCCGGTACCAAGACCAGACGCCACCTATCGGGATAAAATTGCGCTTTTCCTCCCCATTGACTGAAATGTGACTACGTAATCCCTACGTAAAATGCTAGTGATGACAATAGCTGAGGTTGGAGACCATTTCGGCTAATTTCTATTTCTATTTTTTTTTATGCTACTAAAGAAAAGATGTTAGCGATTAAATGTTTTTCTAACCGCTATGTAGGACTCCAGGTTGATGGGCACAACTTTGGCGGCGCACACACAGTAAAAAAGGATTTCTTTAAATAAGAAAGACCAATTTCTTGAAATATTTGGTTATTCTAAAAATATATTTACTTAGGCCAATGCAATATTTTTAAAACAAAAATAGTGCTCATCTTTCACTCAGACAATATTTTTCTTAATGATTAAGAGAAATATTTTTGTTTCAAGGCTTATTTCAACTTACATCAATTAAATTGACTTAATTTAAATCAAGAAATGTCCATCTTCTTGCATCAAATTAAAATCATCTTAAATCAACTACAAGTTACTTGGATTTAGATATACCTTTTTCCAAAAATCATTTTCTTCGATTAAGAGAAAGTTTATTGTTTATGAAGTATTTAATATTTAATTTAAGATAAAATGTGTACTCATTATAATTTTTTTTCGTTTTAGGTCTAGCATAAGAAATTATACAATTGAGTAAAGATTTACTTCAATCAAAACATTCGGTCTAACTTTTAGACATGCAATTTTGGCCCAAAATAATTTAATAATAAGTTGGAGTACGAATTTAATATATTTAATTTAACAAAAACAAAATTGTATTTCTTGTTCTGAGAAATGATTTTGTTCGGCTTATGAAAATTTTGTTTTAAACAGAGAAATACTAAAATTTTGAAACAACGTAATCATAGTTTTCGATAAACATGATAACATTTTTACTTTGAGAAATTTATCCTTCAACAAAGATTATTATCCTGAAGTCGAGAGAATTTTTTCTTTTCTTCTTAAAAAAATGTAAGAAAGCAATGTATTTAACTTAAGATGACTTAACTTAGAGTTAAGTTAGTGGGTTTGTTTACATCATGGTCTGACCCGCGGTGTTAAGATTTTTATCTAGTTCTTTAAGTAGTCGGAATTAATTTTGTTATGTCAATCTCAATCGGGTTTGTTGCCTCTGGGTGTCGCGTCCTACTTGGAACGGCTTCCCGGACTCCACTCCTCTTTTGAGCACTTTTACCTTGATTTTTGTCAGGAAGTCAAGGAAAAGGAAGTCATCAGTGTTCTCCAATTATCTCCACTTAATATACAACAACAACAAAATATACATCTTCGTTCGATACACGAAATCTCCATTTATTTTTTTTCATCAAAAATCAGTAATTACTTAGGCCAACTAAACATTTACTTATTATGAGTAAAATTATAATTTACTCTAAGTAAGGTTAGTCTATAAGAGATATATAAGATTTTTCGTATCAAGAATACATTTACTTGACTGTACAACTAACTGTTGAAATAACGGTGTCTTGAATGAAACAACACGTGTCTGGGAATAAATTTATTATTCTTGTAACAACTAAATATTTTTAAGAATATTATTTACTATTACGAAGAAATTATTGTCTAGCGTCTATAGGGAGAGGATCATTTTCTTGATTTAATAAATATGTCTTAAGCCAAAGCAATTCGTCTTTTTATAAGAAATCTGTTTTTACCGTGCACGACGATCGGCTTGGAGCAGCACGCCATGAAGATGAGCAGCTTGCGGCGGAAGGTCGGCGACAGCATCAGCCAGTCTCCACTGTACACCGCCGAACATACGAACTCACTCTGTAAATATAACCGAAACCACACATCTGTTTGACGACCTCTGTGAAGTTGCTTGCATGCCGATTTTTTCTTTCCAGAGCGCTGCAGAGCAGAGGCACAAAATATTGAATTTACAGAAGTCCACTCTCGTTGTCCTCGAAAATTGTTACTTAAACTTGCCGGACCCACTAGGGTTGCTACTATGTTAATTTTAAATTTTAAAAAGGAGTAAGTAGGAGTATTACCGTTCTGCCGAGTGCCGTGCGTCTGTTAAAAAAGAAAATTTTACAGATTTCACGCTCTTAGAGCAACGCGGCTCGGAAGCCGCGTTGTTCAATATTAAAAAAAACGTCTTTTGAAGTCGGGTGGGGCCAAAGCATTATTTATTTATTAATATTTTTATCCCCATCCGACTTCATAAGACGTTTTTTAATATCAGATATGCGTATAGGTAGGTACTAAAATAGTAATTATGCAGATTTGAGTATTATTTCTTGCTTTTTAGGGCTGTTTTCAAAAGTTGCAGTTTTAGTGAATATGTAAATAGTGAAGATATTATTAAAGCTTTTAAAACAATGAATGTCAAAAAAACAGAAGATCTTTGTGGCATGTCAACAAGCATTATTAAGTCAATAATTGATATAGTAGCCCCTTACTTGGCTTTTATTTTTAACAAATGTATTGATAAAGGGGTTTTTCCTAACTTAATGAAAAATAGTAAATTGATCCCTCTTTTTAAATCTGGGGATAAAAGTGACCCAGCTAACTTTAGGCCAATATCTATACTAGCAGCACTTAGTAAAATATTTGAAAAAATTATATATTCCCAATTATTCGATTATTTCACATCCCCTAACATTCTTCATAAAAATCAGTTTGGATTTTCCAAGGGTAAAAATACTACTGATGCTGGAATTGCACTTCTCAAACATATTCTTGTCGCTTGGGAAGAAAAGCAAGATGTAATTGGCAATTTCTGTGACCTTTCTAAGGCATTCGATTGCGTTGATCACCAAACACTATTAAAGAAGCTAGAACATTAAGCTGTCTCTGATAAATCAGTTAGCTTTAAATTTCCATGGTTATTGACGTTAATAGAATAAACTATGTCGGGATTTACACCATGTACCTGTTTATTTTTGAGACTCCGATATTTCGGCGCAGTTGCATGCGCCATGATCACGGAAGAACTGTCGATTGTTGCGTGCGGGTAGATGTTATTGGCAGACGAATCGGTCTACCCTCCGTCTAGTTCTTTTATTACTACGTTCGATACCGGTACCACTGCAAACTCACTATTCACTCGAATTTGTTCTCGACACACGACATTCACTGTATCTGTACGCGAAACGGCACTTTTTTTAATTTTTGTTGTTTTTACACAACCGGACTATTGGAATCCAGACACTCGACAATTTAAACCCATCCTCACGATTGAAATTTTTGTATTTGGTAATTTCAATCGCTTCCCTGACCATTCTTGGTATGTAGTGGCGTTCTGTTGAAATAATCTGGGGGTTATGTAACTCGATCCAGTGATTTGTGTCCGAATGAATTAAATGTTCAGCAATGGCCGATTTTTGCGTATCGTTGTTTTTGACCGCTTTTATGTGCTCCTTTATACGGCATGCTATTGTGCGTTTAGTTTGGCCGATATATGAGCTACCACAACTGCAGTCGATCTTATAAACGCCAGGTTTCTCCAAAGGAAAACTATCTTTCGGGGACCGTAGACATTGCGATACCTTTTTCATGGCGCATGCAACTGCGCCGAAATATCGGAGCCTCAAAAATAAACAGGTACATGGTGTAAATCCCGACATAGTTTATTCTATTAAAATCAGTTAGCCTTATGAAATCGTATTTGTATAATAGAACTCAGAAAGTAGTGATTAATAGAACTGAATCTACTGGAGCCCCTGCCAATATGGGTGTGCCACAGGGATCAATGTTGGGTCCATTGCTGTTTCTAATTTACATAAATGACCTTCCCAACTACGCGAATAATGTATGTGAGACAGTACTATTTGCGGATGATACCTCTTTAGTTTTTAAAGTAAACAGAGGTAATAACTGTTCGGACGAAGTAAATAGTGCCCTCTCTAAAGTTTCATACTCTCAAAAAAGTCTGGAACGGGTGGTAGGAAAATATAGATGATTCAAAAGTACTTAATAATTAAGTTTATTTGAATAAAGCTTATTTGACTTTGACTTTGACTAGTGATTTGAACATTATTTCTTGCGTTTTAGAGGTAGAGTAGGCTTTTGAAGTCGGTTTTTTGTTTTTTAAAACGATTTTTAGGTGCGAATTTTCAATGTCTCTGAAAGTTGCGTGAAGCGTGAAATCTGTATTTTTTTTACCATACATGACCTTACCTCACTTGCAACTTGGCTCCCATGATAGCAGTAAAGAAAAAATTGCGTCAACAAACAGGCCAAGAACACCATCATAGTTGCGAATTCGGCCGAGAAAATATTTATCTGAAATAAAAGATTGTAAAATACATCATGCTTGATGAACATGGGCGTACCCAGGTTCTGGGCCAGAGGGGGGCAAATGAGATTTTTCATAAGCACCTAATCAAATGAGTAAACATAAAATAGGTTTTTTTTTTAAAGAGATTTTTTCCCATACATTCTCGAACAGGGTTGCCAGACCAGACGTTCAAAATATGAGGAGAAAATGTCGGAATTTTGTGGTTGTTGTCGGGAGAAAAAATACACATAATACCTATAATAAAAGTAACTCAAATGCTTGTAAAGAAAGAAAACGGCCGCATTTTTTATTCAGTTTCATCCACTAATCTTATAATTTTGTCTGTCTATTGTGAAAAACGGCCGCGTAGCGCAATTTTTATTTATATTCATCCACTAATCTTGTTCTATTATCTAATTATCTTTTAATCCTGTTTGCTTATTGTAAGAAAAAGACCGCGCAGCACGATTTTTATTTTTAGTCAGTTTCATCCATTAATCTTGTACTCTTCCCTGTCTATAAAAAAAAGCCGAACAGCATGATTTTTAAAAGTAAAAAATATATTGTTTTGCATTGCAAATGGCAAATAAGAACTTTTATCGATAACAGTAAGGTGGAGGTAAACAAAAACAAGGGGGGCAGCTGGCCCTCCCTGCCCCCCCTCGGTACGCCCATGTTGATGACCGATTCACATTATTCCAATAAATATTCCAGTTAGCGTGCAGCAGTTCAGCGCTGGAATATCAAAGGAATCATGTGAACTGAGATCTAATCTAGAACTGGAATAATGTGAACCGGACATAATTATAAAAAGTAATTTCTGCATGAAGTCTAAAAGACAGAGGGCCTTTTACAAAACAGAATCACGATAGTCGGACGCAATTCGTCGGTTAATTTACTTGATATTATTGAACCTTATTCGTGAGGAAATAGTGCCACGGATTGGGACGAACATCGTACGCTTATCGCGATGCTTTTTTGTAATAGGCCCTCAGATTTTCAGCACCTTTACGTGCTATAAGTGACAATAACTTACACCAACAATCTTGTATGTAGTCATACAGATCGTCCAAGCCGTCCCCGCAATTTGCATTATCATGAATTCTCTTGTTATTGATTGCGTTTCCAAGACATACCTTAAAATAACAAAAAATGTATGAACAACTTGTAATAAGGGGCCAACCACGAAATCACGAAAAGAAATCAGCTGTTCCATACGTATACATATACAACATAGTCGAGTCGATGTTGTATATACTTTTCTATGGAACAGCTGATTTTTTTTCGCGATTCCGTGGTTGGCCCCATAGTAAAAGTTGTTCATTAACGTGGTCTGAACACCCCTTTTCATATTTAGATATACTTTAAAAATAACGGTGTAAACCTACTGTGCTACTACGGATCACTAAAAGGAAGAAAAATAAACTGCCTGAAAAGTGACTGAGAAAAACTCTTCCCTTTTCTGCCACTGCAAGCATGGAAAATCAAAGTACAGGTTCGATTTGAACTAGTCGTTATAAAACATTACCTACCACCTAATTAGTTGGTAGTGCTTTACACATTGTACGAGGCGTTTCTGTATTTTATCGCTGTCCTTATAATGAAACTGATTGGTTTCTCGTCCAACGTTCTCTCCTTCATACTCGTCGTCATCTACCAGGTGTTCCAAATTGTATCTCAGCAAGTTGAGTTGCACTCTACATTGCGCGTAAAAGGCAAAGACAGTACAGTCTACTATCACGCTAACGTAGCCTTGGAATGTCAACACTATACTTAAATACGTGCTTGCTAACTCGTATCTGGAAGAACACCGCGTACTATAATAAATTGATATTTTATTTATTTGACAAGCTGAGTGCTAAATAAATTAAAAAAAACCAATATGTTAGCTTCAAGACCTACTAAATACCTACTTAAAAAAATCTCTACTACCTATCTTTTGTGTTTGGTTATGCTAATAAAATATTATGCGAACAAAGGCTTAAAAAATTAATGAATTTAATATTTTTAAAGTAAGTACAATACTTACATAGGCGAATCGTTTGTATTGAAAGGGAAATAAACAGGTATTTCATTGAATTCTAAACCCAACATCCTGTTTACCACTGGATACTCGTATTGGGAAATACAAGCCATAAATACCATGATTAAATAAATTGTACAGAACTTCGACGTAGACTTTTCATTTCGATCTAATCGGTCAACATGAGTTTGATGTTTCGGAGAATATAATTCACCTGTGGAAAAAGTCCATTTAAATACGGACAGATACTTAAAATTGCAAAAGTAATATGGAATGGAATAATAAGGAAAAAATTGCCTACAAGTTACCAATGGGTCGTAATCGCCGACTTCATAATCATAACGCTAAGAAAAACAAAATTATATAAGGTCCTTCTTAAATAGTGCACAAAATTTTAAGGGGTCAATGTACTCATGCATACAAACAACTTTTACTATGGTCACAGAATACATAATAGTACAACATAATAGTACAAGTACAGAAGATCCACTCCGCAAAGTCATTTAAATAAATAGCGACTCTATTCCATACACAATAAAGTGCACTTCAGGTTACACGCCGCTCCCTTGCCTACAGTCTTAGAGTAACACGGGCTTCTACAGTGACAAACGAAGCCTTTTGTTGCTCGATGCCTACAGTTATATTCACCTAGAAGTTGCCTCTCTTTCTATCGCGTAGCTCTTATCTCTTCTGACGACTTCAGGGTTTCTTCTTTTTAATAATAATTAAATAACAGGTAGTTAATTTATTACAAGTTATGTGTTTGTGAAATAAAGTGTAGTTAAATACGTTTAAAAAAACATAGGCTAGTTACAGTCAACGCCACATCAGACTATACATGCTGACTTTAAAGCAATTTGCTTTATTACGAAATGAAATTGTAAATATAATTAACGTTATTTCGAAAGCAGGTAGGTAAGTAAGTACCTATTTATAAATTATTATTTCAATAAATAGTTGGGCGAAGATTTTTTAGCAAATAAGACAAGTAAACACCTAAGAATAAACGGATACTAGTTACTAACTAGGTACCTAGTAGACAAGCACTTCTTACGTTTTGATGTCGTTTGGAACTTTTGGAAGTGTGAAAAACGTTAGGTTCGGATCCTTTTTATTCGTATTAAGGCAGCCCATTGCGATGTAATATGCCTTCATTTCGGTCAGTTATATTAGACGTGCGAACGAACGACTGACGCGGCAATACGCGAACGCGGCGCGAGTGAGTGACTATCGAAATCGAACTGCTAACGTGCAACCCAGCCGGCACGCGGAAGCCCTCTGAAATTAGTCCGTCCGGACGGACCCGCTAGCTACTTGTAGCTTCGTACCTAAAGCGCGGAGTGGGCCTAGCCTGCTATGGTGGTAACATTGAAATCGCGCAAAAAAAAATCAGCTGCTCCATACATTTTGATCTATTCGATTTTAAATTTTCTATGGAACAGCTGATTTTTTTTTCGTGATTTCAATGTTGGTACCATAGTGAAAGTTGTTTGTATGCATGAGTACATTGACCCCTTAAAATTATGTGCACTATTTAAGAAGGACCTTATATATAATTTGAACAGTATAGGTAGGAAATAAACTGACTACTTACTTATTAAAAAGACAAAACACATTTCTACTAAAAAGGTTTATTAAGGCGGTTGTATGATCGAAAGTGGCGCCCACAGAGGTTTTTATTTTAATAAGTTATGAATAGAAAAAGATTTTAATAATGTTCAACGTGGAGTTTTTAGGGCTCATGGTCTAGTAACTAGTATTTTTAGAAGGTATGTATCACTACATGCTCTCGTAGTCATTCGTAGAAGTAGATAGAAAATGTGTCAAAAACGGCCACTTTTAGCAGTTTTGCTATCTACTTCTAGCAGTGACTACGAGGGAATGAACGATACCGTCTAAAAATACAGACTGTGGGTCCTAAAAATTCCACGTAAAACATTATTAAAATTGTGGACACTTTCGCTCAGGGTGCCACATTAACGGTTTATCTTTTTTTTAATAAAATTAACTTTTTTCATAATAAAATTATACTTTCGTTCATTAAACTTATTATAAACATCGCGTTACGGACATCGGGATCCCCAGAATCGATACTAACGAAATGGCTAAGAAAATTTGCTACGCACGCGTGACCCGTCCTTTCGTAGCAACACGTGGCAATTTTTATGAAAAATATGTTATTGTAAGCAGGTACCTACTTAACAAAAATTATACCTATTATAATAACTTTTTAAGTTATTGTGTGGATTATTATAGTCTGAAATTATTATTATTATTAAGTACTAGCTTCCGCCCGCGACTTGGTCCGCGTGGACATTCGAGAAAATACTAAGGGAACCTTTAACCAGGATACGAAGTATTCTATGTTTTAACGTCCTGCCTCGCTAGGCAGTGTGCGCTTGGTGTGGACGTACCTCGCTTGCGAGGCAGGGCGTTTGCCACTTGCGCGTGAGGATGCGGCCCGACATCGCACTCGGTCGCTTCGCTTACGCGCTTACCATATAAGAGGCCTGCTGCGCGCAAGGCACGTTCACACCAAGCGGGCTACCAAGCAAGGCAGGATATTAAAATATAGAACACTTTTTATCCAGATTAAAGGTTCCCTAAGGATTTTCTCGAATGTCCACGCGAACGAAGTCGCGGGCGGAAGCTAGTAGTATAAAATAATATAATAGAAAGCTGGCTTAGATTTTACTGCATGCACGTGCATTTTTTTCTGAGAAATTACAAAAGAAATACCCAAAACTCGACACGTTATTGTTTTCTTTAAGCCATTGACCATTTGACCGTGCCAGATGTGGAAACACCGTCCAGGTAGTCGTCGTTCTAACAGTATGATTCCCCAAAGATAATTGTTACAACGAATTCATCGTAAACACTTCTTAAAACTTAAAAGTCGTATATCTTTTAATTGAGTGAACCGATTGCGATTAGATAAAGACTAAATTATTTTGCAAAATACATAGTATATTTGTATGGAAACATCATTACGATTAAGTTAGCGCTTTTTAAGTTATTAGCGCACAAACATACAGACAAACAGATAAACAGACAAAAATTCCAAAAATGATAGAAATGGGTTTTATAGGTTGTTATTAAACACCCCAATCACTTTTTTTCAAAATATTTTCTTTGTACAGACACAACTTTTCTACAGCTTTATTATATGTGTTACGGCTAATACCCGAGTGCGGCTAAACCTAGTTCCAACGTTCCAACCAATTAAGTAAGTATCAAAATTAAAATGTTTGGAAATAGGTATACCGGCATATAAATTGGCAAGAGAAAGGAGATTGTTCTAAATCGCCCCAAAACCAACAAGCATTTGAAATGTACCTAAATTTTTATTATATTTTAATATACGATTTGAGAATTATAATTACAAGCGGACACTGCGAAACATTTAATACACTTTTAAAAGTACTTTAATTTTTAATACCATGAAATCCGCCATCTTTTTGACATTTGCATTGATTGATTGTCATTAGATACATTCCAGCAGGCTAACCGCTGAGTCATCGATCGCTATAGAGTACATTTTAACCATGGAAAGTAAATTATTAAACATTATAAAAAAATACTTTCCATGGTTAAAATGGCTGCATTCTAGCGCAGTCTAATCGCTGAGCTATCGATTATTTAGTCATTCAGTTCATTTAGTGTTGGATGATAGGTGTTACGAAAACATCGATATTGGTGTCAATATATTTGTAATAAGTATATCAAGTTTTCAATTTAAATCCGATCTTAAACGACATTTTTTGGTATGTAGTCTTAAAAAAGATATTTTTTTCAAATAAATTATATATTTTTCAAAGAGCTTTTTATAGATGGCGTTTATTAAAAATAACCTCAAAATCTGTTCGTTTTCTTTAAATAAAAATGTTCACAGAAGTGTCCGTGGGAAAAATTTGTTCTTATGGGCTTATAGGAGTCATTTACGATTAGAAAATATTTGTTTCTCTGCTGTTGGCTCTGGGGCGAACAATGTATGGGCGTAGAACAATCTCCTTTGAGACAGAAGATGCGCGGAGTTTAGTGTTTGTAGCTACTGCTCATCTTTTGCCTCAACTTTCTATTGCCAACTTTTGCCAGTATACAGACATGGACATAATAATATGTCTCTCGTCGCGTTATGATACTACTAAATGCTCTTTACCATGCTCATACCAAATTGTACCGTGCTCTTATTTCGTAAGTGTAGAATGGATTTAGAATAGTCAAGTGGAAGTTTCACTTAATTAATTATGAGTATGTTTATGGGGATATAGGTATTGCCCCCCTATTTAAATTACCAATTTTCTATTCGTTCGCTAACTTAAAAATTAAAAGTATTACGAGTTGTAGGCTTGTCAATTCCATTCAATACAACAATGTCTGTGATTTACATAAACTTGCGACATGTGACTTAATTTAAGCTTTAAGTTAGAGAACGAATAGAAAATTGGCCATTTGAGTAGGGGGGCTTGAATAAAGTAAGAAACTACTGAATAGTGTAGTCAAATTAGGTCGAATTTGCGAAAAGATCGGAAGTAATTCGTGTGGTTGTAATTTTTTATGGAATCATTAGAAGACATGAATATAAGTTTCCTCCGAGTTTGCACCATTCCTGCTATGCTATGTACGGAACATAGTTTAATGTTAGGTATTAAAATTAAAGTCCCAATATTTTTTTTTTATATAATACCTACAATAACAGTTTTTTCCATGTTTTGTTACAATTTTAATTACCTATCATTGCATACCTAGCTTGGTTAAATCAGATAAAAAGTTACTAAGATAATTGATCAAATCTAAACCTAGGAGGCGCCACCTTTGTGACGTCGTAGGTACTTGTTCTACTACTTTCGTGTTGCGAGTGCGTTACTGATCATTAAATCACTTTTTGTCACTCGCTAAAGTAGTGGAACAAGTACCTACGACGTCACAAAGGTGGGGCTCCTAGGTTGGTATGCAATAATAGGTAATTAAAATTGTAACAAAACATGGAAAGCAACTGTTGTTGTAGGTATCATATTTAAAAAATATTGGGACTTTAATTTTATTACCTAACATTAAACGATGTTCCGTACATAGCAGGAATGGTGCGAACTCGGAGGTAACTTATATTCATGTCTTCTAATGATTCTATAAAAAATTACAACTACACGAATTACTTCCGATCTTTTTGCTAATTTGACTACACTATGAATTAATTTGAGTAGGTATATAATATAATAGTATTCCTACCGTCAGTTATGTCAAAGAGGCGTTTGATTCGTTTAATTTTCACGGTGAAAGCAACTTGCTTTGTTAGAGCGGTCAGAGTAGACAACGCCAAGAACGAAGTATTCACCATGTCGTCTGTGCTGTGACGGCTCTGGAAATAAAAATAAAAACGGCCAAGTGCATGTCGGGCGGGCCTCGTGCTGTTGGAGGTCGTAGTTACCTTATATCACCATTATTCCCTCCAATTTTCGTTAAAAGTGTTTATTGAGATCTGTCTACAGCATATTAAAAAAAAACACTCTTATTTTTAAAGTTAAAGGGTGGGGGGGGGGGGGGGGTTACACACATTTTACCATTTCATTTTATCATTAAAAACATTTTTTTCTCAAAATCTGTCTACAGACAGACACTCTGCACATATTATTTTTAGTTTCAGTTCCATATTTGGGGAGCCCCCTTTTTTGAGTAAAAATCGTAAGGCGGTTTACAGAATACATCTGGGTAGGTAGGTACGAGTACCTACCAAGTTTTAACTGTGTGATTACGATACGGCCGGACAGACAGAAATGACGAATCTATAAGGGTTCCGTTTTTGCCATTATAGGCTATGAGGCTATGTAAACTTAAAAAGCCTCAATCTTGTAGCTGTTTTTTATTTTTATTATTCTTAATACACTGCAGTGCAGTGGCTCAGGGAAGGGGCCCCTAAATGGATCTTGGCCTCCGACAATGAAGCACGCCATTCCTTGTTTTACTTAGTGCCAGCTCTGACCAATCTGTGGCTTCGCGCTCAACCTCGTTTTGATTTTTATTATTCACTTGACCGAGCGAGCACGAAGTGCGAGCGAAGCGTCTTTGCTTCAGCTTGGGCAAAAATTCTTTCGTATGTCCGGCAGTCTGTTCCAACCTACAGGTCGCATTTCTCAACCGATTCTCATGAAATTTGGTGAATAGGTTCGAAAATTATAAAGATTTTTTTGTCGACCCAGTTTTTTGTTATTTTTTAAAATGGCGGAGATATGTTAAAAAACAGATTTCAGTCCGACATCCCAGCTCTGTCTGTTCTCCTCTACAGGTCGCATTTCTCAACCGATTCTCATGAAATTTTGTAAGCAGGTTTAAAAATGATGTGGAATTTTTTTGTCAAACCAATTTTTTTTTAATTTTTCAAAATAGCTGAGATATGTTAAAAAAATCTATTTTAGTCCGGTTTTCCAGCGCTGTACTGTATGTTCTCCTCTACAGGTCGCATTTCTCAACCGATTCTCGTGAAATTTTGTGAGCGGGTTAGAAAATAATATAGTTTTTTTTTGTCACGCCAGTTTTTCGAAATTTTTCAAAATAACGGAGAAATGTTAAAAAAAACATATTTCAGTCCGGCTTTCCAGTGTTGTCTGTTTTCCTCTAGAGGTCGCATTTCTCAACCGATTCTCGTGAAATTTTGTAAGCAGATTTGAAAATAGTATTTTTTTTTGTCAGCCAGTTTTTCAATTTTTTTTTTAAATGGCGGAGATAATGTAAAAAAACATATTTCAGTCCGGATTTCCGGCGCTGTCTGTTCTCCTCTACAGGTCGCATTTCTCAACCGATCCCGGTGAAATTTCGTGAGCAGGTTTGGTAAACATAATTATAGAATTTTTTTGTCGCGACAGTTTTTCGAAATTTATTAAGATGACGGAAATATGTAAAAAAACATATTTCAGTCCAGCTTTTCGGCTGTTTGTTCTCCGATTCTGGTGAAATTTTGTGAGTAGGTTCGATAATCAATCATATATAACTGTTTAGTCAAGCCAATTTTACAAATAAAAAAAAATATTCACCCATTTTGACAAATTATCATAATTAGAAGCACTATCTAGCTGCGTATACTCACGTACCTACTGTGTCCTTTGAAAACTTCATGGCGACATTTTATTTTATTTTATCGCGAGGTCTACAGCTCACGGAGCCACTAGTTTTATAATTAACACGTTTTTATTAGGTTGCTTTCTCGTTTGTTTGTCCGCAAGGTTTGCGAACGATTTTATACTAGCTTCCCAATAAGATAGAAACTTGAAACTTTAAACATAGGTCAGAACTTGAAAGCAATGCAAATTTATGGTGTTTTTGAGCTGATCTGATGATGGATCCGGAAGAAGGCTGATTTAACTCTATGATTTTCATCATAGAGTTCCTGTAGCCTTCTTCCCATACAATCCCATCGTGTTTGGGCTTGTTAGAATCGTCTTGACGAGTACTCTAATAGGAGATAAGGTCCAGGGTCTGATGATGAAGCTGGAAGGCCATGCCATAGGAACTCAATATTGAAACCGTGCAATCCCATCGAGTTTGGGCTCGTTTGAATCGTCTAGACGAGTACTTTGTTGGAAATAGTGTTCAGGGTCTGATGATGGAGCCGAAAGAAGACCACCGGAACTCTGGAATAAAAACAATGCAACCCCATCGAGTTTCAGCTCGATTAAATCATCTTAACGAGTACTCTAATGGGAACTAGTTTCCAAGGATCTGATGATGGAGCCGGAAGAAGGCCATAGGATTTCTATAATATAACCATGCAACCCCATCGAGTTTGGGCTCGTTTGAATTGTCTTGAAGAGTACTTTATTAGGAAATAGTTTCCAGAGTCAGATGATGGAGCTGAAATAAGGCCACTGGAACTCTGTAATAAAACCATGCAACCCCATCGAGTTTGAGCTTGTTTGAATCGTCTTGACGATTGTTCCGATAGGAGATTGTTTATTTTTTTTTAGCTTTAGCTCGTCAACTAAAAAGCAGAAAAAATAATTTAGTGAAAAAAAATCTTTTTTAACAACACGTTCTTAAAACGCACTAAAATTATAAAAATCGAACTTAAAACATTAAGATGAATAAATAATGAAAAATATTAGAAAAAATCGGCTCACCCGTAGCAACTTAGACGGGATTCGAACCCGCACCCTTAGGATTCCGGCCCAATGCACTATCCTAAGGGTGAATCCTAAGGGTGCGGGTTCGAATCCCGTCTAAGTTGCTACGGGTGAGCCGATTTTTTCTAATATTTTTCATTATTTATTCATCTTAATATAAAAATAGCATTGTGAATGCAAAAATCTAAAAGTTTAAAACATTAAATTAAAACAGACTAGTAAAAACGTAGGGCGCATTTTGTAAAATTGACTTTAGCATGCGCCCCACGTTTTTAGGATTAAAACTTACAGAAGAAGTAAACTACAGAGTTTATAGGGTTATAATATAAATATTTACAGAAGAATTCATTTTATACTTTTTAGGATCTGTTTTTACTAGTCTGTTTTAATTTAATGTTTTTAGTCCGATTTTTATAATTTTTAGTGCGTTTTAAAAACGTGTTTTTAAAAAAGATTTTTTTTTAGTATATTATTATTTTCTGAAATAAAAGACTTTTTAACGGATACTAGCGCGGTTTTATTGAAAGTACTTTGGTAATTAGTTGGTATTTGGTTTGATTTTTGATTTTCCCAACGTTTCGGCACCTTTGCAGCTGCCGTGGTCACGGGGTCTTTTATTTCATGTCTAGTGAGCGCGTAAGCTTGAGAAGTGAATATTATTTTCTGCTTTTTAGTTAACGAGCTAAAGCAAAAAAATATATTTAATTCTGTATTAATTTTAGTGAAACTATAAACATTCGATTCATTGATGTGAGAGCACAAAAACTGTACTGTACTTGATCGCTTTATTCAAGTGTTTTTGACGAATCAAGAAAAAAAATTATCGCAACTGGTTACGAACCTACGGTTTCGTATGCGGCCGAAGGGGCAGTAACTTTCTATGTTAAATCAACTTTTAGGTTTATCTATCTTTTTATCTAGGTTCCCCAGTGGTCGAGTAAGTAGTTTATAAGTACCTACACCGATTTTCAAGATGTCCTCATCTCTGAGGTCTCGGGATCACAGACTGGTCATAACTTTGGGTGATTGTAGTACCTACCTGTACCTACCACCGCTCTCTTCATACTTACCAGGATAACCATTATCACAAGTTGAAGATTGTAGATGACGATTGCGATCCAACATGCGCCGGCCTTTATATTGGCGAACACACTATCATCCTTTGGGGAGTCGGAATGCAAAAACGCAATCTTATCAAGTCTCTTGAAATGAGATCTCAGCTCCTTGAAAATAGTAAACTTTCCAACGGTCTTCATCTTTATGAGTGAAGACTAATTAGTGCTAAGCCGTTTTATACCCTCTAAAGCGTTGACAATTAATTACAAAATTACGCTCTATTATGGCAAATAGAGCATGTTCTGAATTTTTTCTTTATAACTAGAGGCTCCGTGAGCTTTAGACCTCGCGTTTGTGACATTTTTGATCATTTTTTGCTGAAATATGTTTTTATTTTCAAAAAAATTAATCGACAAAAATTTTGTAAGTTTGTACACAACGCAATAATATTATTATTTAAAAAAAGGAACAAATGAATCAAAAATAGGAAAACCGTTTCTACGGACTTAACTAGGACTTACTTAACTAGTGTAGTGTGTGTGTACCATGTACTCACACACACTTAGCTTCCCCCAGTAAGGCTATGTTTACATTAATACAAACAAGTAGACGACCGAGTCGAGTAGCAAGTAGAAGTACATTGCCTGGCATGTTCGTCGATTTTAAAAGAACGTCAAACACACCACGTAATGTACTTCTACTTGAATGTTTGCTGGGCCGAGCTGCTCGCGTAATGTAAACATAGCTTATATACGAGTAAGGCGCTGTATGCCTAATACCTAAAATAAACGCTCATTTAAATACTTAATACTTACTGTCTTCTTATTTACTAATCCGTTGCGCGAACATCCCACATCGCACTAGGACGGTTATTAGGTACTTATTTTAAAGTTACTTTCGTCGCAAATGAACAAACATTTAGTTCAAATGAAATGCCGCCATTTTCATTGGTTTTTTGGGGTAAAAAGTTTTCTTATAATTTTATGAAAAAAAAATTGTTTGACCAAGCAGTTTTGCATAGCTTGAGCTGAAATGAAATGCCATTTCAATTTCAATTTATTTAATTCAATAATAATATTTTACAATTGTGTCTGAATGTTGCACACTAAAAAAATAAAAATTTACAATTAGAGGTTCAAAGCTAAACATCAATTAAATTAAATATTAATAACTTAAAAATAATCACAATAGTATTTCCATATATATAAATGTAAATGTCCAACTCATCAGTAATAAATTCCATGTCAAAATAAAGTCAAATAAAAGTCATAATATAACAATACAATACAAAAACAATTATTGAGTAAAAATGCACGGATTACCGATAAAGTCGTCAAGTGAGTAAAAACAGCCACCTAATAAGATTTTTTTAAGTTTCGATTTAAATATACAAAAATCTTCAATCACTTTTAACTCTAGAGGCAGTGCGTTAAAAAGTTTTACTGCCCAACATTGAGGTGTGGTTGGAGTGTAGTTTTTATGTCTTTCCTTCTACTGCTTAATCTTTCTTCCTTAGTGGCTTCAGTTTCATATTTATAGTTATGTTTTACTACATCTAAAACTACAACCACTATGTACAGGCTAGGTAGAGTCAGCACGTTAAGTCTCCTAAAATGTTCCTTACAAGATTCCCAAGGTGGTATTCGGACCATGGTTCTAATAGCCCTTTTCTGAAGCACAAATGCTCTCTTAATATTGTAGTCATCTGCTGTTTCCCCAAAATCTAATACTATATCTAAGCTTAGACTCAACAAGAGTGTAGTATACTGTTAGTAATTCTTTTGTCTCCAGCTCATCTATCAAACTTCTTATGGCGTCCCAACTAACAATTTTACGTCGTACAATGGTTGTACAAACGTTATCATATTACCACTGGTCGCAAAAGATAGGTCACACTAACGTTATAATAACGTTTGCTCAACGCGAAAAGGGCCCCATTTATACGACCTACATTGTTGTTTAATGGTCATACAAAAGTCACAAGATTACCACTTTCATCGTACAGTAGTCGCATCAAAACTTTACAACGACTCTTTCGTTATATTGTGGTCATACAGATGTTTTTGAATGGCGAAAACGTTGTATATGAGTCAAGTAACAACACTTGTACGACTGATTTTTAATGTTCGTCAGTGACTCGTGTTTGTGGTTATGTTTCGAGATCTGAGTGCAAAATAAATCCATTACAAGGTATAATAAATGGTGAGTATTAATTAACTTTCATATCTTGCTAACTATGTGTTTGTCTCTCATACCGTTTAGTTCGTCTGGGAATTAAAATTTTATGATAATATACCTATGTAAATACTATTCATATTTTCATGCCCCTTCGTAGTTTTGCGTTTAAAACATAAAATTGTATTAATAAAATTATATTTAATTCTCAAAATGTCAGCCATGTTAATTTTGTCGCATACTAATCTCTATATGACGTTTTAAAGACAAAAAGTCATTTTAAGGTTATTTGAAGACCAAGTAAGGCCGCCATTTTGTTAAACGTCATTTAAAAGTCGAAACTTAACTCAAATGCGACTGCAAGTCGTACAGAGGTTTAAGCTAAAACGTTAATATAACGTCGTATAATTTAGTCGTGCCGTCGTTGCTATGACCAGTTTATTATGACATAGGTATTTGTCGCATGACTAAAAAGTTAAATTTAAGACGTCTATAGGACCTAGCAGTCATCTCATTACTATTATAAGACTGTTATCCGACTTAAAGTCATACAAGTCAGGACTTATGCGACGTTTTTGCTTGTTGGAGTAGCATGCAGAACTAACATAATCTTCTATAGATTTAATTTCTTGTTTCCAATTTAGACACTCATCAATATGTATTCCCAGAAACTTGACACTCTTCTCGAATTCCACTATTTGTCCATCACATTTAAATACTACTTCATGGTGTTTTTTAGCAGTTGTTTTAAACAGCATAGCATGCGTTTTCTTTAGGTTGAGCACAAGCTTATTGCTGGAGAACCAATCATTGAAGTTGACCAGAGCGTTGTCAACCTTAGCGCAGAGGGCTTCCATTGATGGCGCAGAAACTACAGCGTTTGTGTCATCTGCATATACAACAAGTGCTACATCAATATCAGACATAACATTCAACAGATCATTTGTGAATATTACAAAAAGCAAAGGCCCCAATATCGATCCCTGTGGAACACCGCATTTTACTATCCTTATCATGGATTTAGTCACTATTTCCTCACGGCATTGCATGGATTTCATCTCAACATACTGTTGTCTATTGTGCAAATATGAGTGAAGTAATTTCATTACATTATGTCTGATGCCATAGTGCTCAAGTTTTTCCAATAGTAAATTGTGATCCACCATATCAAATGCGGCGGTGAGATCAAGGAATACACCAGCAACTTTTAATTTTTTATTGAGTTCTGTAAGCACTTCATACAATAACAAGTCAATGGCATCCACAGTTACCAATTCCTTTTCTATATCCAAATTGACGCTTATTCAAGACGTTATTTTGGTTTAGATGAGATAACAGTCTTGATTCAATTATTTTCTCTAATATTTTCGAAAAGACTGGTAACAGAGATATTGGCCTATAGTTTTTTGGATCCGTAGGAGATCCCTTTTTAAACACCGGCACAACTTTCGCTATTTTGAGTTCTTCCGGGAATACTCCAGACTTCAAGCACTTATTAAAGAAAGAAGCTAAGGGTTCGACTAGAATATCAATATTTTCTTTGATTATGCTTAAAGGTACCCCATCATAACCGCATGACTTTTTTCATTAGAAAAGAGATTGGTTCACTAAGGAGTTTTACATAGCTTGGATGGTAAAGTGTACTTTACAATTACAATTAAAGCATTTACCCTGTGCTTAACTTATACAACCTCTTACCATACTAGTAAATCCTAGTTACCGAGCAGTATGATGTAAAAAGTTATTACGTATGATTATTTTTTGATTACTAGATATTACTTACTACTTATAGGTAGTTTATGTAGTTATCTGTGTTAGTAAAGTTTAGCAGTTTTAAGAAATAGGTACTTAAAAAAAGAGATTTCAATTAATTTATTTTATTGTTGGTAAACATCTTGTATAAACAACGAAAGGGCGAAGGACATTCCGCAATTTCCACGTGTTTAATTTACACTCAATTAGAGATAGGTGTGCAAATGACCACCTTGCTATGAAAACAAGCGTCCACGTAATAGGTAGGTTATTACTAAGAAGACAAACTCAAATTATCATTTAATTAATGATTCTAGTTAGTTTTAGTTTTATTTACGTCAGGCAGGAATCCTTAAATATAAAAAAATAATATTCATATGAAGAGCACAGGGGAAAAACATTCAAAGTCACCCTAAAACCATTTTTGAGTTAGTAATGCCATATATGAAGAAGTTGAACTTACCTATGCCGTAACAGGACGGTTGTATAATATGTATGACCTTCGAGCAGCGACGGCTTAAAAATAATATTCATATGAAGAGCACAGGGGAAAAACATTCAAAGTCACCCTAAAACCATTTTTGAGTTAGTAATGCCATATATGAAGACGTTGAACTTACCTATGCCGTAACAGGACGGTTGTATAATGTGTATGACCTTCGAGCAGCTACGGCTTAAAAATAATATTCAAATGAAGAGCACAGGGGAAAAACATTCAAAGTCACCCTAAAACCATTTTTGAGTTAGTAATGCCATATATGAAGAAGTTGAACTTACCTATGCCGTAACCAGGACGGTTGTATAATATGTATGACCTTCGAGCAGCGACGGCTTAAAAATAATATTCATATGAAGAGCACAGGGGGAAAACATTCAAAGTCACCCTAAAACCATTTTTGAGTTAGTAATGCCATATATGAAGACGTTGAACTTACCTATGCCGTAACAGGACGGTTGTATAATATGTATGACCTTCGAGCAGCGACGGCTTCGTCCCGAATGGCCACTCTTTCTGGTACAGAAGTCCGTCTTACTCTAAGTGTATGACCGAAAGTGGCGCCCTCAGGTTTTTATTTAATAGTTTATTAATAGAAAAAGATTTAATAATGTTTTACGTTTAGTTTTAAGGGCCCATGGTCTTGTATTTTTAGAAGGTCACTACATGCCCTCGTAGTCATTCGTAGAAGTAGATAGCAAATGTGTCTAAACGGCCACTTTTAACACTTTTGCTATCTACTTCTAGCAATGACTACGAGGGAATGTAACGATACCGTGTAAAAATAAATAAATTAAAAAAAAACACGACTGCCCTGCCAAAAACGAACTAAAAACACAGAATATATAATAGTACTAAAAAGTAAAACAACAAGTGTCATTGCAGTCGGGGGACCTTATTATGGAACAATGGGGCGTATCACGCAAAGCTAATCGCAGATGGCGCCAGCGGTGACCTGGCCGCTATCAATGGTTTTGATTGGTTAAAATACGTCAGAAATGACATTAGACATTTGAAACAACCAATCAAATTATTTTGGGACTGTCGCTTGTGGCGCCATTAGTTCCTCAGTATCACACCCCATTTTTGATCAAAGAGGTCCCCCGACTGCAATGACACTTGTTTTTTATTTACTTTTTAGTTCGTTTTTGGCAGGGCAGTCGTGTTTTTAATATTTTTTTTATTTTTATTTCACACATTTTAGTGACATATTACATAGTTTTGGAATGTGCTCATCAAGGCCTTTCATTTGATTTTTTTCACATTTGACAATGGCGTCGTACAGTCGCCATATTGATTTTTTCTAAAAAAAAATATAGCCAGTGTCACTTGGGATGCTGTAAGGATTCTAACGATACCCCATTTATCCAAATCAGTTCAGGCATTTAGAAGTTACGGTGGAATAAAGAAACTCACATACCCAAAAACATACTGAAAATTTTAATAACTTCTTGTATCTTGATATAAGTACTCATAAATATGCCTACCTATTAGACTCAAATTTAGATTTGTACTATGACCAGCGTCATTTCTTGCCTTATAATGGTAGGTTGAATAACCATGGCTTGCATAACATATTTGACCGTTTAAAATACTGTATTGATGAATTATTGACTTATAATACTAGTGATATAGATTTGACTGATAATACTAATGATATAGATTTGACGAAGACTAATTCTGATTTTTTTCTATTATAACAAAATTTCAATTTTACATCAAAATATAGCCAGTCTTTTGAGTAAGTCAGACCTACTCACAGTTTCTTTGCAAGAACTTAGTGAGAGAAATGTAAACATAGACATAATATGTATAACCGAACACTTTATAATGTCTGGCTTTGAGGATCAAGTACACATACCAAACTTTCGACTAGTAGCTTGTTACTCTAGACCTAAAGAAAAAAGAGGGGGCACTTGTATTTTGATTAGAAATGGACTTAAACACAAAGAACTAAATGAAATTGCTTGTCACTCAATTGCAGGAGTCTTTGAATGCTGTGCCATTGAATTAATAGACCACAATATTACAATTGTATGTGTACAGACCTCCAGTATTGGGAAACTTAGGTATTTTTTACGAAAAATTAGATTTAATATTGAAAAAAATCTGCACAAATACCTCGAAAAAGGTAATTGTTTGTGGGGACTTTAACATAGACATATTGAAAGGAAATAACCTGACTAAAGACTTTGAATACTTCCTCTCGGGTTTTAATCTTAAATTACAAATAAGAGAACCAACCAGGCCTAGAAGCGGCACCTGTCTTGATAACTTTGCACATAACTTAAATTGCAATGGTAAAAAGGAAGTCATAGAATTTGCTTTATCTTACCATTCAGCGCAAGTGATAGAGATAAGTGTTAAAAAAACTTGCAAATTAAGTTATTGGCGTACAAAAAGACGTGACTTGTCAATTGAAAATCTTACCATGTTTAAGAAACATTTTCAAAAATCTTTTCTTTGCGGATGTTTACAGTACGGAGGATCCCAACATAGCGTACAATAGCTTTTTGGAACATTTTCGATTACTGTATGATTTGTGTTTTCCTTTTAAATACGTTACCGTAAGGCCTTATAAAAATGTGAAGTGGATCTCACGAGGCATAAAGGCGTGTAGTAGGAAACAAAGACAACTGCTTTGGAAATATCGGTATTCACGAACAACGAAGAATAAACAAATACTTAAATCATATTCTCAGAGGTTCAAAAAAATTGTCAATCTAACTCAAAAAGCACAAAACAACCACTTTATTGCAAAGTCTCAGAATAAATCGAAAGCAGCTTGGCAAGTTATAAAGCGTGCACCAAATCTAAAAGAGCCCATTTTAGAAATACAAAAAAACGATAAAATCCTCACAGACCCTGCGAAAATTGCAGATGCATTTAGTGAACATTTTGTTAATAATATAAACACAACAGAAGCTAAAAATAGTTTACAAAAAAATCTAAACAGTAACTGTCATTCTATGTATATGGCACCCGTCACGCCCCAATGCATCGTAAAATGTGTTAAATCATTAAAAAATAAGAAAAGTGTTGGCTATGATGGTATTTCAATTAGGGTAGTAAAGTTTGTTGTTGAAATTATAGCGTCTCATTTGTGTCACATAGTAAACTTATGTATTAGTGAAGGAATTTTTCCTGATGGTTAAACCGCTAATAGTTAAACCACTTTTTAAGAAAGGAAATAAACTAGACATGACTAACTTTAGACTAATAGCATTGACATCTATATTTTCTAAATTGTTCGAAAAATTTATAAATATTGCTATCTATTCTTTCTTGACTAAATTTAATATCTTATGTGACGAACAAAAGGGATTTAGAACAAATTTGACTATAAACATGGCAATTTATGACTTACTTAATGCTATAATGTTAAATATGGATAAGACATTACCTGTATACATACAGGTAATGTCTTATCCATATTTAACATTATTTACTGACATGACGAAAGCTTTTGATCGAGTTAATCATAAAATATTATTAGAAAAGCTTTTCGCATATGGCATACGTGGCAACATTCTTAAACTGTTATTGGAGTCATATCTTACTGGTCGTAAAAAAATTGTAGAAATTAGTAGAATAAACAAAAAAACAAAGAAGGAAGAAACATATTTGTCATCTGCAAGGGATGTACAATGTGGTGTTCCACAAGGCAGTGTGCTGGGTCTATTGTTGTTTCTGATTTACATTAATGATTTACCAAGGAACGTCCAACAACAAATGATCTTATTTGCTGATGATAGCACAGCTATAATAAAATGTATTGACTATATCTATATCTATATGAAAATAATATTAATGACGCTTTGAAAGACATGATTGACTGGCTCAACAATAATAACTTAATTATAAATTTGCAAAAGACAAAACTAGTGCATTTCTATCGAAGACTACGCCAATCAAACTTTAATGTTAACTATCAAGGTAATGCATTAGAGGAGGTTAACACCACAAGATTTTTGGGCATATTAATTGACAGTCAGCTTACATGGAAACCTCATGCAGATGAAGTATGTAAGAAACTAAGTAAGGCCGCTTATATATTATATTACTTATCAAAGAAAGTTAACTCTGAGACATTGATAATGGCATATCATGGTCTCGTTGCTTCAATTTTAAGGTATGGCTTAATTTTCTGGGGTAATTGCAGCGACAGGGAGACGATTTTCAAAGCCCAGAAACGTTGCATTAGGTCCATGACGGGACTAAAAATGACTGACAGTTGCGTGCCTGTGTTTAAGTCCTTAAAACTCTTGACATTGCCATCATTATATATTTTAGAAATAGCTCTTTTTGTTAAGTCTAACCAGCACTTATTTACAAAAGTTTCCCAAACATGGAAAAGGTCGATTAAAGTGCGTTCACAGTACCGAACGAAACATGTTAAATTTGGGAAGATTTCATACAGCATTGCTTAGGAAAAGTGTGATGGGAATGGGACCGGCTATATAATAATATAACAAAATACCTGACGAAATTAAGGAATTGACTAGTTAAAAATTTAAAAAGAAATTGACATCTATATTATTAGAAAAATGTTATTATTCTATTACAGATTTTCTAACTGATAAATTTTGACATTATACGGTTTATTCCTTATTATTTGTTATTGAAATTTTTTAGTTTACAAATATTTGTTTTAAATTATTGAATTTTTGAATTGAATTTGAACTATTTTTATTGTGAAATGATCAAGATAATATGTAATTTGTATACTTATTTTACCTGAACTTTAATTTAAATATTTGCATGCTAATTTTTGGCAGAATGTACTGGACCGAAAATTCTTTAACAGCAATTATGTATGTACCTACATTCTTAGCAAATAAATGATTCTGATTCTGAACCCTGAACACATATTCACTCTTTTCTTTTTGCTTTGGGCCAGGCCCGGTCTGGCCAGGGCGGCTGGTCGGCGATCGCCGAGGGCCCCCGACTCAAGGGGCCCCCAAAAGACTGACTTGGATAAAGTTGAGATAATTAATGTAGTGGCCTGGAGTAGTAACGAACATACCAAAAAACTGTTAGCATAGTTAAATCAATAATTAATATTGTTCTTTCGAGTAGAGAACTAGAGATACAGTTATTAATAAATCTAAATTCGCTGCTGAAAAATCTTTGGCAATTCATTTAAACCATATTAATTAAAATTTAAAACTGTTTAAAACCACGTTAGCTGCATGCAAAAAATATAACAATTTTTATGTGAGAAGACCCAGTGCCGGATTAGCTCATAAACAAATTAAGCAATTGCTTAGGGCATCACGTCTGGGGGCACCATAATCGGCACCGAAAAAAAACCAAAACATTTTTTGCTGTAAGAAATAAGAAAAATAAAAATGTTTTATTTTAAATTCATTTGTGTGGCTATGTAAAAACGACTTACTACAAGATTAGTAGATGAAACTGGCAAAAAATCACGCTGCGCGGCCGTTTTCTTTCTTTTATACTATTGACAACAGGCAAGACAATAATACAAGATTAGTAGATGAAACTGGCTAAAAATCGCGCTGCGCGGCCGTTTTATTACTATAGATAGACAGGCATTTTTCTGAAAAAATCTGGAAAATTTTGTGCATATCGTAGACAGTCTCCCTTACGTAAATGGAAACCCTATATAGGGGGCCCACAGGCTTGGATTGCTTAGGGCACCAAGTAGTCTTAATCCGCCACTGAGAGGACCCCATAGTTCTTGTTTTATTTCCCGGGTGGGGGGGCCTCAAATCAGAATCTAGCCGAGGGCCACCAATGGAGCCAGACCGGGCCTGCTTTGGGCAGTCGTGTAAAAACTGTGCTTATATGAGTAAATTGTCACAAAGAAAATCCTGTATAGAATAATAACATTTCTCAATAAGTATTTGTCTCAATTTTTTTCTAAAAATTGGCACTGGTAATTGCTTTAGTGGTTCTGGAATCTTATTGTAAATACAAGGTGCTAAGTGCAGTACGCTTTTCTTGAAAAGTGCTGTTTTACAAGGTGGTATTCTTAATTTATTAGCATATTGTGCGCGTGTGGTGTTCCGACACATACGAAAACATGTATATAAGTGTCCATTATTTTTATATAACGCCATTTCCAAAATATACAAGCACGGCAATGTTAATATTTTCAGTGATTTGAAAAACGGTTCACAACTATCCCTTATACCAAGCCCGCAAATTGCCCTAATGCATTGTTTCTGTGCTCTAAATATGTGTTCGCGCTCACTACAGTTTCCCCAGAAAATTACACCGAACCTCAATACCGATCCTACTAATCCATGATAAGCGGATAGAACTGCATCTCTGTTGACTATTTTGCTTAAGTTAAACAAAGCATATGCTGATTTGTATATTTTACCATTGAAAATGGTTATCAGATGCAAATCGCCTGAGACGTATTTTCGACCATATCTCCAAGGATTTTGGGAGGATCGAGATGAAAATAGTACCAATGTTGAGGAGTTTATCAAGACATGTGTGAAAGTTTGAATTTTGAAAATCTACTGGTAACTTTTTTTGGAATTTTGTAAAATTGCGAAAATTTCGGGTTTTTTGGGGGGTGTTTGTTTACTAAATTGTAAATATTTCGAATAAAAAAACTGACTTAAAAAAAATGAAAAAAAGGGTCCTAGGGTATTAGTTTAGCTACCAAATGAAGAAATAATTTTGAAAATCGGTTAATAATTGTGATTAGTAGGTGGTCCCTTTAGATTTGGAATTGTAGAAAAACGGCTGTTTCCGTACGTAAAAAGTGATGTAGCTTCTATGATTATTGACCGACCGTCATGGTAATAGTGTTAAAAGATGCAGAATCAGACGAGAAGTGCATTCATTGGAATTTTGAAAATCGGTTAAAAATATTTCGGCTGCGTCGAGGCAGTCAGCGGGCGCTTTTGTGACACGAGGCGGAGCCGAGTGTCACAATCGTAAAGATAAAGGTACTACCTAGAAAACTTTAAAAATATAATAGGACTTTGCATTTGATTTGATTTTGGATTTTCGTAAATTTTTGTGTTCATTTTCAATGTTTCGATTCTTGCGGGGACTGTAAAATCTGTGATTTTTTTTTACATATTTCGTCTGATTGATGTTTCCATGTTAATTTATCATCTATAAGTAGTCCTAAGAATTTTGTTACGTCCGTCCGTTCTATGCTCTGGTTTTGATAATTAACATTCAAGTGGTCAACTTTATAAGGATTTTCCGTAAAATGCATGATTTTAGTTTTAGATAGATTAATTTTTAAGTTATTGTTATTAAGCCAATTAATTATGTCTTCTAAAGTACTATTAATGTCATTTTCATAATTATTACAGTCATTATGTTTTACTATAGCGGTGTTATCGTCAGCAAAGAGTATCATAGGATTACGAATATTATTTTGTCGGCATGTCATTTATATAAATTAAAAATATCTAATAAGGGCCCAAGCACGAACAAAAATTGCCTTACGATATAAAGTCGCAACATTTTCGAGATAATTCATGTTAACTAATAACCCTATTGCTGGAGCCTGTGCCCCAGCAAACCTTCCGGATAAGGAGGATGGGCCATACCCACCACGCGGGCCCAATGCCGACCGACCCTGAGCGAAAGTGGCGCCGCGGTGAATTTTATTTAATATTATAATTGTAATACACAATTTTGATAAAGTTTTAGGTGGAATTTTTAGGGCCCACATTCTAGTATTTTTTAGACGTTATCGTTGCATTCCCTCGTAGTCACTGCTAGAAGTAAGTAGATATCAAAACTGCTAAAAGTGGCCATTTTTGACACATTTGCTATCTACTTCTACCAATGACTACGAGGGCATGTAGTGATACCTTCTAAAAATACCAGACCATGGGCACTAAAAACTCCACGTAAAACATTATTAAAATCTTTTTCTATTAATAACTTATTAAATAAAAACCTCTGAGGGCGCCACTTTCGGTCGCAATCGCAGCGCTTAATACACTGCGCCACCGAGCTCATCCTTTTCACTAACAAGATATCGAATAAATACAATTTGCCTTCAAATTATTTAGGGGGAGGAAAAGGAGTAGAAAACTTCATACCACATCGAAAATTTAGATTTTTAATTAATCTTTTCAAATTCTTTGTATCTTCTATTACAGTATTACGCTACCACAGATTCAGTGGGTTTTGTACTACGTGCAATGTAAGTACCTAATGTAAGTTTGAGATTTAAGAAACTATTTAATGCTTTTTATTTAATAAAGTGAAAAGCGTGTATGAAGCTCTTAGCACCTGGAAACAAGAAGAGCAATTAGTATAGGTACATAGGGTGTTATTTTTTTCATTACATAATAAATCTTGAAATTTAGTTTCTTCTATTAAAACCAAAAAACTTCGTTTTCTATTGATCATTCAATGGAAAACTGCTAAGTGACAACCCTTGACCCAAATAGATTATTGTTTTCGATAAGGGGGCGTCCATTAATTACGTGAGGCATTTAGGGGGGGAGGGGGTCGAGCCTAAACCCAATCTCACGTGGGGGAGAGGAGGGTGTCGCCAAACATC
Source organism: Agriphila tristella (assembly GCA_928269145.1). Lineage (NCBI taxonomy): Eukaryota > Metazoa > Arthropoda > Insecta > Lepidoptera > Crambidae > Agriphila > Agriphila tristella. The sequence goes on along the minus strand of OV743436.1, from coordinate 21,765,850 downwards.
ACGTATATTTTTTCTGCAGGAACAGTATCGCGAAAAAACTAGGTTAAATGAAGTTAAACATTTTTCATACCAAAATATGGCTAAATCCTAAACAATAATGTTTATTTAAATAAATGCAAAGCAAGCATGCACAGATTAACGTAATCACACAAAAAAATACACGTTTTGAAAAATCTTACGACATCTCACCAAGGGGGGAGGGGGGGTCGAAAAATCGCCAAAATCACCTCAAGTAATTAATGGACGCCCCCTAATCAATCACGTTAATGGCCAAAAGAAAAACACAATTTAGGTCTAGGATTGCCACTATGTTTATCATGAAATGAAAAAAGTTTTTTGAAAAAATTGGCGGTTTTGAGGGTTTATAATAATTTTCCGGGGTTGAAGTTGAATGCATCTACCCTATCTACCATATTGTTTTTTAACACGTTGTATTTTAACACTATTTAAATACTCATCGATAGAGTCTGTCTAAAAGGTCTGTGAATGATAAATTATTAAATTATTTATAAAACTTATACTGGTAACCCTGTTGGTGCTGTTAAATTCTAATGAGGGCTTTTCAAAGTGACATTTAAAAAATAAAAATAGTTAATATTTTCCTCACTAGATGGGGCTGATACTCTTCGAAGCTTAGTAAAAAAATCACATTGTCACCTATTTTTTACACGACTGCCCAAAGCAAAAAGAGTGTTATGTGTTCAGGGTTCATGTATGTTTGTGGGTATGTGAGTTTCTTTATTCCACCATAACTTCTAAATGCCTGAACTGATTTGGATAAATGGGGTATCGTTAGAATCCTTACAGCATCTCGAGTGACACTGGCTATATTTTTTTTTTGAAAAAATCAATATAGCGACTGTACGACGCAATTTTCAAATGTGAAAAAAAAAATGTTTTCTTCAATTATTACAATATGGGCATCAAATGAAAGGCCTTGATGAGCACATTCCAAAACTATATAATATGTCACTAAAATGTGTTAAATAAAAATAAATAAATTAAAAAAATATTAAAAACACGACTTATATATTTTTTTATTTATTTATTTTTTATCAACGCCATCTACCGAGCCTACAGTTTTTTGTCATTGTGAAAAGCCCTTTACTCAATTTTATTTAGATGGGTATTGGTGGGGTGGTTGGGGATTTAGGTGGGTAATAAAATTACCTTTGAAATTACCCATGTAAACAGACTACGACTACGCACATAAGAATACTAATATTTAAAAAAATACGCAATAGGGAATATGCATAAATCACCGATTTTGATAAATTTGAGCTTGATCGCTTCGGACACGTATAAAAACATGATGGAACAGGAAAATAAAAAAAAATGTATTATTTTAGTTTTATCACACGATGAAATCAGGGAAAAATAACGAATTTTATTTTTTTCATTTTCGAATATAATGAACTTAACAGTCCGATAGAATATTGTTGCTGCGGCGTGCTAACTTCAAGTAACTATATCACGAGAAAAAAACGCAAGAAAAAGGTTTTAATATTACAGTTGATTTTCTCACGCATTATACTTTTGATTTTGATCATTGACCTGAATTTTTTTTTCTATATATACAGGTCGATGATTTTGATAAAAAAAATTTTGATGCATATTCCCTGTTGACCGAAATGTGACTCCGACAATAGTAGCGTAACTACTAAAGTTAAAAATGTCGTTTGAATGTTTTTCTAACCGCAATGTAAGACTCCAGGTTGATGGGCACAACTTTGGCGGCGCACACGACGATCGGCTTGGAGCAGCACGCCATGAAGATGAGCAGCTTGCGGCGGAAGGTCGGCGACAGCATCAGCCAGTCGCCACTGTACACCGCCGAACATACGAACTCACTCTGTAAATATAACCGAATTAACACATCTGTTTGACGACATCTTTGAAGTTGCTTGCATGCCGAGTTTTTCTTCCCAGCGCTGCCCCCTTGTTCCTACGCCAATAGGTCAAACCGGATGCAGCACAGCGCACAGCGCGTAGCAGCGTAGCGCGTAGCAGCGCAGCGCGTAGCAACGACGACGTTGTATTATATGAAAGAAATGCATAGACAGTACCTACATGTCACACCAAACGCAGCGCGGCTGCTGCGCATTAGACACGCGTTAGTATTGTTAGTATATTATACTAACTATAATACTATACTACAGCATTTCATACATTACAACGTCGTTTGCCGTCACGCACTGCGTCGCTACGCTCTGTGCTGCATCCGGTTTGACCCACGCTTTAATCACTTAAAAAAGTGTGTAAACTTTTTTGTAGGTAAATTAAATTATCGAATACAACATATAGCGTATCACGAATTTAAACTGCTGTAATAAATATTATTGAGAATATTATTTACCATGAATGACCTTACCTCAATTACAACTTGACTCCCATGATAACAGTAAAGAAATAATTGCGTTAACATACAGGTCAAGTACACCATTATTGTTGCAAATTCGGCCGAGAAAATATTTATCTGAAATAAAAGATTGTAAATAAAATACGATCACATGCTTGATGTCGGTCATATTATTCCAGTAAACATTCCAGTCAGGCAGCGGTGAAATGTGGCGTCATGTGAACCGACACTGGAATGCACCCATTTCACCGAAATCTAGTCCAGAACTGGACATTAGGTACCTGCTGGCTTCTGGACGGGAATAATGTGAACCGGACATAATTTTAAAAAAGTAATGTCTGCATGACGTCAAAAAACAGATTTTCAGCACTTAGGCCTACGTGCTAGTGACAAATTACAATACTTACACCAACAATCTTGTATGTAGTCATACAGATCGTCCAAGCCGTCCCCGCTATTTGCATTATCATGAATTCGCCTGTTATCGATTGCGTTTCCAAGGCATACCTTAAAAAACAGAAAAGATAGAAAATGCATTTATTGAGCTATTTATTTAATTACTTATATATTATATACTCTGAAATTTTAATACGATTGGTAAAAAAGCAAGTCCTTGTGCAGTGTGCACAGAGTCTCCTGAGGTAACCTACATGTTTTTTAGTTAACTACAAAATTACGAATTCCCTTTTTAGGATTCCGTATCCGAAGATTCCGAAAAGTCTAAACTGAGCAAAGCTATAGCAGCTTAACCGTCCGTCGCAGCAACCTTCATATTTGCACCAAAAGTGAGTTATACCGACCCAAAGCCAGGTAAAGTAAAAATACACGATATTTTCGAGGGAGCTCCCATACAAGTGAAGGGGTATCATCGCAGTAAAGTGTGTAAAAAGCTTTTTCTAAAAGTATACGAAAAACTAGGCGTAATGATACCATGGACATTTTGATACTGTAGACGTAATGATACTATAGACGAAAAGATACTGCAGACGTAATGATACTATGAACGAAATGATACTGTAGACGTAATGATACTATGGACCTTATGCACCGGAAGGGTTTAGAACTTGTTATGTAAACAAAGACCGTATTTTATTTTCAAAACTTTTTAGAATGAAATCTTCTCATTGAACTACGAAGTTAAAATTCGGTCGAGGCATATATCTTGAAATCTTTTCGAAAGAGTGGGGATAAATTCACGCATGTACTAGTCCGTGAGCCCGCGACAGTATTGCCTACGTCATATGATATCACGATGAAATGCATGGCACACGGTCGGAAAAGTTGTGCTGAGCGAGGATCAGAAGATAATCGCAAATAAAATTGTCAAAATTTTAGGATTATATTTACGTTATGTGGCATCAGTAAGGGTCCGTGTCATCATTTAGTTTTCAATCGTAGAGAGAGTAAACATAAGTCTGTCAGTTTTGAAATGGCCGGAATACCTTAAACTTAAAATTTTTGTTTATAGTACTTTCCGAACTGACAGACTTATGTTTACTCTCTCTACGATTGAAAACTAAATAATGACACGGGTCTCTTACTGATGCCACATGACGTAAATATAATCTTAAAATTTTGACCGGAAGTGGAAGATTTTCTCAAGCTTCCGGCCAATTTTATTTGCGATAATCTTCTGATCCTTGCCCAGCACAACTTTTCCGACCGTGTGCCATGCATTTCATCGTGATGTCATATGACGTAGGCAATACTGTCGCGGGCTCACGGAATCTCTAGTGACCAATAGCGCGCGCCCCTCTCCCGCCGCCCGCGCCCCTCACCGATACGCATGCCCAAAATACGCGTTCCGATAACAATTTTATATTATGGCTCGTACTGTACCAATGGAGGTATTCCCTCATTTTCCTATCACAAATTAACTTAATTTTGCGGTCAAACATGAAACATAGATAACCTTTAGGAGCCCTAAATGTGCGAAATTCGACAAGTACTTTTTTACAAGACTGCCCAAAGCAAAAAGAGTGTATATGTGTTCAGGGTTAATGTATGTTTGTGGGTATGTGAGTTTCTTTATTCCACCATAACTTCTAAATGCCTGAACTGATTTGAATAAATGGGGTATCGTTAGAATCCTTACAGCATCCCGAGTGACACTGGCTATATTTTTTTTAGAAAAAATCAATATGGCGACTGTAGGACGCCATTTTCAAATGCGAAAAAAAATTTTTTTTCTTCTATTATTACAATATAGGCATCAAATGAAAGGCCTTGATGAGCACATTCCAAAACTATATAATATGTTACTAAAATGTTTGAAATAAAAATAAATAAATTAAAAAAGTATTAAAAACACGACTGCCCTGCCAAAAAACGAGCTAAAAAGTTAAACAACAAGTGTCATTGCAGTCGGGGGACCTTATTATGAAACAATTTTTGATCAAAGTAAGGGTCCGTGTCATCATTTAGTTTTCAATCGTAGAGAGAGTAAACATAAGTCTGTCAGTTTTGAAATGGCCGGAATACCTTAAACTTAAAATTTTTGTTTATAGTACTTTCCGAACTGACAGACTTATGTTTACTCTCTCTACGATTGAAAACTAAATAATGACACGGGTCTCTTACTGATGCCACATGACGTAAATATAATCTTAAAATTTTGACCGGAAGTGGAAGATTTTCTCAAGCTTCCGGCCAATTTTATTTGCGATAATCTTCTGATCCTTGCCCAGCACAACTTTTCCGACCGTGTGCCATGCATTTCATCGTGATGTCATATGACGTAGGCAATACTGTCGCGGGCTCACGGAATCTCTAGTGACCAATAGCGCGCGCCCCTCTCCCGCCGCCCGCGCCCCTCACCGATACGCATGCCCAAAATACGCGTTCCGATAACAATTTTATATTATGGCTCGTACTGTACCAATGGAGGTATTCCCTCATTTTCCTATCACAAATTAACTTAATTTTGCGGTCAAACATGAAACATAGATAACCTTTAGGAGCCCTAAATGTGCGAAATTCGACAAGTACTTTTTTACAAGACTGCCCAAAGCAAAAAGAGTGTATATGTGTTCAGGGTTAATGTATGTTTGTGGGTATGTGAGTTTCTTTATTCCACCATAACTTCTAAATGCCTGAACTGATTTGAATAAATGGGGTATCGTTAGAATCCTTACAGCATCCCGAGTGACACTGGCTATATTTTTTTTAGAAAAAATCAATATGGCGACTGTAGGACGCCATTTTCAAATGCGAAAAAAAATTTTTTTTCTTCTATTATTACAATATAGGCATCAAATGAAAGGCCTTGATAAGCACATTCCAAAACTATATAATATGTTACTAAAATGTTTGAAATAAAAATAAATTAATTAAAAAAGTATTAAAAACACGACTGCCCTGCCAAAAAACGAGCTAAAAAGTTAAACAACAAGTGTCATTGCAGTCGGGGGACCTTATTATGAAACAATTTTTGATCAAAGAGGTCCCCCGACTGCAATGATACTTGTTGTTTAACTTTTTAGTTCGTTTTTGGCAGGGCAGTCGTGTTTTTAATATTTTTGTAATTTATTTATTTTATAAAAAAATTATCTAGTCAAAAAAATTACCAACCATCTAATTAGTTGGTAGTGCTTTACACATTGTACAAGCCGTTTCTGTATTTTATCGCTGTCCTTAAAATGAAACTGATTGGTTTCTCGTCCAACGTTCTCTCCTTCATACTCGTCATCTACCAAGTGTTCCAAATTGTATCTCAGCAAGTTGAGTTGCACTCTACATTGTGCGTAAAAGGCAAAGACGGTACAGTCCACCGTCAAGTTGACGTAGCCGTGGAATGTCAACACTATACATAAATACGTGCTTGCTAACTCGTATCTGGAAAAAACAACGCAATTAATACGACTATAATAAATTGATCTTTTTTTTATTTGACAACCTCCGTATAATAAATCAATGTGTTAGCTTCATTAACTCACTTCCACTTGCCATAATACTTTAATAAACTTAAATATACTTTTGTGCTGTGTACTTAGAATATTTTGCAAACAAAGGCTTAAGTAAAAAGTTTTTTTTAATCATCGGGGTTAAAGTATGAAATTGCCGATTTTTTCTCACACACAGAGGCTCTCATATCTGCTAGTTGAAGACGCTTCGGTTACTTTTTATTATTTCGAATTATGATCACAACGGCCCACTATCAGCAATACAAAGATTTCAGTTTTTTTCCTGAACGTTAAAAAAAGCCAATGGCAATGGGCGGGACACATAGCGAGAAGAACCGATGGCCGTTGAGGCGGAAAGGTTCTGGAATGGCGACCGCGCACCGGACGACGTTCCGTGGGTAGGCCCCCGACAAGGTGGACCGGCGTGAGGGTGAAGGTCGCGGGAAGCCAGTGGATGTAGGCAGCGCGGGACCGATCGTCGTGGAGATCCTTAGGGGAGGCCTATACCCAGCAGTGGGTGTCATGCGGCTGATATGATAAAAAAAGCCTCTTAAAACTCCTTGTTTCGTTAGCAGAAATTACCACTTAATTCGTAGTAACTTAGCCGATACTTATTATTTTTTTCACTTAACATTTAAGGCATTAGTAAGCCGAGTGTTTATACATTTGTGAAAAAAAGTTCTAAAACATTCGCGTTCATTATTGTTAAGTAAATTAAGAAAATGTTAGTACTTATGGAAAATGCATGTTTTTTATTAAATTTGCCATAAAACCGGCAATTTTTATTCTTAAACCCCTGATAACTCTACAGGAGCTGCAGTTAGAAACCATATGGCGTCCTCCGTATTCGCCAGACCTTGCTATACCTACCGAACTACATTTTTTTTTTGTGATTTAGACAATTTTCAACGTGGTAAAAAATTGTCTACCCAAAAGGCGGCACAAAATGCTTTCGCACAGTTGGTCGAATTTACGAGGGTGGATGACTTTCTAATGAAGTTTCTTCATTCGGAATATTTTGTTTTATTTCTCTACATAATCTTATAGCACAGTAGCCCGTAGTAGTACAAAGCTGTAGAATATAGGTTACGGCGGGTTCAGATCTGTAAAACTTGGGTTAAAGTATTAATTTCGTAATAAATAAATATATCGCAACGGCGAACGGTAACCTTTTTGGTAATTTAAATGTACTTCGGGCTACTGTGCTATTATTGTAGCTCTGCGTATTCAGTCCAATGAAGTTCTTTACCTCTTTAGCCCATTCTTTTTTTTCTTTCATCGCCTGAAAACTGGTAACTGAAATGAGGGCCAATTTCAGACACCACTTTTGGCTTGATGAAAAAATCTTTGCCTGCCAAGACATTTATTCATGTTTGGTAGGAGAAAAAATCTCAGTGGGTTGAATCTAGAGAATTGGAAGGATTCACATCTGAATTCGATGAGTTTTGATGTCATGAGTGCCGCCGAGAGGGTAGACAGGATCATTAAGAAAAGTTAGAAGTCGCTTGAGCTTTTTGTTTCCAAAGGTAATCATCTTTTGCCGAATTTGAAAAAATGAAATGTAATAATTCCTTAAGGAGTTTCTTTATAAGATACAAAAATAAATTATGTAAAAAAACTTCTTTTCATAGTCATGGACTTATCAAACCGCCCTCGTTAAATAGAAAAAAAAATTCATGTCAATGGCCCTCGTAGATCCACAGAGTTCTATTGCAAAGGCATAAATTAACTTCCGATCAGATGGCAACAATGTATAGATAATGAGGGTAAAAGTTTGATTAAATAATGTTACATTTTAGAAAAAACGAGTTTTCATTTTTCAATTTCAAATCGAATCGGCAATTTCATACTTTAACTCCTAACACAATACTTACATAGGCGAATTGTTGGTATTAAAAGGGAAATAAACAGGTATTTTATTGACTTCTAAACCCAACATCCTGTTGACCAATGGATACTCGTAGTGAGAAATACAACCCATAAATACCATGATTATATAAATTGTATACAACTTCGCCATAGACTTTTCATTTCGGTCTAATCGGTCTACATGAGCTTGGTGTTTCGGAGAAAATAATTCGCCTGTGGAAAAAGCCAGAGCCTATTACAAACAAGAATCACGATAGTCGGACGCAATTCGTCGTTCAATTTACATGATATTGAACTTTATTCGTGTCACGAAATGGAACGAACATCGTAAGCTTATCGCGATGCTTTTTTGTAATACCTAGCTAGGCCCTCAGTTTCATTAGTCGTCGTAGTCGCCGGATTCATAGTGCTACGAAAAACAAAAGATATATATATATAAATATCTTTTAAACAATACACTGAATAGTAAAAAGACAAAACACATTTTAACTAAAAAGGTTCTAAGCGTTTGTCTTTTTAACACTTTTTTACTTGTTTCTTATGAATAACGCGGTAAAATTCTACTCCCGAACATGAAACTTATGAAAAAATATCGCGTTGCGAGTATTTATTCTGTGGCGTTACGGCTTGGTCGGACATATCGGGTCCCACTGACATCCATTATACAAGTACGCTGGACAGGCGATGGTCACCAATCGTTTCTTCCGATTTGAAAATCGCCATATTGGCGCTGAGAGCAGTAGATTCTACTATGGCAGTAGTGAGTGTACTTGGAACTAATTAGTTCCATATTGGCTCTGAGAGCAGTAGATTCTATACTATGGCAGTAGTGAGTGTACACTGGAACTAATTAGTTCCAAGTACACTCACTACTGCCATAGTAGAATCTACTGCTCTCAGAGCCATTATGGCGATTTTCAAATCGGTACAAAAAATTGCTGTCATTTCATGACAATAGCCTGTCCAGCGTACTTGTATAATGGACGTCAGTGTCGGGAGCCCAGAAACGACACGCGTGGCTACGAGCTACGACGCGTGATCCGTCTTTTCGTAGCAACACGTAGCAACTCGTAGCAGTTTTTATGAAAAATATGTTATTATAAAGTTATTGTGTGGATTATTATAGTGGGAAATTATTATTATTAAGTATTATAAATACAAATTATACGTTATTCACAAGTCAAGTCAACAATAAGTATCAAAATTAAAATGTTTAGGATGTCTCCATATTTCTAAACATTTTGGATTTCGGATTCGCGAATGTCTCGTCGCGTTATGATACTACCTACTAAATGTTTTGCTGATTTACTTCAGGATTTTACCATCCATGCTTTTCTTTCACCACGTTTTTATTTTTTAAGTGTAGAAATAGGATCTAGAAGAGAGCCAATTGGAATGTTTATGGGATATACTGGAATAACGTAAGAAATTACAGAGTTCGTAGAGAATACGAGGGTGGATTGATAAGTCCATGACATTGTAATGAAGAAACACTTTTTTTTATATTTTGTTTTATTTGTCTACATAATCTTATTGTTGCTCTGCGTATTCAGTTCAACGAAGTTACTACCTCTTTAACCCATTTTTTTTCTTTCATCGCCTGAAAACTGGTAACTGAAATCCTATTTTCAATAACTATTTTTTTTATAAGTGTATATTTTTCTTTCCTTCGTTGTACGAGTAAGTATGTCACCAAAGTACTAGGGTCACATAAATGTGAAGAAGGTTTATTTCTACAATCTTCAATCACTTTTCGGTTGTTTTTTTCTTTTTTTCGTAATGCGTCATCTTCTATCATTTTCAATTAGTTTTTTCTTTCCTTTGTAATGCGTCAACAAAGTTCCAGGACCACATAAATATGGAAAAGGTTAAGTTCTATATTATCTTTTATTTTTAACACAAAATTTAAAAATATCAAAATGTTATTTACAGAACTTAACCCTTAGAGTAACACGGGCTTCTACAGAAAGAGAAGCCATACGAAGCGTTTCCCCTCTGCCGAAGTACAAGCCCAAATGGGCATACGCGTTAGTAAAACCAGTTGCGCCCGGATTTCTTTCTAGACCGAGTCCAGTCGCGCATGTGAACGCTGCTCTGTTTAAAATGTCGAATTGATGAGTTTTTTGCTGTTAAAAGAGATCTTGAACATCAAGTATACAAAAAGACGGTTTTACATTTCACATAAAAATAATTTTTTATCGTATTATTGCTATTTGTTTACATTTAAACATTAAATTCGTATATTTTATTCTTGATTAGTTGTCAAATTTGTTCAGTGACATCGGGTCTGCTAGTCCATGGCTCGTCCGTACAAATTTCAGATCTGTCGCTAGATAAATCCGAGTTCTCGCCGATGGGCAACTTAGTGATGTTACCGTTAAATAATGTTTGTCGATAAAGTGTTGGTCAATCTGGCCCTGATTCTGCGCCAAATTCATTTGCGAGATTTTTGCATGATTTGCTCTGCACTGATGTGATCGCGACAGATATCGCGAAATAAATGTCGAAATAGTAGATTATGCAACAAGTGAATAAAAAGAGAATTTAGTTCGAGGGACTAACGGCCGTCTCTCGAGCAAGATAATTAGGCGCATGATAGCTGCATGACAGCTAAGTTCATGACACCGTTTTAATTTGGTCGAGTTGTAGTTAGGAAAGACTTATGCGATTCTTATCCAAGCTGAATACTAACCGTAAGTAGTACTGTTAAATAAACTATATTCAAATTAAAGCAAATAACACTGCTAAGAGCTGAATAGTAGCCGAAGATTCAACATCGCTCTGTATAACTTAAAATCGCTTATTATTCACTCTTATGGTTGAATTAAACGCACTTTTTAGAGTGGCGATGGTAAAAAAGCAATTATTCAATGATGTGACTGTGATCAACGTTAAGACGTGGAGCGATCACCGATTGTTGTAAATTCAAATTGTTGGGTGTGCAGATGGCAGTACTGTCATGGAGCGATGTTCAGTATCAGCAGCCTGAGCCCAACTTCCCTGGGTACACATTAGTCCCAACCCAATCACCTACACTCTCGAGCTTTTTGTATAAAGCTCGAGCGTATAAAAATGACCTCTTTGTTGTTATTCACCCCATCGTAAAATGATTGAGTTTGTAATCTTTATTCCTTTTTCCGTATCGATATTGCTGCATCGACAGTTGATCCCAGCCCTTTATGTCAAAAACCTGTCATATTTTGATGTGTGACTCATCCGTACACAAATTTTTGCTGTTTTATTTTATTTTTTATGTGTGAGTGTCGTCATTACAGTGTAGTTTTTGTATGTGGGTATGCGAAACTGCACTTGTGTGCATTTTCCCCCCCCGCAAAAAATGCCAGAATAATTTGAATAGAGTAATATCGCTAAGGCTTCTCCCTTCGTGACAAACGAAGCCTTTTGTTGCTCGATGACTTAACCCATGCCATATTTATATGATTTTGGTACTTTGGTGACGTATTAGAAAGAAAAGAAATTAAACAAAAACACAATAGGTACCTACTCTATTTTGTTTGTGTTTGATTGTAGGTATTTATAATATTTTGAGAATATAATATTTTGCGAATGTAATATTTTGCGAACAAAGGACTGAAATGTGGGCCCATTTTAGACACCACCTTTTGGTTTGATGAAAATGTTTTGCCCGCCAAGACATTTATTCATGTTTAGTAGGAAAAATGATCTCAGTGGGTTGAATCTAGAGAATAGGAAGGATTCGCATCTTATTCGATGAGTTTTGATGTCATAATTAAGTGCCGCCGAGAGGGTCGACAGGGTCATTAAGAAAAGTAAGAAGTCGCTTGAACTTTTTGTTTCTATAAGTTTTGCCGAATTTGAAAAAAATGTAGTGTAAAGATTCCATAAGGAGTTTATTTTTAAGATATAAAAATAAATTTTGAAAAAAAAAAGTATTTGTTCTTTTCAAAGTCATGGACTTATTATCAAACCACCCTCAAATAGCTGTTTTCATACCGTCCGTTATGTCAAAAAGGCGTTTGATCCGTTTCATTTTCACGGTGAATGCAATTTGCTTTACTAGACCGGTCAGAGTAGTCACCGCCAACAACGAAGTATTTACGATGTCGTCTGTGCTGTGACGGTTCTGGAAATAAAAAAATCACAGATCTCGTGCCTTTCACGACCTTCTGGTACATTGAAAATGAATTTAACAAAATATATTTTATTCCATTCTTATAGACATTAATATTTTATTGAAAGGTAACCTAAGTTCTATGTACATAACTAAAACATCTGAATTTCTACATAAAATAACCTAATTAAAAAGCTTTTTAAAAAAAGTAAAACCTCCTTCAAAAACCTTAAAAAACAGCTCTATAAAAAGCAAGAAATAATGTTCAAATCGATTAATTAAAACACGTCTATTGAAGTCGGGTGGAGCTGGAAGTATTTTTTTTACTTATTGTGAGGTTTATATTCTAAAAGCCCCACCCGACTTCAATAGACGTGTTTTAATTAATCGATTTGAACATTATTTCTTGCTTTTTATAGAGCTGTTTTTTAAGGTTTTTGAAGGAGGTTTTACTTTTTTTAAAAAGCTTTTTATTTTAAACTTTTTTGTGGTAGGTATGTAAGCGATGATTTTATAAAATAAAACGTTAAGTATAATGTTTCACATTTTTCAATGGTAAACCCCGAGTAACTCAATGTCCACAGGTGTTCCGTTGGGTCTTCGCAGTTCAAATCTAGTCCAGCCAGAACGTCCTTGACAATAATAAACCTACCAATATTTCAATCACTGTACAGTTCCTATTTGATTTTGAGGAGTTCCCTCGTGTATCTTCAAAATCCAGAGTCCAATACCAATGAAAATAATATGGAATCATTATTAAGGTGTCTTCTTTCAAACAAAAAAAGAATTGTCTAAATCGGTTCATAAACAAAAAAGTAATGGTTTAAAGTCGGTCTCAATTCATATAAATGGTAACGAAAACGGCAGTATTTTCAAGATTACTTGAAAACTACTGAACCGATTTCAAAATTTCAAAAAATGGGACCAACTTGGGAACAAACCTCATGTTATAACGTTTGAATCGTTTGAATCGGTTCAGCCGTCTTTGAGTAATCGGTGTACATACATATATAAAAAAAAAATATACGCGACGAATAGATAACCTCCTCCTTTTCAAAGTTTTTGAAGTCGGTTAAAAATTAAATCAAAATCAAATGCAGCATGCGAGACTCTCGCGCCGACTTCATCATCACTCGATTGTGCGATAACAACCCTCATTTTATTGCAATTGCAAGCTATGTTTACCTAGGCATCATCATCACACTCTGATTCAGAGATCGCTGTACAAATTAATTTGGAATCGCAGAGTAACTAAGAGAGACATGAATGATCGAGTAATTTCAAATCTCGAAATTAAAATAACAGCAACCCACGATAATATTTTGGATCTACTTTCTGTATCTACTCGTAAGTATACCTATTGAGTGAGACCCTCGGCTTCGCCTCGGGCCTCAAACTTAAACCTCTCTTCAGTTCAACTTTCGCTCAAGATGCGTTTATCCGTTAACCTACACAAAAACTCACTACGACATACCATCTAAAGCTAATGTGAGTGTACTTAGCAGAACATTGTCCAGCAGATCAAAAATAAATGTGAGTTCTATTCGCATGCAGCTGAGTTCTACAGTTCCTGATAGTTTTTAAAAATAGTTCTGGCGTTTTTACCTGAAAAAGTCGATTGACAAAATGATCTGCTAACTTCCCGTAGCAGATCATTTTGCAGCAAATAAAAAAAAATGTGAGTTCTTCTCGTATGCGGCTGAGTTTTACAGTTCCTGATACTTTTTAGAAATAGTTCTGGCGTTTAACCTTAAAAGAGTCAATAAACAAAATGATCTGCCAACTTCCCGTAGCAGATCATTTTACAGCAGATCAAAAATAAATGTGAGTTATACTCGCATGTGGCTCAGTTCTACAGTTCCTGATAATTTTCGGGAATAGTTCTGAACTCCCGTTCGAGTGCCAGCAGATCATGTCCCAATGTTTAAAAAAACTGAAAAATATTTTTATACATAGTTTACACGATTCCTAGAAGCTAGAACTCTTTCGATGTTGATACATCCGTACAAGACCTATATAATAAGAAAGAACTTTATTCAAGTCCAAAACTCACGTTTGAGTGCTAGCAGACCATGTCCGAACTTTTGAAAAAAGAAAAAAGATTTTTCGTCGTTTAAACACTTTCAAGAAGCTAGAAATCTTTCGTTTTTCACCGTCACGTATAAGCACTACAATCTATAACACGATTAAGGTCTAGAACTCATGCTCGACTGCCAGCAGATCTTGTTAAAACGTTCTAAAAGAATGAAAATATTATTTTACCATTTCAAAAGACTGTAAAAAGATTTTTAGTTTTTAACATATCCGTATCATAATTACAATCCAGAACTTGAATCAAGTTCAGAACTAATTTTCTAGTGCCAGCAGAACTTGAACGAACGTTTGAAAAAAGGAAAGAAATATAAAAATATTTAGATTATACACAAAAGTATTTAAACAAAATTTCTTGAAGCCAGAACTCTTTTGTTTTTGAGACACCAGCATCAAGTCTATAAAAAAATACTCAAATCAAGTCCAGAACTCACTCATAGGTGCCAGCAGATCATGTCTGAATGTTCGAAAAAGAGAAAAAGATATAAAAATATTTAAATAATTACTAAAGTAACTTAGTCGAATCTTAGATGTCAGAACTCTTTTGTTTTTGACATATCAGCATTAAGTCTATATTAAAATACTCGAATCAAGTCCAGAACTCACTTAAAGGTGCCAGCAGATCATGTCTGAATGTTCGAAAAATAGAAAAAGTTATAAAAATATTTAAATATTTACTAAAGTAACTAAGTCAAATTTGAGATGCCAGAACTCTTTTGTTTTTGACATATCAGCATTGAGTCTATATTAAAATGCTCAAATCAAGTCCAGAACTCACTCATAGGTGCCAGCAGATCATGTCTGAATGTTCGAAAAAGAGAAAAAGTTATAAAAATATTTAAATATTTACTAAAGTGACTAAGTCGAATCTTAGATCCCAGAACTCTTTTGTTTTTGACATATCAGCATCAACTCTATATTAAAAAAATCAAATTAAGTCCAGAACTCACTTTAAGGTACCAGCAGATCATGTCTGAATGTACGAAAAAGAGAAAAAATTATAAAAATATTTAAAATTTTAATAAAGTGACTAAGTCGAATCTTAGATGCCAGAACTCTTTTGTTTTTGACATATCAGCATCAAGTCTATGTTAAAATACTCGAATCAAGTCCAGAACTCACTCATAGGTGCCAGCAGATCATGTCTGAATGTTCGAAAAAGAGAAAAAGTTATAAAAATATTTAAATATTTACTAAAGTGACTAAGTCGAATCTTAGATGCCAGAACTCTTTTGTTTTTGACATATCAGCATCAAGTCTATATTAAATTACTCGAATCAAGTCCAGAACTCACTTTAAGGTACACGCAGATCATGTCTGAATGTACGAAAAAGAGAAAAAATTATAAAAATATTTTAAAATTTACCAAAGTAATTTAGTCGAAACTTAGATCTCAGAACTCTTTTGTTTTTGACATATCAGCATTGAGTCTATATTAAAATACTCGAATCAAGTCCAGAACCCACTCATAAGTGCCAGCAGATCATGTCTGAATGTTCGAAAAAGAGAAAAAATTATAAAAATATTTAAATATTTACTAAAGTAACTAAGTCAAATTTTAGATGCCAGAACTCTTTTGTTTTTGACATATCAGCATCAAGTCTATATTAAAATACTCAAATCAAGTCCAGAACTCACTCATAGGTGCCAGCAGATCATGTCTGAATGTTCGAAAAAGAGAAAAAGTTATAAAAATATTTAAATATTTACTAAAGTAACTAAGTCAAATTTTTGATGCCAGAACTCTTTTGTTTTTGACATACCAGCATCAAGTCTATGTTAAAATACTCGAATCAAGTCCAGAACTCACTCATAAGTGCCAGCAGATCATGTCTGAATGTTCGAAAAAGAGAAAAAGTTATAAAAATATTTAAATATTTACTAAAGTAACTAAGTCAAATCATAGATGCCAGAACTCTTGTGTTTTTGACATATTAGCATCAAGTCAATATTAAAATACTCGAATCAAGTCCAGAACTTACTCATAGGTGCCAGCAGATCATGTCTGAATGTTCGAAAAAGAAAAAAAGTTATAAAAATATTTAAATATTTACTAAAGTGACTAAGTCGAATCTTAGATCCCAGAACTCTTTTGTTTTTGACATATCAGCATCAAGTCTATATTAAAAAAATCAAATTAAGTCCAGAACTTACTTTAAGGTACCAGCAGATCATGTCTGAATATACGAAAAAGAGAAAAAATTATAAAAATATTTAAAATTTTACTAAAGTGACTAAGTCGAATCTTAGATGCCAGAACTCTTTTGTTTTTGACATATCAGCATCAAGTCTATGTTAAAATAATCGAATCAAGTCCAGAACTCACTCATAGGTGCCAGCAGATCATGTCTGAATGTTCGAAAAGAGAAAAAGTTATAAACATATTTAAATATTTACTAAAGTAACTAAGTCAAATTTTAGATGCCAGAACTCTGTTGTTTTTGACATATCAACAATAATTATATATAAAAATATTCAAATCAAGTCTAGAACTCACTCATAGGTGCCAGCAGATCATACTGAATGTTCGAAAAAGAGAAAAAGTTATAAAAATATTTAAATATTTACTAAAGTAACTAAGTCAAATCATAGATGCCAGAACTCTTTTGTTTTTGACATATTAGCATTGAGTCTATATAAAAATAATCGAATCAAGTCCAGAACTCACTTAAAGGTGCCAGCAGATCATGTCTTAATGTTCGAAAAAGAGAAAAAGTTATAAAAATATTTAAATATTTACTAAAGTGACTAAGTCGAATCTTAGATCCCAGAACTCTTTTGTTTTTGACAAACCAGCATTAAATCTATTTTAAGATACTCGAATCAAGTCCAGAACTCACTCATAGGTGCCAGCAGATCATGTCTGAATGTACGAAAAAGAGAAAAAATTATCAAAATATTTAAAAAGTTACTAAAGTGACTAAGTCGAATCTTAGATGCCAGAACTCTTTTGTTTTTGACAAACCAGTATTGAGTCTATATCGAATTACTCGAATCAAGTCCAGAACTTACTTTAAAGTACCAGCAGATCATGTCTGAATGTACGAAAAAGAGAAAAAAGTATAAAAATAATTAAAAAATTTACTAAAGTGACTAAGTCGAACCTTAGATGCCAGAACTCTTTTGTTTTTGACATATTAGCGTCAAGTCTATAGTAAAATACTTAAATCAAGTCCAGAACTCACTTTAAGGTACCAGCAGATCATGTCTGAATGTACGAAAAAGAGAAAAAATTATAAAAATATTTAAAAATTTACTAAAGTGACTAAGTCGAATCTTAGATGCCAGAACTCTTTTGTTTTTGACATATCAGCATCAAGTCTATATAATAATCCTTGAATCAAAATATTTAAATATTTACTAACGTAACTTAGTCTAATCTTAGATGTCAGAACTCTTTTGTTTTAAACATATCAGCATTAAGTCTATATTAAAATACTCAAATTAAGTCCAGAACTCACTCATAGGTGCCAGCAGATCATGTCTGAATGTTAGAAAAAGAGAAAAAGTTATAAAAATATTTAAATATTTACTAAAGTAACTAAGTCAAATCTTAAATACCAGAACTCTTTTGTTTTTCAAAAACCAGCATTAAGTTTATATTAAAATACTCGAATCAAGTCCAGAACTCACTCATAGGTGCCAGCAGATCATGTCTGAATGTTCGAAAAAGAGAAAAAGTTATAAAAATATTTAAATATTTACTAAAGTAACTAAGTCAAATCTTAGATGCCAGAACTCTTTTGTTTTTGACAAACCAGCATTAAATCTATATTAAAATACTCGAATCAAGTCCAGAACTCACTCATAGGTGCCAGCAGATCATGTCTGAAAGTACGAAAAAGAGAAAAAAATATAAAAATATTTAAATATTTACTAACGTAACTTCGTCTAATCTTAGATGTCAGATCTCTTTTGTTTTTAACATATCAGCATTAAGTCTATAATTAAATACTCAAATCAAGTCCAGAACTCACTCATAGGTGCCAGCAGATCATGTCTGAATGTTCGAAAAAGAGAAAAAGTTATAAAAATATTTAAATATTTACTAAAGTATCTAAGTCAAATCTTAGATGCCAGAACTCTTTTGTTTTTGACAAACCAGCATTAAATCTATTTTAAAATACTCGAATCAAGTCCAGAACTCACTCATAGGTGCCAGCAGATCATGTCTGAATGTACGAAAAAGAGAAAAATTATCAAAATATTTAAAAAGTTACTAAAGTGACTAAGTCGAATCTTAGATGCCAGAACTCTTTTGTTTTTGACAAATTAGTATTGAGTCTATATCAAATTACTCGAATCAAGTCCAGAACTTACTTTAAAGTACCAGCAGATCATGTCTGAATGTACGAAAAAGAGAAAAAAGTATAAAAATAATTAAAAAAATTACTAAAGTGACTAAGTCGAATCTTAGATGCCAGAACTCTTTTGTTTTTGACATATTAGCGTCAAGTCTATAGTAAAATACTTAAATCAAGTCCAGAACTCACTTTAAGGTACCAGCAGATCATGTCTGAATGTACGAAAAAGAGAAAAAAGTATAAAAATAATTAAAAAAATTACTAAAGTGACTAAGTCGAATCTTAGATGCCAGAACTCTTTTGTTTTTGACATATTAGCGTCAAGTCTATAGTAAAATACTTAAATCAAGTCCAGAACTCACTTTAAGGTACCAGCAGATCATGTCTGAATGTACGAAAAAGAGAAAAAATTATAAAAATATTTAAAAATTTACTAAAGTGACTAAGTCGAATCTTAGATGCCAGAACTCTTTTGTTTTTGACATTTCAGCATTGAGTCTATATTAAAATACTCGAATCAAGTCCAGAACTCACTCATAGGTGCCAGCAGATCATGTCTGAATGTTCGAAAAAGTGAAAAAGTTATAAAAATATTTAAATATTTACTAAAGTAACTAAGTCAAATCTTAGATGCCAGAACTCTTTTGTATTTAACAAATCAGCATTAAGTCTATATTAAAATATTTGAATGAAGTCCAGAACTCACTTAATGGTGCCAGCAGATCATGTCTGAATGTTCGAAAAAAGAGAAAAAGTTGTATTTTTTTTAAAATATTTACTTAAGTAATTTAGTCAAATCCTAGAAGCCAGAACTCTATCGTTTTTGACATACTAACATCATGTCTATAATAAAAGTTTTGATTTAAGACCAGAACTTACTTAAAGGTGCCAGCAGAGCATGTCTGAATGTTTGAAAAAGAGAAAAAGTTATAAAAATATTTAAATATTTACTACAGTAATTGGGTCAAATCTTAGATGCCAAAACTCTTTTCTTTTTGACATGTCAGCATCAAGTCCATATAATAATCCTTGAATCAAGTCCAGAACTTACTTAAAGGTGCCAGCAGAGCATGTCTGAATGTTTGAAAAAGAGAAAAAGTTATATATTTTTTTAATATTTACTTATGTAATTTATTCAAATCTTAGAAGTCAGAACTCTTTTGTTTTTGACATGTCAGCATCAAGTCCATATAATAATTCTTGAATCAAGTCCAGAACTCACTTAAAGGTGCTAGCAGATCATGTCTGAATGTTCGAAAAAGAGAAAAAAAACATAAAAATATTAAAATATTTAATTAACTAATTTATACAAATCCAAGAAGCCAGAACTCTTTTGTTTTTGTCATATTAGCATCAAGTCTATATTTTTATACTTGGTAAAAGTTCAGAACTCACTTAAAGGTGCCAGCAGAGCATATCTGAATGTTTGAAAAAAATAAAAAGTTATAAAAATATTTAAATATTTACTAAAGTAATTTAGTCAAATCCTAGAATTTAGAACTCTTTTGTTTTTGATATATCCGCATCAATTTTATATGATAAAACTTTATTCAAGTCCAGAACTCACCTAAAGGTGCCAGCAGATCATGTCTGAATGTTAAAATAAGAGAAAAAGTTATAAAAATATTAAAATATTTAATAAAGTAATTTATTCTTATCCGAGAAGCCATAACTCTTTTGTTTTTGACATATTAGCTTCAAGTCTATATTAAAATAATTGATTTAAGTCCAGAACTCACTCAAGGCTGCCAGCAGAGCATGTCTGAATGTTTGAAAAAGAGATAAATTTATATATTTTTTTAATATTTACCTAAGTAATTTAGTCAGATCTTAGAAGTCAGAACTCTTTTGTTTTTGATATACCCGCATCAAGTTTATATGATAGTACTTGATTCAAGTCCAGAACTCACTTAAAGGTGCCAGCAGATCATGTCTGAATGTTCGAATAAGAGAAAAAGTTATAAAAATATTTAATAAGGTAATTTATTCAAATCCAAGAAGCCAGAACTCTTTTGTTTTTGACATATCAGCATCATGTTTATATTAAAATACTTGATTTAAGTCCAGAACTCACTTAAAGGTGCCAGCAGTGCATGTCTGAATGTTTGAAAAAGAGAAAAAGTTATAAAAATATTTAAATATTTAATAAAGTAATTTAGTCAAATCCTAGAAGCCAGAACTTAAGGTAAGTATATATTTTTTTAACTTATAATTTGAACATGTATTTTTCACATACCATAATATCAGAAAAATGTAATAAACTATTTAATTATTTTTTACGGGGAAAATCAACAAAAAAGTTTATCTTATTAAATGAAATTATTCGTGAACCAAAAGACATCAACGCGTGATATCTTTTGAATCAAAGTAAATATTTTGATCCAAAAGATATCGCGCGTTAATATCTTTTGTATGAAAATAGAAGAGTGTTATACGAGCGTCCAAAGGAAACAATTCCCATACAAGATATTTAGACAAGGCTATAGTTCGAGGATGGAATTGATGACTTTTACCCGAGTCAAACACTCTACTCTTCATTACGAATATAAGGAAAGTAAAAAAGTCTTGGTTTTTCTAAAATGTTTATTAATATAAACATGTACTTAGTAACTACATTGGTAGACCTTATAATTATTTATTTTACTAACTTACCTACCTTGCCTATTTAAGTTTAATTGAAAATTAGAACATTTTGTGAAATAGGCATGATGACTATTTTTTTATTTTATGACATTAATTACCTCTCAAAAAAAAGAAACATTGGTAAAATAATTATTTCACTAGCATGAAAACTGCGCGAGATATCACAGTTTGAAATGCACAAAATTGGACTCACCCGAAAACGCTCCATTCTAACGGCTACTCAATTATGACGTCACGCTTGAGTAGTTTGTATGCAACGCGTAGGAAATTTGTTCGTTAGCTATATTAAATATTGTGTTTATCAAAATAGTTTCTTAGAC
The DNA here is from genome assembly GCA_928269145.1 of Agriphila tristella. Classification (NCBI taxonomy): domain Eukaryota; kingdom Metazoa; phylum Arthropoda; class Insecta; order Lepidoptera; family Crambidae; genus Agriphila; species Agriphila tristella. The sequence goes on along the minus strand of OV743436.1, from coordinate 21,744,269 downwards.
ATATTTGCTATAAATTTTATGGACTAATTAAAGGTACTTTTTTAAAAATTCGTACTTTAAAAAAAATAAAAATACAACTATTGTTAATTAATTGTCAATAGACGGCGCTGTATTAAGTGGTGGAAAATCTTTATGGCGATATTAAGATTTGAGTTTTTACGACCTTCCGAAAAAATAATAAATTAATTTCTCCGAATTTAGAAATCTATAAAGTAAAAAAAAAATGTGTAAACTTTCTTACTTAGAGATCTGGCAAGTAATTTCTTCATAATCCTGAAAGTTTTTAATTATTTAGCTTACCTACATACAATTGTTTACGAATTTCAGGCAAAATTTCTTTGTTTATGAACCGATTTAGATGTTCTTTTTTTGTTTGAAAGGGTATAAGTACTTCGAGAGTAGTCATATTGTAATTTCATTGTTATTGAACCTTGGACTTCGAAAATACACAAATCTTCAAAGTCAAATAGAATATGTAAAGTGACTTTGGTCTTGTACTAGCAACAGTTTAAAGGCATGAAATACACCCTATTTTATTTTAGATGACCGTGCCGAAAAATATTTATTTCTCTGGATTTAGATCTACTACAGCTATTAAAAAATACTGTTCAAATGCTAATAATATTACCTATTAAGCAAAAAAGCTTTTTTTTTGTCAGTTGTTCGAGTAAAAAATTAATTTGTGTAAACGTTTAACTCAAATAGGTCATAAAAAATACTAAAGACGAATTTTATACGAATTTTTTGTTTCTTCTTAGTTTTTCTTACGTATGTCAAAAACTACGACATTAATGTTGATTTCTTTTGCATTATTCTAATACACAGGGATATTATCTACAAAACGACTACAAAATGTATTGCTCTGTGTTAAATATTTCGAGAGTTATTATTGTTTGAATATATGACCCTTACAAGCATTTAAAACTCATAAAAACTGCACTTTATCATTTAATGACATTTGTATTCAGATAAAATTATCAACCTTATTAAAAAAAATTTTCAAAATGTTTAATTCATTTTCGAAAATAAACATATTTTAGTTACGTAAATTACCACAACAATAACTCTCAAAATATGCAACACAGAGGAATGAAATTTATGTCGTTTTGTAGAAAACATCCCTGTGTATTAGAATAATGTAAAAGAAATTAACATTAATGTTCTAGTTTTTGACATATGTAAGAACAAGAAAAAAAAACAAATTTCGTAAAAAAACCTCTTCAGTATTTTTTATGAACTTTTTAAACGTTTACACAAATTATTTTTTACTTGATTACTTAACAAAAAATGATATTTGACTTAATAGGTGATATTATTAGCATTTGAACAGTATTTTGTTATAGCTGTAGAAAATCATATATCCACAGAAATGAATATTTTTCGGCAGAGTCATCTAAAATAAAATAAAGTGTATGTCACGCCTTTAAACAGTCAATAATACAAGACCAAAGTGACTGTACATATCCCATTAGACTTTATATCTTAGTGTATCTTAGATGTCCAAAGTCCAATTCCAATGATATTAAAATATGACCACTTTCGAAGTACTTATTACCCTTTAAAAAAAGTAAAAGTAATCATCTAATTCGGTTCAAAAACAATTGCTTGAAATTCGTAAAAATTGTGCGATGGTAAGCTAAATAATTGAAAAAAATCAGGATTATGAAAAAGCCTAAATATCCTAAAGCTTTTCATAAAGGCCTATGTAGACTATACTTACAAAACTACTGAATATAGAAAGCAAAATGATAGCAAATAAAAAAAAAATTAGAAATCAAAACAAGGTTTAGTTATTAATTTAAATTTTGAGTAAGAAGTGCCATACATATTGAAAATATTAATCAGAAAAATAATATATATAAATATACGACGCTAAGGGCGTCGTACAAGCAGACAGAAGCAGACCCATTCCCACTGGCATAATTATGTGCAGTTTCATACACTACTTTATCTACACTCATACAATTTGGATTGAACCCACTAAATAAAAGATCAACTTTACAAAAAGAGAGAGCGACTTTTAAATCAAGTATTATATTACAGACTTAATGCTGATATGTCAAAAACAAAAGAGTTCTGGCTTCCAGGATTTGACTAAATTACTTTATTAAATATTTTAATATTTTTATAACGTTTTCTCTTATTCGAACATTCAGACATGATCTGCTGGCACCTTTAAGTGAGTTCTGGACTTGATTTGAGTATTTTAATATAAACATAATGCTGATATGTCAAAAATAAAAGAGTTCTGGCTTCTTGGATTTAAATAAATTACCTTATTAAATAATTTTATAATTTTTTCTCTTTTTCGTACATTCAGACATGATCTGCTGGTACCTTAAAGTGAGTTCTGGACTTGGTTCGAGTAATTTAATATAGACTCAATGCTGGTATGTCAAAAACAAAAGAATTCTGGCATCTAAGATTCGACTTAGTCACTTTAGTAAATTTTTAAATATTTTTATAATTTTTTCTTTTTTTCGTACATTCAGACATGATCTGCTGGCACCTATGAGTGAGTTCTGGACTTGATTCGAGTATTTTAATATAGATTTAATGCTGGTTTGTCAAAAACAAAAGAGTTCTGGCATCTAAGATTTGACTTAGTTACTTTAGTAAATATTTAAATATTTTTATAACTTTTTCTCTTTTTCGAACATTCAGACATGATCTGCTGGCACCTATGAGTGAGTTCTGGACTTGATTTAAGTATTTTAATATAGAGTTGATGCTGTTATGTCAAAAACAAAAGAGTTCTGGCATCTAAGATTTGACTTAGTTACTTTAGTAAATATTTAAATATTTTTATAACTTTTTCACTTTTTCGAACATTCAGACATGATCTGCTGGCACCTATGAGTGAGTTCTGGAATTGATTTGAGTATTTTAATATAGACTTAATGCTGATATGTTTGAAACAAAAGAGTTCTGACATCTAAGATTAGACAAAGTTACGTTAGTAAATATTTAAATATTTTTATAATTTTTTCTGTTTTTCGTACATTCAGACATGATCTGCTGGCACCTATGAGTGAGTTCTGGACTTAATTCGAGTATTTTAATATAGATTTAATGCTGGTTTGTCAAAAACAAAAGAGTTCTGGCATCTAAGATTTGACTTAGTTACTTTAGTAAATATTTAAATATTTTTATAACTTTTTCTCTTTTTCGAACATTCAGACATCATCTGCTGGCACCTATGAGTGAGTTCTGGACTTGATTCGAGTATTTTAATTTAGACTCAATGCCGATATGTCAAAAATAAAAGAGTTCTGGCATCTAAGATTTGACTTAGTCACTTTAGTAAATTTTTAAATATTTTTATAATTTTTTCTCTTTTTCGAACTTTCAGACATGATCTGCTGACAGCTTTAAGTGAGTTCTGGACTTGATTCGAAAATTTTAATATAGACTTGATGCTGATATGTCAAAAACAAAAGAGTTCTGGCATCTAAGATTCGACTTAGTCACTTTAGTAAATTTTTAATTATTTTTATACTTTTTTCTCTTTTTCGTACATTCAGACATGATCTGCTGGTACCTTAAAGTGAGTTCTGGACTTGATTCGAGTAATTTAATATAGACTTGATGCTGATATGTCAAAAACAAAAGAGTTCTGGCATCTAAGATTCGACTTAGTCACTTTAGTAAATTTTTAAATATTTTTATAATTTTTTCTCTTTTTCGTACATTCAGACATGATCTGCTGGTACCTTAAAGTGAGTTCTGGACTTGATTTAAGTATTTTAATATAGACTTTATGCTGATATGTCAAAAAAAAAGAGTTCTGGCATCTAAGATTCGACTTAGTCACTTTAGTAAATATTTAAATATTTTTATAACTTTTTCTCTTTTTCGAACATTCAGACATGATCTGCTGGCACCTATGAGTGAGTTCTAGACTTGATTCGAGTATTTTAATTTAGACTCAATGCTGATATGTCAAAAACAAAAGAGTTCTGGCATCTAAGATTTGACTTAGTCACTTTAGTAAATTTTTAAATATTTTTATATTTTTTTCTCTTTTTCGAACTTTCAGACATGATCTGCTGACAGCTTTAAGTGAGTTCTGGACTTGATTCGAAAATTTTAATATAGAATTGATGCTGATATGTCAAAAACAAAAGAGTTCTGGCATCTAAGATTCGACTTAGTCACTTTAGTAAATTTTTAATTATTTTTATACTTTTTTCTCTTTTTCGTACATTCAGACATGATCTGCTGGTACCTTAAAGTGAGTTCTGGACTTGGTTCGAGTAATTTAATATAGACTCAATGCTGGTATGTCAAAAACAAAAGAATTCTGGCATCTAAGATTCGACTTAGTCACTTTAGTAAATTTTTAAATATTTTTATAATTTTTTCTTTTTTTCGTACATTCAGACATGATCTGCTGGCACCTATGAGTGAGTTCTGGACTTGATTCGAGTATTTTAATATAGATTTAATGCTGGTTTGTCAAAAACAAAAGAGTTCTGGCATCTAAGATTTGACTTAGTTACTTTAGTAAATATTTAAATATTTTTATAACTTTTTCTCTTTTTCGAACATTCAGACATGATCTGCTGGCACCTATGAGTGAGTTCTGGACTTGATTTAAGTATTTTAATATAGAGTTGATGCTGTTATGTCAAAAACAAAAGAGTTCTGGCATCTAAGATTTGACTTAGTTACTTTAGTAAATATTTAAATATTTTTATAACTTTTTCACTTTTTCGAACATTCAGACATGATCTGCTGGCACCTATGAGTGAGTTCTGGAATTGATTTGAGTATTTTAATATAGACTTAATGCTGATATGTTTGAAACAAAAGAGTTCTGACATCTAAGATTAGACAAAGTTACGTTAGTAAATATTTAAATATTTTTATAATTTTTTCTGTTTTTCGTACATTCAGACATGATCTGCTGGCACCTATGAGTGAGTTCTGGACTTAATTCGAGTATTTTAATATAGATTTAATGCTGGTTTGTCAAAAACAAAAGAGTTCTGGCATCTAAGATTTGACTTAGTTACTTTAGTAAATATTTAAATATTTTTATAACTTTTTCTCTTTTTCGAACATTCAGACATGATCTGCTGGCACCTATGAGTGAGTTCTGGACTTGATTCGAGTATTTTAATTTAGACTCAATGCCGATATGTCAAAAATAAAAGAGTTCTGGCATCTAAGATTTGACTTAGTCACTTTAGTAAATTTTTAAATATTTTTATAATTTTTTCTCTTTTTCGAACTTTCAGACATGATCTGCTGACAGCTTTAAGTGAGTTCTGGACTTGATTCGAAAATTTTAATATAGACTTGATGCTGATATGTCAAAAACAAAAGAGTTCTGGCATCTAAGATTCGACTTAGTCACTTTAGTAAATTTTTAATTATTTTTATACTTTTTTCTCTTTTTCGTACATTCAGACATGATCTGCTGGTACCTTAAAGTGAGTTCTGGACTTGATTCGAGTAATTTAATATAGACTTGATGCTGATATGTCAAAAACAAAAGAGTTCTGGCATCTAAGATTCGACTTAGTCACTTTAGTAAATTTTTAAATATTTTTATAATTTTTTCTCTTTTTCGTACATTCAGACATGATCTGCTGGTACCTTAAAGTGAGTTCTGGACTTGATTTAAGTATTTTAATATAGACTTTATGCTGATATGTCAAAAAAAAAGAGTTCTGGCATCTAAGATTCGACTTAGTCACTTTAGTAAATATTTAAATATTTTTATAACTTTTTCTCTTTTTCGAACATTCAGACATGATCTGCTGGCACCTATGAGTGAGTTCTAGACTTGATTCGAGTATTTTAATTTAGACTCAATGCCGATATGTCAAAAATAAAAGAGTTCTGGCATCTAAGATTTGACTTAGTCACTTTAGTAAATTTTTAAATATTTTTATATTTTTTTCTCTTTTTCGAACTTTCAGACATGATCTGCTGACAGCTTTAAGTGAGTTCTGGACTTGATTCGAAAATTTTAATATAGAATTGATGCTGATATGTCAAAAACAAAAGAGTTCTGGCATCTAAGATTCGACTTAGTCACTTTAGTAAATTTTTAATTATTTTTATACTTTTTTCTCTTTTTCGTACATTCAGACATGATCTGCTGGTACCTTAAAGTGAGTTCTGGACTTGATTTGAGTATTTTAATATAGACTTTATGCTGATATGTCAAAAACAAAAGAGTTCTGGCATCTAAGATTCGACTTAGTCACTTTAGTAAATATTTAAATATTTTTATAACTTTTCTCTTTTTCGAACATTCAGACATGATCTGCTGGCACCTATGAGTGAGTTCTAGACTTAATTCGAGTATTTTAATTTAGACTCAATGCTGATATGTCAAAAACAAAAGAGTTCTGGCATCTAAGATTTGACTTAGTCACTTTAGTAAATTTTTAAATATTTTTATAATTTTTTCTCTTTTTCGAACTTTCAGACATGATCTGCTGACAGCTTTAAGTGAGTTCTGGACTTGATTCGAAAATTTTAATATAGACTTGATGCTGATATGTCAAAAACAAAAGAGTTCCTGCATCTAAGATTCGACTTAGTCACTTTAGTAAATTTTTAATTATTTTTATACTTTTTTCTCTTTTTCGTACATTCAGACATGATCTGCTGGTACCTTAAAGTGAGTTCTGGACTTGATTCGAAAAATTTAATATAGACTTGATGCTGATATGTCAAAAACAAAAAAGTTCTGGCATCTAAGATTCGACTTAGTCACTTTAGTAAATTTTTAAATATTTTTTATAACTTTTTCTCTTTTTCGAACATTCAGACATGATCTGCTGGCACCTATGAGTGAGTTCTGGACTTGATTTGAGTATTTTAATATAGACTTTATGCTGATATGTCAAAAACAAAAGAGTTCTGGCATCTAAGATTCGACTTAGTCACTTTAGTAAATATTTAAATATTTTTATAACTTTTTCTCTTTTTCGAACATTCAGACATGATCTGCTGGCACCTATGAGTGAGTTCTAGACTTGATTCGAGTATTTTAATTTAGACTCAATGCTGATATGTCAAAAACAAAAGAGTTCTGGCATCTAAGATTTGACTTAGTCACTTTAGTAAATTTTTAAATATTTTTATAATTTTTTCTCTTTTTCGAACTTTCAGACATGATCTGCTGACAGCTTTAAGTGAGTTCTGGACTTGATTCGAAAATTTTAATATAGACTTGATGCTGATATGTCAAAAACAAAAGAGTTCTGGCATCTAAGATTCGACTTAGTCACTTTAGTAAATATTTAAATATTTTTATAACTTTTTCTCTTTTTCGAACATTCAGACATGATCTGCTGGCACCTATGAGTGAGTTCTAGACTTGATTCGAGTATTTTAATTTAGACTCAATGCTGATATGTCAAAAACAAAAGAGTTCTGGCATCTAAGATTTGACTTAGTCACTTTAGTAAATTTTTAAATATTTTTATAATTTTTTCTCTTTTTCGAACTTTCAGACATGATCTGCTGACAGCTTTAAGTGAGTTCTGGACTTGATTCGAAAATTTTAATATAGACTTGATGCTGATATGTCAAAAACAAAAGAGTTCTGGCATCTAAGATTCGACTTAGTCACTTAAGTAAATTTTTAATTATTTTTATACTTTTTTCTCTTTTTCGTACATTCAGACATGATCTGCTGGTACCTTAAAGTGAGTTCTGGACTTGATTCGAGTAATTTAATATAGACTTGATGCTGATATGTCAAAAACAAAAGAGTTCTGGCATCTAAGATTTGACTTAGTTACTTTAGTAAATATTTAAATATTTTTATAACTTTTTCTCTTTTTCGAACATTCAGACATGATCTGCTGGCACCTATGAGTGAGTTCTGGACTTGATTTGATTATTTTAATATAGACTTAATGCTGATATGTTTAAAACAAAAGAGTTCTGACATCTAAGATTAGACTAAGTTACGTTAGTAAATATTTAAATATTTTTATAATTTTTTCTGTTTTTCGTACATTCAGACATGATCTGCTGGTACCTTAAAGTGAGTTCTGGACTTGATTCGAGTAATTTAATATAGATTTGATGCTGATATGTCAAAAACAAAAGAGTTCTGGCATCTTAGATTCGACTTAGTCACTTTAGTAAATTTTTAAATATTTTTATAATTTTTTCTCTTTTTCGTACATTCAGACATGATCTGCTGGTACCTTAAAGTGAGTTCTGGACTTGATTTGAGTATTTTACTATAGACTTGATGCTAATATGTCAAAAACAAAAGAGTTCTGGCATCTAAGATTCGACTTAGTCACTTTAGTAAATATTTAAATATTTTTATAATTTTTTCTCTTTTTCGTACATTCAGACATGATCTGCTGGTACCTCAAAGTGAGTTCTGGACTTGATTTGATAATTTTACTATAGACTTGATGCTGATATGTCAAAAACAAAAGAGTTCTGGCATCTAAGATTCGACTTAGTCACTTTAGTAAATATTTAAATATTTTTATAATTTTTTCTTTTTTTCGAACTTTCAGACATGATCTGCTGACAGCTTTAAGTGAGTTCTGGACTTGATTCGAAAATTTTAATATAGACTTGATGCTGATATGTCAAAAACAAAAGAGTTCTGGCATCTAAGATTCGACTTAGTCACTTTAGTAAATTTTTAATTATTTTTATACTTTTTTCTCTTTTTCGTACATTCAGACATGATCTGCTGGTACCTTAAAGTGAGTTCTGGACTTGATTTGAGTATTTTAATATAGACTTAATGCTGATATGTCAAAAACAAAAGAGTTCTGGCATCTAAGATTTGACTTAGTTACTTTAGTAAATATTTATATATTTTTATAACTTTTTCTCTTTTTCGAACATTCAGACATGATCTGCTGGCACCTATGAGTGAGTTCTGGACTTGATTTGATTATTTTAATATAGACTTAATGCTGATATGTTTAAAACAAAAGAGTTCTGACATCTAAGATTAGACTAAGTTACGTTAGTAAATATTTAAATATTTTTATAATTTTTTTTGTTTTTCGTACATTCAGACATGATCTGCTGGTACCTTAAAGTGAGTTCTGGACTTGATTCGAGTAATTTAATATAGATTTGATGCTGATATGTCAAAAACAAAAGAGTTCTGGCATCTAAGATTCGACTTAGTCACTTTAGTAAATTTTTAAATATTTTTATAATTTTTTCTCTTTTTCGTACATTCAGACATGATCTGCTGGTACCTTAAAGTGAGTTCTGGACTTGATTTGAGTATTTTACTATAGACTTGATGCTAATATGTCAAAAACAAAAGAGTTCTGGCATCTAAGATTCGACTTAGTCACTTTAGTAAATATTTAAATATTTTTATAATTTTTTCTCTTTTTCGTACATTCAGACATGATCTGCTGGTACCTCAAAGTGAGTTCTGGACTTGATTTGATAATTTTACTATAGACTTGATGCTGATATGTCAAAAACAAAAGAGTTCTGGCATCTAAGATTCGACTTAGTCACTTTAGTAAATATTTAAATATTTTTATAATTTTTTCTTTTTTTCGAACTTTCAGACATGATCTGCTGACAGCTTTAAGTGAGTTCTGGACTTGATTTGAAAATTTTAATATAGACTTGATGCTGATATGTCAAAAACAAAAGAGTTCTGGCATCTAAGATTCGACTTAGTCACTTTAGTAAATTTTTAATTATTTTTATACTTTTTTCTCTTTTTCGTACATTCAGACATGATCTGCTGGTACCTTAAAGTGAGTTCTGGACTTGATTTGAGTATTTTAATATAGACTTAATGCTGATATGTCAAAAACAAAAGAGTTCTGGCATCTAAGATTCGACTTAGTCACTTTAGTAAATATTTAAATATTTTTATAACTTTTTCTCTTTTTCGAACATTCAGACATGATCTGCTGGCACCTTTGAGTGAGTTCTGGACTTGATTTGAGTATTTTAATATAGACTCGTTGCTGATATGTCAAAAACAAAAGAGTTCTGGCATCTAAGATTTGACTTAGTTACTTTAGTAAATATTTAAATATTTTTATAACTTTTCTCTTTTTCGAACATTCAGACATGATCTGCTGGCACTTATGAGTGGTTTCTGGACTTGATTCGAGTATTTTAATATAGACTTAATGCTGGTTTGTCAAAAACAAAAGAGTTCTGGCATCTAAGATTTGACTTAGTTACTTTAGTAAATATTTAAATATTTTTATAACTTTTTCTCTTTTTCGAACATTCAGACATGATCTGCTGGCACCTATGAGTGAGTTCTGGACTTGATTTAAGTATTTTAATATAGACTTGATGCTGATATGTCAAAAACAAAAGAGTTCTGGCATCTAAGATTTGACTTAGTTACTTTAGTAAATATTTAAATATTTTTATAACTTTTTCTCTTTTTCGAACATTCAGACATGATCTGCTGGCACCTATGAGTGAGTTCTGGACTTGATTTGATTATTTTAATTTAGACTTAATGCTGATATGTTTAAAACAAAAGAGTTCTGACATCTAAGATTAGACTAAGTTACGTTAGTAAATATTTAAATATTTTTATAATTTTTTCTGTTTTTCGTACATTCAGACATGATCTGCTGGTACCTTAAAGTGAGTTCTGGACTTGATTCGAGTAATTTAATATAGATTTGATGCTGATATGTCAAAAACAAAAGAGTTCTGGCATCTAAGATTCGACTTAGTCACTTTAGTAAATTTTTAAATATTTTTATAATTTTTTCTCTTTTTCGAACTTTCAGACATGATCTGCTGACAGCTTTAAGTGAGTTCTGGACTTGATTCGAAAATTTTAATATAGACTTGATGCTGATATGTCAAAAACAAAAGAGTTCTGGCATCTAAGATTCGACTTAGTCACTTTAGTAAATATTTAAATATTTTTATAACTTTTTCTCTTTTTCGAACATTCAGACATGATCTGCTGGCACCTATGAGTGAGTTCTGGACTTGATTCGAGTATTTTAATATAGACTCAATGCTGATATGTCAAAAACAAAAGAGTTCTGGCATCTAAGATTCGACTTAGTCACTTTAGTAAATATTTAAATATTTTTATAATTTTTTCTTTTTTTCGAACTTTCAGACATGATCTGCTGACAGCTTTAAGTGAGTTCTGGACTTGATTCGAAAATTTTAATATAGACTTGATGCTGATATGTCAAAAACAAAAGAGTTCTGGCATCTAAGATTCGACTTAGTCACTTTAGTACATTTTTAATTATTTTTATACTTTTTTCTCTTTTTCGTACATTCAGACATGATCTGCTGGTACCTTAAAGTGAGTTCTGGACTTGATTTGAGTATTTTAATATAGACTTTATGCTGATATGTCAAAAACAAAAGAGTTCTGGCATCTAAGATTCGACTTAGTCACTTTAGTAAATATTTAAATATTTTTATAACTTTTTCTCTTTTTCGAACATTCAGACATGATCTGCTGGCACCTTTGAGTGAGTTCTGGACTTGATTTGAGTATTTTAATATAGACTCGTTGCTGATATGTCAAAAACAAAAGAGTTCTGGCATCTAAGATTTGACTTAGTTACTTTAGTAAATATTTAAATATTTTTATAACTTTTCTCTTTTTCGAACATTCAGACATGATCTGCTGGCACTTATGAGTGGTTTCTGGACTTGATTCGAGTATTTTAATATAGACTTAATGCTGGTTTGTCAAAAACAAAAGAGTTCTGGCATCTCAAATTTGACTTAGTTACTTTAGTAAATATTTAAATATTTTTATAACTTTTTCTCTTTTTCGAACATTCAGACATGATCTGCTAGCACCTTTAAGTGAGTTCTGGACTTGATTCGAGTATTTTAATATAGACTTAATGCTGATATGTCAAAAACAAAAGAGTTCTGACATCTAAGATTCGACTAAGTTACTTTAGTAAATATTTAAATATTTTTATATCTTTTTCTCTTTTTCGAACATTCAGACATGATCTGCTGGCACCTATGAGTGAGTTCTGGACTTGATTTGAGTATTTTTATATAGACTCGATTCTGATATGTCAAAAACAAAAGAGCTTTGGCATCTAAGATTTGACTTAGTTACTTTAGTAAATATTTAAATAATTTTATTAATTTTTCTGTTTTTAGAACATTCAGACATGATCTGCTGGCACCTATGAGTGAGTTCTGGACTTGATTTGATTATTTTTATATAGACTTGATGCTGATGTGTCAAAAACAAAAGAGTTCTGGCTTCAAGAAATTTTGTTTAAATACTTTTGTGTATAATCTAAATATTTTTATATTTCTTTCCTTTTTTCAAACGTTCGTTCAAGTTCTGCTGGCACTAGAAAATTAGTTCTGAACTTGATTCAAGTTCTGGATTGTAATTATGATACGGATATGTTATAAACTAAAAATTTTTTTACAGTCTTTTGAAATGGCAAAATAATATTTTCATTCTTTTAGAACGTTTTAACAAGATCTGCTGGCAGTCGAGCATGAGTTCTAAACCTTAATCGTGTTATAGATTGTAGTGCTTATACGTGACGGTGAAAAACGAAAGAGTTCTAGCTTCTAGAAAGTGTTTAAACAACGAAAAATTCTTTTTCTTTTTCAAAAGTTCGGACATGGTTTGCTGCATAGAGTAAGATAAAAAAAAGTCTGCTGGCACTCAAACGTGAGTTTTGGACTTGAATAAAGTTCTTTCTTATTATATAGGTCTTGTACGGATATATCAACATCGAAAGAGTTCTAGCTTCTAGGAATCGTGTAAACTATGTATAAAAATATTTTTCAGTTTTTTTAAACATTGGGACATGATCTGCTGGCACTCGAACGGGAGTTCAGAACTATTCCCGAAAATTATCAGGAACTGTAGAACTGAGCCACATGCGAGTATAACTCACATTTATTTTTGATCTGCTGTAAAATGATCTGCTACGGGAAGTTGGCAGATCATTTTGTTTATTGACTCTTTTAAGGTTAAACGCCAGAACTATTTCTAAAAAGTATCAGGAACTGTAAAACTCAGCCGCATACGAGAAGAACTCACATTTTTTTTTATTTGCTGCAAAATGATCTGCTACGGGAAGTTAGCAGATCATTTTGTCAATCGACTTTTTCAGGTAAAAACGCCAGAACTATTTTTAAAAACTATCAGGAACTGTAGAACTCAGCTGCATGCGAATAGAACTCACATTTATTTTTGATCTGCTGGACATTGTTCTGCTAAGTTCACTTACATGTTTTATACCCTCTAAAGCGTCGACAATTAATTACAAAATTACGCTCTATTATGGCAAATAGAGCATGTTCTGAATTTTTGTTTTATACTCAACTAACTACACAGGTTGGTCAAAAGTTCTGTTACTGAGTTTCTTTATCGATTACTGGCCATTAAAACAAATGAAAAGAAAAAATGACATATTATTGACAGTTTTATAAGCTATAATTCCATACCACACGTATATCATATTTTGTTTATTTCACCATGGAATGGGGGTTGAAGGAGAATCGTGTCGCTGTAATTGCTCTGCACAAATGTGGGCAGCCACCGAATATGATTTTCAAGTTGCTACAAAAGTTGAAAATCAACAAGCAATTTATTTATCGCACTATCCATAGGTACAGTAATACCTTGACCGTCGATGACCGAAAAAGATCAGGAAGACCACGCACCGTTCGGACACCAGCTGTGATCAAGGCAGTGAAGGCGAGAATCACGAGAAATCCCGTCCGGAAGCAAAAGTTATTGGCAATACAGATGACTGTGAAGAGAAGTTCCCTTAAAAAAATTATCAATGATGACCTTGGGCTTCACGCTTACCGTAGACGAAAGGGCCATCTGCTAAACGCACGATTGAAGGCTATGAGGTTAGCACGAAGTCGCGCTCTACTAAAGCGGTACGCACAAAACGGCCATCGAAAAATCTTGTTTACTGATGAAAAAATCTTCACAGTCGAAGAAAATTTTAACCGTCAAAATGATAGAGTATACGCTAAGAATAGTAAAGAAGCCAGCATAATTGCTCCGAGGGTCCAACGAGGTCACCACCCCTCATCAGTGATGATTTGGCTGGGGGTGTCCTATTCAGGGCTAAGTAAGGTTCATTTCTGTGAAAAAGGTGTGAAAACTGGCGCTAGAGTCTATCAAGATACCGTTCTGGAACCTGTTGTCAAACCCTTAAGCCACACTTTATTTCAAAACCAGCCATGGGTCTTCCAGCAGGACTCTGCCTCTGCGCACAAAGCAAAATCTACACAAGCATGGTTTCGGGCTAACAAAATTGATTTTATCGCGCAGGAAGAATGGCCATCCTCCAGCCCAGACTTAAATCCTCTGGATTATGCCGTATGACAACTTATTGAGGAGAAAGCATGTGCTAAGCCCCACATGAATCTCGACTCTCTTAAGCGCGCTATTCTCAAGGCAGTCGCAGAATTGGATATGGTGGTAGTTCGTGCTGCCATCGATGACTGGCCTCGTCGTCTAAAGGCGTGTATTCATGCCAGAGGCGGTCATTTCGAATAATTTTAATACATGATAATCTTAAATATTTGTGCTTTCATTTGGTATATAATTCATTGTAGCATTATTTGTAAATTTAGTATTATTCATGTTTTCCATAGTTACAGAACTTAGTAACCAACTAGGTATAATAGACTTTTTGACTAATTTTGGAAAACCATTTCAAATTATTCCTTATTACGTAATAAGCGCACCACATTAATATTTCGGGAAAAATTAATGTATTTCATTAAAAAATCAATGTTAAAGTTTAAAATTTTAAAACCGTGCTAAAAACGCTATGGCGCTGGACACGTGACTTGTTGACGTCACAAGCCTGTAAACATTGTAATATCCTTAGCCATTTGACAGCTATCAATCGTGGATCTTAAGTCTATGGTCGTGTCAAACGCCTGAAGCCATATTTATTTACAGGCATGTGACGTCATCAGTCATCTGCGCCACAAGAAAAAATTCAAAAATTATTGCATTTTTGTAAGTGAAATTAATCAATTAATAGACTTAATTTAGTCCATATAATAGTTGAATATGTTTTTTTAAGCCATTATCTGTTAGGATGACCATTATTTGTAGTATATTTTCAATGTTGTCAAATTGTCTATTGCCTCTGTGAGCTGTAGATAGGGTTGCCAACCCTACTATATAATAAAGTATCCTACTATATTGAGGGCTCGCCTACTATATTTTTTGAAAAAATATATATTAGGCAAAACTACTATATTTGTTCAAGTGAAAAAATTAACAAAAGCAACAAAAAATATATTACTTATATGCACATAAGTAATTGCAAACGTAATATTTTTTGTGATTAAACACTTGTCTTTATGGTTGTTGAATAAATTATGAAAATGTTAGTACTTAAGTAGGTACTTAAATATGAAAAACGCAACTTCTTCATACAAAACGGCAACCTACTATATTTTTTTGGTCTTTTTCGCCATCTACTATATTTTTACACTAAACATCTTGAAACTACTATATTTCATCCAAAAAAAGTTGGCAACCCTAGCTGTAGACCTCGCGTTTGTGATATTTTTTTCGAAATAGCTGAAATACTTAGGGAGGAAGGAGGGGAGTTGAAACAATTTTCACATTTTGTTTAATACACCAAATACTATAGACAGAAATCGTATGATATTATTATAGTACCAATCGATAGGTCATTCTGTACACTTACGAAAATTGAAAGCATTAAATATTGTGGTGAAAAATCGACTTAACCGTAACAAGACAACTTGTTTTAACTCCCCTCATACCGAGGTATAAGATGAAACAGGAGTCGATGAGAGTTAAAACATGAATTTTGAGAAGTATTAAGGGCAGTAAAGTAAAAACCCCCTAAATATGTTTTTATTTTCAAAAAATTCAATCGAAAAAAAATATAAGTAATACTTGTTAATCAATGAACCAAACATGGGATGAATTGGGATAACCGCATGCAGTTTCTACGGAACATCAAACTTTTACCATGGGTTGAATTCTGAAATCGCGCTTTCTGAATCCGTTGGTCAGCATGTGATAGCAATAGCGAAAGTACCTACCATAAAGGTGCGTCCAGATATGTTCTTTTGATCGTACCGTACCTCCGTTCCGTACCAGCGTTCCGATCAAATAAGTCTGGACGCTACTTTTGCCCGTTCCGTACCTCCGTTCCGTACCACACCGTTCCGATCAAACCGCCGAACGTCGCCGCGATCACGTCCAGACTAGCGCCGTACCGTACCTCCGTTCCGTATCAACGTTCCGATCCAATAGTACAGCAGCCCGTAGTAAATTTAAATTACGAAAAAGGTTACCGTTTGCCGTTGTGATATAGTTATTTATTACAAAATTATAGATTACTTTAACAGATCGCAACCCGCCGCAACCTATATGTGTATATCTCCAAAAATGATTATTTTTTATTTTTCGAAGTTAATCACATGGTTTAGCTATTGTCGTGTTCTACAGCGCTATGTTTGATTGCCACTGATAATATTAAGACTATGAAAAGTAGTCATACACAGATTTAAGACCAGATAAAGTCCATCCATTTCATCTGGTCTTAAATCTGTGTATGGCTACTTTTCACAGTCTAACTATTATCAGTGGCAATCAAACATAGCGCTGTAGAACACGACAATAGCTAAACCATGTGATTAACCTCGAAAAATAAAAAATCTCATTTTTGGAGATATATAAATATAGGTTACGGCGAGTTGCGATCTGTAAAACTTGGGTTAAAGTATCTATAATTTCACAATAAATAACTATATCACAACGGCAAACGGTACCTAACCTTTTTCGTAATTTAAATGTACTACGGGCTACTGTACTACAACCTCCGAACGTCGGCGTCGCCGCGATCACATCCAGACTAGCGCCGTACCGTTCCTCCGTTCCGTTTTTCCTTTGAACGGGGCGAAAAAACCGACTCGCGATGGATCGGAGCGTACCTGTCGGCGATCGAGACGGCGTACCTCCGCACCGTTCCGAACATGCGTCCAGACTAGCGTTCTTTGTTCGCGACGCTCAAGAGCGAGAGATACGGGTACGGGCAAAAGAGCGAGAGATTCGAGGTGGATCGGGGCGTACCTGTTCGGCGAACGGAACGGCGTACCTCCGCACCGTTCCGAACATGCGTCCAGACTAGCGTTCTTTGATCGCGACGCCGCGCCGATCGGAACGGAGGTACGGTACGGGCAAAAGAACATATCTGGACGCACCTTTATTTGATCGGAACGCTGGTACGGAACGGAGGTACGGTACGATCAAAAGAACATATCTGGACGCACCTTAAGACGATTAGCATCGGCTTACCTTTTGGAAATCCCACTTCACCGATCCACTATGCAACTAATAACATTTCTGTAGAACTACTTCGCCATAATTTTACCCCTCGCCCCTGGTAGATAGTAGGAAGGTTTCAGAGACACAAGAGTTACCTACTTTAGGTACTTATCTAAAGTATCTACCTCAAAATTATGTTTTTAATAGCACCATCAGGAACGTTTAAATTGTAAGTATAAATCAATGTGTAATTGAGATTAATTATTATTAATTACCTAGGTACAGCTATTAGAAAATCACGAATCAATTACAGCAAAATTGATTTAATAATACGTTCACGTCGTCATTAGAAATTGGTCTCAAAACACAAAACAACATCACTAGTCCAGTCAGTACTGGCACTCATGTATGGCGAGGTCAAAATTTGTCATTAGATGAATTCACTTGGAACATATGTAGCTTAGGTAAAACTGAGCTGATTTAGTCCGGTAGCCATCAGCCACCCCTTGGCAGGTAGGGAGGGGTGGCATTTAAAGTTTCACGCCGCCGCACTTCAGAAAAAAAATCATATCTCCTTCATATACCTACCACCTCGAGTGTGATATCATTTTATAATGAATTAGAGATGATGAATTCATGTTTAAAACTTTTAATGTACAGTGTAATAGAAAAAAGGTAAAATATTGACGATAGTTTCAAAAAAAAATTGCTATTTTTTCATTCAACAGTCAGTATCTGTAAAAATACAAATTTTTTGCAATGAAATTTTTTTTATCTAATAGTACATTTATTCAGCTTTTGAAAAATATATACTTTATGTATAGTTATCGTTCAATGTATATCTGAAAAAAAATCGAACATGGTATGCGACGCTGTTTCCAAGCGAAGCGTCTACAATTAATAAGTTAAGTACCTAGGTATAAGTTGTTTTTTTCAATTAAAATATGATAAATCTAAGATGTGTTTTTTATTTTTGGTACAATAATGACACCCTTTCATTTTCATATACATTTTGCAATTCCCGGGAATTCCCAGGAATCGGGTATTTTCGACATTTTGGTACCATAGAAGAAGTTGTTTAGTTTGATGGTCCCTTCTACCGTATTCGGAATTATGAGTTTTTTTTGTAACACCCTGTATATCAAAATAAGATAATTAAAAAATAATTTTGTTAATGATTTTCTTTTTTGGTGTTAAATAAAACACTGCAAGCATTCGTTTGTTACGAAATGCTTAAAATATTGATAATGATTTATGGACAAAAATTAAAAAGAACGTTTATATATTTAAATAAAAATATTTAATTTTCTTTTACTTTTACCTTCAATATCTTCATTGCTTTTGATTTCCCAGGTATGCAAAAACTATCCTGATGGTGGGCAGAATATGGAGGTCCTGGCTTAGTCAAGGGTCTTTTAATACTTGTCGTATTAGTTGTCTCTAAAAGCTTTTGTTTTTTCCCTCTGCTACAATTTACGGTCACAATGTCATTGATATTTTCTTGTTTAAATGTAAAACGAAACGCTTAAATAATATAATAGTTATTAAACTTTTTAACCGCAATATAAACTCCCGTCGTTCCGGGTATCCTGGCGCATATTTTTCGGGATCGGGTTTAAAAAACATCCCGGTAATTCCCAGAAATGGGAACCCAGGAACGCAACCCTAATCACAGTCCAATTTTCATATAAACGAGGTAACTTTGAAGCTTTTGTTCTTCGTCAGGGATTGAACAAGGTGTGGTCTGATGATGGTTATCCAAAGAGTGAATGGAGGAGGTCAAGATCGCTTAAGAAACCCAACGGATCAGAAGAGTCGTTTACACTAGAGACCGTCTGGAGCTTTTAGTGTTACATTTTCCATACTTCTTAATTTTCATTTGATATTTTTTTAAGTTCAACCCTGAGCTAAACCGCTTATCTAATCTGTTAGGTTTTTTAAGCATAATGAGCCTCCGTCATTCATTCTTTAATTTGCCATCATCAGCACACACCTCGTTCAATCCTGGGCAGAGAACCAAAGCTGTAGGTTTACCCCGTTTGTTCGAAAATTGGTCTGTGATTTAATTTTTCTGCTCACGAGTGTACAAAAAATACTCAATGGAAAATATTTTAATTTCTACGGTATATTTATATGCCTAGGTCCTTAAGGAACCTACCTATTAAAACTTTAAAAATTTTTGCAATTTAGTTTTAATATGGTAAGATATTTTCCTCCCTGACCGTTCTCAGATCTAATTTTTTGACGTCACGACGCTTCGTCGTTTTATGACTTTCTTATACATAGATCAAGTCTGTCTATTTTTTTATATAGTCTTTATGACTCTCACAAAAAGATCTAAGTATGTATCAGACCGTAAGATAGTTGAGAGAGACTTTATGACCGTAAGAACATAAGCGGCAGTCGAACGCAAAGTTAAGTTTGTATTCCATACATGTTGTATGAAAAAACCAACTTAACTTGCAATCGCAGACATCTGGAAACACCGTCGCATACCATGTTAGATTTTTTTTCAGATGGAAATTGTATGATAACTATATATAAAGTTTGTATTAGTTTAAAGCTGAATAAATGTTCTTAAAGGTGGTATTTTTTCCTTTGCATAAAATTAGCATTTTAAAAGATACCCGACTGTTGAACAAAAACAATTGTAAACCGATTTTTGACACTTTGGTCAACATATTTTTTTTTCAATGAAACTATACATTAAATGTCCCAAAAATAAATTCCTCATGCCTGCTACAAAAAGAACTAAATATGCATCAAAACATAAAATAGTTAAAAGAGACTATAAGATCGTAAGACCATAAGCGGCAGCCGAACGCAAAGTTAAGTTTGTACTCTATACATTTTGTATGAAAAAACCAACTTAACTTTCAATCGCGGATGTTTGGAAACAGCGTCGCATACCATGTTCGGTTTTTTTTCAGATAGACATTCAAAGATAACTAATATATAAAGTAAATATTTTTAAAAAGCTGAATAAATGTACTTTAAGATAATATTTTCTTTCATTGCACAAAATGATTATTTTTAATAGATACTGACTGTTGAATAAAAAAATAGCAAACTTATTTTTAAACTATCGTCAATATTTTACCTTTTTTCTATGACATTGTACATTTAAAGATTTAAAAATGAATTCCTCATCCTTGATTCATCATAAAATGATATCACACTCGAGGTGGTAGGTATATTGAAGGAGATATGACTTTTTTTCTGAAGTGCGGCGGTGTGAAACTTTAAATGCCACCCCCCCCCCTACCTGCCAAGGGGATCAGCCCCCCCTACCGGGCTGAATCAGCTCAGTTTTACCTAAGGTACATATGTGCCAAGTGAATTCATCTAATGACAAATTTTGACCTTCTGTCACTAATTCCCCAACTACACCTGAAAGAAATGCTACCTAAGTCAGTCGTCAGATTTCGATATTTTTTTTTCATTAAATATAGGTCTAATAGTTCGAATCGATACACAGGATAGTCGTTTGGCACACGTAAGTATAATTTAGGTCAAAACAATTTTTTGTTTTAAATTTCCATGATTATATTTTGGAAGCATGGGAGAGATCACATGACACTATAGGTATTTTCTTCCTATCTCTCGAACCGAAATCAAAAGGTAGGCGTGGCTGGGATAGTGTCAGATGGATCAGTTGTTAGGATGGGATAGGATGGACCTCAAGGGTCAATACTTGGGCCTCTTCTCTTCCTAATATACATAAATGATGTTAAGGAAATGACAGAAATAACACTATTTGCCGATGACACCTCTTTAACTTTTTCCTTGGATAGAAAGAACTACAAATACGGTGAAAGTAATATTAACGAAACTTTAAATAAAGTATCCCATTGGTTCACTGCCAATAATCTTTTATTCAATGCTAAAAAAACGAAATGCCTAAAATTTTCACCCCCAAATAGTCAGAGGTATCTCCTATGTGGATATGACAATGCAACAATAAATGATAACACTGTAGACACTAGTTCATAGAAGTATTTTGAAACTATCAAATAATTCCTAGGAGCGAAATAAAAAAAAATTTTTTTCGAACAAACTAAATACCACAAAAACAAGTACGAAATTAAACAGCCTTTGTAAATATTGGTTACTTACATGGTAAGAGCGGCAACAGCGCGGTGTTAGATCACAGAATAGTATTGACAGGTGACAAGCCGCGAAATGAACTTTTGGCACCATTTAATGCTGAATTAAAACAGTGTTTTTAACCGACTTCAAAAAAAGGAGGAGGTTCTCAAGTCGACGGTTTTTTTTTTTTTATTTTTTTTTTTTTTTATGTATGTTTTAACATAGCTTCGTCAGTTGTTACCCGATTTGTACAATTCTTTTTTTAACTCAAAGAACATAGTTCGTGTGTGGTCCCATAAATTTTTTACAGAGATCTGGCCAGTAGTTTTTTCATAATCCTGAAAAATATCAATTATTTAGCTCGCCATCGCACGAGTTTTTATGGAATTTCGGACATAACTTCTTTGTTTATGAACCGATTTAGATGATTTTTTTTTATTTGAAAGGGTATACTTCAAGAGTGGTCACAATTTAATTTCATTGTTATTGGACTTCGAACTTCGAAGATACATAAAGGAACTCTTCAAAATCAAATAGTATAAGTAAAGTGATTTAGGTTTTGGTAAGTTTATGGCAATCCAAAACAAACCAAATCATGGTTTGCGATGCAACGTTCTGGACTAGACTTGGACTACGATGACACAACGGAACTCCTCAAAAACAAACAGCGTAAATTTGGAAATCGAGTTCTGGGCATTTTACCATTGAAAATATTATAATTGAGTTCTGGGCATTTGAAAATATTATAATATAAAGTAAAAAAATATTTACACGCTGCGCTTACATACCTACCACTAAAAAGTTGAAAATAAAAAAGCTTTTTAAAAAAAAAAGAAAAACCGCCTTCAAAAAACTGAAAACAAAAACAGCTTAAAAATTAAATACCTCTAAAAAGCAAGAAATAATATTCGAATCATTCGTTACACAAATCAATATTAATAAAACACGTCTAATGAAGTCGGGTGGGGCTTTAAGAAAAAAATGAAGTTGTCCTCCAGCCCCACCCGACTTCAATAGACGTGTTTTATTAATATTGATTTGTGTAACGAATGATTCGAATATTATTTCTTGCTTTTTAGAGGTATTTAATTTTTAAGCTGTTTTTGTTTTCAGTTTTTTGAAGGCGGTTTTTTCTTGATATCTACGGCAGCGACTCGAGCTACGGCATCATGTAACAACGCTGTCCATACGGCAATTTTCATTGCTGAGATTTTTCAAAACCATGGCAATTAATTATATTTTTTTTTCTTTTTACGGTAACTTTTTATTTTGCTAAATTTGAATGTTTGAATCCTAAATCACTGATTTAAAGTTATTCTGTCCACCGAATACCTAGTCACAAATTGAATATTTCTTGTATGCTTTGGACAGCGGACAAACACAAATGTTACCATAATATCTCTGTCGGTATGTCCGTAGAGATAAAAATAAATTAAAATCATGTAAGTGTACTCGAAAACAGTGAAATAGTAGAAGTAATACTTATTCGTATTATATCAGATTTTAATAAGACTGCGTCAATGAGACGTCAAGTCATCATCGACATGCTCTTTGGGCGTTTTTGTGTTGTGTTGTACAAAAAGTAAACAGAATAAAAATAAAATATTAAAAAGTCACTGACTAAAAATTACAGTATAATAGTGAAAACATTATACCATAGTTGAATGAATTTTCTCCACTACTAGCACTTAGAGAACACATATCGTCATATCTGTTGCTATGAAAAATAAAAAACCGGACAACGAGCATTCACAAAAAAAACTGTCGCTGTCAAGTGTCAACATATTTTCCGCTTGTGCTTTTGAGTATTTTAGGTTATTTTAACTTATTCGAAAATAATATCGGACTTGTAATGGCTGTTGTAATGTAACAGTCCCTAAGTAGAGTTCATGATACTACTAAAACCGCAGTTTTCAGCGAAACGATATTGTTAACGTTTGAATCTGTTTAATAAAATACAGGTTGGTTTGAAGTGCATTTATTTAAATTTCCTTAAAACTTTAAAGAAACATCACTGTAGGTAAACGTGTAGACAAGGTGTAGGCTCAGACCAAATAAAAAAGGGAAGACGGAGTCTTCTGAACGACGCAGTGAGGCCGATAATAAAACTACGCTATGGCGTGTAATACACAGTTACACGCACACACATGTAACGAAACTACGCTATTTCTTAACAGCCAGCGTGCGAAGCGGACGTATTAAAAAAATAACGTAGTTAAAAACGTGTTTAAGTAGTTTAATTAAAGTAAGTAATTTAATCATAATAAATACTCATTTTTATACAGGTAAAAGATTTCGAAACGTTGTCAACTTTATTGTTTGTTCGAAGTCGATTTTGTCTCATTCGCACATTTTTAAATGACACGCAATTAAAAATGACTCTTACGGCTTGAGGATAAGGTACAATTCGGCAACAGTGTGTTAATTTATACTGATGTAGGGGTTTTTAACTTGTCGGCAATAGCTTAGTAATAGATACAGCATGTAGAAAACGTTAAAAACGAAAAAATGATTCTTGTGACTAAACTACTGGATATTTTTCATTGTTATTTTACAGGCAGACTGGGAGCGTTACTAGATATACGAAATTTAATTTATTGTCGCATTGACCTCGCCACTTTGGACGGGAAAAGTTTAAAACTAGTTAATAATTCTATATTTTTGGAAATTAACATAGACGGTTTATTAATTTACAGTGGGGTCAACACATTAAAGGGCTTGCAAAAAAACTTAGCTCCGCTGCATATGCAGTAAAAAAGAGCTACGGCTAGACTGGTTTATTTCGCTTCGGTATTTTACTCTGGGGGTCGGCAGCTGATGTGAATTCGATATTCATACTACAGAAGAGGGCTGTGAGATTTATTTATAATATGAAACGACGCGAATTATTAAGAGATAAATTCAAAAGTATTAATATATTAACATTAACTACCTTCCTTATTCATATTTGTTGTTAACATAATGTATGTCCGGAAAAATCTACACCTCTTAAATTAAAAAACAAAATGCTGTTCATCGCTTTAACACTAGGAATAAGAATAAATTAACGATTCCTTTTTTCAGACTCAAAAAAGTCATAATGAGCAAGTCCTTTGTAGGCTGCGGGCTGCGGGGTTTGTTTTTATAACAAAATACCCGACGATGCCACAGCTCTGACAGACTCTAAATTTAAAATTTTCATCAAGAAAGCTTTAATACAGAAGGCCTACTATAAAGTTGCCGATTATATTGCAGATAAATCCGCGTGAAAATAGAATTATTGCTCTGTGCTGGTGATTCACACCCACTGGCTATAAATAAATAAGTTGTATAATATAAGCATGGACGAAAAAATATAAGGACCGACAATCTCATACTTCAAAACGTAAACTGATTTTTAGTACCAAAAGTTGTGACAGATGTCCCTACGTGTTCCGTTTGGAGCAAAATCGTGAATTTTTTACCGCACGCAAGCATACCCTTGCAGCACAAACCGAGCATGCTATTCGATCGTAAACCACACCACAAGTATTTCACTAGATGGCGCTGTGTAACGAATGATAGTTTTTTTTTTTTGATATTTAGTAAATGATAGATAACAAAATGAAATTAAAAAAGTACGTAAGTACTACGTTAGTAAATAATAAAATGTATTAAAAGGTGGTTTTACAGTAATATAAAATAAAAAATGACGACAGTCGGAAATTTCAATATTTAGTACCTACCTACATGATATGGACGAAAATTAACAAAATGAAATAGGTAGGTACCTACCTAACACAAAAGTAGATACCTACGTCAAAAAATATAGATAAAAATATGAATTAAAAATGCCTCTAGAGACATGAACTATTATGTATTCTGTGTCTAGTAGATAGAGTACAAACTTACTTAGGTACCTACCATATTAATTTATTACTCAATTAGGTACCTACATTACACAATTTTAAGCATGCCATTTCAAGACTGTCTTGAAATAGGTAGGTACCTACTGCGCGCATTTACACCACACAGTTTCTCGCACGCTCGACCGCGCTTACTGTCATAGTAAAGGAAAGAAAGTAGGTCTTTAATAAGTATATTTTTAACGTAGTGTCGGAGTTATCCACATTGTAGTTTTCGACTTTGTTTTATTTGCTGTCACAGTAAAAAGCTTTTAAAAAAAAGCAAAACCTCCTTCAAAAACCTTAAAAAAACAGCTCTATAAAAAGCAAGAAATAATGTAGGTACAAATCTATTAATTAAAACACGTCTATTGAAGTCGGGTGGAGTGGAGCTGGAAGTATTTTTCTTACTTATTGTATTGTTTATATTCTAAAAGCCCCACCCCACCCCACCCGACTTCAATAGACGCGTTTTAATTAATAGATTTAAACATTATTTCTTGCTTTTTATAGAGCTGTTTTTGTTAAGTTTTTGAAGGAGGTTTTGCTTTTTTAAAAAGTTTTTTATTTTTAACTTTCTTGTGGTAGGTATGTAGATAAGCGATGATTTTATAAAATAAAACGTTATAATGTTTCACATTTTTCAATTGTATAGGTACATACAAAACTTAATAACAAAAATATAAAAGTGTATGAAACAGCTGATTTTATTTTCGCGATCTTTATCTTTACTTAATATTATGAATGCAAAAGCCCGTTTGTTTGTCACGTCTTAACTACTCAACCGATAATCGTGAAATTTTCTGGGTCCACTGGTATCGAAAAAACAATATATTCAATATTTTAAGTGAGTTTAAGCAATTGCTTAGTGAATAATTATACGGTAGGTTTTATTTTTGCCTTCGATGTTTACTAACTTAAGTCCCGCAAAGCGTACGAATGAACGACAACGCGCGGCCGCGGGGGCGAGACGTGGCAACTGCGTCACGTGGCACTCGCGCTTGAAGTGTTTTGAGCATAGCAGAGATCCCGTGTCGGCAAGAGCTGTCTAGGGGGGGGGGGGCGGGGCGGCGGCTTTACAATAAAGCTTTATTGTTTTACAATAAAGTATGATTAGTTATTTGTTGTTTTACCGTAAGCGTACTACCAGGGGCCCTATTTTTGAATCGATCGACTAGTATCGAGCGCTCGTTTCTACTGATTTTCGTTCGACAAATAAACTCAAATGTATGAGCTGTCGAACGAAAATCTGTAGAAACGAGCGCTCGACGCCAGCTGAGCGATTCAAAAATAGGGCCCCAGCTGTCCGATTTGACTAAACTTTTAACGCCGTCGCGCAATCAGAAGAAAAGTTTTGAAATTACTAGTTACTGTTATAGTTAGTTAATATTGACGAGTTATATAAGGTGGTACCAAATGATCTGATGATACTTAAACAGGTGATAGTGTTGCTTAAACTGATTAACTTTCTCCAAGGAACATAGGTCGAAAAACGAAAAAAAAATTTCATACTCCCATACAAAATGTACTGGTCAGCTGACCGACTTACTATGGAAAGGCGAAAAAAAAATTCGTTTTTCGACCTATGTTCCATAGAGAAAGTTGTTCAGTTTAAGCAACACTATCACCTGTTTAAGTATCATTAGATAATTTGGTACCACCTTATATACTTAGATGTTTTTCACAACTAAAATCAATCGATTAACTGAAGGTATACATACACATTCAACCACGTAATACCTAGGGTTGCCAACTTTTTTTACAAGATAAAAGTATACTAAGGTCGGAAAAGAAAAATAAAGAGTATTTTAGAATAATGAACAGTAGTAGTATATTTTTTGTGTTCTGTGTCTAGAAACGCGGTCTGCACTGCATCGTGCGCTTAAAACCTAGTGTTGGGCGTTTACATATTAAACCGATCTATGAATACCAGTGATGCCCGCTGAAAACAGTATTTTTGTATACTTTTTATATGTTCGACAGTAAAAAGTATAATGTAGTGAAAAACAGTATAATACTGTTTTTAACAGTATAGTTGGCAACCCTAGTAATACCTCAACTCAACACGATCGCCCCGATTCACGTTGGCTGGCGAACTCCGAAGTTAGCCGATTGACACACGACAATTCACGAAGACCAAATTTCGGCTGAGCCGAAAGTTTTGGCCAATATTTGGTCGATACTAGTTTTTTGGCCGAAACTGGCCGTAACCGAAACCGAAACTTCGGTCGGTCACTATTAAATTGTCAATGAACAGTGATCCGCGGCAACTTCACTCGATAATGTATGGTGTTTCTGAATTTGGTCACATTTGTTGGACAAAGTCAAATTAATCGCATTTGTAAAACACGTGATAGATTGTACAACTACCTACGTAGGTAATAAAAGCTTTGCAGTAATACCACAGAATACATAATAGGTAATACCTGGAGTATTCAATAATGAGTAGTTTTTTTTGTAAATAACAGTCGCTTTTTCCATGTTGATTATTCTGTTACCTACTTAATGTAAACATTATAATTTATTAATTATTTTTTGTTGGTTGAATGCATTGAAAATACATTTCAATGGTTGAATGTTACATTTTATTATGTCTTGCTTGTAAAATAAATATTATATTGGTTGAATAAAATGTGTTTTTTCATCAGTTTTCGCCACTTTGTTGTAAGATTTCGTTCGTCGACGTTCATATATTATGTCGGCATTCTCGATCTCGTTCTCGGTCCTCGTTCTCGGCAGAAAAAAACAAACGTTTTCTGCAGACGAAAAATGTGAGTGGTAGGTATTCAATATGGTTCAATTGGGCTCGTTTGAATCGTCTTGACGAGTACAATACTTTATTTATTGGGAGATAGTTTCCAGAGTCTGATGATGGAGCCGGAAGAATTCCACTGTAACTCCGTGATAAATAAAACCATGCAACCCCATCGAGTTAGAGCTCGTTTGAATCGTCTTGACGAGTGCTCCGATAGAAGATGGTATTTTTATAGTCCTAGCTCGTTAACTAATAAGCAGAAAATAATAAGAAAATTTACTGAAAAAAATATTTTTTGTTAACACATTTTTAAAACGGACTAAAAATTATAAAAAACAGACTAAAAACATTAAAACGGACTAGTAAAAACAGACTAAAAAGCATCGAAATGTTAATACATTTCGATGCTAAAAAGTATAAATTTCGTCCATGCCGATTACCATGCCGATATAATACCTACCTACCTACCATTACATTTTAATGTTCTACCTACATATTATATCAATGAAACTAAACATTTTTGCTAAGGAGACTCATAATAATATACATTACTTTTTAACTTTTCCGATCTTTTCTTTTACCTACTCGTAAGTATATTATTTAATATTTTATTAGTACCTATATAAAAATAGTATTGTGAATGCTAAACCTATTCCAAATTTAAAATACGTTTTGTAGTTTTGAACGCCATCTACCCATTTTTCTTCGAACTATTAGAACACGGTAGAACAACGAGCAGACGTAAGCTTTTTGCGACGGCAGCGATCCATGCGGAAAATGCAAGGAAACCTATAAGGAGCTCGATTACGAACGCCATCTAGGTTTAAGGCACGTGCCGGACTACAGCTGGGCCACAAAAAAAAAGTTGGAAATCTTACTTTTTGACTATGCCATGATGAAGTCGATAATTTGTCGGAATTTGTCGCCAAAAACCAGATTTTGTCGGTCTTCCGTTTACGAGATACGTGTGGCCCAGCCGAAGAGACGTCTCTACAACTGGGCCACACAGATCTCGAAAACGGAAGGTCGTAGCGAAAATCTGATTAGTCGTATGTGTAGCCGGTATTTTGTCGGAATTTGTCGCCAAAAACCAGAGTTTGTCGGTCTTCCGTTTACGAGATACGTGTGGCCCAGCCGAAGAGACGTCTCTACAGCTGGGCCACACAGATCTCGAAAACGGAAGGTCGTAGCGAAAATCTGATTACTCGTATGTGTAGCCGGTATTTTGTCGGAATTTGTCGCCAAAAACCAGAGTTTGTCGGTCTTCCGTTTACGAGATACGTGTGGCCCAGCCGAAGAGACGTCTCTACAGCTGGGCCACACAGATCTCGAAAACGGAAGGTCGTAGCGAAAATCTGATTACTCGTATGTGTAGCCGGTATTTTGTCGGAATTTGTCGCCAAAAACCAGAGTTTGTCGGTCTTCCGTTTAGGAGATACGTGTGGCCCAGCTGTAGAGACGTCTCTTCGGCTGGGCCACACAGATCTCGAAAACGGAAGGTCGTAGCGAAAATCTGATTACTCGTGGGTGTAGCCGGTATTTTGTCGGAGTTTGTCACCAAGAACCAGATTTTGTCGGTCTTGCGTTTAGGAGATACGTGAGGATACGCTGTGGAGACCTTTCTACCTGGATCTTGAGAAAGGAAGGTCGTAGCGAAAATCTGATAACTCGAGTGTGTAGCCGTTAGTTTGTCGGAGTTTGTCACCAAGAATCAGAGTTTGTCGATCTTGCGTTTAGAAGATATTTGAGGATATGCTGTAGAGACCTTTCTACCTGGATCTCGAGAACGAAAGGTCGTAGCGAAAATCTGATAACTCCTATGTGTAGTCGGTAGTTCGAGCGAGTTTGTCGCCAAATACCAGAGCTTGATCGCCTTACGTTTACGAGATAAATGTGATTTGAATGTACCTTCGCGAATGTACATTCGCGTACAACTGTGTTTGAAATAATTATACTACTTTAATGAATGCATGCATGCATGCTATCTAGGTAAAAATTTAGAATACTTGAGCACGAATTTGGTGGTTTTGAGGGAAGGGGGGAGGAGGGGGGGAGGTAACCTCCCCCCTGGTGGTACTCCCATTCCGCGGAAGTACATATTTGCAGAGATATTGATATAAATGAATACACAAAAAAGTTATGATAACAGCCAAATTGCTGTTGTTTTTCGGCAATTAAAGGAGGGAGAGAGGGGGAGGGAAGG
Organism: Agriphila tristella; assembly: GCA_928269145.1. Classification (NCBI taxonomy): domain Eukaryota; kingdom Metazoa; phylum Arthropoda; class Insecta; order Lepidoptera; family Crambidae; genus Agriphila; species Agriphila tristella. The sequence continues at coordinate 21,714,096 of OV743436.1, read as the reverse complement.
GAAACAACTCCCTCTTCCAATCCCCATCCGTCCGTGATGCGTAGTTTTCAAGAAATATTTTTTTGTGTAAACATAACCTCAAAACAAAAAATTTAGAAATTAAGCAGAGGAGGCTAAAAAGAGGTGGGTAAAGGGGAAGGGACGTACGTACAAAATTTCGCACGTAAAAAAAGTAGTTTCTGGCGCTTCGCCGGCCGCTACCGCGGCACGCTCGCTTCGCTCGCTCGGCTCGCGCGCTGGGTTCATGTACACCTAACATGCTCGTCGCTACGCTCCTCGCACCTATCACGTGACCTGCGGTCTTTGATTCACCATCGCAACAATTTAGCAGTGCTACCAACCTAGTGCGCCGCCATTAAACGTCAAGAATGACGACACTGGTTTAAAAATTAGACTTAGATCTTTATTTTTTTCGAAAAATAAGTGTTTCCGCGGAAAATGAATATGTGCATTAGAATCTCTGCATGTTTTATAATAAGGTAGTAAACTCACTATATATAATTTCGTGCTCAAGTTTTCTAAATCCAATCCGCCCTGAATTAGCTTTAACGGTCACCCATCCGACACCTGACCGGACCGAGTGTTGCTTATAAAACGTTACCAGCAACTAGGGACCGACCGAACACACTTTTCACCGAGAATCGAGACCGCGATTAAAAAATAGTCTCGGCCGAGACCGAGACCGAGATTTTTGTTTTTTTTTAAGTTACTATAAAATGGCAAAAAAAAAGCAAATCGATGTACTATGGGCAACAGCGTCGCTTAATCAGTTTGCAACAAAATTCGCGTGCGCGTGTATCGCCCTTGCACGAACTAAACGTATTATTATATTATTACAAAATTGCTTTCTTGTGGTTTGACATTAGGATATTAAATATATTTTAAGGTGTATTTTACAAAAAATAAATTAACCACATCGGATCTGCAGGAGCCTAAACTTGGTATATTTTGAAAATGTGTTTTGATTTAATTTAAAACAAGACAGTGGCTGAAATGTATTAATTTAATATATTTTAAGAACCGGCTTAGCAATACATGATAGGATTTAGAACAAAAAATTTTTTTCCCCATACAAAAAGATTACCCATAACTCCTCTCCTAAGGGAAGAATTTTTAAGAACTGCGGGTCCAAAATATTGTTTTGACTTCAAGTATACTTGTGCCAAACGGCTATGCTGTAGATGGGTTTGAGGTTTTCCATTGATTTTGAGCTCGTACGCCAACCACACCACTATATTAATATAACATTCACATTCTTAAATGGTAAAACTAAACTAGGTACCTACCTACACAAGTCATCAAAAAAATACCAAAAGACTGAAATCAACAATTTTGATTTGATTTGATTAATCACAGTGAAGGATGCGTCAGCGTATGCCCTGTGGCATGCGTAACAGCGTTAGTTTCAATTACGCATGCCTCAGCGAAGAAGAAAGTGCAAGACAAAAGCGCACGAGTGTAATCTCAGGCCTACGTAAGTAGGTACTAATAGGCCGAGATTCTCGGCCATTTTAGCCGAGCCGAGACCGAGACATAATTTTTGGCCGATACTGGCCGAGATCTCCAGCGAAGTTTTAAATTGTAATTTCGATTTTATATTCTTTTTCCATACAAAATTTGAACCCCATTTTCACCCCTTAAGGGGTTAAATCATGTCCACCGTATTGGACTTCAAAATAAATGTTATTTTCGTAATCGTCATCCTAGAAAATCGTAATAACGACATCCATATCGATTTTTGGGTTTTTTACCCCATTTCACCCCCATAGGGGTCAAAATACTAACAATAACGATATAAGTTGCGTTAGTTTTCTATCCATAAGCTTAAATAATAAATTTAGCTATTTTTACTTCGTAAATGAAGGATTTTCTTTACACAAATTTATCCCCCTTTTCACCCCTTCGGGAGTAGAATTTTCAAAAACGCTGAGATACGTGTACATTAATATTCAATCGTTAGCCTAAACACAAAATTTGAAGATCCTAGCTTTGAAACTGAGGGACTTTCATACAAACTTTGGACCCCCGTTTCACCCCCTTGGAGGGTGAGTTTTGAAAAATACTTTCTTAGTGCACCCCTAGACCTCATAAGGAACCTACGTGCCAAATTTGGTGTCTCTATACCAAGCGGTTTGGGCTGTGCGTTGATATGTCAGTCACCAATCAGTATCTTCTTTTATATATTAAGATAAATAAATTGCACATCAATCATACCATACTTTACGTTGTTTTCACTTGTTTTATTTTATTGACCATTTTCCTAAAGGTATATCGATAAATAACCAAATAAAACCTCATGAAACTCACTTAGCATGTCGTACTCATTAAATTACTACTTACATTTTTAGGACAGATGTACGCGACTGTACGATACACCACGTATATAGAGTAGGAGACCAGATACCAAACGTTGTCGATACAATAAACGTTGAATACATCAATTACTATTCGAAAAATTAATTGAAATCTTTCATATTTCCTCACTAAATTCTTTTAATCATATAAATTTTGGATTTAATATTAACTATGTACATAAAATAATACAAATCAACTATACTGCTTACGCATTTTGGATAAGGCTCTAAGACTATAATCATAAAAAAACAAAACCCTTATTTCTCTGGAAAGGGGAGTCGACCAAGTCTGTAACTTAAGGACAAACTCGGGAAAACTACCGGCTACACATACGAGTAATCAGATTTTCGCTACGACCTTTCGTTCTCGAGATCCAGGTAGAAAGGTCTCTACAGCATATCCTCACATATCTTCTAAACGCAAGATCGACAAACTCTGATTCTTGGTGACAAACTCCGACAAACTAACGGCTACACACTCGAGTTATCAGATTTTCGCTACGACCTTCCTTTCTCAAGATCCAGGTAGAAAGGTCTCCACAGCGTATCCTCACGTATCTCCTAAACGCAAGACCGACAAAATCTGGTTCTTGGTGACAAACTCCGACAAAATACCGGCTACACCCACGAGTAATCAGATTTTCGCTACGACCTTCCGTTTTCGAGATCTGTGTGGCCCAGCCGAAGAGACGTCTCTACAGCTGGGCCACACGTATCTCCTAAACGGAAGACCGACAAACTCTGGTTTTTGGCGACAAATTCCGACAAAATACCGGCTACACATACGAGTAATCAGATTTTCGCTACGACCTTCCGTTTTCGAGATCTGTGTGGCCCAGCTGTAGAGACGTCTCTACAGCTGAGCCACACGTATCTCCTAAACGGAAGACCGACAAAATCTGGTTCTTGGTGACAAAATCCGACAAAATACCGGCTACACATACAAGTAATCAGATTTTCGCTACGACCTTCCGTTTTCGAGATCTGTGTGGCCCAGCTGTAGAGACGTCTCTTCGGCTGGGCCACACGTATCTCGTAAACGGCAGACCGACAAACTCTGGTTTTTGGCGACAAATTCCGACAAAATACCGACTACACATACGAGTAATCAGATTTTCGCTACGACCTTCCGTTTTCGAGATCTGTGTGGCCCAGCTGTAGAGACGTCTCTTCGGCTGGGCCACACGTATCTCGTAAACGGAAGACCGACAAAATCTGGTTTTTGGCGACAAATTCCGAATTTTTTTTTGTGGCCCAGCTGTAGTCCGGCACGTGTTTAAGGCGGAATTTTGGCCTACGTTTTTATGATATGTGATTGTCGGTCCTTATATTTTTTCGTCCATGATATAAGTAATTTGATTTAATTCGTACAAACAATGGGCGTAGCGAAGGGGGTGTGATTTGGGGTTCGACCCCCCCCCCCCCCTCCCGCTGGACAAAAAGACTTAATACTTTTTTCAGTCAAGCATTTTTTAAACATGCACCGACCCCCTAAAAACTGGCCAAGTTTTGTCTTGGAGATAATCAGCCCGCCCACTGACCTGATTGTTTTTTTTTTTAATATTCCATATATACCTATCATTGTTCTTGAGGTTAAATACGCAGAATCTGTGTTAAATATGAGGATACTTACGACGGACGGATTGGACGCACAGCGTCCCAAATACCAATTACTTTTTTTGCTAGGGTAATGTTTAAAACGTGACCCCAGCAGCTAAATCTGTTTTTCTCAAATATCTTAAAAACTACAATTCACACAAATGTTATTAGTAAACAAATTTCTCCTCATGACAAACTAATTATCTGATAAGGTCTCATATCTCTAAAGCACAACTTTTTACTGGAGTACCCGCCGATCTGCCCATTGCCAGTGATAAGAATCCTGACCTTGCAACTCAGAAACTACAGAGAGGAAATTTCGTACTATCAAGATCATAGAACACGACACGAAAGTGATTCTTTCCAGCAGGGCCTTCGTTTCTCTATGAACATGATAGTAAGAAATTCCAAAATGGGTGTAAAATATAGTAAATTAAAAAAAATCAAAACAGGGGTAATAAATAGTAGAAAATCCAAGCTATTTTTTTCCACCTAAAGAAATGAGAAAATCTTCAATGGTCGTGGCAGGAAGAACAACACAATAAATCGGCGACAATTATAATACCATTTTCACTTCTCATGCTCGTAAAGTTCGTCTTTATGTTGGGTATAGGCTGCATAAAATCGCTTTTTTTGCTCTAGTGCATAAAGTAAAATCTTCGTCTAAGTCTCAGACTTTAAGACAAAGGTCGTCAGGTAAACAGCCACACACGCAATTTAACTTCGTTGAATTAACTTGTTATTTCATTGTTTCTTCATTTTTTGTTGTGTTATACTTTTTTATTTTTGAAAATGGGTATCAATTTTTTTACGAGGCCTTGATATTTTTTTTTTATTTTTGAATATGGTTGTCAAATGAAAGGCCTTGATGAGCACATTCCAAAATTATATTTTATTGTATTAAAAAAAAGTTTTTTTTTTAATTTTTGAATATGGGTATTAAATGAAAGGTCTTGATGAGCACATTCCAAAAATATATAATTTGTCACTAAAATTAAAGAAAAATTGTTTTTTTTTTATATTTTACATTATTGTTGTTTAATTTCCTCACAATCGAAGTGAAAAGCAGAGTGTATAACTCGTACATAAAACCCATTTTACCCTCGACTTGACTATCCACCCTCGCCTGCGGCTCGGGTGGATATATACGTCTCGGGTAAAATGATGCGTTTTATGCACTTGTTGTACAATCTACTATTCGCACAAAATCCATCATTTTTCGATGTTGACTGTGAAAATTAATTACAAAAATGCAGAAAATGATCCGAGTGAACTATGATAATATCAACAACTTTCCTAGTATACTCGTATGAAGCTTACTCCTACTAGTCCACTCGGTCCGAGCAGGCTCTGATCATGTCAACGCGGCATTACCGTGGTTTTATATTTGGATGGAATTACTTATGTGTGTTAGCATGGTGTTAGTAAGGTTTTGCAGTTTTAATACTTAAAAAAAAGAGATTTCTATTTAATTTACTTTATTGTTGGTTAACATCTTGTATAATTTACACGAAATGGCGAAGGACAATTTCGCAATTTCCACATGTTTAATTCCCCTTACACTCAATTAGAGATAGGTGTGCAAATGATCACCATGCTATGGAAACAAGCGTCCACATAATAGGTAATTTTACTAAGAAGACTGACTCAATTAAATTATCATGTCGCAAGTGTTAGTTTTATTTACGTCAGGAATCATTAAATTACAAAATAACAATATCCATATACTTTAAGCTCCTGCAAAATATGAGAGATTAGTTCAATGATACATTATTGTCATGTAAAATTATTTTATATCTATTAGAAATTAATCCACATTAGTTATTTGGTATTCAGCTCTGGCCGAACATGCATTGCATACATCTGCAAACATTGGAATGTGAAATTTAATAAAAAGCAAATAATTTACAACTTTCCACTAATTGCCTGTGCGAATGTGATAATTATTAGAAATGGACACTCCATTAATAATAATCAGGATATTTCTTTAATGTCATATATAATTTAATTATAAATATCTCTACAGATCTTCTTAGATACATTTCAGAATGCAAAGTTCGCGGGAGTCGAATGAACTATGTCCATATTTAGATACACCACAAACCGTAGACACTGTTCGTTTCGGTTTATCACTCAGTAACATCGGGGCATTGTCTCTTAGGGGAGGTTTTGTCGTCGGCCGGTTCTTTCCTCTTGAGGGATTTGATATCTTTGCTTTCTTCTGTTTGTTCTGACTGGTCAGTCTTTTCTGGTGTGTCTTCGAGCCTGTCGTTTGTGTCTTCAGAGCTGTCGGCCGAGGGGTCAGCGAGGTCTGCGTCATCTTCATCTTTGTCCAGGTACTCGCTGACGTCAGTGGTGGCCTCGAGCCGCTCGGCGGCTTGTTGCGAGGTGGTGTTCTGGGCGCACTCGCTCGAGCGCTTGTTCACGCTGATCCGCGCGGTGAGCGCTTTGTATAACTGGTGTATGTCTGCTGGTGCACCCTGTGAAAGAGATTTCATTAGTAAATTTCTGATAGACTACAATTTGCAATTTATATTTTAGTTACACATATTAGTGTATGCGTAACCGCAGCAAAATGTTGCGTCTTAGAGAAATAAGAGTATTACAGATATTTAGTTCATAGTAAGATGCAATTTGTTTAAGTATAGCAAAATGTGTGCAAGTTGTACTTTCGAAGTTATTCGAGAAAAACTGATTTTGCTGGGGTAACGTTACCCCAGCAAAATGTTTTTTAAAAAAGGCGTTTAGCCTGGAACCAAGTACATCAAAAGATAGCTTTTGACGAGTTATTAATGAGTACCAATAGCAAAATCTGTGCATCTTATAGTTTTTGAGATATTCAAGATTTTGCTGCGGTAACGTTTAGGGATTTCCCATATCTCAAAAACTGTTTGTCGCAGAAGTTTGAAAAAAATACCAGTTATAGGCCTTAATTTGTTTAAATTTGTTTAAATATAAGTATTTCGATTCATCAACAGATATCGATATAATTAATTGTTTTTTAATAACTGGAAAAAGTCGATTTACTCCTAAACTAGTACATTTGAAAACAAATAAAAAACAATTACATATACCCATGATCTACCCCTTTAAGGTGTACAAATCTGGATTAACAAACTTTACGCGATATGAAGATATAAAGAGATTTCATCAAATTTCAAGCTACTTATCAATTTTCTACTTTGGCGATCGAATACGCAGCTCCCTATAAATACAAAACGATAGACTATAGGGAACACATTAGTGTATTTTGTTAAAAAACATCCCTGAAAGTTTCAGCTTTAAATCTCTGATGGATTAAAAATTATTCAAAAACCAAGAAAGTGCCAGCAATTCTCCTATAAACCGACTAAATTACGGAGGTTACGAAAAAGCGATCGCGCCATACTTGAGCGTAACCATCTGGAAAAAATAGCATAATAGTCATTTTTAGGTGGTACAGTCGCGTAAAAAGATTTTGTTTCTTTGTTTGTTTGTCCACTTTAGCAAACTATTTTATACTAGCTTACCGATAAGATAGAAACTTGAAACTTTGAACATAGCTCCAGCACTGGAAGACAATGCAATATTATTGTGTCAATGACTAATTTTTAGGGTTCCGTACCCAAAGGGTAAAACGGGACCCTATTACTAAGCCTCCGCTGTCCGTCTGTCTGTCTGTCTGTCACCAGGCTGTATCTCATGAACCGTGATAGCTAGATAGTTGACATTTTCACAGATGATGTATTTCTGTTGCCGCTATAACAACAAATATTTAATTTAATTTAAATTAAATTTTTAATTAACAAAAAACAATGAATGCAAAAATCTCAAATTTAAGAATATTTTTTATTATTTTTTATTTTACAAAAGTACCCGTTCAACGCATTCATCAATTAACTTATACTATTAGATAAGTTGAACCACGTTTCTTTTTAGTTCTGGTCTAAAAATCTGGTAGTAATTAGGTAAGTATTGCTAATAACGAATGTAGTCGAAAATAGCTAATGTAATAATATAACCTCTACATAAAACAATTTAGATTTCAGCTACATGGGTATTTTTCTGCTTGACTGTACTATATATCAGTTATTAGGTTGCTAATTTCAGTAGGACATCCGCAAGTATGGCGCGATCGCTTTTTCGTAACCTCCGTAATTTAGTCGGTTTATAGGAGAATTGCTGGCACTTTCTTGGTTTTTGAATAATTTTTAATCCATCAGAGATTTAAAGCTGAAACTTTCAGGGATGTTTTTTAACAAAATACACTAATGTGTTCACTATAGTCTATCGTTTTGTATTCATAGGGAGCTGCGTATTCGATCGCCAAAGTAGAAAATTGATAAGTAGCTTGAAATTTGATGAAATCTATTTATATCTTCATATCGCGTAAAGTTTGTTAATCCAGATTTGTACACCTTAAAGGGGTAGATCATAGGTATATGTAATTGTTTTTTATTTGTTTTCAAATGTACTAGTTTAGGAGTAAATCGACTTTTTCCAGTTTTTAAAAACAATTAATTATATCGATATCTGTTGATGAATCGAAATACTTATATTTAAACAAATTTAAACAAATTAAGGCCTATAATTGGTATTTTTTTCAAACTTCTGCGACAAACAGTTTTTGAGATATGAGAAATCCCTAAACGTTACCGCAGCAAAATCTTGAATATCTCAAAAACTATAAGATGCACAGATTTTGCTATTGGTACTCATTAACAACTCGTCAAAAGCTATCTTTTGATGTACTTGGTTCCAGGCTAAACGCCTTTTTTAAAAAACATTTTGCTGGGGTAACGTTACCCCAGCAAAATCAGTTTTTCTCGAATAACTTCGAAAGTACAACTTGCACACATTTTGCTATACTTAAACAAATTGCATCTAACTATGAACTAATTATCTGTAATACTCTCATTTCTCTAAGACGCAACATTTTGCTGCGGTTACGCATACCATATTAGTTTTAAAAGACAGTTAAAACTCACGATGAGGGACAGCTTGACATACTACTGCGCCAGGGGCGGTGATCCTGAGCGATTCCAGCTCTTCCCACCACCATGGCGGGCCACAGCTTGGTGTTTATTTCAAGCATATAGGCACAGAATAACTAATAGTACAAGTACAGAAGCAGCACTCCGAAAAGTCATTTTTCTCAAACATGCTTGGAAATTCGAACATTATTTTGACAACCTTCTTCGTGCTAAATCGGAGTTTCCGGACAGACCTAAACCGCGCCGGCAACTTTTGTATGAAAATCCATTACTAACGTGTAATAATGGATTTTCATACTAAAATGGGGAATGTCCGAAAAAAATCAAATTGGCTGAATATTTTTCTATAGGTAGGAATAAGCTCCTTTAGTAATAGAAAAAAGTATCAGAATTTTAAGTTGCGTGAAAAGTTTAAAAAAATTAAAGTCTCTTCGACTTCACAAATATACAAAAGTAACAGCAGAATGGAAATAATACCTTTGCCACCACCTGCCACGACCACAAGATGGTATTAAAAAAAAGTTTCAAACATGACAAATGTCAAATTGTCAAAACTTTTTATTTTTTATTCGTGTTGTTGTTGTGGCAAATGGTGGCAAAGGTATTTACCCCCATTCTGCTGTTACTTTTACACATTTGTAAAGTCGAAGAGATTTTATTTTTTTACAATCTTTTTACGCAACGGAAAATTGTTAAACTTTTTTCAATTACTAAGGGAGCTTATTCCTACCTATAAAAAAATATTCTGCCAATTTGATTTTTTTCAGACATTCCCCATTGCCTGCGTCTGACCGTAAAGGTTAGTACTGAAACTCATTATACACGTGTAATTCAGAAATGGAACGAAATTTTCAATGAAACACGACAGCCAATGAGGTGTGTGATCATCATCAATATTTAAAATTAGAACTGGCTTTGTAAATGGAAAGTTCCGAATCACGGTAACAGAGTGTCATGAGCGCAGTAACGCCCGCCCATTAATCCGTATTCCTGGTTACAAAACTTACGTGTAACATACGATTTGGACAGGCGGCATAAAAATAACGTTGTATTATCTATGGATCTTGTCGCGGGAAGAATATTTTGTTGAAATTGTTTGTTGTTTTGTCAAATATTTTATATTGGATTTAAAATAAGTTATTAATCTATTATATAAATGAGTTCAAGCGACGAAAGTGATATTTTGACGCCACCTGAAATTCAAGAAGCGGCAAGAACTGTAATAGAAAACATGTTGACTCCAAAATAAAAAAAAACATTAAGTAAACCAGATGTAAACCTAACTGCAATGCACAAAAGACAATCACAAGGGTATAAATGTAGAAAGTCTGCTTCAAACGTGCAAATTTTCTTGTCTAGCATCAGACAGTGTGTATTTGGATCCTAAAGTAAGTTTTCGTATTGATAAGTACCTACCTAGGTACTACGAATAATTTACCACTTTGTTTTAGTCAAACCGCTAACATCACAACTTTACACGTTCTTTATTTTTGTTGCAGGTTTGTTTTTTAGCATTTTCGGTGCATGAATATGCAACGACATATAGAGTATTTATGTAAAAGACGTAGAAACTCAAGACAGTGCGATTTTATTTTCAATCTAAGATTTAATCTTTGCTTTTAATTACTGTAATTTTAAATAAAAATTAAATGTTAGAAAAGTTACTACTTGGTTTGAATTTCCGCGCATTATTTGAGAAAAGTACTATACAAGCCTTGGCAGCAACTGGGCATTGATGGACTCACGTATGTGTGCCTCGGCTCCGCCTCGGCCCACATTTTCACGTTCGTCCTTCAATGCCTGAGTTGCCTGCCGCTGCAGTAATGTACTATAAATAAATAGGGACTTTTGCTCCGACACAATAAAGTGCAATTCAGGTCACGCCAGCGCTAATGGCCTACAGTTATATTCAGTAGTTGCCTCTCTTTCTATCGCCTTTTCTGACGACGCAACGTTAAGGTTGTCTTCTTTTAAAGGAACTGCATAGCATATTATCATAATGTAAAAAACAACAAATTGATTTTGGTTTTTTGATTTTGACATCCGTACACGGCACAGTAATGTCGATTCGACATTGTTACTATTATAAAGAGACAATACCTACTTGGGCAGTAAGACGCCGCGCTTGTACGGCGGCGGGCGTATGGCGACTCTCTGCTCACTTGTGCCTTCGAAGGCACGGATAGCGATACGCGCAACCTTGATCGAGTGAAAAAGGCCTGATATAGGATAGTTACCACTCATCATGATCAGGAACAGCTTGACCTGCTGCTGCGCGTCGGCGGCGGTGAACCGCAGCGACTTGGTGCCGGCCCGCTCCACCACCATGGCGGGCCACAGCTGGGTGTTTATGTCCAGCATAAGATAGATACCACTCACCATGATGAGGAACAGCTTGACCTGCTGCTGCGCGTCGGCGGCGGTGAACCGCAGCGACTTGGTGCCGGCCCGCTCCACCACCATGGCGGGCCACAGCTGGGTGTTTAGGTCCAGCATAAGATAGATACCACTCACCATGATCAGGAACAGCTTGACCTGCTGCTGCGCGTCGGCGGCGGTGAACCGCAGCGACTTGGTGCCGGCCCGCTCCACCACCATGGCGGGCCACAGCTGGGTGTTTATGTCCAGCATAAGATAGATACCACTCACCATGATCAGGAACAGCTTGACCTGCTGCTGCGCGTCGGCGGCGGTGAACCGCAGCGACTTGGTGCCGGCCCGCTCCACCACCATGGCGGGCCACAGCTGGGTGTTTATGTCCAGCATAAGATAGATACCACTCACCATGATGAGGAACAGCTTGACCTGCTGCTGCGCGTCGGCGGCGGTGAACCGCAGCGACTTGGTGCCGGCCCGCTCCACCACCATGGCGGGCCACAGCTGGGTGTTTATGTCCAGCATAAGATAGATACCACTCACCATGATGAGGAACAGCTTGACCTGCTGCTGCGCGTCGGCGGCGGTGAACCGCAGCGACTTGGTGCCGGCCCGCTCCACCACCATGGCGGGCCACAGCTGGGTGTTTATGTCCAGCATAAGATAGATACCACTCACCATGATGAGGAACAGCTTGACCTGCTGCTGCGCGTCGGCGGCGGTGAACCGCAGCGACTTGGTGCCGGCCCGCTCCACCACCATGGCGGGCCACAGCTGGGTGTTTATGTCCAGCATAAGATAGATACCACTCACCATGATCAGGAACAGCTTGACCTGCTGCTGCGCGTCGGCGGCGGTGAACCGCAGCGACTTGGTGCCGGCCCGCTCCACCACCATGGCGGGCCACAGCTGGGTGTTTATGTCCAGCATAAGATAGATACCACTCACCATGATCAGGAACAGCTTGACCTGCTGCTGCGCGTCGGCGGCGGTGAACCGCAGCGACTTGGTGCCGGCCCGCTCCACCACCATGGCGGGCCACAGCTGGGTGTTTATGTCCAGCATAAGATAGATACCACTCACCATGATGAGGAACAGCTTGACCTGCTGCTGCGCGTCGGCGGCGGTGAACCGCAGCGACTTGGTGCCGGCCCGCTCCACCACCATGGCGGGCCACAGCTGGGTGTTTATGTCCAGCATAAGATAGATACCACTCACCATGATCAGGAACAGCTTGACCTGCTGCTGCGCGTCGGCGGCGGTGAACCGCAGCGACTTGGTGCCGGCCCGCTCCACCACCATGGCGGGCCACAGCTGGGTGTTTATGTCCAGCATAAGATAGATACCACTCACCATGATGAGGAACAGCTTGACCTGCTGCTGCGCGTCGGCGGCGGTGAACCGCAGCGACTTGGTGCCGGCCCGCTCCACCACCATGGCGGGCCACAGCTGGGTGTTTATGTCCAGCATAAGATAGATACCACTCACCATGATGAGGAACAGCTTGACCTGCTGCTGCGCGTCGGCGGCGGTGAACCGCAGCGACTTGGTGCCGGCCCGCTCCACCACCATGGCGGGCCACAGCTGGGTGTTTATGTCCAGCATAAGATAGATACCACTCACCATGATGAGGAACAGCTTGACCTGCTGCTGCGCGTCGGCGGCGGTGAACCGCAGCGACTTGGTGCCGGCCCGCTCCACCACCATGGCGGGCCACAGCTGGGTGTTTATGTCCAGCATAAGATAGATACCACTCACCATGATGAGGAACAGCTTGACCTGCTGCTGCGCGTCGGCGGCGGTGAACCGCAGCGACTTGGTGCCGGCCCGCTCCACCACCATGGCGGGCCACAGCTGGGTGTTTATGTCCAGCATAAGATAGATACCACTCACCATGATCAGGAACAGCTTGACCTGCTGCTGCGCGTCGGCGGCGGTGAACCGCAGCGACTTGGTGCCGGCCCGCTCCACCACCATGGCGGGCCACAGCTGGGTGTTTATGTCCAGCATAAGATAGATACCACTCACCATGATGAGGAACAGCTTGACCTGCTGCTGCGCGTCGGCGGCGGTGAACCGCAGCGACTTGGTGCCGGCCCGCTCCACCACCATGGCGGGCCACAGCTGGGTGTTTATGTCCAGCATAAGATAGATACCACTCACCATGATGAGGAACAGCTTGACCTGCTGCTGCGCGTCGGCGGCGGTGAACCGCAGCGACTTGGTGCCGGCCCGCTCCACCACCATGGCGGGCCACAGCTGGGTGTTTATGTCCAGCATAAGATAGATACCACTCACCATGATCAGGAACAGCTTGACCTGCTGCTGCGCGTCGGCGGCGGTGAACCGCAGCGACTTGGTGCCGGCCCGCTCCACCACCATGGCGGGCCACAGCTGGGTGTTTATGTCCAGCATAAGATAGATACCACTCACCATGATCAGGAACAGCTTGACCTGCTGCTGCGCGTCGGCGGCGGTGAACCGCAGCGACTTGGTGCCGGCCCGCTCCACCACCATGGCGGGCCACAGCTGGGTGTTTATGTCCAGCATAAGATAGATACCACTCACCATGATCAGGAACAGCTTGACCTGCTGCTGCGCGTCGGCGGCGGTGAACCGCAGCGACTTGGTGCCGGCCCGCTCCACCACCATGGCGGGCCACAGCTGGGTGTTTATGTCCAGCATAAGATAGATACCACTCACCATGATCAGGAACAGCTTGACCTGCTGCTGCGCGTCGGCGGCGGTGAACCGCAGCGACTTGGTGCCGGCCCGCTCCACCACCATGGCGGGCCACAGCTGGGTGTTTATGTCCAGCATAAGATAGATACCACTCACCATGATCAGGAACAGCTTGACCTGCTGCTGCGCGTCGGCGGCGGTGAACCGCAGCGACTTGGTGCCGGCCCGCTCCACCACCATGGCGGGCCACAGCTGGGTGTTTATGTCCAGCATAAGATAGATACCACTCACCATGATCAGGAACAGCTTGACCTGCTGCTGCGCGTCGGCGGCGGTGAACCGCAGCGACTTGGTGCCGGCCCGCTCCACCACCATGGCGGGCCACAGCTGGGTGTTTATGTCCAGCATAAGATAGATACCACTCACCATGATCAGGAACAGCTTGACCTGCTGCTGCGCGTCGGCGGCGGTGAACCGCAGCGACTTGGTGCCGGCCCGCTCCACCACCATGGCGGGCCACAGCTGGGTGTTTATGTCCAGCATAAGATAGATACCACTCACCATGATCAGGAACAGCTTGACCTGCTGCTGCGCGTCGGCGGCGGTGAACCGCAGCGACTTGGTGCCGGCCCGCTCCACCACCATGGCGGGCCACAGCTGGGTGTTTATGTCCAGCATAAGATAGATACCACTCACCATGATGAGGAACAGCTTGACCTGCTGCTGCGCGTCGGCGGCGGTGAACCGCAGCGACTTGGTGCCGGCCCGCTCCACCACCATGGCGGGCCACAGCTTGGTGTTGAGCACCACCCGCAGCGAGCCCGTGACGCGCGCCACGAGCCGCGCGCCGCCCGCCGCGTCGTTCAGCCGCAGCACGCCGCGCCCGCGCTCTCGCCAGCTCCCTGACTCCCAGGCGAATAGCCGACACGATACCTGCGCAATGATGTGGTGTTACTGAACTATGAACGACATCCTCTACTATCCCCGTCAATTGGTAATGCGCCTGGCGGCCATGATTTTAACCTCAAAAACGAAAAACAATTGTAAAATTTTTGTATACCTAGACCCAACGAACTAAGATCTAAGGAAGCCTAACTCCTAACAAATATTGCATAAAAAATGGCACCTTCACATATTCTGTAACACAAAAGGTCGCAAACTCAACAATGAACTAGTAAAAACATACCTTATTACAATGCACGCATAATCGGTATTTGGTTGTATTCTAACGCATATGACGTTTTCTATTGGCTGGGGTTTGAACGCAGATCAAACATGATTGGATATTTGACTCGCCTCGTGTCACTCATTCGGCCGTTGTCGTGCCTTTGTCATTGAGGCGAGGACGGTGTAACGTAGAATGCAGTCAGTACACCTAACCTACTACGGCGCGCTGGGCGGCATCATAAAATTGTTTTATGAAATTAGTACATTATTGTTTGTTAGATATAATGTTTGTTTTATTATGTAGACGGACGACTTGGTAAAGACCGCTCGAATACGCTTGATGCAAGTCGCCTGTAACTAGTCGCTCTAAAAAACTAAAGGAGACCTATGTCAGCAGTGGACGTCTTTCGGCTGTGATGATTTTATTGTTATTTTATTTTATGAAAATTATAAAATGATGATGTTGATGAATGATGATCATATTATTTGTCACGAATTGGTAAGACATATGATTTCAAGAAGGACTAAAATTAGGCAAGCTATTGAAATAAAATAGGTATGCTTGATAAAAGACAATGTATTCTGTAAAGATTTTTTTTTCATAACATGTAAGTACATATTATGTAGATAATTATCACATTTGCGCGAGCAACACCTTAATACGTCTTTTAGAGGTGTGACTGATAAAGAACAACAGTATTAATACGTCGCTTTATTTTTATTTTTTAATTGGCCATACAAAATTCTTATAGCGACACCTTTTTAACCGACTTCAAAAAAGGAGGAGGTTCTCAGTTTTTCGTAATGTATTTTTTATAGCAGCGTATTCCACCAAGTCAAAGTTTATTCTTGTCAAGATCTTTTTCAAATGCAGACTATTTTAACCTCTCAGCGCCAGAACGGTCTCTGGCGACCGGACAAAATCGCTAATGGCCGTTCCGTCAAAGCCCAAGCGGTCTCCGGAGACCGGTTTCGATAAACGGTTTTTACTCTATGTAAATGACTGTTAGTGTATAGCGACCTTTATTTTAAAGACATGGCTGATACATTTGTACTAGTCTGTGATAGAAAAAAAAATTCTATCTGTGTTTGTCAGTGAGATATGACATTACGAAAATTCGTTTTTTTTCGCGCGTGATTATCTGTTGTGTGTGGTGATTTTTCGAGTTTTATCAAAGTAAGTATCTTTATTTATTAGAAAACTGTAATAAAAGGTGTTATTTTGCTGTTTTACATAAGAAGATATAGGAATCACATCTTCACTTTAGTGATTTTCGAGCTCAAAATTGAAGACGGCATTTTCGCATTTCTTAGTCTTTTTGTAACGTTTTATGATATGAAATGGCTAAAATGAGTCATAATAACATGATTACAGTAATTATCTTTCCAAATAAATGTATATTTTATGAATAATTTGTAATAAAATCATGTTGAATTTCGTATAAAGTCGGCCAATTTGGGTCGCCGTTGTAACACGCCATTTTGAACTTTATTTATATGGTGTCATGGCTAGTCGACTAGATTTTGACACGGAACTTTTTTTGTATAGAGCTGGGATAGGGCTGGGATATTTACCGACCAAATGTCGAAATTATCGATGCAATATTTTTTTCTTAGAACTGACGATCGATGAGTAGACAAGTATTTTGTAAATTATGACACTTGTTTTGCGATAGTAAAATAAATAAGAATAAAATGTACAGTAAATGAAAATGTACACAAATGTAAGCAATATGATTATCTACCTATCTATTGTATTTTATTTTCTTATAATTTTAGAATGTGGAACCCAGGGCAAGGTGAGGTCCCCGACGAGTTCCTGGAGGCCCTGTATGGGCCGGGCAGTCAAAGCGAGGGGGGGAGTGACAGCAACGTGAGCGAGAGTGACGACGACTTTGACGAGGTAATAAATCCTTTTCTAACTTATATTAGCATGTGTGTTTGTTGGCTATTCCTTTTTTATGAATAAAAGCCATTGGCGTAGAAGGGGGTCCAGGTGGGTCGTGGCCACCCCAGAACAGTCTGGTTTTTTTTCTGGGGTGGGCTCCAGAAAAAAACCTGATAATATTTTTCTATTGTGCTCCAAAACTTCAATGCGGCAATTAGACAAGTATGTTTGTTGGCTAATCCTTTTTGGCCTAGAAAGGGAGGGCCGGGTGGGGCGTGGCCACCCCAGACCAGCCTGGTGCCCACCCCAGGAAAAAAACCTGATAATATTGTGCTCCATAACGCTAAGGCGGCTCCAACGCCCCCCCCCACCCCCCCCAGCTTACCGTTGACCTAGATGCCAGGCTTATTTCTAGATACGACGCCAATGATAACAGCATATTTTATAGATTAGACAGATTACTGCTACTACTACTACTACTTTTTCTCCCAAATTGTGCCTTTCAATAATAACAATTATTTATTTTAGATTTTCTTTGCTTATGTATACAGATGCCGGTAAGGCGCTCAAGGAGGCGGAGCCCAATCTCGTCGCCTGCTGCTCCCCTATTCTCGCCGCTCACTTCGCCCAGTCGTGCGAGGTCGAGGTCACGCTCACGATCACCACTCAGACCGGGCCCTTCCGAGTCGTAAGTTTTATTTTACATTGATCCAGTTACTTGAGGGCTCGTATTTAATATTTACTTATTTTCTATAAACTTACTTTTTTTATAACAAACATATAGCAGTGGTTGGGTTAAAATCCGGGTATGTGCCGATGTTTATATCATGATGAGCACTAGTATTGTTTTCATGGCACGGTATCTTGAGGTAATTCTCTTACTGACAACAGCTTTTTTGTTTTAGACCACTTGAACTGTATGAAGTGCTGGCGATGTTCGACGAGGAAGGGAACCCGATGGAATGGTTGGAGGATCTTCCGGGTGGCGTCGACGGCGATAACGACGATGCTGGCGTCGACGGTGCTGGCGTCAACGACGGAGGCGTCAACGGTGAGTTTCGTACCCCCGACGAGAATGAAATGGAGAGTGATAGGTTCAGTGTGAGCGTGACAATTAATGAAAGTGCGTATGTAAGGGGGAGTGGACGGAGACGAATGGGAAGTGTGCGTGGAAGAGGTCGGGGGTTGCGTGGGCGCGGACGTGGACGTGCCCAGACCCGGGGAAGGGGGCGCGGAGGGGTGCGGGGAAGGCCACGGGGAAGGGCGCGGGGAAGGGCGCAGGGAAGGGCGCGGGGAAGGGCGCAGAATGAGCCACAGTGGGTGGTGGGGGACCCACTCAGTGAAATTTGGGTCAGTGATGATGACGTCCCGCCCGAATATGTAGCACAGGTGAATGACATTACGATGAGGCGAGAGCAGAGAGCACAAGATGTTGCTAGAGGTGTGCGAAATCGACGTGAAAGGGAGAGAGTGGAAAGAGAGGAAGAGAGCGAGAGCGAAGAAGATGATGGATTTGCAGACGCCGATGATGGACGAGATAATCTCCTGGAAGGGCAGAACCTCCACTTTGATTGGGCTTCTATGAAGTCCTTTCAGGGCGAGGAGGAACATTTTAGGCCAGAGCGTACTGGGGCGGTTCAGTCTCATTCTTCGGCATATGATGCCTTTCGTTCATACTGGACCGACGACATCTTAGGCCTAATAGCAGCTGAAACGAACATTTATGCAGCCGGAATTGTTTCTGCTACCTTCCAGTCCAAATGGTATCCAACTAACGGCCACGAAATTTTGTGCCTCTTCGCGTTCTGGATGATGTTGGGGATTATCAGAATGCCAACTTTGCATAGTTGCTTTTCGATTAATCCCCTCCTCAAGACTGAGGCGTTCAGACGTATATTCAGGCGGACGAGGCACGAACATTTGTCGAGGGCATTACATTTTATAGCGTCCCCCATTATAGATGAATCAAATCCGTCCAACATTAGCGCTGCTGTTAGCTTGGACCGAACATACCGCTTGAGACCAATTATAGATCATTTAAATTCAAAGTTTCAGTCGAATTACATACTACACAGAGATATTAGCATAGATGAAAGTTTAACCCTTTGGAAAGGAAGGCTTAACATCAAGCAGTATATTCGGAACAAAGCTTCGAAGTTTGGGGTCAAAACCTTCGAGCTGTGTGAGAGTTCTACGGGATACCTGTGGTCTTTCATTGTCTATACTGGCATGAAAGCATCGCCAGATCTAGTACACGATCCCACAGTCTTGAAGAGCACAGCTGTTGTTAAACGGCTCATGGGCCCCTTACTTCACAGAGGGCATCGTTTATTTATGGACAATTGGTACAATTCTCCTCATTTAGCTCGCTTTCTCAAACTCAATGGTACTGATTGCGTCGGTACCTTGAGACCTTCACGAATCGACGTTCCCGCTCTAATCAATGTGGCTCCTTTAAGACGCGGTGAATTAGTGGCCAGACACTCTGGGGACGTGTCCGTTTTAGCATGGCGAGACAAAAAGAGAATAACCATGATTTCCACATGTCATGGTTCATCTACTGCCTTGCCTAGAGTTACGTCAAAACGTCTAGCCCAACCAGTCCCCCATAAGCCGCAAGTTGTGCTGGATTACAATAAATTCATGGGCGGAGTTGATTTGAAAGATCAGATGCTGGAGCCATATTTATTAGAGCGAAAACGTTGCTTAAAGTGGTATATGAAACTTTTTAAGCGCTTGCTAAATGTTTCTATACTGAATTCCCGCATTCTCCTCGAGTCTTCCACTCAGCGTCATGAAGACCATTTATCTTTTCGCCTTCATCTTGTGAATTTAATCGTTGAAAAACATCTATCTCTATGCCCTTCAAATCGAATTAATCAAGTGTCAAGCAGTAGATCATCAATCCTTCAAGTTAATCGCATTGCTGATCATCCTCATTGGCCCGTTCGCTTCGGCCAAACAGAAGCCACTGCAAACACAAATCGCGTCGATCGCAAGCGATGCGTTGTTTGTCTGAAAGCCAAGCGTAACCGCAAAACAACTTACAGGTGCGAAGCTTGCAACGTGGCACTGTGCGTTGAACACTGCTTCCAAACATATCATTCATCTTCTTATTCTGTCGAATAATTTTCTTTCTTTCTTCTGTACAAAATTGTTCATAAATAATAATTTTGATTGGGATTTTATGTAAATAGTGGAAGTAATATGATGTTTTTGTTGATTGTTGAGTAAATGTTTGAGTGATTGTTATTTTATTTTTAAATTAAGTGAACTGTCTTCTTTTGTTCTATTAGTAAAAACTAATGGCGTAGCTTTTCGTCTTTCTCAGGTTTTGTAAATATTTACATTTGCAAAAAACATATAATTACATCATTGTTCTTAGAACTGATGGCGTAGCTTTTCGCCTTTCACAAGTTCTGTTAATGATATTTACATTTGAAAAATACATACATAAATAATACATTTATAATTTGAAAGGAATACTAATCGAGTAACTTGACAGTTCTTCTTACTACACAGGTAGCATTATTTATTATGATTGAAAATTATCAATTACGGTTGAAAATGTTTGTTGTTCTTGTTTTCATTACTACCTAATTGACTATATGTACCTAATACTATTGTACTGTTATATGTGCTTATATCCACCAAAAGCGTGGTATGGGCAAGTTATGAGAAGAGATGAAAGTTACTATGAAAGTTAGAAGAGTGATGGATATGGATTTTGATGGTTGGAAAGAAAGAGGATGGACGGAGAAAAGATGGATGGATCGTGTCATGTGTGGCTGTGTGAGAAATGATATGAGTGTGAACAATGTAAAGAATGGAAGAGAAGAAAAATTGGCATTAGGATTAGGGTAGATATGATGATAAAATATCCACCAAAACGTGATCATTGTGTATTTGCTCTCTGTTTATAGTTTGTAATCATTTTCTTTGACGATTAGCACATGTTTCATAAATATACATCAAAGCGTAATCATTGTATTACTAAAAATATGTTTTAGACTTTAAAACTGAAATATCTCGAAAAGTTTATCACTTACGACATTTTGTCAAAATACGTTTGCTGTTTGTAATCTGGCGATTAGCGTATGTTTCAAAGATATACATCAAAACGTGATCATTATATTACTAAAAATATGTTTTTGATTTTAAAACTGCAATATCTCGAAAAGTTTTCCCTAACGACATTTTTCAAAGTACGTTTGCTGTTTGTAATCATTTTCTCTGTCAATTAGCGCATGTTTCATAGATATACATCAAAGCGAGATAATTGTATTACTAAAAATATGTTTAGACTTTCAAACTGAAATATCTCAAAAAGTACATAACTTACGACATTTTGTCAAAATACGTTTACTGTTTGTAATCATTTTCTCTGTCAATTAGCGCATGTTTCATAGATATACATCAAAGCGAGATCATTGTATTACTAAAAATATCTTTTAGACTTTCAAACTGAAATATCTCAAAAAGTACATAACTTACGACATTTTGTCAAAATACGTTTGCTGTTTGTAATATTTTTTTCTGGCGATAAGAGTATGTTTCATAAATAAACATCAAAACGTGATCATTATATTACTTAAAATAAGTTTTAGATTTTAAAACTGAAATATCTCGAAAAGTTTATCAATTACGACATTTTGTCAAAGTAAGTTTGCTGTTTGTAATCATTTTCTTTGTCGATTAGCGCATGTTTCATTGATAAACATCAAAGTGAGATCATTGTATTATTAAAAATATGTTTTAGACTTTCAAACTGAAATATCTCAAAAAGTACATAACTTACGACATGTTGTCAAAGTACGTTTGCTGTTTGTAATCAATTTCCCTGTCGACTAACGCATGTTTCATAGATATACATCAAAGCGAGATCACTATATTACTAAAAACATGTTTTAGATTTCCAAACTGAATTATCTCGAAAAGTTTATCACTTACGACATTTTGTCAAAAATCGTTTGCTGTTTGTAAAATTACAATTTTACAGGTAAATAAATAAAAATGCCATTTCTCATGCGTTTGTATTTTTATGTATGCCAGGCTCCATACAAATATGTTGTATCCTCTATTTCATTTCCTATGTGTTTCCAATGTATATTTCTAATTTTATTTATTGTAAATAAAACAAAATTATGCATAAAATTGTATATTTTATTTATTTACATCAATAAAGTAGGTACCAAATAATAAGTATCGATAAGACATCGAAAAGTCAAGGAACATCCCTAGCCATTTAGGTAAATTTACGACTTCGAGGGTTTGGTTTCAAGTGTTGTTTTTATACAATTCTCGGGATGTTTAGATAAGATTTGTTTATATAGCGAAAGAATAGTTCTTTGTTCTTTTTTATAGATGGATACTTCATTCAATTTTTGTTGTTTTCTAATGAATACAATCAAAGTTTCTTGGTGCAGTTTGACCACGTAGAACTTTTATACTGTAGAGTTATAGGTTTGGATTTTGGTATATAAAAATAGGAAAAGTATTCATAAATAAAACAATCTTTACAGAATGATAAATTGTAGCCTGATTACGAAATTATCGGGTTTTTTGTGAAAGACGCCATTTTATTTCTTTCTTGCCAGTTGGTGGGGGGCATTTTTTTGTTTTTTAATAAAAATCCAGATGGCGCTGAAGGGTCATGCTTATTGACCGGTGCGCAAATACCTAAACTAGCAATATGGGTGATGGGTGACGGTGGATTGGAAGAGGTGGACCAACTCCGTAGCCAGCGCGATCTCCAGATTTGACACCCCTTGATTTTTATTTGTGAGGTCATGTTTACAGTTGATGTTTAAAAACATTTGTGAGAGTGAATCCGTAATGCGTTTGCGAATAATAGCCACATTTGTACTAATTAAGTGGAATACAGGTGTGCTGCAAAGTGTTCGGGACAATCTAGTGCACCGTTGCTAGGCATGTATTTCTATTGGTGGTGGAAATATAAAGTAGCATTTTCGCAGCAGATCTCATACATTGGGGTTCCAGCAGAATGATCCGCGGATCAAACTCCATATTAAAAAGCTGTTTTCAGAGCTGCATAAAATCATAGTTTCTGGAAATTGTCATTACTTTGTGTTCTGATCTGACGGTCTTGACCTCATGACGTCACTACTTGTCGTGCCACTCTGCTGCCTTCGGTGTTGCAATGTGAGTTCTTCATTTTTTATTTATTCTATTTTAACCAGGGATTTTTACTCGTTAATCAAAGAGGATTGCGTGAATAGAATCTTTATAGGTACCTACCTAATCATCCCTTCACGGATTGGACAGCGTTTTTGTTACACCCTGTATAATAATAAAAAACAAGGAGATTACATCAGATTACTCGTTTTCTATGTATTGCATATTGCAGGACGCGCCATTTTTAGCATTACAAAATTTTGATTTAAATTTTCCTTTTTTTTTGTTGTACTGAATTCCATGAGAGAGTTTTATTCTTGTTTTAAAATGTGTGATAGCAGTGAATGTGAAGATTTGACTCTGCCCCACAAAGCGACTGAACACTTGTTGCATAATAACGACCATATTTTGTATGTATACGCTCATAGATATTTCTAAAAAACGAAAAATATGTTACTTTCCTATGTTATGTTATGTCTGTATAGTTTTGCTGCCTTCTTTTGGTCTTTTTCACCACTTGACCACACATGACGTCATTTTAATCATTTTTCTAATTATTTTTTTGTGGTAACGCTAACGACTGTCGCCGAGCGCGTGGCAGACATTACTAAATCGTGCTTCACTAGTACTTTTTTAGCCCCGCCCACTCTGTGTTAGTTTGCGTGGTGCTATTTTTTGAGCGGAATTACACTTCCTTAGTATCTTATTTCGTTGCCTAGACCCTATCTTATTGAAAATAATAATCCAATAATTAATATATTAAGGTGCGTCCAGATATGTTCTTTTGCCCGTACCGTACCTCCGTTCCGATCGGCGTCGCGATCAAAGAACGCTAGTCTGGACGCATGTTCGGAACGGTGCGGAGGTACGCCGTTCCGTTCGCCGAACAGGTACGCCCCGATCCACCTCGAATCTCTCGCTCTTTTGCCCGTACCCGTATCTCTCGCTCTTGAGCGTCGCGAACAAAGAACGCTAGTCTGGACGCATGTTCGGAACGGTGCGGAAGTACGCCGTCTCGATCGCCGACAGGTACGCTCCATCCATCGCGAGTCGGTTTTTTCGCCCCGTTCAAAGGAAAAACGGAACGGAGGAACGGTACGGCGCTAGTCTGGACGTGATCGCGGCGACGCCGACGTTCGGAGGTTGTAGTACAGTAGCCCGTAGTACATTTAAATTACGAAAAAGGTTAGGTACCGTTTGCCGTTGTGATATAGTTATTTATTATGAAATTATAGATACTTTAACCCAAGTTTTACAGATCGCAACTCGCCGTAACCTATATTTGTATATCTCCAAAAATGAGATTTTTTATTTTTCGAGGTTAATCACATGGTTTAGCTATTGTCGTGTTCTACAGCGCTATGTTTGATTGCCACTGATAATAGTTAGACTATGAAAAGTAGCCATACACAGATTTAAGACCAGATAAAGGCCATCCATTTCATCTGGTCTTAAATCTGTGTATGGCTACTATTCACAGTCTAACTATTATCAGTGGCAATCAAACATAGCGCTGTATAACACAACAATAGCTAAACCATGTGATTAACCTCGAAAAATAAAAAATAATCATTTTTGGAGATATACAAATATGGGTTGTGGCGGGTTGCGATCTGTTAAAGTATCTATAATTTTGTAATAAATAACTATATCACAACGGCAAACGGTAACCTTTTTCGTAATTTAAATTTACTACGGGCTGCTGTACTATTGGATCGGAACGTTGATACGGAACGGAGGTACGGTACGGCGCTAGTCTGGACGTGATCGCGGCGACGTTCGGCGGTTTGATCGGAACGGTGGTACGGAACGGAGGTACGGAACGGGCAAAAGTAGCGTCCAGACTTATTTGATCGGAACGCTGGTACGGAACGGAGGTAGCGTACGATCAAAAGAACATATCTGGACGCACCTTTAGATTACCTATTAGAATTTTCTTGTTTCATGACATTTTTAGTTGCGGATCACGTCAACGTGGATGTTAATTTGACAAGGTTCCAGCGCATTACCAAGTGACGCGACGGGGATAATACACCCTGCCCCCCTAGCATGACCACCGACAATTTATTTATATGTATTTATTTATATGTAAATTTGGTATATAGGGGTTTTCAGGGGTAAACAATCGATCTAGATTTAAACGAATCTCTAGTGTATTATTCATTATAGTTATATATTATTTCCATCATTTTCAATCATATTGAGCTATAAAGCAAGAAGCTAGCTTTCAAGCACTGCTAACAAAAAAAATTTTTCAGGTCAGTGACGGTTTTAAGCATGCTCACACTACTTAGTAGTGTGACATTTTGAATACCCATAAAAAAAGCAAAAATATGCCCTACCTGCAATACATTAATCTCTCCCTCTTCACCCGTGGTGGTGTACTTAGTGGTGGGCGGCGGAGGTCGCGCGTGCGAGCGCTCATACTCGGCAGCGGCTGCAGCTAGACTGGGGCCATCTGAACTGGTGCCCACCTCGCTAGGGCCTGGCTCCTCTTGTTGCTGGGTCAAATTATAGCTTATTAATTACAATGTACCAGCCCCCCTAGCATGACCACTAAAACGCGATATGATAAAGCTATTTATCACGTTAACTGTCGAAAGACAGTTGAGTGCCGATAAAACGTTATACCACGCGATATTTATCCTGTTTCGGTAATCATGCTATTGAGGCTGCTGTAGATAAATTTAAGGTGTCACCTCAACAAAGAGTTAGGGCTCTTTCAATTTACGTTTGTTGCAGTGCGCCTAGACATTTTTGATTTAAAATACAAATATCGTGCGTGGTGCGGCACACGCAAAGGCAACATTTTGCTAAAGGTACCCTTCGGAGCAGCTTGCGGCTTGCATCATGCGACATGCGGCTCTAGTGACCGCATGCGGCCATGCGGCTATACTTTGAAGGAATTATAGGAATGTATGGAACCCTTTCCGAGCGATGCGTCACGGATGCATGCGACACCGTGCGGCTTCCAACGCAAAGTACAGCCGCAAGGCCGCAAGTGACGCATGTCGCATGGCGCAAGCCACATTGCTCCGAAGGGTACCTTAACAGACGTGAGCCGCACTGCATGCCTGACTTCTTTTGTATGAAAAATCAAAAGCGTCCGGGCGCAGTGCGACAAACGCACCGCTGCGGTGCCGCAGCAGTGCGACACGAAACGTCTAAGTTGACGTGCCTCTTAATGCTTCTGTGAGTCAATGAGTGTCTCTACACCCGGCGATATTATCAAGGGCGTAACAAGTAGCTAGATAAGCAATTAACCTCAACGATCAAGAATACTCTAGATGTCTGGTCAGTCTCAAAAACGGCACTTCGAGATAACGCCCCACATAGACCAGTTACAAACTGGGCACTTATTTTGTACAAAGTATTTTCTTCTTTGTTTATTAACATATAGAGTTGAATTTAGGTAAAATAGTAATTTGTACCCAAAAAAACATATTCATGAGGGGATTTGAATTTCAAAATTTTGAATCACTTTTCGTTTGTGTGCTGTGTGTGTACCACATTTGTTTGTGTGCTGTTTTAATTCATGAAGCATCCAAGGGTTTGATCTCCATAAGAACCAATAAATTATTCAATAAATAGACATTACAAGTACTCAGGCTTAGTCAGGTATGATAGAAAACTATTATCAATGGTGTAAATACTCTTATTTATACTAAACTTAGACTGCCCAAATATACATTTACTTCGATTTATCAGTGAAACACCTATAACATTGCCAATTTAAACATCATACAGACCTGATTATTTTCCTTAACAGATGCCACAGCACTAGCGAATAACAACTCCGACGCCCCATTTGTGGAGCTATGATCGACTCCCGACGCTTCACCATTGTTGACTTTCTCATTTAACACGACTCGTTCACTCAAATTCTGTCCAAACACAAAGCCAGACGAACTCGAAGCTGGCTGTGGTGCCGTGACCGGATTATTTGTCCTCGCAGCCACATTTGCGGAGCCGAGGGGAATAAATTTCGGTGCTTCCTGTTCATCTTTGTTTTCTTTCAATCTGTCATCAGTATTTTTCTCATCAGATGCTGTCTCACTTTTTTCCTTATTTTTCTCTTTCTCTGCATCTTTTTCAGTGGTTCCTGATACTTTTAAAAATGGATTACTTGTAGCCTTTAGCTGTGGTGGACGTAACACAGAACCTACAGTAGAAACAATGCCAAAGTAAGTATTACAAACTCAATAAGAAAACAAACGTCATAAAGAGGTGACACGACACATGTTTCAAGGCAAAAAGAAGGCATAAATATTTCATAAGCTAAATTATTAAGTAATTATTATTGTCTTTAATTAAACACATTGATATCTGAGCCATATTAAAAAACGGCCAAGTGCGTGTCCCACCATGCACAGTAGGGTTCCGTAGTTACCATATCTTATTTAATACCACTGTCATTTTTCATAGTGTTTGTATAAATGACAAAGTAATATTAATTTGCAGTTTTGGAAAATGTGCTATATCTCTAAAACTACTAAATATATGTAGTTCCAACAGCATATATTTTTTTTGGATTTTTCACTCTCTTATTTTAAAAGAGAGAGGGGGGGGACACATTTTACCACTTTGGAAGGGTATATCTTTCAAACCGTTGACTTTGAGAAAAAATTGTATGAAAAACCTCAATGTCATTTTTAAAGACCAATTTATAGCACATTTAGGTTAGATGATATTTTTTTTTCCAGTTTCAGTTTTATGTTTGGGGAGCACCCCATAAATTTTCTATTTTTGTATAAAAATCATAAAGCAGTTCACAAAATACATCTACTTACCAAGTTTCAACTGTGTTATCCTAATAGTTTTGGAACAAAGTGGCTGACAGACAGACATGACAAATCTATAAGGGTTCCGTTTTTGCCATTTAGGCTACGGAACCCTAAAAAGGTCAAATTTAAAGAAGAAACAAATGAAATAAACCAAATAGTATTTTAGGTTTAGTGGTACATCAAATCATGGGCGTAACGAGGCAGAATCGGGGGGGACCAATCCCACCAAAAATCTGGCCTCGACCCCTCCGCAAAACTAGCCCGGCTACACATATGCTTCAAATAGGTATACAAATGCCTTCTTGCCTACATAAGCAACATTAGAGAATAGCTTACCAAATGGATTGCAATTTTTATTGGAGCTTGATGCAAAACTAGAAGTGCCAAAACCACCAAGTCTGGGTTTAGCCAGTACAACACGCGACTGGGACGACCCGTTACAATAGTCCTCCATAGGTGATTTACCTGAAATAATCAAAATAAGCACCTAAGACTTCAGAAGAATCAATATTATATCTAGAGGTATAATATTAATTCTCCTTTGGACAACCTCTAGATATAAATTAAAATAATTGAAAAGTGCATATTAAAATAAAGCTGAAAAGGATTTTCAAAAAAACAAATTGTGACGAATCACTCAGTCTTGTTAACGACACAGCTGTTTGGAAATCCCAATTTCCCAAAGTTTACAAATTGGGTGTCAGAGTCAGGGGACAAAATAAATAATAGCTACTCAAGAAACAAAAAAAATTACGTTGACAATGCAGCATGAATAGCAGATACCTTATCGACTAGTAGCAATAAATGCCGTTGTGGAATGTTTCATGTAAGCTTGAATTTTATGAAACATAAAAAAATCCGAAATATTGCTATTTTGCAGCGAAAGAAGTCTAGAACTAACATATAAAATAATAAATTGTAAAGATACCTTGCTTTGCGTCTGCCATTACTATAGTAGTTATTTTTTTAATAGTAGGCAAAGAGAATAGAATAGTAGTAGGGTTGCGACATTGCGTTCAGAGATTTATCTTTCTCTATGGTTCAGATAGAGGCTTGGGGTAAGGACCGACCGAGATCTCGGTCTCGGCCAGTCTCGGCCAAAAATTATGTCTCGGTCTCGGTCTCGGTCTCGGCCAAAATGGCCGAGAATCTCGGCCTTTTGGTACCTACTTACGTAGGCCTGAGATTACACTCATGGGCTTTCGTCTTGCACTTTCCTCTTCGCTGAGGCATGCGTCATTGGAATTAACGCATGTTATGCATGCCACAGGGCATACGCTGACGCATTCCTCACAGTAATTAATCAAATTAAATCAAAATTTTGTTGACTTCTATCATTTGGTAATTTGCTGTCAACTTGTAATAGGTATTATATCACATTCAGTTTTACAAATGAATGTGAATGTTATTTTAAATGTCGTTTATAGTGGTCGGCGTACAAGCTCAAAATCAATGGAAAACCGCAAATCGATGTACAGCATAGCCGTTTGGGACAAATATACTTGAATTCAAAACAATATTTTGGGCCCGCATTTCTTAAAATTTCTTCTCTTAGGAGAGGAGTTATGGTGTTATATTTCTTTTTGTATGGGAAAATTGTTTTAGTTCTACAACCTATCATATTGTGTGGTATCCACAGAACAAATATACTCAGGGGTGGTATCCAATTAAAGGGCTTTCTGAGCCACATCGTTGCATTTCAGCCACTTGTTTTAAATTATACAAAATTTTTTTTTTCAAGTTTGGGCTCCTACAGATACGATATGGTTTAAATATTTTTCATAAAATATATCTCAAATTATATGTAATATTCTCATATCTAACCTAAAAAAAGCGACTTTGTAAATATTGACATTAAGTATTTTTATTTTTTGGTTTTAATGATTACAAAGCTTTTACAAAGTGATAATGTATGATAAAAAAACATATTTGTTATGTAACCTATCATGTGTGATATCGAATGAAAGTGCTTTTTGAGCTGTTTCTAAAATATATATTTCAACATGTTCAGAATTACATTTCAGCACTTGTTTTAAACTAAACAAAAAAAAAACTTAAAAAAAAATACTATGCATAAGTTTGGGCAAAAAATAGAATAAATAAATACTAAATGTAAATATTTTCAAAATAGATTTCTTATATATCTTTTTAATCCTACTATCCTACTAATATTATAAACGTGAAAGTTTGTGGGTTTGGATGTTAAGATGTTTGGATGTTTGTTCCTCAATCACGCAAAAACTGCTGAACGGATTTGCTTGAAATTTGGCACACAGATAGTAGATAACCTAGATTAAAACATAGAATACTTTTTATCCCGATATTTCTACGGGAACGGGAACCACGCGGGTGAAACCGCGGGCGGCCGCTAGTTTAAGATATATTTTACAAAAAAATTACTTAACCACATCGGATCTGAAGGAGCCCAAACATTGTATGTTATGAAAATATTTTGAAATATAAGAACCGGCTTAGCAAGCTCTTCCTTTCAACATCATACACGATAGGATTTAGAGAAAAAAATCCCCATACAAAAAAGATGACACCATAATAAATAACTCATCTTCTAAGGAAAGATTTTTAAGGAACTGCGAGTCCAAAATATTGTTTTGAGCTCAAGTAAAAGTGCCGTACCAAACGGCTTTGCTTTACATGGATTTGCGGATTTTTTTGCGTACACCTAGCACTACTAAGATTAAATAAAGAATTTTAATTAAATTAAATGTGTTTTTCATCAATATTCGCTATTTTATAGTAACATTTAAAAAATATCAAAAATCTCGGTAACGGTCGCGGTCTCGGCCGAGATTTTTTTTAAATCTCGGTCTCGGTCTCGAAAAGTGGGTTCGGTCGGTCCCTACTGGGGTGGCTTGGGCTGCGTTCCGTCGCTTTGGGTGTTCCGTCGTTCCGTGGTTCGACCAAAGGGATTTGCTACATCTATGGGTTCGACAGCTGTAAGAGTGTAGTTTCACCCGTTCCGTGGCTCGGAGCGCAGCAACCAAACAACCATCAAAATGGATGGTTGAAAAACGCTCTGACGTTTATCAAGGGATGTGCTACATCTATGCGTTTATCTTACCAAAATTATGTCATTGTCATTTTGACAATATTTTATATTTTGATGTTTTTGTGAGTTGCAAAAATTTCATGGTTTCTACTCAAAAAACAGACTTTTGTTTGATTTAGTTTAAAGGAAAGTTTAAATTATCCGTATTCCAAGTGGAAAACGAAAACTTTGTACCTAAAGAGGTTATAAAAACAACTCGATCATTCCGTCGCTTGGTTGCAACCCAAACGGGTTAAATAACCAAACAACTACACCCAAAACGACGGAACGGTAACGGTTGTTTGGTTGCAACGCTCCAAGCCACGGAACGGATGAAACTACGCTCTGACAGCTGTCAGAGTAAAATTTCACGGCACCTTGATTATCTAAAAAGAAACTATTTAAGAGCTTATTAGATCATCCTGAATTAAGGATACGGAATTCAGAGTCCGATTTAGGACGAGAAATTCAGTCGCCAATTAGACCGTCCTGAATAACGGATCCGATATCACAGCTTAACGATCATACAGTAGTTACACGAATGTACTTGCGCAGAGCAACGGAGGGGAAAATACAGTGACCGTAAAAATACATGTAGGTAGGAGGTATAGGTAGGTAGTAGATACGTGTCATTTTCAATGCTAATCTGAACTAGGTTTATTAATGTAGGTACTAGTATGTAATTTGCGAATAACTCATCTAATAACATACCTAAAATCAAGTTTAAAAGCAAATACCAACAGATGACAGCTGTCAAACTTAAAACAGCCATTTTTACGACTTTTAAACGATTTTTACACAAAATATAAAAAGTATAAAAGATTAAGGGGGGATGGAAATGAACATGGAACTGAAACGGAAAAAAAAACATTTAACCTATACGTGTGGGGTGCCTATGGATAGGTCTTTAAAAATGACATTGAGGTTTCTAAAAGTATTTTTTCTCAAAGTCAACCGTTTAGAAAATATACACTTTCAAAGTACTAAAATGTAAGAGAGTGAAAAATAAAACAATAAAATATGTTGTAGATCTTTATAAATACTATTTACGAAAATTGGTTTGAATGAGACATATTTAGTAGTTTTAGAGATATAGCACATTTTCCAAAACCGTAAATATAACATTGTCGTTTTTACAAACACTATGAAAAACAAAGTTATTTTTGCAGATGAAAATTATAGTGGTATTAAATAAGGTATGGTATATGGTAACTACGGAACCCTACTGCGCGTGGCCCGACACGCACTTGGCCAGTTTATTTTAATTCAAAAAAGCAAATCACAGAGTTATTATGCCCTTGTACACTTAGTTTTGTCGTTGCACCAACTGTCTATCTAAACGAACGGTGGCTTTTTTTTCACCAACATAAAAAGCGTTGACTGCCTGTATACTCTTTAGGCTGTGGTACTACTGTATCGGAGCAGAGCGTCCTGAATGCGATTACACTGTCCTAAGTGCTTCCGATTTAGCATCCTTAACGCCGGAGACCATTTTCTATCCTAACTAGGATCCTAACTAGGATCCTACCTTCCTGAATGCAATTACACTTTCTGAATTAAGGAGCGACTTCATTCCGGATCCTTAATTCAGGATGATCTAATAAGCTCTTTAGCGACCGGTTGCATTTGACATCCATTGCTACTTTTCTTTGGTATGTTTTTTTTTACCCCAAAGAAAAGTAGCAATGTATTACGTTCATCTGTGAACTGCGACCGGTCGCTAGGCGGTTTCTAATTAGATAATCAGCCCGCCGAACCACGGAACGGTTAGAGCGCGCACCGGAGTGCGCTCGAGTGCACTCGAGCGAAGCCACGGAACACACCCCTTTGGCAATGGCTATGACTATTGCTATTGCTTTGAGTTATTTAAACTGTCAGTTGAGTTACAAAATAGGCTTGCTGGTCCGCGCCCCTCACAGCTAAAATACGCGTTCTGCGCAATCCCCAGTCCCCACCCGCACCCTGATTATCTAAAAAGAAACTATTTAGCCACCGGTTGCATTTGACATACATTGCCACTTTTCTTTGGTATGTTTTTTTTAACCCAAAAAGAAGTAGCAATGGATCACGCACGATCATTTGTGAACTGCAACCAGTCGCTAGGTGGTTTTTAATTAGATAATCAGCCCGCCGATTTCAAGATATATGCCTCGTACTGTATGATTTCTGACCTTAGCCTGCTAAAAAAAAGAAATTAACTGTCAATCATCCCAGTGTTGCCAACTTAGTGAAAAAACCACTAAAACTGGTGGTTTTGACCGTTTTATTTGGTGGGTAAAATTTCTATTTTTTTTTATACATACTAAATAAAGGAACGGTGTTAGTTTAAGCTCCATCTAGTGGGGTATACAAAAAAAAGACAATCCCTGGGGGCGAATTTACAAAGGCTATACTATTTGAGTCACGATTCAAACTCTTGAGCTTTTGTTTATGAATATTACTCGACAAATTCTAATCTATTTCAGTAAAAAAGTTGACTCAAATGGATTAGCTTTTATCTTGATATTTTCAAAGAAAATGCACAAACAAAACCTAGTACTGTATTATACATATTAACTCAAATAGATTAGCTTTTGTTGAGATATTTTCAAACATTACGTACGAACAAAACCTAATCGAGTAGAGGCTCACCGCCATTTGTTTATGGCGAACGCGATTGGTCGGTGCCAACATGTTCTTTCGTTCACTTCTGTTATGATCATTATATTTAGTGGATTACAAAGTAGCAGCCGCATTCAGTCAGGAAGACCAATTAAACTTGAAAAGAAGAAATCCGTAAGACCTCACAATATTATAAGTATTATATAAAAAAAATCAAGTGCTAAAAACATTAACGTAACTTAAACAATATTTAGGATATCTGCGCCATGGTTCTCTGTCTTTCAATAACATTTGTAATCTTAGCTTTACTAGTCATACGTTTGATGTCATACATAATGATCATTATCGACTTTAAAATTTGATATTTAAATACGTAGGTACCCATACATTTTATAAAAGTGTCTACTTATGTTTATCTATTTTAAGGCCCTTTTTCCACCATAAGCAATCCATTTACTTACGAGTATAGTAAGTTTCATATTTTGTGTTATGTCATGTGCCATACTTAAATAAGACTGACTGTTAATACGTTTAAATTGTAAAAATACTTGTAATAAATTTGATAAAAAATAATGATCTGTGTTTTGTATTTTAGATTAGAGATTGTCACAACGGTGACAATATCTACCATAATCTGCAGGGGTTTAGACTTTCTAAGTAAAAATAGTTAAGGAGGTACGAGATCGAATTATAAGTGGTTTTTAGACGACTTATGGACAAAAAAGCAGAATTAACTAATAACCCTATCGACAAAAGGAAATCTTATGACGCAACAATCCATCAAAAGGCACACACAAAACTGAATTCAATTTAAGCCTGATGATTAATTAAATAAATTATAAAGTTATTTTTCATTATTTTTGTGCGTACTTAAATGTTCTGAATTACCTACCTAGTAAAGTTATCTTATTTTTGGTTTAAAAAGCATTTTTTGCACTATTGTTTGTATTTTTTTAGTTTCAGATGACACGACTCGTTGGCCAGACTCTATCTACCGTATTTTTTGAGCTGTATCACCGGCACCAGATTTTGGACATGGCAACACTGCTGTCAATGTCAAATGTCAATGTCAAACAAAAAGTTTTCATTTCAATCAGTGTTGCCAGACCGTGGGCAATTGCCCACGCCATGGGCAATTTTAGGACATTTTTGAAAAAAGGGCAAAAAGGGCGGAAAGGTCTTGGAACCGGTAAAATATGGGCAATTTTGGAAATCACGATACTCACTAACCAGAAACCACATGAAAACCTGGCACAAAGTACCAAAACACAAAATTACAGCTTAGGTTTAGACGTTTCTTCCTATAGAACCATCTACAGTTTGACCATAAAGAGTTGAAATTAAATAAAATGGAACTAAAATTTTTCAGTACAAAATTTAGTAAGTGTTGCCAATTTATTCGTGATTTTGACGTGTTTACATAGAAAGTGGCGCCCTCAATTTTTGTCAACTCTTTATGGTCAAGCTGTAGAAACGAAGCGCAGCACCTGCGTGTAAGATTTAGCAGATAAACACAGTTTTACCGATGTAGATCCACTGGGTCCTTACATTTTTTGCCAAAAAATTTCGGTCGACCATAGTCACCCAGACGTTTAAATGGCTAAAGAGCGGGAGCTTTCGAAAAATTAAGTTGGTTTTAGGTACAAAGCGTGTCAATATACGATAGTTTCCCCTACATGTCGATGTTTAACGATTATGGGCGATTTTGTGTCGGAAAGGGCAATTTTAACAACCTGTGTGGGCAAGAGTTTTGATCGGGTCTGGCAACACTGATTTCAATAAATAATGGAATCATGGAACCAGTTATTTTTTGCATTTTGTTAGTTTTTCTCAGTTTTTCTATACAAATTAATTAATTATCAGTAAAGAATATAAATAATATGAAATAAATTAAGTGTAAATGACACCGCAACTTTTGGTAATCATAATGTTTTTTTTATAAACAATTATTTTACATAAACACGCAACTATTAAAAAATTGTTCATTGTTTGATTTGGTTGGTTATCTTTAGGAATAACGAATGTTAGGTTTTGATTTGCGCAATAGCAACGTTCGTGTTTTACGTCCTAACTTCAAAGTCCTTAGTTTAAGGTAAGTCCAAATTATGTTTATAATTTTGATTTTAAAAAGGCACTTTAAGCTAGGTTCAGACTAGCAATAAAACTTGCTGAAGTTGATTTGAGCAAACTGTTTGTTACCTCTGTATAAATAGGTGTGGAAAGCTTAATTCTCAAAGTGTTGCAGTTTGCAGAACTTGCTCGCTCAAGAAATTGCAGGAAGAACTTGCTAGTTAAAACTTAAACCTCACTTAATGTTGTATGTTGCTTATTAATTTTGATAATCATATAACATATGAGTCCTTTTTGGCAATATTTTAATATGGTGGTATGTAAAAGTTTGTAGTTTAGTTAGAGTCCAAACCAATATATTTTAGGGTGGTTGAGAAAGCGCTTTAAGACATTAATTAAGGCTGACCCTGACCAAAAGTGGTGCTGTGGTAAATTTTATTTAATATTCTAATAATTCTAATACACAACTTTAATAAAACTTTACGTGGAATTTTTCCATCACATAAAACAAATAATTTGTTCATCACCGGGCGGAACCTCCTGTATAAGTGGGCTGTAACCATTTCAAAATTTGAAAAGTCCTCACATTTAGCCAGACATTTCAATAAAAGTCTAGACATTTTCACAGACAGATCTAGACTCCATATATTTTGGGACTTGTTTTCAAACACCACTGCTATATATGTTTTTACTAGTATTGCACTGCCCAATCTTAAAAAGCTGGACTAAGCCCGGACAATAGTCTCAAAGTCCGGACTAATCCAGACGTATGGTAACCCTAGCTGTAAGAGTCTCGTGTTTAATGAATTAAGAAGTCATTGCAGCAGCAAAAACATGCCATTTTCATGGGTATTCAATGAATACCCATTTACCCATGAAAAATGACATAATACACATTATAATGAATACTATTCATTATAATGTGTATTATGTCATTTTCATTTCTTCATAATGCAAGTATTTTTAGTTACCTTTGAGATAATAATATAATTTATTGATTGATATTGTCTTTTATGGTAAATCTGCATTTTTATCTAACTCATAAACTTTGTTATACATATATGTAGGTATTTTTATACTTTTATGATCATTGTATTCTTTCCTGAAAAGAAAATAGCTTGATCTGAGCTCTGTGAAAATATAATAAACACTCACTATTCCCATATTTGTGTAACCTGTCCTTCGTTATAAATACATTATTAACTGCTAAACATACTCAGAGATGTCAATTAAGATTAATGCTTCATTAAAGTTGGTGCCATCTCTTTCTTTTACATAGTGATAGATAATAAGAAGACAATACTTAATGAAGTATTAAATTAAATTGCTGTGGCTTGTTGACACAGTTTCCTTCAGCTTTCCCGTTCCACTTGTGCTTTTCAACACAGGCATGCTTCATTGCATTCTATTGAACTTTTCGAAAAAAAAACATTTTTTGCCATTTAGGCTACGGAACCCTAAAAACATTAAATTTATATGGCAGAAGGTTGAAATGGAAAGCGCACGGTTTGGTGGTATTATTGCTATGACTCAAGTTGAATTGAAAGTTGGAGCCACAGCAAATGTTGAATATAGCATAGTTTATTTATGACATCCATAATAATATAATAATAATATTATAAATGCGAAAGTCCGTTTGTTTGTTTGTTACGCTTTCACGTTAATTACTAAACCGATCATCATGAAATTTGGCATACACATTCTCAAGGGTACAGAAAAGGACATAGGGTACCTTTCATCCCGTAAAAAGGAACCGTTCCCGAGGGATAGACAAAATAATTTCCACGCAGACGAAGTCGCGGGCGGTCGCTAGTATATTATAAATGCGAAAGTCCGTTTGTTTGTTTGTTTGTTACGCCTTCACGTCGTAACTACTGAACCTATCATCATGAAAACACGTTGTCAGGGGTGCAGAAAAGGACATAGGGTACCTTTCATCCAGAAAAAACGTACAGTTCCCGAGGGATAGCAAAAAAACTGTCCACGCAGACGAAGTCGCGGGCGGCCGCTAGTTATACATAAAGACATGATCACAATCATTGGACCTTGTAAATCAAAATGAAATGAGAAAATAGTCATTGGACCATTTTCTGTCTATAGCTCTATACCTGTCTATAAATAATGCGTAGTCTGTACACTACCATAGTGGTTAAGTTGTGCACTCTGAAGAAGTTTTATGGTACTTTTTATCATTTAGTTGTACAATATTTTCTAGCCTTTCTGGAGATTTTTTTGCTTAAAGTGTCTGTCAGTGCCGCGGGTCACACTCAGGCAGTTGTTCGAGATTATGCTGACAGCTCGGCTTGGTGGCGGTTAGGCTCCGACCAAGAGCGGACGCGCTCACCGCTTGGTGGCAGGCTTCGCTTCGCGCGATTCACAATAGTCGCGTGTACCTTATTTCGCGCGCTCGTCTCACGCGCAATTTTATCAGTAGGTACATAATATTAAATTGGTGCTGTTGAAAATGCTTGCCAATATTAAACAGTCTATTTATTTACCTCTTCATGCTGTTATGTGATACTTTAATTAATGGTGTTAGTGTTTCAAAAGATCTTATTAGGATAGATATGTGAAAATTTGTAAATAATAAAGTGATTGAAAATTTTATGTGTGAAAAAAGTTTTGAAAGTAAAATTAAATTAGACAAAATATGAGACCTAATTCCGAAAACGGATACGAAAACTGCAATGGTGAGGCTGATATACTAACCTTATATTTTTACATTTTGAGAAATGGAACTTGTAAAATTATTGCAACCTTTTACTGCCACAATTCAAACTAAAATTAGATACAGTTGACCATTTTCATTCCTAGGCCACATAGAACCTTGTCGCTATTGCTGTTTTGAGTTTTACTTACGTGATTCGATAAGAAAAGCAAATTGCTCAGCTTCTAATGTCGTAAAAGCTAACCTTTGTAGGTCTTCCAAAGGTCGCGGGTTCGATTCCCGCCTGAGAAAATGATCTGGTGACGAGTCGTTTTTTTTCTAGTATATTATTTAGTAAGTATACCAAATGAATTAAAAGTAAATGAAAATTACAGTTATTCAAAACATACTCTAAAAGCATCGATAGGTAGAGAGAGGCTTAGAGCATTCAACCAAGTTGAATCCTCTAAGGGTAGAGGTATGCGACCTATACAAGGGCACCAGTAGCTCTAGTTCTTGGTTCTTGCGACCGAACGATGCGAACCTACAAAGTTTACTAGGGGGCGTTACACGCACGGGGCACTATGTCACACAAATAATAACATATGAATTACTTTGGAGCACACAAGTTGTGTTTATTTGTCTTTGCAATGGAATAAAAATATAAATACATTTTATTTGTAATTATTAATCCTTATTGACATTTAATATTCTGCCTCTAGAAAAATAGATCGGCTTTTTTCTGGGGTCGGCACCAAACTGTTCTGGGGAGGGCGCTGCACACACCGCCCTCCTCCCCCCTTCCCACGCAAATGCCCCTGGGGGTACGCGTACCCATAAATTAGGAAACGCTGAAGTACCACCATCTTTTACCACCATTGCTTTGTGACTGCTTAAGAGTTCATGTAAGGTCCCTTGTTTCCCAGGAGACGCCATGGACATGGACGGTGACTTGCTGGATGACCTGCCACCCGTCTCGGACGCCGCCTTCGAGGGCGGCACTGCCTCCAACGAGATCGGTGACATGACCTTCTGCATGGGCAACTACATCACAGACTTCATGAAGGTTAGTGGAAATGTGAAGGTGTGTACCAATGACGACGGAATAATATGGACCTGTCTTACCTACGAAAAAAGCGTGCATACCTACTTCATTGTTCTCCATTCAAACGCAACTAAATATGGCAGCTTAGCTTAATGTAGGTATGTACTACACCTTATACATATAAACAGCATAGTGTCGTAATTGTAACATGTAAACGCAACACAATATGGCGGACACGGCACGCGCCTGACATCACGAATGCTTTGTTATTGCAGTTTATGCCACTTCCATAGGTTTCTTTTTTCAGAGGTTTGTACAGTTGTTTTACCTCACGAATGCGGTTCGGCTATGAATGTTGTTAGGCGTGCACATGCATTATTAGTGTGCGAAATACGAGAGCGTGTAGACGCACACTAAAACAATGTGCATGTGCACGCATAACAACATTTTTAGCCGAACCGCTTTCGTATCTGTATGTACGGTCAGCAGCACATCAAGCTATACAAAACTGTCAAAAATCTCCAATGAATTTTGAACCTTAATCTGCTTGTTTTTAAGTATAGAATTGATAGAAAAGATACTTTGTGGAAGCCCAGCGAGCCGCGTTCACTGTACATTATCTTTAACTTATACTGGCCTCAGTTTTTATTATTCTATAAAGTGACGTGCTTTAAGTAGATCTTTAGATATGGAAATTAATGGCATGGTTAATATTTTTCTTAGAATTCATATGAATATAAATGACTTGGTATTTTCATAATAGATCGTTCATCGATACTGCTAGGTAGGTACTTTTTATGGAAATAAAAACTGTTTGTCTAGATTGAAACGTGAAATAATTTAATCAATAAGATTACTAAGATTTTATAATAAACACCACTTTGTTTGACGACTGAAAAAATAAAAAAACCGGCCAAGTGCGAGTCGGACTTGCGCAAGGGTTCCGTACCATTATCTATACAACATTGTTGTACAAGAGCCCCCCTTATTTTATATTATTTTAATTTAATTATTTATTACTTCCTATACTTCCTTCTCCTCCGTGCTTTTCCTCCAACCACTGTCTTTTTTCCACTCTGTTTAAAGTTAGACAAATAAATAGCTAAACTAAAATAAGTACATACCTACATATAAAATTTATAATAATTTATATAAACCTAAAATATAGATCTACATTTCATTCATGAATAAGTAGTCTTTAAAACGAAACCTTGGTAAGTAATAGAAACCGATTTAGGTACACACTACGACTATTTATTAAAGATATCAAGGTTAAAAACAAATTAACTTGTGAATGATACCTTTTGTAAATAGTATTTGGTTTGACATAAATGATCGATCTTTTCTATCTTTTTGTGAGATCTTCCAAAGGTTCATCTGTCTTGAAGCTCATATAAATGCAAATAACCTTGGTCTTCATATCACCTTTATTACTCAAGCAAATTATAGTAACAAACATATATATTGTGGTTGGAGATAAGAATGTGCCGCGTCATGTCGACTTGCCTTTTGCTATCTAAAGCCGCGTGCGACACACGAGGGACATTTTGCATCAATTGGTTGTGACGTCTTTCCACAGATGTTTTCGACATTGTTTACAATATACCTATACAATTTGCATTAAGATCCTTCAGTTTATTTATTAGATCCTAAAATCCTTTTCAACGTAAATGGTTGGATGTTCAGATGTTTGGATGTTTGTTACTCAATCACGAAAAAACGGCTTAATAGATTTGGATGAAATTTGGCCCACACACAGTGTGGTGGTGCATAGGTTCTCTAGGGATTAGAGCTTAGTGCTCAAGCCCGCCTGGCTAGCTTAGCTACCACCATCTTACTTAAGTCTGACCCCATAATTTTTTTTTAAATGTTGTGTTCCGGCAGTTAGAAGCGTACGATAACTAGTTCCTCAGTGGTGAGGATTCCGGGTGTAGTATGCTTAGACTTCGGCCTTATCGTCACTTAACATCAGGTGAGGTAAGAGCCAAGCACTATTCCGGTGTGGATAAAAAATACATTTGCCTTCGAACATTATTGTATGGTATGAGTGCCACTGTGCCAGCTAGTTTAATATTATATTATCTGTGGTGCCAGTAAGAAATCCCGAGATGTTGGGCAATATGTGAATACGAGGGTGGATTGATAAGTCCATGACTTTTTAATGAAGAAATATTTTTTTTCGGAATATTTTGTTTTATTTCTGTACATAATCTTATTGTAGCTCTGCATATTCAGTCCAACGAAGTTGCTACCTCTTTAACCCATTATTTTTTCTTCATCGCCTGAAAACTGGTAACTGAAATGATGGTCCATTTCAGACATCACCTTTTGGCTTGATGAAAATCTTTGCACGCCAAGACATTTATCAAGACATTTATTCATGTTCGGTAGGAGAAAAAATGTCACTGGGGTTGAATCTAGAAAAAAAGAAGGATTCGCATCTTCATTTGATGAGTTTTGATGTCATGAGTGCCGCCGAGAGGGTCGACAGGGTCATTAAGAAAAGTTAGAAGTCGCTTGAGCTTTTTGTTTCCAAAAGTAATAATCTTTTGCCGAATTTGAAAAAATGTAGTGTAAAGATGCCTTAAGGAGTTTCTTT
This sequence comes from Agriphila tristella, assembly GCA_928269145.1. Taxonomy (NCBI): domain Eukaryota; kingdom Metazoa; phylum Arthropoda; class Insecta; order Lepidoptera; family Crambidae; genus Agriphila; species Agriphila tristella. Next base: position 21,672,130 of record OV743436.1, on the reverse strand, counting down.
TTAAGACAAAAAAATAAATTATGAAAATAAAGTATTTCTTCTTTTTAAAGTCATGGACTTATCAAACCAACCTCGTATTTAAATTCGTCGGTATTCCGGAATATAATATTAACCTTAACAAATACAGATTTAACCTTAGAGCATTCAATGGTTTAGTGCTCTAAGGATTTGATTATGGGTGCCTACGTATTAGTAGTAGATAAAACTCGATACATTATTGATTGAAAAAAGACAGAGATATATTTTGAAATATTGTACTCTCATTTACACATTCAGAATCGATTATTATTCGATATTGGTCAAAATTGTCCCTCTTGGTGAAAAGTGTTTTGTACCAAATTACATAATAGAATAGTAACAGTTATTTTTGAAGTTTAACTTTAAAAGACATACACTTTCTGAATGGAAAATTCTTACATTTTGATGGTCCTGTTTTCCTGACTACAATTGAAAATGAAGGGTCGAAAATTTAATGCTCTAAGGTCGAAAATATTAAAATATTCCATTCCCTTGTCTTGATTGATTATTATTTAACAGATATTTTTGATGCTGAAATGGAACAGAATAGATAATAGTACGAATAGACTAATACAATTATTTGTCTATTACATTTTGTTTCCAGATGATGTTCACGATGCGATCTCACCACATGCTCACCGACGTGATCCTGGAGGTCGGCAACGAGCTGTTCCACGTACACAAAGTGGTGCTAGCAGCGGGCAGCCCTTACTTCAAGGTTACTACCAAAATTGTTTGAAAAAAACGGTTTTATTTTTAGTGTGGGTACCTTCTGTATTAGGTAGTGTAGGTATATTATTTAGGTAGAAAAATCAATAAATAGGTAGAAAACATACATACATTACATACGGGTCAGAGAACCTCCTTTTTTAAGTCGGTTAAAGATATCCCTTTTCCAACAAAAAATAATTATCTTATTCAGTTCATAAACAAAGAAGTGATACGACCATATCATCGAGGTAATGGGGTGTGATACTGAGGAACTAATGGCGCCACAAGCGACAGTCCCAAAATAATTTGATTGGTTGTTTCAAATGTCTAATGTCATTTCTGACGTATTTTAACCAATCGAAACCATTGATAGCGGCCAGGTCACCGCTGGCGCCATCTGCGATTAGCTTTGCGTGATACACCCCATTCATACTATTTTCATGCTTTTTTTAAGATTACTTGAAAAGTACTGAACCGATTTCCAAATTTTAAAAAATGGGACCAACTTGGGAGTTCACCTAATGTAATAACTTAAAAATCATTTCAATCCGTCCAGCCGTCTTTGAGTAATCGGTGGACATACACAAAAAAAAAACAAATATACTGACGAATAGAGAACCTCCTCCTTTTTTGAAGTCGGTAAAAATACAGATCATTTTCCTTCCCGACTCCAGACGCATAAAGTACTTCTAAAGATAGCTAACTGACACTTACTAACAAATGGATGTCTACAGATTTAAGGCAGAATAATGTTCAGACTTTAGATTAGAAACATTGTCATCCATCTCAATGTACAATATTGTGCAAATAAATATTCTGATTCTAAATGAAACAACGACCGATCGTCGTGGAGATCCTTGGAGGAGGCCTATACCCAGGAGAGAGTGTCGTGCAGCTGACATGATGATATGAAACAACAATCTAAAAATAATCAAAGGAATATTGATTCCTATCTCCGACAACGTCACAAATTTCTAGATTGATACATTGAAGAACTGCTAGGTTAAAATAAATCCATTTTTTTTATCTAGATAACATTCCTTGTGGAAATAGTGGTTGATTGATTTGGGGACGACCATTAATTATGTCTGGTGTTTAGGGGGGAGGGGTTCAAGTTAAATCTCAAGGACCCTGGCCCTTATATCAGCTTAGCTGCTGAAGTATGTTACTTATGAGGATTTTAGTTTAGAATGTTTTAATGTGTGTTATTTAGGTTAATCGAGTCATTTCACTTAAAATTATGGTTAAGTTACATTGCAGTCGCTGAGAGAATGCATACAGTTTTTATTTAAACTGTATAAAATTCATTTTCGTTCCTTCCTTTTCCGTATAATAGAAAATATCTTCTACTAGCGGCCGCCCGCGGTTTCACCCGCGTGGTTCCCGTTCCCGTGGCAATATCGGGATAAAAAGTATTCTATGTTTTAATCTAAGCTATCTACTATCTGTGTGCCAAATTTCAACCAAATCCGTTTAGTAGTTTTTGTGTGATTGAGGAACAAACATCCAAACATCTAAACATCCAAACACACAAACTTTCACATTTATAATATTAGTAGGATTCAGTTGACATAAGGAGGAGCCGAGGAGCTCGGTGGCGCAGTGGTTTAGCGCCTGGCCCAGCGATTGCGGAAGTAAAGCAACTTTCGCAAGGCTCGGTCGTGGGATGGGTGACCAAAAGTTTATTATCTCAAGCTCCTCCGTGCTTCGGAAGGCACGTTAAGCCGTTGGTCCCGGCTGCATTTGCAGTCGTTAACACCCACCAATCCGCATTGGGCCCGCGTGGTGGGTTGTGGCCCATCCTCCTTACCACCCATAAGGAAGGCCTGTGCCCCAGCAGTGGGGACATCAAAAATGGCTGATGGACAGGATTCAGTTGACATATGGAACTTAATAAAACTGTCAAAAGTGCAGAGGTTCTCAGTTCGGTTTGGTTGAATTTTTCTTTTAATTATTTCGTTTTTTACTTTGGGGGTTGAAGTGGAATATAAATTCTAAAATTATTCTTTGTCCCCCTGGTAGGGGTTTCAAGTGTAATAGTGAAGTTCCATGGACACCCCAGGGGATTTAACTGGGGGCATCAAGTGGAAATAAAAGTATTTTCTCAGCCAGTGGCAGCGGTCGCACTTTAGGATAATAAATCAAAATGGACAAAACGACAAAAAAATAACATGCCCTGTTTATTTGCTTTTCGAAGAGATAATGAAAAAAGAGATGACCCATATATTTTAGTATTTGTTAAATATTTTTTTACTAAACAAAAATGTTTCAAAAGTTTAAAAACTTTGCCGGAAGTGACGTAACTCTGAGGCTCTATGTAGTGATTCATTCAAAAAACACGCGGGAAACGCCGTCACTGTCAAACAATGTGACTGGAGATGGGCAGGGGTTTTTGGCCATCTCTAAATGTCATATTTTGAGTGACCTATTTTTTAATGTGGCCTACAACGAGAGAAAACTCAACTAAGGGTTTTAAATTTCATTTATTTTCTCTATAAATGTTGCTTAAAAATTTTTAAAACTATTTTTCTCGCACTCCTGAGGGCCAAATCTAGAAACGGTTTTTTTTATTTCGACAAAGTATTTTTGTCGTATTATCCATTCTATTGGTATTGTTTTGTTTGACAGGCAATGTTCACTAGCGGCTTGAAAGAGAGCGAGATGTCGAGGGTGCGACTCCAAGGTGTTTGCCCGTCGGCCATGGCGTGGATAGTGTACTTCATGTACACGGGCAAGGTGCGCGTCACCGAGGCCACCGTGTGCCAGCTGCTGCCCGCCGCCACAATGTTCCAGGTATTATTCCATACAATGTTATTTTTAGTTAATACAAAACTTCTTGTGGGGTTGATCAGACTGAAATCAGCTGTTCCATACAAAAGTACAATCATGCTCCATCGAAATGTATGAAACAGCTATTTTGTTTTGCGATTTCAAGGTTGGTCTCATAATGAAAGTTGTTCAGTTCGATGGTCTGATCAACCCCACGAGAGGTTTTGTATTAACTAAAAATAACTTTGTAGTTGACCATCAGCCATTTTTAATGTCCCCACTGCTGGCGCACAGGCCTTCCTTATGGGTAAATAAGGAGGATGGGCTGAATAAAGAGGATGAGCTATAACCCACCACGCAGGCCCAATGCGGATTGGTGGATGTTAACGACTGCTTCGAAGCACGGAGGAGCTCGAGTTAATACATTTTTGGCTACCAATCCCATGACCGACCCTTGCGAAAGTTCTTAACCTCCGCAATCGCTGCGCCAGGCACTAAACCACTGCGCCAACTAACTAACGCCAACTAACTCAATGTGGATCTTGTTGTCCGAAATAATTTTTTTTTTGTTATTACTATAATACTGAGCTTGACTAACATAAAATACAAATTACAAATTAATTCTTTAACACACAACAACAATACACACAAACTATTATTTGTGAACACTAAAAGATATCCAGATTTACTTTATTAACCTATTAAAAATTAAATTAATTTGAGTAAATAAATAAATAAGTAAGATGGTACGATAACTTTTCACATGCGTATTTTTATTATACCGAGCATATTCATTTAGGTACTCGAGATAATACCAAAAGAGGTTTTTTGAAAAAGCCTAGGAAACATCCATATAAATAAGATCCAAAACATTAGTTACAAAATAATCCCTATTTTGATCCCGTCCCTGAAGAATTAAAGCAGTCCTATTCTGTAAATGCTTGTATAAAACAAATACTGTAGTCGATGGTGGGCAGATTTCGAACGTGATCGAGGCGTGCTGCGCGTTCCTGGAGCGGCAGCTGGACGCCAGCAACGCCATCGGCATCGCCAACTTCGCCGAGCAGCACGGCTGCGCCGACCTCCGGCAAAGGGCCAACCAGTTCATAGAACGACATTTTACACAGGTACCATATTCTACCTTAATGTGAACGTATTTAAGGCCCGTTTTTATAAACCGCTCTCAATGTTAAGGTGAGCAATCTTGAGATCATACCTGAGATACTGTTCCTATTTGAAGATCATCTCAAGATAGCTCTCAAAGTTGAGAGCGATCTATAAATAACGGGCTTTGGTTTATTTCTTATAACGCTATCACATACAGTGGTGGCCAGATAATTAAAGTCAGTCGATTATCATACAAACGAGGTGACTTTGAAGCCTTGGTTCTCCACCAAGGATTGACTTAGCTGTGATCTGATGACGGTCATCCAGGGAGAGAATGGAAGAGATTCAGATCGCTATACACATCCAACTGATCTGCCCACTAATTGTCTGAACTTCAAAATCTATCACTATCGCTTTCATTTGACAGAACATTGATTCTTCTTTTTGGCACAAATAAAAACTTACCATAGAAATTCAACAATGTATCACATCCATCTGTCAAATGAAAGCGATTGGGATAGATTTTGAAATTAGACAATTAGCCCCCTGATCAGCATTCTAAGAGACATGGATCAGAGTTTTCAGTTTCACGATATCCTTACATCTTTATGCTAATTTCGCGGTTTCTTAAACATCCTTATATCTCAGAATGTTGATCAGTAGCCCTACCATGAGTTGATGCAAACTGTTTACGTACGTTACAGTAAACTATCGGATATACTGCTCACAGTCAATGCGAGTGAAAGAGGGAAAACGATAGTTTACGGTAGCGAAAACAGTTTGCAACAATTCATCGTAGGGCCACATATCAGTATTAGTAGTAATAGATTACACCACCAAAAATTTAACCCCTGTTAATCATCTTCATCAGTATCTAATCTCAACTGATTGTTTCAGGTCTGCAAAGAAGAAGAATTCTTACAATTAACCACATCAGAACTTATAGCACTAATTAGGAAAGATGAACTAAACGTCAGGGAAGAAAGAGACGTGTATAACGCAGTCCTCAGTTGGGTAAGTCCCCTCACACTTAGGGTTACCAATTTACCATTTCAAAATTTGGAAAGTCCTGACAATATCAATAAAAGTCCGGTAATTTTTTTCATTCAAAAAGAACTGACTGACTGTGACAGACGTATATCATCAAAATTACATCTGCTATGATGTATTTTTGTTGAGTGCACAAGATAAAATGTTCCCAAAGCGATTTTAGAGAAATTGGATGATTAGAAACTGGGGCCCTACCGCCCAAGTGTCGTCAACTTCGCCGTCGGCTTCATTAGACAGATGGATGAGATACATTGCTACTTTTTTATGGTCCAAATAAAGACTTACCAAAGAAAAGAAGCAATGTATTTCAACCATCTGTCAAATGAAGCCGACGGCGAAGTCGACGCTACTTGGGCGGTAGGCCCACTGTTCATTGCGCCTTTACATATTTTTGGAATACTATATTTAATACATGGAACCTAGACATTTTAGGATATCTTTTTTTAACACTACGCTACCTATGTAAATTTTATAACTAATATTTCTCCGCCCAATTTTATAAAGCCGGACAAAAGTCTAAAAGTCCGGACAAATCCGGACGGATGGTAACCCTAGTCGCACTTGACATTGAAAACGATATCAACATAATGATATCGACCGATGGTCATGAACAAGTTATGGCAATGCCAAGTGAATGTGATACAATCTATGTGAATGGGTCGTTGCCATTTATGTTTTGGGGAATGGTACCGTAGACCCACAAGCGTCACTGATAAGGGTTCTTATCGAATAAGGTCATTGTATGCGACCGTGTTACCTACCGCTGGAATCGATATATCGTAAAATATTTCCTATTGGAGTGTACAAAGTACATTTTTAAAATCGTTTAGTCACGTATGTTGATTGCATCTTGATCGTGACTTAAATTTTTGGCATTGCGCGTCAGAGCATTGGCACTGACGCACAGCCTGTTGCCGTGCTGCATGATCTAAGTAATTTATTTTAGTTAGTTTTCAATAAGACATCGGTTAATCAACTCATCTCTCTGCAGTTTTATTTGACTTCATATCAGCACTCATTTTGCATTGAACTTTTACATTATTTAAATGTTTTTTTCCTGTACATTTAATTGACAAACTGTACTTTAGATAGTTACAGTTTTAGAAAACATTTCATCTTACATAATTAGTTTAGAATTCAAGTGACATTTGCATCAACAAGGAGTGCGTGAGCGAGCGATTTTTTGCTTAAATTGTAGCATCATCAGGGGCGTAGCGTGCTTTGGCGGGGCCCCGTATAAAAAATTGTTTGGGGGCCCTTAGGAAGGGTAAAGATTTCTCACAAAAGAAATAAAAATGTTTGAATAAATCAAAAGAAATATTCATTCATCATAATTATCTATCTGTCACTTTTTCCAAAATTTTTACAAACAATCCAAATTAATATACAACGTGTAACAGAAAGGGGGTATCAACCCGAAAGGAGGTCAATTTACTCGCGAATCTGAACACCTTCCAACAGAAAAAAATCTGATCTAAAAAAACAATTTGGACTCCATAGAAAATTTGAATTTGCCGCCAACATTTTGTATGGCATGTTCATTTTTTTTCTGTTGGTAGGTGTTCAATTTCACAAGTACATTGCCTCCTTACAAGGATAAAACCTTTAAAAACAAAAAAGCCGGGACAAGGGAGGACCGAAAAAATTTTTGGTCTTTTTTCTAAATGTTTACTGGCAGTAAAACTACTGTAGAGACTGGTTACTGATAAATGAAGGACATATTGAATGTATGTGGCTGTTTGTAATTAAAATACTCAAAATCAATGGAAGCAAACGGGCGGCTCAGCAAAGTGAGAGGTAAATAAAAAATAAAATCTTACCTAGCTGTAGAGAAAGAGGCGACATTTAATTTAATGTTTTTATTTTTTATTTTGACTATGTTTCCATGCTTATTTTGTAACGGGTAGCAACCCTGCCTCCTTGCGGGTTGATACCCCCTTTCTGTTACACGTTGTATACACTCTCCTTGCCTACTTTTCGGCCAACTGATTTATGCGCACGCATGTCGCGGGAAAAAATAGTTTTTTTTTACTTTTTCCATTAAAAAAAGATTTTATTAATTTTTGATTACGCACGTTGGGGGCCCCCGTGGCCCGGGGGCCCCGTATAATTGATACGGCTGATACGGCGGTAGCTACGCCCCTGAGCATCATCTTATATTTTTGTCTATGAAAAGGGTTATTGAAACTAAGAATTTGAGAAATGATGTCAGGGTTTGCCCCCCACTATCGCGTTATAGGGTTGCCAGCGTTTTAATCCTGCCTCTGACCTTGAGGTGATCCGGCATTTGTTGTTTAATGCTGCATTGGAAACAAAAGTAAAATGCAAGTCAGCACACCTCGCTTTGTATTTTCCATTTTCTCGATATATTCTCAGAAAATGCTTGCTAACTAAACAAGCAATAAGGTGATTAAGATTACGCTTACGTAAAGATAAGGATAGATGCAAGTCATTGTTAATGTAACTAATAACAACATCCTTCCTTATCTACCACACGAGGTGAAATATGTAACGCCTGTAAAATATTATTCCTTAGATATATTTTTTTACGGGAATAATATTATTTTAGTAATTAATTCTTTAAGTTCTACTTTAGCTAATATCAAGATAATATCTTTTTAAAATTAGTTAATATATTTAAAAAGTAAACCGTTTATCATTCTACGATAACAGGTAAGTATCGTCTTTAATACGAATTTGCGCAGTCAAGTATGTAGATTATTGTAGATGCAATACAGTCAGCATTTATGATTGTAGCGCTCAACATAATGATATCGACACAATATGTCAATTTTTGTCAATCGATTTTGACCTCAGTGTCTGACACGTTTAAGTTTTAAAATTAATAGAGAATCTATAAATTTTTAAATGGAAATTATAGTACAGACAGTAAACGAAATAGGGGGTGCTTTTTACTTTGAAAAGTAACGAAATATATGATAGAGTATTAATTAAATTAATATACTTTCTATCTCTGAATGGTATCTCGTAATTGTACTTGCCACGCCCATTTCTAACTGTACATGTCTAATGTCATACGTTCATTACGTAGGTACACAAATTCTTATCGTGCGTTGTCCGAGTTGCCTCAATTACAGTTTAATTTTTTGTAACTAAATTCCAAGAACTGTGCTTTTTTAATATTAACAAAATTATATTTAATTCTGATATTAAATATAATTGGTATTTCAAATGTTAGAAATTAGTTACAATCTGTAGGTATCCCTCTTCGTCTCACTTGCCCCTGCGACGGTTGCGCCTCGCGTGCGCAAGATTGCCCCTTTGATCTCGCCACTGGCAGTAAATTGTAAATGAGCCATTTTATTTCCGAGCGTTGTATTCATTGTGTGTGTAGGAATGAAGTATGGTAGTATGGAAGGTATGGAGAGAGGTAGCCACTAGTAGGAAGGCCAAAGTGGAAGATCTTCCTCCGGGCTAGGTGGTATTTGCCCGGGGACCGCGGTCCAACCGATGATGGTTGGAAGTTGTATACACCGTCATTTTGTAGTCGTTTTAATTAACTGAAGGGTGTGTTGTACCAATGAAAATAAACATTTTTGTCCAAGAAACATGGGTCGAAAAACGACAAAAAATTTTGGGTCTCCCATACTAACTAGACAGCTAAAACATTTTATTAGTATGGGAAAGTCAATTATTTTTGTCGTTTTTCGACCCATGTTTCTTTGGCAAAGTTGTTTAGTTCCGTTAGTAGATCACTCCACTAAGTTAATTAAAACGACTACAAAATGACGGTGTATATAGTTTGGTGGCTGAGAAAACTCCGATAGCGAGATGTAGGTTACTCCTTATGTTCTCCATACTTCGAGGTGTTATTCCTTACTAATCTTTGTGTTTATTCGACACTAGCGCCATCTAGTCACATGGTGATGAATCTTGTTGCAACCATGTGTTGGTATGTGCGGCAGTACGGTAGATGCCGCTACAGTGTGTAGCGTTGTTAGAACGATTCCGCACTGCATCCGATTCGAACGCATCCATAGACATAGAAAACTGATTTTTGACGAATACTACGGCTACTTCGGATCGGTTGCTCTTATTTGAATGAGGATAAAGAACAGTTTTCTTGCCTATTAGGGCGTAGAGCGTTGTCTATGTAAACGGTGCGGTTTACTAGACATCGGTGCTGGACACCGTAACGTCAAAAAGCGGTGCTGCTATTTTCGTGACGGCCGTTGTTCGCCACAGTTTTTCAGGATAGCACCGCCCGCGACGGTGAAATAAAATGAGTTTAAACTGGTGTAGCGAAAGTATTTCCTGAATTTCTCGTCATTACGCATTCACAGCAGACAGTGATGCGAATATTTGAATTTTTTTTGCATCTGTACCACGAATATGGAATAAATCATCTTCCTCTATACAATTATTTTCCTCTCCTGCTGATTGATCATGATCCAAGTAGGTATATAATTAAAGCTAAATCAAAATCGTCCATTTTCTTCTCAGATAGGTACGTTTCTGGAAAAAGGATGGCCGTAACGATGTTGTAACTTTCTACGTGACACCACCTTAAAGACGGCAGTCTTTTTACGTCTGTAAAATTACGGCCGCTATGTTACGACACTGCTTTCTTAGGAAACCCTAGCTTTACAACCGCTTTCGCTCAGAGTTTATTATTGTTTAATTGTTAGGTGAAACACGACGAAGACCGTCGGCACTCGCGCATGGAGCCCATTCTGCAGGCCGTGCGCTGCCAGTACCTGACGCCGCGGTTCCTCAAGGAGCAGATGAGCACCTGCGCCGTGCTCAAGAAGGTGCCCGCCTGCAGGGAGTACCTCGCCAAAATATTCCAGGTTATTTGTTGTACATTATTTAAAAATATATTGGTATAACACAACAATTATAAAACAAGAACTAACCAAAGTCAGGCCACGGACACTCCGCACTTTATAAGTACGTGGCGGGCCCGTTTAACCGGGCCAAAGTCAGGGCTGCCGCGCGCCGACCGCAAGCACGTTAGTTCGATGTGCGATACTGACTCACGCGCTCGCCACGTCGCGGGTCTCGTACGTTTCTCGCTTAAGCTGTTTCAAAATAATATTTCAATATTTCCCTAAGGTTTTCTTTAACCATACTTTCTTTTTATGATTATGCTACCCAGTTCATTTAAAAAAGACAATCCTAATGTCGTCAGAAAAAATGAGAGTACGCTATTGCGTATTGAAATTTATTTTAGTTTCTATTGAAAGAGAGGCAACTTCTAGGTGAATAATTGTAGGGAAGGAAGCGCTGTGCGATCTGTATTGCATTTTATTGTATCATTTATATGCTTTATATACTCGTAAATGATATTGCGGAGTGTCCCTTCTGTACTTGTACTATTATGATTTCTGTGCCAAAGTCGCATCCCATTATCTGGTTGCATTACGGAATTAGAACCCGCATTGAGGGTTTACTAATCGTGGTCACTAGTCACTAGTAGTTACTAGTCCAAAACGCCGACGAAATTATGTAAGTAATCTTTCTCACAAAAGCATGTTTTTGTTGAAAGTGACCAGAATACGGGTTTCAATTTGGAACTTTTCTTAATGTTTCTGTAGTTATGTCAGCTTCGGCAGGTTGATTTATCTAAGCTAAGCATCACTTTTCTGATCATTATCCGTGGGTTTTATCACGGTATCAGTTACGTAGGCAATCTTTAGGTTGCCGCTCGTACTAAGTAGTCAGTTTTAATGTAATTTTACAACACAAACCCCTTTACATATTGTTGACCTAATTAACGCAAATTCCTACTTCCTACAGGATCTGACATTACACAAAAAGCCAGTAGTGAAAGAGCGTCGGCCGAACACGCCCCGCGTGATATACGTCGCAGGCGGGTACCTGCGGCACTCTATAGGGGTGTTCGAGATGTTCAACGTGGACGACGGCGCGTGGACCGCGCTGCCACAGCTCACTGTACCGCGCTCTGGACTTGGGGCTGCTTTCTTGAAGGTAAGATCTACTGGTGTCAGGCATTCCTCACTGCGGACAGTTTAGGTACGCTCGGCCGCTATACTACTTTGTAGGGTTAATGCTAGAGGTTGGATTACTACCTGCGGCATTCTATAGGAGTGTTCGAGATGTTTAACGTGGACGACGGCCCGCGCTGCCACAGCTGACTGTACCGCGCTCTGGACTTGGGGCTGCTTTCTTGAAGGTAATGGACCCCCTAGCTAGACGATAATTTTATGTGCTCGACAAGCAGTTTTGATTGTTTAGGAGCAATGCTTGACGGTTTGACATATAGCACGTAGGTATATCATGTGATTACCGTGGCCTATCTAAGGTAGGCCACGCCCCTAAATGGTAGTGGTGGTATTTGCGTCTACGTGCTTGACATCGTCTAGGGGCTACATAGTCTACTAAGGTCAGGCATTGCTCACTCCGCAGTTTAGGTACGCTCGGCCGCTACACTAATTTGTGGGTTTAATGCTAGTAGGTTTTCGCTCAGCTCGTCGACCGAGCGTCATGCGTTTTATTCTGAGTTTGAATTATATTGGCGAGTGGCAATGGCAATCGGAGCAAAATTATGAGGCGGGTCGTTACGTTCCCTCAAATATGGTTGAGCGAAGCGATAGCTGGTTCATGCGTCATGCTCGTGAACGGGTGCTGCCAGTGGGAATGGGTCTGCTTCTGTCTGCTTGTACTAAGGGCGTCGTATATTTATATATATTATTTTTCTGATTAATATTATCAATATGTATGGCACTTCTTATTCAAAATTTAAATTAATAACTAAACCTTGTTTTGATTTCTCATTTTTTTTTATTGCAATCATTTTGCTTTCTATATTCAGTAGTTTTGTAAGTAAAGGCCTATGAAAAGCTTTTGGATATTAGTTTTCAATTCGGTGCCTTAGGATGGGTAGCCTAAGTATGTCATGCTCTCTTTAATCATTTCTGCGGTGGTGTCGTGTGGGGCGGGTCGTTACGTTCCCTCAAATATGGTTGAGCGAAGCGATGGCTGGTCCATGCGTCATGCTCGTGAACGGGTGCTGCCAGTGGAAAGGGTCTACTTCTGAGTACCTATCTTAACGCATATTGAATTGTAAGAATTGCATTTTTTTTTATTTTTTTTATGTCTTGTAACATGTGTTTTTTTTTGGTAAATTTTGCCTACTTTGGTGCACTTTCGAGTAGCAGACACAGTGATTTCTCAACTAGTTGAAAGTTATTTACTCTCATTACGTATCCGATATGTGGTAGGTATTTAATTTCAACCTACCTACCCATTGTGTGGAAAATGTACTATATAATACTTTTGTTAATTATTGTGATGGAAAATGACCTCACTTTAAATGTGGAGCTCATTTTCCAATGTTGACGACTCTGTATGAAATATACAGAGAGAAAAAAGCAGCCCTTGACGAGTTTCTTGCCGGTTCTTCTCGTTACAAGGTCTCCCGCTTAGGGTTTGCGAACCGATGGCGTAGCTTCTATGACATTCACAAGTGCTTGTAACAGCCTAGACTGAATAAATTATTTTTGAATTTTGAATTTTTGAATTTTGAATCCCTTGTCCTAAGACGGTCAACAGAATCTGATTAGTTGCGGGTTATTACCTGCGGCACTCTATAGGAGTGTTTGAGATGTTCAACTCGGACGACGGCGCGTGGACCGCGCTGCCACAAATCACCGTGCCGCGCTCTGGACTTGGGGCTGCTTTCTTGAAGGTAGAGGTGGTTAATATAGCATCTAGCGCCATATTATAGCGCGCTATATTTACATAGCGCACATAGCGCGCTATGTAAGTAGACGCTATGGCGCTATGAATATCGCGCGTGGCAACAAGTAGCATCGTTGGCCGGATAGGTGCGCGGGCATTCATCGCGTGCGCGCTGTTGCTACCAGACGCGTTACGCGCGTTTCTCTCGCAGCACGCTAGGTATGAGTATAATATCGCGCGCGACCTTTGTGTTAGTTCGATTAGGACTTTTATGACACAACTAAGTCAATTAGTTAGTATTATGTAAAAGCTATTTAGCTAAGCAGAGTTAGTGAACGCGAGATATGGTAAAACAACCGTATTTCAAACGTCAATAAGGTCAAAATCGCTTGCACCTGCTTTTTTTTAACTAGAAAACATTGTCTAGTGATCACAAGTTAGAAAAATGAGTGCACGCGATTTTCGACCTTATTGGCATTTATCAAAATCACGGTTTTTAATGAAAGATCAAAGTAAGTAAACGAGAATACGGCAAAAAATCAACCAAATTTCAAACGTCAATAAGGTCGAAAATCGCTTGCACCTGTTTTTTCTAACTAGAAAACATTGTCTAGTGATCACTAGTTAAAAAAATGAGTGCACGCGATTTTCGACCTTATTGACATTTATCAAAATCACGGTTTTTAATGAAAGATCAAAGTTAGTAAACGAGAATACGCCAAAAAACCAACCGAATTTCAAATGTCAATAAGGTCGAAAATAGCTTGCACCTGTTTTTTGTAACTACAAATCACTATAGACTAAGTTTTCCTATCTACACTTTTTTCCGACATTAATTTGTTCTTCCGAAATCGTATAATTCAATTATAGACAGTTTTAAGCCTGAAAAGTATGAAATAAAGGTGACCGTCAGAATGGCCGGTCACCCGTCGTATTTAACTTTGAAATTGTGTCTAAAAATTGCTTATGAATTGCTTATATTTGCTTATCATAATGAGAGAATTGCTTATTGCATAATTAAAAAGAAATAAAACATTTAAGGTTGACCGGCCATCCAGACATCAGAATGGCCGGTCAACCTCTGTACAGCAATAACTATGTCGAATTACTGAAATTTTCATGGGCCAAAAATTGCTTATGAATTGCTTATTCCACAATTTGCAAGCCGAGAGCCTGTTATTCTTTCCATAAACTAGGTATGAGTTTAAAAGTCTCAAGCGCCTGTTAAAAATTGAGAGCAAAGTGACGTATAGTGCTAATTGCGTTTATATTCCAAAAGGTTTGAGGGGTCAATTGAATCGCAGGTCAACCGTCGTATTTGACTTTGAAATTGTGTCTAAAAATTGCTTATGAATTGCTTATATTTGCGTATCATAACGAGAGAATCGCTTATTGCATAATTTAAAAGAAAAAAAACATTTAAAATTTACCGACGTCTATCCTGACATCAGAATGGCCGGTCAACCTATGTAGAGTAATAACTATGTAGAATTACTGAAATTTTCATGAGCCAAAAATTGCTTATGAATTGCTTATATTTGCTTATCATTATGAGAGAATTGTTTATTGCATAATTTAAAAGAAATTAATCATTTAAGGTTTACCACGTCTATCTTGACATCAGAATGGCCGGTCAACCTCTGTAAAGTAATAACTATATAGAATTAGTGAAATTTTCATGAGCCAAAAATTGCTTATGAATTGCTTATATTTGCTTATCATAACGAGAGAATCGCTTATAGCATAATTTAAAAGAAATAAATCATTTAAGGTTTACCACGTCTATCCTGACATCAGAATGGCCGGTCAACCTCTGTAAAGTAATAACTATTTAGAATTACTGAAATTTTCATGAGCCAAAAATTGCTTATGAATTGCTTATATTTGCTTATCATAATGAGAGAATTGCTTATTGCATAATTTAAAAGAAATAAAACATTTAAGGTTTACCACGTCTATCCTGACATCAGAATGGCCGGTAAAACCACGCGCACGAAGTCGCGGGCAAAAGCTAGTTATGCTATAAGCGATTCTCTCGTTATGATAAGCAAATATAAGCAATTCATAAGCAATTTTTGGCTCATGAAAATTTCAGTAATTCTACATAGTTATTACTTTACAGAGGTTGACCGGCCATTCTGATGTCACGATAGACGTGGTAAACCTTATGTTGTGTCGTTTTATTGTATTTTGTATTCGATCGATATCGCTGATGCGCGTCCTTTAAATGTGTGTGAAAGGATTGTCGTAAACTAGTTCTTAATAAACAGGCAAAGTGTGAGGACGTATTTTATTTTCCAAATTTCAAAATATAGTGAACCTTATCACCAGCACATAATGGTCAAAATCGAACCGGATGAAGTGGCCTGCACCTGTGGACAGCTAGTAGTGCGCGAACAATAGAGGACCGCATTCCAGAGATAAGCTTGCAACCCATTCAGATTTGGACACACTGAGAGCACGGAATAAAATTAATTAATTAATTTATATTTTTTTTTCGAGACGAACATAAACAACATTTAAAATGTCAATAAATTATGAAGAAATATTGAACTTATTGGAAGAAAAGGCTTCAGTGTTACAGAAGACCCAAGTGAATCTGAAAAAGTGTCCTAAGCAACGTCTCACTAAAGGATATATTGAAATGAGACTTAAATCTATTGATGAAGACTGGCAAACTTTTAAGTCATATCATCAAGCACTCGTGAAATGTACGCCTAAAGAGAAACGTGCCGAATTACCGTATTTTGTTAATGACGACTTCTTTATTATTGAAGATTTATATCTATGTATGACGGGAGATTTAAAAGATATGTTGATGACATTTAACAGTCCAAGAGAATCAACTAGTTCCTCAAATCATTCAATAGAACAAGCAACTTTGTCGTCTATCAAGCTGCCTAACATACATCTTCCAACATTTTGCGGTCAATATGAAGAATGGCCATCATACAACGATCTCTTTACTTCACTCGTGCATCACAATACGACGTTGACAAAGGTACAAAAATTGCACTATTTGAAATCGAGTGTCACTGGAGAAGCGGAAGCCTTACTCAGACATATCCAGGTTACAGACAACAACTACGATCAGGCTTGGGATATTCTCAAGCAAAGATATGGAAGCAAAAGATTAATAGTAAATTCTCTATTGAAAAGATTATTTGGCCAAAGAAAGATTATAGCGCCAACAGCAAATCAGATAAGAAGCATATTAGACACGACAACAGAATGCCTGAATAGCCTCAACAACCTACAAGTTGCATCAGATTCATGGGATCCAATGATCATTTACATTGTCATTCAAAAACTCGATGTTGATACACATAAAGCATGGGAAGACTTTGTTTACAGCCCTGATTCTGACAAATTACCTACGTGGACACAACTGAAAAATTTTTTGGAGGCTAGGTTTCGCACGCTTGAGTTAATTGCTCTACCATCTGCAACAAGAGATAACAAATCAAGAGAAACAAATAGAGAAAAATCGTCATTCCATATTTCTGCTTCGCCTACATCTATGAAAACCTGTAATTTATGTAATGAAGGCCACACACTTTGCCACTGCAAGGAATTCACAAAATTAAACCCTATGGAAAGAAGCGAGTTTGTACGAGAGAAGAACTTATGCTACAATTGTCTGACTTCTGGTCATTCTGTTAAGAGATGTCGACTACGAGTGTCCTGTAAGATATGCAATAGACGCCACCACTCGTTGCTGCACCAGCTGAAACCTACAAATCAATCAGACAATTTACAAACTCACCACAGTCAAGTTAACGAAGGAATTGAAGAAGACCCTAATGAACTTACCCAACCAGACGTTGCAATATCTTCAAATATGGTTACGAAGAAGTCCACAGCATTGCTTGCTACAGCATTGATACCCGTGAGAGATACAAAAGGACAGATAACGGTATTGCGCGCCTTAATTGATCAGGGGTCCCAAGCAAGTTTTATAAGTGAGCGAGCGGCACAATCATTAAAAGTCAAGAGAACCGTAGCACGAGGAACCATCACTGGGGGTTGGATCGACACAAACAGAAGTCAATCAAGTTATACAATTACAACTTCTGTCCAGATATGATAACAAGTTCCAACTTACCGTGAATACATATGTTATGCCCACTCGTCTAACAACTAAGTTGCCAGCCATGTCACTCGTAAACTTATCACACACCTGGCCACAATTGAATAAGCTTTTCTTGGCAGATCCAAGTTTCAATCAACCAGGAAAAGTAGACTTACTGCTCGGTGTAGAAGTGTATGCTCACATATTGAAGAATAATCTTATCAGAGATCCAGCAAAATCACTATGTGCTCAAGAAACAAGTTTTGGATGGATTCTCTTTGGTGAAGCACAGAGCTGCACTTCAGATGAACCAATAATGGTTATGCATCATCAAGTAGAATTTGATAACTTATTGTACAAACTATGGGAAATAGACAATGATGATAGAAACAAACTCACAAAGGAAGAAGAGACATGTCAAAAGCTATATGAAACTACTGTTAAGCGAAACGTTGAAGGTAGATATATTGTGAAGTTGCCATTAAAGCATGAACCACCTAGGAGCACAGAAGGAAACACAAGAGAGATTGCAATGAAGAGACTACAACAGTTAGAAAAACGATTAGAAAAGAATAACAATTTAAGAACAGATTACAACAAAGCTTTAAATGAATACATTACCTTAGAATACATGGAAGAAGTACCTGAAAGTGAAAAGGAAAATCCATCGGTTTATCTGCCACACCACGCTGTGCTTAAAGAAACAAGTGAGACTACCAAAACCAGAGTGGTATTCAATGCTTCTTCACCCGACACCAACAATATTTCCTTGAATGATGACTTATTAGTCGGACCTCAACTTCAAGAAGATCTAAGATCTCTACTCATAAGATGGCGTCTAGGTAAAGTTGCCTTTATAGCTGATGTCCAGAAAATGTATTTACAAGTTTTAGTGACTAAACAAGACGCTGATTACCAACGGATCTTATGGCGCGATGATCCAAAGTTACCGATTAAAGATTATCGACTGCTCAGACTCACTTTTGGAACAGCTTCTGCACCCTACTTAGCAGTGAGAACCCTTCAGCAGGTGGAAGAAGACGAAGGTAAAGCACATCCAGAAGCAGCTGAAACAATTAAAAATGATTTTTTCATGGATGATTTGATGACTTCACAAGATACTGAAACAAAGGCAATAGACATAGCTAAAAACATATCAGCAATCGTAGAAAGAGGTGGATTTTGTCTTAAAAAATGGTCGTCAAATAGTATCAAGTTTAGAGAAGAGTTCAGCCCTAAGAACACAAACTCCAACGTAAGGATTAATATGAGTGCGGGAGGAATAGTCAGAACTAATGTTCTGACTATTCCTCAAGGATAAACCTAATGGTTTATCCTGGAACTTAGATGAGGATACATTGCAATATTTTACTACCTTACCATCGCCACCTAAAAATGTCACTAAGAGAAATATCCTAGCTGTGATACAATACCTATTCGATCCACTTGGCTGGATGACACCCGCTATACTCCCAGCAAAGCCTTTCTTACAAAAATTGTGGTTGAAAGGAGTTACCTGGGATAAAGCACTCGAACCTGAAATCAAAGAAAAATGGTTAGAAATAAGAAATGATATAGAAAATTTACACAAAGTTAAAGGTCCAGATTGGTTGAAGCACGATGAAAAAGAAATACACGAAGTCGAAGACACGCTGACAAACCTGGAAGAAAAAGAAATAAATAAAGTAAATTTAAATTTAAATATAGAAGAAGAACAAATTAATGAAACTACGTTACTCACCCAATTTGAAGAATTTGAGACTTTAACAGAATTAATCAAAACTATAACTTACTGCAAAAGATTATTGAATTTCAAAAAGAATGTTGACACACCAAAGAACTGCTCTATTACACCGGAAGAACTAAATAAAGCATTGGAAGATTGTGTGAGAATAATACAAGGAAAGGAGTTCGGAAAGGAGATAGAGGATTTGAAAAGTAAAAAACATGTTGGAAGTAGTAGCAAGATCAAAGGTTTGACACCATACATGGATGACGTTAATATCCTCAGGGGGATCGGTCTTTTGCGATATACCAGTATTACAGTAAACACCCCGGTGCTGATCAAATGTGTCGCGTAAGCAGTCTAAAACGATCAGTGAGTAGACTATTCTATTCATAAATAATTAATTTTATTAATGTGTTTTTCATGAAATTTCATAAATTGCTATGTTGTTTTGTATTAAAATTTATCTCCTAGTTTAAGTTGTTAAACTTGTTAACAGATAAATATTTTAAGTTCACGAATTCCGCTGAGTGTGTCACCAACTTATGTTCACTTCGATATTTTTTGCATGTTGTTTACTTCAAATGCTGGGCCGTATTGTACTGTCTGTACGATGTCAATCGATGCGTTGTAAAGAAATGAATTGTAGCAAGTTTTAAGATTGTTAATTTTAGTATTTTTGCGAATGTTTAATTATTTTCGTAAAACAATTTGTTTTAAAATGTTAGTGTTGTATAGGTACGTTACTAATACCTATTTGCTTTGTGAAACATGTGTTAAATTAATAGTGAATCAGAAGTTTAGTGTTGTCAATATACCTACTCACCTACCTACCTGTAAGTAATTATGTTCATTTAAAAACTGCGTTTTTGGTGGGCGGTATGTTGTGTCGTTTTATTGTATTTTGTATTCGATCGATATCGCTGATGCGCGTCCTTTAAATGTGTGTGAAAGGATTGTCGTAAACTAGTTCTTAATAAACAGGCAAAGTGTGAGGACGTATTTTATTTTCCAAATTTCAAAATATAGTGAACCTTATCACCAGCACACCTTAAATGATTTATTTCTTTTAAATTATGCAAAAAGCAATTCTCTCATTATGATAAGCAAATATAAGCAATTCATAAGCAATTTTTGGCTCATGAAAATTTCAGTAATTCTACATAGTTATTACTCTACAGAGGTTGACCGGCCATTCTGATGTCAGGATAGACATCGGTAAACTTTAAATGTTTTATTTCTTTTAAATTATGCTATAAGCGATTCTCTCGTTATGATAAGCAAATATAAGCAATTCATAAGCAATTTTTGGCTCATGAAAATTTCAGTAATTCTACATAGTTATTACTTTACAGAGGTTGACCGGCCATTCTGATGTCAGGATAGACGTGGTAAACCTTAAATGTTTTATTTCTTTTAAATTATGCAATAAGCAATTCTCTTATTATGATAAGCAAATATAAGCAATTCATAAGCAATTTTTAGACACAATTTCAAAGTCAAATACGTCGGTTGACCTGCGATTCAATTGAACCCTCAAACCTTTTGTAATATAAACGCAATTAGCACTATACGTCACTTTGCTCTCAATTTTCAACAGGCGCTTGAGACTTTTAAACTCATACCTAGTTTATGGAAAGAATAACAGGCTCTCGGCTTGCAAATTGTGGAATAAGCAATTCATAAGCAATTTTTGGCCCATGAAAATTTCAGTAATTCTACATAGTTATTGCTGTACAGAGGTTGACCGGCCATTCTGATGTCAGGATAGACGTCGGTAAATTTTAAATGTTTTTTTTCTTTTAAATTATGCAATAAGCGATTCTCTCGTTATGATACGCAAATATAAGCAATTCATAAGCAATTTTTAGACACAATTTCAAAGTCAAATACGACGGTTGACCTGCGATTCAATTGACCCCTCAAACCTTTTGGAATATAAACGCAATTAGCACTATACGTCACTTTGCTCTCAATTTTTAACAGGCGCTTGAGACTTTTAAACTCATACCTAGTTTATGGAAAGAATAACAGGCTCTCGGCTTGCAAATTGTGGAATAAGCAATTCATAAGCAATTTTTGGCCCATGAAAATTTCAGTAATTCGACATAGTTATTGCTGTACAGAGGTTGACCGGCCATTCTGATGTCTGGATGGCCGGTCAACCTTAAATGTTTTATTTCTTTTTAATTATGCAATAAGCAATTCTCTCATTATGATAAGCAAATATAAGCAATTCATAAACAATTTTTAGACACAATTTCAAAGTTAAATACGACGGTTGACCGGCCATTCTGACGGTCACAAATAAAGTTCATTAGTTTTTTAAAGTTCATTACTGCTTTATTTTATATAAGACTAAAATGTAACGTATTAATAAATAACATTTTTGTAAAGCGCGCGATCTGTCTAACGAACGACGTGTGACGTAACGTGTTGCGAAATCTAACGTGCTGCATCTTACGCGCCAGCCAGCCGCCCGCACGCTACCTGATAAATAGCGCGTTATAACATAGCATATTAAATAGCGCGCTAGAAATCAATAGCATATAGTCTGTAGCGTGCTGTTGCTTTATAGGCGTTATGAACAACTCTACTTGAAGGTAACATCTACTGGAGTCAGTCATTGCTCGCTACACTCGCTAGGAGTGTTTGAGATGTTCAACGTGGACGACGGCGCGTGGACCGCGCTGCCACAGCTGACTGTACCGCGCTTTGGACTTGGGGCTGCTTTCGTGAAGGTAACATCTACTGGAGTCAGGCATTGCTCGCTACACTCACTAGGAGTGTTCGAGATGTTCAACGTGGACGACGGCGCGTGGACCGCGCTGCCACAGCTCACCGTGCCGCGCTCTGGACTTGGGGCTGCTTTCTTGAAGGTAATGAACCCCCTAGCTAGACGATAATTTTATGTGTTCGACAAGCAGTTTTGATTGTTTAGCCATGCTTGACAGATTGACATATAGCACGTAGGTATATCATGTGATTACCGTGGCCTATCTAAGGTAGGCCACGCCCCTAAATGGTAGTGGTGGTATTTGCGTCTACATGCTTGACATCGTCTAGTCTAGGGGCTACATAGAGTCTACTGAGGTCAGGCATTGCTCACTCCGCAGTTTAGGTACGCTCGGCCGCTACACTACTTTGTGGGGTTAATGCTAGTAGGTTGTCGCTCAGCTCATCGACCGAGCGTCATGCGTTTTATTCTGAGTTTGAATTATATTGGCGAGTGGCAATGGCAATCCCTTGTCCTAAGACGGTCAACAGAATCTGATTAGTTGCGGGTTATTACCTGCGACACTCTATAGGAGTGTTTGAGATGTTCAACGTGGACGACGGCGCGTGGACCGCGTTGCCGCAGCTGACTGTACCGCGCTCTGGAATTGGGGCTGCTTTCTTGAAGGTAACATCTACTGGAGTCGAGCATTGCTCACTCCCCACAGTCACCTGACCTTGTGATCTAGCGGTTTCGCAGTTTAGGTACGCTCGGCCGCTACACTACTTTTTGTCACTCAGCTCATCGTCACCGTCATCGACACAGCGTCATGGGCGAGTGGAAAAGGCAATCCATTGTCCTACGATTAAGGATAATAGGGTGGTGCTCTAAAATCTAAATCTACTCGCTTATTTTTATCGCCAATATGTTGAAAAAATCACAATCACAGTCAACGTAAGTAATAAATTCCTTTTACAATATGTTTGTAATTCCTAAATCCTTCGAATTTCTGATAGTCATTATGTTTTGATCCGATGCGCGCAATGATACAGTGAAATAAAACTGATCAAAGTCCAAGGACTCTTGAATGATATTTGTAAAAACTTTGCTTAAAATGTACCTTATTGGTTATATCAGTGGATCTCGCAAAGATATAGGGGACATAGTACGCCTACGTATAATTTAAAAATACAACTTAAGTACTCGGGTGTCATGTTATGAAATCAGGAGCATATTATTATTATTTGAGTGTAAGGGGCTCTGCAGCTCTGTTAGAGCTGTAGTCACTGCGACCTAAAAGATCTATTGTGACCTCGCCACCTAATAGGGAATATGCATAAGTCACCGATTTTCATAAAATTGAGCTTGATCGCTGCGGATACTTGTAAAAACATGATTGAACAGAAAGAAAAATTAAAAAAATGAATTATTTTAGTTTTATCACACGATGAAATCAGGGGAAATTAACGATATATTTTTTTTCATTTTCGGATATAATGCACTTAACAGTCAGATAGAATATCCAATAAGAAATAATATTTTGTATGACACATATTATGTACTAAAACGCAAAATTAGTGACGTCACATATTTGTATAGAGCGTTTTCGGCGGGAGCTGATGCGTGCTAACTTCAAGTAACTATATTACGAGAAAAAAACGCAAGAGAAAAGTTTCAATATTACAGTTGATTTTCTCAAGCATTATACTATTGATTTTGATTAAAAAAAAATTTGATGCATATTCCCTATTATAGTAACTCTTTAATTTGTTTGTCCAGGGTTTGTTCTACGCGTTAGACGATAGGAACACATCCTGTCTTAACTTTGAATTCTCATGCTATAGAAATAAGGATATTGTTGTCCAGAGTTTCATCCACACGATGGGCGGCAGAATCACACCCTGTCCTAACTTTGATTTCTCATATTATAGAAATCTATCCATATAAAACTCTAAATTGATTGATTGACTGATTGTTGAGATAGGCGTGGAGCCCTAACGGCTGAAGGTAGAGACACTATTTTTGGAGGGTAGATACCTTTCATGATGTAGATGAGCATTAAGAAAGGATTTTAGAAAATTCCCGTTATACAGGGTGCTACAGGTTGTTTAAGTTTGTATGAGAATTTGTATAGGGTTGAAGAAGAGACACCATTTTTAGAGGGTAGATACCTTTCATGGTGTAGGTGAGCACTAAAAAAGGATTTTAGAAAATTCCCGTTCTATAGGGTCTACAGGTTGTTTAAGTTTGTATGAGAATTTGTATAGGGTTGAAGTAGAGATACCATTTTTGGAGGGTAGATTCCTTTCATTGTGTAGGTAAGCACTAAGACAGGGTTTTGGAAAATCCCCGTTATACAGGGTGCTACAGAGAGTGTTCCAGTTTGTACATGATTTTTTTTATGGGAAAATTTAAATGTGTGAAATAAGGTTTACTGATAAATACCTAGGTATATTGGTAATCCGTGACTTTCAAAACAAATGCACAACTATCTTAATCACGCGAACGAAGTCGCGGGCAAAAGCTATATATAAATTGTTCTACGCTGTGGACGGTGTTATAGAAATAGGGATATAAATTGTTTGTCCAGAGTTTGGTCAACCTACGCGATGGGCGGCTCTTGTCTCGTTACAAATTCTCCCGCTCAGGGATTGTGAACCGATGGCGTAGCTTCCTTGACATTCACAAGTGCTTGTAAAGCTGCGGCTGTCGCGTTGTCGCGAAGCTTTTCATTGTCATGTTGAACAATTAGAAATGTTGAATCAAGGAATTAGAGTTTAATTTCACATAAAGGAAAATAAATTAAAGGGATTTCATGAAAATAAATTTGAATCCCTTATTTCTAATTGTACGAAACGACAATGAAAAGCTTCGCGACAGCGCGATAGCCTGGCCCAGGGGTAAACAGCTAAGGCTGAATAAATGAATTTGAATTGAATTTTGTCTTAACTTTGAGCGTCGTGCTTAGGAAATAAAGGATAAAATTGTTTGTCCAGGGTTTGTTCTACGCGGTGGGCGGTAGGAACACCTCGCCAGGGTCGTCGTACGACAGCGACTGGGTGGACGTGTACAACCCGGCCACGGAGCTGTGGCGGCCCTGCAGCCCCATGACCACTCCAAGACATAGGGTAGGTAGTAGCATAGAATAGATATAAGTACTACCGTACAGAAAGGACACTACCCGCCCCGCCCCAGAATCAATTAGCTCACCCCACCCCGCGAGTTCGTATGCTGAATCGTATGCTCGTTTAGTCGTGTTTGTCAACGTAAAAACAATAAACGTAAACGTAAAAACAAACTAATAGACTCTCGGGATTTCGAACTATCGGCATTTTAACTTTCGGGATTTCGAACTTTTGGTCATATAATCGATCTTTCAAGTTTCGGTCTATCGGATATCGACATTAAGTTTTTCGGTATTTTGAAAATAGGTGTTTTATGCGTCGATATTTCGGTAGTATGTGTAATGATTTGTCGACATTTTATTACATACCGTATGTTGAGCGGAATGCTTCTTCTATAGATTTTAGTTCACTGGTTAAGACATAGGTAATGTAGATGTCAAATAGTTTTATGAACTCAAAATAATAATTATTCAAATGAACTTAAGAATATTTTCTGTCGTTTTTTCCATTACCGTCGCTTCAATACTTTTTTTCAAGTATTGAAGTGACTGCAACATCTCATCAGCTAATGTATATAACAGCGCAATTCGTTATCAATGGGGAAGGCAACTGTCAAAATGGCGCTGCGTACGCTTGTTCCACGAGAACTATGAAAACAAAGGACTTTTACTTAAAACATCGTTTTTTTTTTAGCTTTAAAATGATTAAATTCTGTGTAATAAGCTTTAAAAATGTTGGCACTTACGAATTTCCGAAAAATCTGGATATAGAAAAAATGGATAAATTTTGTAAGAATTAAATCGTCTTAATTTGGCTTTAAATTCTTGTATTTGCATTTTAGAATAGTCTTTTACATCCATTTTGGGTCAATGGATCTTTTTCGGTAATAAAATACCACAAAATAAATACCTATTTTCCCATACATTTTGTTCTGAACGTCTACTGTCTTAGGAACAAGCGTACGCAGCGACATCTACAATAAGCTTTGCGTTGCCATCCCCATTCAAATCAAATAATTTTAATGGCGATTATCCTTGTATAATAAAACTCTTCATATCTTTCCGTCCCTGTCTATCTCGAACATCATACAAAATATCTGAAAATGTAGATTTTATATAAGGATATCTATAATAATTCTAGTCAACTTCAAATTAGTAAGAAATTAAGATTGTCACAAGGGTATTAATAAGTATTGCGTTATTTTAAGAGGCACACAATGATTATTTGGTACGGCGGGGTAGACAAAGCTTATGTTTACTAAAATATAACTTTTCCAGGTAGGGGTAGCAGTAATGGACGAGTTATTGTACGCAGTTGGCGGTTCCTCGGGATCTGAATATCACAAATCCGTAGAAAGGCAAGTATTTAATAGTATTAAAACGTGTTTCTTCGATCAAAACGAAGATCAAATAATGTAAGTTTATGAAAAAAGTCTTTGTTTTAGGCATTATTTTACACATCCAATGACATCACATTTTGATGGCAGAATGGATCAAAGGAAAATGGATAATTAAATAAGATTTGACAAAAAATCCTTTCAAACAAAAAAAACAGAACTGAAAACAAACAATCAGAAAATTTATGAATATGATAATTTTTATGACTTTCATTCTTTTAATATAGATGGGACTACGAGTAGGTATAATAAATGTAACAGGTAAAATAGGTATTACTTATCTTTACATTACGAAATATTCATTGTCATGCATTGAGATAATGCACAGCTTGCTGATATGATAAGTAACATCGTTGCTAGAATAACAGTGATAACCCAATATGAAAGATTTGTTTTCCCGAGTCATCAATGACTCGGGTAATCTGCTTTCGTTTAATTACTAACTGTTGCCGTTATATCGAGTCGGATGACAAATATATTTTTCACTCCTCTTGCTCTAAAAGTCCGTCATTGTAAGGTACAAGAGCCAGGATAAAATAGCAAAATTACCCCTAGGGGATAAAGTTTTTTCTTTTTTAATGTTTGTCTATTACCAATGAGCCTACTAAAACGAAAAAGTCTTTATTCATAATCACGAATAAAGACTCGCTCGACTTAATACTGTTTCTCATTTTTATTTTTGAAAATGGAACTAAAAGCAGTGATCCCTTCGGTGAAATCATAGACTTATATTAATATACTCTGTGACTTTAAGTTTGATCGTAGAATGCGTGCATTGTGTTTCTTAGCTGCTACAGTAGAAATTAAAAAAGGCGCCAAATCTTTAGAATTTTTCTCTAATACCAAACTGATTGAATTGTGTGACTGTAAGTAAGTAATAGGAAAGAAATAATTTTAATCTTTTGCCGTCAAGCACAAGTAAATCATTTATTTAAATACTGTATGAAAATTTTAAATTTTAGATTTTTGCATTCACAATGCTATTTATATATTAAGATGAAATAAATAATGAAAAATATTAGAAAAAATCGGCTCACCCGTAGCTCATCCCGTCTAAGTTGCTACGGGTGAGCCGATTTTTTCTAATATTTTTCATTATTTATTTCATCTTACTGTATGAAAAGTTTATGAAGTGGAGGATAGAAAAATGAGTGGATTCGTTTACGTAAGTATAAACTAGGTATTTAATATTGTATTTTATTTTCTCGCCTTCGTAGTGAAAAGTAGAGTGTAACAAACGACGCTAAAACCCATTGTAACTCGGTTTCTATTTATTCCCTCGCTAAAGCTCGGGAATAAAACTACCTCGTATGCAATGGGTCATTTTAGCGTCTTGTATAACAATCTACTATTGTTCGTTGGCTAAGTCACAGCCACTACCGGCTTGATTCGTGGTCAGAATGGGGATGATGATTAATGAATAAAATAATGAAATACTAATAAAAATCGAAACATATTAAACTTTTAGAGTAGCTTGTATACCTCTTGGTTTTATAAAATGCGTATTATTTGTTTTATGACCCTTCAAAGTTGGGCGGACAAGTCCATTTAAAAAGTATAAAATTAATTAAAATAAATAATACCTTTAATTAGTCCATAAAATTTATAGCAAAAACCATTTGATAAACACAATATTGAATATAGCTACCGAACAAATTTCCTATGCGTAGCATACAAACTACTTAAGCGTGACGACATAACTAAGTAGCCGTTAGTATGGAGTGTTTCTGGGTGAGTCCAATTTGTGTGCATTTCAAACTGTCATATCTCGGGCAGTTTTCATGCTAGCGAAATAATTATTTTGCCACTTCTTATATCTCCAAAAATCTGGGCACGCACGTTTTCAACTTATGTGCGAAAAAGTTGTGACAAAATTGTAAATGAGTCCAAAAATTGCACTGTATTTGGCAGCGCTAAATAGCAGCGTCAACTAACTACTTCCGTCAAGGGAATAAAGTATCAGACGATGAAAATTTGTTATGAACTCGTTTCAATCTTACTGTATCCTTAGCGGCACAAAAGACTATCGAATCGAATTTTTGCAATCGATATCTTGGTTTCCTGTACGAAGGTAGTAGTCGGTGGTGGCCGGCTCGATTAGATTACGATAGTTTTTATGGTGACTAGCTTTTGTTCGCGACTTCGTTCGCGTGGATATTTTGGAGAAATTTAATTCCGAGTCCTCACCCCCGTTCAGGAATTGGGTCCATAGATATTAGTGTCCCGTTCCCCTTCCCCTTATAATTTTTAATCGTTTACATAAAGCTAAACACAAGATTGAAAGAACCTAGCTTGGAAACTGAAGGACTTCCATACAAACTTTTATCCCCTATGTAATCCTCTAGGGGGTGAATTTTCCAAAATCTATTCCTTGTGCTCACCTATACCATGAAAGGTATCTACCCTCCATAAAAAGTGTTTCTACTTTCAGCCGTTAGGGCTCAACGCGTATCCCAACAATCAATCGATCGGTGAATAGATTAGAGTTTTATATGTATAGATGATGAAAGTGATTGTTTCGTTCCGTTCCCGCTCAGCTACGACCCGGAGCGCGACTCGTGGTCGATGGTGGCGAGCATGGGGTGCGCGCGGCTGGGCGTGGGCGTGGCCGTGGTCAACCGGCTGCTGTACGCCGTGGGCGGGTTCGACGGCGCGCGCCGCGTGGCCTCCGTCGAGTGCTACCACCCCGAGCGCGACACGTGGGCGCCGCGCGCCAGCATGCAAGCCGCGCGCAGCGGCGCCGGTCAGTACTACACTACACTACACTTGTAGCGCGCACGCACTAGTTCGACGGCGCGCGCCGCGTGGCCTCCGTCGAGTGCTACCACCCCGAGCGCGACACGTGGGCGCCGCGCGCCAGCATGCAAGCCGCGCGCAGCGGCGCCGGTCAGTACTACACTACACTACACTTGTAGCGCGCACGCACTAGTTCGACGGCGCGCGCCGCGTGGCCTCCGTCGAGTGCTACCACCCCGAGCGCGACACGTGGGCGCCGCGCGCCAGCATGCAAGCCGCGCGCAGCGGCGCCGGTCAGTACTACACTACACTACACTTGTAGCGCGCACGCACTAGTTCGACGGCGCGCGCCGCGTGGCCTCCGTCGAGTGCTACCACCCCGAGCGCGACACGTGGGCGCCGCGCGCCAGCATGCAAGCCGCGCGCAGCGGCGCCGATCAGTACTACACTACACTACACTTGTAGCGCGCACGCACTAGTTCGACGGCGCGCGCCGCGTGGCCTCCGTCGAGTGCTACCACCCCGAGCGCGACACGTGGGCGCCGCGCGCCAGCATGCAAGCCGCGCGCAGCGGCGCCGGTCAGTACTACACTACACTACACTTGTAGCGCGCACGCACTAGTTCGACGGCGCGCGCCGCGTGGCCTCCGTCGAGTGCTACCACCCCGAGCGCGACACGTGGGCGCCGCGCGCCAGCATGCAAGCCGCGCGCAGCGGCGCCGGTCAGTACTACACTACACTACACTTGTAGCGCGCACGCACTAGTTCGACGGCGCGCGCCGCGTGGCCTCCGTCGAGTGCTACCACCCCGAGCGCGACACGTGGGCGCCGCGCGCCAGCATGCAAGCCGCGCGCAGCGGCGCCGGTCAGTACTACACTACACTACACTTGTAGCGCGCACGCACTAGTTCGACGGCGCGCGCCGCGTGGCCTCCGTCGAGTGCTACCACCCCGAGCGCGACACGTGGGCGCCGCGCGCCAGCATGCAAGCCGCGCGCAGCGGCGCCGGTCAGTACTACACTACACTACACTTGTAGCGCGCACGCACTAGTTCGACGGCGCGCGCCGCGTGGCCTCCGTCGAGTGCTACCACCCCGAGCGCGACACGTGGGCGCCGCGCGCCAGCATGCAAGCCGCGCGCAGCGGCGCCGGTCAGTACTACACTACACTACACTTGTAGCGCGCACGCACTAGTTCGACGGCGCGCGCCGCGTGGCCTCCGTCGAGTGCTACCACCCCGAGCGCGACACGTGGGCGCCGCGCGCCAGCATGCAAGCCGCGCGCAGCGGCGCCGGTCAGTACTACACTACACTACACTTGTAGCGCGCACGCACTAGTTCGACGGCGCGCGCCGCGTGGCCTCCGTCGAGTGCTACCACCCCGAGCGCGACACGTGGGCGCCGCGCGCCAGCATGCAAGCCGCGCGCAGCGGCGCCGGTCAGTACTACACTACACTACACTTGTAGCGCGCACGCACTAGTTCGACGGCGCGCGCCGCGTGGCCTCCGTCGAGTGCTACCACCCCGAGCGCGACACGTGGGCGCCGCGCGCCAGCATGCAAGCCGCGCGCAGCGGCGCCGATCAGTACTACAATGCGATAATTTAACTGTGTAACTTCACTTTAGAATGTGTATAAGTAAATTTTACAGATTAAAATATATCGTTTTGTACCGCAAGCGCTCTGAATTTGGTCACTTCTGATGTACATAGTCAATTTAATCCTATTATACACGCACACTTGTTATCCTACTCAAAATAATACAACTGTTAAGAAATAAATTGTTTGGGCTTATATCCCATTCGAATTTGTTCACATTTGCAGATAGACCCATTTGCAACTTTAATTAGTAAAAAATATAATCTATAACTAACATTTTTTTATTTAATATCAACAAGATTTACGTCAAACCATTCATAAGTAAAAAAAAATAAGATAAGTACAATACACAAATTAAGTAAATATTACATGTTATGTTTAATTTTAGTTGTTCACTTATATAAATGTTCCCTTCCCAGTATTTAGAGTAGCTCCTCCTGTTCGCAGGCGTGGCAGCCCTAAACCAGTACATCTACGTGGTGGGAGGGTACGACGGATCACAGCAGCTCGCGTCCGTGGAGCGCTACGACACGGAGCGAGACAAGTGGGAGCCCGTCGCGCCCATCGCCAAGGCGCGCTCCGCTCTGTCGCTCACCGTGCTCGACAACCGGCTCTATGCCATGGGTATGTCATAGAGTCGCAGCAGCTACCGTTTAATAGATTTGTGGTAGTAGTAGGTTAAATTGTTTTGAATTTTAGAAAAAGGAAATTAGAAAATTCTTCTCTCATTTTTAACAAAAGTCTGTGACAAAAGTTGGCTCCAAGATTTTTTCTTTTTATTGACTGCGTTTATAAATAAATATTGGTATGTATGGTTCATACAATATTAATTTATATGATAGTTAAATGATAGTGATCAATTTGGGGATGATAAATCAAACTGCCCGTATAGAATGCCGTAAATGCACTAACTTTATTTCGTCATATAATTGATACCCGCGTTGCGATCCAGTACATAAATAGCGACTTAAGCATACGTCAATGAAATGCATTATTTCGTAAATATGTATAAAAAAATGGTACGGTTCCGTACATGGTATTATAATTTCTGTTACTCTATCAACTTCTTTCCTATCGGAAAAATAAGTGCTGCTGCTTATTACTATAATATAAAAATAAATGTTTCGGTTTCCATTAACTATCATAACGACGAATTAATGTCGTCATTTAAGTAGCGGTCCTTAATTCTTACTGTATTTAAAACTTTTATTACTATTTTATTGGATTTTAGTTTAGGTGACGTATGAAGGATATTTTAAAAAGGGAGCCATATTGGCTTAGTTTTTTTCCTCACTTTACATACAAGGATTCAGCTTGTAGGAATTATGAATCTAAGTTTTTTTTCTCTCTCTCTAAAAGAATCTAAAAAAAGGAAAACATTTTTAAAACGGCAATATTTCCAGGCGGGTACGACGGCACGGCATTCCTAGACATCGTGGAGGTGTACGACCCGGGCACCGACACTTGGAAGGCGGGCACTGCTCTACCGTCGGCGCGCTCCGGGCACGCGGCCGCCGTGTGCTACACGCACGTGCCGCCCGGCGAGCGCGCGCCGCCCGCGCCCGCGCCGCGCCTCGCCCGCCGCGCGCCCGCCGCCGCCGCCGCCACCGCGCCCGCGCACGCGAGGGACGACATACCCGCCGCCAACAATATCATAGGAACTATAGCACACAGCGCCAACTCCTAACAGGAAGTGAAAGTCAAGTGAAATAAGGACCGAAAATGAAAAGTCGCTGAAATCATTCTCTGTGATCTCTGGACATCCCTTTTCCTCCAAACGTGCACACGTGCCGCTCTCGTCACGTCACGACTCCTGCCTATCATAGGACTATAGCACACAGCGCAACTGCTAGCGACTATTCACAGTAGAGGAAAGTGAAGTGAAATAACGACTTTAGTGACCGAAAACGAAAACGTGTGGTTGAAATCATTCTGTGATCTCTGGACATTCCCTTTTCCTCCAAACGTCCGCCGTGTGATACACGCACTTGATATCCATCCATGAGAGGCGGTGTACCGGCCGCGAACAATATCATTGGAACTATAGCACACAGCACCAACTCCTAATAGGAAGTGAAAGTGTAGTGAAATAAGGACTTTAGCGACTGAAAATGAAAACGTCGTTGAAATCATTCTGTGATCTCTGGACATTCCCTTTTCCTCCAAACGTCCGCCGTATGATACTCGCATCGTGCCGCCCGCGTCACAACTCTACCGGTGACCGGCGCCCGCGAGAGACGATATACCGGCCACGGACAACATTATATAAGGACTATCGCCCGTAGGGTAACTACTAGTGACTACACCCTCAATAGGAAGTTAAAGTGAAATGAAATAGACGTGTTAAGACTTTAAAATGACTAAAAATCACAATCGCTACACCATCGGAATGCTGAAATAGGTGTCTAGAATTCTACTAGCACAACTAGCGACACTTCAATAGGGATGTATTGTGAAGTGAATGAAGAAATAAATTAATATTTTAAAGTGACTAAAATCATGACTATGCTGCTAAGGACGTTACTAAAAACTTCTAACCCCTTTTTCCATTCCAATCAACTAGTTGTGCCGTAATGAATGAGACCCTGTATGAAACTTTATTCTTATCGAATCAACTATTTGACTTTTCAATTAAATTATGATATTGACATTTCATTTGAAGTTCCTAATGGAACAACTAAATGATAAAACAGTTTTTCTAGTGGGATACTAAGTGCTACTGCACACAGGCGAGTTTTGTCTCTGCAACTATTTTGTCTCTCACATGATTTGTATGAAAAGTTGCTGACGACTGCGTCGCTTCGTGTGCGCGCTTCCATTTAAACCTGTGGACTTGAGACAGAGACAAAACAGTTGCTGGGCGACTAAGTTGCCAGTGTGCGATAGCGCTAATACAACTCTGCAAACCTCTTCCCTTCTAGTAGACTTCACTTGTTGACAATTGAAGTGACTGGAGTGATAGAGGTAGACCAGAATTTCGTGAACAGGAAGTAAAATTATTTTTATTAAAAACACATGGTTGTTACATACAGTCTGACAAGAAAGTCATAAAATTACTTTCTTTGTTATTAGTGTTATTGTATAACAACATTTATATACTTTTGTAATGCAACAATCTCGTGTTTTTAGTAAAGATAATTTCACTTCCTGTTCATGAGATTCTGGTCTACCTTTAACAGGCTGTTTCATAATAGTGTTAATAAGCTGAATATCGAAACAGATTTACAACCCCGAAAAAATATGATTAACCCTGCAAACCTCCACATAGCTTTTTATTTGTATAGAAAAAGGCAAGATGACATCCCTAGACGCAAATAGATTATTGTATTCGATAATCAATCCCATTAATGGGCAAAAGCAAAACACAATTTAAGTTTAGGGTTGCCACTATCCAGTTTATCATAATAGTTTTTTTTTTGTCATAAATGAGGTTTTCAATTTTCATAATAATTTTCCGGGGTTTTATTCATGGTACAGCCTATTTACCATATTCGGCTTTACAAGGCTTATATTACCAAACACTGTTGTTGAAATTCGTTAATAGAATTTCTCAAAAAATTGTGGGAGTTATCATGTCAGCACATGACCGACATATTGTAGGACCGATTATCGTATCATATGTTCAGATTTTTTGTCACTATACATTTTAATATATCCCGAAAATACTATTGAAAGTAGATGTAAATAATTAATTATAGATATAATCCCCGTCAATTGGTAATGCGCTGGAACCATGTTACATTAACATCCACGTTGACTTGATCCGCAACTAAAAATGTCATGAAACAAGAAAATTCTAATAGGTAATCCAATATATTAATTATTGAATTATTATTTACGTGACGGACTACAGCTGGGCCACAAAAAAAAAGTTGGAAATCTGACTTTTTGACTATGCCATGATGAAGTCGGTAATTTGTCGGATTTTGTCGCCAAAAACCAGAGATTGTCGGTCTTGCGTTTAGGAGATACGTGTGGCTCAGCTGTAGAGACGTCTCTACAGCTGGGCCACACAGATCTCGAAAACGGAAGGTCGTAGCGAAAATCTGATTACTCGTATGTGTAGCCGGTAGTTTGTCGGATTTTGTCACCAAGAACCAGATTTTGTCGATCTTGCGTTTAGGAGATATGTGAGGATACGCTGTGGAGACTTTTCTACCTGGATCTTGAGAAAGGAAGGTCATAGCGAAAATCTGATAACTCGAGTGTGTAGCCGTTAGTTTGTCGGAATTTGTCACCAAGAATCAGATTTTGTCGATCTTGCGTTTAGGAGATATGTGAGGATGCGCTGTGGAGACCTTTTTACCTGGATCTCGAGAACGAAAGGTCGTAAGTAAGCGTATCCTCACATATCTCCTAAACGAAAGATCCACAAAATCTGATTCTTGGTGACAAATTTCGACAAACTAACGGCTACACACTCGAGTTATCAGATTTTCGCTATGACCTTCCTTTCTCAAGATCCAGGTAGAAAAGTCTCCACAGCGTATCCTCACATATCTCCTAAACGCAAGATCGACAAAATCTGGTTCTTGTTGACAAAATCCGACAAACTACCGGCTACACACACGAGTAATCAGATTTTCGCTACGACCTTCCGTTTTCGAGATCTGTGTGGCCCAGCTGTAGAGACGTCTCTACAGCTGAGCCACACGTATCTCCTAAACGCAAGACTGACAAATTCTGGTTTTTGGCGACAAATTCCGACAAATTATCGACTTCATCATGGCATAGTCAAAAAGTCAGATTTCCAACTTTTTTTTTGTGGCCCAGCTGTAGTCCGGCACGTTTATTATTTTCAATAAGATAGAGTCTAGGTATTTTAAAAATGTTGCAATTGTTTTTCGTTTTTGAGGTAAACATCATGGCCGCCATGCGCATTACCAATTGACGGGGATAGTAGGTAGATAAAATCTGTAAAACTATTGAATGAAGGATGAACTTTTTAAACATGTACTACTTATCAGTGATTAATACTATGATATGACTAATATGATAATGATTGAAGTTATTTATTTTTTGTATTATTATTATTACATTATTATTACTCAGCCACAAACTATTACATTCACAAAACAGTATCTGATAGTTTATTATTATAACTAATGTACATAATTTATTATTGATGTAAGGACAATAAAGACTGTTATGGGAATATAAAGAAATGTTTTATTTACTATTTCATCAAACCTTAAATATTTACTTCATTTAACTTAGATTAGTTTGTTTTCTTCCAACTATGCTTTAATTTCATCACAATCACACTAAAAACTCAGTACAAAGCGAGTCTTTATTTCTCTAGAGCATTAAAAATGTATGAAATTTCATTATTGCACAGTTTTTTTTTGATCGCACCAAAAGGTGCCAATCTCAATGGATTAACTCTATTCAGCCAGCCGATATCAATACTTTTTTTTACGTACGTGTATTATTCGTTTCTGTCCTACTTGTTCCAAATTTAAAAAATGATTGCTGCTAACTCTGATTTAAAAATGAAAGAAATTTAAAAAAGTGATTAAGCGGGAACTTTGTTAATTTTGCTTTTTTGCTTGACAATATTTTTGGAAATGATAAAGTGTGATACTATCTGATTTTGAGTGCTTCGGCTTCAAATTAAAATGGAATCATCTAGCGACACATTAACTACGGAAAACATTTTAAGTGAAGCCGACAATATTATAGCAATGTTTTAATTTCAATAATGAAACTTCTATTTTAACTGTTTGATATGAGTTTCTTTTATCTACTATTCCTATAGGTAATAGTTGAAAGAAAAGCAGATTATGCACCTCGCCTTAAGTAATTTATATTGCTCGATACTTTGTGCTCGATGCAATAATCTACTATTGTATAATCATATATTGTAATTTTATCGCTTTTGCATAAACAAACCGCTTCATAGAGTCCGTTCTTGTAGGTAGCCGCATTGTAAATTGTGTCTTTATATAACACAAACCATAGAACAAGTGTGCTATATAATGATACTATGGGCAACAGCGTCAACAAAATTCGTGTGCGCGAAGGGCATATCCCCTTCGGGGCCGTGTCTCCCTCGGTGTGACAAAGGGATGTTGCTAGCATCGAGTTAAATGTACTGTTGCTAGTGACCGTATCTCCCCTGAATGGGGGAGACAAAGCCCCTGCATTTATATTCAATAATTTTATGGTGGTTTCGTCATAAGAATAAATTTTATTCTTATGGTTTCGTCTCCCTAATGTTTGAAAATGACAGGCCAGTAACTTCGTAGCCTCCGGACACTATAGTTTAAGAAATTAAGCGATATTTTGTATGGATACCCCAACATTAAATCCTCAGTCGATGAAACTTTGCAGGAATGTAATATAGGTAGCTTAGAATAATTACACCAAGAACGATAATTCCCTACAAAGCGCGCTGTCAAAAATGAGGCAACTAAAACAGCCAAAATGGCGCCGTTTTCAGATTTTTATTGTCCATTATTACATAATCATACCTAATAGGTACAAAACAGTTTCAATTTCTCTACCTTAAAGAGATTAATTATTATATTATTGGATTTTAGTTACGATTAGGTAACGTATGAAGGATATAAATCTGAGAACTGAGCCATTTTGGCTCAGTATAAGTTGCCTCACTTTGCATACAAGGACACGGCTTCTAGGTGTAATCATTCTAAGATAGGTAGTATGAACCAAAACCTATGTAATGGGTATAGGGGATTGGGGGTCCACTACCTTCCTTTCCTACACTACTAGGCTCCCATGACTTCGCTCCCATGGAATCCACAGATATTTTTTTTCCCTCTTGACTCCCATGGGATCCTCAGATTTTTGTGAACTGGTACTTTTATAATTATTATCTAGCATTCTTTTTGCTTGGATATTATAGTAGTTTTACGAAACCGCACCACAGGCCATAGATACTAAAATGAGCCCATAAAATTAAAATTAAAAAACGACAAACGCAATCCCGATTCGGAATATTTCGGAATTCCGAACGGAAACTTTCGATAATGTATACCTACCTAAAGATTTCGTACGGAAAAATAAGTCGCGCATCCGCATTTGTGTAGTAAATCCATAGATTTGTATGGATTGCTGCGTTCGGAATTCCGTTTCGGATGGCTATTCAAAATGACAAAAAACTGTAGGCTTGAACTCGATAGATTAACTGTACGCTCGACAGTGCTAAGTTGTGCTAAGACTCATTATTATTATACTATGACAGTGCTATAGTTGCACTATGGTTTTTTTTATTTCTCGACCCCCCCTACCCCCTTGGTGAGATGTCGTGAGATTTGGCTCGACCCGCTCCCCCCCCCCCCACCCCAACGTATAATTTTAGTGTGATTACGTTAATCTGTGCTTGCTTGCTTTGAATTTATTTAAATAAACATTATTGTTTAGGATTTAGCCATATTTTGGTATCAAAAATGTTTAACTTTATTTAACCTAGTTTTTCAACGACACTGTTCCTGAAGAAGATTGGGTGAGATTAGGCTCGACCCCCTCCCTCCCCTAAATGCCTCACGTAATTAATGGACGCCCCCTACCTACTGACTTGGACGAATCACGCCTACCGATTATTCGAAAACTTCTAATCACTCAATAGAACAAAATTACAGAAACAACAAAACAGGCCCATAATAACAGGTTCTGGGTAACTTTTCACCCCTTTTGAGTTTGACCCCTGACAGATAAACATAAATATATTAACCAGCAGATAGTGCTATCCGGGACCTTTCAAACAGGCCGTACCTAGGTAGGTACCTATATTATTATCATTTTAGATACAGAAACTATATTATTATCATTAATTATTAAGATATTAAGATACAGAAAAGCTTCTTAACAAATTTTCAAAGTACCAGGCTCACATAAAAGCAAAGAGATTCCATTCAAAATTTCTTAGTTGAATAAAACTCCTTCAGCCATTTGTTAAACAATATATCCTTCTCACTCGCACAATGGGCATGAAATAATGGTGCCACCTACTATTACATATTGATAAATATCATAACCACACTTTATTTCAATGGCAGATTCGAAGAAATGTAATTTCGAATATTTGGCTTATCACAGTGTTTTAATTGATAATTGAAGGTCACTCTGGTGTAACCACGAGGAATGAGTGCTTGAAACTCATTAGGAATACGAAGTTCACTAGCCTGTCATTTTCTAACATGAGGCAGACAAAACCACCATTAAATTAATGAATAAATGAAGGGGCTTTGTCTCCCCTGTTCAGGGCAGCTACGGCCACTAGCAACATCCCTTTATCTCCCCTAGGGGAGACACCGGGGAAGCTACCCTTTATTCACACATAAGGACAGATTCTCAAAGACAAAAGGATAGATTGTCAAAAAACCGAAAATGGTACAGCTGCACACACAAATTAATAGATTCTCAAGTTTTATAAGCCGTGTTTAATGATTTCAAAAATTTTAAGTAGGAAGCTTGCGCATGCGTACAGACAAATGCGCTATTTTCATAAAATCTTGTACCACCGTTTTATAAATAGATAATACAACCCGCGCTGTTAAAGAATGGGATTGGCACACTATTATATATTCTGTGTTGGCACAGCCTTCTCTATTGCAGGACAATAGAGAAGGCTGTGGGATTGGAAATGGCGTTGTATGATGTTCTCTTCTCGCTCACTCACTCACACTTATTGTGAGAGTGCTGTGAGCCGCCATTTTCAGTTCTCTGTGGACTGCTGCAGTTGATAAATCCAAAGTACCAGGGTAGCATAGATTTACAGCCCGTCTATAGGTACTTTATCTCTGTCGCTCTCGCGCTAACCACAACATTATTGTTGTGCCTGTGCGAGCGCAATGGCAATATGTTAGCGCACGAGCGAGTATAGACGGGTCATTGTGCAATTTTTTTCTGCCTACGTCACCTATTACGGAGAAAATAAATTAAAGTGATTAAAAATATAGAAGTTAACCTTCTCCGTATTTATGAGATTAGTGAAGTATTGTATTACGAAAAATAAGAAAAAAAAGCTATTCAAAATATAGAAGAAACCTTCTTTTCTCTTTTTCTGCTTACCTGTACTGCTGTCCTTTTGAGAATCTGTCCTTATGAGAATAAAGGCTTTTTCGCTAAATGGCAGATTCTGTAAATGGCAGAAGTACATAGTCCCAAACAACATTCTAATTCTAAAGATATTTTATACTATTATTAGGCTCTATCAAGAAAAATTACAACAGAAATAATGACACGATAATCCCGACCGACCCGGCCGGCCGTGGTCATATCAACTTACCACACAAGTGTGACTACGTATTTTTCGTAAAACAATACTTCACTCAAGTACAGGATCTCATAAATAGGGAGAAGGTTAACCACCACCACAGCCTTCTCTATTGTTCTTGACAATAGAGAAGGCTGTGCCACCCCCAATATAAACATCAAAACGTTATTAATATTGAAATAAATTCTGGTCAAAACCAATGTTTACAAAAAAAAACACATGTCAAAAACTTTTGTTTTTGCTGTCTGACTATACGTTTGCAGAATCTGCCATTTAGCGAAAAAAGGAGTGGGCTTTCTGATGCTATCAATGGAATCGAATTTGCATTTTTGACTAATGTGACTATCTCACATTGTAGAACGCCCGGCGCCCCTTGAATCGAGAGGGACGACGGACGACCTGAGGGCCTAGCCAAAGTAACATTCGTTAATCTTCGTTATCGCTTCGCTTTCGAAACATGTATGGGATTGACATAAGGTTTCGTTAACAATCGAATTTTAAAACGTCAAATCCATACATGTTTCGAAGCGAAGCGATAGCGAAAATTTGCTAATGTTACTTTGGCTAGGGGGGCTTATTACCTGATCGAAGCTACGCATTTATCATCTAAGTAATAGACCATGGGCGGGGTTGGGTCGTTAGTACCGAATCGAACAAATAGCACAGAATACCTATATCAAAAATAGTCATGTAGAGGCTTAGAATAATAACACCTAGAACGATAGTTCTCTACAAGGCGCACTGTCAAAAGTGAGGCAACTTAAACAGCCAAAATGGCTCCGTTTTCAGATTTTTATTCTCCATTATTAACCTAATCATACCGAATAAGTACAAAACAGTTTCAATTTACCTACATTTAGGAGATTAGTTACTATATTATCGGATTTTAGTTACGATTAGGTAACGTATGGCCATTTTGGCTTAGTATTAGTTCCTAACTTTACGTACGAGGACACGGCTTCGAGGTGTTATTATTTTAAGTGTAGAGGTGTGTAAAGAAAACACAAAAATCAATTAACAGTGTTTATATTTGTTTCGAGGTTAATATTACGTGTGCCATGTGGCTTTAGGTACCTTTAGGAAAAAGCACTAAAAAGATATCTAAAACATTTTCAACATCCTCAGTTAACATGTACTTTATATTACAATTAAACAGAACTATTACAATATTATGTACATGGTTTATAATTATTGTTTAATAAATTTTCAACTGACGATACACCTGCAGCCCAGAATGAGCTGTAGCTATATCCAGTTCAAGTTAATGGTTTGTGCACTACAATTATAATAATTATTACATTACGCCTAATAATACAAAAGTTTCGAGTGCAACCAAGATGTATTAAAAAAAATACATATTCGAATGTACTTTTCCTTTGAAAAATTCTAAATAGAAATGATATTTGGTTCTCAGTGAGTACATGTTCAAATGTAATAGACTGCTTTAATTTTATTCTATGGTTTTCATGAAGCCTACATCCCCTGTCTTGCAGTACGTAGTCAGGGTTGCCACCCGTCTAGATTTTGCCGGGATTTGATTTCGAGTCCCGATTTCGATGATATTGTCCCGCGTCCCGATGATCCATCAGTTATGTCCCGATTTTTGATGTAACACGCGATCAAAATCAAAGTGTTGATAAAAAATGAGTCCAAATGTTTAAAAAATTAAAGGACAACAAGTTAAATGCCTTATTTTGCGTTGTATCCCTTCAAATGCTTATGTTGAACGAGTATTTTTCCATAACGTCATCTTAGCGTCCTAAGTAAATGATCTAATGTCAGAAATCGTTGCTCTCGGAATTCGTAAGTAAATATAAAAATGACGCCGAATTAATGAGAGAGGCCCATAGTAATACAAAATATAAACATAGTCAAAATAAAAATAAAACATTACATCAAAAGTCTCTTTTTTCACTTCAGCTAGGTAGTTTTATTTTTATTAACCTTTTACTTTGCTGACCCTCCCGTTTGTTTCCATCGATTTTGAGTATTTTAATAACAAACATCCACATACATCCAATATGTTCTACATTTACCAGTTACCAGTCTCTACAGTAGTTTTACTGCCAGTTTTAATGATTTCAACAACATTTAGAAAACAGACAAAAAAGATTTCCGCCCTTGTCCCGACTTTTATGTTCCTAAAGGTGGCAACCCTGTACGTAGTTGAAAAAAACAGAAGAGCAATGGAAATATGCTATGAAGTATATTCTTGTGCTTACATAAAAAGGGTCTGCCCCCGTTTTATAACCTCATAAAACATGCCAGTTTTCTGTATGGCTATCAATGCATCTCTTTTATATGCTATACAGCGATAAAGAGATATATATAGGTACATTATAACTATATCAATTCATAAACCTGGCAAGTTTTAAGAGGTTGTAACACCCCCCTGTTCAGTCAGAGCCCTATGGAAGATGCAGTAAACACGACGTCAATTCATTTGAAATAATAACGCAAATGTCTAATAAAGTAACGACGTATCCCTGAACAAATACTGGTACAGTCAGCATTAAAATGATCTGAGTATTAAAACCTACCAAAATATCAAATTTTTGGACAAAAATCAACCTTATCTTAAAATATTAAGGTGCATTTTCGTTTGTTCTTAGACATAAAATTAAAGTGTAAATATAGTTACAGAGCTAGTAACGAAATACTGCAAGAGGTATCTCAAGGCCCACTATTCAATATGATATAGAGTTTAGGGTGTACTGAACATGAGTCAGCACCTACTCGCAAGGCCAGGAAGTGGAATTTGTATCTGGATTACTAAATAGACTTTATCAGTATCATCTTTATCAATATGAACGACTGAAATTGATCCAACGAGACTGTTCAAATAACAACTTCATGGAAAAAATCCAACGTATCGCAACTTTTTATGGTCGTTTGTAATATTGAAATCGTTTAATGTCATTATAATGATTATCCATAATGCAAACCTAATTATCAACTCGAAGTCCCAATATTCATTCAAAGAAATACGAGCGCTAGGCCGCAATTATATTTGGCCCACGCCGCGTTTCGCCACTTAAACCCAAAACAGAAACACATTGTCTCGATATTGAGTTTAAGAAACAAGAACTGTGTCAAAAAGCATTACCATTCAAACACCATTGAAACACGATTTTGACGATAACATTAGCAGACTTGACCCCCTGGTGGCTCGCCACGTGGAACGGGACTATGTAATCAAAACCCACACTAAATGTATGAAACCTATTCCCGTAAACCTATTCGTTGCGACACGCGGCGTGGGGTAACTATAATTGCGGCTTTATCGTACAAATTTTATAAGAATACAACTCGGGTTAGTAATATTCTAAAAATGATTTAGTAATTTTGAATATCTTAAACTATAACAAATGTACAGTACGCAACAATTACATACTATTATAATATAATATTAACATATAGTTTAAAGCTCGCCACATATGTACACAAACCAGATGGAACATAGGTGTGATGTAACACAAAAAAAGAAACGCGTGAAACGGTATAACGCACGTTCGAGTTTAATGATTTAAGATCAATTTTCGATTTGGCACAAATCAATAAGGCTGAATCTAAATAAGACTACTAGACAATACTCGAGTCGATTGTGGAATTGTTTTATGATCATTTAAAGTTATTTAAAAGTATTTTTACTCATGATTATGCTGTTAAGAATATGTTACTTAGAATTCTTATGATTATGCGAAACAAACGAAGTTACGTTTACACACGAACTTATGACATTTATCAACAAATAGCACAATGTTTGT
The DNA here is from genome assembly GCA_928269145.1 of Agriphila tristella. Taxonomy (NCBI): domain Eukaryota; kingdom Metazoa; phylum Arthropoda; class Insecta; order Lepidoptera; family Crambidae; genus Agriphila; species Agriphila tristella. The sequence continues at coordinate 21,628,434 of OV743436.1, read as the reverse complement.
TCTCATTTATCGGTTCTGTATTTTTAAGGAACTTCCTTTTCCGTTTGCCTTAGTGCAGTCGCTTACCATAAAAATATTTTCGCATATACACTTTTTTGGAATACATAAACATTAACAGTATCATATATTTCGGAAGCTAGGTAAATCATAAATGCCAATAGAAATATCACAAAAATACTAAATAAAAAATATCACGTTTTGTTTATGACGGTACTGAAAGAGCTTTCGTATTAAGTCATATTGAACCCTCGTGACCTACGCTACTATTATTATTATATTTTGTCTCTAGATGTAAATCGTATTCTATTAATTTTAATTATATATAAAAATACTCATTTGCAAAGACCACTAAACAAATATGTGCCATGTTATCGTAATAAAACTCGTTTTACAAAATGTCGGCGACAACTCGTTTTTTGTACGCCATGAAGTTACCTTAACAACTATGACAAACACTGCAGAAGAGCAATAGAAAAATAAACAGACACATTTTATTAACTATATTGACTATAAAATATACTCTTAGGATACAATATCATAAACGTTTAAAATAAAATATTTGCGACGCGAAGCCGCACAAACAACAGTTATAAACAGTGTTTGGGCCATGGTACATGAAACTGCGCCAGGAGCCCTACCGCCCAACTCAAAGTTTTAGCCAGAGCGATAGCTAGACTATATCCATCCTTGTCATATCATAACACGATGACAAGGACGGACTTTTACTCTGGCTTTGGTTGATGACGTCAGTACACTGTCCGTCCTTGTCATCGTGCTATGATATGACAAGGATGGATATAGTCTAGCTATCGCTCTGGCTAAAGCTTTGAGTTGGGCGGTAGGGCCCCAGGTATAGCATTCTGAGACACAGGAAATCACTTGAGTAACACAGACTTACGTCATTTCCGCTTCTTTCCTCTTTGATTTCCTGACCGAAAGTGACGCCCTCAGAGGTTTTCATTTAATAAGTTGTTGATAGAAAAGGATTCTAATAAAACTTCTCGTGGAATTTTTAGGGCTCATAGTATAGTATTTTTAGAAGGTATCACTACATTCTCTCGCAGTTATTCGTAGAGGTAGATAGCAAATGTGTCAAAAATTGCCACTTTTAGCAGTTTTGCTATCTACTTCTAGCCGTGACTACGAGGGAATGTAATGATACCGTCTAAAAATACTAGACTACGGGCCTTAAACATTCCACGACAAGTTTTATTAAAATTCTGTAATAAAGTTACAATATTTAAAATTCACCGCGGCGCCACTTTCGGTCAGGAAAGCGCCCTCACTTGAACTGTTTCGAAAGAAACAAATCCCAATTAAAATGTACTATAATAATTTTGTAATGAGTGTGACGGAAAAAAACCTTAATTATTTGCTTGTTATGATAAATTCGCGCAAATGGATTGTGACGTAAGCCTGTGTTACTTCCGGAATGCCAGACCTTGTTTCCTTGGACCATGGTTCGGGCAGCAGTGGTCGTCGCCCGCCGCGCCCTCTACACTGCAAACTTGCCACTCTAGTTCTAGTCTATTGCGCTTTTGTCTAACTTCAACAACAAACATAACATTTCAATGTGACAAGGCCCATGTATACACGCTGGCGGACGTGACTACCGAACGATCGGAAAGTATTACGCCTAGCTATTTATATTCATGTATGTATATCACTCGCACATACACGCACACATGCACACTATTCAATTTTCTATTCATCAACAATGGAAGAGTTGTCAGAAGCCCGTTTCTAGAGAACATAATTTTCATGTTAAATCATGTTTGTATTTTTAATTAACGATCGACAACTAACTGATAGAGTCAGTGGCACGAATCATGAAATCGGGTGGGGATTGCGCGGAACGCGTATTTTGGACATGCGTAGCGGTGAGGGGCGCGGGCGGCGGGAGAGGGGCGCGCGCTATTGGTCGCTCACAAGAGCACATGCGCGAACTTATCCCCACTCCGTCGAAAAATTTTCATGATTCGTGCCACTGACTGTACATGTATTTAAAAAATAATAACGATTAAATGATCATAACGTTTCAATACAATACAATTATGTGGCACTAGGAAACCTCGCGGACGCCATTGCCGCAGCGGTTTTGTCCTCACAGAGGAAAAATATGGACAACACAATATAATATACCTACTCGTGAAACAAAATAATTATTATTTTAAACATAATATATAAAAATAGTCTTTAAGTAAATTCGAACGGACACAAAATGCATAACTTAATGGAAGATATATTTAGGAATGCATTTCAGATTGCGTATCCATATTCTAAATACGTTAATCGATATCGAACTTATAGAAAAATTGACTTAAAAATATGTATACAGAATACACAAGGTAACGACGCGAGTCGTGGCACTGAACAATAGAACTTCATTCATACATAACAACTTAGCGCGTGCACCACTAACATATTTTGCTCGTTTAAAAGTTGTAAAAATAGTTGCAAGTCGAGCCTGCTCTGCGTTCGCGTATAAGTAGATATAAGACCGAATGGCTCAGAACGTTGGGAGAAATTAACCGTTAAGGTGCTCTCTCACCGGGAGAATTCACGTGTACTGTAACATTATAGATTCGTCTTTGAGCATTACATTACAATAATACCTCCCTGACTGACGAGCATTCGTTCGGTTCTCCTCCTTCACTGATGTATTCATTACAAGGTGCGCATTGTAATGCTCGGTTCTCCTCCTTCACTGATGTAATGCTCAAATCTGTAACGTTACACGCGAATGCTCCCGATGAAGGAGCACCTTTATAACGAACCTACTACTTCACTAGATCAAAACTTTCATCCAAAAATGTTGTTTTGGTGGCGAACTAACTCGGGTGAACGTCTACATTACGCCGAATCGTTTCAGTATTCGAACAGATCGGAATTATCGCGGCCTCAACGACACTAGAAATACGCCCTTTTGAGAAAACAACGATCACTAATTTCGGAAGAGTTACATACTCGTTCGCACGAACACCAAAATCGAATACTCAAACGGAGCGACGATTTTAAAAATCAATCGCCACTATCACTAAAGTTTTCTTCTGTCAATACAAGGTCTATAGACTCGGGTCGCGTTCGTGTGGTGAGCGTCGAAGAGCAGAGCGAGCGTCGCTCGGCGAGCGTTCAGGCGGGCGGGTGCGGGCGGGTGAAGAACCGTCATTGCGGCGTGTCGCGCGCCGCGCTCCAGCGGTCGAACTCTATGCCGGAGTCCGGCGACGCGCCCACCGCCCCCGGGGCGCCCGCCCCCGCCGCCCCCACCGCCGCCGGGCCCCGCGCGCTGTCGGCCCCCACGCCCGAGTCCGGGGCCCGCTGCTCACGCACGCCCAGCTCCTCCAGCACCTGCAAGCGAACACGTTATATTTCTCGCCGCACCTCATGGTTGGCGCTTCGCATCTCCGCTTATGTAGTGTTGTCGAATTCGAGAGTAAGTTCGCAATGAGAAGCGAGGCGATATCGAGAGGATTATGTAGGTAAGCGTTTGAAGAGAGCATGCTTGTGGGTAATCTTAACCGGGGAGTTATTTCTACGGCTTTTCTACGGATTTCTCTTTGCCTCAACTCTTATCTACGTATCCAAGGGAAACATTAACTTTAAAATAAATAAAAAATCGATCGTTTTAGCTGTTAGAAAGTTTCATATTCACTTTTGAGTCTACTACAAATTAACATTTAATATGAATAACAACACACAAGATATTATTTCAATTCATCAAAACTCGAATTTGACTCAACACTTAAATCCATCAAAGCGAAGGTGAAGCGTACAATGCGATTAATTTGACAATGAACGGTGGTCCGCGACAAATTCACGCGAGACTATATCGTACCACAAACACTAATTATCACATTTTATTTTTCCGAAGATCGACAGCTAAATTTATTAGAGCAGTGGATCTGTCGGCTAAAAACATTGAAATTCATGTTAACTGTAATTTGATAGATGGACTACTTGTCTTTGGTTAATTTTTATTTGTACCAAAATGGAGTAGCAATGTATCACATCCATCTGTTACAGTTAACATGAACTTCAATGTTTTAGGCGATAGACTCGCAGGTAGGTAAGCTAACATAACAATCGAAAGCCAATGGCAGGATGTCATAAAATTTATCCTGTTCGGTGGCGCTACTGCAGACCTTTGTATCAAAGTCAAATATTTAAATAAATAATTTATTCAAATAAACTTAATTATTAACTACTTTTGAATCGTTCATATTTTTCTACCACCCGTTCCAGACATTTTTAGCTGTATGGGCATTTATCCTCGATTATTTCATTTATTTTAAATGCTATCTAAAAATGGTTGATACTAATAAATAATTATTATAGAAGTTGGATAGTAAACTAATTAAAGATTATAGAAAACAAAAACTTTTTGAAAGAAAAATTTATATTTACGAAAAATTGCTTCCAACATCCAAAAATTGACAGCAAACACATAGAAAACAACAAAATGACAGGTCTACATCTACACTAGCGCCATGTAAGTGTAGTTGTGTCGACTGGTGGACGATTTGTGGATCAGCAAAATTATCCTCACCGCTAGAATCGTCAGATTAATCGCACGTTGTCACGGTCGGGTGTAGTAAGAGTGCAGACCTTACTCAGGCTGGCGGAGCGGTCGTGCAGGCCGAGGTCGCGCTCGAAGGAGTGCAGCTGGCGCATGAAGTGGAAGTTGGGCGCGATGTCGGTCTTGCGGCTGCGCACCAGCTCGAAGGCGTCGCGCAGGCTGAGCCGGTGGCGCTGCATCAGGTAGGCCAGCGTCACCGTCACCGAGCGCGACACGCCCGCCACGCAGTGCACCAGCACGCCGCACCGCGCAGACATCGCCTCCTCTGCGCGTAAAACAGTGGTACAACGTGTAAAAAAATTGGGGACCTTTAGATTGCATAACATTAATAATCCTATTTTGAGAATCCTTAACAGTCTTGCCATAACCTTAGTTCGCATAACAATAAGAATGTATAAGTTCAAAATATATACCATTTGACATACTATTAAAATCCATAATTTTAAAAACTATAACTTTAAAATTCATAACATGAAAAGCCATAATGATGAAAATCCATAATTTTAAAATACATAGCGTTAAAAGATTTTAGTTTAATAGATTATCAATCTGAAATGATGGTAAATTGTAAAATTGAGTGGGTGAATGAGTGGCGCTTGCCACCAAAAAAGTCTAACTATCTTATTCAGAGATGTTTCACAAAACTGGGGTGCAAGACTGTTCTAACAAAACCTTGTTTAATGCTTGTAAACCAATCACCTTTCAATCCTTAAACGGTGGGACTAAACGTTAAACTGTCACTCTGAATACGATTTGCGCTAAAATGACGTTAGTCCGCAGTCTATCGCCATGTTAACTTTGGCCCTAGTTTCACTCTGAATAAGACAGTAAGAATTGGACCACATCTATCAGCACCAAATCGCGTTTTTCCGTCACCCTATCCTTTCTGTCGCTCAAAATCACCATTTGCAAGAAAGATAGCGGAAATGCGATCGCTTTGAGGATTCCGCCGCATGCTATCGCATTCCCACTATCTTTTCACTCTAGCAAATGGCGGTTCTGATGGTTCTGAGCGACAGATGTGGTCCAACCCTTAAACAGTTCATTAGGTTTGATTAGAACTGTGACCAAATCATGTGCGAACCTAGCGAGCGGAACGAGCGTGCCGCGTGGCAGAGTGGCGGCTGGCGAACAAGACTCTAGGGACCACGTTTTTGAAAATTTACTATCAATACATATAGGTCTTAAACTTTTATCCATTAGTCTCCTAGTAACATGCCCTTGCATCCCTTCTCATAACATACTCAAACCAAGCCAGACGATTCCCTTTCAACTTTTCTGTTACTGGTGCTAGAATAGAAAGTATTAAATATAGTAAGCTGTAGTTATAGTGTATTCACTTAGAACAGGGGTCTCCAAACTACGGCCCGCGGGCCGGCTCCGGCCCGCGAGCACCAACAATCCGGCCCGCGAAAGCAGGCCGACCGTACCAACAATACTGTAATTTACAGTATATGTGTACGATGAGTTAGCTAGATCCTGTCCCTTGGCACTAAACTTCGTGGAGGAGTTAGTCTGGCCCTTATGCTAAAAAGTTTGGAGACCCATGACTTACAACATCAAGTTTTAGATGCGGCACCTACAGATCAGGGGCCCTATTTTTGAATCGCTCGGCTGGCGTCGAGCGCTCGTTTCTACTGATTTTCGTTCGACAGCTCATACATTTGAGTTGATTTGTCGAACGAAAATCAGTAGAAACGAGCGCTCGACGCCAGCCGAGCGATTCAAAAATAGGGGCCCAGATCAATCAAGAAGATTACGAAATTATTGCTCTTAAAATCTTATTATCTGGCTGAACACGTATGTTTAGTATTTAAAACAATGTTTGCTTTGAGTCCAAGCGCTTGACTAACAATGTTTGCTCACGACATGAAGATACATATCAAAAGCACAAAAAAGAGACTACAGAAGTTAAGCTTAGTACTACACGCTCGAACAACGCACACACACACATAGACAGCTCTCACAGACCGACGACACTGCATCACGCACACGAACTCGTTTGAAATTCGTTTGAGATTCCATTTATACAGTGTCGGTGGAAGGTATCTATATGTGCGTTGCTTGAGCGCGAGTAGTATTAAGCTTAACTACTGTACTCTCTCTCTATATTGTGTCAAAACCATACTGATTACTGACCAATGAACCGTATAGCCTGCGGGAAGTGCACCGCCAGGTTCTGACTCCAGTGGTCGGCGATGGGGATCTTCAGGTAGTTGATGCCGCAGCCCTCCGCCTCAAACGTGTTCGGGAGATCCGGCGTCACGTTCAACACGTACTGGAAATAAACACAAAAGGGTTATAGTACATTACATCCGAGAACGGGAAGCTAGCGATTGCATTGTCGAGGATGGTTTGAATCATTCGAGGCAATGCAAGTAGCTTCCAGTACAAGGTTTGTATAGTATTTACTAAAGAAATGCGAGGAAATAAAATTTTCTTAGTAAAAATGTGATATTTAAATTGGTTCGTGTGGCCATGTTAAATGACCAGTCATGAAACCATAGTTTTATAAAAATAATGCTAGCTGACGAGTTCTACCGATTTGAATTTGGAATACTTACTTCTACTACGCGTTCACTTCATTCGTGCCGCTACCTCCCGGCCCGCTTCTTCATACCGCGCCCCCGGCGTCGCCTGGGGAGGCGCGCGGGAGGGCGACACAGGGGGTGCGGAATGATGAAGCGGGCCGGGAGGGAGCGGCAACGATGAAGTGAACGCGTAGTAAGTATTGAATTTCATTTCCGCACTGAATTTCAAATCAAGAATGCGATGAACCAGACGGAAATGTTGAACGCCCCGCATTCTTTTTTCAAATGGAATGATAACATTTCAGAGCATAGGTGAGTAAAATATTTTTTCAATTACGGCTTTTCAAAGTGACATTGCCTATTGACATTGACTATTTGCCTCACTAAATGGCGTTGATGGACAAGTGAAGTCTCAAAATTGGCTTTAAAAAATTATTGACCTGTGCATAAAAAAGGCATTTTAATTTCTTGGCGTTCTTTGGTTGTACAATATGCACAAAATAACTTGGCGACTCGGAAGTTTGCTGCAAGTGATATTTCGCGCAGGGTCCATAGTTCCGAGTGCTCAGGCCCATCTTTCCCATTGGGCACACTGGGCACTTGCCCAGGGCCCCGCGATCGATAGGGGCCCCTTGTTTCTTGCCAGATCGCTTAATGATAACGGATGCTTATTATATTACGAAAAAAAATCAAATCTAGAAGAGTACCTCTTCAAAACACATAGATTTTTAATCACTAACCCTTAAATTCTAAAATAGTTACTTTTGTGGATTATACAATAATTATGTCCTTATTAAATGTGTCTTAGCAAGATTACAAGATAACTGAATAAAGCTGTAAGTATGAAAAACGCGCTGCGCGGCCGTTTTCTTTACTTTAGACAGACAAAATAACGAGATTATTGGATGAAACTGACTAAAAATCGCGCCGCGCGGCCGTTTTCTTTACTTTAGACAGGCAAAATAACGAGATTATTGGATGAAACTGATTAAAAAACGCGCTGCGCGGCCGTTTTCTTTACTTTAGACAGGCAAAATAACGAGATTATTGGATGAAACTGACTAAAAATCGCGCTGCGCGGCCGATTTTTGCTGTACCTTGATAAGCATTTTTCTAAAAAATCTGGTATTTTGTGCCTCATATACAGGCATCCTCTCTTACTTTGATGGTAACCCAAGTCAAGGTTATAGGGGCCCCATTATCCTAATGTGCCCAAGGCCTCAAATAGGTTAAAGACGGCCTTGCGAGTGCTTCCGCCCGCGCCCCGTCCCCGCGCAAGCCCTGTATTCGTCTACTGCGCAGTGTTCCGCGCGAAGTTCAGAACCGCCAACTTAGGCTGGCCCCAGACCTACCGGTTCCGTTTCTTTGCTTTGCTGTGCTACCTTGCTTGAAAGACCGCCGGCCAACCAGGGTAATTTTCAATCTATCGCATTTTGGGACTAGACCAAATTGGCAAGATAGCCATTAGCTTGGTTTTATCAAATATTATCGCCTGGATTGCGAAGTAGGAAGCTTTTAGGAGATGTGCCACCCTGAACATGGACTCCGATCGTTAAAAATAACTCGATCGCTTATTTATACAAGATGTTTGGTAAAGCCTTATAAAACTGAATATGGTAGATAGGGACCATAATAAAACTGAACAACTTTTACTATGGGACCAAATCTGAAATCGCGAAAAAAAATGAACTGTTTCATACATTTTGATAATTTCGTTATTATTTTTTGTATAAAACAGCAGTTTTTTTTTAAAACGAAAACTAAAACTTATCATCGCACCCCAGACGACGATATTTGATAACACCAAACTAATGGCTATCTTGCCAATGTGGTCAGGTCAAAATATGCGATAGATTGAAAATGAGCCTCTTGGCCGGCGGTCCATGGTAGAACAGCAAAGCAAAGAAACGGAACCGGTAGGTCTGGGGCCAGCCTTATTTTGCGCATACTATAAACGGTGTTTTTGTTGTTTTCATGTGAATTGTGTTTAATTTTTCCTACGTTTTCTACAGTTGACACTTGCCTGTTTATCAACGCCATCTATCGAGTCTACAATTTTTGGTCATTTTGAAAAGCCTCATTATCATCTCAATTTAACAAAAAATATGGCTTGTAATTGTAACGCTGTTTACCCATGAGTTTAGGCTTTGTTTATGCACTTTGTTGAATTCTATTAGAAGCGAAATACTTAAAAACTCTTAAGTCCCTATAATACGACAAGTAAACAAAAAAGCGACAAATGTGCCGACAGAATCGTGAGCAAGACAAATAAGTTAGCATAATATTAACTTATTTATTGTGTACATACTCAAGGACTAAACTCTACGTTGCGTCAGGCTAGGCTCACTCCGCGCTTTAGGTACGAAGCTACAAGTAGCCAGCGGGTCCGTCCGGACGGACTAATTTCAGAGGGCTATCGCGTGCCGGCTGGGTCGCACAATAGCAGTTCGATTTCGATAGTCACTCTATAATAATATTATTATAACCAAAATGAGATTACATCGCAATGGGCTGCCTTAATACTAATAAAAAGGATCCGAACCTCACGTGTTTTTCATACTTCCAAAAGTTCCAAACGACATCGAAACGTAAGAAGTGCTTGTCTACTAGGTACTTAGTATTTAGTATCCATTTATTCTTAGGTAGGTACTTACTTACCTACTTTCGAAATAAAGTTAATTATGAATACAATTTCATTTCGTATGAAAGCAAATTGACTCAAAGTCAGCATGTCTGATGTGGCGTTGACTGTACCTATCCAAGGTTATTTTGAAACATATTTAAGTACCAACACATTATTTCACAACCTCATAACTTGTAATAAATTAACTACCTGTTATTTAATTATTATATAAAAGAAGAAAGTGAAACCCTGAATTCGTTAGAGGAGATAAGAGCTACGCGATAGAAAGAGAGGCAACTTCTAGGTGAATATAACTGTAGCCAAGGGAGCGGCGTGCAACCTGAATTGCACTTTATTGTGTATGGAATAGAGTCGCTATTTAAATAAATGACTTTGCGGAGTGGATCTTCTGTACTTGTACTATTATTTATTCTGTGGTTGCGTTTAAAATGATATCATTAATTGGAATGCAACGAATCACATAAATTTGTTATGAACAGCATTTAAAAATAGAGAAAATCGTCTCTCCATAAAATGTTCACAGCTGTTTACGCTTACTTCAATTTATTTCTCAGTGCAAGTACGATCTACTTTAAACAGCGTATATTTTCGTTAAACAATTTATTATAAATTCTCGGTAATGATGCAAGGTAGGTTCGTTGTAATCCAGACAGCGGGTCGCGCGCAGAATTCTCGGAACTCACGTCACATCGACTTACGTGATTCATTTTCTTAGTATCTTTCTGGTTGTACAGTCAGCTACAATGTCGCAATTATATTTTATATCTCAAAGGCATTGGTAGTGGCAATAATGTTGAAGTATGCAACCAGAAAATGAATCACTAATTCCTTAAGCCTATATTCATCTATTAATCATTGAATCCTTTAAATAAGTTAATATGGTTTTTCGTGACGAAGTCATCTGCATACTAAACGTCAAAGTGGTGGTAGCTAGGTATGCAACTCAACGCATTCAAGGCATCAGAATATGTCTTACCTTGATGCTGTGCCTGGCGAGCGCGTCATAGTCCTCGCTGTTGGTGGAGTTGCCCAGGTAGAGGTTGGGCAGGATCTCAATGAAGAAGTCCTGCGCGACGTGCGCGAAATGCGACTCGTCCGCATTACAAGGCATGATAGTATATCTTACCTTGATGTTGTGCCTGGCGAGCACGTCACAGTCCTCGCTGTTGGTAGAGTTGCCTTGGGAGAGTTTGGGTAGGAACTCGATGGAGAACTCCTGCGAGACGTGCGCTTGCGACAAGACGCATTCCAACAATGCATCAGAATATGTCTTAACTTGATGTTGTGCCTGGCGAGCGCGTCACAGTCCTCGCTGTTGGTAGAGTTGCCTTGGGAGAGTTTGGGTAGGAACTCGATGAAGAACTCCTGCGAGACGTGCGCTTGCGACAAGACACATTCCAACAAGGCATCAGAATATGTCTTAACTTGATGTTGTGCCTGGCGAGCGCGTCACAGTCCTCGCTGTTGGTGGAGTTGCCTTGGGAGAGTTTGGGTAGGAACTCGATGAAGAACTCCTGCGAGACGTACGCTTGCGACAAGACACATTCCAACAAGGCATCAGAATATGTCTTAACTTGATGTTGTGCCTGGCGAGCGCGTCACAGTCCTCGCTGTTGGTAGAGTTGCCTTGGGAGAGTTTGGGAAGGAACTCGATGGGGAACTCCTGCGGAACGTGCGCTTGCGACAAGACGCATTCCAACAAGGCATCAGAATATGTCTTAACTGGATGTTGTGCCTGGCAAGCGCGTCACAGTCCTCGCTGTTGGTGGAGTTGCCCAGGTAGAGGTTGGGCAGGATATCGATGGGGAATTCCTGCGGGATGTGCGCGGACGCATTCCAACAGGGCATCAGAATATGTCTTACCTTGATGTTGTGCCTGGCGAGTGCGTCACAGTCCTCGCTGTTGGTGGAGTTGCCCAGGTAGAGGTTGGGCAGGATATCGATGGGGAATTCCTGCGGGATGTGCGCGGACGCATTCCAACAGGGCATCAGAATATGTCTTACCTTGATGTTGTGCCTGGCGAGTGCGTCACAGTCCTCGCTGTTGGTAGAGTTTCCCAGGTATAGGTTGGGCAGGATCTCAATGGGGAACTCCTGCGGGACGTGCGCGTGCGACTCGTCGCATTCCGACGACGATCCTGATGATAACGCGTCTTCGCAACCAGAACCGGATATGCGCAGCGACCTGTCGAACAAAACCAATACAAAATTGAATAGTAGAAAAACAATACGCTACGTAAATATTACGTCGCCTTACTTATTTACAAGAAAAGTATATTAAGTTGCTAATCTTTTATATTTATTATTATTCAAACTTCCATTTATTTACTACTAGCCTCCGCCCGCGACTTCGTCCGCGTAGACACGGTAAAGAAATTTCATTACCGTTGTGTGGACAATAGAAAAATCGCCACATAGGTATCCCTTTTGCCCGCGATTTAACAATAAGACTACTGGTTTAAAGGTCTGTAAAGTGTATAAAAGCTCTTTTCAGGTTCTACCCACCCGAATTAGATGAAACATAGCTTACATTTTAAGTTGGACCCCAAGCTAACAAAATGAAAATCCCATCGAAATCCGTTCAGCTGCTTTTGCGTTATTTGTGCACAAAAATTTAGAATTTACTGTTTTATTATACCTAGTTGGTTACTAAGTTCTGTAACTATGGAAAACATGAATAATACTAAATTTACAAATAATGCTACAATGAATTATATACCAAATGAAAGCACAAATATTTAAGATTATCATGTATTAAAATTATTTGAAATGACCGCCTCTGGCATGAATACACGCCTTTAGACGACGAGGCCAGTCATCGATGGCAGCACGAACTACCACCATATCCAATTCTGCGACTGCCTTGAGAATAGCGCGCTTAAGAGAGTCGAGATTCATGTGGGGCTTAGCACATGCTTTCTCCTCAATAAGTTGCCATATGGCATAATCCAGAGGATTTAAGTCTGGGCTGGAGTATAGCCATTCTTCCTGCGCGATAAAATCAATTTTGTTAGCCCGAAACCATGCTTGTGTAGATTTTGCTTTGTGCGCAGGGGCAGAGTCCTGCTGGAAGACCCATGGCTGGTTTTGAAATAAAGTGTGGCTTAAGGGTTTGACAACAGGTTCCAGAACGGTATCTTGATAGACTCTAGCGCCAGTTTTCACACCTTTTTCACAGAAATGAACCTTACTTAGCCCTGAATAGGACACCCCCAGCCAAATCATCACTGATGAGGGGTGGTGACCTCGTTGGACCCTCGGAGCAATCATGCTGGCTTCTTTACTATTCTTAGCGTATACTCTATCATTTTGACGGTTAAAATTTTCTTCGACTGTGAAGATTTTTTCATCAGTAAACAAGATTTTTCGATGGCCGTTTTGTGCGTACCGCTTTAGTAGAGCGCGACTTCGTGCTAACCTCATAGCCTTCAATCGTGCGTTTAGCAGATGGCCCTTTCGTCTACGGTAAGCGTGAAGCCCAAGGTCACCATTGATAATTTTTTTAAGGGAACTTCTCTTCACAGTCATCTGTATTGCCAATAACTTTTGCTTCCGGACGGGATTTCTCGTGATACTCGCCTTCACTGCCTTGATCACAGCTGGTGTCCGAACGGTGCGTGGTCTTCCTGATCTTTTTCGGTCATCGACGGTCAAGGTATTACTGTACCTATGTATAGTGCGATAAATAAATTGCTTGTTGATTTTCAACTTTTGTAGCAACTTGAAAATCATATTCGGTGGCTGCCCACATTTGTGCAGAGCAATTACAGCGACACGATTCTCCTTCAACCCCCATTCCATGGTGAAATAAACAAAATATGATATACGTGTGGTATGGAATTATAGCTTATAAAACTGTCAATAATATGTCATTTTTATTTTTTCTTTTCATTTGTTTTAATGGCCAGTAATCGATAAAGAAACTCAGTAACAGAACTTTTGACCAACCTGTGTCACAGAATAAATAATAGTACAAGTACAGAAGATCCACTCCGCAAAGTCATTTATTTAAATAGCGACTCTATTCCATACACAATAAAGTGCAATTCAGGTTGCACGCCGCTCCCTTGGCTACAGTTATATTCACCTAGAAGTTGCCTCTCTTTCTATCGCGTAGCTCTTATCTCCTCTAACGAATTCAGGGTTTCACTTTCTTCTTTTATATAATAATTAAATAACAGGTAGTTAATTTATTACAAGTTATGAGGTTGTGAAATAATGTGTTGGTACTTAAATATGTTTCAAAATAACCTTGGATAGGTACAGTCAACGCCACATCAGACATGCTGACTTTGAGTCAATTTGCTTTCATACGAAATGAAATTGTATTCATAATTAACTTTATTTCGAAAGTAGGTAAGTAAGTACCTACCTAAGAATAAATGGATACTAAATACTAAGTACCTAGTAGACAAGCACTTCTTACGTTTCGATGTCGTTTGGAACTTTTGGAAGTATGAAAAACACGTGAGGTTCGGATCCTTTTTATTAGTATTAAGGCAGCCCATTGCGATGTAATCTCATTTTGGTTATAATAATATTATTATAGAGTGACTATCGAAATCGAACTGCTATTGTGCGACCCAGCCGGCACGCGATAGCCCTCTGAAATTAGTCCGTCCGGACGGACCCGCTGGCTACTTGTAGCTTCGTACCTAAAGCGCGGAGTGAGCCTAGCCTGCCTGTGTATGTATACGTCGATCGCTAGAAACCCTTCGCGTTCAATATAATAACGCGTTTAGGCACAGAATACATAATGTTTAGGGCGTTGTTGCGGCTGCCTCGCTTCTGTAGCGCATCGGGGATATTCGCCGAAGCGGGTGTAGATGGTTTTTTCGCCATCATGCGAAAAAGGGCGGCCTCGATGGCGGCGCGGCGGACGCGCGACAGCAGCAACAGCCTCCTGGCCGTGGTCGCAGGCCGCGTGGATGGTCATTTTATGGGGCACTGGCTATCCTTACATGGACCAGTGCCCAATATCCAAAGACAATTATAATATAATTTGTACCCTCCTACTTTTTACTAACATAGTTTAAGTATACTAACACAAAGTGAGCCCTTGGTCGCCTAAATAAATGAATTGATTATTATTGTATGTATAGATATAGATAAAAGTAAGCAAGTCTAATCTGATAGTAAAAACATAAAAAAGATAAAACACTGATATTGTTGTTATTTATTGACTAAAGTTGCAATTTAGATATTATACAGATTTGATGAAAGTTAAATACCTCCGCTTCGCTGTTTACCTACAGATCTCGTGATAAAAAAATGTAACGATAAAGGCGATATCGTAATTGTAAATTGATTCTTATCCCATGCCGCCCACCTCTCGTCCGAGAACCTCTCATCAAGAACCGTGTGGGAGTAATTGTATACAAAAAAAATCACCGCGTTCGAAGAAATAATGTCTACAAATTCTACTACATATTTTCCCAAGAGTAAATAAAATATAATACATATTTTCTCAAGAGTAAATATAATAATAATGTAGGCAAGCAGTTAGACAATTTATACTCATCAACATTGTCTAGGGATACAGATACAGGTGTTGTTTTCATACAAACGAGGTAACTTTGAAGCCTTGGTTTTCTGCCAGGGATGTACCGTCAGGCCTCCTTCACTCGCTCAAGGTCGCGCGATAAGCACCTACCGCTAGCCGTTCGTGCGAACGAACAAGTACGCAAAGGGCCGCCACACGCCCGCCGCCGTACAAGCGCGGCATCTTACTGCCTGCGTAGGTATTGCCTGTTTATAATAGTAACAATGTCGAATCAATATTACTGTGCCGTATACGGATGTCAAAAACAAAAAACCAATAAAAAAATTGTAGTTTTTCACATTATGATATACGCTACGCAGTTCATTTAAAAGAAGACAACCTTAACGTTGTGTCATTAGAAAAGGTAAGAGCACGCGATAGAAAGAGAGGCAACTACTAGGTGAATATAAACTGTACTGCAGGCCATTGCGCGACCTGAATTGCACTTTATTGTGTCGGAGCAAAAGTCACTATTTATTTAAATTACTATGCAGCGTGCTGCTTCTGTACTTTGTACTATTACTTATTCTGTGGTACCGTGCCGTGATCTGACGATGGCCATCCAGGGAGTAAATGGAGGAGATTCAGATCGCTATACACACCCAACAGGCATTCTAAAAGATTAATGGGTCAGAGTTCTCAGTTTTAGGATTTCCATACATTTTCATGCTATTTTCGCGTTTTTTTAAACATGTCTTATCAATCTTTTAGAATGCTGGTCAGATCAGTTGGATGTGTATAACGATCTGGATCACCTCCATTCACTCCCTGGATAGCCATCATCAGATCACGGTACAGTACATCCCTGAAAGAAAACCAAGGCTTCAAAGTTACCTCGTTTGTATGAAAATAACACCTGTATGCCTGTATCCCTAGGCAAAGTTGATGTGTGTATAAAACTTCTGAAAGTGACACTTAAGAGGTCGTGTACGATTTGCCTCTCTCGCTCGCACTTTTCATCTTTTCTCAAGATTTTTTAAGGCGTTCCGGCCACTTTTCGCAATATATGATTAACTAATGACATTTTATTATAAATTTCAGTTTCGTGAACTGAAAATATGCTGAAGTATAAAAGGTTGTCGTTTCTGAAAGTTCTAAATGTATTCAAAAAAATATCTTCCCATTTCAATTTCTATTTGACTATGTTTAGAATTTTTAAGCAATGCAAATAAGGAAATATGATTAACTAACAATTAAATCTCTGGCCTTATTCATTTTGCGGTTGTGGGTTTTTGTTACGGGGAATGTAACATAAAAACAATAATTAAATAATAACGTGTGTGGTTAAGAAGTTATTTTGCCAGAACATTCAATATTAGGAATGAGTATGTGAGAGAAAATTTGGAAGTACCTACCTAGTAGCACCAAACCAATATAAAGGTACAAAAGTGGAAAGGAAACCGTTTGGCGTAGTTTAGAAGTTACTGTAATACCATCTTTAAGAAAATTAAATTTGAAGTTCTTGGAACACGAAACATGTTGATGAGTGATGATGCTAGATGAGTGATGAACATGAACATTGATCGATAAAGAGGAAGAAGAGCGCAAATATATGGGATGGGTTGTATCAGTTGTATGACCGAATGATTTGTATGTGAAGGAAGTAAATGAGGAAATGACGGGTGACAAGAAAAAAATGTAAGAGAAGGACGTAAGTCCCCAAATAAGGGGAGATTATGATTCAACTATCATCACCGAAATGAACACTCTCTTAGAATTTAAGCATTGAGCATAAAAGCAAACGCTAAGCATGTTAAAAGGATCGAAATAACCCAGCAAAAAACAATAGAAAAAAGTTTGTTTACAACAAGTAGTAGGTACCACCTCCTACACATAATTAATCTATGAGGGTGGTGATGGTGAAGCAAGCTCCCAAGCCCAACAAGATAATCCAATATTGTAAGCTTGTCCATTAAACGCAACTAATGCGTTTGGCATCAACCACGCGCCACCAGCGTGCCACGGGTCTGCGGTCATTGAAGAATCCGTGTTAATTACTAACATGCTGTATTTAGACTTCAATGCTTCTTACGAGAGTGTAGAATGAGAACTAAATAACTTATGTCGTTAAAGGAATGATGAAATAGCTTGTAAAATGGCAAATTTTTAAGCAGATTTAAGTCCAAGTGTATAAAAATTATGAAAATGTCTCCCCATCCACGCATTTCAATTCCAGTAAAAGCTCTGTGGTAAAAGTTACAGCTAAAATTGACTGTATTCTAAACCTTATTTTCATTTTCGTTTTCCAGTCTGTCGGTAATTACTTCATGATATATTATGTTTCCTGTAGCCATGCCTATAACCTATACTCTGATTTTAACGACCAGCGACCACATCTTTTGGATCGATAGGTTTAGTCGACAAATGCCAACTTCTACAAATGGCAACTTAGTTTAAAACGCCAGATTCTACAAATGTCCAATTCTACAAATGCCAACTTCTAGAAATGCCCACTTCTACAAATGCCAACATTTAATTGTGATATTTTCAATCACTTTTTGATATATATTTTTGTGTATTTTCAATCGGTTTTGGTTTTTTTTTCTTTCCTTCGTAATAAAAAAAAGTCTCCAATGTATCAGGATCACATAAATATGGAAAAGGTAAATAAATAAATACATATAAAAAATAGGAAAACCAAAAATATATATCAAAAAGTGATTGAAAATATTACAACTAAATGTTGGCATTTGTAGAAGTTGGCATTTGTAGAAGTTAGCATTTGTAGAATTGGACATTTGTAGAATCTGGCGTTTTAAACTAAGTTGGCATTTGCAGAAGTTGGCATTTGTCGACTAAACCGATCGATAGACGTCGGCGGCGGCGGTGGTGCTGTAAAATCCAGACCAAAAAAATCTCTTTGCCACCGTTGCCCTTGTTATGTAACCTGTAGTACAATATACCTACAAATACATATAACTAAAATTTTTTTTTGTTTTATATGGTGTTATAGTATAACGCGGTACCGAGTCGCATTATCGTCGGTCCCGCAGCCGCGTTCCGCTCCGCGGAGCCTTCCCACTCATGATTTATTGCCGTCCTTGGCGTCACGGTTATGGTTCCATTCAGCATAGTGCTAAACAAGTGTTGGAAAGAGCTTTATTTGAAACTATAGCTGATTGTTATGTTATGTATATTACGAAGTAGGTTCACAAAATGAGAGGGAAACGTGTGAAAACTCGCTTGTACTACTTTTATGTTACGTAATGTCTATCCATTCGATCGAACGTTCTAAACGTTTAAGTTGCGTTAACTAAATAATTCCTAATCATCCCTAAATAATTAGGTACCTAATAAGAAATAATTACAAAACGGTAATTCTAATTCTTAATTTTAGGGCTCAAGTTACAAATAGGGGGCGTAATCATGGCAATGGAAAACAGTTGACGTAAAATAATGGAATTTTATTTATAGTACTATGGGCAACAGCGTCGCTTAACCAGTTTGCAACAAAATTCGTGTGCGCGCGTATCGCCCCTGCACGAACTAAACGTATGTGATAGCGGGCGCGGCGTGCAAGCGATTTTAACCTTAGCAGTGGTTAAGCGACGCTGTTGCCCATGGTACATAATTAGTTTTACAAGTCTTTGTCAGCCTGGGTCGTTCATGACTGAGCTAAAGGGCTGGCGAGTTTTCAGGTTTGCGGCTCAATGCCGGAGCCTGGGCGGGGGCGATCGATCGCGGCGCTCAATGGGACGGGAGGGGGCGCCCCATTCACCTGCCCCCGCCTCAATGGCCGCCCACGCCGCGTCCTTACTCACTTTACACCACCCCCCACCCGTCGACCCTCGCCAACGCATCTCTTCCCACGCGACACGTTTCCAAATTCGCCCTCTCAATCGTCTCGCCGCCATTCAACTTGGTGTTTTGAAAGCAATCAAATTAAGAACGCTTCTGTCAAATCCCCAGCATTTTGGAAACCGTGCGGCCACTGCCCACGGTGCTGAGAAGCTGGAACTTCATCAACTTAACGTCGCAACTGCGACACTTATATAGTAGCTATGTTGATAGGTTTTAAAATATTGATGGGGTTAAATGCTGACCTTGTGTTCAAACGTAATGAATATCTCAACTCAGTCGAATTAGTGCAGGCACGAGCTGTCTGGTAATAAAGCATACAATTATTTTATATTAGTCAGCTTTAACTTTTGCCTATGCTATAGGAACATTAAGAACTGCAAATATCTAAAACAAAAAACCATACGACTCTTTCAAAACTAGTATAGGTTAGGTAGGTACCTAATAATACCTAGTCATGCAAAAGATCTAAAACTTTAATAAGGTTAGGCAAATAAAATTAAATTGTTATGCAGTTTTAGCTCTAGCATTATCCTGTGTGGGCTCAAAACATGAGCAAAGCTAGTTTCGCTCGCAGATTAGACGAAAACTATAATTGAATTGCTTTGTGATGACAATAATTGTGTTTATTTGCCTGTGTGATAATCAAATAATTTTCAACTGTAGGTAGAAATAAGACGATACGAACTCGATTTCGTAAAATAATAACTTAATCTATTAGTACCCTTTTTATATTTAAACTTTCATCATTCATCAGCCTATCATCGTCCACTGCTGAACATAGGCCTCTCCGAGTGCACGCAAACGCAACCGAGCACGTTCCGCGGCTACACTCATCCAGTTTTGCCAGCCACCTTGCGAAGATCGTCGCTCCACCTTGTCTGAGGGCGTCCCACACTACGTTTGCCGATACGCGGTCTTCACTCAAGAACTCGTCTGCCCCAGCGGCCATCGGTTTTACGGCTAATATGGACGGCCCATTGCCACTTCAGCTTGCTAATCCGGTGGGCTCACTACGTTTGCCGATACGTGGTCTCCACTCAAGAACTCGTCTGCCCCAGCGGCCATCGGTTCTACGGCTAATATGGACGGCCCATTGCCACTTATCTTGCTAATGCGGTGGGCTATGTCGATGACTTTAGTTCTCCGAGTCTGTGGGATCACCTCGTTCCCGACCCGATCTCTTAGAGAAACTCCGAGCATAGCCCTTTCCATAGCTCGCTGTGCGACTTTAAATTTGTGAAGCAGCCCTACAGTGAGTGTCCACGTTTCGGCTCCGTATGCAGGACGCACTGGTTGAAGACTTTCGTCTTTAGACTTTGTGGAATTTTCATCAAAAATACTTTCTCCAGTGTAACAAAGGTCTACAAAAATAATACCAATTTTCTTTGGAAAACTTATACCTAGTCATCTCAAACTAATTAGATAAATGTCAGCGAGTGGTCATCTAGATAATTATACTCGGTAGGGAGTGGGTGGACGCAGGTACTACGCGGCGTGCGGCGCGGCGGCGGCGCGGGGCGGCGGCGCGGCGTGGGCCGGTCACGCGTGGGCGCCCATCCGTCGCGAGCGGCCATTCAGGGAGCTCGCCCACGTAAAACGCCATACCCATCTGATAATGCCATCAGGCACTATTTATTTAGTTCAATTTTACATGTGGGTGAGTTCATTCCGTTACGCAAGGTTCGATCGCACACATGTCGCCGTATCGGTTCATCGTCACCGCTCTACCTGATGCCGTCATTCATAACAATATCGCTAGAATAATGAGAGTAGAGTGACGACTTACGCTACGAGTAAATGCATTTTGTGACATCAGCTTCGTGCAAATCCAACTGATATTTGTATGGCGAGTACGGCTGGCAGCCGCCAGCAGGGTGACCGGCCGCCGGAAACCGTGACACGATCGCTCGCGTTATTAATGAATGACCACTACGTATAGCCGTTGCCTCTCCGGCAGCGCAGCCGGCTTGTGAAGACCTCCGAGGACATTTGGCAGAGGACGGTACAAAGGGTCTGAGTCCGCCGGACGAACGGCGCGGTGCGTGTGGGCGTGCGAGTGCGTGCGTGCGGTGCGCCCGCGCACAGGAATGCGCCCGACCCACCCGCTGCCAATGACCGCCAGGGACGGTTTTTTAATGCCCGACTCGTTATAGTTCCCATTCCCATCCTGTAGGACATTTAACGACCAGAGTCGTTTGAACAAAGAAACGTTTATACCCGTGGCTTGCCTTTTGATGGGTCTGTTTCTGCTTCGTAACGAGCTTTACAACGATAATTGTATTTTAGCAACTGTGTCGAGGTCGAGTCGGTCGTACAAGCTTCCACACGTTATTATTATGCGATAATATTACCTACCTACCGGTGGTCTATTATCAGTTCAGCCCGCGCCATACAAGTCTCACTTAACATCTCAGTGTTGGTTTGACTTAATTAAGCTCTACACGGTTAGTTAGGTAGGTACTTAACATTAAAATAACCGTGAAGTAAACGCTTAATTATGGTGATATTGTTCTGCCATGATCGTGAGTCGATTTAGCATCATACTTACATCATTATGCGATTAAATTGACAATAGACAATGATCCGCTTCTTCACTCGAGAATGTATGGCAGAGAAAATTTTACAGATTAAAATACCTACGTCGTTTTGTACCGCAAGCGCTTTGAAGTTAGTAATTTCAGTAAATTGATAAATTAATCGCATTGTAATGTCGTAAATAACGGCTTCAGCATAGCTTGAGGATTCCTGTATACTCCACAGCCGACGAATATTTTTTTTTTCATAAAAGTTAAATAAGTTATGTATTCTATTCTATGTCAGTGATCAAACGTCATTTACAAAATAACGCCCAAGCCCATCATACTTCATATCATAATATGCAGTAATAAAAAAGTAAATTTTATATAAAGTATGTGCAGGTTGTTTACAAACAAAACATCCTTTCGGTAGTGGGCTGGAGTAAATGTAGATTCCAAGGCTCGCAATTCGCAATTTTCACATTGACCACGGCGACCACGGCTTACACGGCAATTATAATTTTATTAAAACTTCTCAAAGAAAACGTTTACGTTGTATTATATTTATTAATCTTATCCCTAATCATTTTCAAGTAAAATCATAAGGGTGTAAAACTAGAAAAGTAGAATATTGGTCTTGTTCTTATTCAAGAAATCCATAGAAACTAGGCATTGAAAAGCATTTTTATTTCATTTTTGAATAGATCTTATCCATGGTTAAAAATAAATATTGTGTAGATTTTTACGCATTTATTACCATCGATTTGTTGATAAGAAAAGAAAAATCCAAGTTTGTCACGCTTGTCGTTCGGCCATGGCCGTGATCGCCAACAAATTGTGAATGAGCGCACGCGAGCGAGTGACGTCAGTGTGACGTCACCGTGATCCGAGGCGCTGACACCACCAGGATCTCACCACGCTTACATCACTTCAGATTCCGAAATCTAGACGCCAAGTCAACTATCGACTGGTCTGCCTGTTCTAAGGTAGGTACAACCTAGGACAAAAAAAGGGTTGATAGCGGTCCTTATCGTATGGAGAAGTACCTATACTTCAATAGGAAATCCTTAACCACTTTACCACTGAGTGACTGGGATTTACCTTAATTGTTGAATTGACATACTACTGGCGGCAACAGATCCCACTTGACAAACACACCAGAAACTATCAAAAGGCAAGCAATATACGAGGGTGGATTGATAAGTCCATGACTTTGTAATGAAGAAATACTTATTTTCGGATTTTTTTTATATTTCTCTACATAATCTTATTGTAGCTCTGCGTATTCAGTCCAACCCTCAACAAACATACCTCATTAACCCATTATTTTTTGCTTTCATCGCCTGAAAACTGGTAACTGAAATGTGGGCCCATTTCAGACTTTTGGCTTGATGAAAATCTTTGTTCGCCAAGACATTTAAGGCTCCAGCACACCGGATGCGTAAGCGTATGCGTAAGCGTGCACGTAGACGTACCATGACGTTGTAATGCCTGAAACTTTATGAGACATGGCACACCGCTTGCGTAACGTACGCGTGCACGTAGACCGATGCGTAACCCTACGCATTGCAGCTCTCATGAGACAACCAGGCTGCGTACTTACGCAGAGCGGAACGCATTGATGACGTTGTACTCAATGGCATTCCCTATTGGACGTCACACCGAACAAATACGAACACGCACGTATCTTTCCTGCGCGTCACTACGTGCGTGACCACGCGCGTGACCACGCGCGTAACCACGCGCGTGACTACGCATTCAGTTGTTTTGTTAGGGTCCTATGAAATTTGCTTTTACAAATAGAGAACTTCGTCACTTCTATGAATTTAAACTAGTCATCAATTGCTTGAATCTACATACATATTATAAAACAAAGTCCCTCACCGCGTCTGTCTGTCTGTCTGCGCTTCGCGATAAACTCAAAAACTTCAAAACGTATATTCATGCGATTTTCACCAAATGATAGAGTGATTCCTGAGGAAGGTATACTTAGGTGAATTATAAATTGATCGAGGTTTTATGTATGTAGAAATACGAAGATGTCGGCAAAAATTAAGCCGCCTGGGAAGCCTAGCATCGAAAGCACTGCATAAACTTCTGAGCTCTAACAAAATAAATAAAGTATTATGGAATGGGGAATGTCCGAAAAAATCAAATCAAATCAAAGGTCGCATTTGGCAAAAAAAGGACTTGTGACCAGCCCTAGCTTCGCTTCGGTGTAGTGTGGAATTTGACACGATGTATTATACATAATTATAAACCTTCCTCTTGAATCACTCTATCAATTAAAAGAAACCGCATCAAAATCCGTTGCGTAGTTTTAAAGATCTAAGCATACATAGAGACAGACAGCGGGAAGCGACTTTGTTTTATACTATATAGTGACATCATATGTCATTATATGATAGACAATTATTAATAGTAAAAAAATCCTTATTACTTATAGTATGGCTGCCGCAGCGGCTGGGTATGTGTCAGGGGGTTACGTGCGTAACTACGCGCGTGTACACGCGCGTGTCTACGCATCCGGTGTGCCCGCTGGGTACGCAAGGGACAGGCTGCGTTGCGTATGCGTATGCGTAAGCGTAGACGTATGCGTAACCCGGTGTGTCAGGGGGTTACGTGCGTAACTACGCGCGTGTACACGCACGCGTAACCACGCGCGTGTCTACGCATCCGGTGTGCCCAGGCCTTTATTCATGTTTGGTAGGAGAAAAAATCTCAGTGGGTTAAATCTAGAGAATAGGGAGGATTCGCGAGAGGGTCATTAAGAAAAGTTAGAAGTCGCTTGAGCTTTTTGTTTCCAAAAGTAATAATCTTTTGCCGAATTTGAAAAAAATGTAGTGTAGATTCCTTAAGGAGTTTCTTTTTAAGATACAAAAATAAATTATGAAAAAAGTATTTCTTCTTTTCAAAGTCATGGGCTTATCAAACCGCCCTCGTATGTAAAATAAAATTTTAACGATAAAAGAAGAGAAAATCTTAACTTACTTGTTTATATTATAATATTAATTTTTAAGGACTATTAAAAGCAGTTAAATTGTTAAGAAATATTTGATATCAGACGACATTCATGCTATTAATAATCACATTGATAAATATACACTCCTTTTTGGGCAGTCGTGTAAAAACAAATGCCGACTAATTATGAGTTCAAATAAATTATGACGTAAAATAAAATAACCGAAATGACGTGAACAGGGTTGGCAATGTTTAAAGCATATATTTAAAACACTAAAAAAACTCATCTGTTTAAAACACAAGCACACTACCTACACCCTGAATCCTCATCACTGAGGAACTGGCTATTCTTACTTGTAACTGCCGGAACACAACATTTTTTTAATAATTGTTGTTATGGCGTCAGACTTACGTAAGTTGGTGGTAGCTAGCCAGGCGGACTTGAAATAAGCCCTACCACCAACCAAACCGTGTACCAATTGTATCCCCCCTGGGAATCGAACCCGGGATCCCTGCGTCTTACACGGATGG
This sequence comes from Agriphila tristella, assembly GCA_928269145.1. Lineage (NCBI taxonomy): Eukaryota > Metazoa > Arthropoda > Insecta > Lepidoptera > Crambidae > Agriphila > Agriphila tristella. The sequence goes on along the minus strand of OV743436.1, from coordinate 21,603,332 downwards.
GCGAACCACTAGACCACATAGGCGGTTAATTTTTGTTTTAATGTTTTCTTGCTATTGTTTCTTCCCCTTACTTACCCTAATCACAAATCAATTCAATTATATGTTTAAAACAAATCAATTAAAACATTTATGAAAAAAATATACGCCCGGAAAATGAGACACCATAGATTTTCTATTGACATCCAGTCCAGACGCGCGCCGCGCGGGCCATGATGAATTAAGACATGTTTTTTTTCGGAATTAAACATGATGTTATGTTCTTTAAAAATAACTTTTTTTTTCCAACCATGGATCTGAACGTTACAGGATCAAGAGTTGCTCAAGTTGCGTGACGGACTTTTGTACGCGGAGCCAAGTATAGTTCGACTCCATATTAAAAATAACAAGCGCCTTTGATAAACATCTCTGACCTTTCAGTATTTTCTTTTATGAAATTATTTCTATAAATACTTCGAGATTGTTAAAATACCTAGCCGGATAAATCATGAGAAATTTTATAACCAGTTAGTTTAAGCTTGGTACTTAGATAGGTAAGTAATGTGAATATAATTAAAATTCATTTGGGTTTAGGGGTTTCAATTAACTACTTACCTGTCGCTTCCTAGTAGTTACCTAATATTATTTTGAATTGAAATAAAAAGCAAAATTATTGTCCTTTTTAATGTGATGGATGGGAGGGTCACAGCAACTGTTTTATATTTTCAATCTTTTATTTACATGATTATTTTGTTTACATCATACACAATACTATAAGTCGTTTTGTCATCTGATTTTGTGGCTCCCACCCTGGTTATGTTACGTCAACCGATTTCACATGCTATTTTTGGTCCTTAATTGATTTCAATTATTTCTCCTTTATCATCTCCCTGACTTTGTCCCAATTAGGAATCGGCGCAGTATGTCCTTCTCTTCCATCCTTTCCTCCTGATGAACTCATTCATATTAATTATTATCATTCTACACACAATTCATCCATCTTTTCTTAACTTCGTCTTTACTTTTATTATGTAAATTATAATGTAATAATATTTGACTTAGCTTCAAGTTACGGAGAAACAGTTTTGCCAGTTCCGTAGCTCACGATTCAAAGAATCACCGAGCGGCGGCGTTTATTCTACGAAATTCAACCACAATAGGTGAAGTTATAACTTTTCCAGGAGCTTTCAAATGGCATGACTAGTTCATTTCACGGGACAGAGGTTGCGATCGAGTCGGCTAAATAAAACATACTATTATATATTCTGTGCCTACAGCTAGAAGCACACAGTACACGCAATCGCAAATGCACGCTCGAGGGGTTGAGCCGCGTTTCCATTTATGGGATTCATGTTAAAAATAGAAATTGTTGATTGATGTAATGGTAGCAGGGCCGAGCCAGCCCCGGCCCCCGCGGGCGTAGGCGGTAGGTACGTATGTATGTATAGGTACTCGTACATTTACACCATAAATTTGAATGTTGCTATTTATAATGCGAACACGTTCTCGTGAAAGGGAACCATGGCATGAGGTACGTGGGCGAACACTTTGTTCCAAAGCGAATCAAGAATGAAGTAATTTGCAACATAATAACATTAACAGTGTTATTATGAGAGTCGACATTTGAATTCAGATATTTATTTTAGCGGCCGACCGCAACTTCGTCTGCGTGGACAGTTATTTCTCTATCCCTCGGTCGGGAACAGTACTTTTTCGGGATGAAAGGTAACCTTCTCTGTACCCCTGGGGGCTTACCCTCAGCAAATAAGAAACCATCCTTAAGCCGTTCAGTTCAAAAGCAGGCCTTAAACAGGACTGCTTAAGGCCTGCTTAAGAACTAACCTTTGAGGTCATAGTATGAAAAAGTTAAGGAAGTTCAATATAAGTCCTGCTGTAAGAGCTCATAATAGGGAATATGCATCAATTTTTTTTAATCAAAATCAAATCAATAGTATAATGCGTGAGAAAATCAACTGTAATATTGAAACTTTTCTCTTGCGTTTTTTTCTCGTAATATAGTTACTTGAAGTTAGCACGCATCGCACCCGCCGAAAACGCTCTATACAAAACGGTGACGTCACACATCACGTTTCGGTGTGTTTCGGGCGCGTTTAATATGGAGACCAATAATCTTCAATTATCTCCCTAAATTTTGCGTTTAAGTACATAATATGTGTCATACAAAATATTATTTCTTTTTTGATATTCTATCTGACTGTAAAGTGCATTATATCCGAAAATGAAAAAAAAAATATCGATATTTTCCCCTGATTTCATCGTGTGATAAAACGAAAATAATCCATTTTTTTTATTTTTCTTTCTGTTCCATCATGTTTTTACAAGGGTCCGCAGCGATCAAGCTCAATTTTATGAAAATCGGTGACTTATGCATATTCCCTATTATTAAGGCCCCTGACAACATATATGTTAAATTTCATGATGATCAGTTCAGTAGCCGTGGAGTGGAGGTATTGCAAATAAAAGTTGATCAGACGTGCTGACAAATATTTTTTCTATTCTTGACCTTTTGTGGCCATATCCTACCTAACTAGATTGTTGCCTATTCGACCGAAAATCTAACTAAGCAGTTAGTGAGTGAGTGGGTATTTAATTGTAAATCTTTTCTTCGCCTTTGGTTATACCTACGCACTTCTATTTTTGGTGAAATCATGTCTAGTTAAAAATAAAATAGAAATAATTCTTGCTTGGAGCCTTTACACCGTAAAATATCGAAGTAACGGGTGGCGCAAAAGTACTGGCACTAAAGAAAATACTTTTATTTTTTTTATATGACATTTTCTGTCATTCTGTTGTTGAAAATTGTGTAGTGAACAAATATAAAATACACTGAAAATAAACATGGACCGTTTTACTCCCCAAGAACGTGGAATAATTGTGTCAATGGACGTGAGGGACGCTTTTCCAGGCCGAGTTATCTCTCGTTTTGGCGATTTGCCTTGGCCTGCAAGATCACCCGATCTGACCAGTCCAGACTTCTTTCTTTGGGGTTTTTTGAAATCTCGGGTGTATGTGAACAAGCCACAGACTCTCGCAGCTCTAAAAGAAAACATTCGTCAAGAAATAACGAAGTGTTACGGCAAGTTATGCAAAATGTCATAAATAGGGCTCAAATGTGTATCAACTCTGGAGGTCACCATTTAAAAGACATCATCTTTAAATCCTAATGGTACGAAATTTAATGGCACAAATATACATTTAAAAAAACCTAAATCTAGTTTTCTAATTTAGAAAAAATGTTATAGCTGAACCAAATAGGGTCTTTACTTTTGCGCCACCCGTTATTTTAAACTTCAATGAACGACGTAAAAAGAACTCAATTGCGAATTTGCAAGGAACTTTCAGTTTCATTGATTAAAGTGTTGCGTGCGATAGAGGTGGCTTGGCTTCATTATCATTTGGTGTGCGGCGGCATTCTGTGGCGGCGGCGGCGGTGGCGCGGTGCGCAGGCGCGGCGCTCGCATGAATGGATGCTCCATTCACAGCCCAACGCACCGTACACCAGCGACGCCACCGCCGTTCACCGGTATGATGAATGAGTTTGTTAACCAAGGCCTTACTGCAATCTAATTTGCGCTGCGAGTCTTTGCTCAATCCCCGCCATTGCACACCTCGTCACAATAGTTCAATAGCCTCTGAATTCTTTCAACTTATGTAGTGAAGGAAAGCAAAAATTTTGCTACTAGTTACGTCAGATTATGACGCGAATCTTATTTATGACATCAACGCCATTTACTACGATATTTCATTGAGAGAAGTGAATAATCATTTGCTTTAATTAACCACATTACTCAAAAATAGATCCACGCAAAGTGAATAAAAATCAAGACTATCCTGGAACTATATTTAAGATTTCCTTTCGTGATTTAACTGACTACACCAAGAATATCCAACACATGAAACAATTCATCAATAAAAAAAAAACAAATTAACAGACAACACGCTATTTGTGATGGTGCCGTGTCTATGTTACGTATGCATTGTTAGCCGTGGGAACAGACAAACCCACCGAGCTGAGACTCGTTTATATGGAAGAAGTCATCCTGTCTGAACTACATAAAAACAAGAACCAGACATACACAATGAGTTTTACTTAAAACATCTACATTTTCCACACGATAAATAGCTGGTTATTTCATGAGGCTTGCACATTGTACTTGTCGGATACTTGCTAACTGGATGAGTAACAATCAGCGTCAGCACCAGTCATTACACTCGTATTATACTGAGAACCCACTTTTTATTCCGAATGCAAACTCTTTGCTCGTGTTGCTCAGGCGCTGATCAAAGGAAAACAAACCTCATCGAGTATTTTTCCAGTTATACACAGACCGTACCTGCGTGGAAAGTCAATGATTTATTGGACACAACAAAATCATAGATTATTTAAATGTCACGGTGGTATCGCTGCGGGGGCGGCGGCGGAATCAATTTATTTACGGTGGAAGGTAGCTTCTGAGAACTAGCCTCAATGAATCACTACTTCCGTATGACCGTAATATTATTCCAAAAAAAATGTTAAACATCCTCAAGAGCATCGTTAAAAGATCCAATGCGGATGTTATCGAATTTCTGGGTGTCATTAATTGAGTTTTTGTAGTAAAAACAATGTTCCCATGGCATAAATACTTCCGAATCGATAGTTAATTGAAAGATTTGTAGAAACGATGTGTTTTCTCATGGTTTAGGTTCGAGTTAATGGATAAAGTGGCACCGAGAAAGCCGGTATCGGTATCTGGTCGTACCGGAATGGCTGGGTTGCCAGTTGCCACTTTTTCCGTCGCAGTGACTGCGGGAAACGTCGCAAGCGAGGCGCATGAGATCGAATTCTCACGCGTGCTCCAAGTTTCCTCGTTTTCGCAATCAACACGAGCTCGTTTCCTTTAATAACTCGTATTAATGAACCAATACGATTATTAATAAGAAATATCTCTAATTAACCGATGATTTCTAGATCACCGGCAAGAAATAACGTATATTTTTATTGGAAGTTTAGAAGTAGTAAGTAATTGAATACATCCGAAGCATTGAACGTAAAATCTTGACCAAGAAAAACAAAAAATTTCCACCATTCATATATTTTCCACAAGATACAAGAGTGGTTTTATTTTTTTAGGTCGGGCTTTAATTACCAAGTACGCTAATGTTTGGGTCCAGTAGACATATTTAGTAGCCGAATAACCTTAGTATGTCCTTTAAGATGACATCACAGTCTACCTACACAAAATTTATAGTTAACTATTTGACACGATATCACAAAATCGATTACTTTGAAAACCATTCAATTAATTTTGAGCTATAGTTTAGGATCTCTTATAATAAACAGGAAACCTATAATAAATAATAAAGATACAAAAACTCAGCATGGAAATGTACTGTAGACCTAGTACCGTAGGCCCATAAGGGGTAGATGAGGGTGTATGAAGTACCGTAGGCCCATAAGGGGTATGAGGGTGTATGACGTACCGTAGGCCCATAAGGGGTAGATGAGGGTGTATGACGTACCGTAGGCCCATAAGGGGTAGATGAGGGTGTATGACGTACCGTAGGCCCATAAGGGGTAGATAAGAGAGTATGACGTACCGTAGGCCCATAAGGGGTAGATGAAGATGTATGACGTACCGTAGACCCATAAGGGGTAGATAAGGGTGTATGACGTACCGTAGGCCCATAAGGGGTAGATGAGGGTGTATGACGTACCGTAGCCCCATAAGGGGTAGATGAGGTACATGCTGCGCGCCGGCCTCGCTGCACCACTCGGGGTACGACCGGTGGAACTCCTCGAAGTCACCTGCAGGCAAAACGCATGATTTATCAGTAAGTTATCGATCGCAAGGTAAAAAAAAGACTTATTATAGTGACGTAGCCAAGAATAAGAATGTAATACCACAGAATCTAATAGTACTAAACGTGTAATACAGTACGAGGCAAACATCTTGACATTTTTTCGACGGAGTGCGGATTAGTTCGCGTATGTGCACTTGTGAGCATAAACTTTGGTGAGTTCTGCGTACCCACGTAAAGTGTGTTGCGTCTGTGGTTGCGTGTTGCGTGGGCACGCAGAACTCACCAATGCTTAGGAACGCACTGACTGACTATGGCATTGACGACAATAATTATTTTTATTATACTTAAATAAGATAGAGCTCTTAAATAAAGTTTATAAAAAGCTACGTAACCGAAAATAGCAGTAGACAGACACAGACAGTTTTTGGCTGGCTATTTAAAATAACACACAAAGATCGCTTCCCAATTCACTCAGTTTCAAATAAGCACTTAATCGTGGAGGTAAATAGATTATAATAATATGTATTTATCGTTTGGTATCATAGTAAAATTCTGGTGGAAGTAAAGTTAGACGGATGTTTAATTGTGTAAATAAATTAAATAATTAAGCACTTAGTAAACACGCAAACATAATCAAGATGAATAAGAAGAAAACAATAGTAATTTAATGTAGTTACGAGTCTTCAAATAAAAAGGAGTACGATACGACATACAAATATTGAAATTAGGTATCTATCTATGAACCAATAAGGATTTGAGATATCAACTAAGTAGATAATTCTCAATCGGTTTTAGATACTATAAAATTAGATCAAAGATCGGGATACGCGAGTACATTGAGTACATAAACGTAACCTTCAGATTATGATCGCAAATATTATTGTTTTATATTCACAACGCGGATAGTGGCCTTCACCTCACATGATGTGAAGTGACGATAAGCCCGAAAGTGTAAGCGCACTACACCCGGAATCCTCACCACTGAAGAACTGGCTATCATACCTGTACTCTAACTACCGGAACACATGAATTTTTTTATTGTTGTTATGGCGTCAGGCTTAGGTAAGATGGTGGTAGATAGTCAGGCTAACTTGAAATAAGCCCTACTGCCAACCAAGTTAACTTTATATTTGATATCACAGGCAGTGTCATAGCTTAGGTGATTTAAAGCCTTAAGGGCTCTCTAAACCAGGGAATGATAACGTTATTTATTAATGTAACGTTATTTTTTACTTTTTTTAGCGTTAATTTTAAAATTAACGTTATGTCAATAATAAATAACGTTAATTTAGATAACGTTACATTGAAATTAACGTTACTTCAGTAAATAACGTTAATTTTAACGTTATTTCTTACTTTTTTACCGTTAAACTTTAAAATTAACGTGATTCCAATTAATAACGTTATTTTTTAGCGATAATTTTACCAGTATGTTGTACCGGTAAAGTTTAACGCTATATTTAACGCTAATTTTACCCGTAAAATATTTTTAACGTTATTTTTACCGGTAAAAGAGAATGGGCAAAATGTCCCAAGTGTTGTAGCACTTTGAGTTGTATGTCATTAGAAAGGTCTTATTTAGTATAACAATTTATTGTATTACAGCAAAGCTGAATTCCACGTTAGTAAAAAGTTGCAGGAGTTGGAAAATCGTAAAAGTAGTATTAAAGTGATAGTGTTTTGTATCATATTTGACAATCAAAATGAAGAAAAAAAAACAAAAAAAATAAAAAGAAAAAACTCTAAAAAAGTACATTTATATTAAAAAATACTACACATTTAAAGGTAACACTTCGTCATCATCATCATCATCATCATATCAGCCGCACGACACCCACTCAACTGCTTAGCATATAGGCCTCCCCCACGGATCTCCACGACGATCGGTCCTGCACTGTCCGTATCTAGTGGCTTCCCGCGACCTTCACCCTCACGTTGGTCCACCTTGCCCGACAAGGTGGACCCACGGCCTACCCACGGAGCCGAGTCCGGTGCGCAGTCGCAATTCCAGAACCATTCTGCCCCAACGGCCATCGGTTCTTCTCGCTATGTGTCCAACCCACAGCCACTGCAGCTGAGCAATCCTTCTCTAGAATCTCCTACAGATCTCCTCATTTCTGGTTCGATCATGCAGGGAAACGCCTAGCATTGGTCTCTCCATTGCAGTCAACAACTTCAAGTGTAATGTTCCCAACATGAACTGGAGCGGGTAGGTACAACATGGGCATGCGACATGATTTTTGTCTTATCCATGTTTATTCTGAGACCCACTCTTTGGGAAATAAGTACTACGGAGATCTTCGAGCATCGCGTTCAGGTCTTCTAAGGTCTCAGCCATAAGAACTAATCATAGGCAAAACGAAGGTGTGTTAGGTACTGGCTATTTATGTTAATGCAGAGTCCATTCCAGTCTAAGAGTTTGAAGATGTCCTCCAACGCAGCTGTGAACAGTTTCGGAGAAATAACGTCTCCCTGTAAACACACCTCGCTGCAGTTGGATGGGATTTGTGCTCTGATTCTGTACTCGGACCGACATGGTGGCATTTTCGTTTAAGTACCTCAACACCTTGATATTCCTGTAGTCCACTTGGCACCTCTGGAGAGACTGCAGCACCGCCCAGGTTTCTATCGAATCAAAGGCTTTCTAATAGTAGACGAACGCCAAGCAAAGTGTCAGATTATACTCGTCGGTCTTCTGTATAACCTGTCTCGTCGGTCTTTTGGATATGGTCTATTATTTTATGTATGTGTTACAGTCAAAACTCATATCCGGTCAAAACCATTTTTAACTGCTAAAATCAGGCAAAAGAGGTTTTGACTAAGGACGTTGGTCAAAACCACTTTTAACTGATTTTTGCAGTCAAAATTGGTTTTAACTAACGACGTTGGTCAAAACCACTTTTAACTGCAAAAATAATGGGTAATATTGATTTTGACCAAATTATGTCGGTTAAAAGTGGTTTTGACCACGAATGTTAGACAAAACTGCTATTAAGGGGGACTGGGGGCCTATTTAATAATTAAACAAGTGAAAGTTTTATAAATGATGAGATATAAGTAATTATAAATTTATTATATCTCTCATAATTTATAAAACTATTACTTATATCAAATAAAAGACTTTTTAACGGATACTAGCGCGGTTTTATTGAAAGTACTTTGGTAATTAGTTGGTATTTGGTTTGATTTTTGATTTTCCCGACGTTTCGGCACCTTTGCAGCTGCCGTGGTCACGGGGGGCTTGAGAAGTGAATATTACTCAGTGGCAAAGGGTCCATACAAGCCGATTCCCATCGGCTTACCTTTTGGGAATCCTACCCCACTGATCCACTGTGCAGATCATAACATTTTTCATATTTTTTGTAGAGCGGCTTACCTTCGCCATAATTTCACCCCTCGCCACTGATATTACTTATATCTCTCATAATTTATAAAACTATTACTTATATCTCTCATCATTTATAAAACTTCGCACATTTCAGTGTAAGATCACCGATCTATTTCGCCCAGCTTCACATCAGTGAAACAGTGAAACGCAACCTAAGCCATGTTAACGTATAAATAGCATTTTTTTTTTTAAGTAATTTATAAGTTAGCATGGCATAGGTTGCGTTTCCACTGATGTAGAGCTGGGCGGAAAAGAGCGGTGATCATACACTGAAATGTGTGGAAAGCCCGCTTCTTTCCACCTAGCTCCACTGCGCAGTTGCTGTTCATTTAGCCCTACCCAGACTAGACAGGTGTAGGTATCTAAAGTAAAAGCACAGTACATATATAAGTTTTTTCAAACAGTAGAGGAGCTAACGTCACTTAGGCCCTTTTGTCATTGCAGTCCGTCGGATCGCTAGGGTTGGCATTTTCCAGCCGTCTCGTGGAATGCTACGCGCGAATGCTGTGGAAACAACTGCGACGCGATGTCACAACCCTGACCAAAGTACTGCGAACTTTGCTTAGAGCTCTCAGAGTGACGTCAGCCGTCAAATTCGAACGTTTCCATGGAGCTCTCATACTGTTTGAAAAAACTTATATATGTACTGTGGTAAAAGCCCATGGACGCAAATAGCTCTATCCTCCAAAAACTATCAAAATGACATAGTTTCAATATTATATTTAAAATAAAAAATAAAATAAATATTTTGAGATCGAATTTCTGCGTATTTGCAGTTCACAGGTCTCCGTACAATGTCAAATGAATTTTGTATGGACAAAACACTTAAACGTTACACCTTATAATGAGTTTTATGAAACTTTTTTGATGATTTTTCTGGTAATTTTCACTAACCTCCATAACTTTTATGAGTTTTGACTGATAGTCTGCCTTGAAATCAGGCAAAACCACTTTTGACTGAGAATGTTGGATAAACCACTTTTGACTAAAAACGTTGGTCAAAACCACTTTTGACTGCGAAAATCGGTCAAAACTGTTTTTAACTAAGAGCATCGGTCAAAACCACTTTTGACTGATTTTTTCAGTCATAAGTGGTTTTGACCGGATATGAGTTTTGACTGTAACATATGGACTGTCTGCGCGTTTGTCCTCACTTTTACCTGATGGAAAGTGACAAGGAGGACGAAGATGGAGCTCGCACAGTCAGTAAATGCCCATTTACTCTGGCCTTAAAGACGCCTAAGTTATATTTTTCGGGGAATACAGACGCAGGAAGGGACAGGGCAGAAGGACACATCTTAGCTGTTCGAATTAAAAAGATGGAACCGAAGCGTTTCGTGCGGGTACGTGGAATATCGACAACATAAGGATGACGGCTTGTTCGGGATATGGGAAGTCGTCAAACCTGCGAGCGAGCGCCAAACATGGTTCTCTCTATTGCACTTTGGGTGACTTTGCGCCTTCTTATGAGACCCACCCCCATCGTATCGTTAGTGACCACGTTTCACTTCCGTATGTCGTCACCAGCAACCCACACTGGTCAAAGACTTTCCTGTTGAGACACTGAAGTACCGCGAGATTTTTCGAAGATTCCCGAATGCTACACATCTCTCTCGTTCTCGAAATTGAACTTACCTAACTGATTTGTCGTCTGACCTATAGTTAATGGTCAATACCTTCGAGTGTAGTGTATTTATTGTTGTCAAATAATAGGATTGCATAAAATCTCCGCTCCGCTATTCTATTGGTTAATATTTCTTCATTACTCCGCTCCGCTGCCTTGCCCCGCGTCAATGGACGGGCAGCCTTATACAGAGTACATGGAATAGTGCTTATATTATGGAGAAGTGCTCTCAATGGAGGGCATTCTTGTCGCAATCAATGACTGAGACAACGCATTCACTTAAAGTGGCTAACTGATTGTGGATTGTGCGAACAAACAAAAAAAAATATACAGAGCTCATCAGCAGATCAGCCCTGACACCTAGCAGAGAAGTCACCGTAGCTGAAATCGGCAAGGAGAGCCTCATAGTAATCATTAATATACACAATACTAAAATAACTCCGACAAAAACATAGCAAAACCGATATTATTTGTTCTTGATGCTATTTTTTTCAATTATTTTCAAACATATTTTTTTCTGACTTGGACGTTACTTAGAAGAAAATATACTAATTATATGTGATGAGGACAACATGTATAACATTTAAATATATATCATATATTGCTACAAGGGTTGGGACATACCTCATATAAAATTGCCCATTCTCTTTTACCGATAAAATGTTTTAACGGTATTTTTAACGTTAATTTTTTTTTATCGTTATATTTATTTAACGTTATTTCAATACCTGCTCTAAACATTAGCCGCGCGTGTGTAGACGTTGCATGGAAGGGATGGAGGCGGTAGTGGACAGTGGTAGGAAGAAAGGTTTTTCGGTACGCCTATACGCTTTCGAGAACGCGCGATAGAGAGGGATTACACGAGCATGCAGACTGTCATCAGACTGATACAAGGCTGCCATTTGCACTATTTTTTCTAAGAGATTCTAAGAATAAACCATACAAATGGCAGCCTTGTATCAGTATGACTCATGTCAGTCTGCATGATCGTGTAATCCCCGAGTGACTGTGTAAAGCTGGCTGTTCGCCGATAACTGTGCCGATGCACGCCGATGTCTTCGCCAGCCCACGACCATCGTCCACAGAGATCGATCCACAGTATCTATACAATCCCCGATAGCACTTATTCCACTCATGAGAGTGCTTGCCGATATTCGGCTATATTCGGCCAATAAAAACGATGATTGCCAGCGGGCGCCCCGGTACAAACGAACGAACGTTCGTAGTTTACCCAAACTAAGAACGTTCGTTCATCGATCAAACGTGCATGCATAGCATAGCATAGCACTTAGAGCTTCCGTACCGGAACGGAAGCCGCCTTGCTCTATCTAAGGCATAGCATAAGGGATCTATGGCACGAACATTTAATAGCACTGTCGTAGTTAAATTTTTAAGCACCCGCACCGCATGCCTATGTATTCGCATTATGTACATATGTGGCAAATGTACGGACGCGCCATTAGGTTGCAATTATAAGCAGCCCGCTAACTATTGACGCATACTAGCGCTCAATAACAAGAAGTTTCATTCATTGTTTCGACCTCATTCATATTCTTCATTCACGCGTGCTGTTTGAAAGTCACATTGAGCCGACAGGACGGACGACGGCACGAGGCGAGGCTTTTATCAGATAGGAAGCCAGATATGATATTGTGATTGCTAACAACTGAACTTTAAACAAACACCAATTTAATAGGATTTATTAATTTCTTCTGTGTAGTAGGTACATACATACATCAAATTAAATTGGCAGTTGAAAATTTTGCCAACGGAAAATTTTAATTGTGTGCGTAGGACATTGTCAAGCAATTGCAAAGTGCATATTTGGAACCTGTTGTCTGACATTCATTTGAGTAATTGATCAATGGATTAAGCAATTAGCTATCAAAGAGAACCCATTACGACGCAAGTATTTATAATAGCAAGTATCAAGTTTTGGGACAGCTCGAAAAATGGTCCTTCGACCCGAGGGTCTACGGCGAAAAAAGAATCGTTAAAATACTCAATTTTGGACCTTATTCTTGAGCTATTAATGTCACGAAGCGGAATTAACGTCGTCGTCGTTTTCGGAACAGGGCACTTTGATTCAATCTGCGTCTTCGTTCAAATCATAATGAGACGTGGCTATATCAATGCATTTAGTGCAAATGTCCTTTTAAACCCCGCTCATATAATTAATGAACTTGAAAGGCAAGGCCACAAATGGCAAAGGCGATTGGAAACATCAGAAAAGACTGCGCGAACTGGAAATATAAAAATGAAGGGTGACTGACCCATCAACGCCCAGCCCAAACCTTGGACATAGAAAGATGTCATTTTGCACAAAGAGGTTTCCTCTGTAATATGTACCAGGAATAAGGAAGGATATTTCGAAATTCCATCCCTAAAGGGGTGAAATAGGGGTTCAAAGTTTGTATGGAACAAATGTTAAATAGACATTTCCACTTGTATGTAACTTCGTAGGAGGTAGGAGTTCTAAAAACAAATAAGCAAATACATTCTAGTGGTTTTCCGAAACTCAACCACTTAGTTAGGGGATAATTGAACCAAAGAAATCGATATAATAAAAAAATAAAATAAATAAAATAAATAAAATAAATAAAATAAATAAAATAAATAAAATAAAATAAAAATAAAATCATTTTATTTCAGACTGAGTCCATACAAGATAAAGATATGGATGTCGTTATTGAGGTTTTATGGGATGATGATTGCAAAAGTGGCATTTATTTTCAAGTCCAACTTGGTGCCAAATTTTGTATGGATTAATAATACGGGTTCCCGTATTATTAATCCATACAAAATTATGGATATTAGGAATATGGATCCTACTATTATTATAAATGTGAAAGTTTGGAAGTTTAGATGTTTGTAACTAGATAGGAAGTAGTGGCAAAAGGTCAAAATTTTTCATTACATGAATTCACTTGGCACATATTTAGCTTAGGTAAAACTGAGCTGATTTAGCCCGGTAGCCATCCTCCCCCCTTGGCAGGTAGTGGGGGGGCGATATTAGAAATGCCTGTGGGGCACAGACACTGCCTGCTCTGTAACGCTCTGGGTTTTTCAAATTAAAAACGTCGAAAAAGCCTGTGTGTTTCAGAGCACCGCTTGCTCTGTATCGCGCGGGGTTTTTCAACTAAAATTTTTATAATATCACCCTAAAAAGCCTGTGGAACACAGACACCTAGCGCTGTGATTCACAGTGATTTTCTAAATATAAATACCCCGAGCGATACAGACGCGTAAGGCACTAAGGTCCGTATTATAGGACGAGACTCAAGCACTGCTTGCTGCTTGAGTACAGTTAGAAAGGGATGGTGCTATTCATCGCATATAGCGCCATCCCTATCTAACTGTACTCAAGCAGAGATTTGAGTTTGAGTTTGATTCTGTAATACGAGCCTTAGTGTTGTGAAACTTGGATATTTAAACTAAAATATCAAATCTCTCTTATCAAAAAAACTTTTAACTCGATAAAAAAACATGGGATGAAATTTATTTTTGGTAGGTCCTTTTAGGAAGAAATCCCTAAAGAACAGCTGTTTTTATCGTAATTTGCAAAAAATTTCGAAAACGGCATAGCACAATCTTTTCATTTTACCTTTTTTACAATGTGTGTGTAAAGGGAAAGGAAATGAAAATAATAATTGAGAGTTTTACAAAAAAGTTATTTTTATAAAAGAAAAGTATTTTGTTAGTTTTTCGCAATTGCCGAGCGCAATAACTAACAGCCGAACGATATTTGTTTTTTTTTTATTTCGTTTGATAATGATTGTACCTACGGTCAACAGCACATCAGATTTGGACTATAGGACTTGTACTATTATGTATTCTGTGCTATAGGTACTTGACCTTGTGACCGCCTTTATGCCGTACGTAATAAAAGCTGTTTTACAGTTCAACTGTTTAACTAAACGTGCTGTCTTGTATGCCCACATCAAAGAGTACTTCTGTAATATAGGAAATAAAGAATCTTGCTGGATTTTTCTGTTAACAAGAAAATTATAATCACTGATAATGTGTTTTTGTAATATTCTTTATTTATAACAAAAATATTGATGAAAAAAGAATAAGTCGAAATGAAAAACACATTAAGTATCACATTTATATTGTGTCAGATTAGTGACACAATAAAACATAACTAGGTATTGTTTATTAATTATCCAAGAAACTTGAAAATGCGCACTATCAAGCTACCACCCGCGACGTTCTTAGGAACCAAAGTCTGCTATATTTTAATCCAGGTTAAAAAAACTATCTGTGTGCCTTTCATCCCAATCCATCCCATTTAGCATAGCCTGCCATTTTTATGGGTTTGAGAGAAAAAAACATTTTAACATTTACAATATATTAATAGTAGGATAAACGAAAAAATTATACCACTTTGTTAAAAAAAAAATCGCTAGTATGACTATAAATCACTATTTTAATATTCTATTTTACTAAATTTACCGAAACATATAGAAGGAATACTTTGACCACAACTGTAATTTTCTGAATTGTCTGTGTTCCACAGGCTTTTTAGGGTGATATTATTAAATTTTTAGTCTAAAAACCCCGCGCGCTACAGAGCAAGCGATGCTCTGAAACACACAGGCTTTTTCGACGTTATTATTTAGAAAAACCCAGAATGGTACAGAGCAGGTAGTGTCTGTACCCCACAGGCATTTCTAATATCGCAGTGGGGGGTGATATTCAAAGTTTCACGCCGCCGCACTTCAGACAAAAAAATCATATCTCCTTCAATATACCTATCACCTCGAGTGTGGTATCATCTTATGATAAATTAGGGATAGGGGACTCATTTTTGAGACATTTCATGTACATTTTCATAGAAAAAAGGTAAAATATAACGGATAGTATCAAAATCTCTTTGCTATTTTTTTATTTAAGAGCCGGTATCTTCGCAAATACTAATTTTGTGCAAAGAAAAAAAATATTGTATTAAAGCAAATTTATCCAGCTTTTAAAAAATATATACTTTATATATAGGTATCGTACAATGTCTATCTGAAAAAAAATCGAACATGGTATGTGACGGTGTTTCCCAACGTTTCCAAGAGCCAGTATTAGATGTTTTATTTCATGCAAAATGTATAGTAGAACACAAACTTAACTCTGTAGCAAGCATAAAGAAATTCATTTTTGAGTCATTTAATTTTATAGACATTGAAAAAAAAATATAATTGCTAAAAGTATCAAAAAATGTTTTGCTATTATTTTTATTCAACAGTCAGTATCTTTGAAAATACTAATTGTGTGCAAAGAAAAAAAATTTAGACTTAAAGTACACTTATTCAGCTTTAAAAATATGTATACTTTATATATAGTTGTCTTACAATGTCTCTCTGAAAAAAATCGAACACAGTATGTGACAGTGTTGCCAAGAATTTCCAACTGCAAATATAAGTTGGTTTTTTCATACAAAATGTATAGAATACAAACTTAACTTTGGTATATTTTGTCGCTTATGTTCTTACGGTCTTACAATCTCTCTCAACTGTCCTACGGTCTAATACATACTTAGATCTTTTTGTGGAAGTCATAACGACTATAGAAAAAATTAGACATACTTGTTCTCAGTACGAGCAAGTCATAAAACGACGACGCGACGTGGCGTCAAAAGATTAGATCTCAAAACGACCCAGGTAGGAAAATATTCTACCAAATTAAGTCTAAAGTGCAAATAATGTTTAAATTATAATTATTAGGTACCCCAAGGACCTAGGCACATAAATATATCGTAAAAATGAAACTATTGTTGCATTAAGTATTTTTATACACTTGTGAGTAGGGAATGCAATCCGGATAATCCGTAATCCGAAAAATCCGGATATCCGCACATTTTTACTAGACTTGCAAATCCGGATTTGAAAATCAAATCCGGATTTTTCGAATAATAAGAAATTGTTACAAAAAAAAATAAACAAGCAAGTTTCTCGGAAGTATTCCACTTACGAGTAGAGTATTCGAGCGAATAGCAAGTAAATATTGATAGCTGTGCTTTAAGTGGAATACTTTAGTTGCTATTTGCCCAATTGCTATTCTCTCAGTTGCTTTAAGTGGAACACTTCCTTTCTCGCACTAGCTAGACGGTAGATGCTATTTACACGACTGCCCAAAAGGAGTGTATATGTGTTTAGGGTTCATGTATGTTTGTGGGTATGTGAGTTTTTTCTAGACGACGCCATTTACGCGTCTTACTAGTGCCGTGTCTCAGGTCTGTCACATTAAGTCCCAAAAAGTACGTTTTGTTGAACCAGCTCTCCTGGTGTTCCTGCCGATACAACTCTCCTTCTTCATCGTCAATTTCTGAGTGTACTTGCAGCGTCTCTAGCTCGACCAGTGGGTCTACCGCGCAAGTGTCATTGGCATCGCTATCTGCTTCATTTGACAGATAAGTATGACACATTGCTACTTTTATACTTCGTATCACTTTCATTAGTGCGTGTGCTTCTAGTCGACTGGAAAATGTAAAATGACCATCATCTTCTATGCGAACTTCTTGGTTGTTTCTCTTTTTCCCGTTGGCGTGGTGGCGTATAGTCTTCCGGATGGTGCGCGGGTGACACTCCTCCTAACATCCTAAGGAACGAGTGGCTAATGGCCTCTCAATCTCTCAGGGCTTTATCACATTAAGTCTCAAAAAATAATTTGTATTTTTCAAATTCACATAAACTAAACAACATATTATGTTATCTAGTTTAATCATATTAATATATTATTCTTCATTTGTATAATTTTATAAAGAGTATGATTTTTATTTTTATTTGCGCTTTTTCGACGTCTTATCGCGAGATTTTTCTAAGAGCCATAACATACTGGGACGCCATGGTGACGTCGCCGGTTACGTGGCCATGGCTACCTCTGGCAACCTAGCGTAGCCAAATGAAGTTTCCAAATAAGTAGCCACTGTCCTACGTGCATAGAAGAGATCTCTATATTATTGTTATCTGCGTCATAAAATGGAAAAGAAGAAACCTAAAAAGTTATGGGTCCATCCTTTTATATCAGATCGAAGTCGAAGTGTTTTTTTAAACTATATGCATAGATCGATGACTATATGCAGATTATGAAAATATCCTTAATAAAAATTGTTCAACTATGTGAGAATATCAATAACATCTTTTGATGAATTATTAAACTTATATAGAAATAAATTGATCGATCAGAATATGCTTTAGATGTAGTACTTATCCCAAAAACATGGACGGTATTGAATCTCTGCAATAAATTGTTCTGTATCGAAACTCATTGTTTTCGCACAATTCACAGCGGGCGTCCGTTCTGGCGGCGACCAGTTGGCCACTGAGTGAGGGAGGCATAACTTACTTGTATACAAAATACTGGCGACTTAGCTATGCGTTGCAGGTAGCCAGAGTATCCAGTTTCCGCGTAGGGGCCGGTCGATAGTGGCTACGCTTCCAAATTGGCGACGTTGCCAGACGCCAGCCAAGTGTGTTATCTGCCATACATTTCAATACGAATTGTTTAGATACGTAGCCGACGGCGTCGCCATGGCGTCCCAATGTGTTATGGCTCTAACGCTTCGGAATAGAACAACTGTGTGTTTGCACGAGCGATTTTTTTACCGTGCGATATTTTTGTCCCGTTCCACAGTCAGTCACATTGTGTTCTATTCGAAGCTTAAGAAATATCGCGCGATAAAACGTCGCAAAAGCGCTCATGCAAACGATCGCTTACGTCACCTACTCGCAAATCGCACGCGAATCATACACTATTTTAATTACATTTGAGCAATAATAGGTAACATCATAATATTGTAGTATTTTATGACAAAAAAATATTAGATATGATTAATATTGTCCTTTTCATTGAATCCATTTACATAAATATAAGAGACATCACATTACTGAACTTATATGTACAGAAATGACTTATATTTATAAAAAATAAAATATTTTTATAAAAAATCCGTAATATCCGGATAATCCGGATTTGACGGAATATCCGTTCTTAAAATCCGGATTTCGAAATATATACAGATTTGCATTCACTACTTGTGAGCTGAAAAAAATGATTAACAGGCTTATTTTCATACAAACGAGGTAACTTTAAAGCTTTGGTTCTCCGCTCAGGATTAAACGAGGTGTTATCTGATGATGGCAGTTTAAAGAATGGATGGCGGAGACTTATAATGCTAAAGAAATCGAACGGATTAGATAAGTCATTTAGCTCAGGGTTGAACTTAAAAAAATAACAAGCGAAAATTTTAAAGTATGGAAAATGTAACACTCAACACTCTAGACGGTCTCTGGTGTAAACGACTCTTCTGATCCGTTGGGTTTCTTTTGCGATCTGTGCGTTCTCCATTCATTCTTTAAATTGCCATCATCACATAATACCCCGTTTAATCTTGGGCGGAGAACCAAAGCTTTCAACTTACCTTGTTTGTATGAAATAGGGCTGTTGTTCCATTTTTCTGCTCACGAGTGTATAAAAATACTCAATGCAACAGTAGTTTTATCTTTACGATATATTTGTATGCCTAGGTTCTTAGGGTACCTACCTATTATGATTTAAACACTTTTTGCACTGTAAACTTAATATGGTAGGATAGGAGTATAGGACGTTTTCCTACCTGATCGTTTTGAGCTTTTTTTTTGACGCCACGTCGCGTCGACGTTTTGTGACTTCCTCATTCTGAGATCAAGTCTGTCTATTTTTTTCAATTGTCGTTATGACTTCCACAAAAAAAAATAAGTATAAATTAGACTGTACGACAGCTGAGAGAGACTATAAGACCGTAAAAACATAAACATCAATTGGCCGCAAAGATAAGTTTGTACTCTATACAATTTGTATGAAAAACCAACTTAACTTGAAATTAAAGACGTTTGGAAACACCTTCGCATACAATGTTCGATTTTTTGTCAGATAGATATTGTATGATAACTATATATAAGTTTGTATATATTTAAAGCTGAATAAATGTACTTTAAGATAGTATTTTTTTCCTTTGCATAAAATTTGAATTTTCAAAGATACGAACTGTTGAATAAAAAAAATAGCAAACTGATTTTGATAATGTCGTCAATATAGTAAAATATATAACTTTTTTTCTATGAAACTGTACATTAAATGTCTCAAAAATGGCTTCCTCATCCTTGATTTATCACAATATGATACCACACTCAAGGTGGTAGGTATATTGAAGGAGATATGATTTTTTTTCTGAAGTGCGGCGGCGCGAAACTTTGAATGCCACCCCCCCTTACCTGCCAAGGGGGGGCGGATGGCTACCGGGCTAAATCAGATCAGTTTTACCTAAGCTACATATGTGCCAAGTGAATTCATCTAATGACAAATTTTGACCTCGCCATACATGAGTGCCACTACTGACTGGGCTATCACGCAAAAACGGCTGAATGGATTTGGATTAATACACAGATAGTTTATTTTATAGCCTGGATTAAAACATAGGATACTTTTTATTCTGGTCAAAGGTTCCCCAGACATATTCCGAGAGTCCACGCGGATTTAGACAATGAAGTTATTATTACTATACTGCAGTAAAAAAGGGTAACTTATTCGAAGAGAATGGGTAAAAAGTTTGAAAACGATAAACTTAAAGGAAGAAAAGTTAGTCATAAAAGTCTTCGAATAATAACACCTAGAAGCCGTGTCCTCGTATGCTAAATTGCTAAGTGAGGCAACTAATACTAAGCCAAAATGGCTTAGTTGTCAGATTTATATGCTTCATACGTTACCTAATCGTATCTAAAATCCAATAATATAGTAACTAATCTCCTCCTAAATGTAGGAAAATTAACTCTTTTGTACTTATTCGGTATGATTAGGTAATAATGGAGAATAACAATCTGAAAACGGAGCCATTTTGGCTGTTTTAGTTGCCTCACTTTTGACAGTGCGCTTTGTAGAGAATTATCGTTCTAGGTGTTATTATTCTAAGTAATAAGTCATAACATAAGTAATGTCTTGTTATGCAATAAATTGTGCCACAGACCACAAGGGTGTGTTTAACCGTAACCGTCCGGCCTATCAACGACACTAACAACAGTAACAACCGAGTAACTAAGTTATGGTGAACGGATTTCGACCATGGCTATTATATATATGCCACACACAATGCCTCGTATTGTTGGTATTGTGCAATTGTACTGGACATAATACGGCTTAAATAATTTGTTTGATCCATTATTGCAATTTCTAAAGCCACGCCCGAACGTATTTCAGTAGCTAGTTAGTAATTTATAATATCCTGCAGGCTGATTATCTAATTAAAACCACCTAGCGACCGGTTTGATTTGACAGATGAATGTGATACATTGCTACTTCTCTTTGGGTTAAAAAAAATCATACCAAAGAAAAGTAGCAATGTATGTCAAATGAAACCGGTCGCTAAATAGTTTATATTTAGAAGATAATCAGCCTGCCGATCTAGCATCCTAGTTATCAATTTCGGGTTGCCACCGGTACTTGACAGTAAAATATTGTATGGGTAATGTTCGATTTTAAAATTGAATTTACACTAGAACGGAAAGGTAAAAATTGTTAAGATTGGAGATGAGAATCGAAAATAAAAAAATCTTAAACAATGTTGACCTTTCCGTTATGTGTGCAAATTTACTGTTAAAATTGAACTTATTATACGGGTAGCCACTCTAAATTGGTTCCTAACTAGGATGCTAGATCAGAAAATGTAATCGCGGCTTTAAAAAAACGTCATTTTGAAAACGGGGCATTCGACGCAGCCGCGGCAGGGCGGGCAGCACGGCGGCGGGCGGCGGGGCGGGCGGCCTGGAATGGAATCGATCCGGTGACTCATCGCGCCCATTCATCCGCCGCTCTCAATGAACCCGCTCCCCGCGGCCGCCCCCTCTAGCGTCCTCGATGGCAAGGACTCCATAAAATCCTCCCCTCACCGCTTCGAAGGAATCCTTCAAACCATTACTCGTACGTTATAGGTATAACGTGATCGCTTAGACAGTCGGGCCGCCTACGATACCACTAGCCATGTCTATGCGAATCCGTTTGGTTTGATAATAATATTAATATGTTAACCGATACCTCAAGGCTATTCGCCATTTAGATTTGCCGTTTCTGTCGATGTAACTCCCCTCACCAAATCGAACGAATCGTTCAAACCATTACTCCTACGTCAAAAACAACGTAGCCGCTTAGTCAGACAGTCAGGCCACAGGAAAAACTAAGGTATTAGGTAGGTACGTTACCATGCATATATGCAATGCATGGTACCCTATCTAATACATACAACCCCGGAAAACAGCCACTTAAAAAAAATATTTTCGTGATAAATTGCATAATGGCTAATGGCAACCCTAGACCTATTTGTGTTTAACTTTTGCCCATTAATGGGATTGATTATCGGAAACAATAGTCTATTTGCGTCTAGGGTTGTCACTTTGCAGTTTTCCATACCAATAAAAAACAATATTTTATGGGTTATTATGAAACACCTCGTATACAGTGGTCGGACCGCCTACGACACGAGTCATGTCGTCCCTTTGAAAGCTATTCACCATTAAAATTTGCAGTTTCCGTCGATGTAGCATAAAGGCAATCTATCTATACCACCTCGAAGGTCAGGGCGATAAAAAAGAAAACAATTCCTTTTTGAATTTGGAATGGCCGCGATATTACAGGCGAGTGCGACGTGGGAGCGGGGGCGGAGTGGGCGGCAGGTGTCGGGCCTTGGCCCGGCGGCGCGCGCGTCCTGCCTTCCCTGTTTATTAACAACCTTGCACGATTTCCACAGCGGCCCACAAATATATCTACGAGTACCTAGGTACTGCAGTTTACTGCATCTTCTCATATTAATAAATTGTTTTCCATTAACACCGCTCGGATTAAATTCCTCTTATATGTTTCCCCTAAAGCTTTTATACTTAAAGCATTTATTTCCATTTTCAAACTGTAATCTTCGAGATCTTTGATCGAAAGAAGTTTTAAAATAACTACCGAGTTTCATACGGCTATCAATGTAGTGAATTAACTACACAATCATATGTTCACTCACTCAGTCACTCACTTCTCCTATCTATCTTGGACTACGCTGACGTTTGTTACACGGCCCTCTCCAAGGAATTGCTTGACAAATTGGAGCATCTGCAGAATATGTGCATCAAGTTCATTTCCAATTTACGTAAATTCGACCACGTATCTCACTTTCGCCAAAAGCTTAATTGGCTCCTAAGTATTCGTCGGTGCAGGGACTTACACACTCTTAGACCGTTTTCACATTATCCGATACGATATCGGTATCGGACAACAATACGATAAAGGAAGAAGTAAAATGTATGAAATATGTGGCTCCGATATCCGATATCGGGCCGGACAATGTGAAAGACAGATACATATTTCATACATTTTACTTCCTTACCTCCGATATCGTATCAGCGGCCGATACCGATATCGTATCGGATAATGTGAAAACGGTCTTAGGCTCCTGTACTCTATCCTTTTCCTTCCAACTACCCGACTTTATCTTAAAGAATCTTTCGACTTTCGATCCTCTTCTTCACTCCGTACTCTGCGTTCTTCTTCTAATCTCACCCTCGATATTTCCCGTCACTCCACTAATTCCCTTTCCTTTTCATTCTCTGTGCATGCTGTCCGTTTGTGGAACGCACTTCCAGAGGGCATCCGTAAAGCTCGGACCTTGAGATCTTTCAGAAGTCAAGTTAGAAGACATTTCCTTTCTCCCACCGAATACCTACCACTTTTTTTCTCATATCTCCCTTTCAAACTTTCATTTTATATCCTTAAATTTTCTCTTTTCCTTATTTATGTACATCTATATCTGTTGTCCTTCTAGTATTTCTGCACCCACTCTCCCTCTGTCGTCTTCCCCTTAATATTTTTCTACTCAAGGTTGCCTGCAAGAGACTACTACATAGCAGAAAGGCCGCCTTTTGTGTACTTGTCCATTTTTAATGTTTGCTTCTTAATGTCTTTTTCTAGTGTGCAATAAAGCTTATATTATTATTATTTAATTGCGGTGGTCACAAATTAAACTACAAAAGACAATCGCGCTCTATTAGGTTCTATGAAGAATTATGCAGGAGTGGAGTCCTATGCTATTGTTAGGATAATTTATGCCAATTAACTGGTCCGCTGCGTGGCTCCCTCATGTCATAAGTGAGCAGGCAGAGCATACCTACATTCGCTCAATATGAAGCTACTTATATAAACTCAAATTCTACTTCTAGGTTGAATTACATATAAACAACGGTTTTATTCAATAATTTCAGCAGGCGGATACGTAATTTATTTACGTGTTTATTTATCCAAACAATTTACTTTCTAGTTCAGTTTTATGTTTATATAATACACCCTCCTAATTATTTTTTCAGAAGGTATTACAATTACCTACAATGTCTTTTTTATTAAAATTTATTTCTTACGTCAAATCTTTCTTAAGTACCTAAATTAGCCTAATTACCTCCGTAGGAGCTCGGTGGCGCAGTGGTTTAGCGCCTGGCCCAGCGATTGCGGAGGTTAAGCAACGTTAGCAAGGGTCGGTCATAGGATGGGTGACCAAAACTTATTATCTCGAGCTCCTCCGTGCTTCGGAAGGCACGTTAAGCCGTTGGTCCTGGCTGCATTTGCAGTCGTTAACACCCACCAATCCGCATTGGGCCCGCGTGGTGGGTTATGGCCCGTTCTCCTTATCCACCCATAAGGAAGGCCTGTGCCCCAGCAGTGGGGACATTAAAAATGGCTGATAGACATGGACCTAAATTAGGAAGCATGTCGGACTAATTAACGTCTGTCTCGATTCCAAGCCGATAATGAGAGTGGCGACCGCGCCGTCCGCCGGCAGACAATTAATCTGATAGGGTTATCAGCGCCGCCCGCCGCCGCAACCTGACATCATCGCCGACCATCACTTCACACAACAGAAAACACGCTCGATGAATTTGTGACCTCTACATGCCACCACACCGTAACTTGCATTGCAAAGCATTGGACGCATTCTGCTAGACAAATATGTGAGTCATCGATCGCCATAGAATAAATTTTAACCATGGAAAGTAATTTCTAAAGAATTTTCAATATTTAACTTTCCATTGTTAAAATGTACTCTTTGGCGATCGATGACTCGAAGATTTGTCTGGCAAAATGCGCCCATTGTTTTATCCCACATCAGTTCATCAAAGATTACGCCAATCTCTAAAATCGACATTTCATTGAGTGGCCAAAACTGGCAATGCCAATGTCACGCCCTCGAGATCGTAAAATGAACACATGAATGATCCATTCAAATCTGCTTTGAGATTCACTTACAAGGTCGTCCAATGTTTT
The DNA here is from genome assembly GCA_928269145.1 of Agriphila tristella. Taxonomy (NCBI): domain Eukaryota; kingdom Metazoa; phylum Arthropoda; class Insecta; order Lepidoptera; family Crambidae; genus Agriphila; species Agriphila tristella. The sequence goes on along the minus strand of OV743436.1, from coordinate 21,578,226 downwards.
CCAACAAACCAATAAATAAATCAATCATTGGCAATAGAAACATCTTTGTCGGCGTAATTCGCTTGAAATTACGTGCGCGGTGGATCACGAATCAAGATCGTGAGGTTAAGCGTGCGCAATTTGTTTCGCCGTGCAAACGGACGCGATTCATTTTAACGACACCTTACTTCCTTTTCCCATTTCGTTTTCCTCTACGATTCGAGCAACATTACGTTACGAAACGGTCAACCTCGCCAGATGCGTGTGGTTTCCAAAGCTGTTATTTGCTGTTGGGCTCCACACGTTTACATTCAGCGCAAACCAGATAGCATCCTGTTATTCGCACGCACGCACGTGCCATTTATTTTACGATCGGCAGAACAGTCTTATGTGGGTGTCTGTTCACTGTTATTACATGACAGCACAGAATGCAACAGATGCGTTTGAATCGGTATTCAATTTTAATTGACATCAACGATATCCTGCCTGTGACTGTGCCATGCCAGAGATACGACGCATCAATTATGTATGCATGTCGTTTGTTTGCCATAATAGGAAGCTAAAGTAGTGAGAACAGACTGCACGCAAAGAGCAATGTTGTACATTCTGTTCGTCAGACTAATCGGCTCCTTTGATGCCCGTATCATCAATATCATCATCGGGTCTGACTTACACTCTGTAACATGGATTGATTTATTTCAAGGATTTATTTATATTCTTTACTTATTTTTTTAAATGTGAAAGTTCACACAAGTTTGCTATATTATTATATTAGTTTAGTATTGTCCTCCCAACTTCATTCCAATACTTTATCTCATTTCCATTTATAACTTATGTTTTGCTCTTGTTGATCCCCAGCTTTGCACCGTACAGCCATCCAGATAGAATTGGCAGGATGTGAGTGAAACAGACAGGAACTTATTAATACAATTGCGCGGCGCTCTTCCGTCGGGCGTTCGAAACAGTTCTCGTATCCGGTGCCTCCTTTGATCAGCGCGTATAAATTAGCCAGCATTAGCACTCTGGTTTCTTTCACTGCCGTTCTGTAGACTTCGTTTATAACTCGTGTTTCCGTTTATTTATCTGTAGAATCTGATTCCAACTCCAGTGAACGTGTTAACAGAGAAATTGATCGTTAGTTTATATTTATTTGGTAAAAGAACCCTTCAATACGGTTTGCATCATTATTAGATGTTTGATCATAGCATCGGTAAAGATGTATTATTAACTACTGAGAAGTGGCACAAAACAGTGGTAGTGCTATTCTAAATAAATTCCTTTGATTCGAAAACGCCAAATAAAATGCTCTAGCAAGCAGTGAAATATCATTTCGGTCAATTATTTACTCATCATTCGTATTTAACAGACGCTCGCTGGTAGGGTTACCATATCTCAGGATTTGTCCTGAGATCTCAGGATTTTCGGACGTTTCTCAGGATTGCGGCCGGATTTTGAAAATCTTGGTAAATCTCAGGACTTTGAGAGTTTTGCATAAAATACAGTACATTTTAAACAAAACACTTCGGTAGGTTCTCTACCTTCTTTCATAATTGGATATTTTTCTTTTATAAACCTGTGAATGCTACTACTCCCCCCCCCCCCCCCCTTCCCCCGCCGTACCTTATTCTCGAACAGCTACAAATCTCAGGATTTTTCAATGGAAATCGGGTCTTTTCTCCGGACTTTTGATTTTTCCATCTGGTAACCCTACTCGCTGGTAGGTTTAACAGTCCATAAAATGAAGCATACTCGTACTTAGGATACGCGGGCGTTAGCGATCCCAATCTGGGGCCCTATTTTTGAATCCTTCGACTGGCATCGAGCGCTCTTTTCTACCGATTTTCGTTCGACATTTCTATTTTTTAAATACTTCGGCTGGCATCGAGCGCTCTTTTCTACCGATTTTCTTTCGACATTTCTATTTTTTAAATACTTCGGCTGGCATCAAGCGCTCTTTTCTACCGATTTTCGTTCGACATTTGAGTCAATCTCAATCATTTGAGTCAAATGTCGAATGAAAATCAGTAGAAGCGGTCAACGCCAGTCGAAGGATTCAAAAATAGGGCCCCTGAGTCGTCTCGGGCGAAGAGCCACAATGACCTGGCGACTTCCTCTCCCACGTTTGGCGGGCGGATGCCACGACTGCCGACCTCCGGCAACTGCCCCTCGCACTTTAAATAATAACAACTAAAGATAAAGACGTAACGTCCAACTCGCAATTGCTTATATACTTATATTTAATTATACTTTAAAAATACTGCCCTTTTTTCATGTTATACTTAGTAAATGTACATAATATACATTCATTTTCATACGAGCAAACTAAAAATACTATTTTTTCAATTATAATTCTTTCCTTTTTCCCACCTGCCGCGCTTCTAAACGATAACGTTATGTTATGACCTTTACAACTAAAATTATAATGCCAAAAGATTATTATGTAATTCTTTACTGAAAAGGAAAAAGCTACTTTACTCAAGGCTACGCCTTGCCTTACATTATATTTTAACTACCGGCCGCCCGCGGTTTCACCCGCGTGGTTCCCGTTCCCGTAGGAATATCGGGATAAAAAGTATTCTATGTTTTAATCCAGGCTATCTACTATGTGTGTGCCAAATTTCAACCAAATCCGTTCAGTAGTTTTTGCGTGATTGAGGAACAAACATCCAAACATCTAAACATCCAAACCCACAAACTTTCACATTTATAATATTAGTAGGATAACAATGTCATGGTTTCTATTCTAGGCAGTCATAAGAAATAACAGAGTATTATCACTGTTAATTATTTTGTTATTTTGAGATTACTATTGGATATATTTTATTTCAAAAGATTACAAATGAAAGAATTCAGTCTATATTTTTTTTATTATATTAAAAATTTTAAGCACCTTGTACTGTACACTGCTTAATAATAGGTCTTTACCTATGAAATTGCCGTATTGCAGTACAGACTTTTTCAAACAAAAAAAAGTTTTGATTGGCTATGAATTCTAAATTCATATTAATTTTGTTTTAATTTTAAAAATATGACATTCTATTTACAAAATCAGTCTTTTGTTTATTGATTAGCGTTGTATTTTCATTACATTTCAACATTTTTCCTCATAATGGATACTTCGAAATTTCGTGTAATTATGGAATATGAGTTCCGTCGTGGCACCAACGCGGCACAAACGACACGTAACATCAACGACGTTTACGGAGAGAACTGTACAAACGAACGTACAACCCGTTATTGGTTTGCTCGGTTCCGTTCTGGGAATTTTGACTTGAAAAAAATGAACCTCGTGGTCGTCCGGAAACTTTGGTCAACAATGATGAATTAAAGGCGATTGTGGAAGCAAATGAATCGCAATCTACAGCTGAGCTGGCAGCAGCTTTTTTTTGAGAGGTAATTTATGTAACATAAAATAAAAAAATAGTCATCATGCCTATTGATGCCTACGCCTAGTAGCCTAGGAAGTAGTGGCAAAAGGTCAAAATTTTTCATTAGATGAATTCACTTGGCACATATTTAGCTTAGGTAAAACTGAGCTGATTTAGCCCGGTAGCCATCCTCCCCCCCTTGGCAGGTAGTGGGGGGTGATATTCAAAGTTTCACGCCGCCGCACTTCAGACAAAAAATCATATCTCCTTCAATATACCTATCACCTCGACTGTGGTATCATTTTATGATAAATTAGGGATAGGGGACTCATTTTTGAGACATTTCATGTACAGTTTCATAGAAAAAAGGTAAAATATAACGGATAGTATCAAAATCTCTTTGCTATTTTTTTTATTTAAGAGCCGGTATCTTCGAAAATACTAATTTTATGCAAAGAGAAAAAATATTGTATTAAAGCAAATTTATCCAGCTTTTAAAAAATATATACTTTATATATAGGTATCGTACAATGTCTATCTGAAAAAAAATCGAACATGGTATGCGACGGTGTTTCCCAACGTTTCCAAGAGCCAGAATTAGATGTTTTATTTCATGCAAAATGTATAGAACACAAACTTAACTCTGTAGCAAGCATAAAGAAATTCATTTTTGAGTCATTTAATTTTATAGACATTGAAAAAAATATATATTGCTAAAAGTATCAAAAAAATGTTTTGCTATTATTTTTATTCAACAGTCAGTATCTTTGAAAATACGAATTTTGTGCAGAGAAAAAAAAAATTGACTTAAAGCACACTTATTCAGCTTTAAAAATATGTATACTTTAAATATAGTTATCTTACAATGTCTCTCTGAAAGAAATCGAAAACAGTATGTGACAGTGTTGCCAAGAATTTCCAACTGCAAATATAAGTTGGTTTTTTCATACAAAATGTATAGAATACAAACTTAACTTTGGTATATTTTGTCGCTTATGTTCTTACGGTCTTACAATCTCTCCCAACTATCCTACGGTCTAATACATACTTAGATCTTTTTGTGGAAGTCATAACGACTATAGAAAAAATTAGACATACGTGTTTTCAGTACGAGCAAGTCATAAAACGACGACGCGACGTGGCGTCAAAAGATTAGATCTCAAAACGACCCAGGTAGGAAAATATTCTACCAAATTAAGTCTAAAGTGCAAATAATGTTTAAATTATAATTATTAGGTACCCCAAGGACCTAGGCATATAAATATATCGTAAAAATGAAACTATTGTTGCATTAACTATTTTTATACACTTTTGAGCTGAAAAAAATGATTAACAGGCTTATTTTCATACAAACGAGGTAAATTTAAAGCTTTGGTTCTCCGCTCAGGATTAAACGAGATGTTATCTGATGATGGCAGTTTAAAGAATGGATGGCGGAGACTTATATTGCCAAAGAAATCGAACGGATTAGATAAGTCATTTAGCTCAGGGTTGAACTTAAAAAAATATCAAGCGAAAATTTTTAAGTATGGAAAAGGTAACACTCAACACTCTAGACGGTCTCTGGTGTAAACGACTCTTCTGATCCGTTGGGTTTCTTTTGCGATCTGTGCCTTCTCCATTCACTCTTTAAATTGCCATCATCACATAATACCCCGTTTAATCTTGGGCGGAGAACCAAAGCTTTAAAATTACCTTGTTTGTATGAAATAGGGCTGTTGTTCCATTTTTCTGCTCACGAGTGTATAAAAATACTCAATGCAACAGTAGTTTTATCTTTACGATATATTTGTATACCTAGGTTCTTAGGGTACCTACCTATTATGATTTAAACACTTTTTGCACTGTAAACTTAATATGGTAGGATAGGACGTTTTCCTACCTGATCGTTTTGAGCTGATCTTTTGACGCCACGTCGCGTCGACGTTTTGTGACTTCCTCATTCTGAGATCAAGTCTGTCTATTTTTTTCAATTGTCGTTATGACTTCCACAAAAAAAATTAAGTATAAATTAGACTGTACGATAGCTGAGAGAGACTATAAGACCGTAGAAACATAAACATCAATTGGCCGCAAAGTTAAGTTTGTACTCTATACAATTTGTATGAAAAACCAACTTAACTTGAAATTAAAGACGTTTGGAAACACCTTCGCATACAATGTTCGATTTTTGTCAGATAGATATTGTATGATCAATATATATCATTTTGTATGTATTTAAAGCTGAATAAATATACTTTAAGATAGTATTTTTTTCCTTTGCATAAAATTTGAATTTTCAAAGATACCAACTGTTGAATAAAAAGAAATTGCAAACTGATTTTGATAATGTCGTCAATATAGTAAAATATATCACTTTTTTTCTATGAAACTGTACATTAAATGTCTCAAAAATGGCTTCCTCATCCTTGATTTATCACATTATGATACCACACTCAAGGTGGTAGGTATATTGAAGGAGATATGATTTTTTTTCTGAAGTGCGGCGGCGCGAAACTTTGAATGCCACCCCCCCTTACCTGCCAAGGGGGGGCGGATGGCTACCGGGCTAAATCAGATCAGTTTTACCTAAGCTACATATGTGCCAAGTGAATTCATCTAATGACAAATTTAGACCTCGCCATACATGAGTGCCACTACTGACCTAACTATAGGTATATTATAGCTTTCATTATTTTACTAGCGGCCGCCAGCAACTTCGTCTGCATGAGCAGTGTCAGTCTATCCCTTGGGAACAACGTTCTTTTCTGGACGAAGGGTACCCTATGTTCCTTTCTGTACCCCTGACAAAGTGTGTGCAAAATTTCATGAGGATCAGATGAAGTTAAGAGGTGAAAGTGTAACAACTAAACAAATTAACTTTAGCATTCTAGCTTCCGCCCGCGACTTCGTCCGCGTGTACATTCGGAAAATCCCTAGGGAACCTTAGATTTGGATAAAAAGTATCATGTTTTAATTCAGGCTATGAACTGTGTGCAAAATATCATCAAAATCCGTCCAGCCGTTTTTGCGTGATTGAGTAACAAACATCCAAACTTTCACACAATATAAGTAGGATTACCTATCGAATTCTCTTATAAACTGCTAGTGCGCGACGCTTAAATTGGCTCGTAGGTAATGTTTTTGTCAATGGATTGTAATGTTACGACATGCCTACTACGAAACAACAAGCTTTACGTGTTCTCGACTTAGGTAACCAAGATAGATGAATGATATTAAGTGTATAAGTGAACAATGATGCTGTAAAATAATAAATAGATAACGTTTATTTATACTATGGTAAATAAGTTAACTTAACCGCCTCTGTGGCCTAGTGGTTCGCCCACCTGTGTAAGACGCAGAGGTCTCGGGTTCGATTCCCAGGGGGGGTACAATTTGTACTCGGTTTGGTTGGTGGTAGGGCTTATTTCAAGTCCGCCTGGCTAGCTACCACCATCTTACAACAATTTAAAAATTGTTGTGTTGTGGCAGTTAGAGGTAAGATAGCCAGTATTCCAGGTGTAGTGCGATTCCACCTTCGGCCTTATCGTCACTTAACATTAGGTGAGATGAAGGCGAAGCACTATCCCGTTGTGTATAAAAAAAAAAAGAAAAAAGTTATCGTGGTAAAAGATTACGTATGATTGTCACTCTAGTCTAGCCAATCTGGTTCAATATAAAGTCTTGGACTAATGATCTGGGGGTCAAGTCTGCTAATGTTTTCGTCAAAATCGTAGTTCAATGGTGTTCTAATGGTAAGGCTTTTTGACACAGTTCTTATTTCTTAAACACAAAATCAAGACACAATATGTTTCCGTCTTGGGTTTAAGAAACACAATGTGTTTCAGTTTTGGGTTCAAGAAACAAGAACTGTGTCAAAAAGCATTACCATTCAAACACCATTGAACTACGATTTTGACGAAAACATTAGCAGACTTGACCCCCTGTTTGGCTTACAAGAGATACAAGTTAAAACTATTCAAATTATAATAACTATCCTCAGAAAAGAGATCGGTCTACTTATGTTTCGTTATTAAGAGGATTGTCAAGCAAGCGGTCTCCATACAAACGGCGATAATATTTCCCACCCTCTAACTATTATAAAGCTTAACCTACAGCAATAAATTTTTGGAATGTTATTGAAATTCCTAAAAACTAGGGTTGTATGTTTCGATTTTTTTAATATCTAAATAGATTTGAAATATTTGCATTTTAGTGATTTCATACAAAACAAAAAAGTGCCAATATTTTCAAATCTACAATGAATATTTAAAAAACCAAAACGTACAGCCCTATTTTAGGCATTCAAAGACATACCAAAAATTCATCACTGTAGGTTAAGGTTTAGAGCAGCGATTCTTAACCTCGGGAGAGGTATTGGGTTGGATCGCTGGCCCCCAAAGACTTTAAAAAGTGATAAAATGTTACGTTTTAAATTGCAAATATTTTTATTTTTTATTCGATCGATGTCATAACACAAGTATTCTCAAATTTATTATTACTCCCATTCTAATCTGACCAAAAATCGCAATTTTTTTGTTATAGGCAGGCAAAAGATTAGTGGATAAAACTGATAAAAAATCGCGCTGCGCGGCCGTTTTACCATTGAAAATGGTTATCAGATGCAAATCGCCTGAGACGTATTTTTGGCCATATCTCCGAGGATTTTGGGAGGATCGAAATAAAAATAGTACCAAAAGTTGAGGAGTTTATCGAGACACGTGTGAACGTTTGAATTTTGAAAATCTACTGGTAACTTTTTTTGGAATTTTGCGAAATTCCAAAAAATCCGGGTTTTTTGGGGGATGTTTGTTTACTAAATTGTAAATATTTCGGAAAAAAAACCGACTTAAGAAAAAATGAAAAAAGGGTCCTACGGTATTCGTTTAGCCACAGAATACATAATAGTACAAGGTTTAGCTATGAAATGGCGAAATAATTTTGAAAATCGGTTTATAATTGTGACCTGTAGGTGGTCCCTTTAGATTTGGAATTGTAGAAAAACTACTGTTTCCGTACATAAAAAGTGATGTAGCTTCTATAATTATTGACCAATCGTCATGGTAACAGTGTTAAAAGATGCAGAAGCGGACGAGAAGTGCATTCGTTGGAATTTCGAAAATTGGTTGATATTATTTCGGCCGCGTCGAGGCAGTCAGCGGGCGCTTTTGTGACACGAGGCGGTGCCCGATTCTTGCGAGGACTGTAAAATCTGTGATTTTTTTTTACGATAGACAGGCATATTAATAAGATAAGTGGATGAAACTGTATAAAAAAAAGCGCTGCGCGGCTGTTTTCTTTCTATAGACAAGCATTAGAGTTACATTTTTATTTTATCCTTGACAACAACCCCAAAATCCCGACATTACATTTTCAAATTATCCCCACACATATACACAAACGAAGGTATAGCAAAAAATCTGTCCACGTCAAAAATAAATAACATGTCATTTTAGTACCTGTCACTGGAAAGTAAAATAAAATATAAGGATTAGGGTCGCGGACTTCAAATATTTTTCTTCTTTGGGTCGCCAGCCAAAAAGGTTAAGAACCACTGGTTTAGAGGGTGGGAAACGTTATCGCCCTTTGTATGGGGACCGCTTGCTTGACAATCCTCTTAAGCTAGTGGTTATTAAATGTCAATCGTCATAGAACAGAAAAATTTAGACAGCAAATATTGTACTATCTTATTGATATAATAACCAATTAACCATGGTGTTCATGACACATTACTTTGTATGGTAAAACTAGACTAAAATAAAGACGGTTTGAGTTTTTCTTATAAGCAAAGAGATGGGAGAAGTTAAGAAGAGATGGGGGGGATGGGGAGTTATATTAATAAGGATATTGTTATTCAGGACAAGTTACGATTTTAACTGGTTTATTTCTATAGAATGTGTAACAATTTTGATTCTCATAAGAGGGTTTATACAACACACTAGCTTATCATAGTGCTTATATAAAGATGAAATTGTGAAATTGCATTTTACTAGTGCACTCCTAAGAAGCTTTGTGGTATTTTTTATTGTTTATACCATATTTTCTAGCGTGTCATTTAGTTTCATGGAGTGTTTTTGTGAAATCTTAATTTTAGCATTCTGTTGCTGTCATTTGATAGGCACGGAAAGAAAAGGATGGAAAACTTGAATTTAGTTAGTACTGTTAAGTTATTAAGTTTTGCTGCACCAAATCGACATCCTAGATCCTAGTCATCATTACAACAGTACATTATAGTCAACTGTAGGACATAAGCCTCACTCAAAGGCCCACACTTGTTATTGGTGGTCTGGTGAGTAAGAGAATACAGCGTTGGACCTGTTTAACTTGAATTTTTTTATTAAAAAAACCCAACTGCCAAGCACTGAAGAAATTTTCAATAATTGCCTTGGTAAGATGTACCTCATTATCTTACTAGCCTCTGCCCGCGACTTCATCGGCATGGACTATAGAAAAATCCCCAGAAGCAGTGTTTCTTTCAGACAAAATCCTTCGGGGGGGGCAATTAAGAGGTTCGGGGGAGCTCATCCGTCGATCACTACACTAGTTTGCCCGTCTACCTACACACAACACATTTTTCTCTGGGGGGCACGGAGAGGCACCATCCCCCGGAGCAGAAGAAATCCCTTCTACCCACGACTTAAAATAACGTGACCAGTTTAAAGCTTGTTCTACAGAGTTCAAGCTATTTTCCATGTTCTACCCACCCAAATTAGATGAAACATGGCTTAGGTTTTAAGTTAGAATCCAAGCTACCAAACTGTGAAAATCCTACCAAAATCTGTTCAGTGGTTTTTGCATGATTTGTGCACAAACATTCAAAATTTATAGTTTTATTATATGTACAGATATAGACTTTTTTCTTTATGAAAATAATACATAAAAAACAAAATTAAGTTATGATGTCACAAAAATATTTATAGGGTATAGGTGCCAGCATGGATCTTGAGCGGTGAGAGAAATTGGAGGGGATTACTACACATGTCTGCAGCAGGCCCGGTTCTACTTTCCATTAACGGACCACGATTTTGGGGGGAGGGGGTGAGGGGGGAGGAGTAGGGGGAGGGTGGCAACCCCTCCCTAAAGTTTGAAAGTTAGGAGATGGATACTTTTTTTTAATGGTTAAAAAAAAAACTTAAAATATGTAAATTAAGCAGCGGAGTCTAAAAAAAGGTGGGGAGAGGGGAGGGGACGTACGTACAAAATTTTGCACGTAAAAAAAGTCGTTTCTGGCGCTTCTCCGGCCGCTGCCGCGGCACGTTTGCTTCGCTCGCTCGGCTTGCGCGCTGGGTTCATGTACACTTAACATGCTCGTCGCTACGCTCCTCGCACCTATCATGTGACCTGAGGTCCTTTAGTAGTGCTACCAACCTAGTGCTCCGCCATTAAACGTAAAAAATTGCGACACAGGTCTAAAATTAAATTTTTTACCTAGAAAATCTTAATTTTTAGAATTTTTTTCTCTCGTATTATTTGGTTCCTAAACATAAAATTTCGTATATGTGTTCCAAATCATGAGTTCTTTACATAAAAAAAATATGAATTCGGAACTCGTGGTCCGCGAATGGAAAGGTGAGCCGCAGGCCCGCACCACGTCCCCCGCCAATGAGACCCAAAAATTACTTCTGCACATTAAGTGTCACCGCTCAAGTTCCGTACCTTTTTGTTGGTGCTCTGCTACTAATATAAAAAAAGTGTGTAGGTCGTATTCATAAAATTAGCTGGTTTGCAATGTTTTGTTAAGGCAAGAGTCTGCTCGTATGAAGATATTTATATCAAGATGTGATACCTTTTTCAGTAGGTTTAATAAAATAAGACCAGCTTACCTTCTAAGCAAACGACATTTACTCCATCTTGTTTGAGCCTCTTCAGCAGGATTCCGTGAACAGAATCAGGGTCCTTGGAGCTACTGTCCCCATACAAGATAAATATACCTCGCGTACGGCACTGTGCGATTTTTGCTTTCAATTCCTTACATTGCACTGTAGAGGCTAGCTCGATCTTCCCTGCAGCGAGACGCCGGAGCATTATGCTTGGTATAGAAAAATTTACGGCTGAACGTATATGAGATACGGCATAGTCGTTGGATCCACGACAATCTATCAGGATCGTGTCCCTCTCATCCGAGCGTAGCTTTGCCAAGAGCCACTCTTTCGACACCAAGTCGCAATCACATTCCGAGTCAGTGGGCATCTTGTAATCTTTTTCTCGTATGTTTACACGGACCCTTTTTTGAATAGCCTGTTGCACTATTGTATGAGAACCATGGAAAACGTTATTTTCAAGCACAAAGTCATCTTGCCTTCCACTAAAACTAATTTACTTTCTATTGATGGCAAATTAAAAGAACACAACCTAGAATTTTAAAACCATCGGATAAACCGAGCGTTGCATAGCAAGCAACGCAAGAAACTAATTACAACACACTACTAAACTAAATACGCACACACGTAGCCTAGGTGCCTTGCCTTGCCTCGGTTGCCTCCGTGCGGTGCGTGCATGCACAACTACTACATACAACATAGATATAGTATATTGACATACAACACAGCGTCATAGTAGTAGAGATGTCGAATATCGGTATGTCGATATTTTTTTCGATATAACGATATTTTTCGAGCGATACTAAATATTCCGAATATTCCGATGAGTAATATCCACTATCAACAAAAACTATATTTTATCAAACAATATTATCAGTATTTTTTTATTAATCCGATCATTTCAATCTTTAAATAACATTATTAATAAATATATATCGATATTTTTGATTAAGAATTGAAATTATGTCCTTGATTTGATTTTTTAAAAGTTCATTTTGATAAACTTTTAGATTTTTGCATTCACAATGCTATTTTTATATTAAGATGAATAAATAATGAAAAATATTAGAAAAAATCGGCTCACTCGTAGCTACGGGTGAGCCGTCTAAGTTGCTACGGGTGAGCCGATTTCTAATATTTTTTTTCATTATTTATTCATTTTGATATTTCGTATAAACGTAATGAAAACCATAACCTCAGGGGTCACAATTTCAAGCTAAGTACTTCCATCGCACATAACATCCCATGCAAGAACTTTATCAGCAACAAAGTCGTTAAAGAGTGGAATGAGCTTCTAGATGATTATATGATTAACAATAACAGTGAACAAAACACATAGATTGCATTATACAGGCGTTATCAGTTGTAACAACAACAACTGCTTGCACGCAGTAACTTTTTCAAAAAATTATAATATTAGAAAAAGTTACTGCGTGCCGTGGCAGCGGCTAGCGAAGCACCAGAAACAATTTTTTTTTTAAATCCCCACCCTCGCGACCCCCTAAAATGACGACTGATACAAAGTTAGAGTGCTTAATTGGTGCGCCACCTTTACGACTCCCAGACTAAAAATCTAGATTCTTCTTCTTCATTTTTGTTAACTAATCAATTTTTGTTACATCCTGGTTCCCAAACAACCTAAATTATTTTAGAAACCAATATTGGCAGCGGAAGCATGGCCTTAATATAATTATTGATTGATAAATAGTTGTCGATTCGGTTGGCAACAACTTAACTAAATTGACAGGCTTAACTTAATTTAGTTTTCCATCCTTTTCTTTCTGTATAGAAAAGACAAGAACAGAAGCTAAAATTAAGTTTAGTCCTGTCAATTTAGTTAAGTCGTGCTAGCCGAATCGACACCAATACTACTGATAATTTCAATATTTGAATAATAAACAGCTTTGTTTTTTATTAAGGATTTGAAATATTGTCCTTGATTTTATTTTGACAGTTATGATATTGAGTAAAAAAATACTAATACTAGAATTATTATAAATCGTCAGTTCTAATAAATTAAAACATACTTTGAAACTTCAATAATAAAATTATGAAATTGTATATAAATCGATACTTTTGAAAATATCGATGTAATGGAAACATCGATATTTTTATCACTTTTGACATCCCGACGTCAACGTCACACTAGGGATGTCGAAAGTGAAAAAAAATATCGATATATCGATACATCGATATTTATAAAAATATCAATATCGGCCTCGATATATCGCGAATAAAATATCGATATATCGATATATCGGTCACATTTTCAAAGAACATTTGTAGTTTTAAAATAATAAGTATTTAGTTCAGCCTAGCTCAGAAGTCTCTATAGATTTTTTTATACTTTTCGTGAATATCAATTTTTCTTCCAACATACTGAAGTATTTTGGTTTTCTTCAATCTTTTATTCATTTACTATCCAACTACCATTGTTATTATCATTAGTATTCAACAATTTTTAGATATCATTTTAAATAAATGGCAATATTGGAGGTAAATGCCCTTACAAAGGTCTCTAGCAGCAGTAGCGCCACCAAGCGTCCCGCCTCGCCATTCTAGCGACTTTTGAGTGATGTGATGCTAATAAATATCGTTTTTGATACGATTTTCGATATTGGTTATTTTGTATCGATGTATCGATATATCGGATCAAAATATATCGGCTAAAAATATCGATATATCGAACAAAAAATATCGATATATCGATGTATCGATATTTTTTCAACAACCCTACGTCACACACTAGGGAGTGTGGTGGGTGTTGGTTGTGTTGTGTTGTGGAATGTGGATGATTGTGTGCGCGCGTGCCAATCCAAATCATGAACGAACGAACCACAGACTTTTAATTGAACGAATGAAAATGAAAGCTCACGCACACCTAGCTTTAAGGCCTCCGTAAACGTTTAAACGTGTTTGTCAAACACGTAAGTGTTTGTCAAGCAGTTTGATCGTCAGTGAGCAAAAACTAAGGCTCGTATTACAGAATCAAACTCAAACTCAAATCTCTGCTTGAGTACAGTTAGATAGGGATGGCGCTATATGCGATGAATAGCACCATCCTTTTCTAACTGTACTCAAGCAGCAAGCAGTGCTTGAGTCTCGTCCTATAATACGGACCTACGTGTTTGACAAACAAACCATAAACAAAACTACTTTTTTTGTCTAAAGGCCCCCGTTAACGTTCAAACACGTTTGTCAAATTTTACGTTTTTGACAGGAGTGATTACGTTCTCTATGGTTTTGTTTGTACGTTTTCTTAGCGCACACGTTCAAACGTTGTTTGGCAAACGCGTTTGACAAACAAAGCATAGACAAAAAAACGTGTTTTGTTTATGGTTTGTTTGTCAAACACGTAGTTTTTGCTCGCAGACGATCAAACTGTTTGACAAACACTTACGTGTTTGACAAACACGTTTGAACGTTTACGGGGGCCTTATGATTTGTTTGTCAAACGCGTTTGCTAAAGCCTCAATTACATACGCCGATTTAGCTTCCTTACTGGGGATCCAATCTAGGAACCCAAATTGGATGTAGCGATCACACTATGCCCCAATTAGGACATGATTTCACTGATTAGGGTTGTCACCAGTACTTGACAATAACATTATTGTACATAGATTAAACAATGAGTTTTCACTATTAACGGAAATGTAAAGGTAGGTTTTGATGAGTACTCTGATAGGAAATGGTTTGATGATGAAGCCGGACGGAAAAAGGCCACTAGAACTCTGTAATAAAAAAGATGGCGGTCAACTTTATTGTTTGTGGGCCGATTTCAATGAAACTCGGTTTTGTTACTATTTTGACAAAAAATAACAACGAAAAGTTGAAAATATTAAAAATCCAAGATGGCGGCCAACATTTTTGTTATTTCGATGAAATTCGGTTTTTGTACTATTTTAACAAGAAAATAACAACACAATTTTTCAAATACTAAAAATCTAAGATGGCGGTCAACTTTTTTGTTTTTGGGCCGATTTCGATAAAACTCTGTTTTTGGTCCTATTTTGTCAGGAAAATAACAGCGCAATATTGAAAATATTAAGAAATCCAAGATGGTGGCCAACATTTTTTTTTGTGGGCCGATTTCGATGAAACTCGGTTTATTGGTACTATTTTAACAAGAAAATAACAACACAATTTTTCAAATACTAAAAATCCAAGATAGCGGTCAACTTTTTTGTTTTTGGGCCGATTTCGATAAAACTCGGTTTGTGGTCCTATTTTGACAAGAAAATAACAACGCAATATTGAAAATATTAAGAAATCCAAGATGGCGGCCAACAATTTTTTTGTGGGCCAATTTCGATGAAACTCGGTTTTTGGTACTATTTTAATATGAAAATAACAACACAATTTTTTAAATACTGAAAATCCAAGATGGCGGTCAACTTTTTTGTTTTTGGGCCGATTTTGATAAAACTCGGTTTTTGGTCCTATTTTGACAAGAAAATATTAAGGCAATGTTAAATATCCAAGATGTTGGCCTATTTTTTTGTTCGTGGTCCGATTTTAATAACACTTGGGTTTTGGTACCTACTAACTACTTAAATAGTAACAATAATCATCATCATCGAAATCGAAAAATTGAGAAATCGGACCATAAATAAAAGAGTTGGCTGGTATATTGAATTTATTATTATTTTCAACATTTCGTTATTATTTTTCGTCAAAGTAGTTACAAAACCGAGTTTCTTTGAAATCGGCCCATAAACAAAAAAGTTGGCCGCCATCTTGGATTTTTTGTATTTGAAAAATTGTGTTGTTATTTTCTTGTCAACATAGTAGCGAAAACTGAGTTTCATCGAAATCGGCCCACAAACAAAAAAGATGGTCGCCATCTTGGATTTTAGTATTTGAAAAATTGTGTTGTTATTTTCTTGTCAAAATAGTAGCAAAAACTGAGTTTCATCGAAATCAGCCCACAAACAAAAAAGATGGCCGCCATCTTGGATTTTTATTATTTGAAAAATTTAGTTGTTATTTTCTTGCCAAAATAGTACCAAAAACCAAGTTTCATCGAAATCAGGCCAAAAACAAAAAGTTGGCCCCCATCTTGAATTTTTGGTACGCACTCAAATGGTAGTGGTGGTGGTAATGCAATGTAAATTATTGACAAGCCATGCTTGATCATCTAGCTAGGGGCTACTTATAATGTGATATAGGTACCGGCATATAACTTGGCAAAACAAAGATGAGACAAAAGATGCACCGAGTTTAGTGTTTGTAGCTGCTACGCAACTTTTGTCTCATCTTTGTCTTGCCAAATTACGTGCCCGTAGTAATAGACCCGCAGAAATGCAAACTAAAGAAAAAAATATGACTGAAGACTTGGCTGCATGATCAAAGTTTCATTTGCCTTACCTATATAGCCTTGGCTAGGGAGGCAACCCTTAAATTCCCCAATTAGGATCCAATTCGGGGCATCGTTTCCAATCTGAAATTGAATCCCCAGTAAGGAAGCTAAATCGGCGTATGTAATCGAGGCTTAACATTGGTTTGAACGTGTGCGCTGAGAAAACGTACAAACAAACCCATAGAGAACGTAATCACTCCTGTCAAAAACGTAAAATTTGATAAACGTGTTTGAACGTTTACGGGGGCTTTTAAATTACTATATTAATGGCTTTGATTTGGCAGAGTAGAGGGCGATGTATGAGGCCCGCCACATACAGACGGAATCCCGTTTCGGAATTCCGTACGTACGTAATTCCGTAGTCCTAATGCTGAATATGGTAGACTAGCAGCCGCCCGCGACTTCATTTGTGTGGAAAGTTTTTTGCTTTCCCTCGGGAACAATACTTTTTTTATGATCGTCATCTCGTGTGTGCCTTACTCCTTCAGGCTTGTGAGCTTTTAAATCCTTCAGTGACGGATAAACAATATCTTATTTTGGTATTCAGAACAAACGTAACGCTAGAATTTATGTATTATTGACGTTTGAACATGGTCCTCACGAAATGACACTGAAGATCATGGATGCTGGAAATAACAAAAACTAGCTAACGAAAGTGCAGTTTCACTGCATAGATGCTCAGTGACGCAAAAATAAATAAGATTTAACATTCGAAAATCATACAAAACAGAATAGATCTCATAAAATCGTTGTTTAAACGTGGCACACACGGAACCGTGTGTGCCAGTTTTCATTTGTCAAAATATCGACAACTAAACCGTTTGGAACCAAATGAAGCAGTCTAGCAGCGTTACGTTTGATAAGTGACAGCATATAAAACTTTAAATCCGTTCGCGTAACAACACATCAATAGGAAAAGCAAAAACAATATTTCGACCCATCAGACTGTGTGGCCCACAATTAATACCGTTACGTTACGTGAATTTTGCGTCACTTAAGATGTAAAGCAGTTTATAGTAATAAGAATTTCCGTCACTGAGGATCTAGCTTTATTTGGAACCAATCACTGCAGTAGTTTCAATACAATTCATGATACAATTTGTATGAGATTTTTAAGATAGGGTGACAACAGTGTACGCACGTTGATGGACAGAAAGGATATAACCGTCCTGTTAATGAGGGCTTTTCAATCAAAATGACAAAAAACTGTCTGCTCGATAGATGGCATTGATAAAAATGTATGTGTCAATGTGTTTTTTTTAATAAGCAAGCCTCGAAGAGTACTTAGGTAGGCAGGTAGATGTAACCCTGAAATGTTTCTTTCTGGGTAGATGTCAGCCAGCGTTCGCTTAAGCCGAAATTAGATGGTTCATTTTTACGTTTATTTTCGATGCTTCATTAGTGAAGCATCGAAAATGAAGTGTCTAATTATGAATTCATCTTTCATCACTGATGTGCCTTTTTGATGAAAGTCACTAGACGGCTGTTTGCTTTCATCGGTATCTGCCTTTCATCAATCATCGGCATCGGAAATTAACGATAAATGAAACGTGTAAACAGCGCCATTCACTGCAGTGAACGGCATGTCGTCAGCCACGTGTTTGTTTTAATTTTAATATGCCTTTATTTTTCGTTTTTCGACGTTTTTCAACCTGCATCAGACAACATGCATACAAGCAATGCATGCAAGCATTTTCTCGCTCTTTAATTAACTACTAATTCTTTAATAAAAATTATCACGCACAACCTGTTGCCGCGAAAGAGGAAAATAGTAACAGACAAACATACAAACACACATGCCAACCCTTACCCCAAATGCATATACCGCCTCCGTTCCGTTCCATCCATCGTGGGTTGTAACGATACGCTGCAGTCTCAGTAAACATCAACACGATACGATGTCCGCAAAAAAATAATTCGTGGTCACCCTAGGTGATCTACATACTAATTTAAATCTCGAATTGCATCGTAAGTACTGCAGTGATTGGTTCCAAATAAAGCTAGATCCTCAGTGACGGAAATTCTTATTACTATAAACTGCTTTACATCTTAAGTGACGCAAAATTCACGTAACGTAACGGTATTAATTGTGGGCCACACAGTCTGATGGGTCGAAATATTGTTGTTGCTTTTCCTATTGATGTGTTGTTACGCGAACGGATTTAAAGTTTTATATGCTGTCACTTATCAAACGTAACGCTGCTAGACTGCTTCATTTGGTTCCAAACGGTTTAGTTGTCGATATTTTGACAAATGAAAACTGGCACACACGGTTCCGTGTGTGCCACGTTTAAACAACGATTTTATGAGATCTATTCTGTTTTGTATGATTTTCGAATGTTAAATCTTATTTATTTTTGCGTCACTGAGCATCTATGCAGTGAAACTGCACTTTCGTTAGCTAGTTTTTGTTATTTCCAGCATCCATGATCTTCAGTGTCATTTCGTGAGGACCATGTTCAAACGTCAATAATACATAAATTCTAGCGTTACGTTTGTTCTGAATACCAAAATAAGATATTGTTTATCCGTCACTGAAGGATTTAAAAGCTCACAAGCCTGAAGGAGTAAGGCACACACGAGATGACGATCATCTTTTTTTCGGGATGAAAGGTAGGTACCCTATGTCCTTTTCTGTACCCCTGGCAACGTCTATGTAAAATTTCATGATGATCGGTTTAGTAGTTAAGACGTGAAGGCGTAACAAACAAACAAATGGACTTTCGTATTTATAACTAGCGGCCGCCCGCGACTTCGTCTGCGTGGAAAAGATTTTTGTTATCCCTCGGGAACAATATTTTTTCAGGATGAAAGGTACCCTATGTCCTTCTCTGTACCCCTGACAACGTGTATGCAAAATTTCATGATGATCGGTTCAGTAGTTAAGACGTGAAGGCGTAACAAACAAATAAACAAACAAACAAACGGACTTTCGCATTTATAATATTAGTAAGGATATTAGTAAGGATGGGGCATAATTCCATTCTACAAACGGGTACTTTTTACATTGGGGAGGCGAAGGCAAAGTGAATTACAGATGGCGCTTAGTCCTTGGAACAATTGTCAGTTTGAGCTTATATTGTCTTGACTGTGTATTACGTGATTTTACTGTCTTAGATTGTATTTTTTTCGGTTTTGCGGACAAACAATGTATTCTATGCTAACTTTAGCTCAGATAAAAGAATTACGGAAAAGAAAAGCCAAAACAACAGGCAAGAAAGTTTATAGCAACTTACAAAAAATTGCTAACAAGCATTACATTTCTTTAAATTTCGTGTAAGATTTACAAGTAATCTTTTTATTTCAGATTAGAAGCATATGATTTAAATTTTAACAAAGCAACTGAGTGTGAATTTCCGTGTTTATAGTTGCCTGATGATGCCTTCTGTGCAATAGTAATTTCAGGTTTCTGTACTGGAATTTCTGCACCATCCAAAATTACACGAACCGTTTTATCATATTTATTTTATTATTCTAAGTTTCTTGAATGACTCTGGCATATAAAATTCTATTAATTCTCTGTTTGGCCCCAATATTGGGCTTATTCCATATTTGATATACCTATCAAATTCATCCAAGTTATAAATATGTTAGAAACTGCTGAGGTTGAAATATTAAAGAACAAAGCTGTTATAATTCAAATGTTGTTTTATTTTGGCGAAGCTTCATCAAATTCATGAAACATTCCTTTTGATTTATAATGTTTCTCAGGCTCAGCAAAGGAGAAAATCGAGGAAAAAGCATATTTTTTTTGATATTTTTTTGCCCACTATTTTTTTTGTTATTGGGAAATCGATGAACTCCAATATTTTACAAGTTACATGCATAACAAACAATGCGGCATTTTCTCAGTATAAAATTAAAAAGTGCAATACTCCAAGAGATTCCCATATGTTTTGACAGTTTCTTTGAGGCGGCTCGGTACCAACGACAAGACGCCACCTATCGGGATAAAATTGCGCTTTTCCTCCCCGAATTAAAATTTGGTTTTTATTCGGAACGTGCACAACACCAGCGCCACCATGTAAACGCAATAAAAGGGGAGTATGTAAAACAGTGAATGACAAGTGCATTATGTTTTTTGTTATAAAATAAATAAAGTTATATAGATTAACATTAAATAATAAAGCATTATGAATTATTGCAAGAGTCATCGTTGAAACAAATATTACAGGCAACAGAGCAGACTCTAGATTCAAGCCTGGTAACTGAAGTTGTATCTGAAACATCGGAAAAAGTTGATTTGGAGAAAGAAGACTGCTTAGCTTGTTTAAATTTTTTACCGTTAGGAGTGAATTTCAATTATACAAACGTGATTACCCGCTAGCAGAAAATCTAAAAGAATATTATAAGAAATATGTAGCTGTAAGGCTGTAACGAATGAAGACATACATAATTAACATTTGTACAATAAAGCAATCAGAATGTCCAAACTGGTGTGCAATTAGACACTTGAGGATAACTGGGATAACTGCAAGTAAATATACATGGTATAAAATCACGTAAAACCAAATCCATACAAAGTTTAGTGTCAAGTATTTTAAAACCAAAGAAAATTGATTGTGTTGCAACCAGGGGCCTTACTATGAG
Source organism: Agriphila tristella (assembly GCA_928269145.1). Taxonomy (NCBI): domain Eukaryota; kingdom Metazoa; phylum Arthropoda; class Insecta; order Lepidoptera; family Crambidae; genus Agriphila; species Agriphila tristella. The sequence continues at coordinate 21,557,131 of OV743436.1, read as the reverse complement.
CTCTTATAGCAGGACTTATACTGAATGGCATTACTTTTTCGTACCATGACCTCGAATTAGCAGGCCTGCGGAGGGCCTGCTTTAATACACGCTCTTAAACCGTTCACCATTTTTTATGTATGGACGAAGCGTACCATGACGCACGGTTTGACAGTTTGGGAGCTGTTTTATAGCGTCTGTAATGTCAAATAAAGCAATTCATAAAAAGTTCCTACGTGATCAGCTTTTTCAAAATTGTTTAGTGTATTTAGATAAGTTTGGTGTGAGAATTTTAAGATTTGTGAATTTCTTTTAATGTTTATTATTTAACAGTGAATTATGTAACTTGATAAAGGCAACGCGACGACTTCCTTGTTGTTGAATATCACTTTGTTCTGTGATATCACTAAAATAAAAAGAAATGATGAGAGATGAGACCCCATAAATAAGTATCTAAATTGTATTACATTTTATGTTATTATGAATAATAATAATCAAATAAAGAAGAAAATGATTTATTTTATATCGATGTAATTAACAAACTAATGGTGTGAAATGATATTGAAAATAAAAAAAAACTGAAATAATATAACTTTAATTTGTTTTATTGACTTGCGACATTTTATTTGAGCACGCACCTAGTAAATCGCACTTAAAAATAAATATGAAGTTGTGATACTTTATTTGCAATGTTCTCATTAAAAAAAACTAGTAAGTGACCGTTATTTTATTTTTCCTCAATTTAGAACGTCGTCGCGGCAGACAGAGATATACTATCCCCGCCAATTGGTAATTCGCAAGAACCTTGTCACATTAACATCCACATCGACGTGATCCGCAACTAAAAATGCCATGAAATAAGAAAATTCTTAATAGGTAATCTAATATAATTATTATTTACCTAGACCCTATCTTATTTTCAGTAAGATAGGGTCTAGGTATATCAAAAATTTACAAATTGTTTTCCGTTTTTGAGGTTAAAAACATGGCCGCCAGGTGCATTACCAATTGGCGGGGATAATAAGCGATAAACTGGGTGCATTCTGTCAAACAAATCTCTGAGTCATCAAACGCCATAAAGTACATTTTAACCATGAAAAGTAAATGAATATTCTAAACAAATTACTTTCCATGGTTAACAAATTTATGGCGATCGATGACTCAGAGATTTGTCTTACAGAATGCACCCATCGATTTGTATAGGCTAGCTCGTTTTCACATCGTCTACAAAGCATTAGTGATCTGTGACAAAGCATACCAGAGACAAACTAACCGTTCACCTTGAGTCAAAACAATCTTTAAGCCGTTCACCTAAAAGACGGTCATGGTACTAGGGTTGCCAGATTAGCTGGCGTCAATTCCGGGACTAGAATAGCGGGGGGGGGGGGGGGGGGGGAGGGGTTGTCGTGGGGCATTGTTAAGAAAGAAATGCATATTAATTTATATTGAATAGAAATTAACTTTTATTTATTAACATACATGAAAATAAACCTTAAAACAAAAATTGCACAGCAACTCGCTTTTCATTATTGATTAAATAAGACTTTCAAATCAACATTACGTTTGAATGAACTTCGTCATTTCTATGAAATATTCATCAATTATTGATATTATATCGAATAATTAATAACCATTATAGACAAGACAACTACCAATAGTAACAAAATACTCTTTCTGTTGTCAGAAATTACCACTTTATTTCTTTTAACTTGGCCTAAACTTATTTTTATCGCTTACCCTTTGTGGCATTTATAAGTTATGGAAAATGCAACTTTTTTTAAATTCTCCATACAAAACACTAATTACATAGGTAAAGACCTATAAAAATATGAATCGTAACGTAACTTACTCGTAAAATAATGAAAAAAATTGTGGTAGGTAGATATTTGAAATCCGGGACAGTGGGGTGTTATTCCTGGACACGGGACAAGGCACGAAATTCCGGGACAATCCCGGAAATCCCGGGCGTCTGGCGACCCTACATGGTACCGATTTAAGCAATTTTGTTTAGGGCCTGCTTCTGAACTGTACGGCTTAAGGATGGTTTCTTATTTGCTGATGGTAAGCCCCCGGTATGGTTTACGTAATGAAAAAGACGCTATATTACTGTAATAAAAAATAAATTTCTGTAAAGTGAAAACTGTTGGTGCAATTATTAGTAAAGAGCAACCTTGGCTGTGCGTTAGCATAGATGGGGTAGTGGTTGAAGATGGATGTGTGACAAAGCTTGTCGAAGTGAAATGTCCAATTTCATGTGAAAAAGATACCTGTAGTTGAATTTGCTAATAATTTATGCAATGTGGATTACTTAGTTCTTGTAAACAATGTTTTAAAAATAAGGCAAAGCCATCCATACTACACTCAAGTCCAGTCACAAATGTATGTGACTGGAATGACAATATCGTCGTTGCGACTTTAAGACCTCCTATGTGTCACTTTTGTCGAAATCACTTCTTTGTAAGTACTGGTTTAATTCAAATTTTGGCGCTCCGTCGAAAGCAAAGACTCTCATGTGAATATGTCTTTTCAATCGCTATTTATTTACCCTTTTCAATATCTCCTAAGTGCTCGCTCATTAATTTTGGCGCTCCGTCGAAAACAAAAACTTTAATGTGAATATTTTTCTTACTCCTACCTATAATAATATATTTAAACTTACCTACTTTAAAAAATAAAAAACATGTTATTGTAAGCTTGATTTTATTTACATTTTACTTAAATTTTTATTAACATTATTTATTATTATTATTTATTTACATGTTTCACGCGTCAGCATTCATTTATAGTCTGTGAGTCTCACTAACCCCTTTTGTTACACAATTCTGCCACACCGTGCGCTGCCATCGTTTACTATATCCCTTCCATACACTTCGCACGTACTCAATAAGTAGTTTAATTAAAAAAAAGAATAAATTTTTGACTATGAATCCACTTTTCACTTTTAACCAACGCGGTTCGGCCTTTTTTACACAACTGCCCAAAAAGGAGTGTATATGTGTTTAGGGTTCATTATTCATAATTTATTCATAATTCATAATTGTTTATTTGCTATGTATGTTGGATCATGTATGTTTGTGGGTATGTGAGTTTCTTTATTCCACCATAACTTATAAATGTCTTAACTGATTTGGATGTCGATATCGATTAAATCCTTTCATCATTCCGAGTGACACTGGTTATATTTTTTTGAAAAAAAAACGTCAATATTGCGACTGTACGACGCCATTTTCAAGTGTGAAAAAAATTTTTTTTTTCATTTTTTTTTTTATTTTAATAAAATGAAAGGCCTTAATGATTACCTACATTTCAAAACTATATATTTGTCACTTAAATGTGTGAAATAAAAATAAATAAATTTAAAAATTATTAAAAACACGACTGCCCTGCCAAAACGAACTAAAAAGTTAAATAAAAAACAAGGGCCACTGCAGTCGGGGGACCTCTTTGATTAAAAATTGTTCCACAAAACGGTCCCCCGACTGCAATGACACTTGTTTTTTAACTTTTTAGTTCGTTTTTGGCAGTCGTGTTTATATTATATATAGCTCGATTACCACTGACTCACTGATTGACACAATTGTTCTCCCAGAAGGAGGTGGAAAAGGGTATAATGATGTTTGGGGAAAATGTGCAATACCCCAATCGAACTGGGGAAAAATTATGACATTTGGGAAAAACAAGATGGCGGCTGTGGCGAAGTTTGTAACTTTTTTGTTTTCCAACCAATTTTGTTCAAACTTGCAAGAGTGGTAGATTTTGACATTTAAGATAAGGAAAAATATTTAAAAAATAAAAAAAACAAAATGGCGGCCGCTTTGGAGAGTTTTGAAAATTTTGATTTTTGGACCCCAAACCGCGGAGCCACAACTCTAAAGTGTTATTTGATTTAAGAAAAAAAACTTTATTGTTTCACCACAATTACCCTCAAATTTTACCAATCGGGGAAACTTTTTAAAAATTCAAGATGGCGCCTGTCGTAGAGGCCATTTTGTTTGGGGTACGAAAACACGCCATTTTTAAAGTCGATTTTCTTCCAGATGGCAACACCGGAGCGCTTTGAGGTTCAGCAAACGGCTATAGCTATAGGTACAAGGTATTCATTAGTAAAATATTTTTACCCCATTTCGGGGTAACTTTTGAGATTTACCCCAAAATGCAAAAAAGTGAAATAACCACTTTTTGACATTTTCGAGTATAAGGACTTGTGTATAATCTGTATACAAATGACTTTATGGTATTTTGGTTGGCAACGTCTGGCAACCCTAGAAACTGCTAAGGAAAAAGACATTTTCGAGATACCCTTTTTTCAAGTCCTATTGCGGCGACTGGGTGCAAGTGAGAAAAAAAAACAAAACGTCGTTGCACGCAGTGTATGTTGCTTAGTATAGGAAAAATATGAAATATAAAAAAAACAACATGGCGGACGCGGTGGCGGCCATTTTGTAAATTTTATACATTTTTTAAATATGTCAAGGCTATTTTGAGGCAGTTTACGACAATTGAGAAAGTTGGCATGTATTGACAAATTACGCATATTATAGAGAAGTATTGCCTTGTGAAAAAAAATTACCCATTTTTAGGGTACTTTTTGAGATTTACCCCAAAAAAGTGAAAAATAGAAAAAGCGGTATTTTTAAATATTTTTTATCAAAAATCATAAGATTTTGCCAATACTAATGACATTTGACTATTTACATATCGAAAAGATGGCAACACTTGAATTTAAAGTAAGGGTAATTTCCAAGTACCTTACATTTTTATTACCCAAAAGGAGCATTTGTAGATGGGTACAATGTACGGAAAAAGTATTTAGAATTTAGATAACAATTAGAAGAAAAAAATTAGTGGAAGTCCAGGTCAAGATCCTCATGACGGAGAACTGCCCGCCAAAATGGTACTACATAGGTAGATGATGCTCAAACTAAAGTTGTAGAGGACTCTAAGCAGATCCTGAAGCGAGAAAAAAAATTCAAAATGGTCGAAAAACAAAATGGCCGCCATACAAATTTACAGAAAACCCAGCATATACAGCTCGATTACTCACTGACTGACTCACTGATTAAAATAATTGTTCTCCCAGAAGGAGGTGAAAAATGGTATAATGATATTTTAAGAAAATGTGCAAAAAAAAAACAATATGGCGGACGCGGTGGCGGCCATTTTGTAAATTTTATAATTTTTTTAAAATATTTTAAGGCTATTTTGAGGCAGTTTACGACAATTGAGAAAGTTGGCATGGACTGAGAAATTATGCATATTATGAAGAAGTATTGAAAAAAAAAACCATTTTTAGGGTGCTTTTTGAGATTTACCCCAAAAAAGTGAAAAATAGAAAAAGCAGCATTTTTAAATATTTTTTATCAAAAACCGTTAGATTTTACCAATACTAATGACATTTGACTATTTTCGTAACGAAAAGATGGCAACACTGAAATTGAAAAAGGTTTATTTTCCAAGAACCTTACATTTTTATTACCAAAAAGGAGCATTTGTAGATGTTTACAATGTATGGAAAAAGTATTTAAAATTTGTAAAACTATCAGAAAAAAATATTAAAAGTGGAAGCCCAAGTCAAGATCCTCATGACGGGGTACTGCCTGCCGAAATGGTACTACATAGGTAGATGGTGCTCAAGCTTAAGTTGTAGAAGACTCTAAGAAAATCCTGAAGCGAGAAAAAAAAACAAAATGGTGGAAAAACAAAATGGACACCATACAAAATTACAGAAAACCAAATTAATCACCACTTACTCACATAATTGTTCTCCCAGAAGGAGGTGGAAAAAGGTATGTGCAAAACCCAGTCGAACTGGGGAAAAATTAAAAGTTGAAGTCCAGGTCAAGATCCTCATGACGCGGTACTGCCTGCCAAAATGGCACTACATAGGTAGATGGTGCTCAAACTAAAGTTGTAGAAGACTCTAAGCAGATCCTGAAAAAAAAAATATTAAATGGTGAAAAACAAAATGACCGCCACACAAAATTACAGAAAACCTATTTGGTCGCAGCTGGCTGATTACTTATATACCTCGATAATAACTACTCTATTTAGTATTGTTTAATAACTACTCACTCACTGACTGATGGAAAAGAGTATAATGATGTTTGGGGGAAATGTGCAAAATCTTAATCGAACTAGGTAAAAAATATTACTTTTGGGAAAAACAAGATGGCGGCTGTGGCGAGGTTTGTAACTTTTTGTTTTCCAACCGATTTTGTTCAAACTTACAACAGTGGTAGATTTTGACATTTCAAATTTAGAAAAATAAGAAAAAAACTCAAAACAAAATGGCGGCCACACTGGAGAGTTTTGAAAATTCAATTTTTGGACCCCAAACCGCGGGGCCACAACTCTGAAGTGCTGTAGAGTTTAAGACAAAAACCTTTTTGTTTCACCACAATTACTCTCAAATTTTTCTTCAAAGACTATTATTTTCAATTAAACAATCATTATCTTAAAAACCATTAGATATTGCCAATACTAATGACATTTGACTATTTTTATATCGAAAAGATGGCACTGGAATTTTAAAGTAAAGTTATTTTCCAAGTACCGCCACATTGTTATTACCAAAACCCCTCTTGCTTGCTAAAAATAAAACGGATCGTTTCATCCCGCCTGCAATAATGAATCAATGAGCACCGCTTGCGGACTCGGAAGGGCGGCATAGAACCACCACCACCAAAGTCTTCTAAATCAGTTACATACAAACGACCGATCTCGCCCAATAAAGGTAGATTTGACGAACAACACGAAGAAAAAACCCGAGCTACAAGCTTAATGCATTTTTGTGATGACACGGGCCATCAGATTACCTACTGCCTGTGACAAGTTCAAAAGTGAAGACGTTATCCAACGCTGGAAGTGGATCTGCAAGCGCAAAATAAGCATATTAAAAGTCTGGTGCTCAACTTGCAAAGGCAGTCACCATAAGTTACTTCACCCTGATGTGATGTGAAGTGACGTGATGTAAAGCTGAAAAATCAACATAATACTCTTTAATAGATTTACCCCAAAATGCAAAAAAGTGAAATAACCACTTTTTGACAATTTCGAGTATAAGGACTTGTGTATAGTCTGTATACAAATGACTTTATGGTATTTTGGTTGGCAACGTCTGGCAACCCTAGAAACTGCTAAGGAAAAAGACATTTTCGAGATACCCTTTTTTCAAGTCCTATTGCGGCGACTGGGTGCAAGTGAGAAAAAAAATCAAAACGTCATTGCACGTAGTTTATGTTGCTTAATATAGGAAAAATATGAAATATAAAAAAAACAATATGGCGGACGCGGTGGTGGCCATTTTGTAAATTTTATACATTTTTTAAATATTTCAAGGCTATTTTGAGGCAGTTTACGACAATTGAGAAAGTTGGCATGTACTGACAAATTATGCATATTATGAAGAAATATTGCCTTGTAAAAAAAATATACCCATTTTTAGTGTACTTTTTGAGATTTACCCCAAAAAATTGAAAAATAGAAAAAGCGGCATTTTTAAATATTTTTTATTAAAAACCATTAGATTTTGCCAATACTAATGACATTTAACTATTTACATATCGAAAAGATGGCAACACTTGAATTTAAAGTATGGGTAATTTCCAAGTACCTTACATTTTTATTACCCAAAAGGAGCATTTGTAGATGGGTACAATGTATGGAAAAAGTATTTAGAATTTAGATAAAAATTAGAAAAAAAAAATTAAAGTGGAAGTCCAGGTCAAGATCCTCATGACGGAGAACTGCCCGCCAAAATGGTACTACATAGGTAGATGGTGCTCAAACTAAAGTTGTAGAGGACTCTAAGTAGATCCTGAAGCGAGAAAAAAAAATCAAAATGGTCGAAAAACAAAATGGCCGCCATACAAATTTACAGAAAACCCAGCATATACAGCTCGATTACTCACTTACTGACTGACTCACTGATTAAAATAATTGTTCTCCCAGAAGGAGGTGAAAAATGGTATAATGATATTTGGGGAAAATGTGCGAAACCCCAATCGAACTAATTCGGGGTAACTTTCGACATTTACCCCAAAATGCAAAAAAGTGAAATAACACCTTTTTGGAAATTTCGAGTATGAGAGTTCGTATAAATCTTGCTACTTCTATGACATATAAACCTGTTAAAGTCAATAATTTTAGTTGACTAAACAAAGGGCGACAACTCTCCATAGGACCTGCGCCACAGATAGCTCTTAGACACTTTTTCTGTAAAATGAAAGCCTTATTGATTCAGGGGATCTACCCCACAATATAAGACCGTATCGCAGCACAGAAGCTACATAGCCATAGTAAGCGGTAAGAGCTACTTTCTTCCCTGCTACGCATCTTAGTCTCCTTAAAGCGAAAACGAATTTGTTTAATTTTCGAGTTATCTTTTTTGAAGTTCTATTGCGGCGGCTGGGTGCTAGTGAGAAAAAAGACCAAAACGTAATATATGCTGCAAAATATAGGAAAAATATGAACAATAAAAAAAACAATATGGCGGACGCGCTGGTGGCCATTTCGTAAATTTTATATTTTTTAAGAATACTTTAAGGCTATTTTGAGGCAGTTTACGATACTTGAAAAAGTTGGCATGTAGTGACGAATGAAACTACATACCACTGACTCATCTCCCAGAAGGAGGTGGAAAAGGGTATAATGATGTTTGGAGGAAAGTGCAAAACCTCAATCGAACTGGGGAAAAAATATGACATTTGGGAAAAACAAGATGGTGGTTGTGGCGATGTTTGCAATTTTTTTGTTTTCCAACCGATTTTGATCAAACATACAAGAGTGGTTGATTTTGACATTAAAAACCGAATGGCGCGCGCGCTGGAGAGTTCTGAAAAAACATAGATTTTTAGACCGCAAACCGCGGGGCCACAACTCTAAAGTGTTGTTTGGTTAGAGAAAAATATTTTTCCGTTTCACTACAAGAACCCTCATTTATATTATGATTATGACCAATCTTGGAAAAAAAATCAAGATGTTCACTGTTGTAGTGGCCATTTCTTTTGAGGCACGAAATCATGCCAATTTAAATGTCGATTTTCTTCGAAAAGAGAATGGGCAATTTTATATGAAGAATGTCCAACCCTTGTAGCAATATATGACATATATTTAAATGTTATATATGTTGTCCTCATCACATATAATTAGTATATTTTCTTCTAAGTAACGTCAAAGTCAGAAAAAATATGTTCGAAGATAATTGAAAAAAATAGCATCAAGAACAAAAAATATCGGTTTTTGCTACGTTTTTGTCGGAGTTTTTTTTAGTATTGTGTATATAAAAGGACCAACGTTTCGATCCTGGAAGAACTAAAAATCAAACAGAGATTATCGTCGACTGTGCAAATACAAATCCTCAAATATTTCGGACACGTTGTTCGAAACGAAAGATCCATGGAACGACTCGTTGTCCAGGGGCAGGTAGAGGGCAAGCGGTCACGCAGTCGATCACCTACGCGTTGGACAGACCTCATTAAAGCTGCGACACAAACCTCCATAGTCCAGAGTTCCCGAGATGCTGAGAACCGCAACACGTGGAGGCGCATCGCAGGGGCTGCTTTGTCCAATGAAAATGCATCGTCATCAACCACGACCACTCTGTCAAGAGTGAACGACTAAGGAGGAGGAGGATATAAATGATTACTATGAGGCTCTCCTTGCCGATTTCAGCCTCGGTGGTTCCTCTGCTAGGTGTCAGGGCTGATCCACTGATGAGCTCTGTGTATTTTTTTTGTTTGTTTGCATAATCTACAATCAGCCACTTTAGGTGAATCCGTTGTCTCAATCATTGATTGCGACAAGTATGCCCTCCATTGAGAGAATACTCCATATGATGAGCACTATTCTATGTACTCTGTATAAGGCTGCCCGTCCATTGATGCGGGGCGAGGCAGTGGAGCGGAGAAACGAAGAAATACTAACCAATAGAACAGCGAAGCGGAGATTTTATGCTATCCTATTAGTAATATTGCTTCGTTTCTCCGCTCTGCTGCCTCGCTTTGCGTCAAGGGACAGGCAACCTAATATGATGAGCTTAGTGTTCTATTTTTCAGTATACCGTGGCGAGTAAAGGTTTAGAAATATAGAAAATCAGAGAATCATGTTCATTGACCATTATTTTTTTATTTGACAACAATAAATACACTACACTTGAATGTTTTGACCATTAACTGGTTAGGTCAGACGACAAACCAGTCAGGTAAGTTCAATTTCGAGAAGAAGATCTCTCGTCGAATACAGCTCGGATGTGTATCATTCGGGAAGATTCGGAAAATCTCGCGTCCTACTTAGGTACCTTAGTGTCGCAACAGGAAAGTCTTTGACCAGTGTGGGTTGTTGGTGACGACATACGAGAGTGAAACGTAGTCACTAACGGAGACCCATCGGTCTCATAAGAAGGCGCAAAGTCACCCAAAGTGGAATAGAGAGAACCATGTTTGGCGACTAAGGCAGCACAGCCATCAAGAGATGGGTAGCAGCGTCTCCAAAAACCTTGGTCTACTGCGATCGCCAACCCGCCATCCAAGCATGGCGATTATGGCAAACCCCCACTGACGAAGGAATCACTACAGAACTTCTGAGAGCGGGCGGTATATAAGCCGATACTTAAGGTCCTACAGAAGCTTTTCAATTTCGTCATTATCGAGGGCAGAAAGCCGAAGGCATAGAACATAAGGTGATTTTGTTCTTTAAAAGGGGTGACAAGTCCCTTCTAAAGAACTACAGAACCATCTCACTTCTGAGCCACGTTTATAAGTTTTTTCAAATGTCCTTAGGAATCGTCTCGCTCACAGGTTCGACGACTTCCTATCTCCCAAACAAGCCGGATTCCGAAAAGGATTTAGCTCCATAGACCACATACATACACAACCTCATACCTCCTTCCCCATTTCATCTTTGGACTACAAGACCCAGGGTGGCTTTTCATCCTTATGTTGTCGATATTCCACGTATCCGCCGAAACGCTTCGGTTCCAACTTTTTAATTCGAACAGCTAAGATGTGGAATGCCCTCCCTGCGTCTGTATTCCCCGAACAATATAACTTAGGCGTCTTTAAAGACCTTAGCCTTAAGGCGAGAGTAAATACGCATTTGACTGACTGTGCGTGCTCAATCTTCGTCCTCCACTTCACTTTCCATCAGGTGAAAGTGAGGACAAACGCGCAGACAGTATTTTCATAAAACAATAGACCACATCCTTACGCAGTGGCAGTTTATACAGAAGACCGAGGAGTATAATCTCCACTTTGCTTGGCGTTCGTGTACTATGAGAAAAACTTTGATTCGATAGAAACCTGGGCGGTGCTGCAGTCTTTCCAGAGGTGCCAAGTGGACTATAGGTATATCAAGGTATTGAGGTACTTATACGAAAATGCCACCATGTCGGTCCGAGTACAGAATCAGAGCACAAATCCCATCTTACTGCAGCGAGGTGTGGTTACAGGGAGATCTTATTTCTCAAAACTGTTCACACAACAAACCTTCGTTTTGCTGATGATTAGTTCTAATGGCTGAGACGTTGGAAGACCTGAACACGATGCTCGAAGATATCCATAGTACTTCCTAAAGAGTGGGTCTCAGAATAAACATGGATAAGATCCGTAGGAGATTCCGGAGAAGGATAGCTAAGCTCAAGTGGCAGTGGGCTGGACTCATAGCGAGAAGAATCGATGGCCGTTGGGGCGAAATGGTTTTGGAATGGTAACAACGCACTGGACTCGGCTCCGTGGGTATGCCCTCGACAAGGTGGACCAACGTGAGGGCGAAGGTCACGGGAAGCCCCTGGATACGGGAAGTGTAGGACCGATCGTCGTGGAGATCCGTGGGGGAGGCTTATGTTAAGGAGTGGGTGTCGTGCGGCTGATATGATGATGATGATGAAAAAGTGTTACCTTTTAAAATGTGTCATCGTCGTCGTCGTCATCGTATCAGCCACACGACACCCACTGCTGGGTATAGGCCTCCCCTAAGGATCTCCACAACGATCGGTCCTGCGCTGCCTGCATCCACTGGCTTTCCGCGACCTCCACCAGATCGTTGGTCCACCTTGTCGGGGGCCTACCCACGGAGCGTCGTCCGGTGCGCGGTCGCCATTCCAGAACCTTTCTGCCCCAACGGCCATCGGTTCTTCTCGCTATGTGTCCCGCCCATTGCCACTTCAGCTAAGCAATCCTTCGAGCGATGTCGGTTACTTTAGTTCTCCTGCGGATCTCCTCGTTTCTGATTTGATCACGTAGGGAAATGCCGAGCATGGCTCTCTCCATTGCACGCTGAGTGACCTTGAGCCTCCTTATGAGACCCATAGTTAGCGGCCACGTTTCACTGCCGTAAGTCATCACTGGCAACACACACTGTTCATAGACTTTCGTCTTGAGACACTGAGGTAAGTCGGACGCGAAGATTTTTCGAAGCTTCCCGAATGCTGCCCACCCGAGTTGGATTCGACGAGAGATCTCTTTCTCGAAGTTGGACCTACCTAACTGGACTGCCTGTCCTAGGTATACGTAATGGTCAACAACTTCAAGTGTAGTGTTCCCAACATGAACTGGAGAGGGTACAACATGGGCATTTGACATAATTTTCGTCTTATCCATGTTCATCCTAAGACCCACTCTTTGGGAAGCACTGCGGAGATCTTCGAGCATTGTGTTCAGGTCTTCCATGGTCTCAGCCATAAGGACTATATCATCGGCAAAACGAAGGTGTGTTAGGTACTCGCCATTAATGTTGATGCCGAGTCCTTTCCAGTCCAAGAGCTTAAAGATGTCCTCCAACGCAGCTGTGAACAGTTTCGGAGAAATAACGTCTCCCTGTCTCACACCACGCTGCAGTTGGATAGGATTTGTGTTCTGGTTCTGTACTCGGATCGTCATGGTGGCATTTTGGTATAAGTACCTCAACACCTCGATATACCTATAGTCCACTTTGCACCTTTGGAGAGACTGCAGCTTGGCATTATCACTCGATATTAAGTCAAAGAAAATCCACGACCACTGGGAGTATGCTTTACTATGGCATTAAGCTTTCGAACAACAAAATAAAAATCGATCACGCTTGATTGAGAAGATATTGGATAGACCACTTGATGCATAAAATGTTGAAAAAATAATTATGCCAAGAAAATTGAACTGCTCAGTACGGTATCCCCCACATTTTGGGGATCGGAATATTAACAAACCTGGAAAACTCAGACATGTTCTTGGCGCAAAAGCTGAAACTCAAGGAGTGTTACTGAAAACTGAATTACTGACTGGCCCAGATCTACTGAATTCATTAGTTCCAGTCCTGCTTAGTTTCCGAAAGAGAGAATTAGCCATTTTTGCAGAAATCAGGGAAATGTTCCTGCAGGTGAGGTAAATGATCAGAATCAAAACGCTCAGTGCTTCCTTTGGAGGGTAATAAAAAAAACGAAGCCCCCAGAAACTTATTAGATGAACTCGATGACCTTTGGTGTCAAATTTGATTCATAAGGCAGGACGTTGTGACATAAGAAGTTGGGCCCTTAATCGACCGAACGATTGGAAACCAGCCACAGATATTTTAGGGTTTGGTTTAAACTTGAAGAAGGCAAAGAGATCACCGAAGGTTTGCGACCACCAACAAATCGCGAGATTTCAGTTTTTGACCCACTGGGTTTATTTATACCCCTTTTTGATTAAAGGAAAGATATTGCTACAGTAAGTTTGGCGATCTACGATCAAATGGGAGAGTGGAGATGGCTGTCAGGCAGTCTGAACTTAACTGAAGAAGCACAGAGTCACAAAATTTAAAGTCATAGGAGTATCATTATTATAACAATATACAATATTATCATTACATCGTACGGATCCTACGGATCTCCTCATTTCTGATGCAATCACGCAGGAAAACGCCAAGCATAGCTCTCTCCATTGCACGCTGGGTGATCTTGAGCCTACTTATGTGACCTATAGTTAGCCACCACTTTTCACTGCCGCAAGTCATCCTTGGCAACACACACTGGTATACTTTCGTCTTGAGTAACAGAGCAGGCACAAAATGGGCATTCAACATGATTTTCGTCTTATCCATGTTCATACTGAGACCTAATATTTGGGAAGCACTACGGATATCTTCGAGCATTGTGTTCAGGTCTTCTAAGGTCTCAGCCATAAGAACTATACCATCGCCAAAACGAAGGTGTGTTAAGTCTTGGCCAGTACTGTTGATGCCGAGTCCTTTCCACTGAGTGCACTGCTGCTAAATTTCTTGGCATTGAAGTAGACACAAATTTATCATGGAAAAATCACGTCTCATGTGTTTGTCAGAAAATTAATAGATTTACTTATGCTTTATATCGTTTAGCGCGGCTTAGTGGTCAAAAGACAGCACTTACTGCTTATCATGGTTACGTGTGCTCAGTTTTGAGGTATGGTCTAATTTTATGGGGAAACTCGGTTGACGTTGACCGTGCCTTTATCATTCAAAAAAAGTGTATTAGAGCTATGTGTGGTGCAGGACCCATGGATTCCTGTCGACCATTATTCAAAAAACTAAATCTCCTAACAGTCCCATCAATGTATATTTTTGAATTATGTGTCTTTACGAAAAGTAATCTGAATTTGTTTAAAAAGAAGCATGAGGTGTGTACATTCTCAACCAGATATCCAAATCAATTAGTGTTGCCATCTTGCTCAACAACGTGTTGCCGAAGGAATTGTTATCTCATGTCAATAAAATTATTCAATAAACTACCAATGGCAATGAAAGACTTACCAATGAAACAATTTAAATGTGCGTTGTATCGATTACTGACTGACAAGTGTTTTTATAGTGTTAAGGAATTTTTTGATTGCAAGTTTTAAATATTATCAGACCATTTTTTATATATATTATGTTTTGGGTATTTATTTCAATTCGGTGACTTTGGACATGTTTTAATTATTATTATTATTGTTTTTTATTTTATTTATGATTATTTTGCGACATTGTTAATTTATTACTAATCACGTCCCATTTCTAATTTGCATACCAATGTTATTTGGTTAAATGTGAGAAACGAAAACGATAAATGTTATAATCTTGTACTGACCACATTTACAGCAATAAAGAATTATTTCATTTCATTTCATTTCATTTCATTTCCAGTCTAAGAGTTTAAAGATCTCCGAAGTTCTGTAGTAATTTCGTCGTCACCCGCAGCCTTCTTTTTTCAGCTGCTTGAGAGCCATACTAATCTCGTACAGGCTGACATCCGGGATATCTTCGGTGTAGTGTCGGGTAAGCTTGGCTCTATGGTCTTTAGCCTTGTTTTCAACAGGTGTCTGCGTGGAATATAACTGCCTATAGAAACTATCGATCTCCCTCAGAATTTCAGGCTTCGATGAAATGATGCGTCCGTTATCAGTTTTCAGTTTTCAGCTTTATCAACTTTGCACATTAAACGGATCTCTCCCGAAACTTTTGGAAACTTTATTCCTCTTGATAGTCTTTTACGATTCCTATTAAATTGAAGAAGGTCACTCGTCAAATACTTAGTATCTGCCTATTAAGCTGCCGATAACGATGATCATCCGATGAGCTCTAGAGCCTCATTTCACGACTCTGATCCATGAGTACGAGAGTTTGGTTGGAGAGTTTCTTTAGCTTGGGACGGCGGGTCTTTAAGATATAGAACCTTACCGTACGGACAGTATCCAGCACCATGTTGTTTAGATTGTCCACATCTATGTTGGTTTCAAGGGTTTCGAAGCGGTTCTGAAGATAAAGTTGAAAGCTTTCGGGGTTTTACATATGAGCCGGTAATGGTCGGAGCGTGGGTTGTATCAGTTGAGATCTTTCCAGTTTTACGTTGATATTCAATGTGCCACGTACCAATCGGTGATCGCAGTGACATCATTGAAAATTTGCTTTTTCGCCTACATGATAAAATCTCCGTCTGCACTGATCCAGGTCCACTTCCGGCTTTCAGGATTCCTGAAGAAGGACTTCATTATAAAGAGTTTCTCCTTCTCCATAAATTCGGCCAGCATCAGGCCTCTGGCATTCCGTTGCCCAACTCCAAATTGCCCCACTCTCAGCTCATCACCGCATCGTTTTCCCAACTTTGCAGTAAACTACCCGATCATAACGGTGTACTGGGGTTTATAGTTTGGATATTCTGAGAATAAGGTACGCTACCCTGGTCGAAACCCTTCCGATTGTAATCACGTTGTTGACAAGGGACTTGTGGACGATGACCCGACCCGACGTGGCGGCCATTTTGTAAATTTTATACATTTTTTTAATATGTCAAGGCTATTTTGAGGCAGTTTACGACAATTGAGAAAGTTGGCATGTATTGACAAATTACGCAAATTATAGAAAAGTATTGCCTTGTGAAAAAAAAATACCCATTTTTAGGGTACTTTTTGAGATTTACCCCAAAAAAGTGAAAAATAGAAAAAGCGGCATTTTTTAATATTTTTTATCAAAAACCATTAAATTTTGCGAATACTAATGGAATTTGACTATTTGTATATCGAAAAGATGGCAACACTTGAATTTAAAGTAAGGGTAATTTCCAAGTACCTTACATTTTTATTACCAAAAAGAAGCATTTGTAGATAGGTACAATGTACGGAAAAAGTATTGAGAATTTAGAAAACTGTTGGAAAAAAAAATTATAAGTGGAAGTCCAGGTCAAGATCTTCATAACGGAGAACTGCCCGCCAAAATGGTACAACATAGGTAGATGGTGCTCAAACTAAAGTTGTAGAGGACTCTAAGGAGATCCTAAAGCGAGAAAAAAAATTCAAAATGGTTGAAAAAACAAAATGGCCGCCATACAAATTTACAGAAAACCTAGCATACTTACTGACTCACTGATTAAAATAATTGTTCTCCCAGAAGGAGGTGAAAAATGGTATAATTATATTTAAGGTAAATGTGCAAAACCCCAATCGAACTGGGGAAAAATTATGACATTTGGGAAAAACAAGATGGCGGCTGTGGCGAAGTTTGTAACTTTTTGTTTTCTAACCGATTTTGTTTAAACTTACAAGAGTGGTAGATTTTAATATTTAAAATTGAGAAAAATAAGAAAAAACTTGTAAACAAAACGGCCACGCTGGAGAGTTTTGAAAAATTCGATTTTTGGGCCCCGAACCGCGGGGCCACTACTCTGAAGTGTTGTTTGGTTTAAGAAAAAAAACCATATTGTTTCACCACAATTACCCTCAAATTCTACCGATTGGGGAAACTTTTTAAAAATCCAAGATGGCGCCTGTCGTAGAGGCCATTTTGTTTGGGGTACGAAAACACGCCATTTTTAAAGTCGATTTTCTTCCAGATGGCAACACCGTAGCGCTTTAAGGTTCACAGAATTACTGAAGGTATAGATACAATGTATTGATTAATAGAGTATTTTTACCCCATTTCGGGTTAACTTTTGAGATTTACCCCAAAGTGCAAAAAAGTTAAATAACCACTTTTTGAAAATTTCACGTATGAGAAATTGAGTTTGAAAACGAAAAGGGTTCCGTACCCAAAGGGTAAAAACGGGACCCTATTACTAAGACTTCGCTGTCCGTCTGTCTCTCTGTCTGTCCGTCTGTCTGTCTGTCTGTCACCAGGCTGTATCTCATGAACCGTGATAGCTAGACAGTTGAAATTTTCACAGATGATGTATTTCTTTTGCCGCTATAACAACAAATACAAAAAAACAGAATAAAATAAATATTTAAGGGGGGCTCCCATACCACAAAGGTGTTATTTTTGTTTTTTGGTATGGAACCCATCGTGCGTGAGTCCCACTCGCACTTGGCCGGTTTTTTCAAGTTCTATTGCGGCAACTGGGTGCAAGTAAGAAAGAAAATCAAAATGTCATTGGACGCACTATATGCTTTAAAATATAGGAAAAATATCAAATATAGAAAAATCAATATGGCGGACGCGGTGGCGGCCATTATGTAAATTTTATGCGTTTTTTAAATATTTCAAGGCTATTTTGAGGCAGTTTCCGACAATTGAGAAAGTTGGCATGTATTATAAATAAATATAGAAAAAATGGCATTTTTTATCAAAAACCATTCGATTTTGCCAATACTAATGACATTTGAATAAGTTTATTTTATTACCTTACATTTTTATTACCAAAAAGGAGCATTTGTATATGGATACAATGTACAGAAAAAGTATTCAGAATTTAGAAAACTATTAGAAAAAAAAAGTGAAACTCTAGGTCAAGATCCTCATGACAAGGTACTGCCCGCCAAAATGAAACTAAATAGGTAGATGGTGCTTAAACTAAAGTTGTAGAGGACTCTAAGCAGATCCTGAAGCGAGAAAAAAAAATCAAAATGGTGGAAAAACAAAATGGCCGCCATACAAAATTACAGAAAACCCAGCATATGGTACAACTTGTTTTTTTTTTTTTTTTTAATTTGCAATTTCTCCCTAGATATGGAGGTCCAGGTCTTTATTTTACAATTTTCCTTCTTTTACACTCATCTTTTTTTTTATCTTTCTTTTTCTTTTTTTATAATAGGTATCTTAATTCTAATACATTTCTTTCTGACATATATACTGTTCTTAATTTCTAATTGATTTATTCCAACATTGCATGTCTCAATATTATTTATTATATATATTTTTATTTACAATGTTTTCTATTCTGTCTTATGTCTTATTTCTTTCATTTACTATTTTTATAATTTTCTTTGCAAATTCTATTAATTTATCTCTTTCTTTGCTGTCTCTCATTATGTCCTTTAGGGTGTCTTTGCTGAGTGGTGTGTCTTGTGTCTGTGTTAATGTGTACCTATCAATGCAGTGCAGAGGGCAGTCCAGCATAATGTGGAAGATGTCCTCGCTCGCTGTCGAGTCGCAAACGCATGATGGGTTGTCCTTGCATTTAAACCTGTACAAGTACGCCGCGAACCCACCATGTCCCGTCAGCATCTGCGAGGTCGGCCGGTCCACCTTCATCTTCCGCACTATGCTGTACGCCTCCACCCCATTCGGAAGGAAGAATTTTGTAGTGCTCGCCGTGCTTTCTGAAGTGTACCTACGGTCCCACTCCACCTTTGTAGCTGCGCGCAAATGTCGCTTCACAAAGGAGATGGGACAACATTCGTAATGCGGCCTACACTTCAGCTTGAGGGCCGCCTTCTTGGCTAATTGGTCCGCTCTTTCGTTCCCGTTCACACCGACGTGGGCCCTTATCCAGTAGAGTGAGACGAGTTGGTGGTTGTCTCTAAGTGTCTGGAGGTTGCCCTGAATCGCCCTAGTGATCGGGTGCGATGAGTCTGGATCCTGGAGCGTTTGGAGAGCAGATCTCGAGTCGCTAAGCACGGCGGCTTTTCCGAATTTTTTGCCAATGAGAATTTCGGTCGCTTGGAGAATAGCATACAACTCGGCCTGGAAGACTGTACAGTATGGTTCCAGCTTAAATTTCCGGGTAATCGTCTCAATCGGCCCTGCCCAACAGGTCAGGGCGGCTCCAACTTTCCCCTCCAGTTTGCTACCATCTGTATAGATTCTTACCAGGTCTTCTGCCAGCTTGCCATCCTCGTCCGCGTTTTCCAATAATTTAAATTTTACGTCTACCGTTTTGCTGGGGTGATCTGCCATCAGGAAGGATTCGCGCTCCTCCACTTTTCTGCCAGATAGTACTGCCTGGGGTTTCCCTCGCTTCGCCTCATAAAGCTGGGATGCTTCTTGGACCCGAAGGTCCAGCGGAAGCAGCCCCGACAGTACTAAGGCGGCATTGAGTGAAACTGTTCTATTGCACTTAATTATCTTCTGCGCGAATCCTCTCTACACTACATTAAACGCCTTCCTGGAGACTGCTTTTGTGGCTTCTCTGGCCCAAACACTCGCTGCATATAATATCACAGGCTCTATTACTGCCATGTAAATTGTTTTTATTACTTCTGGTTGCAGTCCCCAGGTAGCTCTAGCCGCTCTACTTATACCTTTATATATATTTAATGCTTTTTTGGTTACGTATGCTATGTGCTGGTTGAATGTTAGCTTATTATCAATTATCAATCCTAACACTTTCATTTCCTTAACCAGCTCAATGTCGATGCCTCCCATGTTCAGACGCGGCGTGTCAAATTTCAGTTTTTTCGTTACTACCATAGCCTGCGTTTTGTGGGGGGCAAACTTCAATTTGTTCGCCACACCCCACTGCTGAACATGGGAGAGAGCTACATTGGCTTTCTCTGAGACCTCTAGAGCAGTGCTCCCCTCTACTATCAGCACGATATCATCCGCGAAGGCTTGACAGTAGACGTTTTGTTCGGTGAGGTCGTCTAGCAGGGGGTCTAGTATCAAATTCCAGAACAAGGGGCCTCCAATCGAACCTTGGACGCATCCCTTGTTCGTTGACTTGCCAAACTCCTCCCCCGCGTACCTCACCGTTACCCTTCGGTCTTCTAGGTAACTGTCCACAAGCCTTCGCAGGTTCACCGGACATCCCTTTTGTTTAAAAGTCCTTTAATTAAACTCGAATCGTGATTTTCTTTTCTAAGTATAAAATTGTGAGAAGTATCCTACCTACTTAAAAACGTACTTCTGGCTTCTTGACTCGACGACTTGATATGGGTAGCTTTAGTATGTCATGCTCACTTCAAACATTTCTGCGGTGGTGTCGTGTGAGGCGGGTCGTTACGTTCCCTCAAATATGGTTGAGCGAAGCGATGGCTGGTTCATGCGTCATGCTCGTGAACGGGTGCTGCCAGTGGGAATGGGTCTGCTTCTGTCTGCTTGTATTAAGGGCGTCGTATAACTCGTATATAAAAGATCTGTTTTATATTGTCTGTATGTATGGCACTTCTTACTCAAAAAATATAATTCTTAATAGCTTACCTTGTTTTGATTTATTTAATTGCAATATTTTTACTTTCTATAGTCAGTAGTTTAGTGAAAGACCTATGAAAAGCTTTTGGATATAAATTTTCAATTCGATGCCTTAACATGGGTAGTCTTAGTATGTCATGCTCTCTTTAATCATTTCTGCGGTGGTGTCGTATGAGGCTCAAATATGGTTGAGCGAAGAGATGGCTGGTTCATGCGTCATGTTCGGGAACTGGTGCTGCCAGTGGGAATGGGTCTGCTTCTGACTACCTATCTTAATGCATATTGAATTGTATGTTTTTCTTTTATTTTTATTTATTGTAACAGCCTAGACTGAATAACAAGTTCAAACTTTGAATTTAGCTTAAAATCTGTAAATTGATTAAGAAATTTGAAACTCATTAAGAAATGAGCTAATTCAATAATGTTATTTATTTGTTAATCTTTGTTAATATAAAGTCTGGAAACGATATACATATTTGTAAATATCGTTCCATCTGATTGATAAAGCTGACAAGTTTTTTTGCGCCCATTTTTCTTGTCAGTTAAAAGACGTCATAATGGGTGGTAGGGTAAAAGAATTGACGATTTAAAAATGCTTATTATGTGAGCTTATTTAAATAAAATATATAATTTACTTTCACTTTCACTTTGTTTTAGCTGCACGACTATTTTTGGCCACCATGCGTTGTCGAAGGCTCCCTCTATGTCCAGCGAGATCAGGGTCATAATCTTCTTCTCCCCCAGATTATGTCTGATCCGCTGGAGCATATCATAGAGGGAGTCCTCGGTACTACGCTGCGGCACGAACCCGTACTGGCATGGGTTTAACTTAGGGAGCACATACCATTTAATCCTTTTAACCAGCATCTTCTCTAAAATTTTCCCTAACACCGCCAGGAGCCCTATCGGTCGGTACGACTTGGGTTGAGTGTAATCTTTCTTGCCGGGTTTTCTAAGGAGGATTATCGTGGCTTCCTTCCAGGGCTTCGGGAAGTGGGAGAGCTCGAGGCACTTGTTGTACATTGCCAGGGCTATGTCTGTCCGTGCTGTTATAGCTGCTGCGCATATGTCGGCAGTAAAGCCATCACTACCCGGGGCCTTCTTGGGATTAAATGAGGTCACTGCGTGGATAAGTTCAGCCTCCACAAACGGAGGGTCCTGAATATCATTTTCATTACCCTCCTTTGCTTCGGCTGCTCTTCTCCTCGTCTCCTTGTGACTCTCATTTTCTCCCAAGTCAGTGTCTTCCGGGTAGAAGCTTTCCGCCATTATGCGCACGGACTCCTTCGGGCTGGTGGCGTTGCCATCCTTGACAATGGGCAAGTCCTCGTAGTTGGCCGTTGTTCTGCCGATTACTCTGTAGATGCCCTCCTACATTGTTTCCCTTTCCTGCTTGCCACAGAATTCTTTCCAACTGTTTATTCTTGTTCTGTCCATTTCCTCCTCGAGCTCCCTTTTTGCTGTTATGTATTGCTCGACAGTCCATGATTTTCGGTTTGGCGCTGCCCATTTTATTCTCTTCTTCTTTCATATCATTTCTTTTTTCTTATTCTCTAACTCCTCGGTCCACCACACCAATTTTATCACATGTTTTGGTTTCGTACAGCTTGATTACTCACTTACTGACTGACTGACTCACTGATTAAAATAATTATTCTCCCAGAAGGAGGTGAAAAATGGTATAATGATATTTGGGGAAAATGTGAGAAGCCCCAATCGAACTAATTCGGGGTAACTTTCGACATTTAACCCAAAATGCAAAAAAGTGAAATAACAACTTTTTGGAAATTTCGAGTATGAGAGTTTATATTTTATTTATTTACTAATGATGACTTTTTGGTATTTTGGTTGATAAAGTCTGACAACCCTGGAAACTGTTGAGGAAAATGTCATTTGAAATGAAATGAAATATATTTATTTGCGTTAATTGTGGTTACATTTCAAGATGTTCTGTAGATCAGTTGGAATCGCACAATTAGCTGTTTCCAGCATGCAAAATTATGTTACAATACAAATACATTACATACAAACAGTTTAATAATATTCAATTACCTACTATTAAAATATCCATCAAGGCAATAGGAATTTTATTGTAAATAGCAATCGACATTACATAACAATTTTTCCTATACAAAGCACTATTTGATTTAGGGATTTTAAGTCTATGTAAATCTCAAGGACGCAGTCTCGGATTTTGGTAGTTTAACTTTTCAAAAAATTGTGGATGGTGCCGTATAAAGCTTGCTACTTCCATGACATATAAACCTGTTAAAGTCAATAATTTTAGTTGACTAAACAAAGGGCGACAACTCTCCATAGGACCTGCGCTACAGATAGCTCTTAGACACTTTTTCTGTAAAATGAAATCCTTATTGATTCAGGGGATCTACCCCACAATATAAGACCGTATCGCATTCGCAGCACAGAAGCTACATAGCCATAGTAAGCGGTAAGAGCTACTTTCTTCCCTGCTACGCATCTTAGTCTCCTTAAAGCGAAAACGAATTTGTTTAATTTTCGAGATATCTTTTTTGAAGTTCTATTGCGGCGGCTGGGTGCAAGTGAGAAAAAAGACCAAAACGTGGTAGCACGTAATATATGCTGCAAAATATAGGAAAAATATGAACAATAAAAAAAAACAATATGGCGGACGCGCTGGTGGCCATTTCGTAAATTTTATATTTTTTAAGAATACTTTAAGGCTATTTTGAGGCAGTTAACGATACTTTAAAAAGTTGGCATGTATTGACGAATGAAACTACATAATTAAAGAGAGAAAAAAAATACCCATTTTCAGGGTACTTTTCGAGATTTACCCTAAAATTTTGAAAAATAGAAATAGCAGATTTTTTTTAATATTTTTTATCAAAAACCATTAGATTTTGCCAATACTAATGACATTTGACTATTTTTATATCGAAAAGAGGGCAACACTGAAATTGAAAGTAAGATTTATTTTCCAAGTACCTCACATTTTTATCACCAAATAGGAGCATTTGTAGAGGGGTACATTGTATGGAAAAAGTATTCAAAATGTAGAAAACTATTAGAAAAAAAATAATGTGGAAGTTCAGGTCAAGATCCTCATGACAGGGTACTTCCCGCCAAAATGGTACTACACAGATAGATGATGCTCAAACTAAAGTTGTAGAGGATTCTATGCAGTTCCTAAAGCAAGAAAAAAAAATCAAAATGGCGGAAAAACAAAATGGCCGCAATATTAAATCACAGAAAACCCAGCATATACATATAGCTCGATTACCACTCACTCACTTCTTCTTCTTTTCGAGTCGACGGTGACCTCAAACACGGGCAGCCCAAAAAGCCGCAACCGCGATAGCTCGCTCGGAAGCCTTGTGCAGCTCCTCGTCCGTGCAGGTAGTCGGGCACGCAAGACACCCAGTCATGTGCGCAATGGTCTGTCTGGGATGACCACAGATGCACTCCGTATCGTGTTCGGAGATATATCCCCACTTCGCAAGATTTGCTTTAGACCTTCCCACCCCAGCCCTGAGACGGTTTAGCGACCTCCAGATGTGCCAGCTGAGATTGTGTCCTTCGGCCAGTCTCTCTTTCACGCCGATGTTCGGGTTTGCGATGTTTGGGCGCGACCGCCACATAGAGAGGCGTGCAGCTTCGGCAGGTTGGTTGAGAGGCTGCACAGAAGCTAGGAAACTTTTCCTCACTCACTGACTGACTCACTCACTGATTGAAATAATTCTTCCGGAAGGAGGTAAAAATGGTATAATGATGTTTGGGGAATATAATTGCAAAACCTTAATCGAACTGGGGTAAAATTAAATACCACTGACTCATTGACATAATTGTTCTCCCAGAAGGAGGTGGAAAAGGGTATAATGATGTTTGGAGGAAAGTGCAAAACCTCAATCGAACTGGGGAAAAAATATGACATTTGGGAAAAACAAGATGGTGGTTGTGGCGATGTTTGCAATTTTTTTGTTTTCCAACCGATTTTGTTCAAACTTACAAGAGTAGTAGATTTTGAAATATAAAATTTGAAATTTGAAAAAAAAAACAATAACAAAATGGCGGACGCTCTGGAGAGTCTGAACCGAAAAAAATATTCAAAATGGCGGAATAACAAAATGGCCGCCATAAAAAAATACAGAAAACCCATCATATCCTGATTGATACTCTCACTCACTGATTGATTGACATCATTGTTCCTCCAGAAGGAGGTGGAAAAAGATAAAGATGTATGGGTAAAATGTGCAAAACCCCAATCGAACTGGGGAAAAATTATGACATTTGGGAAAACAAGATGCGCGGTTGTAGGGAGATTTGTATTTTTTTGTTTTCCAACCGATTTTGATCAAACATACAAGAGTGGTTGATTTTGACATTAAATATTAAAAAAGTGAGAAAAATGACAAAACCGAATGGCGCGCGCGCTGGAGAGTTCTGAAAAAACATAGATTTTTAGACCGCAAACCGCGGGGCCACAACTCTAAAGTGTTGTTTGGTTAGAGAAAAATATTTTACCGTTTCACTACAAGAACCCTCATTTATATTATGATTATGACCAATCTTTGGAAAAAAAAATCAAGATGTTCACTTTTGTAGTGGCCATTTCTTTTGAGGTACGAAATCATGCCAATTTAAATGTCGATTTTCTTCGAAATTTACTCCAAAATGCAAAAAAGTATATCAACTAAATTATGGAAATTTCGAGTGAGAGGATTTATTAAACACCAAAAAGTCTATATAGAAATGACATTTTGGTGTTACGGTTAACAATGTCTGGATATCTGCAAACTGCAGAGGAAAGATTCATTTTTGAGATATTCCTTTCTTTTTTCAAGTCCTATTGCGACGGCTGGGTGCAAGAGAGAAAGTAAATCGAAACTTAATTGCTTGCAGTATATGTTGCAAAATATAGGAAAGTTATGTCAAATAGAAAAATCAATACAAAGTACGCGGTGGCGGCAATTTTTTAAATTTTATGAATTTTTTAAAATATTTTAAGGCTAATATTTTGAGGCCGTTTACGACACTTGAAAAAGTTGGCATGTATCGACAATTTATGCAACATAACAATGAGTTTTGCCTTGTAGAAAAATACCCAATTTAAAGGTAGTTTTCGAGATATACAAAACAAATTGAAAAATAGAAATAACTTCAGTTTTTAATATTTTTTATCTAAAACCATTAGATTTTGCCAATACTTATAGCAATACTGGAATTAAAAGTAAGGTTTATTTTGCAGGTACCGCCACATTCTAAAATGGCATAAAAAAAACCGGCCAAGTGCGAGTCGGACTCACGCACGAAGGGTTCCGTACCAAAAAACGGGAAAAAATCACGTTTGTTGTATGGAAGCCCCCCTTAAATATTTATTTTATTCAGTTTTTAGTAATTATTGTTATAGCGGCAACAAAGATACATCATCTGTGAAAATTTCAACTGTCTACCTGTTGTCGTTATTAATATAAAGTAAAAAACGGCAAAAAAATTACGTTTGTTGTATGGGAGCCCCCCTTAAATATTTATTTTATTATATTTTTAGTATTTATTGTTATAGCGGCAACAGAAATACATCATCTGTGAAAATTTCATTTGTCTAGCTATCACGGTTCATGAGATACAGACAGACAGACAGACAAATGGACGGGCAGCGGAGGCTTAGTAATAGCACAGTACTTCTTTATACTGTGGTAATAGGGTCCCGTTTTTACCCTTTGGGTACTGAACCCTAAAAACACGTTCTTTGTATGGAAGCCTCATATAAATATTTCTTTTATTCTGTTTTTAGTGTTTGTTGTTATAGCGGACACAAAAATACATCATCTGTGAAAATTTCAACCGTCTAGCTATCACGGTTCATGAGATACAGCCTGGTGACAGACAGACAGACGGACAGCGAAGTCTTAGTAATAGGGTCCCTTTCACCCGTTTTACCCTTTGGGTACGGAACCCTAAAAATGAGCAATTGAAGAGGGGTATAATAATATGAAAAAGTATTAGGATCAACGAAACTCTCAGAAAAAAATATTATAAGTGGAAGTCTAGGTTAAAATCCGTCAAAAGCGTGGAGTTGACAAGGGACTTGTGGACGATGACCCGACACCACCTAGGGACTGTTGGTCGCCCTCCCGGTAGTATAGCAAGTTACCGGATTTGAAGATTATCGAGTCCTCTCCCTCTCTTCGGACTTCAGATAACCCTATGTTATCCCAGTGTAACTTGCTAATAATAGGTTGACTTCGTGTCTAATCTCAGTTTGCGCGTGTTGTAAGTTGCCAGGTTCAGTTTTTGTGGTTGATGGCAGCCGAGCCGCACCCGGGGATTCTTAGCTTTAATTAGATCTTTCACGTAGTAACTATATTAGTTTCTCTATGATTTTCATATCAGCCAGCAAAGTTTTTAGAAAAAATAATAGAGCATTTAGTTTTCACAGTGCATCACCACTGCAAATTGCAGAGAAATTGCAATATGATTTGATAGGACGGAAATATGCCCTTTCCACAATTCGCAGTCCGACTCTCCAAAGTTACTAACAGCCCAACAGGGCGACGCCCGCGGGCTGCTTCAGCAGCCCGCGCACCAGGGCGAAACACTAGTTATACTATATATAGCTCGATTACCACTGACTGACTGATTGACATGATTGTTCTCCCAGAAGGAGGTGGAAAAGAGTATAATGATGTTTGGGGAAATTGTACAATACCCCAATCGAACTGGGGAAAAATTATGACATTTGGGAAAAACAAGATGGCGGCTGTGGCGAAGTTTGTAACTTTTTTGTTTTCCAACCGATTTTGTTCAAACTTGTAAGAG
Source organism: Agriphila tristella (assembly GCA_928269145.1). NCBI lineage: Eukaryota > Metazoa > Arthropoda > Insecta > Lepidoptera > Crambidae > Agriphila > Agriphila tristella. The sequence goes on along the minus strand of OV743436.1, from coordinate 21,529,549 downwards.
TGGTAGATTTTGACATTTAAGATAAGGAAAAATATTTAAAAAATAAAAAAACAAAATGGCGGCCGCTTTGGAGAGTTTTGAAAATTTTGATTTTTGGACCCCAAACCGCGGAGCCAAAACTCTAAAGTGTTATTTGATTTAAGAAAAAAAACTTTATTGTTTCACCAAAATTACCCTCAAATTTTACCAATCGGGGAAACTTTTTAAAAATTCAAGATGGCGCCTGTCGTAGAGGCCATTTTGTTTGGGGTACGAAAACACGCCATTTTTAAAGTCGATTTTCTTCCAGATGGCAACACCGGAGCGCTTTGAGGTTCATAAAACGGCTATAGCTATAGGTACAAGGTATTCATTAGTAAAATATTTTTACCCCATTTCAGGGTAACTTTTGAGATTTACCCCAAAATGCAAAAAAGTGAAATAACCACTTTTTGACAATTTCGAGTATGAGGACTTGTGTATAGTCTGTACACAAATGACTTTATGGTATTTTGGTTGGCAACGTCTGGCAACCCTAGAAACTGCTAAGGAAAGAGACATTTTCGAGATACCCTTTTTTCAAGTCCTATTGCGGCGGCTGAGTGCAAGTGAGAAAAAAAATCAAAACGTCATTGCACGCAGTTTATATTGCTTAGTATAGGAAAAATATGAAATATAAAAAAAACAACATGGCGGACGCGGTGGCGGCCATTTTGTAAATTTTATACATTTTTTAAATATGTCAAGGCTATTTTGAGGCAGTTTACGACAATTGAGAAAGTTGGCATGTATTGACAAATTACGCAAATTATAGAGAAGTATTGCCTTGTGAAAAAAAATACCCATTTTTAGGGTACTTTTTGAGATTTACCCCATAAAAGTGAAAAATAGAAAAAGCGGCATTTTTTAATATTTTTTATCAAAAACAATTAAATTTTGCGAATACTAATGACATTTGACTATTTACATATCGAAAAGATGGCAACACTTGAATTTAAAGTAAGGGTAATTTCCAAGTACCTTACATTTTTATTACCAAAAAGAAGCATTTGTAGATAGGTACAATGTACGGAAGAAGTATCAAGAATTTAGAAAACTGTTAGAAAAAAAATTAAAAGTGAAAGTCCAGGTCAAGATCCTCATGACGGAGAACTGCCCGCCAAAATGGTACTACATAGGTAGATGGTGCTCAAACTAAAGTTGTAGAGGACTCTAAGCAGATCCTGAAGCGAGAAAAAAAATCAAAATGGTCGAAAAACAAAATGGCCGCCATACAAATTTTCAGAAAACCCAGCATATACAGCTCGATTACTCACTTACTGACTCACTCACTGATTAAAATAATTGTTCTCCCAGAAGGAGGTGAAAAATGGTATAATGATATTTAAGGAAAATGTGCAAAACCCCAATTTAACTGGGGAAAAATTATGATATTTGGGAAAAACAAGATGGCGGCTGTGGCGAAGTTTGTAACTTTTTTGTTTTCATACCGATTTTGTTTAAACTTACAAGAGTGGTAGATTTTAATATTTAAAATTGAGAAAATTAAGAAAAAACCTCAAAAACAAAATGGCGGCCACGCTGGAGAGTTTTGAAAAATTCGATTTTTGGGCCCCAAACCGCGGGGCCACTACTCTGAAGTGTTGTTTGGTTTAAGAAAAAAAACCTTATTGTTTCACCATAATTACCCTTAAATTCTACCAATTGGGGAAACTTTTTAAAAATTCAAGATGGCGCCTGTCGTAGAGGCCATTTTGTTTGGGGTACGGAAACACGCCATTTTTAAAGTCGATTTTCTTCCAGATGGCAGCACCGGAGCGCTTTGATGTTCATAGAACGGCTGTAGATATAGATACAATGTATTGATTAATAGAGTATTTTTACCCCATTTCGGGGTAACTTTTGAGATTTACCCCAAAATGCAAAAAAAGTAAAATAACCACTTTTTGACAATTTCACGTATGAGAAATTGAGTTTGAAAACGAAAAGGGTTCCGTACCCAAAGGGTAAAAACGGGACCCTATTACTAAGACTTCGCTGTCCGTCTGTCTGTCTGTCTGTCCGTCTGTCTGTCTGTCCGTCTGTCTGTCTGTCTGTCACCAGGCTGTATCTCATGAACCGTGATAGCTAGACAGTTGAAATTTTCACAGATGATGTATTTCTTTTGCCGCTATAACAAAAAATACAAAAAACAGAATAAAATAAATATTTAAGGGGGGCTCCCATACAACAAACAAAATGGCCGCAATATTAAATCACAGAAAACCCAGCATATACATATAGCTCGATTACCACTCACTCACTTCTTCTTCTTTTCGAGTCGACGGTGACCTCAAACACGGGCAGCCCAAAAAGCCGCAACCGCGATAGCTCGCTCGGAAGCCTTGTGCAGCTCCTCGTCCGTGCAGGTAGTCGGGCACGCAAGACACCCAGTCATGTGCGCAATGGTCTGTCTGGGATGACCACAGATGCACTCCGTATCGTGTTCGGAGATATATCCCCACTTCGCAAGATTTGCTTTAGACCTTCCCACCCCAGCCCTGAGACGGTTTAGCGACCTCCAGATGGGCCAGCTGAGATTGTGTCCTTCGGCCAGTCTCTCTTTCACGCCGATGTTCGGGTTTGCGATGTTTGGGCGCGACCGCCACATAGAGAGGCGTGCAGCTTCGGCAGGTTGGTTGAGAGGCTGCACAGAAGCTAGGAAACTTTTCCTCACTCACTGACTGACTCACTCACTGATTGAAATAATTCTTCCGGAAGGAGGTAAAAATGGTATAATGATGTTTTGGGAAAATAATTGCAAAACCTTAATCGAACTGGGGTAAAATTAAATACCACTGACTCATTGACATAATTGTTCTCCCAGAAGGAGGTGGAAAAGGGTATAATGATGTTTGGAGGAAAGTGCAAAACCTCAATCGAACTGGGGAAAAAATATGACATTTGGGAAAAACAAGATGGTGGTTGTGGCAATGTTTGCAATTTTTTTGTTTTCCAACCGATTTTGTTCAAACTTACAAGAGTAGTAGATTTTGAAATATAAAATTTGAAATTTGAAAAAAAAACAATAACAAAATGGCGGACGCTCTGGAGAGTCTGAACCGAAAAAAATATTCAGAATGGCGGAATAACAAAATGGCCGCCATAAAAAATTACAGAAAACCCATCATATCCTGAGTGATACTCTCACTCACTGATTGATTGACATCATTGTTCCTCCAGAAGGAGGTGGAAAAAGATAAAGATGTTTGGGTAAAATGTGCAAAACCCCAATCGAACTGGGGAAAAATTATGACATTTGGCAAAACAAGATGCGCGGCTGTGGGGAGATTTGTATTTTTTTGTTTTCCAACCGATTTTGATCAAACATACAAGAGTGGTTGATTTTGACATTAAATATTAAAAAAGTGAGAAAAAATGACAATACCGAATGGCGCGCGCGCTGGACAGTTCTGAAAAAACATAGATATTTAGACCGCAAACCGCGGGGCCACAACTCTAAAGTGTTGTTTGGTTGTTAGAGAAAAATATTTTTCCGTTTCACTACAAGAACCCTCATTTATATTATGATTATGACCAATCTTGGAAAAAAAAAATCAAGATGTTCACTTTTGTAGTGGCCATTTCTTTTGAGGTACGAAATCATGCCAATTTAAATGTCGATTTTCTTCGAAATTTACTCCAAAATGCAAAAAAGTATATCAACTACATTATGGAAATTTCGAGTGAGAGGATTTATTAAACAACAAAACGTCTATATAGAAATGACATTTTGGTGTTACGGTTGACAATGTCTGGATACCCTGCAAACTGCAAAAGAAAAATTCATTTTTGAGATATTCCTTTCTTTTTTCAAGTCCTATTGCGACGGCTGGGTGCAAGAGAGAAAGTAAATCGAAACTTAATTGCTTGCAGTATATGTTGCAAAATATAGGACAGTTATGTCAAATAGAAAAATCAATACAAAGTACGCGGTGGCGGCAATTTTTTAAATTTTATGAATTTTTTAAAATATTTTAAGGCTAATATTTTGAGGCCGTTTACGACACTTGAAAAAGTTGGCATGTATCGACAATTTATGCAACATAACAATGAGTTTTGCCTTGTAGAAAAATACCCAATTTAAAGGTAGTTTTCGAGATTTACAAAACAAATTGAAAAATATAAATAACTTCAGTTTTTAATATTTTTTTATCTAAAACCATTAGATTTTGCCAATGCTTACAGCAATACTGGAATTGAAAGTAAGGTTTATATTGCAGGTACCGCCACATTCTAAAATGGCATAAAAAGAACCGGCCAAGTGCGAGTCGGACTCACGCACGAAGAGTTCCGTACCAAAAAACGGGAAAAAAAACACGTTTGTTGTATGGGAGCCCCCCTTAAATATTTATTTTATTCATTTTTTAGTAATTATTTTTATAGCAGCAACAAAGATACATCATCTGTGAAAATTTCAACTGTCTACCTGTTGTCGTTATTAATATAAAGCAAAAAACGGCAAAAAAATTAAGTTTGTTGTATGGGAGCCCCTCTTAAATATTTATTTTATTATATTTTTAGTATTTATTGTTATAGCGGCAACAGAAATACATCATCTGTGAAAATTTCATTTGTCTAGCTATCACGGTTCATGAGATACAGACAGACAGACAGACAAATGGACGGGCAGCGGAGGCTTAGTAATAGCACAGTACTTCTTTATACTGTGGTAATAGGGTCCCGTTTTTACCCTTTGGGTACGGAACCCTAAAAACACGTTCTTTGTATGGAAGCCTCATGTAAATATTTATTTTATTCTGTTTTTAGTGTTTGTTGTTATAGCGGACACAGAAATACATAATCTGTGAAAATTTCAACCGTCTAGCTATCACGGTTCATGAGATACAGCCTGGTGACAGACAGACAGACGGACAGCGAAGTCTTAGTAATAGGGTCCCTTTCACCCGTTTTACCCTTTGGGTACGGAACCCTAAAAATGAGCAATTGAAGAGGGGTATAATAATATGAAAAAGTATTAGGATCAACGAAACTCTCAGAAATAAATATTATAAGTGGAAGTCTAGGTTAAAATCCGTCAAAAGCGTGGAGGTTCCCGATCCTAAGTGGGTGCACACCCTTGCGCCCCGTTTGCTAGAAAAAAAACGGCGCTCAAATCATTACATCTCGTGTCTCTTGTAATGACGAATCAATGCCCTCCACCTGCGGGATCGGAAAGGCAGCATAGAACCACACCCACCGAAGTCCTTTAAATCAGTTACATGCAAACGACCGAACTAGACGTTTAGCTCGGAGGTGCCCGATGAGGTAATTTTATTGAACAGCACAAAGGTACCTAAGCAACAAGCTAGGTATGTTTCTTGCGATGACACGGGCCATCAAATTACTGCCTGTGACAAGTTCAAAAGAGAAGACGTTAACTAACGCTGGGAATGGATTTTCAAGCGCCGACTATGCTTCTGATGCCTGAGCTTGCAATGGTATTCGCCATAAGTTACTTCACCGTGATGACTGAACGAAGGCGGAGACCAAGAGGAAGAAAGACCAAAGATTACCGTGGCTACTGCAAACATCCATTTCGGCAAGTGCCAAACAGGTCCTTTTTGAAGGTGCTTCCAGTGACCGTCCAGGGGCCTGAAGATAGCTTTAACAGGTGTGCTCTGCTTGATGAAGGGTTCACCGTCCCACTCGTAGAGAGCAGTGTAGCCAACGAGGTAGGAGCCGGCAATCGGAACGTCGACTTGGAGTTTCAGAGGGCAGTGGGCAGTGGGCGGCTATAACAACCTGGAAAGCAAGATCGTCTCTCTAACGCTTGTGACAGATACAGGATCCTTCAACCTGTAACGAGTTTATACATTCATACATTACGCTTCCAAGACATTTAATTGATGGCAACTTGATTTCTTAGTACGACCACCTCGGTCGACCGACAGTGAACTTGACAGGCCAAGATTATTGGCATTAGATTATACGCCGAGAAATAAAAGAGGGTATAGAGGATGATCCTGTCGCCTCTCTCATTGAACTCGATTGGATCCTGCATGGAGTTTTGTCGTCAATGTCGAGGAAGATTATGTTTGAGTTTGCTTATCACCTTGAGTCTGAGAAAGAGGATGAACTACACCTCTTAGTAGAGAAATACTTCAGATTTGATAGCATTGGCATTAGGAACTCTAAGCTACCTAGATATTCTCCAGATGAACGACGAACGCTTCGCATTCTCACTCGATATTAAGTCGAAGAAAATCCACGACCACTGGGAGTATGCTTTACTATGGCATTAAGCTTTCCAACAACAAAATAAAAATCGATCACGCTTGATTGAGAAGATGTTGGATAGACCACTCAATGCATAAAATGTTGTAAAAATAATTATGCCAAGAAAATTGAACTGCTCAGTACGGTATCCCCCACATTTTGGGGATCGGAATATTAACAAACCTGGAAAACTTAGACATGTTCTTGGCGCGAAAGCTGAAACTCAAGGAGTGTCACTGAAAACTGAATTACTGACTGGCCCAGATCTACTGAATTCATTAGTTCCAGTCCTGCTTAGTTTCCGAAAGAGAGAATTAGCCATTTTTGCAGAGATCAGGGAAATGTTCCTGCAGGTGAGGTAAATGATCAGAATCAAAACGCTCAGTGCTTCCTTTGGAGGGTAATGAAAAGAAAGAAGCCCCCAGAAACTTATAAGATAAACTCGATGACTTTTGCTGTCACTTTTGATTCATAAGGCAGGACGTTGTGACATAAGAAGTTCCCTTAATCATAAAAATAAATTAAATAGGGCCCTTAATCGACCGAACGATTGGAAACCAGCCACAGATATTTAAGGGTTTGGTTTAAACTTTAAGAAGGCAAAGAGATCACCGAAGGTTTGCGACCACCAACAAATCGCGAGATTTCAGTTTTTGACCCACTGGGTTTATTTATACCCCTTTTTGATTAAAGGAAAGATATTGCTACAGTAAGTTTGGCGATCTACGATCAAATGGGAGAGTGGAGATGGCTGTCAGGCAGTCTGAACTTAACTGAAGAAGCACAGAGTCACAAAAGTCATAGGAGTATCATTATTATAACAATATACAATATTATCATTACATCGTACGGGTCCTACGGATCTCCTCATTTCTGATGCAATCACGTAGGGAAACGCCAAGCATAGCTCTCTCCATTGCACGCTGGGTGATCTTGAGCCTCCTTATGTGACCTATAGTTAGCCACCACTTTTCACTGCCGCAAGTCATCCTTGGCAACACACACTGGTATACTTTCGTCTTGAGTAACGGAGCAGGCACAAAATGGGCATTCAACATGATTTTCGTCTTATCCATGTTCATACTGAGACCTACTCTTTGGGAAAAACTACGGATATCTTCGAGCATTGTGTTCAGGTCTTCTAAGGTCTCAGCCATAAGAACTATACCATCGCCAAAACGAAGGTGTGTTGTCTTGGCCAGTACTGTTGATGCCGAGTCCTTTCCAGTCTAAGAGTTTAAAGATCTCCGTAGTTCTGTAGTAATTTTGTCATAACCCGCAGCCTTCTTTTTTCAGCTGCTTGAGAGCCATACTAATCTCGTACAGGCTGACGTCCGGGATATCTTCGGTGTAGTGTCGGATAAGCTTGGCTCTATGGTCTTTAGCCTTGCTTTCAACAGGTGTCTGCGTGGAATATAACTGCCTATAGAAACTATCGATCTCCCTCAGAATTTCAGGCTTCGATGAAATGATGCGTTCGTTATCAGTTTTCAGTTTTCAGCTTTATCATCTTTGCACTTTAAACGGATCTCTCGCGAAACTTTTGGAAACTTTACTCCTCTTGATAGTCTCTTACGATTCCTATTAAATTGAAGAAGGTCACTCGTCAAATACTTAGTATCTGCCTATTAAGCTGCCGATAACGATGATCATCCGCTGAGCTCTAGAGCCTCATTTCACGACTCTGATCCATGAGTACGAGAGTTTGGTTGGAGAGTTTCTTTAGCTTGGGACGGCGGGTCTTAAAGATATAGAACCCTACCGTACGGACAGTATCCATCACCATGTTGTTTAGATTGTCCACATGTATGTTGTTCTCAAGGGTTTCGAAGCGGTTCTGAAGATATAGTTGAAAGCTTTCGGGGTTTTAGATATGAGCCGGTAATGGTCGGAGCGTGGGTTGTATCAGTTGAGGTCTTTCCAGTTTTACGTTGATATTCAATGTGCCACGTACCAATCGGTGATCGCAGTGACAACATTGAAAATTTGCTTTTTCGCCGATATGATAAAATCTCCGTCTGGACTGATCCAGGTCCACTTCCGGCTTTCAGGATTCCTGGAGAAGGACTTCATCATAAAGAGTTTCTCCTTCTCCATAAAGTCGGCCAGCATCTGGCCTCTGGCATTCCGTTGCCCAACTCCAAATTGCCCCACTCTCAGCTCATCACCGCATCGTTTTCCCAACTTTGCAGTAAACTACCCTATCATAACGGTGTACTGGGGTTTACCGTTTGGATATTCTGAGTATAAGGTACGCTACCCTGGTCGAAACCCTTCCAATTGTAATCACGTTGTTGACAAGGGACTTGTGGACGATGACCCGACACCACCTAGGGACTGTTGGTCGCCCTCCCGGTAGTATAGCAAGTTGCCGGATTTGAAGATTATCCCTCTGTTCGGACTTCAGATAACCCTATGATGTCCCAGTGTAACTTGCTAATAATCGGTTGACTTCGTGTCTAATCTCAGTTTGCGCGTGTTGTAAGTTGCCAGGTGCAGTTTTTGTGGTTGATGGCAGCCGAGCCGCACCCGGGGATTCTTAGCTTTAATTAGATCTTTCACGTAGTAACTATATTAGTTTCTCAATGATTTTCACATCAGCCAGCAAAGTTTTTAGAAAAAAGAATAGAGCATTTAGTTTTCACAGTGCATCACCACTGCAAATTGCAGAGAAATTGCAATGTGATTTGACAGGACGGAAATATGCCTATTCCACAATTCGCAGTCCGACTCTCCAAAGTTACTAACAGCCCAACAGGGCGATGCCCGCGGGCTGCTTCAGCAGCCCGCGCACCAGGGCGAAACACTAGTATTATATATAGCTCGATTACCACTGACTCACTGATTGACACAATTGTTCTCCCAGAAGGAGGTGGAAAAGGGTATAATGATGTTTGGGGAAAATGTGCAATATTCCAATCGAACTGGGGAAAAATTATGACATTTGGGAAAAACAAGATGGCGGCTGCGACTTTTTTGTTTTCCAACCGATTTTGTCCAAACTTGCAAGAGTGGTAGATTTTGACATTTAAAATAAGGAAAAATATTTAAAAAATAAAAAAACAAAATGGCGGCCGCTTTGGAGAGTTTTGAAAATTTTGATTTTTGGACCCCAAACCGCGGAGCCACAACTCTAAAGTGTTATTTGATTTAAGAAAAAAAACTTTATTGTTTCACCAAAATTACCCTCAAATTTTACCAATCGGGGAAACTTTTTAAAAATTCAAGATGGCGCCTGTCGTAGAGGCCATTTTGTTTGGGGTACGAAAACACGCCATTTTTAAAGTCGATTTTCTTCCAGATGGCAACACCGGAGCGCTTTGAGGTTCATAGAACGGCTATAGCTATAGGTACAAGGTATTCATTAGTAAAATATTTTTACCCCATTTCGGGGTAACTTTTGAGATTTACCCCAAAATGCAAAAAAGTGAAATAACCACTTTTTGACAATTTCGAGTATGAGGACTTGTGTATAGTCTGTATACAAATGACTTTATGGTATTTTGGTTGGCAACGTCTGGCAACCCTAGAAACTGCTAAGGAAAAAGACATTTTCGAGATACCCTTTTTTCAAGTCCTATTGCGGCGACTGGGTGCAAGTGAGAAAAAAAAACAAAACGTCATTGCACGCAGTTTATGTTGCTTAGTATAGGAAAAATAAGAAATATAAAAAAAACAACATGGCGGACGCGGTGGCGGCCATTTTGTAAATTTTATACATTTTTTAAATATGTCAAAGCTATTTTGAGGCAGTTTACGACAATTGAGAAAGTTGGCATGTATTGACGAATTATGCATATTATGAAGATGTATTGCCTCGTACAAAAAATTACCCATTTTTAGGGTACTTTTTGAGATTTACCCCAAAAAAGTGAAAAATGGAAAAAGCGGCATTTTTAAATATTTTTTATCAAAAACCATTAAATTTTGCGAATACTAATGGAATTTGACTATTTGTATATCGAAAAGATGGCAACACTGAAATTGAAAGAAGGATGAGTTTCCAAGAACCTTACATTTTTATTACCTAAAAGGAGCATTTGTAGATGTGTACAATGTACGGAAAAAGTATTCACAATTTATAAAACTATTACAAAAAAAATTAAAAGTGGAAGTCCAGGTCAAGATCCTCATGACGGAGAACTGCCCGCCAAAATGGTACTACATAGGTAGATGGTGCTCAAACTAAAGTTGTAGAGGACTCTAAGCAGATCCTGAAGCGAGAAAAAAAATCAAAATGGTCGAAAAACAAAATGGCCGCCATACAAATTTACAGAAAACCCAGCATATACAGCTCGATTACTCACTTACTGACTGACTCACTGATTAAAATAATTGTTCTCCCAGAAGGAGGTGAAAAATGGTATAATGATATTTTAAGAAAATGTGCAAAAAAAAACAATATGGCGGACGCGGTGGCGGCCATTTTGTAAATTTTTTACATTTTTTAAAATATTTTAAGGCTATTTTGAGGCAGTTTACGACAATTGAGAAAGTTGGCATGTACTGAGAAATTATGCATATTATGAAGAAGTATTGAAAAAAAAACCCATTTTTAGGGTGCTTTTTGAGATTTACCCCAAAAAAGTGAAAAATAGAAAAAGCAGCATTTTTTAATATTTTTTATCAAAAACCGTTAGATTTTACCAATACTAATGACATTTGTATTGGTAAAATCTTTGAGGAGCTCGATGGCGCAGTGGTTGAGCGCCTGGCCCAGCGATTGCGGAAGTTAAGCAACGTTCGCAAGGGTCGGTCATGGGATGGGTGACCAAAAATTTATTATCTCGAGCTCCTCCGTGCTTCGGAAGGCACGTTAAGCCGTTGGTCCCGGCTGCATTTGCAGTCGTTAACACCCACCAATCCGCATTGGGCCCGCGTGGTGGGTTATGGCCCGTCCTCCTTATCCACCCATAAGGAAGGCCTGAGCCCCAGCAGTGAGGACATAAAAAATGGCTGATGGACAATGACATTTGACTATTTTTATATCGAAAAGATGGCACTGGAATTTGAAAGTAAAGTTATTTTCCAAGTACCGCCACATTGTTATTACCAAAACCCCTCTTGCTTGCTAAAAATAAAAACGGATCGTTTCATCCCGCCTGCAATAATGAATCAATGAGCACCGCTTGCGGACTCGGAAGGGCGGCATAGAACCACCACCACCAAAGTCTTCTAAATCAGTTACATACAAACGACCGATCTCGCCCAATAAGGTAGATTTGACGAACAACACGAAGAAAAAACCCGAGCTACAAGCTAAATGCATTTTTGTGATGACACGGGCCATCAGATTACCTACTGCCTGTGACAAGTTCAAAAGTGAAGACGTTATCCAACGCTGGAAGTGGATCTGCAAGCGCAAAATAAGCTTATTAAAAGTCTGGTGCTCAACTTGCAAAGGCAGTCACCATAAGTTACTTCACCCTGATGTGATGTGAAGTGACGTGATGTAAAGCTGAAAAATCAACATAATACTCTACTATCCTTCTGTTTCTCACTTTGGACAGCGCACATCTGAAGACGGGGAAGTTATCTGTGAAATGTTTAGCGATTAATTTCACTCCACTTTTTCACACAATACTCAGTCCGTTAATATTTTGGATGACGTAGTGGACATGGACTCTTCCTGTGAAGATTGAAGTTGACACATTAGAAGTTTCCAAACTATTAGCATCACTCGACTTAAATAAGTCTGCCGGCCCCGACAATATCCCAGCAATTATAATTATTGCGAGTTGTTCCGAGTTCCTCTTAGTATCCTGTTTAGGCGTTCACTGGGTGAAGGCATTATGCCTGATATCTGGAAATCTGCCTTTATTACGCCAATTCACAAAAAAGGGCTTAAAAATGTAGTCGACAATTATAGACCGATTTCCAACCTTAGTTTGTTTGCAAAATTTTTGGAAAAAAACTGTCTACAAACAAGTCTACGCATCCGTTACGCAATCTTTATGTCCAGAGCAGCACGGCTTCGTTAAGGGCAGATCAAAGACGTCTGACCTTATCTTATGTAGCGACTTCCTGACAAAACATTTGACTGTACCGTCTCAGGTTGATGTAGTTTACACGGACTATAATAAATGTGTTGATCGTATTGATCACACAAAACTTTTACGTAAACTGCAAGCTATAGGTATTAAGGGTAATTTATTTAAATGTTTCTCCTCCTACGTTAAAGAAAAATTCCAGACTGTTGTTCTTAATGGCCACGCTTCTTCTCCCATGTTAATACCATCGGGCGTTCCTCAAGGCTCTTTACTAGGACCATTGCTCTTCAACATCTTCATAAACGATATCTCGTCATGTTTTACTCATGCCAAAATCATTATGTACGCTGATGACATGAAGGTATTGATGCCGATCAACTCAACTCAAGACGCTCAGCATCTGAAGGAGGGTCTCACTAGATTTGAGCATTACTGCCATGTTAACAAACTTGACATTAATGTCTCCAAATGCTATGTCTGTATTTATACCCGAAAATCTAAACCCATGTTATCATCTTACAAACTATTAGGCACTGATGTTACCAGAGTTACTACCATACGTGACCTAGGAGTAACCTTTGATAGCTAATTTGCTTTTTGATGAACACATAGACAACATTGTGGCCAAGGCATCTAAAGCTCTCGGCTTCGTTATGATGATGTTACACGATTCAACTCTATAAAAGCTCTAAAAATACTTTGCTGTGCTTACGTACGTAGTCATTTAGAATATGCCTCTCAAGTATGGAGCCCCTGTCACAAACTATATGAAACGCAAATTGAAAGGATTCAGAAACGGTTTCTGCGGTATTTACAGTAAATATACTCGTGATTACGATCAGCGATGTCGTAAGTTTCATTTTTACCACTTGTAGAAAGAAGACGCATTGCAGATCTATCGCACCTTCTCAGCATAGCAGGTGGCTCTGTTGATTGTCCTGAGCTTTTGAGTGGCATTAGTTTACGTTTAGTAGCTTCGTTCCGTAAACCTAACGTACTTCACGTTCCCTGGTGCAAAACGAAGTATCGGCGAAATTCTTTCTTTATCAGAACAAGCAGGTGTTTCAATAGTGTTGCAAAACAATTTGAAATAGACATTTTCAACACTTCTTCAAGTAAATTTAGGCGAATGTTAGGTAATAGTTATTTTTCTAACAAATATTTTTGAAAACTACTTCCTACTTATTTATACTTTAATTACTGGGTGTAATATAGGTACTTACCTTAAATTTTTAACATAATGTAGGCTAACACTGTTCTTATTAATGATTTTCACCTATATGTGGAAGCTTGTGATTGGCCCTTGATATTTATTTAAGTTAACCACTTTATTCTTAACCTAGCTGTAAGCTTCCCGAAGATTGTTAAAATAAAATAAAATAAAATGTCTGAACGCAGACGAAAAACGCATAGAAGAAAGACCCAAAGACTACCGCGACTACCGCAAACATCTGTTCGGCATCAGCAAGTTTCAAAAATGAGTCTTTTTGAAGGTGCTTCCCGTGACCGTCCAGGGAACTGAAGGCAACTTTAACACGTGTGCTCTGCTTGATGAAGGGTCAACCGTGTCACTCGTGGAGAGCAGTGTAGCCAACGTGGCAGGAGCCGGAAGGTGGAGCGTTGAGTTGGCGTTTCAGGATGCGGTGGGCGGCTGTAACAACCTGGCAAGATCGTCTCTTTCACGCTTATTATGACAGATACAGTATCCTTCAGCCTTGAATGAGTTCGTACGAAGAACTTCACGTTTCCAAGACACTCAACAGGGAATATGCATAAGTCACCGATTTTGATAAAAAAATTGAGATTGATCGCTGCGGATACGTATTAAAAACATGATGGAACAGAAAAACAATGTATTATTTTAGTTTTATCACACGATGAAATCAGGGGAACATAACGATTTTTTTTCATTTTTGGATATAATGCACTTTACAGTCAGATAGAATATTGAATGAGAAATAATATTTTGTATGACACATGTGTTGGCATGTTACCCAACACTATTTTTATTGTACATCACTGCTTCAATTGGAGGTTCGCTTCCCACTCTCTCTTCGTTTCCGGGCACCATTGCGTGTGGTTCGTGTTCCATACTTTTATAAGTAATTTGAGTTAAAATATACAAGTTTGTATGTGTCTTTTGCTTCCAAAAATAAACCCTGCCTTCAGTCAAGCTACCAGTGAGTTTCAATCATCTACAGTCATTCTACGTGCCATTCCACAACATGTATGTTGGTACTTAGACGCAAAATTTAGGGATATCATTTTTTTGGCTAACTCCATAAAAATCGTGCCTAAAATCATGGTTGGTGAAGTCACAAAACATGACCATTTTGTACAGAGTGTTTTCGGCGGGTGCTGATGCGTGCTAACTTCAAGTACCTAACTACATCACGAAAAAAAGGAAGGGAAAGGTTTTAATATTACAGTTGATTTTCTCACGCATTGTACTTTTGATTTGATACAAAAAAATGCTGCATATTCCCTATTGATGGCAATATGATTTCTTAATACGACCATCTCGATCGACAGACAATCCTCAATTCCTCATAGGCCAAGGTTATTGTCATTTGAATATAAGCCGAGAAATAAAAGAAGGCAGGAAGGATGAGCCTGTTGCCTCTCTCACTGAACTTAGTTGGATTTTGCATGAAGTTTCGTCGTCAATTTCGAGGAAGATTATGCCCGAGTTTGCTTGTCACTACAGTCCGAAAAAGAGGATGAACTTCACTTCTTATTAGAGAATTTCTTTAGACTTGATAGCATAGGCATCAGGAATTCTAAGCTACCTAGATATTCTCGAGAAGAATGACGAGCACTTCACATTATCGATACTAAGTCGAAGAAAATCGACGGCTCTGGGAGTCTGCTTTGCTGTGAAGAAACGATCACATCAAGCTTCCCAACCCAACAACAAGAGAAACGCCGAAAGTAGATTACGTTTGATTGAGAAGATAATGGATTTTGATCCGAGCTTCGCAGTAGACTTCACGAAGCAGACGCATAACATGTTGGAAAAAGATTATGCCAAGAAAACTGCTCAGGCACCAGTTGCTCGAGTTTGGCATTTCCTACATTTTGGCGTTAGAAATATCAAAAAACTTGGAAAACTTAGACTTGTTTTTGATGCGAAAGCCGAAACTCAAGAAGTGTCTCTGAATATCGAATTACTGACTGGCCCAGATATTTAGAATTCATTAGATGATGTCCTGGTTAGGTTCCGAAAAAGAAAAGTAGCCGTTACTACAGATATCAGGGAATTGTTCCTGCAGTTTAAGTAAATGATCAGGATCAAAATGCCCAGTGCTTCCTTTGGAGGGTTATGAAAAGAAAGAAGCTCTCAAAAACTTATAAGTTCACCTCGATGACCTTTGGTGCCACATCATCTCCATGCACAGCTACTTGTATTATTCGTCGTAATACTGATGATTTTGTTTCATGTCATCATCCACAAGCAGTGGAAACCATTAAGGAAAGGCACTACGTTGATGACTATCTCGACTCCACGGATAATTAACGAAAAGGGGATGAAGCGACTGATTGTGATTCATAAGGCAGGAGGTTTTGACTTAAAGTTGGGCCTCTAATAGACCCAGCAATTGGAAACCAGCCACAGATACTTTAGGGTTTGATCTCAGCTTTAAGTAGGTGGACAAAGAGATCAACGAAGGTTTGCGACCGCCAACAAATCGCGAGTTGCTAAAAATTTTAATGTCACTGGGTATGTTTATGTCCCTTCCTGATTAATTGAAAGATATTGCTGCAGGAAATTTGGCAGTCTACGATCAAATGGGATGATCAAATCGTCGCGAAGATGAACAAAGATTGGTATTGGTTCAGAAGCTTGAGACTTGCAAATTATTTTCAGTACCCAGATGTTATGGTTTCTCACAGATGACTAAGTTAAGATTACACATTTCTATTGACGCCTCTGAGCAAGCATTATGCCACTTTCGCTTACTGAGTAGAGATGACGATGTGGCCTTTGTAGCTGGGAAATATAAAGTTGCACCTGAAAACTGCAACGATCCCTAAGCTAGAGCTGCAGGTTGCTTTAATGGGATCCCGTTTAGGTCACACCATGAATGGTAAAAGCAAGAACAGAAACTCGAAATAGCAAAACGATTATTCTGGACAAATTCACAAATAGTTTGGAAATGGATTAATAGAAAGCCACGAAAACAGAATTTTTTATTAGTTTCTCTATAGTTTTAATGCTTAAACTGCAAAACCGCTTTGAAGCCCTTGAAAACAGCATATGCAATGAAGTTTCAGAGCTCAGCGGATGCTCATGCTATATAAGCAGCGCAAGACCGATCGTCGTGGAGATCTTTGGGGGAGGCCTATATCCAGCAGTGGATGTCGGGGGGCCGATATGATGATGATTTTAATATAAGCCAGCAAAGTTTTAGAAAAAAACAGTATTAATTTTCACCATGCATCACCGTCACCACACCGCACTGCAACTTGCAGACAAATTCCAATGTGATTTGATCGGATGGCATGGCAATAAATACCGCATTCCACAATTCGCAGTCAGACTGTCCAAAGGCCGCTGTTTACAGTCCAACAGGGCGATGCCCGCGGGCTGCTTCAGCAGCCCGCGCACCAGGGCGAAACACTAGTTATACTATATATAGCTCGATTACCACTCACTGACTGATTGACATGATTGTTCTCCCAGAAGGAGGTGGAAAAAGGTATAATGATGTTTGGGGAAAATGTACAATACCCCAATCGAACTGGGGAAAAATTATGACATTTGGGAAAAACAAGATGGCGGCTGTGGCGAAGTTTGTAACTTTTTTGTTTTCAAACCGATTTTGTTCAAACTTGCAAGAGTGGTAGATTTTGACATTTAAGATAAGGAAAAATATTTAAAAAATTAAAAAACAAAATGGCGGCCGCTTTGGAGAGTTTTGAAAATTTTGATTTTTGGACCCCAAACCGCGGAGCCACAACTCTAAAGTGTTATTTGATTTAAGAAAAAAAACTTTATTGTTTCACCACAGTTACCCTCAAATTTTACCAATCGGGGAAACTTTTTAAAAATTCAAGATGGCGCCTGTCGTAGAGGCCATTTTGTTTGGGGTACGAAAACACGCCACTTTTAACGTCGATTTTCTTCCAGATGGCAACACCGGAGCGCTTTGAGGTTCATAGAACGGCTATAGCTATATTTGAAGGATAAGCACACGAATCAACAGAGAAAAATAAATGAAAATGTTAAAAGATAAAATTCCACTTTTTTGTCCAAAAATCCGCGTTTTTAAAGGACAGCTACCGCATTTTCATTAAGCTCCTGTCCCTATTCCAAGCCTTTACTTGAGATGGCAATCCTGTCTGTGGCGCGCGAACACGCCCTCTCGCACCCCCTAGCGGTCGTTTCCCTCGAATTTCTACCTCCGGTTCCGCCTTCCCACCCCACCCCAGATCACTACATATGTAGCAGGCCACTGAGCAAGCAGCAGCCGTGCGCCGGAGGCGCGCTGGCCTCATTGGCGTTTCTTGTCTGGAAGAAGCAACACGTCTAAATTAATTGCTGCACTGCGCTAAATTGAAATTTTTAGTGGCTTGCTTTTGACTTCCGATTATGGAAGAGTTAAAGTTAAATTCTAATTTGACGGAAAATGGTGCAGCGATTAATGTTAAAGTTAATAATAGTGCCCCCGAATTAGGTGAACATTCTTCGTGGTCATCAGCGTCATCGATTTCGTCTACCGACTCCGAGCGCAGGCGATGCCGCCGGCGTCGCCGTCGGCGCCATGATGGCGCCAACAGTCGTTTGAGCAAACTGGAAAAAGCGGTAAAAGATCTTGCCGCGTCGGTAAGTGCTTTGCATGCTCGTAAGCCAGCTGATTTAGACAGTGACGCGGACGCTATTTCGATTTTTGCACCCGATGACCTAGATATTTCTGACCCACCTAAAATGGATAGTGCAAATATTAGTTTTAAACAGGAAACTACCCTCAAATCATCGAGTGCAAAAACATCAGAGGCACACGCGGATATGTTGCTCAAATTACAACATTTTGACACTGCGGATTGGTGTCAAGTCCGTTACGCAGAAGCCCAAAAATCTTATTTGGCTAGCCCTGGTTTTGTCGAGTTGGAGAGCAATGACATGTTAAAAAGATTCGATCGTAATAAAACGTTAGCCGCAACGGAAAAGACGTTAGCAGCGATTTGTCACGCGTTAATCATTCAAAACGAAAAATTGCAAGAAGGCTTTTTATCTTTAGTTTCGTGGATGAGTTCACATCAAGAAATCACAACCGAAAGTGTTACTGCAAAAATTAATGAAATTTTTTTCGGGTGATTACACAAAAACTAACCTAGATTTATTGCAAATGGTATGCGGGCGCCGTGCAGATATAATACAACAGCGTCGTGACGCTCTTTTGCACAATGTTAAAGATAAATGTGTTAAAGAAAGTTTAAGGAAAATACCTCCAACCTTGCATCATCTTTTTGATGATCAAAGGTTTTCAGAATGTGTTACCAAGAATGGTGGTATTGATAAAGTTTTTGTACAGGCGGTGAACTTTCTGGTGTTTCCAGGAGGCCTCTTGCGCAAAGAGGTTCTCAGACGGGGTCCAAGAGAGCATACAACGTGTCGTCTAATCGTTCGAATAAGGCGACAGCGGCAGCGGGACGTTCAGGCTCCGCAAGCTACGCTCCCCCTGCGCAAGGGCGTAAGCGTAAGTTGGACTCCTTTCGCATCAGCCAAGCTGACAAGTATTATAAGAACCGCCAGGGTAAGCGTTCCCAACGTCGTTCCGACTGACTATGCAAATTTTCATGCGGGCCAATTAAAACATTATGTAGACCGTTTGAGAAAGTGGGGGGCACCGAACCATGTTTTGAAAATCATAACGGGATACAAGATTCCTTTTTCAAAAAAGCCTCCTTTAGTGCACCCATCTCGATTGTCAGATTCGTTCCATACTCGGGAATCATTAGCGTTAACAGATCAAATAATAGAGATGCGACGCCAGGGAGTATTGGAAAAGGCACCTTTAACACCCAGCTTTGTTTCGAACATTTTTCTGGTGCCGAAGGCGAACGGCACACAACGGCTGGTGTTCAATTTAAAACGTTTAAACGAATATGTTTACACCAGCAAGTTTCAGTTGGCCAACATGTTTCGGGTCCCCGATTTTCTCCAACCAAACGATTGGCTAGTGAAGCTAGATCTCCACAACGCTTATTTTCACGTACCTATCAAAGTGGAGCACCGACGCTTCTTAAGAATCATTCTGCCAAATTGTTTCCACCAGCTATGGCAAATGACCTGCTTGCCATTCGGGTTATCAACAGCGCTGAAGGCGTTTGCAACCCTGACAAATTGGATCGCGGAGATTTTGAGGAACAGGGGGATAAGAGTCCTGGTTTATCTGGACGACTTCTGCCTGGTTCACCAGAACAGAGAGGTCTTACAACAGCAGTTAAGTTTTACAATCGCCCTTTTTCGCGAGTTGGGCCTAACAATCAACTTTCAGAAGTCTGTTCTCATTCCACAACGATCTCTAGAGTTCCTGGGAAATCTGTGGAAGCCTTGGGTCAACAAAAAATGTTTACCTTTGGTAAAGGTACAAAAACTTCGGCAGGTGAGTCGCATGCTTTTGTTGCGAAAAAAGGCGTCTTTGAGACAAATTCAGTCTTATTTAGGCCTTTACAACTTCGCGAGCTTTGTTGTTCCCAGGGGTCGCCTCAACACCAGGCCTCTTTTACTCTACAGCCACCAACGCTTACACGACAGTCCTCATGCAGTGTTCGTGAACGCCTTCAGTCGGGATTGGAAGTTTCAGATAGCGTGGCTATTTCCTCCTCCGAATCTCGTCCCTCGTGTGTTAGCTCACTTAAACAAGGCAGTAGGTGTATATCTATTAGTGGTACCGAGTTGGACAAAGGTCTTTTGGCGAGGCGACCTGAGGAATCGAGCGTCGGAGCCGCCGATTGTGATAGACGATCTCCACGAGGTGCTGATAGATGTTCATACTCAGTGTCCGCCCCCGAATGTCAGGCAGATGACTTTAGAAGTTTGGAGAATACAGGGTGGAGTTCCATGTTAGACGCGTGGGATGACGACCAGAAACGTTTGCTGTCGAGTAGTTGGAGGAAGTCTACCTTGAATACGTATAGGCCTGCATGGATAAGATGGGCTGGTGTAGGTGGGCTGATAATAATGGAGTTCTCAAAAATAATCCAAATCCTCAACAATTGGCTAGGTTTTTGTCAGACCTGTGTCTAAAAGAACAGTTATCATATAGTTCCATTGCTCTTCACAAATCGGTTGTGTCGATGTTCTGTCCTCAGCAGCCTCCACTAAGTTCTCATACTATAGTAAAGCAAACTCTAAAAGCTATCGCTCTGCGCAAACCCAAGCCGTCACGTACTCCTATTTGGGATGTTAAAATTTTATGTGATTATTTTGTAAATATGAACCTATTAGTGATAGTTTGTACGAAATTTCAAAGAGATGTTCTATATTATTATTATTGTGTTCTGGTCGCAGGGTACATGATTTGACCCTTTTGAAAATCGGTAGGCAAAATTGTGAATTTAATGACAACCAAATCATATTTTGGCCGGCTTATGGCTCTAAGACTGATACAGCTAATTATCGTCAGTCAGGTTGGCGTTTGTTTAAATGTCCATTCAACCGAAACATTGACCCTGTGTTCTGGGTAAATAAATTAATTTCGATATCGGGTTCTAGACGGGGTAGTTTAGACAGGCTTTTCATTTCAACGACTGGTGAGGTTAAGCCAGCTACACGAACGATCATAGGTCACTGGGTAAAGGATGTTCTCAAGGATGCTGGAATAGATAGTTCACCTGGTAGTGTTAGATCCGCTGTTGCGTCTGCCAGTTGGTTAGATAATCATAATATAAACGAAGTATTGTCTAGAGGTAACTGGAGAAGTGCGACTACATTCCACAGATTCTATAAGAAAGAGATTTTAACTAGGAGTAGGATTAATTGTAACCCAGTATCTGATTGCTTCCAACCTTTGCCATAATTTTAATTACTTATTGATTTTCTTATAATTTTTGTTATGTACAATGTATAAGTACACTTGTGATTTCTAGGTTCTTGATCTTGTTGAGTTCTATTATTTTTGTAGCTAATTAAATGAAACAAAGAAGGTAATAATTACAATAATGTATTTCTTTGCTTATATTATATAATATTTCAATCACATTGGCGTTTTTCCTTAACATAATTCTTCAGCAGCCGATAACAAACACATCTCAAGTAAAGGCTTGGAATAGGGACAGGAGCTTAATAGAAAATTTTTACCTGAAAATAAAATTTAGATTAAGCTACTTACCTATTCCAAGCCTTATTTTTATTGCTGTCTGCTGAGTAGGTGATCTATACATCACTTAGGTAAGTACCTTTTAAGTAATCTGCATGAAACTGAAGGTCCAAACAAATTATCGGACGCGGCTTATGGACGCGGCTTACTGCCGCGGCTGATAAGTGTGCACACTCTCATAGTATCCTGCGTGCCAGATCGCTATCGGACGTCCGATGACGTCATATTAGTCTATGGTTACGTCCGCGACCTACTACATCCGATAGTTTGCACACCTCAGATCAGCCGCGGCAGTAAGCCGCGTCCGATAATTTGTTCGGACCTTGACGCTTCATAAATGTTTATAAGTTTCTTTAACAGGTTTTTAGAGGTCTCGTTCATCGTAAGTCCCACCATGCTCTAGGATTATAACTGCGTCAACTCTACACCTAGCAGTTATGACCATTTCTGACCACCAGTACATACCATACTGTGGATCAGACTAGGCAATAGGCATACGAGTCCTTGCCTACTCTACTCGTATGCCCTCGAATCAGGGCAATAAAAATACTGAGATCCAATGAGGCCAGCGCGCATTAGCGTATAGTTGGCAGACTCACCATGGAATTAGAAGGTTTTGACTAGGTCAAAAAATTGTTAATAAATAGTGATAAATAGTGAACTATAGCATATAAATAGTGATACTATGATTCAAAAGATATTTGAGTATCTTGGTGAGGCTGCAAACTTGACGTCAAGTTGGCAGACACCTTAAGAAATACAGTTCGTATCATTATGATTTATATGCCAAAAAATTGTTAGAAAATAGTGAATCGTATTCGCAAAATTTCAATAACATTGCTTCAATACAAGCCGAGATATTACGGTCTCTAAGTGGGCTGCTAACTTGACGTTTCAGGCAATAGCGATTCCAGAGAAACGGGTACAAGTTTTAAACAAATAAATATATCAAAAAATTGTTAGTGAAATTGTGATTCCTACGATATAAATAAAACAAGAATTCTTCATTGCTATTTTCTAAAAATCAAATGTTAACTTTTACATAATACTCTGAATAGGCTGTCGATCAATATTGAACTTTGCTCCACAGTAATAAGGTTCAAACTTCATTGCAATCATGAGGTGAGTACTATCAAGCAAAAAAAGTGAGATTAATATTTTTAGTCATATCCTCGAATTATTATTACCACTTGTTTTATTAATTAAACGTTGGTATCAAACAATAACGATATTCATCAATAACAATAGCGCCATCTCTCGGAAAAGATTGTCAATTTCTCAGTTATAATTTAACGTTAGGTGCCTATTTATGTATTAGGTATTATTTTACTTAATTATTTTTGAAATTCAAAAAGGCAAATCATAGCGTGCCAACCCTTACACATTTAGTCGTTGCGTCAACTGTCTATTTTTACGAATGGTGGCTTTTGCGCCAACAATAAAGGCGATGATCGACTGTATAAAGACTAGTAGGCTGTGCTCTGGTCAGTACCTTACTCTTAATTCAATATTATTAATTTAGGAGAAACTATTAATATTTTCTACTTATATTACTTCCTACCTACTCACATACCAACTGATACTCATTTTACTCTCATAATAATATATATCTACAAGGTGTTTGGTAAAAGCCTTATAAAGCCGAATATGGTAGATAGGGACCATCAAACTGAACAACTTTTACTATGGGACCAACTCTGAAATCGCGAAAAAAAAATCAGCTGTTTCATACAAAAATTAATAACGAAAATATCAAAATGTATGAAACAGCTGATTTTTTTTTCGCGATTTCAGGGTTGGTCCCATAGTAAAAGTTGTTCAGTTTGATGGTCCCTATCTACCATATTCGGCTTTATAAGGCTTTTACCAAACACCTTGTATAATCTCACCAAATAATAATAATATCTTTATTCTACCTAATACATAAATAGGTACTACCTAACGTTAAATTATAACTGAGAAATTGACAATATTTTTCGAGAGATGGCGCTATTGCTATGATTGTTATTAATAAATATCGTTACTGTTTGATACCAACAATTAATTAATAAAACAAGTGTAATAATACACGATTGCAATAAAGTTGGAACCTTATTACTGTGGAGCAATGTTCAATATTGATCGACAGCCTATTCAGAGTATTATGTAAAAGTTAACATTTGATTTTTAGAAAATAGCAATGATGAATTCTTGTTTTATTTATACCGTAGGAATCACAATTTCACTAACAATTTTTTGATATATTTATTTGTTTAAAACTTGTACCCGTTTCTCTGGAATCGCTATCGCCTGAAACGTCAAGTTAGCAGCCCACTTAGAGACCGTAATATCTCGGCTTGTATTGAAGCAATGTTATTGAAATTTTGCGTATACGATTCACTATTTTCTAACAATTTTTTGGCATATAAATCATATTGCATGATCCATTATGCATGAGGGGGGGGGTTTGCCATAATCGCCACGCTTGGCAGGCGGGTTGGCGATCGCAGTAGGCCAAGGTTTTTTGGAGACGCTGCTGCCCGTCTCTTGAAGGCTATGCTCCCTTAGTCGCCTTTTACGACACCCACGGGATGATAGGGGGTAGTGCTATTCTAGGCCGGCACATACACGGCCAAATCATATCAATCATATCAAACACGGCAAAATCATACCAAATCATATTGATATGAACTGTATATTTCTTAAGGTGTCTGCCAACTTGACGTCAAGTTTGCAGCCTCACCAAGATATTCAAATATCTTTTGAATCATAGTATCACTATTTATATGCTATAGTTCACTATTTATCACTATTTATTAACAATTTTTTGACATAGTCAAAACCTTCTAATTCCATGGTGAGTCTGCCAACTATACGCTAATGCGCGCTTCCGGCGCACGGCTGCTGCTTGCTCAGTGGGGTGGGAAACCGGAGGTAGAAATTCGAGGGAAACGACCGCTAGGGGGTGCGAGAGGGCGTGTTTCGCGCGCCACAGACAGGATTGCCATCTCAAGTAAAGGCTTGGAATAGGTAAGTAGCTTAATCTAAATTTTATTTTCAGGTAAAATTTTTCTATTTTGCTCATCTGGCAGCACTGTCACTCATTCAGTTTTCTGTCAAGTCAAGTCTGTCCTCCTGACTCTGTGTCTGTCATTCATTCATTTCAAATATTTCTATTCCACTCTACTTGATGATTGGAAATAATTTACGAAAATAAGTGTATTTTTTATGCGTAAGTCGGATTTATTTATGTTTTTTCTCCATAATAAGAATAAAGGTTTATGTTTCGAAACCAAAAATGGATAAATTATATGATAATTTAGACAACTACGAGGACGAAAACATTGTTGATGAGGTAAGTCAAGTCGTTTTTAGCGCGAAATTTCTTTTCTAACCAACCTTTTGTGGCTGTCAAAGTAATTAGTAATATAATTGTCTTTTCAGTATCTTCTCTAATTAGTAATCACATCCATTTCTCATTGATTGCATTTGTTATAAATATCCGTCATATTTCAGCTCAGGAGAGAGAATGGTGAACTAAAATGCAAGCTTGAGGAGTATTCTGTCGCGATTGACAAACTCCAAAAAGTAAGTTCTTATTCTTATTTACCCATATTTTCTGCTTAGAGCTGACGCGCACGACCAACTTTTGTCTCCGTAACTAAATTGTCTCTCACATCAAGTCTACGGTTGTAGGGAAGTGCACGCAAGGCCGTCTTTAACCTATTTGAGGCCTTGGGCACATTAGGATAATGGGGCCCCTATGACCTTGACTTGGGTTACCAACAAAGTAAGAGAGGATGCCTGTATATGAGGCACAAAATGCCAGATTTTTTAGAAAAATGCTTATCTAGGTAGTATAGCAAAAATCGGCCGCGAAGCGCGATTATTAGTCAGTTTCATTCACTAATCTTGTAATGTTATATTACCTGTCTTTAGTCAAAAAAAACGGCCGCGCAGCGCGATTTTTAGTCAGTTTAATCCAATAATCTCGTTATTTTGCCTGTCTACCTAAAGTAAAGAAAACGGCCGCGCAGCGCGATTTTTATACGTAATCTTAATCAGCCTTATTCACTTATCTTGTAATCTTGCTAAGACACATTTAATAAGAAAATAAATAATCCACAAAAGTAACTATTTTAGAATAGTGATTAAAAATCTATGTGGTTTGAAGAGGTAATCTTTTAGATTTGTTTTTTTTTTTCGTAATATAATAAGCATCCCAAGAAACAAGGGGCCCCTATCGATCGCGGGGCCCTGGGCAAGTGCCCAGAGTGCCCAATGGGAAAGATGGGCCTGAGTGCACGCACGTAGCGAGCGACAGCCGGCAGACAATACAAACCATGTGAGAGACAAATATTAGGGTCGGAGAGTCAGATTCGGGGACAGTTGTGGAGACAAAAGTTGCTCTTGGGCACTGTCTTAAAGTTACAAAATTGGTTAGATGAATAAGTTTTAGAATGGATGTGCATTGATATTTTAGAATATTTTGCAGGATTTTGATACACTTTCTTCAGAATTTAAGAAACTGGAAATGAATTACTCATCATTGCTTAAAACAGCTAAAGAAGAGATTGAAAGAAAAACACAAATTATCACAAACCTTAACATAGAGTAAGTGCAGTCCCCCATTCCATGACACAGTTGTTTAAGAAAATCTAATTGTTATTTTCATTTAAGATTATGTTTCACAGGAAAGACATGATGGTGTTGAACGCGATACAAAATAAAAATGTGCCTAATCTAAGAAGGATGGGCAGATACGTGCCCAGTTCAAGAAGTAAAGATCAAAGTATTGATCTAAATAAAACTAAAGTGTCAAACATTGAAAGTGTTAAAACCAGAGAAACTACAGAGAAGGAAAGGTAAATCAAAACAAGAAATACATTTCTTTTTTGTATAAATATTCTTATTTTATCTTGCTATGGTTTAACACGTTCCCTGTCCCCATTCTGGAATTGTCACAAGTCCCTTATATTAAAAAAATACATAAAAAAGGAATCACCCTGAACACTACTAAACTACCACCTCCCCATACTAAACAGTTGAATTATTCTGCTATGTCCATTAAAAAGAAGCTCTTAGATGAAATTGAATATGATTCTGCTCATATTTGATTCATGAACTTGCTAAAATTTGGTAAAAAATGTGCCATGTGATTAATTATAAAAATAATTTGCATGTTTCAAAATTTAGCCTTAAAAGGGTGACAGAGGGCTGCCTTTGCTGACTGTACATAGCCGTTTGGGATATTACGTGGTGGATATTTAAGTGTCAAATAAATTGATGAATTAAACCTATTTCAGAATGAAGCATAAGCATATGTCTTCTGAAGAAACATTGACCAGTGCAAGCACTGACATCGTTTCAAGTTGTGCCAACAAAACTGTGGATAGATTAAGGAATACATATCAAGATGCTAAAGAGAATGTTGTAGAAGTAGAAACTAAAGTGTCCAGACCTAAGCCCCTGGGTATAAGTAGTAGACGTAAGTCTATGCCGGCTATAAGGTAAGCTAATGTTTAGCCACTAAAGATCTATTATCATTTTAAGGTTATCCTTAACATTAAAGTTACCTTATTTTAGAAGCCCACACTTGATCTTTTACTGAGTCTCCGAGGCTTTTACTGAGTAACAAATTCACTTTTGATAGCATTGTGTTTTCAAAGTTTGCAAATTGATGTATAGTTTTAGTGGTATCACTGGGAGACAACATACTAACATTCTATCTTATTTTCTTAGGTCTGAAGTAAAGTTTAGTTCTGATGAAGATGAGGATAGTTACTGTTCTGCTGGTGACAAATACCAGAATACAAACCATAATATTAAACAACAAAATATGTTAAAAACACTTCATGATAAGAATAGATTACTAGATGACAGGCATAGAACTTCAGAAACATCCAGTATGGATGATAAATTCAACTATCGTGAATCAACCAAAGATTACAGAACCCGAAATAGCAGATATGATAATTATAAAACCAGGGAGAAATTTGATTCACAAAGGTATAAAAGACATTTAAGTCCTGAGAGACCCCGGAGAACTACTAGAAATTCTTCAAATGAACGTAATAGCAGGCAAGAGTACACTAGACATAGAGTCTTGGAAAGTCCCCCCCTTGATAGATTTCACAGTTATCAGCGACGAAACCGTGAAGCTAGATCAAGGTATGAAAATAATGAATATTGTCATAATAAGAGAAACAGAGATCGCAGTCCAGACAATTATTCTTCAAAACACAAATCACATCATGACAGGGAAGAACCTTTATGTAAAAGAAGGAGAAATGACTCTATTCATAATCGAGGAGAAGATAGAGGATGGGATATGGACCGAGGTTCTATACAAATTTCTGTTTCTGCTGAAAATTTGAGTAATATGTATTGTCAGTCACCAGATTATTCAGTATTACAAGACCCTGCCACAATACAGCCCATCAGAGGTCAGTATTTTTTTATATCATATATTTTTTGTAAGATTGTTATTTAATGGTAAATGCATAAACTAGTTTACTAAGGAAAACCCTAATATTTATATCTAAGGTTAAAGAATAAGTACTATGGTAGAAGTTGCCGTTGTGTCATTTTGTAAACCGCTCACACGCTCGGTATGACAGTCAGGAGTCGCGAACGAAGTCGCAGGTGGAAGCTAGTATCCTTACAAAAATAGAACTTGTCTGGTCTGAAAATGTCACTTGGACCAGTCTGGTTCCAGGCCCTGCCAATGTCTGAATGGTTTACTACGTCACTAGCGTAATGTAACACCGCTTTCCTGCGCGACTATACGACGTGAGACGTGACCGTCTTGATCATGATATGTCTGCATAAACTATGAATTCCAAAGACTGATAAATAAAAGATGTAACGCGTAACGTATTTGTGAACACAGCCTAATTGCTATGTTTAGTTACGGACGATCAAAATGAGGCTAAGAAAAGGTATTATCTATGTAGAAAAGTTACCATTTAATTAAACATGTAACACGATTTTCATTTATCTCTTACAGAAATTAGAAATACTGCTGTGACTCAATTAGAAGATCCAAGATTATACAGTAAAAGATATGTCTCACATCAAGGTGATAAAGGCGCGTTAACAACAGTGGTGGGAAGGAATGTTGATTTGAAGGTAATTGACACTTCAAATTGGGACATTGAACATGTTGAAGTACCAAAGGCATTGAAACGTAGACCATCGCAGTGTAGTGAAGACTTAGTCCACAACATATATATGGATATAGACAATCCTGTCTCTAATGTGTCTATGGAATCCGGCGAAATAATCACTGATGACTTAGAAATATTTCAAACACAGCAATCATTTCCGTATCAACCTTACAACTCTAATCCCAGTAGCATTGGATCTAGTAAATGTTCTAGTGCTTCCACTGAGAAACAACCTATCAAAGACTTAAGTAGTTATACGATTCCGAAACTGAGAAGAGAACCGGAAGCTATAAGCTGTAAATATAGCAATGATACTAAACAGGTAGAAAATAATGCAAGTAAAATAATTTGTACAGATAATATTCCTAAAAAGCAATCCACCCTTATAACTGAAAGTTTGCTACCAAGCTGTAAATCTAGCAATGATACTAAACAAGTAGAAAATAAGGCAAGGCAAAAGATCTATACAGATAATATTCCTGAAAAGCAAATCTCCCTGATAACTGAAAAAGTATTTACAAGCAGTAAATCTAGCAATGATACTAAACAAGTAGAAAATAAGTCAAGTCAAGAAATCTGTACAGATAATGTTCCTAAAAAGCAATCCACCCTCATAATGGAAAATGTGCTGCCAAGCTGTAAATCTAGCGATGATGATACTAAACAAGTAGAAAATAAGGCAAGTCAAGAAATCTGTACAGATAATATTCCTAAAAAGCAAGCCATGCTTATATCTGAAAATGTGCTACCAAGCAGTAAATCTTGCAATGATACTAAAAAAGAAAATATGCCGAGTCAAGAAATCTGTATAGATAATATTCCTAAAAAGCAATCCACCCTTATAACGGAAAATGTGCTGCCAAGCAGTCAATCTAGCAATGATACTAAACAAATAGAAAATAACGCAAGTCAAGAAATTTGTATAGATAATATCCCTAAAAAGCAATCCACCCTCATAACCGAAAATGTGTTGCCAAGAAGTAAATCTAGAAATGATACTAAACAAGTAGAAAATAAAAGTCAAGAAATCTGTACAGATAATTTTCCTAAACAGCAATCGACTCTTGTAACTGAAAACGTGCTGCCAAAAGAGTTGTCTGAAAAATATAATTCAAATAATAATAATGGAATGACTTTGATAGTAGACAGAGATGAATTTAATACTCAAGAATTCGAACAGGAACATTTAAAACTAAGAAATAAACCTACAGTGGAAGGTGATTTGGAGTTAAGTGATGAAACAAGTGACAACATTGACATTCAGAAGAAAATAATCCCTGAAGATGAATCTACTGCTACCAAATATGTACCTAAAAGAAATCAAGTTGAGTGTAGTCAAATTCAAGTCCATAACGATAACAAAACAACTTGCGATGTCACTTCCAAAGGAAATACAAAAACAATTAGGTCCAAACGAAAAACTCAAAAGAAAGAGTTAGCCAATAAAGAAGAAGTAGATAAAATCACAGAAAAAAGAACAAGACCAAAAAGACACAAAAAAGAGGCAAAAGAAATAAAGGAAAAGTTTTGCGAATTATTTGGTGATACCACTAGTAGTTTGATAACTCCGGAAGATTTAGGAATACCAGATCCACAAGCTCAAAGTCAGCCTTCTGATAAATACATACTTATTTGCGAAGATGCTCAAGATGCAGTTTTGATGAAACCTCTTGAATCCGTGGACACTAACGCTCCTTTATCAACAATGATTTCTTATGAATCTGCTGAAAAAGATAAAGAAATCGAAACAATTGTTAAATGTAAGACTAATAAGGTTAACAATGATACTCAGAAGAAAAAAATAAAGAAAACAGACTTAGAAAGAACTGTCTCTACAAACAAAAATGAAATTCACTCTGAAACTACCGATGACTCACCTGAACATAATATAAAGTTCTTACATATGCATGAGGAGCCAGATTCAGAAAAGATAGCAGTCACAGATGAAACTGAAAATGTTCCCACCCTGAAGCCAGGCTTACTTAAAGCACTGGCAACTTCAACTCCTTACAAAGAAATTATAGAAAACCCAGTAGTTATAGATGTAGTATCTACTACATCCACTCCAAACGCAGATTGTGTTAACAATTTCACACACGACGTTGTAGTAAGTGTCGATGACACAGCTACAGATCAGTTTTCGAATAATGAAACATTAGACTCGCAAACTGAAGTGGATGCTCCCGATGTTAGAATTTTCGTGAAAAGGAGAAGAAAAATTCTTAGAAAATCTAAATCTTAATGTGATAAGAATATAGGACGATTATGTAAATACTGCTAATATTATTCTGAAGAAAAAACTAATCTTGTGTTGTTAATGTATTTTTTGTTGTTGTCACTTTGGTATTGACATAAGTATCAATGCTTTGTGTCAACTCTCTAATATATAGTTTTATGTAGAGTATATTCCTTTCTTGCCTTTAGTATAAAATTGTTGGCGGGAACAGCTTTCAAGTTAAAAAGATACATAGGATATTATTGAAAGCATCGGAAACAATAATTTTATTGTCCAAAATCGCAAGCGTGATGCCCGCTTTTCTTATTATTAATTGATAAACTTAAGATCCGCTGTCCCATGTCAAACTGAAAATAATTGGTGGGCCAAATGCATATTGACCGTAGAATCAGTGGGCCGCAAACAAAGACTTCTATGTTCCAAATAGTCCAATCAATAAAGGAGTTGTAGAGTAGAATGCATGACAGGGGACCTAAGTGATTTCTTCGGAAACTTGTTCAAGGTGCTTAGGAAGTTAACATACTTAAAAGTCCTGACCTCAGAGAAGGGAAGTAAGGGGAGCAGGCATACCTACGAAAAAAGCGTACATACCTACTTCATTGTTCTCCATTGTAATGGAACAAAACATGGCGGCTTAGCTTAGTGTACATACACCTTATGTTAACAGCATAGAGTTGAAAATTGTAACATGTGACAGGAACAAAATATGGCGGACATGACACGCGCCTGACGTCACGAATGCTTTGTTATTGCAGTTTATGCCTGCTCCCCTTACTTCTCTTCTCTAAGGTCCTGACGACTCGGAGGTGAGCCGGAGTGGGGAGGGGGGAGGAAATGTACTATTTTTGAGTTTTTCGCTAATATCTGAGAAACGGTGCGTTGTTCATTTTGGGAAACATTTTCAATAATGAAATGAATGCTTATAAAATTATCTATAACTAGTTCTGTACACTTTGTTCGAATTTCCAACCGTTTTTGGGCTACTCGCTCAGGAAATTTGGATAATGGGCAAGATGGCCAAGGGAGTTGTTCTACACACCATCTACCAACGAATGATATATCATTTTTTAGAAAGGCCTTTTTTAGACCAATATTAACTGCAAACAAACTTTAAATCAATCGTTAGTATTTTTGCAGTTAAAGATCAATTAACTTCCGCATGCGTCTTCCGGAGTGTGTAGCTCGAAAATTATTGGAAATAGGAAAAAGTGTATAAAACCAAAATTGTAGAAAATTTTATCAGCTTGAACATTTTTGCCACAACGCACCATTTTTGAGATATTGGCTAAAAACCTAAAAGTGGTACCTTCTTCCCCCCCCCCCTTCCACCCTGCGGCTCACCTTCGATACGGACTTTTAATATGTTCACTTCCTAAGCACCCTGAACAAGTTTCAAGAGAAATGGCTTAGGTCCCCTCGCATGCAATCTACACCCCCTTTTGGGTCATTTATTGACTGAACTAAAAACTTAATTTGAAAGAAAAATAAAACTCATTGCATAGGAAGTACTAACTTTATGGGGCTTCCTAACAGAAAAAATCGGCCAATTGCGAGTCGGACTCGCGCACGAAGGGTTCCGTACCAAAAAACGGCAAAAAAAAAAAAACACGTTTGTTGTATGGGAGCCCCCCTTAAATATTTATTTTATTCTGTTTTTATTATTTGTTGTTAAAGCGGCAACAGGAATACATCATCTGTGTCAATCATCAAATTTCAACTGTCTAGCTATTACGATTGATGAGATACAGCTAGGGCTTGCAAATATTCGACGAAATCAATATTCGAATATTCGAAATTTTTTTAAGGAGGTATTCGAATATATTCGAATATTATTCGAATATTTCTGTAAAGTAAAACAGGTGGTCGTTATTATTAAATATTGTTTATTTTTGAAATTAAACCAACGTTAAATGCTTCGTTTAATAGAGCGCATTTTGTAAGATTTATCATCAATTGACTTTTGCATTCGCCCCACAGTTTTAGGTGTAAAACTTCTTTATAGGGCCATAAATCTTTACGTGGGTAATTATTTTATACTTATTAGTCCGTTTTTATAAGTATGTTTTGACTTGAGTCCGATTTTTATACTTTTTAGTTCCTTTTTTAAACGCGTTTCTTTTTGTCAGTAAATATTAATTTTTTGCTTTTTAGTATAATCTGTGCTTTTTTCTCTGGTGTTTTCCGACTTCATCATCACACCAGGGTTTGACACTATTTTTCAACAGAGTACTTGTCAAGACGAATCAAACGACCCAAAACTCGATGAATTTATATGGTTTCTTTTTTTATCGGAAACTGGGCAGGCATTTGACTACCATCTTGCTTGGTAAACACGATGTGGTCTAAGGTGTAGCACACTTGCCCAAGAAATGCCTATTCACTGTTACCTTGAAGAGACAAAGGTTGTAACTATCGGGAAACATATGAGTAGCAGCGCAATCCATTCTTCAGCAGTCAAATATATTGGCAAAGCGCTTGGTACGGACCCTTGTAGCATCTACTATGTAAGGAAGGGTGATATGCTAACCTGCGTCTGGTACCCCGATGGTGGAAAGGGGCTAGAGGAACAAGGTTGTGCAGTTCCCTCGCACACTCTTTAACTTTGCGACGGTGACTAAGGCTCTGAAGTTCTGCCGCAGCCAATTTTCTGGCTTTCAATCTGTTTTGAATCAATTCAGGAAGTTTAAGCTGATACTTAGCAGAACCATCCCTCAGGTGACAACAGTACTCCATGATTGGACGAATCTGCGCGTTGTATAACAGAAGCAGTTGGTTAGTTGAGAACTGAGAAGTACCGCTTAGCCCGTGAGAGGGTGGAATTTAATACAGAATTCCTGTGGTTTTCTTCCGGCTCCATCATCAGACCCTGGACACTATTTCCTAACAGAATACTTGTCAAGATGAATCAAACGAGCCCTAACTCAATGGATTTGTATGGTTTTATTACAGTGTGTGAAACATGGGCACTAACTCAAAAACACTATTTGAATCTCAGAACATGCCAGAGGAACATGGAAAGAAGCCTAACAAGTGTAACGCTGAAAGACCGGCAAAAATCAGAGGAAATGAGAACAAAAACGAAAGTATAAGATATAATAAGGAAAATAAGACAGTTAAAATGGCAATAGGCGGGTCATATGGCAAGAGAAAGCAAGAAAAAATGGACCAAAATTATAACAGAGAGACGGAAAAGGAAAAGTGGAAGACAAACCAAAAGATGGGCAGATGATATTATGAAAACTGGAGGAACACTTTGGACGCGAAAAGCAAGAGATAGAACAAAATGGAAACAGCTGGAAGAGGCCTACGTGTTGCAATGCAAGACACGATGCTCACTAACGCCAAGAAGAAATAAAATGTATTTTGTTAATTATTAGTGCCAATGTTAATATGTTTGTGTTATTTGCTTAATGTCAGCAATAAAGTAAAGTATTACAGAGTTCCTGTGGTCTTCTTCCGGCTCCTTTATCCGACCCTGGCCACTATTTCCTAACAGAGTACTCATCAAGACAAATCAAACGAGCACAAACATGGGGTCACATTTATTACAGAGTTCCTGTGGCCTTCTTCCGGCTCCATCACCAGACCCTGGAAACCGTTACCCATCTCCTTTTAGAGTACTAGTCAAGACGAATCAAACAAGCCCAAACCAGATGGGGTTGCATGGTTTTATCAAAGAGTTCTATTGGCCTTCTTTCGGCTTCATCAGACCCTGGACACTACTTCACAACAGAGTACGTGTCAAGACGAATCAAACGAGCCTAAACTCGATGGGTTTGTATGGTTTTATTACAGATTTCCTGTGGCCTTCTTCCAGTTCCATCATCAGGTCAGCTCAATGACACTATAATACTTTATTGTCTTCCTGTTCTGACCTATGTTATAAATTTAAAGTCTTTTGCTCATCGGGAACTAGATTAAAATCGTTTGCAATTTGTGGACAAACAAACAACATAGACATATGAACAAATAAATAAACGAGAAAGTGAGCGTTAACGATCGCTTCATTCTATGCTTACAAATGCTTTTCGGGTTTTTTATTAATGTCTTTTGCCTAAATCTAACAAAGTAGAAAATATTCGAATTTCACCGACTTTAGTATTCGAATACCAAAATAAGGCGAATATTCGAATATTCGATTTGCAAGCCCTAGATACAGCCCTTTAGGCGGCGATTGGTCCAATTCACATTATTCGCGGTTGGTCCAAATCGCAGTTGGTCCAATTCGCGATTGGTCCAATTCGCGGTTGGTACAATTCGCGATTGGTCCAATCATATTACATTTATTCATAATCATATTACACATATATTTATGCACATATTGTACTATATTTATTCATACTTATTTACAATCATAACTTGTGTTTCAAGCTCCTACAAATAGTTATTGGTTTTAAACTTTCACAAAAAATCAAACAAACGAAACAAAAAATAAATGTACTATAATCGTACCTTCTTGACATTATAATCATTAAATTAAAAAAAGCCATGGAGAAACATTGTCGTAACTTAAAACCAGTGTTGGCATTATACGATTACTTTTCAAACGATTAGTTAGTTTGATTGATAGAATCGTGAATGAAGTTAGTC
Source organism: Agriphila tristella (assembly GCA_928269145.1). Lineage (NCBI taxonomy): Eukaryota > Metazoa > Arthropoda > Insecta > Lepidoptera > Crambidae > Agriphila > Agriphila tristella. The sequence continues at coordinate 21,494,022 of OV743436.1, read as the reverse complement.
ATGATTAAAATATTAATTGAATAAAATATTAATCGTAATCGCGACTAATTATGTTAGTTTTTAATCGTAATCGTGACTAATTAGGTATCGCAACCGATTAATTCACTCTTATAAGTTGCAAAAATATATGAATATTTAAGTGATTAATAGTACATTACTGACGCGGTCTCAAAGGAAATTGCTGCCTTTAGGCGCAATTGGTCCAATTCGCGATTGGTCCAATGTTCAAAAAATGTCCAATTCGCAGTTGGTCCAATTCGTAGATGGTCCAATTCGCAGTTGGTCCAATTATAGTATATTAAGTTCATGTATACTAATGTTTAAATACTAATTTACTAACTTAAATATTCATATATTTTTGCAACTTATAAGAGTGAATTAATCGGTTGCGATACCTAGTCACGATTACGATTAACGATTAAAAACTATCATAATTAGTCGCGAATACGATTAATATGTGCATAGAAATATGTGTAATATGATTATTAATAAATCGGCACAATACATACATAAAAATGTATTATTTTGTTTAATTTTGGATATACACTTGATATTGGACCAATCGCGAATTGGACCAACCGCGAATTGGACCAACCGCGAATAATGTGAATTGGACCAATCGCGAATTGGACCAATTGTGCCTAAAGGAATTGCTGGTGACTAAAACTCGACAATAATGAAACCCCTTCCACAACGTTGTTGCGTCAGCATCGGAGGAGCGCGGCAACCTCGACTTTGTTCAAAGAAGGTTGTCAAAATAATGACCATATTTCAAGCATTTTTGAGTAAATTAGTATTTAAACATTAGTATACAAGAACTTTATATACTATAATTGGACCAACTGCGAATTGGACCAACTGCTAATTGGACTAATTGCGAATTGGACCAACTGCGAATTGGACCAACTGCGATTTGCACCAACTGCGAATTGGACATTTTTTTGAACATTGGACCAGTTGCGCCTAAAGGGATACAGCCTGGTGACCAACGAACTAAGTATCTTAGTTCGTTGCTGGTGACAGACAGACGGACAGCGGAGTCTTAGTAATAGGGTCCCGTTTTTACCCTTTGAGTACGGAACCCTAAAAAAGAGATATACTGTACTTAAACAGTCTTGTCAAACTTGGGCCTATTGGTTTTTGAGAAACCTGAATTGTGCAATTGGTTAATTAATTTTCTTAAACCTACATTTGAGCTGTAGATGATACAATTAGCTACATACAGTCCCAGTTTTATTGTAAAACTGATACTCGAGAAGGACTGTTATATATTTAAAATAAACTCAACATATCATTTATTAGTATTATTTTTATTTAATGATACATAAATCCTTATCAATAATAATGTGTCTTATCGGTGTACTACATCTTGGCATGGACCACTTTGAAAACCGCAATTCTGACTACATAGAAAATTTCTCCCCAATTAGTCCTAACTAGTCCCACTTTTTCGAAATTAGTCCCAAAAAGGACTAAAAGATATAAGCGAATTAAATGGTCCATACCAAAGCAAACCTTCATTTTGGCAGGGACAGGCTATATCTAGTAAACCATAACACCTAGCCAGGATCTGATTATTCAAAAAAAGTTCCTTTTTTATGGATCCCGCAATGCCTAGAATCAAAACGAAATGAAGCGCTCCGTTCAATAAATATAAAGGAATGATTTGGTCCATGCCAATTGCCAAAATCAACCTACATCTTGGCGAGGACTTTTGAACCAGGTCACCTAGAGAAAATTTGCTTATTGGAAACGATTCGTGTAAATTAGTCCCAAAGCCACAAAACTAGTCCCCCTTTAGTTTAAGAAATAATCGGAATTAAAATTTGGTTTTTATAGTACAGGAGCTGACTTCCTATTTAGTGACGATGTTTGTAACTTGTTTTTTTTTGCGTGTTTGTGTTAGATTTTGGCATGGACCAAATCATTCTTTTATATTTTTGAACGGCGCTTCATTTCGATTTGATTCTAGGCATTGCGGGATCCATAAAAAAAGGTCTTTTTTTGAATAAACAGATCCTGGCTAGGTGTTATGGTTCACTAGATATAGCCTGTCCCTGCCAAAATGAAGGTTTGCTTTGGCATGGACCATTTAAATCGCTTATATCTTTCAGTCCTTTTTGGGACTAATTCCGAAAAAGTGGGACTAGTTAGGACTAATTGGGAAGAAATTTTCCATGTAGTCAGAATTGCGGTTTTCAAAGTGGTCCATGCCCAAGATGTAGGACACGTCTTATCGCCGTAATTCAAAATTGTAAATCTTAGGGCCTAGCCAAAGTAAACATTATGTTTATTACATAAACATGTATGGGATTGACATAAGGTTTCGTTAACAATCTAATTTTAAAACGTCAAATCCATATGTTTCGAAGCGAAGCGATAGCGAAAATTTACAAATGTTACTTTGGCTAGGGGGGCTGGGGGCTGCCTTTTCCTTCTGTTTCCGTTTAGCTTTCGTATTTCTATCGCAGTCTTCACTGGGGTGGTGACGTCACATCCGTGCAACGTCGCCTCTTCCTATCACGTTAACCACACGTTCACATCTCCTCTCCATTGGCTGTGATGTGATCCAACAGTATTTTATCAGGGGCCAGGGGCCTAATAATGGTAAAATAATAATTTACTATAGTTGTTTATTGGGGTAGAATTATGTTTCTTATTTATTATGAAACAAAATTCTACTCCAATAAATTCTTCTATTAAATAGGCCCCTGCATCAATCATACCATACTTTACGTTGTACGAGGGTGGATTGATAAGTCCATGACTTTTTAATGATGAAATACTTTTTCGGAATATTTTGTTTCATTTCTGTACAATATCTTATTATAGCTCTGCGTATTCAGTCCAACGAAGTTCCTACCTCTTTACCCCATTATTTTTTTCTTTCATCGCCTGAAAACTGGTAACTGAAATGAGGGCCCATTTCAGACATCACCTTTTGGCTTGATGAAAATCTTTGCCCGCCAAGACATTTATCTATACATTTATTCATGTTCGGTAGGAGAAAATATCTCACTGGGGTTGAATCTAGAGAATAGGAAGGATTCGCATCTTCATCCGATGAGTTTTGATGTCATGAGTGCCGCCGAGAGGGTCGACAGGGTCATTAAAAAAAGTTAGAACTCGCATGAGCTTTTTGTTAACAAAAGTAATAATCATTTGCCGAATTTGAAAAAATGTAGTGTAAAGATGCCTCTAGGAGTTTCTTTTTAAGACACAAAAATAAATTATGAAAAAAAGTATTTCTTCTTTTGAAAGTCATGGACTTATCAAACCACCCTCGTATTTGTTCGTCTTATTTTATTGGTCATTTTCCTAAAGGTATTATGGGCAACAGCGTCGCTTAACCAGTTAGCTACAAAATTCATGTGCGCGCGTATCGTCCCTGCACGAACTAAATGTATGTTGTGACGGCGCGGCGTGCAAGCTATTTTAACCTTAGGAGTGGTTAAGCGACAAGGGCCCGACGCTGTTGCCCATGGTACATCGATAAATAACCAAATAAAACCTCAAGAAACTCACCCAGCATGACGTATTCATTAAAATACTACTTTTACATTTTTAGAGAACAGATGTACGCGAATGTACGATATACCACGTAGGTATAGTGTAGGAGACCAGATACCAAATGTTGTAGATACAATAAACGTTGAATAAATCAATTGCTATTCGAAAAATTTATCGAAATCGTTCATATTTCCTCACTAAATTCTTTTAACCATAATTTAGGATTTAATATTAACTATGTACACAAAATAATACGAAAAAACTATATTGCTTACGCATTTTAGATTTGGCTCTAAGACTAATCATAAAAAAACAACCCCTTATTTCTCTGGAAAGGGGCGTCGACCAACTCTTTAAGTTAGCGGATAATCTTAGGAAAACTAACGGCTACACATACGAGTAATCAGATTTTCGCTACGACCTTCCGTTCTCGAGATCCAGGTAGAAAGGTCTCTACAGCATATCCCCACATATCTTCTAAACGCAAGATTGACAAACTCTGATTCTTGGTGACAAACTCCGACCGACAAACTAACGGCTACACACTCGAGTTATCAGATTTTCGCTACGACCTTTCGTTCTCAAGATCCAGGTAGAAAGGTCTCTCCACAGCGTCTCCTCACATAATATCTCCTAAACGCAAGACCGACAAACTCTAGTTCTTGGTGACAAACTCCGACAAACTTCCGGCTATACGCTCGAGTAATCAGATTTTCGCTACGACCTTCCGTTTTCGAGATCTGTGTGGCGCAGCTGTAGAGACGTCTCTACAGCTGCGCCAAACGTATCTCCTAAACGCAAGACCGACAAACTATCGGCTTTATCATGGCATAGTCAAAAAGACAGATTTCCAAATTTTTTTTTGTGGCTCAGCTGTAGTCCGGCTCGTTTGTTTTCGATAATCAATCCAAAAATATAATAGATACCGATTGAAAATAAATTATTAAAGCTTAGCGGCTGGAAGTATGTACCAGGAGGGAGGTAACTAAGTACTTACATAGGAGTTACATAAGATTATAGATATTGAAAATATATAGAAGTATTTATGTAACCCTGCTAGGTACTCTGAGTACGAGGCACGTATCTTGAAATTGTGTCGACGGAGTGGGGATAAACTCGCGCATGTGCTCTTGTGAGCGACCAATAGCGCGCGCCCCTCCGCTACGCATGCCCAAAATACGCGTTCCGCGCAATCCCCACCCGATTTCAAGATATATGCCTCGTACTGTACTGAGAAACCAGCAGGGGTGGCAAGAACAAATACAGATGTAGATTTTTTTCTTTGTTTCAAATTCAAATACAAATACAGATGTAGAAGAAAAATTCTTCTTTCGAAACCGGTTTCGGACAAGGATAATTTTTCCTCATCCGTAACTGGTTACGAACATACGGTTTCGTATGCGGCCGAAGGGGTCATCCGTCATCCGAACGAGTGTTAAAATGTTGTACTGAATTTCATTATGTAACACTGCGTGTGGGCGCGCGGCGCAGCGCGACCTCCTCTCGCTCGGATCACCTCGGATATTGTAATGTTGGCAGTAAGCTAACCGTTTCAGAACCCTTTCTTTACAGAGGATTTAAAGCATGGGCGTAGATAAATTAATTAAGACAATGTTAGTATGGAAAATGCAGATACTTTAAAATTCTCTATACAAAACGGCAATTTCATACTAAACACGTAATATAAAATAATAAAGTGTATATTATTAATAGTATGATGACAATTGTTTGTTTGTGCTGTGAATAACAAGGCAATTTGGGTCAATTGGTTTTCTAAATAAAACAACCACGTTAAGTTACTTTATTTATTATTTGCTTGTAATAAGGTTTTATGAAATACAATAATTAATGGTAATAGTAATAAAAGAAATATCTAAAATGTTTACCATTTCAATTAAACTTTCAATAGTAAAGAATTTAATCTATTTATCTAATAAATGAAATGTGATCGATTGATTATATACATCTAAGCATAAAATAATTAATACTCCTTTCTAGAAATAAATCTCAATCTTTCGCTAATTGACTATCGTTGGGTCAATACTGAGAACATTGTTGAAATATTCCCAGGAACTAAACTAATGCTACATGAATAGGCCCTTTACATGTCCAGACAACTGTAAATAAACATGTACATTATACAAACAGGTGTACAAAATCTTAACATAATTATTTGGATTTTATTACCTATTATATACAATAAATTGGAGCCACAAGTTACACTAAATTAGGGCCGGTTAGCCGAGCAGCGCTTACGGCTTTAGGCTACGACCGGCGTTGTGACAACTTCATGCGCCAGCCGCCAGAACATACAATCATCCACAGCTGCCTACACTGCCACGGTTTTGACGCAGATCGTCATTTTCGCAAATGGTCATCGCGAAAAATTTGGTCACTTTCGCAGAATGTCATTTTTGCAACTGGTCACTTCCGCAGAATGCCATTCACATTTTTTTTCTTTATTTCTCAAATTGTGAGTTTGAGAAAAAAATGTGAATGACATTCTGCGAAAGTGACGTTTTGCGAAAGTGACCTTTTGCGTAAGTGACCATGCGAAAATGACATTCTGCCAAAGTGACCAAATTTTTAACGATGACCATTTGCGAAAATGACTATCTGCGTCAAAACTCACTGCCACAAGTGTACATTTTATAATTTTGGCACAAATATGTGCTAATATAATTTATGTAAAAAATTAACCGTTTTTATATACAACAAAGGCTTCACAAATAGTTATTGCTTTAAGTTGAATCAAGGTACAATTACTTTCATTAATAACAGCGTGTTATACACATAGACTTTTTACGGGATCATACTAGCAGTTTAATAGGAATGATTATTCATGTAAAAGAAGTTGATAAAGAATATTTATATATAAAATACTCTTTGGAATGTAACGAAGCTTCAAGTAATCAAACGCAAATGACAAATAATGGCAGATTATGTAAAATTATTTATCCACTAATACACATAAAAGGCACCTACTGATATCGGCTCCATAATATTGGTCCTTCCTGATGGATTGTTTCATAAAATATGTATGTATAATATATTAATTCGTCGTACAAGAAAAATTTAGCAGCACGCAATTAGTCTTTACCGATTAAGATCTCACTATTGCATACCATAATTTATACAAAATATCTCATAATTAATTGTAAATATACTTTGGACACACCAAAAGGTTTACAAGATAAATGTAATCTGTAGACTCATAATACAATGTTGCTCTAGCTGCTAAGGCGATATGACATAAATATTACTCGAAATCCATTACCATAAAAATATACTCGTTAGGTTAAGTAGTTAATCTACGATTGACATACAAAATTGGTACCAAGTTCGGTAAAAGGCAAAGTTTTGGTCTGACAAACACATTACCGATAAAGCTCGATACACATTAAATAGGGGTATAATTACTTCAATAATTATGAAAATCATGCATTTATGTATAACAATAAATTATACATAACCAAAATACAAATGGGCGAACCGTCTTTTCATCACTGTTAGTTTAATACTGATATCATAATTATGACATGTTCCGTTCGTTCATTACGACCATTTATGTCCGATTGCCGAGTCTTACTACGATTTAATAGGGCTTATATTATGATGTAAACTCTGTTGATGAGTAGGTTTACGGAAGTGTTGGTTAGTGTACTGCATCGATATCTCGCTGGGCTCTTGATATTTTAACCTGTAATTTATAAAATAACAATGTGATGAATGTAATTAAAATTAAATTAAGTTTTCAATATTGATTTAGGTGGGGAATTGTACCCCAGACTAGACTATCAAGAATTTCTTATCAATAATTTACATTGCATTTATCATTTGGGGGCGTGGCCTACTTTTGATTGGTCACATTAATCTATTTATTATGTGGTGTTTGTCAAGCATCGCTCCTAGACGGTCAAAATGACTGTCTGACAAGCCGATGCAATGTAAATGATTGACAAGCAGTTTTGATCTTTTAGGGGGTGCATTAATGGTTAGACACACTATGCGGAAGTTACGCAACCGAAGATCGGCGGAAATGCTTTTATTAAGATAAAAACGCTACGTAATACAGAATATGCATCATTTTTTTTATCAAAATCAAAAGTATAATGCGTGAGAAAATCAACTGTAGTATTTAAACTTTTCTCTTGCGTTTTTCTCGTGATATAGCTACTTGAAGTTAGCACGCAGCAGCACCCGCCGAAAACGCTCTTTACCGTATATGACCGTTTTGGCAACGAACTAAGATCTAAGGAAGCCTAACTCCTAACAAATATTGCATAAAAAATGGCACCTTCACATATTCTGTAACACAAAAGGTCGCAAACTCAACAATGAACTAGTAAAAACATACCTTATTACAATGTACGCATAATCGGCATTAGATTGTATTCTAACGCATATGACGTTTTCTATTGGCTGGGGTTCGAACGCAGATCAAACATGATTGGATATTTGACTCGCCTCGTGTCACTCATTGGGCCGTTGTCGTGCCTTTGTCATTGAGGCGAGGACGGTGTAACGTAGAATGCAGTCAGTACACCTAACCTACTACGGCGCGCTGGGCGGCATCATAAAATTATTTTATCTACACTCACAACGTAATGTTCCAAATATGAATTCAAAAAAGGTAATATAAATACGTACTTTATTTTCGTGGATAGGTAAAATTAAAAAATAAACTCATTACGATGCAGTCAACTGCATCATAAAATAACTTTTTTTCTCATTACGATACAGGGCAAATCCAAAAAGAAGGCAGTGCCGTAACATTAAAAAAAACAACGATATTTTCCCACATATTTTTCATGATTAAAATGTACTCTATGGTAATCGATGACTTTAGTGCGATTAGTTTGTTGAAATGCACTGATAATTTTTTTTTTCTAATGGAATGCGCGCCAAGCATTTGCGATAAAGTTTTGATTTCAATTTTTACATTTTGTTATACTTACTGAATTTTGTAGGTTTTTTTTATTCTTGCTTTAAAATGTGAAAAAAAAATTACTCTGCCCGATATTTTAATTTAGATGCAGCTAAGGAATTGACTTATTACAAGGTAGGTACAATACCTTGCTAATACAAACAAAGTCTCTCTCTCTTTTCTAACGTTGATCTTTTATTTAGTAGGTTCAATCCCAAATGTATGAGTGTAGATAAAGTAGTGTATGAAACTGCACATAACTAGGTATTAAAACACTCGTGTGATACTATTAAAAACCTCGCCTACGGCTCGGTTTTTAAACACACACTCGTGTTTTAATACCCCTCTTTATGTGTCAGTTTCATAAATTACTATTATGAAATTAGTACATTATTGTTTGTTAGATATAATGTTTGTTTTATTATGTAGACGGACGACTTGGTAAAGACCGCTCGAATACGCTTGATGCAAGTCGCCTGTAACTAGTCGCTCTAAAAAACTAAAGGAGACCTATGTCAGCAGTGGACGTCTTTCGGCTGTGATGATTTTATTGTTATTTTATTTTATGAAAATTATAAAATGATGATGTTGATGAATGATGATCATATTATTTGTCACGAATTGGTAAGACATATGATTTCAAGAAGGACTAAAATTAGGCAAGCTATTGAAATAAAATAGGTATGCTTGATAAAAGACAATGTATTCTGTAAAGATTTTTTTTTCATAACATGTAAGTACATATTATGTAGATAATTATCACATTTGCGCGAGCAACACCTTAATACGTCTTTTAGAGGTGTGACTGATAAAGAACAACAGTATTAATACGTCGCTTTATTTTTATTTTTTACTTAAAAAAGCATGCCTTAATTGGCAATACAAAATTCTTATAGCGACACCTTTTTAACCGACTTCAAAAAAGGAGGAGGTTCTCAGTTTGTCGTAATGTATTTTTCATAGCAGCGTATTCCACCAAGTCAAAGTTTATTCTTGTCAAGATCTTTTTCAAATGCAGACTATTTTAACATGCTTATTGACCGGTGCGCAAATACCTAAACTAGCAATATGGGTGACGGTGGATTGGAAGAGGTGGACCAACTCCGTAGCCAGAGCGATCTCCAGATTTGACACCCCTTGATTTTTATTTGTGAGGTCATGTTTACAGTTGATGTTTAAAAACATTTGTGAGAGTGAATCCGTAATGCGTTTGCGAATAATAGCCACATTTGTACTAATTAAGTGGAATACAGGTGTGCTGCAAAGTGTTCGGGACAATCTAGTGCACCGTTGCTAGGCATGTATTTCTATTGGTGGTGGAAATATAAAGTAGCATTTTCGCAGCAGATCTCACATTGGGGTTCCAGCAGAATGATCCGCGGATCAAACTCCATATTAAAAAGCTGTTTTCAGAGCTGCATAAAAATCATAGTTTCTGGAAATTGTCATTACTTTGTGTTCTGATCTGACGGTCTTGACCTCATGACGTCACTACTTGTCGTGCCACTCTGCTGCCTTCGGTGTTGCAATGTGAGTTTTCCATTTTTTTATTTATTCTATTTTAACCAGGGATTTTTACTCATTAATCAAAGAGGATTGCGTCAATAGAATCTTTATAGGTACCTACCTAATCATCCCTTCACGGATTGGACAGCGTTTTTGTTACACCCTGTATAATAATAAAAAACAAGGAGATTACATCAGATTACTCGTTTTCTATGTATTGCATATTGCAGGACGCGCCATTTTTAGCATTACAAAATTTTGATTTAAATTTTCCTTTTTTTTGTTGTACTGAATTCCATGAGAGAGTTTTATTCTTGTTTAAAAATGTGTGATAGCAGTGAATGTGAAGATTTGACTCTGCCCCACAAATCGACTGAACACTTGTTGCATAATAACGACCATATTTTGTATGTATACGCTCATAGATATTTCTAAAAAACGAAAAATATGTTACTTTCCTATGTTATGTTATGTCTGTATAGTTTTGCTGCCTTCTTTTGGTCTTTTTCGCCACTTGACCACACATGACGTCATTTTAATCATTTTTCTAATTATTTTTTTGTGGTAACGCTAACGACTGTCGCCGAGCGCGTGGCAGACATGACTAATCGTGCTTCGCTAGTACTTTTTTAGCCCCGCCCACTCTGTGTTAGTTTGCGTGGTGCTATTTTTTGAGCGGAATTACACTTCCTTAGTATCTTAGTTCGTTGCGTTTTGGTCATGATTTGTGACGCCACCGGTCACGTTTCAGGCGCGTTTATTATGGAGTTAGCCAAGAATTTTCATTTATCTCCCTAAATTTTGCGTTTAAGTACATTATGTGTCATACAAAATATTATTTCTTATTCGATATTCTATCTGACTACTCTTCTATCTGTTAAGTGCATTATATCCGAAAATGAAAAAATAAACGTTATTTTCCCCTGATTTCATCGTGTGATAAAACTAAAACAATACATTTTTATTTTTCTGTTCCATCGTGTTTTTATACGTGTCTGCAGCGATCAAGCTCAAATTCATCAAAATCGGTGACTTACCTATGCATATTCCTTATTTTCGGCAGATGTGTTGCCAGCATTCAAATAGCATTGCAGGCAATGACCTCCCGTATAAATAGAGGTCAGTGATTGCAGGCGTAACTAGGCCGAATTTCGGTCGCCTAACTTCGGCATAGTGTGTCTGGACACTTGATAAATCTGGAGTCTACCGTGGCTCTAAATTGAACGTCCCTTGTTCAATTTAGAGCCACGGCACTTTCCCCTGGCTTGTCCCAACCACATCCTTCAGGGTCAAGGGGAAAGAGTATCGTAAATATCGAGCTAACCGGATCGTTATATCTATACAATGTCAAAGTGCACCTTTTGTCTGTCAAGGCGAGCTTTTCTCGCCAGTTTGCTAGCTTTTGTGTTAAAGCAGGGCTCTGTCACTCCGCGCGCGAGTATGAAGCGCTCGGCGTCCTCTGGGAGGACAAATTTCATACGTCAGAAAAGATAGGACTTACGCGATAGAAATAGAGGCAACTACTAAGTAAATGTTTTGGAGCGAAGGGAGCGTTGTGCGACCTGAATTGCACTTTATTGTGTCGGAGCAAGAGTCGCAATTTATTTAAACGATTTTGCAGAGTGCAACTTCAGTATGCTAGTATTATTATACATAATATATTATATGGTTAAAGCGTTACGCCGCCAATATACCTAATGCTTAGGTCAGGGGGCTCACTCCGCGCTTAAACATTTATATTAGCCTACTGCTCGCGACTAACTCAGTCGAGCCAGCATACGAGGACTATGAAGGAGTCAAACATCGCAATGGCCCGTACGAAACAGACCGCTCGCAAGTCCACTGGTGGGAAAGCTCCGAGGAAGCAGCTAGCAACAAAAGCCGCCAGAAAAAGCGCTCCAGCGACTGGTGGAGTGAAGAAACCTCATCGCTACCGCCCCGGAACCGTCGCTCTACGAGAAATAAGAAGATACCAGAAAAGCACGGAGCTTTTGATTAGAAAACTACCCTTTCAAAGGCTTGTGAGAGAAATAGCTCAAGATTTCAAGACTGATTTGCGCTTCCAGAGCTCGGCTGTGATGGCGTTGCAGGAAGCGAGTGAAGCGTATCTCGTCGGATTGTTCGAGGATACCAATCTTTATGCCATTCACGCGAAGAGGGTCACCATTATGCCGAAGGATATCCAGCTGGCCAGGAGGGTGAGGGGCGAGAGGGCTTAATCAGTCTGGTGTTTGACGCGGCGGGAGCGAAGTTTTGACGCGAAGGAGACTTCTTTTAGTTTATCGATTATTTTTTAACTAAAAACAAAACACCTCTTTACACAACACCTAATAGGCAGCTCATATTACACTTGCGGGATCCCGTAAATTGATCGGTCTCGCAATACTGAGATCACAAATAACATGCGGGATTGGATGCCCTAAGTGGAATCATCCCACTGCGGGAACCAAATGATTAAAATGTCACGATGTATATTCTGTGCGTATGTGAGGTGTAGGTAGCGTGGGCGCGCGGCGCGTACCTTGTCCTTGGGCGTGGCGTTGTCGCCGGCCTCGAGCGCGAACATCTTCATCTTCTCCTTGAAGGACAGCTGCTCGGGCACGGCACCGCTCGCGTCCGCGCGCGCCTGCTGCTGCTGCGCCGCCAGCCGCCGCGCGCGCGGGTCTCTGCACCACACCACCGACACGATTACACATGGCCAAAAGCGGTTTAAACACGACTACAGTACGAGGCGTATATCTTGAAATTTTTTCGACGGAGTGGGGATAAGTTCGCGCATGTGCTCTTGTGAGCGACCAATAGCGCGCGCCCCTCTCCCGCCGCCCGCGCCCCTCACAGCTACGCATGTCCAAAATACGCGTTCCGCGCAATCCCCACCCGATTTCAAAATATATGCCTCGTACATAACTGTACTGGGTTTAAACTAGTGTTGCCATGCCAGATGGAAAAATCAAAATTTCTGGACAATATGATTTTTGGCAGGACGAAATAAAAGCAAAATAACAGCGGGAGGACCGCGAATATAGCTTCCCTTGTACATTACGTCCCCACACGGAGAAACGAAATCGCATGGAGTTTTTCACGCCCAGACATCAGAAAACCTAGTTCATCAAGTCTACTGTAGGTTCTACATTAAAATTTTGCCTAAAACCGAGACACTGGATAACATGTGAAATAGCTGGACAACCCAGCCAAGTCCAGCCCATCAACAGTTAAATCCCATGAACCATTTTGTTGAACTATATAAAATCTTAATGAATAAGAGATGTTTTATCCTTTGGTATTTTTCTGTGTTGATTTAACAAGAAATTGTTTCAATATCAACGTCACAGTTGACAATCTCAACAATAGAAAAAGAAAAATTGAAAAGTTTATCTAAGCGTGCCCGCAGACTACAGACTTTCTATCGGCCGATAGTTTGATCGGGTTGGGTTGCTAGCGCGCACACTGGCCCGACTAAACAGTCGGGTTGGTGATGAGTGCGCAGACTAGCCAACTGTCGGCCGACTTCCTTACATATAATAAAACAGTAAAAAAAGTGTGTCTGTATACATATATGTATTGCAAAAAAAAAAATCTGGGGCGATGGAGACATACTAATAGAGTAAGAATTTACAAAAAAGTGTGTCTGTCTGTTTGTTTGTCTGTTTGTTTGTCTGTTTGAACACGCTAATCTCCGGAAATACTAAACGGATTCAAATGAATTTTTTTTTGTTATATAGCTGTTAAGCCTGGGCGTAACTTAGGGTATAACTGATTTTTGGAAATGAAACACACTGATTTTTGGAAATGAAACACCTGATGCAGAACCATAATGGTCCAACTTTATTATAAGGAATATAAAAATGACACCTTTGCAAAAGTTGTTCAGCCTGATGAGCATTTTTTGTTAAGGTATAAAAATCGAAGATCTGGAACACCTGATGCAGAACCATAATGATCCAGCTAAACTATACAAAATATGAAAATGACACCTTAGTAAAAGTTGTTCAGCCTGATGAGCATTTTTTGTTGAGGTACAAAAATCGAAGATCTGGAACACCTGATGTAGAACCATAATGGTCCAACTAAACTATACAAAATATAAAAATGACATCTTTGCAAAAGTTATTCAGCCTGATGAGCATTTTTAATGAGGTATGAAAATCGAAGGTCTGGAACACCCGATGCAAAACCATATAATGATCCAGCTAAACTATACAAAATATAAAAATGACACCGAAGCAAAAGTTGTTCAGCCTGATGGACATTTTTTGTTGAGGTAAAAAAATCGATGATCTGGAGCACCTGATACAGAACAATAATGGTACAGCTAAACTATACAAAATATAAAAATTACATCTATGCAAAACATGCTCAGCCTGATGAGCATTTTTATTGAGGTATAAAAATCGAAGATCTGGAACACCCGATGCAGAAGCATAATGATCCAGCTAAACTATACAAAATATAAAAAATGACATCTTTGCAAAAGTTGTTGAGCCTGATGAGCATTTTTTGTTGAGGTATAAAAATCGAAGATCTGGAACACCTGATGCAGAGCCATAACACTGCTACAAGTATTTTCTTATGTAACTACATTAGTTCATATTTATATGCATACGCCGGAGTCATAAAGTCCACGCGTACGAAGTCGCGGGCATCAGCTAGTTTCGAATGATTTGCTAGTGTAGTTTGTAACCGAGTTTTGAAGAGAACTGTCGCACAATGAAAATTAATTTACTTTTGTCTAGAATGGTTATTACTGCTCTTATACTATGGAGAAGAGAATATTAATTTTAATATTCTCTTCTCCATAGTAACGGGTGGCGCAAAAGTACTGGCACTAAAGAAAATACTTTTATTTTTTTTATATGACATTTTCTGTCATTCTGTTGTTGAAAATTGTGTAGTGAACAAATATAAAATACACTGAAAATAAACATGGACCGTTTTACTCCCCAAGAACGTGGAATAAATATGGATTTAGTGAGGGACGCTTTTCCAGGCCGAGTTATCTCTCGTTTTGGCGATTTGCCTTGGCCTGCAAGATCACCTGATCTGACCAGTCCAGACTTCTTTCTTTGGGGTTTTTTGAAATCTCGGGTGTATGTGAACAAGCCACAGACTCTCGCAGCTCTAAAAGAAAACATTCGTCAAGAAATAACGAACATATCGCAGGAAGTGTTACGGCAAGTTATGCAAAATGTCATAAATAGGGCTCAAATGTGTATCAACTCTGGAGGTCACCATTTAAAAGACATCATCTTTAAATCCTAATGGTACGAAATTTAATGGCACAAATATACATTTAAAAAAACCTAAATCTAGTTTTCTAATTTAGAAAAAATGTTATAGCTGAACCAAATAGGGTCTTTACTTTTGCGCCACCCGTTATTAATATTAATAAACCCTCGACTGTCCGGCGCCAAAACTCGGAGCGAAATGAACTATCGGCCGAGCCGGCCGACTAAACGATCGTCGTGTGTGCGCGCGTGGATATGAGCCAATACTGATTAACCAGTCAGCCGATAGTTGGCCGACAGTTTAGTCGGGAAGCCCATCCAACTTATCTATCGGCCGATACCGAATCGTTCTAGTGTGCGCACTTGCATACACCTTCATACTGATTGAGAGCCCGACTAAACTGTCGGCCGATAGAAAGTCTGTAGTCTGCGGGCACGCTAACATACAATAATTGTTTTTTACTGGTTTAAACCCAGTAGTCGGGTTTAAACCTTTTAAAGAAAGGGCTTCAAAATGGCGGCATATGATGGCCTATTTCTAGGAGGGATGAGTGCAAATGAAGAAAAGTAAAAAATGCTAAGATAACCGATTAAACATTACGTAGGTTAGGTATTTAAGGCAGCATATTACCTGTAGACTTCCTGCGCGCCGATGACGCCGGGCGTGTGCGTGACGGCGGGCGCGCCGGGCGACGCGCCGCCCGCCAGCATGCTCTCCGCCTCCTCGATAAAACGCTGCGTGAAAAGTAGATAGATAGATGATTTATTAGCATTACAACACACATGCGCATAGACAGAAAAATTAAAATTAAAAAAGATAATTTAACAATCAAAACTTAACATATTGGCAACTAAATAATACTGGTTAAATTGTGTGTCACAGCGATGCAAGTAGGTAAAAGCTTAGCGTATATCTTTGCCTCGATGATGAAGCAAAACACTGGTTTTCAAGTACATGTATCTTACAATAATTGCAGTTTATATTGTAGAGAAAAGAGAAAGAGAGAGTTTATTAGAATTAGAAATGACGTCCTGTGTAGTCAAAGATGTAAAAGGAGGCAGTAAAAAGCAGAAATAACATCATATTTTTTCGTTTTAGTATAAAAATAAGTATGCAAATTATGGTCGCTAATAAGCAACCAGTGTTCAGACGCTTTATGCTGAATGCATAATTAAATGCCAGCATTTTAGCTCCACCAGTTGTAATTTTCGAGTAGTTTTTATTTATTTATTTATTTATTGATACAAGTAACAGAGACTCAGAGTAGTGCCATTTTCTGAGCGGAATTCTTGTTCCATAGTTCACCGAGAAATACTGATTGTACGTTTAAAAAATCATTTCAGGCATTTCATTCATATCGATTAAGATATGAATCATATCATAATCTGACAGTTCCGGTTTTGATGCAGCTCGTCATTTTCGCAAATGGTCATTACGAGAAATTTGGTCACTTTCGCAGAATGTAATTTTCGCAACTGGTCACTTTTGCAAAATGTCACTTTCGCAGAATGTCATTCACATTTTTTTCAAATTTTCACAAATTGTGAATGACATTCTGCGAAAGTGACCAAATTTTTCACGATGACCATTTGCGAAAATGACGATCTGCGTCAAAACTACAGTTCCAAAACGTCAATTCACTTTCTCGAATAAAAAGTCCTAGAAAAGTTAGCCCTATGTTACGTGACACTTACGTCGGGGTCCTCTCTCGGGTGCGGTTCGAGTGGAGGCGGAGAAGTGGAGGGCGGGGCGGGAGGCGCGGGCGTGGGCGTGGGCGTGGCGGCCGCCCGCTCGTGGAACGATACGCGTTTGTCGCGACCACCGCCGACTGGAGACCTGCGCAGTGGTATGTTGGTGTTTTCCATCGGGAAACATTGGACATGATTGAGCAATGTACTATCGACAATACTTCCGCTTTACTACTCTTTAAGTTAAAATCGTTTGCACGCCGCATCGTAACTAACATACTACGTTTAGTTCGTGCAGGGGCGAAACGTTTGCACACGATTTTTTCCGCAAAGTGGTAAAAAAGCACGTGAGTTTCCGATCGTATACCTATATACAGCAAGAAAAAGTAGTGTGATAAAAAAAAATTAAGAAGGACGAATAAGGCATGTTTATTAAAAAATCTCTGTTTCTTTTACGAATATTCAACAATAATACCGAATCATAAGGACTAAAATTATGTTATGTCAAGTAAAAATGAGAATCGGCACATTTCATAGAAAAGAAATGCTTAACTTGTATACGATTGAAATTAGTCTAATACTACTAATACTAATAGTCATAAAAGTGGTCACTTTTAGCAATACCACTCAATTAAACTAAACGACAGACTAGAAAATATAGTTTTAGCGATAAAAAGTAGCACAAATCTTATTCGGAGTACACTAGAACACAATTCACAATTTCGTCTTTATTTAAGCACTATATTGTTTTTTTTCCATTGGCGGCGCTAGTGTAGTGTAGCGTATAAACCCTCTTAAGCTAGGGTTTCCTAGGATGACGGTACCGTCATATTACGGCCGTAATATAGCGGCGTAGAATGTTGTTTATGTAAACAATATGGCGACACCGTAACGTCAGAAACCGCGCCGTATTGTTTACATAGACAACGCTCTACGCCGCTAAATGACGGCCGTAATATGACGGCACCGTCATCCTAGGAAACCCTAGCTTTAAGCGCTTGTCATGTGAAGCTGCTCTTACTCACAGTGGTGGCGGTTGGGCCGCGTGCGGTGGCGGCGCGTTGTCGGGCGGGCGCGCGCGGCCCGCCATCACGGCGAACGACGAGCCGCGCGCGGGCGGCGGCGGCGCGCCCGCGTGCGCGCTGGTGGCGGGCAAGGCCGAGCGCCGCTCCTCCGCCGCCGCGGCAGGCAGCGGGGCGGCGGCCGGCGGCTGGCTCGCAGGCTGCACCTGCGCCTGTATTACGAGTTTTCACTAAAGTCAACACAAAATAAGAAGTCCGTTTTGACAGATAACGTGTTCAAAGAAAAATATTGTCTACCCCAAAGAAATACAGTATAATTTTCGAACATAATTTTTCACTAAAATGGCGTGTAGAGTAACGTTAAAGAGTGGGAACCTGAATTAATCTAAAGGCAGAAATATAATGAGACAACCATTCATGATGCAATTTCAGTAGCCGCCATCTTGACAGAGAGATCTCAATAGTAGTAAAGATTAAGCTAACACTACATGGCGGAACGGTATTTTTCTTGAGCTTTATTCCTTTAGCATAAGTAACATTTTACTTTGAACACGTTATCTGTCAAAACGGGCTTCTTATTTTGTGTTGACTTTAGAGACGGGCGAAGGACCCGGGGCTAATAGGGAATATGCATAAGTCACCGATTTTGATAAATTTGAGATTGATCGCTTCGGACACGTATAACAACATGATGGAACAGGAAAATAAAAAATAATAATGTATTATTTTAGTTTTATCACACGATGAAATCAGGGAAATGTATTATTTTAGTTTTATCACACAATGAAATCAGGGAAAAATAACGTTTTTTTTCACTTTCGCATATAATGAACTTAACAGTCAGATATAATATCGAAAACGAAAAATTTAGAGAAATAATTGAAAATTCTTGGCTAACTTCATAGTAAACGCGCGTCTGAAACGTGACATGTGACGTCATATATCATGTCCGTTTTGTATGGAGCGTTTTCGACGGTTGCTGCTGCGAGCTAACTTCAAGTAACTATCACGAGTCACGAGAAAAAAACGCAAGAAAAAAGTTTACTATTACAGTTGATTTTCTCACGCATTATACTTTTGATTTTGATAAAAAAAAATTGATGCATATTCCCTATTGTCGAATTTAAGTATCTGTAGCGATCGCTTTCATTTGACTGATGAATGTAACACATTGCTGCATTTCTTTGGTAAGTTTTTATTTGTGGCAAACAGAAAAATCAATGTTCTGTCAAATGAAAGAGTATTTGTATTAATAGAACTGCTATATAATATTTTGTCTATCTGCAGAAGAAAATCTTTAAAAAAGTATCTTATTTATGGTGTAATGTGATGACACTGATGACTTTAAATATGTATATCAACATCGGCCATTTTGTAATGTTCCCACTGTTGGGGCGCAGGCCGTCCTTCCCTTATGGGTAGATAAGGAGAACTTTTTTAAAACACAATTTTTGTGGCGTCGGAGCCGGAATCATTACGCTCGTTATGAATATATCAAAATTAAGTGAAAATAAAAAAAAATAGTAACCGGTTCTGGCGCATATCCGTTGGCGAGGTCCTGCCTGGTGTTGACCTTGAGTATGGACTTGGGCGGGTGCGGGGGCGCAGCTTGCGGGGGCGCGCCGTGTGGGGGCGCGGTGTGTGGGGGCGCAGCGTGCGGGGGCGCGGCGGGGAGCGTGCGCTCGGGCGACGAGTCCTCATCTTCCTCGTCCACGCCGGCTTCTGCGGCTGCCACGTCCTCCTGTAACAAATAGCTCTTTAGTTTAGGCTGAAAGGTGAAATAAATAAGTACTGATCCCGGCTAACTCCTGAGCACAAATCGTGAACTGCGCAGAAGCCAAAATGTCTGCTTTTGCCTGCTGGGCGGGGAGCCGTTTAATGCGCGCTATTGGTCAACTAGTGGGAACCCACCTCGTGCATGCGCTAACATTGTACCAGAAGTTTGGCGATATCTGTACCAGAGTTGGTATTAATATTATGATTGTTGTATTTAAGGCCATTATATTCGAAATTACCGAATTTGGCCTATTTTTGATTCAACGATAAACAATCAAAATATTCTTTATTTTGAGCAGATACAAATATATGTTGAAATTTCATAAACAATCTTCATTATTTTACGCTTATTCGTATCTTCAATCGACTAAAAAAATATGCAAAGATAAAGAAAACTTTCATTAATTTTATATTTTTTGGATAATACTTAAAGTTTATTAATCCCTTATTCACGAAAAATATTTAGAAAAATAGGTAATGACATATAGAAGAATATTCAATGGTTACTTTTTCAAAAAGTGACTTTGTGCTCAAAATAACAACAAAAACATTGAAAAAATCAATAAGTGAGGTTATTTTATTACTCTTCTCCTCACACGTAAAGAAATAGACAGATACAGAGTTTTTGGAATATACTGGCCTTAAAGGTACAATGCGGCTAAATTAACAATAGACGGTGATCTGCTGCAACATTACTCAAGAATACTTATATGGCAAAGAAAAAAAAATACAGACTGAAATACATCGATTTGTATCGCTAGCGCTCTGAAGCTGGTCCCTTCTGTTGTACTATCGATAACACTTCCGCTTTACCTTTGCTAAGGTTAAAATCGCTTGCACGCCGCGCCGTCACTAACATACTAAGTTCGTGCTGGGTCGATATACGCGCGCCTATGAATTTTTCTGCAAAGTGGTGGTAAAGCACGTGAGTTGCCGATCGCACATTGTTAAATTAATCGCATTGTATAGAACTTTTATTTTCTAAGCCTTTTAAATACAACAATAATAATAATTCCAACATTTAGCTTACTCTTTCGGTATGTAAAAAGGGCGGTTTATTTGTAAACGTTTCTGTAAGTTGGCTGGAGTATAGATGAAATACCTGAAGATTTTTAGTTGTTACTTTTATATAAAACTTATTACAAAAAACCAGTAAAGCCGAATATGGTAAATAGGGACCATCAAACTGAACAACTTTTACTGACTATGAAACCAACTCTGAAATCGTGAAAAAAATCAGCTGTTTCATATATTTTGATATTTGATTCGTTATTAATTTTTGTATGGAACAGCTGTTTTTTTTTCGCGATACCACAGTTGGTCCCATAGTAAAAGTAGTTTAGTTTGATGGTTCCTATATAGACAAGGTTATTTTTATTATGGGACCAACATTGAAATCGCGAAAAAAAATCGGCTGTTTCATACATTTCGAAGGAGTAGGATTGTACTTTTGTATGGAACAGCTGTTTTTTTCGTGATTTCGAGGTTGGTCCCATAATGAAAGTTGTGCAGTTTGATGGTCTGATCAACCCCACGAGAGGTTTTGTATTAACTAAAAATAACCTTGTATATTCGGCACTAGGGGTTATTTAGTAACAGCACGTTGTATAGATACCTGATCTTGCTGCGTGGCGCGGCGCTCGAAGTCGCGCTCGAGCTGCAGCGCGCGCAGCTGCTGGTTCTGCACCGGCGTGCGCGCCGCGCCCAACGATAGCAGCTGGCCGATCGTCGCGTCTCTATCAAAACATACAGGGTCATTTAGCGACCTCTTTACAAAATCAAATATAAGTTCAAGGGACGTAATAAAAAAAATTGGTGAGATAATTATGAATTATTTTTATTTAAATTCAAAGTTTTCAGCCACTTTTTATGTCCAAAAAATTAAGGCGCGCACGCTCACCTTCGCGCAAGCGACGCGACCGGGGAAGGACGGTGGCGGGAGGGGGGCTCGCGCGGGTCGACCGTGCGATGCGCAAACAGTGACAACAATTTCAATTTGTAAAGGGAAAAGTTTGGGGCAAAATGTAAAACAATTTTTTTTTACTACACAAATTGATTGTACTGCTGTTATAGAATGACCTGACAAAATTTGAAAAGGGGTCCAAAAATGACCCTGTATAAACCGGTGATAGTAATGTTTATCATTTGTTGGAAAGAAAGAGGTATTCAATAACTAGGTGTGAGAAAACTTGTCTACAAATAAATACTAAACAGTGTGAGACATAGTGGTGGCTAGATAATTAAATACACCAGTCGATTTTCAAACAAACAAAGTAATTTTGAAGCCTTGGTTCTACGCCAAGGATTGACCTAGCTGTGATCTGATGATGGCCATTTAGGGAATCAATGGAGAAGATTCAGATCACATCTACACCCAACTGATCTGATCAACATTCTAAGAGATATAAAGATATGTTAAAAAAAGCGAAATTGGCATAAATAATATGAAAAACCTGAAACTGAAAACTCTGATCCTTATATCTCTTAGAATGGCGAACAGATCAGTTGGGTACGAATAGCGATCTGAATTTCCTCCATTGACTTTTTGGATGGCCATCATCAGATTACAGCTAGGTCGATCTTTGGCGGAGAACCAAGGCTTCAAAGTTACCTCGTTTGTATGAATATTGACTAGTGTCTTTAATCATTTGGCCACCACTGTATAACATACTGGCGCGTGTAATGGGCGTAAACCCGAACACGTAATAAGCCGCAGTCGCTGCGCCAGAGTTGCGATGTGCACAGTAAGCAATTGATTCGATAGGAATAAAGTCGTATACTGGGTCTGTAGCCTTATTGTGTCCACACCCGTGTAGTTACCTGCGCGCGCGGTTGGCCTGGCGGCGCGCCTCGGCCTGGCGCTCGCGCTCCTCGCGCTGCCACGGGTTGTGCGGCGCCTGCGTGCGCGCGCCCGCCGCCGGCGCCCCGCCCGCCGGGTACACCGATACTGCGGGGGGCTCTAACGCACTCGCCACGTACCGCTCTGAAAATTATTGTTTTTTTATCTGTGTGTAACAGCCATTCAACTTATTGGCGACTTGAAACATCGCGCGAGATGATACGCAGAACACATTTTCGATATGAGTGGAAGAAGCGAATAGGTGAGTACGGAGAGGCGCATAGCGGCTAACTTCACCGCCGCTTTTAACGCACTGCCCAATTTTAAGCTCGTGAAAATAAACTGATATCAAATTAAATTCGTGGTCAGCGCGTATAGCAAAATATTTTTGTTATTTATCGATAATTACGTTGGCACTTGGCAGCGCATCTCTTTGCGGCATCCACTCGTTCGAAAACATTATGTGCATGGGCACTTAGAAGCATTAACATCACGTTAATATAAAAAAAATACTTGATATTTAAAATGAAAATTCATGTCATTTTTACAGTAAAATATCTTCACAGTACAAGAAGTAAACTATATTCAAATCAATTTGGTATGAATAAACTTACCGTCCTCAGGTTGCACTGTGACGCCTGTCGGCGCAGGTTGCGATTGTTGAAACTGTTCTTCCATCTCGCTCTCGGGACGCCTTCCATTCTACAACAAAACGATGAAGACATAAGCAGACTTAATTACTAGTTAAATACACTCGGCGTCAGAAAAATCGCACCTTTTCAAAAACTTCTTCAAAGTTAATTTAATCCTATCTAATTTAAGTGTTATTATATACTTCTTCCTCTTCGGACATAGCCAACAGTCTCCAGAAACCGTTGGAATTCTCGTCGAACGAAATCAATTACTGAGATTCAGTTTCCGGGCAACATTACATTGCCTATTTTTTTTGCAATATTTGAGCAACTTCATGGGCAGTAGTATCCATCTTAGGTATTCCTTTTTTTAATTCAACTGTTGAAGTGTGTTTTCTCCATCATCTCGATAGCGAATTTACCCGCATTTCCTGAATTGACCCCTTATTTCTCTTTTATGGCGACGCAAGCAATAACGCGTTAAGCGGTTCATTATGGCAACTGTTATATTGATTAAATGAAACTATTATTAATAGAAAGCTCATTAAATGTACTTTCAATAGATATCAACATTTACACAACAAAACGTTAGCTAGCAATAGCAGGTGGCCAATTCTAAACTTATTTTCGAAGAGGTGCTATTTTTCTGACGTCGAGTGTAAATCGTTAATTATAATTTATAAACTTAATACACATGAGTTAGTAAGACCATCAGCTAGCCGGATAGTATCATTGTTTGATATTACTACTACATAAACATAAGCAAATCAATTTTATTGATTAATAATAATACCTGTGGTTTAGGAGCTACGGGAGGCTGCGACCTGTGTGGAGAGGGTGGTCCAGGCTGGTGCCATTCGTATCTATAACAAAGCACGCTCGGTTTTATATATTATGTAAAGAATTTCCCACACAGCAGTTATTTAGTTATAACGTTATAAAACAAATGTTATGCAACATTCTCTAACTTTTTTCTCTTATATATGATAGCAAAATTTTACACACTGTTATAGAATGTTATCGTGTTACACAATGTACTATAACTGCTGTGTTGGAGCACCTTAAGGCTCGAACTATAAGCATCAGGAATTTACCTTGACGGAAAAAAACTTGAAGTCAAGTCTTGAAACTACTGAACGGATTTGGTTGGAGTTTGGCACACATATAGTAGATAGCCTAGATTAAAACATAGGATACTTTTTATCCCGATATTCCCATGGGAATGGGAACCACTCGGGTGAAATCTTGGGCGGTCGCTAGTATTATAAGTAAGGATAAATTAAATGTATGATTTAGTTAAAGTCGCATTACTAATTTCCCAGCAAAAATGTAAACAAAGGTGTTGCCAGGCCAGAACAAAACAACACAAAAAGAAATAAAATGTTTTACCTGAAAATAAAACAGTTATTATATGCAGAAACCTTATTCGAGACCTATAGAGTGAGACAGCATCACTTCCGCTTGGCTTGAACAGCCTCCTGGCAACCCCGCCACGTCACTTCCGGCGGCACAAGTGAGGTGGAGGGGGTATTGCTTGTCACGTAGGCAGCAGCCATGATTTGACTCGTCACATTGCATCTCACTGGATTTCAGTGGAATTAGCCATCAGGCAGTATTTAAAATATAGGTCTCGAATAAGGTTTCTGCATATAATAACTGTTTTATTTTCAGGTAAAACATTTTATTATATGCGCTGAACCGTTATTCGAGACCTATAGAGTGAGATGTGTTTGTTATCGCCTGGTGGCAAGCAATAAAATAAGATTATGCCAATGTGTGAATGATGAAAAGAAATAAAATAATAAAAATAATGGAAATAAGTGTTTTTGTATTATTTTACTTTTCCTTCCGCAGGTATATTATTATAATAATAGAATCGAACAAATCAATATCAGTTATTAATCAAAATCATTTAAGTAATACATATCTTTAAATGGCTTGGAAAGTATTAGATAAATTGATTGCCGAATTCTGAGAGTTACGAATTTCAGAAGCGTAAAATCGAACAAAAGTATTCGTAGAACGCCAATTTCCCTTTGCCATAATCTCGTCGATATGGTGGTTGTCGAGCCAGTTGCGCGATGCGGCGGCGCTTCGTGTGGAGCCAGCGCTAGCCTCTACGCCCGCGGCGCGCAGCAGTGACCGCACCCAACCACCGAGCACAGTGCGCGATGCTGGTCGTGGTGAGCCACGCGCTGTGATGAATAGTTCGGTTATATCCCTTTCCTCTCTACGACAGGCTGAAACTTCTATCAGCTTTTTGACCCAATAAACCGGACATATGCTGTCGTTCTCTGCTTTTATCAATTTCCACGACGATTGTCTGTGCGTATAATTGTCAGTCTTGGAACCGAAACGTGGATGCAGTATGACATGATTCGAATGATCTTCGAAATTATCTCCGTCGATGTGCAGGAGAGTGAGGTCGTGCACCCTGCGGCTAGATGCAAGAAGTAGTATCAGAGCGGTACGTCGTGACACTTCATAAAGCGTTAAGTGGGCGGGAACGTTAGCTGACAGCCAAGCCACTACACTGGATGGGTCCCATATAAAAGATTTTTTAACCACTTTTCCGGCAGAAGCGAGGGCTATTGCTTTAAGGGTTCTCTTGACAATAGAATCGTTGCTTAAAGAATCTGCGTTAGGAATAGCCAAGGTAGCTATGACAGATTTGTAGACTAGTATAGTCTTATAAGAGAGACCGTCTTTTAAGTGAAGGTTTGCTAAGTATTTGGCCAATTGAGATCCTGTTGGACTATAAATATTGATTTGTTGGCCTCGGCACCAATTTTGCCATTTATTCCAAACTGAAGAGTAAACTTTCTTTTTAGAATTTCTCCAGCTAGAGTCTAGTAACTCTACTTCTTCTGACGACCAACCGGTCAGTAGGCGGCCCCACCCTTGATGTACCAAACTTCGAGACACATCTGATCTACTTGAGCTGGCGGTCTCTGAGTTCGTGTGTCTATTAGATTGTGCCTCAGGTTCGTTATTGTCCAAGGTGCCGCTACAGCTCTGCGTTTCAGGTCCGGGCGCCAAAATACCTTCTTCCAACGAGGAACGACCAGAAGATACATGCCCTTGGCTCTGTTTAGGTGTGCCAGGACTCGTGGTACCAGATGTGGTGGCGGGAATATCCATGCTTTGTGATAATTCCATTGTCTGCTGAACGCGTCGTGGTATTCTGCTTTTGGATCTGTGCAGTCTCGCGACACATATCGTGGGAGAAGGTGAGCACTTTGCGACGCAAATAGATCGATCTCTGGTGTTCCAAAGCGGTCGATTATCTTCAGATAGGCTTGTTGCGTGAGCGTCCATTCTGCTGGACCTTTCTGTCGGGAAAGCATGTCGGCTTCCACATTGTATAGTCCGGGAATGTATTGAGGAACAAGATGAATGTTGTTCTGGTCTAGCAGCTGATACAGACACCAAGTCATCTGCAGTAAGGTCCTCGAACGAAGTCCGCCTTCGTTCCTTATGTAGCTTACTACACTCTTGTTGTCGGACTGTACCAACACAGTTGAATTCCGCAATCGATGTAAATGCCGTTGAATAGCGTGTACTATTGCCCACATTTCCTTGATATTGCTGTGCCATGATATTTGGTCGGGGTGCCAAGTACCGCCTGTCCCATGAATTCCGTCTATTACTGCACCCCAGCCGGTGCCGGAAGCGTCCGTTGTCAAAAAATGAGCAGCGGGAGCATAATGAATGGGTGTAGCAGTCTTCAGTGCTTTCAACCACCACCGGCACTCTGTCAGAACTTGAGGGTCGATTGCGTACTTTAAATGTGGTTGATCCCTTGGTAAGACACCACTTGCGTGTTGTAAGGGGCGGCAATGAAGCCGACCTCTGGGAACGGCAAACGACGCGAAATTCAGCATCCCCAAAATTCTTTGAGCGTCCTTGAGACACCAAAGACCGAGATCTAGAAGATGTTTTAGACTTGTCTCGATTCGTACTTTCTTCTCGACAGGAATGTATTTGATATTTCGTCTGGTGTCCCAGGTGACGCCCAGATATTCGAAGGTCTGAGTTGGAGTCAGTACCGATTTTTTGTAATTCACACTCCATCCAAGTGAACTCAGAATTTGCACGGCTTCCGCAGCCTGACATTGTAATGTTGCTTGGTTCTGATTGACAACCAAAAAATCGTCGAGGTATACGATTACCCTCATACCTCTGTCGCGTAATATCTGTGCAACCCAATTCGTGATTGTCGCGAAGGTCACGGGTGCAGTCGACAGACCGAATGGTAAACTCGTGATCTGCAAAAGCTCTGGTTCCACTGCATTCTCTGATTTGTAAAGAACCCTTAGGAACGGAAGATGAGCGCGAGCAATGGGGACGTGAAAATATGCTTGTGAAAAATCTATTTTGATTGCCCAATCTCCCTGTTGCAAAAAATCCGGCACTCGATTGACATTTATCAGTCTGAACTTGAACTGAACAAGAAATTGATTCAGGTTTTTTAAATTGAATATTGGTCTGTTGCTGGTATCTGATTTTTTCACAAGAAACATCGGACAAACAAAACTCGGAGTCGGCGACGCGGGTACAAGAATATTTTGATTTTTTAGTTTTAAAATTTCTTTTGTCATTGCCACACTTGTTGGGGTCTGATATTTTAACAAATGATTGTGACTGATTAATGGCGGTACTTTGTGAAATGGGATTCGATAACCCGTTATTATTTTTAAGACATGATCTGGAGCATTTAATTCTTTCCAATTTTCTATGTAATCTTTTAAACAGCCGCCGTAAAACGAGTTTTGTTTGAAGTCATTTGCGAAATCGACTATTGCCTTTGTTCTGAGAATTATTATTCTTAAAATCACGGTCACGATACTTAGAGTTGGGTTTGTTACTATTAAATGTAACTTTCTTATTTTTATTATTATTATAAGCATAATTTTTACTTGATGACGGCCCTGGACCAGTGTCAATATCATCAAAGTCACGGTCACGATCGCGAGCTGCCGGCTTCCGCAGCCGTTTAGCACGGGAAACGTTATTCTTACTTTTAAAAGACATAATGGGCTCATCTGTTGAGCGCTTATTATTGTAAAATATCTTACTTGCTCCCCCCGCTTTTGATAAGAAACTGCTCATCATTTCGGGATTAAACAAAGTAGTGCGGGTAGGCGGGATTTTCCGCAAATCCTCTTTTATGTAACGGTCTTTAACACTTGACAATATACTATCACGCCTTTTTTGTATAGTGTCAGCTCGTCTTCCGCATACCAGCTGGAGTATGTCTTCGGACACCTTAATATACTGAGATTTTTCGGAAAAAAGTTCACTAAGCTTATCAAATAATGAATCTGACGACAAAATTGTGTCTGGTTTGTGAGACCATTCTACCAAATTCTGCAAATTATTCTTAAAAAGTTCATTTTGTTGTATAACTGCATGCGTTAAGGCACCGTAAGAACGATCAAGTGATTTTAACCACGAAGATTCAGGATCATAAAATCTTAATTCAGTATTAACATCCATGTCTTGAAAACCTGGTTTTGCAAGATACTTTTTCTCTGTGTCAATATAACGAACTCGTTCCCAATCATTTGTATCAAAGTAATGTAATTTAGACAAAATGCTTAATCTAGATTCTGACGCATTATCGATTGCTGCCTCTTTTAAATTAGTATTAATGTTACAATCGATCTTTTTCTCTAATCTAGGCTTCTTTAAAAGAGGCTCATTCGAAAGTAAAGAACTTGTTAATTCCGGCGTAGGGTGTAATTATAATACATCTGAATCAGTATCTAGTTTGTTCGAATTTAAACGATCCTGATCTTTTAAATAATTAAAGATCGTACTCACTTGATTCGACAATGATTCAAAATTATCACTATTTACTCGCCGTTTCCGTTGCCGCCGGGATGCGCTGCGACCGCCACTGCGACTGCCACTCGATGTTGACGAAGATGTTGACCGACTAGAGCTCCCGCTTGAGCTAGAACTCGACGACGAACTCACAGGACGTGGACGCTTTCGTGGCCTAGCAGCCCGCCTGCGCGTGGATAGGTTATCCTCCCGTTCTCGTGGCCTAGAAGCCCGACGGGATACCTGTGGTTGCTCGGCGGGCCTAGCAGCCTGCTCGGACGTTGGGGTACGTTCCCGGGGCCTAGGATCCCGTTCAGGACTTTTACCCATGACTCTTCCGCAGAGTTATTATAATGAAAAAACACCAACTCTTCCGCAGAGTTATAATCAAACTGTATAACACTTTTTTATTTTTATTTAAATAAATATTTTATCGAACAACAACGTTGTTTTAATTGGAGGTGTTCACTCGACGAAAGTCGATGCCAATGTGACGAGTCAAATCATGGCTGCTGCCTACGTGACAAGCAATACCCCCTCCACCTCACTTGTGCCGCCGGAAGTGACGTGGCGGGGTTGCCAGGAGGCTGTTCAAGCGAAGCGGAAGTGATGCTGTCTCACTCTATAGGTCTCGAATAACGGTTCAGCGCATATAATAGTATATTGCTAAGTCAAGAAATAAACACACTTACATGGTTTTTCATCACAAACCTAATAAAAATAGATTAGATAAATATTCTGAATCATGAGGTTTGCGTCAAAAAGAGTAATATAATTTAATATTTCATAATAACAGTTTTATAGTAGAAAAATTTTTATGACGCTGTGCACACATCAACTGCAAACCGTACACATCAACCTTTGGTCTTTTTATAAAATCTATACATATAAAACTCTAAATTGATTGATTGATTCATTCATTCATTCATTGTTGGGATAAGCGTGGAGCCCTAACGGCTGAAGGTAGAGACACAATTTTTGGAGGATACCTTTCATGATGTAGATGAGCACTAAGAAAGTATTTTAGAAAATTCCCGTTATACAGGGTGCTACAGGGTGTTCCAGTTTGTATGGGAATTTGTACAGAGCTGAAGTTGAGGCACCATTTTTGGAGGATAGATACCTTTCATAGTGTAGGTAAGCACTAAGAAAGGGTTTTTTTAAATTTCCGTTATACAGGGTGCTAATACAGGGTGTTCCAATTTGTAGGAAGGTAGAGACAGCTTTTTTGGAGGGTAAATACCTTTCATAATGTAGGTAAGCACTAAGAAAGGGTTTTATGAAATTTCCGCCATACAGGGTGCTACAGGATGTTCCAGTTTGTATGGGAATTTGTATAAGGCTGAAGGTAGAGACACCATTTTTGGAGGGTAAATACCTTTCGTGGTGTAGGTGAGCACTAAGAAATGGTTTTGGAAAATTCCCGTTATACAGGGTGCTACAGAGTGTTCCAGTTTGTACATGAATTTTTGTGAGATTTAAATGTGTGAAATGAGGTCTACAGATAAATACCTAGGTATATTGGCAATCCATGACTTTCAAAATAAATGCAAAACTATCTTAATCACGCGAACGAAGTCGCGGGCAAAAGCTAGTTTCATATAAATTAGTATTACGAGTAGTAGCTGTAGTAGTAACATTTGTCTTTTGGGAACAGGCGGGGATGCTACGTATTTTTGATAGTTTACACGGCAATATCTGAGTAAAGTGCTCTTATCAGTTCGTTTCAAGAACTTTTACATCAAAAATTATGATAGGTTATAAAGATACAATTTCTAATTACCATCCTACTTTAAAATAACCCTGGATGACATTATATTTCTAATGACTCAAAATATAATAAACAAATTAAAAAGTTTTAAAAGTGACCAAAGGTTTTTAGTATCTGAAAATGTCTGAAACTATCAGGGTCAGTTTGTCAATTTGACAGTGACGTTTCTTTGTTTACATTTTTGCTGGGAAATTAGTAATGCGACTTTAGATGTTTGTGTTAAGTTTAGTAGGTTACCTTTGTGGTTGGTGTTGAGGCGGGTTGTGGTAGTGCGGGCTGTGCGCGGGCGGCGGCTGCGGCGCGCCCGCGTGCGCGCCGGGGGCCAGCGCCGGACTCGGCATCTACATTCAAGTGGAAGTTCATGTTACAAATTGTTTTATCTCACGAATGCGGGTCGGCTTTGAATATTGTTTTACACTTTAGTGTGCGTAATACGAGAGCATGCAGACGCACATTAAAACAATGTGCACGCCTAACAACATTCATAGCCGACCGATGAGTCAAAAATATTTATTTTGCTAATGTGGATGAGTTTGAAAAGTTTTGAGATTTTAGCATTCACAATACTATTTTTATACAATAGTTACTAAATAATTTACTACATAATTTTCATTTTTCACAATGGTTTGGGACTTCCACCAAGTGACACCTGATTCAATCAAATACTAAAGAATATACTAGAAAGATGTTTCCATTGAATGTCGAGATAATTCTTCACATTGACGAGATAACGCGAGAGGGACATACTAAATATCAATAATGGCACTAGTGACTAGATAGTTAAATTGGAAGAGTATCAGACCGGACTTCCAAAGGTCGCGAATTCCGATTCCCACCTGAGAATACGATCTGGTGACGAGTCGATTTTTTCTAGTATTAAGTATTATTTAGTGAGGAGTTTGAAAGTGTGAACTTTTTGAACACGAACATAAGGTATAAGAATCGCCAAAACACCAACTTTTTTACGATTCTTAATCGCCGAAAGTTTGCGCTCCGATGCCTAGAATATTGCAGTGACATGGCCTGGTGGATATGGAACAGAGCAACCGACGGTACAAAATCCTAACATTTGGCAAGTAATACCAACTATTCGCAGTGAGCCTTTCGACTGGCCAATAAAAAGAGAATTAGATCGTCTTGCCGTCGTCGCCGCCGGTCTCTCTGTTCCGTGGCTTACGGCCAATTTCAATAACCTATCATCAGTCAGAAATAGGCTTACTAAAGATTTGTTGCCTACATATTTCTGTTACATGACGGGAAATAACAATAGTTGACTAGTAACAGATCCATAGTAGGCCTATCTTTACTGAAGATAGATTATTGAAATCGGCCGTTCAGTCATCAGAGTCGCCATGACATAAACAATACAATCGTGGTACAGGGGCCAAGGGCGTCGCCAGCCCATGATGAGAAAAATATGAATTGTAGGTACCTACAGTCAAGAGCACCTAATGAATTTATTCAAGTTTTGAGATGCGAGATTTATCGAAAAAGCAAGTCAATTGCACTGCTTTAGGACTATGGTTACTTTGCAGTTGGCTACATTTTTCAACAAATAGTACAATACAAAATTCTTTACTTTGATTTATCTGTTTTAAGTTGAAGCCTGGCAAACCCGCCGAAGTTCGAAAAGTTAGATGATAGGGCCCCAGGAGCCTAAGTTACCTGGTGGTGGTTATGCGTGTGTGGCTTCTGTTGGAATTGTTGCTGTTGTTGTTGTTGCTGTTGAAATTGTTGCTGTTGTTGTTGCTGGAATTGTTGTTGTTGTTGCTGTTGTTGGTGTTGCTGCTGTTGTTGTTGCTGCTGCTGCATGCGCCTGTTCACCTCTTCGGACATTTCCGCTAATTTCGCTGATCGAGCTGACATCTACAAGGATTTTGGTGTTATAAATAAATTAAGTTTTGCTTCTGGCGTTTAGAAAAAAAAATCAGTTTCTAACTATTAACAGGCTCAGACCAAATAAAAAAGGGAAGACGGAGTCTTCCAAGCAATGCACTGAAGCCAGTTTTTTTATGCATTAGTGTGTGAGCCGGTGTTGCCATAGTAATTCATATTACCCCAATGTAATAAGAATAACGCGTTATGAAATAATAACGTTATATCACATATTAGAATCAAAATGCTATATCACGCGATATAAATCAGTCATGCTAGGCTGGATTCAAGAGATCATAATACGGCCCCAAGAGGGGTATTACAAGCTCTTAAAACTTGTCAGTTTTCTGAATGGCTATCAATGCGTCTCTTTTATTACTGATAAAAGAGACGCAGACGATGATAGCCATTCAGCCATTCTGACTCGAGGTGTGGACTTGTGAGGCGACGGCTACACGCCTGGTACTACTGTGATCCATCAGTATTAAATCAGGGCCTATTTCATAAAAGATTAGTATAGAATTATTACAGATTAGAATGTTTCTTATTAATTATAAAACATAATTTTACACCAATAAACTACTACTATGGTAAATTACTGTACTTTTTCATTCTTTTATGAAATAGACGCCTGATAAAATAATACTGATGGATCACAGTATTCACTACGCGTGTAGCCGTCATTCACCTAATGATAGATAGGTAAGGTGGGCTTCTCAAAGCCCTGCATGCAGGGCTGTGAGTAGCCCGCTTTAAAAGTAGTGGCGGAAGTAGCAAGGAAATAGGGAAAATGTAAAAAATAAAACTACAGAATAACTAAAGTTTCGTGTATTTAAAGCGAGATGTTTGTCCTGACATGTTAGGCTTTTTGTGTCAGCATTCCGGCCGGACATAGAAAATGTCAGGCTCTTTTGGCTTATTCACATTATAGAAAACAAATCTTATAAATTAGCTTTAATATAATTATTTTTCTTTTTTGTACCTAACAATCAACTAGAACATTTTCAGTAAAACAATCAACAAATTTTGTAATAAATAATCAATTTTAAACTAAGTAACATTTAAAATTATAAATAATCAACTGAACAACTAAAGCTTAAAATACGAAAACTAAAACTTTATTTTTGTCTAAGTACTTGAAATTTTTATTTGACACGTCATTATAAAAGAAAACAACAATAAAATACTTATTTATTAAAAAAATGTGTTGTCGTGATTACGTCGCTCCGTGTGGTTGCTTTAGCGAAATGTCAAGACTTTTTAGTAAAAATCCGGATTTTTGTCAGCATTTTTAGATACACCAACTGATTACGAGATACACGAGGGAAGTCCAAAATTCAATAAAAAGGATAGCCGTAGTCGCATGCCACTTTGTCCTAGACACGCACGACACGAACAAGCTGGGGCCTATTACATAACAAATTACAATCTTCTATTATTAGTGATTTTCTATGGAAAAATACTAATAATATCACCTTGTATTTTGTTATGCAATAGGCCCCTGGAGGTCATTTACATTTAACATTTACAAAAATGTACTATTTCACACACACGGTCATCTGAATTACTAGCTAGGCGAAGCCTGTACTATGGGTAACAGAGGCTAATAATTTTAGTTTATTTTTATGTTGATAGATGGCGCTATTCAATTAGGGAGGTTTTTTTTAATTTTACTCCCAGGGGCCCTACCGCCTAACTCAAAGCGATAGCCAAAGCGACAGCTATGCTCTATCCGTCCTTGTCATATCATAACACGATGACAAGGACGGAGAGTGCACTGACGTCATAAACCAAAGCCAGAGTCAAAGCGATAGAGTTAGGCGGTAGACGCGCTAAGAGGAGTAGATTGCCAAACAAAAATAAGAAGAAGAAGATTAACTGTCAAATTGACAAAATCCTTTGCTTTTTTCTTAAAAAGTTACGTACTTAGTTGAACAACGACATCTAGCCGACTTTAAGGTACTACTTTTGTTTTTTAAACTGCCTTTTGAAAACCGCTCATTATGTTTTATCATTATTAAGAAATAATTCTACCCTAATAACAAAAAATTTATTAAATAAATAAAAAATAAAATAAAAAAAGAATGAAAAAGTACATGTGGTAATATACCATTGTAGTCGTTTATTGGGGTAGAATTATGTTTTATCATTATTAAGAAATCATTCTACCCTAATAAGAACAATGGTAAATTGTTGTAGTAAATTTACATTTTTTTATTAAATAGGCCCCTGATTAAATACTGATGGATCACAGTATTTACCACGCGTGTAGCCGTCGCCTAACCCTGATCGCATATACCGCCTCCGTTCCGTTCCGTCCGTGTCGTGGGTAAAAACGTCCAGAAACAGAAATAATTAACGCGCTATTTTTAACAAGAAACAAATAACGTTATGTTACGTTCCATGTTACCCAATAATAGGTTTAAACTATAACGTCTGGCATGGCAACACTTGTTGAGGTTTTGTGTTTCAAGTAATACCTTAATGTTTATTTAGAAATTAGTGAAAATAATAGTTTCGAATTTTACTTCCGTGTGAAATGTGATTCCATCCTGCTTTTTATGTGTTGTAGATTGACTTTTACACCCTTTCACTACACAATTCGGCATTTTCGTTGGTGAAATTATATTTTATTAGTACGTCCTTGATACGTCCGCTTCGCACGGTGGCTGTTAAGAAAAGGCATAGTTTCGTTACATGTGTGTGCGTGCAACTGTGTATGTGCATGCCAAGGCATAGTTTTATCGGCTTCACTGCTTCGTTCTATGAAGACTCCGTCTTCCCTTTTTCATTTGGTCTGAGTTAACAGGTGAATAGTACAATTTCTACAGAAAGGTAGAATTTTCGGTGAATGAAGATGCAACGACATATACAGTATTTATGTAAAAGACGTAGAAACTCAAGACGGTGCGATTTGGTACTTTCAATTACTGTAATTTTAAATAAAAAGAAAATGTTAGAAAAGTTACTACTTGGTTTAAATTTCCGCGCATTGAGAAAAATACTATACAAGCCTTGGCCGCAACTAGGCATTGATGGACTTACGTATGTGTGCCTCGGCTTCGCCTCGGCCCACATTTTCACGTTCGTCCTGCAATGCCTGTGTTGCCTGCCGCTGCAGTAATGTTTGCGGGAGCGGCGTTAGTGTTTTATTATAATGTCGTCCTAATAGCCGGTCCACACGGCACCAACTTGTGTTTGCGCAACGTGTTTGCGCAAACGAAGTTTGTGCAAAACTAACGTGTAGACGTCGAGTTTGCAGTTGGCGCAAAAGTTTGTGCTGATTTGTATTTTGTATCAAAAAATTGGTGCAAACATATTTGTTTGCGCAAACTATTGCATCGTGTAGACGCATGTTCAAACTTGTTTGAGTGTTTTAAGGTAATTACAATGGTAAAGAAATGACCTGAGAAAATATTCCAGAGAATTTATAATCGAATTTATTGACAATTCCTTCAGAAAATTTATATGAGAGTATTTTTGTTTTTTTAATAACCATTCTTTTGACCATTTAGTTCTTTATGTTTTTTTATTTTCATAACTGATATTCTAGCTTCTGCTAACAATAATAACTATATCTAAATATATCTTCCATTGTTCGCTTCACATTCACCACGACTGGAATACGACTCTACTTCTCTGCTGCCAACGACCAACTGAATTGTTTGTGCCGTGTGGACGATGAGATTTGTACAGACTTTTGTTTGTGCAACAGTTTGCACAGCGTAAGTTGATGCCGTGTGGACCCAGCTTTAAAGATGAAAATGCTAATAAACCTGTTGATGCATGTGTGCGTCGGCGGCTTGCTGGTCGGCGGGCGCCAGGTGCGCCGACTGCGGCCGGCTGCTGCCCGTCGAGCTGCGCAGCGACGACCACCTGCCAGGACATTCATCATTATAACTACACATCGAATATGTATTACCAACATGCCGGATTTAAGAGACTTGACCACCCTAGGCCGAGTAGTACCAGCCGCCCTTTTGTCAGCTGAATGAATGCTGTTGCTGGTCTGCCGCCCCCCTAGGTCCTTGCCGCCCCAAGGCCGCGGCCTATTGACAAATCCGGCACTGATCACCACACCCCGGACACTTCATTCAACTGCGCCATTATAAACAGATAGCGTTTTTGTACACGTGCATCTGTGAGTGTAAGTCTAGGGCTACCGTGCAGTTTTTAATGTATGAGCGGCGTTCAATTAATAATTCGAACCTTTTGGTAAATATAAAGTTCGTGGTAAATATAAAATTGACTCGCATAGTACGGGTCTAAGTTTCGAGTGAAGGGTGATACCTGTCCTGCAGCGTGTGCTGGTGGACGGCGGACAGGTTCTGGTAGAAGGTGTCGTGCGCCGACAGGTTGTGACTGCTGCGGGACTTGTGCGCCCACGCGCCCGGCGACCCGGCGCCCGGCGGCGTGGGGCTCAGGGCGGCGCTGCGCAAAACACAACTCTAGATAATCTACAGGGTCAAATCAGAACAAAAATAATAATCAGCTGTTCCATACATTTTATTGCCTTTCCGTTTCCGTTTTTTTCCTTTAGGCTACGGAACACTAATAAAAAAAGGTAATTGAGTGTAAAACACGACCTACAATGATGACTGATGACGCGTTCCGACTGCCTGTCTGCGCGGCGCTTTATATTGTAACACCTTTTTTTATATACCTATGGGGTAACCAACATTTGATTTTAAAGTACTTGTTATAGCGGCATTCTCGTTATAGTCTTGTAGGTTGGACAAGGAACATTAGGTATTAGATGTAGGTACGAGTTTAGATAGGTTTTACAAAACACACATAGTGTTTTCATATAGCTTTTGATATGGTTTGTGTAGGATAAATGCATGGATATTTTTACCTTTATTTGGGTCAATTTCCAGTAGTTTAACGAATGTCGGCGATTATACCGCCCACTTTGATCACAAAGCATTCACTTGAATTCATTTTAAAACATCATTCATAAAGAATTTTAGCACTTTTCAATAATTAAAGCAAATAAACTTTCTTGTTTACATATCTCACAGCTGTCTTTTCAGTTGACAAGTGACAACTGTCAGATGTGACGGTTAGCGTTCCGTTTCCAGCTAATTGAACGTTTCGGACCAATTAATTTACACTTTGGTGATAAAATCAAATAAATCCTATTTGTTATTTTAATTAAATAAAGTAAATACCCATGTCTCGCATGCTAGTTAAACGTTTTAATATTAATATTCAGACAAAAGGTAAGTAAGTTCAGGGAGTGCGATTGTCTATGGTGTGTCTTTTGTCGATGGTACTCATTCGAGAGAATTCTAGCAAACTCGGTGGATTTCCGCCATTTGACTTTTTCGCCTGTGTCATTCAGAGAGACAGGAAGTTTTCGTCATGTGAAGTGAAACCCAATCTATTTTTTTGGTGGGTTTCTATTAATTTAATGATGCGTTGAGCATCCCTTTAAGTGGTGAGTGTTATAATAATACGAATCTAATTATTTGTCCGTTTTTACCAGTGGTATCCAGATTGTAACCTCGTGTCGTATTGTTCTCAGGGCTCCAGCTCATCAATTTATATTTCATCATGTCTTTCATGAGATAAAAACCTGTGATAATTAAAGCCCAAATTTGGTAAGTTTCTCAACCTTGTTATAATGTTAGTTGTAAGGAAAACCTCATATTCAATGAGGACAATTTGGTGACTTTGATTTTTTATTACAGGGCTCCCAGGTTTCTCCACAGTTTTACCTCACAATTTCAAGATATAAGTACTTCCTGGTTTACCTCAAAATTTCAAGATATAAGTGGTTCCCAGTTTGGTCCAGGGAATACTTCCAAGGTTATGGTTTGAGCTTGTTTCGATGTAACGTCGTCTGTGCAGCGGTTTGGCTGGTATTCCATGCTATGATGTCTCATTAAAATCAGCGCGACGAGCACATGTTAAACCATACCATTACCATGGATTTATAAAACTAACCAAGGTATTCCTCAGTCTTCTTTTATTATCATCGCGGCAGTGTTTCTGTAGTATGTACCCGGTGAAGTAATTAACGTTCATATCCAGTACAAAATGGTGTTTTGATGACATGTTCAGACTCAACCCGGAGCAGGTCTACAGCCAATAAATGTACCTATAGTCATGTTTCAAATTTATTTAGCTTCAGCGTAACTCTGGTCCATGAGCCAGAATGTATAAATAATTCTATTTTACTATAAATGTCTTGTGTTAAGATGATAAGTAATAGGTATCTTAGCATAAGTTTTTTTGAGTACATATGTGTTCGGTTCTTGACGGTCATCCAACTTGAGAGATATGGTGACGTTTGAAAACTTATTTCAAATGCGGAACCGGCCTCTTAATCTGTCTGACTAACGGGAAACGAATAGATATGCCCTCACCTTTACTTTTAAGGGTTTATAGTTTAAATCCCTACTTCTTTATATGGTTTTAATTTTCTAATGAACCCAAGGGTATTGTTTTTGTAATTAATGTATGGTCTCACTTTAACATGTTAAGGGTCCCTGTTAAACCATTTGCCCTTCGTGCGGTTTTAACATTATAATGGGTTCTCTAGGTATTATGTGTTAATATAAAATGTGTGACTTCATTTTAACCCTTCGGATTCTTCGTTAAACCATTTATACCCCATGTGGTTTTAAATATTTTTATGACTTATTTTCTGCGAATCGTTGTTAACTTGGTATTAATTATACAACGTGTTAAATAAATGTTTATATCAACGTAAATATTGGTTTGATTTATTAAACTCACTTTGTTTCGATCCGTGGACAATTTATCTTTTAATTTTTAACTTTCATTGATATCAACGGCGCCCAGAATCATAATTGTTCCATGGATGACTGAGCCACGCGAATCCACATAACCCCTTTGCTCTACCGACTAACATTTTCAGTGGGGTAATTTCCATCTATACCCCGGGGTAAAATTTTTCCCATTACAGTGACGTACCCAACGTGTGGCCCAGAAAAGTGAGATTAATAATTCAATATTTTAGTGCTTTATTTAACGTGAATTTAATTTTTATTTCAATATGGCTGAACTTAAATGTAACGTTGATTTCTTGCTCGGGGAAGAACTTGAACATGAATTATCCGTCTTTAAAGTCTCTTTTGATGAGCATAGTAGTGCTGACCAATTACGGCACCTTTTTAATGAATACCTTGATACTAGCTCGTAGGGGTAGCTTAGAAATTTCTTCTGCGGCTGTTTTTAGTAGTTCCGAATTTAAAATTACTGCTAACCTTTAAATAAAAAGTTTTCGCTCGCGTCTGTTTAGTTTAGAATTCCAATTATAAGACGGGTTCTGTATATATATTATTTCATATGCCAGATAATGAGCACCTTACGTCTCGTTGCAATGCATCTCACCCAATTTTGTGTTTTATATATTTGTGTTCAAAATTTTCAACCCAAGTTGCGGGGACACTCCGTTTCGGACATCCGTTTCGGCATATGTTGTCTCTGTCAATGGTTTATTTGTTGTGCGGGGGCACAGTAGTGGCGCTTGAGACCCCTTTATATGGCTTTAGTTTCAAGCCTGCCCTTGTGTTACCTTTAGCATGATGCTGTTTCGTCGTTGTTAGTTGGGTGGGTTATGTTTTTGTTGGTTTTTAGTGCATATGTATACTGCGTTCAAAATTTTTAACCCAATTTGGGGGACACTAGGTCATATTTGTCCATTTTGGCATATGGCGTCCCTGTCAGTGGTTTATTTGTTGTGCGGGGCACAGTAGTGGCGCTTGAAACCCCTTTATATGGCTTTAGTTTCAAGCCTGCCCTTGTGTTACCTTTAGCACGATGCTGGTTTATCATTGTTGTTAAGTAAGTTATAACTTTGTTAATTTTTAGGGTATATTTTATCCGTGTTACATCCATAGGTCTTGTTGCATTTGTGTAAACCGCAAATGATACCAAGGATGGTAACATTTCTGTTTTCTTTATTATGATGGCGTGTCGTCCTGTGTGATGATTTGCTTTTGCCTTTGTTGTGTGTTTTAAGGGATGTTGGATTTCCACTCCTCGCACTTTACTTTTAGAAGTCACTGTTTTGCATACTTCAACTTTACATGTAATTTACCCATGTTTGTAGTTTGGTAAATTACGTGCTGGTTTTTGTTTAACCAACCTGTGTTTAACACTGGTTATGGCTAGAACCTGGATTAGCTCTCTTTTTATGTTATTGGGTCTATGAAACGGTTCTACCTTTTTCTATTTTCACTCTTTTGAGTTATTTATTAGGTTTCCCTTGATATGACTCAAGCTTTTTGTCTAAGTTTTGAGTCTTGAGGTGGTTTATCGTTAAGTAAAGTAGGATTAAGGTCTGTTTTGTCTAGTTTAGGTTGTAGTTTTAGATTTCGTCGTTCCTCCTGACGAAAAAATTTATTCAAAATATTCATTTTGAATAAAATTTTTCTTTCCCAACTAAGACGGTACTGTAACACCTTTTTTTATATACCTATGGGGTAACCAACATTTGATTTTAAAGTACTTGTTATAGCGGCATTCTCGTTATAGTCTTGTAGGTTGGACAAGGAACATTAGGTATTAGATGTAGGTACGAGTTTAGATAGGTTTTACAAAACACACATAGTGTTTTCATATAGCTTTTGATATGGTTTGTGTAGGATAAATGCATGGATATTTTTACCTTTATTTGGGTCAATTTCCAGTAGTTTAACGAATGTCGGCGATTATACCGCCCACTTTGATCACAAAGCATTCACTTGAATTCATTTTAAAACATCATTCATAAAGAATTTTAGCACTTTTCAATAATTAAAGCAAATAAACTTTCTTGTTTACATATCTCACAGCTGTCTTTTCAGTTGACAAGTGACAACTGTCAGATGTGACGGTTAGCGTTCCGTTTCCAGCTAATTGAACGTTTCGGACCAATTAATTTACACTTTGGTGATAAAATCAAATAAATCCTATTTGTTATTTTAATTAAATAAAGTAAATACCCATGTCTCGCATGCTAGTTAAACGTTTTAATATTAATATTCAGACAAAAGGTAAGTAAGTTCAGGGAGTGCGATTGTCTATGGTGTGTCTTTTGTCAATGGTACTCATTCGAGAGAATTCTAGCAAACTCGGTGGATTTCCGCCATTTGACTTTTTCGCCTGTGTCATTCAGAGAGACAGGAAGTTTTCGTCATGTGAAGTGAAACCCAATCTATTTTTTTGGTGGGTTTCTATTAATTTAATGATGCGTTGAGCATCCCTTTAAGTGGTGAGTGTTATAATAATACGAATCTAATTATTTGTCCGTTTTTACCAGTGGTATCCAGATTGTAACCTCGTGTCGTATTGTTCTCAGGGCTCCAGCTCATCAATTTATATTTCATCATGTCTTTCATGAGATAAAAACCTGTGATAATTAAAGCCCAAATTTGGTAAGTTTCTCAACCTTGTTATAATGTTAGTTGTAAGGAAAACCTCATATTCAATGAGGACAATTTGGTGACTTTGATTTTTTATTACAGGGCTCCCAGGTTTCTCCACAGTTTTACCTCACAATTTCAAGATATAAGTACTTCCTGGTTTACCTCAAAATTTCAAGATATAAGTGGTTCCCAGTTTGGTCCAGGGAATACTTCCAAGGTTATGGTTTGAGCTTGTTTCGATGTAACGTCGTCTGTGCAGCGGTTTGGCTGGTATTCCATGCTATGATGTCTCATTAAAATCAGCGCGACGAGCACATGTTAAACCATACCATTACCATGGATTTATAAAACTAACCAAGGTATTCCTCAGTCTTCTTTTATTATCATCGCGGCAGTGTTTCTGTAGTATGTACCCGGTGAAGTAATTAACGTTCATATCCAGTACAAAATGGTGTTTTGATGACATGTTCAGACTCAACCCGGAGCAGGTCTACAGCCAATAAATGTACCTATAGTCATGTTTCAAATTTATTTAGCTTCAGCGTAACTCTGGTCCATGAGCCAGAATGTATAAATAATTCTATTTTACTATAAATGTCTTGTGTTAAGATGATAAGTAATAGGTATCTTAGCATAAGTTTTTTTGAGTACATATGTGTTCGGTTCTTGACGGTCATCCAACTTGAGAGATATGGTGACGTTTGAAAACTTATTTCAAATGCGGAACCGGCCTCTTAATCTGTCTGACTAACGGGAAACGAATAGATATGCCCTCACCTTTACTTTTAAGGGTTTATAGTTTAAATCCCTACTTCTTTATATGGTTTTAATTTTCTAATGAACCCAAGGGTATTGTTTTTGTAATTAATGTATGGTCTCACTTTAACATGTTAAGGGTCCCTGTTAAACCATTTGCCCTTCGTGCGGTTTTAACATTATAATGGGTTCTCTAGGTATTATGTGTTAATATAAAATGTGTGACTTCATTTTAACCCTTCGGATTCTTCGTTAAACCATTTATACCCCCATGTGGTTTTAAATATTTTTATGACTTATTTTCTGCGAATCGTTGTTAACTTGGTATTAATTATACAACGTGTTAAATAAATGTTTATATCAACGTAAATATTGGTTTGATTTATTAAACTCACTTTGTTTCGATCCGTGGACAATTTATCTTTTAATTTTTAACTTTCATTGATATCAACGGCGCCCAGAATCATAATTGTTCCATGGATGACTGAGCCACGCGAATCCACATAACCCCTTTGCTCTACCGACTAACATTTTCAGTGGGGTAATTTCCATCTATACCCCGGGGTAAAATTTTTCCCATTACAATATGAAGTTACAAACATTACACAGAACTCGGAACGGCTGAATCTTTTTTATCTGCGCGGGGCTTAATTATTTTCCGTAATATACAGGGTCATTTTGGATCCCTTTTCAAATTTTGTCAGGTCATTCTATAACAGCAGTACAATCAATTTATGAAGTAAAAAAAAAACATTTTTTTTACATTTTTACCCCAAACTTTTCCCTACACAAATTGAAATGTTGTCACTGTTTGCGCGTCGCACAGGTCGACTAGCGCGAGACCCCTCCCGCCACCCGCTTTGCCCCGCTCACGCCCCGTGCGCGACGGTGAGCGTGCGCGCGTAGATTT
The DNA here is from genome assembly GCA_928269145.1 of Agriphila tristella. NCBI lineage: Eukaryota > Metazoa > Arthropoda > Insecta > Lepidoptera > Crambidae > Agriphila > Agriphila tristella. Next base: position 21,450,375 of record OV743436.1, on the reverse strand, counting down.
TTAGGATATAAAAAGTGGCTGAAAACTGAGAATTTAAAAAGAAATAATTCATAATTATCTTACCAACTTTTTTTTATTACTTCCTTGAACTTATATTTGATTTTGTAAAGGGGTCGCAAAATTACCCTGTATTATTTGTTGCAAAAAAAGGTAAGTGTAAAACACTGAAAAAAAGGTAAGTATACAACAACAATAAACTTTGAATTTGGCTTTTCATAGGTAGAACAGTGTTATGTCAAACAATGCGGTCGCTCACTTGTGCGGGTGGTGCGCGGCGGGGTGCGCGTGGTGCAGCGCGGGCGTGCTCTTGCTGGGCTTCACGGGCTCGGCGGGCAGCCGCGACAGATCGCGCTCCGACATCCGCCGACCGCCCGGCCCACTGGTTCCGACTGCACCCGCCGCGCCTGTTACCACGTATCTCTAATTTAATAATAGGGAATATGCATCAATTTTTTTTTTAATCTTAATCAAAAGTATAATGCGTGAGAAAGTTAACTGTAATATTAAAACTTTTCTCTTGCGTTTTTTTCTCGTAATATAGTTACTTGAAGTTAGCGCGCAGCAGCACCCGCCGAAAACGCTCCATATAAAACGGTGACGTCACACATCACGTTTCAGGTGTGTTTCGGCGCGTTTAATATGGAGTTAGCCAATAATCTTCAATTATCTCCCTAAATTTTGCGTTTAAGTACATATGTGTCATACAAAATATTGTTTATCTACTCTCACAACGTAATGTTCCAAATATGAATTCAAAAAAGGTTATATAAATACGTACTTTATTTTTATGGATAGGTAAAATTAAAAAATAAACTCATTACGATGCAGTCAACTGCATCATAAAGTAACTTTTTTTCCCATTACGATACAGGGCAAATCCAAAAAGAAGGCAGTGCCGTAACATTAAAAAAAACAACGATATTTTCCCACATATTTTCCATGATTAAAATGCACTCTATGGTAATCGATGACTTATTGCGCTTAGTTTGTTGGAATGCACTCATTTAATTTTTTTTCTAAAGGAATGCGCGCCATTTCTAAAGCATTTCAAATAAAGTTTTGATTTCAATTTATACATTTTTGTTATACTTAAAAAAAATTGTAGGTTTTTTATTCTTGCTTTAAAATGTGAAAAAAAAATTGACTCTGCCCGATATTTTAGATGCAGCTAAGGAAGTGACTTATTATAAGGTACCTAGTACAAACAAAGTCTCTCTCTCTCTCTTTTCTGACGTTGATCTTTTATTTAGTAGGTTCAATCCCAAATGTATGAGTGTAGATAAAGCAGTGTATGAAACTGCACATAACTAGGTATTAAAACACTCGTGTGATACTATTAAAAACCTCGCCTACGGCTCGGTTTTTAAACACACACTCGTGTTTTAATACCCCTCTTTATGTGTCAGTTTCATAAACTACTATTCTTATTCGATATTCTATCTGACTGTAAAGTGTATTATATCCGAAAATGAAAAAAAAATATCGTTATTTTCCCCTGATTTCATCGTGTGATAAAACTAGTATTATACATTTTTTTTATTTTTTTTCCTGTTCCATCATGTTTTTATAAGTGTCCGCAGCGATCAAGCTCAAATTCATCAAAATCGGTGACTTATGCATATTCCCTATTGTCACATAAGGGTTTGGTGCGCGTCCTGAGTGGTGGCGCATTGCGTATGCGGATTGCGAGGCAGAGGAACACGGATGGCTGTCTCGCAGCCGCTTGCAGTCCGGATAAGTTCAAACATCAACATAATATGTGTTATGTGCGCCGCAGATTTCGCTTGCGCCGCCACTCAGGAGAGGCCTATCGTATCCGTGTCGCTTAGCACAAAAACATATCATAATCGCTAGGACGTTTTAAGCATTCATAGGTAGGTGATGATCATGACACGCGTCGGGGCTACGCGACGGAGATATGGATACAGACAGGTCATAAAATTTTTGAGAACTACGCGTTCATTTCACGATTACCGTTGTCTCCCGGCCCGCTTCTTCATACTCCGCCCCTGTGTCGCCTGGGGAAGCACGCAGGAGGGCATAATCACGAAATGAAAGCGTAGTAAGTAACAACAAAAGACATAATTTGTTTTTATAACTGAAAAAAATATATAATAGGAATTATAAAGTATGTAAATGCTGCATTAACATAAATATACACTATAATTATTGCCTCTGTAATAAATGACATAATTCAATGATAAATACAAAAATAACGGAGAATAAATGACTTGGCTGTAAAAATATATTAAATTGTATCATCGAATAAAGTTTCAGTGTAGATCATTTACGTATCATGCAGTGAACCTAATTTATTTAACTGAAATAAAACATTTTCGTTTCTACAACTGGATAGGTAGATCAATGCAGAACATGAAAAAAGAAAACATAAAAACTTACCAAATAAGTAAATATCTACGTGAATATTCCTTTTCAAACAAAAACATGACAATTCATATTGTCTATTATCTATTAAAAAAAGAAATAATCGAAGTAAAATTAAAATATTAATGACGTACTAATGTTAACTCTAGTAGGAAATAAAAAAATAACTCAAAAAGGAAAGAACGTGTTCCTGTAACAAAAAAAAATCATGCCTGAAAGATAACAACATCGAGATGTGTGCGTGGACTATAACACACCTATTTCATGCGTGCGAGGTTCTTACGCGAGCAGTGGGCCAGCAGCGGGCAGCTGTGGTGCAGGGCGGCGCGGGCGCACGCGCTGCGGGCGCGCGCGCTGCCGCTCACCTCGGGGCAGCTCTGTACCACCGCCGCGTACGACTCCCGCCGCGACACCGCCTCACAACACACGACCGTCTCCTCCAAACGATCAGCACTCAACCCCAAATCTAAACTCACACTTTTTGCCAGCGAATCTTTACTCGCTCTCGCCGAAAAACTAGACTGATTAGACTTCAACTTTATATTATCGAGCGTTATGACCCGTGGCTTCTTATCTATGATCTCGTTGAAAACGTAACCGCCGTTTCCGTCGTGTTCCTCCGATGGCAGATTCGGCAGTTCGAATTCGTTCCCCTGAGCTAACGTATCCTCGCTGCCGCGCGACCCGTATTTCGTCCAGTCTTCAAGTTGTATGAGTATGCTTTTTACTTCTTCGTCAGACATTTTCTCGCCCTTATTTTCGCTAGTGTCGGTTTTATTTGATTCGTATTGTATGTCAGCTAAGCTAGCACTACTTTGAATATTATCTACTACTTTGAACGTTTTCTCGGTGCGCCCGCTTAAATTTGGACTAGATTGGCAATTTCGTTTATAATTTTTTACACAGTAAGTTAAGTTAATATTATTAAAATGTTTCGTTAATGCTTTGACTTTACCGAAAGAGGGTCTGTACTCGTCAGGAGATTTCCACGATTTTCTATCTACGCTATCTAATATCTGTGTGGCACCTTTCTCCAAAGGAGTTTCAACTGCACTTTTACGATAACCGAATTCTTCATTGATAGTTTCGTCGAAAGATTCAGAAGTTGAGAATGTGGACGGAGCTTCCGTGTCCTCGGATTTGCTAGAAAACGATTTCGACATAGTAAATAATGCTCTTCTTAGTCGGCAATGCACATCACCTATTCTCTTCGACTCCCTTTTAACGTCTAAAGTTAATTCTAGTTTCCTCGGCGCCGGGACAGGAATTTCGATGGAGTCTACATCCATCGGCGAACAAGGAGTCTGACAAGTCGCATCGGCAGTTTCCTTCTTTTCCTCGGGCAAGTCTAAAGATAAAGCGGGCAATATTCTGCGAATTTTCGGGGTCATTACCTTGTCGTTAGCAACATCGTTTTCGAATATCACAGGTTCGAAGCTGGGTTCGTCGATGAACGGTATGGGTTGAGTTTCAGGCTGCGGCGTTCGGCAACAGTCACACGCGCTCACGCATTCATCTACGCCGGTGCAACGACGGCGATACGAGTCGTTGTCTTTGGGGCGAGAGTTGAATAATTCTAGGGTGAGTTTGGTGTCGATGGGTTTCATTTCTGGTGGGAGACAGACTGGCTCGCCGGATTCGCTGGACTGGTCGTAGTAGGCGGGCGGGGCGGGCACGCGCGGCGGTTCCTCCTCGGGAACATGGCTGTCGTATGTGGTTGTATCGCTGCCGGGGTTTAGTTCGTCGAAGTCCTCGCAAGTGAAAGTAAAAACGGGGATAGGTCGAGGTGGTGGCTCGCCTTTCAGCTCTAAAGGGCAGCCCGGCGTATCGGGAGACAGATCCTCGTGCAGCTGATCGTTCTCCCGGTCAAGGGTTATGATTAGCCGCGGGATCGAGCCGTGGTACAGCGGGTGGCACTCCTCGCTCTCGTCCGTACTAGATTCAGTAGATTCGTCTCTGATGAGACGACATCGATCGTGGCACGGCCGGCGACCGTAGCCTGCGAAACGATACTCACGTGAATCACCTTACCTTTTTATCTACAAGGATTGAAGCTGAACGAAACTTAAACTGGAAACAAAATATTGACGAGCAAATAAAACGTAATGCGATCGCAAAATAACAAAGAAAGCCCAAGTAGATCTTCTGATCGGGGATATAAAAATTTGAAATCTATATGATGTGCATCTTATTGTAGAATTTCTTCCAATAAAACTGATAATTTTTCCCGAAAACATGAAGCGGAAAACGATAAAATAATGAGCCTCACACAGTTACTTTAGATAATTTAACGCATCGTGAATTTCGAATGTATTCTCCATAATTCGACCCACGCAGTTTCATATTCCAAAAAGATGCTAATTTGGTTATTATGAATAGGGGTGTGATAGGAAGCAGCGGTGATCATATCAGGTATAGTCGTAAGTAGAGAGTGTTGTGTTTGCCTGCGGTGGCGAGCTCGGTGCGCGGCGAGGCGGGGCGCAGCAGCGCGGGGTGCGCGTTGGTGTACGTGCCGCGGTTGCGCCGCAGCGGGTCCTCGTACTGGATCACCTCTACACGGTACACCACACCCATCTATTATGTCTCCTCTACACTTAGATCAAGAATTCACTACATGTCCGTTCAGTGTCTCTGACTAAAGATCGAAACGCACTTTAGCGGCGCGGACTGATGCGCCCAAATGTTATTTCTATTAATTGCAATGATGCAAACCGTATATAGCGTATATATAATATTATATTGTATACAAAATATTTGGCCACGTCAGTCCGCGTCGCGCCACGCCGCTGAAGTTCGTTTAGACCTTAAAACGGCACCTCGAAATAAGGCCCCACTCTCAAACTGGGAGTATATTTTATACAAGGTATTATCTTCTTTGTTTCTTACTATTAAAAGTTGTATTTGGAAAGAACAGCTGTTATTGTCGTTGCCGCGTACAAATACTCAGTTTGGGAATTCGAATTTAAACATTTCGAATCGCTTTTTATGTCAGTCGGTGCCATATTTTTGTGCTGTTTTAGTTCGTAAAGCGTTATCCAGTAGGGTATTCTTGATCGAATCTTCTACACATCGACAAAGGCATTAGCAGATTCCATCTGCATTTGTCGTCTGCCGATGTGTGGACAGGACAAGGGTATTTGCTCGTTAGTGGGCGGTAAACGAGCGATTACCTCCCTCTACCACTTATAAAGTGACGAAATAACGGTTTGAAATGAGAACTCATTCAAAAAGACTCCAAAGTATCTAAACATTGTCGTTGATGGGTCATTGGGTTTAAAAGTTCATACACAGTACATACACAACTACCAACTAACTATAGTAACTGTTATATTTCAATGTTAAAATATAGTCTGCCCTTTATATCTGGGTCGTGGTCAACCATCAATAATATTTAGTGGGTACCTAGTTGTTTTTAATGTTAACATAATAACAGATTTCTTTATAAGTATATCTAAGAAGTGATGCTGTAAACTTAAAGTCTGTCTTCGCAAAGGAAACAACAAGACATATTAAAAAAAACTACAAACAATTACCAATAAATACATGTTTTACTGTCGGGTCATGGGAGGTCAGTGGGCCAACTAAATCAATGCTAATGCGTTGGAATGGCTAGCAGCAAAATTTGCTTTCCCCTATAAAAATCCGGGAATAGCCTGAGAGCTGTGTATAACCATTACAAGTAGAACACCAAATTCAGCGGTATCCTGGTACCAGACCACAAATATCTTAATTTTAAATGGTGATAAGTTTTAGCGACGCCAAGGTGAGTCGCGGTAGAGTTAGGATGATTTTCCTATATAATAGCCTCCCTATCCCTAAGTTCTTTAGGAAACTAGAACTACCTCCTTCCACTGGAAATCTCCACTCAATTTGTTGTTGGATTTTGTAAAACAAACTAATCATTTTGATGCACAGCACACATGATATAAGAGTGATGGCTTACCCGGTTTCTGCGTGTAGGCGGGCTGGTGCAGCAGCGTGGCGAGGCCGTGCAGCACGGCGCCCTGCTTGGCCACCTCCAGCGTCACCACGGGGCCCGTGCGCATCAGGTACTCCGCCGCCTACACACCCACAAACGAGCGGCGTCAGTTACATCTTGTTTTGCCAGGCGCTAAACCACTGCGCCACCGAGATCTTGTTTATGTGCGATTTATACGGGAAGATTTCCTGCTCGATTTCACTCAACTAGCGCTTTTTATTGATAATCGCTTGTAAAATCGGATCGCGTCAATTAAATTAGGTGGCGATTCAACTTCACGACCTTTATTAATGAAACAATGAGCATATTTGTATGACAATAACGCGGCTGGCGGATAATTTTGTCGCTGCTAAAGCTTAACTTCTTAGCGATCTGTTTTACAGGTCGGTTTTATCGGATAGGTTTTTTATTCGGCTATGGCGTATCTAGTATGAGCCTGTTCACAAACAATCGTATATCGGATCCAGTAAATATACCGATTCGTTTTATCGGATCCATTATTCGATTTAATAAAACGGTCCTGTAAATGCGGTGTGAACATCACTAGCATGATCACCGGAACACATATATATATCGCATGAAATAGCGTTTTATTGACACTCAACTGCCAAATTCCCGTGTCTTTTGACAGTTAAACGTGACAAATTGCTATACCATATCGCGTTTCGGTGGTCATGCTAGGGGGTAATAGCGACGGATCCGTAAAAAACGGCCCTCTATAAACGGATCCGCTGTGTGAACGCACAGTTATTCAGTTAGTTTTCGAGTAATACTTGTAGTGTTGTTCGTAATTTCCGACATACCTTCTCCTGCGTGATGCCGACGAGCGACTGGCCGTCGACGGAGAGCAGCTGGTCGCCGGCAGCCAACCGCCCGTCCGCGGCCGCCGCGCCGCCCGCTACCACTGACTTTATGTAGATACCCAGCTTGTTCTGCCCGTAACCCTGCACATCATAAATAACTTATAAGTAAAGATCGGCAGGCTGATTATCTAACTAAAAACTATCTAGCGACCAGTAATAATTACGGAACTGTCGCAGTTTCTGACAGTGCTGCCCCCAGCGAACAACTAAAAAAAAAGAACAAAGAACTAAAAAAACGAGCACTTCTGCAAAGAAATGTTCCAAAATTCGTATTATCTAACTCAGTAACCGCGACGAATTCACGATTTCTTCTGTCAAACGGTTTGACAGCGACGATTACGTTATTATTACTGGTCGCTAGATGGTTTCTAATTAGATAATCAGCCTGCAGATAGGTATTCAGATGCATATTTAGCTAAAGTCAATTGTTTGCTATCAATTACTTCTTAAAATCCTGAAAACTCATGGTTTTAAGTATTTTATATCTGGATCCGCCCTTGCAACCCAATCGTCATTGACACTCTTTATGACGTGTGTAGTTTTAAGTGATGTTACTTGTACGTATGTGTGTATGGCAGCGAAAGCACCAAGAGGTGCCTAGATATATACAGGTTACTTGCTAGGATACACGATGACCGCACTGGTAGGTGAGTCGCTAGGATAGTCGCCTCAGTCTCAAAGTCTTTAATTGTAAGCCTCGCCTACGATACATTCTAGGCAGCAGTGGCGAGAGGTGAAATTATGGCTAAGGATAGCCGTTCTACAAAAATGTTGTGATCTGCATAGTGGTTCGGTGGGGTGGGATTTCTTAAATGTAAGTCGATGGGAATCGGCCTTTTATGGACCCTTCGCCACTGCTAGGCAGTCGCCTAAATGGATCGAGGCGCCTAGCGTGCAGTGCGGCCGGTTGCGAACATTCGTGAACGTTCATTTTACTGGGTTACATAATCTAGGCGCCTTTCGGTGCGTAGGCGGCCTATACTTTACCTTAGCAGCGACGATGCTCAGCCCCATGCCGCTGGAGTTCTTGTTGAGCTGCACTATGGTGACGCGCGGGTCGGGCGCGCGCGCCGTCGACGCCGCCTGCCCCATGTACACCGTCCACGCGCCTGCGAACGAACGCATAAGTATCAAACGTTATATAAATTATAATGCACCGAAACCTTGTCACATTAACGTCCACGTCGACGTCATCCGCAACTAAAAATTACAAATAACTACCTAAAAATCGCGGCCAAGCAATAGGAGAAATTGGACAATAAAGTCGGCAAGTTGACTATTAGCTTTCGAATAATATCAAATTCAAATAAAATAAGACTGAATTTATCAGAAAAAATGCCTTTCAGAACCGAGCTCTTCTGTGTAGAAAATCATATGGTAGCCCCTATTTTCTTTCGAGTGCTACATTACCTAGCGCGTGCGGTTGGTGCGCGAGCCGGCACAGCCCGCCGCGCTGTAACGGCGCCACGAACTCCGCCAGCCCGGGCGGGACGCCACGGACCACCTCCGCGCTGAACCCGTCACCGGGGATCAGCAAGCCGGTGCCCAGCCATACACTCTCCTCCAGCCGAATCTGTTATGAGAGTAATAAATTTGTTATTTTTAAATAAGATCACTGAAATAAACTGAAATTCTTTTTCACCCAGTACTAAGCTAGAAAATCATACTAGGGTCCACGGAGGAACCAAAATAAATACCGGTAGTTTTTTGGGTCTCAGATCGACGCTGACAGTGATACATACCTCGCGGCCGTCGGAGCGGTGCAGCTCGTCGGAGAGCGCGCGCGCGTGGTTGACGGCCGCCTCGAGCACGTCGGGCGCGCTCAGCGGCGCCAGCAGCGCGCGCACTTGCACAGAGTTCAGCTTGAAGCACGAAGACAGCGCGGCGCGCGCCTCGTCCGCCGACCGGTACTCGCCTTGGATCAACCGAGCTACCACCACAAACAAATCACTCATATTATTAATAGATTGGTGAAGTAGCCGCTAAGACAAATCAAAGGATTTAAATTGAATGGGAAAGCGGTAAACCACAAAAATCGCAACAGCACTTTTAAACTGTATCGTGTCTATTCGTACGTGTCCTATATAGTACTAAATCACAAAAACCAGCTCAACTTTTAAGGGTTGCCGTCGCCGGATACGGTGAGGAGGACATGGTATGGTATATAGCAGAGGAGCCCAAACAGTCGATCGCGATCGACCGGTCGATCGCGAGAGGTTTTAGAGCCAAAACGCACTGTCGACTGGTCGACGAGCGACTCGGTCTCCCGGCGACTGCGACTCAACGCGCACGGGTCAGCGACTAAGCGAGCGACTCGATACAGTTTTACAATCCACATAGTTGTTAAGCGCCTTTGATATGGGGACGATGGTGCCTAAAGTCTATCTATCCTTAGTTGTCTTATTTAGTATGTAAACAGTTTTTGACAGTTTGAAAATAATAATTCAATAATAAATATCATTAGATTACCTATTAGAATTTTCTTGTTTCATGACATTTTTAGTTGCGGATCACGTCAACGTGGATGTTAATGTGACAAGTTTCCAGCGCATCACCAATTGACGGAAATAATAATGTATTAATGCACGTTGGCGTTTTACACGGTCGCAGACAGGGTTGCCACTTTTTTGTTTTAAATAAAGTATTAGTTGCTATAATTAGGTAGCTGAAAAGTACTTTGTAGAATGGAAATAAAGTATAATTTATTTATTCAACCAAAAAATATACTTTTAAAAGCTATAGCTTTTGGTAATATTTAATAAATAGTTGATTTCGTTCAAGTACCTGGCCGAGTTCAACAGGCTTTTGCAGTCTCGCTTTTTCAAAAACGTTACTCTAATAACCTGTTGATTTCGGTCCGGTAGGTACTTGGCCGAAATCAACAGGCTTTTGTAATCTTTAAGTACATCCCTTTGACAACATACTGTATATACTGTATGGATTGTTAAACTATGCGTGTAGTGTTTTTGGTACAGTCGTACAGAATCAACTAATTTTGCAATAAATAATCAATTAAAAAAAAATCTACATTTAAAATTATGAACAATCAAAAACTAAAACTTAAAAACGAAAACTTTTCGTCTAAGTACTTAAAATATGATTGTCATCGTGATTGAAACAAGAAAAAGTATTAATTTATTAGGTAGGTTTATCTACATTGTGTTATCGTAAGCCGTGTGGGGGTTTTAGCAAAATGTCAGGACCTTTTAGTAGAAATCAAGCTCTTTGTCAGGATTTTTAGAAATACCATCTGGTAACCCTGTACGCGACGTGGTATATCATACAGTGATATGATGATGACTATATACCTAAGTTTGCTGATTATTTTAGCACTGAGATTGACCCAATTTCCATAGCAGATAGCATGGACAGAATTCATAAATAATAATAAAATAAAAAAAAAACCCCAACCCAAAAGAGCTAATTCTTAAAAAGTAAAAAATAATATCATAAAGTTAATATGTGCCTACCTACCTAATTTTTTTTCTTCGATTGTTAATCCTTCACCTTCAAATAATTCCACTATTTCCTCCTACTGTTGTTTCTTTATAATATAAAATCTTTAGTATCGAAAGTCATTTTGTGCGCGATGATGCCCGGTCGACGCGACAGTCGCTCGCAGTGCGTACGCTTCCATTTGAACCCGTGTATCTCTCGGTCGCCGATCGCCGAACGACTGGGGGGCGTGGCTAGTCTCCCGACGACTCAGAGTCGTCCAGCGACCGGGCGAGTCAGTGCGTACGCGTTCATATAAACTAGTAGAAATTACAGTCGCTGTCGACAGTCGCTCGGCGACTAGTCGACAGTGCGGTATGGCTCTTAAGGTCGATCGCCAATGAACACAGATTTGACATTTTGCACCCAATTTAGTTTTATTTATACAATTTTTTTTTCTTGTTAAAAAATTTGTGGGTATAACGGTCAAAATGTCGATCTCTTAGTTATAAAATTTTGCTAGGTCGATCTCCTTAAGAAATAGTATGGGCCCGGCACCCCTGGTATATAGTAAACAGCTTTTGACAGTTGAACAGTTATCATACGTCTTTTAAAATAACTTCTTTTTTCTTTATTCTTATTTCTTATAAATAAAATGTTCACCAGTAATTTCTTTGTGGAAAACTATTTGTTTTATTTTATAATTGTTTTTTTTTTTCAATAAAGAGTCAAGTAAAGATTGTTTACCAAATAAGACAAGTAAGGATAAACAAACTATAATAGCAAATTGCATTCGTCACGTGTTATTCCACGCAGGAAGAATAATTTTAACGCAGCATATTTTTTTCAATCTAATTTGATCTATGTATTTTTTATTTTATTTATTGGATTATGTATTGGACTTTTAATAGAAAATTGGCTGAAAGAAAAACGTATTTAATTTAGTATGAATGAGTTAACATATATGACACTGATGATGACTCACCGGCCTGGTGCGTCCTGGCCAGATGGCAGTCGGCGGCGATCTCCAGCCCCTGGCGCTCGGCCCACGCGGCCAGCAGCGCGAACCGCGCCGACAGCGCCGCGCCCCACCGCGCGCTGATCGTGCCCGGCTCCGTCACCGACTACATACATGTGTGACTCACCGGCCTGGTGCGTCCTGGCCAGATGGCAGTCGGCGGCGATCTCCAGCCCCTGGCGCTCGGCCCACGCGGCCAGCAGCGCGAACCGCGCCGACAGCGCCGCGCCCCACCGCGCGCTGATCGTGCCCGGCTCCGTCACCGACTACATACATGTGTGACTCACCGGCCTGGTGCGTCCTGGCCAGATGGCAGTCGGCGGCGATCTCCAGCCCCTGGCGCTCGGCCCACGCGGCCAGCAGCGCGAACCGCGCCGACAGCGCCGCGCCCCACCGCGCGCTGATCGTGCCCGGCTCCGTCACCAACTACACAGGACATGAAACTTTTCTTAAACCAACTTCATATACAATACATTGCTGCAATTGGGTTGTATAGAGCCCAAACTCGATGGGGTTGTATGGTTTTATTACAGAGTTCCTGTGTGGCTTTCTTCCATCATAAGATCAGCTTCTTGACACTATAATATTGCAATGTCTTCCAGTTCTGACCTATGTTCAAAGTTTTAAGTCTCTAGCTCATCGGGAAGCTAGTACAAAATCGTTTGCAAAAATTGTGGACAAACAAATAAACGTGAAAGCATCCTAAAAAAATGAGTTAAAAAAGTTGTCAGATTTGTCAGAAGCTCTATGAAACTGACAGCTCCCTTAAAGTTAAGGAGATTTCAACCAAAAATTTTTAGGTAAGAAGCTGAGTATTCGCCTTAAAGCACTTGTTCTAGAAATAAAAAATAACGGCGCCAGCGGTACATCTAACACTCCGACTAGGTCTGAGCCGGGGATCGAACCTGAAAACCAGCGTAACTCGACCACGGAGGTCGATACAGGTTATTTAATTTGAACAAAGAAAGATCATCAGAAAATATACTTCCTGAAATTTTGCATACATGTTGTTAGGGGTACAGAGAAGGACATAGGGTACGTACACCTTTCATCACAAAAAAAAACTGTTCCCGAGGGATATAAATAACTGACCACGCAGACGAAATTGCGGACGGTCGCTGGTGTTTGATAAAATAACATGAGTACGTGCAAAAAATAAAAACTCATCTAGAAGGTCAAATTTTTTAAAAGTTAAATACACTAAGTATTTATTATCTGTATATATATCCATTTTGTTAAATATTTGTCAGCCACACCTATTCAATCAAACGTTTTAACACAATCATGCAGTGTAATACTAGGCCAGGCACATTCTCCGCTTTAGGTATAAAGCTACAAGTAGCCGGCAGGTCCGTCCGGACGCACTTATTACATACATCAGAAAAAATAAGAGCTACGCGATAGAAAGAGAGGCAACCATAGCAGGCTAGGCTCACTCCGCGCTTTAGGTACGAAGCTACAAGTAGCCGGCGGGTCCGTCCGGACGGACTAATTTCAGAGGGCTGCCGCGTGCCGGCTGGGTCGCACGTTAGCAGTTTGATTTCGATACTCACTCACGCACCGCATTCGCGTATTGTTGCGTCTAGGGCATGCACCCGGTTCTACCCGGTTCCGTCAGAACCGGGTATACCCGGTTCTTTGCAGGTATAAACAGAACCGGTTCCGAAAGGAGTAAACCCGGTTCCCCCGGTTCCGTGCAAATTAAAAAAAAAACTGAAAATGATCAATTTATTTTTTCAATTCTAACTGTGAATGTGAAGAAACCACAGGTACAGCATGCAGCATAATGGTAAAAATTAGCAAAGAAATAAAGTCTTTGCGCCAAAACTGCATTGCGCATGCAATTCAGCTAGCCCTCTCAGACGTCTTTTTCAAGAAAACCACGGCTACGGATGATGATAACGAAGTTGTTGAACAACAAAACATGGATGACATAAGATCTCTCCTTGAGCTTAGGATCGACTGACTCGCGAGCAACTTGTAGTGTGTGTCACCTCTCTTACATTATATATGTGTTTAGACCAATAAATCGAGTAGTGTCCACTGAACCGTCGTTCTAATTTAACGTCTCCCGGTCGCCACCTTGCATGGCGACCCTGCCAGTGCTGCCTTGTGGCAGCGCTGCGCAGATGGTTTTGGCTAAAATTTAATATAAAATAAAAATAATATGAACTGATAGAACTTGATAGACTAAAGTGAGAAGTAGTGAAAACGGAACTTTATTAAGTGAATAAACAATATTGTGAACAGAAAAGGGTCATATAGTCACGTAATTATAATAAGTTAAAATTGAACTTTTAAATAAATAGGTATATAAGTGAAAAATGGACAAAATAAATAAAATTACTTACTAACGTCAATAGCAAATTAGTGGAACAATGAGTGCTCCAAAACATGGAGATGGGTGAAATCTTTATTGAAAAAATCTACTGCTGCGGCGAAAGACGAATTGGAGAGTGAAATTTTATTGTGATGGTAAAGAGAAGCTGGGCGCTGGGAGATGCTGGTGTCTTCACCCAACAATCTTCACCCAACTATTTATTGAAATAATAATTTATAGATTAGGTAGGTACTTACTTACCTATGTTTCGAGCTCAGACTTGCGATTATAGCGGGAATTTCGGGTGTCTTCAATGAAGAATTTATTTATAACGTATAACGGTTTATTGTACAAAATTAACAATATTTTAATCAAAAAACGGTTAATTATTTAAATATTAAGGAAAAGATATGAGTGCGCGCGGGACGGCAGAAAATATTCGAGTGAATGCCGATGCGATCCTCCGGTCGGCTTTGGTGTCGTCTCATTCGTTCGCTCTTCCATTCAGCCGATCCTTGCTCCTCGTTCATTCCCCGGCAGTTTACGCGTCGTTGACATAGATGGCGCCAACATACCGCCGGCCTTGGAAGCTTCCACTTAAGCTTCCAAAAGTATTCGAATAGTCGTCTTCGTTTATGTCGACGATGATGATGCCTCCGAAGTATCTTCTTCATGCGATGACACAGGTAGTGGGCAGATCTTCGAAAAGGCTCGTCGAACGGTCCCGGATGCTGTACGAATTTCAGCGACCCGGGATATTCCATCTTTGCCTGGGAACACTCGTACTATCCTCCCAAGGCGCCATTTGAGAGGTGGAAGATGATCTTCTTTCAGTAGGACGAGGCTGTCGAGTTTAATATCGTCTGAATTCTTCTTCCACTTGGTTCGGACTTGAAGTTCTGTTATGTACTCCTTTGACCACCGCTGCCAGAAGTGCTGCCGCAGCTGCTCGATCCTGTCATAACGTATTAGGCGTTCGGGTGGTACTCCGGTGATGTCATCTGCGGCTGGAGCAGTCAGAGGTCGTCCGATGAGGAAATGGGCAGGAGTTAAGGGTAGGTATTCTGCAGGATCTGGGGACATAGAAGATATAGGCCGGGAGTTCAGCACTGCTTCGATCTGAACCAGCACCGTGCTAAACTCCTCGTAAGTTAGTCTAGCATTGCCCAACACACGTTTAAGGTGATATTTACAAGATTTGACCCCAGCTTCCCAGAGTCCCCCAAAGTGAGGCGCGTATGGAGGAATAAATTTGAAAGAAATGCCATCATTGGCTGTAAAATCGATTATTTCGTTACAATTATCTTTATCAAAGAGAGGAAATTCCTTTTCTGCCCCTACAAAATTTTTACCGTTATCGGAATATATTTCTACAGGTTTACCTCGTCTGGAAATAAATCGTTTCAACGCTAAGATATAATCATTGGTAGATAAACTAGTTACCAACTCCAAATGAATGCAGCGAGTTACCAGACAAATAAATAAACATATGTAGCCTTTTATTAATTGAGCCCCGCGACCTTTTCGGTTCAATATGAAGACTGACCCCAAAAAATCAACCCCAGTTTTTACGAAGGGAAAACCTGCTTCGATCCGCTGTATAGGTAAATTACCCATAAGTGGCGTTAATGTTTTACTTTTCATTCGCGTGCAAGTAACGCATTGATTTACTATTTTTCTAGCAAGATTTCTACCGGCGAGCGGCCACCAACTTTCGCGAATAGTACACAATAACAATTGGGGCCCGGCATGTAACAGTCGCCCATGTTCATGTTGAAATAACAGCTGAGTAAATCGACTTTTGCTGCATAATAATATCGCATGCCGTTTATCAAAGTTAAAAGTAGTGGAATCACTTAGTCTTCCGCCTACACGAATAATTTTTTTGTCATCTATGAATATATTCAAACCTACTACCCTATTAATTTCTTTGCAATTCTTTAAAGACTTGTTATTTAATAAATGATCGTAATACGTGGGAAACGATTGCTTCTGTGCGAAACGAGCCAACATAAGCTGCGACGCATTCAGTTCAGTCGCTGTTAAGGAACCGGTTTGCCGATCGTGTGCATTCCGCGTGCGCGCGTTCTGAATGAATCTAAGTAAATATGCTCCGGCCCGTTTTAATTTAGTGAAACTAGAAAATCTATTAAAATCAAATATTATTTCTGTGTTAATGCATAATGCCTTAACAGTTTTATTCTTTAATTCAGGGATGTTTTCACCTAAATGTTTGGGTTGATTATTTAAATGCGACCATTTGGAACAATGTAAATAAGTAGGACCATGCCACCATAAATTATTGTTTTTAAGTTCATCAACATTAAGGCCCCTTGACACTAGGTCGGCAGGGTTGTTTTGGCTTTCGACATGCAACCATGTCGCATCACCTGTTAGTTCATTTATTTCTGTTATTCGATTTTGAACAAACGTTTTTAATAAATGCTGAGACATGCGCAGCCAGCCCAAAACTATAGTGGAATCTGTCCAAAAATAACAAGAATCGAATTTTAAGCTTAAAGACTCGACTATTTTTTTATAAAGCCTGGCAGCTACAATCGTGCCACAAAGCTCTAATTTTGGGACGCTAATTGTTTTTATAGGCGCCACTTTACTTTTTGCACACAATAATTCTATTTGAATCGAATCGTTATTTACTGAGCGTATATAAGCACACGCACCATATGCATCCTGTGACGCATCGGAAAATATATGTAATTCCATGCGATTTGAGTAAGTATTTCTCACAAACCGTGGAACTTTTATTTCGTGTAAATGTTGTCTAACTGAATTTATGAAGTTACAAATACTATTCGAAATGTCAGAAGGAACCAAATCGTCCCAACCGATCTTTTTCAGCCACATCTTTTGAAGTAGTACTTTTATTTTTAAAACTATTGGGGATAAAAGACCTAAGGGGTCGTATATTTGTGCGATTATTGACAAAATCTTACGTTTAGTCAAGTGGGACATATCCACTGATTCTAACTTGGTGGTGAAATAGAATTCATCGCTTTTATTATGCCAACCTAATCCAAGCGTTTTAGTTTGCGTGTGTTCGCCTATCGCTAAGTCTTTTGATGACGATGCAGTGGTGACGTCACAGTTAAAAGTCCACTTACGTAATGAGTAACCATACTGCCGTAAAATACGAGAAGTTTTTTCACAAATTGCAAATAATGTTTTATGGTCATCGTGTGAAGTTAGCAAATCGTCTACGAAAAAATCTTGTTTTATAACGCGTGCTATGACGTCATCATCGCATTCATCTGCCACTTGATGCAAACACCTAATGCACAAATAAGGCGACGAGGCTGATCCATATGTAATCGTATTTAAATTGTATATGTCTAAGGGATCTGACGGATTTTCCCGCCATAATATAAGTTGCAGGCTGCGCTGATGAGGCTGAATCAGGGTTTGTCTGTAGGCCTTCTCAATGTCAGCGCACGCAACCGCTTTATATTGTCTAAAACGCAATAAAATAGCAATAATCTCATTTTGTAATTTAGGCCCTATATATTGGATATCGCTCAAGGATTTGTTCGTGGAAGTAGCACAACTACTATCAAAAACTACCCTTAATTTTGTCGTTGTGCTATCTTCCTTATACACCCCGTGATGAGGGTGAAAATAATGTGGCCTACTATACGAATCTACTTTGGTCATGTGTCCTAATTCACGATATTCTTGCATAAATTGGGAGTACATAAGTTTCATATTAGGATTACGTTCTAATTTCTTTTCTAACGCAATAAATCGCTTATATGCAGTCGAATAAGAATCACCCTATGTATCCGAAGATTCTTTCAGCGGAATACAAACTGAGAACCTACCATCAGATTCGCGGCGCACCGTTTTAACAAATAACTCTTCGCATTTACGTTCGACTTGGGTGAGTTTACTTTTTTGGGGTAAATCTTCTATTTCCCAAAACCTTTTGATTTGAGATTCTATGTTCTGTGTGAAATTACACTGAATACGTTTACTATTAGAATTTAATTTATTCGTATACAAAGGCCCCGAAATTAACCAGCCTAATTTCGAGTCTTGCAAATATGGCCCGGATGCCAATCGTATTTTATTTTCGTTTAATATTTCCCAAAATTTATCAGCACCCACTAACAAATCGATTTCAGATGACACAAAGTATGTTGGATCCGCGAGCTGCACATGGGCAGGTATCTGTATTGAATTTACATCGATACACACGGACGGCACGAATGACGTAATGCATGGTAATACGTAGCACTGCATGTTCGTATAATAATCGTTTACTTTTGATCGTATAATTAAGTCGCATAATTTATTAGAGTGTGTGACCGATTGTCCTACACCCGAAATTTCAACAATGGACTGTATATAATTCGTATATCCTATTTTCTTACAAAACGCTTCCGATACAAAGCTATGTTCACTTCCGCTATCCAAGATCACGCGGGCAGTGTGTGACTTGTTGTTATGATCGATTATTTCTACGAGCGCAGTAGTTAACAAAACCGGTTGGGCAGTGACCAGCTGATGTGCACTCGTCCCTTCATTCGTATGCGAACCTAACGCTGTATGTAATACGGTCGATTTTACTTTCGTTTGACCAGAGTCAGTATGAGAAGCTGACACGTTATTCGTACCTTTATGCAATAAACTGTTATGTTTACGTTTACATTGCTGACAGGGACCAAAATAACATTCGTCTATCTTATGACCACCCCGTAAGCAATTTTGACAAAGGTTTTTCTCGTTTACTAATTTCTGTCTATCGTCTACAGATAAATTTAAAAACATGCTACAAATATATAGGGCATGATTTCCACTACACATTTCGCACACACGATTACTACGTTTAACTGATTTGTTATTGCCGGCGGCCACATAGCTATGCGTATGTGCTTGCGCCACCTGCATTTTCTGCTCGGGAACATGCCTATAAAAATTGTGCTTATTATGATTACTATTGTAAGTTTTATTAAAATTATTGTGAGAATTATTCGAATTACTACTCGCATTAACCATTTCTAGTAAATCGGCTCGATTTCTTAAGAATGACATCAAATCGTTTAATTTTAATTTACACTTAAGGTCCTGACTTTGATAACTGGAAAGAAGAGAACCTTTATGGTTCTCCCACTCTCGCTCTGTAGAAGAATCAAGTTTACTCACAATTAAATGAATAATTAGGGTATCCCAATGATCTACGGATTCTCCTAAGGACTTCAACGCACGCAAATTTCGCAAAACAGAATCAATGAGTTTTCTAATTAAGAGAGGAGATTCCCTATTCATATTCGGTACCGAAAATAAAGCTTTGACATGATTATGGACCAAAAGTCGATCATTTTGAAAGCGATTGAGCAATAAATCCCACGCATGAACATAATTCTCGGCTGTAAATTCTAACGCAGAAATGACTTGAAGTGCACTACCGCTAAGCGATGAACGCAAATAGTGAAACTTTTGGATAGAATTTAAATCACTTCGCTCATGAATCATAGTAACGTACGAATTTTTAAATTCAAGCCAGTCGTCATAGCATCCGGAAAAGGAGCGTAATTTAATTTCCGGTAATTTAATTTGTGAAAGCGTAATGTTGTTATCAGAATCCGATTTATTTCCAGCTTTCTCTGTCTGAATATCCTCCGTTAACAATTTAGAAATAGAAATGCACTTAAAATACTGTTCCTCAAAATTATCTCTATATTCGAGTTGTGTTGAAAGCTCTTTTTCGTCAACTAAGATCTCGATTTTATTTTGTAGTCCGTTAAATTCATCAAAAAGTGATTGAAATTGCGAAATTTTTAAATTTAATTCGATTAACTGATGTTTTTCTAATTTTATGTTTTGAAATTTTAAAATATATTTTTCGAATGACGTTAAACGAGCTTTAAACACTGATCTCTGTTTCTTTAAATTAGATAATTTCAACGAAAAATCGAAACTAGAACTTTCTATGGGCGAACGACTACCCTCTTTCTTACTTTTCGGCAAATCAAGTTTATCATCCTCACCCATTTTGGGGAAAATTAGGAAGCAAGAGTACTCACAATTATGCAGATATCACCCTCTCCGTCTGCTGAATCAAAGCTCCAACACACTTACTGAAAAAATAGCACAATATCAGCACAAATCGATTACGGTTGGGACGGGACTGGGATGGAAAACGACCTGACTATTTTCCTTCGCCTCTGTCCTTCTGTTTTCTGCCTCGTATACTCCCGTGAGGAGTTCGATGGCGCAGTGGTTGAGCGCCTGGCCCAGCGATTGCGGAAGTTAAGCAACGTTCGCAAGGGTCGGTCATGGGATGGGTGACCAAAAATTTATTATCTCGAGCTCCTCCGTGCTTCGGAAGGCACGTTAAGCCGTTGGTCCCGGCTGCATTTGCAGTCGTTAACACCCACCAATCCGCATTGGGCCCGCGTGGTGGGTTATGGCCCGTCCTCCTTATCCACCCATAAGGAAGGCCTGAGCCCCAGCAGTGAGGACATAAAAAATGGCTGATGGACATACTCCCGTGCTGGATCTCCGTAACTTATCCTGGTCTTCCGAATATTCGCTTTTCTTCATCCGGCGTGAAGGAACATGTGGACTGTACATCCATAGGTCGCTGGTTCAGATCCGGCTCGAAGGACCATGTTTCGAGCTCAGACTTGCGATTATAGCGGGAATTTCGGGTGTCTTCAATGAAGAATTTATTTATAACGTATAACGGTTTATTGTACAAAATTAACAATATTTTAATCAAAAAACGGTTAATTATTTAAATATTAAGGAAAAGATATGAGTGCGCGCGGGACGGCAGAAAATATTCGAGTGAATGCCGATGCGATCCTCCGGTCGGCTTTGGTGTCGTCTCATTCGTTCGCTCTTCCATTCAGCCGATCCTTGCTCCTCGTTCATTCCCCGGCAGTTTACGCGTCGTTGACATAGATGGCGCCAACAACCTACTTTCATAAATATTAATGACTTTTGATTTCGTAAGAAAGCAAATTGCCTCAAAGTCGAAGTCAGCATCTATTGGCTTTTTGAAATGTATTTAAGTATACATTTTATTTCACAAACACATAACTTGTAATAAATTAAGTACCTATTATTTCATTACTATTTAAAAGAAGTAACCCTGAAGTCGTTAGAAGAGATAAGAGCTACGCGATAGAAAGAGAGGCAACTTCTAGGTGAATATAACTGTAGGAAGGGAGCGGTGTGCGACACTTTATTGTGTCTAGGATAGAGTCGCTATTTATTTAAATGACTGTGCAGAGTGGATCTTCTGTACTTGTACTATTATGTATTCTGTGACCATAGGTGAATATAATGGAGAAGTTTCATGTTGTTAAAACTGCTTTTTTTAACTTCATAAAATTAAAATATAGCCTTTAATTAATATACTAGTGAAAAAAAATTGAAATCCGTCAGTAAATGTCAAAGTAATAAATAATTTAAGTTGACGAATTTTTGCGCGATGCGTTTGTAAGGACGTGACGTCATCCGAACGGTTGCCTGTATGGCGGTGGCGCGGCCGGCCGCTGGAGATGTTCCGTAGATGACGTCAGGCGACCGGTTCCCGATGAGCGAAATTATCTTAAAATCGTTACTTTCTCGTCCTGAAACCTTTTCATGTTAACACGTTTTTTTAGAGATAATTTGATAATTCCTTCACAGTTGTGTATAATTTGGCCTTAATTCATACCTGCACACAAATCCATACCTTATTGAATATTTGAATCACACGGCGTTAATGTAGTGGAACAGGTGTGAGAACAGCTGTATGGTGAGCGCGGCGTTGACCCGGCATCGTCGCAGCAGCACCATGGCGGGTCTGCAGCGCGCCTTACCTTATTGAAGCACACGGCGTTAATGTAGTGGAACAGGAGTGAGAACAGCTGTATGGTGAGCGCGGCGTTGACCCGGCATCGTCGCAGCAGCACCATGGCGGGTCTGCAGCGCGCCTTACCTTATTGAAGCACACGGCGTTAATGTAGTGGAACAGGTGTGAGAACAGCTGTATGGTGAGCGCGGCGTTGACCCGGCATCGTCGCAGCAGCACCATGGCGGGTCTGCAGCGCGCCTTACCTTATTGAAGCACACGGCGTTAATGTAGTGGAACAGGAGTGAGAACAGCTGTATGGTGAGCGCGGCGTTGACCCGGCATCGTCGCAGCAGCACCATGGCGGGTCTGCAGCGCGCCTTACCTTATTGAAGCACACGGCGTTAATGTAGTGGAACAGGAGTGAGAACAGCTGTATGGTGAGCGCGGCGTTGACCCGGCATCGTCGCAGCAGCACCATGGCGGGTCTGCAGCGCGCCTTACCTTATTGAAGCACACGGCGTTAATGTAGTGGAACAGGAGTGAGAACAGCTGTATGGTGAGGGCGGCGTTGACCCGGCATCGTCGCAGCAGCACCATGGCGGGTCTGCAGCGCGCCTTACCTTATTGAAGCACACGGCGTTAATGTAGTGGAACAGGAGTGAGAACAGCTGTATGGTGAGCGCGGCGTTGACCCGGCATCGTCGCAGCAGCACCATGGCGGGTCTGCAGCGCGCCTTACCTTATTGAAGCACACGGCGTTAATGTAGTGGAACAGGAGTGAGAACAGCTGTATGGTGAGCGCGGCGTTGACCCGGCATCGTCGCAGCAGCACCATGGCGGGTCTGCAGCGCGCCTTACCTTATTGAAGCATACGGTGTTAATGTAGTGGAACAGGTGTGAGAACAGCTGTATGGTGAGCGCGGCGTTGACCCGACATCGTCGCAGCAGCACCATGGCGGGTCTGCAGCGCGCCTTACCTTATTGAAGCACACGGCGTTAATGTAGTGGAACAGGTGTGAGAACAACTGTATGGTGAGCGCGGCGTTGACCCGGCATCGTCGCAGCAGCACCATGGCGGGTCTGCAGCGCGCCTTACCTTATTGAAGCACACGGCGTTAATGTAGTGGAACAGGTGTGAGAACAACTGTATGGTGAGCGCGGCGTTGACCCGGCATCGTCGCAGCAGCACCATGGCGGGTCTGCAGCGCGCCTTACCTTATTGAAGCACACGGCGTTAATGTAGTGGAACAGGAGTGAGAACAGCTGTATGGTGAGCGCGGCGTTGACCCGGCATCGTCGCAGCAGCACCATGGCGGGTCTGCAGCGCGCCTTACCTTATTGAAGCACACGGCGTTAATGTAGTGGAACAGGTGTGAGAACAGCTGTATGGTGAGCGCGGCGTTGACCCGGCAGCGGCGCAGCAGCACCATGGCGGCGGCGAGCGTCTGCAGGGTGCCTTACCTTATTGAAGCACACTGCAAGGAGGCGACCAGGAGACGTTGAAATGATAAACTGACTGCGATCAATAACTGATTTATTATGCACTGCATGTGTGCTTTTATATGAGGAGAGATGCGTGTGTGCATATACGTTAGTACACACACTACACCTCCCCCCTAAAAAGAAAAAAAATACATAAGGTTATTTTTTTTTCAATATTATGACTAAAATATATAAAAAATACCACTTACCAACTAATAATGTTAGGAAAATTCACAAAACCAAAGATGTCAAATGAATATTAATTTTACCAAATATTTTTAGTACTTTAAAACCAAAGATGACTGTCATGGAAACGATATAATTACGATTCATATTATACAGTAATCGAATTTTACAAAAGCAAAAGTGTCACTGTAAATACCTAAATGAAGAAAAATACTTAATACACGAAAAAAACGATTTTGTATAAAACTTGCATGACTAACATTTATATTTGTATTGATTTTAAAAGAAATTTGTTTTCATACAACCACATTGAAAATTTTGAAATAATTAATTTTGTTTCTATGTACAGCTAAAATTTAAATTATAAATAAAATTAAATTAATTTAACAATATAAAATTGTTTTATGCGTATGGCATTACTTACAGTAAAATCTGATTCATTTATGACGGAACATCAATTCATTATTTTATACATATAATTTCATGTTCTTTTGTGAAAAAAAAAGATATCTGAATTTTCACCTATTGTATAACAAATCACAAACAACCATACTTTTATATTAATATTGTAACTTTCTAATAAAAATATGTGTCCCTAACTGTTTATTCATTTCAAATTATAACAAGGTAATAGGTATTTGCATTCATTATAAAATTACATTTGGTTGTTGTTCGTAACAACCTTACTTCTTTAAACATTCATATCAAATTATAACATTTCATATTCATATTATCATAATTATACTTTTATAATATTATATTTCAATCAAAGCAAAAATGTTTTATTTGTTAGCCAATATCAATAATATTACAACATTAAAAATATACTTTCTGATTCATATGATCCTAGATTGCACAGACTACAGAACTTTATTTTTCCTACAAAATAATAATTAATTACCTCTTTTCTTTTACCCAACAGTTGATAAAGGTAACTAAATAAAAATATCAAACTTTAAAATCACTTTACTTTTATTTATTCTTCTTTCACAAATAAAACATTGATATCAAGATACTTTTCGATAGCCACAGAGCTACAGACCATATAACAAATAATTCGCTAACACACTAAAATAAGATCTGTCACTAATCATTCTTCACTTTAATTCTTCCCTTTTAAAAAAACTTTCATATTTTCATATTATCACATTTACAAAAAAATATTCCTTCCTTTAAACCTTTTAATTAAATTGTAATCATTCATCATCTTCCTAATATAAACATCCTCAAACTTTTATTGTTAATCACATAACCTCCTATTTTGTAATATTCTTATTTCTCAACATTCTTATCTAAATTATCCTGTGTCAAAAACAATATTCCGATATATTTACTTCACTTTGAATCCTACTCTAGCTCGTTATAATATTCATGATTCATAGTAACATTATCGGTACACTATACACATTTCACATCACCAACAGGTACTCATATATCATAATTCGCCCGGCGCCGGCGTACTTTTATTTTTATTTAACTCATTATTTTTGGTACATACTTTATCATATTTATTTATAGTCGACTTCATCATTATAACACATAAAAATGGACAATTGCCATTTTGGGCTGTGGCCACAGCTCAATTATTAATGGGGGCAGTTTTTTAAGTTCTCGGACTCCAACTAAACTCACAGAGGAAATCTCGTCCACACCATGATCGAATAGAAGGATCTGACACCCCACGTATGTACCATTATTTAATAGGGTCATGAATTAAGACACATACTAATTTGGTCTCCAAACAGGATTCAAAGGGGAATCTCGTTCACACCTTGATGCAACTGAAGGACCTGATCCCTATAGTACCTCTCCTTTAATGTGTACCGTATAATCGAGCTTTATATCTAAACCATTTAATTCCAAAAACCTATCAAATAAACTAACAATCCTAAATTGAATATAAGGTAATAAGAGATTCATCGCTTTTGGGTGATCAGTCCAATCGCATGTGAAACCTTATAAACCGTATATTCCCTAACTTCTATAAATAAATCCTTACCATCATTCCAAATCCAATATAAAAAACGCATCACATTACCTATACCTAAACCATGCTGTACCTAATTGTAAACTAAAAGCTACAAAAAGATTTTTAATACAGCTACAATAACATACCTACAATATTCCTTCTACCTATAAAATCTATACCTTTGCTTTATTCTAATCTACCAAGCTTTCAAACTCTAACTTTTTCTTTTCAAACCTCAACTTAATATAATTTCCACAAACATAAATATCTCACTCATACCTCAACATAAATACACATCCGACATCAATAAGAAAGTTTCATAAAGTTTTCTTCCCAACAAATTAATACTTACTCGTTATCATTACTTAAAAAAACAATGTTTTATATTACAGCTTAACTAGCAAACCCGTGTGATATTTTGCCACAGTATTAATATTACTGCTTCAACTTGCATAAGTGCAGATGCGCTACCTCTTTGTAATCTAACGATATCGAAATACAACACTTTACATTTCAATACCTTGTTCGTTATAAGTTAATCAAAACAAATTATGATTGCATCACTTCTACTTAGTCACATAATAATTAACTTCTGATACTTATTAAATTGAATTGCGTAGATAAAGAAATTTAAACACGGTCAGGTTAATACAATTACAAATTCAGGACAAAATGAAAAACAATTTTACTTTATAACTTATTTGTATGATAAAACAAAATGCTAGGACACTAATACGTATATAAAAAATATAGAATAAGAATACTATTAGTTAAAATCAAATATCTTTTAAATAGTACCTACCAAAGTAGCTACCTAATCACTATTTCCGATCATTTTGTTTTAATTTCATTCCTAAAACTTAAATAAGATAATTTCACTACAAAAACGAACAAAATAAAATTTATATCGCGCGTTTCTTTACTTACTATTTGTAACAAAATTATACATAAATAAAATATAAGTCTTTTATTCGTAAAAAAAAAATAGAGTGGAAATATCATCTTTCATTATGATTGTACGCAAAGTAATGAAATCTAATTGTTTTGTCATTGTCATACATATTATGAAGAAATCATAGTCATAAATAAAATTTTGTCACTTCGAAACTCATATTCATTTTCGATCATAAGATAGAACATAAGTACATAGTAATAAATTACTTGTAAAGTACCTAAATATACGTTACGTAATAGCAAAGAAAAATATGTACTAAACTGAAGACAAAAATAGTGTTTTATGAAATAGCTAATAGCTTATTAGTTACGTTTAAAATTAAAAGTAGTTTTCAAAAGTTTTGAAGAATACTTAAATAGGTATAAATGAATACGTCATAGTTGAAAATATTATTAAATCACATACGAGTAGATAGACTAATATAATATCACAAAGTACTTTTTTATAATAGGAAATATAATATTTAGTAATAATGAATAGCAATAAGTACAATATCAAATATTTATTAAAGGATAAAAGACCATTACTTATTTACTTAGCTACTTTCAAAAAATCCTACCTAAATTAAATCTGTTATCATATTGTCTTGCGGAATAAAAGAAATCTACTACCTATACATGCCGTTTATAACCATATGAAATTATTGTTATGAAAATTTTATTTATACCATACCTACTTTAGTTAATTTACGACAAAATAAAATCACTCATTCGGTATTTAAATTCTTTTGGCTTAACAAAAATGATACCTTTTTAGTTCGTTGTTACAATATCACACGTGTTGCTATGTCAGCAATATCGATGTCGTTCACATTGAATGCAATTATTACAAAATCCAAACTTTGTACTTGTACCTAACATGAAGCTAAATAAATGACATCGATAAACTAATTATTAATAAAAATGTATTTAAGAAAGGGGAATTCACAAATTACTTTCTTTTACTTTTCAATAAAAACATCATAGTTACAAAATTTATCTTTAAAACTTCGAGAGAAAAAAAAAACAAAAAAAATGTTACCTTTGTCAACCACGCTGAATCTCAGGAAAACTTAAGTAAATACTTACTGTGAAATAAAAAAATAAACATGAATACCAACACCACTAAAAATAACTAACTTTTCATTGTTTTTCTGTGCAATCAATCGTATAAATCAGAAAATCTAAGAAAACATATATTATCTATGAGAAAAAAATGTTTTCTCTTTTAACTCAAATTATGACACTTGTACTCCAAATATTTCTAGCTTATCATCAAAACAATACCTAATTGATTAAACATGTTTAAAAAGGAGTACATACTAAGTACCAAATAAAATCTTAAGATCAAGTTAAAATAAATTCTTCAAAATGTACTTAACATTTTTTTTTTTTTGTAATTTTGTTATTCTATTTCCAACACTTTGGAAAAATTCTATTCAACAATATGTAGTCAAGGGCAAAAACATTTTAATCGTAATATTTACGTTAACTTTATTTTGTCCAAAACAAAAAAAAAATATTCTCAACATTTTAAAATTAAAGTTAGTAGTATATATTAGTTTAAAAAAGAGACAAAAAAAATATCCAATATAAACCATAAACTTGAAAAGGATCTTTGAGATAAAGGGATTTCTGGCTCATTTCCGATGTTCCGGCTTCCGCTGCCCACTGCTTGGCTGCTCTCAGTTGGTAAATTCAGCTCATTCCTCCTCTAATGACACCATCATCTGCCGGCTGGTCCACATCCGACACCATCGTCTCCCGGCACCCTGCTTTATTTCTCCAACCTCATCAGCATCACAGCAACAACAATTTTCTATAATTTTTATTTAGATTGTTCATAACGATTGATTTGAGTTCATTTACAAGTGAAGAATTTATTTTCTTAATTATATTTTTTCTATTACTATTTTATTTTCATATTACTTATCAAGTCTATAAACTAGGCTTGGTTTTATTTTAGTCCTTTTAGCACCACATCACAAGTAGTAACAAATTTATAGTCCTTTTTATTTATTTTAGTTTATAGTCCATTTTTGTTCACTTCATATGATAAAAAAAAAAGACCAGCTGCACAGCGCCGCCGACGCAGGCGGCACTGGCAGGGTCGCCAGGCAAGGAGGCGACCAGGAGACGTTGAAATGATAAACTGACTGCGATCAATAACTGATTTATTATGCACTGCATGTGTGCTTTTATATGAGGAGAGATGCGTGTGTGCATATACGTTAGTACACACACTACAACACGGCGTTAATGTAGTGGAACAGGTGTGAGAACAGCTGTATGGTGAGCGCGGCGTTGACCCGGCAGCGGCGCAGCAGCACCATGGCGGCGGCGAGCGTCTGCAGGGTGCCTTACCTTATTGAAGCACACGGCGTTAATGTAGTGGAACAGGTGTGAGAACAGCTGTATGGTGAGCGCGGCGTTGACCCGGCAGCGGCGCAGCAGCACCATGGCGGCGGCGAGCGTCTGCAGGGTGCCTTACCTTATTGAAGCACACGGCGTTAATGTAGTGGAACAGGTGTGAGAACAGCTGTATGGTGAGCGCGGCGTTGACCCGGCAGCGGCGCAGCAGCACCATGGCGGCGGCGAGCGTCTGCAGGGTGCCTTACCTTATTGAAGCACACGGCGTTAATGTAGTGGAACAGGTGTGAGAACAGCTGTATGGTGAGCGCGGCGTTGACCCGGCAGCGGCGCAGCAGCACCATGGCGGCGGCGAGCGTCTGCAGGGTGCCTTACCTTATTTTTTTTTTTTTCTCTTTATTTAGGAACAAACAGTCACACATTTATATTCATTTCAAAAGAACATGATGGATTTAAAGACCTATAGTTCCCTAGATTATTACATATAAAGATATAAAGTTATCGTGAAATTAAACTTATGTAGATTTATGTATGCCAAAAATAATAACAATAATTTTATTGAGTGTATAAGACGTTGGTGCTATTATACATATATTCTGTGGTATAAGCTTAAATAATTTTATTTACACATTTTATGAATCTTTTGATAAAGTTTTAAGAGTATATTTTTTAAATGTTTTTAGGTTCAAGCTAAAGATGTCGACTTCATGCAGCTTATCATCATAGGTTCTACAGGAACGTCTAGTGAAAGTGTTGCTTCCGTAACAGGTTTTTGCAGCCGGATACGAAAAAAGATATTTCTTTCTACACGATCTTTCCCGCAAACGCGGGATACGAAATGTTATATTTTGTAGGAGCTTTGGTGCATCGATTAAGTTATTAATTAATTTGTATAAAAATGTAACATCAAAGAAATCACGGCGATGTCTGAGCAAGGGTAAGTTGTGATGCTTTGCAGATGTGTCATAATCAACGTACGTTCGACCTGTGCGGTAGTCTAAAGCCTTGACAAATTTATGCTGGACTCTTTCGATTCTATCAGCATGAGTATTAAAGGTGGGTTGCCAGACAACTGAAGCAAACTCTAAGTGACTTCGGACATATGCGTTGTACAATAATTTGTAAGTAAGAGGGTTTTTAAATGGTTTGCTAACACGGAGTATGAATCCAAGTTGTTTGAAGGCTTTGTTAAGCATTTTATCAATGTGTGGTATGAAAGTCAGCTTAGAATCGAGCGTCACACCCAGATCGCGAATCTCATTAACTCTTGTTAAAACCCTATAATTTAAGGAATAATCAAAAATAATAGGATTTAATTTTCTAGAAAACGTAACTGTATAGCATTTATCAGTGTTCAGATATAAACTGTTTTCTTTACAAAAAACTTCGAATTTCATGAGGTCCTGTTGCATCAGTACATAGTCATCTTTATTACGAATAATTTTAAATATTTTTGTGTCGTCGGCATAGAGTAAGGAATTAGTGTTGTGCAAGTTATCAGTGATCTCGTTGACATATAAAATGAATAGAAGGGGTCCCAGATGGGATCCCTGAGGCACCCCTGAACTTATAGGCTTAAAAGAGGAAGTGTATCCAGCATAAACAACGGCCTGACTTCTGTTTTCTATATAAGATTTTATCCACCTGTAAAGGTCACCATGGATCCCAAGTTTAGATATCTTTGAGAGGAGTGTATGGTGACAGATTTTGTCAAAACATTTTGAAAAATCTGTGTATACAGCATCTACCTGTAATTTGTCATCCATGGCGCTCAAAATCATATCAGTGAAAGTCACCAAATTAGTGTCGACGCTACGGCCCTTGAAAAACCCATGTTGGTTAGGACTAATTAATCTATGAACGGCTGTAAAGACTATGAATGTAATAATTTTCTCTAGAATTTTACTAAATTGGCAAAGTTTAGATATAGGACGGTATTTTTCAATATCGGTACTAATTGGACCTTTTGGGATTGGGGTTATTAGAGCTTGCTTCCAGAGTTCTGGTACGCAGCCGGAATTAAGTGACTTGTTGAAAAGCAATGTTAATGGTAGTGACAGAGACTGACGACAGTATTTTATAAATAAGGGCGGAATCCCGTCCGGTCCTGCACCCTTGTTAATATCTAATAAATTCAAATGTTTTAAAACTAATTCTTGTGTTATTTCTATAGTACTTAAGTTGAGCGGAGAATCAGATGGTGGACTTAAATGATCAGGTGTAAAGTTATGATTACTAGGTGGGTTAAAAACAGATTGAAAATGATCATTAAAAACGTTACAAATATTGTCACCCCCTGATACACTGCAATCCTTATAGGTCATTGTTTGAGGCAGTCCAGATTTTGAGAAAAAGTCTTTTATATAAGACCAAAAGTAGCTAGGGTTTATCTTAATTCGATCCTCACACAATTTGATATGACTTTTGTAACACTCAGTATCTAGTGATTTGGCCCGTTTTCTGAGTTTCTTAAAGTTATTATAGTCCAAGGGGTTTCCGTACAGCTTCCACAATTTGTGATACCTACATTTATCATTAAGTATTTTAATTAATGGTTTAGTATACCAAATAGGCCTAGAAGATGTATTAGAACGGCGCATAGGAATATATTTATCTATTAAACATTGAAGCAGATCGTAAAATTTTGAAACACATTCTTCCATCTCTAAAGATGCAAAAAACGTATGCCAGTCAATTTTTTGCAATTCGTCGTTAATTATGTCATAATTCCCAGCGCGAAAGTTATATCTTAAAATTTTGTTAGGCGTAATTGTCAAAGGAATTGTGATTGAGAGATCGATTTGTAAGGGGGGGTGATGAAAATCCACCGGCGTTAAAGGTTAAAGGCTTATTGAAGCACACGGCGTTAATGTAGTGGAACAGGTGTGAGAACAGCTGTATGGTGAGCGCGGCGTTGACCCGGCAGCGGCGCAGCAGCACCATGGCGGCGGCGAGCGTCTGCAGGGTGCCTTACCTTATTGAAGCACACGGCGTTAATGTAGTGGAACAGGTGTGAGAACAGCTGTATGGTGAGCGCGGCGTTGACCCGGCAGCGGCGCAGCAGCACCATGGCGGCGGCGAGCGTCTGCAGGGTGCCTTACCTTATTGAAGCACACGGCGTTAATGTAGTGGAACAGGTGTGAGAACAGCTGTATGGTGAGCGCGGCGTTGACCCGGCAGCGGCGCAGCAGCACCATGGCGGCGGCGAGCGTCTGCAGGGTGCCTTACCTTATTGAAGCACACGGCGTTAATGTAGTGGAACAGGTGTGAGAACAGTACCCTTAGCACGAACAGCTATCGAGAAAAATAACGCACGTAAAATTACTCGATAGTGCAATTTTGTATGAAAAATTGGTACAGCGCCATCTATCGCCGAATAGCGAAATTAAATTTTCCATAGAGAATTTTCTATCGAGTAATTTTACGCGCGTTATTTTTCTCGATAGCTGTTCGTGCTAAGGGTACAGCTGTATGGTGAGCGCGGCGTTGACCCGGCAGCGGCGCAGCAGCACCATGGCGGCGGCGAGCGTCTGCAGGGTGCCTTACCTTATTGAAGCACACGGCGTTAATGTAGTGGAACAGGTGTGAGAACAGCTGTATGGTGAGCGCGGCGTTGACCCGGCAGCGGCGCAGCAGCACCATGGCGGCGGCGAGCGTCTGCAGGGTGCCTTACCTTATTGAAGCACACGGCGTTAATGTAGTGGAACAGGTGTGAGAACAGCTGTATGGTGAGCGCGGCGTTGACCCGGCAGCGGCGCAGCAGCACCATGGCGGCGGCGAGCGTCTGCAGGGTGCCTTACCTTATTGAAGCACACGGCGTTAATGTAGTGGAACAGGTGTGAGAACAGCTGTATGGTGAGCGCGGCGTTGACCCGGCAGCGGCGCAGCAGCACCATGGCGGCGGCGAGCGTCTGCAGGGTGCCTTACCTTATTGAAGCACACGGCGTTAATGTAGTGGAACAGGTGTGAGAACAGCTGTATGGTGAGCGCGGCGTTGACCCGGCAGCGGCGCAGCAGCACCATGGCGGCGGCGAGCGTCTGCAGGGTGCCTTACCTTATTGAAGCACACGGCGTTAATGTAGTGGAACAGGTGTGAGAACAGCTGTATGGTGAGCGCGGCGTTGACCCGGCAGCGGCGCAGCAGCACCATGGCGGCGGCGAGCGTCTGCAGGGTGCCTTACCTTATTGAAGCACACGGCGTTAATGTAGTGGAACAGGTGTGAGAACAGCTGTATGGTGAGCGCGGCGTTGACCCGGCAGCGGCGCAGCAGCACCATGGCGGCGGCGAGCGTCTGCAGGGTGCCTTACCTTATTGAAGCACACGGCGTTAATGTAGTGGAACAGGTGTGAGAACAGCTGTATGGTGAGCGCGGCGTTGACCCGGCAGCGGCGCAGCAGCACCATGGCGGCGGCGAGCGTCTGCAGGGTGCCTTACCTTATTGAAGCACACGGCGTTAATGTAGTGGAACAGGTGTGAGAACAGCTGTATGGTGAGCGCGGCGTTGACCCGGCAGCGGCGCAGCAGCACCATGGCGGCGGCGAGCGTCTGCAGGGTGCCTTACCTTATTGAAGCACACGGCGTTAATGTAGTGGAACAGGTGTGAGAACAGCTGTATGGTGAGCGCGGCGTTGACCCGGCAGCGGCGCAGCAGCACCATGGCGGCGGCGAGCGTCTGCAGGGTGCCTTACCTTATTGAAGCACACGGCGTTAATGTAGTGGAACAGGTGTGAGAACAGCTGTATGGTGAGCGCGGCGTTGACCCGGCAGCGGCGCAGCAGCACCATGGCGGCGGCGAGCGTCTGCAGGGTGCCTTACCTTATTGAAGCACACGGCGTTAATGTAGTGGAACAGGTGTGAGAACAGCTGTATGGTGAGCGCGGCGTTGACCCGGCAGCGGCGCAGCAGCACCATGGCGGCGGCGAGCGTCTGCAGGGTGCCATACCTTATTGAAGCACACGGCGTTAATGTAGTGGAACAGGTGTGAGAACAGCTGTATGGTGAGCGCGGCGTTGACCCGGCAGCGGCGCAGCAGCACCATGGCGGCGGCGAGCGTCTGCAGGGTGCCTTACCTTATTGAAGCACACGGCGTTAATGTAGTGGAACAGGTGTGAGAACAGCTGTATGGTGAGCGCGGCGTTGACCCGGCAGCGGCGCAGCAGCACCATGGCGGCGGCGAGCGTCTGCAGGGTGCCTTACCTTATTGAAGCACACGGCGTTAATGTAGTGGAACAGGTGTGAGAACAGCTGTATGGTGAGCGCGGCGTTGACCCGGCAGCGGCGCAGCAGCACCATGGCGGCGGCGAGCGTCTGCAGGGTGCCTTACCTTATTGAAGCACACGGCGTTAATGTAGTGGAACAGGTGTGAGAACAGCTGTATGGTGAGCGCGGCGTTGACCCGGCAGCGGCGCAGCAGCACCATGGCGGCGGCGAGCGTCTGCAGCGTGGGCGCGGTCGCTTCGGTCGCGTCCGCTATGGCGGGGTTGGTCAGCGTGGCCAACGCGCGAGACAACTCTTCTTGGAAACAGGATACTAGGTTGCTACACAAGGAAAGCGAAAGGAAATTATTAAACATACGACTTGAATAAGGAATTTTATGTAATTACAAAAAAGAAAAAATAACCACAAAACCTACTAACTAGATAAGTTCGAGAAAATTTTTCATTACTAAGGGCTGATTTTTCAATCCTCAGTTAACAGATATCAGTCAGTTTAAATATTTACCAAATAAATAACATTCTTAAAATGTGACAAACAAATTAATGACAAACACTTTCAATTTGGCGGTATAATAAGCTATATGACAGATAAAGCTTTATCTAGGCATTGAAAAAATCAGCCCTAAGCGAGGTTTAGACTAGCAATAATACTAGCAGAAGTTAACTTTCACAAGCTGTTACGGTACGGGGCAAATATCTTGAAACCGGGTGTGGATTGCGCGGAACGCGTATTTTGGGCATGCGTAGCGGTGAGGTACGCGGGCGGCGGGAGAGGGGCGCGCGCTATTGGTCGCTCACAAGAGCACATACGCGAACTTATCCCCCCCGTCGAAGAAAAATCAAGATATATGCCTCGTACTGTACTTCTGTGTAAACAGAGGGCCTAGTCAAAGTAACATTCGCTAATCTTCGTTATCGCTTCGCTTTCGAAACATGTATGGGATTGACATAATAAGGTTTCGTTAATAATCGAATTATAAACGTCAAATCCATACATGTTTCGAAGCGAAGCGATAGCGAAAATTTGCAAATGTTACTTTGGCTAGGGGGGCTAGTGTGCAAATTAAATTCTCAAAGTGTTGCAGTTCTCAAGAGTTTCACCGAGCGATAAACTGATACAATTCTGTTTCAAAATGCCATTAGTTTATAAAATATATTTTTTCACCAATAGGCCAAATTTAATAGTTTTTATTCTTACCTAAAAGCGTTTTGCACGGTCGTGGGTAGCAAGTCCTGTGCTTGCGTCGAGAAAGACGATATATGCCGATCACACTTCAGGAAGTGTAATAGTTCGCTGGCGTTCGCCATCCAAAACGCTTGGGCAGCCGAGTCGTTGCATCGTTGCTAAAATAAAAGAGATATGATAAACTTTTCGTATTGTTGAAAAAAAAGAGAGCAAAAAAGAGGAGCTCGATGGCGCAATGGTTTACCGCCTGGCCCAGCGATTGCGGAAGTTAAGCAACTTTCGCAAAGCTAAGTCATGGGATGGGTGACCAAAAATTTATTGTCTCGAGCTCCTCCGTGCTTCGGAAGGCACGCACGTTAAGCCATTGGTTAACACCCACCAGTCCCTATTGGGCCCCCGTGGTGGGTTATGGCCCATCCTCCTTATCCACTCATAGGAAAGCCTGTGCCCCAGCAGTGAGGACATTAAAATGGCTGATGGACATTGTTAAAAACATCTGGCTGGTCAATCCGTGACCACGGCTGATGTAATTTAGCCGAAACGTTGGAAAATTTAGGTTGATATGTAAATTTAATACCTACCGTTAGTTACGTATGTGTTATATACCTGTAATTTTAATGATACGGACCAAATAGGGGTTTTAATAAAATAGGCTGGTGTACGTAGTGACAAAAATTACAAGCATGTATGAAAAGACTGATGGATGTGA
Organism: Agriphila tristella; assembly: GCA_928269145.1. NCBI lineage: Eukaryota > Metazoa > Arthropoda > Insecta > Lepidoptera > Crambidae > Agriphila > Agriphila tristella. The sequence goes on along the minus strand of OV743436.1, from coordinate 21,414,519 downwards.
ATGACGCGAAAGAAGTGTGTAAAGATTGTAGCAGGTGGCGATCCATAGTCTCTGCTTACCCCCATGGGAAACAAGCTTGGTGTATGATGTATGTATGTTTGTATTGTGCAAAAACATACCTGTACAGTTTCGTGAATAAGAGTGGCGACGTGATGCAGGAACGCAGTAAGTTTGTGAGCTCGTTCCGTTGGGCTCAGTTCCGGTCGGTAGTGGGTTGACGCCCGATATCTTTATAAAATAATAAAAAAAGTTGAGAAAAATCACCTCTGCAAAGTTTAATCAAAGAGTGACAAAGAATGGAGACAGCGAGTTGGGGAAGTATAATAAACTGTGTTCCAAATTACTTTACGATAAAGAACTTGTTATTCTCGGAATTTGTAAAATTAATATAAAAGTTTTCGTCGTGGACGACAACGTTGTTTGAGAAAACATTGTGGGTTTTAGAAGTTTGTTTGTTACCAAGTTACTTTATATTTTAAGTGCTATCTGTCTGTATCAAATTACATATTTGATGGACTCTTCTATTATTTTAGTATTCAGACGAATTTTGTTTTTGGTCTGTAGTAACAGTTTTTAGTAAGTTGTAGTTAATAAACAAGGTGAAAATAAAACAGTTAACAGACTGCAACGTGCAAGTGATGATTGTAGTTATTTTTATTTTTCACCTTTTTGTGTACATATTTTAACTGTAACTCTAATAAAGTAATTCAAGATTCATTTAATATTTTTTTTGAAAAATGCTTAGAATAAAGCGGAAAGTTAACTCACCGGGCACACAGATATAGCGTATAGACTGGTGCTAGTTTGAAGGCAGGGGCGTGCGGGTCGAGCCTGGTGATGACTGCGGCCAGGAACTGCGCCTGGCCCTGCTCCGGGAACTCGAGGACGGCGGGCAAGATGGCTTCCTGCCCCGGTCGCGCCGCGGGCACTGTCGCCGACATCCTACCACCATACCACCAATGAATAACAGCGATTTTTATTTAGTTAACTTTTATTTTTGTTAACTTATCCAAGCTTGTGGGACCACATGAACAGTGTGAAGAAACTTTCACAATATATCTCAAAACAGAAAAGTTATATGGTCTAGCTTGAACACTGTTATTTTGTGTTGTCAAATAACTTCATTGGACAAGTGAACCTTACGTTTTACGCAATAAAGCACATATTTCACTGCGCTTGGCATTTTCTTCAAACCCTTACTCCGAAACTACTCGCTTGATTCAAATGAAACAAAAATATTTGTATTTCTAGAAATTTTGCTACATGGTTATAAAGTTTCAAATGATTTAACAGACCCAGTGCCATTCTTTATTAGGGCGCAGGCAGCTTAAATTAATTTTCAGTCTTTAGTAAACTAAATTAGCTCTAGCAACACAAAGTGTATTGCTAGTAAATTGCCTGCTTGGCCGAGTTTCTATATCTATTAAAGCTCTCATGAACCCTGCATACATACATGTGTCGATGTATTGCATTGGTATTATTAGAGTATCCAATTCAGGCGGAAAAATCAACTGCGTACATATTTATTTGTCATCTACTATTATCAATACCTTATTTACATTTACTTTCTTTTAAAAGACGTAAGTATAGTAACGACGCTGTTGGCGAGTGTTTCCAAATAAATAAATAAATAAAGAGATCTAAAAGAACATCGCATCGGACTGTAACATGGCGTGATGATCAACAATCAGATATTAAAAATGGAAAGGGACAATGCGTCTCTGGTGTGTAATAATACTGCTACCTATACAATTTCTATTCATAATAAATGTGTCAAAAATAGGCCATGTAAACGAATAAATTGTATGGTTAGTGATGTATAACACAAATCATAACGAAACACAAACAACAACAACGAGAAAAATAACTAGTACGAGTATGTGCATTGAAGGAATACCTGTTATCATGTCCAGAGCCGCCGCTCTTGGCGCTGCAAATACTCTTGGTTTCCACGTTCCCGTCAAGGTCGAACGTGGTCTCGTAATTGTCTTTGTACTGGGAATTCATAGTTCTATTGGGTGTCGCGTTCTGATCCTGTTCGTTGTAGACAGAACCGGTGTGTTCGTCGGTGTATTCGTCGGTGGGTATCACCTGCTGGGACATCATGAGGGACTCGTTGTCGAGTTTCAGAGTGTTGTTGTTATATGGGCGTGTAGGATCATCGTCTCGGTACTGCCTTTGGTCGTCGATATAAGGGCGGGAGTTGGGGTCGTCCTCGCGGTAAGACCTGGTGTTATCTTCGGCGTACGAACGCGAGGTGTTATCGCCGTCTCTGTAGTATGTGTCTTGTGAGACCGGGCTCATGGTGCGTGTGTAATCGTCGGTTGTGTTCGCGTTGGAATCAACCATGTGCGGGTCGGACATCGGAGAGATGGCGCTTCCAGGTGACGCCGCCGATCTAACGTAAGAGTAACGTACACAAGCAGATGGTCGTGAGCCAGTGATAGTAACATGCAAAAGAAAACAACAATGATAGATGACGAACATAAAAAACAACAGTGATTAAGAGAAGCGTTGGACTGATAATGTTCGGTATCAGTTACGTTTGTTAAACAAAAATAGGTTTAAATTACTACTGAACATAAACTGTGAACAGTTGACTATGTTTTGGTAAACTAGAAGTCGTAATTTGGTATGATAGTTTCTACGGAACACAACATATAATGTGGTGAGCTGGGTGCAGGTGGAAGCTGACCTGTCGTAGATGGAGCCGGAGCCGAAGTGTTGCGACTGCGAAAGGTTCCTATTGAGGATGTTTTCTTGCATGGGGTCCACGAAGCGAAATGTTGAAACTCTCCCGAACTTAAGTAAGCAGCCATGCTATAGAAAAAAATACATAGAATAAATATCATGAAAAAAAACATTAAGGGTACATGATAGGTAAACATGGGTTTTCGGGATCATATTTTTATATAGAAAACGGAAAATTGTAGCGACAAAAAAAACCATACGATAAACTAAAATTGCGTATAAACCTCACAAATAATTGTAAAAAAATACAGAATATCATCAAAACCGCTTGCGTAGGGTCATATTTTTGGCGTAAATAAAAGCGGAAACGTATTGAATTATACATCAAAATACACTTTAACGTACTGTGAAGTAGCTCCAATAACTTTTTTTTCAAGAAAGATAATTGTGCGAAAGATAGTGATGAAAAAACAACGAAAAATATTATTTTTCATACTCTCTACACGTAAAGAAAAAAACAGAGACAAATGTTTCCACATAACCGAGCCTTAAGCCATAATGTCTGTAACAAATTGAGAAAACATTGGCATTTTAAGTTTACTTTCTTGCGGCTAACGAGTAAATTGTGTTTTAAAGCAGTGTAAAAAGTTTCGCCACAAAACCCGTGTAGATTTGTTTACGAAAATATCTCTTTAAATATTCACTGGAAGTCGCGAACCCACGACTCTTTATAACATTTAAATAGAGGACGCAGCTGTTGATGTAAATAGGAGAACCGGTGTATCTGAATTATTAATATTCGAATGGGCGAAAAAGTCTTGCAAAAAATTAAATGATTCCGTATTCAAAATGTTTGAAGAAACAAATTATAATAGAAACATAAGGAAAGTAAACAACAGTTGTGCTCGAAGACTATTTATTTTTATTTAAACATTATTGCTAAAATTAAAACAAATGGCGAATTTTGTTTTTAGTTAAGCAGCGTTTGAGTATTCGGCCGTTAATCATTTAGGACTATTACTAAGGCGAGCGAACAGGCGACCTGAAACTTTTGGTGAACCTGAACTAAATGAAGCACGATGACTCATCAATATAATAACCAGATAAAGTATCGTTGCACGGAACGCTAAAACCCGTGTTCGGTGATAAGTGGCACGAGTCTGCCGCGACTCCCGGGGGTATATCCCGGCACGGTAAAGAAATGTATCAGTATTTTAACTCGGCCCTGTCCTTGATAAAACTACATAGAGTCGCGCGGTACATCAACACGCGATAGGGTCGCCCGGCTAGAGTCTGGTCAACGAAAGATTAACCGGAAATGGAGGCCCACTTTCCCTTTTAAATTAACGATTAGAGGTTAAGTTATTGGAAACTGAACCTTAAAATGTGCGCAAAATTAGTTCCATTTCCAACCGAGACTCATCTTTCGTTGACCAAACTCTACAGTATTTTATTTTCATCTAAGTACTTTCGTAGTTTTCTGGTTTTGTGACTGTACGTAATATTTTAGAATCCATATTATAGGTTTCGCCGAGAAATTAATTTCTATGCAATAAAATACCTAGGTTAACAAAACTAATGGTGAAAACAGAAAACTAAAAAAAACAGCACAATTTGCACTTTGCCATAGTAATTATTTGTATTTCAATCAATAAAATAAAATCAAAATCCTTGATTCGTCACTGCGGCGCATTCGCTACTATTGTATACCGAGTACAGACCGAACTCGAGGCGCATAGGTATGGCTCTCATTTCGACCGTTTGTACTAAGTTAGAATACTGATACATTTCTTTACCGTGAATCCCGGCGGGCGAGGCGTTACGGCCGCCGCCGCCTCGCGGAGTGCCCGCTAATGCGCCGGAACGAGTTTACACACGTAATGTAAGAGCGACAATGTTATTCGAGACAATATTGTAACGTCACCGGGAGCTCAAGGTTACGGCTCGGAGTTTTCCGATGTTATAAATAAAGGGGGAAGCTCAACAAGGTTACGGCTTGGAGATTTCTGGTGTTACAGTTATATATCTTCGGCGGGCTGTGAAAACCTCGAAAATTGCAAATTTAGTGAAAAACTGTTTCAGTTGATTTTCGTGAGAAAACCTTGTCTACGTCGAACAAAGTGCCATTTATTGATGTAACTATACCTAAATGAGAACTTCATGAAAAATTTTCACTATGTAAAATTTGGAGTAATACATGTGTATTACTCCAAATTTTACATAGCGAGGTTTTCACAGCCTGCCGACGATATAGAGGTTAAAACAAAGCACGTTTTATTATTCAGTGAGACCTTGTACTGCAATAATGTAGGACAAGAAAAAATGGACTGTGAACGGCGCTAGACAGTTTCGAATCAAAACAGTCCTATGAATGAACTTCAACGACTTCGTCTACATGTAACCGTTGCGTGTTCGTGACGCGCCGGCCGTTGAGGTAGACGTGCGCGTCAGTGTGCAGCGGCGTGACGCTGTAGCCGCCGCCGTCCGCCGGCGCCACCACGCAGTGCCGCGGCTGGATCGACGGCCCGTACAGCTGCAGAGCCGTGCCGTCGCCCGAACCCAACTACTCCACACTACACATTTGTAGTTAAGCGACTTCGTCCATACCTGTAACCGCTGCGAGTTCGTGACGCACCGGCCGTTGAGGTAGACGTGCGCGACGGTGTGCAGCGCCGTGACGCTGTAGCCGCCGCCGTCCGCCGGCGTCACCACGCAGTGCCGCGGCTGGATCGACGGCCCGTAAAGCTGCAGAGCCGTGCCGTCGCCCGAACCCAACTACTCCACACTACACATTTGTAGTTAAGCGACTTCGTCCATACCTGTAACCGCTGCGAGTTCGTGACGCGCCGGCCGTTGAGGTAGACGTGCGCGTCGGTGTGCAGCGGCGTGACGCTGTAGCCGCCGCCGTCCGCCGGCGCCACCACGCAGTGCCGCGGCTGGATCGACGGCCCGTACAGCTGCAGAGCCGTGCCGTTGCCCGAACCCACCTACTCCACCCGACACATTTGTAGATTTTAGGAACAGTCAAGTTTATTAATATGTATATGTTACCGTTAATGTACGTAAATCAGTTAAAGTGCAATTAACTGGCCGGGTCCATTAAAATGGAAAAAATGATTCAGTTTCAATAAAAACCCGTTTTATCAACTTTAACTGATGCTTGGTTAATCTGGAGATTACCTAGTTAATTTACATTACACATTAACGTAATCCTTTACTTCAGCGGCAACATATATACTTTTGACATAACCCAGCAAACCTGGCTTTTATAATAAAAATCAACACCTTTCAAACATGTTAACGTATTAATGAACTCGACTTTACCTCTTTAAGGGTCTGTTTAATAGGAGGTAATTTGGTAGTAATACGACCTACGCTTCGTTACGACCGCCGCCGGTGTCAAACCCAAGGTCCGTTAGGGAGCTAACTTTAAGTCCACCTGTCTACCTACCAGCATCGTACCTAATCTGTCACCATAACAAGTAAAGTATGTAGCAATAATAAGATAAATAAATCTCTCTAATCGCTTCTGTGAGTTAATGGTTTTACTTGATTCGATTTCCAGGATGCGACTTAGTGGCTACACTTGATTCAATCCAAGAGAAAAGGATTTTCGTGTCGATTGGTTCCGCAAGCAAGGATAGCTACAACAACAACGCTAGATTGTTAAGTTCCAGCTATTAGAGAATCTTATATCTTCGAACTTATCATCTTAAGGTCAAACCGCACTACAGCGGAGCGGCGATGCGCGGCGCGGCACTGCAGCGGAGCGGCCAAATATTATTTCTATTGATTGCAATGATGCAAACCGCACTGCAGCGGAGAGGCGCGGCGCGGCGCGTACCGGCGCGGCGCTTCAGACTTGGGTGCGAAAGAATATTTTGTCGCGCCGCGCCGCGCCTCTGCCGCTAGTGCGGTATAGCTTGCGGCGCGGCGCGGCCGAATATTCTTCATAATCGAGCTTCAGTCTATAGAGGGTATTTGGAAATATCTATTTCTACTGATATTTTAGTGTACAAATTTTGATTAAATTACAAAGTGGTATTTTACGTGATCATTTCATAAATCATCATAATCATAACTCATCACAAATAAATAAGTAAAAAATATGAGGATGTTAATAGAATAAACTATGTCGGGATTTACACCATGTATCTGTTTTTTTTTTTTTGTTTTTTTTTTTTTTTTTTTTGAGACTCCGATATTTCGGCGCAGTTGCATGCGCCATGATCACGGAAGAACTGTCGATTGTTGCGTGCGGGTAGATGTTATTGGCAGACGAATCGGTCTACCCTCCGTCTAGTTCTTTTATTACTACGTTCGATACCGGTACCACTGTCTGCAAACTCACTATTCACTCGAATTTGTTCTCGACACACGACACTTACTGTATCTGTACGCGAAACGGCACTTTTTTTTATTTTTGTTGTTTTTACACAACCGGACTACTGGATTCCAGACACTCGACAATTTAAACCCATCCTCACGATTGAAATTTTTGTATTTGGTTATTTCAATCGCTTCCCTGACCATTCTTGGTATGTAGTGGCGTTCTGTTGAAATAATCTGGGGGTTATGTAACTCGATCCAGTGATTTGTGTCCGAATGAATTAAATGTTCAGCAATGGCCGATTTTTGCGTATCGTTGTTTTGGACCGCTTTTATGTGCTCCTTTATACGGCATGCTATTGTGCGTTTAGTTTGGCCGATATATGAGCTACCACAACTGCAGTCGATCTTATAAACGCCAGGTTTCTCCAAAGGAAAACTATCTTTCGGGGACCGTAGACATTGCGATACCTTTTTTAAAGGAGTGAAGATAGTTTTTATTGCGTACTTTTTCAATATATTTGAGACCTTATCTGTCACTCCCTTTACATATGGCAAAAATACTGGCTGTCTATCTACATCCTGCCTCTGTAACTGGTGCTTTTTCGTGTGTCTAGGTGGAAGCTTTCCTGAATATCCATTGCTCTGCAGGACATGGCGCACGTGTTGTAACTCTTTGTCCAGGTGTTCATCATCACAAAGATCATATGCACGGTTTGTTAGTGACTACTTGAAGGTAGTACTGACCATTATAAATGAAGTAATAATGGTCAGTACTACCTTCAAGTAGATGGAGTAGCTATGGGCAGTCCAGTAGCCCCAGTGGTAGCCAACCTCTGGATGGAACATTTTGAAGAACAAGCCCTCGCGACTGCACCTGCCGAGATCAAACTATGGAAAAGGTACGTCGATGATGTTCTCTGCATAATGAAGGAAAACAAACAGGATGTTGAAGGTTATCTGGCATATTTAAACAACATTCATCCGAAAATAAAACTAACCTGTGAGATGGAGGTAGACAGAAGCTTAGCATTCCTAGATGTCAAGATTAATGTGCGCGCTGACGGTACACTCAACCACTCTGTATACAGAAAACCCACACACACAGATCGTTACCTCAAAGCTACTTCGCATCATCATCCTAGACACCTAAACTCTGTCGTGGCATCACTAACAAACCGTGCATATGATCTTTGTGATGATGAACACCTGGAAAAAGAGTTACAACACGTGCGCCATGTCCTGCAGAGCAATGGATATTCAGGAAAGCTTCCACCTAGACACACGAAAAAGCACCAGTTACAGAGGCAGGATGTAGATAGACAGCCAGTATTTTTGCCATATGTAAAGGGAGTGACAGATAAGGTCTCAAATATATTGAAAAAGTACGCAATAAAAACTATCTTCACTCCTTTAAAAAAGGTATCGCAATGTCTACGGTCCCCGAAAGATAGTTTTCCTTTGGAGAAACCTGGCGTTTATAAGATCGACTGCAGTTGTGGTAGCTCATATATCGGCCAAACTAAACGCACAATAGCATGCCGTATAAAGGAGCACATAAAAGCGGTCCAAAACAACGATACGCAAAAATCGGCCATTGCTGAACATTTAATTCATTCGGACACAAATCACTGGATCGAGTTACATAACCCCCAGATTATTTCAACAGAACGCCACTACATACCAAGAATGGTCAGGGAAGCGATTGAAATAACCAAATACAAAAATTTCAATCGTGAGGATGGGTTTAAATTGTCGAGTGTCTGGAATCCAGTAGTCCGGTTGTGTAAAAACAACAAAAATAAAAAAGTGCCGTTTCGCGTACAGATACAGTAAGTGTCGTGTGTCGAGAACAAATTCGAGTGAATAGTGAGTTTGCAGACAGTGGTACCGGTATCGAACGTAGTAATAAAAGAACTAGACGGAGGGTAGACCGATTCGTCTGCCAATAACATCTACCCGCACGCAACAATCGACAGTTCTTCCGTGATCATGGCGCATGCAACTGCGCCGAAATATCGGAGTCTCAAAAATAAACAGGTACATGGTGTAAATCCCGACATAGTTTATTCTATTAACGTCAATAACCATGGAAATTTAAAACAATATATGAGGATGTGTTGCTAAATCGTTCCTTGGAAATTCGTTCTAGGGAACACGTGACCGAGCGTTCCCTTTTCGTTTGTGCGTCCAACTTCAATGAAATCTTGCCACGTCTGGCAATTTGAGCCGCACCGCTGCCGCGATAGAGCGTTTAGGAGAGGCCGCGCTGTTCCGCTGCAGTGCCGCGCCGCGCAGCGCCGCTCCGCTTTAGTGCGGTTTGACCTTTAATCGCACGTAACATATCCGAGAATAGGCACGATGACAATTATTTATGTTATGTTACATAAATTACTTCTCAAAAGAAACATTGGTAAAAAAAAATTTCGCTAGCATGAAAACTGCCCGAGATATCACAGTTTGAAATGCACAAAATTGGACTCGCCCGAAAACGCTCCATACTACTCGGCTACTCAGTTATGACGTCACGCTTGAGTAGTTTGTATGCAACGCGTAGGAAATTTGTTCGGCAGCTATGTTAAATATTGTGTTTATCAAAATGGTTTCTTAGACAAATTTGCTATAAATTTTAAATGGACTAATTAAAGGTACCTATTATTTATTCTAATAAATTTTATACTTTTTGAATGGACTTGTCCGCCCAACTTCAAAGGGTTATAAAACAAATAAAACGCAATATATAAAACCAAGAGGTATAAAAGCTACTCTAAAAGTTTAATATGTTTACGATTTTTATTAGTATTTCGTTATTTTATTCATTAGTCATCATCCCTATTTAGGGAGGGAGCTAGCACAGGGAGAATTCTCGGTCATAGTTTTCCCAGAATTCACCTCAGGGTGGATTCTTTGGGGTAACAGATCGGAATAATCGACTTATATCAACAATTCGCGATAAAAAAACTAAAGAGAAAACAAAGAAACTACGTATCGATTATACTGGTTCGGTAATGGGGAACGAAAGCATTAACATCACTTTTTGTTTTGCTTAATCTCTTCCGACTCGTCAACCACGCCTGTTAAAAGCCTACGATAAAGTTAAAGATGTGAAAAGCTACTATTTTAGATTGTATGTCATTAATTTACAGGAAATATCTACGAAGTGCTTTAACAACAAGGTAAAAAGTTTGGTTTATTACATAATAACTTTTATCTACACTCACAACGTAATGTTCCAAATATGAATTCAAAAAAGGTCATATAAATACGTGCTTTATTTTTGTGGATAGGTAAAATTAAAAAATAAACTCATTACGATGATGCAGTCAACTGCGTCATAAAGTAACTTTTTTTCCCATTACGATACAGGGCAAATCCAAAAAGAAGGCAGAGCCGTAACATTAAAAAAAAACAACGATATTTTCCCACATATTTTCCAAGATTAAAATGCACTCTATGGTAATCGATGACTTATTGCGCTTAGTTTGTTGGAATGCACTCATCTCATTTTTTTTTCTAAAGGAATGCGCGCCATTTCTAAAACATTTCAAATAAAGTTTTGATTTCAATTTTTACATTTTGATATACCTACATACTGAATTTTGTAGGTTTTTTTATTCTTGCTTTAAAATGTGAAAAAAAATGGACTCTGCCCGATTTTTTAGATGCAGCTAAGGAAGTGACTTATTACAAGGTAGGTACCTAGCTAATACAAACAAAGTCTCTCTCTCTCTCTCTCTTTTCTAACGTTGATCTTTTATTTAGTAGGTTCAATCCCAAATGTATGAGTGTAGATAAAGCAGTGTATGAAACTGCACATAACTAGGTATTAAAACACTCGTGTGATACTATTAAAAACCTCGCCTACGGCTCGGTTTTTAAACACACACTCGTGTTTTAATACCCCTCTTTATGTGTCAGTTTCATAAACTACTATTACATCATACTGCTCGGCAACTAGGATTTACTAGTATAGTAAGAGGCCGTGTAAGTTGGCATGTGCAACACAGTGCATTGTTTAGATAGAACGTTCCATTTTCAAATCACTTTACAATTCAAGCATGGGTGAATGCTTTAACTGTAAAGTAACTTTACAATTCAAGCTATGTCAAACTCCTTAGTGAACCAATCTCTTTTCTTATATTATAAACTGTGGAAACTTTTTACTGAAAAAAAAGCAATAAATATGGCGGCATTTCATTTCCGTTCAAGCTATGCAAAACTCCTTGGATTTTGATTTTGATTTTGATTTTGATTATTATTTTTATTTTTATTTTGATTTTGATTTTTATTTTGATTTTGATTTTTATTTTGATTTTTATTTTTATTTTTATTTTTATTTTTATTTTTAATTTTATTTTTGATTTTGATTTTGATTTTGATTTTGATTTTGATTTTGATTTTGATTTTTATTTTTATTTTTATTTTCATTTTCATTTTTATTTTTATTAAATTTACCTCGCATGAATGATGTAAAGTAGTATGCTTACCTCGGTTGTAAGTAGCTATTACACCCTTGAACTATATTCGCCCTCGCTCGCTTCGCTCGCTCGGGCGTTTAAATATCTCGGGTGCACTCGATCCATTAGCGCCCTTTGCGAGCTGCGCTCGCACGGGCGCCAAATTGGATCTTGTTCTGTAATAGCTCACTTACGTCCCTTGTGTAACAAACTACTATTATCATGTAAATAAAGCAAATGTACGAAAATTACCCGAGAAGGCGTGATGAGATGAGTAATAAATAACTTGGAAGCAAGCTCATTTAGGTTTACATATGACGAAGAAGTTAGTTTAATCGATGACGCCGTCAAGGCCTCGCGCCATCAAATGCACTGCACTTGTCAACTTTCACACACCATTAGCAATGCCATCATCATTAGAGGCGCTTATTATGAGTTATTATCAACGAACTAAGATACTAAGGAAGTGTAATTCCACTCAAAAAATAGCACCACGCAAACTAACACAGAGTGGGCGGGGCTAAAAAAGTACTAGTGAAGCACGATTTAGTAATGTCTGCCACGCGCTCGGCGACAGTCGTTAGCGTTACCACAAAAAAATAATTAGAAAAATGATTAAAATGACGTCATGTGTGGTCATGTGGTGAAAAAGACCAAAAGAAGGCAGCAAAACTATACAGACATAACATAACATAGGAAAGTAACATATTTTTCGTTTTTTAGAAATATCTATGAGCGTATACATACAAAATATGGTCGTTATTATGCAACAAGTGTTCAGTCGCTTTGTGGGGCAGAGTCAAATCTTCACATTCACTGCTATCACACATTTTTAAACAAGAATAAAACTCTCTCATGGAATTCAGTACAACAAAAAAAAGGAAAATTTAAATCAAAATTTTGTAATGCTAAAAATGGCGCGTCCTGCAATATGCAATACATAGAAAACGAGTAATCTGATGTAATCTCCTTGTTTTTTATTATTATACAGGGTGTAACAAAAACGCTGTCCAATCCGTGAAGGGATGATTAGGTAGGTACCTATAAAGATTCTATTCACGCAATCCTCTTTGATTAACGAGTAAAAATCCCTGGTTAAAATAGAATAAATAAAAAATTAAGAACTCACATTGCAACACCGAAGGCAGCAGAGTGGCATGACAAGTAGTGACGTCATGAGGTCAAGACCGTCAGATCAGAACACAAAGTAATGTCAATTTCCAGAAACTATGATTTTATGCAGCTCTGAAAACAGCTTTTTAATATGGAGTTTGATCCGCGGATCATTCTGCTGGAACCCCAATGTGAGATCTGCTGCGAAAATGCTACTTTATATTTCCACCACCAATAGAAATACATGCCTAGCAACGGTGCACTAGATTGTCCCGAACACTTTGCAGCACACCTGTATTCCACTTAATTAGTACAAATGTGGCTATTATTCGCAAACGCATTACGGATTCACTCTCACAAATGTTTTTAAACATCAACTGTAAACATGACCTCACAAATAAAAAATTAAATAAATTTAAAAAATATTAAAAACACGACTGCCCTGCCAAAAACGAACTAAAAAGTTAAACAACAAGTGTCATTGCAGTCGGGGGACCTTATTATGGAACAATTTTTGATCAAAGAGGTCCCCCGACTGCAATGACACTTGTTGTTTAACTTTTTAGTTCGTTTTTGGCAGGGCAGTCGTGTTTTTAATATTTTTTAAATTTATTTAATTTTATTTCACACATTTTAGTGACATATTATATAGTTTTGGAATGTGCTCATCAAGGCCTTTCATTTGATGCCCATATTGTAATAATAGAAGAAAAAATTTTTTTTTTCACATTTGAAAATGGCGTCGTACGGTCGCCATATTGATTTTTTCTAAAAAAAATATAGCCAGTGTCACTTGGAGTGCTGTAAGGATTCTAACGATACCCCATTTATCCAAATCAGTTCAGGCATTTAGAAGTTATGGTGGAATAAAGAAACTCACATACCCACAAACATACATGAACCCTGAACACATAACACTCTTTTTGCTTTGGGCAGTCGTGTAAAAATCAAGGGGTGTCAAATCTGGAGATCGCGCTGGCTACGGAGTTGGTCCACCTCTTCCAATCCACCGTCACCCATCACCCATATTGCTAGTTTAGGTATTTGCGCACCGGTCAATAAGCATGTTAAAATAGTCTGCATTTGAAAAAGATCTTGACAAGAATAAACTTTGACTTGGTGGAATACGCTGCTATAAAAAATACATTACGAAAAACTGAGAACCTCCTCCTTTTTTGAAGTCGGTTAAAAAGGTATCGCTATAAGAATTTTGTATTGCCAATTAAAAAATAAAAATAAAACGACGTATTAATACTGTTGTTCTTTATCAGTCACACCTCTAAAAGACGTATTAAGGTGTTGCTCGCGCAAATGTGATAATTATCTACATAATATGTACTTACATGTTATGAAAAAAAAATCTTTACAGAATACATTGTCTTTTATCAAGCATACCTATTTTATTTCAATAGCTAGCCTAATTTTAGTCCTTCTTGAAATCATATGTCTTACCAATTCGTGACAAATAATATGATCATCATTCATCAACATCATCATTTTATAATTTTCATAAAATAAAATAACAATAAAATCATCACAGCCGAAAGACGTCCACTGCTGACATAGGTCTCCTTTAGTTTTTTAGAGCGACTAGTTACAGGCGACTTGCATCAAGCGTATTCGAGCGGTCTCTTTACCAAGTCGTCCGTCTACATAATAAAACAAACATTATATCTAACAAACAATAATGTACTAATTTCATAAAACAATTTTATGATGCCGCCCAGCGCGCCGTAGTAGGTTAGGTGTACTGACTGCATTCTACGTTACACCGTCCTCGCCTCAATGACAAAGGCACGACAACGGCCCAATGAGTGACACGAGGCGTGTTAAATATCCAATCATGTTTGATCTGCCTTCAAACCCCAGCCAATAAAAAACGTCATATGCGTTAGAATACAATCTAATGCCGATTATGCGTGCATTGTAATAAGGTATGTTTTTACTAGTTCATTATTGAGTTTGCGACCTTTTGTGTTACAGAATATGTGAAGGTGCCATTTTTTATGCAATATTTGTTAGGAGTTAGGCTTCCTTAGATCTTAGTTCGTTGGTTATTATATTTCTAAGTGTACAAGGCCTTTGGAAATAGCCTTATAAAGCCGAATGTGGTAGATAGGGACCATCAAACATGAACAACTTTTACTATGGGAGATTTTGGGGGGGGGGGGCTTGAGCACCTTAGTCCCCCCCCCCCTGGATCCGCTAGTGCATTATGGGACCAACTCCAAAATTCTGCAGTTTAACGAAAATATCTAAATGTATGAAACAATTGTTTTTTTTTTTTCGCCTATTCAGAGTTGGTCCCGTAGTAAAATTGGTTCAGATTGATGGTTCTTATCTCCCGTATTCGGCTTTATGGCTATTTCCAAACACCCTGTAGTGTGTATTTACGGTATTTACCTTACATTAATACGAGTACACTAGTCTTGAAAGAGTGGATCCAGGTGAAGAACCAATTCATTATTTATGAGAAGTGCGCCCGATCCAATTCGTATTCCTCATCGGACATGAATATTACATAAATCTTCATATCAGACCGCTTTGTGGTTATGAACTATAAATATAGACTTAGCCTCTACCACAGTTACTTATATTGCGTACATCAACGTACTTATTTAGATAGGTGTTTTACCACAGAATAAAGTTACAATGAGAGATAATAGACCCGAAATGTTTGTTTTATTGATTTTTATTTCACTTTCACTTCTAAATAACTGGATTCTATGACTATAAAACAATTTAACACGCTTTCATCCACGCTGTCTACTAGATTTTTACATACAACTTTTTAGAATAACGTGCAGATAGGATATACATTTTTTATAGTTATTTTTTTAATTTAATGGATCTGACGACTACTTCACAACAAATACGATTACTTTGATCGTATAGTGTTTTACTGAAAATTCTAGACGCAATGCAGCCTTTATCATAAATGTTTCACAAGCCAAGCTTTTTAGCATAATCAAATAAGCGAAGTAGGCCGGTCTACTAACGTAAGACTATGCCTAGTTAGAAATACGAGCGAGTGTGACGATATAACTAGCGTCTCTGGGATCTGTAAGCCTCACGTTTGTATCATTTTTGAACATTTTACGAAATGGCTAAATATGTTTTTTTTTTCAAAAGAAATCGTAAAAGTGAATCAACAAAAATTATATTGTATACCTATATCGGACTTGGTCACAAAATTTCATGAGAAACGGTTGAGAAATGCGATCTGTAGAGAACAGACAGACAGCAGGACAGACATACGAAAGCATTTTTGCACAAGCTGAAACGGAGACTCTTCGCGCACGTTCAGATTGGGGTATAATTGATTACAACAATGAAAAAATCGTATCTAAAAATGCTCATCTTGCACAAGTACTATCATCTCGAAGTTTTTTGGGAATACTTGATATTGCTTATAGGCGCCGTACTGTTGTCCTTGGCGACTAAGTTTATTGGAAATCTCTAGGACAGATTATGGCTTAAACAGAAGTTTAAGGCATAATTCATATCTACAGTGGTGGACGGATAATTAGAAACACCAGTCAATTTTCATACAAACGAGGTAAATTTGAAGCCGTGTTTCTCCGCCAGGGATTGAATCTAACTTTGATCTGATGATGGCAGTCCACTGAGCTGTATAGATCAGAGTTCTAAGTTTCAGGATTTCGATACATTTTAATAATAATGTCTATGTTCATAAAATTTTGAATAATCCAAAATTGCATTTACTGAAGACAATCATAATAGTCAGGAGGCAAATATTTAATAAGTCGTCTCCTTCACGATTTTCGTCGGACTCTCTTCTATATACCTAAAACTGGTATTTATGTGTTCCTTGTGCTCTACAAAACACGAAACTGACGGTTTTAAGAGGAGAAAGTGGGGACACGCATAGCTATGACGTCACAAAGATGGCGCCGACCGTAACAAGTTTTTCTTCATTTCTCGAGTTTTATGGCATCAATTTCGTTGTTTGATATGTCATTTGAAAGGTTTTATAATTGTCTATGATTGCTCTTTTGAAACCTACTAATTTAGTTTTGTCGTTTTTGAAATATTAACAAAAATATGTTTTTTTTTCATAAACTTTTTATTATATACAGGTTTAAACTAAATATAGAAAAAGATTTGTGTACCTAAGTTTGTAATTTTATAATAAAAAATAAAGGGCGTTTTCATATCTTTTCAAAAATATAAACATCATTGTAGTGCAATAATAAACAAACAAGTTGTGACCAATTCTGTAAGGAGAGTACTCATCAATTTTTTTTCATTTCATTTTATTTAATGAAATTTTTCTTCATTTCTCGAGTTATACTTCATCAATTTCAATGTTTGATATGTCATTTGAAAGGTTATATAATTGTCTATGATTGTTTTATTGACAGCTACTAATTTAAGATGGTCGTTTTTGAAATATTAACAAAAATATGTTTTTTTATACACTTTTTCTTATTTTCCAGTATAACTATAAATAAAGAGAAACATAAATGTGCCTAAGTTTGTTAGTTCATAACAAAAAATAAAGTCCATTTTATTACTTTCTCAGAAATATAAACATGATTGAAGTGCAATAATAAACAAACAAGTTGTGACCGATTCTGTAAAGAAAGTACTCATCAGATTTTTTAAAGAACTTCTTTATTTCATCAAGTTATTCTTCATTTCTAGAGTTCTACTGCATCAATTTTATTGTTTGATATGCCATTTGAAAGTTCATATAATTGCCTATGATTGTTTTTTTGAAAACTGCTAATTAGGTTTTGTTGTTTTTAAAATATTAACAAAAATATGATTCTTTTTCATACACTTTTTCTTATTTACCGGTATAACTAAATAAAGAGAAACATAAGTGTACCTAATTTTGTATGTTTTTAACAAAAAATAAAGTCTGTTTTAGCGCCTTCTCAGAAAAATAAACATGGTTGTTGTGCAATAATAAACAAACAAGTTGTGACCAATTCTGTAAAGAAAGTACTCATCTGATTTTACCGCCGGTTTCACTATTGATTTTGAAATGATAAGTATTTAAGAGCTGTGAAAAAGAAGCTGTGCTTTTTACAAATTACAGTATACATATAATATACGTTTACTTTTATATGTATTATAATATCACACATCAAGCAATTAAGATGTACTTGCTAAGCTATTATAAAAAACAATGTACAAAACCAAAGTATTATTTATTGTAATTACCTATAATAACAGTGCAAATAAAAACTATTCGCAATGTGTAGTGAAAATCACTTATTAAGTAGGGAAATGATGAATGAGATAATGTGTTTAGTGAACAGAGCATAGCAAGCAACATATAAGTACTACTCATCAACATCAAGAAAGTTATGCTGATTAAAACATAATTTATTCTTTTCCAATCCTATCATACGTTTTTGCTTTGAACCTAGACAAACTGAAATTACCAAGATATCAAGCTCATATCGTGCCAGTTTAAGACAGACTGCCTGACAATGAAATGCGACTGTGCACGCTCAAAGCAAAAACGTATATTGAAAGGAGTATGCCATATTAGAAAAGAAATATTTTAATCAGCATAACATTATGGATGTTGATGAGTAGTATATGTTGCTTGCTATGCTCTGTTCACTAAACTCGATAATTCAATTATGTCAACATTATCTCATTCATTATTTCATTGTTATTTTCTATTTTTGTACAATGTGATTTACGTAAAAAAATTATTTGCACTATTATTAAGATTACAATAATACTTTGTTTTGTACATTGTTTCTATAATAGCTTAGCTTATATTACTTCTAATTTACTGGATGTGTGATATTATAATATGAATATCCTACTAATTTGGTTGAAATTTGGCACACAGATATAAGATAGCCTAGATTAAAACATAGGATACTTTTTATCCCGATATTCCCACGGGAACGGGAACCACGCGGGTGAAACCGCGGGTGGCCGCTAGTATGAAATTATATTACATCTGATATTATAATAAAAAAGTAAACACATATTAGATTTATACTTTAATTTGTAAAAAGCACAGCTTTTTCTCTTAAATACTTATCATTTTCAAATCAATAGTGAAAACAGCGGTAAAAATCAGATTCGTACTTTCTTTACAGAATTGGTCACAACTTGTTTGTTTATTATTGCACTACAATCACCTTTATATTTCTGGAAAGGTAATAAAATGGACATTACTTTGTAACACATAAACATACAAACTAAGACACACTTATGTTTCTCTTTATTTAGTTATACCGGTAAATGAGAAAGAGTGTATGAAAAAAAACCATATTATTGTTAATATTTTAAAAACAACAAACTAAATTAGTAGGTTTCAATAGTAATAATCATAGAACATTATATAACCTTTCAAACATTGAAATTGATGCAGTAACTCGAGAAATGTAGAAAAACTTGATGAAATAAAGAAGAAATTGAAAAAAATAGATGAGTACTTTCCTTACAGAAATGGTAACAACTTGTTTGTTTATTATTGCACTACAATGATGTTTATATTTTTCTGAGAAGATATTAAAAGGGACTTTATTTTTTATTATAAACTTACAAACTAAGTTACACAAATGATTTTTTTTATTTAGCTTATACCTGTAACTAAGAAAAAAATTATGAAAAAAAATCATACTTTTGTTAATATTTCAAAAACGACAAGCCTAAGTTAGTAGGTGTCAAAAAAGAAATCATAGACAGTTATATAAGCTTTCAAATGACATATCAAACAACGAAATTGATGCAATAGAACTCGAGAAATGAAGAAAAACTTGTTACGGTCGGCCGCCATCTTTGTGACGTCACAGCTATGCGTGTCCCCACTTCCTCCTCTTAAAACCGTCAGTTACGTGTTTCATAGAGCACAAGGAACACATAAATACCAGTTTTAGGTATATAGAAGAGAGTCCGACGAAAAATCTCAAAATGCTTCGTCGCCACCTAACTATAAATGCAAAGGTAAACATTTAAACCTAAAGCAGCTCATGGAACAGGCAGTCACATCTGAAGAACCACCCAAATAAGTGTGCGGCTGTGGACGTACCTCGAGGACATCAGTGACGCGCAGCCGTCGGCCGTTCTCGAGCGCGGCGCCCTCGGGCGTCACCTCGAGCAGCACGGGCTCGCTGCCGGGCCGGCCGCCGCTGCCGATGCTGCCGCCGGCCTTCTTCTTGCGCCGCCGCGGCTGTGCGTCCGCCGGCCGCCGCCGCACGTGGAACATGATGGAGCCTGATAACATACCACACAAGCTGTCAAATCCATGTCCCCCGTGACCACGGCAGCTGAAAAGGTGCCGAAACGTCGGGAAAATAAAAAAATCAAACCAAATACCAACTAATTACCAAAGTACTTTCAATAAAACTGCGCTAGTATCCGTTAAAAAGTGTTTTATTTCAAGTCTAGTGAGCGCGTAAGCTTGAGAAGTGAATCTGTCAAATCCAGACTATCACACGTGAGACATGTAATAACAAAAATATGATCATAATGTACCTTCAAGGAATTCACCATGAAGAAGAAAAAATAAATATGAAAATCACACAACGACAAGTTAAAGCTACAGAGAACTTTTAAAAAAGTCATGCGGACGAAGTCACGATCAAATATTATTATCACTTATAAATTCTAAGTACCTAATGACTTTTGAGCGTCGCACCAGCACTTAAATTTATTACTGTACTTTCAACTTAATAAAAATATTAATATTGCATTATTATCATTACGTTCTCCGACACTTATTTCACTTTCGCTTCCTAATATGATTCGGGCACATTTTGGGAGTTCCACATTTACGGAAGTGCGGGGTTAAGTGCAGTTGAGGGTCTGTGCGGCAGCGAGGAGCAGACAGGGAGTGGGGGGCGGTGGCGCAGCGCGGGGCAGCGAGCAAGCTTCTAGTGTCAACATCATTAGCGTGTACGATCAACAACGAAAGTTGCTTAGCACTTTAGTACCTTGGCATAGCAACTTTTTTGACAAATGTTCCAAACTGTAAGACATCTTTCATAAAAGTTGCTATGACAAAGTACTTAAGTGTTAGGCTACTTTCGTTGCTGATTGTACATTGTCGCCCGCTCGGCTACGAGGGCCGCTACGAGCTACAACTTTCGTAGATGACTGCACAAAGCCAATTTCAGACACTAATTTTCGTTTAGAATTTCCTGTGACTTGAATCGTTTGATTATACGGGCAAGTTAGCATGCCATGACTCTGACTTTGATCAACTTAGGAGACAAATTGTATATGATCGTTTTTTTTTAATTTATTCATTGATTCTTGAACATTATTACGCCAAACGAACCATCAATCATGAAACAAACAGTAGCCACGTGAAGGTTATTTATCGACTAACTAAGCAATCGATTTAGAAGTGATGTGTGTCATTTTATACTTATCATATGATCAAACGACTATTAATCACATTTATCTTAATATAGGCCAGACAATTTTATTTAAATTACGTTTGTAAACCATTATTCATTTTGATTATTGGCATTTTTAAGCAACATTGTGTAGTAACAATTAAAGTGAAGAAATTAGTTTTTTTTAGCATACAATTAATCTAAGCATACAGTCAAGTTCAGTCAACCTATCTTTTGTCCATTCCATATCCAGATTGATGAGAGTGTAGGAAGGTGTAGGGCCTATGAATCGAGCATTGTGCCGACGCGTACATGTTGGTATTGTTTTAGCATTTCGAAGCGATGATGCATCATATTATGTAGTCGGAAGAATGGTAAAATCAATAGGTTCATTAAAACAAACCAAGCGTATACAATCACTATCTGTGAAACTGATCCGTTCAATATTAGCATAGCAACGAATATTCGGCTATTATTCGGTATTCGGCATATTCGGCTACTTGTATCTGATTCGGCCGAATACAAAATATCTAAAAAAAAGGTACTATTCGGATGTTTTGTTGTAGTCAAATAATTGGTAAAATATTAGTATTAATATAATGCATTTTATAATTCTTTTAGTTATTAATCATTAAAGTATGTACATACCTATAGTCATATCCAATGTGTATGAACTTCAATTATCTAAGAATATGGTGCAAAAGACTATATTTTCTGCATTTTAGGCAATGGTTTACTCTTTATTTCTCGTAGGTAAACAACGAAAAGACGGTTCTAATAAACAATACTTTCTGTCGTCGTCGACACCTCTTTTGCTGTAAGATTAGCTAAAACGAAAATTTATCTTTTCTTGCTTGCCACTATATGTATAGATTATTATAACGTGATGTTATAATACAATACAATAATGGTATATTTCTGTTGCAGCTGCATTTTTTCTCCCCGTCACGCGCGGGCCGAACACTTTTACCTTATATTCGGCTATACCGTCAGGAAGCCCGCAGAATATTCGGTATTCGGCGTGTAACCGAATATACTATTCGTTGCAAGTCTAATATTAGCTGCGGCGCGTCAAGACGTCAATAGACGTAGTTACCCGATGAATAGTTTAGTGTCGGTACTAAGAACTGAACGTCTTCAGGTGTGAAACAATGTGTATTATAAGCTAAAAGCAAATACCTAAGCTTTATAGGACCGCTGTGCTGGGACATAAATTTTATAACTCTTTTATGTTTACGGTGCCCATTCACTCCGAACGTAATGACATAGGAAAATTGGATCTAGGGAGTTTGATAGAACATTTATTACGGTTGTAACATAAATGCAGCGTCAACGTCAATTCCACAAAAGCTAGTGAACATAGAGATTTAAAGAGAAAATGTTGAATTACCTAATACAACTTCTTTTCTTTGGTTTCGGAGGCGCGAACTAAATGGTCTGTTGAACAGCATTTTGGGTGGTAGGGTGGATGAGTGAAGAGCTTGGTAGATCCATCGCCTGACGTGGTGGCAAGTACGTAGAGTCAATGCGAAGGCTTAATCGTCACTGGCACTTCACGCAAAACACTTCCGATGCCGATTCATTAGCCATAAGTACTAGCATGTTTAGAATTTGACAACATAATGAATTATACAGGGTGTTTGGTAAAAACCTTATAAAGACGAATTATGAATATGGTAGATAGGGTACCATGCATGCATACAACCCTGGAAAATGATTATAAACTCAGAAATCCACCGCATGGCTGAGATTTTTTTTTATTTGTATGAAAAACGGCAAAGTGACAACATCTGATCCCAATAAGCAAAAGTAAGTAAGTAGTAGGTAAGTAAGTAAGTAAGCAAAAGCATGGACGAAAAAATATTTTTTCGTCTATGGCAAAAGTAAAACACATTATCGTTCTAGGGTTACCAACTTGCTACTATGCAGTATATCACAAAAAATAAGTGGTAATTTTCAGGGTTTATAACAAATTTCCGGGATTGCATGCATGGTACCATATTCGGCTTTATAAGGTTATTTTATTACCAAACAATTTGTACGTAAACAAGAATCTAAAAGCCTAATTTAGCTTACTTACATGAGTTTGAGTACTTTTAGAAAAAAAATATTAATTATAGGTGAATAATACTTTTGACCGAAGTAATTGTAGAGAGAATATGTTAATATTTAAGAAGTTAAGCAGGCTGTCTATTAAGTATTAAAAAAAATACAAAAAAAAGTTTTGTCAGCCTTTATCGACTGATACGATAAATTCCTATAAGTGGACTTTATCATAAAAACGCTACTTTTTGGAGCTACGTATTATATCCAATCAAATATGTTTATGAATTAATGAATCTATCATCTTACAGAAGAGAAGCGAAATAGAAAATCGACATCTCACTTAGTAGCTCTCTCGTGTAATTCGGACATGTTTGAATGGATACCTACTGCTAAATTAATACCGATCGATGTAGGTCCAATTCAAACTTTATAACCCTAACCTTGATCCACTGATTACTAAATATTTAATAACTAGCCACTTTCAGCCATTTAGTCTACCTACACTCTTATTAATGTCCATAAAAATTACGTAAAAACACTTGTAAGTACCTATATCAACATCATTCATCCAATTTAATTTTGTTATATCTATATTGTTATATCTTATTCTTCAATTTAATTATTAAACTTTTTTTATGTAATTTAATTTAATTGATGACTTGTCTGATTAATCATGTTCTTCGCACATGTTGGACCTACCTGCTTCCATTTTTTTAAATGTTGTATTGTATATAATTTATTTGCTGTAAATCTGTTTTGTGTTACAATACAAATATATAAATAAAATTACTCGCTAAAGTGGTGTTTCTCAATCAGAGTGTGGCCTTAGTGGCATATCGGATTCGTAATGAAGATGTCAGTAATAAACTTTGAAACCGTATCCGTTCACTGGTAGGAATCCATATCAAAAGGATCATTGAGAGTATTCAACATAAAAGCTGATAGAAAATAAAACAATAATGGAGCATAATAGAAAATTAATTTAATCAAGTTCCGCGTTGCTTTAATTAAAAACATCTAAGGACATTAGATTTAGGTAAAGGATTAAGGATTCTTTGAAGATTAACTTTCTCTTTAAAATTATTTATGAAGATTGTCTCATAAACTCGTCGCATAGTGAGAAAACGTGCATTTACATTTCGTTCTTTGTGATAAAACTAAACATCAAATTACTTATTAGCTAGTCGTTTGTTGCCATGCGGCTACATTTAATAGTTACGGTGGCATTAAGGGCATAATGGGCGCATTCAACTTTTATTCTGCAAATATATAGCTGTAACCAAGGGCCTGCTAATTAATAGGCGGCACAAAGGACATGCACGACGACGCGGGCGGACGCGGCGGTGGGCGGGTCGCCGGCGCGTCGCCATCGCAAACGCGACCGCGCCTGTCGCCGTGTCGCGTGACTACGCGTCGTCCACTCTAACACTACTTGTTGCTCACTCACTAATATCCACAAACTCCATTAAATACATTGGGTATGTACCTATATGTATTGTTACGACAGCTTTACAGCTTTACAACGACCCCACTATCATGTCATGTTGTCCTACAAACATGTGAACCCTACTGTCTGTAAATGTGAAACGAAATCAAATATCTATTCTGTGACGGAAATTAAATGATCTACATTACTACTACATTTCTAGTTCCAGTGCTTGAGTCTGACCAAGAGACTATTCATATTGATTGCTGTAGATTCGAAAAGCAACGCCGACAGCACAGAATACATCCGACAGTCCAATATTCCCACATGCATATTGAATTCTACAAGGAAGAGACACACACATAGGTGCGACAACCGGCAGTGCTGATATAAAAAACCTCCAAAATAAAAATAGGAAGAATGCTTAGCTTATCCACCTATAGATATACATCTATCAAAACAAATATTTAACAAATTTTTCGCATCACCCAAGTTTAAAAGAATCAATGTTCTTCCTTTGGTAGTAATACTACTTACGATAGGGGTTATAATATTACTTTTGTTTTTGTAAAATTTTTTGGTCTTCAAGAACTATAAAGGCTACTTATAAATGCCTCTACTTACATTATTATTTCAGTTGTCAACACTACATAATAATCATGGTCACTCATACATAATCATACCCACAGAACAAGATTGTTCTGTGATCATACCCATACAGTGGCATGATCAGATAGGCATGATCAAGCCATTTAGACCATGAAGATTTAGAGAAGAATTTTAGAAGATTTTTTTAAGGACATGCCACTTGATGGAGCGATCGATTTTCCGCTTGTTCGCGTGACCTGACAACACTTCATGCCACTTTACCGTGTGTGTTTTCTGTCATGCTACTGGATATCAAGCTACTAGATCAAACGGCATGACCATGAGTGGCCACCATAAATGCGGAGCTATGCAGATACAAAATTGGCACAGAAAACATTATACTAGAGCCAAGTTTTGTTTAGGTCAAGACGTAGAAAGCGAACAAGCAGTGATATGAAACGGATTAGCTTAAGTAAAATCTTTTAATATTAGGTCTTTACCTATGAAATTGCCGTTTTGTTTGAAAAAAGTTAAAGTATTTTTTTTTCGAACTTATTTATTTCTTTTATTCAAAGTAATCACCCCTGCAATCAATGCATCTTTACCAACGCTGTGGCAGTTTATGGATGCCCTTCTTGAAAAAATCAGCTGGACGGGAGACAACAAACTCTTCAAAGGCGTTTTGTACTGCCTCTCGGGAATTGATTTTTTTCCCGCTAAAAAGTTGTCCAAATTTTGGAAAAAGTAATAGTCGGTAGGCGCAAGATCTGGTGAGTATGGCGGATGAGGGAGAGCTTCCAAACCCAACTCATGCAGCTTAAAGACGGTCTGTTGTGCAGTATGGGGTCGCGCGTTGTCGTGAAGTAGCAGTGGAGACGACCGATTGACCAAAGCTGGTTGCAGACGTGCGAGTTTCGCCATCATTGTGGTCAGTTCTTCAATGTACACGTCTGCAGTAATGGTCTCGCCGTTTTGTATAAAGCTATGATGAATCACACCAGCACTAGACCACCAAACTGTGACCATCACCTTTCTAGGGGTCATTTTTCGTTTTGCACATTGCTTTGGTACCGAACCAGGATCTACCCAACTTGCTGAGCGCTTTCGATTGTCAAAAAGAATCCATTTTTCGTCGCACGTAACAATTCGCTTCAAAATTCCTTCATTTCTCGACGCGTATGTTGCGCTGGCGATCGTTAAGTTCGTGGGGCACCCATCTATCAAGCTTTTTTATCTTGCCAATCTGTCGCAAATGGACCAATATTGTTTTGATGCTAACATCAAAAGCTGCTGCCAGCTCAGCTGTAGATTGCGATTCATCTGCTTCCACAATCGCCTTTAATTCATCATTGTTGACCAAAGTTTCCGGACGACCACGAGGTTCATTTTTCAAGTCAAAATTCCCTGAACGGAACCGAGCAAACCAATAACGGGTTGTACGTTCGTTTGTACAGTTCTCTCCGTAAACGTCGTTGATGTTACGTGTCGTTTGTGCCGCGTTGGTGCCACGACGGAACTCATATTCCATAATTACACGAAATTTCGAAGTATCCATTATGAGGAAAAATGTTGAAATGTAATGAAAATACAACGCTAATCAATAAACAAAAGACTGATTTTGTAAATAGAATGTCATATTTTTAAAACAAAATTAATTTGAATTTAGAATTCATAGCCAATCAAAACTTTTTTTTGTTTGAAAAAGTCTGTACTGCAATACGGCAATTTCATAGGTGAAGACCTATTATTTCTAAATTTCTTGATATTTTGCTGCCAAATCACTACATAAGTATTATAAAACACGTCTGTCTGTCTGGCCGCGTCTGTCTGTCTGTCTGTTCGCGATAAACTCGAAAACGAATGATTTTCAGAAATAGAGTGATAAATGAGGAAGGTTTAGGTGTATAATAAGTTGAGGTTTTATGTGAATTGGTAGAAAATATCGCACCTCCAATAAAATAGGGTTACAACTGGAAAAACCTTGATTTTCAGGAGAGCGAAAACAAACACACGGATTTGTTATGTAGTTTTTATTCCTTTAATATTGTATAAATATACTACAAAGTGTATATATTTAAAAAGATTGCAAAATATACATTCGAATGGCATATACTGTTTTTCAATTTTCCTGAAAAATTGCATGAAAATTTCCAATTGTAACGGTATTTTAGATAGGTATTTGAACTTTTATAAATAAAAATACAATGTGAAAGATGTGACAATGTTAATTTAAATTGAAAACAGGCAGTTACTTGCGCTTATCTTAGCTAAATATTTTTTGTATTGATGTAGACTCCAAAATAAAACAACTTTAAAAAAAACTTCAATTAAATCAAACCTAAAAACATTATTATCTCTAAAGTCAGAGTATTTTTTACTAATCAGTTCAAGTTTAGATAGTCTCAAATTAAGAAACATTTAAATAATATTATGTTTTAATCTTTTCCTAATTATAATAATGTTGAATCATTAAGTAGGAACCATACCTAATTATCACTATAAAAAATAAAAAAAAAACAGATCTTAGATTTCAGTAATCTAAATTTCAGTAATCACGTAATCAGGGTGTCAGATAGCTAATTTTCAATCACAATTTGGTTGTTAAAAGACGCATAAAATCGTGGTACATGATTAATATCTATCAAACTCGGTAAATCATCTTTTTTTTAAGGAGAAAAGTAACACAGTATGATTAGGTACTCTGGGGAATTACAATTAACCGTACCTAAAACACCGATACAATACAAAATGTATCACTGTAATATAATACCCTTTCAACAATTTTTATCCATCATTTTACAATAAACTGTAACAAGACGACTTGTGACCGTTTATTAGAAAATATACTTAACAAAATAAAATTTACCTATCAAGAACACAGTAATATTTTAGTTAGTAACACTAACCGAAATCACAATGATGTAACAATGCTTTAATGGTGTAGCGTTACAACGCCACCTAGAAGCGAGTTTTAGAGTTACAGATGTAACTATTTTCGAGAAGATAAATAATAACATTTGAAAATTTGCTGTGTAATTAACACAAAATTCGACTTTTTCGAGTTGTAACCCTATTTTATCGGAGGTGCGATATGTCGATAATATTGTTGAAGATATCATAAAAAAATAACTGACTCGAAGGTACTTATTTGATTTCTGATTGGGTGTTGTTGGAAGGTTGCAATTGGCAAAAAAGGATGGAACCGATGCAATGCGAGGACGTGTCGCTATTATAATATAAAGAAAAGATGATTGAAGAAGAAAAAGGATAAGGTAATGGATGTTTTCACGGAACAGCTTTACTAAGGATGTTTTATTCTTTGCAATGTGTACGACTCTATCATTACTAATTCAGTAGCAATAAATAGGCATATGTATGTATACAGAATTCGTAGAAACTTTCCATTCCACCGACGACCGACTCAGAAACGTCACTTTGCATTACCGTATGCGCGACTTGATCCGGGCGGCGGGCCTATTCGCCTGTACTTATGTAGATATTTCGCAAAACTTCACTACATAGTATAAAACAAAGTCGCTTCCCGCTGTCTTACTACGCAACGGATTTTGATGCGGTTTTTTTAAATAGAGTGATTCAAGTTTGCGGATCAATTAATGTTAAATTAAAGTAAAATAAACTTTCATTATATTCTTTTTGAAGTTTGTCACTTTAGTATAGTATGGTATTTTAGTATATCTCGAATCACAAGTAGTCACTTTATCCTTATCCTTACTTCCGTACTAATAAAATTTTATTATTCAAATCGAAAGTAAGTTTCTTTGTTTTATTGTTACGCCTTTACGTCTTAACTACTCAACCGATCATTATGTATACACGTTGTCAAGGGTACATAGAAGGACCTTTCATCCAGAAGAAAGTACTGTTCCCGAGGGATAGCAAATAAAAACTTTCCACGCAGACGAAGTCGCGGGCGGCCGCTAGTTTACAGAAGTTATTGCCTAATCATCGCCTTTAAAAACGAAGAGTTAAGTTTACACCTGGTTTAACAAAATATATTGTTTACCAATATTAGCCCTTACGCTTGACGTCTCAAAGCTTTACATTAATTAGCAAACTTTTTGGATAAACTACGGATAGATTGTGAAACAGGCACAACCCCTTGCACCATTCAACGAGCAACATAATGGCAATCTCTTGGAATAGTGTCATATATACATATGTCAGTTTGTTTTGTGAGTGATGTCGGTGGTGTTCCGTCAAGGGCCACTCAGCGACGCGACGAGACGCGGGCCCGCTTTAAGGCTCATTTACATTGATCGTTGCAGCCCGTATTCAGGGTGGTTTTGACGCAGATCGTCATTTTCGCAAATGGTCAAAGCGAAAAATTTGGTCACTTTCGCAGAATGTCATTTCCGCAACTGGTCACTTTCGCAAAAGGTCACTTTCGCAGAATGTCATTCACAATTAATTCTCAAACTCACAATTTTGAAAAAAAAAAGGAAAAAACTGAATGACATTTGCGAAAGTGACGTTTTGATAATATGATCTTTTGCGAAAGTGACCAATTGCGAAAATGACATCCTGCGAAAGTGACCAAATTATTCGCGATGATCATTTGCGAAAATGACGATCTGCTTCAAAACCATTCGGGGTGCGATAGATTTCTGTAAAGCATGCCATTCGGGGAGCTGATTTCACTTGTCGATGGTGCCCGTATTCGGAGTGCAGGAGGTTTCCGTAAAGCCTGCCATAGGAACGCATGCATTTTCATTAGTCATTAGAGAACAGCGGCGCAGTTTGGTAGTGGCTTTCAGAAAGCGGAGGCGTGAAACGAGTCCGACGGCAAATTAACAATTTCATTGGTCGATACGCGGCATGCGGGGGAATCCCCGTGTACTGAATATCGACAGTCTTATCGACTCTACACTTTCACTAGTCATTGTCTCGCATACGGGTAGTCCCCGCATGCTGTATATCGACCGAGTTATCGACCAATGTAAATGAGCCTTTATACCGAGTGAAATGCAGCGAGAGATAGCACTCGAAGCCGGAGCGCCTATAGTCTATCTATGTAAACAATGCAGGCTTTGTCGATCACCCCGGTTTGCACATAATCGGCGGTTGAATGATGTCACAAGTGTTCGTCACAACTTCATTGGATATAACAGATAACTCGATTTTACAACAAAAGCAGATTTAAATTCGAGTCAGAGCGAGCTCGTTTTGTTTGCTATTCACGGACCATTTTATTTGAAATTTAAACCATTTTTATTTGCAGCGAGGTAAAATTCACTCCTATTTCAGTTCTTATTGGCTTTACCATTATTACATTTAAAATTCAAACATGTAAAAACACACATATTATATAGGTACGCTAAAGACATTTTATCATCAACTAGCTAGCGGCCGCCCGCGGTTTCACCCGCGTGGTTCCCGTTCCCGTGGGAATATCGGAATATAAAGTATTCTATGTTTTAATCTAGGCTATCTTCTATCTGTGTCAATCTGAGATCGTTGATCTGTGTGCCAAATTCCAACCAAATCCGTTCAGTAGTTTTTACGTGATTGAGGAACAAACATCCAAACTTCTAAACATCCAAACCCACAAACTTTCACATTTATAATATTACATAAGGCGGACTTAATGCTAAAAGTATTCTCTTCCAGTCAACCTTTAGGAAACAGATATCAATGAAGGCGGTACATAAAGTAAAATAGTATAATAAATACAGAAAACAGAATTTCATACATAATTATAATATAACGGGTCTCCCATGTCTCTCTCTCTCACTCTCATAGTTCTCATGAGGACGCACATAAACGTTGCCTTTCAACTCGGCCGCAGGCAGCTGTGTAGCATACACTCGCAGGCGCGGTCTGTTGTACGCATTGCTTTTGGGGAATATATAATTGCACTTTAAAAATAATGTAACACACTTTAAAATGTTTAGCTTCAAAATTTATTGAACGAACTTTAAAAATAATGGTTTCCACTTTAAATATGCTGAGCTTTAAAATTAATACTTTGCACTATACAGTTAATTGTTTAGCTTTAAATTTAATACTTTACACCATACAAATTAATTTTATAACTTTAGTACTGGTAAACAGACGACTAGGTGCGACGACGAGCGCGCGCAGTGAGAGGGAAGCTGAGGAGGAGGTTAGGTTCCATTGCGACCAACAACGCTAGAACCTAGAACCGACTTGATGGGACTTGCTATCTCATTAGTCTGACATGGTTTGACCATAAAGTTAATATACCTATAATATTAACTTTATGGGTTTGACAGAAATGATTTCGGAGTTGGGACACAGTTACAGTGCAAACCATTATTTTTGTAGTGATAATATTAATTATAGATCTATTATTATTTTAAAGTGCAAACCATTATTTTTGTAGTGATAAGATTAAATTATAGGTCTATTATTATTTTAAAGTGCTGATGTACAGTTTTGTAGCTGTTTTCATCAAATTTAAAGTGCTATTAAATACGTCCCATTGCTTTTTAACAACAAAAATTAAAATTGTTCCCAACAATAGTTTTGAACAGAAATGGTCCTGATGATGAGCAGAATACGTAGACCTCGGCTTCGTTGAGGGTCTTTTTACACCCGGTATTTATTTATCAAAATATATATACCTATAAGAAGAAACAAATAAAGATGATTTCAAATTACCTATGAGCTTTCTAAGAGTAAGGCATGAATTGCTGGGAGATCTTCTGATAGATTCAGGGATACTATTCCAGAGACGAAGAGCTTGCAATTTGAAAGAATCTAGCTATAATAATATCAAGTTACTCTACTCACATATCAACGCTAACAAAAGAATTTTGTGAAAGGGAAACCCAATTCCACTGTTAAAGTAAAATAACTTCTTCATCCGGGAGAAAAGTTCGCAAAAAGGTCAATCGTCCGTCTCGTCTCGACTGCTACGTAAGGATAGCTATATATATATGTGTATATATATGTAACATAAAAGGAAACGTCAAACTGCGCCAAAAGTAAAGTTCTTACTACTACGTATAGGTCAATGGGAAGTACTCACAGTACAAAATGATACCAAGTTTAATCGGGACAATGGGAAGGTCGGTTGGTGTGTATGTGTGCGTGCGATTACTATTTGGAAGTGATGTGGGTGCAGCATGTTCAACGAGCCAGAGCACGCAACGTCGTCGCCGTGTGCTGTCCGTGCTGGGATATTGGACAGTGCGTCTGTACGCGTATACAATGGCTAGAGACTGGTCTAAACACCTAAGTGACCATAATATTATCATTATGTTATTATTTACTTACAACATTGGCTATTCAAACGGTAACAACAGTTTAGCAACTCTAGTCATAGGTGTCCTAGTCTAGGCGTATGATCAAATAACTAAACACTTTTTAAAGACCAACCGAGACTCCACTAGCGCCGCCAGTAAAAATAATAATAATTATAACGAAATAATAAGTAACTAGGTATGGTAAAATTTTAAAAATCTAGGCTGGTGATACCCTTATAAAGAACATAAAATGTAAATTTTCACGTAATGTATGTAACAAAAACAGCCTAACCAAGTAATCACACACTTAACGGACTTGCGTGCTACAGGAATGACGATTATCGATCAGGTTTGACAAACAAAGGATCGTTCATACGGTGGAATCCAGTATCCAAAAGAAATCATAATTTCCCGAAGGTAACATTGACAGGGAATACGCAACATGATATTGCAAGGCCTTCTCAGACGTGACCTTTCTTACGTTTTGGGACGTGGCTTGCTTTCAAAATGATTATTTTACGGGAGAGCAAAAGAAATGTGAATAGCTGATCTACGGACGAACTTAATAACAACGTCTATTGTATTTTATAACAAAATTTTCTTTTGCTTGTATTATTCGAAAGAGTTTCTTGATTTTAGGGAACCGTTTTTTAATTTATTCAGGGCCGTTCGTTCATTTGTATACGGCTCATTCTTTTGTTCGCTAATTTTCCACATCAATAGAAGTTTTGATGCACAGAAAAGGTATGAAAAACATTTGCACAGTCCAAAACCTGCTGAAAATCTAGAGGGGTAAAAATGACACCCATGGCAATTCTATCGAAATTATTATATTATAAGCCACGCTTACTTTTACTTACGATAACTTTGAATGTGTTTTAAAAGATATTAACTATGATTGAATGATACTGATAAATCTAGCATAATAATTAATTCAACGTGCTTGTCACAACAAACATTGGATTAGGCATGTTAAATGTTGGTTTCCTTTCGAATGAGTTTTTCAATTTCTGCTTATGATCGATACGGTGCGGCGGCGACATCGACATGTGATATTTTAATCGGGATTGCTCGTGTTCAATCGAAACTCATGGGTCTCTCAAAATTGATGTTACTGATTGATTGTGGTTTTATAATCGAATTTGCAGAACCGTATGATATTTTTCATCAAAACTATGTAGGTTCCTAATTCTTAGTTGCCTAGATTTTTTTTGCCATTTCTCTTTCAACGTTGCGAATTCGAAATTCTTAGTCTTTCGAAATTCAATGACTGACTATAATTCCTATTTACTATGAGAAAATAGGAAACAAAAGGTTCACATTGATATTTTTTGCTGATGTATGATATAACATGAAACTGGACCATGTTCGAAGAATATACGATGTGTGATACGAATACGATAACGGAGGTAGAGTTCTAACTGTAGGGAAAACTAATTTGCGCATGTCGGTAGACGAATGACTGCGGAATAATTTATGATAAAGGAAGGTAACTTACTTTCCAACAATCAAAAAGCAATTAAGTATTTAAGTTTTTGCCCTAATAATAAAATACAGATCAGGTGGAAGTCATTTAAAGGGTCAAGGCAAGGCCTAAAAATGAATTCTGCTTATTCGATTCCGCTTAAAATCGAATTTTAGGACGCTCTGATCCAATTTGAGAAGGGTGCGAACAAAACCTTTAAACAAAAGTTATAAAAGGCAATGAAACGTAAAGTGATATAAAGGGCTTTATGTATAGTGTTATTACACGTATGTGTAAACATTGAAGGTAGAAGAGAGGCGAGGTCTTTACGGGTATTTGTTCCTGAGAGGTCATCTGTCACCCAACTCTATTGGGGCAGATGCGATACTGCCACCTTGCCATTTACGTCACAATGTAAACTGCCAATATGCTCGTCGCAAATTACATTATATTAGTTCCAAACTAGTTGCGTTCCATAAATAACAATATAACTTCCCAACACTGAACCACAAATAGATGAACTAGCATCTGCTTTGTAGCAATTATTTTTTTGTTTCAACGACACTGTAATAATATTATTGCATACAAAACATAATGTTCCATTCTTTACAGCAACAGCAATGATAAAGTTCCCAACATTATGTCAAATAGAATGTCGAACATCAAATTGGAAGTAAGTTACAAGATTACGACTACACAAAGAAGCATAAAATGAACTATTAACCTATAGGTCAACCTAGTGCAGGTTGTTAACTAACAGCTGTCATCATAATCAAACAACACGGCAATATTATAAATGCGAAAGTCCGTTTGTTTGTTTGTTACGCCTTAACCTCTTAACCACTGAACCGATCATTATGAAATGTTACACACACGTTGTCAGGAGTACAGAGAAGGACATTGGGTACCTTTCATCCAGAAAAAAAGTATTGGTACCGAGGGATAGCAAAAACATTTCCACGCAGACAAAGTCGTGGGCGGCCGCTATCGCTAGTCATTGATATTTTACTGATCTCATAAAAACTTTAGACTAAAGGTACTAACCAAGAGCAAAAAGTTTGATTTTTAGTAAACATTAAAGTTGAATCTTTTGGTAAATGACTTGAATTTATAATCATTTCACAAGGACATCGCAAGGCAAATATATTTGATAACTATATTGTAGTTAAACATGTCAGGTCCAAACTATAGTGTGCTGCATCACATCACGCATTTGAATGTTTTGCACCGACACTTTAACATAAGGGTATGTTAAACCTTAATGCCTAGCTTTAGCGTGTTCTCTAGAGACGTCTACTGGTAATCTCGCGTACCTAAGCCACTTAGCTGTCGTAAGGGACTACCCTCAATGTGGGTGTAGTAACTGTAGTAACATATTTCTCTCAAAACCTTACTTCAAGTTCAAGAGAAACATTAGCTTTGTTTCTATGTAATTATTTTGTTAAAAAAGTATAAAAAACGAAAATATAAAGTTATTTGATAGGCATAGAATAAAATCTACAGCGTTTTAAGGAAACTAACTCTACATAAGTTAATTTAGAAATGAAAATATTTTCATCACATTATGAATGAAAATTTATGGAATGTCCAAACAAGTTTGCAACTTACGAATGAATCAGTTCATCGGTGAGGAAATCCAATAATTCTTACGGAACAATGAACACTTTAACTTTTGCAAAAGTTGGACTTTCAAGGACGGTATTATGCATATCGATTCGGCGAAGCAACGGACATCGAACCGCGAAACGAGTTAAAAATACCGGCCATTCGACCGGCATCTGCGGCCACACTGGTCAGACTACTCCTCGGAGCCACATGCGTTTGTTTACTATCGGGCTCGATCGCGCGGCGGCGGCGTCGGCGACAACGGCGGCCCCATCTGTCGTCGGCCATACCGCGGGTTCACTGGAGGAGTCGAGTGCTAGCCAACTTACGGCGAATGCCCCAATCCATGTCGGACGCGGACGTTGAGCGTGCGGCGCGCGGCGCGGCGTCTGCCAAGCGACTGCCGCGCGCCCGCTCGCTCCCACTTGACTTATCCCATCCATTGTGGCGATCCCACAACAACCACTGTCCATGTCCACGCCAAGAGCCTTCGACCATTGTATCTTCATACTTGAACAACTTCCATACACAAGAAATTTATCTTCACAAGATGTTGATCAGCAATACGGGGACCACACATCAAAAGTTAATTGTCATAAGGTAAATTAATCGCTCACTTAGTTAATGAACTCACTGGTTAGGGGTGAAATTATGGCAAAGGTAAGCCGTTCTACAAAATTGTTATGATCTGCACAGTGGATCAGTGGGGTGGGATTTCTAAAAGGCAAGCTGATGGGAATCGGCTTGTATGAACCATTCCTACTAACTTACTTTATAAAAAATAATACTGCTTTATATATCTCTGAAAAATTAACACGTTCTGAAAAGAAATAAATCATGGCAACTGACACCTGAAAAGTGATCTCTTCAATTTCGGAGAAGCTGGCGAAATTAATGAATGTGACATATACTTGCAGATTTAGCTGTCACAAATCCTGGGACTCAAATTAATCTTAGGATCGTTCATATTTATGAGAATATCACCACTGGTTAATGTATCTGTATCTCATAGGATCGTGTAAATCCGACAGATCCTTCATTTACTCCCCCTATATTATACTGGTTCAACGTTTAATCCGTTTAAATCCTGCGGCTATTAAATCATAATTAAAAAAACATGATCTGCCGGCGGTCAACATGCAAAACAAAAGATTAGTCAAATCCGTCGAGCGAAAAATTAATCACGATGAATCGTTTAAACTCGCTCGCAGTGAAATTGTGAAGCTTTTGCAATTTTTCAAAGAAAGTACAATGCGGTTATAAAAATCAAAATGTCGAAACTTATAGTTACGGTTTTAAAACTTCAGGCCATTTAGTCGAGTGATACATTACTAGTTCTTTGAATGGCTGATTGTACTATTCACCCTACTATACTTACTAAAAAACTACCGATTCTTGGAATCAAGCATAGGGCATATAATTTTAATTTTAAGTAAATGTATGGAAATATCAAATGTACAAATAACGGAATAAGAAATATAATGACTTCAAAGAAAGTAGTATAAAATCGGTGTGTTGTAGAATTAGTAGTAGACTCAACGTTTGAGGCGTCTAACATTAGTTGAACAGCATAGGATTTAATCCAACCCATCGCCCAGATTGCTCAAGTTTCGAAGAGTTACTACGTATGTACTTTACATGCGACCTTACGAATAGAGACATTTACTTAAATGAGCCCTGCGGAGGTTCCGTGTGATGACGGGGGCGACATCGTTAAACAAATCCGTGACGTCATGCGATGCGAGATTGCGAGTATACGCCCCATTTCCTTCCAATGTTAACACTTCCGGTTTGTTTTAAGGAACCCGTAATTTGT
Organism: Agriphila tristella; assembly: GCA_928269145.1. Classification (NCBI taxonomy): domain Eukaryota; kingdom Metazoa; phylum Arthropoda; class Insecta; order Lepidoptera; family Crambidae; genus Agriphila; species Agriphila tristella. The sequence continues at coordinate 21,377,412 of OV743436.1, read as the reverse complement.
TTTATATGAGTATCATCTAAATTTTTTGAACTTTGAAAATAATCCTTACTAATATTATAAACGCGAAAGTCCGTTTGTTTGTTTATTTGTTTGTTACGCCTTCACGTCTTAACTTCTCAACCGATCATCATGAAATTTTGCATACACGTTGTCAAGGGTATAGAGAAAGACATAGGGTACCTTTCATCCCGAAAAAAGATACTGTTCCCGAGGGATAGAAAAATAACTGTCCACGCAGACGAAGTCGCGGGCGGCCGCTAGTCTATTTATATCGTCGTTAGTAGACTATTCCACATTTACATAAAGTGAGTATTAAATCGGTATTTTTTTAAGTTCCATTTCAGTATAGAGATTCTGTGTTATTTATTGTTTGAAAATAAAAGACCTTGAGCGTAATTTACAATTTTATCCGGTGTGCTGGTTTATTCGCTTTTTATTCGAGACATTAAAATCAAAACATGACAAATGGGTAAAATATTTATTAAACTGCCGAGTGTGAGTCGATGATTGCAGTCATTTACCGGTACAAATATTGAGAACTAAAGCCCTCAATCTCATTCTCTTCAATAAATTTTATCATTTTAGATATCCTAAAACTAATGCTAATTACATCCTGAAGTATTATTCTCTTTGCGTGTCTCCCTACAAAACTAATTATTTCAGATCACTATCCACTAATAAGGGTCAGTAACTCGAGATACCGAACTTCACCACATAGTATAAAACAAAGTCGCTTCTCGCTGTCTGTCCCATGTTGCTTAGATCTTTAAAACTACACAACGGATTTTGATGCGGTGTTCTTTAATAGATAGAGTGATTCAAGAGAAAGGTTTATATGTATAAAACATGGTGTCAATTCCACACTACACCAAAACGAAGCGAGGGCGAGTCGCTAGTATTCTATAAACAACGGCTCCGCACTAAACAAACAGATAAATTCGTTAGACGGGTGTTCTACAAATCAATTGTAGGCACATTAGTGCAGTGATCTGTATTATATCGGTATAAGTTAAAATGAATATCATGTTCTGATGTCAAATTAAATTATTCTAAGAACTTTTTTCATGTATTTTTTTTGGAATTTCTGCTATTCACGCCATCGCGGTGGATCGAAAAGTCGCCAATTAAATAGCTGAATACGAAACGTATGTTTTAATTACCAATATGGATTTATAATACGTTATAATACAAATGATAATTTTCCAAACTTAAATTCAATTTAGGGAGAACAAGAAAATATTTTTAATGAATGGGGAAGATGGGGCTTATTCTATGGGATGTTTCATTAAGTATTTTCAATTTTGGCTATGCAAATAAAGCCATGAACGTAAATTTTGCAATAAATCGCAATACGAAGCTAATTAAGCTTTACTGCTCGTTTCATTTAAGATTATGGATCCGGACGCTGATTACCGGGTATACACAGTTTTATATAAGTAACTTTCTATTAAAAAAAGGGACAAGTGCGAGTCAGAAATGCGCACGAAGGGTTCCGTAAAAATAAATCACGTTTGTTGTATGGGAGCCCTACTTAAGTATTTATTTTATTCTTTTTTAAGTATTTGTTGTAATAGCGGCAACAGAAATACATCATCTGTGAAAATTTCAACTGTCTAGCTATCACGGTTCATGAGATACGCCTGATGATAGACAGAACGACCAACGGACAATGGAGTCTTGAGCTATTACGCCAGCAGCTCGGCCCAGCAAACATTCCAGTAGAAGTAGGTACATTACGTGGTGTGTTTGACGTTCTTTTAAAATCGACGAACTGCCAGGCAAATGTACTTCTACTCGCTCTACTCGACTCGGTCGTCTACTTGACTAATGTAGACTAGGCTTTAGTAATAGCACAGAATAGATATAAGTACTACCGTACAGAAAGGACACTCTCCGCCCCGCTCCACAATCAATGGGGAGGAAAAGCGCAATTTTATCCCGATAGGTGGCGTCTTGTCTTTGGTACCCAGCCGCCTTAAAGAAAGTGTCAAAACACATGGGAATCTCTTGGAGTATTGCACTTTTTAATTTTATACTGAGAAAATGCCGCATTGTTGTGCATGTAACTGTTAAAATATTGGAGTTCATCGATTTCCCAGTAACAAAAAAAATATTAGGCAAAAAAAAATATAAAAAAAAGATGCTATTCCCTTGATTTTCTCCTTTACTGAGCCTGAGAAACACTATAAATCAAAAGAAATGTTTCATGAATTTAATGAAGCTTCGCCAAAATAAAACAATATTTGAATTATAACAACTTTGTTCTTTAATATTTCAACCTCAGCAGTTTCTAACATACTTATAACTTGGATGAATTTGATAGGTATATCAAATATGGAATAAGCCCAATATTGGGGCCAAACAGAGAATTAATAGAATTTTATATGCCAGAGTCATTCAAGAAACTTAAAATAATAAAATAAATATGATAAAACGGTTCGTGTAATTTTGGATGGTACAGAAATTCCAGTACAGAAACCTGAAATCACTATTGCACAGCAGGCATCATGAGGCAACTATAAACACGGAAATTCACACCCAGTTTCTATGTTTAAATTTAAATCATATGCTTCTAATCTGAAATAAAAAGATTACTTTTAAATCTTACACGAAATTTAAAGAAATGTAATGCTTGTTAGCAATTTTTTGTAAGTTGCTATAAACTTTCTTGCCTGAAGTTTTGGCTTATCATTTCCGTAATTCTTCTTTTATCTGAGCTAAAGTTAGCATGGAATACATTGTTTGTCCGCAAAACCGAAAAAAATATAATCTAAGAAAGTAAAATCACGTAATACACAGTCAAGACAATATAAGCTCAAACTGACAAAGGGTCCAAAGACTGAAGCGCCATCTGTAATTCACTTTGCCTTCGCCTCCCCATTACCTCACCCCACCCCGCGAGTTCGTGTGCCGAATCGTGTGCTCGTTTATTCGTGTTTGTCAACGTCACCTCTTATTTTGATATTCAAAGCAATGCGTCGTAATTTTATTTACCAAAAAGTTCGAATTATGAATTGAACGCCGCTCATACACTACAAACTGCACGGTAGCCCTATACTTACACACACAGTTGCGTGTGTACAAAAACGTCATCTGTTTATAATGGCGCGCTTGTATGGAGAATCCGGGGTGTGGTAATAGTCCCGTTTTTAACCTTTGGGACCTGCACTATTAAGTATTCTGTGCTTTGGGTAAGGAACCCTAAAAAGTTATTTCACGTAAGAAGTGTGGTTCATAGAAAATAGGTTTTCTGCCAGACTGGTTGGAGCCAAGAGGTCATTTGTCAAGTCGGCCATGTGTGCTGCTGTGTGTGACTTGTTTATATTACTCACACTCTCACTCACTCGACGTTGATGGACTGCATGTCAGAAAGTGAGTAATTTGAACCTCAAGCATTCGCAAATTAAGGGAGATGTACAAAACACATACAACTTCTAGAACCACGTGTGTACCGAGGAGATGAATTAGCATAAGAGCGTGAACTCAAGACAAATGAAATTAACTCAACCAGACCGAGGTTTCTACGAGTGTGATTTGATTAAATAAAACGCGTAAATATGTAAGTACTTACTGAATTAAATATCTTAAAATTTACATCAATTCAAAATATTGTTTGAATTAGTGGCTGTTGGTTTCGTGAATTAATAACATGTGCGGTTAAAACACAACCGGATTTCGGTCAAATAATTAAAATAGTAGGAGGAAGTATCGGTTAGTTAGGGTCACCAAAACTGATCATAGAGAAAGTTACACTCACAAACATTACAGACATAGACAAAAAACACATAAGTCCCACCATTCACTGTTATTTTATTTCAAAGATAAATCAAAAACAAGATACGCTCAAGTCAAAAACAGACCACGTAGCAATTTTGGCGAAATAGAGTTAATGATGTAGATCGGTAGTATTTTATGAAATCTACATGCCTCATATATAAAACTGACCAAATTCTCACTTTAAACAATCAAAATACATGACCGAAAATTCGACTAAAGTCAAAAACAGACCATGTTTCGGTTAGATGGGCGGTTTTTGTCTTGAATTCAATTGGAGAAAAAAGAATAATACCCGGTAACCTACCTTAATCTGGACAAAACAGATTAATATAATATATGAATCGATTAAATGTGCGTATGAAAGAAGAGAAAATGATAAAAAAAGCTCTATCCATAGTATCCATATTTTTTCGAAAATGACTTTTTTATTTTGATTAAATAAATGAGACCTGATGATACTGAAAATAATTCAGAATCTGATGAAAATGATGCGAATGAGACTAGCTATGAATAAATATAAAATTTTGTATATTTGTATCATTTTACGAAGCCAAAAAGAGGTCGCTCAAGTCAAAAACAATATAAATAATTTTGTCTTATTTTTTTAAAATATAAGGAGATTATCTTTGTTTATTTTGATAACGTAAAAGTGTGACTAAAGAATGAAATTACTTTATTATATTTTTTATTTCCGATGCTTGGTACATTTTTTTTAAACCAGAAAGTTTTTTGATTTCCCAAAATTTTAAAATTTGCAGTTGGTCTGTTTTTGACTTGAGCGTATCTATATAAATAACAAAGTGTAATAAAATTATCTGTAAATAATAATTGTCTAGATTTTAACAGACTTGAAAAAAAGGAGGAAGTTCTCAAGTCTAAGGTTTTTTTTAAAGTGTGTTTTTAGACATAAGTTTCGGTTTTGATGTTGTTTTTATTACTAAATATAATTTTTTAATCCTGTTAAAATACTAAAATTTAAAATTAATTTCAACCCTACCGGTAGTCGGAACTCTGCGGCATTATCGGAATTAATTTTGGTTTTAAGTCAATGGGGTTGGCAACGCAAAGCTAATTGTAGATGTCGCTACGTACGCTTGTTCCTAAGACAGTAGACGTTCAGAACAAAATGTATGGGAAAATAGGCATAAATAGGTATTTATTTTGTGGTTTTTTTTACCGAAAAAGACCCATTGACCCAAAATGGATATAAAAGACTATTCTACAATGCAAATGCCGGAATTTAAAGCAAAATTAAGACGTTTTAATTCTTACAGAATTTAAAAAAAAATTCTATATCCAGATTTTTCGGTAATTTGTAAGTGCCAACATTTTTAAAGCCTATAAAACAGAATTTAATAATTAAAAAAAAAACGATTGTTTAAGTAAAAGTCATTTGTTTTCATAGTTCTCGTGGAACAAGCGTACGCAGCGCCATTTTGACAGTTGCCTTCCCCATTACATTCGAATTCCCGTCTCATTTAACAAATAAAAAACATTAATGTTATCATGTTATGTGTAAAATATGTCAAGTCGCGATAAAGATTGCAATGAACATCTATTATAATACCTGTGTAGTGTTCTTAATCTCGGGGTCGTCTAAGTTGCCTATAACATTTTACGTTCGTGATGGCCATGTTAACCCCTGTTGATATGGTCGACTCGATAGCGTTTCGACAATGGGTCATGTTATGTGTCGTTTGAGGGTTTGCGAGTTTTGCGTGTCCATTATTACCGAGATAACCGTACAGGCTACATTTCGATTCGACCAATTGTACACTGTATACATCGTGTAACAAAATTAATAGCTAAACCATATTATGGTAGATAGGGACCATCAAACTGAACAACTTTTACTACAGGACCAACACTGAAATCACTAAAAAATGAAATTTCTTTCATACATTTCACTATCGGTATTTATTTTTGTATGAAACAGTTGATTTTTTTTCGCGACTTCAGAGTTCTTGCCATAGTAAAAGTTGTTCAGTTTAATGAACCCTATCTACCATATGGTTTAGCTATTAATTCTGTTACACGTTGTATATGCTAATAAAATATCCACACTTAGAGTAGCTTAGCTTTATTGGGAGAGGATTCGCAATGGTATCAATCACTAAATCGGATGAAAAATGAAGAAATCGGATGAAGATGAAAGCAGGACAGACATATAAATTCAAAAATCTAGTCACCACCTTTGATTAAAGGTCACCCATGTGCTGTAATGCATAAAAATGTTCAACCGCCTCTGTGGTCTAGTGGTTCATCTACCCGTGTAAGACACAGGGATTCCGAGTTCGATTCCCAGGGGGGGTACAATTTGTACTCAGTTTGGTTGGAGGTAGGGCTTATTTAAAGTCCGCCTGGCTAGCTACCACCATCTTACCTAAGTCTGCCGCTATAGCAACAATTTAGAAATTGTTGTTTTCCAGCAGTTAGAGGTAAAATAGCCAGTTCCGCAGTGATGAGGATTTCGGGAGTATTGCGCCTTAACATCAGGTGAGGTGAAGGCCAGTTCCCGTTGTGCATAAAAAATGTACTCACTGTGATGATGATGTGTCATTACGATGGCGAGCGGGCACTCGTCGTCATCCAGTATATATTCAGAGTTGTCAGTAGTGTCCACCTAAAACAATAAATTACGTCAAATACCAATGCTCAAACTGGTAATATACACTTTTAAACTTTTGTATTGCATTTTATTAAATTAAGAACATAGGTATTAAACGCGTTTAAACTATATAGAGTGCGTTCGTTAAACTAGGGCCAAAGTTAACATGGCGTTAGACTGCGGACTAACGCCATTTTAGCGCAAATCGTATTCAGAGTGACAGTTTAACGTTTAGTCCCACCGTTTAAGGATTGAAAGGTGCATTGTGATTGGTTTACAAGCATTAAACCAGGTTTTGTTAGAACAGTCTTGCACCCCAGTTTTGTGAAACATCTCTGAATAAGACAGTAAGTGTTTAAACACCTATTTTTTCCCGACGTTTCGACCCTGTTGCATCGGGAAATTACGTCGGGAAAAGGTAGGTGACGTAGATGTTTAAACACCTATGTTTAGTTTAAACACGTTTAATGCCTGCGATCTTAATCTAACAAACTGGAAATGTCAATATGATCTTTTCCCATACAATGTTTTCCAAAATAAAGAAAATAAATTGGTAATTTATAATAACAACAACAAGATGAATGCCAAAAGCAGCACACCAGTCAACTATTGGTGTCGAGTGAGAATGCCTCTCAGTTTGATAAAACATATATTTTAAACATCCTATACTAAAGTTTTTTAATAGTTATTTCATTATTTTCTGTTTTTTTATTATTTATGTTGAATTTTTATTTTTGCACTTATAATTTAAAATAAACCATTTGGTTACATATCAATTTTAAATTGACAAAAAAATATGAATCAATCCGAGAGTTATTGGCAAAGATATCCAGTAACTGCTCACCATTTCTGAAATGAGAAATTCTATTACCGGACACCCGTCCGGGACCACTGACCCCAATGCGTCAAAACATATTTCTCTGACCAATGAATGTGATGTAGTTTAACTATTTTTATTGGAATATCTTTAGTGTAATTATAAAAGCACAATGCCTTCTGTTGGCATATCACAATCGAGGCATGCTACAGCAGGTATTCCAATGCACAATACTGAATGGACACATTGCACGTTTCCCACGGCCTCGCAAGCTTACTTCCGAGATTATGTAATGAACTAGAAACCAAATCATTTTCTGCGCGGTAGCCGTACAAAAGATAATTGTGAATTCATCTCTAAGCGTTAAATTTTAATGTTTTTTATGTGTTATTAAATTTATTTCGAGTGTTATGTCAGGCCTCCTTCACTCGCTCAAGGTCGCGCGATAAGCACCTACCGCTGTGCGTACCCTCGAAGGCACAAGTGAGCAGAGGGCCGCCACACGCCCGCCTGTGTACAAGCGCGGCATCTTACTGCCCAAGTAGGTATTGTCTCTTTATAATAGTAACAATGTTGAATCGACATTACTGTGCCGTGTACGGATGTCAAAAACACAAAAACCAATATACAATTGTTTACTTATTGGATTTTGTGAACGTTTTTCACATTATGATTTATGCTACACAGTTCATTTAAAAGAAGACAACCCGAACGTTACGTCGTCGGAAAGGGTAGGAGCACGCGAGAGAAAGAGATGCAACTACTAGGTGAATACTACGATCTGAATTGCACTTTATTGTGTCGGAGCAAAAGCCGCTATTTATTTAAAGTACTATGCGGCGTGCTGCTTCTGTATCTTGTACTATTAGTTATTCTGTGGTTGTGTACACAGGTACACGCAATGGGCGCCTCGTTTATCACTCTCTAAGGCCGAGGGGTACCTACAGCTCCCCGCAGCCTTCCGCCATGGAATAAGGAGTTCATTAGGTTAGGTTAGGTAAGTTAGTATTGCGACCAAAAACGCGTGAGCCGAGCGAGCGGTGCGAGCGTGCCGCGGCAGCGGCCAGCGAAGCGCCAGAATCGACGTTTTGGTAAAATTTACTTTCAATATAGGTCTTTAACTTAAATTTCCTGAAGCCTTGGCTATTCAACTCACTGTTTTCCGAACTTTAACGGAGTAGCATAAATTAATCTAAAAACATCGTTTTGTGCGGACTTGGAATCGGTAAAAATCAGAGAGATGTGGAAATGTTAAAAAAGATTTTAATGCATTAAAGATTCGATTTTTTTGTTTCACATGAGGGATAGTAGCATTGATGTTTACGTATCGAGGTTATCTTCATTGCTGTGACTATATGGCTATGTTGTCTGTGTTTTTTACAATCTGGGAAGCTTTTAAGTAGAAAATCCAGTCGCGGCATCGCCGACTGACAGCAGCAGCGTCTTGTACGGCACGTCCGGGCATAGGGCCGACCATATCTACATGTACCACCCAACTAGCGCTCAGTACCTGCACGATGCAGTAGTGGTGGGGCTCGTGGCGCGACAGCCCGTACTTGTCGAGCATCTCGCGCACCACCGCCGCCGCCGTGTCGCCCACCGACAGCAGCAGCGTCTTGTACGGCACGTCCGGGCATAGGGACGACCCGTATATTTTCAACGTGCCACCTATTCATGAAAAACAAACTATAGATGCCGGCCTTGATTGAGTGTTAGACTTTTCAATTTAATTAAAGTATTTATAATGCGATTAAATTGTCAATGTACAACAGAAGTGACAAACTTCAGAGCGCTTGCGAAACAAAATGACGACGTAATTTAATCTAAAATTTTCTCTTTTCCATACCTTCAGCTTTCAAATGAAGTTGCAGCGGATCACTGTCTATTTTTAATCGCATTGTATATAGGTACTTTAAAGTCAGTGTACATAAATAGAAAGCATAGTCAGACCTGTGTCGGGCCCGCCGTCCTTGCTGCGGAACTGCTGCAGCTTGCGCTCCAGCTTCTGCTGGCGCCGGCGCCGCATCACGGCCTCCGGGTTGCTGATGCTGCGCGTGAACGACGTCTCCGGCAGCTCTGTGGGGACGGTACACACATGCCATCAAACCTCTTTTGTTATTTAATCGGGAATTAATACTTTAGCTTACCAGAGAAAAAAAAATTGTTCTCCAAAATTAGTAAAATGCTCACCAAAACCTAAACCGCCCAAGATTTGGTGAGCACTTACTAATTCTGGGTTAGGTTAGGTTACAGTAATACCCCGCTTTACGCGACCTCGTAAAACACCGATTCGCTATAACGCGGTTATTAAATTATCGCGCTAAATTGCCCCGCTTTACGCGAGTGCACTGATTGGTCACCGAATTTAATAGGTTATTTACTTACGAGAGAGCACACCACCTCGGAAGTTGTTTATCTACCTTTTAGCTTTAAATATTATTTTATTACATTATGAGTGTTTTGAGTAAAATAAGTGTGCTTAAAATGCCTTCATAAAAGAAAAAATAATGTAAAAACTTGAATTTAGAGTTAGAGAGTTAAAGATTAAGTTAAAAGTAATTAGGAAAATGGTTTTTCAGTTGGAAGTCAGTTTGGTCTATCAGAATCGACCACGTTATACGCGAAATTCGCTTTACGCGATTTTCCCTGGAACGCATCTCTCGCGTAAAGCGGAGTATTAAAACATAAATAGTACACGTGAGTGTTTTAATTATACCTTATTATGTACAGTTGCATACATGATTTTATCTACATCCATGGTATGAATCCTGTATAAAAGGTTTCGAAACAGTGTCATACTAAACAAAATTTCGAAGGAGTTGCATTATGAAATTGAGTAAAATGTTCTAACTAGGATGAGTGTTAATCCTTACTAATATTATAAATGCGAAAGTCCGTTTGTTTGTTTGTTACGCCTTCACGTCTTAACTACTGAACCGATCATCATGAAATTTTGCATAGACGTTGTTAGGGGTACAGAAAAGGACATAGGGTACCTTTCATCCAGAAAAAACGTACAGTTCCCGAGGGATATCAAAAAAACTGTCCACGCAGACGAAGTCGCGGGCGGCCTCTAGTTTGTATGATGAAATGGTGTCGGCGCGCGCATCAACCCCTTATGACACTGGTCGTTTTAATTTTCGTTATAAGCCGACAGTTTGAGAAACTTTTTAGAGGATTTAAAGCAGGGGTGTAGATGAAATAAGCTTATGTTTAAATGATCACCATACTACAGTAGATAATACCCCATATTATACAACAGTTGCATAAATAGTAGTTACAGTTTTTTAAATATTTTCTCGATTGTAACATTGAATTAAACCGCGCTACTATCCGTTAAATGAATAGTAAGATCGAAAACCAAACAAACAGTTTTTTAAATGTTGTTTGTAACTGCAAATTATTTTTTCTAAAATTGATTCAATACCTGCAGGCATGGCTATAAGTAAAATTAATTGAGGTATTTTATTACATACAAAATGTACCTACTAAGTTTAAGTCCTACTTGTGGAAAATTGCAAATAAAAGATTTTTATTATTTTATTTTATTTATTTTGATTGTACCATCTTTTGCTATTGGCTCCGTGCACGCTTTTAGCGCCACCTAGCGTGTTGCAACTTTGTTGGCTCTGACCGTTTTGATATGTAATGGCGGCATTGTGACAAAATGTTAAAAAATACTATACATGTTGTGTTATTTATGTAAATTTCAAAATTACTGTGATTTGGGTGGACAAAGTGTTGTGAAATCGTTTTTGGTCATTTAAATTAAATATGGCAAGTAAGATCTATTCAAAAAGAGTGTTTTATTTTGGTTATATCAGGGTTTGTTTACTTCTTTTTTAGTTGTAGATTTTGTAAAACAAGAGGATAAAGCTTCTTTAATAATTTCATTAATTGATAATAAACATATATAGTTGTTCCTATATCGCTAGTAATATATTAAATATCGTTTTCGAACAGATTACAGAGCCTACATTATTTCTACTTTTTGCCACCATGAGCGCTGCGATCGATTATTATACCTTCGCATCCAGCGAATACCTACCCAAAATCATAAGGTTATTCCATATTAATTGTGCTCGAAAAGATAGTTTAGGAAGGGGACATAAAATTAGAATACCGACATTGTATGCATGAAAATTTGCCAAAAATCTTTATAAACAGTTTTTTAATCACCTGTGTATAGTTTTTCAGCGACTGGTCGATTTTCGTCATTCGTGTCAGACTTTAATCTCGAAAGTTTTTCTTTCTTCTTCAGTTCTTTTTTCTCCCTTTTCGATAATTTTCGTTTGAAGTTTTGGTCGGCTTTTTCGTTAACTGTAGATAAAGGCACCTGAGAACAGAAAGGAAACATTGAAATTAATTACAAGTAATCTACAAAGTGAAATCGAAAGCATTAACATCCTTTTGGTAGGGAATGTTCTACCAATGACTGACTAATAAACATGACATCGCATCGGTCGAAAAACAGCGTAAATAAATATAAATAAATTTAAAAAATATTAAAACAAACTAAATAGTTAAATAACAAGTGCCATTGCAGTCGGGGGACCGTTTTGTAGAACAATTTTTATTCAAAGAGGTCCCCTGACTGCAACGACAACTGCACTTGTTATTTAACTTTTGGGTTCGTTTTTGGCAGGGCAGTAGTGTTTTAAAATTAATTCATTTTTATTTGGGTAGTATTTAATCGGGTAACAATAAATTCCTATTTTGGGTATCTAAAATACTGAATATAGGCGTACTGAAAAAAAAGTCGGCGACGGACTGAGGGCGACTATAAATGTTGAAAATGGGTGACTTTAAATTACAAATTGAGTAACTAGTTATACAGGTGACCAAAGGACTTGGATGGTTTTTCCAAAGGCCGCGATACTGCAAGTCCATCTGCTACGAAATTTCTACTGCTTGTTGTGTATATTATTGTTGATTATTTGACATAAAACTAGAATATAAAGTACCCCCGTTCTTTTTAAATAATTATTTATAATTAAATTAAATAATTTAGTTGGCAACACACAGAAGTATGACGCAATGCACTCATGGTTGGATTCCAATAGGCTAATCGCTAGGTCATTGATTGCCATGGTAACTACAATATTTTTAACCTTTCCACTGCCGCGGTTCAACCGTGGCTTTTAGACGCAACTGCCGCAAAACGCCGCGTGCTTCCGCTCAGAGGGCCTAGTACAAGTTGTGTTTCTCACCTCACTTTGCGAATAGTATCGAGTGAAAGAGAGGAAATCATGCGAGTGAGTGAACGAGTGAAAGAGAGAAAACGATAGTTAACTATTCGCAAAGTGAAGTGAGAATAAAAAAACAACTCGTACTAGGCCCTCTGAACTTCCATTCAGCAGGCTGATTATCTAATTAAAAACCACCTAGCGACCAGCCCGTTGATTACGTAAATCTGCTGCTAACAATTCTCGATTGAAAACAATTGAAAGCGCAGTTAAGTAAGATAGTTGTCACATTTGGGTTCTTAACTAAAGCAGCAATGTAACTGCGATTTCTATCAGAGTTGAATGCAACAAAGTTACAACGTCGCTGTCAAACTCGATTTTGTGCCACCAATCGAGTTTCTAAGAGTGCTGCCTCCAACAGACACCTAAATAACTAAAAATACGAGCAATTGCAAGAAATGCTTCAAAATTCGTATTATCTAACTCAGTAACCGGTACGCGACCGCGGCATAAGCGCGATTTCTTCTGTCAAACAGAAACCAGACATTACGTCATTTCTGATTAACCTTTTACCACAATTAAATTAAATTGATAAAACAAAAGGCCTGTCCTTTAAGCATAAACCGAGCATAAGAATCAGCGATCGCATACATAATACCAAACCAGTGTCTCGGTTGCACGGCGATTTCCAAATAATTCAGGAATCCAGATCGGTCGCTCATTTTAGATAAATCAGCCTGGGTCCGTTGCGGAATTACGCGAAAAGCCGTATTAACCTAGTTTATAAACTATTTACTTTTAGAATGTGTATTTAATTACCTTTAAAACAATATATCATTTGTATTTAGTCTAAAAACAACCACCTACAAAAAAATTGGTGAGAAAATTGAAACGAGTTGCGACAGATCGGTGTAAGAACATCGTTGTTATTTCTAAATAAAACACTTTTTCAATATTTTTATTGTTTAATTTCAATGAGGATACCTTATTGGTAAATAAAATTACAATCCATGGTAAAAATGTACGATGCGTACAATGACTCAGCGATTAATCCGTTGGAATGCACCGTTATGACATTGACAGTTGATTGATCATTTTCACAGATTAGATTAAATGTGACAAACAAGAGCATGACGATCATACATTATTTTTCTTTTATTTCTTTATTTTTCTAATTTAGCTTAAAAATAAAGCAGATTCTCCCTTATAAATAATATTAATTTACGTGCAATATTATAAATAAATGATACGCCTATTTTAATGGTGCGTTCGTAATGTGTGTAGTCCTATTTACATTTAATTGTTTTTATGTTTAAAATAAAACGGGGGTACAAAAAAAAATGAAAAAAATTGGTAATGTTAGCTTATTAAATAAGCTTTCAAATGATATAACTTTCGTAAGAGATGGTTTCCAAGTACCGATTTTCAACCGACTCCTTTATATTTGGGCGACAACCTTAGGGCACACAAAACATTTAAAATTTGGGATACATTTTATTTAAAAAAAAGGCGACAATTAACCTGATCGAGATGACAACAATACCAAGTTAGGTAAATCAGTTATATAGTTAGTTACCTACTTGGCATAAAAGATGCCCACTCATTATTTAGAATTTTCACTGTTGACTTAAATTTTATCTCCCAAATGTAGTTGCTCGTTTTACTTATTTTTGTCGCCAACAAAATAAACCGCTACCGGGTTTAGTATTTAAGTATCACATTAACAGTCGCCTTTATTATTTTCAGTCACCCAATTAAAAATATCCTTTTTTATTTCACATATTTTAGTGACAAATTACATATTTTTGGAATGTGCTCATCAAGCCCCAGTCCCCCAGCGGACAACGGAAATAGGCCGGACAGACCGACAGTACTACGACAAAAACAACATAAATTGTTATCGAGAACTATCATTTATATTTGGACGAAATTAATTAATTAATATGGGTCATGTGACTTATCTTGTTTCGTGGAATTTCTTATACCATTTAGTTACTAAATTAATTCTGTGACTCTACTATACAGCGCAGAGATAGTCGAGATCGAGATAGTGATCTGTGGAATATGGTTATATCTCTCGTCATTTCGTCTTATAATAGCTATTAAAGTGACGGATTAAATTACAAGACATGTACCTAATGGATGTTTTAATTGGCCATCTGATAACTACTTTTCACCGTGCTGACTACCTACTATTATTTTTAATGACATCATTAAATTAAACATTATAATGCTTATTATAGTTGTTTCATCTCATGAATGCGCGTCTACTATGAATGTTGTGTGGCGTGCACATGCACATTGTTTTAGTGTGCGTAATACGAAAGCGTGCAGACGCACACTAAATCAATGTGCATGTGCACGCCTAATAACATTCATAGTAGACGCGCATTCGTGAGATGAAACAACTGTAACAATTACAATTAAGTTGTGATAGTACCTCGTTGTTGATACACTTGAGCAGGAAGCGTCCCTCGCGGTCCTCGGTGTGCCAGTTGAGCTGCACGAGCAGCGGCTTCTCGTGCGGCTCGAGGCGGCGCTCGTCGCCCGGTATAGTATAACGTACCTCGTTGTTGGTGATACACTTGAGCAGGAAGCGTCCCTCGCGGTCCTCGGTGTGCCAGTTGAGCTGCACGAGCAGCGGCTTCTCGTGCGGCTCGAGGCGGCGCTCGTCGCCCGGTATAGTATAACGTACCTCGTTGTTGGTGATACACTTGAGCAGGAAGCGTCCCTCGCGGTCCTCGGTGTGCCAGTTGAGCTGCACGAGCAGCGGCTTCTCGTGCGGCTCGAGGCGGCGCTCGTCGCCCGGTATAGTATAACGTACCTCGTTGTTGGTGATACACTTGAGCAGGAAGCGTCCCTCGCGGTCCTCGGTGTGCCAGTTGAGCTGCACGAGCAGCGGCTTCTCGTGCGGCTCGAGGCGGCGTTCGTCGCCCGGTATAGTATAACGTACCTCGTTGTTGGTGATACACTTGAGCAGGAAGCGTCCCTCGCGGTCCTCGGTGTGCCAGTTGAGCTGCACGAGCAGCGGCTTCTCGTGCGGCTCGAGGCGGCGTTCGTCGCCCGGTATTATAGTATAACGTACCTCGTTGTTGGTGATACACTTGAGCAGGAAGCGTCCCTCGCGGTCCTCGGTGTGCCAGTTGAGCTGCACGAGCAGTGGCTTCTCGTGCGGCTCGAGGCGGCGCTCGTCGTCGGGCCCGTGCGTCTCCCACAGCGAGTACGAGCCCAGCGACAGCATGCGCATGTCCGGACGGAACTTTTCGATCAACGTTTCTGAAATACAATCTCATATTTGTACGCGTACGTTAAAAAAAATTCCTACCCTCCAATTTTTTATCGTATTAGTTTTTTTCGTGTACATTCGAGCACACTGGCGCTTTACCACTCTCGCTTGCATGTCATGTCGTCACGTACGTACTTCGAGCAACAAAAGGCTTCGTTTGTAACGAAGGGAGAAGCCTTAGCGATTATTACTCTATCCAAATTATTCTGGCATTTTTTGCGGGGGGGGGGAAAGTGCACACAAGTGCAGTTCCGCATACTCACATACAAAAACAACACTGTAATGACGACACTAACACATAAAAAATAAAACAAAACAGCAAAAATGTGTGTACGGATGAGTCATAACTAACACAATGACACGTTTTTGACAATTTTTTGACATAAAGGGCTGGGCTCAACTGTCGATGCAGCAATATCGATAAATTTCGAAAAAGGAATAAAGGTAACAAACTCAAAAAAATTACGTATTAATCTTTATTATTATAATTATCTTTATTTATCGGATAAAGATACGGGATTTCCACTTCCGGGAAAAACAATTTTATTGAAACCGCAACGTTAAAGACTCTGAATTTCCTGGGAATGTGGCAATTATTATAAGCTTTTTTAATTTTTTTAGGAGATTTACCAAATTACCAAAAAGTTTGTTATAGTTTTTTGCTACTTTATCGTCTTTACTTTACAAAATTGTAAGATGTTTATTTTTGCCTTGATATAAAGTTTAATGTTGTAGTTAAAATATAACTTGTTATTTTTTTTTATTTAAGAAGAACTGTACTTTAATACAGAATGTCCAATTTTCAAACGCTTCTCCTGAAAAATTTAGAGCCCGGGTTACCACATAGGATACTTTTTTATCCCGGTCAAAGGTTCCCTAAGGATTTTTCGAATATCCACGCGGACGATTTTTAAAATTAATTAATTTTGTGTAAATTTGGCGGATGCATTTATTTGGGTTCGATTTTCTCATTAGAAAATAAATTCTAGTGTCTATGTATTTTTCCATGATTAATCGTGCAAGTTCTAAATCATGGTCTGTAAAATCAATTTCATAAGAGTGATAGGTGATGAATGGGAATAAATCTTTTCCAATTAATTTCTTCAATGCTTTTGACACAATTTGATTTGTCCAAGATTGACCAAAACTTTATCGACAAACATTATATAACGGTAACATCACTAAGTTGCCCATCGGCGAGAACTCGGATTTATCTAGCGACAGATCTGAAATTTGTACGGACGAGTCATGGACTAGCAGACCCGATGTCACTGAACAAATCTGACAACTCATCAAGAATAAAATATACGAATTTAATGTTTTAATGTAAACAAATAGCAATAATATGATACAAATTTACTTTCTTGTGAAATGTAACACCGTCTTTTTGTATACTTAATAAATAATAAATAAAGTTTTTATTTTCCAAAAAATCACTTTACAATTATGTTTGTGAGGCATCCCCAGAAAGTAATAAAATACTTGTGTTGGAGACGACTCGCTCTTACCTACTCTTTTATACAAAGGAAAATAATACTAAAAAGAACATGATGAAAATTGGAAGCTAGTTATACATGAAATCGTCAATTATAATGTACTTTACAAAATTTTTAAATATTTACTCAATGCACCAATGTACATAGTGTTTTTTGGGTGAGTGTGAGTCTATCCGTGTGTGTATGTTTGTATGGTGTATGTGTTTGTGTGTGTGTGCTTGTGTGTGTGTGTGTGTATGTGTGTGTGTATGTGTGTGTGTATGTGTAGTGTGTCCGTGTCTGATTCTTCAAGTAATTCGCTCCAGAAAAGCCTCGACATCCTCATACGTTAAAGATTTTAGCCAATTAGTAACCACTCTTTTACATTCATGATTAAGTTTAGGATGTATTTCTAATTTAGAATTTGCCTTATTATAAATGAAAGGTGATTGCGTGAAATATTGACGCCTGGCAAAGGCCGTACGAACGCTGGGTGTGGGAGCAACATTACCAGTACGTCTCCTGAGTGTATGAGTTCTATTAAAAGGAAGTGTCTTGCGAGTTTCCAGCATAATGTAAAGAAAATATAGTTTCCTGACTGATAATAGATCACTCAACTTGTAAAGATCAACTGTAGGAAATCAGTACGGTTTAAAGTACATGACCTTAAGCAGAGCCCGTTGAGATCTTTCAAGATCTTTAAATTTAACTTTGGTTGCGCCACCCCAGATAGGAATACAGTAGGTGATGACTGATTGCGCTAAAGCTATATAAATTTTATTCAGTAGCTCTTTCGTCATAACGTGACGCAAAATTTTGAATATGTAAATGAGCTTTCTAATTCTGTTGGTAACCAAGTCTATGTGTGAATGCCATGAAAGGCTCTGATCGACTATTATCCCTAGATATTTGATTTTTTCAACTTTCTCTATAGTTTGACAGCCACAGTTTTGGTCATTAGAGTTTACACATGTGTGTATAACAATGCGATATTCAGCTCTAGGTTGAGACCTCTGGGTAGGTGTAAAACATATGAATTTAGTTTTTGCTGCATTTAAAGTAAGAAGGTTACTGTTTAACCAGTCTGCTATATCAGCTAAGCCTTTTTCAGCTGCAGCTTTTACACAAGGCCAAGATTGTCCACAAAACACCACTGCGGTGTCATCCGCATAGGAAAATATTCGACCGCCACTGCTCCGAAGATTGCACAGATCGTTGATGTAGATCAGGAACAGTGTCGGACCGAGGACACTCCCCTGCGGTACACCATAGGTTATGTCTTCCTCCGAACTGATAAATTGGTCAATCTTCACCACCTGTGTCCTCTCATGCAGGTAGCTTTCGAGAAGTGATAGGGCAACACCTCTTATGCCAATGTTCGCAAGCCTTTGCACAAGACATACTTGATGTTCCAGACCTCTTTTAACAGCAAAAACCTCATCCATTCGACATTTTAAACAGAGCAGCGTTCACATGCGCGACTGGACTCGGTCTAGAAAGAAATCCGAGCGCAACTGGTTTTACTAATGCGTATGCCCATTTGGGCTTGTACTTCGGCAGAGGGGAACGCTTCGTATGGCTACTCCCTTCCGAGAAGGCCGCGATGCTCTATGCGTACGTAGATTTAGTTACACCGCCGGGGCAATGCGCGCGCACACGAAAAATTCTGCAAAGTGGTAAAGCACGAGAGTGTGCGATAGTAGGTACGACTTAGGGCCAGTTTTGCAGGTTCCAAATAAGTTTTAAATTATAAATTCCATATAAATTGATCCATTTTTAATTAAACCAAAAGATAAACCCTTAAACATCTAAACTAAACAATAATCACAAAATTGTACTGATAAATACTTTCTTTTGAAATAGGTACTGAAAGTCGTTGTACTAATTGTTCTTTATTCTTTATGTATGAAGAATTGCTTCAGAAAACATAAAAATATTTATTGTTTTCTAAATATGTATGTATGTTATTTAAATTTAAAAAGGCCATCAGCCCGACGGCCCGACAACCTCATTTTGCTATCGGTTTGTTACCGAAACTTTAACTCTTGAGAGACTACAAATGTCGGAAGATGAGATTTATCGACATACGAATTGAGTTCAAAATTAATTAAATATATTCAAATACTACTCTCAATATGCTGTTGCTGATAACCTCCTTTTGACATCTCTAGCAATCAATTAAACATTTAGGGTAATTAATTAGCATAAATAACTGATAATTAACCCCAAAAGTTTCCTGCATTTAGTCGGCTGTTTATCTAGCTATGAATCTAAAATGGCGGCAATTTTCGTTCCATCTCAGGCGATTTGTCATTGATTTTCAGTTGGATGGCTGAGTCAGCACGATAACTGTTGCCCTATGTTGCAGCCATTTTAGATTCCTTTCTTTAATGACACGAGTATACCACTAGCGGCCGCCTGCGATTTCGTCTGAGTGGAAAGATTTTTTTCCCTCGGGAACAGTGCTTTTTTTCTGGATGTTATGTCCTTCTCTGCCCCTCTGGCAACGTGCAAAATTTCATGACGATCGGTTGAGTAGTTTAGACGTGATGGAGTAACAAACAAACGGACTTTCGCATTTATAATATTAGTAAGAATAAGGACGAGCGGCGGCCCGCGAATTCGTCTACGTGGAAAGTTTTTTTTGCTATTCCTCGGGAACAGTACTTTTTCTGGATCAAAGGTACCCATGTCCTTCTCTGTACGTGTATATAAAATTTCATGATGATCGGTTCAATAGTTAAGACGTGAAGGCGTAACAAACAAACAAACGGACTTTCGCATTTATTATAATTAGTAAGGATTCCATCCAAGCTGAATAAAATAATCTTTTGAAGAATATTTTATCAAGCAAAAGGCGGCTCTTAACTTAAAGAAAAAAATCTCTCATCTGGCCCTTTTAAAATGTTGTTCTTTTTACCTATGACGTCGCTCACTGTCGCATCGGATGCTACTCGTATGCATTTTGTAGCTATTTTCTGTCCTGAATCTTGAAAATAGAAGCGCATCACACCATGGAACTCCAAATTCTGTAAACAAAGAAACACCGCAATTTGATAATCATAAAAACAAAGATAGTGGTATAAAAATATAAATGCTTATCGCGAAGATAACAACTTGGTTGCAAGTGTTGCAACGTTTATGTGTCCAAGCCGAAGCGAAATATTGTTTTCAATGCATTAGTCATTTTAAAATAAACAAAAGGCTAGATTGGAATTTTACTACGTTTAAGCTATTGTGTGTCATCTATCATCCTTCTCAAAAACTTAACTGTGATCTTACAGGTGTTATAAATTTTTTGTGATTTGATTAGTGACCCCACCCCTGTTTTGCATCCCTGCAATCATAATCTTTGTAGGAACTAACGTTACGTAACTTATTTTATCAGATTATTGTTATTTTATTTTATACTGTGTACGTTTAATACTGGCATACGCGGTTTTATGTTATTTTGAGAATCGAAGATTGTCTAAAAGAACTGGACTTTATGTCAGTTGTGACGTGATGGTGGAAAATAAAATATAGTGATGAAGACCTGAATTGAGTTTATTTTTATAGAAGGCTACCGAATCCCATACTGCTGCTACTCAAATTATAAAAGGTTATGGGCTTTACCTATAAAAGGTAAAATTGAGTAAGTAACAAAAATGTCAGAAAACCGAAATTTGTCGAGTACAATAATGAACTACGATAAACTCAAAGGACGCGCAAATTACCAAGAGTGGAGATTTGTGATGCGTAATGCACTTGTTTTCGACAACTTATGGAGATCGATCATAGGGTATGATAAAGACGACCAGTCTACACCCGAAGCCCGAAAAAGGGATAGTGACAAAGCCTTATCCAAGATATGCTTGAGTGTTGAAAGGAGCTGTTTTTCTCATCTCATGCAAGCAAAAACTGCCAAAGAAGCATGGGAAATCCTTGAGAAAACCTATGATGACAAAGGTTTGAACAGGAGACTTAAATTACTAAGGTCTATTCTGTCTGTCAAGTTGATTGACCACACAGACATGGAAGCATATGTTAATGCTATTCAGTCCTTGGCTCAACAACTGGAAAACATGAAGAAACCCTTAGATGATGAGTTTTTGGCTGCCTTATTATTACAAGGACTACCAGATTCGTACGAACCAATGATCATGGCTCTCGAACATTCATGTATACAAATCACGTCTGACTTAGTGAAAACTAAACTGTTACAAGACAAAATTTGGACGGGAAACGACATTGCAAGTAACAATGAATGCTTACATTCTAAGAAGCTTGGAAATCGTAAGTACAAAAACTTTGATTACGCAAATCAACCCAGTTCATCAAAATCTATTCCACAACAACCTAACCAACATGGCAATGCTTACGATGGTGCACAGAAAGTATCCAACAATAAGCCAAAATGTTCCCGTTGCAAGAAGCGTGGACATAAAGCTAAAGATTGCCGTACTGCACTGATAGCACAGTCGCAACCACATATGCAACTTCTAGCTTGTAATGCAATACAGGGAGATTCAACTACGTGGATCCTAGACTCTGGAGCTACAAGTCATATGACTGGAGTACGAGATTGGTTTGAAACTTTCGTCTCAGTTACTAATGAGGAAGTATGTGTAGCTAATGGTGACAAGTTATGGTGTACAGGTGTAGGTGATGTGTTAGTTCATTTTAATGTCTTAGGAGTAGAAAAGTCTTGTACAATAAGAGAAGTTATGTTTGTTCCTGGGTTAGCTGTCAATCTCTTGTCTGTACCTCAATTAACCGAGAGAGGAAACAACATTGTATTCACAAAAACTGGTTGTAATATAATAAGTTCCGGTAAAGTAATTTTAACTGCACCAAAAGTAGGGAGAATTTACAAACTTGCAAATGTAAATAAAATTCATAGCTATTCAACCTCTTCGAATGACATTACACTATGGCACGAAAGGTTGGGTCATATAAACTATGACAGTTTAAAGTCACTTAGACATTTAGTAAATGACATTGACTTCAAAATAAATAATATTCCGGATAGCTGTGATATTTGCATAATTAGTAAACAATGTAGGAGTCCGTATCCTTCTAACCCTAATAAACAGGTAGTAGAACAAAAATTACAGCTTATTCACACGGATGTATGCGAAATGCCGGTGACATCTCTCGGAGGAAACAAATACATCCTTACATTTCTAGACGACCACACAAGGAAAGTCTTCGTGTATCCAATTACCAAGAAAAGTGAAGTATGTAAGTATACTACACAATTTATTAATCTTGTAGAAAATCAGTGCAATGCAAAAGTAAAAGTACTGCGTTCAGACAATGGCACAGAATATATTAATTCAAATATGGATAGACTTTTTAAAGAAAAAGGTATAATTCATCAAAAATCTGTAGCCTATTGCCCTCAACAAAACATAGCAGCTGAACGATTAAACCGTACATTACTTGAAAAGACTAGATGTTTACTACTAAATGGTAATTTAGATGCGACGATGTGGGTACCTGCGGTAAAAACTGCAGCGTATTTGATTAACCTATCACCAAGCACACGCTTAGGAGGTAAAATTCCTGAAGAGGTATGGTCAGGAAAGAAGATCAGTCTGTCTCATCTACGAGTTTTTGGCTGTGAGGCATTCGCCCTAGTCAACAAACATAAGCGTTCAAAACTTGAACCTAAGAGTAAAAAACTGATATTCATTGGTTACGAGGATAATGTAAAAGGCTACAGGCTTTTTAACCCTGAAAACAACCAAGTTGTTGTATCGCGGGATGTAGTTTTCAATGAAAAAATGTTTCCTGGTAGACCAAACTACAATATCAGAAATAATATAATACCTTTATTAATTTCAGAAAACGACTGTACAGATGGCATCTGCCCAAGTACGTCGATTGAGGCGGAGCATGTTCCAGTAAATTCAAATACAGAAATTCAGGCGGAGCTTGAGCCCGAATTGGATAATATAATCAATGGTGGTCCATCAGGTGAATTAGAAACTGACGTTGAACCAAGATACAATTTAAGATCTAGAAAAACATGTCAACAAAACAATTGTCATGACAAAGCTGATGCACACCTGGCTAGTTCCTCAGAACCCAAAACCATCAAACAAGCCTTGGAATCTAAGGATAAAGAACTATGGATACAAGCCATGAAAGAAGAGTTAGATTCTTTCGCGTTGCATGATGCATGGCAACTTGTTGACAGACCAGCTGATAAAAACGTAGTAAAGAACAAGTGGATATTTACCATAAAGCGGGATGCAGAAGGAAATATTACACGCTATAAAGCACGATTAGTTGCTAAAGGGTTCACTCAACGATATGGTGAAGACTACGATGAAATTTTTTCGCCAGTAGTACGACACAGTTCGATTAGAATCCTGTTCTCGTTAGCTGCACAAATGGACTTAAAAGTAGATCATCTTGATGTTCAAACAGCATTCCTGAATGGAGAGTTAAAAGAAGATATTTATATGCTTCAGCCAGAAGGTTTTATTGCATCAGGCAATGAAGACAAAGTCTACAAGCTTAAAAAGGCAGTATATGGGCTAAAACAAGCTTCACGTTCGTGGTACCAGAAAGTGAAACAGGTACTTTTGTCATTAAATTTTGAACAGTGCAAGCAAGAGGACTGCATATTTATCCAACGGACAGGTAAGTTTCTCACAATAATAGCTCTATATGTAGACGACTTTTTCGTATTTTACAATGATGTGGATACAGTAACGAACCTTAAAAAGCATCTAGGTTCATATTTTAAAATAAAGGACCTAGGTAAAGTTTCAAATATGCTTGGAATTAAAGTTGACAGAGATATAGAATCAGGTACTATAATTTTAAGTCAAGAACACAAAATCGATTTACTACTCGAACGTTTTAACATGGTTGACTGCAAGTCTGTAAAAACTCCTTTGCCTATAAATATTAATTCTATTGACACTGGTGATTGTACTAGTGTTGGAGGCAAAAAGTTACCTTACCAGGAACTAATAGGTAGTTTAATGTATTTAAGTGTCACTACTCGACCTGATATTTCCTATGCTATATCCTATTTAAGCCAATTTAATAACTGTTATACAAGTGTACATTGGGAATTTGCTAAACGTGTACTTAGATATCTAAAGGGTACTAAAAAGTTAGGACTTATGTTTAAAAAGGTTGATGACTGTAACTTTAATTTAGATGGCTACGCTGATGCAGACTGGGGTTCAGATTTGAATCGAAAATCTTACACGGGATATGTATACAAGTTTTGTGGTAATACTATCTCATGGGGGTGCTACAAACAGTCTTGTATAGCGCTTTCGTCCACCGAGGCGGAGTATATAGCTATAAGTGAGGCGGCTAGAGAAGCGGTGTATCTGAAAAGCTTCATTAATGAAATAGTAGTATGTAACTCTGTAACATTATACAATGACAACCAGTCAGCACAAAAACTAGCCACAAACCCTGTTTATCACAAGCGAACGAAACACATTAGTGTTCGATATCACTACATACGTGATGTTATAGAACGAGGAAAACTTAACCTGCTTTACATGCCGACCGAGACGATGATAGCAGATATTTTAACTAAAGCTCTGGCGACACCAAAGCACATTAAATTTTCTCGTGACATAGGTTTAGCTTAGATAATTATTTTATGTAATAACAATAATAACGATGCCACTATTATGGGGGCGTTTTATACTGTGTACGTTTAATACTGGCATACGCGGTTTTATGTTATTTTGAGAATCGAAGATTGTCTAAAAGAACTGGACTTTATGTCAGTTGTGACGTGATGGTGGAAAATAAAATATAGTGATGAAGACCTGAATTGAGTTTATTTTTATAGAAGGCTACCGAATCCCATACTGCTGCTACTCAAATTATAAAATTTTATCAACAACACCTAGATCGAACAAAAATTTAAAATAAACAGAACAGAATATTCAGGTCACTGGGTTTTTAATATGAAGCCACTAGGTAACTATCGTAAAACCTATATGGATAAATATATAATTAGTAGGATTGTACACGTACAGCCCCATCGTCTTAAATTGGTCACATAAAAACGAAAGTGAAATAATACCTCCCTTGAGACTTGAGGACATTATAACTTCCGTAGCATTCACGTACGTTGCGTGCGAGTCCTATTGCACCAGGCTGACCTTTGCAGAGGCATAGGCACAGAATACATAATAGTGCATAGGCACGTCTATTCTAACCGTTGGATGTTTATTCCATAGTTTTGGTAGTATTCTTATAGCGTTTGTGTTGTCTTCTAAATAGGTCGTGTACATACAAACTTAAATAAGTACACAAACTTTCGCATTTATAATATACCTTAATAAGTAGAATTGGACTGAAGGAACTATTAAAAATGCTCCATATTGAAAAGTGCTCAACGCTTATTTGGTAATACTGTCTGCAGTGGAAATGAGAGGCACCTGCCATGTCCCGTTAGTGTTGTTCCACGACAGATTAGATATCGTCTCACCTCGTTCGGTTCGCTGAGCTCGAACAGATCGAGCCGGTTGGCGTTCCACTGCTGGATCATGGTGCGGAGCGCCTCGCGGTCCAGCATGCGCTTGTCCGCTGCGTCCATCCTGTCACCGCATCAAGTCACCCTGGAACACAACAATCCTCTATTAATACAAGTACACAACTTAGAACTTCGATCACGAAAGATATATATGTTACTTTATGTAGGGGGTCCCTATCCCTACACAATGTAGGTTACACATCACATTTGTAAAAGCCGTGTATTGTCAACGACACCACTAGGCCACACCACTGGGGTGTTGATTTTTAGGTAACCACACCACTGCCGATTCGTGATGTGTAACATATCTCAATGCAAGTTTAGTATTAGAACTTTACCACTGTACTGGTGTGGTTACCATAAAAATATTATAAACGACACCTCAGTGGTGTCGTCCAGTGGTATCATTGACAATACTCGGTAAAGCGATAAATAACGTTGATACTTCGCAAACTTTCGCAAACAGATGATAGATTTGACATTTTAAAATGCAATGGTAGCCCATACATCGTTCGTGTTCGAAGTTCGTTGTCGCTTTTACAAAACACTGTCTTAACTACAATGCCAGTATAAGGTCTCCCACCATAGGTTTACTAATCGATGGGCTTTTCCGACGTTAACACACGTGCTTTAACGGCATAGTCGAAATAAATAAATAAAGTTTGGACCAACTAAGCGACGCCAACTACCTATAATAAGGACAAAATTATCAGCAATATTACAGAAAAACAATGCAATTTTTCTGCTCCTACTCGTACAACTACAACTATGTAAGTTCTTAGTCGTTTTCAAAGTCTCACAAAAATAATAGAGCAATGAAAGTTAGTTCTATTCTATGTACATAGCATACAATAGATTCGAATACAAATTACTTCCTGTATACCTATCATTAATCATCTTAAATTGCTACACCAATCACATAGAATTATAGACCGTTAGTGCTTCAATGATTTTATTGCTTATTTCGATAAAATAGCTATAGCTAATAGCTACATAAAACAATATTACTTTTCAACTTTTTAATAACATTGGTAGTAATTGAAGTCATTCGTAGTAATTCGCACTTGTTCGTAAAACAGTCAATAAAATCATTATCAGCCGACACTAAATTCGATAAGCTAGTGATAAAATAATTACTACCTATCTGGATATAAATAGCGCTCACGTCCTACCTACAAGTCTTTTAACATACATACATACATACATACACTCACGCCTGTTTCCCATGGGGGTAGGCAGAGACTATGGATCGCCACCTGCTACGATCCTTGCACACTTCTTTCGCTTCATTCATATCCATCACTCTTTTCATACATGCCCTGCGGTTTTTGTCACTGCGTACACCAGCCTTTTTTATAATAACCTCTATTTGGTCCGCGTAGGTTTTTCTGGGACGCCCTCGTGCAATCGTTCCTTCCACATTCGCACAGTATATCTCTTTCGTGATTCGCCTTTCATTCATCCTCTCTAAGTGACCAAACCACTGGAGCATTCCTTTCTCAATTCTTGTCACTATATCATCTTTCAGACCACACCTTTTGCGAATCACCTCATTGCTCACTCTATCACTCAGTTTTACTCCGCATATTTTCCTCAACGATCGCATCTCTACCGCATTTATTCTGCTTTCATTCTTCTTCTGCCATACCCAAGATTCACTTCCATATATCAGTGTCGGTACCAGCACTCCGTTATGAATAGCCATTCGCGCCTTTGCAGAAACGGTTTGGCTACTCATAACCGAGTGTATAGCACCACTCACCGAATTTCCTTTCTTCACTCGTCTTTCTATGTCTTCCTCACTCTTTCCGTCCCTTGTGAACAAACTCCCCAAGTATACAAACTCACGGACTTGTTCCACTTTTTCGCCACCTAACATTACCGTACAGTCAGTCATTTCTTCATCTCTCTCAAACACCATCACTTTAGTCTTAGTTACATTCACTTTCATCCCTTTTCTCACAAAATCTTCATTCATAACCGACATCATTTCCTGCAACTCTTGCGCAGAAGACGCAAGTATAACTTGGTCGTCAGCGTAGAGAAGGCACTTGATTTGAGTCCCATTCATCACAACCCCACAGTCACGTTCTTTCAGACCTTTCATACAACTGTCCAAAAACAGATTAAAGAGCCATGGTGACGCAACACATCCCTGTCTGACACCCCTAGAGATGCCAAACCAGTCAGTGTATACGCCGTCAATCCTGACGCATGCACGGGAATCCTCATAGAGAGATTTCAGTGCATGAATCAGTCTGCTCTCCAATCCGTATTCGGACAACACCTTCCATAGCTCATTCCTGTTAACTCGATCGTAGGCCTTCTCCAGGTCCACAAAGGCACAGTAAACCTTTTTGTGCTTAGCCAGGTGTTTTTCGGTTAAGCACCTCAAGGAGAAGACCTGATCCGTGCATCCCATTCCCTTTCTGAATCCCGCTTGCACATCCCAAATACTCTGATCAGTTTTTGCATCACTCTTTCAATCAGTACCTTTGCATACAATTTACTGACAATGCTGAGAAGACTGATCCCGCGGTAGTTTTTAGCATCCTGCCGTGACCCTTTCCCTTTGTACAGCGGCACGACCACGGCTTTACGCCAATCTTCCGGCACTTTGCCACTGTTCCAACATTTATTAAAGATCAGGCACAGCCAGGACGCAACCAGCTCTTTCCCACCTCTCAGCATTTCAACAGTAATTCTGTCATATCCTGCTGCTTTCCCTTTTTTCATGCTCTTCATTGCACTAATAATCTCATCCATATATATATCTCTTTCATCCACTTCTGTCTCTTCCTCGTCTTCCACCCTTTTATCCGAGGCTTCTAGCATAGAGCCATCCGCCTCAAACAAACTCTCAAAATATTTCATCCACTCCTGTAGTACACCTTTTTCATCTGTCACTAGCTCACCTTTTTCATCTCTTATCACATTCATTTTAGACTTATGTGATCCACTTCGAGACGTTTTCACTTGTTTCCAAAACAATTTTATATTGTCTCGAAAGTTATCACAGAGTTTGAAGTCACACTTTTCTTTCATCTTTCTCTTTTTTTCGTCTACTTTTTCTTTCACTACTTTCTTAATCCTTTTAAACTCCCTTGCAACTGTATCAACATCCTCTTCTGTAACACTTGCATTCACTCTTTTACTGGCTTTGATGGCCAGCAGATCCTGCCATACTTTTTTCTTTTCATTCACTATCTGTCTTACCTAACTATCCCACCAGTTTATTGGGGGAGCATTCTTCCTTTTACTCACTCCACATATTTCCTCAGCTGTTTCAGTCACACCTTTTTTAAACTTTTCCCAAACTTCCTCAAGCTTGCCATCTTTCACTTCAGCCACATTTCCCAATCGTTCTTTCAATTTGCACAAATATGTCTTTTGCACTTCCACTTCATCCAGGTTCTCAACTTTTACTCTAGTCAGCTCCGTTGTTGACACTGTGGGACGATGACGCCAACTTTTGAACAGACCACTAACCCGAGACACTACAAGAAAGTGGTCTGTTCCAATGTTACTACCCCTAAAGACCCTGGTGTCTACAACTCTGCCCTTCAGTCTTTCATCAACAATCACAAAATCGATCATACTCTTCTTTTCCCCTCTCTGCCAAGTGTACATATGAATTTCCTTGTGGTCAAACATGGTGTTCGTTACCACAAGATTCTTTTCTAAACATACCTCAATCAAACTCCTGCCATTATCATTTACTCTTTTGTCTCCATATATTCCTAAAACTCCCTCACATCCCTCTCTTCTCACACCTACCCATCCGTTAAAATCTCCAAGCATAACTATCCTTTCATTATCTTTGCATTCATTCAAGATGTCTTCCACACTTTTCCAGAAATCCTCCTTTTCCGTTGCTGACTTGGATATATGTCTTTTAAGTAAGTCTTTTAAAAATATGGTAAATAAAATAACTAATGTTAATTGTTAATAAATCATATTATAGATGGAGATAAAGATACCATATTTAGTGGTGGAGGGATAATTAGAAACACCAGTCGATTTTCATACAAACGAGGAAACTATGAAGCCTTGATTCTCCGCCTGGGATTGATGAGCTATGATCTGATGATGGCTATCCAGGGAGTGAATAAAGGAGATCCAGATCACTATACACACCCAACTGATCTGATCAGCATTCTTATAGCTGTTTGAATAGTTAAGAAAGAACCGTGAAAATTGCATAAAAATGTATGGGAATTCCTGAAACTGAGAACTCTGATCCTTGCAGCTCTTAGAATGCTTATGCTTTAGATCAATCCCTGGCGGAGAACCAAGGCTTCAAAGTTACCTCGTTTATATGAAAACCAACTGGTGTTTCTAACTATCCGTCCACCACTATATATCTTTATCTTACCTACTTATCAAAAAGATGTGATTCTGTTGAATCAAACAACGGCTAAGGCAACGGTTTGTTGGGTGGCAGCTAATCAAAAAAGCAGGTCACTCGGCAGACTTATCAAGTACCTGCTTACTTTCAATTATGGGCGAACTCAAATCTAATATCCATGACGGATTATAAAGTTAACCACGGTTCTTAGGTAACATTAAAACAACATAAAAGAGTGTTAGTCACCATCAAACCGAGTCAGAATTTCAAAATGCATTATTTTCTGTGATTCTCCACAAAAGTGACTGTGCCCTTGTACAATTCTTCTGGCCATTTCTTTTCTGTTTACACTTGAGTGTGTGTGTACCGAATTAATAAATGAAAAATATGCATAGAATGTAGATTTATTAACGATATCATGTTATGATTTGCGGAAAGTATTGGAAGTGGGCGGTTCTGGCATTCATCATGCGCGGACGCACCTACACACGCGCCCGTATTTATAACGTAGGTAAACATATGGCCCGACTCTGGCAACGGCAACACTGGCCAGTGTTGCCGTAAATACCACACGATTTAACAGTGCCCCTGTAAATATTGGCATCTTTATGACCAATCAATCGACACGACTAAATTTAACTCTTCATCTATAATGCAGTAAATGACCGTCCAACGTCGCTAATAGAGGTTATTCATAAAGAATATTTGCTTCTTTCACCGAAAATACACAAATTGTTAAAAGTCATTATGCAATCCAATTCTGCAGAGTAAATGTTTGGTGCCAATATACCAAACTAGTGGCTCCATGAGCTGTAGACCTCACGTTAAAAAATAGCTGAAATTGAATGTTTTTAAAAAACAAATAACACATAATAGATATTAGTTTTGAACTAGTTAAATAATAGTTTATATTACATTACATGCTACATAACAAGTGTGCTATAAATGCAATTATGCAGTGAGCGTTTTCATCAATAGTGGCAACAAGCAGTCGGCAACTCTGCACCCACCGCGCAGCATTCCACACGTGCCCGTACAGCGAGTACAGTAAACGTTTCGCGTTACTCGGAAACATGTTCCTATTTCAATTTTCATCCGAAACCAGTTTATTAGTGTTAGCCGTCAGAGACCGAAACAGCCGTCAGCGTTGTTATGGTTAGGCTCGCTTCCGCTATATGTAGCTAGCTGCAACTCTCGAGCCACATGCACTTAGCCACGGAACGAGGAACCACATACCGTTCAAAACACGGATCGTCGACTTGTAAAAATAAACACACTGCTTTAACCGTAACGTATAGGTACAATATATTTTTGTAGCCGTAATAGCTATCTATAACGATACCGTATTCGTATAGTAGCGTAGAAAATTGGCATCAAGGTTGTCTGCGTACCGTTAAATATGAGAGAAGCATTCGTGGAATCCATAAAGCCTTATATTTAGATGGTAAAACAAATGTAAAGGAGTTGTCAATGGTGCCGGAACTTCACGCATGGGCGCCGACCTTGCCCCTTCCTGCGCCGGCAAACCGAACGGTCTCGCAGACCATGCCAAGGTAGATTGGCTGCTCTATACCATACCTACATACAATTAGTATGCATACAATTATAATATCTATAATTCACATAGGTGACATAGATATCTCAAGTTGTAACTTTGTAACTAAAGTTACTCTCACAAGTCTATGCTCACATTGGTTTTACAATGTTATTTTTTTTATTTACTTTAATATTTCAATTCATTACGTTACAAAAGCCATAAGGTTTTCTCTATCATTGAACCATCCGGCAGGCAGAGGATTTACTTGTTATGATACAAAACGCCTGTGAACCTTAAAAAATTAAACCTGTTAATTAAAAAAATGTACTGTAATGATTAACATTTTACGTTTCCAGTCCTTCCCAGTAGTAAGCATAATTTACTCCTCATTGATCCTTCTGAGCTATAAAATAATACTTATACCTAGTTTCCACGACAGATTAATTCCGCTCAAGTGCAGCGTGGGAAAGCTTGTTGTTTTAATGTAATGGGTGCAAAAACTGTGAGTAGGGGCAGCGACCCCCGCAAGTGCATAGGGGCGTGACAAGTGGCCCTATCCGCGACCCTGCGAGCGCCCTTTACGAGGGCCCCACTCAATACATACATATTGACATTCCAACAGCGCAAGTGTCTCGGTGACAGAATGCCTTTACACCCTGCAAGTAGTTGAGAAGATCAACAAATTATAAACCGAAACTTCTACAAAATCGAAAGGGTTTTTTTACTAAGAAGAACGCTAGACGAAGACTCTTCAATAGAAGTGCGTTTTCGGTGGTGCTTCTATCTTGAAGTTGAGGACGTTATTATCCTTTATGTTAAATACATATTTCATAGAACAAACATATTTACAAAAAGGTTCGCACGCACACACAATACAACGCTTACCGACTTCATATTTGAATTCAAATACCATATTGTAACGGGACGGGACACAAAGTGGTGGGCACGCAAGGTGCATAAGACGCGGATGTGACATTCATTCAACGCGACTATCGCGTGTTGAACTAACTCCAGTTACGGCAGTTCGTGAAACCCGACGTCTGCGAATTGTGCGATTCTGTTGATAATCGCGAGTCGACCCGCGCCTGCCAGCCGGGCCTGAGAACTGCCTCCGTTGTGTAGACTCACATGTCTCTTATGCAATGCAATGCATCTGTACTGTTATAGTCGGTCACG
This sequence comes from Agriphila tristella, assembly GCA_928269145.1. NCBI lineage: Eukaryota > Metazoa > Arthropoda > Insecta > Lepidoptera > Crambidae > Agriphila > Agriphila tristella. The sequence goes on along the minus strand of OV743436.1, from coordinate 21,344,696 downwards.
CAAAACTAATTGATGTAAAATCTTCTTCACATCGTGCAGCCCCGCGCAGTGTCAACTCACTCCTTATCTCAGAGACAGCTAACATTTAAAACGGGTTTTGTTTGTATCAACGGTGCCCTCGTTTGTAGACGGACAAGTTTTAGATCACCTTTATCAATGTGGAAAGGGTGATGTTAAGCACTTTTAAGCGACCACTGCTATACTACTTCTCTGCTTTACATTTTAATTTTATGGAAAGTCTATGAAAGCTGTTCATGCGGTGGCGTATTATATATGCGCTGGCTATCCGAAAATTCACTGCGGAAGCATTAGACATTATGACTAAAATAAGTAAACATGTTTAATCCACACTTATGTTACTTAAACATTTGAAAGTAACTCTTTCTGTCTGTTTGTAACCTTTTCACGCCTGAACTACTGAAACAATTTAGTTTAGTTTTGATAAAGACAAATTGGACCAAGGAGAAGAAACGAAGAACATAAGTTACCTATTGCCTTTTGGAAAATTAATTTTGAAGGGGATGAAAATAGGGTTCAGTCGACAAATGCCAACTTTAACAAATGCCAACTTAGTTTAAAACGCCAAATTCTACAAATGCCCACTTCTACAAATGCCAAATTTTACAAATGCCAACTTCTACAAATGCCAACATTTAGTTGTAATATTTTCAATCACTTTTTGATATATATTTTTGGGTTTCCATATTTTTTTATAATTATTTATTTATTAACCTTCTCCATATTTATGTGATCCTGGTACTTTGGAGACGTTTTCATTACGAAGGAAAGAAAAAACCAAAATTGATTAAAAATACACTATTTAAACGCAAATATATATATTATCAAAAAGTGATTGAAAATATAACAACTAAATGTTGGCATTTGTAGAATTTGGCATTTATAGAAGTGGGCATTTGTAGAATCGGACATTTGTAGAATCTGGCGTTTTAAACTAAGTTGGCATTTGTCGACTAAACCGATAGACGTGTTCGTCTGGGGACTTGAACAAAGAAATCGCGATTACTTTTGTCTATGAATTCTAAAAGAACTGCCCCCCTAGCCAAAGTAACATTTGCAAATTTTCGCTATCGCTTCGCTTCGAAACATGTATGGATTTGACGTTTAAAAATTCGATTGTTAACGAAATCTTATGTCAATCCCATACATGTTTCGAAAGCGAAGCGATAACGAAGATTAGCGAATGTTACTTTGGCTAGGCCCTCTGTAATCAATTCTGTACCTCACAGCCGCAAGTTATTCGAATAAGTTAGAATTTCCGATATTAATTAAAAAACATACATAGGTACATAACAAGTTAGCGTCTCGTCGCACAGTGTTATTAATAAGCGGAATGCAAAGGAGTTCCACGTTAAGTCGTAATATGACTCACATTGCAAGCACGCGAGAGTTGCCCTCGACCATCGAGAACCTGGCCGACTTGTATAAGGGTCACAAAGAACCGTTAATATCTAGCATTACTCTATGAACAACTTATACAACATGTTAATGAATGAACCAAAAATGGGAAAACCGTTTCATCAGACCATCAAACTGAACAACTTTTACAATGGGACCAATTCTGAAATTGCGAAAAAAAAATCTGCTGTTTCATACAAAAATAAATACGAAACAAAATATGATGTATATCAAAATGTACCTATGAAACAGCAGATTTTAGAGATAGTTCCAAAATAAAAGTTGTTCAGTTTGATGGTCTGATTATGATGTTTTCCCATCTTTGTTCATTGATTAACGCCCAGTATAAACATAACAGCGATCGGCTACTTCATACACTAAAGATAACTTTTTTTAATTAAACCATCAATTCAACCAACGCATTTAAAGTAAGACACAAGAATTTACATTTCAAATTCTATCTAATAATCTTATTAATGTGGTAAACTCCTCTATCCTCCAGCTAAATATGAACAGAGAAAATGCTAAAAGTAACTTTCACTCTTCTAACAAATTAAGAAATTATTGCCAAATAACGTCTTCTTTAATAATAGTTAGAACGGTAGTTACGGATAAGAGGCACCTGCTCGAGACCTGCGCACATTCCTTTGAAACTAAACGTGACATTATACCAGAATCAAATTACAACAAATCAACTCCGCTTCAATATGTATATCATGTCTCACGTGCATTCGGAATACGGATTTTATATCTACCGCGACGTTTGTCGGGTAACAAAATATGAGATCAAATTTAAGAAACCAGAAACAAACTGTCAACGAAGATATTTAATAGCATCAGATTAGAGAGCAAACAAGTTGGCAAAGTGATAGTAGGGCAATGTTAGTAGTCGGGTTTCGTTCCGACGCTTCAGTGAGAGGACGAAACATTGGCACTCAGCCGATCGCACAACCATTGTGGCACAACGTTGAACACCTCGACATCGCTGTTCGATGCGATGAAGAGAAAACCGTGACGCATGGCCTCTCCAAAGACATTAGCGGTCGGACAAATGACCATGACCGGACGCCGCGTTCACTCTCAATGAAAGCGGTATCGGAGCACGCCGTTTTATCACTAATCGATAAGGTTTTCCAAGAAGCCCCGAGTCATTCTTCAACAGAAAGGGAATAAGCAGGTACAGAGTTGTCTGACATAGTATATCGACCACGGGCACGTACGACACGAGGGTGAGCCGGAGCCTGGTACGGAGTGTGCCATGCAATGGGAACCGCTTCACCTCACGCAGCTCCCTTCAATAAACCTGACACGGAAAATGACATTTGGCCTGATTTTGATAAAGTTTGACTTGATTTATATTGATTTAGGTATTATGTAGGTAACAAAGATCGACTGGAAAGTTGATTTTATGTGCCCTATTTTTCAAACTAAGAATAAAGCTCTTGACATTTTATTATTTTGGGTTTAATAATTAACTAACTAGCTTGGTTAGTTTTTAATTTTATTTCTTATCTTTTATCAATATAAATTACATACTTTTCATCCTAACTTAAACCCTTTTTTACGTGCGTTAACTAAACAGCATTTGTCCGTGAAAACCAGTATAATTTGTTCTATCCAGTTTCGAGCACGGGATTGCTTAAGTACTTACACCACGCCATAACATAATAAATAGAATGGGTAAGTACCTATACGCAATCATCAAAAATTAGTAAACGGAGTAAGTGCAAAAGATAAAGGCAGACAATACAGTTCTTGCGCCATTTGTGCGCAGACAAAGCGTGATGCCATTACAAGCCATTGTTTTTACTACATTAGTATTGCAGTCGGATAAGTGTTAAATAATACGTAATTTTGTTATTTCCATATTGAGAATTACTTCTTTGTAAATAATGTGGGGTAATGAAATACAAGCACAAATTGGTATTGTTTCTTTCAATACATATTCGATTGTATTGAATGTGCAGAATGTACTGCAAGGCTGCAACAAATATCAGTCAGTTCAATACACTATGGGGGAAAAATCTTTGTTCTGTGTATAGTATTTTTTTATAGGTAGGGTAGGTACTAAAAAAACTGCAGGAACAAGATTCTTATTAAGGTTACTATAAAAAAGAGACATTACTATAAAAAAAAACAATCTTAAGATGGTCTCCCAGAATTTGACAATACATATTTGAACTCAAATAGTGAGGTCCCTACAATCTCAATGAATGTCAAATTCAGATATTATGACTTAATGGTCCTTCATAAAGTGGATGACGGCAGGATTTCAAAAATTATTGAATTTGGCTCGATACCTCAGACCAAATAAAAAAGGACCAAAAGGAAAAAAGACCCTTTTTTATTTGGTCTGAGCTCGATACTTAGTTTATTTTTTTGAAAAATCATGTGACTTTTAGCTTCGGTCACAAACTACATAATGTTAATGGGGGATCTAGAGTTGAGTGAAACCAAGGCTACCAGATCAGATACTGCATTTGGTTCGAAAATCATGAAGATTATGTAGGTACGGCTCTTTTTAAGGCAGGGGGAGAAACCAAACTCCTGCATTTTCCCAGCTATTTCATAACCCTAGAGGTGCCTAGCTAGTAGCTAGAGTATGCGGCCGGTGGCTGCAAGCGGCGCGGCGCGTTCCACTTGCAACCTAATTCAATTAGAAGCAATCGGCTTCAATGACGCGGCGAACTACACGAATGCTTCATCCCCCCTCTCCCTCTCGCATTTGCCTACGGTCACTGCTCACCCTACCCCACATACACATCTTTAATAATTAACTTAAGAGAATGAACCGCAACTTTAGCCTGTTAACGCTAACTTTATTGTGAATGTTCTGATCAATTTGATTAATCTTACGGAAACATCGTCGAGTCTAGTCAACAGAACAAACTAATCTAAGTGCCTATATGGAACAACCAGTCCAGTGATACAATATTTGCAACCGGCTAACATTTGCGCCGAAAGGTACGCCAGTCTTCCGGTGTGACGGTCACCTTGCGGTCAGGCAACATGATCTGCACTTCGAAGAAACAAATGAAAGCACCGACCACGCGGCGCGGCGCGGCGTGCGTGCCGAGCAAAAACTGGTTGTAGTAAAATGCCATTTTGCTGTCAGACGAAATCGTGAAAGTTAGACGAGTTTGACTTTAGCGAACTGGTTACGAGCATTGATGAACGAATCATTATGATGACGGTAAGCGGTCCCCAATCTATTGATAAGTAGAACATAGGTAAACGTTCAATGTTCTCTAGTACCTGATGATATCGAGTAGTTAATAGCTATCGATGCCGAAGAACCTGTCCATCCATAATAAAGTTGCGATTTTGTACCTGATACATTGGAAATATGGCAAATGTATCCAAACAATCACTATAATTTTTCATGTATGGGCACAAGTTCTTAAATTATACACTGGCCTGCAAAACTAAGTACTACAGAGGTCTATTTTCATACAAACGAGGTAACTTTGAAGCATTGGTTCTCCGCCCAGGATTAAACGTGGTGTGATCTGATGATGGCCATCCAGGGAGTGAATGGAGAAGATTCAGATCCCCATACACACCCAATAGATCTGATCAGCATTCTAAGAGCTGTAAGGATAAGAGTTACCAGTTACAGCATTTCCATACATTTTAATGCTATTTTCGTGGGTTTTTTAAACATATCCAAACAGCTCTTAGAATGCTGATCAGATCTATTGGGTGTGTATGGGGATCTGAATCTTCTCCATTCACTCCCTGGATGGCCATCATCAGATCACACCACTTTTAATCCTGGGCGGAGAACCAATGCTTCAAAGTTACCTCGTTTGTATGAAAATAGACCTCTGTAGTACTTAGTTTTGCAGGCCAGTGTATTACTCTGTACTGTACCTTTAGTACCTACCTAGCTAGGAAAGTAAGTTTTATATTTTCTTGACAAAGTTCATTGCGGATAAATAAACCAAGAATTTTAAAGTCGCACTGAAGTTTAATAAGAACTATCCCATAAGCGGTTAATATTAAAGGTGGGGGACGTAGTAGTATTAAGTATTCTGTGGTGCGGTGCTTAAGCATGCTTTACAGGTTTGTGAGCTTAGCAAGATGGATGACTGCCTCTGGCACTATGTTGATAGAGCGCCTCATGTTTTCTTACGGTGAAACCACCGCTCGCCTTGTGAGAAAGTATAAAGACGCAATCAACGAGAGAAAAGCGCTAGGAAACGGAGGCCGTCCGAGACGTCACTCTCAACTCAACAACTCGAAGGGCATCTTAATGGACTATTTAAATATTCAGGACTTCGAGAGCACCGGAATGACCCACTAACGACATTTACATTAACTAATTAAGCTGGAAATTATCTTTTTTTCAGCTGGCACGTTTACAGTACAATAATGCAATTTCACTACACTGTATGTTTAAAAATAAATTATAGAGAGAAAACACGATAATTTGCATAAGTAATTATTAGATATTCTACTCTGGTTTTACTAAGGAACAAGCCAGCCAGGCAGCGTGAAAAAGCTTACCAGCTTTATGGGGGATTTCGCAACTTCGGACGCAACAACAATATATTTATTTACTATTAATTTTCTGCGCTATTAAACACAGCATCAGTTTATTTTTACACAGTATCAGTATATCTGATAGACCCACTTGGGTATTTGAAGCTTTAGCATTTGGGCACGTTACATTATATAAAAAAGATATAAAAAATACTTACTTTATGATACGAGCTTGTCAAAGGCTTTCAGCGATATGAAGAAAGCGAAAGCGAAACTATGCCATATTATTATCTGAAACAAAACAAACAAATAAAGGTCATTTATCTCTATAAATAAATTACTCCTTTATTCTATTCGGAATAGAATTCTTCATATCTTATACTATATCTCTTTTATTTAGAGTACTTTCCCTCCACATTCATTTAAAAAATCCACCCATATAGCCATAAACTGAGCCTGAAATTTAACCTGGCGGAAGACAAAGACATTTGTGGAATGGATGCTATTCTAATAGTGCAGGAAATGTATGAACGTGAATAAGTAAGGTACAATAGTGTTCGATTGGTCCAAAAGTAACCTAAATCTTTTAAATATTATTTTCAGAAACAGCCTATCTATAGTCTAATTTCAAAAACTATCGCAATCGCTTTCAGGATTTAACACATTGATGCTTCGTTTTGGCACAAATAAAAACTTACCAAAGAAATGCAGCAATGTGTCAGATCCATCTGTGAAAAGAAAGCAATTGCGATACACTTTTAATTTAGACAATTAGACCCCGGATTAGTTTGTTTTGTTATAATAAGATGTTTTATTATTAATAATAATGTTATATTAAGATGTTAAGAGGAAACACCACGGTCAAGAGATTTGAAAAATTTATATAGAAATTTGACAAAATCAACGTTTCGTCCCCTGTTTCATCCAAAATTAAAACGATTTAAACGATTTTTTCATTAAAAATAAAGAAAAGCTTTTAGTTCTTTGTTCCTATGTTTTGCTTTTTTATTTAATTTCGTCATAGGTACTTGATTGCTGAATATCTAAATAATGTCATTTTTTTTCAAGTTTCTTAAGATTCATATTTTGTTTATTAATAATTTATGAAAAAAATTCACAGATTTTACAGTCCCCGCAAGAATCGGAGCATTGAAAATGAACACCAAAATTTACGAAAAACCAAAATCAAATCAAATGCAGTCCTTCATATTATATTTTTAAAGTTACCTAGGTAGTACCTAATTACCCTATTTATTTTTACGATTGTGACACTCGGCTCCGCCTCGTGTCACAAAAGCGCCCGCTGACTGCCTCGACGCAGCCGAAATATTATTAACCGATTTTCAAAATTCCAATGAATGCACTTCTCGTCTGCTTCTGCATCTTTTAACACTATTACCATGACAATCGGTCAATAATCATAGAAGCTACATCACTTTTTATGTACGGAAACAGCCGTTTTTCTACAATTCCAAATCTAAAGGGACCACCTACAGGTCACAATTATTTACCGATTTTCAAAATTATTTCTTGATTTGGTAGCTAAACTAATACCTTAGGACCCTTTTTTTATTTTTTTCTTAAGTCGGTTTTTTTTCTGAAATATTTACAAACACCCCCAAAAAAACCCGGAATTTTCGGAATTTTACAAAATTTAAAAAAAAGTTACCAGTAAATTTTCAAAATTCAAACGTTCACAGGTGTCTCGATAAATTCCTCAACTGTTGGTACTATTCTCATCTCGATCCTCTCAAAATCCTCGGAGATATGGCGAAAAATACGTCTTAGGCGATTTGCATCTGATAACCATTTTCAATGGTAAAAGGAAAACATAGGAACACAGCCAAATCCTTTCTTTAAATTTTAATGATAAAAGTATTTAAATCGGTCTTGTTTTAGAAGAGGAAACAGGGGACTACGAAACGTTGATTATGTCAACTTTCTTATAGGAATTTTTCAATTCTCTCGACCGTGTTGTTTCCGCTTAAGGCTTTAACATGGCTCAATCCGAGCGGGTCGATCCGTGATGGTGTGAAATCGAACGTAACTCTACTCACTTTGGGTTCAAATCAGTGCGCGTTCCAACGCGGGCGGCGGTTGCGTTAAGAACTAGCACCGAATTCTCAATTTTTACATGTTTTTATTAAATTTCTTCGCATTCAAGTTAGTAAAAAAAAAATATTGAAGGTTTTAACATCGTCGATTTTTATGTGTTGGTTTTAACATTAACGAATGTTCTGTTTCCGAGAAATTTTGCAAGTAGGACCAGAAACAGGGTCCACGGAATATTTTTTTACATCAAAGGTGGTAACATTTTTACAAATGCTTTCAATTAAATCTATTGTGTATTATTCCAAGTACATTATATATTTTTTCCATTATAGCTTCACGCGCGTAATCTTTCAATAATTTGAATTGAATATTGGGATTTGACCCTTCTTAGCGCCTTAAGAACGAAGATGTCGAAAACTTAAAGATCCCGAGCGAGAGCTGCGACAATGACTGGTATTACACTGACTGAGTCAACACACGGCAGCGTGCAATCTGTGAGTCATTGAGGCAACGACCGGGAGGTTCTCTGAGGTACACTACACTATCACCTTTATGCTATTTGCTATTAAGACAAAACAGAGATGAACCTTTACATCTGTAAACATAATCAAAAGAGATTTTGATAACAAATCGGGCTATTTTAGGCCGGCCGGATTCAGAATTAATATTTTGACACTCTTTCATTGCTCTAGCCTTCAAACCAGGAAGTTTTTAATATTCCGTTAAAAAAATCCAAAGTTTTACTTACAACTAAAAAAGCATGAAGGGATCTTCGTCTTGTAATTCTAAATACTTATCAGAAACTACGTCGGGCCAAAGATTTAAAATCTTTGCGTCGGGCTAAAAATCATAACCAACGTAGCTACCTACATTGAAGCTAATACAATTAATATTTCAAACGCGTTCGCATTCAATACAACTTCATACAGTCCCTCCCTGCCTACTTATAATGTGTTTTCATCAACTTCGAATACTGGCACGTATCATCCATGATTTCCAATGATTAATAAGTATAAAATATTCAAACATGTAACGGCAAACGGAGTTAAAACATACATGTACATACACTCACGCCTGTTTCCCATGGGGGTAGGCAAAGACTATGGATCGCCACCTGCTACGATCCTTGCACACTTCTTTCGCTTCATTCACATCCATCAATCTTTTCATACATGCCCTGCGGTTTTTTAAATAGAAGTTTTGTAATCCGAAACTGGCAAATTTTCGAAAGATGGTGTAAGGTGTAAACTGACGAAAAATATTAATAGTTACCTGTTATTTACTGTTGTTTTCAAAGGTAGGTATTAGGAAGTTAGAAGTACCTACCTAGATAACGATAACAATGTTTGTGTGGAATACATGTGAGAATATCAAACACTCGCACCTTTTTTCCTACTACAGCAACCAGTGTCGAAAATGTATGATTTTGTTTTGTAATCAAAATATGTACGTGGGTGGCGATGTGACTTGAATTATTGCCTTTTCAATTTTTCATATGAATAGATTTTTGATAAATTATTATGGCAATATATTGTTTTAATTTTTTTTTTTTCCATGGTTATTGACGTTAATAGAATAAACTATGTCGGGATTTACACCATGTACCTGTTTATTTTTGAGACTCCGATATTTCGGCGCAGTTACATGCGCCATGATCACGGAAGAACTGTCGATTGTTGCGTGCGGGTAGATGTTATTGGCAGACGAATCGGTCTACCCTCCGTCTAGTTCTTTTATTACTACGTTCGATACCGGTACCACTGTCTGCAAACTCACTATTCACTCGAATTTGTTCTCGACACACGACACTCACTGTAGCTATGGGCAGTCCAGTAGCCCCAGTGGTAGCCAACCTCTGGATGGAACATTTTGAAGAACAAGCCCTCGCGACTGCACCTGCCGAGATCAAACTATGGAAAAGGTACGTTGATGATGTTCTCTGCATAATGAAGGAAAACAAACAGGATGTTGAAGGTTATCTGGCATATTTAAACAACATTCATCCGAAAATAAAACTAACCTGTGAGATGGAGGTAGACAGAAGCTTAGCATTCCTAGATGTCAAGATTAATGTGCGCGCTGACGGTACACTCAGCCACTCTGTATACAGAAAACCCACACACACAGATCGTTACCTCAAAGCTACTTCGCATCATCATCCTAGGCACCTAAACTCTGTCGTGGCATCACTAACAAACCGTACATATGATCTTTGTGATGATGAACACCTGGACAAAGAGTTACAACACGTGCGCCATGTCCTGCAGAGCAATGGATATTCAGGAAAGCTTCCACCTAGACACACGAAAAAGCACCAGTTACAGAGGCAGGATGTAGATAGACAGCCAGTATTTTTGCCATATGTAAAGGGAGTGACAGATAAGGTCTCAAATATTTTGAAAAAGTACGCAATAAAAACTATCTTCACTCCTTTGAAAAAGGTATCGCAATGTCTACGGTCCCCGAAAGATAGTTTTCCTTTGGAGAAACCTGGCGTTTATAAGATCGACTGCAGTTGTGGTAGCTCATATATCGGCCAAACTAAACGCACAATAGCATGCCGTATAAAGGAGCACATAAAAGCGGTCAAAAACAACGATACGCAAAAATCGGCCATTGCTGAACATTTAATTCATTCGGACACAAATCACTGGATCGAGTTACATAACCCCCAGATTATTTCAACAGAACGCCACTACATACCAAGAATGGTCAGGGAAGCGATTGAAATTACCAAATACAAAAATTTCAATCGTGAGGATGGGTTTAAATTGTCGAGTGTCTGGAATCCAGTAGTCCGGTTGTGTAAAAACAACAAAAATAGAAAAAGTGCCGTTCCGCGTACAGATACAGTGAGTGTCGTGTGTCGAGAACAAATTCGAGTGAATAGTGAGTTTGCAGACAGTGGTACCGGTATCGAACGTAGTAATAAAAGAACTAGACGGAGGGTAGACCGATTCGTCTGCCAATAACATCTACCCGCACGCAACAATCGACAGTTCTTCCGTGATCATGGCGCATGTAACTGCGCCGAAATATCGGAGTCTCAAAAATAAACAGGTACATGGTGTAAATCCCGACATAGTTTATTCTATTAATTATTATGGCGTTAGGTATCCTCAAATCTCAATATTCAAATTATTATTATAACTAGTAGCTCCGTGAGCTGTAGACCTCGCGATAAAAAGTGGCTCAAATTGTACAAAAATAAAATGTCGCCATGAAGTTTTCAAAGCACACAGTACGTGAGTATTCGCAGCTAGATGGTACTTCTAATTTTGATCATTATTCGAAATGGATGAATATCTTTTTAGATAAATTTGGAAAAACTGGCTTGACTAAACAGTTTTATATAATTAATTATCGAACCTGCTTACAATATTTCACCAGAATCGGTTGAGAAACGCGACCTGTAGAGGAGAACAGACAGCGCCGGTAAGCCGGACTGAAATATGTTTTTGTTACATATCTCTGTCATTTAAAAAAAAGCTGGCTTGACAAAAATAATCTATTCAATTTTCAAACCTTCCTACAAAATTTCACGAGAATCGGTCAAAAAATGCGAGTGGTCACTATTGAAAATGGCAGTACCTACTGACTAGCCTGCCTTCATGGAAAATTAAGATTTGGATCAAAAGAATAAATAAAAAAATATTCTAATGTTAGGAGTACATCCAGTCAATAAAAGGGTCGATCAACTTTAAGTGTCTTATCACTTTTCCTGTCCCCAAACATAGAAGTATTTTTTTTTGTAAAACTATCTTATACTTAAATAATGGTTTGGGTTAAATGTAACACATAAAGTATCATTTTGGTAATAGAAATAAATATGTTGTTTACATATTAGTTCGTATTTTAACGGTTGTCCAGTTGATATCGATGTCTCTTTTCATTGTATGAAATTTCAACTGGGCAACCTATACAATACGAACAAATAAGTATGTAAATAATATATTTATTTATGTTACCAAAATGATAGATACTTTATTTCTTAAGTTTAATTACTTATTTAATTATAAGCTAAAATTTTCCTTTATTTTTTATCAAAACCATAGGACAAATAAAAGTTGATTGACCCAAAAAATCAAAATAATTTGGCAAATTTCATACTCTTTATAATGAGTAAGTACACGTACAGGTACAGAAACATTCGATTACATACTAAAAAAACTCAAAATTACAACGATAAACTGCTCCGTTTCCATATTCACGCGCGGCAGAAACAAAACTGTTTGATTTGGTCGCTCGGTGCAAGAGCTGCCGCCGCGCGCGCCGCTCACCGCCGCTCGGGATTGTGGCCGCCTCCATACTCGCCAGTACATTTGTTTCGTTCTCTCGCCGCCCCTCTCGCCGCCGCCGCGCGCCGCTCGACTCGCGCCGCCCCGCAATCGTCACCTCTCGCCGCTGCCGCGGTAAGCGTGGCATACCTCGTACATGTTCCTACATTTGTTTTTGCCTCTTGCCGCTCGCCGCCCCGCAATCGTCGCCTCTCGCCGCCGCCGCCGTTTTCGTGGCCAGGGGGGTAGAAGAGAACGGACAGAGCTGGAATGACGGACTGAAATTGATTTTTAACATAACTTTGCCCATTTTTTTTTTTATAATTTTCGATCCTGCTCACAAAATTTCAAGAGAATCGGTTGAAAAATGCGACCGGAAGTGAGAACAGACAGCAGGACATACGAAAGAATTTTTGCCCAAGCTGAAGCAGAGACGCTTCGCTCGCACTTCATGCTCGCTCGGTCATTTATCGTATGAAGATTGGTGGCCACCTCTAGTGCTATATTCATACTAGCGGCCGCCCGCGGTTTCACCCGTATGGTTCCCGTTCCCGTACTATCCAACGTTTTAATCTAGGCTATCTACTATCTGTGTGCCAAAGGAGATTGTTCTAATTCGCCCCAAAACCAACAAGCATTTGAAATGTACCTAAATTTTTATTATATTTTAATATACGATTTGAGAATTATAATTACAAGCGGACACTGCGAAACATTTAATACACTTTTAAAAGTACTTTAATTTTTATACCATGAAATCCGCCATTTTTTAAGACAATTATTGTCGTTTGCATTGATTGATTGACATTAGATACATTCCAGGAGGCTAATCGCTGAGTCATCGATCGCTATAGAGTACATTTTAACCATGGAAAGTAAATTATTAAACATTATAAAGATAAAATACTTTCCATGGAGGTGCATTCTAGCACAGGCTAATCGCTGAGTTAACGATCACCACAGTTTACATTTTAACCATGGAAAGTAATTTGTTTAAATGTTCAATTTTATTACTTTCAATGATTTAGCGATTCGTTTGTCGGAAAGCACCCAATATATCTTGTGGTGATCGATGACTTAGCAATTCGTCTGCTGGAATGCACCCATTGTCAGTTCAGTTCATTTAGTGATGGATGATAGGTGTCACGAAAACATCGATATTAGTGTCAATATATCTGAATAAGCATATCAAGTTTTTCAGTTTAAATCCGTTCTTTAATGAATTTTCTTGGTATGTAGTCTTAAGAAAGATATTTTTTTCAAATAAATTATATAATTTTCAAAGAGCTTTTTATAGATGGCGTTTATTAAAAATAACCTCAAAATCTGTTCATTCTCTTTAAATAAAAATGTTCACAGAAGTGTCCGTGGGAAAACATTGTCCTTATGGGCTTATACGAGTCATTTACGATTAGAAAATAATGTTTTCTCTGCTGTTGGCTCTGGGGCGAACAATGTATGGGCGTAGAACAATCTCCTTTTAACCAAATCCGTTCAGTAGTTATTGCGTGATTGAGGAACAAACATCCAAACCCACAAACTTTCACATTTATACTATTAGTTCCTAGGATGACAACATTCGGGACCGACGCCGACGGTTTAACGTACCCTCCGAAGCACGGAAGCGCTCAGTTGTAATGTAATGGCACTTAACGGTCACCCATCCGACACCCGACCGGACCGAGCGTTGCTTAACAAACGTGATCGAGAACGATCAGTCTGTCAAGCTCCGCCCGAGCGCTTTTTGTTTATTGCCAGAGGTACAGAGAAGGACATAGAGTACCTTTCATCCTGAAAAAAGTATTGTTCCCGAGGGATAGCAAAAACCTTTCCACGCGTGAATATCAAATACTAGTAATTAGTTAGTAGTTAAATAGTTAGGTACTATAATAATGTTTTATCTTCTGTTAAGAATATTGATAATTTATTATCTATCACTACACATTGTTAAACAAAGTCCCTCGCCGCGTCTGTCTGTCTGTCTGTTCGCAATAAACTCAAAAACTTCTAAACGGATTTTTATGCGGTTTTCACCAGTATATAGAGTGATTCCTGAGGAAGGTTTAGGTGTATAATAAGTTGCGCTTTAATGTAAGTTGGCAGAAATATGTCGATAATTGTTGAAGAAGTCGGAAAAAATTAAGCCATCTGGGAGCTTGCATCGAAAACGCTGCGTTAAACCTTTTGAGCTATAACCACAGAATGAATAATTAACAAAATTATGTATGATGGAATTGTTTTCCTCTTTTATAGATCTACAAAAAAGTCCACGATGGCATATATCTATCTTTTGAGAATAACTTATATTAACCATTATATCTTCTAAAAAATTGGTCACGTACAATGTGGTAATTTAGAAAGCTATTTAGAAGGATACAGTATTAATCTTTATCAACTTAAATACGTTAGTTAGTTTAAGCATTTTACGCACATTATTTTAACCTTTTACACCATTGCATATAAATGAATATCTTAGGAGTTATCGCAAAAAATTAACGCGTGCGAAAATAAATTCAAGCGCGATTCTTACATAGATGACGGAACGGGACTCGAACGGGATGGAAGAGACTTTTGAAGATTAGAGGTTTTCTTTTTGGGTGGTGTTGGAAGGTCGCATTTGGCAAAAAAAAGGAAGGAACCGATGCGAAGCGAGGGCGGGTTGCTAGTTATGAATAGGACAGGACTGCCACCTTTCAACAAGAGCAGATCCGAAGATTTTCAAAAAATCGCTATATTTTTTTTTTTAAATCGAAATAGGTAGGTAAGAACTATTTATTTAAATTAAATAAGTTGCCCACATCTATGTAAGAGAGTACGCCTGTCTAGGATGCACAAAATGCCTGATTTTTATAAAAAAAATGCCTGTATGTATACGATTTTTTTTTACCAGTTTCATCCACTAATCAGATTCTTGCCTGACTATATTGTACATATTATTACTATAGTAATAAAAAGCCGCGCAGCGTGATTTAGTCTGTTTCATGTACATTATAAAAAAACGGCCGCGCAGCGCGATTTTTAGTCACTTTAATAAGGCTGAGTAATAGGGCTGCCACCTTTCGACAAGTGCAGACCCGGAGTTTTTCGAAAAATCGTATTTTTTTGTTAAATAAATCATAGTTTAGGTAGATAATTAATCTGTCCAATGGAAAATAATGGCCGCGCAGCGCGATTTTTGGTCAGTTTTATCCACTAATCTAGTAATGTTGCCTGTTAATAGTAAAAAACAGCCGCGCAGCCCGATTTTTGGTCAGTTCCAACCACTAACCCTGTAATTTTGCCTGTTAACAGTAAAAAACGGCCGCGCAGCGCGATTTTTGGTCAATTTCATCCACTAGTGTTGCATGCCTACAGTAAAAAAACAGCCGCGCAGCGCGAGTTTTAGTCAGATTCATGCACTAATCTAGTAATCTTGCCTGTCTACACCAAAAAACGGCCGAGCAGCGCTATTTTTGGTCAGTTCTATCCTTGTAATCTTCCCCGTTAACAGTAAAAAACGGCCGCGCTGCGCGATTTTTGGTCAGTCCCAACCACTAACCTTGTAATCTTAACTGTTAACAGTAAAAAACGGCCACGCGGCGCGATTTTTTGTCACTTCCATCCACTAAACTTGTAATCTTGCTTATTAAAAGCAAAAAACAGCCGCGCAGCGTGATTTTTGGTCAGTTTTTCCACTAATCTAGTAATATTTATTTCCTGTTAAAGTAAAAAAAAAATCGGCCGTGCAAGGCGATTTTTGTCCTGTCAGATGGTATCACTAGGTACTTACGTACGGTTGACTTTCGCTCGCGCCACCTGGAGACTTCGATGTTAAACCCGTAGCCCGGACATCCACTAGTCAAACCCGTAGACTCCGGGTCAAACCCGGAGAGGTGGCAGCCCTACTGAGTAATAAGGCTGCCGGTAACGATCATTTGCGATTGTCAATTTTTACGTCATTGACGCACATTGATGCGAAAATTGATCGTTTACGCGTGCAATTGAAGCGATTGTCATTTGCTCGAACAATGGCATTGACGAAAAAATTGACAATCGCAATTGATCGTTACCGGCGGGCTTTACACTAATCTTGTAATCTTGCCTGTCTTGTCTACAGTAAAGAAACGGCCGCGCAGCGTGATTTTTAGTCACTTTCACTTTCATCCACTAATCTTGTAATATGTGGTTTCATCCGGGCGGGAGGGGAGAAGGGTAGCTCACCGCGGGCTTGCGTAATTGGAGCATGTATGTGAGACCCGCGAATTCAAAAATGCCTGTCTCAGCTAAGCACCGTCCACCGCACGCCTGTCAAAATGCTGCAAATGCTTGTCACATGGTAACTCTAGATACGGTTAGCTTTTGCACGCGTAACCCGGACACATCGATGTTCCGTAGCTCGGATATGCACCATTCAAACCAGGAGAGGTGGCAGGCCTTACCAGTGGTATTACCTTTTTTTATAGTGAGGGCAAATACACTCTTTAGGTAATTAGGTATACCATATCTTGTATGCTGGGCGCGGTCAGTTAGCAGGAAGCCACTCCTGGTCTGTCTCTCGCCGCCCCCGGGTCACCCGTCGAGCCTGAATAGTAGACTGGGTCTGCTAGGCTGGTCGGGATCTGGGGGGGTTCTAACCTCTCCCCAGGGGAGAGGGAGAGAGCCTCCTCCCGATCTCCCCATAAGGTTACCCGCTTAGGTGGGCTGACCAGATGGGATGATCAAGAGCAGGCACCACTACCAGCTAAACCCCTCAGCCAGTGGTATATACAGGGTGTCCCAAAACTTTGCCACACGAAGGGAAAGTACCTTAAATATTGAAGATAGGAAATTTTACTGAAAGAATACTTCATTTGGTTTTTAAAAATAATTGGAACTGCATTCAAAGATTTTTGAAAAATCGCCTGCCTTAACCAGGAATCGAATCCACGAAAAACGAAAAAAATTGTTGTATTTATTTTTACGATACCAATCGAAAGGGTAACTCATAAGGAATGTTTTTTCTTAAGTGACACAGCATCGTAAACAAAGGGAAGACAATGAAATTTAAATTTAAATTTAAATTATTAAGGATTGTATCAATTTGTATCGAATCGTATGCGATTAAAAAAAAATCGTTGAATGCAGTTTCATTTCTTTTTAAAAATAAAATGAAGTCTTCTTTCAGTAAAATTTCCTATCTTCAATATTTAAGGTACTTTCCCTCCGTGTGGCAAGTTTTGGGACACCTTGGATATGTACATGTTCTAAGTACCTACCCCAAGTGTAACAAATCAGAATTTAAAACTGCCAAACCAAGAGAAAATCGCTACTGACTTTGAAGCCAGACTATCATCATTAAGAAGCTCGATGGCGCAGTAGGTGGCTCAGCTTATTATACCTGCAATTGCTGCTGTTAATCGAGGGGTTCCCAAACTTTTTTCATCGCAGCACCCTTGCTAAAAAAATTCGCGGCACACCTACTCTTAAAGTGGTTTGACCATTGTGAAAATAAGAAAACACAATGCTCAATACTCAACACATGAAACTGTTTTAATGATTTTTTTATTTCAATTTAATTATCCTATACCTTTAAGTTTATAGGAAGTTTTGTCCATTATGTCACCTGTTTTGTCAACTGATGCTGTAAGTTTGTATCTGTTTTTTATGTAACGCATATGTTGAGAATGCAGAATATTTAGTGAAAATTAAAGAATGAATCGGCACCGCTGTCATATGCTGGTGGCACCACTGGCATACGCTCGTGGGGTGCCGCGCCACCTACTCTGGGAACCCCTAGGTTAATTAACTATTGCTAGGGTTGGTCATCGGATATAATTATGTGACCAAACATCTATCATCTCTAGTTTCTCTGTTGTGGTTACAAGGAAGAATTAAGTATTTGTTCAACTTGATTTTTACTTATTTCTTTTAAATAAATTGGATATTACATAAAAATTTGATTAATCAATAGGGGTTTGTTCTTACTATTTCGAATTTAGATACGTAATGCTAAATAACATGTTTTTGGGATGTATTTTTTTGATCTGCCATTAATCTAAATAGTAAGAAAAAAAATTAGCTGTATAATTAATTATCTTATTTGGCCAGCAAACAAATATTTGGATTGCATTAAATTAAAATCAGGCAGCAAACCTTGATCTGCAAAGAGTCATAAAATGGTCAGCAATTTAATACACAGTTGGAGAGCAAAATTATCTAATTGGTTAACAAAATATCTAATAGTCAGTTAACAGAGAAAACTGAGGAGAAAGAGGCAGGGGTGGGGAGGGGGATGGTGGATAGACATGGGATATGGGGTGGGGAGGGGGATGGTGGATAGAGAACGGATATGGGGTGTGGAGTATGGAGTATGTGGTGGTATATAGGGTTTGGATATGTATGGGGATGGAGTATGTGAGATGGGATAGCCCATCCCCCTATACGTATTCAGTATCAGACGTAGGTACGTACATCGCTCAGCAAAATTTTATTAAACGTGGATCACTGAATTGCTCAAAAAAAACATACTAAATGCAGATCACTGAATGCATCTAAAAAAATTTGGAGCAGACCAGTATGCATGAAATTAATTGCTGATTGATTTAGAAATATTTGCTAACACACGATTAAAGTTTATTTTTTGATGTCAGGATTCAAAAGCGTTTTATTGTGGTCTACTAAACCATTTTTGGAAAGTTATTTCATGAAACTGAACAGGTATTCTGCTTATCCTTACTTGTCCTATTTGTTAAACAATTTAAAACCAACTCCCCATTCATTTATAAAATACAAATATAGAAATAGGTATAACAATAATATGATGACTACACGGGAAGAATAAGGAATGCGTTTTTTTAGATATTGAACAGTTAATGACAACTCACATTTGAAGTTTGAAAAGACTGGCTAATAACGAGGAATTTCTGAGCGTAAAAATATTAGTTTTCCACGAAATCTAATTACTGACATTCCTTGTTCTTCCCGAGTGGTCTCCAAATGGTTTTACACATATAGATTACAAAATAATTTGTTAATTATTAATGTCGATTTGATATAATTTTAACATGTTGGCTGCCATATGAGTGTACCGGTAGTAAATTGTGGGGCAAATAACAAATACTACGAGAATAGTTTGCAGTCAACATGTTAAATACCAATTGCTGTCAAAACTAAATAGGACAAGTACATGCCCATTCACACAGCCATCCATTTTTAAGGTCTGTTTTAATGAATATGTTTTTATTTGGCAATGGCATGTGTATTTGTATGAGCATGTTCACACACAACACAATATATTGAATCCAGTAAAAATAGCGATCCATTTTACTTTTAGGATTTAACTATTTTCCAATAGTTAAATCCAATTATGGTTCCAATTATTAATTCCAATAATGGTTAAATCCATTTAACTTACAGGTTCATTATATTAGATACCTTATTATTTGGGGGCCATCCATAAATTACGTCACACAAATTTTGAGATTTTTACCCCCACTCCTGTCCTTGTTACATCTGGTCACATTTGTGAGCCCCCCTCTCCCTAGTGTGTATTTTCAATTTTACATCTAGAAATAATTATTATGTTTCTACAAATAAATTAAAATAGATTTTGAAATGTGACGTCACAAATTTTAGGACTCCTCCCACCCCCTTGTCACACAATGTCACAATTCGTCGACCCCCTCCCTCCCCCTTAACATGTGACATAATTTAAGGATAGCCCATTGGCAATGGCGTATGTAGTTGTACGAGTGTGTTCACAAACAACACAGTATATCGGATCTAGTAAACATACAATCCAATGCGTTATTCATAGCAACAGGTTGGATAAAAACAGGGTTTGAAATTATGAAGATAAATATGCCCCTTGATAATAATCTATTTTTTAATTAACAATCAAATTACATAATCATGATACCCACCAAAAAAGTTTATATTCATAAATATGAAAGAGAATATAAGCTTCTTGATAGCCATCTAAAGCCTGTATTTTTATGGGTGTGGTTTAACTTGTTAGCAAAATATTCATATTTTGGTGAGCAGAAAAATCAATTCGATCAGCCAAAAGTTGCTGACCAACTAACCATTTCGGCTGATCGAATTGATTTTTCTGCTCACCAAAATATGAATATTTTGCTAACAAGTTAAACCACACCCATAAAAATACAGACTTTAGATGGCTATCAAGAAGCTTATATTCTCTTTCATATTTATGAATATAAACTTTTTTGGTGGGTATCATGATTATGTAATTTAATTGTTAATTAAAAAATAGATTATTATCAAGGGGCATATTTATCTTCATAATTTCAAACCCTGTTTTTATCCAACCTGTTGCTATGAATAACGCATTGGATTGTATGTTTACTAGATCCGATATACTGTGTTGTTTGTGAACACACTCGTACAACTACATACGCCATTGCCAATGGGCTATCCTTAAATTATGTCACATGTTAAGGGGGAGGGAGGGGGTCGACGAATTGTGACATTGTGTGACAAGGGGGTGGGAGGAGTCCTAAAATTTGTGACGTCACATTTCAAAATCTATTTTAATTTATTTGTAGAAACATAATAATTATTTCTAGATGTAAAATTGAAAATACACACTAGGGAGAGGGGGGCTCACAAATGTGACCAGATGTAACAAGGACAGGAGTGGGGGTAAAAATCTCAAAATTTGTGTGACGTAATTTATGGATGGCCCCCAAATAATAAGGTATCTAATATAATGAACCTGTAAGTTAAATGGATTTAACCATTATTGGAATTAATAATTGGAACCATAATTGGATTTAACTATTGGAAAATAGTTAAATCCTAAAAGTAAAATGGATCGCTATTTTTACTGGATTCAATATATTGTGTTGTGTGTGAACATGCTCATACAAATACACATGCCATTGCCAAATAAAAACATATTCATTAAAACAGACCTTAAAAATGGATGGCTGTGTGAATGGGCATGTACTTGTCCTATTTAGTTTTGACAGCAATTGGTATTTAACATGTTGACTGCAAACTATTCTCGTAGTATTTGTTATTTGCCCCACAATTTACTACCGGTACACTCATATGGCAGCCAACATGTTAAAATTATATCAAATCGACATTAATAATTAACAAATTATTTTGTAATCTATATGTGTAAAACCATTTGGAGACCACTCGGGAAGAACAAGGAATGTCAGTAATTAGATTTCGTGGAAAACTAATATTTTTACGCTCAGAAATTCCTCGTTATTAGCCAGTCTTTTCAAACTTCAAATGTGAGTTGTCATTAACTGTTCAATATCTAAAAAAACGCATTCCTTATTCTTCCCGTGTAGTCATCATATTATTGTTATACCTATTTCTATATTTGTATTTTATAAATGAATGGGGAGTTGGTTTTAAATTGTTTAACAAATAGGACAAGTAAGGATAAGCAGAATACCTGTTCAGTTTCATGAAATAACTTTCCAAAAATGGTTTAGTAGACCACAATAAAACGCTTTTGAATCCTGACATCAAAAAATAAACTTTAATCGTGTGTTGAAACTAGAATGGTCATTCAATAAGTACTTACAAACAAGTCATCGTTGCCTAGGTACACCTACTTGGAAAGAATTTGGGTACATTGATGAGGTGGATTGGAAAACTTACCATCATTATACGTAATCACAACCTTCTTAATTGGATCACAAAAACACGATCTGCTCATTTTCAGTACACAACAACTTCACAAACTAAACTTTTATTTTGTCAAAACTTGAAGGCACACACTGGCGTTATCACAAATGACGGCTCACTTTATGCACTACCTACCTATTAATAATCGAGAGTCACTCTTTTAATAACATACAGCAGTATAACCAAAAAATTATAAAATTTGTTTGTAAAACAGAGCTTCAACTGTAGAAAAAAAACGTATTTTTTTCAGCGAAAAACGATCACACGCACTAGTGACGCAGACAAAATTTACCACTGAGCAAAGAGAATATAATCACTGAGTTTTTTTGGGGTTACCATATAATGAACATGGATCTCCTCCCTCTCCATGAAAACAACTTTATTTGCTCACAATCACAAATCGTCCGTCCACCAGTCCAGTCGGCGCACAAGCGCCCTCTCTTGGTACTAGAGTGTAGATGTAACTTGGTAGATCTATTATTTTGTTGTTTGCTATGTATTTTAATGGAAGTTTTATTATCAATTTTGGATGTTGGAAGCAGATTTTCGTAAATATCCATTTTTCTTCCAAACAGATAATGTGTTTTTTTTAAATTCAATCTTAGGTGTTGATGGGAGTATTGTTTTTTTTATTTGAAAAGAAGAATACAAAATCCTTGTTTTGAAAGAAAAACAGTAAGGAATGATCTGGGCTCTGTCACTCTGCGCGTGAGTATGAAGCGCTCGGCGTCCTCTGAGAGGACAAATTTCAGACGACAGAAAGGATAAGATCTACGCGACAGAAAGAGAGGCAACTACTAAGTAAATGTTTTGGAGCGAAGGCAGCGCTGTGCGACCGAATGGGGAGGAAAAGCGCAATTTTATCCCGATAGGTGGCGTCTTGTCGTTGGTACCGAGCCGCCTCAAAGAAACTGTCAAAACATATGGGAATCTCTTGGAGTATTGCACTTTTTAATTTTATACTGAGAAAATGCCGCATTGTTATGCATGTAACTTGTAAAATATTGGAGTTCATCGATTTCCCAGTAACAAAAAAAATAGTGGGCAAAAAAATATAAAAAAAAATATGCTTTTTCCTCGATTTTCTCCTTTGCTGAGCCTGAGAAACATTATAAATCAAAAGGAATGTTTCATGAATTTGATGAAGCTTCGCCAAAATAAAACAACATTTGAATTATAACAGCTTTGTTCTTTAATATTTCAACCTCAGCAGTTTCTAACATATTTATAACTCGGATTAATTTGATAGGTATATCAAATATGGAATAAGCCCAATATTGGGGCCAAACAGAGAATTAATAGAATTTTATATGCCAGAGTCATTCAAGAAACTTAAAATAATAAAATAAATATGATAAAACGGTTCGTGTAATTTTGGATGGTACAGAAATTCCAGTACAGAAACCTGAAATTACTATTACACAGAAGGCATCATCAGGCAACTATAAACACGGAAATTCACACTCAGTTGCTTTGTTAAAATTTAAATCATATGCTTCTAATCTGAAAAAAAAAGATTACTTGTAAATCTTACACGAAATTTAAAGAAATGTAATGCTTGTTAGCAATTTTTTGTAAGTTGCTATAAACTGTCTTGCCTGTTGTTTTGGCTTTTCTTTTCCGTAATTCTTCTTTTATATGAGCTAAAGTTAGCATAGAATACATTGTTTGTCCGCAAAACCGAAAAAAATACAATCTAAGAAAGTAAAATCACGTAATACACAGTCAAGACAATATAAGCTCAAACTGACAATTGTCCCAAAGACTGAAGCGCCATCTGTAATTCACTTTGCCTTCGCCTCCCCATTGCACTTTGTTGTGACGGAGAGTCGCAATATATTTAAACGATTTTGCGGAGTGCAACTTCTGTACGCTAGTACTATTACCACAGAATACATAATAGTATTACTATTCCCTGATATTAAATTAATAATGGCAGCGCGGATGTTGCCACGTGCCACCAATGCGTAGTACACCTCTGTTTAAATTTTCTAATACTTTTTACGTAATAATAATCCTACTAATACTATAAATGTGAAAGTTTGTGGGTTTGGATGTTTGTTCCTCAATCACGCAAAAACTACTAAACGGATTTGCTTGAAATTTGGCACACAGATAGTAGATAGCCTAGAATAAAACACAGAATACTTTTTATCCCGATACTCCCACGGCAACGGGAACCATGCGGGTGAAACCGCGGGCGGCCGCTAGTATATAATAACGGGGAAAAAAATCGTCAATCCCATTGGCGGCTCAGTAGCATAATTGGTAGTGCATTGGGCCGGAATCCTAAGGGTGCGGGTTCGAATCCCGTCTGAGTTGCTACGGGTGAGTCGATTTTTTCTAATATTTTTTAATTATTAATCATCTTAAAAGACGACAGTTTGTCTTGGTGGGGTTACAGCACGCGACATAATACAAGTTACTATATGCCCGCGACTTATTACTTATATCAATTAATTAGTGATTATCACCGGAAAAATGGCCTACCTATTCCTTTTTAACTAATGAGGAAAAATAAAATAGGAAGACATAATAAGATATTTTGCCAATACTTTTCAGTAACTATTCTTTAGATACGAGAAACCTTGTTGAGTCGCTGTCTATGTCACCTCATAAGTTGTGCTAGCCGTGCAGATTTTTGATGTGATGTCGGTAAAAACCTTTTTTATAAGGTAACCATCTCCCTCAATTAGGGGAAAATATTTACGCTGTTATGCTACTAGAATATGAATGGGTGTATTTCAGTAGATCAATCGCTAAGTCATCGGTCACCAGCCACAGATTAAAAAATGGATTGTTTTATTATGATCGTCATCTTTTACATGATCGTCATCTCGTGTGTGCCTCAGTGTCCGGACACGAAAGTGGCGGCGGCCGAGCGGTGGCGGGGCGGCGCGGCAGCGGAGCGGCGGCGGGGCGGGGCGATGAGAACGTGGGCACGAAACATAGCGGTCGGTCAGCCGCGCTAGTAGTGTTGTGACAGATGGGCTAAATACCATTAAGGGCCCGTGGACCTACCGATTTGACCTACTGGTAGGACCACGGTATACCACTAAAGTAACTTCTTATTTTTTTTCTATTGATGTGTCAAATGTGATGTTGCTATGGAAACAATTTCTTGTCAATACCGAAAAATGTTCAAAGGACGAAATATATCCTATGTCTAAAAATTTTATTTAGTTAAAAAAAATTGGTCTATAGGCGTTAACTAGTTTCAAAATCAGATCCTTTGCTCATCTTGTGTTTTTTAAATGATGTCCAAGATGCCGACATCCATACTGAATAAATAGGTGTACCTACCCAGTAATCAAACAGACACTATTATATTTTCAACACAACACTACTGTAATCGCGGGCTACCAAATCCAACTAGTTTGTTCATTTGTTTTCGTCGCAACGTCGAGAGCGACGAAAACAAATGAACAAAGTAGTTTGATTTGGTCGCCCG
The DNA here is from genome assembly GCA_928269145.1 of Agriphila tristella. Taxonomy (NCBI): domain Eukaryota; kingdom Metazoa; phylum Arthropoda; class Insecta; order Lepidoptera; family Crambidae; genus Agriphila; species Agriphila tristella. Next base: position 21,319,385 of record OV743436.1, on the reverse strand, counting down.
CGATGACAGTAGTGTTGTGTTGAAACATATAATAGTGTCTGTTTGATTACTGGGTACTTATTTATTATTATTTATTTATTTAAAAATATTTTACAATAAATATATCTAATAGGGTCAGTTATTCTACGGGACATGATAACCTATAGAATTCAGCACTGTGATATATCTAATCAAATTTTATATTTTTCGGTATTAATTTAACAAGAAATTGTTTCCATAGCAACATCACATTTAAAACATCAATAGAAATAAAAAAATAAGAAGTTTTTTAACATACAATTTAGGTTTGTCACTACGATATTCTAAAAAGCCCTAGTCCAGTAGGACCACGAGCACACAGTGGTATACCGTGGTCCTACCAGTAGGTCAAATCGGTAGGTCCACGGGCCCTTAATGGTATTTAGCCCATCTGTCACAACACTACTAGCGCGGCTGACCGGCCGCTAAGTTTCGTGCCCACATTCTCATCGCCCCGCCCCGCCGCCGCTCCGCTGCCGCGCCGCCCCGCCACCGCTCGCCCGCCGCCACTTTCGTGTCCGGACACTTCAGGCTTGTGAGCTTTTAAATCCTTCAGTGACGGATAAACAATTTCTTATTTTGGTATTCAGAACAAACGTAAGGCAGCCATTACACGCTAGGTTTTGCTGTCAGTTTAACCACAGTCACGGGCCGTGACTGACGGTTAACCTACCGTGTAATGTAGTGACTGATGGTTGCATGATGTGATTTGTTCTTTCCATCAGTCAATCAGTCAAACGTAATTCATGACTGATGGAATTTGACTGACGCTTGCATGACCATGTAATGGCTGCCTATCGCTAGAATTTATGAATTATTGAAGTTTGAACATGGTCCTCACGAAATGACGCTGAAGATCATGGATGCTGGAAATAACAAAAACTAGCTAACGAAAGTGCAGTTTCACTCCATAGATGCTCAGTGGCGCAAAAATAAATAAGATTTAACATTCGAAAATCATACAAAACAGAATCATCATCATCATCATCATATCAGCCACACGACACCCACTGCTGGGTATAGGCCTCCCCTAAGGATCTCCACGACGATCGGTCCTGCGCTACCTGCATCCACTGGCTTTCCGCGACCTCCACCAGATCGTCGGTCCACCTTGTCGGGGGCCTACCCACGGAGCGTCGTCCGGTGCGCGGTCGCCATTCCAGAACCTTTCTGCCCCAACGGCCATCGGTTCTTCTCGCTATGTGTCCCGCCCATTGCCACTTCAGCTGAGCAATCCTTCGAGCGATGTCGGTTACTTTAGTTCTCCTGCGGATCTCCTCGTTTCTGATTTGATCACGTAGAGAAACGCCGAGCATGGCTCTCTCCATTGCACGCTGAGTGACCTTGAGCCTCCTTATGAGACCCATAGTTAGCGGCCACGTTTCACTGCCGTAAGTCATCACTGGCAACACACACTGGTCATAGACTTTCGTCTTGAGACACTGGGGTAGGTCGGACGCGAAGATTTTTCGAAGCTTCCCGAATGCTGCCCACCCGAGTTGGATTCGACGAGAGATCTCTTTCTCGAAGTTGGACCTACCTAACTGGACTGCCTGTCCTAGGTATACGTAGTGGTCAACAACTTCAAGTGTAGTGTTCCCAACATGAACTGGAGAGGGTACAACATGGGCATTTGACATAATTTTCGTCTTATCCATGTTCATCCTAAGACCCACTCTTTGGGAAGCACTACGGAGATCTTCGAGCATTGTGTTCAGGTCTTCCATGGTCTCAGCCATAAGGACTATATCATCGGCAAAACGAAGGTGTGTTAGGTACTCGCCATTAATGTTGATGCCGAGTCCTTTCCAGTCCAAGAGCTTAAAGATGTCCTCCAACGCAGCTGTGAACAGTTTCGGAGAAATAACGTCTCCCTGTCTCACACCACGCTGCAGTTGGATAGGATTTGTGTTCTGGTTCTGTACTCGGATCGTCATGGTGGCATTTTGGTATAAGTACCTCAACACCTCGATATACCTAAAGTCCACTTGGCACCTTTGGAGAGACTGCAGCACCGCCCAGGTTTCAATCGAATCAAAGGCTTTCTCATAGTCCACGAACGCCAAGCAAAGTGGCTCATTATACTCCTCAGTCTTCTGTATAACCTGCCGCAGCGTATGGATGTGGTCTATGGTGCTAAAGCCTTTTCGGAACCCGGCTTGTTCGGGAGGTTGGAGGTCGTCGAACTTGCGAGCGAGACGATTCGTAAGGACTCTCGAAAACAACTTATAGACATGACTCAGAAGCGAGATGGGTCTATAGTTCTTTAAGAGGGACTTGTCACCCTTTTTAAAGAACAAGATCACCTCACTTATGTTCCATGTCTTTGGCGTTCTGCCCTGGACGATGACGGAATTAAAGAGCTTCTGGAGGACTTTGAGTATCGGCTCACCGCCCGCTCTCAGAAGCTCTGTAGTGATTCCATCGTCACCCGCCGCCTTGTTGTTTTTCAGTTGTTTGAGAGCCATACTAATCTCGAACAGGCTGACGTCCGGGATATCTTCGGTATAGTGTCGGGTAAGCTTGGCTCTGGGGTCTTTAGCCTTGCTTTCAACAGGTGTCTGCGTGGAGTATAACTGCCCATAGAAGCTCTCGATCTCCCTCAGGATTTCAGGCTTTGATGAAATGATGCGTCCGTCGTCAGTTTTCAGCTTCGTCATCTGGCTTTGCCCAATAGACAGATCTCTTGCGAACACTTTGGAGCCTTTATTCCGCTCGATGGCCTCTTTAATACGATTCGTATTAAATTGGCGAAGGTCGCTCGTCAAAGACTTAGATATCTGTCTATTAAGCTGCCGATAACGATTAGCATCTACTGAACTCTGGAGCCTCATTTTACGTCTCTGATCCATGAGTAGGAGTGTGTGGTCGGAGAGTTTCTTTATCTTGGGACGGCGGGTCTTAAAGAGCTTGGACCCTACCGTACGGACAGTATCCACCACCATGTTGTTCAGATCGTCCACATCTATGCTGTTCTCAAGGGCTTCGAAGCGGTTTTGGAGTTCGAGTTGAAAGCTCTCGGGGTTTTGAATATGGGCCGGCAATGGTCGAATTGTTGATTTTATCAGTCGAGATCTTTCCAGCTTTGGGTTGATATTCAATGTGCCACGTACCAATCGGTGATCGCTCCCCGTCTTAACAGCGTTGATCACAGTGACATCATTGAATATTTGCTTTTTCGTCGACATGATAAAATCTATCTCATTTCTGACTTTACCGTCCGGACTGACCCAGGTCCACTTCCGGCTTTCCGGCTTTCTGAAGAAGGAGTTCATCATAAAGAGGTTCTCCTTCTCCATAAAGTCAGCCAGCATCTGGCCTCTGTCATTCCGTTGCCCAACTCCAAATTGCCCCACTCTCAGCTCATCACCGCATCGTTTCCCCAACTTTGCATTGAAGTCCCCCATCACAACAGTGTAGTGGGTTTTGTAGCTATGCATGGCTTTAGAGATCTCCTCATACATAGCCTCCACTTCGTCATCTTGGTGTGTCGAGGTCGGTGCGTAAACCTGTATAACATTCAGCGAACACCGTTTGGATATTCTGAGTATAAGGTACGCCACCCTGGTCGACACACTTCCGATGGTAATCACGTTGTTGACAAGGGACTTGTGGACGATGAACCCGACACCACCTTGGGACTGTTGGTCGCCCTCCCGGTAGTAAAGCAAGTTACCGGATTTGAGGATTATCGAGTCCTCTCCCGCTCTTCGGACTTCAGATAACCCGATAATGTCCCAGTGTACCTTGCTGATAACTTCTTCCAACTCGGTTAACTTCGCGTCGGTCCTTAGTGTGCGCGTGTTATAGGTTGCCAGGTGCAGTTGTCGTCGTTTTTGGTAGCCGAGCCGCACCCGGGGATTCTTAGCACCCCCTGCCCCGCCGTTACCGTAGCTGCTACCGTAGCTAGGAATAGCGGGGCTGCCGGGGACTGGGGGCCAATTTTTTGATCCATTGTGCATGAGGGGGGGGGTTTGCCATAATCGCCACGCTTGGCAGGCGGGTTGGCGATCGCAGTAGGCCAAGATTTTTTGGAGACGCTGCTGCCCGTCTCTTGAAGGCTATGCTCCCTTAGTCGCCTTTTACGACACCCACGGGATGATAGGGGGTAGTGCTATTCTAGGCCGGCACATACACGGCACACAAAACAGAATAGATCTCATAAAATCGTTGTTTAACCGTGGCACACACGGAACCGTGTGTGCCAGTTTTCATCTGTCAAAATATCGACAACTAAACCGTTTGGAACCAAATAAAGCAGTCTAGCAGCGTTACGTTTGATAAGTAGCAGCATATAACACTTTAAATCCGTCCGATTGACATTCATACTCACAGGGAGAACGTGACGCAGGAGTTTATGAATGATTGACGTCTGAACATGGCACTCACGAGGTGCTCACTGAAGGAAGATTATGGATGCTGGAAATAACAAAAACTAGCAAACGAAAGTTCAGTTTTACTCCCTAGATGCTCAGTGACGCAAAAATAAATAAGATAAATAAGAGAGTTGTTAGCATCAAGGGTCAGGGGGGCAATTCTCGGATGCGTGACATAATGTCGAATTCGACATTATCTCTAATCACGAATCTCTATTAAAAATGTCACTAAAATCTCTACTGCTACCAAAAAATTTATTCTCGGCGATTTTCGACATTACAAGTCGAATGACTTTGCAATCTCGACGATTTCTTGACTTTTTCGAGATATTTCGAATTTGACACTATGGCACGCACCCGATGTCTGCCTGCAAGAAACGCAACGCTGTTTAACATTGATTACTGTTGGTTTAGTCGGTCACCCATCCCGAACCTGACCTTTTTACAAAGTTGTTTAACATTCGTTATCGAAGTCTCAAACGGTCACCCATCTTATACCTACCCAGTCTTTGTAAATGTTTGACATTGATTACTTCTGGCATCGTCGGTCACCCATCCCAAACCCGACCTTTTTTCAAAGTGATTACCAGATGGTCACCCATCTCACACCTGGCCTTATTTAATTTTTTCTTACTTTCGTCGCCTCACAGTCCCAAATGGTCACCCATCTAGTAACCGGCCTTTTCAAAAGTAGCTTAATATTCGTTCTTGCTGTTCCAAACGGTCACCCATCTCGTACTCGGCCTCTTCAAAAGTAGCTTAACATTCGTTATTGTAGTCCCAAATGGTCACCCATCTCATAAGAAAGACACAATTCGACACTTCGACTAACGTAATGTTCGAGATATACAATCTCTACTGCTATCGACCACTCGTTGCATGTCGAACGCTATGGCTCGACATATGTCTACCGTGAGATTCCGAGAATACGGAAATCTGATTGCGATCGACATCCGCCATGTTTTTTCGAGATATCTCGCATTCGACATTATGTCACGCGCCCGAGAATCGCCTCCCTGACCCTTGATCACGTAAGTCTGTTGCTAACAATTCTCGATTGAAAGCACAGTTGCATTGCAGCTTTAGTTAAGATAGTTGTCACATTGGTTCTTACTAAAGCAGCGATGTAACTGCGATTTCTGTCAGAGTTGATTGCAACAAAGTTACGTAATTACCCCCCCGTACCTTGATTACGTAAAGCTGTTGCTAACAATTCTCGATTGAAATCGATTGAAAGCGCGGTTGCATTGCTGCTTTAGTTAAGCTAGTTGTCACATTGGTTCTTACTAAAGCAGCGATGTAACTACGATTTCTGTCAGAGTTGATTGCAACAAAGTTACATAATTACCCCCCCACGCGCTTTCAATCGATTTCAATCGAGAATTGTTAGCAACAGCTTTACGTAATCAAGGTACCGATCTCATAAAATCCTTTCATTTGCCAAAATATCGACAACTAAACCGTTTGGAGCCAAATGAATCCGCTTTGTGTGCTTTCTTGCATGCATGCTTGCTTGCATGCATGCATGCATGCTTATGATCACTTGCATGCATGCATGCTTGCTTGAATGCATGTTTAATTGCATGTTGGATGCTTGCATGCAATATGCTTGCCGAGGGGTGTCCCTCTTATAAAGAAAAACTTTTAATGCACTAGGTAGGTTAGGTTGCCTGCATGCTGGCCTGCATCCTTGCTTGCCTACATGCTTCCTGCATACTGCAATGCTTGCTCGTATACATGCTGCTGGATTTTTGCTAGCAGAGTGCTGACCGGAAGGCGATTTGCTCACATTTTTAATGATTAGGTACCTAATAATAAAATATTTTGAAAATACTTAAATAATAAAATATTTTGAAAATAAAAGAAATAAATTCTTTTATTACAATGCGTAATAAGTTTATGTAATTTGATGATTACATAATATGCTTTTTAGACAATATGCCAATTAAAAAATATGCGTTTTGCTATTAATGCCTCTGGAAAATATGCTATTCAATATTAATTGCTATTCAAATTCAGCCTTATGATATTATGCGTTTTGAACTTGTGCTATAAAATATTATGCTAAATGATGATTAGGTATGCCATTTAACAGTAGGTAGGTACACCTTTAGTACCTGTTAGGTACCTGCGTAAGTAACCACAACTCAAATTCTATACTCGCTGATCGTTCAACCTGTGTTAGAGCATAAGAATAAATAAAATTGTTTATTCTTATGGTTAGAGGCACCTTCAGAAAAACTTTTAGCTTTTATAAAATGACGAAGGTCTGGCCGTCGTGGGCTCTTACCCTATTACGGAGCGGAATAGTTTTATGTAAGTAATTAATTTTTACTGTACGCTTTTGTACGTGACTGTACTTATATAAAACAATCTGAATTTTTCCTAAACTAAAAGGGGACTAGTTTTGACGTGCCGGACTACAGCTGGGCCACAACAAAAAAGTTGGAAATCTGACTTTTTGACTATGCCATGATGAAGTCGATAATTTGTCGGAATTTGTCGCCAAAAACCAGAATTTGTCGGTCTTGCGTTTAGGAGATACGTGTGGCTCAGCTGTAGAGACGTCTCTACAGCTGGGCCACACAGATCTCGAAAACGGAAGGTAAAAATAAAATAAAAATAAAAATAAAAAAAGGATTTATTCATCTCATACTAAGAGGCAATCGATTACATTATGTACATAATGCTTTATCTTAAGTTTAGTATGAGATCTGGCGCACCGAAGAAAGTTTGAAAAAACCTGTGGTACGGGTCACCAGGTCTCACCCCAGGGAATGTATAATCTACAACAATTACAGAGAAAGTATGAAATATCTAAAATTATAATAATAATATTATAATTTTAGATATTTCATACTTTCTCTGTAATTGTTGTATCTACACACTTACTCACCGAGAGGACTAACACTATACAAAAGTTTTTTTTATTTTTTTATTTTTTATATAAATAAAAAATAAAAAAATAAAAAAACTTTTGTATAGTGTTAGTCCTCTCGGTGAGTAAGTGTGTAGATGTATGTGTGTGTGTGTGTAGAGAGGGTGTGAGTGAGTGTACAATTCATATGAGCATTTTTTAAATTAAAGAAAAAAAATATATATATATATATATATAAATGATAAAATCTGGGAATTACTCGACAATGGACAACAGTAATTCAGTCTCATCATAGTTAAGCGAAAGCAGCCAAGTAGTAACCCTCCGTTTACATGCTGTTTTACACAAAGGATAGATATTAAGTGATTTGTTGGCAATGTTATACAAAAATCCCCCCAAAAAGCAGAAAAATCGCTGTGTTGTATTTTTTTTGGCCCGAAATGATGGACAAACGTTGCGATTGCGTCTAGAGTTCGAGGCACTATTCGGATCGTACGTCAACGATGAGTGTTTTTTTAGGATGGTATGTAACACAAACAGCTGGCGCACAGTGAGAACTTCACACGATTTATACAGTAATTCAGTAGGATAGCGAAAAGGTCGAAAAGTGCAAACCTTCAGAACAGATCTTTGAACAATTTCGAGAGATTTTAATACTGTCTTAGAAGCTCCACCCCACGATACGATACAATAGCCAATGATCGACTGCACAAGAGCAAAATAGACCTCTTTTAGTGCCTTAAAATCAAGAACGTGCCTGAGCGTCTTAAATACAAAGAGAAGTTTTCTAATACGCCCACGCACGTATTCAATATGATTCTTAAAACAGAGTCTATTGTCCACCAAAATACCCAAGTACTTAAAAGTAGGCACAAGCTCAATTTCTTGGCACAAGCAATTTGGGAGCTCCTGACAGGTATGTGCCTTAATTGGAGCAAGTACTAAAGGATTATTGCACCGGTAAAAGAAAGTCATATATTTAGTTTTCTGTACATTGAGCGTGAGTATATTATTTTTAAGCCATTCGGACACTATATTTAAGCCCTCCTGAGCAAACGATCTTGCATTTTCCCAATTATCAGCGGAGAAAAGTAAAGCAGTGTCATCTGCATATGAGATGACTTTACCACTAGGAAGTGTCAGGTCGCAGAGATCATTGACATAGACAAGAAAGAGAGTTGGACCCAGGATGCTTCCCTGAGGTATGCCATAAGAGATGTCCCTCTCTTCACTTGTCAAGTCTTTAATTTTAGTACTCTGTAATCTATCACTTAAGTAGTCGGCAAAAAGTCGTAATTGGACATCTCTAATGCCCAGTCTTTCCAGCTTCGCCAGTAAATTTTGAGTCGAAACCGTGTCAAATGCTTTGGCGAGGTCAATAAAGATGCCAATTACCTTTCTGTCCTTATCGAGTTCTCTAACTATATACTCGGTGAGATCATGCACCGCATCATTGGTAGATCTTCCTCTTCTAAATCCAAATTGTGCATTCGATAAAAGGTTATTTTTTTCAAGATAATCCACTAAACGACTATTTATTATTTTTTCTAAAATTTTTGATAGGGAAGGGAGTATCGATATCGGTCTATAGTTATTAATTAGTCCTTTGGGTCCGCCTTTATGAATTGGGACGATCAGAGATCTCTTAAATGCCTTTGGGAAAATACCCTTTTCTAAACAGAGATTGTAAATATACGTAAGAGGAGGAACGAGAAGATTTTTGTATTTTTTTTAAAAAGTATTTTGAATTTTGTCTATTCCAACAGAAGATTCATTTTTTAATTGCATAATAAGGCGGTCGACCTCATCCTCATCCGTGCAAAGTAAGACAAAAGAATCCTTAGGACCCGGTTGAAAAGAAGGCATATGATTGGTGGAACAGGGAGGAGTAATCTTGTCGGCCAGACTTTTGCCTATACTACTAAAATAATTATTGACTTCATTTATTGATGCCTGTGGAGAGTTCGAACAAGACAGCAACTCTTTGGAAGCAGATTTTGGTTTTTTCATGTGTGCTATATCCTTGATAGCATCCCATCGCTTCTTGTTACTATTGCCAGCCTTGTTGATACGATCCCTATCGTACTGTCGTTTAACTTTTTTCAGGGTCTTATTACAGAAAACACGGTATCTCAAATATGTCGTCTTAAAGGTTTCGTTATCAGGTGCTAATTTGTGTTTCTTATAGAGTTTATCCCTATTACGAATACATCGCAGGAGCCCTGGCGTCATCCAGCCCTTTAGGACTCTTTTACGAGCTGGAATGGAAGTAGTATTGGAAGCTGAAACTAACGTGCATTGTATCAGGGACACCAAGCGATCTACAGCAATATTTGGGTCAGTGGAACAGTAAATAGCGCTAAAATCGAGTTTCAACATTAAATCGTCCAACTTTTTTGGATCGGTTTTATTGTTTGTGACAGTAAATAATGTGTGGTCAGGCTTTTTTTTAAGATTTAGAATTACCGCCTGGTGATCCGTAACTGTTGATTGGATAACTAAAGTGAGAGCCGGAAAAATTGACCGAAGCATCACATGGTCCAGGCAGGCTTTGGCTCTGGTGCTTAAAGTGTGTGCGGGAAGGAGACCGTGGAAAGCAGTTATGTCTAGATATTCATTTGATACTGAGTCTAAATTTTCCAGCTTAATGTCTATGTTAATATCGCCAACGACTGCCAAGTTTCGAAATGAGTTTAAATTACTGAGATTTACATTAAGTGATTCTAAAAAAGGATTTAAGTTATTGAATGCAGGTGGACGATAAATTGCCAAAACAGCGAATTCTGAATTATATTTTATAAGAAGACAATTTCCCTCGTTAAAAAATGGCTCCTCCACAATAACATTCAAACCATTTCTGACGTACACAACTACTCCGTCACTTTTATTGTACGATTTTGTCGTGAAAAAGTTGTTATAACCATGCAGGTTAGGGATATTCGGACAGCAAGAGAGCCAGCATTCGGTCAATATTATAATGTCACATTTAAAATGTAATTGAGCAAGTAAAATATTTAAATCATTAAAGTTACACGCCAAACTTCGGACATTTTGTGTTAAAATATTTATTGATATGTCCACTGAGATCAGTTTCCTACAATCACTGGCATCGCAAAGAGCGGCTTCAGAGACGGAAACTTGATCAAGGTCTTGTATAATGTCATTTAAGTCATTGAATTTTAATATTAATAGAAACAAGTGACAACACAACAGTCAAAACTGTGTTCTCGTATAAAAGAGTTGGTAAATAATAAACTGAAGGACTGTTCAGAGAGCAAATTTTACAGCAGTGATAATATTGGCACCTAAACCTATGCGTAGTGATAGGATCCGTGCTACCACGTACCCGTATGCATGTAATATAACAAGCATCTTTATCATGAGCTGTGCAAACAATTGAAACTTCAATAATTATAGACGAATAAATTATGTTATCAAGCGTCGTCCCAAACATTAGATTAATTAAGAGATACTCGTGTAGTTTTGTGTTCGTGTTATATTTAGTGTATGATACAATTGTTGCATGTTGATGTAAACAAATTGTGTTTGTAAAGTGTGTGTTACAATCTAATAAATGAATGGAGTGAGAAAAGTAATAACGAGCCAAGAAGTAATAATGTGAAAAAAAACCTTAGCGAGAAAATACTGAAACCATTAAGATAAATAATTTTGAAAATAGAAAACCATAATAGTCAGTCCTTAGACAATTTCTTCAAGTCCTCTTCAGTATCAATACGTATTACAGGCAAATTTTCCTTTTTCCGCAGGTATATTTTTCCAAAACGTGTCCAGCAAAATGCATAGTTGTTAGCCTTGGCGTAGTCTCTAGCATTGCCATACAGTTTTCTAGACCTGTATGTAAGGCTTTCCGTGACGAAAATTGGAGTCGCAGTTCCCTCAGCATAAAGGTTTTTGTAGTTAAGTTTTTGTTCCTTATGTGAGTTGTTGTAGTTCCTCACTGCCCTTATGATGCTATCACGTTGAAATACACTTGAAAGTTCCGCCACAATCGGTGCCTTTTCTATGGACTTTGAGTTGACGCGATAAACATCACGTATTTCTTCAGTCTTAATTGGGACGCTTATAACCTTACCCATATTTTGAACCAAAGCAACAAGGTCATCTCTATTTTCATTTTGTTTCCTGGGGACGTTTTTCAATTCCAAGCAATTGGACAATGCTTTCATATTCATATGTTCAATTTGTAATTCTAGATTTTGAACAAGTTTCTGTGTGGCTTTTTTCTCAGACTCCAATGTATCAATGCGTTGCATAGCCTGTTCATATTTTTCTGAAATAAAATCCATCGACTTACGGATTTCTAGGTTTTGTAGCTTGACTTCTTCAATGACCGCTAAAATGACCGACAGCTTCTTATCTTGTTCCTCTTTTGAAGAGAGGAACGTTTGCATAAAATCGTCTTGTATAACCTCACGCTTACGTTTTCGCATTGCAACGTTCATTGTCGAAGACGATTCGTCGTCATTTCCTAAGCTTAAATTAGGTTCAGACTCACTATGAACCAAAGGTGAAATTGGAGGCGTGCGTTGCATCGTAGCGCAGCTAGTAGTAAGTTCGTAGCCGTTTCGTAGACTCCGCTGTCGTAGCAGTAGTGTAGCACAGCTCGTAGCACTGCGTCTAACCGGAAGGCTAATTTCGCCACGCTGAGTATCGCATCCTTAGCCGTGCGGGCAAGCACACGGACCAAATCACCAGCCGACTCAGGCTCAAATCACCGAATCTACTGTTAAATTATTTTTTCACTTTTAATTAAATTAAAAATTATAATTTCGAACAACAGGTACACACGTCCAGTCGCAACGACATCCGAGCCGAGGGTGGAGAGGTCGTAGCGAAAATCTCATTACTCGTATGTGTAGCCGGTAGTTTGTCGGATTTTGTCACCAAGAACCAGATTTTGTCGATCTTGCGTTTAGGAGATATGTGAGGATGCGCTGTGGACACCTTTTTACCTGGATCTCGAGAACGAAAGGTCGTAAGCGTATCCTCACATATTTCCTAAACGCAAGATCAACAAAATCTGATGCTTGGTGACAAATTCCGACAAACTAACGGCTACACACTCGAGTTATCAGATTTTCGCTATGACCTTCCTTTCTCAAGATCCAGGTAGAAAAGTCTCCACAGCGTATCCTCACATATCTCCTAAACGCAAGACCGACAAACTCTGGTTTTTGGCGACAAAATCCGACAAATTACCGGCTACACATACGAGTAATCAGATTTTCGCTACGACCTTCCGTTTTCGAGATCTGTGTGGCCCGGCTGTAGAGACGTCTCTACAGCTGAGCCACACGTATCTCCTAAACGCAAGACCGACAAATTCTGGTTTTTGGCGACAAATTCCGACAAATTATCGACTTCATCATGGCATAGTCAAAAAGTCAGATTTCCAACTTTTTTTTTGTGGCCCAGCTGTAGTCCGGCACGTCTAGTTTTGTGGCTTTTGGACTAATTTACACGAATCGTTTCCAATAAGCAGATGTGACCTGGGGGGTAATTACGTAACTTTGTTGCAATCAACTTTGACAGAAATCGCAGTAACATTGCTGCTTTAGTAAGAACCAATGTGACAACTATCTTAACTAAAGCCGCAATGCAGCCGCGCTTTCAATCGATTTCAATCGAGAATTGTTAGCAACAGCTTTACGTAATCAAGGTACTGGTTCAATAGTCCTCGCCAAGATGTAGGTTGATTTTGGCATGGACCAAAAATCATTCCTTTATACATTTAAAACGGCGCTTTAGTTCGTTTTGATTCTAGGCATTCCAGGCATTGCGGGATCCATAAAAAAGGGACTTTTTAGGGTTCCGAACCCAAAGGGTAAAAACGGGACCTTATTACTAAGACGCCGCTATCCGTCTGTCACCAGGGGGCTTACCATCAACAAATAAGAAACCATTCAGTTCAAAAGCAGGCCTTAAACAGGACTGCTTAAGGCCTGCTTTAGAACTAACCTTTGAGGTCATAGTATGAAATAGTAAGGCAGTTCAATATAAGTCCTGCTAAAAGAGCTCATAGTAAGGCCCCTGGCTGTATCTCATGAACCGTGATAGCTAGACAGTTGAAATATTCACAGGTTTATGAGATACAGCCTGGTGACAGACAGACAGACGGACAGCGGAGTCTTAGTAATAGGGTCTCGTTTTTAACCTTTGAGTACGGAAAAACGGAATAAAATAAATATTTAAGGGGGGCTCCCATACAACAAACGTGTTTTTTTTTTGCCGTTTTTTGGTACGGAACCCTTCGTGCGTGAGTCGCACTTGGCCAGTTTTTTTTTAATAATCAGGCTAGGTGTTATAGTTCACTATATAATTATAGCCTGTCCCTGCCAAAATGAAGGTTTGCTTTGGCATGGACCATTTAAATCGCTTATATCTTTCAGTCCTTTTTGGGACTAATTCCGAAAAAGTAGGATGGGTGAGACTAATTGGGGAGAAATTTTCCATGTTGTCAAAATTGCGGTTTTCAAAGTGGTCCATGCTAAGATGTAGGACACGACATTTTGCGCTTAAACGGATATCGCTAACCAAACATAGGTATTGTAATAGCGGTGCCGTCATATTACGGCCGTAATATAGCGGCCAAAGAGAATGTAAGCGTTGAATGTTGTCTATGTATACAATATGGCGACACCGTTACGTCAGAAACTGCGCCGTATTGTTTACATAGACAACGTTCTACACCGCTAAATGACGGCAGCGTCATCCTAGGAAACCCTAGTTAAGGAACGTTTTGTGTGCTCGCAACGCAATGGAAGAAAGTTTTGAAAAGTGGACCAAATTCTCAATGGAATTTCTTTATTCTATTTCTAAGAAAGGAGCACAACACGCAACTCAAGCTCTCTGAAGCAGGGAATGACAACGATATTTTTAAATGTAACGTTATTTTGTACTTTTTTAGCGTTAATTTTAAAATTAACGTTATGTCAATAACGATAATTTAGATAACGTTACATTGAAATTAACGTTATTTCAGTTTGATTTCAACAAATAACGTTAATTTTAACGTTATTTTTTACTTTTTTTTACCGTTAAACTTTAAAATTAACGTTATTCCAATTAATAACGTTATTTTTTACCCGACTGCAAGAGGGTTATGTTTTTCGCGCGTATCTTGTGAGTTTGTATGTAATATTCTTTATCCTACTAATATTATAAATGTGATAGTTTGTGGGTTTGGATGTTTGTTCCTCAATCACGCAAAAACTACTGGACGGATTTAGTTGAAAGGACATCAGGCAGAGTCCCATAGAAAAAAACCAAAGAATGTATAACATTTCTGTATTTTCCAAAATGCAGGCATGTAATTAGTAATTCATAGAAAAAATTCAGATTTTTACGAAGATTTATGTTTTAAGAGTTATTTATGTTTGAAAGTTTTTTTTTGGAAGTGTCTATTCATCGGGGCGCCTCGACGAATAGTATTTTTCTCTATCTAGCGGTGCGCACCACTGAATAGCGCATTCTCTAGGGATTGGCTATATGCCGGTGCCTCCTTTTTAGCTGTCGTAATCGTAAGTTTAACTATTCAAATAGGTAGTAATAATTGTGTAAATGCCTGTTAGGCTAGTGGTTAGAGTGTTGTTCTCTCGATCCAGAGGTCGTGGATTCGATCCCCGACGCGGGAAGCAACATCTTTGAGTTGTTGTTTATCGTTATATTCAATTTAACCGTTAGTGTTATTTTATTGCTGTGGTGCCGCTTTTTATAATACAAAGGGTAAAAGCCTTATAAAAAAGAATATGGTAGATAGGGATCATCAAACTGAACAACTTTTACTATGGGACCAACTCTGAAATCGCGAAAAAAAAAATCTGTTGTTTCATACATTTTGATATTTTCGTTATTATTTTTTGTATGAAACAGCTGCTTTTATTTTTTGCGATTTCGAAAACACCTTGTGCTACTATCCCCGCAAATTGCTAATGAACATTGCAGCCATTTTTAAACCAAAAAACCGGAAAAAAAATAGATTTTTTATACTTACCTAGACCCTATCATATTAAAATTAATAATACAATTATTAATATTAATAAAAAATACCTATTAGAATTTTATTGTTACATGATAATTACCTAATTTTTTGTTGCGGATGACGTAAACGTAGGTGTTAATATGACAAGGTTCCATAGTGCGCATTTGCGGGTATAGTAGGTAATCATCTTTGGCTGTGGTTTTAGCAGATTTGTTAGTGCAGTGCGTAGTTTTGGTTTGTGTTTAGAGATTTTGATGCAGTTTAATTGAGATTTGAGAGAAAAGTGTTTGCACTCTCTTTTCCTTCACTCTCTAATTCCGATAGGACGGCAGGACGACCGACAAGACAGGAGAGGTCAGGCGCATGATCTACAGCCGAAGCACGGATCATTTCTCTTATCGCACAATCAGGTGATCAGCCTGCAAAGTCCAAACCAAATTAGAAACAACAACTCAAAGATGTTACTTCCCGCGGGGATCATTGAACCCGAGGCACCGGCCTATAGCCAATCCCTAGAGAAAGTGCTATTCAATGGTGCGCACCGCTAGATAGAGAAAAATACTATTCGTCGAGGCGCCCCGATGAATAGACACTTCCTTTTTTTTTGGTAATCCCGACACTAAATAGCAACACCACCACGACTACACGTTTCGTTAGCTGCGTTATGCTAGGGCCACACTACCGTAATATGCCAACAATTATGACCATTGATGAACCTTATGCGTTTAGGAATAAGGAAAATTATGGCCATAATTATTGGCATATCACGGTAGTGTGCACATATTAACATTAGTGATACAGATTAGCACCACAATGTACGAGTTCTGTGCATATGTCGCACCGCACGTAACAAAACACTTTTAACAGTTGACTGACAGCCGGCAGATATTTTTTTTTAATGCGCAATCACTTGTGCCACAGAACAAATATACCCAGGGGAGACTTGTGCAATCGCTGACAAAGATGTCCGTTTCATTGATATGCTTTTGTTTTTTTCAATAATTAATTTAAGCTAAATGAAGGAATAAAAAAATAATGTTGCTGCTGTTTTATGATTCTATTAACATAAAGTGTTTATAGATAACAGAACTATGTTTATACACTTTTGGGTCTCATGTGCCTGATGTCCTTTGGCACACAGATAGTAGATAGCCTAGATTACTTTTTATCCCGATATTCCCACGGGAACGGGAACCACGCGGGTGAAACCGCGGGCAGCCGCTAGTTACCTCATATCTTTCAAACGGCTGAATGGATTTCTGTTATTAAGATATCGTTAGATTTGTCTCGTCAGCCCAATTGTTCTTCAGAGGTGGCGTTATAAAAAAAACAACATGGCATGGCGGCTGTACGGTGCTATTATACGTAGTGGTTTTTTTTTTTTTTAAATACTACAATATGGGTGTCAAATTAAGGCTCTTATTATAAGGATTTCAAAAAGGTATATTATAACCGTAATATACAAGGTGTTTGGTAAAAGCCTTATAAAGCCGAATAGGGTAGATAGGGACCATCCAACTGAACAACTTTTACTATGGAACCAACTCTGAAATCGCGAAAAAAAAATCTGCTGTTTCATACAAAAATTTATAACGAAAATTTCAAAATGTATGAAACAGCTGATTTTTTTTCGCGATTTCAGAGTTGGTCCCATAGTAAAAGTTGTTCAGTTTGATGGTCCCTATCTACCCTATTCGGCTTTATAAGGCTATTACCAAACACCTTGTATAATAACTAAAAAGATAATAAAAAAATAAATAAAAAAAACCCGCCTGCATAAAAAGACAAGTCAACTGAAATAGTAGTTTATGAAACTGATACATAAAGAGGGGTATTAAAACACGAGTGTGTGTTTAAAAACCGAGCCGTAGGCGAGGTTTTTAATAGTATCACACGAGTGTTTTAATACCTAGTTATGTGCAGTTTCATACACTACTTTATCTACACTCATACATTTGGGATTGAATCTACTAATTAAAAGTTCATCGTTAGAAAAGAGACAGAGACTTTGATTGTATTAGCTAGGTACCTACCTTGTAATTAGTCATTTCCTTAGCTGCATCTAAAAATCGGGCTGAGTCATAGCCTTCTATATCTTCCAAGCCCTGAAGTTGAGCAGAACGGCAACATCGCATGTGGTCAAGCACATAGTATAACATTATTTTAAAAATTATTTATTATTTGTTTTTCCTATATTATCTATGTTTAAACTAGTTGTAAATTGTGATGTAAGATTATTTCAATAAAGTTTTATATTTATTGTTATTATTTATTTATTAGAACATAAGGTTTGAGTCAAATTATTTGAACTTTTCGGGGGTCTTTTAGTACGATGAGCATTTTGATCTAAGCCTCCTCTAGCAATAAATCTTACATCATTGGAAAGGTATTTAAATTTGAATCATTTTATTGTATTACTATAAACGTCAACTATTAGTACTTTGAGAGTTATAACGCTCTAAATTTGACCAATTTTTTTAACATAAATGACTTAAAACTCCGAAAATACTAACAATTAATAGAAAGTATGTTTGCAGCAAATAATTATCATATAAAAACCTTTCTTATGATATATCATTCATTTCAATAGGTGTGGTAGATCAACTCCCAAAGACAATAAACCACTTTTATACTTTAATAACCTTTAACTCCAAAAGTATTAACAATTGATATAAAGTATATTAACAGCAAATATTTGTCTTTAAAAAACCTTTCTAATGATATATCATTTATTGCTAGAGGGCGTTTTTATCAACTCCCTGCTGAAGAAAATCAACAAAAAAGATGACATCTTTAACAGCCATTTTTTCCTGGTTAACATTGATATTTTTCTTATTGTTTAATATACAAAGCATTTCAATAAAAGAACTAAATTATTTTCATATTTTAAACCTCACTCGATTACTATGAAAAAAAATATCGACCTCTTAAAATTGAAATATTCCCATACATTTAGTATGGAGACTGGTGGACGACATGACCACGAACTGACAGTAACAGACGTTGCCAAACTTATGTTCACGGCTTGGAAATGAAGAAGGCTATGGCTGAGTCAAATTTATTTCACTTTTTAAAGCCAAGCTTTTTAAAAAAACCTACGAAATGTCGAAATTCAGTATAACAAAATGTAAAAATTGAAATCAAAACTTTTTTTGTAATGTTCTAAAAATGGCGCGCATTCCATTAAAAAATAATGAGATGAGTGCATTCCTGCAAACTAATCGCACAAGTCATCGATTACCATAGAGTTAATTTTAATCATGGAAAGTGTGTGGGAAAATCGTTGAATGCTCTAAGGGGAAAATATCGTTGTTTTTTTTTTAATATCACGGCACTGCCTTCATCTTGGATTTGCCCTGTATCGTAATGAGAAAAAAAGTTATTTTATGATGCAGTTGACTGAATCGTAATGAGTTTTTTTTTTTATTTTACCTATCCACGAAAATAAAGTACGTGTTTATATTACCTTTTTTGAATTCATATTTGGAACATTACGTTGTGAGTGTAGATAAAGATGTAAACAAGATTAAATAGTGTCCTACATCTTGGCATGGACCACTTTGAAAACCGCAATTCTGACTACATGGAAAATTTCTCCCCAATTAGTCCTAACTAGTCCTACTTTTTCGGAATTAGTCCCAAAAAGGAATGAAAGATATAAGCGATTTAAATGGTCCATGCCAAAGCAAACCTTCATTTTGGCAGGGACAGGCTATATCTAGTGAACCACAACACCTAGCCAGGATCTGATTATTCAAAAAAAAAGTCCCTTTTTTATGGATCTCGCAACGCCTAGAATCAAAATGAAATGAAGCGCCGTTTAAAAAATATAAAGGAATGATTTGGTCCATGCCAAAATCAACCTACATCTTGGCGAGGACTTTTGAACCAGGTCACCCAGAGAAAATCTGCTTATTGGAAACGATTCGTATAAATTAGTCCCAATTAGTCCCAAAGACACAAAATTAGTCCCCCTTTGGTTTAGGAGAAATTCCGTTTTTTTGTATAAGTACAGTCACGTACAAAAGCGTACAGTAAAAATTAATTAAGTACCTACATAAAACTATTCCGTTCCGTAATGCGCAGTGTTCAGATTGTAAAACATTAAGCATCCGACCTTGCGGCTCTTTGGGAACGCAGCCGCAATGCTGCAGCCTTTTAAAGGAACTTTATCAGACCATCAAACTGAGCAAAAGTACAATGCGTAAGTACTCCATCGTAATGTATGAAACAGCTGTTTTTTTCGTGATTTTGAGGTTGGTCCCATAATGAAAGTTGTTCAGTTTGATGGTCTGATCAACCCCACGAGAGGTTTTAAATGAATTACAAATAACCCTGTATAGGTACAAAGTTTCAAGTGAACCCATTGAAGGAAGAAAATCACTCCATTCCAAGTATGAATAATTTCGCAAGAAAGCAATATAATTTTAAAATTCAATACCATTTTATACTTCTTTTGAAATTATTTTGTCCGCGACTGTACATTATTTTGATATAGTCCAGGAGCCCCAGGATCAAAATATCTCTAAGAAAACATTTTTATTTTATGACTGAAAAATTAAGATTTGAGTTTCGAAAATGCATAAATGTTACGTATTACTTTACGATATACTTTTGTGTTACTAATTACACTTCGTTATTCTAACACAAATACGCAAAAAAAACAAGTTACAAAACATCGTCACTGAATAGGAAGTCAGCTCCTGTACTATAAAAACCAAATTTTAATTCCGATTATCTCCTAAACCAAAGGGGGACTAATTTTGTGACTAATTTACACGAATCGTTTCCAATAAGCAGATTTTCTCTGGGTGACCTGGTTCAAAAGTCCTCGCCAAGATGTAGGTTGATTTTGGCATGGACCAAATCATTCCTTTATATTTTTTGAACGACGCTTCATTTCGTTTTGATTCTAGGCGTCGCGAGATCCATAAGAAAGGGACTTTTTTTTTGAATAATCAGATCCTGGCTAGGTGTTGTGGTTCACTAGATATAGCCTGTCCCTGCCAAAATGAAGGTTTGCTTTGGCATGGACCATTTAAATCGCTTATATCTTTCATTCCTTTTTGGGACTAATTCCGAAAAAGTAGGACTAGTTAGGACTAATTGGGGAGAAATTTTCCATGTAGTCAGAATTGCGGTTTTCAAAGTGGTCCATGCCAAGATGTAGGACACGATTAAATATTAAAGGCAACATAATAACATGCAGTCGGATGCATATCGGAGGCATATAATTCAAATCATTCATAACGTCACTTTCTTTATGCATGCCTCCGACTGCATGTTATTATGTTGCCTTTAATATTTAATCTTGTTTCCATCTTTTCAGTTGACTTGTCTTTTTATGCAGGCGGGTTTTTTAATTTTTTTAATTTATTTTTTAGTAATAATTTTACCAGTATTTTTACCGGTAAATTTACCGATAAAATGTTTTAACGTTTTTTTTTATCGTTATTTTTTTAACGGTATTTCAATTCCTGCTATGAAGTTTACATCGAAATGTATTACATACATTTCAATAGAAGTTTACTAGTTTTTTCAAACTGTATTATCCACAGAACATAGAAGTGTGGTATTATCTATGATATGACTAGGTTTTAACTTTTATAAAAGGAACAAACAGAAGTTCATAGAATTATTTATATTTTTCTAAAATTGTACATTCACGCACATACACACAGTAAATGTCAGTAAAAACAATATCTTTCTCAGTTTGAACCAATACAAATACAAAATGGCACTACCACCATACTAGGTACTACATGATATTGTTGGGGTACAGCAATTTTAAATTTTGTCGAAATATACAATATTGCTTTTAACAATTTACGAAATAATAATATATAATTTTTATCTTACAGACACAGCAAAGGGGAAAATAATATAATTATTCAAAAAGAAAATATTTATTGTAGATAAAGAAAAATAATACTTGACCTATGTCAAATTTTTAAATCTACATTGTATGAATTATTATCTTAGTTTAAATCAAGAGATTACAAGTAAGGTACTTATAAAAGTCTACAAAAAGAATCTTACAAATTATACCTTAAAGTTGTACGTGTCTAAGGAGAGCTAAGTCAAGCCAACATTTATTCATGCAAGATGTTTTGTAACAAAATATTAGAAAAATGTCATCAAATCCGATCAATACATTTATTCTTTAATAACTAAGCTTGTTTCCATTAAAGTTTTATTTAAATCTCAAATTCTTACATGATTAAAGTTTGGATAGACAATCTTGTTTGAGAATTTTGTAGTGCCAAGATAACCCCATGTGCCATTATCATTATTTATAATGCTTAAAATGCCAACTCTAAATAATGTAAACATCTACAACAAACTGAATGTATCGGTGGCAATGAAAACAACAAGAGTTATCATGACAAACAAATTACACTAGTGTGTGTAACATGTAAGAATCAAAACACACGTTACTGGTCAGAGCCCTCTTCCTCTTCATCGTCTTCCTGCTCCTCCTCAGTGGATGCGGCGTCCTTCTTGGGGGGCGCGGCGTCCTTGCGGGGTCTGCCGCGACCCCGGCCCTCCACTGGTGCACTCTGAAGTCAAGTTATGACACATCAAATTAATTCAATTTGCACTGCAGCCCCTGTAGGATGACCACATGAAATACGATATAGTTATATATTGTGACATAGTGATTTATTGACACTTAAATATCAAAATACATTTGTCTTTTGACAGTAAGAAGCGATAAATCTATACATCATATCACTTTTCCGTGGAAAAGATTTATCACACACATAGCCCATCACCCCCCTAGGGGGGCGATGCTTACAAGGAATAAATGAAGAATTTAGTTATACCTTTCCTTTAGCAGCTGCCTTTTTCTTAGATCCTTTAGGCCGGCCTCGCCCTCTCTTTGCTACCGGTGCCTGTTCATCGTCAGATGACTTTGTAGATTCTTTCGTTTTCGCAGGTACTGGTGGTCGTCCTCGTTTCTTGGTATCTCCTTTAGCCTCCTGAAATACATCAAACTTATTTAGAATCGGGTTAATATGAAGATTGTAAGTTATAATGATTTTTAAAATTATTGGTGGCTGGGAACATAGTGCGAAACAATGCACAGTACACAATTTTGATTTAAGTTGGTGGGAGACGGAAGTGGTGGGACACAGCTACACACATAGAGTGGCTAACTTCACAGCAGCCACATATTTATATTATATCAAAAGGAGATAAAGTACAAAATTATAAAAATGCTGACCGCTTGTGTTCCATTAGCTTTTGGTCTACCCCGACCTTTCTTCTCTACAGTTGTTGTACCATCATCAGACATTGCAGTCAAATAATATTTTAATTAATTTTATTGGAAAAAATCTGGAAAAAAAGTACATCAAATTAAATCCATGACTCTAATTACATATTCACATAAATACATACAAAGGTACGCATCCCATCCCCTAACTAAACATAGTATGAATAAGTACATAGACATAGCTGACAACAAAATGTATTGATTACTGTAGGTACAATTTAGATTCATTTTCCTAAAAGGAAATGAGCGGAAAGACTATAAATATGATGGGGACAACGATAATCCAAAGATAAATAATTCATTTTAGAAAATAGCATACAAATCAAAAGTACAAAGAATATTACGAACAAAATGTCAACAACCGCGCTGAGACGCCAAGCGGACCAATTAATTTAGAGAATGGTTTCACACTTTTCGCTAGTCCACAAATTTTGAGACATAGCTTAACAAATTAACATGAAATAAATGAACATAGTGTCGTTAAATAATCTATTTTATCTCGTAAATTATGCTAGTCAATCTAAGAACAGGGACCAAGCAATCCAATTTAATGGAGGCGGCTAGGTCTCTAAATAACGGAATGGATAAAACACAAGAAAGTAACATCAAGTTATAGTTACAAAAAACAAAAAATAATATCGTAAAACAAATGAATTTATTAAAGATTTAAATGTAGAATAGAAATTACTCACAAATTGTTTTACAGCGATAACGCTATGCCCAAAGGGAATATTATGGCGGGCGGCAAAACGCAAAACGAACGAGGCGGAGGAAGACAGACAACCGACGAAGAACGAAGAACCGGCGGCGTTTGTTTGGTTTGGCGTCATTGTAGAGGGCGCTAACATGCATGGGGCCCACTGTTATTCACAAAAACTATAAGTTTCACGAAAAAGAAGATAACAATTTGTATTTATTTACTCGAAAAAATTTATTGTGAAATCACAATGACTTACATTTTTCCATAAAATAACGTGCTTATTAAAAAAATCATTAAAAACATTGCAAAGGGATTCAAAATTTACCGCGTCAAATAATGTTGCCATTTGAGTGAATGGGATCATATTGGGAATTACTTTATTGGGTGCATTCTGCCAGACGAATCGTTGAAACATCGATCGCCATAGAGTATATTTTAACCATTTTAACAAAAGATTGAACATTCTATAAAAAATACTTTTCATCTGTAATCCCAACGTATGAGGGAGATTACACGATCAGAGGCTAACGAATAAAACTTCGGAAAATTTGCCGAGTTTCAAATTAAAACAGATAATGGCCGGTATACATTTTGATTAGTGTTTAGTGCGAGTGGCTCGTTTAGTGTTTAGCAAAAAACACGTTCGGACAGTCTCTGATTAGTGTTAAGTGTTTAGTGCGAGCGAAGTACAGTGTTCAGAAGCGCGTTCTATTTTTTCTGCGAGAAGCTCCTCCCGCGCATCCCGCACGTCCCGCCTTCACCCCTCACTTGCAGCTAAACACGCACTAAGCAGAAGCACGTCTGGACAGGACTGTTAAGTGTTTAGTCTATATCAACAAAGCCTGTACTAAACAGCGTATGCTAAACAGTGGGACATCACCTACTAATCACTACACACTAAACAGTGCACTAAACACTAAGCACTTTACTAATCAAAGTGTATACCAGTCTTAAATCGAAGTAAGTCACAATTTTACATTAGCGTATAGTTGGCAGACTCACCATGGAATTAGAAGGTTTTGACTAGGTCAAAAAATTGTTAATAAATAGTGATAAATAGTGAACTATAGCATATAAATAGTGATACTATGATTCAAAAGATATTTGAGTATCTTGGTGAGGCTGCAAACTTGACGTCAAGTTGGCAGACACCTTAAGAAATACAGTTCGTATCATTATGATTTATATGCCAAAAAATTGTTAGAAAATAGTGAATCGTATACGCAAAATTTCAATAACATTGCTTCAATACAAGCCGAGATATTACGGTCTCTAAGTGGGCTGCCAACTTGACGTTTCAGGCAATAGCGATTCCAGAGAAACGGGTACAAGTTTTAAACAAATAAATATATCAAAAAATTGTTAGTGAAATTGTGATTCCTACGATATAAATAAAACAAGAATTCTTCATTGCTATTTTCTAAAAATCGAATGTTAACTTTTACATAATACTCTGAATAGGATGTCGATCAATATTGAACTTTGCTCCACAGGAATAAGGTTCCAACTTTATTGCAATCGTGAGGTGAGTACTATCAAGCAAAAAAGTGAGATTTATATTTTTAGCCATGTCCTCCAAGTATTATTACACTTGTTTTATTAATTAAGTGTTGGTATCAAACAATAACGATATTCATTAATAACAATCATAGCAATAGCGCCATCTCTCGGAAAAGATTGTCAATTTCTCAGTTATAATTTAACGTTAGGTACCTATTTATGTATGAGTTAGAATAAAGATATTATTATTATTATCTGGTGAGATTTATAGTAAAACTAGCGGCCACCCGCGACTTCGTCTGCGTGGAAAGAGTTTTTGCTATCCCTCGGAAACAATACTCTTTTTCGGGATGAAAGGTACCCTATGTCCTTCTCTGTACCACTGACAACGTGTATGCAAAATTTCATGATGATCGGTTCAGTAGTTAAGACGTGAAGGCGTAACAAACAAACAAACGGACTTTCGCATTTATAATATTACTAGCGGCCGCCCGCGACTTCGTCTGCGTGGACAGTTTTTTGTTATCCCTCGGGAACTGTACGTTTTTTTCTGGATGAAAGGTACCCTATGTCCTTTTCTGTACCCTTAACAACGTCCATGCAAAATTTCATGATGATCGGTTCAGTAGTTAAGACGTGAAGGCGTAACAAACAAACAAACAAATAAACAAACAAACGGACTTTCGCATTTATAACATTAGTAAGGATATTAGTAAGGATGAGTATCAGTTGGTATGTGAGTAGGTAGGAAGTAATATAAGTAGAAATTATTAATAGTTTCTCCTGAATTAATAATATTGAATTAAGAGTAGGGTATTGACCACAGCCTACTAAAGAGTAGTCTTTATACAGTCGATCATCGCCTTTATTGTTGGCGCTAAAGCCACCGTTCGTAAAAATAGACAGTTGACGCAACGAATAAAAGTGGTTGGCACGCTATGATTTGCCTTTTTGAATTTCAAAAATAAATAAGTAAAATAATACCTAATACATATATAGGCACCTAACTTTAAATTATAACTGAGAAATTGACAATCTTTTCCGAGAGATGGCGCTATTGTAATGAATATTATTGTTATTAATGAATATCGTTATTGTTTGATACCAACATTTAATTAATAAAACAAGTGTAATAATAATTCGAGGATATGGCTAAAAATATAAATCTCACTTTTTTGCTTGATAGTACTCACCTCATGATTGCAATAAAGTTGGAACCTTATTCCTGTAGAGCAAAGTTCAATATTGATCGACATCCTATTCAGAGTATTATGTAAAAGTTAACATTCGATTTTTAGAAAATAGCAATGAAGAATTCTTGTTTTATTTATATCGTAGGAATCACAATTTCACTAACAATTTTTTGATATATTTATTTGTTTAAAACTTGTACCCGTTTCTCTGGAATCGCTATTGCCTGAAACGTCAAGTTGGCAGCCCACTTAGAGACCGTAATATCTCGGCTTGTATTGAAGCAATGTTATTGGAATTTTGCGTATACGATTCACTATTTCCTAACAATTTTTTGGCATATAAATCGTAATGATACGAACTGTATTTCTTAAGGTGTCTGCCAACTTGACGTCAAGTTTGCAGCCTCACCAAGATACTCAAATATCTTTTGAATCATAGTATCACTATTTATATGCTATAGTTCACTATTTATCACTATTTATTAACAATTTTTTGACCTAGTCAAAACCTTCTAATTCCATGGTGAGTCTGCCAACTATAATTAGCGTATAGTTGGCAGACTCACCATGGAATTAGAAGGTTTTGACTAGGTCAAAAAATTGTTAATAAATAGTGATAAATAGTGAACTATAGCATATAAATAGTGATACTATGATTCAAAAGATATTTGAGTATCTTGGTGAGGCTGCAAACTTGACGTCAAGTTGGCAGACACCTTAAGAAATACAGTTCGTATCATTATGATTTATATGCCAAAAAATTGTTAGAAAATAGTGAATCGTATTCGCAAAATTTCAATAACATTGCTTCAATACAAGCCGAGATATTACGGTCTCTAAGTGGGCTGCTAACTTGACGTTTCAGGCAATATCGATTCCAGAGAAACGGGTACAAGTTTTAAACAAATAAATATATCAAAAAATTGTTAGTGAAATTGTGATTCCTACGATATAAATGAAACAAGAATTCTTCATTGCTATTTTCTAAAAATCGAATGTTAACTTTTACATATAATACTCTGAATAGGCTGTCGATCAATATTGAACTTTGCTCCACAGTAATAAGGTTCAAACTTCATTGCAATCATGAGGTGAGTACTATCAAGCAAAAAAGTGAGATTTATATTTTTACTCATATCCTCGAATTATTATTACACTTGCTTTATTAATTAAACGTTGGTATCAAACAATAACGATATTCATTAATAACAATAATATTTATAACAATAGCGCCATCTCTCGGAAAAGATTGTCAATTTCTCAGTTATAATTTAACGTTAGGTGCCTATTTATGTATTAGGTATTATTTTCCTTAATTATTTTTGAAATTCAAAAAGGCAAATCATAGCGTGCCAACCCTTACACATTTAGTCGTTGCGTCAACTGTCTATTTTTACGAACGGTGGCTTTTGCGCCAACAATAAAGGCGATGATCGACTGTATAAAGACTAGTAGGCTGTGCTCTGGTCAATACCTTATTCTTAATTCAATATTATTAATTTCGGAGAAACTATTAATATTTTCTACTTATATTACTTCCTACCTACTTACATACCAACTGATACTCATTTTACTCTAATAATAATATATATCTATAATCTCACCAAATAATAATAATATCTTTATTCTACCTAATACATAAATAGGTACTACCTAACGTTAAATTATAACTGAGAAATTGACAATCTTTTTCGAGAGATGGCGCAATTGCTATGATTGTTATTAATAAATATCGTTATTGTTTGATACCAACAATTAATTAATAAAACAAGTGTAATAATAATTGGAGGACATGGCTAAAAATATAAATTTCACTTTTTTGCTCGATAGTACTCACCTCATGATTGCAATAAAGTTGGAACCTTATTACTGTGGAGCAAAGTTCAATATTGATCGACAGCCTATTCAGAGTATTATGTAAAAGTTAACATTTGATTTTTAGAAAATAGCAATGATGAATTCTTGTTTTATTTATATCGTAGGAATCACAATTTCACTAACAATTTTTTGATATATTTATTTGTTTAAAACTTGTACCCGTTTCTCTGGAATCACTATCGCCTGAAACGTCAAGTTAGCAGCCCACTTAGAGACCGTAATATCTCGGCTTGTATTGAAGCAATGTTATTGAAATTTTGCGAATACGATTCACTATTTTCTAACAATTTTTTGGCATATAAATCATATTGATATGAACTGTATTTCTTAAGGTGTCTGCCAACTTGACGTCAAGTTTGCAGCCTCACCAAGATATTCAAATATCTTTTGAATCATAGTATCACTATTTATATGCTATAGTTCACTATTTATCACTATTTATTAACAATTTTTTGACATAGTCAAAACCTTCTAATTCCATGGTGAGTCTGCCAACTATACGCTAATCAACTATACCAACTCAGATTGATGCCAGAATTACACCAGACTGATACAGGGGCCCCATTTTTGAATCGCTCGGCTGGCGTCGAGCGCTCGTTTCTACTGATTTTCGTTCGACATCCCATACATTTGAGTTCATTTTTCGAACGAAAATCAGTAGAAACGAGCGCTCGACGCCATCCGAGCGATTCAAAAATAGGGTCCCAGGGCTGCAAAACATCTCGATATAAAAAAATAAAAAATGTTTTAAGATGAACTTAAATTTTATTTATCTTACATAATAATATAATAAAACAGTAGAAAAAGTGTGTCTGTACATTACATATATTTAAAAAAAAATATATCTGGCGCGATGGAGACATAGTAATAGAGTAAGAATTTGAAAAAAAGTGTGTCTGTTTGTTTGTCTGTTTGAACACGCTAATCTCCGGAAATACTGAACGGATTCGAATGAAACTTTATTTATATAAATATTATATTAATATAGCTTTTAATCCTGGGCATAACTTAGGGTATAAATGATTTTATATATATAAATATAAATATAAATATAAATATAAATATAAATATAAATATAAATATAAATATAAATATAAATATAAATATAAATATAAATCTGGTCTCGCGCTGGCCCTCACGGCGTAGAGGAGCGTCCCCTGGGTGGCGGATAGGGGAAAGGTCGGTAGTACAGCCTAGCTATGCTATCTGGCTAAGTCCGATGGACTCGCTGACCAAACTAGGGTGTGGTCCTCCAGCATTTAGGGGGTTGTGCGGGGGGTTAACAGCCCTCCCACGGAAAAACTTTTTGTTACGAAACCGACAGAGAAAAGTAAACGATCGGATCCTATAAACAACGACTTATGGCATAGAAACCTGGACCTTCGATTAGCAACATGGAATGTACTTAGCTTGTATAGGCCGGGAGCGCTGTACCAAGTAAATAGAGAACTGCAACGATACAACATCCATATCGCAGCTTTGCAAGAAGTCAGGTGGCCAGGTCAAGGAGAATGTATTGTGGAAAATGGGACACTACTCTTTTATAGTGGATCTGACTACGAAAGACACGAACACGGCACTGGATTTCTTGTAAACAGAAAAGCAGTAGGCAGCGTTCTCAAATTTATCCCAGTATCGGAAAGAATATGTCTCTTACGAATTAAAAGTAAATTCAATAATATTTCAATTCTAAACGCTTACGCCCCGACAGAAAAGGCCGATGACGACGTAAAGGATAGCTTCTATGAAGACCTTGAGACGGCATACGACCAAATCCCCAGCTACGACACTAAAATAGTGCTAGGAGATTTCAATGCCAAAGTCGGACGTGAAGAAGCATACCGTCCGACAATTGGGCCACACAGTAAGCACAAAAATTCGAATGATAACGGGATAAGACTAATATCATTTGCATCCTCCAAGCTGTTGGTGATTAAGAGCACGATGTTCCCGCACAAAGATATCCATAAAGGGACTTGGAAATCACATGATGGAAGAACGGTGAACCAAATTGACCATGTGCTAATAGATGAAAGGCACAAGATTTTGATTCAGGATGTAAAATCACATCGTGGAGCCGATTGCGACAGCGATCATTACTTAGTGGGCGTTAAGATAAAGTTAAAAATCAAGATGGTAAACAGTAAACACAAATGTCATAGAGAACCGTCCGTAAATCTCGAAGCTCTTAAAGACGAAACAACTCTACTTGCATTCAACCTTGAACTAAATAATAGATTCGCGATATTGGAAAATTTGGAAGATATAGACAAAGTTTGGGCGGAAACGGAAGACGTAGGAATCCGATTACTGGACAAAAAGAAAAGTCATAAAAGAAGAAAATGGTGGACTGAGAAATGTGAAGAGGCAATGGACAGAAAGAGGGAACTTAAAATATTGGCCGAGCAGAACAGTGAATGGGATGACATCTACAAGGAAGCAAGAGGAACATTTAGGAAACTGGTAAGAACCGCAAAAAGGGATCATATGAATGGAATCCTTAGAGATGTGGAAACGTTGATAAGAGCCAAGCCAACGAATCACGAAAGTTCTACCAAGAAATCCGAACAGCTCGAAAAGCTTACAAACCCGCTACTCAACTCCTTGAAGATGGAGACGGAAATCTTATCTCAGACCCTGAGGAACAAAAAGCTATGTGGTGTCGGTACTTCCAGGAACTACTCAACTGCCCACCGGTGACCAATGAAATACTCGCAAATCTGAGCACCAGCCAAGACAATGAACATGATGAACCGCCTACCTTTGAAGAAGTGTGCAAGGCCATCATGCGACTTAAGAACCATAAGTCTCCAGGAATTGATAGCATACCGGGAGAGCTGTGGAAATATGGGGGAGAGGCACTGCAATTTCGACTGTTTGAAATAATTTGTAAAGTCTGGTCGAAAGAACAACAACCAATGCGATGGAACACAGGGATTATCTGTCCGTTACATAAGAAAGGGTGTAGGAAGAAGTGTGCTAACTACAGGGGGATTGCACTGCCTCCGACTGCATACAAGGTGCTCTCGTACGTTCTCCTCGCCCGTCTAGAGCCGTACGCAGATAAAATACTCGGTGACTATCAGTGCGGATTTCGCAGAAACAGGAGTACAGTAGACCAAATGTTTCTTCTGAAACAAATTATGGAGAAACGATGGGAGTTCGCCCAAAGCGTTCACTGTCTTTTCGTTGACTTCACGAAGGCATACGATAGTATCGACCGAGAGGCACTCTATCGAATCCTATCATCTTTCCAAGTACCAGCAAAACGCGTCAGAATGATTAAAGTCGCCACGAGCACCAGCAAAATGCGAGTTAGAGTCGGAGGAGAACTAACCGAGGAGTTTGAAGTAGTGACCGGACTAAAGCAGGGAGACGCCTTATCGCCTATACTGTTTAACATCGCTCTCGAATACACTGTCCAAAAAGTTTTAATGACAGATGGGGGAGTAGAGTTGAACGGAAGGCACAAAATCATTGGTTACGCTGACGATCTTGCCATACTGGGGCAGTGCGAGAAAGAAGTGACCGACATGGCAGCGGTATTAGAAGAGGAAGGGAAACAGCTTGGTCTCAGAATCAGTCGTGAGAAGACAGAATACCTACATATGAAAAGATACAAAGATGTCAAAGCAAAGAGAAAAGATCTTGTTGTAAAAGGCACGACTTACAAAGGCGTTAGTAAATTTAAATATCTTGGATGTACGGTCACTGACACTAACCAAAGGGAGGAAGAAATCAGCATCCGTATAGTCAATGCGCTAAGATGCACTGCAGCCCTTCACAAACTACTGGTATAATCCAAGTTGATAAACAGAGCTACAAAAATCCGGATCTACAAAACGATCATTAGACCGATTTTAATGTATGGGTGTGAAACTTGGACGCTAACCTTGAGGGAGGAAAACCAACTCTTAGTCGCAGAACGAAAAATCTTACGAAAGATACTGGGACCAACAAGAGGCGATGACGGAGAGTGGAGGCAAAGGTTTAACCGGGAGATAGAACAGCTGGTGTCCGAGCCGAACATCATTGGGGAAATAAAAGCTGCCCGACTTCGCTGGCTGGGGCACGTAGAGAGAATGGGTGAAGATCGAGCTGCTAAAAGAGCGTATCTTGGCCAACCATCTGGACGACTCCCAGTGGGTCGTCCAAGATACCGCTGGAAAGATGAAGTTGTCAAAGACCTGAAAGAGCTGGAGGTGCCCGACTGGTCTCACTTGGCACAAAACAGGAAGAAATGGTGTACTTTAATGTCGGAGGCCAAGATCCACTTCGGGTCGCTGAGCCAGCGTAGTAAGTAAGTAAGTAAGTATAAATATAAATATAAATATAAATATAAATATAAATATAAATATAAATATAAATATAAATATAAATATAAATATAAATATAAATATAAATATAAATATAAATATAAATATAAATATAAATATAAATATAAATATAAATATAAATATAAATATAAATATAAATATAAATATAAATATAAATATAAATATAAATATAAATATAAATATAAATATAAATATAAATATAAATATAAATATAAATATAAATATAAATATAAATATAAATATAAATATAAATATAAATATAAATATAAATATAAATATAAATATAAATATAAATATAAATATAAATATAAATATAAATATAAATATAAATATAAATATAAATATATATGTATGTACTTACATATAATACATTATATACACCAAATACTGAGTTTGGATATGTAGTGACGTTGACCCTTCCACATCACGGGCATAAGCCCTCCAACAGATGTGCATGAACTTGTTTCATGAAAGAAAACTTACTGGGAGCTCTTCTAATAGAATCTGGGAGACCGTTCCAAAGACGCGTCGCTTGCAGTGTGAAGGAGTCGGACATATACCCAGAACGAAAGAGAGGAGTAAATAGAGAAAGAGAATTGGCAGAGCGAAGGCGCCGATCATGAGAATCATAGAGATGCTGAAACTTACATTTTAAGTAATCAGGAGAATGAGGGTTGTTAAGAATGGAATAGAGAGTGCAGAGCAGCCGTAACTGTCTGCGTTGACGAATAGGAAGCCATTTAAGCTGAGACCTGACCGACGAAACGTGATCATATTTGCGAAGGCAAAATACAAAACGGATAGCATTATTCATGAGGCGGTCTAGCTTATTAAGGAGATCCTCATTTAAGTCTGGGTAACAGACATCGGCATAGTCAATGAGTGGAAGAATGAGAGAAGTGACAAGAGTGACCTTAGTGCGGATAGGGAGAAAATTTCTGTAACGATTTAGAAAGCGCAATGAAGATATAACAGCTCGACTGACCTCGGCAACTTGTGTTGTCCAACTGAGTGACGAGTCGATATGCAGGCCAAGGTTTTTGACGTAAGAGCAGAGAGGGATGGTGGTGTTCTCGTACACAATAGGTTGTACCGAACTAATATTAATCTTGGTGATCTGTTTCGAACTTCCGACAATGATCGCCTGACATTTAGACGGGTTTACAGCTATGCCGAAACCAGCAGACCAAGTACTGATTTTATGAAGCACACTATTCAACAGCAATGATGCCGAATTGATTTCGTCAGCAGGCGTCTGAACATAAATTTGTAGATCATCGGCATAGAAATGATAAGAGCAGTCGAGCGCTAAAGGAGAGGAAGTTAATGAATATGGAAAATAGGAGGGGAGATAGAATACCGCCTTGAGGCACACCAGCAGAGAGATCGGTCCATTGAGATATATCTGTACCCATACGCACCGCCTGCTGGCGACCGCGCAGGTAGTTGGAAAACCAATCCAGTGACAGAGACGAGAAATTCAGAGACTTCAGGATGGCTAGGAGAATGTCGTGATCAACCATATTGAAGGCGTTTGAGAAGTCAATGAGAACTATTAGGGTGACCAACTGGCTCTCCATGCCCAGTCTGATGTCTTCAGTGACTTTGAGAAGTGCCGTGGTTGTGCTGTGTCCAGGACGGAAACCGGATTGAAGGGGTGTAACAAGGGAGTTGGAATAAATAAAGGAAGAAACTTGTTTATGCGCGACGGCTTCGAGAATTTTAGAAAGGAAAGGAAGAATAGAAATGGGTCTGAACATATAATTATTATTAATATTTTATAGGCCAATTTAAAGCGAAGGTATTTTCGCTTTTGTATGGGAGTAATGTATGCAACTTAGTTACTATTCAGTAATCTGTGCCGCAAGCTGCAACCCTCACGTAGGTCCGACAGGGATGCAGCGTCTAGGTGAATATAGCCGTTCGTACTTAGCGCCGTACAAGCTGAATTCCACTTTATAGTGTTGAATTTAGAGATTAGTCGAGCGTTCACACTATTCTATCAGATAGATTGATTCTGTTCGGGCTGAGTTGGATACAGAGCGGCTAAATATGGTGATGAATTCAAGAGTTGCTCAAGCGCATTATTCGCGCTCTGTGTGTAATATTACGAGAAGAGGTTGGAAACATACTCCAACGGCATAAAAAAAGGTTTTTTAATTTTATGTCTTCAACCGTTAATCCCGGTATTGACTTACCTTCCTTCAACAATTCGAAGGCCCGATCACGCGTAATTTTATCCTTATATTCAGTCGATTTCATATTCCACAGGCACTCATGCTTTCTGTAATATTCTAAAAACATTATAATATCACTATCGCTTTATTTATATGGCACTTTTTTGCTTGACATTGTTGGAAAGGCTAATACAAGTGTGCAATAGACTGCGTACCCGCTGCGACTGCCGTTCACACGGTTCTATTGCTGGTCTATTTTATATAGAATAGAATCAAAGTTGAAGGTAGTTTAATATTGAGCTTCTATTTCTAGCGACTATTCTATCTCATAGAAAGCCAGTTCACATTGATCTATTTCATAGATTCTAGCAAATAGATCATAGAATAGAACAGGTGGGAACGCACCATTATACAAAAATAAAACTCTTCGGACATAAGCCATCAAGGCCATTGATGAAGCAATTTTTTAATTGTTTCATTTTTCTACAATTTCGCCCAACACATTTTTTTCAGCTCACCAACGACCCAGTACGTAATCTTGGAGGTAATACTCCAAGATTACGTACTGGGCTCAGTAGCGCCACCAATGGAAATAAATCATTTACGTTTTATCAAGGGCTTAGAATAAAAGTTTTAGATTTTTGCATTCACAATGCTATTTTTATATTAAGATGAATAAATAATGAAAAATATTAGAAAAAAAAATCGGCTCACCCGTAGCATCCCGTCTAAGTTGCTACGGGTGAGCCGATTTTTTCTAATATTTTTCATTCTTTATTCATCTTAATAAAAGTTTTAGTTATATTGCGCAAATAGAAGAGTAAAGTGCAATATTTAAATATTTTTTCATGGCCTAAAATATAAGCAATAAGTTATGAACGTGGATATTGCCAAAAGTGGCCACTTTTTTACTCTTCTATTTGCGCAAAATTATCAAAACTTTTAATCTAAGTCTTTGATAAAACGTAATTGATTTATTTCCATTGGTGGCGCTACTGAGCTTGCTTGACGTACCACCTTAATGTAAACATAGCCTAAGGCCCCTGCAGGCCTACCGCCTAACTCAAAAAGCTTAAGTTTATGACTTCAATGCACTGTCCGTCCTTTACCTTGATTACGTAAGGCTGTTGCTAACAATTCTCGATAGAAATCGATTGAAAGCGCAGTTACATTGCTGCTTTAAGTAAGCTAGTTGTTACATTGGTTCTTACTAAAGCAGCAATGTAACTGCAATTTCTGTCAGAGTTGATTGCAACAAAGTTACATAATTACCCGTCATTGTGTTATGATAAGGACGGAAAGCGCATTGCTATCGCTATAGCTTTGAGTTAGGCGGTAGGGTCAAGTCTGCTAATGTTAACGTCAAAATCGTAGTTCAATGGTCTTTCAATGGTAGGTAATGCTTTTTGACACTGTTCTTGTTTCTTAAACCCAAAATCGAGACACTAACTGTCTTATTCAGAGTGCGTTCGTTAAACTAGGGCCAAAGTTAACATGGCGTTAGACTGCGGACTAACGCCATTTTAGCGCAAATCGTATTCAGAGTGACAGTTTAACGTTTAGTCCCACCGTTTAAGGATTAAAAGGTGCATTGTGATTGGTTTACAACCATCAAACCAGGTTTTGTTAGAACAGTCTTTCACCCCAGTTTTGTGAAACATCTCTGAATAAGACAGAATGTGTTTCCGTGTTGGGTTTAAGAAACACAATGTGTTTCCGTTCTGGGTTTAAGAAACAAGAACTGTGTCAAAAAGCATTACCATTCAAACACCATTGAACCACCTTGTTTATGTCACCGGCAATGTATGAAACGCAGGCATTGTATACAATGCCTGGCCCTTTCAGGCAATGTATGAAATAGAATGAATATTATTGTCTATTTCATACATTACCTAGGCATTGTATACAATGCCTGCTGGTCCACAGGCAATGTGTAAAATAAAAAGATTTTGATCGAGGGGAGGGCTCGATGGGGGCTCGAGTGGAGGGCTCGAGGGGGGTCGGGGCGGGGCTCGAGTGGGCAGAGGGCCGTCACACGCCCGCCTGTGTAGTCGCGCGGCATCTTACTGCCTGCGTAAATATTGCCTCTTTATAATAGTAACAATGTCGAATCGACATTACTGAGCCGTGTACGGATTTCAATATCAAAAAACCAATAAACAATTGGGTTGGTAAACTTTTTCGAAGATAATTGTTTTATATTTTTTTTGAAAGCACAAGTCTGAAGAATAAAGAAAATAATATTATGAATTTTTTATTTTACCTTGTTAAACCAAATATATTTTTTTATATTATTATCGCGATAAAATATCAAACGTACGGCTGAACACGAACGCTAACTTTATGGATATTGTGGACAAGCTCGCGGATATGGACTTGAAAATTCCACCGGAACTGCTCAGTATTATGCTGTTATACAGTCTACCAACAACATTTGAAAACTTCCGTATCGCTATCGAATCAAGGGACACATTACCTAATCCTGACGATTTAAAGATAAAAATACTGGAAGAAAGTCAAGCAAGGAACGTTGGCGAGCAGCCCGGAGACTCATCAGAGGCGTACTTTTCCAAAAAGAACAAAATAAAACCATTTTGCAAGAACTGCAAGAAAAAGGGACATGCCACCGAAGCATGTTGGGGAAACAAAAAGAAAACTGAGAGAACAAACAAACTTCAAGGTAAGAACTTCAACGTCTGCCTGAATACTGCAAGCACAAACATCAGTGAAAACTTATGGTGTTTAGACAGCGGCTGTTCATCTCACATGTGTGGCGACAAATCTAAATTTTCCACCATGACCCCTGAAGATGGTACCTTAAAGCTGGCATCGAAAAAGCACACCAGCAAAATAGAAGGAAAGGGAAAAGTAACAGTCACCGCAGAAAAAGAAGAGTATAATATCAACGACACTTTATTCGTCCCCGATTTATCAATAAATCTACTGTCCGTGGGTAAAATTGCCGACAAAGGGAACAAAATAATCTTTGAAAAAGACAAAGCTTATATTATCGAAAAAGGCGGGGAAGTAGCATTAGAAGCACAAAGAAAAGATGGACTCTACTACCTAACATTTAAAAAGGAGACCGCAAACTACACCCAAAAAGGAAAAATAAAAGACGACATCATGGAGTGGCACCGTAAACTCGGCCATATAAATGAAAAAGATCTGATCAAGATGGCTACAAATGACCTAATGTATGGATTGAAAATCAACAAAGAAAAGTTGGAAACTTGTGAAACCTGCATTAAAGGCAAGCTATCAAGATTACCTTTTACTAGACATGATGATCTCTACACGACGCAAGAGCTGGAAATAATTCACAGCGACGTTTGTGGACCTTTTGAGTGTGAAACACTTGCCGGCTCAAGATATTACGTCACATTCATAGATGACTTCACTCGTTATTGCCACGTCTATTTCATAAAGAAGAAAAGCGACGTATTCAACTGTTTCAAGCAATACAAAAATGAAGTTGAAACATTTCACAACAAAAGAATAAAACACCTGCAATCCGACAACGGCACCGAATATCGCAACAAGGAATTTGATGATTTCCTCAAACTACATGGCATCCAAAGAAGATTGACCACTGTTTACACCCCACAGCAAAATGGGATCAGTGAGAGGAAGAACAGATCATTGCTAGACAAAGCCAGGTGCCTGTTGATCGAAGCAAATGCTCCTAAAAAGCTCTGGGCAGAAGCAATATCTACGGCAAACTATCTTATAAACCGAAGCCCTTCAAAAGCATTAGACGGCGATATACCGTTCACGAAGTGGACAGGCCGAACACCGTCTGGCAATCATCTTGAAGTTTTCGGCAGGAAGACCTTTGAGTGCAACACTATACGGGCTGAGTGATAACTACTCGCACAGTGACAGCGCCTGGGCAAACCACGCCCAACTAGAAGAGGGACAACTATCTTTCCAAAACAAACATCCTGCTCACACCTATGACAATGCCGAGGTCTCGGAATACCCCTCCAACAACTCCCGGAACGCAAGCCAAGGTCGAGTCCGATCGCAGCGTCAGTGCAGCGGCGAAAGCCGAGACGTCGTCGGATGCAATGAATGCCCCACATAGGTATAAGCGATCCAGGTGTGAAACGGACCTAGACACCAACGTTATGACGGAGATGCGCCGCCTGTTTACCGAACTCAAAGATCAACAAGATAAAAAATTCGAATCGCTGCAGCTGACTGTGTCTACGATTGCGAAACAAAATGAAGAAATCAGTGCGTCCGCTAACTACATTTCCCAGCAATACGACGACATGAAATTGCAAATTGATAACCTCCAAAAGGAGCGAAATACACACCTAGCATACATTCAAACACTTGAACACCAAATTGATAATTTAGAAAACAGAAACAGGTCATCTTGTGTGGAGTTTAGAAACATACCTTCAAAAAAATCTGAGCAAAAAGACGACCTCATCGACTTTGTGGTGAATGCAGGAAAAATTATAAATCAATCGGTATCACCATCGGACATTCGTGATGCTTATCGTGTTTTCTCTAAAACGGCTCAAAAGCCAATAATAGTTGATTTTACAAATGTGATTAAAAAAGACAAATTCCTTAGTTCGTTTAAGAAATATAACAAGGAAAATAAAAATAGGTTATGCACGGTAGATTTATGCTTAGACGGCCCGTCCAGGCCTGTCTACGTGTCTGAAAGCCTGTCGTTTAAAACAAAAAAACTATTTCATCTCGCGCGTGATTATGCTAAAACAAATGACTATGCCTTTTGCTGGTCAGCCCACGGTAAAGTATACCTCAGGAAAAGGGAAGGTGAGCCGTTGGTCCGTATAGATTGTGAGGCGGACCTTTCTAAAATAATAACAAAAAAAATATGACTTGCTTTTGGACACCGAGCTAGGTTTTGCACGGACGGTCTATATTTATACTTAATTTGTTGCATGCTTTTCACTGGATTTCTTAAGTTTAATTTATATTACACACACACACAACTACTAAACACTATTTCGCTTACACAACAAAGTCACTACATATCAAAACTACAGTTTATTTTATATATTGTGCAATTTCATAAAAACATAATTCAAAACTTTTCTTATTCTTGTCCCATTCTTGAGTGTGCAAAGGAGGATTTAATTATCTTTATATCTAGTAGCAGTGTCTTCCGGACGGTGAGTCTTTTATTTATGCCTTATTATCCTGAATTACAACAAAAATACCTAAATACCATCACTTTATGTAGTACAAAACAATATGTAGCTGTAAATAACAAACATAAATGTTACTCATTAGTAAATAAAAAAATCCTACATATTAACTTCACATTATCAAAAGTAATGTTTACAATGGATAAATATCTTTATTATTTTTTGAGTTCAGTGCCGGGCATCCTTTTTATTTTTACTTTTACTAGTGGATAACATACAACAGACTATAAATAATTTAGACAGTTTCAGTGTATCTAAATCTTTTACTGCTACTGCAGAACAATGTCACTTATACCTAAACCCTGAGTCTGACAGCACAATCATATTTCATGTAAACATTCGCAGTTTACTGTGTAACTTTGACGAACTAACTATACTATTAAACAGGTTAAAATTAAAATGTGATATTATCATCTTATCAGAGTGTTGGATCAGTAAAATTCACACACTGCCAATAATAGATAATTATGATTCACACAGGTCAAGTTTTAATAATCAAAATGAGGGGGTGGTAATTTATGTCAGAAAGGAATTAAACTGTACAGTTGCTGAACCGGAATTTAAGGAAGGGAATTGTTTGCTGCTGACTCGGGGAAATAGTTTTGCCTGTGTTGCGGTGTACCGTTCCCCATCCTACAAACCTAATGAAGGCTTTTTCAACAGCCTAGATAACGTATTGACTAACCTCACGCGGTACCAAAATTTGGTACTAGTGGGCGATATGAATATTAATATAATCCCTAACAACGGAGATCAATTTTCTGACGACTACCTTAATTTGACTGCTTCACAGGGTCTTTTGCCGGCTCATCTTTTCCCTACACGAAATACAAATTGTCTGGACCATGTCATGCTCCGCAGTAACTTGTGTGCAACAACAGTAGTACTAGAAACTCTGATCACAGATCATTCCCCCACGATAGTAAACCTTGCATTGCCTAAACATAAAAACACAGGTATAATCATTGAGAAGATAGACTACTCTGCCGTCACAGGTGAACTGGAAAACGCAGACTATTCATCAATATATCTGACAAATGATGCAGAATCAGCAGCGAGCAATCTGGTTTCCATCATATCTAAAGCGATCAAAAATAATACTAAAAATATTAAATTATCCAGTAGACAAAAAATTTTAAAACCATGGATTACACCTGGTCTTTTGAAATGTATTAGAAATCGTGACAAATTACATCGCAAAATGAAGAAATCACCTGACAACATGATTTTAAAGATAACATATACAAGGTACAGAAATTTTTGTAGAAACTTATTAAAAAAATTAAAAAAACAACATGAACAGGCAGAATTTCAAAAGGCCAGGGGTAACTCAAAGTTGACCTGGGATATCATAAAAAAGGTAGGACACTTAAAGAGTGCTGCTTCCAAACCAACAGAACTCCTACATGTATCAAATGATACCCTAATGTCTTTAAATATGGTAAATAATTATTTTTCAAATGTAGGTAAGGATCTTGCTGACGCAATAATAGCAACGCGAAGAGGTGGATCAATTTCAAACTTGTGCCCAAATCGTGTTGGTGAGTCTATGGTACTAACAAGCACAGACGAAACGGAAGTCAAGTCAATTATTATGAACCTACGGAATGATTGTGCTGTAGGATGGGACGGAATTTCAACTAAGACTCTAAAACTGGCTGCTCATGCAGTAGTCCCACCGCTTACATATGTATTTAATCTCTGTTTCGCTAGTGGAGTCTTTCCGAGTGTTTTCAAGGCGGCTCTCATACACCCAATACATAAGGGTGGGGACAGAAACAGTATCAACAACTATAGGCCCATTTCAGTTCTGACAACAATTTCTAAAGTTCTCGAAAAACTCCTTAACACCAGATTAGTTAGTTTCTTAACGAAAAACAAGATAATTGCGTCTAACCAGTATGGATTTCAGAAAGGAAAATCTACAGAAGATGCTATCCTTGAACTCAGTAACTCAGTTGTAAATAACTTGGACGAAAACATTAAGACAATTGGCATATTTCTAGACATAAAAAAAGCTTTTGATACTGTTTCTGTTCCAATCCTACTGGCAAAGCTGGAAAGTATTGGTGTACGTGGCCTGGTCCATGATATCTTTCGTGATTACCTCAAAAATCGTGTGCAAAGGGTTCAAATAGATAGAAAGTTAAGTGACGAAGCTTTACTAACCTACGGTGTCCCTCAGGGGAGTGTACTGGGCCCAACGCTTTTCCTTATTTATATTAATAATCTGTGTAACCTCTCCTTAACAAACTGCACCATATTTACATACGCAGATGACACTGCACTGTTGGTAACGGGGAGAACATGGGCAGAGGTGAGAGAAAATGCGGAGAATGCATTGAGACAAGTAATGACTTGGTTATCTCAAAATCTATTATCACTGAATGTAGAAAAAACAAAATATTTATCTTTCTCAATAACTGCAAAATCTCAACCTTCTGATCTCAGTTTGAGAGCTCATACTTGTAACCAATTAGGCGACTGTACTTGCCTAACCCTCGAAAGAGTATCTCAGATTAGATATCTAGGTGTTTTGGTTGACAGTTATCTAACTTGGAAACCGCACTTGGAAAGCCTTGTCTCAAAAATAAGAAAACTGATCTTCGTATTTAAAAGACTAAGAACGTCAGCCGACCTGAACACAATGAAACTTGTTTATTTCTCCTTGGCTCAATCATTAATGGCATACTGTAATGTTGTTTGGGGTGGTACCCACAAAACCACTATGTTGAAAGTAGAAAGGGCACAACGGGCCATTATTAAAGTAATACTAGGGAAAAAAAACTCCCACCCTACTGTAGAAATTTACAAAGAATTGGAAGTTCTATCCATTAGAAAACTTTTTATTCTAAACACAATTCTACGTAAACATTCACAAACACCCTTTATAGATAACACAGACCGTAGAAGAAATTGGCAGGTATGTAACACTATATCATGTCGGACAGCAATTGCTGGCAAAAACTACCCAGTGCTCAGCAATCGACTGTACAATAAACTAAATAAAATTCTTAATTTCTACCCACTTAATACAAAGTGGAAAATTTCTACCCAATTAATTCCAAGGCGCAGACTGCATAAAACCGGAAGCTCTTTTTTGTGTAGATGTATTACCTTTTATAATAAGATACCCAAACAAGTCACAGAACTGCCCTTGGAAAAATTTAAAAATACTGTTAAATCCAATTTAATGAGTAAAGGTTATTACACTGTTGACGATTATTTGAAGGATAAAAAGGCATGGGCATAGCTTTTGTATTGTTAATTATTACTCTAATACCTCAGTATTGATTAGAAAAAGTCCGGGGTTCTTTCATAGGTCTAGATAAAAGTCCTTTAATTAAACTCGAATCGTGATTTTCTTTTCTAAGTATAAAATTGTGAGAAGTATCCTACCTACTTAAAAACGTACTTCTGGCTTCCTGACTCGACGACTTAATATGGGTAGCTTTAGTATGTCATGCTCACTTCAAACATTTCTGCGGTGGTGTCGTGTGAGGCGGGTCGTTACGTTCCCTCAAATATGGTTGAGCGAAGCGATGGCTGGTTCATGCGTCATGCTCGTGAACGGGTGCTGCCAGTGGGAATGGGTCTGCTTCTGTCTGCTTGTATTAAGGGCGTCGTATAACTCGTATATAAAAGATCTGTTTTATATTGTCTGTATGTATGGCACTTCTTACTCAAAAAATATAATTCTTAATAGCTTACCTTGTTTTGATTTATTTAATTGCAATATTTTTACTTTCTATAGTCAGTAGTTTAGTGAAAGACCTATGAAAAGCTTTTGGATATAAATTTTCAATTCGATGCCTTAACATAGGTAGTCGTAGTATGTCATGCTATCTTTAATCATTTCTGCGGTGGTGTCGTATGAGGCGGGTCGTTACGTTCCCTCAAATATGGTTGAGCGAAGAGATGGCTGGTTCATGCGTCATGTTCGGGAACTGGTGCTGCCAGTGGGAATGGGTCTGCTTCTGACTACCTATCTTAATGCATATTGAATTGTATGTTTTTCTTTTATTTTTATTTATTGTAACAGCCTAGACTGAATAACAAGTTCAAACTTTGAATTTAGCTTAAAATCTGTAAATTGATTAAGAAATTTGAAACTCATTAAGAAATGAGCTAATTCAATAATGTTATTTATTTGTTAATCTTTGTTAATATAAAGTCTGGAAACGATATACATATTTGTAAATATCGTTCCATCTGATTGATAAAGCTGACAAGTTTTTTGCGCCCATTTTTCTTGTCAGTTAAAAGACGTCATAATGGGTGGTAGGGTAAAAGAATTGACGATTTAAAAATGCTTATTATGTGAGCTTATTTAAATAAAATATATTTCACTTTCACTTTCACTTTCACTTTCAAAGAAGTGCAAGAACATTCTAAGTAGTTGGCTGCAGGGCCTCACATATGATTACGTTGAAAACATTTTGTGTGTCCAATATTAGTCCAGGCGTTAAATTAAACTAAATTAAATTAAATTAAACTA
This sequence comes from Agriphila tristella, assembly GCA_928269145.1. NCBI lineage: Eukaryota > Metazoa > Arthropoda > Insecta > Lepidoptera > Crambidae > Agriphila > Agriphila tristella. The sequence goes on along the minus strand of OV743436.1, from coordinate 21,275,357 downwards.
AACTAGTCACCCCTTACCACTTTCTTTTTTCTGAATCAAGAATCAAGCACACACTCATCACCTCCACGTTTAGCACAAAACTTAACTACTCAATCACACACACACACACACACACACACACACACACACACATAAACACGTACACTTAAACACACATACACACACTCACATACAAGCACATTAAATATCTCTTCCGCATGCATTGTGTAACTTTTTAATTAATTGTTATTACAATACAATAATATTTTTAGTTGAATTGATTTTTTGTCAATAATAATACTTAATGATTACCAAATTGATCAATCTCAAGGGGGCAGATTTCTGCAATACAGTTTTTTTAACTAGTGCAGAAATCACAGCCACAAATTTGTGTTAATAAAATTATAAATAAATACATAATACTTAAGTACCTTAAGTTTGTAATACATTTATATGAAATAAAAATATTATTATTATTATTACCTTCGTCCTAAAAAAGAACAGACGAGGAAAGCTAACAGAGAAAACCAAAGAGGGCGTATTCATGGGATACTCGTTGACCTCAAAAGGCTACAGAGTTTACATACCGAAAGATAATGACGTAGTGACAAGCAGGGACATCAAGGTCATAGACAAAATGTACTTTCAAGAAGAAGACACGAGCTATGATAACCTTGTAGAAGAAAAAGAACTTCATATGCCTGAAAAAGAAAATAAAAATAAACAAAAGAAAAACAAAAATAGAGAAAATTCAATAGAAATTGAATTTCCTGAATAGAACAATAAAAACCCCTTACAAAATACTGAAAGTCCAAATGACGAAGTAAATGAAACCGAATCATTTGATGATGCATCTGAAACAGCAGAAGTACCTGGAAATGGGAGGCCACAAAGAGAAAGGCACCCACCAACGTGGACTAAAGATTTTGAATTAGGTGATCTAGATGAAAGTAATTTATTCACGGAATTATCACACCTATCAGATGAAAATGAAAACGATGAATACTGGCATGAGGCCATCAAAGCTGAAATCAGAGCACATGTCAAAAACGGAACCTGGAAAATAGAAAAGAAAAGCAACGACATGAAAGTCGTAGACTACAAGATGGTTTTAAGAAACAAAATAGGACCTGATGACAGTATCACAAGAAAAGCCAGACTTGTAGCACGTGGTTTCACGCAGCGACCAGGTATAGACTTCAACGAAACTTACGCACCCGTAGCGAAGTTAAGCTCAATCAGATCCGTTATTGGCATAGCTACAGAAGAAGGGTTAAAACTGAACCAAATGGACGTAACAACTGCGTACCTAAACGGTGTACTAGAAGAAAAGATTATGATGAAATACCCCGACTATTTAGAAGAATACTTGATAGAGATTATGGTCGATGAATGTACAAAAGAGGATTTAACCATCTACAATAAAACAAGAGACATGCTAAGAGACATAAAGAGCGTTCCAAATGAAAAAGTATGCTGTCTTATTAAAGCATTGTACGGACTCAAGCAGGCAGGGAGGCAGTGGTATATAAAACTCGACAAAGAATTGAAGAACATAGGGTTTCGAGCGTCTGAAGCCGACCCATGTATACACATTCTGGAGAAAAGAGGAGTAAAGATTATTATTGCCATATATGTCGACGATTTATTAATTGCCTACTCGTGTCCGAAAGCATTAAAAGAGGTTAAAGACCTACTAAATTCGAAATTCGAACTAAAAGACTTGGGGAGACCGAAACGACTTATTGGCTTAGATATAACTTACAATGGGGAAGAAATAAAATTACACCAACAAAAGTTTATCGAAGACAGCCTTAAAAAGTTTAACATGGCAGACTGCAAAACAGTTTCCACCCCTATGGAGCCTGGACTCAAATTGGAAAGGGGAAACAAAAATGAGTCACAGCATCTTCCATACAAAAACCTGATAGGGACACTAATGTATATGGCAGTAGCAACTCGCCCAGACATAATGTTTGCTATTAGCTGCCTATCACAGTTTAACGACTGCTATAATGAAGAACACTTCAAGAGTGCCAAGAGAGTACTCCGGTACCTAAAAGCCACCAAAAACATCGGCTTAAAATTCACTAAGACAGGACAAGACCTGCATGGAATGGCAGATGCAGATTGGGGCGCATGCAAGCTTGACAGAAAATCCTTTTCAGGCTACTGCTTCAAATTTGCGGGGACAGCCATAAGTTGGATGTCGAAGAAACAAAAAAGCATCGCCCTATCGACAGCCGAGGCAGAATATATAGCCCTAGCCGAAGCTGCAAAAGAAGCTATTCACTTGAAAAGCCTATACAAAGATTTAGGAGCTACCTACGAACACATACTTATCCTAAATGACAACCAAGCAGCCATCAAGCTTAGTAAAAACCAAATGGTAACTTCTAAGTCTAAACACATCGATTTGAAGATGCACTTCGTAAGGAATTGTATCCAAGAAGGAGCATTAGATATCCAGTACCTTCGAACTGAAGAGATGGAAGCTGACCTTCTGACCAAAGCTCTAGCAGGTCCGCGACTGATGAAACTGCGAAGCAGCCTAGGAGTCTCCGAATGACCGCGATAGTGCCGTGAAGAGGAGTGTGAGTACTGGCCACCGCGCTATCGCTGCTCTACGGTATTCATACCAAAGAGAGTATGAGAAAATCTCTTGTCAATATATTGTGTCACGTCAAACGCAATAAAGTGAATTAGCTTCAATTAAATAATGTTTTAATTATCTCGAATACGAGTTCGCCCCTCTCAGGTAAATTAACCCCATCAAGTTTACCAACCCAATTGTTGTTTTTCACATTATGATGTATGCTACGTAGTTCATTTAAAAGAAAACAACCCTAACGATGCGTCGTCAGAAATGGTAAGAGCACGCGATAGAAAGAGAGGCAACTACTAGGTGAATATAAACTTTACTGCAGGCCATTGCACAACCTGAATTGCACTTTATTGTGTCGAAGCAAAGGTCGCTATTTATTTAAATGACTTTGCCGAATGCTGCTTCTGTACCTTGTACTATTATTTATTCTGTGCCCCGAGCCCGCCTCGACCCAGAGGGCCTAGCCATAGCGAAAAATTTTCTTAGTCTATGGGCCTAGCCAAAGTAACATTTGCAAATCTTCGTTATCACTTCGCTTTCGAAACATGTATGGGATTGACATAAGGTTTCGTTAACTATCGAATTTTAAAACGTCAAATCCATACATGTTTCGACGCGAAGCGATAACGAAAATTTTCAAATGTTAGGCTATATTCCGAATCACGATAAAATCGATGTCAGCGCTCACGTTATCTGTCAAACCCATACAAAATCACCGACTCGGAACGCATTTTAGTGCGCTGTCATCGATTTTAGTGTGATTCGGAATGCAGCCTTACTTTGGCTAGGGGGGCAGTTTGACATTTGAGTTTTGACAGCCAGCGACGTTTTTTGATATATTATTTTACTCTTTGGTTTTTTGTTTACATTTTTGCTACGAGATAGATTAGTACATAGTAGGTACCTAATAAAATTACTTAAATAAAAGTAAAAATTTACAGAAATATTTTAAACGGTAGTGAATGTTAAAGTTTTCAATTAAATACCAATTTAATTGTTCTGATTTGACCAATTTTTAATAATTAAATTAGAAGTTATGGTGGATTAAAGAAACTCATTAATACATGAATGGACCCTGAACTCAGCCCAACACAAATACGTTTTGGGCAATCGTCTAATTATGAAGCGACCTGTCGAACCAAAGGCTGAAGACTGCTGCAACAGTGGCTGCAATCCGTGTATATTTGATGTCTATCAAAAGCAATTGTTGTTGTATAAAAGACATGTAGAAGGGGAAAATGTTGGTGTACCTGTTCAGAATGCAATATCACAGCTGGATTATTCTCCGTTTCTGTTGGTGAAAAGTATTCCAATTTGTAAAGCACACAGACTTCTGATTTTCCAACGTATAACCGAGGACACTTGTAGATTACACTGGAATCCTGGGGATCATTTTCTTCTTAAATACTCTAATGACGGATTGAGCTGTAGTCGTGCATATACTCCTTTAAAACCTTTATTGTGCTGTCATGATAATGAAATCAAAGATAATGATTTTGCTATCATAGTAAAGAAATATAAGGATGGCATAATATCTGATTATTTATATAACTTAGACCCGGGAAAGACTACTTTTTGGCGTGGACCTTATGGTTCATATGAAATAAAAGCAAATGCTTTCACACGTATTATTATGGTTGCACAAGGTACAGGAGTTTTACCTTTCATATCCATTATAGACAAGATATTAGATGATGAAGATGATATGACCAAATTAATATTATACTATTGTTGTGAAAATGATGGCTGTATATTATTGAGGGACAAATTATTTGCTTATAAGTGTTATTGGAACTTTACTTACAAGATATTCTTAGGTCAACTCCTTCCAAATGCAGTCTTAAAATATTCTGAACCCTTAATTAATCATAGATTCACTTTAGATGAATTTTCTGAACTGTTACCGCTGACAGCAGAAGATCAATTGTTGCTATGTGGCTCTCCTCAATTTATGGAGGAATATCAGAGGGGTATACTAACTCTTAGCTCAGCTGTACATAGTATCAAACTATTCTAAAACTACAAATCAAAAAAGATTTCTGATGAGTGAGTTTATCTGTTATTTATTATTATGTAAGTAATTGGTTTATTTTACTTAAATAATTACAAATCAAAAGTTATTGTTGTTTGAATTAGACCCTTACGAGCACTAAGTTCTAATTTTCGAAGATGGACGAAATTCGAAACTCTAAAAACATTTTGTATTCAGTGGTATTTTTCTAGATATCACCTATGTATATTAACTCCTAACCCCGGATAAATTGACGGAACCGGATGTTTTTTCCAGAATTTTGTTGACTGGGAGCTACAGACCGTCCGCCGGCCGCAAGGGACGCGAGACGCGATATCCCAAAATTTCAGATTTTCGGCCCGAACTGATCCAGAGATTTATGATATTTAAAAAAAAACCCCAAATTTCAAAATTTATAATTTTGGCACACCCCAATTTACCGATCACACCTTTCAACCCCCTATTTTGGCATACGTATTACTTATAGCACAACTGTGCTTATAGTATAATCACTATCAGCGTCTTCTATCCTTCCCATCCCTCTCAAAAAACATCCCCCTTTTTTCCCCTTCCAAGTCCGAGGTTCAATTCCAGAGTGACAAAATCCGTGTTTTGGAACTATTACTATTTGTTGTTATAGCGGCAACAGAAATACATAATCTGTGAAAATTTCAACCGTCTAGCTATCACGGTTCATGAGATACAGCCTGGTGACAAACGGTTCCCTATGTATTTGCATAACATTTTAAGGCATAATATGTCATAGCATAATATTATGATTTCGCCGAATGATGTTTACGCATAGTAATACTTAGTCATTACAGCTTATGCATAATTTTTTAGGCATAACTAATTTAAGCATAATCATGTTTAAGCAGTGGCGGATTTACAGTCTTGGCCGCCCTAGGCCGAATAGTACCAGCCGCCCCTTTCTCAGCTCCCATCATGGGGGGGGGAGGTCGGAGCTTCTATATATGGGAGTATGCTTGTATGGGATGCAAAAAAACTACAGTAAAAAAAACGAACGCGCGGCGCTAGTTAAAAATCGGCCGCGCGGTGCGATTTTTAGTCAGTTTCATCTACTTCTATATTTAAATCTTTCTTGTCTAGCTATAGTAAAAAAACGGTCGCGCAGCGCGATTTTTAATCGGTTTCATTCACTAATATTGTAATATGTGGTTTCATCCGAGAAATACAAAAATACCTGTCTCACTCAGCTTAGTGTCGGCCGAACACCAGTCTAAACCGTAACACGCCTGTCAAATGCAGCAAAATCTTGTCAGATTGTAACTCGGACGGACCACGTTTTAAGATTATTAAAAAAGGCAAAAAACGGCCGCGCATCGCGATTTTTAGTCAGTTTCATCCTCTAATGTTGTTAGTGGTTTCATCCGCGAAATTAAAAAATGCCTGTCTCTGCTTTAGTGCCGGCCGCACGCCTGTAAAATGCATGTTTCATCAGTCCTATCATCAGTCTATTTTTCGCCTCGCTTGGCCGCCCCTAATATCTGGCCGCTCTAGGCCCGGGCCTACTTGGCCTTAGGGTAAATCCGCCACTGTGTTTAAGCATAATATTCTTTAGCACAAATTTAAACACGCATAATGTTATTAACGCATATTTTTATAAACAAAAAAAACGGATACACTTCGGAACTTGCACATTTAAAAGCTATTGCTAAAAAATCCCACAAAAATAAATATTGTTTGTCACATGCGTGGCTAGCTAGGGGTATGTATTAATTACAATGCCGAAGTTGAAAAGACCGAATTTTACAAGACCCATGGACGAAACACCGAAAATCAATGGTCGAACGGTTTTTTGGCCGTACGTTTAAAATCACGAAAGGATATTATAACTAAAATACTAAATCCCGAAGTTTAAAAAAACTGAAAGTTAATTGAGGGTGCACTTCGCCGGCCGCTGCCGCGGCACGCTCGCTTTGCTCGCTCGGCTCGTGCGTTGTAGGTTGCAATACTTGCAATGAAACTTAACCTCCTCTTCGCTCGCTGCGCTCGCTCGTCGTCGCACCTAATAGACCTAAACAGACTTTTGTGATTTTGAATTATCGGCATTTTTACTTTCGGGATTTCGAACTATCGGTAATTTAATAATCGATCTTTTAAGTAACGGTCTATCGGATATCGATATTTAGGATTTTCGGTATTTTGAAAATAGGTGTTTTATACGTCGATATTTCGGTCGTATCGTATGTGTTATGAATTTTCGGCATTTTAATACATACCCCTTTAGCAAGAAAATAAATAAGTACGTAAAAATATTTATTCTGATTGTTTTTAATTTTTATATCTAAATAATATTAGGCGAATAGACAATATGCCTAATAACATTATGCGAAAACAAATTAGTCTAAATGATTATTAAGTGTGTGGCGACCAATACAAAATCTATGGAAGTCGTGCGTCCGGAATGGCTTTTTTCCGTGCGTGATTCCGAACGCACGGGCCCTCATGTGGAATTCTGTAACGGATAAAATCACGTACGGGAAGTTAACGCATGTGTGTGGCAGGCCCATATAGATTTTGTATGCAATTGCTGCGTTCGGAATTCCGAATCGGGATTACGTTTCGAGATTCCGTTACGTGATTCCGTCTGTGTGTGGCCGGCCTTAGTAATAGGGTCCCGTTTTTACCCTCTTTGGGTACGGAACCCTAAAAACAGGAGTAAAAATAAACAAGCAGTAATAACTCAAAATAACAATCAATTTTATATAAAAGTTGACAGGCAACACAGTGTCAAGTCACAGCTAATACGCTCACATCTGTAAATAGTTTTTATTTATTTGGTGTGTTAACTCGAGATGCAACACAAAGATGTTTCAGTAGCTTAGGTTACAGGCAAGACCGTCTTAAAATGCAATCCAAATAACTTTATGGCTGTTTTACCAGATTGTAAAGAAAAAAATGATGAAATAACTCTAAATCCAACTTTTTTGAGTTAATACTATGTTGATTATCATGTGCGATTTTCCAGTTAGTTCAAAATATAGTCAGTGTTGCCAAATTATTCGTGATTTTGACGTGTTTGCATAGAAAGTGGCGCCCTCAATTTTATCAAACTCTTTATGGTCAAGCTGTACGTCTTATGCTCTAAATATTTAATTGATATGGCAACATTTCATTTGAAGACGATTATGGATTTTTTCGCGCCGGCGCGAAACGTGTTCTTTCTCTGTTTCCTGTGATTAATTTTGTTGTGCATATTCTTTCTTGTAGTAACCAGCTTATAATTTACTATTATTATGATTTCGGATTGTGGAACATAAATAGTTTTCATTAGGTAAAAATGTGATCATAACTATGCTAATTTTAGATATCGTGTCCGTGCAGTTGAAAATGAGAATTTGTATGTGTCGAATTGTGCCGAAGCTGTAAGCGAAGTTCTACAAAAACGATGGGTTCTATCGTTCTGAAGAGTTTATCTATCCTCTTAGGAGTGTTTTTTATATTCGTCGGCATTACTAAGCTGAGCCCGTTTATTTCTAAGGAATTGCATAAAGACTTGGTAAGTGAATTTATTATTTTTCCTTAAATACACATAAATATTGGATTTGAAAGGTCGTTGTGGGTGTAAAACTAGAATTTTTGTTACGGAGCTATATTGCCTGCTATTTTCGTACTTGGCTTGCGGCCTAATACCAACGCGCGCCGCGAAGTCATTTGTACTGCGACGACTGCGACAGGACAGTCTTGTAGAGTCCGCTACGTCACTTACGATTTTCTCAAATTTAAATCTTGAATTTTTTAACTCTATCATTACTAATCCTTTTCAGTCTAAATTAATCACTGCATTAGTTATTATTTTTATTAGCACAACTACAGTTGAAGTAGGTATGTGATAGTTCACAATCACAAATTAAATTAAATTGCCAAGCATTTAAAGTTGTAATATTTTATTTGCTAATATTGTTAAAGTAGGTTGGTATGTTGGCCAGACTACCTAAGTACCTACTTAGGTAGTTTGGGCAACATGCATTGCATTTTCTAATAGAGTTCAGAGCACAAATATGTTTAATAATTATTTGTTTTGTATCTACTGGAGTCCCCATCAGTATAGGCATGCCACAGGGATCAATATTGGGCCCTTTGCTGTTTTTAATTTATATAAATGACCTTCCTAACTACGCAAGTAATTTATGTGAGACAGTACTATTTGCGAATGATACTTCTTTAGTTTTCAAAGTAAGCAGAGGTAATAACTGTTCTTACGAAGTAAATAGTGCTCTCTCTCTCTAAAGTTTCACAATTTAGCACTTTACCCCAAAAAACTAAATGTGTAAAATTTTCATTACCAAATGTTGACTGAATGATGTTGTTGAAGTAGAGTTTACGGAAACTACAAAATTTCTAGGCAAACACTAGATTCACGACTGCAATGGGATCTTCAGTTATCCAGTAGCGCCGCTAATTTATTAATTTTTATTATAATATGTAAACCAGGTCAATATTAAAAAAAAGGAATGAACAATGCCCTTTCAAATTTAATATTTTTTGAATGATTCTTCAACAGTTTTCATTCTTTCTGTAAGATTTAAAATCCATTTAAACCAAAAGTGGCCACCGCTCGTTTCGATTGCATTTTAAAACTAGTACAAAGAATGAAAAATTTAATGTTAAAGAGTAACCTATTTCAAAAAAATTTAGAGACAATTTAAGAGGGCTTGGTTGTTTCCTTTTTTTAATATTGACTTGGTTTACCTCAAGAAGCTTATACCTATATAAGCTTCTTGGTTTACCTACATGTAATAAAAAATAATGTATTGGCGACGCTAGTGGACGTCTATATAAAAAATCCGATTTTAGGATTTTTATTATGACTATCGGATTTTTTCGCACCCTGTTCCGTGCCATACTACAATCTTCGGCGGAGAAATTCCTCGAAAGAATTGTTTAAAGAAATAAATGTACTAAATTTGGCTGGCCAATACGTATATAAAAATTTAGTTCATGTAAGGAAACACTATGATTAATTTTCTCATAACAGCGATAATCACAATTTTAATACAAGTAATAAAGATAATATTGCCGTTCCAAGATTTAGGCTTGCAAAAAACTAGAGGTTCATTTAATTACGAGGAAAGGCATAATCTTGATTAATAAAGTTCTACAACAAGTGATGGGTCTACCTTTGTCTGAATTTAAAAATTGCACGTTAATAGCCTTTAGACGCAAAATACCACATACGCAAAATACCCCTTTACGCAATACGCCATAAACGCAAAATACCACTTTGATTTACGCAAAATACCTACCAACAACGCATAACACCAACTTTTAGACGCTCATGGGTAAAGGTTATTATAAAGTAGACGATTATGTGAAAGATCGATATGCGTGGAAATGATGTAGGCAAAGAACAATGTAGGTAACACCATAAGAATTAATTATGGTAACACATAACTTGCTAGTAGGTACCTATAAGTGCTTTGTTAATAATCCTGTTGTTGTATTTGGTAATGATATATTTAAGTCGGTAAAATATCGTTATTTATGTCTGTCAAAGCTGATAAGTTGAAGAAATAATAAGTTGAAGTCGAGAAACTGATTCGACAAAAAAATCTATAGTAATTATCGAACCATTCGAACCTGTTCATAAAATTTCATAAGAATTGGTTGAGAAACGCGACCCTGTCGAGGAGTACAGCCGGACATTACTGACTGACAAGACTGTATAGGTACAACTAGTTAATGCGTGGTTGTTGGATGTGATGTGGCATACAGCTTGACCATAAAGAGTTGACAAAAATTGAGGGCGCCACTTTCTATGTAAACACGTCAAAATCACGAATAAATTGGCAACACTTACTAAATTTTGTACTGAAAAATTTAAGTTCCATTTTATTTAATTTCAACTCTTTATGGTCAAACTGTACATAGGTATATATACCTACCTTACTAACCACAGCATAAATCATGTAGTTAACCAAATGAATTGTTTCTATTGACAAGATCTTGAGGACTAACATTGTTTTTTATTCCAGAGAAAAGAATATGTGAGATACGCAAAAGTGTTTCCGTTAACGGAAATGCTAGATTTAAAATTGCCATCGAAATGGTACCGGAGAACAGTGGGCGCTTTGGAAATCTTCTTTGGATTAGTCCTCGCGCTGATACCTAGTCGTAAGTTTTTGAACTAACATAAAAAAGCAAAATAGGATACGAACAAAACAGGAAGTCTCTCGTAACTGAAGCAGTAATCATAGAATTTTTTCCAGACAAACTGAAAAACATAGCCAACGTAGGATTGGTGTTGCTCATGATCCTGGCGGCGTACTCTCACATAATGGTGGGAGACCCGTTCGACCGCTGCGCCCCAGCGCTGGTCTTCTTCTTCATGCTGAGCGGCCGGCTCGTGGTGTGGTAAATATAAACAGCACTTAAATCTTGTATCAAATCGTCTTGCACAAGAATAACAATTTATGTTTATTAAAAAATATAACGTGGGAAGTTTTGACGTCATCTCAGGTCTGAATTTACTGTCTGCCTCGTGAATCGCGCGATCCTGTTTTCATGTCCCTCTGACCGTGACGAATATAAATATCATTGAAACTTACGTAAATTACAATTCATAGGTACCTATAGGTAGAAGAAAAGATAGGAATAATTAGAAGAACAAAAGAAATATAGGTACCTATCTATCATCGGGGGCAGGATTTAGCATAGGTACACCTAATTACTACTACTTATACTTAACTAAGTAAAGGTAGTACTTATAATATTTTCATACTTTGATTTTCCAATCTCATTTCTTTCTTTCACTAATCATCAATCAAAGTGTATTATGTAGTGTTGCCTTGACCAATTTATTTCCATGTAAACAGCGATTGGTTACGCACGCGTTTGGCGTCTCGCCATGTGGTTCCCGGTGACTCGTCCGATAAACTATTTTACCTATATAATTTATCATCTCTTTTAGTCGACGTCATTTAGTTAACAATTTATAAAAATAGGGGTTAAAGTATGAAATTGCCGAATGGCCAAAAGGGCCACTTTGAGCTAAAATGGATTTTAAAACTTACAGAAAGAATGAACACTGTTGAAGAGTTATTCAAAAAATATTAGAGACAATTTAGGAGGGCATGATCTGAACATTTTTAAATAATGGCTTGGTTTACGAGTAATAAAAATAAATGCGGCGCAAATGCGACTGTTAGTATGTATGGAAAATGCAAATTCTGTAAATTCTCCATACGAAAGATTCCCTAATTAATAATTAAATCCTACTAATATTATAAATGTGAAAGTTTGTGGGTTTGGATGTTTGTTCCTCAATCACGCAAAAACTACTGAACGGATTTGGTTGAAATTTGGCACACAGATAGTAGATAGCCTAGATTAAAACATAGGATACTTTTTATCCCGATATTCCCACGGGAACGGGAACCACGCGGGTGAAACCGCGGGCGGCCGCTAGTACATAAATACAAAGAATACTATCTATTATAAGTAATGATTTCTAAATCTTCTAAATTATAAATCTGATCATAGTGATAGAAAATACTAAATTTGACTGTTTTTCAGGTACCAAACAAGCCGCCGTGATGAATTGGAGAAGGTAGCAACTACCCAAAATGGGAACGGCGTCAAAAGAGATTAAACGTCATGTTAAACTAACTACATTTTACAAGTCGTATTTATTGAATTAACTACTCATAAAATATCCTCAGTTTATCGTACTAATAAACCCTGAAATGAAGTTCAGAACTCCAAAACGCATACAACTTGACTGTATGCATGCATGAGATTGGGATGTAATAAACAGGGTGAATAGGTACTAAAATTTATCTTTAATTTAACAAGCAATCACTGTGCTGGTGCTGTGATTTCACTAGTCAACTTTAATTATAGTCATCATCTCGTATATAACAAATCGTAGGTTATCAGTATTTCTGACTAAAGAGCGCCGAATGGCAGATCGTCTATAATTAGATCACCTACTGCTACAGACAGACATGCATATTTTAAGCGCAAGTAGGTGTTCAGTTTATGTTTATAAGTAATATCGTGGTAAATGCTTTCGCTCGTTTTGATAAAAAAAAGATGCCTAAAAGTGATATTAATTTAAGAATTTTGTGCTAGGTTCATTTTGTATTTATGTGAGCGTGGTAATTGTTATTTTAAAATCACGAGTAACTGCCAATGTCATAATAATAATTAGTATCTGTATAATGTTGATACTTTTGACTTGTACTCAATGTATTTTGAATAAAATAACATGCCATAATAGTTATATTAAATATGGATTGCTCAATAATATAAAACATAACAAGAATTAACGCTTTTCACAATAAATGTTTATTACTTATTATTTTATTTATTAATCAAGCAGAGTCACACATTACATAATAGTACAGCAGAGTTTCATTCAATATTGTTACAGCAAATAAGATTAACGAGGATAAATAGCACATTTTCTAGGTGTTTACATGGTGGTACTACAATACTAATATTGTGAAATACCTTTCTGTAATTAAAAAAATACAGGGTCATTTTTGGACCCCTTTTCAAATTTTGTCAGGTCATTCTATAACAGCAGTACAATCAATTTATGAAGTAAAAATATTTTTTTTACATTTTTGCCCCAAACTTTTCCCTACACAAATTGAAATTGTTGTCACTGTTTGCGCATCGTACGGTCGACCCGCGCGAGCCCTACTCCCGCCATCCGCCTTCCCTCGCTCGCGTCGCTTGCGCGAGGGTGAGCGTGCGCGGCTAAATTTTTTGGACATAAAAAGTGGCTGAAAACTTTGAATTCAAAAGGAAATAGTTCATAATTATCTTACTGATTTTTTTTATTACATCCTTGAACTTATATTTGATTTTGTAAAGAGGTCGCAAAATTACCCTGTATGTAAGTACAGTCATTCACTATAGCCGAATTAATTAATTCCACGACACTAATTTTAGCAAATCTGATGAGTTGTAAATGAGGAATTTTATCAACAATTTCACCGCAATGCATTGAGCAGTGTCGTGAAAGTAGACGTTCACACATGAAACTGATGATGAAATTAGTGATGTGCAAGTGCAACTAATAATATAAATTCGGCTTTACATGAAACAATGTTTTTTCTGTTTAACCTGGGATTATTCCCAACCGACCTCACTCACGCCTCTGTCCCCACGTGGGGACGTCTGTCCTAACTGACCCCCTAATAACATGGGAACGATTGTCATGGACCAGGGGCCGTACCGGCTAACGAATCGATTTTCATAAAAGTCTGCTGGGTTTCAACTTAAAACAGAGAAATCAAAGTAAGCAATTTCGTTTTGTACTTTTTGTTGACGTGATTCGGAAGATATCGATGTTCGTGTGACATCATGAATTTGGGTTCGTCATTTTGGCCCAATTGGGGCTCGATTTATCTGTTTTAATTTGAAACCCAGCAGACTTTTATGAAAATCGATTCGTTAGCCGGTACGGCCCCTGAGGCGTGGGGTCAATTGGGAATAATCCTGCGTTAGGATTATTCCCATTTGTTTAAAGCAGAAATTAGATGTTCATCAAAAGTGCTTCATTTTCGATGAAAGGCAGTGAATAGTGAACGACTTTTTGTATTTAGACACTAAATGTAAAATGAATGTACCTAGTATTTCTCATTTCTCACAAAATTTCGCGACAACAGGATGTGCGTGATAATTAAGAGTTAATTAAACAGAGAGAAAATGCTTGCATGCACTGCTTGTATGCATGTTGCATGATGCAGGTTGAAGTTACTGACGATACGCTGTTTACTGCAGTGAATAGCACTGTTTACACGCCTTCATTTATTGTTCATTTCCGATGCGATGACTGATGAAAAACCGATGCCCGATGAAAGCGAACGGCCGTCTAGTGACTTTCATAAAAAGGCACATCACTGATGAAAGATGAAACTACATTAGACAGATGATGAAGCATCGAAAATGAACGTAAAAATGAACCATCTAATTTCGGCTTAAGGCATGGAATACCTATTTGGATTCTAAATATCACTGTGTTTAGAGAAAGGAAACTTGGAGATAAAAAACGTAGGTCTGATACATTGCGCAACCAAGTCAACCTATAATTATTATCGATGTACAAGTATGTATAATAACTAAGTACTTAGATAAATTTCATTTTTCATTGTGTACGTGATTGGTGGTATGTGGTTTGTGACTGTGGGGTATATTCGTTTATGTGGTGGGTAATAAATGAAACATACATTTAATATTGTGTTTGATTTCTAAAACCACTTCCGTTCCACGACAATAACGAGTTTTTGTTGTAGTAAATAATAATGGAACAAATAGAATTCTTTTCAAAGTTAAAAGTCTATAACAGGTTGTAATGTAACAGGATTTAGAATTTTGCATTTGATTGTACTTCCTTTTTAAACTTAAAATCAAGTTGGATTTTGGCAGTTTAAGACGACGAATCGGGAATTTTGGCGGCAGGGATTTCGATTTTCCACAGCAATTACAAAACATATGAAAGTGATATTTAATAAACTAATTCTTCATTTCATTGACTTCAATTTGTCAGTTGCAGAAACACGATTCGTTAACTTTTATAACAGAGAAAAAAATATCAAAGAAACCTCTTTAAAAACAGAGATTTGCATTTTATGCGTAAACTAGACCGATTTAAGCCTCTAAAATTGTATAGTAGATTAGTCTACACACTCACTTTAAAATGCCAGTAGGATTTTTTGAAATTGCTTGTAGTTTTTAAATGAAACGAAAAAAACCGTTTTGTCGTATACGACCTTATGGTATGAGTTAGTGCGCCCGCGTATTTGTATGCAATCAGTCTCCCCTCAGTCCGCCGCCGACCATTGTCAGCGACGGGTCTGTGCCAGTCAAGCTACCGCGCTATCGATCTTTGCGCTTAAAACAATACCGTCTATAATTTTAAAATTACCGTGCAATATTATATAATTAAAAATGGGAAAAAAATGTGAACGATTTTCTAAAAGGAAAAGGAAACATTGTTTAATTGAGCAATGTAAGAATATGACTAAGAAAAGGTGAGTAATCGCCATAGGTATTTGTGCAGTTCCAATAGAATCAAATTAAATATTTTTACAGTTTTATAATACTTAGTATAGATAGATACCTACTTTTTGGTAGGTATACCCGTTATCACGAAAGGTCTCTAAAACATTTCACTTAGCAGTTTTACAAATAATAACAATATTTCAGGAAACAATCGTTAGAACAAAGTTCGGAGAATAAAGTCATGGAGTCGTCTTTGGATTTAGGTGAAAATAAAACAATGTCAGTCAATTTTATAGAAGGGTATGTATACCTACATATTATTTTTAAAGAGCTGCTTTCTTGAAATATCAGATCTTTGTTATAGTTATACCTAATATTTTAATTTAAATTTTCGTATTTTATAGGAAACGAGACAATAATTCGCCGATGTATGCAGAGTTACAAAATGTGTTGCTCACGTAAGATTTTATTACTATTTATCAGTAGTTGTGGTATAATAATACTTTTTTTAAATAACGATTTAAAGTTCACTAATAACAATATTTATTGTAGAACTGCAGATAAGAATAAAAAGGATCTTCCATGTGACGTCGAAGGCATATCAAAAGTTACAGTAGGTTTTTTGTTTATTGTTTTTTTACATGATTCCAGCTTAGTTCATATTTGAATGTACTAAAATACGTATTCAATTAATTTTTCAGACAGAAAAACCATGTGAAAAAACTAGCGCATCTCCAGACATAACATTAGAATACACTTCTAATGCACAAGTAAGCACTCTTTATTTTTAGGTTCTTTTTTTTAAGGCCAGGTTATTAAAAATTACTTTTAATTTATCAATTTCTTTACGTATAAGGAACTAAGGAGTAAAGAAATAATTTATTGAAAAAAAAAATTTTAAAAACAATATCGTAAAGATTTATAATGCCATTTATAGAAGTTTGAACATAAAAACGTGTGGCGCATTTTATGAGATTTATAATCAATAATAATCTTTTGCATGGGCCCCACGTTTTGATCCAACTACGGCGAAGCAAAACGGAGAAGGTATATAATTTTGACACTGAGGTACTGCGTCAATTTTGTCATTGTGTGGGAATATCAGTTGAACGCTCGCTAGAATATATAATTATTTATTCTATGTTAACTTTAAATAAATATTGCGCTTTCAAATACCGTTGATCCTTACAACTTTTACAGTAAAATTTACGTTTGTTTCAGATTGAGACAGAAATACAAGATTTGGGCCACCGAATAATAGACGTTAATCATTTTATAACAGAACTTATAAAAAATTCTCAGCATAAGTCTTTGTTCGATTGCGGTTTAGCTACAATGAAATTAGTTTCTGAAAATCAAGTAGGCTTGCAATCCGAATTTACATTTGTCTGTTCAATGTGTTGTTACAAAATCAAAATAAAGTCATCAATGGCCGATGTAAACAAAGACGCTGTCGCGGGGGTGATGGCGGCAGGCTGTGGGCATGCACAACTAAAGCAATTTTCAGCAGCAGTAGGTTTGCCTATTATGTCAGCCCATACGTACAATAAAACACAAAACGATATTTGTGACGATTGGGAAGAGACTGCATGGGATGAGATGAAGAAAGCCGGTGAGAGAGAAAGAGAAGCAGCAATTAAGGAAGGTAGAATCACTAAAGATGGTACGCCGTTTATAGATGTAGTTGTAGATGGGTGTTGGTCTAAGCGGTCGTATCGAACAAATTACGCAGCATTATCAGGGGCTGCAGCCATCATTGGTAGACGTTTTGGCCAAGTATTGTACATGTGTGTAAAAAACAAATATTGTTGTATTTGCGCCAGATCTGAAAAGAAGAAAGAGACTCCTAAGAAACACGAATGCTTTAAAAATTTCAATGGAGCATCTACTGCTATGGAGTCTACAATAATAACAGAAGGGTTTAAACAATCTATGGAAATGCATGGATTAATTTATTCCCGATTTATAGCTGATGGTGACAGTAGCACATACACAAGGATAATAGATGCTCGCCCATATCCTGGCATTACAGTTTCAAAAATTTACTGTCGCAATCACTTATTAAGAAATCACTGTAATAAGTTGCAACAACTTTCTTCTGATACACATTATAATTCAGCGGATAGAAAAAACCTAACACAGGAAAAGATACTACGATCAAGAAAATACATTTGCGATGCTATAAACCTTCACAAAGAAATAAAAGATGAAGATGGTTTATATAAAGACATTAATGCATCTATTTTCCATGCTTTTAATCTTCATGAAAACTGTAACCGGAAATTATGTAAATACATGGGTCCAGATGCCCCTAATCCATTTTTTGGCAGTCTTCTTGGGCAGAAAATAAAAACATTGTTTGCACAATTAGCTGATAAAGTCCATAGTTTAATAGAAGACGTCGACAGCAACGTTGTAGAAAGATTTAACGGGGTCATAGCAAAGCTAGTGGGTGGTAAGAGAATCAATTATTCTCTAAGACGTTCGTATCAAGCAAGATGCTCGGGAGCTGTGATCTCATTCAATACCGGCAATTTTTTATCGACTGTCCATCGAAATATATATGGAAACAGCCCCAAGCGGTCCATTAAAAAGCTTGAAAAAGCAACAGAAAGAAAAAGGCTTATGGCCAAACATGACAAAAGAAAAAAAAATCGTATCTTGGTACCAAGAACGCTGAATTTAGATTATGGAGAAGTGGTAGATAAACCGGATTTAGACGAAGATACTTTCAAAAAAGCTAAAACTACTTTTGTGCAAAATATGATAAAAACCGATGAAGAACGAAGAGACATAGAAAAGCGAACCATATTACAAAGTGAATCTGGGGAATGGTTGGAGCTTCGACGAAACATGTTGACAGCCTCGAATTTCGGCAAAATTGTCAAAAGAAAGCAAACTAATTCTTGCAAAAACATTGTTAAAAATTTGCTGTATAAACCCAGCATTGATCATGTCCAATCTATATGCCATGGAACAAAGTTCGAAAAAATAGCACTTGAGCAACTATCCATAATAATTAAAATTAAAATTGACAATTGCGGCTTATTTATCGATGAAAAATATCCTTTTTTAGGAGCTACGCCCGATGGTATCGCAAATGATATGCTTATTGAAATTAAATGTCCAATAGCACCTTTTAAAATTGGTATCGAAGAGGCCATTGAAAAGAACAAGATGCATTTTTATAAAAAACATAAAAATGGCGAAGTAGTTATTAACCAAAAATCCGATTGGTATTTTCAAATACAAGGACAATTGCATATCTGCAAAAAAAAACAATGTTTGTTAGGTATATGGTATGGCAACAATAAAATAAAAACGGAAGTCATTAACAAAGATGACAAATTTTGGGCAGACGTAATGGAACCGAAATTGCTAAAATTCTATTACGATTGTTTGCTTCCTGAGCTAGTCGATCCAAGGCATATTAGGAATAAGCCAATTCGCGATCCGGAATACGTGATTCGCCAAAGCAAGGAAAATACTGTGCCAAATATTGAGAACGTTTCAGAAGAAGCACAAAACAAATCAATTTCCTTTGTTAGTACTATTACTGACAGCAATAAAGTTGATAATATTGATGACGTTTCCGTGTTTGAAGAAGTTTCTGGTGTTGGTGAAGTTGCCAACATAGACAATTCAAATTACATTATGCCATTTACCGAATATTGATGGCAAATTTACATGCTCGTGTGTCTTGTGTTTTATTTAAAATAAATTGTCTGGTAAGTAATTTGCAAAAAAAAGTAAATATGATAACTTGTTATTTATATCGTGTACCTAAACTATTGTAAACTGTTAACAAGAAAAATATAAGCTATGTGAATTTGTAAATAATTAAGTAAACTACTAGAAAAAAATTAATAAATTTATAAAATATTAAAAACACGTCTGTCCTGCCAAAAACGAACTAAAAAGTTAAATAACAAGTGTCATTGCAGTCGGGGGACCGTTTTATGGAACAACTTTTGATCAAAAAAGTCCCCCGACTGCAATGACACTTGTTATTTAACTTTTTAGTTCGTTTTTGGCAGGGCAGTCAATATTTTTTTTATTTTTTAACACATTTTAGAGACAAATTTGGCATTTGACAGTTTTGGAATGTGCTCATCAAGGCCTTTCATTTGATGCCCATATTAATAAAAGAAGATTTTTTTTTTATTTGAAAGTGGCGTCGTACAGTCGCCATATTGATTTTTTTTTTCAAAAATTGTGAATGCAAAAAGTCTAACTTTAATATGTAAACTGTGTTAATAATTTTGTAAGTAAAATAAATATACGTATGTAAAAATTGTAAATATATAAAAAATCTAATGTAAATTATTTACACTATGTTGGATTGTATTATTGGGTCTCAACTTACTTACGTTTTGTTGTTTGTGTAAACAAAAAATATGTTCATTGTTTGTTAATTTGATTTAAAATTGACAGTGTTTTGGCATTATTTTGAATTTATTAAACTTTATTATCTATGAAAACTATGGTTTTTCATTTTTGTAGCTATAAGCAATCAAGTCGATTTGAAATTAAATCTCACACATAGGTATTAAAAAATACATATAACAAAGTACAGTTTGACCATAAAGAGTTGAAATTAAATAAAATGGAACTAAAATTTTTCAGTACAAAATTTAGTAAGTGTTGCCAATTTATTCGTGATTTTGACGTGTTTACATAGAAAGTGGCGCCCTCAATTTTTGTCAACTCTTTATGGTCAAGCTGTAGCTAACACAAAATTAATCAAACGGTGGAGTCGCGAAATAAGATCGTTATAAAATAAGTATGCACTATCTGATAAATCATCTATTTGTACGATACAAGAAACATAAAAAAAATTGTAAGGACTACTCTAAGACGCCCTTGTTCTAGCTCGCGGCGACGCGCGGTTGACTGCTACTTGCAGGCCGCGTAAAAGTGTCGAAGTGTGTGCAGGTTGCGAGGTGCAATTACTCCGTTTTAGATTTTATTGTTTAGCGATGCGTCACCTTAAGGTCAAACCGCACTACAGCGGAGGGGGGCCAGCGAGGCGCGGCCCGGACTGACGCGGCCAAATATTATTTCTACTGATTGCAATCCAAACCGCATTATAGCAGAGAGGCGCGGCGCGTACCGGCGCGGCGCTGCAGACTTGGGTGCGAAATAATATTTTGTCGCCGCTCTTCTGCCGCTAGTGCGGTATATAGCTCGCGGCGTGACGCCGCCGAATATTCTTCATAATCGAGCTTCAGTCTACAGAAGGTATTTGGAAATATCTATTTCTATTCTACTGATATTTCAGTGTACAAATTTTGATCAATTTACAAAGTGATATTTTACTTGATTATTTCGTAAATCATCATAATCATAACTCATCATAAATAAATTAAAAAAATATTGAAACACGACTGCCCTGCCACAAACAAACTAAAAAGTTAAATAACAAGTGTTATTGCAGTCGGGAGACCGTTTTGTGGAACAATTTTTGATCAAAGAGTTTCCCCGACTGCAATGACACTTATTTAACTTTTTAGTTCGTTTTTGGCGCCGCGCTGCACCGCTCCGCTGCCGCGATAGTGCATTTAGGAGAGACCGCGCCGCTCCGCTGCAGTGCCGCGCCGCGCCGTGGTAGTGCGGTTTGACCTTTACATAGAAGTGCTGCAGTAACAGGTTATGTTTGTTACCGGTATTTCTGTCTCTGAACACAAGTGCTTGCGGGTGTACCGACACTGTCTAAGCGAACGGACTATAAATGCGGTGTGAACATCGTAACATTTGTAGCGACGGATCTGTAAAAACTGTGCTGTAAATACAGACCTGCTGTGTTTGTGCCGGACGCACGGTTAAATCCAATAAACCAAAGTATCCTTAATTCCTTACTAATATTATAAATGCGAAAGTCAGTTCTTTTATTACGCCTTGACATCTTAACTACTAAACTCATCATCATGTAATTTCGTATACACGTTCAGGGTGTTGTTCTTCCTACCACGACCATTGATGATTTTCTCATATCTTTAGGCGGTAAAAAATAGCTTGGATTTTCTTCTATTTATTACCACTGTTTTGAATTTTTTTACCTACTAGATCTAAGAGATACACTGGTCGTGCTGGAAAGAATGCTGCCTAACACGACCACGTAGACTTCCATGTTATTCTTGCATTTCAAAACAGCATATAACTTTAACTAAACCATAGACAATATGGCTTGCGCAATAAAACTTAAAATTGCTACTGCGCAGTTCACGTGGTACTAAAATTTGGGTCAAGTTATTTTAAAAGAAACTAAAATAAAGAGAAGAACATAGTGTACCTTTTATCCCGAAAAAAAGTACTGTTCCCGAGGGATGGAGAAATAACTGACCACGCACACGCAGACGCAGTTGCGGGCGGTCGCTAGTACTATAATAAGTGTTATTAATGGTGTAACTTGTCATCATCAGGGAAAATGCAAATTTTGTTGTATGTATATGTATAATGTATTAACGCAAACAATCTAATAAGTACCCAGGCAATACTTAGGTACTTACCTAACTTAAAAGTAAATAAATCCATTATATAAACTAAAACAGACTAAAATAAATTGACATAAAATCAACAATAGTCTGTTATAATAAATAATATGATTGATTTTAGAGAACTTACATTTAATACTAATTTTATTTAATTATATAAGTATTTATTTGAGAAAAATGTACAAAATATGTAACTTAAAATGCCCTCATAAATTATAATTATAAAATTTGCTCATTACTCTTTTACGGTTGTAATCATAATTATTTTGTCACAGGGTAAAAAAAAACTAGTGTATCGCGAAGCCGAAAACGATGAATGATCGACATAAAACAGCTATTTTACCATGTGTGTGTGTGTAAATAAATAAACTATTTTAATTTAACATTAAAAACATTTAACAAGGTGCGGACAGCATCTCATCATTATTTAGGTTGGCTGACCAGTAGAGGACATGGTAGCTAAACTGCAAACCAAAAAGAAAAAAATAGCATGGTTTTCTTACCGGATGGTAAATGGTGAATTTCCAATAACTGGTATGTATGTAGCAGTTCATGGATACATTTATAAATAGTGCTTCCAAGCAATTTTCATTCAAATCAATTGGTGTTTTAAGCCGAATCGCGTCCTGTTTGCAACAGTTCTAAAGCATTCTTAAGATTACCGATTGCAGTTTTAATATCCTCATAATTAAGTGCACTGCTCGCCCACTTACAATACTTCTGGGCTTTGGCTATTTGATCAGGGGTTAGTTGTGCAATCGACGACGAGTTGTCACCATAGAGAGGTGAAGGGATCGGTTGGGGTTGCTGGGATGGATCATAAGGTACAAATCCACCAGGGTTAGGGTCTGGCGTGTATGGGACAGGTGGTAGTTGAGAAGCAGCTTTCATAGCTGCGTAGGGGTCTGGGAGTGTATTACTGAAACTGGTAGGGATAATGGGTGGGGTAGATGGAGACACTGTTGTGAAGCCAGGAACTTGTGGTAAGCTCTCTGGAGCAGGCCGATCGTCTGTGGCAGGCTGATCATATGTGGTAGGCTGATCATCTGTGGTAGCACCCTCATCATTTTGATCTTCTGTTGGCATGGGACCTGAATAAGAAAAAGGACAAATTAATATGTTTTTGACACCAATGATTATTTAAATCTTTGATTGACACACTATCATAGCCATACTCCTTAGAATAATAATAACTATACATAGAACGATAGTTTCCTACAAAGCGCACTGTCAAAAGTGAGGCAAATAAAACTGAGCCAAAATGGCTTAGTTTTCAGATTATTATCTTTCATATGTTACCTAATCATACCTATAAGAACGAAAGTTTCAATTTCCCTACCTTTAGGGGATTAGTTACTATTTTATTGGATTTTAGGTACAATTAGGTAACCTATGCAGAAATAAATCTGAAAACAGCCATTATGGCCCAGTTTTTTTGCCTCACTTTACATACAAGGACTTGGCTTCTGGGGCCCGTATTTATAAACTGCCCTCAACGTTGAGAGCTATCTTGAGATCGTACTTGCGATGCTCTTCTTATAGGAATAGCCTCTCAGGTATGTTTTCAAGATAGCTCTCAACGTTGAGAGCGGTTTATAAATACGGACCTATGTGTTATGTTACTATTCTAAGCCATACTCATAAGTCATAATCATAAATAATACACAGTAATTGGTCCAAATCTTTCGACACATAAATTTTATCACTTAAAATATGTTGTCAACTAGTCACTTAGATATATCAACCTTTATCCCCTTTATCACAGAATACTTATACACATCCTTTACTAAGATTTTGAAAAAAGTATCCAAAAAACTTGATAAGTAGCGGGCAAACATCTTGAAATCGGGTGGGGATTGCGCAGAACGCGTATTTTGGGTATGCCTATAGAGGTGAGGTACGGGGGCGGCGGGAGTGGGGCGCGCGCTATTGGTCGCTCGCAAGTGCACATGCGCGAACTTATCCCCACTCGTCGAAAGAGCGTCAAGATGTTTGCTGGAATCTGTACAATACATATAAATTCTCAAATGTACCTGGCACTGGAGTTTCTCCATTTTTAAGGCAATTGTGAATGTAAGCAGCTTTCCATTTGGCATATTTTCTATTTTGTGCAGCTTCGTCAGTGAGTTCTCCAAATGTACAGAGCACATCATAGACCAACCCAGCTGTATAAAAGGCTTTCACAACATTTCTGTAACAAGCAAGTAACACATTTTATATTAATTAAATTAGAGATCTTTGTTATTTTGTTTGCGTATTATTGGTCTAATAAGGATTGTTCCCAATTACCTATGGTAACAGTAAGAAACTAGTCTAGCTAGGATCACATGGTAAAAGTAGCTATAAACATCCCAACGACGACGCGAAGGAGCGTTAGACAACCTGCCACTTGGCTGATGACGGTTCAATGTGACCAGGCCCCTATTTCACAGACGTGACAATTGTAAATCACGATGACAATTTTATGTACATTGCGGTGCCTATGAGTAGTTTGATCAGTATATTTTCTAAATTCAAATTGGCTGACGCTATGGACACCAAATTGTCATTGTCAAGGCCTGAAAGAAGCTGACATCGACACCAACCTGGCACTCAACTGTATCATAGTGGAAGGAAAGGGCAGGAAAGGCCAACCCCAAGTAAATGAGAAAAGGCCCAGCTAGATGATAATATGAAAAAAAAAACTTACTTTCCAAAGTTTTGTTCTCTGTCTTGTTTGTCAGCATACAAAAATAACTTCAACGCATAGTTTTCAAGGTGTGCTTGCGCTGCCACTTCATTACTTACAGCTTCATTATCTTTATAAATCTTTTTAGCTTCTTCTAACCAGTCCATGATTGCTAAAAAGTAATTATGAATAAATAAATGGACAATTTCACACAGCACCATCTAGCCCCAAACTTAGCAAAGCTTGTAAAATGGGTGCTAGACAAACTGATATACTACTTATATACTTTTAAAATATACATATATACTTATAATACATAGAAAAACCCAGAGATGTCATAGAAATTAAAATGCATCATTTCAATTTCTACCAGGAATTGAACCCCCATAGAAATTAAAATGCATCATTTCAATTTCTGCCGGGACCTCTTGCATGGTAGTTGACCACTGCACTCAGATCGTCAACCGTATCAATAATTTATTTATTCACACAATTTAAAATCTTTGTTACGACCTGCACAGTTAAAAAATGGGATTGAAAATGGTGGCTCACTAAGTCTGTACTGTCAACCCAATAATGATATTCATTTACTTAAAAACATTTAGACACATACTATAAATTAACCACTGGACGCGAAATGACAGCCATATTCGCCTTTACCCCTTAGCCACTTACTGTGACCGATAGCCTCAGTAAACGATATCGCGTTGTCAGTGTGATGCTAGAGCTCGTGGCGAAACATTGGTACAAAAATGGGCAAAATGCTCCGTATTGTACAGCAAAAAAAATAGCGGGCAATCAAGAAATGTTTCTTTTCACGCGTAAGCACAATTTCAACCTATTATAGTAGCTATTTTTCGTAAAATAAATAATATTTGGTATGTAAACAAAGTAGGGTGCCTTAGCCGGTTTGCCGGCCCCCTTTGGTTTTCGGCCATTTCGGAAACATAACTAGGCCACCTTCACTTGCTCAAGGTCGCGCGGACAAGGACTTTAACAATGTATTGTGTTTAAAAATGTTGACCTCCTGTAAATCTATGCTACCCTGGTATTTTGGTAATGTAATTTAAAGAAGATAATTAAGTTCCTACGACACTTCTAGGCCGGTAGTGTAGAAGAGAAAAAAAATACACACAACTACGAAACTACCAGTGGTGCGCGGACTACCAAGACCACGACACTAGTCATAGGGAAGAAGGGCGAAAATTGGGATGTTGACTAATGAATAAAATAACGAAATACTAATAAAAATCGTAAACATATTAAACTTTTAGAGCAGCTTGTATACCTCTTGGTTTTATATCGGTACCTAATGAACCTACTACCTACCTAATGAAAATACTAACTACCTAATGAAAAAGGTACCTACTTACACTAAAAATAAAAAAATACTATCGAAATATTCTTTATTTATAACAAAAACATTAATGAAAAAATAATAAATCGAAATGAAAAACACATTAAGTATCACATAAATATTACTTATGTCAGATTAGTGATACAATAAAACATAATTAAGTATTGTTTATTAATTATCCAAGAATCTTGAAAATGCGCTCTATCAAGCTACCGCCCGCGACGTTCTTAGGAACCAAAGTCTGCTATATTTTAATCCAGGTTAAAAAAAAACTATCTGTGTGCCTTTCATCCCAATCCATCACATTTAGCATAGCCTGCCATTTTTATGGGTTTAAGAGAAAACATATTTTAACATACACAATAAATTAATATTAATAGTAGGATAAACCAAAAAAATATACCACATATCGCTAGTATGACTATAAATCACTATTTTAATATTCTACATAATTTACCGAAACCTGAAGAAGGAATACTTTAACCACAACTGTAATTTTCTGAATTGTCTGTGTTCCACAGGCTTTTTACGGTGATATTATTAATTTTTTAGTCGAAAAACCCCGCGCGCTCCAGAGCAAGCGATGCTCTGAAACAGACAGGCTTTTTCTAACGTTATTAGTTAGAAAAACCCAGAGCGGTACAGAGCAGGTAGTGTATGTACCCCACAGGCATTTCTAATATTGCGGCCGGGTAACTTAATCCATTTTTGGGAGGTCATTTGCTTATCGGCCGCCTGGCCGAGAACTAATGTATGAACTAATGAGAACTAATGTTTCACAATCCATAATATTTGGCCGGCAATTATGGCCGGAAACCGGCTAAATCACCCTATAAATAATATTGTCATTATTTGACAATGTAATCCCCCCTCACCCCGCAAAAATTGGTTGAACGTGATTTCATACATTTTTCTTACGTTACGTGTCCAGTGGTTAATTCGTCCAAGGTTCATATTGATGGGAAATAATGTGATTACCTAATAAAATAAATACAGGGTTGATATGTCACATTGCCATTTAATAAAACTACTCATTATTTAGGTATTGGCTTTGTTGATTAAATAGGTACAAAAATGAAGGAAAATAGTCCAGTAACCATATTAATTCTGCCATCTACTGTGGCGGAATTTACTCAATATTTATTGCATTGCATTGCATATATTTTTTTGCTAACAATACGCCCAGGTGTGAATATAGACAGCGAGTGTGCGAGCGAGAGACAAACAGTTAATAATAGATATGACGCCATCATTTTTTCAATCCCAACTGTGTGGGTTGTTTAGTACATGATCATGATATAAATTTAAAAAACAAAACAAATAAAATACGTACCCATTAGTACTTTAGTTTCTTCAGGAGTTTTCTTTGTGGTTATTTTCAAACCAACTTGTAATGCATGCAATCTGCACCAATAGGCCACCACTGGATCTCTGGCATCATGTTCAGACGCAGTTTTAAGATAATGTTGGATTGATTTAAGACTTGGGGGACACTCAGGAATGTTTGCAGACATGTTTATTATTCTTATCGCCTGTACAGATGACACTGACTTATTATGGGGGGTTGAAGTTGGTCGAATCACTAATCACGAAGACTCTGAAGACAACAACCACAAAATATCAAGTAGATATACCTATTGCAAAATGTGCAAATCACTATCCTGAGTATAAAACAAAATAGATGCTTAAATAAAATTCATTATTTGTTTTGGTTACCTTTCAATTTAAATTGTAAAAATTAAAAATACTTATTTGCGTTTGCCATTAAATTTTTTGACTGATTTTCTGACTGACATGACAGCTGACAGGACAGGACAGTTTTTTTTTTTTTTTTTTTTTTTAATATCTTCTTCCCGTCAGTTGGGAAAGGCAAAGGCAGAGCCATACAGCCATTGTCTTATTTAAAATAATTTCAACTACAAGAATTCCAGCCTCTAGATTTCATTTTTCTGTAATTGAGTTTTGTAAGGCCAAAGCCACTTCTTTAATTATTATTTTCTCCGTGTCCAGGTAATGTAAGGCCAAAGCCACTTCTTCAATTTTCTTTTTCTGTGTCCGGGTTATATAAGGCCGTAGCCACTTCCTATTCCATTTTCCTTGTCATCTTCAGTGTGATATAAATCTTCAAAGTCTTATCCATGTTTATAGTTCCAAATCCGATGATACAACAAAGTTGTATAAATCCTTATAAGTTTCAGGATTTGTGAGAATGTCTTGAATGTCGCGCGGGATGCTATAAGATGTCTTATATATTTCTAATAATCTGTCCACCAGGACTAATCTCTGAATGTTGTAAGCAGGGCAATCAAAAAATATATGATTAAGAGTCTGATCCACACCTAAATTGCATTCAGTGCATGTTGGAGATGTGATAATACGCATTCTATGTAAATGTGAGTTAAATCGACAGTGTCCAAATCTCAGGCGTGTTAGGATAGTATAAAACTTTCTGCTATGGTATTCTGCTGATTTTGTGAACCAAGGACGACAGCCAAGAACATTATTAATCTTCGCATACCAAGTTCCTTTTACTGTTAGAGTTTCTTGCCAATGAGTGGACCAGTCTTGTTTTGACAAAAGTTTAAGTCTTGGTAGTAAATCAGAGTACGGTATAGCAACATTTTTAATGTCAATGTTGACATTTGCGGCGTCATTTGTAATGGCTCTAGCTAACTTATCGGCACTTTCGTTTCCAGATACTCCAATATGCGACGGAACCCACATAAAAACTATATCAATATTATTACTTTTGAGCTTGAAGTAGGTTGTTTTAATATCTTGTAGAATATAGTTACATCCGGTATCAAATCTGGTATTTTGCAAAGCTTTGAGACAGCTCATGCTGTCTGTTAGGACTAACCATTGAGTGCATTCTTGGGTGTTCTCCTCAATAAACTGTAGCGCAGCAAGAATAGCAAGACACTCCGCGGAAAATATGCTCATTTGGCCCGGGAGTTTAATTCCATGACCCGTTTTCAAATAAGGTATGTAAACAGCCATCGAAACATTATCATTATTTTTGGAACCATCTGTATAGATATGTCTATGCTGAGGGAAATTATCAGTAATTTCATATACTTCTTCTTTATTCTTTAAATCAGGGTGAATGTGGATATTCAGGTCACAAAAATGTGTATCATAAGATCCTGTGTAACATATCCAATTATTCTCAGTTTTATGAATGTTATACTGCTGATTGAACTCTACGATATCCGAGAAGTCATGAAACAGATAGGGGATTCGGGGTACATTCAAAGGAGAATATGTTGTATAGAGAAATTCAATTTTTCTGAGTAGGTGATGAGTAGACAGTGAAAGTAGTTTTAACAAAAACTTTGATTTTAAAAATTTGAATCTGAATTGAAGTGGAGGTATATTGCATTCCACCTGCAAAGAGTTAATGGGAGTAGTCTTCATAGCACCAGTAATGCATCTCAGATTATGATTCTGCAGGATATCTAATTTTTTTACTAATTTGGGATCAGACCCAAAACAAAAAAAAGCCATATTCAAAATGACTCCTCACAATTGATTTATACAACATTAATAGAATTTTAGGATCAATTTTTGATAAACTTTTAATGACATTGAATGCCTTATAGGCTTTACCCAGCAAATATTCTATATATTTATTCCAAGAAAGGTTATTAGCAAATATGACACCCAAGAACTTGACTTCACTTTCCAATGGCAGACTAATATTATTATATACAATATCAACATCAAAATCACATTCACCAAACACAACAACTTTAGACTTTTCTGGACTTACATCTAAGTTTAGGTAACTGAAATAATTATTTAATTTTTTAAGAGCAGAATTAACTATAGAGGATACTTGTCGAATATCAGATCCAGAGAAGTAAATAACTAAGTCATCAGCAATTTGCAAATTTTTTACTTGTGGACCTAATATGTAGTTCAATTTATGTACATATAGTATATATATCAATGGGGATAATATGCCCCCTTGACACACACCCCTGTATGAATATCTTGGTCCAATTAACTGATTATTTGATTTCACATAAACCTCACGACCATGCAAAAATTCAAAAATCCAATTAACCAATTTTTCAGGAATACCAAGAGAAAGAAGTTCACCAGCTAAAATATGGTGATTCACATTATTAAAAGCACCAACGACATCGAAGAAGACACCAATAAGAACATTATCTTGTTTGAGAGAATCAAAAATATCAAGTTGAAGATGTGCTATACTCTCTCTAGAGGATCTACCCCTACGAAAACCAAACTGATTTGAAGGTAAAAGATGATTACTTTCAATGAAGAATTCAAGCCTTTGTTTAAGAAGTTGTTCAAACACTTTTCCCATGCATGATGTTAAAGCTATTGGCCGATATGAATTTGCTTTGGTTTTATCTTTGTTCGGTTTTAGAATAGGAACCAGACAATCCTTTTTCCAATCCAGAGGTATGGCAGAGGTAGACCACAACAAATTATAAACTTTCAAAATGATATTTTTGGCATTATCTGTAGTATGTTTTAACATTTTATAAGGAATACCATCGAGGCCATGTGCTGTATCTCGTCGTGAAAAAATTGCATTTTTAAATTCTTGAAAATTAAATGGTGCTAATAAATAATTACTATTACGTACAGGATTAATACTATTTACATATTGTAAAGGGGCCTCAACAGTATCTGGTGTATATTTTTTAAGAAATTCTGGAATCCAATCTGTATAAACATTTTTAAAAGAAACAGGTTGACCATTAAACCTCTTAGCAATCCTCCAGATTTTAGATATGGGTGTAGATCTATTTAGTGACTGACATAATGAAAGCCAACTTAAGTTTCTTTCTTTTTTTAAAACAATTTTTTTAACAGCTTGTAGCCTTTTAAACTTAAGAAAACTTTCTTCTGTAAGACTGTTTTTAAACTCAATATATGCCTTTTTACAATCTTCTACTGCTTTTGCACAATTTTTATTCCACCATGGTAGTGGTATACGTTTTTTGCGGATTCTGGACTGAAATTTCCTAACCGATTGATTTGATTGGTCAACAGAGAAAGACCTATTGCTGATAATAGCTGACTGCTGCAATGCAAGATCTAATAACGCAACCAAATTAGAATAACATTTTAATGGATTAGTTTGATCAATGTAAAAATTTTGTAATAAGTAATCAACGTTTTTGCTATATTTTTGCCAGTCTACTAAACGAAAATTGTAAGAAGTAGGAGGTGTAAGATAATCAGATGAATCATTATTATTATTACTAATAGTGATGTTTATAATTACAGGTAAATGATAGCTGCCCATAGGGTCGTCATGGACCGACCACTCACATTGCAATGCCAGAGAAGGTGATACCATAGTAAGATCCAAAGCATTCCTTTGCCATCTACTAGAACCAACAGTTGTCAACTGACCATCATTCAGAAGAACCAAGTTATTGTCGTCGATGCTTTCAAGAATATCACGACCACGTGTATCAATATTACTACAACCCCATGCTGTGTGCCGTGCGTTAAAATCGCCGGCAATCAACAAAGGGCCCGGTAAATTAGAAATTAAATTATTAAGTTTTATTTTAGAAAATGAAACATCACAATTACCAGGACTATACAAGGACATAAGCGAAATTTCTTTGTTGCCATACTGCAATCGCACAGCTATATTTTGAATTGAATCATCAAAAGAAGTGTCTATTTTAGCAAATTGTAAACTATTATGAACTAAAATGGCTACACCATTATGTCTTGTACCAGAATCTAATCTAATTATATTATAACCTTTCATATTAAAACGAATGTGAGGCTTTAGCCATGTTTCACATACTAAAGCTACATGAATCTGATACTCTTGCAAAAAATTTAATAATAAATATTTATGTGCAGGTAAACTCTGAGCATTCCATTGAACTATTCTTAAAATATCCATAAAAAAAAATTAAATAATTTATTTCTTATTTTTTTTAATTGTTTCTAAGAGAGTATCTTTAATACTCTGAGTGGAAATAATTGTATCATTAGTTTTATTCATTGTTATCAATTTAACAACAGACTCAACAACCATATTCAGTATTTGATCAGAATTCAGGAGTGAAGCTAGCATTTCAATGGGATTTTGTTTCAGAGGAGGGAATGACTTCTCGTTTAATACAGCAGAATATGTTTTGCTTTGAGCTTTTTCTCTATTTAATTGTATTTTCTCTTTCTTAACAGGACATTGTGATGAGATGGCAACATGATTTCCCTTGCAGTGACAACAGATGGCTTCTTCAGGTGATTTCAAGCAGAATTTAAAATTATGAGACTCACCACATATGGAGCAGCGTTCGGAGTTCTTGCAATATTTGGCAATATGCCCATACCTCAAGCATTTGAGGCACTGCTTCACTGGAGGAATGTAAGGACGCAGCTCGAAGCGCCAGCTGTTGAGATCGACGCTTTCAGGAAGCACCGGGCACGAAAAAGTAATTGAAACTGTTTTTGTGGGTTCTAATTTGATTAGCCCATTATCCATCTTTGACCTTCTCATGAATCGCCTAATACTCACAATATTTTTGGTTGTAGTCAGTGCGGAGTAAATCATTTCATTTGATAAATCTATTGGTACATGTGTAATTACTCCTGTTACCTCGCTGGCCGCCGCAGGGATGCTGGCAGCCAAACTGTAAGCGTCCAAAAATTTTTTATTTTGTAGTGCCGCATTAGCCAGGCCTGGCCGCTCAAAAATTACTCCAATCTTGTGTTTGTTAATTCTTTGCAATTGTTTGACGCCCTTGTTGTATTTCTTTAAACAATTAGCCAATGACATCATGTCACGGTTGCCTATAGGTTGGTCACTTTTCGTACTCTCTATGAATACAACATATTCAAAATTGCCGCCTTGTTCTGGATAAAACCGAACATAATTTGGGATTCTAAAATCTTTGTACTTATCCTCTTCCATTTTTTCTTCCAGGGACTTCGTGGAGCAGGTATCACTGAAGTCGGACTCTCCACCTTCGCCTCCACTCCCGTCTTCAAGTTTTTTCTTTCGTTTTCGCCCACTCTTCTTCCCCATATTTACAGTTTTATTTTATTTACAACAATGAAATATTGATTATTTACACCTTTTTTATACAAATTATATACAAATTGCAACAATTAAATATTTTTTAGTTTTATTTGTTTGAAAAGACCGTCACTCCCGTCAAACGTTCCCGCGCTTTTTTTCACAGGACAGTTTATTTTTTTTAATATCTTCTTCCCGTCAGTTGGGAAAGGCAAAGGCAGAGCCATACAGCCATTGTCTTATTTAAAATAATTTCAACTACGAGAATTCCAGCCTCTAGATTTCATTTTTCTGTAATTGAGTTTTGTAAGGCCAAAGCCACTTCTTTAATTATTATTTTCTCCGTGTCCAGGTAATGTAAGGCCAAAGCCACTTCTTCAATTTTCTTTTTCTGTGTCCGGGTTATATAAGGCCGTAGCCACTTCCTATTCCATTTTCCTTGTCATCTTCAGTGTGATATAAATCTTCAAAGTCTTATCCATGTTTATAGTTCCAAATCCGATGATACAACAAAGTTGTATAAATCCTTATAAGTTTCAGGATTTGTGAGAATGTCTTGAATGTCGCGCGGGATGCTATAAGATGTCTTATATATTTCTAATAATCTGTCCACCAGGACTAATCTCTGAATGTTGTAAGCAGGGCAATCAAAAAATATATGATTAAGAGTCTGATCCACACCTAAATTGCATTCAGTGCATGTTGGAGATGTGATAATACGCATTCTATGTAAATGTGAGTTAAATCGACAGTGTCCAAATCTCAGGCGTGTTAGGATAGTATAAAACTTTCTGCTATGGTATTCT
This sequence comes from Agriphila tristella, assembly GCA_928269145.1. Taxonomy (NCBI): domain Eukaryota; kingdom Metazoa; phylum Arthropoda; class Insecta; order Lepidoptera; family Crambidae; genus Agriphila; species Agriphila tristella. Next base: position 21,241,430 of record OV743436.1, on the reverse strand, counting down.
GCTGATTTTGTGAACCAAGGACGACAGCCAAGAACATTATTAATCTTCGCATACCAAGTTCCTTTTACTGTTAGAGTTTCTTGCCAATGAGTGGACCAGTCTTGTTTTGACAAAAGTTTAAGTCTTGGTAGTAAATCAGAGTACGGTATAGCAACATTTTTAATGTCAATGTTGACATTTGCGGCGTCATTTGTAATGGCTCTAGCTAACTTATCGGCACTTTCGTTTCCAGATACTCCAATATGCGACGGAACCCACATAAAAACTGTATCAATATTATTACTTTTGAGCTTGAAGTAGGTTGTTTTAATATCTTGTAGAATATAGTTACATCCGGTATCAAATCTGGTATTTTGCAAAGCTTTGAGACAGCTCATGCTGTCTGTTAGGACTAACCATTGAGTGCATTCTTGGGTGTTCTCCTCAATAAACTGTAGCGCAGCAAGAATAGCAAGACACTCCGCGGAAAATATGCTCATTTGGCCCGGGAGTTTAATTCCATGACCCGTTTTCAAATAAGGTATGTAAACAGCCATCGAAACATTATCATTATTTTTGGAACCATCTGTATAGATATGTCTATGCTGAGGGAAATTATCAGTAATTTCATATACTTCTTCTTTATTCTTTAAATCAGGGTGAATGTGGATATTCAGGTCACAAAAATGTGTATCATAAGATCCTGTGTAACATATCCAATTATTCTCAGTTTTATGAATGTTATACTGCTGATTGAACTCTACGATATCCGAGAAGTCATGAAACAGATAGGGGATTCGGGGTACATTCAAAGGAGAATATGTTGTATAGAGAAATTCAATTTTTCTGAGTAGGTGATGAGTAGACAGTGAAAGTAGTTTTAACAAAAACTTTGATTTTAAAAATTTGAATCTGAATTGAAGTGGAGGTTTATTGCATTCCACCTGCAAAGAGTTAATGGGAGTAGTCTTCATAGCACCAGTAATGCATCTCAGATTATGATTCTGCAGGATATCTAATTTTTTTACTAATTTGGGATCAGACCCAAAACAAAAAAAGCCATATTCAAAATGACTCCTCACAATTGATTTATACAACATTAATAGAATTTTAGGATCAATTTTTGATAAACTTTTAATGACATTGAATGCCTTATAGGCTTTACCCAGCAAATATTCTATATATTTATTCCAAGAAAGGTTATTAGCAAATATGACACCCAAGAACTTGACTTCACTTTCCAATGGCAGACTAATATTATTATATACAATATCAACATCAAAATCACATTCACCAAACACAACAACTTTAGACTTTTCTGGACTTACATCTAAGTTTAGGTAACTGAAATAATTATTTAATTTTTTAAGAGCAGAATTAACTATAGAGGATACTTGTCGAATATCAGATCCAGAGAAGTAAATAACTAAGTCATCAGCAAATTGCAAATTTTTTACTTGTGGACCTAATATGTAGTTCAATTTATGTACATATAGTATATATATCAATGGGGATAATATGCCCCCTTGACACACACCCCTGTATGAATATCTTGGTCCAATTAACTGATTATTTGATTTCACATAAACCTCACGACCATGCAAAAATTCAAAAATCCAATTAACCAATTTTTCAGGAATACCAAGAGAAAGAAGTTCACCAGCTAAAATATGGTGATTCACATTATTAAAAGCACCAACGACATCGAAGAAGACACCAATAAGAACATTATCTTGTTTGAGAGAATCAAAAATATCAAGTTGAAGATGTGCTATACTCTCTCTAGAGGATCTACCCCTACGAAAACCAAACTGATTTGAAGGTAAAAGATGATTACTTTCAATGAAGAATTCAAGCCTTTGTTTAAGAAGTTGTTCAAACACTTTTCCCATGCATGATGTTAAAGCTATTGGCCGATATGAATTTGCTTTGGTTTTATCTTTGTTCGGTTTTAGAATAGGAACCAGACAATCCTTTTTCCAATCCAGAGGTATGGCAGAGGTAGACCACAACAAATTATAAACTTTCAAAATGATATTTTTGGCATTATCTGTAGTATGTTTTAACATTTTATAAGGAATACCATCGAGGCCATGTGCTGTATCTCGTCGTGAAAAAATTGCATTTTTAAATTCTTGAAAATTAAATGGTGCTAATAAATAATTACTATTACGTACAGGATTAATACTATTTACATATTGTAAAGGGGCCTCAACAGTATCTGGTGTATATTTTTTAAGAAATTCTGGAATCCAATCTGTATAAACATTTTTAAAAGAAACAGGTTGACCATTAAACCTCTTAGCAATCCTCCAGATTTTAGATATGGGTGTAGATCTATTTAGTGACTGACATAATGAAAGCCAACTTAAGTTTCTTTCTTTTTTTAAAACAATTTTTTTAACAGCTTGTAGCCTTTTAAACTTAAGAAAACTTTCTTCTGTAAGACTGTTTTTAAACTCAATATATGCCTTTTTACAATCTTCTACTGCTTTTGCACAATTTTTATTCCACCATGGTAGTGGTATACGTTTTTTGCGGATTCTGGACTGAAATTTCCTAACCGATTGATTTGATTGGTCAACAGAGAAAGACCTATTGCTGATAATAGCTGACTGCTGCAATGCAAGATCTAATAACGCAACCAAATTAGAATAACATTTTAATGGATTAGTTTGATCAATGTAAAAATTTTGTAATAAGTAATCAACGTTTTTGCTATATTTTTGCCAGTCTACTAAACGAAAATTGTAAGAAGTAGGAGGTGTAAGATAATCAGATGAATCATTATTATTATTACTAATAGTGATGTTTATAATTACAGGTAAATGATAGCTGCCCATAGGGTCGTCATGGACCGACCACTCACATTGCAATGCCAGAGAAGGTGATACCATAGTAAGATCCAAAGCATTCCTTTGCCATCTACTAGAACCAACAGTTGTCAACTGACCATCATTCAGAAGAACCAAGTTATTGTCGTCGATGCTTTCAAGAATATCACGACCACGTGTATCAATATTACTACAACCCCATGCTGTGTGCCGTGCGTTAAAATCGCCGGCAATCAACAAAGGGCCCGGTAAATTAGAAATTAAATTATTAAGTTTTATTTTAGAAAATGAAACATCACAATTACCAGGACTATACAAGGACATAAGCGAAATTTCTTTGTTGCCATACTGCAATCGCACAGCTATATTTTGAATTGAATCATCAAAAGAAGTGTCTATTTTAGCAAATTGTAAACTATTATGAACTAAAATGGCTACACCATTATGTCTTGTACCAGAATCTAATCTAATTTAGGGATGTTCGATCCGGGTACCTTGTATCGATATTTTGGATCGCAATGGATCGTAATCCATTGTATCGATCCATGGATCGATCCATTAAAATTGATACGATTTTTTGGATCGATCCAGTATCGAATTAAATATTTTAGAAAAGTCGAATTAATAATCACACTTTATTATAAACGTGATATTAGGTACCTAATGTACTTAGTAATATTTAATAAATTAATAAAATATTATTAATTTTTCCAATATTTAAATTTTTAAGTATGCAAAAACAAAATTAAAACTTCAGTTATGTAATGTGTATGTGTGTAACTTCGGTTAAGTAAAGGTCATACTCAAACATAGATAACTCTCGAAATACGCAACTCAGAGCTATGATTTTGATGTCGTTTTGTAGATAATATACATGTGTATTATAAAAATGCAAAAAAATTGCACATTAAAATCCTAGTTTTTTAAGGTTTTATACCTATATTATATGAGAAAAAACTAAAAAATAGCACACTAATTTCGGATTAAAATTTAATTTAGTAATTTTTTATAACGTATTCAATTTAAAAATTTACATTTTTTTTTACTTAATAGTTGATATAATTAGCTTTCTAAAAGTATTTTTTTTATAACTAGGATTTTTAAATCGATAACTAGGAGTTTTTCGGCAGGGCCATCTAGAATAAAAAGTCAAATTTAAAATGCCGGTCATTCCAACAGGAGAGGGGAAAACTTAGGGGGTTTTGTCGATAAAATTGATCATATTATCTACCTTTAAAAGCTCCGATATCGCTAACCAAACATATTGTATAGTAATTACTTAGAGAATATTTTGAACTTGAACTTTTCCCTTGTTTAAAATACTATTGTATAGCGGGCGAACAGATCCATATTATTTATATTAAAAATATATAAGTATTTTTTGTAACGTATTCAAGTAAAAAATTAACATATATTTTTTTTACTTGATAGGTGATATTATTAGCTTTATAAAAGTATTTTGTTATAACTGTAGGACTTTTAAATCTGGGGAAATTAATACTTTTTGGCAGGGCCATCTAAAATAAAAAGTCAAATTTAAAATGCCAGTCATTCAAATAGGAGAGGGGATAGACCTTTAAAAGCTCCGACATCGATAACCAAACATATTGTATATAGTACGATTATACGATTTTTTCGATCCGATCCTCTATGCATGTGTATCGATCCGCCAAAGGATCGAATGCTATTGTATCGATACAAAAATCGAGTGGATCGTAACGCATTGTATCGATCCACGCAAGTATCGGATCGGATCGAACATCCCTAATCTAATTATATTATAACCTTTCATATTAAAACGAATGTGAGGCTTTAGCCATGTTTCACATACTAAAGCTACATGAATCTGATACTCTTGCAAAAAATTTAATAATAAATATTTATGTGCAGGTAAACTCTGAGCATTCCATTGAACTATTCTTAAAATATCCATAAAAAAAAATTAAATAATTTATTTCTTATTTTTTTTAATTGTTTCTAAGAGAGTATCTTTAATACTCTGAGTGGAAATAATTGTATCATTAGTTTTATTCATTGTTATCAATTTAACAACAGACTCAACAACCATATTCAGTATTTGATCAGAATTCAGGAGTGAAGCTAGCATTTCAATGGGATTTTGTTTCAGAGGAGGGAATGACTTCTCGTTTAATACAGCAGAATATGTTTTGCTTTGAGCTTTTTCTCTATTTAATTGTATTTTCTCTTTCTTAACAGGACATTGTGATGAGATGGCAACATGATTTCCCTTGCAGTGACAACAGATGGCTTCTTCAGGTGATTTCAAGCAGAATTTAAAATTATGAGACTCACCACATATGGAGCAGCGTTCGGAGTTCTTGCAATATTTGGCAATATGCCCATACCTCAAGCATTTGAGGCACTGCTTCACTGGAGGAATGTAAGGACGCAGCTCGAAGCGCCAGCTGTTGAGATCGACGCTTTCAGGAAGCACCGGGCACGAAAAAGTAATTGAAACTGTTTTTGTGGGTTCTAATTTGATTAGCCCATTATCCATCTTTGACCTTCTCATGAATCGCCTAATACTCACAATATTTTTGGTTGTAGTCAGTGCGGAGTAAATCATTTCATTTGATAAATCTATTGGTACATGTGTAATTACTCCTGTTACCTCGCTGGCCGCCGCAGGGATGCTGGCAGCCAAACTGTAAGCGTCCAAAAATTTTTTATTTTGTAGTGCCGCATTAGCCAGGCCTGGCCGCTCAAAAATTACTCCAATCTTGTGTTTGTTAATTCTTTGCAATTGTTTGACGCCCTTGTTGTATTTCTTTAAACAATTAGCCAATGACATCATGTCACGGTTGCCTATAGGTTGGTCACTTTTCGTACTCTCTATGAATACAACATATTCAAAATTGCCGCCTTGTTCTGGATAAAACCGAACATAATTTGGGATTCTAAAATCTTTGTACTTATCCTCTTCCATTTTTTCTTCCAGGGACTTCGTGGAGCAGGTATCACTGAAGTCGGACTCTCCACCTTCGCCTCCACTCCCGTCTTCAAGTTTTTTCTTTCGTTTTCGCCCACTCTTCTTCCCCATATTTACAGTTTTATTTTATTTACAACAATGAAATATTGATTATTTACACCTTTTTTATACAAATTATATACAAATTGCAACAATTAAATATTTTTTAGTTTTATTTGTTTGAAAAGACCGTCACTCCCGTCAAACGTTCCCGCGCTTTCTCCAGGACAGTTTACTGACAGCCAAGTTGACAGCTGACAGTCTGGCCCACAGCACAGCACAGACATTACGGGATCACATCACAGATCAACAAGGTCAAGAATTTTTATTCTTATTTTTAAGCCTCGCTTACAAATTAGGTACCACCCGTACTTGCCAATAAAAATTGCTAATATTTGGATGGTTTATCGTATAAACGGTCACTTAAGGTACCATGGGTAACAGCGTCGCTTAACCACTGCTAAGGTTAAAATCACTTTCATGCCGCGCCCGCTGTCACATACGTTTAGTTCGTGCAGGGGCGATACGTGCGCACACGAATATTGTTGCAAACTGGTTAAGCGACGCTGTTGCCCATAGTACCTTTTCCCGTGAGACGACGTCGGCGGTAAAAAATATAAAGGTCCAAACAAATTATCGGACGCGGCTTACTGGTGTGCAAACTATCGGCACCCTGATTATCTAAAAAGAAACTATTTAGCGACCGGTTGCATTTGACATACATTGCTACTTTTCTTTGGTATGTTTTTTTTACCCCAAAGAAAAGTAGAAATGTATTACGTTTATCTGTCAATAACCATAGACTAATATGACGTCATCGGACGTCCGACAGCTATCTGGCACGCAGGATGTTATAAGAGTGTGCACACTTATCAGCCGCGGCAGTAAGCCGCGTCCATAAGCCGCGTCCGATAATTTATTTCGACCTTAACGCATTGAAAAAATCGCTCGTGTGAAGGTCCAAACAAATTAACGGACGCGGCTTACTGCCGCGGCTGATCTGAGGTGTGCAAACTATCGGCAACCTGCGGGCTGATTATCTAATTAGAAACCGCCTAGCGACCGGTCGCAGTTCCCAGATGAACGTAATACATTGCTACTTTTCTTTGGGGTAAAAAAAACATACCAAAGAAAAGTAGCAATGTATGTCAAATGCAACCGGTCGCTAAATAGTTTCTTTTTAGATAATCAGCACCCTGATTATCTAAAAAGAAACTATTTAGCGACCGGTTGCATTTGACATACATTGCTACTTTTCTTTGGTTTGTTTTTTTTTTACCCAAAAAAAAAGTAGCAATGTATTACGTTCATCTGGGAACTGCGACCGGTCGCTAGGCGGTTTCTAATTAGATAATCAGCCCGCCGATGTAGTAGGTCGCGGACGTAACCATAGACTAATATGACGTCATCGGACGTCCGACAGCTATCTGGCGGGTGAATCTACGTTGTTCTTAACTTCCTGCGTCATCGTCTGAACTTGAAAATCCAATGCATCACAATAAATAAATTAAAAATATGCAAATAAATGCAATGTTTTATTGTACTATAATGTAAATGATGGCATATTTTTGATTTATGCCTTGTGATGCATTGGATTTATAAAGATTTTAGAGTTCAGACAATGACGCAGGAAGTTAAGAACAACGTAGATTCATCCTGGCACGCAAGATGTTATTAGAGTGTGCACAGTGCACACTTATCAGCCGCGGCAGTAAGCCGCGTCCATAAGCCGCGTCCGATAATTTGTGTCGAACTTGATCGTTTATTTTACTTTCGATGGTTAAAATGTACATTTTATCTATGGCGATCGATGACTTAGCGATTAGCCTGCTGGAATGCTATAAAGTTCACAGCTCCCCGTGGTTCACAGAGTAGTACAAGCTCTTGACTTGACAGACAGAACTTTAAAAAGATATCAATCTGTGAAAAATTTACAATGAATTTTTACACGAAAGATCGCAAAAAATATTGAGCTAAAACAATAAAAACGCTAATAATAAGTGATATATCTTACAGATAGATATATTCTTTAAAATGCCGTCAAAACAAAGAAAAATTGCTATGATGGGTTATAGATCAGTTGGTAACTATTAAAGCTTTTTATTCCATTTACGTCGTAAATGAATGTGATATTGTTCAATAATAATTTTTAAACATCTACAATGCTTTCAGGTAAATCTTCTCTCATTATACAATTTGTTGAGGGTCAATTCGTAGATTCCTACGATCCAACAATAGAAAACAGTGAGTTGTATATTGTGTGCATGCATGTTCACCAAGAATCAATATTTTGTCCAGTTTTTCTAACTGATAATATTTCTTACATTTCTAGCATTCACAAAATTTATTCGTCTGAATTCTACTGAGTATGAAGTTAAGTTAGTGGATACTGCAGGTCAAGATGAGTACAGCATATTCCCTTTACAATACAGTATGGATTTTCATGGTTATGTGTTGGTTTACTCCATCACATCAAGCAAGAGTTTTCAAATAGTACAAATAATTTATGACAAATTACTAGACATGGTGGGAAAAATACAGTAAGTATTGGGTGAAAAATATGTTTCTTGATATTAATTTTAAAATTAACACCAAACTGCTGTTTGTCATGTTGTGTCAAAGCTTGGGACTCCATTTAGAGCATTGGGCCGTAGACTGTTTAATTTTCATACAACAACTAACAAAGAGTCTAGCACTCTCGTAGAAAAGATTGAGCATGTAAAAATAGTCAAAATGAGCTAGTTCTGTATTTCTTTGTTCTGTATTTTGTTGAGAGGCATTGACAAAACCTATAGTAGCTATATGCAGTACCTTCCATTCTGCTATTATTTGATGACTACTCTTGCACTAGGAGGGAACTGTCTATTATTAGGGAATTATTCCTATTATTTGTAGCTTTATTATTAATCTGTATTCGGCACAGAATTTTACTTGACAATTTCCATTGTTTATATACTTAATTCATGAAACCCTGAGAGGCTGCTGGCAGCCGGACAACTATGGAATATCTATTGTGTCTCTGTTTCCAGTGCTGAAAGAATTAAAGAAAATTATTATACATAGTAATCTTATTGTTTAAATATTTCTTAATTCAAGTTTCTTTTACAGTGTACCAATAGTTTTAGTTGGAAACAAAACTGACCTTCATCTTGAGAGAAAGATTAGTACAGAAGAAGGAAAGAGACTAGCTGAGAAATGGAAGGCTGCTTTTGTTGAAACCAGTGCAAAGCGCAATGAGGTATGCTTTTATAGACCAAATTAGACTAGAATTACATATGTATATTCAACTTCGCAGCTGTTGGTTATAACTATTTTTTTTTGTTTTTTTCAGTCTGTCACTGATATGTTCCATGCCATTTTATCTGAAATAGAGAGGTCTGATGGACATATACAAGAGAAAAATGGATGTGTTATTTCTTAATGAAACTATTTTTTTTTAAATGAACATTGTGCTTTTTACTAAGCTAAAAGTGATACATATATTATTATTGTAAAGTTTTATGGGCATGGCTGTTATAATAGCAATAACGTTTTCTTCATAATCAATAGGGGCAAATGTGAGTTTTCTAGGTTTCTCATAAATTTACAACTGCTGATTGTTTTTTGTAACTGAGTTAATGATAGCCATTTATAATTTGGTAAGGATCATAGTTATGATTCAATTTACTTTAAATAAGTTTCTTGTATGCTTAACACTTAAAGTAAACAAAATTGATAGGTCTGCTGTACATCGCGGTCACGCAGACTTAAGCCAGGTGTATGTAATGCTGGTCATACATACATCGGTATATTTATCGTCCAGTACATCTGACAGTGTTTTATTCAGGATACCTGTCAGGTTTATCACACACATGCAACAATTTACTGTAAGGTGATCTTCATAGGTAAACCTGTCAGGTATACCATTGCCTGTATGACCAACATTACATTATGATATTATTTTACCGGAAAACTACTCTTATGTCGTGTTAAATAAGGTAATTTACCAGAAGTTCGATTGACATGGAATTTGGACTTCATTGTTGTTGTTTGGTCAATATACCCTGATGTAAAATTAAAAATGCAATACATGTCATATTGCATGGCTTATAAAAAAATACCTCAGCTAGCTAGCTTACGAAGGAACACCACTATAAATGATAGAATCTTTCATATAGTGTTCCTTCGATAGATTACTTATGAATTAGTGGTTGACACAAGACACGACATGAGTATGATTCCTGTTGATTGTTAGTACTGCCGTGATGAACATAGATTTTGTTAGTGCTGACGTTATGTATGTGGATACTCCCAAAATGTTGTAAAAATAAATTACTTTAATATTTGAAAAGTAACAGGACCCAGTTCCGACGACTGTAGCACAGCAACAATGTACATAGGTATTTGAATTGTGATACTTGATCAAAATCACATAATTTGTTGCTATATGTGCTTCGGAACCTGGGCCTTACATAATATTATGATTTATTTTCTATGTGCTTTAAGACATACCTAAGCATAGTAAATAAAGCTCGTTCGGTTAGATAGTGTCGGTACACCCGCAAGCAAATGTGTTCAGAGACAGGCATACCGGCAAGTTTTTGGTAATGTTACTGATAACGGTAAACAATATCCTTATCGGTATCGATGATTATTGAAATTGTACCATAGTGTGCGGTCGGGGGAGGGGGGGGGTCGTGTTTTTAGATAACAGTATCCGTCCCTACTTGTGTTTATTGTAATAAAATACGAATACAAATAATACACACAAGCGAGGTAGAAACAGAATTTTAATGAAAAATGAAATGAAAAAAATTAGACTACCTACTATTTTTTATCACTTGAAGTGTCGGAGTCATTATCACCTGTATTTATAATAATAAGTGCAACATCATCACGTTCCGAATCCATACACAATTAGACTTTCTTCTTTAATTGCGTGATCTACACATATTTTGTGTTTACATGTTTTACAAAACACCTGTCTTTTTTTGTTGGTTCACTTAAACTTTCATCTTGAGGCTGTTCACTGTCCTCCCGAGGACGAAAAAACATTTTTAGTATACGTAGCAGAGTCAACAAACAACTTTCACTACGGCGGCGCGGCGCTTCGATGTAAACTGCCAAAATCCAAATTCACTTGCGGGTGTACGCCGCATAAACAAAGGATACCGCTATCCTTTGTTTATGCGGCGGCATCCTTTGACAAGAAGCGGCACGTGCAAAGGCGGCGCGATAAAAGGGCGACACTATCTAAGCGAATGCGCTTTACACCACCGGCATCATAATATTTTGATCACTCAAAATCAAATTTAGCTAGTAGATTTCTTGAGAGTATAAATGTATTGCTTTGTTATGCACTCAACTGAAGCAGTAGATCGCTTTTTCACCATGTTTATAAGATATTGTTATGTATCATTGAATAAATGATTGTAATTATTTGTAAATTATGTACATTGCATATTTTTAGTATAAATTTACACTTAAAAACATAGACTGCCACTGCCACATCAACTTACGGCTGAATACTCAAACGCTAGGTACTTAACTTTGAGCGGCTCTCAAACAGCATGCTGTCTTTGTCATATCTTTGACATTTAATGTGACAGGACGACGTTTGAGAGCCCCTCAAAGTTAATTAGCGTTTGAGTATTCGGCCATTAATCTTACAAAAGCATATTGGGTAGGTACGATATTTAATTTATTAAGATTTCTACTTAATTCTAATTTTGTACCTGTTGGTACAGTACGAGGCAAACATCTTGAAATCGGGTGGGGATTGCGCAGAATGCGTACCTTGGCGTAGCGGTGACGTACGCGGGTGGCGGGAGAGGGGCGCGCGCTATTGGTCGCTCACAAGTGCACATGCGCGAACTTATCCCACTCTGTCGAAAAAGTCTAAATATCTTTGCCTCGTACTGTATGTATCATTAGATTCATTAGCATGAATTGCAATTTATTGAATCGTGTAGGAGTTTCATATACAAGATGATAATATCATCTTGTATTAATTACATATTATGTAATTATCTAGGTACCTACACCTACCTACTTCAAATCATACTCAATGGATTTAACAACCTAAAATATTTTTTATAAGTTAGTACTTGCTTAGCAATGCTCCACGAGTGCAAAGTGCTTTGTTTGTTTAGAGTCCCCGCAAACTACAGACCAAACTGTCGGTATTATAATATTCTGTGCTGTCGGCCGATAATAAAGGCCCGATCCAACGATCAGGGGCCCTACCGCCCAACTCAAACCTTTAGCCAGAGCGATAGCTAGACTATATCCATCCTTGTCATATCATAACACGATGACAAGGACGGACAGTGCACTGACGTCATAAACCAAAGCCAGAGTCAAAGCGAGACAGTTAGGCGGTCCGGGGGCGGGCCTTTAATCAGTATGAAGAAGTATGCACTCGCACACTACAACGATTTGGTATCGGCCGACTCTTCATAATAAGAACGAACTATTGGTCGACTATCGGCCGATAGAAGTCTATAGTCTGCGAGGACGCTTAGATACCTACAGAATAATTACAAACTTCCAAAACTGTGCTCTATATTTGACCCTATAAAGTCGACTATGAAATTCTAAAAGAGTCCTTTAGCAAATGGTAACTGGGATTTGGAGTTGTATGTAACTATGTATTGGTAATATGGTAGTTATTTAATTTGTGGCAGTAACGTTTGTTATAGATTTGCATTTAAAGAGATTTATGTCACATATATTCTATTCAGTTATATTTTTTGTTTTAGTACTATTTCTGATAGTCCTGTTAATTATTTTTCAAATATTGTATTTTTTAGTGTTCAGATTCTTCAAACATGCTATTTCAATCTGTGACAGTACGAGGCATATATCTTGAAATCGGGTGGGGATTGCGCGGAACGCGTATTTTGGACAGGCGTAGCGGTGAGGGGCGCGGGCGGGGTGGGAGAGGGACGCGCGCTATTGGTCGCTCACAAGAGCATATGCGCGAACTTATACCCGTAGCCCTACCGCCCAACTCAAAGCTTTAGCCAGAGCGATAGCTAGACTATATCCATCCTTGTCATATCATAACACGATGACAAGGACGGACAGTGCACTGACGTCATCAACCAAAGCCAGAGTAAAAGTCCGTCCTTGTCATCGTGTTATGATATGACAAGGATGGATATAGTCTAGCTATCGCTCTGGCTAAAGCTTTGAGTTGGGCGGTAGGGCCCCCGCTCCGTCGTAAATATTTCAAAATATATGCCTCGTACTGTATGGCTAACCGCACACACGCAATATTATTGGCAATAATAATATTGAACAATATGATGTAATACTGACTGACATAATCGTCAAACACACAATATTATTGTCAATAATATTGCGTGTGTGTGGCCGGCCTATGGCAGGTAAAAGGTCAGCGCCAACAAATATATACCGTAGACGCGGCGATGATATCCTGAAAGTCATTAGCAAAAAGGCTTTATTGCACTAGCAATTGGACGTATATTTAAGTTTCAACAAAATTCCGTAGGACTTCTTTCATAGCGCGGACTCATGTAGCCAACAGTGCTGTCTGTCGTGCGAATGTATAGTGTGTTTCCTCTGAGGCGGAGTGGTGCTTAGCGGTGCATCGTGATTGGTAAATTCTTATCCTGATTGGTCCACCGGTGGTTGAAGCACCGCTCCGTCTCAGAAGAATCGCACATTTACGGGCTGAGCGTTCGTGACGACGAGTTGAGAGGCCGACATTGAGATAGCGCACTGTGTTTGCCGCGCCGCCCGCCCACCACGATGAGCTGTGGCCAGGCCGTCTCTTACGGCACAGAATACATAATAGTACAAGTCTTACGGCCCGGTCACAGCTAGCGAGGCAGGCGGCGAGGCAGGCGGCGGCGGCGCGGCAAGCGAATTCGGTATTTACTGCGCGCTATCCCGAAGTCGTCGGCCTCTCAGCTCGTCGTCACGACTGCGCAGTGATTACCGAATTCGCTTGCCGCGCCGCCGCCGCCTAGCTAGACCTTGTCCAGAAAAGGCGAATTCCTAGCTGGAAAAATTACGGTAGTTTTTCGGATTCCAGACCGACGCTGACAGCTCTTAACAATAACTCTTAGGAAAAAGGATGACCGACCGACCCGACCGCGACAAGATATCTGGCGGTGTCGATCGATGTTGTCCAGCATCCACCCACCGCCGGCTCGACATCTCAAGCGACACGTGACGCGCGAAAGAATTTGTCTACACCGGTCATATGCGAGGTTTCAATCGAAATACTTTTGGTTATACCATCAAATTTGACTTAGATGTTGAGGACATGTCTTATATCATGTTGCTCCGTCTTGCTCGCGCGCTTGCCTGCACAAATCTGTTCGCTCTGTTAAACGCGTGCGTGTGGACAGGACATAGCGTATGGCAAATAGTGCGTCAATGCTTGTAAAGGCATCGGCATGGTTCTTCAGCGGTGTTTAATGCGCAAAAGCGTAGCCGACTCTATTGAAGAAGCAATAGAGGCGGCTATGCTTCTGCGCATTAAATTTCACCGCTCAAGATCCGTGCCGAGGCCTGTAGGAACCCCGTCGCTGACGAAGTCTCCTTATGAATGAGCTAAGAATTTTATATTCATTAATATTTTAATAAAATTCTTGGAATGAGCTAAAGTACTTATGCGCAAAATAACTTGGCGGCTCGGAAGGTAACTGCAATAATTGCGAGTTCCATAATTCCGCACCCTGATTATCTAAAAAGAAACTATTAAGCGACCGGTTGCATTTGACATACATTGCTACTTTTCTTTGGTATGTTTTTTTTACCCCAAAGAAAAGTAGCAATGTATTACGTTCATCTGTGAACTGCGACGGGTCGCTAGGCGGTTTCTAATTAGATAATCAGCCCGCCGAGTGCTTCCGCCCGCGCCCCGTCCCCGCGCACGCCTATATTCGTCTACTGCGCAGCATTCCGCGCGAAGTTCAGAGCCGCCAAGTTATTTTGCGCATACTTTAAACAGGTTGTTTGTTTGGTTCAATTAAATAGTACTCTGTGGGTTCAATTCTCGAATTGTCAAGCTGTTTCATTTTTCAAACATGAATGAAATAATTAAATGCGAATATGGAAATATTTTTGAGTAGAATGCGATTAAATTGAGATTAGTCGTTGCTTTGTACCGCAGTTGGTCATTTCTGTTGTAATAGTTAAATTAATCGCATTGTCTATTATGTATTCTGTGGCATTGTATGTATGTTTGTTGATAAGATTTCTTTTCATGTTCGTGCACACCACCTAATTGTAAATAAATTACCTTGAATTTGTAGCTAAAATATATGTTTAACTATTATTTTGTGTCATTAATTGTAAATATTCTACCTACTTAATAAATTGGTTGTAGCTACGTATAGGCTTAGGCTGAAAATAGATTATGGAGTTATTTTAAAGACATGCTGTAGTTATGGATGTTGTACAGTTGTGATATTGGATGATCAAATAGGTAATGCCTATTTTTTACTATATGTAAGGCTTATTTAAGGCTATAACACAGAAATAAAATATTATAAAATGTAAATATCTATTTAATAAATTTATAGGAAGTTTCAAAGTTCGCCCTCATTACGTCTAGCGTAGTGTTGTTTTGATAATTTGTATTGAAAATTTTAAAATGGAACATGATGCGCGTCTACACCCTTAAGGGTGAGCATTTTTTAATTAAGTGCATTGGGGCCAAATTGGGGCAATTCCGATAGAAATTTCTGCGAGATGACTAGAGGTGAACATTTCATTTGATTATTCGAAAATGCTCTATATTACGAGTCTTACTGTTTTAGATCTGCATAGATATTGAAAAGCCTTTGAAAAGCATAAATTATATTTTTAAATATATCGTTGGATTTGCTAAAGAAAGTGTTTTAAATAAAGATCCATATTTTTGGGCCATATGGATAATTGCGAACTATCGCGGGGTAATTCCGGAAGAGCTCAAAAGTCGCCTTTATTGCATTTCAGCCAGAGTTTACATTTCATTTGTAATTCAACAGCTGATTTTTTTGTTGAGCTGCAGAGTTGGACCCATAGTAAAAATTGTTCATATTCATGAGCACAATCACCACCTAACCACTCGTTTGTCGCGCGGCCGGCGCGCAATTTCCTTGTTTGTCACGCAGTTTTGCGTTACAGCAGTGCACTTGCACAGCTGCGTTAAAACCGTTTTTATGACCCGTTCCTGTTTGTATACGAACAAATAATGTTCTATTTCGTATAGGTAATGGATAAAGCTATAAGTATTGAAAAAAAAACGAGTACCTGTAATGGTAAAATAATTTCTAAAAAATTCGTGAATTTAGCTAAAGAGAAAATTCACGACTTGTAATGGGAATTGATTTTTAATATTAAATCTAATTCGATAACTAGTGTTTTTTTTTACATAATTAAAAACTAGAATAATACCCCTTTCCGTACATGCCAATTTTTTTATGAATTGGAAGCAATTCAACGGTCTTAATAATGTTTGTATATCGCACAAATTTTTACTGCGCGTCTTAATTCGCTGCTGAGTCTAAGCGCTGTTTCGTAGTATTTTATTCCAATTGTGGAAGGCTTGTGACAAAAATAAAATATACTTTAGAAAGATACAGATTTCAACTTTCATATTTTGTAAAAAAAGATGAGACTCTTGAAGAAAAGTATCTTTTTAAAAAATTATAACATTAAAGCGGCCCACTATAAATGATAAAATTGTGTTTTTGTAACAAGCGTTGATTGGTTAGACTTGAATCAAGATTACCTTGTACTAATTATATGTACAGAAAGAGCAAAACCTGCAGTTTCTAACAGTATGCAATACACAGGAAAGATTCTTCCGAAATGTATGTAAAATTTCGATCTAAATAATCCAATTCCGCGCTGCCGGGCGCTGGGGTACGGGCCGTTCGCTGCCAAGATGGCCGCGCGTAGCCGAGTTTAGTTCAGGGTTGTCGCACACATTAAATAAAACTAGGTAGGTACTTAATTTTTTTTTTATTATATTTTTAATTTTATAGTCACATTTTTTTTTATAGTTCTCCTCTTCCTCGTCCCCTGCCTCGCTCTCCTCGATTTTCACTGTACACAGCATAAAATATAAAATGGATGTGGACTAAAAAATTATAACTAGACACCCAACACCAATCACAATAACCAACACCAAAACCAAAAAAACATTCACTAGGTAATATATAAAAACAACATAAACACAACCTAATATGAAAATAAAAAGCGTGTGAGGCAGCCCTGCCAAAATGCTAGTTTGTTTCAAGGTCCCACAGGACCTTGTTACCTTGACCGTGGATAATGGCGTAATAAAAACTCACTATTTTGCGTTGCATCAATCATCCTGTGTAAACAGATGAATGTTATATTTTGAAACCACTTTGAAACTGTTCACTAATAGTATTATTATCTTATTTCGCATAATTCTTTGATTAACCAATCAAAATTATAACATAATGTTGTTGTAAACAGAAACAATACATCAAGAAATTTACCGGGCTACGGTTTTGTTATGATTTTTAACACTAGACATTAAATTTGTGACGAGATATTTATATAATCGAATAAATCACGATATGACGATTCTTTTAATATATGACAAAAACAGAAATATAAATTAACAAAATACTTACGGCATATCAAATTAGAGCACTTCACACAGAAAAAACAAGTATGGCGTCAACTGACGTGAAACTCTTCAAAATTATTTTTTTCAACCAATCACATGCCTTTTCTACTTTTTTTTGCGATATTAGTGTTGCCAAAATCATAATCTAAATCAGCCCAAGAGGTTTTGGTGTGGCCGCCTAAAAAAAACCTACCAAATTGGTAGAAATCGAACAGCGATCGACCCGGTCCTACAGCACCGCGCGACAAAGGACCGTCTTTTGTTTGCGGTACTACAGTACCGCGAAGCAATCGAGTGGCTAAGAGGTTTTGCGTTTATTCATTAACACGTTGTATGATATCGACGTGGTGATCGGAGAGTGTAGCAATGCTGGAATGACGCACACGTCGTTTGGCAGTCTCCAGCGATTACCATCTTAGCCGATTGACATTAGTCATTCGTTTACCCGTGGTGCTACTGCGTGGTCCTACTTGTCGAACCACGGGCATATTTTTTCCGTAGTTCTGTCAGTAGGACTAATAAACAGCATCATTAAGTATTATACTGCTGCCTCTCCCACTTGCGGACACTTACCACTATACCATGGCATCTATAACGCAGAGGGATTAACCCATCTGCGCCGGCCGTATACCCCCCTAAAAATAATTATTAGCACCAGAGAAGATAAGAAAACAAAAACATAGAGAAAGATAATACGTAAACAAAATTGACGGCCTCATGCGGCCGGCTCGGCGTTGACTTTGGTGACGTACTATGAGAAAAAAAAACTAAAGATTGAAAATATACTTAGAAGTACCTTCTCCATATTCATGAAAAACAAAAAATATCAAAAAGTGATTGAAAATAAACATTTTACCAATTAGGTAAACGTTTTGTACTCGCAAAGGAGTCAATTTTAGAAAATGGACCATATACGAAATGGACGATCTGCGAAATGGACCTAATGCGCCTGAACAACATGCATCAAAGATGCCTAGGTGACAAATAAAAATGGACCAAGCACCGATCCCTGGGAAACACCACTTGCACTATGGTCCCAACTTGTACTATTATGTATTCTGTGGTTAAGGGTACTATTATGTATTCTGTGGTTAAGGTCCAAACAAATTATCGGACGCGGCTTACTGCCGCGGCTGATTAGTGTGCACACTCTAATAACATCCTGCGTGCCAGATAGCTATCGGACGTCCGATGACGTCATATTAGTCTATGGTTACGTCCGCGACCTACTACATCCGATAGTTTGCACACCTCAGATCAGCCGCGGCAGTAAGCCGCGTCCGATAATTTGTATGGACCTTGAGTTGTTTAAAAATGCTGTGGCATAAATAAAAACAATAAAGAGTGGCTAATTTCTGCCATTTTTACCATTGAAAATGGTTATCAGATGCAAATCGCCTGAGACGTATTTTTGGCCATATCTCCGAGGATTTTGGGAGGATCGAAATGAAAATAGTACCAAAAGTTGAAAAATTTATTGAGACACGTGTGAACGTTTGAATTTTGAAAATCTACTGGTAACTTTTTTTGAAATTTTGCGAAATATCAAAAATTCCGGGTTTTTTGGGGGATGTTTGTTTACTAAATTGTAAATATTTCGGAAAAAAAACACTTAAGAAAAAATGAAAAAAAGGGTCCTAGGGTATTAGTTTAGCTATCAAATGGCGAAATAATTTTGAAAATCGGTTTATAATTGTGACCTGTAGGTGGTCCCTTTAGATTTGGAATTGTAGAAAAACGGCTGTTTCCGTACATAAAAAGTGATGTAGCTTCTATGATTTTTGACCGATCGTCATGGTAATAGTGTTAAAAGATGCAGAAGCAGACGAGAAGTGCATTTGTTGGAATTTTGAAAATTGGTTAATATTATTTCGGCTGCGTCGAGGCAGTCAGCGGGCGCTTTTGTAAATTGTCACAATCGTAAATATAAATAGATACTACCTAGGTAACTTTAAAAATATAATAGGACTTTGCGCATTTGATTTGATTTTGGATTTTTTTGTGTTCATTTTCAATGCTCCTGTAAAATCTGTGATTTTTTTTCTCTCTATGGGCTTAACCTTTTTATCATAGACTTAGAAAAATTTTCGCTATGCTCAAGTAGACGGACAATGGTGCGAGTGAGAAACCGTTTCTTACGGCTTATGCGATGTGCGAGAAAGAGTTAAAAAAAATTATAGCAGAACCAAGTTTGACTTCATTTATCATCGTTTATCATCTTGGTGAAAAGCGTCCACACGATTATTTTGTTATTTTGATCGCAATCGGGTTAATTTGGCTCTTATAACTACATAAATCAATAATGGTGTCGTGTTCTGTGTTGAATTGTAATGTTACTTACGACAATAACCCAAAGAAATACTTATTTCACAGGTAAATATGATTGTACAAGTACCATTTTCATATTTTAGTTGAATATATTCCCAAACACACTAAGTTATACACTAATTGATGCTATTAAACGCCTATTTCCTAAATAAAGGCTGATTTCTAAACATTATGTGTTAGATAATAAGATATTATGTCCGTGAACTTGAGAAAATAAGGCGTAGATATTAATCAAAAATTATCGATATCGATACTCATGTCGATGATTTCCAATATAACTTTGTTTGTCTTTGTGAACACTGGTAGTTTTATTTAAAGCTGCTTTTAACCGACAGTTTTCAAATGGTAAATTATACCTACTTAAGTATTATTTAACAATATTTCCAGGTTTCCTGTAAATCCAGTGATTAAGTTAAACTGGATTAATGTCATAAATAAATCGGCATGGAGCCTCAAAGGAGACCTAAAGAATTTATTTAAATAAAATTGTTCAAAATCTTGTTTGTGTTTTCTTTATTAAAGCAATAATACATTATGGTTATCGACAACCTAAAATGGACTTCAGTGCATCTCTGAAATTCACGCACACGTTTAGAAATTTACAAACACATGCTCTATCACTTTTGGTTTCGCAGCCAAGCGAACTCTGTTCGTCTATTACAGTGGAATATTAAGTTTATGCCTTTTTAACATAGACTTAGAAAATTTTTGAATATTAAGTATATGCTTTTTATATAGCGAGAAAAAATGCATTTACGCATCCCACTTGCAAGTGAGCACTAAAGGTGGAAACAAATTATCGGACGCGGCTTACGGGACTATGAAAATACACTGAGGTGTGCAAACTATCGGACGTAAGTCGCGGACGTAACCATAGACTAATATGACGTCATCGGACGTCCGATAGCTATCTGGCACGCAGGATGTTATTAGAGTGTGCACACTTATCAGCCGCGGCAGTAAGCCGCGTCCGATAATTTGTTTCGACCTTGAAGGTCCAAACAAATTATCGGACGCGGCTTACTGAGGTGTGCATACTATCGGATGTAGTAGGTCGCGGACGTATCCGATAGTTTGCACACCTCAGATCAGCCGCGGCAGTAAGCCGCGTCCGATAATTTGTTTGCACCTTGAGCGGGGGGGGGGGGGGTAATTACGTAACTTTGTTGCAATCAACTCTGACAGAAATCGCAGTTACATCGCTGCTTTAGTAAGAACCAATGTAAAGGTCCGAACAAATTATCGGACGCGGCTTATGGACGCGGCTTACTGCCGCGGCTGATAAGTGTGCACGCTCTCATAACATCCTGCGTGCCAGATAGCTATCGGACGTCCGATGACGTCATATTAGTCTATGGTTTCGTCCGCGACCTACTACATCCGATAGTTTGCACACCTCAGATCAGCCGCGGCAGTAAGCCGCGTCCGATAATTTGTTTGGACCTTGACAACTATTTTAACTAAAGCAGCAATGCAACCGCGCTTTCAATCGATTTCAATCGAGAATTGTTAGCAACAGCTTTACGTAATCAAGGTACGGGTGTTTGTATGTGAGGCTGGCGGAGGGGACCGCAATATTCAACGTTGCGGCTACTTCCACGATCTCTCGTGGTTCCACCCGGCCGTGGCTCGATTGGACCTCGAGAGGGGGGAATACCCAGTAAAAACCCGGTTCTAGCCCTCATGTGCAACTGTCAAAATTCTTTATCTTTTGACAGTTAAACGTGTTAAAACGCTATATCACACGATATAAATCGGTCATACTAGGCAGGCTGAGGGTCCCAGGGTAGTCACCTCATTTGGGAGGGGATCTCTCCCTGCCGAGCGTCATCAATGCGATGCTGGGCAGTGAGAGATCATGGCAAGCGGTAGTCTCCTTCTGTGAGGATGTCGTCCTCCAGAAGGAGACAGCGGAGAGAGAACGCGAAGAGGATGCTCAGGCGGCTCTTCTCCGCCGCAGACGGACGGGGGTAAGGAGGCGTCGCTACGCAAACCTCATTGCCCCCTAATCGAGGCCAAGCGGGTGATGGGGGGTGACCCATCGCCTGCCTTGCACGGTCTTAACTGTCTGTGGAGATGGCTACACTTGCTCGGCCATCTCCCAACCACGAGGGGGCCCGGGAAACCGGGCCGCCGCCGGGTCTAATGAGGCGACTCCCACAGGGGACCCTCAGGGCCAACCGGCGGCGGAGGGCAAGTGCCGGAGTTTTTAGTGGGTATTCCCTCCTCCCGAGATCCCATCGAGCCATTCGGCTGGGTGGGATCAAGTGTGAAGTGTAGCCGTCGCCTAAGACAGATCTAAAAAAATAAGATCAGTCTTGGCTGTACGCATTATATAGTTAGGTTTATAGTTGGCAGACTCACCATGGAATTAGAAGGTTTTGACTAGGTCAAAAAATTGTTAATAAATAGTGATAAATAGTGAACTATAGCATATAAATAGTGATACTATGATTCAAAAGATATTTGAGTATCTTGGTGAGGCTGCAAACTTGACGTCAAGTTGGCAGACACCTTAAGAAATACAGTTCGTATCATTATGATTTATATGCCAAAAAATTGTTAGAAAATAGTGAATCGTATACGCAAAATTCCAATAACATTGCTTCAATACAAGCCGAGATATTACGGTCTCTAAGTGGGCTGCCAACTTGACGTTTCAGGCAATAGCGATTCCAGGGAAACGGGTACAAGTTTTAAACAAATAAATATATCAAAAAATTGTTAGTGAAATTGTGATTCCTACGATATAAATAAAACAAGAATTCTTCATTGCTATTTTCTAAAAATCTAATGTTAACTTTTACATAATACTCTGAATAGGATGTCGATCAATATTGAACTTTGCTCTACAGGAATAAGGTTCCAACTTTATTGCAATCATGAGGCGAGTACTATCAAGCAAAAAAGTGAGATTTATATTTTTAGCCATATCCTCGAATTATTATTACACTTGTTTTATTAATTAAGTGTTGGTATCAAACAATGACGATATTCATTAATAACAATCATAGCAATAGCGCCATCTCTCGGAAAAGATTGTCAATTTCTCAGTTATAATTTAACGTTAGGTACCTATTTATGTATGAGTTAGAATAAAGATATTATTATTATTATCTGGTGATATTTATAGTAAAACTAGTGGCCACCCGCGACTTCGTCTGCGTGGAAAGAGTTTTTGCTATCCCTCGGAAACAATACTCATTTTCGGGATGAAAGGTACCCTATGTCCTTCTC
The DNA here is from genome assembly GCA_928269145.1 of Agriphila tristella. Taxonomy (NCBI): domain Eukaryota; kingdom Metazoa; phylum Arthropoda; class Insecta; order Lepidoptera; family Crambidae; genus Agriphila; species Agriphila tristella. The sequence continues at coordinate 21,218,458 of OV743436.1, read as the reverse complement.
TGTACCACTGACAACGTGTATGCAAAATTTCATGATGATCGGTTCAGTAGTTAAGACGTGAAGGCGTAACAAACAAACAAACAAACAAACGGACTTTCGCATTTATAATATTATATTAGTAAGGATGAGTATCAGTTGGTATGTGAGTAGGTAGGAAGTAATATAAGGAGAAATTATTAATAGTTTCTCCTGAATTAATAATATTGAATTAAGAGTAGGGTATTGACCACAGCCTACTAAAGAGTAGTCTTTATACAGTCGATCATCGCCTTTATTGTTGGCGCAAAAGCCACCGTTCGTAAAAATAGACAGTTGACGCAACGAATAAAAGTGGTTGGCACGCTATGATTTGCCTTTTTGAATTTCAAAAATAAATAAGTAAAATAATACTTAATACATATATAGGCACCTAACTTTAAATTATAACTGAGAAATTGACAATCTTTTCCGAGAGATGGCGCTATTGTAATGAATATTATTGTTATTAATGAATATCGTTATTGTTTGATACCAACATTTAATTAATAAAACAAGTGTAATAATAATTCGAGGATATGGCTAAAAATATAAATCTCACTTTTTTGCTTGATAGTACTCGCCTCATGATTGCAATAAAGTTGGAACCTTACTCCTGTAGAGCAAAGTTCAATATTGATCGACATCCTATTCAGAGTATTATGTAAAAGTTAACATTAGATTTTTAGAAAATAGCAATGAAGAATTCTTGTTTTATTTATATCGTAGGAATCACAATTTCACTAACAATTTTTTGATATATTTATTTGTTTAAAACTTGTACCCGTTTCCCTGGAATCGCTATTGCCTGAAACGTCAAGTTGGCAGCCCACTTAGAGACCGTAATATCTCGGCTTGTATTGAAGCAATGTTATTGGAATTTTGCGTATACGATTCACTATTTTCTAACAATTTTTTGGCATATAAATCATAATGATACGAACTGTATTTCTTAAGGTGTCTGCCAACTTGACGTCAAGTTTGCAGCCTCACCAAGATACTCAAATATCTTTTGAATCATAGTATCACTATTTATATGCTATAGTTCACTATTTATCACTATTTATTAACAATTTTTTGACCTAGTCAAAACCTTCTAATTCCATGGTGAGTCTGCCAACTATACGCTAATGTAGTTTTGCCTTCTCCACTTTCGCAAACCACGAAAAAAAAAAAGTAAAATGACATAACATTGGGTTCATTCCAGCAGACTAATCGCTGAGTCACTGATTGTAATTTAACCCGGGGCGACCCGGCGACCATTTTTTTTAAACTCTAATACGAAAAACAATTGTATTTTTTTTATACTTGGACCCTATCTTATTGAAAATAATAATACATTCAATAAGTAATAAATTAAATTAACTTATTAACAATAGAATTTTACTGTGACATTTTTAATGTGACAAGCTTCCATCGTATTAGCAATTTGCAGGGATTCCACTAAATTTACTTTCCATGGTTAAAATTAGAGACCGTTATTGGAGGAACATTTTGGGAGCAGATGTTCATAGGGATGGGGTACATTTTTTTGGTAATTTGGTTTATTGATAAATGGGATGTATTTAATAGCACTTTAAATTTGATGAAAACAGCTATAAAATTGTATATAAGCACTTAAAAATAATGATAGACCTATAATTTAATATTATCACTACAAAAATAATGGTTTGCACTTTAACAATTTTGTCAGCACTTTAAATAATAATAGATCAATAATTAATATTATTACTACTAAAATAATGGTTTGCACTATAACTGTGTCCCAACTCCGAAATCATTTGATTTCTGTCAAACCATGTCAGACTGACCATTGTTAAAATGAGATGGCAAGGTGATAACAATTTGTGGCATAATGCAAACACGCCAACAAGTCGTCGGTTCTGGCGGTGTTGGTTGCAATGGAACCTAACCTCCTCCTCAGCTCCTCTCGCTGCGCCCACTCATCGTCGCACTTAGTCGTTTGTTTACGAGTACTAAAGTTATAAAATTAATTTGTATGGTGCAAAGTATTCATTTTAAAGCTAAGCAATTAAAATGTATAGTGCAAAGTATTAATTTTAAAGCTTAGCATATTTATAGTGGAAACCATTATTTTTATAGTTCATTCAATAAATTTTGAAGCTAAACATTTTAAAGTGTGTAATATTATTTTTAAAGTGCATTTATATATTCCCCTTGATATTAATGAACTCTACTCGACTATAATTAAACAGAATGACAAAAAAATCGCGCGGAACGCGTAATTTTGGCTATGAGTAGCGGTGAGGTACGCGGGCGGCAGGAGGGGGGCGCGCGCTATTCGCTCATAACGCAAACTTATCCCCACTCCGTCGAAAAAATTTCAAGATGTGCCTCGTACACAAACACATATATAAAGCCTCAATTACATACGCCGATTTAGCTTCCTTACTGGGGATCCAATTGCAGATTGGAAACGATGCCCCGAATTGGATCCTAGTTGGGGAATTTAAGGGTTGCCTCCCTAGCCAAGGCTATATAGGTAAGGCAAATGAAACTTTGATCATGCAGCCAAGTCTTCAGTCATATTTTTTTCTTTAGTTTGCATTTCTGCGGGTCTATTGCTACGGGCACGTAATTTGGCTAGACAAAGATGAGACAAAAGATGCGTAGCAGCTACAAACACTAAACTCGGTGCATCTTTTGTCTCATCTTTGTTTTGCCAAGTTATATGCCGGTACCTATATCACATTATAAGTAGCCCCTAGCTAAATGATCAAGCATGGCTTGTCAATAATTTACATTGCATTACCACCACCACTACCATTTGAGTGCGTACCAAAAATTCAAGATGGGGGCCAACTTTTTGTTTTTGGCCTGATTTCGATGAAACTCGGTTTTTGGTACTATTTTGGCAAGAAAATAACAACTAAATTTTTCAAATAATACAAATCCAAGATGGCGGCCATCTTTTTTGTTTGTGGGCTGATTTCGATGCAACTCAGTTTTTGCTACTATTTTGACAAGAAAATAACAACACAATTTTTCAAATACAAAAAATCCAAGATGGCGGCCAACTTTTTGTTTATGGGCCGATTTTTCATATAAAATAGTACCAAAAACCGAGTTTCATCGAAATTGGCCCAAAAAAAAATGTTGGCCGCCCTCTTGGATTTCTTAATATTTTCAATATTGCGTTGTTATTTTCTTGTCAAAATAGGACCACAAACCGAGTTTTATCGAAATCGGCCCAAAAACAAAAAAGTTGACCGCCATCTTGGATTTTTAGTATTAGAAAAATTGTGTTGTTATTTTCTTGTTAAAATAGTACCAATAAACTGAGTTTCATCGAAATCGGCCCACAGAAAAAAATTTTGGCCGCCATCTTGGATTTCTTAATATTTTTAATATTGCGCTGTTATTTTCCTGACAAAATAGGACCAAAAACCGAGTTTTATCGAAATCGGCCCAAAAACAAAAAAGTTGACCGCCATCTTAGATTTTTAGTATTTGAAAAATTGTGTTGTTATTTTCTTGTTAAAATAGTACAAGAACCGAATTTCATCGAAATCGGCCCACAAACAAAAATCTTGGCCGCCATCTTGGATTTTTAATATTTTCAACTTTTCGTTGTTATTTTTTGTCAAAATAGTAACAAAACAGAGTTTCATTGAAATCGGCCAACAAACAATAAAGTTGACCGCCATCTTTTTTATTACAGAGTTCTAGTGGCCTTTTTCCGTCCGGCTTCATCATCAACCCATTTCCTATCAGAGTACTCATCAAAACCTACCTTAACATTTCCGTTAATAGTGAAAACTCATTGTTTAATCTATGTACATTAATGTTATTGTCAAGTACTGGTGACAACCCTAATCAGTGAAATCATGTCCTAATTGGGGCATAGTGTGATCGCTACATCCAATTTGGGTTCCTAGATTGGATCCCCAGTAAGGAAGCTAAATCGGCGTATGTAATCGAGGCTTAAATCTCGTAACAAATTTTGTAACCTTAGACACACTTAACTTGCTTTAATTTTATCTAAACACTAGAATAATGAAAACTTTATAATTTAAATTTAGAATACATAGACATAATTTAACATAAGAATTTTTCGAGACTCGATCCTAACTATCTTAAATAGTTTTGCGAGACTGATGTTTGTAACATAATGTTGTATACCTTGCTTTCTTGCTTAATAATAAATAAAATAAAAAAAATAAAAAAAATACTGTAACCTCCGTAGGAAGTAGAAAAAGTTATTTAGTAACCCACTATGGCGTGGCTATCAATGACCCATTGCTTAGTCTGCTGGAATGCGCCCACTGTCACTGTCAAGTCGACTCAACAACATTATTTTATTTATTGTGAAAATGGCGACTACCGGGGTAGGCTTTAGATGGTTAGATTTATTGGAAAAAGAATTTGATAAAGCATGCGTCGAGTTAGATACATCTCTCAGTAAGTAACCCTCATATGAAGCACATAAATGATCATGACTGTGGCAAATATCAAGCAAATCTCATTGGAATGTGTTGTGGCAACTAACAAAAACTTATTTTTGCTATCAGTTCATGTAACAACTTAATGCAACACTTTTCTAATAATGTAAAATAGATAAGCTAAAGAACGACTAATTATCTTTATAAAATGATATGATTGTAAGCTGGTACTCTTCTCTGTCGAGCTGAAATTTTGTCGGAAAAGAAGCAACCAATCAACTCATGAAGTATTCGGAAATTTAGTTAAACTGACGTTCCGTTGTACTAATACTATTGCGAATTAATATTACAGCGGAGCTGGATACAGAAGAGCCGGAGGTGGTATTTTCAGCGCGCCAGAAGATTGCAACACTGAGTTCCTGCTTTGCTCAGCTCACACATAAAGCCCTCACTATCTTTCAAAATAGTGCAAAATTAGAGGTATGTATACAAGTAGCAATAGTTCAAATTCACAAAGACAATGTTTTGTTTCAGTTACCCACGGTTTTATAGTAATCTTCTGCATATTATTTACATAATATGATATTGAGAAATTTCAGAATGAAACTTAATGGTTGCTTGAAACTACTTGGCCTTGGCCCTTTTGCTGCTGCACAGTGTGCAGTGTGCAGTGCACACAATGTACCTTGACTTAAAAAAAATGCGCGAGGCGCCTGCATGAGGTCGAACAACAGTGGAAAATATATTGTGTCTCATTTTGTCTGGCTAGACGAGTTAAGCAACAATAAACAATTTATCTATCTATCAAAATATTCTACCATTTGTGTGTAGTAGACTTAAGGTGTCGCCTACATCAGCGGTTCCCGAATTCTTTTGGCTACGGAACCCTTTTTGGTTCACCATTTTTGGGCGGAACCCTAGCTCAAGTAAGAAATAAACTAACCAAGGTTGCCATATTGAGTAAAAGAAAACTCAGGAAAAGGCTGCTGGAAAAATTTTTGGGTCTATTTTCTGACTAAAATGTACGTTGAAATCATTAAAACTGGCAGTAAAACCTGCCACTGTAGAGTCTGGTAACTAGTAAATGAAGGACATGTTGAAGGAATCTGAATGTTTGTAATTAAAATACCTACTCTCAATCAATGGAAACAAACGGGCGGGTCAGCAAAGTAAGAGTAAAATAAAGAAAAGGAGAATTACCTAACTGAAGGGAGAAAAAAATGATTTAATGTTTTAGGTATTTTTATTTTGACTCTGTTTCCATGCATATTTTTAATTGCTACCGGCCTCTCTCATTAGTTACACGTCATTTTTATATTTACTTACGAACTGCTTTCATTAAATCTACAGAGCAATGATTTCTGACATTAGAACATTTAAGCGTTATATGGGAAAAACCTTGCTCAACTTAAGCATTTGAAAGCGCGAGGTACAACGCAAAATAAGGCATTTAACTTGTTGTCCTTTTTATGCTTTTTAATATTTGGACCCATTTTTACCATTGAAAATGGTTATCAAATGCAAATCGCCTGAGACGTATTTTTGGTCATAGTTCCGAGGATTTTAGGAGGATCGAGATGGGAATAGTACCAAAAGTTGAGGAATTTATTGAGACACGTGTGAACATTTGAATTTTGAAAATCGGCTGGTAACTTTTTTTGAAATTTCGAAAAATTCGAGTTTTTTGGGGGGTGTTTGTTTACTAAATTGTAAATATTTCGAGACCGACTTAAGAAAAAAATTAAAAAAAAAGGGTCCTAGGGTATTAGTTTACTTACAAAATAGCGAATTTTTTTAAAAATCTGTTTATAATTGTGACCTGTAGGTGGTCCCTTTAGATCTGGAATTGTAGAAAAACGGGTATTTCGGTATATAAAAAGTGATGTAGTTTCTATGATTATTGACCGATCGTCATGGTAAAGGTATTGAAAGATGCGGAAGCAGACGAGAAGTGCATTAGTTGATTTTTGTGAATCGGTTAATAATATTTCAGCCGCGTCGAAGCAGTCAGTCACAATCGATCGTAAAAATAAAAAGGTACCTAGTATACCTTAGAAAAATGATAGGATTTTGCTTTTGATTTGATTTAGTTTTTTCGTAAATTTTTGTATTCATTTTCAATGCTCCGATTCTTGCGGGAACTGCAAAATCTGTGAAATTTTTATTAACGCTTTGATATTGGTTATCATCAAAAATCTGGACAAAACTAATGGATCGTCGGGACGCAGGACAATAACATTGAAATCGGGACTGTCTTTATACCTAAACTCTTGAATTTTCGCGGAACCCTTGAGAGCCTCTCACGGAACCCTATTCGGGAACCGCTGGCCTACATAAATAAAATTATTATAAGTGAAAGCAGTGTGGTCCACGTTTTCCCTAAAACGGTGAATCAAAGTGGAATAAGCAATGCATGATTATATTTGAATCCACTTTTTGCCGTAAAGCAGTGTATCGAAGAGGAAAATAAATATATTTCGATCCACCAGTGGAGCCTCATCTGATTGTGGAGGTATGGGGTGCTGTCTGCACTCCTAGTTGTATTACCTCAAGTTGTTTAGTATGGTAGTGCAGCAGCGAGGAGTCAAAATATGGCAAAGGTAAGCGAAACCATTAATTTCTCAAAAAAATCTTTTAATTGTATGGTGGATTGCTGGGGTGGGATTTCTAAAAGGGAAGCCGATAGGAATCAACGTGTATGGACCTTTCGCCACTGTAGTGCAGCAGTTAGCGAGTAATAAATAATATTGTTGGTTTGTTCTGCATAATAAGGTAATCGGTAATCGACAATTTCAGAGAAGCACTGAATGGAAGTGATTTAGGTTAGGTTATGATTCAGTTTTAGGTTTCAATAAATCAATGAATGTACATATTCATGAAATATATTTTATTTATATTTCATAAAGAAGAAATCAATGAATGTATGTAAAAGTTTTATTTTTTAAAAACACATAAAAAAGTAGAAATCAAATATGGCATGCATGAATCAGTTTCTCCAGCTTGGACCTCGATCATATGGGTGTTTGTGAAGATGCCTTCGGTGCAGAGGTCGCTCCGTGGGGTCCTCTTTGGGCTGGTTGCCCTTGTCCAACCCATTAAGGATCTCTTTGTCTTCATCCATTATATCACCACCTCCGCCGTCGTCATAGAAGTTTTTCTCTTCAGGGTCGTCCTCTTCCCATTCAAATTCATCATCAGATTCTTCGTCTTCCGCTCTTTAACAACAACATCATTTTTCAGTTATTTTAAATTGATAAACAAAACAAAATATGGTCCTATAGACCAGCATTAAACTTGTTGGAGTAAAATAGTGGTCACTTATTTGTAAGAATGAGATCATGACTAATGATTTAATAAACATTATCTCAAAGCAAACTAACGGTACTTATATTAGCCATGCATGTGGAATAATGACTAGAGGAGAGGTAGTTAACACCTCCATGGTACCAGAAAATGGCCAGTAGCTATTTGGATGAACACAGTCCAACACTGCAATCTCCAATCCTTTCGGCGACTAGCGTCTACTTATCAATTAGCCGATTTCTCATCCCCGACTACTTCTCAATTTAACAACTTCGCAGTTAGCCAACCTAGCAATTTTCCTACTTCGCATACAGTCTACTTTCAAAACGACTACTACGCAGACTGCCTACTTGTCAAATAATAAATAAATTACAGTCAGCGTCAAATTTATTTAGAATATCAAATATTCATAGCCAACATATTTTTTTTACAATAATGAAGGTTTTTTTGGTATTTGTAATTATTTTCTGTCCCCTTATTATTTTTTTAACAATAAATCGATTAAATTTTTTTACGCGTCGATAGACGCCTTGATAATCAAAATCGGATCATCCATTCAGGTTTTAGAAATTTTAAAGGTTTTTTGAACAAGTGGCGATGGCGATTTCATCCCTTAGGGGATGAAATTTTCGCTGCTGAAGGTGAAATCGCTTATTTTGATCCCTACTATCACTGTACAAAGTGCTTGCTTTCATCACAGAGTGCAGCTTTTCAGCAGAAATTACGCCATAAGACCTAGCACTACACGGCACAGTTCGCCTCTGCGGGAATTGTACCCACAACTTCTGGATCAAGTGCCAAACGTTCTCATCACTGGACCTCAAAGACAGTAAAATACCAACGATGACATTTGGGAGAAAAGTAGGCAGTTTGCGAAGTAGTCGCTTTGAAAAGTAGACTGTATGCGAAGTAGGATAATTGCTAGGTTGGCACGCTGCGAAAATGTTTCATTGAGAAGTAGTCGGAATGATAAATTGGCTATTTGATAAGTAGACGCCTGGCGCCGAAAGGTCTCCAACCACCCTGCTCAGCATGGAGAATATGACAACATTCTCTCACGGGAGAGAGCTACGTCACGTCACAAATTACATAATGGTACTCCTACTTTCTGCAGTGGTTCTAGTTTAGAACTAGTTGCTGTTGTCTTTGATCGATGTCTGGAAACAAAAGCAAAATAAAATACCTTCAACCTTTTCTGTTTACCATCAGCGTTTAAGTAAAATTGTTTTTATTTTTTAAGAGATTTCCGTGGCCAGCTCTTCTTAGTATAGTAGAAATCGGTGAGTTACCTGCACGCGCCTTTGAAGCATATGCAACCGATGTTCTAATCTCTCTGCGGCTAACTGGGCTCGTTCTAGCCTAAGAGACAAAGCTGTTTCCATACATACTTGATTCCATTGAGCTTCAGTAGCAGTTGGTCGGCCGCCGCGGTGATGTTGGGCGACGGCTCCTCCTTGAGTTTCGTCTCGAGTCGCTGCAGGGCGGCGTCTGCGCGGTTAGTCAGGTCTACCAACTTCTCTGTCAGTTGCTGCAACTCATTCTCCTTGAAGGAGACATGAGTCGTGTTCCGAATAACACTCTCCAGACGCCGACAAGTAGTATCGCTCTAGAAGCACCGTTTTAAAAAGCTATAATAGGTTCGCACATCTAGTTCTTTAAAGTCATAAATGTCATTTTCTTAATTTTACAGTAGAGCACATTAAAGTTTTTTTTTTGTTATAACTGCGTTTATTACTAGGTTTGGTGTGCTATATGATTGCAAACGTTTTTTTTAACTTTGTTCATATAAATAAACGATCTTTAAGGACTCAAATAGATTCGTATAAAAGGAAAGTTGTGGCATACTCAATTTTAGATTTTTTGACATTTATGACTTTAAAGAACTAGATGTGCGGTATGTATATCATAATTATCATATCAGTATGAGTAACATTTTAAATTAAGTGTGCCAGTAGTGCACAGCACAAGGGTATTTATTTAATGAAATTTTAGTGAGTTTGAGTTTCAATAGTAAACGCGATGGTGATGGTTTTTTTATGAACCATGTACTTATCTAGTAAAAAAAGTGTTTTGTAGGAATTTTCAATTTAATTTTTTAATTTTTAATATAATATAATAAAGTTATGATGTGCATGGAATCTAATTATAACCATACCTGGACGTTCCGACCTGAACTCAGCAGTTTTTGAACCTTCGTATCGTGATTTCGTATTGTTACTTGAATGTTTTGAAGTTCGTGGAATGTTGACGCAGTCCTGAAAAAAATAGTATAAAGTACCTATGTGAAACTGTGTAATCGTGATTTCATAGAAAGAGACGTGTTTGCATAGAAAGCGCGCCCAAATTTTTTTTTGTACTCCAGTCAACCTGTACTTTAACTAGTTTACTAAATTATCGCATCGACTCATTTTCGAAGTGTTTGTAGAAATCGATTTTGTTATCTTGCTGTGTTTTGGCCATATCCCTACAAATAATTATTCACCAACTAGCGGCCGCCCGCGTCTTCGTCTGCGTGAAAAGTTTTTTTGCTATCCCTCGAGAACTATACGTTTTTTCTAGATGAAAAGTACCCTATGTCCTTCTCTGTACCTGACAACTTGTATGCAAAATTTCATGATGATCGGTTCAGTAGTTAGGACGTGAAGAAGTAACAAACAAACAAACAAACGGACTTTCGCATTTATAATATTAGTAAGGATATTTATGTGCAAAGCATAAGTATATTACGTGTAGTGTCTTGTCTGTTTCCAATCCATAGAAAAAGTAGACCTACTTTTAAATTCTTTGGTAGACAGGCGTAACTATTCCAAATCAGGCTGATCAAACGAGTTTTGATTTGAAGCTGCATTCATTATATTGATATGGTACCTAGTTATAAAAAATATATATTGGATATGCATACTTATTGATGAGAGTGTCGATAAGTTTGCCCAGTACATCAGCTACTTGATTAGGGTCGTCTAGCTGTACTCGTTGACATGAATCGACGAAACGCTTTTGCACATCCAATAATTCTTTCATCTGAAACAAACAATCAGTTAATTAAAATCCAATTGGAAACATGACTTTAGAATGACCCGTCGTTTAAAATCGTCTTCGGCAAACCTTACCACAGCAGATAATATATGATTCCTTAATAATATGGAGATGTAAACGTGCCACCGATGAGACCTGCCCTGCCCCCCTACTCAAATGGCCACTTTTCTATTCGTTTGCTATCTTAAAGCTTAAAAATAAGTAATTAAACGTGTGACTACACGTCGCAAGTTTATGTAATTCACAGACATTATATTGAATTGACAAGCCTACGATACGTAATTTTTGAATTTATGGCTTATTTTTAATTTTTAAGTAACGAACGAATAGAAAAGTGGCCTTTTCCCGTGCAGTGAATAATTTGTATGCGAATTTTCCTCTTACGCTCGTCATGTCATGGTTCCATCTTTCGTGGCGCCCGTTCGTCATAGGACGACTACACGTCGCAAGTTTATGTAATTCACAGACATTGTTGTATTATATTGAATTGACAAGCCTACGACACGTAATTTTTGAATTTATGGCTTATTTTTATTTTTTAAGTAACGAACGAATAGAAAAGTGGCCTTTTCCCGTGGCAGTGAATAATTTGTATGCGAATTTTCCTCTCACGCTCGTCATGTCATGGTTCCATCTTTCGTGGCGCCGTTCGTCATAGGACCGAATGACTGATCATGAGAGTGTGCTACGAGTGGCGTGATGATAAGGGCAACGGTACCTTAAGATCAATCTTGTATGTGTTGTCGTTGAGTCGGCGTGTGAAGGCGGCCTCGAGGTCGGCGGAGGTGAGGCGCGCGTCCCTCTGCCGGCGTGCCAGGGCCCGCAGCCCGTCGGCGAGCTCCCGCCGCGTCACGTTCACCAGGGACAGACCGTCCCGCATCAGGGACTCTAGGACTAGGCCGCGGTGCCACGTATCTGCGTACGCGCCGTTCACCTGCGTCAACATATTCATCATATTTAACCGCCTCTGTGGTCTAGTGGTTCGCCTACCAGTGTAAGACGCAGGGGCCCCGGGTTCGATTCCCAGGGGGGTACAATTTATACTCGGTTTGGTTGGTGGTAGGGCTTATTTCAAGTCCGCCTGGCTAGCTACCACCATCTTACCTAAGTCTGACGCCATAACAACAATTTAAACGATGTTGTGTTCCGGCAGTTAGAGGCTTAGAGGTGAGATAGCCAGTTTCTCAGTGATGAGGATTCCGGGTTTAGTGCGCTTCAACCTTCGGCCTTATCGTCACTTAACATCAGGGAAGGTGAAAGCCAAGCACTATCTCGTTGATCATAAAAAAAATAGTACTTTGAGGTATATGATAGAATTAATGTTTCTAGTATATGAACAAAAAGTATCTGTGATGCATAATGTTGAACAAATCGCAGAGTGCACTGCTGCTAAATTTCTTGGCATTGAAGTAGACACAAATTTAAGATGGAAAAATCACGTCTAATGTTTGTGTTTGTCAGAAAATTAATAGATTTACTTATGCTTTATATCGTTTAGCGCGGCTTAGTGGTCAAAAGACAGCACTTACTGCTTATCATGGTTACGTGTGCTCTGTTTTGAGGTATGGTCTAATTTTATGGGGAAACTCGGTTGACGTTGACCGGCCTTTATCATTCAAAAAAAGTGCATTAGAGCTATGTGTGGTGCAGGAGCAGGACCCATGGATTCCTGTCGACCATTATTCAAAAAACTAAATCTCCTAACAGTCCCATCAATGTATATTTTTGAATTATGTGTCTTTACGAAAAGTAATCTGAATTTGTTTAAAAAGAAGCATGAGGTGTGTACATTCTCAACCAGATATCCAAATCAATTAGTGTTGCCATCTTGCTCAACAACGTGTTGCCGAAGGAATTGTTATCTCATGTCAATAAAATTATTCAATAAACTACCAATGGCAATGAAAGACTTACCAATGAAACAATTTAAATGTGCGTTGTATCGATTACTGACTGAAAAGTGTTTTTATAGTGTTAAGGAATTTTTTGATTGCAAATTTTAAATATTATCAGACCATTTTTATATACATATATATTATGTTTTAGGTATTTATTTCAATTCGGTTACTTTTGGACATGTTTTAATTATTATTATTATTGTTTTTTTATTTTATTTATGATTATTTTGCGATATTGTTAATTTATTACTAATCAAGACCCATCTCTAATTAGCATACCAATGTTATTTGGTTAAATGTGAGAAACGAAATCGATCAATGTTATAATCTTGTACTGACCACATTTACAGCAATAAAGAATTATTTCATTTCATTTCATTTCAAAGGCTATGCACGATATTTTTCTTCGACAAATTGTATTGTTGCCTAGAAATAAAATAACTGTTGTCGCCCTCAATCAGAAACAGTACGGCGCAAAATTTTCAGACTCTGACTCGTTAGAAAATCTCGGGATATGGCTGCTATAAGTTAGCCAGCGTTAGCATTAAAAAGTGTTTTAAATAAGAAATAGTTCGTAGAAATATTTTGTATCAATATAATAAAATAGCATGTACCTTATCCAACAAGCGTTTGTGCATCTCAATCTGAGTAGTCAGATTTTGCGCCAACTCGGTAATTTTTATCTGACTGCGCTCTAACTTGTCGCTGCTCTCTTTGATCGACGTCTGAAAACAAATGCAAAAACAATACACTTTCTACAACCTTTCCTTTTCTGTTTACGATCAGCGTTTAAGTATAGACAAAGAGTTAGCCCCGGAAATAGGTGGACAATTTACAGAACGACGAAATCCCTCTTGTTTGTTAGCCATACTATCATTATTAACAGATCTGGGCACCTCGCAGATTTTCAGTGGTGGGGGTGGTTGAGCAACAAAGGGGCTGAAAAACCGATTGAAGGTAGAAAAGCAGTGCCAGGCGGCATCAAACTTTACAACTTTTCCGCGCATTTTGATGCCGCCTGGCACTACTTTTCCATCAGTCAAAATTCCTGGCAGTGATATATTCGATTTAGATACATGATTGGCTTGCTATTATACCACACCAAATCCAGAGCCACCAGAGCTCTGTAAATTGTATACCTTCAATCGCTTTTTCAGCCCCTTTGTTGTCCAACCACTCCCACCCCCACCACTGAAAATCTGCGAGGTGCCAGGATCTGTTAATAATGATAGTATGGCTAACTAACTAGAGAGATTTCGTCGCTCTGTAAACTGTCAACCAATTTCCGTGGCCAGCTCTTAGTATAGTAGAAATCGGTGAGTTACCTGCACGTTCGTTTGAAGCATGTGCAACCGATGTTCTAATCTCTCTGCGGCTAACTGGGCTCGTTCTAGCCTAAGAGACAAAGCTGTTTCCACTCGGTCTGGAATTTATAAGGAAACAATTAGTACCTTCTTCCTGTCGGTTAATTAAGACTGGAGGGCCTAGCCAAAGTAACATTCGCAAATCTTCGTTATCGCTTCGCTTTCGAAACATGTATGGGATTGACATAAGGTTTCGTTAACTATCGAATTTTAAAACGTCAAATCCATACATGTTTCGAAGCGAAGCGATAGCGAAAATTTGCAAATGTTACTTTGGCTAGGGGGCTGGTTATTTATCTATATTGGATACGTCAACAGCGGATCCTTTTAACCAATTGATTAAACGTTGCTCTTTTAACTGTGCGGTGTTGTTGAAATAGCGCGTTGCGAAAGTAAGCCCTGCGTTCACATTGTCAAATAGGATATGACACAAAAAGATTACACGCTAGTCAATTTTGTATCGTTGGAACGTGCGGAATTTTCAGAAGCGTGAAGTTGTTGGATGAATGTTTTCGCAACATTCATATTGTATATAATATAAATATGAATGTTGCTAAAACAATATTTACTTTAGTATCAGGATTTTTTGTACTATATTTATTGTGGTTATTCTTAATATATGACCCTGTGCCCTGTTTATCAAAACTTACAAGTCTTGTACTTATTATAAACAAGCATTTTCCTTATGAAAATTACTATACAAAACTATACAAACTAATATTACGCAAGTGCTATTCTATTCTAATATTATGTTTTTAACCGACTTCACAAAAAGGAGGAGGTTCTCAATTCAATTGTATGTTTTTTTTTTATCGTTGTTCGCGCATATCTTCGTCATTTGTGAACCGATTTTGATGATTCTTCTTTTGTTCGATTGAGTTTTCTTGCGAGATGGTCCCATTAATTTTTTTTTCAAATCGGTTCAGTAGTTTTTGAGAAATCCTGAAAATCATGTTAGTTGATTTGCATCAACTAACATGACGACTTTGTTATTTATGAACCGAATTAGATGTTTCTTTTTGTTGGGAAAGGGGTACTTTTAACCGACTTCAAAAAAAAAGGTTCTCTCTCAGTTTGACCTGTATGAATGTATGTTTCTCCGCGAATATCTCACGTTTGGCTGAGACGATTTTTCTACCCAATAATATACCTATAATAAATACCTAATACAGAAGGTACTTACACTAAAAATAAAAAAAATAAAAAATTGTTTTAAAAAACAAAAAACCGACTTCAAAAACCTGCCTCTAAAAAGCAAGAAATAATATTCAAATCATTAGATACGCATTATCATTGTTATAATAACAACACGTCTATTGAAGTCGGGTGGGGCTTTTAGAATAAAAAAAGGAAGTTGTACTCCAGCCCCACCCGACTTCAATAGACGTGTTGTTGTTATAACAATGATAATGCGTATCTAATGATTTGAATATTATTTCTTGCTTTTTAGAGGCAGGTTTTTGAAGTCGGTTTTTTGTTTTTTAAAACAATTTTCATCCTTGTATTAGTGATTTCGTTAATCAAAAAAACACAACTTGTAAAAAACTCTTATGGAAAATGATGAGTATTTCTGAAGGTGTCCGGCGACTCTCCATTCCGTCTGACAATTTTTACAAGTGTCTTGTAAGTATAAATTATTTGGAAAAAGATTTTTCTTGAAAGTATACTTGTAGACTTGTAATTTTGATAAACAGGGCACAGTTATATTAA
Organism: Agriphila tristella; assembly: GCA_928269145.1. Lineage (NCBI taxonomy): Eukaryota > Metazoa > Arthropoda > Insecta > Lepidoptera > Crambidae > Agriphila > Agriphila tristella. The sequence continues at coordinate 21,202,729 of OV743436.1, read as the reverse complement.
TAAACTGATTGTTTTTTTGTGATTGAAAGTGGATGCTTGTTTATTGACTGTGTTCGGATCGGAGTTTGGACTTTGGAGATGTGTCGCCCAAGCGCACCTGCCGCGCGAGAACAAATGTTTGTACATAGACGGATGGTGTTGATTATTTTACTATGTCTACTAACTAGCTTTTTTCCTTCCTCTTAGATGGTCGTATTTGGCATGAATGGAATTCTGATAAAAGAAAACGCCGTAGGCGAATAGTAGCTACTAAGATACTAGATAAGTATTAGCTCGCGGAAATTATGTCGGCATTTTCGCTTTCAAGGGAAAAGCTAACACATTTTTATTTACTTGTTGATAACAGTAATTAATTACGTACCCAATTTATCTTGGATGACGTCGAGCCGTCGGGCCTGCTTCGCCTGCACGGTGCTGACGGAGTCCAGCACGCGCAGCCGGTCCTCGATGCTAGCCAGGATACTAGTGAAATCCTGAAAATGATTATTAACTACTCATCAATTTCTCTGACAAATAAAATAGCGTTGTTCGTTTAACTTGGTTGCAGAAGGGGGTACTTTCTAGGGAAACCTTTCTTGATAAGTTAACGAATGTAACAAAATAATTAGGTGGTCTTTTACTTATTCGGCGGAAAAATCTAATCTTTTAAAATCTTTATAGCAGAGAAGCGTTCCATACTAAATATATGTATAGTGGTGGCCAGTCGATTTTCATCGAAACGAGGTCATTTTGAAGCCTTGGTTCTCCGCCAAGGATTGACCGAGCTGTGATCTGATGATGGCCATCTAGGGAGTGAATGAAGGAGATCCAGATCCCTATACACACCCAACTGATCTGATCAACATTCTAAGAGATGTAAGGATATGTTAAAAAAACCGCGAAAATAGCATTAAAATGTATGGAACTCCTAAAGAACTCCTGAGAACTCTGCTGACCCTTAATCTTTACGCTGATCAGATCAGTTGGTGTGTATAGCGATCTGGACCTCCTCCATTCACTGCCTGGATAGCAATCGTCACATCGCAGCTAGATCAATTTCTAGCGGAGAATCAAAGTTTCAAAGTTACCTCGTCTGTATGAAAATCGATGTGGCCACCACTTTACATATACACAGCTTCTTGGTTCAGACATCTTTATTAGTCTCATATACTACGCGTTCACTTCATTCGTGCCGCTACCTCCCGGCCCGCTTCTTCATACCGCGCCCCCGGCGTCGCCTGGGGAGGCGCGCGGGAGGGCGACACAGGGGGTGCGGAATGATGAAGCGAGCCGAGAGGTAGTGGCAACGATGAAGTGAACGCGTAGTACAACAAGCAGTGACAGCAAACTCTGTGTTATTACATTTTATCATCCAGGACACTTGCTAGCTTTTGACTTAGATTTAACATTGATGCATGTTTCTATGTGAATGTTCAGAAATGATGGGTCAGGTGTTGTTACCTTCTGATTCAGGTTGTTTTGTTGGGTGTACAGTCGCAGGTTGTGCGACTCAGCGGGCGAGGTCCGCGCCAACCAGAGGCACGCCAGCGCCGTCGCGGTCACTCTTAACATCGCCCTGGCTGAAAACAAACGTCAACTCTTTTTAATTTGTCGAAAGACCAACAACCATATTTTTTGAATATTGTTTACATAACAGATGAGAACCAACTACAGGTCCTCAGTGTCCTAACCAAATAATTTATAGTTCCTCCACTTTTCATTAGTTAAGGTTCTTCGTCACTTGCTTTGACCTTAGTGCTGCAGAACAAAATAGCTTTATGGTCGTCATTACTCGTGTATCTATGACAATTAAATTTAGCGTTTATCTGGTGATTGATTGGATGATTGCCTTCGACAGCCCATAATTTATTAAAGTTTATTTGGTTTTGCGTTTTAGTATAATATTCTGTATAGATTTGGCATATTTATACTGTTACTTTTCGATAGATTTCGTAGATGTGACGGATAAATATGTAAACCATAATGGATTCTTTTATTTCGTGACAAACACGAGAGCGAGACTCAATTTTTTTAAGCAGCTGTAACTCAATCATAACCAAAAAAATTTAATTGTCCCGATTAGAAAATTCGTCTCGATGATATTATGCATTCACTCGCGGAGATGTTTATGTAACACATCAACAATACACCACCCACCGATGAGCGAACAATACAAATATAATTTCTAAATCGATCTGCGAGAGTTAACTCGTAATCATGTAAACAGATTGATAGATGATATTGTTGTAGAGGTTCCACATCCTGCATGAAGTTATCATGTTAGTTAGAGGAAAATATACATACAGTCAGTTTGTTAGGAAATATTAACAGATTTAGGGATTTGTTATTTACGCCCTAATCTAATGAAAAAAACCCTATTGCCGTCGGAAAAAAATGACGGCCACGTCGAAAGAAAATTAAAACATTTTTTAACTATTTTTGTCTCCTCCGGAGTCCGGATACCTTATTTCCTTTCGTTTTTCTGGCCTTTGATGGAAGTTGTCCACGCTGCAAGGCAATGAATGAACACGAGTATGTCTGTGAATGAACTTCGATTAAGGCGCCATGTGGACGGATTATGAATGCAGTTCGATCTCGAGTCGTTACGGCTTTTCTTTGTCCGAGTGCAAGTTCTTGGCTAAGCAAACAGCGGGATGCCGTGCCGGGGTCATTGGTAGCATGTCTAGGCATAACCCTAATAGACTGGGTTTATGTATAAGGTAAATAGGAGTTTTATGGCTCAGCTGATGGCATTATAGCATCAATAGACATTATTATTAAAGACATGTCCGATAGCGATACACCCAGCTATAATTCCTTTTTTCTACAAGAGCATTTTCTAGCAGCTAATGTGCTGTTTAAATAAGATAAATCGATTTCAGTAAATTCACTCTCGACTGCAGAAAGGGCCATTTGCCGTTTATCTTCTACATATTAAATTCACGCATTTTCAATAAACTTCTCGCTCGAGATAACCGAAGCTCTCCGACGGCATCGAATGGAACCCGTTAGAAAAATAAATTAACATTACGTGACAACTTTCAGGAATGCAACGTGCCCCTTTTGCCACATGTCATGTCAATGTTGGTCCATTAACTTTGGTGATTTATAAGATTTTTAACTGCTTTAAAATGTAAATAACTCAACTACGATCGAAAGCGAATCGAGAGTTAAAAAGCTTTGTTAATGGATTTTTTCAAACATAAAATTAAGCTCAAATGGAAAGCTGAATCGACCCAACCAGCACATATAACAAATACTAGGTACATATTTGTTATATGTGCTGGTTGGGTCGATCGTTTTATAGTTAACGTCAATAACAACATACTAAATCGTACGATTAGTTTAATAGAAGTTGGTCAACAAGGCCACTATTTGTATACGTGAGTTTGAATAATAAGTAATTCGTATTTATGAAGTTCGGAATCATTTAAAAGAAGCAATTACGTAGTTGCGCAGTTCAATTAAAGTCTAGGAAAGTTAATTTGAGAACTGGGTGCTGTGCTTCCAAGTAATACGTACTTTCGATTCGATGACATGACATGCATTGTTTATTCGACCGATCAGCGGCAGGTGTGCCGTCTCGTCCTGTTTATGTGCATCTATTTATTTGCATTCCGGTGCATGCAGTTCGTGGACCTCGGATTATCATTGTCTACCGTACGCCTACGCCCGAGGTCAACCTTTCATCAGCCCTAACTTGCGATTACGTAATCCTGTCAAGTTGGTATTATAACAATGTAGGGACGTCAGTCTTAACAAACAGGGTGATCGAACTACATTACTCATATCTATTTGATATACAGTTCGTAAGAAACCGTGGTTTTAATAGCTTCAAAACGAGTAACAATTTCCTAATTGATGATATTTTAAGATTTGTTGAACCAACGTTAATAATACTGATCCTTATACATCCAAATGTCAAAATAAAAGTGACGAGGGTATATAGCTACTATGAATTAGAAACAGAATGCATTCGTAGACAAAAAATCTAATAAGGTATAATTAAATGTGTACAGATGCAATCAACGTGGGATTGGATGCGTTGATTTGAAATAGTATCGCCAGTAGGTCATTCTATTAAGAGTGTTATTAGGCATGATCAGACGAAGCAAATGATGTATTCACGGTATCGGCAGCCGGCAGACAGTGGTCACGTCACGTAGCGCGCTCCATTCGTTTACCGGGAACATTCGTTCCGCAGCCCGGCTACACGTCTCACTGATATGTATTAATTGACGTTCGATACCCAGACCCTACGCCTACCAGTTTGATATAACACCCGGGCAGAAGAAGTGACCATTGACAGCTAAATCATCATGATCAATGAATGATAGCAACTTAATGAGATCATATGAAAGGGCAACCAGCAGCATGCTATAAAAAGCTCTCCTTCAATTCAATTCGACTTTCTTTACTTGTCTCGTTCAATCTGTCCAGACAGCTTGTAAAGAGAACTAAAGTGCAATTCATTGATAAAACCTCTCATTATCTTTTTGTTCCTGTTCCATTCCATACCTGCTTGCAGTCGAAAATTCCGGAAAGGGAAAAAAGTTTGTGGTACGACGACCCCGACATGTGCAATTCAGGATATGCAACGCATCCGTTGTTAAACTTTAAACCTGAAACACTATTTTTCGTTGACTTTTCGTGCTTTTCTGCATTTATCCGATATCTTCAAAAATTTGCTTTCATTGTAGGTGCTGGCAGTTTTTGAACCGACGTTTTTTTACCATAAGCCTAAAATATGATTATTTTTTATTAGTTGTTCAAGGATCTGATTATTGCAGAATCTCGACTTCTAAGTTGTTCCGCTTTGAGGTATAACCTTCAAATTCGGCTATCAAAATGAATGGTATAGTGATTTCCGGTTCTAGTAAACAATGCGTTTGTACAAAAACTTGGTTGCCTTTTGGTGTGTTGTCTTAATTTACCTTATAGTTCTCAAAGTTCAGTGGGCCTGGAGCTCCGCCAAGGCGGCTACGCGCACTTCCAGGTGTCAGAATACGCTGCACTTTCATTGCCTTTATTTGAGGAGACTGACTAATGAAACCTAATTAACGTCTGAGCGTGAAGGATATAATTTTACGTTTATTTATCGCTTTAATTTGGTCTGTTTGACATTTTCCTGAGTTCTTGTTTAAAACTAGAGCTTTCGCCGGCCGTCTCTGCATCTATTCGGGAAGTTGACGCAATTTAGTTAGAGGCTTAGAGCGTTTGGGCTTTGGATGAAACATCCTTAATTTCCTCGTTACTAATTGTCTAGTTACCAGATCAAACAAACATTAAAATATACAACATATACGGTACAAAGCAAGAAGCTTATATCCACAATGGAGATTGCACGCCTAGTAAGTAAGTGAAGATTGAAAAAGACTCTTTAGTGACGTCACGGCTTATTGCTATCTCTTTCTTTTCTTTTTACAATACGTTTTCGTTTCTCACGAACAAACGAACGACGAACAACGAACACGTATTGTAACAACACTAAAGAAAGAGGTTGCAATAAGCCGTCACGTCACTCAAGGTCATTTTTTCTATCTTCACTATGACACTGGCCGTGCAATCTCCATTTGAGGGAGGTATAAATTATAATATAAGCTTCTTGGTACAAAGGATTTTCGATTAGTTAGTTTACTCTTCCACGTAGGTCAGTAGCATCACAGAATAAATAATATTGTTAGCATGTAGTATAGTAGTTAATGCAAATTTACTTTACCAATTCTTTAAAACTAGGTATAAGTACTTACCTGTATTAATTTCGACGGAACTCGAATCTCGCATGCGTAGTGTAACGGTGAAAATTAATCCGCTTTTTTCTGCTGACTCATGCGGTTTTTGTAGTTAAATTAAAACGTAGGGAAGGAAGATGTCCCTTTTTCTTTTTTTATTGTTAGTAGCATGCTGCAAGTGCATTACAAAACAAAAATGAAGGACCACCCGAGATCGCTGACCGTCTTAGATTTATTTATAAATCAACTACATCTCCCGATTTAATGCTTCACTGATAATGTAAAGGAAACTTGTTTTTGTTTTCCTCGAGTAAATATCTAACATGAATATGTTTAACGTTTTCTTGTTTTTATTCTAAATACTCTATTGAAACGTACAGCTGCGTGTGACATGGTTCTTTGGACACATAATGAAGTGTCATAATCCTCGTTTGTTGCTATGAGCCACTCCATCAAGCTAACATAGATGCGTCATGTAGACTTTAAAGATAAATAGCAGATCATGTCACATTCACACCACTTAAATCCTTTAGGCCCAGATCTAATTAATATTCTCGTATAGGTACGTTTTGTATTTGAAGTCTTCTGAAGGAGGTCAGAGAAACATCTTGATATTGGGCACGATATCGATTGGCCGCAAGAAAGTGTAGCCAATAAATAACCTTTTCGATGTCACCTCATTCAGGGCATAAGCTTTACATGCTTAATTTAAAATACACGTGTTAACAGTATTAGTATTCTGTCTGTGGGCTGTTAGAATTTAAATGTTCGAGTGTTCATGTCTGTCTCAAGTTGGCTGCAGATTGCGTTTAAGTTTACCTGTCTGCGACTACGCGCTTCGTGGAATGTCGTCGGGTAGCTGATTATAAATTTGCTTTTATGTTGCAATTTCATGACTCATGTTTTAAAATTTTCACTCTGTAATTTTAATGCTCACAAAAGACGGCCCTTAATAACTGTATCCACAATTGCAGGCCGAGATGTGTCATTAGTGTTATTATTGGATGCCCTTACATTTTTTATTCATTTTATATTAAACATAATTAAAAATATTTACAGACGACGATGTCACATTATGTTGTAATAAGAAAGAAATTAACCATCTTATTATTATGATACTAGAATGATAAGATAATCGTCATGGCCAACGCGTATGGAATTTTACTGTTAGCATAATTCTACAGATGCTATCTCGCACATTTTGTAGTTGTTTAGTCCTCTCGTGTGATACTAAAGCTGCGCTCTTGTTTTATTTGAAATGGATGCTTCGTTATATTTACTATTATTTACGTTCTCGGAACACTTAAACTACTGAATCTTATTAATAAACAACGTCTGACCTTTATAATTGTGGGCAGATATCTGAGAATTGATTCAGTACCTCTTACTATCTTTCTAACTTTATGTTATTATGTTTAACATTATTATTATGTACAAACTAGTAAGCAAACACACATGAAATCGCAAAAATTTAATTCTTCAAATAGAAGCTTCTGCTTGTACAAAATAATTATGATAATATGCATATACTATGAAAAATTAGCAAGAAAAAAAGAGTCTAAATAAACTTTTATTGATCAGGATACCTAACCTATTGGTTTGCAAGTTGTGATTTCATTAGCGAACGGTGGTGTAGACGGCGCGGCGGCCGCTCACTCGTTAGCCGCCATACCGACCACATTTTGACCTATCCGGAATTTTCTCTGCGAGCCAATAAAGAATTGCCAGAAAGCTTTGCATTAAATTAAATTATATGGATAGCCCCACTGCATCTTCCATGTTAAAATTAATCGTTGACGTGATAAATTGCAAATTATTTGCTTTTAATTACATATCGTGCCTCTACTTTTCGCCAATTTAAATCTGTAATTAAAAATATAATTTTCAGATGAACTTAATACAGTTTAGAAGTTTCATCACAGAAAACATAATAGTACGTTTCATGTAAGTACATAATTGTTTCAGTAATGGTAACAAAGCCACCATTAGAATTGAACATTAGGTTGTATTTGAAGTTTTGGCTCCAATATCGGTTATTTAATGTAGGAAAGGAAGGCAGTGGACCCCCACAGTAAATCCTCAGTAGACGAAACTTTACAGTATGATAAAGTAGGTATCATAAATGAAATATTTTTTAAATTATCCTAATTGTTTTTTTTTTTTAGATTTTTGTACGTAGGTACGTAGGTTTTGGTTCATACTATATTACATCCCTGCTTAGTTTCATCGACTGAGGATTTAATGTTGTATCTCCATACTAAAGATCGCTTCATTTCCTACACTATATTTATATTTGAAGTGTAACTAGAATCTTACAATAAAGGAAAGCGTTCTTCAATTTTAATGGATTCCAAAAACATCAGAATGTTGCGTGAGCTTGCCGTAGGCAGCAACTAAAATATTACTTAATACACATCTTTAAAAGATGATAATCTGTTTCTTTCGATTGTTTAATATTGTATTGTACTCTACCAGAAAAAAACATTTAAGTAATTTATAATAGTCGTTGACACGCATTCAGGCGTATGAAATAATAGACCTTATAAACCTAGTAAATTTTGAGTAACAGACAGAATCTATGAAATAGAATTAACGAAAACTCGTTTATTTATTATTTGTAGTCCAGCCAGCACCTTAAAATCCTCTCTTCATCCATTTGAACATTTCAATTATAGTTTAAACTTTGACTGCATGGAATTTTGAAAGTACAGTATAGAATCGCGACTGAGTGTCCCAGCGAGTGCACCTTGATTGTGCAACCACCGCACCGCTGGGATTGGGTTGGGACTGCATATCTAAACCGTTCTAATCTGTCTGCAAAGTCAACTCCGGCACGAGCATAGGCCGAGCACGCGTGCCGGTGCCGACTGCAACCGCTCCCCATTCTGATTCTATCTAATCAAATTTATCATTCCCAAACTATGTCTATTGCTTAATAACTGTAGACGCTGTCTACGCTTTGTTTTGTGTAATTTTATTATTCCCACTTGACAAGACTTATTAGACTATGAAAATTTTAATGGAGACATTAAAATTTTGTTTGATGCTCTATTACATGGACGGCTACCATTCTGCTTAATTTATTGTTTATTTAATTATAGTTTGATTGAGCTCTTGAAAACAAAAATAGAGATATGTTGTTAGATTAGTAATAAAAGTCTGATGTCATTGTTTGCTTTATAACTAAGTAACTGGCGAAAGGAAACTGATTCATAGGTTGTGGTTATACCAGAGTCAAGGGGGTCAACACTGAGGTTCAATGTCTTTTCGTTAATGCATTGTGTCGCTACATCACTTTTAAACAATACAACATAAATGGTAGGAAAACAGATAATGTGCTCCTAACTTAAGTGCTACGCTACCGTACGGGGTAGGAATGCACCGCACTGAGCTTATTGAAAAAAAAAACAAAGCCGAAGAATTTAAAGTAAACGTATGTTTTTAAATATTTATTTTGTCTAACATTCAAAATCTCGGTCTTGTTCACCTTTGCTGTCAGTCAGGTCATTATTTAGTATATTACCAACTTGCGAACCGGCTTCCAAATTACAAGATTAGCATGCTGATGATTTGGTTTAAATTCAAAAGTGGAGCTGTCGCGACGATATCTTATAATTAATGCGACGATAACATTGCGTTGCGAATTATCCTCAAGCAAAAAAGTCAGAATCAGGCAGACTCTGTCATTAAGATTTCAGTTGACATAGGTATTTACTTTTAAATCAATTTCCGTTAGGCTTTATTTTTCTCCGGTTTAATTTCTACGTATACTTTTGTTAAAAATATATCTTCGTCAAAAATGGAATTTTATTTAAAGTTAACTATACTGTGAATAAAATCCTTGAATGTTGATACCGCATTAACAGTAGAGATTTCTTCGTTATCTTGATGGTATAACTGTTGTTGATGACGATCGGGAGTATAATATTATGTAAATGATAACTCTAGGCCATGTGCGACAGTTATTTTGCTCGACAAAGTGATTGATTAATAGATAGATCAGTGTACCTTAACGAGTCCTCACCATAAGATCATGTTACTCGAACTAGTTTGTCAAATGATAATCAAGATGATGATGGTTGGACGTATGAACCACGGGTCATTAGTCAAAAATTTGCCTCAGCTTTTACTCATTAAAAAAAAGTAGAATCGTTACATCGATTATGATATCGATACATCATATTCAAAAGATTGCAAGATAGAAAACAATTTTGAATTTTATTGCAGGTTTCAAAAGTTACGAAATGTATAAGCCAGTACTTTCTCTCGTCTCGCAACTGATACGCGCGCTTTGTATGGAGGTTAAGAAAACAGTGTTACATCTTCATGCAGATATAGCATGTAGTAAGCAAGCCCTATAATAGTTTCATAATTTACCATGGTCTTAACTACCTACGTAGATATAATAGAGATAATCTCAGTCAGATTTATGTTCAGTTTCCACTGGAGCTTCCATAGCTTTCAATCAGTATTTCCAGTGTTGTTATGATTATTCACTTTTGGAGCATCTTTCTTAAATTTCTACTTACTATCTATTTAATTGGTCTCTTGAGAAAATTATTCATATATTTTGTTACAAAATTATTTAGCTTGATTTTTGTTTAATTTTGTAAAAAATAAGTCCTTATCCTTGGCCGCGGCCCGAGGCACACATCTCGCCATATGCGGTGGGATTATTGTTTGTTAAACGCAAATACAAGACACTTGTCGCCCAGGAGCGCCGCCATCCACCTCGTGTTGACTCACGTTGATATGCATACCTCCCAATCTAATAGACCCTGCGCGTGCCTTAACCTTAAGCACCCGCTACCGCATCGTATCATCGTTAGGATAGGTTATGAGTTTATGAGTCTTGTTTGCGTACATCACCTACAAGGGGACCGTTAAACAAAAGGTTTATTTTGCTTTTGTTGGTATTACTGTCACTTTCTCTACTTATACTAAAATTGCAATTGTGCCTTATCTATAGTCCTCGATTATTTCAATAAAATCTCTACTTTTGTAGAGCTTTGTCGAGAAAGCGCTCCAAATTTCTGAACTCTGAAACTATAGTCGGAAACTGAAGTCAAAATTAAAACTTTACGACATATTGTTGATTAAATCCTGCGTCTTATTTACTCGCTGCAAAATTTACGGGCTTTCACCCGGTGGTTGAGTCAGACTCGGACATGTTCCGCGTATGAACACAATTTATGGCCCTTAATTATAATTGCGCGCTGGATATTGAATTTGCTTTACCAACTGAACACGCCTTTGCTTTTATAGATTTGAGAATGGGATAAGTTTATTCACAATGTAATTCCACCAAAGCAATTGATTACAAATTATATTTATTTAATGTCCTCGATTTGATTATAAAATAAACTACTGTATATTTCAATTCTCATTGCATTACTTTATTATATTTAAGTAGACTTCAACACCTAAATGTGAATGCTCAAGGCGAATCTTGAATGGTGTCGCGTGTGCGCTTACGCATGCTTTAAAGTTTATTAATAACACCACGTAATAACAATTTTATTACACCACCTATCAATATATTACGTAGGTTTAATTAACTATAGCAAAATACATGTACATGATAGGTACTCGATTTTCCGCCGATCGTTTCCTTGACCGGTATGAAATCATCATCGTCGAGTTAACGAGTGTTTGCTCTCATATTGCCCTTCACTGATTGCGCTTCCCACGTCGTTATGCAAGGGCCCAGAGGCTTTAAGTAGCTTTCAGGAGCCACTAATACCCACTAATAATTAGCGTGTTCGTCTGGCCATTGAGTATGATATCCAGCACTGGCACTGCGCTTCGCCTGTTAACTAATGTCAGCCACTAACGCCTTGATTTATGTCCGGCCGCTAGGTTCGTTCACATTCATGAAGTGCTCTAATAATTGCCCGTGGACTTGCAAGACGGTTGAAGTTGATGTCACATTAACAAGTTAATGGACTATGGCGATACGCCGCGAGGGAGTTAATTAGCCATCAACCATAAATGCTCCAAATAACAGCTTGCACTACAGGACTAGATAGAAGGCTGGAGGTGCAAATTGAAGGACTTGTCAATTCGGGTTGACGTTACGTTGTTACGTTGGTATTTTATTATTTACTAGCGGCCGCCCGCGACTTCGTCCGCGTTGACAGATATTTGTCTATCCCTCGGGAACAGTACTTTTTTCGGGATGAAAGGTACCCTAGTATCCTTGTCTGTACCCCTGACAACGTGTATGCAAAATTTCATGATGATCGGTTGAGTACTTAAGACGTGAAGGCGTAACAAACAAACTGACTTTCGCATTTATAATACTAGCGGCCGCCCGCGACTTCGTTTGCGTGGACAGTTTTTTTGCTATCCCTCGGGAACTGTACGTTTTTTCTGGATGAAAGGCACCCTATGTCCTTTTCTGTATCCTTGACAACGTGTATGCAAAATTTCATGATGATCGGTTGAGTAGTTAACGTTTAGGCGTAACAAACAAACAAACGGACTATTGCATCTATAATATTAGTAAGGATTATATGATGAGATGTAAGGATAAGATCTATTGTTTTGTCACAGAATATATAATAGTACTAAGTTTTGTTCAGAAATGTTTTTTTTTTCCCCGCTTTTTGGCAGGACCTTTTTTGCCATTTTATTTCCTTTCTTTTTTTTCCTTTTTTTTTTCTTTAGCTATAAGAGCTACAATATGTTCTTATTACCTACTTTTTAGGGTTCCGTACCCAAAGGGTAAAAACGGGACCCTATTACTAAGACTCCGCTGTCCGTCTGTCTGTCTGTCGGTCTGTCTGTCTGTCTGTCACCAGGCTGTATCTCATGAACCGTGATGGCTAGACAGGTGAAATTTTCACAGATGATGTATTTCTGTTACCGCTATAACAACAAATACTAAAAATAGAATAAAATAAATATTAAAGGGGGGCTCCCATACAACAAACGTGATTTTTTTGCCGTTTTTTGCTCGCTATTAATAACGACTGCAGGTAGACAATTGAAATTTTCACAGATGATGTATTTCTATTGCTGCTTTGCTATAATAACAAATACTAGAAACAGAAAAAGAATTTAAGGGGGGCTTCCATACAACAAACAGGATTTTTTGCTGTTTTTTGGTACGGAACCCTTTGTGCGCGAGTCCGACTCGCACTTGGCCGGTTTTTTTTATATAATTCAAAGCTTACTTACTAATATATCTGTCCTTACAATTTTATACTTAAATTTTTATTTCTTATTTTAATCACATTTGTTTCATTCAGAAATGGTTCAGAAATGGTTAGATTACTGTACTGCACAGTTTTGATTTTGTTTTCGTACTATGAATTTTAGGGTCAATGTGACTGAAATAGTCATCAAACGCTAAAACCATGCTAAGTTTCCTTCACCCAGTTCAATCGGTTGGTACTATTTTTATTTATTTATCTTTTTTTGAAGGAATATAACAAATATTGACTTTTTAACAACAATTTATTATTCGAGAAGGCTTTTCTTTCTTTTTCTTAAACCTTTTACTTATCTATTTAATACCGCTATTGGTACTGTTTTTTTAAGTTTATCACGTCACGTATGTTTTTATTGTCTTTCAAAAATATAATTAAGTATAAGTTGGCTATAAAATTGTCTGCACGTGAGCAACTAAATGTCAATCGCAATCAGTAAATTCGATGGCAAAGTAGCGGTAGTTGTGTCCTTAATAAAACCTGCACGTAGAGCTTTAATTTAAATTGTGATTGGGGCATTAAGTGACCTTCTAATGTATTTTTCTTCTTTGTATATTAGGTTCATACTTTGCATGATAATTAATATTGTAACATTATCGTTTGTTACGCATATCGAAACGAATTTCCATAATGTTATAAATAAGGTACCTAACGCTAGCAACCGTAAATATTGACTCGTGAATTTATCGCGTATTCAGTTACAGGTATAGGTTTTCACACTTAATTGAACTGTAAGCATTATGTTTTTCTGTAGTTTTCTCACACACGACGAATTTAGTCTGATTGTGGATTGTTTTATTATGAACTAGCTGATGCCCGCGACTTCGTACGCGTGGACTTTATGACTTCGGCGTACTAATGTAGTTACATAAGAAAATACTTGTAGCAGTGTTATGGTTCCGCATCAGGTGTTCCAAATCTTCGATTTTTATACCTCAACAAAAATGCTCAGCAGGCTGAACAACTTTTGCCAAGGTGTAATTTTTATATTTTGTATAGTTTAGCTGGACCATTATGGTTCTGCATCGGGTGTTCCAGATCTTCGATTTTTATACCTCAACAAAAAATGCTCATCAGGCTGAACAACTTTTGCCAAGGTGTAATTTTTATATTTTGTATAGTTTAGCTGGGCCATTATGGTTCTGCATCGGGTGTTCCAGATCTTCGATTTTTATACCTCAACAAAAAATGCTCATCAGGCTGAACAACTTTTGCCAAGGTGTCATTTTTATATTCCTTATAGTTAAGTTGGACCATTATGGTTCTGCATCAGGTGTTCCATTTTCCACAATAACAAAAAAAGTTTAATTCGAATCCGATCAGTATTTCCTGAGATTAGCGTGTTCAAACAGACAAACAGACACATTTTTTTTTCAAATTCTTACTCAATTACTATGTCTCCATCGCCCCAGATATTTGTTTTTGAAATATATGTAATGTACAGACACACTTTTTCTACTGTTTTATTATATGTAAGGATAAGGATGAGTCACTCGTGTCATATGATCATTAAATATTCAGAAATGTTCAAATATTTATGTGCAAGTACACGTAGGATAGTTTAGATCTGATAAATGGTTAACGACCCAATTAAATTTAATTGGCAGGATTTACTGTCCTGTAAAATTCAAATTGAAGTTGTGATTACTATACAAATTGATCTGCATTTGCGATTTAAAAGTCACAGCAACCACTTATTAACAAAATATGTCGTTGTAATTTCCATTCGCAGGCAAAACCTAACAAATAATCCTGTATTCCAATTCCAAGAGTCCCGTTTATTTTGGACTGTTTTGGTTTCATTATAACCAATAACCAAATATTTGTTAATGGTTAACTGGAAATAGTGCATGCAACAACAAGCAAATAAATAGTTTTTGTAGGTGCTAGGCTAGCCAGTATTATTTTATGTACCTAGTTGTTTATTTTCCTCTTTACTGAAAATTTCATCAGAGAGTTACGAGTTGCGTATCGGGCTTCGTTTGATGAGGTTTGGCATGCGCATGCGTCCTCCTCGCAGTTCACAGTCCCGATCGGATGAGTTTATTGCGCCCTCACTTTATTGCTGCTAGCTCTTCGCCTAATTACCGGCCTAGGTACCAGTCTAGATTGATGCAATTTCCGTAACAACCGACGTAAACATTAATAAAATTCTAATTAATATTAAACTCCAATAAGAGGTCCTTGTCCAATTAGCCTGGTTTTTAGTACTAGCTCACAATATTACAATACAATTAATAGATAGATTCATTTGTACTTCGTTCCAGAAAACAATAACCATTATTCTATTTAGATAATAACTATCTAACGTTGAATATATTGTTATAAGTTGCTCATAGTTTAGTTAGCAAATATAAGAGAAGCTTTATCTATTTTCATGTAAATTCGCAAGGATACCTTCTAAAATATTACAATCAAAATTTATGATTCTGTGATAAGCTGATAAAACACCTGGCTGCTGTACCTACCGCGTAGGGATGCTCCAACGATGTGTAGACACTCAGACTTAATCGTGCCCTTGTTACTGACACCGCCACTGAATTTTCACAAAGGGTCATTTCACACTGATGTCGAACTAGGAACACGCGTGTCGCACGCGGTGGGCGCCCACTTAGTGCGTAGGACAGATGCGTCCGCCGGCGCAGCATCCGCGACGGGTCTGCGACGTCTGCGCGTGCGCCGCCGCGGCCACGCCCCGTGCGTACGCGCACCTCCCCGCGCACATCTCCTCTGAAGCCTTTCGTTTGATATTTTCAGCAATTTTCCACGCTTACACACTTGCGATTTCACTGTTCACACTTACTCGTCAAAGGCTGCATTGTTGTGAGCTTTCGTTTGGCAAAGAAGGCAGACACTTGATCAGCTGTTTATACATATCTACTTTCACTGATGGTGTGCTTACAAATGGTTAGCCTTGTGATGAAGTTAGTTATCCCCTAACTAAAACAAATAAACTACGATGAATGTTCATTGAATTGAATTGCGTGAGAAAGTTAGTCGTCTAAAGCTCGTTAATTGTATATTGAATGCTAGGTATTAAATTAACCTCTCGATTTATTCTAATTAAGAAATAATAAGTTCTTTCTGACTGTGAGGTTCTTTTTACGGTGCAAGAAATCGTCATCCTACTGAATATTAATTTAATCTTCGAAAACAGTTGTCTTGTCTGCCGCTCGTCGCAATGTAATAATTTGGTAGTCCCTGGTATTATAAAAACCATATTTTTCAATATTTGTTCTCTTTATTGAATTAACCGCCTACTTTATCAGTGTAATTAATTTGTCTTCGAATTGTGGAAAAAAGACAATCGCCAGTTAAGGTAGACATGTTCAAGGTCTTTGATAGGGTCTGGTCCGGAATGTCCGGATGGTAGCTTTTTAAGTTAGCTTCCCGCATTAGAATTTAGATCTCTGATTTCCTTAGCTAGAACGATAGGTCCGTGTCCTGTGATGGGTGTAGGTACTAGGTACTCCTCGATAACCGCTGCTAAATAGCTTGATCTCTTGCTCTCCGTATTTTTAACCGACTTCAAAAAAAGGAGGAGATTATCAAGTCCACCAGTTGTTTTCTCTTGTCTTTTTTTATCCGATCTCTTGTCTTCAGGTGTGGTCCCATATTTTTTACAATGATCTGGAAGAGAGAGATCTGAAATTAAAATTAAAACCAATTGTTGTTACCTCTTGGAATGCCTACTTAATATTATGTCAATTAACCAATCGCAATTTTCGATTATCTCGGGAGCGTGACCGCTGTGCAGGCAACATGTGCTCTGACAGGTTTTGTAGGTTTTGCGCTGCATTGAGGCTCATTGGAGGGACATTCGCGGGTGGTCAAATGGCTCATGCAGCTTTTATAGCCCTTACTTACACCAATGATATTACACGTATCATACGCCAATACCTGTCTGTAGTACTTTTTAATAAACGCAGAGCTATCGTTTAAATAAGTGTCAAACTATTACACTGTAATGCATAGCACTGCAAACACGTCACCTTTAATCCCGAGGCTCATAATCATTAATCTTATTAAGCAATACATGCTCTATAATTAGAAATACCATTTGTTTAGTAAGATGTGCGATGTGCTTTGCATTGCACCTATGTCGTATGAATGACGTCAAAAGTTGTTGTTGTTTGATTTAAATTGTTCTGAACCGTTGCCCCTGTAGACAGTTAAGCTTGAGCAGCGAGATGGGGCATGGTAACACAAATTTATGGGCAAGTCACAGTCTCGTCCCCTGTCAAATATTTGCGTAGAGCACGACGTATAATAAATCAATTTACATCGAGACTCGTAGTTAACTAGCGGTCATCGCCTCGCACTTGTTGCTCATTGGCGTACGAATCGCGATTTTCTTCAATGGCAAGGCGCGAGCATTCCGTCGATTTATAAGTCACGCTCTAGAAAGCTCGTGCAGTAAGCTCTGCTATCGGGAGAGACGTCGATAGCGATCTGCTTTCCGTCTGTATGATGAACGAATGGACTATTATGAACTGATGCTTATTTAGATCACATTTTAGCATCAATATATATAAGGGTGTCCCAAAACTTTGTCACACGGAGGGAAAGTACCTTAAATATTTCAATATAGGATAGAAAATTTTACAGAAAGAAAACTTCATTCAGATTTTTAAAATAATTGGAACTGTATTCAAAGATTTTCAAAAAATCGCATGCTTTAACCAGGAATTGAACCCAGACCCACCAAATTAGAAAAAAAAATATATTTAATTTTTACGATACCGATCGAAAGGGTTATACTCATTAGGATATTTTTTTGTTAAGTAACAGCATCTTAAACACAAGGAAGACCATGAAATTTTACATTTAAATTTTAATTATTACGTATTGTATCAATTTGTAGGTATAGGAATGAATGCGATATTTAAAAAATCTTTGAATGCAGATCGCATTATTTTTTAAAATAAAACGAAGTCTTCTTTCAGTAAAATTTCCTATCTTCAATATTTAAGGTACTTTCCCTCCATGTCGCAAAGTTTTGGGACACCTGTAAATTGTTTACTATATATCTAGTGTCCCTACTACTTAAGCAATTTATTGTTACCGATGTTTACAGTAGCTACCTTTTTGTTTACTAGATATCTAGTAAGCACCTACTACTAATTAAGCAATTTATTGTTACAAATGTCACAGAATCCGATGTTTACCGGTACCTTTTTCCGTGAATACTGAATATGCTACACAATATTTGCGATCCGAGACATTTATTCGATTGACGTGAATCGATAAACCCTTATATAACTTGGCACGGGGGAACTTTATGAGCCATTTCAATAGAATTGCGGTCTATCGACTGACTACGACGAACGGACCGGACGGTCGGATAGTTATATCGTTATATGCAAATTACTTTTGTTGGCTAACTACTGCAGTATAGTATGTTACAATAATTATGTATAAATGGCAATTATTTTCCTTTTTCTTCTGCTACATATTTTTTTAATCAAATAATTCTGTTTTTAAAAGCCTAAGTTATAAGCGTTTTAAGGCAATAATTACCGTGCGCACTGAAATACCTATTTACTTTATTAATACGGTTCACCGGATGGAATATGACGTCATTTTCAACCCCAAAACAATAGTATTCAAGTCTATTAAGTCCAATAACTACTCAGGTTCCTTTATGGGATATGGTGAAAACTGAAAAGGAATTAAGGAAACCTCCGGACCCCCATACAAGTTGGGGCCTGACTGCCACCTGACTGCTTGAAGTTACAGAGCTGAAAAAGAGCATTATGAAATATCCTTTCTGAAATACCCAAAGAGTAAATTAATTATATTAAGGTTTACCTATTCCGTTGTCTATGGATGGTTGCACAGTGGTCCGTTGTAAACGAATAGAAACCTTATAGGAAATATGTTTTATGTACTTACTTAAGTACCTACATGTTTATCCTAAGAAAAATAGGTACAGGAACATAAAATATGATTATTAGTCAACGCCCCAGGAGTCGGGCCGCACAACAATGGAAAATCTGTTATCTCATTTTCCGGGGCTTGGAAGAATTGAAGCAATAAGTATCAATTGAAAAACAATATAACATTTAAATAATATTTCAAAAGATTTAATCGATTATTATTATCGATTAATTATTAAAAAAATATTATTTCTTAATTTGGCCATCATTGTAGATGAGGCTAAAGTTTTTGGGGAACCATCGAAATAAATGGTATTTTTTTTTGTTATTTATTTCACACTTGTAACGTCAGGCCCAAAACCGGGGTTATCCTTTCGTGCCAGTTATTCATGTGGATCAAATTCATGAGAATTGGAAAAATCACTAATCGTTCACATTCTCCATTACAAGTTTTCGAACCTCCTCAAATCATGTCTTTAGTTGAAGTGATAATGTTCTCAACTCTATACATAATTATATAAAGACGTGACTATGTAGGTAGTAGGTACCAATACCGAATGAATTGGAAATATTGGAATGGACTGAAAGCTTCTTATTCAAAGCTAAAATGCTGAAGAAATGCTGTTAAGTACAAGGTTATTCTGCAGAATTATTTTCTCCCTGATGAATGCATTTGTGTGGCATCAATTAGAAAGTGCACTTTCTTTAGGAGCTTAATGTAGAGGCGATATAAGTTTTATGACGTTGGCGATGGCAAACAACTAATAGTACCAATAAGGTGGCCGAGGTGTTGCTCGTAAAGCCGTAACTATTAGCAATATATTTTATTTGGTGATAAAATTTGCTTAAGATGCCACTAAACAACAATCAGTTTAGTGAAAATCTAAGTGAAAAGTCTTTAATCTTGCGAAGAATTCGTAGTCTTTGCCGACCGTTGAGTAAAGTGCGGAACTGCGGATCCATCCAACCATGCATTTTGAATCACTGATGTTTCCACTCTTACCATAATTGATTTTATGGGATTCCACTTCTGGTAGGGGAACCATTTCAAAATTTTGAAAGTCCTGACAAAAAGCCGGACATTTCAATAAAAGACCGGACGTTATTTTTATCAAAAAGAACCGACTGAAAAATTATATCTTCCGCCATAATGTATTTTTGTTGTGTGCATACATTTTAAAGCACAAGATAAAAATTTTCCTTCCAAAAACCAAAGTGTTTTTAGAGAAATTGGATGATTAGAAACTGTTTGTTTACCTATTTTCTGGTATACTGAACATGGACGTGGCCCAGACTCCATACATTTTGGGACATCTCTTTCGAACACTATTGCTGTGTTTGTTTTATAACTAGTATAGTATTACACCGCCCTATCTAAAAATCCGGACAAATTACAAAGCCGGACAAATCCGGACGGATGGTAACCCTAACTTCAGGTCATGATGCCCGTTTGCGAGCAGCATTTACATGTTAATGCGACAACCCCGCCTGTCGTCTGTCTGTGGGAATCGTTCACCGCAGGCGAAACCGCGGTATGCGTTTATACGAGCATGTGTCGAGACTACGCTATGTCTCGTCTAATTAGTTTTATATTGTGAATGCCAACAGCTTATCAATAAATACTGGATGAAATGCCAAAAAAAAATTAAAATTAAAATTAGCTCTATCTTAATATTATTCTCCATCCTATATTATCTGGCCACCATCAATATACTTCCCTCAGAGAATTATAAAGGACTAGCGGCCGCCCGCGGTTTCACCCGCGTGGTTCCCGTTCCCGTGGGAATATCGGGATAAAAAGTATTCTATGTTATAATCTAGGCTATCTAATATCTGTATGCCAAATTTCAACTAAATCCATTCAGGAGTTTTTGCGTGATTGAGGAACAAACATCCAAACATCTAAACATCCAAACCCACAAACTTTCACATTTATAATATTAGTAGGATGTTTCATAAAAAGCCGTAAAATTTTGTTTTTTTATCTTTATGGAAAATTGTAAAATGACAACCCTAGACGCAAATAGACTATTGTTTTCGATAATCAATCCCATTAATGGGCAAAATCAAAACATAATTTAGGTCTAGGGTTGCTTTAAACTTTAAAACTTTTTTTTTAAAGTGGCGGTTTTCTGGTTTTATAAAAAAAATCCGGGGTTATATGCATGGTACCGGTACCCGTTGGAATAGGTTTTATTGGAGATAAAGTAGGATCAGGAATAAGCATAATGTAGGTAGTTCCTTCACGTCATTTTGGAGTAAATTCACGCTTTAGAAGTCGTCAATGAACCTGAGCTCTCTGATTTTATGATTCAGCAGTACCTAGTCAGTTAGATTTTCTTCCTAGTAATAAAAGGTTCTGAGTAAAAGCTGCCGGTCTAGGTAATTTAAGTACCGACTTAAGACAGGTTACATTAATGAGTGATCTTTTGAAAATAGTGGACTTAACTACTATTAGATCCAAAGACAATACAAGTTTAATGATTCCGCGTAGAGAGACTCGCAACTGGCAATAATCATCAATTTTTTTAAATTACGCACTTATCTCGTAGAATTGCTGTTTGATTAGCGTGCAGTATCCCATTTCTATTACGTACTTTAGTTTTAATATGTTCTGATTTTAGTTTTATGGGAATAAAAAACAAAAATATTCGTAGCTGATAAAAAGTACGATTTCCCTCAAAGAAAATCGAAAAGTTTCCTTCTGTAATTTTATTTATTTACAATCCTAATGTTTCGTCTCATATCATGTGATGCTATTAACTGTAATACCTACAATTGATAACTGAATCATTAAAAGGAATGTAATCCTAGTATTCGCATTATTGCAAATTTTGTGGGTCGAACCGGGATTTAGTGTAACGTACGTGACTGTTCAATAGGCGAAGAGCGGCCAATCGACATGTGCACCGCTTGCAGCTTTGTCCCTCAAAGCTTATCTCGAAAGTGAAGCGTCACGGTTGCGATTGTGTTTCCCCCATTTGGTTTGTTATTCGATATGCGGTGCAGTGTTTACAATTCCGTGTTTTGAGTTTTAGTCTTACAGGACACGCCGCCGGCTCCCTTCGGCCCGCTTTGTGGTCTGTTCGAGCGTGCCACCATCATCGGGTGTCGTGACCGCAAACAGCACCGAGCGACGTGCAAACCTGTTCCTTTTATATAGCTGTGGCCATCGGGGTGTAGTCTATCGAGACTGTTTAACACATCCTGATCCTGATGCCTGTGAACGCGACCACCCCGGGGTCTTTTATTAAGAAGGAATTAATTCAGACGATAGCTTGCAGTGAAATGCTGAAAATGCGAAAAGTCAAGATTTTGAGACGAATTAGGTATCTCAATGTTGGGTTAAACGGAAATCATTGATACAATCTACGTCCTTGCGTAACAGCTGAAAAACAGTGTTTTGCTCCATCATCGGGGTAAAGATATACGCTGAGCTTTTACCTATTTGCATCGCTGTGAGTGCTGTGACACACATAATTTAACCAGTATTAGTTAGATGCCATTATGCAGTTTTGACTGTCGAAATTATCTTTTTTTTTTATTTAATTTTTTGTCTATGCGCATATGTGTTTGTGATGCTAATAAATCATCTATCTATCTACAATTACTAACTACCTGCATAAATTTTTCATAATATTTTGCACATCATAATTTGCCATATCGGCATTCATGGAGCAGTTCATCCGCTGCACCGATGTTCTTAGAATCGTGCTGCGAAATTGTCGTAGACGACACGACGCGACGCGGCCAAGACGGCTGCGTTCGCGCAATTCTGCCAGGTGTGATCACGATCCCAACTCCACAGTTCACACGCATGCACATTGCACTCGGCATACATAATTCATTTGCAAACATTCTCCAGACGACTATAAATATTTGTTTTGCAGTTAAGTGGGCTTTGCCACTAACACTATAGAACAAAAGGTTGTCAGAATCGCAACTTAATGAAAAAAAAACAATAGTTTCACTCCAAATCTAGATTTGGAGTAATGCATAATAATTAATAGATATATTAACAAACAATGACAGTCGTGTCTCGATTGTGAGTACCGTTAAATTTATTTGAACGACGACGATGACAATATAACGTATAAATTGCTAGGGTCTTGCTAGGATGTCCTACAAGATCTACCAAAACTCACTGTAAATAAATTACGCTTAGTCGCCGCTGCCCCCAGGTACCTACTACCTACTATACGTTTATCTATATCATCTGCTGCTGCTGTTTTGTTATCCAACCTCCTCAATATTCTTATCTGCACAGAATACATAATAGTACAAGTGTAGATGTGGAAATAACTAACACTATTTGTCCCTGACTCGTGGATTTTAAAATCAAATCTTTTAAGATGCTCTAACCGAACTCTTGGCTGTATACTTGACCCGTTATCTCTGTAATAAAGGTAAGCAATTATTTAATCACTTAATTCTCCGATTACTAAGACTGTCCACGAAACAACCAACCATCAGTTATTATGTTACTGCCTGATATGAGTGGAGTTCCGTCAGTTCCGTGCTCCCCGCAGAGCTGCCACAGGCTGTCAGCCCTCGACTCGATAAGGCTGTATTCCCGGGTGGCGGGTGATAGTGGCGAGGCGACGCATCGTTCTTAAGCTCTCACCATTGTTTAAGGTCAACGGGTCATCTCTGACCATTCATAAACGTTCAAGTGAAATGCTCTCGTGGTCGTATTGAAATTATTCAAAATGAACATGATAATGCATCTTTTCCTGCGGCGCGCGTTACGATTACGACCGCCTATTCATATTATTATATGCTCTAATGCAAGTTTCGGTATCGAGCAAGTTGCCCAACATAAACGTCAAGTGTCGCCGGCGTGGGTGAAATCCAGTAATATAATCTGCTAACACCTTTGTCCCTGATCATATCAACAGCTATAGCTTAAAATTTAGAACATGCTATTGAATTTGTTTATCTCATCTCCTAAGGCGAAAATTAAGATTCGCAAAAATTTACATAACCTTTAAAATGTATGCCACTCTATCTATGAGGTTGAGGTACTTCGCGATGGTATCTGAGAAACAATTAACCTTAACGTCTTTTATGTTGACACCGAACAGTTAGGACGAGCTTGAAATTAGCATATTGACTCGCAATGAGTGAAAAGGCGGTGGACGTCCATGTCCTGTAATAATACTGCAGTGCACTTGACATGCATTTTAATGATGCTTGTTAGCTAGATAAAACACAATTTACCTACCTATTTTAAGGCGTCGAACTTACCGATTTCTGATTAGGTGATAATTTGTATTTATAAGTATTCCTTAATTTCCTTATTATTTCCGTTTGACTTTGTAGGATATAAACAGCATTGTTGACGTGTGTGGCCTTAACTCTTAACGTCGTCTTACTGAAATTTACATTTGCCGTTACATAATAGATACTACATTCTTGATTATGCCACAATAATAAAATTCGATACTACTGTTACTCAAACTAACATTAAAATTACCGCTTAACTTTAAATTAAGTGTTGTCACGAAAGTTGTAAGATTTATATTTGTGGCTATTCAGTTTGTGAATATATTCAAAGCTCCACACGTGGCGACGTCGATAGAATCACAGAATCATGTATGCACGAGAGATACACGCATTGATACTCGTCCGCTGTGAATCAATCTTGCGGGAGAACCTTATCTCCGATCGGCAGCGCCCACTACTCCGCCTCGAAGAAAGAGCTTTCGTCAACGACTCGTCGTAGTATGACTCTGACATTCATTGAAACACTGCTGTTAGCTGCTTATCGATATTAAAACGAGCTCTTATCTTTTGACTTCCTAATTGTAGACAAGTTGTCACACATCGTGGTATTTATATTGCCAGCGGCTATTCGGAACATGTTGCAAGTATTTTATAGAGTCCCTAATGAACCGCATTCATTGTCTCGCAACGTGATATAACTGTTCATTCGTTTTAATGCTTTATATTGCATATTATTGGAATGGTGTTCGCTTTCTTTACTTTTGTTATAATATTCACAATCGCTCGTTAAAAGCGACTCCCACTCGGCATATTCAGGCGATAATGATCTCGGATGAGGCGTGCGTAGGTCGTGTTTATTGGTTATTGATGTTAGACTGAGGTTCGCCGTAGACAATGTTAGGTACGTACAATATGGTGGAATACTGTTTGCAGCCTTGGCCATCCATCAACATTGTAGGTGACTGCTGTAGAACTGTTCACAGTATAGATAGTGCGTAATCACGCGCAAGCCAAGGATAATGGCATAAGGTGTGGTGCTGAAGTAAAATCCTAACTAGGTAACGAGCTGCCGACAATTCGCGAAGTACTGAGACTTATAAGTAGCTTAGGTAATTGTTTGAGGTTACGTAATTATTTTAGTTCATTGTGTCGCTCCTATAATAAAGTTTCTTATGCAAACGTGATTGTATTGTAGGTGTAGCTTGTTTTTTATTTGTATTGCAGCTATTTTATTTTGCTTAATCATCTCTTAAGCTCAGAATCCAGCTACAGGTGTATTCTGTCTGAGGTCTTAAGTTTCATCACAATTTTTTTTGTTGCAAATATTTATTGTCTTTTACCTAGTTCAGATAATCTAAAAAAAACCTTTTAGATGATTTTTTTTATTCTTATCTTACCTAAAAAAAAACTTTTTTAAATAAATTCTCAATGTAAGACCACCGTGCCACTTGTATCTCATATTACACAAGGGCTGCCTACCATAGTCAATCTTACACAAAACAAGAAATAAAGTGCTGAACTGGCCTGAAAGTCTTTTGTTGACAGTTGACCGTTGGCTGTTTAGTTAGTGAAATCGTAAACAGCCATAGCAATAATACTTAGCACGGTAGTTTTACAATCCTTGTATTGTACCAAATCTTTAAAAACCAACGCAGACGTCAGACTGGCAGGTGCATCGTATTGGTCATATTTTCACTGACATTTACTGTTAAAAGAATACGTTCGAAGGATTCGTTTGAAATTATGTAAGAGAAATTCGGCACCAGCAGCTGCACCTTTATCTTGCAAACGACCATAGGCTATAAGTAATTTAAAACCTTTTCATTGGATCGACTGTATCTTGCTTTGTCTCGCGAGCGCGAGAGAGGTGTAAAAAATATATTACCCACTATATTGTACACGTCCACGAATCCGTTGGAGCGGGTTTAATTAACTATGGTGGGAGTTTCTCACTAAGAAATGGTAGACAGCCCTAATGGCAACAACCACTTGAGTCGAAACATGGCCGAGATGAGAGGCGCGCGCTGCTGGCCGCGCGCACGATATCATTACGCTTCCGTATTCCACCGATGCTATTACACAAACAGCGGGGCACAACAACGTACCGTACGTTTGGCCACACATGTTGCCGAGAATATTCCCTCACCGAATAAAATTATGCTGCTGAAAGTCACTGAAAGACAGGTACCACCTACATCTGATATGATTTTATTGATTTGCATGGTCCCAAGTTGTTGTTCGTAAAGAACGGTAGAATTTAGAATAAACAAAATCGCGTAACAAAACGGGAGATCAAATCATAAACCATTGTTCGTTGAATAAACTTCACATTCACATCCTCTGTCAAGTCTCCGTTCAAAGTAGAACAACAAAACAAATTCTCTTCCTGCTTTCATGTATCTTCATTTTATTGACCCTGCAGCACTAATTTAGGTTAGACATAACATTTATAGAGCAGATTAAATCGTTACTATCGGTTTCTCCATAAATAAGCGTCGTAATTCAAAATTACATACTATACCATCAAGATTTCCAATAGAGGCAGCTAGTAAAATAGTCAGCAGAAGACCGAATATCATTGTAAAGTAAAAGCACTCAATTCACGTCATTGGATCAAAACTGTTAGTACTTAGTTCTGGTTCACTATTTATTCATTTATGATCATCTTCAGGGTCCAGATAAAAAGGGTAGCGCTTCCGATGAAAATGATCCCTGATCAGATTGGCAACATCCTCGCACGTAGGGTTACCATTGAGAAATTTAAAAATTCCTGACAAAAACCCGGACAGGACAAGAAAAGTCCGGACATTTTCAGAGAGATCCAGACTCCGTACTTTTTGGGACTTCTCTTTCGAACACTACTGCTATGTGTGTTTTTTAACTATTATTACACCGCCCAATTTTAAAAAAGCCAGACAAATTACAAAGCCGGACAAAATCCGGACAATAGTCTAAAAGTCCGGACATGTCCGGACTAATCCGGACGGATGGTAACCCTACTCGCACGGGACTTGGAAGTCGGGAGAGGCCTATTTATTGATTTATCCGAAAAGGGTGTCCCTTGACTCGCCTAAAGTCATTGGTCCTAATTTCATTTGGCCGAATTTCTTTGGCCTAAACTCCTTAGGTACAATTATTGTTTGGCCTAATAGATTTTTTCGCATCTTTGTCGTTTCGCCTAAACGTTAAATTCCTTAATTATCAAAACGACTAATGTTAATTGTCCTAAAATTTATTAGCATACATATCTTTTGACACAATAATGACTACGCCGAAGTATTGTTAACCCTAATATTGTCTTGCATACATAATTTTTGGCATAACAATATTGTATTGCATTCAAGTTGGTGACAGAAACAAATCGTAAAAAAACGGGCCTGAGGCCCCCCGTAAAGAAAAACTTTTAATGCGAACACCATTACGTTAGGTTAGGTTAGGGTTTTGAACACTTTTATAATGCTTGCATGCATGTTGCATGCTTTTTTTGCATGCTTGTTCACTTGCTCGCTTGCATGCCTGTATGCTTGCTTGCATGTTTGCTTGCAAAATGCTTGCAGGGGGGCTGGCCCCCCTGCTCGGGGGGGTCGGGGGGCCTGAGGCCCCCCGCTATAAAGAAAAACTCTTAATGCGAAGACCATTAGGTTAGGTTAGGTTAGTGTTTTGACCACTTGCAGCGGAGCGAGCGAAGCGAGCGGAGCTCCCTAATGCTTGCATGCATGCTGCACGCTTGCTTGCATGCTGCTTGCTTGCTTGCATGCTGCTTGCTTGCTTGCATGCTGCATGCTTGCTTGCATGCTGCATGCTTGCTTGCATGCTGCATGCTTGTTTGCATGCTGCATGCTTGCTTGCATGCTGCATGCTTGCTTAAATGCTGCATGCTTGCTTGCATGCTGCATGCTTGCTTGCATGCTGCATGCTTGTTTGCATGCTGCATGCTTGCTTAAATGCTGCATGCTTGCTTGCACGCTGCATGCTTGCTTGCACGCTGCATGCTTGCTTGCACGCTGCATGCTTGCTTGCACGCTGCATGCTTGCTTGCACGCTGCATGCTTGCTTGCACGCTGCATGCTTGCTTGCACGCTGCATGCTTGCTTGCACGCTGCATGCTTGCTTGCACGCTGCATGCTTGCTTGCACGCTGCATGCTTGCTTGCATGCTGCATACTACATGCTTGAGTGTGATAGGCAATTAAAAAGACAACGACAGGTTTATCTGCTCATTCTTTATTTTTAATTACTTACCAAAAACATAATTTTTCGTAATTTAAATCTTAAAAACGATTATTCCTATAATGATTAAGGGTAGTAAACATTCGGCGAAAAAAATATTAGGCGTTACAAAATTGTGCGAATCGTTATTTAGTACTTTTAATCATTAGGGATTATGAATATTTATGCTTAATGATGAATTTGGGAAGTAAACATGCGGCGGAAAATTTTTAGGCGAAGTGAAAATAGGCCAAACAAATTTAGGTCAAATAAAAATTGTGCAAAAAGTTTTTAGGCCAATAAGTAGTGTGCCAAAGACAGTTAGGACAAAAAAAATTAGGCATTCCAATATATACCCATCCGAAAATGATACCACATTTGACCTATTAGCTAAACCTAGACAATTATAATTTTAAGAATGACATTTTTTAAATCTGGAATAAGCGATAATTATTGACCTAAATATGGATTCAATGAAATTGCTGGCGTCAAATTGCATCACGGGACTAGGGAGTCGGGAGAGGCCTACTTCTTGCTTATTGTTATATGATTATGTGGATGGATGTCATTTTTTAAATCTGGGATAAGCAATAATTATTAACCTAAATATGGATTCAATGAAATTGCTGGCGTCAAATTGCAGCACGGGACTTGGGAGTCGGGAGAGGCCTACTTCTTGCTTATTGTTATATGATTATGTGGATGGATGACATTTTTTAAATCTGGGATAAGCAATAATTATTAACCTAAATATGGATTCAATGAAATTGCTGGCGTCAAATTGCATCACGGGACTTGGGAGTCGGGAGAGGCCTACTTCTTGCTTATTGTTATATGATTATGTGGATGGATGACATTTTTTAAATCTGGGATAAGCAATAATTATTAACCTAAATATGGATTCAATGAAATTGCTGGCGTCAAATTGCAGCACGGGACTTGGGAGTCGGGAGAGGCCTACTTCTTGCTTATTGTTATATGATAATGTGGATGGATGACATTTTTAAATCTGGGATAAGCAATAATTATTAACCTAAATATGGATTCAATGAAATTGCTGGCGTCAAATTGCAGCACGGGACTTGGGAGTCGGGAGAGGCCTACTTCTTGCTTATTGTTATATGATAATGTGGATGGATGACATTTTTAAATCTGGGATAAGCAATAATTATTAACCTAAATATGGATTCAATGAAATTGCTGGCGTCAAATTGCAGCACGGGACTTGGGAGTCGGGAGAGGCCTACTTCTTGCTTATTGTTATATGATAATGTGGATGGATGTCATTTTTTTTAATCTGGGATAAGCAATAAATATGGATTCAATGAAATTGCTGGCG
Organism: Agriphila tristella; assembly: GCA_928269145.1. Taxonomy (NCBI): domain Eukaryota; kingdom Metazoa; phylum Arthropoda; class Insecta; order Lepidoptera; family Crambidae; genus Agriphila; species Agriphila tristella. The sequence goes on along the minus strand of OV743436.1, from coordinate 21,173,152 downwards.
TCAAATTGCATCAAAAAACACTTGGTTTCGCGGGAGACAGCTTTTAGGTATAACAAAATTGAATGTATTGATAGATTGGTTGTCAATGCGTCCCTTATCTCTTCCCCTAACTTTCTAAATCATTGTTAAGTAAACAGACACTATTGGATGAAATATGATGAGTCAACAAAGAGGGTTACGTACCCGTAACAATTTTCGATTGTTTAACTCGAAAGAACTGCCTAAGTGGCATCTTCTTCATTTATTTATAACATTTATCTAAATTAATAAATTAAACAAGTTCAAACAACATGTTCAAATGTTAGCAACATTATCAATACAAAAATTATGCATCATCATCATCATCATATCAGCCACACGACACCCACTGCTAAGGATCTCTACAACGATCGGTCCTGCGCTGTCTGCATCCACTGGCTTTCCGCTGGAAAATTATGCAATGGTATATAATGTCTTTGGGTTTAACCACAGACAGCTGGCTGACTGACAAAATATAAAAACTAAATTGATCCACATTAACTGGTTAAAATTGTATCGTGTGTTAAATGGTCCAAATTAAGATAAATTCACTTAATTTTTCTAATTTCCAATAAAAAGTGTTTGAAAACTCTGTATAAACAGTGTTTGAGAACGTTTTCAATAAGTAGGTACACTTAAATGACGAGCTTTATGGGTGAACCGGGTTGAACTTAGGGTGACGAAGTCAAGCGATTTATGCCCGTGCATGTGGCCACTAATTCGGATTTACGTGCGCGTGCGCAGCGCGTGCCGATGCCGGTAGCGCGCGCGCGACCCCGGATTAGCTCCGATGTCCTACCATTGATTCCGTGAAATCTGACGACAATTGCTCGTGATATATGACACCGCCATTTGTTTGCGGCACCGGGGCGTCTTATCTGATTACACAATCTAAAGTTATTTACCAGAGGCTCGTTATTTCTCGATATCATTCAGCAGATGAAATATTAAAATATCACTTGAATATAAAAGTATCCTATATTTATTCCATTCCAGGTTATAAACTATCCTTTCATCCAAATCCATTCTGCCGTGTTTTTAAACGATTTTATTAGTAACAAACTTAGAATAATAACACCTAGAACGATAGTTCTCTGCAAAGTGCACTGTCAAAAGTGAGGCAACTAAAACAGCCAAAATGGCGCCGTTTTCAGATTTTAATTCTCCATTATTACCTACCGAATAAATACAAAACGGTTTAAATTTTTCTACATTTATTAGATTAGTTACTATATTGTTGGATTTTAATTACGATTAGGTAACGTATGAAGGATATTTTAAAAACTAAGCTTGGCTTAGTATTAGTTGCCTCACTTTGCACACGAGGACTCGGCTTCTATGTGTTATTATTCTAATTTGCGTATTACCTAAAACTTTTGAGTTTATAAAGCGCTGCTTGCCAATTTACCAGATGAAGAAACTTCGTTTTCAATTTTCTTTTTCTTTCTTTTCAGGCGGAACTCGTCGACATGCGAGCGGAGCTGGTGCACGCTAGAGCGGCTTCAGTCGGTAAGCATCTGAAGCTGTCAATTGCAAGTCATTTATCATTAACGAATCATTATAAAGTGATAGTTGTATCTGAGTTTCGTCGAGGGCCTTTACTTACTGTAGTTACCGGTCAAGTTGTACAATTAAACTATGCTTACTTCTTCGTTATGGTTCTTTAATAGTACCTTACATTTCATTATTCAGGGTTATTTGTAAAACACCAACAACCTCGCAGATTGTTTAGGAATAGTAGATTAGGAGTAGATTACTTACATCGTAAACAACAACTTTTTTTCTATAATTTTTCCGAAAACTGAAATATCCTTGGAAAGCAGGATTCCGAAGGTGTAGCTGATGATACACAGGAGCACAAATAAAACACAACCGTTCGCTTCACACATCTATTGCAGAGAGAGAGAACAAATGTTTTGCTACCCACTTATTACTATATTATTGTTTACCCACATACATTACAAAAAAAAAAGGTTGTCAATATAAATATCCGAACAGCGATCGAGTTTTGTATGAAATGTCGATTTTTTTTGTCTATTTTCGGAAAATTAGTAGAACAAATGTTGTTGTTTATGATGTTAGTTATCTGGTCAAAGATCAGAGTTTCAGGATTTCCATACAATTTTACGTTAATTTCGCGGTTTTTTAAACATATCCTTATATCTCTTAGAATGCTGATTAGATCAGTTCGATGTGTACAGTGATCTGAATCTCCTCCATTCAGTCCTTGGATGGCCATCATCAGATCACAGCTAAGTCAATCCTTGGCGGAGAACCAAGGCTTCAAAGTTACCTCGTTTGTATGAAAATCGACTGGTGTCCTTAATTATCTGGCCACCATCTGTATTTTTTGAACTTTTAGGTTTTAGGCATTCACAATGCAATTTTTATATTAAATTGAAAAAATACACGATAATATTGACTCGCCCGTATCCCGTCTGAGCTGACGGGTTAGTCGTTTTTTTCTAGTATTTTTTCAATTACTTATATCGGGTCATTTTGAACTTACCATCCAAATTTTAACGATGTGTCCAGTCCATGAAACTAAACAATTTTCTCTAGAAACATGCGTCAAATTTCGCCACAAAATTTTGGTCATCTCATACTAAATTGATCACGTGATCTCTTTGATTTGTATGGAAAGTCAATTTTTATTTAACATATTTGACCACGTGTTCCTTAGAGAAAGTTGTTCAGTTTCATGGACTGAACACATCCTCAAAATTTGGATGGTGAATACAAAATGACCTTGTATTACCATCTGTATTTGTATATCAGATCAAATAAAAAAGTAAGATGGAGCGTTGCGAACAATGAAGTGAGGCCGGTTTTTGATGGTACATGTGTTCGTACAAGGGGGCGGGCGGAGGCCGGGCGGCAGGGTTTTATATGGAAAGCCAAGGCGTAGTTTCGTTACACGTGTGTGCGTGAACTGTGTATGTACACAGCCAAGGCGTAGTTTTACAGGCCTCACCGCTTTGTTCGGAAGACTCCATCTTACTTTTTTTATTTGGTCTGAGCTGTGGTATTGTTTTGTAAGGCGGGTGCCAAGACGGCGGCGACGGGGCGGGCAACGTGCCGGAGGCGGCGCGCGCGCGGGCCGAGGCGGCGCAGCTCGCTCGGGAGAACGCGGCGCTGCGAGAGACGGTGCTTGCGCTGCACTCGGAACTCTTTGGCGCTAGGTAAAAAATTATGAGCCTTCAACGTCCTCCCCTTTTCTGTGATCCATCTTCTACCCTCTTTCCCTAAGATTCTAAAATTTTAAAACTTATAGGTACCTACGGTTAGTCTAGTCACTAGCACATCAGGTTATTATCCAAATCTCCAATTAATGGTTCGCCTTAAAGTAAAGAAAATTTGGCATGAGGTGTTTACTGTACATCTGAAAGCTACAATTTGTGAGGCACGGTTTGTTATTTGGGATAGGTACATAATGATTTCTTGTTATGAGGCATTATATGACTTGGCAGAATTCTGAGTATCAAAATAATTTTAGAATTATCGAGCGAGATGTTTATATGTTTCATGAATACAGATACGTAATCCTTCATATGTTGCTGAAATAAGAATGACTTGTTACAGATTAGCCACGAAGTACCTGGACAAGGAACTGGCGGGCAGGATACAGCAGTTGCAGCTGTTGGGGCGGGACATGCGCGCGGAGGTCAGAGACTCGCTATGGGCGCAGGTGAGATAGTGACACATTTTTAATGGCGCTGCTGTGGTTGGTTGTTGTTCATAAATCTAATCGTCATAATAGTCTTCGGCATCTTCAGCCATGAGCGAGAATTACGAAGAAATATTTTTTTCATCCCTTCTATTCGAAAAATGATGCTTTGTTCCTATATAAGTGGGACCAAAATAGCTCTTTTCTGGTAAGAACTTTTTAAAATTGAGTGGGAGGAAAAGAGATTTGAATTTAGAACATGTATCTTTCAAAGAATTCGAACGCCGCCGCCGGCTGGTATCTATTGACTGGCTGTATAGACGGCGCGGCGAAACTGAAAAAAAAAACATAAGCGCGCGAATTTAGTCTGTGTTCTTGTAATTAGTACATACTTACGTACTTAGTACAATAACTTTTGAAAATTGCGCTAGTGTATCAAACGTAACTATAAATTTGTAATTATTTTTACTTTTCACGTGTCTTTTTTAAATAAAGAACATTTTCATTAATTACATAAACACAGTCTCCTTTTTTTTTCTCATAGAAAGGGGATGAAAAGTAGAGTATATGACTCGGGCGCAAAATATTTTTGGCGAGGGCGACATACTTTGAATCCAGAGCGAAGTGAGGGATTCTAGAGTAGAATCCCGTGCGTAGCGAGGGATTCTTCAGTAGAATCCTGAACGTAGCGTAAGCTACTACAGGACAATTTGGCTGCTTCGCTGACCGTCCACCAGTCGCCGCGCGAATTTTATAAAATGAACCAAAGGTTGATGTGTCCGGTTTGCAATTGATATGTGCACAGCATCATAAAAATGTTTTCTACTATAAAACTGTTATTATGAAATATCAAATTATATAACTGTTCTTGCCGCAAAACTCATGATTAAGAATATTTATTTAATCTATTCTTATTAGGTTTGTCATGAAAAAACATGTAAGTGTGTTTATTTCTTGACTTAGCAATAAACTATTTCCTTTTGTGTTGTTTTGTTCTGGCAACACCTTTGTTTACATTTTTGCTGGGAAATTAGTAATGCGACTTTAGGAAGTATTGGTATAGGCTGGTCACTTAATTAAGAACGCTAAATATTTATCTTATAATTATAATTTTAATAAACAACACTTTGTGATTGGTTACTTATTGTTTAATATCGGCACCCTTTATTGCTGAAAACTATTAAAAAATTGTTTGCTTTTAAAAAAAATAGGAAATTGTAAAAATTGCGATAAATCTACAAGAGGAATTATAATAAAACTTCGTGAGAAGACCTGGGGGGTAATTACGTAACTTTGTTGCAATCAACTCTGACAGAAATCGCAGTTACATTGCTGCTTTAGTAAGAACCAATGTGACAACTATCTTAACTAAAGCAGCAATGCAACTGCGCTTTCAATCGATTTCAATCGAGAATTGTTAGCAACAGCTTTACGTAATCAAGGTACTGGTCGTTCAATATTATAGCAGACCACTTGCAATGCTTGACAACTATGGTTTTCCATGCTGTAAAGCATTTTAACACGTATCAAACTAATTCAAATGTTCAACATGTGCCTAGAAAGAGGAAGACATGTCGTTGAGTCGATAGAAACATCATACGTTTGGCCAAACAATATCTTCTTAAACTTTAAGAGTCGTGGACATGCCACTAAATATTAAATTAGACTAAAAAGCATTAAATTGCCTTGTTTAACGTAAGTTCTTTTACTTTGTGTAACTTCATTGACTATAAGTTTCATCTGATGAATATTTTATTGAGCGTTCTTAATTATTTGTCCAGCTTAAGTTGTATGCAAATTTGTTAGAATTGAAATAAACGTACATTAGTAAATAAACTCAAGTGTAATTTATATTTGTACTCCTAATAAAGCTTGCTTTATCCATGTACCATGGGCAACAGCGTCGCTTAACCACTGCTAAGGTTAAAATCGCTTGCACGCCGCGCCCGCTGTCCCATACGTTTAGTTCGTGCAGGCGCGATACGCGCGCACACGAATTTTGTTGCAAACTGGTTAAGCGACGCTGTTGCCCATAGTACCTATTTTATAATACAATAAATTACTTCTGAGAAGAAACACGATCGAGAAATCACAGGTCGTACGTAATGGAAATTTATTGAAACTAAAAATAGTTCTTAATTATGTGGCCACAACTGTATATATTGTATTGTATGACTTTTTTTTGTCCCTGATGAAATAAAATAAAAAATAGAAACTCCCGCCCGTGTGCCTCGGAACTCCATTTAATGTAGAGTCTGTGTCGTGTGCGCAGGTGGAGGCGGAGATCCTCCTGCAGCGGCACAAGACGCTAGTGCGCGTGTGCCGCGGTGCGTCCCCGCGGCCCGCCGCGCCGCCCGCCGCGCGCGCCGCACCCGCGCCCGCGCCGCGCCGCGCGCGCCCGCGCACCGTGCGCGTGCGCCGATCCCCGCACCTCGGCCTCGGCATCTCCGTCACGGTACGCATACCACACTACTACTTATACAAAAGCTACTTACATTATAATGCGATTAAATTAATTCATCATAAGCCGTACGACACCCCCTGCTAGGTATAGGCCTCCCCCAAGGATCTCCACGACGATCGGTCCTGCGCAGCCCGCATCCAGCGGCGCACCGCGACCTTCACCCTCACGTTGGTCCCCCTTGTCGGGGCCTACCCACGGAGCGTCGTCCGGTGCGCAGTCGCCATTCCAGAACCGCCCCGCCCCAACGGCCATCGGTTGTTCTCGCTGTGTCCCGCCCATTGCCACTTCAGCTGAGCGATCCTTCGAGCGATGTCGGTGACTTCTTTCTCCTGCGGATCTCATTTCTGATTTTATCATACAGGGAAACACCGAGCATGGTTCTCTCCATTGCACGCAGGGTGACCTTGAGCACGTTTCACTGCCGTAAGTCACCACTGGCAACACACACTGGTCATACCACTGGCAACAACACAGACTTTCGTCTTTAAATTGATTATGTACAGCAAAAATGGCTAAATTGAGAGCGCTTGCGGTACAAAACGACGTATTTTGATCTGTGAAATCTTCTCTTTGCCATACATTCTCGAGTAAAGTTCCAACGGATCACTGTCTATTGTCAATTTATTCCTATTGTACTTCATTTTATTATACCGCAAGCTCTCTAAAGTTAGCCATTTCAGTTGCATATTGTTAAATTAATCTGATTATATAGGTACTAGCGCCGCCGAGTACAGTCAGAGCCGACTTCGCAGCTAATGCAACGATTTAAGCTGGCTCCTGTCCTTCAGAAGTCCGATAGCTGTACCTATATAATAGCACAGAATAAATAATAGTATAATAGAGAAACTACTGATTCTAACAATTCTTGAAATCTCCGTATAGGTTGCCGAGAGGACAAGTATAGGCCTAACACGAGTGTATACGAGTATAATGTCATTGACAGGGCGGACGAGAGCACGGGGTACCCATTCTAATATCAGCGCTGGAGGCGGGGGGCCCCGCCGCTCTCACGGGCGAGCTTTACGTCGGGGACGCGATATTAGCCATTAACGACGTCGATCTCACACAGGTAAGCCAATAAATCCTTTAAAAATATCTTCAGATCTCACAACAGCGTTCTACTAAGTAGACTAGACTAAACTTGACTGCACCATTCGAAATTAAATTGTAAACAGAGATATTTAAAACAAAAACGAATCGCGATTCTTCTCTTTATTGCTACGCGTTAGATTCTTATCATATTCATTCAAATCTAATATAAACTTGTAACTAGTGTTCCTCAAGGTTCAGTTTTGGGGCCAAAGTTGTTTAGTAAGGAATATTTTTTTGTTTACTTTAACAGGCATGCCATAAAGAAGCTGTACAAGCACTGCAGAGCGTAAAAGGCGACTGTGCGTTGTGTGTGCAATTTATAGCGACAGACGACGACGATCGGTTGTCGGAAGATAATTATAGGTAAGATAAACTATCAAGTCATTTAGTACGGTTGTTTGTGTATCATGTATAGCTGCAGGCATCGAATACCTACCTCCTTATCTAACTTAGGAGCAAGAAGCATTATTATCATTTAGTTAGGTACTACTTGTTATAAATGAATGTCAAAAATGTAACATAATTCTACATTGCGTATTGATGCAAATACACCTACTTCAGAGCAGCGCCAGAGGTCTCACTCCGCGCATAAACTTTTATATTACTCGTGGCTGACTCAGTCGAGCCAGCGCACGAGGGGTGTCATGTGTCGTCGGTTGAGACAGAGCTACGCGACAGAAAGAGAAGCGCTTTGGAGGCGCTTATAATATTAGGCACGCAGCGCTGTTCAATTTAAAATTTACTTTATCGCCGTGCAGCGAGAGTGGCTTATTATTTGATTGTCCTCGCGCGGATGGGCTTCTGTACGTATAGTACTATTATATATTATGTGGTAGCGCCTCAGCCTCACCAAAATACTAGCTAAATACATAAACAGCTAAGAAGCGTAGCTATGTATTTAGCTAGTATTTTGGTGAGGCAAGCAAGAGGTTTAGACATCTTTATTAGCCTCGTATACAACATGCAGTGACATGACAGTGGCACAGTACATATACAAGTTTTTTCAAACAGTATAAGAGCTCCATGGAAACGTTCGAATTTGACGGCTGACGTCACTAAGAGCTCTAAGCAAAGTTCGCAGTACTTTGGTCAGGGTTGTGACATCGCGTCGCAGTTGTTTCCATAGCGTTTGCGCGTAGCATTCCACGAGACGGCCAGAAAATGCCAACCCTAGCGATCCGACGGAGTGCAAGGGCCTAAGTGACGTCAGCTCCTATACTGTTTGAAAAAACTTATATATGTACTGTGACGGTAGACTGTGTGGCATTGCATTTACCATGCATGCCACTCGCTGGCCAGTACCAGTCTATGATGAAGATGTAATCCTTTTATTTATGTTCTAAATAACTTGTCAGGTTCCCTCTTTACCCTGAAGACGGGGAAGTATTTGGAGTAGAGCCGGATGGGTCCGGCGCTACTCCGACCGCACCTAGAACTCCTGACTACAACCACAGGTATGTTTACATTAAATATTTTAAAATTTTTGATAAAAAGGGTGACTAATAAAGACGAAGTGGTCCTTTTGGTACAGTACGAGGCATATATTTTGAAATCGGGTGGGGATTGCGCGGAACGCGTATTTTGGGCATGCGTAGCGGAGAGGCGCGGGCGGCGGGAGAGGGGCGCGCGCTATTGGTCGCTCGCAAGAGCACATGCGCGAACTTATCCCCTCTCCGTCGAAAAAAATTCAAGATACATGCCTCGTACTGTATACATACACTGTCATTTTGTAGTCGTTATTTATCCACAGTAAGAGATACGCCTCCTAATAAATTAATTGTTTAGATGATATTTCTGCAAATAACAACAGTTGCCTAGTAACCGGTTCGTAGTACTTTTATCTGCTGAGGATAGGTTGTTGACAATGGCTGCAACATAACATCAGTTCTATCGGAAACTTTTAGCTTTCATAGATACTGATAATTGGAAATACATAATAGCATTGGTGTTATATTTGAAAAATATTGTATGGAGGTAGTAATCTAAGTATTATGTCCGGAGTGACCCTATGCTTATGTAAAGTCGCATTACTAATTTCCCAGCAAAAATGAAAACAAAGAAACGTCACTGTCAAATTGACAAACTGACAACTGACATTTTCAGATATTGAAAACCTTTGGTCACTTTTATAACTTTTTTATTTGTTTATTATATTTGAGTCATAATAAATATAATGTCATCCAGGGTAGTTTTAAAGTAGGATGGTAATTAGGAATTTTATCTTTATAACCTATCATAATTTTTGATGTTAAAAGTTCTTGAAACGAACTGATATGATAAGATAAGAAAACTTTACTTAGATATTGACTGTATGTAAACTATCAAAAATACGTAGTATCTTCGCCTGTTCTCCCCCCCCCCCCCCCTCCCCCCCTCAATACCAAAAGACATTTTTTTTTCTACTATAAAACTGTTATTATGAAATATTAAATTATATTACTGTTTTTGCCGCAAAACTCATGATTCAGAATATTTATCAAATCTATTTTTAATAGGTTTGTAATGAACAAACACGTAAGTGTATTTATTTCTTGACTTAGCAATATACTATTTCCTTTTGTGTTGTTTTGTTCTGGCAACACCTTTGTTTACATTTTTGCTGGGAAATTAGTAATGCGACTTTAATGGCCGATTGCACTAAACTTAAGAATCGCCTAAGTCTTTTCCTAACTACAACACGACCAAATTAAAACGGTGTCATAAACTTAGCCGTCATGTAGCTGTCATTTGCCTAGTTAACTTGGTCGAGTAGTAGATAAGAAAAGACTTAGGCGATTCTTAAGTTTAGTGCAATCGGCCATTAATATCTTTACATTTACATAAGCATAGGGTCACTCCGGACTTGTGAATAATTGTGAATGTCCTTTTTGAATGTATCGAATATCAATTGGTTATATTGGTAGAGAGGATTCGGAAGTGGAGTGCGGTAGCGAGTGCGGGTCGATAGGGGGCGTGGTGGTGGGGGGCGCGGTGGTGGGGGGCGCGGGCGGGGGCGGCGCGTACCCCGACTACAACGCGCTCAACAACAACCTCGCCATCCTCGACATGGACGACGACAACATCAAGATCGAGGCGCGCCTACAGGTACACATACACAATAGACAATTTGACAACATTGAAAATATACTACAAATTGTGGTCATCCTAACAGATAATGGCGTAAAAAAACATATTCAACTATTATATGGACTAAATTAAGTCTATTAATTTCACCTAGAAAAATGCAATGATTTTTGATTTTTTTTCTGTGGTGAAAACGCTCTAAGATGACTGATGACGTCACATGCCTGTAAATAAATATGGCTTCAGGCGTTTGACACGACCATATCCTTAGGATCCGCGGTTGATGGCTGTCAAATGGCTAAGGATATTACAATGTTTACAGGCTTGTGACGTCAACAAGTCACGTGTCCATAGCGTTTTTGGGGCGGTTTTAAAATTATAAACTTTAACATTGATTTTTTAATGAAGTACATTGATTTTTCCTGAAATATCAATGTGGTGCGTTTATTGCGTAATAAGGAACAATTTAAAATGATTTTCCAAAATTAGTCAAATAGTCTATTAAATAGAAGATTGTACAACAAGTGCATAAAACACACGTCGTAGTCCATAATGGTCTTGAAATGCTTATTTCTTAGATATCTTATTAATATTGCCCAGTTTTATTAATTTAGTATTATAATAAAATGTTTAAAAATGAAACAGAATGAAATGACATGTTTATTTAACAAAGTTTTAAGTTTAAATTGCGTGTGTGGCTGTTTACCTGAGGACCTTTATCTTAGATTCTAGAGTTATTTTATGCAGCCTATACCTAATATAAAGACGAACTTTACGAGCATGAGAAGTGAAAATAATATTAAGCAATAACTTCCATACAAAACAGTAAAATATGCTAAGCATATACAACGCGTTATACTAAAACCGAATATGGTAGATAGGACCATCAAACTGAACAAGTTTTACTATGGGACCAATGATGATCAATTGATCAGTAACGATTTTTGTTTAGTGGCTTATTAGAAAGCTTATGCCACCACATGATTAACTGTGAAAAAAAAATACGATATCTCTTAAACCTGACAAGTTATACGAGCTAAAACACTGGTTTTTTGGGGGTCCTTATGACGTCATGGCGACGTACGCGAACCTTATGTCGTACGTGATAAAGCACATATTGCCACAGAATACATAATAGTACAAGTACAGAAGATCCACTCCGCAAAGTCATTTAAATAAGTAGCGTCTCTGTCCCATACACAATAAAGTGCAATTCAGGTCGCACACCGCTCCCTTACCTACAGTTATATTCACCTAGAAGTTGCCTCTCTTTCTATCGCGAAGCCCTTATCTCTTCTAACGACTTTAGGGTTTCTCTTATAAATAATAAATTAAATAATAAGTACTTAATTTATTACAAGTTATGTGTTTGTGAAATAAAATGTGTAGGTACTTAAATACGTTTCAAAAAACCTAGGCTAGGTACAGTCAACGCCACGTCAAGCTATACATGCTAACTTTGAGGCAATTTGCTTTTTTACGAAATCAAATAATTGTCCTTAATAATTTACTTTATTTTGAAAGTAGGTAAGTAAGTACCTACCTACTCGTAATCTATAAATTATTATTTCAATAAATAGTTGGGTGAAGATTATTTAGCAAATAAGACAAGTACGCAGTATTACGTAACGGATACTAAATACTAACTAGGTAGTAGACAAGCACTATTCTTACGTTTCGATGTCGTTTGGAACTTTTGGAAGTGTGAAAAACGTGAGGTTCGCATCCTTTTTATTATTAGTATTAAGGCAGCCCATTGCGATGTAATATGCCTTCATTTTGGTTATATATCACAAACGTGAGAACGAACGACCGACGCGGCAATATGCGAACGCGGCGAGTGACATGATTATCGAAATCGAACTGCTAACGTGCGACCCAGCCGGCACGCGGCAGCCTCTGAAACTGAAATTAGTCCGTCCGGACGGACTCGCTGGCTACTTGTAGCTTCGTACCTAAACCGCGGAGTGCGCCTAGCCTGATATTGCATTGAACTTGGCATTTCCTTCAAACCCTTTTAACTCAACCATTTCTAAACGGATTTCAAAAATTATTTCACTAGGTTTCATAGCTATCAATATTGTGTTTATATTATATCAATAAAACTATAGGATTCAAACCTGTTACTAATTCTCATTCTGAAATCGCGAAAAGAAATCAGCTGTTTCATACAAAAATTAATAACGAAAATATCAAAATATATGTAATAGCTGATTTTTTCGCGATTTCAGAGTTGGTCCCATAGTAAAAGTTGTTCAGTTTGATTGTCCCTATCTACCAATTCGGATCTAGGGGTTTTTTTTAGTAACGTTGTGTATGCATACTTTTTTTGCAAGTTTATTTGGCACGTAGTATAGTGTCAGTCAGTGCCGGATTCATAGTCTTGGCCGCCCTAGGCCGACTAGTACCAGGACAGTGATCATCGGGCGGGCGGGTGAATGGCGTTGCTGGTGTGCCGCCCCCCCCCCCCCCCCCCCCCCCTAGGTCCTTACCGCTCCCTAAAGCGGGAAATTCACTATCAGACTGCCCGCGGGCCGCCCGGCCCGGCCCGAGTCTGTCGCTTGCCCGTATTGAGAACACACACAGCGGACCATCATTTAGTCTTTCGATGAGCTTCAGTTCGGTCAACTGTACAATACGATGGCAGAAAGAAGACGGAGACAATTCCTCATGGATTCTTTATTATTTTTTCAGCATTTTTATTGATTTCCTACGTCTTTAAAATAACTTCGTTGTAAGCAGCAATAAGATCCAAAAAAACTAACCATCACACTCAAATACTGTTGTAACTACGAGCATAAAACTGTGTGGGAGCTGGAGACACGTGTCACTGGCTTGCACATCTGTATTTTCGTAATTACTTAAGGTACGATTATGTTATATACCTCAAAATTCTCAGCCGAATTGGAGCATTAGGCTCCAAATTTATCAAAACTTTAACTCGAAAAGTTTTTGAGCTACGAGCCGATATCTATGTGTAAGCTGGTGACACGTGTCTCTGGCTGACACATGGTGAATTGCTGTAACTGTATTTGTTAGAGTTTCGTTTTAAAGATCAAATAATACGTTATAATTGCAGCACACACGAGGCATAATTTCAAATCTCTGGGCCTCTTAGTTTCAAAATTATAAGCCAAAAACCGTTTTCCCGCCAAAAAATTCAAAATAATGGCTCGGAAGCGCCTAATCGCGTCGTTGCCGTTCCGTGCGCTACACTATTGCAATCGAATTTGAACCTAAGAGCTAGTATTATTTTGGTTCATTTTAATTTACGCTCTCGATCGTTTTAATTTCTGTACTGAGAATTTTAGTCTAGGAGGTAGAAGCCGAACTGGTTAAGTACCTAATTTTAAAGAAAATCAAAGTCTATTTATTTAGGAATGTTTATATCGCTTTGCTTAGTTATTATACAAATTTTGTCTGTCTGTCTGTATGTTTGTTACTCTTTCACGCCGAAATTTGGCATACTAAAATAAAAAGTCAAATTTAAAATGGCGGCCATTCCAACAGGAGTGGGGATAGACCCCAACATGTGGGTGTTTTTGTCGATAAAATTAGGTGTATTTCACGTCTTTAAATTATCGTTAAGAAAAACAGGTGCAAGCTATTTTCGACCTTATTGACATTTGAAATTCGGTTGGTTTTTTGGAGTATTCTCATAAACTAACTTTGATCTTTCATTAAAAACAGTGATTTTGATAAATGTCAATAAGGTCGAAAATCGCTTGCACTCATTTTTCTAACTTGTGATCACTAGACAATGTTTTCTAGTAAGAAAAAACAGGTGCAAGCGATTTTCGCCCTTATTGACGTTTAAAATTTGGTTGATTTTTTGCCGTATTCTCGTTTACTAACTTTGATCTTTCATTAGAAACCGTGATTTTGATAAATGTTAATAAGGTCGAAAATCGCTTGCACTCATTTTTCTAACTTGTGATCACTAGACAAGGTTTTCTAGTTAAAAAAAAAACAGGTGCAAGAGATTTTGACCTTATTGACGTTTGAAATACGGTTGTTTTACCATATCTCGCGTTCACTAACTTTGCTTAGCTAAATAGCTTTTACATAATACTTACTAATTGACTTCGTTGTGTCATAAAAGTCCTAATCGAACTAACACAATATAAGGTCGCGCGCGATATTATACTCATACCTAGCGTGCTGCGAGAGAAACGCGCGTAACGCGTCCGGTAACAACAGCGCGCACGCGATGAATGCCCGCGCACCCGTCCGGCCAAGGATGCTACTTGTTGCCACGCGCGATATTCTAGCGCCATAGCGTCTACTTACATAGCGCGCTATGTGCGCTATGTAAATATAGCGGGCTATAATATGGCGCTAGATGCTATATTAACCACCTCTAGTGCTAATGATAAAACAGAGCGCGCGCACACTGATATATTTACACGGCTATAATAATAATTCCTTGGTGCGCGAACAGATGGCGTGATTTTGTTTATAACTGTTTATAGGATTATTTTTATTTTTTGATTGTGTTAATCCCGATTCCAGTCCAGGCCATATTTATATCTGTCTGTATGCCAAATTTCGGCGTGCAAGAGTAACAAACATACAGACAGACAAATAAATGTTCGAAGTTTTAATGTAAGTGAGATTAGTGTAAAAAAATTGTATAATAACTAAGCATAGCGATATAAATATTCCTAAATAAATAGACGTTGTTTTTCTTTAAAATTAGGTAACCAGTTATATCAGACGGCTTCTACCTCCTAGACTAAAATTCTCAGTACAGAAATTAAAACGATCGAGAGCGTAAATTAAAATGAACCAAAATAATACTAGCTCTTAGGTTCAAATTCGATTGCAATAGTGTAGCGCACGGAACGGCAACGGCGCGATTAGGCGCTTCCGAGCCATTATTTTGAATTTTTTGGCGGGAAAACGGTTTTTGGCTTATAATTTTGAAACTAAGAGGCCCAGAGATTTGAATTTATGCCTCGTGTGTGCTGCAATTATAACGTATTATTTAATCTTTAAAACGAAACTCTAACATATACAGTTACAGCAATTCACCATGTGTCAGCCAGAGACACGTGTCACCAGCTTACACATAGATATCGGCTCGTAGCTCAAAAACTTTTCGAGTTAAAGCTTTGATAAATTTGGAGCCTAATGCTCCAATTCGGCTGAGAATTTTGAGGTATATAACATAATCGTACCTTAAGTAATTACGAAAATACAGATGTGCAAGCCAGTGACACGTGTCTCCAGCTCGCACACAGTTTTATGCTCGTAGTTACAACAGTATTTGAGTGTGATGGTTAGTTTTTTTGGATCTTATTGCTGCAATTAGGCTCTAAATTTTTGACTATAGTCTAAAACCGTAACCTCACTGGTTTTCCTTAACGGGATGTGTAAGCTGCAGACACGTGTCGCCAGCTCACACACATAAAACAAGTCATGGTAACGAACTTATGGTGGCTGCTATTATTTTGTCTGGAAGTTTGATTGCTGCTATTATGCTTTAAAATATGGCAAGCTTAGAATTTCTCTATAGCCTATGAGGAAGCTGGAGACCCACACATCGCCATTCATATATTCCTTGCTTTTAACTTTTTACAAACAAGGATGCGATTGGTAAGTAATTGGAAATGGAAATGAAAATGAAAGAAAGAATTTAATTGAAAAATTCAAAATATTCGAAACAAACATACACTCTCGTAGCACTCTCAACGCATAAATGCAGGCGGGCTGCCCGGCGCGACCATTCACGATCAGACTTCCCGCGACGGGCAGCCCGTCAAGGGCAAGTCTGTCCCATGTCTGCTCGTGAATGCTAGGCAACGGGCACGGGCAAGCCCGTCGGCCCGTGCCCGCCGCCTGCCCGGAGAATCGCATTTTGTCTGCGCGGGCACAGACAAGTCTGAAGGTGAATGGTCGCGCCGGGCAGCCCGCTTGCATTCACGCGTCAGAGTGCAACGAGAGCGCAAGTTTGTTTCGAATATTTTAAATTGTTTAACATGCTCAAATGCCTCCATATCCATGCGTAGGTAATTGTATAAATCCCTTGGTTCTCGAACCTCCAATTCTTTCAATAAGGACATTTATGACTATTTGTTTCTCTCTAGGTACCAGTTCTTGCACCATACTCTTTTCCTTTTTCACTCTCCCAGTTGCTGTACAGTTGACGAAACTGCAGCTCTCCGAAAGACTAAATGATGGCCCGCTGTGTGTGTTCTCAATACGGGCAAGCAACAGACTTGGGCCGGGCCGGGCGGCCCGCGGGCAGTCTGATAGTGAATTCCCCGCTTAAAGCCGCGGCCTACTCGGCCTATTGACAAATCCGGCACTGGTGTCAGTCAGTGGTACTGAGGTTGTGATGTGGTACGGGCAGGTGTGCGGGCGGGCGCGCGCGGGCACGTCGGACGAGTCGCAGTCCACGCCCGTGCACGCGCGCCGCCCCAACGCCAAGAAGAAGCGCAAGCCGCAGGTAACCGGAACTACACACACACACACACACACTACAATCTTATGTACAAGTTTATATGTTTCATAGTCCTTGCTTATACAGGGTGTTACTAAACAATCCGCGATGCCGAATATGGTTGATAGGCTAGGCACCATCAAACAGCTGATTATTATTCGCGATTTCAGAATTGGTCCCAGGGTAAATGTGTTCAGTTAACATACTACAATGCGGGTTCCCCACTTCTCTAACTCATTGTGATTAGCTCTAAGCAGTAGGGACACAGTATAGAGCAGCCCCCCTACTCAAATGGCCAACTTTCTATTCGTTTAAACGCTACGCTTACTTTTAAAGCTTAAATATGAGCAATAGATGATTAAATCACATGACGCAAATTTATGTAAATCACAGACTTCGATGTATTGTATGGAATTGTCAAGCTTACAGCACGTAATTTTATAGTTTACTGCTTATTTTAAAGTTTTAATAGTAAGCGTAGCGTTCAAACGAATAGAATATTGGCCATTTGAGTAGGGGGGTAGGTGCAGCTTAGAATAAAATCAATACAATGCGATTAAATTGACAATATATCCGCTGCAACTTCACTCAAGGATGTATGGACGAGAGAGAGAGAGAGTCGTTTTGTACCGCAAGTGTTTTGAAATTGCCGCAGATCATTGTCAACTGAAATCGAAAAATTACTTATTCAGAAAAACTTAGAATTTAAGTGCTTTGAATCGTCTATATTTTTATGCCACCCATTTGAGACTTTTTTAGCTGAATGGGCACAAGAAACTTATTAGCTTTATCATAAATCAGAAGAAACGATAATTACAAAGAAATTATATCGTCACCAAATTCATTTAAAAACAAAATAACAACATAATTAATAAATTGTCAATTTAATCGCACTGTACGTGCTTGTATGTACGTTGGGGCAGGACTGGCGCACGAAGGGCGCGTACCGGCCCGTGGAGGACGCGCCCTCCTCCGACGAGCCGCCCGAGCCCGCGCCCGCGCCCCACCCCGCGCCCCACAACGGTAACTACGCATTAGTTACAGAGCTAACGACAAAATACTGCAAGAGGCATTTCAAGGCTCATCATTCAATATGATAGTGTTTAGGGCGTACATGAGTCAGCACCTACTCCCAAGGCCAAGAAGTGGAACACTTTCAAGCGCTTTGAGCGACTGCTGACTGCCTATGTTCCATGAATTTGTGGTCTGACTATTTTTTTCATAAATTATGCATAATAATTAAGCATACAGATTTTCAGCCTTGAGAAAGCTATTGTACCGACCTCGAATTTGTGGACAACTTACGTGGCGTGCTGACTCGGCATGTTCCATTGTATTGCGGTCTGACTACCTTCTCATTTTTTGTACTATTCTTTAGTATACTGCCAAATTTGAACCTTGAAATAACTGTTGTCTTGAGCATGTCGATATTTTACATACTTGAAAGCGATCGGATGCCAGGTGTTCCACTTCCTGGCCTTACGAGTAGGTACTGACTCATGTACACCCTAAACACTATCATATTGAATGATGGGCCTTGAGATACCTCTTGCAGTATTTTGTCACTAGCTCTGTCTCATTGGGAATTGAGCATGTTTCATTTAGTCGCATTACGTCCACTTCGCATTTGGTCCACTTTCCGATAACACGTCTATTTGGCGGTTGGTTCTATTCGCATTTGGTCCATTTGGCATTTGGTCGACTTTGCATTTAGTCTTGTTTAGCCACATACATATTTGATACTGTATAGAGGTGGAGTCCCCGTTAATATCGAGGCCGGCGCCGTCCCCGCCCGAGCGCGCGCCCGCGCCGCCGGAGCCGCGGCCCGCGCCCACCGCCAACGGCGACGCCAGGCCGCTGCGGAGGGAGACCAAAGGGTTCAGGTATGACCAGGGGCAGGGCACAACTAAAACTAGTGGCTCTGTGAACTGTAGACCTCGCTTTAATATCTTCACCCATTCTAAAAAAAAAATCCAAAAAATTAATCGAAAAAAAATATGCATAATCGTCGAACCTGTTCACAAAATTTCACGAAAATCAGTTGACAAACAGATAGCCGGACGTAGGAAGGCATTTTTGCCCAAACTGAAACAGAGACGCGGCTGGCGCTTCGCGCTCGCTCTGTCAATAACTCTTATTGTGCATGCTTTAGTTGAATTAATGTAACTACTTATTTTGGCAAACATTTGCATTTTGGCATTGTATTATTTCATGGAATAAAGGAGAATGGGAACTTATTATTAGAAAAAACTCAGAGCGGGTAGAAACTTATGTCAACTGGTAGATATTAACCTCTAATAATTGGACAGGCGCGGTTTTCTTCCTTTTATGCACAACGGGATAGTGCTTGGCCTTCACCTCACCTGATGTTAAGTGACGATAAGGCCGAAAGTGTAAGCACACTACACCCCGAATCCCTGAGGAAAAACCACTGAAGAACTGGATTTTTTATCTCTAACTGCCGGAACACAACAATTTTTTAACTGTTGTTATGGCATCAGACTTAGGTAAAATGGTGGTTGTTGAGACGGGATCTTTTCGCCGCCGCTACAGTAGTAGCTAGCCATGCTAACTTGAAATAAGCCCTACCATCAACCAAAACTTAAACTTAGTGGAGTGGTTAGGCGCCCGTGTCATCGTACGTACATTCGATGGGAAGACTATTCGGCTATGAACGTCATTGTACAACTGTATTGTATGGATTGTACAACCCGGTCAAGTTAACTAGGCACCTGAAGCGAAAGCGACCCCTCTCCTTGCCTCATACCACCATCGTCATGCCAGTAGCTTGTTAGCGATAATTTATCGATAATCTATTGATTTTTTTTTTAAATTTACGTCGTTGGCGAGGAAGGAGAAAAGGATAGCTTTCGCTTCAGGTGCCGAGTTAATTTAATCTGCCTACTTATTGTCTAATTTTCAAAATCTATCGCAATCGCTTTCATTTAACAGATGGATGTGACACATTGCTGCATTTCTCTAGTATGTTTTTATTTATGCCAAATAGAAGCATCAGTGTATTACATCTGAATTTGAAATTAGATCATAGAGAGGCGGGTTGTAATACCGTTCCCTGGTGATCAGGATAGGGTCGGCGCGGCGCGTGACGCCGCCGGCGCCGGCCGCCAACGGCGAGGCCGAGCGCGCCAAGCTGCCGCGCCTGCTGGCCGGCGACGGCGACCCCGACTTCGGCACGCCCGTCTGAACCACCACACGACACTACCTAGGTCTATAGGACGATACGCCTACACATACCATACATACTGAACATTTATCTACCTTGCTGAAAGTACGAGGTCGTTTATGAACAATATTTATGTTGTTTCTCACGAAGTCCGTTTGGATAGGAATGTTGTAGGCTCACATGCACATTGTTTTAGCATGCTTAGCTAGCAGTGACGAGGGGTGAAATTATGACGAAGGTAAGCCGTTCTCCAAAAATGCTATGATTTGCATAGTGAATCAGTGGGGTGGGATTTCTAAAAGGTAAGCCGATGGGAATCGGCTTGTATGCACCCTTCGCCACTGTTAGCTAGTGATGTAAAAATGTTGAAAAAAACATGAAAAAAAACACAGCACCGTTTTTTTTTTAAATTTGTTTTTTTTTTCAAGAATGCAATCTTTGGAAAATAAATGTTTTATTTCATCAAATCAATAATTTATATTAGATTTTTATTCTTCGTCAGTGTCTCCAGTCCAGATATGAATTTAATTTTTTTTCCCGATCTTATTTTATTTTTCCCCAATATTATACATTTATATGAAGAGAAGATTAAAATGTTCCCTTAACACAATTTTTTGTTCCCCAAAATGTTACGTTTTGTATGAAGAAAATTTCTTTTTTTCCCCAATTACTAAAATTTTCCACATAATGGGGAAAACCCCCCAATTTGGAGACATTGTTCTTCGTTCTAAGTTCATAGGTACTTAAAAAAACATGAACCGAACTAAGATTTCACCGCGCGTCTTTAAATGCTGCCAAATGTTGAAAACTTAGTACTTTTCAACCAAAAAAAGTAAATGTACTTCGGTTCAAAAATGAACAGAAGACTTTAAAATTAACCCGTAAGTATTCATCTTTAACGGAAACTTCCTTAATAATTTTGATTTCTGTACTCTTGAAAAAAAAACTACTCCAGGAAAAAGATGTTTTTTTTCATGTTTTTTTTCACGATAGAAAAAAACTGTTTTTTTTACAACACTATGCTTACCACAGCAACTTCATATCCGACGGACTTCGTGAGATAGAAGAACTATACTTTTTTATTTTTATGTATATTATTGCTATGTCTATTTTATTTACAACTATTGTTTAGTGTTATCAAATGTTTCCATTGAGGCAGTCGGATACAGTAAATAAATAATAACTGCCTATGTATTAAACACGCCCAATCAAAACTCGCCCCCAATTTCGATTTATTATAGACCCTAACTCAACCGAAATATACCATTTTTTTTAAACATAATTAATACCGATTGAGTATCACTAGATCGTAATCCGTTTGGTTGGTTAGAACCAGCGTTAAAATAGAAAATTGGGACGAGTTTAAATAACATAAATAAACCATAAATTGTAAATATATTTTACTGCTGTTCTGCTCTGTTGCGTATTTTGGATTTATTTTATTCTGGCCTTTAAGGATATTAGATAAAAATATTGGTAATATTTATGAAAAATAATAACAAAAACATTTTAATAATATTTATGTTACTGTCGTGATTGAAATCTTAATCACAGGTTGAAATTTAGACGATCTCTGTACCAGAAGATGTCCCATGGTTTAAATTTTATCGCCATTGTAAGATAGATCAACTTTAGTCACTCGTTACGGTCTTGTCACTATAGATATTTAAGTCAATGTTAATAAGAGGCTTTAACCGTGTGACTTGTCGAAATTATAAAAACAAGTAAAATTTGCAACGTCTTTTAAATAAATCCACAGACAATTAGCACGATTTTTTATCTGTGACCAACCTATAAAAAAGCCTTTTTTCGCTAAATGGCAGATTTTGCAAACGGCAGATTCTGTAAATGACAGAAGTACAGTCCCAAACAACATTCGAATTCTAAAGATATTTTAAATGGGGAGGAAAAGCGCAATTTTATCCCGATAGGTGGCGTCTGGTCTTTGGTACCCGGCCGCCTCAAAGAAAGTGTCAAAACATATGGGAATCTCTTGGAGTATTGCACTTTTTAATTTTATACTGAGAAAATGCCGCATTGGTATGCATGTAACTTGTAAAATATTGGAGTTCATCGATTTCCCAGTAACAAAAAAAATAGTGGGCAAAAAAATATCAAAAAAAATATGCTTTTCCCTCGATTTTCTCCTTTGCCGAGCCTGAGAAACATTATAAATCAAAAGGAATGTTTCATGAATTTGATGAAGCTTCGCCAAAATAAAACAACATTTGAATTATAACAGCTTTGTTCTTTAATATTTCAACCTCAGCAGTTTCTAACATATTTATAACTTGGATGAATTTGATAGGTATATCAAATATGGAATAAGCCCAATATTGGGGCCAAACAGAGAATTAATAGAATTTTCTATGACAGTCTTTCAAGAAACTTAGAATAATAAAATAAATATGATAAAACGGTTCGTGTAATTTTGGATGGTACAGAAATTCCAGTACAGAAACCTGAAATTACTATTGCACAGAACTCATCATCAGGCAACTATAAACACGGAAATTTACACTCAGTTGCTTTGTTAAAATTTAAATCATATGCTTCTAATCTGAAATAAAAAGATTACTTGTAAATCTTACACGAAATTTAAAGAAATGTAATGCTTGTTTGCAATTTTTTGTAAGTTGCTATAAACTTTCTTGCCTGTTGTTTTGGCTTTTCTTTTCCGTAATTATTTTTTTATATGAGCTAAAGTTAGCATAGAATACATTGTTTGTCCGCAAAACCGAAAAAAATACAATCTAAGAAAGTAAAATCACGTAATACACAGTCAAGACAATATAAGCTCAAACTGACAATTGTTCCAAAGACTGAGCGCCATCTGTAATTCACTTTGCCTTCGCCTCCCCATTATTATTAGGCTCTATCAAGAAAAATGACAACGGAAATAATGACACACGATAATCCCGACCGGCCGTGGTCATATCAACTTACCACACAAGTGTGACTACGTATTTTTCGTATTTTTTTCGTAAAACAATACGTCACCAAAGTACCAGGATCTCATAAATATGGAGAAGGTTAACCACCCCCAATATAAACATCAAAACGTTATTAATATTGAAATAAATTCTGGTCAAAACCAATGATTAAAAAAAACACATGTCAAAAAACTTTTGTTTTTGCTGTCTGACTGTACAAATATCTGTCTTTAAAAGAATCTGCCATTTGCAGAATCTGCCATTTAGCGAAAAAACGTAAAAAAGGTTGTTAGATGTGACTTTTAAGTAGTTGCTTCGACTTCTTTGAACCGGTTAAGCTGGTGAACTATTAATTAGGAAGAATGAACGCAACAAACAATTTGTAATTAGACGATTGATCACTCTAGTCTAGATAGTCTAGCTAGAAACTAAAATCTAAACTATTTAGAGTGAAGTGACCGTCTCGATTTAGACTCTAGATTATTGTTAGGTAGATAGGAAATAGTTTCCGGTTTCATTAACGGTTTGATCTCTCTTTTATACATTTTAATTATAACGTTTGTGCTTCAATTATTTATAAACCGACAAGAATCTAACCCCATCTCATACTTAACTTCAGATTCATCAAAGATGCAGGACAATTTAGATTAATATCATTTAGCCGATTTCATCAAAACATGTTAAGGGTTAAAATATAATAGCTTTGTCATGAGACACCCGTATTCACAAACAAACATTACTATTAGGTCTCACAGTGCCCGCGGACGCACAGCGTCCCAACTACCAATCACACGTAATATGTAAAACAAACGAACCAATCTCAGAGCTCTATTTCAACGCAGTGCGTTCGCATAGGCAAGGGTCATTTGAGTATTGTTCTTGAATAAGTGTGTTAGATATTTTTATTGTTACTAAATACTTTTGATTATTATGATAAATAAAATGGTATAACTATAAAAGGTAGATCAGACTGAGCGATTACACGGCTCGCCCGCCTTCTAGTGTGGGGGTTTAATTACCCGCATCGCATTTGCGCTATGAATGAGTGACACAGATTTTGCCTATTTTTGGCCTATTTACCAAACATCCGTCATAAGTAGATACGTACCTACTCCACTTCTTTATTTATTCATGAGCTTAAACCACAACACCATTGAAGACGAAAAACTGTTCGTCTTGATGATATAAAGTCGTCAGATATGACAATGATTGGTGCTTTATTTTTATGCTTCAAAGAGTAGTTTTTTATTTATTTAATAATGTTATCTCTTTTGCAACAAAATTATTCTCGCCATAAATTCCAATGTAGATATTCCAAGGCTCGCAGCGCTCAAGTCATTAATAATATCTGTTTGCGATCGTCATGCTGCACAATTTTTTTGTAGATATAAATTAAATTAATAAAAACTATCAGTTTTTAATATTACTTATCATAAGTTTTTGTGACATACATATCCAATGTATTAAAGCAGTTTTTACGCGTTGCTGAAAAGGATCGATTTCACTATAGCCCGAATTAAGATCACAATATAGCAACACCAGTGCCACTCCCGCAAAAAAAAAACCGTGTAAATACACAATTTATTAAAAATCCAAGCTGATGGCAGAAGAATAACTGATGGTCCCCTCAATCACTTAAACTTAATGACAGATAATTTATTCCCTTATTCCTCAGAGATAACCATGGCCAGATAACTGGTTATCTGTGAAGATTTTTTTTCTTCCCATATAACCGGTTATCTCTTAGGAATATATTTTCCTCGCAGATAACTGTCAAAATAATTAGTTATCTGTGAGAAAAATTTATTCCTAAGAGATAACTGGTTATCTCCGAAGAATACATTTTCCTCGCAGATAACTGTTAAAATAAATAGTTATCTGTAAGGGAAATCAATTCCTAAGAGATAACTGGTATTCTCCGAAGAATACATTTCCTCTCAGATAACTGTTATAAAAACTTGAATACGTTATAAAAAAATAGTAAAATAAATTTTAATCCAAAATTAGTGCGCTATTTTAAGCTTTTTTTACAGATCTCAAAAACTATAACAATTTTATTGCATTTTTATAATACACGGGAATATTATCTACAAAACAACATCAAAATCATTGCTCTGAGTTGCATATTTCGAGAGTAATTGTTGTTTGAATATGACCCTTTACATAACCAATAATTTTTTTTTTTCGAAAATGAACAATTTTACAATCATTTTCATCAGTTTTTAAATTAATTTGATAATTTTATCTGAAAAGAAATGTCATTGAATCATAATAGCAAGTATTTACGAGTTTTGAATTTTGACCATTTTCGATAACTAAAGGTGCTCCCTCACCGGGATTCGCGTGTTATTTTTTTTATTTATCGTTTATTGTTTAAGACATATTACATACAGATTCTATTATACATTTACTCACTGGCAAAACCACTAGGGTTTGTGTGCCCATGAGAGTTCGCAAGTTTTGAGCATTATATAAATCAAAACATGAAAAATGGAAAAGAAAGCATGCATAACTTACATTATAAGGTGCACGCACGAACATTTGTCGTTATGTATATTGTATTGCTTTATTTAAAATTAAACATATGTTTATTTTCAAGGTATCTTTTGATTTGGAATAGACTAAGTGTCCAATGTTGGTGCAAGCACCTTGTATTCATTATTACATTTGACTTAGAGTATGTAGGTAGTTTCGTTTGTGTTTACAAGATATTTTCAGATAAAATTATCAAATTAATTTAAAAACTGATGAAAATTTTTTAAAATTGTTCATCTTCAAAAAAAACTTTTTTATTGGTTATGTAAGGGTCATATTCAAACAACAATTACTCTCGAAATATGCAACTCAGAGCAATGATTTTGATGTTGTTTTGTAGATAATATTCCCGTGTATTATAAAAATGCAATAAAATTGTTATAGTTTTTGAGATCTGTAAAAAATAGCGCACTAATTTCGGATTAAAATTTATTTTACTAATTTTTTATAACGTATTCAAGTTTTTATAACAGTTATCTGAGAGGAAATGTATTCTTCGGAGATAACCAGTTATCTCTTAGGAATTGATTTTCCTTACAGATAACTATTTATTTTAACAGTTATCTGCGAGGAAAATGTATTCTTCGGAGATAACCAGTTATCTCTTAGGAATAAATTTTCCTCACAGATAACTAATTATTTTGACAGTTATCTGCGAGGAAAATATATTCCTAAGAGATAACCGGTTATATGGGAAGAAAAAAATTCTTCACAGATAACCAGTTATCTGGCCATGGTTATCTCCGAGGAATAAGGGAATTTATTGTGGTTTTTCTCGATGATAAAACAAAACGACGCGACGATCAAAACTGCAAACAAATTATTTACTGCCGATTGTGTGACCATCACCTTGAATTTTAATAAATTGTGTATTTACACGGTTTTTTTGCGGGAGTGGAGCTAGTGTTACATAATTATAATGTCGCCTTAAGCGACAAATATATTATTTAGGAAAAAAAAATAATAGGCTTTGCCTTTAGAACTTTTCTTGGTCGAGTCTAGATTAATATCAATCAATATCAACCATATATTTGGTTTTGCGAGACTTCTATTTAAATAATATCAATGTAATTGTTTCTAATAAATAAATAATAATAATAATAATATAGTAAAATCGATTCTAATTATTTATTTTATTGTTACCACTTGAAGTCTGAATATTTTATTTAATGCTTTGTTTATATTTTTTTATCTTTTATAACTTACTTATTTTTGTACAGTATTTTATATATTAAGTATGTGATAAAAATTGTGTCGTCTTGTTATACATTCCTCTACCTATTTATGAATATTTTTGTAAAAATTATTGAAATCATTTTACTTTAATTATTTTTAATATTGGGTATATTTATACTTGTTTTTTTATAGAGGTGTTTTAACATCAAACCCCACGATGTACGATTTGAGGATTGTGTACCGTCTACAATGGGGAATGTCTGAAAAAAAAAACATATTGGCTGAATTTTGTTTTGAAGTAGGAATAATAATCCCTTATTGATAGGAAAATGTTTCAGACTTTTTGAAGGCGTGGAAAAATAAAAAAAAACGAAAAAAAACATTGTCTTCGCAAAAGTACGGGAGTAATAGCAGAATGGAGATCATTTCTTAGCCACCATCTCCCACAACCACGACATGTATAAAAAGTGTCGATCAATTTAGTATCCTTTTTTTTCACGCAATCAAAAATTGTGTAAAAAAAAACTCAGCCAATTTGACTCTTTTTTTTTCAGTCATTCCCCATTAAACATTAAGTTTGATCTCAATTCATTTCATTAATTAAATTACTTTATTAATTTTATTAGTAACTTTTGTAACAAAATTTTCTTCGTCATTACAGTGACAGCCTTAAACCCGCTTAGTGATATAAAATCAATGGTGAAATTGGTTCTAAATCGTTGTCAAGTCGTTAATTGGATCTAATTTTAAATTAAATACATCACGGGCTTATAGCCACCCGACAACAAGTGACAGACGGTGCACGCGGGCGGGCGTACGGGCTGGATGCGCGCCAACAATATTTCCGACTTGTCAACAACGACACATGCAAATATCTCACGTAATTGTATTACGTAGTCGTACATTACATTTGATTATTTTACGTGGTCTAACATAATAATATTTTTCTATCTCATTTGTTTAAAATTGAAACAGTAAGATTTTCTTCGTTGGTTTTAGAGGAATGTGTTTAATATTAAATTGTTAAAGTATCTTAGATAATATGAAATTGTAGTCGAAACTTAGATCTTATCAAACTATGTGATTTAATTATAATGATATTGGCAATTTATGAGAATTCAATAGAAAATTAATGTGAGAAAGGATTGGGAAGTCTTAGCAATGGTGTAGATGTAGATAGATAGATAATAATCGCATTGCTGCACACTTGCTCATCCCATGGGCATCCAGGGGCATGCACAGCAGAATCAAGTTAAAATAGTCCTGCCCCCCTACTCAAATGGCCAACTTCCTATTCGTTTGAACACTACGCTGATTTTCAAAGCTTAAATATGAGCAATAGACGATTAAACCACATGTCGAAAACTTATATGAATCCAACGAACTAGATCTTTAGTTCGTTGTATGAATCAATGAGGAGCTCGGTGGCGCAGTGGTTTAGCGCCTGGCCCAGCGATTGCGGAAGTTAAGCAACGTTCGCAAGGGTCGGTCGGTCATGGGATGGGTGACCAAAAGTTTATTATCTCGAGCTCCTCCGTGCTTCGGAAGGCACGTTAAGCCGTTGGTCCCGGCTGCATTTGCAGTCGTTAACACCCACCAATCCGCATTGGGCCCGCGTGGTGGGTTATGCCCATCCTCCTTACCACCCATAAGGAAGGCCAGTGCCCCAGCAGTGGGGACATCAAAAATGGCTGATGGACATGAATCACAGACTTTATGTATTGTATCGAATTGACAAGCTTACGGCACGCAATTTTATAGCTTACTGCTTATTTTAAAGCTTTAATACAATGCGTAGCGTTCAAACGAATAGAATATTGTCCATATGAGTAGGGCGTCTCTTCTGTACCCTTAGCACGAACAGCTATCGCGAAAAAAAAACTTGCGTAAAGTACCTACTCGATAGAGTAAATGGGAAATCTTATTTCGCTTTTCCGCGGTAGATGCCGCTGTACAAATGACCCTACCCATACAAAATTAATCATATCGACCGACCGAGTACCTACAGTCAGCGTCAAATTGCTATAATAAGCGTCTAGAGTAGTCAAAATGATCTGAAAAACAAAAAATCAATTTGATCTACGCAGTTAGAATCATCATATTGTTGTAAGCACACAAGGTGTTCAAAATATCTTAGCACTCATTCTACTAATACTTATTATAAATATGAAAGTTTGTGGGTTTGGATGTTTGTTCCTCAATCACGCAAAAACTACTGAGCGGATTTTGCTCTTTTGACATTCTGCTCTTTTGTCGTTTTGCGATGGCTTGACATTTTGCGCTTTTGACGTTCTGCGCCTAAACGGTTGTTGGGTTGAAATTTGGCACACAGATAATAGATAGCCTAGATTAAAACATAGAATACTTTTTATCCCGATATACCCACGGGAACGGGAACCTCGCGGATGAAACCGCGGGCGGCCGCTAGTTGTTTCATATTTATATAAGCAGTCAGTGTTCAAAATTATCTTAGCAAAGAAAGCTGTCAAAGTTTGCAAAGTGCATAATGCATTTGACATTGTTGACAGATAACTTTGACAGTTTTGTTTGCTAAGATAATTTTGACCACTCTGCTCATTATATGAAACAACGAGTGCCAAGAAACTTTGAACACCTTGTGTGCTTACAACAATGTGATGATTCTGACTGCGTAGATCAAATAGATTTTTTGCTTTTCAAATCATTTTGACTACTCTAGACGCTTATATCAATTTGACGCTGACTGTACCTATTTTGACGCGCATTATTTTCTCAATAGATGTTCATGCTAATGGGTACTGCATACTGTTTCTGCAGACCCAAGTTTGTAATCAAGGGTCAAGCCGTCCATGCAGAACCTTGACCGAGTTCGAACCCGGGGCGTCACTTTGCGTACAAAAACCGCGTAGCACATTCCACGCGCCGCCACTGCCATCATTTGCCTCAGTGCCATAGTGCACCTTCTTCATATTTACAGGACAATACGCCTATGTATTATTTATAATTTGTATTCTACTAATAAATTTGTACTTAAAAACATATTTTTTTATTGAGTAATTTACCTACCTATCTTCCTATAAAGAATTATGTGCAATTAATACATGGGTGTTGGGCAATTTATTTATTCTTATGGTTGGGCCCAGAGTTGTAGCATAATAAACTGTTTATGAGTTGATAGGTATATGAATGAGTAATTAAAAACGAAGGCATTAATTATATCACCATCATGAAAATATGGTCCCGACTTTGCTAATGTTAAAGTAACAAGTATCTCAATGATGATTCAATAGTATTGCGTATTAGATTTTTTTAAATGCCATTACTTTTACATTTGATTTTTATTCTTTTGCCTACTCTACTACAAAACTGAGGTTATTGTTTATAAAAATAAACTATAGAACCTTGGTTTTAATCTATACATACATATTGTGAATTTACGATACAATGTAAAATGTAAGTACCTACTTAGCGAGCAATAAATTTAATTAAGATGAGGGCCATAGGAGCCTTAAGTTTCCAAACTGGTACAATGCGATTAATAATTTAAAAACAAGCGGCAACTTCACTTCTAAAATGTATTGTAAAGAGTAAAAGTACATTTTTCAGCTTTTATTCTTAGGGTATCTACGTCATTTTGTACCGCAAGAGCTCTGAAGTTAGTCACTTCAGTTGTGCATTGTTAAAATAATCGCTTTGGCATTGCATTGGTCACAGTCGTTTTGCGTTGTTATTAGCAAAATAATTACAAAATAATAAAATATCAAAACAAGGCGTGAATCGGAACGTTATCAATGTAACCAATGTGTAAAATATAGTAGTTCATAGTAGTTTTCTCAAATTATTCTGTTGTTTTTTATACTATGAAATGAATAACTACACCTGAGGGCGCCACTTTCTATGTAAATACGTCAAAATCACGGTTAATTTGGCAACACTGACTATATTTTGTACTGAAAAATTTTAGTTCCGTGTTATTTAATTTCAACTCTTTATGGCCAAGCTGTACGTCTACAATAATTTCTAGCGCGTAAATCTTTGCATAGTAAAAAGCTAACACGAGCAGCTACCGATAAAGTACGAGTTATATATAGCTAAATTCATAGACTTGAAATTATTGGCGAAATTACTATAAACATGCAACATTCAATTCCTATATTTTTTTCATTTAAGGCTCCGTTATGCGAAATCATTTGTCTCTGTCTTCTTCTTTACGTGTAAAGAGTATGGACAATAACCTCACTTCTGCACTTTTTCGATGTTTTTCGTTGTTTTTTCATCATAATCTTTAGCACAACTATCTTTCTTGAAAAAAAGTTATTGGAGTGTATTTTGATGTAGAATTCAATACGTTTCTGCTATTATTTACGCCAAAAATATGGACCGCGACAAGCGCTTTTGATGATATTCTGTTTTTTTTCTACAATCATCTGTTAGGTTTATACACAATTTTATGTTTGTAGCAACTAGAAAAACTCTTTAGCTTGTCGTATGATTTTTTTGGTGGCTACAAGTTTACGTTTTCTATATAAAAAAATGGCCCGCGCAAACCATGTTTTCCTATTACCGCTCCTTAAAAGAGATAATTATTTAAACTATTATTTTCACAGTTTTGAATGATTTGGCTTAACCACAGAATAAAAATAGAAAATAGTAGTTTAAGAAATTTTGATGTAGTAACACAGAAGTGTAATGTCATCGAACTACTACTAAATATCAGATTGACTAATGGCCAAGCCTATTTTTTTATTTTAATTTTTCTACAAGTTTATTCATTGTTATAGTAATTTGAGAAGGTCAATTTACAATTATGGTTGTCAAAATATACATTAGTGGTATTTCTGGAAACAAGGAGGTAAGTTTAATATTAGAAAATTCCTGGGTTGGCCGGGTGCTTTATCATGTCTTTCTATGGCTGATTCACAGAATTAATGACATGTTTTTGATTACGTGATTTTCAATAATCGCAGGTAAAAAAGAGACAGCAACGAGTATTGATGATACTAGATTCGAAAAACATAAAATATGATGTCATTGACATAACGGAACCTGGAAGGGAAGATGACAAAGAATTCATGCAAAACAATGCCAAGTCGAATGGTGGGACAGTCAGCGACCCTAACCCGCGATCTGCTCTGCCTCCGCAAATCTTCAACGATGAGGAATACTGTGGGGTGAGTGCACGATAATGAAATTTTTCTGCCCATACTGAAGTATGAAAAGGAAAGACATGTTGTTTACAATAATAATTATTGATTGCAGGATTATGAACAGTTTGATTTAAATAATGAAATAGACACATTGGAACAATTTCTAAAGGTAGAAGTGCCTCCAGAAGAACCACCTCAGGCAGAAGCTGAACAGGTAAATTTGTAATAATTATCTAGTTTTCCTTCTCAGTTTGTCAAAGTAACTTATAAATGAAAAATAAGTGGGTAAATCCACGGGCGTTTTGAATGCCGTCATTCCCATCAACATCTTTTCATAATTTTATCATAAGAAAATTATGTCTCTGTGTGCAGTGACGAGAATATGTCCCAAATGAGTAGCATTTAGCAACATAAGCTTTATTATTTTTGCTACCTATCATGACAATTTTATATTGTGGAGAATGATAGCGTTCAAAACGCCCGTGGATTTACCCAGGTACCCCATCGCTCATAAATAAATACTCTTTTACATGCTTTATTTCTATGTTTTTGAATATATTTTTTTTGTAATCTCTTGTAACATTCTCCAACGTAAAATTCTTCGATTAGTATATTTTAGATGTCTTTGTTGAGGGAGGCTTCCTACCTCCATGATATGCTCTATGGTACGTTGGAATATCAAGTTAGTTTGATTATGACAACCTGCTTGCACATGCGCCCCATGCGTCTGTATTTGACACACTTCTTGTGAAACCGTCGAGCTGTTTGGTTGTTGACAATAATTTTATAGAGCTTTGTAAAGCTATCTGGTATCATCTTTTTTTTGTATGGGAAAATAGTAGATTATACAACAAGTGAAAAAAGAAGGAATTTAGTTCGAGGTACTATGTTGGATCCCGAGAGCAGCGAAGGATTCTAGAGTTGAATCCCGAGCGTAGCGAGGGATTCAAAAGTAGAATCCTGAGCGAAACGAGGGATACAAAGGACCGAGATGAAATTTTTTTTCACGTGTTGTGTACTCTACTTTTTACCATTGACTGCGAGAAAACATAATAGCAGTACTTACACCTATAGTACCTATTTATAGTTATCAAATTTTATTATTTAGATAGGTAATAGGTAATTTAACCGTTAGAAAATAGTGAAACTATAAGTTTTCCAATGACATAAAACAACCATGCTATGAGGGAAATTACATGATCAGTCTGACAGCAGTCCATTTCATCAGTTTGTATAGACTTTGAATTTTTACAGACTGAAGATCGTACCAGACTGATGGAATGGACTGATGCAAGACTAAACATTTAATCTCCCTCTAATATAAAGTAAAAGAACTGAAAGATAAGACACTAAAAGAACTTAATTAATTTGGCGAGATATTTTTTTAGAAAAGATCCCAAAGATAAGACACTAAAAAGAACCTAAATAAAATTGGCGGGATATTATTTATTTAATTGTATAACTATGGCTTTATCTATGGAATAGCTCCATACTTTCAGCACTTTTTTTTGTACATAATTCATACGATGCGCGCTTGTTCCAAATTCAAATCATTTTTATTCACTCGGTGAATAAAATCGCTTATTATTCACTCTTATCGTTGAATTAAACGCACTTTTTAGAGTGGAGATGGTAAAAATAATATTTTTGTTCTAAAACCTATCGTGTATGGAATCAAATAAAAAGGGCTTGCTGAGCCGGTTCTAAAAATATATCATCATTACATTTCACCCACTTGTTTTAAATTAGACCAAAAAACATTTTCAGAAGGCAGCCAGCCGGGGTTTCTATAAAAAATAATTATTTTCAGTAACGTTCTTCCTATTTTGTTCACGTGGAATTTTACTTCCTGTGGCAATTTACAAAAATCATTTCGGAGTAAGTTGAGACGGCAGGCAAGATACGGCAGATCGAGGCTGCGGTCCGCATAGCGATAATATCAATATTATTGCGAATCCATATAAATGCAGTAGGTAAAAAAACCCTACTATGTGTAATATTTTGAGACTATTACTTAATTTGGTCAGATTCGCGCTAATAATCGATTTTATCGCCATGATATGCTTTATGGTACGTTGGAATATCAAGTTAGTTTGATTATGACAACCTGCTTGCGCATGCGCCCCATGCGTCTGTATTTGACACACTTCTTGTGAAACCGTCGAGCTGTTTGGTTGTTGACAATAATTTTATAGAGCTTTGTAAAGCTATCTGTTGGAAATGGTGCAAAGTGTTGTAGAGTCACTGTGCAGAGCTATACATCACGTATAGCGCCATCTCAATCACATCGCTGCGATATTACTTTCGACAGTCATTGTAGGGGCAGATTTTAAAGTACCCAATAGACTTCCCCGTAAGGCTAAAGAGCTTATTAGATCATCCTGAATCAAGGATACGGAATTCAGAGTCCGATTTAGGACGAGAAATTCAGTCGCCAATTAGACTGTCCTGAATAACGGATCCGATATCACAGCTTAACGATCATTCAGTAGTTACACGAATGTACTTGCGCAGAGCAACGGAGGCGAAAATACAGTGACCGTAAAAATACATGTAGGTAGGAGGTATAGGTAGGTAGTAGGTACGTGTCATTTTCAATGCTAATCTGAACTAGGTTTATTAATGTAGGTACTAGTATGTAATTTACGAATAGCTCATCTAATAACATACCTAAAATCAAGTTTAAAAGCAAATACCAACAGATGACAGCTGTCAAAATTAAAACAGCAATTTTTACGACTTTTTAAACGATTTTTACACAAAACATAAAAAGTATAAAAGATTAAGGGGGGATGGAAATGAAATACATGGAACTGAAACGGAAAAAAAAATCATTTAACCTATACGTGTGGGGTGCCTATGGATAGGTCTTTAAAAATGACATTGAGGTTTCTAATAGTAATTTTTCTCAAAGTCAACCGTTTAGAAAATATACACTTTCAAAGTGGTAAAATGTGTGAGTCCCCCCCTCTAACTTTTAAACTAAGAGAGTGAAAAATAAAACAATAAAATATGTTGTAGATCTTTATAAACACTATTTACGAAAATTGGTTTGAATGAGACATATTTAGTAGTTTTAGAGATATAGCACATTTTCCAAAACCGCAAATATAACATTGTCGTTTATACAAACACTATGAAAAACAAAGTTATTTTTGCAGATGAAAATTATAGTGGTATTAAATAAGGTATGGTATATGGATATGGTAACTACGGAACCCTACTGCGCGTGGCCCGACACGCACTTGGCCGGTTATTTTTAATTCAAAAAAGCAAATCACTGAGTTATTATGCCCTTGTACACTTAGTTTTGTCGTTGCGCCAACTGTCTATCTAAACGAACGGCGGTTTTTTTTTCACCAACATAAAAAGCGTTGACTGACTATATACTCTTAAGGCTGTGGTACTACTGTATCGGAGCAGAGCGTCCTGAATGCGATTACACTGTCCTAAGTGCTTCCGATTTAGCATCCTTAACGCCGGAGACCATTTTCTATCCTAACTAGGATCCTACCTTCCTGAATGCAATTACACTTACTGAATTAAGGAGCGACTTCATTCTGGATCCTTAATTCAGGATGATCTAATAAGCTCTTAACACCAAAACGTACCATTTTTTCCCTGCAAACTACCAGAACTAATGCAGGCAAGCAAGCTCCATTAAGGCGTCTGATGTATGCTTATAATGAACTATCTTGTGAACTATATACATATATATTATGCATAACACTTCCCAAAACATTTTTTTGAAATAATGTTTTGAAAATTCTTTGTTAAGTTTACTTAAATGCAATTAAAAAGGTTGTTTACTTGTTTTGTACCATGTAATATAAAAATAAAAATGTTATTTAAGTTAATAGATTAGCAATTACTTCATGCAGATATTTGTGGATAACGGTGTTGACTGTACAAATACTCAAAGAACTGGTTAATGTGCTATATCTATGTAATCTCCTTGTTCAGTTGTTTGTTGTCCTAAATAAATAAAAAAAAACATTGTATTTCTCATTTCAGGTAACTGTTGTAAATGGCGAAGTTGAAAAACAAAATGAGAAATCTGAATCAAAAGAAAGTTCTCCGGCAAGAGAAGATGGTGATGGTGAAAAAGTAGATGACACCCCAGATAATGCTGATGGTGAAAATGTTCAAGAGACAAAGGAGAGTGGTGATGGTGACACTGAAGAGTCCAAAGAAGAAGTAACAACTAAAGACAAAACACCATCAAGAGAAACCACACCAGCTGGTAAGGCGAGTTCCAAAGAGCCTTCCCCTGCTAAAGATGAAGAAAAAGTTGAAGCTAAAGATGAAGGAAAAGAACACAAAACACCATCAAGAGAAACCACACCAGCTGCTAAGGCGAGTTCCAAAGAGCCTTCCCCTGCTAAAGATGAAGAAAAAGTTGAAGCTAACGATGAAGAAAAAGTTGAAGCTAAAGATGAACCTGAAAAAGAGGCTTCACCTGAGAGAGAGCAGTCAGTGGAAAAAGAAGAACCTGTTGTTGAGAAGCAAAAATCACCAGCTAAGGATCTGGAAGCCGAACCTAAAAAATCTAAGGAAAATACACCCGAGAAGGATGACTCATCGGTTAACGAGAATGGAACTGTTAGCTCCCGTGAACAATCTGAAGAAAAAGATGTGCCTGAAAGTAAAAAAAATGACCCATCTGAGGCTCTGATAGACAGTGAAAAGGTAGCGGCTGCTGAATAATGGACTGACACTTATTTGCTTTTCAGCTCAAATTAAGCCCTCCTAGCACTAAGTGAGCACTATCCATTAAGTTTGTCCTGTTATTTATAATGCATCTCTCACTTCCTTTGCATTATTAGTCATTGTATATAATGTTCGTTGGGAACTTGTGTTGCATGGTGCAATGTATTGTAACAAGTTTTCTAAGTGGCCTATTGTCATTATCATTAAATTATATTATTAATCAATTTTATATGAAGTTCCACAGTAAGATTTCTATTTAACAGTTTTATAAGGCTTGTATTATTTAAAAGTATTAATGATATTTTTTTTCTTTTACATATTAATTAATCAATTTTCATTAGTCTATATTAATTTACTTATAAGTCTACAGATTATTTTATTTTATTCTCATTAAGTATTGAACTGCAACAAGTGCTTTATTATGAAATTTAAGTGGCCATCCTAAAAAAGAAAACACATTTTATCTAATTCTAATTTAATAGGTGCTATAATATATTACGTTATCTGTGGTCAAATACATTTTCTGTATTTGCTAACTACATTTTTAGCATCTGAACTGTATCCTGATTTTGGTATTTTTCATTGTAAAAAAGGCTCTTTCATGACAGTTTTATGTTATAATTAAAGACATCTTTTACTAATTTTTCATACAAATTATATAAAATATTACAAACTCCTGTTTTTTTTTAATTTGAAATACCCTTTGAATCTGTTAATTTTTTTCAACTTACATTATTTATTACACACATACGTACTTGTAGCTCGAATTTTGTACAAAATAGAAGTTCTTGTCAGAGGCAAAGCCAGTACTTTTTTTGAGTAGGGACTTCTTATAGTGTAGAATCTATTGACAATGTTTCTCAAAGTAGTCCTACTCGTACGCAAATCGATGTTCAGCAAAGCCCTTTGGTACACGTATACTTGAGGTCAAAACAAAATTTTTGACCCGCAGTTCTTAAAAATTCATCCCTTAGGAGAGAGTTATGGTGTCATCTTTTTTTTGTATGGGAAAAAATATATTTTTGTTCTAAAACCTATCGTGTATGGAATCAAATGAAAGGGCTTGCTGAGCCGGTTCTAAAAATATATCACATCATTACATTTCAGCCACTTGTTTTAAATTAAACCAAATATCATTTTCTAAAGGCAGCCAGCAGGGGTTTCTATAAAAATTATTTTCAGTAACGTTCTTCCTATTTTGTTCACGTGGAATTTTACTTCCTGTGGCAATTTACAAAAATCATTTCGAAGTAAGTTGAGACGGCAGGCAAGAAGATACGGCAGATCGAGGCTGCAGTCCGCATAGCGATAATATCAATATTATCGCGAATCCATATAAATGCAGTAGGTACAAAAACCGTACTATGTGTAATATTTTGAGACTATTAATTTGGTCGGATTCGCGTTAATAATCGATTTTATCGCCATGCGGATGTCACACTATACACGACCCCACAGAAATAGAATGTCAAAGAACAACAATGTCAATAAACAGGTGATCGTGGGTGATCCGAAAACGAATGCATACATTTTATATGAGATACGTAAAATATGACTTAAGGTCAAACCGCACTACAGCGGAGCGGCGCTGCGCGGCGCAGCACTGCAGCGGAGCGGCGCGGCCTCTCCTAAACGCACTATCGCGGCAGCGGAGCGGCGCGGCGCGGCTCAAATTGCCAGACGTAGCAAGATTTCATTGAAGTTGGACGCACGAACGAAAAGGGAACGCTCGGTCACGCGTTCCCTAGAACGAATTTCGAAGCAACGATTTAGCAACACATTCTCATATTTTTTACTTATTTATTTGTGTTGAGTTATGATTATGATGATTTATGAAATGATCACGTAAAATACCACTTTGTAATTTAATCAAAATTTGTACACTGAAATATCAGTAGAAATAGATATTTCCAAATACCCTCTATAGACTGAAGCTCGATTATGAAGAATATTCGGCCGCGCCGCGCCGCGAGCTATACCGCACTAGCGGCAGCGGAGCGGCGCGGCGCGGCAAAATATTCTTTTGCACCCAAATCTGCAGCGCGCCGCGCCGGTACGCGCCGCGCCGCGCCGCGCCTCTCCGCTATAGTGCGGTTTGCATCATTGCAATCAATAGAAATAATATTTGGCCGCGCCGCGCAGCGCCGCGCCGCTCCGCTGTAGTGCGGTTTGACCTTTAGATTCATAAAATATGACTATATATGGCAAAGGAAATTAATAAACTATGTTCCATACTGTTTTCTTCGTCGATAAACGAATAAATGTAGCGAAATTTGGTTTTAGAGAAATGTGTGGCAATATCTTATTTATCTGTGAAAAGTGTGATTACTTGGATTATTTATTTTTGTCACATCACAATTACTTAGAGCACAAGACACCATGGCTCCACGATACCTTTATTTTAAACTAGCGGCCGCCCGCGACTTCGTCTGCGTGGAAAGTTTTTTTGCTATCCCTCGAGAACAGTACTTTTATTCTGGATATACTCCGCTTGCGAAATCATCCGCGTCGTGGACATGGTAGAGAAATTTCTTTAACGTGGCGTAGACAATAGAAAAATCCCCAGGTAGGTATCCCTTTTGCCCGAGATTTAACAATGAGGCGACCAGTTTAAAATGATCTCCTTAGTGTATGAAATCTAGTACTACGGAGAGTTCAAGCTGTTTCCCAGGTTCTACCCACCCGAATCAGATGAAACATAGCCTAAGTTTTAAGTTGGACCCTATGCTACCAAACTGTGAAAATCCCATCAAAATCTATTCTGTGGTTTTTGAGTTATTTGCGCACAAACATACAGATAAACAGACAAACAGACAAAAATTCCAAAAATGATAGAAATGGGTTTTATAGGTTGTTATCAAACACCCAAACCACTTTTTTTCAAAATATTTTCTTTGTACAGACACAACTTTTCTACAGCTTTATTATATGTATAGATTCTAATTAAGATTTTAAACAAACTGTGATTGCTCATTTGCTAGGCGGGACGGTAGGGGCTCTTAGTGTAAAAAATGTTGGTACATGTCACTTGATCCTTTGTCTCTTTTTTACATAGACAGTGTCCGCATGATGTTAACTTCTCTTTTCCACGCTTTGTTGGTCTTCTTGAGCGCAGCGAAAATATTTCTATGTCTATGCACGACCCAGTGTTACTAAATGAGAATAAAAATTCGCATCAGTCACACTGTTACCGGATGCGCTTTTTTTCCGAACGTGTCATACTGTACATGAACCAGTGTTACTAAATGATAATAAATATTCACATCAAGTCACACGGCTTACTCGTTGCGATTTTTTTTCTCAACCAGTCACAGTGTGACACGATTCAGTGTGACTTGTTGAGAATATGGGATAATAACCCTATGCTGGCAGCAGTAGTAACTGCTTACTGTTCCACAACTTGGTCAAAAGTAGTAAGTAAGTAAGTATGAGTGAAGGCCATACAAAGGGGTGTAATAATGAAATACATTTAAGTTATGTTCTTTGTATTTGATTATATTTGAGCAAATAAATCTCCTTATTTTTTTTAACTTACTTATTAAAATAAATAATTATGGAATAACACGATATAAAATCTATAATGGAAATGTAAAACATCAGGTATCTAATTTCATTGTATAAATACAACTACAATGATCATTTCATTCAATAGCCTCTAACTAATCTATAAAATATAGCCCCTTCATATACTCTTTTTCAAAGAAGGCGAGGGGGGATTACTGAAGTCCTTGAGAAGTGATTCTCCGGCTTTGTTTCTGTGGCGCAAATCGTTTTCTAAATGTTCGTCCAGCAAGCCGGCTTGTACATTTTTATCTAGGGTGACTAATCTTTGATTCGTATTTCTGTATTCTTCTACCAAACTGAGATTTTTCTTGATGCCGTCGACTAGTTTGACGACGGAGTATTCTCCCATGGCGGCGCCCTCCTGGAGCTTGGTCCCGGCGACCTTGGCGACGGCGCACTGCTTGACCTCGGAGACGAGCTGCAGGCACCACTCCCTCAGGTTGGCCACTATCGCGACGGGCCCCTCGTACTCGTTGGGCACGATGCCGTCCACCTCAGACTCGAAGAACGACAGCAGCGGGAACCATATCCTCGTCCTGAACACAAATAAAAATGAATTATTATTAGAAAAATACTTTGAATAACTTATAACTATGGAAAATTAAATCACGTAAGTAACTGTTGAGTTAGCTAGTGTCGTGCCTTTTAAAAGTACCTAATATTCATTGATATTTTTCTTCTTCTTCATCATCATCATACTAACAAGTGTTACTAGATGAGAAAAATTCGCATCGAGTCACACTGTTCATCATCATCATCATATCAGCCGCACGACACCCACTGCTGGGTATAGGCCTCCCCTAAGGATCTCCACGACGATCGGTCCTGCGCTGCCTGCATCCATTGGCTTCCCGCGACCTTCACCCTCACGTTGGTCCCCCTTGTCGGGGCCTACCCACGGAGCGTCGTCCGGTGCGCGGTCGCCATTCCAGAACCTTTCCGCCCCAACGGCCATCGGTTCTTCTCGCTATGTGTCCCGCCCATTGCCACTTCAGCTGAGCAATCCTTCGAGCGATGTCGGTTACCTTAGTTCTCCTGCGGATCTCCTCGTTTCTGATTCGATCACGCAGGGAAACGCCGAGCATGGCTCTCTCCTTTGCACGCTGGGTGACCTTGAGCCTCCTTATGAGACCCATAGTTAGCCATGTTTCACTGCCGTAAGTCATCACTGGCAACACACACTGTTCATAGACTTTCGTATTGAGACACTGAGGTAAGTCGGACGCGAAGATTTTTAGAAGCTTCCCGAACGCTGCCCACCCGAGTTGGATTCGACGAGAGATCTCTTTCTCGAAGTTGGACCTACCCAACTGGACTGCCTGTCCTACGTATACGTAATGGTCAACAATGGTCACACTGTTACTCGTAGTTAATTTTGTTCTCAACCAGTCATAGTGTGACACGTTGAGAATATAGGCGTTTTTCCCGCTCTCTCTATTGCGGTGATATTTTCTACATTTACAGTGGCCATCACATATTTAAAGTTACCAGTCGTTTTTCATACAAACGAGGTAACTTTGAAGCCTTGGTACTTCACCAAGATTGACCTAGCTGTGATCTGATGATGGTCATCTAGGGACTGAATGGGGGAGATTCAGATCACTATCACCCAACTGATCTGATCAGCATTCTAAGAGATATAAGAATCAGAGTTTTCTGTTTCTGGATTTCCAGACATTTTAATGCTAATTTCGCGGTTTTTTTTTAAAACATATCCTTATATTTCATAGAATGCTGATCAAATCAGTTGTGGGTGTGTATGGCGATCTGACTTTCCTATATTTACTCCCTAGATAGCCATCATCAGATCACAGCTAAGTCAATCCTTGGCGGAGAACAAAGGCTTCAAAGTTACCTCGTTTGTATGAAAATCGACGGTGTCTTCAATTATGTGACCGCCACTGTATGTATACGAGACAGGAGGCAGCAGTGAGGACCCTAATATGCGTCTAATGATGACAATCTTACCTAGAGGAGTCGCTCTGCATGAGGGCCTGGTTGTTGGACAGCGTGTGGTAGTAGAGGAAGAGGCGCGAGGTGATGTAGAACGCGATGAACACGTCGATCGAGTAGTGCTCGTGCGCCGCCAGGATGAAGAAGATCCCGAACATGTTCATCACCCACGTCAGGATGTGTAGAAGGTACAGGTTGCGAGATGTATCTGGAACACGCAATGATCATCTTTATAGCTTGACCGCAAGCGCTGTACCGCGCCTTGGGGGGCGACAGACGTGGTGGGGGGAGGGATAGCGGCAGACGTCTGCGGGAGGGAGAACAAAGGAGGCTGATTTGCCCCCGCCCTCACCGCGCACCAAGCAAGGCGCGTGCATGCTCGGCAAGCAAGCTTTATTATCCCTGTCAATTGGTAAGATATAGATTTTGTATTATTATCTTATTATTTAGTTATTTTTTTATATGTCTTGCACTTTATGTACCCGCTTACTATAAATCTCTGACGCCTCTTAGGTTGGCTGGAAGAGATCTCTTTAGAGATAAGTCCACCTTTGCTCACAATTATCATAATGACTTATGTAACAATTATTATTAGTGCAATAAAACTGCTGGAATCTTGTCACATTAACATCCGCAACTAAAAATGTCATGAAACAAGAAAATTATAATAGGTAATTTAATATCTTAATTATTGAATTATTATTTTCAATAAGATAGGGTCTAGGTATATAAAAAAAAATAGAATTGTTTTTCGTCTTTGAGGTTAAAATCATGGCCGCCAGGCGCATTACCAATTGACTGGGATAGTATAGTGGGTAATATCGCACGTGACTTCGTGCCGCGGTACAGCAAGTTTTATAGTGGGTAACATAAGAATAAATAAAACTTATTGTTTATTAAGTATTGTTTATTCTTATGGTGGGTAATATCAATTCAATTTTTTATCGTTTCCATTGTTCACAAGATCACAAGGTAAAAAAAAAATACAAAAAAAAATTCAAAGTCTCAAATATCGCACGTGACTTCGTGATGAAATTTTTGGCAATTATTTTGTTTTGGTATCCTGAGTAGTGGACGTCTTGTGACGTATAGCGTTTCACATTTGGCTACCAGCTGCAAATGAAACAAGAGACCTTTAGGAGTCACGGCTCTGCTTCAGTTGACGGAGTAAGCTTTGTTCATCGCGATAAAGACGCGGCTCCCGCAGTAACGTAGGAATTGCCAAATTTTGCTGCAGAGCGTACTATTTGAAATAGTTCCATCTCACTAACAAGAGATGTTTTAAATTAGCGGCTACTCAAATTAGTTGTTTTTGGTTCGCATTGACCACAGGATCCGGTACCTTGATTACGTAAAGCTGTTGCTAACAATTCTCGATTGAAATCGATTGAAAGCGCGGTTGCATTGCTGCTTTAGTTAAGATAGTTGTCACATTGGTTCTTTCTAAAGCAGCGATGGAACTACGATTTCTGTCAGAGTTGATTGCAACAAAGTTACGTAATTACCCCCCGGGACTGTATGTTCCCTGAACAGCTAATAAGCAAGCCAAAGATTTTTCGGGAA
Source organism: Agriphila tristella (assembly GCA_928269145.1). NCBI lineage: Eukaryota > Metazoa > Arthropoda > Insecta > Lepidoptera > Crambidae > Agriphila > Agriphila tristella. The sequence goes on along the minus strand of OV743436.1, from coordinate 21,129,659 downwards.
CCGTAATGGCAAGTCGGCTAGCGCGTAAGCCATACAGCCGCGCGTTTGTATGCTACAATAACTGGCTCATTTATATATCTACCATTATATATTATAAGTTAACGTTGATTAGGTATGGTGCGGTTGACGTAAATCAATGTTATCGTGTAAATCACGTTATTTGTCACGTTGCTTTACACATTTATAATGGTGTGCGTGTAATAGCAAAAAGTTGCAACAGCCATTTCTTATCATCATCATCATCATCATCATATCAGCCACACGACACCCACTGCTGGGTATAGGCCTCCCCTAAGGATCTCCACAACGATCGGTCCTGCGCTGCCTGCATCCACTGGCTTTCCGCGACCTCCACCAGATCGTCGGTCCACCTTGAGTCAGATAGGGAATGAATACCAAAGCGATTTCCGAGTGCAAACTTCAAAGTTCAGCATTTTGGTGAAAAACTTTAATTATTTAATATTATACAATTATATTCGGTTAGCGATGTCGGAGCTTTTAATGGCAGATAATTTGATCAATTTTATCGACAAAACCTCCCACATGTTGGGGTCTATCTAGGGTTGCCAGATCGGAACTCCAAAATATCTAGAGAATATTTGAAAATGTCGGGATTTTGCGTTTGTTGTCGGGAGAAAGAAATATTTAAAATTAAAAATATAACTTAAATGCCTGTATATAGTACATAAACGGCCACGCTGCGCGATTTTTAGTCAGTTTTATCCACTAATCTTGTAAGTTGTGATTTGTGATCTTGCCTGTCTATTGAAAAAAAAGGCCGCGCAGCGCGATTTTTAGTCAGCTTCATTCACTAATCTTGTAAGTTGTGATCTTGCCTGTCTATTGAAAAAAAAACGGCCATTTTTAGTTAGTTTCATCCACTAATATTGTGATCTGTGGTTTCTTACGCGAAAATTATTGTTTTCTAGAGAACTTTCAGACAGCAGTTTTTCCGGGAGATTTTTAGATTTTTCGGGAGTCGGGAGACCACTTGAAATTGCGGGAGAATCCAGGCGAATCCCGACCATCTGGCAACCCTAGGTCTATCCCATTCCCATCCCCTCTTCCTGTTAAATTTGACTTTTTATTTTAGATAGCCCTGCCGAAAAACATTAATTTCTTCGGATTTAATAGTCCTACAGTTATAAAAAAAATACTTTTCGAAAACTAACAATATCGCCTATTAATTAGGTGAAAAAATATTTAATGTAAACTTTTAAATTTAATACTTACGTCATAAAAAATTACAAAAGTAAATTTTAATCCAAAATTAGTGTGCTTTTTAGGGTTCCGTACCCAAAGGGTAAAAACGGGACCCTATTACTAAGACTCCGCTGTCCGTCTGTCTGTCTGTCACCAGGCTGTATCTCATGAACCGTGATAGCTTGTTGAAATTTTCACAGATGATGTATTTCTGTTGCCGCTATCACAACAAGTACTAAAAACAGAATAAAATAAATATTTAAGGGGGCTCCCAATTCCCATATAACAAACGTGATTTTTTGTCGTTTTTTGGTCATTTTCTAACAACAATAACTCTTGAAATATGCAACTCAGAGCAATGATTTTGATGTCGTTTTGTAGTTAATATTCATGTGTATTATAAAAATGCACATTAGTGTCCTAGTTTTTGAGATCTTTGAGAAAAACTAAAAAAGCACACTAATTTTGGATCAAAATTTACTGTAGTAATTTTTTATGACGTATTTAAGTTAAAAGTTTACATAAATATTTTTTTACTAAATAGGTGATATTATTAGCTTTCAAAAAGTTTTATAACTGTAAGACTTTTAAATTCAGAGAAATTAATATTTTTTGGCTGGGCCATCTAAAATAAAAAGTCAGAATTAAAATGCCGGTCATTCGAACAGGAGAAGGGATAGACCCCAACATGTAAAACCCCCCTAGGGTTTGTCGATAAAATTGATCATATTATCTGCCTTTAAATGCTCCGACATCGCTAACTAAACGCGAAAGTCCGTTTGTTTGTTACTTCTTCACGTCTTAACTACTGAACCGATCATCATGAAATTTTACATACACGTTGCCAGGGGTACAGAGAAGTACATAGGGTACCTTTCTTTCCGAAAAAAAGTATTGTTCCCGAGAGAGAGCAAAAAAAACTTTCCGCGCAGACGAAGTCGCGGGCGGTCGCTAGTATTGTATAATTATTTATGGTGGTACGCAATTAAGATTGAGGGAAAATACAAAATAACCTACTTCCTATTCTACATACATAAATATTTACATAGCTCGCCTGTCACTGCGTCACGTTTTAGCAAACACGTAGTAGTTATTTAACTGGACGCGTGAAGATAAAACGCCCAAATGTAAACAATAATCGACATCAAATAATGTTATCTCGTTTTCCTACTTTTAGTATTAATGTTTATCAATGCCAGCGATTAGTTTTCAGGTTAGTAGTATCTATCAGGAACAAGATATTACTAAGCTTACGTTAGCATGAGTTATGCACGCGTGACGCCAGGCACATCTTTGTTTATATTTACGCCGTAAACAGACAAAGACTTTTCTTATAGTTCGATGGCTTTGTCTTTGTCATATTGTTTTGAAATTGAGCCTTTGTTCCTTTACTAAAAAAAATCTTTGAACTGATATTAATCATCATAACTGTAAACATAAATTGCCTACCTATACCTAGATAGATAGGGGGGCGTCCATTAATCACGTGATGTTTTTTTGGCCAATTTTTAACCCCCCCTCCCCCCTGGTGATACATGGTGAGGTTTTACGTTAACCCCCCCCCCCCCTCTATAAATCACGTGTATTTTTTTTGGTACAAAATAATCTCAATGATTTCAGTTTTCGGTTAAAAGTCACGCGTTCAATGAAAAAAATAAATACACGTGATATCTCACTACATCCCCCAGTCCCCCCTTGTGATACTTCGTGATTTTTCAATTACCCCCCCCCCCCCTTTCGAGGCTCACGTGATTAATGGATGACCCCTAGGACTGCCATACCATGAAAGGTACAGGGAAAGAAAGATCTGGTACCACCCCTTCACTTGAGGATAATTTTGAGAAAATTGATAAAACTTATTTAACATTCTCGGATAATTATCTTTTTAAATACAGAGCCTATGCTATAATGATCCTTTAAATATAGGGTATAGGATCTTTTATGCATACAGCCATATTATATTTTTTTGAGTCGCATGTATACAATGATTCGTTTAAACTGTTTTTGGTTTCATGACCAATGAGCTTTATGAATTTGATACTTGATGGCATTGTTAACTCATAATCGGAAAAAAAATACAATGATCTTTTTTTCCCTGTACCTACCTTAATATCTGAGGTCGAGGTTCAAATAGACATACTCTAGATATACATAATAACTATTTTTTTAATCATGGTAAGCCCCGTTTGAAACCCCGTATTTAAACAGGCTTTGACACGCCTTATTGGATGCTACCACAATAGCTTAAAATACCATTGACTAACGCACAGCCATTTGACACCTCCAGAAACACTAGTGTTAAAAAAGTATTCTTTTTTGGGTCAGGCAGATCTAATTTGGCCAAGAAATGTTAACAGGGGGTTCATTAACTAACTCTATTGCAATTAATTCTAATTGAAACTAACAGAAATCACAGTTACGTTGCTGCTTTAGAGCAGCAATAATAATAATAAGTTTATTTCATATAATAGTGACTGCGATTTCTGTCAGTTTCAATCAGAAATTGATTGCAATAGAGTTACAAAATCAGCCCATGGGTACAGTACGAGGCATATATCTTGAAATTGTTTCGACGGAGTGGGGATAAGTTCGCGCATGTGCTCTTGTGAGCGACCAATAGCGCGTGCCCCTCACCGCTACGCATGCCCAAAATACGCGTTCCGCGCGATCCCCTCCCGATTTCAAGATATATGCCTCGTACTGTAGAAAGTTTCGCATTAACAATGCGTGGAACTTACATTCAGTGATAAAGAAGTTGAGTAGAGTGAGGGCCACAGTGTGTCCAGAGAACATGTAGTCGCCGCACGTGCGCACGCCGCGGACGGACATGCCCGCGCCGCTCCAGATGTCGTACGCCTGGCGCAGGCGCCGGCCCCACACGGTGAGGTCGTCCGCCGGCGGGTACGAGCGCGGCTCGCACTTCAGGTGGGAGCCAGGCACTGACAGTGATGTGATCAGCATCGTGAAGCAACGCAGTAGGAACACGGTGCCCGCCAGCGCGAAGAAGCGCCGTAGGATGATGAACCTGATAATATAAAACATATGTTACAAAACATAGTAAAATATATCTTTTATCATAAGACTCAAATCTGATAAAAATACTAGGTTTAAAAACAGAACAGATGGGCCCAAATGGCGATGAATAGATTCTTAGATAAAGATGGTTTAACAACATAGATATGGTAGGTACTAATCAATGACTATCATATCACACGTGACACATTAGTGATAATGCAAGCCACCATAATTCGGTTCAATGTTAGGAGCCATAGCTAAAGACCCATCTTAATGAGGAGTATGTTATGGAAATATATAGTAAATTTATTGATGACAATTTGATTTAATAAGACTATATGAGAAAATGAAACAATAGATATTTCATTGTTGTCCAGTCTCATGTAGCCACCTCACATTTGATGAATTAAGTTTAAAAGATACATGACAACTGTCAAAACTGTTTACTAAATAGGACAAGTAAGGAAAAACAGACTACATGCCATACACGTTGTTGTGGCCTGTGCTGCCTCATAATGATCATCAGGACAGGATCAATTGATAATTTCACTTTAGCATGTTGCAAAATTTTTTCAAACATTCAGAAATATTTATTATTGCCCCCCATTTATAAAGACCAGTGTGGAAACAACTAATTATAATATTTGTCTTAATCTATTAACATAAGTCTATAAATACATATTTTTTTCAATAATTACTCAATAGCCATTATTTTTATTACTTTTTGTTTTAGTTAGATCATAATGAGTGATGATATATTGTTGTTTGATGTCATACATAAACAATCACTTGATGAATAAGACAACCTTCAGTTTGTAAGTATGGTCCAGAGTTCAATCAGCGGGCATTGTTATCAATTTTATTGCCTTTGTTCATAAATATTTATAAATTTAGTTTTTCGAATGCAAAGTAATTTATAAGTTGAACTAATGGCCCAATTGTCCCAACTATTAGGTAATATGAGAGTAAAATTGGTATTTATTTTCATACCTTTTTTTAACAATGGAATTAATTCATACAGCTTTTGAATACTACAATAGTATTCATAAGTTTATATCATTTTACATTAAAATTATGTAAAGAGGTACAGATTGGAGATTCTAGTAATTCTAACATTTATAACAATAGCCTACATGTATATATTCTTTTTAAATTGCATGCGTCCCATGGTAAAATATGCGGTTATTTTCATGTATGACATCTTGTTGTACCATATTTTTGCAATAAATAATTATGGTTCCCTTTTCCTGAGTGACATCTAGGCTACTTTTGTGGTATGGTCGACAATGAGAAACCATAATTAATTACTCAACACTAAAGTGTCTTACAGTTTGAAACATGTATCAAAAAAGTTGCTTTGACAAAGTGGTAAGGCGTCAAGCGACTTTCATTACTGACTGTACCATGTGGACAAATCTTGAGTAAAAGCTAGGTAGTAAAGTTATATTTAGATGTTAAACCTTCATACATGGCAAAACTCTATTGATAAATAAAATAGGACATGCATATTTAAGAAAGGTCCCAGTTACTGTTACCTATGCTTGTGGAAGAACAGGACAGCTAGCCATATCGCCATCAAGAGAGAGCCTGTGATTTCACACATGTCAAATGCCCACGGAATGTGAGGTACATTGTCCAGAAATAGATCTGGAAGTGGCGGGTATTTCTTCATGTCCGGCACTTTGTCATGCACAATTACCATCACAACAGCTGTCACCCAGGTTACTAGGAACAGATAGCCTGAAAATTAATATCAAATAATAACAAAGTAAATAATCATTATGATGTGAAATTGCAACTTTTCTAACTGACAAAAACTACTTTAATTTCAAAGATAAAGTTACTACAATTAAAATATTCTCAAAAGGACTTTTTAGAGTTAATGGTATCATTATTTTGTTGACATGGTAAATAATGTAATTTATTAATAAACCTATGATGGTTACCTAATGCTATTGCAGTTTTCCACACCTCTGGTTTCAATTTGGAAGCTTTTACATCAGGAGTAAAAGTAGAAATATATTCACTATTGTGACCATAGGAGAAATCTTGTGGGATTTTTTTGTGAAGATTATAACTTAAGTGTGACAGGTTAGTACCAAGAAAATTTATATTTGTTGATGCATTTGAAAGCAATTGATCGTCACATAAGCCAAGTTCACACATAGCACTACGATTGTTTCTTTGTAACTTTTTCACCAGTAATATGAACCTTTTCCTGTCACCCAATTTCAGCTGATCAAACGGATATTCGTAGAAATCTCGATCTACAAACGAGAGCAGGCATTGTCCATCTATGTCGTGAATTCTACAAATTTCTATGACACAGCTAGATATCTTGTCTTTGTTTAACAAATCTATCACTTCTTTGTTAGTCCAATTCATAATATTTGATTCCATTGTTGCGGAATAAATAAAAAATTATGCGTAACAGAGGGACATTTGCACGACTGAAACAACTTGGAAGTAACGTCTTTATGGTACCAATTTTATCAGCTCTATCACTAGCAATTATCACAATCACACTAAAGTTTCAAGTAAGCGTGTGTTCATTATTTATGTTATTTATTTAATTTAGGTCTTTCTGTTTCTACACTATCGAATCGAATGCACGCACAAACAATTTATTTGACATATTTTGACATTGACAATTCGCTTTTGACGTTAATACTTGGGCTATATTCCGAATCACGATAAAATCGATGTCAGCGCTCACGTTATCTGTCAAACCCATACAAAATCACCGACTCGGAACGCATTTTAGTGCGCTGTCATCGATTTTAGTGTGATTCGGAATGCAGCCTTGACTTGACTAGAGATGTCCATTACGATGTCGATGATATCAGACTATCAGTAAACATAACAAAATTAAACACAATAATTATTAAGAGTGGGGAATGTCTGAAAAAAATTGCCTGATTTTTAGATGGGTAGGAATAAGAAATAAACTCCTTTATTAATAGGAAAAAGTTTCAGCATTGTTAGTTGTGTGAATAGATTTTAAAAAATAAAATAAATTCGTCTTCGTAAAAGTACGGGACAGGAGTAACAACAGAATGAAGATTAATTAGTCTTTAGCCACAACATGATGTATTAAAAAAAGTTTTGACACATTTTTTTAATTTTCACATTTCGCTATCACCCATTCCAGAGGGCCTAGTACGAGTTGTATTTCTCACCTCACTTTGCGAATAGTATCGAGTGAAAGAGAGGAAATCATGCGAGTGAGTGAACGAGTGAAAGAGAGGAAACGATAGTTAACTATTCGAAAAGTGAAGTGAGAGCAAAAAACCAACTCGTACTAGGCCCTCTGACTTGACTTTTTACTTAAGAAATGCCCGAGCAAGACTGTAGAATTTTTTATTTACTTATTGGGGCACAGATTAGATATTTGAAAAAAATGAGGATGCCAAAGATAAAAACCAACCATATAGGTGAATAAATGGGGATAGATACATCATAAAGGACCCCCTAAACGATCAAAACTGCTTGTCAATCATTTACATTGCACTGCTTGTCAATCACTTTTTGATCGTCTAGGAGCGATGCTTGACAAGCACCACAGAATAGATAGATCACCGTGACCAATCAAAAGTAGGCCACGCCCCCAAATGGTGATTGCTTGACAGAAAATGCTTGACCGTTTAGGGGGTCCATTATTCGTCGCATAATCTCATTAGAGCTTAGACTCTTAAGGACCCCCTAAATGATCAAAACTGCTTGTCTGTCATTTACATTGCACTGCTTGTCAATCACTTTTTGATCGATAAGGAGCGTTTAGGGGGTCCATTATGGACCCCCTAAACGATCAAAACTGCTTGTCAATCATTTACATTGCATTTAACATATTGGGGCGTTGCCTACTTTTGATTGGCCACGGTAATCTATCTATTCTGTGGTGCTTGTCAAGCATCGCTCCTAGACGATCAAAATGTGATTGACAAGCCGATGCCATGTAAATGATTGACAAGCAGTTTTGATCGTTTAGGGAGTCCATTAGAGTATTTGTTACTTGAAATAATAATAATAATAAAATATTCGTTTTATTTTTTTATTTTCACCTTGTATCACGACTCCCGCGTTGTCAGTATGAACTTCGCACTCCGTATTCTTGCAATAATCGAATTCCACTACCTATTACAAATAACTCCATTATAATGGTAAGTCAACCATGATTACAATACAACGCATTATTAATGTAATTGGGGTTTTTCAAAATGACAAAAACTGAAGGCACGATAGATGGCATTAGTAAAAATGTATGTGTCAATGTATTTTTTTTTACTAAGCTTCGAAGAGTACTCAGGTAGGCAGGCAGGCAGATGTAACCCTAAAATGTTTCTCTTTGGGCATTATATCAGCCAGCGAGCGCCTACTTTCCTCTTTGATACAGGTCGTTTGTTTTTATTAATAGCCAATTTTGAGAGCACTTCTCTAGACCTTGCAAAAAATGCTCATTTCACTGGCACTTTCTCATTCGGTTTTCGGAAGTTATGTGATTAACTTTATTGAAAATATAATTAAATTTAAGTAAATATATGTTAATGGCGCACCTATTGAATTGGTTGACGAGATATTTGATTTTTATATTTGAGGGTCCACCAAAATGAGGTTTGCAGCCACCGAAATCAGATTGCATATGATTTTATAGGGAAAATAAATAAAATTAACAAAAGCTGAGTAAGTACAAAATCTTAAATCAACATTAACAATGCTTTTTCATAGCAGTTATTAATTATTTCGTATCAACACAGCCATAATTTAAACTCACAAAAAACTAATAAAATGAAAGCTGCAACTTATCAGTTAAATATTTAGATTAAAAGGTGGACACAATAAATATTTTGCGTTAGAAGACGTAATTTTCTTTTAAAAACAATACATATTTTCTATTTCGACCAATGAAATCTGATTTCCATGGGTAATTTTCTGATTTCGGTACCATTTAAGCTACTGAAATCCACCGATATCAGAGCCACTGAATTCAGAAAACATCTATTTTTGCCAATTATCTCAAATAATAAAATATATATACAATTTTAATATAACGTTGGAATAACATCCTTATGGCTGTATTTTACAATAAACATTGAAATTTTGTTGAGACCAAATTAATGATAAATCATAACCAGTGAATTTAGAAACTGCCCTGACCTAAAACCCACCGAAGCAGACTTAGCTTCGTTTTTTTCCAATCTCGAAGCAGAGAGGCCGAGTGTCCCGTCCAGTAGCAGGAGTACACTGAAACAAGCGGTCAATCGTTGTGAGAACTTGCTAAAACAAATCAGTTATGATGTGCAGCATGGTTTGTTAGTGGCACAGAAATCATGTGAAAGTCAATGACACGTTAAACAATGCTCAATAGCTTTAGAAATTTATATGCTATATAATTCATTTGTAAAACTTAAAGTGAAAACCAACTACTTAGCTTGCCAGGAACATGTAAAACAGTGTCGGGAACTTGAAAAGTTTCAAGTTATTGTTTGTGAAGTGTTTGATTCTGGGAATGGAACACGCCACCGTCGTCACGAAAAGGAACTTTTCAAATGGCATTATTTCTCTGAAAATCAGTAAATGCTGTCATATTTTTTTTATGCTCTCCAGTTACCGTAAGGCGTAAGGCACAAAGAGGCTCTTTATTTATTTTAGAAATTTATCTTAACGTCTTCTTCGAATTAAAGCCTGAACACAAAAATCAATCAATTCGGAGAACTGCCCTTGATACTTCTCTTTCCATCAACGCCATCTAATGACGCAAATTGTTACTATTTTTATGTCACTTTAAGCCCTCATTGTCTCTACTTAAATTGCGATTATTTATCGATATAATCGTAATAGAAATAGTATTTTACATCCCTATCTTTGACATCTAATACGTTCCGAAACGAATATAATTAAGGTACTGTTACACATGCTCATTTTAAGCATGAAAGCATGCTTATATTGAGCAGTTGCTACTTACTAGCATGTGTCGGAATGTTGCTTAAAATTAGCATGCTCATTTCGAGTTTGCTTAAAAATCAACAGGCATGCGATTTTTGAGCATGCTACCTGCGGCGCGGGTGGAAGGGCGCGTGCTTTAAGCACGTTTAGGCCCTCCGCTGCCTTGAGCGGGACACGCGCGCGGGGCGACATAGATTAGAGCTTACTCATGCACTGCGCAAGCATCTGTCCGTCAAAAACCAGCAATCTATATTCCCGCGCCGTGTACCCGCGGCGGGATCCCGCTTAAGGCAGCGGAGGGCCTTAAACGGGTTTGCTTATTGAGCATGCTAGTATCGATCAGTGGTTCGCAATCTTTCTCTTTCTTTTCTTTTTTTGACGAGCTGATATAAGCTTCTGGATGCATTGCATCGCCAGCAAAAGGATGATCTTATTCAGCTCCATACGGGTAGCTGTTTGATTGTCCATGACTTTATTTGAACTGACAGAGAGCGAGGAAGCACGCTATAAAATGGCATGTGTATTTGAATGTTTGCTTTGAGCATGCTTATTCAGGAGCATACTTAAAAGTCTTAAAACTAGCATGCCTATTGCTAGCAAATGTAAACTGCTCATAAGCATGCTCCTATTGAGCATACTCAATAGCACGGTTTTAAGCATGCTATTTTAGAGCATGTGTAACAGTAGCAACATCTGAAAATGACTTTCTTCATAGATGTTGTCTGTACAAAAAGTGTATTTTGGTGCACACTTTTAGACTGAATTTTACAGACCGTAAAATTCAGAAAGTCCGAATTTCAGACAGAACATTACGTAAATAGTGCTCAACTGTGTACCTACGTAAGGCCGCTTATACACACTAAGAAAAGTCGCCGGTTCTACACGACAATAAATAATGTTGAAACCGCATGAGAGACTTTTTTATGCTATGACCTGCGGAATTTATACAAGGTGTTTGGTAAAAGCCTTATAAAGCCGAATATGGTAGATAGGGACCATCAAACTGGACAACTTTTACTATGGGACCAACTCTGAAATCGCGAAAAAAATATCAGCTGTTTCATACAAAAAATAATAACGAAAATATCAAAATGTATAGAACAGCTGATTTTTTTTTCGCGATTTCAGACTTGGTCCCATAGTAAAAGTAGTTCAGTTTGATGGTCCCTATCTACCATATTCGGCTTTATAAGGCTTTTACCAAACACCTTGTATAGGCTGTTTTCTCTTTGGTTCTTTACTGTCAAATAAAATAATAAAATAATACAAATAAAGATTTTTTACGATTGCCGAGAAAGATGTCGCAGTGGCATTCGACGGCAAAAAAGCAGAACTTCCGGCCTCGATAAGGTATTTTGAAGATAAGGCGGAAGGAAGACCGGCGGGCTGATTATCTAATTAGGCCGTCCGCTGCCTTAAGCGGGATCCCGCCGCGGGTACACGGCGCGGGAATATAGATTGCTGGTTTTTGACGGACAGATGCTTGCGCAGTGCATGAGTAAGCTCTATCTATGACGCCCCGCGCGCGTGTCCCGCTCAAGGCAGCGGAGGGCCTTAAAAACCACCTAGCGACATTAGCGTATAGTTGGCAGCCTCACCATGGAATTAGAAGGTTTTGACTATGTCAAAAAATTGTTAATAAATAGTGATAAATAGTGAACTCTACCATATAAATAGTGATACTATGATTCAAAAGATATTTGAGTATCTTGGTGAGGCTGCAAACTTGACGTCAAGTTGGCAGACACCTTAAGAAATACAGTTCGTATCATTATGATTTATATGCCAAAAAATTGTTAGAAAATAGTGAATCGTATACGCAAAATTTCAATAACATTGCTTCAATACAAGCCGATATATTACGGTCTCTAAGTGGGCTGCTAACTTGACGTTTCAGACAATAGCGATTCCAGAGAAACGGGTACAAGTTTTAAACAAATGAATATATCAAAAAATTGTTAGTGAAATTGTGATTCCTACGATATAAATAAAACAAGAATTCTTCATTGCTATTTTCTAAAAATCGAATGTTAACTTTTACATATAATACTCTGAATAGGCTGTCGATCAATATTGAACTTTGCTCCACAGTAATAAGGTTCAAACTTCATTGCAATCATGAGGTGAGTACTATCAAGCAAAAAAGTGAGATTTATATTTTTAGCCATATCCTCGAATTATTATTACACTTGTTTTATTAATTAAGTGTTGGTATCAAACAATAACGATATTCATTAATAACAATAATATTCATAACAATCTCTCGGAAAAGATTGTCAATTTCTCAGTTATAATTTAACGTTAGGTGCCTATTTATGTATTAGGTATTATTTTACTTAATCATTTTTGAAATTCAAAAAGGCAAATCATAGCGTGCCAACCCTTACACTTTTAGTCGTTGCGTCAACTGTCTATTTTTACGAACGGTGGCTTTTGCGCCAACAATAAAGGCGATGATCGACTGTATAAAGACTACTCGTTAGTAGGCTGTGCTGTGGTCAATACCCTACTCTTAATTCAATATTATTAATTCAGGAGAAACTATTAATATTTTCTACTTATATTACTTCCTACCCACTCACATACCAACTGATACTCATTTTACTATAAATCTCACCAAATAATAATAATAATAATACTATTATTCTACCTAATACATAAATAGGTACCTAACGTTAAATTATAACTGAGAAATTGACAATCTTTTCCGAGAGATGGCGCTATTGCTATGATTGTTATTAATGAATATCGTTATTGTTTGATACCAACACTTACTTAATAAAACAAGTGTAATAATAATTGGAGGACATGGCTAAAAATATAAATCTCACTTTTTTGCTTGATAGTACTCACCTCACGATTGCAATAAAGTTTGAACCTTATTACTGTAGAGCAAAGTTCAATATTGATCGACAGCCTATTCAGAGTATTATGTAAAAGTTAACATTCGATTTTTAGAAAATAGCAATGAAGAATTCTTGTTTTATTTATATCGTAGGAATCACAATTTCACTAACAATTTTTTGATATATTTATTTGTTTAAAACTTGTACCCGTTTCTCTGGAATCGCTATCGCCTGAAACGTCAAGTTAGCAGCCCACTTAGAGACCGTAATATCTCGGCTTGTATTGAAGCAATGTTATTGAAATTTTGCGTATACGATTCACTATTTTCTAACAATTTTTTGGCATATAAATCATATTGATACGAACTGTATTTCTTAAGGTGTCTGCCAACTTGACGTCAAGTTTGCAGCCTCACCAACGTGCCGGACTACAGCTGGGCCACAAAAAAAAAGTTGGAAATCTGACTTTTTGACTATGCCATGATGAAGTCGATAATTTGTCGGAATTTGTCGCCAAAAATCAGAATTTGTCGGTCTTGCGTTTAGGAGATACGTGTGGCTCAGCTGTAGAGACGTCTCTACAGCTGGGCCACACAGATCTCGAAAACGGAAGGTCGTAGCGAAAATCTGATTACTCGTATGTGTAGCCGGTAATTTGTCGGATTTTGTCGCCAAAAACCAGAGTTTGTCGGTCTTGCGTTTAGGAGATACGTGTGGCTCAGCTGTAGAGACGTCTCTACAGCTGGGCCACACAGATCTCGAAAAAGGAAGGTCGTAGCGAAAATCTGATTACTCGTATGTGTAGCCGGTAGTTTGTCGGATTTTGTCACCAAGAACCAGATTTTGTCGATCTTGCGTTTAGGAGATATGTGAGGATACGCTGTGAAGACTTTTCTACCTGGATCTTGAGAAAGGAAGGTCATAGCGAAAATCTGATAACTCGAGTGTGTAGCCGTTAGTTTGTCGGAATTTCTCACCAAGAATCAGATTTTATCGATCTTGCATTTATGAGATATGTGAGGATGCGCTGTGGAGACCTTTTTACCTGGATCTCGAGAACGAAAGGTCGTAAACGTATCCTCACATATCTCCTAAACGCAAGATCGACAAAATCTGATTCTTGGTGACAAATTCCGACAAACTAACGGCTACACACTCGAGTTATCAGATTTTTGCTATGACCTTCCTTTCTCAAGATCCAGGTAGAAAAGTCTCCACAGCGTAGCCTCACATATCTCCTAAACGCAAGATCGACAAAATCTGGTTCTTGGTGACAAAATCTTACAAACTACCGGCTACACATACGAGTAATCAGATTTTCGCTACGACCTTCCGTTTTCGAGATCTGTGTGGCCCAGCTGTAGAGACGTCTCTACAGCTGAGCCACACGTATCTCCTAAACGCAAGACCGACAAACTCTGGTTTTTGGCGACAAAATCCGACAAATTACTGGCTACACATACGAGTAATCAGATTTTCGCTACGACCTTCCGTTTTCGAGATCTGTGTGGCCCAGCTATAGAGACGTCTCTACAGCTGAGCCACACGTATCTCCTAAACGCAAGACCGACAAATTCTGGTTTTTGGCGACAAATTCCGACAAATTATCGACTTCATCATGGCATAGTCAAAAAGTCAGATTTCCAACTTTTTTTTTTGTGGCCCAGCTGTAGTCCGGCACGTGCCTCACCAAGATACTCAAATATCTTTTGAATCATAGTATCACTATTTATATGCTATAGTTCACTATTTATCACTATTTATTAACAATTTTTTGACCTAGTCAAAACCTTCTAATTCCATGGTGAGTCTGCCAACTATACGCTAATCCTAGCGACTGGTTGCAGTTCACAGATGATCGTGATCCATTGCTACTTCTTTTTGGGTAAAAAAAAAACATACCAAAGAAAAGTGGCAATGTATGTCAAATGCAACCGGTCGCTAAATAGTTTCTTTTTAGATAATCAGGGTGCGGGGCTTTATTGTCTAATTTCAAAATCTATCGCAATCGCTTTCAGGATGTGATACATTGATGCTTTTTTAGGCACAAATATAAACTTACCAAAGAAATGCAGCAATGTGTCACATCCATCTGTCAAATGAAAGCGATTGCGATAGATTTTGAAAGTTAGACAATAGGGAATATGCATAAGTCACCGATTTTGATGAAATTGAGCTTGATCGGTGCGGACACTTATAAAAACATGATGGAACAGGAAAAAAAATAAAAAAAATGTATTAGGGTGGATATGCCTAACTCCAGCCCCCCCCCCCTAACACCAGCCCCCAAAAGATTTTGGCTTGCTTTAATTAAAAAACAATAAAAATCGGAAACTCTTTAATGGAGCCACACCCCTTGTTAATCCTCTACCTTTTAAAATCACTATTACCCCGTCACGTCACCTATAATTCACACAACGAGCAATAATGTTCACCAAGACCGAGTAGAGGTGACTATGTTTGAAAAACAGCATAAAATATCAATCGATGCGAACTTTGGGAAGTGTGTTTACGAAGGCAAGATGCAATTTTTTTAGGTTTTAAGCTTTGATACTACTAATAGATTAGATATATAGCGTTTTGACATTACTAGTTTGTAATTAAATTTACTAATTTCGAAAAAAATTGGGGGGCTGGAGTTTGACTGTATTTAACTTTCGTTTAAGAAATCAAATTCATCTTAATTTGCTCGTCTCAAAGTTGGAATTTGTAGTGCTATTCACTAGAACTACTAACCCTGCACCCAATGACCTAATTACAGCCGGGTGAATAATGTTCATTTCCTAAGTTATTGGTTCAGCAAATTAGGGGCTGATATTAGGATATGTATGAGAACCTAACTCCAGCCGGTCATCTTACTTTACGGCAATATACAGGGTGTTCTCAAATATGATTTTAATTATTTTGTTTTCTTTTTTAATATTAGACGTAAAAAGTAATAATAATTAAAATCATACTTTTCTTCACTCATAGAAACAGAAAATAAATTCAATATAAAAAAATGTATATTGAATTCTACGTCTTGGAAAACGCTTAAAAAAGTTTCAAATAATTAAAACGATTTCACACTCGTTGATTATATGTTTATTAAATCAAAGTTCACTTTTTGTTACGCCATTTTCAATATATGTATATTCTAAATTGATTAATATCTACAGGAGAGGTGTAAGTTTCAATGACTTGCTATGGGAATCACAATTTATAGCCTTTAGTGTTTTATTATCACTATTGAGAGTTACCAAATTATATTTTATTTTATTTTATACTAACATGGTTGTATTATTTTAGAACACCCTGTACCCGGCTGGAATTAGGGAGTAAAGCGGCTGATATTAGGGCAAAGGCGGCTGGAATTAGGCTTTTTCGCCCTTCGGACATTTAAACGCTTCTCAATTTTTTTTCCACAAAATTACGTGAAACTAAGTACTATTTTCGTAATAAAGATGAATCAACCTACCTAAAACTGTATCAACAATATTTTTAAGATAGCAATTGTGGCAACAACAGAGATTCAAAGTTGAAAAATCCTTGGGGGGGCTGGTAATAGGCATATTCACCCTATTTTAGTTTTATCACACGATGAAATCAGGGGAAAATAACGATTTTTTTTTTCATTTTCGGATATAATGCACTTTGCAGTTTGCAGTCAGATAGAATATCGAATAAGAAATAATATTTTGTATGACACATATGTACTTAAACGCAAAATTTAGGGAGATAATTGAAGATTATTGGCTAACTCCATATTAAACGCGCCGAAACACACAAATCTCTATTGCAGCCAAAAAACTTATTCTCAGCAATTTTCGACATTACAAGTCGAAAGTCTTTGGAATCTCTACAATTTATTGACTTTTTCGAGATATTTCGAATTTAACACTGTGGCACGCGCCCGATGTCTGCCTACAAGAAACGCAACGCTGTTTAACATTGATTACTGTTGGCTTAGTCGGTCACCCATCCCGAACCCGACCTTTTTACAAAGTTGTTTAACATATGTTATCGAAGTCTCAAACAGTCACCCATCTCATAGGTACCCAGTCTTTGAAATTGTTGTTTAAATTGATTACTTCTGGCATCGTCGGTCACCCATCCCAAACCCAGCCTTATTTTTTTTTTACTTTCGTCGCATCGCATTCACAAACGGTCACCCATCCCACACCCGGCCATTTCCTAAAATTGCTTAACATTCATCATCACAGTCCCAAATGGTCACCCATCTAGTAAATGGCAACCGCCCTCTCCAAAAGTAGCTTAACATTCGTTATTGCTGTTCCAAACGGTCACCCATCTGAGACGGGTGACCATTTTCAAAGTGGTTACCAGATGGTCACCCATCCCAAACCCAGCCTTATTTAACTTTTTTTTCGTCGCATCGCAGTCACAAACGGTCACCCATCCCACACCCGGCCATTTCCTAAAATTGCTTAAAATTGGTCATCGCAGTCCTAAATGGTCACCTATCTAGTAACCGGCCTCTTCAAAAGTAGCTTAATATTCGTTATTGCTGTTCCAAACGGTCACCCATCTCGTACTCGGCCTTTTCAAAAGTAGCTTAACATTCGTTATTGTAGTCCCAAATGGTCACCCACCTCATAAGAAAGAGGCAATTCGACACTTCGACTAACGTAATGTTCGAGATATTCAATCTCTACTGCTATCGACCACACGTTGCATGTCGAGGGCTAGCCATCGACATATCTCTATGGTGACATTTCGAGAATACCAAAAACAGTTTTGAATAGACAAAATGGCGGATCCGCCATTTTATTTCGACATATCTCTATTTCCCCCTTGGCCCCCGGGGCCGATTCTCACGCGATAGACAAAATGTCGAAATAGAGATATGTCGAAATAAAATGGCGGATCCGCCATTTTGTCTATTCAAACCAGTTTTTGTTATTCTCGAAATGTCACCATAGAGATATTTGTACTATATGTATTCTGTGGAGATATGTCGATGGCTAGCCCTCGACATGCAACGTGTGGTCGATAGCGGTAGAGATTGAATATCTCGAACATTAAGTTAGTTGAAGTGTCGAATTGTCTCTTTCTTATGAGATGGGTGGCCATTTGGGACTACAATAATGAATGTTAAGCTACTTTTGAAGAGGCCGAGTACGAGATGGGTGACCGTTTGGAACAGCAATAACGAACATTAAGCTACTTTTGAAGAGGCCGGTTACTACATGGGTGATCATTTGAGACTGCGATGACAAATGTTAAGCAATTTTAAGAAATGGCCGGGTGTGGGATGGGTGACCATTTGTGACTTCGATACGACGAAAGTAAAAAATCTTTAAATAAGGCCGGGTGTGACATGGGTGACCATCTGGTAACCACTTTGAAAATGGTCACCCATCTCAGATGCGTGACCGTTTGGAACAGCAATAACGAATATTAAGCTACTTTTGAAAAGGCCGGTTGCCAGTTACTAGATGGGTGACCATTTGGGACTGTGATGAGTGACCGTTTGTGACTGCGATGCGACGAAAGTAAAACAGCTTTAAATAAGGCCGGGTGTGAGGTGTGAGATGGGTGACCATCTGGTAACCACTTTGTAAATGGTCACCCATCTCAGATGGGTGACCGTTTGGAACAGCAATAACGAAGCTACTTTTGAAGAGGCCGGTTGCCAGTTACTAGATGGGTGACCATTTGGGATTGTGATGACAAATGTTAAGCAATTTTAGGAAATGGCCGGGTGTGGGATGGGTGACCGTTTATGACGCGATGCGACGAAAGTAAAAAAAAATAACACTGGGTGTGAGATGGGTGATGGGTGATCTGGTTACCACTTTGAAAAAAGGTCGGGTTTGGGATGGGTGACCGACGATGCCAGAAGTAATCAATGTTAAACAACGTTTACAAAGACTGGTTATGAGATGGGTGACCGATTGAGACTTCGATAACGAATGTTAAACAACTTTGTAAAAAGGTAAGATTCGGGATGGGTGACCGACTAAGCCAACAGTAATCAATGTTAAACAGCGTTGCGTTTCATGCAGGCAGACATCGCCATCGGGCGCGTGCCACAGTGATATAGCATAATTCTAAATATCTCGAAAAAGTCAAGAAATTGAAGAGATTCCAAAGACTTTCGACTTGTAATGTCGAAAATTGCTGAGAATAAGTTTTTTGGCTGCAATAGAGATTTTAGTGACATTTTCAATAGAGATTTGTGATTAGAGATAATCTCGAATTCGAGAAATGTCGCAGTGCGCGAGAATAGGCCCCCTCTGAAACGTGATGTGTGACGTCATCGTTTTGTATGGAGCGTTTTCGGCGGGTGCTGCTGCGCGCTAACTTCAAGTAACTATATCACGAGAAAAAAACGCAAGAGAAAAGTTTTAATATTACAGTTAATCTTCTCACGCATTATACTTTTGATTAAGATTAAAAAAAAATTGATGCATATTCCCTATTGGCCGATTGTTCGATATAAAGCGTAAAATTAGTGATCTCCTGTTTCAAGGAGAGGCGGATGAAGAAAAAATATTTTCCGACTTGGAAGCAGCAGAAGAATACAGACGCCGGTATCATAAGGTACAAGCAAAATTATCTACAATGTTGTATGTTGACATGACTGTTGGCGTTTGCCAAGAGTTTAGACGGTGTTAGTGGCACTGGCACGGTTAAGCGTGTAGATAATGTACAAACCTTTAAATTGCCCGTATTAGAACTAAAGAAATTTGACGGTCAACCCATGAACTGGATTACATTTTGGGGACAGTTTAGTTAGAAGAATCCACGAGGACAATCGCATAGATGATTTCGATGAGTTCCGATATTTGCTTCAGTCCACAGAGCCATTTTCAAAGGCGAGACAGTTCATTGAGAGTTTTCCGCCCTGCGGAGAAAATTATAGTCGCGTCTTTAATGAGTTTAAAGAGAGGTTCGCACGGGACGATTTGCTCATAGAGACTTATATTAGAAACCTTTTGAAGCTGATAGTACACCCAAAAGAGCATGGATCCTTGAGTGATTTATATGACACATTATCCTCACACCTTCATGCTTTGGAATTCCTTGGGGTTACTGCAGACAAGTATGCGGCCATGTTATTACCGATGGTTGAGTCAGCGATTCCGTTGGAGATCCTTAAGGCTTGGGAGCGAAGTCGCGATAAGTGTAGGCGGCCATACCTGAAAGAGTTGCTAGCGTATATAAAAGCGGAAGTCGAGAGCGAGGAACGACTTTCTGCCGCAAGACATGGATTCGGTAGCCAAGCTAATACGTCAAAACAGCCTACAGCCGCTTGCATAGTCGCGCAGCCAAAGGCACAAGAAGACACGACTGTTCCAGGAACATGTACGAAGCTATTGGAGTGCATATTTTGCCAAAAAGGACATCCGTCAGTGGAGTGTACCAAGCTGGCAAAGTTGACACTTAACAAAAAACGGGAGCTTCTTAAGGAAAAAAGAGCATGTTATATCTGTTTCAGAATTGGTCACGGCGCCAAAACCTGTCGCAGCTTCCCGAGTTGCATGATTTGTGCTCGACGACATTTCGGCATCATGTGCCCTGGGTTAGAAGCAATACAGCAAGCACAGAAGTCAGAGGACACTAAATCACAAAATCATGCCGAAGCTAAAACCACTCTCTTACAGACTGTACCGGTTAGAATTTGTTATAACGGCAAAAATGTAGTAACAAGAGCCTTATTTGACAGCGGCGCGCAGAGGTCCTATGTAACCAACGATATAGCTAATCATCAAATTTACAAAATCAATCAATCAATTTACAAAATAAAAATACTAAATGTCAATATTTACAAAATTGGTTTTTCGAGGTTAGATATATGAGAAAATTACATATGATTTGAGATATATTTTATGAAAAATATTAAACCATATTGTATCTGTAGGAGCCCAAACTTGGAATATTTTGAAAATAATTTTTTGGTTTAATTTAAAACAAGTGGCTGAAATGTAACGATGTGGCTCAGAAAGCCCTTTAATTGGATACCACACATGATAGGTTGTACAAAAAAACAATTTTCCCATACAAAAAAATATGACAGCATAACTCTTTTCCTAAGGGAAGAAATTTTAAGAAATGCGGGCCCAAAATATTGTTTTGAATTCAAGTATACTTGTCCCAAACAGCTATGTTGTACATTGATTTGCGGTTTTCCATTGATTTTGAGCTCGTACGCGACCACTATAAAACACAATTAAAATAACATTCACATTAATTTGTAAAACTAAAGGTACCTATTACAAGTCGACAGCAAATTACCAAATGACCGAAGTCAACAATTTTATTAATTACGAGCAACAAACAAAAGAGACCACAGCATATGTTACACTCGATGTACATCGAGTGTAACATAATGCTGTGTATATGTATGTATGGTATAGAATAGATAAATATAAACAACAAAGTATAAAAAATAAGATTTATTAGTAAGTAAGACAAAGAAAATTACCAATGTAGTTAAAAAATCACATAAGTACCCCCGCATTGTCGGCTACGCTAAGCGGTCAGGGGGGTAATTACGTAGCTTTGTTGCAATCAACTCTGACAGAAATCGCAGTTACATCGCTGCTTTAGTAAGAACCAATGTGACAACATCTTATTAAAAGCAGCAATGCAACTGCGCTTTCAATCGAGAATTGTTAGCAACAGACTACGTGATCGCGGGCCTGAACGCACTCTCGTCACTATAGGTAGACCGGTTAAATGAGTCCTCGCCCGCGGACCACAGGGGCGCGGGGGGGGGGACGGGACGGGACGAGATCGGGGAGGATACGGGCAGCGAACGCCCGCCCCTCTCACGGTCCCGTTCTCCCCCCCGCACCCCTGTGCCCCGCGGGCGAGGACTTATTTAACCGGTCTACCTATAACCGCTTAAATGTTCCATTACACAACGTGTCGGACTACAGCTGGGCCACAAAAAAAAAGTTGGAAATCTGACTTTTTGACTATGCCATGATGAAGTCGATAATTTGTCGGAATTTGTCGCCAAAAACCAGAATTTGTCGGTCTTGCGTTAAGGAGAGGCTCAGCTGTAGAGACGTCTCTACAGCTGGGCCACACAGATCTCGAAAACGGAAGGTCGTAGCGAAAATCTGATCACTCGTATGTATAGCCGGTAATTTGTCGGATTTTGTCGCCAAAAACCAGAGTTTGTCGGTCTTGCGTTTAGGGAGATACGTGTGGCTCAGCTGTAGAGACGTCTCTACAGCTGGGCCACACAGATCTCGAAAACTGAAGGTCGTATCGAAAATCTGATTACTCGTATGTGTAGCCGGTAGTTTGTCGGATTTTGTCACCAAGAACCAGATTTTGTCGATCTTGCGTTTAGGAGATATGTGAGGATATGCTGTGGAGACTTTTCTACCTGAATCTTGAGAAAGGAAGGTCATAGCAAAAATCTGATAACTTGAGTGTGTAGCCGTTAGTTTGTCGGAATTTGTCACCAAGAATCAGATTTTGTCGATCTTGCGTTTAGGAGATATGTGAGGATACGCTTACGACCTTTCGTTCTCGAGATCCAGGTAAAAAGGTCTCCACAGCGCATCCTCATACAAAATTCTGGTTTTTGGCGACAAATTCCGACAAATTATCGACTTCATCATGGCATAGTCAAAAAGTCAGATTTACAACTTTTTTTTTGTGTCCCAGCTGTAGTCCGTCACGTATGAACACATGAACATGCACACAAGTGCGTGACGTGTATATCATGGAAGAGTTAAGAGTATGTTGGCTGCGGCGGCCTGCACCTAGACCGCCTATCTCTAAAGCGATAGCGATAGCAATGCTCTATTCGTCCTTGTCATATCATAACACGATGACAAGGGCGGACAGTGCACTGACGTCATAAACCAAAGCAGTAGTCTAAGCTATAGAATTAGGCGGTAGACCCGCTGGGCTTGCAATCTCGACCTGAGGAGTTATTCACGATTGTCGGAAACCAACTTTCCGAATCGAATCGGAAAGTCTATAGTCTTCGATCTTATTTCTACCGTATGCTACCAAACTTTGTAAATGCATTGCGCTTCCCCGTCGGAAAGTGAATCGAATGCCAGTCGAATGTATTTGTAGCTGTAATATCGGAGGATACGGACTCGAATCGAATGCTTTCGAGTAGATTTCCGACAATCGTGAATAACCCTACCGCTCCCCTAACCAAAGTAAGTAAAATTTGCAAATTTTCGTTATCTCTCCGCTTCGAAACATGTATGGATTTGACGTTTAAAAATTCGATTGTTAACGAAACCTTATGTCAATCCTATACATGTTTCGAAAGCGAAGCGATAACGAAGATTTGCAAATGTTACCTTGGCTAGGCCCTATGGATGTTAACGAATTCGGTCAATCTGTCATACCGACCAACGCCAATTGGTTGATTTGTCATACCGATCAAATTTTAATTGGTCGCCATTACGACCGAATTATCGCCATTAATGTCGAGACTGCAGAACCGGCGGCCAAATGCGACGGGCACTAATAACTGGCAGTAATTATCAAATAGTTTTACTGAAACAGCAGCAAATTAGACAAAATACTGAATACTTAATATCATTAATTCATGTTACTAATACAAGTAACAATTACAATTACACAGTTCACAGTAACAATTACAAATAACAAAAACTGGAATATCACATGTCATCACATTAATCATGTTTAACATATTTATCATTATTGTGATCTTATTATAACAAATTTAAACAATTAAATGCACACAGGAATATTAGGTAACATTTTAGTATTTGAAGTTGAACTTCGTCTGGAGGAGGTATTTGACGTTCACTTGCGCCACATCGTAAACGATAAATCTGTAGAGGCGTGTTTAGGAAATCATATCGTCCATATTTAGTGTAAAAATTACACTGAGTGTCGCGAGACAGAATATGTCGATAAAATTAAGTCGCGGTTCGTACGCTAGGCATTATAGCCAATGGGGAATGTCCGAAAAAAATCAAATTGGCCGAATTTTTTTTTATAGGTAGCAATAAGCTTCCTTAGTAATAGAAAAAAGTTTTAGAATTATCGGTTGAGTCCCTACAAGCACCTCCGAAGCGCTTCCCTTTCTGTCGCGTAGCTCTATCTCAACCGACACATGACACCCCTCGTGCGCTGGCTCGACTGAGTCAGCCGCGAGCAGTCGGCTATAGTCCGTGCCAGATAAACGTGCATGGTCATTGCCCTCTCTGTACCAAGAATTCTTGAAATTTAGCGGTAAATATCGTTCTTCATACTAAACTGTCGATAACATAACATCGTTTCACGTTTCAAAATGCACAGGGTAGGTAACAACATAAAATTAAGAATTAGTAGGACATGTGTAATAAAAATTATACATCATTCATTTTTTATTTTTATTCATCATTCACAATATATTTTATTATTGTTAATAATAATAAAGCGAAATACCTTCTAATAAGTTAAAAACTAAAGCAATTAACCCACTAAATAATACCCCAACGCAAAAAAGAACATACTGCCTTTGTATTTTCCTGCACCGTATGACGGTGAGGGCAATGACCGTTTATGCACGTTTTACTGGCACGACCTATAATATAAAAGTTTAAGGCGCCGTATTACCCACTACTAGCGCCACCGATACATTTATTTTTATTACTCGTAAGCAAAGTCAATATTTAAAAGAAGCTAAGATCATGCCCTCCTAATTTAGTCTTTAATATTTTTTTAATAACTCGTCAACAGTTTGCATTCTTTCTGTAAGTTTTAAAATCCAATCTGGCCTAGTGTTTGAGTTAAAAGGATTTTAATAGTAATTTCGGCATAATGTATCTAGATACATTATGCCGAAATTACGTCGCGTTTTTTTCATAATAAGTATCTAGACACACTATGCCGAAGTTACGCGACCGAAGTTCGGCGGTAATGCTTTTATTGTGAAAAAAACGACGTAATTTCGGCATTATCTGTCGTCAGTCATTCAAATAGCATTGCAGGCGTAATATTGCCGAACTTCGGGCGCGTAACTTCGGCATAGTGTGTCAAGACACTTACAGAAATAATGAAAACTGTTGAAGACTTATTCAAAAAATATTAAACACAATTTAAGAGGACATGATCTGAGCTTTTTTGGCTGAATAAATAAATAATGGCTTGGTTTACGAGTAATAAAAATAAATGTGCTGACGGCTCTAGTAGTATGTAGTAGGGGAGTGAGAGTCCCCTCGTGGAGTCCGTAACGCCAGCAGGAAAGGAGCTCCTAGAGGGAAGCGAGTTTGATGAATAATTTGTGCGCAATTCGGTGTAAATGTGCGCCAAATAAAAAAATTGTGGGCCTTATACTTTTGGAATAAAACGGGAAAAACGAATTCTGCTGGGGTAACGGTGCTCCAGCAGGAAGAATCTAAACTAATGATCGGAGAGAAATAAAAGATATATGGGCGGGTAGCTTGATACTAGCAGGAAATGTGCGCCAAATATAAAATTTGTGGGCCTTATAGTTTTGGAGATATTTGATTTCCTGCTGGCGTAACGTTTTGCCAGATCCCAGATCTCGGAAACTACTAAATGTGCGATCTTACAGTAAACACATATAAGTAGCTCCTAATTTGTGCTATTTGTGCGGTAGAAAACATTTCAAAAATATTCACAGATTTTGAAGTAATCAGACATTTTCTGAAAACAGAAAAAAAATTCTAGCGTCTAAACTACCATAAATAAAGAAACTAAAAACGGTGTTCTATTCTTCTTATTATTTCTCATTACCATAAAAATTTTGAAAACCGCACATTCACGCGTCTTTAAATAATACCCACATGAAGGTGAGACTGACCATGTCATGACTTTGACGGTCAGCAGGATAAAAATATCAGAGATTATTTAGATCCTGGCCCAAAGAATAATTTGTGCGGTTACTGAAGTACATGCTCTGAAAATTTCAGCTTCCAATTCTTCGTATTAAAGGAAATATCAATTAAAATCCAAAACAACTGTCAGTACTCCGATTAAGCGACCAAATTCGATAGACCACAAAAAAGCGACGTGTTCATACATATTGATGACCTCTTTAACTTTGTTGTCGAACAGGTTTTACACGTCACGTCTACGTACATTTAAGTGAAAAAGTGATTTGAGTGAGTGCTTTTATTTAAATAACGAATGAAGTTATTTCTGTTTCATTTCATTTTTACTTGAATTGAATGAATTTTAACCAATGGGGAGGAAAAGCGCAATTTTATCCCGATAGGTGGCGTCTTGTCGTTGGTACCGAGCCGCCTCAAAGAAACTGTCAAAACATATGGGAATCTCTTGGAGTATTGCACTTTTTAATTTTATACTGAGAAAATGCCGCATTGTTATGCATGTAACTTGTAAAATATTGGAGTTCATCGATTTCCCAGTAACAAAAAAATAGTGGGCAAAAAAATATAAAAAAAAAATGCTTTTTCCTCGATTTTCTCCTTTGCTGAGCCTGAGAAACATTATAAATCAAAAGGAATGTTTCATGAATTTGATGAAGCTTCGCCAAAATAAAACAACATTTGAATTATAACAGCTTTGTTCTTTAATATTTCAACCTCAGCAGTTTCTAACATATTTATAACTTGGATTAATTTGATAGGTATATCAAATATGGAATAAGCCCAATATTGGGGCCAAACAGAGAATTAATAGAATTTTATATGCCAGAGTCATTCAAGAAACTTAAAATAATAAAATAAATATGATAAAACGGTTCGTGTAATTTTGGATGGTACAGAAATTCCAGTACAGAAACCTGAAATTACTATTGCACAGAAGGCATCATCAGGCAACTATAAACACGGAAATTCACACTCAGTTGCTTTGTTAAAATTTAAATCATATGCTTCTAATCTGAAATAAAAAGATTACTTGTAAATCTTACACGAAATTTAAAGAAATGTAATGCTTGTTAGCAATTTTTTGTAAGTTGCTATAAACTTTCTTGCCTGTTGTTTTGGCTTTTCTTTTCCGTAATTCTTCTTTTATATGAGCTAAAGTTAGCATAGAATACATTGTTTGTCCGCAAAACCGAAAAAAATACAATCTAAGACAGTAAAATCACGTAATACACAGTCAAGAAAATATAAGCTCAAACTGACAATTGTTCCAAAGACTAAGCGCCATCTGTAATTCACTTTGCCTTCGCCTCCCCATTGAACATTATTTTAGTAGAAAAATAAAGGATGTTTTGTAATTTTTTTTTCATTTTTTTTGTCATACCCCACTATGCTTTCGATTGGGTTATACTGTATTAAAAGTAGTGTTGCAATTTTTTTATGTTGGTGTCATGAAAAAGTGTTTTTGGCACGATTTGATATTAGATTTGGAATTCAAAATGGCGGCCGCACATTGATGTATTTGTTGATATTAATTGTGTATTTTTGTTTGCGATGAATGGGCTGATTTTGATGAAACTCGGTTTTTTGCTACTATTTTAACAAGAAAACAGCAACGAAATATTAAAAAAGTAAAAAATTCAAGATGACGGCTTTTTTGTTTGCGGGCCGATTTTTATGAAACTCGGTTTTTGGTAGTATTTTGACAAAAAAACAGCAACGCAATGTTAAAAAGGAAAAAAAATCAAGATGGCGGCCAACTTTTTTGTTAGCGAGCCGATTTTGATGAAACTCGGTTTTTTGGTAGTATTTTGACAAAAAAACAGTAACGCAATGTTAAAAAGTAAAAAAATCAAGATGGCGGCCAACTTTTTTGTTTGTGGGCCGATTTTGATGAAACTCGGTTTTTGGTAGTATTTTGACAAAAAAACAGCAACGCAATGTTAAAAAGGAAAAAAAATCAAGATGGCGGCCAACTTTTTTGTTAGCGAGCCGATTTTGATGAAACTCGGTTTTTTGGTAGTATTTTGACAAAAAAACAGTAACGCAATGTTAAAAAGTAAAAAAATCAAGATGGCGGCCAACTTTTTTGTTTGTGGGCCGATTTCAATGAAACTCGGTTTTTGGTAGTATTTTGGCAAGAAAACAGCAATGCAATGTTAAAAAAT
This sequence comes from Agriphila tristella, assembly GCA_928269145.1. Taxonomy (NCBI): domain Eukaryota; kingdom Metazoa; phylum Arthropoda; class Insecta; order Lepidoptera; family Crambidae; genus Agriphila; species Agriphila tristella. The sequence goes on along the minus strand of OV743436.1, from coordinate 21,101,690 downwards.
TAAAGATGGCGGCCAACTTTTTTGTTTGCGGGCCGATTTCGATGAAACTCGGTTTTTGCTACTGTTTTGACAAGAAAACAGCAACGCAATGTTAAAAATGTAAAAAATTCAAGATGGCGGACAACTTTTTTGTTTGCAGGCCGATTTTTATGAAACTCTGTTTTTGGTAGTATTTTGACAAAAAAACAGCAACGCAATGCAAAAAAAGTAAAAAATTCAGCCAACTTTTTTTTGTGAGCCGATTTCGACGAAACTCGGTTTTTTGTACTATTTTGACATGAAAACAGCAACGCAATGTTAAAAAAAGAAAAAAATTCAAGATGGCGGCCAACTTTTTTGTTTGTGATTTCGATGAAACTCGGTTTTTGGTACTATTTTGGCAAGAAAACAGCAATGCAATGTTACAAATGTATAAAATTTAAGATGGCGGCCAACTTTTTTGTTTGCGGGCCGATTTCGATGAAACTCGGTTTTTGCTACTGTTTTGACAAGAAAACAGCAACGCAATGTTAAAAATGTAAAAAATTCAAGATGGCGGACAACTTTTTTGTTTGCAGGCCGATTTTTATGAAACTCTGTTTTTGGTAGTATTTTGACAAAAAAAACAGCAACGCAATGCAAAAAAAGTAAAAAATTCAGCCAACTTTTTTTTGTGAGCCGATTTCGACGAAACTCGGTTTTTGGTACTATTTTGAAAAGAAAACAGCAACGCAATGTTAAAAAAAAAAAATTCAAGATGGCGGCCAACTTTTTTGTTTGTGATTTCGATGAAACTCGGTTTTTGGTACTATTTTGGCAAGAAAACAGCAATGCAATGTTACAAATGTATAAAATTTAAGATGGCGGCCAACTTTTTTGTTTGCGGGCCGATTTCGATGAAACTCGGTTTTTGGTATTATTTTGGCAAGAAAACAGCAATGCAATGTTAAAAATGTAAAAAATTCAAGATGGCGGCCAACTTTTTTGTTTGCGGGCCGATTTTTATGAAACTCGGTTTTTGGTAGTATTTTGGCAAGAAAACAGCAATGTAATGTTAAAAATGTAAAAAATTCCAGATGGCCGTTAACTTTTTTGTTTGCGGGCCGATTTTTATGAAACTAGGTTTTTGGTAATATTTTGACAAAAAAAACAGCAACGCAATGTAAAAAAAGTAAAAAATTCAGCAAACTTTTTTTGTGGGCCGATTTCAATGAAACTCGGTTTTTGTTACTATTTTGACAAGAAAACAGCAACGCAATGTTAAAAAAAGTAAAAAATTCAAGATGGCTTTCAACTTTTTGTTTGTGGGCCGATTTCAATGAAACTCGGTTTCTGCTACTGTTTTGACAAGAAAACAGCAACGCAATATTAGAAAATGTAAAAAATTGAAGATGGCGGCCAACTTTTTTGTTGTGGGCCGATTTCGATGAAACTCGGTTTGTGGTATTATTTTGGCAAGAAAACAGCAATGCAATGTTAAAAATGTATAAAATTCAAGATGGCGGTCAACTTTTTTGTTTGCGGGCCGATTTCGATGAAAGTTGGTTTTTGCTACTGTTTTGACAAGAAAACAGCAACGCAATGTTGAAAATTTAAAAAATTCCAGATGGCCGTTAACTTTTTTGTTTGCGGGCCGATTTTTATGAAACTCGGTTTTTGTTACTATTTTGACAAGAAAACAGCAACGCAATGTTAAAAAAAGTAAAAAATTCAAGATGGCTTTCAACTTTTTGTTTGTGGGCCGATTTCAATGAAACTCGGTTTCTGCTACTGTTTTGACAAGAAAACAGCAACGCAATATTAGAAAATGTAAAAAATTTAAGATGGCGGTCAACTTTTTTGTTTGCGGGCCGATTTCGATGAAAGTTGGTTTTTGCTACTGTTTTGACAAGAAAACAGCAACGCAATGTTGAAAATTTAAAAAATTCCAGATGGCCGTTAACTTTTTTGTTTGCGGGCCGATTTTTATGAAACTCGGTTTTTGGTAATATTTTGACAAAAAAAACAGCAACGCAATGTAAAAAAAGTAAAAAATTCAGCAAACTTTTTTTGTGGGCCGATTTCAATGAAACTCGGTTTTTGTTACTATTTTGACAAGAAAACAGCAACGCAATGTTAAAAAAAGTAAAAAATTCAAGATGGCTTTCAACTTTTTGTTTGTGGGGCCGATTTCGATGAAAGTTGGTTTTTGCTACTATTTTGACATGAAAACAGCAACGCAATGTTAAAAAAAGTAAAAAATGCAAGATGGCGGCCAACTTTTTTGTTTGTGGGCCGATTTCGATGAAACTCGGTTTTTGGTATTATTTTGGCAAGAAAACAGCAATGCAATGTTAAAAATGTATAAAATTCAAGATAGCGGTCAACTTTTTTGTTTGCGGGCCGATTTCGATGAAAGTTGGTTTTTGCTACTGTTTTGACAAGAAAACAGCAACGCAATGTTAAAAATGTAAAAAATTCCAGATGGCCGTTAACTTTTTTATTTGCGGGCCGAATTTTATGAAACTTGGTTTTTGGTAATATTTTGGCAAGAAAACAGCAACGCAATGTAAAAAAAGTAAAAAATTCAGCAAACTTTTTTTGTGGGCCGATTTCAATGAAACTCGGTTTTTGTTACTATTTTGACAAGAAAACAGCAACGCAATGTTAAAAAATTCAAGATGGCTTTCAACTTTTTGTTTGTGGGCCGATTTCAATGAAACTCGGTTTCTGCTACTGTTTTGACAAGAAAACAGCAACGCAATATTAGAAAATGTAAAAAATTGAAGATGGCGGCCAACTTTTTTGTTGTGGGCCGATTTCGATGAAACTCGGTTTGTGGTATTATTTTGGCAAGAAAACAGCAATGCAATGTTAAAAATGTATAAAATTCAAGATGGCGGTCAACTTTTTTGTTTGCGGGCCGATTTCGATGAAAGTTGGTTTTTGCTACTGTTTTGACAAGAAAACAGCAACGCAATGTTGAAAATTTAAAAAATTCCAGATGGCCGTTAACTTTTTTGTTTGCGGGCCGATTTTTATGAAACTCGGTTTTTGGTAATATTTTGACAAAAAAAACAGCAACGCAATGTAAAAAAAGTAAAAAATTCAGCAAACTTTTTTTGTGGGCCGATTTCAATGAAACTCGGTTTTTGTTACTATTTTGACAAGAAAACAGCAACGCAATGTTAAAAAAAGTAAAAAATTCAAGATGGCTTTCAACTTTTTGTTTGTGGGGCCGATTTCAATGAAACTCGGTTTCTGCTACTATTTTGACATGAAAACAGCAACGCAATGTTAAAAATGTATAAAATTCAAGATAGCGGTCAACTTTTTTGTTTGCGGGCCGATTTCGATGAAAGTTGGTTTTTGCTACTATTTTGACATGAAAACAGCAACGCAATGTTAAAAAAAGTAAAAAATGCAAGATGGCGGCCAACTTTTTTGTTTGTGGGCCGATTTCGATGAAACTCGGTTTTTGGTATTATTTTGGCAAGAAAACAGCAATGCAATGTTAAAAATGTATAAAATTCAAGATAGCGGTCAACTTTTTTGTTTGCGGGCCGATTTCGATGAAAGTTGGTTTTTGCTACTGTTTTGACAAGAAAACAGCAACGCAATGTTAAAAATGTAAAAAATTCAAGATGGCGGCCAACTTTTTTGTTTGCGGGCCGATTTTTATGAAACTCGGTTTTTGGTACTAACTCGACTGTATGAAGTAAATACTCTGAGGCTGGTTTTTTTTATATTTTTAACATTGCGTTGCTGTTCTCTTGTCAAAATATAACAAAAAACCGAGTTTCATCGAAATCGGCCCACAAACAAAAAGATAGCCACCATCTTGGATTTTTTATGATTTTTAACATTGCATGCATTGTTATTTTCTTGTCAAAATAGTACCTAAAACCGAGTTTCATCGAAATCGGCCGCAAACAAATAAGATGGCTGCCATCTTGGATTTGTACTTTTTTAACATTGCGTTGCTGTTTTCTTGTCAAAATAGTACTAAAAACCAAGTTTCATCGAAATCGGCCCACAAAAAAAAGTTGGCTGAAATTTTCACTTTTTTACATTGCGTTGCTGTTTTTTTGTCAAAATACTACCAAAAACCGAGTTTTATAAAAAGTGGCCCGCAAGCAAAAAAGTTGGCCGCCATCTTGAATTTTATTTTCTTTATTGTCAAAATTAGCATTATTTTCTTGTCAAAATAGTATCAAAAATCGAATTTCATCGAAATCGGCCAACAAACAAAAAAGCTGGCCGCCATCTTCGATTTTTATTATTTTAACATTGCTTTGTTATTTTCCTGTCAAAATAGTACTAGAAACCAAGTTTCGTCAAAATCGGCCTACAAACTAAAAAGATGGCTGCCATCTTGGATTTTTATTTTTTTAACATTGCTTTGTTATTTTCTTGTCAAAATAGTACCAAAAACCGAGTTTCATCGAAATCGGCCACAAACAAATAAGATGGCCGCCATCTTGGATTTTTAATTGTTTTAACATTGCTTTGTTATTTTCTTGTCAAAATAGTACCAGAAACCGAGTTTCGTCGAAATAGGTCCACAAACAAAGAAGATGGCCGCCATCTTTGATTTTTTTAACATTGAGTTGCTGTTTTCTTGTCAAAATACTACCAAAAGCCGAGTTTCATCGAAATTGGCCCACAAACCAAAAAGTTGGCCGCCATCTTGAATTTTTTACATTTTTAACATTGCTTTGTTTATTTCTTGTCAAAATAGTACCAGAAACCGAGTTCCGTCGAAATCGGTCCACAAACAAAGAAGATGGCCGCCATCTTGGATTTTTTAGTTTTTTTTACATTGCTTTGTTATTTTCTTGTCAAAATAATACCAAAAACCGAGTTTCATCGAAATCTGCCCACAAACAAAAAAGATGGCCGCCATCTTGGAAGTTATTTTTTCATTATTATTTCCTAATTTAGTACTAATTTAATATTTATTTTATACTTACTAAATTAATAATGATTTACAATTAAAATTATGATCATTATCATCATACATATAAGTTCCTTTATTTCCTCGCATTTATGATGAAAGAAGAAGATAATAAAAAGAGAAAATACTAAGAAAAACTTTTTCGTTTCCTAATTTTAAGAGCACAAAAAGAAGGAAGAGACAAATTTGAAAAAATATTCTTACCTTCTAGAAAAAATTACACTAAATAATTCAAAGAATAAAACAAGAATTTTGAAGTGTCCTGTTTATTTTTTCTATATATTTTTGAAATTCAAAAAGGCAAATTTAAACGTGCGTGCCAACCGTTACACTTTGAGTCGGTGCAACTGTCTACTAGACGAACGGCGGCTTTTGCGCCAACACAAAGGGCGATGTCCGACTGAAAGAAGAATACTCTCCCGGCTGTGGTATTGGCTGTGGTATGGTGTATAATACAGGCTCAAACTAACTATTTAAATGTTTAAACACTATTTACCCACATTAGCCGATAAGAAGAACGCATAAGAATTCATAAGAACGCGACTGTACAAACAATTTTTCTGCATAATGCGACATATTAAAGAAGGTCATCAATATGTATGAACGCGTCGCTTTTTTGTGGTCTATCGAATTTGGTCGGTTAATCGGAATACTGACAGTTGTTTTGGATTTTAATTGATATTTCCTTTAACCCCTACGAAGAATTTGAAGCTGAAATTTTCAGAGCATGTACTTCAGTAACCGCACAGATTATTCTTTCGTCAAAGTCATGACATGGTCAGTCTCACCTTCATGTGGGTATTATTCAAAGACGCGTGAATGTGCGGTTTTCAAAATTTATATGGTAATGAGAAATAATAAGAAGAATAGAACACCGTTTTTAATTTCTTTATTTATGTGGTAGTTTAGGCGCTAGATTTTTTTTTCTGTTTTCAGAAAATGTCTGATTACTTCAAAATCTGTGAATATTTTTGAAATGTTTTCTACCGCACAAATAGCACAAATTAGGAGCTACTTATATGTGTTTACTGTAAGATCGCACATTTAGTAGTTTCCGAGATCTGGGATCTGGCAAAACGTTACGCCAGCAGGAAATCAAATATCTCCAAAACTATAAGGCCCACAAATTTTTTATTTGGCGCACATTTCCTGCTAGTATCAAGCTACCCGCCCATATATCTTTTATTTCTCTCCGATCATTAGTTTAGATTCTTCCTGCTGGAGCACCGTTACCCCAGCAGAATTCGTTTTTCCCGTTTTATTCCAAAAGTATAAGGCCCACAATTTTTTTATTTGGCGCACATTTACACTGAATTGCGCACAAATTATTCATCAAACTCGCTTCCCTCTAGGAGCTCCTTTCCTGCTGGCGTAACGGACTCCCCCTCGTGTCGTGTAAAGGATACTCGTTGTAGAGCAGCGAGGTGTTGAGGGGGTTGGTGACTGGCGGTCCGCACGGCACGAGCGTGCCGCAGGGCAGCGTGTGCGCGGCCGCGGGGTCGGGCTGCGTGCGCCCCACGCCCCACACCGAGTGCATGCCCTTGGGGGGCTTCGACCACGACTCCGCATGGGTGCACTCTTTCCTACGATTACGTTGGATAAATCAGGATAAAGTCCATTATAAATCATCATACTTCTTTCTTTCTTATCGAATGAGGATTAGTGGCCACCTCTGGTGTTAGAGTTTATCAAGCCGCCTATAAGGCGACAAAGCCGGGACCGACGCACGGTTTAACGTGCCCTCCGAAGCTTCTGGGAATGTAATGGAAGGGAATGATGATGATGATGACAGTAATTAAAGTAAAAGTAAATTTGGTCTATGCAGTTTTACTTGAGCGTGTATTGTATCATCAACTAAAGCACAATGCGTGCATTCCAGCAAACTAATAGCTGTGTCGTCGATCACCATAAAGTACACTTTAAGCGTAGAAAGTAATAAATTTGAACTTTGAAACAAATTACAGTCTGTCTTTAATTCGTTTTCAACCATTATGTTTGTTTGAAAGGAACGACAGTATTTAATGTCATGACTTTATAGACAGACTGTACTTTCCACGGTAAAAATGTATACTGTGATGACCGATGACTTAGCGATTGTTCTGCTGGAATGCAGCACCCGCTACTTACATGTTCCCCAGCGCGACCTCGCAGAGCAGCAGCAGGCCCACGTCGTTGTTGGCGCTGGTGCAGCAGTAGTTGGCGGACTTGGACACTATGTCGGCGAAGTACATGCTGTGATGACCGATGACCTAGCGATTGGTCCGCTAGAATGCAGCACCCGCTACTTACATGTTCCCCAGCGCGACCTCGCAGAGCAGCAGCAGGCCCACGTCGTTGTTGGCGCTGGTGCAGCAGTAGTTGGCGGACTTGGACACCATGTCGGCGAAGTACATGCTGTGATGACCGATGACCTAGCGATTGGTCCGCTAGAATGCAGCACCCGCTACTTACATGTTCCCCAGCGCGACCTCGCAGAGCAGCAGCAGGCCCACGTCGTTGTTGGCGCTGGTGCAGCAGTAGTTGGCGGACTTGGACACTATGTCGGCGAAGTACATGCTGTGATGACCGATGACCTAGCGATTGGTCCGCTAGAATGCAGCACCCGCTACTTACATGTTCCCCAGCGCGACCTCGCAGAGCAGCAGCAGGCCCACGTCGTTGTTGGCGCTGGTGCAGCAGTAGTTGGCGGACTTGGACACTATGTCGGCGAAGTACATGCTGTGATGACCGATGACCTAGCGATTGGTCCGCTAGAATGCAGCACCCGCTACTTACATGTTCCCCAGCGCGACCTCGCAGAGCAGCAGCAGGCCCACGTCGTTGTTGGCGCTGGTGCAGCAGTAGTTGGCGGACTTGGACACTATGTCGGCGAAGTACATGCTGTGATGACCGATGACCTAGCGATTGGTCCGCTAGAATGCAGCACACGCTACTTACATGTTCCCCAGCGCGACCTCGCAGAGCAGCAGCAGGCCCACGTCGTTGTTGGCGCTGGTGCAGCAGTAGTTGGCGGACTTGGACACTATGTCGGCGAAGTACATGCTGTGATGACCGATGACCTAGCGATTGGTCCGCTAGAATGCAGCACCCGCTACTTACATGTTCCCCAGCGCGACCTCGCAGAGCAGCAGCAGGCCCACGTCGTTGTTGGCGCTGGTGCAGCAGTAGTTGGCGGACTTGGACACCATGTCGGCGAAGTACACGCCCTTGCCGAACATGTAGCCCGTCACCGGCGCCTCGGGCGGCGCGATGCGCAATCCTATACGTCAGGGAGCGGCAAACGATTAAAACAGGACCAAAATAATCACTCGCCTCCTTATTAATAAACAAGGAGATTACACCTGGTTTAATCAAAAAGTTTGCTTAGGAATATGACGCTTTGAGACGCCGAATGTAAGGAGTAATATTGCTAGCAATATTTTTGGTTAAACCAGGTGTAAACTACTATTGGTTTATTAACAAGGGCGTCGATGTTTAACCCTTTTGAAATTGAAGCGCTTGGTACAAAATCGATCAGTCTAAGAAGCTTGTCTAAAGTGTTAAACAAATTGAAATTTTGGATCGCGTTACACGAAGTTTAATAATCGGTTTTAAACTTTAAATACTTAGCATTAAAGTTTTAATTGGATCACATTTGACCTGATATTTAGCTTTTTGTGCGTTTAACAAATTCACTACACGACGAAACACTTTGTGTTAGAAAAACTGCTTTTTTACATTGTTTTTATTTCTAATAAAAAAAGCCGCCATATCTTTGTCTTTCACCAAGCATTTTTATAATTTTATTGATCAAAAACTTGTGTTTCTTCCGAAATTAAGTGTCATATTAGTAAAATTAAAGCGCGTTGTGGTTTCACACACAACTTTAAGTGGACGCAAAAAAATCGAAACAATCACAATCTTTTCGATTTTTTGCAAAAAATCTGCGATTTTTTTTAATTTTTCCCAAAAATATCTTGAAAATATTCTTTCTTGACTTTTTGTTGTTTTCCAAAAAATTGTGATTTATTTTCTTCAACCATGTTCACAAGTGCTTGTAACAGCCTAGACTAAGGTGCAAAAGCACTAAACTTAAGAATCGCCTAAGTCTTTTCTTATCTACAACTCGACCAAGATAACTAGGCGAATGACAGCTACATGACGGCTAAGTTTATGACACCGTTTTAATTTGGTCGTGTTGTAGTTAGGAAAAGACTTAGGCGATCCTTAAGTTTAGTACAATCGGGCGTAAGAGTTTAAAACAAATAAAAAATGGTTAGGCGTCACCTTGAGATAGGATGCCGGCGAAGTTGGTGGTGCGCGAGCCGTGCCACAGCAGGCGGCGGTTGTGCAGCTTCTTGAACGGCTTGTAGCGCTTGTCCTCGCCCTCGCGGACCACTTTGAACACCTACACAACACGAAAGGTTTAAAATGTACACCGGTCTCAAAAGGTACATTTCCTGAAATGTACACTTCCCAAAAAGTACCTTTCCCAAAGTGCACCTTTCCCGTAACATTTCCCCGTTCAGTGCCAAAATGTACACTCTTAGAACAGATAGGAATAACTGATCTTAAAGTACCAGGATCACATAAATATGGATAAGGTTTTAATCTGTTATTAAAGAAATATTCTTTCTTGTTTTTAAATTTAAAAAGTATAAACTTTTTAAATATGCAGATGGCGCTGCCTCTGAACAACAACAAGCTCCATAAAAAGTTAATTTAAAATTAGTTAAAATAATTATTTACTGCATTTACTGTCCTTTTTCGATATTGTTAGTGGTGATTATTGCGTGGTATCGTTTGCTACACCTAAAGTGCCGTGTATCTAAATTAATAACGAAATTACTATGTTGTGAGGCAGCTAGAGAAGCGGTGTATCTGAAAAGCTTTATTAATGAAATAGTAGTATGTAACTCTGTAACATTATACAATGACAACCAGTCAGCACAAAAACTAGCCACAAACCCTGTTTATCACAAGCGAACGAAACACATTAGTGTTCGATATCACTACATACGTGATGTTATAGAACGAGGAAAACTTAACCTGCTTTACATGCCGACCGAGACGATGATAGCAGATATTTTAACTAAAGCTCTGGCGGCACCAAAGCACATTAAATTTTCTCGTGACATAGGTTTAGCTTAGATAATTATTTTATGTAATAACAATAATAACGATGCCACTATTATGGGGGCGTTTTATACTGTGTACGTTTAATACTGGCATACGCGGTTTTATGTTATTTTGAGAATCGAAGATTGTCTAAAAGAACTGGACTTTATGTCAGTTGTGACGTGATGGTGGAAAATAAAATATAGTGATGAAGACCTGAATTGAGTTTATTTTTATAGAAGGCTACCGAATCCCATACTGCTGCTACTCAAATTATAAAACTATGTGATACCCCAGTGACTTAAACAATAATTTTCGTGCTTTATGGTGAAATTAAAATTGTTCAGTTATTAAGTAGAACTGCATCTGACCGATTAGTAAGTACTGTTTTGCCGAATTATTGTGAAACTTCGTGGACTATTTTGTTAGTGATGAAACTAATTTCAAGTGAGGGCACATTGAAAAAAACTTTGCGCTGATCACCTACGGCCACTGCATATTATAAGTAGTACACTGACACTTGTCTACAATATATTCGTCGCTCCTGATAAGAGCCACACAGCACAAAGCGTAGCAAGGCGCGTTGTACGCAGGAAATCCAAGTTCAAATCTAGGAAGAATATTGTTTTTTTTTTATTATCATTTTTTTTTCCTGCCTTGAATATGTCTTTAATGTGTGGTGAATGTAATAGTGAAATAAAAAGGAACAGAGTTAAATGTTCAAAATGTAAAATTGACTATCACCAAACATGTGTTAATTACAAAAGCAACAAACCACTACCGTCGTCTAAGATCCCAGTGGGCTGGCTATGCCCAGAGTGTACTGCAAAAACCAGACCACCGCAAACAGAAAGTACTGACAATGAGGATTATACTAGCCCGTATGAAACTGAAGATGAGGAGACTTCAACTACCGCTATAGACATTCAGACAATCAATGTTATAAAAAAGGAAATTGTTTTGGCTATGAAAATTGAATTACCGAAACTGATACGCCAGCAATTAAGCGCTGAATTATCTCCAATCACTAATCAGCTGAAACAACTACAGGAGTCAGTTAACTTCTTGAGTGATAAATATGATGAATTCTGTCCAAAAGTCGAGAAACTCATGGTTGACTATAAACAACTTGAAGCTAGTCATAGCACAGCCCTCGCAGATATTGGAAAATTGAGTGACAAGGTGAACCTCCTGGAACAGCAGCTACGTGATTCTAACGTCGAGATACATGGCGTAACTGAAAACCGTTCTGAAAACATAGTGAACATTGTTAAAACTATCGCAAATGCTGTAACGTACAAACTTGATGACCAGGACATACTAAACTGCACGAGGGTAGCCAAACTTAATAAAGACAGCAAATTACCTAAGACTATTGTTGTCAAATTGCGTAGTCCGCGCTGTAGAAACGAAATGATATCCGCAGTCTCACGCTACAACAAATCCAATCCTAATAACAAACTCAACTCCACTACTATTGGGTTAAGCGGCGACAAAACACCTATATATGTATCGGAACACTTGTCACCCGCAAACAAGATGCTCCATGCTGCAACTCGTGCGAAAGCTAAACAAATGCAATACAAATTCGTCTGGACGCACAATGGCCTCATTTTTGTTCGCAAGGATGAAAATTCACGGTACTTGGTGATAAAGAATATGGACTCTTTAAAGTTACTTACCTAGAATATTTAATTTTTGTCTGTAATTTTTTGTTTTCTTTTATTTTCTTGTTTCGTACTACATTCATGCTGTACATCTTAAGTGCAGTAGGTATTTGAATTAATTGTATTTAATGGATCTTAAAGTTTACTACCAGAATATGCGTGGGACAAAGTCCAAAACACATGATATACTTAACAATGTGATGAACAATAACTATGATGTAATTTGTATGAGCGAAACATGGTTAGACGACACTATTTTTTCTACGGAATTATTTGATAAAAGATATACTGTTGTAAGACGTGATCGTGATATTGTATTTAAAAATCAATACTCTAAGCACCATGGTGGCGGAGTACTTGTTGCTATAACAAATAATCTGGACTTTGAAGTAAAATCAGCGTGGCATAGCGACTTAGAAAATTTATGGCTGCGTTTAAAAATTAACAATGAAAATATAAATATTTGTGTTGTGTACGTTCCATCATATGTATCTGATGATTCATTTAAAAAATTTCTTGAGTCATGTGAAAATGTCGTGGCTTCTTCAGATGACAAAACTAGAACATTAATATTAGGAGATTTTAACCTTCCTTCACTTGACTGGGGTACAACCACTAACCATGATACAGCTAATGCCAGATCGCAACTACTATTGGATTTTTTGAATCTTACCGGTTTAGCGCAACTAAATAATATCACTAATGCCAATGGTAGAACTCTTGACTTAATAATAACTAACATCGTGCCTGGCTTTAAGGTTTTTTGCGCACAACCTCTCTCACGAATTGACTCTCATCATCCGCCTATTGAATTTACTATTAGAACTGAGAACCGTGTATTACTTAAGGACAGAATTCTTATTGATCGATATAACTTTCGTAAGACTGACTATGATAAATGTATAGTCGACATAAATGAAACTGACTGGTCTTCATTCGACTCACTTAGTTGTGATGAATATGTACATAAGTTTTACGAAATCATATGGAATATAATTATTAAACATACACCTTTGCACCGGCCTCGAAGCTCACGGTATCCAGTCTGGTTTACAAAAAATGTAATCAAAGCTCTCAAAGAAAAAAAACAAGTGCCATCATAGGTTTATTATTTACGAAGACCCTTGTGACTATGACAAATTTTCATCGTTAAGATCACGTTGTAAAGATTTGATGAGCACTTATTTTCGAGAATACATCTCAAAAATAGAAGATGAACTTTCTACTAATATTAAAGCTTTTTGGAAATACACCAAAAGCAAAAAAGCCTCTAATGATATCCCCAAAAACGTTCACTATAATGGCACAATATCTAATTCAGGAGATGATGTAGCTAACTTATTTGCTACATACTTTGCTTCTACGTACACCACTAATAATAATAATAACAATGTCAAATACAATCCCTCGTTTCCTCCATCGAATTATACTATTAGTGCAGCAAAGTTCAATGAAGATGATATTCTGTTACGTCTGAAACGATTAGATGTATCTAAGGGCCCAGGGCCTGATGGTATACCTCCAATATTTGTTCGTTTATGTGCGAAGGCACTGGCGCGACCATTAACAAATATTTACAACAAATCGTTACATGAGGGTACATTTCCTGATTTGTGGAAGTTAGCAAAAGTTACCCCTGTTCACAAAACTGGAGACAAGGGGGATGTCACCAATTACAGACCCATCTGCATCTTAAATTGTTTTGCCAAAATTATGGAAAGTCTGATGTATGACTGGCTATATAATCATTTCCGTCATGTCTTAAGCCCTCGTCAACATGGTTTTGTCACTGGTCGCTCAACTAGTAGTAACTTACTCGTATACTTTAATTATTTATGTGATGCCTTTAACAGTAAAAAACAAGTTGATGCTATATATGTTGATTTTTCGAAAGCGTTTGATCGCGTAAATCATAACATTCTTCTGGTAAAACTTGAGCATCTTGGTGTCCACGGCGATCTTCATCGGTGGTTTAAGTCTTACTTAATGAATAGGTCCCAGCTGGTGGCTATTAGTGGATATGACTCTGTTCCCTATTTATCGACCTCGGGTGTACCCCAGGGGTCAAATCTCGGTCCGTTGTTGTTTTTGATTTTCGTAAACGACCTTTTATTATCTTTATCTTGTGATGCAGTGGCATACGCAGATGATATCAAAATATATTCAAAAATTTCTTCTCTAGATGACTGTAAAAAACTCCAGAACGACTTAAATTTAATAAATAACTGGTGTCAAGAAAATATTATGTCACTGAACGTAGGAAAATGTAATGCAATTACCTTTACAAAGAACAAGAATATTATTCAGTATCCCTATAGCATAAATGGCGTCGTTTTGAAGTACGTAGACTCAATAAGAGACCTAGGAGTCATTTTTGATAGTACACTATCCTTTCGTCCTCACATTGACAGTATAGTAAGTAAAGCCAATAGGGCTCTGGGTTTTATAATTCGCGTTTCAAAACCGTTTAAAAAGATAGAGTCCTTGATGATACTGTACGGAGCGCTTGTGCGCTCAGTACTAGAGTACTGTTCACCTGTATGGTCTCCTATTTATCTAGTTCACATCGATAGGGTAGAATCTGTACAGAAACGCTTTGTGCGTTTTTTGTGCAGTAAACAGGGACTTAGACGTTTACTTCCAGATTATGAAGACAGACTGAGCCATTTTGCTTTAAAAACTTTGCAGCATAGAAGACTGGTTAGTGGTTTGTTACTCCTTCATAAGATCGCCAATGGACGCTTGGGCGGGGATCTCTTGGGTTGTCTTAACTTCAAAGTAAAAAGTCGCTCCACACGTAATGCACGCCTCTTTAGTATACCATCAGCGAATAACAATGTCTCTCACTATAATCCCATTTATAGAATGTGTCATGCCTATCACGATCTTTGTTCCGATTTTGATTTATTTAACCAAAATTATCAGCAGTTCAAAAATTCATTATTATCCTTGTAGTCTTATTTTGTTTGTTAATTTTATTTGTAAGTAAGTAAGTATTAAAACTGTAATGTCAGCTTCACTTTTAATAGCAGCACCTTCGTAACTTTAATAAATATTGTAATGTCGTGCATAGTGTATAAGATTAGTTGGTTTGCAATGTATTATTATGATAAGTCTTTTTGCTCATTAAGATAATTACCAATTAATTGTTACTGTGCCTAACTACATAAAATAAAATAAAATAAAATAAAATAAAACCGGTGTACATTTTAGGAAGTGTACATTTTGGCACTGAACACAATGTATCTTTCCCAAAATGTATTAGGAATAACTGGTTACATAAATTTTAAAGTACCAGGATCACATAAATATGCAGAAAGTTAAAAGGTGCATTTTGGGAAAGGTACTTTTTGGGAAGTGGACATTTCGCGAAATGTATCTTTTGAGACCGGTGTACATTATGGGAAGTGTACATTTTGAACCTGAAGGGTGCCGGCACGGATCGTGAGCGGTGAAAGAAATTGGAGGGGATTACTGCACATGTTTGCAGTTGCCCCGCACCACGTCCCCCGCTAATGAGTCCTAAAAATGACACAAGTGTCACCGCTCAAGATCCGTGCCGAAGCTTGTACTGAGGAACTAATATCGCCACAAGCGACTGTTCTAAAATAGTTTGATTGGTTGTGTCAAATGTCATTTCTGACGTATTTTAACCAATCAAAAGCATTGATAGCGGCCGGGTCGCCGCTGGCGCCTTCTGCGTTTAGCTTTGGAAATGGCCCCCATTGTATATTAACTAGTCATGGGCCCTTCTTCTATTTAAAATGAATCTAACATTATTGTAAGTAAGTAGTAGTAATGAAGCTATCCAGCAGCTATGGTAGATGCTATTATAAAAAAACTAAAGAATCTGTCACACATTTTTCTGAGTGCACCTATTTTCTGGTTGTATTGAAGAAAATGGAACATAATTTGTATGAAATTTTGTCTGATATATAGCTCAACCATATCCGAAACCTGTGAAACTGGCCTTCCAGCGGTTAAATAAATATGAACCCCTATATCAATCTAGAAAAAAAAAATTTTTTGGTTAAGGGCAGTATATTGCAAATTAACTTATTTTTGATTCAGTTTTAAACAATCAAGCATTATTTATTTTGAGCAGATAAAAATATATGTTGTAGTTTCATAATCGAACTTGATCATTTTACGGTTAAAAACACGATTTTCGTATTTTCACTCGACTATAAAAATGTGCAAAGACAATGAATATTTTCATTGTTTTTTGAATAATACTTAAAGATTATAAATCTCTTACGCACAAATAATATATAGAAAAAAAGGTAATGACATATAGCAGAATATTTTACGGTTACTTTTTCAAAAAGTGACTTTATGTTTATTTAAAAATTAATATATAATAAAACGCACGACGAATCTTGCTTTAGTAGCCTGCGAGGCGTCGTCGGCGTAGGACCTGTGTCGTTTTTGCTGCCGCGCTGTGTTCCCCCTCTCGCGTCTAGTCGATTGAGAATCTTTTAGATACTCGAAGAGTAGTATAAGACTTGGAAACGCAGTAGGTAATCTAAGTGTAAAATTTTATTTAGTGTAAATTACCAATTTAGTTTAATTTGTAAATGCATAGAGTAGGTAGGTAGGTATTTGGATACAGCAACCAAGTACAAGCTAACGCGTAATTAATTTTGATGACTTTTAAGAAATAAATACTTATCTATAAATAAAATATAAAAAAAAAATATACCTATCGTATAATTTATAAAATGGTTGACTTTGCAATGATTTTACTTATATCGGAAGATGAAGAAGAAAACTAAGTACAGTCAGCAGCATATCAAGCTATAAGTACAAAACTGTCAAAAATCTATAATGAATTTTGAACCTTAAACTGTTCGACTTAAAGTTTAAAAATGATTGAAGTAATTTGACACATTGTGGAAGCCCAGCATGCCGTAGACTGTACCGTAAGGCTGCGTTCAGACGATAACGCACGACCCAACCTCAACCCAAACTCAGCCCAAACTCAGCTCAAACTCAACTCAAACTCAACTCACCCGCAGCCTACTCCTTGAAATACATCACTTACAATTTTGAATCTTATGACACATTAATAAGCTCTTTTTTTATTTTGTCGATGCAACTGCACCCTCCCCGCGCTCAACCCGAACTCAACTCAAACTCAACCCGTACACAACCCAAACTCAAATCAAACTCAAACCGAACTCAAACAGAACTCACTTCAAACTCACCTGGACATTACACAGGACCTTATTAAAGTGTCATAAGACTCAAAATTGTAAGCGATGTATTTCATGGTGGGCTGTGGTTGAGGTGAGTTTGAGTTGAGTTTGAGTTGAGTTTGAGTTGAGTTTGAGTTGAGTTCGGGTTGAGGTCGGGTCGTGTGTTATCGTTTGAACGCAGCCTAAAAGTATGCTTCCGCACAGCTATGCGGTCGCGACAATTTTCCGTTCACTTCAAATTGAGCCTTTTGGTCATAACATTACGGTTCAACTTGGAGCGCACTGCTGCTTGCTGCCGAGATCGGCGCAAGCGTTAGTCGTCTTATTTACTTTGAAATTCGGTTGTTTTTTTCCCATATTTTTGTTCACAAACTTTGTTGTTTCATTAAAAACAGTTATTTTGATAAATGTCAATATGGTCGAAAATCACTTGCACCTGTTTTTTTTTTTACTAGTAATCACTACAAATTTTAGCGAACTTCACTTTTTCCCCGACATTATTTGTTCTTCTGGCTATTGCCTAATATGCCCCAGCAGTTGAAACATGAATAGGCTGGTGATAATGAGGTTGCTTTTAGCCTGGGTGCATTAATCTACTTAAGGGTACACATAAATCACCTGGGTGAATCTGTCTGCTGAAGGGAGAAAAATAATTATGTACGTTGGCCGGTGAGGATGCACGGCTCAAAATCAAGTGTCAACCAATCACGACTTTACCTACGAGTCGACGGTGTGATACTTCCCAGCAACGCCACCATGGAGTAGAGATTTCTAAATACCCTCAAATGAAAGACCATCAAATGTACCTAATTGTACCTTAACTCAAAAAATTGTACCTCTGATAGTTTCAGAGAAAAACGCACTTGATTGTGGCATTGCCAGGAAGTATACTTCCTGGCAACGCGACGCTGTACCAGATTCCAATTGGTCTCATAGTAATGGCCAAAAATTGTACTTCATTTGTACCTCATTCAATAATTAAAATATGCAGTTTCGATATAAAAAAACTCTTACTTGATTTGCAATACATGCAATGCACGTTGTTATTGATATAAACTGATGTTTATTATGCATTATGCAGTAGTAGGACCTCAGAGGCAACCGCCTCTGTGCTCTAGTGGTTCGCCCACCCGTGTAAGATGCAGACGTCCCGGGTTCAATTCTCAGGAGGGTACAATTTGTACTCGGTTTGGTTGATGGTAGGGCTTAATTTGGTGCCATTCATTTGGTACTATTAAGTACAATTAATTATGTACCATATAGTACAATTTATTAGGTACTATGTAGTACAATTTATTTTGTATCATATAGTACAATTAGAAGGTAGTTTAGGTACTATTTAGTACAATATATTTTGTACCATAGATTAAAATTTATTAGGTACTACTTTGTACAATAAATTTGGCACCATATAGTACAATTTATGAGGTACTATTAGGCACATTTTATTTGGTACCGTATAGTACAATTTTATAGGTACTATATAAAAGCATTCATTTGGTACATATTATCTGGTAACATATTATAGTACAATTAATAAAGTACTAATTACAAACTAATTAGTACAATCAATTTAGTATTATTTAGTACAATTTATTAGGTACTATTTAATAAAATTAATTATGTACTATACAGTACAATTTATTTGGTACCATAATAATACAATTAATTTAGTACTACTTAGTGCCATTCATTTGGTACTATACAGTACAGTTTATTAGGTACTATTTATTACAATTTATTTGGTACCATATAGTACAATTAGTAGATACCATTTAGTACAATTAATTAGATACTATTTAGTACTATTAATTTTGTACCATAGAGTACAATTGTAAGAAACAAGTACAAAAGCTAAACTAACTTGCATCTACATATCGACGGCGAAGTGCCAATATCTCCTAGTCCTAACAATGATGCCTTTGAATTCAACACCTAAAGGAAGTTAATTTCTCAAAAAAGTCTCAGTTAGGAGCGATTGGTACTTCCCCGTTGAAATCTCATAAAATTTTATTCTTTTCCTCTCTTTTTGTATTAGTTTGATTGTTACTATAGAGGTTTTTCTTATTATGATTTTATAATAGTATTTAGTCATCATTATCATATCAGTTGCACCACACCCACTGCTGGGTATAGGCCTCCGTCATGGGTCTTCATAACGATCGGTCCTGCTTGGCCCGCATCCAGCGGCGCACCGCGACCTTCACCAGATCGTCGGTCCACCTTGTCGGGGGCCTACCCTCGGAGCGTCGTCCGGTACGCGGTCGCTATTCCAATCTTTCCGCCCCAACTGCCTTTGGTTCGTCTCGCTAATTTGTCCCGCCCACTGCCACTTCAGCTAAACAATCTTTCGAGCGATATCGGTTACTTTAGTTCTCCTACGCATATACTCATTTCTGGTTCGATCACGCAGGGAAATGCCGACCATGGCTCTCCATTGCACACTGGGTGAGAGCCTTCTTATGAGACCTGTAGTTAGCGACCACGTTTTACTGCGATAAGTCAACAATGGCAACACACACACACACAACTTAGACTTTAGTCTTGAGATAAGACACCGAGGTAAGTTGGACTCGAAGATTTGTCGAATACTGGCCAACCGAGCTGGATTCGACGAGAGATCTCTTTTCGAAGTTGAACTTACCTAACTGGACTGTCTGTCCTAGGGATACGTAATGGTCAACAACTTCGTGTGTAGTGTTCCCAACATGAGCTAGAGTGGGTACAACATGAGCACTCGACATGATTTTCGTCTTATCCATCTTCATTCTAAGAGCCACTTTCTGGGAGGCACTACGGATAACTTCGAGGATTGTGTTCAAGTCTTCCATGAATAAAAACTATATCATCGGCAAAACGAAGGTGTGTTAGTTAGGTACTGGCCATTAATGTTGATACCGAGTCTTTTCCAGTCCAAGAGCTTCAAGACATCCTCCATCACAGCTGTGAACAGTTTCGGAGAAATAACTTCTGTCTCTGTCTCACACCTCGCTGTAGTTGGATGGGATCTGTGCTCTGATTCTGTACTCGAGCCGAAATGGTGACATTTTCCTATAAGTGCCTCAACACCTCTTCCTTCCTTTCCTTCCTCCTCTTGGTCCTATTGGTGCACCAGACTGCAGCACTGCCCAGGTCTCAATCAAATCAAAAACTTTCTCATAGTCCACGAACGCCAAGCAAAGTGGCAGTTTATACACCTCGGTCTTCTGTATAACCTGCCGCAGCGTATGGATGTGGTATATGGTGCCAAAGCCTTTTCAGAACGCGGCTAGTTCGGGAGATTGGAAGTCGTCGAACTTGTGAGCGCAACGATTCGTAAGATTCGTATTCTTCAAGAGGGCCTTGTCACCCTTTTTAAAGAACAGAATGACCTCACTTATGTTCCATGTCTTCGGCGTTCTGCCCTCAACGATGACGGAATTGAAAAGCTTCTAAAGGTCTTTTATTCTACTTATTTTGACCATCCACACCGATTACGCCGATGACGCCGCCGCCGCCGACAATTTAGACGCCAGACGCCGCCGCCGACAATTTAGACGCCAGACGCCGCTGCCGGTCAAATGACCATCGGCGCACATGTCTAGTATAGACCAAGAAAAGCAGTTATATTATCAACTTTAGTTAATAACAGTAACTCTACTTTGAGTAGGTATACATTTAAAATTACAAATCAATTTTACCTTTTTAACACGTTTTTATTAGGTTGCTTTCTCGTTTGTTTGTTTGTTTGTTTGTCCGCAAAGTTTGCGAACGATTTTAAACTAGCTTCCCGATGAGCAATAGACTTGAAACTTTGAACACAGATCAGAACTGAAATATAATGTAATATTATGGTGTCATTAAGCTGATCTTATGATGGAACTGGAAGAAGGCCACAGGAACTTAATGATGAAACCATACAACCCCATTGTGATTAGGCTTGTTAAAATCGTCTTGACGAGTACTCTGATGGAAGATAAGGTCCAGGGTCTGATGATGAAGCTGGAAGGCCATGCCAAAGGAACTCAATATTGAAACCGTGCAATCCCATCGAGTTTGGGCTCATTTGAATCGTCTTGACGAGTACTTTGTTGGGAAATAGTGTCCGAGGATCTGATGATGGAGCCGGAAGAAGGCCATAGGAACTCTATAATAAAACCACGCTACCCTATCGAGTTTGAGCTCGTTTGATTCGTCTTGACGAGTACTTTGTTGGGAAATAGTGTCCGAAGATCTGATGATGGAGCCAGAAGAAGGCCATAGGAACTCTATAATAAAACCACGCTACCCCATCGAGTTTGGGCTCGTTTGAATCGTCTTGACGAGTACGTTGTTGTGAAATAGTGTCCGAGGATCTGATGATGGAGCCCGAAGAAGGCCATAGGCACTCTTTGATAAAACCACGCTACCCCATCGAGTTTAGGCTCGTTTGAATCGCCTTAACGAGGACTTAGTTGGGAAATAGTGTCCAGGGTCTGATGATGGAGCCGGAAGGAGGCCAATGGAACTCTATAATAAAACCATGCAACCCCATCGAGTTTGGGCTCGTTTGAATCGTTTTGACGAGTGCTCCGATAGGAGATGGTATATTTTTAGTCTTAGCTCGTTAACTAAAAAGCATGAAATAATAATTTACTGAAATAAGTATTTTTTAAAAACACCTTTTTTATACGGACTAAATAATTCCAAAAAATCGGACTAAAAATATTAAAACGGACAAGTAAAAACAAACTAAAAAGTAAAAAATAAATTCTTCTGTAAATATTTATAACCCTAATAACTTATACCTACAGAAATTTTAAACCAAAAAACGTGGGGCGCGTTTTGTAAAGTTTCTCATCTATATTGTCTATAGCATGCGCCCCACGTTTTTTGGTTTAAAATTTCTGTAGGTATAAGTTATTAGGGTTATAAATATTTACAGAAGAATTTATTTTGTACTTTTTAGTTTGTTTTTACTTGTCCGTTTTAATATTATTAGTCCGATTTTTTGAATAATTTAGTCCCTTTTAAAAACGTGTTTTAAAAAAATACTTTTCTCAGTAAATTTTACTCTATACAGTGCCTTTGGTCTTAAACTAGCGATAATTTAAAGGCGTGAAATACATCTAATTTTATTGACAAAAACACCCACATGTTGAGGTGATTAGGCGGGTCCCTACCAAGCGCGCTGCCTCGCGAGGCAAGACGTTTGCCGCGTGTGGCGGGCCTCGCACGAGGCTGCTCGCTTGATGAGGACCCGCCTAATCGCGTAAAAACGGCTGGTCGGATCCTGGTTGAAAGTTCCCTAAGGATTTTCTCTAATATGCACGCGACGAAGTCGCGGGCGGAAGCTAGTTTATTGCAATAATCAGAATTGGGTCTAGAATATTATTATCCCGTTCCCGTTTCTTTACCCTCTCCCTCTCTCTGCCCCTCTCCCTCTTCCTCTCCCTCTCCCATACTCCTTTCCGTCCCCGACCCCTTAACAAAAGTTTGATCCCCTATTTCACCTCTTTAGGGGCTGAAGCAAGTCCACCGTGTGTGTTGGTCTTCAAAATAAATGTCATTTTCGCAATCACCATCCCATAAAAGCCCAAGAACGACATCCATAACGATTTTTATGTTTACTTACCCCATTTACCCCCTATGGGATGATTTTCAAAATAACAAATTATGTGTTTGATTTTATTTTTAGACGTGCTCCGACGAATTTTTTATGCTGTTGTAATTTCGATTTTATTTTCTTTTTCATCATGTCCACCGTGTTGGACTTCAAAATAAATGTCATTTTCGCAATCACCATCCCATAAAACCTCAAGAACGACATCCATATCGATTTTTAGGTTTACTTACCCTATTTGTCCTCTAAGGGGTTGATTATCAAAATCACAAAACATGTGTGTGCCTATTTATTTTTAGACGTGCTTCTGCGAAGTTTAGAGTTAAAGTTTTAATTTTATATTCTATTTTCCATACAAAATTTGAACCCCATTTTCACCCCTTTAGAGGTTACATCAGTTACATCATGTCCACCGTGTTGAACTTCAAAATAAATGTTATTTTCGCAATCGTCATCCTAGGAAACCCCAATAACGACATCCATATCGATTTTTAGGTTTATTTGCCCCATTTCACACCCATTTCACCCCCATAAGTATTGAAATACTAACAGTAACGATATACGTTGCGTTAGATTTCCATCCATAAGCTTAAATTATAAATTTAGCGATTTTTACATAGAAAATGAAGAATTTTCTATTCATAAATTAATTCCATTTTCACTTCTTCGGGGGTAGAATTTTCAAAAACGCTTAAACACGTGTATATTAATTTTCAATCGTCAGTCTAACCACAAAATTTGAAGACCCTAGCTTCGAAACTGAGGGACTTTCATACAAACTTTGGACCCCCGTTTCACACCCTTAGAGGGTGAGTTTTGAAAAACTCTTAGTGCACCCTTAGACCTCATAAGGAATCAATGTGCCAAATTTGGAGTCTCTAAACCCAGCGGTTTGGGCTGTGCGTTGATATGTCAGTCACCAATCAGTATCTTCTTTTATAATATTTAGATGTATTTAATGGTATGTATTAATGTATTTTGTATGCATGTGAATATCATTTTTCTTTGTTTGTTCCACATTCGTGTTTATTGGTTTGCTGTTGGTTGACTTATAGATAATGCTCTTAGCATTAAGTCCGCCATTTCTACCTTACTTTATGTATTTGTACAAAAAAAATTATGAATAGATAAATAGTACCTAATAAATTGTACTATATGGTACCAAATAAATTGTACTTATCAATACCAAATTAATAGTAATAAATAGTACCTAATAAAAAATTAATTGTACTAAATAGTACCTACTAATTGTACGATATTGTACAAAATAAATTGTACTATATAGTACCTAATAAATTGTACTATATGGTACAAAATTAATTATACTTATTAGTATCAAATGAATGGCACCAAATAGTACCTAAAATGTACTACTAATTTCCAAATAAATTGTACAAATTGTACCTATAAAATTGTACTATATGGTACCGAATAAATTGTACTTAATAGTACCAAATGAATGTCACTAATTTGTACCAAATTAATTGTAAGTAATTGTAGGTAAGATGGTGGTAGCTATTCAGGCGGCCTTGACTTAAGCCCTACCACCAACCAAACCGAGTACAAATTGTACCTCCCTGAGAATCAAACCCGAGACCCCTGCGTCTTACACGGGTGGGCAAACCACTAGACTACAGAGGCGGTTGCCTCTATGGTCTTACTACTGCATAATGCATAATAATTCCTTAGCCAAACATCAATTTATATCAATAACAACGTGCATTGCATGTATTGCAGATCAAATCATGTAAGAGTATTTTTTTATTATTTTTTTCGAAACTCTGCCTGTTTTAATAATTGAATGAGGTACAAATTAAGTACAATTTCTGGCCATTACTATGAGATCAATTGGAATCTGGTACAGCGTGGCGTCGCCAAGAAGTATACTTCCCAACGTCCGTTGCATGTATTGCAGGTCAAATAAGAGTAGATTTAAAAATGTTTTTTATCGAAACTCTGCATGTTTCATTTATTGAATGGGGTACAAATTAAGTACAATTTCTGGCCATTACTATAAGATCAATTGGAATCTTGTACAGTGTCACGTTGCCAGGAAGTATACTTCCTGGAAACGCCACAATCAAGTGATTTTTTCACTGAAACTATCAGAGGTACAATTTTTTGAGTTAGGGTACAATTAGGTACATTTTATAGTCTTTCATTTGAGGTTATCTAAAAATCTCTACGCCATGGTGGTGTTGCTGGGAAGTATAACACAATAAGAGTGAATTTGCTTTGCATCAAACAATTCGATGCGCTTCGATTCGGTTGCAGCATGAATTGACCCTAATATTTGATTACTCGTTTTTGGAGGTCCCTTTTCATCGGCAAATTATTAAAAAAAAAGTTAAAATAAAATATCGGTATAACGACATCCATATCGATTTTTAGGTTTATTTGCCCCATTTCACACCCATTTCACCCCCATAAGTATTGAAATACTAACAGTAACGATATACGTTGCGTTAGATTTCCATCCATAAGCTTAAATTATAAATTTAGCGATTTTTACATAGAAAATGAAGAATTTTCTATTCATAAATTAATTCCATTTTCACTTCTTCGGGGGTAGAATTTTCAAAAACGCTTAAACACGTGTATATTAATTTTCAATCGTCAGTCTAACCACAAAATTTGAAGACCCTAGCTTCGAAACTGAGGGACTTTCATACAAACTTTGGACCCCCGTTTCACACCCTTAGAGGGTGAGTTTTGAAAAACTCTTAGTGCACCCTTAGACCTCATAAGGAATCAATGTGCCAAATTTGGAGTCTCTAAACCCAGCGGTTTGGGCTGTGCGTTGATATGTCAGTCACCAATCAGTATCTTCTTTTATAATATTTAGATGTATTTAATGGTATGTATTAATGTATTTTGTATGCATGTGAATATCATTTTTCTTTGTTTGTTCCACATTCGTGTTTATTGGTTTGCTGTTGGTTGACTTATAGATAATGCTCTTAGCATTAAGTCCGCCATTTCTACCTTACTTTATGTATTTGTACAAAAAAAATTATGAATAGATAAATAGTACCTAATAAATTGTACTATATGGTACCAAATAAATTGTACTTATCAATACCAAATTAATAGTAATAAATAGTACCTAATAAAAAATTAATTGTACTAAATAGTACCTACTAATTGTACGATATTGTACAAAATAAATTGTACTATATAGTACCTAATAAATTGTACTATATGGTACAAAATTAATTATACTTATTAGTATCAAATGAATGGCACCAAATAGTACCTAAAATGTACTACTAATTTCCAAATAAATTGTACAAATTGTACCTATAAAATTGTACTATATGGTACCGAATAAATTGTACTTAATAGTACCAAATGAATGTCACTAATTTGTACCAAATTAATTGTAAGTAATTGTAGGTAAGATGGTGGTAGCTATTCAGGCGGCCTTGACTTAAGCCCTACCACCAACCAAACCGAGTACAAATTGTACCTCCCTGAGAATCAAACCCGAGACCCCTGCGTCTTACACGGGTGGGCAAACCACTAGACTACAGAGGCGGTTGCCTCTATGGTCTTACTACTGCATAATGCATAATAATTCCTTAGCCAAACATCAATTTATATCAATAACAACGTGCATTGCATGTATTGCAGATCAAATCATGTAAGAGTATTTTTTTATTATTTTTTTCGAAACTCTGCCTGTTTTAATAATTGAATGAGGTACAAATTAAGTACAATTTCTGGCCATTACTATGAGATCAATTGGAATCTGGTACAGCGTGGCGTCGCCAAGAAGTATACTTCCCAACGTCCGTTGCATGTATTGCAGGTCAAATAAGAGTAGATTTAAAAATGTTTTTTATCGAAACTCTGCATGTTTCATTTATTGAATGGGGTACAAATTAAGTACAATTTCTGGCCATTACTATAAGATCAATTGGAATCTTGTACAGTGTCACGTTGCCAGGAAGTATACTTCCTGGAAACGCCACAATCAAGTGATTTTTTCACTGAAACTATCAGAGGTACAATTTTTTGAGTTAGGGTACAATTAGGTACATTTTATAGTCTTTCATTTGAGGTTATCTAAAAATCTCTACGCCATGGTGGTGTTGCTGGGAAGTATAACACAATAAGAGTGAATTTGCTTTGCATCAAACAATTCGATGCGCTTCGATTCGGTTGCAGCATGAATTGACCCTAATATTTGATTACTCGTTTTTGGAGGTCCCTTTTCATCGGCAAATTATTAAAAAAAAAGTTAAAATAAAATATCGGTTACACAAAAAAAGCTTGTTGTGAGTGCTCAAATATGTTTAGGTACTTATTTGTAGATAATTATATTGGCAGTTGAGTTGACACTCCACTAACGAATTTACTCAATGAATTCATTGTTTATTCACATTCAAGTAGTTAATTCAAACTCAGAGACCATACAACAAGTACCTATTCGAACTATAATATTCGAATAAACAAAAATAATTATTTAATTCGAATTAACTACCTAGCTACCTATAATTTTATTGTGTGTGTTAAATGTATTTTTTACCTAGTAAGTACCCATACCCATCATACTTATTTATTGATTTACAACATTATTGATAACAATACATAAACATAAAAAACATAATTATTTAGTTCGAATTATCAAAATAAATATCGCGCGTTCACGCAGTGCATGAGAGTTGACAGAGCACTAGATTCGGCACATGAAATCGCGGGCGGGGAGTGTCCTTTCTGCACGTAGTAAATATCTATATTCTGTGGCTTGGTCTGCGGGGTCAGAGAACACAGAGAGTTCATTTGAAAATGCGTTCGCGCGGCTCGCTCCGCGGGGAGGGAGGTAGCGCTAAATGCCTACGACGCTCGACTATACTGGCCTTAAGAGCAGAATGCCGTTTAAAAGGATATTAATGATTTTGATGACAGCTGCTTGCATCTCAAACGAAAACTCAAATTAGACATTACCATACATACAAATAACGTTCAAAATAGTTGGTGGCTTACCTCCTGCAGGTCGAGCGTGTAGTTGGAGTGCGTGGCGGCGTGCGTGTTGCGCATGTACTTGGAGATGAGCTCGTACTCCTCGGAGCCTCGCTCCAGCGGCGCGATTTCAGCCTTCAGCTTCTTATAGTGTGACGTCACTGGGCTCTCCGAACTGTCATCTACAATAT
Organism: Agriphila tristella; assembly: GCA_928269145.1. Lineage (NCBI taxonomy): Eukaryota > Metazoa > Arthropoda > Insecta > Lepidoptera > Crambidae > Agriphila > Agriphila tristella. The sequence goes on along the minus strand of OV743436.1, from coordinate 21,074,076 downwards.
ACGTACACGTTATATTAACTGATATTAAACTTTGGCGCTATATCAGTAAAGCGAGATAGCAATGAAAAAACGCCGCGCGCCGAAATGAGACCAATTTGGCAGATTAGGCGAAAAAAAAATCATTAAATCAAAAAATGCTTCTACACGATTGTGAATATTGATGATACAAATTATTTAAATTAAAGCTATTTCGACTTGAATACCCTATTTAAGAGGTATTTTTTTAATTAAAATGTAGGTATTTAGCAAAAATAATTAAATCGTGTTTTTGGTTCAATACGAGTCTGGATATCAAGAAATATATGTATATCTTAATTTCAGATCAGTAGGATCTTTCAGCGGCATTACATAAAGAAGTGTTAATGTTATTTTAGGATCGCCTAAAAACGCAGACTACATACAATGAGGATCAGTAACAGGTTTGAATCCTATAGTTTTATTGATATAATATAAACACATTTTGATAGCTATAAAACCTAGTGAAAGAATTTTTGAAATCCGTTTAGAAATGATTGAGTTAAAAGGGTTTAAAGGAAATGCCAAGCTCAATGCAATATGTGCTTTATCACGTACATCATAAGGTTCGCGTCCGTCGCGATGACGTCATAGGGACCCCCGAAAAATCAGTGTTTTAGCTCTTATAACTTCTCAGGTTTAAAAGATATCGTAAAAATGTTTACACAGTTAATCATATGGTGGCATTAGCTTTCTAATTAGCCATTAAAAAAAATCGTTACTGATCCTCATTCAGCAATAGAATGAGTCCTTAATATAGCAGGGATATCCCACTTTCGCGACAGTAATAATACCACTGAGTGTTTGGTAAGTGGGTTTAGTCTAGGAATGACTGATTCGCAAAATGACTATGTAGTCTATTATTGACCGATTCGTGGAATGTACAATTCTATAAATGACTGATTCTAGTAATGGCCGATTCTACAAATGACTGATTCTAGTAATGACCGATTCTACAGTTGACAGATTTTAGAGTTTTTGAACATTAGAGATTTGATAAAGAATTTGGTAAATAAAATGCAATGTAGGGAATAACAAATCATTTATTTCAAACATTTTTCACTACAATCAATGACGCTAACCTGCTAACAATTTTTATACACAAAAAAGTATTAAGAGCAATTCAAAACGGTGAAATATTAGTAGTCTTTTTAAAAAAAAATGACCTATATTCAACTACGTATTCCTAAGTGTTTTTTTTTATTTATTTATTTTTTGACCAAATCTGAATACATATTTGATTTTGCGCTACAAAATGTAGTATGAGATATTGTAATACAAGAACTATTTTTTCTTTATAAAAATTGTTAGCAGGTCAACGTCATTGATTATGGTGTTGAAATAAATGATTCGTTATTCCCTACTTTGCATTTTATTTACCAAATTCTTTGTCAAATCTCTATTGTTCATAAACTCTAAAATCAGTCATTTGTAGAATCAGTCAATTGTAGAATCGGTCATTACTAGAATCAGTCATTTGTGAAATCGGTCATTACTAGAATCAGTCATTTATAGAATTGTACATTCCACGAATCGGTCAATAATAGACTACGTAGTCATTTTGCGAATCAGTCATTCCTAGACTAAACCGGTAAGTGAAAGCATTATGTGTATAAATATATGTTGAAACGGGATTGCATGCATGTGCGAACGAGATACAAGAAAAAAGTTTGACAACCGTTTTTACTTTTATCTTTAAAAGTTAAATTATTGTGCACTAATATACATATTCCATAGTATATTAAATATAAATATATCATGGACATAATATAGACATTTGTGCACGGTCTTAGTTCCATGTTAGTTGTTGCAATATGAAAGGGATAGCTTTAGCATAAAATTCTTGAGAGCCAGATAGTACGTGAGTCATTTCAAATCTATTGTTGCAAATCAAGATCAATGAAATAAAAAATAAAAAAATACCTGAATCCAACAGACTGTACGCGATCTCGATTTCAAGCAAGTTGTCCAACATTTCGGATTTGGATTTAATTAGATCTAAGTCTAACAATGGCGGGTTGTTCACTCCAAAATTATGAGGAATAAATGTAAAGAATCTGAAAAAATATATCAAAAATTTAAAAAAAATAACCGGCCAAGTGCGAGTCGGACTCGCGCACGAAGGGTTCCGTACCAAAAAAACAGCAGAAAATCGCGTTTGCTGTATGGGAGCCCCCCTTGAATATTTATTTTATTCTATTTTTAGTATTTGTTGTTATAGCGGCAACAGAAATACATCATCTGTGAAAATTTCAACTGTCTAGCAATCACTGTTCGTGAGATACAGCCTGGTGACAGACAGACAGACGGACAGCGGAGGCTTAGTAATAGGGTAAAAAAAAGATCATATTAAATAACCGAAGCGGTAAAAGGTATACTACGCCAGGGGTGGCCAACAAGTCGATCGCGATCGACCAGTCGATCTCTGGAGACAGTGCAGTTGATCGCGAGAGACATTACAAAAACTGCTTTGCTTGTGGTAGCAAAGCAAGTAGCAACCGGACGGTGCCGGGAGGTTGCTACTTGCTAGGTGAAAAAGTTTTGTAGTGAAAAATTCCTACCCCCAAAAATGAAAATGCTTTAAGTCGATCTCAAAAGGCCAGGAAATTTTAAAGTAGATCGCAGCCCTAGACAAGTTGGCCACCCCTGTACTACGCAATCAGTGCGTCGCGCTGGGACAAAGAGCTACATTAGCTAAAAACATAAGCACCGATAAAGAATCGAAGCAATGTTAAGTAGAGTTTACGCAATGTAACTTGAACCCCACCAACCAATGGACAATGAAGCATGCGCACGATACATTTTTGTACCTAAAATTGCTACTACGCTAGTCATGTGGTACTAAAATATAGGTCAAGTTATGTTGCATCTACTGTTACCTGTTGGTAGCATCCACTATTTTTCCGTCGTTCGCCTTCCCTTCCTGGATTTCCTTCAGCAACTTCGACAGCACTTCATACCCAGACTTGATTTGTTTCTTTGACAGTTTTCCCAGCGGCATCTTTTCAGTATCGAGCTAAAAGACACAGTCAATTATATAGTGTAAGTTAAATGGTTAAATATAATTAGCTGGGGAAATAAACTAAAAAATGCGAAATGGTATACTAGAAGTAATAATAATGATAATGAAAACGTACAGTCGCCAGCGTCTTAAGTTACCTTACAATGCCCTTTAATTGATTTTAAACAACACATTAATGTTTAAATTGGAGTGACAATGTTATTTATCTAAACGTGCTGGTGACTGTACAAAAAGTATTCCTTAGTTAGGGACTATCAGCCCTTTTAATATTCCCACTGCTGGGGCACAGGCTTTTCTTATGGGTGGATAAGGATGGGCCATAACCCACCAGGCGGGTTAACGACTGCAAATGCCCCCGTGACGTCGGTCCCTTCCGAAGTACGGAGAAGCTCGAGATAATAAATTTTTGGTCACTCATTCATCCATACTAATATTATAAATGCGAAAGTCCGCTTGTTTGTTTGTTACGCCTTCATGTTTTAACTACTGAACCGATCATCATGGCATACACGTTGTCAGAGGGACAGAGAAGGACATAGGGTACCTTTCATCCCGAAAAAAAGTACTGTTCTCGAGGGATAGCAAAAAAACTTTCTACGCAGACGAAGTCGCGGGCGGCCGCTATTAATTACATAATTAGGGTATTATAAAACCGTATGACTAACCTCGAACTCGAGCAGCACCCGCTTCATGGACTCCACGTCGAATATCATGGTGATGAGCGCCTGCACGGGCGGCGGCAGCGCGCACGCCGCGTCCTGGCGCAGCGCCGGCTTGGTGCTGCTGCCTCGCCGTACTAACCTCGAACTCCAGCAGCACCCGCTTCATGGACTCCACGTCGAATATCATGGTGATGAGCGCCTGCACGGGCGGCGGCAGCGCGCACGCCGCGTCCTGGCGCAGCGCCGGCTTGGTGCTGCTGCCTCGCCGTACTAACCTCGAACTCCAGCAGCACCCGCTTCATGGACTCCACGTCGAATATCATGGTGATGAGCGCCTGCACGGGCGGCGGCAGCGCGCACGCCGCGTCCTGGCGCAGCGCCGGCTTGGTGCTGCTGCCTCGCCGTACTAACCTCGAACTCCAGCAGCACCCGCTTCATGGACTCCACGTCGAATATCATGGTGATGAGCGCCTGCACGGGCGGCGGCAGCGCGCACGCCGCGTCCTGGCGCAGCGCCGGCTTGGTGCTGCTGCCTCGCCGTACTAACCTCGAACTCCAGCAGCACCCGCTTCATGGACTCCACGTCGAATATCATGGTGATGAGCGCCTGCACGGGCGGCGGCAGCGCGCACGCCGCGTCCTGGCGCAGCGCCGGCTTGGTGCTGCTGCCTCGCCGTACTAACCTCGAACTCCAGCAGCACCCGCTTCATGGACTCCACGTCGAATATCATGGTGATGAGCGCCTGCACGGGCGGCGGCAGCGCGCACGCCGCGTCCTGGCGCAGCGCCGGCTTGGTGCTGCTGCCTCGCCGTACTAACCTCGAACTCCAGCAGCACCCGCTTCATGGACTCCACGTCGAATATCATGGTGATGAGCGCCTGCACGGGCGGCGGCAGCGCGCACGCCGCGTCCTGGCGCAGCGCCGGCTTGGCGGCCGCCGCCTCGCCGTAGTCCACGTCTATGGGGTAGTAGCACCCGGGCATCTGGGCAGGGACCGATACACGATTTAATTTGGGGGGGAAGGGGGGATTTTTTTTCTTTTGAACGAAGGTTCCCTAGCTAGGGCAGCGGTTCCCGAATTCTTGTGGCTACGGAACCGTTTATGGTTCACCGTTTTTGGGAGAAACCCTAATTCAAGTAAGAACTAAACTGTAACACTATTTTTTACGCGAAATTACACCATACTAAGACTTTTTGGCTTGATGTTCACATCTTGTAAGTATAGTTTGACTTTAAAAGAAGGACTTCTTAAGATATAAAACATTTATTTAGTTAGAACAAAAAGATAATTTTGAATTTATAAACTCTTTCGCGTAACCCCTGAGAACCTCTTACGGAACCCCATTCGGGAACCGTTGCCCTATACTGCAGAGGTCTCCAAACTACGGCCCGCGGGCCACATTCGGCCCGCGAGTACCAACAATCCGGCCCGCGAAAGCGAGGCGGATTGTACCAACATACTGTAATATATAGTATGCTGATACGTTGAGCTAGCTAGGTCCCGGGCTTCGTGGAGGAGTTAGTCCGGCCCTAAGGCTAAAAAGTTTGGAGAACATGCCCTAGCTAGTAGTACACGTGGACAAAGACGCGTGCAAAAGCTATTGAGCTTTAATTCCAAAAATACTAACAATTGATATAAAGTTTGTTTGCAATAAACATTTGTTTAAAAATATAATATCACTTATTGGTAGAGGGTGTGTAGAACGACTCCATTAGCTCTTGCCTATCATCCAGATTTTCACATTTTCTAAACGATTAGCTCAAAAACGGTTGGAAATTCTAACAAATAGAAATAACCAAAGTTATAGAACAATTTTATAAGCTTTCATTTCATCTTTTTTCACTACAAAACATTTTTTGATATATTGGCGAAAAACCTTATTAAATTGATGCTTATGTCACTAAAGAATATCTCCTACAGTCAGTGGCACGAATCATGAATATTTTTCGACGGAGTGGGGATAAGTTCGCGCATGTGCTCTTGTGAGCGACCAATAGCGCGCGCCCCTCTCCCGCCGCCCGCGTCCCTCACCGCAACGCATACCCAAAATACGCGTTCCGCGCAATCCCCACCCGATTTCATGATTCGTTGCCACTGACTGTACGTTCCGCGCAATCCCCACCCGATTTCATGATTCGTTGCCACTGACTGTACCATCCCCCTCACTTAAGTCGCGATGTCAATATCAATCACAACGAAAGTTGTACCTTCATAAAGTCATCACGACATTCCCAAGGGTTTTCCGTCTTCTCCATATAAAGCGTGGTGAACCGGTTGATGGCATCATGACTTGACTTGCAATCTTCCAATTTTGTCCCGCCAATGGTGGTGCCGATGCGCCCCCACGAACGGAACAACCAATATCTGAACAGAGAAAATAAATATCACATCTCAAACTAACAGTACCGCAAGAAATAGTACATTCAGCGTCGAAATAATTTGAGCGTTCCAACTTAAAATGCCAGCCTGTCTAGCATGACCGATTTATATCGCGTGATATAGCATTTTATCGACACTCAACTGTCAAACTCCTTTGTCTTTTTGACAGTTTAACGTGATAAAACGCTATATCACGCGATATAAATCAGTCATGCTGGGCAGGCAGGGGGTCAAGTCTGCTAATGTTAACGTCAATATTGTAGTTTAATGATGTTTGAATGGTAATGCTTTTTGACACAGTTCTTGTTCTTCAAAATCGAGACTCAATGTGTTTCCGTTTTGGGTTTGAGAAACACAATGTGTTTCGGTTTTGGGTTTAAGAAGCATGAACTGTGTCAAAAAGCATTACCATTCAAACACCATTGAACCACGATTTAGGCGTTAACATTAGTAGAATTGACCCCCTGAACATTTGACAAAAACCAATCTTAGCATAAGACCTTAAGATGCACTTTCATTTGTTCTCAACGCTCAAACGCTCGTGTATTTTGGTAGGTTTTAATGCTCAGAATACATCTGATCGAGGTTTGTAAGTATGAAAAGTCGGTTTTTTTGTCCGTTTTTGGAAAATTCGTAGAACAAATGTGTTGTAAATGCTATTACTAATCTACTCCTGCGCGGTTGTTTGTGTTTAACAAATAACCCTGTATATAAATTATTACGTAGGTAATTTAGAGCTGTGGAAAGAATGAAACAAACTGACTTGTTTAGGTTTTCGTGCTGCAGCACTTGCAGCTTGTAGTAGGAGTTCTTCTGCGCGACCACGTCGGTCTTGCTGAGCACCACGGTGTAGCTGGTGCCGTCGCGGTCGCGGTACACGCGCGCCACGTCCGCCACGCCCGAGTCGGGGTCCACGGCGGTCCCGCCTGAGTACCACAACGTACAAGGAGTTTACAAATCCTACTATATCCTTACTAATATTATAAATGCGAAAGTCCGTTTGTTTGTTTGTTTATTTGTTTGTTTGTTACGCCTTCACGTCTTAACTACTGAACCGATCATCATGATATTTTGCATACACATTCTCAGGGGTACAGAAAAGAACATAGGGTACCTTTCATCCCGAAAAAAAAACCGTTCCCGAGGGATAGACAAAATAATATCCACGCAGACGAAGTCGCGGGCGGTCGCTAGTAATATTATAAATGTGAAAGTTTGTGGGTTTGGATGTTTGGATGTTTAGATGTTTGGATATTTGGATGTTTGTTCCTCAATCACGCAAAAACTACTGAACAGATTTGGTTGAAATTTGGCACACAGATAGTAGATAGCCTGGATTAAAACATAGGAGACTTTTTATCCCGATGTTTCTACGGGAACGGGAACCACGCGGGTGAAACCGCGGGCGGCCGCTAGTAGCCTTATAAACCCGAAATGGTAGATAGAGACCATCATACTGATCAAATTTTATTACGAAATCACAAAAAAAAAATCTCATACATTTTGATGTTCGTTATTAATTTTTGTTCGATTAACACCCTGTATATTTAAATGGGAAGCGTTACCGGCCCCTTTATAATAGCTATAACCCGCACGGATAAAGAAACAATCTATAAATGGCGGCCATACATTTATTGTGATTGTGAGCGCAATAGCATGACACACCTACGTGTATAGCATGCAGCATGACCATAGATATAGTAGGTATATTAAGCATACGATATGTGTGAGCGAGATAGCATGACCAGCCGGCCCGCCGGCCGCCGTTTACAGATTGTTTCTTTATCCACGCGGGTCCCTCCCAATGAAGGAGGCACAGTCGACTTGCACAGCCCCGTATTATTTTTAGCCAGTGGCCCCTGATTATGTAACTCTGTTGCTAAAAACTTTTGATTGAAACTGACAGAAACATCAATTACATTGCTGCTTTAAGTAACATAATCTGTAGGAACAAATAACCGAGCAAACAACTGGATAACCGCCAAAGCCCAAAAAGACGAAGTAACATAGTTGTCACATTGATTCTTACTAAAGCAGCAACTGCAATTTCTGACTGTTTCAATAAAAAATTGATAGCAACAAAATTACATAATAAAGGGACATCAGGGGACTGACATAATGCTTGTGTGGAGCGTAGTAAAAATTGCGATAGAAAAAAAACAGTTCAAAAAATTTTGTTTACAAAGTGGCAAACTCTACAATGATATACGAAAACACATTCGTACATATCGCAAGTCGAGATGTCTTAACTGCTTCAAAACTTTAACTAACCTATCTGCTAATCAATCTTATCCTTCGATCATCAATACCTGGGGGGGTAATTATGTAACTTTGTTGCAATCAACTCTGACAGAAATCGCAGTTACATTGCTGCTTTAGTTAGAACCAATGTCACAACTAACTTACTTAAAGCAGCAATGTAACTGCGGTTTCAATCGACTTCAATCGAGAATAGTTAGCATCAGACTTATGTAATCAACGGGCAGATCTTATCAATCAATCAAGCTAATCAACATTAAAATATATTTAACAGCAGAAAAACAATATAAACTATAAAACATTACAGTTTTTTATTAAATGCGATAGAAAAATGCAAATGCATACCTTTAAGCTTCAACTTCATCACAGCTGATTTGGATGACTTCACATACATGCTGCCGGATTTAGGTATAGATTTGCCATCGACTACATCTTGGGGTACTCTTGTCATTGGCTGTAATTCAGTATATGAGTTAGCTAAATTAGAAAGTTGTGCACTGAAAACTTTCGCAAAACGTCACTTTCGCAGAATGTCATTAAATTTTTTTTTTCTTAAAATTGTAACGTAGTTTGAGAAAAAAATGTGAATGACATTCTGCGAATGTGACCAGTTGCGAAAATGACTACCTGCGTCAAAACCTTTTTAGGGTTCCGTACCCGAAGGGTTGGCCCAAAGCCCAATTGCTGTCACTCATGTGTCCGTCTAGACCGTCTGTCGTTTGTCACAAAGCTTTAGCAGCTAAACTGTTGAGTTAGGTTAGGTAAATAAATGATAAATGAAGCTAGTCTTCATATTTTTCTTCCAAGTAACCTAAAGCGAAATTAGGAATCTTTTTTGACGCTGCTGGGAATATGCATTTACGACCTTTTGATGTTGGGTTATCCTGGTATTGATGTTTTGTACAAACAACGGCACATGACAACACATCTAACTTGTTCACCTAGAGACCGTCTTTACGCCCAAAATACTTCTTACCCAATGTAATAAAGTTGTTTTTGCAGTACAACTGTAACATTTGATGTGCTGTCGTCGTCGTGTAGTGTACTACCGTAGCTACCATAGTTCACCAAAATAATCGTGGTTGCCAATTTTCTTCTTAGGAAATGATACTTAAGTATTCTTCTTACGAAATGATACTTACTTTTTCCGATTTTATGTGGATGTTTATAAATAAATGTATTATTCATATTAAAGAAATAAGAGTAACTTACGTCAGATCCCCAGTCGGCGATGTTGTGCTGCTTGATTAGTTGAAGCGTGTTAGACACGGTTCCTGTTGTTGGGTCTATCAGGTCAAAGAATGACTCTTCAACGACCTACAATAAAACAATATTACATTGATCAATTTACAAAGCATCATAAACTTCCAAGTGTATGCAGTAGTTGGGATCTGAGCTCAAGTCTTCAAGACTGTGTCAAAGCTTAGGGTCTAAAAGCGCGAAAAGGACGGAGATACTACATGCCTTCCGCGCCATTTTGATAGCCATTACTCTATTCGTTAGAAAGATCTCGATATTTTTTTATTAGGACTGCAATTCCTTGACGCCGACACGGCCGCATGAGGCCGGCTAAAAATAGCTTAAGCCATTCCCTCAACGCCGAGCCGGCCGCATGAGGCCGGCAATTTGTTAACGTTTTCTTCTTTTGTTCTCTTATCTTCTCTGGTGCTAATTATTTTTAGGGGGGTATACGGCCGGCGCAGAGGGATTACAAAGTAAAAATTCGATTTTTTTTGAATTATACCCTGTTCATCCAAGCCAACGATGTATGTAAGACAAATTACCTCGACATCCTTGTCTTTAATCTCCTGCATCTTATCGGGCATCCGCTCGATGTCCTTGGCGGTGGAGACGACGGCGGCCAGCGTGTCCGTGAGCTTGCTGACCACCAGCCCGCCCAGCTTCAGGATGCGGTTCTTTATGGTCTCCTTGGGCGCCTTCAGCTTGCCGTACAAAAAGAACTGAAGGTTCTTCAACGGCGGAATGGGTATGTCCTTCTTAATGCTGAGAAAATACAACAGAGTACTAAATGCTGAGAATAATATGTAATAGTAACGTACAGAAGTCCATCTGCACGATGACAATCAAAATAATAAGCTACTCTCGCTGCACGGCAATAAAGCACAATTTTAAATTGCCAGCGCTGCGTGCCTTTTATTGTATGCACCATCACTTTTTGTCGCGTTAGTCGCGTAGCTGTCTCGACCGACACATGACATCCCTGGAGCGCTGGCTCGACTGAGTGAGCCGCCAGAAGTATATTAGCCTAATATAAAAGTTTAAGCGCGAACCGAGCCCCGCCTGGTGCTACTACGTGTTTAATTTCATCCAAATCTGTTCAGCCGTTTTTGCGTAATTGAGGAACAAATATCCAACTTATATATCAAACTTTTACGGTTTTGACGCAGATTGTCACTTTCGCAAATGATCATCGCGAAAAATTTGGTCACTTTCGCAAAACGTCACTTTCGCAGAATGTCATTCACAATTTTCACATATAGGAGAAAAAAAAGAAAAAATTGTGAATGACATTCTGCGAAAGTGACCATTTGCGAAAGTGTCGATTTGCGAAAGTGACCATTTGCGAATGTGACCATTTGCGAAAGTGACCAAATTTTTCGCGATGACCATTTGCGAAAGCGACAATCTGCGTCAAAACCACTTTCACATTTATATATATATTAGTAAGAAGTAGGATTAGTAAGGTATGGATTTTGTTCTTACGCTTTTCCAGGATCCTGTTTGATGAGGACTGGTGGCGGTGGAGCAGCGAGGAACAGCCGCACGTCCACTTTTGGCTTATACTTTTTGAAGATGGAGCCTTCTTTGTAAGCACTGGGGACAATCATGGGCTTCCGCTTTGGTTCTGTTGTTACGTAGCAACATTTGGTCCATTCGCTGACATTACCTTTGAAAAAATATTTGGTATCATTTTTAGAATCTTAAACTGAAAACTTTCAATTGAAATATTATCATATTACTTTATTATTACCTGTACATTTGTAACCGTATGTGTCTAAGACCAGCTGTCCCTGTCTGCATTCTGGACATGGTTCTAGAGCCCCAAAAGCCATACAATCAGCTAAGCGGTCCAAACACTGCAAATGAAGTATATTCAATGGGGAACCATGTCCGAAATCAAATTGGCTGAATATTTTTCTATATGTAGGAATAAGGTCCCTTAGTCATAGAATAAAGATTCAGAATTTTCAGTTGCGTGAAATAATTTAAAGAAATCAAAGTCTCTTCGACTTCACATGTATGAAAGTAACAGCAGAATGGAGATTATACCTTTGCCACCACCTGCCATAACCACAACATGGTATTAAAAAAAAAGTTTCAAGACAAAATGTTAAATTTTTCACGCTACCGAAAATTCTGAAACTTTTTTTCTACTATTATGTGACCTTATTCCCTTCCTTTTCCTACCTACTTATAGAAAAACAAGCGGCCGCCCGCGACTTCGTCTGCGTGGAAAGGTTTTTTACTATCCCTCGGGAACTATATTTTTTTTCGGGATGAAAGGTACCCTATGTCTTTCTCTGTACCCCTGACAACATATGCAAAATTTCATGATGATCGGTTCAGTAGTTAAGACGTGAAGGCGTAACAAACAAATAAACAAACGGACTTTCGCATTTATAATATTAGTAAGGAGAAGGATATTCATACCTACCTATAGAAAAATATCCAGCCATTTTTTTTTTCGGACATTCCCCATTAGAAGTCAATAGATAGGTACAGATAAAATTGAAGACAGGCAATTTATTAAAAATAACATGTGGATACCTCATCCCGGCCAGCAGGCAATTCCTGAGAATTGTCCTCCAATATTTCATGTAAATCACTTTTTTTCAATTCACTTAATGCATTTCTATGCTTGAAGAACAATTTGTTTTGTTTCTCCATTTTTTTCTCTTTCTTCTCTTCTTCTTTCAATTCAGCTGCATCCTTCGGTTCGTCTTTTAGTTTCTTTACAGGTACTTCATCAGTTTTGAAAGGTCTAGAAAAAGTTGTAACAATGAAAAACTGTTTGTATGAATTTGGAAAATAAATAATAAATGTGTTGCAGTTACCACATACTTGATTTCATCCTTAACCATTTTCTGGTCTTCAGCAGACAACTGTTTTATTCCAGGAAGGCTCTCCCCTCCAGCAAAGTACAACAATTCAGCCCTTGCTTCAGCGAAGCACTTGACATGATGCCAAAGTGGCTGCCCACCATACTTACTGCCTATCTCTGTATCATATACAGTCTTACATATACGGACTTCATCCTGAAATATTTATTAACTTAGTTGTTATCTAAATAATGTGCTTATGTATTAATCATTTACAAAAAAGGCATGATCATCTACCCACAACAATAAAATCTATAGAGTCAGGTTCATGTGTGGTTGAAGACTACCGGCCGATTTCAATCCTCAGTAATGGCCGATTTCAATAACCTATTCTCAGTAAGAGATAGTATTAGCAAGATTTGGTGCCTAGATATTTCTGTTAGTTGCCTAGTAACTGATCTTATCTCTTACTGAAGCACACCCCGGGCACTCCATACAAGCGTCGCGTTTCTACTCCTATTACACAGACGCTACACAGTGACGTTTTTGCACACGCGCAACTGTGTGCGTGCTATTGAATGAGCCTACGAACTAGCGCGGTGGGCGCCATTGGGGTGAGGTAATTGATTGTGGGGCGGGGCGGAGAGTTTCCTTTCTGTACGGTAGTACTTATATCTATTCTGTGACTGAAGATAGTTTATTGAAATCGGGCATAAGTGATTGAGAGAAAAACAGATGCAAAGTAATATCACATAGGTACCTTACAAATTTTTATTTCACAATGCTTGCAAGTAGCTCTGCTACTTTTAGAATATTCTACAAGAAAATCCTTGAGTGGCCCTGAAGCCGCTGGTCCATCTTTAGCTGCCCTTTTAGTGCCTTTCTTGCCCTTAGTACTACTTGCCTCAGGTACCACAATCCCTGAACCTTCCTCTGTGAGGAAAAATATTGTTATAATATTATGTTTTATAAAAAAAAATGCTTCTTGGATAGTACTCTACTTTCAATCAATATTATAACTTTGTGCTTATAAAGAAAGAAACAATCTTTATAAGGATCTTTTTAGTCAGATACCACTGCAGTTATTACAGTGCCAATAACAAATTAAATAATCAAAGTAATTCTATTACATTAGGATTAAAATGACCCTATTTTCAATTTGTTTAGGTGGAAAGTAAAAGATAGAGTTTATATACTGACAACCCGTGTAGATAAAGAATGGCAGTTCACTCTGTTTTCCACAACAAGTAGGAGTAAGAGAAAGCGATAGGTATGGCGTTTAGTGGTAGAGTGAGTGAGAAGTGAATATGTGTGACACCATTTTTTTTCTGTGCGGGTTGTACACATTTTTAAATATTAGAATTGATTTTAAAATTGTTCTAATTCCATGTACAGTGCAACATTATCAATGACAAAATAAAGATCACTCATCCAAATCAACCAATCTTCGTTGTACTTTTTGACCATCTAGTATTTTGTCATATGGTCTGTGATTTTGACTCATCAAAAATGTCTAGGGATCAAGTTTTTTTGTTATATTAAAAGAGTATGCATTTTCGCTGATGATGATGAAAATTTAGGGGGGGTTAGGGAGAACCACAGAACAAGAAAAAAGGTTTTCTTGTTCTGTGGGGAGAACCATCTTCCCCCTCCCAAATTCGATATCAACTAATGTAAATAAGAACCAGATTTGATATTAAGAAAGAAATTTAAAACTTATCTGTATTAAATTATGAAATGGACAAAAATGAAAAAATCCATGAGTTAATATAATAATAAAAAACAAATTTCAGTACTTAATTGTTAAAATAAAATGTGCTTATTATTATTTGACTCAAAAAGATACAGATACGAAATATGACAGATACAAATTAAAACATAGGTACCAATCTTAGCTTTAATGTTTTTCTGATCCGGTAGTTTGAGCCGGTTGAAATTCCCAATTTCACTGTAGCTTGTTGGTCGCTGTTTTTGAAAGAAACACTCTTCATGGTACCAGTTAGGCTGCTTCCCATCATGAAATGCAGACTAGAACAAAGATAGGTAGGTTTTATTTTATGGTATGTACCTAGAGGATAACCCGGGATCCCGAAAACCGGGATCCCGGGATCCCAACCGTTTTTCAATCCCGAAATTTTCGGGATTGAGTTTTCATAATCCCGGGATTTTCGGGATTGATTAATTATTATAAAAAAAATTGCAAAATATAGTGCGTGATGCTAAACGCTCAGTGCCAGTGCTCTCAATATAAATGCACGCTGGTTGATTCGTCCAAGATGCACGCCTATCATTTATTATATAAAATACAAGAAAACCTGTATTTCATTCAAGCAGCATTCCAAGCAAGCAACACAAATTAACTCAGCGGGTTTGCGATGGTTTCTTGGAATAAAACTTTTTTTATTATTTTGAACTAAAATGATAGACAAGCAACTCTCACTGGGTTATGTGGTGATACACTTCAATGTTACTGCTACTGAACAAAAATGTATGAACATTCTTCAAGATTAGTTATGAGACATTTTGGGACTCATGAATATTATTTTAAATCAGTTTTTGCTAAGAAACTACTTTACTACCTAAATACTAACTAGGTTTTTAGATAGATAGATAGATAAACATTTTATTTCTTGCTACAGACACATACATATTCATTTAATACAAATAGGTACATAATACAACAAACAAAAAACAGTAGTATATTCCCTAATAAAGATGTGTGTGTGCCGTAGCAGTACGCAAAGGTCGCAGCTCAGCGTCATATTCACTCGCATCGCGAGCAAATCGCTGATTTTCAGCTTTAACCTAAGTGAGCACGCCGGTACCTAAACCGGTTCTATTAATTAATATCAAAAGAAAAGAAAACAATCGAATGATCCCAAATTACACATCATTTAAAGCAATTAAATAAAGGAATTGGTTCACTTTTAACTAAAAATATTTACTGTAATTATTAATTATTATATTGTTATAATTATAAAAATAAAAAACCTTCAAAATATTAGTATGATTATTTATGATATGGTTATTTGTATTTAATATTTTTGACATTCACATTATTATTTACAGCATGCAATTAAACAGTACATAACATTTCATTGTTTAAAAGACTTTGAATAGTACTAAAAAAAATAAAAAGAAACCGCTACCCGCAATATCACAATGAATTCTTCTGTTTATTAAGTAGATACGATTTCATTTGTATTTTAAAACTGTTCTTAGATTTTAATTGCCTCATAGGGGGAGGGATGTTGTTCCAACATTTGGTAGCGTGGTAGCGGAAACTACCAGTGAAAGCCACAGTGCGATGTTGCTGAGTCTTAAAAGGCGCTCGTGTCGATCTAGGGTGGTCACTGTATTTGGTAGAGTGATTAACACAAAATTTTGAAAAAAGATAATCCGGGGTTTTAAAATTTATAATATCAAATAATAAAGATGCCAGATGTAAATGTCTTCGGGAATCCATATTAAGTATTGACTCATTGTTAAGAAAAGGAGAAATGTGAGTACGTGGTGGTACATTAAAACAAAATCTAAAACAAGCGTTTTGCACTCGCTGTATTAAACGTCGTGATTTATATAGGAGACGCGGCCCATAAACGATATCAGCATAATTGAGCCTTGACAGCACCAGTGCTTCAACAACATTTATGCGCGCATTTTGGCTTAAAAAATAACGTATCTTGTAAAGAACCTTTAACCTGTAGAAACACTGCCTTACTAGATCCTCGATATGTCCCACAAAGCGTAACTCAGAGTCAAAGGTCACTCCTAAGTTTTTCGCAGAATCGACACGATTGATGTTTTGACCCAGTATAGTGACAACAGGCGACTTATTTAGGATTTTCCTTATTTGGGCTTTAGAGCCAAGAACCATATATTTAGATTTTACTGGGTTGAGCACAAGACCGCTTCTGTCACACCAGTCAGCTATCCTCTCTAAATCCTCATTTAGGAGCTGTAAGGCTTGTTGTATATTATCAGGGTGTTCAGATATACAGGGTGGCCCAAACGGTGACGCTAAAAATTTTTTTTTTGTTTCCTCACATCTCGTTGTACCCGGAAATACCCTATGTATGTTCAGCGATTTTTTGTAGTTTTCGAGCTATGAATTATTTTTTTAAATTTTGAGAATTTTTGACTTGACAGACTAAAATATTTTTCTTTCGGAAATTATACATCTTTTTTTGAATTATTTTTTTGTTACATAGACCTCATGACTTGAACTTTAACACATAAAATACCCAGCTTCCTGTCATCAAAATAAGTTACAAAAATATTGACCGACAGTGAAAAATTGACGTAAAATCAAATCATAGTTAAATTTTCAACTTTGAATTAAAAATTAAAAAAAAGGTTCCATGACTTCTGAGTAATTTTAAAAACTTCACAAGACCCTAAGCTTTAATTCTAATTTAAAAAAAAATGTGCTTAATAAGGTTTTTTTAGCCGAAATCTGCCTTCAAATGCACAAAGGTGAAATTTTCTAAGATTTTTTATTGACTATTTTGTCATTCACAAAATGATTCTTACCAAAATAAAGTTTAAAATGGTACTGTTTATTGAATAAAGAATTAAAAACAACCTTTAAAAGTATGTTATTACGAAGCGGTAACATCGATGTCATTTAGTTATAGTTATTTTGGTTATTTTAAGGATAAATCATATTAAATAAAACAATTACTACAAATTCAACAATTAAATTTATTTCACAATAAGTTTTCAAAATGTCTCCCTCCCGCTTCAATGCACAACCTACATCGCCTTAAAAAATTTTGTTTTAAATTTCGGAAAGCATTAGTATTTTCTTTGATTTTTATTTCTGCTTCTCTTAGTTTTTGACGCAGCTCTGCTTCAGTGTTTGTTTCGTTTGCGTAAACCATCTCTTTGTAATAGCCCCACAGAAAAAAATCTATGGGGTTTAAGTCTGGTGAACGCGCAGGCCAAGGAATCGGGCCGCCACGCCCAATCCACCGTCTCGGAAAAGTCTGGTTAAGGTGCTCTCGTACTTCTCTAGCATAGTGGCACGGAGCACCATCGTTTTGAAATATCATTCTTCTTCTTGTTAGTAGATTCACATCCTCTAATAAACCGTTCAAGCTATTTCGTAGAAAATCCAAATATTGCGCTCCGTTCAACCTAGCCGGCAATTCAAATGGTCCTATAAATTCCCCATTGACAATTCCTGACCACAAATTTACACTAAACCTTGTTTGAAAATTGGATGGTCTTGCCTTGTGTGGGTTTTCAATGGCCCAACTGTGATAATTATGAATATTGAAAACTCCGGTTCTTTCAAAGCGTGATTCGTCTGTCCACAAAATTTTGTCGAAGAAATCAGGATCGTCTTGAGTTTTTTGAACCATTGTTTCACAGAAAGTCACTCGTCTTGGATAATCTGCAGGTTGCAATTGTTGCACGCGTTGGATATGAAAAGCGTGGTATCCCTCTGAAAAAAAAAAACACCGAAATTGTAAATTCAAAGCATAGGTAAGATAGTCTTTTTTCAGTTTCACCAAATAGTAGGCTAGTGATAATCACTGGTATGTACCACGCTTTCTCGCCCACTAGCGAGTGATTATTTTGTTGCCAAATACACATTCAGTCAGAGTTCAATACTTAAAAAGACCACGTGCTACAAAAAGTCGCTCATAAAGCACGTGCGTGCTATTTTTTTTAAGTCACAATAATTACAGCTAAAAAAAATAGCACGTGGGCATAGTGGGCGAGCTAATGGGTGCGTAATTATGAGGTTTAAAGACAAGATGAAATTAACCCACCTGACTTCAGTATCCTCATAACTGAGGTTCGTGGTACACCAGTCCTTCTTGCGATTGCTCTGGTGCTAGTCGATGAATCCCTTTCCACTTGTTCCACGACTTGATCCATAATATCTGGATCCATTCTGGGTATTCCTTCCTGAGATGAACGTCCAGGAATTCGTCCCTCCATAAATGTATGGTGAGTATTTTGAAATACTCTGTAATTCGGGTAATGCTCCCGTTGTTCTCCTCGCCGTTCCAATTGCTCTCGATAAAGCCTTGCTGCCAAACTAGCATTTCCTTGGGCAACACCGTAAAAATAGTGCATCTCTGCGTATTCACGCAAAGAATAGCTCATGTTGCAGCACAAAGGTCCAAATCACAAGGTAGGTAATCAAAGTCCGAAACACAAGCACAGGTAAATCAGTCACAGGAAGAATCAGAGTCCAGTTAGCAAGCGAGAGTAGTTGTATCAGAATTGAAAACAAAACCAGGAGTAGTAGTAACACGAGCGAAAGCTGTGAACAACTGAGGTGAAGGAGGGAGAAATGCGACCGACATGAGATGAATAGAGCAAGATAGCAAGATAGATAGAGCAAGACAGCAAGATAGATAGAGCAAGACGGCCTAGATGAGAAAGAGAGGACGTGCTTATAGACGACGCTGTGTTGGTCCCCCTTCTTTTGTTCGGCGCGCGGGAAGTCTATTGTTTGTGATTCTAGTGTCTGCCAGAACTATTGTTATTTATGATGTCGCTAAAGATAAACCGGTTGGAGGTAAAGACCATTTTCTTTGTACAAAGACCAACTTGTGCTGTTGAAGTGACAACATACTAACTACCACTAAACTAATTTAGAACTCTAAATTTATAAACTATACTAAATGTCAATTATTATGTTATATCAAACCTAATTAACCTTAGATAATAACAATGAGTGCTTTTAAAATAAATTACCTTTGTACATTTGAAGGCAGATTTCGGCTAAAAAAAGCCTATTAAGCACCACTTTTTTTTAATTAGAATTAAAGCTTAGGGTCTTGTTAAGTTTTTAAAATTACTAAAAAGTCATGGAACCTTTTTTTTAATTTTTAATTCAAAGTTGAAATTTTAACTATGACTTGCTTTTACCTCAATTTTTTATTGTCGGTCAATATTTTTGGAACTTATTTTGATGATAGGAAGCTGGGTATTTTATGTGTTAAAGAACAAGTCATGAGGTCTATGTAACAAAAAAAAAATAAAAAAAAGATGTATAATTTCCGGTAAAAAAAATATTTTAGTCTGTCAAGTAAAAAAATCTCAAAATTTAAAAAAAAAATCATAGCTCGAAAACTACAAAAAATCGCTGAACATACATAGGGTATTTCCGGGTACAACTAGATGTGAGGAATCAAAAAAAAAATTTTTAGTGTCACCGTTTGGGCCACCCTGTATATAGCTGGATGTCATCGGCATATATATGATATTGACAATGCTTAAGAACCCTAGCAAGATCAGCACTGAAAATAATAAAAAGGAGTGGTCCCAGTATAGAGCCTTGTGGTACGCCACGGCTTACCTGACTAGGTGTAGATATATTATTAGTTCCATCCCGTCTTGCTAGTTTAACCAACTGGTATCTATTACTTAAGTAACTACTAAACCACTTCAAGGCCAGGTGGTCTACCCCATAGTAACTTAATTTTGATAGCAAGAGAGGTATATCAATACAGTCAAAAGCGCGGGAAAGGTCAAGCAGAGCCAGAATTGTGCCTTGACCAGTGTCCTGCGCTGCAAGTATATTATCAGTGACGTCAAGCAATGCTGTTATTGTGCCTCGCCCCTTACGGAAACCTGATTGACGAGAAGGCAAAACATTAATGTTTTCTACGTACTTATACAGTTGCTGATATATCACCTTTTCCAAAACCTTGGACAGAAACGGTAGTATACTTATAGGTCTGAGGTCCTTATTTTCGCTGGGCTGTTCCACCTTAGGCAAAGGTGTTACAATGGCCTCTTTCCATTGACTAGGAACCATTCCCGCGTGAATTGACTCATTAATTATAGTGGTGATAACTGACAGAGTTCTAGGTAAAGTTAAAATAACCATATCTCTACTGATGCTGTCGTTCCCCATGGCATTAGACTTAATAGACATAATGTACCTCATAACTTCAGGTTCATCAACCGGATGAATTGAAAATGTGGAAGAACAGAACTTATTGGACCTAAAAGTATCGATCTCTGACAAAGGAATGAAAGGAATTTAAATGAAATCTGTCTATTTGGTCGACGTTAAGAGAGGTTTTGTCAATCATCTTTATTTGCATATTTGTTAGATTTTTTTTTTCAATTTATTGAAGTTTAAATGAAGATCATTCACTTTTGAAAAATATTTTTTTCAAGTATAAAAAGTGCCAAACTATTCAGACTTAAAGTCTGGTTGGACTTAATTTGACTCTAACTTTGATTAGTTAGTGATTAGATTAGCGAGGTGTGTATTGTAACGTAAAATATGTTGGTTTTTGTTAAAATTTTGATTTAAGTACGTTGATTTTTGACAAAATCGAAAATTTGAATTTTTAATCTTCAATCCCGAAATAATCCCGGGATCCCGGGGTTGCCTAAGTGTAATCCCGAAATCCCGGGTTCAGAAATAAGGGCCGGGATCAAATTCCCTATATGTACCTGAATGAATCAGATCACGACCATCAGCCATTTTTATAGCCCCTACTGCTGGGGCACAGGCCTTCCTTAAGAGTGGATAAGGACAATAGGTCGGAGAGTCAGGTTAGGACGCGGGCCCAATGCGGATTGGTGGGTGTTAATGACTGCAAATTAGGGTGGGCCGATTTTAATCATTTTTCGAATTTTGCTTCGCAAGACCCCTCTAAAGTTGCGTAATGCGACGTAGATTATAGGAAAAATAATAAGAAAGATTAAGATTATCACTTTGAGCCCTCTACTAGCGATCGAATTTTTATAAAATACCCTTATTTCGTGTATTTCAGAATTTAGAATTTTGTATTAAATGACCCCTCAAAAGTTGCACAATGAGACGTTGGTTGTAGGAGAAAAATAATTAAAAAATAGTAGATAGCAATCAAATATTGTAAAAAATAATTAAACAAAATAAAAAATTTCGAATCATATTTGATAAAATTCCTGTTTCAAAGTGCTAAGCTTATTTTTTAAATTATTTTTCCTAGAATCTACGTCGCATTACACAACTTTTGAGGGGTCTTTTAATGCTAAATTCTTAAGTCTGATATACACAAAATGTAGGTATTTTATAAAAATTCAAACGCTGGTAGAGGGCTAAAAGTGATAATGGTTTTATAGAAGATGTCAAGAAGGAGATTTTATATAGAAGAGGTAGAGAAGGAGTAATTTTATAATATTGAAGAAGTTAAGTAGGAGCGAGAGTTTTTAGAAGAATAATTTTATGAGAAGAAGATAGAGAATATTTATGAAGAAGTTTAGTAGAAGTTAGAATATAGAATTAAGGGGGTGCTTATGTTCATTAAGGGGGTGCGTTAAATAATGATTCATTTAAGGGGGTGTGGGATGAGAAAGTAAATGAATCATCATTTAAAATGATTTTTGATATCCAAGTGTATTTTGATATTTCTTGTGGTTTAGTCTGAAGTTTAGTGAGTTAGGTCTTTGGTTTGGATTATTGTATGTGTCGTCTGAGTTAGGTTAAAGTTAGGTTTCTGGGTTGGGTTAAAGGTTAATGTAACTTGGTAGAACTTAAGAAGTCTCAGGTGATTCGAAATTTATCCTGATGTTGTACTGGTAGGTAGAAAACTGTTTTAGTCAGTATGGTCAGCATGTGCAGCAGATTGAGGGGGTGTGTTGAGGGAGGTTTCTAACCTATATGCTCTGCTCTATGGTACATTCGGAATTCAAGTGAGTTTGATTATGTCAATCTGCCTGCACATCTGTAGTTTGACATATTCATTGTAAAGCCGTGGTATCGAAAGGTTGTCATAGAGTTATATTAGGAAAACTATCTGTTGAAGTGTGATAATGTGATATAAAGTGTGAGAATGCTTAATAAACGCCTGTATAAAAGTCTCCTGGTCTCATTGCCACAACCCTTCATTTATATTATTTTTCCTATAACCTACGTCGCAGTACGCAACTTTTGAGGGGTATTGTGAAGCAAAATTCGGAAAATGATCATAATCGGCCCACCCTACTGCAAATGCAGCCGGGACCAACAACTTAACGTGTCTTCCGATACACGGAGAAGATAATACATTTTTGATCACCCATCCCATAATTAAACATAGCGAAAGTTGCTTAACTTCTGTAATGGCCGGCAAAACAGCTGCGCCATCAGCTCCTCAAGAATACAGAATTGGCAAATTATTTAGTATCGGGTCATTCGAGAAGTGTGTTAAAATTAAATATGAAACATACCTGCACCATTCGAGCGATGCGTAGGACTCCCTGGTCAATCTTTTGTTTGCAATTTTTACAGGATGCCCGCCCCGATTTAGCATATTCAGCTTGGAACGGCAAGTCAGCCATAGTTGGAATTAAAACAATATGTAAACAAACCAAACCAAGCAGACTTCAAAAAGTTTGCTAAACCGTTGAATGAAAAGGGAAAATATACGGCACAACACAAGTCACAACCACTGAGCAAGTAATCACTACGTTTTAAGAGTAGGCACTTCACAATTATGAACGTAGTTTCTACCAACCTAATAAATAGAATCGTACTACCAACATAAATAGAGGAAATGTCAAAAGAATAGTGAAGTACCTTACCAACTTGAAATGATATCGATATCGATAAAAAATTATTCCAGGCGTCTATACTCATAAACCTCATAATATTTCATATTTTGGAAATAAAAGCAGGCGATAAATCCCAACACAACACGACAGCAATATCCATAATAATATTATACTCGTAATAATTGTCGACATTAAATGGTATGTATAGGTACATAATATTTGTCTAATAAAAATCTGGAATTTCTGTCTTGATGACATGCCGCGAATGGAATATCGCTTACTTTCTTAAATAAAAGAAAGGTAAGAATCAAGTAATTTATTCAGCAGCAAGTTCATTTTTTTTCTATTGTGACAAGAATGACTCGCTGTTAAAACTGCACTTTAGTTTGGCCTGAATTTCAGTCCTTTGCTGGAGGCTGCAACAAAAATTATATAACATTATTAACTACCCACTAGATAGTCATAAATACAGTACCTAGGTAGTATTCAACCCATAATCAACATCTAAAATGAAATAATATCGATAACTTTAGCACAGCACTATGACAATGTAATGATAACGTGATTTATCGCTAATTTCGTTCAAATGTCACTTAAAACCTATATATTTACTGATATTACTACTATTATTAACAATATTTTTTACTCAAATTAACTTAAAACTTCTAAAACTTAGAAAAAGTTAATAAAATTACCCGCTCGGATCAAGCGGGAATTCTAGTCAAAATTATGTCCTTACTCGACCCTCTCACTCTTCGGACACCACAAATTTCACACTCTTGCAAAGATTTGCCACCCATTATGTCTTTTTAACACGTTTTTATTACAATTTTGTTTTATTAAAATGCGTAAATTAATTTTACTAAAACTTCTGCAAAAATTTAATTTTTGGCGGCGCGTCACATGCTGGCCAACATGACAACAACATAACTTGACGTATAATGCGGCTAAATTACCGAGTCATGGCTGGTACAATAAGACAAAACGATTAACTACCTTTTTTCATTGGTAGGATTGTTTCGTATTTTAATGTTGGCACAAAGTACGTTCATAATTCCATATAATATTTTTTGTATGAAGTTGATAAAGTGTCGACCCACTGGTCACAACAAGCAACCGCCGCACAGAGTAGAGAGCACAGAACAATTTTTTTTTTTATGGCAATACAGTTTTACTAATTTGCCAATGTCAAGTTATATAAAAGGTAGGGAAACAGGGAAATAAGAAGGTAAATACCGGAATTTGGAAGAAAAGGATCAGAGGAGTTGGTTTGGATTTGGGATGATAAAATGTTATTGGTAATAGTTAAATATTAAATAGTAAATGTATGAGCATATAAAAATCATATTTTAATATTATTAAGATTAATAAATGATGATAAGATATTATAATATTTACAAGGATCTGTGGGAGCCTAACCTGAGGCGGATAAATGAGTGGAGAAATACGTACGTGATAATTAATGTTTAATGTTGCCGGTTAGGCACGTATACATAAATGGGCGATTTCAAAATTCTTAACACCCCCCCAATTTAGCGTGTCCCATTAATGTTTTTCTTTTTTACGTAAATATTTCAAAAAGTTTGACTAAAAAACGTTTTCCTGTAAATAAATATATTTGTAAACTTTTAAAATATGTAATTTGTATGACTAAATAATTAACACTTATTTTTAAAATAAATTTAAAAACATAAAGTACCACTTAATTTCACATGTCCCATCTCATTTAACGGTAACGAAATTTAATAAAACTCATGTTTCGTAACATAACAGGGTACAGTGGTATTTTAAGAATTTTAAAATATCTTTTTAAACGATTGAAAAACCGATGCTATTGCCCTCATAAATTAATATTTTTTATTAAAAAACAAATATTATAACAAAAGTCGATATTTGAGTCACCCTGACAAGTCAAGGTTTGTTACCCATTTTTCAAGTCCTTAAATAACACGTGGGGACTTCTAAATTTTAATATGGCAATACACAAGGCAACCATTTTGAAGCCGCCATAAAAAAAGTAGACAGTGTCAAAAAAACTGTGAAAGCGGACGGTTGTTCTGTGCTGGGCGCAGGAGATCCATATTATTTAGTCAAGGTAAGTTACCATTATTTAATTCTATTTATCTATATAATACATATTTTTTTACAAGAAACGTAGAGCATAATTATTTGAAACAAAACAACAGTTTCATAGGTCGCTAAATAAAGCGAGTATTTTATAGTTTATTTTTTCAATAATTATAACTGTAAAATGTTACGTCAATTTTGTTACTTGAAATGCGGTAACATATAGGCCTGACAAAAAAAAGTAACAAAACTGACATCTTAAGCCGAGTTCATATGGAATATAGCTACCGACTATAGATGATTAAACTATTGTTATGAAATTTTAATGTATAATAATATTGCGAATATTTTATATTAATATTTGTAACGCCATTTATGGAACATATTAATTAGTATCTATTTGATTCCCGAAAAATTATACCATAATTATGAAATCAACAAAATGGTAATGTAGAATCGCGCTGTTATAACTCAGCCTAATAATATTTCAAGAGTCACTTTTGTTACTGTCCCATAAAACTTGGACGATTATTTTAATATTTTATCTATTTTAAAAAAAAAAACAGGTATTATTAATACAAAAATACCTAAAGAATTTATGATTCTTCAATATTTTGGTTGTTTAGAGCTCTTGTGATCTCTCAATAATTAAAAAACTCAAAAATGAATGTTTTTTTGGCTCCATGGTAACAAAACTTAGTTAATATTTTGAAAAAGTGGTAGTCGTTTTTAAATTGCACACAACTTCATGCTGCCATTCCTTTGATATTTTGCTGTTTTTTCATAAAATTTAATAAATATTGTTCAATGCTCGCAGTTTTAATTTATTTTTACCTTTTTATATAGTAACAAAACTGACGTCAAATCTCGACACCTCTTACTATTTTGTACAATAAAAGCAAAAATACACGGTATTATGTGATTAATTTCTAATTATATTAAAATCTAGAATGTGCTATTCATAGTGCGATTGTAAAATAGTTCTAAACTTTACATAAAAAAATTAAATAAAAAAAATCTAAGGTGTACAGAAATTTGAAATCGCCCAAATTTCTTACAGAAGGCAAATGAATGACAAAGCAAACGGTACGGTCGGTCGGTAAGCTATTTCGCGAGAATGAAATATGACGGAGGTGCGAGCGCGAGGCAGCGTGCGTTCGGCGCGGAGACGTCTGGGTGACTGGCGCGCTCCTCCGGCTGCAACTGAGTAGAGGGTGTGGCCTCGATGCGCAGGCGGCGCGCGGGATCGCGCGGCAGGGTAGGCAGCGCCGTCTTCAGGTGGACAGGGCCGAACTCCAAAAGTCCAGTTCGGCTCCACATCACCCCCCTGGGAGAATTATGCTCCTGCGGAATAAAAATTAGTAAATTTAACAGTCCGACCGGACCGAGTGGTTTTTGGTTGAGTGTTAACGACTGGTGTCGTTTTCTCAGCAAGTACAGCTTCATCTTCATTTATTTGGTATGCAGGTTTGCATCGGTCAATGGAGACAGTAACCGGTCCTCTTGGCATTTCTACAGTAATTGTTTTGTCAGTTCTTTTTAACACTTTTAAGGGTCCGGTATATGGGGGCTCAAGCGCACCTCGAAGTGCATCTTTGCGTAAAAATATATAATTTGAAGTTTTCAGGTCTTTGTGAACGAAAATTGACTTGCTACAATGTCTAGAAGCGGGTACTGGTTTTAATTTTGAAATATGGTCTCTGAGTTCAGTGACAAAATTGCTTGGCTTTTCAAATCGCGGGGTGACAGTGTGTAAAAACTCACCGGGGATCCTTAAAGGCTCACCGTACACGAGCTCTGCCGTGGAGCATTGCAAATCGTCCTTCCAGGCAGTGCGGAGGCCGAGTAGTACCGTGGGTAGCACATCTGTCCAGCGCTTGTCACCGTGCGCCATCAAAGCAGCCTTCATTGTTCGGTGCAGTCGCTCCACCATACCATTCGCTGCAGGGTGGTATGCAGTGGTGTGGCGCATTTCAGTCCCGCAGAGCTTAGTCAGCTCCCTAAACAGGCTGGATATGAACTGGCGTCCCTGGTCAGTGGAGATAATCTGAGGACAACCAAACCTTGTTACCCAAGTCTCATAAAAAGCTTTTGCGACCGTTTCAGCAGTGATGTCGTACAGGGGGACGACTTCCGGCCACCTTGTGAATCTGTCAATCATAGTGAGGCAGTATTTGTAGTTATTCGAAGGTGGGAGCGCCCCAACGAGATCAATTTGAACATGAGAAAATCTGGACCCTGTAAGCTTAAAATCTCCCAGCGGTGCTGACGTGTGCCTGTGGACTTTGCTTCTCTGGCAAGCTTCGCAAGCTTTTACCCACTCACGAACATCTTTGCGAATAGAGGGCCATACGAACCTTTCGGTGATCAATTTGGTTGTAGGTTTAGCACCGGGGTGACTAAGGCCATGCATGCTGTCGAAAAACTGCCTTCGTAGCGATTTAGTGATGAACGGTCTTGGTTTTTCTCCACTGACGTCGCAATAAAGTAAAATGTCAGTACCTGGTATTGGAATTTGTTTTAATTTGAGTGAAGACTCTGAAGAGATGAGGTCCGCCAGCTCGCTGTCTTGTTTCTGATGATCGGCCAGTTGCTCGTAGTTCGGGAGCTTAGTGATAGTTTCTATTCTAGTAAGGGTATCGGCAGTCACGTTGTCTAAACCTGAGATGTGCCGGATATCGGTTGAAAATTGAGAAATTAAATCCAAATGATTGAACTGACGAGGCGTGCAAGTGCGATCTTTCTTTTGAAATGCGTACGTTAGGGGCTTGTGGTCCGTGTAGATAACAAAATGGCGGCCCTCAAGCATATGGCGGAAGTGTTTCACGCTCTCATATATGGCTAGCAATTCTCTGTCGTACGCGCTGTATTGAACCTGTGCCCTGTTCATTTTCTTAGAATAGAAAGCGAGGGGTTGCCAGTGCTTACCAATCTGTTGCTGCAGCACGGCGCCCACTGCAGAGTTTGAAGCATCACACACAAGAGCTAAAGGTGCATTATGAACGGGATGAGCCAGTAGTGCTATCCTAGATAAGCTGGATTTACATTTTTGGAATGCTTCCAGAAGTTCAGCAGTCCAGGTTATAGTCGTCGATGGCTTAACAGCTGGACCTGCTAACATTTGATGTAGTGGAGCTTGTTCCTCTGAAGCGTTCGGCAGAAAACGCCTATAAAAGTTCAACATCCCCAAAAAACGACGCAAACCTTTAATAGTTTTGGGTGGAGGGTAGTCTTTGATAACTTGTACTTTACCTTCTAATGGTGTTGTGCCCTCTGCGTTGATTTTGTAACCCAGGAATGATACCTCGCTGACTCCAAAACTGCACTTTGATTCATTTAGTAGTATTCCGTACCGGCTTAGCCTTTCGAAAAGTGTTTTTAGGTGTTCCAGGTGGCTACTGCTGTCCCGCGAAAAAACCAAGATGTCATCTATATAAGAGTGGCAAAAATCAAGGCCTTTAAGCACCTCATCGAGGAAACGCTGGAAGGTCTGGGCAGCGTTTCGGAGACCGAACGACATAAACGGAAATTCAAAGAGTCCGAACGGGGTTGTAATTGCTGTCTTCGGAATGTCGGCTTCAAAAACTGGTATATGATGGTAAGCTTTTACCAGGTCTAGCTTAGAGAAAATGGTACAACCTGCAAGCTGGTGTGCGTAGTCCTCTATATGTCTAATAGGGTACCTGTCCGGAACCGTGCGAGAATTGAGAGCGCGGTAATCACCACATGGTCTCCAGTTGTCCTGTCCTTTTGGAGCCAGGTGTAATGCAGATGACCAAGGACTATCTGATCGACGAGCGGTTCCATCGTGGAGCATTTCTTCAAATTGTTGCTTGGCAATTTTGAGACGGTCTGGCGCTAAGCGGCGTGGTCGACAAAAAACTGGAGGGCCCGGCGTGGTTCGAATATAATGCACTGTATTGTGCTTAATCTCACGGTGTATACCTGGAGGTCTAGTCAAAACCGGGTACTCAGCTAATAAGGAGTGGTACTTACTGTTTCCGGAAATGGCTTTCACGCTAGGGAGTAAGCACGCCGTAGGAGTGGCGGTTGAACGCAGTGACGTCACGCTGTCTATGAGGCGGCCATTTTTGCAATCGACTAAAATCCCGTAAAATGCCATAAAATCTGCTCCGATGATGGGTTTGTCTACAGCTGCTACTAGAAAGTTCCATGCAAAATCGCGCCTGAGGCCAAGGTCCAAATGTAAGGTTAAGGTACCGTAAGTCTGGATGGGAGTTCCATTCGCAGCGGTGAGAGTGTAATCTGTAGGATTCCTGCGTTCACGTAGGAAACGACGTGGCAACACGCAGACATCCGAGCCGGTATCTATTAAAAACTGGATCTTGGATTTTCTATCCGTGACGAAAAGGCGGCTGGTAGCAGATGGACAGTCACTCGCCGCTTCTACTGACTGCCTGTGCGGTTTCCCGAACTAAATTTACAGGGACTAATGCACTTACGGGCTTTCTCGGCAAACTGATCGTGGTACCAGCACAAACCTGGAGTTTGGCTCGTGGTTGGTCGACGCCTGCTGTTGCTTCGAGATCGGGATGATCCCCTTCGGCGATTCGGAGTTGTACTGCGGCCACGTTGCAAGTTCAGCTGCGAAATCTGTTGAGATATTTCAGTTTGAATAAGTGATGCAATAGAATTTTCCATTTTTTTAAACATACTCTCGACCGTTACCGCTGACGCGCTAGCCACGTGGTAGTTCGGATTGATATTCGGCGTAACCTCGCAAATTCGATCAGCTAAATCGGCCACGTCATCGAGATCGGCGGTTGGCGGTCGCGACGCGATTATCGCTTGGAGATGAGTCGGAAGGCGATCTATCCACACGCTACGCAAAAATTCGTCGTTAATCGATTCCCCGCCTAAAGCACGAAGATGTCTCAAAAATTGAGACGGCTTCCGGTCACCCATCTCTTCATGAACCATAAGTTGCCGCAAACGCTGCTGATGAGAAACCGACAAACGCTTTAGCAATTCTCGCTTTAATTTCTCGTATCGACCATCGACCGGCGGATTACGAATAATATCTCGCACCTCCCGTATGATTTTATTGTCTAATTGCTGCACGACCGTAAAATATTTTGTCGAATCCGATTTGATTCCAGAAGTTTCGAATTGTGCTTCTACCTGGGCAAACCATAGATCGGGCTCGTCATGCCAAAATGGCGCCAGCTTTACTGCCACGCGGTTCACGTCGCTAACGCTATCCGTCCCGGCCGCGTCTTGGAATTCTTCGTTTGTCCCGGTCGTCTCGGTCATTTTATTGTTCTAACGCGCGGGTCACCACTGTGGGAGCCTAACCTGAGGCGGATAAATGAGTGGAGAAATACGTACGTGATAATTAATGTTTAATGTTGCCGGTTAGGCACGTATACATAAATTTCTTACAGAAGGCAAATGAATGACAAAGCAAACGGTACGGTCGGTCGGTAAGCTATTTCGCGAGAATGAAATATGACGGAGGTGCGAGCGCGAGGCAGCGTGCGTTCGGCGCGGAGACGTCTGGGTGACTGGCGCGCTCCTCCGGCTGCAACTGAGTAGAGGGTGTGGCCTCGATGCGCAGGCGGCGCGCGGGATCGCGCGGCAGGGTAGGCAGCGCCGTCTTCAGGTGGACAGGGCCGAACTCCAAAAGTCCAGTTCGGCTCCACAGATCCATTAATAAGCAGGACATGCGGGTAGGTAATGGTACATCTAGTGCTGCCAAGGAGTTGAAAAAAACGGAATGGTCATAACGGGGACAAGAAAAGAATAAGTGGTCGAGGTCTCCAACATCAGTTCCACAATCACACAGGTCACTGTTAACGATATGCAACCTAGCCAAATGAGCTGGAGTGCACACATGGCCAAGACGCATTCGTGTAATTATGCTGACAGAAGTTTTATTACATTGTAATTGACTTAACCAAGGTTTTAAACGAATATCAGGTTGCATATTAAAATAAGTTTTGCCTTTAACAAGAGAAGTTTTTGCGACAATTTGTCTCCAGGAATGTAATAAACAAGTTTTAGGCAAGGTAGTCAAATCATGACAATAGTTAACATACGGATGTAGGTCACCACATTTCACCGCGTCTTTGGCTAATTCATCGGCTCTTTCGTTCCCACTTATACCTTGATGGCTAGGAATCCAAGCTAAAGTAACTGAATAATTTAAAAAAATACATTTTAAAAGCTTTTCCCTCACATCACATATAATTGGATAACATGGTTTCATTTTAAAAGGAAATTTCTGTATAGCCTGTAATGTACTTTTAGAATCAGTAAATATCACTGAGTTTTTAAGTTTCATTAAAATAATATACTCTAAAGCTTTGTAGATACCTAAACATTCCCCTGTAAATACCGAAGCTTCAGGAGGTAATTTAATTTTTTGAACTATATTGTACTGTAAATGGAAAACACCTACTCCTACGTTTTCAGATGGAGACAATTTTGAAGCATCTGTGAAAATGAAGTTGGCTTTTCTAAACTGTTCATCTGTATTATGATTAAAAAGAGTGTTTGCTTCTATGTCATCTTTATTAACACCTACATTATAACAAACGTTAGGTTCCAAGAGCAGAGACTCTAAACTAATTTTAAATAACGGTAAGACAGGAGAACGATAAATGGGAGCCTGTAGGGCTATTAGTTTTTTATAGCTGAAAGAGAGACAGATTGGTGATTTGTGTCTCCAATAACTGAGTGAACTTAAGTATTCTTCTAAAATTTGTAGTTTTGGAAATAGGGGATGATTTGAATATTGATAAGCTTTAAATACGAATTTATCACTGAGAAATTGTCTCCTAAGGCTAAGAGGAGGTTCGACACATTCCACTTGCATGGCATTGATAGGCGAAGATTTCATAGCACCCAGGATCAATCTCAACGCTTTGTGTTGAATAGCATCTAATTTTTTAAAAGCAGCTTTGTTCCCCCCTTGGAGCAAAAACGTTGCGTATTCGAGAATGCTTCTTATTAAAGCATTATATATAAGTTTCAGTGAAGATGGATGAGCGCCCCACCAGACCCCTGACAGACACTTCATCATATTCAAGGCCCTTTCGCACTTCGAAACAACGTATTCGCAATGTTGGATTCCAGAAAGTTTGGAATCCAACATTACTCCCAGAAACCTAACGTGGTCTTTAACCTCGATAGGGGATCCATCATATGAAACACTGACATCCGGGGCAATTCGTTTCTTTGTGAATAATACTACACCGCTTTTTTCAACCGATAACTCCAATCCATTTCTATCCAACCACTGCTTAAGCAGAGTCAGAGAAAAATTCAAAACTCGGCAAGCTTCAGCAGGTGATTGACAAACATAGTATAAAAGTAAATCATCAGCATACTGAAGGATGTGAATATTATTTAATGAACGCTCTAAGTCACTGGCATATATGTTATATAACAAAGGACTTAAAACAGAACCTTGTGGTAGACCCTTACCAAGTACCCTACTTAACCTAGTTCCATCAGGAAGATCTAAATGAATATGTCTTTCTGAGAGCATAAAATATATAAATTTCGTGAGCATTTCCGGAACGGGTCTTTAAATTTTTGGATTAATTTACTAACATTAACATTATCATACGCAGCATGAATATCTAAGAATGCTGCTAAAACTACTTTATTTTTAGAAAAGGCTAAATGGATATCGGAAGTTAAAATACTGATACTATCTATAGTGCTTTTTCCTTTCCGGAAACCGAATTGACTGTTTGATAATAATTGATTACTCTCAATATACCACTCTAGTCTATTTTTAACCAAGTGTTCTGCTAATTTACCTAAAATAGAACTCAAAGCTATCGGACGAAACGATTTCGGGTCACATGAAGGCTTGGATGGTTTTAAAATTGGAACCACTATTTGTGTTCTCCAGGATAGAGGAACCTCCCCTGTAACTATAACCTCATTTACTAATTTTAAATAATACGACAAAGTTTCATCGTTTAAGTTAACAAAAAATGAGTAGGGTATACCATCTTCACCAGGTGAGCTATCTTTTACACTATTTAACACCCCTTTTAATTCTGCAAGAGAATGGATCATTAAGTGAAGATTTTGTTAAAGGTAAGTTAAAAGAAATAGAATCATATGCAGCTGCAACAGTTGGTGGTGCTAAATGATCCATAAAAGAATCTGCTATAGAAGGATCAAGAATTACTGATGACGAGGAGTTATAAGCTGATCTAAAGCGTTTAATATTACGCCATACTTCAGATGGAGATGTTGTAGGAGAAAGTGATGTACAAAATGATATCCACCCATTTCTTTTTTTCTGTTTAAGAAATTGTTTAGTACTATTCATAATCTTACACAGTTGTTCATAATTTTCATCTGACATATCCTGCTTATATATTTGCTCAGTCTCCTTTCGTGTTTTGATAGCCGCAGTACATTCATGGTCCCACCAAGGTGGAGAAGGAATTAACCCTGAGGTAGCACCTTTTCTAGGAAATGTTTCATCTGCTGCTTCTATAAGGCACTTGGCCAGTGCTTCAGAACAGGATGTTACTCCTGACTGACTAATGTCAGGAAGGTTTTTAGTTTTGCTATGGACTATACTTTTAAATGTCTCCCAGTCTTTTTCGGACTGAGTTAATCTATGTTTGAGACGAGGATTGTAATTAGCACCAGAAGGGGTTTTAATAGGGGTACACATTATAAGGGGGAAATGATCACTACCAAAAGTTGAATTAAGGCGAAACCAGGTAATCGCTGAAGCTAATCCAGGATCACAAATAGACAAGTCAACCGCACTTGCCTTTTCGTTAGGTTTAGTACGGCGAGTTGGTATTCCTGTATTTAAAATGCATAAATTATTCTGATCAATAATATCTAAAAAATGTTCACCATTGCTATCAGTACTACCACAGCCCCATGAACGGTGGTGATTGTTAAAATAACCAAGAAGCAGGAAGGGACTATTTATAGCTGTGATCAATGGAACAATTTCATTATCAAAAATATTAGAAGATGGGTAAGGTATATAAGTAGAGATAATAGAAACACCACTGGATAGTTTTACACCTATAACATTAATATCATCTAAGTTATGTGTGGGAAGTGTCAGTCGTTGAAAAGAAATAGTATTCTTGACAAGAATGGCAACTCCTGCATGATTATCTGTTCGGTCATCTCTAAGACATGTGAAGCCAGGAATCCCAAACAGAAAACCGGACCGCAGCCATGTTTCAGAGAGAGCAACTATACTAATTTTATGTTTATTAATAATATGAATTAAATCACTCTTTTTAGGTATTACACTCCTGCAGTTCCACTGTAGGACCTTTAGATCCATTATTATTATTTATTAAATTTGTGATAATTTCAACTATTGCAGCAACGTTGGACGGTTTCAATGAATTATTAGTCAACATTGAATTAATAAATGAAATAATTAAGTCAATAACTGTATTATTTTCCACATTTCCATCTTCATTTTGCCTAAAAGCACTACCATTAGAGGAAGAAAAGGGCATATTGTAGTCATTGATAATCTTGTTGTGAGCTCTTTGATCATAACCTTTGGTAGTTGGTGGAGGTGGACGAGGTTTTTTAAAAACAGTTTTTTTATATGATGTATGCTGAGGGTTTGATGTATCTATTCTATTATTAATGTTATTGTCTTCTGAGTTTTGTTTTGTTCCAAGAACATCAGCATAAGGCTTGGATATAGCTGGGTGGAGTTTACTAGCCTCACTATAGGAAATGCAGTTATGGGACATACTTAACTTAATTTCTCGTTGTCTATTAAATTCAGGACATATTTTACTAGTGGCGAAATGGTACCCTGAGCACATTAAACACACTGCACAACTTTCATCAACATTACAAATTTCACCTTTATGTTCCTGAGAACATTTAAAGCATCTAGGACGGGACCGACAATTTAACTTAGTATGCCCATAGCGGCAACAATTATAACATTGAATCGTTGGATAGGTATACAGTTCTACTGGTAATGCATTGTAACAAATATATATTCTTCTAGGGAGCACTTGTCCGTCAAATGTGAAAACTACTGACTGGGATGGTTTCCAAATCGCTGACCCGTTAACATTAACTTTATAATTCAGACGTCTGATTTTAATGATTTGGCCACATCCAATTGGAACTGTAACATTTTCCTTAATTTCTTCAGGAGTCCATTCAGCTGGAACTCCTCGAACAATGCCTAATCTTGTCACATTAAAAGTGGGAATGAAAGCCCGCAGTTTAAAATCTTTTAACTTATAACTGTTAATAAAACCATTAGCATCATGAATGGTAGAAAAAGACACAGTGCATCTATTTCTGCCAATACGTTTGACGCTGCCCGGTATAATATTCTTGAAGTCAGTTTTTTTAAGAAAGTTGCCAAAAGTTATAGGATGCAGATAACTACCATCATTTGGAGAAGTTTCAGTTCTTTGTACGTGAATCAAGTATGGAGAAACATCTGTGGAAACATATTGCCTTCGACCTAATTCAGCTGCCTGTGTGGGTTGTGGAACTGAGCTGGAGTCACCAATATTATTGTCACTTCATCACTTTTACTTAAGTTAGGAATGTTTTGAGGCTTTATAAAAACACTGTCAGTGCTTTTCTTTAGCATTGAATCATGACCAGAACATTGACAATCGTGATCACTGTTTCCCTCATGAGAAGTCCGTTTCCTTTTCTTATTGCAGTGTTTGCACACTTTCTTAACTTTTAATCTCTTTCGAGATCCTGAACCTACACTGCTTACTGATGCATCAGTGTCCATTTCATTTCCCTTATCAGGAACAACAACATTGAAGCCCACGGGGGGACTCAGGTCGAGGCCCAAGTCCCCCGCTGTAACGTTACGATCAGGGGCCTCGATCATATAATATCCATACTATACAAAACTAGAATAAAAACTTACCAGATACAGGAAAATATACACAAATACAATAGAAATACACACTAATTAAATACTAACACCTCACAACAACTCAACTGATCAATTCTAATAGCAAAAAGTTGA
Organism: Agriphila tristella; assembly: GCA_928269145.1. Lineage (NCBI taxonomy): Eukaryota > Metazoa > Arthropoda > Insecta > Lepidoptera > Crambidae > Agriphila > Agriphila tristella. The sequence continues at coordinate 21,038,113 of OV743436.1, read as the reverse complement.
AAATAAATTTTCCGAAATAAAAGAACGTCCGCCCTGTTAGGAGTTTCCTGCGCTTTTTTCCCGTAATTATTTAAAATCTCGAATCGACACACAAGTTCACACAACCAACACCCAGAACCACTGAGCAAGTAATCACTACGTTTTAAGAGTAGGCACTTCACAATTATGAACGTAGTTTCTACCAACCTAATAAATAGAATCGTACTACCAACATAAACAGAGGAAATGTCAAAAGAATAGTGAAGTACCTTACCAACTTGAAATGATATCGATATCGATAAAAATGCTTCCTGGCGTCTATACTCATAAACCTCATAATATTTTATATTTTGGAAATAAAAGCAGGCGATAAATCCCAACACAACACGACAGCAAAATCCATAGGTAATAATATTATACTCGTAATAATTGTCGACATTAAATGATATGTATAGGTAGGTACATATTTGTCTAATAAAAATCTGGAATTTCTGTCTTGATGACATGCCGTGAATGGAATATCGCTTACTTTCTTAATTAAAAGAAAGGTAAGAATCAAATTATTTATTCAGCAGCGAGTAATTTTTTTTCTATTTTGACACGAATGACTCGCTGTTAAAACTGCACTTTAGTTTGACCTGAATTTCAGTCCTTTGCTGGAGACTGCAACAAAAATTATATAACATTATTAACTACCCACTAAATAGTCATAAATACAGTACCTAGGTAGTATTCAACCCATAATCAACATCTAAAATGAAATAATATCGATAACTTTAGCACAGCACTATGACAATGTATAACGTGATTTATCGCTAATTTCGTTGAAATGACACTTAAAACCTATATATTTACCGATATTACTACTATTATTAACAATGTTTTACTCAAATTAACTTAAAACTAAGAAAAAGTTAATAAAATTACCTGCTCAGATCAAGCGGGAATTCTAGTCAAAATTATGTCCTTACTCGACCCTCTCACTCTTCGGACACCACAAATTTCACACTCTTGCAAAGATTTGCCACCCATTATGTCTTTTTAACACGTTTTCATTACAATTTTGTTTTATTAAAATGCGTAAATTAATTTTACTAAAACTTCTGCAAAAATTTAATTTTTGGCGGCGCGTCACATGCTGGCCAACATGACCACAACATATATAACTTGACGTATAATGCGGCTAAATTACCGAGTCATGGCTGGTACAATAAGACAAAACGATTAACTACCTTTTTTCATTAGTAGGATTGTTTCGTATTTTAATGTTGGCACAAAGTACGTTCATAATTCCATATAATATTTTTTGTATGAAGTTGATAAAGTGTCGACCCACTGCCCAGAACAAATATACTCGGAGAGTTCTTGACACTCCTATATGGACTAGAGATGGGTAGGTCCGGTTAGAAACGCATCAGTGGACCTGCATCACATGCCACAGTGATAGATGTATATCCAACGACCAGGGGCCTTACTATGAGCTCTTATAGCAGGACTTATACTGAATGGCATTACTTTTTCGTACCATGACCTCGATTTAGCAGGCCTGCGGAGGGCCTGCTTTAATACACGCTCTTAAACCGTTCACCATTTTTTATGTATGGACGAAGCGTACCACGACGCTCCGTTTGACAGTTTGGGAGCTGTTTTATAGCGTCTGTAATGTCAAATAAAGCAATTCATAAAAAGTTCCTACGTGATCAGCTTTTTCAAAATTGTTTAGTGTATTTAGATAAGTTTGGCGTGAGAATTTTAAGATTTGTGAATTTCTTTTAATGTTTATTATTTAACAGTGAATTATGTAACTTGATAAAGGCAACGCGACGACTTCCTTGTTGTTGAATATCACTAAAATAAAAAGAAATGATGAGAGATGAGACCCCATAAAAAAGTACCTACTATCCCCTTCAATTGGTAATGCGCCTGGCGGCCATGATTTTAACCTCAAAAACGAAAAACAATTGCATTTTTTTTAATACCTAGACCCTTTCTTATTGAAAATAAGAATTAAATAATTAATACACTATTATTACCTACTAAAATTTTCCTGTTTTTTGTCATTTTTAGCTGCGAATGACGTTGATGTGTATGTTAATTTGACAAGGTTCCAGCGCATTACCAATTGACGCGGATAGTAAATTGCATTACATTTTATGTTATTATGAATAATAATAATCAAATAAAGAAGAAAATGATTTATTTTATATCGATGTAAGTAATTAGCAAACTAATGGTGTGAAATGATATTGAAAATAAAAAAACCGAAATAATATAACTTTAATTTGTTTTATTAACTTGCGACATTTTATTACTATCCCCGTCAATTGGTAATGCGCTGGAACCTTGTCAAATTAACATACACATCATCGTCATCCGCAACTAAAAATGTAGAGGTTTTACCTTCCAATAAAACCGCCATTGTGCGCCGAGCCTTGTCCGGGGAGAGGGTGAGAGAGCCATTGCCGATTTTCTTGTTTTAACACGTTTTGTCGTCTGGCAACACTGGATTCCCGCCTTTTTTTCTGTAACATAGACAATTCCCGCCAAGAATCATCCCTTCCACTAGGGCAAGCTATAGCTATATAGCGCCTGAGCGCTCACTTTTTCCTCATTGTTTTCACCAGGGCCAGTAAAATGCCCCGGACAAGGCTCGGCGCACAATGGCGGTTTTATTGGAAGGTAAAACCTCTACATTGTGCTTCCTCGCCTTGTCCGGGGAGAGGGTGAGAAATGTTTGTTATTGCCCTGGTGAGGGATGATGAGCAATTAAATAAGACAATCCACTTAATCAATGCGAACTTTATTATTCAGGAGTAATCAATAATTTAAATCAATAATCAAGCATTACTAATCAAGTATTATAAACAATAATCAAGCATTATTAAATGTAATTAATTTTCATTTAATCATCAACAGGAACAAATAAATCAGACATGTTAGAAAACTGATCAGTCGCTGTATTATTTCTATTAATTTCCCTACAATAGTGTTTCAGGAAGGTTGAAGCCTGATTCCAGTTACCTTTTTTTAGAATCTTGTCAATTGGAATTGTCATTGCAAAGCCAATTTAATGAAGCTACTGCTGATCTACTACTTCCTGCACTGTCATCAATACCAGCAGACTTAAAAACTGTTCTTACCCAGTTAGCTATTATCGTTCTGGAAGCAGGCTTCGATTCTCCCTGAGTTGTAATAAAAAGTTGATGAAGTGAGCCTCTTCTCTCATCAGAGAGCTCAATAACTTTATGAATCCAATAAACGGGGCTCAACATTTGATCCTCGTGAGGAATCAGCTTCCATCCTGATTGCTGATGTCGAGCAGAGTCGGTTTTAGAGCCAAATTTTGGCCAAAGTATTACGTTAGTACCATCATCCTCAAGATGATCTGGAGAAACACACAGAAGTGTCAAATCATGAACACGTCTGCCTGACACAAGTAATAAAATAGTCGCACAACGTCGATTTGCCTCGAACAATGTAATAGTATTTGGAACGTTCTTTTGTAGCCATTGGACTACCAGTTGAGGATCCCAAATTGGGGATCTCTTTAATTTTGGACGCGAGAGCGTTATGGATTTGAGTACCTGTCTCACGAAAATATCTTCACTTAATTTCTTACCGACATGTGGTTCACAAATAGTTGAGATTACTGATTTGTGCAAGTGGATTGTAGCAGGTGCTAGTTTTTCTTTTAAATGAAGATGAGCTAGAAACTTAGCTAGGTCCTTGGCTAAAGGGGTTGCTGCAGCAACGTTGTTATCTGCACACCATTTTGACCAACGATTCCAGGCAGGTTTATAAGACAAAACAGTAGACTTACGCCAACCATTCAGTAGAAGGGCTTTTTCTTCTGCTGTCCAACACTGGAGCAAAGAGTCCCAGCTCCAATCAACCATGCTTCCAGGATCAGATCGTCTACTTTTGGAAGAGTGTGACCTGTGCTCATATCTACCAAGGTGTTGTTCAGGTTTTGTAGTCGAACTGGCCCGCTGAGGGCTCTGTTCTGAAGGTCTGGTCTCCAGAACGATTTCAGCCATTGAGGTGCAATCACCACAAATAGACCGCTGCAACTGTTCAGGTGAATTAATACCCGTGGTATGAGAGATGGAGGTGGGAACACCCATGCTAGAGTGTAATTCCACTGCCGGCTGAAGGCATTGTGAAAAACTGCTCCTTCGTCCCACGGGTCTAGTGATACGTAGTGCTGAACTACGTGAGCCTGAGCCGATGCAAACAGATCTATCTGCGGCACACCGAATGTCTGAAATAGCTCCGAAGTTGCTTCCGGTAAGAGATGCCATTCGGGAATTTGTTTTCCTCGTGAAAGGCGATCGGCGATGCCGTTGAAGCATCCGGGTAGGTGTTGGTAAGTTACAGTCATCTTCAGGTCCTGAATAAGACGACATACCTTGCGAGTCTGCTCCATGAGTAGAGGTGATCTCGTCCCGCCTTGATTTCGCAGATAAGCCAGTGCTGTTACGTTGTCCGATTGAATCAGAAGGCTGGCACCCTGGAGTTCGTGTGCTTGTGCTTGGATTGCCATTTGGATGGCCACTAACTCCTTGACGTTGCTGTGCCAGGGCTGCTGATGTGGTGCCCACTGGCCCGCCAAGTATGTGTCGTTGATCAAGGCACCCCAGCCGAGATCGGATGCGTCGGACACGAGGTGATGTGTAACCTGTGGTAAATGAATCAGAGAGTATTCGCTCACCGATCGATGCCACCACTGTAGTTCCTCGATCACCTCCTCGGGCAGGATGTGGCGCTGTTTCGGGTGTCCTTGACGTAGAATTCGTAGGTGGCCCTGAAACAGACGGCAGTGTAAACGACCTTGAGGAACTACGAAATTTGCAAAATTTAATCTTCCTAGTATCGATTGAGCTTCTCTCAACGAGCACCGTTTCTTGGTCAGGAGTCTCTGAAACTCTTGACGAAGTTTCAATACCTTCTGCTGAGGAAGGTACATTCGGTTGCCTGCAGTGTCCCATCGAATCCCTAAAAATTCTAGGTTCTGAGTGGGATTTAAAACAGATTTTCCGAAGTTTAGGATCCAACCTAGAGCCTGTAGCAATGTTACAGCCATAGAGGTTTGCTGCTGAAGCAAATCTCTGTTCTGATGTGCCAACATAAAATCGTCTAAATATACAACTACCCTCATTCCGGTTTCTCGAAGTTTCTGCGCTAAAAAGTTGGTTATCATTGCAAAACATCTTGGTGCACATGCTATTCCGAATGGAAGGCATGTCATCTGATAAAGGTTTTGTCTGAAAATAAGTCTTAGAAAAGGCCGATGACTTGGGGCTATATTCACGTGAAAGTACGCTTGAGACATGTCTATCTTCGTCAACCAGTCGCCCGGTTGAAGGAAGTTTGGGATTTCGAAATGAGAAATGAGATAAAATTTCTTTATCGATATGTAGTCGTTCAGAGTCCTTAGATTGAAAATTTGTCGATAAGTTTGATCGGCCTTCTCTATTAGAAATAGTGGAGACACGAAACTGGGACTTATTTGAACTGGCTCGATTATATTTGATTCTATCATTTTTTGAACTTCTAGAGACATTTGAGGGGTATCTGGCGTCTGATAAAAATTTAAATTTGGTAAAATCAAAGGGGGTTTTTTTGTAAACGGTATTCGAAAATCTGATATCATCTTTAAAATTACTGATGGAGTTTGTATGGCTTTCCATCTTTCGATAAAATGCTTCAGACGGCCTGCTTGAAATGAGTTCGAGTCAATCATAGCGACGTCTCTTGGAGTCACCGCCATGACTTCGTTTACTAGATTTTTTATGAGTATCATATTTTCGTTTACCTCGGGAAGAAAAGTCTCGTTTTGCATTGGGTAAAGATTGGTCGTTAGTATTGCCTCGAAAGGAATATTGATTCTTAGGCGCAAATCTAGGTGCCTGTGCTTTAAAAGAGACAACATTTTTCTTTATAGGTTGTGGCTTCTGAAAAACTTTTGCTGGACCACCCTCTTTTTCTAGCAATTTACTAAATTGTTCAGGTTGAAACAAAAATTCAGACGAGGGTGGAATCTTCTTGAATTTATCAGCCGTATAATTATTAGAAATGGATTTCAAGATTTCTGTTCGCCGGTTATTAATTATAGAAGCACGCTTTCCACATATTATTTGCATAATATTATTTGAAATATCATTGTACTCTTTATCTTCGCAAAGAATTTCATTGATTTTAGTATTGAATTCCTCATAAGAAACAGCTTGCAAATCTTTTACCCAAGTCAATAACTTAGTTACATTACTTTGTAGCATACTTCTTTGTAATAATACAGCATTAGATAAAGCAGCCAATGTGCGTTCACATGAGGGTAGAAAATTATTTTTATCGTACGGCTTTAGATCGTCGTTTGTTTCCAATTCGATAAAGCCTGGCTTAGATAAGTATGTTTTTTGAGTATCAATAAAATTGATATTCGACCAATCTGGAGACTCAAATAATTGCAACGAGTTTAAAATATCAAACCGGTCCTGATCCGTCTTGCCAAAACCGGACGCTTTTAAGGTGGTTTGCAAAGATTTAAAAGAAAAGTCATTACTTTGCTTTTGATTTTCCGGTCCAGGTGAATCTCTGGATGCTTTATCTAATTGCGAATTCGTTGTTTCTGGCAAACATTGTACAACTGGATTTGTGTTATTTTGGATAAAGTTATTCATGAAATCCGTAAGCACTTGCACTTGGTTACACAAATTATCTAGCAAAGTCGGAGAATTTTGGTACTTAGCTTTTTTTGAAGAATGTCGCCGCCAGTTAGCCCGTTCCACCGAGCTACTTGAACTCCTTTCAGAAGAGGAGCTTGATGGTGATCTCCGCCTTTTCTGCCGGCTCCTTCGCTGTCGCCTTCCAGTGCTACCAGACGTCAAAACGTGTTAAAACAAGAAAATCGGCAATGGCTCTCTCACCCTCTCCCCGGACAAGGCGAGGAAGCACAATGACAAAAAACAGTAAAATTCTAATAGGTAATATAATATATTAATTATTGAATTCTTATTTTCAATAAGAAAGGGTCTAGGTATATCAAAAATTTACAAATTGTTTTTCGTTTTTGAGGTTAAAAACATGGCCACCAGGCGCATTACCAATTGGCGGGGATAATAAGCGATAAATTAGGTGCATTCTGCCAGACAAATATCTGAGTCATCGAACGCCATAAAGTACATTTTAACCATGAAAAGTAAATGAATATTCTAAACAAATTACTTTCCATGGTTAACAAATTTATGGCGATCGATGACTCAGAGATTTGTCTTACAGAATGCACCCATCGATTTGTATAGGCAAGCTCGTTTTCGCATCGTCTACAAAGCATTAGTGCTCTGTGACAAAGCATACCAGAGACAAACTAACCGTTCACCTTGAAGGTCCAAACAAATTATCGGACGCGGCTTATGGACGCGGCTTACTGCCGCGGCTGATAAGTGTGCACACTCTAATAACATCCTGCGTGCCAGATAGCTATCGGACGTCCGATGACGTCATATTAGTCTATGGTTACGTCCGCGACCTACTACATCCGATAGTTTGCACACCTCAGATCAGCCGCGGCAGTAAGCCGCGTCCGATAATTTGTTTGGACCTTCAAGATCAGCCGCGTCCGATAATTTGTTTGGACCTTCAAGGTCCAAACAAATTATCGGACGCGGCTTACTGCCGCGGCTGATCTGAGGTGTGCAAACTATCGGATGTAGTAGGTCGCGGACGTAACCATAGACTAATATGACGTCATCGGACGTCCGATAGCTATCTGGAACGCAGGATGTTATGAGAGTGTGCACACTTATCAGCCGCGGCAGTAAGCCGCGTCCATAAGCCGCGTCCGATAATTTGTTCGGACCTTGAGTCAAAACAATCTTTAAGCCGTTCACCTAAAAGACGGTCATGGTACCGATTTAAGCAATTTTGTTTAGGGCCTGCTTCTGAACTGAACGGCTTAAGGATGGTTTCTTATTTGCTGATGGTAAGCCCCCAGTTGGATTCCGCTCACCCCGGAACGGATTGCACAGCGGTTCATAGAGTAACTTATCGGATGTGGAACTGAATCACGGGATTACGGACCAAGGGGGGAGGTGCGGTGCGGCGGGGTGGCGGCGGGCGGCGGGCCGGTGTCGGACCCACGCGTGGGGAATTGCATCGTTCTTTCTTGCGGATGTGAGTGATTCAGTTCATTTCAAATGACTCCTGTTCTCAAATTATCTAGCTTCAAACTTGTTGTTAGGCGCATTTATTTTGGTTTTTCGTAATAAGTATTTTTCAATTGGTATTAGGTAAGGTATTAGATTTTTCAATAATTGAACAATTATTGTTATCTACCCAATGGGGGTTTTTGTTTATGTTTGATCATTGGATTTTTCAGTTATGTTACCAAATTAGGCGATTTTTGTTTTTTTTTTTTACTTTTTAATTAGAGATTATATGTAATTCATGATTATTACAAAATATATATGAGACTGATTTGTCCCATACTACTTTTATTTATCCTGCTCAGTCCGCATTCCGTCCTAATTCCGACTCCGCCTTAGGAGATAAATGTTCACGATCACGACCGATGGACGGGTTAGTCTGCCGCCGGACCCATATGGGTCCGACGGACACGGGACCTGGATGTACATCACCAGAGCTGGATGTACATCCTGATGCAACTCCTAATTAAGAGCGGACCTACCCATCTCTGATGGACAAGCTGTAATCGAGGCTTTAAAAATACTTTCCATGGTTAAAATTTACTCTATTGCCTCGATTACATACGCCAATTTAGCTTCCTAGCTAGGAACCAATTTCGGGCTGCCACAATAAAATATTGTAGAATAAGTTCGATTTTAAAATCGAATCTACACTATAACGGAAAAGTAAACATTGTTTTAGATTAAAGATGAGAATTGAAAATAAAAAATCATAAAAAATGTTGGCCTTTCCGTCATTTGTGCAAATTCACTGTTAAAATTTAACTTATTTATACGACTGGCAACTCTAAATTGGTTCCTTAAATCGGCGTATGTAATCGAGGCTTATGGCTATTGGCTATGGATCACGATAAATACCACGTGTGTAGCCCATAAAGTTAGAGCCAAACCGCACTGTCGACTAGTCGACGAGCGACTCGGTCTCCCAGCGACTGCAACTCAAAACGCACTTGTCGACGACTAAGCCAGCGACTCGATACAGTTTTACAATCCATACAGTTGTTAAGCGCCTTTGATATGGGGACGATGGTGCCTAAAGTCTATCTATCCTTACTTGTCTTATTAAGTACCTATGTAAACAGTTTTTGACAGTTTGTCATACGTCTTTTATACTTACTTAAATCGTTAATTAAAAATATGTTAATAACTTTATGAAATTATCATTTATTATTAATAGTTTATTTCGTAATCTATGTGTGAAAAACCATTTGTTGTATTTTATAGACTTTACTTAGGTACGCTATCAGTCGCAAATTTGCAAGGGTTTTAATTAAATTTAAACTTTAAATGGTTTTCTAGTTTATTAGAGTAATCAATAAAATCAGCAAGAGGTATACAGGGTGTCCGGGAAGTCATGGATAACCTTTTATCTGCCGATAGCCCACATTGAGATCTACAAATAAAAAAATTATAACTTTAGTAAAAGTCTTATGGTTTCCGAGTTTTTTGATGTTTTATGTAATTTTGGAAAATTTCTACCTTTGATCGGTTTTTTTCATGTCATTACTATAATTGATTTTCTTTCGATAACGGTTTTTTTATTTTAATTTTGGATCATACTGCTATTGATTAGATACAAGAAAGTTACAGATATCCTCTATTAAAGACCTAAAATTTAGGTCCAGACTTAAAATTTTCACCTACAATTTTTTTTACCTTACTTTTGATCGGCCCTGGTGAAAAAAAAATTCTAAATAGAGTGTGCAAATTATTTTAAAAACTACTTCATTTCACAAAGATTTTAAAATGGTATAATATTTAATAACTTTTTCTTTTAAACTCTTGTTTTTACAATTTTAAGCCAAAAGGGTAATTTTTGGCAAGTGTTTGAAATAAAGTTGTAATAGCAAAACATGTTTATTTTTAGGTGTGTGGACGTAAATAACCAAAATAACATGTGAATAAAATTATTATCAGAAGGTGCCGAATGTGCATTAGCTAGCACCTACTGTAATGAAAAACAAAGAAATAATTTTATTTACAAGTTATTTTGTTGTTATTTACGTCCGCACACCTAAAAATAAACATGTTTTGCTATTACAACTTTATTTCAAACACTTGCCAAAAATTACCCTTTTAGATTAAAATTGTAAAAAAAAAGTCTAAAAGAAAAAGTTATTAATAACCATTTTAAAATCCTTATGAAATCAAGTAGTTTTTAAAATAATTTGCACACTCCATGTAGTAATTTTTTTTCCCCAGGGCCGATCAAAAGTAAGGTAAAAAAAAATTGTAAATGAAAATTTTAAGTCTGGACCTAAATTTTAGGTCTTTAATAGAGTATATCTGTAACTTTCTTGTATCCAGATAGCAGGATGATCCAAGATTAAATTAACTGACTTCCCGGACACCCTGTATGTATGTAGCCCGCAAAAAATAACGCGCAGAGGTAATGCTCTTGGTGGCCATGATTTTAACCTCAAAAACAAAAAACAATTGTAAAATTTTTATATACTTACCTAGACCCTATCTTATTGAAAATAATAATTTAATAATTAATATATTAGATTACTTATTATAGTTTTCTTGTTTCATGACATTTTTAGTTGCGGATCACGTCAACGTGGATGTTAATGTGACAAGATTCCAGCGCATTACCGATGGACGGGAATAATAATGTATTAATGCACGTTGGCGTTTTACACGGTCGCAAACAGGGTTGCCACTTTTTTGTTTTAAATAAAGTATTGGTTGCTATAATTAGGTAGACGAGAAAGTACATTGTAGAATGGAAAAAAAAAATTATTTATTCAACCAAAAAAAAATACCTTTAAAGCTAAAAGCTATAGCTTTTAGTAATATTTAATAAATAGTTGATTTCGTTCAAGTAGCTGGCTGAGTTCAACAGGCTTTTGCAGTCTCGCTTTTTCAAAAACGTTACTCTAATAACCTGTTGATTTCGGTCCGGTAGGTACTTGGCCGAAATCAACAGGCATTTGTAATCTTGCCTCTGCACAAGTACATCCGTTTAACAACTGTATGGATTGTTAAACTGTGCCTGTAGTGTTTTTGGTACAGTCGTACAGAATCAACTAACTTTGCAATAAATAATCAATTTAAAAATAACCACATTTAAAATTATGAACAATCAAAAACTAAAGCTTAACAACGAATACTTTTCGTCTAAGTACTCAAAATATGATTTTTTACGTCATTGAAACAAGAAAAAGTATTAATTTATTGAAAGGTTTGTCTACAAGTTCGCTGATCTACAATGTGTTATCGTAAGCGGTGTGGGCCTTTTTTGCAAAATGTCAGGGGGCTTACCATCAGCAAATAAGAAACCATCCTTAAGCCGTTCAGTTCAGAAGCAGGCCCTAAACAAAATTGCTTAAATCGGTACCATGACCGTCTTTTAGGTGAACGGCTTAAAGATTGTTTTGACTCAAGGTGAACGGTTAGTTTGTCTCTGGTATGCTTTGTCACAGAGCACTAATGCTTTGTAGACGATGCGAAAACGAGCTAGCCTATACAAATCGATGGGTGCATTCTGTAAGACAAATCTCTGAGTCATCGATCGCCATAAATTTGTTAACCATGGAAAGTAATTTGTTTAGAATATTCATTTACTTTTCATGGTTAAAATGTACTTTTGGCGTTCGATGACTCAGATATTTGTCTGGCAGAATGCACCTAATTTATCGCTTATTATCCCCGCCAATTGGTAATGCGCCTGGTGGCCATGTTTTTAACCTCAAAAACGAAAAACAATTTGTAAATTTTTGATATACCTAGACCCTTTCTTATTGAAAATAAGAATTCAATAATTAATATATTATATTACCTATTAGAATTTTACTGTTTTTTGTCATTTTTAGTTGCGGATGACGATGATGTGTATGTTAATTTGACAAGGTTCCAGCGCATTACCAATTGACGGGGATAGTAATAAAATGTCGCAAGTTAATAAAACAAATTAAAGTTATATTATTTCGGTTTTTTTATTTTCAATATCATTTCACACCATTAGTTTGTTAATTACTTACATCGATATAAAATAAATCATTTTCTTCTTTATTTGATTATTATTATTCATAATAACATAAAATGTAATGCAATTTACTATCCGCGTCAATTGGTAATGCGCTGGAACCTTGTCAAATTAACATACACATCAACGTCATCCGCAGCTAAAAATGACAAAAAACAGGAAAATTTTAATAGGTAATAATAGTGTATTAATTATTTAATTCTTATTTTCAATAAGAAAGGGTCTAGGTATTAAAAAAAATGCAATTGTTTTTCGTTTTTGAGGTTAAAATCATGGCCGCCAGGCGCATTACCAATTGAAGGGGATAGTAGGTACTTTTTTATGGGGTCTCATCTCTCATCATTTCTTTTTATTTTAGTGATATTCAACAACAAGGAAGTCGTCGCGTTGCCTTTATCAAGTTACATAATTCACTGTTAAATAATAAACATTAAAAGAAATTCACAAATCTTAAAATTCTCACGCCAAACTTATCTAAATACACTAAACAATTTTGAAAAAGCTGATCACGTAGGAACTTTTTATGAATTGCTTTATTTGACATTACAGACGCTATAAAACAGCTCCCAAACTGTCAAACGGAGCGTCGTGGTACGCTTCGTCCATACATAAAAAATGGTGAACGGTTTAAGAGCGTGTATTAAAGCAGGCCCTCCGCAGGCCTGCTAAATCGAGGTCATGGTACGAAAAAGTAATGCCATTCAGTATAAGTCCTGCTATAAGAGCTCATAGTAAGGCCCCAGGACCTTTTAGTAGAAATCAGGCTCTTTGTCAGGATTTTTAGCTATACCATCTGGTAACCCTGTACGCGACGTGGTATATCATACAGTGATATGATGATGACTATATGTGCGTACGCTTCCATATGAACCCGTGTATCTCTCGGTCGCCGAACGACTCGGGGGCGTGGCTAGTCTCCCGACGACTCAGAGTCGTCCAGCGACCGGGCGACCAAGTGCGTACGCGTCCATATAAACTAGTAGAAATTACAGTCGCTGTCGACAGTCGTTCGGCGACTAGTCGACAGTGCGGTTTGGCTCTTAATATTACCTAGGTGTAGCCGCGGGCTGATTATCTAATTAAAAACCACCAAGCGACTGGTTGCAGTTCACAGATGATCGTGATCCATTGCTACTTCTTTTTGGGTTAAAAAAAAACATACCAAAGAAAAGTGGCAATGTATGTCAAATGCAACCGGTCGCTAAATAGTTTCTTTTTAGATAATCAGGGTGCCGGTGCCTCAAGGGCAAGAACCAAATCCTTCCCCCTACTACACCCGAAGCTGGCAGAAGTATTCTTCGTTGGGGAATATCACCCTGACGTAAAAAGGAGTGATTGCCACATCAGAAAAAAGAAGAAGAAGAGTACTCTTTCTCTTTATTATCTAGATCCCAGTGCCGTTAAACCCAAATAAAAAAAAAATAATAAAAAAAATGGTTTTTGCGTTTTTGCCTTGTCTTTCCCCGCGTTCCAAATCACGCCAACAGCGCTGTTAGCGTATAATCCATTAAATTAGGTAGGTACACAAATACCCTATTTGTGTAATATTTTGTGACTTTTTAATTTGGTCGGATTCGCGCTCACAGCGCTGTGAGCGTGATTCGGAACGCGGCCTTTATTTATTTGTTGATATTTTTGCTTGAAGTTTTTTGCAGTAGTAAAGTTAATATTACTCAATAAGTTCAATTAATCGTTTAATTCACTTCGTCTGCGTGGAGAGTAAAGTCGGAGTAATAGTTCTGTGGTAAGACGATTCCTTCACCATGAGTAGAAGAAAAGAACACCTGAAAAAATCCTTAGGAATATCTGAATACCCTTGGAGTTCTGGTAAGTTATGTCGATTTTTCTTTCTGTTCAAGTTTACCTACTTTTGAATTTCACTTTTTATTTGAGACAAAATAATAGGGGCTAAAAAGTGTGAAATTGCCCATTTTTCTTACACACAGAGACTCATATTATCCTTCCTAATATTATAAATGCGAAAGTCCGTTTGTTTGTTTGTTACGCCTTCACGTCGTAACTACTGAACCGATCATCATAAAATTTTGCATACACGTTGTCAGGGGTGCAGAAAAGGACATAGGGTATCTTTCATCCAGAAAAAACGAACAGTTCCTGAGGGATAGTAAAAAAACTGTCCACGCAGACGAAGTCGCGGGCGGCCGCTAGTCTTCTATAAATGCTAAATGATTCGTCAGTTGCTTGTTATTGTTTCGAATATGATCATGACGGCCAACTATCGGCAAAAAAAATAATTCTGACTTTCTTTCCATAACTTTTAAAAAGTACCTTGTAAGTAACTCGTTTTTTCACCACTGAAATTACCACTTAATTAATTGTAATTTGGGTCGGAGAGTCAGGTTCGGGGCTTGTTTAGACAGCAATAACAAAACATACAAAATTCAAACAGAACAGCAGATTTCGGATAATTTTGAGTACTCTAGACGCTCGTATCAATTTGACGCTACTGTCGCCACTTATTATTGGTAGGTATCCTTAGAAACAAAGGTTGTCTGGAAGAGATCACTTCCAGCAATAAGACCTCCTTTGCTCACCATAAATGAAAGTTATATATTCTCTTTGTAACATGTGTGTGTGTGTGCATGCAATAAAGTGTTTCTACCTATCTCTCTACTCTATATCTATTCAAATCCTTAATATTAAGAAAACTGACCAAAGTCATATTTCATAACTTTGTCATACCTAATTATGTTCTAATTTTATTATTTTCTCCTACCCCTCAAATATTTTATTATCTAATCCTAGCAAGAAAAGGGATTTTTTGAACAACACTGGCCTGCAAAACTAAGTACTACAGAGGTCTATTTTCATACAAACGAGGTAACTTTGAAGCATTGGTTCTCCACCCAGGATTAAACGTGGTGTGATCTGATGATGGCCATCCAGGGAGTGAATGGAGAAGATTCAGATCCCCATACACACCCAATTGATCTGATCAGCATTCTAAGAGCTGTTTGGATATGTTTAAAAAAACCACGAAAATAGCATTAAAATGTATGGAAATGCTGTAACTGATAACTCTTATCCTTACAGCTCTTAGAATGCTGATCAGATCAATTGGGTGTGTATGGGGATCTGAATCTTCTCCATTCACTCCCTGGATGGCCATCATCAGATCACACCACGTTTAATCCTGGGCGGAGAACCAATGCTTCAAAGTTACCTCATTTGTATGAAAATAGACCTCTGTAGTACTTAGTTTTGCAGGCCAGTGTATTTCTTTTGAAGTCTCAAAAATGTTTATTGACAAGTATTTTATATTAGATGATGAAGACCAGCCACCGCCAGCTGATGCACACTTGTTGCGAAGACAGATTGTCGAGCCTCGGCCAAGTGTTGCAGACCTACCGGGCACCAGTGGTGAGCAAAATTTTGAACTTGTAAAAAATGTTAAATAATGTAGAACTCAGAAAAATATAGTAAGTACCTACCTACTGGTTGTCTGGTAGCGAATGCCTGATGACATAGGCTTCTATTCGATCTATTTTGTCCTATTAGCCACTGTAGTGACACAATTTAATCAATGGCCACTGTAGTAATTTTATGATTTTTATTTAATTTAAATTTTATTCATTTTAATAATTATATAATTTATTTTTAATATTCAAGATCAACGAATTATTATTTCCCATTGTTTGATCATCTAAACATACCTGATGATCGAAGTATAATAATGTAAAAATATCAATTTTGAATGTTCAAAGTTATTATAATTGAACTTAAGAATTAATTTATTATACATAATAACTATCTTTTTTGTTTTCTGAAATAAAGTATTATTTTATTTTATTTTGTACTTTAATTATCTTTATTATTTAAGTACTACAAGTAATATTTAACAATGTGTGAGAATCTTCTTTTAAGTTTGAAATATAGTTACTTGGCTTTAGTTTAAATTTCATTAGAGATTAATTAGAAAATGATAATATAATATAGGTAATACATACTTTTAACAGGACAACAGTGTCGAGGATTTTCATCCTGCCCTCTGTCTCAAGGCAAAGCAACTGCCAAAAGGCCTTGGTTTTTAGTACCTGGCCAAAACTCAAATGAGTCTTCATCGGCAGGAGCATCTGAGTAAGTAAACATAAAAGCATTATAAAGTATTATTCATACTTAACTACAAAATATGGTGTTTAAGCCATTGTACTAAGTACTATGATTATAGAATAGCTTACAAAACAAATGAATGAATATCGAGAAACTAATGGCGCCACAAGCGGCTCTCTTAAATCCGTTCGATTGGTTTCATTTGTCATTTCTGACATATTTTAAGAGGGTTTTTATGCACTAGCGCCGCCGTTTTGTAAGCTTTTCTAAAAATGTGGTAGAATCGTCGCACTCATTTAAACAATAGCACACAGCAGAAGGCAGTAAAAGATGCAGAAATAACGTATCTTATTTTTTCGTCTAAGTATAGAAAATATCTCTGACTATACGAATTATGGTCGCTAATAAGCAACCAGTGTTCAGACGCTTTGTGCTGCATAATTAAATGCCAGCATTTTTAGCTCCATCCACTTAGTTGTAATTTTCGTGTGGTGCCATTTTTTGAGTGGAATGCTTGTTCCATAGATTTAGTTAACTGTATTTACCATAAGAAATGTTTCCATGAGTGATATTAAATGTTTTGTTTTTGCAACTTAGATTCACGCCACCGTGCACGAAAGTTGACAGCTGTTGTCGCTCACGAGACTCACGAGTAAACGATCACCCGAATCACCCGATTCGGCACATGAACTCGCGGGGTGGGGTGAGGTAATTGATTCTAGGGCGGGGCGGGGAGTCAAAGTCAAAGTAAAAATAGCTTTATTAAAATATATATCGTCTATATTTCCTACCACCGTTCCATTATTTACATTACATTATTGTTCCGTGGAGTGTCCATTCTGTACGTAGTACTTATATCTATTCTGTGACAATAGTTTAACATTTAAAATATTGACTGTTGGACATTTCTATATAGGAGATAGCAAAATGATTCTTTAGCTATGTTTCAAGACAAATTTCACTGTTGTATGATTTATAATGACTAGTGAAATTATTTACCTAATAATTATCAATAGTTTAAAATTGATTTTATTTTTATTTTGGTAATATTTATATTATATAATAAAATGATGATTGACGATGATTACCTAATGTTAATCTACAGTAATGTTAATCTTATCTATTTATAAGAATTTGTACAGTTAATACTATACTTATGACACAAAAAATTAATAATTTTACTTTTTTGTGTCATAAATAAATATTTCTATCTATCTATCTAAAGGTCGATGGTGATTGATGATAAATATATGACTTTTCTTATTAATTAGCTATTTAAAGTACAAATTACGAACAATTGTCATTTTCGAATATATCATCTAAGAGTTGACTTTATGAGAAGTTGACCAAATGCGAAGTTATCATTGTGAGAAGTGGACATTTCAAGAAGTTCTCTTTTTACGAAGTTGACATTCTAAGAAGTTGTCGTTATAAGAAATGTGCATTTTTTGTCCGGTTGACATTATGAGAAGTTGACATTATGATCTGAAAGGCTTTATTATAGAGCTCAGAGCAGGCGCGGTCGCAGCCTGAAATTTTGGAGGGGGTCACTTATAATAAATACAGTATGTCGAGTCAATTGTTATAGACATTGTAGTTCTGAGGAGTTAATCACGATTTTCGGAAACCAACTTTCGAATCGAATCGGAAAGTCTATAATCTTCGATCTTATTTTCTACCTTATGCTACCTACCAAACTTTGTTAATGCATTGCGCTTTCCCGTCGGAATCGAAGTCGCCAGTCGAATATATTTGTGAATAACAGTTTTCGAATCTATCGGAAGCTACGGATTCGAACCGAAATGCTTTCGAGTAGATTTCCGACAATCGTGAATAACCCTACATAAAAGCACTGGTAGATATCAGCAAACCATAAAATCATCGCGACTTGGGGCAAAAAAATCCTTTTTTAAATATTGTATTTTTTTTTAATATTTTTCAATTTGACGTGTAAGATTTGGGAGGGGGGTCATGCCCCCTGTGCCCCCCCGTCGGACCGCGCCTGACTCAGAGTTGGTCAAATTCTGGAGTAAAATGTCCCATTTCTAGTATTCCGAAAATATGCTTGCCCCGGTACTATTGCAAGGAACAACATTTTTTGTTTTGCATCTGCAATTTATTAAGAGTACTACTGTACTCTTAACTGCAGGCGCAAAATATTTTTTTCCTGTCATATCAAATTAAAGACTTGTTCCAAACATGTTTATTGAAGGCCTAGCTCGAGACTGGATGCGCCGCGATCGTCGTCCAACTCGTCGTCGGCGTCGGCGCTGCGCGAGCGCGCGGGCCGGCACAACGCCGCCGCCGACATACAGCGCATCCTGGCTATCAGGAAGGTCGCGCAAGGCAGAGTCGGCGCCATGCGCACCCCCAAGTCGAATTCCAGCCTCTACTCCATGTCCTCGCGAGGTATTATTAAATGGCTGAAACGCTCGGTTCGATGACGTCTACTGTGTGACGTCAACTTTGTGTAAACAATTTCAACATCTTTGTACCTAGTCTGTGTTACAATTTACTCTATAGTTTACACAAAGTTGACATCACTCAGTAGATGCCATTGAACCGAGCGTTTTGGCGGTAAATTCTAAACAATTAAAAATAAATTTGACTTTAATTGGTTTAATGGAGAAAAAAAACATTAATTAATAATTTTTTATTTTTTTGTTAAATTGTTCGTCCTAATCGTTAAATATAAGCAGTTTTCAGAAATTTGGAAAATACCCTATTGTGATAGTATATTCTAAACTCCATCATGGTTTAAGTAACCCACACACGGTTGAAACTAATAAACTGGTTATGAGGCTGCTTCTAGCCTTATTTTTAATTTCTCGCTGGAATTAAATTGTTGTCATAATGAAATGTTTCTTTAAAGGCTTGCCTGGACCATCAAGGAATCCCATATTCACCCCATCCATAGCGTCGGCAACCCAGAAGGCGCATCAGAACGCACTCCGCAGACTACAATCTACATGTATGACTCTTTTTAGACATTTTACAGCTTTAAACACGTTTAACGGGGTATGCATTACAATGTCGAAAATTCATAATACATACGACCGAAATATCGACGCATAAAACGCCGATTTCCAAAATACCGAACATCCTAAATGTCGATATGCTATAGACCGAAACTTAAAAGATCAATTATCATATGACCGAAAGTTCGAAATCCCGAAAGTTTGAAATGCCGACTGTCGCCGAGCCGACCTCTTTTTGATACAAACTTTATGGTTTTTTAAATTTTTTATTACTTTTGATTTCTGTTTCTTTTTACATTGTGTCATGTTTTTTGCTGTTGTCAGTGCTGTTTCTTGTGATATAAATATATTTTAAACGTTACAAATCTTCGTTTACTCATTTTCATCAGCCCATTAGCTCGCTCAGTATCATTGCGGCATATGCCTGCGTAGCGTTTTGGAGACTCGTATACGCTAACGGGTCGGTGAAGATGGCTCTCGTCGGTAGCAAGGCTAGGGTTACCCCCTTGAAACCAATTTCAATCCCACGGTTAGAGCTAATGGCAGCTCTGATTGCAACGCGCCTCGCCGTAACCATCAAGGAGAGTCACGTAAAAAAACCTTCCAACACATTTTTTTGGACTGACTCCCTTACTGTCCTCGGTTGGTTACGTAGCGACGCGCGCACGTTCAAGCCTTTCGTGGCCCATCGTATTGGCGAAATAACAGAAAATTCGAACATATCCGATTGGAGATGGGTACCGACAGGCATGAACGTGGCTGACGACGCCACTCGAGCGCGTTCAGTCCAGTTGGATCAGCACAGCAGATGGTTCAATGGACCTTCGTTTCTTTTTCTTTCTCCCGAGGACTGGCCTAAAGAACCAGTTTCAGAACTCCCGTCACTTCAAACTCAAGTCGAATTAAAACGTGCACCTTGCGAAATGGTGGGAGTTCTGACGGAACGTATTAGTCCGCCTTCAGCGGTAACAGTAGACAGCTCACGTTGCAGCAGCTGGCTGCGCTTGGTGCGCGCTACTGCGCGCGTACACCAAGCCGCGTTTATGTTTAGACAACTAATTCAAAATTCTTCGTCTTCTTATCGCGATCGATCACAACCATCACAACGTACGTCCACTACCGCCACTTTAGTTAAAATAACACCCAATTTTATGAAAGCCACAGAAAGGCACCTTCTACTCAAGACACAGCTTGAAAGCTTTGGCATAGAATTCAAAAATATCCTCAACTCCAAGCCATTGCCCAGAACCAGTCGCCTCACTAAGCTGTCTCCCTTCATTGGAGAAGACAAGCTACTTCGCCTAGGAGGGCGGATCAGAGCAGCAGAGGATGTGAGCCAAAGTGTCAAAACACCAGTACTTCTTGACGGTTGCCACCCCATAGTCCGTTTACTGGTGCATCACTACCACGTCAAGATGGGCCACGCAAACCACGAAACAGTAATCAACGAGCTACGCCAACGCTATTGGCTACTGCGGTTGCGAAATACAGTGCGGTCAGTAGCGCACCGATGTTTAATGTGTCGCATTCGCAAGACCTTGCCGCAAACACCCCCGACCGGTGGTCTCCCACCACAACGAATGGCTCACCATCAGCGTTGCTTCACCTTTACTGGCCTGGACTACTTCGGCCCTATCGACGTGTCAATTGGTCGCAGGCGTGAGAAGCGATACGTAGCGCTATTTACGTGCATGACATCAAGAGCGGTCCACTTAGAGTTAGTACACTCCCTGTCTGCAGACTCAGCCATATCGAGCATTCGCCGATTTATTGCCAGAAGAGGAGCCCCAACCACTATATTCTCCGATAATGGCACTGCTTTCGTTGGCGCCAACCGAATTTTGAGAGAGTTTTACCAATCTAGCGTCGAAGACTTCACGACGAACCATGGAATTGGTTGGGCTTTTATACCGCCTGCTGCTCCGTATTTTGGTGGATGTTGGGAGAGATTAGTCCGGTCCGTTAAGGTGGCTCTCAGCGCTACACTGAGAGAACGTGCGCCGAAAGAAGAGACACTACTGACGCTGTTACTAGAAGCAGAAGCTGTGGTGAATTCGCGACCGCTAACCCACATTTCTCAGGACCCCGAAGACCCAGAAACCTTGACACCTTTTCACTTCTTAATTGGCTCATCCTCCACAACCAGTTTGCCCGCACGATTCGATAACAGTGTGCTGTTTGGGCGAGCAGAATGGAAAAAGGCGTTACGGCTGTCAGAGCTTTTTTGGTCCCGATGGGTTAAAGAGGTACTTCCCGACGATGCAACCGCGTGATAGACCACACCGCCACACGACCGACCAAATCTCTGTTGGTGACGTCGTACTAGTAGTCGATGGCAACCTCCCTCGCGGAGTATGGCCCCGAGGCGTAATAGCTGCGACGTATCCAGGTCACGATGGGGTAGTGAGGGTGGTGGACGTATCAACCATGGCCGGTACGCTGCGCCGTCCCCTCACCAAGCTGGTGAAGCTCGATACATCGAGTGATTGATTAGTCTTTCGCCAGTTTGGTTTGGCTGTGCACGTTCTTGCACGAGGGGCGGGAATGTCGCCGAGCCGACCTCTTTTTGATACAAACTTTATGGTTTTTTAACTTATTTTTTATTACTTTTGATTTCTGTTCCTTTTTACATTGTGTCATGTTTTTTGCTGTTGTCAGTGCTGTTTCTTGTGATATAAATATATTTTAAACGTTACAAATCTTCGTTTACTCATTTTCATCAGCCCATTAGCTCGCTCAGTATCACCGACAGTTCGAAATCCCGAAAGTTTAAAACCCCGAAAGTTAAAATGTCGATACTTATAACTTACTCTACCTACACAAACACATACGAGTACATTTATAAAAGAAGGCGTTGCGGTTAATTTGTTTTACTCAAAAATGCTTGTATTATTATTATATCATTATTTTGACAAAATCCACCAATTGAGTTAGAAATAAATTTTTTTCTGGCGCTTCGCCGGCCGCTGCCGCGGTACGCTCGCTTCGCTCGCTCGGCTCGCGCGCTGGGTTCATGTCAACCTAACATGCTCGTCGCTACGCTCCTCGCACCTATCTCGTGGCCTACGGTCTACGGTTTCAAAGTCCTAGAAGACTAATTTAGACTCATTTCCAACAGCTAAATTTGCTATAAAGCATTTCAGGCAAAATCCAAAGCCTTTTATAATTATGATAGCTTGTTGTTTTTGACTCGGTATTAAGTTGTTCGGGGTACAGAATGTAGGTATTTTAACTCTCGGTTTTTTAAGCTTCGGGATTTAGTCTTTTAGGTAAAATGTCCTTTCGGGATTTTAAACGTTCGGCCATACAACCATTCGGCCTTTTAATTTTCGGTCTTTCGTCCATAGGTCTTGTAAAATTCGGTCTTTTCTACTTCGACATTGTAATGCATACCCGTTTAACGCCATGAAGAGCTCGGTGGCCAGTGGTTTAGCGCCTGGCTCTGCGATTGTGGATCTTAAGCAATTTTCGCAAGGGCTGGTCATGGGATGGGTGACCAAATTTTTTTGTCTTGAACTCCTCCGTGCTTCGAAAGGCTCATTGATCCATTGGTTCCGGCTGCATTTGAAGTCGTTAACACCCACCAATCTGCATTCGGCCCGCATAGTGGGTTATGGCCCATCCTCCTTGTCTACCCATATGGAAGGCCTGTGCTCCACGTTTAAAGCGCGACGCTCTTTCTAAAAATATAAATAATTAAAGAATTTATCTTAGGGTCAGTTCGGACAGAACGGAAAATGTCCGAGCAGTTTTCTGGCTACATTAAAAATAAGACCGTATTACAATAACCGTAAAGCGAGGTTTAGACTAGCAATAAAACTTGTAGAAGTTGACTTCCGCAAGCTGTTACCTCTGTGTAAACAGGTGTGACAAGCTAAATTATCAGTGTTGCAGCTTACAGAACTTGCTCGCAAAAGGAATTGCAGGAAGAACTTGCTAACCTCTCTTACAGTACGAGGCATATACACTCGGCGTCAGAAAAACCGCACCTTTTCTTCAAAGTTAATTTAATCCCATATAATTTAATGATAAGTGTTATTATATACTTCTTCCCCTTCGGACATAGCCAACAGTCTTTAGAAACCGTTGGAATACTCGTCGAACGGAATCAATTACTGAGATTGAGTTTCCGAGCACAGTACATTGCCTAATATTATTGCAATATTTGAGTAACTTCATGGGCAATAGTATCCATCTTGGGTATTCCTTTTTTTGATTGAACTGTTGAAGTGTGTTTTCTCCATCATCTCGATAGCTAATTTACCCGCATTTCCTGAATTGACCCCTTTTATTTCCCTTTTGTGGTGGCGCTAGCAATAACGCTTTAATCGTTTAATTATGGTAACTGTTATGTTAACTAAATCAAACAATTATCAAAAGAAAGCTCATTAAATGTACTTTCAGTAGATATCAACATTTACACAATAAAACGTTAGCTAGCAATAGCAGATGGCCAAGTCTAAACTTAGTGTCAAAGAGGTGGGGTTTTTCTGACGTCGAGTGTATCTTGAAGTTTTTTCGACGGAGTGGCGATAAGTTCACGCATGTGGATTTGCGAGCGACCAATACCGCGCGCCCCTCTCCCGCCGCCCGCGTACCTCACCGCTCACCGCTACGCATACTCAAAATACGCGTTCCGCGCAATCCCCACCTGGACCGTCGGCCAACCAGGGTCATTTTCGATGTATCGCATATTAGCCCCAGACCAAATTCTCAAGATAGCCATTAGCTTGGTGTTATCAAATATCATCATCTGGGTTGCAAAGTAGGAAGCTTCTGGGAGATAACCTGAACATGGTCACCCATCGCTAAAAAAATATCTATCGCATATTTATATAAATGGTGAACAGGGTAGTGGGTGGCATCATTACCTGAACTATTTTTTGTGTTTTCATATCGATCGAATAAGGAACAAGGATCACAAGAGCATATAATGTGAAATGTACTTACCTACCCTGACCTCCTAGACGCTTCCTGAAAGCGACGCAAGACTGTGGTTTTATATACGCCTGGGACCTGCCTCACCCCCTGAATGTAATTACATGGCAATATGTAGTCGATTATTTTTTGGAAAAAAAGTCTCCATATTTCTACCCTGGCCACGCGCATGCTTCCTGAAAACTAACCAAGCCGATGTCTAACATGTTTGTAATGATGCCACCTACGACCCTGTTCAACATTTATATCAATATTCGATCAATTATTTTTTGCGATCGGAGATCATTGTATGGGAGGCCATATGTTCAGGGTGGCATATCTCCCAGAAGCTTCCTACTTCGCAACCCAGATGATGATATTTGATAACACCAAGCTAATGGCTATCTTGAGAATTTGGTCTGGTCCCAATATGCGATAGATTGAAAATGAGCTCCTGGGCCGACGGTCCAACCAGATTTCAAGATATTTGCCTCGTACTGTAATAGTGGTCTTGAGCGTGCGCAAGACCAATACGTCGATATTCATAAAATTTATCTGCTTTAAATTATAGTTACTTTTACGGTCCAGGGGGCTAATTGTCTAATTTCAAAATCTAACGCAATCTCTTTCATTTGGCAGATGGATGTGATACATTGCTGCATTTATTTGGTACGTTTTTATTTGTGCCAAAAAGAAGTAACAATGTTCTGTCAAATGAAAACGATTGCGATAGATTTTGAAATTAGACAATAGATAGGCTGTTTTCAATGAAGCCAGAAACTTGCTCGGGCATTTTTCCGTTCAGCCCGAGCAATCGGCAGAACGGAAAAATCTAAACTGACCCTTAATGTTAGGTATGTGTCCACAGTGAACCATACGACGCGTAACATGCCGTTTCTAAAAAGGACGGAGAACCCTTTCCTTGTGCGGATGTCGCCCCGCCTGCACGCGCCCGCGCCCGCGCCCGCGCCCGCGCCGCACAGCGACCCAGTACATGTCTCCGACACGTCCGCCCCGGAACGCGACGCTCCGCAAACTGGTCAGTCAGTACACGTACAGTACTCACTTCAATACAATATACAGTACAGTACGAGGCATATATCTTGAAATCGGGTAGGGATTGCGCGGCAGGCATATTTTGGGCATGCGTAGCGTTGAGGGGAGCGGGCGGCGGGAGAGGGGCGCGCGCTATTGGTCGCTCACAAGAGCACATGCGAGAACTTATCCCCACTCCGTCGAAAAAAATTCAAGATATGTGCCTCGTACTGTACGAGCACAGAATAGATAATAGTACTAGCGTACACTCCACAAAATCGTTTAAATAAATTACGACTCTTGTTCCGACATAATAAAGTGCAATTCAGGTCGCACAGCCACAGAATACATAACAGTACAAGTACAGAAGCCGCATTCCGCAACATCATTTAATTAAATAGCTACTCTTGCTGCGACTCAATAAGGCGCAATTCAGTTCGCACATCGCTACAGCGCCTAGTTATATTCACCTAGAAGTTTTCTTTCTTTCTATCGCGTAGCTCTCATCTCTTCTGACGCCGCTAGGGTTGTCTCCTCTCAAATGAACTGCGTAGCATTATATCATAAAAGGAAAGCTATTTTACGTACTATGGTTAAAGAAATCTTACAATAATATTCGAACATTACTATGATATTTAATAAATCTAAGTAGGTACCTAGAACTTAAATATGGGAGACATAAAGATAGCAAAATTCATCTTTTGGTAGCTAGTTAAGTAGGAAGGTAGGTACCTATCCTAAAGTACAGACTACAGATACTATATAGGTAGGTACCTACTTAGTTATTTATCCTCACTTGTCCTATTTAGTTATTTAGAAAACAGTTTTTGTTTGTTGTCATACAACACCTACTATTAAAAATTATGCTTTCTTACGAAACCTAATTATCATTATAATTAACTTTATGTCGTAAGTAGGTAAGTAAGTACCTACGTAATCTATAAATTATTATTTCAATAAATAGTTGGGTGAAGATTGTTTAGCAAATAAGACAAGTACCTACCTAAGAATAAACGGACTTACCTAACCTACCTACCTATAAGTAAAGTAGACAAGCGTTTTTCTTACCACTTTACTATATTATGAAAAAATGACGAGTAAGCGCGGGAAACGTGTGGTGCGGGAGCACTCAGGCGGGCGTGCGGCCCTCTGCCAGTTGTATCGTGGACGATACGCTGAGCGGTAGGTGCTTATCGCGCGACCTTGAGCGAGTGAAGGAGGCCTGGTACAGCTCTCCCTACGCCCAAAACATTCACCTAGTAGTTGCCTCTCTTTCTATCGCGTAGGTCTTATCTTTTCTGACGTATGAAATTTGTCCTCTCAGAGGACGCCGAGCGCTTCATACTCGCGCGCGAAGTGACAGAGCCCTGGTACGAGGCAAACATCTTGACACTTTTTCAACGGTAAAAGTTCGCGCATGTGCACTTGCGAGCGACCAATAGCGCGCCGCGCCGCCCGCGCCCCTCACCGCTACGCATATCCAAAATACGCGTTCTGCGCAATCCCCACCAGATTTCAAGATGTTTGCCTCGTACTGTACCATAGCAATCATTACTACTAGTGGAGAAACTCAGTCTTATGGACGGCAAGTAGCCCAGTAAATGAAAAGGTGTAGAGGGAAATGATTTGAACACAATTTTTGACTTCGTAACTTTGTTTGGACCAGTTAGGAGGAGAACATATCAAAAGTCCCCGCCCGTAGCCCCTATGCCGGGGGGGAGGGGGGGGTTTGAAGGTCCCATTTTTCGGTTTTTCAGATATATCTCGAAAACTATGCATTCCAACGACATGAGTTTTTTTACAAAATAAAAGCTGATTAAATTTGAGACACGATTTATCATGGAAAATTTTTCGATATCTTGTATAGTTTTTGAGATATCCGCTCCTGAATATCTGTAATTTAGGAAAAACAATATTTTTTGATTGATGATGATTCGCCCCCATTTCATCCCCATAATGGCTGAAATACTAACAATAACGATATACGTCTAGTTAGATTTGCATCCATATGCCAAAATTATAAATTTAGCTATTTTTACTTCGAAAATGAAGGATTTTCTATACACAACTTCATCCCCCTTTCTACCCCTTCGGGAGTAAAATTTTCAAAAACGCTGGGACACGTATATATTATTTTTTTATTGTCAGCCTAAACACAAAATTTGAAGATCCTAGCTTCAAAACTGACGGACTTTCATACAAACTTTGAACCCCCGTTTCACCCTTTCGGGGGTGAGTTTTGAAAAATCCTTTCTTAGTGCATCCCTAGACCTCATTATAAACCTACGTGCCAAATTAGGAGTCTCTAGACCCAGCGGTTTGGGCTGTGCGTTGATATGTCAGTCACCAATCAGTTTCTTCTTTCATATATTAAAAAAGATAAAATTACAGACTTTTAATAGTGAATATCTCGAAAACTATACAAGATATCAAAAAAATTACTGCATTAAACATGTAGCAAATTTAACCAGCTTTCATTTTGTTAAAAAACTCATGTCGCTGGAATGTATAGTTTACGAGATATATGTGAAAAACCGAAAAATGAGACCTTCAAAACTCCCCCTCCCCCCGGCATAGGGGCTACGGGCGGGGACTTTTGATATGTTCACCTCCTAACAGCTCCAAACAAAGTTACGAAGTCAAAAATTGTGTTCCACGCCTTTCCCTCTATACCCTTTTTTGAGCGTTCATTTCCTGAACTAAAGACCGTATAACACCGAATAAATTTTACGTGTTTTGGAGGTAAACACGTACAGCACACTTCGAAAAAGGTAGTAGTGTGCTGTGCAGGTAGATCTGTACTGCGTAAAAGCTGCCTCCCTACTATTGTATTTTCTGTCGTTAACTTGTCGTAATGGCTTGTATTTTTATTTCGAGATAGGACTTAGATAAAATAGTTATTTGTTATACAAGTGACCAAAGTCGATTTGTGCTGCGAGTGCCGACTTTAAATCACGAACTAGCGAAGTAGTCTAGAATTGAATCACGAGCGTAGCGAGTGATTCTAATATAGACTACTGAGCACAGTGAGTGATTTAAAGGCACGAGGCAGAACAAAACTTTGGTCTCGTGTTAAACATACAACTTTTCACCTCGACCAGCAAGAAAAAATTCATGTGATTTTCCTGGTAAAAATCTAAATTCTACATTAGAAACTTGTTCTCTCAACTCTTTTGGAGTTAGACAACTATCTTCATCGCTGAACGCACTCATGTTTTGTAATACATCACAAAAATAGTTCGATAAAACCTATGATGAAAAATTTTTATTCATTGATTAAAATATAGGTATTCCTGTCGTTTTATTTACATTACGTTGTTTTTCTCTTATTTATTATTATCCCATCTTATTGATTTATTTATATTTATAAACACTAACTTGTTTAAAAATTTCATTGATTTTTCTTATTTAATATTTATTTCATACATGCGACCTCATTTCGTCCATACTCTTTATTTCGAATTATCAAACTTCTTTTTTAAGAATCCTTATTTAAAACTCCTTGGTATATCCGTGCATTTTATTTTTTATACTTTTTAATTCCTGTATGACAACATAAAGCTGTCTTTCTATCCTTTTCCCACATATCAATTTTACAAGTCTCATCCTTGTCACACTATTTCTTTTTACTTAATTATTTCAAAAGTTGGTGTTAGAAATTAAAAAAGCACTTTGCCTCACGCTCGCAGCAAAAATCGATTTTGCTGCGAGTTTTTACGCGCCAAAAGCGCCCTTTTCTTGCTGTAGAGGTGAAAACATATTTGCGCTAGCCTAGCTCTAGCCACGCGTATTGACTAATGAGTTGCGAGTATTTTGTTCTCTAGGAGTTCGATTTAGTACTAATAACTTGACCGCAAGCGCTGAACCGTGCCTTCGGTGGCGACAGACGTGGCGGGGGGAGGAAAAGCGGTGAGAGACGTACTATGGGCATGGGCAATAGCGTCGCTTAACCAGTTAGCAACAAAATTCTTGTGCGCACGTATCGCCCCTGCACGAACTCAACGTATGTTGTGACGGCGCGGCGTGCAAACGATTTCAACCTTAGGAGTGATTAAGCGACGCTGTTGCCCATGGTACTTGCGGAAGGAGGCACAAATAGGCTGCTGTACCCCGACCTCACCACGCACCTCATCAAATGTCATTACTGAACTCTTCGTTTTCAGAATCGGTTCCATCATTCGACACGGAAATCCTACCAACGCCAATTGAGAATACATCCGCAAATCAGGAGCCTATTGAAGGTATTTTAATAATTTTGTGAACTTTTCTGTCCAACGAAAAACTAGGCATGTATTGTAGTTGTAGCTTTCTTCTGCGTAAAAGTACGATTTTAACTTTGTAAGGTTACGTTTTGTAATTTTTTCTAGTGGACACGTCCCTCACGTCGACGATTTCTTTAGAAGAGGAGGAGTTGATCGCAGACGGGCACGATTATACGGACGGAAATCCGAGCGCTAAGAATACGCCGGAAAATCCGGTCGTCAACGCAGATGTCGAGCTTAACCAGGTGATTATTAACTTATTTGCATCAAATATGTACGAGTGTGAAGAAAAGGTACAACTGCACTAGTGAAAATATTGATGGTGATGATGCTTCATGTCTCCTTGCCCTTAGCACAAAATATATAATAGTACTAAACGTATAGAAAGCCATCCACGCGAAAACAATCAAATGATCTACTCTCGCTGCACGGCAATAAAGTACAATTTCAAATTGCACAGCGCTGCGTGCCTATTATTATAAGCGCCTCCGAAGCTTTTCTTTCTGTCGCGTAGCTCTGTCTCAACCGACACACGACACCCCTCGTGCGCTGGCTCGACTGAGTCAGCCGCGAGCAGTAGGCTAACATAGAAGTTTGAACTCAGAGTGAGACCTCCCATTAGCAAAAACTCGGAAGGTTAACAATTATGAAAATTAGTTATCATTTGGTACAGGTAATAACGGTGGATGCAAATGAAGAATCCAAACGCTCACAAGGAAGGAGAAGAGACGGCAATCTATGTAAGTTCTTATACTTTTCTAATCAAGTTGGTTTTTAAACTAAATCATTTCAATTAATGTCTTTAGGACATATAGTTGGATTTCAATTGAGAAAATGTCAGACAAATAATGAATTATCAATAATAAATAATAATTTTGAAAAAATAAATATATGTACAGTACGAGGCACCTATCTTGAAATCGGGTGGGGATTGCGCGAAACGCGTATTTTGGGTATGCGTAGTGGTGAGGGGCGCGGGCGGCGGGAGAGGGGCGCGCGCTATTGGTCGCTCACAAGAGCACATGCGCGAACTTATCCCTACTCCGTCGAAAAAATTTCAAGAAACGTGCCTCGTACTGTAGCTTACTTCCGCAAACAATATATTATGCAAGATGCACCGCCCGCCCGCCCGCAAAAATATGCACATGCACACCACAAAATATCATTGCACAATACCTGCATTTAGCAAGACAGCAACACACCTTGCACCTTCACCGATTAGGCTACTCTACACGTGTTTCACCCCAATCCGGAGCATGCTCAGGATTTAGATCGTGCGAAACCAACACCGAGATTTGTTTCACATATTGTTTGCGGAAGTAAGCTACATACATATATGTATTTCTTTTTTCAAAATGGAATTTCAACTTCCGCCAAGTGACGCCTGATTCAATCAAATACATAAATAATAATATATTGCAGCACCAGATGACGGTGAACCACATACAGTCAAGGAATTCAATCAGGTATTTATCCTTATCCTTTCTAATATTATAAATGCGAAAGTAAGTTTGTAGCTTTCACGGTCATCATGAAATTTTGCATACACGTTTCCACCTTTCATCACGAAAAAATTACTGTTCCCGAGGGATAGAAAAATAACTGTCCATGCAGACAACGTCGCGGGCGGCCTCTAGTTTTTCTATAATTTGTTTATATCTGTGTAAACAAACTAGTTTTAATTTTACTACGGTTATGACAAAAAAATAATCTAATTTCAATGACTCACTTTCTTTAGTTCACGCTGATGTGATGATTGCATGTTATGTGTCAGTACAAACAAATATCTTTCTCTCTCTACTTCTCTTTTAACTATGTCTTATTCTTTCACACTACAAGCTCTGCGCCTCTGGAACGATCTCCCCGATTCTATCAGAAGAACTCCAAGCAAACTTTCCTTCAAAAGTAGTGTTAAAAATTATCTACGTATATTTTTATTGGTTACTTTTGAGCACTGTGTACCGCAAGCATGGTGTCTCTGTTTCCAAAAGGTTGACTGGCAGAGAATTCTATTAGCATTAAGTCTGCTTTTTGTACCATTTTTATGTAGTAAAATAAAGATTCATAAATTAATAAAAATATGAGTGCGATAATTTATTAGTTTGCCTCCGAAAAGTGGCGCCACTTTCTTTTTTTAATTAATATGATATTGAAAACTAACCCTTACGTGCACTAACAGAAGGTTCACTTTCGAACAAAAGTGCACTTTAGGTTCACTCGGCCGCCGCATGCATATGCAGATTTAGGCTTGCAAAAACTAGAAGTTCATTTATGGGGAAAGGCATAGCCTTTATTAATAAAGTTCCACAAAAAGTGATTGATCTTCCTTTTCATGAATTTAAAAACCATGTTAAAAATTCGCTCATGGGTAAAGGTTATTATAAAGTAGACGATTAAAGATTAAAATGCGTGGAAATGATGTAACACATAACTTTGTTGAAGTAATATAATAAGTCTATGTTGTTGCCAATAATCCTGTCACCCTGTTGTAATTATCTGGTAACTATATATTAAAGTTTGTAAATATCGTTACTTATGGCTGTTACAGTTGATAAGTTTCACAGTTGATAAGTTTCTTGCGCCCGTTCTTCTTGTCAGCTAAAAAAGTCTGGAACGGGTGGTAGGAAAATATAGATTTTTTCGATCGATTCAAAAGTACTTAATAATTAAGTTTTAGATTTTAAATAATTAGTAATTAAGACTTTGACATACTGTGGGGTTAATAATAGTGGCGATATTTTCTCACACTGACACTCAATTGCAAGAAAGTTTTTTATCTTTTTAATGCCACTTTAAACCCTAATGTTTCATTAAAGTATTGCAGGAAAGAAAATAAGATGCATTTTAAAGCTCCTTTAAAATTTAAATATGGAAATGTCAAACTTATCTAATGAAGTGTCAAATCACCCATTAACGGTATATTGTATTGCACGAAGCGACTTTAGCGCATCAGAGCTCATTAAATTACATTTTAAAGGTAGAATTTTTAATGGGTCGATGATGGGCCATTAAACCAATTTCACGTCGTGTTTACTTTGTATTTTCGCTGGATATGACGTTGACCGACCAGCTTATCGTCGTTGTCGGATCCAGAAGATGTTCCTTGAATAAATTTATTCGAAAAACATGACGGAGAAGAATTCCACCTGCGCTACCGAATCTCAAAGGAGGCAGCGCTGCTGCTTCGATACCGCCTCAATCTTGAGCCACAAACCCTGAGGACTAAGGCCATTTGTGGTCTTACCCAGCTTCTGATCTGTTTGCAGTTCTTTGCGACAGGGTCCTTCCAGATGGTACTGGCTGAACTGACGAACATAGGCATCTCTACTGTCCCCTGGTACATCACATCAAAATGAAACATTGTGCGATCAGCCTTTGTAAAGACAATATTCGCCTAGTATGTAGATGGTGTAGGTTTATTATCTCGAGCTCCTCCGTGCTTCGGAAGGTACGTTAAACCGTTAGTCCCCGCTGCATTTGCAGTCATTAACACCCACCAATCCGCAATGGGCCTGCGTGGTGGGTTATGGCCCATCCTCCTTACCACCCATAAGGTATGTGCCCCAGCAGTGGGGACATTAAGAATGGCTGATGGACATGTACCTTGATGTTGATCTTTCTTTTATATGTATATAGGTACTAAGAAATAAAAAACATTCAGTTTTAAGTAGGTATTGAATTTTTATTCAAAGGTTAGGTAAATAGATACAATTATTAGGACAGTTTTTGGTACAATCGCATACCAAAATACAATCTCTGACTAATTTAAAAACTTAAAATAATCCATAGGTATATATTATCTAGGCCATGTTCTACATTTCCAACTGTTTGTTCTGTTGTCTTTCCCAGTCGTAGAGTTTCTATTGTATTGCCTAGTAATTTCAGTCTAGGCCTCTTTCTTTTTGTTGATAAATATTGTCCCCGCGTTCTTATATTGTCCATAATCTAGAAGAAAACAAAGAAAATAAATAATAAGTACAAAATTACAAACTTACGCACCGAGTAGGTACCTACGTATTAAAAATAAAGTAAAACTTACTGTTTTATGAGATCAGCCAATAGTGCTTTTTTCTGGAGTATAGTTTGTACCTCGTTCACGTTTTTCATTTTGGTTTAGAGACATTTTTCTCACAAAGAAAATAATACCGAAATAATAAAATAATCACATCCAAAGAATTTGAAAGAAAAACGTCAAAGTTGTCAAACCGACTCAAACCCATAAAGTTAATATTACCTATTAACTTTATGCTCAAACCATAGACAAACACGTTTTTTTGGCCATTTATACTGAAAACTTTTCAAAACGTTCGTTCATCCCATTCATTTTTTAAATTTATTACTGGCAACAATGTTTAAGGATCTCATTAGTTAAAGGATCGAGTTTTTAGCCTAAAGTAGTTTGATGCAACAAACTAATGAAACCATTATTTTAATGATTCCATTAGAGATAATGTGGCATTAGCTAAAGAAGCTTTAAAGTGAAGTTTCTTGCAATTGAGTGACAGTTGGCCGAATACTCAAACGCTACTTATCTTTGAGCGGCTCTGAAACAGCATGCTGTCTTTGTCATATCTTTGACATTTAATGCGACAGGACGACGTTTGAGAGCCCCTCAAAGTTAATTAGCGTTTGAGTATTCGGCCAATAGACTCATATTTTCTAAGATGTTCAAGATGCTTCAGTTGTTTCTTATTATTTCGAATTATGATCATGCATGACCGCCAACTGTCAGCAATAAAAATATTTCAGATTTTTTTTTCGTTTAAAAAGTACCTTATTATTATAATTTCTTTCAGTAGATCCAAAAATATTATCTGTTTTGACTATAAATTGAACAACCAATCACTTGTACGTACTGACTCCATTAGAGATCTCGGTGTAATTTTGGATTCTAAGCTCCTATATGACAAACACATTGACGCTATCACATCTAAAGCTATTAGGACTTTGGGGTTCATTATAAGAAGCACCAAACACTTTGAAACGGTGAAGACGCTGGAAATTCTGTACTGTTCATTAGTGAGAAGTCAATTAGAATATGCAAGTCAAGTGTGGAATCCTCAATACCAATTTTACATTCAAAAAATCGAAAGAGTCCAGAAAAAGTTTCTTAAATTTCTAAATTACAAACACAGGTTGAACTTGGGCTCAGACTATGAGATCAAGTGCAAGCACCATCATTTACTTCCTTTGTCCTTGCGAAGAGAGGCGACTGATCTAACTTTCCTTCTTAACATAATTAATGGCAAAATGGATTGTAGTGATCTACTTTCTTTGATAAATATAAAACTGCCCGTCCGCATTAACACAAGGCGAAATTACCTTAAATTTCAAGTAGATACATGTATTCCAAATTATAGATCTAATTCTTACTTTAACAGGGTATTAACTGATTTCAATCAAAATCATTCAGAAAATACTGACTTATTTACAGCGGGATCGAATTATTTCAAAAATTAAATGAATGTAGATTTCTTTGACAATTAAATAATGTAGTTTTTCTTTGACAGATATTGGTATGGCTCTCTATATATATATTCATATATTACTCTCTTTTTTTATGTGTTATTTTTATTTTGTCTATGAGTAGGTACAATATTAAAAAAGCAATTTTGCTCTTAGTTTGATAATGCATGTTTTTCATCTTTTTTTCTTTTTTCATCTGGATTGTATTAATTTCTATCTGTGAAAACTGATAAAGGCATGTTTGTTCTAGTTTTATCTTATCTATAATTAATACATGAATGCTGTTTGTTTTCCATGAATAAATAAATAAATAAAATAAATAAAATAAATATGACTCTTTTTTTGTTAGCAGAAAGGATCACTTATCTCGTGTTAACTTATTCGATAAGGAAGAGCGGGGCTATTCCGTCAAATGACTTTTTAGGCCTTTAATTGAACTCGTAATCACTAGTGACATCTATGTACAGATATAGAATTTCTTTTTATATGTGAGGTATAGGTAGCGCTGTTAGCGTGTAATCTGTTCGATTGATATGCATAATTTCAAAGCCACCATTTTTGAACATGGAAGATGCGAAAACGCTCCACAAGTTTTTTTTTGTAGTTTTTGTGGCTTTTTTGAAGTCTAATCAAGGTAAGTTTGTAACGATTTTGATAAGTGATAAAAGAAATAAGAGGAGCTCGGTGGCGCAGTGGTTTAGCGCCTGGCCCAGCAATAACGGTGGTTAATCAACTCTCGCAAGGGTCGGTCATGGTATGGGTGACCAAAATTTTATTATCTCAAGCTCCTCCGTGCTTCGAAAGTCACGTTAAGCCGTTGGTCCCGGCTGCATTTGCAGTCGTTAACACCCACCACTCCGCATTGGGCCCGCGTGGTGGGTTATGGTATAGCCTGTCCTCCTTATCCACCCATAAGGAAAGCCTGTGCCCCAGCAGTGGGGAACTGGGGACATTAAAAATGGGTGATGGACAAGTGATAAAAATGTTTATTAAAGAATTCATCGTAGTATTTTTAATCTTTCGCTTTATTAACTGAAATAATCTTCTTTCAAATTTATAGGACTACTTTGTTTTATGAAAAATACTACAATTGTTTCAAGACTTATGAAAATAAAAATAAGTGTTTATAATTGCTGAAAATTATTCCACATAGGTAATGTTTTTCTTATAATAAACTTCACAAAATAATTAATTAAATCTTTGGTTCGTTTATCGATTTTTATGACCCCATCCATAAAATATATGAAAAATTGTCAAAATTGACGGAATAGCTCCACAAAAACTTTAAAGTATTTTTTCTTGAAACTGAACCATAGTAACGCTCCATAAAGTGCTGATTCTAACTATTAATGTCGTCAGTATTAACTATTTCTGACATACATACACTCACGCCTGTTTCCCATGGGGGTAGGCAGAGACTATGGATCGCCACCTGCTACGATCCTTGCACACTTCTTTCGCTTCATTCACATCCATCAATCTTTTCATACATGCCCTGCGGCTTTTGTCACTGCGTACACCAGCCTTTTTTATAATAACCCCTATTTGGTCCGCGTAGGTTTTTCTGGGACGCCCTTGTGCAATCGTTCCTTCCACATTCGCACAATATATCTCTTTCGTGATTCGCCTTTCATTCATCCTCTCTAAGTGACCAAACCACCGGAGCATTCCTTTCTCAATTTTTGTCACTATATCATCTTTCAGACCACACCTTTTACGAATCACCTCATTGCTCACTCTATCATTTAGTTTTACTCCGCATATTTTCCTCAACGATCGCATCTCTACCGCATTTATTCTGCTTTCATTCTTCTTCTGCCATACCCAAGATTCACTTCCATACATCAGTGTCGGTACCAGCACTCCGTTATGAATAGCCATTCGCGCCTTTGCAGAAACGGTTTGGCTACTCATAACCGAGTGTATAGCACCACTCACCGAATTTCCTTTCTTCACTCGTCTTTCTATGTCTTCCTCACTCTTTCCGTCCCTTGTGAACAAACTCCCCAAGTATACAAACTCACGAACTTGTTCCACTTTTTCGCCATCTAACATAACCATACATTCACTTTCATCCCTTTTCTCACAAAATCATCATTCATAACAGACATCATTTCCTGCAACTCTTGCGCAGAAGACGCAAGTATAACTTGGTCGTCAGCGTAGAGGAGGCACTTGATTTGAGTCCCATTCATCACAACCCCACAGTCACGTTCTTTCAGACCTTTCATACAACTGTCCAAAAACAGATTAAAGAGCCATGGTGACGCAACACATCCCTGTCTGACACCCCTAGAGATGCCAAACCAATCAGTGTATACGCCGTCGATCCTGACGCATGCACGGGAATCCTCATAGAGAGATTTCAGTGCATGAATCAGTCTGCTCTCCAATCCGTATTCGGACAACACCTTCCATAGCTCATTCCTGTCAACTCGATCGTAGGCCTTCTCCAGGTCCACAAAGGCACAGTAAACCTTTTTGTCTTGAAACGCCCAGTGTCTGAAGATATAAACGGACCTTCTATAGTGTATGCACTGTATGCGTGTCGTTTACCCAGAACCTGCTGCGGCTGCTGGAGTGCCCGGTGTGCCTGGAGTGGATGGAGCCGCCCATGTCGCAGTGCCGGCGCGGCCACCTGGTGTGCGGCCGCTGCCGCGCGCGCCTCGCCTCCTGCCCCGTCTGCCGCACCACCTTCTCCTCCGTCCGCAACCGCGCCATGGAGGGGGTCAGTGCGCCATACCACCTAGTCACTATAGCCGCCATGTCGCAGTGCCGGCGCGGCCACCTCGTGTGCGGCCGCTGCCGCGCGCGCCTCGCCTCCTGCCCCGTCTGCCGCACCACCTTCTCCTCCGTCCGCAACCGCGCCATGGAGGGGGTCAGTGCGCCATACCACCTAGTCACTATAGCCGCCATGTCGCAGTGCCGGCGCGGCCACCTGGTGTGCGGCCGCTGCCGCGCGCGCCTCGCCTCCTGCCCCGTCTGCCGCACCACCTTCTCCTCCGTCCGCAACCGCGCCATGGAGGGGGTCAGTGCGCCATACCACCTAGTCACTATAGCCGCCATGTCGCAGTGTCGGCGCGGCCACCTGGTGTGCGGCCGCTGCCGCGCGCGCCTCGCCTCCTGCCCCGTCTGCCGCACCACCTTCTCCTCCGTCCGCAACCGCGCCATGGAGGGGGTCAGTGCGCCATACCACCTAGTCACTATAGCCGCCATGTCGCAGTGCCGGCGCGGCCACCTGGTGTGCGGCCGCTGCCGCGCGCGCCTCGCCTCCTGCCCCGTCTGCCGCACCACCTTCTCCTCCGTCCGCAACCGCGCCATGGAGGGGGTCAGTGCAAGATATCACCTTGTTACTTTACAATCACGCTTTACGAGTTTAATACTGTGAACCTTCACATTACATGTGAAAACTTAATTGTTGGCTAATGATTAACCATGGTACTTTTTAAGCAGTAAGTATAGTCCGGCAATCTCGTGCGCGACCGTCCCGCGGGGTGACAGACGGTGGCGGGGACGAGGTATCCAAGATGTCAGCGGGTAGCGGTTATCCTGGCACGCCGCCGCCTGTGTAGCCGTGTTGCTACCTCGTCCCCGCCACCGTCTGTCACCCCGCGGGACGGTCGCGCACGAGATTGCCGGACTATAGCTGTAAGTTTTCCAAGAAATAAAATAAAATAAAATACTTCGATTGTAACGCTATTCAGTTGGACTTGTACGTCGTTGTTTAGTTCCCAGGTTAGTTGTCTCAATAAACATTATATGTGCGTACAGGTTGCGGAAATGGTGCGGTACCCGTGCCGGCACACGTGCGGGCGCGAGGTGCGGCTGCGGCGCCGCGCCGCGCACGAGGCCAGCTGCGGCGCGCGCCGCTACCCCTGCCCCGCGCCCGCCTGCGCCGACCGCCCGCACCTGCCGCGCATAGAGCTCGCGCACCACCTGCAGGTACCACAGGCTAGGGCAGCACGAGGCCAGCTGCGGCGCGCGCCGCTACCCCTGCCCCGCGCCCGCCTGCGCCGACCGCCCGCACCTGCCGCGCATAGAGCTCGCGCACCACCTGCAGGTACCACAGGCTAGGGCAGCACGAGGCCAGCTGCGGCGCGCGCCGCTACCCCTGCCCCGCGCCCGCCTGCGCCGACCGCCCGCACCTGCCGCGCATAGAGCTCGCGCACCACCTGCAGGTACCACAGGCTAGGGCAGCACGAGGCCAGCTGCGGCGCGCGCCGCTACCCCTGCCCCGCGCCCGCCTGCGCCGACCGCCCGCACCTGCCGCGCATAGAGCTCGCGCACCACCTGCAGGTACCACAGGCTAGGGCAGCACGAGGCCAGCTGCGGCGCGCGCCGCTACCCCTGCCCCGCGCCCGCCTGCGCCGACCGCCCGCACCTGCCGCGCATAGAGCTCGCGCACCACCTGCAGGTACCACAGGCTAGGGCAGCACGAGGCCAGCTGCGGCGCGCGCCGCTACCCCCGCCCCGCGCCCGCCTGCGCCGACTCGCAAAATAACAGTTAAAAATAACTCTTTCACTACTATGAAAAAAAAAACACGAATCGTTTTCAGATTTCCGATGCCTCGCAGCATTGGAAAAAAGCATAACGCGACGATTTTGACGTTCATTTCTTTGTTTCTTTTCTTGTAATAGCTTAATTTTATTAAATTTTCTCACTCGATCTTCGTTCGGCATTTTTAACGTTTCATACAAAATTGGCGGGTCACT
This sequence comes from Agriphila tristella, assembly GCA_928269145.1. Lineage (NCBI taxonomy): Eukaryota > Metazoa > Arthropoda > Insecta > Lepidoptera > Crambidae > Agriphila > Agriphila tristella. Next base: position 20,998,497 of record OV743436.1, on the reverse strand, counting down.
TGACGTGTGAGTGCTTTTCAAATTGACAAAAAACTGTAGGGTCGATAGATGGCGTTGATAAAATTGTATGTGTCAATGTGATTTTTTTACTAAGCTTCGAGGAGTACTCAGGTAGGCAGGCAGATGAAACCTTAAAATGTTTCTCTTTTGGCAGATTTTGGTACAGGCCGTTATTTTTAAAAACAAATTTTGACACTTGTCTTTCCATCAATGCCATTTAGTAAGGCAAATAGTTACTATTTTTATTTTACGTTTTAACTGTCGCATTGAAAAGCCTTCATTACTGTGTGACGTGTGACATGTGCGCAGTGCCTCACACGGAAAAAAAATGACGTATATTGCATGGCCGACGCGAGACTCACGCGCCGACCGGAAGTAGGATGAGGGTTTTTTCGTTTAGAACTCGATAAACTCTTTTTCTTTTAACATGTGCGAAATTGCCTTGTAGGCTAAAAGTACTACGTTTGTTTCGTTATATCTGAAGAATGAACCGTTAAATTATAATAACACTTATCACATTGTAGAGCAAACACATGTCGATGCTGAAGACCGGGCCCGCGCACAAGTTCTCGGTGAAGGTGAACTCGGAGCAGCACGACACGTGGGTGGTGGTGGCGCTGCACGAGTACTTCCTGCTGCGCGTCGACGTGGACATCCGCACGTGGGGCGTCGTCGTGTACGTCGCCTACATCGGGCCCAAGTGCAACGCCAAGAACTTCACTTATGAAGTAAGTACAATCAAGTACAGTACGAGCACAGAATAGATATAAGTAGGACACTCCACCCCGCCCCAGAATCAATCATCTGACGTCATCTGTTTATAATAGCGCGGTTGTATGGAGTGACCGGGATGTAGTACGAGGCAAATATCTTGAAATCGGGTGGGGATTGCGCGGAACGCGTATTTTGGGCATGCGTAGCGGTGAGGTACGCGGGCGGCGGGAGAGGGGCGCGCGCTATTGGTCGCTCGCAAATCCACATGCGTGAACTTATCCCCACTCCGTCGAAAAAATTTCAAGATACATGCCTCGTACTGTATCTTGAATCAGGGTGTCCGCAAAACTCAAAAAGTGGCGTTTCATTAACTTGTTTTTAACATTGTTTTTTATTTAAGGTAACATCAATACGTTGTAATGTGACTCGTTATTAATTAGAATTATTATTAATAATAAAGAATTATTAATAATTATTAATAATAATAGAATTATTAATAATAAGAATTATTAATAATAAATAAATATTTGACAACATCACATACATTGCTCCAATCCCAAAGTAAGTAGCTATAGCACTTGTGTTATGGAAATCAGAAACAACGGTGGTATGACACACACCCAGACCTGAGACAATATTGAAAAGTTCATTTTCTACATTGACCCAGCCGGGGATCGAACCCGGGACCTCAAGAGATGGTGACACCTTGAAAACCGGCGTGCAAACCACTCGACCACGGAGGTCGTCGAAGAATATTGTAGGCACATAACGTGGTTTTCCAGGATTTTAGCTTTTACTCAATATATTTTAGCATGTCCGACAACTAACCGTCTTGGCGCATAATGTCCTTTCTCATAATGTCCTTTTCTCGAAATATCCTTTCTCAAAAAGTCCTTTTCTCAAAATGTATTTTTATCGAAATGTCCTTTGCGCATTATGCGCCAAGACGCAACTAACGACAATTGTTCACTATCAACTATGTTATCAAAGCAAAATTATCTCGTTAAATGCAATATGTTTGTAGTATTTGGCGAATACAACTTTAGTGTGTACATCTAAAATCCTGGAAAACCACGTTTTGTACCTACAATAGCGAGTAACGTGCTAATGTTTAACCTTAAGTGTTTTTTTGTACTTTTTATAAGGCAAAGTTGCTATGGAAATAGGAAATTAGGCGTGTAAACCCTATGTAAATAAATATATCTGAAATTTGATATCTGCAGGTGTCCGTAGTCGGTCAACATAATTCGAGAAAGCTCGTATACGCTAGAGCGACACACAGCGACTTGGAGAGTTTATCCCTAAACGTCAGTCGTCAAGACTGTTTCCACCTGACTTTAGACCAGGCGCTCAATTTCCTGCGCGTCAAAAACCGGCATTGCGAGCCAGACAAATTCCTAGACTTCAACATCGAGATTACCAAGTGCGAGAACGAGACAAAAGAGGACTCTGATTCCTGATTCATGTTCATAAATAACCTGGTGAGGCGGCGCCTCGCCAAGGCAGTGCGCCTGGCGCGCCGGTCCAAGTTCAAACGACGCTGGAGCATGCTCATAAAAGAAGTTTTGCAGTGAACAGTGATTTTTTTATGTATCAACGGTTCAAATTAAATTAAGACTACTTTGGTCAATTTTGTACAAATATTGTGAGACTAAGAGCTCTCGCAAACTACAGACTTTCTATCGGCCGATAGTTGGGTCGGACCGTTTTTAATATGAAGAATCGGCCGATACCAAATCGTTGTAATTTGCGCACTTGCATACTTCTCCATACTGATGTTTGGTGCTACAGTTTGGTCTGTAGTTTGCGGAAGCTCTAATTCCTTAATTACGTGCTTTCAGTTAAGTTTAAGGATTTTCTGATGTTTCAGCGTACTTTTATAACATTTTTACAAACGTGCGCAGAAAATACATTTTTTCTATAAAATTCTTAATCCTGCCCACTTTGCATTAGTGTGAATGCGTCAAAGACTCACTACGTTGGGTTAAAATTTGGTATATTTTAGTTTAAGTTTACTATTAGAATATTTTATTTTATTTAACACTTAAAGGTTAAGTTTCCATTAATTTGGCTTGTTAAAAGTAAATTGAAGAATTTTATTTCCTACAAAATCATGTTGCTATTTATAAGACTAACGATTTGGCATTAGCTGCGAAGTTAATTTGCAGTGACCCTCAGTTGTTCTTGATTAAAACTTGTGAATAATGATGTTGACGCAGCCTGTCATTGAGTAATGACAAAAGGCAGTTGTTTATATTATAATATAATAATAATATTTTTCTTCAGTCTATCCAAACTGCCTGCAAATTCTATTATTCCAAATTCAAATAGAACTCATCAGGTAGCGTTATTTTTACGAAACGGGTTTGATCATTTTAGTATGAAGCGTGGCATACCTATTATGCGCCATTTTTTTCTTTCAAAATAGCGTGGCGTGACCGGTGGCGACAACACGTATACATGGGCTCTAAAATGTTGTTTTAAAAGTTTTTATGATTTGTTATCTTGTATAGCATTATATTATGTTATCTGCGAATCGTCCAATGGCTTACACGTGTAAACCGGAAGCGATATTTATACATAATAGCTCTGGACAAGGTCCTATTACAAGCGCTGCGCGTTTACGTCGGCAAATTTTAGGCCTACCTCAAAGTCCACCCTTGTTTCAATACGCGGAATTAGTGCAAACATATCCAAAAATTCACCTTGACCCACTATACAGTGGCGGTCACAAAATTAAAGCCACCAGTTGATTTACATACAAACGATTTCAACATATAAATATATGCTTATAAAACCCGCGAAATTAGCATAAAAATGTATGGAAATGCTGAAACTGAAAACTCTGATCCTTTTAGCTCTTAGAATGCGTGTATAGCGATCTGAATCTCCTCCATCTACTCCCTGGATAGCCTTGGTTCTCTGCCAAGTCGGGCTGGTGTCCTTAATTATGTGATCGCCACTGTATATCCTACCATGGGGGTTATTCACGATTGTCGGAAACCAACTTTCCGAATCGAATCGGAAAGTCTATAGTCTTCGATCTTATTTTCTACCTTATGCTACCAAACTTTGTAAATACATTTTGCTTTCCCGTCGGAAAGTGAATCGAATGCCAGTCGAATGTATTTGTTAATAGCTATATTTTTGTTATATCGGAGGATACGGATTCGAATCGAAAGCTTCCGACTAGATTTCCGACAATCGTGAATAACCCTACTGGTCGTGAATTCTCGGACATACGTTTTCTGAGTATGACGGGTTACCAGATTAATTAATATTGTAATTTTCCTTGATTTTCATAACAACTAACAAATATCTATTACGTATTTTTCAAAATACAGAAATACAGTTTTTCCCTCTACTCCTGACAGATGGCCAAAAGGGCTTTGAACATTTTGGCATAGTGATAAGTTATCACTTATCACTGATAATGATAACCATATTGTTTTATTTTTGACGGGAATTTCGGAAATAACAGCGGCGCACGATGAAACCGGAAAATGAGTTTGGATTTTTTATCTATACAGCATCTTTAACATGGATTATCTCGGGAACGTGGCGCTTTAGGACTTTGTCTTTATCATATGAAATTTTTTGTTCATCTATAGATCCCCTATCGATTTCGATATACACAGGTTTCATCCGGAATCCCCGTCAAAGATAAAAAAAAATACGGTTATTTATTACGGGATGTATAAAATTGTATATCAGCACTTTAAAATAATGGTAGACCTATAATTTAATCTTATCACTACAAAAATAATGGTTTGCACTTTAAAATAAATAGATCTATAATTAATATTATCACTACAAAAATAATGGTTTGCACTATAATTGTGTCCCAACTCCGAAATCATTTAATTTCTGTCGAACCATGTCAGACGTATGGTGTAAAGTATTAATTTTAAAGCTAAACAATTAAATTGTATAGTGCAATGTATTAATTTTAAAGCTTAGCATATTTATAGTGGAAACCATTATTTTTAAAGTTAATTCAATAAATTTTGAAGCTAAACATTTTAAAGTGTGTTACATTATTTTTAAAGTGCAATTATAAATTCCCCATTTATTACTATGCTAGCCTCTCATACTAATAAGAGCCAGGGGCCCTATTTTTGAATCGCTCGGCTGGCCTCGAGCGCTCGTTTCTACTGATTTTCGTTCGAAATCCCATACATTTGAGTCAAATGTCGAACGAAAATCAGTCGAAAAGAGCGCTCGACGCCAGGCGAGCGATTCAAAAATAGGGCCCCTGATCCTCGCTCAGCACAACTTCTGATGTCACATGACGTAGGCAATACTGTCGCGGGCTCACGGACTATTGGGGGCCGTACAAGCTTTTCTCATGCAATTTTTAGACAAGCTAGATTTTTATCACGTTATTTAATCACGTAAAGTGCAGCAAAAAAGCAAATAAATTATTTCTGTGATAATCATTCGGTGTGTGGCAATACATTATAGTTTGTATCATAATTTGGTAAGATCGGTATCTTAGTAATCCACAGCCGCCATCTAGGTTTAAAAACAAAATATTTTAATAAGCGTATTGTTGATATAGTATTTAAATGTTAAGGCGTGTACTTTTATAAATAAAACTATGAAATTGCCTCATTTTTTTATTTCTAGTTTCTAGAATAACTTATTTTATCAATATTTACATAGAATCTATATATTATAATATTTACAAGATTTAAAATTCTTCTGAATTTTAAAAGGTGCTGACACTGAACTCTCCATTCCATCACGTAAACAATTTGATTTCATTTTTGATTAGAAAATAGTAAGCACTACCAAAATGTTGTTGATTATAAAATTTTAATTTTCCGATTATTGCTATGATGAACAAGATGATGTCTTGAAGTCAAAGAGTTGAAAAATAGTCATTATAAGGAACTCTGTCGATCTATACAGTTTGCTTTTATGTCACTAGTTGCTTAGATGCGAGCGTTTGTCGCGCGTATTCAGTTCCTACGAGCCCACGACAAACCAGTGAGAATTCTTGTACTGTTTCCAATAATCTTCTTTTACTGCTCTTCTCTCTGAAAAAAAAATATCGTGTTAAGGGCTAAGCTAATTAATCCGCTCGGCACCGCATTCTTTCATAGCTCTATCTCTGTTCACACGGTAATATCGTTCACTAGAGCGAGAAAACCATTCGGCCGCTTCCGCGTGCTTCGGTATCGGCCGGTCGTCGCCGAGCGGTATTTTTGCTCTAGCGAACGATGTGTCTGAGCGAAAGAGTTAGCCCCTCCTTACACGGCGCTACTCAAAACTGACGAAACTACACTCGGCGTCAGAAAAACCGCACCTTTTAAAAAACTTCTTAAAATTTAGTTTAATCCTATCTAATTTAATGGTAAGTGTTGTTATATGTTTCTTCCCCTTCGGACATAGCCAACAGTGTCTAATAACCATTGGAATACTCGTCGAATGGAATCAATTACTGAGATTCAGTTTCCGAGCCACATTACACTGCCTCATTTTTTGCAATATTTGAGCAACTTCATGGGCAATAGTAACCATCTTAAGAATTCCTTTTTTTAATTGAACTGTTGAAGTGTGTTTTCTCTATCATCTCGATAGCGAATTTACCCGCATTTCCTGTATTGACCCCTTTTATTTTACTTTTATAGCGGCGCAAGCAATAACGCTTTAAGCGTTTAATTGTGGTAACTCTTAAGTTAATAAAATTAAACAATTATTAATTGAAAGCTCAATAAATGTACTTTTAATAGATATCAACATTTACACAATAAAACGTTAGCTAGCAACAGCAGGTGGCCAAGTCTAAACTTATTTTCGAAAAGGTGCGGTTTTTCTGACGCCGAGTGTAGTTAGCAACTCTAGTTGCAAACTGGTTAGTGACTGAGATTCGTACACGGCACTACCAAATTTTATTGAAACCTACACGAAACGCGTTGTGTGTGTTGTTTCGAAATAATATTGAAATGGCTAGCGATTCGAGCGATGAGTTATTACTTCTATACTACACCAGACTACATCCCACTTCACTCCAAGCTTTCTCGGTCACATCCCAACGCGAATACTCTTTTAATGTGTAATTAATTATACAAACACGTATGCTTTTCCACTTCTTGGACGAATTGTATATTTACTAATAGTCATTCATTTTCACTGAACTGTAACAGAGTTTCCAGTTTCGGTTACTAATCAGTCGCGCGCGACTAGGGGGTCAAGTCTGCCAATGTTTTCGTCAAAATCGTAGTTAAATGGTGTTTGAATGGTAATGCTTTTTTACACAGTTCTTGTTTCTTAAACCCACAACTGAAAACACATTGTGTTTCTTAAGCCCAAAACGGAAACATATTGTCTTGATTTTGGGTTTAAGAAACAAGAACTGTGTCAAAAAGCATTACCATTAGAACACCATTGAATTACGATTTTGACGAAAACATTAGCAGACTTGAGCCCCAGCATGACCGGTCGCCAGTGATTAGTTGCTAGAGCGTTACTGACGCGTTACCAACCAGTTTGTGATTGGTAGCGTCGTGTACGAACCGCCATTGAAATACTAGTGCTGTAACTATTTCGAAACACGTTGGTGATTAGAGTTTGCAACCAGTTTATTTTCAGTCGCGCCGTGTAAGATGGGGCTTATAGACGTATAAGCAACTTTACGACGGCTCGGCTTTAATAATAAGAATAATAAAATACACTTTATTGCACACAAAAAAAAAGAAATACAGAAAGAAGGACAGTTACAGAGAAAAATCATACAAGAGGCGGCCTTATTGCTAAGCAGCAATCTCTTCCAGGCAACCCTTGGGTGAAAAATAAATAAAGATAGGACTAAAAGGGGGAGTGGGGTGCAATTATGAAAGGAATAGGTAGTGTATTTGAAAATAAATATATCTACAGATAAATACAAATAAAACTGAAGGAGAATGACATAAATAGTCAGTCAGAATAAGAGGAAAGGAAATAACTTCTAACTCTATCTCGGAAGGAACCAAGAGTCTGAGCTTTCCTGATAGGTTCTGGTAAGGAATTCCATAAGCGGACAGCATGGACAGTAAAGGAATAAGAAAAGAAATCGGTGGAGTGTTGAGGAAATGCAAGGGTAAGATTTGAAGAGAATATCGTAGTTTACATTGCGAGGACGAAGAGAGATAGGAGAAACAGGCTTTAAGGTAAGGTGGTGAGGTTGGAAGGAAAAGTATGGAGTAAAGGAGCGTAAGTGTCCGGGCACGAAAACTGCGACGGCGGAGCGGCAGCGGGGCGGCGCGACAGCGGAGCGGCGGCGATGCATTCAACAGTATGGCACAGTATGGAGACGCGCACGAAACGGGCGGTGGCGGCGCGGGGCGACGAGCGATGCACGGGCGGGAGGAGAGCGACGAAAACAAATGAACAAAGTAGTTGGATTTGGTAGCCCGCGATTACAGTAGTGTTGTGTTGAATAATATAATAGTGTCTGTTTGATTACTAGGTAGTACCTATTTATTCAGTATGGATGTCGGCATCTTGGACATCATTTAAAAAACACAAGATGAGCAAAGAATCCGGTTTTGAAACTAGTTAACGCCTATACTTAGACCATTTTTTCGAACTAAATAAAATTTTTAGACATAGGATATATTTCGTCCTTTGAATATTTTTCGGTATTGATTTAACAAGAAATTGTTTCCATAGCAACATCACATTTGACCCATCAATAGAAATAAAAAAAAATAAGAAGTTACTTTAGTGGTATACCGTGGTCCTACCAGTAGGTCAAATCGGTAGGTCCACGGGCCCTTAATGGTATTTAGCCCATCTGTCACAACACTACTAGCGCGGCTAACCGACCGCTAAGTTTCGTGCCCACGTTCTCATCGCCCCGCCCCACCGCCGCTCCGTTGCCGCGCCGCCCCGCCACCGCTCGGCCGCCGCCACTTTCGTGTCCGGACACTAAGAGTGTGTAAGTCCCTGCGCCGGCGAATAGGGAGCCAGTTCAATTTAGAACGGAAGTGAGACACATGGTCAAATTTGCGAAGATTAAAAATGAACCTTATACAGACATTCTGTAGTCGCTCAAGTTTGTCAAGAAGTTGCTCTGAAAGATTAGTGTAACAGACATCAGCGTAGTCGATAATAGACAGCAGTAGAGATTGCGCCAGAGTAATTTTAGTGCTGGTTGGCAAGAAATTTCGAAGTCGGTTGAGCGATCCATAAGCAGCAAATACCTTTTTTCTTACTGACTCTATCTGTGGTCTCCATGACAGATGCTGGTCAAAGATAACACCAAGATTCTTAACAGATTTCGAGTACGGGATTGTAGTGCCATCAAAGGTGACCAAAGGAAGCTCATCAAAATCGATCCTCGAAACGTAGTAAGGATTGCCTATAATTATGCATTGAGTCTTAGCTGGATTAACAATTAAACCAAAGGATTTACTCCAGTTACTGATTAGTGCAAGATCCGAGTTGGTAACAGCTACTGCATGTGAAAGTTCTGATAAAGGTGCCTGTGTGTATATTTGCAAATCATCCGCATAGAGGTGATAGGAACTTGAAATAGAATCTGAGATTGAATTTATAAAAATTGAAAAAAGGAGTGGAGATAAGACGCCACCCTGAGGAACGCCGGCACAGATATCGCTCCACCCAGAGAAAGAATCTCCAATGCGGATGCGCTGCCGTCGCCCTAGCAGGTAACTTTGAAACCAATCAATTGCAGCTGGAGATATGTTCAGAGAACGTAACACACCAAGAAGGATGTCGAAATCCACGGAGTTAAATGCATTACTAAAATCTAATAATGTCAGTAGTGTGAGTTGTCGTTTATCCATCCCCTGGCGTATGTCGTCCGCTATCTTAATTAACGCTGTAGAGGTGCTGTGGCCTTTGCGGAAACCAGACTGAAGAGGATTGAGGAGATGGTTTATATTGAGATAGTCCGTAAGCTGTCTGTGAATAAGTTTTTCCAGGACTTTGGAAAGGAAAGGAAGGATAGAAATTGGACGGAAATCAGCAAACAAGGTAGGTTTCGACTTTTTGGGAAGAGGAATAACATTCGCGTCCTTCCAGGAATCAGGAAAGGTACCAGTTGTAATTGAAGTATTAAGGATATGGGTTATAATAGGAGTAAGGATGTCAAGAATGGGAAGGATCATTTTACGGCTAATGGAATCAGCACCAACAGCAGAGGAACTAATGGACAGAATTGTTCTCTTTACATCACAGTCTGCAAATTGATTAAAAATAAAAGGAGCAGAATCTTGGGTTGGCAAGGTTGAAAGATATTGCAAGGTATTGGCTTTTAAGTTGCCATCTATAGGAATCGTCGTGGTGAAATGACTGTTAAGTTGGTTGAGATCGATATTATTATCGGGATTGCTTGACTGAGATTTGCCAACACCAAGAGTTTTCAGAAACTTCCAAACTTTCGCAGGATCTTCTTCACCTTCAATGGATTTATGTATATGGCGTCTTATAGAGTCCCTAATCACAGTGTTACACCGATTTCTAGCGCGATGGTATCGGGACTCATTACCTTCCGATGAATCGAGTTTGAATTTAGCTTTCGTACTGTTCTTTTTTGCCATTAGCGTCCGTATCTCATCTGTCAACCACGGTGCCGGAAGATGTTTAATTTTCACCGGACGGACAGGAGCGTGCACATCAAATAACTCAGTAAGAGATTTGTTAAAAAATTCAACTTGCTCGTCCACGGAATTGGATGAAAAAATTGGCGACCAGTCAATGTTGGCAGCATCTTCTTGATCGATACTATTAAAGCTACGCTGAAGCTGCACGGTTGGTTTTTGTTTAGGAGGACGGAGCCGGTAGGACAGATACACCAGATCGTGGTAAGAGAATGCGTCAGCAGAAAGTTGACCGTGCTTAACAGCTAAAGAAGGCGACGAGACAATCATAAGGTCAAGAAGGGAGGGAGTGCAGTTGGGGAAGTGATGGGTTTCCTCCAAGGGTAAAATATGTAAATTAGAAGAATTCACTAAAGAATGTAACTTTTTGGCACGGATATCGTCTTTAATTAGACATGTATTGAAGTCACCCATAATTATGGTTTGAGAATATAAAGGAACGAAATTTTCTAAGAGTTGCTCGAAAGACTCAAAATAGTCAACTCGGAGCGAAGGGCTGTAGAAAACCCCTAAAAGAATTTATGAATGGGACAGAGATACCTCAAGCAAAAGGTGCTCGGCGCTATTGGAAGGTGGTGGCTGTGGGGAGTGACTAAGGACAGTGTAAGGGATATGAGAGCGAAGATATATAGCCACACCTCCATGTGAGGAACTTACACGATCATTACGGATTAACTGGAAACCGGGTAAAGAGTAGGAGATAGAAGAAAGACAAGGATGAAGGAAAGTCTCAGAGATAAGTATAGCCTGAATATGTTTGCAGTCAAATGACGCAAGCATATCAGAAAAGTGGGCAGGGATGCTTTGCGCATTAATATGAACAACGTTGAAATTTTTAGGGACATCTTGGAATGTATTTTCTAGCAACTCGTTTAGAGGGGGATCTAAGCTTTGAAAGCTCGAGTTAGAAGTTACAGAAGAAGAACAGGATAGAAATAGGTCGTTACTATTATCTAAAGATATACTCATAAACTTACTTAAATATACTTAAAATTACTAAGTATAACAAATATATAAAATAACATACTTATAAACAGCACCCACAGGTTGTCTGAAAGAATCGAAGGTAAAGAAGAAAGAAAATCAGAAGTTAACAACAACTATGGTACAACACAAACATGAAATAGGCACAAAAAGCATTTTAAACATAGAGAAAACATTACTTTTTGGCATTAAACTATTGTTAGGCAAAGCATCACATGACAGACACAATACAGAAAAAAAAACGACAGTAGTAATTTAGATGACTCAGCGATTAGCCTGCTGGAATGCACATTTTGTCTATGGTCTCAATCAAATGGTCTGTTCTGTCATGTCATGCTTTCATAAAACGCCATTTATCGAGATTCTTTTAAACGGATTTTTGGTATCGGAAAATCGCCGATTAAGTCGGAGTTCTTACTTGATGACGGCGGCGATGAACTTGCGCTTGTGCGCGTCGGTGGCGTGGTGCGTGGGGAACCCCGGGGGGGCCAGCGCGTGCCGCAGCCACTCGGCCAGCCCCCCGCCCGCGCCCCCCGCGCCCGCGACCGCGCCCCCCGCGCCTGCGCTCGCGCCCCCCGCGACCGCGCCCCCCGCGCCCGCCGGCCACTGCGCGCGGTTCAGCGCCAGCAGCAGCTCGGCCAGCGGCTCGATGTGGTTGCGGGGGGTCGCGCCACCTGCCACAGTGGTTACTGATTAATACTATGTGATTTAAGAGGCCGTCGCCTAAATGCGTAATTGAAAAATGTGTTCCGGGGGGTAATTACGTAATTTTGTTGCAATCAACTCTGACAGAAATCGCAGTTACATCGCTGCTTTAGTAAGAACCAATGTGACAACTATCTTAACTAAAGCAGCAATGCAACCGCGCTTTCAATAGAGAACTGTTAGTAACAGCTTTACGTAATCAAGGTACCGGTCACTTTTCGCAATATGAGATCGGACATTTTAACACATACTTCAGTTTTATGTTGCTAAAGAACAGTTGAACAAAGTTGCCGTTTCTGACAGTTGCAACTTAATAAGAGTAGTTCTTCTTAGGATCTAGGAACCACTCAGCACTCGCATTGATGCTCCACGCAAGTTACGTACCGATGCACCTGCAGGCGGCGTGCGTGAGCGCGGGCGCGGCGGGCAGCAGCGCGCGCGGCGCGGCGCCCGCCAGCGCGCTCAGCCAGCCGCACGTATGCTGTGTGTAGCTCCATGCTGGGTCACGCTACGTACCGATGCACCTGCAGGCGGCGTGCGTGAGCGCGGGCGCGGCGGGCAGCAGCGCGCGCGGCGCGGCGCCCGCCAGCGCGCTCAGCCAGCCGCACGTATGCTGTGTGTAGCTCCATGCTGGGTCACGCTACGTACCGATGCACCTGCAGGCGGCGTGCGTGAGCGCGGGCGCGGCGGGCAGCAGCGCGCGCGGCGCGGCGCCCGCCAGCGCGCTCAGCCAGCCGCACGTATGCTGTGTGTAGCTCCATGCTGGGTCACGCTACGTACCGATGCACCTGCAGGCGGCGTGCGTGAGCGCGGGCGCGGCGGGCAGCAGCGCGCGCGGCGCGGCGCCCGCCAGCGCGCTCAGCCAGCCGCACGTATGCTGTGTGTAGCTCCATGCTGGGTCACGCTACGTACCGATGCACCTGCAGGCGGCGTGCGTGAGCGCGGGCGCGGCGGGCAGCAGCGCGCGCGGCGCGGCGCCCGCCAGCGCGCTCAGCCAGCCGCACGTATGCTGTGTGTAGCTCCATGCTGGGTCACGCTACGTACCGATGCACCTGCAGGCGGCGTGCGTGAGCGCGGGCGCGGCGGGCAGCAGCGCGCGCGGCGCGGCGCCCGCCAGCGCGCTCAGCCAGCCGCACGTATGCTGTGTGTAGCTCCATGCTGGGTCACGCTACGTACCGATGCACCTGCAGGCGGCGTGCGTGAGCGCGGGCGCGGCGGGCAGCAGCGCGCGCGGCGCGGCGCCCGCCAGCGCGCTCAGCCAGCCGCACGTATGCTGTGTGTAGCTCCCTGCTGGGTCACGCTACGTACCGATGCACCTGCAGGCGGCGTGCGTGAGCGCGGGCGCGGCGGGCAGCAGCGCGCGCGGCGCGGCGCCCGCCAGCGCGCTCAGCCAGCCGCACGCCGCGCGCGCCGCCTGCGCCTCCCACATGCGCACGCAGTTGCAACCTGACAAACGTCACTACTAATGTAATTCGTCGTCAAATTGCCTGCTGTCAGCGAGCGGTCATAACAAGGGTACACTCGGGCACAAGGGTACAACGTTACGACCTGCACAGATCGCTTAGAATGGCAGCTATGTCCGCCTTTTCTCCCGATAGGGTCGCTAGTGTAGTTGGAGGTCATCTCATTTTGACAGCTCCATAGAGTGTGTATGGGGTTTTTAGTTGTATTATTTTATTATGTGAAAAATAGCACAAAAATACGGATCTTGGACTGTTTATGAATTAAACAAAATAATTAGCGAGAAGAAATGCAAGAAAAGCTGGCAAAAAGGCAGACCTCATTGAAAAGCAAACATGAATAATCATCCCTGAATGCACTAGCGGATCCAGGGGGGGGGGACTAAGGGGCTCAAGCCCCCCCCCCCAAAATCATTTGGTCCACCCAACAAATCTGTTGATTACCTTGGTAAAGCCTGCCCTCACCTACGTTAAGCCCCCCCAAACCAAAATCCTAAATCCGCTACTGCCTGAATGTTACAGTTTGTCTCCTTGAGGCAACACTACTCACACTATCATATTATTTTTGGGGATATTTTTAATTGGGTGACTGGAAATAATAAAGGCGACTGTTAATGGGATACTTAAATACTAAACCCGGCAGCGGTTTATATGGTTGGCGACAAAAAAACTAAACGGGCGACTAACTGTGGATTACAAAAAATACGTAAAAGGAGCAACTACATGTGGGAGATAAATAATTAAAATTAGTGACAGAAATACTGAGTGGGCGACTATTATACCAAGTAGGTAACTATAATTGATTTAAGCTGTCCAAAATGGTATTTTTGTCACCTCGTTTAGGTTAATAGTCGCCTTTTTTTAAATAAAATATACCTTTGCCAAATTTTTTTTGTGTGCCCTAAGGTTGTCGCCCAAATAGAAATTTGGTCATCCGTCCTGAATTACTTGTAGTTAGGTACTCAATTTGTATTTTTAAATCGCGCATTTTCAATATCTGTAGTCGCCCTCAGTCCGTCGCCCACTTAGTATTTCAGTACGCTATATTCAGTATTTTTGAGACCCAAAATGGGAATTTATTGTTACTCGATTTAATACTACCCTTTATATAACAAGAATCTAGTGACATTGTGTAATTTGTTTGAACAGAATGTTTATCACAAATTCGTCCATTTATTATTGGCTGAAATTTTGGTCTTCTTAAAGCTACGATCCACTTTTTTCTTAACTGTTTATTTTTGGGAAACCTGTTTCCCGATGTTCTCGATGAGCACAAGGGCACAACACAACACTGAGGCAGATTAATTTCACAATTAAAAGTACTATACATGACCTTGACATTCTGCTTATATCGGAAACACATTTTACTTGCAATAGTCTTATTAGGATAAAAGACTACTCTATCAATAGTACCAATCACCCTAACGGCACTGCGCATGGTGGCACTGCAGTAATTATCAAATCTTCTATAAAACATCATGAATCGCTTCACTTCAAAACTGAAGCCATACAGGCAACAACGGTCACAGTTCAGGACAAACACTGTGATATCAACATCTCTTCCGTTTACTGTCCACCAAAGCACAGAATATCTGAAGCCCAGTTCACAACATACCTGAATTCAATGGGAAATAGGTTCATAGCCGGTGGAGATTGGAATTGTAAGCACACCATGTGGGGATCGAGACTGATCTCGACCAGGGGCAGAGAACTTAAAAAAAGTGTTGATACAAACCACCTGACTCCTATTGCGACATCTGAACCAACGCACTGGCCTACAGATCCGAATAAGCTCCCGGACCTCTTAGACTTTTTCATAACAAAAGGTGTATCCAGACTTTTTTTCAAAATAGAATCATGCTTAGATGGATCGTCGAATCACACTCCAGTTATTTTAACTATCAGTGTCCATGTTTTAGAAAAAACATCTCCTCCAAAACTATACAATAAAGGTACGGACTGGAATCGATTCCGTGAAACCATACAAGAAGAACTAGATCTGAAAATTTCTTTAAAAACTAGTGATGATATTGAAAATGCTACCATAAAATTTACTCAAACAATCCAAAAAGCATCATGGACCAGTACCTCAGAATCAAGGCGGACTACCCCCAGGCACAAAACTGTTCCTATAGATATACGTCACAAAATCTTGGAAAAGAGGAGACTTCGTCGAGTATGGCATACGAGTAGACACTCGTCCGATAAAACTGCATTTAACAAGGCAGCAAGAGAATTGCGAGATCTCATCCAGGAAACAGAGAATGCTACCACACGATCCCAAATTGAAAACTTAACAGCCACTAAATCAACGAATTATTCATTGTGGAGAGTGTGTAAAACTCCGATCACACCTAAACCTCCAATTCGCTTGCAAGACAATACATGGGCTCGTACTCAACAAGAAAAAGCGGATGCATTCGCAGATCATCTTGCTTCAGTATTCAAACCCAATGATGGTGATGAAGAAACGGACGACCTATCCATGAATGAAGCTCTCCAACAAGATTTTCAACTAGACCTACCAGTAAAACCGACAACGCCTCGAGAAATTAAATCTCTAATAAAAAACATGGAGGAAAAAAAAGCACCAGGATTTAACCTAATAGATAAAAAGGTGCTAAATGAACTGCCACGAAAAGGAATAGTATTTCTCACTGTACTGTTCAATGGTGTCTTGAGAACAGGATATTTTCCAGCTGCATGGAAGATATCGCAAATCATAATGATAGCAAAAGCTGGCAAATCACCGCATGACATGACGTCGTACCGTCCAATTAGCCTATTACCGCTTATATCTAAACTGTTTGAAAAAATGCTGCTGATAAGAATACTTCAAATACTCTCAGAAAAAGCTATAATTCCAGATCATCAGTTTGGATTTAGAAAAGAACACGGAACCATAGAGCAAGTCCACAGGGTATGCAAATTCATTAGAGACACCTTTGAACGTAAAGAATATTGCTCTGCAGTTTTCTTGGACGTGCAGCAAGCATTTGACAAAGTATGGCACAAGGGTCTCCTGTATAAAATCAAAACGCTCCTTCCACACACTTTCTATCCAATACTGTCATCATATCTCAATAACAGACTCTTCCAAGTTAAGGAAAATGATTGCACCTCCACTTTTCATGAAATCCTTGCAGGAGTGCCACAAGGATCAGTACTTGGACCAATTTTATACACTATCTTTACATCAGACCTACCTGAAACTGCGGGAACAAGTGTGGCTACATTTGCAGATGATACTGCCATTTTAGCAACCAGCACAAGTAGCAAGGAAGCCTCTAAGCTCTTACAAAAAAGTCTCGACAATGTCGACCAATGGCTAAGAAAATGGAAAATCAAGGCAAGCCCATTAAAGTCGATCCACATAACATTCACACTTCGAAAAGATAACTGCCCTGAAGTGAGATTGGGTTGCAACCCTCTACCAACCAGTGAATCAGTCAAATACCTGGGTATTCACTTAGATCGTCGTCTTACCTGGGCCAAGCACATTCAAACAAAAAGAGACGAAATAAACCTCAAGTACCGAGGAATGTACTGGTTGCTCGGAAGAAACTCAAAGTTGTCTGTGGACAATAAGTTACTCCTGTATAATGCCATCCTCAAACCCATATGGACCTATGGACTTCAATTGTGGGGTTCGGCTAGTGATTCCAATGTCAACAAAATTCAAAGAGCACAGAATTATATTCTAAAACAGATCTCAGATTCTCCTTGGTTTATTCGCAACTCAGAAGTTCACCAACATCTCCATATCAACACTGTCAGGGATGAAATCTCGAGGATATTTGACAAATACAAAAATAGGCTAGACAATCACCCAAATGAACTAGCAAAACAGCTGACATTGCCGGATTGTATGAGACGCCTGAAAAGGCGCAAACTACCAGATATGTAAAACTCGGCTAAGACTAATTCAAGAATGAGTGGGCTCTCGATGGAGCGCCTTGCTCTACATGTCATTCTTCTTTACAACAAATCTGCTCATAGTCCAGGAGACTGATTGCATGACAAAATTTATAAAAAAAAAAAAAAAAATTAAAAGTACTACACCCAAAATTACCCAATATTTACATAGAAATAAAAAGAGTTTGACAGATAGGATGACCCCAACCTCACTAGCGCCATCTGCTTTAAACTTTCGAGATTAGCTGCCATTGTGTGAAAATCGATACGATACGATCCCTAAAAGATTAACCCATTACAAATTTACAAGCCTTCACAATAACATTTGTAAAGAATACAAAAGGAAAACATGGATAAAAAAGATAAACTACTATCATTGACAAGACAACATCCCTAAACACAAAAAATTATAGCACTATCAATGAAGAAAACGAAGGCACCCTTACCTAAATCTACAAGGTCGGGTAACAGGTCCTCGATCCAGTCCATGTGCTGCGGGCGCTTCTTGGCGAGCGCGAGCAGCGTGGCGAACAGCGCTTCGGCCAGGTCGGGCGCCGCCGCGGGCTCGGGCGCCACGCCGCGCGCCGCGCGCGCCACGCACGCGTGCACCAGCCGCCCGCACTCCGCCCACGACCCGCCCAGCAGGATCACTACCTAACAACAAACGTACACGTTCAATACATATATCGGCTCATTTTGAACAGTCTATGAAACTAAACAACTTTCTCTAAGACACATGTGTCGAATTTCGCCACAAAATTATGGTCATCCCATACTAAATTGATCACGTGATCTCTTTGATTTGTAGGGATAGTCGTTTTTTTACGTATTTGGTCATATGTTACTCAGAAAAAGTTGTTCAGTTTAATGGACTGAACACATCCTCAAAATTTGGATGGTGAATACAAAATGACCCGATATGCATGAGTACAACGAATGTATTTTTTTATTATTTACAACACACAATTTCTTTATACTTTGCTGTTACTTTCTTAAAACTATAAAATACTCACAAAAAAACGAAAAGTAAAAATATCAGGTCGCGTCGGCCATTATTTTGACACTTCCGATCCAGTGTTCCTCAATTTATCAGTCAAGTTGTAACATCTGCGAAATGATCGCCGCGAGTTTAACCATATTACTGCCGTGGAGATTAGAGAAGTGAGACGCACGTCCACTACAGCACACGGGAGCAACGTCGAACCAGATTTTAGCCTCCTAAAATTCCTTCTCCTGTAATCCTTTTTTTTCCTTCTATGCGAAATAGAAAAAGTTAAACACTTGGGCCTGTTTTTATCGCCCACCGCCCTGCATTACCCGGCCGGGCGTTGCTCTGCGCAAGTGAATTTTTTGCGGTTTTATTTAGGCGATTGCAAGGAATTTTATTTTTATGAATTAGTAAATAAAGTTCAAATTTGTTATAAATGAACACAATTTCGCGGTAACCACAAAAAACTTCGAATCGTCAGTCATCTTGCGGATGTTATTATTTTATTCATTTCACAAAATTTTCTTAAGCATATAATAGTATAGATAGAGCATCGATGTAACTTAACTAATTATAACTTACAAGTTTAACGACATCCAAGCCTGCCGGACAGGGCTTCTGGTCGAACCCTGTGATCGTCAGTTGTGCGATGTCACCGATCAGGGGTTTGCAATCTTCTAACAATGTTGATATGGTCTGTTTTAATATCTGGAACATTGGCTGCAAGAGAAAAATATAATAATTTGTTGTACTGACACGATTAATGTCTCGCAGATATTTAGTACTATAATTTGTGTGAGCAACTATAAAAAGTTTATTGATATAATTACAAAAAAATAAGTCGCGTTTAGGCCTCATCATATCGTTAATAAAGTTCACAGATTTCATTGAGATATAAAAAAATATAGTTTGTTTCGATTGTTCTATGTAGTAGAGTATCGTATCAGTGAGACGTAGAGATGATGCCTCAACTCTACGCATTTAGTTAAAGGTCCATAGTCCAAATAATAGGAAAACATGGTTTGGGGGATCATTTTTTATATAGAAAACGTAAACATGTAGCCACAAAAAATATCATACGACAAGCTAAAGTGATTCTCTAGTTGCTACAAATATTAAATTGCGTATAAACCTAACAGACGACTGTCAAAAACAGAAAATACCAGTAGCGTTTGCGTAGGTTCATATTTTTTCGGAAACGTATTGAATTCTACATCAAAATACACTTTAACGTACTGTGGTAGATGCTTTAATTACTTTTATTCGAGAAAGATAATTGTGATAATGATAATAAATAATTAAAAAAAATACGAAAAACATCGAAAAAGTGCAGAAGTTAGGTTATTTTCCTTACTCTTTACATGTTTATAAAAAGACAGAGACAAATGTTCCAGCGAAACCGAACCTTATTTATTTATTTAATTTCGAACGACCAACAACTACTAAAACATAATAGGTACATAAATAGCAACAAAAAGCCAATTATAGGTAATCACAAATATAAGACAAAATACACTGAACGAGCACTATCTTAGTAATTAATTATCTTATAATAATTATACAATTAGGTTGCATTAAAGAAACTGAGACTCATAATACGCTTGATCGAAGCTTCACTTGTCGCAAAAAGATCTTCCGTCTGACGCGCTGCCGAGTTAAAAGCTATTCCACGAACACACTAAAACACAGAAAACTAAAATCTACGGAATAAGCATTCTGTTCAAAAAATGGCACCATACGAAACGTGCCGGACTACAGCTGGGCCACAAAAAAAAAAGTTGGAAATCTGACTTTTTGACTATGCCATGATGAAGTCGATAATTTGTCGGAATTTGTCGCCAAAAACCAGAATTTGTCGGTGTTGCGTTTAGGAGATACGTGTGGCTCAGCTGTAGAGACGTCTCTACAGCTGGGCCACACAGATCTCGAAAACGGAAGGTCGTAGCGAAAATCTGATTACTCGTATGTGTAGCCGGTAATTTGTCGGATTTTGTCGCCAAAAACCAGAGTTTGTCGGTGTTGCGTTTAGGAGATACGTGTGGCTCAGCTGTAGAGACGTCTCTACAGCTGGGCCACACAGATCTCGAAAACGGAAGGTCGCAGCGAAAATCTGATTACTCGTATGTGTAGCCGGTACTTTGTCGGATTTTGTCACCAAGAACCAGATTTTGTCGATCTTGCGTTTAGGAGATATGTGAGGATACGCTGTGAAGACTTTTCTACCTGGATCTTGAGAAAGGAAGGTCATAGCGAAAATCTGATAACTCGAGTGTGTAGCCGTTAGTTTGTCGGAATTTGTCACCAAGAATCAGATTTTGTCGATCTTGCGTTTAGGAGATATGTGAGGATACGCTTACGACCTTTCGTTCTCGAGATACAGGTAAAAAGGTCTCCACAGCTCATCCTCACATATCTCCTAAACGCAAGATCGACAAAATCTGATTCTTGGTGACAAATTCCGACAAACTAACGGCTACACACTCGAGTTATCAGATTTTCGCTATCACCTTGCTTTCTCAAGATCCAGGTAGAAAAGTCTCCGCAGCGTATCCTCACATATCTCCTAAACGCAAGATCGACAAAATCTGGTTCTTGGTGACAAAATCCGACAAAGTACCGGCTACACATACGAGTAATCAGATTTTCGCTACGACCTTCCGTTTTCGAGATCTGTGTGGCCCAGCTGTAGAGACGTCTCTACAGCTGAGCCACACGTATCTCCTAAACGCAACACCGACAAACTCTGGTTTTTGGCGACAAAATCCGACAAATTACCGGCTACACATACGAGTAATCAGATTTTCGCTACGACCTTCCGTTTTCGAGATCTGTGTGGCCCAGCTGTAGAGACGTCTCTACAGCTGAGCCACACGTATCTCCTAAACGCAAGACCGACAAATTCTGGTTTTTGGCGACAAATTCCGACAAATTATCGACTTCATCATGGCATAGTCAAAAAGTCAGATTTCCAACTTTTTTTTTTGTGGCCCAGCTGTAGTCCGGCACGTCCATACGAAAAGTACAACTAAGTGGATAGAGCTAAAAATGCTGGCATTTAATTATGCAGCACAAAGCGTCTGAACACTGGTTGCTTATTAGCGATAGCGACCATAATTTGTATACTTTTAGATATTTTCTCTACTTAAACAAAAAAATAAGACACGTTTTTTCTGCATCTTTTTACTGCCTTCTTTGCATCTTTTACATCATTTGACTATAAAGGACGTCATTTCTAATAAACTCACTCTTTCTATCTTTTCTCTACAATACAAACTGCAATTTATTGAAAAGAACACTCACGTCAGTCATCGGGTGCGTGGCTGGCCCGACTAAAGCTGAGCGGGTTGTACTTTTTCGGCCCCGTGGTGCCATTTTTTAAGCAATATTTGTTTACACTTCCATAGATTTTAGTTTGCTGCTTAAACAACAACAACTATAAATGTATTGACCTCTACTAGCGTGGGTTGGAGCGCTAGCGCGGGCAGCGTGGGCAGCAGCGCGCGGAACAGTTGGTCGGCGAGCTGCGGCCGCGGCTGCAGCGCCGCCAGCAGCGCCGCCGCGCACTCGCCCGCGCCCGTCGACTGTTGCGGCGACGACGCCTACCGAATAACAATGTACGCGACTAATTTATAACCTCCTCTTTTATTTGAAGTCGGTTTGAAAGATATCGATTTAAGTTTGAATTTTGAGATTTTAACATTCAAAATACTATCTTTATACAAGGTCATTTTGTATCAACCATCCAAATTTTGAGGATGTGTTCAGTCTATGACACTGAACAACTTTCTCTACGGAACACATGGTCAAATATGTAAAATAAAAATCGAATACAAATCAAAGAGATCACGTAATCAATTTAGTATGGGATGATAAACATTTTTTGGCGAAATTTAACACATGTTTCTTAGAGAAAGTTATTTAGTTTCATGGACTGGACACATCCTTAAAATTTGGATGGTAAGTTCAAAATGACCCGAAATAAAAATAAATAATATCCTACTAATATTATAAATGTGAAAATTTGTGGGTTTGGATGTTTAGATGTTTGCTCCTCAATCACCCAAAAACTACTCAACGGATTTGGTTGGAATTTGGCACACAGAAGATAGTACTAACACCCTGTATAGGTTTATTTACACCCACGCACCGGAGCGATGCACAACGAAAATGTCTGCAAAATGGTAAAGCACGCGATGGTACCTGTGCGTGTAGCCGGCGCGCCAGCGCGTGCGCCAGTAGCGCTAGCAGCGCCTCCGCCTCCGCCGCGTGCGTGGCCGCCAGCGCCGCGCCCGCCGCGCCCACCAGCTGCCGCACCACCCACACGTCCATCTGGCGGGACTCTATGGTACCTGTGCGTGTAGCCGGCGCGCCAGCGCGTGCGCCAGTAGCGCTAGCAGCGCCTCCGCCTCCGCCGCGTGCGTGGCCGCCAGCGCCGCGCCCGCCGCGCCCACCAGCTGCCGCACCACCCACACGTCCATTTTGCGGGACTCCTCCTGAACACAACGGGTCTAATATTAATAAGTAAACGATGACTAATTTTACACCTGGGCCCTATTTAATAACGTGACAATTTGTCAATTGTTAAGACTTCCCTGCCGTCACCCGCTTGTAGTGTAGCTACAAGTAGTATAGTATACGTGCCTGCAGCTGCGCGTGTGCAATGTGCACGATGTCGGCGGCCTGCAGCGCGGCGGGCGCGGCGCAGTCGGCGCACAGCTTGCGCAGCGCCAGCGCGGCGGGCGCGGGGCTGCGGGACAGCGCGCTGCCCGCCGCGCGCACGCACTCCGTCGCCAGCGCACTGCCGCGGGCGTCCAGCGAACTCAGCCATGCCGCGTAGCTGCCTGCCACCGAAACAAAATAGCTCAACATCACATTACAACCTAACTGTCAGGATAATACCGCCGCCAAGCCGCTTAATAAGTCTTAATGAATTATACAAACATTGTCAGATCACAAAATTATAACTGAGTTAAACGCTTTCTTAGGAAGAACAAACCCTGTGATGATTTTTATGATCGTTTGAAATTGCTCGAATTAGGAATTTTTTGCAAACTTCTATTAAAGTATGGTATAAATAAAGGAGCGGGAATAAGTTCCAGTGCAAATTATTCACTATCGTGTTTTCATAGTTTCACTTTGTTTGCGTGTGTATTGTAGTGATGTGTAGACTGACCGAGGCAGTCGAGCGCGGTGTTGAGCGTGCGCGTGTCGCGCGCGTGGTGCGCGACGGCGACGGCGCGCTGCAGCAGCGGCACGAGGCCGGGCGGCGCGCGCTGCTGCGGCGCGGCGTCCGCCAGCGACAGCAGCACGTGCAGCGCCGCCTCGCGCCGCGCTTCGCTGTCGCACGCCTCGAACGCCGCCTCCACGCGCGACCAGCACCACTCGCCCAGCACGCCGAAACAGTACATCTGGCCACCATAATAGAATGTGTGAACGATCGCCAGTCGCAAGGACCCTCGAGGTGCAAGCAATTAAAATCGCATATTTTGCACAGCCGAACAGTTTATTGGATAGCAGTGCGATTGATAGCTAATTCATACAGACGCTTCAAAAGACTATATCTGATTAGGAAAACAGCAAATATCGTGATAGATTGGTAGAAAATTACTTTCGCGGCTTCCTTTACCGTTTCAACGGCATTTTTGAGCCATTTGGGCATTATGACTTTTCCGATGTAAAAAAGCCTGCTGAATTCGATTCTGAATGTTGCTAAGCCGAATTTTGGCTCCCCCTTCCCCTAATTTTTTTCAAGCATGTTTTGCTCTAATAACGACTTGATTCAAGAAAATATCTCTATATTCCTCTACAGAATTAAAACTATAAGGATTTGCACTAGAAAACATAGCCCAGTTATCCCACTATGTAGAAATTTGTTAAACATTTTTGTCTAGTAACTGTGTAAAAAAAATATTTTTGTGTCGCACGGCGAAATTTTCCCTAATATTTTTTTCCAGCCACTTCCGGCGGTACCCGGGCAGACTTCCGGTTATCAAAATTGAATTCAGCAACCCCTAAAACCTATGCCAGGACACCTCACACGACCAGAATCACGTTATAATGTATAATAGTGGTGTACCCCAGGGATCGTTGCTTGGTCCGTTCTTATTTGTCATCTATGTTAACGACATCCATGCCTGCTTGCATCATTCTCAGCTCCTGTGTTTTGCCGATGACATGAAGATATTCATGAACATCTCGTCCTCTTCAGACATGGATTCCCTCCAAGCAGATTTATCGCGCCTGGAAGACTACTGCCGTATCAATAAACTCGATCTCAACCCTTCTAAGTGCGCTGTGGTTACGTTTACTAGGAAACATAATGTTATCCCTACGGCTTATACACTGGGTGGCCAAGTTCTCTCGAGGAAAGATTCCATTCGCGACCTCGGAGTCTACCATGACTCAAAGTTATTATTTGACGTTCATATCGATGAAGTAGTCAAAAAAGCATCACGAGCGCTTGGCTTTATTATGCGGATTTCTAAACAGTTTAACATGATCAAAACTATGAAAATACTATACTGTTCATTTGTCAGAAGCCACTTGGAGTATGCGTCTCAAGTGTGGAACCCTTGCTACGATAAATATATTGACCGTATTGAGAGCATACAAAGGCGATTTATCAGATATATATGTTACCGTTCCAAAACTAAATATCACTCTGCCAACTATCACAATCTCTGCATAAAATTTCACCTCCTACCACTAAAAATTAGACGTGATATCGCCGACTGTATCTTTCTGACAAAAGTCCTCAATAATGAAATCGACTGCCCCGATCTTTTATGTAAATTTTCACTTAGAATACCACCAGCGTCTCTAAGGTTTAATCCGCCAATATCTATACCATCCGCATAGACAAATTATAGACAGAATACTTATGTATTGCGAGCGAGTAGACTGGCGAATGAGGCGTGCAAGGAACATAACTTGGATCTATTTACAAGTGACGTGTCTAAGACTAAGCAGTGTCTGACCCGTAAGTTTTTCGAGTAATTTTTGATTATAGATTTTTTTTGTGTTAACAACTTCATAATTACGCTGTAACATACATATTGTTCACACCCCTATTGTAATAATTAATTGCTATAAGTGAGAACCTGTAATTGGCTTTCTGTATAACATATTGTAGCTTATAATATTATTGTTGCTGTTGGTTTTCCAATAAAAAATAAATAAAAAATAAAATAAAATAAATAAAAAATAAAATAATGCGGCTTTTTTAAGCTAAGGATCCATTTTGGCCGCCATCTTGAATTTTGAGCAAAGGAGCCAAAATTGTGCTTGGCAACCTTCAGAACCGAATTCAGCAAGTTTTTTTACTTCGGAAAAGTCACGTTGCCAAAATGGCTCACAAAATGCCGTTGAACTTGAAAATTTTAATACTACAAGTCTATGATTCACAAGGGCTTCTCTAGGGCAATTTCATGTTACTAAGTTTACATAATACTTTTCCATTAAGAACACATAAAATATGTGGTTTATGAAATCAAAATACCTGACGTAAGAAAAGGTAAATTTGTCCTATCCCACGAAGACCGTCATTGACGCTTTTATCTCTTTGTAATAAAGTTGAAATTTGTTTAATTCATCGGTCTCCGTGAGATAGAACAACTAACGTAAGAAACTGCTGTGGCACTAAAGCGTTTGAGTCTGCGATTCATTGTGTCGAGTATGCGCGTAACTTTATGAAGTGGATACCAAGATTTTGCGTAATATAGGTACAAGGTCATATCGTTCTTCCTAACGTTTAGTGGTGGGGATGGTGCCGATGACCATAAAATCATCATACTTCACTGTTTTTATTTTGATGTCATTTCAATAAAACATATCGAAATACGAAACATTAAAAAACCAACACGAAAATGAGTCTAGGCATAGATTTTTGTTAGTGACTTATCCAATAGCTTATGGTACCACATGAACAACTGCGAAGAAATTTTCGCGATATCTCTTAAAACGAAAAAGTTATATGGTCTTGAAAATTATTTTGACTGGCGTCATGTCGTCGAAATACGAAACATTAAAAAAACGAACACGATAAGTCTGGCTATAGATTTTTGTTTAATGACTTATCCAATAGCTTATGGTACCACATGAACAACTGCGAAGAAATTTTCGCGATATCTCTTAAAACGAAAAAGTTATACGGTCTTGAAAATTATTTTGACTGGCGTCATGTCGTCATATCGCGGGTGGTGAACCTTACGTCGTACGTAATAATGCACATATTGCTAAATATTTGGCTACACGGTCATAAAATTTCAAGTTATTTAACAGACCCATTGGCCTCCTCCAAACACAGATCCTTACCACAGTGTCAGCAATGTCTTGCCGGTAGCACCGCAGCAGTTCCAGGTCGTCGCGGGACAGCGCCTGCTCGTCGGGCGCCTCTGACTTGCACACCAGCGCGTCCAACAACCGCGTGAACACCGTCTGCCATATCGGGTTCATCTTCTCCGTGCTGTCCATCACGTGGAGGATTTCATCCTGAATGTATAGTCACGTCTATAAATATACAATGTGGTACAAAATCACCCCTAATGCCGAATATCGTAGATAAACCATTGTGCATAACGCACCTTTTTTAATAGTTATTGTCTATTTTAAAATGTGACACTGACGTAGGCGTTTGGCCTTGGTAATACTACTTGTCAAGTGTGAAAATTATCTGAAAGTTTGTCTTTATATTTTTGCTAATAAATTCCCTTCCATTACGTAGCCTTTTAATTGCTTTGCTAACCAGTTTTACAGTCCCTCGCTCACATTTTTGAAAATGTGAGCGAGGGACTGTAAAACTGGTTAGCAAAGCAATTAAAAGGCTACGAATTTATTAGCAAAAATATAAAGACAAACTTTCAGATAATTTTCACACTTGACAAGTAGTATTACCAAGGCCAAACGCCTACGTCAGTGTCACATTTTAAAATAGACAATAACTATTAAAAAAGGTGCGTTATGCACATCGTCCAAACCCAAAAAAAAAAAAGAAATTTAGACAATTAAAAAATAAGGACAAAAAACCCCTTAACAAACACTTAACTTATGCCCTTAACATAGGTAAGGCTGTACGCTTACAGACAAAAAAACAAAACTTTTAACAAAGATATCCTCTTAACAGAAACAAAAAAAAAAACTAATTATTAAACCTAATAACCTAACTACTGGTAACTATTATCGGCACCAACTTTTTCAATGGGCGTTTTAAAATTCCGGCGGACGTTTGTATATCCGCCACACGAACGATCTTGTCCCGCCCGGGGAATAGAGCCACCACACGTCCTCGCGGCCAAGTACCGCGGGGTAAGTTCCCGTCGGCAATGAGCACCAAGTCTCCAATAGCAATGTTTGGCTCTGAGGCGTTAGAGCTTGAACGTCGGGGTAACAAACTGGGGAGATACTCCTTCACCCAACGGCTCCAAAACATGTCGCTTAAGCGTACAGCAACCCTCCAGTTTGCCCGAGAATTTAAATCTCTGTCAGTT
The DNA here is from genome assembly GCA_928269145.1 of Agriphila tristella. Taxonomy (NCBI): domain Eukaryota; kingdom Metazoa; phylum Arthropoda; class Insecta; order Lepidoptera; family Crambidae; genus Agriphila; species Agriphila tristella. The sequence goes on along the minus strand of OV743436.1, from coordinate 20,970,635 downwards.
AACGATGCTGCCGGTATAGAGCGACCAGACGAACTTCCAATTAAAAAGTGAAATGGAGTCAAACCTTCAGGAGCATCTGCATCGGCAGAGACATGGGTGAGTGGTCGGGAGTTAATGAGAAACTCTGCCTCCGCTAAAAGGGTTGTAAGCGTTTCCTCTTTTGGCGCTCGCTCATTCAGGGTGACACGAAGGGCTTTTTTCACGCTCTTGACAAGGCGCTCCCATGCACCGCCCATGAATGGTGCTGACGGTGGGATAAACTTCCACTGAATGCGCTCATTAGCGGCAAAATTGCTTATTTCTTGATTGTACAAACATTTAAGCTCACGGCTGGCACCGACGAATGCTGTTCCATTATCTGAATATATTTCGCTCGGAGTACCACGACGGGAAATAAATCTTCGCAGACTCATAATTGCGGAATCGGTAGACAGTGAGTTGACAACTTCTAGGTGTAAAGCTCGAATAACAAGGCAAGTATATAAAGCCACATATCTTTTCTCATGCCTTCTACCGATGGTCACTTGCACTGGTCCGAAATAATCTAAGCCAACAAAGGTGAAAGGTCTTCTATGGTGTGAAAGTCTAGCACTGGGTAGGTCTCCCATCGGTGGATTAAAGGTGCAAGCACGACGCAGGCGACAAAACTGACAATTGTGAGCGACTGTACGTACGGTACTACGTAAGTTCAAAATCCAGTATGACTGACGTAACTCATTAACAACCGTTTCAGTGTTTGCATGAGCGGCTCGAGTATGGAAATAGTGAGTGAGAAGACGTACACTCGGGTGCTTTCCATCTAATATAACAGGTGACTTCACTTCATCACTGACATCAGAAACTGCAGAGATACGACCACGAAGACGTAGTAGATTATCATTACCGATCTGCGGTGAAAGTTGAAACAGGCGGCTTTGACGAAATAATGGCTGTCGTCTCGTAATACAAGCGATCTCGTCATTGAAACTATCTAGCTGACTTTGACGAAGGATGTGTTTTTCAGCTACGTTCAAATCTTCCGCCGTCATGGCTTTAGAAAAATCGGTGCGATTACGCGAAGTTAGTGCCGTTACAGTAACAGAACAATTTTCAAAAGAACAAATATAACCATCTACTTTCCTTAACTTACAAAGATCAATACCCTGTTTACGCAAACTACGCATTCGCAATATAAAAATGAACTTATGCGCAGTAGCGGTTACACGTACCATTCTTAGCCATGAACTAAAACGATTTGGGTTGGCTGAGAGTGGCAAATGTAAGCATGATTGAGCAGAAATGATTTGATTTACAGAATGAAAATGGGAACGTGGTGTCGATGATTTCGACTCTAATTTACAGCAGTTTGGGGAGACCTTAGGCTGTTGAGGCCAATCTCGTTTAGAAAGGAGAAACTGTGGACCAGTAATCCAACGTGATGATGACGTTAAGGGTTCCCCTTTTACCCGCGTGGCATCGTCCGCCACATTTAAGTTACTTGGAATCCAAGACCAATCGTCTACGTTGGAAAGCTCTAAGATCTCTCCTAATCTATGTGCTACAAAGGGCTTGTATGAACGAGCATCGCTGCGGAGCCAACTTAAGACCGTCATTGAGTCGCACCAAAAAACTGTACGTGAAGGTTTATGCCTATGTGCCTCAACAATTGTCTCCGCAAAGCGAGCTGCTATCAGCGCGGCTTGCAATTCTAGCCTAGGGATGGACGTTGGCTTTAACGGAGCAACCCTAATTTTACTACCAATGAGAGCAAGCCGAACTACACCATTTTTATGAATAAACCGCCAGTAAGCTACCGCTGAATAAGCTACTTCGCTGGCATCACAAAAAATATGGAGTTGGCGTTCTGAAATTTCAGATTCACTAAAATCATAGCGACGAGGGAACCTAAGCTCCGAAATTTTTGCAAGATCAGAGAACCAGTTAGACCATTCAGACATAAAATCTTGAGGAATCTTATCATCCCAAGCAATGCCACGCCTCCATATAGCTTGGAACAGAACGCGCCCTCTTACAACTATAGGTGATACCAGGCCCAGTGGGTCATATACTCGCATAATATGAGTGAGAGCTTGCCGTTTAGTGAGGCTGCCAGGTACAACAAAATCCTTCTTTAAACCTGTATTTACAGCAATCAAATCAGTGCCTGGCTGCCACAACAAACCAAGAGTACGTACTGGTGTACCAAGACTACCTATGTCTACTTGAAGCGTGCTTGATGGTGACTGGCTAAGGTGCAAATCTTTAGGTAATAAAGCTAAAGCCCCGGGTTCATTAGACACCCAGTTGCGCATTTCAAAACCAGCTTTCCGATGTACATTTACAATATCAGATACTAATTGAGCGGCTTTTTCAACGGACTCAACGCTAGAAATGCAATCGTCCATATAATGATCGTGAACGATTACATGAGCCGCTTCTGGAAACTGGCTTATGAAATCGCTGGCATTTTTGTTTTTGATATGTAACGCCGTGAAAGGGCTCGATGCAGCCCCAAAAATCATAGAAGACATTCTGTATGTCTTTAAAGGCTCTGTAGGAAGGTTTCGCCATAAAAAACGTTGTGCATCGCGGTCGGCCTTTCGTATTTTAACTTGAGGAAACATTTCCTTAATGTCACCGTTTATGGCGACACTCTCCTCACGAAACCGCAACAGAATATGAAAAAGGGATTGAAGTAGGTCTGGACCCGTAAGAAGTAAATCGTTGAGACTGACTCCCTGCGACTTGGCGGCTGCATCGTTTACAACGCGGAGCTTACCCGGTTTGTTTGGGTTAATTACACCAAAATGGGGTAAATACCAACGCACACCGACAGAATCTGAAGCTGAGCACTCCTCAGCATAACCCTTCTCCAAGGTGTCGTGAATGTTGCGCCGGTACCTCTCAGCGTAATCTGGATCACGAGCAAACCGCTTCTCTAACCCTACGAAACGTGAGAGAGCTAAATTATAACTATCCGGAACCTTTAAGTTGTCTGATTTCCACAAAAGTCCGACCTCAAAGCGGCCTTCTGGCAAACGTAAGGCTGTGCTTTCCAAAATTTCTAACGCGCGCTTATCACTAGCGCCACGCATTTCATGTTTTGTAATACCAATAGAATCTATACGGTATTGTGTTTTAATTATATCGTCGATTGAAGTGTCACTCTCAGGATCAGAAGTGCACACGTGGTTTACAAAGTGAACAGAGTTAGTTTTACTGGAGCTAAAACCAAAGAGAACCCACCCCAAATCGGTAAGAATAGCGACAGGTTGGGATTTATTACCTTGTCTTGTCTCTCTAGGTACGGACAAGTGCCAATTATCAATGCCTAATATTATGGTCGGCTTAGCATCACAACATAACTCGCCCGCAATATTGGACAAGTAGGGTAAGTTTACAATGTCGCATTTATTGACTCGTTGCTGTGATAATCCTAAATTGGCAATAGACCTTGCTTGTTTTATGTCATAAATGTTTGAAGAGTTGCGCCCTTTAATTTGGAAATCAACGTATTGCACTTGTGTTTGCTTTGATAAACCTCCCACACAATGTAAATCAATTTGACCTGACGGCCCTGCCACTCCGATCTGAGACGTAATTTCAGCGTCAATAAACGTGGCTGTAGAGCCATCGTCGAGCAAGGCGTGTGTGTCTACTGCACCACTAGGGCCTGACACGGTGACCGCAACAATTTTTAACAGAGGTCTACGCGATAGGCTACTGTTTCTGAACGTCGTATGTGCTGCTAATTCCGACGGTGGAGGCAGCGACTGCGATGTTTGCAAACTCGACTCTTCGACTACTTGTGCTTGAGCTACTGAGGAGCGAACAAAGTTTGGATCATGAAGTAGTTTGTGATGTTTTTTAGAACAACCACTTTGAATGCAAACTCCTTTCGCACGACATGTAGCATAACTGTGTGCGCCTTTTTTCAAACATTTTTGGCATAATTTATTCTCTTTGACAAAACGCCACTTGTCATCTAATGATAATGACAAGAACTTGTCACAACAAATCAAAGTATGGGAATTTTTACAAAGTAAACAAATCTGTTTTGGAGTTAATTTTGATGAATTTTCAGCCGAAGTGAAAAGTGACGAATCGTGGTGCGGCGAAAAATCGGGTGCCTGCAGCTGTTGATGCGAAGCCTCGTAATGTTGTGGTTGCTGGTGTTCCAGTTCATTGCATACCTCGACCGCGTTCACACGTTCAAACTTCTTCTGTCTGTCGAAGTTTACAAAGGGCATGTTAGAACTATCTACTAAGCCGAATTTGGCTTGCACTTCAACCTCACGGGCCAAAAACTCTGTAAACATTTCGAGTTTACTTTGTCCACTAAACTCGAAAGTGGTAGCGAAGTCGTACCATCTACTTTTCATAACGGTGGTTAATTTAGACAAAACTGCGTTGAAAAACTCTGGTGATTTTAAGTAATCCTCACCATCTAAGAGACGCAGAGTCTCTGTGCAGTTACGAACTTTACTGGCGAAAATGACTAAGTCTCTATCATGATTTAATCTAGGTAAAGACCTTACCGAGTGAAGTTCCTGTAAAATGATCAAATCTGAACGCCCAAATCGAACCTGTAGCGCACGCATCACAACATCAGGGGTCCGCGCAGTTACTAAAAGCTTATCCACTGCCTCACGCGCGGGACCCTGTAACGCGCAGCTCAGGCGCGCCAAATTTTCTGTAGGTGTATAAGTTACCGAAGTATCCTGGAAAATACGGCTAAAGGATAGCCACTCCGTAGGGGACTTCCCATCAAAATCGGGTAGTTTTATTTTAGGCCCCTTCGGGTGACTAACTATCTTATCAGTTAACTTATCTACCGCTGACACTAAAGCGGTAATTGGCTCTGCGATAGAAATAGCAGGGGGGTTGTCATTCGTAGTTTGCGGGCGGGAAAAAGGTGATTTATTGAGAGATTGGATAGGCTTATTATTCTTATTACTACTATCATCTAACCACTTGCTCACAATGCTGCTACGGCTGACGCTGGCCGATCGGCTGCCCCTGGTGCTTTGTGCCTCAATTTGAGCTAATTTTGCCTCGTGCTCCTTTATGATTGCTTCCCGTTCAGCACGGTGTCGTATTTCCGCTGCTTCTATTTTGGCGAGGCGACGTGCGTACTCTGCTTCCGCTTCCAATTTTCTGGCGCGCACAGTGGCTGAAGAGCGGCTGCTGGTCGTTGTACCAGCACTCCCTGGTTTCGGTGGCACCTTGGACACCGACGTATCAGCTACGCCCGCATCAGAGTGCGTGCCCTCCGCTGAAGTTGTAGGTAGCAGCGGGTTTGCCGAAACTAGTTTACGACCTGATCGTGTTTCCATTACGTAGAAGCAAAAAATTTGGAAAGAAGGGGAGAAAAAATTTAGGCGAGAATGGACCAAAAATGTGAGCGAGGGACTGTAAAACTGGTTAGCAAAGCAATTAAAAGGCTACGTAATGGAAGGGAATTTATTAGCAAAAATATAAAGACAAACTTTCAGATAATTTTCACACTTGACAAGTAGTATTACCAAGGCCAAACGCCTACGTCAGTGTCACATACTATACTAAACTGATCACGTGACCTCTTTGATTTGTATGAGAAGTTTTTTTACATATTTGATCCTATGTTTCTTAGAGAAAGTTGTTAAGTTTCATGGACTGAACACATCCTTAAAATTTGGAAAGTGGTTACAAATACACCTTCTACAAGGTGTTTGGTAAAAGCCTTATAAAGCCGAATAGGGTAGATAGGGACCATCCAACTGAACAACTTTTACTATGGAACCAACTCTGAAATCGCGAAAAAAAAAATCAGCTGTTTCATACAAAAATTTATAATGAAAATTTCAAAATGTATGAAACAGCTGATTTTTTTTTTCGCGATTTCAGAGTTGGTCCCATAGTAAAAGTTGTTCAGTTTGATGGTCCCTATCTACCCTATTCGGCTTTATAAGGCTTTTACCAAACACCTGTATAGTAAATAATAGTAAAAGTTGTTCAGATTGATGGTCTCAATCTACCGGCATTAGGGGTTCTTTGTAATACGTATATACAGTTTAAAACTTTGTCATTCTAAAAGCTATTACTTTTAGAACAGAAATCAATGACAAATGACAACTACAATGAAGTAAGTTCTAAACTGTATACATATTTTTAGACGTGATTGTACAAAAAAGTTTATGATGAAACATCGCCAACAACTACATTTCATTCACATACAAGTCAAACTTGTCGACTACTTTATAAACTGTAAGTTTGCGGCTTTTGAGGATACGAAATCTGCGGCGGACAAAACAAATACTCAACGTGTAGAACGCTTTCGGAGTGGGCGCGAGCGAGCGTGCACTACAGACAACTATCCGCGTGCTCTTTCACTCTGAAAATCACATACGCAATGCGCCATCACTCTGGACGTACATTTTAGATAGTGCAGCCGATGTATTCAGTCACCCAACCCATGTTTTTTTTTATTATAGATAGAAAAGCGCAAAAGTTAACGCACCATAAGACAGTAGTGGCACGGGGGTCTCACTCCGCGTTTGAACTTTTATAATTAGCCTACTGCTCGCGACTGACTCAGTCGAGCCAGCGCACGAGGGGTGTCATGTGTCGGTTGAGACAGAGCTACACCATAGAAAGAGAAGCGGAGGTGCTTATTATAATAATAGACATGCAGCACTGTGAAATTTTAAATTATACTTTATTGCCGTGTAGCGAGAGTAGCTTATTATTTCATTGTCCTCGTGTCAGCTCCATTGTCGAACTCACTGGCGTATATTCCCCCAGAACGAAGCGGGTAATCACAGAGTGGTTCAATGCTCTCCCAGCTCATTCAAATCACTCGGGAAAGCATAACTTTACGGGAGCAAGGAGAACGCGTTGTTGGGCAATAGGGAATATGCATCAATTTTTTTTTATCTTAATCAAAAGTATAATGCGTGAGAAAATTTACTGTAATATTAAAACTTTTCTCTTACGTTTTTTTCTCGTGATATAGTTACTTGAAGTTAGCGCACAGCAGCACCCGCCGAAAACGCTCCATACAAAACGGTGACGTCACATATCACGTTTCAGGTGTGTTTCGGCGAGTTTAATATGGAGTTAGCCAATAATCTTCAATTATCTTCCTAAATTTTGCGTTTAAGTACATATGTGTCATACAAAATATTGTTTCTTATTCGATATTCTATCTGACTGTAAAGTGCATTATATCCGAAAATGAAAAAAAAAAATATCGTTATTTTCCCCTGATTTCATCGTGTGATAAAACTAAAATAATACACTTTTTTTATTTTTTTTCCTGTTCCATCATGTTTTTATAAGTGTCCGCAGCGATCAAGCTCAAATTCATCAAAATCGGTGACTTATGCATATTCCCTATTATTGGCACTGTTAGGTACGATGGGCGTGTACGTTTAGTATTATAAGTACTTTAGGTAAAGAGCCCATGGGCGGATAACTATATGTATTTGACCAGACCTGAGTTTTTGTGCATTGGGGCCTCTATACCTATCCTACATGAGATGGGAACTCACTAAGCCCAAAGTGGCGGACGCAGGTAGTGCGCAGGTGAGACAGGTATGCTTTTTTCGATTATTTCAAATCCATTTGACCACGTCTGCCGCTTCGAAATGTAAAAATATAATATTATTACTATCGGAAAATACCAATGGCAGACGATCATCACGCGGTTAACATAGTGGCAGACAATTTTGAAAATGCCAAAAAAAAAAATTTTTGAATGTAAATGACCATGTCTGCCATTGACATATTTTATTCCTTATAGTATTAAAAACTTATATTTATCACGGCAGACGTCTACATGACGTACAAACATCAGCAGGAAAAAAAAAACTCAGCAACCACCCGGCCTGTAGCCATGTAGGATAGGTATAGAGGCCCCAATGCACAAAAACTCAGGTCTGGTCAAATACATATAGTTATCCGCCCATGGGCTCTTAGACTACTTGGGTTATTACTATTTATTGTAACATGGTGGTGTTTAGATGATAATCTATATTGTTATCTCAAACATTGACTACATTTTTTTAAACTTATCTAAACACAATAAAATATATATATAAACATGAACATATAAAAAAAACAAAAGTAAGTAATCGAGCGGGATTCGATCCCTTAACACTCGTTTCTTGCCGTCCGCGTCTTGACCCGCTGGACCAGACGGACAGTGGCCGGCAGGTCGAAATTAGCGACTATATACTGCGTCGAAAGAAAAACGCACGAAAACTCGCAAACACGCGTTTTCACAAACATAAGACTAATTTAGATCGATTGTTTACCCCTGAAAACCCCCATATACCAAATTTCAGCGAAATCGTTAGAGCCGTTTCCGAGATCACAGAAATAAATTTATATAGGTACATATATATACAAGAATTGCTCGTTTAAAGGTATAAGATACTGTGGTTATGAGATCTGAGTGGCGGCGCATTGAGGCGTCGAGGAGGAGATAGAGCTACGCCACAGAAAGAGAAGCGGAGGTGCTTATAATAATAGACATGCAGCGCTGTGCAATTTTAAATTATACTTTATTGACGTGTAGCGAGAGTAGCTTATTATTTGATTGTCCTCGCTCGGATTGCTCCGGATTGATGGGCTTGTACGTTTAGTACTATAATATATATTATCGTCACCTGCAGCGTGTACCAGAAGCCGAACACCAGGTTGGACCTGGTCTCGTGCAGCGGGTAGTGGCCGGGCGCGGCCTGCGCGGCCAGCAGCAGGGGCAGCAGCTGCCCCGCGCCCGCCCCCGCCCCCGCCCGTGGTAGTGGCTCACCTGCAGCGTGTACCAGAAGCCGAACACCAGGTTGGACCTGGTCTCGTGCAGCGGGTAGTGGCCGGGCGCGGCCTGCGCGGCCAGCAGCAGGGGCAGCAGCTGCCCCGCGCCCGCCCCCGCCCCCGCCCGTGGTAGTGGCTCACCTGCAGCGTGTACCAGAAGCCGAACACCAGGTTGGACCTGGTCTCGTGCAGCGGGTAGTGGCCGGGCGCGGCCTGCGCGGCCAGCAGCAGGGGCAGCAGCTGCCCCGCGCCCGCCCCCGCCCCCGCCCGTGGTAGTGGCTCACCTGCAGCGTGTACCAGAAGCCGAACACCAGGTTGGACCTGGTCTCGTGCAGCGGGTAGTGGCCGGGCGCGGCCTGCGCGGCCAGCAGCAGGGGCAGCAGCTGCCCCGCGCCCGCCCCCGCCCCCGCCCGGGGTAGTGGCTCACCTGCAGCGTGTACCAGAAGCCGAACACCAGGTTGGACCTGGTCTCGTGCAGCGGGTAGTGGCCGGGCGCGGCCTGCGCGGCCAGCAGCAGGGGCAGCAGCTGCCCCGCGCCCGCCCCCCCCCCCGCCCGTGGTAGTGGCTCACCTGCAGCGTGTACCAGAAGCCGAACACCAGGTTGGACCTGGTCTCGTGCAGCGGGTAGTGGCCGGGCGCGGCCTGCGCGGCCAGCAGCAGGGGCAGCAGCTGCCCCGCGCCCGCCCCCGCCCCCGCCCGTGGTAGTGGCTCACCTGCAGCGTGTACCAGAAGCCGAACACCAGGTTGGACCTGGTCTCGTGCAGCGGGTAGTGGCCGGGCGCGGCCTGCGCGGCCAGCAGCAGCTGCAGCAGCTGCCCCGCCCCCGCCTCCGCGCCCGCGCCCGCCCCCTCCACCGCCTGCACCAGCGCCCGCGCATGGCACTCCCCCAGGGCGACGCAGCACGTTATCAGCGCCGATAGGAGCTCCTGCCAACACAATACTCTCGAAGTCTTAACTCAATCTTCTCTTCCACCTTTCTTTCTTCTTTCTTTTTATTTCTACTTACGAAAGGGTGTGACAGATTTTTATGAAGTCGTTTATTTCTTAGTTTACAATTTTTGACGTAAATATGAGCAAAGGTGAAGGCAGGCCAGGCGCACTCAGCACTTTAGGCATGAAGCTATAAGTACGTGGCGGACCTCTTTAACGAGACCAATATCAGAGGGCTGGCGCGCGCTGGCCGGTTACGCTCGCCGTGTCGCGTATGGTCGCGAGTCAAGTACGTTTGTCACTTAAGATATTTAACAAAAATGTTCCAATATTATTGTAAGCTTTTCTTTAACCATAGTATGTAAAATCGATTTCCTTTTATAATATGCTACGGAGTTCATTTAAAAGAAGACAACCCTAACATGGTCAGAAAAGATAACAGCACGCGATAGAAAGATAGGCAACTTTTGAATACAACTGTAGGGCATTAGCGCTGTGTGACCTGAATTGCACTTTATTGTGTAGGAGCATAAGCCGCTTTTTATTTAGATGACTTTACGGAGTGTATTTTCTGTACATACTTGTTACTATTATGTATTCTGTGGCGAAGGAAGGATGAATTTAATTTGTGGTAATAACATGTATAATACATGTTATCTTTGGTTTATTATGGGAAATATTTGTAGTCAGCCGCATCGCTACTGATGGACGGTGTGGTACTCACCTCGTTGATGGAGTTGGGCACGTTGTCCCGCTGCAGTATGGGCGCGGCGAGCGCGGCCAGCTCGGCGAGCAGCTGCAGCGCGGAGTGCGAGTAGCGCGCGGCCTCGGGCCCGCCGCCCGCCGCACGCAGCGCCGTAGCGCTACTGTACTGATGTACTCACCTCGTTGATGGAGTTGGGCACGTTGTCCCGCTGCAGTATGGGCGCGGCGAGCGCGGCCAGCTCGGCGAGCAGCTGCAGCGCGGAGTGCGAGTAGCGCGCGGCCTCGGGCCCGCCGCCCGCCGCACGCAGCGCCGTAGCGCTACTGTACTGATGTACTCACCTCGTTGATGGAGTTGGGCACGTTGTCCCGCTGCAGTATGGGCGCGGCGAGCGCGGCCAGCTCGGCGAGCAGCTGCAGCGCGGAGTGCGAGTAGCGCGCGGCCTCGGGCCCGCCGCCCGCCGCACGCAGCGCCGCCAGGCACATCTCGCACGCGTCCAGCGCCGTATCGCTCACGCACTCGCTGCTCCTGTTATTATAATGCTGCTTTATATAATTGATAGATAGCAGTGTTCATATTATTTTTTTATTCTTTCTTTCTTGCTGGATAACAGTTTTTGACAAATTGAAGGTTCACACAGGACATATCCCAAATGTACATATTCGTCTAAAGGCGTCCGCTGCGTTACGGCCCAGCCACAGCCAGCGCGGCAGACAGCGAGGCGGGCGGCGGCGCGGCAAACAAATTTGGTAATCACTGCGCGATCGTGACGATAAGCTGAGAGGCCGCCATAGAGATAGCGCGCAGTGAATATTGAATTCGCTTGCCGCGTCGCCTGCCTCGCCGCCTGCCGCGCCAGCTGTGACCGTGCTGCCGTTAGGAACAAACGTACGCAGCGCCATCTACAATTAGCTTTGCGTTGCCATCTCCAATGATAGCAGTGTTCATATTATAGTTTCTTTCTTGCTAGATAACAGTTTTTGACAAATTGAAGGTGCAAACAGGACATATCTCAAATAGACATATTCGTCTAAAAGGCAAGAGACAAGAAGTTTTCCATACACTTTACTCACGTATATAGCAGTTGCACGACGCTCAAGAGCGCGCGGCAGAGCGGCATGCGGTCGGCGAGCGTGCCCGCGCCGGCGTCCGCGTCGAGCGCGTCCTCCCCGCCCAGCGTGAGCCAGCTGCACGCGCACGTGGCCGCGTTCAGCCACGACTGGACGATCTGCTCCGACGGCGGGGAGCCGGTGTAGTCGCTGAGATACACGTTTATTTTTTAAAAACCTTCCGCACGTAACTTCATCTTTGTCATTCAAAACATCCCTACGGAACCTTTGACCAGGAAAAAGTATTTTGTATTAAAAATACAGGTTAAATAATGAAACCCTGTCTGACAAATAAGAGACTTGTACAGTCAACGGCACATCAGACTATACATGTTAACATTCATATTGATACTGTCTTAATGCAGTTTTCGTAGTTAAACTGATTTACCGTGCTGTCGTGCGTATCTACAGGTTTCATAAAATTGAGTCAGATTTTGTCATCTGAAACTTAAGAGAATACACATGCAGTATTGACATGATTGGTATTTAACCACCGTCGCCAGCTGCCGTTGAGAATACGGCCTAATACTATAGCTTTGATTATGCAAAAGCTGTTTTAATAAAGAATAGAATACTGCACCCACATGAAACAGCTTATTAACACCACATTTTTGAAGGAAGTAATATTATTAAATTTTAGCTTTTTGCATTTTACTATTCTCTTTTATTAGTTAAATAAATAGTAGAGTATATTTTCACAAATGTACATTTTGGGTTTTGTAAATTTCGTGTGTATTCATTTTTCATATTGTACATTGTGCAACAGGTGCACATTTTGCATATTGTACATTATGCTACAAAGGGGGAAAAAACGACTCACCCGTAGCACCTTAGACAGGACTCAAACCCTTGAGATTCCGGCCCAATGCACTGACCAATTATGCTACCAAGTCACTATTGGGGTCGGCGTAGTCTTGGTGCATTTTACGTTTTTGCAGCAAGCCAGGGTTATTACATCAATGTGTGGAAATACACTCGACCAAGGGTATGGGTTCAAATCAGTCTGAGGTGCTACGGATAAGCCGATTTTTTCTAGTAGTTATTTACCTTAACAGTAAACTAACAACTTACTTGTAAACTGTCTGCAAGTATCTCAACATATCGCTTAGAACAGCCGGGCATGCTTGATGAAGTGATGCTCGATTTTTGGTTCGGAGTGCAGAACCCATTGTCATGCTGTTATACTGACAAAAGAAAATAGAATATTCCAAATGGGTTTGGATGGATGCTTGACTTATTCCCATCTTGCAACCTAACCTAGCTATCCACCCCACGGCCCGTAGTGGCTAACTTACATGGCTATCGTAATCACTTTCATTTGACAGATGTATGTGATACATTGCTACTTTTCTATGGTAAGTTTTTATTTATACCAAATAGAAGTAGCAATGTGTCACATCCATCTGTCAAATGAAAGCGATTACGATAGCCATGTAAGTTAGCCGGTACCGCCTCAGGTTGGATGTTGGGAATTTTTTGTGTCATCTTCCAACCTACCTCAGGTTGGATAATAGAAATAAGTAAGTTATCTTAACATTTTTAATCCCAACTTCCAACCTGTTAAAAATGCGGTAGAGTAATTGACTATAAGTTTTGACAGAACATTAATGACAGGTTGAAAGTTGGGAACAAAAATAGGTAACATAATATATTCCTACTATCCAACCTGAGGTAGTTAGGTTGGAAGATGGGAATATGTAGAATGCTTCATTTATTACTAATCAAATAGCAGTTTGCATAATAAAACAAATATCTTACTTCTTCAGGAATTACAGTAAGTACTTCTAGTAACAGAGACATATTTTCAGCAGCTGACAGTGGTCTTAATATGGTTGCTAAGTCTGTTGTACCTTGTTGAAGAATGAATGCTGCTAACTGTAAAAAAGTGTTTTCTTACATAGCAAGACGAATAGAGGGTTATTTGTAAAACACCAATAACGTCACATGAATAGATTACTAACATCATAAACAACAACGATTGTTGTACGACTTTTCCGAAAACAGACAAAAACATTTCGATTTTTCATACAAAACTAGATCAGTTGTTTGGACATTTTGTACAGAAAGACATTTTTTTTGCCTGTTTTCGGAAAAGTCGTAGAACAAAAGTTGTTGTAAATAATGTAAGTAATCTACTCCTGCGAGTTTGTTGGTGTTTTACAAATAACCCTGTATAAATCTGTGACAAAAGAAAAGAAAAAAGATAGTAATATTTTTTTGTAAATTATCAAGGCTAAACTGTTTGTAGTCATCTTGCATCTCTTTATAACAGGTGGAACAGGGCAAAATGAATTTCAGAATAGAATAAGTATGAATATTTGAGATCCTCAAACTAAATAGTTCTAGTAGGTTACAGTTAAAATTAAATGGGTAGCAATAATAATGTGCTGTATATCTACAATTCTGAAAAACAAACACTAGCAAAGTAAACCATAAACTGCCTCGAGTATCTGCCGTGTTTTAGTAGGACAAAGCCCAATGCATAGCCATTAGTTATGATTATGAATTAATATTATTACAGAAGCGACGGACAAAACCACAAAAGACTATTCCGAACTATCAAAAACCCTTGAGACAGCTGATAAAAATATAATAGTATTGGGTGACTTCAATGGGAAAACAGGCAAACAAAGACAAGGGGAAGAAGACACTATCGGTAAACATGGCATTGGTATAAGAAGTAAGAATGGAGAAAGGCTAATCAGCTTATGTCAAGAAAAGAACCTAGCCATTATGAATACTTTCTTCTATAGGAAACCCTCAAAAAAATGGACTTGGCAATCGCCAGACGGCTCATACCGCAACGAAATAGACCTAATAGTGACAAACTATCCTAAAGTTTTTAAAAACGTTAAAGTACTTAACCAGTTCAACTTTAACAGCAATCATAGATTAGTCAGAGCAACTATATACTCGAAACAAAACAAAAAACCAAGAAAATTCTATAAATCTGAGTCCAGTAAAATTACAAAAGAAATGAAAAGCCAACAATCAAGCACAACAAATGAAATACAAGAAATATACGACAAGGAAATAGAGAAATTGAACCTATGCAATAGACCAAGAGCAACAAATAAAAAACAGTATATAAGCCAAAAAACAAAACAATTATTAGATACGAGGAAATGGCTATTTAAAAGTAAAAAAGACAAAAATATACTTAAACAAATAGCAAAAATTAGTAAAGAAATAAATGCTTGTATAAGAAAAGACAAAACCGAGAGAGAATTCGAGTGCATCAACCGCCACATCGCTAAGACAGGGGGGACAAAAAAAGCCCTGAAAGAACTACAAGAATCTAAGCCATGGATACCAACAATGAAAAATAAACTTAATAAAAGATCTACACAGAGGAAAGCAATTATCGAGGTCGCAACAAACTTCTACAGAGACCTATACTCAAGTGATAACACCAAAATAACAACCGACCTAGACGAGGAAGATGCAGAACTAATTCCACCTATACTCAAGAGTGAAGTAATTGAGGCCATCAAAACCCAGAAAAATGACAAGGCACCAGGACCCGATTACATAACTAATGAGACATTAAAACTCCTGCCACCTGATTCCTTGACAGAATTAACTAGCTTCTTTAACCAGATTCTAGAATCCGAACACATCCCTATACAATGGACAAACAGCAACATAATACTGATCCACAAAAAAGGAGACAAGGACGACATAGCCAACTACCGGCCTATTAGTCTCATGTCCAATGTGTACAAAATATTTGCTAAAATTATTCTTCACCGTATAACAGCAAGGCTAGATGAACAACAACCCAAAGAACAAGCTGGATTCAGGTCTGGGTTCTCCACTCTCGACCGCATGATCACTCTGAAACAACTAATAGAGAAATGCCAAGAATATGGTTACCCCTTATACTTGGCCTTTATTGATTACAACAAAGCATTCGACTGTCTAGAGCACGAATATATATGGCAAGCACTCAAAAAACAAGGCATTGAAAATAAATATATAAGGCTTATAAGAAACGTCTATAAAAACAGCTCAGCTCAAGTCCAACTAGAATCTAAAGGAGACACTTTCCCAATAAAAAGAGGAGTCCGTCAAGGAGACCCACTGTCACCAAAAATATTCACATCAGTATTAGAAGAAATATTCAAACAAATGCGTTGGGAAGATCAAGGACATAATGTGGATGGTGAAAAAATTACTAACCTAAGATTTGCAGACGACATCGTGCTCATTAGTGACAACTCTGAATCCTTACAATCAATGATCCAGCAATTGTCGCTTGAGAGTAGGAAAGTCGGTCTGACAATGAATGAAGCCAAGACTAAAGCAATGACCAATAGATCGTGTGACCCCATCACAATAGACGGTGTAAAAGTCGAATATGTAACTAGCTATATATACCTGGGACAGCTAATCTCTATGAAAGATCAAATGCACCACGAAATCGAAAGAAGAGTCACGAATTCCTGGAAAAGATTTTGGTCACTGAAAAGCATTATGAAGAACCAACATTACTCGCTTGCAGTCAAAAAGAGACTATATAACACCTGTATCCTTCCAATACTCACATATGGATGCGAAACATGGGCAACAACGCAAGACCACATCCATAAGTTAGTAACATGTCAAAGAAGTATGGAAAGGAGCATATTAGGGTATACAAGGATGGACAAGAAAAGAGCAAGCAATTTAAGGAAAGTGACCAAGTGGAAAGATGTCGAAACCAGAATTCGAACCCTGAAATGGAGATGGACGGGAAAAATTATTAGAGAGCAACGACAAAAATGGACGAAGAAATTGGTCAAATGGACCCCTCGAGAAAACGTAAAAAGAAAAAGAGGGAGGCCAACAAGAAGATGGTCTGATGAGTTCAAAAACTTAATAAGCCCACTCTAGCCAACACTGGCTAGAGATGAGGAAAGGTGGAAAGGAATGGAGGAGGCCTTTGTGTCCAAATTACAGGACAGACTTATAAGGGAAGCTGCTGTTTGAATTGAAACTGAATTTATAAAAAACTGTAATCATTATATTTAGAAAAATATGTATCTTTCTTAAAAATAAATAAAGGCTTATAAAATAAAAAAAAATATTATGAAAAGCATAGATGTAACTAATTATTAACCCATCAAGGCCGACCGTATAGCATAGAGTAACTAAAAAACGATATATTTATTCATTCTGTAAATTGTGTCTCATTTCTGAATACATTTGCCATATTCTAGTACTAAAAATTGATTTTCTTCATGCGGAGCGTCGGGCGTTGACAGAATAGCTTGGCTTTTTTTATGTTCCTCATGAGGCATGTTCGGCATTCAAGTATAAAAAATATAATACAAATACACTTACACTTATACATAATCTGTTGGTGACAATTTTAGGCCCATTTGAATAAGCAAACACAGCCTGTAAAATTTTTTCTTTCAATTCTTCATAGCTCTCTGGAGGTACTTCATGCCAACACCTCAAGATCTTAGTGTGTAGTGTTGTAGCACCATAAAATTGAATTTCTGTACCCTACAAAACAAATTTATATGAAAATTGGATTTCAAACAATTTGGTACCTATTCTGTCTAATGTTTGTTCCTTTGTTAAACTTGTACTTCATCACCAGCAGTACCTTATTGGGTTGAAGCAGTTCCCAGACGAAATTCCAAGCTTCAGGCACCCTCTGAGCGGCTGTGAGCCAAGCATGAGCCCTAGCTCGATCCACTTGTTCTCCATTGTAGAACACAGACACGGCATATTCTAAATTCTGGGTTGTATACTCCATCACATAGACACTATCAATTTTTAACACACGAACATTATAGCATTAGGTCTAACTAATATCTATGTGGCAATGGTAACTCGATATGGAAGTAATGAGAATGGTGTAGCGCACAAAAATATGAACTGACTATCATGCAATTGGGGCTAAAATGTTACAAATTTTATTCGGTTCCAAGAAAAACCTCTCTTGAAATAGCAAAACTGAACTGAATACAGCTAATTTAATCAATTTTAGTCGTTTATTTTTATTTTTATAATATTATTATTTTATTAAACCACAGCTGCTTTTGACAATAATTTTGACATTTACTTGCTTCCTTTCCTTTTTTTTTAATTTGTTCGGGTGCGTTCCGTTCCGACAAAAAATATAGAGAGTACAGAAGTTTAGCTCCCGCGTGACGTGACCTTGAAATCCATACCTAAACTCGGGCGTCGCGCGAGGGTTGTCAACTCAGACCTACGTAAAACCACAGAAAATACATATATATTACAGAATGTGGTAAAAACTTGTGTGGTACACTGGTTTGATCATTTCTTATGTGTAATTTATCTTTGATATTTTAATTTAAAATTAATTATCACAAGATTAGGACATATAGCGTAAGGAATAATATTGAATAATATTTTTGGTTTTAAACAGTTTCTATTTTTTGGGTTGTAAAAAGTTGTTACGGAATTAAAAAAATGTTAAAATACTTAGTAATTGCTACTATTTTATACCTACCTAGCTGAATATTTCTTTTATTTATTAAAGAAGGTTTATGTAAGTACCTACTTAATATACTTAATATTTTATTAGGTAGGTACTAGTACCTTGTCATATTATCTAACTTATCTGCAATACCGGCGTTAAGGGGGGGCGAGCATGGGCGACCGCCCGGGGTGCCAGACAAAGAGGGGCGCCGCAGGCGCCCCTTTATATCCGCAGCCGCAGGTGTACCTTTATACACACGCTCATTAAGCGAGTCTGACTAAAAAATCGCGCTGTGCGGCAATTTTTTCCCATAAACAAGCGAAATTACAAGATTAAAAAGTGTAACTGGCTAAAAATCGCGTTGTGCGCGGTTATTTTACTGTAATAGCAAATGAAACTGACTAAAAATCGCGCTGAGCGGCCGTTTTTTAACTATAAACAAACAAGTAATCTTATTTGTTTATAGTTAAAAAATATAGAGGGGCGCCGCAGGCGCCCCTTTATATCCGCAGCCGCAGGTGTACCTTTATACACACATGCTCATTGAGCGAGTCTGACTAAAAAACCACGCTGTGCGGCCATTTTTTTCCATAAACAAGCGAAATTACAAGATTAAAAAGTGTAACTGGCTAAAAATCGCGCTGCGTGGCCGATTTTTACTGTAATAAGCAAAATTAGAAGATTAACAGATGTAACTGACTAAAAAATCGCGCTGCGCAACCGTTTTTTTTAACTATAAACAAACAAGATTAGTAGGTGAAACTGACAAAAAATCGCGCTGCTCGGCCGTTTTTTTACTATAAACAAGCAAGATTACAAGATTAGTAGGAGAAACTGACTAAAAATCACGCTGCGTGGCCGTTTTTTAACTAACAGGTAAAATAAAAAATCCTGAAATCACAGATAGGGGGCGCCCCGTAGAAATGTCGCCCAGGGGTGCTGGTAGTGCTGAAACCGGCACTTAATGTAGTAAAACATTTCGGTGAGTAAAAGTTGTTTAGTTTGATGGTCCCTATCTACCATAATAATATTCGGCATTATTAGGGGTTATGAAACACGTTGTATATCCGTGCTTTGGAAGGCACGTTATGCCGCCGCGCCGTTGGTCCCTCCCGGCCTATCCTCCTTATCCACCAATATCAATAAGGAAGAAGGTTTTGACTAGGTCAAAAAATTGTTAGTAAATAGTGACAAATAGTGAACTATAGCATATAAATAGTGATACTATGGTTCAAAAGATATTTGAGTATCTTGGTGAGGCTGCTAACTTGACGTCAAGCTGGCAGACACATTAAGAAATACAGCTCGTATCAATGTGATTTATATGCCAAAAAATTGTTAGGAAATAGTGAAACGTATCCGCAAAATTTCAATAATATTGCTTCAATACAAGCCGAGATATCGCCGCCCTAGTGCTTGAATGGCCAATCGACCATTGTGCAAATTTTACAGGAGACGTTTTTTTTAGTTAGTTATCGCTATTATTTGAAATTTATTAAAATCTTTCTTGAATTAGAGACATGTAGTATTTCTTTAGATGAATATTGAAATAGCAATTGAAAATAATAATTATAGTACTGATTAAATTTCACTTATTAATGGAGGTTGGACAAAATGTCTTAAAAAAAATTTTGTATATGGAGATTGAGCACAATGACATGGAGATAGTGCCCTAAATTGATATGTAAGTTTAGTGCTTGTTTGTCCAAACAACTATCATATACGCTATACAGCATGTTCAATTTTCTGTAAATACGATACGAATACAAGATTTTATTCCGGAAAGTGTTATTATGGAGTATAGATTTAAACAAATAAAATACAAAAATCAAAGGTTTATTATTATTATGGTATCAAATGAAAAGCCTTGATGAGCACATCCCAAAATTATATAATTTGTCACTTAAATAAAAAAATCATTTTTTGAATATGGGTATCAAATGAAAGGCCTTGATAAACACATCCCAAAATAATATAATTTAATTTGTTACTAAAATTTAAGATTTTTTCTTTATTTTTTTTTTTAATATGGGTATCAAATAAAAGGTCTTCATGAGCTCATTCCAAAATTAAATAATTTGTTACTAAAATCTAAGAAAAAGATTTTTTTTTCAAAATTTCAATATGGGTATCAAATGAAAGGCCTTGATGAGCACATCCCAAAATTATATAATTTGTCACTAAAAGATAAGATTTCTTTTTCAATTTTTTAATATGGGTATCAAATGAAAGGCCTTGATGAGTACATTCCAAAATGATATAATTTGTCACTAAAATTTAATTAAACATTTTTTTTTTCAGTTTTTGTAATATGTGTATCAAATGAAAGGCCTTGATGAGCACATTCCAAAATTCTATAATTTTTCACTGAAATCAAAGATTTTTTTTTCAATTTTTGAATATGGGTATCAAAAGAAAGGCCTTGATGAGCACATTCCAAAATTCTATAATTTGTCACTAAAATCTAAAAAAAAATACATTCATTTTCTTCAATATTGTTGATTAATTTTAAAATGGGTTTTATGTACGAGTTATACACTCTGCTTTTCACTTCGATTGTGAGGAAATTAAACAGCAATAAAGCAAAAATTAAAAAAAGTTTTTTCTCAAATTTTAGTACCAAATAATATAATTTTGGAATGTGCTCATCAAGGCCTTTCATTTGATACCCATATTCAAAATATGTAAAAAAAAATATTTTCTTAAATTTACTGACAAAATAAGGAAATTTGGAAGGTGCGCATTAAAGCCTTTCATTTGATTCCCATATTCAAAAAAAAAATTTTTTTATTTTAGTGAAAAATTATAGAATTTTGGAATGTGCTCATCAAGGCCTTTCATTTGATACCCATATTCAAAAATTGTAAAAAAACATTTTTTCTTAGATTTCAGTGACAAATTATAAAAGTTTGGAATGTGCTTATCAAGGCCTTTCATTTGATACCCATATTCAAAAATTGAAAAATATTTTTTTTTCTTTGATTTTAGTGAAAAATTATAGAATTTAGGAAAGTGCTCATCAAGGTCTTTCATTTGATACCCATATTCAAAAATAATAAAAAAAAATCTTTGATTTTAGTGAAAAATTATAGAATTTTGGAATGTGCTCATCAAGGCCTTTCATTTGATACCCATATTCAAAATTTGAAGAAAAAAAGGTAAAAAGTAGCACGCAAAGCACCATAATGACTTAAGTGAGAAAAAGTAACAATCATCCTGTATATCACAGATAAAGTGACTTCAAACACTAAAACAAAAGAATATCAATAAAATGCTTACATACCTTTCAAATTCCAATTTGCTCAATTAATAACCCTTATTCTTCGTTGTTCCTGACATTTTAAAGCACTTTAATTTATTAAAAAACAACTAAATTGTTTATTTTATCATAGAAATACTGCTAACTATAAAACGAAACAAACAACAAGCAAACAAAATGGCGTTGCGTGGCCTCGGAATACTTGACCGTGATTGGTCAGTTGATGGAGATTGGGCAAACAAGAACGGAGACTGATATTTGAATACGGTCATTTGAGCAAAATTTGGAGTTTGACTAAACAAGCACTAAAAACAGTTTTTATATGGGAGATTGGATATTTTATTTTTGCTATTAGTGTAAGTTTTATTCAAAAAAACTTAAAAATAATAATATTGTATAGCGTGTAATCAGGGTTGCTATAGTTTGAAATAAAAAAGTCAATTTTGGTAAAATTGGTCAGTTGGCCATTCAAGCACTAGGGCAGCGATATTACGGTCTCTAAGTGGGCTGCTAACTTGACGTTTCTGGCAATGGTGATTCCAGAGAAACGGGTACAGGTTCTAAACAAACCTAAATATATCAAAAAATTGTTAGTGAAATTGTGATTCTTACAATATAAATAATTAAAATAAAAGTATGGCAGGATCTGCTGGCCATCAAAGCCAGTAAAAGAGTGAATGCAAGTGTTACAGAAGATGATGTTGATACAGTTGCAAGGGAGTTTAAAAGGATTAAGAAAGTAGTGAAAGAAAAAGTAGACGAAAAAAAGAGAAAGATGAAAGAAAAGTGTGACTTCAAACTCTGTGATAACTTTCGAGACAATATAAAATTGTTTTGGAAACAAGTGAAAACGTCTCGAAGTGGATCACATAAGTCTAAAATGAATGTGATAAGAGATGAAAAAGGTGAGCTAGTGACAGATGAAAAAGGTGTACTACAGGAGTGGATGAAATATTTTGAGAGTTTGTTTGAGGCGGATGGCTCTATGCTAGAAGCCTCGGATAAAAGGGTGGAAGACGAGGAAGAGACAGAAGTGGATGAAAGAGATATATATATGGATGAGATTATTAGTGCAATGAAGAGCATGAAAAAAGGGAAAGCAGCAGGATATGACAGAATTACTGTTGAAATGCTGAGAGGTGGGAAAGAGCTGGTTGCGTCCTGGCTGTGCCTGATCTTTAATAAATGTTGGAACAGTGGCAAAGTGCCGGAAGATTGGCGTAAAGCCGTGGTCGTGCCGCTGTACAAAGGGAAAGGGTCACGGCAGGATGCTAAAAACTACCGCGGGATCAGTCTTCTCAGCATTGTCAGTAAATTGTATGCAAAGGTACTGATTGAAAGAGTGATGCAAAAAACTGATCAGAGTATTTGGGATGTGCAAGCGGGATTCAGAAAGGGAATGGGATGCACGGATCAGGTCTTCTCCTTGAGGTGCTTAACAGAAAAACACCTGGCTAAGCACAAAAAGGTTTACTGTGCCTTTGTGGACCTGGAGAAGGCCTACGATCGAGTTGACAGGAATGAGCTATGGAAGGTGTTGTCCGAATACGGATTGGAGAGCAGACTGATTCATGCACTGAAATCTCTCTATGAGGATTCCCGTGCATGCGTCAGGATTGACGGCGTATACACTGACTGGTTTGGCATCTCTAGGGGTGTCAGACAGGGATGTGTTGCGTCACCATGGCTCTTTAATCTGTTTTTGGACAGTTGTATGAAAGGTCTGAAAGAACGTGACTGTGGGGTTGTGATGAATGGGACTCAAATCAAGTGCCTTCTCTACGCTGACGACCAAGTTATACTTGCGTCTTCTGCGCAAGAGTTGCAGGAAATGATGTCGGTTATGAATGAAGATTTTGTGAGAAAAGGGATGAAAGTGAATGTAACTAAGACTAAAGTGATGGTGTTTGAGAGAGATGAAGAAATGACTGACTGTACGGTAATGTTAGGTGGCGAAAAAGTGGAACAAGTCCGTGAGTTTGTATACTTGGGGAGTTTGTTCACAAGGGACGGAAAGAGTGAGGAAGACATAGAAAGACGAGTGAAGAAAGGAAATTCGGTGAGTGGTGCTATACACTCGGTTATGAGTAGCCAAACCGTTTCTGCAAAGGCGCGAATGGCTATTCATAACGGAGTGCTGGTACCGACACTGATGTATGGAAGTGAATCTTGGGTATGGCAGAAGAAGAATGAAAGCAGAATAAATGCGGTAGAGATGCGATCGTTGAGGAAAATATGTGGAGTAAAACTGAGTGATAGAGTGAGCAATGAGGTGATTCGCAAAAGGTGTGGTCTGAAAGATGATATAGTGACAAGAATTGAGAAAGGAATGCTCCAGTGGTTTGGTCACTTAGAGAGGATGAATGAAAGGCGAATCACGAAAGAGATATACTGTGCGAATGTGGAAGGAACGATTGCACGAGGGCGTCCCAGAAAAACCTACGCGGACCAAATAGAGGTTATTATAAAAAAGACTGGTGTACGCAGTGACAAAAACCGCAGGGCATGTATGA
Organism: Agriphila tristella; assembly: GCA_928269145.1. Classification (NCBI taxonomy): domain Eukaryota; kingdom Metazoa; phylum Arthropoda; class Insecta; order Lepidoptera; family Crambidae; genus Agriphila; species Agriphila tristella. The sequence goes on along the minus strand of OV743436.1, from coordinate 20,946,904 downwards.
AAAGATTGATGGATATGAATGAAGCGAAAGAAGTGTGCAAGGATCGTAGCAGGTGGCGATCCATAGTCTCTGCCTACCCCCATGGGAAACAGGCGTGAGTGTATGTATGTATGTATGTATGTACAATATAAATAAAAAAAGAATTCTTCATTACTATTTACTAAAAATTGAATGTTAACTCCTACATAATACTCTGAACATAGGCTGTGGATCAATATTGAACTTTGCTCAACAGTAATAAGGTTTAAACTTGATTGCAATCATGAGGGAAGTACTATCATGCAAAAAAGTGAAATTTATATTTTTTGACTGTGTCAATAGTCATATCCTCGTTTCAATGCTATTGATTTGATATGATATAATATATAAACAAATATTTTTCTACCCATTTTTTTCATTCGCCATCTATCGAGCCTACAGCTTTTTGTCATTTTGAAAAGCCCTCATTGTTTTTTTCTAAGCACTAAACACTAAACGAGCCACTCGCACTAATCACTAATCAAAATGTATACCAGCCATTACGGCCATAAGCGTGATTCGGAACGCGGCCTTTGTATTGTAGGTGTCATTGTCATTGTCTGTCAGATTGATTTGATTTGTTGATTGGGTTTTATTTCACGAAATTCATTTCAAAAGTATAAAAATATTTCGATACCTACAATGAAAATAGAAGAAGTTAAGAGCACTGCAAAAACTCAAAGAATATCAGCTCATACTCACATAAAAGGCTTGGGCTTGGATGAAAATGGTGTACCTATTCAAATGGCAGCCGGTCTCGTGGGCCAGGAGTCTGCCAGAGAAGTACGTATTTAACAAGTATACCTATTATTTTATGTCTTACAATAATTAAAGAACATTGGAATCTTGCACTTTTAGTTGTTCAAAGTAGATGAAATATAAATCATAGTATTGATCAAACTTGGAGGTTATAATAATAATTGTTTGTTACCATGGTATGGTACTATGAGCAACAGCGTCGTTTAGCCTTTCAAGGCCGACCGTATAGCATAGAGAACGGCACTAAAAAACAGAAGAAAATAGAAAAAATAAAAGAAATTTCCGTTTTTTTCCGAACTTCCCCATTATTTTCCTCATAACTTCGCAATTATAATACATTTATTAATTCTGTAAATTGTGTCTTATTTCTGAATACATTTGCCATATTCTAGTACTAACAATTAACCTTTCAAGGCCGACCGTATATAGCATAGAGAACGGCACTAAAAAACAGAAGAAAAAATAAAAAATAAAAGAAATTGCCATTTTTTTTCAGAACTTCCCCATATTTTTCCTCATAACTTCGCAATTATAATACATTTATTAATTCTGTAAATTGTGTCTTATTTCTGAATACATTTGCCATATTCTAGTACTAACAATTAAAGACTAATAACATCTTCATTATTATCGGCATGTGACGATGCACAGCATCTGTGAGAGTGCGCCGACTTCCGGTCTAGCTACATCCTGTCAAAGTAGTCATATGACTTACCCTTTAAGCAGTTTTCCTGTCAAAAAATCGTAAAACAGACTTACTTCCGGTTGGTGCCATTTTTACTTTCACCTATGGAGTCGTTGAACGAAGTGTCCTCATAGCGTCGTTACTTCTCGTCGAAGCAACATCTATTTTGAAATACTACGAAATTTTTTCATGATTTCAAAGTGAAAAGTTTTTACTTATGCTAAGCTTATGCTTAAGTAATAGTAATTAACAGTGTCAGTAAAACAAACGCGTGCTTTGACCTCCCGAAACGCGCAGAGCGTGAGGTCGACGAAGAGTCCCATCTTCCTAGCCATAGCAGAAGTGCCTTAAAACTTCGACGCCATTTGTATAGCTGTAGCCCGGAGCCGTCCGCTGACGATTTTCGGACGCAAGGTAAAACACAGGAGACTTGGTGAGTCGAACTATGATCTAATACTACTTAATGAACATGTGACTAAAATAAAAGTGTTACATTTGCTAATTTCTACAAAAGTTGTATTACCGTCTTAGTCGATTTTGATGAAAATTTTGTCTAGAATGCATCAGACGCCAATGGTACGCACACCTCAATGCTACCAACGTGGTACCTGTACTGGTGCTTTGGCCCAACTGATTTACAGCTTTTGACCGTCAATTGGATCGCTCAGTGGTCGTTTCTGACACCAGTGTCGTTGAATCCAGTCTCTTGAATCCTGATTTTATGATAAAATAATAACTTATAAAGAGCCTAGGGTTTTAGAAAAATTTAGTAATACCTATTGGAAAAATATTCGATACGATTTTGACTCTTAAAAGGCACACCCACGTTTCGTAGACCTGGAGGTGAACTATTCAACTTGTACGGTTAAAACCGGTTGCCTTTTTCCGGTAATAAGCCTGTCAATATCTCTACTAATAAGAATATTGCTGGTTTGATTAACTAAGTTGAGTCTAAGCTTATTCGTCTTTTCAGATCAGTCTTTAAATTATTTTGTTATTATCTGCTTGCCTGCCAATATATTGCTGGTATGATTAAAAAATATTTGAGTCTTAAGTTTATTATTTTCAGTTCAGACTTTAAATTTCTTTGTTAACTTGATAAGAGATTGAATTTTAGCAGCGATTGATTTCGATTTGATCAACCTGTGATTATATTATGTATAACCTCTGGTTATATCTCATGTAGCTCATTTTTATTCTATTTTGAAGTGAATATTGTTGACAATTTTTTTTTTATTACACGGATGTACGTACATACCTATGTAAGTTTGACCTACCTCCAGATTTTAGAAAACTTATGACAAGGCTATGTAAATAATGTGCGGAAATAAAGGCATTATAAATTTATCGAAAGCTGCTGGGACAGGAGCGTATCCTGAGCAAGCGGCTGAACAAAAACCTTCGTGAGGATCTGCGCAAGCTACCTCCGTGGTGCAAGTACTTATTCGATGAGAACTAATGAAGTGTGACAGGTCTCCGGATCGAACAGTAGTGCTGCCCATTATATTTTTGCATGGAATTGCTTGAGTCAAAACCTTCGTTTGACAGGTTTCCAGTCACACACAGTGGCGTTGCCTTATCAGATGCTTTTTGAAGCCGTTGAGATTAGTTTCCACTATGTGCTTGCATTCTGAATACGAATGGAATGACGAATGACCATGTAAGGTGACTATCAATCACACTAACATAAGACTAATGGGGCTGCCTCTGAGCGTATCGGAGGCAGTGGCAGGTTAGCTTCGGTGCTCCGTAGGCCCTTCTGGTCAAACGAGAATGCGCCTGGCATTTACCCCAAGCTTGCGCTCGTCCATCAGACAGCAAGTGCTTTTTATAGCTTCGAAACGCTTCGATCGCCCGCTATGTCTCGGCTGATACACAAGCTTATGGAGCGAGGTATCTTGGAGGAAGTGGATCAGTGACAAGTCGGAATCGACTTCATCTCACTCGACCAGGTTCCTGACGGAGAGGAGTGACACGGATCGATGACCATTTAAACTGACCTATCAGATACAGATTCCTCAGCTCTTTCAAAATAGGCGACTGGATGACGAAGCTTGACCTATGAGACCCAAGGGAGGTTCCTTCTGCTGCTCTACGACCACCGAGTCCTCCAAATGGCCTGTCTGCCGCTTGGCCTATTGTGCGCTCCGAAATATTTCACCTCTTTGGCCAACAGGGTAGCTCAACACCTTCAGAAAAAGGTATGCGAATTACAGTCTACTTGTACTTCTCACTGGTCAAACAGTGTAATATAAGTATATTAATACTAGATAGATAGTAGAGAATGATACTATAGTCTAGATAAGACTATCAGCATCGAAAAATGTAACTGAACCGAACCCAGCCAGAAACTGAAATTTATAAAACTGCATAAGAGAGGACGCACTGCTTATCTTACTGGTGAAGGAAGAGTGATAAGTACTCATAACGTGTTGACCACCAAGTTGCCCACGCGTCACCTGCACGCGCTGCTCGCGCAGCAGGACCTTACCTACCGTTGTCATGTCAGGAGTACAACTGCACCACACAGCTGCCACTGCTCGCGTGTTTGTGTGTTGTGTGCTGGTCGCACGTCGCATTGGTATGTTGTCGCTACGGAGGAAATAAATCGGTCAAGGGTACTCTGAATCTCGCAAATTTTATTATTCCCAGTGACTGCACTTTCAACAAACGTAACACTCGCGTGTTACGAAGAGAATCTTCGAGCAGCCACTACAACATATCGGAACCAGTACAACGCGACTTGATAATAACTACGTAAGAGTACCATCAGGTAGTGAAAAGTGTCCACCCTACTCTAATTCCTTGCAACATATGCAGCAGACCACGGTCGGAGTCGGGGACTCAGATTAGCATTGCAACCGCAAAGAGGACAAATTTACAGCGGTAAACCATATCAGGCCCTATCTTTAGATGACGCGACGACTTCTACTTTACCTTGACCGTTGGAACATCTTGATGACAGCGGAATACCTGCCAGATAAGTATAAAGAGGTAACATACAGGCTGTCTCGGGGCAGCCAAGCATTTGGACGGCACCTGTTACGACCAGTGGTTAGCACCACGTTTTCGGAGTTCCTCCAGATCGAATTGCCGCAGCCGTATGAGAGTTGGAGAACTGTCTACCACAAGGTTGTTAGTAATGTTAGTATTATGCGGTGCCTTAAACAAGACCCACGCCCTGCTGAAGTCATTGTAGTTCTGACTAGTATAGGTATTTTGATCCCAAAGCCTGATACCCTGCCTGTCCCACCACCTGGCACCCATGGCAAGAGTGTATATCAGGTAGTAGTACCGTTTTGCTTCTATACTTCCATCTACGAGCTCTTTATATTTCCATTTATTATCACAAAGCCCACAACACAATCTTACAAACTTAGCTTAATGCAAATAACGGATTTACATTTTGTTGAATACTATGTAAAATATAAAATTCCGAACTTAGAATCAGTTCTTAGACCAGAGCATTAGACTTCCACCACCTCAAGTTCGAGCTCTACGTTCAGAAAACTGGTGACGGGATGGTGTGACACAAAAAGAGGTTGAATTTTGTAGAGATAATAATTTAGGCCATAAATATCTTGAAGCTAAAGGCCCATCTAGCTAGATTCTTAGCATACCTGCCTTTTGAAGAGAATTTAGCTTATCGGATGATTTCATTACATAAATCCAGAGCATTATTATTAGAAATAACGAATTAACATTTAAAATGTCATGTGTAATAATGTATTTGTATTTTTTTTTCTAATGAAACACATTTTAAAAATAGTAAATACCTCTTCAAAAACAGCGAGCAGAGAATCCACGAGCCACCTGTCTTGGATACTGTCTTAGTGCCTGCTGCTTCTAACATTGGGTTGGCGGGCGCGTACACAAGCTCACTTTTCTAAGTGTATCTACGAGCCACTACAGCGATGCCGGCAACCACATCATCCTGAGTCCAACTCTTGGGTAAAAGACGGACACAGTGTTTAACAGACAGGTTAAAAATTAAAACATAGTAATATTAATATCTTTCCTGTATTTGGTCGAGGTGAGATATAAAACTAAGGTTTCAGAGACGCACAGGCGTAGGCAATGAGGCGAACGCAATAAGGCTTATTATCAGTGTTAGAAGCGTGTGCCCCGACCCGAGCCACTTCATGAACTGTAAGTAATCTACAACTAAATTAAACCAAGTGAAAGATGCAGTTATAACCGTAGCTGCAGGTTCCTTGGGCTCGGCCGTCGCCCCCCTAAATTAGTACAATAATATTGATTTTTCAACTAATAGCCTTCATAGAGACGAAAAGATTGCTGCTCGAATTGATTAGCAATAACTATTAATAATTTATTAATCAAAGCTAGCTTTTAAAAGTGAGTTATGTTAATAACTCTGATACAGAGTGACACATGTTATATCAATATTTCAATGAATTGAAATGTGTTTTCAGTTATCTCAAGTTAATCATGCCTTCAACAGCATCACATAGCGTCGTTTGGAGTCACCAGGAGTTAATAAACACGTCTCTCACAGATGCTGTGCATCGTCACATGCCAATAATAGTGCAAGTGTGCAACAATAAAACTTGTATTATTGAGCAGAGACGATGCACAGCATCCCATTAAGGTCTCCTGGTGAGAGACTTCTATGAGGACACTTCGTTCAACGACTCCATAGGTGAAAGTAAAAATGGCGCCAACCGGAAGTAAGTCTTTTTTACGATTTTTTGACAGGAAAACTGCTTAAAGGGTAAGTCATATGACTACTTTGACAGGATGTAGCTAGACCGGAAGTCGGCGCACTCTCACAGATGCTGTGCATCGTCTCTGCTCAATAATACAAGTTTTATTGTTGTGTAAAACTTGCACTATTTTGTGTGACGCAATCTAACCGTGGTCCAATTTTTCGAAAAAAATAATTGATAAAATTTCTATAAAACTTCATAGTACATCACTATTCATCATGAAACTGAATGAATCACTGTTCAAAAAAAAATAACAGAGTCCCTTTTTATTTGTTATGTAAACAATCCCACTATAAACATCCTGAGAAGTTTATAAAAACAATTGAGACCACTTGAAACCCGACACCAAACACGTGTTATGTCATTACGTAATTTTTTGTTGATACAAAATTTCGCATGCGGATCGGTCGGCGTCCAAGGGTTAACCAGTTAGCAACAAAATTCGTGTGCGCGCGTATCGCCCCTGCACGGACTAAACGTATGCTGTGACGGCGCGGCGTGCAAGTGATTTCAACCTTAGAAGTGGTTATATCGTATATTTAGACTGGTTGGATAAACCATATCCAACCTTGATCTAGTTATTAGTAACTAGTTAGTAGTAGTATCCGTTGAACTAGAATGTGTAAAAATGTTGAGTCTCACAACACAAAAAAATATCATCTTGTAGTTCTATTATAAAAAATAATAATTAAGAACCTGCTCCATTGTCACACTCGTGCCGGCCTGTTATTTTTGCTTTATAAACAATGGCTAATTTCAGGCTGCCGGTATTGTAGTTGATATGATAAGAAGCAAAAAAATGGCAGGCAGAGCCCTACTTCTAGCAGGACCGCCAGGAACTGGTAAAACTGCTATTGCTTTAGCAATCGCCCAAGAACTAGGAAATAAGGTATGTGATTTAAGTTTCTATTAGTGATGCAACGAATACTATTTAATCGAATACAAAATATAAATCCTACTATTCGGCGAATACAAATAATTCAACAAGGTAATGATAATGAATAATACACAGTATTCTTTTTTTACTAAGATATTTAATAATTGAAATTAACTTCTGACAAACTTTTGTTCAAAAAGCACAACATTTGTAACTTCTTAGGCATTTTATGCTATGAAGCAAACAAGTAATAATTGACAACTTGAGAACTCGACTTTGTTCATTCGTTCAATGTTAGGGTAATCCCCGTCAAAAGATACAAACAGTATAGTGCGTATTAGGTGCGTTCGGATACACGGTGCACAGCCAAACTGTAACTTGGTTTGCATTCAGTTCTAATATAAATAGTTTGTTTTTAATATTCGTGATGATATTTGGCGAATATGAATATTCGCTAAATATCTACTATTCGGGGTATACAAATATTTGTATTTGTATTCGTTGCATCACTAGTTTCTATTATACCATTCGTATAAGTAATTTTCATAAAATTACTTGTTATTATATTATGATGGATTTTTAATTATATTTTTTTTATATATCAACTTTTTCAACATTTACCACATTTCTGAGGTAAAATCTAAGATTTACTCAATGAATGGTGGTAAAAGCTTAAAATGAACAATCATCGCAGTATATTTCAGACTTTTACCATTAAGAGTTGGTAAATCCTACTCTTAATGGTTATAAGTACTGGAAAGTCTTAGGATTTATGGCTTTAGGTGTAACAATATATTTCAACAGTTGAACCTTTATATATCTTATTGATACGTAGGTGCCATTCTGTCCAATGGTCGGCAGTGAAGTTTACAGTACAGAGATTAAGAAAACCGAAGTTTTAATGGAGAATTTCCGCCGGGCGATTGGTCTTCGTATTCGAGAGACAAAGGAAGTCTATGAAGGAGAAGTTACAGAGCTTACTCCTGTGGAAACTGAAAACCCAGCTGGAGGTATTATTTACTAAACAACTATGTTTCTCTCTTTTTTAATTACCTACAATGTTTCAGAAGGATAGTATAAACAACAGTGAAAAAGGGTCTATACGAGCCGATTCCCATCATACCTTACTAAGCTTACCCTTTAAAAATCCCCACCATGCTGATCATAACATTTTTGTAGATCGACTTTCCCATAATACTATTCCTTGCCACTGATAAACAATGATTAATTCTTTTCATTTTTAGGGTATGGCAAGACAGTATCACATGTCATCATTGGCCTCAAAACAGCCAAGGGAACTAAACAACTGAAACTTGATCCAACTATCTACGAATCCCTACAGAAAGAAAAAGTAGAAGTGGGCGATGTTATTTACATTGAGGCGAACTCTGGTGCAGTAAAGAGGCAGGGAAGGAGTGATACATTTGCCACTGAGTTTGATCTAGAGGTAATTTATATATGAATACAAGGGAATAACGTTTTATCTAGTCTAAGTCAGTCTAGTCTCAGAAACTTGTACAATAGAAGAAAGGGAGGAGAACCAACCCTTGATACCTGTCTTGCCTGTTCTTTACACAGATTAGAGTATAGGAGAAATGGCGTCGTTCATATTCATTTCTCGATCGCACACTAAACGCCACACCTATTGCTCTCTCAGTCACACTCGTGGTAAGCGTGGTGAGCTGCCATTTTTATTCCCATTCTTTATCTGCGCGTTTTGTACGGACAGAGTTAGTGGGCATAGTCAATTTGGATAAAGAGTCACTTCATGAGTGTAGCATGCAAACAATTTTAGCAACTTTGCAATTTCATTAACAGGAGGACTTAAATGTTTTTTCTATTTTGCAGGCAGAAGAGTATGTACCGCTGCCGAAAGGCGATGTTCACAAAAAGAAGGAAGTGGTGCAGGATGTGACTCTCCACGACCTGGACTGTGCCAACGCGAGGCCTCAGGGAGGACACGACATCATGTCTATGATGGGGCAACTCATGAAGCCCAAGAAGACTGAAATTACTGGTACTTAAATCTTCTGATTTGTTATTTTATTTTACGCGTTTTATTAGCCCAGGCACTTTCACATCGTACGAGCCTTCAAATCAGAGAGAGCGAGGGAAAAAGCTAGATCAATCCTGTTAATAATACATCTTTAAAAAATTAAAAAATAGAGTGAAAAGAGATTAAGTTTCATGTACGCGACGAAATCTTATCTATTCACAGATAAGAGTGATCCAGTTGGGGATGCATACCTTGGAACTGGCTCCAGAAACGACTGGCCTAAAATACTTAGTTTGATTGGCTGTTTCAAATGTAATCTGACGTATTAGCAAAACTGCTAAAATTGGTCGTTTTTGACACATTTGCTATCTACTTCTAGCAGTGACTACAGGGGAATGTAACGATACCGTCTAAAAATACTAGATCCCTAAAAATTCCACGAGAAGTTTTTTTTTATCCTTTTCTATTAACAACTTTAAAATAAAAACCTCTGTGGGCGTCACTTTCGGTCAGGGAATCGCCTTAAGATCGAACCGCACATCAGCGATGCGGAGCGGTCCGACGCGGCTAAATATTATATTGCAATGGTGCAAATCGCATTATAGCGGCGCTGTAGGTTTGGGTCCGAAAGAATATTTTGTCGAAAACATAACAGAATACTCTGCCGCTAGTGCGGTAGCTCGAGGCCTAATATTCTAGCCAGTTGGATTAAAAAAAACTGTCCACGCAGACGAAGTCGCCGACGGCGGTCGCTACTAAGCGACCGTCGTCGTTTAATAGTAACGGAATAAAGTTCTATAGTACTGACGTACATTTTTCTTTCAGATAAACTTAGGAAGGAAATTAACAAAGTAGTGAATAAGTACATTGATCAAGGTATCGCTGAATTAGTACCAGGAGTATTATTCATTGACGAGGCAAGTACACAACTAAATAATATGATTATTTGTTGGTGTATTCATCTTAAATATAAATACAATGTGTTACAAAAAAAAATGCAATGCTGAATATGGTACATAGGAACGACAAATCTAAACAACTTTTACTATTGGACCAATTCTGAAATCGTGAATAAAAAATCAGCTGTTTTATACAACAATTACTATTATATCAACAAAATGAATGAAACAGCTGAATTAGTTCGTGATTTCAGAGTTGGTCCATAGTAAAAGTTGTTTTTTTGATGGTCTCCATTTACCATATTCATTTTTAACACGTTGTAATAATTTTATCTGACATTCACAGGTTCACATGTTGGATATTGAAACATTTACATACTTACACCGTGCGTTAGAATCTGCAATTGCTCCTATAGTTATATTTGCGACAAATAGAGGAAAGTGTCACATTAGGTAAGTTGCTTGTTTTCAAAGTTTTGAAGAGTTTTGCTGCCTGGTCCCTCGAACTGAATTTTCAGTAATTGAAATCTGTAAAAGTCAGTCAAGGTAATGGCGACGTAATCTAGACAGTGGCCCTGCCATGAGGTGATGAAAACTTTTTACGCTACCGTAAATTATCGTTTTGTCTCTTTCACTCGCATTAACTGTGAGCAGTATATCCCGTAGTTTACGGTAGCGAAAACAGTTTGCATCAACTAATGGTTTATTTATTTAATGGTAAACCTGCAGCCCCCTGATTTTGTAACTTTGTTGCAGTCAACTGAGAGAAATTGTAGTTACATTGCTGCTTTAGTAAGAACCAATGTGACAACTATCTTACTTAAAGCAGCAATGTAACTGCGATTTCAATCGAGAATTGTGAACAAAATACTTACGTAATCAGGGGGCGGTCTTGAAACAGTGGCAGTCATCCGAAGCAATTATCATTGTCATATAGTCGGTTATAATTAATTATACAAAAATTGGGTACTCTGTGTACACAAATTTTTTGTAAGTTTAAAAATGTCGATTTTCTAACTTTTTTAACAGAAGAGATAAATGACTCCACAACTTTTAGGCCATAATGACAATTCCTTCAAATTATTAGTTATATCTATAATTATTTCATATTTCCCATCACTTCCAGAATTCAATAAAATTACTATTGTACGAAAATGACGAATTTTCGAACTTGGGTCACTTGGCTCAAAATAATCTTACAACTTTTGTGCCATATTAATTATTGCTCGATATGGCTAGTTCTAACAATGCGTACCATTTTTTTGTTGTATGGCGCTTGCAAGATCTCCTTTATTCATGTAGATGGAGACCTGTCAAACATTCAAATTATCCTGCCATTGATTCGGTGTTGGTTTAATATGTCTTTTAATTTTAGGGGTACAGAGGACATAATCTCACCACACGGCATTCCCTTAGATCTGCTAGATAGGCTGTTAATCATCCGTACGCTTCCTTATAACAAAGCGGAACTTTTACAGGTAAATATATCATAATCATATCCACCATATTGTCATCGATATGTTTTTCAATAAACAAGTATTGATATTAATTAATTTTTAACAGATTTTAAAACTGCGTGCAACCACAGAAGGTATTGCAATTGAAGAGGAAGCTCTTTCCGCATTGGCGGAAGTCGGCGCTAACACCACTTTGAGGTATAAATATTACCGTTTCTGAGATATTTGTATTATTTAAACTTTTTTTCGAAATTATGATTAAGTACAATAGTATAATAAGGTAGGTAGTACTCGCATTGTTCGAGTAAAGCACTTTACAAGCCTTGATCCATAATGACTGCACTGCTGGCCACCATGTTATGATGGCTTCGAGCCAAGCTTAATTACGCTCTTGGCCTTTAAAATTAGTCATCTTTGCAGCTCTTGCTGTCCGCGCCATTATTTTATTCCAGCTACTCCATGCGCAATGCGCATGCTGCAATGCTGACCGCACTGTCATGGCCTAGACCTGCGCTAAGCTTCGCTCTCGGCCATAATCATCGCTTCCAGCAACGCAGTCATTATACGAGGGTGGTTTGATAAGTCCATGACTTTTAAAAGAAAAAATACTTTTTTTTTTTTAATTTATTTTTGTGTTTTAAAAAGAAACTCCTTAAGGCATCTTTATACTACATTTTTTTCAAATTCGGCAAAAGATTATTACTTTTGGAAACAAAAAGCTCAAGTGAGTTCTAACTTTTCTTAATGACCCTGTCGACCCTCTCGGCGGCACTCATGACATCAAAACTCATCAAATGAAGATGCGAATCCTTCCTATTCTCTAGATTTAACCCCAGTGAGATATTTTCTCCTACTAAATATGAATAAATGTCTCAATAAATGTCTCGGCGGGCAAAGATTTTCATCAAGCCAAAAGGTGATGTCTGAAATGGGCCCTCATTTCACATTTCAGGCGATGAAAAAAAAAAATGGGTTAAAGAGGTAGGAACTTCGTCGGATTGAATACGCAGAGCTACAATAAGATTATGTACAGAAATAAAACAAACCATTCCGAAAATAAGTCTTTCTTCATTAAAAAGTCATGGACTTATCGATCCACCGTCGTATACCGCGGCAGTACTACAAATGTGTGTATGTGGCGCGGCAGGTACGCGGCGCAGCTGCTGACGCCGGCGGCGCTGACGGCGCGCGCGGAGGGCGGCGCGCGCATCGCGGCCGCGCACGTGCGCGCCGTCGGCACGCTGTTCCTCGACGCCAAGGCCTCCGCGCGCATCCTCACGCAGCACTCCGACAAGTACATGAAGTAACCACACCCCACCTGCTTGTTATACGTACACGTGTGCAGGTGTGCTATTTCTCGAAGGGTTTGGATTATTTGGGATTGAAAATCAATGTGAGTACTATCCCCGTCAATTGGTAATGCGCTGGAACCTTGTCAAATTAACATACACATCATCGTCATCCGCAACTAAAAATGACAAAAAACAGTAAAATTCTATTAGGTAATATAATATATTAATTATTGAATTCTTATTTTCAATAAGAAAGGGTCTAGGTATATGAGAAAACTACAATTGTTTTTCGTTTTTGAGGTTAAAATCATGGCCGCCAGGCGCATTACCAATTGACGCGGATAGTAATTGATTGAAGTTGTAACACGTATCACACTGACTACAGCTGAGTAAAAAAAATTAAAGGGTCTTGACAGACAGATGGACAACAAAGTGATCCTATTTTTCCTTTTGAGGTACGGAACCCTTAAAACAGAAAATTCACTTAAAAACCTGGTTTCCACCGTTTTTTCTTTAGTACACATTTTTTTTATTTACAAATGTATGTCTGTACACTTATATCCTTTGTGAATTTTAAACTTGCAATTTGGGGTTCGTATTAGTTTAATTAGAGTGTTTCGCAGGTTCTTTAGTTCGCAATTCGTCTGGCAAACAAACTGCGAATTTGTCTTTTTGTCTGGCTTTATGATCTTCTGTCGAAACCAACTATGATGCTATAGTTACTTCAGGTGTTACTATTTTTTTTAAAGGAAACCAAAAAATCAATCATTTGTACTAATAAAAATAGTTGCAAATAATGCCTTCGCGAAATAGAATATCTGTACTAACTTAATGTCAACAAAAGTATCAAATACGAGGTAGTATATGTAATTAAGTTAAGTAATGCCATCGCATTCCGTAAAGTCGGCAAGTACCTTTAGTCATTAAATGTTAAATATGTCGATTTATTTTACTATTGTCGTATTATTATGATAAAGAAGTGTATTCGAACATTTTGTTTCATCTTTAGAAGGAATATTTAATTTCATGTTTATTTTCAAACCAAAAATATTCTTATTATGTAACAATTGAAGCACTAGTGTATAATAAATAAGTTTTTTTATTTTATAAAAAGTCTTTCTTATTCTATGTAATACCTAAATATTTACAACCTTTAAAAAAATAACAAAATAGGCATTTTCAAATTTTAACAAATTATACAATCGAGTTGGCTAATTCCCTAATACAGCACAACAGTCAAGACATTGGTCACTGGACAACGTATTTACTATCTAATCTAGCTAGTAGCCTCTTGAATTTTCCTTCAATGTCTTAATCATTTTAAATACTTAACAGCAAATATTCACAATACTTTCGAATACTGAATTATCATTTAGAGTTTCCTATCGACTCAGGAAACTGTACTGGTATGTACCTCGCGTCAGAATCTTGCGATGAAATAGAACTAGGTGGCAGGGTGGAAGTAGGCGGAGTGAAAGTGGGCAGGTCGACTCTCACCGGCGCAGGCGCGGCGGTGTGCCGATACAGCGCTTCGAACTGCAGTTCTTCGGGGTACGAATGCGAACGAATCTTCCGTTCGTCTCTGGCGTTGCTCGGGTACACTATGACTATCTTCTCGCTGTCACTGCGGAGCGCCACGGGGGGCAGCGCGGTGGTAGTGGAGGCGGAGGGCCCCGACACTACTTGTAACATTTCCGTCGGAGCCGCTCGGAGCTTCGCGGTCGTGGTCGTCGACGGCTCGGTCGTGGTGCTGGTGGTAGTAGTCGTCGATATGACTACAGGAATGTCGGGCTCCTCGGGCGACTCCATCTCCCGCCGCTCGCCCGGCGGCCCGACCGAACGCAGCGTTTCGATCTTCATCTCTAACGTCGGCGTCGGCACAGGCACCGAGCCGGTAACGTTGACGTCTTCCGTAGGAATGTACCTCGCCGTCGGCTTCGCTTCCCGCGAACCGAATATCGGCAGGCGAGGCGCGTACGCCGAAACTAAAGGCAGCAACGTATCTCTGGCGTATCTCTCCGCTCTCGAAATGAAAGATGCCAGACGGGACGGGAGGAACTGGACGGCGAAACTGGGCTCGTCTTTTTCGGCTCGATCGCCCCAGGCCAGGGCCTCGTAGGTCGGTGTCGTGGTGGGGGCGTCGTAGTTCTTGGCTTTGCGCACTGGGGGCTGTGTGGGGCGCGGAGATTGCGTAGGTCGCGGAGGTTGCGTAGCGCGCAGGATGGGCTCTGATATCTCGCGCTCGTCATCGTCTGCCCTTTGGCGCGGTGTCTTGCGCGAGCGTGGCCGTAGCACGGGCTCGGCGATCTCTACCAGGCCGCTAGGCGCGGTCTTGACGTTGGTCATGCCGAACGCCCGCCCGGTGTCGCCGCCCGTCCACTCGGAGTTGTCAACGAGAGTGAAAGGCCGTTGCGGCGCGTCTTCGGGCAGCTCGTTGTCTAGAGGATCGACGACGCTTCCTTTAGTTACATTCTCTTTGTTCAAATATTGGAAGTCGTTCGATCCGTTTTGAGCTCCATCGTCCTGCAATGAGACGAAGGGTCAATCTTCTTTCTAATGAGTCTGTTAATCCTCGAGTAAGATTATCTGAGTAGATTAGCTTACCTGTTGTATTTGACAGTCTCCTGGGTACAGTGGCAACTCTATCGATTCTTCCGATTGTAAATGTAATCCCTTTTTACAGAACGATGACCTGTAAGAGAAACAGTGATTAGTCATAAATCCATCTCCTCGATATGAGTATTGATGATTAAGAAGTTTCGCACTGCCTCCGAAGCCGTTCCAAAGACACATAATAAAATATACGGCTGCGATTGCACGGTTAGGTGTCTAGATATATCCAGTCCCTTGATGTAATTTTGTTGCAATCAACTCTGACAGTAATCTCAGTTACATTGCTGCTTTAGTTAAGAACTAATGTGACAACTATTTACCTAAAGCAGCAATGTAACTGCGCTTTCAATCGAGAATTGTTAGCAACAGACTTACGTAATCAACGGGCAGGTTATTTGGTGATCGCACTGGGTAGTTACCTGGATGTATCGAGGCACCTAGTGCGCAGTGTGGTCAGTTGCGAACATTCCTGAACGTTCGTTTTATTCGGTTACACATCTAGGCTTTAGGCACTAATCTAGGCATCTGACCGTGCGTAGGGAGCCTAACTTTTCGCTTAGTAAGAAGCGAAAATTTAGATTTTACGGAACGGATTTGGATCGGAAGCAGTGCGAAACTGCTAATAGTAATAATATGATGATTTTATGGTGGAATACTAAATAATACGAAAAAAATTCGACCCATCATCACCTGGATTGTCTCAGGCAGGAATCGAACCCGCGACCTTTGAAAGTTCGATCCAAATTCCAATGCTCTTACCAACTGAGCTACCGAGTCGTGGAATTGTCGAAATAGCGAAGTTTAAAGTTATAGTGTAAGCGTTCCATGGGTAGGTCCCCGACAAGGTGGACCGACGTGAGGGTGAAGGTCGCGGTGCGCCGCTGGATGCGGGCCAAGTAGGACCGAGCGTCGTGGAGATCCTTGAGGGAGGCCTATACCCAGCAGGGATGTCGAACGGCTGATATGATGGAAGTAGTGTAAAGAATACTGACGTCTTGGCGAAGCTGTCGGCGATGAGCAGCTTGTCGAGGCTGAGGGCGCGCGCGCCGTTGCTGAGCCAGCCCGCGTAGGCGGCGTACGTGAGCGAGGCGCGCAGCGGCACGCCCAGCGCGGGGTGCGGCACCACCACGCGCGAGAACCGCGCGCCGGCCACGCCCACGCCCACCCACACGCCCGATGTTGAGTTCTCGCGCCTGACGGAAGTAAAGCCGAATTTACATTTACGAAATTATCGTGAAAACGGCATTATCGAACATTTTTGTTTCTTTGGCGACGGCAACACTGCTTTCGCGAGGACGATTTTAATGTCGCGTATGTCGAATTACGTCTGTTTATCTTTAGAGCGCTTTCACATTATAGGCATTAGTCACGGGCGTAAGCCGCACGGCTTGTCTGTCATATCCATAAAAATGATAAAATTTGTTTAGTAAATAGGATAAGTAAGGATATATAAACTAGGATACGTGTTTCAATACCTTCGTGAAGGTAATCACTTTCGTGATGATACTTAAAAATGTAACAGCGCAGCCTCATCATCATAAAGCCATTTTTATTGTCCCCAACTCTGGTCTTCCATTTAGAGGGATAAAGAAGTTGGGTCATAAGTCTGCAAATGCAGCCGGGACCAACGATTACACGTACCTTTCGAAGCACAGAGAAAAGCGATAATAATCAAATATTCGGTTTTCTATTAGCATTAAAAATCTTCTATTTAGCAGCCTTTCGTTCGTCTGTCTTCGGACATATGTATGCCTCCTTCAAAGCCTTCCACGATCTTCTATCTTGCGCCACCTGAAGCCATTTGTTACCAGCATGACTCCTTAGGTCATTGACCCTCTACCTCGCATATTTTGTCTTGTCTTCCATCCCAGTACCTGCCTGGTCTACCTCTCGGTGCTCGTGCGACCAATGTGTCCTGCCCATCTCCATTTACGATTGTATCAACAACGTCGATGACCTTCGTGTTGCGCCTAATACACTCGCATGTGATCCAGCAAAGTGATTCCAAACTCTTTGGGCGATATTAAAAATCTTACCTTATTATTTTACACACTTATATTCGTTAAGGATATATCAATGTCTACCAACACAATTAGATATTGACTATGCTTACTTGGTCATCGGGAAAGTCTCGTTGAGGCCCGTGTCTCCGTGCAGGGTGAGCGTGAGGCGGCCGAAGTTAGGCTTCTCGCCCGCCGCGGGGCGCGCCCACACCGACACGTGGTACTGGTGGGCTGGTTTCAAATGCTAATAGGTTAATACATCGTCCAAGAAAACAAGGTCTGGCATTCCGAGAGTAAGCCCTCTTATGCACTACCGGCCAGCCGCGCGGTTCCATTTTTAACCGACTTCATAATCGAGCGGTTGCATATTAAAATGTTTTTTTTCCAAATGAGAAGTAGGTATTTCATTTTTTGACCAGGCCGAATGATGACCAAATGATGTGATGATACTTAAACAGGTGATAATGGTGTCGATTCGGTTGGCACGACTTAACTAAATTGACAAGACTAAACATAATTTTAACATTCTGTTCTTGTCTTTCTAATACAGAAAGAAAAGGATGGAACACGAAATTTAGTTTAGTCCTGTCAATTTAGTTAAGTCTTTGCCAATCGAATCGACACCAGTGTTGCTTAAAGTGATCAACTTTCTCCAAAAAACATAGATCGAAAAACGTTTTTTTTTCGCCTTTCCATAGTAATTCGGTCAGCTGACCAATACATTTTGTATGGAAATACCAATACATTTTGTATGGAAGTATTTCCATACAAAATGTATTGGTCAGCTGACCGAATTAGGGAAGTATGAAATTTTATTTCGTTTTTCGACCTTTGTTCCTTGAAGAAAGTTATTCAGTTTAAGAAACACTATCACCTATTTAAGTATCGTCAGATCATTTGGCACCACCTTATACAAGGTTATCTCTCGTGGGGTTGATCAGACCATCAAACTAAACAACTTTCATTATGGGACAAACCTTGAAATCGCGATAAAAAAAGATTCGATGGAGTAAGATTGTACTTTTGTATGGAACAGCTGATTTTTTTTTCGTGAGGATGGTCCCATAATGAAAGTTGTTCAGTTTGATGGTCTAATCAACCCCACGAGAGGTTTTGTATTAACTAAAAATAACCTTGTATAGGGCATGTACGAGTCATCACATCACTCGTTTATTGAATTTGAGTACAAAGTGTTTGTACCACAAAAGGGCTCCTCCTCCCTGGTGAGCAGGTACAGCTGGCCGCGGCCCAGCGAGCGGTCGGCATAGTACCCCATGTTGCCGCACCGCCGCTGCCCGTCGCAGGGGAAACAGCGGCCCTGCAATGCAATACATCAATAACTACAGAATAACAACACAACTTTATTAGCGACGACCTCGGTGGTCGAGTGGTTTGCACGCCGGTTTTCAAGGCGTCACCATCTCTTGAGGTCCCGGGTTCGGTCCCTGGCTGGGTCAATGTAGAAAATGAACTTTTCTATACTGTCTTAGGTCTGGGTGTTTGTGATACCACCTTTGTCTTTGATTTCCATAACACAAGTGCTTTAGCTACTTATTTTGAATCGGATTAATGTACCTACCTACATATGTGATGTTGTCAAATATTTATTTATTTATTTTATATATCTCTTCTTGGGTTCTGCAACTGCTGAATTGAGAGATTCTGAGCTGGAGAACCCAGGGGCCTAGTTCATTGTTGAACATATCAAATATTGCATTTGATTCTCGAATATTGCCTCTAGTGGAGTCAATAGCTTTTTAAACTGCCAGTTCAATTTGGCTTTGCAATTCGGCTCATTCATTCACTTCGCTTCGATACCATTCTGTCAGTCTCATCTCAATACGTCTACAGCACTGACCTCCATTAATGTTTAATGGAGGTCAGTGGTCTACAGTCAAGCTAGCGACATCTTATCCTTACTAATATTATAAAAGCGAAAGTCTGTTTGTTTGTTTGTTACGTCTTCACGTCTTAACTACTGAACCGATCATCATGAAATTTTGCATACACGTTCTTAGGGGTATAGAGAAGGACATAGAGTACCTTTTATCCCGAAAATATGTGGATAGCAAAAAAACTTTCCACGCAGACGAAGTCGCGGGCGGCCGCTAGTCTTAGGTATATAAATAGATGGTCATTATCATAAAGCTAGGGCTGCCAGACGCCCGGGATTTCCGGGATTGTCCCGGAATTACGTGCCTTGTCCCGTGTCCAGGAATTACACCCTACTGTCCCGGATTTCAAATATCTACCACAATTTTTTTCATTATTTTACGAGTAGGTTACGTTACGATTCATAATTTTATAGGTCTTTACCTATGTAATTAGTGTTTTGTATGGAGAATTTTAAAAAAGTTGCATTTTCCATACTAACATTTTCTTAATTTATTAAACAACCATGAACGCTAGTCGCCAATGTTTTAAAACTTTTATGCACAAATGTTTAAAAAGTAAGATAACTTATAATATTATGCCACAAAGGGTAAGCGATAAAAATAAGTTTAAGCAAAGTTAAAAGAAATAAAGTGGTAATTTCTGACATCAAAAAGAGTATTTTGTTACTATTGGTAGTTGTCTTGTCTATAATGGTTATTAATTATTCGATATAATATTATTGATGAATATTTCATAGAAATGACGAAGTTCATTCAAACGTAATGTTGATTTCTTAAAGTCTTATTTAATCAATAATGAAAAGCGAGTTGCTGTGCAATTTTTGGTTTAAGGTTTATTTTCATGTATGTTATTAAATAAAAGTAAATTTGGGCTAATATGTACTTCTCCGCCACACGAGTTGGGAGTTGGCAATTTTTGTTGAAAAGGTCAGGATTATTGAAATAATCCTGGAAAGTTTCAACTCTAGCAAACCAATAGTTTTTCCGAAAAAAATTTTAAAGTTCAACATTTTGTACTGCCATTTTGAAATTTCGAGGTTACATAACCTCAAACTTTAACCTTGAATATCTCTGTATTCCAACTTGTATTCCAAAAATATAAATTAATACGCATTTCTTTCTTAACATTGCCCGACGACAAACCCCCCCCCCCCCCGCTATTCTAGTCCCGGAATTGACGCCAGCTAATCTGGCAACCCTACATAAAGCCGAGTTTTTCGAGCGTCATATAGGGTTTCATTCGATACAACCCCAGATGCATAAGTAAAATAGTTGACAAGGGACCCTATTTTTGAAATCATTCGACTGGCGTCGAACACTCTTTACTACTCAAAAATGACGCCAGCCGAATGATCGTCGAACGATTTAAAAAATAGGGCCCTCAATCAGTTGATCGGCTGAATGAAAAATGCCCTTGTCCAGTTGATGGAAAAGGAAAAGTAAGCAATGCTAAAAAATCTACAAACCTCAAGGAACGTATCATAGTCCGCGCATGGGAAGGCGGGGAAGTGGCACTTCGGCGAGACTGAGTCGGTGAAGAACTTGTAGGCGCGGCGGTGGTTGCACAGCGAGCGGCCCTCGGGCGACGCCGCCGCCCACGGCAGCACCAGGTCCGACACCGCGCCCACGAACCTGCCCACCACAACACATCACCATCACACATTTCTTTTATTGTCCCCACTGCTGGGGCATAGCCTTCCTTATGGGTGGATAAGGAGGATGAACCATAACCCACCACGCGGTCCTAACTATAAACGACTGCAAATGCAGCTGGGGCACCAAGGAACTCGAGGTAGTAAATCAAGGCCGACACGACGACTGTCATGACAGCAGCGTGACATATTATTAATGGCTTTTTAGCTACCTAATCGTACTTTAACGCATGCTGCAGGTTCTTTTTGACTTTTCAGAATACGTGCCAGCCTCCTGATTACGTAACTTTGTTGCTAACAATTCTTGTTTGAATTGGATTGAAACCGTTTGAAATTACTTCGTCAGTTTCATTTATTAGGTAACTATTATCAACAAAACTGTTAAATTTCATTAATTTCAAACGGTTTCCATCGATTTCAAAGGAGAATTGTTACGTAATCAAGGGGCAGATCCTTAAATATTTTTTTATTGAATGGTGGTGGTCACAGCCATACCTAGCTGCGTTTTTTTTTTCCACGACACGATTCTTTATATGTAGGTACTACATAGTTTCTGATTAGGTCTATAAACGTGCATAAATACACATACAATTACATAAGTCCATGGATATAAACAAACGTACAAGTTGGAGCAGCCATGCTGCACCCTTCCCCCGTTGGGGTAGAAGTCGACGTGGCCCAGCGGCTGCGCGGCGCCGAGGCCGCCGAAGATGAGCGTCTCCCCGTTGGAGTGGATCACATCCAAGAAGACGTGCATAAAATATGATATAAACAAACTTACAAGTTGGAGCAGCCGTGCTGCACCCTTCCCCCGTTGGGGTAGAAGTCGACGTGGCCCAACGGCTGCGCGGCGCCCAGCCCGCCGAAGATGAGCGTCTCTCCGTTTGAGTGGATCACGTCCACGAACTTGGCGTCGCCGCGGTCCAGCCGCGCGCGCGGGTCTTGGAACTCGAACAGGGGACCCGCCGGGTCCAGCCCTACGGTGCGATTACATTGTGATTACTACCTATGAAATGGAGGAAGGTAGCACCTAGTAGGATGGCCGAATGGAAGATCTCCCTCCGGACTGGGTGGAGCCCGGAGACAACGATCCGACCGAACTTGATTGGAATTTGGCGATTTGCCCATCCCAGAACAGCTGATTGCTCAGTTGAAGTGGCAGTGAGCGGGTTACATAGCGAGAAGAACCGATGGCCGTCGGGGCGGGGTGGTTCTTGAATGGCTCGCGCTCACCGGACGACGCTGCGTGGGTAGGCCCCCGACAAGGTGGACCGACGATCTGTGGGTTTACCGACCAGGTGCCGTCGACTTCGCCGTCAGCTTAATTTGACAGATGGGTGTAATGCATTGCTACTTTTCTTTGGTAAGTTTTTATTTGTACCAAATATAAGCAGCAATGTATATCATCCATCTGTCAAATGAAGCCGACGGCGAAGTCGACGACACTTGGGCGGTAGGGCCCCTGGTGAAGGTCGCGGTGCGCCGCTGGATGCGGGCAGCACAAGACTAATCGTCGTGGTAATCCTTGGAGAAGGTCGTACCTAGCAGTGGGTGTCGTGTGACTACTGATATAATGATGACATCAAATAAATAGAAGCGAAAACTTCAGTATTGTCTGGCAGTAAAGTTACCTGTGATTCTGCTGATATTTTTTAATTGGGATCCAGCAAACCCTGCTACATGAGCACCCAAGCTGAATCCGATCAGATGTACGTCTTCAAACCTCAAGTCTATGTGTTCTGCTAGGCCTGCAAAAACGAAATGGGGATCCATTATTTATAGTTCTACCACGGAATATATAATAGTCATCATCATCATGTCCTCCTCACCGTATCCGGCGACGGCGACCCTTAAAAGTTGAGCTGATTTTTGTGATGTGCTCGAATGTGACTAGCGAAGCCAAATTTCGACTTGAAAACACGATCACAAGGCGCACAGTGCAGCTGGCCTGAGACGTATTATAGGTGTATAAGCAGGTAGGCATAAGTCGAGTCTTTCGTGTTTGGCAGCTTAAATCTATCGCCGCAGGGCTTCAAATCTCATAATCCAGTATCAACATGCCAGAGTCATCTGTGCGTGAATATTTTAAGTAGGTACTAAACGTACAGAAGCCCATCCGCGTGAGGTACAATCAAATAATACTTAGTTAAGCTATTCTCGCTGCACGGCAATAAAGTACAATTTCAAATTATACAGAGCAGCGTGCCTCTTATTATAAGCGCCTTCGAAGCGCTTCTCTTACTCGTAGCTCTGACTAAACCGACACATGACAACCCTCGTGCACTGGCTCGATTGAGTCAGTCGCGAGCAGTAGGCTAATATAAAAGTTTAAGCGCGGAGTGAGACCCCCTGGCATAGTAGAATCAAATGCCCCTGGTTCTACCGACAAAGGCTTGTCTTTTTATTTCATTCAAATTACCTTCTAACAGCATTGCAAGCTGCTTCCCTACAAGCCTCGTGTTGGCAGCAGCACGAAGATAATTTGGCATAGTTGCACCGCCTTCCCAATCAACGCATACCACGTTGCATTCTTCCTACAAACAATAATTTTCCTTTAGTGTCTGCAAACAATATTATAAATAAATACATATTTTAATATGTGCTTTTATGAATAAAATTGTTTGAATAAAATTGTGAATGGTAGAAGCGTATTTGCATCTTCATGCAGCACCTATCACTACCGCTTATCAACATCACCAGTTATGGATTTATTTCTGGTTGGATTTATCAACTTACCCAACTTCAATTTGAATGAACGCGATTCCATTCCAGGCCTCTTTCACGACGTCATTAGTGATTATTATAATTAATATACTGACCACAGCCATCAAAGCGGAGCGCATCTCGTAGACCCAGACGTTGTCGCAGTTGGAGCCGAAGCCGTGCACGATGACGCGCGTGGGGCGCGCCGCGTCGAACGCGCGCGCCGCCCAGCCCCACGCCGCCGACATGTTGCCGGCCGACACCGCCAGCAGCGGCTGGTCCCCTCTGGACACACACGGAACTTTATCACAGAATATATAGGTAATTAATAGTAGGTACTTAACGTACAGTCTGCGCGAGGACAATGAAATAATAAGCTACTCTCGCTCCACGGCAATAAAGAAAAAAATGCACAGCATCGCGTGCCTATTATTATAAGCACCTCCGAAGCGCTTCTCTTTCTGTCGAGTAGCTCTGTCTCAACCGACACATGACACCCCTCGTGCGCTGGCTCGACTGAGTCGCGAGCAGTAGGCTAACATAAAAGTTTAAGCGCGAAGAGAGACCCCTCTGACTTTATTATAATGACGCGCTAAGATATATGTATAGGTTCAAGAATCACTAATCAAGGTGTACTTAAACTGATTCTAATACTTATGCCCAAAACTATGAGTTGGAAGAATATGAAGGTACCTGCTGAGTGTGGAGTACATGAGGAAGTGCGTGCCGACCTCCTGCGGCGGGCTGGGCAGCGTCTCCAGGTACGCGAACGGGCCGGCATCCTCGAAGCACCCGAAATCGCCGTAGCACACGCTGCCCTGAGATCTCTTAATCCTGGAAACATGCGTTGTCATCTATTAGAATACTTTGTATTCTCCGAACTTTTAATTACTTAGTTTATTAGGCGTGATGGCTGTCTCTCCTTGTCACCACAGTATTGAGAGATGAAGGAAGTATGTGTGGTAGGATAAAAATAATAGAGAGAGACTATGTAACTTTCTCAATCAGAAATGAGAAGATCCGTAGGAGGACTAAAGTAACTGACATCGCTCGAAGGATTGCTCAGCTGAAGTGGCAGTGGGCGGGACACAGCGAGAAGAACCGATGGCCTTTAATGGGGCGGAAAGGTTCTGGAATGGCGACCGCGCATCGGACGACTCCGTTGGTAGGCCCCGACATAGTGAGGGTGAATGTCGCGGGCAGCGCTGCCTGGAGCGATCGTCGTGGAGATATTTAGGGAAGGTCTATACCTAGCAGCAGATGATGTAAGATTGGCAAGTTCTTAAGAAAAAAAAATTAAATTGCAAATTTAAACTTTATTTCAGTAAAATTACGGATTGTCAAAACATTAAATGATAATAACCTGTATTTTTGCATATCTGACTTTTATTAGAAAACACTATATTTACGAATCCAACTATATTTACGAATACAAAAAATACAGCGTAGATGTTACTTTTTTTAGTTGGATTTACATTCATAATCAAAATATAGTTGCATAAGGTATCAAGCAAAAAGTAAGGAAAGTATGTAATTAGCAATTTTGCTAAAGCAACCAAATAAATTAATATTTTGGTCAGTACCTAAAGTAAAAAAAAATGTGAAAATTAGTTGCATTAATTTACAAAATGACAACTAGCCATTTAATCTAACGATCAAAAGAAGAAAGAACGCTATTGCAAATTATCTCCCTTAATTTTACTGAACTACCTGCCGGGCGATATTCTTCCCGATTTTAACCGGTAAAGTTTGCTCTAGATTATAATGGACAATAATAGCTTTGAATAGAATACTTGTAGTAAATGTTGAACAAACACAAGGCTATCAACAATCATTCTTGAAATTTGTCGACTTCATTGTACTAAAGATCGCAACGCAAGTCACCTCCCTTATTAAAACGAAGAAACTAGGTACCTAGTTACCTAAGTCAATATAAACTTCTTAGAACGTGTTTAGTACCTATATACCTGCTAGAATAACGTATTTACAGCGGACGGTTTTATTCACGGGTACAGCTAAGATACCGCTAGCGTGTGAAACATACATAAATAATATGCGCATTCTAAACATGCTTTAAAAGTGCTATAATTGCTTTCTATACGAATCGTACGAGTTTGTAATAAATAACTAATGATGCTAGGAACGTAGTTCAACAAGGCTTTCTTTTACCCTTGAATAAATAAAATATAAGCCGCAAAAGAAAATGAAATGATTTAAAATTCAACTTGAAACAAATGAAAAGATCGCGACTATACTTCATCATCATCATCATCATATCAGCCACACGACACCCACTGCTGGGTATAGGCCTCCCCTAAGGATCTCCACGACGATCGGTCCTGCGCTACCTGCATCCACTGGCTTTCCGCGACCTCCACCAGATCGTCGGTCCACCTTGTCGGGGGCCTACCCACGGAGCGTCGTCCGGTGCGCGGTCGCCATTCCAGAACCTTTCTGCCCCAACGGCCATCGGTTCTTCTCGCTATGTGTCCCGCCCATTGCCACTTCTGCTGAGCAATCCTTCGAGCGATGTCGGTTACTTTAGTTCTCCTGCGGATCTCCTCGTTTCTGATTTGATCACGTAGAGAAACGCCGAGCATGGCTCTCTCCATTGCACGCTGAGTGACCTTGAGCTTCCTTATGAGACCCATAGTTAGCGGCCACGTTTCACTGCCGTAAGTCATCACTGGCAACACACACTGGTCATAGACTTTCGTCTTGAGACACTGAGGTAAGTCGGACGAGAAGATTTTTCGAAGCTTCCCGAATGCTGCCCACCCGAGTTGGATTCGACGAGAGATCTCTTTCTCGAAGTTGGACCTACCTAACTGGACTGACTATACTTCCGACTATACTATATTAATATTTAATTGCATGCAAACCGCTCCAGTTAACATAATGGTAATGAAAAATCTGTAAGTATCTATAGCACAGACCATACAATAAGTACTTATCTATAGTTACCTATTTTTCTAGATGTTATTTAAACATTTAGTAACATTTTGTTAAGTAACGCGGCGTGTGATGAGCAGTAGGCTGATTAGTCAATGCAAAAAACGTGAACAATAGGAAACAGTTACGGTTGAATGGGAAGTGCTGAATTTACTTTCATTTGCCAAGTTTTCCTTAATCAGCTGTGGATTGTAACGTTTTATTACCTAATTTGATTCTGGTTAGGTAATATGAATGTTGATTTGGATTTAATAGAGATTACATGGAGATTACATACTACTACTAAGTAGTAGGTAATAGGTACTAGCTAGATTTTAATGAAGCGCTTTTTACCCGACTGCAAGAGTGTTATGTTTTTAGAAGTCTTTTGTTATAGCTTTACAGTTGTACAAGTAGAATATTTTTCTTCTTCATCATCATTCTTTGTAGCAGATACCGGTTTCCTCATAGTCTTAATTTCCTTTGGTTTTGTAAATTCATTGTTTAGAATCGAACTGTCATAGACCTAATAGGTAGTTATTTCTGTCAGAAAAATCCCGCACGTGCTACAAGCTACGAAAAGAAAACTCAATGCTACGGTTTTCTAAAAAAAAACCGGGAGACGGGAGATTTTTGTTTTCAGGGCACGGTTCCGGGAGTTTCCCGGATGTCCGGGAGTGGTGGCAACCCTAGGGTTGACTAGTCAGGGAACCCTGACTAGTCAGAGAACGCAACAGGGCCCCAAGTCTACTATTGTTAACGGCATAATCGTGTTTCAATCGTGTTTCGTTTTAGGGTTTGAGAAACAAGAACTGTGTCAAAAATCAATTACCTACAACTCAAGCACGATTGAAACACGATTATGACGTTAACAATAGTAGTCCTACGCGTACGCAAAAAAAACCGCAAATCGATGTACAGCAAAGCCCTTTGGTACACGTATACTTGAGGTAAAAGCAAAATTTTGGACCCGCAGTTCCTAAAAATTCTTCCCTTAGGAAAGGAGTTATGGCGTCATCTTTTTTTTGTATGGGAATTTTTTTTAAACCTATCGTGCATGGTGTCGAATGAAAGGGCTTGCTGAGCTGGTTCTATAAATATATCACATCATTATATTTCAGCCACTTGTCTTAAATTAAACCAAAAAACATTTTCAAAACATACCAAGTTTGGGTTCCTTTAGATCCGATTTGGTTGAACTGTTTCTTGTAAAATACACCTTAAGAGTTACATAATATCCTCATATCAAAACACAAGAAAGTAATTTTTAAAATATCTAAATTTAGTATTTTTTTCAAATTTTTGCCCAAACTTACGTTTGTATGGGATTTTTGGAAATTGATTTTTGGTTTAATTTAAAACAAGTACTGAAATGTAATTATGTGATATATTTTTAGAAACAGCTCAGAAAGCCCTTTCATTCGATATCACACAAGATAGGTTTTAGAACAGTATTTTTTTTAAATAAATATAATCACTTTATGAAAGCTTTGAAATCATGAAAAAATAAAAAAATAATACTAAATATCAATATTTTCCAAATGGCTTTCTTGAGGTTAGATATGAGAATATTACAGATCATTTGAGGTATATTTTATGAAAAATAATTCACCCATATTGTATCTGTAGGAGCCCAAACTTGGTATGTTTTGAAAATGTTTTTTGGTTTAATTTAAAACAAGTGGCTGAAATATAACGATGTGATATATTTTTGGAACCGGCTCAGCAAGCCCTTTCATTCAATACCATACACGATAGGTTTTAGAACAAAACATTCTTTTTTCTCATACAAAAAAAAGATGACACTATAGCTCCTCTCCTAAGGGAAGAATTTTTAAGAACTGCGGGTCCAAAATTTTGTTTTCACCTCAAGTATACATGTACCAAACGGCTATACTGTACATCGATTTGCGGTATTCCATTGATTTTGAGCTCGTAGAACACCCACTATAGCAGACTTGGGGCCCTGTTGCGTGTCCTGACGCACAGAGCACAGAATAACTAAGGCCGGGTCCATAGCGCGTATTTTGCCCTACACAATCAACAAAACATTTGTTTCGCGAAACAAAACCCTCATACGTTTTCATTTTTTTTGTTGAATGTTGAGATGTTTTTGTTGATTGTGTAGAGCAAAACATGCGCTTTAATAGTACACCTAAGCGACATACGGGCGGCGGCGCGGTGAGCGAATCTCTCTTCGGGCTCATCGCGCCGCCGCCCGCCCCGCCAGTCTCTATTTTGCGTGACCGTCGTACTTCTGCAAGCCTAGTTACCTGGTCCTTGCCCTCTTGGCCTCCCACTCCAGCATGGAGGTGCGCACGGCCGCCAACAAGGCGACGTCGTTGCGCTCGTCCTCCGCCTCCTGCACCGCCGTCGCTGGCCGCCCCGCGCCCCTCCATGCTTCTAGTTCCGCATCTGGAATAAATTGATGCTTATTGTAGTTAGTTACATTACAATCCTTAGATTTTTTTGTTACTATAACCAGGGATTGAAAAACATTTTATCGGTAAATTTACCGGTAAAAATAACGTTAAAAATATTTTAACGGTAAAATTAGCGTTAAACTTTACCGGTACATATACCGGTTAAATTATCGCTAAAAAAATAACGTTATTAATTGGAATAACGTTAATTTTAAAGATAAACGGTAAAAAAGTAAGAAATAACGTTAAAAATTAACTTTATTTACTGAAATAATGTTAATTTCAATGTAACGTTATTTAAATTAACGTTATTTATTGTAATAACGTTAATTTTAAAATTAACGCTAAAAAAGTAAAAAATAACGTTACATTTAAAAATAACGTTATCATTCCCTGCCTATAACATCCCATCAGACAAAACTACTTTTAAGCACGTTTTAAGCCAGTGGTTCCCAATTAGTTTTTTCTGCGTAACCATGGACGAAAGATGTTGAAAGTAAGAAAGAAGTTGAAGTTGAAATTTTCACAGATGATGTATTTCTGTTGCCGCTATAACTACAAATACTAAAATCAGAATAAAATAAATATTTAAGAGGGGCTCCCATACAACAAACGTGATTTTTTCCGTTTTTGATACGGAACACTTCGTGCGCGACTCCGACTCGCACTTGGCCGGTTTTTTAATGTTTACTACCTCAGTACCTACTCTACTCCGCCATTAATGGATCGATTTGGAAAATTCTTTATTTACTTATTTCAAAGAATTTATAGTTAGGTACCTACGTACTTCCAGATAGGTCCCATTTTTTTAAATTTAGAAATCGGTTTAGTAATTTTCAGGTATGAAATACTTACCTACTGTCATTATCGTAACATAACTAAAGTAAAACTTATTGCTTTATAGTCTGGATCTAATACCTAATTGTTTCTTGAGATGATGTGACTTCTGTACTCGTAGCACGAACAGCTATCGAGAACAAAAATACTCGATATAGTGGTTGTCTATAAGTAATATTGCGCTTTTCCGGTTTTCAGCGGGTACATACCTACATGTACAAACTCATATGACAAAATTGCACTACTTAGGTACTTACCTATTGATTTTAATTGCGCGCTTTTTTTCTAGATAAAAGTTCATAAGGGTGCTACGGGTACAAGAGCATATTGCGTGCGGTTTCAGAGCAGCGCCTGTCTGTAGTAGTACACATTATGGCAATACGCCTACGGAATAATAGTATTCAGATTGTTCAAAATAAAAATAGTTCGCAAGGAAAATATTCCTTTTGAATTATTGATGAGTTTATGCAATCTTACGTACTTACGTAACTTAATAAATGTGAATGTGATGAAAGGATTGCAATAAATATTTGAGAGTAGGTACTAAGTACAAAAGACACAACACAGGCCTTGTTAGATTCATGTAACAAGCAAGTCGTGTCGACACCGCGGAGCCTTCTTTCTCAACAATACAAAAACTCAATGGAGGCTAATGTTCATGGATGAGTCGCTTTTATAAATTGCGATCATGCGCTGTACCGAAAATAAAATCTCTTATCTCACAAAAGAAGGCGAGTTCCAAATTGTTGTACTATCCCCGTCAATTGGTAATGCGCTGGAACCTTGTCAAATTAACATACAAATCATCGTCATCCGCAACTAAAAATGACAAAAAACAGTAAAATTCTCATAGGTAATATAATATATTAATTATTGAATTCTTATTTTCAATGAGAAAGGGTCTAGGTATATGAAAAAATTACAATAGTTTTTCGTTTTTGAGGTTAAAGTCATGGCCGCCAGGCGCATTACCAATTGACGTGGATAGTACCTATAAGGTCATTATAATTGAGCTATAGAGCGGCGAGATTGCTCATGCAGTCATGCACATTATTATTTTCTAAAAGACCGCTTGTCTTGTTGGCGTATCGAATGACCTACTTATTTGGTAGTTATATTTGCCATTTTTTTTTAAATTTAACAATTAAAGTATTTGGTTGGTTAATCAGGCAGGAATACAAAAATACCGGCCGGACTCTAGATATTGTGACCTATTTGGAGACACAAAAATAAAGCACCTCGCTTGTTTTACTGCGAACTTGCATTCAAAACGTGAGTGTTGAGTGGGTAACCATGTCGCTTCGTAGCAGTCTCCGGGTGAACGACTGAGGCACAAACTGAAGCCACTTTTTGTCGTCAGAGACCTTGATATGGCGGGCCATTGTAGGGCAGTATGTAGCCCGTACGAGGCCAACTACGGACGAAAGCAGGCCGGTCCCATCGCGAGAATGGTGGGAAATCTGAGATCCACTTGATGATTCAATGTTAATAATTATTCCTTGAAAGTTTTAATGTCTGCACTGGGATGACTTTTTTTCACATCATTAGTTTAGTTTGCTTAGTTGGAGCCGTTTGTCCATTCAGTAGATTATGTTGTTGTTTGCCTGAGAGAACCTAATTTATTATAAATTAGTAAGGTTCGTATTTGTTGGCAATCCCACCAAAGAAATGTCAATAAAAGCAGGTTGGTTTGGTTTTCAATCAGATGAATAATCTTTTCAGATCTTTTCAGTTTGAAAACTATACCTAGGTAAGTGAATCAAGTCTCAATTACTAATTGTTTGGAATTTTTCCAGAATGAATCTAAAAATGGTGGTTCAAGTGACGATAAGGCCGAAGGTGAAAATATAATTTGCCTCAAATCTTCTGTTCCATTTTTCGACTCGTTCAAAAATATTATGCACTCGTTTACATTTTCATGCAGACCATATGATACTACAATGCTCAAGACTTATGTAATATTTCTGTAGGCCATGTGGTCGGGAAAGCCAGAATGATTTTGTCAACATTCGAATGTACACAGGGTTACATAACACATTGTGTGTATTGCTTGAGCGCAACTCGATATTGGTATTGGCTTTGGGGCACTCAACTACTTTTTATAAATATTTTGCTTTGAGAAAAAGTCGGTTATGTGTGCATGTATGTAAAAGTAGGAAGTAATTTACTAAAGCTATCAAGATAAACTAACAATGACAATATACTTAGGTTCACTTTGATTTGATTTAACGCGAGGCGGCCGCATGAGGCTGGATAATGGAAAATCGATTGTGTCTTATTTTGTCTGGTTTGTGATGACGGGATAAACTTTCGCGTTGCATTTTATTAGATTAATATCACATGTATTTTAACGTCGTGAAGAGCTAGGTGTTAGGTGTTATTAACCTGTGGTCTCCAATTTGTATTAAAATTTTGCTACTGTCATTATTGCAAAGCACACGTTGTCTTTATCCTGGAACATTATGGGGTATCTAGTTAGAACTAATATTGGTTAGTAGCACAACCGCTTTGACCTAACCTTCCAAACCATCGCGAGGTGTAACTTCTTTTATTTATTTATTTATATTTATTTATTGCATACATGTAACACACTTACAAGATAAGACTTATAATAGCTATACATGCACCCGGCGAGGGTATAGCAATTTTAGTAAATTTTACTTACTTAATTATAATTCAATATTTTTTTCCTTAATTTTACAAAATATTGTTAATACATAAGACTAGTAGGAACTACAAATTTTAATATAGTTGTACTTAATGAATTTCTTAAATCTATTTTAACTTATCACAAAAAAATTCTTCTATTGTATAATAACATTTTTGTAATAATAATGACTTTAATTTGTTGGTAAATAATTTTGAGTCTTTTGTTTCTGTCATAGATGGGGGTAGTTTATTAAATATTTGTATGGATTTATAATAAGGGCTGCTTTTAAATAATTCTAATTTTGGTTCTGGTAGTATGAGTTTGTTTTTCCTTCGCTCACTTTTAACTTTTTCATAAAGGATTTTATTTTTATGGACAAATGTTGCTGTTTCTAAAATATATATTGATGTTAAAGTTAATATGTTGTGTTTAATAAAATACGGTCTACAACTCACTCTTTGCCGAATGTTTACAATAATGCGGAGGCATTTCTTTTGTATTATAAATAGATCCTTAACATGGGTACTATGGCCCCACATTACGATTCCGTATTTAAGCCACGCGTATGCATACGCATAGTATGCGGATAATGCACATTTTGTATTTGTATTTAATTTAATTACACTAAGGCCGTAAACAAATTTAGAGAGTTTGTTTTTTATTTTAGCAACATGACTTTTCCAGTTAAGGTTTGTGTCTATTGTTAGACCTAACAAGTTAAAATCTGTTACTTCTTTAATATTTAGTGTATTCGATATTTTATTGAGGTTTAGTGGACTTTTTTGATAGGGTCTGAATTGTATTAGTTTGGATTTATTGCAATTTGTTTCTAGATTATGTTTTTGGAGCCAAGAGTTTATGTTTCTAAGGGTTTGGTCTATGTTCTCTAAATTTGGTTTGTTTTTAGGACATTCGAATAATACGGATATGTCATCAGCAAATAATACACAAAGTTGATTACAAATTTTGGGAAGGTCATTAATGTAAATTATGAAAAGGATGCATCCGACGACACTTCCTTGAGGTATAGACCAGTTGGTAGTTGTTATTTCTGAATCTATGCTACGCAGGTCACCACTTTCTTCATCGAAATGTTCTATTTGTACTAATTGTTTTCTGTTGTTGAGGTAAGATTTGAGCCACTCGTAAGCTTGACCTCGGATGCCTAGACTGGAGAGTTTTGAAAGTAGTATGGAATGAGATACCCTATCATATGCCTTCGACATGTCTAATAGGAGGCCCACAGCATAACTTTGGTTCCTTATATAATTTAAAGCTTCTTGTATATACTTGTAAACTGCTTGTGTTGTAGTTCTGTGTTTTCGGAAGCCGTATTGGTTGTTGTCTAGCAAGTTGTATTTTTCCAAATAACTATTTATTCTGGTAACCATGGCTTTTTCAAAGATTTTGGATATTGTAGAAAGTAGGGCAATCGGCCGGTAGTTACTTGGATCATCTGATTTACCTCCGTTTTTTAGAATAGGTATTACTTTTGCTATTTTTAATTTTTCAGGAAAGATGCCTTCTAAGAAGGATTGGTTTATAAGGAATGTTAATATCGGGGTCAGTTCAATGCTACATAGTTTTATTAGGGCAGGTGGTATTTCATCTACTCCACAGCTGTATTTATTGGGAAGCCCACGGATTATATTTGAAATTTCGGTTTCAGTCACGGGGCTTAGGAACATAGTGTTCAAGGGGGTACTAAGCAAAGGTAGATCATTAATTGTATTTTTGTTTTGTTGTGTATTAGTATTACCAACCGCAGAAAAGTATTTATTAAATTGATGAGCTACTTTTTCTGGTGTTTTTATATGTGTATTATTTATTTTTAATGTTATTTGTTTATGCTTTTTGCTACTGTTTTGTTTAGTAATTTTATTTATTATATTCCACATTGTTCTTGTTTTATTGGAGGATCGCGTCATTTGTTTAGAATAGTGAAGTTTTTTAGATATTTTTACACTGCTTTTGAGCCGTTTAGTGTATTTTTTGAAATGATTGTTAAGAATTTCATCTTTTGTTTGATTGACCAATGCTTTGAGTAGACGTTTGTGTGTACATGATATTTTTAAGCCTTTTGTTAGCCATGCAGATTTTTGTTTTTTCCGTATTCTTACATTTTGTTTAGGGATAGTATTGTCCAGGATATCTTTTATTTTTTTATCGAATATATTGTAGTTTTGGTTAATATCGTGTTTTTGAGAGATGAATTTGCTCCAGTCTATTTGTTGCAATTGTGTTTTAAACATAGTAATATTATTTTGATTTCTGTAATTTCTAAATATTTTGTTTGTTGCATTCTTACTTGTATTACTGTTTGTTTTATTTTGGTCAAACGTATATATTACTGCCCTATGATCTGAGAAACCAAGATCTTCAACGGCAATGTGGGCTTTCTTGTAGTTAGTAAATACTAAGTCTATACCCGTGCTACTTGATGGAGTTACTCTAGTTGGTTTATCAACTATTTGATGTAGATTATATTCAAGCATCAAGTTTACTAGTCTTTGGTATTGATTATTTTTTTCCATATGGTTTATATTAAAATCTCCTACTATTGCCACGTGCTTGTTAGTTGATCTTAATTTTGGTAATAGCAAATTTAAAAAATCAAAGAACTGTTCTATTTCCCTGTCTTTTCTATACAAGCTTACTATTAAGAAATTTGAAAATAACTCTACGGCACAGCACTCGATGATGTACTCTCTAGAGAGTTCTGTAATGTCTGGTCTATTTTTATATTTAAATCCTTCTTTCAGTAGAATTGCAGCACCTCCTCCCCTTAGTTTATGCCGACAGTATGCCGCAGCGAGTTCGTATCCATCCACGTGTACCAGTGAACGTTGTTCTTCTTTGATCCAGGTTTCAGATAAACAAAGTACTGGGTAATTTTTCTCATTTGTTAAGTTTTCTAGTATATGTATTTTGTTTTTTATACTTTGTACATTTTGGATAAATATATTAATAGTTTCGAAATGAATGGATTGGAGTTTTCTGAGACTGTTTGTTTCCATTCTTTAGTGTATTTTCTGTAATGCAATTACTGAGTCGATTTGTGTGGTTTTCACCTCCAATGCTTTGTATTTCTTCTGTTTCTGTCTCTTTGAATTCTTTTCCATTTATGATGAGTTTGTTATCGCGTATAATAGCATGTTTGCCTTTCTTTTTCTCCTCCTGTTGTGTCCATCTTAGATATTGACGCTTTTTCATTTCTGTTTCGTCTAAAAGCGGTGCTATGGCTAATCCTGTTTGAAAGAAGTAGCTTTTGTTGTTTAGTATATGTCTGGTCGTGCTTTTACTTAGTAGCTCGATGACTAATGGTCTACTGTTCCCTCTTTTACCTAGCCTGGTAAAGTCTTCTATGTAGCCGTCCAGATCGAGATTAAGAATGCCACGAAATATTTTTATGACACGTTCGTAAATTTCGTGATCGTTTTCCCATTCGGTTTCTTGCAGCCCATATAGTACAAACTTCTTGTCTTTATCAGACTTATTTTGCTGAGACGATATATAAGTATGATTGCAAGTCTTTTCCTTCTCATTTTGCTGTTGTAATAATAACGTTATTTCGTGTTTTAATTTGTTTTTTTCATTTTGTAATTCTTCTATAATTTTTGATATTTGTTTCATTTCTTCATTCAGTTTTTCTTGTTTCTCTGTAATTTTATCAATGTTAAGTGTATAATCCAGTTTAAAAGCAGTCAATGCATTATGAATTTCTTGTTGAATTAAGAATTTTATCTCTGAAGTCAAACTTTCTTTGATTTCTTTAAAGGCAGTTGTTGAGTTTTTTTCTAATTTTAAATCCAACAATAAGCTAATTTCTTGCAGACTTGGTGGTGCTGGGCTTGCAGATTTGTTTAGTAGTTCTTCAAGTTGTAAGGAGTTATTCATAGTATCGCCCAGTAAGCTTTGGTCTTGGAAGACTTGTTCATCTATGGATGTTTCAGAGCTACGTGACGTTTCATTTGGATTCTTAGTATTCTTTCTTTGTCGCAATGTAATATTTGCTTCACATTGATATTTTTCTGTTGATGAGCAATTTTGAAACCTAGTAGTGGGAGTGTTCGTGTTGTCTTTTTTTGGTTTCGAGCTTTGGCACTGAGAACACGTCCACTTTTTTTTGTGTTCAGAGGTCATTGTATTTCGAAATCGGGCTTCGGAGACATTTGCGCAATCAAGGTCATAGTAAAGTTTGCAGTTCACACAAATTAAATACTGTCTAATCGTTATCGCTTTTAGACATCTAGCACATTTTGTATTTGTGACAGGTGGTGCCATTTTTATAATTCTTATGTTTCTTTTTACTGTTATTAATAAAATTGCTATATGGCTCTAAATTCCATATCTAGAAAATTTTTTGCCAACAAAAACTTCTTCGGATCTCAGGATCGAACTGCGGGCCGCAGAGGTAAGAACGCCGTACGAAAGTCGTGCTTCTGACCGATGCGCTACTCGTACATTACTTTGGTTGACGAATTTGTGGGTCAGTATACGCAAGAAAGCTTTTTTGAAAAGAGTTCGTTAAGAATGCGTTATTTGAATCTTTTAGGAACGCACTTTTTCACTTTTTTCAATCACTTTTCTTTATTTAACTATTTCTTAAATTATATTTGTCGTTTTAATTAGTATGTTCACTTTTTTTTGCGTATTTAACTGTTTGTTTACATTTTAAGCACTGTTTTTGTATGTCAGTATATTTTTGTAATTTTCACTTTGATGCAGAAGCCTTTTTTTGAGATAACGTTTGTACGGATGTATTAAGTTATTTTTCACTTTATTATACGTTTGTTTGATAATAATTAACACTTTCCTATTTTTCCTTCTAATTTAAATACGGAGCCTATCTGTACTTGACGCACACTAATATTGAAATTTTAAAATAAGTACTTACATCTAGCAAGCGCAAGAGATGTCGCCGCGAGGAGAACGGCGAGCGTTCGCCAGGCTTGCGTCGCCATCCATGCGCTCGAGCATTCACGACAACGACCCTCTGCGAACAAGGAAATAATTAACTTATTAATGACTTGGACCATTATCAGTATTTTGCTGTGATTTAACATCAAACAATAACTTTGTTGGACTGGTAGAACCTATGGACAGGACATGCCATGCCACCACAGACGAGAGCTTACAATGATACCAATATTTTATATGGCGACGAAAAAAAAAGCACAGTAAAAAAATTGGTAGTACTTATTCCAGTTCCTTTTGATTTATTATTTACTTGTCTTCCTCTATTTTTATTCATACCTATTTAATATCAAAATGGGTAAACATACCTAAGTATAAAAAAATGCAATCTTACCTAACAAATAAATCGTTTCATTAGACAATGTCAAATTTTATTCGTTATCCTACAATTGACCTGTGTGAGTGGGTCATCATATCAGCCGCACGACACCCACTGCTGGGTATAGGCCTCCCCTAAGGATCTCCACGACGATCGGTTCTGCGCTGCCCGCATTCAGTGGCTTCCGGCAATCTTCACCACATCGTCGGTCCACCTTGTCGGGGGCCTACCCACGGAGCGTCGTCCGGTGCGCGGTCGCCATTCCAGAACCTTTCCGCCCCAACGGCCATCGGTTCTTCTCGCTATGTGTCCCGCCTATTGCCACTTCAGCTGAGCAATCCTTCGAGCGATGTCGGTTACTTTAGTTCTCCTGCGGATCTCCTCGTTTCACGCAGGGAAACGCCGAGTCTCTCTCAACTCCTTATGTGTCAGTGAGCCTGTAATGTCCTATTTTTATGCCCGAAAAAAATGCTCTTTACGCATCTACCGCCTGCAAATTGACCAGGCGGATCCACTTAGGCGGCAGGCAACCCATCCACGGATCAGTGGTATGAGTATTCCACTTTTTCGTGTGTGGAGCTCGCCAGGAGGGGGCTACTGCACCACCCTCCTTGACGCCTTCCGTGATCCCATCCATGATCCAGCCACTAGTAGGCTCGATGGGAGACTGTAACATATACCGACCAGTATTTTTTGTTAATGATGTAGGTACTACCTACCAAAACATGAGTGTGCCAATACTTCTGGGGCTGTAACATCCTATTAGAGTATATGTGCTACTCAACTGCTACGCGTGAGGCCGTGGTGAGGCGTACGGACTATATTGCCCTGCATGTTACACACCGGTAATTTGTGAATAGACCGGCTTCGTCATCGGCCATTGACTACGCACCGCAGATACGACAGCGCGCCGGAACGAAACAATTTTTCTCTGAGAGGACTGCAGTATTTCGTATTGTTTTTTGTTTTTCATATTTACTGAAATAAATAAATATAAATAAATGGCGCCAATACAGTTTACATGCGGGGGTTGTCGTAAAAAGTGCAGTACTAATGATAATTTAAAATGCGCTGAATGCATGAAATTTTACGACCTTGAGTGTGCAAGTATTTCAGTTCACTTTTTTAGAAATTCCATGACTAAAACCAATAAAAGTCAATGGATTTGCAATGAATGTACTGGCAGGCAGCCGAAAGCTAGCAGCAATACTGACACGCCCGTTCGAGCGCTCCAAGCTGATTTTACTGGGAAACCACCACAGAGTGTCGACTCGAAGAACTGTGCTGATTTTGATAACGTGACTATTCGTAAGTCTCATCAAAACCGATTTGAGATGGATTCTTCACATTCTGGTCATGATGATGACATCGTCTCTGCAATTAGCGAAAGAGTTCTGAACTCCATCAAAACCGAGCTGCCGTTACTGCTTACCAAGACATTAAAACAAGAATTATTGCCTATTCAAAAAGAGTTACAAGACTTCAGAGCATCTCTTGATTTTTTCAATACCAAGTTCGAAGAGATGAAAAGTGAGTTGAACATAGTAAGAGATGAAAATACCAGATTGCAAAAAGAATTCTCAACATTGGGTTCTACCGTAAGGGACCTTACTGAACGCCTCAACAACACCGAGCAGTACCTACGTGAAAATAATTTGGAGCTCCACGGAGTGCCTGAACACCGAAACGAAAACTTGACCAATCTTATAAAACACTGCGGCTCTGTGGTTGGTTATAATATGAAAGAAGATGACCTTGTTAGTTGTGTGCGAGTCGCTAAACTAAATAGGGACAGCAAACAACCACGCACAATTATAACCAAGTTCAAGAATGTTGCATGCCGCGATGAGTTTTATTCTGCCGTCTCTCGTTATAACAAAGCTAACAGAAATGATAAGTTAAATACGGCGGTACTTGGGCTCGCAGGAGACAAGAAGCCAGTATACGTCTCGGAACATTTATCCCCCTCCAACAAAGCTCTACACGCAGCAGCAAGGAAGAAGGTCAAAGAACACAAATACCAGTTCATTTGGATTCGTAGTGGACGTATCTTCGTAAGAAAAAATGTTGATTCTCCGCATATCCATATTAAAAATATTGGAAGCTTAGATTTAATTAAATAACTTGATACTATTTTATGTAATATATTTATTATTATTGTTTAAATTTGTAATGGCTATCAGTATATATTACCAAAACATACGTGGTATGAAAAGTAAGACTTCTGATGTATTTAATTCTGTTCTATGTAATAATTTTGATATTATTTGTTTATGCGAAACCTGGCTTGACAATTCTGTCCTTTCATCCGAGCTGTTCGATGATAGGTATGTGGTTATGCGTAGAGACCGAGACGACAAGTTCCTGAAGCGATTCGGTAAGCATCACGGTGGTGGGGTTTTAATAGCGACATCTAAGAAACTTGATGTAGTGGTTAAAAGTGATTGGCAATTAGCATATGTCGAGGATTTGTGGATACAGCTGACCATCAATCAGAAACTCACATTAACTTTATGTACCGTGTATCTCCCTGATTATTTACCATTGAGCGATTTCCAAGCCTTTATTAGTAATTGCATAAATATTATATCGTCGAACCCCGAACAGCTCTCATGTATCATCGGTGACTTTAATTTGGGTGACATAGCTTGGTCAAGTGACATTAGAACTCCGCTGAATGGTTCCTCTCCAAAATCTGAAATTCTTTGTGAAATGTTTCAGTCGATTAGCGTATCACAGTTGAATTTTATTACAAATCACAACAATAGAATACTGGATTTGGCGATCACTAATTGCCATGAGTCTTTTTCTTTACTGCAGGCCGTTCCCATCAGTCGTCTTGATGCTCATCACCCTCCGTTTGAACTTGTTTACGCCCGACAGGAAGCTCCTTTGCGTCCTAATAATCTTTTTGAGCGACTTTGTTTCTATAAAACCGATTTTGAGCAATGTATTGAGAAACTGAAGGAGATAAACTGGGCTCACTATGCTGATGTTCTCGACTGTGATAATTTAGTTCAATTTTTCTACAATCAACTCTATCTTATAGTTAATGAATATACCCCGAAGGCAAGAGTACGTGGAAATAGTTATCCCATTTGGTTTTCTGTGGGGCTGAAAAGGGTTCTTAAACTCAAATTCAAATATCACAATAAGTACAAACGCTTTAAAAACCCTAGAGATTGGGACGATTATTCCAGGCTGAGACAGCGATCAAAGGATATGTTTGACGAATGTTTTAAATCCTACATCTCTAACATCGAAAAGGATCTAACATACAATATAAAGGCTTTTTGGCGTTTTACGAAAAGTAAGAGACTTACGAATACTATACCTAATCGTATGTACCTTAATGATCGTGTTGCTACGTCAGGGGATGCTATTGTAAATCTATTTGCGGAATTCTTCTCTTCTGTTTACGTGAGTGGCGGAACTACGTCTTATACCCCTGATTTTCCATGTCATAATTTCGCCACAAATCAGCTGCAAATCCGACACGACTCCGTGTTGAGTATTATAAAGAACATTGACATATCTAAAGGTGCAGGTCCAGATGGTATCCCCCCTATACTAATACGTATGTGCGCTTCAGCTTTAGCTGAGCCGTTGACTCTGATATTCAACAAATCGCTCAGGGAGGGTACTTTTCCCGCTTTATGGAAAATAGCAAAAATTACACCTATCTATAAATCTGGCGATAAACACAATATAGCCAACTATCGTCCTATTAGTATTCTGAACTGGTTTGCTCGGATTTTTGAGTTGCTTGTCTATCAGCACTTTTACAACCACGTCCGTCCCTTACTTAGTCCAAAGCAGCATGGTTTTGTGTCAGGGAGATCGACCAATTCCAATCTTTTAACATATACCACCTTCCTATGTAACTCGTTTGACAGAAGAGGACAAGTTGAT
Organism: Agriphila tristella; assembly: GCA_928269145.1. Taxonomy (NCBI): domain Eukaryota; kingdom Metazoa; phylum Arthropoda; class Insecta; order Lepidoptera; family Crambidae; genus Agriphila; species Agriphila tristella. The sequence continues at coordinate 20,905,279 of OV743436.1, read as the reverse complement.
GCCATTTATACGGATTTTTCAAAGGCATTCGACCGTGTCAGTCATCCCATTCTAGTTGCTAAAGCAGAACATCTTGGTATCAATGGAAATCTATTGCGCTGGCTCACTTCATACCTTCTCAATCGTTCTCAGCTTGTTGCGTTAAGTGGCTATGATTCTTTTCCATTTGAGCCGACCTCAGGCGTCCCACAAGGATCAAATTTGGGCCCACTGTTATTTTTAATCTTCATCAACGATCTCTTGAACAATATTAAAAGTGAGTGTCTCGCTTTCGCAGATGACATAAAGATTTTTAATCGTATCACTAATATTACCGACTGCGAGGCTTTACAAGAATCATTAGACTTTATTGATTGCTGGTGTTAAACTAATCACATGTCATTAAATATTGACAAATGTCACGTGATCTCTTTCACTAAAAATAAAAATCAATTGACATATGATTATAACATAAGTGGCTCTATTCTTGTTCGTGTTACGACCATTCGTGATCTGGGAGTGTATTACGATTCAATTCTATCTTTCCGACCCCATTATGACTACATTTGCAACAAGGCTAACAAAATGTTGTTCTTTGTGCTTCGCAATGCTAAGCCTTTTAAGAACATCAATTCTTGGATAATTCTGTATGGGTCCTTAGTTAGGAGTATCCTCGAGTACTGTTCTTCGGTCTGGTCCCCTGTTTATCAATGTCACATTGATAGGATTGAGGCTATCCAACGTAAGTTTTTACGTGTTTTATGCACAAGGAGTGGTTTGCGTCGTAAATTAAGTGACTACAGTGAGCGTCTCAGCCACTTCAACATCGCTAGCTTAGAGAAGCGTAGGTGGATGAATGACCTGTGTACTCTTCATAAGATCACAAACGGATTTATAGATAGTGGTTTGATGGAGATGTTATTGTTCAGGGTGCCGACTCGGTCTGTGCGCATTCCGCGGTTATTCAACATACCCCCTTCAAATAATAATGTTTCTCGAAACAACCCTCTGTACAGAATGTGTGCCTGCTTTAATGAAATATGTACTGATGTTGATCTTTTTAACTGTAGTGTCCCTGCATTCAAGAAGTCACTGATGCCGCTACTGTCATAAATTTTAATAACATTTTTTTTTTGTTTAGACATTATTTGATTAAGTAACGTGTTTTTGGCATTTCTCTATTTTGTATATTTCAATTTCAATGTTTTATTTTCCTATTTGTTTAATCTAAGTCTAATTGTGTTTTAATTATTATTTGGTAAAATTATTGTAAATGCTGTGCACTTTTATAATTGGGCTCAGATATAACCTTGATAATCTTAACTTATATTTTTGTATGTTTTTTCTATCTGTTGTCTGTAATTGTGCCTTAAGTAAATAAAATAAAATAAAATAAAATGTTTGTAAGAGCCTGTAACATCCTATTAGAGACAAAGCCCCAGAAGTATTGGCACACTCATAATTACATCATTAACAAAAATTTCCTGGTCGGTCTTCGCATAATAACAACTACCTAGCACGTTACGAAACAAGGTCCGTCCGCGTGGTGACTCGATGAATGCAAACGATCGTTCATCGCCCACGCGCATAGAATGCTGATGCACAACGCGAAATCTCATCAAAATTGAGGTTAGTGGAATTCCAGGATGCACTTGTATTCAAATCTATCCGTTAGTCTTCTTATTTCTAGCATTCTCTCTCTATCTCTCATTCATATTTTTAGCATTCTCTCTCTCTCATTCTTATTTCTAGCATTATCTCAAGGCTCTTCTTATTTTTAGCATTGCATTAAATTCTTTCTTCGAAAATAAGGCGTAGAGGTGGTTAATTCGTCCAAGGCGTAGAGGTAACACACATTTATAGCATGAAGGATGCAGGGTGATAAGTACTGAAATAATCCTTTTTTAATCAAAACCTAACTTGCGGAACGTCTAAGCAAAAATGTCTAAATCAACAGAAAAGTTCGTGATATTCTGAGATACCCAGGGGAACTACTCAAATGACCAATTTTCTGTTCGTTCACTAACTTAAAAATTAAAAATAACTTAGAAATTAAAAATAAGCCATAAACACCAAAATATAGGTAGTTAACGTGTCATAGGGATTGTCAATTAATTAATCAAATTAGATTAATTTATGTAGGTACTCGCAGACAAACCTGCTGTCAGGTTTTGCGAGACAAGTTGCAAGATTGTGTATTTTACTCTTTAATAGTAAATAATTTAAAAAAAATCCGTACAATACAACAATGTCTGTGATTTACATAAACTTGCGACGTCTGACTTGATCGTTTAATTGCTTATTTTTAAGACAAACTAATAGAAAAGTGGCCATTTGAGTAGCCCCCCAGTGTATTTTAATGCATTGCATTTGCAATGCAAGAATAAACGACTCAGGAAATCATCGTTTGGAAAATAAAGTGATAGAGATACAGGTTTAATAGTAGGTCATTTATAATTATTATGGTAAAACGATGATTGCCCATGGTCGGACCCATAACTACGTTTGTTTGTACCTACTTCAAGCTTTAAATTTTCCTGCAGTATTTTTAGTTTTCTATTTTATGAAATCTCGTAAGTATGATTCGGAAAATTACCATAATTCGCATTTGTTTAATACTGCAAAGAAATTATGTTCATTACATTTCACGTGAGTTTTTTCAGTCAAAACGCTTTTAAGCAAATGATGAGTTGGTTTGTGATTAAGATTCTATAAATACTTAATTAACTACGTGATAAAAATACAACAATGGCTCTTACTTTAACCATTGTGATGTAATTAATTGCGTTATGTCTTTATAACATGCCCCATTCAAAAAGTACTTGACAACTTAATTAGGTATGTCGTGTACAAGTCATAGAGTACATTGTACAAGTGTAGTGTTTAGATTATGTGGTAGAAACATACAATATAGTTATTACCGTTTCTATATTATTTTGTAAATCTACTAAAATATTCAAAGATACTTCACCAGTCTTTTTAACCTGTCTAATGATTATTTTGTTAATTGCCTCAGACTGCCAATGCATTGCATGTTGGGCTACCAGGGGGGTGATTTTGTAATTTTGTTGCAATCAACTCTGACAGAAATCTCAGTTACATTGCTGCTTTAGTTAGAACCAATGTGACAACTATCTTAACTAAAGCAGCAATACAACTGCGCTTTCAATCGATTTCAATCGAGAATTGTTAGCAACAGCTTTACGTAATCAAGGTACAGATCTAATAATGAGATTTTCTGACTGTGTCTGACTTTTCAGTAAATTTCCTGACATTTTTTCACTTACATCTACAATCTTCAATTAGTTGACATTTGATATTTTTTTCTCACCAAAATGATTAACAAATCTTACTCTTTTTGGGATATTAAAAATTTCTGACAACTTCAGCTTTTCCCTGTTTTCCTGACAGATGCCTTAAATTCTTGACATGTCAGGAAAATTCCTGTCATCTGGTAACCCTTATTGCATGGGGTTACCCTTAAAAGTGTTTTGACCAATGTTTTAATTACTTAACCAAAAACGGTAATTTTATCAACATGCTTGGTTAATTATAGTAATATTATTTAATTGTTTAGACAACCGAAGAATTATTACTGCTGATAAGAAAAAAACCTAGTAAATTAATAGTAAATGAACAGATTAAATTACAAACCAAAGCGAATGGTTGTTCAACGAGGCCACCTCCACCACGAGTGGCGTTCTGTTAAAATACATAGGTAGATACTTACTTTAACTTGTATGTCGCATATCGAATGCCGAACCGATATATTTATTCGAGTATCTACATAAAAATGAGTAAATGAATGCCAAATAATAAATGTAATTTATGAAAAATACTGCTTAAATAAAGTGTTTTGATTCATCCTCGTAGCGTAGATAGGTGGTAGGTAAGGTACTTATACAAAAATAAAATCAAGTCAGGGCGGTTCTTACTCTGTTAAGTGGAAGTGTTAGCCCCTTCTTACACGGCGCTACTGAAACCTGACGAAACCTGTTAGTAATTATAGTTACAAACTAGTTTGTGACAAAGATTCGTACACGGCACTACCAAATTTATTTGAAACCTACACGAAACGCGGTGTGTGTGTTGTTTCGGGATATTATTGAAATATCTAGCAATTCGAGCGATGAGGAGTTATTACTTCTATACTACATCAGACTGCATCCCACTTTACTCCAAGCTTTCTCGGTCACATCCCAACGCGAATACTCTTTTAATGTGTAATTACACAGACACATATGCTTTTCCACTTCTTGGACAAATTGTATATTTACTAATGGTCATTAATTTTAACTGAACCGCAGCATAGTTTCCAGTTTCCATTAGTAATCAGTCGACGCGCGACTGCATGACCGGTCGCTGGGTGATTAGTTACTGACGCGATCCAAACCAGTTTGTGATTGGTAGCGTCGTGTACGGAGCGCCTAACGATTATTTTAATAATAATAGGTATGTGCCAACTACGTATAACACCGATATTGCACTAACGACGTTTTCAAGGCACGCAGTGATATCACTGTATTTTTCTAAATACCTACCTACCTAAACAATATATGCACGCACATGTAGGTAGTCAACTAGGTACCATCATTATTCATACAATGTCGTCGGGCGGACATGTCGGCCACACAGCTACTGACCTGTAACTGAGCCCTGGCTATCTGCTCCAATTTTACGGTTCGTCGGCGTTACGAACTCAAATAAAACTGGAAATAATACCACCTGCAATCACGATGTAATTTGAATAAATGGATTTGTTTTCAACGACCAATACTTAGGAATTCCGTTTGATGGAATTGCAGCCATTAAATATTACGTTCATAATTAAATATAATTAATATTCTAACATGATGCATGGATTATGATGATGAGAGATTTGGCTATCATGTGCTTTAAACACAAAAAAGTCGTCACTTTTATACAAAACTTGAAAACAAAAACTTTTAGAAATATAAAAAAAGAAGTTGTCTTCCAGCCCCACCCGACTTCATTAAACGTGCTTTATTATAATGATATGGGTAACTAATGATTTGAATTTATTTCTTGCTTTTTTGAGGTATTCAATTTTGAAGCTGTTTTTGTTTTCAAGTTTTTTGAAGAAGGTTTTCCTTTTTTTTTAAGCTTTTTTATTTTCCACTTTTTAGTGGTAGGTATGTGAGCGTGTGAATATTTTTTAACTTTATATAATATTTTCAATGAATAATGCCCATAACTCATTTTCCAAATTTATTCGGTTTGTTTTTAAAGAGTTCCTATGTGCCTTCGAAGTCCAAGTCTAGTAGAACGTCACCGTCGCAGACCACAGCTCGGTTTGTTTTGGATTGTTATAAACCTACCAATATCTCAATCACTATACATATCCTATTTGGTTTTGAGGAGTTCCCTTGTGCATCTTCGAGGTCCAAGGTCCAATACCAATCAAGTTATTATGTGAGCATTCTTGAGGTATACCCTTTCAAACAAAAAATAATCATAAATAAACAAAAAAGTTATGCCTGAAAATCTCATGCCAGATTTCCTACTTGAGGACAAAACAATACTTCTTTAGGACCCGCAGTTCTTAAAAGATAAAAAAAAATGTTTACCGCACCTTTCATTTTCTATATTCCTGTGTGTGTTTGACGTTATCCCAAAACAGTTAATCGTTACGAAGTTTCAGTTAGGTATTTAAGATTAAATTGATATTGTTGTTTATTCTTTGACAGTTGCTCAGAGGCTTGTTGTCAAACGTAAGCTTTTTTTAACAATTTATTGAAATAAGTTTTCATTTCAAATTATTTAAAATCATTCAAACGAATAAGAATAAGAAATGGGATGAAATTTAATGACCACCAAAAAAGCAATCGTTACCCTAAACAGCCTCATCCAAAAAAAAATATAATATGTACAAATAAATGAAACCTGTACCAAAATCTTTCAAGCTATTTAAGTCATGCCTGCACTACAAAAACTTTTCATAACCCAAAAAGGCCACGCGTGCACCAAATTTTAACTAGCAAAGTTTTGTGTCACTACTACCCAAATATATCACTACGTTTGCCATAAAATGTACATATGCATATAACCAAGTATCAGTGGCGAGGGGTCCATACAAGCCGATTCCCATCGGCTTCCCTTTGAGAAATCCCTGAAATATCATCCCACCGATCCACCATGCAGATTATAACATGTCATTAATTATTGTCACAAGTTTGTGAGGAGATTACATGCACAGTATTATTGCTTCATTATTTTAAAGCGCCTACAATTATTTCCATAGCAAATCTCGTCAAGGAAAGCCGATTTCGTTTAGCTTAATGTTCACACGGCGTCTGGCGTGGTTGCCATGGTAATCGGAACATTGTTATTACTCTGTCCCTTTCGCACGCACGCGTGCCTTTCGCTTAAAAGTCTCTGGATATAAGCTATGGCGGACGGGCTTCCATTTTTCCATCTCTTTCTATTTCAAGCGATTTTACGTTTCCCTTCTCTGTCTATTACGAGTATACGCGAATATGACGCGAATTAAACGAAATGACATCCGAGTGAATAATAAATAATAATTAGTACCTGTCCGCCATTATTATTTTGTTTATGTGCGTGTTTGGAAAGTGATTAGTTTTTTGCAAAATAGTGAATTAGTGAGTGAGAACCGATACTTTTCGCAGCTTTTGTTTATTTTACTGTGTTTATCTTATACCGATTTGTTCATTGCGGTAAGTTTTATTTGCCATAATGGCTTTAATTCATATGGAGTGTTGTTTACCTGTCTACTTACTTACCGGTAAAACTTTGTTTTCCAAACTTAGTTACGAAGTTATAGTTACGTTAGCAAGACGGGTTTATTAAACATTTTCAATATCAAACCTACATCTTTGTACGAAAAATATACGTGGATGAGAGGCAGTTGCAAACTCAATAAAATGATATGTTTACTCGTATTATTTTCTGATTCCAACTCAGTATGAAATAGCACGGGCTAGACACTGTCACTATCTTATCAGTGCTTTTTGAATGGTGAAAGTGAGGTCCTACGAGTAACTTCTGAAGAAACGCTTGAAGCTTGCATCACGCGGTGGTTTTTTTTCGGCTTACCTTCGCGATATTTCGACCCCTCGCCACTGCCAAGTATATTATATTGATGGCAAATTGGTTGAGTCTCGCGGCTTTATTCCCACCCCTCCCACCCGTCGCTACATAAGTTAAGATTTTAAAACAATAGGGAATATGCATCAATTTTTTTTAAAATCTTAATCAAAAGTATAATGCGTGAGAAAATTAACTGTAATATTAAAACTTTTCTCTTGCGTTTTGTTCTCGTGATATAGTTACTTGAAGTTAGCGCGCAGCATCACCCGCCGAAAACGCTCCATACAAAATGATGACGTCACACATCACGTTTCAGGTGTGTTTCGGCGCGTTTAATATGGAGTTAGCTAATAATCTTCAATTATCCCCCTAAATTTTGCGTTTAAGTACATATGTGTCATACAAAATATTGTTTCTTATTAGATATTCTATCTGACTGTAAAGTGCATTATATCCGAAAATGAAAAAAAAATATCGTTATTTTCCCCTGATTTCATCGTGTGATAAAACTAAAATAATACATTTTTTTTATTTTTTTTCCTGTTCCATCATGTTTTTATAAGTGTCCGCAGCGATCTAGCTCAAATTCATCAAAATCGGTGACTTATGCATATTCCCTATTGTTACCATACTAAGGAGTGTGATGTTATGTTATTTGAAAAATGATTCTTCATTAATATTTTTAAATAATTATGACCATACAAATGACTGTTTTAATGTTGGTTGTTTGAAGACTCATTTATCACTAAAATTAAGTTTTTTGAAGATCCAGAGTGGATCAACTTCATTAAAATTTTAAAATTACACTAAGGACTGCCAGCTGCCTTATTAAGTTTTAAGTTTATTTGTATGTAAACTGCCGCTTTAAATGGTAGCCATTAATAAATGAATGCAAACTAATGTTTTTTTAGGGGCCGTTATTTTATTGAAAGCTCTAGGAAGCTCAGCCTTTAGTAAACATTTTACGGTAGTATCAGTAAACCTTTAGAACTTCATTTATATTTTTTGGGTAAACGATGATTTTTGTATATTCATTTACTTTATTAGGATAAAATTGTGTAACATATTTGGATGAAATTTTTAAATACAATGTGAGTACAAATTTTGGTGCATGCGTGGCCTTTTTGGGTAGCTCAGCAATTATATTATATTATTCTGAAGATACTTGCCTTTTTTAGGTTAGCAGACTTTACTTTTATTGGTGATAATTTTATATTAAAATAGGGATTAAATTCTGGTAAGTACTTACGATTTTTTGGGCGTTATATTTCATTATATCTGGTGCTTGCTTAAACCTAAGCCATAAGAAATACGATACTCCACCGATGAACATTCACAGGTTAATAAAAAAAGACCTTTCGAGTTTATTTTGTGTGTTTATAATTTTTATAGAGTTAAATAAAATTCCTTGCGGTTACGAAAATAATAATATTCACTCACAAAATAATATAATTTGACGCTAGTAATATAATTTGACCATATATTTTTTATATATAGAATTTTCATCATTATACACACACACATTCATATTGACAATTATGAAAAAAATATTACAAAAAAAAAGTTTTAAACTAAACTGTGTATCGTTATTGATAGGAAAAAGTAAAAAACTCAGTGATATCTTTGCTTTACAGCAAAGCACTGATTTTTAGATTTTGCCTTTGATTGAAGGTTTTTGCCCAGAGTGGCACAAAGTTTCATTGTGAAGTTAATAAATTAATAGACGTATGTTTGTTCACCAGGAAACAAGTTGTTTACGTCCATAACAGGTAGGCATTATGTGGCCCATTATGGTTTCACTATATAATGTAGCGCGCTTTGCAATTTCATAAAGTGCATATTGAATGTACTTAGTTCTATTCAGAGTTGACGTGTTACTCGGTTATAATCGTAAAAGAAGGGTAACAATAACAATTTATTTAAAACAACACTGTAATCTCTACATTTATGGGTAACACGTTTGAAAACTTACAAATAACTGAAAAAATATATTTGAAGAGCTTTTTAGAGATTTATTTATATAAGTACCATTAAAGTTTTTTTTTTATTAAAGATTCTTATAGCTATTAGATTGGATGTTACTATAAATCTCTACGTTATTGCTAAAAAAAAATCATACCTGTTTTTAACAGTGAATATTTTCTCAGTACTAATCACAATGTTTCAACTAACAAAAAAAAATAAGTTCTTAAACATAATTTTAAGTATTTATAAGTATAGGTACTAGCGGCCACCCGCGACTTCGTCTGCGTTGACAGTTATTTCTCTAACCCTCTCGGGAACACTACTTTTTCAGGGTGAAAATCCCTATGTCCTTCTCTGTACCCCTGACAATGTCTTTACAAAGTTTTATGATGATAGGTTCAGTAGTATGTATTCTGTGTCAGTAGTTAAGACGTGAAGGCGTAACAAACAAACCGACTTTCGCATTTATTACATTAATTACTAACACCACTTTGCAGTGAACCGTACATGGCGCTTATACCAACATTACATATCAACACGGTGATATAGGTATAAATGGCGCGTGGCAGCGCCGGCCGCCAGCGCGGCAGTCGGTTTGGTAATCATTGCCCATTTCCAGCGGGTTGCGTTATGTCCTCGTCACCAGGAAATGCTACTGCAATTAGGAAGTGGACGTAGACCGCGGCTATGTATACGATTCGGGCAATAAGTTACTTGAGTTTTTAAATAGGTAGTCTAATAATCTATGTCTTTTTTGCAGTAATTTTGGAAAAACAAATTGTTACACACTTCGACAGAAATTTTCAACATTGTTTTCATAATCACACGTATGAAAATGAATTTAAAAAAACAACCGATGTCTATAGTCTACCTATTTAGTCTTTTTGCACTGCAGTAATTTTGAAAAATCAAATTGTTACTTACACACTTCGACAGAAATTTTCAACATTATTTTCATAATCACACGTATGAAAATGAATTTAAAGAACAATCGAAGAATGTAAGGATTGTAAAGGCGAACCTTTTCTTCTATCAAAATGGGAAACATAAAAATTTTCGGGCATAGACTTATTTTTTCGGGCAACAAAAAATATCGCAGCCGTCATACATACCACAGTACATATATAAGTTTTTTCAAACAGTATGAGAGCTCCATGGAAACGTTCGAATTTGACGGCTGACGTCACTCTAAGAGCTCTAAGCAAAGTTCGCAGTACTTTGGTCAGGGTTGTGACATCGCGTCGCAGTTGTTTCCATAGCGTAGCGATCCAACGGAGTGCAATGACAAAGGGGCCTAAGTGACGTTAGCTCCTCTACTGTTTGAAAAACTTATACAAGGTGTTTGGTAAAAGCCTTATAAAGCCGAATATGGTAAATAGGGTCCATCAAACTGAACAACTTTTACTATGGGACCAACTTTTAAATCGCGAAAAAAAATCAGCTGTTCCATACATTTTGCTATTTTCGTTTTTAATTTTTGTATGAAACAGCAGATTTTTTTTTCGCGATTTCAGAGTTGGTCCCATAGTAAAAGTTGTTCAATTTGATGGTCCATATCTACCATATTCGGCTTGATAAGGCTTTTACCAAACACCTTGTATATATACTGTGTACATACTCTCTTTATAACTCTGATCTATCTATATGCTCTAAGTTATTTATAACTACTGAAATTCGGTTTCGTATTTGGAAAACTAGTTATGCTGGTTAAGTAACTGAAGACAAAAACAATAAAGAATCTTTGACGGGTATCCAAAACAAAGCCGAAGTTCTATGAAGCGGCTAATGAGAGAACGGTGTAGGCCGTTACGAAACGCGGCGCGAAACATCGCTACGGCATTATGCAAATCGAGCGGACTTTCTTTTGTCGGCAGAATCGCACCGGACCGTCTCCACAACTGCATTTACGCAAGATTGCTTGTGTTTTTCAAATAAGCAAAAGGACAGCTAAGAAATTGGTGGCAGTGACACAGAGAGCTATTGTGGTGGGTAAGTGTAAATTGAAATGACCTGTGTTATCTCATTTCCTCTATTCACATCACTGGGTCTTGTAGTAGGTACGATTTAGTTTGATGAGGTTGTCATATGACAACCTCATCAAACTAAATCGTACCAAGACCCTAGAAAAACTATATAGTTTTTCTACCTATACATCTCCTCCTAACGCCATGGAAAATGTCTTAGAGTTCATTAGGTTAGGTTAATATTGCGACCAAAAACGCGCGAGCCGAGCGAGCAAAGCGAGCGTGCCGCGGGAAAGGCCGGCGAAGCGCTAGCAACGACGTTTTTGTAAACTTTCAATATAGGTTTTTAACTTAAATTTCCTGAAGCCTTGGCTATTGCACTCACTGTTTTCCGCAATTTACCGGTGTAGAATCCGTTAAAATGCAGATTAACTAGTTAAAGTGCGGAAATCTGCTACTTTTACAATTTCGCACTTCAACTGACTCGATCAGTTAATGTGCACATTAACTATTTAATTCGCATATTAACGGATCCCAAGCTTTAGCGGTAACATTATATATAGTCAGGTGGGGTAAGTGAAACACCGGGGTAAGTGAAACACCCAACCATATCTAAGAAACTATCGTAGTTTATTCTCATAGCGATGTGTCGATAAAGCAGGAATGACGAATTACTTCCCTTAATACAACACAGATATCGCTGCGATCATTAAACTAGCTAGTAAACCAAAAAGAAATTCATTAGATGTCAAAACGCAAAACACGATGTTTTTTTGATAAATCTTTAAAACTGGACCCTATTTTATGAGAATTTGATACATTTTGGATATTAACAGTTAAACGTGATCCTTTTGTCCTGTTTTTAATTAAATGGACACAATATTTAAAGCAATTTTGGCCACTGTTTCACTTCCCCCTTGTCCGGGGTAAGTGAAACACTTCTTAGCTTTTATATTCTTTTCTTGATTTTGTTGCTTAATGCAAGTCTTTAGATATTTATATTCATACCGTTAAAGGCTGATTTAATTAGGAGTACATTGCCTATACAGCTACTTTAATTGCGAGTTTTATAGCTTTACTACACCTTGTTAAATAAAAATAAAATAAAGTATGTTTCACTTACCCCACCTGACTATACCTAATAATTCTGAAATTTTTATTGAAAAGTAATATTTTTACTGAAAAGTAATATTTTTAATAAATAAATCGACCTTTTATTCTATATTTCTCACAATATTTAGTAGGACAAAAGTCGAGATGCACATCATAAAAATCCATTTACCATACCTAATTTCCTTGGCCTTGATTTTCTTCCGAGTTTTATACATTTTTAAGCTATTGTGCCTTATTGTGGTCATAAATTGCATCATGACTGTCGGAGGCTGACATATTGTAGAGTTTGTAGTGCGAGAGAAATTTCAATACTAAATACGTACATACATTGTTGTACATTTAATGGGTTTTAAATCGATTAAGGATGATAGAATTGCTTTTTGAGCTTTTAAAAAGTGTCATTAGGTACCCACTCACGTTTTATTTGTTTGGTATAAATAGATTTCAATAGAAACCGAATCTGAGTTGGTGATTCGTCGTGGTCATTGTTTGGTTTTGTCTGGCTCGGAGAGGGCATGGAGCGCTAACTTTCACTCGGGCGATGCTCGGGCGCATCTTCCCAGGGTCAGACCCAGCCTGTCCATTCTGTAACCAAACTCGAACCTCACTTCAAATCTCACTTCACTGCGAAGTTTAAATCATAAATGAGATAATGATAGGCTGTTTTTTATCACAAAAGATTTTATATAGCTACGGTTAAAAACCTTTTGCAATCCATATTTTATAAATATTAAAACTACCTACATAATTTTTTATTCATTGATTCTCCTTATAAATATGAAATAACAGTACCTTTCGGTCCTGATTTTTTATTCATTGATTCTCCTTATAAATATGAAATAACAGGACCCAAATCGGTCATCCAGGCTCTGTCCCTGAGAGTTTCTATACTATTGCTGTACTGTAATGGTCTGGTAACCGGCAACCAGTGTTGCCACCCTCTGATATTGATTTTCCCCTGACTCCTCGTGAAATTACCCTAAATTGGGCCTTTTTCAAAATATTTTACCCTAAACATTCATTCTAAATTAAAACACAAATTGAAGTGAATTAATCTATTTTTAAACTTTTTACTTTAAAGGTGGGTACTGACCAACGTTACGAGGTGTAATGTAACATTCGCATCGAGCGTGTTACGCATCGAGCATGTTACGCTGTGTTTTAAAATCAGCGTAACATGCTCGCCAAAACTCTGTGCTCCGCTTTCGCCGTCAGTTCACTCAAGATGGCCGACAGTGAGGACGCGTTGGTATCTTTGATTCTAATTAATTATTGTTTCATCCAAATTAAGAAGAAAAAACGTTACTGGACATCAAACTTATTTAAAAACAGAGGCATATGTGGTGGTTTGTCATTGATAGCAATTTTAAAAAACCAAATGATTACTGGACAGTATAAAAACTTTGTACGCATGTCTCCGATCGCTAGATTTTTTTTTCTGTTTTCAGAAAATGTCTGATTACTTCAAAATCTGTGAATATTTTTGAAATGTTTTCTACCGCACAAATAGCACAAATTAGGAGCTACTTATATGTGTTTACTGTAAGATCGCACATTTAGTAGTTTCCGAGATCTGGGATCTGGCAAAACGTTACGCCAGCAGGAAATCAAATATCTCCAAAACTATAAGGCCCACAAATTTTATATTTGGCGCACATTTCCTGCTAGTATCAAGCTACCCGCACATATATCTTTTATTTCTCTCCGATCATCAGTTTAGATTCTTCCTGCTGGAGCACCGTTACCCCAGCAGAATCCGTTTTTCCCGTTTTATTCCAAAAGTATAAGGCCCACAAATTTTTTATTTGGCGCACATTTACACTGAATTGCGCACAAATTATTCATCAAACTCGCTTCCCTCTAGGAGCATCTTTCCTGCTGGCGTAACGGACTCACCAGACTAATCCGTCAGTTCAGTAGCGAGCGCACGCACACAATGAAAAGTATACGATACGGATCCACAGAATTATACCTACATCGAAAGGCCACGCGCGCTCTTGAGTTGCAAGCAAGAACTATACTCGTACTTAAAAACTTAATAAATAATTACGTACCTTTTCCTGTACTAGTTGATTGTTTAGTTTTTTGTTTTTCCCTCCTCAATGATGCCAGTAAACTTGTCATTTTCTTTTTACATGTTTCTCTTTCGCTGTCGAGTAACGAAGCCAATCTATTCCAAGCGTCTTCTTTCTTGAGTTTGTTATAATGCTCTGGATGAGATGGGTTCCACAAGACTTCCTCTTCTCTGTATTTTTCTATAAAATACAGAGTTTTTTCTCTGTCCCACTCCATAAATAAATCCGACAGAAACGACGTGTGATTACTCGCAACGCGCGTGCGCTCGGGACGACTTGCAAGTGCGTACTGACCGAACCGCGTAACGCTCAAAGGATTCGCCAAAAAACCGACAGCCGGGTGGAGCACTCAAAGCGAGCAACGAGCGGCTCGTTGCTCGCTGGTTTCCCCGTAACACGACGTACTGACTGCACGAATGCTCGCTGTGTAACATGTTACATTACACCTCGTAACGTTGGTCAGTACCCACCTTAACACATATCTATTTAAAACTTGGAATACATCCATTGTTTAGATTTTCAACACGACATGACTTTATAAAAAAACACAAAGAGTCAAACTCTTTAGTGGTTTTTTCTTAAATCATACAAAGTTTCTCGAATTTTTTCTCCTAAAAATTACCCTAAATAATTTTATACCCTAAAAATTACCCTAAACGTGTGAAAATACCCTAAATTTAGGGTAAAATACCCTAAGGTGTGGACACTGCCGGCAACCGCTGCGAACGACCGACCGACGACGACCTTCGAGTCGAACGACCGACATTCGACCGAACGATCGTTCACTGAAGCCGAAAAAGAGAAAGCGGTATTTTATGCCCAACTTCAACTTGCATGCACTTTGTAGTTTGTTCGATGCAGTTTGATGTAAAGATAATGTGTTCATAATTCGTAATGAACATCGTTCTGTTATATCTGAGTTCTAAGACTAATGAATAAGATTTTTCATATTGTCTTGACTCCAGGAAATCCTTATACACGTGATAAGATAACCAAATTTTAATGTTTCATCCATTTGCACATGAAAACGATTGTAATTTGATTCTTTTCCTATTTTTCCTTAAAAAAAAATCTGTCCACGTCTCAACCTAGAATCTACTTTTATTTCAGATCTTCTATTGATAACTAATTAAATTGTTTGCAAATTAACAGCAACTGGACTGATTGCTATTTAGACAGCACAACTCCTTTCGCATTACTAGCTGAAGCCAGCAAGAATTTATATTCATATTGAGTAGCCAAAACAAAAAACCGACTTCAAAAAACCTGAAAATAAAAACAAAAACAGCTTCAAAATTAAATACCTGTAAAAAGCAAGAAATAATTTTCTAATCACTAGATACCTACGCATACCACTGTAATAAAACACGTCTATTGAAGTCGGGTGGGGCTGGAGGACAACTTCTTTTTTTTATTCTAAGAGCCCCACCCGACTTCAATAGACGTGTTTTATTACAGTGATATGCGTAGGTATTTAGTGATTAGAAAATTATTTCTTGCTTTTTACAGGTATTTAATTTTGAAGCTGTTTTTGTTTTTATTTTCAGGTTTTTTGAAGTCGGTTTTTTGTTTTTAAACTATTTTTTATTTTATTAATTTTAGTGTAATCACTATACATTTCCTATTTGATTTTGAGGAGTTCCCTTGCGTATCTTTGATATCCAAGGTCCAATAACAATGAAATCAAAATGGTATCATCTCTAAAGTATTCTCTTTCAAACAAAAAAAGAATCATCTAAATCGGTACATAAACAAAGAAGATATGGTCGATAAACCGTATAAGTTCACAAAATGGTAACGAAAACGACTGTATTTTCAGGTTTTCCTGAAAAGTACTGAACCGATTTCAAAATTTTAAAAAATGGGACCAACTTGATAACAAACCTGATCTAATAACGTTGAATCATTTCAATCGGTTCAGCCGTCTTCGAGTAATCGGTGTACATACAAAAAAACAAAAAAAAAACGGGTCGAATTGAGTACCTCCCTCCTTTTGAAGTCGGTAATAAAATGATGACAGCCCTTGACAAAAATACGTTGAGCTCTCTATACTAAATGAAAAATTTACTGCGATATACTAGATCAGCCCTACTGGTTTTAGTGGATACAATAACTCACAGACAATGTTTGTGCAATATCTCTTTCTCTGAAGCATTTGTATACCATAATGTTATGACTGTAACAAAACAAAGAAGTGATTTGTACTTACTGCACCAAAAGTTTTGGTTGCTGGTTTACCTACTGCATATTTCTTGGCCACTTTTCGAGATGAACAGAATAGAGAATAGTTATTTGTTATACAAGCGACCAAAATGAATTTGTGCTGCGAGTGCCGCCGACCTTTAATCACGAACTAGCGAAGTAGTCTAGAATTGAATCACGAGCGTAGCGAGTGATTCTAATATAGACTACTGAGCACAGTGAGTGATTTAAAGACACGAGGTAGAACAAAATTTTGGTCTCGTGTATAACATACAACTTTTCACCTCTACCAGCGAGAAAATTTTCACGTGACTTTCCTGGTAAAAAGCTTAATTCAGCATTAGAAACTTGTTCACTTAACTCTTTTGGAGTTAGACAACTTCTTCATCGTTGGACGCACTAATTTTTGCAATTATTTATTTATCACAAAAATAGTTTGATCAAACCTATGCTAAAATTTTATTCATAGAGTAAAGTAGATTCCTGTCGTTTTTGTTACATTCCGTTGTATTTTTCTCTTATTCAATAATATCCCATCTTATTTTATTTATAATCATAAAACTCTAATTTGTTACCTAATAAATTTCATAAATTTTTCTTATTTCATATTTATATCATACTATCCCCGTCAATTGGTAATGCGCCTGGCGGCCATGATTTTAACCTCAAAAACGAAAAACAATTGTAATTTTTTCATATTCCTAGGCCCTTTCTTATTAAAAATAAGAATTCAATAATTAATTTATTATATTACCTATTAGAATTTTACTGTTTTTTGTCATTTTTAGTTGCGGATGATGTTGATGTGTATGTTAATTTGACAAGGTTCCATAGTACATGCTACCTCATTTCGTCCATACTCTTTATTTCGAATTATCAACCTTCTTTTTTAACAATCCTTATTTTAAAACTCCTTGGTATATCCGTGCATTAAATTTATTTACTTTTTAATCCATGTACGAGTATGACATCATAAAGCACTTTATCTATTCTCACATATAAATTTTACTAGTCTCGTCCTTGTCACTTTATTTCTTTTTTCTTTATTATTTTAAAAGTTGGTGTTAGAAATTAAAAAAAACACTTTGCCTCACGCTCGCAGCAAAAATCGAGAAATTTTGCTGCGAGTTTTTACGCGCCAAAAGCGCTCTTTTCATGCTGGAGAGGTGAAAACCGCATAACTTTATTAGAGGTACCTACTTTTTTAACATCTTCGCAGTTTACGGTATAAATAAACCCGCGAATTTCGTTATATCTGAGGCTTTATCTGAGGTCTCATTGTAATCAAAAGGTTACAGTTCATGCTTTCGTTATGGAAACCATGGAGGTTGTCACTGCTGTCAAATTACGAAGAAAGGCAGTAGGCGTGCCGCGCCGCAGCACGCGCGGCAAATGAAACTGAACATTGTTAATTTCCACATAATGCACGCCGCCCGCGCGCCGCCTATAGTCGCAATGAAAGTGCTCCATAATGAACCGATTGTCACTCAGTTATAATATCCGATAAATTGACGAGCAGAAACCGATTCACACATTGCTTTTGCTTTCCCTATTTAATAGTGAGTCTCAAATTAGAACAGAGGTAGTAAGTAGGTAGAATTATGCGTTCACTTAGGCTATTATAGGAGTAGGTCAGGATTTTTATCAGGCTTACAGAAAAAACTATTAGGGTGGCACCCTGAGCGAAAGTGGCATAATTCTAATACACAATTTTAATAATGTTTTTTCGTGGAATTTTTAAGGCCCACAGTCTAGTATTTTGAGACGGTGTCTTATTAATAACTTATTAAATAAAAACCTCTGAGGGCGCTACTTTCGGTCATACAACCTTACATTAAGTATAATAAAGATTATAAGGCACTAGTGCAGTGTGTTCTAATGAACAAAATTATTTACATAGGTTTTTATTAGTCACGCATTTTTGTTTCAATTATTTTTGTCGTAACATCGCGCGCCGATACAAAAGAGTTCAACGCGCGCGTGACCCCTGCTACGAAAACGATCATGTCCGAAAGTGGAACATGTCTCGAGACGTCTTCACACTTGAAGTGAAAGTGAGTCTGATCCGATCGAGTACCTACTTTGTAAACTTCCTTACTATAAGGTTTAAGTATGAAATTGCAGTTTAGTATGGAGAATTTTAAAGAATTTGCATTTTCCATTCTAACATTGTCTTAATTTTTTTAACAATTATGAACGCCAATGTTTTAAAACTTTTATGCACAAATGTTTAAACACACAGCCAACTAATGTTATATGTGTTAAGTGATAAAAAATAATTATCGGCTAAGTGACAACAAATTAAGTGGTCATTTCTGCTTACGAAAAAGGAGTAACTTTTAAGATATTTTTTTAACGTTCAGGAAAGAAAATCAGTTTTTTTTTATTGCTGATTGTGGGCCGTCATTATCATAATTAGAAATAATAACAAGTAACTGAAGCATCTTTATCATCATAAAAGATAGAGAGCCTCTAGCTGTGTGTAAGAAAAAAATCGGCAATTTTTTACATTGTTAAAGAAACTTAATATCGACTTTTTTTGTTTGATTCTATTTTACAACGTAAACCGTAGTGGATCTGTTTGCTTATGAATACGCTTAGCAACGTAACTTGTTATTCATATTATATCAGATTCGCATATAAAGCGTTAGAAAGTGTCAACTATTACAGATAACTCTTTCGTAACGCGTATACATCTGATTATGGGGATGATTGTTCAACGCGTAACCTTAAGAGTATGCTGTCTAATCGCTTTGTAAACATTATATAATTGTTATAATAGTAAAAAAACATACGTTCGCGCTACCGGGTGTAACAAGACACTCAACAAAGCCGTGGTCTACGTATGCTGCCCATCATCAGGAACATTTCTGTTCAAAATTATTGCTGGGAAACGATTTTAATTTTTCGTGTTAAAAAGCATTGCATATTATCACGCAATGTAACGCGTACAACAGACCACGCCTGCGAGTGAATGCTACACAGCTGCCTGTGGCCGAGTTGAAAGGCAACGTTTATGTGCGAGCTCATAAAATACCTACATTAAGTGATGACGTTTTAAAGCCATTGTTTGTTACGAAATACATAAAAAATCGATAATGTTTCTATAGACAAAAATTGGGAAATAACAAATAAAATAAGAATAAAAAAAAAAATAAAAAAAAATTTTTTTGACTTTGACCTTCAATAACTTCGTAGCTATTGGTTTCCCAGGTATAGTCTAAACTAAAAGACAAAAATGATCTTGATGATGGGGAGAATGCGTGGACTTCGGCTTCGTTGAGTGTCTTGTTACACCCGTTATATAGCTATAGCTAAAAACATAACATAATGTCGTTTGCCTTGCCATAAACTGAAGTCTTTAATATTAAGTTTTGTCGTTGTTGACCATCGGTAATGATTAGCAGACGACTGCGTGAAAATAAAACAATAAATTGACCCACAAGCTGCCGTTGCCGAATGCCAGAACTAGAATCTTTAAGTATTAATATAATAATTTAGTTTAATTGGTTTTCTCGTTAGTGATTAATAATTTTTGTTAATTATGAAAAATAATGGTCATACTCGTTTGGTCTAGTGATGATACCACAACGTAGAACCTCACTTACGCATTATTAGATACACCCACAAAATAAACATTTTTTTCCCCCAGTAGAAGTCGCAAGTGGGCGGTGCGGTACCTACCCGTGTAACCTCAAGTGAGCGTAGCTACTCATACTTCTGAATTTTGCTACGTCAGTCGTGTGAGCGAGCGTTAAACAAAAACATCTTCAAAAAACATAGCAAAAACTATATCCACATATATCATTTAGCAAACGGATGCATAAAATATCAGAGGGAAGCTTTATTTAATTTATTTTGATTTTAATTAAAAATTCAACTGATCTTTTCCTTTTCATTTTCAAGACAATAAATATCCACCTTCATGCGGTATACACTTATGATTCATATTCCAACGCACTATTTAAATATAGACATTAAAATATAGACTAGCGGGAGACCGAGAAAAGTTGTGACTGTGAAGAGTTGAAAAGTATTATCACCACAGCAAATAATAATAAACGTCTAAATAATAGTTGATTTGATACACTCACCACTGAAAACACGTAAAAACAGCGCGAAATGTTAGTGAACTTAATAATAGGACCGCAGAATAACTAATAGTACAAAAAGTACGTTACAAGCGAGCGAGTGCGAGCAGCTAGCATTTATTGTCATTGTCAAGGATGGTTTGAAGTCCGATCCACTATTCTAGGCAATGTAATGAAAATTGCTTGCCACATTGTCGTGGGAAGCAACTTTCATTACATTAAAGTACTTTTCTTAAGAAATGTGAGGAAAAAATCTTAGTTAAAAATTAAAATGTATTTTACTAATTTAATTTGTTTATGTGGCCATGTGAATCGAAACGAAACGAAATTCTTTGGATGTGATTTTTTTATTATTTCGGTATTATTTTCTTTGCGAGTAAAAATGTCTCAAAACCAAAATAAAAAACGTGAACGAAGTGCAAGCTATACTCCAGAAGAAAAACCACTAATTGGCTGATCTCATAAAACAGTAAGTTTTGCTTAAATATACCTACTCGATGCGTGTTCACAAAGTAATGTGTGCGTAGCATGTAACTATTAAAAGGGGGGCTTGGCTTCGATTTTTAATGTGTGGTTACACTGGTTTTCATACTAAATTGAGCTCATACTACTTCTAACTACTTCTAGGTATGTTCTGTTAATACACCTGTCTGAAAAGATAGATATCCATATAGTCGTCACGACATGTATAGTACTTATTTATACGAAGCATTCTGGAAAATAAAACTAGACATTTTCTCCGTGTAAGTATTAAAAAAAACTGTCACGAAAACTTCAACTGTTAAATTAGTTAATTTTATGTAAGAGGTAGGTAATAAATCATGACATCATCATCAATCATCATTCATGACTATTTGAGAGTCTACATACCAAACAATAGCTAAAGCAGCTACATACCAACCAATGCTTGCTTATGTAAAAATGAACTGCAGGCGTCATTATTAAAAATCACTGAAACGCAACTGTGGCAGTCACGTCGTGACTAAACTGACACAGTCGCCTTGCAGATTTTCATTGTTTTCCAATTACACTGAAGTTGTTGCTATGATACTCGCCAATTTAAGTAGATTTACTTACTTGATTCAAGGTTTACCAGATTTCGTTAGTAAGTCACATTTGCATAATAAGAAGAAAAACAAGTTTTTATTTTAATCCATGTTCAATTCACTTTATAAATTTTCTTACAAAAGTCATCAATTATGTTAAACCTAGAGTCGTAAAGTTGACCCATAAAACATCTTGCAACCTTGTATAGTGTTAGCGGTTATTAAGTTATACTTATAATAATTAGTCAAAAGAGTGTGTTTCATACATTTAATCATCATCATCAATACACACGAAAATTAGGAAGGAAAGCAAGTTTTGCATGTGTAATTAGTGATTGACCGAACATTTTATTAATTAATTTTCCTAAAACGATGTTTTGAAACTATGTTGTTTTCCTTAGAACTGAAAAGTTCTTGAATTTTATTTTTATATAACTTAATCAATATCAAGTAGTATTTTTTTCGTTTTCCTTTACCTACAATACAAACTGCAATTATTGTGTTGTAATTTTTTAGCCCCGTGGTGCCGTTTTTAGGGTTCCGTACCCAAAGGGTAAAAACGGGACCCTATTACTAAGATTCCGCTGTTCGTCTGTCTGTCTGTCACCAGGCTTTATCTCATGAACCGTGATAGCTAAACAGTACAAATTTTCACAGATGCTTTATTCCTGTTGCCGCTATAATATTAAATACTAAAAACAGGATAAAATAAATATTTAAGGGGGGCCATACAACAAACATGTTTTTTTTGTCGTTTTTTGGTACGGAACCCTTCGTGCGCGAGTCCGACTCGCACTTGGCCGGTTTTTTAAGTAATATTTGTTTGCAATTACACTTCCATAGATTTTTTGGTGGTTTTGGATTTTGATAGTGAGTTAAAACACATAATAACTAATAGTAAACGTTAACGAGTATTTTTTTTTCCAATAGGTAACTAAACTAGTAAGTTACTTTTAGATTTTTTTGTCTAAAAACTACAAAATTACTTTTATATTTGGTTGTTGTAAGTGATTTCCGATTTCGATGTAGCCTTCCATGCGAGACACGCTCAATTTTTTTTTATTAGCGAATTTGCACTGAAAAGTGAAAAGGACAGGCCAGATGTAAACTGGGTTAAAGGTAATTGGGTGACATATCTCCTATAAGCTTCCTACTTCGCAACCCAGACGATGATATTTGATAAAACCAAGCTAATAACTATCTTGCCAATATGGTCTGGTCCCAATATGTGATTGATTGAAAATGAGTCTCTTGGCCGGCGCGGCGGTCTAAAATTAATAGACAGTTTACCCTGGCTGTCCTTTTAACTTTATGCAGTGTAAACTCGCTCATCAAAAATTATGAACATTTTTCGATAGATTGAAAATGAGCCTCTTGGCCTTAGAGTAAGACGGGCTTCTTTTCAGAAGAGAGTAGCCATACGAAGCCTTCCCCTCTGCCGAAGTACAAGCCCAAATGGGCATACGCGTTAGTAAAACCAGTTGCGCCCGGATTTCTTTCTAGACCTATTTTCTTTTTCCGTATCGATATTGCTGCATCGACAGTTGAGCCCAGCCCTTTATGTCAAAAACGTGTCATATTTTGATGTGTGACCCGCATCCGTACACAAAATTTTGCTATTTTGTTTTATTTTTTATGTGTTAGTGTCGTCATTACAGTGTATTTTTTGTATGTGTGTATGCGGAATTGCACTTGTGTGCACTTTCCCTCCCCGCAAAAAATGCCAGAATAATTTGAATAGAGTAATAATCGCTAAGGCTTCTCCCTTCGGGACGAAGCCGCGATGCTCGAAGCTCTTGGCCGGCGATCGTATGTATGAGTACTAAAATAAGGCACCTGTCATTCGTGGACCGTTACCGCGTATCGGCCGACCAGTTGTCGATGCTTTCGCAAATCTTCAGCCTGATTAATAATTGTACCACGTACGCAAGTTTCGTCACTGGCTGTTTGTTTGCGAACCACCGCTACTGTTGCGCATTGCAAGATTATTTTTTAGAGGTCTACGGTGTGGATTGCAACTTAATGCTCTAATACTCTCGAAGTTTTTTTACTCCTATGAGTACTCTAGATAGCACATTGTGGCTTTTTTTTTTTTTTTCTCTTTATTAGGGTCAACTAACAACCACATATTAATAAACTATAATAATAAAATATTTTCTTAGGTAATTTAAACAAATATGCAGTCTTACCCGTTAACCACATGTTACTAAAAAAGACTTAACAAGACAGTGGGATGCTAAGCAACAACAATGATAATAAAACATAATACTTAGACAACAAAATAACCAAGAAGTCTTATAAATAATTATTTACGCCAAGCCAAGCAATAGATAAATTTTACTTACAGTAAGATTAATTAAGTAATTTTAGTACATTTCGGATGGAATGCTTGAATTGCACATCAGAGAGTGTAAATATTTCAGCGTTCAGAAAGAACGAGTTATAATTTTCAGTAATGCGTCGCAGAGGTGAACGTTTACCAGCATTAGTACGACAACTACCAATGGCGAACAACTTACGGGTGCGAACTTCTCGCATGTGAATGGTTCTAGGAACAACATAACACAGTCTGTTGGTCAGCTCAGTACAGTCGAACTTGTTGTGAATAATACCATGAAGTACCATACATTCCAGAAGCTTACGTCTAGATTGCAAGGTGAGAAGATCATACTTATCTAAAAGTTGGTCAGACGGTAGATATGAGCCATAACATCTGTAATGCATGGATCTCAAGTATTTGCGTTGCACAACTTCTATCATTTCGTTATACTTATTATATAAAGGATTCCATACCGGTACGGCAAATTCTAACTGGGAGCGTACTAAAGTTTTGTAAAGATACAGATATGTATACGATTTCTTAAAGTCTTTAGAAGATCTCATAATAAATCCATACATTCTATAAGCCTTGTTTATTATATTTTCGACATGAATGTCCAAATGCAATTTATCATCCAATGTGACACCAAGGTCACGTATAAAAGAAACTTTACTTAGAGCTACATTACAAAGGGAGTAGTTAAAGTTAATATTTTGTTTTTTCTTTGAAAAGCTTATATGGCTACATTTGGGTAGACTTAACTGCAACTTATTACTAATACAATAATTAGACAATATATTTAAATCTTCCTGAATTAGAATACAATCCGAGATGTTCTTGATGGGTTTGAAAATTTTGAGGTCATCTGCGTAGAGTAAGAAGTTGCAGTTATGGAAACACCGACCAATATCATTGATAAACAATACAAACAAGAGTGGACCAAGTATGGACCCCTGAGGAACACCAGATGTTACACAAATACTCTGAGACTGAAACCCATTAATAACAACCTTTTGGGTTCTATTGGTTATGTATGAGGAGAACCAGCGCAGTAAATTGCCACGTATGCCATTAAAGGATAATTTCTTTAAAAGGAGCTCATGATCAACCTTGTCGAAGGCTTTTCGAAAATCTGTGTATATAGCATCTGTTTGAGTATTATTATCCATGTTTTCAAATAATGATGAAACATAAATCATTAGGTTGGTAGTAGTAGATCTTCTTTTTACAAATCCATGTTGTTCTTTGATAAAAGTACTATGCAAAACAGGGTAAATTACATTATGAACAAGTCTTTCAAAAAGCTTCGCCAGGGCACACAAAATAGAAATGGGTCTGTAATTATCTACCTCATGCTTAGAGCCATTTTTATGTACAGGTACTATATTTGCTCGCTTCCAAATCTCAGGGAAAACTCCCTCTGAGATACATTTATTATAAATTATACTCAAGGGCTTAGAAAGTCCTTCAGCAGCATGAACTAGAAAGTATGCTGGAAGTCCATCAGGACCTGATCCTTTTGAAGGATCTAAAGCTTTCAGTTCGGTGAGAACTTTATTCTCGCTAAAATGTAAATCATGCAAAATTACATCATCAGCATCAGAGTCGGTAGACGAAGCAGACCACGCATCAGAAGTCAAGGTGGAAGGCTCATAAACTGAGTGGAAAAACATAGAAAACATATTACAAATTTCATCAGGATTATTAGACATTGCGTTATTAAAGACCATATACGAAGGAACATTAGATGAAGCTTTCTTATTGGCTATAAAAGACCAAAAATGCTTAATGTTACTTTTAATACCGTCTTCTACTGAACTAACATAATTTGCATAACATTTTTTAGATTCCGATTTGAAACGATGCCTGTTCCTTGAAAAAATCTCATAGTCAGATTCATTTTTATATGTCTTCCATCTAACCCACGCCTTTTCTTTATTTTTCTCAATGTGAATTAAGGAGGAAGTGTACCAAACGGGGTATCGCGAGGATCTAGATGATACCGTAGGTGTGTGTTGCTTAATAATGTCGAAGAGCGTGTTATAAAAAAGATCGACAGTCGCCTCCACATTATGCATGTTAAACAAATTAGACCAGTCGACTTTACCTAGGTCTGCAATAATGAAGTCATACTTTGCCTTATAGAAGTTATACTTGGACAACGATTGACGACGCATAGGAGAAGACATACCTTTGAATGTGAATTCAACATAAAATGGTGGATGAAATTTATCACTTGGTAAAAGAGTGTTAGTAAGCTGAGTGATGTTACATTTAATGTTCGTCATTAATAAGTCAAGTATATTTTCTTTAACATTTTTAATATAATTATATTGATCAGCACCATGAAACGACATAAAATTCCTTAAAAGAGTAGAAAGCGATGACGATCCGGTGCAGTCGAGTGTTCCGTCACCTTTAGACTCCCATTTAACCTCAGACGAGTTATAATCGCCAAAAAGAGAAAAACTAGTAACTGAGATGTCCTCAAGAATATTTGTTACTGAATCTAAGTAGGCAGCGTATGTTTCGAAAGTGGATTTAGGTGGTATGTAAACAGCAGCCACGATATGCCGCTTTGAGCCACAGGAGCTAGAAAGACTCACACACACATTTTCGACTCCACCAAGCAAGTCATTGTGACACATAATAGGCATAGGCTTTAGACTTTTTAAAACCGCAATCAGAACTCCGCCACCATCCTTTTTATTTGTAAGACTACGATTTCGATCGCAACGGTAAACAATATAGCGCTGGTCTATAAACTCACAATCATCAATTTCTGGTATTAACCACGTCTCTGTGAGTATAATGAGGTCGTATTGGTTCGCCAAAATATTCATGTACAATGTATGTAGCTTGGTGCGCACACCCCTACAATTCTGATAATAACACACCAAATTAGCCATTGTAAAAATTGGAATAAAAAATCAGTATTTCCCTGAACGCTGACAGATTCACAATTACAAAATTTAGCTTTAGAGATGTGATAATATAAATAATGATAACCACCCAATACGCGATAAAAATACAGTGACAAAAAGACACATTATATAAAAAAGAGTGAACTACCCAGCTATGCCTGGCATACTTAAATTTAACCAATAATATGACTGAGAATAAGTGCAAATCAGTAGAATAACAATCAAAGAGAGCTTTTATTACTAATAAACACCAATTAACTGTAATTAATAAACAAAACATATAGAAATTGATACACCATAAATAACATGCGAGAGAGTATGTATATTCTAGACATTTACTCTTACTTATTGACTTTCTTACTGGCCCCATTTTTAATCTTAGATATATCCCCATGAGAACGTATAGCGAATGCAGCATGATTGTTGGATTCACGCACAAGTATAGTCGAATGTTTGATCCAAACATATTGGTAGTTTTCTTTCTTAGCAGCTTCACGACAGTCTCGAAACAACTTCTTCCTTTCCATAGTTAAGTGCTCATTCATGTAGATTATACTTGGCTGCCCGGAGATGCCAATATAATTAGAAGTAGTGTTTTTCATCTTACGGAAAGCACTTAATATATTGTCTCTTAAAATGCGGGAACTCACTTTGACAATAATGTTTTTTGGGCGATTTGTTTGACGTTGAGCTTGTGGCACACGATGTATAGCAATAACATCTCTAGGCTGCAAGGGTAATTTAATATGATTTCCAATATTCACTAAAATGTCTAACAAGTTTTCATTCTTTTTTTCGGGTACACCATTAATTTCGATGTTACAGCTCCTAGCCTGCTGCTCAAGAGCTTCAATTTTCGATTCGAGAGATATTATTATAGCAGAGCTCTGTTCATTATTTTTAATATGAGTCTCAAGCTTTTCAACGCGCTGTTTCAATTGATTATTGAGTTCACAGCTAAAATCAAGTGTATTTTGAACGTCAACTACCTCTTTACGCAAATTATCATGCTTGTTATCCAAAAGGTGCACTTGTTGTTTTATATTAATTTGTTCACCTCGGAGAAGTGCCAATTCTTCCTTTATATCCTTGGTGGTAGTAGATAACGTATCTAAATCCAAGCGCACAGTTTCAATGCTATTCCCAATTTTGGAGATTTGAGCATGAAAGTCATCTTTTAAATCCTTAAGTGTGCCTTGTACGATCTTGGTAAATTCTTTAAACGATTCTGTTATCTCACAATCCGGCTGCTTACGTTTTCTAAATGAATGTTGATCGGAGTTTAAATCAGTGCTTAAATCCGGATTGGAAGAAAAAAATTGTTTAGACGGAGAAGTCATTGTAGTAACGCACTTTTAAATGTAGAATCACGATAAAAATATTACGACTTAGTTGTTTATATATCGTTTATTTGTCGTTAAATTGTCGCAATTACCTTGGTAGCAGGTAACCGGGCGGTTGGCGATGCGTTCCTTTTGTTTGCAATAGTACCACAGCCGTGACACACTATGTACGTGAGAGTTCGAGCGCCAGCGACCTTGAGCCAGAGCGTGTAAGCGCTAGGGTTGATACCGAAATGGAATTTAGACTTGTGGCAAAGGAAATTACATAGTAGGTATGTAAGGAAATAAACTTGTGCAAGGACATGTTAATGAAAGATAGGTTTGATTTATAATAAGTTTTTGTAATCTTTTAATTATATTAGGTAAGTACACATCATAAATTGCAACCCTTATACTTTATTTTCAGTTATTTATCATATAATCATTTTTTTAATCTCTTAACGTGTTAATGAAGGAAAGGTTTTATTTATAATCATTTTTTTAGGGTTCCGTACCCAAAGGGTAAAAGACGGGACCCTATTACTAAGACTCCGCTGCTGTCTGTCTGTCTGTCACCAGGCTGTATCTCATGAACCGTGTTAGCTGGACAGTTGAAATTTTAACAGATGATGTATTTCTGTTGTCGATAAAACAACAAATACTAAAAACAGAATAAAATAAATATTTAAGGGGGGCTCCCATACAAGAAAAGTCCTTTTTTTGGTACGGAACCCTTTGTGCGCGAGTCCGGCTCGCACTTGGCCGGTTTTTTTATTTATTGTCAATTTTACCTACTTGCGAGTTTACGAGGTTTAATCGTCTGAAATCCTTATTTTCAGAGCTTACTCTATAGGTACTTACTTTTCTGGATCACTGGGCAATACGAAGAAACTTTTATCAGGATTTTGTTTTTGGTTGTTGCCACAGCCATAAACACAACAATGACGCCCGCCGCCGGGCATGATTAATTATCTAACAATTAAATAATATAAATTAAACGCGTAGTCAGTCCGTGCGAAATGCGGTACAGTACGGATTGCGGTGGGACAAGCGAGCGGCGAGCGAAAGTAGAAAGAACCCTTGCCCGAGTAAGTCGGCGACTAGCGGCTGCACTCCCCGCGCGCCGCGCGCAGCCCCCGCGTGCCTTTAGACACGCACACATAGCCGCGAGCGATTTTACGAGCATACATGCGCGAGTGTCGTTTCTTTTCGCGTTAGAGTACATATTCTGTGATAGTACACCGATGCACGGTTCCTGCGATGTTATTTGCGGTAGGTCAGGGTCGACGATTACTCAAAGTTAAATACGCTGATTTTTCTTCAATCCGGGAGCCGAACACTACAATTTATAACTTTTTAGAAAGGTCTTGATATAATCTTGGTTATAAATCACATGTAAGTAACTTTTTAAACGTTTAAACATTAGATTTTATAAAAAAAACACAGAGTGTAATCAAAAGCGCTGTTGCCCAGCGAACGCACGGCGCGCTTTGAAGGTTAAGTTGAATTGTTTTGGAAACACTTTGTTTTATATTTCGTACAATTTCATTTGGCGACTGATGCAAATATATTCACATGTTTTAAATAAGTAGTCCAGGTTTGGACACGCTGTATAATACTATTGAAAGACAGTAAATGCATATATAAAATGCACATGCTAAGCTAACCATAACCACCGTTTAACGACAGTTAGATAACGCTTAAGTTGCGTAACACATAACACTTCTTTCCTTTTACTTGACCACCTTACCGTTCGGTATACAACAAAACAGAGTTTAGTGACTTTAAAAGGTACCTAAATACAATGCTATACACCGTTATTTTTTAAGTATATCTAAAAATGAAAAGGGGATTTCAGACCACGTC
Source organism: Agriphila tristella (assembly GCA_928269145.1). NCBI lineage: Eukaryota > Metazoa > Arthropoda > Insecta > Lepidoptera > Crambidae > Agriphila > Agriphila tristella. The sequence goes on along the minus strand of OV743436.1, from coordinate 20,875,341 downwards.
AATGAACAACATTTACTATGGGGCCAACCACGGAATCGCGAAAAAAAAATCTGCTGTTCTATACATTATAGTCGAGTTGACGTTGTACTTGTCTATGGAACAGCAGATTTTTGTTTTTTCGAGATTCTGTGATTGGCCCCATGGTAAAAGTTGTTCATTCACGTGGTCTGAAATCCCCATTTCATTTTAAGATATACTTAAAAATTAACGGTGTATAAAAAAAACTTTACATTTGCAATTTAATGCAATAATTTATTATAAGTAAAAGAATTTGGCAAGTTTAAAAAATATTACAACTTTAAACTTTTGAATAGTTATAAACGAGTAGTTACTGATTATTGAGATAAAATCATAAAAATCTCTTGAAAGTATTGTATGTTTTAATTCCGAGTTTGTAATAATAGAAATGTATAATTATTCAGTTTAAATGCTCGTAAGTTATTTAAATTAAAAATTAAATTAAAATCATTAATTCTCAGATATCATAGATCTCACAAAACACGCGTAGGTATATAGTAATAGCTTATTGGGATTTTCCCGCATTTCAACTGGATTTATCTGAAAATATAAGTGTATTGAATATAAAAAGATTTAACTATCTGCCTTTGAAACAAAGTGATTGTTGAAAGATATTAACGATGAAAAAGAAACAATAGAGATGATGGTACTTAATTAAGGCGGAAGGAAACATGTAACGAGATGTAACATGAAGTGTGGCAAAAATTGAGGCAATTGTTCATCATGCAGCGTAAGAGGAAGATGGTAGCTTTCCTGTTATTCAGTATAACTACAGGCTGATTGTTTGAACAGTCGATAAATTTCGTGGTGTGGCCGTCCGTCAAACTGAATATCTTTTTCTATGGGACCAACTTAATCAGAGGAAAAAAATAATCAGCAGTTCTATAGAAAACGTCACTATCTACACGACCAAAATGTATGGACCATTTGTTTTTTTTCACATACCACTTTTGTCGACTGTTTTCGATTTCACCCTGCTCACTTTTGCTGTAACGAAGCCACAGAAGTTTTTTTGTTGACCTTCTAATAAAAAATAATCTTAACTACCAAAAAACAGACAAATAAATATTTACTCTTATGTTTTACGAAAACTTTTCCAATGTAAAATTTGTTGAAACAATTCAATATTTAAGGTACTTTCCCCCCAACTACTTATTTTTTTTCCACCCTTTAAATAAATTTTATAACTTTATCTATTTACTTAATAACTTTTAAAGTATACCTATCAGTGATAGTTTTCCTTTTAACTTCATTTAAAAAAAATCACGTATCTAAAAGCAATTGTTTACGTGGTAGGGAGAGGGGGACACTTGACTAACAATATTTTGCATTTTAAAGTGTCTTCATAAACTACAATATTTTTAAAAGACCTATCCAAATTCCAACGACACCTCACGTTACGAGATTGACCAAAAAAACTCAACCCCACTTTAACACGTAGGGTGGAACTCTAAAAACAAATTTTTCAAGATTTTATTCTACCTCTTTTTCGGCGTGATTTGCCAAATTAATTACAGCTTTCTAGTACGAAGGGCCTCTGAGCTAAGTCGCGGATGGACGGACGGACGGACAGACGGACATGGCAAAACTACAAGGGTTTCTTGTTGACTTGCCTTTATTCTATTCTACTATACTACCAAACACTAAAAATAATTGTAACAAATCAAAGTTCGCAGAAAAAGCTGAGAACTAGGAGATTCACAAATTGTTGCTGTTCAACTCGAAGCTAAGTAGGTATTGGTTAGGTTTTGAAATTGATTTTCATGTCACTCAAGTTTGTTTTTACAAGTTTTTATGCTCAGTTAATAAGCATGTCGTGGGAACGAGAGCCAATTGTTCTTTCTCCGACGGCCACCAAAGAAATTGAGGCCGTTGAATGTGATTTGTTAATTTTACGTCGGGACTCGAGAAGCTGTACGTTTATGGTAATTTATTACAGATTGTGGTACAATATGTTTGCACCTTTTGTAATCAGTTAGATTTCAAGTTACCTATTCTCTCACGATATGAGTTTGAAAAAAGAATTACGAAAGCTAGGTCTGTACCCTATGTTTTATACTCAAACGCTACTTAACTTTGAGCGGCTCTCAAACAGCATGCTGTCTTTGTCATATCTTTGACATTTAATGCGACAGGACGACGTTTGAGAGCCCCTTAAAGTTAATAAGCGTTTGAGTATTCGGCCATTAATTTTTTAATGTTATTCGATGAGTTATGTGTACTAAACGAAAACTTTTGACGTGTAACGGGTGTCTCACACTTAGATAAGGGATAGGTATACCAAAACATGGATTAAAATTAAACCTGGTTTAAAACTGCTGCCACTTCTTCGTCTTTTTAATGTTACCCAAGTTTTAGAATAAGTGAATAAAATATGTTATTAAAATTCTGCATAAATAGTCACGCCAGGTAGGTATCCTACATTTATTTGCATGCTTTCTCCTTTTTGTTATCTGTAAAATAATTTGTTATTCGAGATGTCGATTGACCGAGACACCTGTCTCTTCAAAACTAGAAAGTAAGTACATCTATTGCATTTACAATGTGCTTTCAGTAATTAAACTAAAGTCTGTTTTTCTTTGCCTTACTTATCTAGCCTACCTACATGTAAATTCTGTCATTACAATATTAAAATTACATGCTAAGTTGTGAAACTTTCGACATTTGCATGTCTAAAGCTTTGGTTGTTCTTAAGTTTTTAGTTTGTCTGTTACCACGTGCTTAAGTTACGATAGATGTGAGCTCTGCAATTACCTATTTAATCTATGATAAGTTGCTTAGAGGAACTTGGTCTCAGCAGCACCCCTACTCAAATGGAAATTCTACTAAATTAACGCAACTCTAGTAGAATAGAATTGCATGTATGGGAATGACATAAGCTAAAACTAAGCGTTAACGCTTAGTTTCTGTCAATCCCTACATTGTCATCCCTACTTTAGCCCCCCTACTCAAATGGCCAACTTTCTATTCGTTTGAACGCTACGCTTACTTTTAAAGCTTAAATATGAGCAATATGTATATGATTAAATCACATGTCGCAAACTTATGTAAATCACAGACTACGATGTATTGTATGAAATTGTCAAGATTACGGCACGTAATTTTATAGTTCACTGCTTATTTTAAAGTTTTAATAGTAAGCGTAGCGTTCAAACGAATAGAATGTTAGCCATTTGAGTAGGGGCGTGTGTATATTTTCTTTGTTAGGGGCTAAACAGAAAGTAATTTTTTCAGAACACTCGGGACTTTTGTCTTGCAATAACAAGCCCAAGTGTGCCAAGTTGACTGTGACCATACCGTAACCGACTGAAGTCATGGAGGGAGATTACCATGATCAGTCTGGCGCCAGTCCTTTCTATCGATCTAAAATGGCCAACATTCTATTCGTTTGAACGCTACGCTTACTATTAAAACTATAAAATAAGCAGTAAACTATAAAATTACGCGTCGTAAGCTTGACAATTCCATTCATTACATCGAAGTCTGTGATTTTCATAAATTTGCGACATGTGATTTTAATCATTTATTGCGCACACTAAGGACCGACGCGAAGTTAACCGAGTTGGAAGAAGTTATCGGCAAGGTACACTGGGACATTACCGGGTTATCTGAAGTCCGAAGAGCGGGAGAGGACTCGATAATCCTCAACTCCGGTAACTTGCTTTACTACCGGGAGGGCGACCAACAGTCTCAAGGTGGTGTCGGGTTCATCGTCCAACAACGACGTGATTGCCATCTTGCCGTGTCCCTTGTCAACAACGTGATTACCATCGGAAGTGTGTCGACCAGGGTGGCGTACCTTATACTCAGAATATCCAAACGGTGTTCGCTGAATGTTATACAGGTTTACGCACCGACCTCGACACACCAAGATGACGAAGTGGAGGCTACGTATGAGGAGATCTTTAAAGCCATGCATAGCTACAAAACCCACTACACTGTTGTGATGGGGGACTTCAATGCAAAGTTGGGGAAACGATGCGGTGATGAGCTGAGAGTGGGGCAATTTGGAGTTGGGCAACGGAATGACAGAGGCCAGATGCTGGCTGACTTTATGGAGAAGGAGAACCTCTTTATGATGAACTCCTTCTTCAGAAAGCCGGAAAGCCGGAAGTGGACCTGGGTCAGTCCGGACGGTAAAGTCAGAAATGAGATAGATTTTATCATGTCGACGAAAAAGCAAATATTCAATGATGTCACTGTGATCAACGCTGTTAAGACGGGGAGCGATCACCGATTGGTAGGTGGCACATTGAATATCAACCCAAAGCTGGAAAGATCTCGACTGATAAAATCAACAATTCGACCATTGCCGGCCCATATTCAAAACCCCGAGAGCTTTCAACTCGAACTCCAAAACCGCTTCGAAGCCCTTGAGAACAGCATAGATGTGGACGATCTAAACAACATGGTGGTGGATACTGTCCGTATGGTAGGGTCCAAGCTCTTTAAGACCTGCCGTCCCAAGATAAAGAAACTCTCCGACCACACACTCCTACTCATGGATCAGAGACGTGAAATGAGGCTCCAGAGTTCAGTAGATGCTAATCGTTATCGGCAGCTTAATAGACAGATATCTAAGTCTTTGACGAGCGACCTTCGCCAATTTAATACGAATCGTATTAAAGAGGCCATCGAGCGGAATAAAGGCTCCAAAGTGTGCGCGAGAGATCTGTCTATTGGGCAAAGCCAGATGACGAAGCTGAAAACTGACGACGGACGCATCATTTCATCAAAGCCTGAAATCCTGAGGGAGATCGAGAGCTTCTATGGGCAGTTATATTCCACGCAGACACCTGTTGAAAGCAAGGCTAAAGACCCCAGAGCCAAGCTTACCCGACACTATACCGAAGATATCCCGGACGTCAGCCTGTACGAGATTAGTATGGCTCTCAAACAGCTGAAAAACAACAAGGCGGCGGGTGACGATGGAATCACTACAGAACTTCTGAGAGCGGGCGGTAAGCCGATACTCAAAGTCCTCCAGAAGCTCTTTAATTCCGTCATCGTCCAGGGCAGAACGCCAAAGACATGGAACATAAGTGAGGTGATCTTGTTCTTTAAAAAGGGTGACAAGTCCCTCTTAAAGAACTATAGACCCATCTCGCTTCTGAGTCATGTCTATAAGTTGTTTTCGAGAGTCCTTACGAATCGTCTCGCTCGCAAGTTCGACGACTTCCAACCTCCCGAACAAGCCGGGTTCCGAAAAGGCTTTAGCACCATAGACCACATCCATACGCTGCGGCAGGTTATACAGAAGACTGAGGAGTATAATGAGCCACTTTGCTTGGCGTTCGTGGACTATGAGAAAGCCTTTGATTCGATTGAAACCTGGGCGGTGCTGCAGTCTCTCCAAAGGTGCCAAGTGGACTATAGGTATATCGAGGTGTTGAGGTACTTATACCAAAATGCCACCATGACGATCCGAGTACAGAACCAGAACACAAATCCTATCCAACTGCAGCGTGGTGTGAGACAGGGAGACGTTATTTCTCCGAAACTGTTCACAGCTGCGTTGGAGGATATCTTTAAGCTCTTGGACTGGAAAGGTCTCGGCATCAACATTAATGGCCAGTACCTAACACACCTTCGTTTTGCCGATGATATAGTCCTTATGGCTGAGACCATGGAAGACCTGAACACAATGCTCGAAGATCTCCGTAGTGCTTCCCAAAGAGTGGGTATTAGGATGAACATGGATAAGACGAAAATTTTATTTTTTATTTATTTATTTATTTTTATTTATTTTACAAACACAAACTTATAACTATCATTACAGGTACTATCTAACCCAATGCGATAGTTACAGCATTTTTGTTATGCCTACTTATAACTTATAACAAATTATCCACGCAGCTAATTTTGTGAATTCACTTAGAGAACAAATAAACAAATCCGTTTCTTTATCAATGAGGTTGATTGTGTGGAATGCGCGCGTCAGTGGAGCCTTGCGCAGTAAGTTCGTGCGAGCTGTAGGCACCTCCAGTAGGTTCGGCCGGCGCCGTCGCCAGACGTATTCATTTGGAACACAAATACACATCATCCCTAGCACCTCCGTATTATTTATCTTACCTCTAAGTACCGCAAAAATGTATGAAACCAGACTGAGCTCCCTCCTAACTCCTAGCTGGTTGTATCCTACCATACCCAAAACGAATAATGTTGGATACTGTAATGGGTAAAAAGGGTAAACTCCATAGAGTTTTAAGTATAAATACCTAACAAATTTGTTCTGTACCCTTTCCAACATAAGATTATATTTCTGTTCATGAGGGGCCCAAATCATCGCGTTGAATTCCAAATGACTCCTAACTAATGTATTATACAAAGCTATAATGGCTTGTACATTTGTGAAATTATTTACCGTTCGCATCATAAATCCTAATGTTCTGAAAGCCTTTTTGCAAATGTCTACTATGTGTTCTTTAAATGATAAATCCTCTGTAAATTTTACTCCTAAATCCCTAACCTGTACTACCCTACATAAAGGAGCTCCATCAATGTTATAGAGGTATTCTATGGGGGTCTGTTTGCGAGTAAAAGACATCGCTTGACATTTCGATGTGTTGAATTGTAACATGTTCTCTTGACTCCATTTAACCACCCTATCTATGTCCTCTTGGAGTTTATTGCCATCCTCTACGTTTTTTATTTTCAACGACAACTTAAGGTCGTCCGCAAACAATAAACATTTTGAATTCTTCACGACCTCAGGCAAATCATTTATCATGATTAAAAATTCCAAAGGACCCAGGTTTGATCCCTGACTTACGCCAGACCATGTAAAATACGGTTTCGATCTATGCCCCTCGTACTCCACATACTGCTGTCTATCTGTCATGTAGCTAGCGAAAAAATTCAATAGATGTGGGGTGAAACCAAATCCTGCCATTTTTTTAAGAAGCACATCGTTATTTACCAAATCAAACGCTTTTTTAAAATCAAAGTATGTAGCATCGGTTTGTCCCCCACCATCTACTGTTGGTATTAATTCAGCCACTAGTGCAAGAAGGTTGGTTGAAGTGCTTCGAGCTGGTCTAAAGCCGTGTTGTGCCTCCGTTAATTGTGAGTGTACCTGTTGGTATATGATTCTATGTAAAGTAGACTCAAACACCTTTGCGGGTGTTGAAAGTACTGCTACGGGTCTATGATCTTCAACGCTTGCGCCAGTTCCTTTTGGAACCGGAACAACCTTTGTGATTTTCCATCTTTCTGGAAATACGGCTAAGTCTAAACACTTATTGAAAATGTGAAGCAGTGGCTTCGCTAGAACTAACCTACAATCTTTAAAAATGAATGGTGGAATACCATCAGGTCCGGCCGATGTTTTTGGCTTTAGTTGTTTAAGCGCAGTTATTACGTCACTGAGTTGTAACTGATTCAAGTGAACTCGAGCCGCCCCGTTACCCCCACCGGCATTTTCTATCGCCGTACTCACCTTCAATTCGGCTCTCTGTTTACTGTAAACAGAATGAAAATATCTAGCAAACTCGAAAACACACTGTTCGTCCGTCAAAACCTCCCCATCCTTCAAAATGTTTCTCGATTTACGGTTGCTCTTTTTTGTATTAATATAATTCCAAAAGGACTTCGGGTCCTTTTTGAGATTATTTTTGTACACAATTATGTCAAATGCCCATGTTGTACCCTCTCCAGTTCATGTTGGGAACACTACACTTGAAGTTGTTGACCATTACGTATACCTAGGACAGGCAGTCCAGTTAGGTAGGTCCAACTTCGAGAAAGAGATCTCTCGTCGAATCCAACTCGGGTGGGCAGCATTCGGGAAGCTTCGAAAAATCTTCGCGTCCGACTTACCTCAGTGTCTCAAGACGAAAGTCTATGAACAGTGTGTGTTGCCAGTGATGACTTACGGCAGTGAAACGTGACCGCTAACTATGGGTCTCATAAGGAGGCTCAAGGTCACTCAGCGTGCAATGGAGAGAGCCATGCTCGGCGTTTCTCTACGTGATCAAATCAGAAACGAGGAGATCCGCAGGAGAACTAAAGTAACCGACATCGCTCGAAGGATTGCTCAGCTGAAGTGGCAATGGGCGGGACACATAGCGAGAAGAACCGATGGCCGTTGGGGCAGAAAGGTTCTGGAATGGCGACCGCGCACCGGACGACGCTCCGTGGGTAGGCCCCCGTAGGCGATCTGGTGGAGGTCGCGACCTCCACCAGATCGTCGGTCCACCTTGTCAGTCAGAAAGCCAGTGGATGCAGGCAGCGCAGGACCGATCGTCGTGGAGATCCTTAGGGGAGGCCTTTGCCCAGCAGTGGGTGTCGTGTGGCTGATATGATGATGATGATGATGATTGCTCATATTTAAGCTTTAAAAGTAAGCGTAGCGTTCAAACGAATAGAAAGTTGGCCATTTGAGTAGGGGGGCTGGTGTAAATTATGGATCATCAAAAAATAACAGACTGATGAACTGGACTGGCGGCGCCAGACTGATCATGTAATTTCACTCACACAAATTGCATTTTTTCTGTTGTTACGTTTGCTTGTGTGGATGTCTAGGAATTCTGATAGTCTACGCTCGTAGAGGTTCTACGATTCTACTTACCTTACAATACTTTACAGAAATACATATAAGTAAACTTGAGTAATAATGCTAGTTAATATTGCAGGTATCCAATCCATCGCTGTAAGGATAAGGACGATGGTTGGTTTTGAAATGTTGCAAAAAGATCCTTGACTGAACGGGTTTTACTAATTTATTCCTAGCATGTGCTATTGTTGAACATGCTATTGTATGAAATATCTGTAGCAACTTTTAGAAAGTTTTGCCTTATTTGTAAGGTTAGTTGTCGTTTACTTTGTATGATGAGCCACATAATGTAAGTATTATCGATAACTGGAAAACCCTTAAAAAATGTTACTAAATAAATAAAAATTAAATTCGGGAAACTCAATACCTATTCTGAAAATAAACAGACTGTATGCTCATTTGAGCAAACAACATAGAACATAGAACAACATAGACGTCATTGCTCAAATAACGTAGGGCACTAGGTACAGCTATTGCAAACATTAAAGTAGGTAATGTAGGTATACCTACATTACTAGAACAAATTGTTTGCATCGTACATCATAAAACCAAAAACAAACATTTGTGAATAAAACCTGCTGATTCAGCCCTGCGATCATTGGCGCTTTACTTAGTTTGCAATGCAATACAAATTACTTACTTCAACAGAATGATCGTCACATCACTGGTAAGTACTAGTATAAAGCTACATTGTGATCCGTCAAGCGGAACCAACGCAGATTATTCGGAAAACCTAGTGATTATTCGGAAAACCCGAAATTAATTCGAAATTAATTAATTCTTAGTACTTAGCAACAAAAGTTGCTAAGTACTAAGAATTAATTAATTTCGAATTAATTTCGGGTTCGTCAAACATAGGATAGCCAGTAATTCCGCCATAGCCTGTAAGTTTTAATTGATTTTGCAGCCTTAAAAAATAGGTAGGTAGTCTACACCGTCATTTTATAGGTACAATAAGGCGGGTAGTTGTACGTACAGCTATTTTGTACACAAGAAAATTAAGAACGGTCTCCATACCACTTCATACATAGCTAGCGTGTCATATCCTCAATTCCCTTTTTTCGCTAAATGGCAGATTCTGGAAACGGCAGATTCTGTAAACGGCAGATTCTTTAAACGACAGATATTGTACAGTCAGTCAGCAAAAACAAAAGTTTTTTGACATGGGTTTTTTTGTAAGCATTGGTTTTGATCAGCATTTATTTTACTATTAAAAACGTTTTGACGTTTATATTGGTGGTGGTTAACCTTCTCCATATTTATGAAATTCTGGTACTTTGGTGACGTATTGTATTACGAAAAATAAGAAAAAATAAAAAGTTCTATAAAATAGAGGTTAGTTAACCTTCTCCATATTTATGAGATCCTGGTACTTTGGTGACGTATTGTTTCACGAAAAAAAGTTTATAATTTTCTTTGTAATTTTTCATGTCAAGGGCATAATGAGTCGGTGTCGACTAAAAAAAATCCCCGTAGTCACACTTGTGTGGTAAGTTGATGTGAGCACGGGTCAGTCGGAATTATCGTGTGTCATTAGTTCCGTTGTTATTTTTCTTGATAGAGCCTAATCATAATAAAAAATATCATTAGAATTAGAATGTTGTTTGGGACTGTATCTGCCATTTACAGAATCTGCCGTTTCCAGAATATGCCGTTTCCAGAATCTGCCATTTAGCGAAAAAGGACTCGATTCTCGCTTTGCGACAGAGAAAAATCTTTTGATTAACCTAGTAGAGCAATGTCGTGGAATAATAGTATTTGCATTATGTACCTACTTAATATATCAAACTATGTAATGTGAACATTAACTTTAGATCCCACATGAGTTGTGTTTTGTATCAAACGATTTTTATTTCTTTGTTAATTGACTTTTTTAACAAGGCAACAGTGGTAATGCAGTTTCGCCCTCAGTTTTTTGTTTTCTTTTTAGGGTTCCGTACCCAAAGGGTAAAAACGGGACCCTATTACTAAGGCTCCGCTGTCCGTCCGTCTGTCTGTCTGTCTGTCACCAGGCTGTATCTCATGAACCGTGTTAGCTAGGAAGTTGAAATTTTCACAGATGATGTATTTCTGTTGCCGCTATAACAACAAATACTAAAAACAGAATAAAATAAATATTTAAGGGGGGCTCCCATACAACAAACGTGTTTTTTGCAGTTTTTTTGTACGGAACCCTTCGTGCGCGAGTCCGACTCGCACTTGGCCGGTTTTTATACACTTTATTGTAGTGGTAATATAATGGTCAAACAATAGACTTTGAATGGCGTGTTTACACGCATATCTATCTACTTATCTAGAGAAGGGAAGTATTGCTTAAAATGAAAGTTCAGCATCAGCACTAAATAAAATAGCAAAGAATAGCTACTATTTTTATAGACGAAGTCAATTTTAACTCAAAATACTTAGATGTCTTTTGAAAAAGTTTTTTGTTCATTGCTTGAAGTAAATATTTATGTAGACCTAATTAGGACTTTCTTTATAATTTATGAATTTACATAAATAAACATATAGTTTCATAATGCAACTGTAAGTAGGATATTTGATCTCTCTACATTGTAATTTTAACTTTGAAATCATTACTTTTACGGACACCTAAACACCTACGCTCTTTTAATAAAGTTTTTTTGTGACTTATTGGTATTTGGTTTTTACATTTAGAAGTGAATAGCTATTCTTTCAAATCCAAACATGGGAATGATAAGTTACCAAAACAAATAATTATGTCATTTACATTTTACCTAATTAAAAAGTGTATTTGACAAAACTTTGTCCACTCACGCTGCAATTAAAACACTTTCAGTTTGAGCCAGTAAGTCAGTTTCGCTTAATTAATTATAAATACAAAATGAGCCTTACAGTTACTCAACGTCTTTGGTGCACTTGATATCGCCTGCCGTATGCTAAACCAGGCAACGAGTCAACCAACTTTCTATTAATTCCAATTACACAAAACACAAACTTGGCTTGATTAAAAACAGTTATTAAGTTTTTAGACACAGTTTTTGACACGGCTAGACTTCGATCGAGAATTGTGTTAATGACAGAAACGCGCGCGTTTTCCGAGACGGTGCGGCGTAGACTGCGCGGGCGCAGCGAGGAGAAACTAAAGAGAAAAGTGCCCCCCTACAAACAGCCGGTTACATCAGTGCTCTCAGTGCTGATATTGTTCGCGACGAGACAATATTTTTGATATAAATGAGATTGTTTCAGTTAGCATCAATGACGCTTCCGCTTTTCGTCAAACGCAATATAAATAAACATAAGAAAAGATTTAAATGGCATTACGTTGCTTCGCGAGCCTTTTTTTATTCTTGAGCTCTCGACAGCCAAACAATACCTGGCTGCCAACTTGATAACTAGCAAATGCCATTGTTTGAGGCTTGTTAAAGTGAAATTAAAGGCTGTTTTTTTTACTGTCGAATAAAGAAGCTGCCTTGACTTGAGTATATTACTCGTACATATTTTTCACTATAATTTACACAATTTATTCCATGGAACTCTTTACCTACCTTAAAAATCTTATTTAATTAGTGGACACACGTATGTTTTGTCAAAAATTCAAGTAAATAGTAGTATATATATATATCTTCACCGGTTACCGTTGCATTGATAAACAATAATTGAGAAAATTATTTCATATTTTGTTTGTTAATGTACCATCATTACGTAAATATCGATACAATTTAACAGTCGATTATATAATTTAATGAAAGGGCAATTATCGTACCGATTTTGGTTACCGGAAGGTTTATAAGTAGATTATGATTATGATATTTTTATTGATGTCGATGATTGGTATGACCTAACAAAAGTAAACTTTAAGAATAATATATCTAGGTCTTGATAGCGATTTGATATTGTGTGAGACACACATGATACTAGCTAGTTTTGGGAAAAAACCGCAGCATTTTCTTGAAGAACTTTGTTTGTGTATTTAAAGCATTTCTTTCAACTTTCTTCATAATCCAGCATAAAGTGTTAATAACTTCAGTTTATATGGTGTACAGAGGCTAACATTAACTTTTTTGCACCTATACATAATTCTAGCTGGTATGTAGATCGGCGATTGGAGTAGCAACGATGAGCTAACAGTCAGGAAGTGGATCTACTACTTACTTAATATTAAGTAAGCTGAGATTATTTATTGTTGTTCGTGGTCGAGAAGGCAGGATCAATCAAACACTGCAATTAGTGAACCCTTCAATATACGATCAGGAAATAATATAAAAATATTATTATATATAACATACAATAAATTAAATTAAGATGCAAAAGATGAATAAATAATGAAAAATATTAGAAAAAATCGGCTCACCCGTAGCAACTTAGACGGGATCCCGTCTAAATCGGCTAAAAAATCGGCTCACCCGTAGCAACTTAGACGGGATCCCGTCTAAGTTGCTACGGGTGAGCCGATTTTTTCTAATATTTTTCATTATTTATTCATCTTAATATAAAAGTAGCATTGTGAATGCAAAAATCTAAAAGTTTAAGATGCAAAATTCAACATGTTTAATTTTATCTATCCATGGCAAAGATTTACAAGGCGGAAAAAATATTATTTTGGAACTTGTGAGTAATCCATTTAGTTAAAGTCACTAAGGAAGGATATTTCGAAATTCAATCCTAGGGGTGAATTGGGGGTTCAAAGTTTGTATTGGGAAAAAAAATAGACATTTCTACTTGAAACTTCGTAGCCTAATGTCTGCCTAATTTCTAAAGACAAATAAGCAAATACATATTTCGTGAATTTCCGAAAGTCATACCCTTAGTTAGGGGATAAACGGGGTAAAAATACCTAAAAATCGATATGGATGTCGTTATTGAGATTTTATGGGATGTTGATCTCGTTCGTTATGTATAACCGTAACCTCCACCTATTAAATCCTTACTTCCTTACTAATACTATAAATTCCGTTTGTTTGTTACGCCTTCATTTACGTCTTAACTACTAAACCGATCATTATGAAATTTTGCATACACTTTGTCAGGGGTACAGAAAAGGACATCACCTTTCATCCAGAAAAAACGAACAGTTCCGGAGGGGTAGCAACAATAACTGTCCACGCAGACTAAGTCGCGGGCGGTCGCTAGTTTATATAGGACACCTTCTGTTCAATAACTTCAAACTAGTTCTAGAATTGAGTAACCCGACCGCGCCTAACTGTAGTTAAACGATTTTAGGAGGCGAGTGCAGCTGCAGGCTGCATCATTGCGCAACCACTTTCACCGGCCCCGCCGAGCGCCGACCACGGACCACCGACCACGAACCACGGACCACAGATCACGGACCACGACCACTGACCATGCGCCCGCGCTGGCGACGCGTGCATTGCGTATCATTGGATGGTATTGGCCCGTATTGGTTGTTTCTGTTTGAAGTAGTGAATTGCAATAATAATTTTCTGCATCTGAAGATTCTGAAGGTGTGAAATTGTTGCAAGTTTAGCGAATAACTTTGGGAGATTAATATTTTTTGTATTTATTCATACAAAACATATCATCAAAAGTGGACAAAAAGTATTGTATGTTTTAATGTCATCAAAATCCGATCCTCTTTTTAACACGACTGCCCAAAAAGAAGTGTACCTAAGTATATGTATGTGTTCAGGATTCATGTATGTTTGTGGGTATGTGAGTTTCTTTATTTCACCATAACTTATAAATGGCTTAACGGATTTGGATGTATGGGGTATCATTAGAATCCTTACATCATTACGAGTGACACTGGCTATTTTTTTTTGAGAAAAGTCAATATGGCGACGCCGCCACTTTCAAATGTGAAAAAAAAAAATTTTTCTTTACAATATGAGCATCAAATGAAAGGCCTTAATGATCACATTCCAAAACTATATAATTTGTCACTAAAATGTGTAAAATAAAAATTAATGAATTTAAAAAATATTAAAAATAAATAAATTAAAAAATATTAAAAACACGACTGCCCTGCCAAAAACGAACTAAAAAGTTAAGCAACAAGTGTCATTGCAGTTGCACCTTATTATGGAAAAATTTTTAATCAAAGAGGTGCCCCGACTGCAATGACACTTGTTGTTTAACTTTTTAGTTCGTTTTTGGCAGGGCAGCCGTGTTTTTAATATTTTTTAATTTATTTATTTTTATTTCACACATTTTAGTGACATATTATATAGTTTTGGAATGTGCTCATCAACGCCTTTCATTTGATGTCCATATTGTAATAATAGAAGAAAAAAAATTTTTTTTCACATTTGGAAATGGCGTCGTACAGTCGCGTAAAAAATATAACCAGTGTCACTCAGGATGCTATAAGAATTCTAACGATACCCCATTTATCCAAATCAGTTCAGGCATTTAGAAGTTATGGTGGAATAAAGAAACTCACATACCCACAAACATACATTAACCCTGAACACATATACACTCTTTTTGCTTTGGGCAGTCGTGTACAAAGTGTCATTGCAGTCGGGGGACCGTTTTTTGGAACAATTTTTAATCAAAGAGGTCCCCCGACTGCAATGACACTTATTATTTAATTTTTAGTTCGTTTTTGGCAGGGCAGTCGTGTTTTTAATATATATTTTTTTACCTTTAAAGGTTACCTAGAGGTTTCCAAAGGATTTTTCCAATGTCCACGCGGATAAAGTTGCGAGCGGGACTACAACCATATCGGTTTTTATTTTATTTACCTTAAGGGTTGATTGCCTATATATTTGTTTTTTTTCATACACAACTTCATTCCCCTTTTCTTTCACCCGTTCGGGAATCATCAAAAAACGCTGAGATATAATAAAGTATTAAAATTTTCTATCGTCAGCCTTAACACAAAATTTGAAGATCCTAACTTCAAAACTGACGGACTTTCATACGAACTTTCATCCCTTATTTTACCCCATATAGGGGTGGAATTCACAAAAATCCTTTCTTAGTGGATACCAACACTGTTTAAGGCATAGACATAGAAAAAATTTCGCTGCGGTTTAAGGTATCTATGTGCAAGTCTCTAAGTTCAGCGGGCTAATTGTCTAATTTCAAAATCTATCGCAATCGCTTTCATGTGACAAATTTCTAAATTTCATTGGTAGGTTTTTTTTTTAAATATTTATTGTGCATAGAAACAAGGTAGGTAACAAAAAATTCACAGATTTTGCAGTCCCCGCAAGAATCGGAGCATTGAAAATGAACACCAAAATTTACGAAAAACCAAAATCAAATCAAATGCAAAGGTTATCAGATGCAAATCGCCTGAGACGTATTTTTGACCATATCTCCGAGGATTTTGAGAGGATCGAGATGGGAATAGTACCAAAAGTTGAGGAATTTATTGAGACACCTGTGAATGTTTGAATTTTGAAAATCTACTGGAAACTTTTTTTGGAAATTTGTAAAATTCCGAAAATTCCGGGTTTTTTGGGGGGTGTTTGTTTACTAAATTGTAAATATTTCGGAAAAAAACCGACTTAAGAAAAAATGAAAAAAAATATCCTAGGGTATTAGTTTAGCTACTAAATGAAGAAATAATTTTGAAAATCAGTCAATAATTGTGACCTGTTAGGTGGTCCCTTTAGATTTGGAATTGTTGAAAACGGCTGTTTCCGTACATAAAAAGTGATGTAGCTTCTATGATTATTGACCGATTGTCATAGTAATAGTGTTAAAAGATGCAGAAGCAAACGAGAAGTGCATTCGTTGGAATTTTGAAAATCGGTTAATAATGTTTTGGCTGCGTCGAGGCAGTCAGCAGGCGCTTTTCGCAATCGTAAAAATAAATAGGTACTACCTAGGTAACTTTACAACTATAATATGTAGGACTGCATTTGATTTGATTTTGGTTTTTCGTAAATTTTGGTGTTCATTTTCAATGCTCCGATTCTTGCGGGGACTGTAAAATCTGTGAATTTTTATATACAGAACACAGATTTCTACTTGTCAATTGTTGTTTTTGAATAAATACATTTTTATGTTGATGAATAAACAAACATATATCAAAGACGTAGAGACAAGGTAGTGTTAGTAAATTATATTTTCTATAATAAGGTCGACAGGAATCAGTTTGTTTAAGCCCAAATATGGCTCGAATACATTTTTTTTGGAGAACAAATGCCTTATTGCCCTTTCGACGCATAGTGCCAGAAACGCAAATTACCGTACACGCTAACGACCATGTTTCAAATTCGCAACTTACCAGACGTGCAAATGACCGGATACGCAAACGACCTGAAATGAATTCGCAATTGACCAGATTCGCAAACGACCTGAAATGAATTCGCAATTGACCAGGCACGCAAACGACCTGAAATTGTTCTTAGAATACAATTTGAAGTGCAGTAATGACTAAGGCAGCTAGAACAATAATTGTAATTTTAGACTTTTTTGTATTTAGTATATATATATTTTTGGTAAGAGAGGTTAAGGTATCAGCAGTTAGGACTCCCGTTGAGGGCTGTGGGGAATATGCTGACCATCTGTCTGATGAACAGGTATGATAAGACCTCCTTTACATTCATGCTAGCCTGGTACTTTTCGTTTGATTCATGGGTGCGTTCCGTGGCTTCGCACGAGTGCACTCGAGCGCACTCCGGTGCGCGCTCTGACCGTTCCGTGGTTCGGTGAAATTTTACCCTGACAGCTGTCAGAGCGTAGTTTCACCCGTTCAGTGGCTTGGAGCGTTGCAACCAAACAACCATAAAAATAGATGGTTGAAAAACGCTCTGACGTTTATGCTAACAAAATATGTCATTGTCATTTTGACATCATTTTGTATTTTGATGTTTTTGTGTCTAAGTTTCAAAAAATTCATGGTTTCTACTCAAAAAACAAATTTTTACTTGATTTAGTTTAAAGGAAAGTTTAAATTATCCGTATTCCAAGTGGAAACGAAAACTTTTTACCTAAAGAGGTTATAAAAACAACTCGATCGTTCCGTCGCTTGGTTGCAACTCAAACGGGTTAAATTTTAACCAAACAACTACACCCAAAGCGACGGAACGCAGCCCATAGTCCAACCAAGGTTCGCTATTATCAATACCGCATATGGTTTCATAGATACATTCATTCTTTATTGTACTGACGATAAAGTGAATGCAGCGCAGACTGAGGAACCTTAGTGAAATAGTATATTTGGCCACTTCACTTCAGTAACAAAATTATTTCTAAGTCCCAGGTGGTACTTTGCGTATCTGGCACTATGCGTATAAATTAGATACTGGTCGTTTGCTGAAAAAAATCTGGTCATTTGAATATCTGGTAGTTTGCTGTTAAAACATGGTCGTTAGCGTGTACGGTAATTTGCGTTTCTGGCACTATGCGTCGAAAGGCTTATTGCGATCAACAGAATTTCCCCAAATAAGAACTCCATAGAGCAGGGATGAATTTACAAAGCCGTTATTAAAACGTAGTGATTATTTCGTCTATGGCCGTTATAGGCAGTGATAGCAGCTTCCTGTGACACAGTTTGACTTATACGACGAAGCGCAAAAAAAAATCTATTTAACCTTGAGCAAAGCTCGTATATGTGTTGCTTCCAATTACAATAACAATCTATAGTTATACCTAAAAATTTCATACATTCTTCAGCTTCTATAAATTGTCCATTATAATTAATGTTAAGTGACTGGCGTTTTCTTTTATAACTACCAAACTGAATGTATTTTGTTTTATCGATGTATATCTTTAAATTATTTTCATCGAGCCACTCAATAACTTTTAGTAAAGCTGTGTTAATACTGTTTTCAAAATAATTTGAGTTTACATTTTTATCGCCTTTGATTACAGTTGTAGTATCATCTGCGAACAGAATACATTCATGAGTTATGCTTTTGGGTAAATCATTTATGTATAAGAGAAACAATAGTGGGCCCAAAATGCTACCCTGCGGTACTCCAAATTTATTTACGTTAAAAGAAGATTTGTAATATTCAAGGCATTTACTTTCAGGACTCCATCTTTGGGTTATCACACATTGTTCTCTTTCTGACAAATACTCTTTTATCCAGTTTAAACATGGTCCACGATTACCATATTTGTAAAGTTTAGATAGGCGACGTTTATGGCACACAAAATCAAAGGCCTTTGTCATGTCAAGAAACAGAACTGTTACCGGATTATCATCATTAAGACAGCTGGTTATGGCTTTAATTAAAGCCAAAGATTGAGCATGCATGCATCCACAGACCATAAAGCATCCTGAAAGCGATTGCGATAGATTTTGAAATTAGACAATAGATAGTCAGCTTCGTTGCAAAAAACAAACAAATCAACAAAATAGCCATAAAAATAGGGACTTGAAAGTGTCAACATTTATCACGCGCCCCTTATCAAGTGGCTATACCACTGAAAGTGGCGCCCTCAGAGGTTTTTAGTTATTAAGTTGTTAATTCAATAAAACTTTACGAAGAATTTTTAGGACCCATGGTCTAGTATTTTTAGAAGGTATCACTACATTCCCTCGTACAGACATTCTAGAAGTAGGTAGCAAATGTGTCAAAAACGGCCACTTTTAGCAGTTTTGCTTTTTACTTCTAGCAGTGACTACGAGGAAATGTAATGATACCGTCTAAAGATACTAGATTATAGGCCCTGAAAATTTCACGTAAGGTTTTATTAAAGTTGCATATTAGAATTATTACAATATTAAATAAAATTCACCGCGGCGCCACTTTCGATCAGGGTACCGCCTTAAATAATGTATTAAGGCTCTTTCCTGACCGAAAGTGGCGCCGTACCGTATTAAAAACCTTTTATATCCTTATATCCACTTTTCCCCACCAAGTGTCCCTACCGGTGAATATAAGTATCAATAAAAAGTGAAAATATAGAAGTTTCTATTGTCTGTACAAAGCGAATTAGTCTGCCCTATAGCGAATCTGTCGTAAAGCTAAGAAGCGAACAAGGGCACCAGTGGAGTGGGGGGACACTTGGTGGGGCAAAGTGGAATAATACAATTTTATTTATTATTGTAATTCTAATACAAAATTTTAATAACACTTCTGTGGTGGATTTTTTCCCTGTTTCCGCGAATCAGGAGTTGGCAAATCAGGAATTGGCGAATCAGGAGTTGGCAAATCAGGAATTGGTGAAAAAGGAAGTTGGCGAATGTGGACACCCCCGATTTTTTAGGGCCCATAGTCTAGTAGGTATTGTTCGACGGTATCATTACATCCCTCATATACAAGGTGTTTGGTAAAAGCCTTATAAAGCCGAATATGGTAGATAGAGTCCATCAAATTGAACAACTTTTACTATGGGACCAACTCTGAAATCGCGAATAAAAAATCAGCTGTTTCATACAAAAATTGATAACGAAAATATCAAAATGTATGAAACAGCTGATTTTTTTTTCGCGATTTCAGAGTTTGTCCCATAGTAAAAGTTGTTCAGTTTGATGGTCCCTATCTACCATATTCGGCTTTATAAGGCTTTTACCAAACACCTTGTAGATGCCGGCATACATTGACTTCTAGAATATATTTTTTTCATGTCAGTGCCGGCATATAACTTGGCAAGAGACAGATGAGACAAAAGATGCGCAGTAGCTACAAACACTAAACTTGGCGCATCTTCTGTCTCATCTTTGTCTAGCCAAGTTACGTGCCGGGCGGTATAATCCCTGCTTGCATTTAGCAAATGCTTAAAGTGGCCGTTTTTGACACATTTGCTATCTACTTATACTATACGAATGACTGCGAGGGAATGTGTTGGTACTTTCTAAAATACTAGACTAGAGCCCTAAAAATTCCACGAGAAGTTTTATTCATTCATAAAATCCTTTTCTAATCATTAAATAAAAACCTTCGAGGGTTCTTCTACTTTTGGTCAGGTAATTGCCTTAAGTAATTATTTTATTAGCAGTAGTTCTACGATGTTCTAATTTTTTAAGAAAACTGTGACGGTTGGTTCCCTTATGACCCGTGGACACTGCATACTTACCTACTGGTATGGAAATTGCGATTCCCGTTCGACCCACTGCAGAGTTGTGATCATGAGAAAATATTCCAAAGAGTAGATTTTTATATGTGTTAAAGAAAAACAACTCGACGATTTTTTGTCTTACTCTTTAAGTCGACACAGTAGTGCCAGCCATCATGTAACTTTCCCTCTGAACTAAAATCCTCTTCTCCGCGCCTCGTCCCGTACGACCTAAGGCTCCTACTACACCCTACTAGGTATAATTTGTTTAGAGGATATTAATTTATTTATACCTAGTTTCAAAGTGTCTGTTAAAAAAGTACGTAAATAATAGTTACCTACATTTAATTTACAATACACCACTGCACTGCAAGCACAGACCACACAAATGTTCTGCGGGGTATGGATGAAGGCAGCGGCGGGCGGCGCGGTGCATTTGAATACGGACTGTACCTAAACCTACCTACAACGTACTAAAAAATAGGTATGTACTGACTTCAATATGTCTTATTACGAAATGAGGTTATTGAGACAATGCAGCTCAGAGCCGGAGATTGTAAAAATGTCTCGTTGTATGCCCACGAAATCCGGGTGACGTCATCGGAGTTTGTCAGACATCCTTTTACTTTCAGCAGACCTCAATAAGATTAACACTTTTACTTAGACTGAACGTCATGCAACACAATATTGCAAATGAAATAAGTCAATAATAAATAAAGGGAAACCCACTTGTTTATACTCGTAAATCACTTAGCGAAAGGTACGCATAGTCTGGCTGCTATATAGTCGCTTATTATAGCTACCACGCGTCAGTTTGAATAAGTACCTAATTTGTACACACGACGGCACTACATACACTACTTGTTGGCCTTGAGACAGTCTTTTTTGCCCCTCGTAATTAATAGTAGTTTATGAAACTGACACATAAAGAGGGGTATTAAAACACGAGTGTGTGTTTAAAAACCGAGCCGTAGGCGAGGTTTTTAATAGTATCACACGAGTGTTTTAATACCTAGTTATGTGCAGTTCATACACTACTTTATCTACACTCATACATTTGGGATTGAACCTACTAAATAAAAGATCAACGTTAGAAAAGAGAGAGAGAGAGACTTTGTTTGTATTAGCTAGGTACCTACCTTGTAATAAGTCATTTCCTTAGCTGCATCTAAAATATCGGGCAGAGTAATTTTCTTTTTCACATTTTAAAGCAAGAATAAAAAAAACTTACAAAATTCAGTAAGTATATCAAAATGTAAAAATTGAAATCAAAACTTTATTTGTAATGCTTTAGAAATGGCGCGCATTTCGTTAGAAAAAAAAATGAGATGAGTGCATTCCAACAAACTAATCGCAGTCAGTCATCGATTACCATAGAGTGCATTTTAATCATGGAAAATATGTGGGAAAATATCGTTTTTTTTTTAATGTTACGGCACTGCCTTCTTTTTGGATTTGCCCTGTATCGTAATGAGAAAAAAAGTTATTTTATGATGCAGTTGACTGCATCGTAATGAGTTTATTTTTTAATTTTACCTATCCACATAAATAAAGTAGGTATTTATATTACCTTTTTTGAATTCATATTTGGAACATTACGTTGTGAGTGTAGATAAAGCTGTTTTCGCTATTCAACTGTTTAACTCTAGGTGCTGTCGTGTGTACTTAAATGCTGCAAGTGAACATAAAAAAAAACTGTACTGAAAATGTCGAAAGGTGCAAGTACATAAGAAAAGGAGATATTTTGTTTGCATATGTATTTTTATAGGTATACCTATTAAGGATGGTGATTGTTTTATTTATTCTATAACTAATAAATAAGGAGATAATTGTGATAGAAAAATTGCACCCATCTATCAAGCTTTTTTATCTTGCCAATATGTCGCAAATGGACCTGGATCACTAGTAATAAATTAAATATCGTTTTCAAACTAATTACAGATTATTATACCTTCGCACCCAGCCAATACCAACTTAAAGATACTGAAAGACAATACTTCATTTAAAAGACATCAACGCGTTACTCCCAAAAGCTTTATTATAATTTCTAACGACTTTTTTCCGCTCTAATACACTGGCCTGCAAAACTAAGTACTACAGAGGTCTATTTTCATACAAACGAGGTAACTTTGAAGCTTTGGTTCTCCGCCCAGGGTTAAACGGGGTGTGATTTGATGATGGCCATTAGTTCACCAACTACAACGTAATCATTGATTACCTAATCGTTCCATTAAAATTAATTGGTCGTTTAAACAGATCACGTTTTTTTTATGTTCACCAGCCATTTTTAACAAACGGTTATCTAATCAAACGTTTTGAACAAATGATCCGTAAATGAGTGAATAGGAATGTCATTTTCTATTATCTGTGTCGATCTCGCTGTCTTTTTGGTATAAATAATGTCTGTTGCCTGAAATAAATGATTATTATTATTAGTATTATTTTCTTCATCCAATGATATCATTGTCTTCATCAAAAAACATAATCCAATGCGTCTTGCATTTTATTTTACCTAAAAGTGATGGGTACAGTACGAGAAATAGACGTAACCAGCGGTTAAACTAAGTCAATTCCTTCGTTTAAGTTAAACAGTCGGTTACAGCATATAATCAATGGTTAGTGTTTGGTGAACAGCATATATTGTAAATCAGTCGTTTATGTTTTAAACAACTGATTAAAATTTAATCAGCTGTTGGTGAACTTGGGTCTTAAATGGAGGAGGCCCAGATCGCTAAAGAAACCCAATAGATTAGAAGAGTCGCTTACACCAGAGACCGTACGGACTTTTTAGTGTTACATTTTCCATATATGTGTTGTAATTTTAACTTATTATTTTTTAAGTTCAACCCTGACCTATACAACTCTTCTAATCAATTGGGTTTCACCCGCGTGGTTCCCGTTCCCGTGGGAATATCGGAATAAAAAGGATTCTATGTTTTAATCCAGGCTATCAACTATCTGTGTGCCAAATTTCAACCAAATCCGTTCAGTAGTTTTTGCGTGATTGATGAACAAACATCCAAACATCTAAACATCCAAACCCACAAACTTTCACATTTATAATATTAGTAGGATAAAGCTAGGGTTTGTAACACACCAACAAACTCGCAGGAGTAGATTATCCACTAGCATCTTAAACAACAACGTTTATTCTACGACTTTCCGAAAAAAAATCGACTTTTCTACCGGACGTTTGTATGGAAAGTTGTTTTTTTTCCCTTTTTTTTATTCGTAGAACAACTTTTATGATGTTATTAATCTACTCTTGTGAGGTTGTTGTGTTTTACAAAAACCTTGTATAATAAATTCTTACATAAAATTATTTAAGGCTCTTCCACACAAAGAATTGACCTAACGCTTCGCCGCGCCGAGACGCTAAATTTCTGCGACGAATGCTACATTTTGTCAATAGGTCAAACGCTTAAGTAGAAAGGCCTCGCGACATAATTAATGGTAATGTAAGTACACAAATTGAAATTTTCAACGCACAATTGACCTCGATCTCGCAGCAGTCGCGATGATGAGGCTAAAACATACTCTGACTACTGTAGAAAGTGATTATTTGCTCAAGCAAGAGACACTCATATGAAACGGTAATTAAATTAAAATTGTAATCAGGTTTTGATAAATGTTTCTTGATTTTGTGTCATTCAAATTAAATTGAAGTAGTTGGCCTACACTTGCTTTAATCTGAAAAAAGGCCTTTATAATAAAAAAATAGAATCTTTATTTCAAAATTTATTACTCGTACATGTAGGATTCTTAAAACTAAAATTTCCACATAAGACAGTCTGTATCAGGCCTGTATCGTGGTACTCACAGAACAAAGAAAAAAAAATATGATCATTTTAACGTATGAATTTGTAACACGTTGGTATATCAACGCACAGCCATAGCCCCTTCGTTACTAAGGTAATCGTTAAAAAGAACAGAAAAATTGCCAAATAACCAAAATTACCATAGGGACCATCATAGGGATAATGTCAAAATTATTATTTTACCATTGAAAATGGTTATCAGATGCAAATCGCCTAAGACGTATTTTTGGCCATAGCTCCGAGGATTTTGGGAGGATCGAGATGGATATTGTACCAAAACATGAGGAATTCATCAAAACACATAAGAACATTTGAATTTTGAAAATCGGCTGGTAACTTTTTATGAAATTTTGAAAGATTCGGGTTTTTTGAGCTTTTTTTGAGGGTGTTTGTTTACTAAATTGTAAATATTTCGGAAAAAAACCAACTTAAGAAAAAATGAAAAAATGGTCCTAGGGTATTAATTTAGCTACAAAATGGTGGAAAACTTTTGAAAATTGATTAATAATTGTGACCTGTGTAGGTGTAGGTGGTCCCTCTAAAGGATTATGCCGATTTTTCTATACAAGCTAGGCCATGATGCGTTTTGATGAAATTACCAATATACTATAGTAATGTTTTAGTGATTGTGTGGGAAGAATATCATTAAAATATAATGCGGGAGAAAAGAGAAATCTCAATCTTAAGGAGTCGTTTTGAGGTTATAATTGTTTGACATTTTCGTATATATGATATTTTGTTATCTACCCCTTTGAACATGACATGAGTTTGTCACAGATTAACTAAGACAAAAGTATAGGTTGTGTTGGGAATAAAACAATGGGTTTTTC
The DNA here is from genome assembly GCA_928269145.1 of Agriphila tristella. Classification (NCBI taxonomy): domain Eukaryota; kingdom Metazoa; phylum Arthropoda; class Insecta; order Lepidoptera; family Crambidae; genus Agriphila; species Agriphila tristella. The sequence continues at coordinate 20,850,235 of OV743436.1, read as the reverse complement.
TCATTCTTTTATTACACGACTGCCCAAAAAACAAAAGGTGTGTTCAGGGTTGTCCGGAAACTCCGATTTAGCACGAAGACGGTTGTCAAAATAATGTTCGAATTTCCAAGCATGTTTGAGAAAAAATGTTTTTCCCGGAAGTGGAAATGTGACTTTATAGAATAACAGAAATATACAAATTTAATGAGATCATCATAAAATCTTTATTTTGGCACGATATTTGGCAATAAATCACGCTTTTTGCATTCTGTGATTGGTATTTTTGAAGTGTATGCATATATACGAAATTCCCTTGGAGCAATCCAAGGGAATTTCGTCTATTCTTTGAGCGTTGCCTCTATTTCCGCGTATTTTTTTTTCCTCTTGGTTGAATTATAGCTTTTGCTTTCTCCCAGTTTTCAGTTTTGTAAGTGGTATACAGTACCAATATACCTATTGGTAATATGCAATTGTTAATTTGTCACAATTGTTAATCGAACGTAAACTTTATACCATAGAATATAAGGACTGGTGAAACAACGTCACTATATACACAAGTATCTTTATTATTCCAAGAAACAAATGTCAGAACTAACTTAAGTGTCGTTATTGCTCCAAAAGCATAAAAATAAATTGTCACAAATGCCTTAGTGGCGTTGTAGCTCCAGGAGACTGCTACCATACTGCTACTCGTGCGGGGGACCGCGCGCACCTGACCAATCAAACGTTTTTTTCTCCTAGTGGCGGCTAGATTCGCGCCAAAACCATAACGACACAACAGCCCTCACGCGGAAAGTATACGCACTACACAAGCGACTATTATCCATTATCCATCAAGTAAAGTGGTGCATTAGTGACTTTATCTCATACTCAGATCAATTTTGACAAAAATTGCATAAGTGACGTTTTAGCACCGTAGGTGCGATATGTTACGGCTAATACCCGAAGTGCGGTAAACCTAGTTTTAGCCGGTTAAAACCAGGTGTAGCCGACTAGCCGATAGCTGTTGGTTAAAACTATGTGAAACCGAATTACTTTACTCCTGTAGGTCCCAAATAAAGGTTGGATTTTTTTTTAGATAGGCGTTAGTAGGTAACTTGTTATTTAATATTCTGATTGTCTTTTACATATTAAAATTAATGATATACTTTACAAGATATCTTTATCCGATAAATAAGGATAATTATAATAATAAAGATTAATACGTAATTTTTTTGAGTTTGTTACCTTTATTCCTTTTTCGAAATTTTTCGATATTGCTGCATCGACAGTTGAGCCCAGCCCAAGTAGCACATTGGCTGATCAAGTGTTAAATTATACACCTACATAAGGTTAAAAGTGTGATTAAAGATGTTTAAAGGTTTTCGTAGCTTCTCAAGGCTGATATGTTGCATTTAAAAAAGTTATTTATTCAATAATCTGTAAAAGGCACTCCAGAAATACTTAATTAAGCTATGGGCTGTTTAAGAGTTCATAATACATGTTTTACTACGTTTGCAGCTGAAAAGCGGCGTAAAGAAATTCTTCTATAATGTTTTTTGCTGTTGAATGGTCTAAAATTAATCCTTTCTAACACCAACTGGTTAACAGTACGTCTGAAAGGTATTGTAAAGTTAGAAGCTGTACATTGATCTTGAAGGCATCTTTTATGACGCTTTTGAGCTACATGTGGAGTAATATAATACCACTGTAAGGTTGTCTGGTTAAGATCATTAAGGAAATACTTTTAACAGCCTGTTGCTGCTGAAATTACGCCTAAGTAGAAAATAATAACTCTTCAAGCTGAAGAAGTGTATCAAAGCATATATTTATACAGCTTTATTTGAGAAACTGTTGTAAACCATTTTTCAAGCGCTTTGTAATTCTCAAAGAGTTAGAATGTAATTTGTCTATACTATTAAACAGTTTTTGGCACCCAATTACACCAAATTAAAGTTCGTTGCTGTTATTGACTCCATTTAACAGCTTTTCTACCTATCTATTGCAAAATTTTATTATTTTGGTTAATAGTACCGAATTTACAAGAAAATAAGTAATATTTTAGACTATACCTACCTATAAGATAAATGTTAGTTGGAGGATGATTTTCTTTTTGGTAGAGGACCCCTAACTTGCTGCAAGAAATAGTTGTTGAAATACAATATAACTCATAAGTCATTAGAACGGCATTTCCGGAATCCATATATGAACTAAAAGTGTAAATTAACGTCTCTTATACAGAACACGAGCAGTCTATGGCTGATTAATGGTATTTTGTTCAGCAAATAGTGTCACAAGATAATATTTTAACGATTAAAGCTGAGCACCTCATGGACGCCATAACTAACCTAAAAATAGCTTTTTTATTATTTTCTAAAACATTCTTAACTGCAAGAATCCGCCTTAATTTAAGCTCTTACTTCATAGGCAATTTAAAGAAACCATTTTTACTAAATATCTCATTTAATTTTCCATAATAATAGATTAAAACTTTTGCACTCGTGATTTGTCCATATATTTCCTAAGTTAAAATCTTATTATTCGAAGGGCGCATGAAAATTTTGTAGTTAATTGGTATTAACTTCACGATGTAGTTGCACTCGCATCCTGAACGCATTTGTATAAACTGCGCATTTGTAAAACTTTCTAACAAAAAATATCCCAGTAGAAATGGTGGACGATGATGGAAGATTGAATATAGTTAACTTTACACCATAACTTTTAACAGTCCTTTACATACTTAATTTATTTTAAGATGACTTGCTAAGAACAAAGACGTTAAAAAAGTTTGAATAGGGAGTTGCAAAAGGTTAGAAGCTGGTTAAGAGCTGGTTGGGAGAGTCCTGCACAGAATTAAACTTTTTACAGTGCTTTATTAATGCTCTATTAAAACTTAAATAAGCCTGACCGATGCTTCTCTCCAGCCATTGTAATACCAAAGGCTGTATAATTTGGGGCCCTTTTTAGCTGTTTAAGCGCTTAAACAGCTTTAGTACAGCCAAATTGGTATACCCTTAAACAGCTTTAAGATTCGATGGCAGCATTAATTAAGCACTTATGCAGCATTTGTGTGCTACTTGGGAGCCCTTTATGTCAAAAAATTGTCAAAAACGTGTCATTGTGTGAGTTATGACTAAAGGCCGGATTTGCGGTGGCAGGAATACAAACTTGCTAGTGATTACCAAATTATCGTAAATGTTTTATATATCGATGTTTTGAAAATATTTTTGAAGTGGAACTTCTTTGATCGCGTCTGTATTTGTTTTTTGTATTTTACCAAGGAGGATGTATTTCTTAAAAATTTGACATTTTACTTCACTCACTTTGACTTTGCTATCTTTGCATCAAGAAAAACTGCAGTGAATTTTATTATTTATACATTTCACGATTTTCACTTTTCTTAATGTAGGTAGGTAATTTCTACTATTACAGTAACTCTATATTATCACGTTACATAATTATATATTTTTTTATCGATAAATGACACAAATAGATAATCAAGGCGCCCACGCACTATTAAACGTCATTTTATTCGTGCTACTGCAAATCCGGGGTTTGGATAACTCATCCGTACACAAATTTTTGCTGTTTTGTTTTATGTTTTATGTGTTAGTGTCATCATTGCAGTGTTGTTTTTGTATGTGAGTATGCGGAACTGCACCTGTGTGCACTTTCCCCCCCCCCCCCCCCCCCCCCCGCAAAAAATGCCAGAATAATTGAAGGGCAGAGGCATAGCCTTCTTCATTTCCAAGCCGTGAACATAAGTTTGGCAACGTCTGTTACTGTCAGTTCGTGGTCATGTCGTCCACCAGTCTCCATACTAAATGTATGGGAATATTTCAATTTTAAGAGGTCGATATTTTTTTTCATAGTAATCGTGTGAGGTTTAAAATATGAAAATAATTTAGTTCTTTTATTGAAATGCTTTGTATATTAAACAATAAGAAAAATATCAATGTTAACCAGGAAAAAATGGCTGTCAAAAATGTCATCTTTTTTGTTGATTTTCTTCAGCAGGGAGTTGATTAACACGCTCTCTAGCAATAAATGATATATCATTAGAAAGGCTTTTTAAAGACAAATATTTGCTGTTAATATACTTTATATCGATTGTTAATACTTTTGGAGTTAAAGGTTATTAAAATATAAAAGTGGTTTATTGTCTTTGGGAGTTGATCTACCAACACTATTGAAATGAATGATATATCATAAGAAAGGTTTTTATATGACAATTATTTGCTGCAAACATACTTTCTATTAATTGTTAGTATTTTCGGAGTTTTAGGTCATTAATGTTAAAAAAATTGGTCAAGTTTAGAGCGTTATAACTCTCAAAGTACTAATAGTTGACGTTTATAGTTTTACAATAAAGTGTTTCAAATTTAAATACCTTTCCAATGATGTAAGATTTATTGCTAGAGGAGGCTTAGATCAAAATGCTCATCGTACTAAGGGACCCACGAAAAGTTCAAATAATTTGACTCAAACCTTATGTTCTAATAAATAAATAATAATAATAAATATAAAACTTTATTAAAATAATCTTACATCACAATTTACAACTAGTTTAAACATAGATAATATAGGAAAAACAAATAATAAATAATTTTTAAAATAATTTTATACTATTTGCTTGACCACATGCGATGTTGCCGTTCTGCTCAACTTCAGGGCTTGGAAGATATAGAAGGCTATGGCAGAGGGCTTTTTAGAAAAACAACCAATGTCAAAAAAACCGAGAATCGAGATTTTGTTGTCTATGGATAAGTCAAGCCCTAACCCTTCATTTGGTTTATTCAGATTTTAGAAAAACAGTCCCAGTCAGTCCAGTCAGTAGAAGTTTGTTCCGTATTTGGAAAAAGAACCAAAGTCAAGCATACTCTTATAATTTATTGAAAGAACAGCGAATCTAATCGACTCTGGAACGCTTTACCTCTAAATATTCGAAATGCACCCAGCAAGTACGTATTTAAGAAATGGGTCCGTGAGCACTACTTGAGTTCTCTACGCTAGTCTCGTCGTATCTGACATTGCTACTCTTTCATATATGTGTATATATATATATATATATATATATATATATATTTATCCCGCAAACAATTGGCCGTCCCCTGAAGGCGAAAATGCATTTAACCTGGCGTCCACCTGCTTTTGGCGTCCGCATACCGGACGCCACTTTATTGGCCGGTGGCACTTAGGCCCTATTGGTCCTAGCTAGCCATAGTTCAAATATCGACGGAAGCCAAAAATCGTATAAAATGGCTGCAAAAAAATATTGAAAAGTTCCCGAAGAAATCTCAGCGCAGGTGAGGCGCTGCTGCAGCGCGTATATCCACGCATGTATATCGAGGGGAATTTCTGACTACGGGTTCGCGTATTTGGCGTCCACAATTGCAACGTTGCCAGCTCGCTCATTGAATCTATGACAATAGTTCAAATAATATCTACTGTAATCTAAACAATATACGTCGTCTTCGGTCACGTACGCGTTGCGTAATATTCGGCGCTCGATTTAAGTCTTGTTTCTAATTACTTAAACTTACAAATAAACTCAACTTTATTCATAAAAATAGATAACAATCCATACTAATAATATAAATGCGAAAGTTTTTCCGCCTGTTACTTCTTCACACATAGACTGCTGAACCGATTTAGATAAAGTTTAGTATGGAATATGGAGACAGTTTCGGACCCGAGAAAGAACATAGGATACTTTTGTCCCCAAAATCATCTCCTAAAGGGGCAAAAAGTAGGGTAGAAGTTTGTACAGGGAATCCATTTCCACTAAACCGATTTAATTAAATTTGGTATGAAGATAATGATGACATAGGGTAGTTTTAATCCACGAAATCATCCTCTAAGGGGGTAAAAAGCGGTGGAAGTTTGTATAACCGCTATACCGATTGTGATGATATATTGGTATTTGTCATTTAGTATCACCAAATCAACGTAAAGCTTTGTACGGACGCCCAATTGCTGTATACGGACGTTCAATAGCTAAATACGGACGCCCAATAGCTGTATACGGACGTTCAATAGCCATATACGGATGCCCAATAGCTGTATACGGACGCCCAACAGCCATATACGGACGCCCAATAGCTGTATAAGGATGCCCAATAGCTGCATACGGACGTTCAATAGCTAAATACGGACGCCCAATAGCTGTATACCGATGAGCAATAGCCATATAGGGACGCCCAAGCATACGGACGTTCAATAGCTGTATACGGACGTTTAATAGCCTGGCGATCTTGATTCCTGGAATACGGTACTATTCGAAGCGGTACTATGTGGCTGCAAGCTAGGTACCAACTATAAGATGATAGCACTGTTCCCAGTAGATTTTTCATTTTATTTTAATCATATCAGCAGCACGACACCCAGTGCTGGGTATAGGCTTCCCCTAAGGATCTCCACGACGATCAGTCTTGCGTTGCCCGCATCTAGTGGCTTCCCGCAACCTTCACCAGTTCATCGGCCCACCTTGTACGCGAACGCCATTTCAGAACCTTTCCGCCTCAACGGCCATCGGTTCTTCTCGCTATGTGTCCAGCCCACTGTCACTTCAGCTGAGCAATCCTGCGAGCGATGTCGGTTACTTTAGTTCTTTTGTGGATCTCCTTATTTCTAATTCCTAACATGAACTGGAGCGGGCACGATATGGGCATTCGACATGATTTTCGTCTTATCCATGTTCATCCTAAGATCAGACCCACTCTTTGGAAAGCATTGCGGAGATCTTAGAGCATTCTGTTCAGGTCATCCAAGGTCTCAGCCATAAGAACTATATCATCGGCAAAACATTTCGGAACCAGTCTTGTTCGGGAGGTTGGAAGTGGTCAAACCAGCGAGCGAGACGATTCGTAAGAATTCTCGAAAAAGTCATGGCTCAGAAGTGAGATGGGTCTGTAGCTCTTCAAAGAACAAAATCACCTCACTTGTGTTCCATGCCTTCGGTGTTCCACCCTCGACGATGACGGAATTGAAAAGCTTCTTGAGGACTTTAAGTATCGGCTTACCACCGGCTCTGACGTCCGGGATATCTTCAGTATAGTGTCGGGTAAGCTTGGATCTCGGGTTTTTAGCCATGCTTTCAACAGGTGTCTGCCTGGAATGTAACTGCCCATAGAAACTCTTGATCGCCCTCAGTATTTCAGGCTTCGATGAGATGATGCGTCCGTCGTCAGTTTTCAGCTACATCATCTAGCTTTTCCCAATAGACAGATCTCTCGCGAACACATTGGAGCCTTTACTCCGCTCAATGACCTTTTTAATATTATTCGTATTTAAAGATCACTCATCAAAGACTTAGATATTTTTCTATTTAGTTGCCGATAACGATGAGCATCCACTGAGCTCTGGAGCCTCATTTCACGTCTCTGATCCATGAGTGAGCGGTTGGAGAGTTTCTTTAGCTTGGGCGGCGGGTCGTAAAGAACTTTGACCCTTTCATACGGACAGTATCCACCACCATATTGTTTCGATCGTCCCCATCTATGCTGTTCTCAAGGGCTTTGAAGCGGTTTTGGAGTTCAAGCTTTCGGGGGTTTAAATATGGGCTGGTAATAGTCGAAGCGTCAATTTTATCAGTCGAGATCGAGATCTTTTCAGGCTTATGTTGATTATTCAATGTGCCACGTACCAATCAGTGATCGCTCCCCATTTTGACGGCGTTGATTACAGTGACATCATTGAATATTTTAACACGTTTTTATTAGGTTGCTTTCGCGTTTGTTTGTTTGCTTGATTGTTTGATTGTTTGTTTGTTTCTCCACTAAGTTTGCGAACGATTTTATCCTAACTTCCCGCTGAGCTAGAGACTTAAAACTTTGAACATAGGCCAGAACTGGAAGGCGATGCAATATTATGGTGTCATTGAGCTGATCTGATGATGAAGCCGGAAGAAGGCCACAGAACCTCTATGAAGAAACCATACAACCCCATCGTGTTTGGGCTCGTTAGAATTGTCTTGACGAGTACTCTAATGGAAGACGTGGTTTGGGGTCTGATGATGAAGCTGAAAGGCCATGCCATAGGAACTCAATATTGAAACCGTGCAACCCCATCAAATTTGGGCTCGTTTGAATCGTCTTGACGAGTTCTTTGTTGTGAAATAGTTTCCAGGGTCTGATGGTGGAGCCGGAGTAAGGACACTCCTGTGTCCTACTCTTTAATAAAACCACGCTACCCTATTGAGATTGGGCTCGTTTGAATCGTCTTGACGAATACTTTGTTGGGAAATAGTGTCCAGGGTCTGATGATGGAGCCGGAAGAAGGCCACTGGAACTCAGTAATAAAACCATGCAATCCTATCGAGTTTGGGCTCGTTTGAATCATCTTGACGAGTACTTTAATGGGAAATAGTGGCCGAGGATCTGATGATGGATCCGGAGGAAGGCCATAGAAACTTTATAATAAAACCATGCAACCCCATCGAGTTTGGGCTCGTTTGAATTGTCTTGATGAGTACTTTGTTGGGAAGTTTCCATGGTCTGATGATAGAGCCGGAAGAAGGCCACTGGGACTCTGTATTAAAACCATGCAACCCCATCGAGTTTGGGCTCGTTTGAATCGTCTTGACAAGTGCTCCGATAGGAGATGGTATATTTTATTAACACGTTTTTATTAGGTTGCTTTCGCGTTTGTTTGATTGTTTGTTTGTTTCTCCACAAAGTTTGCGAACGATTTTATCCTAACTTCCGGATGAGCTAGAGACTTAAAACTTTGAACATAGGCCAGAACTGGAAGGCGATGCAATATTATGGTGTCATTGAGCTGATCTGATGATGAAGTCGGAAGAAGGCCACAGGAACTCTATGAAGAAACCATACAACCCCATCGTGTTTGGGCTCGTTAGAATCGTGTTGAAGAGTACTCTAATGGGAGACGTGGTATAGGGTCTGATGATGAAGCCGAAAGGCCATGCCATAGGAACTCAATATTGAAACCGTGCAACCCCATCAAATTTGGGCTCGTTTGAATCGTCTTGACGAGTTCTTTGTTGGGAAATAGTTTCCAGGGTCTGATGTTGGAGCCGGAGGAAGGACACAGGTATTCTTTAATAAAACCACGCCACCCCATCGAGATTGGGCTCGTTTGAATCGTCTTGACGAGTACTTTGTTGGGAAATAGTGTCCAGGGTCTGATGATGGAGCCGGAAGAAGGCCACTAGAACTCGGTAATAAAACCATGCAATCCTATCGAGTTTGGGCTCGTTTGAATCATCTTGACGAGTACTTTAATGGGAAATATTGTCCGAGGATCTGATGATGGATCCGGAGGAAGGCCATAGAAACTTTATAATAAAACCATGCAACCCCATCGAGTTTGGGCTCGTTTGAATCGTCTTGATGAGTACTTTGTTGGGAAGTTTCCATGGTCTGATGATAGAGCCGGAAGAAGGCCACTAGGACTCTGTATTAAAACCATGCAACCCCATCGAGTTTGGGCTCGTTTGAATCGTCTTGACAAGTGCTCCGATAGGAGATGGTATATTTTATTAACACGTTTTTATTAGGTTGCTTTCGCGTTTGTTTGATTGTTTGTTTGTTTCTCCACTAAGTTTGCGAACGATTTTATCCTAACTTCCCGCTGAGCTAGAGACTTAAAACTTTGAACATAGGCCAGAACTGGAAGGCGATGCAATATTATGGTGTCATTGAGCTGATCTGATGATGAAGTCGGAAGAAGGCCACAGGAACTCTATGAAGAAACCATACAACCCCATCGTGTTTGGGCTCGTTAGAATCGTGTTGAAGAGTACTCTAATGGGAGACGTGGTATAGGGTCTGATGATGAAGCCGAAAGGCCATGCCATAGGAACTCAATATTGAAACCGTGCAACCCCATCAAATTTGGGCTCGTTTGAATCGTCTTGACGAGTTCTTTGTTGGGAAATAGTTTCCAGGGTCTGATGATGGAGCTGGAGGAAGGACACAGGTACTCTTTAATAAAACCACGCCACCCCATCGAGATTGGGCTCGTTTGAATCGTCTTTACGAGTACTTTGTTGGGAAATAGTGTCCAGGGTCTGGTGATGGAGCCGGAAGAAGGCCACTAGAACTCGGTAATAGAACCATGCAATCCTATCGAGTTTGGGCTCGTTTGAATCATCTTGACGAGTACTTTAATGGGAAATAGTGGCCGAGGATCTGATGATGGAGCCGGAGGAAGGCCATAGAAACTTTATAATAAAACCATGCAACCCCATCGAGTTTGGGCTCGTTTGAATCGTCTTGATGAGTACTTTGTTGGGAAGTTTCCATGGTCTGATGATAGAGCCGGAAGAAGGCCACTAGGACTCTGTATTAAAACCATGCAACCCCATCGAGTTTGGGCTCGTTTGAATCGTCTTGACGAGTGCTCCGATAGGAGATGGTATATTTTTAGTCTTAGCTCGTTAACTAAAAAGCAGAAAATAAAAATTTACGAAAAAAAACTTTTTTAAAAACAAGTTTTATTACAAAAAAGTCGGACTAAAAACATTAAAACGGACTAGTAAAAACAGACTAAAAAGTATAAAATAATTTTTCTTTAAATATTTATAACCCTACAGAAATTTTAAACCTTAAAACGTGGGGCGCATGCAAAAGACGTTATGGATGATAAATTTTACAAAATGCGCCCCACGTTTTTAGGTTTAAAATTTCTGTAGGGTTATAAATATTTAAAGAAAAAATTATTTTATACTTTTTAGTCTGTTTTTACTAGTCCGTTTTAATTTTTTAGTCCGACTTTTTTGCAATAAAAACGGGCTTTTTTTTTCGTCTTAGCTCGTTAACTAAAAAGCAGAAAATAAAAATTTACTAAAAAAAAAAAACTTTCTTAAAAACACGTTTTTATTATAAAAAAGTCGGACTAAAAACATTCAAACGGACTAGTAAAAACAGACTAAAAAGTATAAAGTAAATTTTTCTTTAAATATTTATGACCCTACAGAAATTTTAAACCTAAAAACGTGGGGCGCATGCTAAAGACATTATGGATGATAAATTTTACAAAAGGCGCCCCACGTTTTTAGATTTAAAATTTCTGTAGGGTATAAATATTTATTAAAAAATAATTGAATAAGGCAAGCACACTAGGTACTCGTATTTACATATTATAACATACGTAAGTACTTGTTGTATGGTCTGTGCATATGGGGCATCCGTATATGTATAGACTTTACGAATATTGGAACAAATTAAATGTAGAAACTGGGTACTAGAGACAAGCGATAGGAACAGAAAGAGATAAAAAACCGAAAGCTGGCAACGTCGCACTCCCAAATACCGTCCATCCTGTGAGGACGTTAAATAATCGATGCCATGGGTAAATTACGATCAATATATGCAGGATGCCTATAATGTATCACCATGGTTAGGGGTTCAAAAATGTTGGAGCATGACTGCAAGACGAATATCGCGAAATATAAAATTATCGGAAAATGACGTATCCCACGGAGCTGGAAATCAAAAAACTAAGCAATATTCATTTAGACATGTTAAAAAAAGTAAGGGGAACTGGGGGACGTCGTAATGATGCACGACGTGCATGACGCCAAAAAGACTGCTGGATGTAAATATATATATATTATGTATTAATTATGTAGGTATATATGTATTTAATTATGTATTTATAAGGATTTAATATATGTTTAATTTTATATATTTTTTATATACATATCTTTTTGGTATATTTTGTTTCAGTTTTTTTTTTAAATAAGGTTTTTTTATTGCCGCCACGATTTTTCTCCTTAACACACTTACCGGTTGACTGGTAGAGAATGCCCTTGGGCATTAAGTCCGCGATTTGCTGTTTTAATTTAAGCAATAAAGATTAAATAATAATAATAATGTCTTTGGCTAAAACAACCGATGTCAATCATTTCTTAAACGGTTTTTTTCTTCTCCTGCAAAATTTGCTGAATCTGTCTCAAGGGCGGATCCAGGATTCCAATTTGGGGGGGGCCTTGGAGCCTCGGGCCTAGGGTTACCATCTATGTAAGGGAGGATGCCTGTCTAGGATGCACAAAACGCCTGATTTTTTAGAAAAAATGCCTGTCTATGTAAAAAACGGCCGCGCAGCGCGATTTTTAGTCAGTTTCATCCATTAATCTCGTACTCTTTCCTGTATATAGTAAAAATAACGGCCGTGCAGCGCAATTCTTAGTCAAGTTTCATTTCATCTATTAATTTTGTCTGTCTATAGTTAAAAAGTTGTTCTCTTGCCTGCCTATAGTAAAAGAAAACGGCCGCGCAGCGTGATTCAGTTTCATTCACTAATCTCGTCTGTCTTTAGTAAAAACGGCAGCGCAGCGCCATTTTCAGTTAGTTTCATCAGTTATACTTGTACGCTTGCCTGTCTAGTCTATAGTAAAAAAAAACGGCCGCGCAGCGCGATTTTTTGTCAGTTTTATCCACTAATCTTGTCTGTCTTTAGATAAAATAAAACGGCCGCGCAGCGCCATTTTTGGTTAGTTTCATCCGTTATACTTGTACTCTTGCCTGTCTTTAGTAAAAAAAAGCGGCCGCGCAGCGCAATTTTTAATCAATTTCATCCACTAATCTTGTTTGTCTATAGTGAAAAAAGGCCGCGCAGCGCGATTTTTAGTCAGTTTCATCCACCAATCTTGTCTGTAGTAAAAAAACGGGGTATTCAAAACTAATTTTCAATGCAAGTTCAATGTTATCCGCAAAGGTAATCGGTCTTATGGGGGGGCCATGGCCCCCTTGCCGCCCCCCCCCCCATGACTGACTAGGGTTGTTTTTCCAAAAACCCCTTCAATTTGGATAGAGTATTAGTGGGCTGGCCAAGTGGTCAAAAGTCGCTTATTTACGAAGTTCGCAGGACTGAAAAGGTTTATACCGACAAATAGTATCGTTGGATTCAGCGTAGTTTACTGATCATCAAATCACTTTTTGTCACTCGCTAAAGTAATGGAACAAGTACCTACGACGTCACAAAGGTGGCGCCTCCTAGGTTTAGATTTTGTCGATTATCTCGGTAACTTATTATCTGATTTAGGCGATTTAATAGCGGGGTGCCCACTATCGCACTTAGCCGAATTTTTCAACCTAGGTATGCAATGATAGATAAGAAATTTGTAAGAAAACATGGAAAGTAACTATTATTGTAAGTATTATATAAGAAAAAAAAGAAATGTAACTTTTTAAGAGTATTTGTTTGGGACACAATAGTTTTGGTGTGCAATTGTCATATCTTCTTCTCTCTCTTATAGCCTTTTAGCTTATGTAACAGTAAGTAATAAATAAACTCATGCGAATGACTCACCTTAATGACAACTCAAGGGAAAATAACTAAACACTTAATGTACAGTCAACAGCAAACTACAGTTTTATTGAAATATGGTTGATTCTATACAATAATAAACATCAAACGTTGTAATCACAGATCTGCAACTTTACACGGTGATTTGACACGAAGAAAACGAAGCTATGAATCTAATCTTTATCCCAAGGGGTTATTTTAGAAGGTTAAACTTAAAACTACTCGCAGAGCGTTATGTGGGTAAGAATTGCCTGCCCTAGGATATCAGGTGGTGTGGTAATTATCTAACATAAATCTAGCTCGTAGGTTGTACTCGAAGGCCTATGTACGGATAGCTGGATTCTTATACTTCGGTTAGTTTAGGGGTTAAAAAGATTTGAGAGTTAACTGGTACCTATTAGAATATCTCACAGCGAGTCTGTTTAGTAGAGAAACGCTTCGATGGCTGCTTTCTATTAATTATGCCACGGAGCCGTGGGTGAGAAACCAAAGTCCGGTTTATTTCAACTTTTTCCGCTCAACTGGGGTTGAATGGGCGACAGAGCAGTGGTTGAACTCGTGGCTGGATACGTACGCCACTCTTCACCTGCGGCTCCTTGTTAACAATATATTTTATATGGTTTAGAATCCGGTCAATCAGTATTCCTCCTTCGATCGGATATCACGACACGAATTAGAACTCTTCTCGGCGGCTTTTATTAGCCAAAACCCTCTGTAAATAACGAATATGATGATAAAAATAAATTTCAAATTCTCACACTGCCAACAGCTGAATGTCTAGGAAATCACAAATAGGTACCTGGGCGAAATTCTATTGTGCCGACGAAAATTACAATGAATAGCTGCAAGATATTATTTAAATCAGGAACAATTACGAATCCAATAACTTTAACAGCGATATAAAATCAAATTCTTTCCAACCGAAAAATTTTGTATCATATGAATCACAGCTGATATTCGCTGCGTTCCAAGTCTCGCGCCATCACGACGCATTCCGACTTCCTACACATGATCACTCATCGATGAGCGTGGACTGGACTGACATCGCGCCGCCGAAAGCGACTTCAATCGGATCGGACTTCCCGAAAACACGGTCAAACAACCTACGACATTACGGACAAAAAAAAATACCATTTCAGTTCAAAAGCAGGCCTTAAACAGGACTGCTTAAGGCCTGCTTTCACACTAACCTTTGAGGTCTAGTATGAAAGGTAAACAATTGAATAGAAATCCTTGCGATAAGGGCTCATCGCAAAGGCCCCTGAAGTGGGCGAAGGACGACCATAAGAAATACGATCATAATCTTTCTTTTTTTTTTTATAAGTCGATGCCGCGAAATTTCGAAACGGACTTTTTACGGAAATAAGGAAAAGGACATGAGGCATACTGCCAAAAAATAAATTTTATCATTAATGGAAACAAACTACCAAAAAACTTCCCCTTTAAGGGACATCGACAAAACAACAAAAAAACCACGCTACACAATATACCCATTAAATATGTAAATTAGATCTATATTTGGGCAATAAATAATTAGCTACACTATTGAATTGTACCTCAAACTGGTATTCTTTCGTTTATCATAATATTATTTGTAATAATTTTATTTGCCATAATGATCCTCGGTCATAATATTCATATGTAATAATGTCTTTTATACTAACAACGTATGACATAACAATCCATTAGCCATAACTTTCATTTGCCATAACATTAGGTGCCATAATAACAAGTGTCATAATGATTAGTTCCTATAAATATTATTTGACATAATCAATAATTGACATAATATACATAACTTATAACGTATCTCTTTACCTAAACGTACCTAGGGGTTATAAATAAAAACTTTTAATGCGACCACTTCTTGTAGGTTAGGTTAGTGTTTTGATCACTCGCAGCGGAGCTCCATAATGCTTGCATGCGTGTTGCATGCCGAATGCCTGCTTGCATGCTACATGCTTGCTTGCATGCTGCATACCTGCTTGCATGCTGCATGCCTGCTTGCATGCTGCATGCCTGCTGGCACTGCATGTTATTGCAATTGCATGCAAGCTTACTCATTATATTTAAAACTTAAACTTTAAAAAAAACCTGAATCGTATAATCATACATAAAGCTAATTATAATTTTATAAATCAAATATTAACATTAGTATAATTAATAAATTATCTTGATTGGTCAAAATCTTATTAATCCTTACTAATATTATAAATGCGAAAGTCCGTTTGTTTGTTTGTTACGCCTTCACGTCTTAACTACTGAACCGATCGTCATGAAATTTTGCATACACGTTGTCAGGGGTACAGAGAAGGACATAGGGTACCATTCATCCCGAAAGAAAGTATTGTTCCCGAGGGATGTTACATGTTAATAGATTCATGTTAATAGATTAGAACAGGTCCAACAAAAGTTTGTTAGATTCTTAAATTACAAAACAAACCGCTTAAACTGCTCATATGAAGAATCAGCTGCTCATTATGGTATCTCCACCCTTAAAAACCGTCGTTCGCAATTTGATCTTTGTAACCTATTTAAAATCATAAATAATCAAATGTATTGCCCTGATTTATTGCATAAGATAGGTTTCATCACTAAAAATAAATTTCTAACGCGCCCCTCACGAGTCAAATCACTAAACGATAAGTATCTTAATGTCTTCGTGCCACCCACCGCAGGTAAAAATTATACACGTAATCGATTTCTGATCAGAAGTTTAAATAAATATAATGATGATTATTGTAATCTTGACATGGTTGATTCAAAAGTGGATATTTTCAGTAACTCTTTACCTAAATTTAAACGTTTAATTTGTGCAAACCTTAATAAACAAAACGACTAATGTGTACTTACTACTGCCATGTAAATTAGTTTAGATTAATAATTCAAACTTGTTACTGTTTTGTTTTTCGTTGAGTATTATATATCACACATAACTGTCCGAATAATGATCCTAATCGGCACTATAGGTCTGTTATAGCTAATAAGATAGAAATAAGTGCTTTTCTTTGAATGACTGTTTGTTGCCAGAAAAATAATAAATAAATAAATAAAATTATGTTCAGTGAAATTATGGCATATGCCATTATGGCAAATGAAATTATTGCATTTAAAATTAGGGAAAACATTAGTAAACCCCTCAAACTATCAATTATCCAAATTTCTGCAAAAATAACAAAGTTCTGATAAATACTACACCCGCGCGCACGTTTATTCTGCACTATCTGCAAATCTGTGAGCCGGCTAGGTTAAGATTTTGTCAATTATCTAGGTAACTATTTATCCGATTTGGGCAATTTAGATATGCAATGATAGGTAATTAAATTTGTAATAAAACATGGGGAGTAACTATTATTCTAAGTTGTAAATAAAAAATATTTAAAAGAAATTTTACTTTTTATGAGTATTTTTACGGACACAATACTTTTGGTGTGCAATATACCCAATATATATGTAAATTAGAACTACATTTGGACAATAAATAATTAGCTACGAGGGTGGATCCAAAAGTTCTAAGCCCGACCATGAAAATGAAAGAAAAGTGGGTCTGAAATAATTTTTATTTTTCGACATAGTCTCCGTTTAGGTCAATGCATTTCTTCCACCGGACCTGCAACTTGTTTATACCTTCGAAAAAAAATGATTCCTGAAGGTTCTCAAAATAATCATTTACTGCGGCTATCACCTCGTTCCTGTCCGAAAATTTCGAACCACCTAAGTGTTTTTTTAAATTTGGAAATAAGTGGTAGTCTGAGGGGGCTAAATCCGGCGAATAAGGTGGATGGGGCAATATTTCGTAGCCACAATTATGGATTTCAGCCATTGTTTCAGCTGAAGTGTGAACCCGGGCGTTATCTTGATGGAACAACACTTTCTTCCGTAACATACCCGGCCTTTTTTCTTTGATTTCTTCCCTTAGTCGTCGTAAAAGGTTACAATAATAACTTGAATTTATAGTTTCGCCCTTTGGTAAATAATCCACGAAAATAATTCCCTTTGCATCCCAAAAAACTGAAGCCATGACTTTGTTGGTCGACAAAACAACTTTGGCTTTCTTTGGAGTTGGAGAGCCAGATCTTTTCCACTGCTTCGATTGTTGCTTAGATTCAGGAGTACGGTGGTGAACCCAGCTTTCATCCATGGTAACAAACCGGGATGAAAAATCCTCTGGATCTACCTCAAAAAGCTCCAAACAGTCACGGGAAATTGTGAAACGAACTCATTTTTGTTCAGCTGAAAGCAATCTCGGAACCCAACGAGCAGAAACCTTATGGAACCCTAATTCTTGAGTTACAATATTTTGTACCCGATCATAACCAATGCCTGTGATCTCAGCTATCTTACTGATGGTCAATCTTCGGTCACTCAGAATAAGATCACATATTTTTTCAATGTTTTCCTTCGTGGTAGAGGTTGAAGGCCTACCGCTCCTGGGGTCATCTTCAATACTCTCCCGACCCTGCTTAAACTCAGCCACCCACTTTTTTACACTGGAATACGATAGAGCTGACTCACCAAAAGTGCTCACCATATCTTGATGAATATCTTTTGGTGATAGGCCTTTTTTACTGAGGTACTTGATCACTGCTCGGTGTTCAATTTTCTCCATTATTGAAAAAGATGTCAGATAGCATCAAACAAATGATCACAAAAAAAATATGGCTTGCAGTATCGGAACAAAACTTCGCACATTTACTATTGAAGAACCATACTAAAGAGTGAGGGTAAATTTACAAAACTGTCAAAGCTATTTCTACGTTAGGCCACGAATTTTTGGATCCACCCTCGTACATTATTAAAGCGTACCCCAAAGTATGAATTAACCAAATTGCTGCAAAAATAATAAAGTTCTTATAAATAGTAAGCCCGCGCGCAGGTTTCGCCAATCTAAGATTTACCTCAACCCATTGTTCAGGGCTGAACATTAGAAGATGGAAAACTTCATCCGATTACAACTTTGCAAGATCCTACAGTTTAAAAAAATAGAATTAATTTCTATGTTGCAGAACATCCCGCTGGGGATGTGCTGACCGGAAATAAAAAATATACAGATATTTGTCGTAACGGAGTACAATGTTGCAATCAGTTCAATTAAACAGATAAGATTAAGGAGATAATTTAGATTTGTTGTAAAAATGTTCCTCGTTTATTTACTTCCTACCCAACAAGCAAAAACGTCGCATAAGTCAGGACTTGTACGACTTTAAGTCGGATAGCAGTCTTGTAATAGTAATGAGATGACTGCTAGGTCCTATAGACGTCTTAAATTTAACTTTTTAGGCGTGCGATAAATATGTCATAATAAACTGGTCATAGCAACGGCGGCACGACTAAATTATACGACGTTATATTAAAGTTTCAGCTAAAACCTCTGTACGACTTGTAGTCGCATTTGAGTCAAGTTTCGACTTTTAAATGACGTTTAACAAAATGGCAGCCTTACTTGGTCTTCAAATAACCTTAAAATGACTTTTTGTCTTTAAAACGTCATATAAAGATTAGTGTGCGACAAAATTAACATGGCTGACATTTTTAGAATTAAATATAATTTTATTAATACAAATTTTATATTTTTAACGCAAAACTACGAAGGGGCATGAAAATATGAATAGTATTTACATAGGTATCTTATCATAAAATTTTAATTCCCAGACGAACTAAACGGTATGAGAGACAAACACAGTTAGCAAGATATGAAAGTTAATTAATACTCACCATTTATTACCTTCCGAACCAGCAAACAAGTCGTATAAAAAAGGGTTATACGACTTTAAGTCGGATAGCAGTCTTATAATAGTAATGTAAGACGTGAAGGCGTAACAAACAAGCAAACTTACTTTCGAATTTGTTAGGATTTCAAATTTAAGAACTACCTACATATCATAATTATGCCACACACAGTAAAAAAAATACAGTCTTACCTATCATGACTAATAACATTATCTGTGTACCGCCATGGCTGGATGAGGCTCAACCACAGTTCCATGACAAGTCTGAACGACCGATCATCATGAAATTTTGCATACGCGTTGTCAGGGGTACAGAAAAGGACATAGGGTACCTTTCATCCCGAAAAAAGTACTGTTCCCTAGATATAGAGAAAAAAACTGTCCGAACTACATAGGAAGTCGCGGGCGGCCGCTAGTGCTGTATAAAGTCGAATAGTATAAGAAGACTTTGTTATTCCAATTGTATACTTTGTTAACAAGATTTTTTCTCTAGGTTCCCTGTTTCAAATAACAACCAAGAAGAAGGCAACGCAAATGTCCTTGACGCAAGTTTCACCCAATTTATTGCAGAAAACTTCCCGTCGAAGTTAAACACATGATAAACAGTGTTTTAAAATCTTTTGTGGTAAGGCCGTTAGAGGATGCTTATAGATAGGATGCTAAGAATCAGATTGTAAATAAATTATCACTTAGCTAGCAAGGAAGGGATTTAGAGAATGCTTATCTAAGAATCAGATGAAATCTTTATAGATTTCTTTGAAATAAATTTCATAAATATAATTCCAGGTGTTTTCTCAACCACATTTAGTGCCAATTCTGTGGAATTTAGAACAAGCTATTGTAGACAACTCGGGATTTAACCACAGTCCAGATACAAGTATGAATAACTCCACATTTGAACAGAGGTACAAAAAAATATGAATGATGTTGAAATTCACCCACCCCATTTGTTGGGTTTTGGAACAAAAGTAAGGATACACTTCGAAAATGTAGCTCATTCGTTATTACCCAAATGTTAATCTAATTAAAATATTATTTGGATATATTGCGCGCTAAACGTATTAAGTCCATAAAAAATACTCTGAAAAAGTTACATTTCTTTTAATATTTTTTTTAAATATAATACCTACAAAACCGCTTTTGTCCATGATTTGTTACAAATTTAACTACCTATCATTGCATACCTAGCTTGCTAAAATCAGATAAAAAGTTTCCGAGATAATTAACAAAATCTAAACCTAGGAGGCGCCACCTTTGTGACGTCGTAGGTACTTGTTCCACTACTTTAGCGAGTGACAAAAAGTGATTTTATGATGAGTAAACTACGCTGAATCCAACGATACGATTTGTCGGTATAAACCTTTCCAGTCCTACGGAAATAATATTTTAGTTGCTTGGCCGGCCTACTATAATATCGCTTAAGGCTTCTCCCTTCGAAACGAAGCCGCGATGCTCTATGGGCTAGCTAGACCTTCTCTAAGGGCTACACCATGGTATAATAAAGGACTGGACTGTTTGGAAAGAAAATTAAAAAAATATACTCTTTGAAAGAAAAATGAAAAAAAATATTGAAAGAAAGAAAACAAACGAAAAACAAAGTCATCAAGATGAAAGGATAATATATTATTTTTTGTAAAGAATTCTCGATTTTCCATGGGGGTTAGGATTTCAGTCCGGCTTTCCAGCGCTGTCTGTTCTCCTCTACAGGTCGCATTTCTCAACTGATTTTCATGTAAATTTGTAAGCAGGTTCGAAAATTGTATGGATTTTTTCGGTCAAGTAATTTTTTAATCTTTTTTGAAATGGTGGAGATATGTAAAAAAACATATTTCAGTCTGGCTTTCCGGCGCTGTCTGTTCTCCTGTACAAGTCGCATTTCTCAACCGATCCCGGTGAAATTTTGTGAGCAGGTTTGATCATATTTTTTTGTCGAGACAGTTTTTTGAAATTTATGAAAATAAAAAAAAGCATTTTAGAAATCGAGTCGTTCGTTTGTCAACTCGCCATAACGAATGCGAGTTGACGAATTTTATTTGTGATATGCGTCAACTCGCCATCTCAAAATCTAATAAATCAAGCAAATTTTATACCAAATTTCATCAACGTCGGTTCAGCAGTTTAGGCGTGAAATCGTAACAGAAACAGAGTTATTTCGCATTTATAATAGGTATTAGTAGGGATTAGTACCCATTATATAAAAAAAAAACTAATGTGTGATAATTATGTTTATTATTAATTAATCATTTAATCACCAAAATCTTTACACATAGCATAAAAAAAACAGAAAATATGATTTTAATCTGACGAAAATGATCTAGAACACTTTCGTCTGATTAAAATAAAGCTCTCGTTTTTCGACCTAATGACTAAGTATTCGACCTTTTTATTAAGTACTCGATCAAATGTCGCTACGACGTCTTGTAATTTGGACGTAAGTATTAAATGTTCCACTTGATGTGCTATCGATGTCTTGTGCACTCGACCATCCGTTGTCGATCATTCGACGTTCGACCTTTACGGCGGCGGCGATATGTACGAAACTCGTCGATGGCAGTTACGCCATCATGGCCAATCATGGCTCTTAATAAAAATCCACTATTTGTTAGTAGTATTATATTCTTATAGTAGTAGTTACTATAATAATAGTAGACATTTACTTATCTACTGAATCAGTAGATTGGAAAATGTTTACTCAAATAAAATGGCAGACTTTATTGTCAAACTTTCAGTTACAAGTCAGCTGGTAGTGTAGAAGGATAAAAATTGCCCACGACACTACCAGTGGCGCCTTGGTAGTGTCGTGGGGAAGAAGGGGACATTTGCCCATCTACTGAATCAGTAGATTGGAAAATGTATACCTACTCAAATAAAATTGCAGAATTTATAGTCAAACTTTCAGGTACAAAACTATATACCCTTGCAAGTTTTATGAAGAGTTTTGCAGCTGTTGAAATGTCTTTCCTCTTAGAATTATTCTAAGTCATTCCTCAAAAACTCTCTCCTTCCCAATCTTCCTACAGTTCCAAATTTGCATTTTTTGGAAAAAAAAATGTTCAGAAGCATTTCTAAAATCGAGTCGTTTGTCAACTCGCCATGACGAATGCGAGTTGACGAATTTTATCTGTGGTATGCGTCAACTCGCCATCTTAAAATCTAATAAATCAAGCTTTATGCCAAATTTCATCAACGTCGGTTCAGCAGTTTAGGCGTGAAATCGTAACAGAAACTGAGTTATTTCGCATTTACAATATTAGTAGGGATTTATTAGTACCTATAATATAAAAAAACTAATGCATGATAATTATGTTTATTATTAATTAATCATTAAATCACAAAAATCTTTACACATAGCATAAAAAAACAGAAAGTATGATTTTAATCTGACGAAAGTGATCTAGAACACTTTCGTCAGATTAAAATATAAGCTCTCGTTTTTTCGACCTAATGACTAAGTATTCGACCTTTTAATTACTCGATCAAATGTCGCTACGACGTATTGTAATTTGGACGTATTAAATGTTCCACTTGATGTGCTATCGATGTCTTGTGCACTCGACCATCCGTTGTCGACCATTCGACGTTCGACCTTTACGGCGGCGGCGATATGTACGAAACTCGTCGATGGCAGTTACGCCATCATGGCCAATCATGGCTCTTAATAAAAATCCACTATTTGTTAGTAGTATTATATTCTTATGGTAGTAGTTACTATAATAATAGTAGACATTTACTTATCTACTGAATCAGTAGATTGGAAAATGTTTACTCAAATAAAATGGCAGACTTTATTGTCAAACTTTCAGTTACAAGTCAGCTGGTAGTGTAGAAGGGAAAAAATTGCCCACGACACTACCAGTGGCGCCTTGGTAGTGTCGTGGGGAAGAAGGGGACATTTGCCCATCTACTGAATCAGTAGATTGGAAAATGTATACCTACTCAAATAAAATTGCAGAATTTATAGTCAAACTTTCAGGTACAAAACTATATACCCTTGCAAGCTTTATGAAGAGTTTTGCAGCTGTTGAAATGTCTTTCCTCTTAGAATTATTCTAAGTCATTCCTCAAAAACTCTCTCCTTCCCAATCTTCCTACAGTTCCAAATTTGCATTTTTTGGAAAAAAAAATGTTCAGAAGCATTTATAAAATCGAGTCGTTTGTCAACTCGCCATGACGAATGCGAGTTGACGAATTTTATCTGTGATATGCGTCAACTCGCCATCTTAAAATCTAATAAATCAAGCTGTATGCCAAATTTCATCAACGTCGGTTCAGCAGTTTAGGCGTGAAATCGTAACAGAAACAGAGTTATTTCGCATTTACAATATTAGTAGGGATTTATTAGTACCTATAATATAAAAAAAACTAATGCATGATAATTATGTATATTATTAATTAATCATTAAATCACAAAAATCTTTACACATAGCATAAAAAAACAGAAAGTATGATTTTAATCTGACGAAAGTGATCTAGAACACTCTCGTCAGATTAAAATATAAGCTCTCGTTTTTTCGACCTAATGACTAAGTATTCGACCTTTTAATTACTCGATCAAATGTCGCTACGACGTATTGTAATTTGTACGTATTAAATGTTCCACCGACTTCCACCTAATGTGCTATCGATGTCTTGTGCACTCGACCATCCGTTGTCGACCATTCGACGTTCGACCTTTACGGCGGCGGCGATATGTACGAAACTCGTCGATGGCAGTTACGCCATCATGGCCAATCATGGCTCTTAATAAAAATCCACTATTTGTTAGTAGTATTATTTATTCTTATGGTAGTAGTTACTATAATAATAGTAGACATTTACTTATCTACTGAATCAGTAGATTGGAAAATGTATACTCAAATAAAATGGCAGACTTTATTGTCAGACTTTCAGGTATACCGTACAAGTCAGCTGGTAGTGTAGAAGGGAAAAAAAATACCCACGACACTACCATTAGTGAGCCTTGGTAGTGTCGTGGGGAAGAAGGGGACATTTGCCCTTCTTATCCGTAGCTCCATTGGATGTCCCATTGACGGGACAACGGAAAAAATAATTTAATCGTGGTCCCATTGCCGAATGGAGCCACCGAAAATAGTTTATACTCCACTATCGTTTTTCTATGCAACCATTAATAGAGTTGTCACACAATTAAGTTTATTAAATATTACTTAGGTATATTACCTGAATTAAAAAGTATTGGTAAATAATAACTTAAAGTACCAGGGTCACATAAATCTAAAGAAGGTTAACTTCTATTTCTTAAGTACCTTCAGGTGACGGTAATCTTTTTGAAAATGGCGTTATCGCACTTGACGGTCCGGTCGGCCGAGACGTTGCCGCGGGGCACCTATTGGTCAACTAATCTGCCCCCGATTCTTGCATGCGCGAAAAAATTTCAAGATGTTTGCCGGGATTGTACAGTACATTACAGTACGAGGCATATTAGTCAGGAGGCAATTATTTAATAAGTCGTCTCCTTCACGATTTTCGTCGGACTCTCTTCTATATACCTAAAACTGGTATGTATGTGTTCCTTGTGCTCTACAAAACACGAAACTGACGGTTTTAAGAGGAGAAAGTGGGGACACGCATAGCTATGACGTCACAAAGATGGCGCCGACCGTAACAAGTTTTTCTTCATTTCTCGAGTTTTATTGTATCAATTTCGTTGTTTGATATGTCATTTGAAAGGTTTTATAATTGTCTATGATTGCTCTTTTGAAACCTACTAATTTAGTTTTGTCGTTTTTGAAATATTAACAAAAATATGATTTTTTTTCATAAACTTTTTATTATTTACAGGTTTAAACTAAATATAGAAAAAGATTTGTGTACCTAAGTTTGTAATTTTATAATAAAAAATAAAGTGCGTTTTCATATCTTCTCAAAAATATAAACATCATTGTATTGCAATAATAAACAAACAAGTTGTGACCAATTCTGTAAGGAGAATACTCATATTTTTTTTTTTCATTTTCTTTTTATTTAATGAAAATTTTCTTCATTTCTCGAGTTATACTTCATCAATTTCAATGTTTGATATGTCATTTGAAAGTATATATAATTGTTTATGATTGCTTTATTGACAGCTACTAATTTAAGTTTGTCGTTTTTGAAATATTAACAAAAATATATTTTTTATACACTTTTTCTTATTTTCCGGTATAACTATAAATAAAGAGAAACATAAATGTGCCTAAGTTTGTTAGTTCATAACAAAAAATAAAGTCCGTTTTATTACTTTCTCAGAAATATAAACATGATTGAAGTGCAATAATAAACAAACAAGTTGTGACCGATTCTGTAAAGAAAGTACTCATCTGATTTTTTAAAGTTCTTCTTTATTTCATCAAGTTATTCTTCATTTCTATAGTTCTACTGCATCAATTTTGTTGTTTGATATGCCATTTGAAAGTGTATGTAATTGCCTATGATTGTTCTTTCGAAAACTGCTAATTAGGTTTTGTTGTTTTTAAAATATTAACAAAAATATGATTCTTTTTCATACACTTTTTCTTATTTACCGGTATAACTAAATAAAGAGAAACATAAGTGTACCTAATTTTGTATGTTTTTAACAAAAAATAAAGTCTGTTTTATTGCCTTCTCAGAAAAATAAACATGGTTGTAGTGCAATAATAAACAAACAAGTTGTGACCAATTCTGTAAAGAAAGTACTCATCTGATTTTACCGCCGTTTTCACTATTGATTTTGAAATGATAAGTATTTAAGAGCTGTGAAAAAGAAGCTGTGCTTTTTACAAATTACAGTATACATATAATATACGTTTACTTTTATATGTATTATAATATCACACATCAAGCAATTTAGATGTACTTGCTAAGCTATTATAAAAAACAATGTACAAAACCAAAGTATTATTTATTGTAATTACCTATAATAACAGTGCAAATAAAAACTATTCCCAATGTGTAGTGAAAATCACTTATTAAGTAGGGAAATGATGAATGAGATAATGTGTTTAGTGAACAGAGCATAGCAAGCAACATATAAGTACTACTCATCAACATCAAGAAAGTTATGCTGATTAAAACATAATTCTTTTCCAATCCTATCATACGTTTTTGCTTTGAGCGTGCAAAGTCGCATTTCGTCGTCCAGCAGTCTGTCTTACACTGGCACGATATGAGCTCGATATCTTGCAGACATATTGGATGGAGGTTTCAAGCTTGTGATGGGAATTAGGGAATTGTTATATAACCTCCAGCCACAGTTTTCTGGTAAGAGTAGGGTTTGGATCGGGATATTCGGAGTTTTCCAAATAAGTCTGGGAATTAGCTCTGTGTAGATGGTGCTTCTGACTTCTCTAGAAGGTGGTAATTAAATTACCACCGGTTTTCTCAAATGTTAAAAACCTAGACAAACTGAAATTACCAAGATATCAAGCTCATATCGTGCCAGTGTAAGACAGACTGCCTGACAATGAAATGCGACTGTGCACGCTCAAAGCAAAAACGTATATTGAAAGGAGTATGCCATATTAGAAAAGAAATATTTTAATCAGCATAACATTATGGATGTTGATGAGTAGTACCTATTTATTTTATTTTTTTTATTTATTTATTTATTTAATTCAGGCAACTAGGCCCATACAATATATACCTTACTGACTAACATACATACATTATATTTAAATTACATTTTTACAACTATTTAACACGCATCGATGGCAGCGGCGTGTTGCGCAATGCAGTGTCCGGTATCCGACCGCGAAACCGTCGGAACAAAACACCCTTCGGCCAAAAATCTTCTATCATGAAGGTCGACAGATGTTCGGTCGGTGCCCTTACCACAAATGAATTGAAGTTTACATTGTGGCGGGACTCCAACCGCTCGACCCTCAGACAGAATTTGGTCTTCACTCTGATGTACTCTACAATATCATCAGGTTTCGTACTGTAGTGCAGGCGGGACACGTACAGCAGCGTTGTCGGGATGGCCGGACGAAGTAGGTGGTTATGTCCGGTCGGGGCGGTGCCACATAGGTTACGGCGAGTGGGCTTCCTCTTCCTTTCCACCTTCTTGAAGCCGTCCTTGTCGCACTCTTCATCCAGTCTCCTTGGAACTGACTGCACAGGTTTAGAGACCGGCCGGCGTTGTTTTTCTCCCTCATTTGTATCCCGCTGGAGTTGTTGGACAGCGGGTCGGTTTGCAGGGGTGACTGCAGCGTACGCACGTTGAGGGGTCGACGTGCACACGCGTGACGTCTCCGCCGGGGCGGAGGAGCGGGCGGCGGGGCGCGGCGGATCGCGCGCGGCGGGGCGCGGTGCATCGCACTCGGCGGCGCCGGCGACCGGTGACGAATCCATGTGCGCCGACTCAAAACTGCCGATGGATGCATTTTGCGCCCCACGACGAGTGTTCACGTTGGAAACCTCGGGTGACCTACTTACCGAAGCCGTATTGCGTAACAATACAACTTGGGCTCGCAATTCACTGATGGTGTTATCCGAGGCTTCTAGCTTACTTTGCACTTCTGCCAGGCTCGCTTTTAGGGAGATGATGTCCTTAAGCAGCCTGGTGACGTCGACGTGGTCGAATGTGACGGGGGGCAGCTTGTGCAGCTCCTTCGCCACGAATGTTGGCACGTCGTCAGGGTCGTTCTCCTTCAGACAGGTGATAATGTCCTGGAGACTCTTCTCACCTCCATCCCTCCGGCGAGATGGCATCTCATCGGCCTTCCCGATGCTCTGGAACAGCAGCGCCTTGCTGCTACAAACCTCAGCTTCGTTGAAGTTAGATTTGCAAATTTGCACGATGCTGACTTCGTCCATGGTGTCGATGGCATTCTGTATGAAAGCCAAAACTTCGTTAACTATTATTTGCTGGGAGCTCATAGTGTATTACGCGCAGCGGCTACTGCCGCGCGAAACGTGAATTTAAATAACTCTCACTTATGCAATGTGCACGACCGTTTCCGAGCGCGCATCGCACTGCACTCTATGTTGCTTGCTATGCTTCACTAAACTCGATAGTTCAATTATGTCAACATTATCTCATTCATTATTTCATTGTTATTTTCTATTTTGTACAATGTGATTTACGTAAAAATAAGTAATTTTCATTACACCTTGGGAATAGTTTTTATTTGCAGTATTATTAAGATTACAATAATACTTTGTTTTGTACATTGTTTCTATAATAGCTTAGCTTATATTACTTCTAATTTACTGGATGTGTGATATTATAATATGAATATCCTACGAAAGTTTGTGGGTTTGGTTGTTTGGATGTTTGTTCCTCAGTCACGCAAAAACTACTGAACGGATTTGGTTGATATTTGGCACACAGATATTAGATAGTCTAGATTAAAACATAGAATACTTTTTATCCCGATATTCCCACGGGAACGGGAACCACGCGGGTGAGACCGCGGGCGGCCGCTAGTATGAAATTATATTACATCTGATATTATAATAAAAAAGTAAACACATTTTAGATTTATACTTTAATTTGTAAAAAGCACAGCTTTTTCTCTTGAATACTTATCATTTTCAAATCAATAGTGAAAACAGCGGTAAAAATCAGATTCGTACTTTCTTTACAGAATTGGTCACAACTTGTTTGTTTATTATTGCACTACAATCACCTTTATATTTCTGGAAAGGTAATAAAATAGACATTATTTTTGTTATATATAAACATACAAACTAAGACACATTTATGTTTCTCTTTATTTAGTTATACCGGTAAATAAGAAAGAGTGTATGAAAAAAAAACATATTTTTGTTAATATTTTAAAAACAACAATACTAAATTAGTAGGTTTCAATAGAATAATCATAGAACATTATATAACCTTTCAAATGACATATCAAACATTGAAATTGATGCAGTAGAACTCGATAAATGTAGAAAAACTTGATGAAATAAAGAAGAAATTGAAAAAATCAAGATGAGTATTTTCCTTACAGAATTAGTAACAACTTGTTTGTTTATTATTGCACTACAATGATGTTTATATTTTTCTAAGAAGATATTAAAACAGGCTTTATTTTTATTATAAACTTACAAACTGAGGTACACAAATGATTTTTTTAATTTAGCTTATACCTGTAACTAAGAAAAAAATTATGAAAAAAAAATCATACTTTTATTAATATTTCAAAAACGACAAGACTAAGTTAGTAGGTTTTGAAAGAGCAATAATAGACAGTTATATAAGCTTTCAAATGACATATCAAACAACGAAATTGATGCAATAGAACTCGAGAAATGAAGAAAAACTTGTTACGGTCGGCCGCCATCTTTGTGACGTCACAGCTATGCGTGTCCCCACTTCCTCCTCTTAAAACCGTCAGTTTCGTGTTTCGTAGAGCACAAGGAACACATACACACCAGTTTTAGGTATATAGAAGAGAGTCCGACGAAAAATCTCAAAATGCTTCGTCGCCACCTAACTATATACCTTGAAATCGAGTGGGGATTGTGCGGAACGCGTATTTTGGGCACGTGTTGTGGTGAGGGACGCGGGCGGCGGGAGAAGGGCGCGCGCTATTGGTCGCTCACAAAAGCACATGCGCGAATTTATCCCCACTCCGTCGAAAAAATTCAAGATATATCTCGTACTGTACCTGAATTAAAATGCAGAACATGTTAAAATACCTACCTCCCTTATAGGTTTGTAGTCCTGAGGGCCTAGCCAAAGTAACATTGGCAAATCTTCGTTATCGCTTCGCTTTCGTAACATGTATGTGATTGACATAAGGTTTCGTTAACAATTGAATTTTAAAACGCCAAATCCATACATGTTTCGAAAGCGAGGCGATAACGAAAATTTGCAAATGTTACTTTGGCTAGGCCCTCTGGTATTTCTAATGGCTAGATTTTATTTAAAAAAACAATTTATGAACCTGAAACGCAATTTTGTTTCGTCCACATCTATTTTACGGCGAGTTTAGGAACAAATTTGTAAAATAAACACAGAAATATACCAATAACGGTATTAAAATATTTAAAAAAAAACGATAAATCATGTAAAGCGGTTTATCAATCTAGTCTCAAAAGGTTCTTTTGAAGTGGAATAGGTACCTACATAGTTTTTTTAAATACCTACGATAAAATCAAAGTTGGTACATCTCTACAATTTAATGGGTCCATGGAAAAACGATAATGGAGTAAAAACTATTTTCGGTGGCTCCATTCGTCAATGGGACTACGGTTAAAATATTTTCTCCGTTGTCCCGTCAATGGGACATCTAATGGAGCTACGGAAAAGAAGGGGACATTTGCTCATCTACTGAATCAGTAGATTGCAAAATGTATACCTACTCAAATAAAATTGCAGAATTTATAGTCAAACTTTCAGAAAAAATATATGTAGGTATGCCCTACCAAGGGCATACCTACATATAATTTTTACAAATTCTTTATGAAGAATTTTGCAGCTGTTGAATGTCTTTCCTCTTAGAATTATTTTGTTTTTCCTCAAAAACTCTCTCCTTCCCATAGGTATTTTTTGGAAAAAAAAAATGTTCAGAAGCATTATTTATAAAAATCACCTCATCTAGATACTCGTGAAAGTGATCTAGGACTTTTTCGTCAGATTAAAATTTACGAGTACCTAGGCTGTTTTTTTATGCGGAAAACGGGATTTTGGTCAGATTCCACATCTGTCAACTTCATCCTATGTTATTCTAGACTAGCTTTTGCCCGCGACTTCGTCCGCGTGGACCTTCGGAAAATCCCTAGGGAATATTTGACCGGGATAAAAAGTATATGTTTTAACCCAAGCTATTGTAACTGTCTGTGTGCCATTCCAAATCCGTTCAGCTGTTTTTTAAGTAATTGTACTTTCACATTTATAATATTAGTAGTTCCCTTTTCTGTCCTTGTTGTCATTCCTGTTCCCGTTCCCGTATTATTTTTCTATTAAAAAATTTGAACCCCCATTTTGGTCCTTTATGGGTTAAATACTGTGCATCTTATCAGGTTTGACACCAAAATAAATGCAATTTTCACAATAAACATCCCATAAAACCTTAACAACGACAATTCTCGCAATAAACATCCCATAAAACCTCAATAACGACAATTCAGATTGTTTACTCATTTCTTTAGAAGTAGTCGAAATGTCTATATGAAGCCCATTTTAAAATAAATGCCATTATCGCTATCAACATCCCATAAAGCCTCAATAACGACATCCCTATCGATTTTAGGATTTTTTACCCCATTTACCCCCTAAGGTCTAATTTTCAGAAATTCACGAAATACTTTTATCTTCTTTTTTTATAGAAACACTCCTACCAAGTTTCAAGTCGTAATACTCGTAATGTCTATTTTATATTTTTTCAATTACAAAGTTTGAACCCCCAATTCATCACTTCGGGTGTTGAATAATGTCTAGCATATTTCCATGTATGCATGCTCATACTCATATCGATTTCAGGCTTTCTTCATTCAGAAATTCACGAAATAGGTGTTTGATTATAGAAGTACCTACTCCTACGAAGTTTCAAGTCGTAATGTCTATTTTATGTTTTTTCTATGCAAAATTTTAACCCCGATTTTCCCGCCCTTTAGGGGTTGAATCGTGTCTACCTTGTCTGACTTCAAAATAAATGTTATTTTCGCAATCAACATCCCATAAAACCTTAATAACAATACCTATATCGATTTTGGGCCTTTTACCCCATTTACCTCCAAAGGGTTGATTTTCAGAAAATCACGAAACATGTGTTTGATTTTTTTTTGGAAATACTCCTACGAAGTTTCAAGTCTAAATGTCTATTTAATATTTTTTTCTATACAAACTTTGAACCCCCATTTCACTCCTTTAAGGGTGGAATTTCCAAAAATCCTTTCTTAGTGAATGTCTACACTGTATTAAGTATCTATGTACATAACTTCAAGTCTCTAACTCTAGTGGTTTGGGCTGTGCATTGATTTTTCAATCAATTTTGGACTTTTTTACACCATTGACCCCCTAAAGGGTTGATTTTCGAAAAACAACGAAACACGTGTTTGATTATTTGTTTTAAGAAGTGTAACGTTGTAAACGTACATACTAATTTTATTCAAGTTTATGAGACTTATTTCTTATAAACTAATAATAAAGAAAACCATTTATTTTATTTTATTACAACTTCACAATACAATTTATAATTTTTCTTAACACAAACTTAACCTGTCGAAACATTAATAACATTAAATATAAATACTTTAACAAATCAAAGGAATATTTTAATTTTAGCGCCCATTTTGTTTGCCGTCGCGTTTACGTTTTGTCTTGATCCGCGGCGCAAGCGTTCCATTCAATCATTCTACGGACCGTTCGTTCGACTCACTGACACTCACTCTCATTCATTCCTTGGTCGACACAGTCGTAGCTGCAATTTGCCTTTTAATTTAAATACAAAAGAAAATAATATATCGGCATTCTTAAATTAGTGCAAAATCTTAATATATTCCGTGCCTATTCGGCCAATATAGTGAATTCGTGTTTTTGAAAACCCCAGATTGGGTAAGTGGTACTTGTATTTCGTAACAATTATAGTAGCAATTAGTTCGCTGGAAAAGTGTAATTTCTATTTAGTCACCTTTCTTTATTTTATTCTATTAGTGTTTGTTAATTATAAAACGTTTAATCATTTGTATCCATTGCAGTAATGTAAATTTGCTTAGTAACATCATATCGTATGAAACTACCCACCTTATATTATAAAAAAAAATGTTTTACGTTAATTTAAATTTATATTTTGATTGTAATCTCCGTATCCGATTGCGAACACCACGGCACAACAGCTCATAAAGGTACTATCCTAGTAGTTGCTGCCGTTGGTGATCGCACGGTATCTGGATGTGGGAATAACGCCTTTTGATGGCGCGTTCCAGGGTCCGAGGCACAGATTGTCCGAGGCACAGATTGTCCGAGGTCATCGCAACTTCGCCGAAGTACACCTTGGGCTGCGCTCCTGTTGTGCCCAGACACCGCTTACCTGCTTTCTATCTGCGCCCCGACATCGCCTAGCTGCGCCCCCCTGTGAACCTGTTTTTTCACCGAGGCGTCCGACACGGGAAGTACCTAACCGACTATTTGATTTTCCCGCTACGTCGTGCTACTTCAGAATCGGTTGTTAAAATTTTGGAAGACTCAGTGTTTTTGGTTCATGGTGTACCCCAAACAATCTTCTTGGATAATGGTACTCAATTTATTAGTTCCGTAACTAAAACCTTATTTGAGAAATACAAAATCCCTAACATCTATTTTACTCCGAGGTATACGCCTCAAATTAATACGGTGGAGCGCTATAACAAAACTATAGTGACTTGTTTGGCCACTTTTGTAGAAAAAGACCATCGCACTTGGGACACTTTTACTCCTAAGGTGCAGTTCGCCATAAATAATTCGGTGAATGAAGCCACTGGTTTTACACCTTTATTTTTGGTCTATGGTAGGGAATTGGTCCGATGTGGATCTCATTATACAGATACCGATTTGGGCGACGAAGTCTTGTTCCTTCCGCGCGATATTTACGCTGAGAACTTGGGTTGCCTTTCGGCTGTTTTCGATGAAGTGCAGACATCCTTATGGCAGGCTCATGTTAAAAATACTAGTCATTATAATTTGCGTAGAAAACACTCAGAATTTAACGTCGGTGACTTGATCTATAAACGTACCTTTATGTTGAGTGACAAGGATAAATACTTCACTAAAAAGTTAGCGCCAAAGTTTATTAAGTGCCGTATTATTGAAAAACGTTCTCCTCTGGTCTATGTACTGGAAGACATGTCTGGTAAGAACATAGGAGCTTGGCACATTAAAGATTTTAAAACAGTAGGTTATAAAAATAATTAGGTAAAATTGAGATGTCGGATCGCAATTAAAACAGCCGGTCGCTTGTAACGTTTATTGGCTACTGGAAAATTCCACGCGGCGCAGCGCGCTCGCCTATAGTAAGAACTATACCTAGGTATACATACATATCATTCCTTCCACCTTTATTTATGAAACCAGGGGGGTGATTTTGTAATTTTGTTGCAATCAACTCTGACAGAAATCGCAGTTACATTGCTGCTTTAGTTAGAACCAATGTGACAACTATCTTAACTAAAGCAGCAATACAACTGCGCTTTCAATCGATTTCAATCGAGAATTGTTAGCAACAGCTTTACGTAATCAAGGTACTGGTAACAAATAAACAATCATTATAACATAGGTGAGTACACAATAATTTTAATTATTATTTCTAGGCCGCAGTCGGCCTGACCAAGGCGTCCGACTTATGGTAGGATCCGCCCCTTCACTATTTTCTGATGTGACTACATATTGTTCCGCCACAGCGTCCGGTTGCGGCTCTAAATCCCCACAATCGTTGAACTCGTCCTCTTCCGGGGCCTGCCCAGCGCCATCGCCACCCTCCGTAATTTGTAACGGCTCGCTATCGCAAGTTGACTCAAGTGGTGCAAGTGACGGCTCTGGGAAGGAACCCGAAGTGGTCGAGTTATTGGGCTCATTATTGACAATTTCATTGTTACTACCCTTAGCGACATATTTCATTAATTGATCGATGTGACGAATACATTCTGTGTTATGATCTAAGATAAATATTTTATACATTCTGTTACCTATTATACTGAGTACTTTGCCATGAACCCAAACTTCTTTCCGTGCACTGTACCACCGAACCCAAACAAGATCTCCGACTTTAAATTTATTTTTTATTGATTTAGGCGAATATTCTAATGTATTAGTAGCTTCATTGTCTAAAGGAAGCATTAAGTCCAATCTAGTTCTCAGTTCTCGACCAAACATTAACTTTGCTGGGGTTTTTCCGGTCGAACAGTGCACTGTATTCCCATAATCGAACAAATAATCTAACAGTTTTTCATTTAATTTATTTTGACAGACATTTTCACTGAAAATACATTTTATCATTTTTTTACACACTTTTACACAATTTTCAGCTTGTCCATTGCTAATGGGGTGATAAATGGGTGATGTCATGTGTTTAATTCCATTATTAGAGCAAAATTCTTTAAATTCCCTCGAGCATATCTTTACATCATTATCGGAAACAATAACATTAGGAATACCGAACACTGAAAATACGCGCTTCAATTGTGATATTAAAGCTTGCGTTGTAGTTCCATTAGACATGTTTATACACTCGAGCCATTTACTATGTGCGTCAACTATAATTAAGTAGTCCCTCTGCGCTATAGTCATGTAATCGATGTGAAGACGCTGCCACGGCGCCTGCGGCCGGGGCGCGATATTAGAAATGCCTGTTGGGTACAGACACTGCCTGCTCTGTACCGCTCTGGGTTTTTCAAATTAAAAACCTCGAAAAAGCCTGTGTGTTTCAGAGCACCGCTTGCTCTGTATCACGCGGGGTTTTTCAACAAAAAAATTAATAATATCATCCTAAAAAGCCTGTGGAACACAGACACATTGCGCTGTGATCCACAGTGATTTTCTAAATATAAATACCCCGAGCGATACAGACGCGTAAGGCACTAAGTATCGTGAAACTTGGATATTAAACTAAAATATCAAATCTCTCTTATCAAAAAAACTTTTAACTCGTCAAAAAAACATGGAACATAATTTATTTTTGGTAGGTCATTTTAAAAAGAAATCCCCAAAGAACAGCTGTTTTATCGTAATTTGCAAAATTTCTCGAAAACGGCATAGCACAATCAAACTTTTCATTTTACCTACCTTACCTAAAAATGTGTGTAATGTGTGTAGGGAATTGAAAATATCCTACCATAAATAATATTAGGTAATTGAGAGTTTTACAAAAAAAAAATATTTTTATAAAAAAAAGTATTTTGTTAGTTTTTCGCAATTTCCGAGTGCAATAACTAACAGCCGAACGTTATTTCATTTTTTTTATTTCGTTTGATAATGTTTGTACCTATAGTCAACAGCACATCAGATTTATTTGTGACCGCCTTTATGCCGTACGTTATAAAAGCTGTTTTGCAGTTCAACTGTTTAACTTAACGTGCTGTCTTGTAAACCCACATCAAAGAGTACTTTTGTAATATAGAAAATAAAGAATCTTGCTGGCTTTTTCTGTTAACAAGAAAATTATAATCACTGATAATGTGTTTTTTTGACTTTTTTGTAATATTTTTTACTTATAACAAAAATATTAATGAAAAAATAATAAATCGAAATGAAAAACAATTAAGTATCACATAAATATTACTTATGTCAGATAAGTGATACAATAAAACATAATTAGGTATTGTTTATTAATTATCCAAGAAACTTGAAAATGGGCTCTATCAAGCTACCGCCCGCGACGTTCTTAGGAACCAAAGTCTGCTATATTTTAATCCAGGTTAAAAAAAAACTTCCTGTGTGCCTTTCATCCCAATCCATCCCATTTAGCATAGCCTGCCATTTTTATGGGTTTAAGAAAAAAATATTTTAACATACACAATAAAATAATATTAATAGTAGGATAAACTAAAAAAATATACCACTTTAAAAAAAATATCGCAAGAATGACAATAAATCACTATTTTAATATTCTACATAATTTACCGAAACATGAAGAAGGAATACTTTAACCACAACTGTAATTTTCTGAATTGTCTGTGTTCCACAGGCTTTTTACGGTGATATTATTAAATTTTTAGTCGAAAAACCCCGCGCGCTCCAGAGTAAGCGTGCTCTGAAACACACAGGCTTTTTCTAACGTTATTAGTTAGAAAAACCCAGAGCGGTACAGAGCAAGTAGTGTCTGTACCCCACAGGCATTTCTAATATCGCTGCCTGTACAGTCATGAAGGAAATGCATCTCACCATTTGATATTGAATGGGATTAGTGAGGCAAGAAATAATTTAGTTAAACGTTTTTAGGGTTCTGTACCCAAAGGGTAAAAACGGGACCCTATTACTAAGACTCCGCTGTCCGTCTCTGTCTGTCTGTCTGTCTGTCACCAGGCAGTATCTCATGAACCGTGATAGCTAGACAGTTGAAATTTTTACAGATGATGTATTTCTGTTGCCGCTATAACAACAAATACTAAAAAAAGAATAAAATAAATATTTAAAGGGGCTCCCATACATCAAACGTGATTTTTAGGGTTCCGTACCCAAAGGGTAAAAACGGGACCCTATTACTAAGACTATCCGCTGTCCGTCTGTCTGTCTGTCTGTCACCAGGCTTTATCTCATGAACCGTGATAGCTAGACAGGTTAAATTTTCACAGATAATGTATTTCTATTGCCGCTATAACAACAAATACTAAAAACAGAAAATATACAACAAACGTGATTTTTTGCTGTTTTTTGGTACGGTACCCTTCGTGCGCGAGTCCGACTGGCAATTGGCCGGTTTTTAATTTTTGCTGTATTTTGGTACTGAACCCTTCGTGCGCGATTCCGACTCGCACTTGGCCGGTTTTTTTTACCATGGTCGCTCTCTTGTTTATTTATTTCTTTGTCCTGCAAACCATTTTATTGACTGAGCGAGCGCGAAGCGCAAGCGAACCGTCTCTGATTCAGGTTAGACAACATTTATTTCGTATGTCTTTCCGCCTGTTCGTTGGCTGTCCGTTTGTTCTTCTCTACAGCCCCCCTACTCAAATGGCCACTTTTCTATTCGTTCGCTAACTTAAAGCTTAAAAATAAGCAATTAAACTATCAAGTCTCACCTCACGTCGCAAGTTTTTGTAAATCACAGACATTGTTGTATTGTACAGAATTGACAAGCCTACGACACGTAATTTTGGAGTTATGGCTTATTTTTAATTTTTAAGTTAGCGAACGAATAGAAAAGTGGCCATTTGAGTAGCCCCCTGGTCGCATTTCTCCACCGATTCTCGTGAAATTTTGTGAGCAGATTCGAAAATTATATAGATTTTATTTGTCGAGACAGTTTTTTGTCTAAAACAATCACCATAACATTTCAAAAAATGTTCAAAAGTAGAAAATCTATGAATACTTACCTACACCATAAATAATATAGGTACCAAACAGTAGTGTGGGCTTTTAAATCTTCTTGGCTGCATCTATTAGGTTATTTTTTAAACAACATACAATTTGAGCTAATTTTTAACGCAAGGCCCTCGTGAGGTTGAAACTTTGAACATATTCGTACGTAGGTCAGACTGGAAGACAGTGCAATTTATTATGATGTGATTGAGCCGGAAAAAGGCCGCAGGAAATTGGGCTGGTCACCCGCGTGGCCAAGATTGTAGTACTGGTGGCAGCGCTGGCATCCGTATAATAGTCCGTCGCGACCGCCCGCGACGGGCCATTTGTCCGCGACGGATCACTGTGCGCGGGTTCCCGCGACGGGCTATTTGTCCGCGACGGAGCACGGCACGGGTCCCCGCGACGGGCTGTTTGTCCGCGACGGAGCACGGCGCGGGCCCCCGCGACGGGCTCCCGCACCGTGTACCCGCGCCGGGATCCCGCTCAAGGCAGCGGAGGGCCTTAAGACTAGATGTTGGGTACATTACGTACTCCAAAAAAATTACCCATTTAGAGCATTTTTTTAAGTTTAAAAGATAAATGTATGACTTATGAAAATTTTTTTTGGTACATTGTAGGCCATGTAAATACAAATATTTTGACATATCAATGAACTTTATTGACCTAGAAATAACGGAAATATCGGCATGTCACACTTTTGCCGAAAACGGGGCCCTATACAGATGCGATCGAAAAAACATTTCCAATATTAAAAAATCATAATGTTCAAATAAAGACGCTTATCTCTGAGTGCACTCCGAACATACTTTGTTGTACTTTTTATAACTCAAACAATATTTTTGGGCATACACCTTATGTTATAAACACCATAGAGTTGAAATTGTAACATGTGACAGGAACAAAATATGGCGGATACGGCACGCGCCTGACGTCACGATGTCACGAATGCTTTGTTATTGCAGTTTATGCCTGCTCCCCTTACTTCCCTTCTCTAAGGCGCCAACACGACACGAATCTCCGTCCGCAGACGATAGGGCCTCAAGGTCCAAACAAATTATCGGACGCGGCTTATGGACGCGGCTTACTGCCGCGGCTGATAAGTGTGCACACTCTCATAACATCCTGCGTGCCAGATAGCTATCGGACGTCCGATGACGTCATATTAGTCTATGGTTACGTCCGCGACCTACTACATCCGATAGTTTGCACACCTCAGATCAGCCGCGGCAGTAAGCCGCGTCCATTGAACTGTATGTATAGAATCGACCTCGCGGCCCCGATTTTTGCTCCACGCGTTGAGGTCAATTGACCTCAACTCATTTAGTCACTCGCCAACGCTCACCGCGAACGCACGGTGTAATTGTGCCGATAAAAATGCCGACCTGTGTGTTGAAGACGTGCAAAAATCGTGCCACTACGAAGCAAAAAAATTGTGTAGTGACTTATCATCGGTAAGTAAACAAAACATCAACATAAACCAACCAAAACTAATTTTTATACATTATTTCTACTGAGCCGACATTTTGTATGAAAATCATAGATTATGAAAAGTGAACTATACAGATTGTATACGTAGGTACTAAACTAGGATAGGTGAACTAATAGCACAGTTTTACAATATAAGTATATTATTATATTCCGTAAAGAACTGCCTATGATGTAGGACAACACCGCCGCGCGCCGCCACAGTGTAGGTACTTAACTTACGCTGTCAGGCGAAAAATATGTCCAGGGGCTTGTCAAAAAAGAAAAATTAATTAAAAGTGATTATTAATCTTAAATCCCTACTGTATTTTGTTGTCGAGGCACATCCGTGCACAGAACAACTGTGCTCCATTGCCGCAATTACTCATCCCGCTCGAGTGGCAAGGCAAATAGTGAGTTCGAATACACATTCGACGTTACCCCTAGCACGAATATCTATCTTGAAAAAAAACGCGCGTAAAAGTGCTCAATAGAGTAATTGTCTATGAGAAAGGAGAGTGGGAAAATTTGTATAGGAAGTGGTCCATGAACCAATAGCGACACTGTTGTTGTATTTATGTAGGGATACCTCAACTACACCCTTATGCAAAGCGGCATCAAAATCTGACTCGGTAGTTTAGAGAAAAAATAAATCAACACAATATGTTTTTGTTACATTTTTTGTTTTGACTATTTTAGACTGAATTATACCTACATCAGTTTTGGCATCGTCGATAGTATAGTGGTTAATGTGTTTTCTCTTAACGTATATTTTATATTTTTAATATATTGATGGTTCTGAAAACCAGCGATGTGGAATAGACTCCACAACACAAGCTGAGCCTGGTCAGACCTTTTGGTCGTCTAATTCTAATTTTTAAGATCTGTATTGTATTGAAATCGCCAAATAAATGCTTACTTTACTAATGCCGTTGACTACCATTTGGATAGGCGCTGTGCCGGCCGGTTCGATCCCCAGTACGTTTCAAGTGTTTTTGAATTATATAATTAATTGGTACGATTATTCAAAGCTTTAATTTTGAGGGCGCATTTTTAGACGCTAGCTAGTGCATTATCTTCCCTTTTTAATTTCAATTTTATAATATTTAATTGAAATTATAGATTTTTATTTCAATTCGTTTATTTCTTTAATGCTATGACAGAGTAATTATTATAAGCAGCAGATAAAGCAGAGTATATGTAAAATCGTATTTGCAATTCTTTTTATAATAATATCGTATATGCGATTATTATGATATCAACTAGAACTAGCACTTTGTGAGCTTTTCGCGGTTTCCAGACAAGGATCTGGGTTAGTAAATATTTTTCCATGTTGCAATAGAAATATTTTTCCTAATAAAAAAATCTATTCGACGACATCAAATACGGGTACTAAATGCCCATCCTCCTTTTTCGAGTAAGTATTTACATGTACCAATCACCTAATTAAATTGCGTTCTTATTAAATTTTATGCAATTTTATTAAACAATTAGGTATATCCTAATCATTATTATTATTATTACAATGGATACATGGAAAAATATTTTTCCATGTTTCCTTTCATATAGTACCTTATATTTTCCTAACAAAAAATCTATTCGACGACACCAAATAATTGTTTTGAGTGCGGATACTCAATGCCCATCCTTCTTTTTTTATTTTTCGAGTAAGTATTAACATGTACCTATTACCTAATTAAATTGCGTTCTTACTATAATTTTATGCAATATTATTAAACAAGTAGGTATATCCTAATCATTAATTATGAAGAATGTGTCGCAGCTGTGTGCATGCTACTTTTTCTTTGACAACTCACGCTCGCACTGTCCATGCGTAGCCGCCATCTTTGCAATCGCTGCGGCAATTTGTGCCATAGATCTGTCCATTCTAGTTTACATACAGTTCAATGGCCGCGTCCGATAATTTGTTTGGACCTTCATCCACTAGCGTTCATTCCTGCCGGAATGTACATTGTACAATCCGTAGGGATTGAACGGTAATGGATGGCAAGATTGAGAAAGAATGACGGAATTATAATCTACTCTTCTTGCCTGTCGCGCGCGCTGGAAAGTCGCGATTTATCTGATTAATTAGTGTCCGTTTGATTTCTGTCAGTTTTGAATGTGGGTTTTTGTACGTTCATTCCAGCTGTCAGAAATTCAGAATGTATAAGTAATCCGTAGGGATTGAACGGTAGTAGATGGCAGGAGCGAGAAAGAATGACGGTATCATAACTCCTCTTATTTTTTAACCGTCTTCAAAAAATCGTCTTCAAGACGACGCGATGGTATATTTTTTCATTAAATTTCGACAAAATGGCTTTTTTGTTGGGCCGTCTGCAGAGCCGCATTGGGCTTGCGTGGTGGGTTATGGCCCATCTTCCTTACCCATCCATAAAAGACCTGTGCCCCAGCATTGGGGACATCAAAAATGATAGGATCAGAAATTGAGAACAAAGATGAAATGGACATGCTTCAAATAATCAGACACCATACAAGTCGCACAAAAACACCTTGACGCGACACTTTAGAGACGTCGAAGCTTCCTTAAATTGAGAGCGACCTAATCAGCTTGAGGCGGCCTCAAACACCTGTCAGATTATGTAGTGTAAATAGTTTGAAACTATTATAATATACTAATAATTTGTTCAAATAGTCGTTTGTGTCCAGTTCTTTGCTGATTTTGCAAATATCAGATTTTTAATTACATGTCGTAGAGGTTATATTATTTCTCCTAGTGATGTGCATTTCTATATCGATATTTGTTTTATTGTACCTTCTTACTTTATATTTGATGGGAACAAAAAGTAGAAAACCAGCACATGGCTTGGCACATCTTTCTTTTATGTAAATAAATAATAATCACGTAATTTACATTTGAAAACTCAAATCAGTTGTAACATAATGTTTTGTATGTAGGTACTACTACAAGCTCAATTTCTTTGTTTTAGGCGCCACCGTTATCCAACAAAACACAAAACGTAACACGTCAGGAGAGCCTGCGTGCTATCGACATGAAGCACCTATTTATAGTTTGCAGCGACAACTAGAAAGAGTTAAAAAAGTGAACGCCTTAACATAATAAACACTGATATTTTTAACGTGTTCTTTTAATTTCCTTGACTAGTTTCCGCTAGGTTATAAACTATGTGTGTGCTTTTTATCCAAAATGAGTTCAGCCTTTTTTTCGTGATTGATTAAGAAACAAATATTTATTTTAAACTAGCTTCTGCCCGCGGTTTCACCCGCGTGGTTCCCGTTCCCGTAGGAATATCGGGATCAGTAAAGTAGATTCCCGTCGTTTTGATTACATTACGTTGTGTTTTTCTCTTATTCATTAATATCCCATCTTATTTATTTATTTATAATCATAAAACGTATAATTTGTTAATAAGTTTCGTTAATTTTTCTTATTTCATATTAAAATTTGTTTCATACATGCGTCCTCATTACGTTCAGACTCTTTATTTTGAATGATCAACCGTCTTTTTTAACAATCCTTATTTAAAACTCCTTGGTATATCCGTGGATTTTATTTTTTACTTTTTAATCCATGTATGACACCATAAAGACTCTATCTATCCTTTTCTCACATATAAATTTTACAAGTGTCATCTTTGTCACTTTATTTCTTTTTTCTTTATTTTTTTAAAAGTTGGTGTTAGAAATTAAAAAAGCACTTTGCCTCACGCTCGCAGCAAAAATCGATTTTGCTGCGAGTTTTTACGCGCCAAAAACACCCTTTTCGTGCTGAAGAGGTGAAAATATTTATATAAGCTGACGACATTTAAATGTCGACTTTCTTAAAATGAAAATGTTGTCTATTATCGACATCACTTACAGAATTCCCATGCCACATCACTATCTAAATCATGGTGTCATTTTGTCACAGATAAGATCAGAATTGTTTTTTTTTTTTGGCAAAAGCTACACATTTCAACT
Source organism: Agriphila tristella (assembly GCA_928269145.1). Taxonomy (NCBI): domain Eukaryota; kingdom Metazoa; phylum Arthropoda; class Insecta; order Lepidoptera; family Crambidae; genus Agriphila; species Agriphila tristella. Next base: position 20,806,948 of record OV743436.1, on the reverse strand, counting down.
TCCTGACAATGTACTTACGCTCTTTTAGAATGAGTAAGATTTCAAACAGTGATTTAATATACAAAAAAACAATTAAAAGTTTAAATAAAAAATACGTGTCCCCTAATTTTGTATCTACTTTCATTATACAAAGTGAAAACGACATATTATATTTTTGAAAGGTTGTCCATTGGTAGGTACCTATACCGAAAGCGAAATCTATGTTACATTTTGAAAGTAGTTAAGTAGGTAATTCTAGCTCAAATAATAGGCAGTACCTAATGTACTATGGGCAACAGCGTCGCTTAACCAGTTTGCAACAAAATTCGTGTGCGCGCGTATCGCCCCGCGGGGTGCGCGGCTGTGGCGCGTGGCGGTAGGCTTAAACGTCCAAGGTTATCGAGGAATTTAATCACCTTAACTTAAAACCTCACCATGCATCACCAGGGGGGAGGGGGGTTAAAAATTAGCCAAAAAAACATCACGTTTTAAAATATTTAATTTTTTTTTAAATAAAAAATAGCTGCATTAAAGTTATAACGGCTATAATATATGAAATGACTTTTTTTGATTTGGGCTGGGGCTCTGGTTCAGTTTGCTGAAACAAAAAGTAATCTTTACATATAATAAAACAATAAAAAAGTGTGTCTGTACATTACATATATTTCAAAAAAAAATATCTGGGGCGATGGAGACATAGTAATAGAGTAAGAATTTGAAAGGAAAAAGTGTGTCTGTTTGTTTGTCTGTTTGAACACGCTAATCTCAGGAAATACTGAACGGATTCGAATGAAACTTTTTTTGTTATACTAGAGTCTGACCGCGGCTCCGCCTGCGTGGAGAAACTAAGTTTTTTTTTTGACAACATCGCATATATTGCTCCAATTCCAAAGTAAGTAGCTATAGCTCTATGCTATGACAAACAATTATCATAGTATACTATGACAAACAATTTATTCTTTCAAAACCACAGTGATCATACTAAATAGTTAAACTGTTTATGCTCTGAAAAGATTTTAATGCATAAATTGTTATTTACATAATAAATAATGTTCAGGTTTAAGAGATTTTTTACAAATTAGTAACAATTAATATACAGAAAATGAACAGTTTAGGACCTACAGTACATGACCTCTACCATAGACGCAATTATCCACCAAGCCTTAGTCCTTCCTACCTTCTCGGTGTATACGGACTAAATCTTGGGAGAGTGCTTTTCCCGTTTGCACTTTTATAACTCCCCACAAATTCTGTTTCCGTCCTTTCTTTTTGGCTATCTCTTATAACTCTCCCCAATCTGGATCTAGGCTCCACTAAACGGTACTTCGCGTCGCGCTAATCTCGAAAATAATTCAGGGCCCCTATTTTTGAATCGCTCGGCTGGCGTCGAGCGCTCGTTTCTACTGATTTTCGTTCGACAAATCAACTCAAATGTATGAGCTGTCGAACGAAAATCAGTAGAAACGAGCACTCGACGACAGCCGAGCGATTCAAAAATAGGGCCCCAGACCTATTCATACGATTCTGATGGTGTGCCAGATGCGCGCGAAATCGTGCAGTGCTTCCCAGTTTTCACGGCAACAAATGGGGTTCTGGTTATTAACGGGTCCAGTTTCTGGGTCTTGGTCTAATTCAGCATAATGCGTCTAGCTTCGTCGTACAGCAAACAATCCCACAGTGCGTGATCTTGGCTAGCTTGGTCATTCCGGTGTCACACTTCCGAAGTCGCTGCCTGATACACCCATGTCCGGTCAGTAGTTGAGAGACGATGGAATCTAGTTCAATCTCCGGAGAGCCTCACTGCGATATCGAGAATGAATCTATAGAGTTCGCATCCGCCTTCGCTCTAGTCCCATCGTTCCTGCCAAATAGCGACGGTTTTCTCATTAATGGTTCTTCTTAGTCCTCGGCACTCCCTGGGAGCCAGGAGGCTCCCCTCTTTCGCAGATGGTCCCGCGTGAAAAATATCAAGTTCAGCAAATTAAACTCTAGCAAGCACAGGTAACGCCGTGGAACTACACGTCCTATAAGCTTTCGTCAATAAAATAAGCGCCGTTCTCTGTGTACTGAGCTAAGCTCTCTTTACAATAAAAACTGAGGAGTATCGGTACCATACGGTTGCAGCGTAGCACAGACTTCCTTGCAGCTTCCCTTAGATTATTGATATGTCTCAATAATCTAAGCAGCTTCCTTGGTATAAATTCTGAGCGAACGGAATCGAATTCTCCATTTGGACGCAGATATTCACTAAACCTTGCCTAATTCATAGCGCTTTCGCCGATAATTTACGCATCGTAACTTCTTATCGTATTTATACACAGTTGAAATTATTAAATTTTAATTGACACTGATGGGAATATTTAATCGACATCTCATATTTTATATTCTTTAAATAATAATTTTGCATGCTCTAATGACAATCACATGACAATTAATTGAGATGACAATCAGAGAAAATCAACAGATTTTAAGACGTAAAGTCAGTCAGTGGTAACTAAGCAACCCTGCGAAAATAATATTACTTATATTATTACGAAAATTTGCAATTTTATATTGCTTAATATTTCAAAATTTCTACACCCAATGTCATATTTTCTTGGGTTTTTCGCGATTCCCGGCTTCAAGGAATCGAATTACACACAAATTCCCGAGAAATATTGTGCCGTTTAAGAGAAACGTGTCAAAAAAGTTTCGTAGAGCGCCATCTCGCTTTTTGTCTCGTTCTGGTTTAACGATTTTATTATTAGATAGCTGTTAAGCCTGGGGGTAACTTAGGGTATAATTGGTTTTGGAAAATGGAACACCTGATGCAGAACCATAATGGTCCAACTTAACTATAATAAGGAATATAAAAATAACATCTTTGCAACAGTTGTTCAGCCTGATGAGCATTTTTGTTGAAGTACTTATAAAAATCGAAGATCTGGAACACCTGACATTAGTTCATTTATATGCATACGCCGAAGTCATAAAGTCCACGCGTACGAAGTCGCGGGCAACAGCTAGTAATTAATATTAATAATATAATATTATAATATATTACATCACAGAATAGATGTAGCGTACAGGGGCCCTATTCCTGAATGTTGGAGCGAAACCCGCACGGTCATGACACGACGGCGACACACCACCAGCGTGCGTGCCTGCTAGGGCGACTATGTTGAGGCATCACATTGAAAACTAATATCCAAAAGCTTTTCATAGGCCTTTTACAAAACTACTGACTATAGGAAGTAAAAAGATTGCAATTAAATAAAACGATACTTACGGTCTCTAAACAGAGGTACATGTAATGAACGTTCCGCTCATGGCGCTTTAAATCGTTTTGTCTTATGAATGTTTTCCCGCAGAAACGGCACTGGAACTGAAACAAAAAAAAAATATTATGTTTGATCGAATGATTTTTGTGATAAATAACAAAAATGAATGCGTCCAACTATGAAGATAGTTGTCTAACTCCAAGAGAGTTAATTGAACAAGTTTCTAATACTGAGAAGAACCGATGGCCGTTGTGGCGCGGGCGGGGCGGTTCTGGAGTGGCGACCGCGCATCGGACGACGCTCCGTGGGTAGGCCCCCGACAAGGGGGACGGACGTGAAGGTCCAAACAAATTATCGGACGCGGCTTATGGACGCGGCTTATGGACGCGGCTAATAAGTGTGCACACTCTAATAACATCCTGCGTTCCAGATAGCTATCGGACGTCCGATGACGTCATATTAGTCTATGGTTACGTCCGCGACCTACTACAGTCAGTGGCACGAATCATGAAATCGGGTGGGGATTGCGCGGAACGCGTATTTTGGGTATGCGTTGCGGTGAGGGGCGCGGGCGGCGGGAGAGGGGCGCGCGCTATTGGTCGCTCACAAGAGCACATGCGCGAACTTATCCCCACTCCGTCGAAAAATATTCATGATTCGTGCCACTGACTGTACATCCGATAGTTTGCACACCTCAGATCAGCCGCGGCAGTAAGCCGTGTGATACTTCCCAGCAACGCCACCATGGCGTAGAGATTTCTAAATACCCTCAAATGAAAGACCATAAAATGTACTTAATTGTACCCTAACTCAAAAAATTGTACCTCTGATAGTTTCAGAGAAAAATGCACTAGATTGTGGCGTTGCCAGGAAGTATGCTTCCTGGCAACGCCACGCTGTACCGGATTGAAATTGATCTCGTAGTAATGGCCAGAAATTGTACTTAATTTGTACCCCATTATTGAATTGAAACATTCTGAGTTTCGATAAAAAAAAACATTTTTTAATTTACCTTGCTTGATCTGCAATACATGCAATGCACGTTGTTATTCATGTAAACTGATGTTTGGCTAAGGAGTTACTATGCATTATGCAGTAGTAGGACCACAGAGGCAACCGCCTTTATGGTCTAGTGGTTAGCCCACCCATGTGAGACGCAGGGGTCCGGGTTCGATTCCCTGGGGGGGTGCAATTTGTACTCGGTTTAGTTAGTTCTAGGGCTTATTTCAAGTCCGCCTGGCTAGCTTCAACCATCTTACCTATAATTACACACAATTTAATTGGTACCATATTAGTACAATTTATTAGGTACCATATAGAACAATTTATTTGGTACCATATAATACAATTTCTTTGGTACTAATAAGTGCCATTTATTAGGTACTATTTAGTAAGCACCATTTATTTGGTACCAAATAGTACAATTTATTTGGTACTTTTAGTGGCATTTATTTGGTACTATCACATAATAGATAATAGTACTAGCGTACAGAAGTTGCACTGCTTTGATCTTGAAGAAAGCCGACATTTTAGGTCGCCCGTCCAAGCTAAATTGCACCTTAATTCAACCTGTCAACGTATCTTATTCATTGCGTTGCGTCATCCCGACGCAACGTGCTCGAGCAGTAGGGTTGTCGCTAGAGGTATAAATTAAATTCGAACTTTAAATATTTTTTGCCCGCGACAGAACGGAGGAGGTAGGTATTGCGTTAAGGGTGAGTGTTTGTTTGTTTGTGTTTATGGGCAAACGCAAATGTTAGAATTTTTCTCCAGATCGGTTTGACCGATTTAGACGCGGTTTTTTGTAATGGATTTGTAGGTTTTCGGCGATGGTTCTTAGATACGTGTTATGGTGTTTAGCCGCTAGGGGGTGCTGCAGTAATAATCCTACTCTAATTACGCATTATTTACAACATTATTTCGTTTTTAATAACTAGAAACCATTTAAATTAAAAATGTTAATAGGTAAGTACCTATATTGACGACCTCCGTGGTCGAGTGGTTCGCACGCCGGTTTTCAAGGCGTCACCACCATCTCTTGAGGTCCCGGGTTCGATCCCCGGCTGGGTCAATGTAGAAAATGAACTTTTCAATATTGTCTCAGGTCTGGGTGTGTGTCATACCACCGTTGTTTCTGATTTCCATAACACAAATGCTATAGCTACTTACTTTGGGATTGGAGCAATGTATGTGATGTTGTCAAATATTTATTTAAATATTTATTTATTATATTTTTTATACAAATGTTATTTGTTAGAAATACATGTGTAAGTAGGTACCTACCTATATCGTTTAACGTCTTAAACAACGTCGCAACCAGAAGTTTAACTGTTCAAGTTTACGTCCAAATGAACAAAGATAAGTAACTAATAAATAGTAATAACGTTTATTTTCGAGTACTTAGGTACCTAGATAGAATACAAGTGAGTACATACTTACCTATACTCCAGCCAACTTACGAAAATAATGTTTACAAAGAAACCGCCCATAGTAGGTATCTACTTAACCTCAAAAGTAGGTTATTTTTAATATTTTAATATCATTGATAACTTACCTATATTTTGCAAGTTGTATTAACTTATCTATGGAGTTTAATTTACTGAAACAACGTAGGTAGGTAAGTATTTGTGGGATTTATTCTGTGGTGGAATACCTAATTACAAAATGTGCAGTTTTGTTTACAAACATTCTTTCCGTAAGATGGCTGGAGTATATAGGTAGGTACCTACTTACTTCACATAAAAATAATAAATAGTATCTTTTAAAATATAATTATGCGAATGATAATACATTAATTGTATCAAACTTACCTTTCACAATCATTGGTAACGTAAAATAGGTCAGTTTTGATGTCTTTTTTTTTATTTAGGCATCCATAAACACAGCAATAAATCGTCATAATGATGCCAATAAATGATATAGGCACGTATATTCAATTATATAAAAAACAAATCAATATAAATACGAATAAAATCAAACACATTACATAAGTATAAGTAGCAGAAAGCGCGGGAATCATAGGTACTACGCTGTGAGAACGCAGCGGTTATCCCGAGCGCGCGACAGCCCGACTGATATGTCCTCGCAGAGGACGCCGAGCGCTAGGTGAATTTTTCATACCTACGCGCGGAGTGATGGAGCCCTGGTACTATTAAGTACAAATAATTTGGTACCGTATAGTACAATTTATTAGGTACCCTTTAGTACAATTTATTTGGTATCATATAGTACTATTTAGTAGGTACTATTAAGTACAATTTATTAATACTAAATAGTACAAATTAGTTGGTACTATTTAGTACCATTCATTTGGTACTATTTAGTACATTTATTTGGTACCATACAATACAATTTATATGGTACCATATATATTTGGAACTATTTAGTGCCATTTATTTGGTACTATTAAGTACAATTAATTTGGTACCATATAGTACCATTTATTAGGTACCTACCATTAAGTACAATTTATTTGGATTTATATAGTACTATTTATTAGGTACTATTTAGTACCATTTATTTGGTACCAAATAGTACAATTAATTTGGTACTTTTTAGTGCCATTCATTTGGTACTATTAAGTACAATTAATTTGGTAACGTATAGTACTATTTATTTGGTACTATTTAGTACCATAAATTTGGTACCATACAGTACAATGTATTTGGTACCTTATAATACAATTAGTTTGATACTTTTTAGTTATATTTATTTGGTACCATATATTACAATTTATTTAATACTATTTAGAGCCATTTATTCGCTACTATTAAGTACAATTTATTTGGTACTATATAGTACCATTTATTAGGTACTATTGGGTTGGTAAACTTTTTCGAAGATAATTGTTTTATATTTTTTGTTGATAGCACAAGTTTGAAGAATAAAGAAAATAATATTATGATTTTTTTATTTCACCTTGTTAATCAAATATATTTTTTTATATTATTATCGCGATAAAATATCAAACGTACGGCTGAACACGAAGTTCCCTTGCATTTACTGATAAAAAACTGATTGATAGGACAGATTTGACAGAAAGTGACAAAGAGTTATCCAATTATTTTACTCTTTGGTAATCATTAATAACGTCGTAATGTTGTTGTTTTTTTTCAGCTTATTTATTGTGATTTTCTAGTGTTTTTATTGTTCAGTTATGGTAAATGGATCAGCTTGAAGAAATCCATTATCCAGCTTATTATGCCGATGAAGTACCTACACTGCTTTGTTCCGTTTAGTTTGAAATATAGATGTGACCATCCGCAGAACAAATTTTGTACATTTCCCATACCTTTGAAAGAGACGTGGGGTGCAGAGGATTAAACAGGAATTGCCTTCAGAAAGTTTTATACGTTTGTGATGATCACGTAAATATTAGGTATATCTACAATCTTACAAAAGAGTTTTTTTATTTATTTTAGCCGACTGTGACTAACATGACAAATAGTTGACATTGTCAATGGCAATTTTTTTTTATTTGAGCAAAAGTACTACCTACGCATACAGCCGTAATAGCGATTTATTGTACCATGCTGTAAATTTAAATTTTAAATAATTATTTAAATTAAAATGACGTATTATAAAAATTCCGCAATTGGTTATCCTGACTCCAAAGCCAAAAGCTACCAGAAAATATATAATTCACAACAATTTTGAAAAAGTTAACCAACCCAATTGAGTACAATTTATTTGAAACCAATAGAGTACAATTTATTTGGATTTATATAGTACTATTTATTAGGTACTATTTAGTACCATTTATTTGTCACCAAATAGTAAAATTAATTTGGTACTTTTTAGTGCCATTCATTTGGTACTATTAAGTACAATTAATTTGGTAACGTATAGTACATTCTATTAGGTACTCTTTAGTACAATTAATTTGGTACCATATATTACTATTTATTTGGTACTATGTATTTGGTACCATACAGTACAATGTATTTGGTACCATATAATACAATTAGTTTGATACTATTTAGTTCAATTTATTTGGTATTATATATTTCAATTTATTTAGTACTATTTAGAGCCATTTATTTGTTATTATTAAGTACAATTTATTTCGTACTATTTAGTACCATTTATTAGGTACTATTGAATACAATTTATTTGAAACCACAGTGTACAATTTATTTGGTACCGTATAATAAAAATTATTTAGTACTTTTTAGATCCCTTTATTTGTTACTATTAAGTACAATTAGTTTGGTATCATATAGTACTATTTATTAGGTACTATTTAGTACAATTTATTTGGTACTTTTTAGTGCCAATAATATGGTACTATTTAGTACCATTTCTTTGGTACTGTTTAGTACACTGTATTTGGTATTTTTTAGTGCCATTAATTTGATACTATTAAGTACAATTTATTCGGTACCATATAGTACAATTTATTTGGTACTATTCATTTTATTTATTTATATTTTTTTTGTACAAATACATCAAGTAAGGTACAAATGGCGGACTTAATACTAAGAGCATTCTCTACCAGTCAACCAAGAAAAAAATATTTACATGCATGTACAAAATACATTAATACAAACCAAAAAATTAATATCTACATAATCATATAAAATTAAAAATATTTATTAATGCGACTTATTTATTGTATAATAAGTTTATAATTATAAGAGTCAATGGGAAAGTGGCGCCACCATTTACTTACTGACATGACAACCAAGTGCCAAAAGAACCTTGCCGCGCTATATGTGTAGAATCAATCTTTATTCTGTTTGAAAAGCTCAATAAATAATTTAATAAAATCAGAGACATAATTTAAAATGTTGTTTTATTAGTTTACAAAATTATTAATAGGTAGGTATTACAATGAGCGCTTTTTTAAGAAAAAAGAAATAGATAGAAAGAAATAGTTCTAATTTCCTCACTAGATGACGCTATCATAAAGTATGATGTCAAAAAACTAGCGAAAATTCAAATCACAAATAATAACCAAAACTTCAACTTACGTGAGCGTTGCTGTAGGTAAGTATGAATCGTACCGGGCGGCAGTGCGTTCATAGTGCTGTAAGTGTGATTCGGAACGCGGCTTTAGAATTTTTCGCTAGTTTTTTGACATCATACTTTTTGATAGCGCCATCTAGTGAGGAAATTTGAACTATTTCTTTCTATCTATTTCTTTTTTCTTAAAAAAGCGCTCATTGTAATACCTACCTACTTAATAATTTTGTAAACTAATAAAACAACATTTTAATTTATGTCTTTGGTTTTATTATAGTCGATTATACAACAAGTGAATAAAAAGGGAATTTAGTTCGAGGGACTAAGTTGGATCCCGAGAGTAGCGAAGGATTCTAGAGTTAAATCCCGAGCGTAGCGAGGGATTCCAAAGTAGATTCCTGAGCGTAGCTAGGGATACAAAGGACAGAGATGAAAATTTTTTTCACGAGTTGTGTACTCTACTTTTTACCATTGACTGCGAAAAAACAAATAGGTACCTAGCAGTACTTTGGTTCGCGGTCATATACAGCGCAGCATAAAAACACCTATACGTATACGGCGCGAGCTCTCGAGCGACACTGAATACGCGCCAACATGTAAATACGTCGCAAGTGCTTGCCGCCAGCTCCTTTGATCTGCGTCGACCATAGCAATAGTCGACGCAAATTCGTCCACGTTTCCCATGTGTGTGCATCAAAGAGTAGGTACTTAATTTTTTTTGTAATATAAATACATGTTACAAAAATACCCCTAATGCCGAATTATGGTAGATGGAGACCATGACACTGAACAACTTTTACTATGGACCCAACTCTGAAATAGTGAAAAAAAAACAACTGTTTCATGCATTTCGATATTTTTGTTATTAATATTTAGGGTAACGTACCCAAAGGGTAAAAACCGGCCAAGTGCGAGTCGGACTCGTGCACGAAGGGTTCCGTACCAATAAACGGCAAAAAAAATTACGTTTGTTGTATGGGAGTAGGGCATGGAATACCGGAATGCTTTTCATACCGGTATTGATATCGGTATTGAAATTTCAATTACCGGTATACCGGTATTTTTTCGGTATTTTTTTAAAAACTGCTAGTCACATACTTTTTAAATGGTTCTAAGAACGATTAGTAAGTCTTGTTTGTGGAGAGTGATTAAAGCTATTTTCTACGCTATATTTTATGGCAAAAACTCCACAAAATGAGTTATTAAAATAATACCTAGGTAATTAAGAATACTAAAGAAAATACGTTATTTGATTCAATTATTATTGAAATCTACAAATATCAAAATTTCCATAAAGAAGATGGTTGGAGAGTACCACCAGCTTGGGAGTCTTGGGACCCTATAATTCATCAACTAAAATCCCATCCCAAATCACACACTGCAGGATCTAAAGATACAGTTAGTTTGTTTTGTAGATAGGGATCAAAAGGGAGGTCGACATAACCTCTCTGAGTTTTTTTCCGCCAGTTCTTTCTCTGAGAGGCCTCCTAATTTGTGAACTGGTGGTAGATTCAGTAGCTAGATCGTGTTTTCTGGCGCAATATAACTCAAGTAAAGTATTTTGTTCTTTAAAAATGGGAATAAGCCCCTATTAAAAAACTAGACCCGTCTCACTTCTGGGGCCCTATTTTTGAATCACTCGTCTCCAATCGAGCGCTCTTTTCTACTGATTTTCGTTCGACATTTGACTCAAATGTATGGAGATGTCGAACGAAAATCAGTAGAAACGAGCGCTCGACGCCAGCCGAGTGATTCAAAAATAGGGTCCCTGAGCCATGTCTTTACGAATCGTCCGTCACGCTCGCAGGTTTGACGACTTCCAACCTCCCAAACAAGCCGGGTTTCGAAAAGGCTTTAAAGTACCATACTATAGAGTTCTATACCACAAATCCAACTGCAGCGAAGTGTGAGACAGGGGACATCTTTAAACTCATATACTGGAATGGACTTGGTATCAATATTAATGGCCAGTAACTATTATTTGAGTGTTAGGGGCTATGCAGCTCAAGTTGAGCCCAGCGGCTTCCAAGAAGTCGAGAATCTTCCTGGTTTTAAGAGTTTTAATTTCCTCTGGGTCGATTATGTGTCGTCCCAGATGGATGCTACGCCTGTGGATTAGAGGTCCACAGCCACATAAGAGGTGCTTGGGTGTTTCCTGCTCCTCATTACAATATCTGCAGACGTCAGTATCACTCAATTTCATATGAAACAGGTGTCTGTTTAGTTTGCAGTGTCCAGTTAAGGCTGGCTAGTACGTAACACACCCTCGTTTTGCCGATGATATTGTTCTTATGGCTGTGACCTTGAAAGACCTGAATACAATCCTCGAAGATCTCCGTATTCAAAGAGTGGATCTCAGGATGAACATGGATAACACTAAAATCGTGTCGAATGCCCATGTTGTGCCCACTCCAGTTCATGTTGGGAACACTACACTTGAAGTTGTTAATCATTACGTCCTAGGTAAGGACAGGTAGTCCAGTTAGGCAAGTCCAACTTCAAGAAAGAGATTTCTCGTCGAATCCTACTCGGCTGGGCAGCATTCAGGATGCTTCGAAAAATCTTCGCGTCCAACTTACCTCAGTGTCTCGAGACGAAAGTCTAATATAAAGATAATTTATCTATATTAAAATATCATTTCCAGTTAGCGGTCGTTAACTATGGGTCTCATAAAAAGGAGGTCTCAAGGTCACCCAGGTCCCAGCATGCATTGGAGAGAGCCATGCTCCGCGTTTCCCTGCGTGATCGAATCAGAAATGAGGAGATGCGTAGGAGAACTAACGTAACCGACATCGCTCGAAGAATTGCTCAGCTGAAGTGGCAGTGGGCGGGACACATAGCGAGAAGAATCGATGGCCGTTTAGGCGGAAAGGTTCTGGACTGGTGACCGCGCACCGGACGACGTTCCCCGACAAAGTGGATCGACGATCTGGTGAATGTCGCAGGAAACCTCTGGATGCGGGCAGCGCAGAACCGATCGTCTTGGAGATCCTTGAGGGAGGCGGAGATCCTTGAATAAGACCAGCAGTGGTCGTCGTGCGGCTGATATGATGATGATGAAAACATTAAACGAACAACTAAAAGGAATATCATCAAATACCATCTAGATAAGCTATATGCATGCAGTGTTTTGCGTAGTTGATTTAGTGGTGATTTTTTCTATAATCATTATTATTCGTGATTCGTTGAGTTTTCATATCGTAAACTCATCTGCAGTATGAACAACACTGTGAACCATAGAAATTGAACGTTCTGCATAGTATTAAAACACCCTTGCAAAAATATACAGCATTTTTCGAAATACCGAAATACCGGTATTTTACTCTCAAATACCGGTATCAAAATACCGAAAAAAATGACCGGTATACCGGTATTTCGGTATACCGGTATACCGGTATCCATGCCCTATATGGGAGCCCCCCTTAAATATTTATTTTATACTGTTTCTAGTATTTGATGTTATTGCAGCAATAGAAATACATCACCTGTGAAAATTTCAATTGTCTACCTGTAGTCGTTATTAATATCGAGCAAAAAACGGCAAAAAAAAACACGTTTGTTGTATGGGAGCCCCCCTAAAATATTTACTTTATTCTGTTTTTAGTATTTGTTGTTGTAGCGGCATATTATATATATGGTACATATAAATAAATTGTTCTATATGGTACCTAATCAATTGTACTAATATGGTACCAATTAAATTGTGTGTACTTATAGGTAAGATGGTTGTAGCTAGCCAGGCGGACTTGAAATAAGCCCTAGAACTAACTAAACCGAGTACAAATTGCACCCCCCCAGGGAATCGAACCCGGACTCCTGCATCTCACATGGGTGGGCTAGCCACTAGACCACAGAGGCGGTTGCCTCTGTGGTCCTACTACTGCATAATGCATAGTAATTCCTTAGCCAAACATCAGTTATAACAACGTGCATTGCATGTATTGCAGATCGAGCAAGGTAAATTAAAAAATGTTTTTATTTTTATTGAAACTCAGCATGTTTCAATTCAATAATGGGGTACAAATTAAGTACAATTTCTGGCCATTACTACGAGATCAATTTCAATCCGGTACAGCGTGGCGTTGCCAGGAAGCATACTTCCTGGCAACGCCACAATCTAGTGCGTTTTTCTCTGAAACTATCAGAGGTACAATTTTTTGAGTTAGGGTACAATTAAGTACATTTTATGGTCTTTCATTTGAGGGTATTTAGAAATCTCTACGCCATGGTGGCGTTGCTGGGAAGTATCACACAGTAAGCCGCGTCCGATAATTTGTTTGGAACTTGAGGCCGTCCGCTGCCTTGAGCGGGATCCCGCCGCGGGTACACGGCGCGGGAATATAGATTGCTGGTTTTTGACGGACAGATGCTTGCGCAGTGTATGAGTAAGCTGTAATCTATGTCGCCCCGCGCGCGTGTCCCGCTCAAGGCAGCGGAGGGCCTGAGGGTGAAGGTCGCGGGAAGCCAGTGGATGTAGGCAGCGCAGGACCGATCGTCGTGGAGATCCTTAGGGGAGGCATATACCCAGCAGTGGCTGTCGTGCGGCTGAAATGAGGATTATTGTAAATAATGTTAGCCATGATCTTGACTCCAAAGATTTAGATCGTATGCTCGACTCGGTATAATTTAGAATTTTATTGTTAGTTAGACCGAACCACAGCTGTGAAATTTAGAATTTGACAGAATTTAGAACAGAAGACAATCAAAAATAAATATTTCTTTTTCTTTTTAATCAAAAACTGCACACGCCACGCAGTTTTGCCATCACATATCGCACCTCCATTCGTAAGTCAACTGACCCAATCCAAAATTTTGGTGAATTAAGTTAAGTATATGTCGTAGGATAATTAATAATAATAATAATAATAATAAACACTTTATTGCACACGACAAATCATAGTACAGAGAGAAACAAAAGACAAAAGAAAACATACAACAGGCGGCCTTATTGCTACATAGCAATCTCTTCCAGGCAACCTTGGGTGAGAGGGAAAAAAATAAATAAATAGGAGAAAGGGGAATGGGTGCATGGTAGAGGATAAATATAGATAATGAATATATGCTAGAGGATAAATACAGATAGAAAAGAGAATTAGATAATATGATATTATATATTATGAGCAGAGGAAAGGAAATGAGTTCTGACTTGATCGCCAAAGGACCTCAGAGTCTGAGCCTTTCTGATACCTTCAGGAAGGGCGTTCCATAAACGGACAGCATGGACCGAGAAGGAGTATGAAACAAAGTCGGTAGAGTGCTTAGGCATGTCTAGTGTAAGGTTTGAGGAGGAACGCAAAGTACATTGTGAAGATGAAGAACGAAAAGAGAAACGAGTTTTAAGATAAGGAGGGGTAGTAGGTAGGAAAAGAATCGAGTAAAGGAGTTTGAGAGTGTGTAAGTCCCTGCGCCGGCGAATAGGGAGCCAGTTAAGTTTGTTACGGAAATGGGACACGTGGTCAAATTTACGAAGATTATAAATGAATCGGATACAAACATTCTGCAGACGCTCCAGTTTGCCAAGTAGCTCCTCCGACAGGTCAGTGTAGCAGACATCAGCGTAGTCAATAATAGAGAGTAAGAGAGATTGTGCCAGTGTGACTTTGGTACAGGTCGGCAAAAAATTGCGTAGCCGGTTGAGTGAATTATAAGCAGCGAACACCTTTTTCCTCATTGCTTCTATATGTGGTTTCCACGACAGATGTTGGTCAAGAATAACACCAAGGTTCCTGACAGTACTCGAGAAAGGAATGATTGTGCCGCCGAAAGACACACCCGGAAGCTGTCCAAAATCGATCCTCGAAATGAAATGGCGGCTGCCAATTACAATGCACTGCGTCTTAGCCGGGTTAACGGTCAAGCCAAAGGATTTACTCCAGCACTCGATTTGCGCGAGATCTGAGTTGGTGGTAGCAATTGCCTGTGAAAGTTGCGCTAGTGGTACTTGAGTGTAAATCTGCAGATCATCGGCATAGAGGTGATAGGAACTAGAAATGGAGAGTGTGATAGAATTTATAAAGATAGAAAATAGAAGTGGGGATAAGACGCCACCCTGAGGAACACCGGCCTTTATATCGCACCATTCGGAGAACGAATCTCCAACGCGGATGCGCTGCCGTCGCCCTAGCAGGTAACTTTGAAACCAATCAATTGCAGCTGGAGATATGTTTAGAGAACGTAAAACGCCAAGGAGGATGTCAAAGTCGACGGTGTTGAACGCATTACTAAAATCTAGTAATGTCATTACCGTAAGATGATGATTTTCCATCCCCAAGCGTATGTCATCAGTAATCTTCACAAGTGCTGTAGATGTGCTATGGCCTTTCCGAAAGCCGGACTGGAATGGATTGAGGAGATGATTTTTAATAAGATGGTCAGTGAGCTGTTGATGAACAAGTTTTTCGAGGACTTTGGATAGGAAGGGAAGGATTGAAATTGGACGAAAATCAGAAAACAGACTTGGTTTAGGTTTTTTAGGAAGAGGGATAACATTTGCGTCTTTCCAGGACTCTGGAAAGGTTCCGGTGGAAACTGATGTATTGAGGATATGGGTAATTACAGGAATGAGGATATCAAGGATAGGAAGGATCATTTTGCGACTGATAGAATCGGCACCTACAGCAGTGGAACTGATAGACATAATAGTTCTCCTCACATCACAGTCTGCAACTTGATTAAGAGAAAAAGGAGGTTTATTGGTTGGCATATTAGAAAGATCTTGTAAAGTTTTAGCTTTACAGTTGCCATCAATAGGCGTGGACGATGTGAAGTGACTATTAAGTCTGTTGAAATTGATATTGTTACCTGTTTCATTGTTAGAAGATTTGCCAATACCAAGAGTTTTTAAAAATTTCCACACTTTTGCGGGATCTTCGTTTTCAATGGAGCTATGAATGTGGCGTCTTATGGCGTCCCTAACCACGGTATTGCATCGGTTTCTGGCGCGAATCATTCGTTTTTCGTTACGTTCCGAGGAATCGATTTTGAACTTTGCTTTGGTCAAGTTCTTTTTATTCATCATCGCTCTAATCTCGTCAGTTAGCCAAGGTGCAGGGAGATGTTTAATTTTGACTGGTTTGACAGGCGCGTGTTTATCGTAGAGCTCTAAGGGAAGTTTATTGAAATATTCAACCTGCTCATCCACAGAATGGAGAGAAAAAATTGCCGACCAGTCCATGTTAGCGGCATCTTCCAGTAGTTGGTCTTGATTGATGCGATTGAAGCTACGCTGAAGCTGCACAGTAGGTTTTAACTTAGGAGGGCGAATCCGGTAGGACAAATAAACCAGATCATGATAGGAGAAGGCATCTGCAGAATGTTGACCATGCTTTACAGCTAAAGTAGGAGAAGAGACGATCATAAGGTCAAGAAGTGAGGGAGCACAATTCGGAAAGTGGTGAGTTTCATTTAAGGGTAAGATGTGTAAATTGGAGGAATTAACAACAGAAAGTAATTTATTGGCACGGTAATCGTCTTTCATAAGACATGTGTTGAAGTCACCCATAATTATGGTGTGAGGATACGAGGGAGCAAAGTTTTCAAGGAGTTTTTCGAGTGACTCAAAATAGTCAACTCGGAGAGAATGGCTATAAAAGACACCTAAGAGAAATTTAGAGTGGGACAGAGATACTTCAAGGAAAAGATGCTCGGCGCTATTGGAAGGTGGTGATAATTGTACAAATAGGATTTTTACAAAAATCCCAGTATGATTGTAAAATACCGGATAATTAGAATCTAAGACAGATTTTTGTAATCGTCCGAGTGATGTTTAGGATTTTTACAAAAATCCAGCGTATCTTAGATAAATCGCCAACGACCATTACTTTGCGCGCGCTGATTGGCTGACTTTAACGTTATGGACTGACGGATGCTCTGATTGGCTAACGGCAACATTGCTGCGTCCATTGTTATTATCGTGATTATTGTCAAATATTTCTTCAGCGTTTTGTTCTAATTTTACGTTTTTTATTTAAAAAAAGGAAACTGAGTGCTCAAATCTATCAAGAGACATTAATGTACGATGAGTGAAGTGAGTGAATTGGATATTATACAAATGCTGGGCTCGATCAGTGCAGTCAATTTAGAGGTTAAGTATAACCGAAAAATAACTTTTCTACACAGAGCTAAGAAAGTTCTACAGCGCTCGACAACATGTTTGTGCAAAACCTTGTTAAAACTTTAATTGAAGAATTTAATTCGGCAAAATTACGAAATAACCTCAAAACCCATCAGCAATATGTTCTGACCAATCAGATTGAAGATGTTATAAATCGTCTCTTAAGACTATCCAATCAGCATTCAAGTTTACAATTGTCCGAAACATAGTGGGATTTTTACAATGATCCTAAAAATTTCTCGGATGATTGCAAAAATCTATCTTAGATTACAATTACAATCGACCTAGGATTTTTGTAAAGATCCGGCTTTTATGATTATCCTACGACATATATAAACAGAACGACTTAAAAAAGCGCGCTCTATAGGCTGGCTTACATTATCTTAGTCTTTAGTAGAGTGCTTTAGTTGAAACATGTAAACGTTCTAGTAGCCTTTCTACTCGCTTTCCAGTAGCACCCCCTGCGCACCCGCTCACCCCCCGCGCGATATTTTACTCGCACTCGCACTGAAGCATGTAAATCGACATTTTAGTAGCGTGTTTAGTAGAGTGCATTTGCCGGTGAACGCGTGACGTTTAATAGAATTAAATAATAGGTATTAGGTATGGCGAAAATGACACTCTACTGGAAGCGTGTAAACGGTCACTGGAAAGGCACCAAAACTACTAAAGCACGCACTCGCATTCGAATCTACTCGCACGCTACTAAGCACTCTACTAAATAGAGTGCTTTAGTGGAAACATGTAAACGGTCGTCTTATGACTAAAGAGAGTAACGTTCTAGTAGCCTTTCTACTCGCTTTCCAGTAGCACCCCCTGCGCGCCCGCTCACCCCCCGCGCGATATTTTACACGCACTCACACTGAAGCATGTAAATCGACATTTTAGTAGCGTGTTTAGTAGAGTGCATTTGCCGGTGAACGCGTGACGTGTAATTGAATTAAATAATAGGTATTAGGTATGGCGAAAATGACACTCTACTGGAAGCGTGTAAACGGTCACTGGAAAGGCACCAAAACTACTAAAGCACTCGCATTCGAATCTACTCGCACGCTACTAAGCACTCTACTAAATACTAAGATAATGTAAACCAGCCTTTAAATCTTTGATGTGGTTTAAGCCATGTTTCTGATAAGACGAACATGAAAGGGTCAAACTTATTTAAAAGATAAATTATTTCACTTCTTTTACCAAGTATGCTTTGACAGTTCCATTGCAATGTTTTAGTCCGACTGTTCATGATAGAGGCTAGTGCGTTGGTTCTGCACACTAGCGCCACCACTGGAAAAAAAATCATAATGCTCAAATAAAGACGAAATTGTGAATTATCTCTGAGACTCTGAGTGCACTCCGAACATACTTTGTGGTACTTTTTATAACTCAAACAATTTTTTGGGGCCTGTAGTTTAGTTTAATGGACTTTTATTGCGAAAAATGGCCATTTTTCGCAATAAAAGTCCATTGAACTAAACGGCAGGCTAGAAAATATTGATTAAGGCCTAGGCCGCACTACGGCTAAACCGCTGTGGTTTTTAATAGCGTGAATTTGTGAGTCTAGAAAACTAATACAAGCGGCCGCACTTGCTGTGATTTCCCGCGACTGATTTTAAAACCGTGGAATTTTACAAAGCGGAGCGGAGCGTTCAGCTGAGCGGA
The DNA here is from genome assembly GCA_928269145.1 of Agriphila tristella. Classification (NCBI taxonomy): domain Eukaryota; kingdom Metazoa; phylum Arthropoda; class Insecta; order Lepidoptera; family Crambidae; genus Agriphila; species Agriphila tristella. Next base: position 20,787,976 of record OV743436.1, on the reverse strand, counting down.
ACGCATTAATGACGTTGTAGTCAATGGCATTTCCTATTGGACGTCACACCGAACAAATTCGAACACGCACGTATCTTTGCTGCGCGTCACTACGCGGTGATAAGACTGGTATACACTTTGATAAGTAAAGTGTTTAGTGCACTGTTTAGTGTGTAGTGATTAGTAGTTAGTGATGTCCCATACTGTTTAGCATACGCTGTTTAGTACAGGCTTTGTTGATATAAACTAAACACTTAACAGTCCTGTCCAGACGTGCTTAGAGCCATGGGCGTACCCAGCATCAGCTTAGGGGTGGGGCAAAAGAAAGGAAAAAGTAATAGGAATTTAAAATGTTTTTTTAACTATTGATCTTCTGCAAGGATTCTGCCTAAAATGGTTTGGACTTAATAAATTACAATTTAATAGTGTAGCCTAGTCAAGAAAGCGTGCGAAGCGCACCGCGTACTCTGGGCCGTGCGGCGATGGTGGTTTGGATAAAATCATTACAATCAATGATGGTGAAGCGAAGCCTAATCGCGGCGAGCGTGCGGCGATGATGGTTTGGACAAAATCATACAATTAATGATGGTGTGGCGCGCTCTGGGTCCTTCGGCGATGATAGTTTGGACAAAATCATTACAATTAATGATGGTGTGGTGTGGCGCGCTCGTGCGGTGATCATGATTAGGCTCAAACGTCCAAGGTCATCGAGGAATCTAATCACCTTAACTTAAAACCTCACCATGCATCACTAGGGGGGAGGGGGGTTAAAAATTGGCCAAAAAAACATCACGTTTTAAAATATTTAATTTCTAAAAAATTAAATATTATAAAATGTCATTGTAGAGTATTTTGAAAGAAATAATCTTTTTGCAGCATCGAAATGGCAATAAAAAAGGTATACTATTATATTTTAAGTGCTTTAAACCAGGCGCAGCACTGTGCAAGAATATTCTGCGATCTTTCTAAAGCCTTTGATTGCTTACAGCATGACATTCTGTTGCAAAAGCTAGAATACTTCGGGTTTACGGGTAAAGAGCTTAATATGATGAAATCTTACCTAAATAATCGTAGGCAAATAGTATCAGTAAACGGAACCAATTCTGATACCGGTAATATTGTGATTGGTGTACCTCAAGGTTCAATATTGGGTCCAGTTTTGTTCCTAATTTATATTAACGATCTTACCTGTAGTCTCCCCAACTGGGCATTTGTAAATCTCTTTGCAGATGACACTTTTGTAGGAGTAAAAGAGACCAATCCGATAAAGTTACGTGATAAAATAAGTGAGGTGCTCAAACTGATGAAAGAGTGGTTTCAAGCAAATGGCATTGTACTCAATACAGAAAAAAGCGTTGTATTAGAGCATAAAACACGAAAATCTAAAAATGATGATTTAATAAAGAAAGAACATGTATTTTTGGGCTATACAATTGATTATAATGTTACACATACACCTCACATAGAGAAATTATGTAAAAGAGTAGCAAGTGCAAATTACGCTCTTTTAAAACTTAAACCGCTTGTTGACTACAAAACTATGCTTGCTGTATATTACGCCTATGTACATTCAATAATTAGTTACGGCATAACAGTATGGGGAAATAGTGCCGATATTAAAAAAGTGCTTGTGGCACAAAAAAGGTCAATAAGAATTTTATCAGGAGTTAGAAAGAGAGAATCTGCAAGGAAGTACTATGTACAGAATAAAATAATGATTGTCGTTTCTTTATATATATTTAAAAGTTTAGTAGAAATTCATGAAAATAAGGATATCTACAAAAAAGGGAAGGACATTCATACATATAACTTAAGAAATAAAAACAAATTATTATTACCCAAGTTTAGACTTAGTAAAGTAAAAAAGCAAGGAGAATATATTAAAATCAGTATGTTTAATCATCTGCCAATAGCTTTGACGAACCTAGACACAAGGGAATTTAAAAAGAAATTGAAGATATTTTTTGTTAATAATGCTTTTTACACAATCAATGAATTTATGAAAATGAAGTTGACTGAAGCCGATTTTTTAAGTAAATAATGTATTGTTTTTAAATTATTTATTATTGTTTTGTATTATGGATTGTCAATGTATTTTTTTTTATTTTTATTTTTCAATTCTAATCAATTTGTAAATAATTTTTCATCAATTTTTTACTATTTTTTAATCATATTGTTAATCATTTCTTAATCATATTTATTCAATTTTTATTATATTTTTATCTCATTTTCTTTTTTTTATACATTTTAAATCTGATTTATCTGATGAAATTTAATTGATGTACGTGTGATTTATGACTTACCTAGTGTAACGTACTCTGTTACAAGGTTAATAAAAATTTGATTTGATTTGATTTGATTTAAAAAATAGCTGCAATTAAAGTTATAACGGCCATAATATATGAAATGACTTTTTTTGTTATAATGTGCTGGGGATCTGGTTCAGTTTGCTGAAACAAAAAGTAATCCTTACATATAATAAAACAGTAAAAATAGTGTGTCTGTACATGACATATATATTTCAAAAAAAAAACTGGGGCGATGGAGACATAGTAATAGAGTAAGAATTTGAAAAAAAGTGTGTCTGTTTGTTTGTCTGTTTGAACACGCTAATCTCAGGAAATACTGAACGGATTCAAATGAAACTTTTTTTTGTTATATAGCTGTTAAGCTTGGGGGTAACTGAGGGTATAATTGGTTTTGGAAAATGGAACACCTGATGCAGAACCATAATGGTCCAACTTAACTATAAGGAATATAAAAATGACACCTTAGCAAAAGTTGTTCAGCCTGATGAGCATTTTTTGTTGAGGTATAAAAATCGAAGATCTGGAACACCCGATGCAGAACCATATTGATCCAGCTAAACTATACAAAATATAAAAATGACACCTCGGCAAAAGTTGTTCAGCCTGATGAGCATTTTTTGTTGAGGTATAAAAATCTAAGATCTGGAACACCTGACATTAGTTCATTTATATGCATACGCCGAAGTCATAAAGTCCACGCGTACGAAGTCGCGGGCAACAGCTAGTAATTAATATTAATAATATAATATTATAATATATTAAATCACGGAATAGATGTAGCGTACAGGGGCCCTATTCCTGAATGTTGGAGCGAAACCCGCACGGTCATGACACGACGGCGACACACCACCAGCGTGACGTGCCTGCTAGGGCTACCATGTTGAGGCATCACATTGAAAACTAATATCCAAAAGCTTTTCATAGGCCTTTTACAAAACTACTGACTATAGGAAGTAAAAAGATTGCAATTAAATAAAACGATACTTACGGTCTCTAAACAGAGGTACATGTAATGAACGTTCCGCTCATGGCGCTTTAAATCGTTTTGTCTTATGAATGTTTTCCCGCAGAAACGGCACTGGAACTAAAACAAAAAAAAAATTATGTTTGATCGAATGATTTTTGTGATAAATTACAAAAATGAATGCGTCCAACTATGAAGATAGTTGTCTAACTCCAAGAGAGTTAATTGAACAAGTTTCTAATACTGAGAAGAACCGATGGCCGTTGTGGCGCGGGCGGGGCGGTTCTGGAGTGGCGACCGCGCACCGGACGACGCTCCGTGGGTAGGCCCCCGACAAGGGGGACCGACGTGAGGGTGAAGGTCGCGGGAAGCCAGTGGATGCAGGCAGCGCAGGACCGATCGTCGTGGAGATCCTTAGGGGAGGCCTATACCCAGCAGTGGCTGTCGTGCGGCTGAAATGAGGATTATTGTGATTAAATTATTCTAAGGATTATACTTACTCTGTAAATAATATTAGCCATGATCTCGACTCCAAAGATTTAGATCGTATGCTCGACTCGGTTCACTCGGTATAATTTAGAATTTTATTCATAGAGTAAGATAAACAAACTAGGATTTTATTGTTAGTTAGACCGAAACTGTGAAATTTAAAATTTAGAACAGAAGACAATCAAAAGTAAATATTTATTTTTCTTTTTAATCAAAAACTGCACACGCCACGCAGTTTTGCCATCACATATCGCACCTCCATTCGTAACTGTAAACTGACCCAATCCAAAATTTTAGTGAATTGAGTAAAATGACACTCTACTCGAAGCGTGTAAACGGTCACTGGAAAGGCACCAAAACTACTAAAGCACTCGCATTCGAATCTACTCGCACGCTACTAAGCACTCTACTAAATAGAGTGCTTTAGGAGAGTGCTTTAGTGGAAACATATAAACGGTCGTCTTATGACTAAAGAGAGTAACGTTCTAGTAGCCTTTCTACTCGCTTTCCAGTAGCACCCCCTGCGCGCCCGCTCACCCCCCGCGCGATATTTTACTCGCACTCGCACTGAAGCATGTAAATCGACATTTTAGTAGCGTGTTTAGTAGAGTGCATTTGCCGGTGAACGCGTGACGTGTAATTGAATTAAATAATAGGTATTAGGTATGGCGAAAATGACACTCTACTGGAAGCGTGTAAACGGTCACTGGAAAGGCACCAAAACTACTAAAGCACGCACTCGCATTCGAATCTACTCGCACGCTACTAAGCACTCTACTAAATACTAAGATAATGTAAACCAGCCTTTATATCTTTGATGTGGTTTAAGCCATGTTTCTGATAAGACGAACATGAAAGGGTCAAACTTATTTAAAAGATAAATTATTTCACTTCTTTTACCAAGTATGCTTTGACAGTTCCATTGCAATGTTTTAGTCCGACTGTCCATGATAGAGGCTAGTGCGTTGGTTCTGCACACTAGCGCCGCGACTGGAAAAAAATCATAAGGCTCAAATAAAGACGAAATTCTGTACCTTCAGTGAAAACTGATCTAACTCGAGTTGTATCGATTTTGAGTTTATTTTACTATTCTAATAATTGAAAAATTAGCTTTTTTTGTGTCTAATCGGCGTATTTATACGACTTATATTAACAGAAATAAGTTTTGTGCATAGTAATATAAGTGCTTATTTTTCTATGTTTTTTTAGGAAAAAAATGTGTATATTAATATATCTCTACTTAAAACAAAGTGTACCAAGAATTTTCTTTTTAAAAAATAGTGTCAATTAATATAACTCGATTTAAAACTTTTTACACAATTCAACAACAACTGGCTTGAATTGTGCGAAGTGATTTATCTAGAATTATATCAATATAATACACATATGAAAGCGAAAGTGAAAGTGAAGTGAAAGTGAAAGTGAAGTGAAAGTGAAATATATTTTATTTAAATAAGCTCACATAATAAGCATTTTTAAATCGTCAATTCTTTTACCCTACCACCCATTATGACGTCTTTTAACTGACAAGAAAAATGGGCGCAAAAAACTTGTCAGCTTTATCAATCAGATGGAACGATATTTACAAATATGTATATCGTTTCCAGACTTTATATTAACAAAGATTAACAAATAAATAACATTATTGAATAAGCTCATTTCTTAATGAGTTTCAAATTTCTTAATCAATTTACAGATTTTAAGCTAAATTCAAAGTTTGAACTTGTTATTCAGTCTAGGCTGTTACAATAAATAAAAATAAAATAAAAACATACAATTCAATATGCATTAAGATAGGTAGTCAGAAGCAGACCCATTCCCACTGGCAGCACCAGTTCCCGAACATGACGCATGAACCAGCCATCATATAATTTTACAGTATGCTAGTTTGTGCACATTGATTCAACTCTAATTATAGTACTGAAAATAAAAAAAAAAAAATTTTTACTTAGTGTTTATCGATATAATTTAAATTATATCTATAATCACATAAACTTGGGAAAGGTGTTAAATGATATAATTGACTTATATCAAAAAATACAAGAATACAAGAAGTATAACGTTTGATTATTATTTGTGTAAATTGATATAACTGCCTAAAAATCCCCCCGCAACCTCTTTATCTCCCTCCTCTCTCTAGTACCCTTCTCCCGTGCCTGCATGGACACGACATTGTGTTGTATCAGTGTTACACCGACGTTTCTGAGTTATGGTTACATCAGTCGAGAGTTCGCGACACGATATATGAACCGAAACGTAAATTGTATCACTTTACTCGAAACATATTGGATTGTGTGACATTTAATTTATAATGATCTAAATTGATATTGATTGGACAATATCGGACCTATGTTACTTAAAATAAGAGTGAGATTGCTTTGATGCATAAAATGAATTGTATCAATATACACTAACCAGTCACACTGTTGCATGGTTGTTTTATATAAGAAATAAATTAGTATTTGATTTCAGTAGTAAGCATCTTCTTCATCGGCAGTGGGTGTCGTGCGTCTAATATCAATGTTACACAACTTCATGACACCCACTGCTGGGTTTAGGCCTCCCCAAGGATCTCAACAACGATCGGTCATGCGATGCACTGCCCGCATACAGCAGCTTCCCGCGACTTTCACCAAATCGTTAGTCGGAAATGAAGGAAGCGTTATCCCGGTGCGTGGTAACAATTCTAGAACCTTTCCATTACAACGACCATCGGTTCTTCTCGCAATGTTTTCCACCCACTGCCACTACAGCTGAGCTATCCTTCGAGCGATATTGATTTCCTTAGTTTCCCTAAGGATCTCCTCATTGCTGATTCGATCACGCAAAGAAATGAAAGTTGCCAAAAGTCATGACTCTCACTGGCTACATACACTGGTCAAAGACGTCATTCGTCCTAAGACTGAGGCAGGTTCAACGCAAAGATGTTCAAAAACCTTCCCGAATGCTACAGTTGGATGAGATTTGTGATCTGGTTCTGTAATCAGTCTGATATGGTGGCATTTTTGTATAGGTAAGTAGATACCTCGGTCAGCACCTCGATATACATGTAGTTCATTTGGAACCTCTGGAGAGACTGCAGTAGGTACCGCCCAGGTCTCGATCGAATTAAAAGCTTTCTAATGAGAAAGCCTTTGATTGGACTAGGAAAGCTAAACAAAGTGGCAGTTTTTACTATTCGGTCTTCTATACAACCTGCCGCAGAGTGTGGATGTGTGTCAATAGTGCCAAATCCATTTCAAAAACCGGCTTGTTTTGGCAACAAAAACTTGATTTTCTATCAGTACCTATTCAGCGCCTTCAGGTAATGACGATGATTACATAATACTTAACAATTTACCAGGCTCCATCGGCACGAATGAGTGGCCATCGTCGTCAAGCTCTAATTTGAATCCATTGAATTCTTATTTTTGGCCGAAATTGTAGCTCAGGGTATGAAGAAAGTATCACCTAATGCTGGAACTGGATCCACATAAACGAGCTCTAGCCAGAGAATGGAAGAGCAATACAATGAAATAAATACAATAATAATATTTTCTAAAAAGTTGACTTTTACTTCTACTAAAAACCTATGATCACACGAAGTATGAACGCGATAGCGTACCTAGTTAGGTAATAATCGAGCGATTTCAAAAAGTAGTAAGCATTGTGTATAATTAATAACTTTGTTATAATTTATTGATGTTTCTGTACTATTTTTTTGTGGTAGATTCTAGTTCCTACGTTAAACAATTTGGCGTGACAAACAAAAAATAGTATTAAAAGTATCTAGTTAGAATTGAACTGAATACTAACACAATGCTCGTAGATCTTCGTAGTGCTTCTCAAAGATTAGGTCTTAGAATGAACATGGATAAGACGAAAAATATGTCGATTGTCGATTGCCCATAATGCCCATGTTGTACAAGCTCTAGTTTATGTTGGGAATAATGCAGTCGAAGTTTTTTTTTTCATTACGTAAAACTAGGAAGAACAGGCAGTCCAGTTAAGTAAGTCGAACTTCGAGAAAGAGATCTCTTTTCGAATCCAACTTGGATAGGCAGCATTTGGGAAGTTTTGAAAAAATCTTCCCATCTAACTTACCTCAATGTCTCAAGACTAAAATGTCTATATGACCAGTGTGTGATGCCAGTGATGATTTACGGCAGTGAAACGTGAAACAGTGAAACTATGGATTTCTTAAGAGAACCATGCTCGTTCTTTGCCTACGTAATCGATCCAAAAATTGAGTAAGTCCATATGTAAGAGAACTAAAGTAACCGAGATCGCTTGAAGGATTGCTCAGCTAAAGTGGCAGTGGGCGTGACACATAGCGAGAAGAACCGATGGCTTTGGCGATTGCGATTGGGGTTGAAAGGTTCGGGAATGGCGACCGCGCACCGGACTACGCTCCGTGGGTATAGGTCCCTGACAAGGTGGACCAACGATCTGGTGAAGTTCGTGGGAAGCCGCTAGATTCAGGTAGCGCAGGATCGATTATTGTAGAGATCCTTGAGGGAGGATCCTTGAATGCTCAGCAGTGGGAGTCGTGCGGCTAGGGTTGCCAACCCTACTATATAATATAGTATCCTACTATATTGAGGGCTCGCCTACTATATTTTTTGAAAAAATATATAGTAGACAAAACTTCTATATTTTTTCAAGACAAAAAATTAAACAAATCAACATTAGAATATATAATTACTTAAATGCACATAAGTAATTGCATCATATTTTTTGTGATTAAACACTTGTCTTTATGCTTGTTGAATAAATTATGAAAATGTTAGTACTTACTTAATTATGAAAAATGCAACTTCTTCAAAATCTTCCATACAAAACGGCAACCTACTATATTTTTGTGTACTTTTTCGCCATCTACTATATTTTTACACTAAAAATCTTGAAACTACTATATTTGATCCAAAAAAAGTTGGCAACCCTACGTGCGGCTGATACGAAGATGATTAGTTTAATTTGCTGGTATCTATTTAATATTTTATTTATTTTTCACGAATTATATCACTATTCACATAGTAAATGTAGTAGTTATATCGTGAGTGATAAGAGTTGAAACAATTTCCACATCGTTTTTTTTTTCAAAAAAGTTGTGTAAATTGATATAATTCGATTTTTTTAAACGATTCGACAAAATAAAACTCTATTTACTCATATTTAGAGTTTGTTTAACAATGTTTCTTCGACAACTTGCAAAAAAACCTACAATTAAAAAAGTTGACACAGGTACATTTTACACGAAAGCAGATGTGCCTGGTGTAAAATGATAGAAGTCTTATTATATCAATATACACAAAATAAATAAATGTGTCAACTGAACATTTTCTTGAATACTGAAAAATCTGTAAGATTTTTCTCTTTAAATTATACAAGAAAACAAAGCTAGCATAACTATCTACAGTCTGCAAGCACTAATTTTATTTTACCATTCTCAGATGAAGAGTAAGAATTTTTTAAACTTTAAAGTCAATTTCCCAAAAATCATGTTTTTCGAGTTATACCTCTTTTCACTGAAGGTACAGAATTGTGAATTATCTCTGAGACTCTGAGTGCACTCCGAACATACTTTGTGGTACTTTTTATAACTCAAACAATATTTTTGGGCCTGTAGTTTAGTTTAATGGACTTTTATTGCTAAAAGTGGCCACATTTCGCAATAAAAGTCCATTAAACTAAACTACAGGCCCAAAAATATTGATTAAGGCCTAGGCCGCACTACGGCTAAACCGCTGTGGTTTTTAATAGCGTGAATTTGTGAGTCTAGAAAACTTAATACAAGCGGCCGCACTTGCGGTGATTTCCCGCGACTGATTTTAAAACCGTGGAATTTTACATAGCGGAGCGGAACGCATTAATGACGTTGTAGTCAATGGCATTCCCTATTGGACGTCACACCGAACAAATTCGAACACGCACGTATCTTTGCTGCGTGTCACTACGCGGTGATAAGACTGGTATACACTTTGATTAGTAAAGTGCTTAGTGTTTAGTGCACTGTTTAGTGTGTAGTAATTAGTAGGTGATGTCCCATACTGCTTAGCATACGCTGTTTAGTACAGGCTTTGTTGATATAAACTAAAACCCTTCGTCGCATAATGTACAATACGCAAAATGAGCACTAGTTGCAAAATGTACAAAACGCATAACGTACATACGCAAAATGTACAATACGCAAAATGTACATACGCGAAATGTACAATACGCAAAATGTACAATACGCAAAACGTACATACTCAAAATGTACAATACGCAAAACATACATACGCAATATGTACATTCGAGAAATGTACAGTACGAAACTGAGATTACGATTTACGATTACCTACGAGAGTACGATTACGCAGTTGAAACTTGGCAGGTAGATGTATTCTATGAATCGCTTTACGAATTTAACACAAAAATAAAAAAATAAAAGATTAAGGGGGATCCCCATACATGGAACTGACACGGAAAAATGTCTATAGATACCTAGGTCTTTAAAAATGAGACTATTTTTTCTCAAAGTCTGTCTAGCTATCACGGTTCATGAGATACAGCCTGGCGACAGACAAACAGACGGACAGGGAGTCTTAGTAATAGGGTCCCGTTTTTACCCTTTGGGTACGGAACCCTAAAAAGAACTTTGCCTCACGCTCGCAGCAAAAATTTTTGGCACACTATTGGCCTTAATTAATTATGTTTTTGTGAATTAAAAATAAAGAATGAGCATATAAACCTGTCGTTGTCTTTTTAATTACCTATCTTATATTTTTCTTACACTCAAGAATGCAAGCATACAAGTAAGCAAGCATGCACGCATACAAGCAAGCAAGCAGGTTTGCACACAAGCAAACATGACAATACAAGTACAATCAAGATCAACTAACCTAACGATCTAGGACACTTCCGTCAGATTCCTTTTTCGTCAGAAAAAAATATAGGCTGTTTTTTTTCCTGACGAAAATGGTATTCCTCTTTGGGCAGAAAAAACTTCGGCGTAGTCATTATTATGTCAAAAGATATGTATGCTAATAAATTTTAGGACAATTAACATCAGTGGTTGTGACAATTAGGGATTTTAACGTTTAGGCGAAACGACAAAAATGCGAAAAAATCTATTAGGCCAAACAATAATTGTACCTAAGGAGTTTAGGCCAAAGAAATTCGGCCAAATGAAATTAGGACCAATGACTTTAGGCGAGTCAAGGGACACCCGTTTAATTTTTAAGGAAAAATTATGTAAATTAATAAAATTATTTACCTTAATAAAATTATTTACCTTAATAAAATTATTTTGCGTATTGTACATTTTGCGTTTTGTACATTTCGCGTATGTACGTTTTGCATATTGTACATTTCACGTATGTACATTTTGCATATGTACATTTTGAGTATTGTACATCTTGCGTATTGTACATTTCGCGTATGTACGTTTTGCGTATTGTACATTTTGCAACAGTTGCACATTTTGCGTATTGTACATTATGCGACGAAGGGAACTAAAACACTTAACAGTCCTGTCCAGACGTGCTTAGTGCGTGTTTAGCTGCAAGTGAGGGGTGAAGGCGGGACGTGCGGGATGCGCGGGAGTAGCTACTCACAGAAAAAATAGAACCCGCTTCTAGACACTGTACTTCGCTAAGCACTAAACACTTAACACTAATCAGAGACTGTCCGAACGTGTTTTTTGCTAAACACTAAACACTAAACGAGCCACTCGCACTAATCACTATTCAAAATGTATACCGGCAATAAGGTTACGGCACCATCCAACAACACTGTCAATACGGCAATTTTCATTTGTCGTATTTTTGATAAATATTATTTTTGCTTTTTTTTACGGCATTTTTTTTATTTTGAATACGGCAATTAAATTTTTTGCAATCGCAACACTGCGCTATATTTAGGCCGTGTTCCGAATCACGCTCACAGGGCTATGAGCGCGAATCTGACCAAATTAAATAGTCACAAAATATTGCTTAAATAGGGTATTTGTGTACCTACTTAAATTAATGGATTATACGCTCACAGCGCTGTTGGCGTGATTTGGAACTAGGCATTAGTTTTTTAGTTATTTGACAAAAAAGATGGCAGACCGTGTTCTGTGCATCGGGTAAATGCGAAAATGGCGCATTATGTCTATGTGATATTTTCACGTAATAAAATAATTAGAAGTGAAAATTTGTGTAGTGCTACGTTGTGATGGTGTTGTTTTACTTAAATGACAGTGTATTCGTGTGTAAATAGGACTGCAACTTTCTTCTGGATATTGGATTACACATAAAGGTATTTATGCCTTCTACACTTAAAATAATAAATTCAGAGAGATTTTATTACTGCTTCCATGTCAGGAACTCACCGCCCTCAAGGAAGAATGTGGTTTCTATGGAATATTACATAAGATTGACATTTTATAAACGTACGCACTAACCTCGTATTTATTATTCCTAGCATATGTTTTATTTTATTGTTCGTGGAAGAGAAGTACGTGTTCAAATGCGAAACCTAATGTAAAAATCGCGTCCGCTTTAGTTGGGGCTGGTATGACATCAGCAGGCAATACCTACAACTGTAAACTTTAGCAGAATGATTCATCGTCCAACACTGCCACTCATAAATTCAAAGAAGTTAAAAATAACACAATTTTAAACAGTCCCAAATGATAACAATTCATTTCACATTTTCATGTCAACTTTCAACTATTTACTTATACAGAATACTTTAGTAAGCTTTAGTGTGTTCTATAAATAAATACTAAGAACTGAACCAAAAGATTCTGATTGTGGTTTTTAAATACCTAAATAGGTACTTAAATAAATGATTCAAAAATAATAAACAACAATGACTGCATCAAAGTACAAGTTAATGATATTAATAGTAAATTATTTATTTCAAGCGACTTAGACTCGATGGTTAGTATGTAACATTATTACTTATAAATCTAATGTAAGAGCATTACAATACAAACAAAGATGCAACTACACTTAAATATTTATATGCATGTGAACCATACAGAACCATTTTTATGGCGCAGGCTCCATACAAGCCAATTATCATCGGCTTACCTTTAGAAATCTCACCCCACCAATCCACTATGCAGATCATAACATTTTTCACCCTTTCGCCATAATTTCACCACTTGCCACTTGTATACAGCGATGGAACCGGCAGTCAAGCCTGTTCATAATGATGACCTAGGGGGGTATAACAATGTGTTAAAACTTGCCAGGTTTATTAATTGCTATAATTACATCTCTTTCTCACTATATAGCAAATAAAAGAGACGCATTGATAGTCATTAGAAAACATTGTAATTTGGGGCAGAAAACAAGACTTGGCACACCAGAGACTTATAAAAGTGATTAAAAGTGTAACCTTACACAAAGCTTCAAGTTTGTACTTCCATGGCAAACAACTACAACCTATGCTAGAAGTTTATCAGCAACAGAGTCGTCAAAGAGTGGAATAAGCTACCGGATGATGTAGTCCTTGCACCAAATGTCAATCAATTCAAAATTCAATTGGCTGGACAGATATTTTAACAATAGCAGAATCCTGCTATCTATTCGTTTTAACACTATTAGTTGTGATTGTAACAACTGAAGTAACTGAACCTTTTGCATCAAAATGATAGTGATTAAATTATTTAAAACTTTTTCAATCAATCAATGCTACTTTTTATTATCAGTATTCACCTTTTATTTAACAATTTATGCTTAAAAGACATGAAATATGTCAAAAGCTTTATAATAAAATTAAATAGAACAGTTAAGAATACACAGACTATAAAATATGTCTATACATTCCATTGAAATCTTTAATTTTTTTTGATAAGACGGGTTTTTGGTTAATTTTGATTACCACATATAATAATTTCAGTAAAAGTTTGGGTGGTTGTTTAATAAAAAGTCAAAAAATATTTTGATTCAGCTGTTCTTCAAATTTTACAGGTTACAATTTTAAGTTATTCTGGAAAACTTTCTCAAATCAACACAATAATGCAATAAATCTGTTTATTATTAATAAAAAAATTATAAACTAGTTTTTAACAATAACTGACTTCGATCATCTATATAGGTGCCGGCATATAACTTTGGCAAGACAAAGATGAGACAAAACATGCGCCGAGTTTAGTGTTTGTAGCTACTGCACATCTTTTGTCTCGTTTTTATCTTGCCAAGTTATGTGCCGGGCAGTATACCTGATAATAGAAGTATACATAATAAACAAGAATGTTTTATACCTACAGACTTCATTTTATACATCTAATCTATAATTTTATATATACATATTAAAGGATGTTTGGTACTGTAAAAACCCATCAGTATGTACACAGTCACGAGCAATAAGATGTAGACACTTTAGAGCTATGTCACATTCAACTCTCAGTGTGAAAGTGTCATAGGTTATTCAATAACGTAATATGACATAAGTTCTAAAGTGTGTATATCTTATTGCTCGTGACTGTACACTGACTAAAATGATGGATGGCTGTAAAAAATACAGTTATTCTAAAAATTAATTTACTAAAATGAACTCCAATTAACGTCTGTAAGTATAACCTGTCAGTTGATTTGGCCAGCAGCCAACAAGAAGCATTATTTTGTTAGTAAACTGATTCTTGATCTTTGAAATAATTGAACCATTTTCCTAACTACATCTCCATTTAAATAAAAATAAAGTAGTTTTACAAGCACCCAAATACCCCAATACCAAATACGAAACCAATGTCACCATTAGAGAAGCGATTTATAAACTTTTTCGGCGACGGAAAACCAAATATTTGACGGAGCCCTAAAATAATTAAAAAACTAACCTCGTGGCTGAAATGTCGCGCGTCCGTGCTCTCATAATTTACGCATTCCACTGCTACTCCTCTGGTTAGAAATATTTAGATATTGTTTTATTAATTCTGCAGTCTTATAGAATCTCATTTGTAATTTTATTTTTTTATGACCATCTTTTTTCGCGGAGCCCCACAGACGCTGCTTTGCGGAGCCCCAGAGATCCTCGGACTTTGAGAATGGCTGCATTAGACCATTCTGTTACCTACATTTCCAAGAGGGGCCCACTAATTACTTCTTCTTCTTCTTAAAGTGCCGCTTCTTATTGAAAGTTGGCCGTCAGCTCCTTGAATTTGGCTTTATCCATGGCGAGTCTGAACAACTGTTCAACCGTCTTAACGCCCCGATCCACTGACGGATGTTACGAAGCCATGACATTTTGCGTCTTCAAACACTGCGCTTTCCGGCAATCTCATTATGGTCTGGAGAAGACGATATTGCGGATTTTGCGGAAAAGCTTCCAGTTTCTTTCGGAGGTGGAGGTCTTCCTTCAAGGTCCAGGCTTCACGACCGTAGAGGACAAGAGGCCAGACGTAGCATTGGAGAATCCTTGTGTGCAGCTTAATGGAGAGTTCTCTACTGTACAATACTTTTCTCATCCTCTCAAACGCTGCTCGGGCTATTTCAATACGTGTTCAGATTTCCGTCTCACAAGCCAAGGTATTTATATTTGTGACTCTCGAGAGATTGATTGTCGACAAGGATTGAAAGATAATTGGGCTCCTTCAATATTGCCATGACTTAGGTCTTTTTGACATTCATATTTAGCCCCACATTCCTACTGCACAACGCAACCCTGTCCAATGTTTCCTGCAAATCTTATTCACTGCCGGCAATGAGGACTGTGTCATCTGCGTAGCGAAGGTTGTTGACTACTTGGCTGATGATTACTCTGGCAGTTGAATCTCGGAGTGCTTCCTTCATGTTAGCTTCACAGTATACGTTGAACAGTATGGGGGACAGTTATGCAGCTTTGACGCCACTTTATATGTCAATGGGAGTCGTTTACCCCATATCGGCAAGTAGTGCGTCAATGGAATTTTAGTAGGAATACCTATGGGCAGCCGCTATCCCATCTGGTGGGTTAGCGAAGGAGAGCCCTACCCTCACTCATCCCTCCACAATTTTGGGTGGAGGGAATACGTAAATGCTACCTATCCCAGTAGTAATTTGATTTTGCGTCGACGGCGCCGGCGTTGCGTCGTTGTCCTAATTTCCGAAGACAGACTGATAGAAATGGCTTTAAATAATGTGTGTGTATGATGAGGGTTTTCTCCAGTTTTCTTTTTGTAATGTTAATCCCTTAAGGCGGTTGTACGACCGAAAGTGGCGCCCTCAGAGGTTATTATTTAATAAGTTATTAATAGAAAAAATTTAAGAATGTTTTACGTGGAGTTTTTAGGGCCCATGGTCTAGTATTTTTAGAGGGTATCACTACATGCCCTCGTAGACATTCGTAGAAGTAGATAGCAAATGTGTCAAAAACGGCCACTTTTAGCAGTTTTGCTATCTACTTCTAGCAGTGAATGGGATCTACGAGGGAATGTAACGATACCGTCTAAAAATACTAAACTGTGGGCCCTAAAAATTCATTAAAACATTATTAAAATTGTGTATTAGAATTATAATATTAAATATAATTCACCGCGGCGCCACTTTTGCTCAGGGTGCCACCTTAAAAATAAACAAATACGATCACTAGGGTAAAGAGCTTATTAGATCATCCTGAATTAAGGATCCGGAATTCAGAGTCCGATTTAGGACGAGAAATTCAGTCGCCAATTAGACCGTCCTGAATAACGGATCCGATATCACAGTTAACGATAATACAGTTGTTACACGAATGTACTTACGCAGAGCAACGGGGGGCAAAATACAGTGACCGTAAAAATACATGTAGGTAGGAGGTATAGGTATGTAGGTAAGAGGTATAAGTATGTAGCTAGGTTGGTAGTAGGTACATGTCATTTTCAATGCTAATCTGAACCAGGTTTATTGATGTAGGTTCTAGTATTTGCGTGAATTTGCGAATAACTAATCTAATAACATACCTAAAATCAATTTTAAAAGCAAATACCAACAGATGACAGATGACAATCTTAATAAACACTATCAACGAAAATTGGTTTGAATGAGATATAATTAGTAGTTTTAGAGTACCTAGCACATTTTCCAAAACCGCAAATATAACTTTGTCGTTTACAAACACTATGAAAACTAGACGAACGGCGACTTTTTTTCGCCAACATAAAAAGCGTTGACTGACTGTATACTCTTTAGGCTGTGATACTACTGTGTCGGAGCCGAGCGTCCTGAATGCGATTACACTGTCCTAACTGCGTCCGATTTAGCATCCTTAACGCCGGAGACCATTTTCTATCCTAACTAGGATCCTAACTAGGATCCTACCTTCCTGAATGCAATTACACTTCTCTGAATTAAGGAGCGACTTCATTCCGTATCCTTGATTCAGGATGATCTAATAAGCTCTTAAGTGTGATACGAAGAGCACATCTATACGTAAGGAAAGCAAAAAAAAAGCCGAACGAAAAGAAATACTGTTGTCATACATAATGGTTAGAATGATACCTTTCCGAAGCATTCATAATATTGTGCTGTTTGTTAGTAGTTAGACGTAGTGATTATTTCCTCTATGGTAGTTAGTACGGTATTTTTTGCATCAGAATACAAAGTAGTTTAATGCATATCATAGACAGGAACCAAAAAGAAAAGCTAGTGACAATTAAAATGAGATATCAAATCTGTGATTCAAATCCATTTGCCTAGCTTTCTTTCTCCTCTGTCCAAAGATCCACACAAAGAAAATAAAGCTGGCTTTAATCGCAAATTCGGAAAAAAACGTTTCACATTTAACAGAGACTGTGACCGCTCTTTAAGTAGTATTAAAAAATCTGAGTTTATGTGAATAAAGTTTTTTTTTATTTATTTTTATTGAAAATTTCTTACAAATTGTTCATTGTTTTTATAGTAAGTATACACAAATGAATAGTAATTTATGATTATACTCATTTTCCGTTGATACAAGTAATAAATATGTTGATTTAAATAAATAACTACCTTTAGCTTAGCTAGAGAAAAATTTAGCTACGTCTTTTGTCTACAAAGGTCAGAGCTGACCGTTCTTCCATATTAATTTAAGGTTCATTTGTACACGTGTGTTTATCGGCTGGTAACGTCAAGTTAAAAACTACCACTATTTCTTTGACTTTGATCAGTGAATTCGAAACTTCGCGATAGACCACTGTCAAAGCTTTCAAAATCTAGAAACGTTGAATCATAGGAATGAAAATAATATAATTCTCGATGCAATAATAACCATGACTTTCAAAGACCTATTGCTAGATTCTGCCAAATCACTGAATATACCCAAAAATATGTATAGAACTGTGTCATGCTCATGCATGTTGCTGCAAAGTGTACATAGAAATAGCTACGAGAGTTTCGAGACCGTCTGTCTAGTCAATAACTATGTAGGTAGTTTTATGGATAAGCCAAATAGGTTCGTAAAATCAAAAAAGCAAATGTACTAAGTTATTGTTTGAAATCAAAGACTTCTATCTGGGTACATCAACGTAACGTTTGTGAAGTCAGGTTTATCGAAAAAGTTTCGCCCAAATATTAGTACAAAACTAGCACTACCTAGATTGCAAAACCTTCATGCAAAGCCGAGTTGCTGCAACTGTACGTAACTGCAAGAATGTCGGATCATTCATTTGCAAGTCTGGCGTCACCGGCAACACCGGTGGCATGGTCGCTTTAGTGGGTTTATTAATTCAAAAAAATATAATAATCATTCTTTCTTGTTTATTAATTAAATGAACTAGGTACTAAAAAGTCCAATATACTAAAAGGCAAAAAAATTACAAATGGAAAACTGAATAGTATCTACAAATTCTTCTAAAATGGTATTGCGCCTGCGAGTCGACATTTTTCGTTATCTCGGCCCTCGCGCATCCTTTTGTCTCCACAAACAACTCAGAACTGAGAGCTTTGTATGCCAAGCCAACCCCCACTCATGCCAGGTTATGCATGATGGTTTTGACCTTACAGGTATAACCAAGCGGCAAAAGATATGAATTTTGATATTTGTAAGGTTGCATGAACAGGCGTGGATAACAGTCGGTTTATGCTTGTAAGGTCAAAACCTTCAGGCATTACCTATCGTGTATGGCCTGCTTTATGGCCCATTCTCTCTCCTTATCCATCCATAAGAGAGGCAGCTGTTGTGCCCCAGTTGGGGACATTAAAATGACTCATGATGATCTCTCCTTAACCTTATCCATCCATAAGGGAGGCAGCTGTTGTGCCCCAGTTCCTACATTAAAATGACTTATGATGATGTTGCATTTATTTGGAAACTGGTGGAAAAACTGCAGAAGGCTTCAGTTAATTAACGTTATATTAAACAGTTTCGCAGGGTAGAGCAATAGTTCTGGCGAAAATTACAGTGCGTGCGCCCATAGTTGGGGGCAGTGGGCGTGCGACCCATTTCTTGTTAGGTTACTTTTATTGTTTATTGAACTATTTCTCATAGCTTTGGAATGAGAGTTCGACCTTAGTTTAAAATGTTGCAGAATTTCTAGTCTGCAAATCAAAATAGTAAAATAATAATGTAAAGATAATAAACCTTAAATTTTATGGAGAATGGCACCGGCTTTCTCCATTTTAACAGCCACTGCCACATCCTATTATATTATAGTCACTATAATATAGCTGAAAGTCGATCGGCACCCGACACGCTCGTGCACAAGTGCAGTTCCACAAACCTGCTGACTTTACAGTTTTGCAGGCTCATACGTTTCACGACTTTAAACTTCTGTTTAGTTTTCTGTCGAACAGGTTTGATTCAAATGAGAAATGTCAAGGAACATCAGAGAAAATACAAAGAAATAACAATTTAACCTAGTGATTTTTCCTAAAGTATCACCATCCTACAAATCAAATGCACAAATACATATAAACTTGGAAGATGCTAATTTCATTTCGTAATGTCTGTCTGTCTGTTATCTCAGTAACGGTACATACTATCAATCCAGCTGTCTGATATGTTGAAACGGATTGGAGTGGTTGGCGAGTCCTGTTGTTTGGCGACCGCGTGGGTAGTTAGAGCGATGAGCTATGCATTAGTGGGTTTTGTAGGCAAGTGCGAATAGTTGATTGGAGGTTATTCAACTGGTGCGTGGCCAGAAATAGCGCGATGGCTGCCGATCGCCGACTGACGCCCGCGGGAGCGCGCGCCGCCCGTCCTCGGCTACCGGGACCTACTGACTGCTTCCGGGATAGTCTATTATTTACATGTTAAATAACGACGTTATTTTTTTATGTAAAAAGATATGACTTGCCTTGGTTTCATAAAACAGATCAAGCCTATTTGAAATTGCTCCAAAATTCAACACTAATATCAACACGACAACAACAACGTTGCTATCATGATCCCTACACTAAACGATAAACAGTAGAAAGACGAAGACTTATTGTGACTGAAAATTTTTATGTGAACTTTTTCCGTTTTGTCATTGGTTGTTTCGGGTTCGGTGCCGGGCGAGGACGGACGGCGTGTCTCCCTGGTGCTGTCGAAGGCGAGCGGCGTTTATTTATAGAGACGCCGGCCTCATACTATCCCACATGTTAATTGGCTACTTGGGACGCATTTTTTCGGGATGTGACCGTTCACATGACGCCAATGCCGCCGTTACGGCCGGTGTTTCCGACCGACAAACATTGACACCTATCTAACTGGCCTAGATACTAGAATCGGTTCAAACAGACGCAAGGACGCGGAGAATACGCTCCGTAAAATAGATCGTGATGACAGTTCAAGATGATTTTAATACGAGTCAAACAGTGTTTTGGCTGGTCTTATTATTATAGTCCAAATGTTAAACAACGATGCTTCATTCATTGAAAACTAATTTAGATTAGTATGAATTTAGAAATGTTCTATTCAATCAAGGTGATCGAAATTATTATTTTTATTTGGCTAGATTCATGTCAAATAGTATCGAATTCGTTTTATTGGCCCTTATTTTATTAAAATGGTTTCATATGCGTAAATGTTTTGTTTCGAGCTCTATTTTTTTAACTTTCAAATTGTAACGTGGATATTAACATGTTGTGATGTGTGACTAATGAAAATTGTCACGCAGTGAAGGGTGGGTGTGAACTCTTGTGAATAATTAATTATGCATGTAACGTGACTCTCTTTAGTAAAGCAACGGTTTTATTAAATCTTTTAAAGTCGTTACGCAGAATCTATTTTTTAAACTTTAATATCTTTTGTCTGATCTGATATAGATTAGAAGATTAATAGATCCTGGTTTGGCGTGTCAGTTGCAAGGAAGTAGTGTGTGATGTTTACCGATAGGCTAGTTCATTTTAAGAGCTCTTAGCTACATTTCATTATGTAGGTATATCTGGTGAAAAATATTCTACAAAGCTTTAGTTTTTTGTACTAGCTGAGGCGTAATATTCATCGCACAGCTTTTTTGAGTTCTATGTCCCCTGTAACTCTGACCAGCAGCGGGTCCATCAGCCAAAACAATGAAGTTAAAGTAAACTGACTGATGTATGATAAAACTTACCAAAGAAAAGTAGCACGTATCGTATCACATTAATCTGTCAAATCAGAGCGATTACGATAGCAATGTAAGTTAGCCGATAGAGTCCCTGACCTGTCTGATTGATCGCCTGCTGTCTGCATCATCATAATCATCAGCCTATCATCGTCCACTGCTGAACATAGGCCTCTCCGAGTGCACGCCACTGAGCACGATCCGCGGCTATACTCATCCAGTTTATGCCAGCTACCTTGCGAAGATCGTCGCTCCACCTTGTCTGAGGGCGTCCCACACTACATTTGCCGATACGCGGGATCCACTCAAGAACTCGTCTGCCCCAGCGGCCATCGGTTCTACGGCTAATATGGGGGGCCCACTGCCGCTGTAAAGTTACAAACGAACGTTACAAAGAACGCGGAATGCGAAACGCAGAACGCAGAACTCGAACGGCTGAAGTCTTGCGCATGGCCCAAAAGCTGGGAACTTTTACTCTTTAAAGTTGGAATAAGATTAATCTATAGAAAGCTACTGAGGACGGTGAGTTGATAAATGATTAATTGTAAATTCTTCGAGTTAAATAAACATAATATTTTTCTATCTCGAATGGCACAGTTCCAGCGAAAACAAAGGAGGACACGCGGACTCGTTTCACTATTGTTAAAAGTAATATTAATGTAAAAATACGCATTGTGTCTGAATTTATACCTCACATGACATTATCGCATGCAGTTTTTGAGTAGCACAGTAATGAATGAGAAAGCGATTGGGTTTTTTCGAATGCTATTACTCGTAGTACAGTCAGCGTCAGCTTTCTTTGCTAAGATAATTTTGAACACTCTGACTGCTCATATAAATATGAAACAATGAGTAGTAAGTTTTTTTTTCTTTTTATTGAGGAATAAATAGCAACTACGGTAAGTCACAACACCGGCTTTACACGCAGGCATAATCTTCTACAACATTAGAACAAAAAAAGTAGTTTCTATACTCAAATTTTAGATGGCCTTAAGGTTTTTTGTTTTTAATAGGATCATTTGGCAATAAATAATATTTCTAGTTGATTTATTGTTTTTCGGTACAAGATGTATGGGAAAAGTTTTTGGCGATTTCTGACATTTCTAGTACTCATACCTTAAATGGTCCCATAGAGCAGGGGTGGCCAACAAGTCGATTGCGATCGACCAGTCGATCTCTGGAGACTGCAGTTGATCGCGAGAGACATAACAAATAGTGCTTTGAATGGACGGTATGGAGTAAGATTTAAAAATCAAAAATATTTTTCCCTTGCAATGTATTCTTCCTTAAGACTCCGTAGCGATTTTGCCGTTGGCTGCAGCTCTCTCGCTCGCACATTTCATGTTTTCTCAAGATTTCTTATATCTGAGTGCGTAAATGAAAAATGTGTCTCGGCCACTTTTCGCAATATAAGATTAGGGAAATTTCAACATATATTTCAGTTCCGAGTTGCTGAAGTATAAAAAGTTATCGTATTTGCCAGTTCAAATAACTGTTAGAAACGATAGATTTTTGTACTTTAGCAACAAAAAACTAAAATATATTTTATAATGTCTGTAATCTTATAATGCGAAAAGTGGCCGAGACACATTTTTAAATTGCGCACTCAGATTTAAGAAATCTGAAGAAAACATGAAATGTGCGAGCGAGACAGCTGCAGTCAGCGGCAAAATCGCTACGGCCTCTTAACTCTATTACATTTATTAGATCTATCAATTAATTTATTGATACCGTTGAAAAATTTTTTGCGTCTCTGGTCGAATTATTAAGATTTGCCGTCTTCACCCGTCACCACTGGAAAATTTCTTCTCTTGAAGCTCTTTTTTATTTTTTTCACCGATTCAAGAGTCCCCATAAAATAAACGAAAGACATATTTTCCAATAAAGTCTGAGAACAACGCGAAACTCGAATTGCAAACTCCCCTCCGGATTGGTTTGTTTAGTGATTTTTATCTCAGATCTCAGTTAATAATGACCAGACATTTATTAAACTTTGTTATTATACTCCTAATGAGTGTCATAAATTAGTTTACGTTAAGGAAAAGTGACCCTTTCTCCACCATACCATTCGTTCCGCGAACTTTCTTCCCTAGACAGAGGTTGCCCTCTTCATCTCTTCATCACTGGAAAATTTCTTTTGTTTCAACTCTTTTTTATTTTCTTTGCCAGGACAAGAGTCCCCATAAACAGAAAATATCTATTCCAAAATAATCGAGGAGTTTTCCTCAATTCGTAAGGCATGTAATGACAGCGCGAAAATTTTTTTCCGGATTCGCTTGCTTATTGATCTGTATCTCAATGAATAATGACCCGATTTTTATAATATTTTGTATATGTACTCTCAATGAGTGTCATAGCTAGTGCAAGTAAAAAAAAAAACATCCTTTGGCCCCCTCAACCCCTACTTTCTGCGAACTTTTTGACCTCCCCTCGTATTACTATTTTGCATTAATTTCTAGCTGCTAAAAATTTATGCAAAGTGGTGGGACATTTATTAAAGTAGGTTTTACTTTGAAGTGAGCTTGTTTAACAAATCAATTCCGAAAACATGAAGCAACGAAAAAATCTCAAACAATAAACCGCCCGAGATACAAATCTCTCAAGGTATAACATAAATTACGAATACATTTTCCGAAAAGCACTATGATTATGTATTTGTCGAAAATAAGAAACTTTTGCTCAACAACCCGCCCGCCGTTTTGGAGGACAGGATGTGTCTTGTAGTTACGTGTCCGGATATTTTCGTAAAACGACCCAATACGGTGGCTTTACGTCTCCAATCATTTAGTTGTTTAGGAGAATCTTATTCTTCAATTTTGGATGTTTATGATAAGTTTTCCATTTTTAGGATTCCGTACCCAAAGGGTAAAAACGAGACGGACTAAGACTCCGCTGTCTGTCACCAGGCTGTATCTCATGAACCGTGATAGCCAGACAGTTGAATTTTTTACAGATTATGTATTTCTGTTGCCGCTATTCATCATCATCATCATCATATCAGCCGCACGACACCCACTGCTGGGTATAGGCCTCCCCTAAGGATCTCCACGACGATCGGTCCTGCGCTGCCTGCATCCACTGGCTTCCCGCGACCTTCACCAGATCGTCGGTCCACCTTGTCGGGGGCCTACCCACGGAGCGTCGTCCGGTGCGCGGTCGCCATTCCAGAACCTTTCCGCCCCAACGGCCATCGGTTCTTCTCGCTATGTGTCCCGCCCATTGCCACTTCAGCTGAGCAATCCTTCGAGCGATGTCGGTTACTTTAGTTCTCCTGCGGATCTCCTCGTTTCTGATTCGATCACGTAGGGAAACGCCGAGCATGGCTCTCTCCATTGCATGCTGGGTGACCTTGAGCCTCCTTATGAGACCCATAGTTAGCGACCACGATTTGCGCTGCTGCTATTACAAATACTAAAAACAGAATTAAATAAATATTAAAGGGAAAGAAATATGGGAGCCCCTCCCATACAACCAACGTGATTTTTTTGCCGTTTTTTCCTACGGAACCCTTCGTGCACGAGTCCAACTCGCACTTGGTCGGCTTTTTCAATAACGGTTTCACTATCCTTCATTTACAAAACTAAGCATTGTTTTGGTGAATAAGCCAACAAGGCAGGTTCCAATTTTTTTTATGATTCTAAAACTTAATTTTAATAATTATCTTCATATTTCAGTAAAAATATTTTGATATCACAACAAACGTAGAAGATATAGCAGTTCAAAGTTTTAATGTCTTGCATTTTTCATGGAAAATTTTACGGAATCTGTAACGTCACAAAACTTCTTTCATATTCATATAATTTTATATTTTTTATTGAGATATTGAAAACTTTTTTCATATATTAAAATTTTACACTTTATGCTTAAAATATTAATGATTTTATTACTCAATATTCGAATTAAGGAAACTTCCTTGTTTTGATTGAAGCAGGTAATTTGTATCAAAACATTAAACACGAAGCGCAAAATGACCTGAATGTGTATCCTGTCCTGAATAACTTGGTGACCTTGGAAAAGCATTTTATTTGGCAAATCTGAGCTGAGATAGGTTTTTTTGGCATTTGGCTGCTACTCGGTGCGTGCCGAGCGAAGAACCTACATTCTCATTTCTGTTATTTTTAAAATGTTATTTTGTAAATAGACATCCCGACTTATTTAACCAACTAACCTTTGTTTTCTGGCTCAACAGGTTTCTGGAATGTTTAGAAAGACATAGAGAAACAAATTTGTTTTTATTATACTTATTTATTTAGAGGAATTACCTAGATTTCAGTGGAATTTACGTTTTATTAGATGCGCTTCTAGAGTGTTCATTGCCTAAATGCCAATAGGTCCTAAGTACCTACTAACTAAGGGGCCGTCCATATTACGTGAGTCGATTTACTAAATTGATTAATAGGAAAAAGGTAGATATATTGTAGACAAGCAGAACATCTTAAGACTAAACTAAATCCTACTAATATTATAAATGTGAAAGTTTGTGGGTTTGGATGTTTGTTCCTCAATCACGTAAAAACTACTTAACGGATTTGGTTGAAATTTGGCACACAGATAGAAGATAGCCTGGATTAAAACATAGAATACTTTTTATCCCGATATTCCCACGGGAACGGGAACCACGCGGGTGAAACCGCGGGCGGCCGCTAGTAAGTAATATCTGTAGTTTATTACAAGAAAGGCGATCTCATGCTTAAAAACATTAACTTGGATTTTAAACACAACTTTTTTTTTATATAATTGCAAGTCGTATAATTATTAATAATCATAAACTAAATGGTTTTATTGCTGTAAAAACAACGGATAGTACTACTTTCTCGGCCGGTGCAGTGGAAAGTGTCCGAGCGGCGCGTGTCGTGCCGTATGCGCTGCGCACGTGGTATGAATGCTCGATATCGACGATTAATGTGGCTTTTATTATATTAAATAAACTTCTTTGTAAATAATGACTTGGCTTACTAGATAGATTGGTGAAAATCGCGAATAACTACGATATGCTACGATTTCACAAAGAGTCTCCTTGGAAATCGAAGTATTTTTTCTTCTAAAACATGTTTCCGTGGTAATTTATTCATATTGGTACCCTAGCGAATTTTTTTCTCTGTCCCAAAGGCACCCCTGTCAATTATGTATTCTGTGCCCCTGCTTAGCATTCATCAGCTTTCGTGAATAAATCAGGCAGCCCCTGTTGGCGGGAATACGGATCTTTTCCAAGTTAAAAACGAGTGACTGCGACAGGCGACGATTCCTACCCAACGTTCAAATAGCTGTGAAACATTACCGAGCTGACTAATTGGCTAACGTATTCTTCCGATATGAGTCTAATGAGGTGTTTTCCCAAATTACTACAGAATACTTGCTTTGGTACGTTAACAGGCGTGCACAGCTCTGACTTTTTCTCCACGTTTCGTGGAAAATTTAGGTCGAGACTCGAGAGTTAGGTCGCCGCCGCCGGCGCCATATTGCACGGATGTTCAGAGCCGATGTAATATTCAATGGCATGGCATATTATTCCTTGAACTTTAGTCAAGACTCAGAACTCTCTCAAACGAATCGTAAATATTGACTTCGGATTTAGCCTGTACGCTTATAAACACAACTCTAACTACCGACGGCGACGCTTAGAGGATAAAGCAAGTTTGTCAAATCTTAGTAATACCCGTAGACCTGTACCCCAAGCACGAACCACGCTCGTAATCGTATAGTAATCGTTTTTACTTACTATTCGATAACGATCACGATAATGAATCGGTAGCATGAAGCTTTGCTAGGTTACTATCGGCAACTCGAGAGGAATACGATTCTCTTTGGGTATAAGTTCTACTCATAGTATTGAATATCATACTTTATTAACAATAGTTTTATTGTTGTTGCAGTCACAATGGTGGTGGGCGAAGTGAAACGTGCCACCAACATCATGGATGGCATCGAGAACACCGGCGATGTGCGCCTCCACGACCATCGGCTCAGGCTCAAGCAGAGGTAAGCATCATTTACTCGTAACTAGATCATCTCTATATTAGGGTCTCTTGTACCCTAACTCAAAAAATTGTACCTCTGATAGTTTCAAAGAAAAACGCACTTGATTGTGGCGTTGCCAGGAAGTATTTTTCCTTTTTGAGTTAGGGAACAATTAGGTACATTTTATGGTCTTTCATTTGAGGGTATTTAGTAATCTTTACGCCATGGTGGCGTTGCTGGGAAGTATCACACGATCCTTGGAGGAGGCCTATGCCCAACATTGCTGGTCATCGTGCGGTTAATACGATGACTTGCAGACAAGAGTAGATGTTGATGTCAACTAAAGACCTTATTCAAGTCTATCCACGGAAGTTCTTAAGTCGTCATCGATAAACGTAGAAGTGGGTTATAAGATAGAAAACGGGATGCTTTGAGAAGTACTCTTCCATTTGTAGAAGGAAAGGGAGTTCATTCTCATTGCACTCATAAGAATAACTTATGCTCTATGATATGGATACCACTGTTGATGAATTTGCTGCAATCATTGCACTTTTGCAGACAATTTGACCGATGTTCGCACTGCCTACAGTTCTAAGGCCCTGTCCTAATTGGCCATCGGTCGTGCCCCTCCGTATCAGAAGGACAATTTAGTAAAACGCCCTTGTAGTATAAATGACGTTAAAGTAAAACGACCTACTAGTAAAACGTCTGAAATTTAAAATCGTCATACTAGCAAAACGTCTGAAATTTAAAATCGTCATGCTAGTAGAACGTCTGAAATGAAAAACGGCATGTTGGGCAAAAGGACTGCTACACTGACGCAGAAAAGAAATCAAAGATAATGAGTAAATTATTTTAATATTAAGTAGTTTTTAAATTATATATAACAAATAAAACACTTTTTCTCATAGTGACAACTAAAATGCGTTATTTTATCACAATATAGGTATAACAAATAAAAAAAATCTGAGGGTTTAACAATCGTCCTCGAAAATAATGCGTTTTAAACTTTTAAGAGGATACCTCGTGGATTTTCATGCTTTTCAATTTAGATTTAGTCCTATTGATCCGTCTACAATTGTTCTAATTTTGGAATATGTTAAAATAGACTAATAAATACATCTTTTGGTTAAGCTCAAAACATGAACGGAAACAATTTTCTCGATAAAAAAAAATCCAAAGTTGATGCCTCTCATATCATTTTTGCAGTACTGTAAGCAAACGGACTCATATTTTGAACTGAAATTAAGTTTATAAGAAAAGTAATAAATAGTTCCAACTTCTGATAAAACCACTTTTTTCAAAAATAATTTAGTTTTTTAATAAATCAACTATTTTCATAATGTCGCTTACGTTATTTTATTTCGGAACGCGTGCGCTATTGTTGTCCCTTTCTTTGCGCTGGGAAGCTATATTACTTTACGTCTTTGCACCGGAACTTCAGACGGCCGCGAGCCTTTATTGAGGACGGACCTGTGCTTGAGCGCTCAAAAAATTTACCAGCCAAAACACGTAAAATGACAGTTATACTGACAATGACAGTTTTAATTGCTCCCACATTTCAAAGACAAGAGTCTATAATACTCATGCAACCTATTTTTAGGAGATGGAATTTATCAACAGAACAAAACTTCCAAGAGTCGCCATTGCGTAACAAAAAATGTATTATCCACAAAAAGAAGGTGGGTGATTCGAAATAAAGTGTATGGACGAAATGAGGTCGCATGTATGAAATAAATATAAAATAAGAAAAAATAAGAGGAAGCACAACGTAAAACAAAATGACGGGAATCTACTAAACTCTTTGAATATTTTTTTTCAGCAAAGCTTTGTTCCACAGTGTTTATGTTCTGTGGTTTGATCGAACTATTTTACATAATATAAGATTACAGGAAAGATTTATATAAACAAAAATTCTGACTGGTTTTATCAAATTCAAGGCCAACTTCATATTTGTAAAAAGGAAAAATGTTTATTAGCTGTGTGGTATGGGGAAAATAAAATACGAACAGAAATCATAGAAAAAGATGACAAATTTTGGTTTGAAAATATGGAGCCCAAATTGTTATCTTTTTATTTTGATTGCTTGTTACCCGAACTTATAGACCCACGTCACCCAAGAAACATGCCCATTCGCAATCCTGACTATGTTATCAACAAAACAACTACCCGCAAAAAGACTAAAGTAAAAATTTCATCATCATCATCAGCATAATTATACGGTCATATATTATTTCCCTCATCTTCACTTCGAACTTCAGATAACCCATCATTGGGTACTAAAGTCCGAAGAGATGGGTACTAGAGTCCGAGAAACTTTGTACCCCTATTTCAACCCTATAGAAGTGGAATTTCCAAAAAACCCTTCTTAGTGGGTGTTTACATTGTATAAAGTAACTGTGTACAAAATTTCAAATCTCTAGGTACCATAGGCAGGCCTCCATCACTCGCTCAAGGCCACGCGTTATTCACCTACCGTTCGGCGTATCGTCCACGATACATCTGGCATAGGGTCGCCCGCCGCACGCCCGCCTGAGCGCTCGCACCGCACGTTTCCCGCGCTTACTCCTCGAAATCATAGTGTATATTTTCTTTGTCGAAATGTCGAAACCACGTAATTATTGTGCAGTGGATGGGTGTCAGAGTAAAAACAAATGAATAATTGTCATTTTTTTCATTGCCGAGAGACGAACAAAGATAAGAAGCATTTTAAATCTTATCTTTATAACTATCTCAATTTATTTCTTTGAACATAGCCAACATAGGTACCTACTTAGGTAGAAGGTAGGAGGTAAGTACTATGAAAATCGTAAATTAAGGAGTTCAGGTATTATAAAAGTTGTTTTTAAATTAGCTACTGTTGTTACCTTACTTAGTAGGTACCTAGGTAGGTAGGTACTTACGCAAAGGTAGCTGCTTTTTTTCGTGGACTTGTTTATTTACTACGTGGACTAGGTAGGTACCAAAAGTTGACTTTTGTTATTTTTATGTCTCCCATATTTACGGTACCTAACTAGGTAGGTAGGTACTTAGATTTTGAATATTATAGAAATGTTCGAATATATTGTAAGATTTTCTTTAACCATAGTACGTAAAATCGCTTTCCTTTTATGATATAATGCTACGCAGTTCATTTAAAAGACGACAACCCTAACGGTGTCAGAAGAGATGAGAGCTACGCGATAGAAAGAGAGAAAACTTCTAGGTGAATATAACTGTAGCCGCTGTAGCGGTGTGCGATCTGAATTGCGCCTTATTGAGTCGCAGCAAGAGTCATTATTTAATTAAATTATGTTGCGGAATGCGGCTTGTAGCGTGGTTTTTTTGCTGTTTTGTCGATTTCCCTTAAAGGGGAAGTTTTGTTGGTAGTTTGTTTCCATTAATGATAAAATTTATTTTTTGGCAGTATGCCTCATGTCCTTTTCCTTATTTCCGTAAAAAGTCCGTTCAAAATTCGCGGCATCGACTTATAAAAAAAAAAAAAAAAAAAAAGATTAAGATCGTATTTCTTATGGTCGTCCTTCGCCCACTTCAGGGGCCTTTGCGATGAGCCCTTATCGCAAGGATTTTTATTCAATTGTTTACCTTTCATACTAGATCCCAAAGGTTAGTGTGAAAGCAGGCCTTAAGCAGTCGTGTTTAAGGCCTGCTTTTGAACTGAAATGGTATTTTTTTTTGTCCGTAATGTCGTAGGTTGTTTGACCGTGTTTGCGGGAAGTCCGATCCGATTGAAGTCGCTTTCGGCGGCGCGATGTCAGTCCAGTCCACGCGCATCGACGAGTGATCAAGTGTAGGAAGTCGGAATGCGTCGTGATGGCGCGAGACTTGGAACGCAGCGAATATCAGCTGTGATTCATTCATATGATACAAAATTTTTCGGTTGGAAGGAATTTGATTTTATAACGCTGTTAAAGTTATTGGATTCGTAATTGTTCCTGATTTAAATAATATCTTGCAGCTATTCATTGTAATTTTCGTCGGCACAATAGAATTTCGCCAAGGTACCTATTTGTGAATTCCTAGACATTCAGCTGTTGGCAGTGTGAGAATTTGAAATTTATTTTTATCATCATATTCGTTATTTACAGAGGGTTTTGGCTAATAAAAGCCGCCGAGAAGAGTTCTAATTCGTGTCGTGATATCCGATCGAAGGAGGAATACTGATTGACCGGATTCTAAACCATATAAAATATATTGTTATCAAGGAGCCGCAGGTATATCAAAATTTATTGCTATCCATTATCTAGTATTTACTGCAAGGGGTCTCTATCTATTTATTACTTTCAATTTCAGTTCTTTTCATGTGAAAAGAGACTTTGTAAGTTGAGAGCTACGGTATGTTTCTATGTCTCAATTCGATTTGAGTAGATTAGTCTGCTGTGAAGGGGATAGTTTAACAGAAAAGTCAGAGATCAGTAATATTTATTGTCAGAATGAACATACAAGAATAGATTTCCCTCAGTTCTGCTATTCGCTGCAGGGTCCCCCCCGTCATGGAATAGTTGTAGTCCATTTAAGGCCGACGTTGTTAAATTATGGTTTTTGTGCACACCATTCCAGGTGAAGAGTGGCGTACGTATCCAGCCACGAGACAACCACTGCTCTGTCGTCCATTCAAACCCAGTTAAGCGGAAAAAGTTGAAATAAACCGGACTTTGGTTTCTCACCCACGGCTCCGAGGCATAATTAATAGAAAGCAGCCATCGAAGCGTTTCTCTACTAAACAGACTCGCTGCGAGATATTCTAATAGGTACCAGTTAACTCTCAAATCTTTTTAACCCTTAAACTAACCGAAGTATAAGAATCCAGCTATCCGTACTTCGAGTACCAACCTACGAGCTAGATTTATGTTAGATTAATTACCACATTTCTGATATTCGAGGGCAGGCAATTCTTACCCACATAACGCTCTGCGAGTAGTTTTAAGTTTAACCTTTTAAAATAACCCCTTGGGAAAAAGATTAGATTCATAGCTTCGTTTTTCTTCGTGTCCAATCACCGAGTAAATTGGCAGATCTGCGATTACAACGTTTGATGTTTAGTATTGTATAGAATCAACCGTATTTCAATAAAACTGTAGTTTGCTGTAGACTGTACGTTAAGTGTTTATTTATTTCCCCTTGAGTTGTCATTAAGGTGAGTCATTCGCATGAGTTTATTTATTACTTACTGTTTCTTAAGCCAAAAGGCAATAAGAGAGAGAAAAAGACATAACAGGCTTCTGTTGTACTATGTATTCTGTGCCATAGGCAACAGCGTCGCTTAACCACTGCTAAGGTTAAAATCGCTTGCACGCCGCGCCGTCACTACATACGTTTAGTTCGTGCAAGGGCGATACGCGCGCACGCGAATTTTGTTTGTTGCTAACTGGTTAAGCGACGCTGTTGCCCATAGTACAGTGGTTTGGGCTGGGCAATAGTCTGTCAGTCACCCCTTCACTTTTATATACACCGTCATTTTGTAGTCATTTTAATTAACTTCAGGGAGTGCTCTACTAATGAAAATAATCATTTTTGCCAAAGAAACATGGGTCGAAAAACGACAAAAATTTTGGACTTTCCCATACAAATACAATGTTTTAGCTGTCTAGTTAGTATGGGAGGACCAAATTTTTTTGTCGTTTTTTGACCCATGTTTCTTGGGCAAAAATGTTTAGTTTCATTGGTACAACACACCCTTAAGTTAATTAAAACGACTACAAAATGACGGTGTATAAGAGATTGTATTTTTGTATAATTAATAAACTAAACATGAAATAAAACATTTTTTAACGGATACTAGAGCGGTTTTACTGAAAGAACTTTGGTAATTAGTTGGTATTTGGCTTGATTTTTATTTTCCCGACGTTTACGTTTTTACGTTTATTTTCATTTTTCAATTTGAAGATACATAAATTTATCAAAGAAAATGTTCTAAATACAATGTATTGCGACTCCATCGTTTCTCTATTCTTCTTCTTTAAACTTTCGATGAAACCTCACAGGCATTTGGCGCGAAAATCAAACTTTACGATTGAAGGCAGAATGTCACTATGGGATACGAGGGGTGAGTGGGCGGAGCCTGTAAAAAATTTTTTTCACGAGGCGTCGTCTTAAGTGCGAAACACGTTTTGAAAAATTAAAGGCAGATATTTCATTTTCTTCTAATTTTTTCACTTCCCTTTTGTATTTTTTTTTATCAAAAATACGGTCATTCTTCTTACGTTTTTGCCCCTCAAATAACGTGCGTTTATATTTTAGTTCTTGCCACCTGGCTTCTTTACGCAATGCATGAACATATAAAGGCAAACCTTTGTTTCGTCCAACTCTAGCATTATAACGCCTGTTCCAGCCCTCTAATGCATTATTGGTCCTGTGCCTTTGTTTGTAACAGGTGATTTTCACCGGTTTTAATTTAACAATCCACTGTTTAGAAAAACCATTAATGAATCGAGAAATGCAATCAGATCCTTTTTGTTATGCTTCCTTAACAATTTTAGTCCAAACTTCATGAATATATGTTGAGGGAAGCATGCCTGACTAATGTCAGGCAGAAGGCAGACAGTGAGAGGATCATAACCCCCTCCCTCCTGTATTTTATTTTAGCTAGAGCTCCGAGGGCGAAGCAGTCGTCAGTATGGCCGTGTTAGGAATATGAGCCGTGACGCTTTGCAGTAAGGCAACGGGGCGCTGGAAGCATCCACGCCACGACAGTTCAGTTCCCGGAGCTTGTTTTAAGTAACAGACGTGTACTTACCTACTTATTTGTGAGAACATTAATTAAATGTATATTTAAAAAGTGTCAAGACTATTTTATTATTAACAATATCGACATGAATCGAATATAGCTGATAGAAAGGGCTTGGAACCTTAAAAGTACCGTCTCCGAAATACAGTACATCGCCATTATTCAAATTCGTTATAGTTTGTTGGATAAATTTTGTAACAAAAACAAATATTTTTCATTTTCCGTCCTATCCACAGAGTAGAGAAAGTCTTCGGCTAATAATTCTGGTATCTCAACTTCACTTACAACTGAAAAATCTGTTTTTTGCATTACTTCTACAAGTGGCCAGTACCTAAATGAAGCGAGACACTTTTATAATAAGGAAAACAAAGGAGTATTTATCTGGAGTACTATTAGTGGATTGTGGCACAATACACCCACCCATACAATTTACCTAATGAATTTTAATTTTGTGCACTTGAATGTACAATAAAGTAAAGGCAAGTTCTTTTGCCCAACATGCCGTTTTTCATTTCAGACGTTCTACTAGCATGACGATTTTAAATTTCAGACGTTTTGCTAGTATGACGATTTTAAATTTCAGACGTTTTACTAGTAGGTCGTTTTACTTTAACGTCATTTATACTACAAGGGCGTTTTACTAAATTGTCCTTCTGATACGGAGGGGGTCGTGCGATGGTGCGTCCGTCCGATGAAACCTAGTGATATCTATTGAATGTCCTAATTGACGGTCGCGCGATCATGCGATGCGTCTATAGTTCAGTTTCATCGCACGATGAAATCGCAACGTATGATCGCACGACCGATGCCAATTAGGACAGGGCCTAATAGTATTGTTGATATCTTTACATCTTTGGATAGTTTCACTTTTAACATTGAAAATGTTTTTTCGTTCGCTCCAGTAGGCGCCCATTTTCGCTGAAAGTGCGACTCGCCCGTGATACCCTGAGGTTTAGGGTCCCGAAGACATATGAGGGCTCAAAAGACGCGGAATTTGAAGGGCTTTAAGAAGATGTAAAAGTTATTTGTTAAAGTCGAAAACTTTTTTGGAAATCGAAAAAAAAACGTTATTTTTCCACCGAAAAATCGTGTATAGAGCTCGAGATCTGTGAATTTTTATTAGGTCACAATTCAATATTCACACCGCCAGCGTTAAATTAGCTTGTGATTTCGTTATTAAATTCACAGTCGGGCTCTTACTCCTTCTATTGACCTACATTATTTTATACTAGTGTTGTGTTAGTGTTAGCAATGGTGGGCGAGCAAGTGAACAACCGACACGATCTATTTACATTTTGCTTGTACGTCAGATGGTCTGAATATTGTCGTCAGTCGCGCTATCTTTTTACATGAGTCATTTATTCTTAAAGTAGCAGCTGAGCTTTATATTAAGCTATCTGAGTTGAGTTGTAGGACGTCACGAGTCGTGAGGCGGATGACCGCGTTTAGGGTGTCTAATCGTTCACCTACACTTCGATCACGAATCGTTCACCTACATTACACCACGCACTTCGATCGGCGCGGTGGGCGTAAAGGTTGCCAGTTACGTCACCCACTTAAATTCTTAAT
The DNA here is from genome assembly GCA_928269145.1 of Agriphila tristella. Taxonomy (NCBI): domain Eukaryota; kingdom Metazoa; phylum Arthropoda; class Insecta; order Lepidoptera; family Crambidae; genus Agriphila; species Agriphila tristella. Next base: position 20,752,568 of record OV743436.1, on the reverse strand, counting down.
TTCTCAAAATCTTTGGTACAGTCAACAACGAAAGTTCTTTAACACTTTAGTACTTTGTCATAGTAACTTTTTTGACTAATGCTTCAAACTCTGAGACATCTGTCAAAAAGGTTCATATGACAAAGAACTAAAGTGCTAAGCTACTTTCATTGCTGACCGTACCTACTATAAAATATGTTGAAAGTCCTAGCTTATTGAAATAAAAGAGGTTTACGGTTGCTATTGGTCGATCAATCTTATTTTAACGATGAAAAGACCGTGTTAATTGATTTGTTCAGCTCATAAATTGTTTAAAGTAACGTCACTTTATATTTCAAAGAAATCAAAAAAGACTAAGCGTGTCTTACAAAAAAAACTTTGACCCAAATTCGCTAACTTACCTAGAAGAAGGTAAGTAATATTTCCTAGATATCTTCAAGGTAAAACGTGAAGCACAGTGAATGCCTCGGAGTGAGCGGAGGCCGTTTCATTCAAACGTTTCAATAAACGATACAATACACAAATCTCCGGCACGATGTCGTGTTGCCACATGCAGAATGATGCGCGTGGGCAACGATCGGTGCCTCCTTACCAGCCGCAACTGGTACAATATGCATAAGTGTTTAATATTTCCATTCATTCATTTCATTACTGGCTAACTTCGATGTAAAAGTTCCTCAAAGTTGATTGTTTTTAAAGTTAAAAACTTTTTTTTTGTTGAAATTGAAATGAGTTCAAACGTTCCTAAAGTCTTCAAAGAGGAAATGGGAAAGCGAACATCTTGATGAGATGATTATAATATTTACTTTCTGAAATTCTGTAAACATTTTATATTTTTAGATGGTTAAAATAAGACCATTTTATTTGCAATGCAATGTCGCGTATTACCTACGTACGTATAAGGTCAATTAGGTATTCCGTAGTAAGTTTGCATTATGAGAATAAACTATGTAGGTATACCCATCGAAATGAATTACATAGAAACGACATTACGGCTCCGATTTTTGCTCCACGCGTTGAGGGCAACTGCCCTCAACTCATTTAGTCACTCGCCAACGCTCACCGCGATCGCACGGTGTAATTGTTCCGATAAAAATGCCATCCTGGGTGTTAAAGACGTGAAAAAATCACTCCACTCTGAAGCAAAAAGATAGTGGAGTGACTTACCACCGGTAAGTAAACAAAACATCAACATAAACCAACCAAAACTAATTTTTATACATTATTTCTACTGACCCGACATTTTGTATGAAAATCATAGATTATGAAAAGTGAACCATTACAGATTGTATACGTAGGTACAAAACTAGGATAGGTGAACTAGCACAGTTTTACAATTTAAGTATATTATTCTATTACCGTTAACAACCGCCTATGATGTAGGTGGGACGACACCGTCACCACCGCCCGTGTAGGTAGGTACTTAACTTCGGTGTCAGCTGAAAAATATTCCAGGGGCTTGTCAAAAAAAAGTGATTATTGATCTTAAATCCCTGCTATATTTTACTGTCAAGGCACATCCGTGCACAGAACAACTGTGCTCCATTGCCGCAATTACTCATCCCGCTCGAGTGCCGGGGCAGGCGAGGCAGATAGCGAGTTCGAATGTATACATTACCCCAGCACGAATATATCGTGATAAAAAACGCACGTAAAAGTGCTCGATAGAGTAATTGTCTATGAGAAAGGAGAGTGGGAAAATTTGTACGGGAAGTGGTCTATGAACCAATAGCGACACTTTTGTTGTATTTATGTACGGATACCTCAACTACACCCTTGTGCAAAGCGGCATTAAATCTGACTCGGCAGTATAGAGAAAAAAAAATTCAACACATGTATATGTTTTTATTATATTTTTTGTTTGCGAAATGCTTAATTCAGCTATTTTAGACTGTAGTATACCTACATCAGTAGTACGTTTTGGCATCGTCGGTGGTATAGTGGTTAAGGCCGTTGACTACCATTTGGGTAGGCGCTGTGCCGGCCGGTTCGATCTCCGCTACGTACCAACACAGAATACATAATAGTACAAGTGTACCAATGACTTTTTGAATTTGGAATTCATTAGTAAGTTTATTCAACGCATTTGCGGTGAATGACAACAGCTGCTACATAGGTAATACCTATAACATTGGATGGGCAACTATTATACCAAGTAGGTAACTATGTGACTGATTGAAGCTGCTCAACATGGTATTTTTGTCATCTTGATCAGGATAATAGTCAAGTGACCTTTTTTAAATAAAATACATGCCAAAGGACATCATCAATTTTGGTCCAAATGTGAAAGTGCCGGCCAAAAAGCAAAAGTGATATATTTAAGTGATAGATTTTGTCCACCTAGGCATTTTTTATAATGGCACCGAAGCTGTAGCACCGCTGTGCTTGATTTTAATGGAGTTCAAAAAGTCTGTCTTTTCATACATTTTGACACAAATGTGAAGCGGTGCTACAGCTTCGGTGCCATAATAAAAAATGCTTAATGGACAAAATTTATCAGAATAAAGCACTTTGGTCTTTTGGCCGGCACTTTCATATTTGGACCAAAAATGTATAAAACGTGGGTTATACATTTCCTTTTAAATATTTTGTGTGCCCTAAGGTTGTCGCCTAAGTAGTAATTTGGTCACACGTTCTCAAAAACTAGTTACTCAATTTGTATTTTAAAGTCACCCATTTTCAACATTTGTAGTCGCCCTCAGTTCGTCGCCCACTTCGTATTTCAGTACGCTATATTCAGTATTTTTGATACCCAAAATGGGAAAAAATCTAATCGATGACACCAAATGAATGTTATTAGTGCGGGTACTAAATGCCCATCTTCCTTTTTTACTTTTATTTTTCGAGTTAGTATTAACATGCACCTATTACCTAATTAAATTGGGTTTTACTATAATTTTATGCAATATTATTAAACAAGTAGGTATATCCTAATCATTATGAAGAATGTGTCGCATCTGTGTGCATGCTACTTTTTCTTTGACAACTCACGCTCGCACTGCGCGTTGCTTAGCCGCCATCTTTGCAATCGCTGCGACAATTTGTGCCGTAAATCTGTCCTTTCTATACGTAGTAATATACATTTCGATGGGTATACCATGTACCTGTTTAGTTTTGAGGCTCCGATATTCCGTGACCATGGCGCATGCAAATCGAAATATCGGAGCCTTAAAAATAAACATTCCTACATGGTGTAAATCCCGACATAGTTTATTCTAATAACGTCAATAACTATGGAAATTTGAATTAATATAAATTTGCATTTCCTAGAGTTCTTATTTTTAGCGACACAGTGGCTATTATTTTCGCTGATGTCCCAGATCCACCTAGGAAAGTTCCTAGATTTCGCAAAGTATTCACGAGCACATGCTCTCTTGCTGTGAACATCCCAAACGAACCGTAGTTGACGACCAACAACGCAATCCGGAACGGCTTTAATACGTAATTTTACTTAATGGGGAGGCGAAGGCAAAGTGAATTACAGATGGCGCTCAGTCTTTGGAACAATTGTCAGTTTGAGCTTATATTGTCTTGACTGTGTATTACGTGATTTTACTTTCTTATATTGTATTTTTTTCGGTTTTGCGGACAAACAATGTATTCTATGCTAACTTTAGCTCAGATAAAAGAAGAAATACGGAAAAGAAAAGCCAAAACAACAGGCAAGAAAGTTTATAGCAACTTACAAAAAATTGCTAACAAGCATTACATTTCTTTAAATTTCGTGTAAGATTTACAAGTAATCTTTTTATTTCAGATTAGAAGCATATGATTTAAATTTTAACAAAGCAACTGAGTGTGAATTTCCGTGTTTATAGTTGCCTGATGATGCCTTCTGTGCAATAGTAATTTCAGGTTTCTGTACTGGAATTTCTGTACCATCCAAAATTACACGAACCGTTTTATCATATTTATTTTATTATTCTAAGTTTCTTGAATGACTCTGGCATATAAAATTCTATTAATTCTCTGTTTGGCCCCAATATTGGGGCTTATTCCATATTTGATATACCTATCAAATTCATCCAAGTTATAAATATGTTAGAAACTGCTGAGGTTGAAATATTAAAGAACAAAGCTGTTATAATTCAAATGTTGTTTTATTTTGGCGAAGCTTCATCAAATTCATGAAACATTCCTTTTGATTTATAATGTTTCTCAGGCTCAGCAAAGGAGAAAATCGAGGGAAAAGCATCTTTTTTTTTATATTTTTTTGCCCAATATTTTTTTTGTTACTGGGAAATCGATGAACTCCAATATTTTACAAGTTACATGCATAACAATGCGGAATTTTCTCAGTATAAAATTAAAAAGTGCAATACTCCAAGAGATTCCCATATCTTTTGACACTTTCTTTGAGGTGGCCCGGTACCAAAGACCAGTCGCCACCTATCGGGATAAAATTGCGCTTTTCCTCCCCATTGGAGCTTATGTGAGCGTATTATGCATCACATCACATGAATATTGTATACGTAACGTAACCAAGGAGTCCACTTTCTCAAGGAGTCTATGAACATTGATTTCCTGGCTTGATTTAGGAACTTTACATTTTTACTTTATTAGAAAGAAATCTTGTTTATGGCTTATGCATTATGATAAGTACGTAAAAGAAATAGTAACTAAAGCAGTGCCTATATGGGCTGATAAAGAGTTTTGTAAATGAGCGGCATGCCTAATCAGTTTACTACACGTAGTCAGAGGATTGGTCTGTATGTGTCGCATCTATTTGCATGATAATGACGTCGCCGGGCGCTAGTCCGTCGCTAAAATGGCACGTCGTGTCGTGTCGTGCCCATAACACTGCGGTCATTAGCTCAATAGTTCCACAACAATGACTTGTTACCGCGACATTCATCTGTCGTTCAATGAATATGCCGTTAGAATAAATTGGAATTACAGTATTGGTTATTGCTATTGGAATAATGTCCGGATGATTGAAAACTAAATTATTTTCAAGTCAAGATGGAAGTCCTAAATGCAATTACAGTATCAGTTTAGGTCTATGAGTTCAGGGAAATAATGCCAGGTATATATTGCCAGGCCTTGTGTAAAAAATACGTTGAACCACGACGGAAGCTAACTAGATTAAATTTAAATCTTACACGAAGTTAAATTAGGTTGTTCGGCTTGACTACCAGCGTGATCCTTCTATCTTGATGTAAAATACTAGCCTCGCTCGTGTTACTTGGACATTAGCAAATGTCTTAACTTCGTTTTTACCTAATACAGTAACCTTAACCTTGAGAACTAGTGCCAACCAATGATTTTTTCTTCCAGGTTCGATATAGTCAGAAAATTAGGACAAGGCACGTACGGAAAGGTGCAGCTCGGCATAAACAAGAAGACGGGTCAGGAGGTGGCCATCAAAACAATAAAAAAATGCAAGATCGAGTCGGAGGCGGATCTCGTGCGCATTAGGCGAGAGGTGCAGATCATGTCCTCCGTGCGGCATCCCAATATTGTACATATTTATGAAGGTCGGTATTCGAATTGACAGTCATCATCATCCCCCTACCCTTATGTCCAGTGCGTCCTTCTCTTCGATATCTTCCTGTCACTCGTCATCTCCCCATCCACTCCCTTCACATTCATATCATTCCGCACACAATCCATCTATCTTTTCTAAGGTCTTCCTCTTACTTTCCAGCCCTCAACATCCATTTCCATTACTCTCCTAGTAACATGCCTTTCATTCCTTCTCAGAACATGCCCAAACCAGGCCAGACTATTTCCTTTTAATTTTTCTATCACGGTGCTACTTTCAAACTTCCTCTCACATACTCACTCATTCCTAATTTTATCCATTAGCGTCACACCACACATCCACCTCAGCATTTTTTATCTCTGCTACCTGTATTCTTTCATCCATCTTCTTCATAGCCCAACATTCTAATCCACACATGACGAGTTACTGCCCTTATTATGCAGTGGCGTGCACTCCATACATGCCAATAAGCACTGCATACCCTGTAGTCCCATAAATATATGACCCTAATTCCCTACCCTATTATTTGTAAACTAGGTAAGTACTTGTAATTAAAAAGTTATGACCCATCATCGTGCACAGCACTTCTTCGGCTTTCCGTGTCTATTAGTTTAAGCGCCATCTATTTGTGGTTTTTGAAACTAACATCACTTCACAAGAACCAAAAGCTTCTTGACAAGAACCAACGATCGGCCGGGCGACAGAGGCGCCAATTATTTACCGCGTGTCCATAAGCAGTACTACGGGCTGCTTCTTTTTCATAGAACGAATCTCGTGTAGTACACATCAAAAGTGTGACTGTGTGCGTGAAAATGTATGCGCGTGTTTATGTTTTGGAGGCACTGCTTATTTGCAATGGGGAGGCGAAGGCAAAGTGAATTACAGATGGCGCTTCATTCTTTGGAACAATTGTCAGTTTGAGCTTATATTGTCTTGACTGTGTATTACGTGATTTTACTTTCTTAGATTGTATTTTTTTCGGTTTTGCGGACAAACAATGTATTATATGCTAACTTTAGCTCATATAAAAGAAGAATTACGGAAAAGAAAAGCCAAAACAACAGGCAAGAAAGTTTATAGCAACTTACAAAAAATTGCTAACAAGCATTACATTTCTTTAAATTTCGTGTAAGATTTACAAGTAATCTTTTTATTTCAGATTAGAAGCATATGATTTAAATTTTAACAAAGCAACTGAGTGTGAATTTCCGTGTTTATAGTTGCCTGATGATGCCTTCTTCTGTGCAATAGTAATTTCAGGTTTCTGTACTGGAATTTCTGTACCATCCAAAATTACACGAACCGTTTTATCATATTTATTTTATTATTCTAAGTTTCTTGAATGACTCTGGCATATAAAATTCTATTAATTCTCTGTTTGGCCCCAATATTGGGCTTATTCCATATTTGATATACCTATAAAATTCATCCAAGTTATAAATATGCTAGAAACTGCTGAGGTTGAAATATTAAAGAACAAAGCTGTTATAATTCAAATGTTGTTTTATTTTGGCGAAGCTTCATCAAATTTATGAAACATTCCTTTTGATTTATAATGTTTCTCAGGCTCAGCAAAGGAGAAAATCGAGGGAAAAGCATCTTTTTTTTGATATTTTTTTGCCCAATATTTTTTTTGTTACTGGGAAATCGATGAACTCCAATAATTTACAAGTTACATGCATAACAATGCGGAATTTTCTCAGTATAAAATTAAAAAGTGCAATACTCCAAGAGATTCCCATATGTTTTGACACTTTCTTTGAGGCGGCCCGGTACCAAGACCAGACGCCACCTATCGGGATAAAATTGCGCTTTTCCTCCCCATTGCAACCCGACCGCGTCATGATTGCATTACAGAGAGTAGCGTTTTTTTAGTTTGCAGTTAGTTTTGCTTTGTTTTGATTGTTTTTCTTGGCGCAAGTAATTGACTATTTTAAGTTAAGTAAATAATTATTTCGTTAATTTACTGTGAAAAATTCAATAATTTACATGCGAGACCCATGCTGGCAAAGTTTGTTTAAATAAATCAAAAATTGCCGCTTTATCGAGGTTATCTTTTGAGGATAAAGTTTAATTAAATTGATTGCAAAGGGAAGATGCGTTGGGTTGGGTTTAAAAAAAATGGTAGGTTGGTTATGAATGCCCCTCGTTCTTTTCATAAAAAGTTTTATTATAATTAATTATTACTGGCTAACAGCTTGTGTACGTACACACAAACCAATTGTATTGTTTTCTATGCATTTTGTTTTCCAATCAAGATGATAAAAATGTTTGGATTTCGTTCAGTATAGGTTGGTAGATACCGAAACAGTGATGAAATTGGCATATTTTTATCCGTGCCTACCCTGTCTAAAATCTCTGTGCACGCCACTGTTATTATGGACTTATAAATTTTCGAATTGACACTATCTGCTTTATATACGTTTGAAACCTTAAAAAGTATCCATTTTAACCAATCACCTAAGCACAGGGTAAATAAAATCTTCTGCCGTGCCTAAGCCTTATATGTATTTATTATAATATGCATGGCGATATCATCGAAATAGCGTCCAGTTACCAATGATCATGAAATAATACGTACATACCAAACACGTGACTAGTCTAGGCTAGGCTGTCCCAAATATATAGAGTACAGCCAATTGCCTTGTGCCTAGATTTTATTGAATAATGAAAGAAAAAGATTGGCCTTCACCTTGTATCATTTTATGAATACGTAACCAAAGCAAGGTTAACTTTCATATATTAGATAATATGCTTAATTTAAAAATGTATTTTATTTCTGTTTTAGTATTTGAAAACAGTGAAAAAATGATACTCGTTATGGAGTATTGTTCTGGTGGCGAATTATACGATTATCTTAGTCAAAAAAAAGTATTACAAGAAGACGAGGCTAGAAGGTTAGTAAAACTATCTAAATCTTGTATTTATATACATTTTATATTATGTTGTTTAAGATACCTAACAAATTATTATATTTTCAGGTTATTTCGGCAGATAGCGACTGCTGTGTATTACTGCCATATTCATAAAATATGCCATAGGGATTTGAAACTAGAGAATGTATTACTTGATCACACAGGAAGTGCCAAGGTTGGTGATATATTTTTTTCTACTATTTTGGTTATGATTAAACTCCTACATTTTCCACAGTGTTGTGGTGGAAATTAAACATCAGTTAATATGGATTGCGTTTTACCCAGGACGGGGATCTATTTGGTAGACTGATATGATGCTTGTTTATAACAGCTAGGAGTTGAATCTAACTACGTAAGAGATTCTGACGAACATGACAAACTATTTTAGAATCGTTTATTGGACGATATGCATCTCGTTCCATCTGAATAGGTCCAGTATAGTCTGGGATAATACGCATACCAGGAAACGTGCCAAAAAACTCAACGGTCAGAATAGTACATACTACAAGCTAAATACGAAAGCTAATATAATTTATAAAGATGGATCAAATATTTTTCTTAGATTTCAGTTTACGAAACACATTTTTTTTATTTCGAATTTGAAAAGAAAGAGAGGCACATTTTTTTCCTTATGTTTCAGATATACACAATAATAAATATATGTACGTACATACACAAGTTACTCTTCAACAGGAAAATTAGCAGATTGATATTTAATTCTTGCTGCCATAAAGGCGCATATTGCGCCGCAATTTTTGAACCTATTGGCTCGATTTAAAGCAATCCATAATAATAAAGACATTATCGTTTTGTATTGTTTACTATCCTCGTATTTGGCTGAAGTCATCGTCATTATAGAGTTTCTGAAGTTCTAACGTATTTTCCTCTACATGAAAATATTTTATCTGAAACGGATTGTACGGTACAAATAAATGTGCTACAGCAAGATGTTTCACCAACATGTATTTTATTACAGATTGCAGATTTTGGTCTATCAAACGTATTCAAAGAGACGTCGTTATTGGCTACGTTTTGCGGGTCACCCTTATACGCGTCTCCTGAAATTGTCAAAGGCACGCCCTACATCGGACCCGAGGTAATTTTCGCTATAAATAAGGTTTAAGTTTGATTTCTCAGTATAAATGTCTATGTACGAACACAAAAGAAGAGTCAATGTAACTGATGTTTTTCTTAAGTAAAAGAAACAGAAATGGATAAGTTACCTTGAAATTCGTTGTGGTTTTTACCAAACCCAGTGCTCGCAGTTCTTTAGTAAATATTAGGCACAGGTTTTATTCTAATTTATTAGTGTTTGTTGCATTTATTTACTTCTCGATCTTAAGGCTCGGTTATGCGGAAATATTAATTGTCTCTGTCTTTTTTTATTTATGTGTAAAGAGTATGGAAAATAATCTCACTTCTGCACATTTCGGTGTTTTTCGTTGTTTTTTTTATCACAATTAACTTTCTTGAAAAAAGTTATTGGAGCAACTTCACAGTACGTTCTTCTTCTTATCGAATGAGGATTAGTCTCCACCTCTGGTGTTAGAGTTTATCAAGCCGCCTGTAAGGCCTCTAACTTGGCTTAACGACTGTTATCAGATGACAACAGCCGGGACCGACGGTTTAACGTGCCCTCCGAAGCACGGAAGCGCTCAGTTGAAAATGCCACTTTGCGGTCACCCATCCGACACCTGACCGGACCGAGCGTTGCTTAACAAACGTGATCGAGTACGATCAGTCTGTCAAGTTCCGCCATGAGCGCTTCTCGCACAGTACGTTAAAGTGTATTTTGATGTAGGATTCAGTACGGTTCTTGTTATTTACGCCAAAAATATGACTCGCGACAAGCACTTTTGATGATATTCTGATTTTTTTTACAATCATCTGTGAGGTTATTACGCAATTTAATACTTGTAGCTACTAAATAATCTCTTTAGCTTGTCGTATATTTTTTTTGTGGCTAACCTTTATGTTTTCTATATAAAAATATGGCCCGCGCAAACCATGTTTTCCTATCACGGACCCTTAAGATATTGTCCCTTGGGTCCCTTAGATATATGGACCCTTGGAAGTCTGAAATAATCAAATTTTATTTTTTTATTTATTTATTTTATTGTATGATGTTCTGTTGTTGTCCAGGTGGACTGTTGGTCGCTGGGCGTGCTGCTGTACACGCTGGTGTACGGCGCCATGCCCTTCGACGGGTCCAACTTCAAGCGGCTCGTGCGCCAGATCAGCAACGGCGACTACTACGAGCCCAAGAGCCCTTCGTGTGAGTCATTAGCTTCGCCGTATAACGCCCACAAAACCGCACAATAAATAAAGCTAAATAGTAGTAACTATTTAGTAATCTGTGGCTAAAGCAGTAACGCAACTACACTCGACGTCAGAAAAATCGCACCTCTTCGAAAGTAAGTTTAGATTTGGCCACCTGCTGTTGCTAGCTAACGGTTTATTGTGTAAATGTTGATATCTATTGAAAGTGCATTTAATGAGCATTCAATTAATAGTTAATTGATTTAATTAACATAACAGTTACCATAATTAAACGCTTAAAGCTTATTGCTTGCACTGCCATAAAAGGGAAATAAAAAGGGTCAATTTAGGAAATGCGAGTAAATTCGCTATCGAGATGATGGAGAAAACACACTTCAACAGTTCAATTAATAAAAAGAATATGCATGATGGATACTATTGCCCATGAAGTTGCTTAAATACTGCAAAAAAAAGAGGCAATGTAAGGTTGCTCGGAAACTGAATCTCAGTAATTGATTTCATTCGAAGAGTGATCCAACGGTTTCTGGAGACTGTTGGCTATGTCCGAAGGGGAAGAAGTATATACAGCTCGCGCAACATAACTTGACCCAAGATGGCGCCGATCTGCGCAGGTACAGACGCTCACAAAATTTTTAGAAGCAAATTAAGTTTAGTTAGTAAAATTAAATAAAGAAATACCTAGTTTTACTTATTTATTAAATCTTTGAATGTGAACAATGAAAATGCAGCGAGTACGATCATACTAGCTAATCACGAATTATTTGTTTGAATCTCGCCTTTAGTTAATCCACTATAATCCTTTTTGATAAAACAATATACGTTATAAACCATTTGTCTCGTTTGTCGCTTCTGAAATGTATTGCTTAAACGACTTTGCGGCGGCATTTTAACGTTTGAAAAACCACACATTAAACTTAGCACTCGACTGTCCTTAAAGACACTCGCGGGTGGTGTGCGGGCGCGCAGCGCGCGGCACATCCGTTACCATGGTTACGCGGGGAGAAGCCGCCCGCGCTTCATACCCCCTACCCAGTTGCGCCTAAAAATCGTACGACGCGCAGGTTTAAGTTATGTTGCGCGAGCTGTAACAACACTTACCATTAAACGAGAAAGGATTAAATTAACTTTGAAGGAATTTTTGAAAAGGTGCGATTTTTCTGTCGCCAAGTCTATTATTAGGTGACTGGTAACTTTGTTCCCACTTGTTCTACTGGGTAATTCTACCTAAAATTTGTCCGGTCGATTGAGCTTCGACTGATGGTTTAGTTCCTAAGCACGCCGGATTTCGGAAAAGAACCGCCTTTGTGGTCTAGTGGTTCGACCACACGTGTAAGACGGTTCCGGGTTCGATTCTCGGGAGGGGGGTATATTTTGTACCTCGGTTGGTTGGTGGTAGAGCTTATTTCAAGTCCACCTGGCTAGCTACTACCATCTTAAAAAAAATACGTTTTTCTGCAGTTAAAGATAAGAAAGCCAGTTCCTCAGAGGTAAAGATTCCGGGTGTAGTGCGCTTTCACTTTCGGCCTTATCGTCAGTTAACATCAGATGAGGTATAGGCCAAGCACTATTCTGTTATGGATAAAAAGAACAGAACATATTTTTTGATAAGATTATGATTATAATAATTTATTGCACAGAGAATAAGGACAACAACAAACTGACACTTCAAAAATGTCTAGTAAAAAGCTAGTAAACTATTGTGTACACTAAGTACGTTCGATTATATTAAAACCATTAACAACAAATATCACAATGAAAGACAAACGTGTATTGTAGATTGAATATGAATGAATCTGTAAACAATGTTGAATGCGATGTTTACGGAGCGGTTCACTGAGCAGCTATTAGTAGTAGACATGTTAAGTCGTAGGATACGTGAACACAAACAGCTAGTAGGTTAGTGCCCTGCAAAACAAAGGTTGCGGGTTCGAGCAAACCGCCAACGAGGTGTTTATGTCAAAAAGTCTTACTATTTCTTACAATATCTACTAGCTAGGTTATTTAGACAGAGGTTGTGAATCAAGAATGGCTTTTTAGGGTTCCGTAGCCTAATGCCAAAAACGGAACCCTTATAAATTCGTCATGTCTGTCTGTCTGTCCGTCCGTATGTCACAGCCACTTTATTCCAAAACTATTAGAAATACACAGTTGAAATTAGGTAGGTAGATGTATTTTGTGAACTGCTTTACGATTTTTACACAAAATAAAAAAATATAAAAGATTAAGGGGGGCCCCCATACATGGAACTGACACGGAAAAAAATTTTTTCATCAAACCTATACGTCTATAGATAGGTCTTCAAAAATTACATTGAGGTTCCTAAAATTATTTGTTCTCAAAGTTAACCGTTTGGAAAATATACACTTGTCCCCCACCCTTCTAACTTTTAAAATAAGAGAGTAAAAAATAAAAAATAATAATATCTTAATAAACACTTTCAACGAAAATTGGTTTGAACGAGATATATTTAGTAGTTTTAGAGATATGGCACATTTTCTAAAACCGCAAATATAACTTTGTCGTTTATACACTATGAAAAACAAAGTTATTTTTGCAGATGAAAAATTGTGGTGGTATTAAATAAGGTATGGTATATGGTAACTACGGAACCCTACTGCGCGTGGCCCGACACACACTTGGCCGATTTTTAGAGAAATCTATTTCATTTTACGTTACTAGTTTGCTATACATATATATGTATAGCAAACTAGTAACTTTTTAACAAATGATAAGTTATACTATTTTTTACAGCCGCGTCGCCTCTCATCCGAGATATGCTCACAGTGGACCCAGTGAAACGAGCTGATATCGCATACATATGCGATCATTCGTAAGTATTTATATTAAACGAGGTCACAAATACATTAAAAATGTCTCAAATAAATACATAAAAATATTTTTATTTATTGAAAGTAGTTTCTAGTCAATATTGTAATATATTTGCTTAAAAGGGAACCTCAACCACGGATTATTGTAGTAGAATATGTTTTTACCGTAATAAATAATTTTGTATTTTTGTATTTTGTATTGTAAATACGTAATGTCTTGTATAGCTGTTCGGCTCTAAGATCGAAGTCGGTCTTTGAGCGAAATAAACGCTCACAACGCGTTCTGGTCACTGCCACCAACCATGATAAAGTTAGAATATGATGCACACTAATTTGCAACATCCTACAAGTCTCGAAATTTTTGATAGATATATCTTTAAGAAATGTTTTTGTAATTTACTAAATAAACAGTAGGTAGGTAGAAGAAATGTATAAACTAGTTTACCGATGTTTAAAGACCGAAATCGGTCTTTGCGCCGAACATATCCATTAAATGATTATGTATGGGTATTTTATTAGATAAATGCTTCAAAATTGAGGCTCTGATATAATTATTGAATGGGATTGTATGTGGTGTAAGGTGGGTGAACATCGGATGCGACACGTCGTGCCTGGAGGAAGCGGAGATACTAGCGGCAGAGACCCCGGTGCGGCTGGACCTGCTGCTATCGCTGGCGCCCGCCGCGCCCGCCAACTCCACCTCGCTGGTCGTGCCCAACCCCGCGGCCACACCGCAACAGGTAGATACTAGCGGCAGAGACCCCGGTGCGGCTGGACCTGCTGCTATCGCTGGCGCCCGCCGCGCCCGCCAACTCCACCTCGCTGGTCGTGCCCAACCCCGCGGCCACACCGCAACAGGTAGATACTAGCGGCAGAGACCCCGGTGCGGCTGGACCTGCTGCTATCGCTGGCGCCCGCCGCGCCCGCCAACTCCACCTCGCTGGTCGTGCCCAACCCCGCGGCCACACCGCAACAGGTAGATACTAGCGGCAGAGACCCCGGTGCGGCTGGACCTGCTGCTATCGCTGGCGCCCGCCGCGCCCGCCAACTCCACCTCGCTGGTCGTGCCCAACCCCGCGGCCACACCGCAACAGGTAGATACTAGCGGCAGAGACCCCGGTGCGGCTGGACCTGCTGCTATCGCTGGCGCCCGCCGCGCCCGCCAACTCCACCTCGCTGGTCGTGCCCAACCCCGCGGCCACACCGCAACAGGTAGATACTAGCGGCAGAGACCCCGGTGCGGCTGGACCTGCTGCTATCGCTGGCGCCCGCCGCGCCCGCCAACTCCACCTCGCTGGTCGTGCCCAACCCCGCGGCCACACCGCAACAGGTAGATACTAGCGGCAGAGACCCCGGTGCGGCTGGACCTGCTGCTATCGCTGGCGCCCGCCGCGCCCGCCAACTCCACCTCGCTGGTCGTGCCCAACCCCGCGGCCACACCGCAACAGGTAGATACTAGCGGCAGAGACCCCGGTGCGGCTGGACCTGCTGCTATCGCTGGCGCCCGCCGCGCCCGCCAACTCCACCTCGCTGGTCGTGCCCAACCCCGCGGCCACACCGCAACAGGTAGATACTAGCGGCAGAGACCCCGGTGCGGCTGGACCTGCTGCTATCGCTGGCGCCCGCCGCGCCCGCCAACTCCACCTCGCTGGTCGTGCCCAACCCCGCGGCCACACCACTACAGGTACAATGCGATTAATCACAGTACAATATTGTGCCACAAGCGCTCTAAATTGCCGAGGACTATAGTCATTGTCAGACGATAGCAATGCAACGCCGCCTCTGTCCGACCAGTTTCAGTTCAGAAGATTTGCGTCAACGTAAATTCAATATCCATGTTTTGTTGTCAGACCGAGCTTGGTACGGAGGACAGTTGCACAGACCTCACCAATTCAACGTCGATGGCGGTCGAACCCAGTAACTCCGCGGAAAAGAGGATCCTGGATCTAGTTGCAGGTGAGCCTGATTAGCAAAGACATTCTTAACGTTCAATTAAAAACTCGTATGTTGCATCGATGAAGCCAATTTCGACATTATATCTCATCTACTTTAGCTTAACATAGCCATTTCCACGAGTTGCAAACTATTTTTGATCTCTCTTTTAACATTTTTGTTATTTTTTGACACTAGTACCTTCCTTATGAGTGGACCATAACAGCGAATGCAGCCGTGACCATCGGCTTAAAGTATCTTCCGAAGCATGAAGGAACTCGACTTATAAATTTTTGGTCACCCATTCCGTGATCAACCCTTGTGAAAGTTTTTTAACCTCTGCAATCGCAGAGTCAGGCCATAAACCACTGCGCTACCGATATCCTCGTAGTTAAGTATTTTATACGTCATGAAATGTCTAAAAATGCGTTTGTTTTCAGAGGGTGGCGAGGACGCGATAAAGCCATCGCCGACTCGCACCATAGTGTCGGCCACGGACAACAAGCGCAAGCTGGAGCTCGCCATGTCGGCCAGCGGGCTGCAGAGGAAAAAGGAACGTGTGGCCAGGTATATAACGCTTATTATTGGACGTGTAATATAACGCTTATTATTGTTGATTTCCACGCGTTTAGGCAGTGTATAAAATAGTCTAATCAACGAATAAGCGATTCCTTCAGAAACTTGTTTAAGGTGCTTAGGGAGTGAACATACTTAGTCAGGAGGCAAATATTTAATAAGTCGTCTCCTTCACGATTTTCGTCGGACTCTCTTCTATATACCTAAAACTGGTATGTATGTGTTCCTTGTGCTCTACACAACACGAAACTGACGGTTTTAAGAGGAGAAAGTGGGGACACGCATAGCTATGACGTCACAAAGATGGCGCCGACCGTAACAAGTTTTTCTTCATTTCTCGAGTTTTATTGCATCAATTTCATTGTTTGATATGTCATTTGAAAGGTTTTATAATTGTCTATCATTGCTCTTTTGAAACCTACTAATTTAGTTTTGTCGTTTTTGAAATATTAACAAAAATATGATTTTTTTTCATAAACTTTTTATTATTTACAGGTTTAAACTAAATATAGAAAAAGATTTGTGTACCTAAGTTTGTAATTTTATAATAAAAAATAAAGTGCGTTTTCATATCTTCTCAAAAATATAAACGTCATTGTAGTGCAATAATAAACAAACAAGTTGTGACCAATTCTGTAAGGAGAGTACTCATATTATTTTTTTTTCATTTTCTTTTTATTTAATGAAATTTTTCTTCATTTCTCGAGTTATACCTCATCAATTTCAATGTTTGATATGTCATTTGAAAGGTTATATAATTGTTTATGATTCCTTTATTGACAGCTGCTAATTTAAGTTTGTCGTTTTTGAAATATTAACAAAAATACGTTTTTTTATACACTTTTTCTTATTTTCCGGTAGAACTATAAATAAAGAGAAACATAAATGTGCCTAAGTTTGTTAGTTCATAACAAAAAATATGGTCCGTTTTATTATTTTCTCAGAAATATAAACATGATTGAAGTGCAATAATAAACAAACAAGTTGTGACCGATTCTGTAAAGAAAGTACTCATCTGATTTTTTAAAGTTCTTCTTTATTTCCTCAAGTTATTCTTAATTTCTAGAGTTCTACTGCGTCAATTTTCTTGTTTGATATGCCATTTGAAAGTGTATGTAATTGCCTATAATTGTTCTTTTTAAAACTGCTAATTAGGTTTTGTTGTTTTTAAAATATTAACAAAAATATGATTCTTTTTCATACACTTTTTCTTATTTACCGGTATAACTAAATATAGAGAAACATAAGTGTACCTAATTTTGTATGTTTTTAACAAAAAAATAAAGTCTGTTTTATTGCCTTCTCAGAAAAATAAACATGGTTGTAGTGCAATAATAAACAAACAAGTTGTGACCAATTCTGTAAAGAAAGTACTCATCTGATTTTACCGCCGTTTTCACTATTGATTTTGAAATTATAAGTATTTAAGAGCTGTGAAAAAGAAGCTGTGCTTTTTACAAATTACAGTATACATATAATATACGTTTACTTTTATATGTATTATAATATTACACATCAAGCAATTTAGATGTACTTGCTAAACTATTATAAAAAACAATGTACAAAACTAAAGTATTATTTATTGTAATTACCTATAATAACAGTGCAAATAAAAACTATTCCCAATGTGTACCTAGTGAAAATCACTTATTAAGTAGGGAAATGATGAATGAGATAATGTGTTTAGTGAACAGAGCATAGCAAGCAACATAATGTACTACTCATCAACATCAAGAAAGTTATGCTGATTAAAACATAATTAATTCTTTTCCAATCCTATCATTCGTTTTTGCTTTGAGCGTGCACAGTCGCATTTCGTCGTCCGGCAGTCTGTCTTACACTGGCACGATATGAGCTCGATATCTTGCAGACATATTGGATGGAGGTTTCAAGCTTGTGATGGGAATTAGGGAATTGTTATATAACCTCCAGCCACAGTTTTCTGGTAAGAGTAGGGTTCGGATCGGGATACTCGCAGTTTTCCAAATAAGTCTGGTAATTAGCTCTGTGTAGATGGTGCTTCTGACTTCTCTAGAAGGTGGTAATTAAATTACCACCGGTTTTCTCAAATGTTAAAAACCTAGACAAACTGAAATTACCAAGATATCAAGCTCATATCGTGCCAGTGTAAGACAGACTGCCTGACAATGAAATGCGACTGTGCACGCTCAAAGCAAAAACGTATATTGAAAGGAGTATGCCATATTAGAAAAGAAATATTTTAATCAGCATAACATTATGGATGTTGATGAGTAGTATATGTTGCTTGCTATGCTATGTTCACTAAACTCGATAATTCAATTATGTCAACATTATCTCATTGTTATTTTCTATTTTGTACAATGTGATTTACGTAAAAATAAGTAATTTTCATTACACCTTGGGAATAGTTTTTATTTGCACTATTATTAAGATTACAATAATACTTTGTTTTGTACATTGTTTCTATAATAGCTTAGCTTATATTACTTCTAATTTACTGGATGTGTAATATTATAATATGAATATCCTACTAATATTATAAATGTGAAAGTTTTTGGGTTTGGATGTTTGGATGTTTGTTCCTCAATCACGCAAAAACTACTGAACGGATTTGGTTGAAATTTGGCACACAGATATTAGATAGCCTAGATTAAAACATAGAATACTTTTTATCCCGATATTCCCAACGGGAACGGGAACCACGCGGGTGAAACCGTGGGCGGCCGCTAGTATGAAATTATATTACATCTGATATTATAATAAAAAAGTAAACACATATTAGATTTGTACTTTAATTTGTAAAAAGCACAGCTTTTTCTCTTAAATACTTATCATTTTCAAATTAATAGTGAAAACAGCGGTAAAAATCAGATTCGTACTTTCTTTACAGAATTGTTCACAACACAACTTGTTTGTTTATTATTGCACAACAATCACCTTTATATTTCTGGAAAGGTAATAAAATGGACATTATTTTTGTTATATATAAACATACAAACTAAGACACACTTATGTTTCTCTTTATTTAGTTATACCGGTAAATAAGAAAGAGTGGATGAAAAAACCCATATTTTTGTTAATATTTTAAAAACAACAATACTAAATTAGTAGGTTTCAATAGAATAATCATAGAACATTATATAACCTTTCAAATGACATATCAAACATTGTAATTGATGCAGTAGAACTCGATAAATATAGAAAAACTTGATGAAATAAAGAAGAAATTGAAAAAACTAGATGAGTACTTTCCTTACAGAATTTGTAACAACTTGTTTGTTTATTATAGCGCTACAATGATGTTTATATTTTTCTGAGAAGATATTAAAACAGACTTTATTTTTATTATAAACTTACAAACTAAGGTACACAAATGATTTTTTTAATTTAGCTTATACCTGTAACTAAGAATAAAATTATGAAAAAAAAATCATACTTTTGTTAATATTTCAAAAACTACAAGACTAAGTTAGTAGGTTTTAAAAGAGCAATCATAGACAGTTATACAAGCTTTCAAATGTCATATCAAACAACGAAATTGATGCAATAGAACTCGAGAAATGAAGAAAAACTTGTTACGGTCGGCCGCCATCTTTGTGACGTCACAGCTATGCGTGTCCCCACTTCCTCCTCTTAAAACCGTCAGTTTCGTGTTGTGTAGAGCACAAGGAACACATACATACCAGTTTTAGGTATATAGAAGAGAGTCCGACGAAAAATCTCAAAATGCTTCGTCGCCACCTAACTATACTAAAGTTTCCTCGTCTATGAGATGAAGCGAAGTTTCTGAAGGAAACAGTTACCCGCTTGTGCACTCTACAAAACCTTTATTGACTGGATTAGTAGACAGTATTTTTAAGGAGTAATTGATGTTATAAAATGTCGTGCCAATCGTTGAACTGTATTTTTGACGAAGTTTACATTAAAATGTTCAAAGTCAGACCAAGCCAGGCGCACTCCGTGTTTTAGGTATGAAACTACAAGTTGATGGCGGTTCCGTCATAAGTCAGAAAAGATAAGAGCTAGGCGATAGAAAGAGAGGCAACCATAGGTGAATAGGAAGGGAGCTCTGTGGGACCTGAATTGCACTTTATTGTGTCGGAGCAAGAGTCGGTATTTATTTAAATACTTGTACTATTATTTATTCTGTGGTCAGATGCAACATAAATTACATTATTTCTCCGATTTATTTAATTTGTTAAGCTTTCATTATTGTTAAAGTTGCGCAAACATCGCACCACAAGAGCCGTTGCCCGAGGAATTTCCGGCCGAGGCGGCTACCGACGAGCTGCCTGAAGACACGGTCAGTATACATTTGAACAAGAGTAATCGCTATATCTTTGTTTGTTTATCACCTAAAATTCGGTAAAAAAAATATTTTGATAAGTTACAGCTGAAATCACTTTTAGGTGAAGTATATCTCACGCGAAACGAATCTAAAATGGTGGCAATTATCGTGCCGTTTCACGCGGTTTATCGTTGGTTTTAGTTGTATCACTGAGATGGCACGATAACCGCTGCTCTATATTGCTGTTATTTTAGGTTCGTTTCTTTAATGACAAAATAACTTCAGTGACAAAAAAACCCAATGCCGCGAATTCAAAACAAAAATTTTTTTCGTCGAATGTAAAATTAACTGTCTTTAATACATTTCAGCCCGTCCAGCCAACGCTGAAATCTTCGGCCACGATCACTTTAGTGGCGCCCCCTCCGATAGAGTTGACCAAAGACTTAACCAAGGAGATAGTCAAAGAGCCGGCCAAAGAGGAAGAGCCCAAAGAGAAACAGAAGCCGCGCGTCGCTCTCAAGAAGAAGACCACCTCGCCCGCCAAGCTCAAGGAGAAGGGATCCCCCGACAAGCACGACGAGGCTAAGGTCAGTGGAACCACAGATTACATAATACTATAGTACAGATACCTCATCTCATACTAAAGAAATGGCCCGTCGTAAGGCGACTATCGGGGCGATTTAAAATGTTTTTCTTGTAGAATGCTAGATGGCGCTTGGCGCCGCTATCGTTACAGCATGCCTAGCACAGATAGCAACAAACTTTACCAAATTTTCAAAGAAACATCAAAATCTTTGAAACTCAAAAAGCAAAACAGTCTTATTAGTACAAATTATTGCCTATTGGTGTATTACTCAATTGTTATTGAAATTTGTTAAAAAAAACATTTTACTGTTTCACTACTTTTCCCGTGCCTTTGATAGTATAAATACGAAATTACTTATCTCTAAGCTCTTGTACTATGGATTTGACGATGCGTCAATCAAATGGTTTTCCAACTACCTCGAAGGACGTAGCCAACGAGTTGAGGTGTGCAATGAGGCTAGTGGGACTAGAGACGTCTCTACAGAAACCCCGGTAAACAGAGGAGTCCCACAGGGATCAATTTTAGGACCTATCTTGTTCATACTATATTGTTCTGATATTGCTCCTTTAATACAAAATTGTAAATTTCATATGTACGCGGATGATCTTCAGCTTTATATATCTTTTAGGCCAAAAGAGACAGCACGAGCAGTAGAAAGGCTAAATGAAGATCTGAAGCGTATAGCCAATTGGTCAGTAAAAAACAATTTAGTTATTAATCCGCGCAAATCAAAATGCCTCGTTATGGGCACAAAAAAGCAAATTCATGATATTAAAAACTTAGACCCGAAGGTGCAAGTTGGAGAAAGCTTAGTTGAACAAGTAGACGAGGCACGAAACCTTGGAGTGTTGATGGATGGAGGTCTGAAGTTTGAGAAACATGTGCAGGAAACCATAAAAAACTGTTACTACCGGTTAAAAGTTCTTTATAGGGTCAGACAGTATTTAACTACTGAGCTTCGTGTTTATTTTTGTGAGTCCTTAATACTGTCCAGACTCAACTACGCGGACACAGTTATTGGAGGATGTCTTCTTGCTCGTACAAAAAAGCTTCTTCAGCGAGTACAGAACGCATGTGCCCGCTACTGCTTTTCGATCCCCCGCAGGGCACACGTTACACCCTTTCTGAATTGTGGTGGTCTATTGAATATGGATTCGCGTTACAAATACCATCTTGCCAGTCTTCTTTTCGGAATAATTAAAGAGAAAAGTCCTTATCTTTTTGAAAAGCTTAGGTTTTCACAGAGGCCAACCCGAACAGCTGCCGAACTTATCCATACCAAACACACCACGGTTGCATTTCGTGGCAGTTTTCGTTACGCAGCCACACGATGTTGGAATAATATTCCCCCGCCAATCAGGAACTCCGTGTCAAGGCATACTTTCAAAACCAGATTTAAAGCGTACCTACTGGACTTACAAAAAAGATTGTAATACTATGTTTTGTGTTTTATTGGGCCTTTGTGTTTGCGCGTACTGGCTGCTCCAAAGATTGCTCGTAAAGTTACGGTGTTATTTGTTATTTTATGTTATTTATTACTGTGTGTTACCTTAATATAATAGGTTAATATCTTATAGTTCAATACAATTCAAGTACAACAATTATGGTGCTCCCTTGCTCTCCACTTTCAGGCAACCCTGAAAATCAGCGTCGTGGTGCAGTCACTATGTACCTCGACACAATGCTGAGTGGAAGCCTTTTTGGCACATGCTTGTCTTAAGAATAGTTTTAAGTTAATATTGTTTTTCTTATGTGCTAAATAAATATATTCTATTCTATTCTATATACAATTTTGCATTTGGTGATTTTTTTAAGAAACAATTTAAAAGTTTCATGATTTTTTTATCTGTATTTGAATATTACAAAAACAAATCGAAGCAGGTAGCGCCCCGTCTAGTGAGATAAATTTAAACAAATTCCAACATTAGTTTAAATTTACCTCACTAGATGGCGGTACCTGCTAACTAAGCCACATCTGATGAGACCCCATGGTAGAACCGAGAAGTAATCCCTTTCTCTTATCGTTTGACGATTAATGGCCACCTCTGGTGTTAGACCGCCTCCACACCGACAACAGGTGCCTTATTATATTAGTGCCTCGAACGTAGATATGTAATTATGTATCCAAGTAAAATGTACGTTCACGAATGACTGCCTGGAAAGTATCAGGCGACCAAAGACTATGAGACCAAGGCAACTATCCTAGCAACTCACCTTCCAGTGCGGTCACGGTGTATCCTAGCAAGTAACCTGGATAAATCTAGTCACCTGTCGGTACTTTCGCAGCCTTCGAGTTTATCAAGCCGCATGTAAGGCCTCTGACTTGGCTTAACGACTATTATCAGATGACAACAGCCGGGACCGACGGTTTAACGTGCCCTCCACGGAAGCGCTCAGTTGTAATGCCACTTAACGATCACCCATCCGACACCTGGCCGGACCGTTGCTTAACAAATGTGATTGAGTACGATCAGTCTGTCAAGCTCCGCTATGGGCGCTTCTGTCTGCATAGACCTTTATTCATTCGCAATTTCACAAAAGACTGCAGCCACTGAATATATAGTACTAAACGTACAGAAATCTATCTGCGCGAAGACAATCAAATAATAGGCTACTCTCGCTGCACGGCAATAAAGTACAATTTGAAATAGCAAAGCATTGCGTACTTATTATTGTATGCACCTTCTCTTTCTGTCGCGTTAGTCGCGTAGCTCTGTTTCAACCGATACACTACACCCCTCGTGCGCTGGCTCGACTGAGTCATCCGCGAGCAGAAGGCTAATATAAAAGTTTAAGCGCGGAGTGAGGCCCTCCTGCTGCAGCCAAATACGTGACCGAAGTTGGTTCAGCTAGAATTGAATCTACTAGAAAACTCCTAGAATTCTTGTTTGCCATCTGTAATGTTAAAAAAACATCTATATTTCTTGAATGTTGCAGCAACATTTCACGTTTTACACTGCTGCTAATTAATATTTGCATGCTATTGTTTGTAGCTGAGTAGGTGAAACTTTTCTAATAAGGTTCTTTCAAACCATTTGTACTTAATCCTAATTCTACCCTATTCAATCCTACATGTGAAAGTTTCTGGGTTTGGATGTTTGTTCCTCAATCACGCAAAAACTACTGAACGGATTTGGTTGAAATTTGGCACACATTATATAGCCTGGATTAAAACATAGGATACTTTTTATCCCGATATTCCCATGGAAACGGGAAACCGCAGACGGCCGCTAGTAGCAAATAAATAAATTCATTAATTCATACATACATTTTGATTGGTAAGGTGGAGGAGCCCAAACCGAGTGGCGTGTCTTCGGCCGCCGACAAGCTGACGTCACTGTCGCTGACCCAGCCCGCGCCGCTGCCGCTAGCCGGTAACCAGACCTTGACTAAACCGAAGAAACTTTCTCTGCCAGGTACGTTTCATCAAAAATCATTATTTACTTAAAGATCACTCATGTATTTATGAACGGCCCACTAATAGGCGTGACGACAGTATCAATCAAAGATTTAACTATTTTAGGGGATAATAGACATTAAAAGGATTTAATAGACTGAATTATTGACATACTCACTTTTGAAGCATACAATTTGTTAAGTTTGATTAGATGATCTGATAACAAACTGTTTTGATCATTCTGTTCTAGTATACACTTTCCATTTTCATATCTTGTTTTTTCACTCGCCAGACAGCGACACGTCCGCTAGTCGTCCTACCATCTCGTTGACTGCCTCGATATTGCCATAAGTCAATAAATCGACTAATAATTACCAATTTAAAAATAATCTGTGAAAATAAAATACAAATTAAGCGGGTTACGCTAACAGATTTAGTTTTATTAAGACATCTGAGATTAACTAGATTTTTAATAAATTAAACGATTAAAATACAACAATCGGCCATTTTGGCTGAAACACCAATCACAGCGCATGACGTCACGCCTAGGTAAACAAACTTCATTGTCACTGGGCCGCTCGAAATTTGTGTCAACCGAACGTCATGCTCTCATGTTTGGAACGCCGTCAAGACAATGTTTACCTAGGCGTGACGTCAGAGCGGCGCCATGACACCTGTGAGCTTTTTTCGCGCGCTATTATTTTTTTTTTTAAAAATGGCTTTGAACTTTGTTAAACTCCAGTTTATTACCGAAATAAAGTTTTTTTTCGTAAATAGTAAACGTGTACCTACATTACGGAAGAGGATTTCAAAATCATTCGTCATGCCTATTGTTTAATTTCAAAATCTGTCGCAATCGCTTTCATTTGACAGAACATTGATACTTATTTTTGGCACAAATAAAAACTTACCAAAGAAATGCAGCAATGTGTCACACCAATCTGTCACATGAAAGCGATTGCGATAGATTTTGAAATTAGACACAGCCCTCAGGTTCTGTAGACACAGACATTTCTAAGTTAGGTTATGCGCAACGATGAAAACCAACTCATTTTTTTTGTAGGCGGAAACGTAGGCAACTTTAAAGATCAATTTGAGAGGCGTGCGTCTTTAACGTCGGGTCAAGAAACTAAACGACCGGCGGCAAAGCCAGGTATTGTATTGCTTTATGTTATGATATTGATACCGCAGTTTTTTAAGTTATTGATGTATTAAAATAAAATGCTAACACTACCGAAATTAAACTCATTCAAATTTTTAAGAAAAATATTTTAATTAGTATGAAGAGTTTACACAGTTTGGAATATTATAATTTATAAAGCTACTATAGGAACGGCAATCCGTTTTGCGATAAAAACAATGTGATGAAAGAGCCACCGGCGGATGTATTCAGATAATGGCAAGATAATCTTGCTAATTCACAAATCGTCCACCAGTCGGCGTACTACCGCCAACTTGGCGCTAGTGTAGATGTAGACCTGTCATTTTGTTGTTTTCTATGTGTTTGCTATCAATTTTTGGATATTGGAAGCGATTTTTCGTAAATATCAATTTTTTCTTCCAACCCATTTTGGTTTTCTTCAATCTTTAATTCGTTTACTGTCTGACATCCATAACAATTAATTAGTATCAACCATTTTTAGATATAATTTTAAATAAATTGGAAAATCAGGAATAAATGCCCACACAAGGTCTCCGGTAGCAGTAGCACCACCAAGCGGGATAAATTTTGTGACATTCCGCCATTGCGTCTTCACATAATTAACGTATAGAGTATGTAAATTAATTTGATGAAATCAGTATATAGGTATTATCACAGATTACATAATACTATAGTACAGATACCTCATCCCATACTGGCCGTCGTAAGGCGACTATCGGAGCGATTAAAAATGTTTTTCTTGTAGCATGCTAGATGGCGCCGCTATCGTCGCAGCATGCTTAGCACAAATAGCAACAAACTTCACCAAATTTTCAACGCACAAAGCAGAACAATCTTATTAGTACAAATTATTGCCGATAGGTGTCACTCAATTTTTATTGAAATTTATTTAAAAAACCCTTCATTTTACTGCTTCATTACAATTTTGTTGTTGTTGTTGTTGTTTATTTATTTAAAAGACAATACAATACAATTTTAAACATAGTCTCACAAAACTTATTGCTAAGTTTGTCTGCGAGGACAAAGTCACGCTCAGATATACATTTGGCGATTTTTTTTTAAGAAACAATTTAAAAGTTTCATGACTATTTTTATCTGTATTTGAATATTACAAAAACAAATCGAAGCAGGTACCGCTATCTAGTGACGTAAATTTAAACTAATTCTAACATTAGTTTAAATATGCCACTAGATGGCGGTACCTGCTAACTAAGCCACATCTGTTGTTCCCAATGAGACCCCATGGTATTATTTATTATAACATTATCTGTCATCATTTGTCGTCAGCTGTGGAGCCAGTGAAGCCTCGTGCCGGTTTGTCGACGTCCAAGATCGCGAAGCCGAAGGCGCAGAGCGAGGACAGGGAGCTCACGCCCAAGCCCGACGGCAGCGTGCGCCTGCAGCAGATCGGCATCGAACCTGCACCGGTATATTCCTCTATTAATGTTGTTAATCATACTTCAACCTCTTACCCCTAATATTATTAGTAAGAGGTTGAAATATAATGAAGAGGAGATTGAGAATGAAGGGGATGTTCTAGAAGTAAATAGCGAAAAGAAACAATAAGAACTTTAAAAAAAAAAACAGTTTTTGGTGCACTTATCCATTCGGGTGCACCAGCTTTCAAAGCATTTTGCGGAGTGTAATCGGGGCTGTACAAGTTTTAAGTTTAGAACTGAATATGCATTAACAATTCGGTGCATTTCCAGCTGTTTTTTCAATACGAAAAAAATAGAACGGAATAATGTATGCAAAATGCAAAAATATTAATAGTTGTATTGTCTATACCAGACTCCGGTAGAGGAACCAAACCGTGGCGGCGTCAAGAAGACCGAGAGCGAGCCCACGCACGCCTCCGCGCCCGTCGACCCCTCCGTGCTGCTGCAGGACGCCAGAAGGTATGTCATGTGGACCTTAATCAAAGAAAATATAAAATAACGTGAAAAGAAGCGACACTTGCGCATGGGTGCTGTAAAAGTGCTCACGGCTATGTGTGAGTGCGCCGGGCGAGCGCGGGGGTGCCGCATAGCCATCGGGGCGAGGAATCTCCTCCGCAGAGGCACATGAGTAAAGAAAAGGACCAGAGACAGCTTCTTAAGAACGTGAAATTCAAACTTGCAACTAACAAATACGCAATGCCCATAGATTGTCCACTGGCTGCAGTTGTCAAAACAGGTTTTTTCCGGTTTTTCCGCGTATGCGACAAGCGGCCAGTGGACACGCACACATGCCCCGCGTGCTTGTGGTAGTGCAACCGATTCGCGCGGTTGTATGAAGCTTTGTCTCTGGTCCTTTTCTTTACTCATGTGGCGGAGGCACGCGCTATTAGGCTTGCCTAGTTCGCTCGGACCGCGCAATAGTACATACAATACAGGTACGACAAACTATAGCCAACCCTAGCACAAGTCGTGACGCCTCCGACGTAGCCGCCGCCAAACTGGCGCCAAGTTCACACATACAGGGAGTGACGCCGCTGTGCCTTAATGCAATGCGGTAAGGTCCAGTGTTGAATGCTGCACCGGACGCAGTCTGTAGAAGAGCGCATGCCGCTAATGCCTTAAGGTCAAACCGCACTACAGCGGAGCGGCGCTGCGCGGCGCGGCACTGCAGCGGAGCGGCGCGGCGCGGCCAAATATTGTTTCTATTGATTGCAATGATGCAAACCGCACTACAGCGGAGAGGCGCGGCGCGTAACGGCGCGGCGCTGCAGACTTGGGTGCGAAATAATATTTTGTCGCGCTGCGCCGCGCCTCTGCTGCTAGTGCGGTATAGCCCGCGGCGCGGCGCGGCCGAATATTCTTCATAATCGAGCTTCAGTCTATAGAGGGTATTTGGAAATATCTATTTCTACTGATATTTCAGTGTACAAATTTTGATTAAATTACAAAGTGGTATTTTACGTGATCATTTTATAAATCATCATAATCGTAACTCATCACAAATAAATAAATAAAAAATGTGAGGATGTGTTGCTAAATCGTTGCTTGGAAATTCGTTCTAGGGAACGCGTGACCGAGCGTTCCCTTTTCGTTCGTGCGTCCAACTTCAATGAAATCTTGCTACGTCTGTCAATTTGAGCCCCGCCGCGCTGCTCCGCTGCCGCGATAGTGCGTTTAGGAGAGGCCGCGCAGCGCCGCTCCGCTGTAGTGCGGTTTGACCTTTAGTTACATCTGCTGAAATATTAAGTTAATCTATCAGAGAACAAGTGCCTGTTTACAGTTGCGTGCGGCGTGGCATTGGACGTTTTTAACCGTTTATAAAGAGGCGGGGCGCGTTAAACACAAACATATGGCAATGTACTATCGATAACACTTCCGCTCCTTTAGTACCCGTAAGGTTAAAATTGCTTGCACGCCGCGCCATCGCTAAAATACGTTTAGTTCGTGCAGGGGCGATACGCGTGCACACAATTTTTTCTGCAACGTGGCAAAGCACGTGAGTTATGTATTGCACGATTTTGTTTATAAAGACGCGGGTCGTGAAGAGTAGCGGTGCCCGCTGCTGTTATCGCTTCAGGCCGAAAACTGACAGTACGCCGCAGGCATCGCCGCGTGCGTAAATTATGTTTGAATTTAGTGCGAGTCGTACCGCGCGCGACGCGTCTCCACAAAATTGTGTATTACTATATTTTACATCATACTGCTCTGCAACTAGGATTTACTTGTATAGTAAGAGGCCGTGTAAGTTGGCATGTGCAACACAGTGCATTGTTTAGATAGAACGTTCCATTTTCAAATCACTTTACAATTCAAGCATGGTGAATGCTTTAACTGTAAAGTACACTTTACAATTCAAGCATTTAAAACTCCTTAGTGAACCAATCTCTTTTCTTATATTATAAACTGTGGAAACTTTTTACTGAAAAAAAAAACAATAAATATGGCGGCATTTCATTTCCGTTCAAGGCTATGCAAAACTCCTTGGATTTTGATTTTGATTTTAATTTTGATTTTGATTTTTAATTTATTTTTGTTTTTATTTTTATTTTTATTTTTATTTTTATTTTTGTTTTTATTTTTATTTTTATTAATTTTTTTTTTATTTTTATTTTTATTTTTATTTTTATTTTTATTTTTATTAATTTTTTTTTTATTCAATTTACCTCGCATGAATGATGTAAAGTAGTATGCTTACCTCGGTTGTAAGTAGCTATTACACCCTCGAACTATATTCGCCCTCGCTCGCTTCGCTCGCTCGGGCGTCTAAATATCTCGGGTGCACTCGATCCATTAGCGCCCTTTGCGAGCTGCGCTCGCACGGGCGCCAAATTGGATCTTGTTCTGTAATAGCTCACTTACGTCCCTTGTGTAACAAACTACTATTACATCATACTGCTCGGCAACTAGGATTTACTAGTATAGTAAGAGGCCGTGTAAGTTGGCATGTGCAACCCAGTGTTGGGCAAAATGTAATTAACTACAAATTAACAATTACAATTACAAATTGTAATTGGCGACTTCAATTACAAATTACTTGAAATTATTAAAAAGTAATTCAGTTAACAATTACAATTAGTAATTGTAATTGTTAATTATAATTACCCAACTACTCATATAATTTATTTTAAAGTTAAGGTAGTATTTTAAATAATACGATAATGAGATGCGCAAATGAGATGCACGAGCGATTTGTGTATGTGGTAGCGAAACCACTGGGTTGCGTTTTGTCGTTTTGGGTGAAGTTGTTTGGTTAAAATTTTACCCGTTTTAGTTGCTACCAAACCACGGACCGATCGAGTTGTTTTTATAACCTCTTTAGGTACAAAGTTTTCGTTTTCCATTTGGAATAGGGATAATTCAAATTTTCCTTTAGACTTAAATCAAATAAAAATCTGTATTTTGAAGAGAAACCATGAGCTTTTTGAAACTTAGACAAAAGACATCAAAATGCAAAATAATGTCAAAATGACAATGACATTATTTTGTAAGGATAAACGTCAGAGCGTTTTTCCACCATCTATTTTGATGCTTGTTGCGCTCCGAGCCACGGAACGGATGAAACTACGCTCTGACAGCTGTCAGAATAAAATTTCACCGAACCTCGGGCCCTACTAATTTCCTCGTTTCTACTAATTTTCGTTCGTCAAATGTATGAGATGTCGAACGAAAATCAGTAGAAATGAGCGCTCGACGCCAGCCGAGCGATTCAAAAATAGAGCCCCACGGAAAGGCTAGAGCGCGCACCAGAGTGCGCTCGATTGCACTCGAGCGAAGTCACGGAACACACCCCTGCTAACGACGCACTGACGCGACGGGTGCGACGAAAAGAGGAGAGGTGCATGCGAGGAGGCGCGAGAAGGGATACCTGTGTTCATTAACCAGCCACACACACACACACATGCACTAAAAGCATCGGTTGTGATTTGTGATATGCTGCGTGCGGGCAGCAAGCGATCAACAGCTCAATTTTATTTATATTTTATGTTAAGTACCCAAAAAAAGTAATTGAGTAATTGTAATTACAAACTAATGTAATTAGAATTACTAGTGATTTATGTAATTGCATTATATTAATTTCAATTACATGTAATTTCAATTAAAGTAATTCAATTACTTTTCGTTTAATTATTAATTGAATTACAAAAGTAATTAATTACGCCCAACACTGTGCAACACAGTGCATTGTTTAGATAGAACGTTCCATTTTCAAATCACTTTACAATTCTAGCATAGGTGATGAATGCTTTAATTGTAAAGTACACTTTACAATTCAAGCTATGACAAACTCCTAAGTGAACCAATTTCTTTTCTTATAAAATGACGAAACTTTTTACTAAAAAAAAAACTATGAAAATTCAAGCTACGCAAAACTCCTTGGTCAAACAATTTTTTTTTTTCATAAAATGATAAGATTCATTTGGAAGCGCCAAAAAAATCAGCTGTTTTACATTTCGATGGAGTAGGCATTTTACTTTTGTATGGAACAGCAGATTTTTTTTCGTGATTTCGAGGTTGGTCCCGTAATGAAAGTTGTTCAGTTTGATGGTCTGATCAACCCCACGAAGGTTTTTAATGAACTAAAAATATCCTTGTAAATGTTTTATTTACGTCGCATGAATGTTGTAAAGTAGTATGCTTACCTCGGTTGTAAGTAGCTATTACACCCTCGGACTACTATTTTATTATTTTTGTAGAAGTCTTCAAAACTCAATGGCGAAGCTGGCTGAAGAGAAAGCTGGTGAAGAGCACCGCAGGCGCGCGGCCCGCGATATTATCACCACTGCCATACGTACAGGTTGGGCTTTTTGAATAGGTTACCATTAATTGTTCATTTAATTATTGTGATATTCCGAGTTTTCTTGTAAGCGAATTTTCATGCAAGTTTTTGTTACGGATATTAAGCGCTGAGCGAGAGATGGGGAAATATTATTGCGTCAAGTAGTATTGAGTGAGGTTCCGGATCCCTGTTTCTTTAAAGTCCTAAATGTGCTGTGTAAATAATAATAAGCTGTATTGATGCATAAGTAATAGATATTGGATCCCCTGATATGCCTTTGGATCCAGTGTCTGTACAACTGACAATGAGGCCGTCCTTTACAACTGTCAGGATGCAGTTGGCGCTCTCCCGAACCCACTTCCAACGCCCACTCCTCCATTTTTGTCCAGCGCTTAAGTTCCAAACTGTAGGCCGATAGTTGGAATCATGAAGAAGTATGCAAGTGCGTACACTACAACGATTTGGTATCGGCTGATTCTTCATATAAAACCAACTATCGGCCGATAGAAATTAGAAAGTCTGCAGTCTGCGGGCACGCTAAGTGAGTCTCTTGGCAACAGTGTGTTAGTGAAACTTACCGTTTGTGTGTCGTAGGCAAGCCGCCAGTTCCGTACGGGCGCTCGTCGTCCGCCGGAGTGACGGCGCTGGCATCGCCGCCTTCGCCCGCCACCGCTCCCGCCACCGCGCCCATCGGCGCCTCGAGGGTGTTCCGCACGGAGGCGCAGCACCGCGTCGACGATCACAGGAACAGGTATGTGGTTATTATACTCACCAGTGTGTGGTATAAACAAGCCGCTGTTTCCGTACGGGCGCTCGTCGTCCGCCGGAGTGACGGCGCTGGCATCGCCACCCTCGCCCGCCACCGCGCCCGCCACCGCACCCGTCGGCGCTTCTTCGAGGGTGTTCCGTACTGAGGCGCAGCACCGCGTCGACGATCACAGGAACAGGTATGTGGTTATTATACTCACCAGTGTGTGGTATAAACAAGCCGCTGTTTCCGTACGAGCGATAGTCGTCCGGCGAGTGGCATCGCCCGCTACCGCTCCCGCGCTCGTCGGCGCTTCTTCGCGAGTGTTCCGGACGGAGGGCACAGCACCGCGTCGAAGGTCACAGGAACAGGTATGAGGTTATATTGATACTACCTAGACAAACGGCCAGTCCCATAGGAGCGGTAAACTTTGGCGAACGAGGCGTGGCGGCCCTAGTATCGTTGCCGTCCCCTGTTGCGCTAGAACGACTCTTCAAGGAAACCGTACGGAGAACATCATCGCACCACATGGAAGACAATCATCGTGTGGTAATGGGATATTTACATCGGTGATTAAAGCCGCACAATTTTCGCCGCACAACGAAAATCTACCGTGTAAATGACAATTCGGCTAAGGCCGAAAGTGACTGAACAATATTATTTGATCCAATGGCCAAAATTGGAACTACGTTATGATTACATATTGTTACATCATTAAAGTACTTGACGTCAGCGACGCCATCGCCTCGATTCAATTTTGGAAACGATTTGTTAGGTGACTATAGGTGGACCGGTTAAATGAGTGAACCGGTTGTTCACCGTTAACTAAGACCTGTCCAGTGCATATTTCGTCTCTTGTGTATCGCCCGCCGCCCGCACCCCTCGCGCTCCCCGTTGTCGCCTGCCCCCTGCGCCACTGCCCCGCAGGAGAAGACTCATTTAACCGGTCGGTCTATAAAGTCGACCGTCACAAGTGACTAAAATCGACTCATTATTTGTGGGTCGCTATGGGCTATATAGCCCATAACACTGTAGCGACGTAATCGTATTATATTATACGGACACGGACATGCACAAACAATCGATTTAAGATTTCAAACATATCAAATATTTCAAATATCATAATTTTTTCAATGTAACACAGCCATGTCAAACATGCGAAGTGACCCCGCAGCAACTCCGCTCGAGAATGTATGGTGTGCACAGATTGAAATAGATTAAAATACATCGTTTTGTACCGCAAGTGCTCTGAAGTTATTCCCCTTTGTCGTACAAAGCCAAAATTATTGCCTCATTCGCCGAGGCCGTTGCTAATAAACCACCGTTGGTTGACCCAGGGGCGTGTCAGTGGAGCGCATCATCCCCATCCAGGTGGCGGCGTCCCCGCCGTCGTCCCCGCCCGCCCCCGCGCCCGCGCCGCCCGCCGCCACGACGCCGCCCACGCCCACGCTCGCACCCACCACGCCCACGCTCACCAGGCCCGCCAGACCTAGTCAAACCCCGCTCAGGTAACTATCGTATTTCAAAAAAGTTATTTACTTAAGAATATGTTCTGATATCGAAACACTACGAAAACAACAAGTCACTGAAAAACATTCCGTTATCCAAATTTAATATTCAAAGGGCAGAAAAGTCACTATGAAATGTAAAAATTTCAAGATAACAAAGTTTTAGTCACCCTTCCGATAACCTACTTTGCTTTTTATAAAAAAAATAACAAATATTTACTGTCTGAACCGTCACGCTTCCCTGTGACCCGATTATTTTTCCACAACCATTAAATATGAAAATTTATAATATGATAAAATTTAAATCTTGAAATTTTTTATTAGCTTTACTCGACGACCTCCATGGTCGAATGGTTTCTACATCGGTTTTCAAGGTGTCGCCATTTCTGAGGTCCCGGGTTCGATTCTCGGCTGGATCAATTTAGAAAACGAACTTTTCTGTTTCATGTGAAGACCCCAACAAGACGGACACGAGTAAAAGAGAATATTTAAATTAATCTTTTATAATATTGAAAGGCGCGTTTACAAGTAGAGTGCGCGGCGACGATTGCCCGCACCTACAGTTACACAATACAAATTAGTTCGGTAATATGAACCCGTAGGAACATACTGTGCCCTACATTTTCTATATTGGCTCAGGTCTGTGTGTTTTTGATACCGCCGTTGTCTCCGATTTCCATAAAACAAGTGCTTTAACAACTTATTTTGGAATTAGAGCAATGTTTGTGATGTTGTCTAATATTTATTTATTACGATACGATTTATTTCCAAGTCTCGTCACAACATTTTTCCTAACGCCAAGGGAAACAATTTCTGATGAAGAAGTAAATGATAACTCGTGTATATTGTAGGCGGCTGGTATCAAATGAGTCGACCGCGAGCGAGGCGTGCTCGTCGCCGGGCGAGCCGATCAAGAAGTCAGCGCGCGAGTTCATCATCCCCATCGCGGTGGAGGGCAAGGGCTACGTGACGCCGCGCCAGCGCAGCCTCGAGCCCGACGCCGCCTCTGCGACCAGGATACAGCGCACGCCCAAGCCGCGCCGCATCAGGTAATGTAACGGGTGGCCCATTTACAGTGTTAGTATCTGGCAACCCTAACTTTGACACCGGTTTTCAGATTGACTTGTAAAAGCGCGCGCTCGAAGCGTAAGTTTTTGCTAATTTTGAACTTGGAGCAGTACACGGTACAAAAACGCGCTGTTATTGTGCAGCTGTCCATTCAAAACAATTTCTTAATCACCGGCAATTTTGCCAATGCCGATTTTCGAAGGCCAAAATAAACGATTTAACTCTTTACAGCAAATAATTTGTTTTTCTTTTTTAATTAGTAACAAAACAAAAGCTAACACTTTAATTAGACCACACAATCGCAGAAGTTGCCGCTCTACCACTTTGCAAACAAAATATGTGCACACTACGCGGGTTATGCCATACAGGAGCCACCCTAAGACGGCAACAGTGCCATGCGCAAAAGCGATTAGTCTCTATTTTGATTTGAATAGGTTTTTATTGTTTTTATTTTAAGCAAATAAATGATTATGATTACGTCGTTAACGGAATCAGATTTAGCCTTTTGACAGAGCGCCGCCCTCTGCGACTGTAAATTGTTGCTATGAGAAGAGCGATGGCTACGTGACGTGACGCAAAGTCAAAACTAGTCTTTTCAACCACTGGAAAAATAAATAATTACTAGCAAAATAATAATTACACACTAGTATTTACAGTTGACACATTCAAGACTACAAATAGAGATTAACTCATCGAAAAAAGGACATGGTAGTCATTGCCGCGCCTGCTTTGCATAACCAAAGTACTCTTGAACTAAGCAAATAACCCATGAATTTTTAATGATATAATTCATTGCAGATTTTTTTTTTTATTTATACTGGCACGTTTCGCTGCACATACATTTCTGTTAGTATATATGTTACGGCTAATACCCGAAGTGCGGCTAAACCTATCTTTAGCCGGCTAAAACTAGGAGTAGCCGCTAGCTGTTGGCTAAAACTAGGTGTAGCCGATTTGCTCGCGGCTAATACTAGGTGTAGCCGGCTAAAACTAGGTGCAGCATGGGATATAAAGAAAGTTTTTTCTGTTGTCTGTTATAAAAACCTCGAAATTTAAGGCTCACGCTCCGCTGCGCTTCGCGCTCGCCTTAAATTTCTAACCTAACCCGGGACCTACAGGAGTAAAGCAGATGGTTACACCTAGTTTTAGCCAACAGCTATCGGCTACACCTAGTTTTAGCCGGCTAGAACTAGGTTTATCCGCACTTCGGGTATTAGCCGTAACATATACATACTTATTTCACTATAAAATTTCACCTATGATCACTTTTAACTTATAATATTTGAATTCTTTGCAGCAGTCTTGTTAGTGGAGGCGAATCAGAAGAAGAAGACGATATGCACATGCATAGGCTGCGGTAAGCATTGCAAAATGAACCTTATTGTAGCTCAGCGATGACTTGGCATTCAACATAGACATCCCATTTCTTCCTATTTTTAGTGATTTCTTGCCACTTGGTCGCTTGAATCTGTTAGTCTGATTTCGCCATTTTTTGCTTTTTGTCCGAATTCGTCTGCATGCAATCTCCTTTCTCATGGGAATTCCGGAAAAATGGTAGCTTTATGTCCTTCTCCGAGGTTCAACGTATCTCCATTAAGGCGGCATTATATGCAGAACTAGCGCCACTCCTGCAAAAAAAAAATACCGTGTAAATACACAATTTCTTACAAATCCAAGCTGATGGTCCCCTCGCAAAAGATCAATTGTTATTTACAAACACATTAGCTCAGTGACAAATAATTGTTTGCAGTTTTGGCGGTATGTTTTTCGTCGAGAAAAACTACAGTAATTTATCTGTCATTAAGTGGGTGTTTATATAAATAACAATTGATATTTTGCGAAGGGCCACATTCAGCTTCGATTTTTAATAAATCGTATATTTACACAGTAGCAGTGGCGAAGGGTCCATACATGTCGATTCCTATCAGCTTCCCTTTTAGAAATTCTACCCCAGTAATCCACCATACAGTTCAGAGATTTTTTGGAGAAATTATTGGTCCGGCTTGCCTTTGCCACATTTTGACTCCTCGCCACTGCACAGTACTCATTTTTTTGCGGGAGTAGCGCTAGTGTTGCATATAATGTCGCTTTAATTAAGTAGTTTAGGCGTGTAAGGGCTGATTTTTTAATCCTCAGATAACTGATATCAGTCAGTTAAATTATAATGCGAATAACATAAAAGTCATTCAAAAAAATTGACAAACAAACATATGACAATCATTTTAAATTTGGCGGCATAATACGTTATCAATCGAATAAAGCTTTATCTGGGCATTGAAAAATCAGCCCTAAATGACACAGTTATCTTTCACATTAATGATAATAGGTGGGAGGGATTAACTGACATAAGTGCATTATTTAAGATCATCTCGAGCGGCGCGCGCCGAGTCCGTGAGCTCGGGCGAGGAGGACGAAGAGGACGAGGGCTTCCACCTGCTCACTGCTGAGAACCTGTTCTCCACGCTGCTGCACCGGGTATGTCACACTGTTGTAATGTGTTTATGAACTCTTGGGTGAATCTACGGGCGTTTTGAACACCGTCGTTCTCCTTTCTATCCCCATTTTAAAGTAAGAAAATTCCACGTTGGCAGTGACGATAAATAGGTCCCAGACTAGTAACGTTTAGCAACATAAGTTATATAACTATTTTTCCAATCTATCATGAAAATTTTCAATGTCGAGGACAATGACGGCGTTCAAAACGCGCGTAAATTCACACTCTTGCTGACCGTGCGTTCACACAGCGGATCCGTATTTGCAGGATCGTTTTTATGGATCTGTCGCTACTGGATGTGATGTTCACAACGCATATACAGTATGCGTTGCTATGGATACTGTACATATACGGATCCGACAAAACGGGCTTGTTAAACGGATCGCTGTGTGAACGGGCACTTTCTGTTGTAATTTATTTATGAATTCTTACAAGCATTATGTTGACTTAAGGGTGCCACTAGCGCCACCAGTAAGAAAAAATCATTATAACGAAATAACAACGTTTAATAAAATTCTGATAAATATAGGAACTAGTATTAGTTATAAATAAACTACTTATGTAAGCGTATTTTCCTGGATTCTATGTGCTCGTGTAGTTATAATCAGAATTAACGCCTAAGTGGCCACTTGGTGCATAGTTAAGGGTTGTACCAAACTGTTAATTTTCTTCAGTCGATTTTCATCTTTAACGTTTTGGCAGTAAGGTTTGTATCCCAAGTACTGCTGTCTGCTGTTTATGCTTCAAAGTTAGTGCCTCTTGTTTACTTTTTGTAATAGGGATATATGTACATCAACTGTAAGTTAATAACACAGAGTTAATTAGACCCTGGTTAACGAAAGATGAGACTGAAGCCACGTATTCACTAGGGCACAAAGTCGCTCGACATGTCGCGAGTAGTCGCGGGCCGTTTACGTGCGACTCTCCGGCGACAATGTCCGTCGACATTTTGCTCGTCCACATACCAAAGTTGTAGTCGCGATGTAAGTACACTACTGCCAGAGTCGCGGATGTCGGTCGAGGAACACAGAGCGACACGCGTCTTTCAAATGCCGTCGGGCGACTGTCGAGGGACACGAAGTCGCGCAACGTCGACACGTGACGTTTCTACTGATTTTCGTTCGACAAATCAACTCAAATGTATGAGATGTCGAACGAAAATCAGTACCAGTCGAGCGATTTAAAAATAGGGTCCCTGTCCCGCGACTCGTAGATGTCACCGGCGATGTCGAGCGATGTCTCCCGCGACGTCGCCCGACACGTAGATTTCGTGTTGAGCGACAAGGTCGCGGGACAAATGTCCCCTAGTGAATACGAGGCATTATGTGAAATTTTCCAATTAAATTAACGCTCAGTTAGAGGTTAAGTTATTGGAAACTGACCCTTGAAATAAGGCACAAAATTAGTTCCTTTTCCGACCGAGTCTTTCGTTGACCAAACTATCAAAAGCGACCCGCTTTTACCTTATTTTCAATCGATGTTGCACAAAAAATATCGTAGACTGAAGCACAATAAGGTGTGTTTCCCCGTGCGCAGGTGCGCGCGCTGACCAACCGGCTGAACGGCGAGGAGGGCCCGGGCTTCCCGCAGCACCCGCACTCGCTGTTCAACAACCTGCAGACGCCCTTCTTCAACAGGTCGCCGCGCTGTCTCTACGCCCGCGAGTGGCTTATTAATACACCATGGACTGAGAAACGATCACTTGAACTTAGCTTATGAAAAATTAACAGCTTAGTTCGCAACTTTTTTTTCATGCTGAATTATTCATGTGATTCTATGTTTAACTGTATATTATGTTACGGCTAATCCACAAAGTGCGGCTAAACCTAGTTTTAGCCGGCTAAAACTAGGTGTAGCCCATAGCTATTGGTAAAAACTAGGTGTAACCGATCTGCTTTACTCCTGTAGATCTCGAATAGGTTAGCTCACGCTCCACTGCGCTTCGCACTAGCCTTAAAATTTGTGGTTATTTTTTTTACAGACAGCAGAAACAACTTTCTTAATACTACCCCATAAGTTACTCCCCCTTGCTAGAC
The DNA here is from genome assembly GCA_928269145.1 of Agriphila tristella. Lineage (NCBI taxonomy): Eukaryota > Metazoa > Arthropoda > Insecta > Lepidoptera > Crambidae > Agriphila > Agriphila tristella. Next base: position 20,713,088 of record OV743436.1, on the reverse strand, counting down.
AAAGAAAGCTGGCCCTAGTTTTACCCGACGAGCAAATCGGCTACACCTAGTTTTAACTAGCCGCACTTCGGGTATTATCCGTAACATATACATATTAATCCTGTGATTCTATTCTATACAATATTCTTGTTATCAACTTAGTCCATGGTTCACATCATACTCATTTTATATTTTCTTTTTTTCCATACAATAGTGCCATATTTTACTGTTTAATAATTTAAAACTGATCAAGTGATCACCAGTTGAAAACTTTTCATTGTCAACTTTATAATTGGTTTAATGTAAGCATGTAATTTTCAATTTTTACCCATATTTCATCCGACTAAAATATTAATATGTTAATTTTATGCATGCAGCCCCCACTTACCAAGGAGACACCTGTTGTGAGTATACTTTTATTTACTTGTTATTTTTCGTCTCTAATATAAGTTTAATAACATTAGATCATTTTACACCCAAACGGTCATAAGTTGTCATAAACGTTGTGTTTTTGTTGTACATGCAGCCACCATAAATATCTGGAAAACAAAAGAAGTATCTCGGAATCGTAAGTTCAAGCTCTTAAAACAAAGTAACATTCCTATAAACAATAATGAATGTCGTACGACAATCGAATAAACCGGATCTTTGCAAAAATCCTAGGTCGATTTTAGCAAACGTCCGTGCAATTTTTAGGAAGATTGTAAAAATCGTAGTATGTCTCGCACATTGGAAACTTAAATGCTGATTGGATAATCTAAGAGTTAATTTATAACATCTTCACTGTGATTGGTCAGAATATGACTCTTAAAAAGAAGACTCTGAAAAAGTCATACGGTTAGGTTAGAACTGTGACCAATACCGTACTTCTGGTGCACCCCTTTTGCGATACTCGGGTAAAAATATAACACTGATAATAATCACTACAATAACAAAGGACGCAGCAAGTAATCGTTAGCCAATCAGAGCGTCCCTCAGTCCATAGCGTTGACGCCAGCCAATCGGCGTGCGCAAAGTTCAGGCCATTCGCGTTTTACCATAGATACGCTGGATTTTTGTAAAAAAGTTACTTGGAAGATAGCAATCTGTCTTAGATTCTAATTATCCGATCCTTTCCAATCACACTAAGGGTTATTACAAAGATCCGATTAGTACGAATATCCTACGACATACATAACCTAAGTTTTCGCTAAACATCTTTACTTTGTGAATTTCTCTATCGCCTTTACAAATGTGAATTTGTTTTGGTAAGTTAGTTAACCATTTAAAGATACCACATGTTTCGGCAGTAGTTTGTAGTTGAACTTATTAGGGCATAACGTTCATTGATTTATGCAAAGCATGTTACAATGATTATACCTATGTACTGGCTGAGTACTTTTCGTTCATCGAATATTCGTCTCATTGGCTCGATTCAGCTTAGAAACAAACATTGTATAAATGACCTATTTCATCGTTTTCAAAATTCACTCGCACACTGAATATCATATTTTGACACTATTCAATAGCTTTTGTATTAAAAATCACCTGTGCTCAAAATCAAAATAAGTCAAAACTTAATAACTGCACTTATAAAAATCGTATTCATTGTGTGAGTGCCTCTACTATTGAAAACAGAAAATAAGTACATACCATTCGTATTTCAGCCGTGAGGGGTGGGGCGCGCGCGACCTGCACGCGAATTTCGACTCTATGTTCAACAAGCCGCGCCCGCTGCCGCGAGGTGAGTCGCACGCACCGCCGCATCGCTTGTCGGGAAACGTTGCCACTATCACACGCACTGTCGCACCTACACCGCTACATTATGAACTGTAAACTCGCTGGTTACGTGGCTTTGCAATCATTATGAGAGTCCCTGTTTTGGTTACATTTTCGTCTGTTCGGATCGGATCTGTATTTTTTATATGAAAAATTAAAGTAATCTGCACTATCAAAATAAAATTTGAAATCAATCAGCTGAATGCAAAAATAAACGAACTTTGTACATTATTCAGATGCACTGGCGAAAAAATCTCTTTCGCCAATGTTTAAAATAGTTTTTTCTTTTAAATTAAAACCATTTCGAATTAGTGTTTAAAATCAGCCAAACATAAAGCTTTTCCAAATTCACTTTGAGCATGAAAATTTTCATTATATTTGTACATTCGCACAACCACCAGTAGTTAGCGCTCAGGCGGGCTGCCCCGGCTACCGGACTCACAACAAAGCTAGCTTGCACTAAAATTAATAACTGACCACCATTACACGACCTCAGCCCGCGTCACACTCGAATCGATTACCACGTGTCTGATACTTGCGACGTTTTCCATTCGTACATTCGTGCGTAATATGATGTCGTATATAATTGACTATGCATCCTAATATAGTCCATTATATAACTGTGTGTTTTTCCAGATTTCATTAACATGTTTTTTATAAATAATCAATAATTTTAACCTTTTTTTTGCATTGTAGTGTTATATTGTATTCAAATTGCATTCTTTGTGCAGGTGTTGACTTTCTCCTACCCGCTAACACTAGCAGGAAAATGTTGCGTTGCTATCGAATATCATAAAGTTGTTTTATTCATCTTGTAGTCAAATGCATGTAATGCGAAAAGGCATTTCATTTATCGCATCGCCTCTGGCAATACAGTAATTTAGTACTATTTATTTTTATGTCAAATTCTCAGTATAATTTCAGCAAAATTTAACTTCGAGCTAATATCGTTTACAGACCGACCGTTAATCGATTAGTTTGGAACGTGATCATAGTATACATGTGTAGATAGTGGATGTGGTAGCACTCTATGTATCGTGCGAGTTCTGGTCACTCGCACGAGTGTCCGATAGCAATCATGATACATGAGCTATGACACGCCGCGCTCTCGAGCGAGACAACTTATCTGCAGCCAGACTAGGACAAGCGTGTCGCTCTTGCGGTCGCGGGGAGGGGGGAAGGTCTCGATGGGGAAACGGGGGAAGTGAATGAGGATGGCGAGCAGCAGCAGCGGTAGTGAGGTTGTGTTGGTGTGGTTGCAGTTGGGTTGCGCGTTACACTGCATGCTCCGACCAAATCTTCACTTCACAGCGGCACCAGCGCCAACCACAAACCCGCCACAAACGCCACACAGGAATAGGTACTAAACTCTATTTATTTTCTTCATATTTTATGTGTTTTTTTTGTGTTCCGCACCGTACGTCGCGCCCGTTTACCAGAATAGAGATGCCTTTATATATTTTGTGGTATACTATGCTGATGCGATTAGTCTTTTTGAACATTCTGGTAAATAGTAATATCGAAAGCAACATTTTAATGCATATTTTTGTGTTTTTCGCATACTTAAAGCTTAGTTTGACCTAATTCGATCACTCCTAGCGTAGCTCCTAGATACTAATGATTATTAACAGACAGCATCGACGTTCGTATTAATCGTCGCATTAACGTTAGCCAAATTTCTCTCGAATTCCCCGGCCCCGCAACGGAGGTCCTCGAGTTTCGAGGCGGGGCCCGGCGGACTCCGTGACCGACCGCCCGGCGCGCGCCCCGCACGATCGAAACGTGTTTTTCGGTTACGTTGCAGGTAGTAGTAAGAGGGGCGGCAAACGGCCGGCCGAGGCGCTCGACCTGTCCGACCTCGACCTGAGCTCGATCCAACTGTCGGAGCGGGAGATGCGCGCGCTGTCGGGGCTCACGCCCGCGCTGTCGCGCCGCCTGCAGCGCCAGCTGCTGGCCAGCCTGCCGCCCGCCGCCGCGCGCACGCTGCGCCGCACGCTGTCGCTGCACGACCCCGCGCCCGCGCCCGCCCCGCCCGACCCCGCCCCGACGGCCTCGACGATCGACGACCGCCCGAAAACGACAGAAGACGGCGACCCGACGGCCCCTAGCGAAAAATCTGAACCGACGACGCTGCCGCGCCCCGACATCGAAGCTTCCCTTTCGCCACCGAGAGTTCGCTCCCCCGAGTCTCCCGATATGGAGTCGGTGCGACAATTCTGCACGTTGCCGCGGCTGCGCCGTCGGACTAAACCGGCCCCAGAGGCGTCCCCGCCGCGCGAGGCGAAGTCGCCGCCGCGGCCGGAGCCGGAGCCCGAGCGGGAGGCGGCGCCGCCCCCGGCGCCGGCGACGCGCATCACGCCGGACCGGCCGCTGCTCAGCAAGTACTTGAAGCCGGAGCGCGCGTCGTCGCTGGATTCGTATTCGTCCGACGGCAGCCTCTTGTCGGAACCGAGCTACGTGGCGGCGTACGGCGGCGCGGGACTGGGCTCGCGCCGCCACTCGATGCGCATGACGGGCGACCCGCCCCGGCGCCGCGTCTCGAGGTTCCTCAGATCGGACTTCTTCGACTCGCCGACGGACGAGAGTCTTTACGCGAAACACCGAAAGGAGAAGGAGCTCGAAACGCAGAAGATATTACGCGAAATTCGAGAGAAAAGAAACAGATCGCTCGAGACTCCTACTGTGCGAAGTCCGACGTCAGATTACGGCGACGTCCCGCCGTCGTTCCGAGACGAGACGACTTACAATAAGAAGTGCCTGTCGCCGGCATCCCTTTTGACGGCGAAGGAGAGGAGCCGCTCGAACACGCCGTTCTTCCCGATTCTGGATAATATCAAAGAGACCGCGGCGGACGCGTTGCATTCGAGTTCGCCCGACAGGAAGACGGCCGGCCTCGGGGGCGATGCGAAAACTATAACGCGCTTCGACGATAGCCTTTCGTCTCGGGAGTCTAAATTGATTAGACCAAAAAGTTACCCTGTCAAAAATCAAAATTCGATAGACGAGCCTGCATCGCTGACTTCGAGAGACGACACCGATAAAGAAAATGATGTAAAAGATAAAAGTTTCCAAAAGGAATCCAAACTAATGAGGCCAAAGAGTTACCCTACGAGTAGCCCATCTCCGGAAAAAGTATATATTAATCGCAATAGTCTGAAAAAAGAAGTTGTATCTAGTTCTGAACCGAAAGATGAAGAGATTAAGAGTGACGTTGAAGTTAGCTTTAGCATTACGTTACCGAAGAAAACGTCGGAAGCTCCAAATGTAGAAAAATCGAATACTAATAGTGAACCTGTTCAAAGTAAACTTGAATCGAATTATGATAATGAGAAAACCGCTACTGACAGTCTTGTCCTAAGAAAATACAAAATAATAAATGAAGAAGACAATGCAAATTTGGAATCAAAGAAAGAAAATGGTACTGTTGTTGCCAACGGTATATCAAAGGTGAGCTCAGGTAAAGAAGTTGATATTTCTGAAGACAAGAACACCACTACATCGAACAACATTACTAAAAAAGAAGTGAAAACAAAAACGACAGACGTGGACAGTACTGAAAAGAAAGGAACGATTAAAAAGAAAATAATCAAGAAAGTTTCTTCAAAATCAAAGACTGACTTAGAAATCAACCAAGATGCGTCGGATGCTAAAAGTGTTACCGAAAAGAAAAAAGTAACCAAGAAAGTGAAAGAGAAGGTTTCTGAAGATGGAACAAAATCGACTGTCACAAAAAAGAAATCTATGTTACAATCCATAGGTCATAAGTTAGAAAAATTTACTTCAACGAAATCGAGTTCTCCGGAAAAATCATCTGAAAATGGTAATGTTGTTACCGAAAGTAATGACTCAGTAAAATTAAAAAGAATGCAGAGAGAACAGTCCGTACCTGTTAGTGCAGAGCCTCCCACCGAATCAAACCTTATTAAGAGGGCAGTCACATTAACCGATGTCGCCGCATTAGACACCCCGAATACCAGCAACACTAAAACGACTGTCTCAAAAGTGTTAGGTCTCTTTAAAAAGTTCGATCCAAAAGAAAAGTCATCGAAACCTCTCGTAGAAAAGTCACAAAGTGAAAACTTAGATACGGATCTCGCTAATGGTAAAACTGCAACACCAGAATTGCCTACAGATAGCCTTGATAAAGATAAACCTCGCAGACCAACATCGTTACTTTTGAATGGGTTAAGTCGCAAAAATAAATACGGTAGGACTACCAGTGACAGCGTGTCGGCAGCTCCTACCGAAAATGACGACCGATCTGTACTTAAAAAAGATAATGAACCTAAGAATTTAAGAAACACTTTAAAACTAGACTTCTCCAAATTGCCAAGAGTCAAAAAAATAGTTCCTACGAATCCTGTGATAGAACCGCAGCTGTTAAAACATTCTACAGAAGAAAAGGAGACTGAAAGAAAAGATAACGCAGAAAAGAACGTTAGCATACCACAAAGCGGCAGTATTATAGAAAACAACGAAACAGAATCTCGAAGTCGATCGAGAAGTAGATCTACTATATCTAATTCCGAATTAAAGTCTGATTTTAGCGCAGATGATAAAAGCGTTGACAAGCATTCTCTGTCGCCAAGCGAACCTACTGTTAATTATGCTCGCCGGGGCCGGGAGTCGGTGTCTCCAGAGAAAGAAGATATCGTCGATAGAATACGGCGAAAGAGTTTTTATTTAAGGTTTAACGAAAAGAAGGCTAGACGAAAAAGTAATTTAGTCGGACCTGGTGCTGCGGAATACGACCCTCTGGCCCGAATACACTCTCCGCCAGTAGACCTAAAATATGACGCCTCGCCGACGTCGCCGTCCCACGGCGTCTACGACTTGTCTCCGGGGTATTCCATCGCCTCGGACATATCTCCCTCCACAGAACGGTACCGATCGTTGTTGTCCGATCTTCCTGTTAATACTAGAAATAATGTAAGGTTCGATAGTTACGGAACAAATGACAAAATAGATACATACCGATCTCTTGACCGCAATGACTTTAGAAAGTGTCCTGGCAGCCGCAGCTATTTGGATTACGATCAACCATTGTCATATAGTGGCCACAGATATTCGAGAACGAAATCTCTTCTAGAAAGCCCTGACAGTATTGAAGAATCAAGTCTTGGACATATTAGAGATCCACAGAAATATAATCGAACTTTGTCCATGTATTCTCCAGGAAATTATGCTACATATAGACCGAAAACAACAAGAAATTCTGCAATCATAATGAAAGAAAGCGAAAAAGAACCGAGTCCGGAGAATATACTAGAGAAAATCCGAAACAGAAAAAAGATATCTATCAGCGTGACTAGGAAACCCGACGCTGAAAAGGACCCCCTGCCAAGGTGTGTATTATTTCTGTTCACTTGAGTTACGTAAATAATTCACAATAACTTCCCTCCTTGAAATATAATACGAGTTTAGTCTGTGCACGCTTCATGCTTTCGAATAAAATTTGACAGCACTAATGCTTTTAAAAAGTTCTGGTATACCAAGGTTTTATAGAGGCGTCAATCTATTTAGATCTTTGTACATAGTGTCCCTCCAGTGTAGATAGAACATTACTCATTTCTAATATACGTAACATGTTCATTATATGTATTTTTGTAAAATTACTTTCTTCACATTGAATCTCTATATAGAAACGAGCACAATTTAATGACTTATAAGATACAAATTCTACTTATTTTTCTACTATACACATTTCATTGGAACACGTAAATGGAACAAAGACACAGTATCAAAAACGACTTATTTTTAAGATAGATATGAAATCGTGGTGAATTACTTTCAGATCCAATGTCTCATCTCAAGGCGAAGGCGACCGTGCAGAATGCTCTGAGAAAACTGACTGAGAGAAACTATTGACGGAGCTCGAGACTATCTACGGAACTACGTTGTGATTTATAAAAGCATTTTATTTTAGAGTCACTTACAGAAACTTATTTATCTGATTCCTTTGGCATACAACTGAAACTCATCTTCCACTTTTTTGGTTCGAAGACCGTCACGGTACATAACATAGTAAAATTAGACGCTGTTACCTACTTAATCTTGCCAAAGCTGGCCTACGTTCTCAGCCATTTATAGTAATGGTGAAATCTGTTATACGAGGGATGTTTACTGTAAGACTGTCTCTAGTGGCAAATATAGGTTAGCATACTCATTTTAATGAATCTCCGTCGAAATTCGTAGGGTACCGGTCGCACACCCTAATAAAGTATACTAAAATCGTTTGCCTTAACAGGCTTTAACTTATTATCGACAATGTTTTTTTGTCCTTGTGATGAATTGAACACCAATATAACATTTTATTTAGTTTTATGAACTTATTCATTAAATCTATAATTATCATAAAAATAAGATGTTGCTACTCTTTTGACAAATTCATTTATTCCGCGAGATATTTTGAATAAAATTGTTGCCTAGGTAAAACTAACAAATAAGAAAAATATGATTGCATAATTTATGCATCGTATTATATATCGCTCCTAAAATTAGTTAAATTTTTAGGGGAAAATAATTATCATGACAAAATTTTATTGTAAAAAAATAAGCCCACGCTGCCCGAGCAACATACACATGTGACCGATATAGATTAGATGTAAAATAGCATAATGTATAAAAAAATATATCAAAAGATCTGAAGCTGTTGCTGACCCACCAGTCGATTGCTACGAACTAACGCAAAAATTAGAACCACATGAGTTTAGAAATAAGAATTCGAATAAAATTAGACAAATTAAATTAGGGCAAATGTGTTAAGAGCATAAAACGTGATTAATTAAGACAAACGATGTTAGAACGACACATCTTAGGGGTAACAACGACTTGAACCCAGTTTATAGTTTGTAAGCTACTGTGAAATTTTTTATTTGTAAATTAATATTTCAGTATAAAATATTTGGAGTATAAAGAGTTATTTAACCGATGCTATTATACACGATAGATTTTATGATCCATCCGGATAAAAATCGGGACATGATTATTTAAATGAGATAGTATTTTATTTCTGTACATATTAAATAGATTCATCTCAAACGGCAGATTATCTGCGTCATAATTATTTTGGTAGGTACAGCTTTTTAAAGGCTGGACAGGAATTATTATTACTTTAAAGTATATATTTTACCGACAGTTGAATTTCTATATTTTGCAAAATGTTTTTAATTGTTAATTGTAAAATGATTCTTATGTGCCTTTATAAAACATAAGTGACTGGATTTGATAATTGTCCATTTTATGGAAGGCGGTAAAATGCCACGATTTTATGTGTGTGTTTGCACAAATGTTTAACTCAATATTATGGTTAATTTTTATTTCATAGTTAATATAATTTTACAATTTTATGAGATCCTAAGTCAGTGTTTAAGTTTACTTTTTATCATGAAGTATTGAAAGCTAAGTCACACTGTAACAGTAATCGAAATAGAAGGTGCTTAGATGATTTCGTTAGAAATAGATTGTATTTATAGATCGGACGTGTTATAGAATCACTCACAAACATGTATTATAGTAAGTATTTTAATAACGTTTTTGTTTTCAGTTACATAGAGTGTATATGAATGAAACTGGATTTATGAAACTCTTCTTTTGAGTATTAATACAATTTGTATTACGTTTGTTGCCATTTTCTATATTTCTCTAGGCAAGCCAAATAACGGCTTGTTGATAATTGAGACGAGTTGTTGTAAGCAATAATTTTAAATAATTGAGTTTGTCATTATCTTTTGTATCAAGTGGAAACTATTTATTAAGTGTGTGGTGATTTTTAATATTTTTCTTATTAGTCATGGTCGCTGCATGCTGACACAAATCTGTGATTGTTATGACGACGATGTTAAATTTGCTATCACACACGTTTTGTATTGAATGTGAATAAATTATAATAGTTGAATTTCTAGTTTTAATTTAAAAATGCCCCTCACTCACAAGATTCTATACAGGTGGATTTTCTCAAGCGAACCTGGAGGAATACTCTAAAAATAGTTTTTGCTCAAAGAAGACGTACTGAACGAAGCAAAACTGCATTCTAGGATTTTTTTTTAAATACGCTTGTACATACGCGCGAAAGTCGCGGGTGGAAGCTAGTGACCTATAACTCCAAAAATACTTAGAAAAGCAGCTTTAGTCCAATAGCAATATACATCGTATATAGGACTTCTTTCATGGCGCTGACTCTTGATAGAATAACTGACAGTGAAAAGCAGTACTTGAAATGTATAAGTAAGTATTTATTAGTTAATGTTTTCACGCGAGTAGCGGCTGTAGATCCTGGAAGTACTTGGCGTCGGCCTCGGCGAGTTGTTCGAGCGCGTCGTCCACCTGCGTGTCGGGGAAGCGGTCCACCCACGACGCCACCATGCCCTCCGCGCTGGCCGGGTACCGCTTCAGCTCCACACTCTCATCTGAAATTAAGCGTCAAGTATAGTGGGGGGTCTCACTCTGCGCTTAAACTTTTATATTAGCCTATTGTACAGTCAGCAAAGTTATCAGCTGTACAATTCTAAAATTTTATTAGCGTCAAAATGGCGGCGCCAATGTCATAATGTTAATATTTTCATATAGTCAGATATAGTACTGAAATCCTACTATTTGATACCTTACGTAAAAAAATTAGTACCTTTCTCGTTCTTAAGATAAAGCAATAAAACGTTGGTCCCGCCAATTTGATGTCAAAGTGGCGGAACCACACGAAACAACACATCCGAGTAGATAGTCACATACATATATTTTTACTACCTATAAACTACCTCATAAAACTGTAATCTAATTGGCATTATTCAAAGGAAAATCAGAGATACAGACTTGAACACCTGGTCCCGCCATCATGATGTTTTTATGATTCGCAAAAATCACACGACCAGCAATATTTTTTTAGTTTTTAATATAGATGCATTCACTACCTAATTGCTACCTATCAATAAAGCTTAATAATCCCAATGTAAGCCTTTATTTTAATAAATAAATGTATTAAGTACATTACAGCTAAGAAAGGGTAGTTAATCATTATAATTTGTATGTCGAGGATAGTTTGAATCCCGAGCGAGTCGTAGGCGAGGGCTTTAAACATTCGAGACAATGTAAATTGCTTCCCGTAAAAGGCTTGTAATAGTAATTTCTCAAGAAATGCAAGGATATATGATTTAACATTTCTACAAATTTCTACACAATTTCAACATAAATTAGTAGAAAACTTGTAGATAATTTGCAGAAAATATGTTCTAAATTAGTCAAAACCATTTTTTTTTCAAATAATAAAGAATCTCCTAATTTTTTACGTAATAAACTCGACATCTTTTGATTCTCATTACAGATCTCTGAAAACCAGACCATGGGTGCTATTGCAAACTGGCTTGCGTTAGATGCATCGTTTGAATTTCTTAAACAATCCCAACCAATTGATTCAAACACAACCATTTTATAAGAAACTAGTGGCTGCCCGCGGTTTCACCCGCGTGGTTCCCGTTCCCGAGGGGATTACGGGATAAAAAGTATCCGATGTTTTAATCTAGGCTATCTTATATCTGTGTGCCAAATTTCAACCAAATCCGTTCAGTAGTTTTTGCATGATTGAGGAACAAACATCCAAACATCTAAACATCCAAACCCACATACTTTCACATTTATAATATTAGTAGGATTTGTACAAACTGCGGGTTTTCAACATATTGATAAAAGAATGTTATACTTTTGCGTTGTCCGCTATCCTGTCTATTTTGTCCAAGTACACGTGTTACTACTGCTGGAAATATTTTCTATTGGGATAAATAAGGCTACCAATCACAAACTGGTTTGTAACGCGTTAGTAACTAATCACCGGCAACCGGTCATGCTAGTCGCGCGCGACTGATTACTAATTGAAACTGGAAACTCTGCTGCGGTTCAGTGAAAATTAGTAATCAGTCGCGCGCGACCAGCATGACCGGTTGCCGGTGATTAGTTACTAACGCGTTACAAACCAGTTTGTGATTGGTAGCGTCGTGTACGGAGCGCCATTGAAATACTAGTGCCTAGCGCCATGTAAGAAGGGCCTTATTTATCCCAATAGAAAATATTTCCAGCAGTAGTAACACGTGTACTTGGACAAGATAGACAGGATAGCGGACAACGCAAAAGTATAACATTCTTTTATCAATATGTTGAAAACCCGCAGTTTGTACAAATCCTACTAATATTATAAATGTGAAAGTATGTGGGTTTGGATGTTTAGATGTTTGGATGTTTGTTCCTCAATCATGCAAAAACTACTGAACGGATTTGGTTGAAATTTGGCACACAGATATAAGATAGCCTAGATTAAAACATCGGATACTTTTGATCCCGTAATCCCCTCGGGAACGGGAACCACGCGGGTGAAACCACGGGCAGCCACTAGTATCTTATAAAATGGTTGTGTTTGAATCAATTGGTTGGGATTGTTTAAGAAATTCAAACGATGCATCTAACGCAAGCCAGTTTGCAATAGCACCCATGGTCTGGTTTTCAGAGATCTGTAATGAGAATCAAAAGATGTCGAGTTTATTACGTAAAAAATTAGGAGATTCTTTATTATTTGAAAAAAAAAATGGTTTTGACTAATTTAGAACATATTTTCTGCAAATTATCTACAAGTTTTCTACTAATTTATGTTGAAATTGTGTAGAAATTTGTAGAAATTGTTAAATCATATATCCTTGCATTTCTTGAGAAATTACTATTACAAGCCTTTTACGGGAAGCAATTTACATTGTCTCGAATGTTTAAAGCCCTCGCCTACGACTCGCTCGGGATTCAAACTATCCTCGACATACAAATTATAATGATTAACTACCCTTTCTTAGCTGTAATGTACTTAATACATTTATTTATTAAAATAAAGGCTTACATTGGGATTATTAAGCTTTATTGATAGGTAGCAATTAGGTAGTGAATGCATCTATATTAAAAACTAAAAAAATATTGCTGGTCGTGTGATTTTTGCGAATCATACAAACATCATGATGGCGGGACCAGGTGTTCAAGTCTGTATCTCTGATTTTCCTTTGAATAATGCCAATTAGATTACAGTTTTATGAGGTAGTTTATAGGTAGTAAAAATATATGTATGTGACTATCTACTCGGATGTGTTGTTTCGTGTGGTTCCGCCACTTTGACATCAAATTGGCGGGACCAACGTTTTATTGCTTTATCTTAAGAACGAGAAAGGTACTAATTTTTTTACGTAAGGTATCAAATAGTAGGATTTCAGTACTATATCTGACTATATGAAAATATTAACATTATGACATTGGCGCCGCCATTTTGACGCTAATAAAATTTTTCGTTTGCAAGGATGAGACTAGGAGTTTGCTGGGAAAGGGTCCCCATTGTTTTTTTCGCCCAATGACCGAGCAAAGACAAACAGCGTTATTTTTTTTCTAAAGACGGATGTTTTGTTTTATGACTTTTGGGCACCACTCAACTAGCCGTGGTTTTTGTAATCATTCATAAGTTCAGTTGCAACTCCGGCATTGCGTAACTTTCAAGCATTGCGAACAAAAGAAGCGCTGGTGGCACATGTTGACTAGGTGTGGGAATCATTCCGAGGGTCAGATCTTTGCGAGACACTTGTAAAATCTATGCGAAGTAGATGTGACGCAATAATCGATGCTGGCGGGGCTCTACTTTTTATGTCATTAGTGTAGTATAAATTTTATTAAGCTAAATTATTCAATAGTAAGGTGTAGAAAATAATTCATTTTTATGTGACCTGACCTGACAGTTCATTTAAATATCAATTTGATTGATTTTTATTTTGATGATGTTTGATTTTGATTAAATATTAAATTATAACACAAAACTTTATCTGTAGAATAAAAGTTTGTTCGGCAAATGTGATATGTTTTATTACGTAAACAAATGTAAAGCAGATTGAATTGACGATGACATAACAATGTCTAATGGTCAAAGGCTTTGCTAAAATTGTTAACTTTAAGGAAAGAGTTGAACTTACTACAAAGTTTCTAAAACAAGACCCTTTTTTCATAAAGAAGTGTTCGGAAGCAGGTAGATAAAAGCACAATGAATTTTTGGTGAAAAAACTTTGAAACAAAATCATTTGTGTTGGATTGGAACTGCCCATCTTACACACCATTGGTTGACAAATCTGCCCTGCTAATTGCACTTGCAGTAATCGACACTTTTGGGATTTTCACTTTTTTGCAAAAATGACATCTCTTGTAAAAAAATATTTTTAATGTTTTTTTTATTGTAACTATGTTTTTTATTTAACGCAAAACACAGTACTTGCACAAAAGTATTGCTTATGCTAACAAGATCTGCAGCAATCAGCATGTACTAAAATGTTTTGCAGTACTTGATACGTTTACTGTAGTTTCATTTAGCACATAATTCTTTGCTAGGAATAGAAACTAAAGCCAAACGCAGTATTCCACAATACTGCGTTTGAATGCATGGAGTAGAAAGAAAAGCTACTATTGCGTTGCTAAGACTAAATGCAGCATTCTACAGTGCTGCATTTGCGAGTAGCAAGGTTACTTATCACACACTATGCTACCTACGCACAGACCGAAGCCGCAAGGTACAGTGCTGCGTTTCACGCTAGCAAATCAGTCATAAACGTCATTCGCGGATGGAACACATGTGTGCCTAAGCCACGTCGTGCTCGTGGTTCTTATAATTTCTTTATATAATGTTCTAGTGGTTTTGAGAAGTTTATTTATTTATTTAAGTATCTAGTTCTGGTGTAGGTCGCACATTCATTTCACTATGGAGTTAGAGGCAGATAATAAGCTAGCCTTCCTAGACATTCTTATCATCAGGAATTCTGATCAAACCTTGAGCCACATTGTGTATCGAAAAGCAACACATACAGATGGTGATCTCAATAGTGAATCCCACCAGCATCCTTTAGAGGTAGCTACCGTAGGAAAATCTTTGTTTCAAAGAGCACGCGGGATCTGTGACCACCAACACCTGACGGCTGAGCTTCATCATGTCAAGCACGTAATGCGAAGTAACAAACTGCTAGTACCACGCCTCCATCACAGAAACCGTATCAAGCCAGTCACAGTAGAACGACGACCTGCCATTCTACCTTACATGAAAGGTGTCACTGACAAGATTGGAGATATTCTGAAGCAGGCGTCTATGAAGACCTACTTCAAGCCGCCGAGCAACATAAACCAATTACTTTGACCTGTCAAGTGCAACATGCCCTTTCAAGATGCAGGCGTCTACAACCTAGATTGCGACTGTGGGCTCTTTTACATTGGGCAAACAGAAAAGTATAGGGACGCGCGATAAAGAACATGTAAAGTCCATTCGTTTAGATAGTGTCGCCCTTTTATCGCGCCGCCTTTGCACGTGCCGCTTCTTGTCAAAGGATGCCGCCGCATAAACAAAGGATACCGCGTGCGGCGTACACCCGCCAGTGAATTTGGATTTTGGCAGTTTGCATCGAAGCGCTGGTGGCGGCGCTGTAGTGAAAGGTTGTATTTGTTGACTCTGCTACATATATGCACTGAAAATGATTTTTCGTCCTTGGGAGGTCAGTGAAATGACTCAAGATGAAACTTTAAGTGAACCAACAAAAAAAGACAGGTGTTTTGTAAAACATGTAAACAAATTATTATGACCAATGTCCATCGAAATTGTGTTCAAATATCGATATTTTGGTAATTCGATTCGGAAAGTGATAATGTTGTATCTATTATCATACATACAGATGATAATGACTCCGACACTTCGAGTAATGAAGAATAGTGGTCTAATTTTACTTTACGTATACCTACATACTCAATTAATTTCATTAAAATTTTCTTTGCACCGCGCTTGTGTGTATTATTTGTATGCGTATTTTATTATAATAAACACAAGGGACACAAGTGCTTGCGGGTGTATCGACACTATCTAACCGAATGGACTTTAGCTGACATGAAGAATAGGGCGCGTTAACAAGTCTGCAGTGTGTGAACATGCCTCAAAAGAACCCAACCATACATTAGATTTGATAAACCACAAAACTTGCCAAAAAACAAAGACTCATTCCCGGAATGCTACGCGAGGGTATTGAAATCAACAAATATCCAAATTTCAATAGAGAAGATGGTTGGAGAGTACCACCAGCTTGGGACCCCATAATTTATCAACTAAAATCCCGTCCTAAATCACACACTGCAGGATCTAAAGATACAGTACGTATAGTATTGCTTTCTCTGTGGATACAGTTAGTTCGTTTTGTAGATAGGGATCAAAGGGGAGGTCGAGACAACCTCTCTGAGTTTTCTTCCGCCAGTTATTTCTCTGAGAGTTCTTTGTGGAAAATTCAGTAGCTAGTTCTTGATTCCTAATTAACTTTAATCAATTTAATTAACACAAATCCCATCCAACTGCAGCGAGGTGTGAGACAGGGAGACGTTATTTCTCCGAAGCCGGAGTTCACAGCTGCGTTTGAGGACATCTTTAAACTCTTAGACTAGAAAGGACTCGGCACCAACATTAATGACCAGTACCTAACACACCCTCGTTTTGCCGATGACATAGTTTTTATGGCTGAGACCTTGGAAGACCTGAAAACAATGCTCGAAGATCTCCGTAGTGCCATGGACGAAAAAATATAAGGACCGACAATCTCATACTTCAAAACGTAAACTGATTTTTAGTACCAAAAGTTGTGACAGATGTCCCTATGTGGTCCGTTTGGAGCAAAATTGTGACTTTTTTACCGCACGCAAGCATACCCTTGCAGCACAAAGCAAGCATGCTATTCGAACGTAAACCACACTACAAGTATTTCACTAGATGGCGCTGTGTAATGAATGATCGTTTTTTTTATTTTGATATTTACTAAATGTTATATAACAAAATGAAATAAAAAAAAGTACGTACTACGTTAGTAAATAATAAAATGTATTCAAAGGTGGTTTTACACTAATATAAAATAAAAAATGACGACAGTTGAAAATTTCTATATTTAGTACCTACCTACATGACATGGACGAAAATATATGATAACAAAATGAAATATCTAGCACAAAAGTATGTAGTAAGTAGGTACTACCTGTAGGTACTAATACGTCAAAAAATATAAATCAAAAATATGAATTAAAAAATGCCTCTGGAGACTTGTACTATTATGTATTGTGTCTAGACGTCTAGTAGAGTACAAACTCACCTAGGTACCATGGAATTGACCATGGTCGAATTTAAAGCCTCAATTAGGTACCTTACACACAATTTTAAGCATGCGATTTCAAGACTGTCTTGAAATAGGTACCTACTGCGCGCATTTACACCACACAATTTCTCGCACGCTCGACCGCGCTTACTGTCATAGTAAAAGGAAAGAAAGTAGGTCTCTATATATTTTTTAACGTAGTGTCGGAGTTATCCACATTGTAGTTTTCATCTTTGTTTTATTTGCTGTGACAGTAAAAAGCTTTAAAAAAAAAGCAAAACCTCCTTCAAAAACCTTAAAAAAACAGCTCTATAAAAAGCAAGAAGTAATGTACAAATCTATCACGTCTATTGAAGTCGGGTGGAGTGGAGCTGGAAGTATTTTTTTTACTTATTGTATTGTTTATATTCTAAAAGCCCCACCCGACTTCAATAAGACGTGTTTTAATTAATAGATTTGAACATTATTTCTTGCTTTTTATAGAGCTGTTTTTTTATGTTTTTGAAGGAGATTTTGCTTTTTTAAAAAGCTTTTTTATTTTTAACTTTCTTGTAGGTATGTAGGTAAGCGATGATTTTATAAAATAAAACGTTATAATGTTTCACATTTTTCAATTGTATAGGTTACAAAACTTAAAAAAAATATAAAAGTGTATGAAACAGCTGATTTTATTTTCGCAATATCTATCCTTACTTAATATTATAAATGCAAAAGTCCGTTTGTTTGTTTGTTTGTCACGTCTAAACAAGATAATTTTTAAGCCTTGGTTCTCCGATAGGGATTGATTGAGCTGTGATCTGATGATGGCTATCCAGAGAGCGAATGGAGAAGATCCAGATCGATGTAGGTATTCATCCAACTGATCTGATTAGTATTCTAAGAGCTGTTTGGATAAGTTTAAAATAGCTATTTGAATTTCCTTCAATCGGTCAATCCCTGGTGGGCGGAGAACCCCATTTGTATGAAATCAACTGGTGTTTCTAACTATCCATCCGCCAATTAAATTAAATAAAAAACAATAAATAAAGTATGTAATAAAAAAAAAATAGTCAACAATAGTTATTTGTTTTACAAGTGACCAAAATCAATTTGTGCTGCGAGTGCTGATTTAAAGGCACGAGGCAGAACAAAATTTTGGTCTCGTGTAAAACATACAACTTTTCACCTCTACCAGCGAGAAAATATTCACGTGACTTTACTGGTAAAAAGCTTAATTCAGCATAAGAAACAATAGTTCGCTGATTAGAAACTTGTTCACTTAACTCTTTTGGAGTTAGACAAATATTTTCATTGTTGGACGCATTCATTTTTGTAATTTATCTATCACAAAAATAATTCGATCAAACCTATGCTGAAAAATTTTATTCATAGAGTCAGTTAAGCAGATTCCCGTGGTTTTGATTACATTACGTTGTGTTTTTCTCTTATTCATAAATATCCCGTCTTATTTATTTTTAATCATAAAACATAAAATTTGTTAATAAATTTCATATTTTTTTCTTATTTCATATTTGTTTCATACATGCGACCTCATTACGTCCATACTCTTTATTAGAATTAGCAACCTTCTTTTTTAACAATCCTTGTTTAAAACTCCTTGGTATACCTATCCGTGCATTTTATTTTTTTAATTTTTAATCCATGTATGACACCATAAAGCACTCTATCTGTCCTTTTCTCACATATCAATTTTACAAGTGTCATCCTTGTCACTTTATTACTTTTTTCTTTATTATTTTAAAAGTTGGTGTTAGATGTTAAAAAAAGCACTTTGCCTCACGCTCGCAGCAAAAATCGATTTTGCTGCGAGTTTTTACGACTTAGGCGGCAACCCATCCAGGGATCAGTGGGATGAGTATTCCACTTTTAAAAAAATATTATTTTTAGGCGGCAACTGATCCCTGATTATAAAAGTATTGTAAGTATGAGTATTCCACCTCACAAAAACGGGTTTTGAGGCGGAAACTGATCCACAGATGACAAAATAGTGTATTTTTTATGACAGTTTTGACATTTTGTGTCGATTTTAAAATCTTTTTTTTTATCGAAACTTCTTGGATTTAGGTACAATTTTGATATTTTGTGTCGGTTTTTTTTATTTTTACACATTTTTCATATTGTGTGTCGATTTTTTTGACACAATTGTGATATTTAGTATTTTTTTTTATTTTGACTTAATTTTGATATTATGTGTCGATTTTTATGTTTTGTTTCTAGTTTTGTGTCGAAACGTTTTTAAATTGATAAAGTTTGTTCAAACTTTTTAATTTTGACACAATTTTGATATTTACACAATGCTATCAAATATTTTAAAGCAAGAATAAAATTAAAAAATTAAAAAAATCTTAAATTTTAGTAACAAATTATATAATTTTGGAATGTGCTCATCAAGGCTTTTCATTTGATACCCATATTGAAAAATTGAAAAAAAAAAAATTTTCTGTGATTTTAGTGAAAAATTATAAAATTTTAGAATGTGCTCATCAAGGCCTTTCATTTGATACCCATATTCAAAAATTGAACGAAAAAACTTATTTTTTCTTAGTTTTTAGTGACAAATTATATAATTTTTGAATGAGCCTTCAAATGTGCTTGCCTGTGCGTAAGCTTGAGAAGTGAATATGTGCCTTCAGTTTGATATCCATATTAAAATAAAATACCCAATTTCAAAAATAAAATAAAAATGTTTTATAACATGGATTCTGTATAAAAAAAATAACGAGTTTATTTTACGAAGTTTAATGGCGTGTGTGGCTGTTTACATGACGACCTTTGTCTTAAAGTCTGAACTTAGACGAAGATTTTACTTTATGCTCTAGAGCATGAAAAGCGGTTTTATGCAGCCTATACCCAACATAAAGACAAACTTTACGAGCATGAGAAGTGAAAAATCTTTTTACGCACATTTTCCTCATTCAATCTTATTAATTTGAAGAAAAAAAATAAAATGTTTCACAAAGTGTATAATAATAATAATAACTGATCAAAAACATAAAAAGTACGTACTTTTGCTGCATCCAACTCATCCACAAATTAAATTCGCGGTGTACTAATCCTCTACTAAAGTTATACAATTTAGTCGGATAAGATGCCGCCTTTACCCGATCGAAAATGGATCTTTCATCCTCGGATGTGATCTGGGTGGGATGAGTTGCCGCCTAAGTCGTTTTTACGCGCCAAAAGCGCCCTTTTCGTGCTGGAGAGGTGAAAAAAATATATCATAATAATCAATATAAAACTTACTTTTGTAAGTCAATTTTTTTAATAATCAATGTTATTTATTGTTTTACAATAAAGTATGATTAGTTATTGTTGTTTTACCGTAAGCGTACTACCAGCTGTCCGATTTGACTAAACTTTTAACGCCCTCGCGCAATCAGAAGAAAAGTTTCGAAATGACTAGTTATTGTTATAGTTAGTTAATATGCAAGAGAACAACTAAAATCAATCGATTAACTGAAGGTATACACATTAAACCACGTGATAGGGTGAATATGCCTATTACCAGCCCCCCCAAGGATTTTTCAACTTTGAATCTCTGTTGTTGCCACAATTGCTATTTTAAAAATATTGTTCAATTTGCTGACCTATAGCTAGAAAATTGTCTAAAAGATTTGGGACGAAAAATTCAAATCTTGCCAGGGGCGCTCATTTTCCTAGAAATTTGTTTTGGGGCGCAAAATTTATATCTTGCAAGTGTCGCTCATGTAGTAGGTATGAACGTCTATACAAAAAAAGTTGGGAGTTACAAGTCGTGATAAGTTTGGCCACATGGTGGAAACTGATCTGTAGGCTGTTCCTAACTAGGGAAATATTGGAACATGTGCAATACTTCATTTTTATTGGTTTAGTTAACATGTTTACAATTTTAAGAGTATCCCCATTCACAGTTTATCAGAAAATGCACAGTTATCAAGAAAATTACCTTTTTACACAATTTTTTGTGACGCCAATCGATCCTGCTTCTAAATGATCAAAAACTTCTATGGTATGGGACCAACCCAGGTTTGAGACTAAGAAGTCAGACATCTCAACAAACTTTTCCCCATATATAAGGTCCTTCTGATGTGCACTATTTCAGAAGGACCTTATATTTCGTAGGAAATTATTGCAGGTCCTAGACATCGCTAGTCAAAACTGGGCCTTTTTTCGAAATAAATGAAAAATGACTAATCTTTGACTAGCTTTGTCTCCGCAACCAATAACCTTAGACTACTCGGGTTAGGCTCAAATTGTAGAAAATTTAATAAACTTTAAAGAAATATGAACAAAAATCCTGAAAAACGTTTCCAAACGAAACGAAAAACCCTTCTATTTCGCGAAAAAATGCCTATGTTTGGCTAGCTGTGCCTCCGCAAACAATGGATTTAAACTACTTGGGTTAGGCTCAAATTGTACATAATATAGTTATCATTACAAAAGAATAAAACAAATCAACCTGAAAAACGTTTCTTTAAGGATTTTTTTTTAAATACTGTAACAAGTTCAAATACCTAAAATAAAAAAATCAACTTGACCTGCTCAATAGATTGCATTTTTTAATACTGGAAATGAATTCCACATAATTGATTTATCCGAAAATGATACCACATTTGACCTATTAGCTAATCCTAGACAATAATTTTTAGAATGAAGCCGGGAAAAGAGCGCTATTTAACCCGCCGCCGTATGGAATGGTTTGTAAGGAAAGTTTGGCCCAGCTCAATATTAGTTAGGAACAGCCTACAGATCAGTTTCCACCACATGGCCAAACTTTATCACGACTTGTAACTCCCAACTTTTTTTTGTATAGACGTTCATACCTACTAATGATCCTAGAAATAAGCCTTGGGGCGCAAAATTCAAATCTTGCCAGGTGCGCTCATATCATGACCCTTCTTTGACCCTAGCTTCGACGCTCTTGGATCGGTCGATTTGCCGCCCCCCTAGACGTGCCGCCCGCGTGCGGTGCACGCCTTGCACGCCCGCTTGCGGCGGGCCTGCAACAGAGATTCAAAGTTGAAAAATCCTTTGGGGGACTCAAAAAGTGAATTCCGACAAACTTTTGTGCGACAAAATTAAACTCAGACGATTTGGAACTTCGATTTGTTACTAAATTCCGACAATACACTATACCGATATGTCTTAATTTCGATACTACGGTACTCCGAAAAAATATTACTTCGACATGACTTAACTAGGAAACGCCGCGTGTTCGACGATATTGTACTCCGACAGTAATTCTACTCCGACATTAGTAAACTTTGACAAACGCTACTCATACAAGCTTTGTATCGACACTGTGTTAAGTTTAATTATTTTTTGTTATTTTTGAAAAATTAATAGGTTGATTGGCTTGTCGCCGATTACAAAACATTTGAAAAAAAAAATATAATATCTGTAAATTTTTAAGTTTTGCTGTTAAATTATTTTTGTTTTGAAAAGTTTATGGGTTGATTGGCTTGTCGCTAGTTACAAGAAGCTTCTTTTGAATTTTGCATTTACTGTTTGTTGTATCTGTTAATTTTGGAAGATATTTTTTTGTACGTTCTTTTCTCAACTTACCTGTTGTAATAAATCGATCTTAATATATAAAATAAGAAACTGACTGACATATCAACGCACAGCCCAAACCGCTGGGTCTAGAGAGACTCCAAATTTGAAAAGGGGGATGGAGTCGTGTATAGAAAATCCTTCATTTTCGAAGTAAAATCCGCTCAATTCATAATTTAGGCTTATAGATAGAAATCTAACGCAACATAAATTGTTATTGGTAGTATTTCTACCCCTATGGGAATGAAATAGGGGTGAAATGGGGTAAAAATAAAATAATAATAAAATAAAATAAATAAAAAACCCTAAAAATAGATATGGATGTCATTATTGGGGTTTTTTGGGATGACAATTGCGAAAATGACATTTATTTTGAAGTCCAACACGCTGGACATGATTTAACCCCTAGAGGGGTGAAAATGGGGTCAAATTTTGTATGGAAATATAGTATAAAATAGACTATACAACTTTAAAATTAGTAGGAGCACGTCTAAAAATAAATTTTAGGCAAACATATATTTTGTGATTTTGAAAATCCACTCCTTAGGGGGTAAATGAGGTAAGTAATCATAAAAATTGATATGGATGTCGTTCTTGAGATTTTATGGGATGGTGATTGCGAAAATGACATTTATTTTGAAGTCCAACACGGTGGATATGATTTTACCCCTAAGGAGGTGAAAATGGGGTTCAAATTTTGTAGGGAAAAAGAATATAAAATAGACATTACAACTTTTAATGTATAATAATATTGTGTCAATAATTAAGGAAGCTGCAGTGTGCAGTCACAAAGGCTCTAAGCGTAGGAAATATAAACACATTACTGGTTGGAATAAACACGTAAGCGGCGCTCACGGGGAGGCTCGGCTTTGGTATAAGTATTGGTTGTTATATGGTAAACCGGTCTCTGGATATATTTATAACAAAATGTGTGAATCAAGAAAATCATTTAAATCGAAGTTAAAATATTGTCAAGATAATGAACAACAAATTAAAATGGACATAATTACGAAAAATCATTGTGATAAAAAATTTGCAAAATTTTGGAAAAATACCAACAAACTCAACCCCAAACCGACTATTCCTGTGAGTGTGGCGGGTGTGCACGAGCCCTTAGATATTGCCAATGCCTTTCAACGCCACTTTAGAGTTGAATCGCCGTTGTCACAGGCGCAACAAGTGTTTAATGCTGAGTTACCTGTCAACCTGTCTGTTAAATTCTCTGCCAAGGAAGTTGCTACAGTCATTCAAAAAATGGTTAGAGGAAAGTCTCCTGGCTACGACAACCTTAGTATTGAACATCTAAAATACGCGGGTGTGCATTTGCCACGACTGCTAGCGATGTTCTTTAATTTATGTATAAGTCATAGTTATTTGCCAGATGAACTGATGTACACTGTTATAGTGCCGATTGTCAAAAACAAAACGGGCGATGCCTCCGACTTGTCCAATTATAGGCCTATATCTTTGGCGACAGTGATAGCTAAGGTGTTGGACAGTATGCTTGATAAGCACTTGAGTGAGCACCTTGATATACACGATGCGCAGTTTGGTTTCAAACCAGGCCTCTCAACAGAAAGTGCTATTTTATGCCTCAAGCAGACTGTTCAATATTATACTGCCAGGAAAACTCCGATATATGCCTGTTTTTTGGACTTGTCGAAGGCATTCGATTTGGTTTCGTATAATATACTGTGGAAAAAGTTGAGTGAAACTAATTTACCAACCGAACTCTGTTCTTTGTTTAAATACTGGTACGAGAACCAGCGCAATAGTGTAAGATGGGCAAGTGCGCATTCGGAGGTGTACAGGTTGGAGTGCGGAGTGAGACAGGGGGGGTTGACGTCTCCAAAGCTCTTCAACCTGTACATGAACCGTCTGATCGAGGGGCTCAGTAGCACTGGTATTGGATGTCATATAGACGGTCTCTGTGTGAATAACTTTAGTTACGCTGACGACATGGTGCTGCTTAGCCCGTCGATCAGTGCAATGCGTAGATTGCTAAGTACATGTGAGGCCTATGCAGTGGCCCATGGGCTCAAGTACAATGCCACAAAGAGTGAGTTGATGGTATTTAAAGCTGGATCAAAAAGTTACCAAAACGTACCCACAGTGACTCTTTGTGGCACTGCATTAAAACAAGTTGATAAATTTAAATATTTGGGTCACTGGTTAAATGATAATCTGTCAGACAACACTGATATTGATAGGGAACGCAGAGCGCTAAGTGTGCGTTGTAACATGTTGGCTCGCAGATTTGCACGGTGTAGTAAGCAAGTAAAACTGACACTTTTTAAAGCATACTGTCAGACTTTCTACACGTGCAGTCTGTGGGTTAACTTCACGCAACGTGCATATGGCGCTCTGCGCGTCCAATACAATAACGCGTTTAGGATATTGTTTGGGCTGGCGCCATACTGTAGCGCATCAACAATGTTTGCCGAAGCGCGCACGGATTGCTTTTATGCAATAATGCGTAAGCGCAGTTGGTCGCTGATATCGCGCGTGCGCGCCAGCCCGAACAGTATCCTGTGTGCGCTAGCTGAGCGCTGGGACTCGCCACTGCTGATGCGCTGGGTGCGCCTGCACGCACCGGTGGCGAATTACTAGCGAAATAATATAAGTAGTTAAGACTTAGGATTAATCACTAACACTAGATATAAGCTCTCATGTTACTAACACATATGGATGTTTTTCCGAAATAAACTTTTTATTATATTATTATTATTATTATATTTAAATTAGTTGGAGCACATCTAAATATAAATAGGCAAACACATATTTTGTTATTTTGAAATCATCCCTTAGGGGTAAATGGGGTAAGAAAAATGAAAATCGATGTGGATGTCGTTCTTAAGGTCTTATGAGATGGTGATTACGAAAATGACATTTATCGAGCAGCTTCGTGCGAGACCCGTCACACGCGGCAAACGTTTTGCCTCGCGAGGCTGCTCGCTTGGTGGGGTGGGGACCCGCCTAGTCGCGTAAAAACGGCTGTTCGGATCCTGGTTGAAGGATTCCGTAAGGATTTTCTGTAAAGTGCTCGCGGACGAAGTTGCGGACGGAAGCTAGTAATCTTATATCTATTAAGTCTTTTTTTGCATTTGAAAAGGTATAATTTGGGAATAATATAAACACCAAAAGTAAAAAATATTACTATAATTAGACTGTCCTTCTTTTTTAAAATATTATTAAAAAAAAATTCGTGTCTTAAGGTGGCACCCTGAGGGAAAGTGGCGCCGCCGCCGTGGTGAATTTTATTCAATATTATGATTCTATTACACAATTTTAATAATGTTTCACGTGGAATTTTTAGGGCCCACAGTCTAGTACTTTTAGACAGTATCGTTACATTCCCTTGTAGTCACTGCTAGAAGTAGATAGCAAAATGCTAAAAGTGGCCGTTTTTGACGCATTTGCTATCTACTTCTACGAATGACTACGAGTACTAGACCATGGGCCCTAAAAACTCCACTTAAAACATTATTATAATCTTTTTCTATTAATGACTTATTAAATAAAAACCTCTGAGGCCGCCACTTTCGTTCAAACAACCGCCTTAATTATGTAGTGTCGATTTAACACAGTGTCGATACAAAGCATGTATGAGTAGCGTTAGTCGAAGTTTACTAATGTCGGAGTAGAATTACTGTCGGAGTACAATATCGTCGAACACGCGGCGTTTCCTAGTTAAGTCATGTCGAAGTAATATTTTGTCGGAGTACCGTAGTTTCGAAATTAAGACATATCGGTATAGTGTATTGTCGGAATTTAGTAACATCGAAGTTCCAAATCGTCTGAGTTTAATTTTGTCGCATAAAAGTTTGTCGGAATTCACTTTTTGAGTTCCTTGGGGGGGCTGGTAATAGGCATATTCACCCTACCTGTATTCAATAATGAGTAGTTTTTGTTGTAAATAACAGTCGCTTGTTCCATGTTGATTATTCTGTTACCTACCTACTTAGAATGTGAACATTATAATAATTTATTAATTATTTTTTGTTGGTTGAATATTACATTTTATTATGTTTTGTAAAATAAATATTACCTACAGAAGTTTTAAACCTAAAATCGTGGGGCGCATTTTGTTAAATTTTGTATCAATATTGTCTTTAGCATGCGCCTCACGTTTTTAGATTTAAAACTTGTGTAGGTACCTACCTCTACCTACCTACCTTTAGGGTTATAAATATTTACAGAAGAATTTATTTTATAAGTAGGCCTACTTTACTAAAAAGTAAAGTAAAAACAATAAAAATTGTTTTTACTACGTAGGGTAGTCCGTTTTAACGTTTTTAGTCCGATTTTTATAATTTTTTTAAAAGAGAGAGTAAGTTTGTTAAGAGTGAATTTCTAAAACAAAAATAAGAAGATGAAATATTTAGTGTCAGTGACAGACAATTTGTTGGGAAAAATGATCATTATCATTCATTATTAAAGTAATAAACATTGATTATTTTGTTTAGAAGTTTTTTGTTTTTTTTTTACCGATTACCTACTTGGACGAAAATATTTCGTCCATGCCGATTACCATGCCGATATAATACCTACCTACCTACCATTAGGCTTAGATACACCTAGAAGCCGTGTCCTTGTATGCAAAGTGAGGCAACTTATACTGAGCCAAAATGGCTCAGTTCTCAGATTTATATCCTTCATACGTAACCTAATCGTAACTAAAATCCAATAATATAATTATTACACTCTTTAAGGTAGGGAAATTGAAACTGTTTTGTACTTATTAGGTATGATTATTTAATAATGGACACTAAAAATCTGAAAACGGCACCATTTTGGCTGTTTTTGTTGCCTCACACAGCTGACACAGCGCGCTTTGTAGGGAATTATCGTTCTAGGTGTTATTATTCTAAGCCTGCATTTTAATGTTCTACATATTATATCAATGAAACTAAACATTTTTTCTAAAGAGACTCATAATAATATACCTACATTACTTTTTTACTTTTTACTTTTCCGATCTTTTCTTATACCTAGGTATATTATTTAATATTTTATTAGTATATTATAAAAATAGTATTGTGAATGCTAAAACTATTCCAAATTTAATATACGTTTTGTAGTTTTCAACGCCATCTACCCATTTTTCTTTGAACTATTAGAACACGGTAGAACAACGAGCAGACGTAAGCTTTTTGCGACGGCAGCGATCCATGCGGAAAATGCAAGGAAACCTATAAGGAGCTCGATTACGAACGCCATCTAGGTTTAAGGTGGAATTTTGGGGCTACGTTTTTATGACATGTGATTGTCGGTCCTTATATTTTTTCGTCCATGGTAGTGCTTTCCAAAGAGTGGGTCTCAGAATAAACATGGATAAGACGAAAATCATGTCGAATACCCATGTTGTACCCGCTCCAGTTCATGTTGGGAACACTATTACACTTCCAAAAAATTTTTTTATTTCGTGTTTTAGCTACTTAAATATCTGAAGCCAACACTTTTAACTAGTATCATGCATAAAAATAGTACATTATTGCTAATTAAAAACGCAGTTTTGAACATGTGCTAGGTAATTTTGCAGTAATAAACATAGATACTGCATTTGGTCTTAGTGATACTGTAATGTCCACAATCCCAAATGGTAGGTAAAAATGCAGTATTCTGCATTTTGTTATGATAACATCGTTAAAGTAAAACAAAAAATATGTCAATAGAACGCTTGATTTTTTTCTTCATTTTTAGGTATACTTTCAATGATATATAACATAGACTTGTTGCCTAGATATCAAAAAATATGTTTCCCGCGTTTATCTCCAAACCGCCATTTTGCAAGTACTGCGTTTGCAATAAGGAGGGCAGAAATGTAAGACAATAGAAACACAACACGGACAACTGAATCTAAAAATGAACCTTAAGGTGTTCAGCTCATAAGTTTGCTGACTGTACTACTCGCGGCTGACTCAGTCGAGCCAGCGCACGAGGGATGTCATGTGTCGGTTGATACAGAGTTACGCGACAAAAAGCGCTTCGGAATAAAAAATAGGCACACAGCGCTGTGTAATAGGGAATATGCATAAGTCACCGATTTTGATAAAATTGAGCTTGATCGCTTCGGACACGTATAAAAACATGATGGAACAGGAAAATAAAAAATAATCATGTATTATTTTAGTTTTATCACACGATGAAATCAGGGAAAAATAACGATTTTTTGTTTTCACTTTCGAATATAATGAACTTAACAGTCGGATAGAATGTCGAATAACAAATCTTTTTTTGTATGACACATGATATGTACTTAAACGCAAAATTTAGGGAGATAATTGAAAATAATTGAAATTTCTTGGCTAACTGCATCATGAAACGTGATATGTGACGTCATATATCATGTCCGTTTTGTATGGAGCGTTTTCGGCGGTTGCTGCTGCGTGCTAACTTCAAGTAACTATATCACGAGAAAAAACCCAAGAAAAAAGTTTTAAGTTGGTACCCTGAGCGAAAGTGGCGCCGCAGTGAATTATATTTAATAATTAATATTATAATTCTAATACACAATTTTAAAAATGTTTATCGTGGAGATTTTAGGGCCCACAGTCTAGTATTTTTAGATGGTATCGTTACATTCCCTCGTAGTCACTGCTAGAAGTAGATAGCAAATAGTGATGGGCCAACTCGAGTTCCGACCCGGGTTGACTCGAGTTGCAGTTGTATCGGGTCAACTCGAGTCAGCCCGTTAAGAACTCGAGTCAGCCCGTTAAGAACTCGAATTGTGTACCTTCGCTTCCGCCGCCGCCGCCGCCATGCTCAGCCCGGCCCGGCGGCGAAGTTGGCCGATCTAATCCGAGTATACCCGTAGCATCCGAAGTTCTGTTTTCTTACTACCGGCGAATTTTTATATTTTACTGTTTACTTGTTTTGTTTCTTGTAATGTTTGGATAGACAAATATTAAAGCTCGGTTTTAATAAGCTCTTTTTACTTCGTAATTGTGTTGAGTGTGTGTTTTATGTCGTAGGTATTTAACTTTGAGACAATGTCATCAGGTTAGGTACTATTTACCTAACCTTACCTACCCAAATTCCAAACAAAATCACAATATCGTCATAAACAAATTAAAACAACCTAACCTACTTAGCTAGTATCTAATCTATGAACAAAAAGGTAAAGGTCTCTACAGTTGCTGACCACCTGTGGTCGGTTCCGAACCGATTAGGCAACTCCGTCTTTCCCGCACCCTGATTATCTAAAAAGAAACTATTTAGCGACCGGTTGCATTTGACATGCATTGCCACTTTTCTTTGGTATCTTTTTTTTTAACCCAAAAAGAAGTAGCAATGGATCACGATCATCTGTGAACTGCAACCAGTCGCTAGGTGGTTTTTAATTAGATAATCAGCCCACCGTTTATAGCTACGGAAATTCGCGTAACTCAGTTTCAATTCAACTCGAGTTAGCCGACCCGAGTTGGCTAACGGGTCAACCTGCACCCTGATTATCTAAAAAGAAACTATTTAGCGACCGGTTGCATTTGACATCCATTGCTACTTTTCTTTGGTATGTTTTTGTTTACCCCAAAGAAAAGTAGCAATGTATTACGTTCATCTGTGAACTGCGACCGGTCGCTAGGCGGTTTCTAATTAGATAATCAGCCCGCCGCTAAGACCCGCTAGACAACTCGGGTCGGCTAACTCGAGTAGCGAGTCGACCCGCGAGCCAACTCGGGTTGGCTAACTCGAGTTGAAACCGAGTTACGCGAATTTTGAAACGGGTTGACTCGAGTTGGAAATAAACCGAGTTGGCCCATCGCTAAGCAAAACTGCTAAAAGTGGCCGTTTTTGACACATTTGCTATCTACTTCTACGAATGACTACGAGGGCATGTAGTGATACCTTCTAAAAATACTAGACCATGGACCCTAAAATCTCCACGATAAACATTATTAAAATCTTTTTCTATCAATAACTTATTAAATAAAAATTATTACAGTTGATTTTCTCACGCATTATACTTTTGATTTTGATAAAAAAAAAATTGATGCATATTCCCTATTTGAAATTGTACTTTATTGCCGTGCAGCAAGAGTAGCTTATTACTTGAGTGCCCTTGCGTGGATGGGCTTCTGTGCATTTAGTACTATACTGTAATAGTGGCGGGGATAACTTTAGTTCGACATATTCAACCGACGCCACGAGGCCACTAAAGCCGAATTTCAATCTTCGATATCGAAGTCTCTTCAAAGCCAATCCATCGCGTCTTGGGGAAAATATATGGTGGTAAACTTGGAACGAAAATAATATTAATCCACTTGTGACAGTGTTGCCTAAAACAGGAATTAACGCTTCATAAATTTTTTGTACCCCGTTTAGGTATTCTTCTAAAAAATTTAATGCTTACGCTCCCTGTAGGTTCAATTTCTGCACCAAAGCTTAACTATCGCTGAAAAAATTTATTGATTCAGTCTCGACAGTACGACACAAAATATAAAAACATCAAAATAACATTATATCATTCTCATTCTGTTCTGAACTTACCATCCAAAGGATCATGCCGCATTCTGAGCCATTATGCGCATTAACCATACATATCTGTGACAGACTCATGTCATGTCAAAAAGGGGTAGATAACAAAATGTCATATAATAGGAAAATGTCAAACAATTATAACCCCAAACGGCTCCTTGAGATTGAGATCTCTTTTTTCCCGCATTATATTTTAATGATATTCTTCCCACGCAATCACTATAAAATTACAATAGTATTTAGGTAATTTCATCAAAGCGCATCATGGCCTAGCTTGTATAGTAAAATCGGCATAATCCTTTCAAGGATGTTTCCAGTCCACGAAACTAAACAACTTTCTCTAAGAAACATTTGTGTCGAATTTCGCCATAAAATTTTGATCACGTGATCTCTTTGATTTGTATGGATAGTGGATATTTTTTTACATATTATGTGTTCCTTAGAGAAATTTGTTCAGTTTCATGGACTGAACACAAATCCACAAAATTTGGATGGTGAATACAAAATGACCCTGTATATTCAATTCTGGAGCTAAAGTACTAGCCCATTATATCAGATATTGAAGTACAGGGGTAACGCAGAATCTGGGGGGCTACTTTATTCCAAATATTTTTACTCACTTATGCTCTGAAATGTTATCATTCCATTTGAAAAAAGAATGCGGGGCGTTCATCATTTCCGTGGGGGTCCGGTTCATCACATTCTAAATTTGAAATTCAGTGCGGAAATAAAATTCAATACTTACTTCCCGCACTGAGTGCGGGAAGTAAGTGTTCCAAATTCAAATCGGTAGAACTAATCAGCTAGCATTCTTTTTATGAAACTTTATGGTTGCATGACCGGTCAGTAAACATGGCCACGCGAACCAATTTAACTATCACATTTTTACAAAGAAAATTGTATTTCCTCGCATTTCGTGAGTAAAGTATTATACAAACCTTGTACTGGAAGCTACTTGCATTAGCTTCCCGTTCTCGGATGTAATGTACTATTACTCACTTATGCTCTGAAATGTTATCATTCCATTTGAAAAAGGAATGCGGGGCGTTCAACATTTCCACGGGGGTCTGGTTCATCACATTCTAAATTTGAAATTCAGTGCGGAAATGAAATTCAATACTTACTTCTCACACTGAGTGCGGGAAGTAAATGTTCCAAATTCAATACGTAGAACTTATCAGCTTTTCTTTTTATGAAACTTTATGGTTGCATGACCGGTCAGTAAACATGGCACGCGAACCAATTTAAATATCTCATTTTTACAATGAAAATTGTATTTCCTCGCATTTCGTGAGTAAAGTATTATACAAACCTTGTACTGGAAGCTACTTGCATTGCCTCGAATGATTCAAACCATCCTCGACAATGCAATCCCTAGCTTCCCGTTCTCGGATGTAATGTACTATTACACATAATTCATAAGCTTCGTAAGTATGAGGTACTGACTTTTGACTACTGTATTGGGCTGCACAAAGATATTCCTGGGCTGCTTGTGCAGCATGACGATGTCCCGCCAGCGCGCCCACGGCGCCTGCAGGCTCGAGTACTTGTGGAACAGCGCCTCGCCCGCCGACACGTCGCCTGTCGCCTTTATCGTTTGCAGCTTCACCAAAAAGTCGCCTGTTGACGTGGAGTATACATGTTTATTAGTTCTTCGAGTACCAAGTAACCTAGTACACGTACACACCAAGTACGAGATGATCTCAGTCATACATAATTTGCTATCCTTACATCCTACTATAATATTATAAATGTGAAAGTGTGTGGGTTTGGATGTTTGTTCCTCAATCACGCAAAAACTACTGAATGGATTTGGTTGAAATTTGGCACACAGATAGTCCCAACTAACAATTTTACGTCGTACAATGGCCGTACAAACGTTATATTATTACCACTGGTCGCAAAAGATAGGTCACACTAACGTTATTATAACGTTTACTCAACGCGAAAAGGGCCCCATTTATACAACCTACATTGTTGTTTAATGGTCATACAAAAGTCACAAGATTACCATTTTCATCGTACAGTAGTCGCATCAAAACTTTACAACGACTCTTTCGTTATATTGTGGTCATACAGACGTTTTTGAATGACGAAAACGTTGTATATGAGTCAAGTAACAACACTTGTACGACTGATTTTTAATATTCGTCAGTGACTCGTGTTTGTGGTTATGTTTCGAGATCTGAGTGCAAAATAAAATCAATTACAAGGATATAAATGGTGAGTATTAATTAAACTTTCATATCTTGCTACCTGTGTCTGTCTCCCATACCGTTTAGTTCGTCTGGGAATTAAAATTTTATGATAATATACCTATGTAAATACTATAAATATTTTCATGCCCCTTCGTAATTTAGCGTTTGAAACATAAAATTTGAATTAATAAAATTATACTTAATTCTAAAAATGTCAGCCATGTTAATTTTATCGCACACTAATCTCTATACGACGTTTTAAAGACAAAAAGTAATTTTAAGGTTATTTGAAGACCAAGTAAAGCCGCCATTTTGTTAAACGTCGTTTAAAAGTCGAACCTTGACTCAAATGCGACTACAAGTCGTACAGACGTTATAGCTAAAACTTTAATATAACGTCGTATAGTTTAGTCGTGCCGACGTTGCTATGACCAGTTTATTATGACATATTTGTCGCACGACTAAAAAGTTAAATTTAAGACGTCTATAGGACCTAGCAGTCATTTCATTACTATTATAAGACTGCTATCCGACTTAAAGTCGTACAAGTCAGCACTTATACGACGTTTTTGCTTGTTGGGAGATACCTAGCCTAGATTAAAACATAGGATACTATTTATCCCGATATTCCCTCGGGAACGGAAACCACGCGGGTGAAACTGCAGGCGGCCGCTCCAGTCCCTACTATTCTTACTAATTTGCATTACTAAGGACATTGCTCGAGAAGTGGCAGTGGCATGGCGAGAAGATCCGATATCCGTTGGGGCGGGGCAGTCCTGGAATGGCTCGCGCGCACCGGACACGGCTCCGTGGGATAGGTAGGCCCCCGACAAGGGGGACCGACGTGAGGGGGAAGGTCGCGGTGCGCCGCTGGATGCGGGCCAAGCAGGACCGATCGTCGTGGAGATCCTTGGGGGAGGCCTATACCCAGCAGGGGGTGTCGTGAGGCTTATATGATGATGATGATATATTCTGTGGTTTTGTATGGTACGTACCGACTATCCTCTTGCCGTCAGTAGCGAGTCGTTCCCTGTTGAGCGTGAGCAGCAAGTCCTTGGCGGGGTCGGTCTCGGCGACGGTGAGCAGCCCGTCGCCCTCCAGCTCCAGCAGCCGCATCAGGACGAAGCGCGCCCGAGCGTGCGCCTGACAAACGTATAAATGTTTAGCCTATTTTTAATAGCCTACCTCAGGGACGGGCCATCAAAACTAATTTTGAACTTTGTGATAATTGGGAAAATAATAATAATAAATACTATCAATTCACTCATTATTTACTACTAAAATAGGTGTACATTTTGAAAATGTTTCAATAATATGCGTAATTTAAATTAATAAATTCGAATTTTTTTCGTAGTGCATAATGAATTTCGTGATCAGTGACATGCCCAAAATATTGTGTATGGCACGCGTGCCATTTGTTCGCCATCCCTGGCCTACCTGTCAATATTTTTAGATATTTATCTTGAAATAAACACCTGTAGCTCTACCATGATCAACTCATCACGCGAACTGTTTTCGCCACCGAAAACTATTGGATATACTGTTCACAATCAATGCCAGTGAAAAAGAAAGTTTACGGTAGCGTAAAAAGTTTGCATCAACTTATGGTAGGACCACTGCTCTGAAATGAACCTTTTGAATGCAAAAAATGGTAACAGACATACATACAAACAACCTCTAACCCCAAACGCATATACCGCCTCCGTTCCGTCCGTCGAGGGTATAGTCCGTTTTTCCACAGATTACTAATTTGAAGCAAGTCCGTTCGCTTAGATAGTATCGGTACACCCGCAAGTACTTGTGTTCAGAGACAGGAATACCGGTAACAAACACAACCTTTTACTACGGCGGCACTTATATGTAAACTGCCAAATCCAAATTCACTTGCAGGTGTACACCGCACGCGGTATCCTTTGTATATGCGGCGGCATTCTTTGACAAGAAGCGGCACTGGCAAAGGCGGCGCGATAAAAGGGCGACACTATCTAAGCGAACGGACTTAAAATAACTCGATATCACAATTTACATAACAATAATTGTCTTATTATTATAGAGCGTGATGATAACAAATGTCTCTATACGCGACGGTTTAAAGTGTCTTTTAAATCACGAATTCAAGTATTGGCGTTTTTATTGGTTGAGAAATTGTGATTAAGTGATAATTCATCTGATAGTGTCACAACAACACAAGAATCTATCTACCTATATAGATTAAGTGGCTGGTCATCCTCAGACAGACAGTATGCTTGTCACCACCGTTGTTATTGTAAATTAGTAAGATAGCGATACAATACCTGTAGCCAAGTGTTGGTGGAAGGTTGGTACATTTCCGTGGCCTTGGCGACGCCGTTCCACAGCAGGCTGAGCCAGTTTACGTACATCACATCCTCCGCCTCCTGGCCTTCGTACCCGAAGATCCTAAGCAGAACGATAGATTAATAAATAGCCAAAATTCTTCGATCAGGAATACCCTGCTCCGTCAGTCTCAAAAAACGTCACCTTAATTTCAAACTGGGAGCTTATCCTTACTAATATTATAAATGCGAAAGTCCGTTTGTTTGTTTATTTGTTTGTTTGTTTGTTACGCCTTCACGTCTTAACTACTAAACCGATCATCATGAAATTTTGCATAGACGTTGTCAGGGGTACAGAAAAGGACATAGGGTACCTTTCATCCAGAAAAAACTTACAGTTTCCGAGGGATAGCAAAAAAACTGTCCACGCAGACGAAGTCGCGGGCGGCCGCTAGTTGTTTATATAAAGTATTTTCTTCTTTATTTCTCACTATTTAAAGTTGAATTGTGAAATAATAGTAATTTGTACCCAGATAAAAATTAAAAATATTGATGTGGGAGATTCTAATTTATTTTGTCAGTTGGTGCTAGACATGGGCGCCGCGCCGGCGCGGCGCCGCCTTGAGTTGCCGGCACGCCGCCGCCGCCGCCGCCGCCGTCTCTGCCGCGCGGCGTGGATATTTGGCCAAAAAACAAAATTATTGTCGAAAGTTTTACTATTTAATGTCAGTTTTTTGACGACTCTTTATTTCCGTAACTTACCAAATGATGCTGCCCTGTATGGGCTGTATTATTAGGCGGTATTCAACGAAAATCACTTTTTCTAAAAAGTTGGACTTATCGAAGTGGACTGTGTTTGTCCTATCTAGCACAAACCTAATGGTCATAAACTTCGAGTGTTGTGTTCCCAATAGATATTTCTTGGTTTCTTGTAAAGCACTACTTAATATTTGAGCGCTGTGTTCAAGTCCTCCAAGATCTCGCAAGAACTTAAACATCGGCAAACCGAAGGTGTGTTAAGTATTTCACAGTTCTTTTCCAGTCCAGCCGAATACAGAAACTTTAAAATATTGTAGTGGTGAATAGTTTCAGAGAATCCTATCCTTGTCGCGATAGATGGGAATTGAACTCTGGTTTTGATTTTTTTGTAATTTTAACCGAAGTAAGTATTGATTTTTTTAAGGACCCTAACACAGCACTTCGTAGTTGGCACTTTTGAAGAAATTGCAGCACCCTTCAAGGCCCATGCCTTGATCGAAGCGAAGGCTTTTATAGTCCTCGAATGTTAAGTAAAATGGCGATTCTCCTCAGGATTCTGTATGTTTTTTTTACGTCTGGAAAATGCTTTATGCATGTCCCAGCTTCGGGAGATGGCTAAAGCTTGAAGTTCACTGGGACCTACCACAGTGTGGTATGGTATACCTCAAAAATCAGTCAATGTCCTTTTGAATCGCCTTGGAACAATGCTTTATCGAACCATTCTACGTCATCTGACTACAAATTACTCAAAGTAGCATTGGCAACTGGTGGAGCCACGAGAATCGTTGCGCACACTACCGTGACTATCCACCCACGTTCGTTCGAAGTCTGTTCGTCTGTCTGGGAAGGCAAAGTGTGCCCTGGCAGACGACACGTGGGAGACCCTAAGTGAGGGGAAAACAGTACAGGTACAGGTCTTTCCAATTCTCAGCTACAAGAGCCACATGATCGGCAAACTGTTATACACAAATATCTCAGTAGAGCTTTCCAACGCATTCCCTGCTGGCTTCCCAGAGAAAGCGACGGTCGTAAAACGAAGCTTCTCGACCAATCCCTATACGGCCTGCCGTAGCGTATAGTATAGATATGGTCAATAACCAGTCTTTTTGGCAATCAGCTTATTCAAGAAGTTGGTTGGAAGTAGGAAGTCGTCAAACCCGTGAGTGATACGATTAATTTATACAAATCGTATCACTCTTGCAGATGTGGCTCAGGCAAAATGAGTGAGATCTATTAGTTCTTCAAGAGTGTCCCATAACAGAATCGCCTGACCTGTTAGGTACATGTCTTATTTATAATACAGTGCCTTAGACTTAGGCCTTCTATCCTCAAGGGTGAAGGAATTTAAAACTTCTGGATAGCGTTTAAGCATACGGCTTGTTTTCATGATTTTTTTGTTATGTTTGGCATCCTTGCCGCCCTGTTACTGTTTCTTCTTCTTCTTCAAGTGCCTCTCCATTACTGGAGGTCGGCCGTTAGCTTAAAGAACTTCTCTCTGTCCTGCGCCAAGTGAAACAGTTCTTCGACGCTGGCTATACTAGTCCATTCCCTGATGTTGCGCAACCACGATTTTTTCCCTCTTCCAGCGCGTCGTTTGCCTTCAATCTTGCCCATCATTATTAACTGGAGAAGCTGGTATTTCTCGTGTCGTAGGACATGGCCAAGATATCCAACTTTTCTTTTCTTGACGGTCTGCAGTAATTCGCGACTCTTGCCAACACGCTGGAGAACTCTCACGTTAGAAACCTTCTCAGTCCACTGTTACTGTTTAGTTGCACTAATCTCATACAGGCTGACGTCCGGGATATTTTTGGAGTATTAAATCTGGTAAGCTTGTTTCTGGGCTGAAGTCTTTAGGCCTTCTTTAGATCAGGTGTGGCATTTCTGCATCTTACAGAGATCTAATAAACGTAAAGTGATAAATTGTATCATGCAGCGTTATCTAAAGCCATATAACTATTCATGTCAATTAAGCTTTAAAAAAATCCACGCCGCCGGCGCCGCGCCGCCGCCGACCTAAAATTGCCAGTTCGCCGCCGCCGCAATTTTTTAACGCGGCGCCCATGTCTAGTTGGTGCCCAAAATCTTATATTCATTAGGTCGACCGGTCGGTGCCATATTTGCGTGCCGTTTTAGTTCGTGAAGCATTATCTAGAACAGGGGTCTCCAAACTACGGCCCGCGGGCCAGGTCCGGCCCGCGAGGACCAACAATCCGGCCCGCGGAAGCGGGCCGGGATTACTTGATATCTGGCCCGCCATAAACTGTTTTAAATATATTGTAACATTTAAAATGTAAGTAAATAAGAGATGGGTAGTAAATTAAGACTCTTTGGTCATGTTAAATAATATGTTTTATTTATTTTTATTAACTTTATTTATTGCACTATAAAAAGTTATATTAACAAAATAACAAAACAGGTGGCTAAAAAAAGCAATGGAAAGCAAATTAAGACTCTTTGGTCATTACTACTATTACTACGCTGTCTAGGCAAGAGTAAAAGTTTAGTGGAAGAAACTAACTAAAAATCGCGCTGCGCGATTGTTTTTCTACAAAAGACAAGCAATAGTATAAGATTAGTGGATGAAACTAACAAAAAATCGCGCTGCGCGGCTGTTTTTTTTTTACAATAGGCAGGCAAGATCACAACTTGAAGCATACATGAAGTCCGAATTTATACGGACGGCTCCAAGATGGGGACTGGCACTGGTGCTGGAGTATTCTCACAAGACCTAAATATCAAAATATCACAAGCATTAGGCCAATACAGTTCGATATTTCAATGCGAATGTGTTGCAATAATAAATGCCGCTACCACGGCCCTGTCTAGAGGTATGAAGGAACTAAACATCCGCATACTGACAGACAGCATGGCCGTTCTAACAGCACTGGAGGCCAACACGATCAACTCCAGTATCGTCTACGAATGCCACCAAGTTTTGGATCGTTTAGTATCTAAAAACAAAGTAATCCTACAATGGATTAAAGGGCATAGTGGATCACACGGGAACGACGCCGCCGATGAGCTGGCTAGAAAGGGATCTTCCACAACAATGGCAGGACCCTTACCCATTCTGCCACTCCCGTTCAGCCAACTGCGCTCATGGGTGAGACAACGTACTCGTGCTGCACATAATACTCGTTGGGTAAATCTAACAAGCTGTAGACAGTCCAAGTTGGCGATGACCGCAGTCTCGCCGCGGTTGACCTGTAGACTGCTCAGCCTTAATCGTCCAGACCTCCGAATAGTTGTAGGTACACTTACAGGTCACCTTGCCTTAAACCGACAACTATTCATCATGAATGCGACAGACAGTCCCCTATGTAGAGGATGCCTGGACGCAGAGGAAACAGCCGCCCACGTGATCCTGGAGTGCGTGGGTTTGGCCGCACACCGGGCAGAAATCCTCAAAGACGTGAGGTCGCTCCTGGAAACCTGTGAACGCCCCAGGAGGCTTCTGCGCTTCTGGAAGGAGCTGGGATGGCTTGACTAGCCACACCAATGCTGTGTTCACGCATAACGGACCAAATGAGAGTCTAAATGCGGAAAAAGAGCCCATCAAAAAAAAAAAAAAAAAAAAGATCACAACTTTCTCCCGACAAAAACCACGAAATCCCGACATTTAAAAATTTTCTCCAGATATTTTGGACCTCCGAACTGGCAACCCTACTAAGTATAGGTCCTTTTGTTTTGGCCCTTGCGACTTCGTAGAAGAGCCAGTCCGGCCCTTAGGCCAAAAAGTTTGGAGACCCATGATCTAGAATATTCTTGATCGAAGCCCAAGCTAGACTTACATTTGAAATCTAGGTGGACTTATCTTAGTAAAATAGATTTTTATAAAATCTTAGTTGTACCACAGAATACATAATAGTACAAGTACAGAAGGTCCACTTCGCAAAGTCAATTATTTAAATAGCGACTCTATTCCATACACAATAAAGTGCAATTCAGGTTGCACACCGCTCCCTTGGCTACAGTTATATTCACCTAGAAGTTGCCTCTCTTTCTATCGCGTAGCTCTTATTTCCTCTAACGAATTCAGGGTTTCACTTTCTTCTTTTATATAATAATTAAATAACAGGAAGTTAATTTATTACAAGTTATGAGGTTGTGAAATAATGTGTAGGTACTTAAATATGTTTCAAAATAACCTAGGATAAGTACAGTCAACGCCACATCAGACATGCTGACTTTGAGTCAATTTGCTTTCATACGAAATGAAATTGTATTCATAATTAACTTTATTTCGAAAGTAGGTAAGTGTACCTACCTAATCTATAAATTATTATTTCAGTAAATAGTTGGGTGAATATTGTTTAACAAATAAGACAAGTAAGTACCTACCTAAGAATAAATGGATACTAAATACTAATACGTTTCGATGTCGTTTGGAACTTTTGGAAGTGTGAAAAACACGTGAGGTTCGGATCCTTTTTATTAGTATTAAGGCAGCCCATTACGAATGTCATATGCCTTCATTTTGGTTATAATAAAATTATTATTGAGTGACTATCGAAATCGAACTGCTAACGTGCGACCCAACCGGCACGCGGCAGCCTCTGAAATTAGTCCGTCCGGACGGACCCGCTGGCTACTTGTAGCTTCGTACCTAAAGCGCGGAGTGGGCCTAGCCTGGTTGTACAAGCTCTCGTCAAAATCAATCTAAAAATAAAAAGTTATAAATTTTAAATGTTATCAAGTTTGGACTTACAGGCAGAGCAGGGTCACTCGTATAAAGTCAAGCAATTTTTTTTGCGATACTAATCTCAAAGAACTACCTATAATAGTGGTGCCTAATGCCATGAATTTCGTTAGGTTATTCGGATTTTTACGGCTATCGCAATAAAAAATATTAAAAACTAGCGGCCGCCCGCTTGGTTCCCGTTCCCGTGGGAATATCGGGATAAAAAGTATTCTATGATTTAATCTAGGCTATCTACTATCTGTGTGCCAAATTTCAACCAAATCCGTTCAGTAGTTTTTGCGTGATTGAGGAACAAACATCTCAACATCCAAACCCACAAACTTTTACATTTATAATATTAGTAGGATAGAATAAGGTTTATCATAAAGTATAGTTTACTTGAGTATCTCGGGGCGCAGCGACAGGTAGAGGCCGACGGCCTCGGCGCGGCACTCCTCGAAGGCGGAGCCCAGCGTCGTGAACTTGCTGTCGTACGACTCGCCCTCGCTGTACCAGCTCTCGATCGCCTTACCTTCACAACATCAGTAGTATTTACCCTTTTAGCATGAACATCTAGCGAGAAAATTAATGCGATATTTTTTTCGAAGGGTACCTACAGATAGAGTGCTGCTCGCGCAACATAACTTGAACCAAACCATAGACAATGAGGCATTTACTCTTTGAATGAGGTTTGCGCAGTAGCAATTTTCAGTACAAAAATTGTAGTGCGCTGGTCACATGGTACTAAAAATTGGGTCAAGTTATATTGCGCGAGCTGTACCCTAACAAAAACTACTTTTCGAATGACAATCGAATTTGTGTCGATCACGAAAGTCAATTTTACAATTTAAAACTACCTCAATTTTAAATGTTCAACGGCAAAACATATGATCCGTTTTTTTAAACGGCTGACCAAAAAAAAAACAAAGAGTTTGAATTCAGGGTTCATGTATTTTTATGGGTATGCGAGTTTCTTTATTCCGCCATAACTTCTCAACGCCTTAATGAATT
The DNA here is from genome assembly GCA_928269145.1 of Agriphila tristella. Lineage (NCBI taxonomy): Eukaryota > Metazoa > Arthropoda > Insecta > Lepidoptera > Crambidae > Agriphila > Agriphila tristella. Next base: position 20,671,234 of record OV743436.1, on the reverse strand, counting down.
TGGGTGTATGGGGTATCTTTAACATCATCATGTTTGGCAGGGGAGGCGTGTTTTTATTTAACTTTTGTTTAAAAGAACAGAACTTCTAAACAGACTAAAATTATTTATATTCGAATTGAAAGGTTACCTGTTAGCGGATTCTTGACCTTTTCCTTGTCGAAGTTGAACGTTCCATCGGCATTTTGCCGCAGCAATTTGCCGCTGCCGTGCCCTAGCAACTCGTGGAGGCCGACTTGTACCTATAAAAGAACTAGGTTTAATGTTAAAGACTTGAAAGACCTGATAAATTGCTCTACAAGTCGGTCAGACGTCTTGACTTCCATATAAGCCTTAGATAAATTGCTCTACAAGTCGGTCAGACGTCTTGACTTCCATATAAGCCTTAGATAAATTGCTCTACAAGTCGGTCAGACGTCTTGACTTCTATATAAGCCTTATATGGAAGTCAAGCCGTCTGACCGACTTGTAGAGCAATTTATGAGGTGGTATTTCGCTCCATGACGGGGAGCTCGTTGGTGCAGTGTTTTAGCTTCTGCCCCGCTATTGCGGAGGTTAAGCAACTTTCGCAAAGGTCGGTCATGGGATGGGTGACCAAACATTTATTATCTCGAGTTTTACCGTGCTTCGGAAGGCACGTTAAGCCGTTGGTCTAGGGTGCATTTGCAGTCGTTAACTAACACTCACCAATCTGCATTGGGCCCGCGTGGTGAGTTATGGCCCTTCCTCCTTTTCCACCCATAAGGAAGGCCTGTTCCCTAGCAGTGGGAACATTAAAAATGCCTTATGGTCATTTCGCTCACCTTATTTGTTCGTCTAATTATTAAAACGATTTTTTTTACAGATGGGATACTAGATAAAAAAATATATTCTTTAATTCCTTGATGAAATTAACTTGGACAAAGAAATTGGAGTGCAATTTCCTTTTTACAATAATAATAATAACACATTTGAAGTAAATAATTAACCTCAAATGCAGCGACCCTGTATTTCTCTAGTAGCTTCTTGTCTGTATCCGATAAGAACGGAATGACGGACTCCTTGTACGCGGCGGGGATCACATTACCCAGCGACACGTTTTTGAAGCCCTCGTTCTGGCGGATCTCGTCGTCTATAACAAAATAAATAAAAAAGCTTTTAAAAAAAAGCACAACCTCCTTCTAAAATCTTAAAAAACAGGTCTATAAAAAGCAAGAAATAATGTTCAAATCGATTAATTAAAACACGTCTATTGAAGTCGGGTGGAGCTGAAAGTCTTTTTTTTTTATTTATTGTATTGTTTATATTCTTAAAGCCCCACCCGACTTCAATAGACGTGTTTTAATTAATCGATTTGAACATTATTTCTTGCTTTTTATAGACCTGTTTTTTATTTTTAAGATTTTTGAAGGAGGTTGTGCTTTTTTTTAAAAGCTTTTTTATTTTAAACTTTTTTGTGGTAGGTATGTAAGTGATGATTTTATAAAATAAAACGTTATAATGTTTTACATTTTTTAATGGTATACCCCGAGTAAGTCAATTTCCACAAGAGTTCCGTTGGGCCTTCGCAGTTCAACCATAGTCCAGCAGGTCCTTGACAATAAATAGGTACTTAACTTGTTTTTGATTGTCATAAACCTGCCAATATTTCAATCACTGTTCAGTTCCTATTTAATTTTAAGGAGTTCCCTTGTGTATCTTCAAAATCCAAAGTCCAAGACCAATGAAATTAATATGGTATCATTCTTAAGGTGTCTTCTTTCAAACAAAAAAAGAATCATCTAAATCGGTGCATAAACAAAAAAGTTATGGTTGAAAATCCGCCTGAATTCTTATAAAATGGTAACGAAATTGACAGTTTTTTCAAGATTACTTGAAAACTACTAAACCGATTTCAAAATTTCAAAAAATGGGACCAACTTGGAAACAAACGTCATGTTATAACGTTTGAATCATTTCAATCGGTTCAGCCGTCTTCGAGTAATCGGTGTACATACATATAAATAAAAAAAAAACGCGACGAATAGATAACCTCCTCCTTTTCAAATTTTTGAAGTCGGTTAAAAATAAAATTCATAACGGAATAGCTGTATGCTCGCTTCTCTATGTAGCCAATCCATCAGACTACCCACCGTCAATTAAAAAACGGCGGTTAACCAGGACGGTTAAAATTGTTACTCTTTATTAAAAAAGACTAAAATAAGTTTTACAAAAATCGTAAAGTAGGTACTATACATACTTTATCCACCTATTCATAAATTACAAACGCAAGAAAAATCCGTTGGGGCTGCCATTACCTGCCCCCAAATGAAAAACCGTCGTGGGCTTTTTCAAAATTTTTTTTTTTTTTGCTATTTTATTTTATGCTTTTTAAAGAATTCATACCTGCTCTAAAAACCGCATCTAAATCGGTCAAACCATTCGGAAAATGATTACTACAGCGCCCCCTAGCGGCTGAAAACCATAACACCAAGAACCATCACCGACAAACTACAAAACTATTACAGAAAACCGCATCCAAATTGGTCAAACCGCTTTGGAGATAAATGAAAAAACTATCGGCCAATAGTTTGGTCTGTAGTTAGCGAGGGCTCTTACTGATTGTTTCTTTATCTGCACTGTACGGGTTATATGTACTTAACGATTACAATTAAATAAAATTTATATAAATACACAAATAGCACTTACAATTTGGAATGTTAATGCCAGCTGGTATGCCACTGCCCGAGAAAGTGAGCACATCTAAGCTGGTGAAGTCAGGTCGCAGGAACGTGTCCTTCTCGAGGTGTTCCCCCCAGGGCAGCAGCTTGATGAACCGCTCGGCGCCGTCGACGAGCGCGCCGAACTTCTTGGACATCTCCTTGTTCACCATCGCTACGAACCCCTCGAACTCGCCGCGCTGCCCGCTCGGGTCGCGGTAGGTCTCTATGAAGCCTTGGTACCTGGACAGGGGTAAGCTTGTTTTTGTAAACCATTCTAATATTATTTACTAGCAGCTGCTTGCGGTTTCACCCGCGTGGTTCCCGCTCCCGTGGGAATATCGAGATAAAAGTATCCTATGTTTTAATCTATAGGCTATCTTAACTATCTATGTGCCAAATTCTAACCAAATCCGTTCAGTAGTTTTTGCGTGATTGCGGAACAAACATCTAAACATCCAAACCCACAAACTTTCACATTTATAATATTAGCACAGATTACATAATAGTACAAGTACAGAAGATCCACTGCGCAAAGTCATTTAAATAAATAACGATTCTATTCCATACCCAATAAAGTGCAATTCAGGTTGCACGCCGCTGTCTTGCCTACAGTTATATTCACCTAGAAGTTGCCTCTCTTTCTATCGCGTAGCTCTTATCTGTTCTAACGACTTCAGGGTTTCTTCTTTTAAATAATAATTAAATAACTGGTAGTTAATTTATTACAAGTTTTGTGTTTGTGAAATAATGTGTAGTTAAATACGTTTAAAAAAACATAGGCTAGGTACAGTCAACGCCACATCAGACTATACATGCTGGCTTTAAAGCAATTGGCTTTATGACGAAATGAAATTGTAATTATAATTAATTTTATTTCGAAAGTAGGTAGTAAGTAAGTACCTACCTAATCAATAAATTATTATTTCAATAAATAGTTGGGCGAAGATTGTTTAACAATAAGAAGAAACGGATACTAGTTACTAACTAGGTACCTAGTAGACAAGCACTTCTTACGTTTTGATGTCGTTTGGAACTTTTGGAAGAGTGAAAAACGTGACGTTTGGATCCTTTTTATTCGTATTAAGGCATACTATCGAAATCGAACTGCTAATGTGCGACCCAGCCGGCACGCGGTAGCCCTCTGAAATTAGTCCGTCCGGACGGACCCGCTACCTACTTGTAGCTTTGTACCTAAAGCGCGGAGTGCGCCTAGCCTGATATTAGTAGGATCTACACCCATGATTTAAATCCTCTATAAAAGGTTCTGAAACAGTTACCTTACTGCCAAGATTATAACAACCAGTGTCATAGTAACCACAATATCCGAGCGAAAGTATGTCGCACTCCTCCCCGCTCCCACGCCCGACGAGATACATTATGAAATTCTGTACAACATTTTAACACTCTTTCGGATGATTTTATGATAAGGAGGAGGAGCGACAAGCCCTCGCTTGGACATTACGGCTACCATGACACTGGTTGTTTCAATGTTGCTAATAAGTGTCTACTTTAAGCTAAAATGGATTTCAAAACTTACAGAAGAATTAAAAACTGTTGAAGAGTTATTTTAAAAATATTAGAGACAATTTAAGAGATTATTACATGTGCTTTTTTTAAATATTCACTAGGTTTACGAGTAATAAAAATAAAGGTATTGGCGGCGCTAGAATACTACCACCTGGACTACAGCGCCTATATGAGATTTTCGCTTCTTGTAAAAAAAGTCTACTAAGTATATTGAGTAACTGCTGAACTTACGTTTCAATTATCGGCCCTTTATCTTTGATCCAATATCTGCTGCCCTCCTTGTGCTCATTCAGGTCACCTTCCTTAAAACTGTTGATGTAGTGTTTCAGCATATTTTTCTCCACATCATTGGATGCATTCTCCTTAGCCTTCTCAAGGTTCTCGTTCACTCGCTTCAGCAGTGGTGAGTAATCGCCGCGCGTCACTTGGAAATAGGCGTTTTTGTATTTCTCCACTTCCATTGTTAGCGGCGGTTTGGGTCCCGTCTCAACACTCGCCAAATGAATTGTGTAAAGGGGTACTGCAACAAATACAATTTTTATTACACTTTTCCTCTAATAAAGATTATTCGTGAACTCGAATGGATAAAAAAGGGTAAAAAAGCCTGTCATCTGCACAGGTTCTTTGCTATGAAACGAAAAGAATTTGCTTGAATAAGCTGATAGTACTCTTAAGTGCCTGCTGCATGCTGCACGGCCACCAACCACATCCCACCCAAGATGACATTGGTGGTTTACAATCGTGTAGATGGAGGTTTTAACCCAAATTTCGAAACAAGCTGCGTCGGTTACCAACCAGTCACATTGGTTGGGACGTGGTTGGCAGCCGTGTAGCAGGCACATTAAGATTAAGGATTTAAAAACAGTTACTGAATAAATAGAACTCTCAATTTATGTAGCTAAAAGTGAAGGGCTGAATAGGCAAAACCAACCAAGCAAGAAAAAATGAAATAAACTTAAAACAGAGTGATCACATACATCCATCATCAGCAGCAGTCTTAAATGTCCGACATATGTATGCCTCAATGCGCTTGGTCTTCATCCAGTCATTGACTAAGTTGGAGTCAGCCTCTGTGCAGTTACTTGAAAAATATGTGGTTACACCCTAAAATAAACTTAATGATTTAATGCAGTGTTTCCCAATTAGTGGTACTCGTACCCCCAGGGGTACGCGAGGTTGCATCAAGGGGTACGTGCAGCTATCTCATAACTAAGATATTATTCATCAGATTTATCTCTATTATTTATCATTCTTGAAATAAGGGGTATGCTAGTTTGAGGTCTCTTTGTGGACAAAACTAATTAGAAACCACTGATTTAATGGATTATTCATTAATTGAAGTATATTTTTCTAACTATATTTATATAATTACTTTTTTTTTACTAAAATTAGTAAGTTCAGTATATACATTTGCACAGTATAATTGAATGCTTATCTATTTACTTGCAGTGCTATCTAACAGACAGAAATTATGAAGTAAGCAATTCTAAATAAACATGCTATTCACATTTGTTTCGGTCTCATACCTTATCAGCAAGTCCTAAACTAGTTAATCTTGGAGCAATGCTATAAATAGCATTTGCATTATTTTGCCATAGTTTAGTCAAATGAGTATTATCGTTTTCGTATGCTTTAGAAGCTTTAACTATGCGCTCAAACGATTCCTTGGACAGATTAGGTATCACTTTGGTGTCACCAAAACCTTTGTAATTGCCGCTATTGGCAAAAACAGCACCCGCATAGACCAAAAATGCCTGAAAAATAAAAGAATCATCATAAATTAATTACTAAGTTGGTTTTATTCATTTAATAATTTAATAAAGGTCATTGGGCATATTTGACCTGCTTGATGAAAGTTCACGTACAGAAACCAAACCAGTTTTAAATTGAAGAATTAAATCCCACTTTTCAAAATATGTATTATTTTTTTATGTACCGACCGGCAGAAAAAAGTTATTTCACATAATGTGTACATGTTGAGTATATGTTTAATGTTATTAAACTTTTGTTAATAAAACAGAAGTTTTTACTTTCAGCATTGTGAAAATGTGTTGTACAAGCATAATAAACGTTTTTATTGTCTTTATTTATTTATTTTATTTTATTTACCATTGAAATGCTATGATATAATGATCCTTATCCTTACATATAATAAAAAAGTAAAAAAAGTGTGTCTGTACATTACATATATTTCAAAAAAAAAGTATTTGGGGCGATGGAGACATAGTAGTAGAGTAAGAATTTGAAAAAAAAAGTGTGTCTGTTTGTCTGTTTGAACATGCTAATCTCCGGAATTACTGAACGGATTCGAATGCAATTTTTTTTGTTATATAGCTGTTAAGCCTGGTCATAACTTAGGGTATAATTGATTTTGGAAAATGGAACACCTGATGCAGAACCATAATGGTCCAACTAAACTATAAGGAATATAAAAATGACACCTTAGCAAAAGTTGTTCAACCTGATGAGCATTTTTTGTTGAGGTATAAAAATCGGAGATCTGGAACACCTGATGCAGAACCATAATGGTCCAGCTAAACCATAAGAAATATAAAAATAACACCTTAGCAAAAGCTGTTCAGCCTGATGAGTATTTTCAGTTGATGTTTACAAATCAAAGATCTGGAACACCTGATGCAGAACCATAATAGTCCGGCTACAGTAAACAATATATAAAAATGACAACTTAGCAAAAGTTGTTCAGCCTGATGAGCATTTTTTGTTGAGGTATAAAAATCAAAGATCTGGAACACCTGATGCAGAACCATAATGGTCTGGCTAAACTATACAAAATATAAAAATTACTACTTTGCAAAATTTGTTCAGCCTAATGAGCATTTTTTGTTGAGGTATAAAAATCGAAGATCTGGAATACCTGATGCAGAACCAAGTTATTTATTTGCATAAACATGTGTTTACAAAAATTCGAAGATCATCTGATGTGGAAATCTAAGAGATCAGGTTAAAGTTGTTTAGCGTAATATAATAACAAGCTGGGCGTACCTCCAGGTGGTGAAGGCGGTAACAGTTTGGGCCTAATTTTTGATATCGAATTGCCTAAACTGGCTAACACTCCTATGTATGTATTTATAGAATATGCCTTCGCTCAGATTAACAATTAATATGAGAGCCCAGCTTGGCGGTAGTTTACATGCCCAAGAGTTTCAAGAATATTATTTAAAGTTGGGGAAGGTCTCCTTCCTGAAGAGAAGGTGAGTCTTCCTGAAATACTTGGCAAATTTGTTTCCTCCGAAGAAGAACTTATACGTTCAGTATTTGCGGACTTTCAGAGCATAACTAACCAGAAAAATTATTTGTTTGTGAACGCGCCATATTGACACCAAACAATGAACAATGCGTAGCGATTAATGAAAAAATCATGGCGCAAATTATTGGGGATGAATTGTTATGGATAGTGTAGTTGATCAGGATGACGCCACCAATTATCCATTTATGTTTCTAAATTAACTTGCAGGGAGTGCTCTCTCTGCTCAAAAAATAATACTTAAAATCGGAGTTCCGATAATGCTGATGCAAAATTTGACTCCGCCGAAATTTTGCAATGGAACCCGACTTAAAATCAATGCTTTGCAGCAAAATATTGTTGAATCTGAGATTCTTACTGGTGCCGGTGAAACTGTATTTCTAACGCGTATAGGTTACTACTCATTCCCAACAATTTACCTTTTCAATTTAAACATGTTTTGTTATGACAATAAATAAGTCGCAGGGTCAGACGCTTCAAGCCGCTGGTGTCGATCTAAGTACTTTTTCCAGGGTTAGTAACGCTTCAGGTCTTTTCATATTGGCTCCCGAAAGAAAGACTCCAAACATAGTTTGTAAAGAAATTTTTTAAACTATATTTACGTGTTTGCAGTAATAAATATAAAAAATAAAATAAAAATAATGAATTGCCTATTAACATTATAACACTACTACAGGTGTTTTCTTATGTAACTACATTATTTCGTATTTATATGAATACGGCGGAGTCATAAAGTCCACGCGTACGAAGTCGCGGGCATCAGCTAGTAAAAAATAAAACATGTCTGAAGGCGCCGGTCTACGCCGTCGTCGTCGTCGGAAATGATCACAAGTACTTAGCGGAGAATTAATTTAATAGCACTACACGGTTTTATACAAAGGCAAAAATAGTCGATGTCGATAGTCCCTTTTTTTCCACGGTCTGTCAGTGTCAGTCATGCTGGCAGCGGTCGCGCTGGCCAGCGTCTTCAGTCATCAAAAAGTCTATAACAATGTCCTGCAACAATGTGACCCATACAACTGAGTAGCAGATACATTTATCTACATACCTAGCCCTATTTCGTCTGTGTACACCGCAGGTCAAATATTCAAACAAAATGCCCAATGACCTTTGAAATATTAATTGACTATAATATCTAATTTGCTTCAAAACTTTACTGTTTTATTGGTAGGTAGAATCTACTATTTATCTATGCATTTCATAAAATAATTATCACAATCATAGCAAACATAATTAATAGGGCAACAACAGGATGTGGTTTTCCTATCAACCTCCGAGAAACCATAGCTTTGTATGAAATTTTAAATGACAGATAAAGTAAATTCACAATGGAGGGGTAAAGTATAAAAATCTGCTAAGATAACATTGTCAAAGCTCATGGCTGTTACAGCTGATAAGTTTCTTGCGCCCGTTCTTCTTGTCAGCTAAAAAAGTCTGGAACGGGTGGTAGGAAAATATAGACGATTCAAAAGTACTTAATAATTAAGTTTATTTGAATAAAGCTTATTTGACTTTGACTTTGAAAGTTTTGCAGACCATAATAAACTGTTTAAACTTGATCAATATAACTTAACTTACTAGGAAGTTTTTAGTCTAACCAATTAGTTTATAACATGGCAACACTAATTTAACAGGATCAACACAACAGATATTTGGTTATAGGGTTATAGGGTCTTTTGATCCTGAATCTGTTTTTTGTTGGTGGACTTATCTCTTTTAGTTGAGTTTCCTACAAAACTAGCTGACAATTTTAAAGTATTTTTTAAGAGCTTTCTAAAGATGCAACTAATTCGAATTTGGTCACTAAGCATTATAGTGAATTTTTATACTATCCCCTCAATTATTGATAGCTAGGTACATAAATCTTACCTGAAAGTCATCTTCAGTCACTCCAGCTTTAATGGCTGTTTGTTTGAGATCCTCCAAAGGTTCACTTAGAAATATCCTATGCAGCAAAGAGAATATCCTTGGAGACTCAGGACTTGTTTGAACAAGCACTATTAAACCTCCATTCCAGGCCGCCTGAAAAATATATTGTGCAATTAACTTAAAGCAGTCAATCAAAAACACATACAAATATGCTTCATCTTTGTCAAAACGGCTAACAAAATTTGAATTTATTAGAATTAGAAAAAAAAGAACTTGTTCATTTTAAAATCTTCTTAATTTTAAGTAATTCATTTAACTTTTCGGTAAAAAATTAGAAATAAGTTTCCTCGATAAGGGTTTGCTTGGAAGGGGGAGGGGGGAGGGGGGATGGGTACAACCCCCCCATGCAACCACGCAGCAGCATGCAGCAATAACACGTAACGCCATTTTTGACTACTTTGACAGAAAACGTTTCATTTCACGTTATTCTTTACTTTTTGCGTGTAGATTTTCGTTCCGTTTCACTCAAAAATGAAATAATTGAAAAAATACGTAGGTACTTTTCCAGCAACCAAAATCGGTATCAGGGGTTTCAGTAAGACCCCCTGAGCCCTCCCACGGCATCAGTTTTCCCAGAACGAGGAAACTCATTTCTAAATCCAACCCAACTTTTCTTCTTAATCTTTTTAGGTAATTATTACTTATTATGAAGTTAATACATCTATTTAATTCAACAATGCCCGCAAGTACGCCGGCATCTGGACAACAGTAGAAAATCTATGGCGTCTCATTTAAGACAGGTTATAAGATTATCTGTCTACTAAACTTAAGAATTCATATTTCTGTTGAAAACAAAGCGATCTCTCAGCTTATTTACTACTAACCTACACAACGATATTTAAAAAAAGTCTGCTTTATTTAATAAAATCACTACAATAAATGCTTACCCGACTTAAATAGTGTGCATATAACTTTTCTTGGTTGGTTAAGTTCCCAAATGCTTGCGAGCTGTCTAATTCTACAAACCTTTGGTTATTCGGTAGTAAAAAATTTGACTTATCAACAGCCATCGCTAAAATAAGAAAAGATTAGGTTAGAAAGTCAAATAAGTTGCAGGATGTAGAATTCGATATTGAACATTGGTGATTACTGACCATTAACTATTTTATTCGCCTGTGTATATTTAGATTGCAGAGTTCCCGTCGAGTAGCAGTGTTTGCTAACAAATGATTCAGCGATATTCGCGCGCCGGCATTTTATAAGGTTAATAGTCAGTGAGCGCAGCATCGATTACAATCAAAAGTGAAATCTGATAAATTTAATTTCTTTATAAAATGTTATAAACGAGGAATACTTACTGAGAATTTGTATTTAAAGAGAAATTGAGAAACTATTATTCAAGTCGACTGAGGAGAGACAACACACATATTGGCCGCGTTCCCTTTTGAGCCAATAGTACTGTTGGCGCTGTGAGCGCTAAAAGCTGTTCCGTTTTGATTATCGCGCTGACAGCACTGTTGACGCAATTTCAATTCGGAACGGCTATTATCGCACGCATCACGCGCCGAGCTTTGTTTTGACGTTTTGTTTGCTAAAATTAGACAAATATCGGATCAGAAGTCTAAAAGGACATGAAAAGTTGTATTTGTTAGTTGAAAATAAACTTAGGTACCTTGTTGCGCTCTTTCATACTGTTCCGTGCTTAAATTTAGAGAAATATCTCTACCCGTAGTTTCGTCTTTAATAAGCACTATCATCTTGTATTATTGCTGTTCTGCTTCGGGTTATAAAATCTAATAAATAATAAACTATAAGATAAACAAAACAATAGATCAATGCAAAACAACTCAAAACGTCAAATATGACAGACCGCTCACAGTGCTAACGCTCGAGAACGATATCACCGTGATCGCAAAATGGCGGCGATAGTGACGTCATCCGTGACGTAAATACTGCTATCGTTGGCGCGCTCACATCAAATCGGAACGAAGTGTGAGCGCGATATCAGTGATATTATCGCTGTGGGCGCAAAAGGGAACGCGGCCATTATTTTACTCTTTGACACACAGTCACTCACTGTCAACTGTGTGGGAATCCTAGGCCGCGTTCCGAATCACGCTTACAGCACGATGAGCGCGCTAACGCCCGGACCGATTCATGCTAACAACGCTCACGTAAGCTGCAGTGACGTCACAGATGACGTCATCGCATGTGCTAACGACGCTCAGCGTATTCTACCAAAGCACTGTGAGCGTTGTCGGTGTAGCTGTCAAACTTCCTTGTCAAAGTTAATTCTTGTTAAAATTTGTGGTTATTATTTGTGATTTTTAGAAAAGATGGCTGAATTAATTGATCTGCAGGTGTTTTGTGAAGCTACGAACGAAATACTTATAATAAATTGATGTTGAGAGAGCTAGCAGTGGTAATAAGTATTTTGAATCTTTGATGGTTTATAAATTGGTAAGTAAATAACTGGTCAGAGTGAAGGAACTTGATTCATATTATTCATTACTGCCTTTGTATTTACTTATCCCATAGAATTAATATTTACTTTATCGAGATTACCTCTTTTGGAGGTTACGTTGTTAAAAACAATCCAACGTTAGCGGTGTGAGCGCTCTCACGAGCGGTCCGAATCAATAGTATCGTGAGCGTGCTGACAGCGTGCTAATGATTTGGACCGGTGTACAATGACGTCACACGCTGTGAGCACTGTTGGCGTGATTCGGAACGCGGCCCTAGTACATTTCTATATGGTTCAAAAAATACAGCGCCATCTATTTTGAACGTAAGGCAACTCTGCTGCACCGTATCAGTGTTACCACTTTAGTTAGTTATTAAATAATGTTATTTAATATTTTTTCACATGTGGCAATGTTGGACTGTCAAGTGAACTAAGGTCCGACCGAAACCACTTTTCTGCAGAGAATCGAGAACGAGACTGAGACTGAGACCGAGATTATGAACATTATTGAATACTTATAACAATCTGGCAAAAACTGATGAAAAACACATTAGCTGAATAAAATGTTCATTTATTTTTATTGATGAAATCAACAAAACATACTAGAAATTATATTGTTTGTACGTAATCAATATTCAAAATTTGTTAAGTGAAGGTTATCTATAACAAATAATTAAACAGGGTCATTTTTGGACCTTTTGTCAAATTTTGACATGTCTTTCTATAACAGCAGTACTATAAATTTTGTTTTTTTTTTTTTTAATTTTGTTCCAACTTTACTACAAACAAATCGAAGTTGTCACTTCTTTACAAAGGGTGGGTACCCACTTAGGTTCGCGAACCTCCGCGCTCCGCGAACCTGCACCAAAATATGTGTTTATCCTGTGCTGAAACAGTGCGTCATAGTGTATACGTGTGCGAACACGTATGTGAACCTGGTTTACACACATACACACTATTGCCAAAGTGAAAATAAAATGTTTGAGGTCATAGTACTAATAAATGAAAGTGTTATTGGAAACTAACCCCTGTTAATAAGGCGTAACAATAAGGTGACTGATCACCCGCCCGGCTTCGCTGGCGTCCCCTCTTCTAAATAATAATAAAAATAAGGCGTAACAATTTTAAAGAAAAAATTCTTTTCACGTAAACTTATATTGACGCACTGGACCGCACTGTACAAAGATTTGTAGGTACCATTTTGGCCGAGAACGAGACCCAAGACCGAGAGTTAATTTTGGTCGAGACGAGACCGAGAACTCGGTCGGACCTTATTGTGTGAACTCAAATCTAGTGCGTGTTTTGTTTGGAAAATTTTTACTTTACTCATAATAATTAATAGTCATTTCTTCATTAATATTCGTTGAGTTGTGCTTCATTTCCTACTAATCATCGTCGAGTGCTATTTGCGGCTGTTTTTATAAACATTATTTCGAGAAAAGACTATGTGAAGTGTTAACGAACTACATCAACAATGTTCTCAGTTCTTTGTACAAACAAGTACCTACGGCGCCTATTTACAATATATTATGTTGTTCCTGATTGCTTGCAGTGTGTGCTACAAGCAAGGTAAATAAAATAATACATTTTGGCTATCTTAGTTTTCTCTATTAAAACATAAACATTTCAAAGTACCTAACATAACCTCATGGTAATAAAAAATGCATTAATATTTAAACCTTTTCTGCGACATTCGTACCATTTATTTACCTTTGCTTAAACAAAAACACAAAGCAATAAAGGTACCTACCTAGGGCTTGAACATCGGAGTATTTTTCAGCTCCGGAGTTGGGTTTCGATGTTCAGGGTTTCAACTCCGGAGCTCCGGAGTTCCGGAGTTTTCAGTCTCTATTTAAATAAAATTGCAGTGATACTTTTAGCGTGTTTAATAGAGGTTATTAACTAACCAAAAATCAATATATAATTTTATCATCGATAAATAAATAAATTGAATCACTTAGGTACTTACTTGCTTATTGTGCAAATAATTCTACTAAAAATACATTGAACTTACATTTCACGCCACTCAAATTTCCCGAGTGTTGGGTCATCATCATATCGGTCACACGACATCTACTGCTGGTTATGGCCTTGCTCAAGGATCTCCACAATGTTCGATCCTGCTCTGCTTGCATCCAGCGGCGTCCCGCGAGCCGGCGACCTTCACTAGTCACCAGATCGTTGGTCCACCTTGTCAGGAGCCTGCCCACGAAGCGTTTTGTGTTCGGTCGCCATTCCAGAACCTTCTTTCCCAATGGCCATCGGTTCTACTTGTTAAGTGCCCCGTCCACTTCCACTTCAGCTGATCAATCCTTTGAGAGACGTCGGTTACGTTCTCCTACTGATTTCTGATTCGATCACGCAAGGAAACGCCGAGCATGGCTCTCTGCATTGTACGCTGGGTCGCTAGGTGACCTTGAGTATTTTTAAGATACCTATAGTTAGCGAGCACGTTTCACTGCCTTTAGCAACACACGCTGATCAAGGTCTTTCGTCTAGAAACACTGAAGTAAGTTTGACGCGATGATTTTTCGAAGCTTCCCGAATGCTGCCCATTCGAGCTAAATTTAACGAGAGATATCTTTCTCCAAGTTTTGACGACCTCCGTGGTCGAGTGGTTTGCACGCCGGTTTTCAAGGCGTCACCATCTCTTGAGGTCCCGGGTTCGATCCCCGGCTGGGTCAATGTAGAAAATGAACTTTTCAACACTGCTCAGGTCTGGGTGTTTATCATACCACATCATATAGCTATAGCACTTGTGTTATGGAAATCAGAAACAACGGTATTTACTTTGGAATTGGAGCAATGTATGTGATGTTGTCAAATATTTATTATTTATTATTTAAGTTGTCTTTACTTAACTGGACTGTCTGTCTTAGGTAATGGTCTTGAACTTCGAGTATTGTGTTTGTTCCCAACATGAAGGAGTGGGTAAATACAACATGGACATTCGACATGATTTTTGTCTTATGTTTATGTTCCATCCATCCATCCATGTTCATCCTAAGAGCCACTCTTTCGGAAAACACTACGGAAAATATTCGAGCATTACGAGTATGTTCAGGTTTTACAAGGCCTCAGCCGTGAGAACTGATCTGAAAAATGAAGGTGTGTTAGGTACTCGCCATTAATGTTGCTGCCAAGTCCCTTACAGTTCAAGAGCTTATAGTATCCTCCAAAGCAGCTGCGAACAGTTTCGGAGAAATGACGTCTCCCTGTTTCACACATCGCTGCAGTTAGATTGGGATTTGTGCTCTGGTTCTGTAATCGGATCGACATGATGGCATTTTCGTATAAGTACTTCAGTCAGCACCTCGCTACAGCTGTAGTCTACTTGGCACCTCTGAAGAGACTGCAACACCGCCCAGGGGTATATGCCCACGACGATAAAAATGCTTTCAATTTATTATTTTTGAAAATCGAAACTCCGGTTTTTGTTGTGAAACTCCGGTTTTACAAACGATGCTGAAATGCTTCGAAACTCCGGAGCTAGACCAAAACCGGAGTTCCGGACTTCAAGCCCTATACCTACCTAACCTTTTTGAAACAAACTTATTGCTAAAATATAATATTTAGTTTATTGTATATTTTCTTTAATGTTGATCTGTAAGTGAAGTAAAATCACAACTCTTTGTTTCAGATGTTACTACACTTGCCACTCCTCGTCACAATGCTATCACTCTTGAAAAACAGTTGGAGGCATGCGCAGCAGTTACTGGAAGTATTTTTTGAGCAACGGGTAAATAATGTAACTCATTTTGATTGTTATTTTTGTGATGTTTACTACTTACTTACTTGTACTGCATTACCTATGTGTCTATAGTGTGTATACACCTGTAATTTATACTTAGCATAATAGATATAATTATTTATAAAAAGAAATAAAAATCTTTTTCAGTATATTAGGATGTTTTTCATTTTTTTACCAACCTAGATAACTCTTTGGCAAAGTTATCTGGTGTTTATTGTACAGTAAATTATTGTAATTTTTTGTACAATAAACATCAGATAACTTTGCCAACTAATTTTCATTAAAATATTGAATAGGTAGGTAGGTAGGTACCTACCTACGTATACCTATAGCGACGTAGTTCACTTCGTGCAAAAAAGATGGCGCTGTATGCTGGTATCCGGTTGGATACAAAAAAATGAGTGAGAGAGCCATCTATAACCAGGGGGGGTGATTTTGTAATTTTGTTGCAATCAACTCTGACAGAAATCGCAGTAACATTGCTGCTTTAGTTAGAACCAATGTGACAACTATCTTAACTAAAGCAGCAATACAACTGCGCTTTCAATCGATTTCAATCGAGAATTGTTAGCAACAGCTTTACGTAATCAAGGTACTGTATATAATATTTATTAATCTATATAATATTAATCTATGCTCACTGTCACTCACCCACCGAAGTTCTGACATTAACTTGACATTAGATGCATTCCAGCAGACCAATCGTTAAGTCATTGATCACCACAACATTTTAACCACACAAAGTCATTAGTTCAATTAATGCCGGGTCCATAGCGTGTGTTTTGTCCTACACAATCAACAAAAACATCTCAATATTCAACAAAAACGTCTACACAAAACTGTTTTTACTTTCCATGCCCGTTGAAAACACGTTCACAAAACATTTTATGCGGATCGAGGGGCAATTTAATAATCATTCTGTCATTATGAAAACTCGCTAACGTTTTATGCACCAAGTTTGAATGAGAGTAATTCTTAGAAATCCGGGGCTTAATCTAATTTCAAAATCTATCACAATCATTTTTATTTGACAGATAGTTGTGACACATTGCTGCATTGCAAATACCAATACAATTTTTTTAATGCAAACTAAGTGTAGGTACAGAGGTGTTATATATGTATAAAAAGAACTTAAATACTTTGTTGCCCTTTTCGGACACAGCAATTTAAACGAATAAGTTTCAAAAAACTTAACCACACAAAAAAAAACATAACTTATCTAACTTAAACTAAAACCTAAATCTAAATAAAATTGGTATCTTTTTTTGAGAACTTAGCATTCACAATGCTAATAAATAAATATTTTAATTTATAAGTAATATTTAACTATTATACCATACTAGATTAGACACTAATCAAAACATCATTTCTTTGGTACGTTTTTATTTGTGCCAAAAATAAGTATCAATGTTCTGTCAAATAAAAGTGAATGCGATAGATTTTGAAAATATACAATTAGTGGGCTGATTTAGAAAAGCGGCAAAAGTTTCCTATACCAAATCGATCCTCTATTTTTAATTCTTGATAAAATAATATGTTGAAATTTCGCCGCTCTAAACTAGTGGCTCCGTGAGCTGTAGACCTCGCGTTAAAAAGTTGCTCAAATTGTATGCTGTTTCAAAAAATATCTACAGGATGTCGCCACCCCTTTTTCCCCACACTGCTCATGAGCTTTTCAAAGCACATATCGGTGTGTTTGGTATATTATTTGGTAGGTATATTCGCAGCTAGATGGCGCTTCTAATTTTAAACATTTTTCGAAATGGGTGATTTTTTTGTAAAATTCGAAAAACTGGCTGGAATCAAAAATATCTAAACAATTATCGAACCTGCTCCCAAAATTTTACGAGAATCGGTTGAGAAACGCGACCTGTAGAGGAAAACGGACAGCTGGAAAGTCGGACTGAAATATGTTTTTTTACATTTCTCCGCCATTTTGAAAAATTCCAAAAAACTAGCGTAACAAATAAAACTACATAATATTTGAACCTGCTCACAAAACTTCACCAGAATCGTTCGAGAAATGCAACCTGTAAAGGAGAAGATCCAGCGCCAGAAAGCCGGACTGATATACATTTTTTTTACACATCTCCGCCATTTCGAAAAATTTTGAAAAACTGGCTCAACCTAAAAAAATCTATATAATTGCCAAACCTGCCCACAAAATTTCATGATAATCGGTTGAGAAATGCGACCTGGGGCCGTACCGGCTAACGAATCGATTGAAAAGTCTGTCGGGTTTCAAATTAAAACATATAAATCGAGCTCCAATTGGGCCAAAATGGCGAACCTCAATTCATGATGTGATACGAACATCGATATCTTCCAAATTACGTCAACAGAAAGTACAAGATGAAATTCCTTACTTTGATTTTTTGTTTTAATTTGGAACTCGGCAGACTTTTCGATAATCGATTCGTTAGCCGGTACGGCCCTTGTAGAGGAAAAAGAGAGCGCTGGAAAACCGGACTGAAATATGTTTTTTT
Source organism: Agriphila tristella (assembly GCA_928269145.1). Taxonomy (NCBI): domain Eukaryota; kingdom Metazoa; phylum Arthropoda; class Insecta; order Lepidoptera; family Crambidae; genus Agriphila; species Agriphila tristella. The sequence goes on along the minus strand of OV743436.1, from coordinate 20,653,194 downwards.
AACATGGAGATATGATCTAATATGAAAAACTTCAAAAAAGTGGCGTGACAAAAAATTCTATATCATTTTCGCACTGCTCACAAAATTTCACGAGAATCGGTTGAGAAATGCGAGCTGTAGATGAGAACAGACAGCGCTGGAAAGTCGTGAAATCTGTTTTTTTAACATCTCTCCGCGATTTTGAGAAATTTTAAAAATCTGTCTCGACAAAAAAATCAATATTATTTTCAAACCTACTTACAAAACACGAGCAGCGGTTGAGAAATGCGACCTGTAGAAGAGAACAGACAGACATACTATAGAAATTTTGCCCAAGCTGAAGCAGTGACGCTTCGCTCGCACTTCGTGCTCGCTCGGTCAATAAAGTGGTCAAGGTCTTACATAAAAGTGACGCTTTTTTCTTCTTCTTATAAATCTTATCAAATCTAATATCCCTAAAATTTAAACAACATTTCCTTGTCTTAACTCATTTTGTTTGCTAGCACTGAGTAAGTAAGTTTTTTGCTGAAGAAACTAACTTAAAGAAAGATAAATTTAACAAAATAAATAAATTTTACAAAATAAAACTTAGTTTTGCAGTGTTGCCAACTAGGCATTAACCTAGCTAGTGAATCATCATCAGCCTATCATCGTCCACTGCTGAACATAGGCCTCTCCGAGTGCACGCCACTGAGCACGATCCGCGGCAATACTCATCCAGTTTATGCCAGCCACCTTGCGAAGATCGTCGCTCCACCTTGTCTGAGGGCGTCCTACACTACGTTTGCCCATTCGGGGTCTCCACTCAAGAACTCGTCTGCCCCAACGGCCATCGGTTCTACGGCTAATATGGCCGGCCCACTGCCACTTCAGCTTGCTAATCCGGTGGGCTATGTCGATGACTTTAGTTCTCTGTCGGATCACCTCGTTCCGGACCCTCTCTCAGAGAAACTCCGAGCATAGCCCTTTCCATAGCTCGCTGCGCGACTTTAAATTTGTGAACCAGCCCTACAGTGAGTGTCCACGTTTCGGCTCCGTATGTCATGACAGGCAGGACGCACTGGTTGAAGACTTTCGTCTTTAGACTCTGTGGAATAGGTGACTCAAAGACTCGACGAAGTTTCCCATATGCTGCCCAGCCCAGCTGTATCCTTCTGTTGGCCTCTCCCTCGAAGTTGTTTCTACCCAATTGCAATGTTTGCCCGAGATAGACATATTTCGTAACAACTTCGAGAGGACTACCTTGTACTGCAATCGGTCCTGGAATTACTTGTTCGTTGAACATAATCTTGGTTTTGTCCAAGTTCATTCGAAGACCGATGCGTAGAGAGGAATCAGCTAGGCTGTTCAGCATGCATTGTAGATCCTGCAACGTTTCAGCCACAATGACGATGTCATCTGCAAATCGCAAGTGTGATAAGTATTCGCCGTTAATGTTAATACCGCGTCCTTTCCAGTCCAGCGTTTTAAACATATCCTCCAATGCGTTTGTGAACAATTTGGGGGATATCACATCCCCTTGTCTCACACCTCGATGCAAGGGGATATGCTTAGTCTGCTGGTTCTGCAGTTGGACGGCCATGGTTGCGGCATTGTAGAGACTTCTCAGCACTTGAATGTATCGCCAATCGACTTGGCATCGTTGCAGGGATTCTAAAACAGCCCAGGTTTCGACAGTATCAAATGCCTTCTCATAGTCCACAAATGCTAAGCACAAAGGCTCGTTATACTCTTCGGACTTCTGTATAATCTGCCGCACTGTGAAGATGTGGTCTATGGTGCCATATCCTCCTCGAAACCCAGCCTGCTCCGGGGGTTGAAATTCGTCGAGTCTTTGCGCAAGGCGGTTTGTGATGACTCTTGAAAACAGCTTGTAGACGTGGCTTAGGAGCGAGATGGGTCGATAGTTCTTCAGTAAGGTCTTGTCTCCTTTTTTGAAGAACAAGACGACGACACTCCGACTCCACGCCTCCGGAGTTCTCCCGTCAAAGAGAACGGCGTTAAAGATGTTTCGGAGCTCCTTTAATACAGGTGTTCCGCCTGCTTTGAGGAGTTCAGATGTAACGCCGTCCTCACCAGGGGCTTTTCCGTTTTTAAGCTGCCTAAGAGCCATCTCAATTTCACACAGGCTGATTTCTGGCAAGTCTTCGGTAAAGTGGCGGGTCAATGTGGCTCGGGTATCCTCATTTTCGGGATCAGGTCGAGATGCATGCGAAGCGTACAGCTGGCTATAGAAGTTTTCAATTTCCGAAAGAACCTCCGGCTTCGAAGCTACGACGACTCCACTGGCCGTAGTCAACTTCGTCAAGTGACTTCTCCCAAGAGACTGGACAAACACTTTCGATCCCCGATTCCGCTCAATTGCTCGTTCAATCGAGCGTGTATTGGAGCATCGGAGATCGTAACGCACCAGTTTACCAATCTTCTTGTTGAGAGCCTTTTGTTCGGACGAAGTGACAGGTGGGTCTTCTCGTCGCTTCTTCATGAGCCTAAGGGTTTCTTCCGAAAACTTCTTCTTCCTGCCCTTGCGCTGATTTTCGCAAAATTTCGTGCCCTCTTCCCTGAGTATTCCGACCACATTTTCGAGGGCCCGGTTGACGTCAACAGCATTTTTAGTTTCCACGGCAGCGAATCGGTTCTCCAGGTTTGACTGGAACGTTTCAGACCCTATGATGGTTTGGAGCAGGCTAGGACGGAGCCTGGACTTCATCAAGCGAGCGCGTTCAAGCTTAACTTCGATATTCAGAGAGCCTCGGACGAGTCGGTGATCGCTACCAGTATTAAACCTGTTGATCACTGAGACGTCTCTGAATATATGCTTTTTATCTGCCATGATGAAGTCGATCTCATTTTTAGTCCTACCATCGGGGCTTCGCCATGTCCACTTTCTTTGGAGCTGTTTCTTGAAGAAAGAATTCATCACAAAAAGCCCCTCTTTCTCGAGAAAGTTGACAAGCATTTGCCCCCTGTGGTTTCTGCACCCAAAACCATGGGATCCTACTACCGATTCGCTGCTATTCTGTACTCCCACTTTAGCGTTGAAGTCCCCCATAACAACGTTGAAGTGTGCCTTGGTAGTGAAATGTAAGGCCTTGGATATGTCTCCAAACATATCTTCCACTTCATCGTCCGAGTGTGTTGAGGTCGGTGCGTAGACCTGCACAACCTTGAGGCTATACCTCTCGGTTAGCTTGATCACGAGGTACGCAACCCTATTTGACACACTCGACACCTCTACAACGTTGTTACAGAGGGCTTCATGTACCCTGGGATAGCTGGTCTCCCTCTCGGAAATACAGAAGGTGGCCCGATTCAAGGGTCACAGTATCCTCCCCCTCTCTTCGGACTTCGCTGAGCCCAAGAATGTGCCACTTTATCCTTCCGAGTTCCTCCTCGAGTTGTGCCAGGTGCTCGTCGAGCCGTAATGTGCGTCCGTTGTACGTCGCCAGGGTCAGTTGTTTATGGCGGCCTTCCGTAACCCGGGGATTCTTCGCACCCCCTGTCCTGCCGTTACCGTGACCGCCGCCGTGATCAGGAATAGCAGGGCGGCCGGGAACTGGGGGCCGTGGTCTGTTTTGTGTCACCATTAGAGGGTTTGCCCATAATTGCCACGCTGGGCATGCGGGTTGGCAATCGCAGTGCGTAGCTAATCGCACCAGTGTCACTGCTGCCTGACACCGATCTGTGTATTTCATTAGCTCGCAATGTTTGTGATGGTTATCCCGCCACCGGTCGGCCGCCAGAGCCTCGTTCGTAAGCCAGCAGGGTGCACCGCGAGCAGGAGAAGTTGGCTTGGGCTCCGAATGATGTTATTTGGAGCCCCTTACACCCCGCTAGTGAATGCAAATCCGTATCTGTTTCAAAATCCGGATTTTCAAAAACGGATTTCGGTTAAATCCGGATAATCCGGATATTTCGGATTTAAAAAAAAAATTGTTTTTAATTTAAAAATCAATAACTCTGTCCTTATAAATACACTTATGTCATCACACGATGTCACACACAAAAAAATATTTTAAATAGCCATGAAATATGGCTTTATATGAAAATATATTTCATCTGTTCTCTTCTACAGGTCGCATTTCTCAACCGCTGCTCGTGTTTTGTAAGTAGGTTTGAAAATAATATTGATTTTTTTGTCGAGACAGATTTTTAAAATTTTGCCATTAATGGTATTTCATTTTACCATTAATGTTTAGTGACCGCTACAGCTGGCGTGTACACGGCGTAATCTGGAGGTCCAATGGACAATACGACAAAAATATTTTGTCAAAATGAAAAAAACCGTTTCTAGATTTGCAAGCATAAATGGTTTAAGAACTTTTAAAGCAATATTTATGGAAAAAAATAAACAAATTGTAAAAAAACCCTTCGTGGCGTCACAGCTCGACGAACAAACACTTACACCTTTTCTCTTGTTGTAGGCCACATAAAAAAATAGGTCACTCAAAATGTGACATTTAGAGATGGGCAAAAGATCCGTTTAAACCCGACCATTGGGTTTTATTTGGCCCATAAATTCCCTCCTGTAGGCTCCCTAAAGAAATAAGGGTCGAAATTAATTAAATAGATGTTTTAAACTTTTTAGATTTTATACATTCACAATGCTATTTTTATGTTAATATTTTTTCTAATATTTTTCAATTATATTATAATCTAAACAGATGTTATGCAATAAGTTGTTTTTAAAATGAAGATGATTGAATTTACAACTCAAATTACAATAGTAATTTATTGTTTAGTCGCATTTCCATTGTATTTGACTGAAAAATAAAATACTTTTTGTTTTAATCAAAAGATCCGCATGGCAAATGTATTATGCTTATGAAATAAAATACTTTGACTGATACTAAGGTGGTTTTGTTGAATGGTTTTGATATGATTTCATTTTTTCTGCCATAACAGCACCTTTGCAGTTGCCATGGTCACGGATAGACTTGCGACTAAAACTTACGACATAAAAACACTAGTTTCTTATCATTCAGTCGCTTTTGCACTGTGATCGTGTAACAAATCCTATGTTCTGGGGTCACTCTAGTTTTCAAATTACATTTGTTTTCTTCCCTCCTTACTTCTAAATCAAGAGTTAACAATTTTAAGTATCGTGGGTTTTTCAAAAACTTTAATTTTGTTTTTTTTTATTGGTCTTATATCAATAATAATATGCAAGGATTCTGACAAAATCGTTAAAATTTCTTTTTAAGAAAGACCCGGTTTTTACCCTTGCCCATCTCTAGTCACATTGTTTGACAGTGACAGCGATTCCCGGAATATAAGATTCTTGTTTCTGAATGAATCACTACATAGAGGCCGCGTTCCGAATCACGCTCACAGCACTGTTAGCGCGAATCCGGCCAAATTAAATAGTCACAAAAAATTACTTAAATAGGGTATTTGTGTACTTACTTAATTTAATGGATTATACGCTAACAGTGCTGTTGGCGTGATTTGGAACTAGGCAAGAGCCTCAAGATCAAGAGCTACGTCACTTCCGGCTAAGTTTTTAAACTTCTAAAACATTTTTATTTTAGTGATATTTTTTTAACAAGAACCTAAATATATGTGTCGTCTTTTTTTTTCATTCTCTCTTCGAAAAGCAAATAATCAGGGTATGTTATTTTTTTGCCGTATTGTCCATTTTGTTTGTTTCTAGTTTATTGCGGCGTAGACATGCAACTTTACATATTTCCAAAGAAAGTATTCTAAGCTTAATCGATTTGACGAACACATATACCACATTCATGCAATAAAAATATTTCTATTTCTAAAGCCCAAACTTAATTAGGCTTTAGAAATTGAAATATTTTCTTCGCAGTAGGTGCCTACCTTAGTAGGTAGGTACGTACTGCGAAGAGTGTGTGAAAATTGGTCATCCAGATTACGCCATGTAAGCGCCAGCCACAACGGCCACATGACCGAAAAAATATTCAAACATTAACAATGACAATAAAAAAAATATTTCCGGTTGTCTAGAAGAAATCGTTCTTAGCGATAATACCGCCATGTTTAGCACTGTTAGTTTTGTTGTTAATTCTTTTTTATATTTATTTCTTGATGTTAAAATAAAGTATTAGTTAATCTAAAAAAAATATCTTAAAGATAAAGTCAATTTCACGAATATTAAAAATATTTGTTTGTTTATTTAGATAGATTAGATAGATGATTTATTAGCATCACAACACACATGCGCATAGTCAGAAAAATTAAAATTAAAAAAGATAATTTAACAATCAAAACTTAACATGTTGGCAACTAAATAATACTGATTAAATTGTGTGTCACAGCGATGCAAGTAGGTAAAAGCAATTTAAAGTTCTCCCCTCTAATCCTACAAATATTATAAATGTGAAAGTTTGTGGGTTTGGATGTTTGGATGTTTGTTCCTCAATCACGCAAAAAGTACCTGAACGGATTTGGTTGAAATTTGGCACACAGATAGAAGATAGCCTAGATTAAAACATAGGATACTTTTTATCCCGAAATTCCCACGGGAACGGGAACCATGCGGGTGAAACCGCGGGCGGCCGCTAGTAAAAAATAAACTTTATTTGTGTAAATGAAATTAAAATAATAATCAGTCTATAATTCACGTCCGATTTGCGAATAACGAAACGTTAATAAAATAATGAATATCTATATTAAAAGACACTCTGAAGACCGAAGCTAAGGATCGTAGACTCTTTATAAAATTAAACATACAATTTACAAAAGTACCGTTTGTTAAGTATTAAAGATGCTCTAAGTGAAATAGTCCAGTGAAATCAGTTGCTATTCGCCCAGTTGCTGTTCGCTGGATTGCTCTAAGTGAAATACTTCTGAGAAAGTATTTTTTTGTTATAATTTGTTATTTTTCGAAAAATCCGGATTTAATTTTCAAATCCGGATTTGGAAGTATAGTAAAAATGAGCGGATATCCGGATTATTCGGATTACGGATTATCCGGATTGCATTCCCTAAACCTAGCATAACAAAATGTGCCATAGAGCTGTAAAAAAATTGACGAACATACGCTAATTTTATTAAAAATAGTGCTTAACTACATAAAATGCTAATTTGGCATCACTGAAATTATGTCTTCTCAAGTCACGCAATCGCTGCGGACGGCGTGTGTAGAGAAACATGTTTCAGAAACAAAGTTTTGTGTATGAGTTTTTGTTGAATGTTTTCGAAATAAATTCGCTTTGGACCCGGCACAATCCTACTAATATTATAAATGTGAAAGTTTGTGGGTTTGTTTGGATGTTTGGATGTTTGTTCCTCAATCACGCAAAATCTACTGAACGGATTTGGTTGCAATTTGGCACACAGATAGTAGATAGCCTAGATTAAAACATAGAATACTTTTTATCTCGATATTCCCACGGGAACGGGAACCACGCGGGTGATACCGCGGGCGGCCGCTAGTACTTTCTATGGTTAAATGTACTCTATGCCGAATGCCGATCGATGACTCAGCGATTAGCCTTCTGGAATGCACTCAGTGAACTGACAACACAGTTTGTGTTGTGATATCACATGTGGTGGAGGAGACTAATATAACGTTAAAAAAATGATTTTTAAATATAACGTCCGTTATATTCGAGTTCCCAAAGAGCTTTATTATAAATTCCTTGGTTTGATTAATAATTAAATATAAAGCCTTTAAAGCTTTTATCGTAATAATGAAAAAACAGCGGTTATGAACGCCTTTAAGGCTCCATGATAGGAAAACATGGTTTGCGCGTGTAATATTTTCGTAGCCACAAAAAAAACACACGACAAGATAAAGAAATTTTCTAGTAGCTACAAGTATTAAATTGCGTATAAACCTCACAGATGATTGTAAAAAAAATCAGAATGTCTTCAAAAGCGCTCGAGTAGGGTTATGACCCTACTGGCGTAAATAATAGCAAAAACGTTTTGAATTCTACATCCATCAGCCTTTTTTTGATGTCCCTACTGCTGGGGCACAGGCCTTCCTTATGGGTGGTAAGGAGGATGGGCCATAACCCACCACGCGGGCCCAGTGCGGATTGGTAGGTGTTAACGACTGCAAATGCAGCCGGGACCAACGGCTTAACGTGCCTTCCGAAGCACGGAGGAGCTCGGGATAGTAAATTTTTGGTCACCCATCCCATGACCGACCCTTGCGAACGTTGCTTAACTTCCGCAATCGCTGGGCCAGGCGCTAAACCACTGTGCCACCGAGCTCCTAAATAATTCTACATAAAAATAAATAAATATAAAAATATTAAAAACATGACTGCCTCACCAAATACGAACTAAAAAGTTAAATAACAAGTGTCATTTCAGTCGGGGGACTGTTTTGTGGAACAATTTTTAATCAAAGAGGTCCCCCGACTGCAATGACACTAAACTTGTTATTTAACTTTTTAGTTCGTATTTGGTGGGGCAGTCATGTTTTTAATATTTTTTATAATTATTTATTTTTATTTCACACATTTTAGTGTCAAATGATATAGTTTTGAAATGTGCTCATTAAGGCCTTTCATTTGATGCCCATATTGCAATAATTGAAAAAAAAAAGAATAGTCAACACTGTAAAAAAAAACCGGCCAAGTGCGAGTTGGACTCGCGCACGAAGGGTTCCGTAGCAAAAACGGCACAAAAATCACGTTTGTTGTATGGGAGCTCCCCTTAAATTTTTATTTTATTCTATTTTTAGTATTTGTTGTTATAGCGGCAACAGAAATACATCATCTGTGAAAATTTCAACTGTCTAGCTATCACGGTTCATGAGATACACCCTGGTGACAGACAGACAGATGGACAGCGAAGTCTTAGTAATAGGGTCCCGTTTTTACCCTTTGGGTACGGAACGCTAAAAAGTATATCCTACTTGAAAAAATTAAGTTAATTTCATAACTCCAAAAAAGGTTCTAACATTCAACACGATAAAAAAGTTAATTTTAATTGTTTTAACGTAGTGATTAATGCTCAGGGGCCTTACTATGAGCTCTTATAGCAGGACTTATATTGAACTGCCTTACTTTTTCGTACTTATACATGAAATATTAGTTCAAAAGCAGGCCTTAAGCAGTTCTGTTTAAGGCCTGCTTTGGAACTGGACGGCTTCTTATTTGCTGATGGTAAGCCCCCAGGGGGCCTACAACGAGCTCTTATAGCAATGTCTTTTAGGTCTTACATTGACTTTTCGTACCACGACGTCCTATAAAGAAGGTTGTTTCTACCTCAAATTTCTTAGCAATTTTGTTGCGATCATCTTTAACTTGTTCACTCTTTGTCAAAAAATATCTAAGGTTGCCAACTTAGCGCAAGTTTAAGTAAGTAACTATCTTTTACAAGTTCTATAACGAAACTAAGTTGTCATAAGAATGTCAACTTATAGTCGATACCAAGTATAGTAAGGATAAACTCACAAATCATATTTTCTTTGTTCTGCATACAGGTAGTAATTACTCAAGTAAATAATAACATGATTTTTTAGAGTTAATGGTGTAGACAACGAGTGCCCAGAATTTGAATAGTTTACACAACCGGGATTTGACCGGCTATCCTGATACATAAGAATAAGTTTTATTTATTCTTATGCCTGATATCCGAATGGCTGGTCATTTTGAAGTCCCTTTATTTTGTTTCAAAGTTTAGCAATTATTTGACTGTAGGTAAATCGTAAATGGTAGCAAATAGGGAGCAACTTTTGGTGTCCAGCCTGACGTGAATCGATACAGACAACCAGCCATTCTAACGCTCACAGAAATCCGTCCCATTCTTAACATTATCATTCTTCCCATAATCGTAAGCGTTAATACGTCTAAGTAAGTCTATCTAAGTATAAAGTATTTTCGATACTTATTTTGTAGGTATCTACCCATGAAAAAGTAAAATAACGCCGGATACAATATACCTACTATGTTGGTTAGCAACCAAGAATCTTATTAATATAAGATTCTTGTTAGCAACCCTAAGCATACATTTTAATACGTCAAATCTAGCGATCCTTTGGCGATCATAAAAGTGACAGGCAGGATGGAATCAAAATTATTAAGGCGTGTAGACACGAACGAACAAGAGCATGATGAACACGAACATTTACGAATATTTATTTGGCTCGTACAGTCACCATCAGAACTTGTAAAGGTAACTTGTAGTGCATGGAACTTATTGACATTTTAAACTGATCAGAAGTATTTGGTCACCTTGTCTGCTACGATATACTGATGGCGACTGTCCGTGTAAACACAAATCTCAGACTCCCAAGTCCTTTATAGATAGAGTTAGAAGGCATTTCCTTTCCTCTTCTTCTGATTGACCATTTATTTATTTTCTCCTTTATTTTAATTGTATATATCTTTAGGTATAACTATTGTTTGTATTCATATAACACACTTGTTCTTCCCTTTTTATCATTGCACCCACTCCCCTATATTTAATTTTTTCTATTTATTTTACACCCAATGGTTGCCTGGACGAGATTGCTGATTGGCAATAAGACCGCCTCTTCTATACTTTCTTCTTTGTATTTTTGTCCCCTTTTCTGTAATATTTCTACTTGTGTGCAATAAAGCGTAATTTATTATATTAAATTTACTTATTATAAATTATCAGAGTGAACACGAACACTATAAATACAACACTTTCACACTGAACAACAAAATATTTTAGAAGATTTTTGACGCACACTGTGGAGGCCTTTCGTTTGTATAACAAAGACTTACTTGTGCTCGGGATGAGGAAGTCTTGATGATGAAAATTATTAATGCAAAATGTAATGTGTTATAATGACAAAGCAATAACAGCTTGTTTAAACCAGCCTTTTTCAAAACGTTCTTTTTTCCAGCGATGTTAATATGAGCTCTACATAGATTCGTACCATGACATTTCTGTCAAACAAACTATGATAATAAATAACAACCTTATATTATTCCCGCAAAGTACTGGGAAAGAACGAATAATTTTACTAATAATTTGTCTATACCTTGCTTAGATATAGGAAAAAATACGCTATGTTGTGATTATTTATTCTGTGGTTTCAACAATAGACATGAACAAAGAGGTACCTACCTACTTATGTCATGCGTAGCGTAAATATGTCACTCGTCTCGTGATCAAAAAAATATTTACTTAAACACTAAACAGCTATAATCCTTCGATTGATATAATTTATAACCACGTATTAATAATTTATTGATAAATCAACCACACACGTGATATCTTAAAAGTGGACAATTTAATACTTTTGCAGTAAACAGGATAGGATTCTACTTCAAAGAGCTGAATATCGTCACAACGTCTTTTAAGTTCATGTAAGTAAATTGGTGTATTATATTTATTGTTTTATGGTCTTAAGAGCAAGTACCTAGTGTAAATAAGTCGTTTTATACTGAAGTGCTCGTAACCGCTTGATTGAATTGTGTTAGAGTATCGAACTACCTACTTACATTATTTTTGGTTATTTGCAGGTTTGCCAGGGAATCATACGGTGATAAACCCATAAACGCCATAAGCTTCCGACTTAAAAAGGATAATTTTGTACAACAATACTGTGACAATTTTATTAGATACTTATAGAAAAGATGTTTCATTTTGAAAAGTGAATATCATAAATAAATACCCATATCAAGTAATAAAGTAATCATTTTCTTTGCTCTTATTTATTTTGTACCATTGCGCTAGCTATAGCTAGGCTTAGCAAAGGGGCCGTGACTTTATTTTTATAAATTGGTTTTGTAAAATTTGTAGTTTGGTTTTGTGCATGTTCTACGAAAAAAAACTTGGGTACCTACCTCAATATAGCTTAGCACTATCACAGGTGGGCGTGCTGTAATTAATGTTGATTTTGTTTATTTAGTAGGGACAACTTGTCTTAGTAATATGTTCCCATTAGAAGATGATCAATAAAAAGGCAATAATACAATACATGTACTGTTTTATTTTAAAATGAAGTTTTGTAGATTTATAAGAGCACAAGCTCACTCACAGAAAGAGAACTCACGAAGAAAATACTAGTAGAATTTAAGATTTTTCATCACAAGCCTCCAATTGTCGCACAGGTTATGAACAAGCTGGTTCTGCTACAAATGAAATCACCCGATGAACAAATAATCATCAAGTTAAAAAAATTCACATTCTGGGCGTGGTTAAATACGACGCCTTTTTCTTCACAGTAAATCTTCGTGATTTCGTACCATTTTTTTGTCATCTAAAAATAATTGTAAAAGATAACTTATTTATTAGTCATATTTTAAAGAAAGTTCACTCAATATGCCTAGAAATATGAGTAAATTATGCATATATTGTTCACTATGAACAATCTACTTTTGGAACATTTTACTTTAAATCATGTTGATTGTGTCGCACAAAAACACCTTTTTTAAGATCGCTGAAAGATCGCTAGATTTGACATAATTGACGTAAAACAAGATTGCTAGTTGTCAAAAAGGCAGCTCATGGTACGGATTTATGGTACGGATTGAGTGAACGAGTTATGAAATGATGACATGAAAAAGGGAATTAATTAAATGGGTGACTGGAAATAATTAAAGGCGACTGTAAATGGGATACTTAAATACTAAACTGGACAGCAGTTTTTTTTTGGGCGACAAAATAACTAAACGGGCGACTAACTTACAAAAATACTCAAAACCGGCGACTACATATGAGTGATAAATAATTTAAGTTAGCAGAGGAAACTCTAAATGGGTGACAAATATACTGAGTGGGCAACTATTATACCAAGTAGGTAACTATTATAACTGATTTAAGCTGCCCAACATGGTATTTTTAACACGTTTTTATTAGGCTGCTTTCTCGTTTGTTTGTTTTTTGTCATATTGGTTAGGATAATAGTCATCTTTTTTAAATAAAATAAATGCCATTTTTTTATATTTTGTGTGCCCTAAGGTTGTCGTCCAAATAGTAATTTGGTTGCCCGTTACCCAATCTGTATTTTAAAGTCACCCATTTTCAATATCTGTAGTCGCCCTCGGTCCTTCACCCACTTAGTATTTCAGTACGCTATTTTCAGTATTTTTGATACCCAAAATGGGAATTTATTGTCGCCCAAATAGACGGGATGGGGGATGGGAGAGTGAGAGTGAGAGGGAGAGGAGACATATGTGGATTCAATTCTGAACAGGATTGGGAACGGGAACGAGCACAAAGGGGAACTGCACTGCACCTAACGGGGACGGGTCCAAACGGGAACGGGAAAGAGTAAAGAAACGGGAACGGGATTTTTATATCTCTCAACCCATTTCTGTTTATTGCTTCCGCCCGCGACTTCGTCCGCGTAGATATTAGAGAAAATCATTTGGGAACCTTCAAACCAGGACCCGACCAGCCGTTTTTACGTGGTTAGGCACCCCACCAAGCCACAGAATAACTAATACCAAGCGAGTAGCTTCGTGCGAGGTCTGCCAAACGCGGCAAACGTCTTTCCTCATGAGGCAGTGCGCTTGGTGTGGACCCGCCTAATCGCGTAAAAACGGCTGGTCTGATCCTGGTTGAAGGTTCCCAAACGATTTTCTCTAATATCCACGCGGACGAAGTCGCGGGCGGAAACTAGTCCTACTAATATTATAAATGTGAAAATTTGTGGGTTTGGATGTTTAGATGTTTGGATGTTTGTTCCTCAATCACGTAAAAAGTACTGAACGGTTTTGGTTGGAATTTGGCACACAGATAGTAGATAGCTTAAATTAAAACATAGATCACTTTTTACCCCGATATTCCCACGGGAACGGGAAACATGCGGGTGAAACCGCGGGCGGCCGCTAGTTATACATAAAGTTTTATTCTAGGTAGGTACATAATATATTTCTTATAAAATGGTATACTATTTACAAAGCATAATTTCTTTGCTTTTTATGTGTACCTAATCATTCGTTCATTCCCAGCACAAAACAAGATTGTTATTTGATGTCGTGGTACGAATTTGAGTGATATCATTTAGAGCTTGTAACAAGCTTGCTGGATATAAGCTTACTTATAAAAAAGGTGGGAGTAGGCCCCCAGAGGCCTTACTATGAACTCTTATAGCAGGACTTATATTGAATTGCCTTACTATTACGTACTATTACCTCTAAGGTTAGTTCGAAAGCAGGCCTTAAGCAGTTTAAGGCCGGCTTTTGAACTAAATGGTTTCTTAATCATTTGCTGATATCTTTGAGCATTAATGTGGTTGAATGCTCTAAGGCTCCTTACTATGAGCTCTTATAGCAGGACTTACATTGATATACCTTACTTTTCGTACAATGACCTCAAAGGTTAGTTCAAAAGCAGTCCTGTTTAAGGCCTGCATTTGAACTGAACGACTTCTTATTTTCTGATATTAGGCTCCCAGATTGTTCAGTGATGTTATTATCATAGAATACATTTACTCGTTATTATTCGCCATACGGTTGCTAATCACCCCAGTTTATTGCTAAACTTAATTAGTTTTCAATTTTTTTAAATCACAGCGATCACAGTCGTCACATCACTACTGTCATGAAGTAAACATTCAACATGGATGCTTGCTTTATTTCACAAAATTCATCCACAAATTTAGGTCAAATGTAGTTTATAATGCGTGAATAAGCCAAGTAGAGTTATTATTATTTTGTGACAATGTCTTCGGAAAGGTAACTGAAAGTTTTAGTACTTCCTAATTTTTTTAACAAATCAGGTACTTCCTATGTCCGTGGTTGAAAGTTGCAAAATCAATAAAGTGTACGGAAATCGCTAATGTCACGCCCTGGATTCGCAGTAATTTGTGGTCGAGTTTCTCTGATATTAGGCGTCCAAATTTTCAATAGAATATGTTTTATTCTAGGGTGGAATGGGTCGAAATAATCGAGCCCAAAACAAAGGAGCATATGTATGCTAACCTAACCACAGGAGAATGCGTCTGGGACCCACCTGAGGTGAGTTCAGTGTCGTAGCTAGGGGCCGGCAAGGGGGGCGCAACCCTCAGGGGGGCGCACTTTGCTGACCCGTGGCTAGAAAAGAAAATAGGTCTAAAAGTCTTGGGGTACAAAATTTAAATCTTGCCAGGGGTGCTCATGACCCTAGTTCCTAACGTTAAACGTTCTTTTTTTCCTCTAATTGAAGTGAATAATCAGTTTAGCACATCAAGACAAGACCCACTCGGACTCTCTAGAAATAGAGACTGGAAGTGGTATGTACAATAAATTGATGCATGAATTAATGATGTGAAACCATAGGGTTATTTCCCCAGGTAAATGCCTACATTGTCAGCTTTTGAAAGTGAGATAGGGGTCAGACAGGTTTATTTAGTGCAGGATTTGTAATAAATGATACCATAGAATACATAATGTGGTACCTACACCAATTTTGGTATGAAATCAGTATCTTGTTTTACTCTTCACCTATCATCAATGGACATCATTCAGCTGACAATGATTCTGTACTTATTATATATTTAATTTTGATTTAATCTTCATTGTTAAGAACAAATTTATGAATGAACTGAAAACATTTAACCCATAGACTCCACTTTTGGGCTAAGTGAATTTAAATTAATTAGTTTTTTTTCTAAAATTGTACTAAGGAATAATATTATCAAGTGTGAATGTGAGTATAAAAGTTCACATATATGAATTTTGTTATCTTTTCAGGGGGTAAAAGTGAAACGAACAGACTCATCACAATGGTGGGAATTGTTTGATATAAACACCCATAGATTTTATTATTATAATGCGTCAACACAGGTGAGCCTTATATCTAACTTAACTATACTACTTATACTTTGCTTTGATTAAAATCATGCTTGATGTATTTAATCAAATCACTGTTTTGTTTTAGACAACTGTTTGGCACAGGCCTACAGACTGCGACATCATACCCCTAGCCAAGTTACAAACTTTAAAACAAAATACAGACCCTCAAAAAAGAAGAGAGACTTCAACACAGACTAACCAAGCTCCACCTCAGGTTGAATTTATTTCTTTATGTTTTCTTTATTGAGATATTGCCTCTTTCTATTGCATAGGTATGGTCTAAAACAGGGATGGGAAAATAGATTTTGAGATGGGCCATTTAAAATAATTACAACATCTACATGGGCCAAGGAGCAGCCCATGAACCAAAAGCAATACTGACTTGCATATGTTATTCTTGTGGTGATAGATATCTCAACTACACCCTTATGCAAAGGGGCATCATAATTTGACTGCAGATGACGGGATACAATCGCAGGCTGGATTTGGCCCGCGGGCCGCCATTTACTCATTCCCTGGACTAAAAAGAAAATTCTCAAAACAAATTCTCGACAGCCATCACAGCCTTGTAAATGTTGAATCTGTATCATAGTAGTCTCGTATTAATTTAATGTTTATGTTATTAATGTTTAGTAAGTGAATTAATCACATTTTTTTTAAATAAATAGGTTTCGTCAGCTATCGATCCGGTGAGCAGTAATGGCAACAGCACTGCAGCAAGTGCGAGCAAGATTTCCCCAAGCATCACCAAGGGGGCTACAGTCACGCAAACTAGCCCTGTCCGGACGAGGAAGTACTTTCACCATAGGTAAAGATTTTATTCTTAATAACATGAATGCAAATCTACTTGAACTGTCCACTTTAGACAGAAGTTTAGAAAAAAATATCTTGAGATATTTTTTCCCTTTTTTTAACTTTATCATTCTATCCGACTCTTCAAAGCCTCGGTTGGTCAGGTCAGTTCATCGTATTGGGTAGTAGTATATCAAGCAATAAAAAAACATGTTGGTAAACAAAACTTGTTTTTTTTTTATATACTTTTTAGGTTAAGTATGACTAGGCCAGGTTTCAAAAATTACCTCCGTAAGTTGGCTTGAGTATAGTGGTTTTATTGTATTAGTATTATTTGAGTGTTAGGGGCTTTGAAACCTAAAAAGTCCAGGAAGTCTAGCATCTTCCTGGCTTGGCTTTAACGCCTGTAGCATATCTCCGCCGCGAAACACCGCAGCAGGTTCCCATACCAGTAGTCGCCATGAGTTCGACAAGCGAAACAAATGCGAATAGTCCGTTCTAATGCATAGATTTTTGACGCGCGATTCCACCCGATCTGCACCGACCGTTAACACACGCGAAAGTATAATGACGCGAACGTAACCGCTACGTAGATCCTCATATATTGTCGATAGAAGACAACTTATAGCGGAACCATGCCGGAAATACCGTGATGTCGCTGGTACGGTTTCGCGGCGGAGTTGTGCTACAGGCGTAAAAATTTTTAATGCCTCCGAGTCGATTACGTGTCGTCTGAGATGGATACCGCTGTATCCGTCTCAGGCGACACGTAGTCGATCTAATCCACATCGCAATGTGGATTAGGGGTCCACAGTAGTGTATTATCAGGTACATGTTGATGTAGGGATAGGAACAGCGGCGAGGGCCGGCGCGGGCGGCTCAGCGAGGACGGCGGCGCGGCGCCGTGCCGCCACACCGACTCGGGCCGCTCCTCCGACAGCAGCATCAGCAGCGCCCAGCAGAGGAGGAAACAGGTACGCATTTCATATACTATGTTCCAAAAAAGAGATAGGGGAATATATACTGGCACTTAAATGTTTATCCACCCCCTCTCTGTCAGAAAACCATTCAACCCATAATGATAGCTCCTTAGCGTCAGGCCTAGATGCTCGGGACCATTTACAAGACCAAACAGTGTATGAGCCCTTAATCTCTGAACATGTAAATATTTTAGCAAGCAAAAGTGAAAATAATTCCTTTACCACTAACAAATGTTCAAACATTATGTTGTGTGATGAAATTGGAAAAGATTTAGGCTACTTATTCAATAATCAATTGGGAGAAAAAGTTTTAAATTATTGTATACCGGGTGCGACCCTACATGACATTATGAGAAAAGTAATAACTCTAAACTTAAATGAAAATACTAATTTAATTATATTAGTTGGTCAAAGAGGTAATGTAAACAAGAAGGATCTCATTTCATACTACAATAAGTTATGCAGTTTAAATATAAATAAATTTGTATTGTTTACACTACCTTACAGTGCTAGCTTGCCACAGGAAGAAAATAATATCAGATATAATTTGAATTTAACATTAAGCAATATGACTTATTATAATAGTCAGAGATGTCACATAATAGACATAAATAAATTAATATTTAATTTTAAATTGACAAAAGATAAATATTATCTTACAAATTATTTTAAAAGACAAGTAGCTTTAGCGCTATCATTTTATTTTAAACATTTAGCCAAGAACTTGGCTATCACTTCTGCTTCTATTGAGCAGAATAGTTTTGACATTTTAAATGTGACCTTGGAATCCGTTCCAAGTAATAATAATACAATTTTTACTCCTGCTCCTATTGAGCAAAAAATTGTTGACATTAAAAATAACACTTTGGCATTTGTCCCAAGTAATTCTTTTATTAGTAATTTAAATTACATAATAAGACAATAGAGGAAGTCTCTAGCCGTGTAATGACTAAGGAAAAGCCTAAATATTTAACTATAGTTCACCAAAACATTCAGGGCTTTTCTGGCAAAGAATTAGAATTAGAACTTTTTTTAACTGAAAAAAATGCTAATATTTTATGTGTCACTGAGCACTGGCTTAAGGAATATGAATTAAAAGGATTTCAATGTTATAAAATTGCTAGTTCATTCAGTAGGAAATCCACCACTAGAGGGGGATCTTTGATAATTTTGCAAAACAATATGAATTTTAAGGAACGAAAAGATGTGATATCCCTCTCTATTGAACAACACGTTGAACTGTCATGTGTGGAATTAGATCAGTTGATAATGATTTGTGTGTATCGCCCACCAACTGGTAACTACCCTCAATTTGAGTCCGCTATGGAGGACGCTCTAAAATTAGTCATCAAAAAGAATAAAAAAATTGTGGTGTGCGGTGATTTTAACGTAGACATCTTAAAGCCGTCCTCAATTGCAAGAAGGTTTCTGAATTTGTTTAAGTCCTTCAATTTAGCAAACACCTTTTGTGAACCTACAAGAATCACTGCTACATCTAAAACTTGCCTAGACAATATTTTTAGCAACTGTAATGTACTTGATAAAGAAATAATAAATTGTATTCGTTCTGACCATAGCGGACAAATAGCTTCCCTTGAGCACCATCATGTTCCTCATCAGTGTAATATAATTTGCAGACCTCTAACTAAAAATAAATTGGAAAATTTTCATAATAATGTCACTGCCAAAACTCTTTGCTTACCTAGTAATGATAATCCCAATACTCATTATGATGATTTATTTAATTTAATTAAAGTAGAATTTGATAAAACATTTAAGCAAAGATCTATTAAATCCAAAGACTTTAAAAAGAAATTTAGTGATTGGGCAACACCAGGCATATATGTTAGCAGAAATAAGTTGTTTGAATTATATGGTCAGAAAACAATTTCAAATGATCCCGAATTCCATGAATATGTAAGAAACTATTCAAAAATGTTTAATAAAGTATGTACTTTAGCAAAAGCAAAATGTATATCTACAATAATTCATCAGTCAGATAATAAAATAAGAGCCACTTGGAATATTATAAATAAAGAGACTGGGAAAACTAAAAATAATGACCGTGAATACTCAATAGTATCAGACAATAAAATTATTGAGTCAGATGAAGAAGTGGCAACAATTTTTCAAGATTTCTTTTCTAAAATACCTATTGCAACTACCAGTAATTTAAATTCATCTCCAAAAATTGCTGTCTCCCTCTTGGAATCATGTGTTGATAAGTGCAATAATGTATTTAAATTTAGACATATCAATAGTGATACCATTCTTAAAACATTTAATTCAATAAATATAAAAAAGACTGAAGATCTCTGGGGCATTTCAACTCACATAATTAAGTCTATAATAACTACCATTGCTCCCCATCTTGCTTTTATTTTCAATAAGTGTGTTGATGAAGGGATATTTCCAGACTTAATGAAATATAGTAAAATCATCCCTCTTTTTAAATCTGGGGACAAAAGCGATCCCGCTAACTTTAGACCCATTTCCATTTTGCCAGCACTAAGCAAAATTTTTGAAAAGATCATTTATGATCAATTATTAGCACATTTTCTTATCAACAAACTACTTCACGAGAAACAATTTGGTTTTACTCGTGGTAGATGCACAACTGATGCTGGAATTGCACTTCTCAAACACGTCTTTGAAGCATGGGAGAGTAAACAGGATGCAATTGGTATATTTTGTGATCTCTCTAAAGCATTTGATTGTGTCAGTCACAGTACTTTATTAGATAAATTGGAACATTATGGTGTATCAAAAAATGCAGTAAGCCTTATGCAATCGTATCTGTCGGCGAGAACCCAAAAAGTTGTTGTAAATAAAACAGAATCCTATGAAGCACCTATTACCATGGGCGTGCCGCAGGGATCGATATTGGGTCCATTGCTTTTTCTTATTTATATTAATGACCTTCCTTACTATACTAAAAACTTATGTGAAATAGTACTGTTTGCTGATGATACTTCTTTAATTTTTAAAGTTGATAGAGGATGTAACTGCAGTGACGATGTAAACAGCACTCTTTCCAAGGTGATGCATTGGTTTACTATTAATAATCTGAAGCTTAACTCTAGTAAAACTAAATGTGTCAAATTTTCACTTCCTAATGTGAGGCAGGTTCATATGACTATACATGTAAATGGCGAAGCAGTCGAATTTGTTGACTCAACAAAATTTTTAGGTATTACTATAGACTCGCGGTTGCAATGGGACCCTCATATCGATATCCTGTCAAGCAGACTTAGCTCTGCTGCCTTTGCAGTTAAGAAAATAAGGCTTCTGACCGACATTGAAACAGCAAGATTGGTTTACTTCAGTTATTTTCATAGTATTATGACCTACGGTTTGTTGTTGTGGGGCTCAGCTGCTAATATTAATAACATATTCATCTTACAAAAAAGGGCAGTGCGCGCTATATACAACTTACGGTCTAGAGATACTCTTCGTGACCTATTTAAAGAAATTAAAATATTAACGGTAGCTTCCCAATACATCTATGAAAATATAATGTATGTAAAGAAAAATTTAGATAGCTTTGTAAAAAATAGTAATGTTCATAAACTCAATACAAGAAACAAGAACAAACTTGCTGTTCCAAGGCGCAGACTGCATAAAACCGGAAGCTCTTTTTTGTGTAGATGTATTACCTTTTATAATAAGATACCAGAACAAGTCACAGAACTGCCCTTGGAAAAATTTAAAAATACTGTTAAATCCAATTTAATGAGTAAAGGTTATTACACTGTTGACGATTATTTGAAGGATAAAAAGGCATGGGCATAGCTTTTGTATTGTTAATTATTACTCTAATACCTCAGTATTGATTAGAAAAAGTCCGGGGTTCTTTCATAGGTCTAGATAAAAGTCCTTTAATTAAACTCGAATCGTGATTTTCTTTTCTAAGTATAAAATTGTGAGAAGTATCCTACCTACTTAAAAACGTACTTCTGGCTTCCTGACTCGACGACTTAGTATGGGTAGCTTTAGTATGTCATGCTCACTTCAAACATTTCTGCGGTGGTGTCGTGTGAGGCGGGTCGTTACGTTCCCTTAAATATGGTTGAGCGAAGCGATGGCTGGTTCATGCGTCATGCTCGTGAACGGGTGCTGCCAGTGGGAATGGGTCTGCTTCTGTCTGCTTGTATTAAGGGCGTCGTATAACTCGTATATAAAAGATCTGTTTTATATTGTCTGTATGTATGGCACTTCTTACTCAAAAAATATAATTCTTAATAGCTTACCTTGTTTTGATTTATTTAATTGCAATATTTTTACTTTCTATAGTCAGTAGTTTAGTGAAAGACCTGTGAAAAGCTTTTGGATATAAATTTTCAATTCGATGCCTTAACATAGGTAGTCTTAGTATGTCATGCTATCTTTAATCATTTCTGCGGTGGTGTCGTATGAGGCGGGTCGTTACGTTCCCTCAAATATGGTTGAGCGAAGAGATGGCTGGTTCATGCGTCATGTTCGGGAACTGGTGCTGCCAGTGGGAATGGGTCTGCTTCTGACTACCTATCTTAATGCATATTGAATTGTATGTTTTTCTTTTATTTTTATTTATTGTAACAGCCTAGACTGAATAACAAGTTCAAACTTTGAATTTAGCTTAAAATCTGTAAATTGATTAAGAAAGGACATCAGGCACATCAGACCCAAAGATGTATAAGAATAATTCTGTTAAATTTAAGCAATATGTATTATTAGAATAATAAAACAGTAGCAAGTTTATTTTTAAACTCCTTCATTTCGCTTAAATTAATTACTGAAAAGTCGGAAGTATTTCGATTAAAAAGACATCTTTGTCATTGATACTCTGTGGCTTCCATGTCATCAATGTAATCTTGAATGACTGACATTGACAGCCCATTGTCAAAACGCGAAAGCCGATTGGTCGGCCTGTGGCGGTCTGTCACTTTAACTGTCAGTTAACTGTCATTGTCAATCAACTATCAAACAGCGTTTTGTTACGACATATGCACACTTCTTCCGTCTTGGTTCTAAAGCAAAAAAACGTGACTTTGTGTATTGATTGATGGATTTTGTTGAATGTTTTCGAAAAACTGTCGCTGGAGACTTGACTTTATGCTTTTTAGTACATTTCGGTATTTCGGTAGAACACCGATTAATCACTAGCGCAGTTATCAAAACGTTTTGGTCGTGTAACTGGTGTTGCTGTAATAGTGTCGGGGTTACCAAAAATATAAGTTTCAAACACAAATAACTCTCAAAATATAAAGCTTTGTTAAAATCTGAATATTTTTTATGACTTACTAATTACAAGTCTTAATTTTGGAAAAAACAAAAATGCTATACATTCTTGGGTTTTTTGCCAAAGGTATTTGCCTGATGTCTTTTGAAACTCATTAAGAAATGAGCTAATTCAATAATGTTATTTATTTGTTAATCTTTGTTAATATAAAGTCTGGAAACGATATACATATTTGTAAATATCGTTCCATCTGATTGATAAAGCTGACAAGTTTTTTGCGCCCATTTTTCTTGTCAGTTAAAAGACGTCATAATGGGTGGTAGGGTAAAAGAATTGACGATTTAAAAATGCTTATTATGTGAGCTTATTTAAATAAAATATATTTCACTTTCACTTTCACTTCACTTTCACTTTCACTTTCACTATTACCACGGAATAGATAATAGATAAATTGCACTCCGCAAAATCATTTAAATAAATAGCGACTCTTGCTCCGACACAATAAAGTGCAATTCAGCTCGCACGCTTCCTTCCCTACATTATATTCCCCTAGTAGCTTCCTCTCTTTTTATCGCGTATTCGCGTAGCTCTTTTCTGACGTCTGAAATTGGTCCCCGCTGAGGAGGCCGAGCGCTTCATACTCACGCGCGGAGTGACAAAGCCCTGCTATTACACACACTAATGCAGAAAGTACCACGGATTCTCTTTGGTTAAATATCATTGATTTATTATAATGTTAATTCTGTTGATCAAAGCCATAAGTGATGATTGGTTGCTTCATCCAAATTGAAAGCAGAACTGAACCATCTAATTGCGCCATAAAGTTTAAAAAAAACCTGATAGGAATTGTAAGCTATTAAAGGAATATTAGGAATTTTAATATAAAATATACTTGAGAGTCAGGGGACGGTAGCGCTCAATCAACTCCAACCCCAATTCCTTACATGCACAGTTGAGTGCTCTTGCTTGCCCCTCACCAACGATTTTTTCTTTATGTATGTACACCGATTACTCGAAGACAGCTTGCCCAATTGAAATGATTTAAATGTTGTTACATCAGGTTTGTTCCTAAGTTTTCATCTGCGATCAGTCACTAATGTTGTTTCCAAGTCGGTCCCATTTTTCGTTTTTAGGGTTCCGTACCCAAAGGGTAAAAACGGGACTCTATTACTAAGACTCCGCTGTCCGTCTGTCTGTCTGTCTCTCACCAGGCTGATTTCAAGAACCGTGATAGTTAGACAGCTGAAATTTTCACAGATGATGTATTTCTGTTGCCGCTATCATCATATCAGCCACACGACACCCACTGCTGGGTATAGGCCTCCCATAAGGATCTCCACGTCGATCGGTCCTGCGCTGCCTGCATCCACTGGCTTTCCGCGACCTTCACCAGATCGTCGGTCCACCTTGTCAGGGGCCTACCCACGGAGCGTCGTCCGGTGCGCGGTCGCCATTCCAGAACCTTTCTGCCCCAACGGCCATCGGTTCTTCTCGCTATGTGTCCCGCCCATTGCCACTTCAGCTGAGCAATCCTTCGAGCGATGTCGGTTACTTTAGTTCTCCTGCGGATCTCCTCGTTTCTGATTTGATCACGTAGGGAAACGCCGAGCATGGCTCTCTCCATTGCACGCTGAGTGACCTTGAGCCTCCTTATGAGACCCATATTAGCGGCCACGTTTCACTGCCGCAAGTCATCACTGGCAACACACACTGTTCATAGACTTTCGTCTTGAGACACTTGAGGTAAGTCGGACGCGAAGATTTTTCGAAGCTTCCCGAATGCTGCCCACCCGAGTTGGATTCGACGAGAGATCTCTTTCTCGAAGTTGGACCTACCTAACTGGACTGCCTGTCCTAGCTATACGTAATGGTCAACAACTTCAAGTGTAGTGTTCCCAACATGAACTGGAGAGGGTACAACATGGGCATTTGACATAATTTTCGTCTTATCCATGTTGTGTTGTGTTGCCGCTATAACAACATATAACAACTAAAAACAAAATAAAATAAATATTTAAGGGGGACTGCCATACAACAAACGTGTTTTTTTGCCGTTTTTTGGTACGGAACCCTTCGTTCGTGCGTGATTCCGACTCGCACTTGGCCGGTTTTTTTTTCATAATAATTTATTTAACAGGAGCTCAGTGCAGCTGCATGTAACCCAGCGGTTTGCACGCCGCAAGTCAAGAAGAAAAGTAGCGCGGCGCAGCCACACGAGGGGGAAAAGTGGTCGCCACATTCAGGTGGGTCGAGTTCAGATATATTTGACTATTCGCAGTTCAGGTAGGATCTCTTCCCCATTACTATCAAATTAAACAATTTTTATTTTAGATAAATTACATCCATGTGTTAGTAACTAGTCTTAATACAGTTGTAATTTAATTTATATTAAACATTAACATAAATTGTGCCAAGATTGGCTATCATAAAAGGGTAGGGTAGGTTCCCGTGGCTGTCACTCTTCGAATAAAGCACTTCCACAGTGGGGAAGTGTATCGATTTGCCATTACTGTGTGTACTTTATTCTATCACTGGTATCTTTCGCGAAACCTACCTATCTTTAACGTTTATAGAATAAAGTTTGCAGAATAAATCTCAGCATATTTGACCTATCTGTAAATGTTAAATGTTAATTGCGAAAAATTTCCAAGCCTAGGCTAATCTAATATGCGACTAACTGCATAGAGACTTTCACGTACAATTAAATCATTTAACGACTATATTGTCTGGCTCCGTATAGGGTTAAACCGCAGCGGAAGTTTCATATCGCCGCGAAAGGACGCCTCGGACGACTCCATGCATGAGAAGTACTTCAAGTCCGTTGAGAGCACGCCGCTCACGAGGCGCAAGGTAATGTACCTACTTGTTATACTTTTAGAATTATAGAAAATATAACTTTAAAAGTGTACAATGCGATTAAATTGACAATAGACATTGATCCGCTGCAATTTCACGAGAATGTATGGCATAGATTAAATTTTACAGATTTAAATTCATCGTTTTGTACCGCACGTACTATGAAGTTAGTCATTTCTGTTAAAAATTGTTAAATTAATCGCATTGTATTTAATTAAATTTTGTTCAATATCAACATCGATCCGACTTGCTTCTTTTTTAGTTTTTCTCGACAAT
This sequence comes from Agriphila tristella, assembly GCA_928269145.1. Taxonomy (NCBI): domain Eukaryota; kingdom Metazoa; phylum Arthropoda; class Insecta; order Lepidoptera; family Crambidae; genus Agriphila; species Agriphila tristella. Next base: position 20,627,407 of record OV743436.1, on the reverse strand, counting down.
CAATGTATCCAGTAAAAACGTTTTGAAAAACACTTTAAAATTAAGTTGATTTTAGTCAAAAAGTCAACAAACATCTAAACACAAAAAAAAATATTAGAGTCATATTGCTGCAAAGAGTTTCGATAAATAGCTTCCGACGAGATCTTAGGCTACGTACGCACTGCCCGGTTAGCCGCGTTGCGGCTGTCCGTCCGGCTGGCTGCAGGATGCGGTTGCAATTGCGGTTAGCCGGGCAGCGGACAGCCGCAACCGCAACCGGAAAGTGCGTATAGGATAATGATGCGTTTTCATCGAACCATTTCCAAGAATGGACACTGAAGAAGAAGAAGAAGTTGAAGCTTTTTATTGGATATGTTACCGGCAATGTGTATTATCCGGCATTGTATACAATGCCTGAAACGATCAGGCAATGTATGAAATGATATTAATTTTATACATTGCCTGGGCATTGTATACAATGCCTGCTGGTCCACCGGCAATGTGTAAAATAAGTATATTTCTGTTGTCTGTTACAAGGTCGGTCAGATACAAGGTCAGACACAAGGTCAGATACAAGGTCGGACACAAGGTCAGATACAAGGTCGGATACAAGGTCAGATACAAGGTTGGATACAAGGTCAGATAGGTACAAGGTCAGATACAAGGTCGGATACAAGGTCAGATAGATACAAGGTCATATACAAGGTCAGATTCAAGGTCTGTATCTGACCTTGTATCCGACCTTGTATCCGACCTTGTACCCGACCTTGTATCTGACCTTCCGACCTTGTATCTGACCTTGTATCCGAAATCAGAAATCAGAATATTTATTTGCACAATATTGTGTACATTACATTGAGATTGGTGACAATGTTTTTAATAAAGTTTCAACAATATTCTGCCTTAAGTTTGTAGGCATGCAAATGTTAGTAAGTGTCAGCTATCTATAGTGAATATTTTTACTACTAAGTACCTATTACTATTTTAAGACGTCAATAAATTACAAAATTGTCAACAGAAATCTCATATTCAAAATTAAATGTCAATTATGCAAAATTATCATTAATAAGTCAGATTAAGTAGAGATGTCATTTTTTTTTCTCCAAATATTCCTTGGTCGAGTAGAAACTGTGCTGTAGGAGCCAATTAAATAATTTATTCCTGAAAATATTTTTCTCTATTGGTTGATTAATAATGTCTAGCGGTAGTTTATTAAATATTTTGATAGCCATACAATATACATTTTTACGAAATATAGTTAGATTAGATTTAGGTATTACTAGTTGATTCTTTCTCGACGCTCGTAAATTATCGTTTTTTTCACTACATTTTACAAAGTATTCAGGGTGCTTTTTAACCAACAAGCATAGTTCTAGTATATATATATATACATGGTAGAGGTAGTATTCTATGTTTTTGAAATAGGGGTTTACATGATTCTCTTTCTTTTATCTGGCATAAGGCACGAATACACTTCTTTTGTGCTCTAAAAGCTCTGTCTAAATCTACACTGTTGCCCCATATTATTATGCCGTAACGCAGTAAAGAACCTTGTATCTGACCTTGTATCTGACCTTGTGTCTGACCTTTTGTCTGACCTTGTCTGAATTTGTATCTGACCTTGTATCTGACCTTGTATTTGATCTCGACCTTGTATTTGACTTTAACCTTGTATTAGACCTTGTGTTTGACCTTAACCTTGTACTTGACTTCCCCTCTCTCTCCCCTCCCCTTATCCCTTAATCTCTCCTTCTCTCATCCTCCCCCCTCGAGGTCTGCCCTCTAACCAACTAAGATCAAAATCTTTTTATTTTACACATTGCCGGCGGACCATCAGGTAATGTACCTAGGTAATGTGTGAAATAGACAATAATATTCATTGTATTTCATACATTGCCTACTGCATTTCATACATTGCCGGTAACAGATATACTTGAGATATTCAATTATAAGCCGTTCTACAGCGATATCCTTGAATTATTTAATTTATCGTGAGCGTAGCGTAGGTATATGTGCGCATTCACTGGCGAGCAACCGCAAACTAGCAAACCGCAGTGCATCCGCTTAGTGCGTACAGCGACCGTCCGGATAGCCGTCTGTCGGGCCGCAGCGCTACGAGCGACCGGTGCGGTTGGGCGGCAGCCGTATCACAGTGCGTATAGAAACTATTTTTTCGTACATATTTTTGGTTGCGGTACACCGGACGGACAGCCGCAACGCGGCTAACCGGACAGTGCGTAGGAGCGCTTAGAGCATAAATGCTGCGGTCTTGCCATATAACACCGAACAAATATTTCCGCCACTTTTAGCAGGAGGGGAGGTAAATACGTACAGAGATTAAAATTTTCAAAAAATTGCATGCTTTAAATTGCTAAGTGTGAAGGGGCCCATACAACCATTTTTGGTCACAGATTTTCAACAGATGTAACAAGTCGCTACAGTTTCGTAACTGATACGACACATTGCGACTATTTGCGACTGTGTGGAGTTTTGTTTAAAGGTGTTGTAACAGTTCAGTAACAATGTTACGGAAACTATTTTCAGTAACTTTGTGTTGTCGCTGTGTCGACATAATTCACAAAAACCTGTGTCCATACATTCTATACACATTGTTCTCAGTTTGCAACTAGAGTACAAAGTTGTAACAATGTGTGGTAACGGGGTGGTAACGTTTCAAAACATTGTGTTGTAACGTTACGACAATGTTCCGGAATACCAGATAACCTAACTTATACAAATGAACGTCACCAAATCCAGTCACTCCCAAATATTGCCTTTGTTTTCTGCCCCCTAGCATGCCTACCAAAACACAATATAATATAGACAATGTATTTCGACAGTTGAATGTTGATAAAACGCTATATCACGCGATTTTATCATGTTTCGATGGACATGCTACGGGGGCGAGGCTAAAGTTTGATCATGCCGATCAAACCAACTATAGGTATTGACTTATTAGCATAACAACATTGGGGTTAGTTGTAAAATGAGAAGCTATAAGAAAAAGGTATAATATTTATTTCAGTATAAATAAACAGCCCCTTTACTAATAAAATAGGTTATGCAATCTGTTCAGTTTAATAGGTACGAGTACATCTCACGAGTTGAAATAGCCAATATTCCACTTTTATAAGTAGCATAATTTTTTTTCTTTGTTCTGACTGCGACCGCCTGTTCCAGAAATGTTGGATTTTTTTTGACCCTGCAACAAATATCGAAACTTTGAGAAACGCTGGAAGCGAAAAAATTGAGAAACCATTTTTGAATTCCCGTTACTTTGTGACGACTTTACGTAACCATGTCGACACATTATAGTTACTTTGTGACTAGTTGTGACGAGAATATTTTCAAGTAACAAAAATGCTTTTCTTTAATATTTATCAATTTTACTATTTAATTTTGCTTAAATATACTATTTTTTGTTTTGATATTAACTATTATGAATAATTGAAATCATTTGAGCACTCGGTGTGTACAAATAAATAATGTTTATTAACCACCAAAATACTAAAATTGTGATAATATTGTGGCGCGTTAGTAAATTTCATTCTATTTTATGAAATTACACAGTAAATTTTTTTTCCCATTACGATTTGAGCATTAATAAAAACAATATTGAACAAAATCTGTTTATAAGTATTACTTGCCTGGAAAAAGATGGTGCTACCTTTTATTTTTATTAATAGTTCATGTCACCATATTTGTCACTTCACGAGTCAAAGGAACTGCTGGCTGAACGAATGAATGAATGAATTCCTGATAAAAGTGAGCACAAATACGTCGCGATGTGACTACGCGGCGACAGCGTAGTGCGACTAAAAGTGACTGTTACCAAATGTTACAAATCGTCCCCACTTTTCGAAACGGCGACGGAACAACGGTCGACACGGCTACTCATTGTGACGGAACAAAGTTACTGAAAAAATATGTTTCGACACAAATGTGTGCACTCTAAGTCGTAACCGCTACCAGAATGGCTGTATGGGGGGTTTAACTTTACGGCTCGGTTTTTATAAAACGCATCTATCGAAACTTTTTTAACAATTTTTTTTTTAATTTGAACTGTCAGAAAATCGCCCATCCTACATAAATTTGATTTTTTTTGTGTTTAGATGTTTGTTCCTCAATGACGCAAAAACGGCTGAACAGATTTGGATGAAATTTGACACACAAATAGTTTATACCCTTGATTAAAACAGGATACTTTTTATCCCGGTCAAAGGTTCCCTAGGGATTCCGAATGTCCAAGCGGACGAAGTCGCGGGCGAAAGCTGGTTGTCTATATTTTCCTACCGTTACTGTTAGTGACTTTTTTAGCCAAGTCTACTTATACGATGTTTACGAAATTACTGCTGAATAGTATAGGATAGGTGCCAGCTCGGATTTTGAGCGCCGCATGGAATCGTAGGCTAACCAGTTTAGTTGTCACGTTCAGCAATCCGCGGGCGGGTCCTCCTGCGACTCGGCGTCGCCGCAGAGCCCGGGCAGCCCACTGCAGAAGCCGCAACCGACGCCCTTCTTGCAGGTAAAGCTAGATTTTATGGTCACCTCTACCTATCATGATTTCGAAATTTTTTGACCGAATTTCATTTCGAAAAACTCAATAATAATTGTAGTTCCGTCTTTTTTAGGGTTCCGTAATCCGTACCCAAAGGGTAAAAACGGGACCCTATTACTAAGACTCCGCTGTCCGTCTGTCTGTCTGTCTGTCTGTCTGTCACCAGGCTGTATCTCATGAACTGTGATAGCTAGACAGTTGAAATTTTCACAGATGATGTATTTATGTTGCCGCTATAACAACAAATACTAAAAACAGAATAAAATAAATATTTAAGGGGGCTCCCGTACAACAAACGTGTTTTTTTTTGTCGTTTTTTGGTACGGAACCCTTCGTGCGCGAGTCTGACTCGCACTTGGCCGGTTTTTAATCGTTGTAATCACATTTGCCACTGTATCAGTTGATTATTTATTATTAATTTGTTTTTTTTCGTTCGACGCGACGACGTCTCATTTTGTCGAAAAAGTTTACCGAAGTTATGCTCGGCCGAAATAACACTTGTTCGAAGTATTATGTTTCCGAACATTCATTACGCCACTATTTATTTCCCAAATTTTCGCTTTAAAAGAATTTGAGCACATCATTTCAGATCCCTAAAATTTGCTGTTATTTTTAAATAGAAACTAATGTCAAGTGTTTCCTGGCCATTGAAATTTCAGTAGCAGGCAGTTTCCTGCCTGAAATTTCACTGTTTCCATAAACTTATAAAAAAACTGGAAGGTAAAGTTGTAGTAGGTTCTCCGTTAACAGTTGTAGTAGGTTCTCCGTTAACTTGAGCGTTTAATTACCTTGCAATTTCTACTTGCAAGCAATCATGCAGCACGCATGGATCAAAACTACAGTGCGTTTCAAACTTATTGACGGCTGTGAAGTTAGCTAAAGGTAGACCAGAATCCCATGAACAGGAAGTGAAATTATTTTTACTAAAAACACGTGGTTGTTGCATAGTCTGTCAAGAAAGTCATTAAATTTCTTTGTTATTAGTGTTATTGCATGACAACACTTAATAGTACATTATGATACAAGTTAGCTTAGGTTGCTCATTGCACACAAGGCTGTGGGTTGCAGCCCGAGCCGCAGGCGAGGGCGTAACTCAGCCGAGTGTGCAATAAGTAAGAGCTCACGAGAATATTTTGCGAACAAACGGGCCCCTTAACTTCGCATGTGCACTTGAGGGCACAACGAAATTTCATATGAATTTGAGCATGTAACCTTTAGGGCACAGGTATATCCATAGACAATATAAAAAATGTATTATAAAATCTGAGTGCGTTTTTTTATAACTTCTAAAGCTTACTTCCTAAAAACGTCACTTCTTCAATAAACGGTAATTTTTTGACAGTAATCGCCAAAATGTCGAATCGTTATTAATCGCCAATCGCCGAATCGGCAAAACTAGATTTATTAGTTTGCTCAAATACACTACAACTTGTTGGTGTGTGTTTGGCGACGTTAAGGGTTAAATTGAAAATGATCTGTTGACTCGCATAGAACTTGCAGTAAGGTACCTATTTAACTTTGTAGGGATAATTCTATAACCAACTAGTGTTTTATATATTATTGCACGCGTTTGTTATAGCTCGGTTTATGGCCCTAAAAGCGATGTATTAGGGCTCACTTTACGAGCAAGTGTGTTGAAAATACTTTTGTAATGCAAGAACTACGTGTTTTTGGTAAAGATAATTTCACTTCCTGTTCATGAGATTCTGGCCTACCTCTACTACGCGCGTAGCTGTGCCCCACCACTCGTCTTTCCCGCCCACTTCCATCGAAATTGTGTTCTGGTTTCGCGCGATGTTCCGAACCGCCAATAAGTTTGAAACACACTATAGTACTATACTATTCGACATGAAGTAGACATGAAGGTATCGATTGACCTATAGTCGATTTTTCTGCAACATTGTCATCTGCCGATATTGGCACGGCAATGGTTGTCAACGACGATACTGTTGATGACAACGACACAATGTGAAATCGTTTTATGAGGAAAGTGCGTTTCATCGGTTATTACCTCTGCCTTTATGTTGGTTTTCCGAAAATTTATTCAATTTTGAACCTTAACTCATCGCAATAAGATTACAATGACAGTACTGCCAACATAACGGCAGAGTGTAATAACACTTATAACCGATGAAACGCATTCTAATTGGTTTCTATGCGCAAAGCATAGGCTAGATGGCGCTAGCAGCGACCCGACCGCCAATGGTTTTGATAGGTTAAAATACGTCGAAAATTACATTTGCAACTGTTGAACCAATCAAACTTTTTAAGGACAGTCGCTTGTGTCGCCTTCGAGTTCGAGCCGAGTTCTTCAGTTTGCAACCCTATTATATGAAAGTACCAGTCCGATCCTTATCGTCCAAAGTGCAAACGGTTATTTAGATGATGACTGATGTACACAGACGACAGCGGCGCGGCCGTCGCTCGTGTCGTCGATATCGCTGGCGACGGACGCGGCGGGCGGCGCCAGGGTCATGCACAGCCTGGAGCGCCCGCACCAGCTGTCGCGCCACTCCAGGGAGAGGTTCTCTGACAGGTGACCACGTGTGTTGATGACTCGGACACTATAGGCCACATCGCTGGCGCCAGGGTCATGCACAGCCTGGAGCGCCCGCACCAGCTGTCGCGCCACTCCAGGGAGAGGTTCTCTGACAGGTGACCACGTGTGTTGATGACTCGGACACTATAGGCCACATCGCTGGCGCCAGGGTCATGCACAGCCTGCAGCGCCCGCACCAGCTGTCGCGCCACTCCAGGGAGAGGTTCTCTGACAGGTGACCACGTGTGTTGATGACTCGGACACTATAGGCCACATCGCTGGCGCCAGGGTCATGCACAGCCTGCAGCGCCCGCACCAGCTGTCGCGCCACTCCAGGGAGAGGTTCTCTGACAGGTGACCACGTGTGTTGATGACTCGGACACTATAGGCCACATCGCTGGCGCCAGGGTCATGCACAGCCTGGAGCGCCCGCACCAGCTGTCGCGCCACTCCAGGGAGAGGTTCTCTGACAGGTGACCACGTGTGTTGATGACTCGGACACTATAGGCCACATCGCTGGCGCCAGGGTCATGCACAGCCTGGAGCGCCCGCACCAGCTGTCGCGCCACTCCAGGGAGAGGTTCTCTGACAGGTGACCACGTGTGTTGATGACTCGGACACTATAGGCCACATCGCTGGCGCCAGGGTCATGCACAGCCTGCAGCGCCCGCACCAGCTGTCGCGCCACTCCAGGGAGAGGTTCTCTGACAGGTGACCACGTGTGTTGATGACTCGGACACTATAGGCCACATCGCTGGCGCCAGAGTCATGCACAGCCTGCAGCGCCCGCACCAGCTGTCGCGCCACTCCAGGGAGAGGTTCTCTGACAGGTGACCACGTGTGTTGATGACTCGGACACTATAGGCCACATCGCTGGCGCCAGGGTCATGCACAGCCTGGAGCGCCCGCACCAGCTGTCGCGCCACTCCAGGGAGAGGTTCTCTGACAGGTGACCACGTGTGTTGATGACTCGGACACTATAGGCCACATCGCTGGCGCCAGGGTCATGCACAGCCTGCAGCGCCCGCACCAGCTGTCGCGCCACTCCAGGGAGAGGTTCTCTGACAGGTGACCACGTGTGTTGATGACTCGGACACTATAGGCCACATCGCTGGCGCCAGGGTCATGCACAGCCTGGAGCGCCCGCACCAGCTGTCGCGCCACTCCAGGGAGAGGTTCTCTGACAGGTGACCACGTGTGTTGATGACTCGGACACTATAGGCCACATCGCTGGCGCCAGGGTCATGCACAGCCTGGAGCGCCCGCACCAGCTGTCGCGCCACTCCAGGGAGAGGTTCTCTGACAGGTGACCACGTGTGTTGATGACTCGGACACTATAGGCCACATCGCTGGCGCCAGGGTCATGCACAGCCTGCAGCGCCCGCACCAGCTGTCGCGCCACTCCAGGGAGAGGTTCTCTGACAGGTGACCACGTGTGTTGATGACTCGGACACTATAGGCCACATCGCTGGCGCCAGGGTCATGCACAGCCTGGAGCGCCCGCACCAGCTGTCGCGCCACTCCAGGGAGAGGTTCTCTGACAGGTGACCACGTGTGTTGATGACTCGGACACTATAGGCCACATCGCTGGCGCCAGGGTCATGCACAGCCTGCAGCGCCCGCACCAGCTGTCGCGCCACTCCAGGGAGAGGTTCTCTGACAGGTGACCACGTGTGTTGATGACTCGGACACTATAGGCCACATCGCTGGCGCCAGGGTCATGCACAGCCTGGAGCGCCCGCACCAGCTGTCGCGCCACTCCAGGGAGAGGTTCTCTGACAGGTGACCACGTGTGTTGATGACTCGGACACTATAGGCCACATCGCTGGCGCCAGGGTCATGCACAGCCTGGAGCGCCCGCACCAGCTGTCGCGCCACTCCAGGGAGAGGTTCTCTGACAGGTGACCACGTGTGTTGATGACTCGGACACTATAGGCCACATCGCTGGCGCCAGGGTCATGCACAGCCTGCAGCGCCCGCACCAGCTGTCGCGCCACTCCAGGGAGAGGTTCTCTGACAGGTGACCACGTGTGTTGATGACTCGGACACTATAGGCCACATCGCTGGCGCCAGGGTCATGCACAGCCTGGAGCGCCCGCACCAGCTGTCGCGCCACTCCAGGGAGAGGTTCTCTGACAGGTGACCACGTGTGTTGATGACTCGGACACTATAGGCCACATCGCTGGCGCCAGGGTCATGCACAGCCTGGAGCGCCCGCACCAGCTGTCGCGCCACTCCAGGGAGAGGTTCTCTGACAGGTGACCACGTGTGTTGATGACTCGGACACTATAGGCCACATCGCTGGCGCCAGGGTCATGCACAGCCTGGAGCGCCCGCACCAGCTGTCGCGCCACTCCAGGGAGAGGTTCTCTGACAGGTGACCACGTGTGTTGATGACTCGGACACTATAGGCCACATCGCTGGCGCCAGGGTCATGCACAGCCTGCAGCGCCCGCACCAGCTGTCGCGCCACTCCAGGGAGAGGTTCTCTGACAGGTGACCACGTGTGTTGATGACTCGGACACTATAGGCCACATCGCTGGCGCCAGGGTCATGCACAGCCTGCAGCGCCCGCACCAGCTGTCGCGCCACTCCAGGGAGAGGTTCTCTGACAGGTGACCACGTGTGTTGATGACTCGGACACTATAGGCCACATCGCTGGCGCCAGGGTCATGCACAGCCTGGAGCGCCCGCACCAGCTGTCGCGCCACTCCAGGGAGAGGTTCTCTGACAGGTGACCACGTGTGTTGATGACTCGGACACTATAGGCCACATCGCTGGCGCCAGGGTCATGCACAGCCTGCAGCGCCCGCACCAGCTGTCGCGCCACTCCAGGGAGAGGTTCTCTGACAGGTGACCACGTGTGTTGATGACTCGGACACTATAGGCCACATCGCTGGCGCCAGGGTCATGCACAGCCTGCAGCGCCCGCACCAGCTGTCGCGCCACTCCAGGGAGAGGTTCTCTGACAGGTGACCACGTGTGTTGATGACTCGGACACTATAGGCCACATCGCTGGCGCCAGGGTCATGCACAGCCTGCAGCGCCCGCACCAGCTGTCGCGCCACTCCAGGGAGAGGTTCTCTGACAGGTGACCACGTGTGTTGATGACTCGGACACTATAGGCCACATCGCTGGCGCCAGGGTCATGCACAGCCTGCAGCGCCCGCACCAGCTGTCGCGCCACTCCAGGGAGAGGTTCTCTGACAGGTGACCACGTGTGTTGATGACTCGGACACTATAGGCCACATCGCTGGCGCCAGGGTCATGCACAGCCTGGAGCGCCCGCACCAGCTGTCGCGCCACTCCAGGGAGAGGTTCTCTGACAGGTGACCACGTGTGTTGATGACTCGGACACTATAGGCCACATCGCTGGCGCCAGGGTCATGCACAGCCTGCAGCGCCCGCACCAGCTGTCGCGCCACTCCAGGGAGAGGTTCTCTGACAGGTGACCACGTGTGTTGATGACTCGGACACTATAGGCCACATCGCTGGCGCCAGGGTCATGCACAGCCTGGAGCGCCCGCACCAGCGGTCGCGCCACTCCAGGGAGAGGTTCTCTGACAGGTGACCACGTGTGTTGATGACTCGGACACTATAGGCCACATCGCTGGCGCCAGGGTCATGCACAGCCTGGAGCGCCCGCACCAGCTGTCGCGCCACTCCAGGGAGAGGTTCTCTGACAGGTGACCACGTGTGTTGATGACTCGGACACTATAGGCCACATCGCTGGCGCCAGGGTCATGCACAGCCTGCAGCGCCCGCACCAGCTGTCGCGCCACTCCAGGGAGAGGTTCTCTGACAGGTGACCACGTGTGTTGATGACTCGGACACTATAGGCCACATCGCTGGCGCCAGGGTCATGCACAGCCTGCAGCGCCCGCACCAGCTGTCGCGCCACTCCAGGGAGAGGTTCTCTGACAGGTGACCACGTGTGTTGATGACTCGGACACTATAGGCCACATCGCTGGCGCCAGGGTCATGCACAGCCTGGAGCGCCCGCACCAGCGGTCGCGCCACTCCAGGGAGAGGTTCTCTGACAGGTGACCACGTGTGTTGATGACTCGGACACTATAGGCCACATCGCTGGCGCCAGGGTCATGCACAGCCTGGAGCGCCCGCACCAGCTGTCGCGCCACTCCAGGGAGAGGTTCTCTGACAGGTGACCACGTGTGTTGATGACTCGGACACTATAGGCCACATCGCTGGCGCCAGGGTCATGCACAGCCTGCAGCGCCCGCACCAGCTGTCGCGCCACTCCAGGGAGAGGTTCTCTGACAGGTGACCACGTGTGTTGATGACTCGGACACTATAGGCCACATCGCTGGCGCCAGGGTCATGCACAGCCTGCAGCGCCCGCACCAGCTGTCGCGCCACTCCAGGGAGAGGTTCTCTGACAGGTGACCACGTGTGTTGATGACTCGGACACTATAGGCCACATCGCTGGCGCCAGGGTCATGCACAGCCTGCAGCGCCCGCACCAGCTGTCGCGCCACTCCAGGGAGAGGTTCTCTGACAGGTGACCACGTGTGTTGATGACTCGGACACTATAGGCCACATCGCTGGCGCCAGGGTCATGCACAGCCTGCAGCGCCCGCACCAGCTGTCGCGCCACTCCAGGGAGAGGTTCTCTGACAGGTGACCACGTGTGTTGATGACTCGGACACTATAGGCCACATCGCTGGCGCCAGGGTCATGCACAGCCTGCAGCGCCCGCACCAGCTGTCGCGCCACTCCAGGGAGAGGTTCTCTGACAGGTGACCACGTGTGTTGATGACTCGGACACTATAGGCCACATCGCTGGCGCCAGGGTCATGCACAGCCTGCAGCGCCCGCACCAGCTGTCGCGCCACTCCAGGGAGAGGTTCTCTGACAGGTGACCACGTGTGTTGATGACTCGGACACTATAGGCCACATCGCTGGCGCCAGGGTCATGCACAGCCTGGAGCGCCCGCACCAGCGGTCGCGCCACTCCAGGGAGAGGTTCTCTGACAGGTGACCACGTGTGTTGATGACTCGGACACTATAGGCCACATCGCTGGCGCCAGGGTCATGCACAGCCTGCAGCGCCCGCACCAGCTGTCGCGCCACTCCAGGGAGAGGTTCTCTGACAGGTGACCACGTGTGTTGATGACTCGGACACTATAGGCCACATCGCTGGCGCCAGGGTCATGCACAGCCTGCAGCGCCCGCACCAGCTGTCGCGCCACTCCAGGGAGAGGTTCTCTGACAGGTGACCACGTGTGTTGATGACTCGGACACTATAGGCCACATCGCTGGCGCCAGGGTCATGCACAGCCTGCAGCGCCCGCACCAGCTGTCGCGCCACTCCAGGGAGAGGTTCTCTGACAGGTGACCACGTGTGTTGATGACTCGGACACTATAGGCCACATCGCTGGCGCCAGGGTCATGCACAGCCTGGAGCGCCCGCACCAGCGGTCGCGCCACTCCAGGGAGAGGTTCTCTGACAGGTGACCACGTGTGTTGATGACTCGGACACTATAGGCCACATCGCTGGCGCCAGGGTCATGCACAGCCTGGAGCGCCCGCACCAGCTGTCGCGCCACTCCAGGGAGAGGTTCTCTGACAGGTGACCACGTGTGTTGATGACTCGGACACTATAGGCCACATCGCTGGCGCCAGGGTCATGCACAGCCTGCAGCGCCCGCACCAGCTGTCGCGCCACTCCAGGGAGAGGTTCTCTGACAGGTGACCACGTGTGTTGATGACTCGGACACTATAGGCCACATCGCTGGCGCCAGGGTCATGCACAGCCTGCAGCGCCCGCACCAGCTGTCGCGCCACTCCAGGGAGAGGTTCTCTGACAGGTGACCACGTGTGTTGATGACTCGGACACTATAGGCCACATCGCTGGCGCCAGGGTCATGCACAGCCTGCAGCGCCCGCACCAGCTGTCGCGCCACTCCAGGGAGAGGTTCTCTGACAGGTGACCACGTGTGTTGATGACTCGGACACTATAGGCCACATCGCTGGCGCCAGGGGCATGCACAGCCTGCAGCGCCCGCACCAGCTGTCGCGCCACTCCAGGGAGAGGTTCTCTGACAGGTGACACACTTGTGATGGTGCCTCGTACACTATAGTCGACATCGTTGGCGACGGACGCGGATAGTTTGACCCTCCAGCGGCTTTAGGTAATCTGCGTGCGATGCTTGTCATAGATTGTTATAATATTTTAAATAAAAAGTGATTTTAAATATTACGAAATATCTTTTGGCAGCTTACTTCTGCAAAGCAAAATTTACGCATGTTAAATGTATAAAGCAAGAAAAAACACCTGCATTGGAACATTTATTCATCCATTGTAAGACTCTTATTAGTATAAAAACACATCTCATTCTTCTTGACTAACTACAGATATGATTTGAATTGAATCGATTGAAAACCGTGCCAGGAGGTTCATCGGCAACTCAGCATTGGCCACGGCGGAACTTAAGAGCCTAAGTCGCCGTCGCAGTGTTGCTTGTTTATCGGTTTTTTATAGAATACATTTTGGAGAGTGTGCGAGGGAACTGCACGACCATGTTCCTCCAGCCCCTTTCCACCATCGGGGTACCAGACGCAGATTAGCATATCACCCTTACATAGTAGATACTCCAAGGGTTCGTACCAAGAGCTTTGCCAATACTTTTCTAATGAGAACTGCTAAAGAATGGATTGCGCTGCCTGCTCATGTGTTCCCCGATAGTTACAGCCTTGCTCTCTTCAAGGCAAGAGTGAATAGACTCCTTAGACCACATCCTGTAAATTCCTGTACCAAGCAAGATGGTGGTCAAATGCTTGCCCAGTTTCCAATAAAGAAAAGATCTTTAAGTTTGTGTTATTAATCGGGCTATTTGCATTATTCCCGTTTGCCAGGCATCTAGACAAAGAAAGGCTAGCGGAGCTGGAGCGCATGGACCGGTACCCGGAGAAGCAGGCCGTGTACAGCGTCGACAAGCCCTTTAGACAAACCAGCCTCGACCTTAGACACAATGCCTCTTCGAACTGGCATCCACCGAGGGAGTTCACCAGGTATGTGAAATTGAGGGTTGTGTGATGAATGATGAACATTGCCATTTATACAACGACAACTCGTAAGTTGAAATGTGTTAAATATTAGAAGATAAGGACTACCCAATCCTTAGTTGAGTAGTCTCATAAGGTCTCATTGGCCAGGCGGGGCGACTGCAAACATGCGCAGTAATCCCCTCCAATTTCTCTCACCGCTTACGATTCGTGCCGGTACATATAAAGTCCGATTCACACATATCATTGAAGTTGCAGTTCTGGCCCAGTACCGCCACTGTGATACCACTGTGATACTTATTCTTTCATATATTATCTATGAACACTGAGAGTACTGTCTTGTCACTGACACTGACTGACTCGCGTGGACGCGTTCATAGAGAATTAGCGAACGCCCGCGACTTCGTCTGAGTGGAAAGTTTTATTTGCTTTCCCTCGGGAACAGTTCTGGATGAAACCTCATGTCCTTTTCTGTATCCCTGAAAATGTATATGCAAAATTTCATGATCATCGGTTCAGCAGTTAAGATGTGAAGGCGTAAAACAAACATCCCAAAGTAAAAGTTGTTCATTCACGTGATCTAAAATCCCGATTTCATTTTTTAAATATATGTACTTAAAAATTAACGGTATATAATAAATGCGAAAGTCCGTTTGTTTGTTTGTTTGTTTTACGCCTTCACATCTTAACTGCTGAACCGAATTTTAGATATACATACTTAAAAATTAACGGTGTATTAGTAAGGATAGTAAGGAAAGGATGTATAAGAGAATAATTACTCACGGTGGCGGTATTGTGCCGGAACTGTGACTTCACATATTGACTGGATAAACGTTTTATCTAATATACCTGACGTTGAGAGTATGGTGAGCTATTTTTATGATTGTATCAATGATATTGTGGATAAATACGTGCCAAAAAGCAACACAATTTATAAGCAAAAATATCCTCCATGGTACACATTGCCCCTCATCAAGCTAAGTAACGAAAAAGAAAACATCAATAAAAGATGGAAGCAATATGGTAGCCAGTGCGATTATCAAAAGTTTTCAAAATTAAGATCTCGCTTTAAAAAAATGTCAGAAAAATGTTATCAGTAGTTTAATAAGTTCTCGGAGGACAATATTAAAAGGCACCCAAAACTATTCTGGTCTTTTGTAAAATCAAAAAATGCTACAGGCGGTATTCCATCCAAAATGTCGTACAATGATCAAACACTGTCAACCGGCCCTGAAATTTGTGATGCATTCAATCAATATTTTCATTCTGTATTTGTCACCTCTGTAGAAAACGAACATCATTCTTTTTATTCTGATAATCGTAATCAATCCACCTTAGATATAAAATTAAGGCTACTTGGAAAAATTAAGGCTACTTGGAATATTATTAACAAAGAAACGGGCAAATCAAAATCCAATATAAATTCCTTCTGTTTAAAAACTGGTGATCAAACTTTTGAATCTGACAATGAGGTCGCTAAACTTTTTGAAGATTTCTTTGCTAGAATACCTGTAGAAACTACCAGTACCCTTAGTGCTTGTCCCAACATCGCTGTCTCCCTTCTGGAGTCTAGTGTTGATAAGTGCAATGAAAGTTTTTCCTTTAAATATATAAATAGTGCAGATATCATTAAAGCTTTTAAAACAATTAATGTTAAAAAAACAGAAGATCTTTGGGGCATGTCAACAAGCATAATTAAATCAATAATTGATATACTAGCCCCTTACTTGGCTTTTATTTTTAACAAATGTATTGACGAAGGGGTCTTTCCTGATCTAATGAAAAATAGTAAATTGATTCCTCTTTTTAAATCTGGGGATAAAAGTGACCCAGCTGACTTTAGGCCAATATCTATACTACCAGCACTTAGTAAAATATTTGAAAAAATTATATATTCCCAATTATTAGATTACTTCACATACAATAATATACTTCATAAAAATCAGTTTGGTTTTTCCAAGGGTAAAAGTACTACTGATGCTGGAATTGCACTTCTCAAACATATTCTTGATGCTTGGGAAGAAAAGCAAGATGTAATTGGCATTTTCTGTGACCTTTCTAAGGCATTCGATTGCGTTGATCATCAAACACTATTAAAGAAGCTAGAACATTATGGTGTCTCTGATAAATCAGTTAGTCTTATGAAATCGTATTTGTACAATAGAACTCAGAAAGTAGTGATTAATAGAACTGAATCTACTGGAGCCCCCATCAATATGGGTGTGCCACAGGGATCAATATTGGGCCCATTGCTGTTTCTAATTTATATAAATGACCTTCCCAACTACGCGAATAATTTATGTGAAACAGTACTATTTGCGGATGATACTTCTTTAGTTTTCAAAGTAAACAGAGGTAATAACTGTTCGGACGAAGTAAATAGTGCCCTCTCTAAAGTTTCATACTGGTTTAATAGTAATAATTTAGCACTTAACCCCAAAAAAACTAAATGTGTTAAATTCTCATTACCTAATGTTGAGCAGACAAAATTAAATATTAATTTGAATAATGATGAAGTCGAGTTTATCGAGAGCACAAAATTTCTAGGTATCACACTAGATTCTCGACTGCAATGGGATCCACATATTGAAGCCTTGTCAAGTAGACTTAGTTCAGCGGCATTCGCTGTTAAGAAAATAAGGCTTTTAACTGATATTGAAACGGCAAGGTTAGTATACTTTAGTTATTTTCATAGCGTAATGTCGTATGGACTGCTATTGTGGGGCTCAGCTGCCAGTATTGAAAATATTTTTGTACTCCAAAAAAGAGCTGTTCGCGCCATATACAATCTACGGCGGAGAGATACCTTGAGAGAAATGTTCAAAGAAATAAATATTTTAACTTTGGCAGGCCAATATATTTATGATAATTTAGTTTATGTAAGGAAACACTATGATTCATTTGCTAAGAACAGCAATATTCACCAGTTCAATACAAGAAATAAAGATAAACTTGCCGTTCCAAGATTTAGGCTTGCAAAAACTAGAGGTTCATTTATGGGGAAAGGCATAGCCTTTATTAATAAAGTTCCACAACAAGTGATTGATCTTCCTTTGCATGAATTTAAAAACCATGTTAAAAAAACGCTCATGGGTAAAGGTTATTATAAAGTAGATGATTATCTTAAAGATCTAAATGCGTGGAAATGATGCAACACATAACTTGCTAATAAGTACTTTGTTGAAGTTATATAATAAGTCTATGTTGTTGCCAATAATCCTGTCACCCTGTTGTATTGTAATTATCTGGTAACGATATATTCAAGTTTGTAAATATCGTTACTTATGGCTGTTACAGCTGATAAGTTTCTTGCGCCCGTTCTTCTTGTCAGCTAAAAAAGTCTGGAACGGGTGGTAGGAAAATATAGACGATTCAAAAGTACTTAATAATTAAGTTTATTTGAATAAAGCTTATTTGACTTTGACTTTGAAACTCAGTTAATATTGATGAATCGCGTATTTTAAAAGAATTAAAACAAGTTAATATTTTTAAGGGGGCAGGTTCAGATAATATTCATCCAGTTCTTATTCGTAACTGCGCCGAAGAGCTTGCTTTGCCTCTTACCATTATTTTTAAAAAATCTTTAGAGACTGGAATTTTTCCCAACAAGTGGAAATCGGCTTTAGTGACCCCAATTCCCAAGAATAGTCAAAAACATCTAATATTAGAATATCGTCCAATTTCAAAACTTAGCATTATTGGTAAAATTCTTGAGAAAATCGTTACAGCTGATATTGCGCTGGCTGCACGTAGTTTTATTTCACCACGTCAACATGGGTTTTTTAAACATAGAAGTGTGGAGAGTAATATGGTAACTTTTACAGAATTTCTTGCGCGGGCAATGGGCATTTACACCGACTTCTCGAGGGCCTTTGACAAAATTAATCACAATATACTGATAAACAAACTCGAAGCAGCCGGTGTACATGGCAGCCTCCTCAGATGGGTCCATTCCTACATCCAAAATAGAAGCCAAGCAGTCTGTATTAAGGGATACTGTTCACAATTCTTACCAGTGCCGTCTAGGATTCCACAAGGATCACATTTAGAGCCTCTTCTGTTTTATTTTTACGTAAATGATATTGATAAAGTTTTTAAAAATAGTCATCACCTGCTTTATGCAGACGATACTAAATTCTATCGAATTGTAAAATCAGAAGAAGACTGCCACAAATTGCAATTGGATTTAATTGAACTTCATAATTATTGCCATAGGAACCAATTGTTTCATAATATTAATAAATGTCATGTTATCTCTTATACACGCAAAAAGAACCAATTAAGCTTCGACTACTCTATAAATAACAACACTCTCAACAGAGTGACGCATATAAGGGATCTAGGAATTATTATGGATTCTGAGCTTTCATTTAATCATCACATAGATCATATCATTAAAGCCGCTTTTCGGAGACTAGGATTTTTTCTTAGAATTAGCAAACCTTTTAAAGACATAAACACTATTAAAATTCTTTATTTCTCATTTGTTCGCTCAATTCTTGACTTTGGCAGTGCGCTAGCGCGCAGGAGCCCGTGCTACGATGTACACATTGACAGACTAGAAAGGATACAGAAAAAAATTTTGAAGTCGCTTAACTTTCGAAGTAACTCGGCCCTCGACACATATTTTGAATCGCTGAAGAAATTTAATTTACTAAGTCTATTTAACCGTCGTAAAATGTTTGACATCACTTTCCTTTATAAAATTATTAATTCTTTAATTGACTCGACTGAGCTTCTGGGTTATGTCCAGTTCTCAGGCCGAATTCGACTCCCTGTGCGCTCCTCACGTTCATTACCACTATTTGTTGTTCCGCGTCGCCAAAAAAATTATACTCGAAATTCATTCTTTTCTCGTTCCACCAACACTTATAACAAGGAGCTCCAAGATATTGATCTTTTTAACATGTCTCTTAATAAAGTAAAAGAAAAACTTAAAGTAAAACTAACTTAAATCAGAGACATAATGAGAACTACTTTGTTATACCTTTTTTTTTTCTTGTTATGTAGGTATCTTTAGTTTCTTTTTTGTTTATTGGTATGTACTTTTATTGTACTGTAAGAAAAAAACATGTTTTATTCTTTACTATTTTAGTATTTATTATATTATATAGGCAATTTTCAGCTTAAGTAACTTAGTGTGCTAAAAAAAAAGAAAAAAAAGTTTGTCCACGTTTTGACACAATGTTTTGTACAAAATAGATATTGGGCACTGTAGGTCTATTTGATATAATTGTTTTTTTTAAATAACATTATATACATGACTGTTTGATGCCAAAAAAAAAAAATGTGTGAATCGGGCTAAATTCCCTGCATTCCCGAGTCTACTTGTCCCGTCGTTCCAAAGGCGGCAGCAGGCCGAGCCCGAGCGGTACACGTCCAGCAAGACCTCGCTGTCGTCGGGCAGCAGCAAGCACCGCACGCCGCCGCACGAGCCGCAGCACAACTTCATGAGACTCTCCTCCGCCAACGAACAGGATAGCATCGCTGCTGGTAGTATGACACTCTCTTTGGATCCTTTCTTATTTAGGTTTTATTTATTTTTATTTATTTAGAAACAAACGGTATATTAACATAAAAAATATGAAGTTCTTATAGACCTCTCCATAAGGCTTATTAAATAATTACACACAGTTATAGTGTTCTTGGAAATTACATACCTGTGAATGGCAAAAAATCAAAGAATGCATTTAAAATTATTTTAAAAATCAAAATGAAGCCTTAATAGGGTATTTTCCATTTTTTTGAAAACTGCTTTAATTTAAAGATTGGAACGATCGATTTAACGGAAAAATAAAAATAAATTAATTAATGTCTTTTTTCTCTATTAAAACAATTAATGTCTAATTTATTTTTAATGGTTATGAATTTACCGCCAAAACGCTCGGTTCGATGTCGTCTACTGTGAGACGTCAACTTTGTGTAAACAATTTTAACACCTATGTAGTCTGTGTAACAATTTACTCTATTGTTTACACAAAGATGACGTCACACAGTGACGTCGTCGAACCGAGCGTTTTGGCGGTAAATTCAAAACTATTTAAAAATAAATTTAACATTATTGGTTTAATGAAGAAAAAAGACATTAATTATTTTTTTAATATTTTTCTGTTAAATCGTTCGTCTCAATCTTTAAATATAAGCAGTTTTAAAGAATTTGGAAAATACCCTATTATGCATTTCTTAATGCTTCACTTAGTATGGTTATAATTTCATCAAAGTGTGTGAATTCTTTTCGAAAACCATTGGCACTGATTACTGCCAATGTCACATTGATTTCGAAACATTTATGGGATTTACATAAGTTTTCGTTGACAATCTAATTTTAAAACGTCAAATCCATACATAAAGCGAAGCCATAACAAAGATTTGCAAATTTTATTTTGGCTAGGGAGCAGTTTTCTAATAGTTCTTCGATCAGGATGTAAAAAAGATTGATGTGGCTAATTAATTTAATTTTAAAATATAAGGTAAAGAACTAAAGATGTTTTGTCACTAAACTGTTGCGGTCTTATTAATAAACGAAGAGTAAGTTTACGCCTGGTTTAATAAATAATATTGTTTAGCAATAATAGTCCTTACGTTTGACGTCTCAAAGCATTTTATTCCTAAGCAAAATTTTTGGTTACACTAGTTGTAAACTCACTCTTCGTTCAGGGGGTTAGCGACAGAAAGCTTAGATGAAATAATTAATGAAAACCCTATTTAGACGATAAAATATTTCTAATTTTATTGTTGTACATTTTCAATGAATTATTTGATTATCTTCATAAAATATAATCTCATTTTAATCTCTTTTACCAGTGAACTACAAGATGAAGTGTGTCAACTTGGAGCCTCCCCTAACAGAACCTAATGTACAGAAGCACAATCAAAGATTAGAAAGGACCTCTACGCCTAGAGACCGAACTAAATCAAGACGTAAGTCTATCTTGTTATTTCTCTTACGGAATATTGTTGAAAAAACGGCAGAGTCCGCACTCTTCAGCACTTTTTGTCGTCCTTGTCACTCAATGGTCGATTTTGTGACAGATCAAGTTAAACTCCCTTCACAATAAAATTTATCGCATGCAATTTTTTGCCAATTTTGATCGCAAATGTTGTAGGTATCCTTCCGCTTTGGGGGCGTCCATTAATCACCGTGCGCGCTACCCCCCCCCCCCCTTTCGAGGCTCACGTGATTAATGGACGACCCCTTTGGAAAGTGATAAACGAGGTGGGGGTTAAAAGGCGATAGACATAATGAATTTTACGACTACTCGGCTTTCATGAAACGTCATCTATCGAGATTTTTTAAATTTTTTTTGGTATTGGAAAATCGCTCATTGACAGATTTACAAAACCGCATTTACTTGACCTAAGATTTTACACAGTACCATTTCAAAGTAGAAGACTATTTACCGGGTATTACACTCGTCAATTATTCAATCTGTTTTTAGAGTTTAGTAATTTCAAGCGTGAAAAAATGACTACTGACTTACATAAAAATATCCCTAGTATAGTTAGAATAAATTCAGACTAGGACGAATCCGCCCTTAATCTCCACTAAATCTAATCTATACGTTCCTTTTGAAGGTCACAAAAGGCCAGTAGACGACGACCCCCCCTTGGACGGCGAAGAAGAAGACGAGGAGGGGGGCGGCTCCCCCCTGTACTGCAACTGGGACCTGCGCGGGATGCAGCACTTGCTGCCGCTGCAGGACTACATCATACAGCAGGCGAAGCTCTCCAGTGAGTACAATAAAAATATATATTTTTTTCATTTGTAATAGTATAAAATCTAAACCCCCTAGATGGCATGGCTTGTCAAGGACGTACACGTAATGAGGATCAGTAACGATTTTTGTTTAGTGGCTTCTCAGAAAGCTTATGCCACATGATTAACTGTGAAGAAAATTTTACGATATCTCTTAAACCTGAGAAGATATACGAGCTAAAACACTAGTTTTTTGGGGGTCCTTATGACGTCATCGCGACGTATGCGAACCTTATGTCGTACGTGATAAAGCACATATTGCATTGAACTTGGCAGTTCCTTCAAACCCTTTTAATTGAACCATTTCTAAATGGATTTAAAAATTCTTTCACTAGGTTTCATAGCTATCAATATATGTTTATATTATATCAATAAAACTATAGGGTTCAAACGAGTTACTGATCCTCATTACCACCACCACTACCACTTGGGGGCGTGGCCTATGTACCTTTGATAGGCCACGGTTATCACGTGATACCTACGTGCTTGATATCAAGCCGTGAAGCATCGCTCTTAGACGATCAAAATGTAATTGACAAGCCGAAAATTTTAAGTGCTTGACAAGCCATGCTTGGCCGTTAAGCGGGTGGGGTATATACCCCACCCCCTAAACGATCAAGCCCTTATATGAGGGTTGAACCCCACTTGTTAGCACGGAATAGCATTTTTTCGTGCTCTATCTTCTGTCATTGAGGATTGTCATTTGGCTAGAGCAAGAAAGATAGCGTGTTGCCGCCTGCTTTGCCGATGCTGCCGCGCACGATACCACTATCATAAATTATCAACCCTAAGTGTCAATGAAATGTGGTCTAGCGTAGCGATGGGCCGAGTCGTAATTTTTTCGACTCGGGTTACCCGAGTTGAAATTAATGCTGACCCGGGCTACAACTCGGGTCAACCCGGGTCAGCGATGGGCCGCCGAGTCGCAATTTTTTCAACTAAAGTCATCCGAGTTGAAATCAATGCAGACCCGGGGGGTAATTACGTAACTTTGTTGCAATCAACTCTGACAGAAATCGCAGTTACATCGCTGATTTAGTAAGAACCAATGTGACAACTATCTTAACTAAAGCAGCAATGCAACTGCGCTTTCAATCGATTTCAATCGAGAATTGTTAGCAACAGACTTACGTGATCAAGGGTCGGGGCTTTCAACTCGGGTCAGCGATAGGCCGCCGAGCGCCGACGAGTCGCAATTTTTCTAACTCGTGTCATCCGAGTTGAAATCTATGCTGACCCGGGCTTCAACTCGTTTTGTCTGTATTTGATGAACTATTGAACCGCGGGCTGATTATCTAATTAAAAACCACCTAGCGACTGGTTGCAGTTCACAGATGATCGTGATCCATTGCTACTTCTTTTTGGGTTAAAAAAAACATACCAAAGAAAAGTGGCAATGTATGTCAAATGCATCCGGTCGCTAAATCGTTTCGTTTTAGATAATCAGGGTGCCGATCCAACTCGGTTGCTAAAAAACTCCAAAACAACACTCTTTTTATTGTTTACCATGTTAAATTACTTCTAAAACACTTAAAGACTAAAAAAAACAATAGAGCGAGCAAACTACCTACTATTACAATTATTAACAAGGCTGTCGCGGGCGGGGGGAGCGGCGCGGTGGGCTGGCCGCGAAGCGAGTGCGAGCGGTAATACAGTGCCACACACCGAACCGAGTTGGCGGGTTGATTGTGCTAGCCCGGGTTGACTCGGTTGGAAAGTCGCGTACCTACGCGTCAAGTGGGCAGGCGGCGGCCCGTTTGGCGCGTCAACCGAGTCAAGCGAGTCAACCCGGGCTAGGAAAATGTCAACCCGAGTTGACGGGCTGGAGAAGTAACCCGAGTTACCCGGGTAAATTGACCCGAGTCGCCCACCACTAGTCTAGCGAAATAAACTAACCCTTCGACATTAGACGGTCGGACGCGACCGCAAGAAAAAGAGAGATGAAATGATAAGATTTTTGGATTAACATCAGGCTGAACGATTGCACATAGAATAGCTTCACAGCAGTTGTCATTGGTCTTGACCTTAGTCAAAAGACTGACTAATGGCCGAATACTCAAACGCTACTTAACTTTGAGCGGCTCTCAAACAACATGCTGTCTTTGTCATATCTTTGACAATTAATGCGACAGGATGACGTTTGAGAGCCCCTCAAAGTTAATTAGCGTTTGAGTATTCGGCCATAACCCCCGGTTTCTGAGTTTAACTTAATTGGAGGGGTCAACAATATCTGGTTTATAATAAATTAACTTTAAACCAGATAATGTAGACCCCTCCGATAAAGTTAAACCTCCGATTAAGTACCTCAGAAAGCGGGGGTTACTTCTAAAACAACTGCTCAGACGAGACCGCATTGTGTTAATAATACCCGATTTCTGAGGTGCTTATCGGTGGTTTATCGTAGGTTTAACTTTATCAGAGGGGTCCACATGATCTGGTTTTAAGTTAATTTTATTACTTTAAACCAGATATGTAGACCCCTCCGATAAAGTACCTTAGAAAGTAAGTATGATAGTAGCATCCTTGACACACTCAATGTTTAAATTCAACTCACAGGTCGCGGTCGATACACCGGCGATTCGGGATCCGACGGCGAATCTGGTTCCTCTCGGTCTCGTTCCGGCTCCGAATCCCGGTCGCTGTCCGGCCACGAACCGGACAACGAGTCGTCGGACGGCGGCGCCCGGACGCCAGACGACGACGACGGTTCCGGCGTATATTTGCCGCACTCGTACGCGCATCGGCCGGCCGACGTGGAGTACATGAACCATGGTGTATCGTACTACAATACCTTTGTGGGGTTCGATCGAGATCGGCAGCCGTCACCTGGGATTCATAGGGTAAGATATTTGTGATTATGTAATATCAATAGCTATTAATAGTTTTTTGTTTATGCCATTTCCTTTTATGTGCATTTTTTTCATTTTATGTATTTATTTATTTATTTATAAAAAAGGACACCAACAGCGCATGCATTAACACAATTAAAAAAAATACATATTACATACAGGTTCTGATGCATACACCTTTATAGGTGACACGACATTAGCATTAAAATCTATTTTAAATGAAATCAATATTAAAATACATTCCTCAAGTCAAATTACATTAAAAAACATTAAAAAGTTATACAATAAAAGCAATACCTACATAGTTATAATAATCAATTAATTATCTAAAAAATTGTTTGAAAAACAAAAAACCGACTTCAAAAAACCTGCCTATAAAAAGCAAGAAATAATATTTAAATCATTAGATATGCATTATCATTATTATAATAAAAACACGTCTATTGAAGTCGGGTGGGGCTGGAGTACAACTTTCTCTTCTTATTCTTAAATCCCCACCCGACTTCAATAGACGTGTTTTTATTATAATAATGATAATGCATATCTAATGATTTAAATATTATTTCTTGCTTTTTATAGGCAGGTTTTTTGAAGTCGGTTTTTTGTTTTTCAAACATTTTTTTATTTTTTTATTTTTAGTGTAAGTACCTTCTGTATTAAAATATTTAGGTAAAAAAATCGACTCAGCCAAACGTGAGATAATCGCGGAGAAACATACATACATACGGGTCAAACTGAGAACCTTCTTTTTGAAGTCGGTTAAAAATACAAGTATCTCTTTTCCAACAAAACAATCATCTAATGGGGAGGAAAAGCGCAATTTTATCCCGATAGGTGGCGTCTTGTCGTTGGTACCGAGCCGCCTCAAAGAAACTGTCAAAACATATGGGAATCTCTTGGAGTATTGCACTTTTTAATTTTATACTGAGAAAATGCCGCATTGTTATGCATGTAACTTGTAATATATTGGAGTTCATCGATTTCCCAGTAACAAAAAAAATAGTGGGCAAAAAAATATCAAAAAAAAAATGCTTTTTCCTCGATTTTCTCCTTTGCTGAGCCTGAGAAACATTATAAATCAAAAGGAATGTTTCATGAATTTGATGAAGCTTCGCCAAAATAAAACAACATTTGAATTATAACAGCTTTGTTCTTTAATATTTCAACCTCAGCAGTTTCTAACATATTTATAACTTGGATGAATTTGATAGGTATATCAAATATGGAATAAGCCCAATATTGGGGCCAAACAGAGAATTAATAGAATTTTATATGCCAGAGTCATTCAAGAAACTTAGAATAATAAAATAAATATGATAAAACGGTTCGTGTAATTTTGGATGGTACAGAAATTCCAGTACAGAAACCTGAAATTACTATTGCACAGAAGGCATCATCAGGCAACTATAAACACGGAAATTCACACTCAGTTGCTTTGTTAAAATTTAAATCATATGCTTCTAATCTGAAATAAACAGATTACTTGTAAATCTTACACGAAATTTAAAGAAATGTAATGCTTGTTAGCAATTTTTTGTAAGTTGCTATAAACTTTCTTGCCTGTTGTTTTGGCTTTTCTTTTCCGTAATTCTTCTTTTATATGAGCTAAAGTTAGCATAGAATACATTGTTTGTCCGCAAAACCGAAAAAAATACAATCTAAGACAGTAAAATCACGTAATACACAGTCAATACAATATAAGCTGAAACTGACAATTGTTCCAAAGACTAAGCGCCATCTGTAATTCACTTTGCCTTCGCCTCCCCATTCGGTTCATAAATAAGAAAGTCGTCAAGGTAGTTGATGCAAAATGATAGTATTTTCAGGTATACTTAAAAACTACTCGACCGATTTAAAAAAAAAAATTAAATGGGACCATCTCGCAAGCAAACTCAATCGAACAAAAAAAGAATCATCAAAATCGGTCCATAAATGTCGAAGATATGCGCGAACAACGATAAAAAAAAACATACAATCGAATTGAGAACCTCCTCCTTTTGATGAAGTCGGTTAAAAACTAAAAAGTAAAAGTGAATTTATACATTTAAAACATTATGGTAAAAAAAATTATTAATTATTGAACAAGGTTATAAAATAAAATAATCAATAAAAATAAAATAAATAATTGAAAAAAAAATGTGTACAAAAAGAGCTAATTAGGTTTACAAATGCACAAACTTAACACTTAAGACATTAAGGGTGGTGGTCTGTCGACTGGCACAAAGATTGAATAAGTTTGTTACGAAACAGTCGAAATGAGTCGTGAAATATATCAATGTTATCAACGGTTTTAACAGCACTAGCGTAACAATCGGTCATTCTTGCAATAGGGGCATGCAAGGCATGTAAAGCTTTATGATGTCAAAAATACTTTAACATCACAGATTGGAGGAGGGTCTGTTAATATACAATACACCTGTTTTTGTTTCATTTAAATCAAGCCAGCAGTTTTCAAGTTGCAAGAGTTTGAAGGAAATGCCAAGCGTATTGAAATATGTGCTTTATGACGTCATAATTCTACTCGAAATATCAGTTTTGTAGACTAAATAACTTTTCCGTTTTAAGAGATATTGCGAAAGACATGTTCATGTGGTACCATAGCTATTGGATAAGTCACTAAACAAAAATCTATAGTTTTCTTGTTCAAAATACAAGTAGGCTGTAATAAAAGGGCTGTTACACAGGGAGAGTTTCTAGCATGCGAGCGGAGATTTCTTCTAGGCAATAATATGGTACCATATGTAAACAAAATGCCCCGAGCTTCGCTCCTCGAATACAATTGAGCCTGTGTAAACAAACTATACGAGTTTTTAAAGATGTCCTGCTCCTGCCTATGAAAAAAGTAGGTCACGAAGTCTCGTGTCAAAATCAGTGAGTGATTAGTGCGAGTCTCTTATGGACACTTGCGATTCTCGCCCGAGCATTGTTTACGGGTACAAGTCGAAATTGATCTAGATTACTCGCCTGTAGTATAAATAGTGGAAGACAAGCGAGTCTCGCCTGTGATATTCGCATTCGAGAATCGCTGGATTACCTAATACGTTTTTTTGTCAAAATATAAACAACCTCAAGGCGAGTATCGATCGAATGGCGAATTTTGCCATGGGATAATCGCATACGATTATTTGCCGCTTGCGTGCGAGAAACTCTCCTTGTGTAATTTATGCTTAAATCTAAATAATTAGAGGTATTGGTTTGGCTTTCTATATATATTCATATATTACTCTCTTTTTATCCTATGTGTTATCTTTATTTTATGTAGGTACTATTAAAAAAAACAATTTTGCTCTTAGTCTTAATGCATGTTTTTTTTCTTTTTTTTATCTGGATTGTTCTAATTTCTATCAGTGAAAACTGATAAGGGCATGTTAGATCTAGTTTTACCTTTGCTATAATTATTATATGAATGCTGTTTGTTTTCCATGAATAAATAAATATATAAACTCGGATCTCTTCCGATCGGCGTGCGTGGCCACTAGCGGATCCAGGGGGGCTAAGGGGCTCAAGCCCCCCCCCCCCCCAAATCATTTGGGTCCATCCAACAAATCTGTTGATTACCTTGGTAAAGCCTGCCCTCACCTACGTTAAGCCCCTCCCAAACGAAAATCCTGGATCTACTACTGCGCTGTGCGTGGCTTATGTCTGTCGAATGTAGTTCCCGCTTTACTCAACCGCGTACGTGCACAGACATCGTCTCTGGGCGGCAGCGGTCCCGGCGCCAGCGCGGGCGCCGCAGTGGCGGGCAGCCGGTCGTCGGCGGGCGAGCCCGGCGCGGGGACTGAAGTAGGCGCGCTGTACAGCCCCGTGCGCTCGCACGCGCACGCGCACTTCACGCGCCCGCAGCCGCCCGAGCAGGACATCGAGATATTCGCCAAGGACAACCTCAACTTCAACAAGGGCATATTCAGGAGAAAGGTACGTATCTAAGCTCAATTGGCTCCCTATTCGCCGGCGCAGGGACTTACGTACTCTTACGCTTCTTTATTCCATCCTTTTCCATCCAGCGTCCCCAGCCTATCTCAAAGAATGTTTCTCCTTCCGCTCATCATCCACACAGTGCACGTTGTGTTCTCTTCCGATCTCAATTTAGAAATCCTACACCACTGAACTGATTTCCTCTCATATTCTTTCTGTGCATGCTGTACGTCTGTGGAATTTACTCCCGGAGGGTATCAGGAATGAGTTCCTTTCGCGAGTCAGAAGACATTTCCTTTCTTCTATCTCACTTATTTCCTCTCCTTATTATCACTTTATAATCTAGAAAACTTCATTTCTTTCTATATATTCTTGTATTTTTATATCTGTTCTCCTTTCCATATTTGCACCCACTCCCCACTGATGATGAAGATAAAGATGATTTATTCCATGTTCCTCCTCCTCTCCTCTTCTTCTCTCACTCTATATATATATCATATTTCTGGCTCTTGTAAATAGCAGACGCATTATCACGACACGTCTGCTATTTATAAGCAATCTCGGGTGGATAACGCGTCGGGTATTTACGAATATGCATCCTGGACTTCCTTCTCAACAAGTGTATCCATCGATAAGGAAGACCTGTGCCCCACCACTGGAGGCATTGTGCTCATAATTATGACAATTCCAGGCGTCCGTCCGCGACATGCTATCCTGGACTTCCTCCTCAATAAGTGCCCCGATGGTGGGCGCGGAGTGGGACAAGGCGCACAAGAAGGCCGCCACGGACCTGTTCCGGCTGGTGCAGATCTACATGGGCGACAGGAAGGCGCGCCCCGGCATGACGCTCAACTCGGTCGCGCAGGATATCCTGCACGCCACCTTTGCTAACGAGAAGTAAGTCAGGCTCGTTATAAACCGCTCTCAACGTTGAGAGCTAACTTGAGATTAGGGCATTCAATCCCGCATGTTATTTGTGATCTTGGTATTTGACCAACGGGACCGATGATTTACGATCCCGCGGGACCTCGGAATTTACGGGATCCTACAAGTGTAAGATGAACTTCCTATTAAGTGTTGTGTACAGCAGTGGGAGGGGTCGAAATATCGCGTAGGTAAGCCGAAAAAAAAACCACCGCGTGATGCAAGCTTCAAGCGTTTCTTCAGAAGTTACTCGTAGGACCTCACTTTCACCATTCAAAAAGCACTGATAAGATAGTGACAGTGTCTAGCCCGTGCTATTTCATACTGAGTTGGAATCAGAAAATAATACGAGTAAACATGGAAAACAAATCATTTTATTGAGTTTGCAACTGCCTCTCATCCACGTATATTTTTCGTACAAAGATGTAGGTTTGATATTGAAAATGTTTAAAAAACCCGTCTTGCTAACGTAACTATAACTTCGTAACTAAGTTTGGAAAACAAAGTTTTACCGGTAAGTAAGTAGACAGGTAAACAACACTCCATATGAATTAAAGCCATTATGGCAAATAAAACTTACCGCAATGAACAAATCGGTATAAGATAAACACAGTAAAATAAACAAAAGCTGCGAAAAGTATCGATTCTCACTCACTAATTCACTATTTTGCAAAAAACTAATCACTTTCCAAACACGCACATAAACAATAATAATGGCGGACAGGTACTAATTATTATTTATTAATCACTCGGATGTCATTTCGTTTCATTCGCGTCATATTCGCGTATACTCGTAATAGACAGAGAAGGGAAACGTAAAATCGCTTGAAATAGAAAGAGATGGAAAAATGGAAGCCCGTCCGCCATAGCTTATATCCAGAGACTTAAGCGAAAGGCACGTGTGCGTGCGAAAGGGACAGAGTAATAACAATGTTCCGATTACCATGGCAACCAAGCCAGACGCCGTGTGAACATTAAGCTAAACGAAATCGGCTTTCCTTGACGAGATTTGCTATGGAAATAATTGTAGGCGCTTTGAAATAATGAAGCAATAATACTGTGCATGTAATCTCCTCACAAACTTGTGACAATAATTAATGACATGTTATAATCTGCATGGTGGATCGGTGGGGTGGTATTTCAGGGATTTCTCAAAGGGAAGCCGATGGGAATCGGCTTGTATGGACCCCTCGCCACTGGTGTACAGAGGTATTTATATGTTCAAAGTCGTAATGGGGAGGCGAAGGCAAAGTGAATTACAGATGGCGCTCAGTCTTTGGAACAATTGTCAGTTTGAGATTATATTGTCTTGACTGTGTATTACGTGATTTTACTTTCTTAGATTGTATTTTTTTCGGTTTTGCGGACAAACAATGTATTCTATGCTAACTTTAGCTCACATAAAAGAAGAATTACGGAAAAGAAAAGCCAAAACAACAGGCAAGAAAGTTTATAGCAACTTACAAAAAATTGCTAACAAGCATTACATTTCTTTAAATTTCTTGTAAGATTTACAAGTTATCTTTTAATTTCAGATTAGAAGCATATGATTTAAATTTTAACAAAGCAACTGAGTGTGAATTTCCGTGTTTATAGTTGCCTGATGATGCCTTCTGTGCAATAGTAATTTCAGGTTTCTGTACTGGAATTTCTGTACCATCCAAAATTCCACGAACCGTTTTATCATATTTATTTTATTATTCTAAGTTTCTTGAATGACTCTGGCATATAAAATTCTATTAATTCTCTGTTTGGCCCCAATATTGGGCTTATTCCATATTTGATATACCTATCAAATTCATCCAAGTTATAAATATGTTAGAAACTGCTGAGGTTGAAATATTAAAGAACAAAGCTGTTATAATTCGAATGTTGTTTTATTTTGGCGAAGCTTCATCAAATTCATGAAACATTCCTTTTGATTTATAATGTTTCTCAGGCTCAGCAAAGGAGAAAATCGAGGGAAAAGCATATTTATTTTGATATTTTTTTGCCTACTATTTTTTTTGTTACTGGGAAATCGATGAACTCCAATATTTTACAAGTTACATGCATAACAATGCGGCATTTTCTCAGTATAAAATTAAAAAGTGCAATACTCCAAGAGATTCCCATATGTTTTGACACTTTCTTTGAGGCGGCCCGGTACCAAAGACCAGACGCCACCTATCGGGATAAAATTGCGCTTTTCCTCCCCATTATAATTAGTTCGGTATACCGAAAAACTAATGAGGGCTTTTCAAAATGACAAAAAAACTGCAGACTCGATAGATGGCGTTGGTAAAAAGGTAAGTATCAACTGTAGAAAACGTAGGAAAACTTTTCTATAAGCACAGGTCGTTTATTTTTCAAAGCCAATTTTGACACTTCACTTGACCATCAACGCCATCTAGTGAGGCTAATGGCAGTGGCGTGCACAGAGATTTTAGACAGGGTAGGCACGGATAAAAAACTTACCAATGGGGAGGCGAAGGCAAAGTGAATTACAGATGGCGCTTAGTCTTTGGAACAATTGTCAGTTTGAGCTTATATTGTCTTGACTGTGTATTACGTGATTTTACTTTCTTAGATTGTATTTTTTTCGATTTTGCGGACAAACAACGTATTCTATGCTAACTTTAGCTCATATAAAAGAAGAATTACGGAAAAGAAAAGCCAAAACAGGCAAGAAAGTTTATAGCAACTTACAAAAAATTGCTAACAAACATTACTTTTCTTTAAATTTCGTGTAAGATTTACAAGTAATCTTTTTATTTCAGATTAGAAGCATATGATTTAAATTTTAACAAAGCAACTGAGTGTGAATTTCCGTGTTTATAGTTGCCTGATGATGCCTTCTGTGCAATAGTAATTTCAGGTTTCTGTACTGGAATTTCTGTACCATCCAAAATTACACGAACCGTTTTATCATATTTATTTTATTATTCTAAGTTTCTTGATTGACTCTGGCATATAAAATTCTATTAATTCTCTGTTTGGCCCCAATATTGGGCTTATTCCATATTTGATATACCTATCAAATTCATCCAAGTTATAAATATGTTAGAAACTGCTGAGGTTGAAATATTAAAGAACAAAGCTGTTATAATTCAAATGTTGTTTTATTTTGGCGAAGCTTCATCAAATTCATGAAACATTCCTTTTGATTTATAATGTTTCTCAGGCTCAGCAAAGGAGAAAATCGAGGAAAAAACATATTTTTTTTGATATTCTTTTGCCCACTATTTTTTTTGTTACTGGGAAATCGATGAACTCCAATATTTTACAAGTTACATTCATAACAATGCGGCATTTTCTCAGTATAAAATTAAAATGTGCAATACT
The DNA here is from genome assembly GCA_928269145.1 of Agriphila tristella. Taxonomy (NCBI): domain Eukaryota; kingdom Metazoa; phylum Arthropoda; class Insecta; order Lepidoptera; family Crambidae; genus Agriphila; species Agriphila tristella. The sequence goes on along the minus strand of OV743436.1, from coordinate 20,594,537 downwards.
CCAAGAGATTCCCATATGTTTTGACAGTTTCTTTGAGGCGGCTCGGTACCAACGACAAGACGCCACCTATCGGGATAAAATTGCGCTTTTCCTCCCCATTTTATCACTGTTTCGGTATGTACCTACCAACCAACCTATAGTGAACGAAATCCAAACATTTTTATCATCTTGATTGAAAAACAAAATGCATAGAAAACAATACAATTGGTTTGTGTGTACGTACACAAGCTGTTAGCCAGTTATAATTAATTAAAATAAAACTTTTTCTGAAAAGAACAAGGGGTATTCATAACCTACCTACTATTTTATTTTAAACCCAACCCAACGCATCTTCCCTTTGCAATCAATTTAATTAAACTTTATCCTCAAAAGTGGATAAGGTGGCAAATTTTAATTTATTTAAACAAACTTCGCCAGTAGGACTCGCATGTAAATTATTGAACTTTTTACAGTAAATTAACGAAATAATTACTTACTTAAATAAAATAAATTAAAATAGACAATAGGGATGATGACTAATGAATAAAATAACGAAATACTAATAAAAATCGTAAACATATTAAACTTTTAGAGCAGCTTGTATACCTCTTGGTTTTATATATTGCGTATTATTTGTTTTATGACCCTTCAAAGTTGGGCGGACAAGTCCATTTAAAAAGTATAAAATTTATTAAAATAAATAATACCTTTAATTAGTCCACTTAATTTATAGCAAATTTGTCTAAGAAACCATTTTGATAAACACAATATTTAATATAGCTGCCGAACAAATTTCCTACGCGTTGCATACAAACTACTTACGTCAAAAGCGTGACGTCATAACTGAGTAGCCGTTAGTATGGATGCACAAAATTGGACTTGGAGTCCAATTTTGTGCATTTCAAACTGTAATATCTCGGGCAGTTTTCATGCTAGCGAAATAATTATTTTACCAATGTTTCTTTTTTTTGATAGGTAATTTATGTAACATGAAATAAAATAATAGTCATCATGCCTATTACTTGCGCCAAGAAAAACAATCAAAACAAAGTAAAACTATTGTAACTGCAACTGCAAGGGCAAACTGAAAAACGCTACTCTCTGCAATGCAATAATGACGCAGTCGGTTTGCAAAGGCAGTGCCTCCAAAACATAAACACGCGCATACATTTTCACGCACACAGTCACACTTTTGATGTGTACTACACGAGATTCGTTCTATGAAAAAGAGGCAGGTCGTAGTACTGCTTATGGACACGCGGTAAAATTGGCGCCTCTGTCGCCCGGCCGATCGTGATCTTGTGATTTTTGGGTGAAATGAAGTTAGTTTCAATAACCACAAATAGATGGCGCTTAAACTAATAGACTGTCCGCGATGATGGGTCATAATAAAATAACAAGTATTAATTACAAGTAGTTTACAAATAACTAGGGTATTAGGTTCATTTATTAGGTTCATTTATTTACGGGACTACAGGGTATGCAGTGCTTATTTGCATGTATGGAGTCACATCAGTGGATTAGTGATTTCTTTTGCAATAGTGGCAAATTACATTTTGGACGCTAAAGGTCAAACCGCACTACAGCGGAGCGGCGCTGCGCGGCGCAGCACTGCAGCGGAGCGGCGCGGCCTCTCCTAAACGCACTATCGCGGCAGCGGAGCGGCGCGGCGCGGCTCAAATTGCCAGACGTAGCAAGATTTCATTGAAGTTGGACGCACGAACGAAAAGGGAACGCTCGGTCACGCGTTCCCTAGAACGAATTTCGAAGCAACGATTTAGCAACACATCCTCATATTTTTTATTTATTTATTTGTGTTGAGTTATGATTATGATGATTTATGAAATGATCACGTAAAATACCACTTTGTAATTTAATCAAAATTTGTACACTGAAATATCAGTAGAAATAGATATTTCCAAATACCCTCTATAGACTGAAGCTCGATTATGAAGAATATTCGGCCGCGCCGCGCCGCGAGCTATACCGCACTAGCGGCAGCGGAGCGGCGCGGAGCGGCGCGGAGCGGCGCGGCGCGGCGCGGCGCGGCAAAATATTCTTTTGCACCCAAATCTGCAGCGCCGCGCCGGTACGCGCCGCGCCGCGCCGCGCCTCTCCGCTATAGTGCGGTTTGCATCATTGCAATCAATAGAAAGAATATTTGGCCGCGCCGCGCCGCGCCGCGCCGCTCCGCGCCGCTCCGCTGTAGTGCGGTTTGACCTTAACTGGTATCTGTCCAACCGTTTATACATACATACATACAGGGTGGATTTTTGAGACGGTACATTAAGAGCAGGTACCTTAACCGTTATAGTTACAGGAAAACGTTCCTGGGAGACCATCCATAACTTTTTAAGATATTCTGAACCGCATTCACAGATTTTGGAAAAAAATTACCGTTAGCAAAAAAAGTGCTAAAATACCAAAAATTTTTTTTTACGCCAATCGATCCTATTTAACGTGGGGATCAAAAGACTCTAAGGGACCATTTAAGGTTTGAGAACTAGAAACGACAGAAATCGCCAAAAACTTTTCACATACATTTTGTACGGAAAAACGAAGAATTTACTCGAAATATTTTATTGTGCCAAACGATCTTATTTCTTACTGTGATCAAAATACTCTTTAAGGCCAACTGAAATTTGAGTACAGAAACTACTTTTTTGATCTAATGTCACAGCCGTGACACACTCTGTACGTGAGAGTTCGAGCGCCAGCGACCTTGAGCCAGAGCGTGTAAGCGTTAAGGTTGATACCGAAATGGAATTGAGACTTGTGGCAAAGGAAATTACATAGTAGGTATGTTAGGAAATAAACTTGTGCAAGGACATGTTAATGAAAGATAGGTTTGATTTATAATAAGTTTTTGTAATCTTTTAATTATATTAGGTAAGTACACATCATAAATTGCAACCCTTATACTTTATTTTCTGTTATTTATCATATAATCATTTTTATAATCTCTTAACGTGTTAATGAAGGAAAGGTTTGATTTATAATCATTTTTATAAGGGGTTCCGTACCCAAAGGGTAAAAAACGGGTCCCTATTACTAAGACTCCGCTGTCTGTCTGTCTGTCACCAGGCTGTATCTCATGAACCGTGTTAGCTGGACAGTTGAAATTTTAACAGATGATGTATTTCTGTTGCCGATAAAACAACAAATACTAAAAACAGAATAAAATAAATATTTAAGGGTGGCTCCCATACCGAGTATCCGCCATTTTTTTCGATATGAGTAAGGCATTTGATTATGTTGACCATAATGTTTTATTAAATAAATGTGAACGTTACGGAATTAGAGGGAAATCATGGGAATGGATCAATAGTTACTTAAAAAATCGATGGCAACGCGTAGCAATATCAAAAACTGACGAAAATAATTTACTTACCTTATACAACTCTAAATATCAATTAAATAACCGTGGTGTTCCGCAAGGTAGCGTATTGGGACCACTTTTATTTTTAATATACATAAATGACATTCCCAATATAACCAACTATCAGTGCATGCTATTTGCAGATGACATATCCGTTGTTATACCTGACGATAATAAATCTATTGACCATGACAATACATTAGGATTAACAATTGACTTATTTAAAGAATGGATGACTAAAAACTACTTGACATTAAATATATCGAAAACGAAGATAGTACAATTCAATAATTATAAAAACACAAGACATAAAATTAATATTAAAACAGACAATGACGTAGTTGAAGACATAAATGAAATTAATTTCTTAGGCATTACATTGGATAGTAATTGTAACTGGAAGGGACATATAAGTAAGTTGTGCAAAAAGTTGAATAGATTCGTTTATGCACTTAAAATGATACGCAAAACTTCAGGTGAAAAAACAGCTCTAATAGCTTATCATGGTTACGTAGTTTCAGTACTACGTTACGGAGTCATTTTATGGGGTAGCTCACCAATATTCAATAAGGCTTTTATAACACAAAAAAAATGTGTACGAGCTATTTGCAAAGCTCACCCAATGGACTCATGCAGACCTCTATTCAAAAAGTTAAAGTTGCTAACGTTACCTTCCTTGTTCATCTTAGAATCTGGGCTATTTGTAAGAAAGCATCCAGAGATATTTAAAAAGGCAAAGGAATACAAAAAGCATGTGTCCAGAGATCCTACAAAATTATTAGTGCCTGCTTCAAACTCGAAACTTTATCATAAAAATTGTTACTTTATGACTATTAAACTATACAATAAGATCCCAAAATCCATTCGTGAACAAAACTTTAACCTGTTTAGAATTAATCTGACGAAATGGCTAGTGGATAAATGTTTTTATACTATTAATGAATTTTTAAATGATAAAACTTGACAATATTAAATACCTAAATTCAATTTATTTATTTAACCATTTTGACATTTTATAGATTAAATATATTTTACCGTCTTTGCAATGGAGCTTGAATAAAATATTTTTTGTAAGAAATAATATAATTAACATACATTTGCACGCCATTAGATTTGGCAAAATATGTGGAACTATATTTAGAATGTTAAGATCTCAATGTACCATATTTTATGCAAATAAATTATCTTTATCTTTATAAAAGTCCTTTTTTTTTTTTGCCGTTTTTTGGTACGGAACCCTTTGTGCGCGAGTCCGGCTCGCACTTGGCCGGTTTTTTTATTTATTGTCAATTTTACCTACTTGCGAGTTTACGAGGTTTAATCGTCTGAAATCCTTATTTTCAGAGCTTTTTGTTATAATTAAAGTCAGGTTAAAGGAACGGTAAAGGCATGACTAATATTTCGTATATTTTAACTTATAAAATAGTCGATAAATATTTATTTTATTAAAATTCAAAATATGGTAAAGTTGCAATAGTAGGTCCCATCAACTATGGCAACTTTGACATATTTTTGTTATTTTAAAATAAGATATAAATTTATCGCTTACTCTATAGGTACTTACTTTTCTGGATCACTGGGCAATACGAAGAAACTTTTATCAGGATTTTGTTTTTGGTTGTTGCCACAGCCATAAACACAATAATAACGTCCGCCGCCGGGCATGATTAATTATCTAACAATTAAATAATGTAAATTAAACGCGTAGTCAGTCCGTGCGAAATGCGGTACGTACAATACGGATTGCGGTGGGACAAGCGAGCGGCGAGCGAAAGTAGAAAGAACCCTTGCCCCGAGTAAGTCGGCCGCGCGCAGCCCCCGCGCGCCTCCAGACACGCACTCATAGCCGCGAGTGATTTTACGAGCTTACATGCGCGAGTGTCGTTTCTTTTCGCGTTAGAGTATATATTCTGTGCTAATGTTGTAAAAGATTGTGCCTGCGTGTGAAGATGATGTTGTGTGTGACTAACGTAGTTTCTGTACTCATACATACATACACTCACGCCTGTTTCCCATGGGGGTAGGCAGAGACTATGGATCGCCACCTGCTACGATCCTTGCACACTTCTTTCGCTTCATTCATATCCATCAATCTTTTCATACATGCCCTGCGGTTTTTGTCACTGCGTACACCAGCCTTTTTTATAATAACCTCTATTTGGTCCGCGTAGGTTTTTCTGGGACGCCCTCGTGCAATCGTTCCTTCCACATTCGCACAGTATATCTCTTTCGTGATTCGCCTTTCATTCATCCTCTCTAAGTGACCAAACCACTGGAGCATTCCTTTCTCAATTCTTGTCACTATATCATCTTTCAGACCACACCTTTTGCGAATCACCTCATTGCTCACTCTATCACTCAGTTTTACTCCGCATATTTTCCTCAACGATCGCATCTCTACCGCATTTATTCTGCTTTCATTCTTCTTTTGCCATACCCAAGATTCACTTCCATACATCAGTGTCGGTACCAGCACTCCGTTATGAATAGCCATTCGCGCCTTTGCAGAAACGGTTTGGCTACTCATAACCGAGTGTATAGCACCACTCACCGAATTTCCTTTCTTCACTCGTCTTTCTATGTCTTCCTCACTCTTTCCGTCCCTTGTGAACAAACTCCCCAAGTATACAAACTCACGGACTTGTTCCACTTTTTCGCCACCTAACATTACCGTACAGTCAGTCATTTCTTCATCTCTCTCAAACACCATCACTTTAGTCTTAGTTACATTCACTTTCATCCCTTTTCTCACAAAATCTTCATTCATAACCGACATCATTTCCTGCAACTCTTGCGCAGAAGACGCAAGTATAACTTGGTCGTCAGCGTAGAGAAGGCACTTGATTTGAGTCCCATTCATCACAACCCCACAGCCACGTTCTTTCAGACCTTTCATACAACTGTCCAAAAACAGATTAAAGAGCCATGGTGACGCAACACATCCCTGTCTGACACCCCTAGAGATGCCAAACCAGTCAGTGTATACGCCGTCAATCCTGACGCATGCACGGGAATCCTCATAGAGAGATTTCAGTGCATGAATCAGTCTGCTCTCCAATCCGTATTCGGACAACACCTTCCATAGCTCATTCCTGTCAACTCGATCGTAGGCCTTCTCCAGGTCCACAAAGGCACAGTAAACCTTTTTGTGCTTAGCCAGGTGTTTTTCGGTTAAGCACCTCAAGGAGAAGACCTGATCCGTGCATCCCATTCCCTTTCTGAATCCCGCTTGCACATCCCAAATACTCTGATCAGTTTTTTGCATCACTCTTTCAATCAGTACCTTTGCATACAATTTACTGACAATGCTGAGAAGACTGATCCCGCGGTAGTTTTTAGCATCCTGCCGTGACCCTTTCCCTTTGTACAGCGGCACGACCACGGCTTTACGCCAATCTTCCGGCACTTTGCCACTGTTCCAACATTTATTAAAGATCAGGCACAGCCAGGACGCAACCAGCTCTTTCCCACCTCTCAGCATTTCAACAGTAATTCTGTCATATCCTGCTGCTTTCCCTTTTTTCATGCTCTTCATTGCACTAATAATCTCATCCATATATATATCTCTTTCATCTACTTCTGTCTCTTCCTCGTCTTCCACCCTTTTATCCGAGGCTTCTAGCATAGAGCCATCCGCCTCAAACAAACTCTCAAAATATTTCATCCACTCCTGTAGTACACCTTTTTCATCTGTCACTAGCTCACCTTTTTCATCTCTTATCACATTCATTTTAGACTTATGTGATCCACTTCGAGACGTTTTTACTTGTTTCCAAAACAATTTTATATTGTCTCGAAAGTTATCACAGAGTTTGAAGTCACACTTTTCTTTCATCTTTCTCTTTTTTTCGTCTACTTTTTCTTTCACTACTTTCTTAATCCTTTTAAACTCCCTTGCAACTGTATCAACATCATCTTCTGTAACACTTGCATTCACTCTTTTACTGGCTTTGATGGCCAGCAGATCCTGCCATACTTTTTTCTTTTCATTCACTATCTGTCTTACCTCACTATCCCACCAGTTTATTGGGGGAGCATTCTTCCTTTTACTCACTCCACATATTTCCTCAGCTGTTTCAGTCACACCTTTTTTAAACTTTTCCCAAACTTCCTCAAGCTTGCCATCTTTCACTTCAGCCACATTTCCCAATCGTTCTTTCAATTTGCACAAATATGTCTTTTGCACTTCCACTTCATCCAGGTTCTCAACTTTTACTCTAGTCAGCTCCGTTGTTGACACTGTGGGACGATGACGCCAACTTTTGAACAGACCACTAACCCGAGACACTACAAGAAAGTGGTCTGTTCCAATGTTACTACCCCTAAAGACCCTGGTGTCTACAACTCTGCCCTTCAGTCTTTCATCAACAATCACAAAATCGATCATACTCTTCTTTTCCCCTCTCTGCCAAGTGTACATATGAATTTCCTTGTGGTCAAACATGGTGTTCGTTACCACAAGATTCTTTTCTAAACATACCTCAATCAAACTCCTGCCATTATCATTTACTCTTTTGTCTCCATATATTCCTAAAACTCCCTCACATCCCTCTCTTCTCACACCTACCCATCCGTTAAAATCTCCAAGCATAACTATCCTTTCATTATCTTTGCATTCATTCAAGATGTCTTCCACACTTTTCCAGAAATCCTCCTTTTCCGTTGCTGACTTGGATATATCGGGAGCATACACGCCAATGACGCGTATCCGAAGTAATCCTACTTTGAGTCTAACCCAGAGAAGTCTGGGACTAACACACTCATACTCAGTCATGCATTCTATCATCCTTTCCGACAGCAGGAGTCCCACGCCCATACTCGCGTGCTCATTTTCGGCAACGCCCGACCACAGAACTTTAAACGGGCCATGTTCTGAGACTCCTTTGCCCTTTCTTTTCGTCTCGTTCACGCATAAAACATCCAACTTCTTTTCTTCCATAATCAAACACACCTCATCCATTTTTTTCTCCATCGCTCCACATACATTCAGCGTAGCAAAACGGGTCTCCGATGCCCGCTTTTCGCCCCGAGAGAAACAAGTTACGCGTGATGAGTGGCGAGCTCTATCGCCGCAGCCAGGTTTATTAAAAAAATTTGAAACCATTTTGTTCCCACGATTAGCTAGGGAAAGACAACTGTCCACCACACAGAGCCCCGCGTGTGTGGTAAGGCTATTTACGCCTGGAGAGCACCAATTTCCAGGGTGGCACGCTTATGACTAGGCACGCCCCTAGCCATGCAGCCATCGGCACGGCAGACCTTAGCTTAGCGGAGGGGAAGGAATAGGATTAGGATAGGGATGTGAGGTGGGTATAGGAGTGTGTAAAATGGGACGGATCAGGGTACAAAAAGGACACCGTTGCTGCGGGGGGGTTGAGAGGTTGCAGCAGCGGAGGCTGAGGGTCCGGGGGCGCTTACCCGTACTTGTCATAGGGAAACCGGACAAGTCCTCTGAACTTCTGTACTCAAATTTCAGTTTCTGTACTCAAATTTCAGTTGGTCTTAAAGAGTATTTTGTTCACAGTAGGAAATAGGATCATTTGGCAATAAAAAAATTTCGAGAAGATTTAGCGTTTTTCCGTACAAAATGTATGGGTAAAGTTTTTGGCGATTTCTGTCGTTTCTAGTACTCATACCTTAAATGGTCCCATAGAGTCTTTTGATCCCCACATGAAATAGGATTGAGTCTGGGGCCCTATTTTTGAATCGCTCGGCTGGTGTCGAGCGCTCGTTTCTACTGATTTTCGTTTGTCATCTCATACATTTGTCGAACGAAAATCAGTAAGTCGAGCGATTCAAAAATAGTGTCCCTGTTTATCCTTATTTTGTCCTATTTAGTAAACGACTTTTGACAGTTTTCATACATCTTTTAAATTTAAATCGTTATTTTAAAATAGTCTTTTTTAATTAAATCGTCACTAATAATTAGTAATTTATTGTATTTTATAATTGATTTTTTCAACGAAGAGTTGGGTGAAGGTTGTTTACCAAATAAGACAAGTAAGGATAAACACACTATACTAACTTGGTTCTTCTTCTTAAATTGTCGCTTCATTATTGTAGGTCGGCCGTCAGCTCCTTGAATTTGGCTTTGTCCATGGCGAGTCTGAACAACTGCTTAACCTTGGTTACTTACGTTCTATTGCTTGTCCTCCGTACAGACTCCGCGACGAGCTTTACGTTCAACTGTGTCGTCAAACGACCGAGAACCCCCTGCGCGACTCGTTGTTACGCGGCTGGGAGTTGCTGGCCGTGTGCCTCGCGTTCGTGCCGCCCTCGCCGGCCTTCCAGCCCGCGCTCACCAACTACGTCAACAGGCATCGAGACCCGGCGTTCGCTGACGCTTTCCCGGAGGTCAGTTCAATATTGTGAGGTATAGAACCCCCTGCGCGACTCGTTGTTGCGCGGCTGGGAGTTGCTGGCCGTGTGCCTCGCGTTCGTGCCCCCCTCGCCCGCCTTCCAGCCCGCGCTCACCAACTACGTCAACAGGCATCGAGACCCGGCGTTTACTGATGCCTTCCCGGAGGTCAGTTCAATATTGTGAGGTATAGAACCCCCTGCGCGACTTGTTACGCGGTTGGGAGTTGCTGGCCGTGTGCCTCGCGTTCGTGCCGCCCTCGCCGGCCTTCCAGCCCGCGCTCACCAACTACGTCAACAGGCATCGAGACCGGCACCCCTACCGCCCAACTCAAAGCGATAGCCAAAGCGATAGCTATTTTACCGTTTTTTTTACAGTAAAATGCGCTCAGACGCGGTTTCGGTTGGTGTGAATCGTACAGTATGTGCCAAGTTACAATTCTTTTACCACTGTATTGTACCTTTATACATATTAGTACATTCCAGATATTTTGCTACTAGCTCATTTGTTTTTATGTCGTCCGGCTGAGTTGACTCTCTGCTGACTGGGTATTTGATGTTATGTCATGTAACTGAATTGTCTTTCGCCTGTCTTGCTTTCATGCCATCCAACGTGAATAGTCTTTTAGCGAAAAGGTCATTCTGATAGAGAGGGAATAATATGTGTGCAGGTTGGCAAATGGCCGATCCACGTGCAAGTGTCGCACTACGCGGGCGTGGCGTGCAAGCGGCTCGAGCGCATCGGCTTCGGCGGCAAGCGGCAGCCCAGGAAACCCTCCACCGAAGACATCGACCAGGCTAGGGTGCGTGCTGTAGTCCATGAGAACGATCGTGGCACAGGAGGTCGTAAAATGTGCGAACGGAGTAGCTATACAGGGTCATTTTGTATTCACCATCCAAATTTTGAGGATGTGATCAATTTAGTATGGGATGACCAAAATTTTGTGGCGAAATTCGACACATGTTTCTTAGAGAAAGTTGTTTAGTTTTATGGACTGGATACATCCTTGAAATTCGGATGGTAAGTTCAGAATGACCCGATATTGCGCGCTCCCTTGCACTTAGACCTTGTGCAGAAAGGGCGAATTCGCTGCGAATTTGCGTGCGATTTTGGTTACACTGCTGTTAATATTGCACACGTTGCTGACGTCGCTGGTCCTAAGCGAGCATTGTATAACGAAACGCATCTAATTCTCGCGTAGCTCTGAAAAGGTTCTTACAAGCCTTATGGGCGGGTTCGGATTCATTTCAATGGCTCGTGCAACCCTAATGACTGACGTCACTGACGCGTTTTACAACCCTGCGTGCAACGAACGATCTCATGGACTATCCAAAATAAACATGCATGTATCCTACAACAAAAATTAAGGACAACTATAATCACATTCAAATTAAAATTTTGCTGATTTACTTATTTAATCTTAATTATTTTTTAAACCCAAAAATGTATTCTTATGTTTAACTTGACCTTGTCACTACTCACTAGGTAATCTGTCTGCCATCTGAACTTAACTCACAATTTAATAATAGGAGAATCTACTTCACAAGAGTTTTTTGTATTTTGCAATTAATATAGATTAGACATGGTTAGAGATAGGCAAAAGACCCGGTTCAAACCCAACTACTAGGTTTAAATCCAGTGAAAACCCATTGACCATTTTGTTGGACTAAATAAAATCTATGAATAAGTGATGTTTAATCCTTTGAATATTCAATATTTTTATATTGTTTCCATAGCAACGTCACATTTGACATATGAATAGAAAATAAACTGTAAAAAGTTTCTATAACATACAATAATGGGTTTTTACTGAGTTTAAACCTAGTAGCCGGGTTTAAACCGGGTCATTTGCCCATCTCTTTACATAGTAGTTTCAATATTATATATATTTTTATCTGTACACAATAACAGCATACCAATTTCCCAACAGATCCAAATCTTCCGGCAGTCCATGTTCGGAAACACGCTAGCGGAAGTGATGGCGCTGCAAAAAGATCGGTTTCCCAACAGACAGTTGCCTTGGGTGCAAGTGGCGCTCTCGCAGCAGATACTGGCGCTCAACGGGAAGGACACGGAGGGCATCTTCAGGGTGTCGGCGGATGTGGACGAAGTCAACGCCCTTAAAACCAAGATCGACAATTGGGAACTGCCTGATGCTTCTACGTTGACGGGTGAGATTTTAAATGAACAGCTCACGAGGTTATCCAAAACTGCCGTTGTCCAATTGATTTTATACCTTAAAGTCTAGAACATAGAGTTTAAGAGTGTTGGTTCGTCACGGCATTTCATACAAACATTCCAAGTCCTTATTTTTCGAAATAAATAAACCGATTTTAATGAAACTTCATACACATAAAAGCAGGATTATTTAGGTTTAAAAAGTTAGGAAAGAACATTTTTGAAATGTCCTATTTAAAAAAAAGATAAATGGAATATAATTTAAAAATTCTGCTTATGTGTATGAAGTTTTTTAAAATCGGTTCATTCATTTCGAAAAATAAGGACTACTTAAAAGTTTGTGTGAAATGCCGTGACGAATCAACGCTCTGAAAACAGCTGTTTGGTTTGACATTGTTTGGTTACCCAATGTGTTGTTCACATGATTAAATTCTTCATTAACGTTGATTTAATTTTGCTATAACTTTCAGTCCCCAAAAGCGTGCCAGAAGGGTGGTTATTTAACATTTATCATCGTTTGTTGGTACAGACGCGCACGCACCAGCGAGCCTCCTAAAGCTCTGGTACCGAGAGTTGTACGAGCCACTGATCCCCGACTCTCTGTACGCGGCGTGCGTGGCGGCCGGCGGCGACATGCCGGCGTGCACCCGAGCGTTGCAACGACTGTCGCCCCTCAACCGTCTGGTGAGTCTAGCTAGTCTCTTAAGAGGATTACTGCGCTACACTAGCGCCGCCAATGGAAAAAAAAGTAGTGCTTAAATAAATCATATTCTTCCTTTAAGCGTGAGAAGATACATTGCTGATCTTACTTATTTATTGAACATAGCAAATGGCTCAGTTGATTGCCCCGAGCTGTTAGAGTTTATTGGTCTGCATGTTCCATACGGGGGCGGTAGTAGCAGGAGACAGTGCACTTTACATGTCCCGCGTGGAAAAACTAACTACAGGCAAAATTCGTTCGTGATTAGAGCGAGTAAGTGTTTCAATGACATAGTTAAGCAGCATGACCTTGACCTATTTTGTACATCGGCCTTGCGTCTAAAGCGAGAACTTGCTAAATGTTTTTTCGAATCAAACTAAATTAATTGAATTTTGGACCTAAATTGATATTATCTAATTTTTTTCGTCTACTTATGATCAATCAATAACTATAAGTGGAAACTTGTAAATGGCCTTCTGTATCTATATTATAAATTTATTAGTAATATAGCTGTAAGTTTCCTGTAAAACTATAAAATAAAATAAAATAAAGACGAAATTGTAAATTGTGTTCTTCTAGTGTACTCCGAAGAAGCTTTATTGTACTTTTTATCGTTTAAACAACATTTTATAACCTGTCGTTTAGTTTATTGCTGAAAGTGGCCACTTTTAGCAATAAACGACAACTAAACGACAGACTAGAAAATATAGTTTAAGCGATAAAAAGTATCACAAATCTTATTCGGAGTACACTAGAGCCCAATTCACAATTTCGTCTTTATTTAAGCACTATGTTTTTTTTCCATTGGCGGCGCTAGTGTAGCGTATAAACCCTCTTAAGGCGCTATATCAGTAAAGCGAGATAGCAATGAGAAAACATCGCGCGCTGGAGCGATTCCGATTTGGCAGATTAGGCGAAAATCCATGAAATCTATGGGCTATCTCATATATCCCAATGAGGATCAGTAACAGGTTTGAATCCTATAGTTTTATTGATATAATATAAACACATATTGATTCAAAATTCAAAATTCAAAAATAATTTATTCAGTCAAGGCTGTTACAAGCACTTGTGAATGTCATAGAAGCTACGCCATCGGTTCGCAAACCCTAAGCGGTAGACCTTGTATGTAACGAGAAGAACCGGCAAGAAACTCGTCAAGGGCTATGAAACCTAGTGAAAGAATTTTTGAAATCCGTTTAGAAATGGTTGAGTTTAAAGGGTTTGAAGGAAATGCCAAGCTCAACGCAATATGTGCTTTATCACGTACGACATAAGGTTCGCATACGTCGCGATGACGTCATAGGGACCCCCAAAAACCAGTGTTTTAGCTCTTATAACTCTTCAGGTTTAAGAGATATCGTAAATTTTTCTTCACAGTTAATCATGTGGTGGCATAAGCTTTCTTATTAGCCACTAAACAAAAATCGTTACTGATCCTCATTGGTTAGCCCAATCAGTTGGGATACATCGATTTTTTTCCAATCTTCCCAACTTGTGAGTGGAAGAAATTGGGAAGAGTGGAAAAAAAAGTATGGATCCCAACTGATTGGGGTAACCAGTTGGAATATTTAGTAGCAAATAACGATAGCGATTTTAAAGAGAAATGCTTCTACTCGCTTGTAAATATTGATGATACAAGTTATTTAAAGCAATTTCGAATCGAATACCTAATTTTCTTTCTAAATAATCTCAAACTTTAGACTTTGAAATAAAAATGTATCGAGCCAAAATCATTTAATCGTGTTTCTAGATAAAGATTAAAGAAATATATATCTTAATTTCAAATCCGTAGGATCTTTTAGCGACCTATGGCATTAAATCAAAAAGTGTTAATTTTCTATAAAGACGTCTTAACGGTTCTACCGCAGCGTAACCACGCGTAACGCCAATACGTTTTAGCATATAATTTACTGTTCTTTAACACTAGACGGGAGCTATGGTATACGTATACGAGAATGAGGATCAGTAATGATTTTTGTTTAGTGGCTTATCAGAAAGCTTATGCCACCACATTATTAACTGTGAAAAAATGTTTGCGATATCTCTTAAACCTGAGAAGCTAAAAACTGTTATTTTGGGGAGTCCTTATGACGTCATCGCGACGTACGCGAACCTTATGCCGTATCTGATAAAGCACATATTGCATTGAGTTTGGCATTTCCTTCAAACCCTTAATAACTCAACCATTTCTAAACTGATTTCAAAAAATCTTTCACTAAGTTTCATAGCTATTCATTTGATTTTATATTATACTAGCGCCACCCGCGGTTTCACCCGCGTGGTTCCCGTTCCCGTGGGAATATCAGGATAAAAAGTATCCTATGTTTTAATCTAGGCTATCTACTATTTGTGTGCCAAATTTCAACGAAATCCGTTCAGTAGTTTTTGCGTGATTGAGGAACAAACATCTAAACATCCAAACCCACAAACTTTCACATTTATAATACTAGAGGCCACCCGCGGTTTCACCCGCGTGGTTCCCGTTCCCGTTGGAATATCGGGATAAAAAGTATCCTATGTTTTAATCCAGGCTATCTACTATCAGTGTGCCAAATTTCAACCAAATCCGTTCAGTAGTTTTTGCGTGATTGAGGAACAAAGATCCAAACCCACAAACTTTCACATTTATAATATTAGTAGGATTAGTAGGATCAATAAAACTGTAAGATTCAAACCTGTTACTGTTACTGATCCTCATTATACGAGCCACTGATCCCCGAATCTTGGTACCCGGCATGTGTAGCAGCCGGCGCCAATATATGCAAGCATGCATCTTTCGAGGGATCTCCATCGCCTGCTCTCACTCTTTGTTCGGCACTCTATGCTAAGACCCGGTTCCTAGACGACTGATAATCTGCTGACGGTATAGGAATATGGCTTTTATTATTCGATATCTTCTATGTTCAGTTACAAATTCCACGCGAACTACGTCGACCGACTAGTATAGCCCGATTCAAACAATGAATTATGTTAATATCGCGCGAGACGGCTACGCGTATAGTGCCATTGCCACTGGGATTTGTTAATTTATTAAATTGAAGTTATTAAATCTACTATTTTCTTCTTTAGGTACTTACTTATTTGATAAGCTTCCTCCAGCAATTCACCGCGCCAGAAGTGGTGAGTCAGACCAAAATGGACTCCGCCAATCTAGCAATGGTGTTCGCACCCAACTGCCTTCGATGTACCTCCCAAGACCCCCGCGTCATTCTCGAGAACGCTCGCAAAGAGATGACTTTCCTTAAGACCCTCATCACCAACCTCGATACCTCGCACGTTCAAAACCTTCTGTGACCGAATCTCAGCTTCTGCAATAATAACATGGAAACGCTGACTGATTTCTAGGTGAATCGCATTTTGAGGCTGGAGTGGACTGAGCGCGTAATCGTCTATCTTGCGATTTGGGCGTTCTTGCGGTTGTAGTAGGATTTTAGACGAAATAGGGATCGAATCCGAACTCTTTAGCTTCTTGACGTTGCATACCGCTGTGCCTATGTGCAATATTTACAATTGTACTTTTCGCTGATCTTCATGTGTGTTGTTTTTGTGCGTCAAACGGGCATGAATGTATACGTCAAGCACACCACGTTACGCAAACGCACTCTGTCTGCCCCGCCCTTAATGTAGGTTTTAAGATTAGCACTAAACGAGAGAGACCTGCTCTCTATATATCAAAGCGAGGCCCGCTCATCGCATCGCTCCACGTATTCTTAATCTAGTCTGATCTCCGCTATTTTCAACGGACGAGAAATGATGAAGCGATGCGATGATCGGGCCAATGACTTCTTATTTGACATTCTTGTATATTTTTTGTATTTTTGTACGCTATATCATAATTTTATTTGGTTGTACCCAAAGATATTTAAAGAGATGTGATTTTTGTTATATTAGACTTGAGCTTTACAAAAGTGTACGTGCAATGTGTTTCGGCCGTAATTTGTCGGACGATTGTGTGTTTGTTATTATTAGTTACTGCTGTTTTTAATGTGAGTAAGAGTGAGTTTGTTCAAGATGATATTATTTTTATATTCATATCATTAAGGTGTATTAAAAACGAGTTATTTCTCCGTTCCTTTTTATAAATACTTGATATCTCGAATAGGTTTTGGAATAAAGTACCATCTTATCTGCTTCCAAAAATGAACAATGGAGAGGGTAGTTTGATAATGATTATTGTGTAATCGAGAGAGGACGATGCTTTACAGAACATTAGATTCTATTACGGAAAGTGTCTCATTTATTAAAATAAGTAACTAAATCAGAACATGCTTGTATGTATTTAAATGTTGTATCTTGGCGTTACCACCCCATGGTAAGGACGATGTTTTATGTAGAAGAAATTATCGACGAAATTATATTCTAATCTAAACAATAGTTCGGTTTTTCATGTTTACTATTATTTAGTGTAATAATTTATTTTCCTTTAGTAAAATGAAGTTTAAAACGAATTATGAATCATTTTGTAAAAATGAATACAGATGAAGTTCATGAAAAAAAAAATGAAAGTAAGCTACAAAGTGCTTTGAAGTTATCTTATATAACTTCAAAGCACTTTGTAGCTTACTTTCTATCTCTTCATCTGTTCTAGTTGAAACTAAACATCAGTTATAATCATATGCGTCTGATGTGTACCGATATATTAAACGTCACAAGTTATGAACTAAATTACTTCGGTTATTGTCAGCTACATGCTGAAATAACAATTTCCACGCTTAGATAATTTGACTTGATGACTACACGAATTTCAAGCGAATTATCGTCCATTTGTAATAATGAAAATGAACGCATCTTTTAAATAGTTTTTACATTTTGTCATGGTCGAATTTAATGCATTTACTTATAATTCCATGCGCATATAACCAAATTTATTTTCTATACATTTATTTCTTAGAGTTCATCATACAGCTTTATATTAGATAATTTTGAACTCTATTGCTTATCAACTTGAGTGCTATTTAGGTTAATAGAATATTTCCATCACAAATATTTTATTTAGGACTACGTTCGTGAACTACACTACAGTACAGTATGCCGCATCTCAGTGAAGACGCGCCTGAACCTGACTCTCCGACCGCGTAGCGCTTTATTGCTTCTGTGATGGTGCAGCCTACTGTACAATATTACGATTTGTTTTCTTGTACTGACTTGCAGAAAGCATAATTTATGTAGGTATAGAAGCAAGTTTACTTCTGATTCTAAGCTAAAACATTGCCTACATGTAAACAACAAGGACGATGTATACTATGATGATGCTTCATAATTCTGTGGAATCTCCGGTATTAACGTGGTTTTAGATAGTAGGACACGTTTTACATTATTCCAGTAAAAACATTCCAGTAGTAGTAAGTACATTGCCTGGCGTGTTCGTTGATTTGAAAAGAACGTCAAACACACCACGTAATGTACTTCTATTGGAATGTTTTAACTAGAATAATGTAAACGGGGTTTAATTTTTTTCGGACGGTTGTACGGACGGGTGGACGTAAATTCTACATTGGTTGTAGTATGAGAATTATAATAACACCCGAATATACAAAAACCTTTAGGCACGTTAGGTCCTTTTACCGGAATGTCCAGTCGGGTCATTAGGTCTATTTCACGGAACGACCATTCCCCGAATGTCCACTTACCTGAACGTCCATTCCCCGAACGTCAATTTCCCTGAATGTCCACTTCCCTGAACGTCCACTTCCTTGAAGGTTCACTTCCCTGAACGTCCACTTTGTTCTAGCTGATTTTTTTTCTTTTTTCATGGAAATGTAATAAATCATAGAGAATTTGACTTTATAGACATAGATAATTATAAATATACAGTGTCCCAAAACTGCCACATGGAGGGAAAGTACCTTAAATATTGAAGATAGGAAATTTTATTGAAAGAAGACTTCATTTTGTTTTTAAAAAGAAATATAACAGCATTCAAAGATTTTTGGATGCCGTTACTGGACATTCCGGTAAAAAGTCCTAACGTGCCTAAAGGTACAAAAATAATAGTTCTCTCTCTCTCTCTCCAAAAAGAGAATCCTCTCTCTTTACCATTTTGTCTAAACAAATTGGTAAAGAGAAAGGTTATAATCAAACATAAGGATGAATTAAACATTTCATGAAAAAAACAAAACCACGGCCTTTTATAAATTGATAAAAAAATTGACACAAATAAATGACATTATATTTTTTTTGAATGCTTCATTGTAACTCCTAATAAAAGTTTTGAACTTAAAATATCACTAAAGTTACTATTATAGAATAGGTAAAGATTAAACAGTTTTTAATTACAATTGCTTCAATCGAACCTAGAGGGAAATACAATAATGTTTAGCACATTTATTATATTGCTTACTTTAGATGCGCCATTAAAGAAATTATTGAAATAGTCTGTAGTAATATTTGTAAAAGTCTGTTTATCCTTACTTGTCTTAAGTAAACAACTTTTGCAGTTGTCATATGTTTTTAAAAAGTCGTTATTTAAAAATATGTTGACTTATTAAAGCAAATTGTCACTAATAATTAGTAATTTCTTTCGTAATCTAAGTGTTTAAAACGATTTGTTGTATTTTATATTTTTTTATTATTATTTACCAAATAAAATAAAGACAAATAAAGATAAACAGACTTATACAAGCGTAATGTGCGACAAGAACACATTTAATATTTATTTAGAATAATCAAATGACTTGTATAAGTTACAACAAGTTTGTCAGAAACGAGTTTAATGAAGATGACAATGTGATTGGGTTGTATTTGTAACTATAGATTCCATGCTAAGCTGTGAATGGTAAGCAATATTTGTTAGTTCTATAGCTTCCCTTTCCCCAATGTAGTATTTAATAAAAAGTAACTTAATCGAAATCATGTTGTAAATTGTATAGTTTGCATATTGTGATACGCAGATTAATTATATTTTCATTACTAATGATGAAATTTCTGGTTTTGGATACTCACTATATTAAACACGTGTAGATATTACAAAAATATGTTAACCTTGCAACGACCAACAATTTTGAAGTGCATGCAGTTGCAATATACCTACAGGATGGATTTTTTAAGTAAACCTGGAAGGAAAGTATTCTAAATAAAAAAGTTTCCCGTATAAGGCAAGCGTATTAAAAAAATCCTTAAATGCAGTTTTGCTTCTTTAAAAAAATAAAGGAATGTCTCCTGTGAGCGAAAACGCCTCCTACTCCTTTTTAGTACTTTTAATCTAGGTTTACTTAAAAAAATCCACCATGTATGGTATACCTATTGATTTGATAACAGATTATAATACCTACATAATAATGTTACTCGGTCTAAGTTCGAAGCGGTAATCAATTTGTATTATAATCAAATGCAGTTATTGTGTTTTATTACAGATTTGGAAATGGTAATTTAAGTACATGAGTATTTTTAAAAGCAACGCAAAGAACTCCGCGTAGCGTCGTGAACAGAAATATTTTTCATAATACCCACCGTCTTACCTAATTGTCACAAAATTTATTCTCCGCATTTCAAGAGGTGTCACAAAAAATCCGAATATTTTTTTTTATTAAATAGTGTGTTATTATTATTTTTTATTTTTATGAACTAAAATTATTATTATGTAACGATTAATTCCAAAACACTAGGATTTTATTTTTATAGTTTTTGTAAAATACGACAAATGTAATGTAATAAGAATTATGTTCTAAAATAACATGCTAATAAAAATCATAGATGCTGATTTATGCAAAATCATAGTGATTGATAATAGTATTGATATAACATAATTATTTTGGGTTAGTGGTAGGTAACTCGACGTATAGTCGGCAGAAGTAACTTAAATGCAATAGTTTAACCCAAAACCATATTTAAAAATGTTTCTAATATTTTTGATACTTTTACGTTCCTTGAATCTGCTGTATTTCAACTCCTAAGGCCTTTAGCACATTATGTCAGGAATACATCGAGTTACCATAAACCTTGTAGAAACCAGCATTAAATAGTTTCTGACGGTTTAACTTACGACAACCATAAGAATTAATATTTATGCCTACATAATAATATATTATTTTTTGCTTACAAAGTTCAAAGTATTGCCGTGTTAAAAACCCAATTATGATGTATACTGTCATTTCAATAAGTTACCGCGGTTCTGAACCGGTCGGAAGAACCGGATGTGATCATCCGATAGATTTATGGGACTGGTTATAATTTTTTATCGGACCATAAGAAGGGAGCTTACAGACAAGCGACGATAGTTACTCAGCGACAGCTTTCTACTTGGCTGTTGCTCTGTAAGGTCCCTAAGGGTCAGTTCAGACAGAACGGAAAAATGCCCGAGCAATTTTCTGGCGTTATTCAAAATAGGACCGTATTATAATGACCGTAACAGTGGTCTCGCGAGTCGTGAGCATGCGTGAGACCAATTCGCTGATATTCATAAAATTTTCTGCTTTAGATTATTGTAAATTTGAAGTACTTTGGTACGCTGCCGTGGCACGGCAGCTGCAAAGGTGCCGAAACGTCGGGAAAATAAACCAAATACCAACTAATTGCCAAAGTACTTTCAATAAAACTGCGCTAGTATCCGTTAAAAAGTGTTTTATTTTATGTCTAGTGAGCGCGTAAGCTTGAGAAGTGAATATTATTGTAAATTTTCAATGAAGCCAGAAAATTGCTCGGGCATTTTTTCCGATCTGTCTGATCTGACCCTGAAGACGGATATTTTATTCAAATTAATATTAAAAATGAATCTCCATAATTCTTTTCCATTATCATTTGAACTATTGAACATTCTTAAAACCCATATCTTGGTCCTCGGTTGGAGTTACTTGACTTAAAATTATGTGAAAAATGTGATACTAGTGGTTATTAACAAGGCAGCTCTGGCCACCCGTTTGATTTCGCGTAATAACCTAAAACGTTTTAGAGTTATAAAAACCTAATCCATCAACAGTTAATTAAGTATAACAATGACATATTCTTACCAATTTTTTGCGCTTTGAATGCAGCGAAAGTCTAGTAAAGAAATTTGATTAAGTAATTAGTAAGAGCTGACGCACAGGTATTTTTTTTATCCACCGTCTCGTCGTAGTCGTCACTGCGCGTTAGTAGTAAAACCTAGAGCGCGGCGAAGCTACTTATTAAAAATTTTCATAATAGTACTGACGTACTATTATTAAGTGACATAAGTTTCGTTCTACCTATCAGTCAGCTAGATCAGCCCCCGTATTACAACGTTTTAAAACTTGCCAATTTTCTGAATGGCTATCAATGCGTCTCTTTTACTCGTATTTGCTATACAGATAAAATACGAAAGCTTCTTAGTTACGATATACCGTCATTGTATTTACGTTACCGTATGTATCTGTTTACATTGTGCCATAAGATTGATACGAATCGGAGATCTTTTAAAGTTATATTACTAATGTAGATTAGAAATAAATTTATGTAAACAAAACTCATCGTTTGTGTAATATGGATATTGCCCTTTGATAGAAAGCAGACAGATAAAGCTTAATTTAGTGACTCTCTCTTATTCCTAGCATTGAAACGATGCACGTTTTTTATAATTAAGTCCTACAGTTAATACAATTACCATACATACACCTATTCTACTAATATTGTATTTTAAACACGGCGCATGGCGGCTAGCCGCGTGCGTCTGCGTTACTAATGTTTACATAACAAAGGATGGCATACCGGCGTGCTTGTATTTTCAGATTATGTAAAGTTGTATAGTGCTTATAAATAAATATATAAAATTATTTCATCATCACCATCAAGTTTGTACATAATATGGCTATGTTCTTTTGTTATTCATGACAATATAATGCCTATGATGTTCATAATGTAGAATATCATTGTAAATGTGAATGTTCAGGAGAAATAAAACTAATTATCCGGTGGATAACTGCGAATACCACAATTTTGTTTCATTCGTTTAAATTGCTCCCATAACCAACACTTACGATATTGAAGACGTAACGAATTAACATTGCTATTTCAGTTTATTGCCGCATTTTGCTTGTGCCCTTCAAAGCTAACGCGCACAATGTTTTCGAGTAGCCTAAAAAAGTTTTTGAAGTCTAAGAGAATTGTAAAAAAAAGCGATAATCCTATAGTAGCTTATCAAACTACGATTCAAGTAAAGAAATTGTTCGGTCTTGTAGTGATGGAATATAAACTCAAGTCCAACATTGTTTCGACTGAATTGAGTTACTTTGGTTTATTTTCTTTCTTAATTTGGTACGGCTTATTTCTGTATTGCGTTTATTACGCATACGTTAAAGATCAGACCATACTGCGCAAGTTTTTTGATACGAAACTGAAACAATACGGTGACGAGTATGAGAGAATCGCTTCGGTGGTTTACGTTTTGTTCGCAATGTGGAAGCTGGCTTTCAGTTTATATCGGGATACTGCGTACGTGAAGTTCACGATGGCTATCGACGAAGCAGTAAGGAGCTTAGGGGTGACGGTGGATTACAATGCAGATGGACTTTTGGCTCTTACTTCTGCGCTGAGCCAAATTATTGCATATGTTGCACATACTTTATGCATATGTGTCACCCTTCGCAATTTGAATATGGACATTCCTTACGAAAGGATATTCCAAGTCGTATTTTTCGACACATTAGCTCTTATAATAACAGGCCACTATTGTTACTATTTACTGATTGTAAAGAAGAGATACGTTATGCTTAATAAAGTTTTGAGTGAAATAAAAACTCAGCACGCTTGGGAATACACCGTTTTTATCCGCGACAAGCCGAATGTGGAAAAAGCTACTGTGCTTCAAGATAAATATATATGTCGGAAAATTGAGACTTGTGCTAGAACATATTGTATGCTGTACAAGGCTGCATCCATGACAAACGATAAATTCGGTGTCGGTCTCGTTTTGACGACGTCAATGGTGATGAATCACGTAATATTGTATCTGTTTTACTTCATGGAGGCGACCGCATCTGGTCTCTTCAAGGACTTGCAGAGATATGTCTACTTTTTATTCTACGTGTTTTGGCAGGCTGCCTACTCTATTGGGATTATTTACATGACAGTATACTTTTCGGAGATAACAGTTGCAGAGGTAAGTGTAATACATACTTAGGTACATTATTTATACCTACTTGCATCATGCAGTCAGCAAAGAGTCAACAACAAGAGATGTTAATAGTAGCAGTAGGGGTACTTTGACTACTTTGTCATAGGTAGCGGTAGGTTTTATTTTTTAATAAATGTTTCAAACTGATTCTGACACAATATTGCTATGTTAAAATACTAAAGTGTCAAGTATGAAAGTTGCAAGTTCGTAAAATGACATCCTACTAATATTATAAATGTGAAAGTTTGTGGGTTTGGATGTGGAGATGTTTGGATGTTTGTTCCTCAATCACGCAAAAACTACTGAACGGATTTGGTTGAAATTTGGCACACAGATAGTGGATAGCCTAGATTAAAACATAGGATACTTTTTATCCCGATATTCCCACGGGAACGGGAACCACGCGGGTGAAACCGCGGGCGGCCGCTAGTTAAAAATAAAATAGCTTTTTCAAACAACTCACGTCATAATATCTTCGATCATCTATACCTGAGGATGTAGCACGTCATACAATAACAAAGCTGAAATGTGGCACATGCCGTTTGCCAAATCACGCGACACTAAATGTCAAGTTGTATGACAAGTCTTGGGGGAGTTTCATAGTGGGCTGCGTTTTCGGGGTGTTAAAAGTGTCCCACAAATGCCATTGTCATGCAATATCCACAGGTATAGATGATCGAAGCATAATACCTATAGGTATACTTAGTGTCACTTTTCAAACCATTCGATACCCCGCCTATTGACGCGTGACGTAGTGACCACCAACGATATGTAATATCGTTGGTGACCACGAAAGGTGTTAATAAGCTCTTGAAATTAAAAGTAGAAAAATAAAAGTAAGTAGTACCTTACTAAGAACACAGATCCCCATTCTGTAACACCCTATGTTTAATATTGGGTGAATATTTACATATTGTTTATTTAAGTTTGTTAACTTAGTTCTAAAATATAGAGCCCTAGAAGCATGCTATCCTTATCGAGAGAAAGAGTTCAATAAATGATTTCCTACGTGCTTACACAAGTACCTAACTACTTGCTTAACATTTTTTTCTTAAGAGTTCGTAGTGAACTTCATGTCTCATTGCAGGCTAACAAGGCAGTATACATAACACATGAAATCATAAATAGTAACCTGAGTCCTGCCGTGACAGCTGAAGTAAGTATGATTATCTCTGGGTACAAAATACTGAAAATAAAACTAAAATGTACCTACCTACTTAGATAGGACCACTCAGACAAAGTCGCAGGGTAAAGCTGGTGTGATTACCTACCTATGCTTAAGCATTATTTATTAGAGAGGAGCTCGATGGCGCAGTGGTTTAGCGCCTGGCCCAGCGACTGCGGAGGTTAAGCAAGTTTCGCAAGGGTCGGTCATGGGATGGGTGACCAAAAATTTATTATCTTTAACTTTTCCGTGCTTCGGAAGGCACGTTGAGCCGTTGGTCCCGGGTGCAATTGCAGTCATTAACACCCACCAATCCGCATTGGGCCCGCATGGTGGGTTATGGGTAGGGCTGCCATCCGTCCGGGTTTCCCCGGATTTGTCCTAGTTTGGAGGGCATCCGGGGAGCTTCCGGGTGGGGTTCTGATTGTACGTGCGCACGCGCTACCGGGCGCCTCACTTCACGTAGCGCACCGCGCACCCTGCAAAAAAATCGTTTTTTACAGGCCGCCCTTTGCTGTTTAGGCATTTATTTTGGCCCACTACCACTACGTTTGCAAAACTACTAAACCTGGACCCTTGCCCTCTACAAAATTGTGTTGGACACTCCGACTCTACATCATAACTAGTAAAACGCACTATTTTATGCGAAAAAAGGCTTAAAATTCATTTTTTTCAGTCAAGGTTTAAGTAAAATGTATTTTTTAACCAAGCTAAAAGTTAATATAAAAAAATCAAATGTCCGGGGTCTAGGCTCCAAAGTCCGTGGTTTTTACGCTTCCGGTCCTGGGCGGCAGGTTTTAGAGATGTAGCCCTAGTTATGGGTCATCCTCCTTATCCATCCGTAAGGAAGGCCTGAGATGTGACGCAGCAGTGGGGACATCAAACATGGCTGATGGTCAAGCATTATTTGTACATAGGTACTTATCTAAGTTTATTTAGGTACCTAGGTAAGTGTAGATTACCAAATAAAGAATAAGTAAGTAAATAATAATAAGTAAGTACTAAACTTTACTAAGTAAGTATGTAGGGGAGAGTAGGGTATTACCGAGCCCCTAAGGAAATTCAAATATAACTAACTACAGGTAAGGTTAAAATAAAAACTAAATATGACTATAGATGGAGAATTTATCTAGCTACGCTAACGAATCTTCAAAATCATCAAAATAAAACACAAAACAAAAATATGAGCAAATAACAAAAAAATGGGAAAACGCGATATTATCAAGCTTCCGGTCCTGGGCGGCAGGTTTTAGAGATGTAGCCCTAGTTATGGGCCATCCTTATCCACCCATAAGGAAGGCCTGTGATGTGACGCAGCAGTGGGGACATCAAACATGGCTGATGGTCAAGCATTATTTGTATCCAAGTTTTATTTAGGTAAGTGTAGATTACCAAATAAAGAATACTTAAGTAAGTAAATAATAGTAAGTAAGTACTAAACTTTACTAAGTAAGTATGTATAATATTAAATAGTTGTTTGAATTATTTGTCTGTAATCTAATCATCTGGCTGAAGATTGATTTTTGAGTAAGTACCTACATAGGTCAATATTATTATTTACGAAATCACGGAACACGTTTAGTTGGAATAATGTTTTGTTAATGATCATAGAATTTTTAAAAGGTTTTTTTTTATCAATGCGAGTCTATAATTTATGGCATCGAGACACACCTAACTACCTAATTAATAAAATCGAGATATTGGCATTATGTATGAATAACTAGCGACCGCCCGCGACTTCGTGTGAGTGGACAGTATTTTGTCTATCCCTCGGGAACAGTTCCTTTTTAGGGATGAATTGTACCCTATGTCCTTCTCTGTACCCTTGACAACGTGTATGTTAAATTGTATGATGATCGGTTCAGTAGTTAAGACGCGAAGGCGTAACAAACAAATAAACAAACAAACAGACTCTACTCTACCTCTGTAGGTACCAAATTTCATCCAAATCAGTTCAGTAGTTTCGGCGTGAAGGCGTAACAGACAGACTGACAGACAGACAGAGTTACTTTCGCATTTATAATATTAGTATGGATTTTGTATTATTGATTTTGAATTTCGTTCTGTCAATTTTACTTATGGTAAGTAGTCGATTAAACAACATAATCGCGTATATAGTGTAAAAGTATGTAAATGGGTACCAAATAAATACGATGGTGGCATAACTTCTGAAGTCTCTCTATTCTGTGGTACAATTAAACTTTCATCCCCTATTTCAACCCTTCCAACCCTTATTTCGCAATAAAAGGTAGCCTATGTCCTTTATCGAGCTCTACTCTACCTCTGTACCAAATTTCATCCGAATCGGTTCAGTAGTTTTGGCGTGAAGGCGTAACAGACAGACGGACAGACAGACAGAGTTACTTTCGCATTTATAATATTAGTATGGATAGTAAGGATCTTAATCATTAAGGATATACCTACCAAATTATTACACATCGACTCTCTAGTTTTATTGCATTTTTTGTCAAGAAAATAACAAAATAGTTTCATATTAATTTTATCAATATCAACCTACTCGTACCGTAGGTATTATTTAAATTAATTAATTACTAGTGTCCGGCCGAAACCGAAACTTATTTTTTTTTAGAGATTAAGTTGACGTATTTTTTTACACATTCATGGTTGGTTGGTGGTAGGGCTTGTTTCAAGCACGCTAGGGGTGGACGGAAACACTAGTCGATTTTCATACAAACGAGATAATTTTGAAGCCTTGGTTTTCCGTCAGGAATTGATAGAGCTGTGATATGATGATGGCTATCTAGGGAGCGAATAGAGGAAATTCAGATCGCCATACACACCCAACTGATCAGCATTCTAAGAGCTGTTTGGATAAGTTTAAAATAGCTATCTGGATTTAATTTATTCGTTCCCTGGATAGCAATCATGATCACAGCTCGGTTAATCCCTGGTGGGTGAAGAACCCCGTTTGTATGAAAATCAACTGGGGTTTCTAATTATCGTCATGGTGTTTATTAAAAAAACAAACAAAAGTGTTTAGAAGTTGATAAATAGCGTGTCTCGTCTGGGAATTGAACGGGTTAAAATAAAAATAAAAAATGTTAACATTCTGTATCTTTTATGCCCCTAAAGCCGAATATGGTAGATAGAGACCATCAAACTGAACAACTTTTACCATGGGACCAACTTTGAACGAAAAAAAAAAGCTGTTTCATACAAAAATTAATAACAAAAAAAGAAAAACCGCCTTCAAAAAACCTGAAAACAAAAACAGCTTAAAAATTAAATACCTCTTAAAAGCAAGAAATAATATTCAAATCATTCGTTACACATATCAATATTAATAAAACACGTCTATTGAAGTCGGGTGGGGCTGGAGGACAACTTCATTTTTTTCTAAAAGCCCCACCCGACTTCATTAGACGTGTTTTATTAATATTGATATGTGTAACGAATGATTCGAATATTATTTCTTGCTTTTTAGAGGTATTTAATTTTTAAGCTGTTTTTGTTTTCAGGTTTTTTGAAGGCGGTTTTTCTTTTTTTGTTATTAATTTTTGTATGAAACAGCTTTTTTTTTGACTCTACTCTTGACTCTACTCTACCTCTGTAGGTACCAAATTTCATCCAAATCAGTTCAGTAGTTTCGGCGTGAAGGCGTAACAGACAGACTGACAGACAGACAGAGTTACTTTCGCATTTATAATATTAGTATGGATTTTGTATTATTGATTTTGAATTTCGTTCTGTCAATTTTACTTATGGTAAGTAGTCGATTAAACAACATAATCGCGTATATAGTGTAAAAGTATGTAAATGGGTACCAAATAAATACGATGGTGGCATAACTTCTGAAGTCTCTCTATTCTGTGGTACAATTAAACTTTCATCCCCTATTTCAACCCTTCCAACCCTTATTTCGCAATAAAAGGCAGGCTAGGCGCACTCCGCGCTTTAGGTACAAAGCTACAAGTAGGTAGCGGGTCCGTCCGGACGGACTAATTTCAGAGGGCTAACGCGTGCCGGCTGGGTCGCACATTAGTAGTTTGATTTCGATAGTATGCCTTAATACGAATAAAAAGGATCCGTACCTCACGTTTTTCACTCTTTCAAAAGTTCCAAACGACATAAATCGTAAGAAGTGCTTGTCTACTATACTAGGTACCTAGTTAGTAACTAGTATCCGTTTATTCTTATTGCTAAACAATCTTCGCCCAACTAGGTATTCATTGAAATAATAATTTATCGATTAGGTAGGTACTTACTTACCTACTTACTTTCGAAATAAAATAATTATAATTACAATTTCATTTCGTAATAAAGCCAATTGCTTTAAAACCAGTATGTATAGTCTGATGTGGCGTTGACTGTACCTAGCCTATGTTTTTTTAAACGTATTTAACTACACATTATTTCACAAACACATAACTTGTAATAAATTAACTACCAGTTATTTAATTATTATTTAAAAGTAGAAACCCTGAAGTCGTTAGAAGAGATAAGAGCTACGCGATAGAAAGAGAGGCAACTTCTAGGTGAATATAACTGTAGGCAAGAGAGAGGCGTGTAACCTGAATTGCACTTTATTGGGTATGGAATAGAATCGTTATTTATTTAAATGACTTGGCGGAGTGGATCTTCTGTACTTGTACTATTATGTATTCGTAGCCTATGTCCTTTATCGAGCTCTACTCTACCTCTGTACCAAATTTCATCCGAATCGGTTCAGTAGTTTTGGCGTGAAGGCGTAACAGACAGACGGACAGACAGACAGAGTTATTTTCGCATTTATAATATTAGTATGGATAGTAAGGATCTTAATCATTAAGGATATACCTACCAAATTATTACACATCGACTCTCTAGTTTTATTGCATTTTTTGTCAAGAAAATAACAAAATAGTTTCATATTAATTTTATCAATATCAACCTACTCGTACCGTAGGTATTATTTAAATTAATTAATTACTAGTGTCCGGCCGAAACCGAAACTTATTTTTTTTTTTAGAGATTAAGTTGACGTATTTTTTTACACATTCATGGTTGGTTGGTGGTAGGGCTTGTTTCAAGCACGCTAGGGGTGGACGGAAACACTAGTCGATTTTCATACAAACGAGATAATTTTGAAGCCTTGGTTTTCCGTCAGGAATTGATAGAGCTGTGATATGATGATGGCTATCTAGGGAGCGAATAGAGGAAATTCAGATCGCCATACACACCCAACTGATCTGATCAGCATTCTAAGAGCTGTTTGGATAAGTTTAAAATAGCTATCTGGATTTAATTTACTCGTTCCCTGGATAGCAATCATGATCACAGCTCGGTTAATCCCTGGTGGGTGAAGAACCCCGTTTGTATGAAAATCAACTGGGGTTTCTAATTATCGTCATGGTGTTTATTAAAAAAACAAACAAAAGTGTTTAGAAGTTGATAAATAGCGTGTCTCATCTGGGAATTGAACGGGCTAAAATAAAAATAAAAAATGTTAACATTCTGTATCTTTTATGCCCCTAAAGCCGAATATGGTAGATAGAGACCATCAAACTGAACAACTTTTACCATGGGACCAACTTTGAACGAAAAAAAAAAGCTGTTTCATACAAAAATTAATAACAAAAAAAGAAAAACCGCCTTCAAAAAACCTGAAAACAAAAACAGCTTAAAAATTAAATACCTCTTAAAAGCAAGAAATAATATTCAAATCATTCGTTACACATATCAATATTAATAAAACACGTCTATTGAAGTCGGGTGGGGCTGGAGGACAACTTAATTTTTTTCTAAAAGCCCCACCCGACTTCATTAGACGTGTTTTATTAATATTGATATGTGTAACGAATGATTCGAATATTATTTCTTGCTTTTTAGAGGTATTTAATTTTTAAGCTGTTTTTGTTTTCAGGTTTTTTGAAGGCGGTTTTTATTTTTTTTAAAAAGCTTTTTTATTTTTAACTTTTTAATGGTAGGTATGTAATCGCAGCGTGTAAATATTTTTAAACTTTATATTATAACATTTTCAATGGTAAAATGCCCAAAACTCAATTTCCAAATTTATATATATAATATTTAACGTTGCATTGCAAACCATGATTTGGTTTGTTTTGGATTGCCATAAACTTACCAAAACCTAAATCACTTTACATATACTATTTAACTTTGAGGAGTTCCCTTGTGTATCTTCGAAGTTCGAAGTCCAATAACGATGAAATTAAATTGTGACCATTCTTGAAGTATACCCTTTCAAATAAAAAAAGAATCATCTAAATCGGTTCATAAACAAAGATGTTATGTCCGAAATTCCATAAAAACTCGTGCGATGGCGAGCTAATTAATTGATATTTTTCAGGATTATGAGAAAACTACTGGCCAGATCTCTGAAAAAATTTTATGGGACCACACACAAACTATGTTCTTTGAGATAAAAAAAGAATTGTACAAATCGGGTAACAACTGACGAAGCTATGTTAAAACATACATAAAAAAAAAATAAAAAAAAAAATACCGTCGACTTGAGAACCTCCTCCTTTTTTTGAAGTCGGTTAAAAATATCTAAATGTATGAAACAGCTTTTTTCTTTCGCGATTTCAAAGTTGGTCCTATAGTAAATGTTGTTCAGTTTGATGGTCCCTAAATGTACCATATTCGGCATTAGGGGTTATTTTGTAACACTTTGTTTACCATTCGTAATTCATGAGACGTGGGGTAATTTTATACCCGCGCGTTCTTTGCTGACCAAAGACTCGCTCTAAGCCTGCTCTAAGCGTTTTGTTTCAAATTCTATCGTCCTCATAGTTTTAATTCTGTGGAGACTTTTTGAAAAAATAATGACTGAAAAAATTCAGCTACGTGACAAGAAACATTTTTTTAACAAAGTTCACATCGTCCTTATCTATCCATATGCCAGACCTGTGCTTCAACGGTGGCGGTATCAAAATGGCTGCTGATAGAAATGGTTCCTCATGTAACACCGTAGATAGAGTTGACCAATTTCAATTTCAATTATTTATTGACCATGTTATAACATAGAACGTTACATTTGGCAAGTCATAGCGTTACATTATTTCAATAAATCTTAAATACTATGTTTAAGTCATACATTCAATAAGTCATTCTAGAATACTATTAATTACAGGAGACTTTTAGTACTTATTCTTATTTTCTCTGTTTAGCTATCGCAGTTGTAAAATGTCATGATATTGTCAAAAGGCCTTATAAAATAAATTAAATTAAAATTTACAATGTCATGAAAAGTCAATTTCGGTCACAATATTATTACAAATAGAAATTATTTTGCTTCCATGTTTTTGTCATGAACTCATTAATTTTATAAAATGGGTGTGACTCAAAAAATAATTTTATTACAATCTTAAATTTGGTCAGTGGCAATTTGGTGATGAAAAGTGGCAGTTTATTATACATGTAAATTTTTAGGTGAAATCCTTGTTTGTGCGTTTTATTCGAGTCACTGGGGTTTGTAACTTTTCTTTATTGCGTGTATTGTACCGATGTACGTCCGATATTTTGGGTAAGTGGTGTTTCTGCATGTGTACTTCCAGTAGAGATTTATAGATAAACAAGGACACCACAGTCATTATCCTATTTAACTTAAAATATTCCCTCGCTGAATGATGTCTCTTGAGGCAATTAATGATTCTTATGGACCTCTTTTGGCAAATTAACACTCGTTCAATATTTGACGCATTTCCCCATACTGTAACGGCGTAGCTAATAATAGAATGAAAATAAGCATAATAAACAGATACTAGAGTTTTTCTACTAACTAGAGATCTTAATTTAAATAGGACGTAATTCGCGCTTGCTAATTTTTTACATATTTTGTCAATGTGATTTTCATGACTGATCGTGTAATCAACGTCATATCCTAGAAAAGTGGTGCTTTTTGTTTCATTCAGTTGTTTTTCTTTTCTTAATTTATAATTGATCATTACAGTTTTATCCCTATTTAACACTATTCCATTTATTTCAAACCATTTTTTTATATTGTCTAATACTTTAAGTTTCTTTTCATTCACTCCCTTTTCGGTAGTGTCTTTTACACCTATATGAGTATCATCCGCAAACAACGTAGCGTGACTTCCAGCTGGTAAACAATTTTCAAGATCATTCACATAAATTAGAAATAACAAAGGCCCTAAAGAAAAAAAAAAAGACCAGACTGAAAATATATAACGCCGGTGAAATCTGAGGCCACATGCACCCTAGCAAAGAAGGTTTTTGAGGTAGTCAAAAGAAATTTGAACTTTAATCGGGGTGAAGTAACTTAATGGGGTTTATTTATTGTCTATCCAAGGAACTATAGACCACAAATTAACCGAAAATTAAGCCCGAAGAGATTTGATGAATTTTAGTAGGTATGTTTGCCCGTTTTACTGATATCAGTTGATATTTAAATATGAAGGCGTCAAAGCAGACAAATGAAATTAACAGGGCTGTTAGCTAACTAAACAATGCAGTTTTTAAGATGCTCACCAAAAAATGTAAGGAACTTTATTCTTACTAGAGGACTTTAAAGAAACAGATTTTTTCCAAAAGTACCTATTAAGATGACTTAACGCAATCGTTTATTTTCAAACTAGTTTACGAAAGGGCTAAAATTGTATTATATTATTAGAAGCCTATTTCACTACGTTTTAGTAAAAAAATGGGAGTTGGAGTTTAGTATCAATATTTTAGGAGATGTTTTCCTGAATCAAGTCATTATTAAAACAAAACACGCTTGAAAAATTTTTTTTTACATCGGAAAAGTCATGTTGCCCAAATGGCTCACAAAATGTAAAGGAAGACGATTTTTAGAATTTTCTACCAGTCTATTTTACGAAAAAAAGTATATGGGTAAGTATCTTTATTTGTAATTTTTCATGTCAAGAGTGAGTCGGTGTGACCACGGGTAAAAGAAATTCCCCGTAGTCACACTGGTGTGGTAAAACGGTGTGACCACGGGTCGGTCGGGCAAAATACAGATGTATTTACAGAGATTACATTTTATATTTATAATCTGTATACTTGCATAAACTAATACGAGTGTCTAGTAGAGAACCATTGAAATGATCTGAGAGCCAGGGTCAACCGCTAGGCCGAATTGATTGACCGTCAAAGTTTTCGCAATATCTGATTTTATTGACAACTAGCTGATGCCCGCGACTTCGTACGCGTGGACTTTATGACTTCGGCGTATGCATATAAATGAACTAATGTAGTTACATAAGAAAATACTTGTAGGAGTGTTATACTTAGTTCTGCATCAGGTGTTCCTGATGTTCAGGCATATATTCTGTGCTTCAGGCACAGAATACATAATAGTACAAGTACTTCAGGCTGAAAAACTTTTGCAATGATGTCATTTTTATATATTGTAAAGTTTAGCTGGACCATTAGGGTCCTGCATCAGGTGTTCCAGATCTTCGATTTTTATCATCATCATCATATCAGCCGCACGATACCCACTGCTGGGTATAGAGCTTCCGTAAGGATCTCCACGACGATCGGTCCTGCGCTGCCCGCATCCAGTGGCTTCCCGCAATCTTCACCAGATCTTCGGTCCACATTGTCGGGGGCCTACCCACGGAGCGTCGTCCGGTGCGCGATACAACTTTTGCTAAGGTGTCATTTTTATATTTTGTGTAGTTTAGCTGGATCATCATGGTTCTACATCGGGTGTTCCAGATTTTCGATTTCTATACCTCAACAAAAAATGCTCATGAGGCTGAACAACTTTTGCAAAGATGTCATTTTTATGTTTTGTATAGTTTAGGTGGACCATTATGGTTCTGCATCAGGTGTTCCACATCTTCGATTTTTATACCTGAACAAAAAAATGCTCATCAGGCCGAACAACTTTTGCTAGTAATTTTTGTATTCCTTATAGTTAAGTTGGACCATTATAGTTCAGCATCAGGTGTTCCATTTTCCAAAATCAATTAAAGTTATGCCCAGGCTTAACAGCTATATAACAAAAAAAGATTCATTCGAATCCGTTCAGTATTTCCGGAGATTAGCGTGTTCAAACAGACAAACAAACAGACACACTTTTTTTTTATTCTTACTCTATTACTATGTCTCAATCGCCCAAAATATTTGTTTTTGAAACATATGTAATGTACAGACACACTTTTTTACTGTTTTATTATATGTAAGGATAAGGAAAATTATCAGTATTACCATACTATTATATTATTTTATTATCTATAGGTACTATTATATCTACGTTGAATGATAGCTATAAAAGTTATAGATATACACTCAACGTCAGAAAAATCGCACCTTTTCGAAAATAAGTTTAGACTTAGCCTTAGACATTTAATGAGCTTTCAATTAATAATAATTGTTTGATTTAATTAACATAACAGTTACCATAATTAAAGGCTTAAAGCGTTATTGCTTGCGCCGCCATAAAAGGGAAATAAAAGGGGTCAATTCAGAAAATGCGGATAAATTCGCTATCGAAATGATGGAGAAAACACACTTCAACAGTTCAATTAAAAAAACAATACCCAAGATGGTTACTATTGCCCATGAAGTTGCTCAAATATTGCAAAAAAATGAGGCAATGTAATGTTGCTCGGAAACTGAATCTCACCGTTCGACGAGTATTCCAACGGTTTCTAGAGACTGTTGGCTATGTCCGAAGGGGAAAAAGTATATTATAGGTAACAACACTTACCATTAAATTAGATAGGATTAAATTAACTTTGACGAAATTTTTGAAAAGGTGTGATTTTTTAAGGACGCCGAGTGTAGGTACAATTAACGTTTATATTACTTATGTGACTTATTTATCCTGGGCTGTAGGGTTATCCTCTATATGCTTTAGTAGCCGAAGAAAGCATAGTAGGTATATAAAACTGGATTTTCTTTTCAGCATACCGAACAAAGACCGTGGGTTGAATACAGCTTGGCAATTCTTAATGCTGGGGATAGCCTTTTAAAAGTGAATAGCCTATGCATAGCACAGAATTCAGTACTTTACTCCTTTCCTTAGATTGCCAAGGCATATTGTGT
Organism: Agriphila tristella; assembly: GCA_928269145.1. NCBI lineage: Eukaryota > Metazoa > Arthropoda > Insecta > Lepidoptera > Crambidae > Agriphila > Agriphila tristella. The sequence continues at coordinate 20,558,730 of OV743436.1, read as the reverse complement.
ACTAGCTTTCGTCCGCGACTTCGTCCGCGTGGACGTGCGGAAAATCCCTAGGCAACCTTTGATCGGGATAAAAAGTATCCTATGTTTCAATCCAGGTTAAACTATATATATGTCAAATTTCATCCAAATCTGTTCAGCTTTTTTTGAGTGATTACGGAACAAACATCTAAACATCCAAACCCACAAACTTACACATTTATAATATTAGTAGGATTATTATTATAGTAGGATTGGTAATTAGTAATAGTAATTAGTAATTATTTTATAAATATGTAGGATATTAGTAGGATTATGTGGCCAAAGGTAAAGGTATAGTGCAATTCTCTGTAGAAAAAAATAATGTACATCAAACATTTTTAATGTCCCCATTCCTGGGACACAGGCCTTCCTTACGGGTGGATAAGGAGGATGGGCCATAACTCACCACGCGAGCCCAAAGTTTTACACTAGTTAGGAAGTAAGAAATGAAACTATACCTACCTACTTATGAATGGGAATTAATTAATTGGGTGACTGGAAATATAATTAAAGACGACTATTAATGGGATACTAAAATACTAAAGCGGGCAGAGCTATTTTTTGGGCGACAAAATAACTAAACGGGCGACAAACGGTAGATTACAAAAATAGGTAAAACGGGCAATTTTAACATGTGAGAGTCAAATAATTTAACTTAGCAGTGAAAATTCTAAATGAGCCACAAAAATACTGAGTGGGCATGTTATTTTTGTCATCTCGATTAGGATAATAGTCACCTTTTTAAATGTTTTGTGTGCCCTAAGGTTGTCGCCCAAATAGTAATTTGGTCGCCCATTCTGAATAACTAGTTACTCAATTTGTATTTTAAGTCACCCATTTTCAACATTTGTAGTCGCCCTCAGTCCGTCGCCCACTTAGTATTTCAGTGCGCTATATTCAGTATTTTTGATATCCAAAATAGGAATTTATTGTTACACGATTAAATGCTATCCCTTGTCCATCAGCCATTTTTTTAATGTCCCCACTGCTGGGGCACAGGCCTTCCTTATGGGTGGTAAGGAGGATGGGCCATAACCCACCACGCGGGCCCAATGCGGATTGGTGGGTGTTAACGACTGCAAATGCAGCCGGGACCAACGGCTTAACGTGCCTTCCGAAGCACGGAGGAGCTCGAGATAATAAATTTTTGGTCACCCATCCCATGACCGACCCTTGCGAACGTTGCTTATCCCCCGCAATCGCTGGGCCAGGTGCTAAGCCACTGCGCCACCGAGCTCCTCACTATCCCTTATGAACTACGAATGTATGATATAGTTGCATATTATCAGATGATCTGGTATGTACAGATGTACTATGGGCAACAGCGTTGCTTAACCAGTTTGCAACAAAATTTGTGTGCGCGCGTATCGCCCCTACACGAACTAAACGTATGTGACAGCGGGCGCGGCGTGCAAGCGATTTAACCTTAGCAGTGGTTAAGCGACGCTGTTGCCCATCAGCCAAATTTGGCTCCGAAAGAGGTGCTTCAAAATGTGCGCGCGGGCTTACTTTCTATACGGAATTATTCGGCTTTATGTCACAGCAAAGTTAAATTAATGTTTGGACAGAAAATGACATCATATTATAACACAGACAGCTGTATAAAAGATTACGACTGGTTTTACAAATTAACTTGAAAGATTACAACATCCCATTATCAAGTTCAATGTGTACATAATTTATCATCTAATTCTCATTATTAAAAACTCGTTCACTATCAAGTTTTCTGGGTGCGATTTGGTTGCCATAAAAACAGAACTTCAATGTCACTAACGCAATGTCAATTGTCAATAACGCAGCTCCATAATGCTTGCACGCATGTTGCATGCCGCATGTTGCTTGTTTGCTTGCATGATTGCTTGCTTGAATGCATGCTGCTTGCTCGTTTGCATTTATGATATGTATGTATGAAGCATTCATGTCTGTATGCTTGCATGAGTGCTTGATTGTTCGGATGCATGTATGCTAGCTTGCTTTCATGCATGTGAAATTCATTCTGGTTAAGTTAGTTATATTTATAGGTATAGGTAAGTCAAAATTTATCACAAAAATAATTCGATCAAACCTATGCTGAAAATTTTTATTAATAGAGTCAGTAAAGTAGATTTCCGTGGTTTTGATTACATTACGTTGTGTTTTTCTCTTATTCATTAATATCCCGTATTCATTATTATTTATAATCATTGTTAATAAATTTCATTAATTGCATTACGTCCATACTCTTTATTTTGAAGTATTAACTTTCTTTTTTAACAATCCTTATTTAAAACTCCTTGGTATATCCATGCATTTTATTTTTTTACTTTTTTATCCATGTATGACACCATAAAGCACTCTATCTATCCTTTTCTCACATATCAATTTTACAAGTGTCATCCTTGTCACTTTAGGTATTTCTTTTTCTTTATTATTTTAAAAGTTGGTGTCAGAAATTAAAAAAGTACTTTGCCTCACGCTCGCAGCAAAAATCGATTTTGTTGCGAGTTTTTACGCGCCAAAGGCGCCCTTTTCGTGCTGGAGAGGTGAAAAAATATTTGTTTCTTAAAATAAAAAACTGCATAGCGGCAACTATAGAACGAAATAGTGCATTATTTTTGCCTATTAATAGAATTGATTATCAAAAACAATGGTCCATCAAGTCAAGGGTTGTCACTTTGCATTTTTCCATACAAATAAAAAATATCAACCATGTGGCGCTTTTTGTAACCTTCTAAAAAAACATTTATTAGACACAATGCTTTAATTTTATCTAAACACTAGAATAATCAAATTTTTATTATTTAAATTTAGAATACATAGACATAATTTAACATAAAAATTTTTCGAGACTCGATCCCCCAGTCAAACTATCTTAAATAGTTTTGCGGGACTCATGTTGTAACATAATGTTGTATACCTTGTTTAATAATAAATAAATAAATAATAATAATAATAATTTCAGGGTTTATAATAATTTTCCTTGGTTGTTTTGTATGTATGGTAAACTATCTTTCTACCATATTCGGCTTTATAGGGGTATAATCAAACACCTTGTACACGTGGGAATTAAGAAAGATTTTCCTATATCGTCCCATACAAAAGACATCAACGCGTATTTACACGACTGTCCAAAAAAAGAAGGGTTCATGTACGAGGGTGGATTGATAAGTCCATGACTTTTTAATGAAGAAAGACTTTTTTTCGGAATATTATGTTTTATTTCTGTACATAAACTTATTGTAGCTCTGCGTATTCAGTCTAACGAAGTTCCTACCTCTTTAACCAATTATTTTCTTCTTTCATCGCCTGAAAACTGGTAACTGAAATGAGGGCCCATTTCAGACACCACCTTTTGGCTTGATGAAAATCTTTGCCCACCAAGACATTTATCAAGACATTTATTCATGTTCGGTAGCAGAAAAAATCTTACTGGGGTTGAATCTAGAGAATATGAAGGATTCGCATCTTCATTCGATGAGTTTTGATGTCATGAGTGCCGCTGAGAGGGTCGACAGGGTCATTAAGAAAAGTTAGAAGTCGCTTGAGATTTTGTTTTCAAAAGTAATAATCTTTTGCCGAATTTGAAAAAAATGTAGTGTAAAGATGCCTTAAGGAGTTTCTTTTTAAGACACAAAAATAAATTATGATAAAAAAGTATTTCTTCTTTTCAAAGTCATGGACTTATCAAACCACCCTCGTATGTTTGTATGTATGTGCGTTTATTTATTCCACCATAACTTCTAAATGCCTAAGATTTGGATGTGTGAGGTATCGTTAAAATCCTTACATCACTCCGAGTGACACTGTCTATAAATTGTTTCAAATAGATATGTCGGCTGCATTGACGCGATTAATGTAATTTTTTTTCTTCAGTTATTAGTGTAGTCAAATTAGCAAAAAGATTGGAAGTAATTCGTGTAGTTTTATGTTCATGGAAGCATTAGGAGACATGAATATAAGTTTGCTCTGAGTTTGCACCATTCCTGTTATGTAAATATTAACAATGTCCCAATATATTTTTAAATATAATATCTACAATAACAGTTTCTTTCCATGTTTTGTTCCAATTTTAATTACCTATCATAGCATGCCTAGCTTGCTTAAATCAGATAAAAAGTTACCGAGATAAATGACAAAATCTAAATCTAAGAGGCGCCACCATTGCGACGTCGTAGGTACTTGTCCCACTACTTGCGCATTGCGCGCGCGTTACTGATCATCTAATCACTTATTTATTGTCACTCGCTAAAGTAGTAAAAAATAATGGGATTTTAATGTTAATACCTAACATTAAACGATGTTCCATACATAACAGGAATGGTGCAAACTCAGAGGAAACTTACATTGATGTCTTCTAATGTTAAAATAAAAATTAAAACTATACGAATTACTTCCGATCTTTTTGCAAATTCGACCTAACTTGACTACACTATATTATCAAGAACCTTATATTCATATTATACAATACAGTTATGGGTATTATATTACAATATGGGTATCATTGCCCCCGACTGCAATGACACTTGTTATTTAACTTTTTAGTTAGTTTTTAGCAGGGCATGCAGTCGTGTTTTTAAGAAATTTTTAATATTTTTTTTTGGACGAAAATGTGTAGGTAATGAATAGGAATAATTATCTTTTATGCTCCGAATGAGTATACGTAAAAGTTGACGTAATAGTTAAATTCCAAAACAATTTTTTAATAAAATAAAATGTCGACTTTAAACCAGTGTCCTTTACTCCTAGTTTCATACTTAGCATTCTATACGAGGGTGGATTGATAAGTTTATGACTTTTTAATGAAGAAAGACTTTTTTTCGGAATATTTTGTTTTATTTCTGTACATAATCGTATTGTAGCTAGCTATGCCTATTCAGTCCAACGAAGTTCCTCCCTCTTTAACCCATTATTTTTTTCTTTCATCGCCTGAAAACTGGTAACTGAAATGAGGGCCCATTTCAATCACCTTTTGGCTTGATGAAAATCGTTTCCCGCCAATACATTTATCAAGACATTTATTAATCTTTGGTAGGATAAAAACTGGCACTGGGGTTGAATCTAGACTAATCTAGAGAATAGAAATCTTCATTCGATGAGTTTTGATGTCATGAGGGCCGCCGAGAGGGTCGACAGGGTTATTAAGTAAAGTTAGAAGTCGCTTGAGCTTTTTGTTTCCAAAAGTAATAATCTTTTGCCGAATTTGAAGAAAATGTGGTGTACAGATGCCTTAAGGAGTTTCTTTTTAAGACAGAAAAATAAATTATGAAAAAAAGTATTTTTTCTTTTCAAAGTCATGGACTTATCAAACCACCCTCGTAAAATATAAAACATAATGTATAGGATGGAATATAGAAGGACTGTTCTAATGCTTGTTGATACCTACAATTGCTTACTTCATTTTTGTGTAACACAGTTGCCCTTGATGAGGACAGTTTCCGAGCTGTCCAAGACTTGCGGAAAAATTATAATGCGTTCTCATTCTGAACACGTTCTGCATGACTCTTACGGCTCTTACGGCACATTAATCACTAAGTACTTACTTATAAGTCATCTTAAATTAATCAAATAAGTCGCATAAATGCGATGCGAGTCGTATCGAACCTTTTTCTATCGAATAGGGAACATGCATAAGTCACCGATTTTGATTTTGAGTTTGATCGCTTAGGACACATATAAATACAAGATAGAGCAGAAAAATAAAAAATAAAATATATAGTCAGGTGGGGTAAGTGAAACATACTTTCTTTTTATTTTTATTTAACAAGGTTTAGTAAAGCTATAAAACTCGCAATTAAAGTAGCTGTGTAGGCAATGTACTCCTAATTAAATCAGCCTTTAACGGTATGAATATAAATATCTAAAGACTTGCATTAAGCAACAAAATCACGAAAAGAATATAAAAGCTAAGAAGTGTTTCACTTACCCCTGACAAGGGGGAAGTGAAACAGTGGCCAAAATAGCTTTAAATATTGTGTCCATTTAATTAAAAACAGGACTAAAGGATCATGTTTAACCGTTAATATCCAAAATGTATCAAATTCTCATAAAATAGGGTCCAGTTTTAAAGATTTATCAAAAAAACATCGTGTTTTGCGTTTTGACATCTAATGAATTTCTTTTTGGTTTACTAGCTAGTTTAATGGTCGCAGCGATATCTGTGTTGTATTAAGGGAAGTAATTCGTCATTCCTGCTTTATCGACACATCGCTATGAGAATAAACTACGATAGTTTCTTAAATATGGTTGGGTGTTTCACTTACCCCGGTGTTTCACTTACCCCACCTGACTATAATATTTTAGTTTTATCACATAGGGGAAAATGACGAAATTTTTGGATATAATGCACTTAACAGTCGGATAGAATATCGAATAAGAAATAATATTTTGTATGACACATAATATGTACATAAACGCAATATTTAAGGAGATATTTGAAAATTCTTGGCTAACTCCATAATAATGCGCCTGAAACGTGACATGTGACGTGACAGTTGGCTTTCTCACGCATTATACTTTTGATTTTGATACAAAAAAAAATGATGCATGTTCCCTATTATTAAGGTGGCACCCTGACCGAAAGTGGCACCGTGGTGAATTTTATTTAATACTAGCGACCCGCGACTTCGTCTGCGTGGATAGTATTTTATCTATCCCTCGGGAGCAGTTTCTTTTTTCGGGATGAAAGGTACCCTATGTCCTTCTATGTACCCCTCACAACGTGTGTGTAAAATTTCATGATGATCGGTTCAGTAGTTTAGACGTGAAGGCGTAACAAACAAACAAACAAACGTACTTTCGCATTTATAATATTAGTAAGGATTGTAATTCTAATACTTACAACATTTTAATAAATCTTTACGTGGAATTTTTAGGGCCCATATTCTAGTATTTTTGGACGGTATCATCACATTCCCTCGTAGTCACTCAGTATTCAGTATTCATTTATTGCATATCACATTACATAATGAGGTGGAACATTTAATAAGGTCTACATGTGACGCCCTGCAAGGGCATAGCAATATTAATTTAAAGGGCTATTAATTACTAAATATAACACAAAGGTGATGTCCAAAAATGTATGAGGTCTGGGCCACGTCTTTGTACAGTATACCAAAAAATAGATAAAGACACGATAAACAGTTTCTAATTATTCAATTTCTTTAAAATCACTTTGTTTTCTGGAAGGAACATTAAACAAAATGCAAAAACGCATAAAAAAAGCATCATGGCGGAAGATGTTAACAACTTCTTATACGTCTGTGTTAACAACAACCCACAGCACAGAGTAGGTAGAACTCAATGACAGTGCCAATGGGCGCATTCTGCCAGACAAATCTTTGAGTCATCGATCGCCATAGAGAGTACATTTTAACCATGGAAAGTAAAATATTGATCAATACCGGCAGCTAGACCGCCTATCTCAAAGCGATAGTAATGCTCTATCCGTCCTTGTGCTACACGGTGCATGTATCTTGCGCACGTTGAGGCACGGGTTACTTGCGCGGGTGTACAATGCTATAGAGCTGGACCGCTTTACGTGTTTCCACGGAGCATGTAACCTGCGCAAGTGCTCAACTTGCGCGGGCTACTTGCACCGTGTAGAAACACCCTAAGCACCTACCGCTATACTTTTCATGGTTAAAAATGGCAATCGATGACTCAAAGATTTGTCTGGCAGAACGCGCCCACTGACGGCTTTTTAACGGAGAGTTGCCATATTTGACACTTTATTTCAAGTAAAAAATATTGATCTGTTTTTATTAATAACCATTTAACCATGCATTCTATAAAATTATTTGTATTTTTCTCAGAATCAGTGTATTTTTCTCCATCTTTGAGGGTGGTGTACATAGACGTGGCCCAAATTAGGACATGTCCTTTGAAATAACTCACAAAATTAACATTAAATAATTACTTAATCATACAAAAATTTACATTCAGGGCTAATCATTCTTATTATAATTATCCATTTTATATCGAATAATATAAAAAAATAACATTACGCCATTCATAACATAATATATTACTTACTTATTATTTATTATTTCCCTTACTTTTATTTTATTTATTTTATTTTATTTACTTGATTCTACATATACATATTAATTGAAATCATTTCTATTACTAGTTTTGGATGTTCTTATCTTCAAAAAATTCAATCAATTCGAACCCAAACTCAACTTCAAACTTCAACTCCTCGAAGTAGATAGCAAAACTGCTAAAAGTGGCCGTTTTTGACAACATTTGCTATCTAATTCTAGAATTTACTACGAGGGAAAGTGATACCTTATAAAAATACTAATGGGCCTTAAATTAAATCATTTTCTATTAACAACTTATTAAATAAAAACCACCTTTCGGTGGTATAGCCACCTTAACCATTTGTGCCCGTGACACTGCTGCGTGGCATTTACCATTACCAGTAGTGACAAGTGTCAATCTAAAATACCCTTAGAGTAAGACGGGCCGAAAGCCTTTTGTTGCTCGAAGAAAATACCTATTAAAATTGTGTTCTTTAGTATTTTGACATTGAAAATGTCTTTTCGTTCACTCCAGTATAGGCACCGATTTCACGAAAAAGTGCGATCCCCTTATATCACAGAAGGTTGTGAAGATATGATATTCAAAAAGACTCAAAAGTGTATCGTAAGTGTGTAAACGTGTATTTACAAGAGCTACAAGATGCAAAAAGAATTATTCGAAAAAATAAAAAACTTAAAAAATTATGGCCGAAATAGTGGAAAAAATCTCATTTTTTTCCGATTTTTTGATTTTGGCGCTGGATATTTTGGAAACGAAGAATGATATCAAAATTTTGAGAAAAATTCCTCTGAACAATCTAGTCAGCTACAATTTGAGCCTAAAATAAAGGCGATCGGGTTAAGGGTTTATCTTGTAGCTTAACCTTTAACATTGAACATGTTTTTTCGATCGCTTCAAGGCGATGTCGCACTCTGAGCGAAAATGGGGGCTATACCATTTTCGCTCAGAGTGCGACATCGCCTTGGTGTCGTAAGTTTTAAGGCTACATGAATGGTTGAAGCCTCAAATCAAAAGACGCGTATCAACGAGGGCTACAATATGTAGCGTGTTGGCGTAATTTCGGGAAGCGCGCCGCATTGCGTCGCTGAGTTCACGTAGTTGACTTCAAAATAAATCTTTGTTTTTTTATATCTTAGGTTATAGTTACTACCTTTCGATAAAATAGTAATGTTTATAAAAATGAAATATTTTTATATGAATTTCATACACACGAATCGCAGAGTAAATCCAAAATTGTTCATGGCTTTGCTGTAATTTCAAAGTATTGTAAGTACTAATTCAAAGAAAGGAATATATTTTTATAAAATTAAATTATTAAATTCATTTTCAATGTACCAGAAGGTCGTGAAAGGCACGAGATCTGTGAATTTTTTATAATAATATTAAAGCTAGTTTTTGCGAATTTTTTGTCTGTCTAGCTAGCTATTAAGAGGTTATTAGACCTTCCTGAATAACAGATTCGATATTCAGTCGCTTCTAAACTCAGAGGAGTTTAATTGCATTCAAGAAGGTAGGATCCAATTTAGTATCCGTTTTAAGGATGAAATGGTCTCCGACGTAACGGATGCTAAATCGTACTCTGAATATCGGATCCATTATTCAGGACGGTCTAATACCCGCATTAGCCATTACAAACTACCTACCTAATTAATTATCTGTCATAATAAAAAAAATCGAGTATCGATTTTATATAAAAGGACGTGATTATTTGGCTATCGTCGTCACCCAAGGTCATAACGTCTACATGTTGCAAACAGGTTGGAACCACAACAGGTTTATAGAACAGTCTACAGGGTGCAATCAAAGTCATTGGCATTCTTTTAAACAAAGAATCTAACCTTGATAATGATAACTTTAAGACTGTAAGCAATTTTTTTTTATATTTTACTATTCATTTCATTTTATGTTTTTCTTATTTTTTTTTATGTTTATTTCACCTTGAATTAAGAAATGTTTGTCCTAAAGTTATCAATATCGCGGCTAGATTCTTGGTTTAAAAGAATGTCAATGACTTCGATTTCATCCTGTATATATTGTGATTAATGCTAGGTATATTGGGTGTAAAGGTGACTGCTGATCACAGAATACTTACATTATAATAACGCCCCGATCAAAGTCCACCAACAGAGATTTGTCTCTACACAAAATTATTTGTCTTTTCAGGCAATGCAACTTTCAATGCAGTTTTTACATCAAAAACTCATGTTTTCGCCCTGTGGCTTATATAAGTTGGACTATGAGTTTGTAAGCCAGGTATGTATGCGGTTTATTATTTGCAGGTATTTTTAACCCCCCTTACCCAAACGGCCAACATTCTGTCCGTTTGAACGCTAAGTTTTATAGTAAACTAGCGGCCGCCCGCGACTTTGTCTGCGTGGACAGTTTTTTTGCTATCCCTCGGGAACTGTGAGTTTTTTCTGGATGAAAGGTACCCTATGTCCTTTTTTGTAGCCCTGACAACGTGTATGCAAAATTTCATGATGATCGGTTTAGTAGTTAGGACGTCTGGCAACCCTGGCCGATACACTTGTCAAATAAACCAGTTGATATTTTAATTAAATTAAATTGTTTAAACTTAGCAATTTCTTTAATAAGTAGTGCTTAAATTGTTCTTTACTGTATAAATAGTCGTGAAAAGTGTTATAAGTACAATCGGTGTGGTATAAATTGAAAAACAAGTGATCTCAAATTTGTAACGGCGGGGCGGCATCCAAATGTCACTGGAGAAGATATAAAAAGCGAATAAACTTCGTAGAAGAAACGACAATTTGTGATCTGCTGCATATTAAACCGGGGGAGTACTTTTATTCCTTAATTTTAGTTATTAATAGGTACCCATAGGTATAGGTTATATGGGAAAATATCAAGTCAAAACTTTGTGACTGAATTGAATTTGCTTATACCTACCCTACCTAAAACCACAGTGGCGGATTGTTTCCCAATTTAAACTAATACATTGACCATTCCACTTGTACAAAACTCACTAATAGTGAGTAACGTCACAACTCAATACAATCTGGCACAGTTATAACCTCTCTTTACTTGACAATTCGTGGAAGTAATGTAGACGGTGGCTACTATTGTCACAGACATTCGATATACTGTTACACTTCACAAGCATTATATTTGTACATAAACACGTCAGATCTACTTCACTTTTAAACAATAATTTTGGGCAACCATTCTGCTCCTTTTCTTACAATATAACTTAGTTATATAGGTATAATATTGTTCAGGTATTAATTAATTTTCATTCTAGACTATCAGTCACTCAGTTTTAACTTCATTTAAGTATAGTTTAAGTATAGATAGGTACCTACATTTGTTTACTAAATTCATAGGAACTGACTGACTTATACATTAAAAAGAAAGGTTTGACCTTGCTTTTATAGTCAAAGTTGATACCTAGTAATAGATAAACCTTTGCTACAATTGCACATCAAATCTATTATAAATAATAAACATATGTTATAATTTACTGCCCTCACTTTGCTTAACTTAGTTTATTATTTATTTATTTTTATTTCTTTTTTTGTAACATAGGAATCACACTGACAACTTGTAATAATATTTGATTATTGATCACTTATTGTATACTTGCAGTGATTGCGGATTGCAAGTTCCATCTAGCTCAATAACAACATGATGACCCGTAAGGCAACTGCAAAGGATGTGGAGATCAAACTCAAAATGGCACTAGAGGATTTGAAGGCAGCCAAAGAGCTAAATGACACCTTATTGCTGGAACGTGAAGACAGTGAACGCGAGATTCTTAAGACCATATCCCGGAACACTGACCTCAAGAATGAGCTTGCTGAAGTTCATACAAAGTATTCTGAGATTGTAGATAAATACAACCAGATGCAATTGTATATAGAAAAATTTAGAGAATGTCACTACACTCATGAACAGGCATTGAGTCGCATTACCGACCTTGAAATTAGTTTGTCTCTTGCTCAAAAGACCATTTTAGAGTTAGAAAAAGAAAATAAAACTTTTGTAGAAGAGAAGCATTCTCAAAGCCTGTTTAGCGAGTTACATCAATGTGATTCTGCAATATATTATGACAATTCAACCTTGGCATGTAATAACTATAATGACAAATCTGTTGTCATTAGAAATAATTGTCAACTTAATAGTGGAAAGAAAATCAAAAAATATATCCGCTTAAATAGATATATTAAGAAAACTCAAAGGTTGATAAAAAGACAAAATTATTATAGCCAATTTTCAAAGCTGAGGAAAGAGCGTAAGCAATTATTAGGGCAATTAGATGTAATTAATAGGGCATCATGTAATAACAGTAAAGAATGTGAAAAGGTAAATAATCAATTAAGTGAAAAAATTGATAATTTGGAACTTTCACTCAGGGAAATGTACAATAATTTAAGTGATTTTTCTCGCAAACAGCTAAATTACCAAAAGCTAGCTGCAAATGACATGATTGACATGTGTAACTATAATACAGACCGGTTCGAATCCCTTGGCAAAAAACAGAATTGTAGCTGTTTTAACCAAAATACTGTTGTTGTAAGACAGCAGTGTGATGCAGTTGTCCAGGATGCCCCAGAGCACTTACCTACCCACTCAGTGTGTGAGCTTAAAGTTTCTGATAATAACCCAACTCACTTAACTACCCACTCAGTATGTGAACCAGAACCAGAGGTCTCATACACTTGTAACGATTTGAAAAACTCAACAAAAAATAATCGATCTTCTGATAAAAACTGTTGTGAAACAATTATGTTCTGCGATGAGATGGGTAAGAATTTAGGCCAATTAATTCAAAAACACACCAAGGAAAACATAATTAATTATTGTATGCCTGGGTCAACTTTGGATGACTTGATGAGAATTATTGTTAAAAAAACATTTAATAAAAACACTAATTTGATAATTTTGATAGGAAATAGGGGTAATGTGAACAAACACCAACTGATAGCTTATTGTAATTCCTTAATGTCTTTAAAAGTAAAAAAAGTGATTTTGTTCACATTCCCTTATTGCAAAAGTGTGTCACAAATGGAAAATAACTTTAGGTATCAGTTGAACGTAACATTGAATACGGTAGCATTTCATAATAGTGAACAGCTACACATAATTGACATCAATAAATTATTTAATAGTTTTTACTTGACAAAAGATAAGTTCTATCTGCCTAGTTCTTTTAGGAGACAAATAGCATTATCGCTATCTTTTTATTTTAAACATTTAGCCAATAATCTGGCTAGTAAAACAACTGCTTTTATTGAGCAGTCAACTATTGACATTAGTCATTCAACTTTGGAATCTGTTCCAAATAAAAATAATTATAACATTTTACTTAGTTCAAGTAATAATAATGTTTCACATTTAAATTACCATCTAGGACAATAGAGGCGTCCTCTAGCCCTGACTTAACAATAGAAAAGCCAAAGTGTTTAAGAATTGTACACCAAAATATGCAAGGCTTTTCTGGCAAAGATTTAGAAATAAGCTTATTCTTAAACTCTGAAGATATTGATGTGTTATGTGTTACTGAGCATTGGTTGAAAAAGCACGAATTACTTTTAAGTTTAGATAATTATAAAGTTGTTAGCTCGCTTAGTAGGAAATCTACTATAAGAGGGGGTTCACTTATTATTCTACACAATAGTTTACAATGTAAAGAGCGTAGAGATGTAGTATCCCTCTCAATTGAACGAACCGTTGAGTTATCGTGCGTGGAACTTGATCAAATAATTATAGTATGCGTATATAGACCCCCCAAAGCGAATTACTCTGAGTTTGAGTCCACTATGGAGGAAGTTTTAAAAATAACTTGTAGGAAGAATAAAAAAGTCGCAATTTGCGGAGATTTTAATGTCGACATCTTAGACCCTAAAATAGCCAAACTGTCAAGTAGGTTCATAAACCTATTTAAATCATTTAATTTGCTACATATCTTTAATGAACCAACGCGTATCACACCCACATCGGCAACCTGCTTAGATAATATTTTCTGTAACTGTAATGTCATTGAAAAATCAATTTTAAATTGTATTAAATCCGACCATAGTGGACAATTAGCCTCCATTGAGCACCATCATGTTCCGCCTAAACGGGAAATAATGTGTAGGCCAGTAAAAAAACACTGTATTGAAAAATTCAGAACCAATGTCACAAGTAAAATTGAAACATTACCAGAACTAAATTTTGAAGCCAATAACCTATATAATCATTTATTTAGCATAGTTCAAACTGAATTTAGTAAAACTTTTAAACAAAAAGTCATCAAATGTAATGATAGTACGAAATTTAGTGACTGGGCCACACCCGGCATATATAAGAGCAGAAGGAAATTATACGAACTTTATGCAGAGAAAGCTACTTCTAGTGATCCTAACTTCATTGAATTTGTCAAGAAGTATTCACAAACATTCAGAGAAGTCTGTATCTTAGCAAAGTCCAAGTACTTTGCAAATAAAATTAAATTAGCAGACAATAAAATTAAGGCTACTTGGAATATTATTAACAAAGAAACGGGCAAATCAAAATCCAATATAAATTCCTTCTGTTTAAAAACTGGTGATCAAACTTTTGAATCTGACAATGAGGTCGCTAAAGTTTTTGAAGATTTCTTTGCTAGAATACCTGTAGAAACTACCAGTACTCTTAGTGCTTGTCCCAACATCGCTGTCTCCCTTCTGGAGTCTAGTGTTGATAAGTGCAATGAAAGTTTTTCCTTTAAATATATAAATAGTGCAGATATCATTAAAGCTTTTAAAACAATTAATGTTAAAAAAACAGAAGATCTTTGGGGCATGTCAACAAGCATAATTAAATCAATAATTGATATACTAGCCCCTTATTTGGCTTTTATTTTTAACAAATGTATTGACGAAGGGGTCTTTCCTGATCTAATGAAAAATAGTAAATTGATTCCTCTTTTTAAATCTGGGGATAAAAGTGACCCAGCTAACTTTAGGCCAATATCTATACTACCAGCACTTAGTAAAATATTTGAAAAAATTATATATTCCCAATTATTAGATTACTTCACATACAATAATATACTTCATAAAAATCAGTTTGGTTTTTCCAAGGGTAAAAGTACTACTGATGCTGGAATTGCACTTCTCAAACATATTCTTGATGCTTGGGAAGAAAAGCAAGATGTAATTGGCATTTTCTGTGACCTTTCTAAGGCATTCGATTGCGTTGATCATCAAACACTATTAAAGAAGCTAGAACATTATGGTGTCTCTGATAAATCAGTTAGTCTTATGAAATCGTATTTGTACAATAGAACTCAGAAAGTAGTGATTAATAGAACTGAATCTACTGGAGCCCCCATCAATATGGGTGTGCCACAGGGATCAATATTGGGCCCATTGCTGTTTCTAATTTATATAAATGACCTTCCCAACTACGCGAATAATTTATGTGAAACAGTGCTATTTGCGGATGATACTTCTTTAGTTTTTAAAGTAAACAGAGGTAATAACTGTTCGGACGAAGTAAATAGTGCCCTCTCTAAAGTTTCATACTGGTTTAATAGTAATAATTTAGCACTTAACCCCAAAAAAACTAAATGTGTTAAATTCTCATTACCTAATGTTGAGCAGACAAAATTAAATATTAATTTGAATGACGATGAAGTCGAGTTTATCGAGAGCACAAAATTTCTAGGTATCACACTAGATTCTCGACTGCAATGGGATCCACATATTGAAGCCTTGTCAAGTAGACTTAGTTCAGCGGCATTCGCTGTTAAGAAAATAAGGCTTTTAACTGATATTGAAACGGCAAGGTTAGTATACTTTAGTTATTTTCATAGCGTAATGTCGTATGGACTGCTATTGTGGGGCTCAGCTGCCAGTATTGAAAATATTTTTGTACTCCAAAAAAGAGCTGTTCGCGCCATATACAATCTACGGCGGAGAGATACTTTGAGAGAAATGTTCAAAGAAATAAATATTTTAACTTTGGCAGGCCAATATATTTATGATAATTTAGTTTATGTAAGGAAACACTATGATTCATTTGCTAAGAACAGCAATATTCACCAGTTCAATACAAGAAATAAAGATAAACTTGCCGTTCCAAGATTTAGGCTTGCAAAAACTAGAGGTTCATTTATGGGGAAAGGCATAGCCTTTATTAATAAAGTTCCACAACAAGTGATTGATCCTTTGCATGAATTTAAAAACCATGTTAAAAAAACGCTCATGGGTAAAGGTTATTATAAAGTAGATGATTATCTTAAAGATCTAAATGCGTGGAAATGATGTAACACATAACTTGCTAATAAGTACTTTGTTGAAGTAATATAATAAGTCTATGTTGTTGCCAATAATCCTGTCACCCTGTTGTAATTTTCTGGTAACGATATATTAAAGTTTGTAAATATCGTTACTTATGGCTGTTACAGCTGATAAGTTTCTTGCGCCCGTTCTTCTTGTCAGCTAAAAAAGTCTGGAACGGGTGGTAGGAAAATATAGACGATTCAAAAGTACTTAATAATTAAGTTTATTTGAATAAAGCTTATTTGACTTTGACTTTGACTTTGACGTGAAGGCGTAACAAACAAACAAACGGACTTTCGCATTTATAATAAAAAATAAATAAATTAAAAAATATTAAAAACACGACTGCCCTGCCAAAACGAACTAAAAAGTTAAACAACAAGTGTCATTGCAGTCGGGGGACCTTATCATGGAACAATTTTTGATCAAAGAGGTCTCCCGACTGCAATGACACTTGTTGTTTAACTTTTTAGTTCGTTTTGGCAGGGCAGTCGTGTTTTTAATATTTTTTAATTTATTTATTTTTATTTTACACATTTTAGTGACATAGTATATAGTTTTGAAATGTGCTCATCAAGGCCTTTCATTTGATGCCCATATTGTAATAATAGAAGAAAAAAATTTTTTTTTCACATTTGAAAATGGCGTCGTACAGTCGTTTGATTTTTTCTAAAAAAAATATAGCCAGTGTCACTCGGGATGTTGTAAGGATTCTAACGATACCCCATTTATCCAAATCAGTTCAGGCATTTAGAAGTTATGGCGGAATAAAGAAACTCACATACCCACAAACATACATGAACCCTGAACACATAACACTCTTTTTGCTTTGGGCAGTCGTGTAATTAGTAAGGACTACAAAATTACGTGCCCTAAGCTTATCAATACATCAAAGAATATGATTTACATGACTTTGCGACATTGTCAATTGCTTATGTTTATTCTTTAAAAGTTAGCGTAGCGTTCAAACGGAAAGAATATTGGCCATCGATATTGGGCATTTTCGTAGGGGGGTTGGATAGAGTCCTTCAGTCGCATACATCAATATTTTCTACACAATTTGTAGAAAATATTATGTGCTGCTGCTGGCACGCTGAAGCGCTTACCTCACAGTTAATCAAATCTATGATCACGATTACACATAATATAAGCACAATAGGTACTTTCATCGCTTGTATGTGTGGGAAATTTCCCTCCAGTGAAGGGGAAAATAGCTTCTGCCTGAAATCTTACATCGAATTATCTACTTTTAAATGTTATTTGCTTAGATTAATAAGACCCAGATACCTAGTCCGCGTCCGTATGGTGAGGCAACTCAAACTGAGCCAGAATGGCTAAGTATGACTATTCGGCCCGCCATTTCTCAAGTGATATTCGTGTCGAACACAACTCCCGAAAATTTCAATAAAAATGAGGGTTTGCGCAATGAACGGATGTCACAATCAGGTCACATTACATCGAAAAAACACTAGAAAGATTGTAGATAACATTTCACGTCTAATTAACGTGTTTTCACTTACATTTTTACGTAAATCATTCATCAAAAATAACTATATTTGTCACTTCATATTTTATGAAAATGTTGCCAGTACGGGGAAAAAATTTCCCCCGCATTTACTTAGTTGATCAATTAAAAAAGCTTTTTAAAAAAAGTAAAACCTCCTTTAAAAACCTTAAAAAACAGCTCTATAAAAAGCAAGAAATAATTTTCAAATCGATTAATTAAAACACGTCTATTGAAGTCGGGTGGAGCTGGAAGTATTTTTTTTATACTTATTGTGATGTTTATATTCTAAAAGCCCCACCCGACTTCAATAGACGTGTTTTAATTAATCGATTTAAAAATTATTTCTTGCTTTTTATAGAGCTGTTTTTTAAGGTTTTTGAAGGAGGTTTTACTTTTTTTAAAAAGCTTATTATTTTAAACTTTTTTGTGGTAGGTATGTAAGCGATGATTTTATAAAATAAAACGTTGAGTATAATGTTTCACATTTTTCAATGGTAAACCCCGAGTAACTTAATGTCCACAGGTGTTCCGTTGGGTCTTCGCAGTTCAAATCTAGTTCAGAATGTCCTTGACAATAATAAACCTACCAATATTTCAATCACTGTACAGTTCCTATTTGATTTTGAGGAGTTCCCTCGTGTATCTTCAAAATCCAAAGTCCAATACCAATGAAAATAATATGGAATCATTCTTAAGGTGTCTTCTTTCAAACAAAAAAAGAATTGTCTAAATCGGTTCATAAACAAAAAGTAATGGTTGAAAGTCGGTCTCAATTCATATAAAATGGTAACGAAAACGACAGTATTTTCAAGATTACTTGAAAACTACTAAACCGATTTCAAAATTTCAAAAAATGGGACCAACTTGGGAACAAACCTCATGTTATAACGTTTGAATCGTTTCAATCGGTTCAGCCGTCTTCGAGTAATCGGTGTACATACATATATAAAAAAAAATATACGCGACGAATAGATAACCTCCTCCTTTTCAAAGTTTTTGAAGTCGGTTAAAAATATAAAAATCCAAGATGGCGGCCAACTTTTTTGTTTGTGGGCCGATTTTGATGAAACTTCAATTTCAATTTATTGCATTCCACAATGTTATCAAGATGGTAGGTATACATAGATAAAAAATATAAGATGGTGGCCAACTTTTTTGTTTGTGGGCCGATTTCGATGAAACTCGGTTCGGAGTAGTATTTTAACAAGGAAACAGCAACGCAATGTTAAAAAAAATCCAGGATGGCATCTAAATTTTTGTTTGTGCCTGATATCCGACATATATATCTTAACCGAGTTTCATCAAAATCAGCCCACAAACAAAAAAGTTAGCCGCCGTCTTGGAATTTTTATATTTTTAACATGCGTTGCTGTTTTCTTGGAAAAATAGTGCCCTAAATCAAGTTTCACTAAAATCGGCCCGTAAAACAAAAAAGTTTGCCGCCATCTTGAACTTTTTATATTTGGAACATTGTGTTGCTGTTTTTTTGTTAAAATAGTACCCCGAACCGAGTTTCATCAAAATCGGCCCACAAACAAAAAAGTTGACCACCATCTTGGATTTTTATATATTTTTAACATTGCATAGCTGTTTTTTGTTAAAACATTGCCCCAAATCGAGTTTCATAGAAATCGGCCCAAAAACAAAAAAGTTGGCCACCATCTTGGATTTTTTATATTTTTTTTAACATTGCGTTGCTGTTATCTTGCTAAAATAGTACCTCGAACCGAGTTCCATCGAAATCGGCCCACAAACAAAAAATTTAGCCGCCATCTTGAATTTTGTATATATTTAACATTGCGTTGCTGTTTTTTTGTGAAAATAGTGCCCTGAACCGAGTTTCATCGAAATCGGCCCACAAACAAAAAAGTTGGCCGCCATCTTGGATTTTTTATATATTTAATATTGCGTTGCTGTTTTTTTGTTAAAATAGTACCCCGAACCAAGTTTCATCAAAATCAGCCCACAAACAAAAAAGTTGGCCGCCATCTTGGATGTTTTATATTTTTAACATTGCGTTGCTGTTATCTTATTAAAACAGTACCTCGAATCGAGTTTCATTGAAATCGGTCCACAAACAAAAAAGTTGACCGCCATCTTGAATTTTTTATATATTTCACATTGCGGTGCTGTTTTTTTGTGAAAATAGTGCCCTGAACCGAGTTTCATCGAAATCGGCCCACAAACAAAAAAGTTGGCCGCCATCTTGGATTTTTTTTATATTTAATATTGCGTTGCTGTTTTTTTGTTAAAATAGTACCCCGAACCAAGTTTCATCAAAATCAGCCCACAAACAAAAAAGTTGGCCGCCATCTTGGATGTTTTATATTTTTAACATTGCGTTGCTGTTATCTTATTAAAACAGTACCTCGAATCGAGTTTCATTGAAATCGGTCCACAAACAAAAAAGTTGACCGCCATCTTGAATTTTTTATATATTTCACATTGCGGTGCTGTTTTTTTGTGAAAATAGTGCCCTGAACCGAGTTTCATCGAAATCGGCCCACAAACAAAAAAGTTGGCCGCCATCTTGGATTTTTTTTATATTTAATATTGCGTTGCTGTTTTTTTGTTAAAATAGTACCCCGAACCAAGTTTCATCAAAATCAGCCCACAAACAAAAAAGTTGGCCGCCATCTTGGATGTTTTATATTTTTAACATTGCGTTGCTGTTATCTTATTAAAACAGTACCTCGAATCGAGTTTCATTGAAATCGGCCCACAAACAAAAAAGTTGACCGCCATCTTGAATTTTTTATATATTTCACATTGCGTTGCTGTTTTTTTGTGAAAATAGTGCCCCGAACCGAGTTTCATCGAAATCGGCTCTCAAACAAAAAGTTGTCTGCCATTTTGGATTTTTATATTTTTAACATTGCGTTGCTGTTTTCTTGTCAAAATAGTGCCCCAAATCGAGTTTCATCAAAATCGGTTCATAAACAAAAAAGTTCGCACCATCTTTAATTTTGACATTTTTAGCATTGCACAGTCGACATCTTATTTAAAAAAAATATATAATATATAGACTTTCTGTTTAAACCCTAGCCCATCTCTAGTTTTGACAAGCAAACTCTAGTTACATGTAAATGGTGAAATCTACACAATCGCAACTCTAAGTACGACGATGGTTTCAATTTCCCTACTTTTAAGGGAAAATTTCATGTACTGGTAACATTAGTTTTTTGCTGTGTGCGTTTCGTCGAGCGTAAACACAAGCACCTTACGCACACATAAATTTCATTTTTGCCTCACTTTTGACAGACCGCCTTTTAGGATACTATCATTCTTGGCTTTATTATTCTAAGGTTATTTGAGCACTCCATAGATCTAGGTTGTAGCCAATCAAATTTGTTCTTTAAATAACATTACATACGAGTATGGCTAGGAGCCACAGACTATACAACAAGTCTAGGAGCTTAGAGCAATGGGGAAAGAAAAAAAAAACAAAAGAAGTTCTGCACTAAAATTCACAGATCAAAGAAAAAAAATACTTCTTTTGAATGTTGGATTCACGCAACGTCCGAGCAATTTTTAGAATCACTGTGAAAATCCCAGTAAGTAGGTATATTTCGGACAAATAGGGAATATTCATATTTTTTTTTTATCTTAATCAAAAGTATAAAGCGTGAGAAAATTAACTGTAATATTAAAACTTTTCTCTTGCGTTTTTTTCTCGTGATATAGTTACTTGAAGTTAGCGCGCAGCAGCACCCGCCGAAAACGCTCCATACAAAACGGTGACGTCACATATCACGTTTCAGGTGTGTTTCGGCGCGTTTAATATGGAGTTAGCCAATAATCTTCAATTACTTATCTCCCTACATTTTGCGTTTAAGTACATATGTGTCATACAAAATATTGTTTCTTATTCGATATTCTATCTGACTGTAAAGTGCATTATATCCGAAAATGATAAAAAAAACGTTATTTTCCCCTGATTTCATCGTGTGATAAAGCTAAAATAATACATTTTTTTTTTAATTTTTCCTGTTCCATCATGTTTTTATAAGTGTCCGCAGCGATCAAGCTCAAATTCATCAAAATCGGTGACTTATGCATATTCCCTATTAGAAACTTGAATGATGACTCATCTTTAGTCTGATTGGTCAGAATATGATTCTTAAAAAGAAGACTGTCACCAAAATAAAGCGCAAGCCGAGCGAGCGATATGCCAGAACCCAACTTTTGAGTACCCCTTTTGCGACACTGAGGTAAAAATAAACATAAAGACAGACAATGACAAGAACCATATTAGTCACAACAATAATAGGACCTTCTAATAAGAATACCCAAGATGTCCATCCGGTCAGACTCAAAAATACCTAAGTACTCAAATAGCGTCCCACTTACAAACTGGGCGCTTATTTTGCACAAAGTAAGTGATAAAAGATGTGTTGTTGTACAAAATAATCTTATTTTAAAATAAGTTAATAAATAATATGGCAGTTTGTACAAAATAAGAGGTGATTATGTGCAAAATAAGCGCCAAGTTTGTAAGTGGGACGCTATTTGAGGTGCCATTTTTGCGTAGGTACTGTTTTAGTTCGTGAAGCGGTTTTTAGGTACAGCGGTTCCCGAATGGGGTTCCGCGGAACCCTGGGTTCCATAAGAGGCTCTCAGAGGTTCCGCAAAAATTCAAGAGTTTATAAATTCAGGATATATATCTACCTACTTATCTTTTTGATTTTACTGAATAAATATTGTATATCTTAAAAGTCCTTCTTTTAAAGTCAAACTAACTTACAAGATTTGAATACTAAGCCAAAACGCCTCAGTACAATGTTAGAGTTAGTTAAGTTGCCCAAAAACAGTGAATCAAAAAGGGTTCCGTAGCCAAAAGAATTCGGGAACCGCCGATTTAGGATAATCTTGATCGAAGCATAGGACGCAAAAAATGTAGCCGTAGCCAATGAACATTTTCTGAATCCTAAATATTACTCGGACGATTGAAAAAATCTTACATCCATATTCACAAACATTACTATGATATCTCACAGTACCCGCGAACGCACAACGTCCCACGAACCAATCGCATGTAATACGTAAAACAAACGAACTAATCACAGAGCTTTATTTCAACGCAGTGCGTTC
This sequence comes from Agriphila tristella, assembly GCA_928269145.1. Lineage (NCBI taxonomy): Eukaryota > Metazoa > Arthropoda > Insecta > Lepidoptera > Crambidae > Agriphila > Agriphila tristella. The sequence continues at coordinate 20,535,825 of OV743436.1, read as the reverse complement.
GCGTAATCAAGGGTCGTTTGAGTGCTGTTTGTGAATACGGGTGTTGGATTCTAATTATCGGCGGGCTGATTATCTAATTAAAAACCACCTAGCGACTGGTTGCAGTTCACAAATGATCGTGATCCATTGCTACTTCTTTTTGGGTTAAAAAAAACATACCAAAGAAAAGTGGCAATGTATGTCAAATGCAACCGGTCGCTAAATAGTTTCTTTTAAGATAATCAGGGTGCGGGACATTTACAGACATACTAGGATTATTACAAAGATCCGATTTGTACGAATGTCCTACGACATATGCATAATAAAATTAAGCAATATTCATACATAATGAATGACTCATCATCGGATAAAAGCCATAACCATACCCTTAATATGTCTATCTAGACATAAGGGTATGGTTATGGCTTATACTTATACTTACCTAACCTTACCTACAGTTACGATTTCTTGCACACTTTTACACTAGGAATGAACCTAGTACTTTGCTTTCACTAAGAAAGTAGGTAAATTACAATGTCTTAATGCTGCAATTTATTTAATTATACAATTAATATAATAACTTGTTTTTTTTCATTTCCTCTGTTTACTGCAAAAGCTTCTACTCAACTAACGTGTTGATAAGGGTATGGGTTTTACAATAAAATAAACAAAATTGAAATGTAACATTATTTAAGTACGTAGTACATATTCTGTGGTAGTACCACAGAATAAAATAATAATAGTACTGCGTTTAATACTATACGTGGTTATTTTTTAACACCCAGGACAGGGCTGTCTCAATATTAAGTGGAATAAAAAAAAAAACTCCCCAGGAAACCTTCTCACAAAATATCCTATAAAGCTTCTTTGAATTTGACTTTGACTTTGAGACTTGAGTTTGACTCCACTTACACGGACTCTTCGTGATAAGACGATGAATTAATTCAGACCGGACGCATGTTATCAGTTGATACAATTTTTTCTTCAACTTTCAACTTGAATGGGCTTAAGCTAGGGTTTCCTAGGATGACGGTGCCGTCATATTACGGCCGTAATTTAGCGGCGTAGAACGTTGTCTATGTAAACAAACGGCCGTAATATGACGTTGATCATTAGTTAAGCTATGGTTTTCTAGGATGTCGGTGCGACATTCTAGGAAACCATAGCTTAACTAATGATTTCAGAATTAACAAAAAAATAACCATGGCTTTTCTTTCTTTTGTATAACCTTTATCAAGATAACTTTAAAATTTTCCAAGTTTGTTTTATTTTCTTACTTTACAATATGATAAAATAAAACTAGGTAACTTCCAATGATACTTTTTTAAAACATCGCCTCATCATCTTTGATCATCTAATCTATTCACTCACTACGACTTTAAAAACTGGAATAAACTGCGCGTTGTTCAGATGATAAACGCAGTCATGCCATTAATAAAATAAATTTTAAATAAATATTTGATTAGGTATTACTTTGAATGGCATTTAGATTGGTCCAGAAAGTTGCTTCTGCGTTTCGGCCTGTATAACCTGTTTAATAATCTTTTATAGTTTTAATTGGTTTTAATATTTTATCAGCCAGAGGTTTTGTCGTTCCAGTCATTAGATAATTTTAATTTTTTTATAGGTAAACATTTAAATTTAATTTTTTTAAATTTAGCTTTTAGGGCCATAAACCGAGCTATAACAAACGCGTGCAGTGCAATCTATATATATAAAACCTTTTTAAAAAAAGGAAAACCTCCTTCAAAAATCTTAAAAAACAGATCTATAAAAAGCAAGAAATAATGTTCAAATCGATTAATTAAAACACGTCTATTGAAATCGGGTGGAGCTGAAAGTATTTTTTTACTTATTGTATTGTTTATATTTTTAAAGCCCCACCCGACTTCAATAGACGTGTTTTAATTAATCGATTTGAACATTATTTCTTGCTTTTTATAGATCTGTTTTTTAAGATTTTTGAAGGAGGTTCTCCTTTTTTTAAAAAGGTTTTTTATTTTAATTTTTTTGTGGTAGGTATGTAAATAGATCTGTTTTTTAAGATTTTTGAAGGAGGTTTTCCTTTTTTTAAAAAGGTTTTTATTTTAATTTTTTTTTTATAATATAAAACGTTATAATGTTTCACATTTTTAATGGTATACCCCGAGTAACTCAATTTCCACGAATTCCGCTGGGCCTTTGAAGTTCAACGCTAGTCCAGAACGTCCTTGACAATAGAATCAGATAGGTACTTAACTTGTTTTTGATTGTCATAAACCTACCAATATTTCAATCACTGTACAGTTCCTATTTGATTTTGAGGAGTTCCCTCGTGTATCTTCTAAATCCAACGTCCAATACCAATGAAATTAATATGGTATCATCCTTAAGGTGTTTTCTTTCAAATAAAAAAAGAATCATCTAAATCGGTTCATAAACAAAAAAGTAATGGTTGAAAATCCGTCTGAATTCATATAAAATGGTTACGAAAACGACAGTATATTTTCAAGATTACTTGAAAACTACTAAACTGATTTCAAAATTTCAAAAAATGGGACCAACTTGGGAACAAACCTCATGTTATAACGTTTGAATCATTTCAATCGGTTTAGCCGTCTTCGAGTAATCGGTGTACATACATATATAAAAAAAAAATATACGCGACGAATAGATAACCTCCTCCTTTTCAAATTTTTGAAGTCGGTTAAAAATATACGCGACGAATAGATAACCTCCTCCTTTTCAAATTTTTGAAGTCGGTTAAAAATTCAAAGTCCTGACTGACTGACTGAGTGAGATATCAACGCACAGCCCAAACAGCTGAACCTAGAGACTTGAAATTTTGCATACGGATACCTTATACAGTGCAGGCATCCACTAAGGAAGGATTTTTGAAAATTCCATCCCTAAGGGGATGAAATAAGGGATGAAAGTTTGTATGAAAGTCCCTCAGTTTTGAAGCTAGAATCTTAAAATTTTGTGTTTAGGCTGATGATTGAAAATAAATAAATATGTGTCTCAGCGTTTTACAAAATTCTACTCCCGAAGGGGTGAAAAGGGGGATGAATTTGTGTTTAGAAGTCAATCCTTTATTTTGGAAGTAAAAATCGCTAAATTTGTAATTTAGGCTTACGGATTGAAATCTAACGCAACGTATATTGTTATTGGTCGAATTTCAATCCCTATGGGAATGAATTGGGGGTGCAATGGGGTAAATAAACCTAAAAATAGATATGGATGTCGTTATTGGGGTTTTCTGGGATGACGATTGCGAAAAAAACATTTATTTTGAAGTCCAACACAGTGGACATGATTTAGTTCCTAAAGGGGTGAAAATGGGGTTCAAATTTTGTATGGAAAAAGAATATAAAATAGACAGTACAACTTTAAACTTCGAAGGAGCACGTCTAAAAATAAATAGACAAACATATATTTTGTGATTTTGTAAATCAACCCCTTAGGGAGTAAATGGGATAAGTAAATAAAAATCGATATGGATGTCGTTCTTGAGGTTTTATGGGATGGTGATTGCGAAAATAACATTTATTTTGAAGTCCAACACGGTGGACATGATTCGGGAAGCGGAACGGGAACGGAAACGGGAACGGGAACAGGAACCCAATTCTGATTATTGTAATAAACTAGCTTCCGCCCGCGACTTCGTCCGCGTGGATATTAGAGAAAATCCTTAGGAAACCTTCAACCAGGTTCCAACCAGCCGTTTTTACGCGATTAGGCGGGTCCCCACCAAGCGAGCAGCCTCGTGCGAGGCCCGCCACACACGGCAAACGTCTTGCCTCGCGAGGCAGCGCGCTTGGTGGGGACCCGCCTAATCGCGTAAAAACGGCTGGTCGGAACCTGGTTGAAGGTTTCCTAAGGATTTTCTCTAAATTCCACGCGGACGAAGTCGCGGGCGGAAGCTAGTAATATATAAAACACTAGTTGGTTATAGAATTACGTTCATGCGCATTTGGTCCACTTGGTCCACTTCGCATTTGGTCCATTTGGCGGAACGTCCATTTCGCGGAATGCACTGCTATCTTTGAATTTAGCACCCCATAAAATGGGTTCGGCATGATAACACTCAATCAACACAAGTTCCTGCTCGTTCGTCCAAGTGAATTCCATTTTGATGCAAATAAAAAACCTCACGGCACGGCACTGTTTTCACGCGCGTGTGTGGATGCACTTGCGTTCACGGGAGGTTCACGAACCGCGAACCCTTTGAAGCGGGCGCATTAGACGTGCATTAATTAATGCGACTTGTGCTTGCAATCTTGCATGAACTTGTTTGATTCTTCACCAATATGAATACGAATGTGAATGATAAACATTACTCAGTTGTTTCCGGGATTTCAAAGAAGAAAAGTGAATCTCTATAAGTGTTGGCCAGTGACGGAATTTGTTTTCAGGCTTTCGAAAAGTAAAGTGAATCGATATAAGGTGTTTGCCATCGTTTTCCCGCAGATACACGTTGTTAACAAATAGACCAGGTACTTGTTAACAACGTTTTCCGTTATCTGCGGGAGTATTTTTAAGTATTTTAAAGTGATGTACGTGCGTTTTGTATGTAAAGGCCAAATTTTTTTTCGTAATCGATAAGTAAATACCGTTTAGTTCTGTTTGACATAAGAAAATGTCAGGAATGATGATCCCGCACATTGACATGAAGTTTATAATTTTATTTTTGGCTTATCTTATTTAATTTTTATTGTAAAAAAATGGAAATAAAAGAAATCTAACCTACCTGTGATATGAGAAAGGAATATTCATGTTTTGTTCTTAGTAAGTATTTTTGTAATGTTTGCGTAAGTAAGTACACGTATTAAAAATTTAATACCTACTGTACTTACTTGTACTTCCACTATATACCCATATTTAATCCATAAAAGAACAGAAAGTTGAGGAATATTAAACTTTTATTCTAGCTCTACTTTGATTTCATTGCAATAATTTATCCGACTAATAGGTATTATAAATGCGAAAGTTTGTGGGTTTGGATGTTTAGATATTTGGATGTATAAATAAAATAAGCAAAAAATAAAATTATAAACTTCATGTCAATCTGCGGGATCATCATTCCTGCGAACATTTTCTTATGTCAAACTGAACTAAACGGTATTTACTTATCGATTACGAAAAAAAAATTGGACTTTACATACAAAACGCACGTACATCACTTAAAAATACTTAAAATTAGTTCATTTAACAAAGTAAACAAAATACTGTTCTATTAATTTTCTTTGACCTATGAAATCTAGTTCTTAGAAGAGTTCAACCTACTGGGAATGGTTTTCCCGCAGATACACGTTGTTAACAAATAGGTACTGGCAAACACTAAATATCGATTCATTTTACTTTTCGAATGCCTGAAAACAAATTCCGTCACTGGCCAACACTAATAGAGATTCACTTTTCTTCTTTGAAATTCCGGAAACAACTGAGTAATGTTTATCATTCACATTCGTATTCATATTGGTGAAGAATCAAACAAGTTCATGCAAGATTGCAAGCACAAGTCGTATTAATTAATGCACGCACGTCTAAACAAGCGTTGCGGATAGGACTGGGCGGGCGGACGGCGGCGACGCAGCGACGGCAAGTCTTGACACGCTCTTTCTACTGAATATGGAAATGCAAGTTCTTACAAAAACAGTCGCTTAACTTCTTAGAATATTGTCTGCCTATATTTATAGGAGAAGTGAAGTCAAGGTACCAAATAAATGTTTATGGACCCCCGTTTACGAATTGTGGACCCCCATTTTTTTCCAGCGCAAACGTAGACCCCTGTCGAGCTCCCGTGGTCCCCTGGGGGTCCACCTGGACCACTTTGGGAATCAATGCTATAGACTAACTAAACGATCGATCAGACAATGCTTGATAAGCTTGTTAACGGTTTGACTAGCCGCTCAAACATCGCTTCTAGACGATAAAAAAGGCTTGACAAGCAGAAAAATATTTTACTTTATGTTTACGAGCTTGTCAAGCATTGCATTGCATTATAATATAAGCTTCTTGATTGCATCAATGCGACACATGTTATCGCTATGCGGACCGCTCTGCATTATTATGCTGCGGAATAAGTGTCCCCGCACACAGGGCCACGCCACAACCACAAAACGCCGCCACTTGAAGCTAGAAGTGGCCGCAAAAGTAGCTGAAGCGCGCGACAGCCACAAGTGGTCGGCATTAGAAACTTGCGGTCGGTGGCCGCTACTTTTGTAACCCTCCATTGCTTGCAGTATCATAATGGACTCCGGCGAAGAAGACAAAATTGCCGCTGCCGTTATTGGATACATCCAATTTTAAAAAGCGTAAACGCATATAACGAGCATTTCAATAATCTTGTAGACTATCCAAACAAGTTTTACAACCATTTTCGTTTAAGCATAGGCATAGCATATTTTGGGAATTATTGACTACAAGACGGATTATAGCACCAAGACACCAACACAATTTCTTCCAGGCCTTTACTTTTTCTCCTCTATTACTCTAACTATCGCTTATCGTATCCCAAATAGCAGGACGGGATTGAATTTCTGCTATAGAAAGTTCTAAATTTATATCCATATTTCTACGTTATAAACTAAATGACTCCGTGCGTGCGTTGCCTTGCCGATTCGAACTGACAGGTTAACTGAAGAAAGGGAAAGAGGGGTAGGGTATCGCGGGAGTGGCCTGTGTCGGCGTTTTGTGGCGGCGTTAGTGGCCAGAGTCAGCCACAAGAAGCGAGAAGCGACGACGGCGTGTGGCGACCACCGGCGTTTTACCGTGTGCGGCGATGTATAAAAACTACAGGAATCGGTCAGTGGCGGCGTTTTGTGGTTGTGGCCCCGTTTGCGGGGACCCTAAATCTCTGAACGTTGCTCGTCGCAGCAATACACACACACACAGGCTTCTTATTTGTGCCTTGTTTTTTATTATTTTTATAGTTAACTAGCTGCTGCCCGCGACTTCGTACGCGTGGAAGTAGCACTTGTTTTACCTATGGTTTTTTGTGGCACTTCGTCCGCGTGGTAATCGATTAACGTTGTCAAAAGCAGCCTATGTTCCCAAACAAACTTGCATTCCATTTCACCCCTTAAGAGATAAACTTAGAAAAACGCTGAAACACGTATACCATCAGTTGTGTTGAAGAGCATTAATACTAAGTTTGAAGTAAATATGATCACAACAATTTATTTCCCAAACAAACTTTTGCACCCCTTTTCAGCCCCTTAAGAAATGAACTTTGTAAAACGCTGAATTACGTATACCATAAATTGTGTTGAAGAGCACTAATATCAAGTTTTAAGTAAATCTCATACCTACGCTGAAAGATATAAGTAATGCATTATTTCTTTTATGGAGTCTGAAATCTGAAATCGCGAAAAAAACAGCTGTTTCATACATTTTGATACTTTCGTTATGAATTTTTGAATGAAACTGTTTTTTTTTTCGCGATTTCAAAGTTGGTCCCATAGCAAAAGTTGTTCAGATTGATGGTCCCTATCTACCATATTCGGGATTAGGGGTTATTTTGTAACACGTTGTATGCACCTAGAATACAATTTGTTTAATCCTGTTTAATGGTTCCCTAAGGATTTTCTCGAATATCCACGCGGACGAAGTCAAGTTTAGAAGTAGTAGAAGTCGAAAGCTATAGTTTAAAATATTCAAAATTGGGTTAAGAGATAATAGTATCCCGTTCCCGTTCCGGTTCCAATCCCTCTCCCTCTCCCTTTCCCTCAAAAAATCAAAGCCCCCATTGCACCTTCTTAGGGGCTGAATCATGTCCACCGTGTTGGACTTCAAAAGAAATGTCATTTTCGCAATCACCATCCCATAAAACCCTAAAAACGACATCAATATCGATTTTTATGTTAACTTACCCACCATTTACCCCAGGGCTGATTTTCAAAATAACAAAATAGTTTCAGACGTTCTCCTACAAAGTTAAAAGATGTGATTTCGATTTAATATTCTTTTTCCATACAAAATTTGAACCCCATTTTCGCCCTTTTAGGGGTTAAATTATATCCACGGTGTTGGACTTCAAAATAAATGTCATTTTCGCAATCACCATCCCATAAAACCTCAAGAACGACATCCATATAGATTTTTATGATTACTTACCCATTTACCCCCTAAGGGGTGGATTTTCAAAATCACAAAATATATGTTTGCCTATATTTATTTTTAGACGTGCTCCTACTAATTTTAAAGTTGTATAGTCTATTTTATACTATATTTTCATACAAAATTTGACCCCATTTTCACCCCTTTAGAGGTTAAATCATGTCCAGCGTGTTGGACTTCAAAATAAATGTCATTTTCGCAATTGTCATCCCAGAAAACCCCAATAACGACATCCATATCTATTTTTAGGGTTTTTTTTACCCCATTTCACCCCTATTTCATCCCCATAGGGGGTGAAATACGACCAATAGCAATTTATGTTGCGTTAGATTTCTATCTATAAGCATAAATTATAAAATTAGCGGTTTTTACTTCGAAAATGAAGGATTTTCTATACATAACTCCATTCCTCTTCTCACCCCTTCAGGGGTAGAATTTTCAAAAAAGCTAAGATACGTATATATTAATTTTCAATTGTCAGCCTCAACACAAAATTTGAAGATCCTAAGTTGGAAACTGAGGGACTTTCATACAAACTTTGGAGCCCCGTTTCACCCCTTTAGGGGGTGAGTTTTGAAAAATCCTTTCTTAGTGCATCCCTAGACCTCATAAGGAACCTATGTGCCAAATTTTGAGTCTCTAGACCCAGCGGTTTAGGCTGTGCGTTGATATGTCAGTCAGTCAGTCAGTTTCTTCTTTTATATATTATGATGGGTAATTTTCTCCTTACATTTTATGTTTTTACTTTTAACTGTTGACTTTTTTTTCATTTTTTTCTTTTGTGCTATTACTTTATATGCAAGTAATAGCATAAAAGAAAAAAATGAAAACAAAAGTCAACAGTTAAAAGTAAAAACATAAAATGTAAGGAGAAAATTACTCATTAACTAGAAAAATTATAAAAACAAGGCACAAATAAGGAGCTTGTGTGTGTATTGCTGCGACGAGCAACGTTAAATATTGGCATACTCAGTTTGGTGTCAGGTGCCCTGGATCATGCTGTACTGGGTGGGGCGCTGCGGGAACGATGCCTAATGTGTGAACCAAATCTAAACCAATGATTTCTCTGGAACAGCTAATGCTGCGATGATGGTTTATTTTTTTCCCTTTATAGGAAGATAAGACAATACGCAAATGTTATTAAATACATCAATTAAAGGCGTTAGATACTTTTTTTTTGAGATTATAATTTCTAGATTCCTATAAAATCCATAATCTACGATGAAATGTAGAAATTCCATTTTTGCCGTGCCCTAAGACAAGTACTAAATATATACTCACACCGTTTCCTGGAAAAAAATCGGATTGCTGAAATTCAGCCGGGGCGCTGCCAGAACGACGTCGTTCTGGCAGCAGCGCCCCAAATGACCCACGACTACTCCTGAAACTGTCAACATTCACGGGTGGATGTTAGCTTGTGTGAAATGGAAAAAAAAGGCAAAAATCTGTGTGTAATCAGATTTATTCTAGCTTTTGTAATTAATGAGATATAGACGGGGCGCTGCCAGAACGACGTCGTTCTGGCAGCGCCCCAAAAGACCTCGTATATCTTCGGATCCAGTGGAGGGAAAAAATCAAACGTATTTTTTCCCGACTGGCAAAAAATCGGCTAACATGGTGTTTTCGGCTAACATGGTGTTTTTTTTTCACGCAAATCGGAGACCGGGGAGCTGCCAGAACGATGGACACGGAGGAACGAATGGTTGCGTTTTGTTTTGAAAAGTTTTCGGTATAAATGGCCAAAAAAAACGCGTTTGACTATGGTTTGCCAACTTATACACTTTTCGTTAAAATTCTTTTGATGTGATTATTATTACTTTATATTTATTTTATATGTCTATTATTATTATTACTTTATATATATATACCTATTTATATTATATTACTTTAGTTAATAACTATTTTAAGTTGCTAACCCTAAGACAGGGTTCATGTTTTGGGTCTAATATCTATTACTAGCGGCTCGCCCCGGCTTCGCACGGGTGCAATGTTTACTAATGTACCTAAAACTGTGCTAATAGAAGTCTTTGGATTCGAAGTGGGGTTCGAGTTTGGTTAGTAGGTGTTTAATAATTTTTTTTGAGGTATTTTAACAAAATAAGTATAATAATATTATGTAACATTTAATACTTAATAGTTAGGTACCTATCTTGTTTTTAAATAAAAATCTATCTATGTTTATTTGTTTCCTATGCACTCCTAAACCATTCATACCAATGATATTAAAAACATTGATTCATACACATCCGATTATGATGAAACTTTGTTACGCTTATAGGTAATAAACATTTGTTGAATTTCTGCTTACGAATGAAAAGGTTCCTGGCTATAAAAATAACGTGACATTGCAATGCAACGCACGTCGGGTGCAACAGATGTTGTGCATATTATATTATCCGGCTCTCAATTTCTACACTTTCCACCACATTCCTTGTCACGTTATCTGATTTTTGTCAGACTGTCAGACTGCCACGTTATCACAAAATCGGGATAAAATCATAGGTACAACATGAAACGTCAGCTCGTGCGGTGACAACTTATTGCTTTCTCTGTGGTGAACCAAGAAACATAATTAAGTATACCTACTCTCAGGGGAGGTGACAAACCTGACAACTGACATTTATTTTTCTTAATCATTCAAATGCACTAAGACCACAGAATACATAATAGTACAACTAAGACGTTTTGATTCCGATATCGAAATCAATCACCCTAAAAATAGCTTTCTACCCCTTTTCAATCCTGTTAGGGGATACATAATATCAAAAAATACGAAACACGTGTTTAATTAATTTTGTGAAATAATGTCTATGCCAAATTTCAAGTCAATCGGGCCAAGGAATCGCATTCTACCATACAAACTTTGCCACCCTGTTTCACCCCCTTAGGGATTGAATTTCGCAAAATCCCGTCTTAGTGAGCACCTACACCCTAAAAGGAACCCCTATGCAAAATTTGAGAATCTAAGGAAGATCATCTTTGTTAACCACATGAGTGCAATAAAAAACTTTTGATTTTGATTTAATTTTATTAAATTTCGGTATTATTTTCTTTGTGAGTAAAGATGTCTCAAAACCAAAATAAAATACGTGAACGAGGTGCAAAGCAAACTATACTCCAGAAAAAAACCACTATTGGCTGATCTCATAAAACAGTAAGTTTTACTTTACTTTTGATGCGTACCTACCTACCTAGGTATCTACTCGGTGCGTAAAGTACTATTATAACATATTTGCTCGTAAAGGGTCTCTTATTACGCCAATTTCAATATCGTATTGTATCTCATTACGAACTTGTGCGGTAATGTAAAGTAAAACGCACGGTTTATCAAGATACTTCGTCTAAAACGAACGGTACTTTTTTAAATCTTAGCAAAGAGTTTTTATATCAGAATCTTTTCTGATGCGTCATGTGCGATTGACCTCTTGGTCAACATTTTATGAATAAAATTTACTTTATATATTTTTTTTTTTCAATATTTTTTTTTTTTCAATTTTTGAATATGGGTATCAAATGAAAGGCCTTGATGAGCACATTCCAAAATTATATAATTTGTGACTAAAAATTAAAAAAAAAATTTTTTTTCGATTTATGAATATGGTTATCAAATGAAAGGCCTTGATGAGCACATTCCAAAATTATATAATTTGTCACTAAAATTTAAGAAAAAAATTTTTTTTTTTCGATTTTTGAATATGGATATCAAATGAAAGGCCTTGATGAGCACATTCCAAAATAATATAATGTGTCACTAAAAGTTAAGAACAAAAATATTTTTTTCGATTTTTGAATATGGGTATCAAATGAAAGGCCTTGATGAGCACATTCCAAAGTAACATAATTTGTCACTAAATTTAAGAAAAAAAAATTTTTTTTTTCAATTTTTGAATATGGGTATCAAATGATAGGCCTTGATGAGCACATTCCAAAATTACATAATTTGTCACTAAAATTTAAGAACAAAAATATTTTTTTTTCGATTTTTGAATATGGGTATCAAATGAAAGGCCTTGATGAGCACATTCCAAAATAATATAATTTGTCACTAAATTTAAGAAAAAAAAAATTTTATTTTTCGATTTTTGAATATGGGTATCAAATGAAAGGCCTTGATGAGCACATTCCAAAATAATATAATTTGTCACTAAATTTAAGAAAAAAATTTTTTTTTTTCAATTTTTGTTTTTTACTTTATTGTTGTTTGATTTCCTCACAATCGAAGTGAAAGGCAGAAAAATCGACCGATAGATAGTACAAGTGTATCAAAATTTCATAATTATGGAAAACAAGCAAAAATGCAAAGTTCTAGTTTTATTTATTTCCTCGCAAATATGTTATAAAACGTCGTATGACATACGTGCTCTTTGATAATGGGGAATGTCCGAAAAAAAACAAATTGGCTGAATATTTTTCTACAGGTAGGAATAAGGTCCCTTAGTAATAGAATAAATTTTCATAATTTTCGGTTTCGTGAAAAAATTTCAAAAAATCAAAGTCTCTTCGACTTCACAAATGTATGAAAGTAACAGCAGAATGGAGATTGTACCTTTGCCAACACCTGCCACAACCACAACAAGGTATTAAAAAAAAGTTTCAAGACAAAACGTCAAAACTTTTTTTTAAAATACGTGTTGTGTTTGTGGCAGTTAGCGGCAAAGGTATCATCTCCATTCTGCTGTTACTTTCATACATTTGTGAAGTCGAAGAGACTTTGATTTTTAAAAACTTTTTTACCCAACCGAAAATTCTGAAACTTTTTTCTATTACTAAGGGACCTTATTCCTACCTATAGAAAAATATTCAGCCAATTTGATTTTTTTCGGACATTCCCCATTACAGCCTCTGCTTTCTTGTAGCCCTCGCCTACGGCTCGGGCTAGCAATATCGCCTCAGCTGTAATTTTCAACTTACCGCACTTATATCATAATGTACTATTATATATTCTGTGGCGTAAGTTTGTAATTTTGTACTGATTATTTATTTTCTTTGTTTTCTTCTAGATATAAGCATATTATTGAAAATAAAAGAACGGGAACAGTATTTATCGACAAAAAGAAAGAGGCCAGGGACCCTATTTTTGAATCGCTCGGATGGCGTCGAGCGCTCGTTTCTACTGATTTTCGTTCGACAAATCAACTCAAATGTATGAGCTGTCGAACGAAAATCAGTAGAAACTGATGGGTTAGGGCGAAAAATAATAAGTAATTGTTTAGATTCACAACGATTTAATTTCAGTAAAGCAGGGAACGGGCGAACAGCGAGAGGCGAACCACACAGAGTAGGCAACAGTGTTGCCAGATGAGTGACATTGACATTTCGTTTACAAACCTAACACTACCCCTTAAACGAATGACGTCCCCTTAAGAAACAATCTTAAGTCTACCCCTTAAACATATTTCTACATGTTTAAACATTACTGAAATGTTTTTTTGGAAACAAACATTTATACTGTAACATAACATTCTGTGTGAAGAAAAACACAAAACTAAAATAATACCTACTTAGTTATAAATAGTTACTTACTAAACAACATAACAAGTATAGGTACCTAGTTGCTATTTTCAAATGAAATTAAGCTGGGTCATTGAAACAACATTATAACTTAGTTAACAAACGAGAACAGTTATTTCCTTTTAGAACAAATTATGCACTTACTAAGTTAATTGACCCAATTACATACTATATCAATTTGTACACATTACAATAGTACCTTATTAAACAGACAAAAGTGATGATACAAATTTAACATGTTTTTCTTTTGTAAGTGGTTTTGTGAGAACATCAGCAATCATTTCATTTGTACACAAATAATTAATGTCTAAACAATCATCTTTAATTAAATCTCTAATGAAATGATGTCTCACGTCTATATGTTTTGTACGTGCATGAAACATTGCATTTGAACACAATTTTATTGCAGATTGGTTATCATTAAACAGTTTTATCTTACAATCAATACCTAAACTTTCAGTAAGGAAGGATTTCAAAAACATAGCCTCTTTGCAAGCGTCGGAGAGCGCCATGTACTCAGCCTCAGTGCTGGACAATGCCACCGTCCTTTGCTTACGACTTTCCCAGGATATGAGTGAATGACCAAGTAAGAATACATACCCTGTGTATGAGCGCCTGTCAACTTCATTGGCAGCCCAATCTGCATCTGCGTAGCCAGCTACATCCAGATCACCTGGTTTGAAAGCTAAAGAATAATGAATTGTACCTTTCAGATATCTAAGTACTCTTTTGGCCGCTTTCCAGTGTTCTTCCGAATAGCATTCGTTGAACTGGCTCAGTACGCTAACTGCATGTGTTATATCAGGCCTGGAACAGACTGCAACATACATTAAGCATCCTAATAAGTTTCTGTAGTCATATTTAGAGTCTTTTACAATCCCTTTTTTCAACTTGGATCCCGCTTCCATCGGAGTGGCAACTGCTTTACAATCAGACATATTAAATTTCTTAAGAATTTTTTCTATATAACAGGATTGATCCAAATAAATATTTCCGTTATTTCTCGAGATTCTCATACCCAGAATTTGATGGGCAGGACCTAGGTCTTTCATTTCAAATTCTTTCATGAGATTTTTCTTAATGGATTCTTTCTCACGTGACACATCTGAATAAAATAAAATAATATCATCAACATAAAGGGCAATAATAATCAAATCCTCCCCTTGTCCTTTATAATACACACATGGTTCAGATGACAATCTTTTAAATTGAAGTTTATTTATCAAAACTGCATTTATCTTTTCATACCATGACTTCGCAGCCTGTTTCAGACCATAAATGGCTTTATGCAATTTATATACTTTGTTTTCCTGACCTATTATCTTAAAACCTTCTGGTTGCTCCATTAATACATTTTCATGCAAATCACCATTTAAAAAGGCAGTTTTCACATCCATATGGTCTATATTCATGTTATATTTTGCTGCTATTGCAAGTAATAGTCGTATAGTCGAATACCTTACAACTGGCGAAAAGGTCTCATGGTAGTCGATTCCATGACATTGTGTGTACCCTTTTGCTACCAACCGAGCTTTATATTTTATTATTTGACCATCTAAGCCCATTTTCTTCTTATATACCCATTTACATTTCACTGGTTTTTGCCCTTCTTGCGGGTCAACAAGAGTCCAGCACTTATTAGAAATAAAGGATGAATACTCATCTTGCATAGCCTCCATCCATTGAGAAGCCTCACTGCCATTCAGGGCTTGCTGCACCGTCTCCGGCTCATCGTCCTCCTTGCATTCCGCCTCAGCCAGCCAAACTGCCATTGCCGTTTCGTCGGCATCCTCGAAGACCGTTGTGCTCGAATCTTCAGACTCAATTGGCGAGGACCCTGGAATGTAAGTTTCATCCGCCGGATCATCCGCATCATATGATTCACTAAAATTAAAAATCGTTTCCCTACGTATTCGTCTTTGTTTGTCATCAGACTGTGGTGAAGCCTCACTACTCGTATCAGTTATGTTCTCATTTATGCCAACAGGTACATAATCACTCATATTATCCGAGCTTTCTATTGGTAAATAAACAATGTGAGGGTTATCATCATTTGACAAACTATTTCTCCAAAAACGATTTTCAATGAATGTTACATTCCTTGCTTTTATACAATGCTCAGGATTGGATGGATCTATTAGCCGATACCCTTTACTATTATCACAATATCCCACAAAGATGTATGCCTTTGATTTTGGATCAAACTTCTTTGTATTTGTTTGTAAAGCATAGGCTACACATCCAAATATACGTAAATGCGAAACATTTACCTTTTTGTTGCTCCATTTCCCCTCCGGTGTCATTCCCATGACAGCCTTGGTCGGTGATATGTTCTTGAGGTATACTGCTGTGTTCACAGCCTCAGCCCAGAACTCCATGCCTAAGCCCGAGTCCCTCAGCATGCAGCGAGCTTTCTCAACAATTGTTCGGTTGGCTCGCTCCGCTACACCATTCTGCTGACTACTGTACGGGATGGTAGTCTGATGCCGGATCCCATGAGTTTGCAGAAAGTCCTGTAAAGCACGATTCATATATTCACCGCCATTGTCACTTCTAATACATTTTATTTTCTTGTTTGTCTCATTCTCAACAAGTAATTTAAAATGTTTAAATTTTTCAAACACCTCCTGTTTTGATTTTAAGAAATAAATGAATGTTTTTCTTGAAAAATCATCTATAAACGTTAGAAAATAACGAGCTCCACTCAAAGATTTCACAGGCATCGCTCCACATAAATCAGTATGAACTAAACCTAACACCTCTTTGGACCTATTTATAGATTTTTTAGGAAAAGGCAACTTCGTCTGTTTGCCTTCTATACAAGCAACACATGACTTATAATTGTCATTATTAAAATTAATACCAGAAACCATACCTTTCATGGCTGTCATACTCCTCGAGTTCAGATGTCCCAGCCTCCTATGCCAAACCTCTTGTGAAGCCATGCAGCTGTCAGCAGGTCCGCTGGCCTCCTCACTAGCATCATTCTCCACACCATGTGTAGTCGTGCAGCCGTCAGCTGATCCGCTGGTCACTCTGCTGTCACCGCTCTCCACACCCTGGGGTTCCATGGCACTCTCCAAAGCTGTACAACTCAAGGCAAAACCTAATGTGTCTAGTTGATAGACACCATTTACATATGTAGCTGTGGCTACGACCTCATTTTTATCAAAAATTTTACATTGTTTATTATTAAAAACAATTTGATAACCTTTTCTAGAAAGTTCGCTAACTGACAACAGATTTACAGATAATTTAGGAACATAATGAACATTACTAATAGTTTTTACACAATCTTTCAAATGTACCCTAACACTTCCGCAACCTACGGACGATAGTCTTTCTCCATTGGCAACATTCACTTCCAGCGAGTCTATTGTTCTAAAGTCAAACATCACGCTCCTCTCGTTACACATGTGATTGGTAGCCCCGGAGTCCACGTACCACACATCATTCCGAAGCCCGACCGATAGTGCCAACACCAGCGCCTTCTCTTTGGCCGAAGAGCTATCCTTCTTGAAAGGTTTCTTGTCACTGTAGTTATTCGAGGGACAATCCTTCTTGAGATGGCCGTGTTTCTTGCACTTGAAGCATTTAGGTCCACTTTGATGTTTCCTGGCAACAAGCGCTGACTCTCCGTGCATACCTTCATGTCTGTCATCACGTCGCTGAGATTCCTGGAGTAACTTGGTCTTGACTATTTCGCTGATCAGCTTTGCATTGGAGTTCTCTAAGGCCATGATCAGGGGGTCGTAGTCAGGTGTCAACCCGCTGAGCATCAGAACTGCAACAAACTCGTCATCCAACGGGAACCCGATGTCACTTAATTGTTGTGAGAGATCTGGTTACCTTCGTTATGTAACTTTCCATGGTGCCGCACTCGCTCAGCTTGGTCGCAAACAGCATCCGCATCAAACCAAGCCGCCTGCTTAAACCCTTATCCTCGAAAGCTTTATGCAAATTTTGCCATGCATCATATGGTGTTGCTGCATTTCTTACGTACTGGAAAACGCTGCTGTGGACAGATAAGCATATTTTAGCTAAAGCCTTTTGATTCTTCTTTGCGTCCTGGCTACCAGCCGCCGACTCGATGCACTCATGGAGGTCTTCATGCATTAATACCATTCTAAGCTCGAACTTCCAATTGTTCCAGTTATCGATGCCGCGTAGTTTACTGATTGGTATCGACGACGATGAAATAGTTGCACCGGACATCTTGTTGCGTTGACCACACCACGTTCTCAATCGAGGTTAAGTTGCCGAAATCTAATTTTACGTATTTTTCGCCGAAATAATAATTTGTATTGTAAAACAAGCCTACTGGGCCCATAACCTGATGGGTTAGGGCGAAAAATAATAAGTAATTGTTTAGATTCACAACGATTTAATTTCAGTAAAGCAGGGAACGGGCGAACAGCGAGAGGCGAACCACACAGAGTAGGCAACAGTGTTGCCAGATGAGTGACATTGACATTTCGTTTACAAACCTAACAGAAACGAGCGCACGTCACCAGCCGAGCGATTCAAAAATAGGGCCCCTGGACTGAAATTACTAGGAAATACAATAGAAACTCTACGAGACGGGGAACAGAGGTAAACGGGAACGGGAACGGTACATACTAATACCTACCTCTGAACTGAACCCAACTTTTCATTAATTATACCAATTCGAATTCAATATTCATAACTAAGACAGGACAACGACTGTCTGGTCAGCTAGTCTATCAATAAATAAAATACCACGAATTAAAACATGACAACGTGACCTTAACGAAATGATTTCCTATTGGGTATTTAACATATTAAGATTAAGTAATATTACTTAATTAATGCCATAAAGAAACAACTAGTCGTTCAGGCAATTTTTTTAGATCCCTAGGTACTTTTTACTAGTTTAAAGTTTGTATGTATATTATCGTTAAAGTGCGGAATCCGTTAATGCTGCAGGTTAACTAGTGAATCTGCAGATTGGTCGAGTCAGTTAAAGTGCGATTTTTTTAAAAGTACCTTCCTAGCAGATTTCCGCACTTTAGCTAGTTAATCTGCACATTAACGGATGCAACACCGTTAAAGTGCGGAGCGGAAGACAGTGAATGAAATAGCCATGGCTTCAGGAAATTCAAGTGAAAGACCTATATCGAAGGTAAATCTTCGTGTTCCAACCTTCCTCAGTGTCTCAAGGCGTGTAGGTATTTGTCAGTACATAATGGATGACTCACGGTAGTGAAACAGAGTCACTAACTATTATGTTACTCATACATAAGAAAGCTCCCAGCGTACAATGAAGTTAACAACTCTCGATTGCACGCCGGGACACCTTTTACCAATAATTCCAAACAAAATCTGGAATCCCATTTTGGTTCCTTTAGACGTTGGATTATGTCCACCGTCTTGAATTTAAAAATGGGGCCAGTTTGTAAGGGGGGTATTTTTATGTTAAATAAAATGCTTGACATAAACCCCCCGGTTTGAACCCTCAAATCGCTACGCCCCCATGCGATAGAAATAGAACACATTAAAAATGCATGAAACCAGCAAGTCGCACGTCCGTCATCCATTTCTAAAAGTTCTATGATCACTAAATATAGACGAATAGGTATAAAACGGGTCTGTATTCGTGCATGAATTAATCGGCGAGTTTGTTCGCCAATATCTAGGTACAGATAAAGAAAAAAATAGAGTACATATATATAACGCTCGCGTTTTCTATAAATCTAGCACTCGCGTTGACTTCAGCCACCAAAAGGTTCAAGCTAACTCTACGTGATCATCAAGTTCTTCCGTTACAAAAAAAATTTGAAAAATAACAAAGACTGTTTTTATTAATACTGAGTGCGTTGTGCCAGTTGTGAAGTTTGAATTTGGCACAGTTTTGATATTTACAAATTCACAATGTTTCTCTTGCTATCCTGTATTGCGGTATCGCTCTGGTTCGTCATGTTCCGGATTAGCAGGAGAGAAATGTACAAGTTAGCTTCAAAGTATGCCTCTCATGATGAAGAATTACCTCTTATCGGAATAGCACACATGGTGATGGGCAACACAGAGGGTAAGTTTGTTCAATGTGTAATGTACAAAACGTGTTACAAATAAATTATTACAAAAAAAATGGACTAAAAACATTAAAACGGACTAGTAAAAACAGACTAAAAAGTAAGTAATTCTTCTGTAGAAATTTTAAACCTAAAAACGTGGGGCGCATTTTGTAAAATTGATCATCCATATTGTCTTTAGCATGCGCCCCACGTTTTTAGGTTTAAAATTTCTGTAGGTAGGTATAGGGTTACAAATATACAGAAGAATTACTTAAGTACCTTTTAGTCTGTTTTTACAAGTTTGAACTAAAAAGTTAAAAATTGGACTAAAAAGTCCATTTTTTTTGTAATAATTTAGTCAGTTTTAAAAACGTGTTTTTTAAGAAAAGTTTTATTTCAGTAAATTATTATTTTCTGCTCTTTAGTTAACGAGCTAAGACTAAAAATATACCATCTCCTATCGGAGCACTCGCCAAGATGATTCAAACGAGCCCAAACTCGATGGGGTTACATGGTTTTACTATAAAGTTTCTATGGCCTTCTTCCGGCTCCATCATCATACCCTGGACTCTACTTCCCAACAAAGTACTCGTCAAGACAATTCAAACGAGCCCAATCTCGATGGGGTTGTATGGTTTCATCATAGAGTTCCTGTGGCCTTCTTCCGGCTTCATCATCAGATCAGCTCAATGATACCATCAATGATACCTTCCAGTTCTGAACAATGTTCAAAGTTTCAAGTCTCTAGCTTATCGGGAAGCTAGAATAAAATCGTTCGCAAACTTTGTGCAGAAACAAACAAACAAACGAACACACAAACGAGAAAGCAACCTAATAAAAACGTGTTAAACAAAGCTTTAGCGACCTGCCGCAGCGTATGGATGTGGTCTATAGTGAGTGCTATAGACCGGGGAGTATTTCTGCCACTTTGCTTGGCGTTCGTGGACCATAGTCCACATTACACTAACCTTAACCTCATAATCGTGTTCCAATTAAAGGTTTTCTCATTGGAAGGAAAGCCTTTGATTGGATAGAAACCTGGGCGCTGTTGCAGTCTGTCCTAAGGTGCTAAGTGGACAGGTATATCGAGGTGTTGAGGTACTTATACGAAAATTCCACCATGTCGATCCGAGTACATACAGGGGGTCTATTACGAAAAGTTTGATGCTATACACGCAGCTGCGTCCGTGCCTCGTTTTGATTGTTTCCTGCAAATCACGTATGCGATATCGCGAAGTGATTACGTGAGTTTGACAGTTTCTCTCTAGTATATCCGACATCGCTCGTTCAGTAGTTTATGGGCTACGATATGTTTGTTATAACTACAACCGACGGCTACGGACGATTATCGTTTCCAAGTGACTGCGTTACGCAATTGAGTAACGTTATTTTTGTATAAAAGGCCCCCAGAACCTGAGCACAAATCCTATTCATTCATTAATAATTTTGTATTTATGCGAAGTGCTTAGAAAAATTTAATATCGTGAAAAAAAATATATATTATTTTAAAACCTGCTGACCAAATTTCACGAGAATCGGTTGACAAATGCGACCTGTAGAGAAGAACAGAGCTGGAAAGCGGACTGAAATCTGTTTTTTTTTAATTATCTCTGCCATTTTGCAAAATTTCAAAAAACTGGCTCGGCAAAAAAATTCTATATAATTTTCGAACCTGCTCACAATATTTCACAAGAATCGGTTGAGAAATGCGACCTGTAGGTGGGAAGAGACAGCCAGACATACGAAAGAATTTTTGCCCAAGCTGAAGCAAAGACGCTTCGCTCGCACTTCGTGTTCGCTCGGTCAATAAAACCACGTGCCCTTTTTATTACTGTAAGATAACCATATTAATTGTTATTCTCTGTTTGTTTCAGATATAATGTCCCGATTAAAACAATTCAGCTACTTATCTATGAAAGTGGATGACATGGCGAGAGGCTGGCTGGGCCACCTATTGTATTTCAGTAAGTGGCATTTTGTCTGTTCGTCTGATGAAAGTGAAGTGCTCCGCAACTAAGTTTTTCTTGTGTTCCATTGTATAATTTTATCAGTTTCTATAACTTAAAACTGAAAAAAAAACCGGCCAAGTGCGAGTCGGACTCGCGCACGAAGGGTTCCGTACCAAAAAACGGCAAATAAACTCACATTTGTTGTATGGGAGCCACCCTTAAATATTTATTTTATTCGGTTTTTATAAATTGTTATTATAGCGGCAACAGAAATACATCATCTGTGAAAATTTCAACTGTCTACCTGTTGTCTTTATTAATATAAAGCAAAAAACGGCAAAAAAAAACACGTTTGTTGTATGGGAGCCCCCCTTATATATTTGTTTACTTTATTATATTTTTAGTATTTGTTGTTATAGCGGCAACAGAAATACATCATCTGTGAAAATTTCAACTGTCTAGCTATCACGGTTTATGAGATACAGCCTGGTGACAGACAGACAGACAGACAGACAGACGGACAGCGGAGGCTTAGTAATAGGGTCCCTTTTTTACCCTTTGGGTACGGAACCTTAAAAACGGTTGGAAGCTCGTATAATTTGAAATCGATTAGCCGTGATAATCGAATATTCCAATTACTATTTTCTTTTTTGGTTAGCATCCTCTATTAGAGTAGAGTCCCTGCAAACTACAGACCAAACTGTCGGCCGATAGTTGGAATCGGTATGAAGAAGTATCCAAGTGCGCACACTACAACGATTTGGTATCGGCCGATTCTTCATACAAAACCAACTACCGGGCTAACTGTCGGCCGATAGAAAGTCTGTAGTCTGCGGGCACGCTTACAACTAAAGCTGTCAAAACGAGGCCTATATATTAGACTATCATATGATTTTAAAGTTTTGACGCATATAAATATGATCACTGATCTACAAGATCTGATGGTGAGATAAATAATAATTGGATCCTATTTGACAGCAGGCATACAATATGAGTACCTGTTTGACCACAAAATTTTCTTAAAATATTAAATAAACTTAATCAGCATTTTATTTTAACTAAAGACTAGGTGTCAGTGGCGAGGGGTCCATTCAAGTGCAATCATAACAGTTTTGTAGAACGGCTTACCTTTGCCATAATTTTACCCTTCGCCACTGCTAGGTATTATGGTTTTTTAGGGTTCCGTACCTTAAAAGGAAAAAAACGGAACCCTTATAGGATCACTTTGTGCCGCTCTGCTATATGATATTTATCTACATAAGTATCCCTTTTTATTTTATCAACAGTGGTCGTGGATCCAGTAGTAGTAGAAAAGGTGCTGAAGACCTGTTTGGATAAAGATGACCTGTATAGATTCATTAGGGCTGTCTTTGGAAATGGTATAATCTTCGCTCCATGTAAGTAGCACTGTGACTGTGTTTTAATAACTACTACTTCTTTATACTGTGGCACAGTATAGTTCGAATCACGAAAGATGACCACAAATGGCGCCCATCTTCGCGTCATATCTTATGAAGAAAAGACTTTAGGCAAAATAATATTTCATATATTTAAATAATATCGATATATCTATATATATCGATATTATTTTAGACGCCGTACTCTTAAGTAAATTGAAGCAACTAATAAAACTAAGTTACTACCAAGTAACTACATTTTCAACACACTTGCTCGTAAAGTGAGCCCTAATACATCGCTTTTAGGGCCATAAACCGAAGTATAACAAACGCGTACAATAATATATAAAACACTAGTTGGTTATAGAATAGGGAATATGCATAAGTCACCAATTTTGATGAATTTGAGCTTGATCGCTGCGGACACTTATAAAAACATGATGGAACAAGAAAAAAAAATGTAATATCCTAGTTTTATCACACGATGAAATCAGGGGAAAATAACGTTTTTTTTTTTATTTTCGGATATAATACACTTTACAGTCTGATAGAATATCGAATAAGAAACAATATTTTGTATGACACATATGTACTTAAACGCAAAATTTAGGGAGATAATTGAAGATTATTGGCTAACTCCATATTAAACGCGCCGAAACACACCTGAAAAGTGATGTGTGACGTCACCGTTTTGTATGGAGCGTTTTCGGCGGGTGCTGCTGCGCGCTAACTTCAAGTAACTATATCACGAGAAAAAAACGCAACAGAAAAGTTTTAATATTACAGTTAACTTTCTCACGCATTATACTTTTGATTAAGATTAAAAAAAAATTGATGCATATTCCCTATTATCACAACAAAGTTAAATAGGTACCTTAATACTGCAAGTTCTATGCGAGTAAACAGAGCATTTTCAATTTAACCGGGTAATACAGTTATTTTTTTAGTATTAACAAAGAGGTTTTATGCCGCTTAAAATTCATATGCATTTTTGGAATAATTAAATGTGTAAATCCTCAACTAAGTCAAACAAATATTTATTATTATCAAATTATTCATAATTTACAATATTATGTTATAAAATATTAAAATATTTGAATTTTATCACTTAAATTTATAATTTTGAAGTGTATGCTCACTAACCCCTTTGTTCGCAAATTATTCTTGCATTGGGCATGTAAAAAAAACAAAAAAAAACCTGCGTCAATAGGGAATATGCATAAGTCACAGATTTTGATGAATTTGAGATTGATCGCTGCGGACACTTACAAAAACATGATAAAACAGGAAAAAAAATAAAAAAAATGTATTATTTTAGTTTTATCACACGATGAAATCAGGGAAAAATAACAATATTTTTTTTTCATTTTCGGATATAATGCACTTTACAGTCAGATAGAATATCGAATAAGAAACAATAGTTTGTATGACACATATGTACTTAAACGCAAAATTTAGGGAGATAATTGAAGATTATTGGCTAACTCCATATTAAACGCGCCGAAACACACCTGAAACGTGATGTGTGACGTCACTGTTTTGTATGGAGCGTTTTCGGCGGGTGCTGCTACGCGCTAACTTCAAGTAACTATATCACGAGAAAAAAACGCAAGAGAAAAGTTTTAATATTACAGTTAATTTTCTCACGCAATATACTTTTGATTAAATAAAAAAAAAAATTGATGCATATTCCCTATTATCATATTTTGTTTTTGTCGTATTTGTTGCTGTGTGGTAAATTACTTTGTTTTTTCCTCGCAAATGTGTTGAGAAACGTCGTATGAAACTCGTGAGCTCTTAGGCACCAATTACACGGTAGGTTTTGCTGTCAGTTTAACCACAGTCACGGGCTGTGACTGACGATTAACCTACCGTGTAATGTAGTGACTGATGGTTGCATGATGCGATTTGTTCTTTCCATCAGTCAATCAGTCAAACGTAATTCATGACTGATGGAATTTGACTGACGCTTGCATGACCATGTAATGGCTGCCTTACTTATTGTACACTCGGCTGAGTTACGCCCTCGCCTGCGGCTTGGGCTGCAACCCTAGGCCTTGTGTGCAATAAGCAACCTAAGCTAACTTGTATCATATCATAATGTACTATTACATCCAATAAAATCGTACCTAATCCATTAAGATAGGGAAATTGAAACTGTTTCGTACCAAAGGTACGATTTAGAAATATAAAAATATAAAAAACGGGCCAAGTGCGAGTCGGACTCGCGCACGAAGGGTTCCGTACCAAAAAACAGCAAAAAAATTGTATAAGAGCACGTTTGTTGTATGGGAGCCCCCCTTAAATATTTATTTTATTCTGTTTTTAGTATTTGTTGTTATGGCGGCAACAGAAATACATCATCTGTGAAAATTTAAGCTATCTAGCTATCACGGTTCATGAGATACAGCCTGGTGACAGACAGACAGACGGACATCGGAGGCTTAGTAATAGGGTCCCGTTTTTACCCTTTGGGTACGGAACCCTAAAAATGACCCCCTTGCAAAAGTTGTTCAGCCTGATGAGCATTTTTTGTTGAGATACAAAAATCGAAGATCTGGAACAGCTGATGCAGAACCATAATGATTATAGGTCCAGCTAAACTACACAAAATATACAAATGACACCTTAGCAAAAGTTGCTCAGTCTGATTAGAATTTTTTGTTAAGGTATAAAATCGAAGATCTGGAATACCTGATGCAAAACCAAGTTTAATTTATTTGCATAAACATGTAAAAAAATCGAAGATCATCTGATCTGGAAATCTAGGAAATCAGGATAAAGATGTTTATCATAGTATAATAACATAAGCTGGGAGTACTTCCACGTGGTGAAGGCGCAGTAACAGTTTGGGCCTAATTTTTGATAATATCGACTTGCCTAAATACGGGTCAGACGCATAAAGCCGCTGGTGTCGATCTAAGGACTGGTTGTTTTTCGCATGGCCAACTTTATGTGGCTTTTCCAGGGTTAGTAACGCTTCAGATATTTTCATACTGGCTCCTTCGGGAAAGACTCCGAACATAGTTTATAAAGTTTTTTTTTTAAACTATGTTTACATGTTCACAATATTAAATGTATTCACTTTTAACGTTAAAACACTGCTACAAATATTTTCCTATGTAGTTAAATTAGTTCATATTTATATGTATACGCCGGAGTCATAAAGTCCAAGCGTACGAAGTCGCGGGCATCAGCTAGTGATGCCCGCGACTTCATAAAAAAATACAACTACACGAATTACTTCCAATCTTTTTGATAATTTGACTATACTAGCATACACAAATAGTTGATAGGTAATACAATTAGTTTTATTAACACGTTTTTATTAGGTTGCTTTCTCGTTTGCTTGTTTGGTTGTTTGTTTGTCTGTTTGTTTGTTTGTCCGCAAAGTTTGCGAACGATTTTATACTAGCTTCCCGATAAGCTAGAGACTTGAAACTTTAAACAATTGTCAGAACTTGAAAGCAATGCAATATTATGGTGTCATTGAGGTGATCTGATGATGGATCCGGCAGAAGGCCACAGGAACTCTATGATGAAACCATACAACCCCATCGTGTTTGGGCTCGTTAGAATTGTCTTGACGAGTAATCTAATGGGAGATGAGGTCCAGGGTCTGATGTTGAAGCCGAAAGGCCATGCCATAGGAACTCAATATTGAAACCGTACAACCCCATCGAGTTTGGGCTCGTTTGAATAGTCCTGACGAGTACTTTGTTGGGAAATAGTTTCCAAGGTCTGATGATGGAGCCGAAAGAAGGCCACTGGAACTCGGTAATAAAACCATGCAACCATATCGAGTTTGGGCTCGTTTGAATCATCTTGACGAGTACTTTAATGGGAAAAAGTGTCCGAGGATCTGATTATGGAGCCGGAGGAAGGCCATAGGATTTCTATAATAAAACCATGCAACTCCATCGAGTTTGGGCTCGTTTGAATCGTCTTGACGAGTACTTTGTTGGGAAATAGTTTCCAGGGTCTGATGATGGAGCCGGAAAAAGGCCACTGGGACTCTGTAATAAAACCATGCAACCCCATCAAGTTTGGGCTCGTTTGAATCGTCTTGACGAGTGCTCCGATAGCAGATGGTATATTTTTAGTCTTAGCTCGTGTTAACTAAAAAGCAGAAAATAATAATTTACTGAAAAAAAAAAACTTTTTCGGTCTATTAAAAACAGACTAAAAAGTAAAAAATAAATTCTTCTGTAAATATTTATAATCCTACTAGCGGCCGCCCACGGTTTCACCCGCGTGGTTCCCGTTCCCGTGGGAATATCGGGATAAAAAGTATTCTATGTTTTAATCCAGGCTATCTACTACCTGTGTGCCAAATTTGAACCAAATCTGTTCAGTAGTTTTTGCGTGATTGAGGAACAAACATCCAAACATCCAAACCCACAAACTTTCACATTTATAATATTAGTAGGATACCTACAGAAATTTTAAACCTAAAAACGTGGGGCGCATGCTAAAGATAATATGAATGACCAATTTTACAAAATACGCCCCACGTTCTTAGGTTTAAAATTTCTGGAGGTATAGGGTTATAAATATTTACAGAAGAATTTAGTTTTTACTTTTTAGTCTGTTTTTACTAGTCCGTTTTTTAGAATTTTATTTAACGTAGTTAAATCGTTGTAATGTTTTTTTTTCTTGATTGGCGGCGCCAGTGGACGCACGTGGGTGAGTATCCATTTAGGATCGCGAACCTCCGTGGTTTGCGAACTTGCAACAGTGCGCCATAGTGTGTTCACGAAGTTTAGTGGATGGATACCCACCCTAAAGTTTCTTCGTATTCTTATTTCAAGGTCTATTTCAGTTTCCATTTGGAGGAGGCGAAGAAAAACTTTAGTACCAGCATTCAGTCCAAAAATAGTGGAGTCCTTTGTGGACATATTCGCAAAGCAGAGCGAGATACTGACAGAACAGCTGACCGAGCGCGCCGGGCAGGGGAACTTCAGCGTCTGGCCTTTCGTGAGCACTTACACACTAGATTCCATTTCTCGTAAGTACCTCATTTTTTTTAAACTAGTGTTTTTTTTTAAAAGGGGTTTTTAAAAATAAACTTTCATAGCTCAAATTGTATGTTTTTTTAAACAAAAATAACACAGAATAGATATTAGTTTTTTCAACTATAATAAGTATCTATGTTATTGGCAAACGCCGAAGTCCCGGCGCTTCTAGGTTTGACAAAAAGCGAACTAAAGCCTGTTTTGGCCTTTGACTAACGAATTTATGGCCAAACCTAGGAGAGACCAACTTGGATAGTCAAATGCTGAAACTCAATACGATCAAATCGGGGTTTGACAATAATCAGACTTAAATTAGTATAGGGACAGAATGTGTTATTTTGTATGTACCTAAAACACATTCTTTAGGTGAAAATTTAACAAAATTATCAATTTTTCCTGTGAATAAAAAAAATCTGTTTAATTACTTAAATAGTAAACCTGGTAAATAGTAATAAAATACTTAAATAGTAAACCTGGCAGCGGTTTATTTTTTGGGCGACAAAATAACTATAAACGGGCGACAAACTGAAGATTACCTACCAAAAATACGTAGCTACTCTTAAAACGGGCGACTACATGTTTCACATGTTTGAGATAAATAATTTAAGTTAGCAGTGAAAATTCTACACGAGTGACAAAAATACTAAGTGGGCAACTATTATACCAAGTAGGTAACTAGGTAATATATAACTGATTTAAGCTGCCCAACATGGTATTTTTGTCATCTTAATAAGGATAATAGTCACCTTTTTCAAATAAAATACTTAAATGACAAATAATTGTTTTGTGTGCCCTGTTGTCGCCCAAATATTAATTTGGTCGCACGTTCTGAAAAACTAGTTACTCGATTTGTATTTTAAAGTCACCCATTTTCAACATTTGTAGTCGCCCTCAGTCCGTCGCCCACTTAGTCCAGGGTCCAGGGTCTGATGATGAAGCTGGAAGGCCATGCCATAGGAACTCAATATTGGAACCATGCAACCCCATCGAGTTTGGGCTCGTTTGAATCGCCCTGACGAGTACTTTGTTGGGAAATAGTTTCCAGGGTCTGATGATGGAGCCGGAAGAAGGACACAGGAACTCTTTAATAAAACTAGGCTATCCCATCGAGATTGGGCTCGTTTGAATTATCTTGACGAGTACTTTATTGGGAAATAGTTTCCAGGGTCTGATGATGGAGCCGGAGGAAGGCCTTAGGAACTCTATAATAAAACCATGCAACTCCATCGAGTTTGGGCTCATTTGAATCATCTTGACGAGTTCTTTGTTGGGAAATAGTTTCCAGGGTCTGATGATGGAGCCGGAAGAAGGGCACAGGAACTCTTTAATAAAACCATGTTACCCCATCGAGTTTGGACTCATTTGAATCGTCTTGACGAGTACTTTATTGGGAAATAGTTTCCAGGGTCTGATGATGGAGCCGGAAGAAGGCCACTGGGACTCTGTAATAAAACCATGCAACCCCATCGAGTTTGGGCTCGTTTGAATCGTCTTGACGAGTGCTCCGATAGGAGATGGTATATTTTTGGTCTTAGCTCGTTAACTAAAAAGCAGAAAATAAAAATTTACTGAAAAAAAACTTTTTTAAAAACATGTTTTTAAAACGGACTAAATTACAACAAAAAATCGGACTAAAAAAATTAAAACGGTCTAGTAAAAACAGAATAAAAAGTAAAAAATAAATTCTTCTGTAAATATTTATAACACTATAATATTTATACCTAGAGAAAATTTAAACCTAAAAACGTGGGGCGTATGCTAAAGACTACATGGATGATAAATTTTATAAAATGCGCCCCACGCTTTTTACTTTTTAGTCTGTTTTTACTAGACCGTTTTAATTTTTTTAGTCAGATTTTTTGTTGTAATAATTTAGTCCGTTTTAAAAACGTGTTTTTAAAAAAGTTTTTTTTTACTTTTTATCCGTGTATCACAGGGATGCCCATACTTTTTCTTAAGGAGATCGATCAAGCAATCATTTATGATGGTCGACA
The DNA here is from genome assembly GCA_928269145.1 of Agriphila tristella. Classification (NCBI taxonomy): domain Eukaryota; kingdom Metazoa; phylum Arthropoda; class Insecta; order Lepidoptera; family Crambidae; genus Agriphila; species Agriphila tristella. The sequence continues at coordinate 20,505,845 of OV743436.1, read as the reverse complement.
TTTTGACCGTTTAACCCACCAAATATTTATCAAGAAAAAAATTGCATAAGTGAAACTACATTGGGTGCAAATCTGTTATCCTTGGCGATCGACCACAAAACCTCTCGCGATCGACCGTTTGGGCACCTCTGGTGCATCACATCATAAAGCTATCTATCTTTTTCTCACATATCAATTTTACAATTAGGTACCTAGTACTTGGACGAATCAGAGGTAGTGTCATCCTTGACAATCTATCTCTTTATTAATAATTATTACAAAATGTGGTGTTAGAAATTTAAAAAAGCATTTTGCCTCACGCTCGCAGCATAGGTTGATTTTGCTGCGAGTTTTTACGCGCCAAAAGCGCCCTTTTCGTGCTGGAGAGGTGAAAATAAAAACTTAGCACCGCTAACAAAAAAGTTTTGTTACATTTTTGATAATTTTTCGAAACGTTTGAAATATGCTCTTTTTACATATTTGTTCAAGAGATTGCGCTCTTGCACACAGGTATACATTCGTATGTGTGTGTAGCGCATGAATACCAGTGAAAAAACTTTTTTTTTATTAGGGAGTTACTATTCTTCTCTGTTAAGAGTAATTTTTTTTATGATCTCCGCCATTTAGAAGAAAAACTGTCTCGACTTGGTCTCGACTAAAATATTCTAAATAATTACTTACTTGTCGAACCTGCTCACAAAATTTCATGAGAATCAGTGGAGAATTGCTACCTGTAGAGGAGAACAAACGGACAGCTGAAAGAATTTTTGCCCAAGTTGAAAAGCAGAGACGCTTCGCGCTCGCTTGGTCAATTTATTGACTGCAATATTTTTTTGCACAGAAACGGCGATGGGTGTCCAGGTAAACGCTCAGAGTAACCCCGACACACCGTTCCTGGTGTCCTTGAACCGGATACTGAATCTGATATGCAAGAGGGTATTCCACCTGTGGCTGCAGCCCGACTGGATGTATGGCCTGTTCCCGCAGTACGCGGAGCACAAAGCTTGTGCCAAACAATTGCACGGGTTCACTGACGAGGTTAGTTTACGTTTAAAAAAATAACTATCTTTTGCATTAGTTTTATATAACTACAGGGTTATTTGTAAAACACCAATAACCTCGCGGGAGTAGATTCTATCATCATTAACAACAACATTTGTTCTACGCATAGACTTATTATATTACTAGCGTAGTTCTACGACTTTTCCGAATACCGAAAAAAAAATCGAATCTCTATACAAATGTCTGAACAGCTGATCGAGTTTTGTATAATAATAATCAGTACCTGGGTGAACCGAGCAAGCTCGGTTATTAGTATTTATTGTAATATGGTGGTGTATAGGCGATAAAAAAGTGCTTTAGCTACTTACTTTGGGATCAGAGCAATGTATGTGATGTTTTTCGATATTCGTAATCTCAACCTTACATTACTTGTCTTGTCACATAGTAACGCCATCTATTGTCTATAGCTCGTGAGCTTTGTATTAAGATGTAGTTAATCACATAATAATTCCGCGAGGCGTAGTAGTTGGTTTTTATGGCATTATCCGAGAGTTGGCGTCACAAAATGTACCCGAAAAACTGTTTAAAATTTGTATCGGTAAATTTTCGTTTTGCAGTATTGCTTCATAAGTCTCAATAAAATAAAAACTCGAAAGCAACATTAACTACATTTTTTTAAACTTGTCTTAAAACAATAAAAAATATATATAAACTTGAACATAAAAAAAGTAAGTCACCGAGCGGGATTTGAAATTTGAACACTCGTTTCTTGTGGTCCACGACCTAACCCGCTGAACCAAACGGACATTGGCCGGCCGCGGACGAAATTAGCGACCATATTCTGCGTCGAAAGAAAAACGCATGAAAACGCAAAAACGCGCATTTTCCCAAACGCAAAACCAATTTAGATCGATTGTTTACCCCCGAAAACCCCCATATACCAAATTTCATCGAAATCGTTAGAGCCGTTTCCGAGATCACAGAAATATATTTATATATATACAAGAATTGCTCGTTTAAAGATATAAGATAAGATTTATTTCCGAATTAATATAATCCATAATTTGTAACAATGCACTTATACTATGTTAGTAAAATTTAATTTTTATATTTCACAATTAAAAATAATACAAATTACAATTATTTTGCGGCACGTCCCAACGCCATAACATGAGATGAAATGAAACCCAATTTTTCAGGATCGGCCCGTCCACCCTCTGTGGTATACCTTGCAGAATGCTGTTGGCGCTGCCGCGCAAGCGGCACATCAGGGAGGCTACTCGCTTACGAATAATAGCCGCAAAATCGTCTATTCGCGCTTCCGCAAACATCTCTGACGCGCTACAGTATCGCGGCAACCTCAACAGCATTCTGAAAGCATTATTATATTGTACTCGCAGGCGCTGAATGCCCTTTGAGTATAGTCAATCCACAGGCTGCAGGTGTAAAAGCTCTGGCAGTAAGCCCTAAATAATGTTAATTTTACATATTTTGAACACCTAGGCAACTAATTGAGGCATCCTCTAATATCTTAATAATTTCAGCATACAACTCTGTACATCAGAGCCAACTGGTCGGATGTCCATTTTTGATACTTTACAGGAGAACTAATTTTAACTTTTAAATGTTGATTACTAACTTACACTATTAAGTTTACGAAAAATCTTTATGTGAGTAAAATTACTATTTAATTATGATTGTTTTTTTCTTTACTAGTTCTTCCATACTCCAAGAACGACAACGCTATTCAATCTGAATTATAAAAAAGGAGCAACATCCGACCCTAATAATGAAGGTATTTTCTTATGACATGGTCGGATAATAACATCCGCTGTTTTGGTTCTAAAATACATAAATGATAATCAATAATTTTGGGTCTTATATTAAGATGCGACCAAATGGTTAGAAAAAAAACATGAATTTAGTAAATAGTATGTGAAAATAAGATATTTTGGCCCGGGGATATTTGACCTGCTCTTACAAATACACATCCGACTTTTCATTGAACATTTAAGTTTTGAGACCTAATACAATTTTAAAACAAACGCAGAGAGAAGCAGTTTCAAAACAAAGAAAAATAAAATGTATCGTGTCGCAAAGCTGAAATGGGCTTGGGCTGGCCATATGTGCCGCCGCAGCGATGACAGATGGAGCAAGTGCGTTTTCATTTGGACATCTCGCACTAAAAGAAGCAGAGGCAGACCACCAGCCAGATGGTCTGACGACATATGAAGAGTCGCAGGACCACTCTGGCCTAGACCAACAGAAAACAGGGCTGCTTGGAGGACAATTGGAGAGGCGTATGCTCAACGGTGGGCGGATATGCGCTAAAGAAGAAGAAGATCCCTAGACAAAGTTGATGTGTGTATACAGGAAGTTATACTATTTTGTTTACAAAATAGGTAGGTATTAAACGCTTAGGATACTCAATAGCTATTAAAACCTGTTGTCGCGTTGGGTAGGTAGGTACAATTCGAGCGTTCTAAGCGTTAAAGGTGCGTCCAGATATGTTCTTTTGATCGTACCGTACCTCCGTTCCGTACCAGCGTTCCGATCAAATAAGTCTGGACGCTAATTTTGCCCGTTCCGTACCTCCGTTCCGTACCACCGTTCCGATCAAACCGCCGAACGTCGCCGCGATCACGTCCAGACTAGCGCCGTACCGTACCTCCGTTCCGTATCAACGTTCCGATCCAATAGTACAGCAGCCCGTAGTAAATTTAAATTACGAAAAAGGTTACCGTTTGCCGTTGTGATATAGTTATTTATTACAAAATTATAGATACTTTAACAGATCGCAACCCGCCGTAACCTATATTTGTATATCTCCAAAAATGATTATTTTTTTATTTTTCGAGGTTAATCACATGGTTTAGCTATTGTCGTGTTCTACAGCGCTATCTGTGTATGGCTACTTTTCACAGTCTAACTATTATCAGTGGCAATCAAACATAGCGCTGTAGAATACGACAATAGCTAAACCATGTGATTAACCTCGGAAAATAAAAAATCTCATTTTTGGAGATATACAAATATAGGTTACGGCGAGTTGCGATCTGTAAAACTTGGGTTGGAGTATCTATAATTTCATAATAAATAACTATATCACAACGGCAAACGGTACCTAACCTTTTTCGTAATTTAAATGTATTACGGGCTACTGTACTACAACCTCCGAACGTCGGCGTCGCCGCGATCACGTCCAGACTAGCGCCGTACCGTTCCTCCGTTCCGTTTTTCCTTTGAACGGGGCGAAAAAAACGGACTCGCGATGGATCGGAGCGTACCTGTCGGCGATCGAGACGGCGTACCTCCGCACCGTTCCGAACATGCGTCCAGACTAGCGTTCTTTGTTCGCGACGCTCAAGAGCGAGAGATACGGGTACGGGCAAAAGAGCGAGAGATTCGAGGTGGATCGGGGCGTACCTGTTCGGCGAACGGAACGGCGTACCTCCGCACCGTTCCGAACATGCGTCCAGACTAGCGTTCTTTGATCGCGACGCCGATCGGAACGGAGGTACGTACGGAGGGAGGTAAACAGCTGAAAAACAACAAGGCGGCGGGTGACGATGGAATCACTACAGAACTTATGAGAGCGGGCGGTAAGCCGATACTCAAAGTCCTCCAGAAGCTCTTTAATTCCGTCATCGTCCAGGGCAGAACGCCAAAGACATGGAACATAAGTGAGGTGATCTTGTTCTTTAAAAAGGGTGACAAGTCCCTCTTAAAGAACTATAGACCCATCTTGCTTCTGAGTCATGTCTATAAGTTGTTTTCGAGAGTCCTTACGAATCGTCTGGCTCGCAAGTTCGACGACTTCCAACCTCCCGAACAAGCCGGATTCCGAAAAAGCTATAGCACAATAGACCACATCCATACGCTGCGGCAGGTTATACAGAAGACTGAGGAGTATAATGAGCCACTTTGCTTGGCGTTCGTGGACTATGAGAAAGCCTTTGATTCGATTGAAACCTGGGCGGTGCTGCAGTCTCTCCAAAGGTGCCAAGTGGACTATAGGTATATCGAGGTGTTGAGGTACTTATACCAAAAGGCCACCATGACGATCCGAGTACAGAACCAGAACACAAATCCTATCCAACTGCAGCGTGGTGTAATACAGGGAGACGTTATTTCTCCGAAACTGTTCACAGCTGCGTTGGAGGACATCTTTAAGCTCTTGGACTGGAAAGGACTCGGCATCAACATTAATGGCCAGTATCTAACACACCTTCGTTTTGCCGATGATATAGTCCTTATGGCTGAGACCATGGAAGACCTGAACACAATGCTCGAAGATCTCCGTAGTGCTTCCCAAAGAGTGGGTCTTAGGATGAACATGTATAAGACGAAAATTATGTCAAACGCCCATGTTGTACCCTCTCCAGTTCATGTTGGGAACACTACACTTGAAGTTGTTGACCTTTAGGTATACCTAGGACAGGCAGTCCAGTTAGGTAGGTCCAACTTCGAGAAAGAGATCTCTCGTCGAATCCAACTCGGGTGGGCAGCATTCGGGAAGCTTCGAAAAATCTTCGCGTCCGACTTACCTCAGTGTCTCAAGACGAAAGTCTATGAACAGTGTGTGTTGTCAGTGATGACTTACGGCAGTGAAACGTGGTCGCTAACTATGGGTCTCATAAGGAGGCTCAAGGTCACCCAGCGTGCTATGGAGAGAGCCATGCTCGGCGTTTCCCTACATGATCGAATCAGAAACGAGGAGATCCGCAGGAGAACTAAAGTAACCGACATCGCTCGAAGGATTGCTCAGCTGAAGTGGCAATGGTCGGGACACATAGCGAGAAGAACCGATGGCCGTTGGGGCGGAAAGGTTCTGGAATGGCGACCGCGCACCGGACGACGCTCCGTGGGTAGGCCCCCGACAAGGTGGACCGACGATCTGGTGAAGGTCGCGGGAGGCCAGTGGATGCAGGCAGCGCAGGACCGATCGTCGTGGAGATCCTTAGGGGAGGCCTATACCCAGCAGTGGGTGTCGTGCGGCTGATATGATGAAGCGTTAAATACCTACCTGTTTTATTTAATATTTATATAAAATGCAATACGAAAGCTTTTCAAGTACCTACCAAAGGTTGTGTAAAACAATGTACCTACAAAAAGTTAGAACGCCTTAAGTAATGTAAAATGGTATACACACCTTCATTTCTTACATTTTCATGCTTTCCTTAACTCCTGGAATAGACATGAGGATTCATCACATGATAACACTTGATAACATGAATAATTATTTATTTGCACCAAACTATTCCATCCACGATCGTGCTCGTGAAGCGTATGTTATCGTTTTGTCTCTTTCTAACGCCCATTAAAAAAATATGCTATCTCTTTCGCTCTGAAAGTTGTGTGAATTCCCCGAACCAAAAGGTCTGATGTGAACTTCAGACGTTACGCTCTAAAGAAAATTTGAGAAACGTTAAATCCTAAATGAACATCAGACCTACTTTTAACTATTATTTCAAGATTACTAGAGGCAAAAAGTCGCAAGTAAACATCAGTTGGTTTGGTTCTGAAGTCATGTGGATATCCGACTTTTTTTTGTAGGCTTAACTTTGTGAATAAAAGAGATAGCGAAATAATTATTATAGAGCCCGAAAGAGGACAAAAAATTAAGTGTGTTCTAGAACAAAAGTCATTTTCGTAAAAATTGGACATCCGACCAGTTGGCTCTGATGTACAGAACTTATCTATGATTAATTTATGTTCTAAACTTTTAGATTTTTGCATTCACAATGATATTTTTTTTTTTTCGAAAAAATCGGCTCACCCTTAGCAACTTGGACGGGATCCCGTCCAAGTTGCTACGGGTGAGTCGATTTTCTCTAATATTTTTCATTATTTATTCATCTTAATATAATTTATGTTCATTATTATTACAAAATTTATTACTTTACAATATTCATTAAAACCAAAAATTTGTTGGGGATTCCTATCACACCACTTAACAGGGTTACACGATTCTGTATTGCACAATAATTTTGACCTTAAAACATTCATATTACAACAAATTTCTACAGGGTCTACAGGGATATGATCAGACCAATAGATATCATAATGTATCTTAACATTTGTAACTGCTTTAAGAGCAGCCTCCGATACTATACAGTGGTCTAGCCAACTTGTTGTACCATGAGCATCACTCACATATGTATAGGAATTAGAATCACAACCCAACAGTTCAATATCAGCACACCGCCAACTTTGTTCTACAGAAAATTCATCAAGTTCAACACCAAAACGTTTTCCCGGATGGGCATTAAAATCGCCTAAGATGAACACAGAGTCAATGTTACATACCTCCACAATTGCAGCAATCTCACCTAAGCATTCCGTGAACTCTATTAGGTTTTCAGCTGAGTCCGTGGGCATAATATATACTGAAAGTCAATGTCAAGTCAAAGTCAAATAAGCTTTATTCAAATAAACTTAATTATTAAGTACTTTTGAATCGTCTATATTTTCATACCCTTTCCCTTTCCTACCCGTTCTTCTTGTCAGCTAAAAAAGTCTGGAACGGGTGTTCCAGACTTTTTTAGCTGACAAGAAGAACGGGCGCAAGAAACTTATCAGCTGTAACAGCCATAAGTAACGATATTTACAAACTTGAATATATCGTTACCAGAAAATTACAACAGGGTGACAGGATTATTGGCAACAACATAGACTTATTATATTACTTCAACAAAGTACTTATTAGCAAGTTATGTGTTACATCATTTCCACGCATTCAGATCTTTAAGATAATCATCTACTTTATAATAACCTTTACCCATGAGCGTTTTTTTAACATGGTTTTTAAATTCATGCAAAGGAAGATCATTCACTTGTTGTGGAACTTTATTAATAAAGGCTATGCCTTTCCCCATAAATGAACCTCTAGTTTTTGCAAGCCTAAATCTTGGAACGGCAAGTTTATCTTTATTTCTTGTATTGAACTGGTGAATATTGCTGTTCTTAGCAAATGAATCATAGTGTTTCCTTACATAAACTAAATTATCATAAATTTATTGGCCTGCCAAAGTTAAAATATTTATTTCTTTGAACAATTCTCTCAAGGTATCTCTCTGCCGTAGATTGTATATGGCGCGAACAGCTCTTTTTTGGAGTTCAAAAATATTTTCAATACTGGCAGCTGAGCCCCACAAAAGCAGTCCATACGACATTACGCTATGAAAATAACTAAAGTATACTAACCTTGCCGTTTCAATATCAGTTAAAAGCCTTATTTTCTTAACAGCGAATGCCGCTGAACTAAGTCTACTTGACAAGGCTTCAATATGTAGATTCCATTGCAGTCGAGAATCTAGTGTGATACTTAGAAATTTTGTGCTTTCTATAAACTCGACTTCATCGTCATTCAAATTAATATTTAATTTTGTCTGCTCAACATTAGGTAATGAGAATTTAACATATTTAGTTTTTTTTGGGTTAAGTGCTAAATTATTACTATTAAACCAGTATGAAACTTTAGAGAGGGCACTATTTACTTCGTCCGAACAGTTATTACCTCTGTTTACTTTAAAAACTAAAGAAGTATCATCCGCAAATAGTACTGTTTCACATAAATTATTCGCGTAGTTGGGAAGGTCTTTTATATAAATTAGAAACAGCAATGGGCCCAATATTGATCCCTGTGGCACACCCATATTGATGGAGGCTCCAATAGATTCAGTTCTATTAATCACTACTTTCTGAGTTCTATTGTACAAATACGATTTCATAAGACTAACTGATTTATCAGAGACACCATAATGTTCTAGCTTCTTTAATAGTGTTTGATGATCAACGCAATCGAATGCCTTAGAAAGGTCACAGAAAATGCCAATTACATCTTGCTTTTCTTCCCAAGCATCAAGAATATGTTTGAGAAGTGCAATTCCAGCATCAGTAGTACTTTTACCCTTGGAAAAACCAAACTGATTTTTATGAAGTATATTATTGTATGTGAAGTAATCTAATAATTGGGAATAAATATTTTTTTCAAATATTTTACTAAGTGCTGGTAGTATAGATATTGGCCTAAAGTTAGCTGGGTCACTTTTATCCCCAGATTTAAAAAGAGGAATCAATTTACTATTTTCCTTAGATCAGGAAAGACCCCTTCGTCAATACATTTGTTAAAAATAAAAGCCAAGTAAGGGGCTAGTATATCAATTATTGATTTAATTATGCTGGTTGACATGCCCCAAAGATCTTCTGTTTTTTTAACATTAATTGTTTTAAAAGCTTTAATGATATCTGCACTATTTATATATTTAAAGGAAAAACTTTCATTGCACTTATCAACACTAGACTCCAGAAGGGAGACAGCGATGTTGGGACAAGCACTAAGAGTACTGGTAGTTTCTACAGGTATTCTAGCAAAGAAATCTTCAAAAACTTTAGCGACCTCATTGTCAGATTCAAAAGTTTGATCACCAGTTTTTAAACAGAAGGAATTTATACTGGATTTTGATTTGCCCGTTTCTTTGTTAATAATATTCCAAGTAGCCTTAATTTTATTGTCAGCTAATTTAATTTTATTTGCAAAGTACTTGGACTTTGCTAAGATACAGACTTCTCTGAATGTTTGTGAATACTTCTTGACAAATTCAATGAAGTTAGGATCACTAGAAGTAGCTTTCTCTGCATAAAGTTCGTATAATTTCCTTCTGCTCTTATACACGTTGAAAATTTAATCATTTGGTTCCCCCCGTGGGGTGGTTCCACTCATGATTACAAGCAGCAGTAAAATAAATGATTATACCTATATAGGTTATTGGCTTCAAAATTTGGTTCTGGTAATGTTTCAATTTTACTTGTGACATTGGTTCTGAATTTTTCAATACAGTGGTTTTTTACTGGCCTACACATTATTTCCCGTTTAGGCGGAACATGATGGTGCTCAATGGAGGCTAATTGTCCACTATGGTCGGATTTAATACAATTTAAAATTGATTTTTCAATGACATTACAGTTACAGAAAATATTATCTAAGCAGGTTGCCGATGTGGGTGTGATACGCGTTGGTTCATTAAAAATATGTAGCAAATTAAATGATTTAAATAGGTTTATGAACCTACTCGACAGTTTGGCTATTTTAGGGTCTAAGATGTCGACATTAAAATCTCCGCAAATCGCGACTTTTTCATTCTTCCTACAAGTTATTTTTAAGACTTCCTCCATAGTGGACTCAAACTCAGAGTAATTCGCGCTGGGTGGTTTATATACGCATACTATAATTATTTGATCAAGTTCCACGCACGATAACTCAACGGTTCGTTCAATTGAGAGGGATACTACATCTCTACGCTCTTTACATTGTAAACTATTGTGTAGATTAATAAGTGAACCCCCTCTTATAGCAGATTTCCTACTAAGCGAGCTAACAACTTGATAATTATCTAAACTTAAAAGTAATTCGTGCTTTTTCAACCAATGCTCAGTAACACATAACACATCAATATCTTCAGAGTTTAAGAATAAGCTTATTTCTAAATCTTTGCCAGAAAAGCCTTGCATATTTTGGTGTACAATTCTTAAACACTTTGGCTTTTCTATTGTTAAGTCAGGGCTAGAGGACGCCTCTATTGTCCTAGATGGTAATTTAAATGTGAAAAAATATTATTACTTGAACTAAGTAAAATGTTATAATTATTTTTATTTGGAACAGATTCCAAAGTTGAATGACTAATGTCAATAGTTGACTGCTCAATAAAAGCAGTTGTTTTACTAGCCAGATTATTGGCTAAATGTTTAAAATGAGAACACCAAGAACGAACGCTCTGATGACACTACTTTTATAGCTGCTATACGAACACTTTTACACTGAATCACTTCGGTATCCGAAGCACATATACTTTTACGCCAAAGAATAGCGACGCCCCTATATGGCCGGGCCGCCCGCACACTGGTATCCACTGCAGACTTTCCCAAATATTCAAAATCTGGATCGATGCTGCCCAGGAATGGAACAACCATGTTTCTTGGAGCGCCACAATATCAGCTGTTTGACATAAATCTCTGATGCAGTTCACTGACCGAGTCACTGATTTACAGTTGAAGCTAATAAATTTCATGTTGTTGCTATCCATTAACGGGCTTGGTTATTGTCTTTTCATTTTGTGTCTCTTGTTCACTTTTCTTGTATGTATTTCTGTTAAAGTAAACAAACTTACGAAACTGGATGCCTTCTGGCCACAGTGTATCATCCAAAAATATTGACAGTTTAAAGTGTATGTAAAGTGTTTTTTCTGTCTGTTTTTGGAAAAGTCGTAGAACAAGTTGTTGTATATTATGTTACTTATTTACTCCTGCAGGGTTTTTGGTGTTTTACAAATAACCCTGTAGGTATAGAGTACACTTACAGGGTTATTTGTAAAGCACCAACAACCTCGCGCGAGTAGATTACTAACATCATAAACAACAACATTAATTCTACGACTTTTCCGAAAACAGACAAAAAATTTTTTGCTTTTCATGCAAAACTAAGTCAGCTGTTCGGGACATTTGTGGAAATTCGATTTTTTTTTGTCGGTTTTCGAAAAAGTCGTAGAACAAAGGTTGTTGGATTTTATCTGTTCCACGCAGAATCTAGATAAAACCGGTAACCACCGCAACGAAAACGGAACGTAATATCCATGTTTCTATTGGCTGTTAAAAAAAAAAACTTTGCTTTTTAGTGGAACAGAATATCGCACGCCGTACCGTACCATATCGCTCGACTGCAACGAGTGGGCGAGGGCCTTGCACGGCCTTGAGGGCACGCGTTGCGGTCGAGCGATTCAAAAATATGAAAAGTCAAATGTCGAACTAAAATCAATAGAATAGAAACCAATGCGCTAAACGCCAGTCAAAGGATTCAAAAATAGGGCCCGTACTGCTACCGCCTCCGCTAGCGGTAAAATTCCCGGTACCTATGGTTTAAATTGAAACATCGCGTTAGAGCGCCCACTCACGAGCATCTTTTGTCTCTCACATGGTTTGTATGAAAGGCATTCTATGGCATGGACCAATTGATCCATGACTATGGCCACCTTACCCACCGCAAACTTGTCAAGCCATCATCTTGAAGTCATAATAAAATTATTAGGAATACCTAGTAACAGTTCTTAATCGAGTGACTGTAAATTCAAATATTACTCATAATATTAAGATTTTTTACACCCACTTTATCATTCAATTCGTTCACTTGGAATTTTAATTGTTCTCTTAGATTTATTTTCCACGGTTTAGTATTATACTTAGGTATTTAGTAGGCCTAGCCACTTTGACAATTGCTAATCTTTTAGTCACTCGATTAGTTAGTAATACATATCCCATAATAAAATAATATCTTTCTCGGTGACGTCGACGTCATTCCGGTGACGGCGGCGGCGGCCGGCGGTAGCGGTGGACCAATTAACGGTACTTAGTATAATTTCTCATCTCAAAACAATAAACTTAATCTTTGATTAAAGGTAATACGGAAGAAGCGAGAGGAGCTAAAAATTGACACGGCGAGCAACACAGAAGCGGACTCTGCTTATGGTGAGCTGAAAATCCGTTAGAGCGGTTTCTTCTTACGTGGATTGCGGCTGCGGATCCGGATTCCGTCCGCATGCAGTTAGTCCGCAATTGTTTTTTTCTTAGTACTTTACTAACCGACTAAAAAAAGGAGGAGGTTCTCAGTTCGTCGGAATCTTTGGATTTTTTTAAGTATTTTACTCGATTACTCGAAGACGTGTACGTTAGTGTCGTAGTGTAGGTTACGCATTTTTTGGGGAGAAGCAATCGAGAATCATGGCGAAGCACTTGCAGTGTCGCTTGATATCTCGAAAGCCTTTGACCGGGTCTGGCACGCTAGTTTACTGAGCAAGCTTCCAGCGTATGGTTTACCTGCTGACTTTTGCAGTTGGATTTCGGATTTCTTGAGCGAACGGTCGATAAGAGTGGTTATTGATGGCTGCTCTTCTGACCTCATGGCTATAGAAGCTGGAGTTCCTCAGGGATCCGTTCTTTCCGCAACGCTTTTACTGCTGCACATCAACGATCTGCTTATGCCCGGAATTGTTGGGTATGCAGACGACAGCACGATTGCGGAGAGGTATTTGTCTAATGCAAATGCCAGCAGAGACGAAATTAGTTCCTTGAGAGAAGCCATGGTGGAGCGGACAAATATGACTTTGAGTCTTGTCTCCCAATGGGGCGACAATAATTTGGTCACTTTTAACGCCACCAAAACGCAGGCATGTCTATTCACTGCAAAAAAGAGTCCTCTGAACTTGACTCCTACTTTCCGAGGTGTTTCTATACCAGTCACCGGCAATCTCGATCTCCTTGGCATAAAGTTGACTTCCGATCTCAACTTTGGTGAAACAATTGAGTCGAAGGCTCAAACTGCGGCCAAAAAACTAGGCATCTTGAACAAGGTTAAGCGATATTTCACGCCGGGACAGCTTCTAACTCTTTACAAAGCGCAAGTCCGGTCATGCATGGAATATTGCTGCCACCTGTGGGATGGGTCCGCAAAGTACCAACTAGCCGCACTAGACTCGGTTGAACGCAGAGCCAGAAAACTCATAGGGGATAGTAAGCTATTAACAACTAAAGCTTCATAGTCTTTCTCACCGCCGTGAAGTAGCTTATTTGGCGGTGTTCTACAGGTTATATTTCGGAGAGTGTGCTCTTGAGCTGCATGAGCTCATTCCGCCATCCCCGTTCTACCATCGGTGGTCCAGACGCACGGCATCGGCAGGGTTTCACCCCTATTTGGTTGACATTCCATGCATGCGCACGAAGCGTTTTTCGTCTTCCTTTTTAATGCGCACAGCCAAGGAGTGGAATTCCTTGCCTGCGTCTGTATTCCCGCAAGCATATAACCCAGCGATATTTAAAGCCCCAGTGAATAGGCTTTTTCTGGGCAAGCTCGCTTCATCTTCGGCCTCTTCTTAGCCTTATGGTTCTCGAATGTGGCCAAGAGTAAGCCCATTTAATGTAAAAAAAACACAGACCATACAACAAGCAAAAAAATTAAAAAAAAAAGATGGCTGGACCGATTTGAAAAATTATTTTTTTGCTTGAAAGTATATACCTCCAAGTTGGTCCCATTGTCATAAGGTCAGGATCTGATGATGGGCTTCTGGAGAAATCATCGGAACTCTTTGGCAATCCGAATAGTTGCAATGATGACAAGCCTCTTGTGGCGCAGTCTGCTGAGTTGTCTTCAGATCGAACGTGATGCCAAGATGATAATGGTATAACGTTATTCTTCAAAAGAGCTAATTTTGTTTTAGCGGTCACAAGTGTCGATGTGTACTCGCCCTTATAGTCACGAGTTATAATGTAAATAGCGCAAGCATACACCTCTTCGGATGCATCGCAAAATCCGTGAGCTATACAATGATTTTTGTCTCCCAAGTATCTGTTCATTTTGAACTTTTCTATGTTTTGAAGATCATGTTTCAGTTTTATCCACTCGTTGTTTATATCATTAGTTTACTTAAAAGGTATCCCAATCAGATGTTTCTTCAGACCATGTTCGTTGAAATAAAATTTTTGCTCTGATAGTTAGCGGAGATAACCAGCCAAGAAGATCGAAGATCTTAGAGATGTTTGATAACAATTGACGTTTTGTTATGATGACGTCATTCGTCTCGTCCTTGAAAGTGTTCTTGAAAATAGAAGTGTCTGAAGAGGGAATCCAGCGTAGCCCCAAAATTTTTCGGTCGTCTGAATGTTTAAAGTCGAGCGGCACGTCTAGTTGTTCGTCAGATAGATCTCAAGTTAGTTCGTTGGACTGGACCATTTACGAATATTCATTCCAGCTCCCAATGGTAAAACTAAAATCAGGGAGACGTTTGAGGGGATTCACGGGGAACTTTCCAAATATAGTCAGGGAGACCTAAGGAACACTTTAAAAACAAAAAACCTAAGAGTTTTAAATTTGGAACAAGTAGGATAGAAACGAATAATACGTACGTAAAAAAAAGTATTGATATCGGCTGGCTAAGAGCTAATCCATTGAAATTGGCACCTTTTGGTGCGATTAAAAAAAACTGTGCAATATTGAAATTTTTTATACATTTTTATTGCTCTAGCTAGATCATTAAAGACTCGCTTTGTACTGAGTTTTTAGTGTGATTGTGATGAAATTAGCATAGTTGGAAGAAAAAGGGTTTTTCGTTTCGTTGGGAAGCGTTTTTCAAGTTTTTTGGTCATATTTCTGTACAGTTAAATAAATCTTCTACAATTTGACGCAATTTTTTTAGAAAATACTGAAACAAGTGCCTAAACCAGTCCCGTCTTGCTCTATGCCTAAACCTAAAATAAAAAAATGAACGTTGAATTCCTCTTTTAATTTTTCAGAAACTACTTAATAAATTGCATTTTTTATATCATAAATGAATTCTACATTATTGATTTATCTGAAAATGATAAGTACCTACCACATTTTAACCTATTAGCGAAAACTGGACAATTAGAATTTTTACATTGAAGCCGGGAAAAGAGCGCTATTTAACCCGCCCGCCGGCGCCGGCGCCGCCGCCGTAATGGTTTAAAGGACAGTTTGGCCCAGCTAAGCCCAGCTTAATTATTAGAAACAGCCTACAGATTAGTTTTCATTCCAAACTTTATCACGACTTGTAACTTCCACCTTTTTAACACGGTTGCTTTCTCGTTTGTTTGTTTGTTTGTTTGTCCGCAAAGTTTGCGAACGATTTTAAACTAGCTTCCCGATGAGCTAGAGACTTGAAACTTTGAACATAAGTCAGAACTGGAATACAATGCAATATTATGGTGTCACTGAACTGATCTGATGATGGAACTGGAAGAAGGCCACAGGAACTTAATGATGCAACCATACAACCCCATTGTGATTAGGCTTGTTAGAATCGTCTTGACAAGAACTCTAATGGGAGATAAGGTCCAGGGTCTGATGATGAAGCTGGAAGGCCATGCCAAAGGAACTCAATATTGAAACCATGCAATCCCATCGAGTTTGGGCTCATTTGAAACGTCTTGACGAGTACTTTGTTGGGAAAAAGTGTACGAGGATCTGATGATGGAGCCGGAAGAAGGCCATAGGAACTCTATGATAAAACCACGCTACCCCATCGAGTTTGGGCTCGTTTGAATCGTCTTGACGAGTACTTTGTTGGGCAATAGTGTCCGAGGATCTGATGATGGAGCTGGAAGAAGGCCATAGGAAATCTTTAATAAAACCACGCTACCCCATCGAGTTTGGGATCGTTTGAATCGTCTTGACGAGTACTTTGTTGGGAAATAGTGTCTAGGGTCTGATGATGGAGCCGGAAGAAGACCACTGGAACTCGGTAATAAAACCATGCAACCCCATCGAGTTTGAGCTCGTTTGAATCGCCTTGACGAGGACTTTGTTGGGAAATAGTGTCCAGGGTCTGATGATGGAGCCGAAGGAAGGCCAATGGAACTCTATAATAAAACCATGCAACCTCATCGAGTTTGGGTTCATTTGAATCATCTTGACAAGTTCGAAGGAAGGCCAATGGAACGCTATAATAAAACCATGCAACCTCATCGAGTTTGGGCTCATTTGAATCATCTTGACAAGTTCTTTGTTGGGAAATAGTTTCCAGGGTCTGATGATGGAGCCGGAAGAAGGGCACTGGGACTCTGTAATAAAACCATGCAACACCATCGAGTTTGGGCTCGTTTGAATCGTTTTGACGAGTGCTCCGATAGGAGATGGTAAATTTTTAGTCTTAGCTCGTTAACTAAAAAGCATAAAATAATTTACTGAAAAAAATATTTTTTAAAAAGACGTTTTTAAAACGGACTAAATTATTACAAAAACATCGGACTAAAAATATTAAAACGGACAAATAAAAACAAACTAAAAAGTAAAAAATAAATTCTTCTGTAAATATTTAAAACCCTAATAAACTATACCTACCTACAGAAATTTTAAACCTAAAAACGTGGGGCGCATGCTAAAGACTATATGGATGATACATTTTACAAAATGCGCCCCACGTTTTTAGGTTTGAAATTTCTGTAGGTAGGTATAGTTTATTAGGGTTTTAAATATTTACAGAAGAATTTATTTTTTACTTTTTATTTTGTATAGACGTTCGGTTCATACCTACTACGAGCTCAGAGTGCGAATTGGCCAGAGGGAGGCTTACCATATTCTTTTAGAAAGGTCTTGTGAGTTTTAAGGCTAATTAATATGTTGCAATACTTTATAGGATGTGGGTGAAACATATCGCACATTTCAGTGATGATGAAGTCAGCACGGTTGTGGCTCGCGTCGCGGGCCGCGGCCTGCATTTGATTTTGATTAGATTTTTTAACGATTAGATTATTATTTTAATTAAGAGTAAAGAATCTGCTCTGTGGGTGTGGAGTTACAATCATCCTGTATTTGAAAACGTTCACATTGCGAGTTTGCGACACACTTACATTCAGGGTTGCCAGCTTTAAAAATATAAAAGTCGGGACAAGGGCGAAAAAAATGTTGGTCTATTTTCTAAATGATTACAGGGAACTTTGCAGATAACATTGAACTTGCATTAAAAATGAAAATATTTTATTGTTTTAATGTTTTATATAGGTAGTGTCCTTGTCAGTGTGCTTCTAACTTTATTTATTTTTTAAAGCTTAAAGCGCGGCCCAATTAAGGTTACCATCTGACAGGCATTTGCCGTATTTGACAGGCATTTTATTTGACAGGTAGACAGGCGTGGGTCCGACGCAAGGCTGAGACGGGTATTTTTTAATTTCACGGATGAAACAACAGATTACAAGATTAGTGGATGAAAATGACTAAAAATCTAATAACCTCATAAACCGTTCTCAACGTTAAGAGCTATCTTTAGGTCGTATTTGAGATGCTCTTCTTATAGGGATCTCAAGATAGCTCTCAACGTTGAGGGCTGTTTATAAATATGGGGCATAGCATCATTTGAAAGTTTATGCCATGCTGTGTCCGTGCACTAATGGATTATTACTTGGATTTGAACTAGATTCTTGTGAAAGAAAGGTGGTTTATAAACCAAGAACAATTATTTACAGATCTTGGCAACTATAAGACGAAGACTTTCCTCGACTACCTCATACATTTTTCCGGTAATGAGAACGGATACACAGATCTCGAGTTGAGAGAAGAAGTCCTGAACCTCACCGTCGCGGCCACCGACACATCTGGAGTGGCTATTGGATATACTCTGAAGATGCTTGCCAAATACCCTGAAGTACAGAAACTGGCTTATGATGAGTAAGTAAACTTCTCTTCTTCTTCTTTCGTGTCTACTTACGCTCTAGTATTCTTATACGTTACCTGACGAGGTTACTCTGGTATCTTGTATGGTTTAGTCTCTGAAAGGATAGAGTAATATTATGCGATGAGATGAGACGAAACAAGGCAAGAAAACGGGGCTCTGCCACCGGCGTGCGGCGCGGATAGGGTTGCATTTTGACAGACATTTGCCGCATTTGAAAGGCATTATCAGCTTAAAGAGCCGTGCGGCAAGTAACAAAATGTGGTCTTGTAGTGGTTCCGGGGCCAGATCTATAACAGGCTTGTAAAAGTTTATAACCACGGAAAAGGGCCCATTTTATACGCGTACTTTTGCTAATAAAACACTTCCCGTTCCCGTTCCCGTTCCCGTTCCCGTTCCCGTTCCCGTTCCCGTTCCCGTTCCCGTTCCCGTTCCCGTTCCCGTTCCCGTTCCCGTTCCCGTTCCCGTTCCCGTTCCCGTTCCCGTTCCCGTTCCCGTTCCCGTTCCCGTTCCCGTTCCCGTTCCCGTTCCCGTTCCCGTTCCCGTTCCCGTTCCCGTTCCCGTTCCCGTTCCCGTTCCAGTTCCCGTTCCTGTTCCCGTTCCCGTTCCCGTTCCCGTTCCAATAGCTTTATAACCAAGTATATATCACTTGTTATGTTAGTAACGTGTATGTTAGTCTATCCAAACTTACCAATTTAATATTAGGCGTGATGACTCTGAACTAACCGTGATGAGCACTAAGAAATTCAGTTTGCTTAAATCCTTTTTGTAAGAAATAATAAATTTTACATGTATTTCATCTTAGCCGGCGTCCGGCGTTGCTCTAAGTATTCTATACATATAATAAAGCTGTAGAAAAGTTGTGTCTGTACAAAGAAAATATTTTGAAAAAAAAAGTGATTTGGGTGTTTAATAACAACGTATGAAACCCATTTCTATAATTTTTGGAATTTTTGTCTGTTTGTCTGTTTATCTGTTTGTCTGTATGTTTGTGCGCTAATACCTTAAAAAGCGCTAACTCAATCGTAATTATGTTTACATACAAATATACTATGTATATTGCAAAATAATTTTGTTTTTATTTTATTGCAATCGGTTTGCTCAATCAAAAGATATACGACTTTTAAGTTTTAAGAAGTGTTTATGATGAATTCGTTGTAACAATTATCTTTGGGGAATTATACTGTTAGAACGACGACTACCTGGACCTGGTGTTTCCACATCTGGCACGATAAAATGGTCAATGGCTTAAAAGAAAATAATAACGTGTCGAGTTTTGGGTCTTTCTTTTGTAATTTCTCAGAAAAAAATGCACGTGCAATGTGCATGCAGTAAAATCGAAGCCAGCTTTGTATTATTATTTTATACTACTAGCTTCCGCCCGCGACTTCGTTCGCGTGGACATTCGAGAAAATCCTTAGGGAACCTTTAACCTGGATAAAAAGTTTTCTATATTTTAATATCCTGCCTTGCAAGGTAGCCCGCTTGGTGTGAACGTGCCTTGCGCGCAGCAGGCCTCTTAAGGTGCGTCCAGATATGTTCTTTTGATCGCACCGTACCTCCGTTCCGTACCAGCGTTCCGATCAAATAAGTCTGGACGCTACTTTTGCCCGTTCCGTACCACCGTTCCGATCAAACCGCCGAACGTCGCCGCGATCACGTTCAGACTAGCGCCGTACCGTACCTCCGTTCCGTATCAACGTTCCGATCCAATAGTACAGCAGCCCGTAGTAAATTTAAATTACGAAAAAGGTTACCGTTTGCCGTTGTGATATAGTTATTTATTACAAAATTATAGATACTTTAACAGATCGCAACCCGCCGCAACCTTATCTCCAAAAATGATTATTTTTTATTTTTCGAGGTTAATCACATGGTTTAGCTATTGTCGTGTTCTACAGCGCTATGTTTGATTGCCACTGATAATATTAAGACTGAAAAGTAGCCATACACAGATTTAAGACCAGATAAAGTCCATCCATTTCATCTGGTCTTAAATCTGTGTATGGCTACTTTTCACAGTCTAACTATTATCAGTGGTAATCAAACATAGCACTGTAGAACACGACAATAGCTAAACCATGTGATTAACCTCGAAAAATAAAAAATCTCATTTTTGGAGATATACAAATATAGGTTACGGCGAGTTGCGATCTGTAAAACTTGGGTTAAAGTATCTATAATTTCATAATAAATAACTATATCACAACGGCAAACGGTACCTAACCTTTTTCGTATTTTAAATGTACTACGGGCTACTGTACTACAACCTCCGAACGTCGGCGTCGCCGCGATCACGTCCAGACTAGCGCCGTACCGTTCCTCCGTTCCGTTTTTCCTTTGAACGGGGCGAAAAAACCGACTCGCGATGGATCGGGGCGTACCTGTTCGGCGAACGGAACGGCGTACCTCCGCACCGTTCCGAACATGCGTCCAGACTAGCGTTCTTTGATCGCGACGCCGATCGGAACGGAGGTACGGTACGGGCAAAAGAACATATCTGGACGCACCTTTATGGTAAGCGCGTACGCGACCGAGTGCGATGTCGGGCCGCATCCTCACGCGCAAGTGGCAAACGTCCTGCCTCGCAAGCGAGGTACGTCCACACCAAGCGCACACTGCCTAGCGAGGCAGGACGTTAAAACATAGAATACTTCGTATCTTGGTTAAAGGTTCCCTTAGTATTTTCTCGAATGTCCACGCGAACGAAGTCGCGGGCGGAAGCTAGTTCATCAATAAAATAACGACCTACGCTACGACGAAGCATCTGTTTTAAACGACATTCAGTTTTTTTACATCCTCTTTGACGATATTTGCAGCACGCATGTCAAACGTCATATGGTTACACATTATTGGTTATACATTAAAAAAGTTTATATTGTCCAAAATCATTATTCTTATTCTTAAATTTTTTTAAGTCATAAGTCATAACATAAAGTTACATTAAAAAGTTTTTATGTCCAAAATAATTTAATATGGTGGTGGTTCTTAAATTTTCTTATTTTCCGCGCAATTTTCTTAATTTTTTCTTTCATAACAACCATCTCCTTATAATAACAAACACAACAAAAAAAGAATTAGCGAAATCGGTCCAGCCGTTCACGCGTGATGGCTTGACCACGCGAAATTGGTTTCATTTTTTATATATATAGATTTTGTTTGAAGTGTCCGAATTTAGGCGCTGTCACCCTACCTTATTTTCAGATTATTAATATAATTGGAAAACCTACCTTACCTTACCTTATTTTCATTCGAATATACGTATAGGTATCTAATAACAAGACGTCATTCATACAGACACAATAGTTGGGTTAAGAATCAATACGGTAGGTATCTAAGTAGGTACTGTAACGCTCTTGCGAGCGCTACTTTAAATAAAACTATGCTTTGCATTTTAAATCGTTGTTTATATTGTCTTTTTAATTGATTTCGATTTTCGATTTCGGACGTGCCTCCATGGCCGCGCACCGAGATAATTATTATGTTATTCGAAATCAATTAAAAAGACAATATAAACAACGATTTAAAATGCAAAGCATAGTTTTATTTAAAGTAGCGCTCGCAAGAGCGTTACAGTACCTACTTAGATACCTACCGAATTGATTCTTAACCCAACTATTGTGTCTGTATGAATGACGTCTTGTTATTAGATACCTATACGTATATTCGAGCGCTCGCAAGAGCGTTACAAAACCTACTTTTATTGGGTGACTTAGTTTAGTTATTACAATTATTTAAAAAGACACCCCGCCTGTCACCTTTTACAACTTGGACGCGATGATAGATAACATTAATTGATTTTATTTTTACCTTGGTTTTTTAAGAATATACGATGTCTTCGGAGATTCAGATCGCATGTTGGTAAAAGAAGATTTGAAGCAACTCAAGTATTTAGAGAGAGTTGTAAAGGAGACACTGAGGCTCTTTCCTCCAGTGCCCTTCATCATCAGAAAAGTTGAAGAAACTTTAAAATTACGTAAGTATTATTGCTCTGCTTCAGCTTTGGCAAAAATTCTTTCGTATGTCCGTTTAGATGGTCCGTCCGGCGGATGTCTGTCCGTTTGTTCTCCTCTACAGGTCGCACTTCTCAACCGATTCTTGAGAAATTTTGTGAGCAGGTTCAATAATTATATAGATTTTTTAGAAGACGCAAAAGCACAAAAGTTCGTCAATCAAAACATTTCTGGCCAATATTCGAAGTTTGAAAAGAAATAAGGTGCCTTGTGACACTGTTACAGAACCACAAAATATAGAATTTACAGAAGGACCACTCCTGCCGTCCTCGAAAATTGTTACCTAAAGTTGCCGGACTCACTAGGGTTGCTACTATATTGATTCCGAATGAGTAAGGGGGCCTCCCTTTGGTACCTCAAAATGTAAAATAATTAAAATATTCGTATAAAATATTTTTAAATCAAGATTTTTTTTTAAAGTTTTAATTAGTTTCTTGTTTGTTTGTTCACAAACTTAGCAAAAGATTTTAAACTAGCTTCCCGATGAGCTAGAGACTTGAAATTTTGCACACAGGTCAGAACTGGAAAAGTATTACACTTAGGGTTGCCAGATCGGAACTCCAAAATATCTGGAGAATATTTGAAAATGTCGGGATTTTGCGGTTGTTGTCGGGAGAAATAAATATTTTAAGTAAAAAATGTAAAAAATGCCTGTATACACCGTCATTTTGTAGTCATTTTAATCAACTTAAGGGTGTGTTGTACCAATGAAACTAAACATTTTTGCCCAAGAAACATGGGTCAAAAAACGATAAAAAATTTTGGTCCTCCCATACTAACTAGACAGCTAAAATATTGTATTAGTATAGGAAAGTCAATTTTTTTGTCGTTTTTCGACCCATGTTTCTTTGGCAAAATTTTTTATTTTCATTAGTAGAACACTCCCTCAAGTTAATTAAAACGACTACAAAATGATGGTGTATAGTACAAAAATGGCCGCGCAGCGCGATTTTTAGTCGGTCTAATACACTAATCTTGTAAGTTGTGATCTTGCCTGATTTTTAGTTTGTTTCACTCGTTTCATCCACTAATCTTGTACTCTTGCCTGTCTATAGTAAAACAAAACGGCCGCGCAGCGCGATTTTTAGTTAGTTTTATCCACTAATATTGTGATCTGTGGTTTCTTACGCGAAAATTATTGTTTTCTAGTGAACTTTCGGAACAGCAGTTTTCCGGGAGATTTTTAGATTTTTCGGGAGTCGGGAGACAACTTGAAATTGCGGGAGAATCCAGGCGAATCCCGACCATCTGGCAACCCTAATTACACTATTATGGTGTTATTGAGCTGATCTAATGATGGAGCCGGAACAAAGCCACAGCAACTCTGAAATAAAACCATACAACCCAATCGAGTTTGGGCTCGTTAGAATCTTCTTGACAAGTACTCTGACGGAAGACGAGGTCAAGCTCCGGCTTGACCTCGCTTCCTGAAAGAAGGCCAAGGAACTCGGTATTGAAACCATGCAACCCCATCGAGTTTGGGCTCGTTTGATTTCTCTTGTTTAGTACTCTGATAGGAAATGGTTTCCAGGGTCTGATAATGGACACAGAAAAAGGCCACAGGAATTCTGTAATAAAGCCATACAAACCCATCGAGTTTGGGCTCATTTGATTCGTCTTTACGAGTACTATGATGGGAGACGGCTTCCAGGGTTCCTAACTTGGCTGGCACACTGCCGTGCATGTATTAAAAAATCTTTACTGCAAGTAAAATGTTATTTAGGATTTAAATAATTATTAAATGACTGGTGTCTCTAAAATGTAAGAGTACCTAGTATTTGAGGCCGCACGCCGAAGAGAAATCCTTTGACTACAGTAAGTACCTACCTAAACACTGGCGTCTTACACAAAGTAGGTATGTAGATTACCACGCGCCGCGCGCCGGCCGTGCAGTTCTGTTACGTAGGTACAGTCAGCAGCACATCAGACTATACATGTTGACCTTGAGACCGCCTTTATGTCATAAGTAATAAAAGCTGTATTCGTAGTTCAAACCTAGCGTGCTGTCGTGCGTACTTTTATGTGCTTTTACCAGCGAACGATAAGTTAAAGAAAAACAAAAGCCCATTTCTGCGGCTACGTACTTGTTGTTTGAATACCTATGTAGGTACCTAATGAAATGCATGATTGATCGTTACAAGCTAGTCCCAAAAAGTATCTACCGATGCCTACAAACTAAAAAAGAACATGTTTTACTTACTTACCTTTCTATATCGTTTGGAAATTTAATGGACGAGTAAGCACTATTTTTGTTGTGTTTAAGCAACCAAACACACTGCAGGTATAATTACAACGATTATTCATTTTGTTAACACAAACACTTGACTGCAATTCGCTGCAGCTTACAAAATAAAAGTTGTTTCTTGTCAATTCTAATCTTGATTTTGATTCGTTTATGCTAACTTAGTTTTTTTTAAGCTCACATTAGATTTAGCTATACTTACACTAACCGTGTGAATATGTAATTAGCTTTTTAAGTTTATACTTTGTAATTTATATTAATATTGTGTAAGCTAATGATTGACCGAATAATAAATAAATAAATAAATAAAAATAAATAAATAAATAAAAATAAATAAATAAAATACGCAACAAACGGCACTCGCGACAGTCGCGACTGAGCACTGTCCAAAACCATCTGTGCCAAAACTGCCCGAGATTCTTTGTAAACTCGTAATGTCCATATGTGCGTGCGAAATGGCGCTTTGTTCCTTGAGTGGGCTCGCTGTCTGGCGGAGCGCCGCCACTACTTATTTTGTGACAGAACCTAGGACTGCGTACATTATCTGCACTAAGTACTTATTAGTTGCAAAAAATAATCTCTAACTTGAGTTATTTAAAAAAACTTAATATTTTTAACACGTTTTTATTAGGTTGCTTTCTCGTTTTTTGAGTTACTTTTTAACGCGAGGTTTACAGCTCACGGAGCCACATCTAGTTGATATTTTATATTTTGTTTCTATGCGCACTGCTAAAAATCTTTTATATTTTATATAGGTACCTCAGGAACAGTACTTTTTCTGGATGATGAACAAAATGTATGATGGGGCGTCTCAACTAAATTATTTATCAATATAACATAACAAGAAATAGGAATAGGTTTCGCATCCAATGTTTCAGGAGACGTTTGACGTTTGTTCACGTGGTTTTCACAAGTTTAATTTCCTAATATTGCTCAATAACTTTTTTTTTCTATAGCGTCCGGTAGGAAGATACCAGCAGGCTCTGGTGTGATAGTATCCATCTGGGGGATCCATCGGGACCCCAAGTACTGGGGGCCCGACGCCGAGGAGTTCGAGCCCGACCGCTTCCTGCCAGAGAGGTTCAACCTGAAACATGCCTGCAGCTATATGCCTTTCAGTCAAGGACCCAGAAATTGCATAGGTAAGTAATTATAATATACTGTCGACAAAGGAGAAGGTCCAAAAAAAACCCACAATTTGACAAGACCATGGACGAAAGACCGAAAATTAAAAAGTCGAATGGTTGTTTGGCCGTAAGTTTAAAATCACGAAAGGACATTTTACCTAAAAGACTAAATCCCGAAGCTTAAAAATCCGAAGGTAAATTGAGGGTTACACGCCAGCGGTCGGTCCTGCCTGGCACTTCGCCGGCAGCTGCCGTGGCACGCTCGCTTCGCTCGCTACGCTCGCACGTCGTCGCACATAATAGACTAAACAGACTTTCGGGATTTTGGTCAAGTTTTGGTCTAACGGATATCGACATTTACGATTGTCGGTGTTTTGTGCGTCGATATTTCGGTCTTATGTGTTATGAATTTTCGGAATTTTATATAATACCCAAATTTGGTGAGGTTTGAAATAAATTGGCTTGACTATAACACTTGAAAAGAAGAACTTAGCGAATGTATAAAAAAGATTGATCCAATCACGAATTTAAACTCCGTGGATTAATGGTTGCGCTAAGAATATTAAATTCAAGTAATTTTTCCCTTTGCAGGTTACCAATACGCCTTGATGTCCGTCAAGACAGCTCTTTCAGCCATCCTAAGGAAATTCATAATAGTGCCAGATCTAGAGAAGAGTGATATTACGTTCACCAGGGATAAACTAGATATTATGATGAAAGACGTAGACGGCTACCAAATTGGCTTACAACTAAGGAAACCACAAACAAATAATAATACGTTATAAGTAAGTAGAGTTACATTTAGTGCTTAAGTACCAGTGTTTTTCATCACCTCTTGAAAATTCCTACTTCCTATAATTACTGTTAATAGGTATGTGATGTTCTGTGGTTACGACTGTATAATGCTTTCAAAATACTTCGTTTGAAGACCATGATGTTATACGGATTACTTAGAGTACCTAGACTAACTTAGGTAGTCTGAGGACGGGTACGTATCAGAATGTCTAAAGTTAAAATGTCTAAGCTTAAAATGACAAAGTTCAAAATGTCAAAAATTCAAATTCAAATGGTTTAATATCAAAAATGTTTAACTTCAAAATAGCAAAATTTAAAGTATCCAACGTATCAAATACTTGACGAGTTAAAATATCAATGGTCATTAAGTCTAAGTTCACAATGATTTATTTGAATTGGGTTGGATCTTAAAACGAATCGCCTTCTTTGAGGTTAATTGAGTCTGTTGAGGTTGAGGTGACTTTGGGCATCGCCTGAAATGCTTTATAGCAAATTTAGCTACCGGAAATGAGTCTAAACTAGTCTACTGGGACTTAGAAACCGTACACCGACCGTAGGTCATGATATAGGTGCGAGGAGCGTAGTGACGAGCATGTTAGGTTGACATAAACCCAGCGCGCGAGCCGAGCGAGCGAAGCGAGCGTGCCGCGGCAGCGGCCGGCGAAGCGCCAGAAAAAAATCTATTTCAAACTCAATTGGTGGATTTTGTTCGCCGGCTATTGAATCAGTGACTGGCACCGGCTACCGAATCAGGGAGCGCACAGCTATGGTGATGTACGGCGGAAGCACATGCATGCAATTATTTAACCTAATTATTAAATGAAAGAAAGGCAAAAGTAAATTCTATACGTCATTATATTATGTATTTGGACTATTAGACATTTTAAGTTTTGATCATTTAAACTTAGACATTTTTATTTTAGACTATCTGACCGTTTGACATTTTGAACTTTCGACATTTTAATCGTTAGACATTCAAATTTTTGACATTTTGAACTTTGCCATTTTAAGTTTAGACATTCTAACTTTAGACATTCTGATACATACCCCTGAGGACACCTATCAATTTATTTTAATTAATTATTGTGCATCCACAATCCACACCACACTTTGCTGAAAGTTACTGATTGTTATATTTTGTTAATTTATGTTATTGGCGATGTGGACACGATGAGCAACATGCAGCATATACCTAGTACGTAACAAATAGTTTTGTTGGAGGAACAGGGGACTACTAAACCTTGAGTTTGGCTACTTTCCATTTCCATAGGAATTTTTCATTTCTCTCGACTGTAGTGTTTCCTCAACTGACGACTTTCGTTTAGTCATCTCTGTAAAATATGTGTACATTTTTTTTGTAGATAAGGTGCCATTTTATCAACGATAGGTAGGGTAACTACCTAATTAAGAACGATAATAATTGTGTAATTTTATTTTTCTCACCGGATCTGTTTGATATTGAATATTTTTAAATTTTGGGAAATACGAAACAATCGTTTTTGAAAAATGTTAGTTTTAATTAGAATTGCTTTACAGCTAATTTCTCTACAATTTTCATCATTAGATTTAAGTTAAGAATGAACAAAATTATCATCTCACTTGCACCACTGTATAAGCCAACGGACATGCAGTATGTATAAATGTTTGTTAAAATTTAAGGGTGCTATCACACAACAGTTATATAGGTAACGGTATATAAAAATGTTCTTCAAGAGTTAGAGAATAACTCTTTCTCATACATTTTGTATCAAAATGTTACACACCTACTGTTACAGAATGTTATCGTGTTACACAATGTTATATAACTGCTATGTGTGGGAGCACCGTGTTGTGTTGTGAGCTATTTACTTAGGAACAGCTTTTCTTAAGCTGTTTCCTTGTTAAAATAGTTAACTTTAAAGTAGCTTAAATAGCACTTACCCAGTCTGTGGGCTTGGTATTCTCGATATTCAAATTCGAAAAAGATCCTGAGTAAACATCACCGAAGGCACAGTATAGATATAATAATATTATATTATAGGGTTTGAGTTGAGTGACAGAATGTGTACAAACAGCAGCACTTTAGGTTTTTTTAAACTGATCTTCTCTCATTGATTTTGAACTTTAATTAATTGAATGTTAATTTCAAACTTGTTGGAGGAAATTTGACGTAGTACTTTGACCAAGAAGTGTGCTGTTGTGTGTACAATTCTAGGGCCCAATTCGCTATTACCTAAGTAATACTTAGATTAGAAAAATTACACCTAGAAGTCGAGTCCTTACCATGTAAAGTAAGGCTCAGTTTTCAGATTTCGTTACCTAATCGTAAAGTACCTAAGCACTATAACTGCAATTTGCTGTGCAGCAAAGCTGTTTGGTTCAAATATACTTGAGGTCAAATAGTAGATTGTTATACAAGACGCTAAAATGACCCATTGCATACGAGGTAGTTTTATTCCCGAGCTTTAGCGAGGGAATAAATAGAAACCGAGTTACAATGGGTTTTAGCGTCGTGTGTTACACTCTACTTTTCACTACGAAGGCGAGAAAATAAAATACAATATTAAATACCTAGTTTATACTTACGTAAACGAATCCACTCATTTTTCTATCCTCCACTTCTTAAACTTTTCATACAGTATTTAAATAAATGATTTGTGCTTGACGGCAAAAGATTAAAATTATTTCTTTCCTATTACTTACTTATAGGTACAGTCACACAATTCATGAAATCAGTTTGGTATTAGAGAAAAATTCTAAAGATTTCGCGCCTTTTTTAATTTCTACTGTAGCAGCTAAGAAACACAATGCACGCATTCTACGATCAAACAAAGTCACAGTATAAATAAGTCTATGATTTCACCAAAGAGATCGCTGCTTTTAGTTCCATTTTCAAAAATTAAAATGAGAAACAGTATAAGTCGAGCGAGTCTTTATTCGTGATTATGAATAAAGACTTTTTCGTTTTAGTAGGCTCATTGGTAATAGACAAACATTAAAAAAGAAAAAACTTTATCCCCTAGGGGTAATTTTGCTATTTTATCCTGGCTCTTGTACCTTACAATGACGGACTTTTAGAGCAAGAGGAGTGAAAACAATATTTTGGACCCGCAGTTCTTAACAATCCATCCCTTAGGAGAGGAGTATGCGCCGCCGACCACTATAACACCCAATAAAATAATAATTTATCCCCTAAAGGTAGGGAAATTGAAACTTTTTCAGGTACGATTAGGTAACGTATATGAAGGAAAAAATCTGAAAACTGAGCCATTTTGGCTCAGCTTTATTTGCCTCACTTTTGGACTTAATACTGAACGCAGCTTATACTGTGTATCACACTGTGTATATACTGACCATAGAGTAGTTTTGGCGTATTTAAATAAGTTAAATAAGAATTGTTTAAATTGTAATTGATTGGTTGAAAGAATAAAAAAAACGGTTTTTTTTAAACCGGTTTGGATGATTTTGAAAAAGGTTCTGTTCCTCTAACCGGTTTTTAAACCAGTTTGGAAAAATATGGGTATTTTTCATTAACTTTTCGGTTTTACTTTTCGGCCAGGACAACGGCCAAAAAATGGCCCGCGCAAACTATGTTTTCCTATTACGGCCGCTTAACGAGCTAAGACTAAAAATATACCATCTCCTATCGGAGCACTCGTCAAAACGATTCAAACGAGCCCAAACTCGAGGGGGTTGCATGGTTTTATTACAGAGTCCCATTGCCCTTCTTCCGGCTCCATCATCAGACCATGGAAACTATTTCCCAATAAAGAACTCGTCAATACGATTCAAACGAGCCCAAACTCGATGGGGTTGCATGGTTTTATTACAGAGTCCCAGTGCCCTTCTTCCTGCTCCATCATCAGACCCTGGAAACTATTTCCCAACAAAGAACTCGTCAAGACGATTCAAACGAGCCCGAACTCGATGGGGTTGCATGGTTTTATTATAGAGTTCCATTGGCCTTCTTCCGGCTCCATCATCATACCCTGGACACTATTTCCCAACAAAGTCCTCGTCAAGGCGATCCAAACGAGCCCAAACTCGATTGGGTAGCGTGGTTTTATCAAAGAGTGCCTATGGCTTTCTTCCGGCTCCATTATCAGATCCTCGGACACTATTTCCCAACAAAGTACTCGTCAAGACGATTCAAACGAGCCCAAACTCGATGGGGTAGCGTGGTTTTATTATAGAGTTCCCATGGTCTTCTTCCGGCTCCATCATAAGATCCTCGGACACTTTTTCCCAACAAAGTACTCGTCAAGACGATTGAAACGAGCTCAAACTCGACGGGGTAGCGTGGTTTTATTATAGAGTTCCTATGGCCTTCTTCCGGCTCCATCATCAGATCCTCGGACACTATTTCCCAACAAAGTACTCGTCAATACGATTCAAATGAGCCCAAACTCGATGGGATTGCACGGTTCCAATATTGAGTTCCTTTGGCATGGCCTTCCAGCTTCATCATCAAACCCTGGACCTTATCTCCCATCAGAGTACTCGCCAAGACGATTCTAACAAGCCTAATTACATTGGGGTTGTATGGTTTCATTATTAAGTTCCTGTGGCCTTCTTCCAGTTCCATCATCAGATCAGCTCACTGACACCATAATATTGCATTGTATTCCAGTTCTGACTTAAGTTCAAAGTTTCAAGTCTCTAGCTCATCGGGAAGCTAGTTTAAAATCGTTCGCGGACAAACAAACCAACAAACAAAGGAGAAAGCAACCTAATAAAAACGTGTTAAAATACAAAATGTTCAATGAAAATCACTCATTTGGTTTTTTTTTCTTTACACGTGTGATGTGACGTCATTTTATGCCGGTCCGAATCGTAGTTGATGTCACCACAGCCTAGTGATGTTACTTTGACGTAGAGACGTGAAATAAAACAAGTATTTTCCACAGTCGTTTTATAAAAGTTTAACTAAAACAGGAGTAACAATAATAAAAATCTAAAAAGAAAAGAAACAATACATTGCTAAAAAAAACAGTCCGTAGGTAGGTACTAAAATGTTTAAATTGTTATAGGCTGGTTAGCTAAGTATTATAAATAATACTTAGCTAACCTGTAAGTGTTGGTGGATACCTACAGGTTTTTCTTAGTTTATTTATTATTAATAGGAAGCTATAATATTCACATTTGATTTTTTTGTTGTTATTTCTCCAAATATTTACAATGTACTCAATGATTTTAGAATTTTTAAAAAGAGGAATGAACTGACTGACTTTTCAGTGCGAATAAAATATCCTATCATCGAACTAAGCAGTCAAATTATTGCTTTTCAGATTTTAGAACAAAGGTAGTGACAGATAGTTTCGTAATTTCAATATTTCAAGGTTATAAGGTGGAGGGTGGAGGGGTTGTATTGTAAAGACAACAACGTTACGACATCAACTGAGCCACAGAATATATACTCTAACGCGAACTGAGCGTTGCGGGGGCGCGGCGCGGCGCTGGACTAGGCCATATAATATAGGTACCATACGCGGCAGGCATTGCTATGCTTCACACAACACGATTCGGAATGTGGCCGCATTTCCATTTTTAGGGTTCCGTACCATAAAGGAAAAACGGAACCCTTATAGTAAATGCTATACGGGACGAAGCCGGCGTTGCTCTAAGCTTGTTATCGACTATATAAGTTGACATGTATGACAACTTTGTTTTTTCCAGGTTGGTTGTCAAAGAGTGAACAAGTTAAAGCCCCTAGTTACGGCCCCTAGATGGCTGAACTAGATAGGTAAGCTATTAATATGTATTACCGTACCTACTTCTTATTTTTGATGTTCATTTTCAATGTACTCTGATAGTTGGGTGGAGCTTGAAATCTGTATTTGTTTCGTCGAATAATTTCTCCGATATTTTTCGAAGTAAAACTGATTAAAAATGACACAAACGCAGGTCTACAGCTTACAGAGCCACTAGTATTGTAACTTTGTCAACACTTAGGCTGGCCCCAGACCTACCGGTTCCGTTTCTTTGCTTTGCTGTGCTACCTTGCTTGAAAGACCGCCGGCCAACCAGGGTAATTTTCAATCTATCGCATTTTGGGACTAGACCAAATTGGCAAGATAGCCATTAGCTTGGTTTTATCAAATATTATCGCCTGGATTGCGAAGTAGGAAGCTTTTAGGAGATGTGCCACCCTGAACATGGACTCCGATCGTTAAAAATAACTCGATCGCTTATTTATACAAGATGTTTGGTAAAGCCTTATAAAACTGAATATGGTAGATAGGGACCATAATAAAACTGAACAACTTTTACTATGGGACCAAATCTGAAATCGCGAAAAAAAATGAACTGTTTCATACATTTTGATAATTTCGTTATTATTTTTTGTATAAAACAGCAGTTTTTTTTTAAAACGAAAACTAAAACTTCTCATCGCACCCCAGACGGCGATATTTGATAACACCAAACTAATGGCTATCTTGCCAATGTGGTCAGGTCAAAATATGCGATAGATTGAAAATGAGCCTCTTGGCCGGCGGTCCATGGTAGAACAGCAAAGCAAAGAAACGGAACCGGTAGGTCTGGGGCCAGCCTTAGTTGCATTTCCTCACGACATAAAAGTGCAATACAGCGTGAAATTTTAATCATTTGGTTCCCGCCGTGGGGTGGTTCCACTCATGATTACAAGCAACTTTTACTATGGGGCCAACTCTCCTGCTCGCAAAAAAAAATCAGCTGTTCCATACAAAAGTGCAATACCTACTCGACCTTAATGTATGGAACAGCTGATTTTTTTTTGCGAGCAGGAGAGTTGGCCCCATAGTAAAAGTGGCTTGTAATCATGAGTGGAACCACCACACGGCGGGAACCAAATGATTAAAATTTCAGCGTGTATACGTACGGCGTTGGGTGATCGAGGGATATCCTTTGGCAGGGTGCACCTTCTGAACCCTTAGATCATTTTACGCAACTTAAATCTTTACGCATAAACGCATAATTTATAATTTATTATGTTCTAGGTACCTTTAGGTATACTAACTTACCTTATTCTAACAGTTTAAATTTGTGTGCAAAATGAATCAAAAAATAATAAATAAACTTGATCATTGACCTATAGTTATGGAATTTTGATGATGCCAGTATCGAAAGTACGATTTTTGTGTTACAATAACAAAAATTATATTAATACGTATATATCAAAGTAGATAATGCTCTTTCTGCGAACTTTTTGTTATTCATTAATTTCAACATTATTTAAAATTTTGCATTTTATTGTTTAATAATTTTAAGTAGTTATGTGAGTACTTCTTTTGCCTGAGATACAGGATAATCCTAGTTCAGGCATATTTGTATCTTTTTTCCCTATAACCTTTATTTAGAATACTTGTATTAGTGTGATGTAAGATTATTACAATAAAGATTTATTATTATTATTTTAAGAAGGGGAGCCATCTTGGATTTTTGTTAGGGAGGGAGATAAAATACAATCTTTTATTTGTATGGAATTTGAAATTTTTTTTTTCAATACCCTACGTGTGGGATATCGGATGAAAGGGATTTTTGAGCCAACTCCAAATATATACAATATATATGATTACATTGCAGCTACTGGTTTAAAAAAAAATCGGAAAACAATTTTCCAAATATACTAAGTTTTAGCTCTTGCAGGAAGAAAACTACTTAATGGTTGTTTTTGAATCATTCGTCAAATAACCAGGCCCGCCGCTAGCTGTTTGAGCGCCCGCGTGCAAGAGACCAATTTTGCCGCCCCCCTACTACAAGTGGGTGATTTCTTGAAAGATGCCTTTATCTTTGTACCTACTCCTTATGTAGAAGTCTAGTCGCGGCGTGCGAAGCGCGCCGCGCGCTCCGGGACATGTGACGATTTGACTCTTCTCCGTGCTTAGTTTTTGCAAAATTCTACACAAGTAGGTGGTTTCTTGAAAGATGCCTTTATCTTTGTACCTAGGTACTTCTTATGTAGAATTCTAAATAAAATACTCTTTAAGTCTTGGGACGCAAAATTCAAATCTTGCCAGGGGCGCCCATTATCCTAGAAATTAGTTTTGGGGCGCAAAATTCAAATCTTGCAAGTGTCACTCAAGATCCTAGAAATAAGCCTTGGGGCGCAAAATTCAAATCTTGCCAGGAGCGCTCATATCATGACCCTTCTTCGGCCCTAGCTTCGACGCTTGGATCGGTCGATTTGCCGCCCCCCAGATGTGCCGCCCGCGTGCGGTGCACGCCTTGCACGCCCGCTTGCGGCGGGCCTGCAAATAACTCGTAATATACTGTTATCTAACATCCTGGAAGCATTATTGAAAAAAAATTATTTTTTTGAATTTTTTTATTCTGGTAAGTACTCATAGAATACTGGGATCAAAATATTTCAACATTTTAAAATGGTATTTTTTTCAAAATTGCTTCCAGGACTAGAAGTTGTTTGGCGTATGTTTCATAAGAGTTAATTTAGTGGTTTTCTTCCTGCAAGAGCCCAAACTTAGAAGGTATCTTTGGAAAATTATTTTCCGATTTTTTCCAAGCTAGTAGCTGCAATGTAATAATATTATATATATTTGGAATCAGCTCAAAAATCCCTTTCATTCAATATTCTACACGATAGGTTATGAAGAAAAAATTCAAATTCCATACAAAAAAATATTGTATTTTATCTCCCTCCCATACAAAAATCCAAGATGGCTCTCCTTTTTAAAATGATCTAAGGGTTGTAAATATCTGAAGAATTAACAATAAAAAAACAAATGTCAGTAAATGAGTGATGTAGTACCTAAATGGTAAAAATTAGATCTAACATGTTTTGCCAGTCAGCATGCAAAAATTTTGAAGATAAAGCATAATTATTTCATTTAAATTACAATTAATTTATTAACAATCAAATTTATAAATTTAACAACGAGAAAAGTGTCAGTTGTCAAACCATACTATGTGTCAAACGAGTTTTTTGGTCAATTTATATACAAACTTCGAATACTTTTCAAAACAAAACTCAACCATTCGGTATCCCATTCATTTTTTAACTTTATTATTGGCAACAATGTTTAAGGCTCTCATTAGTAAAAGGATTAAGTTTTTAGCCTTAAGTAGATTGATGCAACAAACTAATGAAATCATTATGTTAATGAATTCACTAGCGATAAAGTGGCATTAGCTAAAGAAGATAAAAAAGTGAAGCTTCTTATTGAGTGTGAGTATGGTAAATAAGTTTTAGTACTGTTATTTTGACTTAAACGCGTAAAGAATTCAGTGTGATACATTTAAATTTGATGGCCGGGTGACTCAATGCATTTTTGGGAGGTCATTTGTTTTTCGGCCGCCTGACCGAGAATTAATGTACGAGTTTCACAATCCATAATATTTGGCCGGTAATTAT
This sequence comes from Agriphila tristella, assembly GCA_928269145.1. NCBI lineage: Eukaryota > Metazoa > Arthropoda > Insecta > Lepidoptera > Crambidae > Agriphila > Agriphila tristella. The sequence goes on along the minus strand of OV743436.1, from coordinate 20,470,128 downwards.
GGCCGAAAACCGGCAAAATCACCCTATAACATTGTCATTATTTGACAAGTGTAATCCCCCCTCGCCCCGCAAAAATTGGTCGATCGTGATTTCATCATAGACTTAGAAAATTTTTCGCTATGCTCAAGTAGACGGACAAAGGTGCGAGTGAGAAACCGATTCTTACGGCTTATGCGATGTGCGAGAAAGAGTAAAAAAAATCTGACAGCTCAACCTGGTTTGACTTCATTTATCATCGTTTATCACCTTGGTGAAAAGCGTCAACAAGATTATTTTGTAATTTTGATCGCGATCGGGTCGGTTTGGCTCTCAAAGCTATATAAATCAATAATGGTGTCGTGTTCTGTACTGGATTGTAATGTTACTTACGACAATAACCCAAATAAACACTCATTTCACAGGTAAATATGATTGTACTATTACCATTTTCATAATTCATATTTTAGTTGAATATATTCCCAAACACACTAAGTTGTATACTAATATGATGCTATTAAACGCCTATTTCCTAAATAAAGGCTGATTTCTAAACATTATGTGTTAGATAAAAAGATATTATGTCCGTGAACTTGAGAAAATAAGGCGTAGATATTGATCAAAAATTATCGATATCGATACTCATGTCGATGATTTCCAATATAACTTTGTTTGTCTTTGTGAACACTGATAGTTTTATTTAAAGCTGCTTGTAACCGACAGTTTTCAAATGGTAAATTATACCAACTTAAGTACTAATTTAACAATTATTTCCAGGTTTTCTGTAAATCCAGTGATTAAATTAAACTGGATAAATGTCATAAATAAATAAGCAGGGAGCCTCAAAGGAGACCTTAAGAAATTATTTAAATAAAATTGTTCAAAATCTTGTTTGTGTTTTATTTATTAGAGCAATAATACATTATGGTTATCGACAACCTAAAATGGACTTCAGTGCATCTCTAAATTCACGCACACGTTTACATATTTACAAACACTGGCTCATCTCATTTTTGGTTTCGCAGCCAAGTGAACTCTGTTCGTCTATTCCAGTGGATATTAAGTTTATGGATTTCATACATTTTTCTTGCGTTACGTGTCCAGTATTGATTCGTCCAAGAGCACACGGGATTAACTACTAAGTCCCAAACTTTTTTATTTTTAAATTTCGAATATTAGCCAGAAATGTTTTTGAGAGATCTTTTGAATTTTCTAAAAATAAAAAACGATATTTACTTTGCATCGCGAACAAAAAAGTTTTGTTACATTTTGATCATTTTTCGAAACTGTAGTAATGTCTTTTTTTATTAGTCATAATTATTCAAATCCGTTTAGTATTTGCTGAGATTAGCGTGTTCAAACAGTTCTTACTTTATACTATGTCTCCATCGCCCCAGATATTTTTTTTTGAAATATATGTAATGTACAGACACACTCTTTTTACTGTTTTATTATATGTAAGGATATCTCCGCCATTTCATAAAAAATCGAAAATCTGGCCTGACTGAAAAATCCTACTAATATTATAAATGTGAAAGTTTGTGGGTTTGGATATTTGGATGTTTGTTCCTCAATCACGCAAAAACTACAGAACGGATTTGGTTGGGCACACAGATAGTAGATAGCCTACATTAAAACATAGGATACTTTTTATCCCGATATTCCCACGGGAACGGAAACCACGCGGGTGAAACCGCGGGCGGCCGCTAGTTCTATATAATTATTATTATTAGTTTGAGAAATGCGACCTGCAGCGCCGGAAAAATGGGCTGAAATATGTTTTTTTTATACATATCTCCACCATTTTGAAAAAATTCGAAACATTGGCTTGACAAACAAATTCTATATAATTTTCGAAGCTGCTCACAAATTTTCACGAGAATCGAATGAGAAATGCGACCCGTAGAGGAAAAAAAACAGCACTGGAAAGTCGGACTGAAACACGTTTTTTTTACATATCCCCGCTATTCTAAAAAAAATTCAAAAACAAAATCGACAGAAAAATTCTATATAATGTTCAAACCTGCTCACTAAATTTCACGAGAATCGGTTGAGAAATGCGACCTGTAGAGGAGAACAAACGGACATCCGGAACGACATACGAAAGAATTTTTGTCCAAGCTGAAGCATAGACGCTTCGCTCGCGCTTCACGCTCGCTCGGTCAATTAATTGCTGCATCATGGTTTTTAACTTAGAGTAAGACGGGCTTCGGGACGAAGCCGCGATGCTCGAAAGTTCTTAAAGTATTGGTACTTACCTAATCCATTTTTATCCCATATTTTCACAAAACAAGTGCTTTTTAGGGATAAAAAGTACTTGTTTTGAATTGCGGCAAGGGTCATAGCTACTATACACCTTGTATGTGTGTTTTCCTCTAAATTTATAAAACCTCCTTCCTAATAGGTAACTTTACTCCGATTTGTAAGATAAACAAATTAGCTAATCTTTAGTTTAAAGTAATAAAAAAAACAATTCTTACTTTTCCGTGCTTATGCATCCGATTTTTATTTCCCTATTTTCAAATATTTTCCTTGATTACGATTTAGATTTTTGGGTGATAAAAAAAACACTTAGCCCTGCGCCACAGACCAAGAAACAATACTGGTACACTACGTGTTCCCGCTCACGCACTCTACAACTACTTTATTGAATGGACTATTCGATCGAATTAATACACAATAATGTCAATTTGTTTTCTTAATTTTTTTTTTTAGTTAATCTCATATTTTGTTTAAACAACATGTAGGTACTTACCTATATCTTAAAACATTTCTTTACCGTTAGGTATGTATCATTTTAATTTGTTCTTATTTGAGAAGAAATAAATTCATCTTCATCTTTATTTGTATTCTGCAAAAAAAACATAATTGTAAAAATGTATCTAGAGTCGCATTGTGTATATATAATTATACAGGTATGAATATAATTTACTTATTGTTTTATTGTATCCTTGATTGATCTAAATTTTTCGATTGTTCACGAACATGAATAATCTTATTTTATGTGTGAAAAAAGAAGATTCCTTCAATCACCATACAAATATATAATGCGTTTTAAGCACAGACCATACAACAAGATTTTAAGTAATTTAGGTACTACCGGTACGATGTTCAGGGTTTGGTTAGATTGAGATTTGAGCGCAAGCGGACCACTGTTAAAGCGTAGATGTGTGCGTGAACCGCGCAAGTGCGTCGATCGCTGTGTGGGTAGCGCTTCGATACCTAATTTTCTCTCGCGCCCGCGGCGTAAGCGCCCCTTAACTAAAAAGCATAAAATAATAATTTTCTGAAAAAAATATTTTTAAAAAACACGTTCTTAAAACGGACTAAATTATTACAAAAAAATCGGACTAAAAATATTAAAACGGATAAGTAAAAACAAACTAAAAAGTAAAAAAATAAATTCTTTTGTAAATATTTATAACCCTAATAACCTATATCTACAGAAATTTTAAACCAAAAAACGTGGGGCGCGTTTTGTATATCATCCATATTGTCTATAGCAATGCGCCCCACGTTTTTTGGTTTAAAATTTCCTTCGTTCCTACTAGTACACCCGGCTAGTTCAACCGTTGAACTAGTGCAACTTTTTTGTCTCAGTAGTTCACCGGTGAACCGCCAGAAATGACGTTCTCTATATACCGCCGATTCTAGGCGATATTTTTTTGGGTATCAGTAGTATTTAGGTATCAGTAAATATTTTAAATTTTGACACTAATTTTATGACATAATTAATAGCAATGAAGTGACGTCCATTATACACTATTAATGACATAATCCTCTAATGACAGTGGGTACTGTGTAGGTGCATACTAAAAAAAACAAAACGGGTCGAATTGAGTACCTCCCTCCTTTTGAAGTCGGTAACAAACAAGAAAATCTTTTTGTTCGATTACAAGCCAGCATTATTGCGCAGCCAGTCAGCGGATCTCATATTATTTTATTACCTTAGCGTAATGAGTTCAACCATAGTAGCAGTAGTTCAACTCTTATAGAAAGGTGAACTACCGAGATAAAAAAGTTTAGTTCAACGGGTGATCTAGCCGGGTGTACTAGTGGGAGCGAACAGTCGCGGTAGTTCAACCCGTTAAAGGATTTATAGATAGGTGAACTACTGAGACAAAAAAGTTGCACTAGTTCAACGGTTGAACTAGCCGAGTGTACTAGTGGGAGCGAACAGTCGCGGTAGTTCAACCCGTTAAAGGATTTATAGATAGGTGAACTACTGAGACAAAAAAGTTGCACTAGTTCAACGGTTGAACTAGCCGGGTGTACTAGTGGGAGCGAACAGTCGCGGTAGTTCAACCCGTTAAAGGATTTATAGATAGGTGAACTACTGAGACAAAAAAGTTGCACTAGTTCAACGGTTGAACTAGCCGGGTGGCATATAAGCAAAATCTAACTCTCGAGTTTTGATGGTGATCTCTGATTGATCAAAAAACTCAGTAGTTAGGTTTTGCCCGCAAACTCTAACTACTGAGTGCGCACCCGCCAATGAGCGCGCTTCAAAATTCAGTTGTCAATTGTCTTTGAACACAACTGTGGTAGAATATTTTATTTTTAAAAAATGACTAATAATCTTCCAAGTTTTTACGAATATAATCCAGTATACCCAGATCTGAACGCATAAGTTTTTTTTCTGCTAAACTAAAAATATTCCTTGCCTATGAAATTGACGTTTTGTATGGAGAATTTTTAACAAGTTGCATTTTCTATTTTAAAATTTTTCACAATTTATTTAACAACTGTGAACACTATTGCAACAAAACTTTTCTGTAAGTACACATGTTTGAACATTAAGATAACCTAGGCAACATAACTTACTCGAAAAAAATTAGTTTAGGCTACGTTACAACAGATTAAATGGTAATTTTTGCCAATAAAAAAGGGGTCACTTTCAATGTATTTTTAGATGACTTTAAATAGGTATTCATCAGAACAATCAAATTACATCCAAGCATAGCCGTCAACTTGATAGTTATATAGCTCTATTCTATCTATTTTTTATTCTTCAAGTTCTCCAGCGTATCCATATGGAAACAAGAATGCTGAATAAAATTGACCAAATAGATTGTCCAAAAAACCAAACCTGCGTCGGAACGAATCGTAATTGCAAGTTTAAAATGCATTTATTCTTACTTGTCCTATTTGGTAGCGGTATGCTGTTGTGAATTTAGCCTCAAAACACGCTTTGGTGGACGCCAGAATAAAACAATAGGTACTTCATAAACAAAAAAATAAATATTTATTGCATGCAAACATTCTTAATCAATTTTTCTTCAAATCAAAATTCTTATTATTCATCTCAATACAGTACCTAGTTAGTATAAGGCTGAATAGTTTGAAGGTATTCGCCTTTCTTTACACATTACTTAATATATTTTTTGGTTTATCGTTTATCAGTAAACATATTTTTATTTCAGTAGGTACAGCCAGCAACGGAAATTATTGAACATAATTTGATTATTTTTTTCCTAATCATAATTAAGTGCCATCAATTACTGATGAAAATATATAAGTATTGCAAAAAATCTTGTCATAACTAAACCAGCAAAGTCCCTTAAATCAGTTATACCATTATGCGCTATACATTACTACTGCTAAAAAAGTAAAGATGCGAACTCAGTAGTTAGAGTTTGCGGGCAAAACCTAACTACTGAGTTTTTTGACCAATCAGAGATCACTATCGAACTAGCGCGAAACTGGGGAGTTAGAGTTTGCGCGCAAAACCTAACTACTGAGTTTTTTGACCAATCAGGGATCACCATCAAAACTCGAGAGTTAGATTTTGCTTATATGCAGCCGGGTGTACTAGTGGGAATAAAGGTAAAATTTCTGTAGGTTATAGGTTATTACTTATTAGGGTTATAAATATTTACAGAAGAATTTATTTTTTTACTTTTTAGTTTGTTTTTACTTGTCCGTTTTAATATTTTTAGTCCGATTTTTTTGTAATAATTTAGTCCGTTTTAAAAACGTGTTTAAAAAAAATATTTTTGACGAAATGAGTTTACTAATCCAAACCGGACCGCGGTTTTGGCGACACCGGTCTCGCGAAATAAGCACGCCTTTGTATTACTGTTACCGGCAATGTGTATAACCCGGCATTGTATACAATGCCTGAAACAACCAGGCAATGTATGAAATATTATTTATTTTATACTTTGCCTAGGCATTGTAAACAATGCCTGCTGGGCCACCGGCATTGTGTAAAATAAGTATATTTCTATTGTCTGTTATAAAAAATAACCTCGAAATTTAAGACTCACGTTCCGCTGTGCTTCGCGCTCGCCTTAAATTTATAACCTAACCCGGGACCTAAAGGAGTAAAGCAGGTTCGATTCCAAACTCAATGAGCCCCCTCGAGCCCCCTTGAGCCCCCTCGAACCCCCCTCGAGCCTCCTTCGAGCCCCCCTTGAGCCCCCCTCGGGCCCCCTCGAGCTCCTCTAGGGCCCCCTCGAGCCCCCTCGCACCACCTTAAGCTTTCCCCGAGCCCTCTTCGAGCCCCCCGAGCTCTCCCCGAACCCCCGAGCCCACTCCAGAGCTTTTGTGTTTGCCTTCTTACCAACTAAGATCAAATACTTTTTATTTTACACATTGCCGGTGGACCAGCAGGCATTATATTCAATGCCTAGTCATTGTGTTCACTGCCTAGGTAATGTGTGAAATAATAATATTCGTTCTATTTCATACATTGTATACAATGCCTGCATTTCATACATTGCCGGTAACATTACTACACCGTGCTCAGCTCGCGTCAACTGAGCACGCTTTTGCGATCATGCAACCTCAATTGCACGCCGGGACGGGACACCTTTAGCTCAGAAGTACGTGATCTAATCAAAGGATCCTAGGAGAACAAAAGTAACCGACATCGCTCGAAAAATTGATCAGCTGAAGTGGCAATGGGTGGGGGGATAGCGAGAAGAACAAATTATCGTTGAGGTGGATCAAATGAAATAAAAAATAATATAGGTAAAAAATATGATCAGGTTACCTATCTTAAGATCGAATTTTGTGTTGGTCGAATTTCATTTTACCGACAACTTTTCGACTATTTTCGTTTTGACTTTTTTTACTTCGTCGAAATCACGTTTCCCACTGTATCAGTTGACCTAATATTAATTCGATTTTTTTCGTTGCTCCGACGTCTCATTTGGCCGAAAAACTTTTTATCGAGGTAATGCTTGGTCGAAAGAACGTTTCGTCGAAGTATTATATTCCCGAACATTCATTACACCACTGATTTATTTGCCATAATTTCAGTTCACCAAACGCCTTAAAAACTTGTAGCACACTATTTCCAATTCCTAATCTTCGTAGCGAGTCGTATTTTTTCTAAAATAATATTTAGTATTCTAATGTTATTAGTTGATTTCCAAAATCGTTTTAAACTGGAATCGGATAAATTATCGTAATGTTCTGAAAATTATTTATTTATTAATTTAAATTATTTTCTGTTTGGCTCAATAAATATGCATGCAAAATAACTACCACACTCGATTCTAGGTTAACTAATATTTTCCCAAATTTTATACGCATGCAACATGCAAGCAGACATGCAGCATGCAAGCAGGCATGCAGCATGCAAGCAGGCATGCAGGATGCAAGCAGGCATGAAGCATGCAAGCAAGCATGCAGCATGCAAGCAAGCATGCAGCATGCAAGCAAACATGCAGCATGCATGCAAGCATTTTGGAGCTCCGCTCGCTTCGCTCGCTCCGCTGCGAGTGGTCAAAACACTAACCTAACCTAACCTACTGGTAGGTGCATTAAAATTTTGTCTTTATAGCGGGGGGCCTCAGGCCCCCCGACCTCCCCGAGCAGGGGGGCCAGCCCCCCTGCACCCCCCGGCAAGCATTTTGCTATTTGCTAGCAAGCACCCAATATGCAAACAAGCAAGCATGCGTGCAAGCATGCATCAAAGCGAGCAAGCAAACAAGCAAGCACGGAACACGCATGCGTGCAAGCATGCATCAAAGCGAGCAAGCAAACAAGCAAGCACGGAACATGCATGCAAGCATTATTAAGCTCCACCCGTTTCGCTCGCTCTGCTACGAGTGGTCAAAACACTGACCTAACCTAACCCACCAATGTCAAAGTCAAAGGTAAAGTCAAAATAAAAAATATCTTTATTCAAATAAACTCGCGCCCAAATGATATTTGGTAAAATGTTGGTCTGGTGAAGTGAAAGTATGGCAAATAAGTTATCTGGCAAATGAAAAAAAGTCAAAAGAGACTTCAGCCAATAGCGAAAAGTTATTTTGAAAATCGGTAAAACGTAGTTCCGTAAAATGAGACATACGCCAAATGATATTTCGATAATTTAAAAATATGGCAAAAAAAACATATAGCAACAAAGACTTCGGTCAACAGTTTTCGGTCAAATGAAATTACGTCAAGTAAATTTCGGACTTGTGATCGGTTACCTAATAATATGATGATGAATAATGCTAATTTGCTGACGCTGATTTGACAAATGAATCATTTTTTTTGTTTAAGGCTATTCTAAGGGCTCAAGTTGATAAATTCTAAATAGTTTCATTCACCTATTCAGCATCAGCAATTTAGCATCACTCATCATCATCATCTTCAACCCCATCCATGTGATGATTATTGATGAATGATGCTGATGCCAATTTGATGGATGAAACTATTTTTTAATTTATGTACTTTAGCCTTTCTTGAAAACTTTCTTTCGCCTGCAACTTCGTCCGCGTGGATGTTCGGAAAACCCCTAGGGAACCTTAGACAGGCATAAAAAAGAACCCAATGTTTCAATCCAAGCTATGAACTAGGTATAAGTGTGCCAATCCATACAACCGTATGTGTCATTACGGGTGTGTGTCATACCACCGTTGTTTCTGATTTCCATAACACAAGTGCTATAGCTACTTACTTTGGGATTGGAGCAATGTATGTGATGTTGTCAAATATTTATTTATTTATTTTTAATCCAAATCCGTTCAGCCATTTATAATATTAGAAGGATACCCAATCCATATTCCGTTCCTGTTCGTCCCCTTTCCCGCCCCATTCTCGTTCCCGCGGGTACGGGAACGAGGAACGGGTTCAGCCATTTATAATATTAGAAGGATACCCAATCCATATTCCGTTCCTGTTCGTCCCCTTTCCCGCCCCATTCTCGTTCCCGCGGGTACGGGAACGAGGAACGGGTTCAGCCATTTATAATATTAGAAGGATACCCAATCCATATTCCGTTCCTGTTCGTCCCCTTTCCCGCCCCATTCTCGTTCCCGTACCCGCAGCTAGACCGCCTATCTCAAAGCGATAGCAATGCGCTATCCGTCCTTGTCATATCATAACACGATGACAAGGACGGACAGTGCACTGACGTCATGAACCAAAGCAATAGTCAAAGCAATCGAGTTGGCGGTAAAGCTCCCGTTCAAGTTCCCGTTCCCGTTTTCGTATTTCAAACAAAATCTGAAATCCCTTTTGGTTCCTTTAGACGTTGGATCATGTCGACCATCTTGAATTTCAAAATGGGGCCAGTTTTTAAGGGGGGTAATTCCATGTTAAATAAAATGCTTGACAGAAACCCCCCGGTTTGAACCCGCAAATCCCCCCCTCGCTACGCCTATGCGATACCACACATTAAATATGCAGAAACCAGCAAGTCGCACGTCCGTTATCCATTTCTGCAAGTTCTATGTTAACTGAATGTAGACGAATATTATAAACGGGTCTGTATTCGTGCATGAATTAATCGGCGAGTTTGTTCGCCGATAGGTATCTAGGTACAGATCAAGAAAAAATAAGTAGGTATATAACGTTCGCGTTTTCTATAAATCTAGCACTCGCGTTGACTTCGGCCACCAAAATGTTTCAAGCTAACTCTACGTGATCATCAAGTTCTGTTCCGTTACAAAAAAGTTTTGAAAAATAATAAAGACTGTTTTTATTAATACTGAGTGCGTTGTGCCAGTTGTGAAGTTTGAATTTGGCACAGTTTTGATATTTACAAATCCACAATGTTTCTCTTGCTGTCCTGTATTGCGGTATCGCTCTGGTTCGTCATGTTCCGGTATAGGAGGAGAGAAATGTACAAGTTAGCTTCAAAGTGTGCCTCGGCTTGTGATGAAGAATTACCTCTTATCGGAATAGCACACACGCTGATGGGCAACACAGAGGGTAAGTTTGTTCAATGTGTAATAAGTATACAAAACGTGTTACAAAAATACCCCTAATGCCCAATATGGTAGATAGAGACCCAACAAACTTAACAACTTTTACTATGGTATCAAGTCTGAAATCGCGAAAAAAAAATCAGATGTTTCATACATTTTGATATTTTCTTTTGTTGATATTTATATGAAACAGCCATTCAAATGCCATTTATTTTTTTCGCCATTTCATTTGAGCCTATGTAAGTCTGTTTCTTTATTTTTTCTGAATTTTTAATATTGTTTATATACCATGTAGTAAAAATTCCAGCCTTGAGATGAATTATCATCAAATACCTTGTCAAATACCTAATAAATCTGATTTTATATACGTATCATTCATCATCAGAGTGTCAAGTAGAAATGACTGACATCATCAGAGTGTCAGACATTTTTATTTTCTTTTTTGTGTAGAGATCGGCGAATATCTTATGAGAGTTCGGCCTGATTGATCACCCACACTACAACTTTTACTGGCTCGTTTAAGTTCATTCCATAGGTATTTTTAATCTTTCCAAAAACTTGGAGGTAATGAGAAAAAGAAATGGGTACGTGCTCACCATAATAGGAGTGAGCCTGTTTTATTTGATAACTGCCCATAGTCTAGGAGAGGAAGGTAGTGGACCCCACAGTAAATCCTCAGTAGACGAAACTTTACAGTATGATAAAGTCAAAGATTTAAATCTAAAGCAAGGGTCTTCAACCCGCGGCCCGCGGGCCGCATGCGGCCCGCGGTTGCGTCCTTGGAGGCCCGTCATTGTATTGACAAAATTAAATTCACATGTCTACAAACAAATTATACCTATTTACAGATTAAAACGATTTTCTTGTGTTGCGGCCCACCGAACTAATATCAGAGTATACTAGGCCCTTGACTCCAAAAAGGTTGAAGACCCTTGATCTAAAGTATCATAATGAAACATATTTTTTAAATTATCCAAATCGTTTGTTTGTTTTTGGATATTTGTACATAGGTTTTGGTCCATAGGTACCTACTAATGGGCGTATTTAGAGGGGGGTTTTGGGGGTTCAAACCCCTCCCGAAATAAAGACTTGCTAATATAAGTAAAATCAAAATCGTCCGAATAGGCGGTGCGCTGCGCCGTCGCCGCGCGCGTGAGACGCCAAACCGCGCCCCGCGACGGCGCGCGGTGGCAGTGTGAGAATCGCCTTAAACTTACATGGGTTAAATTTCGTCTACAATAGTTTTCTATAAATAACTTTCTTCCTCAACGTTATTATAGTTTGGTTTAATTAGAAACATTATCAATCTGAGCAGTTCAATCACAATCATCAGTTCTTTTGAATACGTTTCATCGACTGAGGATTTAATGTTGGGATCTCCATACAATGTAACATTGGCATTAAGAAATTCTAATATCTTTGTTGGCATCAATATGTTTGAATAGCGCTTGCCTCATATTTAAATTATATTGCGACACAAAATCAGCTAACATATTATGCAAATACATTTTGACATTGAAAATATTTTTTCGTTCGCTGCAGTGTATGCTCCGAATTCACCAAAAAGTGCGATCCCCTTATATCTCAGAAGGTTGTGAAGATATGATATTAAAAAAAGACGCGTATTTACGAGAGCTACAAGATACAAAAAAAAATTATGGCTTGAAAAAAACTTATTTTCTTCCGATTTTTTTTATTTTGGCGCTCGATATTTTGGAAACGAAGAATCATATCAAAATTTTGAGAAAAATTCTCTGAACAATTTAGTCAGCTACAATTTGAGCCTAAAATAAAGATAATCGGGTTAAGGGTTTCCCCTGTAGCTTAACCTTCAACATTGAAAATGGTTTTTTCGATCACTTCATTATAGCCCCCATTTTCGCTCAGAGTGCGACACATCGCCTTGGTGTCGTAAGTTTTAAGGCTACATGAATGTTTGAAGCCTCTAATCAAAGACGCGTATCCACGAGGGCTACAATATGTGTTGGCGTAATTTTGGGAAGCGCGCTCCTTAGGCGGTGGTCTGCAACAAATGCCGTAGGTCGCGTCCGGCGTAACGCTGTATATACGCGGCCTACGAATGCTTACTATGGAAATGTACTAGTGTGGTCTCTCTCGCACGCCTGACGCGGCGCATTATCGCCGTGCGCCGCGTCCGTAGGCCGTACACGGCCTGCGCATTCATTTCGGAGCATTCTTGAGTCTTTCGAGTTGTAACTTACGAATATAATGTTGTTTATTTATAAATATGTCATTGATGATTGGGTTTAAGTAAATAGTTTCTCAGGAGGTCCGGAAGTTTTCTCACTAATGATTTATTGCGAAGAGTCGCCTTCTCTTGACAACATGAACACTAGATGTTGGTTGGTTTTTCAAAACAAGTCCTAGACTGTGAATACGATAAAACTATAGTCTATCTATACAATGTATTCGTAGGAATTAGGTATACCCTTGTCATGTAAAAATAATCCTCGTTATCAAGTCGTGATTGCAGTCGATAAAAAAAAGACTTAGAAGAGACGTAGAAGTTTTGTAATAGAAATAGAAGTCTGATAATGATTAAAGGTAAAGACAAAGATTATAGATGACCAATATGTTATGTTAAATTTTAACTGACTGTTACAATAAAAGTAGGTAATAATTACTTTAACAAATGTAAACAATTAACCATACACAATTATTGTTATTACTAATGTCTAATTATATGCATAATAAAAATTGCTAAAATATAAAATTAACATAGGTATCTTTTGTAGTCCTTAACTATAATGTATTGTTACGTAAATCACTCTCGGTAAAAAGCTGTACACGATAATCTCTAAATTATATCAATCAGCGAAGGGACTCGCTGTGAACAGGAAGGCCGAACTGTTAGCCTATCTATATTATATTAAGAAAGCCTAAAGTATTCACATTTAAACACTATTCATGAGATAATTAGATGAAATGAAATGAAATGAAATTTATTTGCATTTGAATAAGGTTACACTCAAGATGGTCATAATAAATTAGTTCAGCTTATTCAGCCATTTACAAATTAGCATGCAAAAATTGTAAAAAAAATGAAATAGAATTTATGACATTATTAAACCATGTCAATATACATACAATTACACTTACAATTTATAGAATGTCAATAAATTAAAATTAAATACAATAAGTCAAATTAATAAATCAATGATGAGTTAAAATTTAAATAGTCCTTAACAGAATAAAAACATTTTTCCATTAGCCTGTTGTATAATGCTCCTTTGAATCTATTAATTGTCAAATATTTTATATGGTCCGGTATATTATTATAAATTTTCATGCACATCCAATAGCAATTTTTTCGGAAACGCGCACTTCTTGGAATTATTGCAGAGATTCATAAGTAACCTTTTTCATTAATATTGTTATTTTGAACACATTGTGTTCGGTCTGTCAAATAGGATCTGATCCAATCTAGAGGTGGCCCTCTGATTCCATTTTCTTCTAATTTTCTCAATAAAATAGGATGGGAAACAAAATCGAACGCCTTCGTCATGTCAAAAAGAAGAACACTTGTTTCGTTCTTAAGGCGCTAAGAAGGGTCAAATCCCAATATTCAATTCAAATTATTGAAAGATTACGCGCGTGAAGCTATCATGGAAAAAATATATAATGTACTTGGAATAATAAACAATAGATTTAATTGAAAGCATTTGTAAAAATGTTACCACCTTTGATGTAAAAAAATATTCCGTGGACCCTGTTTCTGGTCCTATTTGCAAAATTTCTCGGAAACAGAACATTCGTTTATGTTAAAACCAACACATAAAAATCGGCGATGTTAATACCTTCAATCTTAATTGAACAGATTTTTTTTAACTAACTTGAAAGCGAAGAAATTTAATAAAAACATGTAAAAATTGAGAATTCGGTGCTAGTTCTCAACGCAACCGCCGCGTTGGAACGCGCACTGATTTAAACCCAAAGTGAGTAGAGTTACGTTCGATTTCCCACTATCACGGATCGACCCGCTCGGATTGAGGCATGTTAAAGCCTTAATATCTAAGTTTGTTAACACATTGCTGATAGGATTATACATGGCTAAAGTAGTTGACTTCCCTTTCTGAAATCCATTCTATTCGTCCTTAATAATTTTAAATTTATCACTAAATTCGACTAGTCTTTTATGAAAACACCTTTCAAATGTTTTTGAGAAAATTGAGATTAGTGTCACTGGTCTGTAATTTTCCATTAATTTTCTATTCCCTTTTTTGTATGAGGGTTTTACGATAGATAGCTTTAAAACCTCTGGAAATACTCCTTTTTCCATGGACAAATTGATCAAATGAGATAGAATCGGAGCAATTTCTGACGCACAGGCTTTAAGTACCATCGTAGAAACCTCATCATAACCTTCAGATTTTAAATCTTTTAGGGATTTTATTGTTTTATAGACTTCATCAGTAGATGTAGGTTTTAAAAAGAATGAACTACCATTTTTATTGATATTAGTATTATATTTGACAATGTCAAATATATTACTAATATCAATAAAAATGTAATATCAATAATCACGGACGTAGCTATAGCTTTGACAAGGGGGGGGGGGGGGGTCCACAACGCAAAAAAAACAGTGCTCTAACGCCAATAATCTATCATTTACAAATTAAACATTGCCTGCCAGTGCCGGTTTTAGCACTACCAGTGTCCTGGGCGACATTTCTACGAGGCGCCCCCTATCTGCGATTCCAAGATTTTAAATTTTGCCTGTTAGTTAAAAAATGGCCACGCAGCGCGATTTTCAGTCAGTTTCACCTACTGATCTTGTAATCTTGCTTGTTTATAGCAAAAAAAATTACGGCCGCGCAGCGCAATTTTTAATCAGTTTCATCTACTAATCTTGTAATTTTACTTATTACAGTAAAAAAACCGCCGCGCAGCGCGATTTTTAATCAGTTTCACCTACTATACTTGTAATCTTGCTTGTTTATAGCAAAAAAATTACGGCCGCGCAGCGCAATTTTTAATCAGTTTCATCTTCTAATCTTGTAATTTTACTTATTACAGTAAAAAACCGCCGCGCAGCGTGATTTTTAGTCAATTTCATCGACTAATCTTGCTTGTTTATAGTAAAAAACAGCTGCGCTGCGCGATTTTTAGTCGGTTAATCCACTAATCTTGCTTGTTTACATTAAAAATGGCGGCGCAACGCGATTTTTGGTTAGTTTCATTCGTCGCGTCGTCGCTTGTCACCAGGCAACAATACGATTGATAGTTGACCGGTTGTCGGGCGTTTTCAACGCCCCACACACAAGGGCGCCCAGTGCAGTGGCACCGCTTGCACCGCCCTAGGGCCGCTCCTGGATTTTACAATGGCCAAATCTTAAATGGCACATGGTAGCGAGCGATGAAGTTTCGACGAGATATTGCCAAGTTGTTGTGATCATGTTTTGCCACCATAACGATTTTGTCGCTAAAAGGGAATTTACGATAGTAATTGTAGGACTGTTTAAAGGTAAACTGTAAAGGTGTGCGGCTGGGGATATAAAAGGGGCCCCGGGCGGTCGCCCCTGCTTGACCTGAAATCTTGAAAGACCTGTGCTAACTTCGTAGTGATCGAAAAACCTCAACTTATTTCAGTTTTTGGGTTACAACTTCAAAAAAATGCATTCTACCGCAAAGTTGTCTATTACACTTTTAAAGAAGTTAAAATTACTAACAATTTACTCCGCTTTGAGTGTCGTATAATATCTCGAGATACACCCTGCGGCGGACTAAGCTTCTATCGTTTTCTACAATCGGCGCGGTGCATGTAATTTTTTTCTGTTGGACAACTAAGATGGATATGAATGGGGGGGGTCCGGACCCCCAAAACCCCCCCCTTATATACGTCCGTGTTTGACATACTCGCTATCATTAGTGACTGATTATTAAGGTACGTGTTTTTATGGATATAATGAAAATTTATCGTTTTTTAGGCAACACGTATTTTTTCTTTTCCATTTATTTTTATACATTACTGAGATATTAATTAATATAAAATGGATTATTCTAAAAGGACGTAAGTACAAGATATAGGGAGAATATAAGCGATGCCTTTGCCTTGCCTTTTCAAACGTCAATATAAAAAAAAACTGTCAATGATGTGAATTGTGATGTCTATAGAGATGTAGGCACGCTAGTATTGTATTTTATATCGATAATAATGGTATTTTTGTTTCATGTTTCATAATAAATAAGAAACATAATACTTCTCAAATAAAGGCTCAGTTACACTATACAATTTTAAGCAAGCGATTTTAAGACTGTCTTGAAAACGACTAAGAATGCGCGCATTTACACCACACAATTTTTGTCACGCTCGGCCGTGCTTACTGTCATAGTAAAAGAGAAGGCAGTAAGTCTCTAATGTCTTTTTCAATCAACGTAGTATTGGAGTTATTTACATTGTAGTTTTTGTATTTGTTTTATTTTCTGTTTTAGTTCTTTAAGCACCTACCTAATACCAAATTCCTTTTCTTTAATCATTGTTTGTTAAGAGGTTAATTATAAATATTTTCAATTTGCAGTCGTCGTGTCAAATAAAATTTTATGTACCTATCTCCTTACTTATATATTAATCAATCATTTTTTTTTCAACTTTTATCTACCTATTAGAAACCTGCATAACATTAGTATCTGACTAGGTTGAAAATTCGAAAGGCTCACGAATAGAAATATTTTACCTAGTAGGTATGAAGTAGTAGTAGGTATATTTACCTAGTATCATTTTATTTAAGTAGATAAAAACCTCTAATGTGTAGGTACTTACTTAATGCAAATTACAAGAATCGTATCAAACAAAACAAGACTGTCGCTCTTGTGAATAACTCGACGAACGCACACGCCGCACCGCACCGCACCGCACACCAACGCGAACGTGACGGCTCACGCGTGGGCCGCATATTCGTAAATACCCGACGCCGCCCCTCGGCGCGACCCGCCCCGCGGCCGCGCCACGCCTGCCCACGGCGTCTAGCTGAGAAGGTGCACATAGTCGTTGTTGTCGGTCGTGCACGTATCGACCTACCTAGATATCGCGTTATTATACGTTACACTATTTCCGAACAAGTTACTCGTCAAGACGATTCAAACGAGCCCAAACTCGATGGGGTTGCATTTGCATGGTTTTATTATAGAGTTCATATGGCCTTCTTTCGGCTTCATCATCAGATCCTTGGACACTATTTCTCATTAGAGTACTCGCCAAGACGATTCAAACGAGCCCAAACACAATTCGGTAGCGTGGTTTTAATAAAGAGTTCCAGTGTCCTTCTTCCGGCTCCATCATCAGACCCTGGACACTATTTCCCAACAAAGCACTCGTCAAGACGATTCAAAGGAGCCCAAATTCAATGGGGTTGCACGGTTTCAATATTAAGTTCCTATGGCATGGCCTTCCAGCTTCATCATCAGAGCCTGAACCTCATCTCCCTTTAAAGTACTCATCAAGACGATTCTAATGAGCCCAAGCACGATGGGGTTGTATGGTTCCATCATTGAGTTCCTGTGGCCTTCTTCCGGCTCCATCATCAAATCAGCCCAATGATACCATAATATTGCATTGCCTTCCATTTCTGACCTATGTTCAAAGTTTCAAGTCTCTAGCTTATCCGAAAGCTAGTTTAAATTGTTCGCAAACTTTGTGGAGAAACAAACAAACAAACACACAAGCAAACGAGAAAGCAACCTAATAAAAGCGTGTTAAAAACAACCTACCTACCTATAAGTTTCAAGTCTCTAGCTCATCGGGAAGCTAGGTAGGTAGGTACTTACCTAGTAAAAAATACTCTTTCTTAAATTACGGACAAACAAATAAACGAACCTACTTATGAATATTAATAGTATTAATAAATAAATAAACAAGAAAACGTCCATATGAAAACGTGTTAAAAAACCAACATTCCTATTTGAACTTATCTTGTACTGTGGCAGTATCGTCTATCTGTCGCGAGTCAGACAGAGTCTGTCTCTGTCTGTCATATTACCTCTACACGTTGACCTTGAGAACGCCTTTATGCCTTATGTATAAAGTTGGTTTTTGTAGTACAACTGTTACATCTGACGTGCCGTCGTAGGTACAGTTAGACTGTCTTGAAATCGCGTGGTGCAATTAGACGACACAATTTTAAGAATCTTATTATCGAGCGGGCTCGGCCGCACGATTTTAAGATTCTAACTGTCTTACTCTGTTTACACCATGCTTAGAGCCAATTTCACCATTGAGTTTAAACGCGCTTTGTCAAAAAACAAGTTTAAGGCTGTCACTGTCATAACAACAAAGTAAAATTTGTTACAAAAATGTACAATTATGTTATAAACAATGCCTTGTTAAATCTTGATTCAATTTTTTTAATGACCTAGTGGAATTGATTTTTGGAATAAACGGGGAACGGGGTATCAAACTCGACAGTTAAACTACATTACGTAAAACGTGATCTTAAGCGCGTTTAAAATCAATGGTGAATTTGGCTCTTATGAAATCGCTTGCTTAAAATTGTTTAATGTAATTGAGCCTTAACAACTAAGTATATTAAATTATTGTAGTGGGTATGAGTATTTTTTGAAGAGGAGGTGGGTAATTTTTTCTTTAGATGTCGCTTTCTAATTTTTTTCTTAAAAATTAACGTTTGTCTCTGTCTCTATAACAACAACACTTTGAGGTTGCCATCAGAGCTAAGAGTACGGTCTCTAGTATCCGGATCCCTAAGAACTTTCTCGAATGTCCATGCAGACAAAGTCAAGGAAATAAAAGAACAGGTAAAAAAATTACAGTGTTTATTATTTGAAGGCGTTCGCTGGGAAACTTTTTTAACTCTTTCTATAAGTTGTCGCTGCAAACTAGAAATAATTACTTCATGTCGACGGCACGCAGGCTCATTGCATTTTTGTGTTCGCTGATTCGCTTCCTTTAAATATGTGTGAAAGGATTGTCGTAAACTAGTTCTAAATAAACAGGAAAAGTGTGATGACGTATTTTATTTTCCAAAACTACAAATTATAGTGAACCTTATCACCACCACAACACCCATTAATAAATCCTATAAAGGTTCTGGAACCATAGGGTATTGCAGAGTGTTGTAAGACTCTATTGAAAATCCTTCATAATCATAATGTCACTTTATGCACGCCTCCGACTGCTTTGATGTTATTATTATTATTATTTGAGTGTCCGGGGCTTTGCAGCTCAGATAAAGCTATAGTCACTGCAACCTGAAAGATCTATTGTGACTCGCCACCTTATTATAATAAAATAAGAAATAAATAAATATTTGACAACATCACATACATTGCTCCAATCCCAAAGTAAGTAGCTATAGCACTTGTGTTATGGAAATCAGAAACAACGGTGGTATGACACACACCCAGACCTGAGACAATATTGAAAAGTTCATTTTCTACATTGACCCAGCCGGGGATCGAACCCGGGACCTCAAGAGATGGTGACGCCTTGAAAACCGGCGTGCGAACCACTCGACCACGGAGGTCGTCAAATTATAATATTTGTTAATTAATATTAAAAATTATAATATTATAGTAACTCTTTAAGCCCAGCGGCTGCCAGGAAGTCCAGTATCTTCCTTTATGATGTTGCCTTTATTAATCTTGTTTCCATCTTTTCAGTTGAATTGTTTTTTTATTATCATTTATTTCAGAATAAAATTCCATATTTTGTTAGTAACAATGATGTCTTAACCTATGTTAGTAATTTAGATACAAATAAAAACAAAACACTATTATGGTATAAGACATTCAGCGCCTGCATGCTGGAGCATGAAGGCGCAACCACCGTTCCAGCAGGGGTGAGTCCCAACGCTGGGCCAGCGCATTCAGGATACTGTTTGAGGAGCCACGTAAACGATTTAGCAGTGAGGCACAACGCTTTCTTATTATTGTATGAAAACAATCAATCCTCGCCTCTGCGAACATCGTCGAGGCACTGCAGTATCGCGGCAACCCAAAAAGCATCCTAAAGGCGTCGTTATATTGCACCCGAAGAGCGCTGTATGCACGCTGTGTGAAACTGATCCAGAGGCTGCACGAGTAGAATGTTTGACAGTATGCTCTAAATAGAGTTAATTTGGCTTGTTTGCTACAACGTGCGAACCTCCGAGCCAGCATGTTGCCACGCACACAAAGCGCCCTGCGGTCCCTTTCAATGTCTATATCGTCTGACATAGATTCGGTAAGCCAATGACCCAGGTACTTAAATTTACTGACTCTACTCAGCGGTGATCCACAAAGCGCAACTGGTGGAACCGATTCACAGCCTTTATTCTTTGCCTTAAATATCAATAGTTGGCTCTTGTTCGAATTGTACTTAAGTCCATGGTCCAACGCATACTCCTCACATACTCCTAGTAGTTTGCGCAGTGCTCCGATCGAAGGGCTGAGCAACACCATGTCGTCCGCGTAGTTAATGTTGTTAATACAAACGCCGTCGATGTGACAACCGACTCCGGTATTGCTCAGCTCTTCGATCAGATCGTTCATGTACAGATTGAACAGCTTGGGTGAGCTCAACCCCCCCTGCCTCACCCCACAGTCCAACCTATACACATCCGAGTAAGCACCGGCCCATCTTACATTGTTCCTTTGATTTCTATACCAAAATTTAAAAACAGAAATTATTTCAGGAGGTACACTAGTTTCAGCTAGTTTTTTCCACAAAACATCATATGACACTAGATCGAAGGCTTTTGATAGGTCTAAAAAACAGCAGTAAATCGGTGTTTTACGATCTGTGTAGTACCGGACGGTCTGCTTGAGACACAGGATTGCGCTTTCAGTGGATAAATTCGGTCTGAAGCCGAATTGAGCGTCGTGTAGTTTGATGTGATTACCCAAGATGTCATCAAGCAGAGCGTCCAGCACCTTAGCTATGATGTTAGCTAGCGAAATAGGCCTGTAATTCTGAGTATCTGAGATATCACCAGTTTTGTTCTTAATGATCGGGACTACAGTTGTATGCATGAGCTGGTCAGGTAGATAGCCATGACTAATACAAAGGTTAAAGAATAGAGAGAGTACTCTCGACATATGTACTCCAGCGTTCCTCAGATGCTCTACACTGAGGCCGTCCTGACCGGGGGACTTACCTCTTACCATATTCTTAACAACTTCTGAGACTTGTTTCGAAGTAATTTTGACTGACAGGCCTGCCTCGCTCTCGGAAACGAAATTATTTTCCGAGGGGAGAAGCGGAGAGTCAACTCTGAATTGACGCCGGAATACATTAGCGATCGCTGACGGTTCATATTCACCAGCAACACATATCGGGGCGCTCGGTTTTGAATTCAATTTGTTTGTATTGTTCCAAAATTTACGGAAATCTTTATCGGCGTGATTTTTGGCAATTATATCCATTTTTATTTTTTGCTGATGGTCCAGGCAGTACCTTAATTTTTGTTTGAATATTTTCTTCGATTCACACATATTGTCATAGATGAAACCAGAGTTGGGTTTCTTATATACTAACCACCACTGATACCAATACCGAGCCTCCCGGTGTGCACTACATACATACTTATTCCAACCTACAATAATTCTATTATTTTTAATGTGAACCGTTTTGTGAGTACATTCAGCGGCTTCTCTCAAGATACAAATTATATCGCAATACATTTCTTCTAATAACTGCCTGTGATCTATGTTTGTACACAAATGGTCAGCACATTTACAAAAACTGTTAGGAAAATCTATTTCTCTGAGCTTTGTATGACAGTATTTAGTATATTTTTCTATTTGTTCACTGGTTCTCTCCCCCCATATTACCCTATTTAATATAGTACTCGTATTCGTAATTTTAAGCGTAACCAGTGCAATATTACATTTAATTGATAACGGATATTGATCAGAGTAATAAACATCATAAATAACTTCCGCGTCAACAACAGTCGATTTAGCTGCACTTGTCACAACGCAATGGTCAAGCCATCTCCGACAGCCATGCACCTCACTCACAAATGTATATGTGCTTACAGGAAGCAATTCCATGTCAACACAATACCAGGACTGTTCAGAGCAAAAATTTAAAAGTTCAATTGAAAAAAGCTCACCTGGATGCGCGTTGAAATCACCCAGGACAACGACGGATTCCACGTTATTAGATTCGATAATAGAGTTTATCTCATGAAATAAAAGACTTTTAACGGATACTAGCGCGGTTTTATTGAAAGTACTTTGGTAATTAGTTTGTATTTGGTTTGATTTTTGATTTTCCCGACGTTTCGGCACCTTTGCAGCTGCCGTGTTCACGGGGGACTGAAGCTACTCGTGAGCCTACCCTCAAGCGATGAATTTTTTTTGAGACGTTCAGAAATTAATATTTTACAAAAAATTTTATCTTTTTAATTGGTTTAAGTTGATTTTGTGATTTAATTAATGCTAAAGAGAGAGAATCTACTGAAACTACCACCATTTCACAAAATTGGGAGGCCTCTCCAAGAAAGAAATGGCGAAATAAAACTTGGAGAGGAAAGCCGACCTCCGTCTTTTATATTTATTAATTTATTTGCAAAAGGAACTAACCGTATCATTAGATCTTGCAGTGTGTGTATGGGGCTTTAGCTTGTGAATGATGGGGTCCCAAGCTGGTGGAATTTTCCAACCATCATCTCTATTGAAATTAGGATATTTATTTATTTCGATAGCGTCGCGGAGCATTCTAGGAATAAATCTACGTTCCTTAGCAAGGATTTGGGGTTTGTCAAATCTAATGTAATGGTTGGGCCCCTCAAAGGCGTGATCACACACTGCAGACTTGTTATCGCGCCTATGTTTCATGTCAGCTACATGCTCTTTAACGCGGGTCCCTATACTTCTCTTTGTTTGCCCGATGTAGGAGAGCCCACAGTCACAATCTAGTTTGTAGACGCCTGCGGCTTGAAGGGGGATGTTACACTTGACAGGTCGTAAGAATTGGTTGATCTTCTTCGGCGGCTTGAAGTAAGTTTTGATTGACGCTCGCTTCAGAATGTTTCCAATCTTGTCAGTGACACCCTTCAAATAAGGTAGGATGGCAGGTTGACGTTCTACTGTGGCTGGTTTGTCGCGTTTTCTGTGACGAAGGCGTGGTACTTGCAACTTGTTTTTACGCAGTACTTGTTTGACGTGCTGAAGCTCAGCCGTCAGGTGTTGTTTGTCACAGATGCCGCGGGCTCTCTGAAACAAAGATTTTCCTACGGTAGCTAACTGTATAGGATGATGGTGAGAGTCACCATTGAGGTATCTGTCTGTATGGGTTGCTTTACGATACACTGTATGGCTCAAGGTTTGGTTCGGATTCCTGATAATGAGAATGTCTAGGAAAGCTAGTTTATTATCTGCCTCTAACTCCATAGTAAATTGTATGTTGGGGTTTATGGAGTTAAGATGGTTAAGAAAAGCAGGGACACTGTCTCTAGGTAGTATTGTGAAAGTGTCATCTACGTACCGTTTGTAGAACCGGGGAGTCACTGGTGCTGTGGCTAGTGCTTTCTCCTCAAAATCCTCCATGAAAATGTCAGCAACAATGGGGGATACAGGAGAGCCCATTGCTACTCCATCCACTTGCACGTAGAACTCCTCGTTCCATAACAGATAGCCAGATGTTAGGCATAATTCTAGTAGTTCTGCATATTCAATTGGCATGTTGTTATCAACTAGCTTTTTCCTGATGATATCAATGCAGTCCTGTACTGGTAAGCATGTGAATAAGGACTGAACATCAAAACTAACCATAGTTTGATCATCAGCGAGATGTAGATGTTGTATCTCACTGACAAACTGGTAGGAATCTTTTACAAACGCTGATGTATTACCTCTCAGTGGTGTGAGTGTTTTCGCTACGTGTTTAGCCAATTTGTAGGTTGGTGAGTCAATTTGGCTTACAATGGGACGTAGCGGAGCATTGTCTTTGTGTATTTTCGGTAACCCATACAGTTTCGGCGGTATAGGGCAGGATGGAATAAGATAATCGACGTCAAGATCTAACTGTTCTGAATGTTTTTTGATGAGTTCTTTCGTATTATTAAGGATCTTGGTGGTTTGATCACATTTAACATGTTTGTAGGTTTTCTCATCACTCAAAAGTTCTTGTATTTTTGCGTTATAATCCGACGTATCCATAACTACCGTTGCGTTACCTTTATCAGCTCGAAGGATATAAACTCCAAAAAATAAAATCCATAAACCCCAACATACAATTTACTATGGAGTTAGAGGCAGATAATAAACTAGCTTTCCTAGACATTCTCATTATCAGGAATCCGAACCAAACCTTGAGCCATACAGTGTATCGTAAAGCAACCCATACAGACAGATACCTCAATGGTGACTCTCACCATCATCCTATACAGTTAGCTACCGTAGGAAAATCTTTGTTTCAGAGAGCCCGCGGCATCTGTGACAAACAACACCTGACGGCTGAGCTTCAGCACGTCAAACAAGTACTGCGTAAAAACAAGTTGCAAGTACCACGCCTTCGTCACAGAAAACGCGACAAACCAGCCACAGTAGAACGTCAACCTGCCATCCTACCTTATTTGAAGGGTGTCACTGACAAGATTGGAAACATTCTGAAGCGAGCGTCAATCAAAACTTACTTCAAGCCGCCGAAGAAGATCAACCAATTCTTACGACCTGTCAAGTGTAACATCCCCCTTCAAGCCGCAGGCGTCTACAAACTAGATTGTGACTGTGGGCTCTCCTACATCGGGCAAACAAAGAGAAGTATAGGGACCCGCGTTAAAGAGCATGTAGCTGACATGAAACATAGGCGCGATAACAAGTCTGCAGTGTGTGATCACGCCTTTGAGGGGCCCAACCATTACATTAGATTTGACAAACCCCAAATCCTTGCTAAGGAACGTAGATTTATTCCTAGAATGCTCCGCGAGGCTATCGAAATAAATAAATATCCTAATTTCAATAGAGATGATGGTTGGAAAATTCCACCAGCTTGGGACCCCATCATTCACAAGCTAAAGCCCCATACACACACTGCAAGATCTAATGATACGGTTAGTTCCTTTTGCAAATAAATTAATAAATATAAAAGACGGAGGTCGGCTTTCCTCTCCAAGTTTTATTTCGCCATTTCTTTCTTGGAGAGGCCTCCCAATTTTGTGAAATGGTGGTAGTTTCAGTAGATTCTCTCTCTTTAGCATTAATTAAATCACAAAATCAACTTAAACCAATTAAAAAGATAAAATTTTTTGTAAAATATTAATTTCTGAACGTCTCAAAAAAAAATTCATCGCTTGAGGGTAGGCTCACGAGTAGCTTCAGTCCCCCGTGACCACGGCAGCTGCAAAGGTGCCGAAACGTCGGGAAAATCAAAAATCAAACCAAATACAAACTAATTACCAAAGTACTTTCAATAAAACCGCGCTAGTATCCGTTAAAAGTCTTTTATTTCATGTCTAGTGAGCGCGTAAGCTTGAGAAGTGAGTTTATCTCACCCAAACACTCTGTGAACTCTAACAGGTTATCGGCGCAGTCCGTCGGCATATATACCGATATTACTAACACCGAGCGATCACTCAACGTGATTTTGATAGCCGTAAGACGCACACTACTACACTCTATCACTGACACACACGGGAACACAGCTTTTCTCCATAATAAGGCAACTCCACCATATGGTCTTCCCCGCAGTATACCCGCTGACGTATCCACTGCTGATTTTCCAACGTATGCGAACTTGTCATTAATGGTCCCGAGGAAGTCGATGTCATCTGGTAGAATCCAGGTTTCCTGAAGAGCCACTATGTCAGACGACTGACAAAGTTTTCTAACACACTCTACTGAGCGTTTTACATTTTTGCAGTTAAAACTTGTAAAATTACTTGTTTGTTGTGCCATTAAAAATTCTGTTTTTTCCTAAGTCTATAAAGCGACGGTATGCAATACCTTCTGGCCAAAAATCATGTTCCATAAATATGTTAATCTTATGTTTAGGTTAGGTTACATATAACTTATATGCATCATACTCTTTTTCAGTTTTCATTGACATTTTTTCTAATTTCACACTTACATTCGTTTTACTTTTAATGTACAATTCAATATCGCTCACTGTTGTATCCTTTGAAACATTGTAGATATATAAGGGTACTTTAATCTCTGCCGCTTTAAAGTTTTTGATGTAGGCGTGTTTTTTAGTTTTTTGAATTTATTGATACTGTTGAGGCAGGTCGGCAGGATCTCTTCATCATATGTTCAGCAAAAAGTAGGAAGTACGTCCACCGAGCTAGGTATCTGTGCTCGGGGACCGCAGTCCAACTGCTTGATGTTGGAATTTGTATTTATGCGAAGTGATTAGAAAACTTCGATATCGTGGGTTAGGTCTCCATACATTTTTGTCTCAAAATTAGCTCGTCACGTCTGCGTAATGTTTACATATTGTACTTTTCTCTGATTCTGCATTTCTTCGTCATTCGTCGATTGCTTATGTAACAGTATGATCGCAGGTTACATCTTTGATTTTGAATTTTTCAGGGATTTCATTATTTTTATTTGGCTGTTCAATTTAGCCCTGTGGCCTATCACAGGTTCCTTTACATCGTTTTCTGATAGCATTTGAAGTGTTTCCAAATTTATGGCTTCTTGTGGAAACATACACGAAGTAATTAGGTCATTCAGGTTACAAGTAGATACCTAGGTAGGTACAGTCAGTGGCACGAATCATGACAATTTTTCGACGGAGTGGGGATAAGTTCGCGCATGTGCTCTTGTGAGCGACCAATAGCGCGCGCCCCTCACCGCAACGCATACCCAAAATACGCGTTCCGCGCAATCCCCACCCGATTTCATGATTCGTGCCACTGACTGTATGTACATTTCGTACGGCTGCACAAAACCAAAACACAGTAAGGCCCAGCCTCAAAAAAATTTTTTTATTTCGTGTCCTGATTTGCCTGGTAACGCTCTACAAAATGGTCTGATCCTCGTAGCGCTACGTTGTCTAGAGCCTGAATTATTTAAAGAAGTTTAAACCTAGTAAGAGACAAAATAGCACAAAAAACCACATCAAAACACAGTATGTCTCAGAAACAAAATCAAAACACAGTATGAGACATAGATGTTACGGTGTCTTACTAGGTTTTGATTTTGTTTCTGTGACATACTTGGTTTTGGTTTTGTTTTACCGCCGAAATGCCACGACCGTTACAATAGTAACACGCACGTATTCAAATGTAAATGCGAACGTACACCCTGCGGCGAGCCCCAGCGTGCTTAGTTTGCTGTGAGATTTTGTCGCGAGCACGTTGTGATTTTGGGTCGAACTGGTACATACTGCATTTCAAACAACGAATGAGTTCACAGTTTTATCAGTCAAAGATGGTTTTAAAACTGGTCGACAGGTAAGACTTCAAAAATATTTCATTTTATATTTTGCCCTAAGCTTTTTATTGTAGCCCGCTCGTCTTAGAGCGAGGTTATGTTTCTTTCCGTAGTTTTAATTATTTCTATTACGTTGGTAATTTTACTGTAGTTAAATAAGAATTAGATGATTATTCAGAATACCAGGGTGTATGTAAGGGACAGCCTTGCCAAAGTTTAAAAGGTCGGTGATCACTGATCAGTCAACAAAAATGATTGACCTTTTCAGAAGTAATACAAACTTTAAATTCCAATTGGTTAAATTCTATAAAGACCTCGGTTTTTCGTTTCCTGAGATAGTTGTTTAATTCGTTGACTATCTATGCCCTTTCAAGTATTAAGTAAGTGTAAGAATGCACGGGCAAAGGATGCAATTAATGTCCTGAAAGTAGAAAAGTTTTACGACTGGCCTAATAAGAAGCGTAATGTTCGCCGCAATGCAGCTTCAGTCGATCCACTGAAAGATTTTTTGTTAAGTCCTGTTGTGATAGCAAAATTTGTGGCTGGCTCAAGAAATCTTTTTTTTTAAACAAATTTCAGCGACTCTTTTCAGGAACTCGACTTTCTGGCTAAATAAATCAACGTGACAACTTTGCCTGTCCTGAAAACAGAGCCACGAGGAGTGGCAAGTAATAAAAAAACAAATATTATAGACAAATTGATGTCGCTTAACAGACGGATATTTTGGTTTAATTTACCAACTAATGACAAATCTCCGGATTTAGGCAGCCGCGAAGATGACATTATCGACAAATAAAGTTTTGATTTAATTAAATAAAATAGTGTATTTTATTTAATTTTATAATTTTGTTTTTTTCTAATATAAGTAGGAACCTATTCGTAAAGGTACGAAAGTAGGAAGGTAGGTACCAATTTCTTGTAAAGGTCTTAAAAGTTTGCTAAATTAATCCCTTAAAAGCATAATATATTGTCAGCATGTTGTTAGAATTTTAAATCTTCTGTTTATGTTTCTATTAAAATACCATTGTTCAGCCAGCTAAAAGGGAAAAAGGTAAAAAGTTGATTTAATATCCACAGAAACAGCAACTGTTAAGTAGATAATCAAAAAGTCACTCAATAAAGTGGTAAATAGAGACAGATAATATTATTAAAAATGGGCTCTTAAGGTGTCCGCAAGTGTAAGCTGTTAGTTACTAGGTGTAAAGTTGATTGATAACTATTTAAAAACAAAACCAAAACCCAGTAACGTCTAGAATAAGAGATACTGTGTTTTGAGTTTGTTTTCGATCCGTTCCTAGTCAGCAAAAACAAGGACTTGTTCCTTAATAGGTCAAAATTTGTCAAATTTCTTATTCTTTTTAACGCTGAAGCGTTCAACAGAGGTTTTATGACAAAGTAATAAATCAAAAAATCTGCCGAAAAATAACGCTTCGATTGATGTATAACACTATAAAATATTACCTATAATATGCTTAAGGCAGGGCAAAAACACATTTCTGCTCGTCTTGTAAAATTTTCCAAAAGCGTCTTACTGTGTTTTGGTTTTGCGCAGCCGCGTAGTTACAAATAAAATAAAAATGAATGAACCAAACCAATGTGAAGGCCGATTTACGCATCCATAAGTAAGTACGTAAGCTCAACTGTCCCTCTACTTACTTACCAAGTTGCGTCCAAACGGTAAGTAAGTTCAGAAGTCGACTATGCGCGTCGGATGGCGACGACATTGCTACCCTATAAATAATTTTCTCTTTGGACTTTCGTAGGTAGGTACTTTAAGGGGGAGCTCTCCATTTGTTGCAAGCTCTATTCCTTTCTATTACCAATAACTAATACCAAAGGTATGTTTATTGTCGTACTTGCTTTTGCCCGCGACTTCGTCCGCGTGGATATTAGAGAAAATCATTAGGGAACCTTCAACAAGGATCCGACCATACATTTTGACGCGAATAGGCGGAACCCCACCAATCGCGCTGCCTCGCGAGGCAAGACGTTTGCCGCGTGTCGTGGGCCTCGCACGAGGCTGCTCGCTTGGTGGGGACCCGCCTAATTACGTAAAAACGGTTGGTCGGATCCTGGTTGAGGGTTCCCTAATGATTTTCTCTAATATCCACGCGGACGAAGTCGCGGGCAAAAGCTAGTTTATTACAATAATCAGTCCCTCTCCCTTTCCGTTCCCGTCTCCGACCCCTTAACGAAAGTTTGTACCCCTATTTCACCTTTTTAGACGCTGAATCATGTTCACCGTGTTGAACATGATTCGTCCTTTTTCGTCAGCCTAAACACAAAATTTGGAGATCCTAGCTTCAAAACTGAGGGACTTTCATACAAAATTTCATTCCTTATTTCATCCCCTTAAGGCTCAATTACACTATACAATTTTAAGCAAACGATTTTAAGACTGTCTTGAAAACGACTAAGAATGCGCGCATTTACACCACACAATTTCTAGCACGCTCGGCCGTGCTTACTGTTGAGCCTGATGGAATTTTTAAAAATCCTTCCTTAGTGGATGCCTACACTGTATGAGGTATCTTTGTGCAAAATTTCAATTCTCTAGGTCTAGTTGTGCGTTGACGGTTCCCTATTTATTGCATAAAATTTTAAGGCATAATATGTATTAGCATAATATGATTTCGCCGAATGATGTTTCCGCATAATATTACTTAGTCATAACAGCTTGTGCATATTTATTTTAGGCATAACTAATTTAAGCATAATCATGTTTAAGCATAATTTTCTTTAGCATAAATTTAAACACGCATAATGTTATTAACGCATATTTTAATAAACAAAAAAATTAATACACTTCGAAACTTAGACATTTAAAAGCTATTGCTAAAAATTTACACTTGAAATAAATATAAATATTGTTTGTCACATGCATGGCTAGGGGCACAGAACATAGAAGTAGATAGAAGTAGTATGAGCTCAATTTAGTATGAAAACCAGTGTAACCAAACAAACACATTAAACTTCGAAGCCAAGCCCCCCATTTAATAGTTACATGCTACGCACACACACTTTATGAACACATAATTGGTTAAAAAGTAAAAATGTGTAATATCCAGAAAGCCATAAATCACAAAGTTTATTTATTTATATTCAGTCGTATTACCATAGCAACTTGGTACCAAATTAAATAATACGTATAATAATAATGCTGCTACTTAGCCGCTAGATGGCGCAAGCTAATTTTAATAGTGCGATTTACCACCTTATTTATTAATGCATAAAGTACATTAAGAAAATTTAATGAGATAAGGGAGACCGGGTTGGTTGCATTAAGGGCGGGGTGGACCTACCGATTTGACCTACTGGTAGGACCACGGTATACCACTATATAGCCGTGGTCCTACTGGACTAGGTCTTTTTCGAGAATCGATAGATAAGTAATAAAGAACGATTATTCCGAACCTAACCCAAAATCCTATATTTATTTTATATTTAATTACGAAATAATGTTATATTCAGTCAAAAATACCAAGGCAACATGGCTTACAAGGAGTTATTTCGATTTATATTTTTGAAAAATTAAAGAGCTAAAAGGATTTAAGACATATCTTCGCGGTACCAAATTAAAATCACTCCTCGTAAGTTATGTTGCCCTGGTACTTTTGACTGAATATTACATTATTTCGTAATTTAATATAAAATTTATTTGAAATCATTAAATAGCGATACTAAATTTTTCAGATCAATAATTCGTTTAAACTCTATTTCATAATTCGTTGGAATCCTGACATTTCTTAGTTCATACTAGGCAAAAAATATTTGAAATTAAAATTCAGAAACCCAAAAAAAAAAAAATAGTGTGTTTTTAAGATTACGGTGTCCGTCCCTACTTGTGTTTATTAAAAAACAAATACGAATACAAATAATACATACACAAGCGAGGTGGAAAGAGAATTTTAATGACAAATCAAATAAAAAATAAGACTACCCTATTCTTCATCACTTGAAGTGTCGGAGTCATTATCACCTGTATTTATAATAATAGATCCAACTTCATCACGTTCCGAATCCTTACCAAAATTTCAATTTTTTTTAATTGCGTTATCTAAACTTTTTTTTTGTGTTTACATGTTTTACAAAACACCCGTTTTTTTTTTGTTGGTTCACTTAAAGTTTCATCTTGAGGCACTTCACTGTCCTCCCAAGGACGAAAAACATTTTTAGTATACGTTAGCAGAGTCAACAAACACAACTTTTCACTACGGCGCGGCGCTTCGATGTAAACTGCCAAAATCTAAATTGACTTGTGGGTGTACACCGCACGCGGTATCCTTTGTTTATGCGGCGGCATCCTTTGACAAGAAGCGGCACGTGCAAAAGCGGCGCGATGAAAGGGCGACACTATCTAAGCGAATGCGCTTTACGCGAGATCTGTGACTGTGAACAACAACACCTGACTAGATTGCGACTGGGCTCTCTTACATCGGGCAAACAAAGAGAAGTATAGGAATGCGCGTTAAAAACTTGCCAAGTTATGTGCCGGCACCTATACCTACCGAGTTAATTTCAATAGTTACTTCCCGCCCCGCACAAGTTCAGGAATGTAGTATTCCTAATAAAAAAATAACTATATAGCGTTATTTTTATATAACTTTATGGCTGCATGACCAGTCGTTTCACATGGCCACATGAACCAATTTCTAAATTACATTTTAACTAAAAAAAATATTTCCCTACAAGGCTGCGAAGTTCGCAGCCTTGTAGGAGAAGCAATTTTTATTAAATTGCCTCGAATGATTAAAATCCTTGACAATAAAAATGCTAGCTTCCCGCACTCGCCTGTTACGTACTGTTTATGAATTAAGTTGACTAAAATTCCGTGCTGTTTTTGCGTGTTTTCAGTGGTGAGTGTATCAAATCAACTGTTACTTAGACGTTTATGATTTACTTATCAATTTCTTGCTATGGTGATAATACTTTTCAACTTTTCACAGTCACAACTTTTCTCGGTCTCCCCTATTGAGTGACATTTCCGCCATTCTACATTTTAGTGTTTATGAAACTTCAAGAAAATGTCAAATTGTGCGTTGGAATATGGATCTTAAGTGTGTACCGAATAAAGGTGGATATTTATTGTATTAAATTTTAAAAGGAAAATATCAGTTTAATTTTTAATTAAAATCAAAATTATTTAAATAAAGCTCGCCTCTGATATTTTATGCACCCGTTTGCTAAATGATATATGTGGATATCGATTTTGCTCTTTTATATAATGCAACTCGGCGTTTTTATATTATTTTCGAAGATGTTTTTGTTTGGCGTTCGTTCATACGACTGACGGAGCCAAATTTAAAGAAGTGCGGAGCTCCGCAGATGTGATGTTACACGGGTGCCGCCCACATGCGACTTCTACTGGGGGGGAAAAAATTTTCTTTGTTCTGTGGCTAGGGGTATGTATTTACAATGCTGAAGTTGAAAACACCTAATTTTACAAGACTTATGGACGAAACACCGAAAATCAAATGGTCGAACGGTTGTTTGACTGTACGTTTAAAATAACGAAAGGACATTTTAACTAAAATACTTAATCCCGAAGCTTTAAAAACTGAAGGTTAAGGCTTTAACATGCCTCAATCCGAGCGGGTCAATCCGTAATAGTGTGAAATCGAACGTAACTCTACTCAATTTGGGTTCAAATTAGTGCGCGTTCCAACGCGGCGGTTGCGTTGAAAACTAGCACAGAATTCTCAATTTTTACATGTTTTTATTAAATTTCTTCGCTTTCAAGTTAGTTAAAAAAAATCTGTATTTTTATGTGTTGGTTTTAACATAAACGAATGTTCTGTTTCCGAGAAATTTTGCAAATATGACCAGAAACAGGGTCCACGGAATATTTTTTTACATGAAAGGTGGTAACATTTTTACAAATGCTTTCAATTAAATCTATTGTTTATTATTCCAAGTACATTATATATTTTTTCCATGATAGCTTCACGCGCGTAATCTTTCAATAACTGGAATTGAATATTGGGATTTGACCCTTCTTAGCGCCTTAAATTGAGGGTTACATTTACATGCCAGCAGGTCGGTTCTGGCACTTCACCGACCGCTGTCGCGGCACGCTCGCTTCGCTCGCTCGGCTCGTGTGTTGTAGGTCGCAATGAAACTTACCCTCCTCCTAGCTCGCTACGCTCGCTCGTCGTCGCACCTAACAGACTTTTGGGATTTTGAACTATCGGCATTCTAACTTTCGGGATTTCGAACTATCGGTCATTTAATAATCGATCTTTTAAGTTACGGTCTATCGGATATGGATATTTAGTATTTTCGGTATTTTTTTAATTAATCAAATTTAAAATAGGTGTTTTATACGTTGACATTTCGGTCGTAAATAAATTAATAATAAATTAATATGAAATTTTCGGCATTTTAATACCACTCTTGCAAGAAAATAAATGAGTACGTTACGTAAACTTATTTATTCTTATTTTTTTTATTTTTATGTCTAAATAATATTAGGCGAACAGACAATATGCCTAATAACATTATACGAAAACAAATTGGTCTAAATGATTATTATACTTATATAAATAGTATGCCAAAAACAATTATGCCAAAGTATTATTATGACAAAAAAATATGCCAAATCCGTTATGCCAAATCAAATTAGGTATAAATCCATTATGCGAAAACAAGGGATCCCTGCGTTGGCTTTTCAGTTATTTTGGGCTTTTTTGCCCCATTTACCACCTAAATTGTTGATTTTTGGCAAACCACTTAACAACACGTGTTAAGTGGTTTTCCAAATGTTTATTTGTTTTTTAAAGTACCTACTCCTACGAAGTTTCAAGTCAAATGACTATTTAATTTTTTTTTCATACACACTTTTAATCCCCATTTCACCCCTTTAGGGGTGGAATTTCCAAAAATCCTTTCTTAGTGGATGCCTACACTGTATAAAGTATCTATGTACAAAATTTCAAGTCTCTAGGTCCAGTGGTTTGGGCTCGGCGTTTGATATGTCAGTCACCCCTTTACTTTTATATAAGAGACTAGCTTCTGCCCGCGACTTCGTCCGCGTGGACATTCGATTAAATACTCAGAGAAGCTTAAACCAGGATAAAAAGTATTCTATATTTTAATTTCATTAAATTCTGATCAGCTGTTTCGTTTGCCGCACGGGCCTCGCACGAGGGTGCTCGCTTGGTGGGGATGCCAGACATTCGATAAAGATGAAGAAGCTATATAATTATTGAAAATTTTGATTTTAGGCATTTACAATGCTATTTTTATATTAAGGTAATAAATGTTATAGAAAAAATACTAGAAAAAATTGCCTCACCCGTATCAGCTCAGACGGGACTCGAATGTCGGTTTTTTCGACTAGAAATGCATTCGAATGTCGAAGTTAATTCTTCACATTGATGAGATAACGCTGTCTTACAGCGGAAACATAATAATATTTATTCAAAAGAAAGATGCATTACAATAATACAATTAGGTATAAAAAATTACAAATTTAAAATCTAATAAACTTATTTACCTGAACTAGGTTATAATAATAACCTGTATTTCAGGCGAATGAAGTCTTAATAATTAAAGTATTCCCTAACTATATAAATTTACCTTTAATAGGTAACCCAACTAGCAAACTAGCGCCAATTAGAACTTTTTTTATAGTTTATGGTGGTAAAGTGACTGTAGTTAAGCCACAGAATATATAAATAGTACGTTAGTACTATTTATATATACTATTTATATATAGTTAGTATACCATAAACTATAAAAAAAGTTCTAATTGGCGCTAGTTTGCTAGTTGGGTTACCTATTAAAGGTAAATTTATATAGTTAGGGAATACTTTAATTATTAAGACTTCATTCGCCTGAAATACAGGTTATTATTATAACCTAGTTCAGGTAAATAAGTTTATTAGATTTTAAATTTGTATATTTTTATACCTAATTGTGTTATTGTAATGCATCTTTCTTAAAGCTTCGGTTGTAGATTTAAACTATACAAGGTGTTTGGTAAAAGCCTTATAAAGCCGAATATGGTAGATAGGGACCATCAAACTGAACAACTTTTACTATGGGACTAACTCTGAAATCGCGAAAAAAAAATCAGCTGTTTCATACTAAAATTAATAACGAAAATATCAAAATGTATGGAACAGCTGATTTTTTTTTCGCGATTTCAGAGTTGGTCCCATAGTAAAAGTTGTTCAGTTTGATGGTCCCTATTTACCATATTCGGCTTTATAAGGCTTTTACCAAACACCTTGTATAATACAAATCTCTCAGTGCTGTTTAAAAGGGAAAGATAGCGCTCTATATTTTTGATACCGCTTAAAAGCATAAAGAAGGGATATGAGAGCTCTAATAATGGCCATTATTGCGGCTCTAGCTGTAACATGCACTCTACATTTACTTGTAGTTCCATATGAAATACACATAACTCCTCGTACAGCCAATACACTTAACTGGCGGTAGCAAGCAGCATCTCATAAGCAGTTCTAGGAAATAAAGGAGTGATTATTATACCCGTAATATTACCGTTACTTGTAGCTTTATGCGTTAACTATACCACAGAGTTCCACAATTGGTTCTCTTAACTGCTTTAAACGCCAATGTATTTAAATCGGTGTTAGCACCGCCTCTTATAACTGTGGATGCACAAAAAATATACGGTGACCTCTTTTATCACTTAACATCGTACAGTAGAAATAAACTAACTCTTAATAATAACTTGAAGTTGTTGTTGTGGCCTGAATAACTGCTAAAAGTTGTAACAGTACCTATTCATATCCCCCTTCTCTTGCTATAAGTGATAAAAGACAGTCACAACGCCATTTTGTTTATATGGATCCCTAAAACTAATTATCTTTAGATGCAACGACAGCCCTTAAACGGCTGTTAAATGCTAAAGAAAGGTATACAATGGGTCTGTACGTCTTGTAAAGTACCTTAGACTGAACTGTACCTATTCATATCCCCCTTCTCTTGCTTTAAGTGATACAAGGCAGACACAAGTAGGCCAAAGCGTT
Organism: Agriphila tristella; assembly: GCA_928269145.1. NCBI lineage: Eukaryota > Metazoa > Arthropoda > Insecta > Lepidoptera > Crambidae > Agriphila > Agriphila tristella. The sequence goes on along the minus strand of OV743436.1, from coordinate 20,433,671 downwards.
AACACCATTTTGTTTACAAAATTTATGAAAACCAAACGTAATTAATATTATTCAACACTACATTTTGCAATTTATTTGAGCCAGTTAACCTTAATATACACTCCGTGTGCCATTGCAGTAATGATTTCGCATGTTACAATAAAGACAATTCACGCCACCGATACTTTTAATAACCGAATTTACACGAAAACTTTGTTATTTTAGAGCGCTTTAAAATTTTGATGAACACTACTATATATATTTACAGTAAACTGGCCTTCGCAACCAAAATTAACAAATTTTGAGTGAATTATGTACCTATTAAAATAGTAACATAATTTTTAGGTTATTTTTCCTATAAGTAATTGTGCTCACTACCCAACTAACAAACTAGCGCTAAGAATGAGAGCTGTAAAAGCTGTATTCATGTTCAAATAGGGCTAGTGAGGGGTACAAGAGCGCTAACAAGTAGTGATATAGCCTGCTCTAAATCAGCTATACCCCCGGATGAGGCCACAAATTTTGCAGCCTTAATATCCTTTTGTCGCTGTATACGAACCCTTAAATATCTTTGAATTCTAAAGATCGCCACTATAGAACCCAAAACTATACAAATAAAATAGCAATATTAGCTCTACAAGAAATGTATAGCAGGCTTAATTACTCGTATTAACTCTGTAAGAGTTATAGTTGGCGCTCGTGTAATTCTTATAGTGTTTTAGAAGTTAGAACTATTACTTGGAGATCTGTTCGAGTTCTACAGTACTGATAATTATTACTTAACACATTGAATGCCAACTACGCAATATTGCGTAGGTACTAGTGATGCTAGGGGCCAGCTACGTAATACAACGTAGCACATTCTTACGGTTTATATGGGTGTTTGTGTTATTAGGCCTCCTGGAAAGGGAGTTTTAAGGTTCGTTAGCATCTCAAATAAGACATGATATCGAAAAAAAGTAACTTTATTATTTCAAAACTTTTCAAATCACAAGATTTCTTAGGCGCTTTGAGGCAAAAAAAAGTACAGTTTTATAATGACATAAAATTAGTTTTACAACTAATGAGATCGATATTAATAAAAAACAGGAACTTGTAAGAACAACAATAGAATTTTTTGATAAAATTATGTAAAACGAGGATCAGTGTGGTAAGTGTAAAAACAGTTGACAACACACAAAGCAGGCCTTTCCGGGCAAGTGGCACATACGAAAGATGACTGTTTTTTTTTTAATTTTTGGTGCAGACATGACAAGGTTTAGCTGGCACAGCCTTCTTGGCAGTAGGTGGGAGCTTTTCTAAGTAGTGAAAATTTCTCAACGGGACACGACCAGGGGCGTGCATACCATATAGGCAATTAGGCAGTGCCTACCTCATTAAGAACCTAAATAATATACCACTGGTATTAAAATTAATTTAGTTTAATTGGTTCCGTGATTCTTTAACCAAACTTCTATTGAACACCCGCCCAGTAAGTTTTTCCTTACGCTAAATACGTATAGTAGGCAGTGTACAGACTGCCTATTCGAAGCGAGCAGCGTTTCATACAACTTATTTAAAAAAGGTATTGGTTAAAGTTATACGGCCGCAAAAAAAAGTGCGCTTTTTGTCCGTGTAACGTTCTAAAACATGACCTTCGCAATGTGACAGCGCTAGGTAAGCTAGCCTACCGTGCCGGCCGAACGGATTTTTTAGCGAGATAAACCGACGACCCCCGCCCGACCCTATATCTGTCTCACTCAGTCCCATACACAATAGATTATGACCTTTCGCTCACGCTGTGTCAGAGTTTTATCTCACGAGACCGGACGAGTTGAACAAGTTTCGACTTTATTGCGATGTCATAAAAGTGTTGAGACCCGCACGTGTGCAAAATGCAACAATGCAAATGCAAGTGCCATCCTTCCTTCCTGCCATCAAAATCCATATTACCTACCAAATATTAGGAATTTTTAAATGATAAGCGCAACTACGACTAGTTAGATCTACAGTGCCTACCGCGCTGGAAAACCAATGCACGCCCCTGGACACGACTTTTAGGAACAGCTGGCGATGCAGGTGGTACAGATGGCCCAGGCAGCAGCGGCAATGGGGCTGCTTGATCTGGTTCAGGCAGTACTGGCGGTATTTGTGGTCCAGGTGCTTCTGCAGCTGCGGGACTAATATCACCACAGTTCAGTCCCAGTAGATATTTGACGACATCTTTGACAGAAGATAAAATCGTCTTCTACGTAATACTGCGTACTCGGCATCCCGTTTAAAAATGGCATGTGTGGTGCCTACGACGCAATATTACGCATACGTAATATTACGCATACGTAATATTGCGTAGGATGGGCGTCCAGAATAAATACATTAGTATGGGTGCCAATCTACGTAATGTTGCGTATACGAAATATTGCGTAGTAGGCACCACACATGCTATTTTTATAAGGGGAGCCAAGTACCAATGATGAACTGATCATTTAGTTGGCATTCAATGTGTTAAGGTTCTACAATAGAACTTTATTAGTGGACGTTAGCACTTATGGACTTTATGATTCTTATTTAAACCTGTTACGTAGACTATAGTATTATGTAATCTGTGAATGTAGGTTTAAAGTACACAAGAAAAAATACTTTGAAGTTAATTGACAGTTTGTATATTAAAGTTGTAGTGAGCACAATTACTTATAGGAAAAATAACCTAAAAATTATGTTACTATTTTTAATAGGTACAATTCACTCAAAATTTGTTAATTTTGGTTGCAAAGGCCAGTTTACTGTGAATATATGTAGTAGTGTTCATCAAAATTTAAAAGCGCTCTTAAAATAACAAAGTTTTCTTGTAAATTCGGTTATTAAAAGTATCGGTGGCGTGAATTGTCTTTATTGTAACATGTGAAATCATTACTGCAATGGTACACGGAGTGTATATTAAGGGTAACTGGCTCAAATAAATTGCAAAATGTAGTGTTGAATAATATTAATTACGTTTGGTTTTCATAAATTTTGTAAACAAAATGGTGTTAACGCTTTGGCATACTTGTGACTGTCTTGTATCACTTATAGCAAAATAAGGGGGATATAAATAGGTACTGTTCAGTCTAAGGTACTCTACAAGACGCACATACCTATTGTATACCTTTCTTTAGCATTTAACAGCCGTTTAAGGGCTGTCGTTGCATGTAAAGATAATTAGTTTTAGGGATCCATATAAACAAAATGGCGTGAACGCTGTGACCTACTTGTGACTGTCTTTTATCACTAATAGCAAGAGAAGGGGAGGGGGATTTGAATAGGTACTATTACAACTTCTAGCAGTTATTCAGGCCACAACAATAACTTCAAGTTATAATTAAGAGTTAGTTTATTTCTACTGTACGATGTTAAGTGATAAAAGAGGTCACCGTATATCTTTATGCATCCACAGTTATAAGAGGCGGTGCTAACACTGATTTAAGTACATTGGCGGTTAAAGCAGTTAAGAGAACCAATTTTGGAACTCTGTGGTATAGTTAACGCATAAAGCTACAAGTAACGGTAATATTACGGAGATAATAATCACTCCTTTATTTCCTATAACTGCTTATGAGATGCTGCTACCGCCAGTTAAGTGTATTGGCGGAACGAGGAGTTATGAGAATCTCATATGGAACTACAAGTAAATGTAGAGTGCATGTTACAGCTAGAGCTGCAATAATGGCCATTATTAGAGCTCTCATATCCCTTCTTTATGCTTTTAAGCGGTATCAAAAATATATAGCGCTATCTTTCCCCTTTAAACAGCGCTGAGAGATTTGTGATTTGAATAATATCTATTATATAGTTTAAATCTACAACCGAAGCTTTACTACAGTCACTTTACCACCATAAACTATAAAAAAAGTTCTAATTGGCGCTAGTTTGCTAGTTGGGTACAACTTTAGTATACAAACTGTCAATTAACTTCAATGTATTTTTTCTTGTTACTTTAAACCTACATACACAGATTACATAATACTATAGTCTACATAACAGGTTTAAATAATAATCATAAAGTCCATAAGAGCTAACGTCCACTAATAAAGCACTATTGTAGAACCTTAAGTAATAATTATCATTACTGTAGAACTCGAACAGATCTCCAAGTAATAGTTCTTACTTCTAAAACACTATAAGAATTACACGGGCGCCAACAGTAACTTTTCTAACTCGTACAGAGTTAATACGTGTAATTAAGCCTGCTGTACATTTCTTGTAGAGCTAATATTGCTATTTTATTTGTATAGTTTTGGGTTCTATATTGGCGATCTAAAGAATTCAAAGATATTAAAGGGTGCTTCTACAACGTTAAAAAGATATTAAGGCTGCAAAATTTGTGGCCTAATCCGGGGGTATAGCTGATTTAGAGCAGGCTATATCACTACTTGTTAGCGCTCTTGTACCCCTCACTAGCCCTATTTGAACATGAATACAGCTTTTACAGCTCTCATTCTTATCGCTAGTTTGTTAGTTGGGAAGTACTTAAGATAACAGAAACTTAATTTAACAATGGATAAAACACTTATTTATTTACATATTTTCAGTAGCTCCTCAGTATCGTCGTAAGACAAGTTATATAAATAACTAGCGGCCCGCCCTCGCTTCGCTTCGGTTCTTTCCTTTTTTTGCCAAATGCGACCTTCCAAAAACACCCAAAAAGAAAACAAATACCTTACAGTCGTCACACATTCGCTCCAAAAGTCTGTTTCCTTCCCGTTCAAGCCCCGTCCCTCCCATCATGGTATAAGAAACACTCTTGAATTTATTTTCACACGCGTTTACTAAGATTTTCATTTAAATGCTATGGTGTAAAAGGTTAAAATAATGGGTATAGTAAGCTATTCATAAAAGATATATGCCATCGCTTACTTTTTTGTCGACCTATAAAAGAGGAACAACTCCATCATACCTACATTATCCACTGTTATAGCTCAAAAGGTTTATGCAGCGTTTTCGATGCATAAGCTCCCAGACGGCTTAATATTTGCCGACCTCTTTAACAATTTATCGACATATTTCTACCAATTTATATATAAAACCTCAACTTATTTACACTTATTTACACTTAAACCTTTCTCAGGAATCACTCTATCATTTGGTGAAAACCGCATGAAAATCCGTTCAGTAGGTTTTGAGTTTATCGCGAACAGACAGACAGACGCGGTGAGGGACTTTGTTACATAATATAAAGAAAACAATAAAACTAATGCAATTGAATCAGAACAAACGAAAACAATAAAACTAATGCACACTAATCAAAACCAATCAGAACAAAACCAAAGACTTTTGTTGGAACAAACGAAAATCAACAACTTTTCAAAACGCCATCTAAATTGACCAACTGGATGCGCTTTATTACCGACAAATCTTTTTTTTAAAGAATAAACGTTCTATTTGACTAATATTACGGAAAAATAGAAATCTTAGAATAATAACACCTGAACGATAGTTCTCTACAAAGCGCACTGTCAAAAGTGAGGCAACAAAACAGCCAAAATGGCTCCGTTTTCGTATATTTGTTCTCCATTTTTACCTAACCATACCGAATAAGTACGAAACAGTTTCAATTTGCCTACATTTATTTAGGTAATTAGTTACTACATTATTGGATTTCAGTTACGATTACGTAACGTATGAAGGATATAAATCTGAAAACTAAGCCATTTTGACTTCGTATTAGTTGCCTCACTTTGCATACGCTGACACGGCTTCTTGGTTTTATTATTCTAAGATAGAAATGAAACGTCAGTTCATGCGGTGACAATCAAGAAACATAGTGCGAATCATTGAATAGTACCTATGACTTTATGTTGGTTTTCTGAAAATCTACTTAATTTTGCACCTTATTACAAGGCAATAAGGAAAAAATATCAGCACTACCAATGTCGCCGAGCCGACCTCTTTTTGATACAAACTTTATGGTTTTTTAACTTATTTTTTATTACTTTTGATTTCTGTTCCTTTTTACATTGTGTCATGTTTTTTGCAGTTGTCAGTGCTGTTTCTTGTGATATAAATATATTTTAAACGTTACAAATCTTCGTTTACTCATTTTCATCAGCCCATTAGCTCGCTCAGTATCGAAGGCCGTGTTGCCTTAACTGCTGACGTTAAAGAAATGTTCCCTCAAATACGTATCAGGCCCGAGGATAGAGATGCTTTACGGTTTCTTTGGAGAGGTGGAGACCAAAAGCAACCTATCAAAGAATACAGAATGACATCCGTCATTTTCGGTGCCTCCTCAAGCCCCTTTACTGCGTTATACATAAAAAATAAAAATGCTATGGAACATGAACATAACTTCCCTAACGCAGCAAAGGCGATTGTCGAGGACCATTATATGGACGATTATCTTGGATCTCATGACTCCACTACTACAGCGGCACAAATTGCGAAGGACATAGTTACGGTACACAGCTTTGCACATTTCGAAATGCGAGGATGGGTTTCAAATGACGACGCTGCATTGAAGCTCATCCCCAGCGAACTGTGTGCTGAAAAACCATCACAAGTAGACATTGGGAACTCTCCTACGACAATCAGAGCATTAGGCATCATATGGGATCCTCTTTCGGACACATTGGGGTTCCGAACAGGTCTGGGCGAAACTATTCCCCAACAATTAACTAAGCGCATAGCGATCTCACACATTATGCGCGTATATGACCCTTTAGGTCTCCTCAATCCTGTTGTGGTTAAGGGCCGCATACTTTTTCAGGACATTTGGAGATCTAATATTGGTTGGGATTCTAATTTCTCTCCCACAGAGACTTTGAAGTGGATGGAATGGTTTCAAGAACTTTCGGCCATTTCAACAATCAAAATCCCACGCTGGTACGCCAAAGCCAGCGACGAGGAACCTCTTCACTGCGAACTCCATGTTTTTGCTGACGCGAGTGAAGCGGCATATGCCTGCGTAGCGTTTTGGAGACTCGTATACGCTAACGGGTCGGTGAAGATGGCTCTCGTCGGTAGCAAGGCTAGGGTTACCCCCTTGAAACCAATTTCAATCCCACGGTTAGAGCTAATGGCAGCTCTGATTGCAACGCGCCTCGCCGTAACCATCAAGGAGAGTCACGTAAAAAAACCTTCCAACACATTTTTTTGGACTGACTCCCTTACTGTCCTCGGTTGGTTACGTAGCGACGCGCGCACGTTCAAGCCTTTCGTGGCCCATCGTATTGGCGAAATAACAGAAAATTCGAACATATCCGATTGGAGATGGGTACCGACAGGCATGAACGTGGCTGACGACGCCACTCGAGCGCGTTTAGTCCAGTTGGATCAGCACAGCAGATGGTTCAATGGACCTTCGTTTCTTTTTCTTTCTCCCGAGGACTGGCCTAAAGAACCAGTTTCAGAACTCCCGTCACTTCAAACTCAAGTCGAATTAAAACGTGCACCTTGCGAAATGGTGGGAGTTCTGACGGAACGTATTAGTCCGCCTTCAGCGGTAACAGTAGACAGCTCACGTTGCAGCAGCTGGCTGCGCTTGGTGCGCGCTACTGCGCGCGTACACCAAGCCGCGTTTATGTTTAGACAACTAATTCAAAATTCTTCGTCTTCTTATCGCGATCGATCACAACCATCACAACGTACGTCCACTACCGCCACTTTAGTTAAAATAACACCCGATTTTATGAAAGCCGCAGAAAGGCACCTTCTACTCAAGACACAGCTTGAAAGCTTTGGCATAGAATTCAAAAATATCCTCAACTCCAAGCCATTGCCCAGAACCAGTCGCCTCACTAAGCTGTCTCCTTTCGTTGGAGAAGATAAGCTACTTCGCCTAGGAGGGCGGATCAGAGCAGCAGAGGATGTGAGCCAAAGTGTCAAAACACCAGTACTTCTTGACGGTTGCCACCCCATAGTCCGTTTACTGGTGCATCACTACCACGTCAAGATGGGCCACGCAAACCACGAAACAGTAATCAACGAGCTACGCCAACGCTATTGGCTACTGCGGTTGCGAAATACAGTGCGGTCAGTAGCGCACCGATGTTTAATGTGTCGCATTCGCAAGGCCTTGCCGCAAACACCCCCGACCGGTGATCTCCCACCACAACGAATGGCTCACCATCAGCGTTGCTTCACCTTTACTGGCCTGGACTACTTCGGCCCTATCGACGTGTCAATTGGTCGCAGGCGTGAGAAGCGATACGTAGCGCTATTTACGTGCATGACATCAAGAGCGGTCCACTTAGAGTTAGTACACTCCCTGTCTGCAGACTCAGCCATATCGAGCATTCGCCGATTTATTGCCAGAAGAGGAGCCCCAACCACTATATTCTCCGATAATGGCACTGCTTTCGTTGGCGCCAACCGAATTTTGAGAGAGTTTTACCAATCTAGCGTCGAAGACTTCACGACGAACCATGGAATTGGTTGGGCTTTTATACCGCCTGCTGCTCCGAATTTCGGTGGATGTTGGGAGAGATTAGTCCGGTCCGTTAAGGTGGCTCTCAGCGCTACACTGAGAGAACGTGCGCCGAAAGAAGAGACACTACTGACGCTGTTACTAGAAGCGGAAGCTGTGGTGAATTCGCGACCGCTAACCCACATTTCTCAGGACCCCGAAGACCCAGAAACCTTGACACCTTTTCACTTCTTAATTGGCTCATCCTCCACAACCAGTTTGCCCGCACGATTCGATAACAGTGTGCTGTTTGGGCGAGCAGAATGGAAAAAGGCGTTACGGCTGTCAGAGCTTTTTTGGTCCCGATGGGTTAAAGAGGTACTTCCGACGATGCAACCGCGTGATAGACCACACCGCCACACGACCGACCAAATCTCTGTTGGTGACGTCGTACTAGTAGTCGATGGCAACCTCCCTCGCGGAGTATGGCCCCGAGGCGTAATAGCTGCGACGTATCCAGGTCACGATGGGGTAGTGAGGGTGGTGGACGTATCAACCATGGCCGGTACGCTGCGCCGTCCCCTCACCAAGCTGGTGAAGCTCGATACATCGAGTGATTGATTAGTCTTTCGCCAGTTTGGTTTGGCTGTGCACGTTCTTGCACGAGGGGCGGGAATGTCGCCGAGCCGACCTCTTTTTGATACAAACTTTATGGTTTTTTAACTTATTTTTTATTACTTTTGATTTCTGTTCCTTTTTACATTGTGTCATGTTTTTTGCTGTTGTCAGTGCTGTTTCTTGTGATATAAATATATTTTAAACGTTACAAATCTTCGTTTACTCATTTTCATCAGCCCATTAGCTCGCTCAGTATCAACCAACATAGCGCTATAGGTACTATTTAATGAAACACATTTTACCTACTCCACTGACATGAAAATTTTTAATATATATGTTGTTTTAATGTATTTGTTTAATATATTGACCTACTCTCATGGAAAAGGACCAAAGAGTATGTAATACTACGTTGAGATGACAACTGACATTTATTTTTCTTAATCATTCGAATGCACTAAGAAGTTTTGATTCCGATATCGAAATCAATCATCCTAAAAATAGCTTTCTACCCCTTTTCAACCCTGTTAGGGGATACATTTCAAAAAAATATGAAACACGTGTTCAATTAATTTTGTCAAAGAATGTCTATGCCAAATTTCAAGTCAATCGGGCCAAGGAATCGCGTTCTCCCATACAAACTTTGCCACCCTGTTTCATTCATCCCCTTAGGGATTGAATTTCGCAAAATCCCGTCTTAGTGAGCACCTACAACCTAAAAGGAAAAAAAATTGAGACTCCTAGCACTTGTAGTTTCTGAGATTTCGTGATGAGTGAGTGATTTTACTCTTTTATATATACTAGCTGATGCCCGCGACTTCGTACGCGTGGATTTTATGACTTCGGCGTATGCATTTAAATGAACTTAAATGTAATTACATAAGAAAATTTTAGCAGTGTTATGGTTCTGCATCAGGTGTTCCAGATTTCTGATTTTTATACCTCAACAAAAATACTCATCAGGCTGAACAACTTTTGCAAAGATGTCATTTTTATATTTTGTATAGTTTAGCTGGACCATTATGGTTCTGCATCAGGTGTTCCAGATCTTCGATTTTTGTACCTCAACAAAAAATGCTCACCAGGCTGAACAAATTTTGCTAAGGTGTCATTTTTATATTTTGCATAGTTTAGCTTGACCATTATGGTTCTGCATCAGGCATTCCAAATCTTCGATTTTTATACCTCAACAAAAAATGCTCATCAGGCTGAACAGCTTTTGTTAAGGCGCCATTTTATATTCATTATATAGTTTAGTTGGACCATTATGATTCTGCATCAGGTGTTCCATTTTCCAAAATAAATTATACCCCTTAGTTATGCCCAGACTTAACAGCTTTATAACAAAAAAAGTTTTATTCGAATCCGTTCAGTATTTCCGTAGATTAGCGTTTTCAAACAGACAAATAAACAGACAAACAGACACAGTTTTTTTAAATTCTTACGCTATTACTATGTCTCCATCGCCCCAAATATTTTTTTTTAAATACTTATATGTAATGTATAGAAACACTTTTTTACTGTTTTATTATACACCGTCATTTTGTAGTCGTTTTAATTAACTTAAGGGAGTGTTCTACTAATGGAACTAAACATTTTTGCCCAAGTAACATGGGTCGAAAAACTTAGAGCATTTAACCAATTAAGGAGACGCCACTGTCAGGCGTACCCCTCTGTCAAAGGTATATGAGCGCCGATCATACTCGTTATATAAAACTAGTTGACCCGAGTTCCGCGCCATTTAGCTGATCATCGTACACGCGAAACGACGGGAGCTAAAAATGCCGAATGGCAGTGTTTTTTCATTTAAAAAAAGATTGGAAACATCTAGTGTGTAAAAGGATAACGTTATTTTCCATTTGTTAGTATTATTTCGACCAATTATTATCAAATAATGCACTAAAAATGAAAATAATTCAAAAATATTGTCAATTAAACAGTGTTGCCACTAAATTATACAAGATCTCTTTTAGCCTAATTTTTAAAGTTGAATGTATGACACTTAAAACATCACGTTCTTTACCTGTTAATATTATCATTAGTGTAGATGCTTGATGAATTTATTATAGACTAGCTGATGCCCGCGACTTCGTACACGTGGACTTTATGACTCCGGCGTATGCATGTAAATATGAACTAATTTAGTTACATAAAATACTTGTAGCAGTGTTATAATGTTAAAAGATAATACATAATTTTTATTTAATTTAATAAAAGCCACATAAAGTTGTCCATGCGAAAAACAACCAGTCCTTAGCTCGACACCCGCTGGTGTGCTTTAAGCGTCTGGGGCTCTATTTTTGAATCGCTCGGCTGGCGTCGAGCGCTCGTTTCTACTGATTTTCGTTCGACAAATGTATGAGCTGTCGAACGAAAATCAGTAGAAACGAGAGCTCGACGCCAGCCGAGCGATTCAAAAATAGGGCCCCTGACCCGTATTTGGGCAAGTCAATATCAAAAATTAGGCCCAAACTGTTACTGCCTTCACCACGTGGTGTGGAGGTACTCCCAGCTTATGTTATTTTATTATGATAAATAAACAACTTTAACCTGATCTCTTAGATTTCAACATCAGCTGATGATCTTCGATTTTTGATTTCCACATCAGATGATCTTCGATTTTTTAAACATGTTTGTGCAAATAAATTAAACTTGGTTCTGCATCAGGTAATCCAGATCTTCAATTTTTATCCCTCTCGCTCTCCCACTCTATCTCCCTCTCCCCCTCTTCTCCCTCTCCCTCTCCCTCTCCCTCCCCTCTCCCTCTCCCTCATCCTTTCCCATACCCCTGCCCGTCCCCGAGCTCTTACCAAAAATTTGAACCCCATTTTCACCCCTTTTGGGTTTAAATCATGTCCACCGTGTTGGACTTCAAAATAAATGTTAATTTCGCACTCGCCAATCCAGAAAACCTCAATAACGACATCCATTTCGGATTGCCTACTTGAGGATTACCTATCATAAATAAATGATTATATTTCTGTCTTTCACTTCCAAGTTTTTTTTTTTCTTCCAACTTTTCAAGTGTAGTAGAACTTCACGTTCTACTACACTTTACTTTTTTTACCTCCGTAAAGTTACAGAATATTATCATAAAATATTTACGGATGTCACTAATTATTTCCAAAATATGCCGTTTTAATTTAGAAACGGTGGCCACACTGCAGCAAAAGTATTGTTGTGACAGCACAGAAACAAATATCGATATCGACTTTATCATTACCTAGGTATGTTATTACGGCTATAAAATATTGAAAAAATATTCAACGTTTTTTCTGTCGAAAGAGGAATTTAGTTTATTCAGAAAAAAATACAGCCTATAATTTATTTTGACGAAAGCGGAATGTGACGAAAGTGGCCTAAATCTTTATATTTCAGATTTCCAAAAGATGCAATGATACGAGATGCCTCGATCCAAGCTTGTGCAAAACATGTTTCGTGGAAACCTAAACGTACTCGCACAATTATTACCTATTGCTTTTAGCAAATTAAAAATATGAGCCGAAGGTATCGAGAGTAAAATATCGATAATGTCAAGCACTATCCCCGTTTACATGAAAATGACGTCATCTCGTGTACTGACAGGTTGGTTTTTATGTGTGTATGTATTTGTGTGCGTAAGGTTTAAGCTAGTGTTTGATAATTTTGTCGTGTGCGTGCGTAGTGACGTGTCCGAAAATGCATTAGTGTTTAACACTATTTGTGTGTGCATTACCTCGTCCCCCGCGGAAAGTGGCAGACTTTTTCGTAAACAAATTAGTGCTAGTGGCGTCTCCTTACTTGGTTGAATGCTCTAAGTCGAAAAACGACAAAAAAATTTGACTTTCCCATACTAATAAAATGTTTTAGCTGTCTAGTTAGTATGGGAGACCCAAAATTTTTTGTCGTTTTTCGACCCATGTTTCTTGGGCAAAAATGTTTATTTTCATCGGTACAACACACCCTTAAGTTAATTAAAACGACTACAAAATGACGGTGTATTTAAGGATGAGAAGCTTAAAATGTTCATTAAAAATCAATTCGTGTGTCCTAATGCCAATTCTTTTTACCAGTTGCTTCTATCCATTTCTCACGAATTTTATCTTCCGTCGGAAATCTGGAAAAATCAAATCGCTTGAAATTCCCTGAAATATGGGGTAATTTTTGGGGAAAAAATTATATAGGAGTAGGCATCCGGAAATCGATTTATAAACCTACTGATTTTAGTGGACGTCAATGCTAAGCTGGCTTCTTTCTATCGTTTGCATGTCAAATGTTTCCGAGGTTATTTTTATAAATATTTTTTTGATTTTTCTATTCATCAGGTTTTTCATGATGTAACTAATGATTTAGCTGAGAAACTTGGTTCCTGTGAGATTTGAGAAAGAAATACGTGATCAAAATATAGAAAACAGACTACTTACTGATGAAATGTAACACCCACTTCTTTTCTTTATTTGTTGCTTTTGCAGCCAAATATTGAACACCCCACCATTTTGTAGGCTAGACACAAACACTCATCTCTATGAGATAAGATAAAAAAATAGGGGCAAACACTGCATTCGATTTATAATATTTTTTTTTGTATAAATTAGGTAGTAATCGACAAAACCTTTAATTTCTTTGGCACTTTTGATATAACCCCACTTGATTGTTTTGCCTAGTATAGTCTCAGTGGACGTCAGTGCTGACAACTGGCATTTATTTTTCTTAATCGTACAAATGCACTAAGAAGTTTTGATTCCGATATCGAAGTCAACCACCCTAAAAATAGCTTTCTACCCCTTTTCAACCCTGTTAGGGGATACATTTCAAGAAAATACGAAACACGTTTTCAAATAATTTTGTGAAATAATGTCATGCCAAATTTCAAGTCAATCGGGCCAAGGAATCGTTTTCTCCCATACAAACTTTGCCACCCTGTTTTACCCCCTTAGGGGTTGAATTTCGAAAAATCCCGTCTTAGTGAGCACCTACACCCTAAAAGGAACCCCCATGCAAAATTTGAGACTCCTAGCACTTGTAGTTTCTGAGATTTCGTGATGAGTGAGTGAGTGAGTCAGTGATTTACTCTTTTATATTTATAGATGTTACGGCTAATACCCGAAGTGCGGCTAAAACTAGGTGTAGCCGCTAGCTGTTGGCTAAAACTAGGTGTAGCCGATTTGCTTGCGGCTAATACTAGGTGTAGCCGGCTAAAACTAGGTCCAGCATAGGATATAAAGAAAGTTTTTTCAGTTGTCTGTTAAAAAAAATAACCTCAAAATTTAAGGCTCACGCTCCGCTGCGCTGCGCCAAAGTACGAGAGCTCCATGGAAACGTTCGAATTTGACGGCTGACGTCACTCTAAGAGCTCTAAGCAAAGTTCGCAGTACTTTGGTCAGGGTTGTGACATCGCGTCGCAGTTGTTTCCATAGCTTTCGCGCGTAGGCCGCGTAGCATTCCACGAGACGGCCGGAAAATGCCAACCCTAGCGATCCAACGGAGTGCAATGACAAAGGGGCCTAAGTGACGTTAGCTCCTCTACTGTTTGAAAAGCTTATATATGTACTGTGGCTGCGCGCTCTCCTTAAATTTCTAACCTAACCCGGGACCTACAGGAGTAAAGCAGATCGGTTACACCTAGTTTTAGCCAACAGCTATCGGCTACACCTAGTTTTAGCCGGCTAGAACAAGGTTTAGCCGCACTTCGGGTATTAGCCGTAACATATAGATTATATAAAGCTAACTTACAACGCTAAAGGGAGCGGCGAAATTTTCTAGTACATTAAAAAGTACTAGAAAATTTCGCCGCACCCACTAGCGACTCGTAGCATAATTGGTAGTGCATTGGGCCGGAATCCTAAGGGTGCGGGTTCGAGTCCCGTCTTGAGCTGCTACGGCTGATTCGATTTTTCTAGTATTTTTTCAACAATATTTATAACCTTAATATAAAAATAGCATTGTAAATGCCTAAAATCAAAATTTTAAATATTAAAGTGAAGTTCAAAATATATTCATTAAAATGACCATTGTCATTAGTTTTTGGTATTAGAAAGGAATAGATCATTCCGCTGCGTGCGACAGATGTCAACTTATGAACTTCTTATTTGTCTGCCGAATGTGCTGTTTACACTGACGTCCATTATACAACTTGTATAATGGACGTCAGTGGCTGTTTACGATATTATTTTTATAATCAACTAGCTGACCCGACAGACGTTGTTCTGTCTTAGTTATGATTAGGGCTTGCAAATATTCGATGAAATCCAATATTCGAATATTCGAAAATTTTTAAGGAGGTATTCGAATATATTCGAATATTATTCGAATAATTCAGTAAAATAAGACAAATGGTCGTAATTATTAAATATTGCTTATTTTTTTAAGTTAAACCAAAGTTAAATGCTTCGTTTAATGGAACGCATTGTGTAAAAAATATCTTCAATTTACTTTTTGCCTTTGCCCACGTTTTTAGTTTAAAAACTTCTTTGTACAGTTATAAATCTTTAAAGAGGAAATTATTTTATATTTATTAGTCAGTTTGTCTAGTTAATTTTAAAGGCATGTTTTGAGTCCAATTTTGATACTTTTTAGTTCATTTTTAAAACGTATGTTTTTTGGTTTGACTGTAAGTAAATGTTTATTTTTTAGTTTTAATCTAGCTATGTTTTTTCTCGGGCTCTTTTCCGGCTTCATAATAAGACCAGGGTCTAGTAATATCTCTCATCAGAATACTTGTCGAATCAAACGAATCAAACGAGCCCAAACTTGATGGGGTTGTATGGTATTATTATATAGAGATCCTGTACCCTTCTTTCGGCTCCATCAGCAGATCCTGGACACTATTTCCCAACAAATTAAACAAATCAAACGTCAATGTCAAGACAAATCAAACGAGCCCAAACTCTATAGAGTTGTATGATTTTAGTAGAGAGTTCCTGTGGCCTCCTTCCGACTCCATCACCAGACCCTGGAAATCATCTTCCGTCAAAGTACTAGTCAAGACAAATCAAAGGAGCCCAAAATGAATGGAGCTGCATGGTTTTATTACATATTTTTCGTGATTTTCTTCCGGCTTTATTATCAGACACTGGACTCTATTTCCCCAATAGAGTACTTGTTGAGACGAATCAAACGAGCCCTCGATGGATATGTATGGTTTCATTACAGAGTTCCTATGGTTTTCTTCCGGCTCCATCATCAGACTCTGGATATTATTTCCCAACGGAGTATTAGTCAAGACGAATCAAACAAGCCCAAACTAAATGGAGTTGTATGGTTTTATTACATAGTTTTTGTGGTTTTCTTCCGGCTCCATCATAAGACCTTAGACACTATTTCTCAACAGAGTTATTGCCAAGACTAATCAAACGAGCCCAAACTCGATGGATTTGTATGGTTTCATTACAGAGTTCCTGTGTTTTCTTCCGGCTCCATCATCAATCTCTGGACACTATTTCCCAACAGAGAACTAGTCAAGACGAATCAAACGAGCCCAAACTAAATGGAGTTGCATGGATTTATTACATAGTTTTTGTGGTTTTCTTACGGCTTCATTATCAGACCCTGGACACTATTATCCCAACGGAGAACTTGTCGAGACGAATCAAACAAGCCCTCGATGGATATTTATGGTTTTATTACCGAGTTCCTGTGATTTTGTTCTAGCTTCATCATCAGACCTTGGACACTATTTCTCAACAGAGTGATTGCCGAGACGAATCAAACAAGCTAAAACTCGATGGATTTGTATGGTTTCATTACAGAGTTCCTGAGGTTTTCCTCCGGTTCCATCATCAGACTCTGGACACTATTTCCCAACAGAGTATTAGTCAAGACGAATCAAACGAGCCCAAACTTAATGGAGTTGCATGGTTTTATTACAAAGTTTTGTGGTTTTCTTTTGGGTTCATAATCAGACCCTGGACACTATTTATTTTCCCAACAGAGTACTTGTCGAGACGAATCAAACGAGCCCAAACTCGATGGATTTGTATTGTTTTATTACAGAGTTCTTGTAGTTTTCTTCCGGCTCTATCATTATACTATGGACACTATTTCCCAACAGAGTACTAGTCAAGACGAATCAAACGAGCCAAAACTCGATGATTTTTTTATGGTTTTAGTGTCAAACATAGGCACTGACTCAAAAGCACTATTTGAAGCTAAGAATATGCCAAAGATAATGAAAAGAAGCTTAATAGGTGTTACGCTGAAAGACCGTCAAAAATCAGAGGAAATAAGAAGAAAAAACGAAAGTAGAAGACATAATAAGGAAAATAAGACTGTTAAAATGGCAATGGACGGGTTAAATGGCAAGAGAAAGCAAAGAAAAATGAATCAAAATTATAACAGAGCGGCAACCTTGGGACAGAAAAAGGAAAAGAGGAAGACAAACCAAAAGATGGGCTGATGATATTATGAAAACTGGAGGAACACTTTGATCTTGAAAAGCAAGAGATAGAACAGAATGGAAACAGCTAAAAATGCCTACGTGTCGCAAGACACGCTGACCACTAAAGCCAAAAAGGAATAAAATGAACAAAACAAAGAAAAAAATATTTATTTGAGACAATCACACACTTGTACTTGTCAAGACGAATCAAACGAGCACAAACTCGATGGGTTTGTATGGTTTTATTACAGATTTCCTGCGGCCTTTTGGTTCCATCATCAGATAAGCTCAATGACACTATAATATGTCATTGTATTTCTGTTCTGACCCATGTTTTAAGATTCAGGTCTTTGATTCATTGGGAAGCTAGATTAAAATCGTTTACAATTTGTGGAAAAACAAACAACATTGGTAAACAAATAAATAAACGAGAAAGTAAACGTTAAGGATAGCTTCATTATATGCTCACAACAGCTATTCGGGTATTTAATGAATGACTTTTGCCTAAATCCACAGAAAGAATATTCGAATATTCGAATATCACCAACTTGAGTATTCGAATAGCAAAATAAGGCGAATATTCGAATAATTCGAATATTCGAATATTCGAATTGCAAGCCCTAGTTATGATTTATGAATATTGAATGAGAGCTTTTCAAAATAACAAAAAGCTGTAGGCTCGATAGATGGCGTTGAAAAAAATAGGGGATTCAAAGTGTTTTTTTTTTCAAAGAGTACTCAGGTAGGCAGGCAGATGTAACTGACCTCCTTGTATAATAGAGGTCAGTGCAGTACATGCTTACTGGCCGGTTGGTTGGCCGTTTATTTTTAAAAGCCAATTTTGACTTCCCTCTTACCATCAACGCCATCTAGTGAGGCAAATAGTTACTTTACTTTTTTTTAATGTCAATTTGAAAACCCCACATTCGAATTTACATTCAGTTTTTATTACATCCTCTTTGACCAAGAAGCTTATCTTTGACGATATTTGCAGCCCGCATTCTGTCAATTCCTTGTCAAACGTCATAAGGTTACATTAAAATAAAGTTTATTGTTCAAATTAAATTTTATATGGTGGTTAAGTATTATTAAATTTTCTAATTTTCCGCGCAATTTTTTTTATTTTTTCTTTCATAAGAACCTTCTCCTGATAATAACATAATCGGTTTAGCTGCTCTCGAGATTTGCGCTTAGCAAGACATTCAGCGATTCATTTGTATATTATACAAGATAAAAAAGTTTTTACTTAGATAAAAACTTGGCTGTTAGCAAGTTTTTCAGCCGTTTTTTGTTCTATTTTCTTATTTTTATAAAATCTACAATATATTTCATTTACGTTTATAATAGACTCTATTTGTCTGAAATAAATGATATAATAACTACCGTCAACCGGGGCTACTATGACATGATTTTGGAAGTTTTACTAGATTTCAAGAAAAAATAAGCTCGCAATTCAAGCTTTTTGTACCTCATCAGAACATTTGAAGTCTTGGCTTTGAGATGTGTGCTATTCAGCAGTCTAAGACCCCCCATTAATTTTATATATTATTTTAAAAAAAGTGTCAAAGTAACCTCGAGTGTGGGGTTACTTTTACACCTTATTAGATTTGCCTTAAAGTCAATGATAATTGTAGTGCAGGTTTTTTTTGACACCTTCAAATTAAAAAAAAATATAATTTTTATATAGATTTCATATGTTATAGACATATTTAAAGAATAAAACGAATATTGGGTTGAAAAAAATCAGTCATTTATTTAACATATTATTTTTACAATATTAATAGGGACTGTTGTACTTTGTACTTAAAATCAGTCAGGACATTAACAATTAAACATTCTTACAAAACAAAACAAAATATCTATGATTAAACATTCAAAAAATACTTAAAAGTATCAGTCATCTTCACATCGTTGGCATTCATACGACTTTTTTTTGGTCCCTCCAGACCCACTTCAAACAGGTCACACAGCAAATCCAATCCCTCTTCAGTTGATAACGACGGTAGTCACATTTGCAAATAGTGCACAGGTTTTCATCCTCTTCATTTTTATCTGTTTTGTTCTTCGCACGTTTCAATTCAGTCAAAGGCAAGTCGTCTTCATCCGAAGAAACATCGAAGTGTTTTGGTTTGCGTATAAACCTTTTATTTCGACGTGGTTCTGGCATTTTTGCCAACCCAGATGTTGAAGGTTGATTCCTTGGGTCAAGATCTACTTGGATATCTTTTTGGTCTAACTCAGGAGATCCAACTAACAACCAAGATCGTGTTGTGTCAAAGTAACCCCAAAAACTGTCAAAGTAATACGCAAAGTCAAAGTAGCCCCGGTTTACGGTAATAATAATACAATACAGCTATATTTTCCATCATGTTACTTAGGTACTTCATCATCATCATCATCATCATATCAGCCACACGACACCCACTGCTGGGTATAGGCCTCCCCTAAGGATCTCCACGACGATCGGTCCTGCGCTGCCTGCATCCACTGGCTTTCCGCGACCTTCACCAGATCGTCGGTCCACCTTGTCGGGGGCCTACCCACGGAGCGTCGTCCGGTGCGCGGTCGCCATTCCAGAACCTTTCTGCCCCAACGGCCATCGGTTCTTCTCGCTATGTGTCCCGCCCATTGCCACTTCAGCTGAGCAATCCTTCGAGCGATGTCGGTTACTTTAGTTCTCCTGCGGATCTCCTCGTTTCTGATTTGATCACGTAGGGAAACGCCGAGCATGGCTCTCTCCATTGCACGCTGAGCGACCTTGAGCCTCCTTATGAGACCCATAGTTAGCGGCCACGTTTCACTGCCGTAAGTCATCACTGGCAACACACACTGTTCATAGACTTTCGTCTTGAGACACTGAGGTAAGTCGGACGCGAAGATTTTTCGAAGCTTCCCGAATGCTGCCCACCCGAGTTGGATTCGGCGAGAGATCTCTTTCTCGAAGTTGGACCTACCTAACTGGACTGCCTGTCCTAGGTATACGTAATGGTCAACAACTTCAAGTGTAGTGTTCCCAACATGAACTGGAGAGGGTACAACATGGGCATTTGACATAATTTTCGTCTTTTCCATGTTCATCCTAAGACCCACTCTTTGGGAAGCACTACGGAGATCTTCGAGCATTGTGTTCAGGTCTTCCATGGTCTCAGCCATAAGGACTATATCATCGGCAAAACGAAGGTGTGTTAGGTACTCGCCATTAATGTTGATGCCGAGTCCTTTCCAGTCCAAGAGCTTAAAGATGTCCTCCAACGCAGCTGTGAACAGTTTCGGAGAAATAACGTCTCCCTGTCTCACACCACGCTGCAGTTGGATAGGATTTGTGTTCTGGTTCTGTACTCGGATCGTCATGGTGGCATTTTGGTATAAGTACCTCAACACCTCGATATACCTATAGTCCACTTGGCACCTTTGGAGAGACTGCAGCACCGCCTAGGTTTCAATCGAATCAAAGGCTTTCTCATAGTCCACGAACGCCAAGCAAAGTGGCTCATTATACTCCTCGGTCTTCTGTATAACCTGCCGCAGCGTATGGATGTGGTCTATGGTGCTAAAGCCTTTTCGGAACCCGGCTTGTTCGGGAGGTTGGAAGTCGTCGAACTTGCGAGCGAGACGATTCGTAAGGACTCTCGAAAACAACTTATAGACATGACTCAGAAGCGAGATGGGTCTATAGTTCTTTAAGAGGGACTTGTCACCCTTTTTAAAGAACAAGATCACCTCACTTATGTTCCATGTCTTTGGCGTTCTGCCCTGGACGATGACGGAATTAAAGAGCTTCTGGAGGACTTTGAGTATCGGCTTTCCGCCCGCTCTCAGAAGTTCTGTAGTGATTCCATCGTCACCCGCCGCCTTGTTGTTTTTCAGCTGTTTGAGAGCCATACTAATCTCGTACAGGCTGACGTCCGGGATATCTTCGGTATAGTGTCGGGTAAGCTTGGCTCTGGGGTCTTTAGCCTTGCTTTCAACAGGTGTCTGCGTGGAATATAACTGCCCATAGAAGCTCTCGATCTCCCTCAGGATTTCAGGCTTTGATGAAATGATGCGTCCGTCGTCAGTTTTCAGCTTCGTCATCTGGCTTTGCCCAATAGACAGATCTCTCGCGAACACTTTGGAGCCTTTATTCCGCTCGATAGCCTCTTTAATACGATTCGTATTAAATTGGCGAAGGTCGCTCGTCAAAGACTTAGATATCTGTCTATTAAGCTGCCGATAACGATTAGCATCTACTGAACTCTGGAGCCTCATTTCACGTCTCTGATCCATGAGTAGGAGTGTGTGGTCGGAGAGTTTCTTTATCTTGGGACGGCGGGTCTTAAAGAGCTTGGACCCTACCGTACGGACAGTATCCACCACCATGTTGTTTAGATCGTCCACATCTATGCTGTTCTCAAGGGCTTCGAAGCGGTTTTGGAGTTCGAGTTGAAAGCTCTCGGGGTTTTGAATATGGGCCGGCAATGGTCGAATTGTTGATTTTATCAGTCGAGATCTTTCCAGCTTTGGGTTGATATTCAATGTGCCACGCACCAATCGGTGATCGCTCCCCGTCTTAACAGCGTTGATCACAGTGACATCATTGAATATTTGCTTTTTCGTCGACATGATAAAATCTATCTCATTTCTGACTTTACCGTCCGGACTGACCCAGGTCCACTTCCGGCTTTCCGGCTTTCTGAAGAAGGAGTTCATCATAAAGAGGTTCTCCTTCTCCATAAAGTCAGCCAGCATCTGGCCTCTGTCATTCCGTTGCCCAACTCCAAATTGCCCCACTCTCAGCTCATCACCGCATCGTTTATAAAACTTAGGTACTTAATTTTATAAAACCACGTGCCCTTGTTATTACTGTAAGATAACCATTTTAATTGTTATTCTCTGTTTGTTTCAGATATAATGTCCCGATTAAAACAATTCAGCTACATGTCTATGAAAGAGGATGGCATTGCGAAAGGCTGGCTGGGCCACCTATTGTATTTCAGTAAGTGGCATTTTGTCTCTTCGTCTGGTGAAAGTGAATAGCTCTGAAACCACAGATTACATAAAAACTAAGATTTTATTGTGTTTCATTGTATAATTTTGACAGTTTCTAGAATTAAAAACTGAAAAAAAAACGGTTGGAAGCTCGTCTAATTTGAAATCGGCTAGCCGTGATAATCGAATATTCCAATTATTAATTTCTTTTTTGGTTAGCATCCTTTACGTTAGGTACAGCTGTAAGAGGCATATATCTTGAAATTTTTTCGACGGAGTGGGGATAAGTTCGCGCACGTGCTCTTGAGAGCGACCTATTGGTATTGGTAGCGCTATGGCGCGCGCCCCTCTCCCACCGCCCGCGCCCCTCACCGCTACGCATTCCCAAAATACGTGTTCCGCGCAATCCCCACCCGATTTCTAGGTATATGCCTCGTACACTAAAGCTGTCAAAACGAGGCCTATAATAGAGGCCCGTATAGCCATATTAGGCTATTTTTTTATTTATTTAACAAACTTTATTGTACATTTAAAATAAATGTTACAAGAGGCGAACTTAATGCTAAGAGCATTCTCTCCCAGTCAACCTTTAGGAAACAGATATCAATGAAGGCGGTACATAAGGTAAAATAGTAGGTGATAAATACAACATAACATAAATAAAATATTAATACATATAATATATATAATATACACATATATAAATAATAATATACAATTTTTATCAAATACTTATGAAGGAGGTACAAATTTCGATAATTTCACATAACCTATGGCTTTCTAAGAGTAAGACATGAACTTTGTTTTTGAAGGAGACTTTGCTGGGAGAATTTCTGATAGATTCAGGGAGATTATTCCAGAGACGCGCAGAGCTTGCATTGTGAAAGAGTCAGACATGTAGCCGGAATGAAAGAGAGGAGTAAAGAGAGAAAGAGAGTTAGTAGATCGAAGTTGACGATTGTGTGAGTCGCAAAGATACTGAAACTTGCATTTCAGGTAATCTGGAGTATGGGAATTATTAAGAATAGAATAGAGCGTGCAGAGTAGCCTTTGCTCTCTGCGTTGAGATTTTAATAAAATCATATGATTTTAAAGTTCTTGACTATCATATAAATATGATCACCGATCTACAAGTCATATAAATATGATGGTGTGATAAATAATAATTGGATCCTATTTGACAGCAGGCGTACAATATTAGTAGGTATATCTGCCTGACTGACCTCATTTTTTTAAAATATTAAATAAACTTAATCAGCATTTTATTTTAACTAAAGACTAGGTATCTATGGTTTTTTAGGGTTCCGTACCTTAAAAGAAAAAAAACGGAACCCATATAAGATCACTTTGTGCCGCTCTGCTATTAGAGCATTAATGCTGTAATATATGATATTTAACTACATATCTCTTTTTATTTTATCAACAGTCGTCGTGGATCCAGTAGAAGTAGAAAAGGTGCTGAAGACCTGCTTGGATAAAGATGACCTGCATAGATTCATTAGGAATTTCCTTGGAAATGGTATAATCTTCGCTCCATGTAAGTAGCACAGTTTACACATATACAATTTCTTAGGTAAAGCCTAAATATAAATATATTATTATAAGAGGTAACATAATAAAATTAATAGCTTATAACTAGTGGCTCCGTGAGCTGTAGACCTCGCGAAAAAATAAAATAAAATGTCGCCATGAAGTTTTCAAAGCACACAGTAGGTGAGTATTGCAGCTAGATGGTGCTTCTAATTTTGATCATTTTTCAAAATGGGTGAGTTTTTTTTATAAATTTGGAAAAATTGGCTTGACTGAACAGTTATATAATTAATTATCGAACCTACTCACAAAATTTCACCAGAATCTGTTGAGAAATGCGACTTGTAGAGGAGATCAAACAGCCGGAAAGCTGGAATGAAATATGGTTTTTTACATATCTCAGTCATTTTCACAAATTTCGAAAAACTGTCTCGACAATTTTTTTTTAAATATTTATCGAACCTGCTCACAAAATTTCACCGAGATCGGTTGAGAAATGCGACCTGTAGAGTAGAACAGCCAGCGCTGGAAATACGGACTGAAATATGTATTTTTAACATTTCTCCGTCATTTTGAAAAATTTCCAAAAACTGGCGTGACAAAAAAATCTACATTATTTTCGAACCGGCTCACAAAATTTCACGAGAATCGGTTGAGAAATGCGACCTGTAGAGGAGAACATCCAGCGTCAGAAAGCCGGACTGAAATACATTTTTCTTACATATCTCCGCCGTTACGAAAAATTTAGAAAAACTGTCTCAACTTGAAAAAATCTATATGATTTTCGAACCTGCACACAAAATTTCACGAAATTCGGTTAAGAGATGCGACCTGTAGAGGAGAAAAGACAGAGCCGGAAAGCTGGACTGCAATAGGTTTTTTTTACATATCTCCGCCATTTCGAAAAAAATCTAAAAAGTGGCGTGACAAAAAAATTCTATATCATTTTCAAACCTGCTCACAAAATTTCACGAGAATCGCTTGAGAAATGTGACCTGTAGTGGAGAACAGACAGCGCTGGAAAGCCGAAAAACCTGTTTTTTTAACATATCTCCGCCATTTTGAAAAATTAAAAAAATCTGGCTCGACAAAAAAATTCCATATAATTTTCGAACCTGCTCACAAATTTTCACGAGAATCGGTTGAGAAATGCGACCTGTAGAAGAGAACATACAGACAAACGAAAGAATTTTTGCCCAAGCTGAAGCAGAGACGCTTCGCTCGCACTTCGTGCTCGCTCGGTCAATAAATAAATAACTCCAAGACGCCGAGTCGTCGTAAGTAAAGTGAGGCAACTAATAAAACTAAGTTACTACTAAGTAACTACATTTACATCCAATAAAATGGTAACTAATCCCTTAAGGTAGGGAAATTGAAACTGTTTCGTACCAAAGGTACGATTTAGGTTTGGAGGATAAAAATCTGAAAACTATAAGCTACTAGCTTTTGCCCGCGACTTCGTTCGCGTGATTAAGATAGTTGTGCATTTATTTTGAAAGTCACGGATTACCAATGTACCTAGTAGACTGGTAGTTCAAATTAAAGTTTTCAAGTTCAACGGCTTACGGCATTTTGTGAACCATTTTGGCAACATGACTTTTCCGAAGTAAAATTGCCTGCTGAATTCGGTTCTAAATGTTGCCAGGCCCGATTTTGGCTCCTTTGCCCAAAATTCAAGATGGCGGTCAAAATGGAGCCATATCTTATTAGAACCTGATTCTGGTCGTGTGAGGTGTCCTAGAATAGGTTATGGGGGTCGCTGAACTCAATTTTGACAACCGGAAGTCCGTCCGGGTACCGGAAGTATGAGATGTGGTTCGAGGAGAGAAAATTCCGCCACGCGACACTAATTATTTTTTTAACACAGTTACTAAACAAAAATGTTGAAAAAGTTTATTATTCTATACTGGGCTATTTACCAGTATTTTTTTTTCTTGGGAAATCCTCATACTTAGTTTTAAATCTGTAGAGGATTTTTGAAAAAAACAATTTGAGAAATTTCCGCCGTGCGACAGAAAATATTTTTTTAACACAGTTACTAGAAAAAATGGTTATCAAGTTTATTATTTTATATAGTAGGATAACTGGTTTATTTACCAGTATTTTTTTCTGGAGCAAATCTTCATAGTTTTCATTCTGTAGAGGATTTTCGAAAAAAACAATTCATAGAAAATTCCGCCGCGTAAATAAAAATATTTTTTTTACACAATTTGTTAAGTACAGATGTCACCACATAATTCATGACCATGCACGACCTCGATTGCACATCGCAAACATCGACGACGAGGGAACACGAGGCGCCGCGTAGGCTCAACGTGTGGATCTGAACTGAGAGCCCAAATTTGAAATCATTGCGAATCAAAGTGAAACTTATAGGAGAATTAATAAAAAATTCTAAAAACCTAAAGCAAAGGTTCAAAAATTTCTAAAACGTGAATTATAGCTTTTATAACTGAATGTGTTGGGCCCTCAATCCAGACGGTTGCAATAAGAGGCATAGCATAGATCTCAGAAAGTACCATCTCTGTGTTAATAATTTTCATTTTAGAATTTAGTTAGGAATTTCTAACATTGTTTTAGAAATTTTCAACTCGCTGTGAGATGGCATGACAGATTTATGGCTGTTCAACTTGGGCCCTCAGTTCAAACATATAGAATCTTCAAAACATGAGTTAAACTGAAGAAATACAATAAAATTACGATATTATCATAAAGTCTTACACCATAGTAAATTTCTTAAAAAAAATATCCGTTGAAAAGTTTTTGGTTAAATAGTAAGTTAAACCCGAAATTTCTTAAAACGTTTGAACTGAGAGCCCTACGTTTTCGGCTATATTGACTACGCTAAACCTCATAAAATAATGAAAATTACACCAAGTTTTTAAGAAATTCTTTATTAAAATTTAATATATCGTTTGTTGTTCTTAATATCATACTTTAAGAGAAAATGCATTTTCAATTATTTGTATGACCTAAATTTGTGGGGTGTCCATAATGTTATTTAATGTAAGTAAAAAATATAAAATTACTAAAAAAATACAGAGCAATCGGAATGTCATAAGCAAAATAAAAAACCGGCCAAGTGCGAGTCAGACCTGCCCACGAAGGGTACCGTACCAAAAAACGCCAAAAAATCACGTTTGTTGTATGGGAGCTACTTAAAAATAACGTTATCATTCCCTGCTTGTGGCCATTTGTAAAATAAAACTTAGTGTGGTGTACTGCGTTGGCGAAATAGGTAATTTAGTAGCTTGTGGAAATTAACGAGAAAATTACGAAATATCGAAATCAACGTTTGAAAATAATTTTAGTTTACGTTTCATAAATAACTACTAGTAATCACATAAATAATAACTATATTATTTAGTAATAAAGCGGGGTAATATTGGGAAATAATTCATTCAAAAGGTAGGTACTTAAAAGGTTAGATATATGTCAGTCCAAAAAATTTTTTTGGAACCATATCTACCCTACAAATTTTTGGTCATATAAAAAATGAAAATGCATTTTCTCTTAGAGTATGGTATTAAGAACAACGAACGATATATCAATTTTTAATTAAGAATTTCTTAAAAATTTGGTGTAATTTTCATTATTCTATGAGGTTTAGCTTAGTCATTATATAGTCGAAAACGTAGGGCCCTCAGTTCAAACATTTTAAGAAATTTCGGGTTTCACTTACTATTTAACCAATAATATTTTAACAAATATTTCTTTTTTTAGAAATCCACTGAAGTGTT
This sequence comes from Agriphila tristella, assembly GCA_928269145.1. Lineage (NCBI taxonomy): Eukaryota > Metazoa > Arthropoda > Insecta > Lepidoptera > Crambidae > Agriphila > Agriphila tristella. The sequence continues at coordinate 20,406,124 of OV743436.1, read as the reverse complement.
AGACTTTATGATAAAAACGTATTTCATTGTATTTCTTCAGTTAAACTCATGTTTTGAAGATTCTATCTTGGGCTCTCAGTTCAGATATGTTTAAACTGAGGGGCCCAAGTTAAACAGCCATAAATCTGTTATGCCATCTCATAGCGAGTTGAAAATTTCTAAAAAGATGTTAGAAATTTTTAACTAAATTCTAAAATGAAAATTATTAACACAGAGATGGTACTTTCTGAGATCTATGCTAAGCCTCTTATTTCAACCGTCTGGATTGAGGGCCCAACACATTCGGTTATAAAAGCTATACTTAATTCACGTTTTAGAATTTTTTTAACCCTTGCTTCAGGTTTTTAGAATTTAAAATTTGGGCTCTCAGTTCAGATCCACACAGCTCAACGTGACCAACGATCAAATAAAAAAATGAAAATTTTGGCATTGGCAATGTCAACTGTTTGTCATGTTAGTCACAGTCAGCTAAAATAAATAAAATAACTCTTTTGTAAGTTTGTATCATAAAGTCTAATACATATATTTACGTGATCATCACAAACGTATAAAGCTTTCTGAAGGCAATTCCTGTTTAATCCTCTGCACCCCACGTCTCTTTCAAAGGTATGGGAATTGTACAAAATTTGTTCTGCGGATGGTCACATCTATATTTCAAACTAAACGGAACAAAGCAGTGTAGGTACTTCATCGGCGTAATAAGCTGGATAATGGATTTCTTCAAGCTGATCCATTTCCCCTAACTGAACAATAAAAACACTAGAAAATCACAATAAATAAGCTGAAAAACAAACAACAACATTACGTCGTTAAATGATTACCAAAGAGTAAAATAATTGGATTACTCTTTGTCACTTTCTGTCAAATCTGTCCTGTCAATCAGTTTTTTATCAGTAAATGCAAGGGAACTTCGTGTTCAGCCGTACGTTTGATATTTTATCGCGATAATAACATAAAAAATACATTTGATTAACAAGGTGAAATAAAAAAATCATAATATTATTTTCTTTATTCTTCAAACTTGTGCTATCAACAAAAAATATAAAACAATTATCTTCGAAAAAGATTACCAACCCAATTGTCGCGTAAAATAATTATAATTCATTGCTGTAATTTTTATACTTTCATATTTGTATTTAAAATTTTGTTTTGTCTGCAGCCTATCGTAATTGGCGCAGTCGGTAGGATACTCGCGGGTTCGGTTCGCATTCATAAAGGAAGATTTCCGTTTTCGTATCCGAGCCGCCCGCCCAAGTAGCACACGATGCTGTATAGTCGCTGCACTACATGATATAGTAGCTCTCAGTGCTGCTTTAGGTTCCTGTATAAGGGCTGTGTAGTGTTCTACACAGACCTTATATTCCTAAATTGGGCCCCAAATTAACCAGCACTACACTTAACAGTGTCTGGTTAACAGCTCCTGTACTGATCTTTAGCTGTACAAGGTCTGTCAATTGCTATGATTGATACCTACACCCACAGAGTCTTAGAATCAGCTACTTTAACTCTTTACTACTGGTGTTTGCTGCTTAGTGGCTGGTTGACAGCAATATTTTGAGTAAATAATCAACAAACTAATTTGTGTTAAGTATATTATAAATTCTAAATGGTGGATTCATGTTGTGTCAAAGTGCCGGACATCAAATATTTTTAAGAATGTTTTGATATTTGTTTTGGTCTTTCGTAGCAAGTTGAGTTGCGAGTACCACTTTACTGTAAATGTGTATAGGCATTTACATCAAATATTTTACGCGCCTTCATAATAATATCGTTTTACCGAATTAATAATACAAAATAAATACGATGTATAAATACTTCATAGTATGTTGCTCAATAACTAGGTTCGAAACATATGATTTAAGTCAGAAACTATGCGCAATATATAGTTTTTGCACTATAAGCTACAGATGTCTCGAAATTGAGCTGTAATAATTTGAATTTCTATAACAATAGTCGTTCGTGTATTGTTAAAATGGCGTCCATTTGTTATCTAGCATGTATACTTGCTCAACTGCATTGAAAAGTTCTTTGCTGTACAGTAGCGTTGTTAAACTCTATTGACCAATATAAAGTATCCACTCCAATTTACAGCGCAAAGTGTACAATAATACTCTTATAATTGTAACTGCATTATTATAGGTTACATTTACTCTTTTAATCAGCTTTTATGAAGCTCATTGAAGTAGCATTAGAATAGAATTAGTGTACACCAAATAATAGCGATTTACAATACCTAATACTATAATGCAGCTCACAGCACAAGAGAGATTTTCTGTAAAGCTAAACCAGTCGTTAACAAGGTTTGATCTTTAAACCAGCTAGAAACATCACATAAAGCCAAAGCCCGGACTAGATCGGTATTTTTTACCATCATAATGCCGTTAGTCAGCTGTGATATATAACAGTGTAAGAATTCTCCCCAATGCAGTTGAAAGACTCGCTCTACCCTTTAGTACATCTGCATAAAAGCTGTACGCTATTATACATCTTGTTAATGATCATAATTTTCACTAAATTGCTACTTGGGCGTGTGGCTATCAAGTCACGTCCAGAGTATCCAGAAATCTAATCGCGTTGCAGCCGGGTAATCCAGACATCGATCGCGCAAAAGGAGCCAGAATTATGTTCAAGAAGTGCATTAGAATCGTCTAGTGGTCGCTTATCCTTTTTCTTATAACCTTTGTTTAAGTAATTTTCCAAGATTTTCCATCCGAGACAATCTAGGAACAGTAGGATAGTCAGGAACGAATATTTAGACGCAAATAGGGATTTAAATATAAGTAGCGATAGAGAAGGCTTAGATTTATTTTAAATTCATCCGGGGTATCAGGTAAAACACCGAACCTTGAAATAAATAGCAAAATGTGTGATTTTGATAAAATCTCTAAAGCTTTGCGCTTGGTTCCCGAATTTGACGGGAATCCAAACATTTTAACGAGATTTATAAATTTGTGCGATCAATTGGTACAGGAATTTACTATTGAGGATAACGCTCTTAATAACCTTGCACTGTTAAATGGTATTTTAAACAAAGTAATCGGCCCCGCCGCTCGTTTTATTAATACTAATGGGATACCTAATACTTGGTCCGGCATTCGTAATACTCTTATCAATAATTTCGCGGACCAACGGGATGAGACCGCTTTATACAACGATTTGGCTTTAGTGACCGAGAAAAAAAAGGGCAATGGCACGCCCAAGAATTATATGAGCGGTGCCAGAATTAATTTAGTACCATAATGACCTATGTGTCATTACATGAACCCCTCCATACTACTGTCGATGCGAAACGTGATTTATATCAAAGGTTAACCCTTCAAGCTTACTTGCGCGGCCTGAAGGATCCTTTAGGGTCCTGCATTAGATGTATGCGTCCAGTAACGATCGAAAAGGCCTTGAAATTTGTAAACGAGGAAATGAACACCCTTTACTTACAGCATCGAAATGAACATATTTCGGATAAGAAAAGTTCGTCTCAATTAATGACTGGTTCAAATCAAGGATTTAGATTACCGCCTAACCCTTCTTTTAACAACATGATGTTTAGGCCACCCCCTAATTTTAATGCTCCAGGTCCATCTCGGCAACAAGTTATGCCACAGGGTGCTCCAGAATGGAAACCCAATTTTAGTAATATTACTTACCAGGCTGGCCCATCGCGTACCCAGCAGATGTTCAGAGCAATGCCTCCAAATTGTAACCCTCAAAATAATTCCTTCCGAATGCCCCCTCGAAATCCACCAGCGAATTTTGGAGCAACCCCGTCCTATGAGTGGTGTAAGTCATTTTGTGCCCCGAAACTACCTCCTACGAATCAATTAGCTGGTCACGACTGGAGGAGGTCAGGAAATCCACCCCCCAGCAACTACTTTAAAACCAGGGAAATGAATTTTAATGATTGCTATCTCTCTGAATTTTATTATGAGGATTATTATTTAGATCAATATCAGGACTACGACACCCCCGAGTACTTTCAATATTATCAGGAGCCTGACCAGCAATATTACCCCCAAAATTACTTAGAAAACCAACAAGCGATGGCTACTACCCCTGAAATAGATCAAGATCCCTGCCAGGTTACCCCCCTGGAGGATTTTCAGAAAGATCAGAAGTTAAACAAATTAAAATAGAAATTAATTTACAAACCCAGCTTCCCTATATCCAGATCGGGTGTCCTCCTATTAAACTTCTTATAGACACAGGAGCCAATCAGTCATTTTTGAGTCCAGATACAGAAAAAAAAAAAATTTTAGTATTGTTCCTTTAAATTACGATCCGTTTGAAATACACAATGTCCATGCTGTGAGTAGAAGTGATCACTCTATAACAATCCCGAACTTTACCGAATTCAACGATAATAGTAAAATAACGCTTTTTGTATATTGGTTCCATGACTTTTTCGATGGCCTGATAGGGTCTGATTTATTAGAGAAATGGGAAGCGACAATAGATTATAACTTAGAGTAAGACAGAAACGAAGCCTTTGTTGCTCGAAGGATTATAAGAATAAATTGTTTAACTGTAAGTACTGGCCACTGCGCTATCGCTGCTCTACGGTATTTGAACCAAAGAGAGGATATGAAAATCTCTTGTCAATATTCTGTGTACGTCAATCGCAATAAAGTAAACTAGCTGCTTTTAAATAATGTTTTAATTATCTCGAATACGAGTTCGCCCCTCTCAGGGAAATAAACCCCATCAAGTGGTAGCAGAGGCGACAAATAAAGGGAAATGGCAAACGTCCGCAACATAGAGCCACTAACGAAATTTAATTATGACACCTGGTGCTTACAAGCGCAGGCCGTCCTTATAAAAAAATACTACTGGGATATCGTCAGCGGCAAAAAAACATTATCGCCAAACGCAGATGCGGCGGCAAGAGCGGCGTATGTGAAGGAAGACAAGCTCTTAAAGGCAAGAGCTGAAATTTTACTTCTCCTGTCACCATCAGAATTAAAACAAATAAAGATCTGTACGTCAGCTAAAGCCAGAAAAGAAGCCGTCAAAGAAGAAGATATCCGTGACCACTTAAATAACTTTATGGATATTGTGGACAAGCTCGCGGATATGGACTTGAAAATTCCACCGGAACTGCTCAGTATTATGCTGTTATACAGTCTACCAACAACATTTGAAAACTCCGTATCGCCATCGAATCAAGGGACACATTAGCTAATCCTGACGATTTAAAGATAAAAATCTTGGAAGAAAGTCAAACAAGGAACGTTGGCGAGCAGCCCGGAGACTCATCAGAGGCGTACTTTTCCAAAAAGAACAAAATAAAACCATTTTGCAAGAACTGCAAGAAAAAGGGACATGCCACCGAAGCATGTTGGGGAAACAAAAAGAAAACTGAGAGAACAAACAAACTTCAAGGTAAGAACTTCAACGTCTGCCTGAATACTGCAAGCACAAACATCAGTGAAAACTTATGGTGTTTAGACAGCGGCTGTTCATCTCATATGTGTGGCGACAAATCTAAATTTTCCACCATGACCCCTGAAGATGGTACTTTAAAGCTGGCATCAAAAAAGCACACGAGCAAAATTGAAGGCAAGGGAAAAGTAATAGTCACCGCAGAAAAAGAAGAGTATAACAATAACGACACTTTATTCGTCCCCGATTTATCAATAAATCTACTGTCTGTAGGCCTGACGGCAGAGGGAACAAAATAATCTTTGAAAAAGACAAAGCTTATATAATCGAAAAAGGTGGCAAAGTAACACTAGAAGCACAAAGAAAAGATGGACTCTACTACGTAACATTTAAATAGGAGACCGCAAATCACACCCAAAAAACAAAAAACAAAAGACGACATCATGGAGTGGCACCGCAAACTCGGCCATTTAAATAAAAATGATCTAATCAAGATGGCTACAAAGGACTTAATGTATGGACTGGAAATCGACAAAGAAAAATTGGAAACATGTGAAACCTGCATTGAAGGCAAACTATCAAGATTACCTTTTACTAGACATGATGATCTCATCACGACGCAAGAGCTGAAAATAATTCACAGCGACATTTGTGGACCTTTTGAGTGTGAAACACTTGCCGGCTCAAGATATTACGTCACATTCATAGACGACTTCACCCGTTACTGCCACGTCTATTTCATAAAGAAGAAAAGCGACGTATTCAACTGTTTCAAGCAATACAAAAATGAAGTTGAAACATTTCACAACAAAATAATAAAACACCTGCAATCCGTCAACGGCACTGAATACCGCAACAAGGAATATGATGATTTCTTCAAACTACATGACATCCAAAGAAGATTGACCACTGTTTACACCCCACAGCAAAATGGGATCAGTGAGAGGAAGAACAGATCATTGCTAGACAAAGCCAGGGGGCTTATTGTCTAATATCGAAAATCTATCGCAATCGCTTTCATTTGACAGATGGATGTGACACATTGCTGCATTCCTTTGGTAAGTTTTTGTGTTTGTGCCAAAAAGAACCATCAATGTATCACATCTTGAAAGCGATTGCGATAGATTTTGAAATTAGACAATAAGAACCCAGGTGCCTGTTGATCGAAGCAAATGCTCCTAAAAAGCTCTAGGCAGAAGCAATATCTACGGCAAACTATCTTATAAATCGAAGCCCTTCAAAAGCATTAGACGGCGATATACCGTTCACGAAGTGGACAGGCCGAACACCGTCTGGCAATCATCTCGAAGTTTTCGGCAGGAAGACCTTCGTCCTAAAAAAGAACAGACAAGGAAAGCTAACAGAGAAAACCAAAGAGGGCGTATTCATGGGATACTCGTTGACCTCAAAAGGCTACAGAGTTTACATACCGAAAGATAATGACGTAGTGACAAGCAGGGACATCAAGGTCATAGACAAGATGTACTTTCAAGAAGAAGACACGAGCTATGATAACCTAGTAGAAGAAAAAGAACTTCATATGCCTGAAAAAGAAAATAAAAGAAAACAAAAGAAAAACAAATACAGAGAGAAATCAATAGAAATTTAATTTACTGAACAGAACAATAAAAACCACTTACAAAATACTGAAAGTCCAAATGACGAAGTAAATGAAACCGAATCATTTGATGATGGATCTGAAACGCAAGAAGTACCTGGAAATGGAAGGCCACAAAGAGAAAGGCACCCACCACCGTGGACTAAAGATTTTGAATTAGGTGATCTAGATGAAAGTACCCATACAGCCATTTTTGGTCACAGATTTTCAACAGATGTAACAAGTCGCTACAGTTTCGTAACTGATACGACACATTGTGACTATTTGCGACTGTGTGCTTCCCGAATGCTGCCCACCCGATCCTATGGCCTATCACGGCTATGTTGCGTCTAATATTAAGTATGGTCTACTACTCTGGGGCAATTCTGTAGATATACCCAGAGCGTTTATATCACAGAAACAATGTGTCCGTGCTATATGTGATGTCCCTCCCTTGACATCTTGCAGAGAATTATTTCCGAAACTCAACCTTCTTACGTTACCGTCGATGTATATTATGGAATGTTGCATTTTCGTTAAGTTACATCCATATTTATTTAAAAAGAAAGATATTTTCAAATCGGAAAGGTACCGTGGCAGGCTATTGTTACCCACGATGCAAACAAATTTATATAAAAAGAACTGTTATCCTAGCCTTTATAAGAATTTATAATAAGTTACCGCATTCTTTAACAGAGCTTCCTTTAAATTTGTTTAAAAGTAGATTATTTAATTTTCTAGTACAAAAATGTTTTTACTCTGTCAAAGAATTTCTAGATTCTAAAATTAACATGAATATTTAATTAACAATTACTTGACATGATTTTTCGATAACATAATGACATGATAGATAATAATGTAATAATAATTTTGTAATATTCACATGCCCGACGTTGGCTAGACAGACGAACTTTATGAAAAGACAAACCGATGTACTTACTCTGTTTTCAGTGAATAAAAAATTTCATTTAATTTCATTTCCGAGTTGGATTCGACGAGAGATCTCTTTCTCGAAGTTGGACCTACCTAACTGAACTGCCTGTCCTAGGTATACGTAATGGTCAACAACTTCAAGTGTAGTGTTCCCAACATGAACTGGAGAGGGTACAACATGGGCATTTGACATAATTTTCGTCTTATCCATGTTCATCCTAAGACCCACTCTTTGGGAAGCACTACGGAGATCTTCGAGCATTGTGTTCAGGTCTTCCATGGTCTCAGCCATAAGGACTATATCATCGGCAAAACGAAGGTGTGTTAGATACTGGCCATTAATGTTGATGCCGAGTCCTTTCCAGTCCAAGAGCTTAAAGATGTCCTCCAACGCAGCTGTGAACAATTTCGGAGAAATAACGTCTCCCTGTCTCACACCACGCTGCAGTTGGATAGGATTTGTGTTCTGGTTCTGTACTCGGATCGTCATGGTGGCATTTTGGTATAAGTACCTCAACACCTCGATATACCTATAGTCCACTTGGCACCTTTGGAGAGACTGCAGCACCGCCCAGGTTTATAAATAAATAAATCATTTATTTCTCTTCTCACAATAGGTTGCTTAAGACTAGAACATAATATTTGAGTACATGTAGACCTGAAGTGTGAGAAGCTGGTGCCCACAATAGGTTTAAAAAGAAAACCGGTTACACAGGTCACCAGGCCACCCCCGCAAAAGGATACAAATTGTGTTCAGTTAATCGCATTTGTAGACCTATGTGTCTTCATAGGTGATATTAATTATTGCAAGAAAAAAAAACTTAATAAAGATAACCTAGAGAACTAGTACATACTAAACATTTTAAATAGTAGCAGAATTTTGTGGTTGTGTGTGTATGAGTGCTTGTGTGTGTAAGTGTGTGTGATCGTGTAATGTGTGAGTGTATATGAGCCAATGTTATTATATTTGCCGATATTACTCGAGTCGAAAGGAGTCCAAAGGAGAAGCCAATGTTATTCATTAAGTTTTTATTTTATAATTTGTTTTTTTATTTAAGTATTTATTATTTTTTATGTGTGCAGATGGTAATTTAGATTTTTATTTTAGAGGAATAAGTAAACTTTCAGTCTTTTCGTAGTCCTGTTCTTTTAAGTAGTTTGTGATCGTTACTTTACATCTGGCTCTGGGTAGGGGATAGATATTAAGAATCCCATTTCATCATCATCATATCAGCCACACGACACCCACTGCTGGGTATAGGCCTCCCCTAAGGATCTCCACAACGATCGGTCCTGCGCTGCCTGCATCCACTGGCTTTCCGCGACCTCCACCAGATCGTCGGTCCACCTTGTCGGGGGCCTACCCACGGAGCGTCGTCCGGTGCGCGGTCGCCATTCCAGAACCTTTCTGCCCCAACGGCCATCGGTTCTTCTCGCTATGTGTCCCGCCCATTGCCACTTCAGCTGAGCAATCCTTCGAGCGATGTCGGTTACTTTAGTTCTCCTGCGGATCTCCTCGTTTCTGATTTGATCACGTAGGGAAACGCCGAGCATGGCTCTCTCCATTGCACGCTGAGTGACCTTGAGCCACCTTATGAGACCCATAGTTAGCGGCCACGTTTCACTGCCGTAGGTCATCACTGGCAACACACACTGTTCATAGACTTTCGTCTTGAGACACTGAGGTAAGTCGGACGCGAATCCCATTTAACTTATTATAATGGTAGTTGCCCATGAAAACAAAGAAATTGTGTGAGGTAGCTGTCCTTAGAGAAAGAGTTTGACAAACGGTGCCCTTTCTACGCTTGTCCTTAAACAAATCAGGATCATAGTTCAACTGAGTGTGTTTTTTTAAGATGGTGTTCAAAATGTAGGTCTGTCTGACTGTGAGTACTTTCCACTCTCTGTAGAGGTCTACTGTAGGGTACCGGAAAGAAAGACCAGCGGCCACTTTAAGAATAGCACGTTGTGCCCTCTCTACTTCGAGGAGATCAGTTTTTGCAACACTACCCCATACCACAATACAGTACTCCAATAGTGACTGGCATAGCGCAAAGTATACCGTCTTGATAACTTTGCGGTCCGCTACGTGCTTGAGGGTTTTTAAGGAAATAGATGAGCTGCCGTAATCTGGGTACGAGGGAGTTTATATGCTTTACACTACTGGTCCTTTCAAGTGTAGGACAAGAACACAACGCATGGTCATGAATGCTCTCATGAGCAGTTAATTGAAAATTATCTGATGGCAGCTGAGAAGTTACTAATGCAAACGCGATATATTTAGTTTTAGTGATATTTAACGTCAACATATTTCGCTTTAGCCAATCGGTAACCTTGTCAAGACCCTTTTGAGCGTTTTCAAATGCTTCATTCCAGGTAGATCCGCTAAAAAAGAGAGCGGTATCGTCGGCAAAAGTATAATCCTTTCAATCGAATCAAAGGCTTTCATAGTCCACGAACGCCAAGCAAAGTGGCTCGTTATACTCCTCAGTCTTCTGTATAACATGCCGCAGCGTATGGATGTGGTCTATGGTGCTAAAGCCTTTTCGGAACCCGGCTTGTTCGGGAGGTTGGAAGTCGTCGAACTTGCGAGCGAGACGATTCGTAAGGACTCTCGAAAACAACTTATAGATATGACTCAGAAGCGAGATGGGTCTATAGTTCTTTAAGAGGGACTTGTCACCCTTTTTAAAGAACAAGATCACCTCGCCTATGTTCCATGTCTTTGGCGTTCTGCCCTGGACGATGACGGAATTAAAGAGCTTCTGGAGGACTTTGAGTATCGGCTTACCGCCCGCTCTCAGAAGTTCTGTAGTGATTCCATCGTCACCCGCCGCCTTGTTGTTTTTCAGCTGTTTGAGAGCCATACTAATCTCGTACAGGCTGACGACCGGGATATCTTCGGTATAGTGTCGGGTAAGCTTGGCTCTGATGTCTTTAGCCTTGCTTTCAACAGGTGGAATATAACTGCCCGTAGAAGCTCTCGATCTCCCTCAGGATTTCAGGTTTCGATGAAATGATGCGTCCGTCGTCAGTTTTCAGCTTCGTCATCTGGCTTTGCCCAATAGACAGATCTCTCGCGAACACTTTGGAGCCTTTATTCCGCTCGATGGCCTCTTTAATACGATTCGTATTAAATTGGCGAAGGTCGCTCGTCAAAGACTTAGATATCTGTCTATTAAGCTGGCAATAACGATTAGCATCTACTGAACTCTGGAGCCTCATTTCACGTCTCTGATCCATGAGTAGGAGTGTGTGGTCGGAGAGTTTCTTTATCTTGGGACGGCGGGTCTTAAAGAAGTCTTAAAGTATCCACCACCATGTTGTTTAGATCGTCCACATCTATGCTGTTCTCAAGGGCTTCGAAGCGGTTTTGGAGTTCGAGTTGAAAGCTCTCGGGGTTTTGAATATGGGCCGGCAATGGTCGAATTGTTGATTTTATCAGTCGAGATCTTTCCAGCTTTATGTTGATATTCAATGTGCCACGTCACGTACCAGTCGGTGATCGCTCCCCGTCTTAACAGCGTTGATCACAGTGACATCATTGAATATTTGCTTTTTCGCCGACATGATAAAATCTATCTCATTTCTGACTGTACCGTCCGGACTGACCCAGGTCCATTTCCGGCCTTCTGAAGAAGGAGTTCATCATAAAGAGGTTCTCCTCCATAAAGTCAGCCAGCATCTGGCCTCTGTCATTCTGTTGCCCAACTCCAAATTGCCTCACTCTCAGCTCATCACCGCATCGTTTCCCCAACTTTGCATTGAAGTCCCCCATCACAACGGTGTAGTGGGTTTTGTAGCTATGCATGGCTGTAGAGATCTCCTCATACATAGCCTCCACTTCGTCATCTTGGTGTGTCGAGGTCGGTGCGTAAACCTGTGTAACATTCAGCGAACACCGTTTGGATATTCTGAGTATAAGGTACGCCACCCTGGTTGACACACTTCCGATGGTAATCACGTTGTTGACAAGGGACTTGTGGACGATGAACCCGACGCCACCTAGGGACTGTTGGTCGCTCACGGTCGGAGTTGAGGATTATCGAGTCCTCTCCCGCTCTTCGGACTTCAGATAACCCGATAATATCCCAGTGTACCTTGCTGATAACTTCTTCCAACTCGGTTAACTTCGCGTCGGTCCTCAGTGTGCGCGTGTTATAAGTTGCCAGGTGCAGTTGTCGTCGTTTTTGGTAGCCGAGTCGCACCCGGGGATTCTTAGCACCCCCTGCCCCGCCGTTACCGTAGCTAGGAATAGCGGGGCTGCCGGGGACTGGGGGCCAATTTTTCGATCCATTGTGCATGAGGGGGGGGGGGTTTGCCATAATCGCCACGCTTGGCAGGCGCCAATTATGGCAAACCCGGCTATTATGGCAAACCCGCCTGGGTTGGCGATCGCAGTAGGCCAAGGTTTTTGGAGACGTTGTTGCCCGTCTCTTGAAGGCTATGCTCCCTTAGTCGCCTTTTACGACACCCACGGGATGATAGGGAGTAGTGCTATTCTAAGCCGGCAAATACACGGCACCAGAATTCACAGGGTCCAGAATGACCATGAATGACAGACCCCTGTCCAGAATTCACAAATCAGCTTTTCTTGGATTTTTTACGCCTTCATAACATCCAACACCATAAAATCTTGGCCTACTCCCCTAATGAAAACGGGATCGTGGAACGATTTCACTCAACTTTATTAGAACACTTGAGAATATTAAAAATAGGACAGAAAAGCGAATCCATTATAAACCTTATGTCATATGCTATATTAGGGTACAATAGTTCTATTCACAGTTTTACTAAGTGTCGTCCAATAGATATTATGACGGGTCACTTTGACACTCGAGACCCTCTTAACATCAACTTATCAGAGCATTTATTACAACAATATATTCAGGAACATCGTAGCCGAATGATCAAAGTATACGAAATGATCAATGAAACATCACTTCATTCTCGTACACAGATCACCGAAAATATTAATAAAGATCGAGAACCCGAAAGTAGCTATTCTCCAGAACAGCAAGTGTTTATAAAAAATCCCGCGGCTAACCGACAGAAATTAGCTTCTAGGTTTACTTCAGATAAGGTTTTAGCTGATCTCCCGATCCATATTTATACGAAAAAGAAGCAAGGTCCTGTAGCTAAGTCACGTCTTAAAAGGGTCCCTAAAAGTGCTCGGTCGGTTGTTACAGGATACTGATGTCGATCCTGTTAGCAAGCCTGGTACGAGCGGAGGAAATAACGGTTGACAGCTTAAAGGATGGACCTTGTATATTACCCTTCGATTTAGGACCAACAATGATAATTTCCCATTACCATTCCTTTATTCAAACCATAAATCTGAAAAGCATTAGATTAGACATAGAATTAACTAAGGATCGGTTAAATAAGTTTGCTCCCGATTTATATAATCAAACATCATCTTCAATATCTTTTATCTAAATTAGATAAGATTACTAAGCAATTAGAATCTCTCGAGCCCAATCGTGTAAAAAGAGCTCTCATCGATGGCTTGGGGTCCGTAATAAAAAGTATTTCAGGCAATCTAGATTCCACAGACGCCTTGCGTTACGATAATGCCATTAAAATGTTACAAAATAACAAGAACAAAATTGTAAATGAGATCAATAATCATATGAGTATTAATAAGCAATGGGTGTCACAAAATTCTGCAGTTATAGCCAAACTAGTCGAAAATCAAGGCAAGCTTGAGAGTGTTATAAATTCTGTTTTAGAAAGCGATAGTAAACGTGAAACTAATTTAATTAAGTCCGCACATTTAGCTCAGTTATTTCTCATTAAGCGTATCCGCTGACGGGCGCTTTTTTGTAGCTGCGATAATCGCGGAGTTAATCGCGGCGATAGTCGCCCGCGAAATGACATGACAAAGGTTTTATTTAGCCAGCGACAAAAAAGCGCCGTGACTATCGCCGCGTTCATCGTAGCTACAAAAAGTAGCTCGTGGGCGTTTACGTATTCAACTCTGTATGTTCTATTCTCAGCGACAAAAAATCGCTCAGCGATTTATCGCCCGTCAGCGGGGACGCTATAGGTGATAACATAGATAATCTTTCCCAAGAGCTCGGTAAATTAGAGAATTTTCTTGCTTTCATTCGTGCTAAAAGTATGCACAATTCTGTGGTAGAATTTGAAGTGTGAATGGACATGATAAATAAACAAAGGATTCTGTATAATGGAGATGAAATATTAAAAATAAGCTATACAGAATATTTTGATATAATAAAACCCGGTTACTATTATAATGATAGAGATTTAAATTTAGTAAATAAAGTCCCGATTGTCTATCCTAGACCTACAACCTTTTTAAACTTGCATTAACTAACTCCGAACAAAGATAACAAAATCCTTATTCCTACCCATCCTTACATAGCTGTCTACGAAGATGATTTTATGTACATGGAGACTGAATGTCCGAATCCGAAGGCAAATCACTGGCGCCTTTGCGAATATCAGCCCAATCATCACTCTAGAAGACATCCGGACTGCGTGCAGCATCTGATCATCAATCAAGAGATCGACAGTACGTGCCAGTTTACCACCGTCACACTATCCACCGAAGCCATGGAAGGACTCGACGATAAGAACTACGTAGTGAGTTTCCCCAATGCAACCCGGGTTCGTTTATCCTGCGCACAGGAACAGTACAAGATGATGAATGGAAGTTACCTGATCACCATCCCCAAGGACTGTCTGCTGCAGACTCCAGAATTCACAATCAGCAACACACACGACAGAATAAAGGGCAACACAGTCAAGATAATAGATCTACCAACGGTGACGTCACAAAAATATAACGTCACTACAAGAGCTTTGAAATTAAACTCCTTTGACCTCAGTAACTTACACTCCAGTAGCTCGAAGATAATCATGCAGCATCCCATCGAATTACCAGAACCACAGATCGATAGCTTATACCCACAACTATACCCATGTACCTGCTACTTCTCATCTTCATCGTAACCGCAGTCATCTTAGTAACCAAACGTCTTATAAACCGAAATCACCGAAAACAAGATAGAGATTGTCGCGTAAAATAATTATAATTCATTACTGATTTTTTTTTACTTTCTTATTAAATTTGTATTAAAAATTTTGGTTTTTTTGTATCCTCGACTGCAGCCTATCGTAATTATACTACTAATCAAAAATGTTCAACAAGTTTATTATTTTATATATTAAAATAACTAGGCTATTCACCAGTATTTTTTTTCTGGGGTAAATTTTAATAGTTTTAATTCTGTAGAGGATTTTTGAAAAACAAAATGGCTGAGAAAATTCGGCCGCATGATGCAAATTAGTTTTTTAACACAGTTACTAGACAAAAATGTTCAACATGTTTATTACTCTGTATAGTGAAATAACTGGGCTATTTACCAGTATTTTTTTTCCGAGGCAAATCTTCATAGTTTTATTTCTATAGAGGATTTTCTGTAGAGAAATATAGAGATATTTTCTTGAATCAAGTCATTATAAGAGCAAAACACGCTTGATTGAAAAAAATATAATAAAATTCGGCTTGGCAACATTCAGAATCGAATTCAGCAGCCTTTTTTACATCGGAAAAGTCATGATGCCCAAATGGTTCCCAAAATGCCGTTGAAACGGTAGAAGAAGCGGATATTTAGGATTTTCGTCCAGTCTATAGGTATTTATCAGTAGACATCATTTCACATATTTAAATTTTCCCATAAAAAATAAGTACATACTGGAACACTCTGTAGCACCCTGTATATAGGGATTTTCCAAAACCCTTTCTTAGTGCTCACCTACTCTACTTTCAGTCCTACACAAATCCCAATACAAACTGGAACATCCTGTAGCACCCTGTATAAAGGGAATTTTCCAAAATGCTTTCTTAGTGCTGACCTACACCATGAAAGGTATCTCTCTCCAAACATGGTATCTCTACCTTCAACCCTATACAAATTCCCATACAAACTAAAACACCCTGGAGCACATTGTATAACGGGAATTTCCTAAAATCCTTTCTTAGTGCTCATCTACCTACATCATGATAGGTATCTACTCTCCAAAAATGTGTCTCTAACTTCAGCCGTTAGGGCTCTTAGTTACTTGTTCCACTAGTTTCACGTTGCGCACGTTACTGATCTTCAAATCACTTTTTATCACTCGCTAAATTATTTGATTCTACTATGCTAAAGTAGTGGAACAGTACCTACGACGTCATAAAGGTGGTGCTCTAGGTTTAGTTATTTTGTCAATTATCTCGGTAACTTTTTATCTGATTTAAGCAAGCTAGAAATGCAATGATAGGTAACAAAACATGGAGTAAAACTGTTATTGTAAGAAATATATTTAAAAAAATATTGGGACTTAAACATTTAGGATCGCGAACCTCCGTGGTTTGCGAACCTGCAACAGTGCGCCATAGTGTGTTCACGAAGTTTAGTGGAATGGATACCCATTATAAAGTTTCTTCGTATTCTTATTTCAAGGTCTATTTCAGCTTCCATTTGGAGGAGGCGTAGAAAAACTTTAGTACCAGCATTCAGTCCAAAAATAGTGGAGTCCTTTGTGGACATATTCGCAAAGCAGAGCGAGATACTGACAGAACAGCTGACCGAGCGCGCCGGGCAGGGGAACTTCAGCGTCTGGCCTTTCGTGAGCACTTACACGCTAGATTCCATTTCTCGTAAGTACCACTTTTTTAAATCTAGTTGTTCCGTGAAATGTAGCCCTCGGGTTAAAAAGGGGCTTTTAAACGATGTTCTACTATTTGTTATACTAATAGCTCAAATTGTACCTATGTTTAATAAAACAAATTACACAGAATAATTATTAGTTTTTCCACTACCTTAAGTAGATATCTATGTTATAGGCAAACGCCGAAGATCCGGTGCTCCAAGGTTTGACAAGAAGTCAAAGTCAAAAAATAAAGTGTGTTTCGGCCTTTGACTAACGAATTTATGGCTAAAGCACAGTTTAACAAAAGCTGTGGCTAAACCTAGGAGAGACCAAACTTGGATAGTCAAATGCTGAAACTCAATACGATTAAATCGGGGTTTGAAAATAGTTAGACTTAAATTAGGGACAGAATGTGTTATTTTGTATTTAAATGTATGAAAAACACATTCTTTAGGTTAACTAAATTAACAATTTTCCTGTGATTCAAAAATTTCTGTTGTCTAAAAAATGGAAATTGATTAATTGAGTGACTGGAAAGGCGACTGTTAATGGAATACTTAAATAGTAAACCTGGCAGCGGTTTTTTTTTAAGTGACAAAATAACAGGTGATAAACTGTAGATACCTACCAAAAATACGTAAAACGGGCGACTACATGTGTGAGATAAATAAGTTAGCAGTGATTCTAAATGAAAAAATGAAATTCTAAATGAGTGACAAAAATACTAAGTGGGCAACTATTATACCAAGTAGGTAACTATATAACTGATTTAAGCTGCCCAACATGGTATTTTTGTCATCTCAATTAGGATAATGTCACCTTTTTCCAATAAAATACTCAAATGCCAAAATTTAATTATTTTGTGTGCCCTAAGGTTGTCGCCCAAATATTAATTTGGTTGCCCGTTCTGAATAACTAGTTACTCAATTTGTATTTTAAGTCACCCATTTTCAACATTTGTAATCGCCCTCAGTCCGTCGCCCACTTAGTATTTCAGTACGCTATAATGTTTCCCTATTAAATACTACCCTTACAAAATAACCACGAAATTTAAGACGATCGCGAATTGCAGCAATGCGATCGTCTTAAATTTCTAACCAATCACGTGGCCTACATAAGTAAGGAAGCTTTGATTAAAATTAACCTAAAAACCTTTGTATGAAAAACATCATTCATTTCCGATGTTAGATTTAGTCAAAGCTGCCTTACTCCTGTAGGTCACGTGATAGGTTAAAATTTTCTCCGCTGCGCTTCGCGATGGTCTTTTTCGTGGTTATTTTTTTAACAGACCACATAAATCTTTGTTCCTCAGACAAATTGTTAATTTAGTTAAATTTTCACTCTAAATAATGTGTTTTTCATACATTTAAATACAAAAAACCAATTCAGTAGGTACCTAATTCGTCTGACTGGTAAAACCCCGATTTGAATGAATTGCGTTTCGGCGTTTGACTGTCCAAGTTAGTCTTTTCTAGGTTTGGATATGGTCAAAGGCCGAAACACGCTATTAGTGCTAGACTATGATTAAGCTTCCTTTTTGTCAAACCTGAGGTTTGACTAGGCAAACCTTAGGAGCGCCGAGACTTCGGGGTTTGACTAAAACATGTATCTGTGCAAATAATATACGCAATCCTAGGTTCTGTCCAGCGAACTAAAATCCATGGAATAAGCATTCTCCTCAAAAAATGGCACCACCCGATAAGTCAACTAAGTGGATAGAGCCAAAAATGCATACCATTTAATTATGCAGCACAAAGCGTCTGAACAATGGTTGCTTTTAGCGGCCATAATTTGTATACCTAACTACTCATAGATATTTTCTATTTAAGATATGTTTTTTCTGCATCTTTTACACCATTTGACTATAAAGGACGTAATTTCTAATAAACTCTCTCTTTCTATCTTTTCTCTACAATACAAACTGAAATTTATTGAAAAGAACACCGTCAGTCACCGGGTGTGTGGCTGGCCCCACTAAAGCTGAACGGGTTGTACTTTTTTGGCCCCGTGGTGCCATTTTTAAAGCAATATTTGTTTGCAATTTTAGGTCCCTGGTTCTGTCACAAAGTCACAACCTTATACAAAGCAAAATAGAGAACGGAACCGGAAACAATGTCATGAGATTTGTCTCATTTACATAGTTATCTGTTGAGCAAATGAATTCACTGCTATGCAGCCAAAACACACTAAATAAAATGTATATGTAACAGTTGTTATAAACATAACTATTTTATTGAAAGGTAATACGGCTATAACCTAAAATAGATAAAAAATTCTAAGGTTTGTTTTGAACTATGTCGAACCGCCATATCAACTCAGTGACGCAACGCGCATGTAAGGAGCGCGCTTCCCGAAATTACGTCAACATAACACGCTACATATTGTAGCCCTCGCTGATAAGCGTCTTTTGAGGCTTCAACCATTCATGTAGTCTTAAAACTTACGGCACCCAGGCGAGCGAAAATGGGGGCTATAGGTACTGAAGCGATCGAAAAAAAATTTTCAATGTTAAAGGTTAGCTACAGGGCAAACCCTTAACCCGATCGTCTTTGTTTTAGGCTCAAATTGTAGCTGACTAAATTATTCAGAGGATTTTTCCTCAAAATTTTAAACTAAGTTGGCATTTGTAGAAGTTGGCATTTGTCGATTAAACCGTTCAGAGTTTGACTGCAATATTTTTTTTCCACAGAAACGGCGATGGGTGTGCAGTTAAACGCTCAGAGTAACCCCGACACACCGTTCCTGGTGTCCTTGAACCGGATACTGAATCTCGCTTGTGAGAGGATCTTCCACCTGTGGCTGCAGCCCGACTGGATGTATGGCCTGTTCCCGCAGTACGCGGAGCACAAAGCTTGTATCAAACAATTGCACGGGTTCACTGACGAGGTTAGTTTACGTTAAATATAACTAGCTTTTGCATTAGATTTATATATCTACAGGGTGATTTGTAAAACACCAACAACCTCGCGCGAGTTGATTACTAACATCATAAACAACAACATTTGTTCTACGACTTTTCCGAAAACAGACAATTTTTTTTTACTTTTCATACAAAACTCGGTCAGCTATTCGGGACATTTGTATGGAAAGTTGTTTTTTTTGTCGGTTTTCGAAAAAGTCGTAGAACAAAGGTTGTTGGATTTTATCTGTTCCACGCAGAATCTAGAGAAAACCGGTAGCTACCGCAACGAAAACGGAACGTAGGTAATATCCATGTTTATTCCCCTATTGGCTGATAGAAAAAAACTTTGCTTTTTAGTGGAAAAGACTATCGCACGCCGCGCCGTACCGTATCGCTCAACTGCAACGAGTGGGTGAGGGCACTCGTTGCGGTCGAACGATCAAAAAAATATGAAAAGCCAAAAGTCGAATGAAAATCAGTAGAAACCAAGCGCTCGACGGCGCCAGTCAAAGGATTCAAAAACAGGGCCCGTACCACAGAACTGTATAGAGAAATCTACCAGTATTCTAACTTCCTACAAATAGTCTAAAAGCGAGCCATTCCTACGCGCCTCGATTTCGGTCTGCGCTCGGTATACGCAGTCGCGAATGCGCCGAAGTGACGAATGAAAGATTTACGTAGCATTGATGGAAATACAAATACTTACTGATTATGTTGTTTTTATTATTATTGACACGTTTTTTTTATTACATTTAAGTAACCAATTTATCCAGACAACATTTTTAAATACCTGGATAGTCGGAAAAATAACAATAAATTATCCTTATTTTTTTATTATATATATATGTTATAGTCAAACCCCGAAGTCCAGGCGCTCCTAGGTTTGCCTAGTCAAACCCCAGGTTTGACAAGAAGGCTTAGTCAAAGTACAAAACTAAAGCGTATTTCGGGCTTTGACTAACGAATTTATGGCCAAACCTAGGAGAGACCAACTTGGATAGTCAAACCCCGAAACTCAATACGATCAAATCGGGGTTTGACCAGTCAGACTTAAATTAGGGTCAGAATGTGTTATTTTGTATGTAAATATGTAAAAATAGATTCTTTAGAGTGAAAGTGAAGTTATTCAGATTAAGAGATAATGAATGCAAGAAAAAGTGGAAGTGTGAAATCTGCGAACTAAAATTGCCATCTACGCCAAATTCGGAACCATCAAAGGTCACACTTAGAAAAAAGCACTCCCCATCTCAACCTAAGCCAAACTCAAATACACCACACAAAGAAAACATAGCCATAGATAATACTTTACCACCAGCGATATTAGAACAGTCCACACCTGTAAGCACGGCTTCTCAAGCAAATGACTCTCACATACTAACAGTACTCAATACTTCGGATACATCGCTTACCTTTGCGGACCATCTATCTAAAAGTATGGATTACACGGTAACCGATATCATATCTACCCAAGAAATGAAGGACACTATCAATCAACTTAGATCAGAACTTTTAATTGTACAAAATGAACTAGACAACGTATTATTAGACAATAGTGAGCTACACAGACAAATAAACAAACTGTCCACGGAAAATACGGTATTGAAGACTCTTTGTTGTGGCTCATTGAAGGATGCTCCACCATCAATAACATGTAGCAGTACTAAAAAGAAAAATAGGCACATCACTCGACTATCACAGATACATCCGACTGTTACACCGCCGAGACCAATGCTTAGACTCGAAAATACTATATTTGAAGAAAATATCAAAACCCTAAAGAGCAGAATCGCAGAACTGGAAGCGATAGTAAAAGAGACATCTGATCAAATAGTAAATCTAAATAAATATATACACACCTTAGAAAACAAATTGAAAAGCGACTCTCAAGTACATTCCTCTAATACAAGGACAACTCAAAGGCAAGATAACTATAAAAGGATGTTTATCTTCAGTCCACAACGATGCGTTGGCCTATCATCGGTTTTGGCGCATTCTAGCCAAAATACAACACATGAAGCATATGCTATTACATCACAAACGAAGCCTTATGCATTAACTTCGGAGGTACTAAGAAATTGCAAAAATCTTCAACCTAAAGAAAAGGACACAATAATAATATGTATCGGTGAAAATGACTTTAACAAAAAAAGTGTTCTATCACAATTACGAAAATTTCTTAATGTATTTACTAATAATGATATTATGGTGCTTAATATAATGAAAAATATGTATATAGATGTAAACGATTTAAATAACTGTTTAAAAAATATATGCTCTGAATATAAAAATTGCCACTTTATGGATTGCAAATCAACAAAACTATTTGAAATTGGTAAAATAATTAAACATACATTAAACTTTATTGACTACAGAAATAAATATTTAAATGCTAAAGAGTTAAAAAAATTGATTGATCGTGGTAGTAGTAAGCCTTTGGATATTAATTCAAAACCGTTATCTGTAGAACACCCTTTAAAAGGCACAATTCCATACTATTTTAAAAGACAGTCAGGGGGCTTTCTTTCTGACACACTTAATGAAATCTTATCCAAACCAAAAAAGCAAAAAACGATCACTGAATATTTTACTAAAATAGACAAAAATAAATTTTTTCGTTAATAAATCAAAAAAACCCTCAACGGCTTTCAGAATTCTACATCAAAATATTGCTAGCATATTATCGAAACAGGAAATACTAGAAATTACATTACTGGAACAACATAAATTAGGTAACTCCCCAAACGTAATATGTCTATCTGAGACATTTTTACAAGAGGGAAAAGGGAAGTTCTTGAATATCTTTGACTATCAGTTAGCGACTGCTTTTTATAGGAATAAACAGCGAGGAGGAACATGTATTCTGGTGAAAAAAAATATGATATTCAAAGAACTTACCAATGTGAAACGCTATGCATCGGAAAAAACATTTGAGGCTTGTGGCATTGAAGTACCTGCAGAGAAACTAATAATTATTTGTCTGTATAGAACGCCAAAATCTGATCCTAATGTTTTTCTAGGTAAACTAAACCAGCTCCTCCATGATATACAAAAAAAATACAATTCTGCCACAAAAATTGTAATAGCTGGAGACTTTAATATAAATATTTTGAAACAAGGGCATGACACACATTATTTACATGATTTATGTTGCAACTATAATATGCAAATACACATCAATGTACCCACAAGAAAGGAGTCCTGTCTCGACCAGATACTGAGTAACATCAAGGACGCCAATGCTGCAGTGCTGCCTCTGTATCTATCGGATCACGAGACAGCTCAATTATTGAGTTTCTCTACCCTGAATAACAACAGTTGTCCAATGTCCTATTTTATTTATAGAAGAGACTATGGTCAGGACAATGTTTTAAAATTCAAAGAATGTTTAAACAGTCTTTCTTGGTCAGATGTATACTCTGAACGAGATCTAAATAAAGCGTTTTCGAGTTTCCATGAAATGCTTTGCCTGTTATATAACCTATGTTTTCCTACCATTAAAATAAAAATAAATAACGTAGATAAAAACAAACAAAGGTGGATTAGCAAAGGTCTAAAACACAGCTGCAGAACAAAAAGATATCTGCGCCTACACTACTATAAAACTAAATCACTAATAAATAAAAATAAATATCTAAAATATTCAAAAGTGTTAAAAAAATGCATCTACCAATCCAAAAAATATTCAAATATAAAGTTTATTAGAAATAGTAAAAACAAATGCAAAGCAACTTGGTCGGTAATCCAAAATGAAATTTGTAACGATAAATCTGTGAATACCGTAACAGAGCTTAATATTGACGATAAAAATCTGACAAATCCTTCGGACAAAGCCACTGCTTTTAATAGACATTTTATAGAATTGACAAATAATTATACCCTGACAAATGACAATACACAATATCCAATTCATCCGAACACAATGTTTCTATGCCCTGTAACAGAAGCAGAGGTAAAGAAAATAATGACTTTATTAAATAACACAGCTTCTGTGGGACATGACGGTATTTGTACAAAAGTAATCAAGACATGTGTTTCTGAGTTAGCACCCATTCTAACGTACCTAACCAATTTATCATTTTCATCTGGAACTTTTCCAGAGGTGCTGAAGTTATCTATTGTCAAACCTCTTTATAAAAAGGGAGACAAAAGCGATGTTAATAACTACCGTCCAATAACTCTGATACAAACTCTAGCTAAGGTTTTTGAAAAGAGTATGTATTTAAGGATAGTAGATTTCTGCAATAAATTCAATTTAATTAATAGTGAACAGTTTGGCTTTCAAAAGAATAAGTCAACCACGCTAGCTATATTTACATTAGTACACAATATTTTGACGAAAATTAATAATAACTTCTTAACGACTGCATTATTTTTTGACATGTCGAAAGCCTTTGACTTTGTTTCGCATGACATATTATTTAAAAAGTTAGAATCTATGGGAATTCGAGGGCCTGCACTTAAATGGATAAAATCATACTTGACATACCGACGGCAGTGTGTTACTATAAGTAAAATTACTAAAAGTGAACTTATTTCACATTCTTCTAAATTCTTAGATAATAAAGTAGGGGTCCCACAAGGAAGCATTCTGGGTCCAATTTTATTCATTCTATATATAAATGACATAATAAAAGCAACCAATCATAAATGTATAATATTTGCGGATGACATTTCTATAATTGTGACTACTAATAAAAAAAATCTACGATTCAAGACCATGAAATTGACATTAACACTACCATTGACAACATTATTGAATGGCTTAAGAAAAATAATTTGGTCATTAATTTAAATAAAACAAATTTTATACAATTTAATAAAACTAATCAAGAAAAATTTAATTTTAAACTAAACATTGCCAAAATAAATGAAGTCTCACACACCAAATTTTTAGGCGTTATCATAGACCAACACTTGAAATGGCAGATTCACATAGAAAATTTAGCAAAAAGAATAAACAAATTCGTTTACGCCCTCTACAAAGTGAGAAATGTTACTAATAGAGAGACGGCCATTACTACTTATAGAGCTTACGTGGAGTCAATTTTGCGGTATGGATTATTACTGTGGGGCAACGGTATCGATAATAAGAGGGCATTTATTGCACAAAAAAAGTGTGTTAGAGCCATCTGTGGAATCCCACCAGACGAGTCGTGTCAACCATTGTTCAAGAGTTTAGGCTTACTACCACTACCATCAATGTATATTTATGAAGTTAGTATTTTTGTACATAAAAACTTAGGACTGTTTAAAAAAGTATCTGATGTAAGTTCCCGACTGCACAGAAATCCAAATAGGCTAGTATTAAATGAAGTACCGATATCAGCAAAGTATAATAAAAATTGTCTGAGCATGTGTGTAAGAATTTATAATAAAATTCCAAATGACTTTAAAAAATTGACATTAAATGTATTTAAATTTAAATTATACCAGTGGTTGAATCAACATAATTTTTATGACATAAAACAATTATTAGATTTTAAGAATTGACATACTTGTAAAAATTTGCATGCTTCTTTACTAAGGGCAAAACATGTGCACATTATTATTGTAAGAACATTTTCACCGTGTTTTACGCAAATAAAGAATTATGATTATGATTATGATTATGATTATGAAAATGTAACTAAATTAACAATCTTCCTGTGAAATAAAGATTTCTGTTGTCTGTTAAAAAAAAATAACCACGAAATTTAAGACGATCGCTCCGCTGCGCTTCGCGATCGTCTTAAATTTTTAACCTAAACGTGACCTACAGGAGTAAGGCAGCTTTGCGTTTCGGTGTTTGACTGTCCAAGTTAGTCTCTCCTAGGTTTGGCTATAATTGCGTTAGTCAAAGCCCGAAACACGCTATTAGTTTTGGACTTTGACTAAGCCTTCTTGTCAAACCTGAGGTTTGACTAGGCAAACCTAGGAGCGCCTGGACTTCGGGGTTTGACTATAACATATAGGTATTACCTACCTACCTACTAACTACGGCCAGAAGGATTTGAAACTAATTTCTACCTTTGTAGGTATTTCGCTTTTTTTAGTTTTTTGTTATCACCATTCGTTTTGTTCTATCTAGGCGCACACGTAGCGACGCGATATTTGGCAACCTTTCATACTATGAAAGGTTGCCGACTATCGCGTTGCTACGTTTTTTTTTTTTTTTTTTTTCTTTTGTCTGTTGCATCTGCGATCAGTCGTAGACTATGAGCAAATTTGATGAAGGTAATGGAATTGACGAGCGTAGCTCCCAATGGAGCTATCTACCCTTTATTTTCAAATTGACATCTCGTCCAGTTCTAAAATATTTCGGCGTTTCAGTCGTGTGTCTCTTCTGCCGTACAAAAGCTGGCAAGCCAGTTCATTTGGATGGTTACTCAATCTCCTTTTGTAGGTCACTGTGGAATTTCTGATCTCTTCCTTTATGGTAGACATTTGCAAATTCTCATGGATCTCTTTGTTAGTTGTAAACCATGGGACATTTGCTATATTTCTTAAAATTATATTTTGGAATCGTTGGAGAATGTTTATATTTGAGTCGCTAGCACTGCCCCAGAGCTGTATACCGTACATCCAACATGGCTTCAGTATGCTTGTGTAGATAAGGAGCTTATTATCTATTGACAGTTTTGAATTTCTTCCCAGCAACCAATATAGTTTCTTGTATCTAATGTTTAGCTGATCTCTTTTTGTTTTTATATGTGTCTTCCAGGTCAGGCGCCGATCCAAGTGCAAGCCAAGGTATCTTACAGTATCATGATGCGGTAGCATATTACCAGCAAGACTGACTGGTGGACAGTTATTACGTCTCAATGTAAATGTGACTTGTACAGACTTGCTAGCACTGGCTTTGATCCGCCATTTGGTAAGCCACTTATTGATTTCGTCCAGGCCTTTCTGAAGAGTTTCTGAGGCAGAGATTGCGTCGCTATTGCTTGCCAGAATGGCTGTGTCATCAGCATAGGTAGCTACTGTGGTATCCTGTACTTCTGGTAGGTCTGATGTGTAGATGGTGTAGAGTATAGGACCAAGAACAGATCCTTGGGGTACACCCGCCGTTATGTTATAGAATGGGGATGTGAGATCACCCTCTTTTACCTGGAATTGCCGACCTGACAGATATGATGACATAAGCAAGTAGTAGCTATGTGAGATACTTGTTTTTAATTTACAGAGCAGGCCATCATGCCAGACCTTGTCGAATGCTTGTTGGATGTCTAAGAATGCTGATGAGCAGTACTTCTTCTGTTCCAAGGTATTTCTTATCACGGAGCACACCCTATGGACTTGCTCTATAGTAGAGTGATGTTCCCTGAATCCAAATTGGTGATCTGGGATTGTTTTGTTGACTGAGAGCATTGGCATGATTCTGCGTTTTAAAATCATCTCAAACAATTTCGAAAGCGTTGGAAGCAAGCTTATTGGTCGGTAAGAAGTGACTTCGTGAGCTGATTTTCCCGCTTTATGTATCATGATTATTTGTGATATCTTCCATAATGATGGGAAATGTTGTGTGCGTAAGATCCCATTAAACAAAACTGTTAAGAAAGTGACAGCTTTTTTTGGGAGTTCTTTGAGAACTTCTTTAGTGATCAGGTCAAATCCAGGTGCTTTTCTATCTTTCAAACTCTTTATTAGGGTCCAGACTTCCCGAGTTGATGTTGGTTTGGGTGGTAAGTCCAGTTGTAACACTTGGTTTAATATGCCTTGTACATGTCCATCATCCCCACCTTCATTTGGCGTGAAAACCTTAGATAGATGTTCAGCAAATACGTTCACCTTTTCCTGTCTGGATCTTGCCCATTGACCTGTGTTAGTTTTTATAGGAGGTTTAGGTACTTGAGGTCGGTCTAGTGACTTCGTGAACTTCCAAAGCGAATAGTCTGTTGCAGCCGTAGCTGTCAATGACTCGAGTTGTGCTTGCAAGGTGTTATTTTGCAGATCGGATATTGCTGTTTTAAGTTCGGAAGTAGCTTTATTGAAAGCCGTTTTGTCCATCGGGTGCCTGCTTTGGTGCCAAACTCTTCTCAGTCGCCTTTTCTCCAAAATTTTTTGTTTAATTTCAAGAGGATGGTTTGAGGAGATATTCTTTCTGGTCATATCAGGGGTACATTTCCAACAAGCCTCTTGTATAAGGCGCGTTATATATAAAGTTGCTTCCTCGATATCTTCTGGTGATTTCAGTGCCATTTTCATATTTATCCGTTCTTCTATATACTCTCGAAAGGCATACCAATCCGTGTGTTTATTGCTAAGTGTAGCCTGAGTCTCATATTCAATAAGAGTAGTACTGACCGTGAGAATAACAGGCGTATGATCTGAACTACCATCTAGACAAGATTCGGCTTTAAGATAATGTCTAGACAGACCTCCCACTATAAAGAAGTCTAAGAGATCAGGAATCTTGTTAGGATCAGTTGGCCAGTATGTTGGTTCTCCAGTTGATATCGAGTGTAGGTGATTTATGGTGATAGCATTCAGAAGTTGTCTACCTCTAGGTGTTATAGTTCTAGAGGCCCAGTGAGTGTGTTTCGCATTCCAGTCGCCTCCCGCTATAAATCGGTGACCAAGCATGGAGAAGAAAGCACTGAACATTGAATTGTCTATTTTGTGTTTCGGTGGGCAGTAGACAGAGGACACATTATACACAAGCCCACATTTGTCTTCTACAGCGACTGTTGTAGCTTGAAGGTATTCGGTCTTGAATTCAGGCATTAGGTGGTGCTTAATTGTTTCTCGGATAACTACGGCTGTTCCTGCGTGAGCCGTTCCATCAGGATGGTTTGTATAGTAAGTATTGAAGCCCTTAAAATTGATCTTGCTAGTTTTTGTGCAATGACTTTCTGTGATAAGTAATATATCTAGCCTGTGTTCATCGATCAGTAGTTGCACTTCTTCTTTGTTTGGTGCAAACCCATTTGAGTTCCAAGTTGCTAGTCTTATGCTATCTATTTTAACATTTTATTGATTAGTGTTGTCATGAGGCCAATCATGGTACTCATTTGTTGTAGGAGTAAGTCGAATTTTTCAGTTTGTTTGAGTAGTACTTCTTTTATGTCGTCACTGATTTGTTGTGTCTTTTGTGTGCTACGTGCGCGCGCTTTCATAAAAACATGTAGACTTGATGTGAGAGACAAAATAGTTGCGGAGACAAAAGTTGCTCGTGTGTGCTGGCACTTATCCGCATACCCATTGGGATATCGTTTTCGCCATCGGTAGAGGATACCGCTGAGATTTGAATATTCCTTAATAGCAGAAACGCTTATTTATAGTGCGTAGGAGAGAAAGCGACGTTTGTTTTTCGTTTATCACTTAACAGACAGACAGACTTTCAGACTGACACATTTTACCCATTAATAAAAAATTAAAAGTAGGTAAAATACATTTTTTACTGAATATTACCGTATTTGCGCGGCATGCAAGAGATTAACCCTTTGCCCATGGTACATACAAATAATACATTCTTTGGCATGGACCAATTGGTCCATGACTATGGCCACCTATCCCTGTCCACCGCAAACTCGTCACACCATCTTGAACTCATAATAAAATTAATTAACGGTACCTACCTGTCTAGCATGACCGATTTATATCGCGTGATATAGCAATTTATCGACACTAAACTGTCAAATTCCTTTGTCTTTTTGACAACGTGATAAAACGTTACCTATCACGCGATATAAATCGGTCATGCTAGGCAGGCTAGTATGATTTCTCAACAATAAACTTAATCTTTGATTAAAGGTAATACGGAAGAAGCGCGAGGAGGTGAAAATTGAAACGGCGAGCAAAACAGAAGCGGACTCTGCTTATGGTGAGCTAAAAATCCGTTAGAGCTGTTTTTTCTTACGTGGATTGCGGGTGCGGATCCGGATTCTGTCCGTAGTAAAGCGGGGGTCCGGATAAAAAAATACTAAGATAAGAAAACTGCAGGCGGACGGAATCCGCACACTCGCTCTCGCATCCATGTAAGATAGAATATTATCCAAAAAAAGTTGGGTGTACAAGTCGTGATAAAGTTTGACCGCATGATGGAAACTGATCTGTAGGCTGTTCCTAACTAATATTGAGCTGGGCTTAAAACCACAACTGTCCTTAAAAACCATTCCATACGGCGGGCGGCGGCGGGTTAAATTGCACTCTTTTCGACACACTTACATTTATCTTTTATCAGTAAGGTTACCATCTGACAGGCATTTGCCGTATTTAACAGGCATTTTACGGTTTAGACAGGCGTGGGTCCGACGCAAAAGGCTGAGAGGGGTATTTTTTAATTTCGCGGATGAAACAACAGATTACAAGATTAGTGGATGAAAATGACTAAAAATCGAATTATCAGCTTCTTGTGAAAGGTGGTCCATTAACAAAAACAAATCTTTGCAGATCTTGGCAACTATAAGAATAAGACTTTCCTCGACCACCTCATACATTTTTCCGGAAATGAGAACGGATACACAGATCTCGAGTTGAGAGAAGAAGTCCTGTCACTCACCATTGCAGCCACCGACACATCTGCAGTGACTATTGGATATGCTCTCAAGATGCTTGCCAAATACCCTGAAGTACAGAAACTGGCTTATGAGGAGTAAGTAAACTTCTCTTCTTCTTCTTTCGTGTCTATACTCACGCTCCTTCTTTTTACGCGTTGACTGACGAGGTTACTCTGGTATCTGGTATGGTTGTAATGAGGTGGTCTCTGATAGAATAGAGTTATATTATGCGACAAAATGAGACGAAACAAGGCAAGAAAACGGGGCTCCGCCACCGGCGCGCGGCGCAGATAGGGTTGCATTCTGACAGGCATTTTCCGCATTTGAAAGGCATTTTCAGCTTAAAGAGGCGTGCGGCCGGGGCTTAAAGCTGAGACAGGCATTTTTGCAATGCGCGGGTTTCGCTGAGATTTGAAAGCTCGCATACATGCTCCAATCACGCAAGGCCGCGAAATATTCCAAAGACTTCTTGTAAATATTCAATAAAAATTTAAATTGAAAGAAATGTTTATTCTCATAACGTAATTCAATAACAATCCGAATCCAAGCAACTGTCCGACGTCAGGTATATCGCTCATGATATTCAATTGTATTAACTCAAAAACGTAGTTTCGAGATATAGCGTTTCAAAGATTAAAAAAATCATAGTTCCTGACTGTGAGGTATTTATGGCCTGATTTTTATATTGTTAAAAAGCTACATTCTTCTATTTTGTATACTTCAAAATCAAAAATATACTCGAATATGGCGCAGCTCTGCGCGCTGGCAGACTATACTTTCAATAAACGCTGCTTCACTTCAGATGTTGTTTTTACCTAAAATGACAAACTCTGCCATTATGTGACGTCACACTTCCACATAGAGACTATTGAAGTAAATGGAATAGGGAATATGCATCAATTTTTTTTTAATCTTAATCTAAAGTATAATTCGTGAGAAAATTAACTGTAATATTAAAACTTTTCTCTTGCGTTTTTTTCTCGTGATATAGTTACTTGAAGTTAGCGCGGAGCAGCACCCGCCGAAAACGCTCCATACAAAATGGTGACGTCACACATCACGTTTCAGGTGTGTTTCGGCGCGTTTAATATGGAGTTAGCCAATAATCTTCAATTATCTCCCTAAATTTTGCGTTTAAGTACATATGTGTCATACAAAATATTGTTTCTTATTCGATATTCTATCTGACTGTAAAGTGCATTATATCCGAAAATAAAAAAATAAAATTGTTATTTTTCCCTGATTTCATAGTGTGATAAAACTAAAATAATACATTTTTTTTATTTTTTTTCCTGTTACATCATGTTTTTATAAGTGTCCGCAGCGATCAAGCTCAAATTCATCAAAATCGGTGACTTATGCATATTCCCTATTCCCATAAAAACATGACTAAAATATGAGTACCTTATTTTCATTCGAATATACGTATAGGTACTGTTGGCGCCATCTAGCGACTACAGAATCAAACGGAGCTGCTGAACGGTCCGCAATGAATTTCCATTCATTCGATCCCCATTCGGTCCATAAACTGCAATTCGTTCTTTTGTATTCATTCACTCTCTCTCTCACTGAACCTAACTGCTTGCTTATGTACAAAATTTCGAAAATAAAACGTATTTATTTTGACCTGATAGTATATGTTCTTCAACCCAAAAAACCTGAGCTAGGAACATGGTCCATCTCGCCGAGTGACGGGATTCGAAGATACTATACGAACGGAAGTCGATGCCCGCCGTATCAAGAAAACCCGAAACGAGAAACCAGCGCCAGAAACGAGAAACCGCGAAGAAAGCTACCAGGTCAAGTCATCCCTCCAGTTCCTTCCCATCCCAGGTCGATTTAGTGCTAATATCGTGCCATATTTTTCAAATTCCAGTTCAAAGTGCAACCGTTACCTTGAACAACCTTCAGTGACCGCGAGTTGTTTGGGCTGCTGAGGTGATCTTTATACGATTGTAAGTACTCTTTGCTTTCTAATTTGCCACAAAAATGAGTGACAGTGAGGAACATTCTGAAAAATCGAAACTTAATGTGCCAAAATCTTCTAGGGAAGGTAGTCGTTCGCCTTCCAGGGATTTTCGTAGATCTGATACAAATTTAAACCTTGCGGATCTTAAGAAACAGAGAGGTATTTTTAAAGCCCGTGTAACTTTATTCGAAAAACATATTTTAAAATTTCAAGATCCGTTAGAAAAATGTCAGTTATTCGAGCTGAAATTAAAAGTTTCTCAATTAGAATCAGTGTTTCAAGAATTTAACGTGATACAGAATAGAATAGAATTTTTGGCTGATGAAAGTGAGGTTTTAACGCAAATCGATTATAGGGAAAATTTCGAAGAGCAATATTTTAAATGTATTTCATTAGCAAAGTCAATTTTGGACGATCATAATCATAATACAGTAAATTCAATTAAATCGAGTGCAGGAAATACATCATCACAAATCAAACTTCCTGATATAAAATTACCCTCCTTTTCGGGTTTATATGACGACTGGCTCGAATTCAAAAATTCATACACGACCATGATTCATGATCGTAATGATTTAAATGCAATTCAAAAATTCCACTATCTACGGTCATCACTTAGCGGTAGTGCATTGCAGGTTATAAGCGCCTTAGAATTTTCCTCGGAAAATTATATTCATGCATGGGAATTATTACTTCATAGATTCCAAAACGATCGACTTTTAGTACATAATCATGTGAAAGCTCTCTTTTCTGTGCCAAATATTAATAGGGAATCGCCATTATTAATTAGGAAAATGATAGATTCTGTCTTACGTAACTTACGAGCATTGAAATCATTAGGAGAACCCACAGAATCGTGGGATACTCTAATTATGTATGTGATTGTGTGTAAATTAGATTCGTCCACCGAACGAGAGTGGGAGAATTATAAGGGAACACTTATTTCCGGCTTTCAAGGTCACGATCAGAAACGTAAATTGGAGTTAAACGATTTATTAACTTTTTTGAGAAATCGAGCAGATTTATTGGAAATGGTAAACGTCAATAATAATTCGAATAATTCACAAAGCTTCCATAAGTCTCAGAATGCTCATTCAAATAACACGTCTTACAATAAATACGATAGAAAACCGCCAGTAGTGAAATCACAAACTTATAGTTATCTAGCCGCTGACAATTCGAATACAAATAAACGCAATCGTGTTTGTGAAATGTGCAACGGGAATCACGCTTTGTATATTTGTAGTATGTTTTTAAACTTATCTGTGAACGACCGTCATAAATTAATAAACGATAAAAAATTATGTCCCAATTGTTTGCGAAGTGGTCATTCGATTAAAGAATGTTTTTTCGGCCCCTGCCAACAGTGTAAACAAAAGCATAATTCGTTGTTGCACAAAGATTTACCGAATAAAAACACTTGTGATTTAAAAGAAAAGGAGTCCTGCACGGCTCAAGTAAATACGACCGTATTGCACTCATCATTAGATTCACACGGTACGAACGGCGTATCTAGGTCACAGCTGATGACACCGGTTTTGTTATCAACTGCACTAGTCGAAGTATGCGATGAATACAATAGGCGACACACGGCTCGCTCGATACTGGATAGCGGGAGCCAGCATTCGTTTGTGTCCGATGCGTTTTGTAATCGAATAAATTTTAAGAATTATGTACAGTCCACTGTTCAAATAAGTGGTGTGGGACAATCGGTCTCACACTCGAATAAATTGTGTAATTTCGTTATTCGATCTAAAGTAAACGATTATAATACGAATATTCAATGTTATGTTTTGCCATGCATTACGTCATTGTTACCGACCGTGAGTCTCGACTGCGATGCAATATCCATACCCGTCGATATTAAACTCGCAGATCCGAATTTTTACGTACCTTCCGAAATAGATTTATTAATCGGGGCTGATCTTTTCTGGGCACTTTTAAACGAAAACAAAATAAAATTAGATTGCGGGCCTTACTTACACGAATCCAAATTGGGATGGTTAATTTCCGGACCTATTTATACGAATAATTTACCTTTTCAACCTAGTAACATTCAGTGTAATTTTTCACAAAATTGTAGTGTTGATTTGCAATTAAAAAAATTTTGGGAGCTAGAAGACTTGCCCAAAGGAAACAGTCTCACTAGTGACGAACGTAAATGTGAAGAAATATTTAAAAAATCTATTAGACGCGAATTAGATGGTAGGTTTTCAGTTCGCATACCTCTGAAAGAGTCAGCTGATTCGCTAGGTGACTCATACACGACAGCTTATAAACGATTTATTTCTTTGGAACAGAAATTACAGCATAGGCCTGAATTTAAACGAAAATATGTAGATTTCATGCGCGAATATCGTGAATTAGGTCATATGACTAAAGTTGATAACTTCAATCAGCCTTATTATTTTCTACCCCATCATGGGGTGTTCCGTGAAAATAGCTCGACAACTAAATTAAGAGTTGTTTTTGATGCGAGCTGCACGACTGATTCAAATAAATCGCTAAACGATATTCAATTCATATGACCTAAATTACAAAACGAAATTTTTTCAATTTTATTACGATTCAGGCAATATCAAGCGGTCGCATGCGCTGATATTGAAAAGGCCTATAGACAAACGCTTATTCAGTCCGACCAACGGAATTTGCAACTTATACTGTGGCGGGAAGATCCTTCAGATCAGATAGGTATTTTGGTAACGCGTCGTCTCCGTACTTGTGTATACGCTGCTTACATCAGGTAGCACAGGAATGCGATGATGAGGAGGTATCACGGGTTATTAGGGAAGATTTTTTCGTCGATGACCTATTGACTTCGAACGATGATCCTCAAACTTTAATTCGTATTTGCGAGAAAACGTCTAACACCTTGGCTCAGTATGGTTATTCGTTGCGAAAATGGACATTCAACCGTGACCTTCAAGCTTCGACGTCCTCAAAGGACTTAGCAATAGACGAACACACACAAACAAAAACGTTGGGGTTGGGTTGGCATAATCAAACCGATCAATTTTATTTTTCTACAAAATTAACGGAAGTAGATACGTCATCAATAACTAAACGTAAGATGTTGTCGATTATTGCACAAATTTATGACCCTTTAGGGCTTTTAGCACCCATTGTTATTGTAGCAAAGGTACTTCTGCAAAGTCTGTGGCTAAGTAAAATTGACTGGGATGACCGGCGGGCTGATTATCTAATTAGAAACCGCCTAGCGACCGGTCGCAGTTCACAGATGAACGTAATACATTGCTACTTTTCTTTGGGGTAAAAAAAAACATACCAAAGAAAAGTAGCAATGGATGTCAAATGCAACCGGTCGCTAAATAGTTTATTTTTAGATAATCAGGGTGCCGGTTCCTAACGACGTTTTATTAAAATTTTGTAAATTCGTCGATTCAATTAAACAATATTTGCACACTATTGAAATTCCGCGATTTGTTAGAAATATTAACGGTAAACGATTAGAATTACATATATTTTCGGACGCTTCACAGGAAGCCTACGGAGCTTGTGCATATGTTTGCACAATAAACGAAAATTCAGTCTTAGTTCACTTACTTTGTGCAAAAAGCAAGGTAGCACCTTTAAAAACAATCAGTGTTCCAAAATTAGAGCTGTGTGGCAGTTTAATTAGTGCACGACTGTATAAAATGATAATCGATTCTCTTTCACTAAAATTCGATAATGTTTATTTTTGGACCGACTCAACTATCGTTATTGGATGGTTGCGTATGTCACAACATTTACTAAAAACCTTCGTGCAAAATCGAGTAACAGAAATCAATGATTTAACTAGCGATGCGTTATGGTTACACGTAGAAAGTCAAAATAATCCAGCTGACTTAGTGTCAAAGGGCCTTAATGTTAGCGACCTTAAAAATAGTAATTTGTGGTGGCACGGTCCTACTTATTTACATTCATCGGACTGGACGCCTAATAATCAACTAACACCTGTTTGTAAAAACTTGCCTGAATTAAAATGTAAAACCGTAAATACATTGTGTATTAATCCGGAAAATATATTCGACTTTGAAAGATTTTCATCATACAATAGGTTGATACGTACAGGTGCATACTTACTTCGATTCATTCATAACGCACGCAACAAAGAAGCGCGCAAAACCGGTTGTTTATTAAGCACCGAGTTAACTCAGTCTGAGCAGTTGTTGGCACGCTTCGCCCAAATGCAATCGTTTCCTTCATTGTATAATTGTTTAATAAAAAACGGATCATTAAAAAATTGTAAGGAAGCTAATAAGGTTTTAGGTTTAAACGTATTTTTAGACGAACAAAAATTAATTCGTGTAGGTGGTAGATTAAGTAATGTGTCTACATTTAGTCACAGTAAACGGCACCCAATATTATTATGTAGTAAAAGTCGGCTTACCATGCTTTTGTTTCAATATCAACATGCGAAATTGCTTCATGCTGGACCGCAACTCCTGTTATGCACTATACGTGAAAGTTGGTGGCCGTTAGCTGGTAGGAATCTTGCGCGGAAAATCGTACATCAGTGTGTCGTTTGTGCACGCTGGCGAGGTAATATTGCTAAGCCTATAATGGGTGATTTACCTGCTGAACGCTTAGAGGCTAGCTTCCCCTTTCTCCGCTCAGGGGCGGATTTTGCAGGACCAGTTTTTATATTAAATCGAAAGGGTCGTGGTGCAAAATTGGTAAAAGGCTACATTTGCCTATTTGTTTGTTTCGTGACAAGATGTATTCACTTAGAACTTGTAAGTAGCTTGTCTTCAGACGATTATATACTTGCTTTAAAACGTTTCATTTCAAGGCGGGGAAAGCCATTAGAAATATTTTCCGATAACGGAAAAAACTTTGTCGGAGCGGAAAAAGAATTTCCGCTTTTATCAGAACATAATCGTAATAAAGTTATCGATTTAGCCGCTAATGATGGCATAACATTTAGATTCATACCTCCATACGCTCCTCATTTTGGTGGCCTTTGGGAAGCGGGGGTGAAATCGTGTAAACATCACCTTAGACGCATATTAGGTAATTCGAAACTAACATACGAGGAATTTGGTACGGTATTGGTACAAATCGAGGCCGTCCTAAATTCCCGTCCCATGTCTTCTCTTTCCACAGACCCTTCAGATTACCTACCCCTTACTCCTGCCCATTTTCTCATCGGCCGACCTTTAACCGCTCCAGCTGCAGCAGACATCACAGGCGTGCAGACTCATCGCTTGGCACGCTATGATCGGGTGGAACAGCTGCGTCAAAACTTCTGGAAGCGCTGGTCATCCGAGTACGTGACGGATCTTCAAGTTCGCATGAAGTGGAAGACCAATGTAAGCGATATCAAACTCGAGAGTCTCGTTTTACTCAAAGAAGAGCATCAACCCCCTCTCAAGTGGCGTTTGGGAAGAATTGTACGAGTTTTCCCTGGGAAAGATGGAGTAGCACGAGTAGCTGAAATTCGAACATCAACGGGGACAGTGCAGCGAGCATTTTCAAAGATATGTCCGCTCCCTGCACAAGAAGAGGAATCTTCATCAGCCCAGTCGACACCAACGACGAGCCCTACGACTAAGACGACCTCATAATCCAAAACCTAGACAAGTCCACAAACGATTATAATTTGGAACCTAGGTAGAAGCTTCCAAGGCCGGCGGTATGTTGGCGCCATCTAGCGACTACAGAATCAAACGGAGCTGCTGAACGGTCCGCAATGAATTTCCATTCATTCGATCCCCATTCGGTCCATAAACTGCAATTCGTTCTTTTGTATTCATTCACTCTCTCTCACTGAACCTAACTGCTTGCTTATGTACAAAATTTCGAAAATAAAACGTATTTATTTTGACCTGATAGTATATGTTCTTCAACCCAAAAAACCTGAGCTAGGAACAGGTACCTAATAACTAGACGTCATTCATACAGACACAAAAGTTGGGTTAAGAATCAATACGGTAGGTAGGTATCTAAGTAGGTACTTTTATTAGGTGAATTAGTTTAGTTGTTTATTACTTATTTAAAAAGACACCCCGCCTGTCACCTTTTATAACTTGAACAGGATGATAGATAACATTAAAATATGTAACTTTGCGAGGTTTTAAGAAGCTTCATTAAGCCATTAAATTACCTTTGTTTTTTTTAGAATATACGATGTCTTCGGAGATTCAGATCGCATGTTGGTGAAAGAAGATTTGCAGCAATTCAAGTATTTAGAGAGAGTTGTCAAAGAGACACTGAGGCTCTTTCCTCCAGGGCCCTTCATCATCAGAAAAGTTGAAGAAACTTTAAAATTACGTAAGTATTTACTCTGCTTCAGCTTGGGCAAAAATTCTTTTGTATGTCCGTCCGGCGGATGTCTGTCCGTTTGTTCTCCTCTACAGGTCGCATTTCTTAACCGATTCTTGTGAAATTTTGTGAGCAGGTTCGATAATTATATATTTTTTTTTAGAAAACGCAAAATCACAAAAGTTCATCAATCAAAACATTTCTGGCCAATATTCGAAATTTGAAAAGAAATAGGTCCCTTCCCAACTAGCACACTAGTGAAAAATGCAGCTTTCCTTAAAGCTCCAATGTCTATAGGGGTGGCATAAGGGAAAAATGCAGCTTTCCTCAAAGCTTCAATGTCTATAGGGGTGTCATAAGGGAGACAGAATTAGGCACAGGTTCGATAACAGCTAAAATCATAGCTTTGACCGCAGAAAAAACCTAAGGTATTTTTGTGACACCTTATGGCACCATTAACTGCACAATAGTCAGATTTTTAACTATTTTGCCACTTTGACTCGCATAATGGTTTCGCATAGCATTTCAGACCACCATTGACTGCATTGTAGTTATAATTGCATATTTATTGACACTTTTAGTTGCATTACGGTCCCGCGTGGCATACTTCACCACCCTGTTCTGCATAGGATAGGAAATTGTGACTAATTTACTTCTTGCGGTTTCTGTTATGCCTGTGAGGTAAAATTAGCTCCTAAGCTCGTAAAAATCATTTTTATGGAACTATTATGGAGTCTGCAGTGCTTCATGATAGAAAATAATAGCTTGAGCAATATTTGTTTTTATCCGACTTCAAAAAACCCGGCCAAGTAAGTGTCGGGCCACGCGCAGTAAGGTTCTGTTTTTGGAAAATGTACTATTATATCTCGAAAACTCGTTACTATATCTCGTTCAAAACAATTTTCGTTGAAAGTGTTCATTAAGATCTATAGCAATATACATATATATATATATTTTTATTTTTCACTCTCTAATTTGAAAAGTTAAGTTCTTTCAAAGGGTAGACTTTGAGAAAAAAATTTCTGAGAAACCTCGATGTCATTTTTGAAGACCTATAGATAGACACCGAACGTATTGATTTAACGAAAAGAAAAATTTTGTTTCAGTTCCATGTTTGAGGAGACCCCTTAACTTTTTTATTATTTTTATTTTTGTATAAAAATCGTAAAGCGGTTTACATAATACATCTACCTACCAAGTTTCAACTGTGTAGTCCTAATATTTTCGGTTATTGACTGTGCCATACGGATGGACTGACAGACAGACAGACATGACGAATCTATAAGGGTTCCATTTTCGCCATTTAAGCTACGGAAACATAAAAAGAGGTTATCAGTTTTTATTTATATTAATTATGCTTTTTATCTTCGAGTCGGAATTATGCCTTCTATCAAATTGAGCTTAAAGGTATTTAAAAAACATAGAACCGACTTCAATAAAGTTGGAGGCGTTTTTATTTAAACATTTTTTATTTTAATTATTTCTCGTCGTATTTTCTTGAAAATTAATATGAACAAACTTTTTTTTGACGATTAATTCTTAAAGTTACGAACTATAGGTAGGTGCATTGCCCTCGAAGTAGATTTTTAGAGATCATAAATAGTATAACAGAAGAATTTATTGGCATAATACCTACTACATTTTTTTATCAATCAAACAATTATTTAAGCAATGGTTTCCGGCATTGATTGCAGATCCCTAAATTATATTTATTATATTATGCTGCAGTGCAGGTGCGAACTTTATATCACATCAAATTCACACTCTAGGTTATAATATCCACTTTATTGGACATTATATGGAGGTATAAGTTCTAGAACAAAGAAATTTGCAGCTTAGTTGGATCTAGGAGTTTCTGAACAGTGATTATTGTCACCAAAATCTGCAAAAGAGGGCTACAGTAGCGAAAACTAGAAACCAAGGCTGCAATAATATGACGCCATTTTCTGAGGCAACTTATTTCATCTGTTCATATATTTCTGTTTATTTAAACACACGGGTCACACGGCACAGTTAAGTATGATCGCAAACAACATGTTATCATTAAATATCCATAAATAAATATAATTCAGTGTGGTACTTTTATATTTATTTATTTATATTTATTTATTCAAAAAAATACTTACCGGCTTACAGAATATTCCAAAACGCCAGTAAGCTTAATCTAACAATAATATAAATGAATTAATTAAAGTTTACCACAATTACAAATACACTAACAATATAATAATAAAAAAAAACAAATGTCAAATAATAATAATAATAATAAACATGCAATAAAAAATAAAATTCTAAATAATGTCCAAAGAAAATGGAATAACAATAAGATTTAAAAAAAATACTATAAAACAAAGGGTCTACTACTAATCCAAATTAAGATTTATAATGTCAACAACTAAAATTAGGTAATTCTAAATTGGTAAACATACCATAAAGTTAATATACCTACGGAATAGAGGAACAAACATGAGCTGTCAATCGAAACCCAAATTGATTTACATTTGTGTGTGTATTTTTTTTATGTATAAGTCTCAGTGATGTAATCTTGTCACTATTGATATAAATATCGATATCGATGGTATTAATTAACAGCCATAGATTCAAAATAAATGGGATAGAATTTTGCACGGGTGTACTATAATTACGATTTTGAAATGAACTATGACTATTAGAAAAAGATCAGAAGATATTTAAAATCATTTATTTAACATAAAAAAGATAAGAAGATATTTAGAATCATTTATAATATTAACACATGTTGAAATGAAACTTTGTAGGAATACTTCTAAAAACAAATAAACACGTATTTCATGTAACGTAAATAAACAAACAAATAAACTCAACCCCTTAGGGGATAAATTAACCGAAAAAATCATCAATCAATCAATCATGTATGTCATTATTGAGGTTTTATAGAATGTTGATTGCGAAAATGGCATTTATTTTTGGGCTTCTTTTTCCTTGGCGTCAATTCTGGTCGGAAAGAAGGCGATGGTGGTGACTGTTGCAATAGCGGAGGTGTAGATCTAGAATTCGATGAGGTTGGTACATATGTGAATGCCTTTGGTACAAAGGCTAAATATACAATACGCCTGCGAGGTATAGGCTTTATATTGACCTGTAACAAAGACAGAAATGAGTGACTATTGAGTGAGTTAGTGAAGTTGCTGCTATTAAAAGTGAAGCTGAAATTGCAGTTGTAATACTTACTTAGAAACAAAATAGTATTATTATTTTATAGTATCATTTTATCAATGCTTACCGGAACAAACTTAGATGGAACTGCAATTTTTTTCAAAATCCACTTAACCCCTCGCATCTGGAAATATTTTTCCTCAAAATGCTTACTGCATAGATGAATAATATGTATCTAAGTTGGTAGGAAATCTGACTGAAATATAGTTAAATTACTTATGATGGTATTCTAATAGTCAGAAACTGATACCTATGGATTGGCCTAAGTAAAAAAGTCTGGAACGGGTAGGAAAATATAGACGATTCAAAAGTACTTAATAATTAAGTTTATTTGAATAAAGCTTATTTGACTTTGACTATCTTAAATGGGATTACATTCCAAGATGAATAATAACTAAACATCATATAAGTACTTTTAAAACAGTGAAACATATTCGTTTACCGTGTGATGCGGCGTGATAGACAATCGAAAAAAAAATCGATAACTTTATGCAGCCCTACTGTAAAATGAAAATTATTTCTTTATACAAAATATTCGTTAATTTTGCATTTTGTCTAGCCGATCTTTGCTTCTTACAAAAATGAGTGTTTACAGAAGAGAATTATCACGCTCAGTGTTAAAATTTCGAAACGTATTGGCAAAAATAAACACAAAGTTAGGCGGGGTCGATTTGGAGTAATTTACCTGTGAAATGAACATTTTTCTGGGTTATTTCGATGTGTTGTACAACAATCAATCACTGAACAGGACACCATGTTTCCGAAGCATTATTTCGCAAAAATGTCCACGATTTCAAGAAATATTGGAAATATTTTCAGAACTCAAATTCTCAGCGGGCTGATAAGTGCTGACAAACTGTCAATCAGTTGCGAAAAAGAGTTCTGCACGTCATAATCACGCATCTCTTTTTATCACACATTGTTGCTGTTTAGTGACATCTCGCTTGCTCAGCCCTTTGTTACTCTATTCCGCTAGGTAATATTAACTTTATGAAACATACACAAGATTTAAATAAATGTCAACTTTACAATATTTACAATAGCTATGTCAATGAAAATGTTACGTCAGTCGCATAATTTATTATATTATTATGTCAGTCAATATGCACGTCATTCAAATAAAAATGGAATTTATTAATGATATGTCCTAATTGGTCAAAGAAAATGTCAATGTCATTGTGCTGGGCGAGCAAGTCTCCTATACAGCGCAGTGCGCGTGTGGTGGGCGCATTCTTGGCGCGCTTAGTGCGCGTCGTCGGCGGGGCCAGCAGTCGCGGCCTGCGGCGCGGCGCGATTAGACCATCCGCATCCCGAGGAATATTTCTGGGAACCATCAGCCGTATTTGTTCCAATATTTCCGGACTATCTACTTTGTGGTGTATGATAGACAGATAGTGTTTCAACAGCAGCATTAGTCTTCTGAGTTTCAGGGTCTCCATATCCACCATACCCGAAACAAACATTGACGGATAAAGATACGGGTAATAACCATAACGTTGTTTGTAGAGCCAGCGTGCAAACTTGCGTTGAATTTTTTCCACTAAAAGAGCATATTTATCCTCATATGGATCCCAAATCACAGCGCCATATTCTAATTTGCTCCGAACGTATGCAGTGTATAAAACTACTGCAACCTTCGGGTTGTCAAACTGGGCCGCGGTTCTTATAACAAAGCCCAACATTTTACTAGCCTGTTTGCAGATTATTGTTATATGCGTATGAAAGTCAAATTCTGTATCTATTTCTAAACCTAAATCTC
Organism: Agriphila tristella; assembly: GCA_928269145.1. Taxonomy (NCBI): domain Eukaryota; kingdom Metazoa; phylum Arthropoda; class Insecta; order Lepidoptera; family Crambidae; genus Agriphila; species Agriphila tristella. Next base: position 20,362,984 of record OV743436.1, on the reverse strand, counting down.
TAATATTACTCACTCTTTCCAATGGCGCGTCAGATATATAGTAAGTTGCATGTAGCGGCAGTCGCTTGCGACTACATGTGATAACTTTACATTTGTCACTGTTGAGGGGAAGATGGTTATCTTGTCTTCAGTCCCAAACAGAGTCTATATCCTTCTGTAACATATTAGTGTCACCAACATCCGCAATACTCAAACTCAGCTTGAGATCATCAGCAAAGAGAAGACACTTTGCTTCTTCCACACGCTTCGGAAGGTCATTGACAAAAATCAGGAACAATGTGGGCCCTAACGTACTCCCTTGACTCACTCCTGACCTTGTGTAGTATACTTCAGACTCATACCCATTCAGTCTTACATATTGACACCGATTGTTGAGGTAACAAGCCATTAATTTTAGTAGACATGGTGTAAAGCCTATTGTTGCCAATTTTTGCAACAAGATGTCATTATCGACAAGATCAAAGGCTTTTCTAAAATCAAAATAGGCCACATCCACCTGATGACCCCTATCCATCTCAGCAGCAACGTAATCTACATGTGAAACAAGATTTGTTGTGGTGGAGCGAGCCTTGCGGAAACCATGTTGGCTGTCGTGTATTAAATTACCTATTTGACTGCTAATTTGGTTGTTCAAGATGATTTCAAAAATTTTGGCAAAAACTGATAACACTGCAATCGGTCTGAAAGAAGGTACATCTGTGGCACCCACGCTCTTTGGAACTGGAGTAACGCGTGATAATTTCCATCTCTCAGGATAAGTACCTTTGCTGAGAGAGAGATTGAAAATGTGTAGTAGTGGTACACTAAAAATACCCACACAGTCTCGTGCCAAAAAAACTGGGATACGATCAGGACCCTCCGAAGAACGTGGCTTAAGACGCTTCACAGCCTGCTTTAGGTCATCTTCATCGACCAATGAGACCGATATAAACGTGGAATCTGATAGAGAGTGAGCAGCGCGAGCAGCATCAACGTGGTCTAATCGGGGAACCTCCGTACGAAACACAGAGCTGAAATATTTGGCAAAACAGTTCGCTGCTTCCTGGCCCTGTACATCAACTCCATCATAGGAGTAGGTATCTACACATTGCCGGTGTTTTTTCTTATCTTTTATGTAATTCCAGAATTGCACTGGATCATCAATAATCTTGTTTTGAATATGGTTTACGTGTCGCCGATACTCGATATCAATAAGGTTTTTTACATGCTCTCGATAGTATTTAAAAAGCTCTTGATTGAACTCCTTGCCCTCTTGTTTATATCGTTTTAGATGAAAATATTTCTGCTGAATATTTTTTATTATCTCCGCCGTAAAAAATGTCGGATACGTGTACCGACTGTCGTTAGCCGAATGTTTTTTAATCGGGACAAACTTTTTTATACAGTCATATAACTTACTGTAAAATAGTTCAACAGCAGAGTCTACGTCTGCCATTGCTAATAGATCCGTCCAGTCTGTGTTCACTAGTTCCATATATACACCGTGCAGATCGCCTTTACGCCAGTTGAAATCAGGGCCCAATGCAGATGATTGCATGGGCGGAGACACAGAATTCGCAACCCGTGCATGACGTGGGAATTGAATATCTACTTCGAGGGCAGGGTGATGTTTATCAAGGTGAACTAACGGATCATGACTAATGGTAACGCTAATATCGTCGATCTCAAGATCACTCAGCACTAGATCTAACATGACACCACGATTATTGAACACGTTATTATGTTGTTTTAGCAAACAAAAGTCACAAAATAAATTGAAGTGCATTTTGACATTAGCGCTACAAGAGTTTAAATTGAAATCACCTATGATTAGTGTATCTAAGTCAGAGTAAGTACAGATTGCGTCTTCAATACATGTCAATACATTTAAATATTGTTCATCATTATAACTAGGAGGAAGATAGACAACACAACACAAACATTTTACATCCTTATTACTAACAATAGCCAACAAGAGTTCCTTGTCGGCAGTCAGATTTGCGATATTATTAATAATACGCACAGAATAACAGTCACGAACTGCAAGCAAAACACCTCCCCATCCGACGTCTCCAGCTCTGTCTTTTCGCACCACTGTGTACCCAGGGGGAAACAGTTTACCATTACACACAGAACTTGTTAAAAATGTCTCCGTTAAGGCGATAATATCAAATTTATTTTTCAGTACGTTATTTTGAAATACACTAGTCTTCGACCGCAGGCCTCGTACATTTTGGTAAAACAGATGAACTTTTTTTAATGATGACTGTCTATTACGTTTGCCTCTCTTTGGATCGAAAGTTATGATTTTGGCGCCAAGGCTTAACACATATACCTTCGGCCCAGCTAGTTGCACACATGACAGCATCTGCAGAATTTAACGGTACACCTAGCTTAAAGGAGGCATAACGCCCCCGCGCTTTTAATTCCTCTACGGTGCAGATATCGCTACCACAGATAGATTTAAGATGGTCGCAAACCTGTTGAACTAAAATACCCTCCTGGACGTAGTAGAGATGAAGATACTTCCATTTTTCAGCGGCTCGCAGCGGAGTAGTACCAGGAGCAGCAGTACCCCTCAGCATTCCAGGATGGGAGGCGCGTGTTCGTTTTCGTGCTACTTCCACCCATTCATTCTTGTCGTCTACTTGGCCATCGTTTAATGGAAAAACTGAAGAAACCGAAGCAGAAGGCGCTTCTTGCGTGGACTTGGGAGAGATTGGCGGGGCTACGGATGGTGATATTTTTGCACCCTGTTTTCCTATACCAGGTTGTTTCTGCAGCTGTTTATTCTTCGTGTGAGTAGGAGTGTTATCATTTCTAGACGGAATGCTGTTCACAGCCACATTCAATCGAGGTTCGTTATTTACAGTCACTTTGGAGTCATATTTTCGATTAAATTCCTCGAATTTTTCGGTTAATAGGTCAATTTTACCATTATATACTTATCAAAATTAAGATAAAATATTTTGACCCGCAGTTACAAATTAATTAGATTTTCGTAAAATCTTCAATAAATTGAGGGCCCATTAGTTTTATTCCAAAAACACCATACACGTTTCACAGTCAATTAAATTTGCCAATGTTTATCACCTAAACAAGCCGCGTAACTCAAATATAGTTACACTACAGTTCCACCATTTTATCATTTCACTACACGATGTCAGCCATAATTATATAAAAACATCTTACATGTTATAGAACTTAAATACATTAAAAACAAAAAAACTGACTTCAAAAAAAACCTGCCTCTAAAAAGCAAGAAATAATATTCAAATCATTAGATATGCATTATCATCGTTATAATAACGTCTATTGAAGTCGGGTGGGGTACGAACGTACCGTAAGTACAACTTCCTTTTTTTATTCTAAAATCCCCACCCGACTTCAATAGACGTTATTATAACGATGATAATGCATATCTAAAGATTTGAATATTATTTCTTGCTTTTTAGAGGCAGGTTTTTTTTGAAGTCGGTTTTTTTGTTTTTAAACAATTTTTTATTTATTTATTTTTAGTGTAAGTACCTTCTGTATTAGGTAATGTAGGTAGGTATATTATTTAGGTAGAAAATTCAGCTAAGCCAAACGTGAGATAATCGCGGAGAAACATACTATATACAGGTCAAACTGAGAACCTTTTTTTTGTAATCGGTTAAAATGACTACACTAAAGGTATCCCCTCTCCAACACAAAAAACTTCATCTAATTCAGTTCATAAATAACAAAGTCGTCAAGGTAGTTGATGCAAAATCATAGTATTTACAAGATTACTTGAAAACTACTGGACCGATTTGAAAAAAAATTAAATGGGACCATTTCGCAAGCAAACTCAATCGAACAAAAAAAGAATCATCAAAATCGGTCCATAAATAACGGAGATCCGCGCGAACATCGATAAAAAAAAAAAAAAACATACAATCGAATTGAGAACCTCCTCCTTTTAATGAAGTCGGTTAAAAATCACGAAACTTCCCAAAGAAAGTAGCAATTTTAACTCAAAGCTGTAATTTACGCTTTGGAGTGAATGAAATAAATGAGTAGATCTGACGTTCATTCATTCAATTGGTGCCAATAGGGTTGTTAAAGAGTGAAAATAGCGGTTGTAAGAAATTACATGCGCTATTATGAAACTCTACTGGATCTATTAAAATAAGTTCCAAAGTCGCCCCTTTAGATCTAAAGCAGCTGCAAAAGGGTTGCATAGCGCGCTATGCAACTAACTCTTGCAGCTTATAACTGTAATTATATACGCTATATAGGTCTTAAGCAGACGTCTTGTGCTAGTTGGGTTGTGACTTTGTTACAGAACCTAAGACTAGGACTGCGTACATTATTTACACAGTATAGATAGATACTTAGTAGTTGCAAAAAATAATCTATATATAACTTTAGTTATTTAAAAAAAATATTATATTTGAGTTACTTTTTAACGCGAGGTCTACAGCTCACGGAGCCACTAGTTGATATTTTATATTTTGTTTCTATGCGCACTATTGTAAACATTTAATATTTTATATCGGTACCTCAGGAACAGTACTTTTTCTGGATGATGAACAAAATGTATGTTTGCGTCTCAACTAAATTATTTACCAATATAACATAACAAGAAATAAGAATACTAGTAGGTTTCGCATACAATGTTTCAGGAGACGTTTGACGTTTGCTCACGTGGTTCGTTGGTTCAATTTCATAATATTAATTAATAACTTTTTTTTCCTACAGCGTCCGGTAGGGAGATACCAGCAGGCTCTGGTGTGGTAGTATCCATCTGGGGGATCCATCGGGACCCCAAGTACTGGGGTCCCGACGCCGAGAAGTTCGACCCCGACCGCTTCCTGCCAGAGAGGTTCAACCTGAAACATTCCTGCAGCTATATGCCTTTCAGTCAAGGACCCAGAAATTGCATAGGTAAGTAATTATAATATATTGTCGACAAAGGAGAAGGTCCAGAAAAAAACCCAGAATTTTACGAGATCTATGAACGAAAGACCGAAAATTAAAAAGTCGAATGGTTGTTTGGCCGTAAGTTTAAAATCACGAAAGGACATTTTACCTAAAAGACTAAATCCCGAAGCTTAAAAAACCGAAGGTAAAATTGAGGGTTACACGCCAGCGGTCGGTCCTGCCTGGCACTTCGCCAGCAGCTGCCGTGGCACGCTCGCTTCGCTCTCTCAGCTCGTGCGTTGTTGATCGCAATGGAACCTAACCTCCTCCTCGCTCGCTACGCTCGCACGTCGTCGCACATAATAGACTAAACAGACTTTCGGGATTTTGGTCAAGTTTTTGTCTAACGGATATCGACATTTAGGATTGTCGGTGTTTTGTGCGTCGATATTTCGGTCTTATGTGTTATGAATTTTCGGAATTTTATATACATGCCCAAATTCGGTGAGGTTTGAAATAATTTGAATGAATGAATGAATGAATGAATGAATGAATGAATGAATGAATGAATGAATGAATAAAACTTTATTTGGTTACTTACAAACAAAATGGTTTACAAAAACAATCGCTTATAAAATACTTAAACGCATTCTAAATTACTTAGGTATAATTATGTAATGGTAACCAAAAAGGCAACCAGCTCAGCTAACAATATCATGACCACTTAGGATCACGACGCTGATTTTCAGCTGGGCCTGAAATAGAGATACACGAAAAGGAATAACAAGAACGGTGGTTTTATAGTAATACATACTTTTGCATGCATAAAAACGTAAATAGAACGGTGATTGTGCGAGTGTTGATAGATAAAAGATGTGTAGGTAATGTAATAATAGATATGTAGGTACCTAGAGATTGATAATGATAGATTTAAGATATTTTGAATTAATAATACATAGATATGACTTTTTATAAATCATAGAAATGTACTGCAGCCGTCTTTTTGTTGTGACAGAATTAGTTCTTTAAGTCGTTTACGAAACAGTACCACACTACTCAACTTACGAAATGGTGGAGGAATGTCATTCCAAATCTTGGCTGCTGCGTATTTAAAACTTCCTTTAAAAGCTGTTGTTTTGTGGCTTTGTATGTTAAGTCGACCAAGGCGATTCTGAGCAGACCAAGTCAACTTGTACCACAAGTAGATTGGTTTACGAGTTGTAATAATACCAAACAAGAGAGATGCCAAGTGGATGTAACGTCTAGATGACATGTTTAGAATATTATTATTATTAAGATAGGGTGAGACATGGCTCCGAGGGGGAATTTGGAAGCAAAATCTTGAACACGCGTTCTGCACACGCTGAATCAACATTTTTGTTTTTGCCAACAAACGTGGACCATAAACTGAGTCAGCATAATTGAACTTTGATAAAATGAGAGATTCAACCAAACGGATACGTAAATCAACACTCAAATATTGCCTTATTGAATAAAGAACTTTAAGTCGATAAAAACAATTTCGAGCGATCTCGACTATATGTGAGTGAAAACGAAGCTCGCCATCAAAAAGCAAACCGAGGTTTCGAGCTTCCGTCACATATCTCACAGGTGAACCATTAAGTGTTACTTGAGGGGCGAATAGTTTAACTTGAGCTACCTGTTTTTTGGAACCAAAAATCATATACTTTGATTTAGCAGGATTGAGCATTAGTGAGTTACGATGAGACCATTCACTTATTCTTTGCAAATCTTCATTTAGCAAAGCTAGAGTTGAACCTATTTGATTAGGTTTGCAAGATATATAAATTTGCAGGTCGTCTGCATACATATGGAATTTACAATTTTTTATATGTTCAATTACATCCGTAACATAAAGTATGAAAAGCAAAGGCCCAAGGATAGATCCCTGTGGGACACCTCTATTAACTGTCAGAGTAGAGGATTTGGCAGTAGTACCATCATCATTACTAAATGAAACATATTGCGATCTATTACTTAAATAACTATGGAACCATTTTATAGCGGTGCTATCAAAGCCGTAGTAATTTAGCTTGGAAAGTAACAGGGAGGTGTTAATTGTGTCGAAAGCGCGAGAGTAATCTAAAAGTACTAATATAGTTACCATCCCGTTGTCTTGTGCTTCCAAAATATTACTTGTTACATCAAGTAAGGCAGTAGTAGTACTATGATTCTTTCTAAAACCAGACTGTGCTAAAGGAAGAATATTATTGCGTTCAAGGTATTCGGTAATCTGTATGCAAGCAATTTTTTCTAAAATCTTAGAGAGACAGGGAAGAAGACTAATAGGTCTGAGGTCTTTACAACTTGCTGGGTTGTTGTTTTTTGGGATTGGTCGGATAATAGCAGTTTTCCAGAAATCTGGGAACGTGTAAGAAAGTAAAGATGAGTTAATAATTGAAGTTATGGTATCTAGCGTATGAGGAATAGTTAGCAGTAACATGTCTAATGATATCTTATCTACTCCAAGGGCGTTTGATTTCAAGCTCTTAATAGCTTTAAGTATATCAGAATTACTGATTTGTTCGAACTTAAAAGTAGAGTCTCCGAGACGATGCCATTCGAAGTAGGTCAGCGTCGACAATTCATTTTTTTCATTATTGGGTAAATCTAAAAACTGTTTGTTAATTTCGTCAGGACATGGAAGACCAGGTGGGAGTCCAGTATCCTTTTTTGAAGGCAAAACATGATCTTTAAGGTTCTTCCACAAGGTTTTAGGATCATTGATTTTACTATTGATGTGATATCTGAAATAGGCCCCCTTTTCATTATGTATTGCTGAAATTACAACTCTTTTAAATTCTTTATAATATAGACGATGTTCTTTCTTTTTTGTTTTCAAACATTTAGCATGAGATTCATTTCTAAGCCTAATCATTAACTTTACATTTTCAGTTATCCACGGGTAAAACTGATGTTTGATTAAAACTTTCTTAACAGGAGCATGTTTATCAAATAAGTACAGTAAGTATTTACTAAATGCAACTACCTTAGCATTCATGTCTTCCAACGGTATTATAGCATCCCATGGAATAGCTGTCAAATCGGCATTGAATTCAACAGAGTCTATATCTTTTAAAGGACGGTATGTTATGTACTTAGGAGGCGATCTATGTTTTCTAAAATTGAAAGTACAAGTCACAAGAGCATGTAAAGATAATTTGCTGCTTATAACATCTACAGACACATTTCTGACCTTAGCATCGGTACAAATGATGTCGATTAAAGATTCACTGGTTTCTGTAAAATGGGTTGGAGAATCCACAACCTGCTCTAAATTCATTAACTCAATAAATTCCAATAATTTTCGTCTCTCTGTACTGTCAGAGAGGAGATTAATATTAAAGTCACCTAACAAAATAACTTTATCAGAATAAGAAAAAGAATTAATCGAATCCGTGATTGCACTCAAGAAAAGATCCACATTCACCCAATGAGGACGATATGCTGTCCCAATTAAAATTTTTATACCATTTACATCAATCCGTACCCACATTTGTTCAACTTGCGGTGCCTCAGGGTGAACACAGTTACGCGCAAAAATACCCCTGCGAATATAGAATGCGACGCCACCGCCGCGGCCTCCACGCAGATGAGCAGGACGCGGGACGCTGCGAAGTACATAGCCAGGAATACGTGGAGCTTTACCTTCTTCACCCGGACGAAGCCATGTCTCGTTAACCGCTAGGACATCAATAGACCGCTGTGTTACTGCCACTATGAATTCCTCATGGTTTTTCCCCAAAGAGCCTGGATTATAGATGCCAACCTTGAAGTGCTTGTTAGGGAGCATTACTAAAAAGAGATGGATGTTTAATAGTTTTAAGACAAAGTGAGCAATAGATATATTCCAGTATAAAATTTCCGATAAATGAGACCAGACTCGTTTGAAGAATCAATCTAAAGAAGAATATCTTAAATATTATATAGTTAGTCAATATGATGTAAGGCAAACGCAGCATCATGATACTACTGTGTCCATTCAGTACAACAAGTGCCAATTTAATGAACCGAGGTGTATGTTTCCTGATGAGCAGCAAAATGCTTACAGAGTATAATGTCAAGAAAAAATATATTTTAAACTGATACTAATATATAGTGATAATAGTGGCAGCGGTAGAGTATATATGTTGTACATAAGGAAACAGTAAAAAAGGTGTACACCAAACATATCATCCCACCAGCCAATGATTTCCCTGGTGTGATTAATAGTAAATAGTAGAGATAATAAGCACACAGTCTGCAATTAGAACAATAGGTTAGCCAACAAAGGAAATTATAATTTGTGTAGTGGTAAGATCTGTCCAGTTTAGTTAACAAATTTATTTCTCCCTTGGAATTAATTGAGGTAATTATTTTGTAAAAGTGGCAATAAATTAACATTTTATAAATCAGATCAGTTATGAAACAATGGGAGTAGCAGTTGGCACTAAAGGTTGTAATAACATTCACTTCATAGTTATCTATTACCATAGATATGATAAAAACACAATAGAGTGCTACTTTACAGATTAAAATAATAATGAGGCATAGATAATTATTTGAATTATTGCCAAGGACACATTGAAAACCAAGCCTTAAATCATACTTAAAGGCACTATCATCCATGTATTCGTTTAACCAATCGATAAAATATGATGTGATCGTAGGCAAATCAATTAATAAGTAAAGATTGCAAATATAACAAAAAACAGAGTAATAACACACAGTACTAAGTCTATCATACATGAGAGCGAACTTATCCGTGTTTTTGTATAAGATGATGACATACAACAAATACATGGATGTGATGTGCTGGGTAGTGAAACGAATTTTAGATAATGATTGTAGGTACCATACGAAACACAAAAACAATTATTTGCAATATCAATTAACCTCAAACATGCAATATGAACTCCCTGAGTTAATGAGTTGAACAGACATTTATGACCAGATAAATTACACAATAACACAAAAAAGGCACACAGATACCAATTCGATTGATTGTAAAATATACTAGAACCATTAAAAAGATTGCTTTTACTGTAATTAATTATTTTAAAAAGATTGCTTTTACTGTAATTATTCAGAAGAAAAACTGTAGGCAATATCAATGTGTAAATTATAAGTTCCAAGAAAAATATCATTCTAAAGGATGGTTGGCTGAATGAAAATAGTAAAACGTAGTGTATATAGCAGTCGTTATAAGCGTGCAGCATGTCGTATGACAATAAAAATAACAAATAAATGAAAAAGTAACATCTAACATAAAATAACACTACCCCTATGGAGTCAAATATGGTAATTATATGGTGAAATTTGTAGTAATAATTCAGCATTACATACATTGTGTAGTGAAAATTTAAGTAATAATTCGGCATTACATGAAACAAATAAATCAGAAAGCAGTAACAGCAGAAGTTGTAAAATACACATGTTAAAGTGACATTATGTTTGCAATTATCTATGATATTGAGCATATGCAAATCACAATAAGTTTTTAACTTACAAATTAAGTTTATTCTAAAACCATGAGTCCAATTCTTGCTAGGAACACAGTGAAATATAAATCTTAGATCATACATAAAAGTTATCTTCTCTAAAATTATTGAAATACACCAATAGCACAAAGAAAGAATTGAAAGAGTATTGACGAAACATTCAACATTATTTTTGTGAAAGTTGAGCAAAAGTTTTTCGGTAAATAAATTGTACAGAACAAAAAAATAATAAAGGTCAAGGTAGCAACATTCAAAACTACTTAACCACAAAATAATACAACAATGGTCACTTTTTGTAAATGAGTTAACCAAAAAATTATGAGTGAATAAATTGCACAAATTAAGAAAATCAATCCAAAACCGAAGAAAAGATTGATAAAAATAAAAACAAAGATTACTAGCACCATCGCTAATGGCACATAAGATTGCAAAACATAAAATGCTTAGAAACATCCTACAATTAGAATAGGAATTACAAAAACAATATGTCTTATGAAAAGATTCCTTGCGATCCGCTAACAAAATAGGACCTAACTGCTTCAACCTCCAAAAACTTTACTTATATCGGAATCCTTCTGCAGGCGATGCCTGGGTGCCCCATGCTCCTTACGTACATAGACATTATTACCATTGCGCGTCCAAACATACTTCCACTGCATTCTTGTGGCCTCTAAGCGAGCTTTGTAGAATAGTTGCCTATTGTGTTTGGAGAGCCTTTCATTTACATAGAAAGGCACTGCAGGTGATGACAGACCCAGTTCTTCTGTGGTGGCTCCACGACGTACCCGTGCTGCCGCAATCAGCTGTTCACGCAGGGGGCGTCTTGTCAGGCGCACCACCAGTAGGCGCGGGCGAGTTCCCACAGCTTGTTCGGACCCTGCATTTGCATAGGGGCGTCGGCTAATCGGCCCAACCCGTTCAGCACTGACAACGTCTTGATTTCCGAGGGGGACACCAAGTTTCACGGCCAGTTTAAGTATTAAATGTATTGGATTTTCATTCTTTTCTTCCGGAATGCCTGCTATTTCTACATCATTGAGCAAAAGCTCTTGATCACGGTCATTGAGTTCACATCTGAGATCAGCTATTGTTTTTTCAAAAACAGAGACGTCACACTGCACCATTTCCTTTTGTTGTCTCTCAACGGACTGCACGCGTTCAAACAAATCATCAATTCGTTGGTTACTAAAGTTGAGTGCAGTAGTTATATTGGAGACTGCGCTTTTAAATTCAATCATTTCAGCACGTGATGCCATCATCTCAGTGCGCGAGGCTTTCATTTCCTCCCTCAATTCACGAATTTCGGAAATTATATCAGCAAGTTCAGTCAAATTTATAGGACTGCTCGGAGGAGATGCGAGAGTCTGAGCAAGGCGGTTACGCAATTACCATCAGCCTGCTCATCAGGTTTCTTGTTTGTGCATTCCTGACATTTCCAGTTTTTCTTATGTTCCACAGACATTGTATTGAGGAATCGCTTTTCACTCACATTAGCACATGTCAGGTCATAATGTTTAGAGCAGTGATTGCATTTGAGAAATGTACGTGTCTCAATTTTATTTTGACATTTCGAACATGAAATAACAGAGGTTGTAGTTGGCGCCATAATGTGCTCTGCCGTGCGCTCTTTTTGGAGTTGAGGTATGAGTCAAGATTGTTAAAATCTTAGTTTCTTGGTAGGATTTCCACCAGGGCGCAGTAAACATAAGTCGGAGTAGCCGTGGAGTCAATTTTCTTATTGAAAATGGCGTCGAACGAGGTTACCTCAGCCACACACATAAGGCTTCTGTTTTGACGATTACACACAAAGTGATAAAAACTTACAAGAGTTTAATAGACACTACCAACACTTATTATTTTATGATAAACACAAGATTTTAGGAAAAATCGCTTAAGAATCAACGTAATTTGCAAATTTTAATTACAAGACACCGTGCTTGTTCAATTTTTTTTTTTTTTTTTTTTTTTTTTTGGCTTGATATAACACTTGAAAAAAAGAACTTAGCGAATGTATAAAAAAGATTGATCCAATCACGAATTTAAACTCCGTGGATTAATGGTTGCGCTAAGAATATTAAATTCAAGTAATTTTTCCCTTTGCAGGTTACCAGTACGGTTTGATGTCCGTCAAGACAGCTCTTTCAGCCATCCTAAGGAAATTCATAATAGTGCCAGATCTAGAGAAGAGTGATATTACGTTCACCAGGGATAAACTAGATATAATGATGAAAGACGTAGACGGCTACCAAATTGGCTTACAACTAAGAAAACCACAAACAAATAATAATACGTTATAAGGAAGTAGAGTTACATTTAGTGCTTAAGTACCAGTGTTTTCCATCACCTCTTGAAAATTCCTACTTCCTATGATTACTGTTAATAGGTTTGTGATGTTCTCTGGTTATGACTGTAGAATGCTTTCAAAATACTTTGCTTGAAGACCCTGATGTTATACGGATTACTTAGAGTACCTAGACTAACTTAGGTAGTCTGAGGACACCTTGGACGAATCAACCACTTCGTCCAAGGAGGACACCTATCAATTTATTTTAATTTATTATTGTGCATCCACAATCCACACCACACTTTACTGAAAGTTACCTACTGATTGTTATAAGTATTTTGTTAATTTATGTTATTGGCGATGTGGACACGATGAGCAACATGCAGCATATACCTAGTACGTAACAAATAGTTTTGTTGGAGGAACAGGGGACTACTAAACCTTGAGTTTGGCTACTTTCCATTTCCATAGGAATTTTTCATTTCTCTCGACTGTAGTGTTTCCTCAACTGACGACTTTCGTTTAGTCATCTCTGTAAAATATGTGTACAATTTTTTTTGTAGATAAGGTGCCATTTTATCAACGATAGGTAGGGTAAGGTACCTACTATGTACCTAATTAAGAACGATAATAATTGTGTAATTTTATTTTTCTCACCGGATCTGTTTGATATTGAATATTTTTAAATTTTGTGAAATACGAAACAATCGTTTTTGAAAAATGTTAGTTTTAATTAGAATTGCTTTACAGCTAATTTCTCTACAATTTTCATCATTAGATTTAAGTTAAGAATGAACAAAATTATCATCTCACTTGCACCACTTTATAAGCCAACGGACATGCAGTATGTATAAATGTTTGTTAAAATTTAAGGGTGCTATCACACAACAGTTATATAGGTAACGGTATATAAAAAATGTTCTTCAAGAGTTAGAGAATAACTCTTTCTCATACATTTTGTATCAAAATGTTACACACCTACTGTTACAGAATGTTATCGTGTTACACAATGTTATATAACTGCTATGTGTGGGAGCACCGTGTTGTGTTGTGAGCTATTTACTTAGGAACAGCTTTTCTAAAGCTGTTTCCTTGTTAGTTAACTTTAAAGTAGCTTTAATAGCTCTTACACAATCTGTGGGCTTGGTGTTCTCGATATTCAAATTTGAAAAAGATCCTGAGTAGACATCACCGAAGGCACAGTATAGATATAAAAATATTATATTCTGTGTCCAAGGGTTTGAGTTGAGAGAATGTGTACAGTACAGCAGCACTTCAAGTTTTTTAAAACTGATCTTCTCTAATTGATTTTGAACTTTATTTAATTGAATGTTAATTTCAAACTTGTTGGGGGAAATTTGACGTTGTACTTTGACCAAGAAGTGTGCTGTTGTGTGTACAATTCTAGGGTCCAATTCGCTATTACCTAAGTAATACTTAGATTAGAAAAATAACACCTTAAAATCAAGTCCTTGCTATGTAATATAAAGCTCAGTTTAAAAATGTTTGAAAAAATGGCTCAGTTTTTAGATTTATATTCTTCATAAGTACGTTACCTAATCGTAAAGTGCCCTATAGCACTATAACCGCTTCGCTGTACAGCAAAGCCGTTTGGTACACATATTAATATACCTACTTGAGGTCAAAACAATATTTTGGACCCGCAGTTTTTAAAAATCTATCTCTTAGGAGAGGAGTATGCGCCGCCGACCACTATAACTAACTCCCAATAAAATAGTAATTTATCCCCTAAAAATAGGGAAATTGAAACTTTTTCAGGTACGATTAGGTAACGTATGAAGGAAAAATATCTGAAAACAGGCATTTTGGCTCAGTTTTATTTGCGTCACTTTTGGACTTAATACTGAACGCAGCTCATACTGTGTATCACACTGTGTATGCTGACCCAAGGGCGTCACCAGCCCATTGCCCAGGGGGGGGGGGGGGGGGGGAGGGCAAGTAATTATTATGATGGAAGATGAAAATAATATTCACTTCTCAAAGCGTACGCGCTCACTAGACATGAAATAAAAGACTTTCGCGGTTTTATTGAAAGTACTTTGGTAATTAGTTTGTAGTTGGTTTGATTTGTGATTTTCCCGACGTTCGGCACCTTTCCAGCTGCCGTGGTCACGGGGGACTGAAGCTACTCGTGAACCTACCCTCAAGCGATGAATTATTATTTTTTTAATCCGTTCAGAAATTATTATTTAACAAAGAGGAAGGCCGACCGACCTCCGTCTTTTATATCTGTGAATTTATTTGCAAAAGGAACTAACCGCATCATTAGATCTTGCAGTGTGTGTTTGGGGCTTTAGCTTGTGAATGATGGGGTCCCAAGCTGATGGAGTTTTCCAACCATAATCTCTATTGAAATTAGGGTATTTATTTATTTTGAAAACCATTACATTAGATTCAACAAACCCCAAATCCTTGCTAGGGAACGCAGACTTATTCCTAGATGCTCCGCGAGGCTATTGAAATAAATAAATACCCTAATTTCAATAGAGATGATGGTTGGAAAATTCCACCAGCTTGGGACCCCATCATTTACAAGCTAAAGCCCCAAACACACACTGCAAGATCGAATGATACGGTTAGTTCCTTTTGCAAATAAATTCACAAATATAAAAGACGGAGGTCGGCCTTCTTCTCCAAGTTTTATTTCGCGATTTCTTTCTTGGAGGAGCCTCCCAATTTTGTGAAATGGTGGTAGTTTCAGTAGATTCTCTCTTTTCAGCATTAATTAATTCATAATATCTAATTAAACCAATTGAATAAAACGCATTTTTTACCTCTAGGGGGGGGGGGCACCGCCCCCCCTGCCCACCCCTGGCGAAGCCCTTGTGCTGACCATAGAGTAGTTTTGGCGTATTAATTTTAAGTGGGT
The DNA here is from genome assembly GCA_928269145.1 of Agriphila tristella. Lineage (NCBI taxonomy): Eukaryota > Metazoa > Arthropoda > Insecta > Lepidoptera > Crambidae > Agriphila > Agriphila tristella. The sequence goes on along the minus strand of OV743436.1, from coordinate 20,347,443 downwards.
GTTGCTAATTGAAATAAGTTAAATAAGAATTGTTTAAGTTGTACTTGATTGGTTGAAAGAATAAAAAAGACTGTATTTAAAATATAATATGTGTTTTCTTCATCACCCAAAAATCTAAATCCTAATCAAGGAAAATATTTGAAAACAGGAAAATAAAAATCGGATGCAAAAGCACACAAAAGTAAGAATTGATTTTTTTATCTACTTTAAACTAACGGTTAGCTAGAAGTAAAGTATTATTTAGGAAGGTTTTATAAATTTTATGAAAATAAATAAAGGGGAAATTAGACATACAAAGTGTATAGTAGCTATGACCCATGCCGCAATTTGAAATAGGGATAAAAAGTACTTGTTTTGTGAAAATCTGGAATAAAAATGGAATAGGTAAGTATACTTTTAGAACCATGTCGCAGCAATTATTATAGTGTTGACAAAGTTACAAAACTAGTGGCACTGTAAGGCGTAGACCTCGCATTTGTGTCGTTTTTGATAATTTTTATAAATGACTGTTTTTTTTTTATTTCGAAAAATGAGTGTTGAGAGGGGTGGGGCCAAATTAATGTGTTACAGAAACAAGGATTTTACTTAGTAAATCTTTATTTCATCCCCCCGAAACTGCCCTGGTTTGAACCCCCAAATCCCCCCCCCCCTCACTACGCCCATGCGATACAAATACAAAACATTAAATATATGCATGTAACCGTAGCAGGAAGTCGCACGTCCGTCGTCCATTTCTGAAAGTTCTATGTTCACTGAATATCTTAGAGCATTCAACCAAGTAATGCTCTGAATATACTCGAATAGGTATAAACGGTCTGTATCAAAGATTTAAATCGTTAGATCGCTGCCCACGTACTAAAAATCTGTAGCATTATTTCAAATCTGTAAAAATGGCGCATGCATGCGTGATGCGTTGTTTACGTCCATCGGAATTGACAACGGAAGGAAAATAAATTTCGATAATAATTGAAATCTAAATACTTACGCGCGAAATATTACACCATTTTACTTCATTTGTATTTCTACAGTTCTTGGTGCCTCAGACCATAAAAGTACAAAGTAAAGTTTTTACTTTACTTTGTTTTATGGTCTGAGGTTGGTGCACAGATAAAAGGCACAAGACGGCATTTTGAAAAAGTTCTCACGTCGTGGTTTCTCGAAATAACTGACACTGTGTTCAAATGAGCACTGATAGCCACCTAATAGCAAAGAAGTGAGGCTCACTCCATAGATATAGTATATTAAAAAGGGGTAGATGCGCCACCGAGCGACCGGGTGTAAGGGATAGATATATTATGACTACTTGAATTCCGTAGTGAGTGAAAGTCAACATTTTGACTCGCTAATTAAACAAAGTATTGCAAGCGAAATCGCGAAAATAAGTGGTCCCGACCAACCACTCTTTTTGTCCAGATCGACCCTAAGTTATGCCCAGGCATAACAGCTATATAACAGAAAAAGTTTCATTCGAATCCATTCAGTATTTTCGGAGATTAGCGTGTTCAAACAGACAATCAATTTTTTTTTAAATATAATATGTAACTAGCTGATGCCCGCGACTTCGTACGCGTGGACTTTGACTTGCGCATGCATATGAACTTATGTAGTTACATAAGAAAATACTTGTAGCAGTATTATAATGTTAAAAGTTACTAAATCAACAAAAACTGCTCATCAGGCTGAACAATTTTTGCTAAGGTGTCATTTTTATATTTTGTATAGTTTAGCTGGACCATTATGGTTCTGCATCAGGTGTTCCCAGATCATGGATTTCTATACCTCAACAAAAAATGCTCATCAGGCTAAACAACTTTTGCTAAGGTGTCATTTTTATATTCCGTATAGTTTAGTTGGGCCATCATGGTTCTGCATCAGGTGTTCCATTTTCCAAAATCAATTATAACTTAAGTTATGCCCAGGCTTAACAGCTATATAACAAAAAATTAGCATGTTCAAACAGACAAACGAACAGACACATTTTTTTTTCAAATTCCTACTCTATCTATCTTAATGCATATTGAATTGTATGTTTTTCTTTTATTTTTATTTATTGTAACAGCCTAGACTGAATAACAAGTTCAAACTTTGAATTTAGCTTAAAATCTGTAAATTGATTAAGAAATTTGAAACTCATTAAGAAATGAGCTAATTCAATAATGTTATTTATTTGTTAATCTTTGTTAATATCAAGTCTGGAAACGATATACATATTTGTAAATATCGTTCCATCTGATTGATAAAGCTGACAAGTTTTTTGCGCCCATTTTTCTTGTCAGTTAAAAGACGTCATAATGGGTGGCAGGGTAAAAGAATTGACGATTTAAAAATGCTTATTATGTGAGCTTATTTAAATAAAATATATTTCACTTTCACTTTCACTTACTAATGTTTCCATCGCCCCAAATATATTTTTTTAATAAATGTAATGTACAGACACACTTTTTTACTGTTTTATTATAAGTAAGGATGTACAGACACACTTTTTCTACAAATCAATTCGTGTGTACTTATGCCAATTCTTTTTTCCAGTTGCTTCTATCCAGGCGCGGTCGCAGCCTGACATTTTGGGGGGGGGTCACTAAAATAATAATACAATTGCTTTTTTTGACCGGTTTTAGCACTACCAGCGCCCTGGGCGATATTTCTACGGGGCGCCCCCTATATGTGATGCCAAGATTTTAAATTTTGCTTGTTAGTTAAAAAACGGCCGCGCAGCGCCATTTTTTAGTCAGTTTCACCTACTAATCTTGTAATCTTGCTTGTTTATATAAAAAAAGGAAGGAACGATTTTTAGTCATTTTCGACTTTTAAACTTGTAACCTTGCTTGTTTATAGCGAAAAAATGGCCGCACAGCGCAGTTTCTAGTCAGTTTCATCTGGTAATCTTCTAATTTTGCTTATTACAGTAAAAAAACCGCCACGCAGCGCGATTTTTAGTCAGTTTCATCTACTAATCTTGTAATTTTGCTTGTTTATAGTAAAAAAAAACGGCCGCGCAGCGCGATTTTTAGTCAGTTTCAACTATTAATCTTGTAACCTTGCTTGTTTATAGCAAAAATGGCCGCGCAGCGTAGTTTCTAGTCAGTTTCATCTGCTAATTTTGCTTATTACAGTAAAAAAACCGCCGCGCAGCGCGATTTTGAGTGAGTTTTACTACTAATCTTCTAATCTTGCTTGTTTATAGTAAAGAAAAACGGCCGAGCAGCGCGATTTTTAGTCAGTTTCAACTACTAATCTTGTAACCTTGCTTGTTTATAGTAAAAAATGGCAGCGCAGCGCAGTTTTTAGTCAGTTTCATCTGCTAATCTTCTAATTTTGCTTATTACGGAATAAAAACTACCGCGCAGCGTGATTTTTCGTCAGTTTCATCTACTAATCCTGCTTGTTTATATAAAAAAAATGGCCGCGCAGTGCAATTTTTAGCCAGTTTCATTCGTCGCTTCGTCGCTCATCACCAGGCAACAATACGATTGATAATCGACCGGTGGTTGGGCGTTTTCGGCGCCCCATACATGAACACGAGGACGCCCAGTGCAGTCGCACCGCTTGCACCGCCCTACTGTCGGTACTTTATAGAAGATTTTTCTATTTGACATGTACGATTTTGGGGGGGGTCATGTCCCCCGTGACCCCCCCCTTCGGACCGCGCCTGCTTCTATCCATTTCTCACGAATTTTATCTTCCGTCGGAAATCTGGAAAAATCAAATCGCTTGAAATTCCCTGAAATATGGGGTAATTTTTGGGGAAAAAATTCTGTATGGGTAGGCATCCGGAAATCGATTTATAAACCTACTGATTTTAGTGGACGTCAATGCTAAGCTGGCTTCTATTACGTAGATTAATACGCAATTTTCCCGGTTTGCATGTCAAATGTTTCCGAGGTTATTTTTAGAAATAATTTTTAGAGTTTTCCTATTTATCAGGTTTTTCATGATATAACTAATGATTTAGCTCAGAAACTTGGTTCCTGTGAGGTTTGAGAAAGAAATACGTGATCAATATATAGAAAACAGTGTACTTACGCATGAAATGTAACACCCGCTTCTTTTCTTTATTTGTTGCTTGTGCAGCCAAATTTTGAACACCCCACCATTTTGTTGGCTAGACACAAACACTACACATTCGATTTATAATAAATTTTATGTATAAATTAGGTAGTAATCCACAAAACCTTTAATTTCTTTGGCACTTTTGATATAACCTCACTTGTTTGTTTTGCCTAGTTGAACTGTGCCTATAACCCGACCATGAAAAAAAGTCCGGTCGGTGATAGAGATAAAACATGAAACTCTTCTTTATTTCCTCCTATAGGAATCTCAATAAGACGATCTCGCTCTATCAAAGCATGTCAGACCCTTGTTACGTACTTAGCAAGAAGCTTATACCCACAATGGAGATTGCACGCCTAGTATCATAATGAAGATTGAAAAAAGACCGAGGGGGGGGGGGGCGAGCACGGGCGACCGCCCGGGGCGCCGGATATATAGGGGCGCCCTTTTGTATCTGCAGCCGCAGGTGTCCCTTTATACACACGCTCATTGAGCGAGTTTGACTAAAAAATCGCGCTATGCGGCCATTTTTTTTTTCCATAAACAAGCGAGATTACAAGATTAGAAAGTGAAACTGACTAAAAAATCGGCTGTATTTTTACTGTAATAAGCAAAATTAGAAGATTAGCAGATGAAACTGACTAAAAAATCGCGCTGCGCGGCCTTTTCTTCAACGATAAACAAGCAAGAATACAAGATTAGTAGGTGAAACTGATTAAAAATCGCACTGCGCGGCCGTTTTTTGACTAACAGCCAAAATTGAAAATCCTGGAATCGTAGATAGGGGGCGCCTCGTAGAAATGTCGCCCAGGGGCGCTGGTAGTGCTAAAACCGGCACTGGAGGTATATAAGCTTCTTGGTACTTAGTTGAACAACGACATCTAGCCGTCTTTTAGGTACTACTTTTTTCTTAAACTGCCTTTTGAAAACCGCTCATTATTAGAAAATAACACCGAAAGCTTTACTTAAAATCCTTCAAGCTCATATTATGGTAATGGCTTATCTACGTATTCGTGCATGAATTAATCGGCGAGTTTGTTCGCCGATAATCTACAGTTCAAGGAAAAATAGGTATATAACACTCGCGTTTTCTATAAATCTAACACTCGCGTTAACTTCGGCCACCAAAATGGTTCAAGCTAACTCTACGTGATCATCAAGTTCTGTTCCATTACAAAAAAGTTTTGAAACATAATAAAGACTGTTTTTATTTAATACTGAGTGCGTTGTGCCAGTTGTGAAATTTGAATTTGGCACAGTTTTGATATTTATAAATCGACAATGTTTCTCTTGCTGTCCTTTATTGCGGTATCGCTCTGGTTCGTCATGTTCCGGTATAGGAGAAGAGAAATGTACAAGTTAGCTTCAAAGTGTGCCCCTTGTGATGAAGAATTACCTCTTATCGGAATAGCACACACGCTGATGGGCAACACAGAGGGTAAGTTTGTTCAATGTGTAATATACAAAACGTGTTACAAAAATACCCCTAATGCCCAATATGGTAGATAGAGACCCAACAAACTGAACAACTTTTACTATGGTATCAAGTCTGAAATCGCGAAAAAAATCAGCTGTTTCACACATTTTGATATTTTCGTTGTTGACGTTTATATGAAACAGCTGATATTTTTTCGCGATTTGAGAGTTGGTCCCATAGTAAAAGTTGTTCGGTTTGAAGGCTACCATATTCAGAATTAGGGGTATTTTTGTAACACGTTGTAAACCTATTGGTAATGCATTTGAGCCTATGTAAGTCTGTTTCTTTATTTTTTCTTTATTTTCTGTATTTTTAGTATTGTTTACCATGTAGTACAATTCCAGCAATGAGATGAATTATCATCAAATACCTAATAAATCTGATTTAATATACGTATCATACCATATTTAATATTCATTTATTTGCAAGCCACAAGTTGGAATGGTTGTTACAATATTGGTATGTACAAGTGACGCCCTGCTAGGGCACAGCAAACATGAGGGCAACTATCGCCTCTTACTTATAAAATTAATTTCCTAACTAAACTTAACTAACAGTGACAACCAAACTACTATTGTAAAAAAGTACTTTGATATAATTGCACCTATTTCATAAATTATAGTGCACCATATAATATATATTTTTTTTATTTGTAATATGTTCATTTAAGTTTTCATGTGGTAAATTACTTGTCACATTAGACTTAGAAGTTTGAAAAAAAGGAAATAACTAAGTAATTAACATTCATCATTATATCGTTCCAAGTATACTTAATCATTATATTATTTTTTACCATTGTCACTCGAAAAAGTGCGTTGAATTCAACGATAAGAGTGAATAAAACGCTGTTTTATTCACCGAGTGAATAAAAATATTTTGAATTTAGAACAAGCGCGCATCGTATGAATTATGTACAAAAAAAAACGTGCTGAAAGTATGGAGCTATTCCATAGATAAAGCCATAATTATACAAATATCCCGCCAATTTTATTTCGGTTCTTTTTAGTGTCTTGTCTTTGGGTTCTTTTCAAAAAAAAAATATCCTGCTAAATTAATTAGTTTTTGTTTTTAGTGTCTTATCTTTGGGCTCTTTTCTTTATATTAGAGGGAGATTAGATGTTCAGTCTTGCATCAGTCCATTCCATCAGTCTGAAACGATCTTCAGTCTGTAAAAATTCAAAGTCTATACAAACTGATGAAATGAACTGATGTCAGATTGATCATGTAATTTCCCTCATAGCATGGTTGTTTTCTGTCATTGGAAAACATATAGTTTCACTATTTTCCAATGGTTAAATTACCGATTACCTATCTAAATAATAAAATTTGATAACTATAAATAGACTATAGGTGTAAGTACTGCCATTATGTTTTCTCGCAGTCAATTGTAAAAAGTAGAGTACACAACTCGTGAAAAACAAAAATTAATCTCGGTCCTTTGTATCCCTTGTTTCGCTCAGGATTCTACTTTTGAATCCCTCGCTACGCTCGGGATTCAACTCTAGAATCCTTCGCTGCCCTCGGGATCCAAGCATAGTACCTCGAACTAAATTCCTTCTTTTTTCACTTGTTGTATTATCTACTATTATATTATTGTATTATTATATATTATTTTAAACCATATTTTATTTATAATATATTCAAGTTATATTCTGTTAGTGGAGATATCGAAGTGGGTATTACGAATTGGCTTCTTTTTCCCTATAATCTGTCGTTAAAAAAATCTGAAATATCATAATAACATTTATCTATTAAAAATGATTTTAGATGGTTAATGAACAGAGTGAGCTTTTGTATATCTTTTAGGTTATTAGGAGATATGATTATAAATCTTTATTACCATATGGTGAGGGCTAGATGAGACGAGTTTCATAGTGGTGAATGGTTTGTTTAGTTTGTTAAGGGTTCTATTATTTCTTTTATTTGTATATAGGGGAGTATAGAGCGTCAGTCATTTCTATTTTCTTTTTTGTGTAGAGATCGGCGAATTTCTTATGAGAGTTCGGCCTGATTGATCACCCACACTACAACTTTTACTGGCTCGTTTAAGTTCATTCCATAGGGGAACCAAAAAAGTATTTTTAATAGGACGCGCTCCCGCGAGCCGAAAAGGCGTCCTTGGGATTTTGAAAATAGCGACACTAATTTTATCTAAGTAACAAAAACGATCCAGTGAGGATATTATTCGAAAATAAGGTGTCAAGCCTACTCACCGGTCTTCTCCTGCTACCTTGCCTGTCGGCGCCGACCTTTGGCAATCCTTTTGGTCTTTTCACTATATGAGAGCACACACAGTACACAACGAAAATGTTCAAAATGGGTTTTGCAATAAGCAGCGATGCAATCGATAATAACGTGTGTCGACAGCGCGGATCCGTCTAACCAAGTGAGTGGCATCAACCAAATCACGAAAGGTACCCTCACTAGATTAATAATTTCAACAATATTTCGCGATCAACTACCCGCGAAAACTGTCACTATGAAGCGTTTCGTTTTATGCAAATATGATCAAAATGGCAATAAAAATTACAAACAAAATTATACAAAACAAATGCGCGGCTGCAACATTCCGCCCACCAAATTGCGCAGCATTTTTACAACAAACAAAGCTACTATCTACTTAACTAAACTAAGGACCACACTCGATTGCATGGTATCTAAAACAACGACTAATCTACAATGGGGAGCGGACAAAGCTTTGCTAAAGGTCTCTTTAGAAATCCTGTCCCCGTTTTAACGGTCGCGACACGGAATATGCCGTCCCTACCACGATGCAATTCAACAATACGACCGAGTAACCAATTAAGAGGTTTGAGCTGTTCATCTTTGATGAGAACTAGCGTTCCTAATTTAGGTTCTGTAACATCGCAATGCCACTTCGCGCGTTGACTCAAAGTATGCAAATATTCCACATGCCAGCGCTTCCAGAAGTCATGATGTAGCCTTTGTACTAGCTGCCAACGATTCAAGCAGGTAAGTTTGGCATTAGAGACATCAGATTCTGGGAGCGATGTCAGGGGCTCTAGGGTGAGAAAATACCGATAAATCATTAGGGTCCGAACTTAGCTCGCATAAAGGACGCGAGTTCAACAAAGCTTCAATTTGAGCAGCCACAGTCATAAACTCCTCATAAGTTAAGATTTGATTTCCTACGACACGAGAGAGATGTGTTTTGAAAGATTTAATATTGGCCTCCCAGATCCCGCCAAAATGGGGAGCTGCTGGGGGATTAAACGAGAATTCTATTGCCTCAGTGGAGGCCGCTTGTTTGACAAGAGGGGCTAAAACGTTTTGCGCACCGACAAAATTTGTGCCTTGATCGCAGTGGATACGCGAACACCGCCCACGACGAGCGATAAATCGCCGAAGAGCACCGAGAAAAGCATCAGTGGTAAGACCGATAACAATTTCAATATGCACTGCCTTCGTGGCGAAGCATATGAACAAACAAATGTATGTTTTGAACGTCCTAGCGCCGCGATGACGTAGAACGTAAGTGGGGAAGGGACCCGCAAAATCGGTTCCGACACATGAAAATGGCTTTATTTGCGAGATACGAAACTTAGGTAGGTCTGCCATTCGAGGTACGACAGCCTTTGGGTTGGTTCGATAACACTTTATGCACTTGGACAATTCGTGGCAAATAGCACGACGAGACGAGAGTATCCAGAAGTTTTGTGCTAACAAGAAACTAAGCGTTCGAAGTCCGGGATGGAGGTTGTCTTTATGAGCTTGATTGATTACGAGCGATGTGAGGCGATGTCGACGAGGTAAAAGCAAAGGATGCTTGCAATCATAATCGAGATCTGAATACGCCAATCAACCACCCACCCTGATTAAACCATCTTGATCGATGAAAGGCCGCAATTTTTGGAGATGCTTGGGAAGCGGTCCCCCTTTCCCACTTTCTAAAATTTGAATTTCCGAAGAAAATTCTGAATGTTGGGCGATTCGGACGATCGAGAGTAACGACGACTTTAATTCAAATGCGACGAGATGTCCGGATCTACGATTTTCCGGATGACGACAATTGTAAACGAAACGATGAATATAGGCAACTATTCGTTGAATCTTGTTAAGGCTCGAATACTTGTTCAAGAATTGATCGAATTCATTTGTGGCGACGAAAAGCGAAATTGTGGTGGCACGCTGCTCTACGACTGCATCAGAAGGTTCTTCAATGATATTGGAGGCGAGGGGCCAGTTGCTAAGTTCGTCGAGAAGCCAAGGCGGGCCCGCCCACCATAGCGGATGGTCGACAAGCTCACGGACCGTGAGGCCACGTGAAGCACAGTCCGCTGGGTTACTTTGCGAGCGAACGTGATGCCAATGATGAGGAGGAACCTTCTCTTGAATGCGACTGACACGGTTGCTAACGTAGGTTTTCCAACGAGACGAAGGTGATTTCAACCAAGCCAATGTAACTGTCGAGTCTGACCAACAATAGATGTTGTTGAAGTGAAGTTTGTCAGCATAAATTCGTTGGACGTGGGCAACGAGATCCGCTAACAATACAGCGGCACACAATTCCAGACGCGGAATTGACGTTTTCCGCACAGGAGCGACTTTAGAACGAGCGATAACGAAATGTGAAGTGACACGATTGTCACTGTGACGAATGCGAAAGTATATGACGGCTGCATAGCCTGATTCCGAGGCGTCGCAGAAGCCATGCAACTCAATATCAATAGAACTTGGTGCAGGAACAAAACGAGGAACGACAATTGACGACAAACAATTAAATTCTGACCGATATCGAGACCAACTTTGAACGATTGAGTCGGGTGCGACTTCATCCCAATTCAATCCCAAACTCCAAAGGGTTTGGATTATACACTTGAAAGCGAAAGTGATAGGTGTTAAGAATCCCAAGGGATCGAAGATGCGAGCCAACTCCGATAGGATGTTTCGCTTGGTGCACTGCTGCTGCAAGGAACGGACAGTGAACGAAAATCCATCTTTGACTGGATTCCACTCCAGACCAAGAACCTTGACTGAGGCGCAAGATTCGGAATCAAACGAGAGCGATTTATCATAACAATGTTCAAGGGGTATGTCTTTTAGTAGTGATTGGCAATTGCTGGACCACTTCCTAAGTTCGAAGCAGCCCTTGTGTAGGACGCGTGTGATCTGGCACATTAACTCGCGAGCCGAGTCTAATGAATCCGAACCACTGACTACGTCATCTACGTAAATATCATTGGATAGCGCCGCGACGGCGAGAGGACAATTATCTCCCTCGTCTCGCGCCACCTGCAAGATGGTACGAAGCGCTAGATAACTGGACGACGACATGCCGTAGGTGACAGTATTGAGACGAAATTCCTGTACAGGCTCGTCGGGCGAAAAGCGAAACAATATTCGCTGACAATTTCGATCAGGAATCGCAATTAAAATTTGGCGATACATTTGCCTTATATCGGCGGTGAAAACAAAAGCGTGCAACCGAAATCGAAGAAGAATCGAAGTTATGTCCGATTGCAATTTCGGACCGATCAACAATTGCTCATTGAGTGAAACTCCATTGGCTGGCTTCGCTGTGGCATCGAAAACCACGCGAAGTTTTGTGGTTGTGCTACTTGGATTGATAACGCAGTGGTGCGGGATGTAGTAAGTGAGTTCTGTGCGGGGCAGTCCGACTGCCTCCATGTGACCAGCGTTTAGGTAGTCCAGCATGAAATCATTGTATTCCTCGCGAAGTTGAGGATTACGAGCAAGACGTTTTTCCAAAGACAACAAACGACGATATGCAAGTGTGTGTGAATCACCAAAGGCTGGCTTTGGTGATTTGAAAGGTAGTCGGACAACATACCTCCCGTCGACATTACGAGTATGGGTGGTAGCAAAAATATGTTCGCATCGAGCTTCATCTTCGCTAAGTGGGGAAGGCTTAGGAAGCTCATCTATTTCCCAGAACTTGCGAATTTGAAGGTCTAAACTATCGAGGGTGCAAAGCAACGAAGACGTCGGAAGCGATGGTGTACACGAGACAGTTCCCATCACTACCCAACCAAGCTTAGTATTGAACGCTACAGGTCCGTCAGGTCCGTAGTTGACGCGTTCACCTAAAAAGATTTTGCAAAATATATCAACGCCTACTAACGCATCGATTTGCGCAGGCACGTTGAAATGAGGATCGGCCAATTTAATTTTACGGAGATGCGACAGCTGAGCGATGTCAATCCTATCAGCTGGCATTTGACTACAGATCTTGGGTACGACGAGAGATGAAACATTGATGTCTGGACAATGGTCGCCACAACGCATTCGAAACTCAGTAGCATTCGTTGCTAGGGATGACGATTGACAAATGCCCTCTACGGAGGCTGTAGTTTTGTTTAAAACGAGTCCAAGACGATTGGCACATCTTTGAGTGATGAAGTTCGATTGACTGCCACTATCGATAACGACACGAATACGACGATGAGTGCCGAAGTTGTCAATAACTTCGACTAAAGCAGTAGCGAGAAGTGAAACTTGTGTGGTTGGATCCGATCCAGCCACAAGAGTAACGGTTGAATGTTCATGGGATGATGAGGGTGATGCGGAATCACCTTCCGAAGCGACACGACTATTTGACGGAACGAAATTAGAATTATGCGAAACGACACGACGATTAGGCGAAGCGATGCGATTATGTGAAATGACAAGATTATGCGAAATGACACGATTAGGCGAAGCGACACGATTATGCGAAATGACACGATTAGGCGAAGCGACACGATTATGCGAAATGCCACGATTAGGCGAAGCGACACGATTATGCGAAATGCCACGATTAGGCGAAGCGACCCGATTATGCGAAATGCCACGATTAGGCGAAGCGACCCGATTATGCGAACTGACATGATGGGAGGCTGGAGCACCGTTTGCGTCATTTACAATATTATTGTAAATGGGGCCACGAGGATTCGAATTCGATTCAAAGTGTAAGGTTGTGTGGTGGGCCACGTTACATTTTAAGCAACGTCCCTTAGATGGGCACGATTTAATTGAGTGGCCTTTATTAAGGCAATTTATGCAAAGATTATTTTCTTTTACAACAACAAATCTATCATTAGGAGAATAATTACGGTAAATAGGGCAGTTAGATAAACTGTGATTAGATTTACACAAAAGACATAAGTCAACAGATTTCGACTGAGAATTAACTAACAACGACTTAGTATTATTAGGCGACGGCGCCGGCGCATAATTACGGGGGCGATGATAAGACGGCTCCGCTGCAGGGGCGCGGGGCGCGGCGCGCGCGGACGGCGCGTTCGCAGGCCTAGCGCGCGAGGCGGTTGTATCGGGCTCGGCAAGCTCGAGTGCTTGACCGGCCTTATTTAAGTACTCCAGAAGGGAGTACGAAACAAACGAAGGAATATCATTATCCTCATTTTGCAACTCAAAACGACGACGAGTATCAATATCGAGTTTGTTTATCAGCAAATAAAACAATGGAAAATCCCAACCTTTAACTGGCAATTTTAAATTACGAAGAACAGCAATGTTTTCTTTAAACGTATCCACTAAACGACGTAATTCACGAGGCGAATTCGATTTTAACGATACCTTTTGTAACTCATCCCAATGCCGGAATGCTAACTTTCGCTTACATTGGTAACGATCAATTAAGGCCGCGTATGCATCTAAATAATTGTTTTCCGAAAGTGGAAAACCTTTTAATAGCTGCAAGGGTTCACCGGAAAGAAGTGAAATCAAAATTGAAAATCTTTCGATATTCGACAATTTTTTGTTCTGGTGAACCATGGTGTTGAACATATCGAAAAAGGTACCCCATGTTGTTATATCACCGTTAAAGTGTAACAAATTCAACCTAGGAAGCTTGACAGATAAATCTGAACTAGTCGTAAAATTAGTACTGTTTGAATCCGAAGTGGATGTTAAATTGCTATGAATTTCAAGTATTTGAAAATATTTATTATCTACTTCTTGACGAATAATATCTTCTGTATCTAACGCTGACACTTCTGTTATTTCCGAACAAATTTTAAAATGATGACTTTCGAAACTAGCACAATAACTTTCAAGTCGACTGTACCGCGACAAAAATATAGGTAAACGTGACTTATCCTCTTTTGCCTCTAAGGCGGCTGACAAACACTCATCGATACGCTTGCTACAAATGTCGCGTTTTAATTCTAAATTACGCCGAGAGGCAGCTTTCGACATTATTAATTTGTATTACGAAGCGACTATTCAAAACAATGCAATGGACTGTATCAACTAATATCAATCGATTTTATTATTCGTTTTCTACCATTAATTATGAATAACAAACGTACAATGAAATAACTCCAACGTCAGTAAGTAACTAATTATAAATAACTGTGAATTAGTGATAAATAAGTGTGAGTTACTTTCCGTTACGTTATTACGTTACGACGTTATTATGTTCCACGACAATTTTTACAAAGTGACTAAATATGCAACCGCTCGATAAGAAAGTTTGCATTTATCAAACGTAGCAAATGATAACGCGACCGATTGCCGTGTTATTTTACATTAATCAATCTATTAAGCAAACAACTCAAACCTTTAATTCAGTCACACAACGTGGCCACGACATTAATTAACGAATTATTTTTATGTGTAATTATTTTTCTCAAATTAAATTATGATTCGAACGTATCGAGAATAACACCTTAAATGCACGATTTTGCTTAACGAAATGTTGCATAAGTTACGAGATTAAAATGGCTACAAAATACGAATTTGATTGAGTACGACAAATATGGCTACCGAATGGTGTGGTATGACAATGTTATAATCCGAGCGATTATATCAATTGTCATAGGTACGAAACGACGAAATATAGTTAAAATAATCCGAATGATTAATTAACAAATTACAATACGACAATATGACGAAAAACTAATAGCGACAGTTCGAAATTAATGATCCGGCTCGAAGGACCAAAATGGACGCGCTCCCGCGAGCCGAAAAGGCGTCCTTGGGATTTTGAAAATAGCGACACTAATTTTATCTAAGTAACAAAAACGATCCAGTGAGGATATTATTCGAAAATAAGGTGTCAAGCCTACTCACCGGTCTTCTCCTGCTGCCTTGCCTGTCGGCGCCGACCTTTGGCAATCCTTTTGGTCTTTTCACTATATGAGAGCACACACAGTACACAACGAAAATGTTCAAAATGGGTTTTGCAATAAGCAGCGATGCAATCGATAATAACGTGTGTCGACAGCGCGGATCCGTCTAACCAAGTGAGTGGCATCAACCAAATCACGAAAGGTACCCTCACTAGATTAATAATTTCAACAATATTTCGCGATCAACTACCCGCGAAAACTGTCACTATGAAGCGTTTCGTTTTATGCAAATATGATCAAAATGGCAATAAAAATTACAAACAAAATTATACAAAACAAATGCGCGGCTGCAACACTTTCCAAAAACTTGGAGGTAATGAGAAAAAGAAATAGTTACGAGCTAACCATAATAGGAGTGAGCCTGTTTTATTTGATAACTGCCCATAGTGTAGGAAAGGAAGGTAGTGGACCCCACAGTAAATCCTCAGTAGACGAAACTTTACACTATGATAAAGTCAGAGATTTAAATCTAAAGTATCATAAATGAAACATATTTTTTAAATTATCCAAATTGTTTTTTTTTTGTTTTTGGATATTTGTACATAGGTTTTGGTTCATAGGTACTAAATGAAGTCAAATTGTCAGTGGGTTTGGTGGAATTAAACTTACATGGGTTTTCGTCTACAATAGTTTTCTATAAATAACTTTCTTCCTAAACGTTATTAAAGTTTGGTTTAATTAGAAACATTATCAATCTGACCAGTTCAATCACAATCAATAGTTCTTTTGAATACGTTTCATCGACTGAGGATTTAATGTTGGGATCTCCATACAAAGTAACATTGGCATTAAGAAATTCTAATATCTTTGTTGGCATCAATATGTTCGAATAGCGCGTGCCTCATATTTAAATTTATTGCGACACCAAATCAGCTATCATAATATGCAAATACATTTTAACATTGAAAATGTCTTTTCGTTCGCTCGTATAGGCTCCGAATTCACCAAAAAGTGCGATCCCCTTATATCTCAGAAGGTTGTGAAGATATGATATTCAAAAAAGAGGCAAAAATAATTATTCGAGAAAATAAAAAAATAATGGCCGAAATAGTGGAAAAAAAACTTATTTTCTTCCGATTTTTTTGATTTTGGCGCTCGATATTTTGGAAACGAAAAATAATATCATAATTTTGAGAAAAATTCCTCTGAACAATTTAGTCAGCTATAATTTGAGCCTAAAAAAATAAAGTAGATCGGGTTAAGGGTTCGCCCTGTAGCTTAACCTTTAACATTGAAAATGTTTTTTTCGATCACTTCATTATAGCCCCCATTTTCGCTCAGAGTGCGAAACATCGCCTTGGTGTCATAAGTTTTAAGGCTACATGAATGTTTGAAGCCTCAAATCAAAGACGCGTATCCACGAGGGCTACAATATGTGTTGGCGTAATTTTGGGAAGCGCGCTCCTTAGCTTAGGTGCGCGTCGCGTCGCTGAGTTGGCGTAGTTAAAGAGTTAGTAGACAAAATAAATCTTAGAATTATTTATGATAAACAAATGATTTATTCGCAAAAAACATGGTAAAAATAGGTGGTCACAACATTGGAGCGTACAAACATGTTTTACCAGACTGGCATGCAAATATTATATTGATTTAGTTAAGTGATTACAGTATTATTTAAAAATCGAGTTCATTTCATTACTAGAATGATCATGTCAAATTAAATAATTAAAATTAGGTTAATAGTTAAGTTCAGAAAATAACCATTGGAAATAATATGGATTACAAAAATTAAATATTTATTACATCATATTGGTCACATTACATCCTTAAAAAATTCAATTCTTCATTTATAAAATATCTGGTACACTATAAAAACTGTGGTCTATTAGGCGGTGGTCTGCAACAAACGTCGTAGGTCGCGTCGCGTCCGGCGTAACGCTGTACGCGGCCTACGACTGCTTACTATGGAAATGTACTAGTATGGTCTCTCTCACACGCCTGACGCGGCGCACGAGCGCCGTGCGCTACAATGTCTGTAGAGTTTCCCCATAGAATCAACCCATACCTCAACACAGATGCTACATAAGCATGGTAAGCTGTAAGAGACGCTTCCAAAGAGACTGTTTGTCGCAATCGTCTGAGAACGAACACAAAACTGTTGATCCTATTATTCACCTTATTAACCTGCTCTTTCCAATTTAGGTGTTCATCAATTGTTATACCAAGGAAAGAGGCTTTTTCATTTCTTTTTATTAGTTCATTTTGATATCTGATTGATGACTTCCGTTCATCTTTTCTGTAATGTTTTCTGAATATTAAATAATGCGTCTTAGAAGCATTTAGCATCAGATTGTTTTGGCGAAGCCAGGCAGCAACACGTGATACTGAGTCATTTATTTCATATTCTAGGTTCTGGTTCTTGTTTGAAGTTACAATGACTGAAATATCGTCTGCAAATAGTACAGTCTTATGTGGTGTCACACTCGGTATTAATATAAAATAGAAAAAGAAGGGGACCTAGTACGCTCCCTTGTGGAACGCTTATGAGATAATTGGATTCATAAGTAGTAAGAATACCTTTTTCATTAATATTGTTAATTTGAACACATTGTGTTCGGTCTGTCAAATAGGATCTGATCCAATCTAGAGGTAGCCCTCTGATTCAACTTTCTTCTAATTTTCTCAATAAAATAGGATGGGAAACAAAATCGAACGCCTTCGTCATGTCAAAAAGAAGAATACTTGTTTCGTTCTTAATATCTAAGTTTGTTGTCACATTACTGATAAGATTATACATGGCATTCTGTTCGTCCTTAATAATTTTAAATTTATCACTAAATTCGACTAGTCTTTTATGAAAACACCTTTCAAATATTTTTGAGAAAATTGAGATTAGTGTCACTGGTCTGTAATTTTCCATTAATTTTCTATTCCCTTTTTTGTATGAGGGTGTTACGATAGATAGCTTTAAAACCTCTGGAAATACTCCTTTTTCCATGGACAAATTGATCAAATGAGATAGAATCGGAGCAATTTCTGACGCACAGGCTTTAAGTACCATCGTAGAAACCTCATCATAAACTTCAGATTTTGTATCTTTTAGGGATTTTATTGTTTTATAGACTTCATCAGTAGATGTAGGTTTTAAAAATACTGAACTACCAATTTATATTAGTATTATATTTGACATACTCGCTATCATTATTGACTGATTTATTTGTCATTTTTATAAAATCATTGTTGAAATTTGAAGCTATATTTTTACTATCTGTAATGATTTGGTTTTCATGATTGATTTCGTCTATATATTTAGTATCTTGTTGTACGCTACTTGTTTCTTTAATTACTTGCCATGATGCCTTACAAACATTTTTACTCTTGCTAATAAATTTGGTGTTAGATAATATTTGAGCGTTTCGAATACATTTTTTCAGCGTTTTAGAATATGTTAAATATTTATTTTTACTTGTTCTTGTTTTTTTTTTGAAGTAGTTTATATATTTTAGTTACTACCTTTCAATAAAATAGTAATGTTTATAACAATGAAATGTTTTTATATGAATTTCATACACACGAATCACAGAAAAGTAAATCCAAAATTGTTCATGGCTTTGCCAGGGACGTATTTCGGATTTCTGCACCTTGGGCGAATACGATTGGGCCGCCCCTATACAGGGTTGATTTTTAGTCTATTTCATCGACTAATCTATGGTAATCTGTGGATTTATACGCAAAATTCTAAAATGCTTTGCGTCGTCGGACGCAATTTTTTCGCATGCGGGCCGTCTCATGAGCGGGGCGGTCATGAGGGGAGGCCGTCCGGTGCGCAGCAGCTAATCCCACGCGGACGAAGTCGCGGGCGGAAGACTATTAAGTATTAATATTCCTCGAGACCATTGGGCCGCCCTCCGGGATGGGCCGCCCCGGGCGGTCGCCCGAATGACCCTATGACAGAGGTTACACGATCGGTCTGGAATGCAATTCTACCATCAGTCTGGTTTTGAATCATGGTAAACCATCAGTCTACCATCAGTCTGTCGCCTATTGTAACCAGACGTCTTGTATTTCTCGGGACGTCACGTTTTTATCAATGAATTAGAGCGTGTTCCTTTACTTAGTAAAACCAATACGGAAAAATAAAATGTCCCGTATTTGAGCATATTATCCTCTCACGCGATGGCACTCGGCGGGGAGTGCAGTTTATTTAAATGCAATAGGTATTTTCATAAAAAATATAACTATAGAAAGTAAGTCATTTGTTAAGCCTGATAAAAAGATTTCCAAAAGAACCATACATAATGAATTGTCACATATTTTAATCCAAAATGCCGTATTTTAAACGCTCTTATCTTGTCACCCTACAGCTGCAACAGTCATTATATATTAGGGCTGCCACCTCTACTCTAAATAAAATTATATAGTATTGTAGTTACTCTATTTTGTGAAGGTGTACCTACTTTAAAATCAACGAGAGCAATAGAGGTACTAGGTACCTACGCTAAAATACTCTATTTAGGCACACTTAACTATGTTTTTAGTTAATAAATTATGTAGGTAAAAAATAAAATGATAGTAGGTAAATCAATACTAACTAATGGCTCAGTGAGCTGTAGATAGGGTTACCATTGCAAAATTTGGAAAGTCCTGACAAAAAGCCGGACATTTCAATAATAATCCGGTCATTTTCACAGACAGATCCAGACTCCATACATTTTGGGACTTCTCTTTCGAACACTACTGCTACGTAGGTTTTTCTCGTATTACACCGCCTAATCTTAAAAAGCCGGACAAATTGCAAAGCCGGACAAAGTCCGGACAATAGCCCAAAAGTCCGGACATGTCCGGACTAATCCGGACGGATGGTAACCCTAGCTGTAGACCTCGCTCAAATTGTATGTTGTTTACAAATTAATCTGATAGATGTCGCCACGAGGTTTTCAAAAGCAGTAGTACTATGGTGGTGCTGTTTGGTATTGTTAGATACTCATTTCTAAATCCATATACCTAATCTACATAATAGGTATTCGAGGTAAATAAAATTTATGTTTATATTAAAACATTTTTTAATTTATTATATCGAGATCTTTGGCAGCCCTGTATCAGTCTGGTGTAATTCTGGCGTCAGTCAGAGTTGGTAAAATTGTGATCCAGACTGATGGTAAAATTGCATTCCCGACTGATCGTGTAATCTCCCTCTTATGGAGAATACGTCGCTAGGCTTTGCTGTGATTTCAAAGTATTGTATTCAATATTCAATATATTTATTGCAACCATGTTAGAATAAAGATGTTACAACTAAAAACAAAGTACAAATTATGGACCCTGTTGGGTATCGCAATATTGGGAAGAAAGAAAGGACAAGAGGACGACTTTTCCATAATAAAATTAAATAAACTAGATTTTGGGGCTTTTGTAAAGCGGATACAAAGACACCTATCTATTTTTATTGCCGCATAATATAGGTATGTGTAATTTATCACTAAAGTATTATTGAATATTGTAATAGCTTTTTGAAAAAAGTTTTTTTTTATTGGTTTGTAAATATGTTTTTTGTTTTTTTCACCTCTTAAATTTTCCGGTAATTTATTGTAAATTCTAACAGACATGTTATAAGTACTTGATGAACATAGATGAAGCCGCGCAGTCGGGATTAATAATTTATGTTTATATCTTAGTGAATATTTAATTATCATCACGTTTTGTAAATAAATTCATATTTTTCCTGACAAATTTACATATTTCCAATATGTACAAGCACGGCAATGTAAAAATTTTAAGATTTTGAAAATGAGGTCGGCAACTATCGGTTTGATCTATATATTGACTAGAATGCGAATAAGTTTCTTTTGAACGGTAAACAAAGATAAGGAGTCCGTGCTATTCCCCCACAGAATGATACCATAATTAAGCCAAGCGAAGGCAATTAGTATAATAATGTAATCTGCGAACAAGATACACGGTTCATTCATAACTTTCGGGAGTAAAAATAAGAGACAATCCAAAACACTCCCTTGCGGAATTGAGGCGTTAATATGTTTAATGTCAGATCGAATATTAATAATTTCTCTGCTATTATGATTAAAGTGTTCATTTTCGACAAATTGAGGTCTATCTTTTAAATAGGATGTAAACCAGTCATGAGCTTTACCTTGACTATCTCATGGACATATTTATAAACAGCTGATATAGTCGACCGGTTCTTCCTAAACCCGTTTTGACGTTCATCGATGATATCGTACTTCCCACAAAATTTTATTACACGTTCATACATAGATTTTTCAAAAAATTTTGAAGCTGTGGACGGACGGCGATTGGACGGGAAAACCGCCTCTGTGGTGTAGTGGTTTTTTTTTTCGCTCTCAGCCTGAGGGGCTCGGAGCAACCTTCCCGGACACCGAGGGGAAGGGGGCGGAAATCCGTCATTGGATACCACTTAGCCGCCGTGCTAAGCTGGTTATGTCAGACTCGACTGACTAAAACCGCCGCTAATTGGTTTCGACCCGCAGCTATTGTAAGCCATATAAAACCTTCATCGAAAGCGACCGACCCCCCGAGGGGAGGGTGGCGCGGGGTCTAGTGGTTCGCCCACCCGTATAAGACGCAGAGGTCCCGGGTTCGATTCCCAGGGGGGGGGGGGGGGTACAATTTGTACTCGGTTTGGTTGGCTAGCTACCACCATCAAATTGTTGTGTTCCGGCAGTTAGAGGTAAGATAGCCAGTATTCCGGGTGTAGTGCTACTGATTATTATTATTGATTATTATAAGTTTGGTAAAAGGCACAGCAAGCTCATCCGCACATTCTCTAATCAATTGTGTTGGTAATTCATCAAAACCGTGACTTTTTTTATTTTTTTATTATTTTGTGAATTTCATAAGTATCTACCGGGCTTAGATACATTGAATTTTGAGTAGGACAGTGCACGGAGGAGCCGGCGCCGGTGCCGCTGCCTGATGGTTTTGATTCGCCGATTGATGCAAAGAAGTTATCTTAATATATAAAATCGTAAACTGAATGACTGACTGACTGACTGACTGACTGATCTATCAACGCACAGCCCAAACCGCTGGACCTAGAGACTTGAAATTTTGCACACAGATACTTTATACAGTGTAGGCATCCACTAAGGAAGGATTTTTGAAAATTCCATCCCTAAGGGGATGAAATAAGGGATGGAAGTTTGTATGAAAGTCCCTCAGTTTTGAAGCTAGAATCTTCAAATTTTGTGTTTAGGCTGACGATTGAAAATTAATAAATACGGGTCTCAGCTTTTTCAAAATTCTACCCCCGAAGGGGTCAAAAGGGGAATGAAGTTGTGTATTGAAGAAAATCCTTCATTTTCGAAGTAAAAATCGCTAAATTTATAATTTAGGCTTATGAATAGAAATCTAAAGCAACGTAGGTATATTGTTTTTGTTAGGATTTCAACCCCAAAGGGGATGAAATGGGGGTGAAAAGGGGTAAAAAACCTAAAAATAGATATGGATGTCGTTATCGGGGTTTTGTGGGATAACGATTGCAAAAATGACATTTATTTTGAAGACCAACAAGGTGGACATGATTTAACCCCTAAAGGGGTGAAAATGGGGTCCAAATTTTGTATGGAAGAATAATATAAAATAGACATTACAACTTTAAACTGCGTAGGAGCACATCTAAAAATAAAAAGGCAAATATGTATTTTGTTATTTTGAAAATCAACCCCTTAGGGGGTAAATGGGGTGAATAAACATAAAAATTGATATAGATGTCGTTATTGGGGTTTTCTGGGATGACGATTGCAAAAATGACATTTATTTTGAAATCCAACACGGTGGACATGATTTAACCCCTAAAGGGGTAAAAATGGGGTTCCAATTTTGTATGGAAAAATAATATAAAATCGAAATTACAACTTTAAAATTCGTAGGAGCACGTCCAAAAATAATATATATTTTGTGATTTTGAAAATCAACCCCTTAGAGGGTAAGTGGGGTGAGTAAACATAAAAATCGATATGGATGTCGTTCTTGAGGTTTTATGGGATGGTGATTGCGTAAATGAGATCTATTTTGAAGTCCAACGCGGTGGACATGACACATCATGGATCGGATCGGACGGGAACGGGAGCGGAAAGGGAACGGAACGGGAACGGAACGGGAACGGAACGGGAACGGAACGGGAACGGAACGGGAACGGAACGGGAACGGAACGGGAACGGAACGGGAACGGAACGGGAACGGAACGGTAACGGAACGGGAACGGAACGGGAACGGAACGGGAACAGAATGGGAACGGAACGGGAACGGAACGGGAACAGAATGGGAACGGAACGGAACGGGACGGGAACGGAACGGGTACGGAACGGGAACTGAACGAAACGGGAACGGAACGGGAACATAACGGGAACGAAACGGGAACGGGAACGAGAACGGGACGGTAACGGGATGGGTACGGGAACGGAAACGGGAACGGAAGGGGTATGGGACGGGTACGGGACGGGAACCGACGGGAACGGAACGGGGACGGAACGAGAACGGAATAGGAATGAGACGGGAACGTAACGGGAAAGAAACGGGAACGTGAGGGGAAACCAACGGGAACTGAACGGGAACGGGAACAGAATGGGAACAAAACGGGAACGAAACTAGAACAAAACGGGAATGGAACGGGAATAGAACGGGATCGGAACGAGAACAGGACGGGAACAGGACGGGAACGGGATGGGAACGGGAACGGAAACGGTAACGGAAGGGGTACGGGATGGTTACAGGAAGTTTACGGGACGGGAACGGAACGGAACGGGAACGGGAACGGGAACGGGAACGAGAACGGGGAACGGGAACGGGAGCGGGAGGGGGAACGGGAACGGAACCGGAACGGGGACCGGGAACGGGAACGGAACCGGAACCGGAACGGGAACGGGAAGCATAAAAATGACTGGTCGGATCCTGGTTGAAGGTTCTCTAAGGATTTTCTCGAACATCCACGCGGACGAAGTCGCGGGCAGAAGCTAGTTAAATATATTTACGATTTCTTTTGGGTCTGAATAAAAGGTGTTATGAAAATCTGAAATGGTGTAGTATTTATGGTCACCTTAGTTTTGTAAAGGAATATATCCTAAAATATTGAAATTCTAAAATTGAAATTCGGCGCCACAGTCAAAATCAGAGTTGCCAGGATTGACACTTGAATTTAACACCACCTCACTGATGATAGCTGATTAGCATTATTGAGAAAATCTTTTTAAATCAAAAGAGTAAGTTCAGTTTTATTTCACAATAACTATGTGTTATTCTATATTAATATTTAAGTAGTATATTTTCAATATTCCACTCCGAATCCTTTACTTTGATACATTACGTGATTGGTAACGTAAATTTTTTTCCCTACCATCGTGGTACTATTGTTTAGTAATGGCAATTGTGCGAACGAGACATCCTCATCTACTTGGTGTTGTTTCATTCACACAGTAGAGTCTTCAGTCAATGTCGTCGATAGAATTTCAACTCTATAACTAAGAGAATAAAGTTGAATTTCTTTTAAGCGCATAGTGAGAATTTTTGTTAAGTACTCACTCCCTATATAAACCTACTTGGTCAAACGTCATAAGGTTTCATTAAAAAAAGTTTACATTGTTAAAATTAAATTTTATATGGCCGTTAAATATTCTTAAATTTTCTAATTTACCGCGCAATTTTCTTTATTTTTTCCATAAACTTAATATTTAGCGAAAAATTTTCTAAGTTAATGATTTTTTCTTTCATAAGAACCTTCTGATAATAACATAACAAAAAATGAATTAGCGAAATCGGTTCAGCTGCTCTCGAGATTTGCGCTTAGCAAGACCACAGAATAATGAATGATACTACCCAGTATTCTAACTCGAGCCTGTCCTTGAAATACGTAACTTGACCCGCGCGGTACGTCAACATACGATAGGGCTGCCTGCATCTATGTACAAAACTAGAAACAAACTCAAGTAGGTAGATGAAATAAAGTTAACAGTACCTATCTTCACCTACTTGAATTTGTTTCTAATTTCGTGATTGTATGTTATATTTTAGAAATAACGGTGATAGCGTGTTAGGTTGCCTAATAATTCAAAAGGTTATCATTTTGCTTTTAAATTATATTTTGTCATATACAATTTATAATATGGTTTGATATTTTGGTAATAAGCAAATAGAAAAAGTGATCTGTAATTATTATTAACACTTAAGCCGCCGCGTAGATCACCACCGGTGACTTACGCTTAAAAATTGTTTTATAATTTTATTATCCCCAAATAAAGTTCTAACCTTTTTTGATATTGTAGGTACCTAAGTATATGAAATATGAAATTTTCTACAAATGTTTTTCTTATTGTTAATTTATTTTTAGTTTTTAATTCATGAATTGTATAAAACACTAGCGGCTGCCCGCGACTTCGTCTGCGTGGAAAGTTTTTTTGCTTTACCTCGGGAAAAGTACTTTTTTTCGGGATGAAATGATGTACCTACCCTATGTCCTTCTCTGGACCCCTGACAACATGTAATGCAAAATTTCATGCTGATCGGTTCAGTAGTTAAAACGTGAAGGCGTAACAAACAAACAAGCGGACTTTCGCATTTATAATATTAGTAAGGACTAGCGGCCGCCCGCGACTTCATCTGCGTGGTAAGTTTTTTTGCTATCCCTCGGGAACAATTCTTTTTTCGGAATGAAAAGTACCCTATATTCTTTTCTGTACCCTTGACAATGTGTATGCAAAATTTCATGATGATCGGCTCAGTAGTTAAGACGTGAAGACGTAACAAACAAACAAACTACAATTGTAAATCATTGTGCATCATTGACTTTGAACTAGATTTAATTATGATGACGCAGATGCTATACTCGTCTGACGTTAATAATGTAACACATTATCATTCTTTTTACCGTTTGGTTTATTAAAACTCTTATGGTTTATTTTAAACAGCACAATATACTCTATAGTTGCAATTCGCCATCGTGATCACAAAATACGAAACCACCGTTCGTTCGTCACTGCGGCGCATCCGCGACTGTAGCAGCCCGAGAGCAGCCCGAACTCGAGGCGCATAGGTATGGCTTGCATTTCGGCCGTTAGTACTAAGTTAGAATACTGGGTAGTATCATTATTCTGTGGCAAGACATTCAGCGATTTTTTATTATAGAAGATAAAAAAGTTTTTACTTAGATTACAGAAAAAGCAATAACTACGTAAGAACTTAGATAAAAACTTGGCCGTTAGCAAGTTTTTCAGCCGTTTTGTGTTCTATTTTCGTATTTTTATATTATAAAATCTACAATATGTTTAATTTACGTTTATAATGGACTGTATTTGTCTGAAATAAATGATATAATAAGTAAAAATAATACAGCTATTTATTCCATAGTGTTACTTAGGTACTTAATTTTATAAAACCACGTGCCCTTGTTAATACTGTAAGATAACCATTTTAATTGTTATTCTCTGTTTGTTTCAGATATAATGTCCCGATTAAAACAATTCAGCTACATGTCTATGAAAGAGGATGGCATGACGAGAGGCTGGCTGGGCCACATATTGTATTTCAGTAAGTGGCATTTTGTCTCTTCGTCTGGTGAAAGTTAATAGCTCCGAAACCACAGATTACATAAAAACTAAGGTTTTCTTGTGTTCCATTGTATAATTTTATCAGTTTCTAGAATTTAAAACTGAAAAAAACGGTTGGAAGCTCGTCTAATTTGAAATCGGCCGTGATAATCGAATATTCCAATTATTAATTTCTTTTTTGGTTAGCATCCTTTACGTTAGGTACAGCTGTAAGAGGCAAGAGGAATTTTTTTCGACGGAGTGGGGATAAGTTCGCGCACGTGCTCTTGAGAGCGACCTATTGGTATTGGTAGCGCTATGGCGCGCGCCCCTCTCCCACCGCCCGCGCCCCTCACCGCTACGCATTCCTTTAATACGTGTTCCGCGCAATCCCCACCCGATTTCTAGATATATGCCTCGTACACTAAAGCTGTCAAAACGAGGCCTATAATAGGCCCGTAGAGCCATATTAGACTATTTTTTTATTTATTTAACAAACTTTACTGTACATTTAAAATAAATGTTACAAAAGGCGAACTTAATGCTAAGAGCATTCTCTCCCAGTCAACCTTTAGGAAACAGATACCAATAAAGGCGGTACATAAGGTAAAATAGTAGGGGAGGTCAGCTCAGCGCGGCCACCTTAACTTTGACTTTAAAAAAATGCTGTTAAAAGACAGAATTTAGAAAAGTATTTTATACCAATATATAGGGAATTTATTAAATTTTTATAACGTGTAATCGCATTTCGTGAAAACTTTAATAGTTTCTTTTAATTTGTAAATTACGAAAACTTGTCAAAAAACCGCTTTGCCCAAGTGAGCGCCTAAAGCGGCCATGGGGGTAAGGGCAAACTGGTCATTCCAAAAGATTACTAGAAATTAATTTAAAGTTGAAAAACATTGTGCTTAAAAAAACAAGAAGACCAAAAGTAAATTAAATAAAACTCTACTAATGAAAAAAAAAATGTTCTTAAGTTTCAAATGAGACATTTATTATAACAGTCAGAATCTTCGAATACTTACTAAGATTATTTTTAATTATTCTATTAATAATTATTTTAGTTATGTTATAGGTACGCAACAATTTTCTCATACTTATCTACCAACAGTTCTTCTACTTAAATTAAAATATTTAACAGCTAGCAAAGCACTTGGCCACTTTGCCCGGACCGCTTTGCCTTTTTCCATCGTTTTATTTTAAAAATTAACTGTGCTCATAACATTTGTCTCATGTCGGAACCAATATTACACAAACAAAGCCAAATAGATAAGCAATAATAAACGTAAAATAAAAACAGAGTTTTATAGAGTTTTGATCAAAACAGATTGACTTTACCCTGGATTTTCTTGACAAAATGAACAAAAATCTTTCGCATGTTGCCGCGGGCACATGCTGGTTCCGACCACTACCAAATGGCTGCTCGGGGCGGGGCGGTAGGTTTGCTGCATATCAGAACATTAAACATTGTACTATCGTTACAAGTTAGCGAGAAATGAGGCATGGCCGCTTTGCCTCCATATACAGGGTGGCCCAAACGGTGACACTAAAAATTTTTTTTTTGATTCCTCACATCTAGTTGTACCCGGAAATACCCTATGTATGTTCAGCGATTTTTTGTAGTTTTCGAGCTATGATTTTTTTTTTAAATTTTGAGATTTTTTTACTTGACAGACTAAAATATTTTTTTTACCGGAAATTATACATCTTTTTTTTATTTTTTTTTTTGTTACATAGACCTCATGACTTGTTCTTTAACACATAAAATACCCAGCTTCCTATCATCAAAATAAGTTCCAAAAATATTGACCGACAATAAAAAATTGAGGTAAAAGCAAGTCATAGTTAAAATTTCAACTTTGAATTAAAAATTAAAAAAAAGGTTCCATGACTTTTTAGTAATTTTAAAAACTTAACAAGACCCTAAGCTTTAATTCTAATTAAAAAAAAGTGGTGCTTAATAGGCTTTTTTTAGCCGAAATCTGCCTTCAAATGTACAAAGGTAATTTATTTTAAAAGCACTCATTGTTATTATCTAAGGTTAATTAGGTTTGATATAACATAATAATTGACATTTAGTATAGTTTATAAATTTAGAGTTCTAAATTAGTTTAGTGGTAGTTAGTATGTTGTCACTTCAACAGCACAAGTTGGTCTTTGTACAAAGAAAATGGTCTTTACCTCCAACCGGTTTATCTTTAGCGACATCATAAATAACAATAGTTCTGGCAGACACTAGAATCACAAACAATAGACTTCCCGCGCGCCGAACAAAAGAAGGGGGACCAACACAGCGTCGTCTATAAGCACGTCCTCTCTTTCTCATCTAGGCCGTCTTGCTCTATCTATCTTGCTGTCTTGCTCTATCTATCTTGCTATCTTGCTCTATTCATCTCATGTCGGTCGCATTCCTCCCTCCTTCACCTCAGTTGTTCACAGCTTTCGCTCGTGTTACTACTACTCCTGGTTTTGTTTTCAATTCTGATACAACTACTCTCGCTTGCTAACTGGACTCTGATTCTTCCTGTGACTGATTTACCTGTGCTTGTGTTTCGGACTTTGATTACCTACCTTGTGATTTGGACCTTTGTGCTGCAACATGAGCTATTCTTTGCGTGAATACGCAGAGATGCACTATTTTTACGGTGTTGCCCAAGGAAATGCTAGTTTGGCAGCAAGGCTTTATCGAGAGCAATTGGAACGGCGAGGAGAACAACGGGAGCATTACCCGAATTACAGAGTATTTCAAAATACTCACCATACATTTATGGAGGGACGAATTCCTGGACGTTCATCTCAGGAAGGAATACCCAGAATGGATCCAGATATTATGGATCAAGTCGTGGAACAAGTGGAAAGGGATTCATCGACTAGCACCAGAGCAATCGCAAGAAGGACTGGTGTACCACGAACCTCAGTTATGAGGATACTGAAGTCAGGTGGGTTAATTTCATCTTGTCTTTAAACCTCATAATTACGCACCCATTAGCTCGCCCACTATGCCCACGTGCTATTTTTTTTAGCTGTAATTATTGTGACTTAAAAAAAATAGCACGCACGTGCTTTATGAGCGACTTTTTGTAGCACGTGGTCTTTTTAAGTATTGAACTCTGACTGAATGTGTATTTGGCAACAAAATAATCACTCGCTAGTGGGCGAGAAAGCGTGGTACATACCAGTGATTATCACTAGCCTACTATTTGGTGAAACTGAAAAAAGACTATCTTACCTATGCTTTGAATTTACAATTTCGGTGTTTTTTTTTTTCAGAGGGATACCACGCTTTTCATATCCAACGCGTGCAACAATTGCAACCTGCAGATTATCCAAGACGAGTGACTTTCTGTGAAACAATGCTTCAAAAAACTCAAGACGATCCTGATTTCTTCGACAAAATTTTGTGGACAGACGAATCACGCTTTGAAAGAACCGGAGTTTTCAATATTCATAATTATCACAGTTGGGCCATTGAAAACCCACACAAGGCAAGACCATCCAATTTTCAAACAAGGTTTAGTGTAAATTTGTGGTCAGGAATTGTCAATGGGGAATTTATAGGACCATTTGAATTGCCGGCTAGGTTGAACGGAGCGCAATATTTGGATTTTCTACGAAATAGCTTGAACGGTTTATTAGAGGATGTGAATCTACTAACAAGAAGAAGAATGATATTTCAAAACGATGGTGCTCCGTGCCACTATGCTAGAGAAGTACGAGAGCACCTTAACCAGACTTTTCCGAGACGGTGGATTGGGCGTGGCGGCCCGATTCCTTGGCCTGCGCGTTCACCAGACTTAAACCCCATAGATTTTTTTCTGTGGGGCTATTACAAAGAGATGGTTTACGCAAACGAAACAAACACTGAAGCAGAGCTGCGTCAAAAACTAAGAGAAGCAGAAATAAAAATCAAAGAAAATACTAATGCTTTCCGAAATTTAAAACAAAATTTTTTAAGGCGATGTAGGTTGTGCATTGAAGCGGGAGGGAGACATTTTGAAAACTTATTGTAAAATAAATTTAATTGTTGAATTTGTAGTAATTGTTTTATTTAATATGATTTATCCTTAAAATAACCAAAATAACTATAACTAAATGACATCGATGTTACCGCTTCGTAATAACATACTTTTAAAGGTTGTTTTTAATTCTTTATTCAATAAACAGTACCATTTTAAACTTTATTTTGGTAAGAATCATTTTGTGAATGACAAAATAGCCAATAAAAAATCTTAGAAAATTTCACCTTTGTGCATTTGAAGGCAGATTTCGGCTAAAAAAACCTTATTAAGCACATTTTTTTTTAAATTAGAATTAAAGCTTAGGGTCTTGTGAAGTTTTTAAAATTACTCAGAAGTCATGGAACCTTTTTTTTAATTTTTAATTCAAAGTTGAAAATTTAACTATGATTTGATTTTACGTCAATTTTTCACTGTCGGTCAATATTTTTGTAACTTATTTTGATGACAGGAAGCTGGGTATTTTATGTGTTAAAGTTCAAGTCATGAGGTCTATGTAACAAAAAAATAATTCAAAAAAAGATGTATAATTTCCGAAAGAAAAATATTTTAGTCTGTCAAGTCAAAAATTCTCAAAATTTAAAAAAATAATTCATAGCTCGAAAACTACAAAAAATCGCTGAACATACATAGGGTATTTCCGGGTACAACGAGATGTGAGGAAACAAAAAAAAAATTTTTAGCGTCACCGTTTGGGCCACCCTGTATATGTTACAGTCAAAACTCATATCCGGTCAAAACCACTTTTGACTAAAAAAATCAGTCAAAAGTGGTTTTGACCGATGCTCTCAGTTAAAAACAGTTTTGACTGATTTTCGCAGTCAAAAGTGGTTTTGACCAACGTTCTTAGTCCAAAGTGGTTTTGACCAACATTCTCAGTCAAAAGTCAAAATATTTATTTTATTTTTTATTTTAAATATAATATTGAAACTATGTCATTTTGATAGTTTTTGGAGGATAGAGCTATTTGCGTCCTTTGACTTTTACTTTAAATACCTACACCTGTCTTGTCTGGGTAGGGCTAAATGCAACAGCAACTGCGCAGTGGAGCTAGGTGGAAAGAAGCTTTTCACACATTTCAGTGTATGATCATCGCTCTTTTCCACCCAGCTCCACATCAGTTAAAATGCAACCTATGCCATGCTAACTTATAAATTACTTTTAAAAATAAAAATAATTAACAGGTAGTTTTTTTTTTAAATGCTATCTATACGTTAACATGGCTTAGGTTGCGTTTCACTGTTTCACTGATGTGAAGCTGGGCGGAATAGAGCGGTGATCATACACTGAAATGTGTTAAGTTTTAAATTACAATTACTTATATCTCATCATTTATAAAACTTTCACTTGTTTAATTAATAAATAGGCTCCCAGTCGCTCAATAGTAGTTTTGACTAACATTCGTGGTCAAAACCACTTTTAACTGACATAATTTGGTCAAAATCAATATTACCCATTATTTTTGCAGTTAAAAGTGGTTTTGACCAACGTCATTAGTTAAAACCAATTTGAACTGCAAAAATCAGTTAAAAGAGGTTTTGACCAACGTCCTTAGTCAAAACCACTTTTGCCTGATTTTTGCAGTCAAAAGTAGTTTTGACCGGATATGAGTTTTGACTGTAACATATACACACATATATAAATAATAATATACAATTTTTATCAAATACTTATGAAGGAGGTACAAATATCGATGATTTCACATTACCTATGGCTTTCTAAGAGTAAGGCATGAACTTTGTTTTTGAAGGAGACTTTGCTGGGAGAATTTCTGATAGATTCAGGGAGATTATTCCAGAGACGCAGAGCTTGCATTGTGAAAGAGTCAGTCATGTAGCCGGAATGAAAGAGAGGAGTAAAGAGAGAAAGAGAGTTAGTAGATCGAAGTTGACGATTGTGAGAGTCGCAAAGACACTGAAACTTGCATTTCAGGTAATCTGGAGTATGGGGATTATTAAGAATAGAATAGAGCGTGCAGAGTAGCCTTTGCTCTCTGCGTTGAGATTTTAATAAAATCATATGATTTTAAAGTTCTTGACTATCGTATAAATATGATCACCGATCTATAAGTCATAAATATGATGGTGTGATAAATAATAATTGGATCCTATTTGACAGCAGGAGTACAATATGAGTATCTGTCTGACCTCATTTTTTTTAAAATATTAAATAAACTTAATCAGCATTTTATTTTAACTAAAGACTAGATAGATAGATAGATGATTTATTAGCATCACAACACACATGCGCATAGACAGAAAAAAATAAAATTAAAAAAGATAATTTAACAATCAAAACTTAACATGTTGGCAACTAAATAATACTGGTTAAATTGTGTGTCACAGCGATGCAAGTAGGTAAAAGCTCAGCGTATATCTTTGCCCCGATGATGAAGCAAAACACTGGTTTTCAGCTGTCACCTGTAGACGCAAGGACGCATTGACAAAATCGGTCGTGCCGTGTAGCCGACTAGGTATCTATGGTTTTTTAGGGTTCCGTACCTTAAAAGAAAAAAAACGGAACCCATATAAGATCACTTTGTGCCGCTCTGCTATTAGAGCATTAATGCTGTAATATGATATTTATCTAGGGTAAACTATACAATGATTGGCACCTTAAGCGGAATCTTTCTTTATTTAGTTGATTATTTTATCTGTAAGATATTTAGGCGTAATTTACGACTTTTAAAAATATCTTTAGGGTTTATTTATTACAATAACAATGAAAAAACAATGAAAAAGAAATGTTTTTTATGAAAAAAACCATAAAACTTTAAAAAACATCGAAAAGTATAGTCATTGGCACACCTAGTACAATCATTGGCACAAAGCTACTAGTGATTGGCACTCATTTTTAAGTATGAGATATGGTGATGTTATTTCTCCGAAACTTAAAAGTTTTAAAGTTAGAAAAAAAGTGAGAGGAGGGAGGGACTTAAAGAGGAAGGGAGGGACTTTGAGAAGGGGAGAGGGACTTAGAGAGGGGGAGAGGGACTTAGGGAGGGAGTGAGGTAGGTAGAAAGGAAGGAAGAAAATGGTTGAATATGAGTTTGATAGATGGATGGATGCATGGGATGGATGGATGGATGGGATGGATTAATGGGTGCACGGATGGACAGATTTATGGAGTCATGGACGCATGGGTGGGTGGTGGTGGGTTTTTTCAATATGGGTATCAAATGAAAGGCATTGATGAGCACATTCCAAAAATACGAAAAAAAAGAAAAGGTTTTTTTTAAATATGGGTATATCAAATGAAAGGCCTTCCTTGATGAACGCATTCCAAAAAACGGAAAAATTTTTTTTTTGCGATGTGGGTATCAAATGAAAGGCCTTGATGAGCACATTCCAAAAAACTGAAAAAAAAATTAAAAACTATTTTTTTTTGTAATATGGGTATCAAAATTAAATGAAAGGTCTTGATGAGCAAATTCCAAAAACTTGAAAAAAGAAAAAATTTTTTTTTTTACAATATGGCTATCAAATTAATGGCCTTGATGAGCACATTCCAAAAACTGAAAAAAAATTAAAAACGAAAATTTAAAATTTGTTTGCTATATGGGTATCAAATGAAAGGCCTTGATGAGCACATTCCAAAAAACTGAAAAAAAAAAAACGCAAAAAAAAATTTTTTTTCAATATGGGTATTAAATGCCCAGCAATTGCGGAAGTTAAGCAACGTTCGCAAGGGTCGGTCATGGGATGGGTGACCAAAATTTATTATCTTGATTTCCTCCGTGCTTCGGAAGGCACGTTAAGCCGTTGGTCCCGGCTGCATTTGCAGTCGTTAACACATAAATAACCCGCATTGGGTCCGCGTGTTGGGTTATGGCCCGTCCTCCTTATCCACCCATAAGGAAGGCCTGTGCCCTAGCAGTGGGGACATTAAAAATGACTGATGGACATTTGAGAAAAGTACTATACAAGCCTTGGCCGCAACTAGGCATTGATGGACTCACGTATGTGTGCCTCGGCTTCGCCTCGGCCCACATTTTCACGTTCGTCCTTCAATGCCTGTCTTGCGTGCCGCTGCAGTAATGTACTATTATCAAATAAAAACAGAAAACTTGTAATTAACATCAAAAAGCATAGTCATTGATACTCATAGTACAACTACTTGGCATTAGCATTGGTAATATAATACTGAATGCAATGATAGCAATGTATGAATAGAAACACCTAAAGTATAGTGCCAATAATTGTAAAGAATGAAACGAAAACGTTTTTTCGAGTGTCATATGATTTCTTCATGTAAATATGAATTATATGTGTAAAAAAATATATTATTTAAGAAATATTTTATAATCTAGTGATTGGCACGGTTGCTCAATAACTACACTTTAGTACAAGCTATGGTACCAATGGTCGGCACATTGTAAATTGAAGTTGTGTTAACAAAACTGGGAAAAATATTATTGAAAACTGTAATATAATTTATAAAAATAATAATTAAGGTATTTCGCACCTCTGAGAAAGTCAAATTATTAAAAAAACATTTTTTTTTCCACAGCTCCTCCTTGTTGGATCCGTTAATATTTGCAAGAAAAAGCAACAAGTTTCTCGTGAGCTCGTATTTCTTAATGCTGTGTTGCCATTATAATCCGAAAGAAATATCTATTATAAATTTTTTGAAGTGTAGTAATGCTAGATTTAATAAAATAACAGATTAGTACAATTTTGTCACTGCAATTCTTAATATCTGCGTTTAAATGTTAAAGTGCCAATCACTGTGGGGGTGCCAAGATAGCTAAAGCTTACCCTACATATCTCTTTTTATTTTATCAACAGTCGTCGTGGATCCAGTAGAAGTAGAAAAGGTGCTGAAGACCTGCTTGGATAAAGATGACCTGCATAGATTCATTAGGAATTTCCTTGGAAATGGTATAATCTTCGCTCCATGTAAGTAGCACAGTTTACATCTATACAATTTCTTAGGTAAAGCCTAAATATAAATATATTATTATAAGAGGTAACATAATAAAATTAATAGATTATAATAAACAAATAACTCCAAGACGCCGAGTCCTCGTAAGTAAAGTGAGGCAACTAATAAAACTAAGTTACTACTAAGTAACTACATTTACATCCAATAAAATCGTAACTAAGTAATCCCATAGGGTAGGTAATATATATCCCGTAAATTGAAAATGTTTCGTATCAAAGGTACGATTTAGGTAACCTATGAAGGATCATCATCATCATCATCATCATCCTCCTACCCTTATCCCAATTTATTTGGGGTCGGTGAGTTGCGTCCTTTTCTTCCATTCCTTCCTGTCACTCGTCATTTCCTCATCCACTCCCTTCACATTCATATAATTCCGCACACAATCCATCCATCTTTTCTGCGGTCTTTCTCTTACTTTCCAGCCCTCAACATCCATATCCATTACCCTTCTAGTAACATGCCTTTCATCCCTTCTCATAACTTGCCCAAACCAAGGCAAGACTGGTAGTTCAAATTAAAGTTTTCAAGTTCACCGGCATTTTGTGAACCATTTTGGCAACATGACTTTTCCGAAGTAAAAAAACCTGCTGAATTCGGTTCTAAATGTTGCCAGGCCCGATTTTGGCTCCTTTGCCCAAAATTCAAGATGGCGGTCAAAATGGAGCCTTATCTTATTAGAACCTGATTCTGGTCGTGTGAGGTGTCCTAGAATAGGTTATGGGGGTCGCTGAACTCAGTTATGATAACCGGAAGTCCGTCCGGGTACCGGAAGCATGAGATGTGGCTCGAGGAAATTCCGCCACGTGACACTAATTATTTTTTTAACACAGTTACTAGACAAAAATGTTTAACAAGTTTATTATTCTATACCAGTATTTTTTTTCCTCGGGAAAATCCTCATAGTTTTAAATCTGTAGAGGATTTTTGAAAAAAACAATTTGAGAAGTTTCCGCCGTGCGACAGAAAATATTTTTTTAACACAGTTACTTGACAAAAATGGTTATCAAGTTTATTACTTTATATAGGTAGTAGGATAACTGGTTTATTTACTAGTATTTTTTTCTGCAGCAAATCTTCATAGTTTTAATTCTGTAGAGGATTTTCGAAAAAAAACAATTTAAAGAAAATTCCGCCGCGCAAATAAAAATATTTTTTTTAACACTATTTGTTAAATACAGAAGTCACCACATAATTCATGACCATGCACGACCTCGATTGCACATCGCAAACATCAACGACGAGGGAACACGAGGCGCCGCGTCAGCTCAACGTGACCTGTGGTGGCGGGTCCTCTTAAAGAAAACAGCAGGTTGGAGGCAAACGGGGCGTTTATTAATTTATTAAAAATGTCTTACAAAATATCGTGTGCACGCTGCTAAGCGCCGAGCCAAAGAGGAGGCGAAAACGTCAAAAATCACAGACAATATTATCATGGTTTTACAACAGATTAGGTACTACTACATCTCACCCTTTTTGTTTTTCCAAAAAAAATCAACAAAAAAATATCTTATGTTATACACAATTACTTAAGTACTAATTATTTTAAGTTTAACTTGTTACATTATACAATCTTTCATTTCTTATGCAGAACTACTATTTTTGTTAACTAAATTTGTTACTTTAAATTGCATTTCCTAAATATTTTGTTACACAGAATTACTATTTACTAAATTTAAACCAAACTTTTTACATTAAGTGTACTTATAAACAATTAAGGCTTGCTAAATAAATTATGTTAAACAAATAGAGACTTTCATTTTTATACAATGTTTCTATTTTTAGATTTTTCAAATTCCTTATTCACATTGTGATTTAATCTACTTTTCAAATATTCAGTAGTAACTGGAAGAGTCCCCTTTAAGTTTCTATTCATCAACAATTGAGCAGGTGAGAAATTTGTTCCCGACATTGGACAACTTCTATATTTTAATAACGAGATCCTATAATCAGTCTTATCGTGAAAGGATTTTTGAAGAATATGACGACTATTAATTTGTACACCCCTTTCAGCCATGCCATTAGACTGTGGGTACTTTGGACTTGAAGGAGAAGAAGAAGGAAGAAGAAGAACAAGGAGCATTAGATATCCAGTATCTTCGAACTGAAGAGATGGAAGTGGACTTCTGACTAAGGCTCTAGCAGGTCTGCGACTGATGAGACTGCGAAGCAGCCTAGGAGTCTCCGAATGACCGCGATAGTGCCGTGAAGAGGAGTGTGAGTACTGGCCACTGCGCTATCGCTGCTCTACGGTATTTGAACCAAAGAGAGGATATGAAAATCTCTTGTCAATATTCTGTGTACGTCAATCGCAATAAAGTAAACTAGCTGCTTTTAAATAATGTTTTAATTATCTCGAATACGAGTTCGCCCCTCTCAGGGAAATAAACCCCATCATTAATACACGTCATGCTTCTAATAGAATACACGTTTATGATTCCCGAAACGCTAATCTGTACGAAGACATTATTCCTGCAGGTTCATCGAAGCTCGTGAGAATACCAATTAATATTCATGATTGTGAAGCTATAATAAGCGAACAAAATCTTTCAAATTGTATTGTTGGAGAATGTCTAACTACAGTTAAGCAAAACCGCAGCATTGTAGAAATATTTAACCCTTCCAATAGTGACGTCATTTTCTCAATGGATCATGCTTTAACTGCCGAAGTGTATAATGTTGAGTGCACGCGCACTAGACAATATTCACCTCGCCCCAAAGAGGTGCTCTCTCGCTTACGTACCGAACATTTAAACGCAGAGGAAAAAGCTAACTTAGAATCTCTTTGTGCACAGTACGCAGACGTATTCTATATTGAAGACGAAGCTCAAATAAAATTAAACATAAAATCAGAACTACAGATGAGTTGCCTGTTTACACGAAAAGCTACAGATACCCTTTTGTCCATCGCGATGAAGTCCAAAGTCAAATTCACAAAACGTTAGAACAAGGTATTATAAGACCTTCTGACTCAGCTTGGAGCTCCCCCATCTGGGTAGTTCCCAAAAAATCCGATGCCTCAGGTAAAGCTAAATGGAGAATAGTTGTCGATTTTCGTAAACTTAATGATAAAACCATAGATGATAAATACCCGATTCCTAATATAAGATGTCTTAGATAAACTGGGTAATTGTCATTATTTCACTACTCTTGACCTGGCCAGCGGGTTCTATCAAGTAAAGATGGACTCCGCTGATATCCCTAAATCAGTTTTTAATGTGGAGCATGGGCCCTTTGAGTTTCTACGTATGCCCATGGGTCTAAAGAATAGTCAATCCACTTTCCAAAGAGTGATGGACAATGTTCTCAGGGAACTCCAAAATACCATCTGCCTGGTTTATCTTGATGATATTATTGTCTTTAGTACCTCACTCCAAGAACATATAGTAAATTTAGAGAAAGTATTCCAGAAATTACAAGAATCCAACTTTAAAATCCAAATGGATAAGTCGGAGTTCTTAAAACTTGAAACAGCCTCTTTAGGACATATTTTTAGTAAAGACGGTATGAAACCCAACCCAGATAAGCTATCAGCCATACTAAATTATCCTTTACCTAAGACATCAACCGAGATAAAACTCTTTTTGGGACTTCCAGGATACTATCGAAGTTTTATTCCGAATTTCGCCAAAGTAGCAAAACGTATGACACAATGTTTAAAAAAGAGATCGAAGATTGATTTAAATCAAGATTATATTGAATGTTTTGAAAAATGTAAGGCTTTGCTAATTAACGACCCCATACTACAGTACCCGGATTTTAGTAAAGAGTTTGTACTAATGAAATAAAATACTTTTTAACGTAAACCGCGCTAGTATCCGTTAAAAAGTCTTTTATTTCATGTCTAGTGAGCGCGTAAGCTTGAGGAGTTTGTACTAACCACGGACGCTTCTAAGTTAGCTATCGGTGCGGTTTTATCGAAAGGGCCTATAGGCTCTGACAAGCCTATAGCCTATGCATCACGTACTCTCAACTCTAAGTGGTGAATGCACAGAGGAAATAATCACTACGTTTTAGTGATAAGAAATGTCAATTTTAAAACGAGGTTTGGATAATGAATCAAATTAACAGCATAATACACCACTTGCATAGTATAAAATGAGTCTTGCCGCTAGTATACGTAGGTAATAATCGTATTATGAAAGTGGTATAAAGAGCGAATTCGCGTGCTGAGTGAACAGAGTGATCATGGAATGGGAGGACTTATTAAAAAAAACATTTCGCGGTGCCGGTATTGAAGTGTTCAGCGTTCATGAGGACAGGTGGTTCAGTTTCTCAAATCACAATAACTTCTAGTGTATCGTTATAATCCTACATTATGCCGAGTTATACGCGGTTATACAAAATCGAACGTGCACAAAGATCGGTTCTTAAAGTTATGGCGAAGAAACCGTTCCTATACCCAGACTGTGAAGTTCTTACTATTAGGCAATTATTCATACTCAATGTCACAAACATTCTACCCTTAGTTATGATCCGTCATTCATTCATTCTAAACGTAGATCAGACAAAGTACCTATGCAAAACAGTAACACACCATACAGCTATCTTCCGTAGGCACTACGAATTCCTAGCACCTTATTTGTACAAACTGAATAAACATTTAAATGTATACAGCAAAACAAGATATGAGTGTAAATGTGTTATTCGAAATTGGCTGCTAAAAATTAACTACCTACATTGAAACAGAGTCTTTACTAAAAATCCTAGAAATCCTGCAATAGTCCACTTCTACATCATGCAACTTGTTAAAATTAATTTCAAACAACAATTTACTTATTTAATAAAACATTAGAACCATAAAACACTAACTCATTCAATAACGCCTTTTGTGGGGCTTTTAGAACTGAAAAAAAATCTTTTTTTAAAAACACGTTTTTAAAACTGACTAAATTATTACAAAAAATCGGACTAAAACCATTACAACGGACTAAAAAGTAAAAAATAAATTCTTCTGTAAATATTTATAACCTACAGAAATTTTAAACCTAAAAACGTGGGGCGCAGGCTAAAGACAATATGAATGATAAATTTTACAAAATGCGCCCCACGTTTTTAGGTTTAAAATTTTTGTAGGTAGGGTTATAAATATTTACAGAAGAATTTATTTTTTACTTTTTAGTCCGTTGTAATGGTTTTAGTCCGATTTTTTGTAATAATTTACTCAGTTTTAAAAACGTGTTTTTAAAAAAGATTTTTTTTTCAGTAAATTATTATTTTCTGCTTTTTAGTTAACGAGCTAAGACTAAAATATACCATCTCCTATAGCACTTGTCAAGACGATTCAAACGAGCCCAAACTCGATGGGGTTGCATGGTTTTATTACAGAGTCCCAGTGGCCTTCTTCCGGCTCCATCATCGAACCCTTGAAATTGTTTCCCAACAAAGTACTTGTCAAGACGATTCAAACGAGCCCAAACTCAATGGGGTTGTATGGTTTTACTATAGAGTTTCTATTGCCTTCCTCCGGCTCCATCATCAGATCCTCGGACACTATTTCCCTTTAAAGTACTCGTCAAGATGATTCAAACGAGCCCAAACTCGATGGGATTGCATGGTTTTATTACCGAGTTCCAGTGGCCTTCTTCCGGCTCCAACATCAGACCCTAGACACTATTTCCCAACAAAGTAGTCGTCAAGACGATTCAAATGAGCCCAATCTCGATGGGGTAGCATGGTTTTATTAAAGAGTTCCTGTGTCCTTCCTCCGGCTCCATCATCAGACCCTGGAAACTATTTCCCAACAAAGAACTCGTCAAGACGATTCAAACGAGCCCAAATTTGATGGAGTTGCACGGTTTCAATATTGAGTTCCTATGGCATGGCCTTTCGGCTTCATCACCAGACCCTGGACCTCGTCTCTCATTAGAATACTCGTCAAGACGATTCTAACGAGCCCACGATGGGGTTGTATGGTTTCATCATAGAGTTCCTGTGGCCTTCTTCCGGCTTCATCATCAGATCAGCTCAATGACACTATAATATTGCACTGCCTTCCAGTTCTGACCTATGCTCAAAGTTTCAAGTCTCTAACTCATCGGGAAGCTAGGATAAAATCGTTCGAAAACTTTGTGGAGAAACACACAAACAAACAAACGCGAAAGCAACCTAATAAAAACGTGTTAAAAAAAACCTGAAAATAAAAACAAAAACAGCTTCAAAATTAAAAACCTCTAAAAAGCAAGAAATAATTTTCAAATCACTAGATACCTACGCATATATATCACTGTAATAAAACACGTCTATTGAAGTCGGGTGGGGCTGGAGGACAACTTATTTTTTTTATTCTAAGAGCTGTTTCAGGGGCCCTATTTTTGATTTGCTCGACTAGCGTCGAGCGCTCTTTTCTACTGATTTTCGTTCGACATCCTATACATTTGAGTCAAATGTCGAACGAAAATCAATAGAAAAGAGCACTCGGCGCCAGTCGAGTGATTCAAAAATAGGGCCCCTGATATGCGTAGGTATCTAGTGATTTGAAAATTATTTCTTGCTCTTTAGAGGTTTTTAATTTTGCAGCTGTTTTTGTTTTTATTTTCAGGTTTTTTTGAACTCGGTTTTTTGTTTTTAAACAATTTTTTATTTTAAGTGTAATCACTATACAGTTCCTATTTGATTTTGAGGAGTTCCTTTATAATTCAAGGTCCAATAACAATGAAATCAAAATGATATCATCTCTAAAGTATCCTCTTTGAAACAAAAAAAGAATCATCTGAATCGGTATATAAACAAAGAAGATATAGTCGATCATCCGTATAAGTTCACAAAATGGTAACGAAAACGACAGTATTTTCAGGTTTTCCTGAAAAGTACTGAACCAATCTCAAAATTTAAAAAAATGGGTCCCACTTGGAATCAAACCTGATCTAATAACGTTAGAACCATTTCAATCGGTTCAGCCGTCTTCGAGTAATCGGTGTACGTACGGTACGTTCATACCCCACCCGACTTCAATAGACGTTATCATGACGATAAAAATGCGTATTTAATGATTTAGATGTAGGTTTTTTGAAGTCGGTTTTTTTATTTTTTATTTTTTTTAATATACTACTATAATAATTTCTTTCCATGTTTTGTTACAATTTTAATTACCTATCATTGCAAACCAAGCTTCCCTAAATCAGATAAAAAGTTACCTAGATAATTGACAAAATCTTAACCTAGGAGGAGTCACCATTGTGACGTCATAGGTACTTGTTCCACTAGTTTCACGTTGCGCGCGTTACTGATCTTCAAATCACTTTTTATCACTGTATTTTATTCTACTATGCTAAAGTAGTGGAACAGTGCCTACGACGTCATGAAGGTGGCGCTCTTAGGTTTAGATTTTGTCAATTATCTCGGTAAATTTTTATCTGATTTAAGCAAGCTAGAAATGCAATGATAGGTAATTAAAATTGTTACAAAACATGGAATAAAACTGTTATTGTAAGAAATATATTTAAAAAAAGTATTGGGACTTAAACATTTACGATCGCAAACCTCCGTGGTTTGCGAACCTGCAACAGTGCGCCATAGTGGGTTCGCGAAGTTTAGTGGATACCCACTATAAAGTTTCTTCGTTTTAAATTTCCATGGTTATTGACGTTAATAGAATAAACTATGTCGGGATTTACACCATGTATGTTTATTTTTGAGACTCCGATATTTCGGCGCAGTTGCATGCGCCAAGATCACGGAAGCAGTTTATTCTATTAAAGTTTCTTCGTATTCTTATTTCAAGGTCTATTTCAGCTTCCATTTGGAGGAGGCGTAGAAAAACACTAGTACCAGCATTCAGTCCAAAAATAGTGGAGTCCTTTGTGGACATATTCGCAAAGCAGAGCGAGATACTGACAGAACAGCTGACCGAGCGCGCCGGGCAGGGGAACTTCAGCGTCTGGCCTTTCGTGAGCACTTACACGCTAGATTCCATTTCTCGTAAGTACCACTTTTTTAAATCTAGTGGTTCCGTGATATGTAGACCTCGGGTTAAAAGGGGCTTTTTACCGATGTTCTACTATTTGTTATATTAATAGCTCAAATTATACCTATTGTTTATTAAAACAAATTACACAGAATAATTATTAGTTTTTCCACTACCTTAAGTAGATATCTATGTTATAGGCAAACGCCGAAGATCCGGTGCTCCTAGGTTTGACAAGAAGTCAAAGTCCAAAACTATAGCGTGTTTCGGCCTTTGACTAACGAATTTATGGCTAAACCACAGTTTAACAATAGCTGTGTCTAAACCTAGGAGAGACCAACTTGGATAGTCAAATGCTGAAACTCAATACGATTAAATCGGGGTTTGAAAATAGT
Organism: Agriphila tristella; assembly: GCA_928269145.1. NCBI lineage: Eukaryota > Metazoa > Arthropoda > Insecta > Lepidoptera > Crambidae > Agriphila > Agriphila tristella. The sequence continues at coordinate 20,304,047 of OV743436.1, read as the reverse complement.
TAGACTTAAATTAGGGACAGAATGTGTTATTTTGTATTTAAATGTATGAAATAATTTAGGTTAACTAAATTAACAATTTTCCTGTGATTCAAAAATTTCTGTTGTCTGTTAAAAATGGAAATTGATTAATTGAGTGACTGGTAATTATTAAAGGCGACTGTTAATAGTAAACCTGGCAGCGGTTTTTTTTTGGGTGACAAAATAACAGGTGATAAACTGTAGATACCTACCAAAAATACGTAAAACGGGCGACTACATGTGTGAGATAAATAAGTTAGCAGTGAAAATTCTAAATGAGTGACAAAAATACTAAGTGGGCAACTATTATACCAAGTGGGTAACTATATAACTGATTTAAGCTGCCCAATATGGTATTTTTGTCATCTCAATTAGGATAATGTCACCTTTTTCAAATAAAATACCTACTCAAATGCCAAATTTTAATTATTTTGTGTGCCCTAAGGTTGTCGCCCAAATATTAATTTGGTTGCCCGTTCTGAATAACTAGTTACCTAATTTGTATTTTAAATAGTCACCCATTTTCAACATTTGTAGTCGCCCTCAGTCCGTCGCCCACTTAGTATTTCAGTACGCTATAATGTTTCCCTATTAAATACTACCCTTAAAAAAAAAACCACGAAATTTAAGACGATCGCGAATTGCAGCAATGCGGTCGTCTTAAATTTCTAACCAATCACGTGACCTACATAAGTAAAGAAGCTTTGACTAAAATTAACCTAAATACCTTTGTATGAAAAACAGCATTCATTTCCGATGTTAGATTTAGTCAAAGCTGCCTTACTCCTGTAGGTCACGTGATAGGTTAAAATTTTCTCCGCTGCGCTTCGCGATGGTCTTTTTCGTGGTTATTTTTTTTAACAGACCACATAAATCTTTGTTTCTCAGGCAAATTGTTAATTTAGTTAAATTTTCACTCTAAATAATATGTTTTTCATACATTTAAATACAAAAAACCAATTCTGTAGGTACCTAATTCGTCTGACTGGTAAAACCCCGATTTGAATTGCGTTTCGGCTTTTGACTGTCCAAGTTAGTCTTTTCTAGGTTTGGAGATAAATTCGTTAGTCAAAGCTTAAGAATAAATTCTTATGGTCAAAGGCCGAAACACGCTATTAGTGTGAGTAGCGGTCGTAAAGTAGCGGTCTTTCTCTGACCAACTCAATTAAAAATAAAGTAGGTATTCTCCTTATTCCACTCCATCACTAAGACAATACACAAATCACACAATGGCACACGAACGCAGGCGAGGCGTCTGCATCTAGTGAGCGCCAACACAAAATGAGTTACTTCCCTCCCCTCCCCGCAGGCGAGAGCGGGGGATGTTTTCCGTTCGTCTCGGCAAACAATGTTTGTGTTTTTGCTCAACAAAACTCATAGGCCACGCCCCCTACATGTTGAGAAAACATTGTTGTGATGTTTGAAAACACAAAAACACGGCGCAGGAGGCGCGGCTTAAGGAGCGCGCTTCCCGAAATTACGTCAACATAACACGCTACATATTGTAGCCCTCGTTGATAAGCGTCTTTTGAGGCTTCAACCATTCCTGCAGCCATAAAACTTACGACACCTAGGCGAGCGAAAATGGGGGCTATAGGTACTGAAGCGATCGAAAAAACATTTTCAATGTTAAGCTACAGGGCAAACCCTTAACCCGATCGTCTTTGTTTTAGGCTCAAATTGTAGCTGACTAAATTATTCAGAGGATTATTTCTCAAAATTTTAAACTAAGTTGGCATTTGTAGAAGTTGGCATTTGTCGACTAAACCGTTCAGAGTTTGACTGAAATATTTTTTTTTCCACAGAAACGGCGATGGGTGTGCAGTTAAACGCTCAGAGTAACCCCGACACACCGTTCCTGGTGTCCTTGAACCGGATACTGAATCTCGCTTGTGAGAGGATCTTCCACCTGTGGCTGCAGCCCGACTGGATGTATGGCCTGTTCCCGCAGTACGCGGAGCACAAAGCTTGTATCAAACAATTGCACGGGTTCACTGACGAGGTTAGTTTACGTTAAATATAACTAGCTTTTGCATTAGATTTATATATCTACAGGGTGATTTGTAAAACACCAACAACCTCGCGCGAGTTGATTACTAACATCATAAACAACAACATTTGTTCTACGACTTTTCCGAAAACAGACAATTTTTTTTTACTTTTCATACAAAACTCGGTCAGCTATTCGGGACATTTGTATGGAAAGTTGTTTTTTTGTCGGTTTTCGAAAAAGTCGTAGAACAAAGGTTGTTGGATTTTATCTGTTCCACGCAGAATCTAGAGAAAACCGGTAGCTACCGCAACGAAAACGGAACGTAGGTAATATCCATGTTTATTCCCCTATTGGCTGATAGAAAAAACTTTGCTTTTTAGTGGAAAAGACTATCGCACGCCGCGCCGTACCGTATCGCTCAACTACAACGAGTGGGTGAGGGCACTCGTTGCGGTCGAACGATTAAAAAAATATGAAAAGCCAAAAGTCGAATGAAAATCAGTAGAAGTAAGATAGTACGATCGCTCCGCTGCGCTTCGCGATCGTCTTAAATTTCTAACCTAAACGTGACCTACAGGAGTAAGGCAGCTTTGCGTTTCGGTGTTTGACTGTCCAAGTTAGTCTCTCCTAGGTTTGGCTATAATTGCGTTAGTCAAAGCCCGAAACACGCTATTAGTTTTGGACTTTGACTAAGCCTTCTTGTCAAACCTGAGGTTTGACTAGGCAAACCTAGGAGCGCCTGGACTTCGGGGTTTGACTATAACATATAGGTATTACCTACCTACCTACTAACTACGGCCAGAAGGATTTGAAACTAATTTCTACCTTTGTAGGTCTTACGCTTTTTTTAGTTTTTTGTTATCACCATTCGTTTTGTTCTATCTAGGCGCACACGTAGCGACGCGATAGTCGGCAACCTTTCATACTATGAAAGGTTGCCGACTATCGCGTTGCTACGTGTGCGCGCTTTCATAAAAACCTGTAGACTTGATGTGAGAGACAAAATAGTTGCGGAGACAAAAGTTGCTCGTGTGTGCTGGCACTTATCCGCATACCCATTGGGATATCGTTTTCGCCATCGGTAGAGGATACCGCTGAGATTTGAATATTCCTTAATAGCAGAAACGCTTATTTATAGTGCGTAGGAGAGAAAGCGACGTTTGTTTTTCGTTTATCACTTAACAGACAGACAGACTTTCAGACTGACACATTTTACCCATTAATAAAAAATTAAAAGTAGGTAAAATACATATTTTACTGAAAATTACCGTATTTGCACGGCATGCAAGAGATTAACCCTTTGCCCATGGTATATACAAATAATACCTACATTTTTTGGCATGGACCAATTGGTCCATGACTATGGCCACCTATCCCTGTCCACCGCAAACTCGTCACGCCATCTTGAACTCATAATAAAATTAATTAACGGTACCTACCTGTCTAGCATGACCGATTTATATCGCGTGATATAGCAATTTATCGACACTAAACTGTCAAATTCCTTTGTCTTTTTGACAACGTGATAAAACGTTACCTATCAAGCGATATAAATCGGTCATGCTAGGCAGGCTAGTATGATTTCTCATCTCAAAACAATAAACTTAATCTTTGATTAAAGGTAATACGGAAGAAGCGCGAGGAGGTAAAAATTGAAACGGCGAGCAAAACAGAAGCGGACTCTGCTTATGGTGAGCTAAAAATCCGTTAGAGCGGTTTTTTCTTACGTGGATTGCGGGTGCGGATCCGGATTCTGTCCGTATGCAGTTGGTCCGCAATTGCTTTTTTCTTAGTACTTTTTTGTGTAAAGCGGGGGTCCGGATAAAAAAAATACTAAGATAAGAAAACTGCAGGCGGACGGAATCCGCACACTCGCCTTCGCATCCATGTAAGATAGAATATTATCCAAAATAAGTTGGGTGTTACAAGTCGTGATAAAGTTTGACCGCATGATGGAAACTGATCTGTAGGCTGTTCCTAACTAATATTGAGCTGGGCTAAAAACCACAACTGTCCTTAAAAACCATTCCATACGGCGGGCGGCGGCGGCGGGTTAAATAGCACTCTTTTCGACACACTTACATTTATCTTTTATCAGTAAGGTTACCATCTGACAGGCATTTGCCGTATTTAACAGGCATTTTACGGTTTAAACAGGCGTGGGTCCGACGCAAAAGGCTGAGACGGGTATTTTTTAATTTCGCGGATGAAACAACAGATTACTAGATTAGTGGATGAAAATGACTAAAAATCGAATTACCAGCTTCTTGTGAAAGGTGGTCCATTAACAAAAACAAATCTTTGCAGATCTTGGCAACTATAAGAATAAGACTTTCCTCGACCACCTCATACATTTTTCCGGAAATGAGAACGGATACACAGATCTCGAGTTGAGAGAAGAAGTCCTGTCACTCACCATTGCAGCCACCGACACATCTGCAGTGACTATTGGATATGCTCTCAAGATGCTTGCCAAATACCCTGAAGTACAGAAACTGGCTTATGAGGAGTAAGTAAACTTCTCTTCTTCTTCTTTCGTGTCTACGACGTGACGAGGTTACTCTGGTTGTAATTAGCTAGTCTCTGATAGAATAGAGTTATATTATGCGACGAGATGAGACGAAACAAGGCAAGAAAACGGGGCTCCGCCACCGGCGCGCGGCGCAGATAGGGTTGCATTCTGACAGGCATTTTCCGCATTTGAAAGGCATTTTCAGCTTAAAGAGGCGTGCGGCCGGGGCTTAAAGCTGAGACAGGCATTTTTGCAATGCGCGGGTTTCGCTGAGATTTGAAAGCTCGCATACATGCTCCAATTACGCAAGGCCGCGAAATATTCCAAAGACTTCTTGTAAATATTCAATAAAAATTTAAATTGAAAGAAATGTTTATTCTCATAACGTAATTCAATAAGAATCCGAATCCAAGCAACTGTCCGACGTCAGGTATATCGCACATGATATTCAACATTGTATTAACTCAAAAAACGTAGTTTCGAGATAGCCGTTTCAAAGATTAAAAAAATCATAGTTCCTGACTGTGAGGTATTTATGGCCTGATTTTTATATTGTTAAAAAGCTACATTCTTCTATTTTGTATACTTCAAAATCAAAAATATACCCTTTCGGAGCGTTAGGACCAAGGTGCTAAAATGACCAAGGTGCTGAAATGACCAAAGTGATAAATTGACCAAGTTGCTGAAATGACCAAGCTGCTAAAATGCCCAAGGTGCTAAAATGCCCAAGGTGCTGAAATGTCCATATTGCTGAATTGATCATAGTGCTGAAAAGTCCAAAGTGCTGTAATGACCAAGGTACCAAAATGGCTTATCTGCTTAAGGCGTGAAATGCACAGAAGCGACGCAGCTCGGATACGGCGGCGATACGGTGCAGATGTGAAACTTTCGGATGCTTTCGGCAAAGGAAATACACGTATCGCCGCCGTATCTGCGTCTTATATCCGCCGCATCTCTTCTGTGTATTTCACGCCTAAGACTGCTATGAGAAGTGCTGTGAGCCGCCATTTTCAATTCTTTTTGGACTGCTGCAGTTGATAAATAAAATTTAAATTACGTTACCAAAGTACCAGGGTAGCATAGATGTAGATGAGGTTAACGCGAAACAGAAGAAATTTTATACAATGACCCGTCTATAGGTACTTTATCTCTGTCGCTCTCGCGCTAACATTATTGTTGTGCCTGTGCGAGCGCAATGGCAATATGTTAGCGCACGAGCGAGTATAGACGGGTCATTGTACAATTTTTTTCTGCCTACGTCACCTATTACGGAGAAAATAAATAAAAAAGTGATTAAAAATATAGAATAACCTTCTCCGTATTTATGAGATCCTGGTACTTTGGTGATGTATTGTATTACGAAAAATAAGAAAATACGAGAATCTGTCTTTTTAAGAATCTGTCCTTTTGACAATAACTTAGGATATTTTGCAAACTTGGTCATTTTGCAACCTTGGTCATTTTGCAACCTTAGTCATTTTAGCACCTTGGTCATTTGACTTCAAAAAGATATTAGTCATTTTGCAACTTTGGTCATTTTAGCACCTTGGTCATTAGAATCCGAGAATATTAGTAATTTTGCAACTTTGGTCATTTTAGCACCTTGGTCATTAGGATCCGAGAATATTAGTAATTTTGCAACTTTGGACATTTTAGAACGTTGGTCATTTTAGCACCTTGGTCCTAACGCCCCGAAAGGCTCGAATATTGCGCAGCTCTGCGCGCTGGCAGACTATACTTTCAATAAACGCTGCTTCACTTCAGATGTTGTTTTTACCTAAAATGACAAACTCTGCCATTACTTCCACATAGAGACTATTGAAGTAAATGGAATTCCCATAAAAACATGACTAAAATATAAGTACCTCATTTTCATTCGAATAAACGTATAGGTACCTAATAACAAGACGTCATTCATACAGACACAAAAGTTGGGTTAAGAATCAATACGGTAGGTAGGTATCTAAGTAGGTACTTTTATTAGGTGAATTAGTTTAGTTGTTTATAACTTATTTAAAAAGACACCCCGCCTGTCACCTTTTATAACTTGGACAGGATGATAGATAACATTAAAATATGTAACTTTGCGAGGTTTTAAGAAACTTCATTAAGCCATTAAATTACCTTTGTTTTTTTTTAGAATATACGATGTCTTCGGAGATTCAGATCGCATGTTGGTGAAAGAAGATTTGCAGCAATTCAAGTATTTAGAGAGAGTTGTCAAAGAGACACTGAGGCTCTTTCCTCCAGGGCCCTTCATCATCAGAAAAGTTGAAGAAACTTTAAAATTACGTAAGTATTTGCTCTGCTTCAGCTTGGGCAAAAATTATTTTGTATGTCCGTCCGGCGGATGTCTGTCCGTTTGTTCTCCTCTACAGGTCGCACTTGTGAAATTTTGTGAGCAGGTTCGATAATTATATAATTTTTTTTAGAAAACGCAAAATCACAAAAGTCATCAATCAAAACATTTCTGGCCAATATTCGAAATTTGAAAAGAAATAGGTCCCTTGTGACTTTGTTACAGAACCTAAGACTAGGACTGCGTATATTATTTGCACAGTATAGATAGATACTTATTAGTTGCAAAAAATAATCTATGTATAACTTTAGTTATTTAAAAAAAAAAATATATTTGAGTTACTTTTTAACGCGAGGTCTACAGCGCACGGAGCCACTAGTTGATATTTTATATTTTGTTTCTATGCGCACTATTGTAAACATTTTATATTTTATATAGGTACCTCAGGAACAGTACTTTTTCTGGATGATGAACAAAATGTATGTTTGCGTCTCAACTAAATTATTTACCAATATAACATAACAAGAAATAGGAATACTAGTAGGTTTCGCATATAATGTTTCAGGAGACGTTTGACGTTTGCTCACGTGGTTCGTTGGTTCAATTTCATAATATTAATTAATAACTTTTTTTTTCCCACAGCGTCCGGTAGGGAGATACCAGCAGGCTCTGGTGTGGTAGTATCCATCTGGGGGATCCATCGGGACCCCAAGTACTGGGGTCCCGACGCCGAGAAGTTCGACCCCGACCGCTTCCTGCCAGAGAGGTTCAACCTGAAACATTCCTGCAGCTATATGCCTTTCAGTCAAGGACCCAGAAATTGCATAGGTAAGTAATTATAATATATTGTCGACAAAGGAGAAGGTCCAGAAAAAAACCCAGAATTTTACGAGATCTATGAACGAAAGACCGAAAATTAAAAAGTCGAATGTTTGTTTGGCCGTAAGTTTAAAATCACGAAAGGACATTTTACCTAAAAGACTAAATCCCGAAGCTTAAAAAACCGAAGGTAAAATTGAGGGTTACACGCCAGCGGTCGGTCCTGCCTAGCACTTCGCCAGCAGCTGCCGTGGCACGCTCGCTTCGCTCTCTCAGCTCGTGCGTTGTTGATCGCAATGGAACCTAACCTCCTCCTCGCTCGCTACGCTCGCACGTCGTCGCACATAATAGACTAAACAGTCTTTCGGGATTTTGGTCAAGTTTTTGTCTAACTGATATCGACATTTAGGATTGTCGGTGTTTTATGCGTCGATATTTCGGTCTTATGTGTTATGAATTTTCGGAATTTTATATACATGCCCAAATTTGGTGAGGTTTGAAATAATTTGGCTTGATAATACATTCGCTAAGTCCTTTTTTTCAAGTTAACACTTGACTTTTTTTCAAGTGTTAACTTGAAAAAAAGAACTTAGCGAATGTATAAAAAAGATTGATCCAATCACGAATTTAAACTCCGTGGATTAATGGTTGCGCTAAGAATATTAAATTCAAGTAATTTTTCCCTTTGCAGGTTACCAGTACGGTTTGATGTCCGTCAAGACAGCTCTTTCAGCCATCCTAAGAAAATTCATAATAGTGCCAGATCTAGAGAAAAGTGATATTACGTTCACCAGGGATAAACTAGATATTATGATGAAAGACGTAGACGGCTACCAAATTGGCTTACAACTAAGAAAACCACAAACAAATAATAATACGTTATAAGGAAGTAGAGTTACATTTAGTGCTTAAGTACCAGTGTTTTCCATCACCTCTTGAAAATTCCTACTTCCTATAATTACTGTTAATAGGTATGTGATGTTCTCTGGTTATGACTGTAGAATGCTTTCAAAATACTTCGCTTGAAGACCCTGATGTTATACGGATTACTTAGAGTACCTAGACTAACTTAGGTAGTCTGAGGACACCTATCAATTTATTTTAATTTATTATTGTGCATCCACAATCCACACCACACTTTACTGAAAGTTACTGATTGTTATAAGTATTTTGTTAATTTATGTTATTGGCGATTTGGACACGATGAGCAACATGCAGCATATACCTAGTAGGTAACAAATAGTTTTGTTGGAGGAACAGGGGACTAAGAAACCTTGATTTTGTCTACTTTCCATTTCCATAGGAATTTTTCACGTCTGTAGTGTTTCCTCAACTGACGACTCTCGTTTAGTCATCTCTGTAAAATGTGTGTACAACATTTTTTGTAGATACTATGTACCTAATTAAGAACGATAATAATTGTGTAATTTTATTTTTCTCACTGGATCTGTTTGGTAATGAATATTTTTAAACTTTGGGAAATACGAAACAATCGTTTTTAAAATAATGTTAGTTTTAATTAGAATTTCTTTACAGCTAATTTCTCTACAATTCTCATCATTAGATTTAAGTTAAAAATTAACAAAATTATCATCTCATTTGTACTTCCACACAACAGTTATATATAACGGTATATATAAAAATGTTCTTCAACATTCTCTAACTCTTTCTCATACATTTTGTATCAAAATGTTACACACCTACTGTTACAGAATGTTATGGTGTTACACAATGTTATATAACTGCTATGTGTGGGAGCACCGTGTTGTGTTGTGAGCTATTTACTTAGAAAGTGCTTTTCTAAAGCTGTTTCCTTGTTAATTAACTTTAAAATAGCTTTAATAGCACTTACCCAGTCTGTGGGCTTGGTATTCTCGATATTCAAATTCGAAAAAGATCCTGAGTAGACATCATCGAAGGCACAGTATAGATATAAAAAATATTATATTCTGTGTCCAAGGGTTTGAGTTGAGAGAATGTGTACAGTCAGCAGCACTTCAGGTTTTTTTAAACTGATCTTCTCTAATTGATTTTGAATTTTAATTAATTGAATGTTAATTTCAAACTTGTTGGAGGAAATTTGACGTAGTACTTTGACCAAGAAGTGTGCTGTTGTGTGTACAATTCTAGGGCCCAATTCGCTATTACCTAAGTAATACTTAGATTAGAAAAATAACACCTAAAAGTCATTTCTTTGCTATGTAATGTAAGGCTCAGTTTAAAAAGTTTAAAAAAATGGCTCAGTTTTCATATTTATATTCTTCATAGGTACGTTGACTAATCGTAAAGTGGCCTAGCACTATAACCGCAATTTGCTGTACAGCAAAGCAGTTTGGTACACATATTAATATACCTACTTGAGGTCAAAACTTGATGATATGATGATGAGGTCAAAACAATATTTTGGACCCGCAGTTCTTAAAAATTCATGCCTTAGGAGAGGAGTATGCGCCGCCGACCACTATAACTAACTCCCAATAAAATAGTAATTTATCCCCTAAAGGTAGGAAAATTGAAACTTTTTCGGGTACGATTAGGTAGCTATGAAGGAAAAAATCTGAAAACAGCCATTTTAGCTCAGTTTTATTTGCCTCACTTTTGGACTTAATACTGAACGCAGCTCATACTGTGTATCACACTGTGTATGCTGACCATACTTAGAGTAGTTTTGGCGTATTAATTTTCAGTGGGTGTTGCTAATTGAAATAAGTTAAATAAGAATTGCTTAAGTTGTAATTGATTGGTTGAAAGAATAAAAAAGGCTGTATTTTAAATATAGGTAATATGTGTTTTCTTCATCACCCAAAAATCGAAATCCTAATTAAAGAAAATATTTGAAAACAGGAAAATAAAAATCGGATGCAAAAGCACGTAAAAGTAAGAACTGGTATTTTTTTTTTACTTAAACTAACTGTTAGCTAAATTTATTTATATTACTAGAAGTAAAGTATTAATTATTTAGGAAGGAGGTTTTATAAATTTTATAAAAATAAATAAAGGGGAAAACAGACATACAAAGTGGTAGCAACTCAGACTGGACTCGAACCCGCACCCTTAGGATTCCGGCCCAATGCACTACCAATTATTGGGCCAGAATCCTAAGGGTGCGGGTTCAAGTCCCGTCTGAGTTGCTACGGGTGAGTCGATTTTTTCTAATATTTTTCATTTTATTAATCATCTGAGTATTTTTTTTTCAATTTCGAATTATTTTTACGTAATAACACAAAGTTATTATTATTAAGGAAGTTGAAAATAATATATATTAATTGTAGGTACAGTCAAGAGCACCTAGTAAATTTACTCAAGTTCATTTATGCAGGATACCTATATCGGAAAAGCAAGTCAATTGTACGGCCTTAGGACTTTGGTTACGTTGCAGTTGGCTACATTTTTTAACCTCTAGGGGGGGGGCCGCTGCCCACCCCTGGCGACGCCCTTGTCTCTAATCTTAAGAAAGCATTTCTAAAAAAATTAACGTTCAATATTTTTTTTATTAAATTTCATTATTTCAGAGTTAGTTTACTGCGCCTTTTTATCCGTCTTCAGTATAGGGTCACTGGAAATATGTCTTATTCCTGCTAAGGGGTTATAGATGAGGTCAAAAAAAATTTTTTTTTTGTAATTAAACATTTACTCGAAAAGTTAATAGTTTTTGAGTTATTTGAAATTTAGATTCCGTTTATTTTATTTTGAAATAGAAAACATTCTTAGTGTTGATAATGCATAAAAAAAATACAAAAATCACAGGTGTTTATAAAAAATTCAATCCTTAAAAGCATTTTTTTTTTATTTTTCTAGATTCTTTTGGAAATAGCAGCTAATATCTAAAAAAAATCCAAGCCATCTTTTCAGCTTTCAGTTGAGGTATAAAACTTATTAATAACTTAAATAAAAAATGAGAAATTAAGACTTAACTAATAGTAATCCCATTTCATGTGGTAAAAAAATCCAACTTCGAGCCGTAGCCGTATTATCCTAGTTATATCAGAAATGTGAAAATTTGCTTGTTTGGATGTTTGTTAATCAATCACGCAAAACGGCTGAACGGATTTGGTTGAAATTTGGCACACAGATAATTTATAAACCGGATTTAAACATATGAGAATACTTTTATCTTGGTTAAAGGTTCTCTAGGGATTTTCTCAAATATCAACACGGATGAAGTCACGGGCGGAAGCTAGTTTGCCATAAATGGTAAGTGCTTACTAAAAATAATTTCGTCTGAGTGAGTTTGAGACAGGATTATTTTCCGTCGTTGAGTCAAAATTTTATACAGACGGCATCAAAAATAACCATGCATATCAGTCATTTATAATGCCCCGCTGCTGGAGAATAGGCCTTGCTTTTGGCTTGTGGCTGTATCAAGCGGACGGGCCATAACCCACCACGTGGGCCCAATGCGGATTGGTCGGTGTTAACTTACATTGAGCCGTTGGTCCTAGCTGCATTTACAGTCGTTTACTCCGACCAATCCGCATTGGACCCACGTGGTGGATTATGACCCGTCTGCTTTATCCATCCACAAGCCAGAAGGAAGGCCTGTTCCTCAGATGGCTGATATGCATGGTTATTTGTGATGCCGTCTGTATAAAATTTTGACTCATCGGCGGAAAATAATAATGTCTCAAACTCAATCAGACGAAAGTGTTTTTAGTAAGCACTTACCATTTATGGCAAACTGCTTCCACCCGTGACTTCATCCGTGTTGCCATTTGAGAAAATCCCTAACCTAAGGTACCTTTAACCAAGATAAAAGTATTCTCCTATGTTTTAATCCGGTTTATAAATTATTTATGTGTGTGTCAAATTACATCAGCCGTTTTGCGTGATTGATTAACAAACTTTCACATTTATGATATAAGTAGGATAATATGGCCACCTCCGAAACGCTTGAAGTAGGTTTTTTTTCCACATGAAATGGGATTACTATTAGTTAAGTCTTAATTTCTCATTTTTTATTTAAGTTATTAATATGCGTACGTTTCGATGCGTCACAACCTGTGAAGCTGTGCCAGCCACGCAATGCAACTGCTTTCTCTCTTCCAAGGTTCTCTGCAATCGTGTGAATGGAAATGTATCGTTTTTTTGCACCATTACCAAACAAAAACCACAACTGTGTCAATCCTTGATTTTGAAGCTCATGGAAATGGGAAATTGCGATAACAACTACGTCTGTGTCGGAACATCGAACTAGAACTGAGGTGATTCCCTGTGCAATAACATCTTTCACATGAAGGAATATTCTCCCGTCAGCTTCTTCCATTTGTGAGACATCAATTCCATGCAGCAAGGAAGCTGATACTGGTGACGACATTATTGTAATGTCAATATTTGTCACAACTTGAAAGTTGGTTAGGGAAATGGCAAGGTTGTACGCCAGAAAGCTAAAGAGCTCTTTTTTATTTTCAGTATTTTTTAAATATTCTTCCCAGCTTTTAGGCAAGATACCTGAAACAAATCAGCAGGTAAGTAAAGTATTAGTGACGAACGCTTGTCTTATTTTCATAGCACAATATTGTTATACCTCTTTCAATGATATCCTTTTGACGCACTCCAGCACCTATTCGATGGCGTGTAGTTATAGACCGGGGGGCCACCGCACGGTTACCTACCCCATCGAGTTACTGGATATTACCACCTTCCACGAAAAGTAGACCTTAAATAGGTAAGAAAAATGTTGGTCTGCCGGGGCTCAACCTGGAGGAACCTTGGTGGTGCAAAGCTGTGCTACCTACTTTTGACCATCATTTTACCTCATGTGGTTACTGAACAAAACCTTTTCGTTGCTTTTAGTCTCTATTAGTAGAGTTTAAATAATTATGTCTGCCGAGCGAATTCTTGGAGGGTTCCGCAGTCCAACCATTTTTAGGGGCCGCATGGGGGTGCTATTTTACCTCATCGAGTTACTGGATGAAACCAAGTTCTCCTAGTAGCTAAAATGATCCCCTTTAAATATTAATTGGTCTGCCAGTTCGTAACCTGGCAGTTTTTGCAGTCCAACCAAATAACTACATAGTGTAAAACAAAATCGCTTCCCGCTGTCTGTCCCTATGTATGCTTAGATCTTTTAAACTACGCAACGGATTTTGATGCGGTTTTTTTTGATAGATAGAGTGATTCAAGAGAAAGGTTTATATGTATAATACTTGTAGAATATAGTAGAGAAACACTGATAATTTTAAAGGTTTCTAATGTGTTTCGTAAATAAACACATTTTTTTGCGCTTCCATTGCAAACGCTGGCTGAATCCTACGAGATAGATAAAAAAAATGTACTACATCATTGTCCACCTTAAAAAGGTCCACAAAAAAGTCTTCAATGGTATATGTCTATCCCTTAGGGATAACCCACAATAACCATTTTTATCCTTTCTTTTTATGAGAAATAATGGCTTATTTTATGAAGCTATTTTAAGCAATACAACATTAATCCTTATCCAATTAAGTACCTTAAATACATTGTGCATGCTTGTGATATAGATTAATATAACCTTAGTATCAGCATTGCACCCGTACCAAGGTGAGTCACTAGTTTAATATAGTTTGAATTTTATTTTTTCTGTCTATGGACGAAATTTTTGTTTTTTATTTATTTGGTTGATTTCTGTTTACCTATTTATTTTCAAACAGAAATATAAAATACAATTAGTTTATTATATGCGAAAAACTATTAATTATGTACTTACCGTAAAATGGGGGTACTTTGACATTACGGGGTTATTGATAACAACTATTTAGAAACTCTTATTTCTTGGTTTCTGAACATATCCGAACAGTTTTTTATGACGTTGGCAGGCAGCACTATACTGCGAAAAGCTAATGGCGCCCATAAATGTCTGCAGGTGTTTTTGTTAAAAAAAAAATTTTTAACAGTGCACTCAAGCTATTTTCAAGGCAAGAAAAACTATTAGAACCACAGAACAACCCCCATTACAGTTTTTTTACCCCCAGCAGAAGTCGCATGTTGGCGGTACCCGTGTTATAGCAAGAATGCGTAGCTCCGCATACTTTGAATATTGCTCCTCCGTCGTGTGAGCGAACGCCATACAAAAATAGTATAAAAATGCCGAGTTGCATTATATAAATAAACAAAAACTATATACACAAATATCATTTAGCAATGCTTAAAATATCAGAGGCAAGCATTCGAAAGGTTATTTAATTTCTTTTTAAATAAAAATTCAACAGATTTTCCTTTTAAATTAAAAAGCCATAATAATAGAGTAAAATCGAACGTAACTCTACTTACTTTGGGTTCAAATCAGTGCGCGATCCAACGCGGCGGTTGCGTTAAGAACTAGCACCGAATTCTCAATTTTTACATGTTTTTACTACTTTTCTTCGCTTTCAAGTTAGTCAAAAAAATATGTTCAATTCTTCTTTCTTATGTTCAATTAAGATTGAAGGTCACATCGCCGATTTTTATGGTTGGTTTAAACATAAACGTATGTTCTGTTTCCGAAACAAACACACACATACCTAGCTATAATGTGTGTGTGTGTGTGCTCCAAAATTTAGAAGAAAACAACAGTGGCCTAGCGCACGAGGATGGATTTTCTTAGTAGGTTATCATTGTGTTTGTTATAATTTCAATAACACATAACACAGATAATCAGTCAGATTTATAATACAATAAATACGAGTATGTACCTAAGCCTTATGCACAACGAATTGATTATAACAAAAGACTGATTGAATTGTATGTTTCTAAGCTAGATATTTTGATAGTAAAAAATTTTTTTGCAGACTGCATTTTGAAATTGTTTCCTAAAAATATTTTAATTCTTTTAAAAAATACGTTGTTTTTCATCTGTGTAATAAAATCAGTGAACACTGATTCTCATTAAGTTTTTTTTTATTAGTCTGATAATTTCTGTGGACATATTGGTAATTTCTGTGTTTACGATTTTATAGTTTTTGGCTTTTTTGAATTAATTGTTGATTTTTGAGTTGTTTCTATATTTTTGTATGAATAGGTTCATACAAAAATATAGAAAATATTAATTTTAACTAGGTTCATACAAAATTATGTATTAACATTGGTATAAAATATAGAAAGTTTTCATTTTTTTTTTGTTTATTTTTCATGCTAGAATAGAATGTCCCATTATCATTTTTCCATTATTATTGTTTGTTATATCTAAAAGTATACACTTTAAGGAATGTGAAGCACAAGGGTATTTGTTGATTTTGTACCTATTTTAAAGGTTTAAAAACAATCAGAGGTGTCATTGATCAGAGGACGGGTTTACTTTGATCAATGATCAATGTGGGGTGACATTATTTTTATGATGAAAATGAAAGACTAAAAATAGACTTTTGTCTTAACTGCTAAGATTTAGTTCTACCAATACTCTATTTAATAAACAATTCGTATCATTGATCAAAATAACCCCAATATATTTTTTTTTTTTTTTTTTTTTTTAATTTATTTAATTAACAAAATACAAATTAAATATTTAAAAAACACACCATAAGCCACAGAGATTTGACTGGCGTGCTACAAAGTTGAGCTCGCTACAGCTATTTGATATAACAAAGCAGTGATTACAACTATAGATTCACAATACAACATTCTATTGTCTCATATCATGTACCCAAGTAAGTAAACAAATATGAACCGCATCGAGCCAAGCAAATATTCTTTGCGTGAGGGAGATAGTGAGTGCAGTTGACGCGAGCGAGCGATTGAAGGTCACGCGCAATGTGCATAATGCACAGGCACGGTGCATCGCTGCTACAGGCTGTTTAAGAAGTGTAATTTTAATTTATTTTTTATATTATTTTTAGTGATGCTATTTTTCACGGATGTATTAATGCTGTTTAGTAAACGAGGAACTAAATAGTGCGTTGTCCGTTTTCCGTATACATTACAGGCTATTGAGGTTATTAATTGTTCGTTAGTTACTTTTCGGGTTGTAATTTTATGATTGATTTTTTTTTGGATTGTAGTATTAAAAAACTGTTCTTTTAAAAGGTAGTACTGGAATATTGTGTGTATGGGTAGAACTTTGCAGTGTTTAAAAAGGTCATATTCATTATTTTTATATTTTTCTTTGACTGCAGGTGATACGATTTTCTTTAAAATTCTAATTTGGCAACTCTGAATTTTTTCAAGGTAAGTCTTAAACGTCCTGCCATAGCTGGTAATGCCGTAGGTGATAATAGAATTAGCTAACGAGTTGTAAAGCAACATTAGTATTTTGTAAGGTATTCTATTTCTTATTATTATTATATTAGCCAGAAATGCTCTAAGTCTGTCACAGATATTATTGATATGTGGAAGCCAACTGAAATTACTGTCAATTACTAAGCCTAGGTGAGTATGCTTGTCCACTGTTTCAATTACAGGGCAAGTGCATTTTAGTTGTTGTAGATGGAAACATATGTGGTCGTGAGCTATGAGTTTTTTATTTGTGTCAACTAATGTTTTAAGAAAGGGTGATCGAACAGTATCAAATATGTGTATATGAATAGCTTTAGCGCGGAATCCTGCGGGCCGGTTTTTATTTTTATTATATTTATATTAAAGGGTTAAGCATAGTAAAAAAAAATTTCAAATCCCTTTATAAAATATACGGTGTTCCTTTGATCACCCTGTATTCAGCCTCAAAATCAGTTTAAAGTTGATAAGCAGATTTTTTTTCTTTGAAACGGATGGTTAAAAAAAACTGTTTTCATTTTATTCTAAAAATATGTAAAAACCGATACTTATTCTCATTTTTTTTCGTTTTCGGCCAGTTTGTTTTTGATAAAATATATCCATTTGAATTTCAAAAGTGACAGACTGGTAGTTTAAATTAAAGTTTTCAAGTTCAACGGCATTTTGTGAACCATTTTGGCAACATGACTTTTCCGAAGTATAAAAGCCAGCTTAATTCGGTTCTGAATGTTGCCAGGCCCAATTTTGGCTACTCTGCCCAAAATTCAAGATGGCGGCCAAATTGGAGCCTTATCTTATTAGATCTCGATTCTATTCATGTCAGGTGTCCTGGCGTAGGTAGGGTTTTGGGGTCGCTGAACTCAATTTTGATAACCGGAAGTCCGTCCGTTTACCGGAAGTATGAGATGTGGCACGAGGAGAGGAAATTCCGCCACGCGACACTATTTTTTTTTAACACAGTTACTAGAAATAAATGTTTAACAAGTTTATTATTATATATAGTGATATAACTGTGCTATTTTATGTATTTTTTTTCTCGGGCAAATCCTCATAGTTTTAAATCTGTAGAGGATTTACGAAAAAACAATTTGAGAAAATTCCACCGTGCGAGACAAAAAATTTTTTTAACGCAGTTACTAAACAAAAATGTTTAACCAGTTTATTCGTTTATAAGTAGAATAACTGGGCAATTTACTATTATTTTTTTTCTTGGGCAAATCTTCATAGTTTTAATTCTGTAGAGGATTTTCGAAACAAACAATTTATAGAAAATTCCGCCGCGCGAATAAAAATATTTTTAACACAGTTACTAATTTTATATAGTAAAATAACTAGGCTATTTACCAGTATTATTTTTCTGGGGTAAATTTTAATAGTTTTAATACTGTAGAGGATTTCTGAAAAAAATATGGCTGAGAAAATTCCGCCGCATGATGCAAATTAGTTTTTTAACACAGTTAGGTTAGGTACTAGACAAAAATATTCAACATGTTTATTACACTATTTAGTGAAATAACTAGGCTATTTACCAGTGTTTTATTTCTGAGGCAAATCTTCATAGTTTTAATTCTATAGAGGATTTTCTGTAGACAAATATAGAGATATTTTCTTGAATCAGGTCATTATAAGAGCAAAACACGCTTGAAAAAAATAAAATAAAATTCATCAGAATCGAATTCAGCCGCCTTTTTCACATCGGAAAACTCATGTTGCCCAAATGGTTCACAAAATGCCGTTTAAACGGTGAAGGAAGCGAATATTTAGGATTTTCGTCCAGTCTATGATCAAAGTACCCCCGCGGTACTTTCTTATTTTAGTTTAAGTTCATAAGCAATAACAATAATCGTTTCGTAAGAAATTAAAACATTGTGTTGTGTTGTGTGTGACTTATAATATGTTTCTTTTTTGACCCTGTAACATATTCCATAACATAAGTATCTTCTCTTATATAAAAGTGAAGGGGTGACTGACATATCAACGCACAGCTCAAACCGCTGGGTCTAGAGACTTGAAATTTTGTACAAAGATACTTTATACAATGTAGGCATCCACTAAGAAAGGATTTTTGGAAATTCGACCCCTAAAGGGGTGAAATGGGGGTTCAAAGTTTGTATGGAAAAAAAATATGAAATAGACATTTCGACTTGAAACTTCGTAGGAGTACTTCTAAAGACAAATAAGTAAACACGTGTTTCGTGGTTTTCCGAAAATCAACCCTTTAGGTGGTAAATGGGGCAAAAAAAAGCCCAAAATGACTGACAAATCAACGCACAGCCGAAACCACTTCTAGGACCTAGAGACTTGAAATTTTGCACACAGATACTTATGCAGTGTAGGTATCCACTAATTAAGGATTTTTGAAAATTCCATCCCTAGGGGATGAAATAAGGGATCAAAGTTTGTATGAAAGTCCCTCAGTTTTGAAGCTAGGATGTCAAAAATTTGTATTTAGGCTGACGATTGAAAATTAATAAATACTTGTCTCAGCGTTTTTCAAAATTCTACCCCTGAAGGGGTGAAAAGGAGGATGAAGTTGTGTATAGAAGAAAATTCTTCATTTTCGAAGTAGAAATCGCTAAAGTTATAATTTAGGATTATGGATGGAAATCTAACGCAACGTATATTGCTTTTGTTAGTATTGCAACCTCTATGGGGATGAAATGGGGGTGAAAAGGGGGTAAAAAACCTAAAAATAGATATGGATGTCGTTATCGAGGTTTTGTGGAATGACGATTGCAAAAATTACATTTATTTTGAAGTCCAACATTGTGGACATGATTTAACCCCTCAAGAGGTGAAAATGGGGTTCAAATTTTGTATGGAAAAATAATATAAAATAGACATTACAACTTTAAACTTCGTAGGAGCACATCTAAAAATAAATAGGCAAATATATATTTTGTTATTTTGAAAATCAACCCCTAAGGGGGTAAATGGAGTGAGTAAACATAAAAATCGATATAGATATCGTTATTGGGGTTTTCTGGGATGACGATTGCAAAAATTACATTTATTTTAAGTCCAACACGATGGACATGATTTAACCCCTAAAGGGGTGAAAATAGGGTTCAAATTTTGTAGGGGGTAAATGGAGTGAGTGATTGCGAAAATGAGATTTATTTTGAAGTCCAACGCGGTGGACGTGTAACATCATGGACCTGGACCTGGACATGCACATCCAGCGGACGGGAACGGTAACAAGGGCGGGAACGGGAACGGGGACGGGGACAGCAATGGGGGCGGGAACGGAAACGGAATGGGAACGGGGTGCGAACGGGACGGGTACTGGACGGGAAAGGGACGGGAAATAGACGGGAACGGAAAGGGAACGGAACGGGATCGGAACGGCAACAGGGACGGGAACGGGACGGGAACGGAAAAGGAACGGAACGGGAACCGAAAGGGAACGGAACGGGAATGGGACGAGAACGGGACGGGAAAGGGACGGAAACTAGACGGGAGCGGGACGGGACGGGAACTAGACGGGAACGGAACGGAAATGGAAAAGGAACGGAACGGAAACGGGACGGGAACGGAACGGGAACGGAAAGGGAACGGAACGGAACGGGAACGGGAAGCCTCGTGCGAGATCCGCCACACGCGGCAAAGGTCTTGCCTCGCGACGCAGCGCGCTTGATGGGGACCCGCCTAATCGCGTAAAAATGGCTGGACGGATCCTGATTGGTTCAGGTTCCCTGAGGATTTTCTCTAATATCCACGTCGACGAAGTTGCGGGCAGAAGCTAGTGTATAATATACTTCAGCATGTAAATAAATACCTACATAAATAAATACAAAGAAACAAGCAAGCAAGTAAAATTTCGTCTGTAGACTATTAAAATAAATTTGGTTAGACTGCAAAAACTGCCAGGTTGCGAACTTTAAACTTACAAACTATATTAAACTAGCGACTCACCCTAGCTTCGCACGGGTGCAATGCTGATACTAAGGCTATATTTATCTATATCACATGCATGCACAATGTATTTAAGGTACTTAATTGTGGATAAGGATTAATCTTGTATTGCTTAAAATAGCTTCGTAAATAAGCCATTATTTCTCATAAAAAGAAAAAAGAAAAATGGTTATTGTGGGTTATGCCTAAGAGATAGACATATACCATCAAAGACGTTTTTGTGGACCTTTTTAAAGTGGACAATACTGTAGTACATTTTTCTGATCTATCTTGTAGGATTCAGCCAGCGTTTGCAATGAAAAAACGCAAAAAATTTGTTTATTTACGAAACACATCAGAAACCTTTAAAATTGTCAGTGTTTCTCTACTATATTATACAAGTATTATACATATAAGCCTTTCTCTTGAATCACTCCATCTATAAAAAAAAAACCACATCAAAATCCGTTGCGTAGTTTAAAAGATCTAAGCATACATAGGGACAGACAGCGGGAAGCGATTTTGTTTTACACTATGTAGTTATTTGGTTGGACTGCAAAAACTGCCAGGTTACGAACTGGCAGACCAATTAATATTTAAAGGGGATCATTTTAGCTACTAGGAGAACTTGGTTTCATCCAGTAACTCGATGAGGTAAAATAGCACCCCCATGCGGCCCCTAAAAATGGTTGGACTGCGGAACCTTCCAAGAATTCGCTCGGCAGACATAATTATTTAAACTCTACTAATAGAGACTAAAAGCAACGAAAAGGTTTTGTTCAGTAACCACATGAGGTAAAATGATGGTCAAAAGTAGGTAGCACAGCTTTGCACCACCAAGGTTCCTCCAGGTTGAGCCCCGGCAGACCAACATTTTTCTTACCTATTTAAGGTCTAATTTTCGTGGAAGGTGGTAATATCCAGTAACTCGATGGGGTAGGTAACCGTGCGATGGCCGCCCGGTCTATTACTTTTATACTTAAATAAATAAATCATATTTATACTATAAAAAAATTATAAGAATTATGACTAGTCCATTCCTTAGTAAATCTGTGCATTAGTAGGTATAGTATAAGTACAAAATTGATACATACCTTACAATTTTAAACCTTGCTTAGAACGTAGGTACATGTGACGCACTGTCTCAAATAATAGTACATTACTGACGTGGTCAATAATGACTGCATTGCTGGCAGCGCGATGATGATGGCCGATAGCGTAGCCTAGCGCAGGTCAAGGCCGTCACAGCGCGGTCAGCAGTGCAGTCATTGTGGACCAAGTCTTGTATAGTGCTTTACTCAAAAATGTCAAAAATGTAAGAAAAATAAAAAATGTCAAAAATGACAAAAAATTACAAAAATGTCAGAAATGTCAAAAATGACAAAAATGACGAAAATGTCAAAAATGGTCATTTCATTTTTGACATTTTTGTAATTTTTGACATTTACTGACATTTTTGTAATTTTTGTCATTTTTGACAGTTTTGTCATTTTTGTCATTTTTGACATTTTTGTCATTTTTGACATTTTTGACATTTTTGACTAAAGCACTATACAAGACTTGGTCAAAAATGTGAAAAATGTTAAAAATGATTAAAATTACAAAAAAACTATGTTTGAAACAAAACTCGAAAATAATGAATTTTCAAAGGAAATTGCTGGTGGCTAAAACTCGACAATAATGAAATCCCATACAACTTTGTTGCGTCACCATCGGAGGAGCGCGGCAACCTCGACTTTGTTCAGAGAAAGTTGTCAAAATAATGACCATATTACATGAATTTTTGAGTAAAATATAATACACGCCAAACAAGTAACCACTGTAACCGACCGAACCGAACTGACTGCCGGGCGGGCGGGCGGAACTCTCGAATGAAGCTGGAGAACAACCAAAAATTTTGTGATCGTTACACCAAAATGCCTACATATACGGCACAGTCCGCACAGTTCAATACAGTTCCCTAAATCTCGTTACCATTATGGAAATGTCTCAAATTGTAATAATGGGGAATGTCCGAAATATTTTTTTGACATTTTGACATTTGTCATTGTCAAAATGTCAAATTTTTTATTTTTTATTCTTGTTGTTGTTGTGGCAGGTGGTGGCAAAGGTATAATCTCCATTCTGCTGTTACTTTTACACATTTGTAAAGTCGAAGAGACTTTAATTTTTTATAATTTTTCTACACAACGGAAAATTCTTAAACTTTTTTCTATTACTAAGGGAGCTTATTCCTACCTATAAAAAAATATTCAGCCAATTTGATTTTTTTTCAGACATTCCCCATTAAAATCACTTAAAAAAAACTAAATGCTAATTAATATTAAAAAAATGCTTTCTTAAGGTCACTGGTCAGGGATGAGGATCATCATCATATCATCATATCAGCCACACGACACCCACTGCTGGGTATAGGCCTCCCCTAAGGATCTCCACAACGATCGGTCCTGCGCTGTCTGCATCCACTGGCTTTCCGCGACCTCCACCAGATCGTCGGTCCACCTTGTCGGGGGCCTACCCACGGAGCGTCGTCCGGTGCGCGGTCGCCATTCCAGAACCTTTCTGCCCCAACGGCCATCGGTTCTTCTCGCTATGTGTCCCGCCCATTGCCACTTCAGCTGAGCAATCCTTCGAGCGATGTCGGTTACTTTAGTTCTCCTGCGGATCTCCTCGTTTCTGATTTGATCACGTAGGGAAACGCCGAGCATGGCTCTCTCCATTGCACGCTGAGTGACCTTGAGCCTCCTTATGAGACCCATAGTTAGCGGCCACGTTTCACTGCCGTAAGTCATCACTGGCAACACACACTGTTCATAGACTTTCGTCTTGAGACACTGAGGTAAGTCGGACGCGAAGATTTTTCGAAGCTTCCCGAATGCTGCCCACCCGAGTTGGATTCGACGAGAGATCTCTTTCTCGAAGTTGGACCTACCTAACTGGACTGCCTGTCCTAGGTATACGTAATGGTCAACAACTTCAAGTGTAGTGTTCCCAACATGAACTGGAGAGGGTACAACATGGGCATTTGACATAATTTTCGTCTTATCCATGTTCATCCTAAGACCCACTCTTTGGGAAGCACTACGGAGATCTTCGAGCATTGTGTTCAGGTCTTCCATGGTCTCAGCCATAAGGACTATATCATCGGCAAAACGAAGGTGTGTTAGGTACTGGCCATTAATGTTGATGCCGAGTCCTTTCCAGTCCAAGAGCTTAAAGATGTCCTCCAACGCAGCTGTGAACAGTTTCGGAGAAATAACGTCTCCCTGTCTCACACCACGCTGCAGTTGGATAGGATTTGTGCTCTGGTTCTGTACTCGGATCGTCATGGTGGCATTTTGGTATAAGTACCTCAACACCTCGATATACCTATAGTCCACTTGGCACCTTTGGAGAGACTGCAGCACCGCCCAGGTTTCAATCGAATCAAAGGCTTTCTCATAGTCCACGAACGCCAAGCAAAGTGGCTCATTATACTCCTCAGTCTTCTGTATAACCTGCCGCAGCGTATGGATGTGGTCTATGGTACTAAAGCCTTTTCGGAACCCGGCTTGTTCGGGAGGTTGGAAGTCGTCGAACTTGCGAGCGAGACGATTCGTAAGGATTCTCGAAAACAACTTATAGACATGACTCAGAAGCGAGATGGGTCTATAGTTCTTTAAGAGGGACTTGTCACCCTTTTTAAAGAACAAGATCACCTAACTTATGTTCCATGTCTTTGGCGTTCTGCCCTGGACGATGACGGAATTAAAGAGCTTCTGGAGGACTTTGAGTATCGGCTCACCGCCCGCTCTCAGAAGTTCTGTAGTGATTCCATCGTCACCCGCCGCCTTGTTGTTTTTTAGCTGTTTGAGAGCCATACTAATTTCGCACAGGCTGACGTCCGGGATATCTTCGGTATAGTGTCGGGTAAGCTTGGCTCTGGGGTCTTTAGCCTTGCTTTCAACAGGTGTCTGCGTGGAATATAACTGCCCATAGAAGCTCTCGATCTCCCTCAGGATTTCAGGCTTTGATGAAATGATGCGTCCGTCGTCAGTTTTCAGCTTCGTCATCTGGCTTTGCCCAATAGACAGATCTCTCGCGAACACTTTGGAGCCTTTATTCCGCTCGATGGCCTCTTTAATACGATTCGTATTAAATTGGCGAAGGTCGCTCGTCAAAGACTTAGATATCTGTCTATTAAGCTGCCGATAACGATTAGCATCTACTGAACTCTGGAGCCTCATTTCACGTCTCTGATCCATGAGTAGGAGTGTGTGGTCGGAGAGTTTCTTTATCTTGGGACGGCGGGTCTTAAAGAGCTTGGACCCTACCGTACGGACAGCATCCACCACCATGTTGTTTAGATCGTCCACATCTATGCTGTTCTCAAGGGCTTCGAAGCGGTTTTGGAGTTCGAGTTGAAAGCTCTCGGGGTTTTGAATATGGGCTGGCAATGGTCGAATTGTTGATTTTATCAGTCGAGATCTTTCCAGCTTTGGGTTGATATTCAATGTGCCACGTACCAATCGGTGATCGCTCCCCGTCTTAACAGCGTTGATCACAGTGACATCATTGAATATTTGCTTTTTCGTCGACATGATAAAATCTATCTCATTTCTGACTTTACCGTCCGGACTGACCCAGGTCCACTTCCGGCATTCCGGCTTTCTGAAGAAGGAGTTCATCATAAAGAGGTTCTCCTTCTCCATAAAGTCAGCCAGCATCTGGCCTCTGTCATTCCGTTGCCCAACTCCAAATTGCCCCACTCTCAGCTCATCACCGCATCGTTTCCCCAACTTTGCATTGAAGTCCCCCATCACAACAGTGTAGTGGGTTTTGAAGCTATGCATGGCTTTAGAGATCTCCTCATACATAGCCTCCACTTCGTCATCTTGGTGTGTCGAGGTCGGTGCGTAAACCTGTATAACATTCAGCGAACACCGTTTGGATATTCTGAGTATAAGGTACGCCACCCTGGTCGACACACTTCCGATGGTAGTCACGTTGTTGACAAGGGACTTGTGGACGATGAACCCGATACCACCTTGGGACTGTTGGTCGCCCTCCCGGTAGTAAAGCAAGTTACCGGAGTTGAGGATTATCGAGTCCTCTCCCGCTCTTCGGACTTCAGATAAGCCGATGATGTCCCAGTGTACCTTGCTGATAACTTCTTCCAACTCGGTTAACTTCGCGTCGGTCCTTAGTGTGCGCGTGTTATAGGTTGCCAGGTGCAGTTGTCGTCGTTTTTGGTAGCCGAGCCGCACCCGGGGATTCTTAGCACCCCCTGCCCCGCCGTTACCGTAGCCGCTACCGTAGCTAGGAATAGCGGGGCTGCCGGGGACTGGGGGCCAATTTTTTGATCCATTGTGCATGAGGGGGGGGGTTTGCCATAATCGCCACGCTTGGCAGGCGGGTTGGCGATCGCAGTAGGCCAAGGTTTTTTGGAGACGCTGCTGCCCGTCTCTTGAAGGCTATGCTCCCTTAGTCGCCTTTTACGACACCCACGGGGTGATAGGGGGTAGTGCTATTCTAGGCCGGCACATACACGGCACGGATGAGGATATTACGTACCTATTATTTGAGGTAAATTTTACAAATGTTAATTCAATCGTACCGTATCTGGAAGAGCCCAAACAAGGTATCTTTTAAAAAAAGGATTGTTACTTTAATTTAAAACAAGTTGCTGAAATGTAATTATCTTAATATATAAAATCGTAAACTGAATGACTGACTGACTGACTGATCTATCAACGCACAGCCCAAACCGCTGGACCGAGAGACTTGAAATTTTGCACACAGATACTTTGATAGGTACTTGTACACGATAGGTTTCAGAACATTCAGAACGTAATCACTTCACAATAATGAAAAATTGAAAGAAAATACTCAATCTATTTTTATTTCAAATTGCTTCCTTGAGGTTAGATATGAAGATATAACGTATCATTGAAGGTATGTTTTACAAAAAAATACTCATCCGTATCGTATCTGGAGGAGCCCAAACTGGGTATGTTTTGAAAATGTTTTTTATTTTAATTTAAAAAGGGTGGCCGATATGTAATGATGTGGTATATTTTTCAAACTGGCTTAAAAAGCCCTTTCATTTGATACTATATTTAATAGGTTGGAGAACAAAAAATATTTTCTTCCTATACAAAAAAAAGATGACGCCATAACTCCTTTCCTAAGAATTTTTAAGAACTGCGGGTCCAAAATTTTGTTTTGACCTCAAGTATACGTGTACCAAAGGGCTATCCTGTACATCGATTTGCGGTATTCCCTCAAAATTAAGCTCGTACGATTAGCACAATTATCTACGTATTCGTGCATAAATTAATCGGCGAGTTTGTTCGCCGATAATTTACAGTTCAAGGAAAAATAGGTATATAACGTTCGCGTTTTCTATAAATCTACCACTCGAGTTAACTTCGGCCATCAAAATGGTTCAAGCTAACTCTACGTGATCATCAAGTTCTGTTCCGTTACAAACAAGTTTTGAAAAATAATAAAGACTATTTTTATTAATACTGAGTGCGTTGTGCCAGTTGTGAAGTTTGAATTTGGCACAAAAAAATTGTTTTGTATTGTAAATTTACAAATTCACAATGTTTCTCTTGCTGTCCTGTATTGCGGTATCGCTCTGGTTCGTCATGTTCCGGTATAGGAGGAGAGAAATGTACAAGTTAGCTTCGAAGTGTGCCCCTTGTGATAAGGAATTACCTCTTATTGGAGTAGCACACATGCTGATGGGCAACACAGAGGGTAAGTTTGTTCAATGTGTAATATACAAAACGTGTTACAAAAATACCCCTAATGCCGAATATGGTAGTTGTCTTTATTAATCTTCTTTCCATCTTTTCAGTTGACTTGTTTTTTGATGCAGGCGTGTTTTTCTGATTTTTTTTAATTTATTGATACTATTGAGGCAGGTCAGGCAGGATCTTTTCATCACATGTTCAGCGAAAAAGGAAGTACTTCCACCGAGCTTGGTGTCTGTGCTCGGGGACCGCGGTCCAACTGCTTGATGTTGGAATTGTTGGAATTTTTATTCATGCGAAATGAAAAACTTCGATATCCCATACATTTTTGTCTCCCTATTAGCTTGACGTAGTGCGACGTCACGTCTGCGTAATGTTTACATATTGTACTTTTCGCTGATCCTGCACTTCTTCTTCATTCATCGATTGCTTATGTAACAGTATGATCGTACCGCTACAACCTTGATTTTGAATTTATCAGGGATTTCTTCATTTTTTTTTTGGCTGTTCAATTTAGCCCTTCGGCCTATCACAGGTTCCTTTACATCGTTTTCTGATAGCATTTGAAGTGTTTCCATATCTATGGCTTATTTTGGAAAAATACACGAAGTAAGTAGGTCATTCGGGTTACCTCGGTATGTACATTTCAAGCGTAAGTACAATACAATAAATATTAATGAACCAAACCAATGTGAAGGCCGATTTACGCATCCATAAGTAAGTAAGTAAGCTGAACTGTCCCTCTACTTATTAACCAAGTTGCGTCCAAACGGTGAATTAACTTCGATAAGTAAGTTCAGAAGTCGACCACGCGCGTCGGATGGCGACGACGACGACATTGCTACCCTATAAATAATTTTCTCTTTGGATTTTTGTAGGTAGGTACTTTAAGGGGGAGCTCTAATTACGTAATTAGCGATAATTCGCAAATTGTTGACAGATGACAGCCATTTGTTGCAAGATTATATACTATTCCTTTCTATTACCAATAAATAATACCAACGCAACGGTCTACCGCGCAAGTGTCATTGGCATCGCTATCTGCTTCATTTGACAGATAGGTATGACACATTGCTACTTTTCTGTGTTATGTTTTAATTTGTGCCAAAAAGAAGCAATGTGTGCGATGCTGATGAAACTTGCGCGGTAGGGGCCCCTGGACCACCTTCCACTTTGCGTCGGCTTCGCTTCGCTTCTTGATGATCGTATGGAGCGCGCATCTAATCTTCGTATCACTTCCATTAGTGCGTGTGGCGCGCTTGCTTCTTGTCGATTGGAGAATGTAAAATGGCCATCATCTTCTATGCGAACTTCTTGGTTGTTTTCACTGGCGCGCGGAGGGTCTCTTCTTCCTGTTGGCGTGGTGACGTATAGCCTTCCGGATGGTGCGCGGGTGACACTCCTCGTAACCTCCTAAGAAACGAGTGGCTAGTACGGCCCGTCTCTCAATCTCTCAGGGCTTTATCACATTAAGTCCCAAAAAATTTTGTATTTTTAAAATTGGGTTGGTAAACTTTTTCGAAGAGAATTGTTTTATATATTTTTTGATAGCACAAATTTGAAGAATAAAGAAAATAATATTATGATTTTATTTATTTTTCCTTGTTTATCAAATATTTTTTTTTTATATTATTATCGCGATAAAATATCAAACGAACGGCTGAACACGAAGTTCCCTTGCATTTTCTGACGAAAAACTGATGGACAGGACAGATTTGACAAAAAGTGACAAAGAGTAATCCAATTATTTTACTCTTTGGTAATCATTAATCACGACCTAATGTTGTTGTTCGCTTTTCAGCTTATTTATTGTGATTTTCTAGTGTTTTTCGTGTTCAGTTATGGCATGGACGAAAAAATATTTTTCGTCCATGGTTATGGGAAATGGATCAGCTTGAAGAAATCCATTATCCAGCTTATTACGCCGATGAAGTACCTACACTACTTTGTTCCGTTTTGATTGAAATATGGATGTGACCATCCAGAACAAGTTTTGTACAATTCCCATACCTTTGAAAGAGACGTGGTGCAGAGGATAAAACATGCCTTCAGAGAGCTTTATATGTTTGTGATGATTAAACTTACAAAAAAGTTATTTTATTTATTTTAGCTGACTGTGACTAACATGACAACTAACATTGCCAATGCCAAACTTTTTTTTTTATTTGAGCAAAAGCATTACGCATACAGCCGTAATAGTGATTTATTGTACTATGTTGTAAATTTTAATTTTAAATTATTATTTAAATTAAAATGACGTATTATAAAAATTCCGCAATTGGTTATTCCTGACTCCAAAGCCAAAAGCTACCAGAAAATATATAATTCACAACAGTTTTGAAAAAGTTTACCAACCCAATTCACATAAACTAAACAACATATTCTGTTGTTTAGTTTATGTAAATTTTTAATCATATATATGTTACGGGTAATACCCGAAGTGCGGCTAAACCTAGTTCTAGCCGGCTAAAACTAGGTGTAGCCGATAGCTGTTGGCTAAAACTAGGTGTAGCCGATTTGTTCGCGGCTAATAATAGGTGTAGCCGGCTAAAACTAGGTGCAGCAAGAAAGTTTTTTCTGTTGTCTGTTAAAAAAAAATAACCTCGAAATTTAAGGCTCACGCTCCGCTGCGCTTCGCGCTCGCCTAATTTCTAACCTAACCCGGGAGCGATATTAGAAATGCCTGTGGGGTACAGACACTACCTGCTCTGTACCGCTCTGGGTTTTTCTAACTAACTAACGTTAGAAAAAGCCTGTGTGTTTCAGAGCATCGCTTGCTCTGGAGCGCGCGGGGTTTTTCGACTAAAAATTTAATAATATCACCGTAAAAAGCCTGTGGAACACAGACAATTCAGAAAATTACAGTTGTGGTTAAAGTATTCCTTCTTCATGTTTCGGTAAATTATGTAGAATATTAAAATAGTGATTTATAGTCATATCCTACTATTAATATTAATTTATTGTGTATGTTAAAATATTTTTTCTCTTAAACCCATAAAAATGGCAGGCTATGCTAAATGGGATGGATTGGAATGAAAGGCACATAGATAGTTTTATTTAACCTGGATTAAAAATTAAAATATAGGAGACTTTGGTTCCTAAGAACGTCGCGGGCGGTAGCTTGATAGAGCACATTTTCAAGTTTCTTGGATAATTAATAAACAATACCTAATTATGTTTTATTGTATCACTAATCTGACATAAGTAATATTTGGTGATACTTAATGTGTTTTTCATTTCGATTTATTGTTTTTTCATTAATATTTTTGTTATAAATAAAGAATATTACAAAAAAGACAAAAAAACACATTATCAGTAATTATAATTTTCGACTCAAAAAGTGAATTCCGACAAACTTTTATAAGACAAGATTAAACTCAGACGATTTGGAACTTCGATGTTACTCAATTCCGACAATACACTATACCGATATGTCTTAATTTCGATACTACGGTACTCCAACAAAATATTACTTCGACATGACTTAACTAGGAAACGACGCGTGTTCGACGATATTGTACTCCGACAGTAATTCTACTCCGACATGAGTAAACTTCGACTAACGCTACTCATATAATTATGCTTTGTATCGACACTGTCTTAAGTCGACACTTCAATCCCCGTCAATTGGTAATGCGCCTGGCGGCCATGATTTTAACCTCAAAAACGAAAAACAATTGTATTTTTTATATACCTAGACCCTGTCTTATAGAAAATAATAATTCAATAATTAATATATTAGATCATTTATTAGGATTTTCTTGTTTCATGACATTTTTAGTTGCGGATCACGTTAAGGCGCTGTAGGTAGTGAAACTAGCGCCACCACTACATTTATTTTTATTACTCGTAAACCAATTCAATATTTACAAAAAGGACAAGTAAAAATCTCTTAAATAGTGTCTAATATTTTTTGAATAACTCCTCAACAGTTATCATTCATTCTGTAAGTTTTAAAATCCATTTTAGCTCAAAGTGGCCACTTTTGGCAATTATTCCTTTTATGATAAAAAATATCGCACGGTACAAAAAATCACTCGTGCAAACACACAGTAGAGAAGTCATTTGTTCTATTCCGAAGCGATAAGACATCGAAAAAGCGCTAATAAAACGAAAAATCATACTCTTTATAAAATTATACAAATAAAGAATTATATATATGTTACGGCTAATACCCGAAGTGCGGCTAAACCTAGTTCTAGCCGGCTAAAACTAGGAGTAGCCGATAGCTGTTGGCTAAAACTACGTGTGACCGATCTGCTTTACTCCTGTAGGTCCCGGGTTGCGATATTAGAAATGCCTGTTGGGTACAGACACTGCCTGCTCTGTACCGCTCTGGGTTTTTCAAATTAAAAACGTCGAAAAAGCCTGTGTGTTTCAGAGCACCGCTTGCTCTGTATCACGCGGGGTTTTTCAACAAAAAAATTAATAATATCATCCTAAAAAGCCTGTGGAACACAGACACCTTGCGCTGTGATCCACAGTGATTTTCTAAATATAAATACCCCGAGCGATAAGGACGCGTAAGGCACTAAGTATCGTAAACCTTGGATATTAAACTAAAATATCAAATCTCTCTTATCAAAAAAACTTTTGACTCGTCAAAAAACATGGGACATAATTTATTTTTCGTAGGTCCTTTTAGAAAGAAATCCCCAAAGAACAGCTGTTTTATCGTAATTTGCAAAATTTCTCGAAAACAGCATAAGTAGCACAAACTTTTCATTTTACTTACCTTACCTAAAAATGTGTGTAATGTGTGTAGTAATTGAAAATATCCTACCATAAATAATATTAATAGAGAGTTTTACAAAAAAATATATTTTTATAAAAGAAAAGTATTTTGTTACTTTTTCGCAATTTCCGAGTGCAATAACTAACAGCCGAACGTTATTTCATTTTTTTTATTTCGTTTGATAATGTTTGTACCTACAGTCAACAGCACATCAGATTTAGACTAAAGGAACTTGACCTTGTGACCGCCTTTATGCCGTACGTTATAAAAGCTGTTTTGCAGTTCAACTGTTTAACTTAACGTGCTGTCTTGTATACCCACATCAAAGAGTACTTTTGTAATATAGGAAATAAAGAATCTTGCTGGCTTTTTCTGTTAACAAGAAAATTATAATCACTGATAATGTGTTTTTTTTGTCTTTTTTGTAATAAGTATTCTTTATTTATAACAAAAATATTAATGAAAAAATAACAAATCGAAATGAAAAACACATTAAGTATCACATAAATATTACTTATGTCAGATAAGTGATACAATAAAACATAATTAGGTATTGATTATTAATTATCCAAGAAACTTGAAAATGCGCTCTATTAAGCTACCGCCCGCGACGTTCTTAGGAACCAAAATCTACTTTATTTTAATCCAGGTTAAAAAAAACTATCTGTATGCCTTTCATCCCAATCTATCCCATTTAGCATAGCCTGCCATTTTTATGGGTTTAAGAAAAAAAATATTTTAACACACACAATAAATTAATATTAATAGTAGGATAAACTAAAAAAATATACCACTTTAAAAAAAATATCGCAAGTATGACTATAAATCACTATTTTAATATTCTACATAATTTACCGAAACATGAAGAAGGAATACTTTAACCACAACTGTAATTTTCTGAATTGTCTGTGTTCCACAGGCTTTTTACGGTGATATTATTAAATTTTTAGTCGAAAAACCCTGCGCGCTCCAGAGCAAGCGTTGCTCTGAAACACACAGGCTTTTTCTAACATTATTAGTTAGAAAAACCCAGAGCGGTACAGAGCAGGTAGTGTCTGCACCCCACAGGCATTTCTAATATCGCACCCGGGACCTACAGGAGTAAAGCAGATCGGTCACACGTAGTTTTAGCCAACAGCTATCGGCTACTCCTAGTTTTAGCCGGCTAGAACTAGGTTTAGCCGCACTTCGGGTATTAGCCGTAACATATATATAATTCTTTATTTGTATAATTTTATAAAGAGTATGATTTTTCGTTTTATTAGCGCTTTTTCGATGTCTTATCGCTTCGGAATAGAACAAATGACTTCTCTACTGTGTGTTTGCACGAGTGATTTTTTGTACCGTGCGATATTTTTTATCCCGTTCCACAGTCAGTCACATTGTGTTCTATTCAAAGCTTCAGAAATATCGCGCGATAAAACGTCTCTATAGCGCTCATGCGAACGATCGCTTACGTCACCTACTTGCAAATCAAACGCGAATCATACACTGACTATTTTAATTAATTTGAACAATAGGTAACATCATAATATTGTAGTAGGTATTTAATGACAAAAAATATTGGATTTGAGTAATATTGTCCTTTTCATTGATTCCACTTACATAAATATAAGAGACATCACATTACTGAACTTATATGGACAGAAATGACTTATTTTTATAAAAAAGAAAATATTTTTATGAAAATTCCGTAATATCCGGATAATCCGGATTTGACCAAATATCCGTTCTTAAAAATCCGGATTTTGAAATATTATTACGGATTTGCATTCCCTAGCTGCGACAGATGTCAACTTATGAACTTACTTATAACGGGTGGCGCAAAAGTAAAGACCCTATTTGGTTCAGCTATAACATTTTTTCTAAATTAGAAAACTAGATTTAGGTTTTTTTTAATGTATATTTGTGCCATTAAATTTCGTACCATTAGGATTTAAAGATGATGTCTTTTAAATGGTGACCTCCAGAGTTGATACACATTTGAGCCCTATTTATGACATTTTGCATAACTTGCCGTAACACTTCCTGCGATATGTTCGTTATTTCTTGACGA
This sequence comes from Agriphila tristella, assembly GCA_928269145.1. Lineage (NCBI taxonomy): Eukaryota > Metazoa > Arthropoda > Insecta > Lepidoptera > Crambidae > Agriphila > Agriphila tristella. The sequence goes on along the minus strand of OV743436.1, from coordinate 20,269,819 downwards.
ATGTTTTCTTTTAGAGCTGCGAGAGTCTGTGGCTTGTTCACATACACCCGAGATTTCAAAAAACCCCAAAGAAAGAAGTCTGGACTGGTCAGATCGGGTGATCTTGCAGGCCAAGGCAAATCGCCAAAACGAGAGATAACTCGGCCTGGAAAAGCGTCCCTCACGTCCATTGACACAATTATTCCACGTTCTTGGGGAGTAAAACGGTCCATGTTTATTTTCAGTGTATTTTATATTTGTTCACTACACAATTTTCAACAACAGAATGACAGAAAATGTCATATAAAAAAAATAAAAGTATTTTCTTTAGTGCCAGTACTTTTGCCCCACCCGTTAGTTCGAATCACGAAAGATGACCACAAATGGCGCCCATCTTCGCGTCATAACTGTTGAAGCAAATCGATATTATTTAAATATATGAAATATTACTTTGTCAAAAGTATTTTCTTCATGAGTTATGTTATGACGCGCATTTGTGGTCATCTTTCGTGATTCGAACTGTACTTGCCTGTCGAATGTGCTGTTTACGATATTATTTTCATAATCAATAAAAAAGTTTTTACTTAGATATAACAGACAAGTTTATCAGCCGTTTTTTATTCTATTTTCCTATATTTATTAAATCTACAATATAAGTTTCATTTACGTTTACGAGTATAATGGACTGTAGAAATAAATGAGATAATAAGTAATAATACTAATACCTACAGCTATATCTTTTCCCTATATTTTTCATCATGATAATTACTTAATTTTATAGAACCACGTGGCCTTGTTATTCATCATCATCATATCAGCCGCACGACACCCACAGCTGGGTATAGGCCTCCACAAGGATTTCCACGACGATCGTTCCTGCGCTTCCCACATCAAGTGGCTTCCGGCAACCTTCAGCAGATCGTCGGTCCACCTTGTCGGGGGCCTACCCACGGAGCGCCGTTCGGTGCGCGCAAGCCATTCAAGAACCTTTCCGCCCCAACGGCCATCGGTTCTTCTCGCTATCTGTCCAGCCCACTGCCACTTTAGCTGAGCAGTCCTTCGAGCGATGTCGGTTACTTTAGTTCGCCTGCGGATCTCCTCATTTCTGATTCGATCACGCAGGGAAACGCCGAGCATGGCTCTCTCCATTGCACGCTGGGTGACCTTGAGCCTCCTTATGAAACCCATAGTTAGCGACCACGTTTCACTGCCGTAAGTCATCACTGGCAACACACACTGGTCATAGACTTTCGTCTTGAGACACTGAGGTAAATCGGACACGAAGATTTTTCGTAGCTTCCCGAATGCTGCCCATCCGAGTTGGATTCGACGAGAGATCTCTTTCTCAAAGTTAGACCTACCCAACTGGACTGCTTGTCCTAGGCATACATAATGGTCAACAACTTCAAGTGTAGTGTTCCCAACATGAACTGGAGCGGGCACAACATGGGCATTCGACATGATTTTCGTCTTATCCATGTTCATCTTAAGACCCACTCTTTGGGAAGCACTACGGAGATCTTCGAGCATTGTGTTCAGGTCCTCCAATCCAAGGTCTCAGCCATAAGAACTATATCATCGGCAAAACGAAGGTGTGTTAGGTACTGGCCATTAATGTTGATGCCGAGTCCTTTCCAGTCTAAGAGTTTAAATATGTCCTCCAACGCAGCTGTGAACAGTTTCGGAGAAATAACATCTTCCTGTCTCACACTTCGCTGCAGTTGGATAGGGTTTGTTCTCTGGTTCTGTACTCGGACCGACATGGTGGCATTTTTGTGTAAATACCTCAACACCTCGATATCTGTAGTCCACTTAGCACCTTTGGAGAGACTGCAGCACCGCCCAGGTTTCAATCGAATCAAAGGCTTTCTCATAATCCACGAACGCCAAGCAAAGTGGCAGATTATACTCCTCGGACTTCTTTATGACCTGCCGCAGCGTACCTATGTATGTGGTCTATGGTGCTAAAGCCTTTTTTGAACCCAGCTTGTTCGGGAGGTTGAAAGTCGTCGAACTTGCGAGCGAGACGATTCGTAAAGACTCTTGAGAACAGCCTATAGACATGATTCAGAAGCGAGATGGGTCTATAGTTCTTTAAGAGGGACTTGTCACCCTTTTTAAAGAACAAAACCACCTCACTAATGTTCCATCTCTTCGGCGTTCTGCCCTCGACGATGACGGAATTGAAAAGCTTTTGGAGGACTTTAAGTATCGGCTTACCGCCCTCTTTCAGAAGTTCTGTAGTGATTCCGTCGTCACCCGCCGCCTTGTTGTTTTTCAGATGTTTGAGAGCCATACTAATCTCATACATGCTGACGTCCGGGATATCTTGGGTATAGTGTCGGGTAAGCTTGGCTCTGGGGTCTTTAGCCTTGCCCTCTACAGGTGTCTGCGTGGAATATAACTGCCCATAGAAACTCTTGATCTTCCTCAGGATTTCAGGCTTCGCTGAGATGATGCGTACGTCGTCAGTTTTCAGCTTCGTCATCTGGCTTTGCCCAATAGACAGATCTCTCGCGAAGGCTGTTTCGTTGATCGTCGTGTATTCAGAGAGAGCCCAAAAAGTGCATTACAATTTAATATATAATAACTTAGAACTACGTCACTCTCGCGAAATCGCGTATGTCATCGACCTACATACATACGCCGATGCACATACCTAAATACAAATTAAAACATTAAATTATAACTTATCTACTTACTATACTACATAACCCCCTTAGAAATAAAATAAAAAAATTTAAACACAATTTTTTTTGTTTCAAACATAAATAGAAACTTCTTAATCTGACAGAACACAAACAAAATATGAATTTCAAGACAACTAATTTTCTATGACATTTATCTAATAATTATTAACCTTGAGCATAGCGAAAAATTTTCTAAGTCTATGTTATTAACAAACAACTTAGTATTATTTTTATGAATGATATATTCTTTCCCATTCTTTAATATTTTAAAATTAGGGGAGATATTCTCTACAACTGGATATGGCCCATGATAAGTACATTCTAATTTATTTCCTGTTTGGTTTTTCAAAAATACAAAATCATCTTTTTTATTAACCGACTTCAAAAATTTGAAAAGGAGGAGGTTATCTATTCGTCGCGTATTTTTTTTTATTTATATGTAGGTTGTGCTTTTTTTAAAAAGCTTTTTATAGAATATGATTCATCTTACTATCATACAAAGCTTTTCTTTGCAACTTGTTAACAATTAAATTTTCTCTTGCGTCTGCCTGAGCTTTCTGTAATCTGTATTTTAATTCTTTGGGATAGCTATCATAGTTATAAAGTGGATCTATTATATTACTTTGCAAATTACTCGGCAACATACATTTTTTCCCAAAAACTAATTCAAACGGGCTGTATTTTGTCTCAGTGTGTACCGTAGTGTTAAAAGAAAAACACCACACCACAATTAGATTTGTTTTGGTGACATTGAATCCTAAGAAAAGCTCGTAATGATTTGTGCGTATTTTCAAGAGAACCAAAAGTTTGATGATGATAAGCTGTCGAGTGTAACTTATTATTTTTTAAGCAAACTGCATACCTCAGATAAGACAGAACAAATAAACTCCGTTCCCTGATCCGTTAAAATTTCATTCGGAATACCAAAACGCAAAATAAAGTTATTTACGAAGTTTTGAGCTACTGTTACAGAATCTTTCGACTGTAAAGGATAAGCTTCTACGTATTTACTTAAATTACACTGTACAGTACCTCTACCATGAGTTTCTTTTTACGTTTACTGTACAGTAAACGTAAAACAATTTGTATGAGAATCTGTACAGCGCCTCTATTGGACAGTAGCGGGACTAAAATCCGTACCATGAGTTGAAGGCTAAAATTTACTTTACCACATTAGTTTCAGTTTACGTAGAGAGTGTAGTTAACGTAGCATTTTGCAAACAAATCGGTACCATGAGTCACTAATTTGACAGATCTCGACATTCGTACCCTTAGCACGAACAGCTATCGAAAAAAATAACGCGCGTAAAATCATTCGATAGTGCAATTTTGTATGAAAAATTAGTACAGCGCCATCTACCGCCGAAACGCGAAATTAAATTTTCCATAGAGAGTTCTCTATCGAGTAATTTTACGCGCATTATTTTTCTCGATAGCTGTTCGTGCTAAGGGTACAGATGCATAAGGTCGGATGTGCAAAACTCCAACTTTTCAGGAGAGCAAAAATAAAATTGACCGACATTTTTCTTCATATTTCTTATACCCTAAGCATTTAAATCGGTTTTCTTTTTTTATTATTTGGTAAACAGTTGCACCTTTTATTTCTCATAACAGAAATGACTCTAACTGTTGAAATAAATTTATAAACATTTTTTATTTATTTAATCGGTTACATCCGACCTTATGCCTGAAATATTATAGATTTACTATTGAAACTGCAAGCATATGTGTACATCCGACTTTATGCTTGCAATTTCAAGTGTTAACTTTGAGCTTTATACTGACATATAGTAATATTGTTTTACATAAATAAAAATTCAACGAAGTCTGATCTGTGGATATTACATTATACTTCTAAAATATTTTCAAGCAAATAGTCGGAAGCCTATGTAAATTTTACATTTACAACAAAGCGCAGGTTTTAGGTTGACATAAAACATCTACTCAGTATTGAAAATTAAATATTAGAAAAAAATTACCCATACTCCAAGTAGTTACGCCGGGATTCGAACCGGGGACCTTTCACAGTCCTGGGGCCGTATTATGACCTTTTATTACCAGGCAGTTTTCTGACTGGCTATGAATCTATCTCTTTTATTTGCTATACGACGAGAAAGAGATGTCACTACAGCAATTTATAAACCTGGCAGGATTTAAGAGCTTGTAATACGGCCTCAGGCGAATGTTCTGACCGCTGAACGACTATACTCCGTAACTTTTAGACGTTTCCTAATCTAGACGTCCATTTACGGACGGCACCATCCATAATGCGAATGTTTATAGATTATGATGACAGATTTATCACAAGTGGTTTCTGTAGCGATGGTTTATAGCCCATAGTTTTGAGATTTTTTTGTACAACCGTGCGGCTGGATCGAAACTTCGAATGAGCGCAGTCGGGATTAGGCCTGCAGTTTAGGTACGTACTTATAAGATTGACTAGCTTTTGCCCGCGACTTCGTCCGCGTGGACATTCGGAAAATCGCTATCGAATATTTGACCGAGATAAAAAGTCTTATGCATGTTTTACCACAGGCTATAACTTTGTGTATTCCAAATCCTTTCAGCCGGTTTTACGTTACGTTAAACTTCACATTTATAATATTACCTAGTAGTTCCCGTTCTCATTCCCGTTCCCGTATTATTTTTCATAAACAAATTAAACCCCCTTTTCAGTCCTTTAGGTCTTGAATAATGTCCAACGTGTAGTGTTGGACCTTAAAATAAATGCCATTTTCGCAATAAACATCACATAAAACCTCAATATCGACAACCATATCGATTTGTTTGCTTATTTGTTTTAGAAGTACTCATACGAAGTTTCAAGTCAAAATGTCTATTGAATATTATTTTCCATACAAAGTATGAATCCCATTTTACACCCCTTTAGGGGTTGAATCATGGCCCGTGTTGAACTTCAAAATAAATGCCATTTTCGCAATCAACATCCCATAAAACCTTTTAACGACATCCATATCGATTTATAAAAAAAAGTATGTTAATTTTAATTTAAAATGTTTGCATGCATATTGTTAATGGTTGAATATGCAGATCTTTTAAAGACCTCCAGTGTACCCTTATCAAATGCAAATAAATGATATTTTATTCTATTCTATTGGTTTATTTACTCCCATATACCCCTAAGGGGTTGATTATCGGAAAATCACAAAATACTCACGTGTTTGCTTTCAAAAATTGTTAGTTTTTAAAAGTACTCCTACGAAGTTTCACGTCAAAATGTCTATTTAATATTATTTTTTCATAAAAAAATATGAACCCCATTTTACTCCTTTAGGGGTTTGAAACATAGCCACAATGTAGGATTTAAAAATAATTGCCATTTTGAATGAATTAATGAAATGAATGAAACTTTTTTATTGGCACACATCACACAACAAGAACATAATAATGAAAAAACATAAAAAATAAATCAGAAGAACATATTCTAAACAAGTCAAAAAAAAAAACAAAAATATACAAAACACAGACAATACAAATATACCCATATATAACCTACGCTAAATTGTGCGACGGGCCAATCAGGACCCTGCCTCAGCTTAAGCTGTTACCGCATGAGATCGTCACGCCGTAACAGCGCTGGTATTCTGACAGGGCCTGTTCTAGAAACGTAATATCATACACATCTAGAAATAATAATATGAAAATATAAGTAAAAATAAATAAATAAATTTCGCAATTTTCGCAATCAACATCCCATAAAACCTCGATAACGACACCCATATCGATGTTGGGCTTTTTTTACCCCATTTACCCCCTAAAGGGTTGAGTTTCGGAAAACCACGAAACACGTGTTTGCTTATTTGTTTTTAGAAGTACTACTACGAAGTTTCAAGTTTTCAAGTTGAAATGTCTTCAATTGTTTGTTATAGGTATAAAAAAAATATTGTTTATTACCGGCGTGAAGCGGGGCGGGAGGCTGCCAAATGCTTAACTATATCTGTCACTCTCACTCTAGCGGTGACGAGTTATAATGCTGTCGCACGCCATTTGCCGATGCGCCGCGTGCGTTCATGACGACACGGGAATATCCGAACTATCTCGACTAACGACCAAGCACGACACAGTAACTTTAATTTATTTTGGAGACATAAGGCTGGAATTCGACATACGTACCAAAATGCAAATTCGAAACTTTATTATTACAGCAAGAAAGTCTCACATTGATATTCGACTTTATGCCTTAATAGTGTATGATACATTTTTTTCAAGCATAATGCTGAATGTGATGATACGTGACTGTAGTTAAACAATTAATTAGATGCATAAAGACGTATCAGCTGAACCACCCAGGGTGATGTGTCAAACATTTTAGATGCATAATAGTTTTAGTTGACATACAGCTCCTTAAAGTAAAATTAATTGAGTGCATAATGGTGTAAGTAAACATAAAAGTTTATGCCTCCAAAGAATTTAAAAAAGTGCGTAAATCCGACTTTATGCATAAGTTAATTTTTGAACGGAAAGAGATAGAAACACCACAATCAGTTTGATAGAAAGAGAAACAACGCCATATTATCACTATACTAAAAAGTCATTTTGGTCGGATCTATACATCCGACCTAATGCCTCTAATGTCGAGAGATGTCACAGTAAATTACTGTAACTAATGTGGTTACTTCTCTCACTGAATTTTTTATAGTGAGAAGTATTTTTACGTTTCTTTAAAATGACTGCTCGACAATATTTCGCTTTTTGTTTGCCGAAGCCAAAGCGGCTTATGAAAAATAGTTTCTATACTAAGAGAACATGATGCGGCTATGCGAAACAAGTATATTGTCGTGTACAAAAATGAAAAAAAAATGCAAAAACACTATATAGGTTATCGAAAGAAGCCTTCGCTTACCTCTGTTATATTCGCAGAGAAAATAGCGATTTACAATCATATCAAGGGGTATCCTTGGAAACAAAAGTAAGTAGGTAGGGTTATATTAAGGTAAATGGGTTATTGAGAAACCTACTCAAACCAAGATCATGATCTACATTTTCAGGTTTTATGTGCTTTACTTTGCGTTACTATAATATAGTATTTATAATAATACATATAGGCAGCACAAACAAACCAACAAAACAGCGGTGACGTTCTGTCCATCAATAAAGTTTAACGGCCAAATTTAGAATTACGTGTTTTCTTGCAATATGCAACAGAAAAATAACCTTTTTAATTTTGTCGTATTGCATTCATCTTCGAGTATCACAGACCAAATAAACTAAAACACTTGTCAATGATCTATATCACAGAGTAGATACCACACCACAGACTACATCCCTAACTACACTGAAGTTAGCTTTTACTGTAATCAGTGTGGTTTTCACGTGACATTAAACGTAAAACGTAAGTGAAACCCATGGTACCGATTTAACGTAATTGGGTGAATCTACGTTGTTCTTAACTTCCTCCGTCATTGTCTGAAGTCGAAAATCTTTAAAAATCCAATGCATCACAAGCCATAAATCAAAAATATGCCATCATTTACATTATAGTACAATAAAACATTGCATTTATTTACATATTTTTAATTTATTTATTGCGATGCATTGGATGTTCGAGTTCAGACAATGACGCAGGAAGTTAAGAACAACGTAGATTCACCCGTTTACTATTGTGGAAACGGATTTTACGTAACGACATTAGTTACGTCAGCCAATTTTACTGTACTAACTCATGGTAGAGGTACAGTTAATATATACTTATTATTAAAATCATCTACATCTAGAGGGCCCATTATATCTAAGCAAATTTTTTCAAAAGCTGAAGTGGCTGTGTTGGTTATAACCATTGGTTCTTTAATGTGGATCACTCTGTTACCATTCATACTTAAGTACGCAAAGGCTGGCGCCACTGTCAACAAAAAGATCAATATTTCGATCATTTACATTGAAAGTTACCGTACTACAATTATTATAATTAAGAACAAAATAACTACTTTCCTCTTTAGGAACGAAAAAACTGATTTGACAATTCGTCGTCGTAACTATCGTCTTGTGGGTTCACGGTTACGTCGTGCGTCACACGACGAACGTGGTGGGACACCTTTTGGCGAGGAGAGGATACCCGTGGGCTCGGCGTGCACTGCCGGCGGCGCCGCATCCACTGCGCACGTGACCGTGCTAACTATGCGATTGCGACGGTCTCGCGCTGCCTTGTTTACTATTCCAAGTCGTATACGGTTTCAAATAACTACCACGATTATTATAATTATTCCTGTTATGATAATTACCATGGGAAAAATTCGAACGTTGTGTAAACGATCTACATTACATTATTGTTAGTGGATAACGACTGTTCGTCCTTGGCGGTTCGGATCGCTTCTGAAAGGGACTCGAACTGTCTGGAGGCAATAATAGTACTAAGCCGCGGGTTAGATAACCCATCGGCAAAACGCTTTATAGCGACCTTCTCATTGAGAGGCCGTAATATATCATATTTGGTACTGTCGTTATCGGCTTGCGCTATCGTTAAATTGACAAAAATGTCTTCTAATTCCGTACCGAAAGCCTCTATTGAATATAGCCTTGTTTGCAAGACTGCAGTTTCGACTGCATAGCAACTGGGGACTTCTTGGGTAAAATATATTTATTTAAATTGCTAACTAAATTAGCTACATTATCGTAATTAGGTCTTAGTCGCAATTTAGCGCTTGGTGATAATCTTGTCTTAAGCACAAAATTAATAAGTTGTGGGTGCGTATCAGCTGATATCATAGTACTGTACAGCTCAATACCATCAATCAAACTCTTGGAAATATGCTCCTGGCCCGTCATTACGGGTAACAGGGAAATGGCTGTTTTAATATCAAATTTTTCGGTAGCCATTTTGAATGATTTATCAATATCAGACTTTTCTGCACTAATGAAGCTAGGACACGATAAAGTAATAATCTTATTAAAAATGCAGTGAATTTGAGTCACCAAATCATTAATGAAACATCACTTGGGCTTATTTCCGATTTTTCAATAAGATTTTTAATATGATACAAAATATCGCCCAATTTGCCATATTCAGCACGAGCTTCCTCATACTTCCTAACACCTAAAGCTGACCTTCTTTTTTCTGGTCCTAATTTACAAATATATTCTCTAATTCCCAATAAATTATTATGTAGATCTCTTAAATCTATTATTATTTGCATATTACACGACGCATAAAAAATGAATATAAGTACCTAAATAAAATAACACAATAAAATAAAACAAAAATAAAAGAAATGCGTAATTATCTAAACATTGCACGAAGTCTGCCTCAACTCTACGATGGGCGCGGCCTTAAGGGCCAGACCATTTAATTCCTTTATAAGCGTCTTAATGTTATTTTTCTTATATTTCTTAAGCAAATAATAGCCTATACATCCTAATACTATAATGATTAATGCTATTAACAATATTTCAGAAGTATTAAGCCCCTGATTTTTTTGCGTGGCTTGCGCGTCACCTGACGCAGTTTGAGCAATTATTACTTCTTCTTTTGTATTTTTATTCCCCATTATTATTACTTAATTAAAATCAATTTATAAAACAATAAAATACCTATTTATCGGGTAAGCAAAAATCTATGTAATTAAAAAAAATATAAATAAATACCTATGTAAAACAAATTTTTAAATAAAAAGGATATATATATCAGCGTGGCCATGAAGATGATGAGCGTTGCGGTTATTGCGATGAAAAGTCCTGCTTGCATTTTCTTCCTCCTCACGCTGGTGGGCAACACATCTACAGGACAGCATAGAAACTGGGCCGGGCTATACCCTGGACTCCATGAGCCGGGATAATCCCTGGACTCCGCTGCTACTGGGCCGGGATACCCTGGACACCATCCTTGACCCGTATGCTTCTTTCTTCATTCAAATTTGGTCAAAGCTCGATCGTTTTGGTATTTTCTTCCAATAAAATATCTTCTAAATCTTCATAAGGTTTTTTTTTTGAAAAGGCTTCTTAAATATTCTTGTTAATTTTCTTGCAGTTTACAGGTTCCAAATGGCATGGGTCGTCATGAAGTATCAGGATCGTGGAGAGAAAAATTAAAGAGGTTGTTTCGTTGATCGTCGTGTATTCAGAGAGAGCCCAAAAAGTGCATTACAATTTAATATATAATAACTTAGAACTACGTCACTCTCGCGAGGTCGCGTATGTCATCGACCTACATACATACGCCGATGCACATACCTAAATAGAAATTAAAACATTAAATTATAACTTATCTACTTACTATAATACAAGATCGTCCACATCTACGCTGTTCTCCAGGGCTTCAAAGCGGTTTTGGAGTTCGAGTTGAAAGCTCTCGGGGTTTTGAATATGGGCTGGCAATGGTCGGAGTGTTGATTTTATCAGTCGAGATCTTTCCAGCTTTATGTTGATATGTGTGCCACGTACCAATCGGTGATCGCTACCCGTTTTAACGGCGTTGATCACAGTGACATCACTGAATATTTGCTTTTTCGTCGACATGATAAAATCTATCTTATTTCTAACTGTACCGTCCGGACTGACCCAGGTCCACTTCCGGCTTTCCGGCTTTCTAAAGAAGGAGTTCATCATAAAGAGGTTCTCCTTCTCCATAAAGTCGGCTAGCATCTGGCCTCTGTCATTCCGTTGCCCAACTCCAAATGCCCCACTCTCAGCTCATCACCGCATCGTTTTCCCAACTTTGCATTGAAGTCCCCCATCACAACGGTGTAGTGGGTTTTGTAGCTATGCATGGCTTTAGAGATCTCCTCATACAAAACCTCCACTTCGTCATCTTGGTGCGTCGAGGTCGGTGCGTAAACCTGTGTAACATTCAACGAATACTGTTTGGATATTCTGAGTATAAGGTACGCCACCCTGGTCGACACACTTCCGATGGTAATCACGTTGTTGACAAGGGACTTGTGGACGATGAACCCGACACCACCTTGGGACTGTTGGTCGCCCTCCCGGTAGTATAGCAAGTTACCGGAATTAAGGATTATCGATTCCTCTCCCTCTCTTCGGACTTCAGATAACCCAATGATGTCCCAGTGTAACTTGCTTATAACTTCTTCCAACTCGATTAACTTCGTGTCGGTCCTTTAGTGTGCGCGTGTTATAAGTTGCCAGGTGCAGTTTTCGTCGTTGTTGGTAGCCGATCCGCACCCGGGGATTCTTAGCACCCCCTGCCTCGCCGTTGCCATAGCCGCTACCGTAGCTAGGAATAGCGGGGCCGCCGGGGACTGGGGGCCAATTTATTTGTGTGTCCATCATGAAGGGGTATGCCACAATCGCCACGCTTGGCAGGCGGGTTGGCGATCGCAGTAGGCCAAGGTTTTTTGGAGACGCTGCTGCCCGTCTCCTGATGGCTGTGTTCCCTTAGTCGCCTTTTACGACACCCACGGGATGAGAGGGGGTAGTGCTATTCTAAGCCGGCACATACACGGCCTTGTTATTACTATAAGATAAATTCTCTGTTTGTTTCAGATATAATGTCCCGAATGAAATTATTCAGCTACATGTCTATGAAAGAAGGCGGTATGACGAGAGGCTGGCTGGGCCACATTTTGTATTTCAGTAAGTGGCATTTTATTTAGAAAAAAGCCTTTTATAAAGGCTTTTTTTATTTTTATTTATTTTTTATTTATTATGTGGCATTTTGTCTCTTCGTCTGGTGAAAGTGAAAAGCTCCTAAACTAAGGTTTTCTTGTGTTCCATTGTATAATTTAATCAGTTTCTAGAACTTAAAACTAAAAAAGAAACAGTTGGAAGCTCGTAAAATTTGAAGTCGATTAGCCGTGATAATCGAATATTCCAATTACTAATTTCTTTTTTGGTTAGCATCCCTATTTACGTTAAATTTAAAGCTGTCATAATAAGCCCGTAGAGCCATATTACACTATCATATGACTTTAAAGTTCTTGACTATCATAGAAATATGATCACTGTTCTACAAATCATATAAATATGATGGTGTGATAAATAATAATTGGATCCTATTTGACAGCCGGCCTACAATATGAGTATCTGTCTGACCTTAAAATATTAACTAAACTTCATCAGCATTTTATTTTAACTAAAGACTATATATAGTTTTTTAGGTTTCCGTACCTTAATAGGAAAAAAATTAACCCTTATAATAGGATCATTTTGTGCCGCTCTGCTATAGAGCATTAATGCTCTAATATTATATGATATTTATCTACATATATCTTTTTATTTTATCAACAGTCGTCGTGAATCCAGTAGAAGTAGAGAAGGTGCTGAAGACCTGCTTGGATAAAGATGACCTGCATAGATTCATTAAACCTGTCCTTGGAAATGGTATAATCTTCGCTCCATGTAAGTAGCACAGTATACCTATATAAAATTTCTTACACGGATAAATAGGATTTCTTAAAACAAGATATTTTGTCTCATATATAGGGAAACAAATATATTATTGGTTCAATGCAATTTTACTTTCTTTCAAGAGTAAATTGCTTTGAACGAAAGTAAATTGCATTGAACCAAGAAAATATTTGTTTCCCTATATTATGAGACACAAAATATCTTGATTTAAGAATCTTTTCTTGTTTTAAGAAATCCTTTTTTTCTGTGTAAGTAAAGCCTAAATATAAATTTATAGGTAAAATAATAAATAATAGCTTATAATAAATAAATAACTCCAAGAGGCCGAGCCCTCGTAAGTACAGTCAGGCAACTTATAAAACTAAGCCATAGTGGCTTAGTTTTCAGATTTATTCCCTTCATACGTTGCATTTACATAAAAAAAACGTAATTAAGGGATTACCCTTAAAGTAGGGAAATTGAAACTGTTTCGTAGGTACCTAAAGGTACGATTTATAGGTAATGTATGAAGATTAAAGATCTAAAAGCTAAAAGCCATTATGGCTTAGTTTTAGTTACTTCATTTTTGCGCTTTGTAGGGAACTTTCGCTCTAGGTGTTATTATTTTAAGGGTAAAGCAAACAATCATGCGAACTTAAAGGCTAAAAAAAGCAAAACCTCCTTCAAAAACCTCAAAAAACAGCTTTAATAAAGTTTAAATCAATTGAAACACGTCTATTGAAGTATTTGAAGTCGGGTAGAGCTGGAAGTATTTTTTTTACTGTATCGTTTATATTCTTAAATCCCCACCCGAATTCAATAGACGTGTTTTAATTAATCGATTTAAAGATTATTTCTTGCTTTTTAGAGCTGTTTTTTGAAGGAGGTCTTGCTTTTTTTTAAAAAGCTTTTTAATTTAAAACTTTTTGTGGTAGGTATGTGCGAAGATTTTATAAAATAAAACATTTTAATATTTCACATTTTTCAATGGTATACCTCTAGTAACTCAATTTCTACAGGAGTTCCGCTGGGCCTTCGCAGTTCAACTCTAGTCCAGAACGTCCCTGACAATATATAGATAGGTTGTTTTTGATTGTCATAAACCTACCAATATTTCAATCACTAAACCTATACAGTTCCTATTTGATTTTGAGGAGTTCCCTTGTGTGTCTTCAAAATTCAAAGTCAATACCAATGAAATTAATATGGTATCATTCTTAAGGTGTCTTCTTTAAAAAAAAGAATCATCTACATCGGTTCATAAACAAAAAATTAATGATTGAACATCCGTCTGAATTCATATAAAATGGTAACTAAAACGACAGTATTTTCAAAATTTCGTAAAAACTACTAAACCGATTTCAAAAAGAATGGGACTAACTTGGAAACAAACCTAATGTTTTAATGTTTGAATCATTTCAATCGGTTCAGCCGTCTTCGAGTAATCGGTGTACATACATATAAAAAAATTAAAAAAACGCGAAGAATAGATAACCTCCTCCTTTTCAAATTTTTGAAGTCGGTTAAAAAATAAAAGAAAGGGGCTTAACCCTTTCAGACAAAAGGGTAGGTCCAATGGTGAAGGGGTGTGTGGTTGGAAAACCTCCTCGTGTTCCCTCTGCTGTTTGTCCCCGTTCATCCGTGGACTGGGAACGACAGTGGGAGGGACGGTGCACCCTGGGTATCACCGTAAATGACTCCTTTGGTCTCATTTACCGTGATGGCTAATAGTCCGACCCTCCTGTTATCCTGCTGCCATGAAGCTGCCAAAACGACTGGGCAACCGAAAAGAGGGAAACAACAGAAGGCCAAGGTTACGGCAGTCCCACCTGTAAAGTTAACTGATGCAGGTTCCTCAAAGCCAAAGCAAAGAAGAGTGAATCTCAACCCTCCTAAAACATCAGCTGTTGTGGTCACTTTGTTGGCGGAGGCGGTGGAGGGGGGGGGGGGGGGGTAACGTACGCCGAAGTTATAAAGAAGGCGCGTATTAACGTATCCCTCCCAGAAATCGGAATTGATGGCGGCTTTACAATGAAAGAGTCCCAGACGGGTGGAAGGATCTTCCAATTACAGGAGAGGGATGAGACAAAAGCCGATAAATTGGCCGACAAGCTCCGGCAGCTTCTCGGGATGTGACCTTAGTTAGTCGACCACAGAAGACGGCAGACATCCAGGTCTCAGACCTGGATGAGACAATCCAGCGGGATGAAGTGGTAGCGGCTATTTCTGAAAAGGTTGGGTGCAACCCTTCTCAGCTCAAGTCCACGGAGGTGAGAAAACGAAAGGATGGTTCTGGTTTCCTGAAACTAAGGGTACCTGTAGCCTTGGCCAAGGTGGTGTGCGACCTAGGTAAGCTACAGATAGGCTGGAGTGTTGCTCGCATTAGTGTGCTTGCCCAACTCCCACTGCGCATGGTGCTTGTGCATGGTGCATGGTGCTTGGGCATACTAAGATGAAATGCTCAGAGGTGGACAGAAGCAGAGTCTGCTTCAATTGGGTTGGTAAACTTTTTCAAAACTTTTGTGAATTAAATATTTTTTGGTAGCTTTTGGCTTTCGAGTCAGGAATAATTAATTGCGGAATTTTTATAATACTTCATTTTTATTTAAATAATAATTTAAAATTTAAATTTACAGCATAGTACAATAATTCACTATTACGGCTGTATGCGTAGATAGTGCTTTTGCTCAAATAAAAAAAATGAAAAGTTTGGCATTGGCAATGTCAACTAGTTGTCATGGTAGTCACAGTCAGCTAAAATAAATAAAATAACTCTTTTGTAAGTTTGTAGATATACATATATTTACGTGATTATCACAAACGTATAAAGCTCTCTGAAGGCAATTCCTGTTTAATCCTCTGCACCACGTCTTTTTCAAAGGTATGGGAATTGTACAAAATTTGTTCTGCGGATGCTCACATCTATATTTCAAACAAAACGGAACAAAGCAGTGTAGGTACTTCATTGGCGTAATAAGCTGGATAATGGATTTCTTCAAGCTGATCCATTTCCCATAACTGAACAAGAAAAACACTAGAAAATCACAATAAATAAGCTGAAAAACAAACATCAACATTAGGTCGTGATTAATGATTACCAAAGAGTAAAATAATTGGATTACTCTTTGTCACTTTCTGTCAAATCTGTCCTGTCAATCAGTTTTTTTATCAGTAAATGAAAGGGAACTTCGTGTCCAGCCGTTCGTTTGATATTTTATCGCGATAATAATATAAAAAAATATATTTGATTAACAAGGTGAAATAAAAAAATCATAATATTATTTTCTTTATTCTTCAAACTTGTGCTATCAACAAAAAAAATATAATACAATTCTCTTCGAAAAAGTTTACCAACCCAATTACGGAGAGCTTGGCCATAAGGCGGAGGCGTGTAAAGAGGAGGCTAAGTGCCTAGAAGTGTGCTCTGCACATAAAATGCCGGCAAAACACCTAATGGGTAGTCGCCTGTGCAATCCCCCGATAACGAAGGGCGGTGGCCCCGGGAGCCAGATTGCCAGTGCGCAAGGGAGAGAGTGCCCAAAGTGGGAGAAGCACGGGGATGTCCGTTTAAGCGGACACCCTGTTTCGTGGGGGTTAGCCCCGGGATGCTCCCCGCTCTTCTCGGTGAGGAGAAAAGCGCGGGAGCCGTTGGTGGGGGGGACATACCACCTGTCCCCCTGGTCGGGGCCAAGCGGGCAGTGGGAGGTGAACCACTGCTCGCCTTGCACGGCCCTGGCGAGAAGGGGGGAATGGCTAAACTTACCCGGCCATTCCCCGGCGGAGGAGGCCTGGAGAGCCGGGCAGGCCGCGTTGCCCTTGGGGAGAATGCCACCCACGGCCCCCCATACAGCCCCTTGGCTGGCGGCACTAGCGGCGAGAGGGTAGGTGCCGTAGGTTTTTAGTGGGTATTCCGTCGTCCCGAGATCCCACCGAACCGCCTGGTTGGGTGGGATCACGGGAGGCAGTCGTGGAGGGAGCCGCAACGTTAAATGTTGCGGTCCCCTCCTGGGGAGTCCCACATGCCCCCCTCCTGCTCACCTGCAGAAGGGGAAGCGCGTTTTGCTTCGGCATACAAAAAAAAAGTTCCAATGGTGAAGCGAGCATGCCCAGAATATAGAGCTTATAATTCACTCGAGCTTTAAAACAGAGTATGGAGGGAATATCTTTACCGAAAAGTTCTTGACCTAGATCAACAAGTTTAATTTTCAATGTCCTGCTGATACGTAGTAGAACTTCGACCTTTTGCTGTCTATGTAAAATACATCTTTGAAATTGAGCTCATGCACGCAACAACAAAATATCGAAGCCGTAAATCAGAGAAAGGGCAATGAAATGTGACTTGAGTTGTTTAAAATTTTGAGTTTTGATTACACAATAATTGGCCTAGACTAAATTAATGCAAGCACGTGTTGGTTCACTTTCCAAATCCAAGACCTATCACTTCTTTTAAAATAATGAAATAGGTGACTGACTAAACTGATGATTTAATAATACGGTCAAAGGTAGCAATCTCTACATCTGTTAGTTGAAGTGTTAGCAAGACGTCATGCCATTGTGAGTGCAAACTAGAGGATTGATAAATATTAAAATGATGCAAAATAGACTGCGTGAAACGAAACTCTCAGTACCAGTGTAACATATCATTTTTGATAGGTTACATTCATATTATACTTGAATCATACCAACCTTTATTTATGTTTTCTTTATACACTATTTCACATCATTACACAACATTTTTCATACATCCCATATTGCAAGGTACATACAACTTCATTAACCCTATTCCACGCAATAATTTCTAGTTTCTTTTTACACTTTATGTAGATTTAAATTCATCAACAAACAATACTTCGATCTGATGATTGACATTTTAATTTTATTAACATAAAAATCATAATTCTCTGACCATTGGCTCAATCTTGCGAGGAATAGCGGAACTAATGCCACGAGCAAACATCCAAATAA
Organism: Agriphila tristella; assembly: GCA_928269145.1. NCBI lineage: Eukaryota > Metazoa > Arthropoda > Insecta > Lepidoptera > Crambidae > Agriphila > Agriphila tristella. The sequence continues at coordinate 20,251,886 of OV743436.1, read as the reverse complement.
ATATTTTCCTTTTCATTCTAGCAGGGATGTCTAGCTATTTGCATCTCTTCTTTTCATAAAGCCACCTAGTGTTGGGATTCCACACTTCATCATAACTTTAGCGCTATCTAGTGTCAAGGAGTGGCAGTCTTTCGCATGTATAGTACCGTCCCTCTCACACCTAAGTGCATAGCCGCCCTGTCGTCTCATTCATTCAATAGCACTCAAAACTGACATCTAGCGTGAAGTAGCTTCCTGCTTTCACAATCTGTTCCAAATAAAAACAATCTCAATTGTCTATGATTCCTAAAAACTTTTATCAATAACTAAATAAATATCTGTCGCACAGTGGAAGTAATTAGTTATTAATAATCTACGAACCTTCCTTTATTTTATTTCATATAATTCTTTATTTTTCTTTAACCAATCTTTTTAACCATAGACAAAAATCTGCTCATTCTAGAAGTATGCCAGTCTTTGTGATTTTTTCTCACTGTCTCTGGAATGTGGTAGATGATTCGCGAAATTGCACGGCTAAAACGTAAAAGATATAAATAGAACCCGATTTCTTTGAATGGGGACATTCGCTCTCTCTGAACTTTTACCTAACTTGCTGCGTGTGCGCCCAAGTGTATTGTGATTGAGAATACTTCTCATACGCTGTGTGTGTGTCATTTATCCAGCCGCATCACCGCAACTTATTACATTTGTCCTCAAATCATCAGTGTCCGGGTAAGCTTATCTGCTAAACGGGAATCATGTCTACTGACATTTATTTTATGTCACTGTTTTGTCATAACGCTGTGTTTTCTATTTCCTCTACAGTTCTTTTAAATTCTGACGGAATCACCCATCCGAGACGAGTGCTGCTAAGCAGACGGCAACATCGCCAAGCCCTCATTATCTGACCCTCGACCTTGAGTGACCGGTGATCGTGAGACCCCATCAGAAGACGAACATCAGGTGTAAACGTTCTCATACTTCTATTTTTACTATACCCTTTACTACTATTCACGTTTGTGAGCCATCCACAAGCGTGTGGCGCCCATACTCATCTCTTCTTTTCTCTTCTATCATCTGTCCAACCTAGTCATATTTAATTTGTAATTTATTGCCTTAATCTAGGGAGCGTTTCTCTTCTAATCATAAGATTTCCCGTTGTTTAATGATCTATGACTGTTCTAATATATTGTAAATCCATTTTGAAAGATAGCAATATTCAGATCTCTTTTAAATACCTTGTTTTGTTTGACTTCTGTTTTATAACTTATGTATGTAAACTCTCAACTCAGTGAGAATACTGTGATTTAAGGCCTTCTGCCAGTGCAACAAGTGAGCTGCAAGAATATTATACCCACGCCCTATATTTTAAAACTCTCTCAATACTATTTTCTCATTTTATTTTAATAAAAGTTTTCATTTAAACGTTTATTTTCTTTTATTTAATCTTTACCCGTTAGCCAAAAATTCTAATTGTTACATTTAGCACCCAACGTAGTTTGCACTCAATTCTTTGTTGACAGTCTCTCACTGAGTTGTAGGTATCACACAGTAATTTTCTTTTCTTCTCAAATTGTACTTATATCAATTCCAGTAATGGAGCGTGCTGCGTTCTCCGGTCTGCTCAAGGACGAGGTCAGCTATGAGCTCAACCTGCGGGGAGTGAAACACGAGCGTGTTGACACAGCGGAGACGTTGACTGCCCTGCTGGAGAAGGCTGAACCGGCCACTGCGGAATTTGAGGACAAATTTATTGGTTCCCTAAATACGGAAACCGAACTAGAGGTATGTGCACGGAAGTTGGCCGAACTAGGCGCTCTTGTCCCCAAATATTCGACGACTTCACACTACCAAAAATGCCGGGCAAGGTTGACTCACGTTATACAACGACTGGACAGACTGACTGGGCAGAACAGGGAGCAAAGGATTTATAAATCTTCCTTACTGGAGGAATTGTACAGACTCCGCTTTTCATTATCGATCAACCCTCCGCGCAGTAGAGATCCTTCCCCGTCAAAACTACACCTACATCCGAATACTTCCCGTGATGAAGAAAACCGCATCACAGACGTTCGGAAGAACGGTGCCGATGGGGATGTACACTCTGAGGGAGCATCCATCCATATCCCTCCTCCTTATCCTTCTCACTCCTCTCCCAGAAATTCTCCAATATTAAAATGGGGTGTAATTTTTGACGGACACACCTGTGTCTTAGAATTTATAACTAAAATTAAAGAATTAGCTGCCTCCTGCTCTGCCCAAGACCATGAACTGCTCTCAAACTTCTCACATCTGCTTACTGGCGATGCATTGATTTGGTTCCGCGGTTACAGGGACAATATAACTTCTATTTCTCAACTTTTTGATTATTTAAAAGAGGAATTTCTACCTGTTGATTATGACAGACGACTTCTACTGCAAATAAAAGGCAGATTACAAGAAAAATCTGAAGACATAAAAATTTATATTAATCTCATGCTCTATGAGTTCTCTAAATTATCAAAACCACTCTCGGAAGCTGAGAAGTTGGAAATAATATTATCAAATATGAACACTTTCTATATTGCAAAATTAGCTCTTCATGATTTTTCTTCGATTGCGGAACTCAAATCAGTGTGCTCCAGGCTAGACATAGCAAAGTACAGATGTGAGAATAGAGGTGCTTTAAATTCTGGCAATACTGCTATTGTTCCCGGTTTCACAGTGAAATCTAATCTTACTAAATCGGTAAATCAACCGTTTATTAAACAAAAATCTTTATCGGGAAATGTTGCTACCATCTCCCACAATGCTAACGATTCCGCTATGCTACAAAAAGATGGTGTCACTTGTTTAAAATGTAGTGGCAAACATCACTATTCAAAATGTAATGTATACAATACACCAATATGTTTTAGATGTAAAAAACCTAACGTGCTTACTCACGACTGTACTTGTTCAAAAAACTGAATAAGCGGTCAGTAGCATGCTCTCTCTCTCTTAAACCTAAACCTTCTAAACAAACTAAACATACTACTGACCAGGAATGGCAAGAATATCTAATTTTTTTAAAAAACTTTTTCTCCTCTCAGAAGATAGCTCCGCTTTTTGAGTCAAACTTGCCTGACAACCGAGCGTTTATCAAAGTCAACATTTTGGGAACAGAGTGCTTGGCCTTGGCCGATTCTGGTGCATCAACTTCGATACTCAGCGGTGATGCGCTAGGGACGCTTAGGGAATTAGGTCTACAGACTCATCTTCAGCCATCTTCTAAAACTCTTAGAGTTGGCAATAACGCCAATCTTAATATTTTAGGATCCATTACGATACCTATTACTTACAAGTCGAATCTAAGACTAATTACTCTCAATGTGTGCACAGATATTAACAGTCCTCTTATTTTAGGTGTAGATTTTCTTAGGGCATTTAACCTATGTCAGGATATTCTGGAGTATACGACTGACTCACAATGTCCTTCTGATTTTAACTCTTTAATTGACACAAACACACACTTACATGCTTATGAGGATCTGTCGGTTGAACAGAAATCTCAGATTGACAACATTATCGCTGATTTTAAAAGTATTTCTGCTGATTCTAACAACTTAGGTCTCACTGATCTTGAAGAACATGTCATTGATACTGGTGATCACTCCCCAGTGAAACAAAAATACTACCCTATACCATTTCACTATAAACAGCGAGTCGAGGCTGAAATTAATGATATGTTGAAAATGGGTGTTATTGAAAAAAGTAATTCACCTTGGAATTCCCCTCTCTTAGTAGTACCCAAACCTAACGGAGACTTAAGGATCTGCCTAGACAGTAGAAAGCTGAATAGTGTTACCAAAATAGATTCATATCCTATGCCACGTATCCAAGACATACTTGATTCTCTTAATAATGCTAAATTTCTAAGCTCTATTGACCTGAAAAGCGCATTTTTTCAGATTAATTTACACCCAGACTCCCGGGAAAAGACTAGTTTCTCTATTCCTGGAGTTGGGGCTTTCCAATTTTGCCGCATGCCTTTCGGACTTGTAAATGCATCTGCTAGAATGATGAGACTTATGGATAAAGTATTTGGACCTGAGTTTGCTGGTCGTCTATTCACCTATATTGATGACATAATCCTAGTTAGTAATTCATATGACGAACACGTCGATTTATTGAAGCGCGTCTATCAACGTTTAAAAGAAGTAGGTCTCATCATCAATTTTGAAAAGTCAGTTTTCTGCAGATCTTCCCTTAAGTTTCTAGGGTTCATCGTCGACCGACACGGACTACGCACTGACAGTGACAAGGTTAAGGCCATTTTAGAATACCCTGTACCGACTAACCAAAAAGAAGTCAGACGTTTCCTAGGCATGGCATCATGGTATAGGCGCTTTATCCATAATTTCTCATTAGTAACTTCTCCTATAAATAACCTAATTAAAAAACAGCCTAAAGGCAAAGCTTTTAGTTTTCCGCAAGAAGCTCTCCTTGCCTTCAACGAGATTAAGCAACGTTTGGTATCTGCACCCATCCTCTCTATACCTAATTTTGATAAACCTTTTATCATCTCTACCGACGCCTCTGATTTAGGTCTTGGTTGTGTCCTCTCCCAAAAGGATGACGAGGATAAGGAACATCCTGTCGCCTTCGCTAGCCGTTCTCTTACTAAACCAGAAAGAAACCATGCCACAACTGAAAAGGAACTCAATGCTTTAATCTTTGCTCTAGAAAAATTTAGGGGTTATATTGAAGGCTCTCCCTTCCCCACTACGGTCTATACTGATCATAGTAGTCTGAAATGGCTTGTTAGTCTTAAATCTCCTACGGGAAAATTGGCGAGATGGGCGGTCCGGCTCTCTCAATTTAATCTTAAAATTGAGTATCGTAGGGGCTCTGATAATGCCTTGGCCGACGCTCTTTCTCGTTCATTTCCCGTAAATGTCACTTCTGATGACGATCCGTCTCAAAACTCCCTTACTTCTTCTTCTACTACTAAAGACTCTTGGTACCTCAAGAAAGTACAAGACGTCAAATCTTCACCCCACAAGTTCTCTGATTGGAAACTGATTTCTGATCGTCTTTATAAAAGGATGAAAAATTCCAACCCTCTCTCTGCTGACTGTGAGTGGAAACTCGTGGTTCCTTTCGAATCGCGGCATGACGTCATAGCTAAATGTCATGACCACCCGAGTGCAGCACATTTAGGTATCTTTAAGACTTTGAAACGTCTTACTCAATCTTACTATTGGCCATCGCTACATAGAGATGTCAAGAAATATATCAAAAATTGTCAAGTTTGCTTGGCTTATAAAAGCACGAATGAAGGTCCCCCAGGCATCATGAAAAATCCCAAACAGGTCCAACGTCCCTGGCAAATAATCTCGAGCGACATAATGGGTCCCTTACCACGATCTTATCAGGGCTACAAATTCATCTTAGTAGTCACCGACGTTTTCACTAAGTATACATGCATATTTCCGATGAGGAACTCACTTGCCAAGACAGTAGTTTCTATTATTGAAAACAATATATTTATGAAGCATGGGATTCCTCAAACAATTGTCATGGACAACGGACCCCAATATATCTCTAATGCCATGAAAGATTTGGTTGCGAAATATAAAGTTCCCAATTCTTTTTATAACTGTAGGTTCCTGCCACAAAACAACCCTTCTGAAAGGACTAATCGTGTCATTGTCACGGCCATATCTTCCTATGTAGGTACAGACCACAGAAAATGGGCTGAAGAATTACCAAAAATTGAATTTGCTATCAACACAGCCGTTAGTGAATCCACTGGTTTTAGCCCGTACTTTCTAAATCATGGCCGCGAAGCTGTACTCTCTGGTGACTGGTACCCTAACTCTCCACTTAAAGAAGAAGATATTTTGTTTACCGATAGGACTTCATACGCATCTACTCTGCCTCATCTTAAAGACATTTTTAATAAAGTAAACTCCAACATGTCCAAAGCCTACTCCAAATATAAAATTAATTACAACAAAAATAGGCGTGATATTCAATATCAGGAGGGCCAGACTGTATGGAAGAAAGAGTATCCACTCTCTGATGCTAATAAATTTTTCACTGCAAAGCTTGCTCCTAAATTCATTAAATGTATTGTAAAAAAGAAGATCTCTCCTCTTACATACATTCTGAAGGACTTTCACACATCCAAGGATTTAGGCACTTGGCACATTAAGGACATTTTAAAATCCGTACCTATATAACTACACATGTTTCTTCTTATTTCATTTCATTTATGTATTAATTCATATACGAGTACTTTTCTCTTTTCTATCTCTAGCTCTGCCTCTACACACCATCACTATCCTTATCCGTATGGTTGCCGGAGAAAGAATAGTACCATCGTTATCCCCTTGCGTGTCGTAAGAGCCGACTAAAAGTCCCATCTCCATATCCCACATTTTCCCTCATCATCCCCTCGCCATCACCTTACCCAACCCTATCATATATCCTTATCCGTATGGTTGCCGGAGAAAGAATAGTACCAGCGTTATCCCCTTGCGTGTCGTAAGAGCCGACTAAAAGTCCCATCTCCATATCCCACATTTTCCCTCATCATCCCCTCGCCATTACCATACCCATTACCTAACCCTATTATATATTCTTTTATGTACTCTATTTTTCTGTATGTTTTTATTATATATATATTAAGTTTATAGTATCTAGTTTATTCTATGGGACGGCTGGTAATCCCATAAATGAAAAATCAAAAGCCTTACTGCTCAGAGCGGATTGTAACTCTGTAAAAATAAGCCTTAACGACAACAGATTATTTTTATCACACTAGTATATTATACTCATCTATATATCAGAGCGGCTGCGACTCTTAAAATAGGCCATCGGCACTCCATTTATTTATGCATATCCATATTTATCTAGTATACGCACACTTTAAAATTTTCGGCAAGGGCGCATGGCATATAGGCCAGAAGTAAGACCCACCGTCGATATCAATTATCTATATTGTTTATGTATTCCGTTTATTTAAATAACTTATTTGTTTACGCCAACAGCTGGAATGTAGTCTATGTATTTTTTGTTTTTGTTTCCTTTTGCCCTTTCCTTTCCTTACTTGATTCCCAACCCACAACTTTCTTTACTTTCCTACTCTACTATACCGTGCTATCCATCTTCTTTCTCTACAAAACCTTTTCTTGCTCTACACAACTTTCCTTTCTCTACAATTTTTTTTCTCCTCTTGCTCCTTTCCTGTTCTATCCATTCACTTCATGTTTCCTCACGCTTTCGCTTTCTTTTCTTTGCTGTGTGGGGATAGTGAACTGTCCTTCACTCACCTCATCCCAGTTTCCTTTTTTTTTTATTTTTTTTCTCTCAACTAATGAGGTATTGTAACATATCATTTTTGATAGGTTACATTCATATTATACTTGAATCATACCAACCTTTATTTATGTTTTCTTTATACACTATTTCACATCATTACACAACATTTTTCATACATCCCATATTGCAAGGTACATACAACTTCATTAACCCTATTCCACGCAATAATTTCTAGTTTCTTTTTACACTTTATGTAGATTTAAATTCATCAACAAACAATACTTCGATCTGATGATTGACATTTTAATTTTATTAACATAAAAATCATAATTCTCTGACCATTGGCTCAATCTTGCGAGGAATAGCGGAACTAATGCCACGAGCAAACATCCAAATAAATATTTTCCTTTTCATTCTAGCAGGGATGTCTAGCTATTTGCATCTCTTCTTTTCATAAAGCCACCTAGTGTTGGGATTCCACACTTCATCATAACTTTAGCGCTATCTAGTGTCAAGGAGTGGCAGTCTTTCGCATGTATAGTACCGTCCCTCTCACACCTAAGTGCATAGCCGCCCTGTCGTCTCATTCATTCAATAGCACCCAAAACTGACATCTAGCGTGAAGTAGCTTCCTGCTTTCACAATCTGTTCCAAATAAAAACAATCTCAATTGTCTATGATTCCTAAAAACTTTTATCAATAACTAAATAAATATCTGTCGCACAGTGGAAGTAATTAGTTATTAATAATCTACGAACCTTCCTTTATTTTATTTCATATAATTCTTTATTTTTCTTTAACCAATCTTTTTAACCATAGACAAAAATCTGCTCATTCTAGAAGTATGCCAGTCTTTGTGATTTTTTCTCACTGTCTCTGGAATGTGGTAGATGATTCGCGAAATTGCACGGCTAAAACGTAAAAGATATAAATAGAACCCGATTTCTTTGAATGGGGACATTCGCTCTCTCTGAATTTTTACCTAACTTGCTGCGTGTGCGCCCAAGTGTATTGTGATTGAGAATACTTCTCATACGCTGTGTGTGTGTCATTTATCCAGCCGCATCACCGCAACTTATTACATTTGTCCTCAAATCATCAGTGTCCGGGTAAGCTTATCTGCTAAACGGGAATCATGTCTACTGACATTTATTTTATGTCACTGTTTTGTCATAACGCTGTGTTTTCTATTTCCTCTACAGTTCTTTTAAATTCTGACGGAATCACCCATCCGAGACGAGTGCTGCTAAGCAGACGGCAACATCGCCAAGCCCTCATTATCTGACCCTCGACCTTGAGTGACCGGTGATCGTGAGACCCCATCAGAAGACGAACATCAGGTGTAAACGTTCTCATACTTCTATTTTTACTACACCCTTTACTACTATTCACGTTTGTGAGCCATCCACAAGCGTGTGGCGCCCATACTCATCTCTTCTTTTCTCTTCTATCATCTGTCCAACCTAGTCATATTTAATTTGTAATTTATTGCCTTAATCTAGGGAGCGTTTCTCTTTTAATCATAAGATTTCCCGTTGTTTAATGATCTATGACTGTTCTAATATATTGTAAATCCATTTTGAAAGATAGCAATATTCAGATCTCTTTTAAATACCTTGTTTTGTTTGACTTCTGTTTTATAACTTATGTATGTAAACTCTCAACTCAGTGAGAATACTGTGATTTAAGGCCTTCTGCCAGTGCAACAAGTGAGCTGCAAGAATATTATACCCACGCCCTATATTTTAAAACTCTCTCAATACTATTTTCTCATTTTATTTTAATAAAAGTTTTCATTTAAACGTTTATTTTCTTTTATTTAATCTTTACCCGTTAGCCAGAAATTTTAATTGTTACACCAGTGCTCTCAACAGAATCGATTGCCAATCATTTTTAGTATAAAATACAAGAAATACTTCTTGTATTTCATTCAAGCAGCATTCCATTTCATTTAAGCTGCCGATAACGACTAGCTACTGAACTCTGGAGCCTCATTTCACGTCTCTGATCGATAAGTAGGAGTGTGTGGTCGGAGAGTTTGTTTATCTTGGGACGGCGGGTCTTAAAGAACTTGGACCCTACCGTACGGACAGTATTCACCACCATGTTGTTTAGATCGTCCACATCTATGCTGTTCTCAAGGGCTTCGAAGCGGTTTTGGAGTTCGAGTTGAAAGCTCTCGGGGTTTTGAATATGGGCCGGCAATGGTCAAATTGTTGATTTTATCAGTTGAGATCTTTCCAGCTTTGGGTTGATATTCAATGTGCCACGTACCAATCGGTGATCGCTCCCCGTCTTAACAGCGTTGATCATATTGACATCATTGATTATTTGCTTTTTCGTCGACATGATAAAATCTATCTCATTTCTGACTGTACCGTCCGGACTGACCCAGGTCCACTTCCGGCTTTCCAGCTTTCTGAAGAAGGAGTTCATCTTAAAGAGGTTCTCCTTCTCCATAAAGTCAACCAGCATCTGGCCTCTGTCATTCCGTTGCCCAACTCCAAATTGCCCCACTCTCAGCTCATCACCACATCGTTTCCCCAACTTTGCATTGAAGTCCCCCATCACAACGGTGTAGTGGGTTTTGTAGCTATGCATTGCTTTAGAGATCTCCTCATACATAGCTTCCACTTCGTCATCTTGGTGTGTCAAGGTCGGTGCGTAAACCTGTATAACATTCAGCGAACACCATTTGGATATTCAGAGTATAAGGTACGCCACTTTGGTCGACACACTTCCGATGGTAATCACGTTGTTAACAAGGGACTTGTGGACGATGAACCCGACACCACCTAGGGACTGTTGGTCGCCCTCCCGGTAGTAAAGCAAGTTACCGGAGTTGAGGATTATCGAGTCCTCTCCCCCCTCTTCGGATTTCAGATAACCCGATAATGTCCCAGTGTACCTTGCTGATAAGTTCTTACAACTCGGTTAACTTCGCGTCGGTCCTCCTCCTCAGTGTGCGCGTGTTATAAGTTGCCAGGTGCAGTTGTCGTCGTTTTTGGTAGCCGAGCCGCACCCGGGGATTCTTAGCACCCCCTGTCCCGCCGTTACCGTAGCCGCTACCGTAGCTAGGAATAGCGGGGCTGCCGGGGACTGGGGGCCAATTTTTTGATCCATTGTGCATGAGGGGGGGGGGGGGGGGGGGGGTTGCCATAATCACCACGCTTGGCAGGCGGGTTGGTGATCGCAGTAGGCCAAGGTTTTTTGGAGACGCTGCTGCCCGTCTCTTGAAGGCTATGCTCCCTTAGTCGCCTTTTACGACACCCACGGGATGATAGGGGGTAGTGCTATTCTAGGCCGGCACATACACGGCACAGGCAATAGATACCTATGGACTCCATTTTGGCGATGATGTTTTCATATTCTGTGAGGCGGAGGCCTGTAGCCCTACCGCCCAACTCAAAGCTTTAGCCAGAGCGATATTAGCTAGACTATATCCATCCTTGTCATATCATAACACGATGACAAGGACGGCCAGTACACTGACGTCATCAACCAAAGCCAGAGTAAAAGTCCGTCTTTGTCATCGTGTTATGATATGGCAAGGATGGATATAGTCTAGCTATCGCTCTGGCTAAAGCTTTGAGTTGGGCGGTAGGGCCCCAGGTAATCTGTATATATAAAATTCAAAAGTCCTGACTGAGTGAGATATCAACGCACAGCCCAAACCGTTGAACCTAGAGACTTGAAATTTTGCATATAGATACCTTATATAGTGTAGGCATCCACTAAGAAAGGATTTTTGAAAATTCCATCCCTAAGGGGATGAAATAAGGGATGAAAGTTTGTATGAAAGTCCCTCAGATTTGAAGCTAGGTTCTTCAAATTTTGTGGTTAGGCTGATGAAAAAAAATTAATAAATACGGGTCTCAGCGTTTTTCAAATATCTGCCCTCGAAGGGGTGAAAAGGGGGATGAAGTTGTGTAAAGAATAAAATCCTCAATTTTCGGAGTAAAAATCGCTAAATTTATAATTTAGGCTTATGGATGGAAATATAACCCAACGTATATTGTTATTGGTAGTATTTCAACCCCTATGGGGATGAAATGGGGTAAATAAACCTAAATAGATATGGATGTCGTTATTGGGGTTTTCTGGGATGACGATTGCGAAAATAACATTTATTTTGAAGTCCAACACGGTCGACATGATTTAACCCCTAAAGGGGTGAAAATATGGTTCAAATTATGTATGGAAAAAGAATATTAAATAGACATTACAACTTGAATATTCGTAGGATTGTTATTTTGTAAATCATCCCATAGAGGGTAAATAGGGTAAGTAAACATGAAAATCGATGCGGAATGGGAACGGGAACGGGAACGCGAACAGGAACGCGAACGCGAACGGGAACCGGGAACAGGAACGGGAAAGGGTAAAGAAACGGAATACTACTAATATCTCTGGACCCAATTCTGATTTTTGTAATAAACTAGCTTCCGCCCGCGACTTCGTCCGCGTGGATATTAGAGAAAATCCTTAGGGATCCTTCAACCAGGATCCGACCAGGCGATTTTACGCGATTAGGCGGGTCCCCACCAAGCGCGCAGCCTCGTGCGAGGCCTTCCACACGCGGCAAACGTTTTGCCTCGCGAGGCAGCGCGCTTGGTGGGGACCCGCCTAATCGCGTAAAATCGCCTGGTCGGATCCTGGTTGAAGGATCCCTAAGGATTTTCTCTAATATCCACGCGGACGAAGTCGCGGGCGGAAGCTAGTCTGTAATACAGGTTATCCTAGTACAGATACCAGTCTCTCACATATTGCTATCTGTAAACGCCCAACTAATTTTAGTTTGTCAACTAAGTCTGTAAAAGTTTGTGAGAGAAAATAAATAAATAAATTATTATTATTATTATAGTGTGTTCGCGAACTTTAGTTGGTACCCTAAAGTTTCTTCGTATTCTTATTTCAAGGTCTATTTCAGGTTCTATTTGGAGGAGGCGGAGAAAAACTTTAGTACCAGCATTCAGTCCAAAAATAGTGGAGACCTTTGTGGACATATTCGCAAAGCAGAGCGAGATACTGACAAACCAGCTGACCGAGCGCGCCGGGCAGGGGAACTTCAGCGTATGGCCTTTCGTGAGCACTTACACGCTAGATTCCATTTCTGGTAAGTACCAAATATTTTAACACGTTTTTATTAGGTTGCTTTCTCGTTTGTTTGTTTGTCCGCAAAGTTTGCGAACGATTTTAAACTAGCTTCCCGATGAGCTAGAGACTTGAAACATTGAACATAGGTCAGAACTGGAATTCAATGCAATATTATGGTGTCATTGAGCTTATCTGCTGATGGAACTGGAAAAAGGGCACAGGAACTTAATGATGAAACCATACAACCCCATTGTGATGAGGCTTGTTAGAATCGTCTTGACGAGTACTCTGATGGGAGATAAGGTCCAGGGTCTGATGATGCAGCTGGAAGGCCATGCCAAAAGAACTCAATATAGAAACCATGCAATCCCATCGAGTTTGGGCTCATTTGAATCGTCTTGACGAGTACTTTGTTGGGAAATAGTGTCCGAGGATCTGATGATGGAGCCGGAAGAAGGCCATAGGAACTCTATAATAAAACCACGCTACCCCATCGAGTTTGGGCTCGTTTGAATCGTCTTGACGAGTTCTTTGTTGGGAAATAATTTCCAGGGTCTGATGATGGAGTCGGAAGAAGGGCACTGGGACTCTGTAATAAAACCATGCAACCCCATCGAGTTTGGGCTCGTTTGAATCGTTTTGATGAGTGCTCCGATAGGAGATGGTATATTTTTAGTCTTAGCTCGTTAACTAAAAAGCATAAAATAATAATTTACTGAAAAAATATTTTTTAAAAACACGTTTTTAAAACGGACTAAATTATTACAAAAAAATCGGACTAAAAATATTAAAACGGACAAGTAAAAACAAACTAAAAAGTAAAAAATAAATTCTTCTGTAAATATTTATAACCCTAATAACCTATACTTACAGAAATTTTTAACCTAAAAACGTGGGGCGCGTTTTGTAAAATGTATCATCCGTATTGTCTATACTATAGTATACGCCCCACGTTTTTTGGTTTAAATTTTTTAAGTTAAAAATTTCTGTAACTGTAACTCTTGTTTTCTACTAACAAACTAACCATTTCTGATATTATAAAATTAGCGTCATTCTATCTGTACTGTTTGCATGCCAGTATCTGGTGCATCACATGAGCCTAAGCTATTTTATTTTTACAACTTTTTGTACTGTGAATGCTTGCAAAATAAAATATTCTTATTCTTATTCTTCTTATTCTAATATTTTTTGTACAGAAACGGCGATGGGTGTGCAGTTAAACGCTCAGAGCAACCCCAACACACCGTTCCTGGTGTCCTTGAACCGGATACTGAATCTGATATGTGAGAGGGTATTCCACCTGTGGCTGCAGCCCGACTGGATGTATGGGCTGTTCCCGAAGTACGCAGAGCACAAAAATTGTGTTGAACAATTGCACACGTTCACTGACGAGGTTAGTTTACGTTAAAACCTTTTGGTTTTGACACAGATCGTCATTTTCGCAAATGGTCATCGCGAAAAAATTTGTCACTTTCGCAGAATGTCATTTTCGCAACTGGTCACTTTCACTTTTTCGTGATGACCATTCGCGAAAATGACGATCTGCGTCAAAATCGTTAAAAATAACTAGCTTTTGCATTAGATTTATATACAGGATGTCCCAAAACTTTGCCACACTGTGGGAAAGTACCTTAAATATTGAAGATAGGAAATTTTACTAAAAGAAGACTTCATTTTACTTTTAAAAAAGCTTTTTAAAAACAGCACAACCTCCTTCAAAAACCTTAAATAACAACTCTATAAAAAGCAAGAAATAATGTTCAAATCGGTTAATTAAAACACGTCTATTGAAGTTGGGTAGAGCTGGAAGTATTTTTTTAATGTATTGTTTATATTATAAAAGGTGGGGCTTTCGACTTCCGACTTCAATAGACGTGTTTTAATTAACCGATTTGAACATTATTTCTTGCTTTTTATAGAGTTGTTTTTTAAGGTTTTTGAAGGAGGTTGTGCTATTTTTAAAAAAGCTTTTTTATTTTTAACTTTTTTGTGGTAGGTATGTAAGCGATGATTTTATATAATAAAACGTTATAATGTTTCACATTTTTCAATGGTATACCCCGAGTAACTCAATTTCCACAAGAGTTCCGTTGGGCCTTCGCAGTTCAACCCTAGTCCAGAACGTCCTTGACAATAAATAAGTACTTAACTTGTTTTTGACTGTCATAGAACTAACAATATTTCAATCACTGTATACAGTTCCTATTTAATTTTGAGGAGTTCCCTCATGTATCTTCAAAATCCAAGGTCCAATACCAATGAAATTAATACGGTATCATCCTTAAGGTGTTTTCTTTCAAACAAAAAAAAAACAACTAAATCGGTTCATAAACAAAAAAGTAATCGTTTTAAATCCGCCTGAATTCATATAAAATGGTAACGAAAACGACAGTTTTTCCAAGATTACTTGAAAACTACTGAACCGATTTCAAAATTTCAAAAAATGGGACCAATTTGGGAACACACCTCATGTTATAACGTTTGAATCATTTCAATCGGTTCAGCCGTCTTCGAGTAATCGGTGTACATACATATTAAAATATATATATATACGCGACGAATAGATCATCTCCTCCTTTTCAAGTTTTTGAAGTCGGTTATAAAGAAACGGAACTGCATTTAAGATTTTTTTTTAAATCGCCTACTATTGGTACAAATTGATACAATCCGTGATTTTAAATAATTTCATGGATTTCCTTTTGTTTAAGATGCTGTATCACTCAAGAAAAAATAATCCTTATGAATTACCCTTTTGATTAGTATCGTAAAAATTTTTTTTGTTTTTTTTTTGGTGGGTTCGATTCAGGAATCAAACCAAAATTTGAATTTGAATGCAGTTCCAATATTTAAAAAAAAAAAAAAGTCTTCTTTCAGTAAAATTTCCTATCTTCAATATTTAAGGTATTTTCCCTTCGTGTGGCAAAGTTTTGGGACAGCCTGTATATTGTGTAATATAGTCGTGGACCTTTCGATTGAATTGCCAATCTTTTTAGTCATTCGATTAATAATACTTATCCCATAATAAAATAATGTCTTTCTCAGTGACATCACTGTGACCAATTGGTGGACCAATTAACGGTACCTAGTATGATTTCTCTTCTCAAAACAATAAACAATTTGATTAAAGGTAATACGGAAGAAGCGAGAGGAGCTGAGAATTGACACGGCGAGCAAAACAGAAGCGGACTCTGCTTATGGTGAGCTGAAAATCCGTTAGAGAGGTTTCTACCTTACGCGGATTGCGGGTGCGGATCCGGATTCCGTCCGCATGCACTTCGGTCCGCAATTGCTTTTTTCTGGCTTCCGGATAAAATAATACTAAGAAAAGAAAACTGCAGGCGGACGGAATCCGCACACTATCGCTCTCGCATCCATGTAAGGTAGAAACCACCCTACATAACAGTCGTTTTACGGTAAATATGACTGATATCTCACTACTCAAAAACATGTGATCCACTCATCCTATTTTAACATTAAAATGTTAAATAATATACTAGAAAAAATAGCGAGTTGTATTTTTTCTTTGGCTCGCGCCAGATCAAATCTCGGACGGGAATCGAACCCGCGGCCTTTGGATGTCCGATCCAATGCTCTGACCGCTGAGCTACCGAGTCACTAGTGGCACTGTCGAATTTCTTTTAGTATATCCCACTCTTACGCTGCAAGCCAGCTAGCCCAGTAAATGAAAAGGTGTAGAGGGAAATGATTGGAACACAATTTTTGACTTCGTAACTTTGTTTGGACCAGTTAGGAGGAGAACATATCAAAAGTCCCCGCCCGTAGCCCCTATGCTGGGGGGAGGGGGGGGGGGGGTTTGAAGGTCCCATTTTTCGGTTTTTCAGATACATCTCGAAAACTATGCATTCCAGCGACATGAATTCTTTTACAAAATAAAAGCTGATTAAATTTGAAACAAGATTTATTATGAAAAAATTTTCGATATCTTGTATAGTTTTTGAGATATCCGCTCCTGAATTTTAGGAAAAATAATATTTTTTGATTGATGATGATTCGCCCCCATTTCATCTCCATAATGGCTGAAATACTAACAATAACGATATACGTCGAGTTAGGTTTGCATCCATTTGCCAAAATTATAAATTTAGCTATTTTTACTTCGAAAATGAAGGATTTTCTATACACAACTTCATCCCCCTTTTCACCCCTTCGGGAGTAAAATTTTCAAAAAACACTGGGACACGTATATTTTATTTTTTTGTCATCAGCCTAAACACACAATTTGAAGATCCTTCGAAACTGACGGACTTTCGTACAAACTTTGGACCCCCGTTTCACCCTTCAGGGGTCACCCCCTTTTCTTTTCAGTCAGGGGTTTTGAAAAATCCTTTTTTAGTGCATCCCTAGACCTCATTAGGAACCTAAGTGCCAAATTTGGAGTCTCTAGACCCAGCGGTTTGGGCTGTGCGTTGATATGTCAGTCACCAATCAGTTTCTTCTTTTATATATTAAAAAGATAAAATTACAGACTTTTAATAGTGAATATCTCGAAAACTATACAAGATATAAAAAAAATACTGAATTTAACATGTAGCAAATTTAACCAGCTTTTATTTTGTAAAAAAAACTCATGTCACTGGAATGTATAGCTTTCGAGATATATGTGAAAAACCGAAAAATGGGACCTTCAAAACTCCCCCTCCCCCCCGGCATAGGGGCTACGGGCGGGGACTTTTGATATGTTCACCTCCTAACAGGTCCAAACAAAGTTACGAAGTCAAAAATTGTGTTCCACGCCTTTCCCTCTATACCCTTTTTTGAGCGTTCATTTCCTGAACTAAGCGTTATTTCACCAATGTGAGGAATTACCTCGACGTTCAATGAAATATCTTACCAGATATTTTGCCAATTTATTAGAGAAATAGCTATAGGTTGTGAGTTACAAGTCGTGATAAAGTTTGGCCGCATGATGGAAACTGATCTGTAGGCTGTTCCTAACTAATATTGAGCTGGGTTAAACTGTCCTTACAAACCATTCCATACGGCCGCTGGCGGGTTATAGCGCTCTTTTCGCCGCTTCATTCTAAAAATTATAACTGTCCAGGTTTAGCTAATAGGTCAAATGTGGTATCATTTTCGAATTAATCAATAATGTCGAATTCATTTCTGGTATAAAAAAAGCAATTTATTAAGCAGTTTCTAAAAAATTACACAATAACCAAAAATTTCAAAGTTCTTTTTTTATATTAGATCTTACTTGGCACTTGTTTCAGTATCTTCATAAAAACCTCCCTAAAGAAGCGTTTTTCAGGTTAATTGTAAAAATACTTTTTCATCCCTTCTATTCGAAAAATGATGATTTGTTCCTATATAAGTGGGACCAAAATAGCTCTTTTCTGGTAAGAACTTTTTAGTGGGAGGAAAAGAGATTTAAATTTAGAACATGTATCTTTCAAAGAATTCGAACGCCGCCGCCGGCTGGTATGTATTGACTGGCTGTATAGACGGCGCGGAGACTAAAAAAAAACATAAGCGCGCGAATTAAGTCTGTGTTTACGTACTTAGTACAATAACTTTTAAAAATTGCGCTAGTGTATCAAACGTAACTATAAATTTGTAATTATTTTTACTTTTCACTTGTCTTTTTTAAATAAAGAACATTTTCATTAATTACATAAACACAGTCTCCTATTTATTTTCTCATAGAAAGGGGATGAAAAGTAGAGTATATGACTCGGGCGCAAAATATTTTTGGCGAGGGCGACATACTTTGAATCCCTCGCTACGTTCAGGATTCTACTGAAGAATCCCTCGCTACGCTCGGGATTCTACTCTAGAATCCCTCACTTCGCTCTGGATTCAAAAAAGCGCCCTCGCCGTAAAAATATTATTTTGCTCCCTTGTAATACAATCTACTATTGTAACGTATGTAATGTATATTTTATACAATTTAAGCCTAGCCCAAGTAGTTTAGGTCCATTGTTTGCGGAGACACAGCTAGTAAAAAAAATATATTTTTTCGCGAACTAAAAGTGTTTTTCGTTTCGTTCGGAAGCGTTTTAGGTTTTTTGTTCATATTTTCTGTAATGGAGTTTCTGTAAATGGCGGCTTACCTTTGCGGATTACATTGAACTTGCATTAAAAATGATTTTTTTTTATTGTTTTAATGTTTTTATTAGGTAGTGTCACTTGTCAGTGCTTCTAACTTTATTTATTTTTAAACCTTAAAGCGCGGCCCGAGTAAGGTTACCATCTGACAGGCATTTTATGGTTTAGACAGGCATGAGACCGACGCAAGGCTGAGACGGGTATTTTTTAATTTCGCGGATGAAACAACAGCAACAGATAACAAGATTAGTGGATGAAAATGACTAAAAATCGAATTACCAGCTTCTTGTGAAAGGTGGTCCATTAACAAAAACAATTCTTTGCAGAACTTGGCAACTATAAGACGAAGACTTTCCTCGACCACCTCATACATTTTTCCGGAAATGAGAACGGATACACAGATCTTGAGTTGAGAGAAGAAGTCCTGTCACTCACCATTGCGGCCACCGACACATCTGCAGTGACTATTGGATATGCTCTCAAGATGCTTGCCAAATACCCTGAAGTACAGAAACTGGCTTATGAGGAGTAAGCAAACTTTTCTTCTTCTTCTTTCGTGTCTACTCGTGCTCTAGTCTTCATTTGATTGACGAGGTTACTCTGGTATCTGGTGTGGTTGTAATTAGCTAGTCTCTGATAGAGTAATATTATGCGACGAGATGAGACGAAACAAGGCAAGAAAACAGGGCTCCGCCATCGGCGCGTGGCGCGGATAGGGTTGCGATCTGACAGGCATTTGCCGCATTTGAAAGGCATTTTCAGCTTAAAGAGGCGTGCCGCAGGGGCTTAGCTGAGGCAGGCATAATAGACAATCATTTTTCTAAAAAAATCGGGCATTTTGTGCATTCTATACAGGCATCCCCCCTTACGTAGATGGTGATTTCTAATAAATATTCAACAATATTTTAAATGAAAGAAATGTTTAAGTATAAGATTTCTTATAATGTTATTCAATAACAATCCGTATGTCTGACGTCCAACTGTCCGACGTCAGGTATATTGTGTCAATTTCCTACATACCTTCTGCTTCTTCAATTTTCCTCTAATCATTTTAAAATAAAACACAAATTGAAGTGAATTTGTTAAAGCGATTTCCTCACCGAAAGTGGCGCCGCAGTGAATTTTATTTAATATTGTAATTCTAATACACAATTTTAATAAAACTTCTCGTGGAATTTTTAGGGCCCATAGTCTAGTATTGTTAGACGACATTCCCTCGTAGTTACTACTAGAAGTAGATAGCAAAACTGCTAAAAGTGGCTGTTTTTGACTTTGCTATATACTTTGACGAATGACTTCGAGGGAATGTAGTGATACCTTCTAAAAAATGAGCCCAAAAAATTCCACGAAAAGTTTTATTAAAAATCTTTTGTATTAACAACTTATTAAATAAAAACCTCTGAGGGTGCCACTTTCATTGTTTATGTTTCCAACTCGACATGACTATATAAAAAACACTGAGGAGATCGCTTCAGTGGTTTTTTCCCAAAATCATACGATATCACTCGATTTTTCCCCCTAAAACTTAGCGTAAATAATTATATTCCCTGAACGTGTAAAAACCCCATAAATTTAGAGGAAAATACCCTAAGGGGATATTGGAGTGTCCGGGCCTGTTGGTCCACGGGGACTATTTTCAACTAAACCATATCTGAATAAATATTTTAGAGAGTGACTTCACGATCTTTCGCACTGACGTTCATTGCACATTCGTAAGTTACGCACCCGTATGAGGTATCATTCTATCGTAAATATCGTGATCAATTATTGCAATATTTTTTTCATAAATCTTTATCACACTGGACGCGAAATGACAGCCATATTCGCCTTTACCCCTTAGCCACTTACTGTGACCGATAGCCTCAGTAAACGATATTGCGTTGTCAGTGTGATGCTAGAGCTCGTGGCGAAACATTGGTACAAAAATGGGCAAAATGCTCCGTCTTGTTCAGCAAACAAAATAGCGGGCAATCAAGAAATATTTCTTTTCACGCATAAGCACAATTTCAACCTATTATAGTAGCTATTTTCCGTAAAATAAATAAAATTTGGTATATAAACAAAGTAGGGTGACTTAGCCGGTTTGCCGGCCCCCTTTGGTTTTCGGCCATTTCGGAAACATAACCAGGCCTCCTTCACTTGCTCAAGGTCGCGCGGATAAGGACTTCAACAATTTATTATGTTTAAAAATGTTGACCTCCTCTAAATCTATGCTACCCTGGTACTTTGATAATGTGATTTAAAGAAGTTAATTAAGTTTATAATGGTAGTGTGTCGTGGGGAATGCATATATTTATTTACCTAAAATACTACTGGGCCGGTAGTGTAGAAGGGAAAAAAATTACCCACGACACCACCAGTAGTGCGCCTTGGTAGTGTCGTGGGTAAGAAGGGCTAAAATTGAACGGTAGGTGTGTCGTTAAAGTAGCAAAAAAATTGTGCATGTGAGTTTTTTGGAAGGTAAGTTACAATGTTGTTTACGGTTTGATACACATAATTTTTATTACTGACACTCAATTGCAAGAAAGATTTTAGTTATAAAAAAAACAAGTTCTTATATCAATTAAACATTACGATAAAGGATAACCCGGATCTATTAGAAATCATCAATATCAATGTCGTCGTTGACTTAACTTTGGCCAAAACGTGTTTTATTTTCTGGAATATCTAATGAGTCATACTCATTGATGAATTAGCATAAATGTTGTTAACCCAACAAGCAAAAACGTCATATAAGTTCTGACTTGTACGACTAAGTTGGATAGCAGTCTTATAAATAGTAATGATATGACTGCTAGGTCGTAAAGACGTCTTAAATTTAACTTTTTAGTCGTGCGAAGAATACGTCATAATAAACTGGTCATAACGACGTCAGCAAGACTAAACTATAAGACGACTAAAACGTATGTACGACAGCGCAATAGTAGTTAATGTTACAGTCCGTTAGACGTTTTCAACTGACAAAATTAGGTGTTTGGAAAACCTTAATACAATCTTTATATAATGTAATGTAATGTATAGCAGTTGTATACACGTTTTTGGAGTGACTTTTATAAAACTATCACTATTTTGTTATTTAGCAGTCAATTTGAGACACTTAAGGGTCCCTGCACACGGACTATATGCCACAACCACAAAACTCCGCCACTGACCTATTCCTGTACTTTTCATACATCACCGCACATGGTAAACGCCGGTGGTCGTCACACGCTACAAACCTCACACCTTTTATTTCCTTGTACCTACTTTGATTTATTTTGCACTCAGATCGTAACAAAACCATGAACACGAGTCACTAACGAACATTAAAATAATCAGTCGGACAGGTGTTGTTACTTGACTCAAATAAACGTTTTTGTCATTCAAAAACACCTGTATGACCACAATATAACGAAAGAGTCGTAAAGTTTTGATGCAACTACTTTACGATGAATGGTTCATAGTAATACGACTTTTGAATGAAGTTAACGATGTAGTGTGTGTCACCTCTCTTACATTATATATGTGTTTAGACCAATAAATCGAGTAGGATCCACTGAACCGTCGTTCTAATTTAACGTCTCCCGGTCGCCACCTTGCATGGCGACCCTGCCAGTGCTGCCTTGCGGCAGTGCTGCGCAGATGGTTACGGGAAAAGACTTTCGTGTAAAATAAAAAATAAATTTGAACGAACAATGAATTGAATTAGACTAAAGTGAGCAGTTTTAAAGAAAATTATTAATAAGTGAATAAACGATATTGTGAACAAAAGTGAGTCATATATAAATTGAACTTTTGATTAAATAATAGCATAAGTGAAAAATGGACAACATATAAAATATCATGTTACTTCAATAGTAAAGTGAAACATTGCGCTCCAAAACATGGAGATGCTGGTGAACTCTTAATTGTGTAAATCGGCTGCTGCTGCGGCGAGAGAATTTTTAATTGTGATGGAAAAGAGAAGCTGGGTGCTGGGAGATGCTGGTGACAGATGAGAAAGCTATCCTGGGCGCCGGGTGATGTAGGAGTCAGATGAGAAAACAAAAGCTGGGCGCTGGGAGACGCAGGAGTCAGATGAGAACGCAGCCGGGTGAAAGGTGAATTCGGACAATTTCGGACCTTCGCGTCGTTTATAATACAATTTGCAAGCGTTGCGCATTTCTTCGTTTCATGATAACAGTTTTCTTTATAATGTGTAAAAGGTAACGTAATAAAAATAATGATAATTAAAGAAAGAAAAAAAATATTTGTGTGGCAGAAAATATACTAAAGTTCCTTCATTTCAATTTTAATTAGATAATTTGGCTTAAATTATGTAACATTATATTTTTCATGAGAATATTTTTCACTAGTTTATTTGAAAAACATAAGTTTTGCCTATTGTTAAAATAAAAACATATACGTGTAAAAAAAAACTTGATTATTTATGTAATAAATATTTATTGGGTTTTTATAATTAGGAATTAGGATGAATCGTCAACAACTGGCTAAAAACTATAAACAGCGATAGATTTTTTAAACACTTTTATATTTGTGTTTGTTTATGTGAACAATAGAAATAAGTAAATAGTATGAAAGTATAATACGAAATACTTTGATTTTATTATGTTACTTAATTGGTAGGTACATAACAGTGTGTAGTTTAAAATAAAAAGTTGGTAGTATTAAAAGTTGTATTGTAGTATAGGTTGATTGAGTAAAATAACTTTAGTGTCTAAGAATATTCTACAAAATTAAGGTGGTTCCAAGTATTTCGAATTTGTATAATCAAAATTGCTATTAGTACTAAATTTTCTATGTCTATATTTCTAACAAATTAAAATTAATACTTATGTTAAGAAAAAAATTTTTGGTCTTTCTTTTGATTTGCAAAAGTGAATAAGTAATGAATTAGGATAGTTTGATTGATTGGTTCCTTTTATTCGTTTTAGCTAAAAAAAAATATATTGGTAAAATTGTGCGTTTTGACCTTGTTCCGTTAAAACATATTCAAATAGTAGGTAATATTCCCTTCTTGTTTTTGTCTATAGTGAAACAGAATAATAAGTACCTAAGTATGTGTGTATGTGTAACAAAACAAAAATTACGTCAGTATAAAAATTTGTAAAACGTTATGAAACTATCGTTTCAATTCGGAGCAGCATTTTATTTGTTTAGATTTTTTTGAAAGTAAAGAAATGTTATTGTATCGTTAATGACACTTTGTTTACCATTCGGCATTGATTCTATATCTATGTAAAATATATTTTTCATTGTGTTTTGTTGAATATTATGTTATTGTAACAGTTTTAAATTTAATCAATTATTAAATTACTTTGAGAAAAGATAGCAAGTAAAAAACAAAATAAATTTGAAACATTGGTATTTTTTTTTAATTGGAAATTTTATATTGTAACAGTTTTGAAAAAAAATGTTTTTTTTATTAAATTATTATTGATACTTCGTTAAAAAAAAAAAACTTTGACATGTTTTTTTTTTCAAATAACGGGGGAGGTGTAGTGTGTGTCACCTCTCTTACATTATACAGGGTGGCCCAAACGGTGACACTAAAAATTTTTTTTTTGATTCCTCACATCTAGTTGTACCCGGAAATACCCTATGTATGTTCAGCGATTTTTTGTAGTTTTCGAGCTATGATTTTTTTTTTTAATTTTGAGATTTTTTTACTTGACAGACTAAAATTTTTTTTTTACCGGAAATTATACATCTTTTTTTGAATTTTTTTTTTGTTACATAGACCTCATGACTTGTTCTTTAACACATAAAATACCCAGCTTCCTGTCATCAAAATAAGTTCCAAAAATATTGACCGACAGTAAAAAATTGAGGTAAAAGCAAGTCATAGTTAAAATTTCAACTTTGAATTAAAAATTAAAAAAAAAGGTTCCATGACTTTTTAGTAATTTTAAAAACTTAACAAGACCCTAAGCTTTAATTCTAATTAAAAAAAAGTGGTGCCTAATAGGCTTTTTTTAGCCGAAATCTGCCTTCAAATGTACAAAGGTAATTTATTTTAAAAGCACTCATTGTTATTATCTAAGGTTAATTAGGTTTGATATAACATAATAATTGACATTTAGTATAGTTTATAAATTTAGAGTTCTAAATTAGTTTAGTGGTAGTTAGTATGTTGTCACTTCAACAGCACAAGTTGGTCTTTGTACAAAGAAAATGGTCTTTACCTCCAACCGGTTTATCTTTAGCGACATCATAAATAACAATAGTTCTGGCAGACACTAGAATCACAAACAATAGACTTCCCGCGCGCCGAACAAAAGAAGGGGGACCAACACAGCGTCGTCTATAAGCACGTCCTCTCTTTCTCATCTAGGCCGTCTTGCTCTATCTATCTTGCTGTCTTGCTCTATCTATCTTGCTATCTTGCTCTATTCATCTCATGTCGGTCGCATTCCTCCCTCCTTCACCTCAGTTGTTCACAGCTTTCGCTCGTGTTACTACTACTCCTGGTTTTGTTTTCAATTCTGATACAACTACTCTCGCTTGCTAACTGGACTCTGATTCTTCCTGTGACTGATTTACCTGTGCTTGTGTTTCGGACTTTGATTACCTACCTTGTGATTTGGACCTTTGTGCTGCAACATGAGCTATTCTTTGCGTGAATACGCAGAGATGCACTATTTTTACGGTGTTGCCCAAGGAAATGCTAGTTTGGCAGCAAGGCTTTATCGAGAGCAATTGGAACGGCGAGGAGAACAACGGGAGCATTACCCGAATTACAGAGTATTTCAAAATACTCACAATACATTTATGGAGGGACGAATTCCTGGACGTTCATCTCAGGAAGGAATACCCAGAATGGATCCAGATATTATGGATCAAGTCGTGGAACAAGTGGAAAGGGATTCATCGACTAGCACCAGAGCAATCGCAAGAAGGACTGGTGTACCACGAACCTCAGTTATGAGGATACTGAAGTCAGGTGGGTTAATTTCATCTTGTCTTTAAACCTCATAATTACGCACCCATTAGCTCGCCCACTATGCCCACGTGCTATTTTTTTTAGCTGTAATTATTGTGACTTAAAAAAAATAGCACGCACGTGCTTTATGAGCGACTTTTTGTAGCACGTGGTCTTTTTAAGTATTGAACTCTGACTGAATGTGTATTTGGCAACAAAATAATCACTCGCTAGTGGGCGAGAAAGCGTGGTACATACCAGTGATTATCACTAGCCTACTATTTGGTGAAACTGAAAAAAGACTATCTTACCTATGCTTTGAATTTACAATTTCGGTGTTTTTTTTTTCAGAGGGATACCACGCTTTTCATATCCAACGCGTGCAACAATTGCAACCTGCAGATTATCCAAGACGAGTGACTTTCTGTGAAACAATGCTTCAAAAAACTCAAGACGATCCTGATTTCTTCGACAAAATTTTGTGGACAGACGAATCACGCTTTGAAAGAACCGGAGTTTTCAATATTCATAATTATCACAGTTGGGCCATTGAAAACCCACACAAGGCAAGACCATCCAATTTTCAAACAAGGTTTAGTGTAAATTTGTGGTCAGGAATTGTCAATGGGGAATTTATAGGACCATTTGAATTGCCGGCTAGGTTGAACGGAGCGCAATATTTGGATTTTCTACGAAATAGCTTGAACGGTTTATTAGAGGATGTGAATCTACTAACAAGAAGAAGAATGATATTTCAAAACGATGGTGCTCCGTGCCACTATGCTAGAGAAGTACGAGAGCACCTTAACCAGACTTTTCCGAGACGGTGGATTGGGCGTGGCGGCCCGATTCCTTGGCCTGCGCGTTCACCAGACTTAAACCCCATAGATTTTTTTCTGTGGGGCTATTACAAAGAGATGGTTTACGCAAACGAAACAAACACTGAAGCAGAGCTGCGTCAAAAACTAAGAGAAGCAGAAATAAAAATCAAAGAAAATACTAATGCTTTCCGAAATTTAAAACAATTTTTTTTAAGGCGATGTAGGTTGTGCATTGAAGCGGGAGGGAGACATTTTGAAAACTTATTCGGAAATAAATTTAATTGTTGAATTTGTAGTAATTGTTTTATTTAATATGATTTATCCTTAAAATAACCAAAATAACTATAACTAAATGACATCGATGTTACCGCTTCGTAATAACATACTTTTAAAGGTTGTTTTTAATTCTTTATTCAATAAACAGTACCATTTTAAACTTTATTTTGGTAAGAATCATTTTGTGAATGACAAAATAGCCAATAAAAAATCTTAGAAAATTTCACCTTTGTGCATTTGAAGGCAGATTTCGGCTAAAAAAAGCTAATTAAGCACATTTTTTTTTTAATTAGAATTAAAGCTTAGGGTCTTGTGAAGTTTTTAAAATTACTCAGAAGTCATGGAACCTATTTTTTTAATTTTTAATTCAAAGTTGAAAATTTAACTATGATTTGATTTTACGTCAATTTTTCACTGTCGGTCAATATTTTTGTAACTTATTTTGATGACAGGAAGCTGGGTATTTTATGTGTTAAAGTTCAAGTCATGAGGTCTATGTAACAAAAAAATAATTCAAAAAAAGATGTATAATTTCCGAAAAAAAAATATTTTAGTCTGTCAAGTCAAAAATTCTCAAAATTTTAAAAAATAATTCATAGCTCGAAAACTACAAAAAATCACTGAACATACATAGGGTATTTTCGGGTACAACGAGATGTGAGGAAACAAAAAAAAAATTTTTAGCGTCACCGTTTGGGCCACCCTGTATATGTGTTTAGACCAATAAATCGAGTAGGATCCACTGAACCGTCGTTCTAATTTAACGTCTCCCGGTCGCCACCTTGCAACGAAGACATATTGTGACTTTTGTATGACTATTAAACAACAATGTAGGTCGTATAAATGGGGTTTTATACGAGCCTTTACGCGTTTAGCAAACGTTATTATAACGTTAGTGCGATTTAGCTTTTGCGACCAGTGGTAATAAGATAACGTTTGTACGACTTAAAATTGTTAGTTGGGAAGCCCTCATGAGGTCATAACCTCAAAATATGATAAATTACGAAATTACGGTTTATATGCAAATTAAAGTGGAACCTGTTATAAGTTTGATTGACCACATTCTTTGCGGAGGTTCTGATGACGATGTTGTTCAGTCAATTCAAGTCAATAAAAGATATCTTACGTTTTTAAAGAAAAAAAGTGCGAAAATAAGTTCGTTAGAATAATATTGTATTGGGAAATATGTACGGCGCTATCTACCCCTGAAAAGTGAAATGAAATTTCCCATAGAGTCTACTAGTACATAAAGTATATATCGAGTACTTTTAGGCTGCCTATCCAAAACGGAAACACATAGTGTCCCGATTTTAGGTTTAAGAAACAAGATCTGTGTCAAAAAGCATTACCATTCAAACACCACTGAAACACGATTTTGATGTTCACATTAGCAGACTTGACCCCAAGAACTGACTGCGTGGATCGGCCTTGTCGGTGTTCTAATAACCTGCCGACACCGAGGTCAGATAATTTATTGATATACATAATAGGGAATATGCGTCAAAATTTAATTTAATCAAAAGTATAATGCCTTAGAAAATCAACTGTAATATTAAAACATTTTTCTTGTCTTTTTTTTTCGTGATATAGTTACTTGAAGTTAGCACGCAGCAGCAGCCGTCGAAAACGCTCCATACAAAACGGACATGATATATGACGTCACATATCACGTTTCAGGCGCGCGTTTACTATGGAGTTAGCCAAGAATTTTCAATTATTTTCAATTATCTCCCTAAATTTTGCGTTTAAGTACATATGTGTCATACAAAAATTTTTCTTATTCAAAATTATATCTGACTGTTAAGTTCATTATATTTGAAAGTAAAAAAAAAATCGTTATTTTTCCCTGATTTCATCGTGTGATAAAACTAAAATAATACTTTTTTTTAATTTCCCTGTTCCATCATGTTTTTTTACGTGTCCGAAGCGATCAAGCTCAAATTTATCAAAATCGGTGACTTATGCATATTCCCTATTGGCTAAAAAATAAGATGTCAAATTTACCACCATTGTAGGTAGGTTAGGTATAGATAGTGGAAGAATTTTGGTAAAAACAAAGACGAGAACGTTGGCACTATGCTTTGTTATCAAATTATTGAATTATTTTGGTGTTAGAAATACTTAAAGATTATGCCGTTATGCCGTTTTGCTCCTGGGTGTAATTCCATGTCTCAAGAAGAGAATCTTGCTTCAGATGTTTGTTTTTACCTAAAATGAAAAACTCTGCCATTATGTGACGTCACACTTCCACATAGAGATTATTGACATGAGGAAATGAAATTCCCCTTGACACGTCATAAAAACATACCTTATTTTCATTCGAATATACCTAGGTACGTATGTACCTAATAACAAGAAGTCACACAGACACAATAGTTGGATTAAGATTCAATACGGTATCTAAGTAGGTACTTTTATTAGTTTAGTTAAGTATTACTTATTTAAAAAGACACCCCGCCTGTCACCTTTTACAACTTGGACGCGATGATAGATAACCAGGCGCGGTCCGAACGGGGGGTCACAGTCACAGAGGACATGACCCCCCCAAAATCGAATATG
Organism: Agriphila tristella; assembly: GCA_928269145.1. NCBI lineage: Eukaryota > Metazoa > Arthropoda > Insecta > Lepidoptera > Crambidae > Agriphila > Agriphila tristella. The sequence continues at coordinate 20,222,900 of OV743436.1, read as the reverse complement.
ACAAATAGAAAAATCTACTTAAAAATTTACAAAATAAAAAACCAATGGTATTATTATTAGTGACCCCCTCCAAAATTTTAGGCTGCAACCGAGCCTGTAGATAACCCAGTACATCTTTAAATATGCAGATTTGCGAGGAGCTTAAAAGGTTTTAAGAAGCTTCTTTGATTAAATTATCTTTGTTTTTATTTTTTACCTTTGTTTTTTTTAGAATATACGATGTCTTCGGAGATTCAGATCGCATGTTGGTGAAAGAAGATTTGCAGCAACTCAAGTATTTAGAGAGAGTTGTCAAGGAGACACTGAGGCTCTTTCCTCCAGGGCCCTTCATCATCAGAAAAGTTGAAGAAACTTTAAAATTACGTAAGTATTATTGCTCTGCTTCAGCTTGGGCAAAAATTCTTTCGTATGTCCGTCCGGCGGATGTCTGTCCGTTTGTTCCCCTCTACATGTCGCATTTCTCAACCGATTCTCAAGAAAGGACATGTCCCATCGCGCCTATGTCATTTGCCTCACTATTCTCAAAAAATGAAAGTCTATCGCGTCTTAATCAAAGTAGTATCTCAGAGTAGGTATTTTACTCTAGAATCTGATTAATAATTATTTTCTGCATTAAAAAGTGGGGTTTTTGAGTTAAAGCGCTTTTAAATCACAATTTTTTATCATGATAGTACTATTTACTTACATTTTTTTCACAAAATACTTCAGAAAACAGCTTAATGTTTTTGTAATTGTTTTTCTAAATATAAAACAATTCTTGACTGATACTATACCTAAATAAAATGTAATTAGCATTTTTTTATTATGAAAGTAATTAAATAAAATGAAACTGGGGCAACGCTGGGACATCTCCTTTGTGAGCAGTTTCGATAATTATAAAGAATTTTTTATAAGACTCAAAAACACAAAAGTTCGTCAATCAAAACATTTCTGGACAATATTAGAAATTTGAAAAGAAATAAGGTGGTGACTTTATTACAGAACTTAAGACTGTACATTAATTGCACTATAGATACTTAATAAGTGAAAAAACTAATATCTAACTTGTGTTATTAAAAAAAATATATAAAATGTAAGTTACTTTTTAACGCGAGGTCTACAGCTCATGGAGCCACTAGTTGATATTTTATATTTTGTTTCTATGCGCGTTGTTGTAAATCTTTATTTTAATTATTAATTATTTTTTAATCTACCCGCGACCTCGTCTGGTTTTTTATATACCTTAGGAACAGTACTTTTTTCTGGATGATGAACAAAATGTATATTTGCTTCTAAATTATTTACCAAAGTACCGATATAACATAACAAGAAATAGGAATAGGTTTCGCATACAATGTTTCAGAAGACGTTTGACGTTTGCTCACGTGGTTTTTAAATGTTTAATTTCCTAATATTGCTTAATAACTTTTTTTCCTACAGCAACCGGTAGGGAGATACCAGCAGGCTCTGGTGTGGTGGTATCCATCTGGGGGATCCATCGGGACCCCAAGTACTGGGGGCCCGACGCCGAGGAGTTCGAGCCCGACCGCTTCCTGCCAGATAGGTTCAACCTAAAACATGCCTGCAGCTATATGCCTTTCAGCTCAGGACCCAGAAATTGCATAGGTAAGTAATTATATAATATATTGTCGACAAAGGAGATGGTCTAGAAAAACCCAGAATTTTACAAGACCTATGGACGAATAACCGAAAATTAAAAAGTCAAATGGTTGTTTGGCCGTATACGTTTAAAATCACGAAAGGACATTTTACCTAAAAGACTTAATCCCGAAGCTTAAAATACCGAAGGTTAATTGAGGGTTACACGCCAGCGGTCGGTCCTGGCACTTTGCCGGCAGCTGCCGCGGCACGGCACGCTCGCTCAGCTCGTGCGTTGTAGGTCGCAATGGAACCTAACCTCCTCCTCGCTCGCTACGCTCGCACGTCGTCGTCGCACATAATAAGCTAAACAGACTTTCGGGATTTTGTCTAACGGATACCGACATTTAGGATTTTCGGTGTTTTGAAAATAGGTGTTTTGTGCGTCGATATTTCGGTCTATGTGTTATGAATTTTCGGCATTTTATATACATACCCAAATTTGGTGAGGCTTGAAATAATTTGGCTTGATATAAGTAGCACTTGAAAAAAAGAACTTAGCGAATGAAAAAAAAGTTGGCCATTTGAGAGCAAAAATAGGATATGAATAGTTTTACTCGATTGATCCAATCACGAATTTAAACTCCGCTAAGAATATTAAATTCAAGTAATGTTTTCCTTTGCAGGTTACCAATACGGCTTGATGTCCGTCAAGACAGCCCTTTCAGCCATCCTAAGGAAATTCATAATCGTGCCAGATCTAGGGAAGAGTGATATAACGTTCACCAGGGATAAACTAGATATTATGATGAAAGACGTAGACGGCTACCAAATTGGCTTACAACTAAGGAAACCACAAACAAATTATAATACGTTATAAGAAAGTGGTTACATTTAGTGTTTAAGTACCAGTGTTTTCCATCACCTCTTGAAAATTCCTATCATTATTGTTAATATGTGATGTATCTAGTGTTTATGTCCTCCGTGGTTATGACTGTAGGATGCTTTCTAAATACTTTGTTTGAAAACCCTGAGGTCTTAGGGATTACTTAGAGTAGACTAACTTAGGTAGTCTGAGGACACCTATTAATTTATTTTAATTTATTATTGTGCATCCACAATCTACACCAGTTTGCTGAAAGTTACTTTTTGTTATATTTTGTTAATTATGTTATTGGCGATGTGGACACGATGAGCAACATGCAGCAAATACCTTAGTACCTACGTAACAAATAGTTTTGTTGGAGGAACAGGGGACTTCGAATCCTTGATTTTGTCTACTTTCCATTTCCATAGGAATTTTTCATTTCCCTCGATTTTCATTTCCCTCGACTGTAGTGTTTCCTCAACTGACGACTTTCTTTAGTCACCTCTGTAAAATGTGTAGAAAATATTTTTGTAGATAAGATGTCATTTTATGAACGATGTAGGGTACCTACTATGTAACTAATTAAGAACGATAATAATTGTGTAATTTTATTTTTCTCACTACATCTGTTTGGTAATGAATATTTTTAAACTTTGGGAAATGTGAAACAATCGTTTTTAAAATATGTTAGTTTTAATTAGAAGTTCTTTACAGCTAATTTCTCTACAATTTTCATAATTAGATTTAAGAATGAACGAAATTATCATCTCATTTGTACCACTTTATAAGACAACGGACATGCAGTATGTATAAATGTTTGTTAAAAATGTAAGGCTGCTACCACACAACAGCTATATAACGGTTTATTAAAAAATGTTCTTCAACATTCTCTAACTTTTTTCTCATACATTTTGTATCAAAATGTTACACACAGAGTTACAGAATGTTATCGTGTTACACAATGTTATATAACTACTATGTGTGGGAGCACCAGTGTTGTGTTGTGAGCTATTTACTTAGGAAGTGCTTTTCTAAAGCTGTTTCCTTGCTACCTATAGTTAACTTTAAAATAGCTTTAATACTTACACAAACTGTGGGCTTGGTATTCTCGATATTCAAATTCGAAAAAGATCCTGAGTAGACATCACCGAAGGCACAGTATAGATATACCTAATAATATTATATTCTGTGCCCAAGGGTTTGAGTTGAGAGAATGTGTACAGTCAGCAGCACTTTTTTAAAACTGATCTTCTCTAATTGATTTTGAACTTTAATTAATTGAATGTTAATTTCAAACTAGTTGGAGGAATTTTGACGTAGTACTTTGACCAAGAAGTGTGCTGTTGTGTGTACAATTCTAGGGTCCAATTCGCTATTACCTAAGTAATACTTAGATTAGAAAAATAACACCTAAAAGTCATGTCCTTGCTATGTAAAGTAAGGCTCAGTTTTCAGATTTCGTTACCTAATGGTAAAGTGCCCGTGCACTATATAACCGCAATTTGCTGTGCAGCAAAGCTGTTTGGTTCAAATATACTTGAGGTCAAAACAATATTTTGGATCCGCAGTTCTTAAAAATCCATCCCTTAGGAGAGGAGTTATGCGCCGCCGACCACTATAACTAACTCCCAATAAAATAGTAATTTATCCCCTAAAGGTACGGAAATTGAAACTTTTTCAGGTAGGTACGATTAGGTAACGTATGAAGGAAAAATCTGAAAACTGAGCCATTTTGGCTGTTTTTTTGCCTCACTTTTGGACTTAATAACTGACTGAACGCAGCTCATACTGTGTAAGTATCACACTGTGTATGCTGACCATAGAGTAGTTTTGGCGTATTAATTTTCAGTGGGTGTTGCCAATTTAAATAAGTTAAATAAGAATTGTTTAAATTGTAATTGATAGGTTGAAAGAATGAAAAAATATTAGAAAAAATCGGCTCACCCGTAGCAACTCAGACGGGTGAGCCGATTTTTTCTAATATTTTTTCATTATTTATTCATCTTAATATAAAAATAGCATTGTGAATGCAAAAATCTATAAGTTTAAAAATGGTTGAAAGAATAAAAAAGACTGTATTTAAAATAAAACAAGTGTTTTCTATATCACCCAAAAATCTAAGATCTAGGACACTTTCGTAGATTCCTTTTTCGTCAGAACAAAATATAGGCTGTTTTTTTCCTGACGAACACGGAATTCCTCTTTGGTCAGAAAAAACTTCGTTTTGTTTCGTTACACTTTCGTCAATTCCGCTTTCGTCAGATTAAAATATATGCTGTTTTTTTTTGACATAAACGTAATTCCTCTTTGAGCAGAAAAAACTTTGTTTTTTTATATTTTTTTAATAAAACTATAATTTTTTAAATATTTTTTTCCTCTTTTGACTTTGGAGAAAAAACCCCTCAGGGTCACGTGGTCATCTTCCTAATGTCTTCTTCCCAAAGTCGTCACTTTCCTAAGTGGTCACTATACTTTCATTTGATACCCATAAACCTTATATTAGAAATATATTAGGTTTATGGGTATCAAATGAAAGGCCTTTATGTGCACATTCCAAAAAAAATAAGAAAACGGAATCTGACCAAAAGTCAGTTTCCGTTAGAAAAACAGCCTTATTTTTTTTCTGACGAAAGTGGAATCTGACTAAAACTCCGTTTTCGTTAGAAAAAAAACAGTCTATATTTTCTTCTGACGAACAAGGAATCTGACGAAAGTGTCCTAGATCCTAATCAAAGAAAATATTTGAAAATAGGAAAATAAAAATCGGATGCAAAAGCACGGAAAAGTAAGAATTGATTTTTTTATTTACTTTAAGGCGAGGTGGTAAGTGAAAGTGGCGCCGCCACTACATTTGTTTTTATTACTCATAAACCAAGTCAATATTTAAAAAAGCACAAGTAATAATCTCTTAAATTGTCTCTAATATTTTTTTAATAACTCTTCAACAGTTTTCATTCTTTCTGTAAGTTTTAAAATCAATTTTAGCTCAAAGTGGCCACTTTTGGCAATCATGAATTTTAAAACTTACAGAATGAATGATAGCTGTTGAAGAGTTATTCAAAAAATATTAGAGACAATTTAAGAGATTATTACTTGTGTAACCTATACAAAATCTTTTTATTTTACACATTGCCTGTGGACCAGCAGGAATTGTATACAATGCCTAGGCATTGTATACAATGCCTAGGTAATGTAAGAAATAGACAATAATATTCATTCTATTTCATACATTGCCTAAAAGGGCCAGGCATTGTATACAATGCTTGCGTTTCATACATTGCCGGTGACATATAAACATGGTATAGTAAACTCGTCCCTATTTATCCCTATCCCTATTTAGTAAACTTGGGACGAATTTACAGATACATTTTTTTATGAGGGACGAATTTACTTTCAATGTATGGAACTTTTCAAATCGTGACGAGTTTACATACAGGACGAGTTAACAATAACCCGAAAAAAGACTTTAAACAAAATAATATTTCATATTCATATAGATATATCGATATTGTTTAAATATATTAAGTATTATTTTGTCTAAAGTTTTTTCTTCATGAATTATGACGCAAAGATGGGCGCCATTTGTGGTCATTCGTGATTCGAACTGTACGCTGGAGCGAATCATTGGAGCGAAACCCACCCGGTCGAATGACGCGACAGCGGCAAACTTTTTCCGTAGCGAGAAACCAATGGTCGAAAAGACGTATTTGTACTCTTTTTTTTACCTAGGTACTCAAAATACAACCTTTTGTTTTGTTGATAAAAGTGAGACTTGAACTTTGTGTTTTATTTTCGACCTTTTGAGTTTCAAACTAGCATAAAATTATATTTCGCCACAAAGTTTGTCGCTGTCGCGTCATTCGACCGATTCGGTTTCGCTCCAATGATCTTTCGCTCCAGCGTACCACGCTGCCATTTTTTCGCCACAACGTGTGTTGCTGTAGCATCATTCACTTTAAGCCGGCTCCAGATTCGCGCGTGAACCGCGGCCGCGAATCACGGCAACCTTAGTTCGGCACACAAGTCCTTTGACGCGGACCAAAAAACCGCCACCGGACGGGGAACGCCGCGAAGCACGAACGCGAAGCCGCGAAGCCCAAAGGCGAAGCCGCGAAACCCTCCACACTCGCGGTTCGCGGCCTTCACGGGCTTTCGCGGCGCGAGTGTGGAGCCCTCATTAATCTTCTTTACAAAATACGAAACTATCTGTCACTACCTTTGTTCTGAAAAGCAATAATTTGAATGCTACGTTCGTTGATAGCAAGAAGCTTATACCCACAATGGAGATTGCACGCCTAGTATCATAGTGAAGATTGAAAAAAAACTCTTCAGTGACGTCACGGCGTATTGCTATCTCTTTCTTTTCGTTTTACAATACGTTTTCTTTTCTCACGAACGAACGAACAACGAACACGTATTGTAACACTAAAGAAAGAGGTTGCAATAAGCCGTCACGTCACTCAAGGACATTTTTTCTATCTTCACTATGACACTGGCCGTGCAATCTCCATTGGAGGGAGGTATAAGCTTCTTGGTTGATAGGATATTTTATTCGCACTGAAAAGTCAGTCCACAGAACAAATTTTAGTCAGTCCATTGTTAAAATTTGAAGAAATAACAACAACAATTATGGCTTCCTATTAATAATAAAAAAACTAAGAAAAACCTGTATCCACCTACACTTACAGGTTAGCTCAAGAATCTTATATTCTTGGGTAAGCTAAATATTACAAGCCTTAACAGTTTAAACATTTTTGTGCCTACGGACTGTTTTTTGGGTTCGTAGGTTACGCCCCCGGTGTGTTTTGCCCCCGAAATTTTTACTAAGAAAATTAAATAATTAGTTAGTAAAAATTCAGGGGCATACACGACGGGGGCAAAACACACCGGGGACGCGTAACCCATGAACCCTGTTTTTTTAACAATGTATTGTTCCTTTTGATTTTAGGTTTTTATTGTTACTCCTGTTTTAATGAAACTTATTATTAAATTATACAACGACTGTGGAAAATACTTGTTTTATTTCACGTCTCACGTCACAAAGTGACATCATCTACGATGCGTTTATTGAATATATATACTTTGCCAATGCGCACCCATACTGTATTAGCGCAGTATACTTTCAAGAGCGAAAACAAAATATTATGTGTTGAAACTATACTCGATTTATGCGCGATAGCCGAGTATACTTTATACCTCATCAGATAATTAAGAAGCTATAGAAAGTATACTTTGCCAATGCAACCAGATGAGATCCGAAAGTAACAATTAAGAAATTATTAATATTATTATTAGTTATTGTTATAAAAACTTATTCTCAATGTATATTATGAACTCATATATTGATATTATTAGGGGTTTAAGTATATAAATTGACGTTTAGTATAGAGATTTTTAAAGAATTTGCATTTTCCAGTCTAACATTGTCTTAATTTATTTAACGACCATGAACGCTAATGTTTTTAATCTTTTATGTACAAATGTTTAAACAATTGGCTAACTAATGCCACATGTATTAAGTTTCGGCTAAGATACGTTGTATCTTAGCCGATACTATTTCACTGGTCATTTCTGCTAACGAAAAAAAAGACAATTTGAGATACTTTTTTTAACGTTCAGGAAAAAAACAGAAATATTTTTTATTGTTGAAAGTAGGCTGTTATGATTATAATTCGAAATAATAACAAGAAAGTAACTGAAGCATCTTTAACACCATAGAAATAGAAGATATGAGAGCCTCTTTGCTGTGAGTGAGAAAAAAATGGCAATTTCATACTTTAACCCCTATTATATTATGAACCTTTTATTTTAACCATATTATATTATGAACTTATGAAATTATTAGTCAACGACGTAGATCCGAAAGAGACAATTTTTTTTTAAGAATAGCTGACTACTTTCTCTCGTGCAAAAGAAAGGGATAGCACAATTTGCCAAGATTGCGCGGGAAAAACGCGCGCCTGGAAAGCATACTTAACTATTGCGCAGTGGTACTATATTACTAAGTACACAGTATATTTTCCAGTTGTTAGTATTGTATGAATTGCTTGAAAATATAATCGATTATTGCGTTGTAGCAAGGTATACTTTCCCTATCTGATACGTGCAATAAGTATCGGAAAATATTGTCTAGTATTGCGCAGCTCAGCGCGCTAGCAGAGTATACTTTCAATATACGCATCTACGATTCGGACCGGCATAAAATGACGTCACACGTGTAAAGAAAAAAAACAAATGAGTGATTTTCATTGAACATTTTGGATTATGATGACGGAATGAGTTCAAGCGAGGTAAATTCAAACCGGTCTCGCAACTCGCAACCGAAATTATAAATTATTATTATAATTATAATATTAACAACCAATACATTTATGTAGTTACTTTTTAATGAGCACAATATTATAGTTAGCTGTCACTACCACGAAACATGACCCTAACGAAATGATTGCTTAGTAGGTAACATATTAATTCATCAACGCCCGAGCGGTCGCCGGCGACCGGACTGCAATATTATACTGCTGCATGCTGCCCACAGAGGAAATAATCACTACGTTTTACTGCTGCCCTTAAACTATAATGCCGTTATCTGCAAAAATGTCATTTCGAGATATTCGCGTTTTAAATAAAAAAAAATTAATAAAAAAAATATAAATAAAAAGTACAAAACAAAAAAAAATATAAATAAAAAAGTATAAAAAAAGTTAAAAAAAAATATTATTTTTACTACACGAACGTTCTTTTTACGAACTTCACAGAGATTTGTCCAAGGACGATTCGTTTTACAATTATCTAAAACACGAACGTTCTTTTCAGCAGTAAGTATATTTACTTATAAACTGATGTAGGATTATAACCCTATACAGAAGTTTTAAAACGAAAAACGTGGGGCGCATTTTGCGCTTTCGCGTTTGTTTCTCCACAAAGCAACCTAATAAAAACGTGGTAATAATAAAAAATGACGCTGTTTGAAAACTATGTAACCGATTTCAAGGTTTGATATATTATTTAATAGGTATTTTAAAAAACTTTTAGGTGAACCTATTTCTAAAGCTATACTTAATTTTGATTTAAAAGGAAACTTGACTTAACTTGACTACAAACAGTTTAACCGCATGAAAATTTGGTAGAATTAGTTAACGGACATTATGTTATAACTTAATTGTAAATGACGGGGAACGTCTGGTTAACATTTGTTATAAAATGTTAACCGCGTTATAGCTATGGAATCGTAATAAATTAAAGCATTGTATTCTTCTAAAAGTTGATCAAATAACGGCGTTTATCGTGTCACTATCTCAGGCAATTTAAAAGATAAAAAAAACGGGTCAGATAGTTCGAAGGCGCATGTTTTCCTGTCAAATGGTATTAAAAGGTCAAATTCGGCTTTTTGTCGGTCGGGATGTCGGTTAACGGCATTATAGCTTATGCACGGCAGAATAGAAAATCTATTGTGTCTCGTTTTCCGGGCGTTGACGAGTTAATCCTACTAATATTACTTAACTAGCGGCCGCCCGCGGTTTCACCCGCGTGGTTCCCGTTCCCGTGGGAATATCGGGATAAAAAGTATCCTATGTTTTAATCCAGACTATCTACTATCTGTGTGCTAAAATTCAACCAAATCCGTTCAGTAGTTTTAGCGTGATTGAGGAACAAACATCCAAACATATAAACATCCAAACCCACAAACTTTCACATTTATAATATTAGTAGGATTAATGCCATAAAGAAACAACTTGCCGTTCCGGCAATTTTTTTAGATATCTACTTTTTACTAGTTCAAAGTTTGTATGTATGTTACCGTTAAATTGCGGAATCCGTTAATCTGCAGATTAACTGGTGGAGTCAGTTAAAGTGCGTAATTTTTCTTGAAGTACCTAGCAGATTTCCGCACTTTGATGTAGTATTATAACCCTATACAGAAGTTTTAAAACGAAAAACGTGGGGCGCATTTTGTATTAGAGAGAGAAAGCATAATAGTTCATGTCATTTGCATTTTTTTTTTAACATGATGAATTCATGCATTAAATTATCTTTTGCATGCCTGCGCCCCACGTTTTTTCGTTTTATAACTTCTGTATAGGGTTATAATCCTACATCAGTTTATAAGTAAATATACTTACTGCTGAAAAGAACGTTCGTGTTTTAGATAATTGTAAAACGAATCGTCCTTGGACAAATCTCTGTGAAGTTCGTAAAAAGAACGTTCGTGTAGTAAAAATAATATTTTTTTTAAACCTTTTTATACTTTTTTATTTATATTTTTTTTTATTTTATACTTTTTTATTTATATTTTTTTATTAATTTTTTATATTTTTTATAATCTGTTTTAAAAACGAGGTTTTTTAAAAAAAATTTTTTTTTTCAATAATTTTTGTTTTCTACTTTTTAGTCTATATTTTCCTACCACCCGTTCGAGACTTTTTAACTGATTAGAAGAACAGGCGCAAGAAACTTATCAGCTTATCAAAAATCAAAAGTAACGATATTTACAAACACATATATCGTTACCATACACTTACAAAATAGGGCATGAGGGGGGCTCGAGGGGGCCTCGAGGGGAGGGCTCGAGGGGGGGCTCGAGGTGGCTCGGGGGTGCTTGAGGGGTGCTCGGGGGGGCTCCCCCCCTCGAGACCCCTCGAGCCCCCCCGAGCCACCCTCGAGCCCCCTCGAGACCCCCGAGCCACACTCGAGCCCCCCCGAGCCCCCCCGAGCCCCGCTTCGAGCCCCCCCGAACCCCCTCAAGCACCCCCGAGCCACCTCGAGCCCCCCCTCGAGCCCTCCCCTCGAGGCCCCCTCGAGCCCCCTCATGCCCACCCGAGCCCCACTCAAGCCCCCCCCGAGCCGCCTCGAGCCCCTCTCAAGCCTCCCCTCGAGCCCCCCCGAGCCCCCCCCGAGCCCCCCTTCGATCCCCCCCGAGCCCCCCCTCAAGCCCTCCCGAGCCCCCCTCGAGCCCTCCTCTCGAGGCCCCCTCGAGCCCCTCTCGAGCCCCCCCGAGCCCCCCTTCGAGCCCCCCTCGAGCCCCCCGAGCCCCCTCAAGCCCCCCCGAGCTACCTCGAGCCCCCCCGAGCCCCCCCTGAGCCCTCCCCTAAGGCGCCCTCGAGCCCCCCTCAAGCCCCCCCGAGCGCCCCCGAGCCCCACTCAAGCCCCCCCCGAGCCACCTTGAGCCCCCCTCAAGCCTCCCCTCGAGCCCCCCCGAGCCCCCTCGAGCCCACCCCGAGCCCCCCTTCGAGCCCCCCCGAGCCCGATCAGACCCTGACCACTATTTCCCAACAAAGTACTCATCAAGACGATTCAAACGTGCCCATACTCGATGGAGTTGCACTGTTTCAATATTGAGTTCCTGTGGCATAGCCTTCCGGCTTCATCATCGGACCCTGGACCTCGTCTCCCGTCAGAGTACTCGTCAAGACGGTTGTAACGAGCCCAAACACGATAGGGTTGTATGGTGACATCATAGAGATCCTGTGGCCTTCTTCCTGATCCATCATCAGATCAGCTCAATGACACCATAATATTGCATTGCCTTCCAGTTCTGACCTATGTTCAAAGTTTCAAGTTTCTAGCTCATCGGGAAGCTAGTATAAAATCGTTCACAAACGCTTTCGCGTTTGTTTCTCCACAAAGCAACCTAATAAAAACGTGGTAATAATAAAAAATGACGCTGTTTGAAAACTATGTAACCGATTTCAAGGTTTGATATATTATTTAATAGGTATTTTAAAAAACTTTTAGGTGAACCTATTTCTAAAGCTATACTTAATTTTGATTTAAAAGGAAACTTGACTTAACTTGACTACAAACAGTTTAACCGCATGAAAATTTGGTAGAATTAGTTAACGGACATTATGTTATAACTTAATGGGGAGGCGAAGGCAAAGTGAATTACAGATGGCGCTTCATTCTTTGGAACAATTGTCAGTTTGAGCTTATATTGTCTTGACTGTGTATTACGTGATTTTACTTTCTTAGATTGTATTTTTTTTGGTTTTGCGGACAAACAATGTATTATATGCTAACTTTAGCTCATATAAAAGAAGAATTACGGAAAAGAAAAGCCAAAACAACAGGCAAGAAAGTTTATAGCAACTTACAAAAAATTGCTAACAAGCATTACATTTCTTTAAATTTCGTGTAAGATTTACAAGTAATCTTTTTATTTCAGATTAGAAGCATATGATTTAAATTTTAACAAAGCAACTGAGTGTGAATTTCCGTGTTTATAGTTGCCTGATGATGCCTTCTGTGCAATAGTAATTTCAGGTTTCTGTACTGGAATTTCTGTACCATCCAAAATTACACGAACCGTTTTATCATATTTATTTTATTATTCTAAGTTTCTTGAATGACTCTGGCATATAAAATTCTATTAATTCTCTGTTTGGCCCCAATATTGGGCTTATTCCATATTTGATATACCTATAAAATTCATCCAAGTTATAAATATGCTAGAAACTGCTGAGGTTGAAATATTAAAGAACAAAGCTGTTATAATTCAAATGTTGTTTTATTTTGGCGAAGCTTCATCAAATTCATGAAACATTCCTTTTGATTTATAATGTTTCTCAGGCTCAGCAAAGGAGAAAATCGAGGGAAAAGCGTCTTTTTTTTGATATTTTTTTGCCCAATATTTTTTTTGTTACTGGGAAATCGATGAACTCCAATAATTTACAAGTTACATGCATAACAATGCGGAATTTTCTCAGTATAAAATTAAAAAGTGCAATACTCCAAGAGATTCCCATATGTTTTGACACTTTCTTTGAGGCGGCCCGGTACCAAGACCAGACGCCACCTATCGGGATAAAATTGCGCTTTTCCTCCCCATTGTAAATGACGGGGAACGTCTGGTTAACATTTGTTATAAAATGTTAACCGCGTTATAGCTATGGAATCGTAATAAATTAAAGCATTGTATTCTTCTAAAAGTTGATCAAATAACGGCGTTTATCGTGTCACTATCTCAGGCAATTTAAAAGATAAAAAAAACGGGTCAGATAGTTCGAAGGCGCATGTTTTCCTGTCAAATGGTATTAAAAGGTCAAATTCGGCTTTTTGTCGGTCGGGATGTCGGTTAACGGCATTATAGCTTATGCACGGCAGAATAGAAAATCTATTGTGTCTCGTTTTCCGGGCGTTGACGAGTTAATCCTACTAATATTACTTAACTAGCGGCCGCCCGCGGTTTCACCCGCGTGGTTCCCGTTCCCGTGGGAATATCGGGATAAAAAGTATCCTATGTTTTAATCCAGACTATCTACTATCTGTGTGCTAAAATTCAACCAAATCCGTTCAGTAGTTTTAGCGTGATTGAGGAACAAACATCCAAACATCTAAACATCCAAACCCACAAACTTTCACATTTATAATATTAGTAGGATTAATGCCATAAAGAAACAACTTGCCGTTCCGGCAATTTTTTTAGATATCTACTTTTTACTAGTTCAAAGTTTGTATGTATGTTACCGTTAAATTGCGGAATCCGTTAATCTGCAGATTAACTGGTGGAGTCAGTTAAAGTGCGTAATTTTTCTTGAAGTACCTAGCAGATTTCCGCACTTTAACTAGTTAATCTGCACATTGACGGATGCTATACCGTTAAAGTGCGGAAGACAGTGAATGAAAAAGCCAAGGCTTCAGGAAATTTCAGTGAAAGACCTGTATCGAAAGTAAATTTTACAAATCGTCATTTCCGACGCTTCGCCGGCCGGCATCATCATATGATCATCATAATATGATGATGAATGAAATGCTAATTTGCTGATGCTGGTTTGACAAATGAAACTATTTTTTTATTTAAAGCTCAAGTTGATAAATTCTATATAGTTTCATTCACCTATTCAGCATCAGCAATTCAGCATCTTTCATCATCATCATCAACGCCATCCATGTGATGATTATTGATGAATGATGCTGATGTCAATTTGATAAATGAAACTATTTTATAATTTATCGACTTTAGCCTTTATTGAAAACTAGCTTTCTCCTGCAACTTCGTCCGCGTGGATATTCGGAAAATCCTTAGGGAACCTTAGACAAGCATTAAAAGAATCCTTTATCAAAGCTATGAACTATATCTAAGTCTTCTTTCTTATCGAATGAGGATTAGTGGCCACCTCTGGTGTTAGAGTTTATAAAGCTGCCAATAAGGCCTCTAACTTGGCTTAACGACTGTTATCAGATGACAACAGCCGGGACCGACAGTTTAACGTGCCCTCCGAAGCACGGAAGCGCTCAGTTGTAATGCCACTTTAACGGTCACCCATCCAACACCTGACCAGACCGAGCGTTGCTTAACAAACGTGATTGAGTACGATCAGTCTGTCAAGTTCCGTCATGAGCGCTTCATGAACTATAAGTGTGACAATGCAAATCCGTTCAGCCATTTTTGTGTGATTGAGTAAGGGGGCGTCCATTAATCACGTGATGTTTTTTTTGGCCAATTTTTAACCCCCCCTCCCCTCTGGTGATACATGGTGAGGTTTTACGTTAACCCCCCCCCTCCCCCCTCTAAATCACGTGTATTTTTTTTGGTACAAAATAATCTCAACACTTTTCAGTACGAATATGTCGCGGTGGGCGGGGAAATCGTCCTGGTAACGGTGAGTCAACAATCACACACAGTTTTCGGTTAAAAGTCACACGTTCAACGAAAAAAATTAATACACGTGATATCTCACTACACCCCCCCGTCCCCCCTTGTGATACTTCGTGATGTTTTCAACTAACCCCCCCCCCTTTCGAGGCTCACGTGATTAATGGACGACCCCTATGTCCGGGGTCCAGACCCCTGACAACATGTAATTCAAAATTTCATGATGATCGGTTCAGTAGTTAAGACGTGAAGGCGTAACAAACAAACAAGCGGACTTTCGCATTTATAATATTAGTAAGGACTAGCGGCCGCCTGCGACTTCGTCTGCGTGGTAAGTTTTTTTGCTATCCCTCGGGAACAATTCTTTTTTCGGAATGAAAAGTACCCTAACGGGTGTAACAAGACCCTCAACGAAGCTGAAGTCCACGCATTCCGCCCATCATCGGGATCATTTTTGTCTATTAGACTATTTTATTCGTTATTTCCTTATTTTTTTCCAAAGAAACATTATTCATTTTTTTGTATTTCGTAACAAACAATGGCTTCAAAACGTCATCTCTTAATGTATCTCATGAGCACGCACATAAACGTGGCCTTTCAACTCGGCCGCACGCAGCTGTGTAGCATACACTCGCAGGCGCGGTCTATTGTACGCGGTACATTGCGTGGTAATGTATGCAATGCTTTTTTTACACCAAAAATTAAAATCGTTTCCCAGCAATAATTTTGAACAGAAATTGTCCTGATGATGGGCAGAATACGTAGACCTCGGCTTCGTTGAGGGTCTTGTTACACCCGGTATATTCTTTTCTGTACCCTTGACAACGTGTATGCAAAATTTCATGATGATCGGCTCAGCAGTTACAAACATCTGAACTTCCGAACTCTCACATATTTTATAACTAGCGGCCGCCCGCGACTTCGTCTGCGTGGAAAGGTTTTTTTTGCTTTCCCTCGGGAACTATACTTTTTTTCGGGATGTAACGTACTCTATGTCCTTCTCGGTATCCCTGACAACGTGTATGCAAAATTTCATGATGATCGGTTTAGTAGTTAGGACGTGAAGACGTAACAAACAAACAAACAAACGGACTTTCGCATTTATAATATTACTAGTGGCCACCCGCGACTTCGTCTGCGTGGACAGTTACTTTTCTATCCCTCGGGAACAGTATCTTTTTTCGGGATGAAAGGAACCCTATGTCCTTCTCTATACCCTTGACAACGTGTATGCAAAATTTCATGATGATCGGTTCAGTAGTTAAGACGTGAAAGCGTAACAAACAAACAAACAAATAAACAAACGGACTTTCGCATTTATAATATTAGTAAGGATTAGTAAGGATATATTCCTAAGGATATCCAATCCATATTCCGTTCCTGTTCGTCCCCTTTCCCGCCCCATTCTCGTTCTCGTACTCGTTCAAGTTTTTTTTTTTTTTTTTTTTTTATTTAAACAACATTAACAAAGCAGGTTGAACAAAATACAAGTATTCGCCAAACTGCATGGCAGTTTGTTGGCGAAGAAAAGAAAAGCACTCATTAACAATTAAATTGATTGTGTACACCTACTATCATCACAGTATTATAAAGCTATAATATACTATTAAATACTTTACGTTATTTTTTACTATTTGCATGAAATGATCCTTTAATTTTCTCTTAAGAATGGGTTTACAAACTTTATTATCCTCTCTTAGTAAATCCACCTCGTTACATATATCAGGCACTAAGTATCTTGAACATCTTTTACCATAATAGTTTATTGTACTTGGCTTTATAAACTTGTTCTGTCTAACCCTTCTTGTATTATATCTATTTCTTACTTTCACTTTATATTCTTCGCTATAGTAGTGATCTATTGCTATCATATATTTTACTTTGTTTTCTAATGGAAGTATTTGACAGATAGAAAATAATTTATCATAATCCCTATTACATTTCTCTTTTACCTTTTTAGTGACCAAATATTTAAGTAATCTGATTTGTAACTGCTTTATATCTTTTAAGTAGGAAGCAAAAGTACGACCATATATATTTAATCCATAACTTATTAAGCAATCTGCCAGCGCATAATATACTGTTTTCATAGTCTTCTTATCTAACACATGCTTTAACTGGTAAAACTTGCACAATATGGATCTCAACCTTGCACAGACATTATTTACATGGGATTTCCAATTAAAATTTTTATCTATACTTATTCCTAGGTACTTATAGGTTTCTACCAATTCTATATTGGAACATTTACAATTTAATTTATTTTTATGCAGGCATTCGTAACTGTGACCTATTATGGCTACTTCTGAGTGGTTCACATGCTTAGCTATCGCATTATAGGGCGAGTGTATGTGCATACATTTTGTTTTAGAAAGGTTAAGAATTATGCCATTATCGTGAGCCCATTTTGTTATATTTTCAAAGTCACTTTGTATACAACTCTGTACTTCTCTGATGTTTTTCGAGGCATACAGCAGACACATATCGTCAGCATACAAAAGTACATCGCAGTTTTTAATAACATTACAAACGCTATTGACATGCATTAGGTAGCCCACCGGCCCGAACACCGACCCGGTCGGCACGCCCAGTGTAACACTGGCCTCTTCCCCCACAGTTCCGTTCACTGCTGTGCGCATTGTTCTGTTGGATATGTAATTTCGAAAAAAGTCATTAGTAGGCCCCCTAATTCCACATTCCTGCATTGCCTGAAGCAGCACATCGTGATCTAGAGTTTCGAAAGCTTTTTTGTAGTCAATAAATAAAGCGATAACCTGTCTTCCATTGTTTGAGCTGTCGTTAATTTTATCAGAAAACTGAGTGAGTGCAGTACCAGTGCTATGATTTTTCCTAAATCCGTGTTGAGATTCCGATATTATGCAATTTTTATCCAAAAAATTCGAAATCTGGCCTACTATTACTTTTTCGACTATTTTATTGATTACTGACAGAATAGCAATTGGCCTGTAATTAGTGAAGTCCAAATGACTTCCCTGCTTGTAAATAGGTCGAATAATAGATTTTTTTAACAGTTCAGGATAGATTCCCTCTGTTAAACACATATTTATAAAGTGAGCCAACACAGGACTGATATGTTTTTTTATAAACTTTAAGTCTTTTATTCTTATTTCGTCTGCGCCTGGTGCTTTATTCTGATGCAATTTATCTATAATTTTTTCTATGTCGTACGAGTCTACTTTTCTATACCTAAAAGACAAATCAGTTCCCGTTCCCGTTTCCGTAATTCCAAACAAAACCTTTAGTTCAGGGATAGGATCATATCCACCGTCTTGAATTTCAAAATAAATGCCATTTTCGCAATCAACATCCTATAAAACCTCAATATTTAACGAAATCCATATCGATATTTTCGGTTCATTTACCCCATTTATTCTCCAAGGGGTTGAGTTTTAAAAAACCACAATAACGCAGGTTATTTGTTTGTAGAAATACTCTTACGAAGTTGCATTTTTTCCATGCAAATTTTAAACCCCCATTTCACTCCTTCAGGGGTAAAAATCCTTTCTTAACGGATTCCTACACATGTACAAATTTTAAGGTCTCTAGGTCCAGTGTTTTGGGGTGGGCGTTGATATGACAGTCATAAAACACACCCCTCATCCCACATAGGGCTTCGATACAGCGCGAAGGGGTAGCCAGGCCAGTTTTTCGGGGGGGAGAGGGTTGGGTCCAGTTAAATGTCAGTCCATGTTAAATAAAATGCTTGACATAAACAAGGATTTTACTTAGTAAATCTTTATTTCGGGCCCTACCTGAAATACCCCTGGTTTGAACCCCCAAATCCCCCCCTCGCTAGCTACGCCCATGCGATACAACACATTAAATATGCATGAAACCGTAGCAGGAAGTCGCACGTCCGTCGTCCATTTCTGAAAGTTCTATGTTCACTGAATATACTCGAATATAAAAACGGGTTTGTATTCGTGCATGAATCAATCGGCGAAAAACTCGCCGATAAATTCATGCAGATAATCTACGGTTCAAGGAAAAATAGGTATATAACGTACGCTTTTTCTATAAATCTAACACTCGCGTTAACTTCGGCCACCAAAATGGTTCAAGCTAACTGTACGTGATCATCAAGTTCTGTTCCGTTACAAAAAAATTTTAAAATAATAAAGACTGTTTTTATTAATACTAAATGCGTTGTGCCAGTTGTGAAGTTTGAATTTGGCACAGTTTTGATATTTACAAATCCACAATGTTTCTCTTGTTGTCCTGTATTGCGGTATTGCTCTGGTTCGTCATGTTCCGGTATAGGAGGAGAGAAATGTACAAGTTAGCTTCAAAGTGTGCCCCTTGTGATGAAGAATTACCTCTTATCGGAATAGCACACACGCTGATGGGCAACACAGAGGGTGAGTTTGTTCGATGTGTAATATACAAAACGTGTTACAAAAATACCCCTAATGCCGAATATGGTAGATAGAGACCCATCAAACTAAACAACTTTTACTGTATGGTATCAAGTCTGAAATCGCGAAAAAAAAATCAGCTGTTTCACACATTTTAATATTTTCGTTGTTGATGTTTATATGAAACAGCTGATATTTTTTTCGCGATTTCACAGTTTAGCATTAGGGGTATTTTTGTAACACGTTGTATCTAATTGTTAATGCATTTGAGCCTATGTAAAGTCTGTTTCTTAATTTTTTCTCTTTTTCTGTAATTTTAGTTTGGTTTACCATGTAGTAAAAATTCCAGCAATGAGATGAATTATCGTCAAATACCTAATAAATCTAATAAATAATCTAATAAATTTTATACGTATAGTACCCCACTCTCGTGCCAGGACGTCAGAGTGGGTAACAGGGAATTCCTTTAAATTTAGAAAATTATCTAGTTCAATTTCTTAATTTCTTATGAGTGTTCGGCCTGACCACCCACACTAAAACTTTTACTGGCTCGTTTAAGATAATTCTATAGGGGAACCAAAAAGTATTTTTCATTTCTCATATTCGGAAAGTGATGTATATTTAAACTGAGCAGCGGGTCAAAAACTCCTCGTTCCACCCTAGGGTGTAAAAGTAATTTAAAAATAGAACTTAATTTGGTAACAAAGTCAACCATAGAGTTACCTCATAGGCAATGAAAAAGTTTACAATAATTAAAAACAAATAGTTTAAAAAAGTTGCAGTTGCTTGTATTAGGGCGCATTCACGAACAACAACAAAACATGGTAAAACTATAAACAGCCAGTGCAAAATTAAAAACATTGGGCGGAGCGGCCGGCGGACGCGGCGTGTTCCAAATTTAAAATAAGAAAAACTATAAAATATTGGAGGGATACCTAACTCTGTGACTTTGAGCTATGTGTGCCGTATTAAAGTTGTGTTTGTGTTTTTACTAAAATGAGTTTATAATACAAAATACAATACAAAAATCTTTATTTACGATCCAAGCATTAACTTAACAATAAGTGGCTGGTGTCCCCTTTTAAACATATAAATGTCTGTATTAAGGGGCACCGCTCTTCCATAACATAAAAGGTTTGTAAAAACAGTGTTTAATAAAAATTAAAATCTAAAATTAAAAATCTAAAAATCAGGAGCACAGTTATTAAATTAATTACATGTAATACTTTTTTATCTAAGTTTTTTTTTTTTAAGTTTCATTCTACCCTAATTTCCTCATTATTTTAGAATATGTGTGTAAAATGTGTGTAAAATGTGTGTATAATGTATGTATATATATATATATATATATATATATAGGTATGTAGTGTATGTATATCACTGATGTTAAGGCTGGCCCCAGACCTACCGGTTTCATTTCTTTGCTTTGCTGTTCTACCATGGACCGCCGGCCAAGAGGCTCATTTTCAATCTATCGCATATTTTGACCTGACCACATTGGCAAGATAGCCATTAGTTTGGTGTTATCAAATATCGTCGTCTGGGGTGCGATGAGAAGTTTTAGTTTTCGTTTTAAAAAAAACTGCTGTTTTATAAAAAAATTAATAACGAAATTATCAAAATGTATGAAACAGTTCATTTTTTTTCGCGATTTCAGATTTGGTCCCATAGTAAAAGTTGTTCAGTTTTATTATGGTCCCTATCTACCATATTCAGTTTTATAAGGCTTTACCAAACATCTTGTATAAATAAGCGATCGAGTTATTTTTAACGATCGGAGTCCATGTTCAGGGTGGCATATCTCCTAAAAGCTTCCTACTTCGCAATCCAGGCGATGATATTTGATAAAACCAAGCTAATGGCTATCTTGCCAATTTGGTCTAGTCCCAAAATGCGATAGATTGAAAATTACCCTAGTTGGCCGGCGGTCTTTCAAGCAAGGTAGCACAGCAAAGCAAAGAAACGGAACCGGTAGGTCTGGGGCCAGCCTAATAGAAAGTTCATCCGTCTGGTACTAAAAATGATTCAGTTTCTTCAAAATTCAAAGTTTTTATCCATTTATTTATTTCTATTTTACATTCATGATATGTTTTAGAATAAATTTGTATTTCTTTGTTTACCTTGTTGTAAATATAAGCTGACTGTTTTTTGTATTGCATGTGTCCGAAAACAGTTTTTGTAGTAGGAACTTCTACGACATTATAATTTCTTCTCTTTTTATCTAAATTAGGGTCATATGTTAGTGTTTTATGAATGTTTAGTATTAAGTTAACCATATACAGTTTTCTAATTGAGATTAGGTTGCTGATTTGGTACAGTTCCTCAGTAGGAAACCGAGTTTTTTTGAAGTACATTACTTTGATCAACGCTCTTTGTGCTCTTTCGACTTCAAGGAAACGTGTTTTGTAGGCTCCACCCCATACAGTTATACAATACGTAATAATTGATTGCACTAAGGCGATGTATATCTCATTCAAAATATTTCTTGAAGTTTTATAATCATCACTAGTGTTCTTCGGTGCTACATATCTCAGCGTTTTGAACATCCATATAAATTTCCTAATCCTTGAAGATATTAGTTCTATTTGGGGGTACCAGGATAGGTTCTGGTCTATTATTATACCTAGATATTTCATCTGACCAACTTTTTTAATAAATAGACAGTCACAGATATCAATTGATAAGCCATCACAGTTATGTATTTTCAAATTGAAGTCGTTTTTCGGTTGTGTACTTTTGTTTATACTAAAACTTATGTAATTAGTTTTAGCTGTATTTAAAGTAAGAAGATTGTATTTTAGCCAATCTGCGACCTGAGCCATTCCATGTTCGGCAGCAGTTTTACAAGCATCCCAGGTTGGGCCAGTAAAGACAAGTGCTGTATCATCTGCGTATGAGAATATTTTAGCGTTTATGATGTTCATATTACAGAGATCATTAACATAGATAGTAAATAAGGTAGGTCCAAGGACACTACCTTGTGGAACTCCGCTAGATACAGTAATGTCCTCACTGGTAACCTGTTCCAACCTAACCCTTTGTTTCCTATCACTAAGGTAATCTTTGAAAATAGATAACTGATTGCCTCTGATTCCAATTTTTTCCAGTTTTTGAGCAAGTATGGGGATAGAAACAATATCAAATGCTTTTTTTATATCTAAAAAAATTGCCAAACATCTTTTGCCTTTGTCTAGTTGTTCAACTATAAGCGAGCTAAGTGATGTTACTGCATCCTCAGTTGAGACACCCTATCGAAAACCAAACTGTGATGGTGATATTATATTGTAAGTTGTTAGGTAATTTAACAATCTGGCATTTAGTACCTTTTCCACTATTTTGGATAGTACGGGCAAGACAGAAATAGGCCTATAGTTGCCAATGTCATCCCGCTCCCCACCCTTATACACAGGAGTTATAATCGATTGTTTAAGTACGGAGGGGAAGGTGCCTGTCTTAAAGCAAACATTAATCAGATGTACCATAATAGGGATAATTTCGTTTTTGATAAGTTTGACGTATCTTGCGGTGATGTTAGGGATAACATTCAATTTAAAAGCTGATAGTGCCCCGGGATGGGAATCCCGGGGCACTATCAGCTTTTAAATTCACTATAATAGAATTAATTTCTTCGGAGTCGACATCCAAAAGGACCATGGACTGAGGCTGAGTTGGTATACTGTCAAGATAATTTTTCTGACTGTTTTGATTTAAGGTGGAATTTATATTTTCAGCAAGCTCTTTTCCTATGTTAGCTAAGTAGCTGTTAATAAAATTTACAGAGTCCATAGGTGTCGGTTTGATGTTAATAAGTTCCAGATTGGGTTTTTTTAATTTATTTGTGTATGTCAATTTTTTTATATTTTTCCTGTATTGTGTTTTATAATAAAACAAAAAGTTCATACAAAATAAAAGAAACAATAAAACTACGCTCTAATTCGCCTCAAACAACTACTTCAGGAGAGTCTCTGCCATGGACTTACCGCCTAATCTAATCAAAGACCAAAGAATATCTACAACTTTTAAAGGTATCCAACAAAGCCAAATCCAAAGAAAATGTAAAAAAAAAACTAGCGTTTTAGCCAAATCGGTCGTCATAATAATATATCAACCTGTAAATATTTCAAGCAAGAAATTAACTTTAAATTTCACAAATTGTTCTAATTTTCAATTAAATTTAAATAGGTAAGGTAGGTAAGTTAGTAAAATAATTGTAAGGTCTACCAATGTAGTTACTAAGTACATGTTTTTAATAATAAACATAATGGTAAAACTAAGACTTTTTTTACTTTCCTTATATTCGAAATGAAAAGTAGAGTGTTTAACTCGGGCAAAAGTCATCGATTCCATCCTCGAACTATACGTATGGGAATTGCTTCCTTTGGCCCCTCGTATAACAATCTACTAAGTATTTAATCTTTCCAAAAACTTGGAGGTAATGAGAAAAATAAATAATAGGAGTGAGCCAGTTTTATTTGATAACTGCCCATAGTGTAGGAAAGGAAGGTAGTGGACCCCATAGTAAATCCTCAGTAGACGAAACTTTACAGTATGATTAAGTCAGAGATTTAAATCTAAAGTATGATAAAAGAAACATATTTTTTAAATTAACCAAATCTAATCTAATTTTGTTTTGGATATTTGTACATAGGTTTTGGTTCAGAATACTATATTTACATCCCTGCAAAGTTTCATCGAATGAGGATTTAATGTTGGGTCTCCATACAAAAAAATATCGTTTAATTTCCTACATTACCAGAGATATTAGCAAAAGCTCTGATAAACTGAGACGTGGAAAATCTTGTTAGTATTAACATCGGCATCAATATCTTCGAATAGAGCTTGCCTCCTATTTAAATTATATTGCGACACCAAATCAGCTAACATATTTATTATGCAAATACATTTTTTCCCATTGACAAGTTGACGGTCAAGTGAAGTTGACAACATAAATTAAAATTATATACCTACTGGTGTTGGTAAAACTGTTTTTTTTTGTACCTATATAATTCGTGTGAATCAATGGGGAGGAAAAGCGCAATTTTATCCCGATAGGTGGCGTCTGGTCTTTGGTACCGGGCCGCCTCAAAGAAAGTGTCAAAACATATGGGAATCTCTTGGAGTATTGCACTTTTTAATTTTATACTGAGAAAATGCCGCATTGTTATGCATGTAACTTGTAAAATATCGGAGTTCATCGATTTCCCAGTAACAAAAAAAATAGTAGGCAAAAAAATATCAAAAAAAATATGCTTTTCCCTCGATTTTCTCCTTTGCTGAGCCTGAGAAACATTATAAATCAAAAGGAATGTTTCATGAATTTGATGAAGCTTCGCCAAAATAAAACAACATTTGAATTATAACAGCTTTGTTCTTTAATATTTTAACCTCAGCAGTTTCTAACATATTTATAACTTGGATGAATTTGATAGGTATATCAAATATAGAATAAGCCCAATATTGGGGCCAAACAGAGAATTAATAGAATTTTATATGCCAGAGTCATTCAAGAAACTTAGAATAATAAAATAAATATGATAAAACGGTTCGTGTAAATTTGGATGGTACAGAAATTCCAGTACAGAAACCTGAAATTACTATTGCACAGAAGGCATCATGAGGCAACTATAAACACGAAAATTCACACTCAGTTGCTTTGTTAAAATTTAAATCATATGCTTCTAATCTGAAATAAAAAGATTACTTGTAAATCTTACACGCAATTTAAAGAAATGTAATGCTTGTAAGGAATTTTTTGTAAGTTGCTATAAACTTTCTTGCCTGTTGTTTTGGCTTTTCTTTTCCGTAATTCTTCTTTTATATGAGCTAAAGTTAGCATAGAATACATTGTTTGTCCGCAAAACCGAAAAAAATACAATCTAAGAAAGTAAAATCACGTAATACACAGTCAAGACAATATAAGCTCAAACTGACAATTGTTCCAAAGACTGAGCGCCATCTGTAATTCACTTTGCCTTCGCCTCCCCATTCGTATGATTGGGGAGGCGAAGGCAAAGTGAATTACAGATGGCGCTTAGTCTTTGGACCCTTTGTCAGTTTGAACTTATATTGTCTTGACTGTGTATTACGAGATTTTACTTTCTTAGATTATATTTTTTTCGGTTTTGCGGATAAACAATGTATTCCATGCTAACTTTAGCTCAGATAAAAGAAGAATTACGGAGAAAAAAAGCCAAAACAACAGGCAAGAAAGTTTATAGCAACTTACAAAAAATTGCTAACAAGCATTACATTTCTTTAAATTTCGTGTAATATTTACAAGTAATCTTTTTATTTCAGATTAGAAGCATATGATTTAAATTTCAACATAGCAACTGAGTGTGAATTTCCGTGTTTATAGTTGCCTCATGATGCCTGCTGTGCAATAGTAATTTCAGGTTTCTGTACTGGAATTTCTGTACCATCCAAAATTACACGAACCGCTTTATCATATTTATTTTATTATTCTAAGTTTCTTGAATGACTCTGGCATATAAAATTCTATTAATTCTCTGTTTGGCCCCAATATTGGGCTTATTCCGTATTTGATATACCTATCAAATTCATCCAAGTTATAAATATGTTAGAAACTGCCGAGGTTGAAATATTAAAGAACAAAGCTGTTATAATTCAAATATTGTGTTATTTTGGCGAAGCTTCATGAAATTCATGAAACATTCCTTTTGATTTATAATGTTTCTCACCACCACCTATCGGGATAAAATTGCGCTTTTCTTCCCCAGAAAAACTGTTCTTTTTCCCCAGTTAACTACCTACCTAGTTCTACGAGGGTGGTTTTTATATTAATAGAAATTAGGAAGAATACAGTATTTTTTGGTAAAAATCTTAATGCTGTAGGACTTCAGGCCGAGACCCGCCAGTCTCTTTTAGAGATGCTATGATTTTACTTTTTCCTTTTAGTTATATTCTCCGTCATTTCATTAATATATCTGATTTGTTAACATATTATTTTATCTTCTTTGACGCAATTCTTTCGACCATTTTCAGTAGTTTGAGTAACTCTACTGACTTAAATATTAAAGTATCTAATTGCAATAATAACTATTGCAGCTACTTTAATTAATTAATCACAGTTACATCATTCATTACGGTCAAAATAAGTGCCAAAATATTCGTTAAAATACTTACTATTCACATTTTGTGAAGCAATTTTTTTCTTCAATTCAATATTAATATATTACCTCTACTTATATATACAAAGGTAGGGGTTTACTTTCTTTCACGCGTATAAATCGCAGCGTATAAACGCATCGCAGATGCGCAGAAATTGATTCATAATATTATTATCGAAATACTTAAAGCAAGCTGGGTTGTTAGTTGCACACAAACGCTTTGCGCATATTTTAGATCAAGCACACGTATATGCTCTGCGTTTATACGCGTCAAAGAACCCCTTACTCATACATTGAACGTACCTTTACTACAAATTAGTAGTTTATAAACCAAGCATTTTGGAAATTCTTGGTATAAACTAGTATAAAGAATAAAAATAGTTATTTATGCAATTGTTGTATAATCAGAAGTATTAAAACACGAATGTGTGATAATAATATCATACAAGTGTTTTAATACCTTATTATGTACAAAGACTTGATCTACACCCATTGCATTATATAAATCCTATAAAGGTTCTGAAACCATAGGGTATTGTAGTGTTGTAAGACTCTATCGCAAATCCTTCATAATGTCACTTTATGCACGCCTCCGACTGCTTTGATGTTATTATTATTATTATTTGAGTGTCCGGGGCTATGCAGCTCAGATAAAGCTGTAGTCACTGCGACCTGAAAGATCTATTGTGACTCGCCACCTTATTATAGTAACTCTTGAAGTCCAGCGGCTTCCAGGAAGTTCAGTATCTTCCTATATGATGTTGTCTTTATTAATCTTGTTTCCATCTTTTCAGTTGACTTGTTTTTTGATGCAGGCGTGTTTTTTAGT
Source organism: Agriphila tristella (assembly GCA_928269145.1). Classification (NCBI taxonomy): domain Eukaryota; kingdom Metazoa; phylum Arthropoda; class Insecta; order Lepidoptera; family Crambidae; genus Agriphila; species Agriphila tristella. The sequence continues at coordinate 20,195,527 of OV743436.1, read as the reverse complement.
TTTTTAAATTTATTGATACTGTTGAGGCAGGTCCGGCAGGATCTCTTTGTCATATATATATATGTTCAGCGAAAAGGGAAGTACTTCCACCGAGCTAAGTGTCTGTGCTCGGGGACCGCGGTCCAACTGTTTGATGTTGGAATTTGTTTTTATGCGAAGTGATTAGAAAACTTCGATATCGGGTCAGGTCTCCATACATTTTTGTCTCGGTATTAGCTTGACGTAGTGCGACGTCACGTCTGCGTAATGTTTACATATTGTACTTTTCTCTGATCCTGCATTTCTTCGTCATTCGTAGATAGCTTATGTAACAGTATGTTCACAGGTTCCTTAACATTATTGTCTGATAGCATTTTGAAGTGTTTCCAAATCTATGGCTTATTCTGGAAACGTAGGTCATTCAGGTTACAAGTAGATACCTAGGTATGTACATTTCAAGCGTAGGTACAATCCGTACAATACAATAGACTGTAGTAATGAATGATATAATAAGTAATAATAATAATACAGCTATATCTTTTCCTTATATTTTTCCATCATGATACTTACTTAATTTTATAAAACCACGTGGCCTTGTTATTACTATAAAATTATTCTCTGTTTGTTTCAGATATAATGTCCCGATTGAAGTTATTCAGCTACATGTCTATGAAAGAGGATGGTACGACTAGAGCCTGGCTGGGCCACATTTTGTATTTCAGTAAGTGGCATTTTATTTATAAAAAGCCTTTTATAAAAGGCTTTTTTATTTTTATTTATATATTATGTCTCTTCGTCTGGTGAAAGTGAAAAGCTCTGAAACTAAGGTTTTCTTGTGTTGTATTCTATAATTTTATCAGTTTCTCTTAAAACTGAAAAAAATAATGGTTCGAAGCTAGAACAATTTGAAATCAATTAGCCGTGATAATCGAATATTCCAATTAATAATGTCTATTTTGGTTAGCATCCCTATTTTCGTTAAAACTAAAGCTGTCAAAACGAGTCCTATAATAGGCCCGTAGAGCCATATTAGACTGTCATAATATGATTTTAAAGTTCTTGACTATCATTGGGAAATACGTGATGATCACTGATCTACAAGTCATATTTATATGGATCCAATTATTATCATGTAATAATTGGATCCTATTTGACAGCAAGCGTACAATGAGTATCTGTCTGACCCCAAAATATTAACTAAACTTCATTAGCATTTTATTTTAACTAAAGACTATTTATATTTTTTTAGCTTTCAGTACTTTAAAAGGAAAAAAATAGGATCACATTGTGCCGCTCTCTCTCTAATAAGATATTTTTATCTACATATCTCTTTTTATTTTATCAACAGTCGTCGTGAATCCAGTAGAAGTAGAAAAGGTGCTGAAGACCTGCTTGGATAAAGATGACCTGCATAGATTCATTAAGCCTGTCCTTGGAAATGGTATAATCTTCGCTCCATGTAAGTAGCATACAACTGTAATTATAAACAATTTCTAAGGTAAAGCCTAAATATAAATATACAGGTTATATCATAAATAATAGATTATAATAAATAAATAACTCCCAGAGGCCGAGCTCTCGTAACTACAGTGAGGCAACTATAATAAGACTAAGCCATAGTGGCGTAGTTTTCAGATTTATTCCCTTCATACGTTGCATTTACATCCAATAAAATCGTAACTGAGGGAAATTGAAACCTTAAGGTGGGGAAATTGAAACTGTTTCGTACCTTAAACTACGATTTAGGTAATGTATGAAGCATAAAAATCTAAAAACTATAAGCTATTATGGCTTAGTTTTAATTACTTCATTTTTGCGCTTTGAAGGGAACTTTCGCTCTAGGCTCTAGGTCTATTTTAAGGGACAGAACCTCCTTCAAAAACCTCAAAAAACAGCTTTAATAATGTTTAAATCAATTAAAACACGTCTATTGAAGTCGGGTGGAGCTAGAAGTATTTTTAACACGTTTTTATTAGGTTGCTTTCGCGTTTGTTTGTTTGTGTGTTTCTCCACAAAGTTTGCGAACGATTTTATCCTAGCTTCCCGACGAGCTAGAGACTTGAAACTTTGAACATAGGTCAGAACTGGAAGGCAATGCAATATTATGGTGTAATTGAGCTGATCTGATGATGAAGCCGCAGGAAGGCCACAGGAACTCTATGATTAAACCATACAACCCCATCGTGTTTGGTCTCGTTAGCATCGTCTTGACGAGTACTCTAATGGGAGATGAGATCCAGGGTCTGATGATGAAGCCGAAAGACCGTGCCATAGGAACTCAATATTGAAACTCGGTAATAAAACCATGCAATCCTATCGAGTTTGGGCTCGTTTGAATCATCTTGACGAGTACTTGAATGGGAAATAGTGTCAGAGGATCTGATGATGGAGCCGGAGGAAGGCCATAGAAACTCTATAATAAAACCATGCAACTCCATCGAGTTTGGGCTCTTTTGAATCGTCTTGACGAGTACTTTGTTGGGAAATAGTTTCCAGGGTCTGATGATGGAGCTGGAAGAAGGCCACTGGGAGGTAATAAAATTTAATTACAGAGGTAATAAAACCATGCAACCCCATCGAGTTTGGGCTTGTTTGAATCGTCTTGGCGAGTGCTGCGATAGGAGATGGTATATTTTTTTTGTCTTAGCTCGTTAACTAAAAAGCAGAAAATAAAAATTTACTGAAAAAAAACTTTTTTTAAAACACGTTTTTAAAACGGACTAAATTATTACAAAAAATCGGACTAAAACATTAAAACGGACTAGTAAAAACAGACTAAAAAGTATCAAATAAAATTTTCTGTAAATATTTATAACCCTATACCTACAGAAATTTTAAACCTAAAAACGTGGGGCGCATGCTAAAGACAACATGGATGATAAATTTTACAAAATGCGCCGTTTTTAGGTTTAGGGTTATAAATATTTACAGAAAATTTTATTTGATACTTTTTAGTCTGTTTTTACTAGTCCGTTTTAATGTTTTAGTCCGATTTTTTAGTAATAATTTATTTTACTGTATCGTTTATATTCTAAAATCCCCACCCGACTTCAATAGACGTAGGTATTTCAATTAATTGATTTAAACATTATTTCTTGCTTTAGTTTATAGCTGTTTTTTGAAGGAAGCCTTGCTTTATTTAAAAAGCTTTTTAATTTAATACTTTTTTGTGGTAGGTATGTAACTGTACTGTATTCAAACAAAAAAAGAATCATCTAAATCGGTTCATAAACAAAAAATTAATGATTGAACATCCGTCTGAATTCATATAAAATGGTAACGAAAACAACAGTATTTTCAAGATTTCGTGAAAACTACTAAACCGATTTCAAAAATAATGGGACCACCTTGGAAACAAATCTATTTTTTTAACGTTTGAATCATTACAATCGGTTCAGCCGTCTTCGAGTAATCGGTGTACATACATATAAAAAAAATAAACGCGACGAATAGATAACCTCCTCCTTTTCAAATTCTTGAAGTCGGTTAAAAAATAAAATAAAGGGGCTTACTCTTTCAGACAAATGGGTAAGTCCGATGGTGGAGCGGGCATGCCCAGAATATAGAGCTTTAATTCACTCGAGCTTAAAACACAGTATGGAGAGAATATCACATATAACTTACCAAACCAAAAAGTTCTTGACGATGCGATGCTCTGAAGGAGTACCTAGATCAGCAAGTTTAATTTTCAAGGTCCTGTTGATACGTAGTAAAACTTCAACCTTTTGCTGCCCATGTAAAATAAATCTTTAAATAAAACTGAGCTCACGCAACAACAAAATATCAAAGTCGTAAATCAGAGAAAGGAGTCTATAGCAATGAAATGTGACGAGTTGTTTACAAGTTTGAGTTTTGATTACACAATAATTGGCCTTAGACTAAATTAATGCAAGCACGTGTTGGTTTACTTTCCAAATCCAAGATGACCTACCACTTCTTTTAAAATAATGAAATAGGTGACTGACTAAACTGATGTTTTAATAAAACGGTCAAAGGTAGCAATCTCCACATCTATTATAGTTGAAGTGTTAGCAAGACGTCATGTCATTGTGACTGCGAACTAGAGGATTGATCCTACTAATATTATAAATGTGAAAGTTTGTGGGTTTGGATGTTTAGATGTTTGTTCCTCAATCACGCAAAAACTACAGAACGGATTTGGTTGAAATTTGGCACACAGATAGTAGATGGCCTAGATTAAAAGATAAAATACTTTTTATTCCGATATTCCCACGGGAACGGGAACCACGCGGGTGTAACCGCGGGCGGCAGCTAGTATAAGTATATATATTAAAATGTTGCAAAATAGACTGCGTGAAGCGAAACGCTCAGTGCCAGTGCTCTCAACAGAATTGCTTGCCTATCATTTTTAGTATAAAATACAAGAAATACTTCTTGTATTTTTAACCGACTTCAAAAATTTGAAAAGGAGGAGGTTATCTATTCGTCGCGTATATTTTTTTTTTATGTATGTACACCGATTACTCGAAGACGGCTGACCCGATTGAAATGATTCAAACGTCATAACATGAGGTTTGTTTTCAAGTTGGTCCCATTTTTTGAAATTTTGAATTCATTCATTTTATATGAATTCAGAAGGATTTTCAACCATTACTTTTTTGTTTATGAACCGATTTAGATGATTCTTTTTTTGTTTGAAAGAAGACACCTTAAGGACGATATTATATTAATTTATTGGTATTGGACGTTGGATTTTGAAGATACACGAGGGATCTCCTCAAAATCAAATAGGAACTGTACAGTGATTGAAAAATGGTAGGTTTAGGACAATCAAAATCAAGTTAAGTACCTATCTATTGTCAAGGACGATCTGGACTAGAGTTGAACTGCGAAGGCCCAACGGAACGCGTGGAAATTGAGTTACTCGGGGTATACCATTAAAAAATGTAAAACATTATAACGTTTTATTTTATAAAATCATCGCTTACATACCTACCACAAAAAAGGTTAAAATAAAAAACTTTTTAAAAAAGCAAAACCTCCTACAACAATCTTAAAAAATAGATGTTTAAAAAGCAAGAAATAATGATCAAATCGATTAATTAAAACACGTCTATTGAAGTCGGGTGGGACTTTTAGAATATAAAAAATACAATAAGTAAAAAAATTACTTCCAGCTCCACCCGACTTCAATAGACGTGTTTTAATTAATCGATTTGATCATTATTTCTTGCCTTTTTATACATCTGTTTTGTAAGATTTTTAAAGGAGGTTTTCCTTTTTTTTTGTTTTTTATTCAAGCAGCATTCCAAGCAAGCCAACTAACTAGATTTAAAGCCTGGTTAGATTTAGTTAGACCTAGTTTGACTGAAGTTTGATAAGTTAGAGTGATTAGATTAGCTAGGTGTGTATTGTAACGCAAAATATTATGAAGATTTTTGTTAAATGTGGTGTCTATGCCCGCGTACTGGCCGATATTGCGGTGGCGCGTTGACATGGTTTTGAATCATAAAGTTAACGACAGGTATATTAACTTTATGTTTTGAATTTACGTTTAAAAAGTTAAGATTCGATTTTCTACGGAGGACTCGGTGCGCGGCCATGGAGGCGCATCCTGGTTTTTATTATAATGTATTCGAATTCACTTGAAAAGAAAATATAAATAATAGTTTAAAGTTATTCATTGTTTTATTAAAGTAGCGCTCGCAAGAGCGTTACAAATGGTACGTCAATTGTTTACCAAATCTTAATTACTTTTATTTTTGACTATTTTAAAGAGCCGACTTTTGTAAGATTTACATATTTTTATTTTTAATCTTCAATCCCGAAATAATCCCGAGATTCCCGGGATTAGATATAAGGGCCGGAATCGAATTCCTCAGTGTGAACGTTAGTATATAAAAAGATTCACCTCGGAGAAGATAATTCCTGAAATCTACACGGAAAAAGAAAGTCCACACGAATATAATCTTTTTCTGGTTTAAATGTGTTTGTGTAGGTACCTAGTAGTTAACGCCTAAAGTGAACTACGAATTAACGCATACAAAAATAGTTGATAGTTAATACTTAGCTTCAATATTTATCAGAATTTTATTTAACATAGTTATATCGTTGTAATGATTTTTTGCGAACTTGCAACAGGGCGCTCAGTGGATTTTGGAACCCGAAAAAGTGACATCGTCGAGATAATTTCAAAATTTGTTAGTTCTAGTTATTTGTAACTCACGACGAGAACTCCCGTGTGCTAATTATTAGCACACGGGAGTTCTCGTCGTGTTCTCGTTCCCCTTTGGAAACGCAAAAAAAATATGATGTATGGCATAGTAATGCCAACATTTCTGTGTTAATAACTTATCCAATAAGGCAGAATTATCGAGTAAAAAAATATCTTTGATAAAACAGAAAACCTCAAATTTATCATAAACTATCGCGAGTAGAACTGCCAATCAACTCTTGAAATGTGAGTGTTTACTAAACTTATAATACTATGCTATCAGGTTTACAATCACTGATTTTGTTTAGGAGTAATAAAGGATTTACCATATTTTTTTAGTCATTTTATGCAATTTGGAAATTTGTCTAGAAAAAAATCTAGACATAATTATCACACGGGAGTTCTCGTCGTGAGTTATAAATAACTAGAACGAACAGATTTTGGAATTATCTCGACGATGTCACTTTTTCGGGTTCCAAAATCCACTGTGGGGCGCCATAGTGTGACTGTTCGCGAACTTTAGTTGGTAGGCACCCTAAAGTTTCTTCGTATTCTTATTTCAAGGTATATTTCAGGTTCTATTTGGAGGAGGCGTAGAAAAACTTTAGTACCAGCATTCAGTCCAAAAATAGTGGAGACCTTTGTGGACATATTCGCAAAGCAGAGCGAGATACTGACAGAACAGCTGACCAAGCGCGCCGGGCAGGGGAACTTCAGCGTCTGGCCTTTCGTGAGCACTTACACGCTAGATTCCATTTCTGGTAAGTACCACATTTTTTTTTTAAACTAGTGACTCCGGAGCTGTTGACTTTTCACCGATGTTCTATTATTTATTATACTAATAGCTCAAATTGTATGTTTTTTTTAAACAAATTACACAGAATAATTATTAGTTTTTTATATAGCAAAGGTATAATCTCCATTCTGCTGTAATGTTACTTTCACACATTTGTGAAGTCGAAGAGACTTAATTTTTTTATATTTTTTTACGCAACCGAAAATTCTGAAACTTTTTTCTATAATTAAGGGAGTTTATTTCTACGCATAAAAAAATATTCAGCCAAATTGATCGTTTTCGGACATTCCCCATTCCCCATTATTGACTGCAATTTTTTTTTTACAGAAACGGCGATGGGTGTGCAGTTAAATGCTCAGAGCAACCCCAACACACCGTTCCTGGTGTCCTTGAACCGGATACTGAATCTGATATGTGAGAGGATATTCCACCTGTGGCTGCAGCCTGACTGGATGTATGGGCTGTTCCCGAAGTACGCAGAGCATCAAAATTGTGTTGAACAATTGCACACGTTCACGGACGAGGTTAGTTTACGTTAAAACCTTTTGGTTTTGACACAGATCGTCATTTTCGCAAATGGTCATCGCGAAAGTCACTTTCGCAGAATGTAATTTTCGCAACTGGTCACTTTCACTTTTTCGTGATGACTATTCGCGAAAATGATGATCTGCTTCAAAATCGTTAAAAATAACTAGAAAAGCTAGTTATTTTTAACGATTTTGAAGCAATTAGATTTATATACAGTGTGTCCCAAAACTTTGCCACACTGTGGGAAAGTACCTTTTAAATATTGAAGATAGGAAATTTTACTAAAAGAAGACTTCATTTTATTTTTAAAAACGAAACTGCATTTAAAGATTTTTTAACCGACTTCAAAAACTTTGAAAAGGAGGAGGTTATCTATTCGTCGCGTATATTTTTTTGTTTTTTTATAATATGTATGTACACCGATTATTAACCGACTTCAAAAACTTTGAAAAGGAGGAGGTTATCTATTCGTCGCGTATATTTTTTTTGTTTTTTATATGTATGTACACCGATTACTCGAAGACGGCTGAACCAATTGAAATGATTCAAACGTTATAACATGAGGTTTGTTCCCAAGTTGGTCCCATTTTTTGAAATTTTGAAATCGGTTCAGTAGTGTTCAAGTAATCTTGAAAATACTGTCGTTTTCGAAACCATTTTATATGAATTGAGACCGATTTTCAACCATTTCTTTTTTATTTATGAACCGATTTAGACAATTTTTTTTTTGTTTCAAAGAAGACACCTTAAGAATGATACCATATTAATTTCATTGGTATTGGATTTTGGATTTTGAAGATACACGAGGGAACTCCTCAAAATCAAATAGGAACTGTACAGTGATTGAAATATTGGTAGGTTTATTATTGTCAAGGACGTTATGGACTAGAGTGGAACTGCGAAGACCCAACGGAACACCCGTGGATATTGAGTTACTCGGGGTATACCATTGAAAAATGTGAAACATTATACTTAACGTTTTATTTTATAACATCATCGCTTACATACCTACCACAAAAAAGTTTCAAATAAAAAGCTTTTTAAAAAAAAGTTAAACCTGAGGAGGTTATAACCTTAAAAAAAAAACAGCTCTTTAAAAAGTAATGTTCAAATCGATTAATTAAAACACGTCTATTGAAGTCGGGTGGGGCTTTTAGAATATAAACATCACAACAAGTAAAAAAAAATACTTCCAGCTCCACCCGACTTCAATAGACGTGTTTTAATTAATCGATTTGAACATTATTTCTTGCTTTTTATAGAGCTGTTTTTTTAAGGTTTTTGAAGGAGGTTTTACATTTTTTTTTTATTTTAAAAATCGCATACTATTATTGGTACAAATTGATACAATCCGTGATAATAAAAAAATTAAATAATTTCATGGTTTTACTTTTGTTTAAGATGCTGTGTCACTCAAGAAAAAAAAATCCTTATGAATTACCCTTTTGATTGGTATCGTAAAAATTTTTTTTTTTTTTGTTTTTTTTGGTGGGTTCGATTTCAAGGAAATTATTTTTTTAAGATCGAATTTTTCTAAAATCTTTGAATGCAGTTCCAATAATTTTTAAAAACAAAATAAGTCTTCTTTCAGTAAAATTTCCTATCTTCAATATTTAAGGTACATACTTTCCCTTCGTGTGGCAAAGTTTTGGGACAGCCTGTAATATAGTCGTGGACCTTTCGATTGAATTGCCAATCTTTTTAGTCATTCGATTAATAATACTTATCCCATAATAAAATATAGTCTTTTTCGGTGACGTCACTGTGACCAATTAACGGTGGACCAATTAACGGTACCCAGTATGATTTCTCTTCTCAAAACAATAAACATAATCTTTGATTAAAGGTAATACGGAAGAAGCGAGAGGAGCTGAGAATTGACACGGCGAGCAAAACAGAAGCGGACTCTGCTTATGGTGAGCTGAAAATCCGTTAGAGCGGTCTTACGCGGATTGCGGGTGCGGATCCGGATTCCGTCCGCATGCACTTTCCGCAAATGCTTTTTTCTGGCGTCCGGATAAAATAATACTAAAAAAAGAAAACTGCAGGCGGGCGGTATCCGCACACAATCGTTCTCGCATCCATGTAAGGTAGAAACCACCCTACATAAAAGTCGATTTACGGTAAATATGACTGATATCTCACTACTCAAAAACATGTGACCCACTCATTCCATTTTAACATTAAAAATGTTAAATAATATACTATAAAAAATAGCGAGTTGTATTTTTTCTTTGGCTCGCGCCAGATCAAATCTCGGACGGGAATCGAACCCGCGGCCTTTGGATGTCCGATCCAATGCTCTGACCGCTGAGCTACCGAGTCACTAGTGGCATTGTCGAATTTCTTTTAGTATATCCCACTCTTACGCTGCAAGCCAACGTTATTTCACCAATGCGAGGAATTACCTCGACGTTCAATGAAATATCTTACCAGATATTTTGCCAATTTATTAGAGAAATAGAGCTATAGGTTGGGAGTTACAAGTCGTGATAAAGTTTGGCCGCATGATGGAAACTGATCTGTAGGCTGTTTCTAACTAATATTGAGCTGGGGCAAACTGTCCTTACAAACCATTCCATATGGCCGCTGCCGCTGGCGGGTTATAGCGCTCTTTTCCCGGCTTCATTCTAAAAATTATAACTGTCCAGGTTTAGCTAATAGATCAAATGTGGTATCATTTTCGGATTAATCAATAATTTCGAATTCATTTCTCGTATAAAAAAAGCAATTTATGAAGCAGTTTCTTAAAAATTACACAATAACCAAAATTTTCAAAGTTCTTTTTTTATATTAGGTCTTACTTGGCACTTGTTTCAGTATCTTTATAAAAACTCCCTTAAAGAAGCGTTTTTCAGGTTAATTTGAAAAATAATTTTGTAACGCTAACTATATTTTATACAATTTAAGCCTAGCCCAAGTAGTTTAGATCCATTTTTTGCGGAGACATAGCTAGTCAAAAATAGGTATTTTTTCGCGAACTAAAAGTGTTTTTCGTTTCGTTAAACAAGCGAACAAACGAAGCGTTTTAGGTTTTTTGTTCATATTTTTTGTGATGGAGTTTCTATAAATGGCGGATTACCTTTGCGGATTACATAGAACTTGCATTAAAAATGAAAAGATTTTATTGTTTTAATGTTTTTATTAGGTAGTGTCACTTGTCAGTGCTTCTAACTTTATTTATTTTTAAACCTTAAAGCGCGGCCCAAGTAAGGTTACCATCTGACAGGCATTTTATGGTTTAGACAGGCGTGGGACTGACGCAAGGCTGAGACGGGTATTTTTTAATTTCGCGGATTAAACAACAGCAATAGATAACAAGATTAGTGGATGAAAATTACTAAAAATCGAATTACCAGCGTCTTGTGAAAGGTGGTCCATTAACAAAAACAATTCTTTGCAGATCTTGGCAACTATAAGACGAAGACTTTCCTCGACCACCTCATACATTTTTCCGGAAATGAGAACGGATACACAGATCTTGAGTTAAGAGAAGAAGTCCTGTCACTCACCATTGCGGCCACCGACACATCTGCAGTGACTATTGGATATGCTCTCAAGATGCTTGCCAAATACCCTGAAGTACAGAAACTGGCTTATGAGGAGTAAGTGAACTTTTCTTCTTATTCTTTCGTGTCTACTCACGCTCTAGTCTTCATTTGATTGACGAGTCTACTCTGGTATCTGGTATGGTTGTAATTAGCTAGTCTCTGATAGAGTAATATTATGCGACGAAATGAGACGAAACAAGGCAAGAAAACAGGGCTCCGCCATCGGCGCGTGGCGCGGATAGGGTTGCAATCTGACAGGCATTTGCCGCATTTGAAAGGCATTTTCAGCATAAAGAGGCGTGCCGCAGGGGCTTAGCTGAGACAGAATAGACAATCATTTTTTTTTAAATCGGGCATTTTTTGCATTCTATACAGGCATCCCCCCTTACGTAGATGGTGATTTCTAATAAATATTCAACAATATTTTAAGTGAAAGAAATGTTTAAGTATAAGATTTCTTATAATGTAATTCAATAACAATCCGTATCCAAGCAACTGTCCGACGTCAGGTATATTATGTCAATTTCCTAGAGACCTTCTGCTTCTTCAATTTTCCTCTAATCATTTTAAAATAAAACACAAATTGAAGTGAATTTGTTAAAGCGCTTTCCCTACCAAAAGTGGCGCCGCAGTCAAATTTTTTATTTAATATTGTAGTAATTCCAATACACAATTTTAATAAAACTTCTCGTGGAATTTTTAGGGCCCATAGTCTAGTATTGTTAGACGGTATCATTACATTCCCTCGTAGTTACTACTAGAAGTAGATAGCAAAACTGCTAAAAGTGGCCGTTTTTGACTTTGCTATATACTTCTACGAATGACTTCGAGGGAATGTAGTGAATTTCTTCTAAAAATACTAAACTATGAGCCCAAAAATTCCACGAGAAGTTTTATTAAAAATCTTTTGTATTAACAACTTTGTTCCAACTCGACATGACTATATAAAAACACTTCTCTTCAGTGGTTTTTTCTTAAAATCATACGATATCACTCGATTTTCCACCTAAAACTTAGCGTAAATAATTATATTCCCTGAACGTGTAAAAACCCCATAAATTTAGAGGAAAAGTGTTCGGCCTGTTGGTCCACGGGGACTATTTTCAACTAAACTCATATCTAAATAAATATTTTAGAGAGTGAGTTTACGATCTTTCGCACTGACGTTCATTGCACATTCGTAAGTTACGCACCCGTATGAGGTATCATTCTATCGTAAATATCGTGATCAATTATTGCAATATTTTTTTCATAAATCTTTATCATGTCGATGTCTTAATTACTTATTCCGAGTCCATATCGCGTGTTTTGCCCTACACAATCAACAAAACATTGTTTCGCGTAACAAAATCCTTATACTTTTTTTTGTTGTTGAATGTTGAGACGTTTTTGTTGATTGAGGGCAAAACACGCGCTATGGACCCGGCATTAAGTGTATGCAAAATAGGCATAAAATAAAGATAAATAGGCAAACTTATTAATTCAAATAGTTATAAAAAAACAAGTATATCAATTAAACATTATGATAAAGGATAACCCGGATCTATTAGAAATCATCAATATCAATGTCGTCGTTGACTTAACTTTGGCCAAAACGTGTTTTTTTTTTTCTTGAATATCTAATAAGTCGTACTCATTGATGAATTAGCATAAATGTTGTTAACCCAACAAGCAAAAAGTCATATAAGTTCTGACTTGTACGACAAAGTTGGATAGCAGTCTTATAATAGTAATGAGATGACTGCTAGGTCGTAAAGACGTCTTAAATTTAACTTTTTAGTCGTGCGATGAATACGTCATAATAAACTGGTCATAGCGACGACGTCAGCAAGACTAAATTATACGACGACTAAAACGTTTGTACGAAAATGCAATACTTAGTACTTAACGTTACAGTCCGTTAGACGTTTTCAACTGACCAAATTAGGTGTTTTGAAAACCTTAATACAATCTTTAAATGTAATGTAATGTATAGCAGTTGTATACACGTTTTTGGAGTGACGTTCAAAAACCATCACTATTTTGTTATTCAGCAGTCAATTTGAGACATTTAAGGGTCCCTGCACACGGGCGACATGCTACAACCACAAAACTCCGCCACTGACCTATTGACCGCACATGGTAAACGCCGGTGGTCGTCACACGCCACAAACCTCACACCTTTTATTTCCTTGTACCTACCTACTTTGATTTATTTTGCACTCAGATCGTAACAAAACCATGAACACGAGTCACTAACGAACTCAAATAAACGTTTTTGTCATTCAAAAACACCTGTATGACCACAATATAACGAAAGAGTCGTACAGTTTTGATGCAATTCTACTTTACGATGAAAGGTTCATAGTAGGTAATACGATTTTTGAATGAAGTTAACGAAGACATCTTGTGACTTTAGTATGACTATTAAACAACAATGTAGGTCGTATAAATGGGGTTTTATTCGAGCCTTTACGCGTTTAGCAAACGTTTGCGACCAGTAGTGGTAATAAGATAACGTTTGTACGACGTAAAATTATTAGTTGGGAAGCCCTCATGAGATCATAACCTCAAAATATGATAAATTACGAAATTACGGTTTATATGCAAAAAAGTGGAACCTGTTATAAGTTTGACCACATTCTTTGCGGAGGTTCTGATGACGATGTTGTTCAGTCAATTCAAGTCAATAAAAGATATCTTACGTTTTTAAAGAAAAAAAAGTGCGAAAATAAGTTCGTTAGAATAATATTGTATTGGGAAATATTTACGGCGCTATCTACTCCCGAAAAGTGAAATGAAATTTCCCATAGAGTCTACTAGTGCATAATAGTACATTATGATACAAGTTAGCTTAGGTTGCTCATTGCACACAAGGCTGTGGGTTGCAGCCCGAGCCGCAGGAGAGGGCGTAACTCAGCCGAGTGTGCAATAAGTAAGAGCTCACGAGTTTCATACGACGTTTTTCAACACATTTTCGAGGAAAAAACAAAGTAATTTACCACACAGCAACAAATACGACAAAAACAAAATATGATAATCATGATGGGAAAAGGCGCGCAAGTTTTTTTTTTGTTTTTTTCACTTGCCCAATGCAAGAATATTTTGCGCACAAAGGGGTTAGTGAGCATACAGCCTCTTCAAAATTAAAAATTTAAGTGATAAAATGCAAATATTATAATATTTTATAACAAAATATTGCAGAATAATTTGATAATAATAAATATTTGTTTGACTTAATTAAGGACTTAAACATTTATTTATTCCAAAAATGAATATGAATTTTCAGCGGCATAAAACCTCTTTGTTGTTACTAAAAAAATAACTGTATTACCCGGTTAAATTGGGAATGCTCTGTTTACTCGCATAGAACTTGAAGTAAGGTACCTATTTAACTTTGTAGGAATAATTCTATAACCAACCTAGTGTTTTATATATTATTGCACGCGTTTGTTATAGTTTAGTTTATGGCCCCCTAAAAGCGATGTATTCGGGCTCACTTTACGAGCAAGTGTGTTGAAAAATATATATCGAGTACTTTTAGGCTGCCTATAAAAAAGGAAAACACATAATGTCTCGATTTTGGGTTTAAGAAACAAGAACTGTGTCAAAAAGCATTACCATTCAAACACCACTGAAACACGATTTTGATGTTAATATTAGCAGACTTGACCCCCAGAACTGACTGCGTGGATCGGCCTTGTCAGTGTTCTAATAACCTGCCGACACCGAGGTCAGATAATTGACATACATAATAGGGAATATGCATCAATTTTTTTTTAATCAAAATCAAAAGTATGTATAATGCTTTAGAAAATCATTTGTAATATTAAAACTTTTTTCTTGCCTTTTTTCTCGTGATATAGTTACTTGAAGTTAGCACGCAGAAGCAGCCGTCGAAAACGCTTCATACAAAACGGACATGATATATGACGTCACATGTCACGTTTCAGGCGCGCGTTTACTGTGGAGTTAGCCAAGAATTTTCAATTATTATCAATTATCTCCCTAAATTTTGCGTTTAAGTACATATGTGCCATACAAAAAATATTTCTTATTCGAAATTCTATCTGACTGTTAAGTTCATTATATTTGAAAGTGAAAAAAAATATCGTTATTTTTCCCTGATTTCATCGTGTGATAAAACTAAAATAATACTTTTTTTTATTTATCAAAATCGGTGACTTATGCATATTTCCTATTGGCTTAAAAATAAGATGTCAAACTTACCACCATCGTAGGTAGGTTAGGTATAGACAGTGGAAGAATTTTGGTAAAAACAAAGACGAGAACGTTGGCACTATGCTTTGTAAACAAATTATTGAATTATTTTGGTGTTAGAAATACCTAAAGATTATGCCGTTATGCCGTTTTGCTCCTGGGTGTAATTCCATGTCTCAAGAAGAGAATCTTGCTTCAGATGTTTGTTTTTACCCAAAATGAAAAACTCTGCCATTATGTGATGTCACACTTCCACATAGAGATTATTAACATGAGGAAATGAAATTCCCATTGACACGTCATAAAAACATACTTGTACCTAATAACAAGAAGTCATACAGACACAATAGTTGGATTAAGATTCAATACGGTATCTAAGTAGGTATTTTTATTAGTTTTCAACACACTTGCTCGTAAAGTGAGCCCTAATGCATCGTTTTTAGGGCCATAAACCGAGGTATAACAAACGCGTGCAATAATATATAAAACACTAGTTGGTTATAGAATTATCCCTACAAAGCTAAATAGGTACCTCACTGCAAGTTATATGCGAGTAAACAGAGCATTCCCAATTTAACCGGGTAATACAGTTATTTTTTTTAGTAACAAACAACAAAGAGGTTTTATGCCGCTGAAAATTCATATACATTTTTGGAATAAATAAACGTGTAAGTCCTTAATTAAATCAAACAAATATGTATTATAAACGAAGGGGGGTCACAGTCATGAGTCACATGAGGACATCTTCTTAAAAATTTACAAAATAAAAAACCAACGGTATTATTATTAGGACCCCCTCTAAAATTTCAGGCTGCAACCGCGCCTGTAGATAAGATAACCCAGTACATTGCGAGTAGAATAGAAGGTTTTATGAAGCTTTATTAATTTAAATACCTTTGTTTATTTTTAGAATATACGATGTCTTCGGAGATTCAGATCGCATGTTGGTGAAAGAAGATTTGCAGCAACTCAAGTATTTAGAGAGAGTTGTTAAGGAGACACTGAGGCTCTTTCCTCCAGGGCCCTTCATCATCAGAAAAGTTGAAGAAACTTTAAAATTACGTAAGTATTATTGCTCTGCTTCAGCTTGGGCAAAAATTATTTCGTATGTCCGTCCGGCGGATGTCTGTCCGTTTGTTCTCCTCTACATGACGCATTTCTCAACCGATTCTCAAGAAATTTTGTGAGCAGGATCGATAATTTTATTTATTTTTTTAGAAGACGCAAAAGCACAAAAGTTAAGCACTCAAAACATTTCTGGCCAATATTCGAAATTTGAAAAGAATTATGGTGGTGACTTTATTACAGAACCTAGGATTGTGTTCATTATTTGCACTGTATAGATACTTAATGAAGTAAAAAAAACTCATACTATCTAACTTGTGTTATTAAAAAAAACATAAAATGTAAGTTACTTTTTAACGCGAGGTCTACAGCTCGTGGAGCTACTAGTGGATATTTCATATTTTGTTTCTATGCGCGTTGTTATAAATCTTTATTTTAATTATTTATATATTTTTATATCCACCCGCGACCTCGTCTGCTTTTTTATATAACAGTACTTTTTTCTGGATGATGAACAAAATGTACGTTTAAGTCTAAATTATTTACCAAAGTACCAATATAACATAACAAGGAATAGGTTTCGCATACAATGTTTCAGGAGACCTTTGACGTTTGTTCACGTGGTTTTTAAAAGTTTAATTTCCTTATATTGCTTAATAACTTATTTTTTTCCTACAGCGACCGGTAGGGAGATACCAGCAGGCTCTGGTGTGGTGGTATCCATCTGGGGGATCCATCGGGACCCCAAGTACTGGGGGCCCGACGCCGAGGAGTTCGACCCCGACCGCTTCCTGCCAGAGAGGTTCAACCTGAAACATGCCTGCAGCTATATACCTTTCAGTTCAGGACCCAGAAATTGCATAGGTAAGTAATTATAATATATTGACGACAAAGGGGATGGTCCAAAAAACCCAGAATTTTACAAGACCTATGGACGAAAGACCGAAAATTAAAAAGTCGAATGGTTGTTCGACCGTAAGTTTAAAATCACGATAGGACATTTTACCTAAAAGGCTAAATCCCAAAGCTTAAAAAACCGAAGGTTAATAATTGAGGGTTACACGCCAGCGGTTGGTCCCTGGCACTTTGCCGGCAGCTGCAGCAGCACGCTCGCTTCGCTCGCTCAGCTCGTGCGTTGTTGGTCGCAATGGAACCTAACCACCTCCTCGCTCGCTACGCTTGCACGTCGTCACACATAATAGACTAAACAGACTTTCAGGATTTTGTCTAACGGATATCGACTTTTAGGATTTTCGGTATTTTGTACATAGGTGTTTTGTGCGTCGATATTTCGGCCTTATGTGTTATTTTTCGGCATTTTATATACCCAAATTTGGTGAGGCTTGAAATAATTTGGCTTGATTTAAGTAGCACTTGAAAAGAAGAACTTGGCGAACGTATAGAAAGTTGGCCATTTTAGAGAAAACATTTATTAAACTCCGTGGATTAATGGTTGCGCTAAGAATATTGAATTCAAGAAAATTTTCCCTTCGCAGGTTACCAATACGGCTTGATGTCCGTCAAGACAGCTCTTTCAGCCATCCTAAGGAAATTCATAATCGTGCCAGATCTAGGGAAGAGTGATATTACGTTCACCAGGGATAAACTAGATATTATGATGAAAGACGTAGACGGCTACCAAATTGGCTTACAACTAAGGAAACCACAAACAAATTATAATACGTTATAAGAAAGTGGTTACATTTAGTGTTTAAGTACCAGTGTTTTCCATCACCTCTTGAAAATTCCTATAATTATTGTTAATATGTGATGTATGACCGTAGAATGCTTTTAAAATATTTGAGAATACTTGAAGACCCTGAGGTCTTACGGATTACTTAGAGTAGACTAACTTAGGTAGTCTGAGGACACCTATTAATTTATTTTAATTTATTATTGTGCATCCACAGTCCACACCAGTTTGCAGGAAGTTACTTTTTGTTATATTTTGTTAATTTATGTTATTGGCGATGTGGACACGATGAGCAACATGCAGCAAATACCCTAATACCTACGTAACAAATAGTTTTGTAGGAGGAACAGGGGACTTCGAATCCTTGATTTTGTCTACTTTCCATTTCCATAGGGATTTTTCATTTCCCTCGACTGTATTGTTTCCTTTATTTAGTCATCTCTGTAAAATGTGTGTAGAAAATATTTTTGTAGATAAGATGTCATTTTATGAACGATTGGTAGGGTACCCACTGGGTATCTAATTAAGAACGATAATAATTTTGTATTTTTATTTTTCTCATTGGATCTGTTGGTAATGAATATTTTTAAACTTTGGGAAATGTGAAACAATCGTTTTTAAAATATGTTAGTTTTAATTAAAATTTATTTACAGCTAATTTCTCTACAATTTTTATAATTTTTCATCTGATTTGTACCACTTAAATAAGCCAACGGGCATGCAGTGTGTATAAATGTTTGTCAAAATGAGTAGTTATATAACGTATTATAACAAATGTTCTTCAAAATTCTCAATTTTTTTTCTCATACATTTTGTAGCAAAATATTGCCTACCTACTGTTACAGAATGTTATCGTGTTACACAATGTTATATAACGTTATATAACTGCTGTGTAAGAGCACCTTAACGTAGCCGCGTTGTGTTGTCTTGTGACCTATTTACTAAAGAAGTGCTTTTCTAAAGCTGTTTCCTTGCTAGTTAACTTTAAAGTAGCTTTAATAGCACTTTATTTGCCTCACTTTTATACCTAATACTGAACGCAGCCCACACTGTGAATAATAAACAACTGTGATGGACCATAGAGAAGTTTTGGCGTATTAATTTTCAGTGGGTGTTACCAAAGTAATAAGTTAAATAAGAATTGTTGTTTTAATTGTAAGTGATTGGTTGAAAGAATAAAAAAGAGACTGTATTTAAAATATAATAAGTGTTTTTTTCATCACCCATTAACCTAAATCCTAATGACGGAAAAAAATTGAAAATAGGGAAATAAAAATCGGATGCAAAAGCACACAAAAGTAAGAATTGGTGTTTTTTTTTTATTTAGTTAAACTAACGGTTAGCTAATTTGTTTATTAATCTTACAAATTCAAGTAACCTATTCTTTAGAAAGGAGGTTTTATATATTTTTTTAAATAAATATGAAAAACTTAATGAATTAGAGAAAAAGAGACATACTACAAAGTGTATAGTAGCTACGAGGGGAGGTCAAAAAGTTCGCGGAATGGAGGGCGAAAGGATGTTTTTTTACTTGCATTAGTTGTGACACTCATTAAGAGTATATTATATCCAAAGTTTTATAAGTGAAGGCTTAACAAACAAACAAACGGACTTTCGCATTTATAATATTAGTGATGATAGCAAGTATAGTAAGAATTAACTCACAATTTTTTTTTCTTTGTAACGTATAGAGTCAGTAATAATTACTGAAGTATAAACAAGAATTTGAATTGTAGACACAACTGGAGAGTTGACCAGCTATCCTGATATCAGAATGACTGGTCAATTTGAAGTCCTTTATTTTGTTTCAAAGTTAGGTAGCAATTATTACAGCCAACCAGCCATTCTGCCGCTCACAAGAAATCCGTCCCATTCTTATAACTAGACTTCCAGATCGAGATCTACGAAGCGTAAAGAAATATAGAGAAGATAAGGGCTAGTACACGTAGTTATTTATTAATTTAACATTGATATATCGAAGGACATTTAATAAACTATTAAAATAATAGTTTTTCGAGAATTTCGCAAGAATCGGTTAAGGCCCTCAGAGGTATTTCAATAAGTTATTAATAGAAAAAGAATATAATAATGTTTTATCTACACTCACAACGTAATGTTCCAAATATGAATTCAAAAAAGGTAATATAAATACGTACTTTATCTTCGTGGATAGGTAAAATAAAAAAAAATACTCATTACGATGCAGTCAACTGCATCATAAAATAACTTTTTTTCTCATTACGATACAGGGCAAATCCAAAAAGAAGGCAGTGCCGTGATATTAAAAAAAAACAACGATATTTTCCCACATACTTTCCATGATTAAAATGCACTCTATGGTCATCGATGACTTAGTGCGATTAGTTTGTTGGAATGCACTCATCTCATTTTTTTTCTAATGGAATGCGCGCCATTTTTAAAGCATTTCAAAAAAGTTTTGATTTCAATTTTTACATTTTGTTATTGGTACTTACTGAATTTTGTAGGTTTTTTATTCTTGCTTTTAAAATGTGAAAAAATTAAACTCTGCCCGATATTTTAGATGCAGCTAAGGAAATGACTTATTACAAGGTAGGTAGGTACAGCTAATACAAACAAAGTCTCTCTTTCTTTTCTAACGTTGATCTTTTATTTAATAGGTTCAATCCCAAATGTATGAGTGTAGATAAAGTAGTGTATGAAACTGCACATAACTAGGTATTAAAACACTCGTGTGATACTATTAAAAACCTCGCCTACGGCTCGGTTTTTAAACACACACTCGTGTTTTAATACCCCTCTTTATGTGTCAGTTTCATAAACTACTATTACGTGGACTTATTAGGGCCCATGTTCTAGTATTTTTAGAAGGTATCACTACATGCCCTCGTAGTCATTCGTAGAAGTAGATAGCAAATGTGTCAAAAACTGCCACTTTTAGCAGTTTTGTAATCTACTTCTAGCAGCGACTACGAGGGATTGTAACGATACCGTCTAAAAATACTAAGAGTGTGGGCCTTCGATCGTGGGCCCTAAAAATTCCACGTAAAACACTATTAAAATTGTGTATTAGAATTATAATATGAATAAACTTCACCGCGGCACCACTTTTACTCAGGGTGCCACCTTAAGAAATGCGACCTGTAGAGGAGAACAAACAGCACCGGAAAGCCGTATTACTAAAATACGTTTTTTTACATATCTCCGCCATGGCTCAACAAAAAAATCTTATAATTTTTGAACCTGCTCACAAAACACGACGATCGATTGAGAAATGTAACCTGCCCCCCCAACTCAAATGGCCAAACATCCAATTCGTTTGAACGCTACGCTCACTATTAAAACTTTAAAATAAGCAGTAAACTATAAAATTACGTGCCTTAAGCTTAACAGTTCCATACCATAACATCGAAGTCTGTGATTTACATAAGTTTGCGACATGTGATTAATATATAAAAGAAGATACTGATTGGTGACTCACATTTCAACGCACAGCCCAAACCACTCGCTGGGTTTAGTGACTCCAAATTTGGCACCTAGGGTCCTTATAAGGTCTAGTAAAAAGTAAAAATCGCTAAATTTATAATTTAGGCTTATAGATGGAAATCTAACGCATTCTTTATCGTTATTGTTAGTATTTCAGCTCCTGTGGGGATTAAATGGGGTAAATAAACCTAAATATCGATATGAATGTCGTTATTTGGGTTTTCTGGGATGACGATTGCGAAAAAAACAATTATTTTTAAGTCCAACACGGTGGACATCATTCAACCCCTTTATGGGAGAAGTCGGGGTTCAAAAAGGGGTAAGTTATCATTAAAATCGTTATGGAAATCGTTCTTAGGGTTTTAAGGGATGGTGGTTGCGAAAATGATATTTATTTTGAAGTCCAACACGGTAGATATGATTCAGCCGCAAAAAAAAAATGAAATAGGGACTCATTTTTTTGTTATGGGGTCGGGGACAGGAAGGGGTATGGGAGAATGAGAGGGAGAACGGAAACGGGACCAAACGGGTTTGGGAACGGGAACAGGAAAGGGTAAAAAAACGGGAACGGGTTACAAATATCTCTGGACCCATTTCTGATTATTGTAATAAACTAGCTTCCGCCCGCAACTTCGTCCGCGTGGATATTAGAGAAAATCCTAAGGGAACCTTCAACCAGGATCCGATTAGCCGTTTTTACACCTGATCCTGGTTGGAGGTTCCTTAAGGATTTTCTCTAACATCCACGCGGAAGAAGTCGCGGGCGGAAGCTAGTTGCACATATTTAAGAATACTGCAATATGTGTGTCAAATTAAAAGGCTTATTGTAAGGATTTCAAATAATTCCACCGTATCGTATCTGGAGGAGCCCATAGTATTGGTATGTTTTGAAAATGTTTTTTGGTTTAATTTAAAACAAGAGACTAAAATGGTAAATGTGGTATATTTTAGAATCGTCTTAGAAAACCCTTTCAATTTTAACACACGATGTAGGTGTTTAATAATATAAAATTAAACATTAATATTTGTCATTTTCTATACGGCCACACTGATGCCTTTGTTCTGGCAACACAGAATTTTTTGTCTCTCTCTAAAATTGATGGTGATAATCGTAAGTGCTTCTGTAACATTTTATTTAATTAATGTCGCAATAAAGGGCATTTTAAAAGTTCGACCGCATTTTATTGTACATGCGGTTTGTGGTCCTTCGAAAATTAATAAGAATCAGCGAAAGTGGTGTTATTTTAATATTTGTGATTCGTGATAAATCTGCATATTCATAGTTCGCGTGCCTACCCCCAATCATTTTTCGATAAAAAATCGGCACGGGAAAGGATTTCCGTTCCGGCGGGCGCAAGTGATTGACAGATCTGCGGTGCTGCCAACATAATAGCTCGTCTCGCTGCATTCGGTTGCATCCTCGTCGCATCCATAACTGCGCAAGGTCGCCTGTCCGTCACTTCCTTGTATGTGGGCGGGTCGCAGGCTGTCAACTCAACTGTGCTGTGTCTGTGCAATGTACTCTATGGTCTGTGCTGTGTCAACTTCCTGCACAGAGTTCCTGTCACTTCACTTCTACGGTTCACGACGTCACGAAATTCCACGAGATTTTTTGCCGGCAATAGCGGCAGGTTTTTATAGTAAAACTTATTTGTAAAAGTGCATTTCCTAGTATTTCGAATAAACATCCACTACTATTTACGTGGAGTCAAACTTCTAGCAAAGCAAAGGAGTGCCAAGCGGTATTTCACACGGCTATAGCGTGTTCCACTTTCCCTGTGCGCGTGGTGTTCATAAGATGGCGGCCAAGGAAGATGAAAAGGAAAAGCTGAAAAGATTGCTACTTTCACGTTCCCAGCTGAAAGGCATGGTGACTAGAATAGCCAACTACGTAAACGACCCAATTAATCTGACAACGGCAAACACCGAGATGCTTGAAGCGCGCAAGGAAAAATTGATTGAGACTTTCAAATCTTATGAACAAATTCAACTTGATATTTTGGCTCTCGATGAGAAAGATTCCGAAAATATGTCAATCCTTGAAGAAAAGTATTTCAGTGTCATTTCGAAACTAAACATTACTCTCAAAAATTGCAATGCGCATGAGAAGAAGCAGTGTAGCAACATTGCAACATCAAAATTGCCAAACATTGAGGTTCCATTCTTTGATGGTAAGAACTTCACTGAGTACACCCCATTTATGGACATGTTCACCGCTGTTATACATAATAACAACTCACTCTCGGATGTTCAACGGCTATTTTACTTAAGAAAATTCTTAATGGGTGAAGCCCTATCTGTAATAATTAACTTACCTATTGTTAATGAATCTTATAGGGAGGCGCTTGATCTGCTGAAGAAGAGATTTGACAACAAAGCACGGATTATAACGCATCACATCAACAAAATTTTAGAGTTGCCTTCAATGCAAAAAGGTACAGCGGCCTCTATAAGGACGTTCATTTCTGAGGTGCAACAACAATTATATGCACTCAAGAATTTACAACAACCTATACATAATTGGGACATGCTACTCATTTCTATTTTACAGAAGAAGTTAGATCTATATACTAACAGAGCATATCAATTAGACCGTGACTCGAATTCACTACCGACGATGGAGGAATTCATATCATTTTTGGAAAAGCGCGCTATAGCACTAGAAGATAGTCACACTAGTAATACAGATGTAAAGAGGCCTTATGCCAATAAAGTAGCTAATTTAGCTGCGAAAAATGTTTCATGTTCCTACTGTGCTGCTCTCAACCATGCTATTTATGGTTGCCCAACTTTCAAAACGGCCGCTATAGATGACCGTATTGGGTTTGTCAAGAAGCATAACATGTGCAGTATTTGTTTAAAAATTCACAATGGTAAGTGTAAATTTAACTTCTTATGTAAAGTGTGTAAGGCAAAGCATAATACTCTTCTCCATAAAGATAGTATTGAGAACGCAGAGCCGGCAGTGGCCATGCATTCAAATACCACTTCGATAAATATTTTGCTTCCTACTATAAAGGTAAAATTAGTTGATTGTCATGGCCGTGATATTGTTGTCAAAGCTCTTCTGGATACAGGCAGCCAAGCTTCCTTTGCAACTGACCAATTAATTGATAAATTAGGTATAAAACCAAAATGTCAAAATTCCAATATTGTAAGCATTGGTAATAAAAACAATAAAATAAATAAATATGTAAACATCACAGTGCATTCTCCCCTTCATAATGTGCAATTAAATGTCAAATGTAATGTTATCCATTCCATTACATCCCGGCTGCCGCAGAATGAGATTGATATTTCAAATTTAAATATTCCTCTTCATATTAAGCTTGCTGACGCTGACTTCAACACTCCATCTGAAATATCACTCTTGTTCGGTGCAGACATCTATTTTAACATTTTACTTGATGGACATTTGAAACTTCAAAACGGTCTTGTGCTACAAAACACATTATTTGGTTATATTGTTGGTGGTAATGTTAATATGAACTTGCCTCGGCCAAATAACTTTGTGACAAATTTTGCAATAAATGACCATAAGAAGTTAGAGGATGTAATGGAACGATTTTGGCTTGCTGAAGCTCCTCCTCAACCTGTTGCTAAAGTACCTATAGAACATCAAAAGGTTGAAGAGATTTTTCAAAATTCAGTAATTCTCAGTGAAAATAAATTTCAAGTTGACATACCATTAACTAATGACTTAAATGATTTACAGATTGGGGACTCATTTTCAGTTGCCTTTCAGAGATTTCTCTCTTTAGAGAAGAAATTTAAGCAAAATCCAATGTATTTAGAGCTGTATAAGAAGTTTATAGATGAGTATGTATCGCTGGGGCATGCCAAAGCAGTGGACATTGGTGAGTACGACATCCAAAATGGACCAGTATATTTTTTGGCTCATCATGCTGTATTAAATGATAAAAGCCCTACAACAAAATTGCGTGTAGTCTTCGATGGTGGGATGAAATCCTTAGAGGGAAAGTCATTAAATGACCTTATGTTGAACGGCCCAGTCGTACAGAGTGAACTTTTTGATATTCTTCTTTTGTGGAGAACCTTTATGTATACATTAACATGTGACATCACTAAGATGTTTCGTTGCATTAACATAAATCCATTACAAACTAGTTTACAAAACATTCTCTGGCGCGATGACCCCAATAAGGGACTTACCTGCTTACAATTACAAACAGTCACTTATGGCTTAAGGGCTTCCACCTTCTTGGCCACTCGTTGCTTAATAGAGCTGGCTCTTCGCTATAGGGAGCGGTTTCCACTTGCCTCACAGGCGATGCTATCAAGTACTTATACAGATGACATAATTTGTGGAGCCGACAAGAAGGAGCAATTAGAACAATTAAAATGTGAACTAATCAACTTACTCCTTCTTGGTGGTTTCTCACTGCACAAGTGGGCATCAAACTATATGCCAGTTCTTGATGACTTACCCGATAGTAAAAAATACTTTGAAAACCTTGATATTGACGGGGGGGATAAAATAGTAAAAACTTTAGGTTTGCAATGTGATGTGTTAAGGGATCAACTGATATTTAAGGGTCCAGATACAGATATTTATGAAATTAATACTAAAAGAAAAATATTAAGCTATATAGGTAAGATTTTTGACCCATTAGGTCTCATCGGTCCAATAATAGTTATTGCTAAGTTGTTTATGCAAACTTTGTGGTCTATGAATGTAAACTGGGACACTATATTGATCCAAAACCATTTAAAGATTTGGCAATTTTTTTTAATTGATTTAAAGGAAATGGATGTTTTAACCATTCCAAGGGGAGTTAGTTCAAATATAATAGTATCTGTTGAACTAGTGGGGTATGCGGATGCTTCTATAAAGGCATTAGGATGCTGTTTATATTTAAGAATCCATAATTCTGATGGAACAGTGTCTAATAACTTGCTATGCTCCAAATCAAAAGTGGCTCCTCTTAAAAAGTCTGTAACAATACCACGTTTGGAATTAAATAGTAGTTTACTTTTGTCACAGGTTGCAGATAGAGTATACAATGTTTATAAACAAAAGTTCAAGAATTTAAGGGTCTGGCTCTATAGTGACTCTCAGATTGTTTTGGCATGGATAGCATCTGGTAATGTTAAATCAAATTCGTATGTTTCAAGTAGAGTTCAGCAGATAAATAACCTAACAAAAGAATTTTTTTGGACACATGTTAATACAAAAAGCAATCCTGCTGACTTGCTATCAAGAGGCTGTCCTCCTCAAAAGTTAAAATGTAATCAACTGTGGTGGCTTGGCCCCCCGGAGCTATCTGATCCAAAATTTAAACACTCTGTAGCTGATATTAAACAGCCTCTGCCTGTACCTAGTGACAGTGAGGAAGCTGATTCATTTTGTGGTATAGTCAAATGTGACATTAGTGAAGACACTACTGAAAACTTTGTAATTAAACTTATTAAGAAATTCTCTAATATCATTAGGCTTCAAAGAGTTGTAGCTTACATGTTGCGTTTTTACAATAACTCTAAAGCAAAAAATATGAAAATCTTTGGTTCATTAACACCAGTTGAGCTCAATAATGCCATGACTATACTTATAAAAGGTGTTCAAAGATTTCATTTTGAATATGAAATAGAATCTATTAATAAAGGTTCTATAATTAAAACGAATTTGTCTAATCTTCATCCGTTTATAGATAAATATGGTATCCTTCGTGTTGGAGGTCGCCTTCAAAATGCTGAAAACATTTCCTATGAAAAAATTCATCCAATAATACTGCCGAAGGCATCTCACTTTACATATATAATTATACACAAGGAGCATCTGCGCCTCCTCCATGCTGGTGCTAAATTGGTTCTTAGCTCTCTATCGCAAAGATTTTGGCTTATTAGTGGCATACGGGAAGTCAAAAAGGTGGTCAACAAATGTATTAAATGTGCTAAACTTAAAGCTACAGCTTCTATGCAACTTATGGGTTCGCTACCTGTAGATAGAATATCTCCAACAAGGCCTTTTGAAATAACAGGAATCGACTATTGTGGTGCGTTCAACGTAAAGGTATCAAGAATGAGAAAACCTATTACTACCAAGGGCTACATTGCAATTTTTGTTTGTTTTTCGACAAAGGCAATACACATGGAGCTTGTCAGCGACCAAACCACTGAAGCTTTTTTGGCATGCCTCAAGCGGTTCTTCTCAAGGAGGGGAATGCCTGTTAGAATTTATTGTGATAATGCCAAAACATTTAAAGGGGCACAGAATGAATTAAATAAACTTTATGAATTGGTTTCATCTCAGTCTCATGTAGACGAAGTGGAAAACTATTGTGCTTCTAATTATGTACAATTTAAGTTTATACCTGCATACTCACCTGAGTTTGGGGGCTTATGGGAAGCGGGGGTCAAGAGTTTTAAATACCACTTTAAAAGGATAGTTGGGAACATTGCTTTAACATTTGAAGGTCTATATACAGTTGTTACAGAAATTGAAGCGATATTAAATTCCAGACCTCTGCTCCCCATAAGCTCAGATATTTCCAGTTATGATTATCTTACGCCGGGGCACTTCCTCATAGGTATCCCTATGATGAGTTACCCGGAAGTTGATCTTTCAAATAAATATATTGACAGATTAAAGTTTTGGCAAATGTTGTCCAAAATTAAACAAGATTTGTGGAAAGTCTGGTCAAGGGATTATCTTACACAGTTACAAAGTAGACCGAAATGGAAACAGTCACATCCTAATTTAAAAGAGGGTGATTTAGTAATTGTTCGCTGTGATAATACTACACCTTTAAACTGGCCTATGGCGAGGATTGTTAAGACCATCCCTGGTCCAGATGGAAGGGTTAGGGTAGCTGAAATAAGAATGTCAAATAATAAAAAATATGTAAGATCTTTCAGAAAATTGTGTCCATTGCCACTTTAAACAGCTACGTACTCAGCCACCCGTCTGGATAAATGTGTTTTTATTTCATTAAAGTATTAAGTTTCTACCTACTTAAAAAATTGTAGATGTGTATCTACTTTCTCTCGTATGCTCTGTGTATGTGTACTTTAACAGTATAATAAAATTTATAACTTTAACTTTTATATAACTTAAACTTATAACTTTAGCGACTAAAACAATGCTAAGAAAAAATTTGTTCACTTAAGAAGCCTATTATAGTTATGTTTAAATATTAAAATTGTGTAACCTGGCCTGGCCCAACTATGTTTAATAATATAAAATTAAACATTAATATTTGTCATTTTCTATACGGCCACACTGATGCCTTTGTTCTGGCAACACAGAATTTTTTGTCTCTCTCTAAAATTGATGGTGATAATCGTAAGTGCTTCTGTAACATTTTATTTAATTAATGTCGCAATAAAGGGCATTTTAAAAGTTCGACCGCATTTTATTGTACAGTAGGTAATTTTTTCCCATTAAAAAAAATATGAAGTCATAACTCCTCTCCTAAGGTTTTTTTAATACCGCCTGTGGGTCGAATAAAATGTTTTGAACTCAAGTGGTACCTATACGTGTGCCAAACTGCTATCCTGTCGATCTAAGAACCTCCTCCTTTTTACGAAGTCGGTTAAAAAGCTCTTAGTATTTGAATTTGGACTTTGAACTTTACTAACATCAGTTTTATTATATTGACTTGTAACAGGTATTTTAAAATTTACATTTTAATTGCCTGCCCACTCACAGACCATACAACAAACACTACGTATGACATTCATGACGTAGAATACGACCTCATTTGAACTGTAGGGAAAACAATGCAAATAACCATACAACCTCGAGGTACTTCTCAAGTGTGTATCAATTACGGGTCAAAGTGCGATTGTGACGTCAGTATGTTGTCGTAAAATAATTATATTATCCTCATTATCCTACAATTAGCCCCTTGTCCTTCCGATGTACACCTACTTGACCTCCGATTTTACCCTTAGCGTTACACGTTAGCTATTCAAAAACTTAAACTAGTGGCTCCGTGAGCTGCAGACCTTGCGTTAAAAAGTAGCTCAAATTTAATGTTTTTTTAAAAACAAATAACACAGAATAGATATTAGTTTTTTCAACTAATAAATCTATACTGTGCAAATAATATACGCAGTCCTAGGTTCTGTCAAAGTCACAACCTTATTTGTTTTCAAATTTCGAATAATTGGCCAGAAATGTTTTGATTGATGCACTTTTGAGTCTTCTAAAAATAAAAAACCCATAGACATAGAAAAATTTCCGCAGGTTGCAACGCTGAAAAAAAGTTTTGTTACATTTTTGATCATTTTTCGAAACGGCTGAAATATGTTTTTCATCCGCCAGTTCGAAAAATTTCGAAAAACTGGCTTGACTGAATAATTATATATATTATCAAACCTGCTCACAAAATTTTACGAGAATCGGTTGAGAAATGCGACCTGTAGAGGCTGTAGAGGAGAACAAATGACAGCTGGAAAGACAGCCGGAAAGACATACGAAAGAATTTTTGCCCAAGCTGAAACGGAGAAGCTTCGCTCGCGCTTCGCGATCGCTCGGTCAATAATTTCACCAACAAAAAAAAATTACCGCTCTAAGACTCCGTTTGCAAATAAACAGCCCACAGCCCTTGCAGAGGTTCTTATTAGTTCTCAAGGTCTACTCAAACATTTGCGAACCAAAGGCGATAAGACTAAACATTTTGACCTTCAAGGTGCTTGTATCTTGTAATTAGCATAAACTGAATAAAGTTTAGTCACCACTTTTTGTTATTTTTTTACTTTTACCTGTTTTGTTTGCGGTCAAATGTCTTTGTGCGCTCACAAGTTCACAACACAACACAACTGCGTAGTCGAACTGAGAAATAATTTTCCTAGACTTTTTTAGATCTTTTGTGTTGATGTTATTTGATTTATAATTATTTTGTGACGGTATTAATTTTTTTGCTTTATATTATGCACAAAAGAGGCAGAAACACGTAGGTATGTTACCTACGCACGCACGGATTGAGATCGCAAAATCTCACAAACTTTGTACAAAATAAAGGAAAACTACAACGAAAAAACAATTAAAACATCAGCATTTTTTGCTGTTTTCGTAGTTTGTAGATGAGGGGTTTTTTGATACAAGTCTCATGAAAGTCAAAAGCTACGACATCAGTTTCAAAATCAGGTCGTGCCATGTTTATCAAAACTTACAAGTCTACAAAGTATACCTTTACTTTACAAGAAAAAAATTACAAGTTCATGTAAATTATGTTGTTTCCAAATAGCTAGCTAAATAATTTATGCAAGACACTTGTAAAAATCGTAAGACGGAATGGAGAGTCGCCGGACACCACAGGATTTTTTTAATTTTCCATGGAGTTTTTTTACAAGCTGTAAGTTTTTTTTACAAGTTGTGATTTTTTGACTATCGAAATCACTAATACAAGGTTGAAAACATATTTGTACAATCACCCTTGTAGCGTGTAATTTCACATATTTTGATAAACAAATTTGTGGAATAGTGATTTTCATAAGGAAAATCCTTGTTTATACATACAAGATTTGAAAGTTTTGATAAACATAGTAGAGACCTTGCACAGACAGAATACATAATAGGCATTGAGAAGAACTGGGAAGAAACTCAGCAATCTCAGCATGTATTTGTTATTTTTACTTCCTTTTTGGAATTTAATAAAGTACCTTCTAGTCTAGTGTAGAGGATAAACGGAACCCTTATTGAGTTAATTGGTTAGCCCTCTGTCTCTCCGTCAAGTCTCTTTCACGTGGAGAAGTTGTACCTTGTTGACCGAGCGAGCGCGAAGAGCGAGCGAAGCGTCTCCAATTCAGCTTTGGCCAAAAATGATTTCGTATACAACGTGTTACAAATAACCCCTAATGCCGGATATGGTAGTCAGGGGCCATCAAACTGATTGACTTTTACTACTTACCAACTCTGAATACGCAAAAAAAAATCAGCTGTGTCATACATTTTGATATTTTCGAAATTAATTTTTGTATGAAACGGCTATTATTTTATATTCTTTTAAATTTCCATGATTATTGACGTTATTAGAATAAACTATGTCGGGATTTACACCATGTACCTGTTTATTATAAGAATCTTCCGTGATCATGGCGCATGCAATCATGCACGGAAGCACAGAATACATAATAGTACAAGTACAGAAGATCCACTCCGCACAGTCATTTAAATAAATAGCGACTCTATCCCAGACACTATAAAGTGCAATTCAGGTCGCACACCGCTCCCTTGCCTACAGTTATATTCACCTAGAAGTTGCCTCTCTTTCTATCGCGTAGCTCTTTTCTTTTCTAACGACTTCAGGGTTGCTACTTTTTAAATAATAATGAAGTACTTAATTTATTACAAGTTATGTGTTTGTGAAATAAAATGTATACTTAAATACGTTTCAAAAAACCCTAGGCTAGGTAGACACAGTCAACGCCACATCAGACTATACATGCTGACTTTGAGGCAATTTGCTTTCTTACGAAATCAAATGCCATTAATAATTAACTTTATTTCGAAAGTAGATCTATAGTAATAAGTAACCTAATCTATAAATTATTATTTCAATAAATAACTAGTTGAGTGAAGATAGTTTAGCAAATAAAACAAGTAAATATCTAAGAATAAACGGATACTAGGTAAATACTAACAAAAGTAGATAAGCTCTTCCTACGTTTCGATGTCGTTTGGAACTTTTGTAAGTGTGAAAAAGTTCGGATCCTTTTTATTTTGCCCATTGCGATGCAATATGCCTTCATTTTGGTTAAATATCATAAATGTGCGAACGAACGACGCAACAATACGCAAATGCGTGCGTGAGTGAGTATCGTAATCGAACTTCTAACGTGTGACCCAGCGGCACGCGGCAGGCAAACCCTCTGAAATTAGTCCGTCCGGACGGACCCGCCGGCTACTTGTAGCTTCGTACCTAAAGCGCGGAGTGCGCCTAGCCTGACGGAAGTTCTTCCGTGATCATGGCGCATGCAACTCCGCCGAAATATCGGAGTCTCAAAAATAAACAGGTACATTGGTGTAGATCCCGACAGTTTATTCTAATAACTTTTTTTTTTGCGATTTCCGACTTTGTTTCATAGTAAGAGTTGTTCACCTGTTGTTACCTACCTAAAAAAATTGTAAACGACACACAAGTGGTGTGGTCCAGTGGTGTGGTTGACGGGTGTCCCTTGACTCGCCTAAAGTCATTGGTCCTAATTTCATTTGCCCGAATTTCTTTGGCCTAAACTTCTTAGGTACAATTATTGTTTGGCCTAATAGATTTTTTCGCATCTTTGTCGTTTCGCCTAAACGTTAAATTCCCTAATTATCAAAACGACTAATGTTAAGTGTCCTAAAATTTATTAGCATACATATCTTTTGACACAATAATGACTACGCCGAAGTATTGTTAACCCTAATATTGTCTTGCATACATAATTTTTGGCATAACAATATTGTATTGCATTCAAGTTGGTGACAGAAACAAATCGTCAAAAAACGGGCCTGAGGCCCCCCGTAAAGAAAAACTTTTAATGCGAACACCATTACGTTAGGTTAGGTTAGGGTTTTGAACACTTTTATAATGCTTGTTGCATGCTTGCATGCATGCATGCTGCATGCTTGCATGCTGCATGCTTGCATGATTTTATGCATGCATGCTTTTTTGCATGCTTGTTCACTTGCTCGCTTGCATGCCTGTATGCTTGCTTGCATGTTTGCTTGCAAAATGCTTGCCGGGGGGTGCAGGGGGGCTGGCCCCCCTGCTCGGGGGGTCGGGGGGCCTGAGGCCCCCCGCTATAAAGAAAAACTCTTAATGCGAAGACCATTAGGTTAGGTTAGGTTAGTGTTTTGACCACTTGCAGCGGAGCGAGCGAAGCGAGCGGAGCTCCCTAATGCTTGCATGCATGCTGCATGCTTGCTTGCATGCTGCATGCTTGCTTGCATGCTGCATGCTTGCTTGCATGCTGCATGCTTGCTTAAATGCTGCATGCTTGCTTGCATGCTGCATGCTTGCTTGCATGCTGCACGCTTGCTTGCACGCTGCATGCTTGCTTGCACGCTGCATGCTTGCTTGCACGCTGCATGCTTGCTTGCACGCTGCATGCTTGCTTGCACGCTGCATGCTTGCTTGCATGCTGCATACTGCATTCTTGTTTGCATGCATGCATTCCTTGCTTTTGATTGCATGCATGCATATCTGCTCTTGCTTGCATGCAAGTATGCATGGCCTTGTTTGCATGCATGCATGCGTGCCATGCAAGCATGCTATTTGATCTTGATTGTACTTATGTTATCATGTTTGCTTGTGTGCATACTTGCTTGCTTGCTTGTATGCTTGCATTCTTGAGTGTGATAGGCAATTAAAAAGACAACGACAGGTTTATCTGCTCATTCTTTATTTTTAATTACTTACCAAAAACATAATTTTTCGTAATTTAAATCTTAAAAACGATTATTCCTATAATGATTAAGGGATGTAAACATTCGGCGAAAAAAATATTAGGCGTTACACAATTGTGCGAATCGTTATTTAGTACTTTTAAACATTAGGGATTATGAATAGTTATGCTTAATGATGAATTTGGGAAGTAAACATGCGGCGAAAAATTTTTAGGCGAAGTGAAAATAGGCCAAACAAATTTAGGTCAAATGAAAATTGTGCAAAAAGTTTTTAGGCCAATAAGTAGTGTGCCAAAGACAGTTAGGACAAAAAAAATTAGGCATTCCAATATATACCCGTGGTTGACAATTAGGGTTGCCAACTTTTTTTGCACTAAATATAGTATTTTCAAGATTTTTAGTGTAAAAATATAGTAGATGGCGAAAAAATCCAAAAAAATACAGTAGGTTGCCGTTCTGTGTGGAAAAATTTAAAGAAGTTGCATTTTTCAAACTTAAGTAAGTAAGTACTAACAATTTCATAGTTTAATCACAAAAAATATTATGTATGAAATAAAAGACTTTTTAACGGATACTAGCGCGGTTTTATTGAAAGTACTTTGGTAATTAGTTGGTATTTGGTTTGATTTTTGATTTTCCGACGTTTCGGCACCTTTGCAGCTGCCGTGGTCACGGGGGACTGAGAAGTGGCGTAAGCTTGAGAAGTGAAAATATTATGCAATTACTTATGTGCATATAATTAATAATGTTTTTGTTGTTCTGTTTATTTTTTTTCACTTGAAAAAATATAGTAGGATACCATATTATATAGTAGGATTGGCAACCCTATTGACAATATACGAATCATTATCCTTACTTAATATTATAAATGCGAAAGTCCGTTTGTTTGTTTGTTTGTTACGCCTTCACGTTGTAACTACTGAACCGATCATCATGAAATTTTACATACACGTTGCCAGGGGTACAGAGAAGTACATATACCTTTCATCCTTGGACGAATTATTCGTCCAAGCTTTCATCCCGAAAAAAGTATTGTTCCCGAGGGAAAGCAAAAAACTTTCCACGCAGACAAAGTCGCGGGACTCGGGAGGCCGCTAGTGTGGAGATAAAACCAAAAGATATTGATCACCTATTGCGTATTTTGGTAATAAATATGTGTGTTAACTTTTTGTACATATTACGAATCTAGTATTGAAAGAGTTTGATTGAATGTAGCATATAAATCAACATTAGCCATTAGGCGCAGGAAGGTCACACAAAACTGTTATATTATTCAAATAAACGAGATGAAAAGAAACACTTCTTGATTAACCACACTAAACAGGCTTTTTTTTTACTTAGTCATCAAGCTGGTTAAACCTGTAATGTTTTGATATATCACTGTCCGCATTCTTGATTTTTTTTATATTTCTTGTGTTTAATTTTTATTATTAAAGGCCTGGGCACACCAGCTGCGTAGACACGCGCGTGGTCACACGTGCGTAGACACGCGCGTAGTGACGCGCGTAACCCCCTGACACACCGGGTTACGCATACATCTACGCGGCATGCAACGCAACCTGTCTCTTGCGTACCCAGCCGCTGCGGCAGCCATGTTTGCGATTCTAGTGAGCGATGTCAGACGAAGATTGAGTACAGTCTATCGCAACTCGTGAAGAAAAAAAGTTTCTATGAAACGGGGCATAGACTTAGAAAATTTTTCGCTATGCTCAAGTAGACGGACAAAGGTGCGAGTGAGAAACCGATTCTTACGGCTTATGCGATGTGCGAAAAAGAGTAAAAACAAACTGACAGCTAAACCGGGTTTGACTTCATATATCATCGTTTATCACCTTGGTGAAAAGCGTCAACAAGATTATTTTGTAATTTTGATCGCGATCGGGTCGGTTTGGCTCTCAAAGCTATATAAATCAATAATGGTGTCGTGTTCTGTACTGGATTGTAATGTTACTTACGACAATAACCCAAATAAACACTCATTTCACAGGTAAATATGATTGTACTATTACCATTTTCATAATTCATATTTTAGTTGAATATATTCCCAAACACACTAAGTTATATACTAATATGATGCTATTAAACGCCTATTTCCTAAATAAAGGCTGATTTCTAAACATTATGTGTTAGATAAAAAGATATTATGTCCGTGAACTTGAGAAAATAAAGCGTAGATATTGATAAAAAATTATCGATATCGATACTCATGTCGATGATTTCCAATATAACTTTGTTTGTCTTTGTGAACACTGATAGTTTTATTTAAAGCTGCTTGTAACCGACAGTTTTCAAATGGTAAATTATACCAACTTATGTACTAATTTAACAATTATTTCCAGGTTTTATGTAAATCCAGTGATTAAATTAAACTGGATAAATGTCATAAATAAATAAGCAGGTAGCCTCAAAGGAGACCTTAAGAAATTATTTAAATAAAATTGTTCAAAATTTTGTTTGTGTTTTATTTATTAGGGCAATAATACATTATGGTTATCGACAACCTAAAATGGACTTCAGTGCA
This sequence comes from Agriphila tristella, assembly GCA_928269145.1. NCBI lineage: Eukaryota > Metazoa > Arthropoda > Insecta > Lepidoptera > Crambidae > Agriphila > Agriphila tristella. Next base: position 20,159,199 of record OV743436.1, on the reverse strand, counting down.
TCTCTAAATTCACGCACACGTTTACATATTTACAAACACTGGCTCATCTCACTTTTGGTTTCGCAGCCAAGTGAACTCTGTTCGTCTATTTCAGTGAATATTAAGTTTATGGAAACGGGGCAGAACTTTAATGGCCGCTATATTTATCTCACTCTTTTTTCTTCTTTGTCTCTTTCTTCCATCTGTCAGTGTTACATTGCATATCATAGACTACAAATGGCGGGATATTTTTGAAAAGTTGTGTAATAACTGAAGATTATAAATTAAGATTTTTGTCTTATTTTTGTTGTTTTTTCAGTAGTTTCATCTGAATTTGGTGTTTAGGTCGGTATTGTAATGAAATACTTATAGGAAGTGTGAAATATGTGCCATGAAGACCAAAAATAAGGATGGACAAAAATATATTTTATGGCAAGATTTCCTCTTGATGAAGCTTGGTATGAATGAAACTAAAGAAATTCAATAAATCTTGATTTATATTAAGCATAAAATCAGTATAAAAGCAAAGATTTTATAAAAGCCCTGTAATAAAATTACCAATGGTTTACCTAGTAGATAGTGTTGTGTGATCATCACTGATCATTTATCGATATTTTTGTATGTGCAAACAGTGGGTAAAATTTAATGCCAAAGTGTATTCGGCATAGGTATGTACCAATTGAAAAATTGCATAAAAATAAATTTATTTGCAGGAAACATTTTACTGATAAGGACTTTAAAAAGAAAAAACACAACTTAAAAAGCATGCAATTTCTACAATACGGCCTAAACGGCCTTCTGCCCCACCTTTGTCTGATGATTTAGCTGAATTTCCTTGATGTTCATGCAGGTGCGTATTCTCTTGTAACTCTATAGAACGACCAAACGCTATTGCGTTTGGTCGTTCTAACGTTAAAAATTATATAATATTTATTTTTATATTATCTAAATTAAATTATTTGTGTTTTAGCTTTAAAACCAGTGCCAGTGTGTGAGACTCCCTCCAGCTACTCAATCAAGTAAAATTTTCATTTTTATGAGTATTATGATATTTATCTTGACTCAGCCTCAGCAATCGATAGATTGAGACTAGGTTTCCGAAACGAGTTTATGTCACAAATAGCAGCCGCCCGTGACTTCGTCTGCGTGGATTTTTTTTTGCTATTCCTCGGGAATAATACTTTGTTCGGGATAAAAGTTACCCTATGTCCTTCTCTGTATCTTTGACAACGTGTATGCAAAATATCATGATGATTGGTTGGGTAGTTAAGACGTGAAGGCGTAACAAACAAACAAAAGGACTTTCGCATTTATAATATTAGTAAGGATTTGTAAGGATTCCCGGTCCTGTGCGGTCTCTTGCCTGTTAACTGCTTTACGAGTATATAGGTACTTATACATACGAGTATAATAATAATAGTCGCCTTTAATTGTTTTGGAATATATTTCTATTTCTTTTTATTTAACCAAATAATAGGTATTAGTTAATAAGTATATCTATTTTATGTTTTCAGTTAGCGACAATCAATTATCGGATGTTAACCAAGGTCCACAGAAAATAAATATTGGAAAGATGGTAGGTAAATGCATTCTACTAGGTATCTTACCTATTAATATCTAATCAATAACACTAACAAATTATATTATTTTATTATTTCAGATTCCAGATCAAGATGGCGGCTGCATGACGTCATTTGATAGTGTAAAAACATTTTTAATTACTACAATATGGTTATCAAATGAAAGGCCTTGATAAGCACATTCCAAAACTATATAATATTTAACTAAAATTTATAAAATAAATAGGTATAATGTCAACTTGTTTCGTGCAATTAAAGATTTTTGTGTTGTATTGTAATGTTTCATTTTATTTAATAATTTAGTTTTAGTAATTGGTTTCATTTATTCTTCCCTATTTTGTTATATGCGATCAAAATAAATGGAATCAATTACTAAAACTAAATGAAAAAAAATGCTGATATAGGGAGCGGTCCCCCCAGGTACCTACAGACGTCATCGATATCGATATTTTTCGTACACCGTACATCACTATGTTTTTCATATCATGTTGGTAGTATTGGTCTTCATCGCTTGACCATGCTTGAATGTTGGCAGCGATCAAAGAACCCTGTTTTGACATTTTATGATATGATAATGTTTATTTATTCAACCAACATAGGGTCATACAAAATTAATACAATTAATAAATTAGAATTAACAAAATAATTAAATAAATCAAATTGAATTTTACATTTAGAATAATATTAAATAAATCAAATTGAATTTTACATTGAGAATAATATTAAATAAATCAAATTGAATTTTACATTTAGAATACTTTTAAATAAATCTTATTTGAATTTCACATTTAGAATAATATTTTAACATTAGTCGGTGCATGAATCATACTACAGTGACTCAAGTACAGGCAGTCAAATCTTTCAGCAAATGCGCTCAGGATACCATTGCGGCTGGCCCGCACCCGGCGCACCAGGGATGCACACCGCTTGCGCATGGTCGCATAAAAGCAGTCCACACGAGCCTCGGCGAACATCCCCGATGCGCTACAGAAGCGGGGCAGCCCCAAAAGCAACCTAAACGCATTATTATATTGGACACGTAGTGCGCTATACTGTTTTTGCGTATAACTCACCCACAGACTGCTCCCGTAAAAGGACGTACAAAATGCTCTAAAAAGAGCTATTTTGACGCCACTTGAACAACGAGCAAATCTGCGGGCTATCATATTCGCACGAACAGACAGCGCCCTACGCTCCCTTTCTATGTCTGCATCGTCTTTCAGGTCCGGGGTTAGTATATGCCCAAGGTATTTAAACGTATCAACTCTTTTCAGAGGACATCCTTTTAGTTTAATGGCTGGTATGGTATCCAGACGCTTTCCCCGGGCCTGAAAGACCATGCATTCACTTTTTTTTCACGTTATAAACCAATCCGTGATCGTCAGCGTACTTTTCACATTTGTCAAGTAATGTCACCAGACCGCCTACAGAGGCGCTCAGCAGCACCATGTCGTCCGCATAGCTAATGTTATTAAGGCAAACTCCCCCAATATGACAGCCGACATGTGTGCTACTGAGCTCCTCCACCAACGCATTCACATAGAGGTTGAAGAGTTTAGGCGAGGTCAGTCCCCCCTGCCTCACCCCACACTCCAACCTGTATGGAGCGGAATAGGACCCCGACCATCGAATAACATTGATCTGATTCTGGTACCAATATTTAAAAAGATTTATTAGCTCCTTCGGCATTGACGTTTGTTGTAGTTTTCGCCAGAGAATATCATAGCTAACCAGATCGAATGCCTTCGACAGGTCGAGGAAACAGGCAAAGACTGGGGTACTTCTATCAGTATAGTACTTGATAGTCTGCTTTAAACACAATATGGCCGTTTCTGTGGAGTGACCTGACTTAAAACCAAACTGGTTATCATGTATATGTAGGTATTCATTAAGCTGAGTGTTAAGCAGACCATCAAGCACCTTTGCGATTACAGTGGCCAGCGAAATAGGCCTATAATTGTGACTGTCACTTATATCACCAGTCTTGTTCTTCACAATCGGCACCACCACAGTCCTCATCATCTGCGTTGGTAAGTGCGAGTGACTCACACATAATGAATAAAGCATGGCCAAAATTCTAGGTAAGTGAACGCCCGCATATTTAAGATGTTCAACACTTAGATCGTCATGGCCCGGTGACTTGCCACGTGACATAGATTTAATTACATTTCGCACCTCTTTAGCTGTAAATCGGACACACACTTCCCTTTCACTACAACCAGCATCATATGAAGACTGTGGTGGCCCCAAAGGTGACTTCACAGTAAAGTGTTCCCTAAACATCTCAGCAATACCGGTCAGGTCACTGATCCCATTCACACTCATGGGCAGCCCTGGCTTATTATTAAGTTTATTGGTCGCTTTCCAGAAGCTTCGAAAATCCTGTTTGGAGTGACATGAAGCTAGGATGTCCATTTTGATTTGGTCACTATTATTTTGACACCATCGCAAGCGAGATTTAAAAATATTGCGGCTCGTCTGCATATCACTCCACACAGGCCCTTCTCGCGGCCTCCCACACGAGTTCCAGAACAGAAACTTAATCCTAGCCTCCCGGTGAGCTTCACTCACATGCCTATTCCACCCTATAACCGGCCCCTTACCCTTACTATTGCGAGTAACCGGCGCATGACTCTCACAAGCTACCTGGCACAGTACTTTAATAATGTCATCATACATTTTGTCAATAATAATTCTATGGTCTAAATTATTACAAATATTGTCACTACATGTATTTAATTCAAAGGGAAAATCAATTAATTTTAATTTGTCATTACATAATTTTGTATAAATGTCAATTTGTTCGGAATTTCTTTCACCCCATCTTATTCTACTACATGGCTGAACCTTTGTGTCATACAATTTAGGCTTTACACTATCTAACTTACATTGAACTACGAGGGGGAAATGGTCAGACCATAGCGCATCGTACTTAACGAAAGTATTCACAATAGTCTCCATAGCGGAGTTGGTAGCTACACAATGGTCTAGCCAGCGTCTAGCACCGTTTGCTTCGCTTATAAAAGTGTAAGTATCGGAATTTATTCCTAATAATTGAACATCCGCACACGTCCATTCTAATTCCATACAGAAACAGTTCAATTCATTGTAAAATTGTTCATTAGGATGCGAGTTGAAATCTCCGAGTAAATAAGCGGCTTCGATATTATAGTTATTAATAATAGCGCTTACCAAACTAAGGCAGTCCGTAAAATCCATCAGGTTTGAATTACAATCCGTGGGCATGTAAACACTAAAAACCAAGAACGTTCTTTGACACATGGTAACTTTTATGGCACACACTCGCGGGTTATTACACTGCACAACCGAGACGTCGTCAAAAACACTTTTCCTCCAAAGAAGGGCAACTCCGCCAAACGGTCGTCCGATGAGCATACCGGCCGATGTATCTACCGCCGACGTCCCCGTATAACCAAAATCGTGGTCAATATCACTCAGGAACTGAATGTCGTGTGGCAGCAACCACGTCTCCTGTAGAGCAATTATGTCAGATGTTCTACATAACTGCCTGACACCTTCCACCGACCGCTTAACGCTTTTGCAGTTAAAACTTACTAAATTAAATAATGACTTCATATCCATCAAGAATTAGATGAAGGGCCGTACACAGTACCATTCGTATTTGGTTTCTGAGCTTTGAAATTCACAAAGCGCCTAAATATAATTCCTTCCGGCCATAGATTACTATCTAGGAACAATGGCAATTTGTTTTCCAAGACAAAAAATTTGTAGGCGTTGTAACTTCTATCATAACTAGCGTTAATCTTTTGTAGTGAAATTTTCTCTTTCGTTTTTTCATAAACATAATCTGTGATATCTTTTTCAGTCGTGTCTTTGTGTACCTTAGTAATGAGGATTGGCAGACTTCTCATCGCGGCCTTAAACCGTCCTTCGCCATCCCTAGCGATACCTGTCGTACCCAGATATCGATACTTAGTAGGTTTCCTGCGGTAGTTGACTTGTTGCCAACCAATATTCTCATTTGTAGGCCCTTGCCCTTGTTCAGTAACCGATAAAGCATCTTTTCGGCACTCCACATTCCCGCCAACGATCGCGCTAGCGTTAGTTTGAACGTCGCGCTCGGCTGTTTGCAATAACTTTGAGGTCGCATGAGATGACGTCATGGTCGCCGCCGGCGGCGCGGGCGCCGACCGCTTCGACTGCGGCTCGGGTGGACGTGGGATAATGACTGGTTCAGCGCAGTGCGCCGGTGCTGCCGCCGTGTTATACTCGCAATCTTGTCGCGACAAAGTATTCGCTGTGCTCTCGGTTTGTTTCATGTCTACCTTCATTTCATTATCAATTTGATCAAAATTATTTCCAGATATTTGTTTCAACATTTTTTCAGTGTCGTTGCTACAATCGTCCACAGATAAATTATTTACAAGAGATAAGCCCATAGGGCCACTATCCATCGTCCATGTTCCTCGCTTCGTATTCACTTTACACACAGATGGTGGTGACGGTATCAATGAGTCATACCGCATTTGCAGTATTTCCGATTTAAACTCACTCAACTGTGACTGTGTAACAATTGTATCTTTCACCTCCTTTAATTCGTTTTGCACACGAAGCAAGTCTTTAAGGAGCTTAGTACAATCTAGGTGGTCGAATAGAATAGGAGGTAATCGTTCCAGATCTCTTGCAACAAAAATCGGGAATAGATCCGGTTCTATTGTCTTGAAAACATTCACGATGTCCACCACATCTCGCTGTTCTTTACCCTTGTTTTTGCGTTTTATAATGGCTTTATCAACGGGCACAGAATCAAACAATAACTGTTTTGACTTTACTATTTCTTCACTGGAAAATGCAGACGTACAAATTCGCACTAGAGTATCTTCGTCTATCACGGATAACTTATTTTGAACGTACGACAACATTTCGTCGATAATAATATTGCACGAAGTGCATTTCACAACTTTCGTCATTTTAATACCCGACACAAAGCGGCATTAAGCGTGGAGACGACCTATCGCTAGCTCGCTCCGCGGCTCACTCGATTTTGATTTGGTGTGTCAATAATTTTGTATGAAGTCCCGTCTCTTAAATAATACGTAGTGATTTTACATTCTCTTTGATTGAGTAAATGGACTAATTTTTTCATTAGTTTTTCTTTAATATCGTTATTCATTACTTAAAAACAAAATAAAACACCACTTACTACCGGTAGTATATTACCTAATCATACCTAATAAGTACAAAAGAGTTTCAATTTCCCTACTAAATCCCCTAAAGGGGATTAGTTACTATATTTTTGGATTTTTGTTACGATTAGGTATGAAGGATATATATCTGAATACTGAGCCATTTTGGCTCAGTATTAGTTGCCTCACTTTGCATACGAGGTGTTATTATTCTAAGCTTACTAATAACTTTTTGTAAGGTAGCAGCAACACTCGAAAATATAATTTCTATGATTTGTCTTTCTTGTGATAAGGTTGCTTCCGTTAAAAAGTTGTCGGTTGTGTCTACTGCCTGTACCTATACATACTGTTAATTAATGTTTTTGTAAATTATTTTACCAATTTATAGGTAAGTACCATAAGAAGTTTTATTTATTCTTATGTAAGTACCTAGCACAGACCATACAACAATACTGTGGTACGGTCAGCAACGAAAGTTGTTTAACACTTTGCCATAGTAACTTTTTTAAATAATGCTTCAAACAGTGAGACACCTGTTAAAAGAGTTGCTATGACAAAGTACCAAAGCGTTAAGCGACTTTCATTGCCGACTGTACCTAGGTCTTCAACTGATTCCACAAAAAATCACTCCGATTTATAATTCTACTAGCTTCCGCCCGCAACTTCGTCCGCGTGGACATTCGGAAAATCCCTAGGAAACAATGTCCCGGATAAAAAGCATCCTATGATAATAGTAAATTATACACCAAGGGGATAAAGCACTGATTCAAGCGCCCAAGAAAAAAACAGTTTTATCCCGGTGGTGTATACTCTACTTTTCTCACTTTATGCGAGACAATAAAAAACCAGGCTTAGTAGATAGTGTTTATTACAGCATATTAAAAGTGCAAATTGATATTGGAGACATTAATCCAATTATGGAAAGATAACGTTATATTTTTATTTGGTACGTTTATCGAGGTTGAGCTAGAATTTATTTGAGTTGTGTTCAAGGCTTCGGACACTTGTGTCTGAGGGTCTCATCACTCGACATTTTTTATTTTTTCTTTGAAATATTTATGGAATCTTCTAAAGCTAGTAGTACTAGCTACGGCTATAGCAACTTCTTTCAGCTGGCGTGGCCTACTCGATTTGACAAACAAATGAAGTTCGTCTCAGTGCGAATCTAGTGGGCCACGGTCTCGGTCTTCGAAAATCGAGTTGGCCGCGCCCGCTGAGGACACATTCTGTTTAGTGAAATTAGACTTTATGGACATTAGCAATTAGAATTATGAAAGTGAAAATCACATTATTGACCAGCGGGTTATAATAGAACATTATAACCCGGCTAAAGCCAAGAGATATAATGTCTTGCTTTCGGTAAGGTTTACATGACATATAATTCGGCATTGTCGAGCATGTGGTGTGAAAAACATATTACACTTCTACTTCTTATTGTAAATGAGGATTAGTGGCCACCTCTGGTGTTAGTTTACCAAGCCGCCTGTAAGGCCTCTAACTTGGCTTAACGACTGTTATCAGATGACAACAGCCGGGACCGACAGTTTAACGTGCCCTCCGAAGCACGGAAGCGCTCAGTTATAATGCCACTTTAACGGTCACCCATCCGACACCTAGTCGGACCGAGCGTTGCTTAATAAATGTGATTGAGTACGATCAAGCTGTCAAGTACCGCCATGAGCGCTTCAAGTAGGTACACATATTACACTGTGAAGGCACTAATCGCCTTAAGGAGACAAAGTTTAATTATTATTAACTAGCGGCTGCCCGCGACTTCGTCTGCGTGGAAAGTTTTTTTGCTATCCCTCGGGAACGAAAATTTTTTTCGGGATGAAAGGTACCCTATGTCCTTCTCTGTACCCCTGGGAACGTGTATGCAAAATTTCATGATGATCGGTAGAGTGGTTAAGACGTGAAGGAGTAACAAACAAACAAACAAACAAACGGACTTTCGCATTTATAATATTAGTAAGGATATCCTAAATGATTCTTATTGGGCATAACATGATACATATCGTACACTAAAAATACAGTTTAGAAAACTCAAATTTTTGAGTTGAGGGTACAATACGAAAAACATCCGTTACCTCCCGTCGTAGTACATGACAGTGTGACAGCAAGGTAATGATTATCTTATAGGCACCCATTACACACACAATCTGATCACGCCAGACCGCGCCAGACTGACAAAGATTGACAGAGATTGATTGTGTAACGTTGTTCGCGATCTGTTTCAATCTGGCGCGGTCTGGCGCGATCTGGCGTGATCAGATTGTGCTGGATTGTCAATCTACGTCAATCTGGCTTGGTCTGGCTTAGGGTTGGCACCTTTTTTTCGAGGTATAAGTATTTTTTCAAAACATTTAAACATTATAGTACTTACTTTTGGGATATTTATAAAAATGTAGTACACATTTATTTTTAACTAGCTTCCGCCCGCGACTACATCCACGTGGGTGGACATTCGAAAAATCATTAAAAAACAATCTAGCACAATCTGCTGCGATGCGATATTTTTAACCGACTTCAAAAAAGGAGGAGGTTCTCTGTTCGTATGTATATTTGTTTTTTATGAAGGCTGCATTGATTTGGATGAAATTTTGCAAACAGTTTATAGTCTGGATTAAAACTTATGATATTTTTGATCTCGGTCAAAGGTACCCTAGGCATTTTTATTACTTTAAACATTTAAATTAATTTGTAGTACTTTTGGGAAATTTATAAAAATATAGCCCATATTTATTTTTAACTAGCTTCCGCCCGCGACTACATCCGGATGGACATTTGAAAAAAAACAAAAAAAAACATACAGACGAACAGAAAAACAACCTCCTCTTTTTTTGAAGTCGGTTAAAACATCGGATCGCAGTAGATCTTGGTAGATTGTCAATCTACCATGGTAGACTGACAATCTAGCACAATCTACTGCAATCCGATGTTTTTAACCGACTTCAAAAAAAGAGGAGGTCCTCTGTTCGTCTGTATATTTGTTTTTTATGAAAGCTGAACTGATTTGGATGAAATTTGGCAAACAGTTTATAGTCTGGATTAAAACTTATATTTTTCATCTCGATCAAAGGTACCCTAGGCATTTTAATTATTTTAAACATTGAAACTAATTTGTAGTACTTTTGGGAAATTTATAAAAATATAGCCCATATTTATTTTTAACTAGCTTCCGCCCGCGACTACATCCGGATGGTCATTTGAAAAATGCCCAAAAAAAACATACAGACGAACATAAAAACAACCTCCTCTTTTTTTGAAGTCGGTTAAAACATCGGATCGCAGTAGATTGTGCTAGATTGTCAGTCTACCATGGTAGATTGACAATCTACTACAATATGCTTGCATCGGATCGCAGTAGATCTTGGTAGATTGTCAATCTACCATGGTAGACTGACAATCTAGCACAATCTACTGCAATCCGATGTTTTTAACCGACTTCAAAAAAAGAGGAGGTCCTCTGTTCGTCTGTATATTTGTTTTTTATGAAAGCTGAACTGATTTGGATGAAATTTGGCAAACAGTTTATAGTCTGGATTAAAACTTATATTTTTCATCTCGATCAAAGGTACCCTAGGCATTTTAATTATTTTAAACATTGAAACTAATTTGTAGTACTTTTGGGAAATTTATAAAAATATAGCCCATATTTATTTTTAACTAGGTTCCGCCCGCGACTACATCCGGATGGACATTTGAAAAAAAACAAAAAAAAACATACAGACGAACAGAAAAACAACCTCCTCTTTTTTTGAAGTCGGTTAAAACATCGGATCGCAGTAGATCTTGGTAGATTGTCAATCTACCATGGTAGACTGACAATCTAGCACAATCTACTGCAATCCGATGTTTTTAACCGACTTCAAAAAAAGAGGAGGTTCTCTGTTCGTCTGTATATTTGTTTTTTATGAAAGCTGAACTGATTTGGATGAAATTTGGCAAACAGTTTATAGTCTGGATTAAAACTTATATTTTTCATCTCGATCAAAGGTACCCTAGGCATTTTAATTATTTTAAACATTGAAACTAATTTGTAGTACTTTTGGGAAATTTATAAAAATATAGCCCATATTTATTTTTAACTAGGTTCCGCCCGCGACTACATCCGGATGGACATTTGAAAAAAAACAAAAAAAAACATACAGACGAACAGAAAAACAACCTCCTCTTTTTTTGAAGTCGGTTAAAACATCGGATCGCAGTAGATCTTGGTAGATTGTCAATCTACCATGGTAGACTGACAATCTAGCACAATCTACTGCAATCCGATGTTTTTAACCGACTTCAAAAAAAGAGGAGGTTCTCTGTTCGTCTGTATATTTGTTTTTTATGAAAGCTGAACTGATTTGGATGAAATTTGGCAAACAGTTTATAGTCTGGATTAAAACTTATATTTTTCATCTCGATCAAAGGTACCCTATGCATTTTAATTATTTTAAACATTGAAACTAATTTGTAGTACTTTTGGGAAATTTATAAAAATATAGCCCATATTTATTTTTAACTAGGTTCCGCCCGCGACTACATCCGGATGGACATTTGAAAAAAAAACAAAAAAAAACATACAGACGAACAGAAAAACAACCTCCTCTTTTTTTGAAGTCGGTTAAAACATCGGATCGCAGTAGATCTTGGTAGATTGTCAATCTACCATGGTAGACTGACAATCTAGCACAATCTACTGCAATCCGATGTTTTTAACCGACTTCAAAAAAAGAGGAGGTTCTCTGTTCGTCTGTATATTTGTTTTTTATGAAAGCTGAACTGATTTGGATGAAATTTGGCAAACAGTTTATAGTCTGGATTAAAACTTATATTTTTCATCTCGATCAAAGGTACCCTAGGCATTTTAATTATTTTAAACATTGAAACTAATTTGTAGTACTTTTGGGAAATTTATAAAAATATAGCCCATATTTATTTTTAACTAGCTTCCGCCCGCGACTACATCCGGATGGACATTTGAAAAAAAAACAAAAAAAAACATACAGACGAACAGAAAAACAACCTCCTCTTTTTTTGAAGTCGGTTAAAACATCGGATCGCAGTAGATCTTGGTAGATTGTCAATCTACCATGGTAGACTGAAAATCTAGCACAATCTACTGCAATCTGATGTTTTTAACCGACTTCAAAAAAAGAGGAGGTTCTCTGTTCGTCTGTATATTTGTTTTTTATGAAAGCTGAACTGATTTGGATGAAATTTGGCAAACAGTTTATAGTCTGGATTAAAACTTATATTTTTCATCTCGATCAAAGGTACCCTAGGCATTTTAATTATTTTAAACTTTGAAACTAATTTGTAGTACTTTTGGGAAATTTATAAAAATATAGCCCATATTTATTTTTAACTAGCTTCCGCCCGCGACTACATCCGGATGGACATTTGAAAAAAAAACAAAAAAAAACATACAGACGAACAGAAAAACAACCTCCTCTTTTTTTGAAGTCGGTTAAAACATCGGATCGCAGTAGATCTTGGTAGATTGTCAATCTACCATGGTAGACTGACAATCTAGCACAATCTACTGCAATCCGATGTTTTTAACCGACTTCAAAAAAAGAGGAGGTTCTCTGTTCGTCTGTATATTTGTTTTTTATGAAAGCTGAACTGATTTGGATGAAATTTGGCAAACAGTTTATAGTCTGGATTAAAACTTATATTTTTCATCTCGATCAAAGGTACCCTAGGCATTTTAATTATTTTAAACATTGAAACTAATTTGTAGTACTTTTGGGAAATTTATAAAAATATAGCCCATATTTATTTTTAACTAGCTTCCGCCCGCGACTACATCCGGATGTACATTTGAAAAAAACACAAAAAAAAACATACAGACGAACAGAAAAACAACCTCCTCTTTTTTTGAAGTCGGTTAAAACATCGGATCGCAGTAGATCTTGGTAGATTGTCAATCTACCATGGTAGACTGACAATCTAGCACAATCTACTGCAATCCGATGTTTTTAACCGACTTCAAAAAAAGAGGAGGTTCTCTGTTCGTCTGTATATTTGTTTTTTATGAAAGCTGAACTGATTTGGATGAAATTTGGCAAACAGTTTATAGTCTGGATTAAAACTTATATTTTTCATCTCGATCAAAGGTACCCTAGGCATTTTAATTATTTTAAACATTGAAACTAATTTGTAGTACTTTTGGGAAATTTATAAAAATATAGCCCATATTTATTTTTAACTAGCTTCCGCCCGCGACTACATCCGGATGGACATTTGAAAAAAAAACAAAAAAAAACATACAGACGAACAGAAAAACAACCTCCTCTTTTTTTGAAGTCGGTTAAAACATCGGATCGCAGTAGATCTTGGTAGATTGTCAATCTACCATGGTAGACTGACAATCTAGCACAATCTACTGCAATCCGATGTTTTTAACCGACTTCAAAAAAAGAGGAGGTTCTCTGTTCGTCTGTATATTTGTTTTTTATGAAAGCTGAACTGATTTGGATGAAATTTGGCAAACAGTTTATAGTCTGGATTAAAACTTATATTTTTCATCTCGATCAAAGGTACCCTAGGCATTTTAATTATTTTAAACATTGAAACTAATTTGTAGTACTTTTGGGAAATTTATAAAAATATAGCCCATATTTATTTTTAACTAGCTTCCGCCCGCGACTACATCCGGATGGACATTTGAAAAAAAAACAAAAAAAAACATACAGACGAACAGAAAAACAACCTCCTCTTTTTTTGAAGTCGGTTAAAACATCGGATCGCAGTAGATCTTGGTAGATTGTCAATCTACCATGGTAGACTGACAATCTAGCACAATCTACTGCAATCCGATGTTTTTAACCGACTTCAAAAAAAGAGGAGGTTCTCTGTTCGTCTGTATATTTGTTTTTTATGAAAGCTGAACTGATTTGGATGAAATTTGGCAAACAGTTTATAGTCTGGATTAAAACTTATATTTTTCATCTCGATCAAAGGTACCCTAGGCATTTTAATTATTTTAAACATTGAAACTAATTTGTAGTACTTTTGGGAAATTTATAAAAATATAGCCCATATTTATTTTTAACTAGCTTCCGCCCGCGACTACATCCGGATGGTCATTTGAAAAATGCCCAAAAAAAACATACAGACGAACATAAAAACAACCTCCTCTTTTTTTGAAGTCGGTTAAAACATCGGATCGCAGTAGATTGTGCTAGATTGTCAGTCTACCATGGTAGATTGACAATCTACTACAATATGCTTGCATCGGATCGCAGTAGATCTTGGTAGATTGTCAATCTACCATGGTAGACTGACAATCTAGCACAATCTACTGCAATCCGATGTTTTTAACCGACTTCAAAAAAAGAGGAGGTCCTCTGTTCGTCTGTATATTTGTTTTTTATGAAAGCTGAACTGATTTGGATGAAATTTGGCAAACAGTTTATAGTCTGGATTAAAACTTATATTTTTCATCTCGATCAAAGGTACCCTAGGCATTTTAATTATTTTAAACATTGAAACTAATTTGTAGTACTTTTGGGAAATTTATAAAAATATAGCCCATATTTATTTTTAACTAGGTTCCGCCCGCGACTACATCCGGATGGACATTTGAAAAAAAACAAAAAAAAACATACAGACGAACAGAAAAACAACCTCCTCTTTTTTTGAAGTCGGTTAAAACATCGGATCGCAGTAGATCTTGGTAGATTGTCAATCTACCATGGTAGACTGACAATCTAGCACAATCTACTGCAATCCGATGTTTTTAACCGACTTCAAAAAAAGAGGAGGTTCTCTGTTCGTCTGTATATTTGTTTTTTATGAAAGCTGAACTGATTTGGATGAAATTTGGCAAACAGTTTATAGTCTGGATTAAAACTTATATTTTTCATCTCGATCAAAGGTACCCTAGGCATTTTAATTATTTTAAACTTTGAAACTAATTTGTAGTACTTTTGGGAAATTTATAAAAATATAGCCCATATTTATTTTTAACTAGCTTCCGCCCGCGACTACATCCGGATGGACATTTGAAAAAAAAAAACAAAAAAAAACATACAGACGAACAGAAAAACAACCTCCTCTTTTTTTGAAGTCGGTTAAAACATCGGATCGCAGTAGATCTTGGTAGATTGTCAATCTACCATGGTAGACTGACAATCTAGCACAATCTACTGCAATCCGATGTTTTTAACCGACTTCAAAAAAAGAGGAGGTTCTCTGTTCGTCTGTATATTTGTTTTTTATGAAAGCTGAACTGATTTGGATGAAATTTGGCAAACAGTTTATAGTCTGGATTAAAACTTATATTTTTCATCTCGATCAAAGGTACCCTAGGCATTTTAATTATTTTAAACATTGAAACTAATTTGTAGTACTTTTGGGAAAGTTATAAAAATATAGCCCATATTTATTTTTAACTAGGTTCCGCCCGCGACTACATCCGGATGGACATTTGAAAAAAAACAAAAAAAAACATACAGACGAACAGAAAAACAACCTCCTCTTTTTTTGAAGTCGGTTAAAACATCGGATCGCAGTAGATCTTGGTAGATTGTCAATCTACCATGGTAGACTGACAATCTAGCACAATCTACTGCAATCCGATGTTTTTAACCGACTTCAAAAAAAGAGGAGGTTCTCTGTTCGTCTGTATATTTGTTTTTTATGAAAGCTGAACTGATTTGGATGAAATTTGGCAAACAGTTTATAGTCTGGATTAAAACTTATATTTTTCATCTCGATCAAAGGTACCCTATGCATTTTAATTATTTTAAACATTGAAACTAATTTGTAGTACTTTTGGGAAATTTATAAAAATATAGCCCATATTTATTTTTAACTAGGTTCCGCCCGCGACTACATCCGGATGGACATTTGAAAAAAAAACAAAAAAAAAACATGCAGACGAACAGAAAAACAACCTCCTCTTTTTTTGAAGTCGGTTAAAACATCGGATCGCAGTAGATCTTGGTAGATTGTCAATCTACCATGGTAGACTGACAATCTAGCACAATCTACTGCAATCCGATGTTTTTAACCGACTTCAAAAAAAGAGGAGGTTCTCTGTTCGTCTGTATATTTGTTTTTTATGAAAGCTGAACTGATTTGGATGAAATTTGGCAAACAGTTTATAGTCTGGATTAAAACTTATATTTTTCATCTCGATCAAAGGTACCCTAGGCATTTTAATTATTTTAAACATTGAAACTAATTTGTAGTACTTTTGGGAAATTTATAAAAATATAGCCCATATTTATTTTTAACTAGCTTCCGCCCGCGACTACATCCGGATGGACATTTGAAAAAAAAACAAAAAAAAACATACAGACGAACAGAAAAACAACCTCCTCTTTTTTTGAAGTCGGTTAAAACATCGGATCGCAGTAGATCTTGGTAGATTGTCAATCTACCATGGTAGACTGACAATCTAGCACAATCTACTGCAATCCGATGTTTTTAACCGACTTCAAAAAAAGAGGAGGTTCTCTGTTCGTCTGTATATTTGTTTTTTATGAAAGCTGAACTGATTTGGATGAAATTTGGCAAACAGTTTATAGTCTGGATTAAAACTTATATTTTTCATCTCGATCAAAGGTACCCTAGGCATTTTAATTATTTTAAACTTTGAAACTAATTTGTAGTACTTTTGGGAAATTTATAAAAATATAGCCCATATTTATTTTTAACTAGCTTCCGCCCGCGACTACATCCGGATGGACATTTGAAAAAAAAACAAAAAAAAACACACAGACGAACAGAAAAACAACCTCCTCTTTTTTTGAAGTCGGTTAAAACATCGGATCGCAGTAGATCTTGGTAGATTGTCAATCTACCATGGTAGACTGACAATCTAGCACAATCTACTGCAATCCGATGTTTTTAACCGACTTCAAAAAAAGAGGAGGTTCTCTGTTCGTCTGTATATTTGTTTTTTATGAAAGCTGAACTGATTTGGATGAAATTTGGCAAACAGTTTATAGTCTGGATTAAAACTTATATTTTTCATCTCGATCAAAGGTACCCTAGGCATTTTAATTATTTTAAACATTGAAACTAATTTGTAGTACTTTTGGGAAATTTATAAAAATATAGCCCATATTTATTTTTAACTAGCTTCCGCCCGCGACTACATCCGGATGGACATTTGAAAAAAACACAAAAAAAAACATACAGACGAACAGAAAAACAACCTCCTCTTTTTTTGAAGTCGGTTAAAACATCGGATCGCAGTAGATCTTGGTAGATTGTCAATCTACCATGGTAGACTGACAATCTAGCACAATCTACTGCAATCCGATGTTTTTAACCGACTTCAAAAAAAGAGGAGGTTCTCTGTTCGTCTGTATATTTGTTTTTTATGAAAGCTGAACTGATTTGGATGAAATTTGGCAAACAGTTTATAGTCTGGATTAAAACTTATATTTTTCATCTCGATCAAAGGTACCCTAGGCATTTTAATTATTTTAAACATTGAAACTAATTTGTAGTACTTTTGGGAAATTTATAAAAATATAGCCCATATTTATTTTTAACTAGCTTCCGCCCGCGACTACATCCGGATGGACATTTGAAAAAAAAACAAAAAAAAACATACAGACGAACAGAAAAACAACCTCCTCTTTTTTTGAAGTCGGTTAAAACATCGGATCGCAGTAGATCTTGGTAGATTGTCAATCTACCATGGTAGACTGACAATCTAGCACAATCTACTGCAATCCGATGTTTTTAACCGACTTCAAAAAAAGAGGAGGTTCTCTGTTCGTCTGTATATTTGTTTTTTATGAAAGCTGAACTGATTTGGATGAAATTTGGCAAACAGTTTATAGTCTGGATTAAAACTTATATTTTTCATCTCGATCAAAGGTACCCTAGGCATTTTAATTATTTTAAACATTGAAACTAATTTGTAGTACTTTTGGGAAATTTATAAAAATATAGCCCATATTTATTTTTAACTAGGTTCCGCCCGCGACTACATCCGGATGGACATTTGAAAAAAAACAAAAAAAAACATACAGACGAACAGAAAAACAACCTCCTCTTTTTTTGAAGTCGGTTAAAACATCGGATCGCAGTAGATCTTGGTAGATTGTCAATCTACCATGGTAGACTGACAATCTAGCACAATCTACTGCAATCCGATATTTTTAACCGACTTCAAAAAAAGAGGAGGTTCTCTGTTCGTCTGTATATTTGTTTTTTATGAAAGCTGAACTGATTTGGATGAAATTTGGCAAACAGTTTATAGTCTGGATTAAAACTTATATTTTTCATCTCGATCAAAGGTACCCTATGCATTTTAATTATTTTAAACATTGAAACTAATTTGTAGTACTTTTGGGAAATTTATAAAAATATAGCCCATATTTATTTTTAACTAGGTTCCGCCCGCGACTACATCCGGATGGACATTTGAAAAAAAAACAAAAAAAAACATGCAGACGAACAGAAAAACAACCTCCTCTTTTTTTGAAGTCGGTTAAAACATCGGATCGCAGTAGATCTTGGTAGATTGT
The DNA here is from genome assembly GCA_928269145.1 of Agriphila tristella. Classification (NCBI taxonomy): domain Eukaryota; kingdom Metazoa; phylum Arthropoda; class Insecta; order Lepidoptera; family Crambidae; genus Agriphila; species Agriphila tristella. The sequence continues at coordinate 20,140,983 of OV743436.1, read as the reverse complement.
CAATCTACCATGGTAGACTGACAATCTAGCACAATCTACTGCAATCCGATGTTTTTAACCGACTTCAAAAAAAGAGGAGGTTCTCTGTTCGTCTGTATATTTGTTTTTTATGAAAGCTGAACTGATTTGGATGAAATTTGGCAAACAGTTTATAGTCTGGATTAAAACTTATATTTTTCATCTCGATCAAAGGTACCCTAGGCATTTTAATTATTTTAAACATTGAAACTAATTTGTAGTACTTTTGGGAAATTTATAAAAATATAGCCCATATTTATTTTTAACTAGCTTCCGCCCGCGACTACATCCGGATGGACATTTGAAAAAAAAACAAAAAAAAACATACAGACGAACAGAAAAACAACCTCCTCTTTTTTTGAAGTCGGTTAAAACATCGGATCGCAGTAGATCTTGGTAGATTGTCAATCTACCATGGTAGACTGACAATCTAGCACAATCTACTGCAATCCGATGTTTTTAACCGACTTCAAAAAAAGAGGAGGTTCTCTGTTCGTCTGTATATTTGTTTTTTATGAAAGCTGAACTGATTTGGATGAAATTTGGCAAACAGTTTATAGTCTGGATTAAAACTTATATTTTTCATCTCGATCAAAGGTACCCTAGGCATTTTAATTATTTTAAACTTTGAAACTAATTTGTAGTACTTTTGGGAAATTTATAAAAATATAGCCCATATTTATTTTTAACTAGCTTCCGCCCGCGACTACATCCGGATGGACATTTGAAAAAAAAACAAAAAAAAACATACAGACGAACAGAAAAACAACCTCCTCTTTTTTTGAAGTCGGTTAAAACATCGGATCGCAGTAGATCTTGGTAGATTGTCAATCTACCATGGTAGACTGACAATCTAGCACAATCTACTGCAATCCGATGTTTTTAACCGACTTCAAAAAAAGAGGAGGTTCTCTGTTCGTCTGTATATTTGTTTTTTATGAAAGCTGAACTGATTTGGATGAAATTTGGCAAACAGTTTATAGTCTGGATTAAAACTTATATTTTTCATCTCGATCAAAGGTACCCTAGGCATTTTAATTATTTTAAACATTGAAACTAATTTGTAGTACTTTTGGGAAATTTATAAAAATATAGCCCATATTTATTTTTAACTAGGTTCCGCCCGCGACTACATCCGGATGGACATTTGAAAAAAAACAAAAAAAAACATACAGACGAACAGAAAAACAACCTCCTCTTTTTTTGAAGTCGGTTAAAACATCGGATCGCAGTAGATCTTGGTAGATTGTCAATCTACCATGGTAGACTGACAATCTAGCACAATCTACTGCAATCCGATGTTTTTAACCGACTTCAAAAAAAGAGGAGGTTCTCTGTTCGTCTGTATATTTGTTTTTTATGAAAGCTGAACTGATTTGGATGAAATTTGGCAAACAGTTTATAGTCTGGATTAAAACTTATATTTTTCATCTCGATCAAAGGTACCCTATGCATTTTAATTATTTTAAACATTGAAACTAATTTGTAGTACTTTTGGGAAATTTATAAAAATATAGCCCATATTTATTTTTAACTAGGTTCCGCCCGCGACTACATCCGGATGGACATTTGAAAAAAAAACAAAAAAAAACATGCAGACGAACAGAAAAACAACCTCCTCTTTTTTTGAAGTCGGTTAAAACATCGGATCGCAGTAGATCTTGGTAGATTGTCAATCTACCATGGTAGACTGACAATCTAGCACAATCTACTGCAATCCGATGTTTTTAACCGACTTCAAAAAAAGAGGAGGTTCTCTGTTCGTCTGTATATTTGTTTTTTATGAAAGCTGAACTGATTTGGATGAAATTTGGCAAACAGTTTATAGTCTGGATTAAAACTTATATTTTTCATCTCGATCAAAGGTACCCTAGGCATTTTAATTATTTTAAACATTGAAACTAATTTGTAGTACTTTTGGGAAATTTATAAAAATATAGCCCATATTTATTTTTAACTAGCTTCCGCCCGCGACTACATCCGGATGGACATTTGAAAAAAAAACAAAAAAAAACATACAGACGAACAGAAAAACAACCTCCTCTTTTTTTGAAGTCGGTTAAAACATCGGATCGCAGTAGATCTTGGTAGATTGTCAATCTACCATGGTAGACTGACAATCTAGCACAATCTACTGCAATCCGATGTTTTTAACCGACTTCAAAAAAAGAGGAGGTTCTCTGTTCGTCTGTATATTTGTTTTTTATGAAAGCTGAACTGATTTGGATGAAATTTGGCAAACAGTTTATAGTCTGGATTAAAACTTATATTTTTCATCTCGATCAAAGGTACCCTAGGCATTTTAATTATTTTAAACTTTGAAACTAATTTGTAGTACTTTTGGGAAATTTATAAAAATATAGCCCATATTTATTTTTAACTAGCTTCCGCCCGCGACTACATCCGGATGGACATTTGAAAAAAAAACAAAAAAAAACATACAGACGAACAGAAAAACAACCTCCTCTTTTTTTGAAGTCGGTTAAAACATCGGATCGCAGTAGATCTTGGTAGATTGTCAATCTACCATGGTAGACTGACAATCTAGCACAATCTACTGCAATCCGATGTTTTTAACCGACTTCAAAAAAAGAGGAGGTTCTCTGTTCGTCTGTATATTTGTTTTTTATGAAAGCTGAACTGATTTGGATGAAATTTGGCAAACAGTTTATAGTCTGGATTAAAACTTATATTTTTCATCTCGATCAAAGGTACCCTAGGCATTTTAATTATTTCAAACATTGAAACTAATTTGTAGTACATTTGGGAAATTTATAGAAAATAAAACCCATATTTATTTTAACTTTCTTTCCGGCCGTGAATTAATAAAAAAAATTGTATTAAAATTTATAATACGATATTACCAAGCTATGAACTGAGTGCCAAATTTCATCCAAATCAGTTCAGCTTCAGAAGGCTGAACTGATTTTGATGAAATTTTACACACCTGTACGTGTAAAATTAAATATCGATATTCATCTAACCCTAACTAATCAAGGCATAAAATGGGTGCTAGACAACAGATTTTACTAGGTACTTACTTACTTTTCGAAATAGATAGGTACTTATTATACGCAGACTGTCACAGAAATTAAAATTCATCATTTCAATTACGTCCGGGAATAGAACCCAGGATCTCTTGCGCGGTAGACTGGCATGTTGAATACTGCACCACTCAGCCTTTCTATTGTCTAATTTCAAAATCTATCGCAATCGCTTTCAAGATTTAATACATTGATGCTTTTTTTTGGCATAAATAAAAAATTCCCAAAGAAATGCAGCAATGTGTCACATCCATCTGTCAAACGAAAGCGATTGCGATAGATTTTAAAATTAGACAATTAGCCCCCAGGTCATCGATCGATATCACGCGAAAATTAATGCAAAATGTTGGCAACCCTGCCAAAGACCACCGTGGATCGTGGTAGATTGTCAATCTACCAAGATCTACTGCGATCCAGATCTCGCTGGATTGACCGTGTAACGTCGCAAACCAACCGCATCAAATTCCATCAATCTGTGGTTTTGATCAGATTGAACCAGATTGACGTGTGTAATGGCTGCCTATGTGCAGTTGTTAAGAACGCTCAATTAAATATTCATCAGATGAAACTTATAGTCAATGAAGTTACACAAAGTAAAAGAACTTACGTTAAACAAGGCAATTTAATGCTTTTTAGTCTAATTTAATATTTAGTGGCATGTCCACGACTCTTAATTTCTGCCTTACACCAGCGAGGCATTCATTCAATAAATTTTTGACATTTTGTAAGTGAAACAGAGTTCTATTCTTCTAAAAAAGTCTCTAAAATTGCCACACTTACTATTTGAAACCTTTTTCTTAAATTCAGACTAAAGATGTTCAAACGGATTTAAATCCGAGCTGTTAGCTGGCTAATTTAACACAAAAAGATTGTGAGTCAAAAAATTCCGTTACTGAACGTGCAGTATGCTTCGGGTCATTGTCTTGCTCGAATATCCAAATGACTGGAAGGACGGCTTCAGCATTAACATCGATTCCTCTAGTATATTTATGTACTGGAACTGATCCGTGTTTCCTTCTATGAGCCTAACAGGCCTGACTCCGTGGCCAGAAAAGCATGCCCAGATTTTAACATTTCCACCGCCATGCTTTAATGTCACTTTTGTGAACTTGGGGTCAAATATTTTTTTCGAAGGGTGCCGTAAATATTGCTTTCCATCAGAGCACACCCTGTTTATTATATTTTTTCCACTGTCGGGCTGTCCAGTTTTCATAACGTTTGACAAAAGCAATACAGACTTGCTTAAGGCGCAATGTCAACATCGGTATCTTCCGGGCTATCCTCCTAAACAACTTCTCATCCACCAAACGCCTTCGGATGGTCCACGCCGAGATTCCCGAGGGGTTGTTTTCGCAAAAAAAAATCTTTTCTTATCTCATTACACCCTTTAAAATAATATTGTTTGGCCAAACGTATGATGTTTCTATCGACTCAACGACATGTCTTCCTCTTTCTAGGCACATGTGGAACATTTGAATTAGTTTGATACGTGTTAAAATGCTTTACAGCATGGAAAACCATAGTTGTCAAGCATTGCAAGTGGTCTGCTATAATATTATTATTATTATTGTATCTCGGCTGGAAACTCTCGGGACGAAGCCCGGTCCTTTTGCCAGGCTTGCGTGGGGACATGGGTCCAACACGTAGAGGCCCTTTGAGACTATTTTAATATAATGTGAAGTGTGTGATGCACATGCCGGGATCCGCTCCCCTCTACACGCAAAAGTGCGCAGACGGAAGCGGACCCCGGCAGGTACATAGACTATTGCGAGTGTGAGAATACATAAAAATAAATAAATGGGCTATTGGATGAAAGGATAGTGGGTTGGAATACTGGGCTATGGGGTGAGATTACGGACTTCCGCCTTTCTACATCTCACAAAATCGAACCGTCGGCGGAAGGTGGCTCGCCGCCCGCTAGATGGGCACCCCAAACTGGTCAACAATCGCCGACCGGGGCGCAACACCGGCGCGGGCGACTCAGGGTGTAGAGAGGTGTACACCGCTTTCTACCCACTATACAAGGGACAGTGTGCCAACTCGCGTCTTACGCATGTTTCACTTCCACCCTGCGAGCGTATAGCTCTAACGACTCCACCCTGGACGGCCGTTGAAGGCGAGCCAGGGGCGGGAGTCCGCAGGCCCCCTTGGGGTCCACCCCTGCTGCGGGGACGAGGGCCTGGATCGACTCCAGGGAGCACTCGGGTCCGTGGTGTCGCTACTCACCAACAGCTATTATTATTATTTTTTATTTGTAAGATATATTGGACGACCAGTGGGTCTATTGCCCAAGTGTCGTGGACTTCGCCGTCGGCTTCATTTGACAGATGGTTGTAATACATTGCTACTTGTCTTTGGTAAGTTTTTATTTGTACCAAAAAGAAGTAGCAATGTATTTTATCCATCTGTCAAATGAAGCCGACGGCGAAGTCGACGACACTTGGGCAACAGACCCACAGGTCTTCTCACGAAGTTTTATTATATTTCCTCTTGTAGATTTATCGCAATTTTTACAATTTCCCATTTTTTTTAAAAGCAAAAAATTTTTTAATAGTTTTCAGCAATAAAGGGTAATAGTTACCAATCACAAAGTGTTGTTTATTAAAATTATAATTATAAGAAAATTATTTAGCGTTCTTAATTAAGTGACCAGCCTGTACCAATACTTCCTAGGTTTCAGCTGCCACGTTATGTCCTGTATAATAATTATCTCTCTGTTTTTTTTTATTACTCATATTTAAAACGAATGTCCTAAGTATTTTGCGATAGCACAATAAATAAAAGAAAACATAGGTATGTAATTTATTATGAGACATTGTTTGTAAAAAATAATCTCATAAAATAAACGTTCTTAATTATATGGCCACAACTGTATATACTTTGTTTTTATGCGGGAACTGCAACGAGTTTAAATATTAAGTCGTTTTTACTATTTTGAAGCAAGGTTGTAAGTAGGTTTTCGCTCACCGAGTTCGACGACGATATGTTTGAATCATTCACCATCTTTGTTTTTCCAAACCGAAACCCTTATTTATAGGATCCCTTTGTTGTCCCTCTGTCTGTCAAGACCCTTTATCTCAGAAATGCATGGAGCTATCAAATTAAAACTATATACTCAGGTCTACAGTCTCTTAAAGCTGTGAAAAAATCAATCTTTTAAGTTAACGTAAAAAAACAAACAAACAAACGAGAAAGCAACCTAATAAAAACGTGTTAAAAAAAGATACGGCCGTTTTTTTCGCAAAAAAACGTATATTTTGACTCTGTCAAGGGAATCAAAATTCATAGGGTACTTTCCGTAGACCTAGACCTATGAAATTAGGCAAGTAATACCGTCTTAAACGACAAGTACAGAGAAAATCTGAAATTATATATTTGTAATGAAATCATAAAAATATAGTCTGTATTTCAGTACCTACGAAATTGTACGGAACCCTCGGTGGGCGAGTCCGACTCGCACTGCTAACATGCATTTTTAATGCCTTAGCTAACGCGTAGTTGGACATTACCATTAACGTTAACGTTAACGCAGGTGGAGTAGTAGCATTAGTGTGTGAAAACAGCAACGTCAAACTTGGTTTACCTACGTCAACAAAACTGGCAAAAAAATGAATCGACAGCATTCGTCAATTTAGTTATTGCTTTCTCTGTGTTTATTACAATCAGACGAAGTAATACACACACTGACCTCTATATTGAATTAAAAAAATCAGGTTAGTGAATACACATAAAACAAAAAATATTTTTTTAAATCCAATGTGTATACCACTTTACCGCGCACGAACCTCAAATAAGTATAGTAGCTCTGTGAGCAGTAGACCTCGCGATTGTGATATTTTTCATCATTTTTCGAAATGGCTGAAATATGTATTAATGGACATGTTTAAAAAACCCGCGAAAATAGCATGAAAATGTATGGAAATCCTGAAACTGAGAACTCTGACCCATTAATCTTTGAGAATGCTGATCAGATCATTTGGGTGTGTATAGCTATGTGAATCTCCTCCATATTCACTCCCTGAATGGCCATCATCAGATCACAGCATGGTACATCCCTGGCAGAAAACCAAGGCTTCAAAGTTACCTCGTTTGTATGAAAATAACACCTGTATCCCTAGACAAAGTTGATGAGTATATTTTAAAACCTGTATGCACACATATGATACTTTTTATACTTTTTCGAATGTATGTACAAGTGAATGAAGATGCGGGCAGAAGCTAGTGATAAAAAAATGAGTGGTAATAAAAATATCGTTTTTGGTAATAAATAATACTTACTACGGATTTAATTACATAATAAAATATTCCCACTTGTTCCAAAACGCGGACTAAACTTAAACCAGGTTAAAGCTGATACAAGTTTTTATTCCGCACGATTTGTAAGTGTGTAAAATAAGACCTATTTTGTTTGAAAGACACAGAATGTATAGTATGGTAAGTAATGAGGAAAATTTTGTTTTTTCTTATCATCACACACGTATACTTGCTGACACAACGCAACTACCTACCTACCTACCACTGACCTCTCACCGCGGAACGGGAACCATTCGTAATAATAGTCATTACAACCATTTAAACACTTCGTAATTGAAAACCCAAGTAATGCTCTGTACACAGCAGCCACGCAATATGGATCCGCGCACTGAAATAGCTTGCGTGTCAATAATTGCCCGCGGTTTCATCTTTCAAACAGGAACTATTCAAAATGTGAAATCACGCCATGTGGCTGTAGAAAATGGACTTCCTAATCCATTAGATTTTTATACAGCATAAATAAGCGATGAAACTACGAAAGCCTAATTTTCAGCCTAACGGCACTGATGTACCTTTCCATACCAGCTACAATTTACTTTGAGCAGAAACCTGTCACAGTAGTAGGTATTAAGACTCTACTGGCCTTATTAATAAACGAAGAGTAAGTTTACACACGGTTAAACCAAAAATTTTGTTTAAACCGTGTTTGATGTCCCAAAGCCTCATATTTTTAAGCAAACTTTTTGGATAAACTAGGTGTAAACTCTGTTTATTAATGAGGAGGTACGAGTAGATAAAAAAATACCTACTAATATAATGTTTGTACATTGACAAGTCATAATTTCATATCAAAGAACTTTTATTTTCGTATTTAATGTTTGAAATGAAATTAGAAAAATACTTGTGTAATACTTTTTTAAAGAGAATTATGTTTTAAATTGTGATTTGTTTAAAATGCTCTAAGCTTTCACCTGTCCATTTCTCACATTTGTACGATAGTAGTGAATTTTCTTAGTGAACAGCCAAAGAAAACACAATCAATCTTACAAGGATAATGTGTAGGTATTTAAAGTTCACGTCTCAACACATCTCTTGGTAAACCCCCTGTTTCGTGGAAAAAACAAAGGACACGTAAACACTACCTTACCGTACGTAGATTACATAAGTCTGTTGCTAACAATTCTCGATTGAAATCGATTGAAAGCGCAGTTAAATTGCTGCTTCAAGTAAGATAGTTGTCATATAGGTGCTTAACTAAAGCAGCGATGTAACTGCGATTTCTGTCAGAGTTGATTGCAACAAAGTTACATAATTACCCCCCTGGTCGACGGGAGGATGTCAATGAAACAAATCGTAGCGACAAAATATTCACTTCTCAAGCTTACGCGCTCACTAGACATGAAATAAAACACTTTTTAACTGATCCTAGCGCGGTTTTATTAAAAGTACTTTGGTAATATTAAATATTAATTAGCACACCACGTGTCGCTACATAAGCTTTCCTGAAGCTAGTTTTGCAGCTTAGTTCAAGTTTAACTATAATCTAACATTAACATATGTTTTAATAGTACATTACGATATTAGTGCGTTAAGATGTTATAACCAATACGCAAGTATATCGTACGACGTTTTTTAACACCCTTGCGAGGAAAAAGAAAAAAATACGCCAAAAGTACATTTTTGGAAAATGACTTGGCATTTTTCATGTTTTTCCACTTCAAGAAATTTTCATACGTGGTTATGTATCTATTCTGTCCTTGGATATTGACGGCAGCAAGCTATCGCATGCGGTTCGCGCTTCTGTTAGTATATCCGGTGGAGTTGAAGTAATATATTGCTCATCTTCATTATTGAAAGTTGTCATGTTTAGATATTCACAATACAAGTACAAAGAAAAGAAAATTTGAGAAAAATGGCGCGAGGATTATTTTCTGCCGTGACTGCGTGAAAATGTTGGCAAAGATGCTAGAGCATGCAGCCAAGTTTTTAAATTACCGAATAAACTATTTTATTTTTATTTTAAATAAACTCAATCTGTGAATGCACACTGTCTACTGAATGGCGCGGCGCGGCGATTAGTTCGAAATTTGAATAGCAACAGCGCGCTGCTCACTAGCTCCAGCTAGTCTTGCGGCGGCGATCCGTTCCATATTTGAAATGGCAAATAATACTGTTATGGAATTTGTATGGACTATAACTTAACTATTTGCTTTGATAACACACGCGTTTTTTATGACCCGCTTTACATATTTAAAACCGGTGGAATTACATCAGCTTTACGAGCAAGGGTGTTAAAAATGTCTAAAGCTGTGAGTATACTGCCACCACTTTGCTTTTACTTTCCTATGGAAAGTGAAAGTTTCATCTGAAAATATAAAAATACATTCATAATATTATGATATTATGAATGTATTTTTATATTTTCAGAATACTTAAAATAGTGCTAAATCTATTTTACGTGATGCATGCTTAATTTTGACTGTCATTGTTTAATAAAAATTTATTTTTAGATAAATCAGAAAAATATCTATACATATAATAAAGCTGTAGAAAAGTTGTGTCTGTACAAAGAAAATATTTTGAAAAAAAGTGGTTGGGGTGTTTAATAACAACCTATAGAACCAATTTCTATCATTTTTTTGAATTTTTGTCTGTTTGTCTGTTTATCTGTTTCTCTGTTTCTCCGTTTGTCTGTATGTTTGTGCGCTAATAACTTAAAAAGCGCTAACCCAATCGTAATGATGTTTACATACAAATATACTGCAAATCTTGCAAAATAATCAAATTTTTATTTCATCGCAATCGGTTTACTCACTCAAAAGATATACGACTTTTAAGATTTTAAGAAGAGTTTACGATGAATTCGTTGAAACAATTATCTTTGGGGAATTATACTGTTAGAACGACCGACTACCTGGTTTTTCCACATTTGGCACGGTAAAAAGGTCAATGGCTTAAAATTGATCAATAACCTGTCGTGTTTTGGGTCTTTCTTTTGTAATTTCTCAGAAACAAAATGCACGTGCATGCAGTAAAATCTAAGCCCGCTTTCTATTATATTACTAGCTTCCTCCCGTGACTTCGTCCACGTGGACATTCGAGAAAATCCTAAGGGAACCTTTAACCAGGATACGAAGTATTCTATATTTTAACATCCTATAGGCAGTACGCTGGATATGGAGCGGCAGCATATGGAGCGCACTATGCTCGGTATATCGCTTCGAGACAGGATCCGAAACGAAGTGATTCGAAAACGGACCAAAGTGGTAGACATTGGGTACCGCGTCGCAAAGCTGAAATGGGCTTGGGCTGGCCATATGTGCCGCCGCAGCGATGACAGATGGAGCAAGTGCGTTGTCATCTGGACACCTCGCACTAAAAGAAGCATAGGCAGACCACCAGCCAGATGCTCTGACGACATATCAACAGTCGCAGGTCCACTCTGGCCTAGACAAACAGAAAACAGGGCTGCTTGAAGGACAATTGGAGAGGCGTATGCTCAACAGTGGGCGGATATGCGCTGAAGAAGAAGAAGGCAGTACGCTTGGTGTGGACGTTTACCTCGCTTGCGAGGCAGAGCGTTTGCCACTTGCGGCAGGCCTCACGTGGCCCGACATCGCACGCGGTCGCGTATGCGCTCACCAGAGGCCTGCCGCGCGCAAGGCACTTCCACACCAAGCGGGCTACTTAGCAAGGCAGGACATTAAAACATAGAACACTTTTTACCCAGGTTAAAGCTTCCCAAGGATTTTCTCGACTGTCCACGCGAACGAAGTCGCGGGCAGAAGCTAGTAATTATATATTTTTATTGATTGTAGTGTAGCGTGGGAGCGTGAAAAATTAATAACAAATATGTAGGTAGGTACTTCCATAATAAACATACTGAACAAATATTTAGGTATCCAATTATATTTTTTCTTGCTCGGTTCAACAAATTAACACTCTAACCACAATTTTTGTAGAGCTATTAGGTACTAAAATGTAATTCATTTTGTTTGTTTTATTTTGAGTTACTACTCATATCATATTAGAAACGCGTCAAGTTTAAGCAAATGACGAAGTCGTCCGGAAGGTATCATATGAATGGTTCCTGTCAACTAACTTTGAGAAAACTAAGTAAACTATTTTTAAAAAAACGTGATGGATATATGGTACATAATATTTGCAACAATATAATTATTTAGTTTTTATACAATTAGGTAACTTTATTACCTAATAACAAATGGCCCTGTATAAGTGTATAAAATTTTAGAAACAATAAAAATAAAGATATTATTTGAATACTAAACAGTGTTTTAATGGAAGGCACATAAAATTCTGCTAATATTTCCTGATAGTTAAGGCGCTTATAGCAGTCCACTAGCATCGCCAATAAATTTATTTTTACTACACGTAGGTAAACCAATTTTAAACTTTTAGATTTTATGCATTCACAATGCTCTTTTCATATTAATATTATTGATATAATTGAAAAAACGTTAACTAAGTCAATATTAAAATAACACTCTTTTTGCTTTGGGCAGTCGTGTAAAAAAAGGAAACAACCATGCCCTCTTATTTTGTATTTTAAATTTTTTGAATACCTCTTTTACATTTTTCATTGATTGTACTAGTTTTAAAACTCGATCGATTCGAAACTGACCTCTTTTGGTTTAAATGGATTTTAAAAATTACATAAAGAATGAAAACCGTTGAAGAGTTATTAAAAAAATATAAGAGTCAATTTAAGAGGGCATGGTTGTTTTCGCTTACGCTTACGCATACGTGCTGGGCACGCAACGCAACCTGTCCCTTAAGTACCCAGCCGCTGCGGCAGCCATGTTTGCGACTCTAGTGCGCGATGTCAGACGAAGATTGAGTGTCCATTTATGGACATTTTTTTTCGAACTAATTCTATTAGTTTTTCTTTAATATAACGTTTTTTTATATATATTTATATATATATATATATATATATATATATTATTTAAAAACAAATAAAACACCACTTACTACCAGTAGTACCGATACTATTTGTAAACAAATAAAACTGAATGCGTAGTTACGCATGCACTGACGCGCAGCAAAGATACGTGCGTATTCGAATTTGTTCGGTGTGACGTCCAATAGGGAATACCATTGAGTACAACGTCACCAATGCGTTCCGCTCTGCGTAGGTACGCAGCCTGTTTGTCTCATGAGAGCTGTAATGCATAGGGTTACGCATCAGTTTACGTGCACGCTTACGCATACGCTTACTGGTGTGTTTCGCACATCAAACCCCGGCAAGTCACGCACCTCTACTCGAAATCAACTAATTTATTTCTTGGCTGATAACTACGTCTTATTAACTAATGACTATTAGCGTGCCAAATTTCAGCTCGATCGGACCAGTAGTTTGAGCTGTGCGTTGATAGATTCAGTCTTTTATAATATTTAGATTATTCTTTTTTAGTTTAAAAAAAGGAGGAGGTTCTCAATTTGATTGTATTTTTCTTTTTATCGTTGTTCGCGCATATCTTCGAAATTTATGGACCGATTTTGATGATAGTTTTTTGTTTGATTACGTTTTCTTGCGAGATGGTCCCATTTATTTTTTTATTTAAAAATCGGTTTAGTAGTTTTCAATTAATCCTGAAAATACTTTATGATTTTGCGTTAATTACCTAGACGACTTTGTTAATTTATGAACCGAATAAGATTTTTTTTTTGGTAAAGGGATATACATATCCTATTTGAGTTTGAGGAGTTCCCTCGCATATCAGTCCAAGGTCCAATGTCAATGAAATTAAAAGGACTACACTGAAGGTATCCCTTTTCAAAAAAAAAATTGTCTTATTCGATTCATAAATTAACAAAGTCGTCAAGGTAATTAACGCAAAATCATAGTATTTTAATTCAGCATTACTTGAAAACTACTTAACCGATTGTGTGAAAAAAGTAATGGAACCACTTCGCGAGAAAACTCAATCAAACAAAATAGAATCATCAAAATCGGTCCATAAATGTCGAAGATATGCGTGAACTACGATAAAAAAATACATTCAAATTGAGAACCTCCTCCTTTTTTTGAAGTCGGTTAGAAAGGGTCACATTTTAATGTACCTCAAGAGTGGTCACATTTTAATTTCATTGGTAAGTATTGGACCTTAAACTTCGAAGATACGCAACTTCTCAAAGTTAAATAGGAATTTGCATAGTGATTGAAATATTGCTAGGTGTGTGTCAATCCAAAACAAATCGAGCTATGGTCTGCGACGCGACGTTCCAGACTAGACTTGGATTGCGAAGGCGTGAATTTGGAAATTGAGTTTTGGGCATTGTACCATTAAAAATATTATATAAAGTCAAAAAATATTTACACTTACCCTGCCTAAAAATTTGACCTCCTCTGAAAAACCTGAAAATAAAAACAAAAATAGTCTCAAAATTAAATTCGTCTAAAAAGCAATAAACAAATTCAAATCATTAGATACGCATATGAATTTTAATAAAACTGAGGGCTTTTAGAGTATTTAATTTTGAAGCTGTTTTTGTTATTAATTTAAGTTTTTTGAAGGAGGTTTTTTTATAAAGAGAACGTTTGATATTTTATTTACTAAATAAGATTGTCAAGTAAGATAAAGTACTTAGGTATTTAAAAGAGTTCATGGTACGTAACTTGGCAATGAGGTAAGTAATGATCGAGTACCTAAGTAATAATAACCAAAAATATTTTGGATTTTTGATGCTCTTGTCACGTCTATACGTATTTAAGCATTATTTAAGTGGTTTCTATGTCAGCAGTAATTAATACAAAAAAATACAAAAAATGTTTTAAGGCCTGGGCACACCGGATGCGTAGACACGCGCGTGGTCACGCGTGCGTGTACACGCGCGTAGTTACGCACGTAACCCCCTGACACACCGGGTTACGCATACGTCTACGCTTACGCATACGCATACGCAACGCAGCCTGTCCCTTGCGTACTCAGCGGGCACACCGGATGCGTAGACACGCGCGTGTACACGCGCGTGGTTACGCACGTAACCCCCTGACACATACCCAGCCGCTGCGGCAGCCATACTTTTTATAATGTTTGAAATTCTTGTGCACGATGTCTGATGATGATTGGATGGAAGGACCAAGTAGTTCATCAGATGAAGAAGAAGCAATATTACTAATGTTGTGCTAGAATATTCCTCGGCATGCAAAAAAAACAATTAATAGTTGTCTATGGTCATTATACAAGGTGTTTGGTAAAAGCCTTATAAAGCCGAATATGGCAGATAGAGACAATCAAATTGAACAACTTTTACTATGGGACCAACTCTGAAATCGCGAAAAAAAAAATCAGCTGTTTCATACAAAAATTAATAACGAAAATATCAAAATGTATGAAACAGCTGATATTTTTTTCGCGATTTCAGCGTTGGTCCCATAGTAAAATTTGTTCAGTTTGATGGTCCCTATCTACCATATTCGGCTTTATAAGGCTATTACCAAACACCTTGTATATGATGTCACTACATAGTATAAAACAAAGTCGCTTCCCGTTGTCTGTCTCTATGTTTGCTTAGATCTTTGAAACTACGCAACGGACTTTGATGTGGTTTCTTTTAATTATCTATGAATTGATAGAGTGATTCAAGAGGAAGGTTTATAATTATGTATAGTACATCGTGTCAAATTCCACACTACACCGAAGCGAAGCGAGGGCGGGTCACAAGTCCTTTTTTTGCCAAATGCGACCTTTGATTTGATTTTTTTCTTTTTCGGACATTCCCCATACCATAATACATTATTTATTTTGTTAGAGCTCAGAAGTTTATTCAGTGCTTTCGATGCTAGGCTTCCCAGGCGGCTTAATTTTTGCCGACATCTTCATATTTCTACATACATAAAACCTCAACTTATAATTCACCTATACCTTCCTCAGGAATCACTCTATCATTTGGTGAAAATCGCATGAATATACTTTTACTAGTTTTTGAGTTTATCGCGAAGCGCAGACAGACATACAGACGCTGTGAGGGACTTTGTTTTATAATATGTATGTAGTGATATCAAGCAATTGATGACTAGTTTAAATTCATAGAAGTGACGAAGTTCTCTATTTGTAAGAATAAAAGCAAATTTCATAGGTGGGGGACCGGAACAAAACAACTGAATGCGTAGTCACGCGCGTGGTTACGCGCGTGGTCACGCGCGTGGTTACGCACGTAGTGACGCGCAGGAAAAATACGTGCGTGTTCGTATTTGTTCGGTGTGACGTCCAATAGGGAATGCCATTGAGTACAACGTCATCAATGCGTTCCGCTCTGCGTAAGTACGCAGCCTAGTTGTCTCATGAGAGCTGCAATGCGTAGGGTTACGCATCGGTCTACGTGCACGCGTACGTTACGCAAGCGGTGTGCCATGTCTCATAAAGTTTCAGGCATTACAACGTCATGGTACGTCTACGTGCACGCTTACGCATACGCTTACGCATCCGGTGTGCTGGAGCCTTTAACGTGAAATTAATCACTCATAAAATGTTAGTCTATTGTTCGTAGTAAAGTAGGCCCAAGGCCCAAAAAATTATTTTCTACAAACCTTACACTTTGTTGCATATTAAAATAATGAATAACGTTGATATTATACAAGTTTTAAGACATTGTAGTGGATAGCTATAAGCGCCTTAAGATCGCATAAAATATTGCCACTAACGGTGAATTCTCAAAGCCGTTATTTACTATAACTTTTTTATATTCTTCCATAGATTTTGATTGACAACAGAGCCACTTAACTAATAGTCGAGGCCGACTAGATTTATACTGATTAAGTATTATTTATGGTGTATAAAGTGTTTTGTAGTGACCTATTGTGGTTTGAAAATGGATTAAGAGCTAGCCCCGGAAAAAGGTATACAATTTACAGAGCGACGAAACCTATCTGGTTAGTAAGTCATACTATCATTATTACCAGATCCGGGCACGGCTCGCAGATTTTCAGTGGTGGGGATGAGAGTGGTTGGGCAACAAGGGGTCTGAAAAACTGATTGAAGGTATACAATTTACAGACCTCTGGATTTGAAGATGTACATATAATAGCAAGCCAATCATGTATCTAAATCTTTTTCGCGCACCTTTGATGCCGCCTGGCACTACTTTCCCACCAGCCAAAGTGCCTGGCAATGTTATATTCGATTTAGATACATGATTGGCTTGCTATTATACCACACCAAATCCAGAGGTCTGTAAATTGTGTACCTTTAATGAGTTTTTCAGCCCCTTTGTTGCCCAACCACTCCCACTCCCACCACTGAAAAGCTATCAGGCGCCTGGATCTATTAGATATCACACTAATAAGAGGGGTTTCGTCGCTCTGTAAATTGTATACCTTTATTCGGGGCTAGCTCTTAATCCAAAATGGGATACAGGTGATTCACTTTGTCTGGTTTGGATTCCCCTCGTTAGTAAGCTAAGCACGTAAATCTGCACAGAGACCAAACCTGTTGTTAGTTCGAATCTAAAAAACTGACGCGGTCGTGTGTTACTTTACGTTTCATATCCGGAAAATATGATACCGTAGTTAGATTCAGTTATGGAAATAAGGGACTTATAAACGCTTTTCAAAGTGAAACTGGTCAAATTAATGTAGAAAAAGTATTAGAAAAGTTGTTGTTAAATATGTGTAGTACCTTCGATCATCTATATACCGATCGTCTATAATAAGGCGTGTTGTTTTTAATGAACTCTTTTAAATACCTAAGTACTTTATCTTACTTGACAAACTTATTTAGTAAATAAAATATCAAACGTTCTCTTTATAAAAAAACCTCCTTCAAAAAACTTAAATTAATAACAAAAACAGCTTCAAAATTAAATACTCTAAAAGCCCTCAGTTTTATTAAAATTCATATGCGTATCTAATGATTTGAATTTGTTTATTGCTTTTTAGACGAATTTAATTTTGAGACTATTTTTGTTTTTATTTTCAGGTTTTTCAGAGGAGGTCAAATTTTTAGGCAGGGTAAGTGTAAATATTTTTTGACTTTATATAATATTTTTAATGGTACAATGCCCAAAACTCAATTTCCAAATTCACGCCTTCGCAATCCAAGTCTAGTCTGGAACATCGCGTCGCAGACCATAGCTCGAATTGTTTTGGATTGACATACACCTAGCAATATTTCAATCACTATGCAAATTCCTATTTAACTTTGAGAAGTTGCGTATCTTCGAAGTTTAAGGTCCAATACTTACCAATGAAATTAAAATGTGACCACTCTTGAGGTACATTAAAATGTGACCCTTTCTAACCGACTTCAAAAAAAGGAGGAGGTTCTCAATTTGAATGTATTTTTTTATCGTAGTTCACGCATATCTTCGACATTTATGGACCGATTTTGATGATTCTATTTTGTTTGATTGAGTTTTCTCGCGAAGTGGTTCCATTACTTTTTTCACACAATCGGTTAAGTAGTTTTCAAGTAATGCTGAAAATACTATGATTTTGCGTTAATTACCTTGATGACTTTGTTAATTTATGAATCGAATAAGACTATTTTTTTTTTGAAAAGGGATACCTTCAGTGTAGCCCTTTTAATTTCATTGACATTGGACCTTGGACTGATATGCAAGGGAACTCCTCAAACTCAAATAGGATATGTATATCCCTTTACCAAAAAAAAAAATCTTATTCGGTTCATAAATTAACAAAGTCGTCAAGGTAATTAACGCAAAATCATAGTATTTTCAGGATTAATTGAAAACTAATAACCGATTTTTAAATAAAAAAATAAATGGGACCATCTCGCAAGAAAACGTAATCAAACAAAAACGATCATCAAAATCGGTCCATAAATTTCGAAGATATGCGCGAACGATAAAAAGAAAAATACAATTAAATTTTCCTCCTCCTTTTTTTAAACTAAAAAAGAATAATCTAAATATTATAAAAGACTGCGACTGAATCTATCAACGCACAGCTCAAACTACTGGTCCGATCGAGCTGAAATTTGGCACGCTAATAGTCATTAGTTAATAAGACGTAGATATCCGCCAAGAAATAAATTAGTTGATTTCGAGTAGGGGTGCGTGACTTGCCGGGGTTTGATGTGCGAAACACACCGGTAAGCGTATGCGTAAGCGTGCACGTAAACTGATGCGTAACCCTATGCATTACAGCTCTCATGAGACAAACAGGCTGCGTACCTACGCAGAGTAGAACGCATTGATGACGTTGTACTCAATGGTATTCCCTATTGGACGTCACACCGAACAAATTCGAATACGCACGTGACGGATTTTAAGTAAAGCTTTTTTCCAATAATTGTATTTTTGGCTGTATGTACATTTGCCTTTGCCTTACACGTTCAGATAAATAATGTTTGGTAATAGTATGATCAAATCATGTATTGTTTAACATTTAAATTTGATTCAGTTCTTATAAAAATAATGTAAATATCTTGTACATATCTTAGCAAGTTTTAAAAGAGTTACCATTTATTATATTTGATAATTTCACGATAGTTAGTTGTAACGCCTATCATTGGCTGAACGTATTTTCAAGAATTTAAGCAAGTAAGACTACAGTAATTAATATAACAAGTATTGTAATTCATTGGGATTTAGTTTCAAAAAGATTACAACGTAATTGTTTTATAAAATATTATCTCTGATATTACTTTTTCGTACAAATAGTATGGTCGATTATGATTGGTTAAAAAAATGGTGTGAGGGGTAAACCTTTTGTGTTGAATTTAGTGGGTATTTAAGGAATGGAAAATGGAGCATACGTTTCACTTTTAAGTTTGGAGCACTACGGGATTTAAGTTAAGTAAATTCTTCATTGTATTGTGTTATTTTGAATTAATTGTTTTGTGTGTGAGTTGATTGCTTTTCAAAGGCTATCCGCTGTTAATTTTCATTCCCAATTTTATGATTATTCCGATTATTTGTAGTATTAATAAGTAAAGTACATTATATACAGATTTCTTTTGCATTTGCTTGGTAATCATAGTTTAATAAAGAGATTAACTCATAACTTTAAGTTTATATTGTTGTAGTTTGTAACGATTTAATTGTAAATATCTGATTTGATAAAGCTGACGAGTTTCTTCCGCCTGTTCTTCTCTCAGCTAAAAAAAGACGTCCGAACAGGTGGTAGGTTAAAAGAAATTGGACGATTCAATTTAATAAACATTACTTTACTTAAATTGATTTATTTTGTTTTAATTCTCTCCATGTTTCTGACTATTTCTGACATCAGAAGTGGGTATCGACTCGGTCCATTTACAAAATATTAACACCAATACCTGATGATTTAGGGTGGATGCTGACGAGACCTCGCTCCGCTGCCGTTGCGATCCTGAGACCTGAGTAGCAGCCAGCTGGTGTCAGTGAAAGAAGAATGAGAAGTAAAGGAGAAGTCTTCAGAGATCCTCCTTCAAAGTCCGCTGGCCGGTAAGGCCATTTAGTGGCTGTGTTTTAATAATTTATTTTACGAGATTGCTACTTTGTTAGTTTAATACTTATTTATTGTTTTGATGTGGAAAAAGAATAAAATTTGTTGCGACGAAATTACATCAAATACATTGAGAAATTAATATTAACTAAAGATGTTTATAAAATTAATTTGTGACGGTATTTGTGATACTGATGTGGTTTATCAAAAGCCTGAGTAATTGGTCTGGCGTCTAAGTAAATGCGATTAAAACGAGTTTAAATTGTTCATTTGTAGGTACGTAATAAGTAGGTAGATCTTTTTACTAAGTCTGTGTAAAGTATACAATGAAACATTTGGGTTTGTAGATACTTTAGACTTAGAAAATTTAAATTTTATTGAAGCACAGCCAATTTACTTCTGCACTAGTACCTATTATTATTCATTGCTATTGCTACCAAATTTTTTATAGTTAACCATTTCTTAATTTTTAATTTCTACGTATGTTTCGAATCGCAAAGTAGGTAGTAACATTTAAGTAAGAATTTATTGTTTTTCATTTGAGGGTTTATTTTGTTTCCCTTATTTAAAGCAGAGTGTCTTTACTTTTGTCCTTTATTTACTTACCCTGCCACAGTATTTAGCATTCTCATTCTCAATTTAAATATATTGAAAGTTTTTATTTTGTTCTATTATTTATTTTGTCGACCAACAATGTCGAGTGGGTAGTACACTGGTTTTCATCGTGTCTGTCTCTCGAGATCCCCGGGTTCGATTCCTGGCTGTCTCAACTAAGACAACGAATATTTCTGTAGGCGCTGTCTTGGGCGACAGCGACACAAATGCTTTTAGTTTCTTTATTTAGAATCGGAGCAATGTATAATAATATGATGCTGACCAATATTTCTTTTACTTAAAAAAGTTAGCTATAAAATAGAATTCCCCTCAGTAATGTTTGCGCAGAGTTTATCCTAGCATTATTGGAAATTCAAAATAATGATAAGCAATTTATGTGTGACTAAAAAGGCTGATATTGTTTCTTTTTAATTTGTGCTTTTTTCTGATAAGAAATAAGCTTACATGCTAAACTAATGTTCACACAATAACACAATTATTAATCTTATTAATCATAATTACTTAATAATAGTAATTATAATTGTACTTTATATTAATTACTTTATATGGGTACTTTATAGTTATAATTTTGGTAAAAAATTGGTAAATTTTCAATAATTTTGTTATTGATTACACGACAGGTAGTCAACCTATTCAGGTGTATCTAAATATAGATTTAATTAAATAGTTTAGACTTGATTATGTTGTCTACGCCAAGTCATTCGGATTTATTATTTACGATTGGGTGGGTTTAAATTGCAACAGACGCGTGAGTAATTTATTAAGAGACTTTTGTTTGTACCCAAGTTCATGATAATATTATATTTTGATTTTTGGTTATTATTTTTGGTTTTGATTTTCGGTTTAAATTTTTTATGTTGATTTTAGATTTTGATTTTCGATTTTGATTTTCGGTTTTGATTTTTGATTTAGGTTTTGACTTTAGATTTTATACTTTCAGTTTTGATTATTTATTTTATTTTTGGTTTTGTTTTTATAATTATGATTTTTGGTTTCGGATTTGATTATAGGACTTGATTTTCGGATTTGATTTTCGAATTTGATTTCTATGATTTGATTTTCGGTTTCGATTTTCAGTTTCAATTTTCGATTTCGTTTTTAAATTTAGATTTTGATAGATTTCGATTTCGGTTTTTATCTTGAATTAGATTTTGGGTTAGATTTCAACTTAGATTTCAATCTAGGTTTAGGTTTAGATTAAAAAATAGATTTAGATTTTAGTTTTTTTTTAATTTTGATTTAGATTTTGATTAAGGTATAGATTTCGATTAAGGGTTCGATTTTTAGGTTTCGATCTAAATTTACATTTTACTAAATTCGATTTACATTTTGTTGATTTGGATTTACATTGGATTTGGATTTTTATTTAAATTTACATTTTGATTTGGATTTACATTTTGATTTGAATTTACATTTTGATTTGGATTTACATTTTGATTTGGATTTACATGTTGATTTGGATTTGCATGTTGATTTGGATTTACATGTTGATTTGGATTTACATATTGATTTGGATTTACATGTTGATTTGGATTTAAATTTTGATTTGGATTTACATTTTGATTTGGATTTACATTTTGATTTATATTTACATTTTGATTTGGATTCACATTTTGAATTGAATTTACATTGAATTGACATTTTGATTTGAATTGAAATTTTGACTAGGATTTTAATTTTGATTTGGATTTTCATTTTGATTTAGATTTACATTTTGTTTTCGATTTCCATATCTTGATTTTGATTTCTATATTGATTTAGATTTCCATTTTGATTTTGATTTACATTTTGATTTTGATTTACATTTTGATTTTGATTTACATTTTGATTTTGATTTACATTTTGATTTTGATATTCATTTTGATTTTGATTTACATTTTGATTTTGATTAACATTTTGATTTTGATTTACATTTTGATTTAAATTTTGATCTCAATTTCCATTTTGATATCCATTTACGTTTTACATTTTAGTTTCGATTTTGAGTTTCGATTTATAATATTTGAGTTTCAATTTACACTTATTATCGATTTATGATATTTCTGATTTCGATTTTGTTTCTGGTTTCGATTCTGGTTTAGATTTCGATTTTGTTTTCGATTTCCATTTTGTTTTCGATTTCGATTCTGATTTCTTATGACTCTGATTTCAATTTAGATTCTGATCTTGATTTGGATTATGATTATGATTTGGATTATGACTTCGATTTAGATTATGACTTCGATTTAGATTTTGATCATGATTTCGATTTACAGTTTGATTTCTATTTAGATTATGTAATGATAATATGAAAATTATAATAATGATGATAATTATGCTAATGAGGATTATAAGGATAGTGATGATTATAATGATGATGGTTGAAGATGATGATGATGATGATAATTGTTATGATAATTTGTTTGCAATGAGGATTATTAAGATGGTGATGATTATAATTATGATGATTGAAGAGACTGATGATGATGATAATGATGATGATAATGGTTATGATAATTTGTTTTAGTAAGTTTGTTTTCTGATCATATAGATTGAATTTCATTATGAGGAGTTATATTGATACAGTGAATTTATCTTGCTGCTTGTCCTATTTAGTAAACAGCTTCTGACAGTTGTCTTCGTCGATTTATATATATAATATTTGTATATTGTGTCTTATTAAATCAAAATTGTTACTTATAATAGGTTAATAGTTTTACATCAATAAAGAGATGCGTGAAGATTGTTTATCAAATGAGACAAGTGGGAGATTATATTGATAATAATTATGATGGTCTATTGCCTTATGACTTATGACTTGAGATGTGCCTGCGGGCAGAGGCTTGCGAGCCATGTTAAGAGGCTTGCGAGCCATGATTGAGAAGCTTGCGAGCCATATTTGACTGTGACTATTTTTAAGACTAATGCCCATTGTTGGCAGTAGTGGTTTTAACAGTGACTGTTTTGTAACTTTTAAAGACCATTATGATTGTTATTAATATATCTAACATAAGTTTAAAATTGTACTTCGAGAGCGAAGTACTTGTCAGAATGGCCGTGACGGATTTTAAGTAAAGCTTTTTTCCAATAATTGTATTTTTGGCTGTATGTACATTTGCCTTTGCCTTACACGTTCAGATAAATAATGTTTGGTAATAGTATGATCAAATCATGTATTGTTTAACATTTAAATTTGATTCAGTTCTTATAAAAATAATGTAAATATCTTGTACATATCTTAGCAAGTTTTAAAAGAGTTACCATTTATTATATTTGATAATTTCACGATAGTTAGTTGTAACGCCTATCATTGGCTGAACGTATTTTCAAGAATTTAAGCAAGTAAGACTACAGTAATTAATATAACAAGTATTGTAATTCATTGGGATTTAGTTTCAAAAAGATTACAACGTAATTGTTTTATAAAATATTATCTCTGATATTACTTTTTCGTACAAATAGTATGGTCGATTATGATTGGTTAAAAAAATGGTGTGAGGGGTAAACCTTTTGTGTTGAATTTAGTGGGTATTTAAGGAATGGAAAATGGAGCATACGTTTCACTTTTAAGTTTGGAGCACTACGGGATTTAAGTTAAGTAAATTCTTCATTGTATTGTGTTATTTTGAATTAATTGTTTTGTGTGTGAGTTGATTGCTTTTCAAAGGCTATCCGCTGTTAATTTTCATTCCCAATTTTATGATTATTCCGATTATTTGTAGTATTAATAAGTAAAGTACATTATATACAGATTTCTTTTGCATTTGCTTGGTAATCATAGTTTAATAAAGAGATTAACTCATAACTTTAAGTTTATATTGTTGTAGTTTGTAACGATTTAATTGTAAATATCTGATTTGATAAAGCTGACGAGTTTCTTCCGCCTGTTCTTCTCTCAGCTAAAAAAAGACGTCCGAACAGGTGGTAGGTTAAAAGAAATTGGACGATTCAATTTAATAAACATTACTTTACTTAAATTGATTTATTTTGTTTTAATTCTCTCCATGTTTCTGACTATTTCTGACACACGTATCTTTGCTGCGCGTCAGTGCATGCGTAACTACGCATTCAGTTTTATTTGTTTACAAATAGTATCGGTACTACTGGTAGTAAGTGGTGTTTTATTTGTTTTTAAATAATATATATATATAAATATATATAAAAAAATCACTGTCACATCCTCTGGTTGACTGGGAGAGAATGCCTTTTTAGCATTAAGTCCGCCATTTGCTGTATTTTTTTTTAGATATAAGCAATAAAGATTAAATAAATAAAAATAAATAAAAATAAAAACTAATTGAATTAGTTCGAAAAAAAATGACCATAAATGGACACTCAATCTTCGTCTGACATCGCGCACTAGAGTCGCAAACATGGCTGCCGCAGCGGCTGGGTACTTAAGGGACAGGGGCCGTACCGGCTAACGAATCGATTTTCATAAAAGTCTGCTGTGTTTCAAATTAAAACAGATAAATCGAGCCCCAATTGGGCCAAAATGACGAACCCAAATTCATGATGTCACACGAACATCGATATCTTCCGAATCACGTCAACAAAAAGTACAAAACGAAATTGCTTACTTTGATTTCTCTGTTTTAAGTTGAAACCCAGCAGACTTTTATGAAAATCGATTCGTTAGCCGGTACGGCCCCAGGTTGCGTTGCGTGCCCAGCACGTATGCGTAAGCGTAAGCGTAGACGTATGCGTAACCCGGTGTGTCAGGTGGTTACGTGCGTCACTACGCGCGTGTCTACGCAGCCGGTGTGCCCAGGCCTTGATTGAGATAATTATGATGCTTTAAATGTTGATATCATGGCGGCCGCGTGAAAGCGCCGTACGGGGCGTACTTTTTGTATGCAAAAAGTATGCCCTAATAGTGATGTCATATTTCACACCACGCGGCCCACATATTATGTATGACGCGGATGTGTTTATAAGGTGTTTATCTAAGAAAAAAACGTTTTTACAATACATAAAGTATCCATAACATTTTTTGTAATTAAGTATGGATTCTAATAATAATCAACACTATTTTGCCACTGGAGCATTTTGATCTCTTATGATTTTTTTCCAACTTTGTTTTAGAAATCATAGTAAAATTTGTCAAATCCAGCCACAATTTCGCGTAGGGGTTTATTTTCCTTTTAACTTTTTGCTTTACTATACTTAGATACCGTAGCACTCGTGAGCTTCACTATAATTTATTTATGTTAGTCTTTAAGGTATTTATTGTATGGGCCATTGATGCCTGAAATAAATGGTTAAATAAAAAAAAATAATAAAAAAAATCTTTTGATTGAGAATAATTAAATGTTATTTTAATTTTTAGCCGACTTCAACAAAAGGACGAGGTTCTCAATTCGATTGTATTTTTTTTTATCGTTGTTATCTGCGCATATCTTCGAAATTTATGTACCGATTTTGAGGAATCTTTTTTTATTCGATTGAGTATTCTTGCGAGATGGTCCCAAAATCGAAAATCTTTTTTTTTTAAATCGGTTCAATAGTTTTCAAGTAATCCTGAAAATCTATGATTTTGCATCAACTACCTTGATGACTTTGTTATTTATGAACCGAATTAGATGCATTTTTTGTGTTGGAAAAGGGATACTTTTAGTGTAGTCTTTTTAACCGACTTCAAAAAAAAAAGTTCGCAGTTTGACCTGTATGTATAATATACCTATGTTTCTCCGCGATTATCTCACGTTTGGCTGAGCCGATTTTTCTACCTCAATACTGTAATATACCTACACTACCTAATACAGAAGGTACTTACCTAAAATAAAATAAAAAAATGTTTAAAAACAAAAAAAACAACTTCCATACCACTTCCTGGGGCTTCCAAAAAAGGAAGTTGTACTTCCCGTACGTACGTACGGTACGTTCGTACCCCACCCGACTTCAATAGACGTTATTATAACAATGATAATGCGTATCTAATGATTTGAATATTATTTCTACTCCATTCATTAAGTAGACTCCATTATATCATATCCGAAAATGAAAAAAATATCGTTTTTTTCCCCTGATTTCATCGTGTGAATAAAATAAAATAATGTATTATTTTAGTTTTAAAATAATACATTATTTTATTTTATTTTTCTGTTCTATCGTGTTTTTTTACATGTCCGCAGCGATCAAGCTCAAATTTATCAAAATCACCGATTTACGCATATTCCTTATTGCAATAACGTGTGTCTGTATTTTGGGTATCGCACCGATACATAGTTCTTTCATCAAGAATATCCTAAATAACGCTTGTTTTCGAGCTCTTGTATTTTTGATTTTTGAACTTTAAACAATAATCCAAAAATCTCGCCTTCCCCAAACAAGGACAGTTCTTCTAATGTCCACAAGTTTTTGTATGTTGTTGATATATGTATTTACTTTTTCCTTAATTTTAAGATACGGCATAGTTCTATGGGGCAACTCTTGCTACACGAAAAAGATTCTCATTGCTCAAAAGTCATGAATTTGTGTCGTGCCATATATGACGTGGAAAATTTGGTTTCATGTAGACCTCTATTCAAGGAAATAATCACTTTAAGTGTCCCCTGCTTATACATTTATATGAGATGTAGGTAAGTACTGTATTTTTTTCAAGAACCATAAAGCTGTTTCTACGATTTTGTGATATTCCTCAGTCGCACTAAAGACGTCCAAATAACTAAATAATTCCATCGAGGCAAACAGCACTGGCTTCTAGGAACAGTCATTGGCTTGGCTCTGTGGCTATGGCTGTTAAAAGTACCTACATTACAGCCGAGAGCGGGAAGCTAGCATTTGCATTGTTGAGGATGGTTTTAATCATTCGAGGCTATGCAAATAGCTTCCAGTACAATTTGTATAATACGAAATACGATGTTTACTTAGAAAATAGCGAGGAAAATATTTTTTTTCTTAGTAAAAATATGATATTTAAATTGGTACGTGTTGGTTCTTTGATTTGTATTAAAATCTTATTTTGATGTAAGTTCCGCATTCTTGCGAAATAAAAAAAATATTCTAAGATAGGTTTTGTATTGTGTCTTTCTATTTAAAATCTTAATATTTTATTCTGAATATTACTTGTTCATTGACCAAGCGAGACATACGGACGGACAGACAGACAGAGAGGACGAATCTATAAAGGTTCCGTTGTTTGCCACTAGGCTACGGAACCCTATGCTAATCCAGGTAGGATATATAGGATTTGGGGGTGCGCTAACGGGGAATGTTTATAGTTCACGATGTTCATAGAGCGAAGTTAGAGTCGACGCGCACGCCTGCCAGGGGCGGGCGGCGCCGGGGGCACAACAGTTCAAGGAAAAATATAATAATGCTCTAGGAAAATATAACAATGCTCACGTTTTCTATAAATGTAACACTCGCGTTGACTGCAGTAACGAAAATGGTTCAAGCTAACTGTACGTGATCATCAAGTTCTGTTCCGTTACAGAAAAGTTTTGATAAAACAAAACTGATTTTATTAATACTGATTGCGTTGTGCCAGTTGTGAAGTTTGAATTTGGCACAGTTTTGATATTTACAAATTGACAATGTTTCTCTTGCTGTCCTGTATTGCGGTATCGCTCTGGTTCGTCATGTTCCGGTATAGGAGGAGAGAAATGTACAAGTTAGCTTCGAAGTGTGCCCCTTGTGATGAAGAATTACCTCTTATCGGAATAGCACACACGCTGATGGGCAACACAGAGGGTAAGTTTGTTCAATGTTTTAATATTGGTAACAGAGAATTCCTTAAAATATAGAAAATTACTAACTATTTATTTTTTGTACTTGAACTTCTACAAATGAAATCGGTACCTATCTACTTTTATTAGCAGGAATTAGAGATGCTATATGATTTTATTTTTTCTTTTAGATTTTTTATCTGATTTACTAACATAAGTATTATATTTCTTTGACGCAGTTTCTTTGACCATTTTCAGTAGTTTGAGTACTTAGGTACCTACCTACTGTCTTGAATATTAAAGTAATTGTGATCAATTATTACACTTTCTTTAATAAACCACAGTTACATAATTCATTACGGTCAAAACAAGTGCCAAAATATCTTCACATTTAAAAATACTTGTTAAAATATCAAGTTATTTGTAAAGCAATTTTTCTTCAATTCAATATTAATATAACCTCTACTCGTATATCCAGGTACCTACGTTCAATGTATGAGTAAGGAATTCGTTGAAGCGTATAGAAATATAGCAAGCTGGGCAATTTGATATATCAGTGAAGCTGGGTTGTTAGTTGCGCACAAATGCTCTGCGCATATGTACATACTTTATGGCTTTTGGATAAATGCAAGACATACTTCTCAACCTAGAAATACAACTTAAAAAAATTAACTAATAACTTTGCCGACTATACGTTAAGCACGCGCTGCGTATATGCTCTGCATGCGTTTATACGCTTCAAAGAACCCCTTACACATACATTGAACGTACCTACACTATAGATTAGTAGTATGAAAACTAAGATTTTTAAAATTCTTGTTATAAACAATATAAATAGTTTTTTACGCAACTGTTGTATAATCAGGGGTATTAAACACGAATGTGATAATAGTATCACATGAGTGTTTTAATACCTTATATGTACAGTTGCGTACAAGACTTTATCTATACTTACCCATTATATTGAATCCTCTATAAAAGGTTCTGGAACCATAGTGTATAGTACTGTTGAAAGACTCGATGTAAATTCATGAAAAAAAAAATTGCTGAGTATCTAATACAATAAACTATAATAATATAATTATTTATTGAAATATTAATTATTCACATTTTGGAAATGCACTTGAATATGTGCACCTTGCAGAATATTAGCAGATCTTGATGTAGGTACTCGGAATGCCATCCACTACGGCGCTGTGGTAAT
This sequence comes from Agriphila tristella, assembly GCA_928269145.1. NCBI lineage: Eukaryota > Metazoa > Arthropoda > Insecta > Lepidoptera > Crambidae > Agriphila > Agriphila tristella. The sequence continues at coordinate 20,111,790 of OV743436.1, read as the reverse complement.
TAAACGCGCGTGCATGACGATATAGTACGGCTCTTTTCAACCAAACACGGTCCCATCCGGCAGAAAGCATGAAACTTGGCATGCATGTAGCTTTTACGTATACAATAAATTATAGAAGTAGACACAAATCGTAAAGTGATTGTTTCCCCCCTGGGGGGGCGTTTTGTGTCCCTAATTGCAGTTTTTATTTTTTTAATAAAAAACGGTGAAGGCTACAACAAAACTGTCTATGAACAATATATTTGTCATCAAATTTTCTAACGCCACGCGTGCTGTTGGGCGTAACAACTGCTAATTTATAGCTACTATGGCAAATCTGGTATCATTTTCGTATAAATAAAGGATGGCCTATCATTTTCAGAAATAAAAAAACACCGTTACGTACAAAACATGAATTGCCGTAGATGAAATGCCGAAAATCTAAAATTTTACAAAAAAAAAATTTTTCCAGTGACGATAAATTTCTAACGAGTACCGATATCGGCTTGAAAAAAATATTATAAGAAAGCCATAATCATACAAATTCTAAAAATATAAGTTTCATTGGAATAGTTTAATAAAAAATGTGTTAAAATATTATATACAGCGTGGCGGTGGCATAAATAAATCTATAAAAACTCCCCATTTATAATTCTAATTTAAAAAAAATACCGGAAACGGTGAAAGCTACAGCAAAAATGTCGATAAACAATATATTTTTCATTAAATTTTCTACAATAATTGTCTTGAAAGTATGTTGATAGGACTTATAGTTTTCAAAACAAACTCACAATCATTGGATAAGTAACGGAATTTAGGCAATTAATAAAACTACCTACCTATTTCATGACTAATCACAAATTATAATTATTTTTTAATTCAAATCACATGAGTCTCCCCCATACTAACAGAGCCTAGTACAGACTCGTGTAATTTAAATTAAAAAATAAATACAATTTGTGATTAGTCATGAAATAGTTAGGTAGGTTTATTAATTGCCTTAATTCCGTTACTTACCCAGTGATTGTGAGTTTGTTTTGAAAAATATAAGTCCTATCAACATACTTCAAAAAAAAAAATTGTAGAAAATTTAATGAAGAATATATTGTTCTTCGACAGTTTTGCTGTAGCTTTCACCGTTTACGATAACTTTTTTAAATTAGAATAATAAATGGGGAGTTTTTATAGATTTATTTATATCTCTGCCACTCTTTGTATAATATTTTTAACACATTTATTATGAAACTATTCCAATGAAACTTATATTTTTAGAATTTGTATAAATATCGCTTTCTTATCATATTTTTTTCAAGCCTATATCGGTACTCGTTAGAAATTTATCGCCACTGGAAAAAATTTTTTTTTGTAAAATTTTAGATGTTCGGCATTTCAATTACGGCAATTCATGTTTTTGTACGTAAAGGTGTTTTTTTATTTCTGAAAATGATTGGCTATCCTTTATTTATCCGAAAATGATACCCGATTTGCCATAGTAGCTATACATTAGCAGTTGTTACGCCCAACAGTACGCGTGGCGTTAGAAAATTTCACCCCTTCCCCCTCCCCCCCAGCAGGGTGTCACCCGCTGTCTCCCGGGCGTTTTCCACTCTGGTCCACCTATGGAACAAGTGTGCCAAGTCTCATTCTTTAATGCAAGAAATATCGGTGTTGTCCTATACGTTTTCCCACAGGGTGATATTTTCAAAAAATATCGGAAGAGACTCAAACATAATTTGAAAACTATAAGTGCTATCACCTTCATTCAAAAAATCATTATTAGAGAATTTAATGACAAATATATTGTTTATTTATTAGATAGTTTTGTTGTAGCTTTCACCGTTTTTTATTAAAAACATAAAAACTGCAATTAGGGACACAAAACGCCCCCCCAGGGGGGGAAACAATCACTTTACGACTTGTTTCTACTTCTATATTTTACTGTATACGTAAAAGCTACATGCATGCCAAGTTTCATGCTTTCTGCCGGATGGGACCGTAACCTAGTACAATATAGGTTGAAATGAGCCGTACTAATAACGAAATTTATAAATAAAAATACTACGAATTGAATAGTGAGAATGTATCTGTGTGATGTGATGAGTAAACCCAAGAACTTTATATCATTTAGCCTCCTTAGGAAACCTCCAACCAGGATCCGACCAGCCGTTTTTAACCGACTTCCAAAAAGGAGGAGGTTCTCTGTTCGTCTGTATGTATGTTTTTTCTTTTTATTTATGTATGTCCACCAATTACTCGAAGACGGCTGAACCGATAGAAATAATTAAAACGTTAATAGATCAGGTTTGTCCCAAAAATGGGACCATTTTTTGAAATTTTGAAATCGGTTCAGTTTTTTTCAGGAAAACCTGAAAATACTGTCGTTTTTGTGACCATTTTATGAACTTATACGAATGATCGACCATATCTTCTTTGTTTATGTACCGATTTAGATGATTCTTTACTTACTCTGTTTGTTTGAAAGAGAATATTTTAGTGATGATATCATTTTGATTTCATTGTTGTTAGACCATGGATTTTAAAGATACACAAGGGAACTCCTCAAAACCAAATAGAAACGTATAGTGATTGAAATATTGCTAGGATTATGACAATCTTAAACAAATTAGGTATCTAACTATGGTCAAGGACGCTTTGGACTAGATTTGAACTGCGACGGAACAACGGAACTCCTTAACAAGAAACAGCATGAACAGTGGAAATTGAGTTTTTTAGTGGAAGAGGACCAAGTAAAAAGTGTGAAATATAAAAAAATAGATAACATTTACATAATAAACATACCCATAAAAAGGTAAAAGTACCTAATACAGAAGGTAAAAAATAAAAAAATGTTTAAAAACAAAAAACTGACTTCAAAAAACCTGAAAATAAAAACAAAATTAGATTCAAAATTAAATACCTCTAAAAAGTAAGAAATAATTTTGAAATCATTAGATACGCATTTCATTGAAAAAAAATTCAGAAAATTATTTCTTACTTTTTAGAGGTATTCAATTTTGAATCTTATTTTGTTTTTATTTTCAGGTTTTTTGAAGTCGGTTTTTTTGTTTTAAAAAAAAAAATTTACGCGATTAGGCGGGTCCCCACCAAGCGCGCTGCCTCGCGAAGCAAGACGTTTGCCGCGTGTGGCGGGCCTCGCACGAGGCTGCTTGCTTGGTGGGGACCTACCTTGGACCCCTGGTCGGATCCTGGTTGAAGGTTCCTTAAGGATTTTCTCTAATATCCACGCGGACGAAGTCGCGGGCGGAAGCTAGTTTAGTACAATAATCAAAATTGGGTCCAGAAATATTAGTATCCCGTTCCCGTTTCTTAAAATGGCGGAGATATAGAAAAAAAATACATATTTCAGTCTGGCTTTCCGGCGCTGTTTGTTCTCCTCTACAGGTCGCATTTCTTAACCGATTCCGGTGAAATATTGTGAGCAGGTTTGAAAATAAAAAAATAAAAAAAAGCCGAGACAATTTTTCGAAATTTTCAAAAATGACGGAGATATGTAAAAAATCATGGTGTTTGTTCTCCTTTACAGGTCGCATTTCTCAACCGATTCTGGTGAAATTTTGTGAGCAGGTTCGATAATTATTATATAACTGTTTAGTCAAACCAGTTTCTTCTAAATTTATCTAAAAAAAATATTCACCTATTTTAAAAAAAAATCAGAATTAGAAGCACCATCTAGCTGCGAATAACTCACGTACTGTGTGCCTTGAAAACTTCATGGCGACATTTTATTTTTGTACAATTTGAGCCATTTTTATATCGCGAGGTCTGAGCCACTAGTTTAATCTGTGTTGCTTTTGTCGACAGACTCGCGCCAAATTTTATCGAATTCTTACACTTCAAAATGACATGTTTATCGTCATAGTATTTCATTGAAGACTTCCAGCGACAAAAATGTGGTTTCTGATTTTGTGTTTTCATCATGGCAGTGCCTTATTTCAATTATTAATTAACCATATGAGAAAATACAACGGTGGAGGATAAGAGACTTGTTCGATCCATTTGATCTTATGACATAGAGTTTATATTGCAAAATGGTATTATGCTTGTACGCTTAAAATAATAACACCTAGAACCCGTGAGCGTCAATTCGACGGGATCAAGTCCCCAATTTGAAATGTATCACATTAAAGAGTTTGTGCTACATTTGTACTATTTGTACCCTGAACCAGACATTTGTACCTCTAAAGGTAAAGGCAGTATGTCAGGATCTCCCTGATCCCGCCACTTTGACGTCAAGGTGGCACGACCTTCTGAAAGTGCTACTCAGAGACAGGTAATTCACACCCGAAGACTTAGTACTACATATGTACATATATATGCTCAAAGTATCCGTGTCCTCGTATGCAAAGTGAGGCAACTAATATTAACCCAAAATGGCTTAGTTTTCAAATTTATATCCTTCATACGTTACCTTATTGTACCTAAAATCCAATAATATTAGTAACGAAACTCATAAATGTAGGAAAATTGAAACTGTTTTGTACTTATTCGGTATGATTAAGTAATAATGGGGATGAAAAATCTGAAAACGGTGCCATTTTGGCTATTTTAGTTGCCTCACTTTTGACAGTGCGCTTTATAGAGAACTATCGTTATATGTGTTATTATTCTAAGCGTGTACGTAGATTGTACGTAGCGATCTTAACACTTTACTTACATTTTCTTGGCAACTGATGTCGTAGTTAGTTGTTTTCGTATCCATTTTATTTTATTTTATTACAAGCTTTTGCCGGCGACTTACGCGTGATTAAGATAGTTGTGCATTTATTTTGAAAGTCACGGACTACCAATATACCTAGTCATTTATGAGTAGATCTCATTTCACACATTTAAATTTTCCCATAAAAAATCATGTACAAACTGGAACACTCTGTAGCATCCTGTGTAACGGGAATTTTCCAAAACCCTTTTTTAGTGCTCACCTACACCATGAAAGATATCTACTCTCCAAAAATGTTATCTCTACCAGCAAAAATGGTTCCGCCCTATACAAATCCCTATACAAACTGGAATACATACCCTGTAGTACCCTGTACAACGGGAATTTCCCAAAATCCTTTCTTAGTGCTCACCATACATTATAAAAGGAATCTACCCTCCAAAATGGTGTATCTATCTTCAGCCCTATACAAATTCCCATACAAACTGGGAACATCCTGTAGCACCCTGTATAACGGAAATTTTACAAAACCCCTTCTTAGTGCTAACCTTCACCTACACCATGAAAGGTATCTACCCCCCAAAAATGGTGTCTCTACTTTCAACCCTATACAAATTCTCATACAAACTTGAACAACCTGTATCACACTGTATAACGGGAATTTTCTAAAATCCTTTCTGCCGGTAACGATCAATTTGTGATTATCAATTTTTACGTCATTGACGCCCATTGATGCGAAAATTGATCGTTTACGCGTGCAAATAAAGCGATTGTCAATTGCTCCAACAATGGCATTGACGAAAAAATTGACAATCGCAATTGATCGTTACCGGCGGGCTTTAGTCTACATCATGATCACCCTCCAAAAATGGTGTCTCTACCTTCAGCCGTTAGGGCTCTACGCCTATCCCAACAATCAATGAATCAGAAAACCATGACATCAATGTCATCTTTTTTTTAGTCTATTTTTCTGTTTTGCATTGAAAAAAAGCATAAAAAAGGCGTTCATAAAGAAAAGAACGATGAAAACCGTTTCGATGGGTAAAAAAATGGTAGATTGCCCTAAACGGCAACATCGATTTCTCGTGTCGACAAACCGAAGAAGTCATGACGAGATATTTCTCAGACGTGGTGTGCATGTTAGGGAAAATGACAAATGAATTGACATTTACAACTTTTTTCGTCTCACCCATGAGATATGTAACGGGGCGTGCATCTTAACCCTGCAGGTGAGGTGAAGGCCACCTTTATTCTCATAAGGACAGATTCTCAAGAGGACAGATTCTCAAAAGGACAGAAGTACAGGTGAGCAGAAAAAGAGAAAATAAGGTTTAACTTCTTAATTTAGATGCACTAACTCGTTATGCATAAAAACTTATTAAATAATAATAAAACCGGCCAGTGCGAGTCGGACTCGCGCACGAAGAGTTCCGTACCAAAATACAGCAAAAAATCACGTTTGTTGTATGGGAACCCCCTTAAATATTTATTTTTCTCTGTTTTTAGTATTTGTTGTTATAGCAGCAATAGAAATACATCATCTGTGAAAATTTCAACTGTCTATTTAATATCGAGCAAAAAAACGGCACAAAAATCACGTTTGTTGTATGGGAGCCCCCCTAAATATTTATTTTATTCTGTTTTTAGTATTTTTTCTTATAGCGGCAACAGAAATACATCATCTGTGAAAATTTCAACTGTCTAGCTATCACGGTTCATGAGATGCAGCCTGGTGACAGACAGACAGACAGACGGACAGCGAAGTCTTAGTAATAGGGTACCGTTTTTACCCTTTGGGTACGGAACCCTAAAAACCTATGAGGGCGTCACTTTCGGGTGTAAGAACAATAATTATGTATCTCATGCATGGATCAGTCGACATGCAGGCTCAACGAACTGCACGCAGTATGCACTCATAAAGACACTATTTTGTGACGTAGTGCAAGGAAAAATATATAACGCGTATTTCACAAATCACACTTCCTGTGCTGTGAGTGAGGCCTTTGGATCATTGCAGCCACATAACGTAGTCTAAACTGACTGTTATGTAGTGTGGCGTGATCAACAATAAGATCTTTTCCGTCACAGAAAAGTTTTTTTTACGAACACTGTGTGCGCTGTGCCTGTTATAAAGTTTGAGTTTGGAACAATTTTGAGATTTACAAAACAATGTTTCTGTTGCTGTCCTGTTTTGTGTTCTCGCTCTGGATCGTGATGTTCCGGTACAGGAGACGACACATGTACAAGTTAGCTTCAAAGATTCCTCCATGTCATCCACATTTACCCGTTGTCGGAGTTGCGCACACGCTGATGGGTGACACAGAGGGTACGTTAATAACGGATAATTTCTAGTTTCATTGGTTAGTAAACGATGGATACGAAGAAATTCTGTTCTATTTTATCAAATCAATAATTTAATCGGTAGAAATTGGACGAAGAATTTATAAGTGACCCGTTTCGATTTTTCTATGGTTACCTACCTACAATTTTCTGGGGACCCCCTTAAATTTTTATCGATGACGCTAAAGTTATATGAAATTGCCGATTCGTATGGAGAAATTTTAAAAAGTAGCCTTTTTATACTAACTTTTTTCTTACTTTATTTAACAATCATGAACGTTCAATAGGGAATATGCATAAGTCACAGATTTTGATAAATTTGAGCTTGATCGCTGCAGACACGTATAAAAACATGATAGAACAGAAAAATAAAATAAAAAAATGTATTATTTTAGTTTTATCACACAATGAAATCAGGGGAAAATAACGATTTTTTTTTCGTATATAGGTAATACACTTAACAGTCAGATAGAACATCGAAAAAGAAATAATATTTTGTACGACACATATGTACTTAGACGCAAAATTCGAATTTCGAGAGCTTTCAACTCGAACTCCAAAGCCGCTTCAAAGCCCTTGCGAACAGCATAGATGTGCATGATCTTAACAACATGGTGGCTGATACTGGCCGTACGGTAGGGTCCAAGTTCTTCAAGATCGGCCGTCCCAAGTTAAAGAAACTCTCCGACCACGAACTCCTACTCATGGATCAGGGATGTGAAATGAGGCTTCAGAGCTTAGCGGATATATGCTCATCATTATCGGCAGCTAAATAGACAGATATCTAAGTTTTTGACGAGCGACCTTTGCCAATTTAATACGAACCGTATTAAAGAGGCTTTCGAGCGGAACAAAGGCTCCAAAGTGTTTGCAAGAGATCTGTCAATTGAGCAAAGCCAGATGACGAAGCTGAAAGCTGACGACGGTCGCACGCATCATTTCATCGAAGCCTGATATCCTGAGGGAGATCAAGAGTTTCTATGAGCAGTTATATTCCATGCAGACACCTGTTGAAAGCAAAGCTAAAGTCGCTAGAGCCAAGCTTACCCGACACTATACCAAAGATATCCCGGACGTCAGCCTGTACGAGATTAGTAGGGCTTTCAAACAGCTGAAAAACAACAAGGCGACGAGTGATGACGGGATCACTACTGAAGTTTTGAGAGCGAGCGGTAAGTCGATAATTAAAGTCCTCCAGAAGCTTTTCAATTCCGTTATCGTCAAGGGCAGAACGCCGAAGACATGGAACATAAGTGGAGAGGATTATTTTCTTTAAAAAAGGAATAAGACCCTATTGAAGAACTACAGACTCATCTCACTTCTGAGCCATGTCTAAAAGTTGTTTTCGAGAGTCCTTTCGAATCGTCTCGCTCGCAGGTTCGAGGACTGCCATGTTACTCAATCACGTAAAACCGGATGAAACGATTTGGAATAGCCTGGTGGTAAAACATGGATACTTTTTATCTCGGTCAAAGGTTTCATAGCGATTTTTCCAATGTACACGCGGACGAAGTCGCGGGTAAAAACTAGTTAAATACAAGAAGAATATTATCTTTCCACTATTTCTTTCTTTAAAAATCAACAAAGAATGAGGGTTTTAACAATCAACAAATTATGGTTTTCTTACAGTAATAACAACGGCACGAGGTTTTATAAAATTGTGAACTAACAAACATCCAAACATCAAACTTTCACATTTTTAATATTATAGGTTCCCGTTCCTGTTCCCGTTGCCGTTCTTGTTCTTACTCCTGTGCCCGTTCCCGTATTATTTTTCCATAAAAAATGAACCCCCGTTTCAGTCCTTTAAGTGTTGAATAATGTGTACCGTGTCGTGTTGAACCCTAAAATAAATGCCATTTTCGCAATAAACCTCATTTAAACTCTCAATATCGATTTGTTTGCTTATTTGTTTTTAGAAGTACTTATATGAAGTTTCAAGTCGAATTATCTATTGAATATTATTTTTCCATACAAAATATGAATCCCATTTCACCCCTTTATGGGTTGAATCATGGCACTTTGTTGGACTTCAAAATAAATGCCATTTTCACAATCAACATCCTATAAAACTAAGCATAAAACCTATTAACGACATCCATTTTTTCATTTTTCGAAACATTTTCGGGAAATCACGAAATTCGTGTTTTTGCTTAGTTTTTAAAAGTAATCTTACGAAGTTTCAAGATGAAATGTTTTTTAATAAAAAAAATCCATACAAAATAAGCCCCATTTCATTTCATTTCATTTAAAATAAATATCGTTTTCATAATCAACACCGCATGAAACCTCAATAACTTCATACATATCAATTTATGAAAAAAATATCACAGATCTCGTGCCTTTCACGACCTTCTGGTACATGAAATGGAAAATGAATTTAATGAATTTAACAAAATATATTTTTTTATTCCATTCTTAAGATATTAATATTTTATTGAATTTTTCTAAAATTTTTAAAACTCACTCTAAAATAACCTAATAAAAAAATAATCAAAATCAAATTCAGCGAGACTCTCGCGCCGACTTCATCATCATTCGAATGTGCTATAACAACCCTCATTTTATTGCAATTGTAAACTATGTTTACCTAGGCATCATCATCACACTCTCATTCAGAGATCGTTGTAAAAATTCATTTGGAATCGCAGATTAAATAAGAAAGACACGACTGATCTAGTAATTTCAAATCAATTGAAATAACAGCAACCCACGATATAATATTGAGGATCTACTTTTCAGTATCTACTCGTAAGTAACTATTAAGGCCCTCGGCTTCGCCTCGGGCCTCAAACTAAAACCTCTCTTCTGTTGAACTTTCGCTTAGGATTCGTTTATCCGTTAACCTACACACAAAAACTCACTTCGACGCCTAGCACGTGTACTGGATATAATAGCGTCATCTCTTTTGCTCCTATAGGTATTGTTTAACGCTACTTTCTCTTTCGTTTTCACATAGTAAGCGACGTCACTTACTTGAATATGGATTTATGGAGACATTTCAGCGCAGTCACACTATGGTACCGCGCTGTGCCGCCGCATCAAACGATTTAAATCTTTGACTAGATCTGGAATCAGCAATTTCTTCACGCTCTATTCGCGTCATACCATCTGTTGACCTACTAGAGCTAATCAATATCAATATTAAGTTTTAAACACGTTTCATTATTTTTTAGTTTCAAATCAAATAGGCAATGCAACTTATTGGCCCATTTTGTTAAAGGTATGGTACAGGAATGAAACTTGTTTCCAAGTAAGTATAAATTTTATCATTAGGGTTGACTTTTACTATGGCACCAAAAAATCTTTGGTCCATCTAACGCATAAATCGTTCATATTTTTTTTTGGCTTCAGTGCAGTTGTAACTTTTTTTCACCAGTATAGAGTTTTTTGATGCCTTAGTAAAAGCCAGCCCTAATGATAATATCGATATTTCGAAACAAGTTTCATTCCCGTACCATACTTTTAAAAAAATTGGGCCAACCCGTCAAGGGAAAAGTTGCATTGTCAAAAGACATGAATTTACTAAAAAGTAAATAACAAATCGCCAGAAATATATCTAAATATTTTTAGCTTTGAAATATACAATAATTTACAAACTTCAATCGTACTACGTAAAAGTATAACCATTATTATCCCGCGCCTCGCGCGTCGCCCGCGGTATCCCGACATTTCGCTACATAAAGGATAAGCTACAGCTCAGACCGTAAAAGTCAGGGACATATAACATTTTCTAAATGTAACCCAACTCTATATCTCTAGGGGTTTTTTCATTTTTTCGATATCGCTTTTCGTTTTTGAGAAATTGTCGATTTAGTGAGAAAAGACCCCGAAATAGTGTGTCGATTTTCTACATTTATGCGATTTTCGAAAAAAGTTTTGTACTTTTTCAAAAATATTTTTCACCATATTATAGCCCTTGCCAAGACGCATCTTTTGACATATATCACATTCACGTAGACCCAAAACTCACGGGACCAGGGCGATGTCTCACTCTGGCTGAAATTAGGTACCTTACTGAAGCGATCGAAAAAACATTTTCAATGTTAAAAGTATAAGATATTTAATTCTATTCTATGGGTTTATTTACCCCATCTACCGCTAAGGGGTTAAATATCGGAAAACCACAAAATACGTGTTTGCTTTTAAAAGTTGTTAGTTTTTAAAAGTACTCCTACGAAGTTTCACGTCAAAATGTCTATTAAATATTATTTTTTTCATACAAAATATGTACCCCATTTTACCCCTTTAGGGGTAGCAACATAGCCACTATGTTGGACTTAAAAATAAATGCCATTTTCGCAATCAACATCCCATAAAACCTCAATAACTACATCCATGTCGACTTTTTACCCCATTTACCTTCATAAACATGTATTTATGAAATACATGTTAGATCATTTATTTATAGAAGTACTCCAACGAAGTTTCAAGTCTTAATGTCTATTTCATATTTTTTCCATACAAAGTTTGAACCCAATTAACCCCTTTAGGGGTTGAATAATGTCTACTTCTTAAAAATAAATGCCACTTTTGCAATCAACATCCCATAAAACCTTGATAACGACACCAATATCGATGTTGGGCTTTTTTACCCCATTAACCCCCTCAAGGGTTCAGTTTCGGTAAACCGCGAAAAACCTGTTTGATTCTTTGTTTTTAGAAGTACTCCTACGAAGTTTCAAGTTTAAATTTCTATTTAATATTTTTTTTCCATACAAACTTTGCACCCCCATTTCAACCCTTTATGGGTGAAATTTCCAAAAATCCCTTCTTAGTGGGTGTTTACACAGTATAAAGTATCTATGTACAAAATTTCAAGTCTCTAGGTTTAGTGGTTTCGGCTGGGCAATAGTCTGTCAGTCACCCCTTCACTTTTAAAAAAGAGATTATACTCATGGGTGTAATTTCAAACTCGGGCCGGCTAGGGTAAATTACCGGTTGACTGGCACCACTGCTTTTTTAAATAGAAAATAGGCAAAGAGACTAATCTCAGACTCCCTATATCGACTAGATTTAAGATTTTTTTAATTAACGTAAAAAATACTGATCTAAAAATTCTGAAAAAAATATATATGAGCTTAAAACACTAAAATATCGAAATGGTTTCCTAATTTTAGTACTTTCTCAAAATGAAATGTTGTCAATTGTTGCTTTCTGTTTGTTTCAGATATAATGTCCCGATTAAAATTATTCAGTTACATGTCTATGAAAGAAGACGGTATGACGAGAGGCTGGCTGGGCCACATATTGTATTTCAGTAAGTGGCATTTTATTTATAAAAAACCGGCCAAGTGCGTGGCAGGCCCGTAGGGTTCCGTAGTTACCTTATACCATACTATATTTAATACCACTATCATTTTTCGTCTGTAAAAATAACTTTGTTTTAACCATTGAAAATGGTTATCAGATGCAAATCGCCTGAGACGTATTTTTGGCCATATCTCCGAGGATTTTGGGAAGATCGAAATAAAAATAGTACCGAAAGTTGAGGAGTTTATCGAGACACATGTGAACGTTTAAATTTTGAAAATCTACTAGTAACTTTTTTTGGAATTTTGCGTAATTCCAAAAAAATCCGACTTAAGAAAAAATTAAAAACATAATCATAGGGTATTAGTTTAACTATTAAATGGCGAAATAATTTTGAAAATCGGTTTGTAATTGTGACCTGTAGGTGGTCCCTTTAGATTTGGAATTGTAGAAAAACGGCTGTTTCCGTACATAAAAACGCACAACCTCTAACCCCAAACGCATATACCGCCTCCGTTCCGTTCCGTCCATCGTGGGTAAAAAGTGATGAAGCTTCTATGATTATTGACCGATCGTCATGGTAATAGTGTTAAAAGATCAGAAGCAGACGAGAAGTGCATTCGTTGGAATTTTGAAAATTGGTAATAACGTATTTTAGACAAATTATACAATAATTCTAACACAATCTAAATTAAATGAAAAAGATATTTATTTGGTAAAAACAGAGCACGTTAATTAAGGAACTTAATGAAATATCTTTAATTTATTAACACTAGGTTTGGTAGAAAAAAATAACTAAATGGAACAAGTAAATCTTTGATCACGAGAAGCACTTTTTACTTAATATTCTGTTTAGAAAACTACTCTAACTTTCTACGAGCCTATAAAAAACAAATATCTATTTGGAGTAATATAGCAGTAAAATCTTTATCCGAAACAAATAATTAAGAAAAACTAGTCGCCTAAACATTCGTCACAAATGTAGGTAATCATCGTAACCGTAATGATTTGCTTCCATCCCAGCACATTGCCTGCATTACCCCCGTGAGCGCGGGAGCAGCATTAATTGGGTTGGTAAATGGTAGGCGATTTTTAGTCAGTTTCATCCACTAATCTTGTAAGTTATGATCTTGCCTGTCTATAAAAAAAACGGCCGCGCAGCGCGATTTTTAGTTAGTTTCATCCACTAATCTTGTAAGTTATGATCTTGCCTGTCTATAAAAAAAAACGGCCGCGCTGCGCGATTTTTAGTTAGTTTCATCCACTAATCTTGTAAGTTGTAATCTTGTCTAACTATTGAGAAAAAAAAACGGCCGGGCAGCGCGATTTTTAGTCAGTTTCATCCACTAATCTTGTAAGTTATGATCTTGCCTGTCTATAAAAAAACGGCCGCGCAGCGCGATTTTTAGTTAGTTTCATCCACTAATCTTGTAAGTTGTAATCTTGTCTAACTATTGAGAAAAAAAAACGGCTGCGCAGCGTGATTTTTAGTCAGTTTTATCCACTAATCTTGTAAGTTGTGATCTTGCCTGTCTATTGAAAATAAACGGCCGCGCAGCGCGATTTTTAGTTAGTTTCACCCGTTTCATCCATTAATCTTGTACTCTTGCCTGTCTATATATTGGAATAAGACGGCCGCGATTTTTAGTTAGTTTCATCCGCTAATCTTGTGATCTGTAGTGTAATGGTGTGGTGTGACATGACATCCTTCGGCGAACCCAATATGTTGTTGACCTTTATGCCTGGAGTGTAAACTGTCGGTACAAAGTATTCACGTAAAACGTGGCCGATCTTATCTGTTACTCCTTTATCATAAGGCATGTAGGCTGGTTGTCTGCTAACCTCGCCGAGGTTACCTCGGGATACCAAAACTTAATAATAATAAGTTTTATGGTATAAATAAATAATCACGAAAGAAAGCTTTACCATTTACTTACCAAATCACACTATGGACTGACAGATGTCAAATGTGATCTATTAAATTGGCCCCTTTTTTTTAGTTATTTTCATTTACTTACAAGTAAGTGACAAAATACTTCGTTCACTGCAGTCCGGCACGCACGCTAGAATATGTATATACCTACCCTTGACCTACCCACAAAATTATTTTCGCGGTAATCGGTGCTGCTGCTGACTGTTGACTGGCGACAGCCGAGCGGTGCACGAAAACATACGAAAATTACCGAATGCGATGCGGTGGGTGTAATGGGGAGGAAAAGCGCAATTTTATCCCGATAGGTGGCGTCTGGTCTTTGGTACCCGGCCGCCTCAAAGAAAGTGTCAAAACATATGGGAATCTCTTGGAGTATTGCACTTTTTAATTTTATACTGAGAAAATGCCGCATTGTTATGCATGTAACTTGTAAAATATTGGAGTTCATCGATTTCCCAGTAACAATAAAAGTAGTGGGCAAAAAATTTCAAAAAAAAGATGCTTTTTCGTCGATTTTCTCCTTTGCTGAGCCTGAGAAACATTATAAATCAAAAGGAATGTTTCGTTGCCTGTTGTTTTGGCTTTTCTTTTCCGTAATTCTTCTTTTATCTGAGCTAAAGTTCGCATAGAATACATTGTTTGTCCGCAAAATCGAAAAAAATACAATCTAAGAAAGTAAAATCACGTAATACACAGTCAAGACAATATAAGCTCAAACTGACAATTGTTCCAAAGACTGAAGCGCCATCTGTAATTCACTTTGCCTTCGCCTCCCCATTCAAATGATCGGTGACAGATGGCAGCAGCGCGGCAAATTCAAAATGTTAATATGTTTAATAATTATACTCCTCGCCTTGCCTAACTTTATTTTAATGTTATAGATCAATAAATAGATGATGCCTATTGTATATTTCGGGGGGGGTTTGAACCCCCAAACCCCCCCCTGGCTACGCCCGTGGTGGAACCACCCCACGGCGGGAACCAAATGATTAAAATTTCACGCTGTATATGGCACGTTATTTTATATTGTACTAAATATTTATTTAGTACGTTATTTTACATTCAAAATCAATCAAAAAACACAGTTTTTTAGGTATAATGATATTTACCCTATCTACCTTTAAATCATCAACAGTTGTCGTGGATCCAGTAGAAGTGGAAAAGGTGCTGAAGACCTGCTTGGAGAAAGATGACCTACACAGATTCATGAGGCCTATCATTGGAAATGGTGGCATTTTCGCTCCATGTAAGTAAAATTACATTTTCTTAGGCAAATCTTTAGAATAATAACTCCAAGACGCCAAGTCCTCGTAGGTGAGACAACTAATAAAGCTAAGCCATAATGGCTTAGCTTTCAGTATATCCTTCATACGATACTTAATTGTAGCTAAATCCAATAAAATCGTAACTAAGGTAAGATTTTGATGACGGCATCGAATAAAGTTTAATTTTCAAGGTCCTGCTGATACGTCATAGTAAAACATCGAACTTTTACTGCCCATGTAAAATATATTTTTTTAAATTGAGCTTACGCAACAATAAAATATCGAAGTCGTAAATCAGAGAGAGGAGTCTACCAATGAAATGTGACTTGAGTTGTTTACAATTTTGGTTTTGATTACGCAATAATTGGCCTTGGACTAAATTAATTCAAGCACGTGTTGGTTCACTTTCCAAATCCAAGACCTACCATTTCTTTTAAAATAAAAAATTGGTGACGTCTTGTTATTTAACTTTTTAGTTCGTTTTGGCAGGGCAATCCTTTAATATTTTTTTAATTATTTTTCATTTATTTTTTATTAAGTACCTACCTATCTATTTTTTTTTAATCACTAGTATTCCATGAAATTGACCCCTGATACGGTGTGGCTACAAAGTTGCGATTCAGCGTACCTAAACGATGACATCCCTTTTTTTTTACTGTGATCGTTAGTGTAGAAATAGATTCACCTCAGAAAAGATAATTCCTGAAATCTTCACGGAAAATGAAAGTCCACGCATATTATACCTCATAATTATACAATAGCATACTAAAAGATTTTTTTGTCCTTGAGGATGGGTATAACCTTATACTTAGGTTCACGAACCTCCGCGCTCTGCGAACCAACAGTGCACCATCGTGTGTACGAGTGCGAACCTCGGTGCGCGCTCCGCATTTTGCGATCCAATGCGAACGAACACAAAGGGAGAGCAAGTAAAAGTTCGCAATAGCGTCCACATTCAGTTCCGCGAACCTCCAACCTAGGTTCGTGGAGCACAAGGTTCACGAACCTAAGTGGGTACCTGCCCTAAAGTTTCTTCGTATTTTTATTTCAAGGTCTATTTCAGGTGCCATTTGGAGGAGGCGTAGAAAAATTTTAGTACCAGCATTCAGTCCAAAAATAGTGGAGACCTTTGTAGACATATTCGCAAAGCAGAGCGAGATACTGACAAACCAGCTGACCGAGCGCGCCGGGCAGGGGAACTTCAGCGTCTGGCCTTTCGTGAGCACTTACACGCTGGATGCTGTTTCTCGTAAGTACAAGAGCGTCGCCAACTAGGGATGTCGAAAGTGAAAAAAAATATCGATATATCGATACATCGATTTTTATAAAAATATCAATATCTGCTTCGATATATCGCGAAAAAAATATCGATATATCGGTCGAATTTTCAGAGAACATTTGCGGTTTTGAAATAATGTATTTATTTTAGTCTAGCTCAGTAATATTAATATAATTTATAAAACAACATACATTACTCTAACTAATGTTAAACGAATGATTAAACGAACTCATTTGAAACGATAAAAAACGAAAAAAAAAATGTATATTATGTATAATATCAGGCGCATATTTATTAAATCAGATATTCAACACAGTGCAAAAAACGTACAAGTCATAGATAATATGTTTTTATAAAAAAAAATTCAAT
Source organism: Agriphila tristella (assembly GCA_928269145.1). Taxonomy (NCBI): domain Eukaryota; kingdom Metazoa; phylum Arthropoda; class Insecta; order Lepidoptera; family Crambidae; genus Agriphila; species Agriphila tristella. The sequence continues at coordinate 20,094,694 of OV743436.1, read as the reverse complement.
AATGAATTATGATGAAAGTACAGATAAGTTGTTTTCCATTTTTCAATTCCAATCTTTTAGAGTGCGTGCCGTAAATTTATTCAATTTTGAACCTTATTCCATCGCAATAAGATTACAATGACGGTACTGCCAACATAACGCCATAGGAATAATAAACGCATTGTATAGCTTTGTATTCTAGCAACTTTAGAGTGATGTAATGATAGTAAAATAAATAAAAATATATCGTTTTTGATACGATTTTCGATATTGGTTATTTTGTATCGATATATCGGTTCAAAATATATCGGCTAAAAATATCGATATATCGATGTATCGATATTTTTTCAACAACCCTATCGCCAACCCATGGTCCAGGAAGGGCAAGTTAATATTGAGGAGGATGAGAAAACAATAATATGAATTATAGGTACAGTTAAGAGCACCGAGTGAATTTATTAAAGTTTTGAGATGCGGGATTTATCGGAAAAGCAAGTTGCACAGCCTCAGTGGTTACTTTGCGTTTGCAGTTGGCTACTTTTTTTTAACCTCCAGGGGGGGGGGGCAGCTGCCCCTCCCTGCTCACCCTTGGCGACGCCCCTGCGTAAGTAAGTACCTCATAAGAGGAATCTAAGTATTATGATTGAAGAAACAATTGTTTTCAAACAAAATGAATTACTGCACGTTCATAAATATTGTTTTGTACAGAAACGGCGATGGGTGTGAAGGTAAACGCTCAGAGTAACCCCAACACACCGTTCCTGGTGTCCTTGAACCGTATACTGAACCTCGCTTGTGAGAGGATCTTCCACCTGTGGCTGCAGCCCGACTGGATGTATGGCCTGTTCCCGCAGTACACGGAGCACAAAGCTTGTGTCAAACAGTTGCACGGGTTCACTGACGAGGTTAGTTTGCGTTAAAATATATAGCTTTTTTGCCTGATGAGAGGACTTATTAAAAATATCTTGTTTTGTTTTGCGAGGACATTCGAAAAATCACACAAGCTCTGGCCTGAGGGCCTATTACAAAAAATAAGCGTACGATATTCGTCCCACTTCGTGACATTATTAAACCTACCCATGAACCTAAACTACTCGGGTTAGGCTCAAATTGTAGGAAATTTAATGAACTTTAAATAAATATGAACAAAAACCAGTAAAACGCTTCCAAACGAAACGATAAACCCTTCCATTTCGCGAAAAAATGCCTATTTTATTAACACGTTTTTATTAGGTTGCTTTCTCGTTTGTTTGTTTGTCCGCAAAGATTGCGAACGATTTTAAACTAGCTTCCCGATAAGATAGAGACTTGAAACTTGGAACATTGGTCAAAACTGGAATACAATGCAATATTCTGGTGTCGTTGAGCTGATCTGATGATGGAACTGGCAGAAGTCCACAGGAACCTAATGATGAAACCATACAACCCCAAATGTGATTTGGGGAACCATACAAATGTGATAAGGCTTGTTAGAATAGTCTTGACGAGTACTCTGATGGGAGATAAGGTCCAGGGTCTGATGATGAAGCTGGTAGGCCATGCCAAAGGAACTCAATATTGGAACCGTGCAATCCCATCGAGTTTGGGCTCATTTGAATCGTCTTGACGAGTACTTTGTTGGGAAATAGTGTCCGAGGATCTGATGATGGAGCCGGAAGAAGGCCATAGGAACTCTATAATAAAACCACGCTACCCCATCGAGTTTGAGCTCGTTTGAATCGTCTTGACGAGTACTTTCTTGGGAAATAGTGTCCAAGGATTTGATGATGGAACCGGAAGAAGGCCATAGAAACTCTATAAAAAAACCACGCTACCCCATCGAGCTTGGGCTCGTTCGAATCGTCTTGATGAGTACTTTGTTGGGAAATAGTGTCCAAGGATCTGATGATGGAGCCGGAAGAAAGCCATAGGCACTCTTTGATAAAACTATACACTACACCATCGAGTTTGAGCTCGTTTGAATCGCCTTGACGAGGACTTTGTTGGAAAATAGTGTCCAGGGTCTGATGATGGAGCCGGAAGAAAGCCAATGGAACTCTACAATAAAACCATGCAAGCCCATCGAGTTTATGGGCTCGTTTGAATCGTCTTGACTAGTTCTTTGTAGGGAAATAGTTTCTAGGGCCTGATGATGGAGCAGGAAGAAGGGCACTGGGACTCTGTAATAAAACCATGCAACCCATCGAGTTTGGGCTCGTTTGAATCGTCTTGACGAGTTCTTTGTTGGGAAATAGTTTCCAGAGTCTGATGATGGAGCCGGAAGAAGGGCACTGGGACTCTGTAATAAAACCATTAAACCCTATCGAGTTTGGGCTCGTTTGAATCGTTTTGACGAGTGCTCCGATAGGAGATGGTATATTTTTAGTCTTAGCTCGTTAACTAAAAAGCATAAAATAATAATTTACTGAAAAAAAAATTTTTTTTAAAACACATTTTTAAAACGGACTAAATTATTAGAAAAAAATCGGACTAATAATATTAAAACGGACAAGCAAAAACAAACTAAAAAGTAAAAAAATACATTCTTCTGTAAATATTTATAACCCTAATAACCTATACCTACAGAAATTTTAAACCTAAAAACGTGGGGCGCGTTTTGTAAAATTATCATCCATATTGTCTATACTATAGCATGCATCCAACGTTTTTGGTTTCAAATTTCTGTAGGTATAGGTTATTAGATTTATAAATATTTACAGAAGAAATTATTTTTTTACTTTTTAGTTTTTTGACTAGCTGTGCCCTGTGCCTCCGCATACAATGGATTTAAACTACTTGGGTTAGGCTCAAATTGTACATAATATAGTTATCATTACAAAAGAATATGACAAATCAACCTGAAAAACGCTTCTTTAAGGTATTTTTTTTAAATACTGAAACAAGTGCAAATACCTAAAATAAAAATAAAAACTTTTAAAATTTTGGTTATTGTGTAACTTTTCAAAAACTTCTAAATAAATTGCTTTTTTTTATACCAGAAATGAATTCCACATTATTGATTTATCCGAAAATGACACCTATTAGCTAAACCTAGACAATTATAATTTTTAGAATGAAGCCGGGAAAAGAGCGCTTTTAACCCGCCGCCGTATAGAATGGTTTGTATGGACAGTTTGGCCCAGCTCAATATTAGTTAGGAACAGCCTACAGATCAGTTTCCACCATGTGGCCAAACTTTATCACGACTTGTAACTCCCAACTTTTTTTGTACAGGCGTTCATACTTACTATAAACGTTTATGCTTAAAACATTCATGATTTTTATTTCTCAAAATTCAACTCAAGGAAACTTCCTTATTATGTGACATAGGATAAAGTAAGATAAGTATTAAGCTTAACGTGTTATTGCTTACGACAATTTTGCTGTTGGTTATAAATTATTATCCTACTAAAATTTTATATGTGATCGTTTGTACTTTGTATGATTGGACGTTTGGATGATTGTTTGTGTGGATGTTTATTACTCAGTCACGCAAGAACGGCTTGGATGAAATTTGGCACACTGTCATGTCTTTTTCTCTCTCTTATTGCCTTTTGGCTTAAGAAACAGTAAGTAATAAATAAACTCATGCGAATGACTCACCTTAATGACAACTCAAGGGAAAATAAATAAACACTTAATGTACAGTCAACAGCAAACTACAGTTTTATTGAAATATGGTTGATTCTATCTTAATATATAAAATCGTAAACTGAATGACTGATCTATCAACGCACAGCCCAAACCGCTGGACCTAGAAACTTGAAATTTTGCACACAGATACCTTATACAGTGTAAACATCCACTAAGGAAGGATTTTTGAAAATTCTATCCCTAAGGGGATGAAATAAGGGATGAAAGTTTGTATGAAAGTCCCTCAGTTTTGAAGCTAGGATCATCAAATTTTGTGTTTAGGCTGACGATTGAAAATTAATAAATACGGGTTTTGGCGTTATTAAAAATTCTACCCCCGAAGGGGTCAAAAGGGGGATGAAGTTGTGAATTGAAGAAAATCCTTTATTTTCGAAGTAAAAATTGCTAAATATATAATTTAGGCTTATGGATGGGAATCTAACGCAACGTATATTGTTATAGTTAGTATTTCAACCCCTACGGGGTTGAAATGGGGGTGAAAAGGGGTAAAAAAAAAATAGACATGGATGTCGTTATTAGGGTTTTCTGGGATGACGATTGCAAAAATGACATTTATTTGAAAGTCTAACACGGTGGACATGATTTAATCCCTCAGGGGGTGAAAATGGGGTTCAAATTTTGTATGGAAACATAATATTAAATGGACATTACAACTTTAAACTTCGAAGGAGCACGTCTAAAAATAAATAAGCAAACATATATTTTGTGATTTTAAAAACCAACCCCTTAGGGGTGGATGGGGTGAGTAAACCTAAAAAAATAGATATGGATGTCGTTTTTGGCGTTTTCTGGGATGACGATTGCAAAAATGACATTTATTTTGAAGTCCAACACGGTGGACATGATTTAACCCCTCAAGGGGTGAAAATGGGGTTCAAATTTTGTATGGAAAAAAATATTAAATGGACATTACAACTTTAAACTTCGTAGGAGCACGTCTAAAAATAAATAAACAAACATATATTTTGTGATTTTGAAAATCAACTCCTTAGGGGGTAAATAGGGGTAAGTAAACATAAAAATCGATGTGGATGTCGTTCTTAAGGTTTTTTGGGATGGTGATTGCGAAAATGAGATTTATTTTGAAGTCTGACACGGTGGACATGATTAAACCCCTATATAAATATAAATAAATAAATAAATGGGGTTCCAATTTTGTATGGAAATATAATATAAAATAGACATTACAACTTTGAACTTCATAGGAGTACATCTAAAAATAAATAGGCAAACACATATTTTGTTATTTTGAAAATCATCCCTTAGGGTGTAAATGGGGTAAGTAAACATGAAAATCGATTTGGATGTCGTTCTTGAGGTTTCATGGGATGGTGATTGGGAAAATGACATTTATTTTGAAGTCCAACACGGTGGACATGACACATCATGGACCTGGACCTGGACATGCACATCCAGGGAACGGGAACGGGAACGGGCAAGGGCACGGGCACGGGAACTGGAACGGGAACAGGAACAGGACGAGAACGGGACGGGAACGGAACGGGACCGGGACGGGACGGAACGGAACGGAACGGAACGGAACGGAACGGAACGGAACGGAACGGAACGGAACGGAACGGAACGGAACGGAACGGAACGGAACGGAACGGAACGGAACGGAACGGAACGGAACGGAACGGAACGGAACGGAACGGAACGGAACGGAACGGAACGGAACGGAACGGAACGGAACGGAACGGAACGGAACGGAACGGAGACGGAACGGGAAGAGATCGCGAATGAAACGGGAACGGAAAGGGAACAAAACAGGACGGGAACGGGAAAGGAATGGCACGGGAACGGGATGGGAACGGAGGGGGAAGGAACGGGAACGGAACGGGAGCGATACGGGAACGGAACGGGACGAGAACGGGAACGGGAACGAGAACGGGACGGGAACGGAAATGGGAACGGATGGGGTACGGGACGGGAACGGAACGGGACGGAATGGGAACGGAACAGGAACGGAATGGGAAATGGGAACGGAAGGGGTACGGGACGGGAACGGAACGGGACGGAATGGGAACGGAACGGGAATGGAATGGGAACGGGAATGGAACGGGAATGAAACGGGAACGGAACGGGACGAGCACGGTACGGGAACGGGAACGAGAACGGGACGGTAACGGTACGGGAACGGGAATGGCAACGGAAGGGGTACGGGAACGGGACAGGAAAGGGACGGGAACGGACGGGAACAGAACGGGAACGGGAACCGGAACCGGAACGGGAAACGTAAAAATGACTGGTCAGATCCTGGTTGAAGGTTCTCTTAGGATTTTCTCTAACATCCACGCGGACGAAGTCGCGGGCAGAAGCTAGTACAATAATAAACATCAAACGTTGTAATCGCAGATCTGCAAATTTATACGGTGATTTGACACGAAGAAAAACGAAGCTATGAATCTAATCTTTTTCCCAAGGGGTTATTTTAAAAGGTTAAACTTAAAACTACTCGCAGAGCGTTACGTGGGTAAGAATTGCCTGCCCTAGGATATCAGGATGTGGTAATTATCTAACATAAATCTAGCTCGTAGGTTGTACTCGGAGGCCTAAGTACGGATAGCTGGATTCTTCTACTTCGGTTAGTTTAGGGGTTAAAAAGATTTGAGAGTTAACTGGTACCTATTAGAATATCTCGCAGCGAGTCTGTTTAGTAGAGAAACGCTTCGATGGCTGCTTTCTATTAATTATGCCACGGAGCCGTGGGTGAGAAACCAAAATCCCGTTTATTTCAACTTTTTCCGCTCAACTGGGGTTGAATGGGCGACAAGGCAGTGGTTGAACTCGTGGCTGGATACGTACGCCACTCTTCACCTGGAATGGTGTGCACAAAAACCATAATTTAACAACGTCGGCCTTAAATGGACTACAACTATTTACTACTCAATTACTCGGACCCAATCCCGAGTGATATTCCATGACGGGGGGACCCTGCAGCGTATGGTAGAACTGAGGAAAATCTATTCTTGTATGTTCATTCTGACAATAAATATTACTGATCCCTGACTTTTCTGTTAAACTATCCCCTTCACAGCAGACTAATGTACAGAATTGAGATGTAGAAACATACCGTAGCTCTCAACTTACAAAGTCTCTTTTCACATGAAAAGAACTGAAATTGAAAGTAATAAATATATAGACACCCCTTGAAGTAAATACTGGATAATGGATAGCAATAAATTTTGATATACCTGCGGCTCCTTGTTAACAATATATTTTATATGGTTTAGAATCCGGTCAATCAGTATTCCTCCTTCGATCGGATATCACGACACGAATTAGAACTCTTCTCGGCGGCTTTTATTAGCCAAAATCCTCTGTAAATAACGAATATGATGATAAAAATAAATTTCAAATTCTCACACCGCCAACAGCTGAATGTCTAGGAAATCACAAATAGGTACCTTGGCGAAATTCTATTGTGCCGACGAAAATTACAATGAATAGCTGCAAGATATTATTTAAATCAGGAACAATTACGAATCCAATAACTTTAACAGCGATATAAAATCAAATTCTTTCCAACCGAAAAATTTTGTATCATATGAATCACAGCTGATATTCGCTGTGTTCCAAGTCTCGCGCCATCACGACGCATTCCGACTTCCTACACACAGGTCCAGCGATAGCTCATCGATGAGCGTGGACTGGACTCGGCTGCCCCATTTCAAAACCAGTAAGTATTTGTGACCAAATTTTACAGGAGAGCAAAAAAACATATTTTGGGCTAGCCGTCATGAACTACTAAGTATCTGACCAGAAATTGATATGTAGGATAAAGAGTTGTATGGTACCATTCATTTTACATTTTTTTTTTCTTTTTATAAAGCTATATTACATGTTTTATAAAAAAAAACTACTTTAAACAAAAACAAGATTAAAATTTTAGATCACAAAAACTATATCAAAACCCAGTAACAGCTCTTACTAGGTTTTGATCTGGTTCAAATCGTCGCCAAAGTATCAAATTACCCAGATAGACCTAGTATGACCATACCATGGTACCATCTCAGATGACAGCAGCTGTCAAACTTAAAACAGCAATATCTCGGAAAGTACTCATCCTACACTGATGGTGTCTTTGAAGAAATGAAAGGTCTTGGTGAGATCTTCATTTCAGATGACAGCTGTCAAAGTTAAACAGCAATATCTTGGAAAGTACTCATCCTAGACTGATAGTGTCTTTGAAGAGATGAAAGGTCTTGCTGTGATTTTCATTTTAGATGACAGCTGTCAAACTTAAAACAACAATATCTCGGAAAGTACTCATCTTAGACTGATGGTGTCTTTGAAGAAATGATAGGTGTTAATAAGATCTACATTTCAGATGACAGCTGTCAAATTTAAAACGGTAATATCTTGGAAAGTACTCATCCTAGACTGATAGTGTCATTGAAGAGATGAAACGTCTTGCTGGGATCTTCATTACAGATGACAGCTGTCAATCTTTAAACAACAATACCTCGGAAAGTACTCATCCTAGACTGATGGTGTCTTTGAAGAAATAATAGGTGTTAATGAGATCTACATTTCAGATGACCGCTGTCAAACTTAAAACAGCAATATCTTGGAATGTACTCATCCTAGACTGATAGTGTCTTTAAAGAGATGAAAGGTCTTGCTGGGATCTTCATTTTAGATGACAGCAGTCAAACTTAAAACAAAAATATCTCGGAAAGTTTACATAATAGAAAATGGGAATTTTAAAATATTCCCATTTTCTATTATGTAATCAGTGGTTAACGATGTTGGTTCCACATTTAATAATCTTCCTATGTAACTTAAACTGTTTATATTACACATTGTGAAACTGTTTGTTAGACCCCAATAAACTAAAAAAAAAAAAAAAAAAAAAAAAATGCTCATCCTAGACTGATGGGATGTTTGAAGAAATGATGGGTGTTAATGAGATCTACATTTCAGATGACAGATGTCAAAGTTAAAACAGCAAAACTTTGGAATGTACTCATCCTAGAATGATATAGTGTCTTTGAAGAGATGAAAGGTCTTGCTGTGATCTTCATTTTAGATGACAGCTGTCAAACTTCAATCAACAATATCTCGAAAAGTACTAATCCTAGACTGATGGTGTTTTTGAAGAAATTATAGGTGTTAATGAGATCTACATTTCAGATGACAGCTGTCTAACTTAAAACAGCAATATCTTGGAAAGTCCTCATCTTAGACTGATAGTGTTATTGAATAAATGAAAGGTCTTGGTAAGATCTTCAATTCAGATGACAGCTGTCAAACTTGAAACAGCAAAATCTCGGAAATTACTCATTATAGACTGATGGTGTCTTAAAAGAAATAAAAGGTCTTGGTAAGATCTTCATTTCAGATGACAGCTGTCAAACTTAAAACAGCAATATCTCGGAAAGTACTCATCCTAGACTGATGGTGCCTTCAAAGAAAAGAAAGGTCTTAGCGTGATATTCATTTCAGACGACATCTGTCAAACTTAAAACAGCAATATCTCAGAAAGTACTCATCTTAGACTGATAATGTCTTTGAAAATACCTTTACAGAACCTAGTATGTATAATCAACCATTTCAAAAACCTAGTAAGTGGGTCCACTTACTAAGCTTTTGAAATGGTTTTACGACTTACTATGTTTTGAAGTGGTAAAGCTTAGGATGTTGCTGCTCTTACTAGGTTTAGGATAGCTCGTAACTCTTAATTTAAGCGTGCTATCGATGCAGGTGTTTTTGCATTATGTCGAGCCTTACTAGGAAATAGTATTTAGGCAAAAATCAATAATCACTCTTTTTGGAGACTTACTAGGTTTTGAAATGGGGCAGCCGGACTGACATCGCGCCGCCGAAAGCGACTTCAATCGGATCGGACTTCCCGAAAACACGGTCAAACAACCTACGACATTACGGACAAAAAAAAATACCATTTCAGTTCAAAAGCAGGCCTTAAACACGACTGCTTAAGGCCGGCTTTCACACTAACCTTTGAGATCTAGTATGAAAGGTAAACAATTGAATAAAAATCCTTGCGATAAGGGCTCATCGCAAAGGCCCCTGAAGTGGGCGAAGGACGACCATAAGAAATACGATCTTAATCTTTCTTTTTTTTTTATAAGTCGATGCCGTGAAATATCAAACGGACTTTTTACGGAAATAAGGAAAAGGACATGAGGCATACTGCCAAAAAATAAATTTTATCATTAATGGAAACAAACTACCAAAAAAACTTCCCCTTTAAGGGAAATCGACAAAACAACAAAAAAACCACGCTACAACACAGATTAAAAAATGGTCCATTTTCATCCTTATTAAAGATTCCCTAGGGTTTATTCGAATGTCCACGCGTTTTTTCGCACCCATTGACAAATTAACGGTAGGGACTTCTCATCTCAAAACAATAAACTTAATCTTTGATTAAAGGTAATACGGAAGAAGCGAGAGGAGCTAAGAATTGAAACGGCGAACAAAACAGAAGCGGACTCTGCTTATGGTGAGCTGAAAATCCGTTAAGCTAGGGTGTCCTAGGATGACGGTGCCGTCATATATGGCCGTAATTTTGCGGCATAGAACGTTCTGTATGTAAACAATACGGCGCGGTTTCTGACGTTGTGGTGTCACCGTATTGACAACATTCAACGCCGCTATATTACGGCCGTAATATGACGGCACCGCTATCCTAGGAAACCCTAGCTTTAGGTCGGATTCTATCTTATGTGGAACGGTGGATGCGGGTGCGAACGCGGGCGTCCGGGTAAAAAATAAAGAAAAGAAAACTGCAGGCGGACGGAATCCGCACACTCACATCCACCTAATTAGAAACCGCCCTACAATAGTTTTACGGTGAAATATGAGTTCGTAGACCACCACAGTACTCAAAAACCGGCCAAGTGCGAGTCAGACTCACGCACGAAGGGTTCCGTACCAAAAAACGGAAAAATACGTTTGTTGTATGGGAGCCCCCCTTAAAAATTTATTTTATTTTGTTTTTATTTAGTTGTATATTTTGTTGTATTTGTTGTTATAACGGCAACAGAAATACATCATCTGTGAAAATTTCAGCTGTCTAGCTATCACGGTTCTTGAGATACAGCCTGGTGACAGACAGACAGACAGACGGACAGCGGAGTCTTAGTAATAGGGTCCCGTTTTTACCCTTTGGGTACGGAACCCTAAAAACACATGATCCACTCATTCCCTTTTTATTTTCAAAACAAATGAAACGAAATATTGTTATGCATCGTAATTTTATTTTATTTTATTTTTATTAAGGGATAACAAACAGTTACAATATTTGTATTAACTAGATAAAAGTAAAAGTAAATGAGGATACTTTGGTAGGTATAGTTAATTTGTCTATTTAAGTTAATTAGGTAATTTGTCTATTTAAGTTAGTGTAATTAAAGAAGGGTCAGTTTTATTAAACTATTGATCACAATAAATTTAGTACATCTGTCAGTCTTAGTCTTATTTGCTTAAAATAAAATGAAAATATTTGCTTAAAAGTGCAATTGTGCCTTTGAAAAACTGTGCCTGCCACCGTTCGAAGGTTAGGTACTTTACGTTGTTGAATTTTGATGAAGTGTCAAATGTGATAACAATTTTATAAAGGTAGTGATAGTTATTAATATTAGTAGATAATAAGTAATAATAAGGCGCTGATCTGCGGTGTTGTGCGGTTTTACAATCATCCTGTATTTGAAAACGTTCACATTGCGACATACCTACTTACATTCATTTATTTATGTACGCGGTACGCGTGTCTGTCATAATAGCTCTGTATAGCCGCCATAATCATTATCAACATTTCAGATAGACGATATATCTTTGGATGGATTCGAACAATAAATAAAGAAAGACCCTTCGCATATTTTCTTCTATCATCATCATCATATCAGCCGCACGACACCCACTGCTGGGTATAGGCCTCCCCTAAGGATCTCCACGACAATCGGTCTTGCGCTGCCCGCATCCAGTGGCTTCCGGCAATCTGCACCGTCACGTCGGTCCACCTTGTCAGGGGCCTACCCACGGAGCGTCGTCCGGTGCGCGGTCGCCATTCCAGAACCTTTCCGCCCCAACCACAGAATACATAATAGTACAAGTCCCCAACGGCCATCGGTTCTTCTCGCTGTGTCCTGCCCATTGCCACTTCAGCTGAGCAATCCTTCGAGCGATGTCGGTTACTTTAGTTCTTCTATCATAATGGTGACGAAATATATCATTAAGTTTCCCAAGAACAAACTTATTAAAAGTTCTAATAGTTATGTCATAAATTTGCCAATACGGCGTATCGATAAATTAATCGTTCCATAATAATCGGAAGGCCATGAACAACCATAAATCGACCGCCAAGACGAACGATAAAATTATGTAATTACCCACCTGACTTCGCCTCAAGATCAAGGTTTTCCTTTTGCACCGATTTGGTTACCTTGGAAACAAACAACATACTTGAACTTAGTCACATTTTAGAATTAATTTATTATATTCACGGAATAATAGAAGGTCTTGTTGACTTCGTTCGAATTCTGCGAAAGACTCAACAACATGGTCGTAAAAAGACACTGTTCACCGTCTGTTTCACGCACTGCTGGGTAATAATAATAATAAATATTCAACAATAATTATACAAAACTGATCAGACATAGAAGGGTATAATTCAGTATCAAGTGTAAAACACAAAAATAAATAAGCATATTATTTTAAAAATCAACTGTAAAAAAATACTATTCTTCCAAAGACTTATTATATACTTGGGTCTCAGTAGCGGCGATTTTTGTTCTGATTTACAAAGTCAGGCAATGACAATGACCAACCGGTGTGGCGTGTAAATAGCCAAACACCACGGGGTGGATTACACCTATAAAAATTACGAGTAGGAGTATGAAAACATCTGATAATGTGCTCTCACTCACCTGGTGGATGATGCGGAGCAGTTCACGTCAACCGGGAGGTTGGAGTCGCACAAGATTTTAGAGTTTCTATCACATTTTACAATTTGCTGCGTGCTTACAGAAGAAAAATCAGAGAGTGACGGGCAGGTTTTTATCCGACATATTTGGAATGCATACAGAAAACGATTCTCCAGTGGCCAGTGCGTCTTGTACAACCCGGTCAAGTTAACTTGGGACGTGAAGCGCGATAGACCCCTTTCGTTTTCTCCTTTCCTCACGCCACCGTCGTCAATTTTTTGAAAGTTTTCGATAGATTGTCGATAAATTATCACTAACGAATGTACTTACGCTATCGGCATCACGACAATGGCGTGAGGCAAGGAGAAAACGAGAGGGGTCTATCGCGCTTCAGGTCTCGAGTTAACTCGACCGGGTTATAAGCATCAACGACATATCTCCCACAGATTAATGAGCGCAAGCATATCGATGGTATCTCACACACATTCCATAATCCATACATAAAATAATTACTAAATATTTAACGTTCCTTATATGCTTAACCACCAACTAACTCTTAATTACCAGCTTGTTATGAAAGGTGGTTTGTATAACCAAAACATTTACAGATCTTGGCAACTATAAGACGAAGACTTTCCTCGACCACCTCATACATTTGTCCGGTAATGAGAACGGATACACAGATCTCGAGTTGCGGGAAGAAGTGCTGACCCTCACCATCGCGGGCACCGACACATCTGCAGTGGCTATTGGATATACTCTTAAGATGCTTGCTAAATACCCTGAAGTACAGAACCTGGCTTATGAGGAGTAAGTCAACTTTTCTTCTTCTTCTATCGTACTTTCACCCATTATTTAGGGTTGGCTCTCCTCGTTTTAAGGCGCCAAGATAGTCTATCCTGAGTAGGAGAAGATGTATTGACCTAAGTTTTACAGCCGGTTGTCAAGATGTATTATTGACTTAAGTATTACAGCCGGTTGTCACCTGACGTCAAGACTCTATGACGTGAAATACACAGAAGCGACGCGGTACGGGTACGGCGGCGATACGGTGCAGATGTGAGACTTTCGGATGCTTTCGGCCAATCAAATAGACGCATCGCCGCCGTCGCCGCCGTATCTGCGCCTTATCTCCGCCGCATCGCTTCTATGTATTTCACGCCTATGATACTTTATATCTTAAGGCCGCCGGTAACGATCAATCTCTGTTGACTGGGAGAGAATGCTTTTAGCATTAAGTCCACCTTTTGTACATTTTATTGTAGTACAATAAAGAGATAAAATAAAAAATAATTAAATTCCTTATGAAATTTCCCTAAGTTAGACACTCACTTTTCAAAATATTTTCCCCTAAATAAGTATTTCTAAAATAAAACACAAATTGAAGTGAATTTGATAAGTAAAATAAGTCCATTGTTTAGATTTCCAACACGACATGACTGTATAAAAAAACACGTTTCTTCCTTGAATATTAATAAGTCACAATCTTATTAGCATAATTGCTGTAAAGCCCTCATATAAGGTCATAACCTCAAAATATGGTAAGTTATGAAATTACGGCGTATATGCAAATTAAAATGGAACCTGTTATAAGTTTGACCACATTCTTTGCTGACGTTTTCTGATGACGATGTTGTTCCTACGCGAATCTAGGCGGTGAAGCTAGGGTTGTTAGTCAGTAAAATATATCTTACATTTTTTCTTTTTTTAGAGAAATAAAACGCGTGTAAATAAATTCGGTAAGTATGGGAAATTTGTACAGCGGTATCTGCCACCGAAAAGCTAAAACTAAGTACCTACTTATATCGAGTACTTACGCGTACTTTTTCTCGTTAAATGTTCGTTAAAACCTTTGAATATTAATAGTTAACTTAAAGTCTTAACTAACCTACAGTGACATTACTGAAAAAAGGCAAGCAAACAAAAATTACACTTTACCTTAGAATAATAACACCTAGAAGCCGTGTCCGCGTATGCAAAGTGAGACAACTTATACTGAGCCAAAATGGCTCAGTTTTCAGATTTATATCCTTCATAAGTTACCTAATCGTAACTAAAGTCCAATAATATAATAATTCATCTCTTTAAGGTAGGGAAATTGAAACTATTTTGTACTTATTAGGTATGATTATGTAATAATGGACGATAAAAATCGGAAAACGGCGCCATTTTGCCTGTTTTATGTAGTTGCCTCACTTTTTACAGCGCGCTTTGTAGGGAATTATCGTTTAAGGTGTAATTATTCTAAGCACTTTACTTACAATTTAATTCAATAAAACTTAATTTGATAGAATTACGTTTCGTTTACTTCCTATCTCCGTAATCGGCCCTTATAGTAGGTACGTAGTTCTATCAAATTATTTTTTATTGCTTGCCTTTTTTCAAGTACTTAGAAGTAATTTTACTACTATAACTACTCTAGCTAAAAGTAATACGTCTATATACAGGGTTTATTTGTAAAACACCAATAACCTCGGAGGAGTAGATTACTAGCATCGTAAACAACAAAATTTGTTCTACTACTTTTCCGGAAACAGACAAAAATCTATTTTCCATACAAATTTTCGAACATCTGATCTAGTTTAGTATGAAAAGTCGATTCTTTTTCTGTTTTCGGAAAAGCCGTTGAACAAAAATTTTGTTGTTTAATCTACTCCTGCGAGGTTGTTAGTGTTTTAGAAATAACCCTGTATAATGTTGTTAAAATGTTGACAACCCTAGTTGACCTACGTTTGTGATCGAGATGCAACGTGTGTTAATGATTGGCTGGCATAAATATGAATTTGAGCGTACTGATCTGATTGCGTGGATGGGCCTTGTCAGTGTTCTAATAACCCGAGGTCAGATTATTGAGAAATTATTGCATACAGATAAGCCTAGCTTATAAATCCTATTTAAAAGATGTCAATCACCATCGTAATCATAGAAATAGAATGTAAAGAACAACAATGTCAATAAACAGGTGATCCGAAAACGAATGCATACATTTTATATGAGATACATGAAATATTACTTAGATTCATAAAATATGGCAAAGGAAATTAATAAGCTATATTCCATACTGTTTTCTACGTCGATAAATGAATAAATGTAGCGAAATTTGGTTTTAGAGAAATGTGTGGCAATATCTTATTTACCTGTGAAAAGTGTGATTACTTGGATTGTTTCTTTTTTGTCACGTCACAATTAAGATGAATAAATAATGAAAAATATTAGAAAAAAAATCGACTCACCCGTAGCAACTCAGATGGGATTCGAACCTCGATTCGGATTGAGTTGCTACGGGTGAGTCGATTTTTTCTAATATTTTTCATTATTTATTCATCTTAATATAAAAATAGCATTGTGAATGCAAAAATCTAAAAGTTTAACATCACAATTACTTAAAGCACAAGACACCATGGTTCCACGATACCTTGATTTTAAAATTCTAATTAAGATTGATAAATATTTTAAACAAACTGTGATTGCTCATTTGCTAAGCGGGACGCTAGGGGCTCTTACTGTAAAAAATGTTGGCACATGTCACTTGATCCTTTGTCTAGATGTCCGGGGGCTACAGTACTATGATGTTAACTTCTCTTTTCCACGCTTTGTTGGTCTTCTTGAGCGTAGCGAAAGTTTTTCTATGTCTATGATCTTAATAGACAGTGGAAGCTAAGTAATGACGTAGATTTTTGGTAAAAACAAACACGAGAACGTTGGCACTTTTGCTTATTTTGGTGTTAGGAGTAAGTAACTGCCGTATTGCTTCAGATG
Organism: Agriphila tristella; assembly: GCA_928269145.1. Classification (NCBI taxonomy): domain Eukaryota; kingdom Metazoa; phylum Arthropoda; class Insecta; order Lepidoptera; family Crambidae; genus Agriphila; species Agriphila tristella. The sequence goes on along the minus strand of OV743436.1, from coordinate 20,078,432 downwards.
TTTGTTTCTACCCAAAATGTCAAACTCCGCCATTATGTGACGTCACACTTCCACGGTCTTTAAAGATATATTGATTGACATAATGTGTAAATGGAATTCCCCTTTATAAACAAACATAAAAACATTACTATACTTATTTTCATTCGAATACCTATACTTATACCTAATAACAAGTCATACCACACACAATAGTTAGGATTCAATACGGTACAGTGGCGAAGGGTCCGTACAAGCTGATTCCCATTGGCTTACCTTTTAGAAATCCTACCCCACCGACCCTCTATGCAGATCACAACATTTTTGTAGAACGGCTTACCTTCGTCATAATTTCACCCCTCGCCACTGATACGGTATCTACTTATTATAGTTAGTAATGCACTAATTACTTAGTTAAAATAAAAAGACACCCGACTGTCACCTTTTACAACTTGCGCGCGTTGATAGATAATAACATGATAATAAGATAACCATCAGTACCTGGGGCCCTATTTTTGAATCACTCGGCTGGCGTCGAGCACTCGTTTCTACTGATTTTCGTTCGACAAATCAACTCAAATATATGAGATGTCGAACGAAAATCAGTAGAAACGAGCGCTCGACGCCAGCCGAGCGATTCAAAAATAGGGCCACAGCATCTTAAAATATGTAACTCTGCAAGTAACATGGAAGGTTTTGAGAATTTAATTACCTTTGTTTTTTTTAGAATATACGATGTCTTCGGAGATTCAGATCGCATGTTGGTGAAAGAAGACTTGCAACAACTCAAGTATTTAGAGAGAGTTGTCAAGGAGACACTGAGGCTCTTTCCTCCAGTGCCCTTCATCATCAGAAAAGTTGATGAAACTACAAAATTACGTAAGTAGAAAATATTACCGTCTTACCTTTATCTTCCTAACCTAACCAACCAAAGTACCAGTATACCAAAATAACATAAAAAATAATAGGTTTCGCATACAATATTTCAGGAGACGTTTGTCGTTTGCTCACGTGGTTTTAACAAGTTTATTTTCTAATTTTGCTTAAATACATTTTTTCCTACAGCGTCCGGTAGGAAAATACCAGCAGGCTCTGGTGTGGTGGTATCCATCTGGGGCATCCATCGGGACCCCAAGTACTGGGGGCCCGACGCCGAGAAGTTCGACCCCGACCGCTTCCTGCCGGAGAGGCTCAACCTGAAACATGTCTGCAGCTATATGCCTTTCAGTCAAGGACCCAGAAATTGTCTAGGTAATGATATCTTTTATACTACATATCATTTTATTTGTATTTGGTTCCTGATAAACATTATGGTTTTTTTTATGAATGAGATCGTTAGTTTACAATATATCGGGTCATTTTGAACTTACCATCCAAATTTTGACTAAGAAACACATGGCAAAATATGTAAAAAAATCGACTATACATATAAATCAAAGAGATCACGTGATCATCTTAGTATGGGATGACCAACATTTTGTGGAGAAATTCGACACATGTTTCTTAGAGAAAGTTGTTTTGTTTCATGGACTGGTCATATCCTTGAAAGGTTTTTTGCATTTTGTTCGGACGTTTGACCTATGGCGTACACAAACGAAATAGGGCTAGATTGTATCTGCTACTCAGTGATATGGATCGCATTCTTGCAGGCCATGTTTCATTTTTTATCATTATATCATATCATTTCAATAATAAATAAAATAAAATAAATAAATAGAGACAATACAAACGTTTATTATGCTTGTACCACACATTTCACGATGCTGAAGGTAAAAACTCTGTTTTATTAACAAAATTTTAATAACATCATACAAATACTCGCACACATACTGTGAAATAACTTTATTCTGCCGGTCGGTACATAAAAAAATTAATACATATTTTGAAAAGTGGTTTCGAAAGTTTCAATTTAAAACTGGTTTGGTTTCTGTACGCGAACTTTCATCAATCAGGTCAAATATGCCCAACGACCTTTGTTTGGTATGTTCAAAATGACCCGATAGATTGTTCGGTAATGTGGGATTTACACGGTTTGATTTTCTGGTCGATTTTAGTTGACTTGCGCTTTTTATCGACAATAGCCTGTAACGAAATCGTTTGTAAAATTTAATCACCTCATTAAACGATGTGGGGATTCGATCACAAATGCGGAAAAAATCTTAACACGTGGGCACTCTACTCGCTTCAGTTAATAATTACTATCCACTTAAGCGAATAGTCGACTTGATGCGGTTCTTGTAATTATAAAGGTCATATAATTTATTTAATTGAGGGATATCCCTAGCAGATTCCTATATAATTTAAAGAGACCTTCATAAATCACTGTTATTGTTTATTACAAATAGCAGTTATTATTATTTTATGTTGATTAACTGGTAAGCAAAACATTCGTATTATGGTGAACAGAAAAATCTATTCGGTCAGCCAAAATGGTTAGTTGGTCAGCAACTTTTGGCTGGTAAATATTTCTAACTCAATCAGCAATTTAATGTCTTACTGGAATAAATTTTTTTTAGCTCCATTCACTGACTAACATTTAACAAAATTTTGATGAGCAACTCAGTGACCTACGTTTATTAAAAATTTGGTGAGGCTTGAAATAATTTGGCTTGATAGAACATACTTGAAAAGATGAACTTAGCGAACGTATAGAAAATTGGTCATTTGAGAGCAAAAATACTTAAGAGGCCGTAGCGATTTTGCCGCTGACTGCAGTTCTCTCGCTCGCACATTTCATGTTTTCTCCAGATTTCTTAAATCTGAGTGCGCAATTTAAAAATGTGTCTCGGCCACTTTTCGCATTATAAGATTACAGACATTATAAAATAAATTTTAGTTTTTTGTTGCTAAAGTACAAAAAATTATCGTTTCTAACAGTTATTTGAACTGGCAAATACGATAACTTTTTATACTTCAGCAACTCGGAACTGAAATATATGTTGAAATGTCCGTAATCTTATATTGCGAAAAGTGGCCGAGACACATTTTCATTTACGCACTCAGATTTATAAAATCTTGAGAAAACATGAAATGTGCGAGCGAGAGAGCTGCAGTCAGCGGCAAAATCGCTACGGAGTCTTAATATTTTGAAAAACGAAATATTGTAGCTTACTTCCGCAAACAATATATGCAAGATGCACCGCCCGCTCGCCCGCAAAAATATGCACATGCACACCACAAAATATGAATGCACAATACCTGCATTTAGCAACACAGCAACACACCTTGCACCTTCACCAATTAGGCTACTCTACACGTGTTTCGCCCCAACCCGGAGCATCCTCAGGAGTTAGATTGTGCGTAAACCAACACCTTTAAATAAGCTACATATATTTCTTTTTTTCAAAATGGTTGGAAATTCCGCCAAGTGACGCCTGATTCAATCAAATACTTAAAAATACTTAATTTAGATGATATAAATATATAGTTTTACTCCATTGATCCAATCAGAAATAAACTCCGTGGAATAATGTTCGTGCTATCAATATTAAATCTAGTATTTTTCCTTCTGCAGGTTACCAATACGCCCTGATGTCCATCAAAACAGCTCTTTCAGCCATCCTAAGGAAATTCAAAGTAGTACCAGACCCAGAGAAGAGTGATATTCCATTCATTAGGGTTAAATTAGATATTATGATGAAAGACGTAGACGGCTACCAAATTGGCTTACAACTAAGGAAACCACAAACAAATAATAATACGTTATAGTTACCTCATATTATACTTAGTGCTTAAGTATGAGAGGAGTTCAAAGTATTATCGGTATGGATATGAAGGAAAAGGCAGAGAAATCTGAAATAATTTAATTTTTTTATATAGTCCCCTGGAACCTCAATACACTTCTTACACCGCGAAATCAACTTTTCAGTAGCCTCCAAAAAATAACATTCCAAAAAATGAAAAATGATCGTCCTTAGTGGCCTTAAGGTCTTCATCGTCGGAAAATCGCTTTCCACGAAGCCCTTTTTACAGCTTCAGGGACAAAAAATAAACACTATAGTTGCCAGATCTTGGCTGTAAGGTGGTGGTTTCTTTTTGAAACCACACTCCTGAACAGCAGCCTTGGCAACGCGCGCCGAGTGAATTTAGCACCGCCGTGGTCGATTTTGTTCAACATTTCGCGTCAGACATTTTGTTTCACTCGAAGCACGATTGTGAAAAGTTGAATGATGGTAAACTGACGAAATTTTCTAATTTGTCACCATAGAACCATAGACAAAAACTACCCTCATTACTAACCAGAAAATCCCGATACCGAGAATACTTTGAACTCCCCTCATAACAGTGTTTTCCGTCACTTCTTGAAAATTCCGACTTCCTATAATTATTGTTAAAAGGTGAAAAGTTATGACTGTAGAATGCTTTCAATACATTGACGACAAGAGAAGGCAGTGCTTTAAGCATATACAGCTTGAAGACCCTAAGGTCTTACGGATTACTTAAAGTAGCTAACTTAATGTAGTCTGAGAACACATTTTTTTTTTATCTTTACTGATATTATGTTGCATCCACACCACAGTTTGCTGAAAGATCTTTGTTATATTTTGATTATTAATGTCATTGGCGATGTGGATGCGATGACTAACATTCAGCAAATACTAAACTAGTATAAACTACTTGTTACTAAACTAGTAACAAGTAGTTTTGAAGGAGGTACAGGGGCCTACGAAACCTTGATTTTGTATAGTTTTTATAGGAATTTTTCATTTCTCTCAACTGTAGTGTTTCCCCAACTGACGACTTTCTTTAATCACCTCTGTAAAAGTGTGTAGAAAATATTTTTTTGTAGATAAAGTGTAAATATTAGAGATCATTAGAGTACCTAATTAGAAAGATATTAAGTGTAATTAAACTCTCAATGAATCTGTATGGTAATTAATATTATTAAACTTTAAGAAATATGAAACAATCATTTTTAAATGTTAGTTTTAATTAAAATTTCCATACAGCAAATTTCTCTACAATTTTCATCATTATATTTAACGACAAACTAAATTATCATCTGATTTGTACCAATTCATAAGCCAACGGACATAATATAGAAATGTTATTTAAAATGTAACGCAGCCGAGTGATGGGTTGTGCTTTTCTAAAGCTGTTTCTTTGTTAGTTAACTTTAAAAGTAGCTTTAATTGCACTTGGTATTCTCGATATTCAAATTCGAAAAAGATCCTAATAGACATCACTGAGGGCACAGTATAGATCTTAAATTAATATCCATTCTGTGCCGAAGGGTTTGAGTTGAGAGAATGTGTACAGTCAGCAGCACTTCAGGCTTTTCAAAACTGATCTTCTCTAATTGATTTTGAACTTTTACTAATTGAATGTTAATTTCAAACTTGTTGGAGGAAATTTGTCGTAGTACTTTGACCAAGAAGCGTGCTGCTGTGTGTATAATTCTAGGGCCCAATTCGCTAGTACCTAATATAATAACACCTAGAAGCCGAGTATTTGTATGTAAAGTGAGGCAACTGAAACTGAGCCAAAATGGCTCAGTTTTCAGATTTATATCCGTTAATCGTAACTAAAACCCAATAAAGGGAAATTGAAACTTTTTCGTTATTATAGGTACGATTAGGTAAAGTATGAATGAACAAATTCGTAAACTGAGCCATTTTGGCTCAGCTTTATTTGCCTCACTTTTGGACTTAATACTTACATACTTTGTTTAAATTGTAATTGATTGGTTGAAAAGATAAAAAAGAGACTGTATTTAAAATAAACCAAATTGTTTTCTTTACCATCCAAATATCTAAATCGTAAATAAGGAAAATATTTGAAAAATAGGAAATTAAAAAAATTGAATTGTATTTTTTTTATTTAAACTGACGGTTGTTTATTTATCTTGCGTGTTTGATAATATTTTAAGTTCAATCAAATCGAAGTAAAGTTACCTATTCTTTGGGACAGGTTTTATAATTTTAATTACAAATTAATAATTCATAGGAAAATGCACACAAACTTTGCTATGACGATAGTACTATTATTTATTCTGTTCTATGACCCTTGCCACAATCACAGAATAGCAATAATTATTTAAATATTTAGTAATAACTAGTGAAAATCTGGCGCAAAGATGGATTAGGTAAGTATGAAGGAGATGAACAATTGAACACTTTTAGAACCATGTTGCAGAATATAGTGATGACAAAGTTACAATACTAGGCTCTGTGAGCTGTAGTGTAGACCTGGCGTTTGGCATTTTTGAACATTTTTTTAAATGGCTGTAACATGTTTTTGTTTCGGAAAATTTCGAAAAACTGAGTCTATAAAAAAACTTTATAATGTAGGTACCTACCTACCTAAATTATCGAACCTACTCACAAAAGTTCAAGTTAATTGGTTGAGAAATGCGCTCTCTAGGAGAGCACAGACGACGGACGGACGGAAATATTTTTTCCCAAGCTGAAGCGGAGACGTTCCAAAAGGTCAATAAGTTCGAAACGTTTTTTTTTTAATTAGTTTTACTAGTTTACAAATGTTACAGCTTCTATAACCTGCAAAAGACTACTTCCGTCCTGTAGATTTATATTATCACTAGCTTTGCGCCCGCAGCTTCGTCCGCATGGACTACAGGTAGCGCAGTGGCGAAGGGTCAATACGAGCCGATTCCCATCGGCTTACCTTTTAGAAGTCCCACCTCACCGATCCACTATGCAGATCACACCATTTTATAGAACGGCTTACCTTCGACATAATTTCACCCCTCGCCACTGACAGGTAGCTGGCGGAGACCCGTGCCCAGCAGTGGGAAAAAAGTATCCTATCTCCTTCCCCAAGGTCCCATCTAATATCGGTAACAGACAGACAGACATAAGTAGTTTCGCGTATATAATATTAGTATGGATTATGTTCTTGATTACTGAGTGATAGGATAGTCAACATGATACGCCCTATCGTAATTAAATCACAAGGAAGTCTAGTTGCTTATTTTCCTAATTGTTATTATATGGTCATATCATCATCATCATCATCATCATATCAGCCACACGACACCCACTGCTGGGTATAGGCCTCCCCTAAGGATCTCCACGACGATCGGTCCTGCGCTGCCTGCATCCACTGGCTTTCCGCGACCTTCACCAGATCGTCGGTCCACCTTGTCGGGGGCCTACCCACGGAGCGTCGTCCGGTGCGCGGTCGCCATTCCAGAACCTTTCTGCCCCAACGGCCATCGGTTCTTCTCGCTATGTGTCCCGCCCATTGCCACTTCAGCTGAGCAATCCTTCGAGCGATGTCGGTTACTTTAGTTCTCCTGCGGATCTCCTCGTTTCTGATTTGATCACGTAGGGAAACGCCGAGCATGGCTCTCTCCATTGCACGCTGAGCGACCATGAGCCTCCTTATGAGACCCATAGTTAGCGGCCACGTTTCACTGCCGTAAGTCATCACTGGCAACACACACTGTTCATAGACTTTCGTCTTGAGACACTGAGGTAAGTCGGACGCGAAGATTTTTCGAAGCTTCCCGAATGCTGCCCACCCGAGTTGGATTCGGCGAGAGATCTCTTTCTCGAAGTTGGACCTACCTAACTGGACTGCCTGTCCTAGGTATACGTAATGGTCAACAACTTCAAGTGTAGTGTTCCCAACATGAACTGGAGAGGGTACAACATGGGCATTTGACATAATTTTCGTCTTTTCCATGTTCATCCTAAGACCCACTCTTTGGGAAGCACTACGGAGATCTTCGAGCATTGTGTTCAGGTCTTCCATGGTCTCAGCCATAAGGACTATATCATCGGCAAAACGAAGGTGTGTTAGGTACTCGCCATTAATGTTGATGCCGAGTCCTTTCCAGTCCAAGAGCTTAAAGATGTCCTCCAACGCAGCTGTGAACAGTTTCGGAGAAATAACGTCTCCCTGTCTCACACCACGCTGCAGTTGGATAGGATTTGTGTTCTGGTTCTGTACTCGGATCGTCATGGTGGCATTTTGGTATAAGTACCTCAACACCTCGATATACCTATAGTCCACTTGGCACCTTTGGAGAGACTGCAGCACCGCCCAGGTTTCAATCGAATCAAAGGCTTTCTCATAGTCCACGAACGCCAAGCAAAGTGGCTCATTATACTCCTCGGTCTTCTGTATAACCTGCCGCAGCGTATGGATGTGGTCTATGGTGCTAAAGCCTTTTCGGAACCCGGCTTGTTCGGGAGGTTGGAAGTCGTCGAACTTGCGAGCGAGACGATTCGTAAGGACTCTCGAAAACAACTTATAGACATGACTCAGAAGCGAGATGGGTCTATAGTTCTTTAAGAGGGACTTGTCACCCTTTTTAAAGAACAAGATCACCTCACTTATGTTCCATGTCTTTGGCGTTCTGCCCTGGACGATGACGGAATTAAAGAGCTTCTGGAGGACTTTGAGTATCGGCTTACCGCCCGCTCTCAGAAGTTCTGTAGTGATTCCATCGTCACCCGCCGCCTTGTTGTTTTTCAGCTGTTTGAGAGCCATACTAATCTCGTACAGGCTGACGTCCGGGATATCTTGAGTATAGTGTCGGGTAAGCTTGGCTCTGGGGTCTTTAGCCTTGCTTTCAGCAGGTGTCTGCGTGGAATATAACTGCCCATAGAAGCTCTCGATCTCCCTCAGGATTTCAGGCTTTGATGAAATGATGCGTCCGTCGTCAGTTTTCAGCTTCGTCATCTGGCTTTGCCCAATAGACAGATCTCTCGCGAACACTTTGGAGCCTTTATTCCGCTCGATAGCCTCTTTAATACGATTCGTATTAAATTGGCGAAGGTCGCTCGTCAAAGACTTAGATATCTGTCTATTAAGCTGCCGATAACGATTAGCATCTACTGAACTCTGGAGCCTCATTTCACGTCTCTGATCCATGAGTAGGAGTGTGTGGTCGGAGAGTTTCTTTATCTTGGGACGGCGGGTCTTAAAGAGCTTGGACCCTACCGTACGGACAGTATCCACCACCATGTTGTTTAGATCGTCCACATCTATGCTGTTCTCAAGGGCTTCGAAGCGGTTTTGGAGTTCGAGTTGAAAGCTCTCGGGGTTTTGAATATGGGCCGGCAATGGTCGAATTGTTGATTTTATCAGTCGAGATCTTTCCAGCTTTGGGTTGATATTCAATGTGCCACGTACCAATCGGTGATCGCTCCCCGTCTTAACAGCGTTGATCACAGTGACATCATTGAATATTTGCTTTTTCGTCGACATGATAAAATCTATCTCATTTCTGACTTTACCGTCCGGACTGACCCAGGTCCACTTCCGGCTTTCCGGCTTTCTGAAGAAGGAGTTCATCATAAAGAGGTTCTCCTTCTCCATAAAGTCAGCCAGCATCTGGCCTCTGTCATTCCGTTGCCCAACTCCAAATTGCCCCACTCTCAGCTCATCACCGCATCGTTTCCCCAACTTTGCATTGAAGTCCCCCATCACAACAGTGTAGTGGGTTTTGTAGCTATGCATGGCTTTAGAGATCTCCTCATACATAGCCTCCACTTCGTCATCTTGGTGTGTCGAGGTCGGTGCGTAAACCTGTATAACATTCAGCGAACACCGTTTGGATATTCTGAGTATAAGGTACGCCACCCTGGTCGACACACTTCCGATGGTAATCACGTTGTTGACAAGGGACTTGTGGACGATGAACCCGACACCACCTTGGGACTGTTGGTCGCCCTCCCGGTAGTAAAGCAAGTTACCGGAGTTGAGGATTATCGAGTCCTCTCCCGCTCTTCGGACTTCAGATAACCCGATAATGTCCCAGTGTACCTTGCTGATAACTTCTTCCAACTCGGTTAACTTCGCGTCTTCCCTTAGTGTGCGCGTGTTATAGGTTGCCAGGTGCAGTTGTCGTCGTTTTTGGTAGCCGAGCCGCACCCGGGGATTCTTAGCACCCCCTGCCCCGCCGTTACCGTAGCCGCTACCGTAGCTAGGAATAGCGGGGCTGCCGGGGACTGGGGGCCAATTTTTTGATCCATTGTGCATGAGGGGGGGGGTTTGCCATAATCGCCACGCTTGGCAGGCGGGTTGGCGATCGCAGTAGGCCAAGGTTTTTTGGAGACGCTGCTGCCCGTCTCTTGAAGGCTATGCTCCCTTAGTCGCCTTTTACGACACCCACGGGATGATAGGGGGTAGTGCTATTCTAGGCCGGCACATACACGGCACTTGTCATATAGATGTTCATATAGATGTTCCTATATAATTATAAAAGTAGGAAGAAATTATCTATGACTTACTGTATCATAACAGGTTTGTCGTAAGGATGAAATCTTAGCTTCCACCCGTACTTCGTCCACGCGTACATTAGGTAAATCCCTAGGGAATCTTCACCGGGATAAAAAAGTATCCTATGTTTTAATCCAGGCTATAAACTATCTGTTTGCTAAAGGAGAATGGCAGGTGTCCATATATTTTCAGAACCACATAAAGGCTTAGCGTGCCAAGAAGTAAATAGCATGACTTTAATCCTCTATTAAAGCCTAATAAATTATGTAATCGTAAGATACACTTTAAAGCTGGGGATAAAAAGTTATTTTAAAACCTAACCTCAAAACAGCACCTAGTAGGCAATTACTTTGGATACATAACCTACACAGAATGATTTTTATTTAAAAGCTTTAGGTGAGGCTGGTCATGAAATCTACAAATATTTAGTACTTAATTAGACCTATCTATCATTGACCTGAAACATAGTGTGATAACGATAGGTAGGTACTAATTTGCGTCAATTGGTAATGCGCCTGGCGGCCATGATTTTGACCTCAAAAACAAAAAAACAATTGTATTTTTTTCATATACCTAGACCCTTTTTATTGAAAATAAGAATTCAATAATTAATATATTATATTACCTATTAGAATTTTACTGTTTTTGTCATTTTTAGTTGCGGATGACGTTGTTTTTCTAAATGTTGCCTCCTTCTTTACGAACACTTTAAATTGAAAAGTAACCACCAAATTATGACCTTTAAATCTCATAAGGTCCGAATTGGGCACGCTCAGTATTTATAAATTTGGAAAATGGTTCCCAGTTTGCCATTCTCCTTTCATACAGATATACAATTTCGTTTAGTCGTTTTTGCGTGATAGAGTAACAAACAACCAAACATTTACATCCAAATATAAAATCGTAACTTTCACATTTTAATATTGGTTCTTACCTATGAAATTGACGTTTTGTTTGGAGAATTTTTAACAAATTGCATTTTCTATACTAAGTTTTTCATAATTTATTTAATATCTGTGAACGCTATTAAAAAAACGTTTATGTACAAATGTTTAAACATTAGCTAACTGGCAACAAAGAAAAAAATAAGTTTAGGCTAAGTTACAACTGATAAACAAGCTAACAAAAAAGAAATCGTTTTCAAGGTATTTCTTTATGCTAAGAAAACAAAATAAATAGACTTTAATAGGCATGATGACTATTTTTTTTTATTTTAAGTTATATAAATTACCTCCCAAAAAAAAGAAACATTGGTAAAAAAATTATTTCGCTAGATATCACAGTGTGAAATGCACAAAATTGGACTCACCCGAAAACGCTCCATACTAACGGCTACTGAGTTATGACGTCACGCTTGAGTAGTTTGTATGCAACGCGTAGGAAATTTGTTCGACAGCTATATTAAATATTGTGTTTATCAAAATGTTTTCTTAGACAAATTTGCTATAAATTTTACGGACTAATTTAATGTATTATTTATTTTAACAAATTTTATACTTTTTAAATGGACTTGTCCGCCCAACTTTGAAGGGTCATAAAACAAATAATACGCAATATATAAAACCAAGAGATATACAAACTACTCTAAAAGTTTAATATGTTTACGATTTTTATTAGTATTTCGTTAAGATGAATAAATAATGAAAAATATTAGAAAAAATCGGCTCACCCGTAGCAACTTAGACGGGATCCCGTCTAAGTTGCTACGGGTGAGCCGATTTTTTCTAATATTTTTCATTATTTATTCATCTTAATACAAAAATAGCATTGTGAATGCAAAAATCTAAAAGTTAGTATTTCGTTATTTTATTCATTAGTCATCATCCCTATTATACTGGTAGTTGACGGCTATGGTCATAATTAGATGTAATATCCAGCATCAGCAACTGATATACACACATCAACTTTGTCTAGGGATACAGGTGTTATTTTCATACAAACGAAATAACTTTGAAGCCTAGGTTTCCTGCCAGGGATGTACTGTGCTGTGATGAGGAGATTCAGATCGCTATACACACCCAACTGATCTGACCAGCATTCTAAAAGATTAAAGGACATGTTTAAAAAAACCTTTATTTATTATTAAATAACGGTTTATCATTATTAAAAAATTAAAAGATTTCCTTATATCAAAAAGTTATTATACAATACAAGAATACTTAAATGAAAAGATAGATTGATAATAATATATTAAATAATTATTAGAAAAAAAAACTTTTTAAGTAAATATCTTTAGTTTGGTAAATAGGAGAAGATTATAATATAAATAATTATATGATAATAAGATTAACAATTAAAATGACATAATACCAAATTAATATTAACTTCATTTTTATTTATGTTTATTCGTTTATTATTATAGATTTCCGATTTAAAATACATAAATTAATTACAAATAATATTATGTAAAATATAATATATATAAGACTGAACAAATAACATAAAATATAATATTAGTTACACCTATTTTATTACCTACCTAAAAATAATAATAATAAGTCGTCCTCTCTACATAATTGCTGTGCCCTTTTTCAGGGTCTACAATGTACTTTGTTATTCTATGTATACCTACCATCTTGATAACATTGTGGAATGCAATAAATTGAAATTGAAATTGAACCGCGAAAATTGCATGAAAGTGTATGGAAATCCTGAAACTGAGAACACTGACCTATTAATCTTTTAGAATGCTGATCAGATCAGTTGGGTGTGTATAGCGGTCTGAATCTCCTCCATTCACTCCCTGGATGGCCATCAATAGATCATAGCACGGTACATCCCTGGCAGAAAACCAATGCTTCAAAATTACCTCGTTTGTATGAACGTAATCTATCCTATATCTGATATCTCTTTCCATAATTGCACCCACTCCCCCTAAATCCTCTTCTTCTTATCTCTTTACTACTCAAGGTTGCCTGGAAGAGATTGCTATTTAGCAATAAGGCCGCCTTTTGTGTGCTTTCTTTCTGTTTTTGTGTCTATTTGTATTTTTTTTCCTGTCTTGTGTGCAATAAAGTGTCTATTATTATTATTATACCTGCATCCCTAGACAAAGTTGATAATTATATTTTAAATCACAGAAGCTATGAGGTTCTCTGTGTGTGAGAAAAAAACACCAATTTCAGAGGTAAGGACCCAATACTTGTTAGGTTGGTAGTAGGATTCGCTTTTTCCATTCGGATCAACTGAACCAACCAACTGGAAACTGATCAACTATTTTACTTCCCAACAGGACAACTATTTGGTTGATCGGTTGGGAAAGAAACGAATCAACTATAAATAGTACATTACTACAGCGGCGGGCAACACAGGCATTGAAGGACGAACGTGAAAATTTGAATTTCCAAGCATGTTTGAGAAAAACATTTTCTTTTTCATTTGAATTTGCTACATACTTTACGATGCGATGTGGCGTCGCACAGAAGCCAATTTGCTTCACTCGGGATGATGTAAAGATTCTAATAGTTAGAGAGCTATTGAAAATTACTGCAAGAGTTATCTCAAGGTCCTCCTCAATAGCTCTCTAACTATAACGAGGTATCTTTATACATCCAAATCCGTTAAGGCACTGGGTTTTAGAAGTTATGGTAGAATCAAATATCGATGAACCCAGAACACATTACACTGTTTTTTGGGCAGTCGTGTAATAAAAAAAGCACTAACGCGTCGCAGTGAAATCGTCTCGTTAATTATGGGTAGGTAAAATATTTTTAGGTAGGTACCCTTTTTTGGGTACCACGCATAAAGTGTGAAAAATATAAATGACAGGTGTGTGTGACATGACACGACACGCACTTTGATCTACGTACCTATGCAAATAAAAATAATAAAATTTATCGTAAAGTAAAATTGAGAAAAATTATAAAAACCCCTTTAATCCGAATTAGTTTTATCTAGTTGTATTTTACCTACCTACTCTTGATTGTAATAGAAATGGACAAAATATAATGAGTTTAACATTTCAAAACCCCGAGTGACCAAAAGCTCGCAGCATTAGCGGCGTGAATGCCATACCAAACGCTAGTTTTTTTTAATTTTTTTTGGCCATACAAATTTCTCAAACGACCACCAAATCCATTTTACCGAGTTGACTAAGTTATTCTGTGGTAAGACTACTAAATGTTAGTAGATAGGTGTACTCAGTCCGTAACGCTGCTTTTCATGTTAGGCATATTCTTGACTCCACCCAAATTATAAAACACTTTCTAGAGTCTACAAAATTACGTGCATCTGAATTGAGAGCCCTAATTGGTGGAGCATCCTTTAAAATTTCTTTTAATTTCTGTCTATATCATTGACCGAATTCAAAACTAATATTTCTTTAACCTCCCACTCCACTCCATTGTGCAAGACCAAAGACCCTATTGCATGTTGTTTTTAATGTGCAAGGCGACTAAATTTCATAGTTTAGAAGTTAGGAAAAATACGACTCACACCAGTTCAATTCTCGGACGGGAATCGAACCCGCGACCTTTGGATATCCGGTCCAATGCTCTGACCGCTGAGCTACCGAGTGCGAGTTGTATTTTTTCTAGTATATTATTTAGTATTGTATAAAAATAGCATTGTGAGTGCAAAAACCTCAAATTTAAACATTTTAGAAGTTATTCGTTCGATGATATTACTCTAGTTTCAAATTGAAATCTTGACTCGAAATAAAATTGTGACAGTTAAACCACTTTTCAAAGTAATCGGCTTCAGAACGTATCGTTTATATTATTGCTACATCACGACTTTTAGTAGATTCATTTTGTTTTAAGTTTGACCAAGAGTCAATGAGCTGCTTCTACTTTCGGCCTTATCGTCAGATTATCAGGGTAGAATCCCGCTGTTGAATAAAAATCGAGTCTACCCCTTATGGCAGAACTTTTTATGTCATAATTTTATTATGCAAATCAGGGAATGGCATACACTTCATGTCGCAGTAAATCGTTTGGCATACACTCATTTTTCATACACTTAAAACGCATATTTTTTTAAGCAGAATAATCTTTTGGCACACGTTTAATATCTATAAAAGTGAAATTATACCAAATAATTGACCAAATAAATATTATGCCAAACGAAATTATGCGTATTAAAAATTTGCCAAAGGTATTTATGCCAAATGAAATTCTACCATCTGAATAGTATTGCCACTGTAAATTCGGACATATAAACATTCGGCCAAACAATAATTATATTAAAAAATTTTTATGCCTTAAAAATATTCGTTTAAGGAAAATTATGCCAAGTGTGTTATGCCAAATAAATTTCGGAGCATCAAGATTCAGCCAGATAGAGGTAACCCATAAAAATCTCCCAATCAATCTGATAAATTTATTAGCCATACCTTACATGTGCGGGTCAATGTTTTCTATTGTGTCCGATTTCCATAGATTTGCACATGAATATTTTGAACCCCAAAACGTCTTGAAGCGTCTTGCACTGCTCGGAAAATGAGACACAATAGATTTTCTATTGTTGTCCGGCCGCTTGCGGCCGCGCGGGCATTGAAGATAAAAAGTTATAAACTAAGTACATACATCCATTTGAAGTTAGTAAAAAGGGGCTTTTCAAGTACTGAGGATTTTTACGCGTTACCCTAATACTTGTGTTTAGTCTTTCATTATAATAAAATTACTATCACAATGACAGTGACTTCAAAACCAATCGTTGGTAATACGTAGTGCTGGCGACAGTAGTATAATAAAAAGATTGAACAAATAATTGAACTTTAAAATGATAGTGCTACTGCTGATAACTGTAGGACCTATATTATTTTATTTAGCACACAGGCTTAAGAATAAACGGATGTATGAGTTGGCTGCGACAGTGCCTTCTGCAAATGAAGAATTACCTTTGATAGGTGTGGCACATAAGTTAATTGGAGTCACTCCCGCTGGTAAGATTGTTATAAAACTACTTTTACCATTGAAAATGGTTATCAGATGCAAATCGCCTGAGACGTATTTTTGGCCATATCTCCGAGGATTTTGGGAGGATCGAAATGCAAATAGTACCAAAAGTTGAGGAATTTATCGAGACACATGTGAATGTTTAAATTTTGAAAATCTACTGGTCACTTTTTTTGGAATTTTGCAAAATTCTAAAAATTCCGGGTTTTTTGGGGGATGTTTGTTTACTAAATTGTAAATATTTCGAAAAAAAACGACTTAAGAAAAAATAAAAAAATAGCTCCTAGGGTATTAGTTTAGCTATCAAATGGCGAAATAATTATGAAAATCGGTTTATAATTGTGACCTGAGGTGGTCCCTTTAGATTTGGAATTGTAGAAAAACGGCTGTTTCCGTACATAAAAAGTGATGTAGCTTCTATGATTATTGACCGATCGTCATGGTAATAGTGTTAAAAGATGCAGAAGCAGACGAGAAGTGCATTCGTTGGAATTTTGAAAATTGGTTAATATTATTTCGGCTGCGTCAAGGCAGTCAGCGGGCGCTTTTGTCACAATCGTAAAAATAAATAGGTACTACCTAGGTAACTTAAAAAATATAATAGGACTCTGCATTTGATTTGATTTTGGTTTTTCGTAAATTTTTGTGTTCATTTTCAATGCTCCGATTCTTGCGGGGACTGTAAAATCTGTGAATTTTTTTTAAATAACGCTACTGCACTAGTAGTAGACTAACTTCTTTAATTCCATCAATGCCCGCGCGGCCGCCGCATGCCGGCAACTGCGGTTCAAAAATTTGTTTTGACCTCAAGTATACGTGTACCAAATAGCTTTGCTGTACATCGATTTGCGGTTTTTTTTCGTAATACGAGTAGGACTATAGGCTTGTAAAGCCTGTAAAGGTTGCGTTTACACCGTAACGTCAGAAACCACGCCATATTGTTTACATAGACAAAGTTCTACGCCGCTAAATCACAGCCGTAATATGACGGCACCGTGCCTAGGAAACCCTAGCTTTTTTATTTAACGAAAAAATAGCTTGCGCTGTCGACAGCGCGATTATTTTAAATATGAAAAACGCCAACGTCGTCGACGACGTTGGCGTTTTTCATATTTAAAATAAAATAACTCAATAATGCAAAGCAAAGCTCATTTTGTATTTTTGGGCATTGTTTCCTTTCGTTTCGACCCAATCTACTATTATTTGCTAAGTGGCAGGGCAGAGCGCTAACCACAGTGATGTGTTTTACAGACCTTTACGTACTAATACAGAGATTCAGTTACCAGAGCATTGAGAAAGGCGGAATCATCAAATTATGGCTGGGACCTTATCTTTATTATAGTAAGTGTACGTTTTAGTTTGTGGTACCCTGAGCGAAAGTGGCGCCGCGGTGAATTATTTTTAATATTATAATTCTAATACACAATTTTAAAAATGTTTATCTTGGAGATTTTAGGGCCTACAGTCTAGTATTTTTAGACAGTATCGTTACATTCCCTCATAGTCACTGCTAGAAGTAGATAGCAAAACTGCTAAAAGTGGCCGTTCTTGACACATTTGCTATCTATTTCTACGAATGACTACGAGGGCATGTAGTGATACCTTCTAAAAATACTAGACCATGGGCCCTAAAATCTCCACGATAAACATTATTAAAATCTTTTTCTATTAATAACTTATTAAATAAAAACCTCTGAGGGCGCCACTTTCGGCCATACAACCGCCTTAAAGTCGTCATAGTCCAACAATGTTCGTCTTCGGTTAATTCTAACGGTGTACATTACAGTTATAACGAGAGCAGACGACATGGAATTTCTGTTGAAGACCCAATTAACGAAAACTTCCGAGTATGATATATTTCAAGACATCATGGGCACTAGTACCCTAAATGCGCCAGGTGAGTTTTTTTTAACAAAACAAATCAATATACCTAGTTACCTACTGAAAAAACGAGTCCTAGATGGACCGTCGGCCAAGAGGCTCATTTTCAATCTATCGCATATTGGGACCAGACCACAGTGACAAGATAGGCATTAGTTTGGTGTTATCAAATAACGTCGTCTGGATAGCGAGGTAGGAAGCTTCTGGGAGATATGCCACCCTGAACAAATGGCCTCCCATACAATGATATCTAATCGCAAAAATATCGATCGAATATTGATATAAATGGTGAACAGGGTCGTAGGTGGCATCATTTCGACGACCTCCGTGGTCGAGTGGTTCGCATGCCGGTTTTCAAGGCGTCACCATCTCTTGAGGTCCCGGGTTCGATCCCCGGCTGGGTCAATGTAGAAAATGAACTTTTCAATATTGTCTCAGGTCTGGGTGTGTGTCATACCACCGTTGTTTCTGATTTCCATAATACAAGTGCTATAGCTACTTACTTTGGAATTGGAGCAATGTATGTGATGTTGTCAAATATTTATTATTTATTTATTTATTATTTATTATCATTACAAACATGTTAGACATCGGCTTGGTAAGTTTTCAGGAAGCGTGCGCGCGCTCAGGGTCAAAATAAGAGTCTTTTTTCCAAAAAATAATCGACTACATATTGGCATGTATTTACATACAGGGGGTGGAACAGGTCCCAGGCTTATATAGAACCACAGTCTTGCGTCGCTTTCAGGAAGCGTTTAGCTAGGGGGTCAGGGCAGGTAAGTACATTTCACACATATGCTCTTGTAATCCTTGTTCCTTATTCGATCGATATGAAAACACAAAAAATAGTTCAGGTGATGATGCCACCCACGACCATGTTCACCATTTATATAGATATGCGACCAATATATTTTTAGCGATGGGTGACCATCTTCAGGGTGGTATATCTCTCAGAAGCTTCCTACTTCGCAACCCAGACAATGATATTTGATAACACCAAGCGAATGGCTATCTTGCAATTTTTTTCTGGTCCCAATATGCGATAGATTGAAAATGAACCTGGTTAGCCGACGCCGACGACGACGGTCCAAGAGTAAAATCTGACGTAAAACGCTTTTTATGTTATAAATAAATCGTACGGTGAATGTTCAATGTTAATTTTCTAGTTCCCATTTGGAAATGGCATCGAAAAATCTTAATGCCTGCGTTTACCTCCAAGATGATAGACAGTTACTTTCCAACATTCATCGCCAAAAGCAAGAAATTGGTCGAGAAACTGGACGAACAAGCAGATGCCGGCGACATTGAATTGTTTCCCTTTATTTCTACATATGAATTGGCCATTGTTTGTGGTAAGAAAATTATATTTTTTTCTTTTAAATGTATTTTTTGGTTTTTATGTACTTTTCTTCTTTTTATGCATTGGTCCATCCGTTCATCAGAATATGAGACCTCAAAATAACCGACGTGACTTTATACTTAACAAGCGACGCGCCCTCGCTTCGCTTCGGTGTAAAGTGGAATTTGACACCATATATTATAATACAAATAAACCTTCCTCTTGAATCACTCTATCTATTTAAATAACCGCATCAAAATCCGTTGCGTAGTTTTAAAGATTTAAGCATACATAGGGATATAGGGACAGAGAAAGCGACTTTGTTTTATACTATGTAGTGAAGCACTTGACCAAGGATACGACTCTATTCTAGCAATCATAATTATATTATTATATTACCTTATTTCTACTTATTTATTTTCTTTTGCCCAAGGTTACCGGTAATGGATGGAACGGATTGATAGCAATAAGGCCATGCCTGCTATATGTTTCTTTTTTGTCATTCTGTCTCTGTTTGTCAAGGTGCGTCTGACACAGTCGCTTTCCCTCCCGTTCCTCACGCGAATTCAATAAAGGCATGCCCTTGGACGAATTGATTCGTCCAATGCCTCATTACATTCAATAGTGCACGCCCCATTGATAATTACACTATCAATGGCACGCCCTACCTTCTCAAATAGAATATTTGGCAGAAAGTTGAAAGGAAAAGCGCACGATTTGTAGGCAATGTGCAATAAAGTTATTCTTGTTATCATTAAAATTTTCGATAAGTTCAAATCGAACTAAATTAGTGTATAGTCAGTGGCATGAATCATGAAAATTTTTCGACGGAGTGGGGATAAGTTGGCGCATGTGCTCTTGTGAGCGACCAATAGCGCGCGCCCCTCTCCCGCTGCCCGCGCCCCTCACCGCAACGCATACCCAAAATACGCGTTCCGCGCAATCCCCACCCGATTTCATGATTCGTGCCACTGACTGAAGTATTAAACAGGTAATTTTATTAAATTGGTTTCATTTTTTAATTAAACTAGAAGATAGTCGTAACAGGCATCTTCGAAACATTTGAAAGCATTTTCCTCAACTAGATCTATTGATTACATTTATTACAGAGACCACTTATGGAGTAAATGTGAATTGTCAAGATGACTCAAACCATCCATTTTTGGTGCAAGTAGAAATAATAATGGTGATACTTTCTGAAAGAGTGTTCAAGCTTTGGCAGCGTTTCGATTGGATTTTCAAGTTAAGTCCTCAATATTCTACGTATTGCCAGGCGCGGAAAACACTGCATGATTTTATTTTAATGGTGAGTAAAAAACAGAAAACCTACCTACTACATACAATCTGAAGACGACAATGCGACAGTAAATTAAAAGTCGTATAGCTGAGAACACTCCCAGTCTGCATAAAAAATCGTAATGTTTGCATTTACCTCCAAGATGAAAGACAGTTACTTTCCAACATTTATCACCAAGACCACACCAGCCACCAGACCACCAGAAACTGGATAAACAAAAATCAATTAAAATATTCAATAGTTTAGTCACAGGAAATATTTTTCAGTTACTATTTTCAGTACAAATCATTTACTTGCTTTTTTTGAAAAAAAAAATCCGTTCCTAGGAAAAATGAGTCTCAAGACAAAAGTCTATGACCAGTGTGTGTTGCCAGTGATGACTTACGGCAGTGAAACGTGGTCGCTAACTATGAAAATTCAAAAATTCAAAATTCAAAAATAATTTATTCAGTCTAGGCTGTTACAAGCACTTGTGAATGTCATAGAAGCTACGCCATCGGTTCGCAAACCCTAAGCGGGAGACCTTGTAACGAGAAGAACCGGCAAGAAACTCGTCAAGGGCTGCTTTTTTCTCCCTGTATATTTCATACAGAGTCGTCAACATTGAAAAATGAGCTCCACTTTGAGGTCATTTTCCATCACAATAATTAACAAAAGTTTGCACACAATAGGTAGGTAGGTTGAAATTAAATACCTACTACATATCGGATACGTAATGAGAGTAAATAACTTTCAACTAGTTGAGAAATCACTCTGTCTACTACTCGAAAGTGCACCTAAGTAGGCAAAATTTACCAAAAAAACACATGTTACAAGACATAAAAAATAATTTAAAAAAAATGTAATTCTTACAATTCAATATGCGTTAAGATAGGTACTCAGAAGCAGACCCATTCCCACTGGGAGCACCCGTTCACGAGCATGACGCATGGACCAGCCATCGCTTCGCTCAACCATATTTGAGGGAACGTAACGACCCGCCCCACACGACACCACCGCAGAAATGATTAAAGAGAGCATGACATACTTAGGCTACCCATCCTAAGGCACCGAATTGTAAACTAATACCCAAAAGCTTTTCATAGGCCTTTTACAAAACTACTGAATATAGAAATTTTGAGTAAGAAGTGCCATACATATTGATAATATTAATCAGAAAAATAATATATGTAAATATACGACGCCCTTAGTACAAGCAGACAGAAGCAGACCCATTTCCACTGGCAGCACCCGTTCACGAGCATGACGCATGAACCAGCCATCGCTTCGCTCTACCATATTTGAGGGAACGTAACGACCCGCCTCATACGACACCACCGCAGAAATGTTTAAAGTGAGCATGACATACTAAAGCTGAGTAAGTATGGGTCTCATAAGGAGGCTCAAGGTTACCCAGCGTGCAATGGAGAGAGCCATGCTCGGCGTTTCCCTGCGTGATCGAATCAGAAATAAAGAGATCCGCAGGCGAACTAAAGTAACCGACATCGCTCGAAGGATTGCTGAGCTAAAGTGGCAGTGGGCTGGACACATAGCGAGAAGAACCGATGGCCGGCCGTTGGGGCGGAAAGGTTCTTGAATGGCGACCGCGCAACGGGCGGTGCTCCGTGGGTAGGCCTCCGACAAGGTGGACCGACGATCTGGTGAAGGTTGCCGGAAGCCACTGGATGTGGGAAGCGCAGGACCGATCGTCGTGGAAATCGTTGGGGGAGGCCTATACCCAGCAGTGGGTGTCGTGCGGCTGATATGATGATGATGATATGATAGGAAAAATGAGACCAGTTAGGAAAGGGTCAAGTTTAAGAAAATGACGAAGTCGTCCGGAAGGGAATTATTTGATAGCTTCAAAATACTTCTATGAACTAGCACCAATGTTTTCATTTATTGTCGCATTGTCGTGTCCACTGTCGTGACTTTTGTTGTTGATTTGGATAATAACATTTCATAAATTAATTGCCTTAGATAATACGAACGAAAAGAGAAGAAATGAAAGCCAAACGAAGAGAAACGTCGAAAGGCAATGAAATTGGTAAGATCTAAGTTGGTCCAAAGTTATCTTATCGAAACCAAAAAAAAATTAAAACCTATTACTTTCAACACCAATCCCAAAATTGAAGTCCCATTTAAGTATAATAATTTTAGTAACCTGTTCAATTTACGCATAGAAGCTTTTAATAACAGACTTTACTTGGATAACCTAATTCATGAATACGCTTTTCTTTTAGACTCGAACAGAAATCTGAAATACTCACATGAAATGTTTAATAATTCTGGTTTAATAAACAATCTAGGGATGAAAATAATATTTAATGACATACTGAAACTAATGCATTCAATTGAACAATATGAGACAGATATCGATTTGACTAGTAACGAAAATAATAACAATGATTATGATTATGACGAAATTAAAAATACAAATAATATGGCTGCAAAAAATCTTTTTCGAGTCTAACTATCTCAATATATTGCACGTTAATATTGATGGTTTTCTCAATAAATCTGACCTTTTAAGTATACACCTAGAAAACTTAGATTCTAAGGGCAATACTATTGACGTACTATGTTTGACTGAACACAATATGATAGAGAGTGATATACAACTGAACAATTTAATTAACTACAACGTTGTATCATACAGTTCGAGATATAATCGACATGGTGGTTCCTGTATACTGGTACATAATAAGCATACATACAAACCAATAGCGGCTGTAGCAAAATACAACAAAGAAAGTATTTTCGAATGTTGTGCTGTAGAATTAACGCACTATAAGTTGCTAATTATATGTATTTACAGACCCCCCCGATATAATAAACAGGACTTGGACACGTTTTTCAATACATTAGATAGCATGCTTAATGAGCTAGGGTTGAGTAATAATAAGGTTATTTTGTGTGGTGACTACAATGTGGACACCCTAACCAAGGACATAAATACAAGAAGGTTTACACAAATAATCAACAGCTATAATTTAAAATTTTCTTTCAAAGAACCGACTAGAGCTGCGAGTGGTACATGTCTAGACAATATTATCCAAAACGTAAAATTACCAAAGTCTCAACTATTAGAATTTGCCATATCCGATCATTCAGCACAGCTACTGACATTCCCAGTCACCCAAGTCTGCTCCTTACCATTTTGGTATAGCGAAAGGAGATCTTATAGTAAAGAAAATATGTCAAAATTTTCAAAACACCTACAGTGTCTAAATTTCAATGAAATTTATAGCAACACAAGTGACCCTGAACAAGCATACAATAATTTCTTTGATCAGTTCTGTCTCTTCTACAAGCTGTGCTTTCCCATTATAAGAGTTAAAAATTATACCCATAGAAAACCTAAATGGTTATCAAGCGGTATAAAAAAATGTTCACAACGCAAACGTGAAATGCTTTGGAATTATAGGAAAAATCACTCAAAAAAACTTAAAAATGATTTTAAAACGTACTCCTCTAGACTCAACCGCATTATCAAACAAACACAAAAATCTCAAAACAATTATTATATATTATCTGCTAAAAACAAATCAAAAGCTGCATGGTCCATTATTAATGGAAAAAATAAAAATGTACCAAGAAATGATATAATTAAAATTAAGGTTGACAATAAAATTATCACTGACCCATATTGTATAGCACAGACATTTAATGACTTCTTTATAAATCAATCACATGTTGACTTGCAGGATATTAATGTAAATAATAACAACAACACATCGAAATACTCATTGACGCTGAATGACAAATCAATTTTTATGAGACCTACTTCTCCAGATGAAATAAAAAATACGATTATGTCGTTAAAAAACACAAACAGCACCGGATACGATGAAATTTGTACAAAAGTCCTCAAATATGTAAGCAATATAATTGCGCCAATATTAAGTCACATTATTAACTTGTGCATTGAATACGGTATTTTTCCTGATAATCTTAAAATATCATTAGTCAAACCCCTTTTTAAAAAAAATGAGACTGAAAACATGGCATTTTATCGACCCATAGCACTGGGAACAGTTTTTGCTAAAATATTTGAAAAGATATTGTCGCGGCGTCCAGCCTCCTTTGACTAATGACTGACAGACAGACGGAGGGTGACAGGGTTGACGTACGGGACGGACGGACAGATGACGATCGACAGAAAACGGAACTGGTAAAAAGACACTATCAGGGAGGATAAAGACGACCAGCTTGACCCGCAGGACGACAACTGCGACCATACAGATATTTTACAAAAGGCTTTATGATTTCTTTGAGAAATATAATATTTTAGTTGACGAACAAATGGGATTCCGTACAAATAAATCGATTAATTTAGCAATTTATAACTTTTTGGACACCGTAGTAAAGAACATTGACAATAAAAGTTTGGTTAGTGCTATATACATGGATTTAACTAAGGCATTTGACCTTGTAGATCACGAAATTCTTCTCTTCAAACTAGAGCAATATGGAGTAAGGGGTAACGTGTTAAAGTTAATTACGTCGTATCTGACAAACAGAAAACAGTCAACGCAGGTCACTCGATTATGTTTGAAAGGTAAAAAAGAAGTAACTTATACATCTGAAATCAAATGTGTTAAACGCCACCCCAAGGGAGTGTACAGGGAGTGTACCCCTACTTTTTCTTGTATACATTAATGACCTCCCAAAAGCGCTAAATGAAAAAGTTGTACTATTTGCAGACGACAGTACTGCAATATTTGTTGACAATAATACCCAAAGCCTAAGCAATAAAATGTGTGAATCACTTCACAATATTGACAATTGGTTAAATGCTAATAAACTTTGTATGAATATTGACAAAACTAATTACATGACATTTTCTAATAATTATATTAATTCTAAAAATGACTATGATGTTAACTTTAGAAACCAAAAAATTCAAGAAGCGAACGTAACAAAGTTCCTTGGAATCTATATTGATAATAAACTGAATTGGAAGACTCACGTCGAAATTGTGTGTACTCGTATCAACAAGTTTTCTTATGCATTATACCGATTAAGTAAAATTGTGAATCTATCGACGTTAGTAATTGCCTACCGTAGTCATGTTGAATCAATTTTGAGGTATGGTGTTATGTTTTGGGGCAACTCCACTGATAAATATACTGTTTTTAAAGCCCAAAAAAAGTGTATAAGAGCAATTTGTAAATTAAAATGTAGGGATAGTTGTAAGCAGCATTTTGCAAACCTTAAAATAATGACATTACCATCTCTGTATATATATGAAGTAGTAGTATTTGTTAAATCAAATATAAATCAGTTTCAACATTTTAGAAGCTTGAGGAAAAGAAACGATATTTGTTTCCCCCCTTGTAGAACTGCTCTGCTCAATAAAAGTATCTTTGGCATGGCGCCGCGACTGTATAATAAGCTGGCAGACAGTTTGAAAGAGACAAATGAAATAGAAACTTTTAAAACCAGCATTAAGAAGCTACTAGTTGATAAGGCATACTATACGGTTGACGAATATTTGAAAGATAAAATGTAATAATTAGATTTGGTTTTGTGACTTAGGTAATTGGTTTCTTGTTTGACATTACATATAATTTTGTATTTTATTGTATTTTTGACATTTATCTTATAATTTGACATTATTTTGTAATTTAAAATTGTACTTTGACATGATGCTATAATATTTAATTTTTTTAATGTACTATTGAGCTTTGATAATATTATTTCATAAATTCACCGCTAAAATTGAACGCGCTCAATTCGAGTTAACCTCAAGATCACGGGTTTAAACTGAGTTTCGCGACAAATTTGCGTTTCACCGGCATTAACTGAACGTCGGTCAAGTTGAACTTGGTTCAGTTTCTGAACGGCCGTTTTTGGCCGTTAGCGTATTTGAGCGCGTTCAAGAATTGTCCGTCATCTGTCTGTCATGATGTCATTGCCATGATTGTGGAGTAGGTACCTGTACATGGGAGAATTGATTATTTCATAGAAAGAATAATATTCATTTCGTATTCGAATAAAAAAAAGATGAATAGAGCCTTGGCACTAGCTTTTGAGGAAAATTTTGATGAGGATGAGTTTGTTGTTCGTCGCTCCAGATGGATACGCGAGAGAGAAGAATATTTCGACACTCTCGATGATAAAGATTTTTTTAACTAGATTTCGTCTTACAAAACCAACCGTTCTTTCCGTATTAGAATCAATTGAAGATAAAATTGAGTTTCCTACTTATATGTAAGGTAGCAAGAATCACTTTGTTTTGTTGTATGGTGATTTTTGCCATGAATATAGATTTGTTTAGTTACACTAAATTTTCTTTGTTAAAATCTCGGTAAGATAGGGATCTTGCCAAGATTTTTCCAAAGAAAATGTAGTTTAGGTGAGTCTTCTCTGAGGAGAAATCTGTAAACTGGCATCCCGATTTATGTGAATTTATGATGATTATGATGATTTATGACATGTTATTATATAATTAATGGTTTTTGTGAAACTGAATTAAACTAAAGTTATTCTAGGATAATACATATCCTCCGATCGCTAAAAATAAATCGATTGCATATTGATATAAATAGTGAACAGGGTCATAGGTGGCATCATTGCCTGAAAGCTCAGAAGAGCATATATTATGTGAAATGTACTTACCTGCCCTGACCTCCTAGACGCTTCCTGAAAGCGACGCAAGACTATGGTTTTATATGGCCTGGGACCTGCCCCACGCCCCCACCCCCCGAATGTCATTACATGCCAATAATTTATGTAGTCGATTATGACTACATTACATTCTGACCATTTGATTGAAGATTATCATGATTTGTATTTTTTCCATTTATGAAGGGACAATTTCTTTAATTGCAACACTTTGAACGCAACTTCATTCTTTGTCAAAGCTGAACTACGTTTATCAAAATGAAGACGGTGAAACCGGTGCAACGTAGACCGCGATGAAAACAAATTTCTGAGCTCGGTTAAGTATAACCAAGTTCAATTTAACTCGGTTAACGGTGAAATCGGCACTAAAAGACTTTGCATTGTACCTACTTCAATTACTTACTATATTATTTTAATTATTGCATGTCAGAAAGGCAGAATATGGCTGAACTAATTTGCTACCTATGTGAAATCTCATAACACCTGTATTCGCAATAAACATATTTTGATTTGATTTGAAAACTCAGTATGAATACAAAAAAAAACCGCCACAGTGGTCTAGTGGTTCGCCAACCCGTGAGACGCAGGGGTCCCAGGTTCGATTCCCAGGAGGGGAGTACATTTGAACTCAGTTTGGTTGGTAGTAAGGCTTATTTCAAGTCCGCCTGGCTAGATACCACCATTTTAATACCAAAGTCTGACGCCATAATAACAATTTAAAAAATGTTGTGTTCCGGCAGTTAGAGGTAACATAGCCAGTTCCTTATTGGTGAGGATTCCGGGTGTAGTGCGCTTACACTTTCGGCCTTTTTTATAGTCACTTAACATAAGGTGAGGTGAAGGCCAACGAAGCACTGTCACGTTGAGGATAAAAAAATCATTGTATTGCATAGAAACAAAAGAAAAACGATCATATTTTGTCAAATCCTTCGAGCAATGCCGACTTCGTCCCGCTTTGCTCTAAGGTCAAATCATTTCTAGTTAACAATGAACTTACTTTATAATTTCGATTTCTTTTAGTATTCCCTGTCTTTTGACGCAATATTATTTGATTACGCAATATTATTTGAGTGATTTGGGACAAGTTAAAATAAGTATGTGAATACAAAATCCAAAAGTTAACAATAAGAAAAGTGTTATAAATGTTTATAGATTTAAGCGCTTCTGAAATACCATCGTTTTTGGAACTCGTTTTGAACCTGGAGCAGGACGCAGGCTACACCGATACTGAGCTGATGCAGGAGCTGCTCGCACTGACCCTCGCTGGCACGGACACATCAGCGTTATCTCTTTGCTTTATGTTCGAACTTCTGGCAAAATATCCCAAAGTACAAGAAAACGTTTATGAAGAGTAAGTAGCATGTCCATTGTCCATCAGCCATTTTTTTAATGTCCCCAGTGCTGGGGCACAGGCCTTTCTTATGGGTGGTAAGGAGGATGGGCCATAACCCACCACGCGGGCCCAATGCGGATTGCTGGGTGTTAACGACTGCAAATGCAGCCGGGACCAACGGCTTAACGTGCCTTCCGAAGCACGGAGGAGCTCGAGATAATAAATTTTTGGTCACCCATCCCATGACCGACCCTTGCGAACGTTGCTTAACCTCCGCAATCGCTGGGCCAGGCGCTAAACCACTGCACCGCTGTGCTCCTCAAGTAGGATATTTTTTGTGAACTCTAAAACCTAGACAGACAAGTGAAAGAAAATGTTTCCCTAAGCAGAAGTAGTGATAGCGTCTGACGTCAGCGTAAACATTCTTATACATTTCATACGCCGACTTCAGCATTGAAAGGGGGTAAGCTGCCGAGCGAACAGGAGACCAAAGCACAGAATACATAATAGAAATTCTTAGAACAACCTGCTCATGTGTCTTCCAATAGCTATAACTTGGGCAACTCTAAGGATAGAGTGAATAGGTTTTATCTAGGTGAGCGAGCAGAGCGCATCGTCACTTAACACCAAGTGTGATCGTGGAAATATGCTGACTTATTTTCAATAAAAGAAATAGACTATTGTGTCTCATTTTCCGGGGCTTGAAGGATTAAGGGTCTGTACATCTTATTTTTGTTATTATTCATTTTCAGAATAAAAGATGTCTTGGGCGATTCTGACCGACCCTTAGAAAAGAAAGATTTACCAAAACTTCAGTACATGGAAAGGGTTATCAAGGAGTCTTTAAGGCTTTACGGTGCTGCTGGAGTCATAGGAAGGAAAGTGGAACAAGAAATCAAATTACGTAAGGCACACGTAATGTAAGGTGGGACTAAATTATTTAACAATACTGAAAAAGGTCATAGCATTGCTTAAACTGAACAACTTTCTCCAAAGAATCTATATTCTTCGACCTATGTCGAAAAAAAATATTTTTCATTTCTCATATTCGAAAAGTGATGTGTATTTAAACGGAGCAGCGGGTCAAAAACTCTTCGTTCCACCCTAGGGTGTAAAAGTAATTTTAAAATAGAACTCAATTTGGTTACATAGTCAACCATATAGAGTTACCTCATCGGCAAAAACGAGGGAGGTATAAGCTCCTTGGCAAAAACAAATAGTTTAAAAAAAGTTGCAGCCTTGTATTAGGGCGCATTCACAAACAACAACAAAACATGGTATAATAAACAGCCAGCGGAGCGGCTTGCGGGGATTTTAAATTTGGAACACGTGTTCCAAATTTAAAATAAGAAAAACTGTAAAATATTCGAGGGATATCTAACTCTGTGACTTTGAGCTGTGTGTGCCGTTTTAAAGTTTTGTTTGTGTTTTTACTAAAAATGAGTTTATACTAAAACAAAAAGTTCAAACAAAATAAAAGAATCAATAAAACTACGCTTTAATTCGCCTCAAACAACCACTCCAGGAGAGTCTCTGCCATGGACTTACCGTCTAATCAAAGACCAAAGAATATCTACAACTTTTACTAAAAAAACAAAGCTAAATCTGTCATCATAATATATCAAACTGTAAATATTCCAAGCAAGAATTTAACTTTAAATTTCACAAATTGTTCTAATTTTCAATTAAATTTAAATTGGTAAGGTAGGTACGTTAGTAAAATGATTATAATGTCTAGCAATGTAGTTACTAAGTACGTGTTTTAATTAATAAACATTTTGGAAAAACTAAGACTTTTTTTACTTTCCTTATATTCGAAATGAAAAGTAGAGTGTTTAACTCGGGTAAAAGTCATCAATTCCATACTCGAACTGAACTATAGCTTCTCTCGTATGGGAATTGCTTCCTTTGAACCCTCGTATAACAATCTACTATTTCGCCTTTCCATAGTAAGTTTGTCAACTAGCATTTTATATGGGAGTCTTAGAATAATTACACCTAGAAGCCGTGTCTTTGTATGCAAAGTGAGGCAACTTATACTGAGCCAAAATGGCTCAGTTCTCAGATTTATATCCTTCATACGTTACCTAATCGTAACTAAAATCCAATAATATAATAATTAATCTCTTTAAGGTAGGGAAATTGAAACTGTTTTGTACTTATTAGGTATGATTATTTAATAATCCTACTAATATTATAAATGTGAAAGTTTGTGGGTTTGGATGTTTAGATGTTTGGATGTTTGTTCCTCAATCACGCAAAAACTACTGAACGGATTCGGTTGGAATTTGGCACATAGATAGTAGATAGCCTAGATTAAAACATAGAATACTTTTTATCCCGATATTCCCTCGGGAACGGGAACCACGCGGGTGAAACCGCGGGCGGCCGCTAGTGGACAATAAAAATCTGAAAACGGCTCCATTTTGGCTGTTTTTGTTGCCTCACTTTTGACAGCGGGCATTGTAGGGAATTATCGTTCTAGGTGTAATTATTCTAAGTTGGGAGTATGATTATTTTTTTTGTTTTTAGACTTAAGTTCCTTAAAGATAGTTATTCAGTAGCAACACTATCACCTAATTCAATGTTGTAACATAATTTGATTCCACCTTATATGATTGGCAATAAGTGTTGAATTGTTGCGTTCCGGCAGTTAAAGATAGCCAATTCCTCAGTGGTGAGGATTCCGGGTGTACTGCGGTTACACTTTCGGCCTTATAGTCACTTAACATTAGGTGAAGTGAAGGCCAAGTAAGTCCCGTCGTCGTAAATAAAAAAAGTAATTTGCATATTTACAATACTGTTTCCGGGTATTCAAGATTATGTCAGAAAATTTCACATCAGTTTTTTTTAAAAGGGGCTTATACCTTTTTTGCCTTCAAATGTCATTTAAAGACACGTGTGATAATAAATAAGTTTAAAGTCGTAACAGTAAAAAAAACCGGCCAAGTGCGTGTCGGGCCACGCGCAGTAGGGTTCCGTAGTTACCTTATACCATACCATATTGAATACCACATTCATTTTTCGTCGTCAAAAATAACTTTGTTTTTAATAGTGTTTCTATGAATGACAAAGTTATATTTGCGGTTTTGGAAAATGTGCTATATCTCTAAAAGTTATCAATATACCTCGTTCAAACTAATTTTCGTTGAAAGTATTTATTAGGATCTACAGCATACATTTTTTTTAGATTTTTCACTCTTTTATTTCAAAAGTTAAAGGGGGGGGACACACATTTTACCACTTTGGAAGTGTCTATCTTTCAAACGGTTGACTTTGAGAAAAAATCGTTTGAGAAACCTCAATGTCATTTTTAAAGACCTATCTATAGACACCCCACACGTATAGGTTCGATGAAAAAAAATTTTTCAGTTTCAGTTCCATGTATGGGGAGCCCCCCCCCCCCCCCTTAATCTTTTATTTTTTTTTTATTTTTATGTCAAAATCGTGAAGCGGTTCACAGAATACATCTACCTACTAAGTTTCAACTATGTAAACTTAATAGTTTCTGAATAAAGTGGCTGTGACATACGGACGGACAGACAGACAGACGGACAGACAGACAGACGGACAGACAGACAGACAGACATGACGAATCTATAAGGGTTCCGTTTTTTGCCATTTTGGCTACGGAACCCTAAAAACTGCATGTTTTTAAACAAATAGAACAAATAAACAACACACATTGGCAACTTCGTTTTCAAAAATTGTCTTGAAAAAAAATCCTACATATTTAAATAAATACCACGTACACTTGGGAAAGATACATTTTGGGAAATGTACATTACGGGAAAGGTGCATTTTGAGAAATGTACATTTAGGGCAAGGTACTTTTTAGGAAGTGGACAGTTTGGGAAATGTACATGAGGCAGGGACCGGAAAAACCCCTTAAAACCCCTTTATGCGATTGAGTTTTTAGTATTTACAGAATGAAAATAAAAAAACAATAACAGCATCATGAGAATACGAGATATCGTAATTCAAAATCGAAAGGGTTCCGGACCCTGACCTGAAGGCGGTTAAACACGTATTTATTGCGCTATTTTGGTTTTTCTCACTTCTTAGTTATTGCTATACAATTTACATCTCTATTTCTATAGCTTCAGGACCCACATTGCCCGCCGGCTCGGGTGCTATTATCAGTATATACGGGGTGCACCGAAACCCTGACTACTGGGGTCCAGATGCCGAAGAGTTTGACCCTGACCGGTTCCTCCCAGAAAGATTGAACTTGGCGCATCCATGTCACTATATGCCTTTTAGCTATGGCCCGAGGAACTGTCCCGGTAAGCATTCATGGAATTATTTTTCTCTATTAACCAAAGGAACTTTGAATAAAAGGGTCTAACTAAACTGATAAAAGTTTGCATCCTTTCACTTATTTTAAAATAATGCTCAGATATGTACCTAGCGAAGCCAATATTATGACGAATTTTTTTTTTAAGTCATAATTAGTAACTTTCGTGCACTTTACCTGTATAGTAATATCACCGGAAGATTTTTGTTTACCTGTGGTAATACTAAGGTAACGTACCCATTTTACGTGATCCATTTTTACAATATTTTACCTCCCTCCCCCCCCGTCCCTTGGTGATCACCCGTAGTATATGTCAAGACCCCCCTCTCCCCCCTAGTTTTCACGTAGTAATTCATAGATATAGGGTTTTATTTGATTTTTTTACAGAAAGTAAAAAAAAATCGCTCATACTTGTCTTTTTAATAATACGCTGCGCTGTGTGCATAATTTTACCTACAATAACAAGTGAATTAATCAAGAAAAAAAACTTAATTAAAACATAATGTAACAGGAACTTAATTTTGCAATAACGAGTTCTAAAAAAAGCCTTAAAGCGCTAAGCGCTGCGTACATATTTTAATACAGCTCCAAAAAGGGCGAGATTTTCCCTATAGGATATTGACTACGTGACTATATAGGCCCCTCTCCCCCGCCCCTGTGACCAAGCGTGGTATTTTAAAGACCCCCTCCCCCCCTTAACGGGTCCCGGTGTATGGGTACGTTCCCTAAGCACTAACAACTAAAAAAAAGGTTTCAGAAAAATATAAAAAATATTAACCTGCTTTAACGGAAGGTGAAGGAGGAAGGGTAATAGGTAACATGGTAGTACACCAGAGTTTTATCAAAAAACAATTTTCAGGTTACCACTTCGGGAATATGACGTTAAAGATCGCTATATCGGATGTAGTAAGAAGATTCAAAATTATTGCCCAACCGGAGAAGACTGCGACCCCTACTATCAAAGCGAAATTCGATTTACTTACGAAACCTCTGCACGGAGTTCGAGTAGCTCTGAAACGAAGAGAAATACCATAAAGTTATTTGTGTGTGGTCCATTATATCATGGATACAATATTTTTTACTTTCCTCTATGGATATTTATACAGAAGAGAATAATATGTCACACTCATCACTCGCCTTCGCCTATCAATAAAATAAAGAAAAAGTCATAAATGCCTTCATAAGTATCAAAGATAATTTAATATCACTACGTTTTAATAAGTATTAGAATTAAAATAACATAAGGATTATGGTCTGTATTGAATAAGTAGAATATAAACTGGTGCGCCGTTAAAGGCATTCATTGTGGTACGTGAATTCTGCATTTTATTTTTTATTTATTTCTCATAACCCCATACAGCTCCTACACATAGAAGTCATTGGCCTATACATAATATTAACATCTATAACAAACAATCTTATTAAAAAAATTGCGACTGGCATTGAAAACTCCTAAAACGGTTTTCCAGCGCATGAAATAGCATTATGCAATAATAACTAACTAGTTTCATTCAAAGCTATTACTATCAATTTCCCAAGCAAAATTACTTTGATTACGGAGACGTGACCTCAAGACATAAAATCACCGTGAGTTAGCTATTTTAGTAACGCAAACTTTGAAAAAGCACATCAAGTAACATTGGTACCTACAAATAATAGCACAAAATACATAATCTGAAATGGTGAATCAACACCATTGCTAATCTACCAGGGTATTTTGCAGTCACATGTGATGTAATTATATCGTATGTATTTTACTGATACGAATAATATAATAGTGGTGGCTACTGGACGCCAGTCGATTTTCATACAAACGATGTAACTTTGAAGCCTTGGTTCTCCGAGCTGTGATGTGATGATGGCTATCCAGGGAATGAATGGAGTAGATCCAGATCGTACACACCCAATTGATATGATCAAAATTCCAACAGATGTAAGAATATGATTAAAAAAACCACGAAATAGCATTAAAATGTATGGGAATCCTGAAACTGGGATCCCTGATCCTCACCTTACCTACATCTCATAGATTGCTGATCAGATCAGTTGCGTTGGATGTGAAAACGATCTGGATCTCCTCCATTCACTCCCTGGATAGCCATCTTAAGATCACAGCTCGATCAATCCCTGTTTAATTTTCCAATGAAAATTTTGCATCAAAGCAATTACCTACTACAAAATGTTTACATGAATAAAAATTTTATTGTAATCCGATATGAAAGATCAATAAAAATTGTTCCCTCTTTTCGATTTATCCCCAAAGTAATATTAGGGGAATGTCGTTATGATAATACAATAAGTTTATCACGCGTAGCACGCAACAGAAGCACCAAAACTGGGTTATGGAAAGCTCAGAAACTACCCCAATTTAAAGTTCTTAAGTGCCTTAATTAAAAATTGATAAAATTACAAACAAGAACAAACAAAGTTAAATAGGCCTCTCGGAATGTTACCATACTGTAAACTTTGTTTTACGTTCTGAAAATTGTTTTGTCTGAAAATAGACTTCCACTTGCTTATTATAAAAAGCTGACTGAAAATAGGTAGTTACTTATCATTTTAATCTATGCTTAAACTAGGTCCCGCAATGTTTGAAAAGATTAAATGAGTGTTGATGATGGGAAGTGCTATGCATAGCTCTGCCTCCCTCATCAACGTATGCATAGCCCGGCTATGCAGCCCTGCCTCTCTCTCTCCATTACACTCATAGTTTTAGTTTTAGCATAGATAGATTAATAATATAGGTACTAACTACCTATGTTTGATCAGCTTTTCGAAGTAGGCAAGTGAAAGTCTATGAGCTTTGAGATAAAATTATTATTGAAAAGTAAAATTCTGGTATAGTGGGGCTGTGTGCCAGCCTCATTCAAGAGATAGAAGATCGTTCTTCGTTCAGAACTCACGAGATTATCGCACTATATCTTGCTCAAACTTTATTCTTATGCTCAAACATTAATAGCGGAAGAAGGATGCCCATTCCTGACCTGCCAAAATCAATTTATCGTTTATAGAGAAGTAATATGTATAAGTAGCTCATAAAATTTATAAATTGCGAACTATAATAAAAATCGGCAATTCAGAAATGGAGAAAATGTGTAATATATTTCATTTTTTTCTGATTAAAGTGAAGTTAAAATTTAATAAATACTTAGTGTTCTACGGTCATAGCAAATATGCAAATCGTTTTAAATTTCCATGGTTATTGACGTTAATAGAATAAACTATGTCGGGATTTACACCATGTACCTGTTTATTTTTGAGACTCCGATATTTCGGCGCAGTTGCATGCGCCATGATCACGGAAGAACTCATGGTGTAAATCCCGACATAGTTTATTCTATTAATATGCAAATCATTTAGGTCCTAATAGAACACGACTACGCGATTATCACAAGTTCGCGCGAATTTTAGTCGTAGGAATCCGCCATCAAACATACTGATGTCGAATAGGTGTCCTACCTAACTGGCATTCGCGTGATGCGGTCGCACGACTAAAATATTTGAAATCTATTCGCGCGCTCTAAGTTCGTACGAATCCGCGATCAAAAATATTGATGTCTAATAAGTGTCCTCATTGACATTCGCGCGATATTTTCGTCGCGTCGTTCGTAGGCTTATGGTTGCGTCGTCATTTACGCGATGATCGTTTTCTTTTATTTAATTATTAACTTTATTTCTTTCTAAGTTAAAAAAGAAAGTCACTTCCAATAAATATAAAAAACGACAAAGCACGTTTTGGGCCGCCAGATTACAAAAGCTTAAGAATTAATTAATTTATTAGAAAAAATAAGCCTTTGTATTCCAATCACAATCCTAAAGGTCACTTCAGGAATGTGTTGTCCCTGATATTTGGAAACAAGCTCAAATAGTTCCAATCCATAAAAAGGGATCAAAATCTGTAATTGCAAATTATCGCCCTATTTCAATCCTCAACACTATAGCCAAACTGTTACAAAACCTGGTAATACGAATTTTATTTACTCAACTATCGCCAGGAGCCGCGCAGAAACCCGTGTTGAGTCTGTGGGATCACAGACTCAACACGGGTTTTTGCGCGGTCGGTCTACTTTATCCAACTTAGCTCTGTTCTCGGATTACGTCCTCGGGTCAATGGAGAGAGGCGGATAAGTTGACGTCTACACGGACTTCGAAAAAGCCTTCGGACCATGTCATCCTTCTCTAAACGCTTCAGTGTCTCGGTATACACGAGGATAAGAGGGCCTAGCCAAAGTAACATTCGCAAATCTTTGTTATCGCTTCGCTTTCGAAACATGTATGGGATTGACATAAGGTTTCGTTAACAATCGAATTTTAAAACGTCAAATCCATACATGTTTCGAAGCGAAGCGATAGCGAAAATTTGCAAATGTTACTTTGGCTAGGGGGGCTGTAGCGCTGGGTGCGTCCTACCTTACTTATCATTCGCAAGCGATTGTTCTCGATGGGTATATGTCAAATTATATCAGTATACCATCTGGGATCCCCCAAGGTTCCTATCTTGGTCGTCTCTTCTACAACGCATATATTTATGACATGAGTAGCGTTCTCCAAAATTCAGAACACTATAGGTACCGGCGACGACAAAAAGATTTATAGAGAGTACGCACGGTTGACGATTGCGAACAGCTACAAACGATCTTTCTTAATAACTTATACACCTACTACGTTAAGAATAAATTAACAGTGAGCATTCGCAAATGTCAGTGTAGCTTTATTCGAAAGAAAAACCCTTGTAAAACCCTATTGACTATGCATACCATTTTGACGACGTTGAGATAACAGCTTTCTAGTACTAAAGGCATATGAGTCATGCCGCAGACGGATAGACAGCAGACAAACAGCCAGACGGACATGGCGAAACTATAAGGGTTCCTTGTTGACTTGAACTGGAACCCTTTAGGGTTCCATAGTCAAGTCAACAGGTTTTTAAACCTCGATAAGAAATGGCTAAACAAAAAAATACTAACAACGCTTTAGTAAATAAAATTTATTATTTACCAACTAAAGGTGCATATTGCATTATCTTATTTTATTACAGCTGCAGAATATAAATAAGATGGCTTATGATAAAATAGATATTTCAAGGCAAGCCGTTAGCATAAATTTACATCAGTAATGCAATTGAAAACGAAAATACGGTCGCGTCATTAACCTACAGTACTATGCATTATGTAGTAACGTAGCTTTTTATAAAGCTACTGTCACGAATACCATACTGTAAATCAGTTGGTTGCTTTGGTTACCCCGAAAGCTACTCGCAGTGCTGGGCGGGCGGCCGCCTCACACGGTCTTGTTTTTCACGTCGGAAAAACCTGGTCGTGTTTTGTTTAAAAACAAAATCGCATCGTTGTCATGCCCTTTAGTTAAACAAATTGAATAATTTGTGAGTAGGGACATGTTACTTTTGAGAGTGCAGTTTTTTATGTAACGTTAATTAAGCCAATGCATCTCTGATATGAAGACTAGGTTAGCGGTTTGTTTTTGTTTGCAAAGTCAATGACATTATTATTATCATTATATTTTCCGAATATTATGTTTAATGGATTTTTGTCACAAATTATAGAAACTTGTCTGAAGTATGGATGGAATGGACAGTGATGAGCCGTTCGTTTTCCGACTCAACGATAATGGTTGTGGACCAAGTTTACTTGTCAAGGTAATTATTTTGTTAGATTTTTAGTATTAAATTTTTGACCAAAAGCATCTAGGTTCAAGAAAAACATGTCGCATGGAATGCACTGTCTTATTGAATGATCATTCGTACACGAAAATGGCATGCGTGGCTGTGCAAATTTTACGTAACGTCACATTTCGTTACGTACTGTATAAATTGAAATGAGGGATGATTGTAAAGTTGTCAATTTATGATTGAAACTATAAATTAATTCTACGAAATTCTTTAGATATAGAATAAGAGTATCTGTGATTAATTAAAATAAACCAAAAAGTTCTGTTTAACGCCATGTGTAGATTACATGTTCAATTAGGTACAAAAAGTAGTAGGTATTAAACAAACATGGTACCTACTTTCTGATAATTGTTTGAGATTTTATAGATTGTGGTTAAAATTTAATATTATTTAATTATTTCATAATAGGGCTTAAATGAAATTGCAAAGATAAAGGATTAATTCATAACTAACGCTAATTACAAAATAAAACAAGTATTTCGGGATGTTATAAAGTATTCATAGGTAATATAGGTATGATAAGTCATCATCATCCTCCTACCCTTGTCCTAATTTATTTGGGGTCGGTGCATTGCGTCCTTTTCTTCCATTCCTTCCTGTCACTCGTCATTTCCTCATCCACTCCCTTCACATTCATATCATTCCGCACACAATCCATCCATCTTTTCTGCGGTCTTCCTCTTACTTTCCAGCCCTCAACATCCATATCCATTACTCTTCTAGTAACATGCCCTTCATCCCTTCTCATAACATGCCCAAACCAAGCCAGACGAATAATTAGGTATGATAAGTAATCTGTTAATATGTGAATATACTGATTTTATTGAATCTTAATAACCAAGTGTCTTTTATACACCGTTTGTTCCCCGGGTTTTGACAATTTTAAGATTCATTATTTTAAAGGATATTCCGATCATGTTCCATTTTTTAAGTTTCAATACAAATCATCTAAACAAGTCTGCGTGAGCCATTCTAGAGGTGAACTGTAAAAAAAACTGATTTGGGCATTTCTTAATATCTTATTTTCTCTGTAATTAATTAATTAAAACATATGTTATTTTTACTCTATAATAATAATTAGTGTAATCCTTGACAATACATACAATAAGTGGAAACATTAATATGAGGCGTATTCTCATTCGTTACCTACAGCTGAAACTTTCGTGAAAAATGCCTCTGTCAAATTGGAAGCATTTATTTAAAATTCGTTAAGCACCACGTTACATATTGATTGCATTAAGAATAAAGGTCTTAGTATATTTGGCGGGTTTTTATCACGTCCCGGAATGGGGCAATTTCTTGATACCATCGTTGCATGTAAATACACCTACGTGACGAGAACACAGACGGGACGGGGGAAAATGTATGGTGCACAGCACGTCCCCGTCCTGCCCCGTCCCTTCAGAGGTATTTTCCCGTCAGCTATACAGCGACCTTTTCTGTAAGGAATGACGATAGTCACTTGTTTGGTACATACAGCGATGGCTGTACAGTTATTTAGGTGGCATCCTGACCAAAAGTGGCGCCGTTGTGAATTTTATTTAATACCAGCGGCCGCCCGCGACTAAGTCTGCGTGGAAAGGTTTTTTTGTTATCCCTCGGGAACTATACTTTGTTTTTGGATGAAAGGTACCCTATGTCCTTTTCTGTACCCCTGACAACGTGTATGCAAAATTTCATGATGATCGGTTCAGTAGTTAGGACGTGAAGGCGTAACAAACAAAGAAACGTACTTTTATTTATAATACTAGCGGCCGCCCGCGACTTCGTCTGCGTGGAGCTATCCCTCGGGAACTAAACTTTTTTCGGGATGAAAGGTACCCTATGTCCTTCTCTGTACCCCTGACAACGTGTATGCAAAATTTCATGATGATCGGTTCAGTAGTTAGGACGTGAAGGCGTAACAAACAAACAAACGGACTTTAGCATTTATAATATTAGTAAGGATTGTAATTCTAATACATAATTTTCAAAAAAAATTACGTGGAATTTTTAGGGCCCTAACTGCATTTCCTGAGTACAATTTATCCAAGATAATTAGGCGTATGACAGCTAAGTTCATGACATCGTTTTAATTTGGTCGAGTTGTTGTTAGGAAAAGACTTCGGCGATTCTTAAGTTTAGTGCAAATGGCCGATAGTCTAGTATTTTTAAATGGTATATCATTACATTTCCTCGTAATCACTGCTAGAAGTAGATAGCAAAACTCGTAAAAGCCGTTTTTGACACATTTGCTATTCACTTTTTCGAATGACTACGAGAATGAAGTGATGCCATCTAAAAAATATTAGATCAAGGGCCCCAAAAATTTCACGTCAAGTTTTATTAAAATTGTGTATTAGAATATTACAATATTAAATAAAATTCACCGTAATTCAAAAGTATTATTATAATAAAACCTCTGAGTCTTGGACGAATTAACCACTGGACACGTAACGTAAGAAAAATGTATGAAATCACGTTCAACCAATTTTTGCTGGGTGAGGGGGGATTACACTTGTCAAATAATGACAATATTATAGGGTGATTTAGCCGGTTTCCGGCCATAATTGCCGGCCAAATATTATGGATTGTGAAACTCATACATTAGTTCTCGGCCAGGCGGCCGAGAAGCAAATGACCTCCCAAAAATGCATTTAGTTACCCGGCCATCAAATTTAAATGTATCACACCGAAAACTTTACGCGTTTAAGTCAAAATAACAGTACTAAAACTAATTTACCATACTCACACTCAATTGCGAGAAGCTTCACTTTAAATCTTCTTTAGCATTAGCTACTTTATCGCTAATGAAATCATTAAAATAATGATTTCATTAGTAAAAAGCACTATTGGCTGATCTCATAAAACAGTAAGTTTTACTTTCATGTACCTAGTCGGTGCGTAAGTTAGTAATTATGTACTGATTGTTTATTTCCCTTGTTTTCATCTAGATATAAACATATTATTGAAAATAAAAGAACGGGTACAGTATTCATCAACAAAAAACCAAAATATCAAAACTGTTGTGAATTATATATTTTCTGGTATCTTTTGGCTTTGGAGTCAGGAATTTAAGTTTTTAATTATTTAAATAATAATTTAAAATTTCAATTAACAGGATAGTACAATAAATCATTTTGCGGCTGTATGCGTAATGCCTTTGCTCAAATAAAAAAATTAAAAGTTTGTCATTGGCAATGTCAACTAGTTGTCATGTCAGTCACAGTCAGCTAAAATAAATAAAATAACTATTTTGTGAGCAAGTTTGTAGATTACATATATTTACGTGATCGTCACAAATGTATAAAGCTCTCTGAGGGCAATTCCTGTTTAATCCTCTGCACCACATCTCTTTCAATGGTATGGGAATTGTAAAAAAATGTTCTGCGGATGGTCACATCTTTATTTCAAACAAAACGGAACAAAGTAGTGTGGGTACTTCATCGGCGTAATAAGCTGGATAATGGATTTCTTCAAGCTGATCCATTTCCCATAACTGAACAAGAAAAACACTAGAAAATCACAATAAATTAGCTGATAATTAGCCTAATTGTCTTGTCATTTATAGCAAGCAAAATACCCTAAATATAAATTAATAAAATGCCTGCCACGTCGACATAGTGAAAAACGTGGCTTGCCAGGCGGACATCATATGTGACGTGGCAATGGAGAATCGATTGTGCTGCACAGATGTTTGTACCATCTGGAAGAACCCTGTCGCGACACACCTACCCTGTTAAATTTTAGCCCTTCTTCCCCACGACACTACCAAGGCGCACCACTGGTAGTGTCGTGGGTGTTTTTTTCCCTTCTACTCTACCGGCCTAGTAGTGTCGTAGCTAAATGAAAAATTCCATACATATGCATTCCCCACGACACTACCATTTAAAACTTATTTATCTTCTTTAAATTATATTATCAAAATACCAGGGTAGCATAAATTTAGAGGAGGTCAACATTTTTGAACATAATAAATTGTTAAAGTCCTTGTCCGCGCGACCTTGAGCAAGTGTAGGAGGCACGGTTATGTTTCTGAAATGGCCGAAAACCAAAGGGGGCCGGCAAATCGGCTAAATCACCCTACTTTGTTTACATACCAAATTTTATTTATTTTATGAAAAATAGCGACTACAATAGGTTGAAATTGTGCTTACGCGTGAAAAGAAACATTTCTTGATGGCCCGCTATTTTTTTTGCTGAACATTAAGGAGCATTTTGCCCATTTTTGTACCAATGTTTCGCCACGAGCTCTAGCATCACACTGACAACGCAATATCGTTTACTGAGGCTATCGGTCACAGTAAGTGGCTAAGGGGTAAAGGCGAATATGGCTGTCATTTCGCGTCCAGTGGTTAATTCGTCCAAGCTCTGAGTGCGCCACTTTCGGTGATATAGCCACCTTAAGGAATTACGATAGTCACTTGTTTGGTGACGCACGTGTGAGTTCCACAAGAAGCTTGAGGTATATACAAAGTTAAAGCTATCGTCAAATGATAATGCTACTTATTTGTCACGTCAAACTTGTCAAAGGACATTATGCTGGCTGGCAACCTCTTCTTACACGACTGCCCA
Organism: Agriphila tristella; assembly: GCA_928269145.1. Taxonomy (NCBI): domain Eukaryota; kingdom Metazoa; phylum Arthropoda; class Insecta; order Lepidoptera; family Crambidae; genus Agriphila; species Agriphila tristella. The sequence continues at coordinate 20,035,369 of OV743436.1, read as the reverse complement.
AAGCAAAAAGAGTGTTATGTGTTCAGGGTTCATGTATGTTTGTGGGTATGTGAGTTTCTTTATTCCACCATAACTTCTAAATGCCTGAACTGATTGGGATAAATGGGGTATCCTTAGAGTCCTTACAGCATCCCGAGTGACACTGGCTATATTTTTTCTAGAAAAAATCAATGTAGCGACTGTACGACGCAATTTTCAAATGTGAAAAAATTTTTTTTCTTCAATTATTACAATATGGGCATCAAATGAAAGGCCTTGATGAGCGATATGGTTACATCTAGGGTTCGCAAATTAATGGTTATATTTAAAAACCTAAGGCATGTTGCAGATGTGAATTTGATAAGGTCTGTCTATTATGCGCTTTGTCAGTCTGTCCTTTCTTATTGTATAACAGCGTGGGGTGGTGCAGGAAAAACAACTCTCTTAAAACTCGAAAGGGCTCAGAGAGCAATTCTAAAAATTAGTATGTTTTTGCCATTCCGACATCCGACCTCTGACTTGTATCAAAGAAGGTCTTGACAGTACGGCAACTATTTGTTTTGCAAATTCTGCTAAAACAACATTCTGTCATGGAGTACGAACCACAAAAGGTCAATAAAAAAAGGCGAAAGGACTTAGTTTGTGTCGGGAATAAGTTTAATACCAAATTCTCACATCGTTTTTTCTGCTATCAGGGTGCCAGGCTATACAACAAAGTCAACAGAATTCTGTCAATCTACTCGTTGCCTAAAAGTCAATGTAAGACCTTAATAAAAAAATTGGCTGCAAAAATTGACCTACTCAGTAACAGAAGACTTCCTCTGAATGTTAGAGGGCTTCCTGCCTGAATTAAATTAATTAAATGAATTAAAATGAAACTATAAACAAACGATTCTTTTGATTGAATTAAAAATCTCTGACGCACACACCTCACATTGACATACACACACATACACATACATACACAAACATACACATACACACACATACACACACACATACAACCAAACACCTTCTAGTTTTCCAGCTCACATTATCTATCTATAGATTAAAGATATTATGTTCTATGATTGTATCCGTGGGGTGGGGACCTGGTGATCTGTAATACAGGTTATTCCCATTTCAGACACCAGCTCCTCACATACTATTTGCTTAAATGTCTTTAAATTGTACCAAAATATTGTTTTGTGAGGAGAAATAAATTTTATTTTATTATTATTATTTTTTATTTTATTATTACATTCCAAAACTATATAATATGTCACTAAAATGTGTTAAATAAAAATAAATAAATTAAAAAAACATATACACTCTTTTTGCTTTGGGCAGTCGTGTAAAATATTAAAAACACGACTGCCCTGCCAAAAACGAACTAAAAAGTTAAACAACAAGTGTCATTGCAGTCGGGGGACCTCTTTGATCAAAAATTGTTACATAATAAGGTCCCCCGACTGCAATGACACTTGTTGTTTGACTTTTTAGTTCGTTTTTGGCAGGGCAGTCGTGTTTTTAATATTTTTTTAATTTATTAATTTTTTTGGCTAACTTGTGCTTAACCGTACTTTAACAAGCTTGCTATCGTTAAAGTTAGGTAGTGCACAGTTATTTAATTAACTTTCTCAATTAACTACTTACTGGACATGGACTTTTGACGCAGGTGTGCGCAGAGCGAGGCTGGCGAATGTACCACGGGTACAACAGCAACGAGGACAGGTGGAACCTGTGGTGGCGGACCAGCTCCTTCCCGGCTGGCTATTATAAAACTCTTGGAGATTGGCAGGTGATTATATTTTTTCCATTGAAAGATTTACAACGTGTTACAAAAAATATCCCATATGCCAAAAATGGTAGATAGGGATAGGGACCATCAAACTGAGCAACTTTTACTATGGGACCAACTCTGAAATCGCGAAAATAATCAGCCTGTTTCATACAAAAATTAATAACGAAAATATCAGAGTGTATAAAACAGCCGATTTTTTTTTCACGATTTCAGAGTTGGTCCATAGTCCAATACAACAACATCTTCAGGGCTCTGTTCCGGCTCCCACGCTATTGTAGTGCGTCGGGTATGTTTGCCGATGCCAGCGTGGATGACTTCTACGCCTCGTTGGTGAACAGGGTGCGACGGAGCTCGAACAGAGTCCTGAGGATGCTGGGCATGTGGCAAGGGTTCGGTGAGCCTGCCCACTGGTGGTAATTTACTTTTTGTTGCCATGTTTACTAACATAGTCTATAAGTTATATTGTTACTAACAAACTATGGATCTTTGGTCTGAAAATAAATTATTTTTATTTTATTTTATTATTATTTATTATAGTAAAAGTTGTTCAGTTTGATGGTCCCTATCTACCATATTCGGTGATAGGGGTATTTTTATAACACGTTTAACTTGTAACTATTCTGTGTAAGCTATTTTAGCGTTGCAAGTGGTATACTTACCTACTATACATTTAGTCCCTGTCATACAGTCACGTCTAAAAATATGTATCGGGTCATTTTGAACTTACCATACAAATTTCCAGGATGTGTCCAGTCCATGAAACTAAACAACTTTCTCTAAGAAACATGTGTCGAATTTCGCCACAAAATTATGGTCATCCCATACTAAATTGATCACGTGATCTCTTTGATTTGTATGGAGAGTCGATTTTTAGGGTTTCGTAGCCTAAATAGCAAAAAACGGAACCCTTATAAATTCGTCATGTCTGTCTGTCTGTCTGTCTGTCCGTCCGTATCCACTTTATTCCGAAAGTATTAGGATTACACAGTTGAAACTTGGTAGGAAGATGTATTCTGTTAACCGCTTTACGAATTTAATACAAAAATAAAAAAATAAAAGATAAATGGGGGCTCCCCATACATGAAACTGAAACTGAAAAAAATATCTTCAAACCAATACTTGCGAGGTGTCTATAGATAGGTCTTTAAAAATAGCATTGTGGTTCGTAAGACGATTTTTTTTCAAAGTCAACCGTTTGAAAGATAAACACTGCCAAAGTGGTGTCCCCCCCCCTCTAACTTTTGAAATAAGAGAGAGAAAAATCTAAAAAAAATATATATGCTGTAGACCTTAATAATCATTTTCAATAAAAATTAGTTTGAACGAGATATAATAATTAGTTTTTGAGATATAGCACATTTTCCAAAACCGCAAATATAACTTTGTCATTCATACCAACACTGTGAAAAACAAAGTTATTTTTGCAGACGAAAAATGATAGTGGTATTAAATATCGTATGGTATAAGGTTACTACGGAACCCTACGGTGCGTGGTCCGACACGCACTTGGCCGGATTTTTTTTTACATATTTGGCCATGTTCATAGAGAAAGTTGTTCAGTTGAACACTTCCTCAAAATTTGGATGGTAAGTTCAAAATGACCCGATATACAGTTTAGTACTTTCTCACTTTGTTGCAGTTATCATTGGTCATTGATTTCTGTTCAAAAGAGTAATAGCTTTACGGTGACAAAGTTCTAAACTATGTACGTATTTATAGACGCGTTACTATACATAGGTGCCTGAATACCATGAAAGGCTTAGACACAAATCAATTTATTTAGTGCCTAAAATAGAACGCGGTAATGATAGAGCTATAGGGGTGGAATGTACTATACTATATTAAACTTAACTATATTTAGTTCCTTCAGTCTTCCTATTCTTGCTTGTTTCAGTTTATGAATCATATTCCAAAAGGAGGTTCGATATGTCGAAAAGATAGTCTTTCGAGATTGCTGAGATGTATGAGAAGAGTTTATGGGTCCATTTATGAATTCAGGTAAGTAATTTAATGGAGTGAGACCTAGCCCCGGAAATAGGTGGACAATTTACAGAACAACGAAATCCCTCTTGTTAGTTTGCCATACTATAATTATTAACAAATCCGGGCACCAAGCAGATTTTCAGTGGTGGGGGTGGGAGTGGCTGAGTAACAAAGGGGCTGAAAAGCAACTGAGGGTATACAATTTACAGAGCGCTGGATTTGGTGTGGTCTAATAACAAGCCAATCATGTATCTATCGCCTGATGGAAAATCGCTAGTAATTTCGACTGATGGAAAAGTAGTGCCATAGCATAGGCGGCATCAAAATGTGCGCATCACCTATTTCCGGACCCAGTTCTTAGTATTTAATTTAACACATTATAGTTTTTATAGAATATCGATGTCGGTCATCCGACCGAAAGCTTTACTTTTGGGATTTTATTAGTTAATGTTGTATGGCGCATGACACCCAAAATTTTACCTGAATTAATTAGGATAATAGTCAGTGTGACACCAGCGTGAATATATTGCAGTAGAATTCGATCACGGAACCACCAATTTGTGAAGTTTCATTTCATGCAACTATAGAAAAGCAATTACAGCATAATAAATTGCGTATTGGTTGTGAACGTGCAAGAAAATGGGACAAGCCAGACTTGCACCTTACACCTGCCGTTGACATACATTTATATTTATAAGAGCCACCATAGAACAAAAAAAATCCCCCACAACAGGTAACATTTTCACATAAAAACAATAAATTCTTAAATGATATCATTCAACCCATAACGGTAGCACCCAATAATGGTAGCATTCAACTTAAATTATAATTAAACACATCATTTACAAACTAAATTAAATTAATTAAACAGGTATACACATTCCACAAATACAAATAAGATTAGGGCGACTTGCAGCATATTTTAAATATTGTTTAAATAATACTTAAATACAAGTATTTAAGTATTTATTTAAAAACTCAACAGCTTTTTACAAACAATTTCCTATAAGTACAAAATAAAAAAATACGGTGCAAGTCGGGGTTTCGGTTTATCTTAATCTACCAAATGAAGTGTCTATTCTACTTTTCTATTCCTCACTAATATAATGACTTCAGTTTAAAGCCAGAAGTTTATTTTTGTTGTATAATTCGATATATAGACGTCGATGTCCGTGTCCCCATTTATTTTTTTATCCGGAACTCCATCTTCGTTACCTTTAAATAAATGTTTATTCGTTTTTTTTTTTCATTGAAAACGGGTTTAGTTTTAATTGGTTTCGTTTAAAGGTAACGTATAATTCCTATATCTGTGATGCTACGGCTCCACCTGCGTTAACGTTAATGTTAATGGTAATGTCCAAGAACGGATTATAAATATTCATTACTATCGTTTATAAATTAAAGTCGTTAAGTCTTGGCCACATCTGCGTAACGCCTAGATTAACGCTTTAAGCTACGCGTTAAGACGCAGGTGGAGCCGCATTACAGAGAAATAAAGTCTGCTTGCTTATTAATACGAAGTTAAAAGCTGCACACACAGCACTGTGAATCCTCATTCCGTTAATTTCTAGCTTATAAAGTAAAACCCTAAAGTGGCGTTACGTTATGTCGTTGTTTAAAAATTAGTTAATACGTCATTTTGAGCGGATGTTTAGTGCAGTGTAGAAATGTTTGTATAAGGAGGTACGAGGGGAGTTCAAAGTATTCTCGGTATCGGGATTTTCTGGTTAATAATGAGGGTAGTTTTTGTCTATGGTTTTCTTACGACATTATCTAAGGTGACAATTAGAAAATTTCGTCAGTTTATCATCGTTCGTTCTTTCACAATCGTGCTTCGAGTGAAACAAAATGTCTGACGCGAAATGTTAATCAAAATGTTCAGAGATGGAAAGTAATTTTTTGGAGGGTACTGAAATGTTGATTTCGCGCTGTAAGAAGTGTATTGAGGTTCCAGGGGACTATATAAAAAAATAAAATTATTTCAGATTTTTCTGCCTTTTCCTTCATATCCATACCGAGAATACTTTGAACTCCCCTCGTAAGTGTTCCCGAGCATGATTCGGGATTCCTTTATCATTTTAGGATCGAAACTCTGCTTTTTTTTATGACAGTAATACAGAAATTCCGAAATATAACAGATACTATTGCGGTGAGATTGTGGTCATTATTATACCACTCCTAAAAACAGCATTATTACGAATCTAATCTCGTTTTAAAAAAAATGTCATTCCTATTCTACATAAAATGTGTAGTACCTGGGCGACCGAGCTTTGCTCGGTTTTACTAACTTACGGCTACTTTGCTTAACTACTTAAACTTGTCTAAAAACAAAAAAAATATATATAAACTTGAACATATAAAAAAAAACAAAAGTAAGTCACCGAGCGGGATTCGAACCCGTCACACTCGTTTCTTGCCGTCCGCGTGGACCAGACGGACAGTGGCCGGCAGGACGAAATTAGCGACCATATTCTGCGTCGAAAGAAAAACGCATGAAAACTCAAAAACCCTCGTTTTCCCAAACATAAGACTAATCTAGATCGATTGTTTACCCGCGAAAACCCCCATACACCTTAACGAAATCGTTAGAGCCGTTTCCCAGATCACAGAAATAAATAAATATACAAGAATTGCTCGTTTAAAATAAATAAAATATTGTGTATTGTAGCAATTTGCCAAAAACAGTTGATGTGTGCTCTGGTGATTCGCTTTTCCTCTCGTGCTATGTATCTCTAAAAACAATAAAAAAGCAGCAAACATTATTTGAAACACGCAACAATCGAATTTAGGGTTGTAAATTGTAATTTTATCTTAATGGAAATTAGAATGACTTTGACGAGCTATTTGAGGTTCGCTCGGCGCATCACTTAGTTTTTTTTATAACTTTGGCTTATTTGCATTTTTGCAACAATCGAGCTGGTAATATTGTCTTGAGTTTATTGAGCGAAAATTACACGATTTTATGCAGCGGCAGTCGAGGCAATGAATTTTTAAATATTCGGAATCTATAACCTCTCTAGCTTGGAATGCAAATGTTTATAGTTATTTATTTAGTTATATCTTGCACAAGTTAATGCGGAGTCGATAAACTTTGAAAATTCGTGACAACGTTTATTTTAGCAAATTGCATAAATTAGTGACAATCATTATGATTTGAGTTTTGACTTTATTTTTAACAAACCGGGCTGGTATAAATGTAAAATGTATGTTATGGTGAAACCTATGTTTACCTGTTTGAATTCTTACTAATTCTTAGGGCTTACTTAAGGCTTACTAATCCTAACTAAACTCGTAACTTTCTGTGAAAATTCGAACTCTACACTGTGGACAAAAATAATGAAACTCCAGTTGGTGCGTTTTGACAAGTCTATTGTACTGGTACAATAGTTTAACATGTTTATATGTAAATTTTCAATACGCTAAAAATAACCGTAAATCGTAATTCGCGAAACAATAGCCATGAAACCATTATCGTGAGACGCATGTTTTGTACCTAGTTTCTATTCAATGTCAAATTCACGAACTGGTTACCGAAATAGAACATTTATAAATCACCCAGTTGTGTCGTCCGTCACCCATTTATTGGTTTTGAATTTATCGTCGCAACCTAAGTTGACTGACTTGACTCGTGATCGTGAGCTAAAAATTTTTTTTCTTATACTTACAAGATCTTTATGGAACATGAAAATTAATAAGTACATCACAATATTATACAACGTGTTAATGAATAAACGCAAAACCTCTTAGGTGGTGATTGTGCTCATGAATACGAACAACTTTTACTATGGGGCCAATTCGTTGGGGCCAACGCTGCAACTCAACAAAAAAATTAACTGTTTCATACAAGTTGTCAATACCTACTCTATCAGAATGTAAGAAACGGCAGTTTTTTTTTTGTTGAGTTGCAGAGTGGGCCCCATAGTAAAAGTTGTTTTTATTCATGAGCACAATCACCACGTAAGAGGTTTTGTGTTTATTCATTAACACGTTGTAGATTAGCTGGAGAAACTGCGACGGGAGTTCACACTGCGGGCGTGATCACGCATACGTTCCGCCCCGCCGCGCTTCCGATCTGTATTCACGCTCGGCGCGACGGCGGCGTGGCGCGACGGGACGCGACACGTCGCGCCACGCCGGCCTGTGTGACGTCGTCCATAGTACCTAGTACATTACAACTTCTAAGCGTCGCGTCGCCGTCCCGTCCCGTCACGCCACGCCCGCTGTGTGGCTTGGCCTTTAAAAGTATCTAAGCGTAGCGTTTAAACGATATATAGTTGGCCATTTGAATAGTGGGGCTGGAGAGATGCTGTAAGAAACATATTATACACTATCTGTTAACCTGCCATAATAACAACTCTATATCAACACAACAGCTGATTTACTTTATGTAATAAAAATTAGTAATGCCTGATAGTCTTATTTTATTTGAGTGTCAAAGTGACAGGTATTTTTTAATGATCAAACGAACTTACCCTAAGTGAAGTTCGATCCTAATTATCCCTTCTTCGTCGAAGAGATTTAATTTGTTACAAAGTAGTAGCTCTGCTACTCGTTCGCACTCTGTCGCACGTAGTTCAGCGCCCAAGCGGGAAAGAGAAAGCAATAGCCTTCCCCTCCCCGCCTCCGACCATCGCTGCCCGCCGCCGCGTCAACCTCATTCAGTTTGGAGTAGTAAGGAAATACATTGATATCCCCATCTATTTTATAGGGATACGGTTGTTGAACAAACAACTAGCAAGGGAGGGCTGGGACTTTAAATCTCTTCGACGAAGAAGGGATAATTAGGATCGAACTTCACTTAGGGTAAGTTCGTTTGATCATTAAATTATCCCTTCTTCGTCTCTGAGATTTAATTTGTTACAAAGTAGGATGTTTAGAGAAGATATCAATGTTATTAGAGGAAAGCCTTGTTTGTTTATATAAATAAACAAGGGTTAAGTGAACACACATTAAATTATTTTTAATAGTTAAATAAGATGAAATCAAGTCAGTGCTCCTGCAACTGCAACACTAAAAAAAGTAGTTTTACTATAATGTCGGTTCTGTGACATTAGAGCCCCATGCCTGGAAACACGCAAATATTGTCGATTGTCCAGTCCAAACAGCAGATTGCAAAAAGCATCCACAGAAAATCCGGCACACAGACTAGTAAGTGCACAAATTTTTCATCACGAATGGCAGCAACTTGGCCGCCGCGCCGATGTGACCACATGTTACACAACATGATAAACAGGTAATGAGATAAATAAAATGGGTGTAACATTCCTCCATTATAAATTTTGCCGAATGTTTGTGACGAGGCAGCATTGATATGTATTTTTTTTGGGGTTTGTATTAGTTCATATGGGCGACAATATTTAAGATATTTATATAAATAAACATAAATACTTTTATTACAGAAATAAAAACTTAAAGAATGGAAAGTTCAGTAAGATTTTTCTAATATTTTTCATTATTTATTCATCTTAATATAAAAATAGCATTGTGAATTGAAAACTTTATTTTTACTGTATTGAAAACAAAATTGTTAACTGGTGTTTTCCTAGATAATGAGCACTAGTTGTTTCAAGTATTTGGAATGTAGGTAATTAGTAAACGTTATGCTGGAATACTTATATTGACGTTGGGATAGAAATAAAAGATGTACATTGTCTCAATGCCTAAGTTTTATTTACTTCACTGGTTGATCCAAAGTACACAAGGTTTTCCTTCTCTTAGATTATTATGTTAGGTACTTAATTAGTTTTACACATCATCCTAGATATTTAAATTTAAGGTTCTAACTAAAATACAATCAAGCACTATGAGGTGTAGGTATATGAGAAAGGAAACCCTAGTGGAGAATATATCAATATATCAATCTAAGCATTGCAAATGCATAAGCCCAGGCAGGGTCGCTTTATGTTGGTTCGTGATTATGATTAAATCATCCCAATTACTAAAAGAAAATTAATTAAATAATCAGTCTAAATTTTGTATGGAAAACTAACTGGTAGCCCTACAAGAGATCCTAGATTGGTAGCGGCATATCATCCCGACGGCAGCGGCTGGGAGAGAATTATTATATAAAACGGTCCCAGCGTCTGTCGACTGGATGTGGTGAACTGACCTTCATGGATCCTCGATGGAAACAATGTAACGGCTTCATACCCTGACTTGCTGCGTTATCATCAAAGAATGTGTTCCATCGCAGAAGGTTAGTGATGGAAGGAACTAACCAGATCACCGATATCAAAACCAAAGGTAAGAAATTAAAATAAGGAAAAGACGAAAACCCATCTGAAACAATAAACATGTGATGAGTACAATTCACAAATATTTCACTTTCAGATTCAACTTTGGAAATTTCAAAATGTTTGACTTACCGCAGATGCCTTTTGATTTTGAGTATTATATTTTACAACTCATGGCAGTTCTGCGAACCACTCCACAACCCTGGAAGGAATAGCACGGCACATGTTGAACAACCATCAGAATATTTCGATTTCTCCAAAAAATACAACATGTGGGAAAATGTTTTACTTACCAAAATTAGATATTCAAGGGGAATTCCCTCATTTTAATAAAATGTTAGCCGATGATTACGGCTAATTTTCTTTTCCATGCTCCAGGAGACCATTCTCCCAAAAAAAATGAAATCTAAAAATGACCCTGATTAGCCATTTTTCTGACAGCTCCTCTCCCGACTTTTTTTTTTTTATGAGTAACCACAGACGAGAACTAGGTCTAACTTCAAATATTTTCCTGATTTGTCAGGCTGCTAACGCCATCTCTTGTGAGGCTTGAGAAGTACACTCTTTTCAACTAACGATTTTGAAGAAAATTAATAACTATTTTTATAGAAATATAACGTTAAAAAAATTTGCAACGTTACAATACACCCCCTCCAATGAAAGTTTCGAACGTAGTGAGAAACTACGCTGCCCTCAGCGTCAGTAATTAAAATCCTACCGGAGGAGCGTGCAACCATTGACTGAAAACATGCTAAAACCAAAACCTGTGGAATTGAGACAAAAAAACTTAACCTAAAAATCCGCCTTGGCGTCGCCGGGACTCCGGAGAGACTCCGACACACGAAGATGGCCTACGGTATGGCGGGTAAACAACAGCTTACCATAAAAACACCATAGCCATAAATCCAAAATAATCACCAAAACCAGACCGCGGCATGGTGGGTAAAAAAAAATACCGTCAAAGTCACCACACCAGTAGCCTTAAGCCAAAACCCATAACCAAAACAAATGTAGGAAAAAATCTATCATAAATAAATACATACCAAAAATATATAAAAAAACAGTATAAATAGATAAATACTCGCATAAATAAATACCAAGTATAAATAAAAATAAATACCAGCACTGCACCACATAAAAAAAAATATTGCAGCACCGATTTTTGTCCAATCGTGCGCATGAAAAAAAACCTACAGAAAGTCAAACCAATACCCCCCCATCTTCAGGACTATTCTCAACCCTATCTTACCCCGCTGTCCGGAAATACCCATAACAATTTCATTCTCCTTACATTCATCACCTTGTTTCCCTCAACTACCAAAACTCAATCAAACTCCATCAAACATCCATCATCTGTCCTACTCGGTAGCAACAAGCTTGAAAACTGCCGTTGCCACTATCCTTTTATTCACCCCTGAGTTTTTATTATAGAGGTACTCGAAAAACTCTCTTATTCCTCCACCCCTGAGTTTTTGTATAAAGAGGGTACTCGTAAAACCCCCTATTCCTTAGGACGGACAAGCGGTCACTAAGGGATCGACAACCGTCGTCAGGTAAACCCTCGAGTTGTGATACAAAAGAATCTACAACCGTCTTCGCAGTATAAAAAACCGCTCGAGTTGAGAAACTAAGGCACCAATTTAAGCTAGGCCGGCACCACACAAAACAACAACCGTCTTCGCAGCATAAAGCCCTCGAGTTGTGTAAAAAAAACACGACCATATTCGCAGTGAACTGAAGAATAGGCGTGAAACAGCACAAAATTGACCGTCTTTGGGAAAAATATAAAAAATAAGCCCTCGGGTCAAATACATACTTACATACATTTATATAAGTACATATTATAAAATAAAAATATAAATGTACAAACATACAATACATGTGTACATAAATAATAAAAAAAAATATGGGGTACATAAATAAATATTTAGTGCAGTGCCAAAAAAAAAATTATAAAAAAATAACCTAAGTCAAACCCTAGAGGTTTCACTTCGGCATCGCCGGGTCCCTAAAGAGACACCGACGTACAAAATGTGGCTTACAGCATGGCGGCAATAACAGCCATAACCGTTTAAAAAAATTCCACCAAACAAAAACGAAAAATAAAAAAACGTGTTGCTGCTGGATGAACAGGTAATAGGCGTGCCGTCTGTATCCCGTTTCAGTAACCGTTACTAAACTATGACCGAGAAAAAAAAATTCCCAAAAAAAAAATTTAGTTCCAAAAAACTCGAAGTTCGGTACTACAAATTCTAAAATATTAACAGTCTTTATTTAATTCTCCACTAAAGTTGAACAAAAGAACAAAAAAAAAATGTCCTAAATTTTTTTTCAAACTGATGGTCACCCTAGTTCATGATCAAAATTTTATTTTTACAAGTCGTGGGGACCAATCGGCAAAATACCTTTAAACTGTTTTGTTAACACAAAATTCTTATTGTTAAAATGTATTAATTAACATGTTAAATTCTTTACTTAAAGTTTACATTCTATAAATTTTAACAAAACTTTAACTAATTGTTTTACTGCCTGTACATACAATGTTAACCGACGTTATTACTAAGAACCATCAAATCTTCTATATAAAAGGTACATAAACAAATCACCTTCTAAAAATAGAATAAGTAAATCCTTCTATTTTTATAAAGTATTTCTTAAAAAAAAATACAACATTATGTTGACTTAAAATTATCAAACATAGTAAGTAATAGTTTGTGTTGACAAATTAGACAAAAGCTAACAAAATGGTTTTAGGTTTGTCGCATTACAAATTGTTCCAAATTTTTTTTTTTTTGTAATTAGGTAGGTACCAACATAATAAAACAACACAAATGATAGGTACCAAACAAACAAATAACTTAATGCTCACAAACCATGTCTTGTCAAACTTTACCGAACAAAAAATTACAATATTTAAGTCTACGTTCGATATAAACTATTTTAATACCAAATTTTCACTAAAATTAATTGAATTGGGATTAATTTAATCATAATAAAGGGGCGCCATTGAAAACTTGGCATTTTCTGTTTGGTAACTTAAAAACTTATTGCAAAATGACTATTCAAATTAGTTGCTTAATGATTAAACGAATCCCAAAATATCAAAAGAAAAATTAATTAATAAATCAGTCTAAATTTTGTATGGAAAACTAACTGGTAGCCCTACAAGAGATCCTAGATTGGTAGCGGCATATCATCCCGACGGCAGCGGCTGGGAGAGAATTATTATATAAAACGGTCCCAGCGTCTGTCGACTGGATGTGGTGAACTGACCTTCATGGATCCTCGATGGAAACAATGTAACGGCTTCATACCCTGACTTGCTGCGTTATCATCAAAGAATGTGTTCCATCGCAGAAGGTTAGTGATGGAAGGAACTAACCAGATCACCGATATCAAAACCAAAGGTAAGAAATTAAAATAAGGAAAAGACGAAAACCCATCTGAAACAATAAACATGTGATGAGTACAATTCACAAATATTTCACTTTCAGATTCAACTTTGGAAATTTCAAAATGTTTGACTTACCGCAGATGCCTTTTGATTTTGAGTATTATATTTTACAACTCATGGCAGTTCTGCGAACCACTCCACAACCCTGGAAGGAATAGCACGGCACATGTTGAACAACCATCAGAATATTTCGATTTCTCCAAAAAATACAACATGTGGGAAAATGTTTTACTTACCAAAATTAGATATTCAAGGGGAATTCCCTCATTTTAATAAAATGTTAGCCGATGATTACGGCTAATTTTCTTTTCCATGCTCCAGGAGACCATTCTCCCAAAAAAAATGAAATCTAAAAATGACCCTGATTAGCCATTTTTCTGACAGCTCCTCTCCCGACTTTTTTTTTTTTTATGAGTAACCACAGACGAGAACTAGGTCTAACTTCAAATATTTTCCTGATTTGTCAGGCTGCTAACGCCATCTCTTGTGAGGCTTGAGAAGTACACTCTTTTCAACTAACGATTTTGAAGAAAATTAATAACTATTTTTATAGAAATATAACGTTAAAAAAATTTGCAACGTTACAGAATGCAAAAATCTAAAAGTTTAAAATGGAAAGTTCAACAAGTTGAGACTTACAGAAGATGTGATTAAACATCTGTCATTTAAATTTTAAATAATAAATTATTTCGTCAAATCTTACTGTGTTACCTCAGATAATATAATACAATGATCTGAGTTGCTTAATTGAGTTAAGTACATGATCTGTATTCATTTACTTGTAGCCAAGGCTAACAAGGTGACCAATGGGTGCTTAATTGTTCAAAATGTAAGTTATTTGGGAGTAAGTTTAACAAGTAATCTTAAACTATTGTGAGATCCATCGTTATAGTGTAACAAACATATATATATATATATATATATATATATATATATATATATATTTTTAGGTTATCATTGCCGGTGATATAGATTTAAAAAAATTTGACTAAGGAACGTTTGCCTTATAATATGCAGCCAGAGAAAACTGAGAGCGAGGATGATGTTTCTTTCTGCGAACAGATGAAAATAAATTAACGCTTGATGTGACTATTACCATCGCTATTTCTTTAACAGCAAGTTGATTAAGGTTTCAACGAGGGAATGGAGTTGCCTGCCACAAGTATATTATTATGTTTACTGGGTAGCTTCAATAATATAAGTGTATTTAATTTATTGTGTAATTGCAGAAAATAAAAAACCTTTTTATTTTCATTTCATTGAGAAACCATGGCCATGATAGCTATTAAGTCATTTGGCTTTGTCATAAACAATAAAGTTATTCTTTTAAAATAAGTGAGGAAAAAGAATGCTGGGGAGGCGTTATTACGCCTATTGTTGATCATACCAATGCCATTTCTCGGCGAGCAATTTAGCAATTTGATTTAATTGCAAGCAATAAACACCACTAATTCGATTCATTTATGAAATGGCAGTGGTGTTATTAATATACAACAAAAAACTTCAGTATAGGCACCTGCAGACAGACGGCGTGGTGCACGTCCCAGCTGTAGCCAGCGCAGCCGCAGTGGTAGGCGCCGCCCATCGGGTAACAGACCATCAGTGCTAGTATACGCACGGTATGCAAAGGATTTTATACCAAAAAAGCAGATCCAGGTCATTAATGAGCAGCAATTTTTCCTCGTTTGTGCAAAATCTTATATTGTCTCACTTTGACCGGCTGCTGCACAGCCCATTGTCAAAGCAACGGAGAAAGTATTGAAAACTATTCGTTTATCATATTGGTCTAAGTATCAGGAAAAGAAATATATTTTTTTTTCACCATTCAATACAAAGTTAAAAGGGTCCATAGTACGATATAAAAAGTAATTATTATATCAATCATTTTAATATAGTTAAACATTTATGCTCAATTTGTACAAGCCTTAAGCTTGTCCAATATTACAATTTTAAGTGTTATAATAGTAATGCTACCGCAGTACAAACTGCTGTAATAGTTCCTAAGTATCTGACAAAGTCACTAAAATGTATTTTATTTGATTTTAATAGCTTCATCTAAAAATATTTTGTTTGTCCTTATTTGTCAATATACTACTAATTTTAGAAATTCAATACAAGGCCACAGAATTTACATGTTTGGCTGGGAGTAATAGTACTTTCTTGATAGTTAATGAGAATCTTAAATATTTGAATCATTGTTTTCATAGTTTCTAATACTTGTAAATTTGAGAAATTTTGGTAATTAATACCCAGACATAAGTGTCATCTTAATAGGTCATTGAAGCCTGAAAATTAATGGTTATAATTATTGGTTTAAAACATTTAGTAAAGATGATGATTATGTGTAGTGCTGTGCAAAAGCCAAAGAATAAGACCCAAAACTCATGAAGTTTATTGTCTAAATAACATCCTTACTAATATTAAAAATGCAAAAGTCCTTTCGTTTGTTTGTTTGTTACACCTTCACATCTTAACTACTGAATAGATCATCATTAAATTTTTATACACGTTGTCTGGGTTACAGAGAAGGACATACGGTACCTTTAATCCCGAAAGGAAAATATTGTTCCCGAGGGATAGCAAGAAAGATTACCATGCAGGCGAAGCCGTGGGCGGCCGCTAGTCTTAAATGCTTTTTGCGCTGTGTGTAAAAGCAACTGTTCTCAAAGACTAATAGTTGTGCCATGACATTATCAGGACACAGGTTATGAGTTTATTGTTGTTCTAGCATCCTCCATAAAATTTTCAGAAAGTACCCACATGTTCTATTTTCTTTTGATAAGAAAATAAAATATGTATATTTGTTTATTTTCTAATTTAACTAACTGAATACTTAGGATTAGTATTGGAAAGCACATAATGGTCGTTTGTGATAGATTTTACTCGAATCGAGAACGTATTTTAGCTGACCAGCTTAAAATACAGACAAGGTACAGACCTTTTGTTCTGATCCAGTAGCGCGACGGTGCCGACGGTGGTGATTACAGGTAGCCCTTGGAGCTGGAAGCTGCAGGTAGGTGCAAGGCTGATGAAACACGTTAAACTGGCCCTGCTGGTTGCTGTCCGTCACCTCGGCCCAATTGCTTGTGTTCCAAGATATGGTTATGGTTGTTGTGGCAGACCCCAAGTTTAGAGAGGACTGAGCAGTAGGTGTCGTCGCGCTGACGGTCTTTAAAGACACTATACAAACGATTTTCAGTAGTGGCATAATACATGATAATCGCATGATTCATTTTCAACAAATCGGCGATGAGTTTGCCAATAATATATATTTTTTAAACTTTACTGATCTTAAGGGCACCTTTAACACTTGTGGGAGTGTATTTTGATGTTCAACATCATTGCTGATTTTTTCACGAAGAAAAACAAAATAAGAAGGAATCAGAATTTTGTTTTATAATGTTGTTCGAGAAAACCGAAAACATATAAAAGTACTTGTATGTACATAGCTGTATTAGTGACAACAATTTTGATGTTTTACTAAAAAGGTTATTAGGCCTTCAACTTTGATAGCAAATATTTTATTAATATTTGTAAAATAACGGTTAGTCTCGTATTAACACATAAAAGTATCTCGTTGTGACTTTAAGTAAATAATCTACAGTTTACGTCAGCAAATCTAGGTATATATTTTTTATAAAATTACGGCTAATATCTTGTATTAGCTCAAAATAGTATCACTGGTCAATATCACGTATTGACTCGGGAAAAAATATCTTATAAAAGCAAGTATGTCGTATTGACTCAAAGCAAATATTTTGCAGTTAACACCAGCAAATCTATTCATATTTTGTTAAATATGAAGCGGTCAATAATGATTAAACGAACTTACCTGTAAGTTGAGTTCAATCATAATATATGAAGGATTCGTCCGAAGACATTAACTCACAAAAGCATGTATCGACTCGAGGCAAATATTCGGCAGTTTATTGTAAAATGATGGTTAATATCTCGTATTGACTCAGGAAAAAAAATTCACTGGTCAATATCTCGTATTGACTCGGGAAAAAAGTACCATTGGTCAATATCTCGTATTGACTCGAGGCAAATATAAGGCAGTTTGCCTTTGTGAATAACTTGCATACTTTTCATCACTAAGAGAAAAGATAATTGTGAGTCTACCTTCAACATTCGTATCACTTGCATAGTGACGTTATTTTACCGTTTCTCACGAATTAATTCACGTCTATAATTCCACTGATTTTAAGACTATAGTTAAACAAAAAAGTAACATTTTTGTGACTACGTGCGTCTTGCGCGCGCGCGCAACAAAGAATGAGGTTGACGCGGCGGCGGGCAGCGATGGTCGGAGGCGGGGAGGGGAAGGCTATTGCTTTCTCTTTCCCGCTTGGGCGCTGAACTACGTGCGACAGAGTGCGAACGAGTAGCAGAGCTACTACTTTGTAACAAATTAAATCTCAGAGACGAAGAAGGGATAATAAAGTATAAAATAATATAGTAGTTTGTGGCCATAGCAATAGTTATTTATTGCCAGAGTGCTGCATGGTATACATAGTATGATAAACGTAGGTTCAACACCTCCCCGTAACATGAACACCATGTACACTTATTTACAGGATATATAAAACCATATCAAAGTTACACTACTCACTACAGAAACACATGCCTGCCCTTAACAAATTTTACAACACTATACCTTAAAAATAAATTAACCTATTTGTACAACCCTTAATAAAACTAACAACAGAAAGGAACCTACCCAACCGACCTAAATTAAACCTAAGGACTGTACACATTTACAGTGGGAAGGCCTAGCTAAGGGTTTAGTGAGTACATCTGCCGTCATGTTCTTAGTGGGAATGTACTTCAGGTCAAAATGGTGTTGTGACAAAGCATCCCGGATGAAATGATGTCGAATGTCGATATGTTTAGTGCGGGCATGAAACGTGTTATTCTTTGTAAGTGTTAATGCACTTTGGTTGTCCGTGAAAATGGTGATGGAATGATTTGTGCCGAAAACTTCTTTCACTAGGGAAGATAAGTATATGGCTTCTTTGCAGGCTTCGCCAAGAGCCATTTACTCAGCTTCGGTGGTTGACAGTGCAACTGTGCGTTGTTTGCGGGATTCCCACGAAACAGCTACTCCACTTAGCTGAAAGCTGTAGACCGCCTGTCAACTACGTTACTGCCGTAGTCAGCATCAGCGTATCCAACGAGCTCACTTTGATCCCTAGTAAAGGTTAGGGCGAGATCGCTAGTGGCTTTCAAATATCTTAGAACGCGCTTGGCCGCTCTCCAGTGTGCCTCCCCGTAATGTGTATTGTATTGGCTAAGATAAGAGACCGTGTACGCAATATCTGGTCGTGTGCCTATTGCAATATACATTAATGAGCCGACAAGCTGCTGATATGGAAGCTCTGGTTTCTCGTCGTCCTTGGTAGGGAGTAAGAGTTTCATGCCAGGTTCCATTGGGGTTGAAACTGGAATAGCGTCTGACATGCCAAACTTTTCGATGAGATTTACGTATTGCGTTTGGTAAAGAGTGATTTTGCCATCGCTTTGTACTACTCTCATACCTAAGCAATCCTTAACTGGTCCAAGATCTTTTACAACGAACTTTTTCCCCAGTTCAGTTTTAAACAGATTTTTCACTGCTTGGTCGTTGCAGAGAATGAAAAAGTCGTCAACGAATTCTGCCACTACTAAAAGACTATTGCCGTCTCTTTTGTAGTACAGACAGTGTTCAGAAGCCGCTTGAGTAAGCGAGAAGCTGGTCATCGCCTCACATACCTTTTTATTCCACTGTCGCGGAGCTTGCTTAAGGCCATAGAGAGACTTTTTCAATAAGCAAACTTTACTGCGTGGGTCAGTGGTGAAGCCTTCTGGTTGCTCCATATATATCTCTTCATCGAGATCACCATTTAAAAATGCAGTCTCTACATTTAAATGTTCGATGTGTAGGTTCAGCTTTACTGCAAAAGCCATTAACAGTCTAATGGAGGATAGTCTGGCGACTGGAGAGAACGTTTCTCCATAGTCAATACCATAAACTTGAGTAAAACCTTTTGCCACTAGACGAGCTTTGTATTTTACTATTTCCCCATTAGTATTTCTTTTAATTTTGAATACCCATTTACTCTTGATGGTTTTTCGATCAGGAGGTCTATCAACTAACGTCCAAGTGCCATGTTTCTGGAGCGAGTTGTATTCAGCCTTCATGGCGTCCAACCATTCTGCTCTGTGGCTGTCCTCTAGAACTTGTTTGTATGTTTCAGGCTCGCAGTCAGTACTAGTAAGATTTGCTGTCTCAGGATACCTGACTGGTGCACGTCGATTTCGTAGAGGATATCGCTGCTCTGTTTCCTGGTGTCGGTCTTCGGAGAGGTCTGACGAAGGTTCAGATGGCGTTTCATTAGTTTCCATGAAAACTTCTACTGGTTCCGTTACTGGAGGTACACCGGAAACCTCATCACGTGTCTCCTCAGGCTGAGAACTGGAAACAGGTGGAGCAGTTAGGACATTAATTTCTATTTGGGCTTCAACATTTTGTTCTTCTGACGCACTGCTGTCGTCAGTTGATTGTGTAGTACAATCAGAATTACTGGATCCCGGAAGTTTACCTTCTATGAAGACAACATACCTCGCGATAATGACTTTCCGCGGGTTTTGTGGATCAATAACACGATAGCCTTTGCTTTCCGTAGAGTACCCTACAAAGATGCATACTTGTGTTTTTGAGTCAAGCTTTTTGCGCTTTTCCTTGGGGATAAGCACATGCGCCTCACAACCAAATACTTTTAAATGAGAGAGGTTGACGGGCTTGCCTGTCCACAGCTCTTCTGGGATTCTGTTATTTAAGGCTTGAGAGGGCGAGTGATTTTTCAGATAAATCGCAGTATTTACTGCTTCACCCCAATATGCCTTTGAAAGCTTTGAGTCTTGAAGTATGGCTCGAGCTTTCTCAATTATTGTGCGATTGACTCTTTCGGCAACACCGTTTTGCTGCGGCGTGTAAGGGACGGATGTCTGATGAACGATTCCGTTCTCCTTGAGAAAAGTAGACATTGCACTATTTACAAATTCGCAACCGTTATCAGAACGCAGAATTTTAATTTTTAAACCAGTGTGGTTTTCCACCAAATGTTTGAATTCTACGAACTTCTGAAACACTTCGGATTTCGTTTTGAGTAAATACCCAAACGTTTTCCGGCTAAAGTCATCCGTAAATGTAAGCAGGTATAGGGCACCGTCCCAGGATTGTGTGCTCATGGGACCACATAAATCCGTACACAGGATACCTAATTTGGAATCGGACCCACTTACTGACTTTTTGAAAGGTTACCTTGAATGCAAGGAATGCAGGTTTCGTTGAATTTGTCTATGAAATTTATTCCTAACTTTTTATTTTTAAGAATTTTCATAGACTTGACGTTTAGATGTCCCAAACGTCTGTGCCAAAGAGATGATGACTCTTTGACATTTGTCAAAAGTGCTTTCTCTGTCATGTCAAGTGTAAACATACCGTTGTGTATGGAAGCGGTAGCTACACTTGAACCAGAGATTTCGCATTCCCCTTGACGAAGAATTGATGCTCCTTTTGGCGTAAAAACTACAACGTAACCTTTATTGACTAAACTACTAACTGATAGGAGATTTACAGCTAACCTAGGAACATATAATACATCAGATACTTTATTTACACTTGAGTTGAGAACGTTTATATTTATAGTGCCTTTACCTTCACTAAGGACTTGCTCATTGTTGGCAACAGTGATCGGCTTAACAAGTGGAGTTAGCTTCGTAAACCAGTCCCTTTTGTTGCA
Source organism: Agriphila tristella (assembly GCA_928269145.1). Classification (NCBI taxonomy): domain Eukaryota; kingdom Metazoa; phylum Arthropoda; class Insecta; order Lepidoptera; family Crambidae; genus Agriphila; species Agriphila tristella. The sequence goes on along the minus strand of OV743436.1, from coordinate 20,014,153 downwards.
CATATGTTTGGTAGCACCAGAGTCTAGGATGAAGTGGCTAGATGTATATGAGGGTGAAACATTAAAACATGATAAAAGTGAGTCAGATGTATAATTAGTAGAAGTACCTACATGCACATTCTCACTAAGAGCAGGTTTCTTCCCTTTACGCTTACGGCAATTTTTGTACAAATGACCGTTCTTTTTACAAAAAGTACACTTATTACTTTAGGTGACGGAGTAGATACAAGGGCACTATCAGATGATGCAGACGACGTAGGTTTGCGCCTTAGGTCCTCTTTGAGCAGCATTGAAGCGACGGAGTCTGACGATACCTTCATGCCGGAGTTCTCGTAAGCCATAACCATTGGGTTGTACTCCTCTGGTAGACCTGCCAGCATAATGACGCCGACGAATTCGTCTTCAATCTTCTCGTTTATCTGAACCAATTTCTGATATGTGTTGCGTATTCCGTTCACATAATTATCCATGCTTTGGTGCACACTGAGCTTGGCACTAAATAATTCTCTAAGAAGTGCAAGTCTTCTGAGTAGCCCACAGTCAGCATACTGCACTCGGAGTCTGTTCCAAGTGTCGGCGGCTGAGGTGGCAGACATAATAACAGGGTAAATATGTTCCTTTACAGATAAGCATAGCTTTGACCTTGCTTTGCGGTCTTGACGTTTGAAATCAGACACCTCCTTTTGATATTCCTTAGGACGTTCTATGCAGTCCCAGAGGTCGCTGTCAATGAGGAACATTTTTATAGCAAAGCTCCAAGTTGAGTAGTTTGCTGACCCTTCTAGCTTTTGCACTGGAAAAGATGGTTGAGACGTTACCATTATTTTTCCTTGTGTGGTTGCAGTAGCAGAGGCAGAGGGAACGTCTGTATTAAAATTTTCAGGCATAATTTTCAAAAATTCCCATAACCTGTAATAAAAATTAGTAATGCCTGATAGTCTTATTTTATTTGAGTGTCAAAGTGACAGGTATTTTAAAGTATAAAATAATATAGTAGTTTGTGGCCATAGCAATAGTTATTTGTGGCCAGCCAGAGTGCTGCATGGTATACATGGTATGATAAACGTAGGTTCAACACTTTATTTATCCATATTCACTCCTGATGTCCTGACTGTCCTTTCAAACGTGCATAGGCAGACATTCGGGTGCTTTTGTATCGACATGGCATGCAGTGTCTGTACTGGGACATTGGTTGATTGCAATGTCGTGTGCCATCACAGGAGTCAATCGCCCACGTCATCGGTTATTTGAATGAGACCACGCATTGCGTGCGGCACGACACCACAGATGATCGACACGACACTAGACCACGGTTACACAGAGCGAAGACGAGCAGAGCGGTTCACGTAGGTACAAATGTAGCCTTAAGACTAATCTGTGGTGAAGGCAATCCTTCAATCTCAAGATAGTAAAAGTCTAATTCACTTTTTGTCTTATTCAGATATGTTTCACAAAACTGGGGTGCAAGACTGTTCTAACAAAACCTGGTTTAATGCTTGTAATCCAATCGCAATGCACCTTTTAATCCTTAAACGGTGGGACTAAACGTTAAACTGTCACTCTGAATACGATTTGCGCTATAATGACGTTAGTCCGCAGTAATGATAAGTGTTATTATATAAATCTTCCCCTTCCTTTCAAATCAATGGTATTTAATACCATCTCAATGTTAGTTCAGGGGGGTGATTTTGTAATTTTGTTGCAATCAACTCTGACAGAAATAGCAGTTACATTGCTGCTTTAGTTAAGAACCAATATGAAAACTATCATACTTAAAGCAGCAATGCAACCGCGCTTTCAATCGATTTCAATCGAGAATTGTTAGCAACAGCTTTACGTAATCAAGGTACTGGTACCTACCTAATTCTCCTCTCGTAAATACACAAGAAAATGAGAATTTTGCATTAATTAACACATGATGAAGTGTTTTCCCAGTTTTTACCTCGATTACAGTTACCGCATTGTAATATATCTAAATTAATATTTTTAACTGGAAGTGGAAGCCAGTGGATGCAGGCAGCGCAGGACCGATCGTCGTGGAGATCCTTAGGGGAGGCCTATACCCAGCAGTGGGTGTCGTGCGGCTGATATGATGATGATGATGATGATGATGAATATTTTTAACTATTAAATTAAACTGTTTACTAATTATTCACACGACTGCGACTGCCCATAAAAGGAGTGTAGTAATTGTTTCTATTTTTTATTTAAACAATAGCAAACTGAACTTTCAAACACCGTTTTAAACTTTTAAATATAATTAACACAGGGAATGTCTTAAGCGGGGCTAATTTAACTGCCGACGCAAACTTTTGCTTGGCAACTTGCAAAGGTCGAATTAAACTATAAGTAAATGCACCGACGAAGGTGAAAGTTCACGGTGATATTAAATAATCGGTAGTATTATTAATGAACTGGGGGTTAGAGCAATTACTCCAAGTGGTACCGCTGATCGCGTGATGGGACCAAAAGAATCAGCAAAACTGTTTTTTGTTTTGTAAAATTAGTATTCATGGTTGGAAACTGCTTTTCAAGGTCTTAAATGACGTGGGTCTTCTGGTGCTTACAGCGATGCAAATTGCTTAATACTATCTTGGCGTTTGAATTATTGTATGATGGTAAAAAATTACGTGGTTAAAAGACAGGTGTCAATCTCAATCATATAGTATTTCCTTAACATCAACATAATAACATCACAATAATTCTATGAGACTCAAAATCTTCCTTAATCGTTAGCACTCATATACATATTTCGTTTGTAAGTACTTATTGATGATTAATGGATGGTGTCAATTTCTTAGTTTTAGTTATTTTACACCTATCTCTTCAATAAAAAAAATCACATTTAAGAAGTCCTTATTATTTTTAATAGTAATTATCTGTCCGAAATCATTTACTTTTCTCTGTTAGAAAAGAGCCAGAGTAAAACACAAATTGAAACGTATTGAAGCACTAACAAGGCACTTGTTTTACAAATAATATTACTTATAGGTAGATACTTACTAATCCTAAAAGTGAGTTTGTTTGTTTGTCCATCATTATTAAATGTTGTATACACGTTCTCAGGGGTACAGAAGGTCCACGTAGACGAAAAGTCGCGGTCGGCCGCTTAGTCTCAAATATTTGTAAACGGTGAAGTTTCTACACTCCGTTGCACGTGTAGTAAGTCCTTTATAAAGGTCTTATCGGCTATAAGGGTTGCTTTACACCAATTCGTCGTAAAAGCCGCTGCTGGTTCACAACCGATTTCCTTCAAAATTGCGCGCTCTCGTGTTGAGCTATAGTCTGCCAAACTCACGCAATGCTATTGACAATATTTTTAGGAGCAGTTAAAAGGTTTCGCTAAGAACAATTTTTCTGCCCGACTACCCTACAAACCTATAAATTATGGCAAAGGTATTCAATCGAAACGAAGGCCTCACGTAATGAGTTTGTAAGCATCTTTTAAAATTGTGAAATAATTATTTAAGTAACTTCAAAAAAAAAGAAAAACTCAGTCCATACCTAAGGTAGGTATAGATTAGGTTTTCCTTTTTTCGTATTTACAAAAAAACAAAACATTTTGTTCTGTAAGGCCTTTATAAGACTATTCTGACATAGATTCGTCACTACACATTTTTCTGTAGTGTATCTTTCAACCCCCAAACATTTGCAAATTTTCGCTATCGCTTTGCTTCGAAACATGTGAAAGATTTTGACGTATTAAAATTCGATTGTTAACGAAACCTTATGTCCTTATACATGTTTCGAAAGCGAAGCGATAACGAAGATTTGCTAATGTTACTTTGGCTAGGCCCTCTGACGTAAGTAGTCGTAGAGTTAGCTACATCGGCTACGCGTAACTGAAATTATTTATCGACCTTACGCCCACTCTAGACTATTTGATTTATTGCATAATATTTAAATCTGTCAACAACTTCTGAACGAACAACGAACGCAACGTTCTTGCTTTTGTTCGTTCAATGTTTAATCATAGCACAATAATTAAAATTTATTAAATTAATAGAATATGAATATAAGATTCAGTGGCGTAGCTACCTAGGGGCTAGGCGGGGCAGTGCCCCAGGGCCCTAAAGCTCGGGGGCCCTCGAATCCTTACCAGGAATCTCGATCGAAATGAACTTTTGTAAATTTCTCCCATTTTCAAAATAAATATGACAGGTTGCAACCCCACTTTAATCATGACAACTCAGTTAAGAGAAATTCAAAAGTTATGCCTAGGGAATTCCCCTAAATTCTTTCTGTAGGTTGGCAGTGTTGTCAATTTGACGGAATTCGAGTTAAAAAAGATTTTTCGAGAATGGTTAAAAAATTAATGCTCTATCGGGAGTAAGTAAGCTAAAGCAGGCCATATACGCTAGGTTATGCATGACGGTTTTGACCTTCGAGCATAACCGACAGGCAAAGCCTAGCGCATATGCGATAAAACTGCATGCCTGTCATGCAAGCCACTCGGTTATGCCTGTGGTCAAAACCGTCATGCATAACCTAGCGTTATGCGTCACCGAGTGGCTCTCATGACAGGCATGCATGAACAGGCATGCAGTTTTATCCCACACACGCTCGGTTATGCATGACGGTTTTGACCTTACAGGCATAACCATCATGCATAACCTAGCGTATATGGCCTGCTTAATAGTCCGTGAGCCCGCGACAGTATTGCCTACGTCAGCGGTTCCCGAATGGGGTTCCGTGAGAGGCTCTCAGGGGTTCCGCGAAAATTCAAGAGTTTAGGTATAAAGACAGTCCCGATTTCGATGATATTTTGTCCCGCGTCCCGACGATCCATTAGATTTGTCGGAATTAATGAGAGAGGCCCCGTAGTAATAGAATATATGGATGGAAACATTGGAACCAGAGTCAAAATAAAAATACCTAAAACATTAAATCAAAAGTATTTTTTCCCTTCAGTTAGGTAGTTCTCATTTTTTTATTTTACTCTTTGCTGACCCGCCCGTTTGTTTCTATTGATTTTGAGTATTCTAATTACAAACATTCACATAGGTACATTCAACATGTCCTTCAACCAGTTACCAGACTCTACAGTGGTTTTACTGCCAGTTTTAATGATTTCAACGTACATTTAGTTAGAAAATAGACCTAAAAATTTCTCGCAGCCATGTCCTGGGTATTCTGTTCCTGAATGTGGCAACCCTGGTTAGTTTACTTGAGTCTTACTTGAGCTAGGGTTCTGCCCAAAAACGGTGAACCAAAAAGGGTTCCGTGGCCAAAAGAATTCGGGAACCGCTGGCTTACGTCATATGACATCACGATGAAATGCATGGCACACCGGTCGGAAAAGTTGAGCTGAGCGAGGATCAGAAGATTATCGCAGAGAAAATTGGCCGGAAGCTTGAGAAAATCTTCCACTTCCGGTCAAAATTTTAAATTATATTTACGTCATGTGACATCAGTAAGAGACCCGTGTCATCCATAAAGTTAATATTACCTTTCCGTAGGTATATTAACTTTATGGTGTCATCACATCATTTAGTTTTCAATCGTAGAGAGAGTAAACATAAGTCTGCCAGTTCTGAATGGCCGGAATACCTTAAACTTAAAATTTTTGTTTTTAGTCATTTCAGAACTGACAGACTTATGTCCAAAAATGGGACCAACTTGGGAACAAACCTGATGAAGTAACGTTTAAATCATTTCAATCAGTCCAGCCGTTTTCGAGTAATCGGTGGACATACATATAAACAACCATCACAGATCATTCTATGATTTTTCTTAAATTAAGTAATGTATCAAGTAGAGTCGGATGTTGTAAAAAATACAAAACATTACTTAATATAGATGACGCCATTATTTCTCTTAAAAATTCTAATTTACAAGATTTGCTTGCTTATACTAACCCTAACACTCTAGCTGAATTATTAATAAACAAAATTCAAAATTTGTATATTACAAAATACTATTATTAAATTGGTTCCAAAATCAAATCGAATTATAAAACCTTGGATGACAATAGGTATACTTCGATGCATCCAAAATAGGAATAATATGCAAATGAAACTCAGATCTGACAAAGAGAATAAAAATTTGAGAATTACGTACAAGCGCTATAGAAATTATTGTAATGGTCTAATAAGAAAACTAAAACGAAAATATGAGCGAGAGCAGATAGCGAAAGCCACTAGTAACCCAAAGATACTCTGGAAAACAATCAATAATATTACACAGCACAAACAAAAACAAGATAAAAATATGGAACTGTTAAATGTCAAGTCAACTCCACTAGAATCCGTTAAGTTGTTAATAACTTTTTCGCAGATATTGGAAAATCATTGGCTGAGGATATTATCTCAAAAAGCTCTCAAAAAAACACAACACCCACTGATACAGCTCATAGAACGGGAATTTCCCATGCCTCGTCGTTTGTTTTACTGGATACTGATGAGACAGAGGTTATGTCTGTGCTGATGAATCTTAAAACAGAGAGCGCCCCTGGATATGACAATATTACTACGAAGTTTCTAAAACAGGCAAAAACTCTACTAGTTCCACTCATAACACATCTAACAAATCTTTGCTTCAGAGGAGGTGTTTTTCCAGATGCTCTTAAGTTGGCAATTATTAGCCCAGTGTATAAGAGTGGTGATAGAGACGATCCAAATAACTTTAGACCGATTTCCGTCCTTCCTGCAATATCAAAAATCTTAGAAAAATTATTAAATAACCGTTTGATAGCTTACCTAAATAAATTTAATTTACTCTCACAATCACAATTCGGTTTCAGACGAGGACTTAGCACAGAGGATGCTGTTACAGCTCTGACGTCAGTAATTATTGAACAGGTAGATAAAGGAAACAAATGTCTAACTGTTTTCCTTGATATAAAAAAAGCTTTCGATAGTGTCTCTATCCCCACTCTACTACTGAAACTTGAACAAATTGGTATACGAGGTATTCCGCTTGAGTTGTTTAAGAATTACCTTACAAATCGAAAGCAACGGGTAAAAATAGGAAATTATTGCAGTCAAGACTCTATCATTACCTATGGAGTTCCTCAAGGGAGTGTTTTAGGGCCAACCCTATTCCTGATATATGTTAACACCCTTTGTAGCATGTCTCTGCAAAACGGACATATATATTCGTATGCAGATGACACGGCTCTGGTATTTTGTGGTCGGGATTGGGGAGAAGTTCGACACAATGCTGAAATGGGATTAGTCAAGGTCGCGCAGTGGTTAGAAATACACCTATTAACACTCAATGCATCTAAGACAAACTTTATATGTTTCACAAATTATAATAACAGTCAACCTAATTTCAACATTAAAATTCATACTTGCTCTACATTAGACAACTCGAACTGCTCCTGTCCTCAAATAAACCAAATAAGTAGTACAAAGTATCTCGGTATTCTGATCGACCTGCGATTGTCCTGGCATTTGCATATAGAACTTTTAATGACAAGATTAAGAAAATTCATCTGGTTTTACAACTCCCGAATTATTAAAACAGATATATGTGTCGTTAGTACAATCAGTTTTGGTTTATTGCATAAGCGTATGGGGAGGAGCCACAAAAACAAAATTTTTGGATATAGAAAGAGCTCAGAGATCAGTGCTAAAGGTAATGTACTATAAACCATACAGGTTCCCAACACATGAGTTATACTCTCTTTGTGATCTTCTTACAGTCCGCAAGCTATATATTATTAATCTAGTTCTTAAACAGCACAAGTCTCTCGTCTACAAACCTGAATCTGAAGAGAAAAGAAGGAAGGCACCTGCAGTTCCTAGAGTTCCTGTAGAAACAGCGTTTGCTTAACGGCAACAGGCCTCGCAGTCTTTTTATGTATATGTTACAGTCAAAACTCATATCCGGTCAAAACCACTTTGGACTGCAAAAATCAGGCAAAAGTGGTTTTGACTAAGGACGTTGGTCAAAACCACTTTTAACTGATTTTTGCAGTCAAAATTGGTTTTAACAAATGAAGTTGATCAAAACCACTTTTAACTGCAAAAATAATGGGTAATATTGATTTTGACCAAATTATGTCAGTTAAATTGGTTTTGATGACGAATGTTAGTCAAAACTACTATTGAGGGGGACTGGGAGCCTAATAATATTAAACAAGTGAAAGTTTTATAAATGATGAGATATAAGTAATTGTAAATTAAAACTTCACACATTTCAGTGTATGATACCTTATTGATACCTGTTAATTATTATTATTTTTATTTTTAAAAGTAATTTATAAGTTAGCATGGCATAGTTTGCATTTTAACTGATGTTGTAACAGTTCAAAATTGAACATGTTATCTTTGTCTCAAATATTTAATAAAAATAAAAATAAGAGGGGTTACTGACCTATGAACCGGCACTGGGAAAGATATTGCTCCTTAATAATCCCATCGCCTCCAATTGGATATGTATTACCTTTTTCTATCGCCTTGGAGACTCCATTTCTTTCAATTAACTCCTAATTTAGTGATAATTTGTAAATCTGCGAGATACAAAGAAGTCCAGGGTTGGAAAAAATAGTTGTAAACAATAAATAAAGATATGTGAATGAATCAATAAATAAACTCGTTGAATAACTTACCATGAAGGGATGTTTATTCTAATTTTAATAAAAAAGGGGTTGTTTATGCAATTTGGGATGTCTTTCAATGCATATTGTCTGGCATTACGATATTTACTGCAATTACAAAAGTATTCTCGTAGCACAAACTCTTTGATCACAGATAATTGTAGGCTATGACTGCGATTTGCAAATACAACATTCACGAAATTTCACATTTCTCTATAAAAAAACGGATACTTTTGCGGGATTTCTTTAACCTGAAAATATGGTTCGACAATAATAAACAATAGGTTGACATTTACATAGACAAATGCATTTGACATTTGGTGGCCGTTTTTGGAACTAAAGTGATAATCCATAGAGAAAAATCACTCTATATTTTAAAGAGAAAAAAAAAGAGAACGAAATAATCCTTGGTAAATTATATCATTAAAAATTTATAAGGTAAAAGGAAGTCGAATGATTATAAAATATTAAAATAAACAAATAATAATTTAGTTATTCTAAATGTGTAAAATATGTTTAGGTTTGGTGACGTGACATGCTTTGTAAACACATATTGCGTTTCGTTTTCAGCAAATGTCAAAAAACACTATTTGTAAATTAAGCTTGGGATTATGGATAAAGTAAAATCATTTAATATTAAAAGTAAAGGAAGAATACGAATGATTATATTTGTAATAAATAAACATTAAATAGAAACGATAACTAGTAAAAAGTTGTAAAAGGAACTAGACATAAAAACAACATACCGTAGAATGGATCGTGGCTTTCCTTTGTTCATAAACAAAAAGACGAAGGGAAAATGTTTGTGGTAGCCAATCATGAGCTCGGAATCTGTGTGGGCGTGGATTTTCCTAAGATTAAGCTACATGGCGCCAGATTTTAAAGTAGCCAATCATAATTCGCAATGGTGACGTGTAAAATTAAATGTTACCAGTTACAGTCTATAAAGTACCCTTAGTAATATAATATGGGAAAGAACTGGCCAAGTGCGAGTCGGACTCGAGAGCAAGGTTCCGTGCCAGGGGAACGGCAAAAGAGGTCGCGTATGCATGTATGAGTCGGGGGTGTTAAGGCCTGGATTCATCTTAAGGCTAGTATATTCGAAATTGTGAGATTTGGTGTATTTTCGATTCATCAATAAGCGATTAAATGTTCCTTTGTTTTGAATAGATGAAAATATATGCTTAGATTTTATAAACGACGTTGATCGTCTTACAGTAAGAAATATGATATCCATATATTCAGTATAGTAAACCTGCAAATACAATAAAAACATTAATTGATTTTATATTTTCTGAATAATACTTGGAGATTACAAATCCTTTACCCACAAATAATAGATATATGAATAGATTAAATGTTATGTGGAAGGATATTCAACGGTCACCTTTCAGTAAAAGTGACTTTGGGCTAGAAATAACAATAGAAACGGCGAATAGATGAAGAAATAAAAATGATGCCATTACATTTGCACAAGAAAGAAAAGTTAGAGACAGAGAGGGTTTGAAATATTTTTAAAATACCATAGTATGTAGATGAACTCATTCAGTGACTGAAGAGGCAAATTGTAAGATGAGGCGACAAAATAGGGCATATACAACAGTAGGTTACGTATGTGAGTAATATTCGTTGTTAGCGTTATTATATCCCAAGTTTGGTTGGTTAAGCATAATATCATTGGGTTCTTGTTATCAATCCTTTGCTATTATTAAATAAAGCTATGCGTCAATTGGAAATAATAAAAGCGGTCAGATAACATATTTATTGATTATAAGATTTTTCTTGGGAGGTTAGAATAGCGATAGACCAAAAGATGTATTCAAACGTACAGGGAAGGTTAAATCGATTGTGTCATTAGGAAATTAGAACAATATTTGCGTATGTGAGGAGTTTTGTAAATTCTAGAATAAGCAAAACTAATTATATTTATAATTATAACTATCGTCAGTATCGAAGTAATTACGGGTTCCTATTATTATATTCACGTGATAGGTAGATTAGTTCAGGGAGAAATTACCCCATTATTGGGTAAATTAGAAAAATTAGTGACAGGGCACTCTAAAAAATTAAGAACCAATAAGATTAAGCGTCATCAAGATTTTCGCAGAGGTAACTTTTCCGCATGTATATAAGGCCGGGCGCGGGGGAACCGGCTCTCTTTCCTTGACTGCCACCGAAGAAGACGCAAGCACACTTCCCTCTGTAAGATGGCTGCTGAACAAGTTTTTATTTAACTCAAGACCGAAATAGTCAGCAAATAAGTGAAAGAAACGAAAGTCTATGTGTATAGGTCTTGCACGGGCAAGTTTCTAACCTTTGGGAAAATGTTTCAGATGAGCTTTAAATGGTAAAATTAAAGCCTGACTGAAATATATAGTTTGGTTGCAAGGTTTACATCAAATTAACGTAGCTGTATCAAGTAAATTCAAGAATTAGTGAAAATAGATTTTCTAAAACTAATTTCATATGAAAAGGAATGTGGGAAAGGGAGTTTTTATCTTGAATAATTAAAAAATAGGATTGTGTCGTACTGGGGCGATTCGCTATGGACTTTCGGGGGGGTACTAGGTAAATTGAAGTTTATGATTGTGGCGTCATAAACGGGCGGCCAATTCGTTGGTCTGCCTAGTTAGTCACATAATGTAATCATGCGTGTCGTGGCTAGCAACAGGCTTCATCAAGTGCTGCCGTTTGAACGTAGTTCTGGTTTCTGGTCAAGACCTGGAGTGCATGATTTCATTATTCCTTTGGTTAGGGCCTAATGGTGGTCCTACCTCCCCACCATTAGCACGGCCAAGCTGTTAGCGAAATTAGGGAGTATGCTTGCTCACACTGTACAGAAATGGGGCGACGTGTGGCGCTGGTAAGAACCACAAAATTTGGCATAGGAAATTCTCATGTAGTCTGAATTAGGCAGGTAAAATCATAGGTCAATTGTAGGGTTAATCGCGCGAAAATTAGGTAGAGTATCACAAAAACTGGGGGGGGCTTGTGATACTGGTGTTTTGAATCGTCGTCAATAGAGCGGAATAGGCACATAAATTGCTAGGCAGGCATGTGGAACGAGCGAAAATCTAGTTAGGTAGGTCGTCACAATGTAAAATTAGCATTCTAGACTCGAAATTGTTGTAGGATAAGTTAGGCATAATTCAACAAAATGGCCGAATTATTATTTATCAATAGGAAAATTGCAAGGTGCATTACAAAATGGCCGCTATTGGTTCACTAAGTGATGCATTTCATCCAAGCTAATTTTGATAAACAACATGGCGGATCATGACAAAAGTAAATTAAAATGTATGATGATTTTTTAGGTTGTGTCATAGGCAGGTAAATGCGAGCAAGTTGGAGGGTTAAATGGGAATGTGATAGTGAATTTGTTATCTTAAATTCTCAGTAATTCCAGAGAATAGGTACAATGTTGTAGCATCTAAGGGTGTTGTGAAGTGGCATTGTAAATGAATTTCAGTGAATGAAAAATATCTACCTATTATTGTGCTAAAGCTAGCTGGACGCACAATCTAATTAACTAATAGACTATCAATTCATAACAGAAGTAATATCTTTGAATTGGGCTGACTTTACTAATTTTGACCACGGTTCAATCTGTTGACTATAAATAAAATAAAATATTTTGGTAATAAATGTGGATGAATGCTAAATAAAAGTCTGGGTGTAATGTTGACCCGTGATATTATTTGAGCCATGTCAATTCCAACTCATTAATATCACAAGACACAATTTTGAGTAAGCTTCCACAAATTAACAAAATAATGCTCGGTATGTAGCACTAAACAATACTTTGACCAACATTTATATACTATGAAAGTATCAAATAAATTGGTGAATATGTTAAGTTCACGATTACTGGAATCAAAGTGTTCTCTGAGTTAAATATTCTAAATCAAATTTAACAGTCGACTCAATTTAAAGGAAATCAATATCAAGTTTATCACACAATAATCATAAGAAGATTTATTCAATGCCATTTTGACAATGCAATCCAAAGCTATTGTTTCAAAAGTAGGAAAGGTTTAACGCAAATATTTATTTATTATATGTCCCTAAATTTAATAAACTTTCCTTCTGAAATCCCTAGATTTTCCAGTACTTATTCCCTTTTTTTAAGTTCATAAATTGTAAGATTGAATTTATGTTGATATAAGATAAATCAGAATTTAGAAAAAAAAAGAAAAAAAATTGATCTGGCCATCACATTCGAGAAAAGAATATCTCAATTGTGAAAAACTGGGAAATCGCTTGGAGCATTTTGCTTGTCCTCTTTTTGTTGGAATATACAGACAAACTTAGACTATCGACCATATACTTTACTTAAATTAAAGAATGATTGTAATTGGCTGGACACTGGGGGAGAACTGTCCAGTCTGGTAAGTCGAGGTTCACCGTGGCAGCGGGGAATTTGGGGCTGTCACCATTAGCCAGGAAACCACCCGGTTACAATCTATCTTGAATATATAACACTAAAGATAGCAAATAAATTCTAAATCAGTGACGAAGACGGTTTTTCCATACCTTGATTTCAGGCGACTATAACTCCTTAACTTGCTTCATTTACCTCTTATCTTGATAAACTAAGTCGACATTGGATGATTTACATTACTTAGAATAACGTTGTATATGACAAATAAACTAATATTTGGTAGCGGAGTAGAATTACCCAAACTTAACTTCTTTATAGCTCGAGTTACCTCCTTTTACCCTATTGTCTATTATGGCTCGATATACCCTCTTATACCCTACTAATTTATAACAATACTCCAATTAACTCATAAATTCACTTTGACCAATTTCTATCAACATTGTTCGTACTTACTTCATTCAGCGGAATGTAGGAGGAAACGCTTATCTCTTTCCTATAGTATCTCCATTTCTAATCGCTAGAGGACTAATAAAATCTCCATGGTATAGTAACCAATATAAAGAATTAGTATGAGATTAAAGTAAGCTTATTTAGGAAAATTACAAACTTAAATTCTATTTCCTTGGTTATATCAAAAGAGTAATAATATCCATTTAGTAGTAATTTTATTAAGTAATAGTTGTAATAACAGAAATAATTGAGACCTAGTAATAAAAGCGAATACTTTTGTTGTAAGATGAGGAATCAATACCATTAACTAGGAAACCGTCTGATTACATTCTTCCTTGGGTATAAAACACATTAAACTGAAGATAGGCAACGACCAACTATGCAATCCAATAGTGATGAGCGAAGCCTCATTTGTTTAAGCACATACTTAACGTTACAAATATACTTACTAAACTCACATTGTAGTCAGAGCGTTGGTTTCATATCCTTTGTTCAGAGCTAGGACATCTATACATCAAATTAGACGAATAGAAATAAAGAAATAAATCATAAAAGCAAACATTCAGATTTTCATAATATAATTTCAGTATTGGTTCTGGTATTAACATAGAAAACTAGGTGAGAGGCAACCCTAAGATACTTTTCCAAGATATTTAAATAACATTATTCCTTTTAAAGTTAGAAAATTAACAAATTCTAGAGATTTTCTAAAAGCCGCAGTCGGGCCGGCTATGATTATTAAAATTTGTTAAGTAAATTCAAAGATATGAATTAAAACATTGTTGACATAGATAATAGATTCTTTATAACTGATAGTATAGTAGAAAATAGGTAAATTCTCAATTTTTCATTAACACAGCAGGCGGACACTAGTAATTCATTGTTGAAGTTATAACTACTAGTAATAAATTATCAATAAAGTTGATAAAGCATGATCATGACATCATAAGGTAGAAATCTAATGGATTAGGGTCCTCCGTAATAAAATAGATCGGTATTTTATTTGATAAACATAGCTATTTCTAAGCATTAAACAAAGTAACAGATTAGTATGAAGTTGGGTCAATTTGGAATGAGCAATTAATATCTTAATTTCTATTCTGTAGGAAAATCAGGCAAAGTAATTTCCTTCTTTTAGTAATAGGTTCTTAGTTCATTATCTATCGAAGCATAAATAATTAAAGTTAGTCATGTAAAGTTAATATTTATATCCACCCAGCAATATTCGAGAACTTAGGGTAATTACGGATTACAACTTGGGAAATATCACTAGACATTACGCGCCCATTTCACACTTTACAAAAGCATTAATATTAGATTATTCTATCATGCAATAAAATAGGGTTAGGGAAAATAAACTAGGCAAAACATAGATAAAACATTTAATGGAATCACAAGTAGGGATGGTTAGTTCGGAAGCCGTTTAGCGGCTAATCAACATGAATGGGATTTGTAGTTAGGTATGCGTTAGGTTAACTTTGCTAGGGTTAGAATATCACCAATCCATGTAGTAAAACAGTAAGAACTAGAATCCAAATAAAATACCATCACCAGGTATAATAAGCGTTAGGTAATTAAGTTAGGTAAGTTAGGTATCACACCATCATATTAGCATCATCACACATCTTCATAGTATTTCTTCGGGGGGGGACCATTACAATGTGGAGCTGGGCGGAAAAGAGCGGTGATCATACACTGTAATGTATGTAAAGCCCGCTTCTTTCCACCTAGCTCCACTGCGCAGTTGCTGTTACATTTAGCCCTAACCAGACAAGACAGGTGTAGGTATCTAAAGTAAAAGCCCATGGACGCAAATAGCTCGCTCTATCCTCCAAAAACTATCAAAATGACATAGTTTCAATATTATATTTTAAATAAAAAATAAAATAAATATTTTGAGATCGAATTTCTGCGTATTTGCAGTTCACAGGTCTCCGTACAATGTCGAATGAATAAATGAATAAACGTTACACGTTATAAATAGTTTTATGAAACTTTTTTGATGATTTTTCTGGTAATTTTCACTAACCTCCGTAACTTTTTATGAGTTTTGACCGATAGTCTGCCTTGAAATCAGGCAAAACCACTTTTGACTGAGAATGTTGGTTAAAACCACTTTGGACTAAGAACGTTAGTCAAAACCACTTTTGACTGCAAATATCAGTCAAAACTGTTTTTAACTGAGAGCAAGGGTCAAAACCACTTTTGACTGATTTTTTCAGTCAAAAGTGGTTTTGACCGGATATGAGTTTTGACTGTAACATATATAATTTCTTGAATGAACATTTAAATATATACCCAAAAACAAATAAGCAGTGTAAAATGGCTGTCATTGAGTGGCTAAAGGGTAAAGACTATGATGAAATAGAAAGTATATTAAAATAAAATATCGTTAATGCAATACAATAAATATATACAAAAAAAACTCACACGCGCACACACGCACACATACACACACACATGCACGCACACACACACACACACACACACACACACACACACATACACACACACACATCACAAGCACTAAATCTTTTCTTTTGTTTTATTTTTTTACTAATTTGTATTTCTGTAACATAAAAGTATATGTAAGAACATTGAGAAGAAGCGAGATCTTTTAATACAAGTTCCCCACGCACTGTTATAGTCTGTAGTTCTATTGTTACGAAATAAACATTTTTGATTTTTTGATTTTTTTAAATATACAGACGAACATAGAACCTCCTCCAAAGAGAATGTAAAATCACTACGTTATTATATAAGAGACGGGACTTCATACAATTTTTTTAACACGCCAAATGTCAAAACAGGGTTCTTTTAACGTTGCTATCACTTTCAAACGTATGACGAAAGAGTGAGATAAATATAGCCGCCATTAAAGTTCTACCCCGTTTCATAGAATTTTTTTTTCTTCACGAGTTGCGATAGACTGACCTCCTCCTTTTTTGAAGTCGGTTAAAAATAGCTGATGTTCTAACTACGATTACATAAGCGCGACATGAAAACTTAGATTAAATCGGCATTAATCTAGTTTAAGCAATAGTTTTAGATATTATTATGATGTAAATAAATAGGTTACCTACTTGTTATGATGAACTCGTATATCAAGTATTTCTGATTGCGTGTTTGTATGTTATCAATCATCAATTCCACTGACGTATCACATTCTGAAACACGATGTTTTATCTGTACCTAACTAACTTCTGCCACGTGACACGTGCCTTGAACCAGGTATAATTTTAAATAAATCAAACTGCCCATCCTTAAACAACATACCTACCATAGTATTCTATGGTGGGTATGTATTAAGGATGGGTGTTTATACCTACCAGGGTGGATTTTTAAGACGGTAACTACATTAAGGGCAAGTACCTTAACCGTTATTGTAACAGGAAAACTTTCCTAGGAGACCTCCCCTTACTTTTTAAGATATTCTTAACTACATTCACAGATTTTGGAAAAGTTCACAGTCAGTAAAAAAATGCAAAAATACCAAAAAAATGTTTATGCCGATCGATCCTATTTCATATGGGGATCAAAAGATTCTATGGGATCATTTAATTAAGGTATGAGTACTAGAAATGTCAAAAACCGCCAAAAACTTTTCCCATACATTTTGTACGGAAAAACGATAAATCAACTTGAAATATTATTTATTGCCAAACGATCCCATTTCTTACTGTGATCAAAAAACTCTTTCAGGCCTACTGAAATTTAAGTATAGAAACTCCGGTAAGTCACAACATCAGCTTCACACGCAGGCATAATCTTTTACAACATTAGAACTAAAAAAATAAATGAAATTAAAAAATATTAAAAATCTCGACTGCCCAACGAACTAAAAAGTTAAATAACAAGTGTAATTTACAGTCGAAGGACCGTTTTATGGAACAATTTTTGATCAAAGAGGTCCCCCGACTGCAAATTACGCTTGTTATTTAACTTTTTAGTTCATTTTTGTTAGGGCAGTCGTGTTTTTTTTTAATTATTTAATTTTATTTATTTTTATTTCAAACATTTTACTGACAAATTATATAGTTTTGGAATGTGCTCATCAAGGCCTTTCATTTGAGGCCCATATTGTAATAATATATAAAAAAACACATTTGAAATAGCCAGTGTCACTCGGGATAGGTACTGCAAGGATTCTAACGATACCCCATACATCCAAATCAGTTCAGGCATTTAGAAGTAATGGTGGAATAAAGAAACTCACATACCCACAAACATACATGAACCCTAAACACATATATAGGTACATACCTTTTTGAGCAGTGGTGTAAAAAGTAGTTTCTGTACTCAAATTTCATATTGGCCTGAAAGTCATTAATGAAACCAGAAGACTGTGAAACAGGCCTTTAGTATTTTATATTTTTTAAGCCCACCAAGCTACCACCTTCCTCTGGAGTACGCGAAGCTGGTGTCGGAGTGCTCGAGGCTTCGGAGGACTGAAGATGGAGACTCCGACGTCATATGGATACACAAGCCTGTCGCACAAAGTCAAGGAAGGGGAATTTTCCTATTCCGGGTAAGTAAGAAAAAAATTGCATGTTCCGAAGAGAGAGAGAATTGCATGGCTCAACTTTGACGTATTCCCAACTGCAAATATAAAAATTTTCCAACATAAGACAGGACAACAACTACAACACTTTCTTTCTTGGAACTGATTAACTAGTTTAGTACTTATTTAACTATGTCTTTGAGGCTTTCTTTTGTAGAAAACTTTGAACGAAAAGTCAACCTTGGCCCTGTTTCATAAACATTACCGTGGTCAATTACAACGATCGTTTGGTGTTCATTGATGACACGTAAAGTAGCATAGAAAGTCTGAGAATTTCACGGTGCTCCTACTTGTGCAGTGTGCTTCAGATATAAGCAAGACATCTAACTTGAGTAGTGACATTAATAATTCTACTTCTTCTTGGTTTGGGGCAAGACCATTGATGTTCCAAGTGGCTAACCGGAGTGCCATCATTTTGTCAGTTTGTTGACTAGTTTGACTATGAGGTCCATTAGGGTACTCATTTGTTGTAAGATTGTATTAAATTTTTCATTTTGTTGCAAGAGAATTTGCTCTAGCCCTTGGGCTGGGCTTAGGTTGTGGGCAAGATTTTCAATAGTGTTATTCTCTTGAAGTGTCTGTTTTCCCAACTGCAAATATAAAAATTTACCAACATAAGACAGGACAACAACTACAACACTTTCTTTCTTGGGACTGATTAACTAGTTTAGTACTTATTTAACTATGTCTTTGAGGCTTTCTTTTGTAGAAAACTTTGAACGAAAAGTCGACCTTGGCCCTGTTTCATAAACATTACCGTAGTCAATTACAAGGATCGTTTGGTGTTCATTGCGTCAGCCACTCTGAAAATAAACTACTCACAGACACCGCAATGTATTCAAATTACCGTAGTATATTACAAATTGTAATGTTTTATTAAATAGGCCCCTCCTGATTGAATCCAATGCAGGTCCTAATCCTGCGGCTACCGGTTTCCATCAAATGACGTGGTAGATGAAGATCTATAGATCGTAGTAGAGGGGCCACATTAAGAAATAAAATTAAACTAACTATAGAGTGTATGCGAGATGCGGTGCGGTGCCTCCGCGGTGGTGCAGAGGTACATAGAGCGGCCCCTGCTCATCGCGGGCTACAAGTTCGACCTCCGGCTGTACGTTTGCGTCCCAGGGTACCGGCCGCTGACAGCATACATGTACGCAGAGGGATTAGCTAGATTTGGTAAGATTATCAACATATTATTATTATTGTTTTCGAATATATCAGGAATATTAATGGAGTATAGTAATTCAAACGCTAATTTGGAAATTTGACTACACAAAAAAAAAAAAAGTGTTTGTTCGTTCGTACAGATCCCGGAACAAGTAGACTTTCGTGCAAGACTTTTTTCACTTCAGACCTCAGTATGAAATAAGTATTTTATTTAACGTTTTCAGGTACTGACAAGTATACGGTGACTGATATTCACAACCCCTACCGACATCTGACCAATTCTTCTTTGAACAAGTCTGGACCTCGTTTTGCTGAGTGCACGGATAGGATTGGGAGTGGTAAACTACGTTTCTATTTTATTAATAGGTACTTAATAAATATACAGTACTTACTTAATATTTACTCAGAAAGCCACAAAAGTAACGCACAAAGGAATATTATTCTTTTGTACTTGTCAATAACAGGAAATTTTAAAATCATTGGGGTTTGCTTTGTTGTTGAAAAAAAGGAACAAAATAATACCCAGTAAGTTAATAAGGAGGCATCTTACGCAGTAAGGAAAAGGCCATCTATTAAGTTACTCTAAAATAAATTCGATATTTAAGTAGTCCATGTTCGTATTTCGATTTACTTTTAAACCTTATTCGTGAACACTAAATGTTTCGAATCGAAATCAATATCATCCGATTATCGCCTTTCAGCTTTTAGAATAGAATAACAATGTATGGGAATGACATAAGCTAACGCTTAGCTCCTCTGGTTGTAAAAAAGGTTACTCTGGTTGTAAAAAAACAGTCACTTAAGAAGAATCACCATCTTTTCCAGGCTGCAAGTGGACATTGAAGCAAGTTCGCCGAGCGCTGGTGGGGCGCTGGGGCGCGGCGGAGTGGCTGGTGTGGCAGCGCATCCGCGCGCTGGTCACGCTCACGCTGCTGGCGCAGGCCGCCGGCACTCCGCCCACGAGGAACTGCTTCGAGTTCTACGGGTTCGATGTCCTGCTCGATAACTGTTTGAAGCCGTGGCTCATTGAGGTATGTATGACATGAGGCCGATTGGGACGACGAAAGGACGCTGATATTGGCAACGTATCGACCGGCTGGCATGCCGACTACGACGAACTGATTTGGCTTGACGTGCTTCTCGATATCTGTTTAAAGCTATCACTTAATAAGGTATAAGGTGACCTATGTCAAATGGTGGTTTATTTATGCTATTAGTCGAGTATGTAAATAGTACTGTTTAGAAGTTAGACCTTTACGGCCAGAATTAATAATCAATCCACAGATTGGGATAGGCTTGCGTTTGATATTAATAAAGAACGTATATGACACTTGCCAAGGTGTTGCTTAGCAATTAATTTGGATTAATCTGGATAATCAATCCTCAGATAGAGATAGGCCTGATTCTAAATATCTGTGGATTGATTTATTAATCCTGGCCTTTAACAAAAGTGTCCACTGCCTGCTGAATAGACAAGTTAGTGGTCTCTGTGTATTGTGTGTGACATAATAAGTATTAAAAATGTATTCGTTGGCTTCCAGGTGAACCTGTCCCCAGCCCTGGGCGCGAACTGCGAGGCGGACGTGACCGTGAAGCAGCCGATGCTGCACGACTTGTTCGACCTGCTGGGCATGCCCATGCGCCACACCGGCCTCGCGCTGCTGAGGGGACCTTCACAAATACACCAGTTAGAGCTCAAACACACAGGATGCGTCGGTCATGCGATGCGATCTGCTCCCCTGCATTGACTGTTAAAAGTAATATCGAAGCGATGTTGTGATTAAGATGGCGCTGTACTCGATGTATAGCTCTGTCTCTATAACAACATTACTTTGAGGTCGCTATAAGAGCTGGGACTACGGCCTCTGTTCGATATAATGGGTCCGGAACGCAACCAGTGTGAAAGAAATAACAGAACTCCGGAGAAAATCTGCGGATCAGATCGCATGACCGGAACGCATCCTGTGTTTTTGAGCTCTCAAACAGCTATTTAACACTACCCAGTTTTTTAGAAAAAATCAAAACGTGGTCCTACCATGAATTGATGCAAACTGTTTTCGCTACCGAAACCTATCGGAAATACTGCTCATAATCACTCATGGTAGAACTACAGGCAGGAGTGGCTTGCATCTTGATACCAATTGGATTTTACTTTTAGATTGGGTTTGATCAGCGATTACAACGACACCCCACTTAGCCATCCACCTAGCGCGCGAGCGGGCGACTAACGGCTATTCTCATACCTACATTTTGAATTTTTGGACCAATTTACAAGGTTATTTTTAGTTGATTGAAAACCTCTCGTGGGGTTGATCAGACCATCAAACTGAACAACTTTCATTATTGGACCAACCTTGAAATCGCGAAAAAAAATCGGTTTCATACATGTATGGGTCTTGAAGAGTGTAGAGTAGAAAGTAGATAGATAGATAGTTTAGTTGGTAGTTAAAACACTGAGTTTAAAGTAATTTTGGTTTATTAAATAAGTACAAGTTAACAGTTATGAGTTTAGTATAGAACTAATTATTATATCATAAAGATGGAAACAGCCGGGCGGCCGGCGGCGCGCCAAAGTAGGTCGCGTAGTCAGCAAATCACACATTTTGTACGTAATCGTACATGCTCCCGAGGGGAAAACATAAAAAATCTACCTATCCAATCCATAAAAGTAAAGAATTAAATGAATATGACAAAAATGTCTAAAGAAAAAAGTAAAGTTATAAAAACGTGTTAAAATATAAAAATTTAAGTAAAATATAAAAACACATATAAGCAAAAAGTTACACAATATTAAAAACTTAATTAAAATCAAAAGTTATTTTCGAAGTCGAACTCTGGGGTTGCTGTGTGGGCGCAGTGTTCATTTCTTGCAGCTCAATCTCTAGTGGCTGGTTGATGGGCACATCTTGCTGCACGGATGCTGTCTTTGCCCGTCTTAAGTTTCGCTTCTTGATAACAAAATATATTATAAAGGCAGCGGCTCCTCCCGCGACGACAAAAGAGAATGAGTAGTGGAAGACGTCGTGAAGCGATAAAGTTTCAGTTTCTGATGGCAGTGGCTCTTGTTCTTTCAGTTTTTGCTCAATTAAACTCTGTTGAATTTTAGCATAATCTTCAGAATTATTCAACCTTTTAAAGTCAATTTTGAGCTGCGTGTTGTGCCATGTATTATTCATTATTTTATTTATCGATGAGTCAAGAATCGTTACGTCATCGTTTGTCTTTAAATTATATTCGCTTCCGAAATGGTTAAATGAGTAAATAGTCGCGTCTTCTTTTTGTATTGCACATCCCTCTTGTAATGCAATAAGTCCCGTTCCCGTTATCGCAGCTGATGTAACTTGATCACTGCACATAATCCGTAACAGGTGTTTGTCGCAGCACGTGAATAACCATATGTTACTCATATGAAGTTTGACCCATTTATCAGTGCACGCGATTTCATTAATGGTGCATGACAATGACCTTTGCTGATTGAACACTTTTATTTCGCATGGTGCGTCTTGATTGTGTAGTTTGTAAATAGGTTGATGTAAACTGCAAATATAATTATCTCTGTTATATAAAGTGCACGATTGCAGTTCTTGTTCTTGAAAGTTCAAATATGAATTCTTCGCGAAGTTTATGGCGACGTATGACGTAATAGTTGCTATCATATGCCAGTGTTCTTCCCTTTTGAATGGTACGGGAATCACTCGATAAATGTTGTATTCTTCATCGCTGACGAGTGGTATATGCAGTTCAAATAAAAAGTAATTTCTCGTTATCCGGGCTTTCACGTGTAATAGTTTATATAGTTCAGTTATTTCTCGCTGGCTATCGGTAATAGGTAAAGATAACCCTGTCGGTAGTTTTCCAGATATGATGTAAAGTTGCTGTATCAGTTGTTCAGCCGAAAATAAATGCATGTCCAGATGCCCGTTGTAAACGTCGACTAGCGCGTTCAATAACATTTCTTGAGTTCTGTGTAAGTTCGCAAGTATCAGGCTAGCGGTAAGGGACATCGCGTTGACGTCATTCATCACAAATAGCATGCCGACTCTGGTTTCAAGTTGTTGTAGTGCGTATCTCGTTTCATTCATATAATTGTACATTATTTCAAATTGATCGTTTATGAACTTTTCGTTTCTCTTGACTATATTATTTTCAGCTTCGATAATTAGAGTCTGGTTCTTGATTAAATGTTTTAGGTAATTGTCGTTTGACTTCAAACTGACGATGTCCTTTTCATATTTTATAGCGAAGTTTTCATCTAGGGTACCAAATAATGTTCTTGCTAAGTTTCCAACGCCATTGAAATATCCTCGTTTGCGTCTCAACTTCGGCGTAGTTACTAATAAGTCGTGGCGTTCTAATAAGTAGGCAAGTTCGTGACGTAGTTGGTTTGCGATTGCGTCACAGGGCGCACTTTTCACAGCGGTACAAATTTCTTGTATGTGCTCGACGTTTGTTTGGATACGAGTCATTGAGTTCCAGTATGATGTTAAGTTGTAGTAAATGAGAAGTGACCAGTCATCGTGTATCAGTTGTATCTTCCCGATTTCGTCAAAATATATAGGCTGATTTTCAATGGTGCTTATTTTGTAGCTTGGCTGCGGCAAGTGAGTGGATGTCGCAGGCGCGACGAAAAAAAATAGTAGCGTCATCAATACAGTGAAACAGCCTTTGTTGATCGAGTTTTTTCGTTGTTTTATTCCAGCATGATTTGAGTTTTCATCTGAAGTAGCAGTTTTCTCTTCTATAAGCAATCTTGCAAGCTTGGTGATTGGGCGTTTCAGGCTGGTATTTTTTGTTTTCAGGTTGACGACTCGAACATAACCGTCGGCTCCGGGGTGCAGTTTAGTGACTCGTCCGAGCGCCCACTTTCCGGGAGATAAGTTATTTTCTTTGGTGTTAGTAAATGGCCTTGACGGCTTGATGGTTATTCTTGCTTTCGGTAGTTCGCCCATGTTTTGTTGCTTTTGGTGGGACTTAAATCGAGCACACGAATCACAAAGTTGAAGTTGCTTTTTGACAGTCTTGTTGCCACCCACGAACCAATATTTTTCTCTGATAAGCGCCAACGTTAGACGAGGTCCACCATGTAGTTTCAGTTTGTGATAATAATCTATTATCAGTTCAGTCAGTTTACTTGGCGGCAAAATAAGTGGAAGTTTAGGTTCATATGGAAGCGTAGAGTTTTGCAGCCGTCCTCCCACTCTCAGTAAACCAGTTTCATCCAGTATCGGACTCAGTTCCGACAGAGGACCCTTTTTTATAATTTCAGTTTTCTTCAGTAGTTCTATCTCTTGTTGATAATATCGCTCTGGAACGTTTTTCACAATCAATAGCGTAGCAGCGTATGTCTCATGTTCCGATAAATAACTTTTGCAATTAAATAATTTATTTCGTGTCGCTGCTACGAAACGAAGTATCCAGCTGACGATTCGAATTACACGGGTCAAAGAACTGCATTTCATAAGTAGTGCATTAAATAATGTATTATTGTCTTGATTATTTTTAGTTGCGAAACAACAGTTACTAATCATTCCAATCTCTGTGACGAATGATTGTTTTTTATCTGGCGATTCAGAGCCTTTGTATGTTTTTAGCCACAGGGGTCCTTCCCACCACAAGTTGAAGGTCATAAGTTTCGACGGCAGGAGGCTTCTAGTAGCGCAGTCGGCCGAGTTTTCTTCGCTTTTCACGTATTTCCATTGTGTTACAGGAATAATTGCGCGTATTTGTTTCACGCGGTTGGCGATGTATCGCTCTGACTTATTGACGTCACGGTTCAGCTTTTCCCACTCTTTATAGATTTCTTCGGGCACAGTTTTATCCCATGAACAGTTTTCGAGCCACAGTTTTTGGAAAAGTAGTTTAGTTTTGATGATAACCGGTGACAGCCACCCAAGGGGGTCGTAAAGGCAGCTTATCTCTGATAACAACGTGCGCTTTGTATGTTTTTGAGAAGGCGGTTGCTTGAAGTCAAAATAGAAATAGTCATCTTGTGGGTTCCAATTTAAGCCAAGGGTTTTTGTTTTTTCAGAGTTTTCTTAATTAAAGTTCAAAACAGTTTTCTTCGATTTCTGCTCTTCAGTGAGGTTTTGTAAGATAAGAGGCTCATTGGTTGTCCATTTTCTTGAGTTAAGTCCCCCGCCTTTCGCTAGTATTATAAGGTCTTGAATTAAGTTTTTTGCTGACTCTATCGTTTTG
The DNA here is from genome assembly GCA_928269145.1 of Agriphila tristella. NCBI lineage: Eukaryota > Metazoa > Arthropoda > Insecta > Lepidoptera > Crambidae > Agriphila > Agriphila tristella. Next base: position 19,988,851 of record OV743436.1, on the reverse strand, counting down.
CATCCATACAGTAAATCATCCATGTAACAGTAGGACGAAAGTACTTTTGCAGCTTCTGGGTACTTATAACCGTCATCTTGTGCGAGTTGTTGTAGAGGAATGGTGCGCATGGCAAGGAATGGTGCGTCACGCCATATGATCTTTTGAAGTGGCTGTTGATCTTCATGGAGCAAGATGTTTCGGTACATTTTTTCCATGTCAGCTGTAAATGCATATTGGTGGAGCCGCCACTGTGATACTAGCGACTTTTGTAAGTTAGGGCCAGTATACATTAGATCGTTTAAGCTGTAGTTATTTTTAGCTTTCTGGGAGCCGTTGAAAACTACTCGCAACTTAGTGGTCGCAGAATCGTTTCTCAGCACGCCGTGATGAGGAAGATAAGCTTGTGGTTGATTTTCAGCTTTTGTAGTTACAGGTTTCAAATGTCCCATTTCTTTGTATTCCTTCATAAAAAGTTTGTACTGGGCTGCAAAATGTTTCTGTCTCTGCATTTTTCTTTCCAGTTGAAAAAATTGCGACATAGCTTGCGGTTTCGAGTCTCCCAAGTATTTTTCAAAATGAGGCTTCATTGGCATTTTGACAATATATTTTCCATCGCTTTGTCTTTCAGTGGTGCTCGTATAGTATTTTTCACAGTATTCTTCTTCATTCAGTTCTACGCAGCGATTCTTTTGGTTAATATCTTCAGTTTCCCAAAAATGTGTAATGTTTTCAAGTTCATTCAAAGTAATAAAACAGTTAAAAGTCTGGACGTTCCCGCAGAGAATCCATCCTAATTTGGTTTGCTGAGCGATGGGGAGATTCTTTTCACTCTTCATGACTCCATCCATTATCAGTTCTGAGTACACATCAGCTCCAAGAAGTAAGTTCACCGGTCCCGAAATATTAAATTCAGGGTCGGCCAGTTTGATGTTATCGAGATAGTTCCAGTTATCAACAGAAAATGATGTTGCGGGAAGTTTCTTCGTCAGCTTATTCATGATTAAAGTTTCAGTTTTAAAAGTGAAATTAGAATGTATTGATTTACATTCTAACTGTAATAAGCCTTTGCTGTTTCCACTGATGCTTCCAACTCCAGATACAACAGCGCTCATTTTTTGTCGTGGAAGTTGAAGTAATTGAGCAGAATCTTCCGTAATGAGGCTTACTTGAGATCCCTGGTCCAGAAGCGCTCTCAAAGTAACGTAGTTTCCGTGTATATTTTTCACCTTCAGTTGTACAGTAGTTAGCAAAATCTCTCTATTCTCATCTGTAATGCTATTCACGGCAGGTGGTTTATTTTGAGATGTCGAAGTTTCAAAGTTATTTTCATGTAATAATGTGTGATGAGCCTTATTACATAATTTGCATCGTTTATCGGAGTTACATGCCTTATTATTGTGACTGTATAAGCAGTTTTTGCAGAATTGCAGGTTTGCGACCGCGCTGCGCCGAGCGTCATTAGTCATATTTAAAAATTTGTCACATTGCATTAAAACGTGTCCATTGTGTTTGCATAGCGGGCATCGTTGAAGTGAGAAAGTAAAGTTATAAGTTTTATGCGCTTTTTCAGATCTATTATAAAAAGTCGGCTTCTTCTGGCTGTCGTATTTTCTAGTTGGTACTTGATTGGATGCTGCTGACGGTCTAGGATTCTGTCCATTTTGCAAAGTCTCGAGTGCAATAAACTTGGATTCCAAAAAGTTTAAAAGCTCTTCTAAGTTTGGTAACTCTCTTGGGGCCTTAAGTCCCTTCACATACTCGGCATAGACCTCGCTATCAAGTTTCTTGCAAATTAAATGCGCGAGAATCGAATGCGATGCCGATAAGTCCAATCCAAGGTTAGTGATACCGTTTAAGCACTCCACAGTGGTGTCATGTAACTTTTTGATGGAATAAGCATTATTATGTTGTATAGTTGGTTGGTTGAGCATCGTATTCATGTAAGATGTAAACAAAAGTCGTTGATTGTCATAGCGATGAGTTAAGATGTCCCAGCACGCGTCATAGTTTTCCGCGCTGACGTTCAGATGCTGCACAAGTTTTTCAGCTTCTCCTTTCAGTTTGGATTTCAGATGCTGCATCTTCTGAGTCTTGGCCAGCAAGGGATTGGAGTGAATGCTTTCGACGAAAAGATCTTTAAATGATGACCACTGGGTGTAATTTCCATAGAAGTCTGGAATTTCTATTCTTGGAGTTGCTTTTTCATAATGAACGTTATTCCATATCTTGTGGTTAAGTTGCTTTTTGATATTATCGTATGACTTTTCTAGCTCGCTATACTCGTGTTCGTAAAAGTAATCTGTTTCAGGTGACAAATAATCCAGTTCGAAGTGAGTTTTTTCAATACTTTGCCATTTAGATTTAATGTCACTCAAGGCATCTTCTAATTCCCATTTTTCAGTTATGGTGACAGTCTCGTATTTAGATAAAGCGCGTTGCAGCATCTTGAAGTTACACTGCTGATAACGTAAAAGTTCGTAGCGTTTGCTACTCACAGATGAAGCAGTAGTTTCTTTCGATTCCCGGTTTTCAGGATTTCTCTGACCTCCCTGAGATCCAGAAGGAGTTTTAAATGACATAACAATCTCATTTTGCAAGTTCAAAATCTCGTTTTCAGTTTCTTCACACAGAGCTTTAGTACGTTCAAAAATATTATCATTAAAGTAGTCAATATTCTTATCTTCTAATTGCAAAAGTACCTCATGATTCCTCTGGAATTCCCGCCATTGCGATTTCAAATCACTAAGTCTTCTTTCCAAATATTCTAAAGTTTTTCTTGATGCACTATCTTTCTTAAAGTTGGTGCAGATTTGCTTGATTTTCAGGAAGCTGTCTTGCTGACGCAGAATAAGTTCTTGAGTTTCAGTTGACATGATAAGTTCTTGGTATAAGTTAACCAAAAATATTTTCCAATAGGTGATGGTTCTTTACAGCCACAGGTTACGTGGACGTAAATTATAGGTACTTACAACCGTTCCTTTTGCACGATATGTGCGCCAGTCTCAATTTGCCTGGTGAGACCCGCTTGTGGGAGGCCAGACAAACCGATTCGCTACCGAACAAAATTCACTATATAAGAACCTGTTAAGCTTCGAAGGACCACGAAGAGATGTATGGGTCTTGAAGAGTGTAGAGTAGAAAGTAGATAGATAGATAGTTTAGTTGGTAGTTAAAACACTGAGTTTAAAGTAATTTTGGTTTATTAAATAAGTACAAGTTAACAGTTATGAGTTTAGTATAGAACTAATTATTATATCATAAAGATGGAAACAGCCGGGCGGCCGGCGGCGCGCCAAAGTAGGTCGCGTAGTCAGCAAATCACACATTTTGTACGTAATCGTACAATACATTTTGATGGAGTATGAATTGTACTTTTGTATGGAACAGCAATTTTTTTTCGCGAATTTAAGGTTGGTCCCATAGTGAAATTTGTTTAGTTTGATGGTCTGATCAACCCTACGAGGGGTTTATAAATAACCTTGTATATCAGTTTTTATAGTCCGCTGCTTTTATTTCCATAAACGATCCTACATAGATTGGTCCTTCGAGCTGGTAAACCCTGTGTGTAAGTCTAGTTGCATGACTATTAGCTTATTTCTCAGTTACAACTCAGAGGATGAAGGCAGCGTAGCTCGAGCGGCGCCGGCACGTGCAGCGACAGCGGCTGCGGGCGCGGGAACGGGCGCGAGTGCGGGAGCGAGGCGCGGCGCGCGCTGGCGCCGCCGGCGACCCATGCCGCTGCACTGCGTCACACTGCTGCCACCAGTGCCCGACTATACGGTACTACTTTGGAGACAAAAGACTCATAATATGCCTTTGTTAGATGTTTAAGAGGTGCCAAAATGATCTATTTAGATTTTCTAATATAATTTCCTGTGTGAGAAGACCACATATTCAAACACGACGTGCTTAATAATATGTTTCAGGACATGACTGAAAAACCCAAAGAACTAAATAGTGGAAGATCAAGTAAAACACCGTCGGAAGTGACAGTGGACAACTCTGACGTTCAGGTTAATATTCTATTTCATCTAATAGTCCGAATATTATGAAAAATTTACACACCCTGCTGCCTTCAAGTTATTTAAATTTTCGGTAATTTCATAAAAGTAGGTACCTACAGTTCACGCAGCGAGTTAAGAGCTGTGGAGGTGGTATGCGCAGTAGTGTTACTAAAAAGTAATATTGTGCACACTCCCTCCACACCGAGAGCTCTTAACTCGTTGCGCGAGCTGTAAGTATTATTCTGGTGTTCCAGTCAACGTCGAGCGTGACAGCGTCGCCCGAGGTCGAGGAGCCGTGCCTCAGCAGCGCGGCCAGCGCCACGCGGCGCAAGATCATGCGCGCCTGCTCGTGGGGCAACGGCGTGCGCTGGGACCGCGCCGCGGGCCGCGTCGGGGACTGGGTCCGCATATACCCGCACGCGCTGCCGGGGGAGGACCAAGTTAGTTGCATCATCAACATATAAGCCACACGACATGTCCCTCTACTGAGCATACAGGGTGTCCGGGAAGTCATGGATAACCCTTAACCTGCCGATAGGCCACATCAGGATCTACAAATAAAAAAATTAGTAAAAGTCTTATGGTTTCCGAGTTTTATGGTGTTTTATGCAATTTTGGAAAATTTCTACCTTTGATCGGTTTTTTTCATGCCATTTCTAAATGAATTCTTTTTTTCGCTTACGATTCCTTTTATTTTAATCTTGAATTATTCTGCTATCGATTGGATACAAGAAAGTTACAGATATCCTCTATTAAAGACCTATTTAGGTCCAAACTTAAAATTTTCACCAAAAATTTTTGTTTACCTTACTTTTGATCAGCACTGGTCTTGGACGAATTCGTCCAAGGCCCTGGTAAAAAAAAATACTACATGGAGTGTGCAAATTATTTTAAAAACTACTTCATTTCATAAGGATTTTAAAATGGTATAATAGTTAATAACTTTTTCTTTTAAACTCTTGTTATAACAATTTTAATCCAAAAGGGGTAATTTTTTGCAAGTGTTTGAAATAAAGTTGTAATAGCAAAACATGTTTATTTTTAGGTGTGTGGAGGTAAATAACAACAAAATAACATCTAAACAAAATTATTTCATTGTTTTTAATTACAGCAGGTGTTCAAAATGGCGGCCTTTGGCTGTAATGCACATTCGGCACTTGGCGTGCATAACCCGCATTGCTGATTTGTTCGGCGGCTGAATTGATTCTCTCTTGCAGCTGGTGTATGGACGTTATGGGAGTTGCATTAACCAGGTCCTTCAGAGCACCCTAGTAAAAAAATCCTAGGGATTGAGATCCGGAGATCTGGGTGGCCACAATATTGGGCCTAAGCGTCCGATCCAGCGTCGCGGGAATCGTTTGCTCAAGTGCTGCCATACAGAAGTGCCGCTGGCAACCAGGCAAGGAATGTGGTACCAAAACGACGGGTGCCCAGCTCACTACGCCCGTGATGTACTTGCTAAAAATTACCCCTTTTGGATTAAAATTGTAATAACAAGAGTTTAAAAGAAAAAGTTATTAACTATTATACCATTTTAAAATTCTAATGAAATTCAACGAAAATTTGCCAATGTTACTTTGGCTAGACCCTCTGATCCTTTCCGCCCCACCGGACATTTACCACCCACCCACTGCCACTTTAGCTGAGTAATCCTTCGACCGATGTCGGTAACTTTAGTGATTTATAAACTGTGCTTTAGGTAGAAGGTACTTATATCTATTTTGTGCTTTAGTGTTCCTACGGATCTCCTCATTTCTGTCTCATTACACAGGAAAACACTGGCTAATTGCCTTGATCTGCTTTATGAGACCCAAAGTAAACGACCATGGGCCCTATTTTTTAATCCTTTGGCTGGCGTCGAGCGTTCTTTAAAAATCCAAAATCCGTATTTTTGAATCGCTCGTTGGTCAGCAGCTGTCAGCCAGTCTCTTTGGTCTAGCGCATTGTCGAAGAAAACATACTCTTTGTCCACTCATAAAGTAGGCCTGTGCCTCAGCAGGAGGAACATCAAAAAATGGCTGTTGTCGAACGTCAGTACTGGCATCTCACACTGCGGAGGAAGACATGTCAAAGGTTTACTGCTTCCACAGATGCCGGTAGAAGACATCCGCGACAGCGTAGCGCAAGTGTCAAAGTTCCTGCGAGCCGCGCGCGAGGTGTACCGCGAGGGCGGGCGGGACGCACGCGCGCCGCGCGACGCCGCGCGCGACGCCGCCTTCCACGCCGCGCTGCACAAGAAGCTCGACTGCCCGCACTTCCAACTCTGGTTACCGCCCTTCTGATGTGTTCATAGGTTACTTAAGTTAAGCGCAGCCAATAAATTGCTTGCTCAATTCAATAGAGAGTTTTTATTGCTATTCATCCATTACTCATTGTCTGAACGCCGAAATATTAGTTCGGTATATAATTGCGTACAGACCCACCTTATACTGTTCCGTACAAAAAAACGTAACGATCACTAAAAGAAGGAGAGTTTATTTATTGAATAATCGTGCTACGAAAATTAGCTACGAAATTCTCGTAGCTAATAATATTTTGACAGGAAGCTACGAAGCTCGCTACGAAATGTTTGCTTCCTGTCTTTTATACAGTGCATTTGGTCTTGAACTAGCGATAATTTAAAGGCGTTAAATACACCTAATTTTATCGACAAAAACACCCACATGTTGGGGTCTATCCCCACTCCTGTTGGAATAGCCGCCATTTTAAAATAGACTTTTTATTTTAAATGACCCTGCGGAAAAATATTAATTTCTCTGGATTTAGAAGTCCTACAATTATAACAAAAATATTGGACGAAAGCTAATAATATCACCTATAAACTTTAAAAAAAAATAAACTTTCAACTTAAATGCGGCATAAAAAATTACTGAAGTAAAATTTTACACGAAATTTTGTGCATTTTTTGTTTTTATTACATTTCTTAAAAACTAGGACATTTAATGTCCATTTTTTTTGCATTATTCAAATACACAGGGATATTATCTACAAAATAACTCCAAAATTTATTGCTCTATGTTGCATATTTTGAGAGTTATTTTTGTTTGAATTATGACCCTTACGTAACCAAAAAATGTTTTTTTTCGGAAAATGGGCATAATACAAGCATTTTGAACATATTTTAAATTAGTTTGATAATTTTATCGGAATACAAATTTCATCAAATGATAAAATCTAGTTTTTTGGAGTTTAGATTTTTTTTCATTTTCTAAAATAACCATTTAGTGCTTGTAAGGGTCATATTCAAACAATAGCTCTCGAAATATGCAACAGAGCAATAAATCTTAGACTTGTTTTAAAGATAATATTCCTGTGTATTCTAATAATGCAAAAAAAAATGCATTAATAAAATAACCTAGTTTTTGAGATATGTTAGAAAAACTAAAAAAAGCAAAAAAAAATCGTGTAACTTCAGTAATGTTTTATTACGTATTCAAGTTGAAAGTTGAAAGTTAAGGAGGCTCAAGGTCACCCAGCGTGCAATGGAGAGAGCCATGCTCGGCGTTTCCCTGCGTGATCGAATCAGAAACGAGGAGATCCGCAGGAGAACTAAGGTAACCGACATCGCTCGAAGGATTGCTCAGCTGAAGTGGCAATGGGCGGGACACATGGCGAAAAGAACCGATGGCCGTTGGGGCGGAAAGGTTCTGGAATGGCGACCGCGCACCGGACGACGCTCCGCGGGTAGGCCTACGACAAGGTGGACCGACGATCTGGTAAAGGTCGCGGGAAGCCAATGGATGCAGGCAGCGCAGGACCGATCGTCGTCGTGGAGATTCTTAGGGGAGGCCTATACCCAGCAGTGGGTGTCGTGCGGCTGATATGATGATGATGAAGTTGAAAGTTTACACATTTTTTTTATTAAATTAGTAGGTGGTATTATTAGCTTTCGAACAGTATTTTTGTAAGAACTGTAGGAGTACTAAATCCGGGGAAATTATTATTTTTCGGCAGGGTCATCTAAAATAAAAAGTCAAATTTAAAATGGTGGCCATTCCAATACGAGTGGGGATAGACCCCATGGGTGTTTTTGTTGATAAAATTAGGTGTATTTCACGCCTTTAGATTATCGCTAGTTCAAGACCAAATGCACTGTATAAAAGACAGGCAGCAAAAATTTCGTAGCGAGCTTCGTAGCTTCCTGTCAAAATATTATTAGCTACGAGAATTTCGTAGCTAATTTTCGTAGCACGATTATTTGTAAATGGATACGACCACCTGACAACTCCTGATTGAGTTGACTTATAAAGAAACTTGATAGGTATTTTTGAAGGTCCAATAAAAAAGACAGTCCAACCAAAATAAGCACGATCGCACGATCCATAAAAACCTACCTATATTTAATTTGGGAAACAATCGAAAAGATATTTTTCGTCAAAGTAAAAAATTTTTTTGTATCGTTCAATTTATCAAAATTATCTTCGTAAGGAACCCTGAGGCGGTAGACTTCATAATACCGAGTGACTCGGTAGCTCAGCCGTCAGAGCATTGGACCGGATATCCAAAGGTGGCGGGTTCGATTCCCGTCCGAGAATTGATCTGGTACGAGTCGTATTTTTTCTAGTATTTATTTAGTATTGTACCTATAAAAGTAGCATTGTAAATGCAAAAATCTCAAATTTAATAAGACTTCATAATGTCAACAAATTCTGTGAGTGTTGCTGCCATCGAGATAAGTTGCTGCAGTAATAATGGAGATAATGTTTGTATTGATACAAACATTATCTCCATTATTATGCTGCTATCTGACGTGACGTGCGTGCCCTTGATCGACCGGCATGCTAAACACAGACTACGCGAGGCCCCGGTGCTACTAAAACAAACTCTATTTGTATCACGAATAGAGCATAAAATTATTTGGTCTGTAACCAAATACATTTTGACAGGAGAAATCATGCAACGTAGTTTGTCGGCATTTGGCGTACGCAGCGTACGCCTTACTCGTTAAATATGTTCAATTCGTATAGATTGCTGGTGCAGTGCGTTACGAAATTACATGGATTTGAACAAATAAGGTGTGCTTCACAAGTTTTACCACAACTCTCATCCGTAAGTGAAGATTAGACACAAGGTTAATCACAATGTCATATCACAAACCCCGCGTTCCGAATCGCGCTCACAGCGCTGTTAGCGCGTATCCGACTAAATTAAATAGTCACAAAATATTACAAAAATAGGGTATTTGTATACCTACTTAATTTAATGGATTATACGCTAACAATGCTGTTGGCGTGATTTGGAACTAGGCAAAACAGTGAATAAACTTTGTCTCGTTTTCTTTAAGTGACATTTGCGCGATGTAAACTGCTGTTAATTTCCGTTTATTGATATTAAGCCTGGAATACACATGCTACTAAAAAAGCACGCTTGTTTGCTACTAGATAGTTTGCTCATTTATAGCATGCTCTCCGAGTGTGTACATTTGCTCATGAAAAAACGGACCTGAGAAGCATACTTATTACGAGCACACTTCTTTCTAGCACGTCTGAGATACACATGCTCATTAGAGCATTCAAAATGGACGTTTTTTTGCGGAATCGTGTGCGAAATAAATTAAATTCAGTTATGTTATCACTTTCAACATAATTAACAAATAAACTTTAATGAAAAGGAACAATAGACGAAGGAAAAGTAAGGAAGGTGCGGAACGGGTTTAGCAGTAGTAGAGTGCTATACTTTACAGGAAAAAAATTACAAGTTCATGTAAATTATTTCTCCCTCAGAAATACTCATGATTTTCTATTGAGTTTTTTACAAGTTGTAAGTTTTTTTACAAGTTTTGATTTTTCGATTAACGAAATCACTAATACAAGAGTGAAAAAATATTAGTTAAATAAACAAAAACATTTGTAGTCTTTAATTTAATGTGTTTTGAAAAAACGGATTTGTGGAATAATTATTATCAAGAAAATGATTGTTTTTAAAAAGTACAAGACTTGTAAGTTTTGATAAACAGGCCACAGGTCTTCCAGAAACATTCATAATTTCGGTAAAGAACTATAAAATTTAAAAATTTATCATTGCACCATCGCGAACTGCCTACACAAACAAATCAAGTAGCAAAACAATCTAGTAGCATGCTCGCATAGATCGCGTTCAGATTTGCTTTGGAGCCACCCCTCTCTCACCCCCACCTTACACCGTGTGCTAATTAGCACGAAAAATAGACCGGCTTGCGATTAAGTAGCGTGCTTAATCACAAGCATGCTCTTTTCGAATACACATACTAATTTTATGCAACTAAGTAGCATCTGCTCGAAACTAGCATGCTTTTGTGCTACTACGTAGCATGTGTATTCCAGCCTTTAAGCCTGGAATACACATGCTACTAAAAAAGCACGCTTGTTTGCTACTAGATAGTTTGCTCATTTATAGCATGCTCTCCGAGTGTGTACATTTGCTCATGAAAACACAGACCTGAGAAGCATACTTATTACGAGCATACTTCTTTCTAGCACGTCTGAGATACACATGCTCATAAGAGCATTCAAAATGGACGTTTTTTTTGTGGAATCGTGTGCGATATAAATTAAATTCAGTTATATTATCACTTTCAACATAATTAACAAATAAACTTTAATGAAAAGGAACAATAGACGAAGGAAAAGTAAGGAAGGTGCGGAACGGGTTTAGCAGTAGAGTGCTATACTTTACAGGAAAAAAATTACAAGTTCATGTAAATTATTTCTCCCTCAGAAATACTCATGATTTTCTATTGAGTTTTTTACAAGTTGTAAGTTTTTTTACAAGTTTTGATTTTTCGATTAACGAAATCACTAATACAAGAGTGAAAAAATATTAGTTAAATAAACAAAAACATTTGTAGTCTTTAATTTAATGTGTTTTGAAAAAACGGATTTGTGGAATAATTATTATCAAGAAAATGCTTGTTTTTAAAAAGTACAAGACTTGTAAGTTTTGATAAACAGGCCACAGGTCTTCCAGAAACATTCATAATTTCGGTAAAGAACTATAAAATTTAAAAATTTATCATTGCACCATCGCGAACTGCCTACACAAACAAATCAAGTAGCAAAACAATCTAGTAGCATGCTCGCATAGAACGCGTTCAGATTTGCTTTGGAGCCACCCCTCTCTCACCCCCACCTTACACCGTGTGCTAATTAGCACGAAAAATAGACCGGCTTGCGATTAAGTAGCGTGCTTAATCACAAGCATGCTCTTTTCGAATACACATGCTAATTTTATGCTACTAAGTAGCATCTGCTCGAAACTAGCATGCTTTTGTGCTACTACGTAGCATGTGTATTCCAGCCTTTAGGATGATAATATTATGTACCTCTTACCTAAGATGCGAACTTATTCATGAAGTATTCAATCTTCCATGAAATTTAAGCTGAATACTTGTCCCAATTTGTTTGGATTTTCAATCAACGTTTTGATTTGAATTAGTAACCGGTTTCGTGGTCCGTAGCAAGCATGGAAAAACAGAAAATGAAGCACAAGCATAGGTAATAATAACAATTCGGTAATTTGTTACCAAGATGCGTATTTGTACTATTTGTAAATTCTTACTAGTGGTTTTATCTAATCTACTGCTTCTGCGTAACATGACTAACAAATATTTAAAGGAATAAGTTATATCAATTCAATTTTATCAATACAGACACAGTTGTGGACCGTGACACGTTCTTTGAAATAAGTATATTATGTTATTAATACGACTAAGAATCATTTTTATTTTTGTAGGAAAAATATAATGTGAAAAGGAAAAATTTCGGGAAAGTTCAAACTACAGATGTAAATCACTTTCAATCAATCCTTGGCAAGGAGAGGGTGCTGACTGATGAAGACGAAGTCCTGCCCTTTAACATTGACTGGATAAAAAATTGTCGAGGTAATATAATCAGTCAGACCGACCCATGTCAGCTTATGAATTATATAAAAAAATCTCGTAGGTTTAGATTCTAATGTGAAAAGATGTAAATGATAGAAGTTATTGAAATTAACTTGCTATTGCAATCACAATCATAATGCATAATGGCAAAGGTTGACACTGTCGTCCTTAACAGTAACCGAGAAAAACCAATAGATAACTAAACAAAGAAATAAATTACACAAAGAAATAAATTATTTGTGTTCACCCCTTGGACGATTCGTCCAAAGTTCACCCAGAACTACAGAGACAGAGCGTTGCCGAAAAGCCATATCACAAATTGAGTTCACGTCAATAAAACTGCATAAATCTCTTGAAACTCTTTTAATTTATCCTAAGTTATCCCAACAAAATCAGAACTAACGTAGACTAAGTAAAGACAAAGAAACATATGAAAAAAGTAAGTCCGTTTTTTCCAGGACAATCGCAAGTTGTATTGAAGCCAAAAACAACACAAGAAGTGTCCCAAATTCTGTCTTACTGCAATGAGAAACGGCTAGCGGTGTGTCCCCAAGGAGGCAACACCGGACTGGTCGGTGGTTCTGTGCCCGTGCATGACGAAATTGTCATCAACCTGATGCTGATGAACAAAATCATCAGCTTGGACGAAATTTCAGGTCTGCATAATTACCTCTAAATTCAAGTTGAGGATTTGAGGACAAAAATGAACTACTTTACCCATCTTAATTTCAGGAGCATTGGTTTGCGAAGCGGGTTGTGTGCTAGAAAATTTGGATAACTATGTTCGCGACCATAACCTGATAATGCCCTTGGACCTGGGCGCTAAGGGGTCCTGCCAGATTGGAGGGAACGTGAGCACCAACGCCGGGGGACTCCGCCTGTTGCGGTACGGGAACCTGCACGGGTCCGTGCTAGGGCTTGAAGCCGTAAGTACAATGCCTATGAAAAACCCTAATTCAGTCGTAGCTTTGGATATAATTGATTCCTTGTGTAGACCCTACTGGCCCAGTATGACTGTTGGAACTTCAAATCATCGATATCCTTTTCCATTAAAACAGTCACCATGATTGTTATTTTAGATTTTAGGCATTCACAATGCTATTTTTTTATAATATATTAATATTTTCTAATATGTTAATTTATCAGTCATCATAAGTTGAGCCATCGTCACCCTCAGCCATTGTTGTTCCCACTGCTGGGTCTTATACCTTATTTTTGTTACTAAGGATAACCCTTATCATTCTAGCTAGACTGAATCGGTTGTGTAATTAAAATAAAGTCAATTACCTGCAAACAAAAAAAATCGACGCCCAGCATTTGCCCACAATGATTAGTCTTTTTCAGGTAAAAGCTGATGGAACAGTGATAGATTGCCTTCGAACCCTGAAGAAGGACAATACAGGATACCACTTGAAACACTTGTTCATGGGCTCTGAAGGGACATTGGGTATTGTGACCAAAGTGGCAATCAACTGCCCTGTGCTGCCAAAAGCGGTCACGCTTGGATTTTTTGGTAAGATTTTTAAGAGAGATTAGAGATCCATGTTTTACACAGGTTTCTTTACGGTACATGTTAATTTTCAGGTGCAAAAAGTTTCGAGAACGTCCTTGAGTTATATAAAAGTGCAAAATCGTCATTGGGCGAGATTCTGTCAGCTTTTGAAATGGCTGATAGCTTGGCGATAAGCCAAACTGTTGAAAATCTTCACCTTCCGTAAGTAAATTATTGAAAAATCACGGTCATTGTCATCTAAGGAATTGGGATTTAAAATAATTTTGTTATATTTGAAAAGTTGAAAACTAATAGTCAAAGGCTGATAAATCTAAAGAATATTTAGTAGGTACCTACTCTAGCGAAGGCTACATAAAAATGACCTACTTCCATAGACTTATTATATTACTACCTACTTCGAATGAATTCATTTGAATGATGTTATTTAATTTTATAATCTCGTAAATCCTTAAGTTAGTTTTGAAGAAATTGGCGGGCGATAGCTTGGAAGGTATTTTAAATTCACGAAACGCTAAGAATTTCACATTATTATAGATTATCGTAGCTACATAATTAGGTATACTCCTACATATTTTTTTTTTTTTTACAGAAATCCAATATCAGAATACCCATTCTACGTGTTAGTTGAAACCCACGGCAGCAACGACGCTCATGATGAAGAGAAATTAAGTAAATTCTTGAATAAAGAGATGGAAAGTGGACTGATATTAGATGGAACTGTCACTTCAGAACCTAATAAAATGCAGGTTAAGTCAATCTTCTAAGATTTTGAACTTATTTACTTGAAATAATACATAATAGGTATCATCTATCACAGACTTTTGCATTAAAGTATTACTACATCGGCCACGGCTTATAGCCATCGGCACTGTGACAGCATTATATTCTTAATTCTAGTTCTAAAGCTTTCGGTGTGGTTAATAGGGTGACATTATTTTGATTTTACGTTGTTTTTTATATGTATTTAGAACGATAAATTATTTGTTGCAGACAATCTGGAACCTAAGAGAGAGTATAGCGGCGTCAGGGCTGGTTCATGGTTACGTGTTCAAATACGACGTGTCTCTACCGCAGAAGAACTACTACGACATCGTCCCCACGTTGAGGCAGCGGCTGGGCGACAGAGCTCTAGCTGTGTACGGCTATGGACATATAGGTCAGTAGAAAAACAAAACATCATCAATATGAAAACAGTATTTCACTAAAAATAAATGGGTTACTCCCGAAACACTAACGAGGTTCTGATCGAATAAACGTCAAAAATCTGTTATTTTCATAGCCTTCTTCATTTCCAAGCCGTGAACATAAGTTTGGCAACGTCTGTTACTGTCAGTTCGTGGTCATGTCGTCCGCCAGTCTCCATACTAAATGTATGGGAATATTTCAATTTTAAGAGGTCGATATTTTTTTTCATAGTAATCGTGTGAGGTTTAAAATATGAAAATAATTTAGTTCTTTTATTGAAATGCTTTGTATATTAAACAATAAGAAAAATATCAATGTTAACCAGGAAAAAATGGCTGTCAAAGATGTCATCTTTTTTGTTGATTTTCTTCAGCAGGGAGTTGATTAACACGCCCTCTAGCAATAAATGATATATCATTAGAAAGGTCTTTTAAAGACAAATATTTGCTGTTAACATACTTAATATCAATTGTTAATACTTTTGGAGTTAAAGGTTATTAAAGTATAAAAGTGGTTTATTGTCTATGGGAGTTGATCTACCACACCTATAGAAATGAATGATATACCATAAGAAAGGTTTTTATATGATAAATATTTGCTGCAAACATACTTTCTATTAATTGTTAATAATTTCGGAGTTTTAGGTCATTAATGTTAAAAAAATTGGTCAAGTTTAGAGCGTTATAACTCTCAAAGTACTAATAGTTTACGATTATAGTACTACAATAAAGTGTTTTAAATTTAAATACCTTTCCAATGATGTAAGATTTATTGCTAGAGGAGGCTTAGATCAAAATGCTCATCGTACTAAAGGACCCCCGAAAAGTTCAAATAATTTGACTCAAACCTTATGTTCTAATAAATAAATAATAATAATAAATATAAAACTTCATTGAAATAATCTTACATCACAATTTACAACTAGTTTAATTATAGAAAATATAGGAAAAACAAATAATAAATAACTTTTAAAATAATTTTATACTATGTGCTTGACCATATGCGATGTTGCCGTTCTGCTCAACTTCAGGGCTTGGAAGATATAGAAGGCTATGGTTATTTTAGTAGGTACTACACGGTTGCCATGGTTTCGAATGTACTGTTTTGACGTTACTCGATACCAATTCGATCTCAAAACCTCGTTCGTGTTCGGGACCCCCCAGTTTTCCACTTCAGCGAACAAACTTTAATGTTTCTTCTCATATCTGAGTCTGTTACCCCTCAAAGATCCTGTGAAACTCAGTAATCTCAGACCTCTACGTAAAATTTAATATAAGTAGGTACTTGAATGTTGATCTATTGATTGTTCGTGTTTAAGTATCGAAAAACCGATAATCTCTCTCATTGTTTAACTTACATTCTTTCTTCTTTACAGGCGATGGAAATATTCACATAAACGTAGTAGTACCTGAATACAGTAAAGAAGTGGTATCACTCATAGAACCGTTTATATTCGAAGAAGTAAGTAAGCTGAAGGGTTCCATCAGCGCGGAACACGGCGTGGGGTTCCGTAAGCCGCAGTACATTCACTACAGCAAGGACCCCTCCGCGCTGGACCTGATGCGGGACCTCAAGCAACTCATGGACCCCAATGGAATACTCAACCCATACAAAGTTTTGCCTGAAGTGAAATAGACTAACATGACGAATAAAATCAGAGTACCTGTAGGTACTTATCTAAATGGCACAAACAGATATTGAAACTTGCAGTAATATCTCCTTGTATTGTATCGTATTCTGTAGTATTTCCTAGAATAATCTAGAATCATTTGTTTATGTACTTAGTACCTATACTCTTTGCTTTGACCACTATTCAAAACACCTGTCCTAACCAAGAACTTTAAATTCATTCTAAGAATGAATCTCTTGGTCCTAACCATCAATAAAAAGTTTGATTCTCGTCGTCATAAGATGATGGTAATGATAACATGATTTACAAATATTTTTAGGATGTTCATATAGGTATAAAAACGTAAAATTAAATTCATAAAAAGACTGACTGCAAATTCTTAAAATAAATCAATATCATAATTTAAAGACTGAAATAAAATAATATTATTTTTATAACACCGACTTTTATTCGTGTCCAAACAAACCGATACGTACATTATATACCATGCTTTTTTAACTTTCGCTCTTGCTTGTACGAGGGTTGATTGATAAGTCCATGACTTTGTAATGAATAAACCCTTTTTTCGGAATATTTGTTTTATTTCTATTATTTATCTTATTGTAGCTCTGCGAACAGTCCAACGAAGTTTCTACCTTTTTAACCCATTATTTTTTTCTTAATTTCATCGCCTGAAAACTGGTAACTGAAATGAGGGCCCATTTCAGACACCACCTTTTGGCTTGATGAAAATCTTTGCCCGCCAAGACATTTATTCATGTTTGGTAGTAGAAAAAATCTCAGTGGGTTGAATCTAGAGAAAAGGAAGGATTTGCATCTTCATTCGATGAGTTTTGATGTCATGAGTGCCGCCGAGAGGGTCGACGGGGTCATTAAGAAAAGTTAGAAGTCGCTTGAGCTTTTTGTTTCCAATAGTAATAATCATTTGCCGAATTTGAAAAAAAAAACTGAAAACAAAAACAGCTTAAAAATTAAATACCTCTAAAAAGCAAGAAATAATATTCGAATCATTCGTTACACAAATATCAATATTAATAAAACACGTCTATTGAAGTCGGGTGGGGCTGGAGGACAACTTCATTTTTTTCTTAAAGCCCCACCCGACTTCATTAGACGTGTTTTATTAATATTGATATGTGTAACGAATGATTCGAATATTATTTCTTGCTTTTTAGAGGTATTCAATTTTTAATCTGTTTTTGTTTTCAGTTTTTTGAAGCCGGTTTTTCTTTTTTTTTTAAAGCTTTTTTATTTTCAACTTTTTAGTGGTAGGTATGTAAGCGCAGCGTGTAAATATTTTTTTACTTTATATTATAATATTTTCAATGGTAAAATGCCCAGAACTCAATTTCCAAATTTACGCTGTTTGTTTTTGAGGAGTTCCGTTGTGTCATCGTAGTCCAAGTCTAGTCCAGAACGTTGCATCGCAAATGTTTTGGATTGCCATAAACTTACCAAAACCACTTTACTTATACTATTTGATTTTGAAGAGTTCCTTTATGTATCTTCGAAGTTCGAAGTCCAATAACAATGAAATTAAATTGTGACCACTCTTGAAGTATACCCTTTCAAATAAAAAAAGAATCATCTAAATCGGTTCATAAACAAAGAAGTTATGTCCGAAATTCCATAAAAACTCGTGCGATGGCGAGCTAAATAATTGATATTTTTCAGGATTATGAAAAAACTACTGGCCAGATCTCTGTAAAAAATTTATGGGACCACACACGAACTATAGGTATGTTCTTTGAGTTAAAAAAAGAATTGTACAAATCGGGTATGTAGTGTAAAGATACCTATACAAAAATAAATTATGAAAAAAGTATTTATCAATCCACCCTCGTAGGAATATCTGGATCTAGTTATATATGAACTGTTTAATTAAATCAATATTACTTATAATATTAATCATTCAAAGCAAACATGCCGGATAAACTTTAGTTATGTTGTGTAACACTTATTTGTTCGCTCCGTTCGACACACCGTTTTTGGATATTTGCATTTTTGTATTTTTTTAATAAGGTTAAAATATACTAAGTATATCAGAGTATAACCTAACCTAACCTATACTTATAACCAAAAAAACTTTGATTTATTTATTTATTTTGCAAACACAAACTTATAACTATCATTACAGGTACTATCTAACCCAATGCGATAGTTACAGCATTTTTGTTATGCCTACTTATAACACTTATAAGAAATTATCCACGCAGCTAATTTTGTGAATTCACTTAGAGAACTTATCTTCAGCATACTTATTACGATTAAAAAAATGAAAGTGACGCTGCGGTGAATTTTATTTAAAATTGTAATTCTAATACACAATTTTGTAAATTTTACAATGTCTAGTATTTTCCGACGGTATCATTATATTCCCTCATAGTCACTACTAGAAGTAGAAAGCAAAACTGCTAAAAGTGGCCGTTTTTTACACATTTTACTATCTACTTCTTACTTCTACGAATGACAGCGAGAGAAGAAAAATTCCACAAAAAGTTTTATTATAAGCCTTTTCTTTTAACAAGTTATTAAATAAAAAATTTTGAGGGCGCCACTTTCGGTCTTAAATGACAATTTTATATGATCATAAACAACAACATTTCTACTACTTTCCGAAAACCAAGAATCTTATATTATCCTTACTAATATCCTTAGCCTTACTATATATAATATAATATATAATATAATAATAATATAATATAATAATAATATAATATATAATATAATAATATAATATATAATCCTTACTAATATTATAAATGCGAAAGTCCGTTTGTTTGTTTGTTTGTTTGTTACGTCTTCACGTCTTAACTACAGAACCGATCGTGATGAAATTTTGCATACACGTTGTCAGGAGTACAGAGAAGGACATAGGGTACCTTTCATCCCGAAAAAAAGTGTTGTTCCCGAGGGATAGCAAAAAAACTTTCCACGCGGACGAAGTCGCGGGCGGCCGCTAGTATTAATATAAGATTGTTGTATGGAAAGTAGATTTTCAGGGGTGGAGAAAACTTGAGAAAAGGACATAATGGGATACCTTTCAACCAAGAAAAAAGCACTTTTCCCGAGAGGCAGAAAAAATAACTGTTCGTTCACGAAGTTCACGAGTTCACGAAGTCGCGGGCGGCCGTTAGTATAGACTATGTAAACAAACCGCTAGTATCAATTATCAAAAACATGTAGTTTGTCAGCGTTGGCTGCACGCAAAACACGTTCAATATGTTAAGTCCGTGTAGATTAATTGTGCAGTGTGTAAATAAATTACATGGATGTAACCAAATAAGGAGGGCTTCAAGAGTAGTACCACAACTTTCAGCTGTAAGTAACGTTAACCGACTAAACAAATAAACCGCTAATGTGCTTATCGTGTAATATTTACGATTACGAGTGCTATCTACAAATGTTAGGCTGCCATTACATGGTCATGCAAGCGTCAGTCAAATTCCATCAGTCATGAATTACGTTTGACTGATTGACTGATGGAAAGAACAAATCACATCATGCAACCATCAGTCACTACATTACACGGTAGGTTAATCGTCAGTCACAGCCCGTGACTGTGGTTAAACTGACAGCAAAACCTACCGTGTAATGGGTGCCTTAGAAGTATTATGTGATACGGGGGTTTTCTAAATTATGTACCGAAAAAATATGTGTACAAATAAAAAACATATCAGTGTAAGTGTACAGGGCTATTTGTAAAACACCAACAAGCTCACAGGAGTAGATTACTAACATCATGTAGTACCTACAACAACATTTGTTCTACGACATTCCCGAAAACAGATAAAAGAATATCGACTTTTTATACAAAACTAGATCAGCTGTTCGGGACATTTGTATTATATGATACGGGTTTTCTAAACTATCTACCGAAAAAAAGTGTGTACCTTCAAATAAAAACATATCAGTAAGTATAGTAAGTATAAACAATATTTTTTCGGAACAAAACAGTTATAAATAAATACTAGAAAATCACCCGTAGCACTTAGGAGGGCGGGACACGAACCCGCGCTCTGGGATTCGTTTTTCGCTGCAAACCTCCCGTATGAGGTGCCGTAGCAGAAAAATCGAATCACCCCCGTTGTACGGGTGAGTCGATTTTTCTTTTTATCTTAATAAAAACAAAGCATTGTGAAATGCAAATAATATTTAAATTTTGATAACGGTTTGATAGACTAAAAATTTACGTAAAAATAGGTAGGTAGCATAAGATGTACTTTTCCTAAGGAATGCAATCCCGATCTAGCGGGATCCCGATCTCGCGAGCTCCCGTGTAATTTTTCGGGATCAATCCCGAAGCATGACGAGATCCCGTTAGAGATTGACGGGATTGGGCGGTAATGGTCAGCGATTATGCACACTATCCGCTCGGGATGTTTAGTTTTGCTTGTGCAGTTGTAGTAATTGTTTTTTTCATAAATTACGCATTTTTTGTTGTTTATGTGAGTTAAATAAATATAAATGTAACTTTTGGACTCCTATAAGTAATAAGTCATTAGTAGTACCTTGAAATGCCGAAAAATAATCCAGATCAAGCGTACGAGGAGTTTAGCAGTCGTTTACCGGTATAGAGATATTTCAAGAAAGCCGTTAATAATTTAACTTCTCAGTGCAAACTATGTAAATCTATTCTCAAAACCTCATCCGGGTCTACAAAAGGTTTACACGTCCATTTTATGTCAATCCATAAAATCGACACAAAATTTAATGCGGGAGTCGGAAGAACATCAAGTACACCAGCCAGATAATGTATCACTAAGCCAGATAATGTGTAAATGTCTAAATCACCTACCTTCGATTATCACAAACAAGCAGTTTTAATCGTATTCAGTAATGTGATTTTTTTTCCTAACTAGACGAGATCCCGAAAATTTCGGGATCCCGCGGGATTGACATTTCTAATCCCGAGGGATCTCGACTTTACGATCTCGAGTCGGGATTGCATTCCCTAACTTTTCCACTTGCTTTTACTCATCAGTTGAAAAAGTCGTAGTGATAAGTAGGTAAATATTGTAATAACACAGAATACATAGTACGTAATAATTATCTCCAATGTATCGTCAGTAGTTATGTAACGTAGTACTTATATATAATTTACATACACATAAGTGCTGATAAAAAGTAAACATTTGTCTTTATTATTATATTTACTCGCTGCTCTATCATTTCAACGAATGAATTTTAAACTGCTGAGCTGAGTGAGAAGCTCTGTGGAGAAACAAACTAGCGACCCGCCCTCGCTTCGCTTCGGTGTAGTGTGGAATTTGACGCCATGTATTATACATATGAACCTTCACCTTGAATCACTCTATCTATTAAAAAACGGCAACAAAATCCGTTGCGTAGTTTTAAAGATCTAAGCATAATAGAGACAGACAGCGAGAAGCGATTAATGATTTTGCTGCAATGCTACGTTTGTATTACGTACATTTTTATTACGTAAATTCTTGTAGGAAAAATACAACGTGAAAAGGAAAAACTTCGCAAATGTTCAGTCTACAGACGTAAGCTACTTTACATCAATCCTTGGCAAGGAAAGGGTGCTGACTGACAGTGACGAGGTGTTACCTTATAACATCGACTGGATAAGAAATTGCCGAGGTTAGTAAAGGTAAAAAAAGTTTTGAAACATTGAGAACTTGAAAATCAAACAATAACAATTTCGGGCACAAGAATCCTCTCTATTAGTAGTTAATATTCATCGAGCTATTTACACAAAAAAATACCCTCTGCCCAAGGCTTTAAATTACACATCATCATATCAGACGCACGACACCCACT
This sequence comes from Agriphila tristella, assembly GCA_928269145.1. NCBI lineage: Eukaryota > Metazoa > Arthropoda > Insecta > Lepidoptera > Crambidae > Agriphila > Agriphila tristella. The sequence goes on along the minus strand of OV743436.1, from coordinate 19,966,892 downwards.
GCTGGGTATAGGCCTCCCCTAAGGATCTCCACGACCACGGACGTATATAAGGGGGGGGTTTTGGGGGTCCGGACCCCCCCCCCCATTCATATCCATCTTACTTGTCCAACAGAAAAAAAAATACATGCACCGCGCCGATTGTAGAAAACGATAGAAGCTTAGTCCGCCGCAGGGTGTATCTCGAGATATTATACGACACTCAAAGCGGAGTAAATTGTTAGTAATTTTAACTTCTTTAAAAGTGTTATAGACAACTTTGCGGTAGAATGCATTTTTTTGAAGTTGTAACCCAAAAACTGAAATAAGTTGAGGTTTTTCGATCACTACGAAGTTAGCACAGGTCTTTCAAGGTTTCAGGTCAAGCAGGGGCGACCGCCCGGGGCCCCTTTTATATCCCCAGCCGCACACCTTTACAGTTTACCTTTAAACAGTCCTACAATTACTATCGTAAATTCCCTTTTAGCGACAAAATCGTTATGGTGGCAAAACATGATCACAACAACTTGGCAATATCTCGTCGAAACTTCATCGCTCGCTACCATGTGCCATTTAAGATTTGGACATTGTAAAATCCAGGAGCGGCCCTAAGGCGGTGCAAGCGGTGCCACTGCACTGGGCGCCCTTGTGTGTGGGGCGTTGAAAACGCCCGACAACCGGTCAACTATCAATCGTATTGTTGCCTGGTGACAAGCGACGACGCGACGAATGAAACTAACCAAAAATCGCATTGCGCGGCCATTTTTAGTGTAAACAAGCAAGATTAGTGGATTAACCGACTAAAAATCGCGCAGCGCAGCTGTTTTTTACTATAAACAAGCAAGATTAGTCGATGAAATTGACTAAAAATCACGCTGCGCGGCGGTTTTTTACTGTAATAAGTAAAATTACAAGATTAGAAGATGAAACTGATTAAAAATTGCGCTGCGCGGCCGTAATTTTTTTGCTATAACAAGCAAGATTACAAGTATAGTAGGTGAAACTGACTAAAAATCGCGCTGCGCGGCAGTTTTTTTACTGTAATAAGTAAAATTACAAGATTAGTAGATGAAACCGATTAAAAATTGCGCTGCGCGGCCGTTATTTTTTTTTTGCTATAAACAAGCAAGATTACAAGATCAGTAGGTGAAACTGACTAAAAATCGCGCTGCGCGGCCATTTTTTAACTAACAGGCAAAATTTAAAATCTTGGAATCGCAGATAGGGGGCGCCTCGTGGTGTCCTTACCAGAGATTGGTTTGACGGAGGGTGTCAGGACCCGGGTGAGCCGGACAGGGGCTAGGATCGTCGAAGTTCCCGACTCCAGTGGTAAGAAGGCGGATGTTCTCGCGGAGAAACTCAACACAGCGCTTGCTGGTCTGGCCCGAGTAGGACGGCCAGAGAAGACGGCGGACCTGCTCATAACAGGTCTTGACGAGTCTGTCCGAAAGGAAGAGGTGCTGCGCGCTGTGGCAGAGAAGGCTGAATGCGATCCGGGGATTATCTTAGCCCAGGACATAAAGATGGGTCCGAATGGCAGAGGACGAATGTTGCTGCGTTGTCCAATGGTGGCGGCAAAGGCAATCGCAAGAGGAGGAAGGATAACGGTCGGCTGGAGTACCCCCAGGGTTAAGGCCCTGGCCCCCCTTCCGTTAAGATGCTTCCGCTGCATGGGGGTGGGGCACACCAAGCCAAGGTGCCCCTCAGAAGTCGACCGAAGCACTTTGTGTTTTAGGTGTGGGCGGCCAGGGCACTTAACTTATTGCAGTGCGGAAATCAAATGCGCTCTCTGCGCAGACGGCGGTCGATCTCATGACCATGTGATGGGCAGCGTGAAGTGCGTCCCTCCAGCAATCAAGGGTACCCGCCCCGAGTTTGGAGGACTTATTGCAGCCGAGGCTCAAAGGCCCACAGAGGAGACGTCCATGGAGACGTCCCCAATACCGGTAGCCGAGGAGACGGCGATGCTGCCGCCAGGGGCACAGCCCCAGACCTCTCTTCACTCATCTCCAAGGAGAAGAGATCGGGATGGTCACGAGGAGGGGGGGAGGTAATGTCCCCCTTTCAGGGCCAAGCGGGCAGTGGGTGGTGAACCACTGCTCGCCTTGCACGGCCCTGAAGAGAGGGGGGGAATGGCCAAACTTGCCCGGCCATTCCCCATCGGAGGAGGCCCGGATGCGGGCAGGCCGCGTTAGCCGTTGTGGGGAATGCCTCCACGGTCCCACACACAGCCCTTTGGTTGTCGGCGTAGCGGCGAGAGGGCAGGTGCCGGGGTTTTTTAGTGGGTATTCCCTCCTCCTGGGATTCCATCGGGCTTTGACCTGGTGGAATTACGGGAGGCAGTCGTGGAGGGAGCCGCAACGTTGAATGTTGCGGTCCCCTCCTGGCGAGTCCCACATGCCCCCTTCCCGATCACCGGCGGGAAGGGAAGCGCGTAAATGCGTTTTTCCTCGGCATATAAAAAAATAAAAAAAAATAAAAGGGGGCGCCTCGTAGAAATGTCGCCCAGGACACTTGTAGTGCTAAAACCGGCACTGGCAGGCAATGTTTAATTTGTAAATGATAGATTATTGGCGTTAGAGCACTGTTTTTTTGCGTTGAGGACCCCCCCCCTTGTCAAAGCTATAGCTACGTCCGTGTCCACGACGATCGGTCCCGCGCTGCCTGCATCCACTGGCTTCCCGCGACCTTCACCATATCGTCGGTCCACCTTGTCGGGGGCCTACCCACGGAGCGTCGTCCGGTGCGCGGTCGCCATTCCAGAACCTTTCCGCCCCAACGGCCATCGGTTCTTCTCGCTATGTGTCCCGCCCATTGCCACTTCAGCTGAGCAATCCTTCGAGCGATGTCGGTTACTTTAGTTCTCCTGCGGATATCCTCGTTTCTGATTCGATCACGTAGGGAAACACCGAGCATATCTCTCTCCATTGCACGCTGGGTGACCTTGAGCCTCCTTATGAGACCCATAGTTAGCGACCACGTTTCACTGCCGTAAGTCATCACTGGCAACACACAATTTAAATTAAATTACACATTAAAATATAATTGCTGCTTTGTCGAACAGAAATACGCAAAAAGACGTTAGGAGATATTTTATTTTTTTCAGGCCAATCGCAAGTAGTGTTAAAGCCAAAGACAACACAAGAAGTATCCCAAATTCTGTCTTACTGCAATGAGAAGCGGTTAGCCGTGTGTCCCCAAGGAGGAAACACCGGACTGGTCGGTGGTTCTGTGCCCGTGCATGACGAAATTGTCATCAACCTGATGCTGATGAACAAAATCATCAGCTTGGATGACATATCAGGTTTGCAAAATTATCTCCAAAAAGTTAAGGATTCGAGATAAAATTAACTGTCTTATTACCCATCTTTTCAGGAGCATTGGTTTGTGAAGCGGGTTGTGTGCTAGAAAATTTGGATAACTATGTTCGCGACCATAACCTGATAATGCCCTTGGACCTAGGCGCTAAGGGGTCCTGCCAGATTGGAGGGAACGTGAGCACCAATGCCGGGGGTCTCCGCCTGCTGCGGTACGGGAACCTGCACGGGTCCGTGCTAGGGCTTGAAGCCGTAAGTACTTACTAATCGGCCACAGAAAGACTTTAGTACCTTTCGAGATATTTTTTGCATGCCTATTGTAAAGCTGCAACTCATGAACAAGCTTTCAAGTGGTGTATTAAGGTAGCAGCTATTTTTGAGGCCAAATGTTCTATTATAACTAGAATTATAATATGGTAGGTGGTCACCTAAGTTCGCATAAAGATTTGTAGCTTAAATTATTTTCGTAGGCATCTCCTTCAAGACGCACATTACGTACCTATGTCATTCTGAAATCACAACTATTTTTATAACATATTCCATTAATTTACATTAATTTTATAGCAGATCCCCTAACTCTACTTTTGATCGTGCATGGTGTTCTAAGAATTTCTCTTTTCGGAATGAAGTTTTGCTTAAGTTTTCAAATTTTTCATTTTTTTTATTTAGGTCAAAGCAGCTGATGGTACAGTGGTAGATTGCCTCCGAACTCTGAAGAAGGATAACACAGGATACCACTTGAAGCATTTGTTCATAGGCTCCGAAGGGACCCTGGGCGTGGTCACCAAGGTGGCAATCAACTGCGCTGTGCTGCCTAAAGCAGTCACTCTTGGATTTTTTGGTACGTTTTGCCATAGTTATATCCTTGTCATTTAATTAACAAAACAAACTAATAAATAACCATTTAGGTATTTCGTGTATTTAGTTTTGACGACCACTTCATGTGCTTGCAAAAGCCTTAAACTAAATGCTAAGGGCCTGTTTCATCAGTGTCCGGATATATTTCAGTTATCTAATAATGATAGATAATTTTAAAACAAATTCGGTTGGTTCCATTTTAAAAATTAAATCAAAATATAGATAGGTCGAACCTGTAGGTACTGAGTGTACTGTACTGTACATGCCCTTAATAAATTGTTTCTCCGAGTTATTTACTGGTGGTTTTCAGGCACAAAAAGTTTCGAAAACATCCTAGAGCTGTATAAGAGCGCCAAATCGTCGTTGGGCGAGATTTTATCGGCTTTTGAAATGGCTGACAACGTGGCCATCAGCGAGACTGTGAATAATGTCCATCTTCCGTAAGTTGCATTACCTATCTATAGCCAATTATAAACTTAAGGGGAAAGTAATTTACATACTAAAAATTATCGAAATTATTGACAATTTTATCGTTTTTATTTAATAACAGCTAATTACTGAACTATTCTTTTTGGAAAACTGACAATCACAAAACTAGAGAACTATATAGTTAGGTTTCTTTTTATTATACCTAGTTTCAAAATTATACTTAGGTTTATTATTGGTTGGCACATCAGTGAAAAACTACAAAATTGGAGGTCATTTTACGATTTTTTTTTATCGAGAAAATTTTTAGCTACCATGTTTCTGTCAGTCACAAAACTGAGTAAGTGCTAAGTACTTAAGTACCTAATCTTCTTTCTACATAATTTTGGGACCGATAAATCAAATTGTGTGAAATCTTTGTTCAAAAATGTGTATTTTAGCATTGTGCGGCCCCTTAAGATGTCAATTAGAAATAAAATCAAATGTTACAGAAACCCAATATCAGAGTACCCTTTCTACGTGATAGTAGAAACCCACGGCAGCAACGACGCACATGACGAAGAAAAATTAAGTAAATTTTTGAATAAGGGGATGGAAAGTGGACTCATATTAGATGGAACTGTCACATCTGACCCTAACAAAATGCAGGTATTTAACTTTTTATAAAATGAGACAAATAAATCTAATGTAAGGTACCTAAGTAAGTAAGAGTCTTATACAGTCAAGACTACAATTCTCTGGAATAGCCTACCGAGTGAAGTCCGCCACTCGGAATCCCTTGCTACTTTTAGGAAAAATTGCACGCAAACCTCCTAACCAAATCTTAGTTTGCAACAACTATTATGTATGTGTATGTTTATGTAGTGTATTTATATTGTATATTTTTATTTATGTAATTTATATATTGTTTCCTGTGTAAAATGTAATATTCTGTGTATTGTAAGTATGTTGCTGGCACACTGCCTCTTTTAATAAATAGTTATCCTTTGTAACTAAGGTTTGCCTGGAAGAGATCGCTTCCAGCGATAAGGCCGCCTTTGCCCACTATAGTTTTTAATGTTTTATTTTTAACTATTCCTGTAATGTGAGAGCAATAAAGTCTATCTAAGTAAGAAATTAGGTAGGAACTACCGAGCAACAAATAAACCCCGAACTACCATGGACGAACAACTTGACCCAGACTCATACTCGGTTCCCACACACATATTTCTTATTGGATATAGGTATAGAGAGCAGGAGGTGCGCAATAATCCAACACACGGTCCCAATGTGAATTTGTGGGTGTTAACGACTGCAGATGCTGCTAGATCCAACGGTTTACCATGTCAGTCATCCAAAGCATGGAGGAACTCAAGACAGTACATTTTTGGTCCGATGATAGACCGAAGCTACTGCGAACGTGATTCTCATTAATTTTTTGCTTATTTGATTGATTTCTTCCAGACCATTTGGAACTTAAGAGAGGGCATAGCATCATCAGGTCTCGTCCGCGGTTATTATTTAACATACGACGTGTCTCTACCGCAAACACACTACTACGAAATCGTCCCAAAGTTAAGGCAGCGGATAGGCAACAAGGCGGTTGCGGTTTACGGGTTTGGACATATAGGTCAGTGGAACCATCTCACCATCTGTAGCTAATAATGACATTATATTTTTATCAATACTTCTAGTTTCTGCTGAATAGGTAATATTTTTGAGGTAGCAAGTCATCATTAAGTGTTCTGATATTATACAATTTTATTATTATACAATTACTACAAACTACTCTCAAATGCGATTATGATTTTGTAAATCATAATTTTGTAGCATTAGTATGGTAACATTTTTTAATTTTAATATTACCAAGCTTAAATTTTGTCTACAAACTACCCTCAAATGCTACAAAATCATACCAAATTATGATAAAAAATTAATCTATGATGTTCCTAGATCTGACGTGGCTCCTCATTCCAAACATTTAGATTGAGGAGCCAAGTTAATATTAAAGAGGATGAGAATGATATGAATGTAGGTACAATCAACAGCACCTAGTGAATTTATTCAAGTTTTGAGATGGGGCGGGATTTATCGGAAAAGCAAGTCAATTGCAAGTCCTTAGGACTTTGGTTATTTGCAGTTGGCTAAATTTTTTAACCTCTAGGGGGGGGCAGCGGTCCCCCCCTGCCCACCCCTGGCGACGCCCTTGTAGGTGACCCAGGAGACGACCCCTATTTTTCAGGGGACAAATTATCCCCCCTGGGTCACCTGTTTTTTATAAACAATTGAATATTTTTGTACTTATGACAATTTACACACGGGCCACGAACGGGTCGATTTTTCCTTACTTTAAAAAGTTGATTCACCCAATCGAGGATAAACCCTACAAAATGTTTCTAAATTAATTTCATTAAAATACGAAAAGTGGCTCCTCAATCCATACGGACATTTAGTCCTACGCGTACGCAAAAAAAAACCGCAAATCGATGTACAGCAAAGCCCTTTGGTACACGTATACTTGACTATTTTTAAGAACTGCGGGTCCAAAATTTTGTTTTCACCTCAAGTATACGTGTACGAAACGGCTACACTGTACATCGATTTGCGGTATTCCATTGATGTCGCGTAGCCAGAGAAAAATTACCTTCGATAATACTAAACGTTTTCGTTTTTGCTGAGTGTATAGATTATGTGCATTGTGAGCTATTGTTGAAAAGTTAGAAGTTTTGTGCCGGTGCTTTAGGTATAGTTTAGGTATTTCGTAATATTTCGTTTAACGTAATATATATAAAATTAAAGTTTGAAATGTTGATTGTTTCATAATAAGAACTATGTTATCTTCATGTTGTAAAATATTTAGAAAATTATTATGTGTGGAAGTGCGTAAATCACAAAATCACTCTTTTGTTTTCGAATAAAATATTAAAATTTCTGAAATCTTATTTTAAGACTTTCAGTAGTTAGATATACCAGTTCAACAAAGTTTAGAAAGTTAAGTGGTGTGCTTCTTTGATATTTTCATTTTTCCTTTATAACATACGGAATAATGAATTAAAAATTGATAAGATCGCTCTTACAATACCTTTTCAATGCACTTATATACTACACAAAAAATTAGAAACATACATAATGTGGGTTTTGTTTAAATTACGGATAAATTATTGCGCTAAAATACGAATTATACAGGATGCGCGAGCGGGTGCATGCAGGGGCCGCTGACTGCCACGCGGCGCGCGGGCGGGCGCGGGGCCACAAACAATAAGCTACTCTCGTTGCATGGCATTAAAGTACAATTTCAAATTTCACAGCGCTGCGTGCCTGATATTACAAGCACCTACGAAACGCCACTCTTTTTGTCGCGTAATCGATGAAATTACACAGAATACTTATAAAATAAAATAAAGCTACCTACCTACTAAATAAGCTGATCATAATTGTTTTTCTAAGGTAGTTTGGCGAATCAACTTTTAAGGCACTCCTTTCAGAGCATTTTAAAACAGAAAACAAAAATAAATTTAATTGAATTTACAAGAATTTATATTCGAATTTATATCATTTATCTAATTTTTAGATTTTAAAGGTGGCCACGAATGGCCACGATGTTTGACGTTTAGTTTTTGAGATTTTTGAGAATAACAAAAGATCGTCTTAAAAATGTCCCCTCTGTTACCTATTTTGTGTTTTTTTGTGAATGAAAATGATACTTCTAAGAAAATCAGATACCGTAAACTGCTGCAACTTTGCACGAAATTTAAGGTTTTTTTTTTATATCTCTTCCAAGTATTTATTATCTGTGTCCATTTTTACATTAGCGCGCGAATTGGAGATGTATGCCATATATCTTAAGGTTCATAACGCCGAAACGGCTGTTAGATTGATCTACAGAAACCGTCAAAGTCGTAGGCAAAGTTGTGATAAAATATCCCAACTTTGCCTAGAAGATTATAAGCAAAAATACGAGCCGCATTTAAAAACTGGTCTTAATTATAGAGCCATACAAATTGCGTTACCATCGAGATGTGCATGGATTACCACATATAAGCATCAATATTTTTTTCTGGCAAGCAGGCGAAGTTGGGCACAAGCAGGCAAACTTTGAGCAGTATCAGTAAATATTTCCATAGTAAATTTGTAGCATACTACGGGTTGCCAACTTGCCACAAATAGAAAAACACAAAATTTAAAAGACTTACTATAATTTCAATAAAAATGGGTAAATCCGGACGTAAACAAACTAAATTCACAGGACTAAACTAATTTCATTTGATTTGTTTTAATTTTTTTATTTTGAATTTATTATTTTCTTTTGAATTTATTTTTTTATAACTATTAAACCTTTAAACATTTATAATTACTTTTGTAAGATTGTTTTCTATTTTTATAGCTGTATATCTTTTTATTTAATAACTAAACAAAGTAAACATAGTCTGCCTTCAAACCGCTTTACTGTCGTTGAGTAAGTAGTGGCAACCCTAGGGCTAGGCAAACTTGAGTCACTAATGCTCGAGAAGCCTTTTACAACATTGCCTACCGTGGTTCTAGCCGTAAATGATTGACATTAACAAGAAAAACCCTTATAAATAGGAGTAACAGCATATTTGCTTACCCTATAAATACTAAGAGAGCTGAAATTCTCGATTTTTCCAAGGAAAAACTAAAAGTTTGCGACCGTTGACAGCTGACAGACAAAAAAGTAACGGTGTTGCCACTTTGAATCATTGACCGAGTGAGCACGAGCTTTTCAAAATGACGGAGAAATATTAAAAAAACATTTTTCAGTCCGGCTTTTCGGTGTTTTCTGTTTTCCTCTACAGGTCGCATTTTTGAACCGATTCTCGTGAAATTTTGTAAGCAGATTTGAAAATTACATAGATTTTTTTTGTCAAGCCAGTTTTTAATTTTTTTTTTAAATGGCGGAGATAATTAAAGAAAAGCTTATTTCAGTCCAAATTTCCGGCGCTGTATGTTCTCCTCTACAGGTCGCATTTCTCAACCGATCCCTGTAAAATTTTGTGAGCATGTTTGTTAATTATATAGAATTTTTTTGTCGAGCCAGATTTTTAAAATTTTTTTAAAATGGCGGAGATATGTTAAAAAAACAGATTTTACGGCTTTCCAGCGCTGTCTATTCTCCTCTACAGGTCGCATTTCTCAACAGATTCTCGTGAACTTTTGTGAGCAGTTTTGAAAATGATGTAGATTTTTTTCGTCACGCCACTTTTTTGATTTTTTCAAAAATGGCGGAGATATGTAAAAAAAAACATATTTTAGTCCAGCTTTCCGGCTTTGTCTTTTCATCTCTACAGGTCGCATGTCTCAACCGATTACCGTGAAATTTTGTGGGCATGTTCAAAAATGATATAGATTATTTTAAATAGAGCCAGTTTTTCAAAATTTTTTGAAATGGCGGAGATATGTAAAAAAAAAACAGTCCGGCTTTCTGGCGCTGGATGTTCTCCTCTACAGGTCGCATTTTTAACCGATTCTCGTGAAATTTTGTGATCAGGTTCGTAAATAATACAGATTTTTTTGTCACGCCAGTTTTTTTATTTTTTTTTAATGGCAGAGATACGTAAAAATCATATTTCAGTCCGACTTTCCAGCTGTCTGTTTTCCCCTACACTACAGGTCGCATTTCTCAACCGATTATCGTGAAATTTTGTGAGCAGGTTCGATAATTATATAGAATTTTTATTCAAGCCACTTTTTAGAAATTTTCCAAAAAATCACCTATTTTGAAAAATGGTAAAAATTAGAAGTGCCATCTAGCTGCAAATATACATACCAAATAATATACCAAACAGCACGAACCCACTATGTGCTTCGAAAAGCTCGTGAGCAGTGTGGGAAAAAGGGGTGGCGACATCTTTTAGATTATTTTTTAAACAACATACAATTCGAGCTATTTTTTAACGCGAGGTCTACAGCTCACGGAGCCACTATAAGTAATGAAATGGGTTGCTAATAAAACGAAGGTATTTCTCTCATTATCAAAAGTAAAAAATAGATGGCGGTTATGAAGTAATGTTAGTTTTACTAGATTAGGCAAAATTGAAGCTTAGGGGCAATCTTGCAGCAGTTTACGTTACTTACATTTAGTATTTAATACAACAAGAAAGTATCCTATCAAAATAATGTATCTATGTTTATAGTAATAGTTTCTAAGATTTACATGATTTTAACTCCACTGCGTTACTTTGACATAAATGTATGTTAAACTTTAAAATAATTTGATATTAAACAGCCACGAAACTTACGTCTATGTCAGGCAGTACCTTTCTTTTCTTTATACATATTACGTTCACTGTATTGTTTACAAGTATAATTGAATTGTATAAATTATTTATACATAAAAACCTTCGATCAAGTATATCCTAGATAACGCTTACGAACTAAAACAGTATGCAAACATGGCACCTCAATAGCGTCCCACTTACAAACTTGGCGCTTATTTTGTACATGATCACCTCTTATTTTGTACAAACTCACATTTTATATCACTTATTTTGCACAAAATAAGCTTATTTTTTACCAAAATACATCTTTTATCACTTACTTTGTGCAAAATAAGCACCCAGTTTGTAGTGGGACGCTATTTGAGGTGCCATTTTTGAGACTCTGACCGGACATCTAGGGTATTCTTGATCAAAGATAAAAGTAATCAAAAATTAGGGGACACCAGGGTAACACTAGAGAATATAGTAACTCCAGAGAAAAGAAAATAATTAGAGAATACTAGCTTCCGCCCGCGACTTCGTCCGCGTGGACATCCGAGAAAATCCTAAGGGTACCTTTAACCAGGATACGAAGTATTCTATGTTCTAACGTCCTGCCTCGCTAGGCAGTACGCTTGGTGTGGACGTACCTCGCTTGCAGGCAGGGCGTTTGCCACTTGCGCGTGAGGATGCGGCCCGACATCGCACTCGGTCGCTATAGTACGCGCTTACCAGCCAGAGGCCTGCTGCGCGCAAGGCACGTTCACACCAAGCGGGCTACCTAGCAAGGCAGGATATTAAACTTTTTATCCAGGTTAAAGGTTCCCTAAGGATTTTCTCGAATGTCCACGCGAATGAAGTCGCGGGCGGAAGCTAGTAGTATAAAATAATATAAAACTTAGAAAGCGGGCTTAGATTTTACTGCATTCACGTGCATTTTTTTTCTGAGAAATTACAAAAGACAGACCCCAAAACTCGACACTTTATTGTTTACTTTTAAGCTATTGACCATTTTAACGTGCCATATGTGGGAACACCAGGTCCAGGTAGTCGTCGTTCTAACAGTATAGTTCCCAAAAGATATTGTTACAACGAATTCATCGTAAACTCTTCTTAAAAACTTAAAAGTCGTATATCTTTTGATTGAGTGAACCGATTGCGATGAGATAAAAACTAAATTACTTCGCAAAATACATAGTATATTTCTATGTAAACATCATTACGATTGAGTTAGCGCTTTTTAAGTTATTAGCGCACAAACATACAGATAAACAGACAAACAGATAAACAGATAAAAAGGAGACAACGCTAACGGCGTCAGAAGAGATGAGCGCTACGCGATAGAAAGAGAGAAAACTTCTAGGTGAATATAACTGTAGGCGCTGTAGCGGTGTGCGATCTGAATTGCGCCTTATTGAGTCGTAGCAAGAGTCGCTATTTAATTAAATGATGTTGCAGAATGCGGCTTCTGTACTTGTACTATTATGTATTCTGTGACGAAGTGCACGTTTTTTAGGTGAGTGTTAAACTTTTAGTTTTTCCTTGGAAAAATCGAGAATTTCAGCTCTCTTAGTATTTACGGGGTAAGCAAATATGCTGTTACTCCTATTTATAAGGGTTTTCCTTGTTAATGTCAATCATTTACGGCTAGAACCACGGTAGGCAATGTTGTAAAAGGCTTCTCGGGCATTAGTGACTCAAGTTTGCCTAGCCCTAGGGTTGTCACTACTTACTCAACGACAGTAAAGCGGTTTGGAGGCAGACTATGTTTACTTTGTTTAGTTATTAAATAAAAAGATATACAGCTATAAAAATAGAAAACAATCTTACAAAAGTAATTATAAATGTTTAAAGGTTTAATAGTTATAAAAAAATAAATTCAAAAGAAAATAATAAATTCAAAATAAAGAAATTAAAACAAATCAAATCAAATTAGTTTAGTCCTGTGAATTTTGTTGGTTTACGTCCGGATTTACCCATTTTTATTGAAATTATAGTAAGTCTTTTAAATTTTGTGTTTTTCTATTTGTGGCAAGTTGGCAACCCGTAGTATGCTACAAATTTACTATGGAAATATTTACTGATACTGCTTAAAGTTTGCCTGCTTGTGCCCAACTTCGCCTGCTTGCCAGAAAAAAATATTGATGCTTATATGTGGTAATCCATGCACATCTCGATGGTAACGCAATTTGTATGGCTCTATAATTAAGACCAGTTTTTAAATGTGGCTCGTATTTTTGCTTATAATCTTCTAGGCAAAGTTGGGATATTTTATCACAACTTTGCCTACTACTTTGACGGTTTCTGGAGATCAATCTAACAGCCGTTTCGGCGTTATGAACCTTAAGATATATGGCATACATCTCCAATTCGCGCCTTAATGTAAAAATGGACACAGATAATAAATACTTGAAGAGATATTTAAAAAAAACCTTAAATTTCGTGCAAAGATGCAGCAGTTTACGGTATTGATCAAAGTGTTTAAACCAACTAACTTGTCTTATTTATCGATGTAGCTGCCTACATCTGTGGCTAATTTCATAAAATTACTGTCGTCTTTTAGGGCCTTCTATTTTGTGGCAATTGTATAAATTAGGTAGGTAGGTACATTAGTTAGAGAGCTAGGTAGATTAGAGTCGCACTATCCATACTTAATATTATAAATGCCAAAGTCTGTTTGTTTGTTTGTTACGCCTTCGCGTCATGAATACTGAACCGATCATCATGAAATTTAACATACACGTTGCCAGGGGTATAGAAAAGGAGATAGGGTTTTATCCCGAAAAAAGTATGGTTCCCGAGGGATAGCAAAAAAACTCAACGCAGACGAAGTCGCGGGCGGCCACTAGTGGAATCATAATAATATCATTTCGGGATAAGAGATAGGTCAGATAGGAGTCGACACGTCTTGTAAGTAGCCGAGCGTACAACTTGTAAGTAAGTAGGTAGCTGTAGGTAGTGTAGGTACCTTCATACACTTCGCGCGCGAGCATAAAGGTGGTGAGTTGGCGACTGACCTGTAACATTTCATCATAACGTAACGTTACGTTACGACGAAATGTTACAGATAAGTCGCCACCTTAATAATAATTTATTCTTATTTATGGCGCGAGTGGGCCTGGAGCCCTATTTTTTTTTTGAATCACTCGACTGGCGCCGAGCGCTCTTTTCTATTGATTTTCGTTCGACATTTGACTCAAATGTATGGGATGTCGAACGAAAATCAGTAGAAACGAGCGCTCGACACTAGTCGAGCGATTCAAAAAGCGGCACCGGACCGGCGCGGGCGGCCTGTAGCGACAATCTATATATCGACGGTTGAAAGGCTAATTGGTCTAAGCGACATTTTTTGCGATATTGAGTTATATACATATTCGGAATCAGCAAATTTTTCTCCGTCGTTTGAGCCAGGTTTCGAATTTTTCTGACTACTTTTTTGGCGCTTAACACCCACAGCAAAACAGGCCTCATTTCTAAGCTCATTGATCTATACGACACAAAATTAGACCAATTTGAGGACTCGATGACTTAAGCTGTTTTGATCTTTCGAACTTTTATAAAGTGTGTCGATTATGTCATTTGGCTTTTTTGCCATGTTTGTGGTTTTGTCGTTTGGCCTATTTTGCATTACACCAAAACGATAAGCTAATGTCGCTTGGACCATTTTGCAACGAATTATATTAATTGACTATGTCGTTTGACCCATTTAGCCTCTATTAAGGACAATGAGTAGTAGTAGTTGTAGTATAAAATTGTATGAATTTATTATTGCATAACAGCCTCAAAATATTTTATGAATAATTTGAGTTATGCAACTTCAAAATTATCTTATGAACGTTGCTGAATAATGATGACCTTAAGTATTAATAAATCTACTATAACCCTAGGGTGTCGACCAGGGTAGCGTACTTTATAGTCAGAATATCCTAACGGTATTCGTTGAATGTTAAGTTTACACTCCAACCTCGACACATCAAGTTGACGAAATGGAGGCTATGAATGAGAAGATCTCTTAAACCATGCATAGCTACAAAACCTACTACACCACCGTTGCGATGGGGGACTTCAATGCAAAGTTGGGGAAACGATGTGGTAATTAGCTGAGAGTAGGACAATTTAGAGTTAGGCAACGGAAAGCCAGAGGCCAGACGCTGGACGACTTTATGGAGAAGAAGGACCTCTTTATAATGAACTCCTTCTTCAAGAAGCCGGAAAGCTGGAAGTGGACCTGGATCAGTCCAGATGGTATAGTCATTCAATGATGTCACTGTGATCAACGGGGAGCGATCACCGATTGGTACGTGACACATTGTATATCTACCTAAAGATCTAAAACTAAAGACTGATAAAATCCACGCTCCGACTATTACCGGCCTATATTCAAAACCCCGAAAGCTTTTAACTCGAACTCCAAAACCGCTTCGAAGCACTTGAAAACAGCATAGGTGTGGACGATCTAAACAAGATGGTGGTGGATACTGGCCGTACGGTAGGGTCCAAGTTCTTTAAGACCCGCCATCCCAAGCTTTAGAAACTCTCCGACCACACACTCCTACTTATGGATCAGAAACGTGAAATGAGGCTCCAGAGTTCAGTGGATGCTCATCGTTATCGGTAGCTAAATAGACAGATATCTAAGTCTTTGACGAGCGACCTTCGCCAATTTAAGTATTAAAGAGGCCATCGAGCGGAATAAAAGTCGAAGGCAGAATGCATAAGGCATGGAACATAAGTGAGGTGATTTTGTTCTTTAAAAAGGGTGACAAAGCCTCTCTTACAGAACTACAGACACATCTCACTTCCGAACCATGTCTATAAGTTGTTTTCGAGAGTCCTTACGAAACGTCTCGCTCGCAGGTTCGACGACTTCCAACCTCCCGAACAAGCCGGGTTCCGAAAAGGCTTTAGCACCACAGACCACATCCATACGCTGCGGCAGGTTATACAGAAAACCGAGAAGTATAATCTCCCACTTTGCTTGGCGTGCGTATGAGAAAGCCTTTGATTCGATTGAAACCTGAGTGGTGCTACAGTCTCTCCAAAAGTGCTAAGTAGACTACAGGTATATCGAGGTGTTGAGGTACTTATACGAAAATGCCACCATGTCGTTTAAAGTATAGAACCAGAACACAAATCCTATTCAACTGCAGCGAGGAGTTCTCACTCCTCGCTGCAGTTGGATAGGATTTGTGAAAGAAAGATGTCATTTCTCCGAAACTATTCACAGATGCGTTGAAGGATATCTTTTAACTCTTAAAGGACTCGGCATCAACATTAATGGCCAGTACCTAACACACCTTCGTTTTGCCGATGATATAGATCTTATGGCTGAGCCAAGGTCTCATCTTGGAAGATCTGAACACAATGCTCAAAGATCTCTGTAGTACTTCCCAAAGAGTGGGTCTCAGGATGAACATGGATATGACGAAAATCATGTCGAATGCCCATGTTGTGTCCGCTCCAGTTCATGTTAGAAACACTACACTTGAAGTTTTTGACCATTACGTATACTTAGGACAGGCAGGCAAGTTAGGTAAGTGCAACTTCGAGAAAGAGATCTCTCGTCGAATCCAACTCGGATAAGGTAGCATTCGGGAAGCTTCGAAAAATCTTCGCGTCCGATTTACCTCAGTGTCTCAAGACGAAACTCTATGACCAGTGTATGTTGCCAGTAATGACTTACGGCAGTGAAACATGCTATGGGTCTCATAAGGAGGCTTAAGGTCACCCAGCGTGTAATAGAGAGAGCCATAGCCATCAGCGTTTCCCTGCGTGAACGAATTAGAAATGAGGAGAACTAAAGCAACCAAAATCGCTCGAAGGATTGCTCAGCTGAAGTGGCAGTGGGCTGAACACATAGCGAGAGGAACCGCTGATGGGGCAGAAAGGTTCAGGAATAGCGACCGCGCACCGGACCACGCTTCGTGGGTAGGCCCCCGGCAAGGTGAATTGACGTGAGGATGAAGGTCACGGTGCGCCGCTGGATGCGTGTAGCGCAGGACCGATCGTCGTGGAGATCCTTGGGGCCTATACCCATCAGTGGGGGTCGAGCGGCTGATATGATGAAAACTCTACTAAATTTGTATTTTGTTTCATCCTGCAGTACTTCTAATGGGCATCAGCATTAAACAAATTCACTCTAGTACAACACCAGCATGTTGCTTAGACTCATTGGGCAAATTCAACCGTCAGTTGACTTGGTGCTAAATTCATTTTCTCTCATATTATTTTATTCTAAGTCAATGCTTGAGCCAGTTTACTTTCAGCTATTTTATTTACGCAAAGCGTTTGAACCATTTTGCCTTTCTCTAAAAATAACTATATTTGGTGAATTTTGGGCCAACCGACATAATTTTTCTAAAATAATACACTATTATCGACATTAATAGCTTAGAAAACTTCCTTACTTAGTTGGGGATATACTGTATTAAATAAATAAACGTCTATTCAATAGTTGTTTTTTTATGATTTTTTTTCCGAATAATAAAACTTTAATCGGTCCTCCTGAGAGTTTCACAAAATGTCGTTTAGATCAATTAGCCTTTCAACCGTCGATATATATATATATATATAAAATTCAAAGTCCTGACTGAGTGAGATATCAACGCACAGCCCAAAC
This sequence comes from Agriphila tristella, assembly GCA_928269145.1. NCBI lineage: Eukaryota > Metazoa > Arthropoda > Insecta > Lepidoptera > Crambidae > Agriphila > Agriphila tristella. Next base: position 19,949,502 of record OV743436.1, on the reverse strand, counting down.
CGCTGAACCTAGAGACTTGAAATTTTGCACACAGATACTTTATACAGTGTAGGCATCCACTAAGGAAGGATTTTTGAAAATTCCATCCCTAAGGGGATGAAATAAGGGATGAAAGTTTGTATGAAAGTCCCTCAGTTTTGAAGCTAGGATCTTCAAATTTTGTGTTTAGGCTGATGATTGAAAATAAATAAATACGTGTCTCAGCGTTTTTCAAAATTCTACCCCCAAAGGGGTGAAAAGGGGGATGAAGTTGTGTTTAGAAGATAATCCTTCATTTTTGAAGTAGAAATCGCTAGATTTGTAATTTAGGCTTATGGATGGAAATCTAACGCAACGCATATTGTATTGGTATAATTTCAACCCCCATGGTGATGAAATGGGGGTGCAATGGGGTAAATAAACCTAAAAATCGATATGGATGTCGTTATTGGGGTTTTCTGGGATGAAGATTGCGAAAATGACATTTATTTTGAAGTCCAACACGGTCGACATGATTTAACCCCTAAAGGGGTGAAAATTGGATTTAAATTTGGTATTGAAAACAATATAAAATAGACATTACAACTTAAAACTTCGTAGGAGCATGTCTTAAAATAAATAGGCAAACATATATTTTGTGGTTTTGAAAATCAACCCCTTAGGGGGTAAATGGGCGTAAATGCGAGTAAACGTAGAAATCGATATGGATGTCGTTCTTGAGGTTTTATGGGATGGTGATTGCGAAAATGACATTAATTTTGAAGTCCAATTTAACCGCTAAAGGGGTGAAAATGGGGTACAAATTATATATGGAAAAATAATATAAAATAGACATTACATAGTTTACAGCTTAAAAATTCGTAGGAGCATGTCTAAAAATAAATAGGCAAACACATATTTTCTTATTTTGAAAATCATCCGTTAGGGGGTAAATGGGGTAAGTAAACATGAAAGCCGATGTGGATGTCGTTCTTGAGGTTTTATGGGATGAGGAATGCGAAAATGACATTTGTTTTGAAGTCCAACACGGTGGACATGATTCAGCCCAAGGGGACGGGGACGGACACGGGAACAGGAACGGGAACGGGGGCGGGGACGGAAACGGGAAAGAGTAAAGAAACGGGAACGTGATACTCTTAATATCTCTGGACCTAATTCTGATTATTGTAATAAACTAGCTTCCGCCCGCGACTTCGTCCGCGTGGATATTAGAGAAAATCCTTAGGGAACCTTCAACCAGGATCCGACCAACCGTTTTATACGCGATTACGCGGGTCCCCACCAAGCGCGCAGCCTCGTGCGAGGCCTGTCACACGTCGCAAATGTTTTGCCTCGCGAGGCAGCGCGCTTGGTGGGGACCCGCCTAATCGCGTATAAAACGGTTGGTCGGATCCTGGTTGAAGGTTCCCTAAGGATTTTCTCTAATATCCACGCGGACGAAGTCGCGGGCGGAAGCTAGTACTACATATTTTAACAAAAGCCACTGTATGAATTTTTCTAATTTTTTGTGTAGTATATAAGTGCATTGAAAAGGTATTGTAAGAGCGATCTTATCAATTTTTAATTCATTATTCCGTATGTTATAAAGGAAAAATGAAAATATCAAAGAAGCACACCACTTAACTTTCTAAACTTTGTTGAACTGGTATATCTAACCACTGAAAGTCTTAAAATAAGATTTCAGAAATTTTAAAATTTTATTCGAACACAAAAGAGTGATTTTGTGATTTACGCACTTCCACACATAATAACTTTCTAAATATTTTACAACATGAAGATAACATAGTTCCTATTATGAAACAATCAACATTTCAAACTTTAATTCTATATATATTACGTTAAACGAAATATTACGAAATACCTAAACTATACCTAAAGCACCGGCATAAAACTTCTAACTTTTCAACAATAGCTCACAATGCACATAATCTATACACTCAGCAAAAACTAAAACTTTTAGTATTATCAAAACTTCTTTATGAAATTTAATGTCCCACGACCGGACATGATTTTGAGCTCGTAGAACTTAGCTACTGCTGTGTTTTAACTTTATTTACAGGCGACGGTAATGTCCACATCACATTGATACTACACGAATTCAACAAAAACGTAGTAACTCACTTAGAGAATTATATATTTGAAGAAGTTAGCAAGCTGAGGGGTTCCATCAGCGCGGAGCACGGCGTGGGGTTCCGTAAGCCGCAGTACATCCACTACAGCAAGGACCCCTCCGCGCTGGACCTGATGCGGGACCTCAAGCAACTCATGGACCCCCATGGAATACTCAACCCTTACAAAGTGTTGCCTGGAGCAAATTAAATTTGGAATATTCTGGTATATTTGTGCTACAGTCAGTGGCACGAATCATGAATATTTTTCGACGGAGTGGTGATAAATTCGCGCATGTGCTCTTGTGAGCGACCAATAGCGCGCGCCCCTCTCCCGCCGCCCGCGCCCCTCACCGCCACGCATATACCCAAAATACGTGTTCCGCGCAATCCCCACCCGATTTCATGATTCGTGCCACTGACTGTACTCAACTTTAAGAATAGCTAGGGACTAAAATAAAAGAATAATGTTATTTAAATGACTTTTATTAAAATATCCATTTATTCTTATAACATTCGTAATATCACTGCAACAAAAATACAATGGAATATTATAAACATTTTCCTAATTGCTTCAAATAAATAAATCCGGTATTGCTTAAATATATTCAAAAAAGTCGTATAGAGCACTAAAAATTATTATTAAAGTGGATTGCGCTTTTATTATTATATAGATATAGTTACGTCATCGCTATGTGAATGCAGCACTTTAAGGAACACTACGAATTTATTACCTAGCAATTAGGTCATTCATTAGAATCCATATTGTATTCGAGGCAAGTATCACTCTTACTCATTTACAGTAAAGGCAAATTCATAAAAAGTCAAAATTAAAACTGTAACAAGTTTGGCAATCTGTAGAGTTCATTCGATGACATTAAATTATTACAAGCATTTCCCCCAAATTGATAAAAATTGTAAAATATTGTGTTGCAAGTGATGTAGCAAACGTTTATAAAATAATTTGTGCTTATGAAACACACACAATTAAAAAAGTTATCCATGAAATTGTTCAAAAATCACTGAGATTTATATCAAATTATTATTGGATCGACATACTTATGTTATAATAACTAATAAATTAATTTATTGTAAACGTCAGCCTTCCACGCGTCATACAACCGGCAGAAAACTTCGGTTAGCCTTTCTCAATGGAATGGAATTTATAGATGCACTTTTTGATTTTATTTTTTTAATCATGGAAGTTAGTATTTCTTCTTTTGACAAAAAGAAATGAAAAAATCATGAGATCACTAGTTTTATTAATAGACAAAATGTAAACAAGATCAACATGGCTCCAAAATATGGCCTTTGGTTGGTGGGAGACAACAATAATTAACAACAGACTGGAAAACTAAAATGAACCTTTTTCAAACAAATAGATTGCTTTGGGAAAAGCATCAGCTTGTTTACATTCAGTCCAAGGATTAAAAAATGAGTGTGTACGTATAGCTCAGCTGTTTACATAAGCGACGTTTACAAATGCAGAAAGACATTGCTATAAAAATGTTTTTATACGTAAACACAATTGCATCCTCCCAGAAAAACAGACCAAAATCCCATAAAACAGTGTTTCCCAATTAGAGTTACGCGTACCCCAGGGTAGCACGCACTGGCACGCAGCAATCTTTAACTCATCATACAAACTGACTTTATTTATCATTAAGGGGTACGCGCGTTTAAGGTCTTTCTTGAAGGGGTACGCAGAAATAAGTTATTGGGAACCACTGCCATAAAAGAATATTATGTACTTACAAATCTATTCTATTTGAAGCAAAGGCTAACATGGATCTTAATTAAAAGCTTATGATGTCCAAATGCTTAAACAAATTAAAATCTGGTACTTATTGATGTTCCTGATAGATATTACCGAGTATGCGATCATACATACAATACAAACGCATTCAAAAACTCTAAGCAATCAGAACTTTTATCTTATTACGACTGAGAAGACTTCTAAAATTTCGCTTATTACAAAAATAAGTTGATGGCAAACGTTACGTTAAGGACTTCAAACTACCAGGAATAACCGTCAATACCAGCAGCTACCCCTTCGGGCGTGACGATACTATGCGAGCTAAATAAGAATAGTACTGTCAAAACGGCCACCTTTGTTTGCGTCTCGCTTCAGGGTGTAGGCTGTGCAAGAAAAGGAACAAAGATCAAAATTGTCGTTAGACAGTACTATTCTTATTTGGTTCGCATAGTACTTTCAGTTACAATCTCACCCACACGAACGCATTAGCATGTTGTCATCCTTTTCTATCATACAGAAACGTCGCTATAGTGGTCGCTATATCTCGCTGCACGCGGGGCAATACAAGAGCACAGTGAATGAATGAACAAAACACGTTTTATGACCCCGCGAAATATTGCGACTTTTATACACAGTGATTTTGTAGTCGTTTTAATTGAGTGAACCAATGAAACTAAACATTATTTCCAGAGAAACAGGTCAAAAATTTATTTTATTTTCTTTCCCATATATTTTTTTAGCTGTCTGGTTAGTATGGGAGGAACAACATTTTTTTGTCGTTTTTAGACCCATATTTCTTCGGCAAAAATGATAAGTTTCATTGGGAGAACACTCCCTTAAGTTAATTAAAACGACTACAAAATAACGGTGTAGATAGAGCAAATAAGCCCTAGACAGTTACATTAGTAAAAAAATTAAACGAATTTCGAAATTTTTGAAAGATCTATTTGACGTTGATTTTGATCGCTGGTAAGCGAAAACTTCGAAATCTTATCGCTTTTGCAAATATGACATTGGCTACAGGGCTGTGTTGTAAAACCTGTAGTCACTCACTCTAACATAGATCACTTCTGTATGATAGAAAGGGAGAGAAACATTTAATTGCGAGCGTGTGGACTAAATCTAACCCTAATATAACTACAGATAAATCATTCTCGCGCATAAACTTCAGAGTCACGTAGCAGGTCACTCGTCATTCATGTCTTTTTATATAATTTTATAGTATTTTGTATTTTTTTTAAATAGTTTTTCGCGATTGTTCTAACGTAGAGAAGACTCGTTTCGGTCTGTCCCCCGCGAGGGCACTGTGGAGGAGGGTTATCGCTTGATCTGGTTGGACATCTTCAGAAACTCCAGGAAACCAGCCTGCATTTCGGCGTCCATGCCCGTGTCCCAAGCGTCGTTTTCGAGCTCTTCCCTGTTTCAACAAATATTTGGAAATTGTTTAAATACTGCTCCACACATCAAGCCCAAACCTTGGAGAATTTATCGTTCGTTGGTGCTTTTGAAGGAACCGCTTTGAAGCATTTGTTACAAAACCGGCAACGTACGATGAATTTGCAAATATTGTAGCCAACGTGTGGAGATGACATAAAACGCATTGCTTTTCCAAAACCATAATGAAAAAAATTAACAACTGCTACCTAAATTATAATTATTTGTACATGTCATTTTTAAAATACCACACACTTGTCCTATTAAAGGCTCAGCTTTAGTGCAAATTAATTGTTGTGTTCCGGCAGTTAGTTTAGATAGCCAGTTCCTCAGTGGTGAGAATTCCGGGTGTAGTTAGTGCGCTTACACTTTCGGCCTTATCGTCACGAAGGCTAAACACTATCCCGTTAGATAAAAAAAATGTACAATCGACCACACTGGCGCTTTACCACTTCTAAGGTTAAAATCGCTTGCACGCCACCGCGCTGTCACTTCCAATATGTTTAGTACGCGCGCACACGAAATTTTCTGCAAAGCAGTATTGCACGCGATTGGCAGACAGACAGACAGTAGACAGTATAGAGAAGCCATTCTCATAGTGTGCTCCGAGGATCCCTAGGGCTCTGCAGATCCTCTGTGGGGGCTCAGCGAAAAACTGGTCATACGGAATTAAACTACTAAAGGGATAATATGATGTTGTAAAGTAATATATCTAAATATTCATAACCTGTTTGTTTCTGTATTAAATAAATAAAAAAAAAACCTAACCTAACTAAAGGAGTATTAGTGAAATACGTAATTTATTACAACCAAAGATATGAGAGCGCGAGTGCGTGGCATTCAGCCATCAACCTTTATTTTTTATTTGATATTTTTGCATTCACTATGTTATTTTTTTTTACAATACTAAATAATATACTAGAAAAAATACGACTTGCACCAGATCAATTCTCGGACAGGAATCGAACCCGCGGCCTTTGGATGTCTGGTTTTTTTATATTTTAGGTCATATACTTCATTTTCCTAAAGGGTTACGTTACGTCACTAAAAAGTGTGAGAACCGCTGGTATAGAGTATGTACTGACAGTATGTCGTCGTCGAGCGCGGCGTTCTTGCCGGGCGGCAGGTTGCTCTGCAGGAAGGCGCGCTCCTCAGCAGTCAGCGTGTGCCCGTCCGCCAGGTAGCCGCCGTCCGCCGTGCTGCCGTCCGGTTCGCCGTTCACCCCTAAACGACAACAATCACACATTAAAACTACACATAGGCAGGGGGGTCTCACTCCGCGCTTAAACTTTTACATTAGCCTACTGCTCGCGGCTCACCCAGTCGAACCATGGTCGAGGGATATCACCGCGCCGCTGTCTGCGAGCGACGAGCGCGCGAACGACACGAATTGTTTTGTAAATCATCTCGAACTATAAACAACATTTAACATTTATCCCCAATAATACAATTTTCATATAAGTTAGTTACTTATGTGAAAATATATGAAAGTAGGTACTTACTACATATTCTCAATTAATTTAGTAGGTAAATTTATTTTAATTCTTTTATTTTATTTTATTTTATTCATTAGGAAAACTTACTGCTAATACATATTACACAGAAACATACACGAATAATCACGAGCTAATAACAAGTTTCCACAGATAGTTAAAAATGTAACTTAATCATAATTCGAGAAGAATAAACGTGACGCTATTTTCAGTATTTTTAAACAAGTTATACAACACACAGATAAAATATAAAAGAAAAAACAACACAGCAATATACCCCAGTACTACCCATCATCTCAATAATGTGTGAGGAATTTAGAAGCGAGTGCTCGCTTCAGTGAAACAATGCCGTCAAAGAATAAGTCAATATCCGTATCATCGCTAATAGAATTGAACAAGCGACACGAGCGAATCAGGTAACTGTTACGTCGGTAGTTGGTTCGCACCCATGGAACATGCAGTCTCAACTTCCTACGGGTATTAGAGCTACAAGGCACAGTAAGCTTTATACGATCAAGTAATTCAGTCGAGTCTATTTTGCCTTTTAACAGTTTAGATAGATAAACCAGATCTGTAATATCTCTGCGGACTTTTAGAGGGAGCAAGTGATGTCTTACACATCTTTCCTTGTAGCTCGTGTCGTAAGACAGTGTTTTAAATTCTAAATATTTCAAGAACTTCTTCTGTACTGATTCCAATCCGATTTATGTATATGGAATAACGCGGATTCCATACTTGCGAGTTATATTCGAGAATACTCCGCACAAGAGAACAATATAAAACTTTTATTGTTTTAGCTTTTTTAAACTGCGAGCAGGTTCTCATTAGAAACCCTAGTGCTTTTGAGGCTTTTTTTGCAATATTTTCTATTTGTTCATCAAAGATTAACTGTGAGTCTTGGATAATTCCAAGATCTCGCGTTTGGTTGACACTAGATAGAATATTATTTTTCAGTTTGTAGTTAAAATTAATTTGGTTACGTTTTCTTGAGAAAACCATCGAATAACATTTACTTATGTTTAGATCGAGTCTGTTCGAGTCACAGTAGTTTTCAAATCTTATTAGATCATCCTGCAGTAAAAGGCAATCAGTTTCACTTTTAATTTCTTTAAAAATTTTCATGTCGTCTGCGAATAATAGAATTTTGGAATGTTTAAAGGAATTAGACACGTCATTAATAAAAATTACAAATAGAAGTGGTCCCAATATGGTCCCTGAGGGACTCCTGAGGGCACCACATTCCACGACGAGGAAAAACCATTTATGGCCACTGATTGGGAACGGTTTTCTATGTAGGAAGTGAACCATCTGAATAAGTCACCGTGCACTCCTGCAAAAAGAAGCTTTTGCAGCAGGAGTGCATGGTCTATTCGATCAAAGCACTTGGAGTAATCTGTTAAGATTGTATGAACTTCCTCACCTGCATCCATCTTAGATTAATTAATTATCCATTCCATTTTATATTTTGTTCCGTTCAGGTTTTTTCTGGGCTGAACACCAAACTATTCAGGGGCAGGCACGGCACCCCCGTTCCTACGCCAATGCTTGCAAACATACCTTGGCGGCGGCGATGGTCCTGCGGCGGCGCGGAGTCCGCCAGCCCCCAGCGCGCGGCGCGCAGCGACACCACGTTGCGCACGGCGGGCAGGTGCGCGCGCCGCTGTAGCCGCTGGCACGAGACTGTACCTGACACATGAGGTAGCTACCTTGGCGGCGGCGATGGTCCTGCGGCGGCGCGGAGTCCGCCAGCCCCCAGCGCGCGGCGCGCAGCGACACCACGTTGCGCACGGCGGGCAGGTGCGCGCGCCGCTGTAGCCGCTGGCACGAGACTGTACCTGACACATGAGGTAGCTACCTTGGCGGCGGCGATGGTCCTGCGGCGGCGCGGAGTCCGCCAGCCCCCAGCGCGCGGCGCGCAGCGACACCACGTTGCGCACGGCGGGCAGGTGCGCGCGCCGCTGTAGCCGCTGGCACGAGACTGTACCTGACACATGAGGTAGCTACCTTGGCGGCGGCGATGGTCCTGCGGCGGCGCGGAGTCCGCCAGCCCCCAGCGCGCGGCGCGCAGCGACACCACGTTGCGCACGGCGGGCAGGTGCGCGCGCCGCTGTAGCCGCTGGCACGAGACTGTACCTGACACATGAGGTAGCTACCTTGGCGGCGGCGATGGTCCTGCGGCGGCGCGGAGTCCGCCAGCCCCCAGCGCGCGGCGCGCAGCGACACCACGTTGCGCACGGCGGGCAGGTGCGCGCGCCGCTGTAGCCGCTGGCACGAGACTGTACCTGACACATGAGGTAGCTACCTTGGCGGCGGCGATGGTCCTGCGGCGGCGCGGAGTCCGCCAGCCCCCAGCGCGCGGCGCGCAGCGACACCACGTTGCGCACGGCGGGCAGGTGCGCGCGCCGCTGTAGCCGCTGGCACGAGACTGTACCTGACACATGAGGTAGCTACCTTGGCGGCGGCGATGGTCCTGCGGCGGCGCGGAGTCCGCCAGCCCCCAGCGCGCGGCGCGCAGCGACACCACGTTGCGCACGGCGGGCAGGTGCGCGCGCCGCTTTAGCCGCTCGAAGGCCGCGTGCATGCCCGCGGGGCAGTCCGCGTCCAGCGCTATACCCGACAGCTGAACCGAACAAACCAATATTGAGCACCTGCGGGTCTACCGCGCAAGTGGCGACGGCGTCGCTATCAGATTCATTTGACAGATGGATGTGACAGATTGCTATTTTTCTTTGGTAAGTTTTTATTTGTGGCAAAATGAAGATAATCTGTTTAATCTACTTTTTTTTGGTAAACAATTTATCATTTATAACGGCGAGCTGCACCATTGTAGCAGACAGCACCAACTTGCCTTTTTGTAGCACTAAATATAGAAAAAATAATTTTATCTACCGTTCAATGAATCAATAATATTTTATCAAATAATTTTGATTTGGATGTATTTAACACCAGTATCCGTGCGGCGAAGACACTCGTTAGTAGGCATTTCTTCAATGGCGAATAATTCAGTTATTTTTTGCAATTCTAATACCTACTATTGTTTTTGATTCATTTATGCTAACTTAAATTTAAGCTCACATTAGATTTAACTGTACTTTGGCTAACCGTGTGAATCTATTATTAGCTTTTTAAGTTTATACTTTGTAATTTATATTAATATTGTGTAAGCTGATGATTCACCGAATAATAAATAATAATAAAAAAATACAACATAAGGTTTTCAACACATTGATTACGAAAGAAATTGTTAATAATTAATAACAATTTGATGAAGTTACTAACTTATTTTTAATTAACGATTTAAGTATCAAAGACCTATGACAACTCAAAAACTGTTTATAAAATAAAATAAAATAAAATAAAAAAGCTTTTTATTCCATATCTAGTATCTATGTAAGTTTGTATTTAAACAATTTGTGTTAGTTTGTTAATAAACTTATGCTAATTATTATTATTTGTTAGTACAGTTTAAGACATGGATCCCGTTTGGGTATAAGCCTCCTCCATTTCTTTCCACTTTTCTCTATTTTTTCCCTCTTCCATCCAGTCCTTGCCTGCCACGGACACAATATCGTCGGACCATCGTTTTCTGGGTCTGCCTACTTTCCTTTTGCCTTTAGGTCCTGTCCATCCAGTGGACTTGAGGGTCCACCTTTTGTCTTTATACCTTGATAGGTGACCCGCCCATTTCCATTTGAGTTTAAGGGCCTGTTCCAGAGCATCGGTCAGTCCAGTCTTTCTCCTTATGTCGGTGCTCCTTATTTTGTCCATCCGTCTCAACTTTAACATACTTCTTTCTATTGCTCTCTGGCATGTAGTAATTTTGTTTTTTATTTTATTTGTATAAACCCAAGTTTGACATCCGTACAGTAGACTTGGTAGTAGGCATGTGTCTACTACTGTCTTTTTCAGAGATACATTGTAATTGCCTTTTAAGATTTCTTTGTGTGTCCAATATTTCTTCCATGTAGAATTTATTCTTCTATCCACTTCTTCTTCGTTACTATTTGCTCTGAATGATACCTGTTTTCCTAAATATATATAATCATTTACATATTCTATATTATTTTCTTCAATTGTTATTGGTTTCTCTTCTGAATTGGTCATTATTTTCGTTTTGCTAGGATTCATATGTAATCCTACAATTTTACTCTGTGTGTCTAGTGTTTTTAACATGTGTTCTATTTCTAGAGCTGTTTCTGCAAACAAGGCAATGTCGTCAGCAAATCTTAGATGACTTAGGTGTTGATTTTGTATTTTTATACCTTTATTTTTCCATTTTATAGATTGGAATATGTCTTCTAGAACGGCGATAAACAGTTTAGGTGACAGTGGATCTCCCTGTCTAACACCTCTTTCTATTTTAATTTCTTTCCCATAGTTTTCTAATCGTAGTTTGCTTACACTGTTACAGTATATGTTCTTTAAAATATTTATGTATTTGTTATTTATTTCACATGTCTTGAGTGCTTTCCATATTGAACTGTGTGTAATGCTGTCGAAGGCCTTTGTATAGTCTACAAATGCTATATACAATGGTCTATTATACTCTTTATATTTCTCGATGATTTGTTCTACTGTGTGTATATGATCCATTGTTGAGAAGTTTGAACGAAATCCAGCTTGTTCTAGTGGTTGATGGTTATCTATATTAGCAGCTATTCTTGCAGTTAGTATGGATGTGAATAGTTTGTAGATGCTTGACAGTAGACTTATTGGTCGATAGTTCGAAATGTCTGTGGGATCGCCTTTCTTATAAAGTAGTATGATGTCTGAGTGAAGCCATTGTTTTGGTACTATTTCATACTCTAAAATTAAGTTAAACAAGTATGTTAAGTAGGTAGTTATGATTGGTGCACCAATTTTTATCGCTTCATTTGTAATGCCGTCTGGGCCTGGGGTCTTCTCTGATTTTAATTTCTTTATATGAGTTAGTACTTCTGTTTCTGTTATGTAATCTATTGTGAGATTTTCTTTTTCTCTTGGTTGTTCAGTTTCTTCATTTTCTATGTCTTCTTTTGTTTTTTTATATAATGGGGAATGTCCGAAAAAAATCAAATTGGCTAAATATTTTTCTATAGGTAGGAATAAGGTCCCTTAGTAATAGAATAAATTTTCATAATTTTCGGTTTCGTGAAAAAATTTCAAAAAATCAAAGTCTCTTCGACTTTACAAATGTATGAAAGTAACAGCAGAATGGAGATTGTACCTTTGCCAACACCTGCCACAACCACAACATGGTATTAAAAAAAAGTTTCAAGACAAAATGTCAAAACTTTTTTTAAAATACGTGTTGTGTTGTGTTTGTGGCAGTTAGCGGCAAAGGTATAATCTCCATTCTGCTGTTACTTTCATACATTTGTGAAGTCGAAGAGACTTTGATTTTTAAAAACTTTTTTACCCAACCGAAAATTCTGAAACTTTTTTCTATTACTAAGGGACCTTATTCCTACCTATAGAAAAATATTCAGCCAATTTGATTTTTTTCGGACATTCCCCATTGTGTATAAAATTCTGTGGCACAGTTCATAATGTCATTTCGGGATTTTGTTTCTTTTTTTCCTTTTTTTAGTTTTTGAATCCATTTTTTATGTGTTTTAAGTTCTTTATACGCTCGTTTTAAGCTTCGAAATTTTGTTAGTTTTTCTTGGATTACTCTCTGTCTGTAGTTTTTGTAGTCCTCTTTAATAAATTTGTTTGTCTTTTTGAACAGATCTTTTAGTTCTTCTTTTTGTTTTATGCTCTTATTTTTGGTTTTGATTAGTTCTGTACGTTTGGTTATTAAGTTTATTGTTTTCTCACTCATTATTTTGTATTTATTATTATTGAGATTTCTTTTTTCCATTTTCAAGCTTGTTGTTATGATTTCTTCTAGTTTGTTAGAGTATGTTCCGACATCTTTAGAGTGTTGTAATATTTCTAGATTCATTTGTATATTTTCTTTTAAGTTGTTCAAGTATGTTGTTATTTCTTCGTCGGTTTTCGGTGTTCTCGGTATGGGTTTGAATGACTTTCTACTTAGTTTGGTTGGTTTAACTTGAAAAGAAGCTCTTACTGGTCTATGGTCAGATGAAAAGTGTATTTGGTTTAGGACTTCAACATTTGTGATTCTTTTAGGTTTGTTACACATTATAAAATCTATTTCATTTTTAGTTCGTGTATCTGGTGATTGCCACGTCCATTTCCGACTCGGTTTCTTTTTGAAAAATGTATTCATTATAGAAAGTTTATTTTCATTGGCATATTCAATTAATTTTTCACCTCTTTCATTTCGACTTCCGTAGCCATATTTTCCCATTATAAGATCTTCATGGGCTTTTGGATGTCCTATTTTTGCATTAAAATCGCCCATTACCAGTGTAGTTTTTTCTGACATATCGTTTGCTGTTTTTAAGTCATTATAGAATTGACAAATTTCTTCATCTGTTGATCTTTCTGTCGGGGCGTACGCCTGGATCAGTGTTATAGCCTCGTCTCCAAGTTTAAGTTGCAATACAGCGACTCTTTCCGATATGCCTATGAAGTTTGTTATGTTTAGTTTAAATTTTTTCTTTATTAGAAAACCGACACCATGTAGACCTTCTGTTTCTCCTATGTAGAGTAGAATGTAATCTTTGTACTCTTCAATATTACATCCCATTCTCCTTACTTCTGCAAGTCCTAAAATGTCGCAATCTATTTTTTCTATGGCGTGTGTTAATTCAAGAAATCTTTCTTCTGATGAGAGTGTTCTTACATTGTAGGTACATATCTTTATTAGTTCTTGTTTTTGTTTTTTGTTTTCATGTTTTTTGTTTTCATGTTCTTTGTGTGGAGGGTATTGGTCTAATTCCCCACGGTGACCAACCGGCTTGGGGAATGTGTGGTTGTTTCTGTGATATTTGTTGTTTGTGATGAGTGTTTGGTTTCCGGTTTGAAGTTGGTTGATGTTTTTATGAGTTGTTTTTTTCTCCAATGCAAGGGGTTGAGTTTGCCCTGGAACGAAATATTTCGTATCTTTTGTTGATTTTTTTGGGTGCTTCTTTTTCTTTGTTTACTTCATCCTTTTTGACTTCTGTTGACGGTGATTTTGAAGGTGATCTTTTCCTTTTAATTTCTGTTGCTTCTTTGTTTTTCACTATAAGTTTATTATATCTAATGAACGCTATATTCCCGTTTTTTTCTTCTTGCGTTTTTCTTTGTTTCAGCTCCTTTCTCAATGCTAGGATTTCTTTTGGGTAGTCTTCAGTAGCATATATATTTGTTGGAAAGTTTTTGTTGTTCTTTAATAGCTCGTATTTGCGCCATGTTAAGGTAAAAGTTATTAAAATTGGTCTGTTTTTCTTATCATCTTTCTTTCCAATTCTCATCAGGTTGCTAATTTCCCATTTATCCCATTCTTGTATTTCTTTATTTTTTTTGCTGGTTTCGTTTAGGATCTGGATAACGTTATTTCTGAGTTCACTTGCATTGTTTTCATTTTCGGCAACGCCATGTAATATTACATTATTTTTCCTTGCATCTCTTTCTAAGTTTTGTACTCTAGATTTCAAATTTATTACTTCTTGCTTGAGTTTTTCATTCTCTTTCACCAGTGGCGTAAGTTTTTCATCTATAGTTATAGAAAGATTAGTATTAAATGTTTCGATTAGTGTTTCAGTTTGATGTTTGAATTCGAGTTTCATTTCTTCCATTTTTTCCAATATCAGTTTAAATTGAGGGTCCATTTTTAATAGCTTGTAGGGTTATTTTATTTCACGGCAACACTTTTTATGCTGGTAATTAAATCTGACAGTTGCTGCTCTGTGTAAGGGTGTCTATGCCGACCGATGACTTATCGATTAGCCTGCTGGAATGTGTCCACTGGTATATGATGACAAGTGACCGGAAATCTAATTAAACACTTTCGAGGGTATTTTATTTTCTCTAATGTCACTTCACTTTTATTGTATGAGTTTTTAGTTTATTTAAGAACTTTTCGTTTAGTTGTGATTATTTAGAAACGAACTTTAGGTTTAGGATTATGTTTTGGTACACTTCAACACTAATTTGGAGCAGATGTTTTGCACTATTTTGTTTCTAATTCGGGAGTGGTTATTTACACTTGTAATTGTCAAGGCGACCGGAACCGGAAACCTGTTTACTAAATAAAAAAAGTAAGGATAAAGAGACTATAGCAATGTGTCACATCTTGGTCACATCTATGTGTTAAAAAAAAAAATGGCGATGCCGACGACACTTGCGCGTAGGGCCCCTGTTTCATACGTTTTGGATAGCAATAGCACCTACATGAACTTATATCTGCCAAAAAAATCAGAAGCTTATCCTAAATATGTTAAAGCGGTCAATAATCTTTGCGGCTGTTTCTAAGTATGGATCTTCTTAAAAAGTTAAAACCAGCAAATACCATAATATTTTTGGTGACTAACATAAGAACCTAAATGTCGAATGACCTCGTTTCAGATTAGTGACAAAACATATTTGGTAAAACAGCTTGATACAATGCGATATCTCTGATGCTTCTCACATCTCAGGTAAGCCGCACTAACAGAAAAATAAAACTACCTATCATGCATCGTGATACAGTATCATGACATTTAATTAATGTCTACTACGGATAATACAATGTCCCAAAACTTTGCCACACGAAAGGAAAGTACCTTAAATATTGAAAATAGGAAATTGTACTGAAAGAAGCCACTATTTCGATTTTAAAAATAATTGCATAGCAATCCAAAAGAATTGCATTTAAAGATTTTTGAAAAAATCCCACTTAATATGAAAAAAAGACAACCTTTTATTTTTACAATTCAAATTCAAATTCAAAAATAATTTATTCAGTCTAGGCTGTTACAAGCACTTGTGAATGTCATAGAAGCAACGCCATCGGTCCTCAAACCCTAAGCAGGAGACCTTGTAACGAGAAGAACCGGCAAGAAACTCGTCAAGGGCTGCTTTTTTCTCCCTGTATATTTCATACAGAGTCGTCAACATTGAAAAATGAGCTCCACATTTAAAGTGAGGTCATTTTCCATCACAATAATTAACAAAAGTTTGCAAAGTTTTCGGTGGGTTGAAATTAAATACCTACTACATATCGGATACGTAATGAGAGTAAATAACTTTCAACTAGTTGAGAAATCACTCTGTCTGCTACTCGAAAGTGCACCTTAGTAGACAAAATTTACCAAAAAAAAATATCTACCAATCTTAATGGTTAGGTACTTGTTAGGCTTATTTTTTCTCAAATAACACAGCATCTTAACAATAGGAAGACCATGGAATTTATTAGCATGTGTTGTATGAATTTGTATGTATCATGCGATTTTTTTTACCTTTGAATGCAGTTCCAATTATTTTTAAAAACAAAATGAAGTCTTCTTTCAGTAAAATTTCTTATCTTCAATATTTAAGGTGCTTCCACGTGGGAAAGTTTTGGGACAGCTTTTACATCTCAACTTCAGGAGTAAGAAAAACTACATACAAAACAAAATTAAAAGAACCAACTTTGAACTTAATGTAGTTTTACTTTCATATGCATTTTTTCTTGATACATATTTGGTGGGTTAATTGGTCAAAATGTCGATCTCCTAGTCATAAATTTTTGCTAGGTCGATCTCCTTAAGAAAAAGTATGGGCACCCCGGTTATAAACTGTTAATAAATTATCATGCATTTATTTACCTTGAGGAGTTGGCACACGGCCTTAATGTTCATTTCCTTGTCCGTATCCAGCAGGTGCAGCAGAACCTTACAGAGACTCTCGCCGAGGGACTTGAGTCTTCCTCCCTAAAACATTAATTAAATAATAACAAACTAGTAACTACTGCAAAATAACAGCTTTTCAGAGGATATTTGTCTCATTTGTAATAATATCAAGTAATTAAATTTGCGATCGCAATTATATGTAAGGTGATCACATCATCATATCATGATTTGGTATAAGTATCATCACATCATTTGGTACCACCTTACATAGAATAAATTATCTTTCAGTCCGCAGGCAGCTTTGCCACGTGGTCTACAGGTTACATCGTTCGGGCTGAGACCTGTGCCCAGAGTAGGACATAAAGTAGCCTCTGTCCTTCCCGGACTTTCGCATTTATAATATTAGTAAGGAAGTAAGTATGGATTAGTATGGATTATTATTATGACCTCTATTCAAAGCAAATGTGTAAATTTTAACTTAACAAAACAAGCCTACAACCTACGTAATGAAGTCACAGGCGATGTTATTACAAAAGATTTTTAAACACCTGTTTAACTTACGACACTTTTTAATTTGTTTTTTTTTTCTCTTTATATGTTTTTTTTTTTGGTCGCATTCGCACGCCTGGGGTTTTGTTTATATTTTTTTTTCTGTTACATAGTTCAGTGATGTCACTACTGGGCCTCGGCAGAATACCGGTTGCAGTAGATGTTCTTTCTCGTCTGCTGCTTATACTGAGTCGAGGTCAGTCTTGGCATCACATAGCACTGCACAGTGTGACTGCTTTTCTTTCCTTGTAAGTTTTGTGCTGTACTAATATTTTTTTGTTACGCTTTGTGTAATAAGTCCGTAATAAGGCCAGTAGTGATGTATGGCTCAGAATGTTGGGCTATGAAGAAGATGGATGAAAGGAAATTACATGTAGCAGAGATGAAAATGTTGAGGTGGATGTGTGGTGTGACGCGAATGGATAAAATAAGAAATGAGTATGTCAGAGGAAGTCTGAAAGTAGCACCAGTAACAGAGAAGCTGCAAGGAAATCGTCTGGCTTGGTTTGGGCATGTTATGAGAAGGGATGAAGGGCATGTTACTAGAAGAGTAATGGATATGGATGTTGAGGGCTGGAAAGTAAGAGGAAGACCGCAGAAAAGATGGATGGTGTGCGGAATAATATGAATGTGAAGGGAGTGGATGAGGAAATGACGAGTGACAGGAAGGAATGGAAGAAAAGGACGCAATGCACCGACCCCAAATAAATTGGGATAAGGGTAGGAGGATGATGATGCTTTGTGTATGTGATATGTGCTGCCAATAAAATGCTATTCATTCTATTCTATTCTCTTCTCTTTCAAATAATAGGTGCGATTGCGTAAGGTAATCGTATTCATTTGATATTATGATATGATACAATTTGAACTGTCAAATGAATACGATTGACTTTACGCAATCACCTAGAATATTGCCAAAAAGTGAGAGCATCACATTAAAACAGTGTCGTAAATTAAACAGGTGTATAAAAATCTTTTGTAATAACACCAAATATGAATGACCGTGCACAGGCCTTCCTTATGGGTGGATAAGGAGGATGGGCCATAGCCCACCACGCGGGTCCAATGCGGATTAGTGGGTGCAACTGGGACAAACGGCTTAAAGTGCCTTCCAAAGCACGAAGGAGGTCAAGATAATACAATTTTGGTCACCCATTCCATGACCGACCCTTGCCAAAGTTGCTTACCTCTGCAATCGCGCAATCGCAGAGCCAAGCGCTAAACGACGATGACGAGCTCCAAATATGTATAGCTAACATTAACCTGGCTATCCTCAAGTTGGGTGTAGATCTCAGCGAGGAACATGGCGAACCCGCGCCCTTCCAAAGCACTGAGGAGGTCAAGATAATACATTTTTGGTCACCCATCCCATAACCGACCCTTGCCAAAGTTGCTTAACCTCTGCAATCGCGCAGCCAAGCGCTAAACGACGATGACTAGCTCCAAATATGTATAGCTAACATTAACCTGGCTATCCTCAAGTTGGGTGTAGATCTCAGCGAGGAACATGGCGAACCCGCGCATATTCTCCTCGGAAGTCTCCACGCCGCTGATGATCTTGCTCTCCTCGGTGGAGCAGCGCTCGAGCAGGCACGCGCGGAAGGTGGACTCCTCAGGGGACGCGACCGAGTCGTACATCGAGCACAGCCTGGCGCCGTTGTAGCGGAAGTTCGATTCCCCTATCGACTGTGTCAAAGAAAATACGACTTGTGTTAAGAGGCATATTACATTTTGACTGTGATTTTTGCGTAAAATGGCCAATTTTGGCGTTCTCGATCTCAGAAACAAAAATACATTAATACTTTTGACTTATTGAATAGTGTAGAATAGCTATTGGAATAGATCATAGCGGCCTCGCTTTTTTGAAAATTTGCTTAATTTTATAATTAAACCCGAAATTGCAGAGAAAGATTTTCATAAAATGCGCGAAGGCACTTTTTTGAGCTCATGGATTGAACAACTGTGCTAAACAATTGAAATAAAAAAAATTGAATGTTATCTCTTACATAGTCGAATAGTTCATAGCGGCCTCGGAATTTTGAAATTATGTATGGAATATGTGAAAAAAAATCCCAATCAAAAACCATAAAACTACTAAAAAAGCTCAGAATTAACTGTGGATTTCTCCTAGATACATTATTATTATTACGTAAAAATTATATCATAATAATCTTTACTTCATAACAAAATCAAATTTTATACTTTTATTTGTTGTTTGTACTTGTTTGACTTTCTGTGTATGTTCAAAGTTGACTCTAAGGAATCGTTTACCAACTTTCATTTTCCTTTCTAACCCTTTAACTTTCCAGTGAATCATCATATTACTTTTTGTCGTGGACACATATAAATGTATTTAGTAGACCCAAAGGTTTCTCTAGGTTGTAACGCTAAAATCCGTCAAAATCGAAATTTCGACTAAAAAATGTGATAGGGCCCTTAAGTATTGTGGTTCATTTGAGTAAAATAAACAAAATTGCTACTTTTGTTTGTTTTATTAATACAGTAGCGGTCACATAATTAAAGACACCAGTCTATTTTCATACAACGAGGTAACTTTGAAGCCACGATGCTCTGCCAGGGATTGACCTATCTGTGATCCCATGATAGCCATTTTTTCATGCACAACAACGGGATAGTGCTTGGCTCTTCACCTCACCTGATGTTAAGTGACAAAGGGACCGAAGGTTGAAGCGCACTACACCTGGAATCTTCATCACTGAGGAACTGGTTATCTTACCTCTACTGCTGGAACATAAAATTTTTTTGGGTTCCGTACCCAAAGGGTAAAAACGGGACCCTATTACTGAGACTCCGCTGTCCGTCTGTCTGTCTGTCTGTCTGTCACCAGGCTGTATCTCATGAACCGTGATAGCTAGACCGTTGAAATTTTCACAGGTGATGTATTTCTGTTGCCGCTATAACAACAAATACTAAAAATAGAATAAAATAAATATTTAAGGGGGGCCCCCATACAACAAACGTGATTTTTTTTGCCGTTTTTGGTACGGAACCCTACGTGCGCGAGTCCGACTCGCACTTGGCCGGTTAATTGTTGTTATGGCGTAAGGCAGGCTTGAAATAAGCCCTACCACCATCTAGGGAGTGAATGGACGAGATTCATATCGCTCTACACACCTAAATGATCTGATCAGCATTCTAAGAGATATAAGGATCAGAGTTTTCAGATTCAGGATTTCTATACATTTTTATGCTAATTTCGCAGTTTTTTTATACATATCTTCATATCTCTTAGAATGCTGATCAGATCAGTTGGGTGTGTGTGTATAGCAATCTGAATCTCCTCCATTCACTTCCTGGATAGCCATCATCAAATCACAGCCAGGTCAATCCTTGGCGGAGAACCAAGGCTTGAAAATTACCTCGTATGTAATAAAATCAACTGATGTCTTTAATTATGTGACTGCCACTGTAATTCGGAGAAATTCTTCCATATAATAGATGTAATATAATTTATTATATTTACACGAGATGCTTCATTTACACTATGGCAACATTTTGCCTTAAATCAAACTTTTCATCCAAACTCTTAAAATCCAATTTTTGCATATTTGCCATACAAAAGGCCTTTTTTTAATTCATTCCAATGTGATTTTACAAATACTTCAAGTAGAAATTAAAGCAGTCAAGGTGAGGCAAATGACCTAATTATGTACCAATTTTTTGTTTGTTTAGCAGTATTAAACAAGTGTTTAAATTTTGCAAGTTGGCAGTGTACTTTTTGCAATGTGTTGAGCAGAACTATTTCACTTGTGCTAAAATTCTAGACTTATAACTCTGTCAACAACTATAGACTGTTTATCCTTACTTGTCCTAGTTGAGTTGGTAAACAATCTTCATCCAACACTAATAAAATATTCATATAAACAACAAAAAAGCTTTTCCACCTTGATTATGAAAGAAACTGTCAATAATTAAGGGCCCTATCACATTTTTTCGTCGAAATTTCGATTTTGACGGATTTTAGCGATACAACCTAGAGAAACCTTTGGGTCTACTAAATACATTTATATGTGTCTGCGACAAAAAGTAATATGATGATTCACTGGAAAGTTAAAGGGTTAGAAAGGAAAATGAAAGTTGGTGAACGATTTCTTAGAGTCAACTTTGAACATACACAGAAAGACAAACAAGTACAAACAACAAATAAAAGTATGAAATTTGATTTTGTTAATGAAGTAAAGATTATTATGATATAATTTTTACGTAATAATAATAATAATGTATCTAGGAGAAATCCACAGTTTATTCTGAGCGTTTTTAATAATTTTATGGTTTTTGATTGGTATTTTTTTTCACATATTCTATACATAATTTCAAAATTTCGAGGCCGCTATGAACTATTCGACTTTATAAGAGACAACATTCAATTTTTTTTATTTTAATTGTTTAGCACAGTTGTTCAATCCATGAGCTCAAAAAAGTGCCTTCGCGCATTTTATGAAAATCTTTCTTTGCAATTTCGGGTTTAATTATAAAGTTAAACAAATTTTCAAAAAAGCGAGGCCGTTATGAACTATTCCAATAGCTATTCAAATGTTGGAACAGTGGCAAAGTGCCGGAAGATTGGCGTAAAGCCGTGGTCGTGCCGCTGTACAAAGGGAAAGGGTCACGGCAGGATGCTAAAAACTACCGCGGGATCTGTCTTCTCAGCATTGTCAGTAAATTGTATGCAAAGGTACTGATTGAAAGAGTGATGCAAAAAACTGATCAGAGTATTTGGGATGTGCAAGCGGGATTCAGAAAGGGAATGGGATGCACGGATCAGGTCTTCTCCTTGAGGTGCTTAACCGAAAAACACCTGGCTAAGCACAAAAAGGTTTACTGTGCCTTTGTGGACCTGGAGAAGGCCTACGATTGAGTTGACAAGAATGAACTATGGAAGGTGTTGTCCGAATACGGATTGGAGAGCAGACTGATTCATGCACTGAAATCTCTCTATGAGGATTCCCGTGCATGCGTCAGGATTGACGGCGTATACACTGACTGGTTTGGCATCTCTAGGGGTGTCAGACAGGGATGTGTTGCGTCACCATGGCTCTTTAATCTGTTTTTGGACAGTTGTATGAAAGGTCTGAAAGAACGTGACTGTGGGGTTGTGATGAATGGGACTCAAATCAAGTGCCTTCTCTACGCTGACGACCAAGTTATACTTGCGTCTTCTGCGCAAGAGTTGCAGGAAATGATGTCGGTTATGAATGAAGATTTTGTGAGAAAAGGGATGAAAGTGAATGTAACTAAGACTAAAGTGATGGTGTTTGAGAGAGATGAAGAAATGACTGACTGTACGGTAATGTTAGGTGGCGAAAAAGTGGAACAAGTCCGTGAGTTTGTATACTTGGGGAGTTTGTTCACAAGGGACGGAAAGAGTGAGGAAGACATAGAAAGACAAGTGAAGAAAGGAAATTCGGTGAGTGGTGCTATACACTCGGTTATGAGTAGCCAAACCGTTTCTGCAAAGGCGCGAATGGCTATTCATAACGGAGTGCTGGTACCGACACTGATGTATGGAAGTGAATCTTGGGTATGGCAGAAGAAGAATGAAAGCAGAATAAATGCGGTAGAGATGCGATCGTTGAGGAAAATATGCGGAGTAAAACTGAGTGATAGAGTGAGCAATGATGTGATTCGCAAAAGGTGGTCTGAAAGATGATATAGTAACAAGAATTGAGAAAGGAATGCTCCAGTGGTTTGGTCACTTAGAGAGGATGAATGAAAGGCGAATCACGAAAGAGATATACTGTGCGAATGTGGAAGGAACGATTGCACGAGGGCGTCCCAGAAAAACCTACACGGACCAAATAGAGGTTATTATAAAAAAGGCTGGTGTACGCAGTGACAAAAACCGCAGGGCATGTATGAAAAGATTGATGGATATGAATGAAGCGAAAGAAGTGTGCAAGGATCGTAGCAGGTGGCGATCCATAGTCTCTGCCTACCCCCATGGGAAACAGGCGTGAGTGTATGTATGTATGTATGTATGTATTCTGCACCATTCAATAAGTCAAAAGTGTTAATGTATTTTTGTTTCTGAGATCGATAACGCCAAAATTGGTCATTTTACACAAAAATTACAGTCGAAATGTAATATGCCTCTTAATGATAATTTGACTTTGTCATTGTTATCTTGATTTTAACATTGATATTTGATTTTATTATTTTGATTATTGTGTTGATTTTGATAAGAAATGACAACTACCAAAAACTGTTTACTAAATAGGAACGATAAACAGAATATAATTATCTACTTTTTTCTTATCATTTCCTTACCTGATTCACAATGGCTTCTACCAGAGGTCTGGTGTAGCTAGCGTCATGCAGTGACTGGGCAAACGAGTCCACAAGGGGACCGCAGAGAGTGTCGAACTTGCCCGGGTCAAAAGTTATCTCACACATGACGGTAATCAGGTTGGCAATGTTCTCCTGTTGATTTATACACAGATTTGTCAATTAATAACCTAAAACTATTAATTAATTAATACCTAAATCATATTTTATGGTATAATTATTGGAAAATAAAAACCTAACAGACAAAACATTATTATGTGCAATTTTATGTGACTTGAATATTGTTATTTCAATCAACATGTTTTCTTCATCAAGCATCATGGCATAATATTACCTACCAATAGCAAAAAACACACTATTAGTAAACAACAAAACCAGTTCTGGTGTCTTAACACCTTAACTGCCGCCATAAAAACATATTTTTTACAATTCATAAATTAAACACTAAAAATAAATGAACAATAAGAAAATAGTTTGTAGAAAGTTTCAGATTTCATTTACAATATCAAAAATACTCGAGAAATTCTTCTAGGGAAAACAATATAAAATATTTTTGAAATGTAGGTCACTGGTGACCTACGCTGAATTAATGTGTAAATTTATGCATATTTTAAACATAAGGAACCCTTTAGGAAGTTCTTAATATCATATGAGAAAAGAACTTAATAAAAAATAAAAAGCCTTGAATTACAAGCAGTAAAGGATGGTAGCAAAATAAATTATGAAAATGTTTTGTTCAACAATACTTTATACGTAAATAATAATTAATGTTTGTTGTTTTATAAAAGGAAAATAACAACAAATGTCACATCTTCCTTATTAAAAACATGTTTTGATACAATTCTTGTCTAATTACCACAAATGTTTTAACCTAATTTTTACCTTTGTCTGTCTATCTGCCACTGTTTTTCTTAAATGTTTGCATTTAAGTACAAGCGCTACTGTTGTATTTGGCTGTATGTTGTATGGTCTACATACTGTCTCTATGTATAAGTACATACAAATACAACCCTTTTTTATTCATGTAGGTATGATTTATTTTTCTTTTATTTTCCTTTGTTCTTCACTCAAGATCTGTACCGGCAACTATACATACTCAACTACACAGTTATTCATAATTACTATGTTTACAGAGGTAAAATTGATGGATCCCAATAACCTAAAGAGTGCAATTCATCTGAAACCTAACTGGTATGTCTGTGTAGAGCTTAAGTTTTCATGAAATCACTACTTTACACAACACTTTGAACTTTGAAAATACTATTAAGTACCTATGTATAATTTTTGGGTAAGTTGTCAAGATGTCTGCTACTTTGCCAACAGTAAGTACTAAAATTTTATTGAAGATACATACCCGCATGTCCATATTCTCGGATTCTTCAAGAGAAAATGACATATCATCGAAATTGTACGGGTTCTGGTCTTGGGCTTGACGGAGACGGTCTTGTACAGAAAATCGTTGGGGTCTATACGGTGCAGGGTCTGGCACGAATGCTGGGGCTTGGCGGTTGTAGTTAGGTGGATACCATTCCTTCGCCTCCGCCGACAAATTCGATTTAGGTGGCTCAACTGATAACAGACAATGTGACATCATTAATCAACAATTATGTTTACGATACCGATTTGATAAACGACGTGATACAATAGGTTTGCTAGAATAGGCACGATGACCCTAAAAATATAAATTTTTGACACGAATGGTCGACTTGCCTCTGTCAAACTGGATGACGACGTCATTAGAAATGAAAATCCTTACTTTCACCCGAAGTATTGTAATTATGCAGAACGCAGTTTAGCTAGCGAAGTATGACGACCGACGTGAAATAGAACCGAATTGAAATACGAGAAATGTAATAGATTAACGTTTAAATAGTTACCTCTTCCATCTTCGGATGCGATTCTCGGTCGACGAAGCTCTCTTGGTTGGTTTTCAGGCTGCTGCCAACCGCGACCTCGGCCTCTAGGCCCTCCGATATCTCCGTTGTTCATTTCATACAGTTCTTGACAAAGCTTTGGATAAGACGACTTCGAATAAATTCCATATACCGCAAACTATTTCCTTCGTGTTCTAAATAGAACGCTCTATAAATCCGACACGTAAACAAAGAAAAATATCTGCGTTCGGGGCACTTCCTCCATGTTATTTGTTAGAATGAGACAAAAAATTTGGGTTACCATGGGGTTACCATTTTTTTTACTACAAAATCTACTAAAATTTTCTGAAATAAATATATGGGCAAATCCATAGCTTTCTCTATTGATCTACAATAGAGAAGGCTGTGGCAAATCTAGAGATATTTTTCAGGAGGGCCAGCTGGGGCTCTATTTATCGCCTAGATTGCTACGCGCACTTTATGAAAAACTTGCTCAATTATTTTAGCTTTTAAATATAGATAAGCAAAAATTGCGAAAAGCGAAGCACTTTTCTTTGACTATTTGCAATAAGTCCTAGTCTACTACTGACATAATATTCCGAAAATTTTGTTTTTCTGGTGTAATCCAAACCCAAGTTATGAAGGTTAAAGTCCAACTTTATATTGTTTATGTTGTGTGTCCTAATACTAGTAGTACTAGCTTACATACCAAATTTCAGCTTTCTAGGACTTCAGGATACTTCTTGAAGTCCTAGAAATCTGAAATTTGGTAGGGTACTCTCTATAAGTTTTGATGATCATGAGAGAGTCAGTGAAGAAATCGGGGTTTTTAGATATCAATAAAATCTATATTATAAACTAGCGGCCGCCCGTGGTTTCACCCGCGTGGTTCCCGTTCCCCTCGGGAATATCGGGATAAAAAGTAATCTATGTTTTAATCTAGGCTATCTACTATCTGTGTGCCAAATTTCAACCAAATCCGTTCAGTACTTTTTGCGTGATTGAGGAACAAACATCCAAACCCACAAACTTTCACATTTATTATATTAGTAGGATGCTATGCAATTGAAACTTTATATATTTTATAAGTCCACTACTGACATCACATTCCGAGAATTTTGTTTACTAGTATAAGTATTCTAAACCCCAGATACGAGGGTACAAAAAAACGACGAAGCGCTTCGAGAAAAGGTAGCTAGTGCCCTTGCGCTTCGTTAAGCGGGTAATTCTTCACTAGACAGACATGCCCGCAAGCAGTTTGTACGGGCATGTCTGTCGCCACAATACATAATACAGACTCATCAGTTTGTACTAGACCAGCAACACGGTTAGTTGTGTGTTACGATGTCAACAAAACAAAGAAAAAATTTAATACTACAAACTACGCACGTACACATTATTTGTTAATGAACACGTTCTAGTTAACTGACGTACTTTACACAGCTCACGCCTGTAGGAGTTCAGTTTCTTTTTTTTTAACATAAGCTAAATCAGCTTCAGGGCATATTTCTTTATATATATTTTTAACAACATTTTGGCAGACAGCATTGCGTAACGCTGTGTTCACAAACTATTTGCTTTTTATTATCTACCATAAACATGGATAATTTTTTTTCGGGTAAAAATTCTTCCCAGAATAATTTATTTTCATGAAAACTCATTTTTATTTTCAATACCTACTCGACACTCTCGACAGTTCGATACATCATCACAAAATACGTCTGTACCGGTTTCTGTAACTCTCGGGTCTGAGAGCAGGCGGCCCGCGGTGAGCACTCACGTACGGTCATGTCTGTACGGACATGTGCCCGCGCAGATAAAATGAGATCGTGCGTAACGGGCAAGTTACGCACGATCTACACTAGCAAACATTGCACAGACCAATAGTAGCGAGGTCCGGCGGGCATGTCTGCAGACTTGCCCGCGGACAAGTCCGTCTCGTGAATTCCCCGCTTTACTCGTCTTGGCGCGGGCACTACCGTGCCCCAGATCAGTTTTTGATTCCGTACATACCACCACACACAGACGTTTTTTTTCGTTCGGAATCACGGCTCAGTCAGATGCTAGACTTTGAAGAGTAAACATTGAGTGAAGATGAATTATTTTGATATTTTAATAGTGATTTCGCTTTTACTTTACCTGTGCAAAAAAGCTGTGCATGGGTAGCCTACAACAGCTATTATGAAATGTTCGATATCAGAATTAAAATAAAATTGGCTTCAAGTCTTTTGGCCAAGTGCATATTCAACTAAACATTTCTTCTAAAAATAAAGAAAAAATGCATAATTATAGACCATTTATTATTCACATTACGCTTAGGTCAATGAGGGCTTTTCCAAAGGAGACTAAAAACTGTAGGATCGATAGATGGCGTTGATAAATTAAGCACTGTCAACTGAGGCGCGTGCAGAACCTACGCTCTGAGTGCAACCAAAGTTGTGTCAACCGAACGTAACGCTCTAATGTTTGATACGCCGTTAGAGCGATTGGTTCCACTCGGAGAGTAGGTTCTGAACGCTTCTCAGTTGACAGTGCTTAATTTATCAACGCCATCTATCGATCCTACAGTTTTTAGTCCTTTGGAAAAGCCCTCTCATTCTATTGTATTTTGTAAAATAGAACTAATAACTTAGCATAACAATAAAAAAGCATGGCCAAAAGTCTGGTATCCAGAGCTGTAATAAAAAAAGTAGCATTCCGTACGGAATAAAAACGGTTATGTGTGGCGACCAATACAAAATCTATGGAAGTCTTTTCGTTTTTTCCGTGCGTAATTCCGAACGCACCGGCCCTCATGTGGAATTCCGTAACGGATTAAATTACGTACGGAAAGTTAACGCATGTGTGTGGCAGGCCCATAGATTTTTCATGCAATTGCTGCGTTCGGAATTCCGAATCGGGATCCAGTTTCGAGATTCCGTTACGTGATACCGTACATACGTGATTCCGAACGCAGCAACTGCATACAAAATCTATGGGCCTGCCACACACATGCGGCGGGCTGATTATCTAATTAAAAACCACCTAGCGACTGGTTGCAGTTCACAGATGATCGTGATCCATTGCTACTTCTTTTTGGGTTAAAAAAAACATACCAAAGAAAAGTGGCAATGTATGTCAAATGCAACCGGTCGCTAAATAGTTTCTTTTTAGATAATCAGGGTGCGGGATTTTTCCGTACGGAACCTTCATACATTGTCGAAATTCCGTTCGGAATCCCGTTTCGGAATACCGTACGTACGTGATTCCATACGTACCACCACATACAAACGTTTTTTTTTCGTTCGGAATCACGGCTCTAAACATTGAGTAAAGATGAATTATTTTGATGACGATGTACTATTTTAATAGCGATTTCACTTTTACTTTACCTGTGCAAAAAAAGCTGTGCATGGCTAGCCTACAACAGCTATTATTAAATGTTCGATATCAGAATTAAAATAAACTTGGCTTCAAGTCTTTTGGCCAAGTGCATATTCAACTAAAATTATCTTCTAAAAATAAAGCAAAAATGCACAATTATCGACCATTTATTATTTACATTACGCTTAGGTCAAAAGTCTGGTATCCAGAGCTGTAATAAAAAAAAGTAGCATTCCGTACGAAATAAAAACGGTTTTGTGTGGCGACCAAAGAAATTATAAGTACTACGTACAGTGTTGTACGAAGTACTTATAATATAAAACGGAATCACGTAACGGAATCTCGAAACGGGATCCGGCACCCTGATTATCTAAAAAGAAACTATTTAGCGACCGGTTTATTTTGACATACATTGCCACTTTTCTTTAGTATGTTTTTTTTTACCCAAAAAGAAGTAGCAATGGATCACGATCATCTGTGAACTGCAACCAGTCGCTAGGTGGTTTTTAATTAGATAATCAGCCCGCCGATTCGGAATTCTCTATGGGCCTGCCACACACATGCGTTAACATAACATTCCGTACGTAATTTTATCCGTTACGGAATTCCACATGAGGACCCGTGCATTCGGACGGAAAAAAGCCATTCCGAACGCAAGACTTCCATACACTGTGTATTGGTCGCCAGTGTCGCCACACACAACCGTTTTTTTATTTTACACGACTGCCCAAAGCAAAAAGAGTGTATATGTGTTCAGGGTTCATGTATGTTTGTGGGTACTTGAGTTTCTTTATTCCACCATAACTTCTAAATGCCTGAACTGATTTTGATAAATGGAGTATCGTTAAAATCCTTACAGCATCCCGAGTGACACTGGCTATATTTTTTTTAGAAAAAAAAAATATGGCGACTGTACGACGCCATTTTCAGATGTGAAAAAAAAATTTTTTTCTTCTATTATTACAATATGGGCTTCAAATGAAAGGCCTTGATGAGCACATATGTTTTAATCTAGGCTATCTACTATCTGTGTGCCAAATTTCAACCAAATCCGTTCAGTACTTTTTGCGTGATTGAGGAACAAACATCCAAACCCACAAACTTTCACATTTATTATATTAGTAGGATGCTATGCAATTGAAACTTTATATATTTTATAAGTCCACTACTGACATCACATTCCGAGAATTTTGTTTACTAGTATAAGTATTTTAAACCCCAGATACGAGGGTACAAAAAAACGACGAAGCGCTTCGAGAAAAGGTAGCTAGTGCCCTTGCGCTTCGTTAAGCGGGTAATTCTTCACTAGACGGACATGCCCGCAAGCAGTTTGTACGGGCATGTCTGTCGCCACAATACATAATACAGACTCATCAGTTTGTACTAGACCAGCAACACGGTTAGTTGTGTGTTACGATGTCAACAAAACAAAGAAAAAATTTAATACTACAAACTACGCACGTACACATTATTTGTTAATGAACACGTTCTAGTTAACTGACGTACTTTACACAGCTCACGCCTGTAGGAGTTCAGTTTCTTTTTTTTTAACATAAGCTAAATCAGCTTCAGGGCATATTTCTTTATATATATTTTTAACAACATTTTGGCAGACAGCATTGCGTAACGCTGTGTTCACAAACTATTTGCTTTTTATTATCTACCATAAACATGGATAATTTTTTTTCGGGTAAAAATTCTTCCCAGAATAATTTATTTTCATGAAAACTCATTTTTATTTTCAATACCTACTCGACACTCTCGACAGTTCGATACATCATCACAAAATACGTCTGTACCGGTTTCTGTAACTCTCGGGTCTGAGAGCAGGCGGCCCGCGGTGAGCACTCACGTACGGTCATGTCTGTACGGACATGTGCCCGCGCAGATAAAATGAGATCGTGCGTAACGGGCAAGTTACGCACGATCTACACTAGCAAACATTGCACAGACCAATAGTAGCGAGGTCCGGCGGGCATGTCTGCAGACTTGCCCGCGGACAAGTCCGTCTCGTGAATTCCCCGCTTTACTCGTCTTGGCGCGGGCACTACCGTGCCCCAGATCAGTTTTTGATTCCGTACATACCACCACACACAGACGTTTTTTTTCGTTCGGAATCACGGCTCAGTCAGATGCTAGACTTTGAAGAGTAAACATTGAGTGAAGATGAATTATTTTGATATTTTAATAGTGATTTCGCTTTTACTTTACCTGTGCAAAAAAGCTGTGCATGGGTAGCCTACAACAGCTATTATGAAATGTTCGATATCAGAATTAAAATAAAATTGGCTTCAAGTCTTTTGGCCAAGTGCATATTCAACTAAACATTTCTTCTAAAAATAAAGAAAAAATGCATAATTATAGACCATTTATTATTCACATTACGCTTAGGTCAATGAGGGCTTTTCCAAAGGAGACTAAAAACTGTAGGATCGATAGATGGCGTTGATAAATTAAGCACTGTCAACTGAGGCGCGTGCAGAACCTACGCTCTGAGTGCAACCAAAGTTGTGTCAACCGAACGTAACGCTCTAATGTTTGATACGCCGTTAGAGCGATTGGTTCCACTCGGAGAGTAGGTTCTGAACGCTTCTCAGTTGACAGTGCTTAATTTATCAACGCCATCTATCGATCCTACAGTTTTTAGTCCTTTGGAAAAGCCCTCTCATTCTATTGTATTTTGTAAAATAGAACTAATAACTTAGCATAACAATAAAAAAGCATGGCCAAAAGTCTGGTATCCAGAGCTGTAATAAAAAAAGTAGCATTCCGTACGGAATAAAAACGGTTATGTGTGGCGACCAATACAAAATCTATGGAAGTCTTTTCGTTTTTTCCGTGCGTAATTCCGAACGCACCGGCCCTCATGTGGAATTCCGTAACGGATTAAATTACGTACGGAAAGTTAACGCATGTGTGTGGCAGGCCCATAGATTTTTCATGCAATTGCTGCGTTCGGAATTCCGAATCGGGATCCAGTTTCGAGATTCCGTTACGTGATACCGTACATACGTGATTCCGAACGCAGCAACTGCATACAAAATCTATGGGCCTGCCACACACATGCGGCGGGCTGATTATCTAATTAAAAACCACCTAGCGACTGGTTGCAGTTCACAGATGATCGTGATCCATTGCTACTTCTTTTTGGGTTAAAAAAAACATACCAAAGAAAAGTGGCAATGTATGTCAAATGCAACCGGTCGCTAAATAGTTTCTTTTTAGATAATCAGGGTGCGGGATTTTTCCGTACGGAACCTTCATACATTGTCGAAATTCCGTTCGGAATCCCGTTTCGGAATACCGTACGTACGTGATTCCATACGTACCACCACATACAAACGTTTTTTTTTCGTTCGGAATCACGGCTCTAAACATTGAGTAAAGATGAATTATTTTGATGACGATGTACTATTTTAATAGCGATTTCACTTTTACTTTACCTGTGCAAAAAAAGCTGTGCATGGCTAGCCTACAACAGCTATTATTAAATGTTCGATATCAGAATTAAAATAAACTTGGCTTCAAGTCTTTTGGCCAAGTGCATATTCAACTAAAATTATCTTCTAAAAATAAAGCAAAAATGCACAATTATCGACCATTTATTATTTACATTACGCTTAGGTCAAAAGTCTGGTATCCAGAGCTGTAATAAAAAAAAGTAGCATTCCGTACGAAATAAAAACGGTTTTGTGTGGCGACCAAAGAAATTATAAGTACTACGTACAGTGTTGTACGAAGTACTTATAATATAAAACGGAATCACGTAACGGAATCTCGAAACGGGATCCGGCACCCTGATTATCTAAAAAGAAACTATTTAGCGACCGGTTTATTTTGACATACATTGCCACTTTTCTTTAGTATGTTTTTTTTTACCCAAAAAGAAGTAGCAATGGATCACGATCATCTGTGAACTGCAACCAGTCGCTAGGTGGTTTTTAATTAGATAATCAGCCCGCCGATTCGGAATTCTCTATGGGCCTGCCACACACATGCGTTAACATAACATTCCGTACGTAATTTTATCCGTTACGGAATTCCACATGAGGACCCGTGCATTCGGACGGAAAAAAGCCATTCCGAACGCAAGACTTCCATACACTGTGTATTGGTCGCCAGTGTCGCCACACACAACCGTTTTTTTATTTTACACGACTGCCCAAAGCAAAAAGAGTGTATATGTGTTCAGGGTTCATGTATGTTTGTGGGTACTTGAGTTTCTTTATTCCACCATAACTTCTAAATGCCTGAACTGATTTTGATAAATGGAGTATCGTTAAAATCCTTACAGCATCCCGAGTGACACTGGCTATATTTTTTTTAGAAAAAAAAAATATGGCGACTGTACGACGCCATTTTCAGATGTGAAAAAAAAATTTTTTTCTTCTATTATTACAATATGGGCTTCAAATGAAAGGCCTTGATGAGCACATATGTTTTAATCTAGGCTATCTACTATCTGTGTGCCAAATTTCAACCAAATCCGTTCAGTACTTTTTGCGTGATTGAGGAACAAACATCCAAACCCACAAACTTTCACATTTATTATATTAGTAGGATGCTATGCAATTGAAACTTTATATATTTTATAAGTCCACTACTGACATCACATTCCGAGAATTTTGTTTACTAGTATAAGTATTCTAAACCCCAGATACGAGGGTACAAAAAAACGACGAAGCGCTTCGAGAAAAGGTAGCTAGTGCCCTTGCGCTTCGTTAAGCGGGTAATTCTTCACTAGACGGACATGCCCGCAAGCAGTTTGTACGGGCATGTCTGTCGCCACAATACATAATACAGACTCATCAGTTTGTACTAGACCAGCAACACGGTTAGTTGTGTGTTACGATGTCAACAAAACAAAGAAAAAATTTAATACTACAAACTACGCACGTACACATTATTTGTTAATGAACACGTTCTAGTTAACTGACGTACTTTACACAGCTCACGCCTGTAGGAGTTCAGTTTCTTTTTTTTTAACATAAGCTAAATCAGCTTCAGGGCATATTTCTTTATATATATTTTTAACAACATTTTGGCAGACAGCATTGCGTAACGCTGTGTTCACAAACTATTTGCTTTTTATTATCTACCATAAACATGGATAATTTTTTTTCGGGTAAAAATTCTTCCCAGAATAATTTATTTTCATGAAAACTCATTTTTATTTTCAATACCTACTCGACACTCTCGACAGTTCGATACATCATCACAAAATACGTCTGTACCGGTTTCTGTAACTCTCGGGTCTGAGAGCAGGCGGCCCGCGGTGAGCACTCACGTACGGTCATGTCTGTACGGACATGTGCCCGCGCAGATAAAATGAGATCGTGCGTAACGGGCAAGTTACGCACGATCTACACTAGCAAACATTGCACAGACCAATAGTAGCGAGGTCCGGCGGGCATGTCTGCAGACTTGCCCGCGGACAAGTCCGTCTCGTGAATTCCCCGCTTTACTCGTCTTGGCGCGGGCACTACCGTGCCCCAGATCAGTTTTTGATTCCGTACATACCACCACACACAGACGTTTTTTTTCGTTCGGAATCACGGCTCAGTCAGATGCTAGACTTTGAAGAGTAAACATTGAGTGAAGATGAATTATTTTGATATTTTAATAGTGATTTCGCTTTTACTTTACCTGTGCAAAAAAGCTGTGCATGGGTAGCCTACAACAGCTATTATGAAATGTTCGATATCAGAATTAAAATAAAATTGGCTTCAAGTCTTTTGGCCAAGTGCATATTCAACTAAACATTTCTTCTAAAAATAAAGAAAAAATGCATAATTATAGACCATTTATTATTCACATTACGCTTAGGTCAATGAGGGCTTTTCCAAAGGAGACTAAAAACTGTAGGATCGATAGATGGCGTTGATAAATTAAGCACTGTCAACTGAGGCGCGTGCAGAACCTACGCTCTGAGTGCAACCAAAGTTGTGTCAACCGAACGTAACGCTCTAATGTTTGATACGCCGTTAGAGCGATTGGTTCCACTCGGAGAGTAGGTTCTGAACGCTTCTCAGTTGACAGTGCTTAATTTATCAACGCCATCTATCGATCCTACAGTTTTTAGTCCTTTGGAAAAGCCCTCTCATTCTATTGTATTTTGTAAAATAGAACTAATAACTTAGCATAACAATAAAAAAGCATGGCCAAAAGTCTGGTATCCAGAGCTGTAATAAAAAAAGTAGCATTCCGTACGGAATAAAAACGGTTATGTGTGGCGACCAATACAAAATCTATGGAAGTCTTTTCGTTTTTTCCGTGCGTAATTCCGAACGCACCGGCCCTCATGTGGAATTCCGTAACGGATTAAATTACGTACGGAAAGTTAACGCATGTGTGTGGCAGGCCCATAGATTTTTCATGCAATTGCTGCGTTCGGAATTCCGAATCGGGATCCAGTTTCGAGATTCCGTTACGTGATACCGTACATACGTGATTCCGAACGCAGCAACTGCATACAAAATCTATGGGCCTGCCACACACATGCGGCGGGCTGATTATCTAATTAAAAACCACCTAGCGACTGGTTGCAGTTCACAGATGATCGTGATCCATTGCTACTTCTTTTTGGGTTAAAAAAAACATACCAAAGAAAAGTGGCAATGTATGTCAAATGCAACCGGTCGCTAAATAGTTTCTTTTTAGATAATCAGGGTGCGGGATTTTTCCGTACGGAACCTTCATACATTGTCGAAATTCCGTTCGGAATCCCGTTTCGGAATACCGTACGTACGTGATTCCATACGTACCACCACATACAAACGTTTTTTTTTCGTTCGGAATCACGGCTCTAAACATTGAGTAAAGATGAATTATTTTGATGACGATTTATTTTAATAGCGATTTTATTTATTTTATATTATTTTAATAGCGATTTCACTTTTACTTTACCTGTGCAAAAAAAGCTGTGCATGGATAGCCTACAACAGCTATTATTAAATGTTCGATATCAGAATTAAAATAAACTTGGCTTCAAGTCTTTTGGCCAAGTGCATATTCAACTAAAATTATCTTCTAAAAATAAAGCAAAAATGCACAATTATCGACCATTTATTATTTACATTACGCTTAGGTCAAAAGTCTGGTATCCAGAGCTGTAATAAAAAAAAGTAGCATTCCGTACGAAATAAAAACGGTTTTGTGTGGCGACCAAAGAAATTATAAGTACTACGTACAGTGTTGTACGAAGTACTTATAATATAAAACGGAATCACGTAACGGAATCTCGAAACGGGATCCGGCACCCTGATTATCTAAAAAGAAACTATTTAGCGACCGGTTTATTTTGACATACATTGCCACTTTTCTTTAGTATGTTTTTTTTTACCCAAAAAGAAGTAGCAATGGATCACGATCATCTGTGAACTGCAACCAGTCGCTAGGTGGTTTTTAATTAGATAATCAGCCCGCCGATTCGGAATTCTCTATGGGCCTGCCACACACATGCGTTAACATAACATTCCGTACGTAATTTTATCCGTTACGGAATTCCACATGAGGACCCGTGCATTCGGACGGAAAAAAGCCATTCCGAACGCAAGACTTCCATACACTGTGTATTGGTCGCCAGTGTCGCCACACACAACCGTTTTTTTATTTTACACGACTGCCCAAAGCAAAAAGAGTGTATATGTGTTCAGGGTTCATGTATGTTTGTGGGTACTTGAGTTTCTTTATTCCACCATAACTTCTAAATGCCTGAACTGATTTTGATAAATGGAGTATCGTTAAAATCCTTACAGCATCCCGAGTGACACTGGCTATATTTTTTTTAGAAAAAAAAAATATGGCGACTGTACGACGCCATTTTCAGATGTGAAAAAAAAATTTTTTTCTTCTATTATTACAATATGGGCTTCAAATGAAAGGCCTTGATGAGCACATTCCAAAACTATATAATATGTCACTAAAATGTGTGAAATAAAAATGAATAAATTAAAAAAATATTAAAAACGCGACTGCCCTACCAAAAACGAACTAAAAAGTTTAACAACAAGTATCATTGCAGTCGGGGGACCTCTTTGATAATAAATTGTTCCATAATAAGGTCCCCCGACTGCAATGACACTTGTTGTTAAACTTTTTAGTTCGTTTTTGGCAGGGCAGTCGTGTTTTTAATATTTTTTTAATTTTATTCCGTACGGAATGCTAAATTTTTTACTACAGCTCTTCACTTTCGGCCATACTTTTTTATTATACGGAATTTATTTTGCAAAGTTATTAGTTTTATTTTACCAAAAAAAGAACAAATAAACAATAGAATTGACCTGGGGCCTTACTATGAGCGCTTATAGCAGGACTTATATTGAACTGCCTTACTTTTTCGTACTATGTCCTCAAGGGTTAGTATGAAAGAAGGCCTTAAGCAGTCCTGCTTTTGAACTGAACGGTTTCTTATTTGCTGATGGTAAGCCCCCTGAGCGTAATATAAATAATAAATAGTCTATAATTACGCATTTTTTCTTTATTTTTTGATGAACATAAGCACTTGGCCAAAAGACTTGAAGCCAAGTTTATATTTAATTCTGATATCGAACATTTAATAATAGCTGTTGTAGGCTACCCATGCACCCGATGCACGGCTTTTTTTGCACAGGTAAAGTAAAAGCGAAATCGCTATTAAAATAGTATATCGTCGTCAAAATAATTCATCTTCACTCAATGTTTACTCGTCAAAGTCTAGCGTCTGACTGAGCCGTGATTCCGAATGAAAGAAAACGTCGTGTGGTGCTACGTACGGAATTCCGAAACCGGCCCCCTGATTATCTAAAAAGAAACTATTTAGCGACCGGTTGCATTTGACATACATTGCTACTTTTCTTTGGTATGTTTTTTCTTACCCCAAAATGAAGTAGCAATGTATCACATTTATTTTTCAAATGAGACCGGTCGCTAGGTGGTTTCTAATTAGATAATCAGCCCGCCGATTACGTCTGAGGGCCTAGTACGAGTTGTATTTCTCACCTCACTTTGCGAATAGTATCGAGTGAAAGAGAGGAAATCATGCGAGTGAGTGAACGAGTGAAAGAGAGGAAACGATAGTTAACTATTCGAAAAGTGAAGTGAGAGCAAAAAACCAACTCGTACTAGGCCCTCTGTATTTGGCCGGCCTTAGCCCCCAGATGGCGTCTAGGTGAATGTTGCCAGAGCAATAAAATCCGCCGAGTTTAGTAGTAATAAGTAATTATCCGAATTTCCCGATTTTCGGAATTCTGAATTCGTTTCATTCAAATCTGTTTAGCCATTTTTTAATTAAGTAGGTATGTAAATACCGACTTTTATTCATTGATGTAAAGTATGTTTGCATTGCAGCAAATACCTGTCTAAAAAAGGCCTTTTTAACATCGAACATTTCAATGTTTTTTAATGATTTATTATCACTCCTTGGTACAAAAAACTATGGGGAAATCTCAGATCAAATAAAAAAGGGGGAAATTGGAAAAGTTATAGAGGATTTTATAACACTTTTTCTACAACGCACCGATTTAGATATCATTTAAAAACCCAAAAGTGAGACCTTTAAAACCCTCCCCCCACTCTGGCTCACCTCCTAGACGAGAGGATTTTTAGTACGTTCACATCCTAAACAAGGTTATTCGCTCACGCACTCTACACTCTCTTTTGAGCCATTTGTTTAGCGGACTATTGATAGGATTATTAAAGTAATTTGGCCATGGGGGTCTGAGATATCAGTTCATTTTGGAAAAGGGGTCTCTTGCCCAAAATAGTTTGGTAATCCCTGCCTTAAAGCACCCTAAAGTAAGGCCAATGCTTACATATTTTTTTTATACAGGGTGTCCCAAAACTTTGCCACATGGAGGGAAAGTACCTTAAATATTGAAGATAGGAAATTTTACTGAAAGAAGACTTCATTTTATTTTAAAAATTAATGCGAACTGCATTTAAAGATTTTTTTAAATATCGCATTATTTCCTGTACAAATTGATACAATACGTAATCATTAATGAATGTAAAATTTCATGGTCTTCCTTTTGTTTAAGATGCTGTGTTACTGAACAAAAAAATATAATAACCCTTTCGATCGGTATCATAAAAATAAAAAAATGTTTTTTTTTTCTAATTTGGTGGGTTCGATTCCTGGTTAAGGCATGCGATTTTTCGAAAATCTTTGAATACAGTTACAATTATTTTGAAAATCAAAATGAAGTCTTCTTTCAGTAAAATTTCCTATCTTCAATATTTAAGGTACTTTCCCTCCGTGTGGCAAAGTTTTGGGACACCCGGTATATTGTGGAACTTTTAATTCATGTAAGTATATTTTAAAATCCTTGTTGCAGTGAAACCTAGAATTAGATTTTAAACATTTAGTAATAAAAATAGGTTCACATCTGTTCTATTTATTAGAGCCTCTATTTACAAAAAAATACAACACAATAAAATATACTTATTACAAAAAATATGTACATACCTTTACCATTTATGGTAATAACAATCATCTTCATTTCTAATAATATTAAACTACATCGATCAGACCTATATTTTTTTATAAAACATTTTTTTTAAATACAGGAACCTAAATGAATTTTACCATGAGCTTTGATTGCTGTATTAATTTATATTTTAAGTGGAATGGTACTATATCCTGCACAGAGAGCAGGGATTGAAGTACTGTTAAAAAAAATAACTGCAAAAAAAAATTACGTTATAAATACCGTGAAAATATTTTATCGGTAAATTTACTGGTAAAAGTAACGTTAAAAATATTTTACCGGTAAAATTCGCGTTAAATATAGCGTTAAACTTTACCGGTACAATATACCGGTAAAATTATCGCTAAAAAAATAACGTTATTAATTGGAATAACGTTAATTTTAAAGTATAACAGTAAAAAAAGTAAGAAATAACATTAAAATTAACGTTATTTACTGAAATTTCAATGTAACATTATCTAAATTAACGTTATTTATTGACACAATGTTAATTTTAAAATGAACGGTAAAAAAGTAAGAAATAATGTTACATTTAAAAATAACGTTATCATTCCCTGACAGAGAGGCATTCTCTACTCACTTTCACAACTGAAATCTCTAATTCATTGCGATAAAAGCTCATGGTAAGACAGGCCCCTTGCATACGTAATTCTGTTGCTAATAATTCTCGATTGAAATCATTTAATTCATCAATGACTGCTCCAGACACCAGCTTCCAGACAACAATAGAATATTTATCGTCTCCCATTTTCCGGATGTCGAAGGTCAATATTAATCTGGGGCATGTTCAGCCGAACGAAGATTTCACTAGGCTCTTTAAATGATAAGCACTCTATTTCGGAGCGCTTATCCGCTCTAGATATCAGCTACCGGACAACAATAGAATATTTATCGTCTCTCATTTTCCGGATGTCGAAGGTCAATATTAATCTGGGGCATGTTCAGCCAAACGAAGATTTCACTAGGCTCTTTAAATGATAAGCGCTCCGAAATCATCCTTGTGTTCAGACATAAGTTGAGTATTGTTTCCGGAGGTAAATTTTACAAAAGCAGACTGTAATATATCCTACTGTTCAACACAGCAGCGTGCTGAGTCGAAGGATGGTTCAATAAGACGTGTTCCAGTTGCTAACAGAAACACAGTAATGCTTTGCTTTGGCATGGAACAACTTTGCTCATAAATGAAACTGTTGAAGTTTCATTAATTTAAAATGAAACGAGAATTGTTAGCAATAGAGTTACATAATCAGGGGGCTGGCTGGTAAATTACTGTAAAAGAAGAAACATAAATAATATTAGGATTGCAGACAGTAAGTAATTTGTTATGTGCATTATTATGGGTCGATTAATTATGAACTTCACTAGATGAAGTAAGTCATCTAAATTTAAATTTATATACTAAATGATTCTCCACAACCACATGTTCCTTTTATATTTGGGTTATTGAATACAAATTCTGCTGATAATTTATTCTCCACAAAATCCATTTCTGTCCCTGAAAATATAATAATAATTAAGAATAAAAGATTACTTATCTAAAACGTAGTGATATGAGATTATTATTAGCACAGAATATAATAGTACTATGCACAGAAGTCTTCTGTGCGAATAATTAAATAATAAGCTACTCTCGCTGCAAGGCAAAAAAAATACAATTTCACATTGCACAGTGTGCCTATTATTGTATGCACCTTTGCTTTCTGCTATGTTAGATACATAGACTGACAGAGGACATCCCACAAGCGCTGGCTTGACTGAGTCAGCTGCGAGCAGTACGCTAATATAAAAGTTTAAGAGTGGAGTGAAGCCTCCTCGTTATTAGTATGAATCTTACATAACTTACCTAATAATGTTAGTTGTGCTTTCTTGTCAATTATTATTGTAACACCATCTTGCTTAACTTCTTCATCTAATTTGTCTTTGCCTTTAGCGTAATCTAACGTATATGATAAACCATTACAGCCTCTTTGTCGGACACCAACTTTAAGGCCGATGAAACCTTTCGCTTCGTCTTTCGCCATAAGGTCTTTGATTTTGTTTACAGCTGAAGGTGTTAAGACAAGTGCCGCTCTCGAAGGCAACATTCTCTTCTTAACAGCTCGAACAGTTGCACTTGCGACTGTTTTGGTGGCCATCTAATAACAAGAAACAAATCATTACTCGAAAACATTCCTGACGTGCTTGCATAGTGCTTGTGTGTGGTGTGGTGCGTTGTGCCAAAAATATATGAACTGCGTATTTTTGCCTTGAATGAAACAATATGTTAAACACTTTGATATTACAGTTCATTGGAATTTAATTGACAAAATTACACACCCCTTGTTGGTTTTGCTGAATTTGATTATAAACATAAAAATTATTTAGTAATTTTAATCCTTTTTCGATTTTTTTTGACAACATGACTGATTTTAATATAAATAAAACGTTTCCAGAGAGTTGTTTGTCAAAATCATATGGTAACATTGGGTACATTTCAACAGACTAACCGCTGAGTCATTGATCACCAAAGTATACATTTTAATCATGGAAAGTAATTTGTTAGGCGACGGTTACACGCGTGGTCAATACTGTGATCTATCAGTATTTTACCATAGTAGTAGTTTATTGGGGTAGAATTATACTACAGTAGCCCGTAATACATTTAAATTACGAAAAAAGTTACCGCTCGCCGTTGTGATAAAGTTATTTATTACAAAATTATAGATACTTTAACCTAAGTTTTACAGATCGCAACCCGCCGTAACCTATATTTGTATATCTCCAAAAATGATATTTTTTAATTTTTCGAGGTTTACCACATGGTTTAGCTATTGTCGTGTTCTACAGCTTTGTTTGATTGCCACTGATAATAGTAAGACTATGAAAAGTAGCCATACACAGATTTAAGACCAGATGAAAATGGATGGACTTTATCTGGTCTTAAATCTGTGTATGGTCACTTACCATAGTCTTACTATTATTAGTGGCAATCAAACAAAGCTGTAGAACACGTCAATAGCTAAACCAAGTGGTAAACCTCGAAAAATAAAAAAATAAAATTTTTGGAGATATACAAATATAGGTTACGGCGGGTTGCGATCTGTAAAACTTGGGTTAAAGTATCTATAATTTCGTAATAAATAACTATATCACAACGGCGAGCGGTAACGGGCAATGTATTACGGGCTACTGTACTATTATGTTTTATAATTAATAAGAAACAATTCTACCCCAATAACAACAGTGGTAAATTGTTGTAGTTACTAATCTTTTAAGAAAAAGGCCTTTGCCTTGATTAAATATTGATGGATCACAATATTTACTGTAGCTGTCGCTTTATAATGTTTTTGTGTAGGGCAAAACATGCGCTATGGATCCGGGGCCCTACCGCCTAACTCAAAGCTTTAGCCAGAGCGATAGCTATGCTCCATCCATCCTTGTCATATCATAACACGATGACAAGGACGGACAGTGCACTAACGTCATAAACCAAAGCCAGAGTCAAAGCGAGAGCGTTAGGCGGTCCGGGGGCAGGCCATAGAGCTAGACGATCAAACATGGCTTGTCAAGCACGTACACGTAATTTTACCACCACCACTTCCATTTGGGTTCGTGGCCTACCTTTGATATGATAGGTCACGGTAATCACGTGATACATACGTGCTTGATGTCAAACCATTGCCGTCAAGCATCGCTCCTAGATGATCAAAATGTGATTGACAAGTCGAAAAATGTGCGTGAATGACAAGCCATGCTTGACCATTTAAGGGTAAATCAAATAATGAACACCCTAAGATAATAAAGCATGGCTTGTCAAGCATCTACACGTATTACTACCACCATGGGCGTACCCACGTTGGGGCAAGGTGGGGCGCTTGCCCCACCGTCTACCCTGACTTTGAGCTAAATATTTACAAAAATATTAATTTCATTCAAATTCTAAATTACGGCGTGACATAGCCTTTTTTTGTAGAGTTTGGTCAACGAAAGATGAGTCTCGGTTGGAAATGGAACTAATGTTGCACCTTATTTTTAGGTTCAGATTCCAATAACTTAACAGGGAAAGTGGCGCCTCCATTTCCGGTTCATCTTTTGTTGACCGACTCTAGTTGTTACGATTTTATTATTTTATAAACGGTATTCTTGATAAAGCTGAATTGTTGTATAGTCATCGTATGTAGGAACAGAAAAATAAAGCACAGAGGGAGTTGGTTGCGCTAGTTCAGGGAATGGCAAGATTTTTTATCGCGCTTGGACAAAATCATTATACAATCATTGATTATGATTTTGTCCAAACCATAATCGCGGCACGGCCTAGAGCTCACGACGCGCTTCTCATGCCCGCCTGCGCACCGCGACTAGGCTACGCCATCTTTGATTGTAATGATTTTGTATAAACCATGATCGCCACTCGATCCGGAGCGCGCAGCGTGCGAAGGCTACTCCATCGTTGATTGAAATGATTTTGTCCAAACCATGATCGCCGCTCGGTCCGGAGCGCGCAGCGCGCTTCGTACGCTGCGTCTAGGCTACGCCATCTTTGATTGTAATGATTTTGTCCAAACCATCATCTTGGCGGGCTGATTATCTAATTAAAAACCACCTAGCGACTGGTTGCAGTTCGTGATGATCGTGATCCATTGCTACTTTTTTTTGGGTTAAAAAAAACATACCAAAGAAAAGTGGCAATGTATGTCAAATGAAACCGGTCGCTAAATAGTTTCTTTTTAGATAATCAGGGTGCCGATCGGTCCGGCGGGCTGATTATCTAATTAGAAACCGCCTAGCGACCGGTCGCAGTTCACAGATGACCGTAATACATTGCTACTTTTCTTGGGGTAAAAAAAACATACCAAAGAAAAGTAGCAATGGATGTCAAATGCAACCGGTCGCTAAATAGTTTCTTTTTAGATAATCAGGGTGCGGAGCGCACAGCGTGCAAAGCGCGCTGCGTCTAGGCTACATGATCGTCGCTCGGCTTGAGGATGGTTTCTTATTTGCTGATGGTAAGCCTCTTGATATCATTAGGTTATTTTACTTTCAATGATTAAAATCCACTCTATAGCGATCGGTGACCTAGCGATTAGCCTGCTGGAATGTAGCAAGTTTCAACGAAGGCTGCGGTCCGCATGGCGCAAGGGTCTGACATACTTTGATAGAGCGAGATCGTCTTATTGAGATTCCTATGGGAGGAAATAGAGAAGAGTTTCATGTTTTATCTCTATCACCGACCGGACTTTTTTTCATGGTCGGGTTATAGGCACAGTTCAACTAGGCAAAACAAACAAGTGAGGTTATATCAAAACTGCCAAATAAATTAAAGGTTTTGTGGATTACTACCTAATTTATACATAAAATTTATTATAAATCGAATGTGTAGTGTTTGTGTCTAGCCTACAAAATGGTGGGGTGTTCAATATTTGGCTGCAAAAGCAACAAATAAAGAAAAGAAGTGGGTGTTACATTTCATGCGTAAGTACACTGTTTTCTATATTTTGATCACGTATTTCTTTCTCAAATCTCACAGGAACCAAGTTTCTGAGCTAAATCATTAGTTATATCATGAAAAACCTGATAAATAGGAAAACTCTAAAAAATATTTCTAAAAATATCCTCGGAAACATTTGACATGCAAACCGGCAGGCTGATTATCTTATTAAAAACCACCTAGCGACCGGTCATAATTACGGAATCGTCGCTGTCAAACTCGATTTCGTACCACCGATCAAGTTTCTACGAGTGCTGCCTCCAACGGACAACTAAAGAACTAAAATATACGAGCACTTGCAAGGAAATGCTCCTAAATTCATATTATCTAACTCAGAAACCGCGACGCGACCGCGACGATTTCGCGATTTCTTCTGTCAAACAGAAACCAGACAAAACGTAATTTCTGATTGGTTTTCGTTATATTCTTAGCCTTACCTTTAACCAAAATTAAATAAAATTGCTATAA
The DNA here is from genome assembly GCA_928269145.1 of Agriphila tristella. Taxonomy (NCBI): domain Eukaryota; kingdom Metazoa; phylum Arthropoda; class Insecta; order Lepidoptera; family Crambidae; genus Agriphila; species Agriphila tristella. The sequence goes on along the minus strand of OV743436.1, from coordinate 19,904,556 downwards.
TGTAAAACAAAAGGCCTGTCCTTTAATACCTACACGGAATTTGCAATTTTAAAGTCGAAAAAATGTAAACAAAATTCGAAGCGAAAACAAAAAGGTTATGTTCACAGAGCACATAATATGGTCAGACACATACACAGACACAGACTACTTTCGATAAAAAGACTTTTCAGTCGCTCCCACCGGTTGCCAGTGGCGCTAGTTTCTATGGAGATCTTCACGAGCATAAACCGAGCATAAACTAATCAGCGATCGCATAAATAATACCAAATCAGTGACTCGGTCGCGCGACGATTTCGTAATCATTTAGGAATCGAGATCGGTTGCTCATTTTAGATAATCAGGGGGCCAATGTCCGGAAAAAAATACTTCGTGGTCACCCTAGGTGATCTACATACTAATTTAAATCTCGAATTGCATCGTAAGTACTGCAGTGATTGGTTCCAAATAAAGCTAGATCCTCAGTGACGGAAATTTTTATTACTATAAACTGCTTTACAACTTAAGTGACGCAAAATTCACGTAACGTAACGGTATTAATTGTGGGCCACACAGTCTGATGGGTCGAAATATTGTTTTTGCTTTTTCTATTGATGTGTTGTTACGCGAACGGATTTAAAGTGTTATATGCTGTCACTTATCAAACGTAACGCTGCTAGACTGCTTAATTTGACTCCAAAGGGTTTAGTTGTAGATATTTTGACAAATGAAAACTGGCACATACGGTTCCGTGTGTGCCACGTTTAAACAACGATTTTATGAGTTCTGTTCTGTATGGTTTTCGAATGTTAAATCTTATTTATTTTTGCGTCACTGAGCATCTATGGAGTGAAACTGCACTTTCGTTAGCTAGTTTTTGTTATTTCCAGCATCCATGATCTTCAGTGTCATTTCGTGAGGACCATGTTCAAACGTCAATCATTCATAAATTCTAGCGTTACGTTTGTTCTGAATACCAAAATAAGAAATTGTTTATCCGTCACTGAAGGATTTAAAAGCTCACAAGCCAGAAGGAGTAAGGCACACACGAGATAACGATCATATAAAATCGATTAGTAGCACGAATCCGACCAAATAAGGTGTCTCCAAATCATAGAAATAGAATGTCTTGAGCGCAGCGAAAATTTTTTTATGTCTATGCTCCAAATATTACACATAGCATAGTGGGGTTTTTGTACCTACCTACTGCATTTATATGTAGTGCATTCCGAGTTGCGACGGTAGCTGTATAAAAAAACATTGTATAATAATACAAATTGCGACGGTAGCTGTATAAAAAAACATTGTATATAAAAAGATGAACTTCATTCTTTAAAAAATGTTCTGAGACCCTTATAAATAGTAAATACTGGCCAATAACAGGGAAATCATGCTGTTTAAGAAACGTTATAGCCGGCGGCGGTAATTTTGTAATAAAAATATGGGCACCAAAATGCCCAAGAATTTATATTTTAAATTCGTATATTTCTATCACTTTCCTTATCAATATTAAAACCTTAAAGGTGATGGGTTGTCTAGACTGTGATTTTTAAAACAAAAAGCATTTTTATAATTGTGATATTATCATTTTTACGTACAAGTTAAATTTTAAACAGTTCTTAACTAAACGTGATATGACAACCAGTTTTTTTTTTTTTTACTGAGAACACCTGTTGAACTTTCAACAAAATGTAACAAAAGTATCATTTGTTTGTACGTATCATAACTGTTATGCATTCTGCTCGAATTTTAGTCATATTAATGGAAGACTATAATATCTTTGGAGAGTGTAAGTGAATCATTAAATAGATACATTTATATAATAGAAAAATAAATACACTTCTCAAGCTTACGCGCTCACTAGACATGAAATAAAACAATTTTAAATAAAATTGTTTTATTTCAGAAAAAATATAATCATAATCTAGGTGACCTGCGTAGTGCGGCTAAATGGTACTTCCACACATAGACAATTACTAGCGCAAACGATTGAGTGGACCTTTGCGTCTGTAGTTGGTGACCACTGCCTGTATTCGCTGAATACATACAAATGCCATACCTGCACGCACCCTCACTTACATTATCCTAATGAGTGTCCTTACCCCACGTACGATGATCGAAGGCGAAAATTGATGATACATCATCAGCAACTATTTGGATGGGCCGTAATGCCCGTCTGCGAGTCTGCTGTGTCTGACGAAACAAATAACTGATGCGGCTTCCGCGCCGCGTCTTGCTGTTTGTTTGCCGTCGGAGATGAAGCATGTGACATACCTGCCTACGTCTTTTGTTTGTTGTTTTTAAGGGAAATAAATATATAAATCAGTTTTAAAAATGTTTTATTGAGTACTGCGCCCGATTTACTTACAGTTTTTTCGTTGATGCATATCGTTCACATCAGGCCTGTGGCCAATGCATCATTCATATTCGACTGAACTGTCAGTGGCTTTTTAAGTGATCAGTCTCAGTTACACTGGATGTTGATCGTGTACAGTGTAATTAAACGTCGTAATGCCCGACATAATGTAAAAAATGCGAAATACTGTCACAAAAAGGAAAGCTGCCTAAAACTTTACTGATACTTGTAACTAATAATTTTTCAGAAACATTATTTTGTACACACTCACACAAATTAAATTTGAAAAGTAATGGAGATAATTTGTACAAGGGCATAGCTTAGAAAGAAACATACTAAATAGTTAGTGATTAACAAGTTCTTCAACATGTTAGGTCTACCCGCCTAAAATACAAGGTTTCCTAGTTAAGGCAAATGATTAAATTTTTTACTGTATACCAACTAACATAAATTGCATTTATGATTTACTAGCGGCCGCCCGCGGTTTCACCCGTGTGGTTTCCGTTCCCGTGGGAATATCGGGATTAAAAGTATTCTAGTTTTAAACTAGGCTATTTACTATCTGTGTGCCAAATTACAACCAAATCCGTTAAGTAGTTATTGCCTGATTGAGGAACAAACATCCAAACCCACAAACTTTCACATTTATAATATTAGTAGCACAGACGAATAAGAAGATACTACGTATATTAGTAGGATAATTGCATTGCAATTATGATATGATTATAGATAATAAAATGTAAGGATTCTGTTATTCCATTTTAGTTGAAATTTCTATCTGCATGCCAGCAGCTAGCTATTTTACATAAAAGGTGTGAAGTATCAGGTATGAGCTATTTGCTGTATAACTCAATATCTGGTTCCAGTAAGTTGTTAAGTTTTAGCGTTTACAGCTAGCTCTGTCAGTTGTGTAAACTATAAGTTTATCTTAGTACCGATGGTACACTAATAATACCGTTGAGATTAACTCAACACCAAGGATATCATGATGTCAACACTCATACCTGATGAGCAACGCAGTTGTTAGGGCCGCTCTTGCAGCTCCAGCACAGCGGCCGCCTGCCTGGAAGGCGGATGGCGGCGGATTCAGCGGATGACGGAGTTACCCGATTGGTGCTCGTCAGCGGTTCCAACGTGGCAACCTTTGAGGTCAGTCTGCTTTTTACAATGTCACGTCGTCAACGGCACTTTGAGTTGCTGTAGTTGTTGCAGTAGCGTTGTTTGACCTATCTATGCGGTGAAATAGTCCAGTATGGCTATCTCGAGTGCAATAGATATTTAATTGTGTCTTAAACACAATGCTTTGACAGAAAGTACTCAGTATGGTAAATTCGCATCAGACAAATAAATAAACCGACAGAAAGTACCCAGTATGGTAAGTTCGCAACAGATAGCTAAAAACTGATAGAAAGTACCCAGTATGGTAAGTTCGCATCAGATAAATAGCAGACAATCATGCTGTTTAACCAAGTGAACGGCATTTAAAAGTCCCTCCGTCTTGACTTCTTCTTCTTGTCCTCTTCCGTCTTGAAAACTTTTTCCTTTCTTCACGAAGTAAATGCTTAAATAAAATTTTAATTTCACTGTAAAAATATAATTCTAAAGAAGTCTCACTTTGAGACTGTATACGTGCGTCCGTGGCGAAGCACGAAAAGCGAATGAAGTGGTTGGCGTGTAGTAGTGACGGGGCAAACTTGGACCGGAAATGTCAAAATATATGTCAATTTTAAGTCGAAAACCTTTTCTTTTTAGGTTTTTTAGATTATTACTTTAAAATAACGTGCTAGCGATGCGCGACTCCGAATGATTTCACTTTTCGACTAATTCGCAACTACTAATGTGGTTATTCGAATGGCAAATTAGTAGTATACTAATCTCTATGTTCGAATAACGACTACTAATTAGTAACTACTAATGTCAAAATGTACAGCGATTCCGACCAAGCCCGAGTCGAACCGAACGTATCGACTGACTGTTTGTTCGTATTCGTGCGTTCGTCGACTCCAGTCGAATAATCTACGCGCCAGTCGACTTAGTCGAATGATTCGGGGAGTCGAATGATTAGTATTAGTATTATTCGAAGTCGCGCATCGCTATAACGTGCTAAGTGGTGATACGTACGCAAGCGGTACTACATGTGTTTATATACTAATATCGAGGACGAATCTGAAGTATAATTGCTATGCGGACCGCAGCCTACACTTTCTGAACGAACGAAAAACGAAAATGACAGATGACACGTCTTCTTCAATCGCACTCGTGTGTCGTGTAATGATTTTATCAATGAATTTGAAATAGAAAATTATTAACAATGGGTGGACAAAAATTCGAATATGATGAAAGTGGATCTACATTCTTTTATTTTGTTCTCTCTTTCCTCGCTTTAATATTAGTGCCGGCGACTTTTTATTATTGGCCAAGGAAACGAAAAGAAGGTAAGTTTTCGTAGTTTTTATCGTGTTCTCAGCTTATTTTATTAAAAGTTATTTAGAAAACTACTCGGTTTTATTGAAATTATCAATATGATCCAAAAACCTGTGTACCGTTATGTCAATAACGTAAGTATAGTGCAGCAGTGCAAATCACACGCGCAGCGCATTCCTCTGAAAGGCTCTAAAATTGAATTCATTACGCTTAATTGGACGTTGTTAATTGAAAAGGATCCAACCCACAAGTTTATCGAAAATGAGTTAAGTATACCAAAATACTCCTTAAGGTCAATACTATTGAACCACGACAAAGATCCAAGTAAAATTCAAGTGTCATATGTTTTTTTATTCAGATGTTACCAACCCACTTATATGACAGGTCATTATTTTTGTCATACTTAACGCTCCAAGCTACTTGGATCGTTGTAAAGAAAGTCATATTCAGCAAAAAAAAAACAAGAAAAAAATCACGAAAACGATCCAAACAACATGGATCATTGTTTATTTGAAATACATATTAAATTGAAAACAATCCATGTCGCTTGGATCAGTATCGCTAAATTCAACTGATTTATTTAATAAAGGAATATAATTTCGGAAAAACGATTCAAGTGCTATGAAATGTTTTTGTTTCATTATTTAGTTTGATTTTTTTAAACTAAACTGCTTAAATCGTTCCAGTCATTAATATCCGGGTTAATTAGGTACTTTTAAAAGTGTATTATTTGACCAGAAACTTAATTTTAAAAATTAATTTGATATGGCTGCCTAAACTTTAGTTTCTTTGCCTGCCCTAAGGATATTATTGTATTTAAAAAGTTTTCGATCTATCGTGCATTCTCTAGGCTTGTTGAAAAAATATCGATATTTTTTATTCGATTTATCGATATTTTTAGCCGATATATTTTGATCCGATATTTTTATTATATGAAAGTGGAGGGGTGGGGTGACTGACAGACTAACGCCCAGCCCAAATCACTGGACTTAAACTTGTTTTTTTTTTTACATGTACATAGATATTTTATACATATAGTTTAAGCATCCACTAAGAAAGGATTTTAAGAAATTCCACCCCTAAAGGGGTTAAATGGGAGTACAAAGTTTGAATGGGAAAAAAATGTTAATTAACATTTCAACTTGAAACTTCAAAGTAGTAAATCTAAAAACAAACAAACAAACACGTACTTCGTGAATTTCCGAAAATCAACCCTAAGAGAGCAAATGGGTAAAAAAGCTTAAAATCGATGTGATTGTCGATACTGAAGTTTTATGGAATGTTGATTGCTAAAATGGCATTTATTTTGATGGTGACATGATTGAACCCCTAAAAGGGTGAAATGAGGATTAAAACTTTGTAAAAAGAAAAATATTAAATAGACATGTTGACTTTATATTGTTTTGAGATGATTTCTATGTGTTCAATGACACTTTTATGAAGATATACAACGTGTAACAGAATTAATGTCTTAACCAGAATATGGTAGGTAGGTAGGGACCGGTTAAGCTATTACTTTTGTTACAAATTGAAGGTAATTAGTGAGAATTTTATAAAGATAGATAATAAAGATGAGAATTGATTTCAGAAATATAAAAAAAACCATTGATAAGTAATAAACACACTGTTTCATTAAATTTTTTTTTAGTTTGGATCCTTATTGTTTAATACTTTTCTAGCCTTACGCTATAGAAATAATGATTTAGCGATAACGATCCAACGTCATATTTTTGTCCAAATATCACAACATATCTATCAAAACTTGATAAAATATCAAATATATTAAATATTAGAAATTTATTATTTAATTAAAATAAATCATAAAAAGGTAAAGTACATAATCTCAGAAGAAATACAGTCTGAACTTAAAAAAATCATATCTCAAAACTAACTTTGTGTGGGTTGGAACCTTTTCAATTAACAACGTCCAATTGTTGTCAATGTAATGCTTATTGGTGTTGCTCATATTTATAAATAAACTGTTTTAGATCCGGCCAAACGAGCAGAACTATGTCAGTGTCCAAGTTGTGTAAAAAAACAATTAATCATAGAACAATCACAACCATACAAAGGCGTAAAGAATTTCTTTATCAAGCTAGCAATTATATCTGGATGGGTGTTACTTGGTTTCTTGGCTTACAAAGTTTCTCAATTTGACTATGAAATGTCAAATTTTGATCCATATGAAATATTGGGCTTACCGCCTGGCGCCACTCAGGGCGAGATTAAGAAGTCATACCGCAAACAGTCTCTGATTCTTCACCCTGATAAAGAAACTGGTGATGAAAAAGCTTTCATGAGGCTCACAAAAGCTTATCAGGTAAGAAATATTATTGTGGCTGTTAGTTTTCCCTTTTTCCTCAAGAAAACATTTTAACGTAACTGACCCCTACCATATAACATGACTCAACATTGTTACCACTTACAATAATAGAAAATGAGACTAAGAGTGCATTGGGTCATTTTGAACTTGCCATCCAAATTTCCAGGATGTGTCCAGTCCATGAAACTAAACAACTTTCTCTAAGAAACATGTGTCGAATTTCACCACAAAATTTTGGTCATCCCATACTAAATTGATCACGTGATCTCTTTGATTTGTTTTTTTATTATCTTTGAGTTGATTTTTTTTCACATATTTGGCCATGTGTTTTTAGAGAAAGTTGTTCAGTTCCATGGAACACATCCTCAAAATTTGAATGGTGAATACAAAATGCCCCTGTATAGGCGTTTTAGTTGCTCGTCAGCAGTGTGACTTAAAGCGCCACTGTCACTACTGCTGCTGTCAATTATGCAAAAATAGTTAGTTTTGGACATATTTTAATGACTTAAAAACAAATTACAGGCTCTCACAGATGATGAAGCGAGAAGAAATTGGGAGAAATATGGCAATCCTGATGGTCCGGGAGCCATGAGTTTTGGTATTGCTCTGCCGAGCTGGATTGTGGAAAAGGAGAACAGTGTGTGGGTACTCGGACTCTACGCCCTTGTGTTTATGGTTGCCTTACCTACTGCGGTAAGTAGAAAATCTTTCATGCTCGTTGTGCCTGATACATCAGGGAAAACCGAATATAATAATAACTAATATTTATTTATTTTTACATCTTACTACTAGTACTATAATTTAAAATAAGTAATTTATAATAAGCAATAAGTATAATAATATTTGATTGTAGAAAACTATTTTGATAAAAAGTAGATTATTTGTTCCCTCATCTTTTCAACACTTAAATTCACATTCACAATCAATTAGTAATTTAATTGATGAGACATGAATTTTGTTCTTTTTTTGGTTATCATAAATATGTGACATATTCGTGTAATTTCCATTTTATTCGCTTTTAGGTTGGTATGTGGTGGTATAGAAGTATTCGTTATTCTGGAGAGCAAGTTTTACTGGATACAACACAAATGTACTTTTATTTTTGTCACAAAACACCATCCATGCCCTTAAAGAGAGCTCTTATGATTCTTGCTGCATCATGTGAGTTTGACAAAAGGCACAATTCTGAAATTGTTGAAAGAGTTACTGATAATGAGGAAGTGCCCATGGTAAGTTTAATTTATTTAATTCCAATCTTATGACACCTGCACCCTTAGCATGACTATCGAAACATGATGTATATCATATGATATAGAATTTTATAGACATTCAACTGTCAAAAGCTCTTTCTCTTGTCTTTTGAGGCGGCGACACGTCGCGGCTTCATGTCGCGTGTTGCGTGCTTCCAACTTGCACCTTAAGGCCGGCCACACAGACGGAATTCTGTACATACGTGATTCCGAACGCAGCTAATTCATACAAATCTATGGACCTACCACACACAAGCGTGATTTTTCCGTACGTAATATCAATATGCCGTTCGGAATTCCGAATCGGGATTCCTTCGTGTGTGTGGCTGGCCTAACTGTCAAAAGACAATGGATTTTGACAGTTGGGTGTCGATAAAACGCTATATCACGCGATATATATCGTATTTCGGTGGTCATGCTAGGGGTCTGGGGTTTAGTGCCTAGCCTTACCTATCAATCCTCATTACAGCTACTCCGCGAGCTTCCCAACCTAGGCGAGAAGAACAAAGAGCAGCCGCTGTGCCGGCCGTACAGCATCAAGGCGCGCGCGCTGTTACACGCGCACTTAGCGCGCATGCGCCTGCCGCCCGACACGCTCGAGTGCGACCGCCGGTACATCGTGTCCCGGTGCCCCGACCTCATCGTGGAGATGGTCAATTGTGTTAATCAGCTGATCGCCCTCGCTTACGCCAGAAGGAGTGAGTACATTTTACACAATATTTGAGTTAAAAATCGAATACTTGAATTAGAACCACCGTGGGAAGCGTGACAAAGTGATGACCTTAACAGTTTGAAAACAAAGGGGTATGAGCACAAATATATGGACTCTGGTCCTGGACCCAATAGATATAAATAGTATATCTTTAGAAAGGTATATTCTCATAGAGCACGGGCTCTATGAGAATATACCTTTCTAAAGTATATTCTCATAGGTATGGCGCTTGTCCTGAAATGTTGTCCTGATATTTTATGGACCCGCCACCATTAAGCGACTTTCATTGCTGACTACTATCCGAGATACTGAAAACACATTTTATAAGCCGATATCTCGAATCGGACAACAAATCCAAATGTAACCCCATAATATTTTTATTTCTCTTGAAAAGACCTATCCATCTATGTACGATTCAAGTCTATTGGTCATAAGGACCAAAGTGCCCAAATCCCTTTGCTTGCCAGGATGGCACTAAAAGTTCCTCTTTTACCTGCCTCCATGTTTTTATACAAAATATTCTTTGGTTATCTCAATTTTATGGCTTTTGGGTAAATGCAAGACAATACAATCTAGAAATGAACCTTAAAAGGTGTTCAGCTCATAACTTTGCTGACTGTACAATCCGATTAAATTGACAATAGACTAGCTAGACAGTGATCCACTGCACTTTACTTGAGAATGTACGGAAAAGAGAAGATTTTACAGATTAAAATACATTGTTTCCTAACGCAAGCGCTATGAAGTTAGTTTGCGCTATGACATTAGTTGCACTGCACATTGAAAATTTAATCGCCTCGTACTTAATAACCGAATACTTTTTATTCTAACTGTCATAACAAAAAGCAGCAATAATTAAAAATTCATTGAAGCAATGTTGAAAAAGTATGAAAGTTTACTGACATTATTTTAAATATTTTTATTAAGAGAAAGAAAGTGACCATGATTGAGATCACTTTAAAATATATTTCATATACATATTTATTAACGAAGCGAAAAAGTAAGCCAGCTGACCTAATGGCGCGCGCGCTGAATGAATAAGTAGGTGTACTAAAATACCGTCACCTAAAACAGATAAATACCTTTCTGTATGTATAATTATTAAATTCGTTTTATTCATACTAATGTAATGTATTATAAATGCGAAAGTAAGTAAGTTACGTTTTCACGCCTAAACAGCTGGACCGATTTTGACGAAATTTGGTACGGATTAGAGAACCTTGGGGAAGGACATACACTACTTTTGATCCCACTGCTGGACACGGGTCTCCACCCGCACGATATAACCTGTCTGCGCCTGCGGGCGGAAAACTAGTAGATAATAAGATTAATTAATGTAGCAATTTTTTCTCACAGTACCTCGTCTGCCCACAATTGAAACAATCGAGAACTGCATGAAGTTATCTCCAATGATAGTACAAGGTTTATGGGAGTACAAATCCCCCCTCCTCCAACTGCCATACATCACGGAAGACCATCTGAAATACTTCACAAACCGCAAGAAGCACATAAAGTCATTACTCCAACTCGCTCAGTTGCCTGGCGAAGAAAGGAGACAGATATTGAAGTTCTTGAATGATAAACAATATGATGACCTCTTGAAAGTACTTGGGAACATGCCTTATATTCATTTCCAAGTTAATACGGAAGGTGAGTTATAACTTTACTTGCTTAAGCAAACAAACATTACTGAATAAAGATTTTTTGAATTGGTAGTTTGAATAACAAAAACTTGCACGTTGCCGTGTACAGTACAGTCAGCGCCAATATGATCTGCCCCCCTAGCATGATCACTGAAACATGATCATTAATATCATGTGATGTAATATGAGTTATCGACACCTACCAAAATACCTAATCATATGATAAAAAACAACCTTATCTCAAGACATTAAGGTGCACTTACGTTTGTTGTCCGAGAAGAAAATGGAAAAAAAGTGCACCTTAAAATCTTGAGATAAGATTGAATTTTGTCAAATGATTTAGTAGTACATTCTCATGGGCCACATTTTAAAGAAATTCCAGTTAAGATACAAAAACTTGCTTCAGTTCGATACCTGAACACTTTTTGCATATTATTATGGTCAAACATGAAACACGTTATAAATTGAGTTTTTAATAATCCTTGTTGTTATTTCTTTAAAATACAAAAATGAGAAATTCCCATGTGTCTGAAAAAAACGACGTTTTTTTCTCTCAAAAAAACGTCGTTTTTTTGGTAGGGTTTTGAATGCTCAGATCATTTTGGCGTTGACTGTACCTACATTTTACCTGAGTTTTGAACAAGGAACATTATACTCACAAGTTATGAAAGAGATTGAATTATAAATTCCTTTTTATCACTTAAGCTATTTTTTTTCTATTGTGAAGAGTTTATTTATACTATACAGTAAATTTATTTGCAGTTGTTGATGACGAGAATTCTACAGTGGTGACTGCAGGTGCCATAGTAACTGTTACCGTATTTCTGCGACGGACTAATATGAAAGAGCTTTTTGGTGACACCACTATTAAAGAAAAGGTTATCAAGTAAGTTTGAAATAAGTGTAAATGTATTTTTCACATAAAAATTCAGAACAATTATGCTGAATAACTTGATACATTTTGTGGTGAGGCTTAAAGACTGTCAAACTAAACAACTTAGACGGTTCTCACACTGGCGACGCGCGCGGTCGCGGTGCGCCCGCGCGCGTGTTTTACGATGTATGCAAGTACATCAATTTGTATAGAAAACCGCCTCGTCCAACACACCGAGGCGTGCCGCGGCGGCACGCGAGCGGTTTGCGCCAGCAGGCGCGTCACCGCGGGGTACAACACACTGCGACGCGCCTCGCGGCTGGTTTTCGATGATAATTACGATGGCGGGATTCCCTATGGCTTTTTAAATCTTTCGTGGCTTGGATATACGCCCATTTTAGTGCCATATGGTAGGTACAGTAAGCAGCACATGAGGTTATACAACGCGCTAGGCGCGTAACGCGGCGGGGACGCGTCAGACGCCGAACGGCGCGGGGGCGCGGAGAAAACCGCCCGAATAGGCGGTGCGCTGGGCCGTCGCCGCGCGCGGGAAACGCCAAACCGGCGGCAGTGTGAGAATCGCCTTAGTTTATGGGACCAACTTAATCAGTGCTAAAAAACAATCAGTTGTTCCATAAAAACGTCTATATCTACTCGACAATAATATATGGACTTTTTTGCTCTGATTAAGTTTTTACCATAGACAAAGTTGTTAAGTTTGACGGTCTAAGCCACACCACATTTGTTGACTGTTTTCGATTTCACCCTGTAGTATATTTATATTTTTTTCAGAGATGACGATGACGGTACCGCTGAAAACGGAGAGAAAGGTGACAATCATAAAAAAGGGGAGAATGATAAAAAAGGAGAGAACGATAAAAAAGAGACATTCAAAAGGCCAGTGTGGATGAAACAGAATAAAAAGCCTCAATCTAAAAAGGCCAAGAAACCCGCGGCGAAGCAACCGGTCAAGCCCGCGCCGGGACAAACGCCTGCTAACGATGTTAAGGACGCGAACGCTAAGGAAGGAAAGGAGGTTAAGGAACCAAAGGAACCTAAGAAGGCGAAGGAACCAAAGAAAAAGGAGGATGATGGTATGACTTTGTTTAAGTTTTTAGAAATTTTTTTTTCTAATTTAAGTGGAATATGTAGGAATAAACTACAAAAGTTACTATTAATACTACTACTACTACTTTCAATAAAACAGATGAATGAATAATGTTTGTGGATAGCTAAAGACCATAAGCAAGAGCGTCGTAGCTAGGGACTGGCAAGGGGGGCTGCCAGGGGCGCAACCCCCAGGAGGGCTCACTTTGCTGACTCTAAGCTAGAAAATAAGTCTAAAAGTCTTAAGGCGCAAAATTCAAATCTTGCCAGGGGCGCTCATGACCCTAGCTCCGATGCTGACAGGCCCAAAGTCAAAGTCATTTTAGTTGACATTTTTGAATATTTGTTGACTATTTACTTGTGTATCTGCCATTTAAAAATTAAAGAAAAAAAGACTAAAATGTATCAAAATTATTTATTCGACAAGATGAAGACTCGGACGAGGGTAGTTCAGACGAGTCGGCGTCCCACGCGTCCGGGTCCGAGGACGGGTCCCGGGACAAGTCGTCCGCGCCCGACGACGACGACGACGACCAGTGGGACAAGTTCCAGAAACGCCTGCAGAAGAGGGAGCGCCTCGAGGGGAGATCGAAGAGCTCACATCCTGTGCACTGTCCGAACTATCCACTGGTAAGATAAAATGAGACATTGTCTTTACTTCCCACAGATGAAATAATCATTTGACGCATCCAGGGGCCCTACCGCCTAACTCAAAGCTTTAGCCAGAGCGATAGCGATGCTCTGTCTGTCCTTGTCATATCATAACACGATGACAAGGACGGACAGTGCACTGACATTATAATTCAAAGCCAGAGTCAAAGCGATAGAGTTAGGCGGTAGACCCGCGGGTCGAAGGACCAATAACATAAATTCCAGAAACGCCTGCAAAAGAGGGAGAAACGTATCAAAAGATCGAAGAACTAACATCCTGTGCATTGTCCGCACAATCCACAGGTAAGATAAAATGAGACATTGTGTACTTCCCACAGGTTATTTGAGGTATCCGGGTCAAAGGAGCAATAAGGTAAGTTCCAAAAACGCCTGCAGAAGAGGGAGCGCCTCGAAGGGAGATCGAAGAGCTCACATCCTGTGCACTGTCCGAACTATTCACTGGTAAGATAAAATGAGACATTATGTTTACTTCCCACAGGTAAAAAAGCACCGGACGCGTCCGTATCGAAGGACCAATAAGATAAGTTCTAGAAATGCCTGCAAAAGAGGGAGAGACATATCAAAAGATCAAAGTACTAACATCCTGTCCTGTGCATTGTCCGCACAATCAACAGGTAAGATAAAATGATTCATTGTCTACTTCCCACAGGTTATTTGACGTATCCGGGTCAAAAGACCAATAAGGTAAGTTCCAGAAACGCCTGCAGAAGACGGAGAGACATATCAGAAGATCGAAGAACTGACATCCTGTACATTGTCCGAACAATCCACAGCACAGGTAAGATAAAATGAGACATTGCTTAATTCCCACAGCTTAAGCTGTTTTTCTTAAGAAAACATTTGACGCGTCCGGATCGAAGGACCAATGAGATAAATTCCAGAAACTACTGCAGAAGAGTGAAAGACATATCGGAAGATCGAAGAACTCACATCCCTTTGCATTGTCAGTACTTCACTCGAATGGAATCATTGTCAACAGATAAAACGAGGTTCTCTTCTTCTTCTTTCTTCTTTTTGTCGATGCAGGCGGTCCACGTGCGGTAGTGCGAGTTTCGCCTGTCTGCACGAGTCCAGCGAGCTCCAGTTCTGTTGGTGTAATTCTATAGTGCGTTTACGGAACTTACTTGCAAACCGGCTTGTCGGGATAGGCGCTATCGGCTCTGGGCCAACAGGTGTCAAATCAGATGTGCATCTAGCCAGTTCGTCGGCTGCATCGTTTCCCCGTGATCCACTGTGACCTTTGATCCATTGGACAGGCATGGTAACACTCAAGTAAAAGGCTCGATGTGATGCGACTGCCCTGGAGAACCTGTAGGACGGATTTGCTGTCAGAGAGAATTAAGATGTCGCGGTCTTTTACCTCCTTTGTTTTGATTGCCCTAGCCGCCATTATTATGCCCACGAACTCTGGCCACGAACCACGGCCAAGGCCCACGAACGAAGGCCTGAAAGACCGTGTTGTATGAGCTTAAGGGGGATGCAATTTGTATGTTGAGGTTCTCTGAGAAAACACCCGACCCTGTGCCCGATGAGGTCTTGGAGCCGTCAGTGTAAATCAGAAGAGCCTTGTGTTTTTTCTTGGAGCTGATGTCGTCTATCAGTTGTTATCTGTATTTTTTGTCAAAAATGAAGGTTGGCTTAACTTTGTCGCATACTGCTTCAATAAGAGGGGTATTTAGTCAGTCCTCCAGTAGTCTACTGAGATGTTTTACCCTCTCAAATTTTAGAGATCCCAGTTGTTTTAGTCTTAACGCTGTTTTGGCTGCCTCCTGTTGAATGTGGAGATGTAGTGGTGTTAGGTTCAGCATTACCGCTAGAGCAGCTGTGGGAGCTGTGCTCATGCATCCAGTGAGGGCGCAGCAAGCCTGACGTTGTAGTCCCTGTAGCTTTTTGGCTCCAGTGGTTTGGGCGTCTTTTGGCTACCATACACGATCATAAAACCCCTGGTAAGCTATGGATCTGTAGATCCATAGCTTACCAGGGGTTTTATGATCGTGTTGTATAGCCAGAGTAATAGTTTGGGTGCTAGGCCCCAGCGTTTACCAATCATCCTTCGGCACTGCCATAGAATGACGCTGGCGGACTGCGTTTTGTACTCCAAGTGGCTGTTCCAATTCAGTTTGCTTACTAGGATTATGCCTAGATACTTTACCTCGTTAGGGAGTTGTAGCTGTAGTTCCAAACAGTTTCGGCAGACGGAAGTCGCCTACCAGGCGTTTGTATGTAAACATTACCACTTCCGTCTTCGTGGGGTTGACGGTCAGGTCGTGTCTTTGGAAGTTTGAGGAGTAGTACTCCTCAACCTTCTTCAGGGCTGTTTGCATGGTGTTACAGGTTATGCCAAGTGAGGTTCTATAATATAATAAACTAGCGGCCGCCCGCGACTTCGTCTGCATGGAAAGTTTTTTTGCTATCCCTCGGGAACAATACTTTTTTTCTGGATGAAAGGTACCCTATGTCCTTTTCTGTACCCCTGACAACGTGTATGAAAAATTTCATGATGATCGGTTCAGTTGTTAAGACGTGAAGGCGTAAAAAACAAACAAATGGACTTTCGCATTTATAATATTAGTAAGGATAAGGATTACCAGTCGCATTCAATTAAGGGCTGATTTTTCAATGCCTAGATAAATTTTATTCGCTTGATAACGTATTAAACCGCCAAATTGACAGTGTTTGTCATTCGCTTGTCTGTCAAATGTTTTCAATACTATTTATTTTATTTGGTTAATAATTTAACCGACTGATATCTTTTATCTGGCGATTGAAAAATTAGCCCTAAGAGCCATATGACAAACCTGCACTCTGCGTATATTCACAGACTAGTAAGACATACTGAAGCGTTAACGACAACTCACGAGTTCACAATATTGTGTTGAAACTACGACCAAGCGATTTTGATACTTTGCCCAAAGTTTTATGTTTGTTAGTATTTCTATGGAGTAATTTGTTATCGCTATGCCGCACATTTTTAGACTGCCATGGATTTGTATGTGAAGAAACAGATTATATGAAGATGATATCATAAATGAGACAGATGATATATTTGTTAAAAATAAAAATTCTTTTATTACCTAGTGCTTTATCTAGCAAAGGAAGTTTTTCGTTTTAGATTAAAACTATAGCTTAGTTAGAGCATGGGTCGCCAAACTTTTTAGCCTAAGGGCCAGACTAATTACTCCACGAAGTCAAACCTAAATAGGTTTTTGTGACACTGTTATAAGAAATGTAACAATGTATTATTATTGTTGTAATTTAATAAATAAAAAATGGGAAAGTTAAAAATTTTGAAAAATCCCACGACGGTAAAAATTGTAACTCTTTATTTAAAAAGACTAAAATAAGTTTTACAAAAATCCCTCGACTAAAAGTGATGTAGGTACTATACATACTTTATCTACCTATTCATAAATTACAAACGCAAGAAAAATCCGTTGGGGCTGCCATTACCTGCCCCCAAATGAACAAATATTTTTCAGTTATAGTTACTTTAGAGAAATGGCAATGGCAGCCCCCGACGGATTTTTCTTGCGTTTGTAATTTATGAATAGGTAGATAAAGTATGTATAGTACCTACATCACTTTTAGTCGAGGGATTTTTGTAAAACTTATTTTAGTCTTTTTAAATAGTTACAATTTTTACCGTCGTGGGTTTTTTCAAAATTTTTAATTTTGCCATTTTATTTTAAACTTTTTAAAGAATTCATACGTTATCTACTCTAAAAACCGCATCTAAATTGGTCAAACCATTCGGAAAATGATTACTACAGCGCCCCCTAGCGGCTGAACACCATAACACCAAGAACCATCGCCGACAAACTACAAAACTATTACAGAAAACCGCATCCAAATTGGTCAAACCGCTTCGGAAATAAATGAGAAAATGATAACTGCAGCGCCCCCTAGCGGTTAAACACCATAACATCTATCTGAGAACTAACGCCGATAACCTACAAACCCATTACAGAAAACCGCATCGAAATCAGTTGAGTAGTTTTAGAGAACTTCTCAAGCGCGACTTATCTGGTTGCTGCAGCGCCCCCTGGTGGTCTACCACCATGTAACATATCTAAGAACCTGCTCTGAAATTAAACCTTTTGATTGCAAAAAACCGCATTGAAATCGGCCCAGTAGTTTCCAAGGAAAATGGTAATAGACAAACTTGACTTATCTGGTTGCTGCAGAGCCCCCTGGTGGTCTACCACTATGAAACATATCTAAGAACCTGCTCTGAAATGAAACCTTTTGAATGCAAAAAACCGCATCGAAATCGGCTTAGTAGTTTCCGAGGAAAATGGTAACAGACAAACACACAAACAAACAAACAAACGCACAAACTCTTACCCCAAACGCATATACCGCCTCCGTTCCGTTCCGTCCGTCGTGGGTAAAAATAAAAAGTCCCAAAGGCCAGGACCTAGCTAGCTCATCGTACCAATATACTGTAAATTACAGTATGTTATACCAGTGGCGTGCCTAGGGTCTGAGATCAGGGCAAGCCCGAAGGCCCGAAGCTCTAAAAAAACTACAAAATATACACATCTGCCTGCCTAGCATGACCGATTTATATCGCGAGATAAAGCGTTTTATCACGTTTAACTGTCAAAAAGACAAAGGAATTTGACAGTTGAGTGTCGATAAAATGCTATATCACGCGATATAAATCGGTCATGCTAGGCAGGCTGGAGTAGGTCTGTATGAAGATAATATGACCTGCTTAATTCGGCTATATTCAATGAATTTACCTTTCCCTCGCCGACCAACACTTTCACACATTTTGATCCTTCACACATTAAGTCATCGATCTGAACTGTGACATCATTTTTTACAACGATAAACACTAATTTATGCAAAACACTTGTAACTTTTTAACAAACAAACATGACACTCAACCTCAAAATGCAAAACAAAATAAACACGTTATTGTTAAAAGTTGCTACTTCACTCACACAGGTAACAATGAGCCGCGCGCTTCAATATCGCTCCTGATTTGCCCGATAGTATGCGCTAGGCAGCCATTCGTCCGATTGCGGGCTGCTGCGCAGGGATTGGCCCGATCGTGAGCTGTTGACTGTTGTTTACGCGGCAGCCTCGTACCCACTTGCTGTTAAGTTCAATAGCAAGCCTGCTTTGGCTCGGATTGAGCATTTTTCATAGAATCTATAGATACGTACAGTAGTATGTATGTAGTGGGGTACCAGTTTCGCTAACGTTAGAAGAGTGCGGATGTATAAATTCGCGAAGCCCGGTTGCAAGCCAACGAGTGCGAAAGAGATGTAGTGTATTGTTCGATTAATACGCTATATTATGCAGTTTAACGACTTGACTATCGATCGGTTGTTTGAAAAATTGAATCTTTGGTTGATTTTGATTGAAAATTTACGTTCGTGAATAATATTTTGTTGTTGTCATTAATTGAGATTCATTAGTAGTGTAAATAAGATTTTGTTATGGCAAGCCGGGCTTTTGGGCTTCTATGGAGGTACCGCCACTGTGTTATACTACGATCAGTGGCCTGTTTCTCGAAAGCTACAAGCCTTGTAATACAAGTGTGTAACCATAGAAACGCTTGTAAAACAACAAAATTACAAGCGTAGCGTTTCACGAAACTGTACTTTAAACATATGTAGAATAAAATATTTTACAAGTGATCAACTTCACAAGCAAATATTTACACGTATAACGGTAATTACGTTTCTCAAAAAATTACGTTGACACTTGTAACTTGTAACTTTCAGAAATTTTGCTAGCAGCGTCGAGGGACTCTTAATGTTTATCTACCGCTAATAATATAATAGTAAAAACAAAACGAGCGGGTCAAAATCTTATACCTTCGGTATTTAAACATTCTACATGCTGAAATTATAAATTATTGTCCATTACATAAAATAAAAAGGGAAATGATAAAGTGGTGACTGCATCACACTCGTGATGTTTTATACAATATGTATGAAACAAAATATAAGGGAATTAATTAATTAGGTGGCTGGAAATAATTAAAGGCGGCTGTTAGTGGAATACATAAATACTAAACTCGGCAGCGGTTTGTTTTTTGGGCGACAAAATAACTAAAGGGGCGACAAACTGTGGATTACAAAAATAAAATAAAAAGCTCCAGTGAAAATTCTAAATGAGTGACAAAAATACTGAGATGGTATTTTTGTCATCTTGAAAAGGATAATAGTCACCTTTTTTATTTAAATAAAATATAAATGCCAAATTTTAAATGTATTGTGTGCCCTTAGGTTGTTACCCAAATAGTAATTTGATCGTCTGTTCTGAATTACTAGTTACTCAATTTGTATTTTAAAGTCGCCATTTTCAACATTTGTAGTCGCCCTCAGAAACTGAAATTGGAATTGTACGCTATATTCAGTATATTTGTGTAATGTATACCCATAATGGAAATTTATACACCGTCATTTTGTAGTCGTTTTAATTAACTTAAGGGAGTGTTCTACTAATGAAAATAATCATTTTTGCCAAAGAAACATGGGTCGAAAAACGACAAAAATTTTGGACTTTCCCATACAAATACAAAGTTTTAGCTGTCTAGTTAGTATGGGAGGACCAAAATATTTTGTCGTTTTTTGACCCATGTTTCTTGGGCAAAAATGTTTAGTTTCATTGGTACAACACACCCTTAAGTTAATTAAAACGACTACAAAATGACGGTGTATAGGTAGTTACCCGATGAAATACTACCCAAAATATAATAAGTCCATGGTTTAAAACTTTATGCAACGATTTCAATAATGATGAAGTGTCTGTGAAAAGTTCTCATACTCGTAAATTTTTCAGAGAGATCATCCAATCGAACTTGTGAAATGGCATATTATTAGTAGTTATTTTACAAGACTTGTAATTTTTTTGTGAAACACTTTTTACAGGCACTTGTGTTTTTACTCTTGTATAATACCAGAATCACAAGTTGGCGGCCATTTTAGTGCTTTGATAGTTGTCAATTTACTGTCTTTAAGAGACTGTCAGCGACATTGACAGATATTTATAAAATATTTATCTTATCAGCCAGTGCATTTGTCATTATTGCAATCATATATCAACTATTTTGTTACTGAAAAGAATCATAAGAGTAAATTTTGTTCAGTGCTTGTTATTTTCCTTCGTGAAACAGAATTTACAAGTCCTTGTGACATATTGAGGCTTGTAAACTTGTGAACTTGTGACTTTCGAGAAACAGGCCACTGGCCGCTTTCGCGGGCTGGATTGTTGGTGCTTCGTCGTGCTAGGGCCGTACCGGCTTACGAATCGATTATCGAAAAGTCTGCTGGGTTTCAAATTTAAACAGATAAATCGAGCCCCAATTGGGCTAAAATGGCAAACCCCAATTCATGATGTCACACGAACATCGATATCTTCCAAATTACGTCAACAGAAAGTACAAGACGAAATTCCTTACTTTGATTTTTTCTGTTTTAAGTTGAAACTCGATAGACTTTTCCATAATCGATTCGTTAGCCGGTACGGCCCCTGGTCAGATTTGAGTAGGAGGGTAGTTTGGCTTCACATGAATATTTAATATAGTTAGTACCTGGGTGACCGAGCTTTGCTCGGTTATTATTATTTATTGTAATATGGTGGTAGTATCGCCATCTATGATGTGCTGTGTACATTTTATTCTGTGGTGCTCACTCAGCCTCTGCTTGCTTGGCTAGCATGCGATGCTAGCCAGGCACCTATTTCAAAACTCTTTGCTAGCTCATCGGGAAGCTAGTATAAAATCGATCGCAAACTTTGTGGAGAAATAAACGAACACACAAACAAACGAGAAAGCAACCTAATAAAAATGTGTTGTTTTGTTGTCAAACAAAATAGTATCAAAAACCAAGTTTCACCGAAATCAGCCCACAATGAAAAAAGTTGGCCGCCATCTTGTATTTTTAATATTACGTTGCTGTTTTCTTGTCAAAATAGTACCATAACAGAATTTCATCAAAATCGACCCACAAACAAAAAAGTTGGCCGCCATTTGTGATTTATTAATATTTTCAACATTGTGTTGCTGTTGCTGAACAAAAAGAAAAATAAAGAAGTTAGCGACCATCTTGGATTTTTGTCATTATCAACATTGCGTTCCTGTTTTCTTTTAAAAATATTACCCGAAACCGAGGTTCATCGAAATCGGCCCACACACAAAAAAATTGGCCGCCATCTTGGATTTTTATTTTTTTAACATTGCGTTGCTGTTTTCTTGTCAAAATAGTACCAAAAACCGAGTTTCATCGAAATCGGCCCAGAAATAAAAAGATGGCCGCCATCTTGAATTTTTTTTTTTTTTAACATGGCATTGTTATTTTCTTGTCAAAATAGAACCAAAAACCGGGTTTCATCGAAATCAGCCCACAAACATAAAAGATGGCCGCCATCTTGGATTTTTTTTACATAGCATTGTTGTTTTTGTCAAAATAGTACCAAAAACCGAATTTCATCAAAAACGACCCACAAACAAAAAAGTTGGCCGCCATTTGTGATTTATTAATATTTTCAACATTGCGTTGCTGTTGTTTCTGTTGCTGAACAAAAAGAAAAATAAATAAATTAGCGACCATCTTGGATTTTTGTCATTATCAACATTGCGTTCCTGTTTTCTTTTAAAAATAGTAATTGAAACCGAGGTTCATCGAAATCGGCCCACAAACAAAAAAGTTGGCAGCCATCTTGGATTTGTACTTTTTTAACATTGCGTTGCTGTTTTCTTGTCAAAATAGTACCAAAAACCGAAATTCATCAAAATCGACAAAAAAGTTGGCCGCCATTTGTGATTTATTAATATTTTCAACATTGCGTTGCTGTTGTTGCTGTTGCTGAACAAAAAGAAAAACAAAGAAGTTAGCGACCATCTTGGATTTTTGTCATTATCAACATTGCGTTTCGGTTTTCTTTTAAAAATAGTACCCGAAACCGAGGTTCATCGAAATCGGCGCACAAACAAAAAAGTTGGCCGCCATCTTGGATTTTTATTTTTTTTAACATGGCATTGTTATTTTCTTGTCAAAATAGAACCAAAAACCGGGTTTCATCGAAATCAGCCTACAAACATAAAAGATGGCCGCTATCTTGGATTTATATTTTCTTAACAAGGCATTGTTATTTTCTTGTCAAAATAGAACCAGAACCCGAGTTTAATCGAAATCGGCCTACAAACAAAAAAGATGGCCGCCATCTTGTTTTTTTAGTTTTTTTAACATTTCATTGTTATTTTCTTGTCAAAATAGTACAAAAAACCGAGTTTCATCGAAATCGGCCCACAAACAAAAATACACCAGTATAAACAAATACAGCAATGTGCGGCCGCCATTTTGAATTCCAAATCTAACATCAAAATCGTGCCAAAAATACTTTTCATGACACCAACGTAAAAAAAAATGCAAATACTATTTTCAATCAATATAAATATAACGGGATAGGGCCCGAGATGCATACATTGCCAAAGTATGGCCTCTCGGGCCCTCCCACCCTCCTCCTATACCGCACCACCCCGCACAATAGGGTATTTTCCAAATTCTTTAAAACTGCTTATATTTAAAGATTGAGACGAACGATTTAACAGAAAAATATTAAAAGTATAATTAATGTCTTTTTTCTTCATTAAACCAATAAATGTTAAATTATTTTTAAATATTTTTGAATTTACCGCCAAAACGCTCGGTTCGACGACGTCTACTGTGTGACGTCATCTTTGTGTAAACAATAGAGTAAATTGTTACACAGACTACATAGGTGTTCAAATTGTTTACACAAAGTTGACGTCTCATAGTAGACGACATCGAACCGAGCGTTTTCGCGGTAAATTCAAAACCATTAAAAATAAATTAGACTTTAATTGTTTTAATAGAGAAAAAAGACATTAATTAATTTATTTTTATTTTTCTGTTAAATCGTTCGTCCCAAGCTTTAAATTTAAGCAGTTTTCAAAAAATTGGAAAATACCCTATTGCTCTGTCTAGACGCCTCCGATGATCGACTGTATGAACTATCTTTAGGCTGTGCCTGTTCTGTGCTTAGATGATCAAATCTTATTAGTCGCACTATGCTACAGACTAGTACTGAGGCGCGTTCAATACCCTGATCTATGTTTTTATGTTTTTGTTACTAAAAATTTATGGTTGCTCCTCAGAAAAACATTTTATTTGATTTAGAATATAGGAAAGTTTAAATTATTCGTATTCCAAATGGAAAACGAAGTTTTTCTAATTAAAAGTTCTTCGGTCGTTCCGAATCCTAACACAAAAGCGAAATATGAAACAACCGCACTCGTCAGCAGAACGTGCCTCTGACGCAGAAATTCGACACACGTCCAACACTGAGGAGCGCTCGCGCGGTACTGAATTTTGACGGTCGGTCGGTGCATCGCATTTTGTAGTAATTTTGCAGTTAGATTTCTCATTATTATTGAATTCGAATAACAAATTCATGCTTAAAAATTATTAAATCTTTATTCCTTATGAAGTAACAATTATTTGGGTATAAATTTTGCTCAATAATATGTTCGTAGAGAGGAGAAATTCACAGTTAACTCAAAGCGATTTTCGAAGTTTTTTGGTTTAGAATAAGATTTTTTCTATATTATTTCAATAATATTTCAAAATTCCGAGGCCGCTATGACCTATTCTACTATATAAGAAATAACATTCAATTTTTTTTATTTCATTTGTTCAGAACAGTAGTCCAATCCATGAGCTCAAAAACGTGCCCTCGCGCATTTTATGAAAATCTTTCTCTGCAATTTTGGGTTTAATTAAAAAGTTAAGCAAAATTTACAAAAAGCGAGGCCGCTATGAACTATTCCAATAGCTATTCTGCACTATTCAATAAGTAGGGACACAGTATGTTCCTACAGGTTCATATTACCAAACCAATTTTGTATTGTGTAACTAGGTGCCGGCAGTCGTCGTCGCGCACTCAACTTGTAAACGCGCCTCTCAATATTATAAAAGTTTAATTTAAATATCCTCTTTTACTTCCACTCGCGTGGTCCGCCTTGTTAGGATCCTCACATCCAACATTGGTGACCCCGAACGAAGTTTAATTTGTAATACGCGTAAATAACTCGGACGATAAAATAAATAGTGTATAATTAATTAAGTGTTTAATAAAATTTCGGACAATAAAATTTTAAAATAGTGTAATTATGTCGAATACTGAAAACGACAAACCGGAAAAGTCTCTGCCTCCGACGCCTATACCATCGTTTACGCCGACAACCGACATCATGGCAATTCAATTAGCGTCGCGAATTCCAGAATTTTGGGCGGATCAACCACGCGTATGGTTTATAAGAACCGAAGCAATATTAGCACCTCAAAAATTAAGTGACGACTCGCGTTTCGACATGGTAGTATCAAAGTTGCCAAAAGACATTATTACTCAAATTAGTGATTTTTTATCAAATCCACCTGCGTCCGGTAAATTCAACGCAATTAAAATAAAATTACTTTCGCTCCTGGAAGATTCAAAGGCTAGACAAATAGAAAAACTTATCAGTGAAATGGAGCTTGGGGACCAGAAACCCTCCCAACTTTTGCGACGGATGCGAGATCTGGCCCGTGACAAAATCCCGGATGACACACTTCGCGTGCTCTGGCAAGGACATTTGCCAAGCACAGTCAAGGCAGTATTAGCCGTGACAGACACGAAGGACTTAGAAAACCTAGCCTCGGTCGCAGACAACGTAGCTGAAGCGACACGCTCAAGTCAAGTGGCTGCGATAACGAACACCTCTAACACAACAAACGAAATAGCGCTGTTGCGAGCAGAAATAGCGAAACTAAATATTCGCCTATTGAACGCAGAACGCTCTCGTCCGAGATATAGAGATTTCAATCAATATCGCCGGTACTCATCGAGGTCATCTAGCCGGCACAGAAATCACTCATCGCAGCGACCACAACACTCAAGTCCTGGAGACCTTTGTTTTTACCATGAGAAATACAAAGAAAAGGCTCATAAATGCGTGCAACCCTGCGCATGGAACAAAAAGGCCACAATGCCAGCGCCGCCGGAAAACTAGGAAGCGAGGCACAGTTGTCAGCGGAAATCTGTGCCGTATCACCTTGCGCCCGCTTACGTATTTTAGATATTAATAGTGGACTCCGATTTTTAGTAGATACAGGAGCAAACGTTTCGGTATTGCCCGTCAACCGTAATAAGTGTCATTCACAATCGCAGTGTTCTGATTATAAACTATACGCAGCAAACGGAACTGAAATTAAAACCTACGGTGTGAAATCTATGGTGCTGAACTTTAAACTTCGCAGACCGTATAGGTGGGACTTCATCGTTGCTGACGTAAAACAACCAATATTAGGTGCGGACTTTCTTACTTATCATAAACTTTTAGTGGACCTTAGTGCACGTAGGTTAAGAGACCAAGTGACTGACCTAAATGTAATTGCTTCAGTGGTAAGTGTTGCTGAACCTTCCATAAATACAATTAGTCATGGACATCCGTATAGCGATTTACTATGTAAATATAAGGAGATTACGAAACCGATGTCATTCCAGGAAACTCAATCGCACGATATTTTTCATTATATTGAAACTTCCGGTCCTCCTGTACACGCTCGTGTACGTCCGTTACCACCGGACAGATATAAAAAAGCTAAAGAGGAATTTCGTATTATGCAAGAAGCAGGAATATGTAGACCTTCTAAAAGTCCGTGGGCAAGTCCACTACACATAGTCCCAAAGAAAAACGGAGATATTAGACCTTGTGGAGATTATCGCCAATTAAATTCTATTACTAAACCCGATCGATATCCTATTCCCCATTTACGTGATTTCACTTATATATTAGCAGGAAAGAAAATATTTTCTAAATTAGATGTGAACAGAGCTTATCATTGCATAAAAGTAAATCCTGATGATATTGAAAAAACAGCTATTATTACCCCATTCGGTTTATTTGAATTCCCTAGAATGACCTTTGGTTTACGTAATGCAGCGCAAACTTTTCAACGCTTTATGAATCATGTATTGCAAGGCTTAGATTTTCATTATAATTATTTAGATGACGTCATTATTGCAAGCGATAACGAAGAACAACATACAACTCATTTAGAGATTATATTTCAGCGTTTCAAAAAATTCGGTATTACGATTAACCTATCTAAATGTTCTTTCGGTCAAAGTAAAGTTCAATTTCTAGGTCACGATGTAAGCGCAGACGGTATTAAACCTTTACAAGAAAAGGTTAATGCTATTGTCAATTTCCCAAAACCTAAAACCATTCAAGAGTTACGCCGATTTTTAGGCATGGTCAACTTTTATCGCTCTCACTTACCGAATACAATGTCATATCAGTCAGAACTCAATAAATATTTAACAAATACAAAAAGAAACGATAAAACAATTATTACGTGGTCGGAAAAAGCTGAAAATGCATTTGAGCAGTGTAAAACGGCATTACAAAACGCCGCCACTCTGTCTCATCCTTATACCGATTCCACGCTAGCATTGATGACAGATGCATCTGATAACTGCATTGGAGCTGTCTTACAACAAAAATGTGGCGAACAATGGCAACCACTGGGTTATTATTCAAAAAAATTGTCTTTGAGTCAACAAAAATATAGTACTTATGATCGCGAATTACTCGCTATACATTCAGCGATAATACATTTTCGAAAATTATTCGAAGGTCGCCATTTAATAATTTATACAGACCACAAGCCCTTATGCCATGCATTCACTAAGTCCAGTAAAGATAATAAAGAAACTCCGAGACGTGCGAGACAACTTCTTTTTATCAGTGAGTTTACGACCGACATACGATATATTAACGGTCCCGCTAATGTAGTAGCCGATGCGTTATCACGCGTCGAAACTATTTTTTGTCCAACCGTACTTGACTACAGTCAACTTGCAGACGCCCAAGCTAAAGATGAATATTTATTACAACAAATCAACGATAGCAACCAAACATGTTTCAAACAAATTTCTTTGCCCACTTGTGATAAATCAATATATTGTCATGTTACAGAAAATATTATTAGACCTTATCTAACAGAAGAATTTAGAAAAATAGCTTTTGATACAATTCACAATTTAAGTCATCCAGGCATACGAACTACGCGTAAATTAGTATCCAATAAATTTTTCTGGCCTGGGATGAATAAAGATATAAGCGTATGGGCTAAAACATGTATAAAGTGTCAAAAGGCGAAGATAAGCCGCCATACAATTTCGCCATTAGGTAGCTTCCCAATTGTCAATCGCTTTGATCAAATTATGGTTGATATTGTTGGACCACTAAAAATATCCCCAGAAGGATATAGATTTTGTTTAACTATCATTGATAGGTGTACACGTTGGCCTGAAGCTTTTCCCTTAAAAGAAATTACAGCTGAAGTTGTCGCAAAAACAATTTTTGACGAATGGATCGCACGATACGGTTGTCCTGTAAAGCTCACTACCGATCAAGGTCGACAATTTGAGAGCAATCTATTTTTAAATCTTATGAAATTATTAGGGATAAATAAAATACGCACAACACCATATCATCCCCAAAGTAACGGTGCAATCGAACGCTGGCACCGATCTCTTAAAGCAGCGTTAATGACTCGCCTAAATAATAATTCTTGGGTTGATGAATTACCTACAGCATTGCTAGGATTGCGTGCCGCTTGCCGCAGTGATAACGGCATAAGCGCCGCAGAATTAACCTTTGGTCGAACACTTCGTTTACCCGGAGAGTTCGATGAAATATCTACGAAAAACGACCCTAGTGACCCATCTAGTTTAATATACAAAATTCAAGAAAATTTACGTAACTTTACTCCAATTAACGAATTATCACGAAATTCAAAGAAATTCTTCGTAAGTAAAGATTTAAAATCATGTCAATATGTTTTTGTTAGAGATGATGCGGTTCACAAATCGTTGAAACCGCCATACGACGGTCCATATAAAGTATTAGAGCGAAATTCTAAAGTATTTTTAATTCAATTACCTAACCGTGAGGCTCGCATTTCAATTGACAGATTGAAGCCAGCCTACATGTTAATAGAGCAAGATAATGATAATTTTAAGAAAAATTACATATTAGATAGTAATAGTCAACCTAATGAGGTACAGGACAATCGAATCATGCCCATGAACAATAACTCATGTGAGAACCGTGTAACACGTTACGGTCGTATAACCCGACCACCAGTACGTTTTAGTTAAATCTTTTCTTTATATAGTTAACTATTACCTAATTAAGTTTTTTTTTACATACCTACCTACATAGATAAATACATTTATAATATTTAATAGTTTTTAGTATACTTTTGAAAATTTTGCGCTATAGAAACTATGTAATTAGTCAGTAAGTTAACTTTAAATTGTAATTTCATATTATAGTTTACATACCATTCCATTATTGTACCTACTTATATAATTTGAATTTAACTTTTGTTTGTAATTGCTTCGCAACTAAATAAATTTTGTTTTTTGTTCTGATGTAATGTCGGAAAAACAAATCATTTTATAAATAAATTATGTTGAAACACATACCTATTACGTCATATGTTGACTGGTAGAAATCTAAACTTATGGTTATACTTTTTTATATCTTTTACATTTTATACTTTATTCCTAGATATCAGATTAGAGAACTTGTTATTTTCTTTTGTAGTTTTTATTATATTTGATTGTTATACCTACTTTGTAAACTTATTTAGAATGTTATCAATTTATTTTTACAATAGTAATTGTAGATGTTTACTATGCTGTTATTTTTATTAACGATAGTACACACTACTTACTTATTTTCTTTATTTGCCAGCACATTGTGCATTGTTAAAAATAATCTGTATAATACTCTGTTGTACTTTTTCTTTCTAATTGGTCACTTCCCCAATTCAGAGTCAACAAAAGCACTCAGTAAAATATGATATTGTTACCTACTTTACAACTTCCAACATAAGTGAACTTCAAATCTCGTCTAGACCCTTTCAAGTGTGTCGTATCGTAATTCGTAACAAAACAACATTTTATTGCATCCGAAGTGAGCTATTGTTTTTTGTGACTAAATCCATTCAGGATGTTTACAGTAAGTTCAAGTTGGGTCTGGTACATAATTTATTATACTTTAGGCTTCCGATAACATTTTAACAAGAAGCCTCTGTTCTTTCACTTAAGTTTAAATGTATTATACTTAACCAACATTTCTAATGATGACTGACGTGCTACACTATTACAATCGATAATGTTATTGTATTTCTATGCCGTAAATTTTAATGTATTTCATAAAGACTTGTGTTATATTTTTTTTGTTATGACGCGACTTTTGTTATGTTATGATTTTTTTCGCGTCGATCTAAACTTATTTTTAAGGATTTTAATATTTTGTATGTTTTACCTTTTTTTTCCTCTTAGGAGGGGAATGGTGTAGGGACACAGTATGTTCCTACAGGTTCATATTACCAAACCAATTTTGTATTGTGTAACTAGGTGCCGGCAGTCGTCGTCGCGCACTCAACTTGTAAACGCGCCTCTCAATATTATAAAAGTTTAATTTAAATATCCTCTTTTACTTCCACTCGCGTGGTCCGCCTTGTTAGGATCCTCACATCCAACAATCTTTCTCTGCAATTTTGGGTTTAATTAAAAAGTTAAGCAAAATTTACAAAAAGCGAGGCCGCTATGAACTATTCCAATAGCTATTCTGCACTATTCAATAAGTCAAAATTGTTAATGTATGTTTGTTTCTGAGATCGACAACGCCAAAATTCCCCATTTTAACCAAAAATAACAGTCGATACGTCATATGGCTCTTAAAGGAGCAATAAGATTAGATCTGCAAAAGAGAGAGAGAGACTTGAAGTAAGATCGAAGAGCTCACATCCTGTGCATTGTCTGTAGTATCCACTGGTAAATGGTGATTTCATGTGCAATCGTTAAAGTTCAGTTTTGGATAACTTGCCCTGCTGTTAATCATACAAGGTTGCGATTTCGTATAAGAAAAATCTATAGATTATATTTTAAAAAGACTATCACGAAACTTTTTTTATTATGACTATTACTCATTCGCTTTTTCTCATGTTTCGCGCAGGAGAAGCAAGAGTACTGGTGGTGCTACATTTGCGACCGCAAGTCGCACACGCTTCTAACGGCGCCCGCGCACGTGACCAACCTAGTGGATACGCACGAGCTGCAGCTGCGGTTCACGGCGCCGCGCTGGCCCGGCGTGTACACGCTCGCCTGCTGCCTGCGCTCAGGTGACGCCCCACACTGTCCAGGGACACTCCTGGGCCCGCTAGTGACACGCACGAGCTGCAGCTGCGGTTCACGGCGCCGCGCTGGCCCGGCGTGTACACGCTCGCCTGCTGCCTGCGCTCAGGTGACGCCCCACACTGTCCAGGGACACTCCTGGGCCCGCTAGTGACACGCACGAGCTGCAGCTGCGGTTCACGGCGCCGCGCTGGCCCGGCGTGTACACGCTCGCCTGCTGCCTGCGCTCAGGTGACGCCCCACACTGTCCAGGGACACTCCTGGGCCCGCTAGTGACACGCACGAGCTGCAGCTGCGGTTCACGGCGCCGCGCTGGCCCGGCGTGTACACGCTCGCCTGCTGCCTGCGCTCAGGTGACGCCCCACACTGTCCAGGGACACTCCTGGGCCCGCTAGTGACACGCACGAGCTGCAGCTGCGGTTCACGGCGCCGCGCTGGCCCGGCGTGTACACGCTCGCCTGCTGCCTGCGCTCAGGTGACGCCCCACACTGTCCAGGGACACTCCTGGGCCCGCTAGTGACACGCACGAGCTGCAGCTGCGGTTCACGGCGCCGCGCTGGCCCGGCGTGTACACGCTCGCCTACTGCCTGCGCTCAGGTGACGCCCCACACTGTCCAGGGACACTCCTGGGCCCGCTAGTGACACGCACGAGCTGCAGCTGCGGTTCACGGCGCCGCGCTGGCCCGGCGTGTACACGCTCGCCTGCTGCCTGCGCTCAGGTGACGCCCCACACTGTCCAGGGACACTCCTGGGCCCGCTAGTGACACGCACGAGCTGCAGCTGCGGTTCACGGCGCCGCGCTGGCCCGGCGTGTACACGCTCGCCTGCTGCCTGCGCTCAGGTGACGCCCCACACTGTCCAGGGACACTCCTGGGCCCGCTAGTGACACGCACGAGCTGCAGCTGCGGTTCACGGCGCCGCGCTGGCCCGGCGTGTACACGCTCGCCTGCTGCCTGCGCTCAGGTGACGCCCCACACTGTCCAGGGACACTCCTGGGCCCGCTAGTGACACGCACGAGCTGCAGCTGCGGTTCACGGCGCCGCGCTGGCCCGGCGTGTACACGCTCGCCTACTGCCTGCGCTCAGGTGACGCCCCACACTGTCCAGGGACACTCCTGGGCCCGCTAGTGACACGCACGAGCTGCAGCTGCGGTTCACGGCGCCGCGCTGGCCCGGCGTGTACACGCTCGCCTGCTGCCTGCGCTCAGGTGACGCCCCACACTGTCCAGGGACACTCCTGGGCCCGCTAGTGACACGCACGAGCTGCAGCTGCGGTTCACGGCGCCGCGCTGGCCCGGCGTGTACACGCTCGCCTACTGCCTGCGCTCAGGTGACGCCCCACACTGTCCAGGGACACTCCTGGGTCCGCTAGTGACACGCACGAGCTGCAGCTGCGGTTCACGGCGCCGCGCTGGCCCGGCGTGTACACGCTCGCCTGCTGCCTGCGCTCAGGTGACGCCCCACACTGTCCAGGGACACTCCTGGGCCCGCTAGTGACACGCACGAGCTGCAGCTGCGGTTCACGGCGCCGCGCTGGCCCGGCGTGTACACGCTCGCCTGCTGCCTGCGCTCAGGTGACGCCCCACACTGTCCAGGGACACTCCTGGGCCCGCTAGTGACACGCACGAGCTGCAGCTGCGGTTCACGGCGCCGCGCTGGCCCGGCGTGTACACGCTCGCCTACTGCCTGCGCTCAGGTGACGCCCCACACTGTCCAGGGACACTCCTGGGCCCGCTAGTGACACGCACGAGCTGCAGCTGCGGTTCACGGCGCCGCGCTGGCCCGGCGTGTACACGCTCGCCTACTGCCTGCGCTCAGGTGACGCCCCACACTGTCCAGGGACACTCCTGGGCCCGCTAGTGACACGCACGAGCTGCAGCTGCGGTTCACGGCGCCGCGCTGGCCCGGCGTGTACACGCTCGCCTACTGCCTGCGCTCAGGTGACGCACCACACTGTCCAGGGACACTCCTGGGCCTGCTAGTGACACGCACGAGCTGCAGCTGCGGTTCACGGCGCCGCGCTGGCCCGGCGTGTACACGCTCGCCTACTGCCTGCGCTCAGGTGACGCCCCACACTGTCCAGGGACACTCCTGGGTCCGCTAGTGACACGCACGAGCTGCAGCTGCGGTTCACGGCGCCGCGCTGGCCCGGCGTGTACACGCTCGCCTGCTGCCTGCGCTCAGGTGACGCCCCACACTGTCCAGGGACACTCCTGGGCCCGCTAGTGACACGCACGAGCTGCAGCTGCGGTTCACGGCGCCGCGCTGGCCCGGCGTGTACACGCTCGCCTACTGCCTGCGCTCAGGTGACGCCCCACACTGTCCAGGGACACTCCTGGGCCCGCTAGTGACACGCACGAGCTGCAGCTGCGGTTCACGGCGCCGCGCTGGCCCGGCGGCGATATTAGAAATGCCTGTGGGGTACAGACACTACCTGCTCTGTACTGCTCTGGGTTTTTCTAACTAATAACGTTAGAAAAAGCCTGTGTGTTTCAGAGCATCGCTTGCTCTGGAGCGCGCGGGGTTTTTCGACTAAAAAATTAATAATATCACCGTAAAAAGCCTGTGGAACACAGACAATTCAGAAAATTACAGTTGTGGTTAAAGTATTCCTTCTTCATGTTTCGGTAAATTACCTATGTAGAATATTAAAATAGTGATTTATAGTCATACTAGCGATATTTTTTTAAAGTAGTAAGTATATTTTTTTAGTTTATCCTACTATTAATATTAATTTATTGTATATGTTAATGGCAGGCTATGCTAAATGGGATGCATTGGGATGAAAGGCACACAGATAGTTTTTTTTAACCTGGATTAAAATATAGCAGACTTTGGTTCCTAAGAACGTCGCGGGCGGTAGCTTGATAGAGCGCATTTTCAAGTTTCTTGGATAATTAATAAACAATACCTAAAAATGTTTAATTGTATCACTAATCTGACATAAGTAATATTTATGTGATACTTAATGTGTTTTTCATTTCGATTTATTATTTTTTCATTAATATTTTTGTTACAAATAAATAATATTACAAAAAAGACAAAAAAACACATTATCAGTGATTATAATTTTCTTGTTAACAGAAAAAGCCAGCAAGATTCTTTATTTCCTATATTACAAAAGTACTCTTTGATGTGGGTATACAAGACAGCACGTTAAGTTAAACAGTTGAACTGCAAAACAGCTTTTATAACGTACGGCATAAAGGCGGTCACAAGGTCAAGTACCTATAGTCTAAATCTGATGTGCTGTTGACTGTAGGTACAAACATTATCAAAAGAAAAAAAAATGAAATAACGTTCGGCTGTTAGTTATTGCACTCGGAAATTGCGAAAAACTAACAAAATACTTTTCTTTTATAAAAATATAAATTTTTGTAAACTCTCAATTAATATTATTTATGGTAGGATATTTTCAATTCCCTACACACATTACACACATTTTTAGGTAAGGTAGGTAAAATGAAAAGTTTGATTGTGCTATGCCGTTTTCGAGAAATTTTGCAAATTACGATAAAACAACTGTTCTTTGGGGATTTCTTTCTAAAAGGACCTACCAAAAATAAATTATGTCCCATGTTTTTTTGACGAGTTAAAAGTTTTTTTGATTAGAGAGATTTGATATTTTAGTTTAATATCCAAGTTTCACGATACTTAGTGCCTTACGCGTCTGTATCGCTCGGGGTATTTATATTTAGAAAATCACTGTGGATTGTGAAAATTTAATAATATCATCCTAAAAAGCCTGTGGAACACAGACCGCAAGGTGTCTGTGTTCCACAGGCTTTTTAGGATGATATTATTAATTTTTTTGTTGAAAAACCCCGCGTGATACAGAGCAAGCGGTGCTCTGAAACACACAGGCTTTTTCGACGTTATTAATTTGAAAAACCCAGAGCGGTACAGAGCAGGCAGTGTCTGTACCCCACAGGCATTTCTAATATCGCGGCCCGGCGTGTACACGCTCGCCTGCTGCCTGCGCTCAGGTGACGCCCCACACTGTCCAGGGACACTCCTGAGGGCCTAGCCAAAGTAACATTGGCAAATCTTCGTTATCGCTTCGCTTTCGAAACATGTATGGGAATGTCATAAGGTTTCGTTAACTATCGAATTTAAAAACGTCAAATCCATACATGTTTCGAAGCGAAGCGATAGCGAAAATTTGCAAATGTTACTTTGGCTAGGGGGTCTGGGCCCACGCTGGCCCGGCTTTTGACGATCGAGACTAACAGCTGCCGGATATTGAGCCACTAGTCGCGACCACTAGTGGCTCAGTCAAGCCACTAGACGCGTCCACCAATAGCAGTCTCCAGTGGCATGGCCGGCGGCGATGAAGCTGGCTACTGTGGCCGACTGTGCGCGCGATGTGAGCGACAAACGCGGCTACAAGTAGCGAGCGCGGGCGCCTCACATCCAGGGGATGGGAACGGGAACAAGGACGGGAACGGGAACGGAAACGGGAACGGGGACAGGAACGGGGGCGGGAACGGGAACGGGAAAGGGACGGGAACGGAAAGGGAATGGAACGGGATCGGATCGAAAACGGAACGGGAACTTGAACGGAATGGAAACGGGAACGGGCACGAGCACGGGAACGAGAACGGAACGGGAATGGGACGGGAACTAGACGGGAACGGAACGGAAACCGAAAACGAACGGAATGGGAATGGGACGAGAAAGAGACGGGAACTAGACGGGAGCGGGATGGGAACTAGACGGGAACGGAACGGAAATTGTACGAAAATGGAAAGGGAACGGAACGGGAACGGAAAGGGAACTGAACGGGAACGGAATGGGAACGGAACGGGAAGCCTCATACGAGGCCCGCCACACGCGGCAAAGGTCTTGCCTCGCGACGCAGCGCGCTTGATGGGGCCTAATCGCGTAAAAATGGCTGGACGGATCCTGGTTGGTTCAGGTTCCCTGAGGATTTTCTCTAATATCCACGCGGACGAAGTCGCGGGCAGAAGCTAGTACTATACTAAATGTGTGAAAGAACTCATCCGCAGCTTGTGGTCGCGTTTTGTCGCCGCGACTAGTGGCCCAAGTGCGGCAGCTCTAAGATTCTAAAAGACTAGTCTAGTAATGAGGCGTTAAAAATGAGTCCAGTTTTTACAAAATGCCTTAAAAGACTGCTTCCTTCATCACTAACATAAAATCATTTCGATTTCTCTATTTCAACCTATCTTTCTTAGTGTAAGTCTACCTGATATTAAAAAGCTTTATTAATCGGATTATGTTTTTTCTCTCTGTGTGCAGATTCATACATAGGCATGGACCAGCAACAAGACATGAAGCTGGACGTGAAGGAAGCGGCCGCCGTGCCCGCCGAGCACCCGCAGTGGGACCTCAGCGACTCCGACACGGACAATAACGACCAGGTTACTATTACAATCGTTTCATTTTATTCACATAAAGGGTGTAAATAAACCCTCAAAGAAGCTGAACCCCACGCATTCCGCCCATCATCAGGATATTGTTTGTCTTTTAAACTATACCTGGGAAATCAATAGCTATGAAATTATCGAAGGTAAAAAAAACAAGTATTTTTTATGAAAACTAATTTTATACGTTATTTTGCTATTTTTTGTCCAAACAAATATTTTCAAAATTGTAAGTATTTCGTAACAAACAATGGCTTCAAAACGTATCTCATACACACGCACACAAACGCTGCCTTTCAACTCGGCCGCACGCGGCTGTGTAGCACGCACTCGCAGGCGCGGTCTGTTACATTTAGTGGTCACTGACCTCCATTAAACAAGTACGCTGGACAGGCTATTGTCATGAAATGACAGCAATTTTTTGTGCCGTTTCGAAAATCGCCATATTGGCGCTGATAGCAGTAGATTCTAATAGTAATTTAGTTCCAAGTACACTCACTGCTCTCATAGTAGAATCTACTGCTCTCAGCGCCAATATGGCGATTTTCAAATCGGATCAAACGATTTGTGACGTTCGCCTGTCCAGCGTACTTGTTTAATGGAGGTCAGTGTTAGTGGTACTGTTTACTATGCTTTTTTAACACCAAAAAGAAAATCGTTTCCCAGCAATAATTTTGAACAGAAATAGTCCTGATGATGGGCGGAATATGTAGACCTCGGCTTCGTTGAGGGTCTTTTTACACTCTGTATACGTAAGCATACATATACCTTGTGTCAGCGTAGTGGTTGTTCACCATAAAGATAGGTCAATGATCTGTTTCTATGAGAAGATATTTTTTCTTCACTTGGCCTTTATTTCACCTAATGTTAAGTGACACACTTCACTCGGAATCCTCGGCCACTAAGGAATCGTACCTCTAACTGTCTGTAAACATCAACGTTAAATGTTATGGCGACGTCAAGACTTGGTAAGATGGTGGTAGGTCGTAAGTGTCGTAACTGAATCGTGTTCGTTCAGTGCAATTGCTAACACAACCCGTTTATTAAAAGCTAGATTAAGAAATTCTTCATCACGTTCCATATCAGTAAAAAATGTTATTGTATTGTAAATCTATCTTACTGGGGATTATACTACTACATAAATTCCACTAGACGTAGACAAATACTTTGGCTACAAGCTACTACTTAAACTCGTATACGTCACATGACGTATACGTAAACAAGTCAAATTCATTGAAAATACGTCACATCTAACGGACACTACATTATTAGACTACACGGCCCCGACATTGTTACATAATTTCGTAAAATATTTGCGCTTTATCGCGATACCGCGAGAAATTGGGGACACTTATTTTTGTCGTTCGCAACAATAATTCACTAAGCTTTTTGTTACCAAGTAAACGTAGTTATTCTCGATATTTAGATTAAATAGGAAGTTTTCTTTTTTTACACGACTGCCCAAAAATGAGTGTTTAGGGTTCATGTATGTTTGTGGGTACCTATGTGAGTTTCTTTATTCCACCATTACTTCTGATCTGAACCTGAACTGATTTGGATGTATGGGGTATCGTTAGAATCCTTGCAGTATCCCGAGTGACACTGGCTATATATATATATATATTTTTTAATTAAATATGGCGACTGTACGACGCCACTTTCAAATGTAAAAAAAAATTTCTATTATTACAATATGGGCATCAAATGAAAGGCCTCGATGAGCACATTCCAAAACTATATAATTTGTCACTAAAATGTTTTAAATAAAAATAAATAAAATAAAAAATATTAAAAACACGACTACACTGACAAAAACGAACTACAAAGTTAAATAACAAGTGTAATTTGCAGTCGGGGGACCTCTTTGATCAAAAATTGTTCCATAATACGGTCCCCCGACTGCAAATTACACTTGTTATTTAACTTTTTAGTTCGTTTTTGTCAAGGCAGTCGTGTTTCTAATATTTTTTAATTTTATTTATTTTTTAATTCCTAGTTATCTTTCTTTCCTTTGTTTATTACTGACAAATCAACATTTTAAAACGAACCGGACAGCATGTGGGCATGTATGATTGTATGTGTGGGTGGACTTACGCAGTGACAGTGACATTGCTAGCCGCACAGCTGACGCGCCAGTGTCACTCAAACCTATTACATATTGTGAACCTAACATGATTTGCGAAATAACAAAAATTTCAAATTCTCTGAAAACACATTTTTTTAATAACAGGGAAGTTCTTGATCCAATAATCCGTAATTATAATTACGCAATGAGACGTACAAATTGTAAATCTCGCGGATTGTTTTGTATCTGGGTCGTCACGTCGGTCGGGATACCGCAAAAATACCCATATTTAGCAGCGCCCAGCGACAATAACTTCTTTAGTTAGCGGTCCCCCGATACGACGACCCCCGATGAAAATATTACTTACAAAGAAGGAAGTAAATAGAAGAGCCAATGGGGAGGAAAAGCGCAATTTTATCCCGATAGGTGGCGTCTTGTCGTTGGTACCGAGCCGCCTCAAAGAAACTGTCAAAACATATGGGAATCTCTTGGAGTATTGCACTTTTTAATTTTATACTGAGAAAATGCCGCATTGTTATGCATGTAACTTGTAAAATATTGGAGTTCATCGATTTCCCAGTAACAAAAAAAATAGTGGGCAAAAAAATATCAAAAAAAAAATGCTTTTTCCTCGATTTTCACCTTTGCTGAGCCTGAGAAACATTATAAATCAAAAGGAATGTTTCATGAATTTGATGAAGCTTCGCCAAAATAAAACAACATTTGAATTATAACAGCTTTGTTCTTTAATATTT
This sequence comes from Agriphila tristella, assembly GCA_928269145.1. NCBI lineage: Eukaryota > Metazoa > Arthropoda > Insecta > Lepidoptera > Crambidae > Agriphila > Agriphila tristella. The sequence goes on along the minus strand of OV743436.1, from coordinate 19,865,778 downwards.
CAACCTCAGCAGTTTCTAACATATTTATAACTTGGATGAATTTGATAGGTATATCAAATATGCCCAATATTGGGGCCAAACAGAGAATTAATAGAATTTTATATGCCAGAGTCATTCAAGAAACTTAGAATAATAAAATAAATATGATAAAACGGTTCGTGTAATTTTGGATGGTACAGAAATTCCAGTACAGAAACCTGAAATTACTATTGCACAGAAGGCAACAGGCAACTATAAACACGGAAATTCACACTCAGTTGCTTTGTTAAAATTTAAATCATATGCTTCTAATCTGAAATAAAAAGATTACTTGTAAATCTTACACGAAATTTAAAGAAATGTAATGCTTGTTAGCAATTTTTTGTAAGTTGCTATAAACTTTCTTGCCTGTTGTTTTGGCTTTTCTTTTCCGTAATTCTTCTTTTATATGAGCTAAAGTTAGCATAGAATACATTGTTTGTCCGCAAAACCGAAAAAAATACAATCTAAGACAGTAAAATCACGTAATACACAGTCAAGACAATATAAGCTCAAACTGACAATTGTTCCAAAGACTAAGCGCCATCTGTAATTCACTTTGCCTTCGCCTCCCCATTAACACATTTTATTTAATAATTTTGTAGAGGTTTTTTGTCGGGTATCATTTTTAATTTTTTCATATCGCTATATCTATTTCATAACTGTCAAGTAAGCTACTCAGAACTTACTTTTTGATATTGTGAAACAGGCCGTAATAATAATAAATATATAAATATTGTAATTTATTTACTTTATACTCTAGTGGCTATAAAGTATTCTGCCATCATCGGCAGCTCTGGCGTTCGGGCTTGATTCCGGAACGAGTCGACGTAATAAAAAATCGGCCAAATGCAAGTCGGACTCGCGCACGAAGGGTTCCGTACCAAAAACGACAGTAAAATCACGTTTGTTGTATGGGAAACCCCCTTAAATATGTTTTTTTCAGTTTTTTAGTATTTGCTGTTATAGCGGCAACAGAAATACATCATAATAATATGTGAAAATTTCAACGTCTAGCTATCACGGTTCATGAGATACAGCCTGGTGACAGACAGCGGAGTCTTAGTAATAGGGTCCGGTTTTTACCCTTTGGGTACGGAACGGAACCCTAAAAACAGTTTTATAAGAGATTAATACACGCCCGCCAACTTAACGGAAAAATTGAAAAATCCTACCCTACTTGTTTACTTGCACGCTAAAATTTTAATTGCAACTCATTACTAAATTAATTGTTTACATGCATTAAGTCACTTAAAATTAAGATACCTATTTAGTTAATTACTTGACTTCTTACACGTAAACCAGTCTTTACGTCACCCCACCCCTAAGTATGAATGGTCCCATATTGGTGTTATTTCATAATATGGCGCCACTTATCATACATTAGCGCCACTTATCATACATTAGCGCTTAAGAAGCCTTTTAATAAAAGTGATTTTAATTGGAATATTTTTTGTCCACAGGGAGGCAACGAAAGTGAATTTACAACAGACGACGAAGTGGAAGAAGAGTAGTAAAAAATTACCTAAGTTATTTTTATAGAGTTTATTACGGTGCGAGGCGTATGATAAATCATTTGTTGTATGGTCAGAGAGTGAATGAATATAATGTTTTATATTCCAAGTTTTGTGGTTTTATTCAACTGTCATTAATAGTCCCATAATTTTTAGTATTTTACAGACACCTGGGACAGCTGTTAGCTACACTGACTGCAAAGTTCAAGGTTGAGTTTTGAATGCCGCAACATCCAGGCAAATTTTATTTTACTCTTTATTTTGGCACAAACAGTAATTAATGTAAATGTTAGTAATGCTCATTATTATTTTTTCACTATTGGTTACAGGAATAGTCAAACCTGAATTTGAACTTGATAGCTAAGGGTCGGTATCCACTTAGATTCGTGAACCTCATGCTCTGTGAACCTTCTATAGGTTCGCTCAATGTGGCCGCTGTTGCGAACATATTATACTTGCTCCTTTGTATTCGTTCGCATCGGATCGCAAAATGCGGAGCGCGCAACGAGGTTTGCACACGTACACAATATGGCGCTCTGTTGCAGGTTCGCGAACCTAAGTGGGTAAACCACCCCCTAAGGGTGGGTACTCACTTAGGTTCGCGAACCTCCGCGCTCCGCGAACCTGCACCAACAATTTTGTTTATCCTGTACTGGAACAGTGCGCCATAGTGTGTACGTGTGCGTAAGCGCATGGGAACCTGTTTCGCACACGTACACACTATAGCCAAAGTGAAAATAAAATAATAATAATAAATAATAATTTAACTATTTGGTTACCACTATAATATTTCTAATAGCCACCATAGAAACTTGTGGGTTATTATGATGGAGGGGATTGAGAAATTATTGATAATTAAATGTGACGACCACGGCCAAGAAACAAAAAAAGAAGAATTAACCAAAGCCTCAACGTATTTTCAATCAGGAAACCGAACTTTGCTACCTGCGCATACTGATAATAAAATTAACAACACCGATGAAATTTCATCCGTTTAGGTTTATCTGAGGCTCTGAGGCATATGTGTAGGTGCTAAGTCAGAGTCGGAGACGGGCGCAGTGTGTCAGTCGGGTCCACACAAAGGGTTGTTGAGGGTATCGTCCTCGGAGGCTGCGCGGGCGGCGCCGGGCGGGGCGGCGCGGCGCCGGCGGGGGGATGCCGCGCCGGCGGGCGCCCGGCCGCGCGCCGCCACTCGCGCGCCTCAGCTCGCATCAGACCCACGACCGAACGACCGACGCCCGCGCCAGGTGTCGTATTACCGCTCTAAAAATACCCCGCGAGCGCGATCGCCTATTTGGAAACGGTCGCGCGGCTTGTTTTGAACCAGTGATTGACAGTGTCAAGTGAAGAAACCCCAGGTTACGCGAATTATACGCCGCAAACGTGAGTATCCCTTCGGTAGGGCCTTCGCGCCCGCTTGGATTATGTTACCGATTCGCGGTTTTAAAATAAACAGCTGTTCTCCGAACCGATAGCGATGTAATGCTAATTTCGGATTACGCTTACAGTTAAAGTTTTAAGAAATTTGAGATGTTTTAATTAATAAGGCATATTTTATTTCACTATTTTGACCGCGCGATATGTGCACACAAATTCTTATAAGAATCTTATCGGAAAAACAAACAGAGTAAAAGCAAAAGTTTGAAAGTAAATAATAATAATAGACTTCAGTAATTATGAAAATGAAATTCTTGGCAATGAAATTGGACCTAAAAACTGCGCAGAAACATAACGTGTGATGATGGATATGATACCTAAATGATCAAAGGCTAATTAATCAGGTGATTAAGCATCGGCCTAATTTGAAACAACTAATGGTGGGCAGTTAGTCCGTGCCTAATTTAACTAGTGCATGATATGCTGGCTCAGTGTGTTCTGATATCTATCAATACTAAGCGAACCTGTTGGTATTGGAGCTTGGTCAATTGCATAAGAGCCAACCTCCTGGGCTGGGCTGGGTGTCGGGCGCACCGTGACTCAGTAACGTTGTTTTGTAAAATTCAGCCGTTTGGCATCGAGGACGGCAGAACTAATTGGCAATTATACAGGAGAGCTGACGCCAGGCATCATGATGAACCTTGTAGATAGTTACCAGCTTTTCTTCACGGATAATGCCTCCGTCAAAGTTATTTTTTAGAGAAGAATGGCAGAATATTTAGCGCGACTGACTTTATGTTATTCATCGTCATCTGACGTCTCAAGTTCAAGGATAATAAAATTCAATAATGATGAAGTTTTAGATCGGTGGGTAGATGTGTCCATACAATTAAATTGATATCAAAGACCTAACGGTTTTCTTTTCGTTTATTTTAAAATAAGTACTTAATCATGAGATGATAGTTTAAAAGTGCATTTTTTGTAAGTTTTGCACATTATTATTGGAAGCTTCTAATAATTTATAATACCTATCTACAAAATAATAAAATTTAAAACAAACAATTCCTCCATATTCGCAGTTTATATCACGTTTCATAGTAGAATGAATGAAACAAAAGCATCTCCCAGCTCCAACTACATTATAAAACCAAGAATAAAAACAAAGCTTAGACCGGCCAAGGACTAATGTCTGCGGTCATCAATATTTATTTAAAACCTACTATATAACGTTTCCTACAGTCATTTGATAAGTCGACAAATTACTTGATTTACTAACTAACAATGGACTTTAAAAAATAAGTGCTGGTAATAAATAAGATTTATAGCCGATTTTTTTAGCCGAAATTTTTTAGGGTCAGCCGATTTTTTTTCACACAGAGGCTCTCATCTATGATGATAAAGATGCTTCAGTTACTTGTTATTATTTCGAATCATGTTCATGATAGCGCAGCCCACTAACAGCAATAAAAATTACATTTCAATGATAAAAATATTTCCGATTTTCTTTGCTCACGTTAAGAAAGTATCTTAAAAGTGACTCCATTTTTCGTTGGCAGAAATGACCCTTTAATTAGTTGTAACTTAGCTGATAGGTACCTTTTTTTTCACCTAACATGTAGCATTAGTTAGCTGAGTATTTAACATGGATTTAGTATCCTTCGGTAAACCTTCTTGTATTTTAAACATTGGTGCATAAAAGTTTTTAAACATAGCGTTCATGGTTGTTACATTAATTAAGACAATGTTAGTATGGAAAATTCTTTAAAATTCTCCAAACAAAACGGAAAGATTTCATACATAAAACCATCTATACATATAATAAAGCTGTAGAAAAGTTGTGTCTGTACAAAGAAAATATTTTGAAAAAAAGTGGTTGGGGTGTTTGATAACAACCTATAAAACCCATTTCTATCATTTTTGGAATTTTTGTCTGTTTGTCTGTTTATCTGTATGTTTGTGCGCAAATAACTCAAAAACCACAGAATAGATTTTGATGGGATTTTCACAGTTTGGTAGCATAGGGTCCAACTTAAAACTTAGGCTATGTTTCATCTGATTCGGGTGGGTGGAACCTGGGAAACAGCTTGAACTCTAATATAATATGTATGTAAGTAGTAGATTGCATTCCTTGACATTCCATTGAGTTGAGAGCGTAGCAAAATGCGAGCGAATCGCAGAGATGGCATCTTTCTTGGTGGTAGTGGGTTGAATATGGCCCGCAGTTACGATTGGTGATACCCGGCGCATTGGCCACGGGCGATGAATCGGCCCGCGGACTGATAGCGCGGCCGGTTTTACGAGTCAGCCAACAGAGTGCAACGGCCCAAAAGGGAATCTTAAAACGCCTCATACTTGCGAGCCCTTTGATTTTATACATATAATACAACTTTTACTGGCGACTTTCTCGTAACTTCTTCAACGGCAAGTTTTACAATGTAGAACGATTGAATTTCTCGTTAACAACGCGCATATTTACGCTACAGCGAACAAAGGATAAGAGGAATAAGGAAAAACAATATGCAAATTCTGTAAAAGTGAATAGGTAGTTACTGCTTTTCCATTAATATGACTAGTGTGTACAATAAAGATTCCTAGTGTAATGTAGGTACCGTGTATGTAATTCTATGCTTGTTTGTTTACTTACGTTAATCTTCCTTTATTGCGTTGTTACTTGGTAGATAGTAATTCTAACTTAGTCTACACTGTGTGGTTAACTAATGAGCTTGCTAATTTATAGAACAGACATCAACGCTTAACTTTTCTATTTTATGCTGTCTTGTTGTAAGTAAATATGCCAGGGTGGATGATAAGAGTAGTCTATGTAGGTAGGGTAGGTAGATACTATTCGATTAACTAATGGATCTTGCAACTTACATAAAATGTTTAAACACAAAGACAGTTTTAAACAAATTAGTTCAAGTAGGTGTCATTTGGTTTACGATAGTTTTAAATAGAGTTTTCAGACTTTAAGATAGGCAAGTAAATCAATCAAACACGAAGGTATCGAATTCGATTCGACACTTGCGTTTGAGGGTGATGAAAATTATTTTAACTTAAAATTCTGTTTATAAGATCACAATATAAGTATCATAGCGTGCACATTTGACTATGTTGATTTTAATAAACAGTTTACATAGGTACCTAGATGTACAGTGTAGTGTATGGCGTGAAATATGAAATCACCGTCTGAAATAAATATTTTCTGTTCCGTGTGAGTCTGACTGACTTGTTTATTTATCCGTTATTGCCGCTAATCGGGTTAAGGAAAAACACAGTATTGTTTAATTCGAATAATAATGCAAATAAAAATAACAAACACCGATGCTTTGCTTTTTCCAATAAAAAATTCACAGATTTTGCAGTCCCCGCAATACGAAAAAACAAAATCAAATCAATGCTTATTTATTTTTACGATTGGCAATTTGGCAATCCCAGTAAGTAATTGACACTCGGCTTCGCCTCGCCCGCTGACTGCTTCGACGACGCGGCCGAAATATTTTTAACCGATTTTCAAAATTCCAACGAATGCACTTCTCGTCTGCTTCTGCATCTTTTAACACTATTACCATGACGATCGGTCAGTAATCATAGAAGCTACATCACTTCATGTACGGAAACACTCGTTTTTCTGCAAATCCAAATCTAAAGGGACCACCTACATACAGGTCACAACACAATGATAACCGATTTTCAAAATTTTTCACCACTTAGCTAAACTAATACCCTAGGACCCTTTTTTATTTTTTCTTAAGTCGGTTTTTTCCGAAATATTTACAATTTAGTAAACAAACACCCCCAAAAAACCAAAAATTTGCAAAATTCCAAAAAAGTTACCAGTAAATTTTCAAAATTCAAACGTTCACACGTGTCTTGATAAATTCCTCAACTTTTGGTACTATTCCCATCTAGATCCTCCAAAAGTCCTTGGAGATATGAACAAAAATATGTCTCAGGTGATTTGCATCTGAAAACCATTTTCAATGGTAAAAGAAAAGAGTTCCGTAAACAAACAAAAAAAAACCAATTACGTAATAGGTAACGTGTTGTTTTTTTTGTGTTACCGTTAAGTTTCGTCACTTTATTCATATCGATCAGTATTTTAAGCAGAGAACATTAAAACAAATAATAAATAAAAAAATATAAACACTATGAAAATTACCCCTTCGTCGCATAATGTACAATACGCAAAATCTACATTGGTTTGTATTGCGCACTTCGAATTTTCCCAACTTTTTTCTGGCAGTAAAAGACATCAACGTTGTCGCTCAAAAATCTATTACTTATCTATGTTCTTACGATACGAGCGGAAAGTAATTATACATTACTGAGTAAGGCTTTCAGCAGTTTGTGGTATTTGTGATTTTATTTATTTTCGGACGACCAACAGCTATATTAAACAGAGAAAATAACTTTCATAGCAACAGAAAGCCAATTATAGGTTATTATATTACTAAATCTTAATACCTACCCATTGAATACTAAACCAGTACAATTACGCTTCATTGAAAAAATCCTTGGGTACTCAAGATTTGCTTGATCGAAGCCTCACTTGTTACAAACAGATCCAAGTCTGCCCGTCGCGATGCCACAATGAAATTATTACACGCACGCCATAAATATGCATTTGTGGATGCACAGCATTATTTGTTTTTATGACATGTTTCGAATCATTCTTTTATTAATTCCTTTTTGTTTAAAATATTTTGTATTTTGTATACTATGTTTATAGGTATCTGAATTAAAATCGTTTCTTCAAAGGCTGTATTGTTTCGGTTCAGATAGTGATTTAAGTAATTTCGAATTTTAGTGAACCAACTTTAGTCTTTAATAGGTATATTATAATATAATTTAGGTAAACTAGAAGATAACATAAATTGTTCGTATCCTACAAAAATACAATCTCTGTAATATATTCTGTGCTATTGATATTTTTTTTAAATGCTACGATTTAATTTTGACCCACATTCTATCACACGTTATAGGTATATAAGTAGTAAAATACCCATTTGTTTGACTCATATTATTATTATTTGTGTAAGTGACTCATCGAAACGAATAGGTAGTGATTTTCCTTTATTAATTTGCATATATTGCATGCAACCGACAATTTTGCTTATCGATAAAGTAAACTCGTTTTATGTTTACAAACGTCATGGTGTAGTAAAATCTTGAATCGTGAGGCTGGCACTTTAAAGCGGTTCTTATGTAAAACATACAATAAAATTGCCTGTAGTATTGCTTGTTAACCTTTATTTACTTTAAAAAAGATGAGCGTGGAAAATTACGATACGAAAATGGATATCCGAAGTTCGGACAGAAAATCGTTTGGGAAGATCACATAGAACTGTAGTAGGTGTAGGTATGTTAATTGGTATAAATATGAATAGAAAGTTTAGTCCTAATATAAGGAAAATATATTTTTCACCTCTCCAGCACGAAAAGGAAGCGTTTGATCGGATCACACGCAAGTCGTCACATTTTTTTCGTTTTAATACGACTGCCCAAAAAGTGGCTGCGCAATCTTTATCAAACCTACCCATCTTGTTTTTGACCATACAAAAAGTGGCTGCCCAATATTTTTTTATTCTAATTTGGTCACCCATCTTAACTGTTTGCGTATGTGACGAGTTGCGTATGTGACAACCTGCGTGTGATCCACTAAAACATTGTTATAACAATAGCCTTTTTAGTTCATTTTCACGTTGATTTTTCCGCCATCATTAATTGCCTGAAATATTCAATATTCTTGTTTCAAATCAATTACCTACTGAAAATCGTCTGCTCAGCAGTCACTGAACCTTATACTTACATGGTGAAGGAAAAAGCCTTATGTATAAAACAAGTAGTTATTTTTGATACTTTTATAAGATCAAAAGCTTATCATAAATAGCGGATAGAAATTTTCCAGAAGTTGGAAAACCGATTGCAAAATGCTATCGGATTATTCGACAGTAGACAGTCCTGTCACGCACATTTTTCAAATTACTATTTACGCCTAAATAAAATTGTAGGGTTTACATTAGTTAATTACTTTATTTATTGTTTTTCTTGATTACGTTCCTGTGAAGGAGTATGACCACAATTCAGTGAACCATCCATAAATATGCCAATTTGGCACCGGGATCAATCAGGCACATCCGTTCTGCTCACATACACCATGCAAATAACTAATATTATATGCTCTTTGTCCCGAACAATCGCGCACTTATACCTAATATTAGTCATGTCGAGAAAAGGTGACGTCACCATTGGACGGCGCACGGGCCACGGCATGTAGATTCTGAGAAAAGTGCAGCAAATTGTTAACAATAACTAAATATAAAAGTAAACGTAAGAACGTGAGGCGTTTCATGAGTTAAGCGGTATTTTCAATGCGTTTTACTCGCAAAAGACAGAGGCAGTACCTACATAACAGAGATTTTATATACCTATAATATAAATTCCACGAAACGAATTTAACCAAGCGAAGCAAAACAAATGTTTAAGATTATGTCCATCTTTAATTGGCAGCTAGCGTATTATGTCTACATTGGACTGTAATGCACGTAAAATTAACAAGTCCTTAGTAAGCAGTCGCGTTTTATTACGAACTAGTTGCTAACTAAATACCAACTCATGTATTGTATGTTGATTTCAACAGCATATCTCCCAACCAGACGTGGATTTATTTATATAAGATAAGCTGCATATTGATGAAAATATTACGGCTTTTATCTGACCTATATAATAAGCATTTGAATTACAGCGCATGCCATACAGTCCATGAAAATAAATAGAATATTTGCGGGTTTGCTTCAACTTAAGTTTTTGGATAGTGACAGACTGATATAAATCTGGATAGCCGCCAAACTTTTACGCCATTGCAAATTCTATTCATATCGTATGTATTCACAACTACTGAAAATCTTTTACTTATCCCAAAGTTTTCAATGGCACTTTGAATCAATGTGTAAATACGCGAGAAGTATTTTAAGCACAAGTAGTAATCTTAGCATTGAACTTGCCCGTGACGTGACGACACTGTTTTCATTTGGAAATGTGACATTACTCAAGGTTTCTAGTTCTTAGATAAGTACTTGTGTTAGTCATCGAATCATGTTACAGAATTGATTGGCTAAATTGCGGTACAGCGATAGGTCACATATATAAAGTGATTACTGTGATAACAAATTGTGACGATTGAAAATAAACTAGGTACCTACTCACAGTAACATTTCAGTTCACCTACGATTAGTGTGGTCGGAAAAGATTAAATCCGGTGAAAATTTCAGTTCTTTAACACATTTTTGTTCAAGTAAGTGGTTGCGTAGCTGTATTAATTTTGGATTTTGCTTCTTGTTTGGGTATAGGTATTCGTATTTACTGTGATTTCAGCATACACAGAACTAATCAGATATTCTATTGAATAGCATTGCATCCACTGAAAAAGTTACTTACAAAATAACTAGCACATCAGACCCTTTCATTACATATTGTACTATAAGGAAAATAAAAATAAAAATTGTTGAAAATACAATAATTAACACATTTGATTCGAGGATTCTGAAAAAGGAAAGAATTCCAGAAAATCTATATAATAAAAAAGCGTGATATAAGTTTTTCTCTTTCGTTCCATAAATCTTACCTAATCGTGTACTAAACTGTAGGTTAATTCAACAGACTACTTGCGGTGGTGATATCTAAAGTTTGGACTATTAATAATCTTCATCTGTTTTTGTAACCGTTGTTTTTGTTTGGGTTCCAAACAACAACAACTTATAATATCAAATTTTGACATTAATGATGGAACCACTTAGGTAGGCAGTGTTATCATATTTATTATCATATCAGTAAGCATCGGAACACAGCGTCGTCTTCGCGTCGCCGACGACGGCAAAACGGGCGGGCTGATCGCCAAGTTTCGCAACCGCTCTATATTTACACCAAGGTTCTTTCATTGCATTTTGGGGGTTATTGACTTTAACACGCACCGTTACACAATTATTATTTGATAATTTAACGTTACATCTCCTGAAGGGTAAAATAGGTGATAGGCACTGATGTGACTCTTGAGTTCTGTGGTGTCAAGTGCCAAGTTTACGCCATCATCACATTTCGATGCGCCCGACACTGTACGCTAAGCAGTGGGTAGTTATGCCCACAAAAATAACTCGAGGTTGCCTAAATATAAAAAGAGTTACGTAATTTCACTGAAAAATTTCAAACTCTTCAGAGTCGGAACTAAAATCCAAGTCGCAGAATGATAAACGGGATAATTTTTCAGTTAGTGTCGCAAAAATGTGAGGTCGTTGACCTGTCGATTCGAAGGACCAATATTGTCAATATTTACAGAGATCCCTTCTAAATGCGAAAGTTATGTTGACAAGATAACGAACGATAAGTAAGCGAAAAATGTTTTTAAAACTTCGTGGGCTGTCGACTTTGTTTGCAAAGCTGCATTGCTGTGATGCTTTAGTAACGTCATCACTAAATACACAGAAATATTATAATAAGTATTCATACTGTTGCACTTATGCTTTAGTAACTAAGTTTTCATATACATTGTTTGTATGAAGTTATTCTATTGTCTGCGAACCATTTGAAGTTGGTAATAAAAACCATTTGAGTAATGATTTATTCAACGAGGGTATTGTTGGTAGATTATCGGCATTCATTTTTATAATCGACATGTTCCTATGATCTATGGCACCGGTGTAAATCACCAGCAACACTTTGTGAATCTATTAAAGGTACCTAGGTAGGTAATTGATCATTTAAAACACAAAATGCTTTCTACGTAGGTGCTGTATCGATTCGGGTCTGGGCGTAATGGTACCAATTTCCAATACACAAGTGCTTAAGTTAACTTAACTGCAGGGATTGAAATACCGTTAAAAAAAATAACGATAAAAAAATAACGTTAAAAATATTTTACCGGTAAAATTAGCGTTAAATATAGCGTTAAACTTTACCGGTACAATAATACAGTTTAACGGTAAAAAAAGTAAGAAATAACGTTAAAATTAACGTTATTTACTGAAATAACGTTAATTTCAATGTAACGTTTTCTAAATTAACGTTATTTTTATTTATTGACATAACGTTAATTTTAAAATTAACGCTAAAAAAAGTAAAAAATAACGTAACATTTAAAAATAACGTTATCATTCCCTGCTTAACTGAGAGTGTATATTTAGTCCGAATAACAAATTGCCCATAAGAGGGTATAAGTAGAGTGCGTGAGCGGGAACCCCAGTGATTTCTTCAGAAACTTATTCAGGGTGCTTAGGGAGAAAACATAAGTCCTGACGTCTAGGAGGCGAGGCGGAGGGAGGAGAGAGGACAATAGGTCCCAATTTGCTAAAGCAATTCGGCTTGCGTCAAGCATTTACAATACAATATTGTTTGCTTTAATCGCATGCAGATTTTCAACTACACCTGTGCGTTATAGAGTCAAAATAAATAAGTGACTTATAGGCAAAACATGAAGATTTGTAGTAATCTTCTGTTCCAGGCCTGTTCCTTTTAGTCACCACTTTTTGATGTTCCTTTATGAGATCACAAAATAAAATACACTAAGATGAAAACGCAATGAACCTTAAGCGCTTTGGTGTGGACGTAAGTAGCATAAGTCTAAATTATGAGATTACGTAGACAAAGCAGAACTCATACACTTTTAAACTTTCGCTTGCATTTTATAACATTAAAATCAAAGATAAGTATTAAACGCGTTTACTACCTGTAATTAATAATTTTATTAGCCTATGTTTAGTTTAAACGCGTTTAATACTTGTGATTGTAATCTAACAAAGCAGAACTTATTCTTCTACTCTATAATAATGAAAATAGTAGCTAGTGTTTTCCCTGGAAATGTTGGCTTACCAGCGGCATGAATACACACAATTATTACATAAAAGAAGTGGGTATCGACGCATACATTTGACGTATTAAAATCCTAACAAAAGTCGGTCGTTCGATGAGTGGCATTACCAGTGTGTCACGTCATGATGGCGCCATCGCCACCGCGGTCAAGTTTGACCGCCGTCGCTGCGCTGCATGCAGCAGACGCCAGCGCAGCGTTGCAACATCGCAACTCGACGCGTAACCAGCCGGATTCTGGCACGCAACACGCATTTGTTTCGTATCAGAAGTTACTATTTAGTTATTAGTGGGACGACGATGACCCGACGAGATCAAATCCAGCTCGAATAGAATAAAAGTCAAAACGGTATTAGGTGGTACCGTGGAAACCGTTTCCAAAATAACAGATAATTCGAACTCGATCTCGTTGGGAGTAAGTAACCCCGTCCTAGCTAGGTAAATCTAAATACTTCCCAACTTCACTGGCTGTTTATACGTGCGTCCAAACAGCTAATCTAATTGCAGTTTTTTTTGTTACGAGCCTTGTAAAAAGGGAGCAGTTGAATTTATTAGGCTGACCGCGGCTTTTTTGCCGTGAATTTTCTTCGATAAATAGACATATCGAAGTTTAATGCTTAATGTTATTTTAAACGTAACGGTACAGACAGTGAAAGCACGCCGTTCGATCATAGGAATTCGTATTGAACATATAACCAATACTAAAAGACAATTAACATGACTGCCGACAGCACGACCTCAGAAGGCCGCAGCTGGGCAAACACCTTCATATACCAACGTATATGTTTTGTAATTACATAGCTGGCAATGACATCACCTCTGCGCAGCCGTAAATGTTTCGCGTAAATAATTTCTTAAAACAACCCCACAGATTAGTTTGCCAACAAAATGCGACCAAAATATCTCCCGGCGAGACGCAAGTGACATTCAAGCTTACGAAGATAATTTTGAGGTTACTGTTAATAAACTTTTGATTAACCAGACAGGAATATATTTGGTGATTCAGGACTAAAAAGTGTTATTGCGATGTTACTTTAAAGGAACTTAAAAATAAATGTTTATGTACAAGACTTAAAACCGCCTTAGAAGATATGTATGCTCGAGCCTCGGACGAAGCTCAAACGGTTTTTTCAGGTTTTCTCGAAAAAATTATAAAAATTTAAGCATCTCTTCAATTCAATTGCTTAAAAATGGCATGGCAAAGAAAGTTGCATTAAACTTTGAATCAACTCAAAGGTTTCTCACATTTTCTCCTAACAAATACGAAGATTAGCTACGAATCAATATCGTCTATCTGCCTACTCACATGAATACAGCTAGAATGTCAACTGAGAATCTGGATAACGGTGAATCTATTGCAGTTTAAGAACTGAAGAAAGACAACTCCCACGCATCCCGCATGGATTCCCGCTAGGTATCCTACTAACGCAAGCTGTGTGAATATGTGTCTATTTATCCTTATCTTTATTTGGATCTTTACCCCAACTCTTTATTGGAAAAAAGGTAACCGGAGGCACTAGCGGATCCAGGGGGGGAGGGGGCTAAGGGGCTCAAGCCCCGCCCCCCCCCCCCCAAATCATTTGGGTCCACCCAACAAATCTGTTGATTACCTTGGTAAAGCCTGCCCTCACCTACGTTAAGCCCCTCCCAAACCAAAATCCTGGATCCGCCACTGACAGGAGGAGTTGTAACTTAGGCAAAACTTTCTTTTTCGCTTATCGTAAATGGAATAAGTTAGCATAGTGTTCAAACATTAGTACATAAAAGTTTTGTTACATTAGTGTTCACGGTTGTTAAATCAACAAAGAAAATGCTAGTATGAAAAATGCAACTTCTTGAAAATTCTCCATCTACCAATCGGCAAGTAAAAAACAACTGCCAAAAGCTGTGATGTTTATCGACACTGTTCAACTTATGAAAAATACTTAAGTATTTAGCATCTCGTTGAAATTTTCTTTAGCCAGAAAATGTAAACATTGTAATGTTTTATAAATTACTAGCTGATGCCTGCGACTTCGTACGCGTGAACTTTAGGACTCCGGCGTATTCATATAAATACGAACTAATGTAGTTACATACCTAGGTATTTACCTAGGTAAATACTTGTAGCAGTATTATAATTTTAAATGTAATATTGTAAACGTGTTAAAAAAAACATTTTGCATCAGGTATTCCAGATCTTCGATGTTTATACCTCAACAAAAAATATCAAAAATTATCATCAGGCTGAACAACTTCTGCAAAGGTGTCATTTTTATATCTTTATAGTTTAGCTGCACCATTATGGTTCTGCATCAGGTGTTCCATTTTCCAAAATAAATTATACCCTAAACTATGCCCAGGCTTAACAGCTATATAACAAAAAAAGTTTCATTCGAATCCGTTCAGTATTTCCAGAGATTAGCGTGTTCAAACAGACAAACAAACAGACACACTTTTTTTTTCGAATTCTTACTCTATAACTATGTCTCCGTCGCCCCAAATATATTTTTTGAGATATATGTAATATACTTACAGACACACTTTTTTTACTCTTTTATTATATGTAAGGATAATAATCTTTGCGCAAGCGTATAATAAAATTAATTGATCACCGAATTGAATGACATCAAGGAAGTTTTTCTAAATCTAACCAGTTGGTCGGTTCAGTTGATCCGAATGGAAAAAGGGAAATAAACTTAACCATGAAAAGCAGTCAAGCAGGTCTTTCATGGATTTAATTAGCAAGAACAAAGAATCTATTGAAGAAGCACTATCAATAGTTAAATAGGTAATTAAGAACTTAACACACAGATTAATTTTATTATAAATCATGCAACGAGGTCGTACTATCAACTAACACGAAATAATAGCCATTTGCCGACACTTAGAAATAATACTGGTTCTAAATATTTATTTATTCATTTAGTTATAAAAATGATTAATTAGTTGCGAGCTTTGCTTTTAACGTCCTCTCAGAGCTTAATTAACAGACATAAATAAAAAAGTAACGGTAACTTTCGATAATTACGCATAGGTAATGCAGTCATTTGTTATTTGAGGTTGATCGTTGAACTGGGTTGACACCTACCGAGTTATTTCGGTCAAATATTTCGGGGCCAGTCGTTGGACATGACAAAGGAATCTTCATCAGATCTCAGCCGAATACCTGCCTAATCGGTTCAGTCCAGGCGCAGCGGACGCAGTCTCTACATACTGATTACTCATGGTGTGTATGACGTCATGGATCAATGTGTGACTAACGCAAGTAAAAAATCAAATGCGCGGTCGAGTTAGTAAACATATCGATGATATTTCGTAGAATAACCATCGACTGAGATTCGCGTAAACCTTACTCAAATTACGCACAATTCTGATGGTAGGTAAATAATTAATATTGATTCAGAAATTCTTACACCGCTATAATTAGCTTTGAATTATTCTTACCTTAATAAAATAATGACACAATTTCCTGACAAACTTCTTTGCTTTCGGGGAAAAATTAAAAATCCTTTATACGAGCGTTTTCACGGTCAACGGCAAAATTACCAACAATGAGTAAGTGGAACCTTGACAGGCGAATCCTTGCATTTCTTAATTAAACACAAACATTAAAAAACTTATCAACTGAAACATCTACAAAAAAAATTCAAATGTTGGTCTGGGTTATCGAAGCACAATATTGAGCGGTTAACCCAATAATAGTTGCTATGCTACTGACTGACGTTGTTTACAAAACCTTTTTACTTTCGTTTAACTTTAACTCGGGGCCGCATGAGTTGTTACGCATTAGTTCATAATGGAAAGTGTGGAGCATGTCTTCGCCATTGAACGAGAGCCTTAACCTTGCGCGTTTGACTGGTAATAAAGAGTCCCGAGGGCTTTCTGAGAGTGCTTTGACAAGATAAATAATAGATGTTTATTGTGTAAAGCCTCTTTGAATAGATAGCCCCGGCCGTATTAGAGCTTACAGTGAGATAAACAGAGTGATTGATAATAATAGAAGATTAAATGAATATCCAGATAAAAATCTATCTACCTATTAGGTACTTACTACTACTTACATTAAATTTAGAAATTCAAAAAAGACTTAAGACTGCCCTGTTTATCTAACCTTACAAATCTTGTATATAAACAAGCATTTTCCTTATGAAAATCACTATTCCACAAATCCGTTAATCAAAACACGTAAAATTACACGTTACATGTGTGATTTTTTATTTAACTAATATGTTTTCACCTATGTATTAGTGATTTCGTTAATCAAAAAAATCAAAACTTGTAAAAAAGACTTACAACTTGTAAAAACTCTATGGAAAATCCTAAGTATTTCTGAGAGGATGGCGACTCTTCATTTCGTCTGACAGTTTTTACAAGTATATTTCATAAATTATTTGGAAAGCGACATGAATTTGTTATTTTTATCGTACTTGTAAGATTGATAAACAGGGCACGATCTATTTTCAACTACTTCTTGCTTAATTTGCGGTAGAAAATAGAAAATTGATGAAAAAGGAAATCATTTTCTTCTCTTGCAACAGGAAAATTGCAAGCTTTTCCCCCACTCCGGTTATTTCCTTGTTCTATTTTAAATTAACCAACAAAATCTATTACGTAAAGTACCAGTGGGTAAATTAGAAATACATTAGCGTTCCTAAAGATATCCACCGGCGTACATACTAGTTCGGTATAATATATTCCTATAGTTGCATTTTTGAGATAAGCCAGCGCCACGTGATGACGTTCAGGCACGAACAAAGGTTTAGTACGATGACATTGGAGCAGAATAAGGACACGATGGTAAAGGAAAGATAAGCAAAAGGATCAATGTTAAGCATTATAGTATTTTGAAAATATCCACAGAAATATTTTCTAATCCAATAACATTTCATTCATACAATACATCGTACAAACGAAACGAGTATCATTTTCATGAAAATAACATTTCTCTTTTTGCAGCAATTTCTATAAATTTGACAGCATTTTGAATTAGAGGTCCTCATAAAATTTTTGGTATCATTTGGTTATCCGAAAGACAATTTGAAAAAATATTTATTTCTGAAAACCAAATCTTTGATTGTGGAGGACAAGATGTGATTACAGCGACACAGACAGGCACCTACCCAGTCAACCTACTCAAAAATAAGTCGTTAGTGTTGCCTACTTAAGTTTTATTTATTGTGAATTGAGGAGAATATATGAAGTTGTAAAGAGTGGCAGAGCTGTCAGTTGAAGAGTGCCGCGACCTCTTGATTGGTGCGACGCGACGCGCAAGGCTGCGGAATGTCAGGCAAACGATCTCGATGGAAATGAACCAATGCATAATAAAAAAACCTTCGTCTCGCATCTGCGTTGCACTCCACAACTCAATCAGACCACCAAACTCACAACTTTTATTAAACTACGAAACCGTTGCATTGTAGAAAGTATAATTTATCGTATTCTAGATCAACTGTTTGACCTCATGATAAAAATCGGAATGACAACTACGATATCACGTTCAGTTGCAAGAGAACTAGTCAACGTACGGTGTAGTAGTACCTGGTACTTACTTATTATGATGGCCCTACCTACACTAACAATCTTATAAAACTAAAAATAACCCTACTTCACATTCCCTACTTAAATCGCCTATTGTCGTCTAAAACCTCTAAGATTTATGGAAAGCTTAACGAAAGAATTAAAAACAGCAACGACTTTTCTGAACATCTATAAAAACATACGCTACGAGACGTAAGATTAGAAGTCATCTTGTGGATAGGTAATCCGGCTGCTGGATTTCAAGACTGCTTTTAACTCTATAACTGTGGTATTTTTTATTATATAGTCTCTTCTTTTTCTTCTTGTATCCTGATTTGAATAAAACATATCTTGTTAGAGTCTTCACAGCAAACATTTTTATTAATATGACCTCACTGCGTGTATTTCACCTTCCTTCAATCGTCTATCTATGCTGTGAGTTGATTAGGTACTTTATTCCGTTAAATTAATTAAATCCATTTACTATGTTGACTTCTACTTATCACTTTACATCATGCAACCCGACGATTTAAACTATTTGTAGTAAATAAATTAAGTAATCTACTTCTCTTAATGACATTTTAATGGATTATTGATCAACTATTAGGAATTTATAATTTTATACGTACCTACCTACATATACAGAGAAAAGGAGCAACGAGAAGCTGTTGGAAATGATAGGAGAAAAGAGAACATTGTTGAAGACGCTAGAAACATTAGGACATCTGATACGACTTGAAAGGATAAGATACGACAATTTCATCAGAACCATTATAAAGGAAAAGTGGAAGGCAAGAACTACTTCATGGAGAGGCCTTGAAGAACCTATATTTAGCAAATAAGGAAGACGACAAATGTCACGACCTATCAGGAGATGGCAATGTGTAAGGAGGGAGGAGTGGAGAAGACTTCATCGACAAGAGCACGGCTCTTATATTAAAGAAGAAACAAATTTATGTTTGGTATAATAATACGAGCATGTGAGCTAAGCCGGGCAGCTAACACAAAATATTTACTTAATGAGACGAAATTCTTCACATATTTATAAAATGAATATTCACTAGTATAGGTACATATTACGATTATGATAAGATTCAAAATGTAGGTGAACTAAAGAATAGACTTCTAAGAGAGAGGCATTCGTCTCTGCCGAGAACTAATGAAAATGCATTGTCGATGTCCAACTGATCGTATCAGCAAATTCTTTGACTAATCAAATTTGTTGTACACCTATCTTGGAATGGGATCTGCGGCCCGAGAAAAACGATAAATGATTTGGTTATTGTTTATTCCTTGCATAAATAAACGAAAGTTTTATTCTCAGCCTCCTTTCACTAATGTCTTTCGGTTCGCACTTATCTTGATCTAAGATAAAATAGATCGCACGATGTCTGAGTGCTTACCGGGTGGAGTGCGGTCAGCGAAGGCGAGCCTGAGAGAAAATAAATCTTCAATTGGGTCGATCAAATGCCAGCATTAAAATTTTGGCGTAATACGTACTTAATCGCGCTTCCACTAGGTCCAGTTTTATTCTGCTAGTAAATAACTTTATGGTTCCAATTTCCAAATGACCTTACTTTGTTGCTATTGACACGATATTTGAGTTTTTCTCAGGAAAAACTTTTTGGATGTCAAAACGCATCTTCTTTTAAATTTTCGTATCCCACTTTTCTGTACTGACACACCTGTTAAACCTTTTGTTTTCTTTACAGATGGCACAGTTATTAACTGTGCGGCTGAATAAGTCCAGCCAGGAGCCGTTGGGTTTCCGGCTGCAAGGTGGCAAGGACTTCGGCACACCTCTCGTCGTACAAAAGGTCAGTTCTATCAAATACCTAGAAATCACTAATGGGAACTGACGACCACTCAAAACTGGTAGGGCTTTGGTATCTACCAACATTTTCTTTAGGTACCTACATATTATTATGTTGTTTCAGAGAAAAATAATGAATCCTAATGTTTATATGGTCAGTCTAACTTTTTTTACTTTATCACATAACTATTCAAAGTACTTAGTGAATTCTTCAATGCATTAATTTTTATAGTGCCACAAACCAGTTTTATGTTTTTTGGTTACCTTGGATTAGCTTTGTTTTGAAACAAGTATTTGGGTAGATAACCTACTCGTAACTAACAAAGCTTTTACCGACTCATTAACGGTTAAACGGCCTCCTTTTAAATAACTTTGTGACAATCATGCGTTAAGATTTATTATCGATGTTAACATTCGGTTTTATCATTTCGCTTCGGAAGGCACGTTATAAGCCGTTACTCTCATACCGGCAGCATTTGCAGTTGTTAACACTTACGAATTAAGTAATTGCGTAATGTTTTGCTATGACACATTTTCTTTGATCATTCCTAAGAAAAGCAAGACTGCTCCCTAGCAGCGCAGCGGGGCGATAAAAATGGCCCATAATGAATAAGTAAAGGTTTGAAACAATTCATTCTCCAGAATTCTAATTTAAACAGTATGCCTTCTTTAAACACAAAATCTAGTTGATATTTCTAAAGATCGGTTTTCCAAAAACTTAAACTTTTAAAAAGTCAGACAACATATTTTTAATAACTTTAAGAATGGAGGAAAAAGCATTAGCACGACTGTGTCAAATGTTAGATATAGTTTAAACTATAACCATATGCTTTCACTCACTCTATTCATAAAGACCAATAAAATAAGTGCTTTATCTAGACACTTTCGTCTAAGTATCGTATAAGCAATTTCAAAAATAATTAGAAATGACCAGAGTTCTCCAAATGACGGTCGTTCTGACAGAAATTGTTGACAAGCAATGCTGAAAATTAAATTTTCTTTCAAGCTAGGTACTTAACCGTTGAATTTAACGATGGTCGTGTTTGGTAGATGCAGAGAGAATGGTATGTACCTTGGTACCAGAAGCTAATACCGATCACCCCATAACGTGCGACCTATACGATCTCCATTGGACTTGTTTAATATGTGCCTATCCAATAATAGCACAGACAGAATCTTGTAATCGTGCGCGCAGACTTGTTGCAATATCGCTGTTATATATCCCGGCGTGGGCTGAACATACGCGTTCAGCTGTTTTATTATTTCCAAGATAATGTTACTATAATATGCCTAGACAGAAGGGGTGTTAGGATGCTGAAGGATTACTAGGAAAAATGTTGCCGTAATGCTACGTTTTTCGTTTGTTAACCGACGTTTTCGGTGTACGTACATATTTCAGAAACATGCGTTAGTTTGGAAATGAAATGCTCGTAATTCTATATTATTAAAAGAACATACGAGAAAGATTAGTATTTTTGAGAGTTAGTTAGTGTACCTAGCAACCAACTAAACGTAAAATCGTTACTTCTGAAAGTTTCTGGTTCCTGAAAACCTTAAGTAGGCATAATGCACTAGCAGTTATGATATGAATGACAAGATAAGTTATGATATATATTTTGGACTTTAAGTCATATCTTCCTAAAGAAAATGGGTAATAATATCGTTAAGTGCGCCTTAATGGAAAAACACCGCTCCTTTGTGGTCTTAAAAGGATCATGTCCAAAATTTAAGGACATTAAGAATGCCAAAATGGGGAATTGGAGAACATAAAGTAATATTTTGAAAAAAAACAGTAACGTTAATGTCTAAAATTAAGAATAAGACGTTAATTTGTTTTATGGGCAACCCGCTGCTGGCAAACCGATCACCAACAAAAAGAGTTACTCGTAGATTCAGTCAGACTAAAATGTATTGTAACTTTTTCTGAGTAAATTAATTCCGATATCACAATGACCTTAAAAGAAGACACGAAGCAGAGACACGAACTAGCATGACTATTAACAATATAACGAGCTCTAATGATGAACTTAACAGAACTCTAACGGTACATTTGCATGACTTATCGTCGGATTACTTATGGCTGCTTGTTGCTTGCGATAAGTAATTGAACTCGATAGTACTGACAACATAGCTCCTAACGGGTCACTGAACCAACGAATCTCGTGGTGTCGTACGTACTCGATCGATCAGGACAAAAAAGAGTGAAAGAAACATTTCTAGGTATTTTGATGTCCAGGCGTGGGCTTTTGTTAGCTAACGTAGTGGTAAAATCTGCTGTATATCTAAATCCTTTATTGGAATGTGTGTCTGCAGAATCAATAACAACTCTTGGATTAGAACCTTATTTTATGATACATAATAAATACAACCGAGGAGCTCGGTGGCGCAGTGGTTTAGCGCTTGGCCCAGCGATTGCGGAAGTTAAGCAACGTTCGCAAGGGTCGGTCATGGGATGGGTGACCAAAAGTTTATTATCTTGAGCTCCTCCGTGCTTCGGAAGGCATGTTAAGCCGTTGGTCCCGGCTGCATTTGCAGTCGTTAACACCCACCAATCCGCATCGGGCCCGCGTGGTGGGTTATGGCCCATCCTCCTTACCACCCATAAGGAAGGCCTGTGCCCCAGCAGTGGGGACATCAAAAATGGCTGATGGATGGATACAATAAATACAACGGCTAGTAGGTACTATAGGTAGGTACTGGGCATTTTATAAAATAATTATAGTTAGGTACTGAAATTATTTAATAAGATCCCCCAAACAAATTTAGGGAAAGGCAGTGAAATGATGAAGATTCACAGCGCAGCTAGAGGCAGACAGTTTTTGTTAGAATAGCAGGTGAAAAGAGTCCGAGTATTTTCCTCGATAGACATTATTGGTATTATAAATGTTTCTCGTGAGTTTTCCACGTCGTGGTACGTAACGATATAGATTATTATAGATGAAGAAGAAATAATGTAAGCGCTTTATACGATACGATCAAGAACCATTAATAAATGGAACACAGGACGGCCATAAAACGATATCTACAGGTTTAATTCCAACAGCATTCCTGAGGGCATCTCGTAGCACTTTCAACACTTTCACTCCCATCTTCCAGTTTTTCAAGCGTCCGTCCGCCATTTATCCAAAAACATTACAGTATCGACTCGATTTCTTGGAAGGTGACTGGAACGTGTTATTTAAGAAGCCATTTGCTCTCCAGTTATGGACGATATAATGCGCCATCAGATTCTTCGGTTTAGGTGCGTGTCGTGTGTGTCATTGTTATCTTTAAGGTTCCATATAAACATAAGCAAGCATGCATAAAAACTAGGTGCACAATATTTATTTGATGCTATTTTCGAACCAGTTCCTTTGCAGGGCCTTGCCTATTGCTTTGTAGACGTTATGAATTTTATGTTTATACCAGATTCACTCTTACTGGCCAGAACCGGGTTGGCAGAGTTATGCAACTGGTCGGGTTTGTGTCGTTCCGAACACAATCTGAGTCACGTACCTACTGACTGGGATTTGTTTTGAAATTAGAACACAAACCGGCGACAAAGACGCCAACTACGCCTTTTGTGGATTATAGCTATTGGTGATTTGTAATAGGGTGCAAAACATAGCATACATTGCATACAATACCTTGTTTTCCGTAACTTTGTTGAAATAGCAAAGTTCTGAAATCAAAACTACCTATCTAAAGACGAAAATAAGCGGGAAATATTTTTATTGAAAATAAACAGAATTAGGTAGTTTAACATCGCGAAAGAGTGAGAAGAAAAATTCTTCTTCAAATTAAATCACGCATTGGAAACCCCACTTTTCTTCAACCTAATACCAACCAAAGAACGCTCTAAAACAATTTGTCCTCTTCTATGGTCATTATGTGAAATAGTAATTAAAATATCGGCACTTCAAACTTAAAAGCATCTGGTCTAAAACTATTGCAACATTTACTAATGACCAACATAACGATGGTATATTGACAAGTCAGCAGAAAAGCAATTATTAAAGTGGTGACCTGCCTATTGTATTGGATAAAGATCAGTTGTTTACCTTGCATTAAATAGCTTTATTTAAACAATACTACCAATTTGTCTTATTGAACTTGCTATAAATCTATGAAAATAAATTACTTTATTGTGGTACGAATGTCCGACGATATAACTCGGTAAAATTTTTCAACACCTTATTGGTAAACCGTATGTGAGTTGATCATTATTTGTATTTCATTTACAGTTTTAGTGAAGTGGGTACATTACATACTCCTACCCCAACTCTTCACGTAGAAGATGAAAAAAAATTGGCCATAATGTCGCACCTAACCGAGGAAAATTTCGGCACGAATGCACGATATAAAGGCTTTTGTTTTACTTTGTACCCTAGCTTTGGTTGATGTCTCCATAAATTTAAGGAAGTTGTTCCGTAGTTTTTCTGTTAAATCTGGAAATAAGAAGACCTCGAGGAAAATTTCGGCACGAATGCACGATAGAAAGGCTTCCTCATTCTTCTACGATCCACCGACGAGGCTCCACCGGTGGATCGAAAGATATATTTTTTCCTCTTCAATCCACCGGTGGATCGAAGGATATTTTTTTTCCTCTTCGATCCACCGGTGGATTGAAGGATATTTTTTTTCCTCTTCGATCCACCGGTGGATCGAGGGATATTTTTTTCCCTTGGATCCACTGGTAAATTTATGTATCAGTATTTTTAAGTCGAGCCCCCAAACGATTTTACTGGATTAGGAAGGGAGAGTCTATTAGAGCGATTATTCCGAACCTAACCCGAAATCCTACTGTTTTTTTATATAATTACGAAATAATGTTATATTCAGTCAAAAGTACCAGGGCAACATAACTTAAAAGGAGTTATTTCGATTTATATTTTTGAAAAATTAAAGAGCTAAAAGAAATTTTCGCTGTATGAAATCAAAATAACTCCTCGTAAGTTATGTTGCCCTGAATGCTGTTGCCTGCACTTTTGACTGAATAACATTTCGCATGCCCTACCCTACCTACCTTTTAGTAGTGGATCGAAGTGGAATAAAAAATATTTGATTATGTTTGAATCCACTTTTTCCCTAAAACGGTAGATCAAAGTGGAATAAGAAATGTATGATTATATTTAAATCCACTTTTCCATAAACCGGTGGATCGAAGAGGAAAATAATTATCCTTCAATCCACTGGTGGATCCTCGTCGGTGGATCATAGAGGAATGAGGGTTTTGTTTTACTTTGTACCTACCCTAGCTAGAATAATTGGTTGAAGTCAGGCTTTTGTTTTACTTTGAACCCTAGCTAGAATAATTGGTTGAAGTCTCCATAAATTTAAGGCAGCTGTCAGTTCCGTAGTTTTTCTGTTACATCTGGAAATAAGAAGACCTTATCTATCTTTAAGAATCTCGTTGAGTATTTGGCCGTCACTGATGACCCTAACCTTGCCCTAACCTCAATATTGGCCGTAAGCAGACCAAAAATATGCTTTGATTCTTCATTCAGTGGACCTATCATCGGAAGTTTATTTGCAGTTGCTACGACAAATAAATTTTCGATTTGCACACATGCTCGCAGTGGCAACCAAATTTTTCTGCGCTTTTCTGCTAAGTTTACGTCTTTTCTGCAAATGCTTCGGTCGTCATCTGGTGATTGTTAATCCTATTATACACTTGTACTTACTTTATTATATATTCTGTGATTATAAGTAGGTACTATACCGTAAACTGTGTGATATTTTTAAATGTTATCATTGATTATAAACCCATTACAACCGTTGAGTTACGTAGTAGGTACCTGAAAGACTTATAATTTCTTATTAATTTTCGTAAGATATTTGGACATTTTGAAAAAAATATTAGGTAGGTATCTAAAGCAACAATTTTCTTTAAGCTACGATAAATTAGTAACCACACTGACATGATCGTTTAAATCGAGTGCTTATGGTCAACCTTTGCTATTAAGGCTATAATAAATATGACGTGTAGTTATGAAGGAACTACGTTTCACTGAATGTCCCGTGCCGTGCTGCAACTAGTTTGGCAACATAGTTTCGCTACGAGGAAACAGTTCATTGTGTGAGGAAAAAAGTAGCTTCAAAACTTGCAATCGGTTATTGGTTTTGAAGTACTTAGCTACAAATGCTACATAAGGTCAGCGCGGTCGTGTCTCGCTCGTGTCGATGCGATCATTGCTTTGAGAGTTTGTTTACTTTACTTTTTGCCTTGCTAATATTAGATTTTTAAAGCAAACGTAAATTCTATGGTTTTTAGGGTTCCGTAGCTTAATGGCGAAAAACGGAACACTCATAGATTCGTCATGTCTGTCACAGCCACATTATTCCGAAACTATTAGGACAGTTGAAACTTAGTAGGTAGATGTATTCTGTAAACCGCTTTACGATTTAATACACAAAAAAAAATATTAAAGGGGGCTTCCCATACATGGTACTAAACCTGAAATTTTTTTTTCATCAAACCTATACGTGCGGGGAGTCTATAGTTAGGTCTTTAAAAATGGGATGTATTTAATAGCACTTTAAATTTGATGAAAACAGCTATAAAATTGTATATCAGCACTTTAAAATAATAATAGACATATAATTTAATATTATCACTACAAAAATAATGGTCTCCTTCGAAACCATTTAGTTTCTGTCCAACCATGTCAGACTGACCACTGTTAAAATATGATGATATACCTACACCATCAGGTCGGTTCTGGCGTTGTTGGTCACAATGGAACCGAACCTCCTCCTGGGCTCCTCTCTCGCTGCGCCGCCCGCTCGTCGTCGCACCTAGTCGTCTGTTTACCAGTGCTAAAGTTATAAAATTAATTTGTATGGTGCAAAGTATTAATTTTAAAGCTAAGCAATTAAATTATATAGTGCAAAGTATTAACTTTAAAGCTTAGCATATTTATAGTGGAAACCATAATTTTTATAGTTCATTCAATAAATTTTTAAGCTAAATATTTTATAGTGGCCTCCTCCTTTTTGTGAAGTCGGTTAAAAATAATATTTGTGAGAGTACTTAATACAGGAACACGAGAACCTACCTATAAACCGCTTCCTTTTTTAGTTGGTTAAAAAGAAAACAATTTGGCCTCGCGTGGCGCCGCGGACTGCATTTAAGTTCTTGCTTGTTCTTGTTGCTCCGTTGCCCTATAAGGCATGCGCTGGCGCATGTCTCGCATTCGGTCACTGACATAGAACATTTTCATAACACGCGCAGAATCGTCATGTATGCCATATATGCCCTAGATCCGTCTAGCGCCAAATCAACGCTGAGGTGATGACAGATCGACGCAAATTTAGATCGTTATCTCGCAGTTGGATTTTGTTAAGCACTTGTTTATGATTTGTAACGACCATGTTATCTATGTAAGTGATTGATTAATGATGATGGTCATTAGACAATAGATAGGTTACTTATTATCTAGTCTATTTACATACAATGATATCAATAACAATAGCTTTGTTCACTTCGGTTTACTTTTGTACGAATTATTGAAGCTTTAAAGCTTTAGCTTATCATTAACAAGATATAGTAAAGTATATGAGGTAGTTTCAGATGGACCTTTGAAAGATAATAAACTTATTTATCGATTGGTTAAAAATATTTATTCTATTAATTAGGTACTTAAAAAATCATAATGTAAGTAACTGTAGGTCAACTCGAAGGACCAACTTAATGGTTTGAACTCAGACCAAAAAAAAAAACCTTTTTTATTTGGTCTGAGGGTTTGAAATAATTTTAGATAATTAGTAGCAAGTATTTTCCATCTATTGTGAAAGGGCTACGGCTGGCTTCTTAAAACCTGCAACAAACCAGGAGAATATAAAAGTATGTTTGTCCTTGCAAGAGTTTAGGCAATAAACAACACAGGCACTAGTTACCAACTCTATGATAAGTATAGGTAGGGCTGCCAGACGCCGAGGTCATTGCCAACCAGTCGACCGGAAGGAGGCTGTACTTCGCAGACAGCTGACTAATGAGGGGGGAAGACATATAAACGTGACATGTGCGCAAGCGCGAGCTTAAAATACCGCGATCCGTGTGCGATAATAAACCGCAACTTGTCTGCTATATTTGTATACAATAATACAATTATACTTAAGTTAGTCACATTTTGAAATGTACGGACGCAATTAAGGATAAATAAAGTGTGTTAAAAATAAAAGTGAAGTGTGTAGGTACGTGACAGAACATTTTTGAGCCGTAGCCAGCGATTCGATTTGGTGCTCGGTTCGATTCAAGTTTGTATGACTCAATTAAGAAATAAATGTTTTGTACGAATGGTTGATTGCAAAAGATATGAATAATTTTTGAGTTTTAAAATATATATTCTGTGCTTTAGTGCTTAAATAAAATCCACGAATTATGCCAAATGGGGAATCCTACTAATATTAAAAATGTGAAAGTTTGTAGGTTTGGATGTTTAGATGTATGGATGTTTGTTCCTCAAACACGCAAAAACTACTACTGAACGAAACGGATTTGGTTGGAATTTGGCACACAGATAGTAGATAGCCTAGATTAAAACATAGAATACATTTATCCCAATATTCCCACGGGAACGGGTGACACCGCGGGCGGCCGCTAGTAATTTATAAAATTGAAAATAAAATCAAAAGACACTAAAAAAATTCACAGATTTTACAGTCCCCGCAAGAATCGGAGCATTGAAAATGAACACAAAAATTTACGAAAAACCAAAATCAAATCAAATGCAGAGACCTATTATATTTTTAAAACTACCTAGGTAGTACCTATTTACTTTTACGATTGTGTTGTGACACTCGGCTCACTGCCTCGACGCAGCCGAAATAATATTAACCAATTTTCAAAATTAAAACGAATGCAGGTCTCGTCTGCTTCTGCATCTTTTAACACTATTACCATAACGATCGGTCAATAATCATAGAAGCTACATCACTTTTTATGTACGGAAACAGCCGTTTTTCTACAATTCCAAATCTAAAGGGACCACCTACAGGTCACAATTATAAACCGATTTTCAAAATTATTTCGCCATTTGATAGCTGAACTAATACCCTAGGACCCTTTTTTTCGTTTTTTCTTAAGGCGGTTTTTTTTCCGAAATATTTGCAATTAAGTAAACAAACATCCCCCAAAAAACCCGGAATTTTCGGAAATTCGCAAAATTCCAAAAAAGTTACCAGTAGATTTTCAAAATTCAAACGTTCTCACATGTCTCGATAAATTCCTCAACTTTTGGTACTATTTTTATTTCGATTCTCCCAAAATCCTCGAAGATATGGCCAAAAATACGTCTCAGGCGATTTGCATCTGATAACCATTTTCAATGGTAAAAATCAACATAACGGTTTTTATGAATGACATTTAGGTAAGTCTAGAGCAAGAAGCTTATACCTCCCTCCAATGGAGATTTCACGGCCATATGTCATAGTGAAGATCTCATTTTCAATCTATCGCATATTTTGACCTGACCACATTGGCAAGATAGCCATTAGTTTGGTGTTATCAAATATCGTGGTCTGAGGTGCGATGAGAAGTTTTAGTTTTCGTTATAAAAAAAAACTGCTGTTTTATACAAAAATTAATAACGAAATTATCAAAATGTATGAAACAGTTCATTTTTTTTCGCGATTTCAGATTTGGTCCCATAGTAAAAGTTGTTCAGTTTTATTATGGTCCCTATCTACCATATTCAGTTTTATAAGTCTTTACCAAACATCTTGTATAAATAAGCGATCGAGTTATTTTTAACTATCGGAGTCCATGTTCAGGGTGGCATATTTCCTAAAAGCTTCCTACTTCGCAATCCAGGCGATGATATTTGATAAAACCAAGCTAATGGCTATCTTGCCAATTTGGTCTAGTCCCAAAATGCGATAGATTGAAAATTACCCTGGTTGGCCGGCGGTCTTTCAAGCAAGGTAGCACAGCAAAGCAAAGAAACGGAACCGGTAGGTCTGGGGCCAGCCTAAGTGACGTGACGGCTTATTGCTACCTCTTTCTTTAGTGTTACAATACGTGTTCGTTGTTCGTCGTTCGTTCGTTCGTGAGAAACGAAAACGTATTGTAAAACGAAAAGTAAGAGAGAGTAATACGCCGTCACGTCATAAAGGACCTTTTTTCAATCTTCACTATGACATATGGCCGTGCAATCTCCATTGGGAGTATAAGCTTCTTGGTCTAGAGTCGAGACTAGACAAAACAGTCATTTTGATTGATAAAACTTACATACTATGTTTAGCTGTAGGTATACCTACCTACTACTCATCCTGCTATGATTAGGCACTGTTTCTGATGTAATTTAAAAATGGAATGGAACAGAATATTTAGATTGTCTTAGATATAACTGAATACTTAACAATGCGTGTTTTAGTTACCCTTTTAGTACGAGTGCGTCATACCTTAACTACCTAAGTTAGACGTTTATACTAAAGTCTGAATTTATTATTGTTCTAAATATGTAAGTAAGTTTTATTAGGTACACAAATTCAAAGAAAAATTGTCAACAGCTTGAATGAGTCGTGTGTGATTCATAATTTTAGTCGTCCAGTGACTTTGCCAGTTGCCTGCATTCGGTTCTAATAGGTTTAGTCACCAAATAGAGGGTCATTTACAAAAAAAGAATTGTTTTTAAAAACGTACCATGTTTGTCCCACTCTGTGACATTATTAACTCATGTTTATGGTTTAAAATCAAGTAAATCGAACGACTATCATCGTCCGATTACCGATTATCGCGATTCTATTTGTGTAAAAGTAATAGACCCCGAGTTAGGGTTAACAATGACAAGAAATTTCCTGACATGTCAGGAATTTAAGGCATCTGTCAGGAAAACAGGGAAAAGCTGTAGTTGTCAGGAATTTTTGATATCCCAAAAAGTGTAAGATTTGTTAATCATTTTGATGAGATAAAATTATTAAAGGTCAACTAAATGAAGAATGTAGATGTAGGTGCCAAAATATCAGGAAATTTACTGAAAAGTCAGGGAAAAACTCAGGAAATCTCATTATTAGATCTGGTAACCCTACCCCCAGTTATATTTGCACATGATCCTAGCTGATGCGCGGGCGCCGCGCTCTGCTGACGTCACTGGAACTTCCTTCCGTTCCCCTAGATAATTTAATTAGGTCACACAATCAAGAGCGCCCGAGAATTAGCCATTATACGTTATATGAATTATATTTATTCAATTGAAATGAACCTAGGTGAACCAACAGAAGAACTTTGATCTACAGAGCGTTAGCAATATACCGTAAATAAACTGAACATGAGCGTATAACCACTTTTTATCCTTTATCAGATATAAAAGTAATTTTTCAAGAAAACCTAAAACCTGATGAGTCCTTAATAAATTTTTAAGTTTTATTCATATTATGCTTTCAGAGATAATTTAGCCCGCGGGGTTATAGGTTTGAGATTCCTAAAAACTTATTTTTCTCACTTAAGGTAAATGTCCCATACTTCGGCATGTTAAGGCTCTTACGACTTTGAGATTTTTTATAAATTTAACTAAACATGATATCAGTTTAAAATCTTTTGCGTCGTGAATATTGATATTTTGACAGTGATTCAATGCATAAATTATGTAGTTTTAGCTTGAGTTTATTTTTATATTAATTTATTTGTGGACCTCTTGATTGAACCGTGTTTCGTGATAAAAATTTGGCTCTGCTTCTAAGTTCGTGAGCTCATGTCCCCTGTTTCGGGATAAAGATTTTTACATTGTATTATGATAATTTATTAATAAAAAACATAAATATTTGAAGGGTTTCATAATAAGAAATAATATGAAGATATTTTCAAAAAAGATCTGACGGCAACAAATAAAGCTTTTATTACTTACAAAATAAAAATTAAAACAAAATTCAATAAGTATCTGTTTTGTTTAAAATTTTGTTTTTTTAATAATAAAATTAATATTATAATATAATATACTTTCGAAAATAAATACAATCAATTTAATAACAACCAAAGTTATGCTGGTAGTACCAACTTATGCGAATTTAACTTAAAATCGTAAATTTAGGTCACCTTCAAACTCGAATTTATAAGAATTCTAGTGAACAAAATATATACCGAATTTAGCTCCGAAGAAACTTAATTAAATACATTATTTGTTTTTTAATTTACATTTGAATAATGTTAATTATTATAGAAATAAACAAGCAAGAAAAAATTCTCTGTAATATCCCTGATTCGGTAGTGACACGAACTAGGGGACACACGAAAAATAACATGACCGCTATTTCGTGAATCGATTTATTGCAATTTTAAAGGAATGATATGCTTCCATATTACTTTTTTATAGTCAAATCAATTATTAAGGAACCCAAGCACTATTAAAAGTTTTATTCAAATGGACTTACCTTTGCCTTTCTATGAGCTTAAGAAGTACGAGCGCTAACCTTAGGGTAATGACAAGGAATACACGCCGAACAACTGTCCGTGGCTGACGCAGAGTTTCAAACGTCACATTGCTCTTAGTTTAGTCGCCAAAATGTTGGTATATGATTTTTTCGACAGTTTAAATGATAGAGATTTTTAACTGATGTATATTATAAGTAAATAATGTATAGATTCCTTATTTTTCGCGCCAGAAACAAAACTCACGAAATAATGTACTATCACGACGTTATGGCCCTTTACCTTAGCTTATCATTATTTACCAAGAGGTGTAAGGAAGGTGTGGGGTTTCCTTTTGTTTAAAAAAACTAACAACCTATATAAGTAAACGGTGACGAGTCACGAGGAGCTCGATAGTGCCCTGCTAGGCTATTGCAGAGGTTGAACTACTTTCGCAAGAGTCAGTCATGGGATGGGTAGGCAAAAACTTATCACCTAGGTATCTCGAACTCGTCGTACTTCGCAAGAATATGTTAAGTCGTTAAGTCGGCTGCATTTTGGAGAAGTTAACACAATCCGCATCGGGCTCAAGAGCCCACCCTCATTATCCACCCATAAGCAAGGCCTGTGCCCCAGTAGTAGAGATATCAAAAGTGGCTGCCGACCATAAGTGAACAATTCTCGCCTTGTTGCAGGTGAACGGCGGCAGCGCAGCTGAGCGAGCGGGGTTGCAGGCGGGCGACGCGCTCATCCGCGTCAACAACACTGACGTCTTCACACTGCGCCACCAGGAGGCGCAGGACGCCATCCGAGCGGCTGGTACTGGCCTCGAGCTCACTGTGCAACGGTAAGTAAAGCAATACTATGCAAGTTATAAACGAGGAAAGTTGAGGATACGCTTAGCACCATAGTTTTAAAAACTGTGCTTATAGCACCTTCAAACTGTTCTAAATATGATCCTCTGCATTTAAGAGTCCCTAGGCAGCGGTTTAGCGCCTGGCCCTGCGATTGCGGAGGTTAAGCAACTTTCGCAACGGTCGGTCATGGGATGGGTGACCAAAAATGTATTATCTCGAGTTCCTCCGTGCTTCGGAAAGCACGTCAAGCCGTTGGTCCCGGCTGCATTTGCAGTCGTTACCCACCCACCAATCCGCACTGGGCTCGCGTGGTGGGTTATGTATGGCCCATCCTCCTTATCCACCCATAAGGAAGGCCTGTGCCCCTGCAATGGGGACATTAAAAAAAATTGCTGATGGCCAAATAAGCTAAACCTACTGTCGCCATATAGCTAGATTCAATAGCACTTGTAAAATTGTAAACATTGAAGAAATGCAGGACCAGCGAAAAGTATGAATGGATAAACATTACACACAGACATGACTATGTGCGAAGTCTTCAACTTGCTTGCGAAGTTATTATGTCTAAACACTGATAAGTGGTCCAAGAATGTTTACTTTCTTTATTTAAGTATCTAATCCTTGCAGAAGACCGTTAACTTTTAAAAGTTATGTTATTGAGCGAGGTACCAACAGTTTTGAGTAGTATGGCAGGGTCCCCACCCTGATCAGATCAGCAAGGATTGCCTTGTCAATGCTCTAGGAACGATACTATATTTTTTTTGATAATGAGCGAAAATCCAGTGTCCTCTCTCTCTTCATTCATTACTTATAGCAATGGCCTAATAAAAGGACTAGTTTGACAATCCCGTGTTCCTCGACAGCGGTGGCGGCACCTGGAGACCCAGCGTGACTCCCACGGGCAGCCTACCAAGGCCTGGCTCCCGGCCGCTCGGATCCACGCCCACCCCGGTCACCAACACCTCGCTGAAGGCCAACTCACAACCTTCTCGCAACTTCGGCTCCGGCCACAACAACGTCGCCAAACCGTTCGGATACGTAAGTGATTCTATGACATTAATCAATTTGAGGTCTTTTGCTATGATGATCGACACTTTAAAGATATATATTTTTCTTCAACCTCGAAGTCTGTTCGATCGAGACGAGTAATATAATCAAATAACCAAACACTAAGATAACTCCGCGTTGGAGGAGCAACATAGGTCAAGTTTCGTTACGAGTGCGATGGTGTACAGTAAGTACAGGACCTGAAAGGACTAAAAGAATATGACGAGCAAAATATGGAAACGATTTATCTGTTAAATAAATAAATTTAATAATTTAGTTTTTCTTCATGTAATAATGTTTGCAAAATAGGCAAAGAGCAAATAGAATATTATGTTGTTTAACTGTTTGATTTAAATTATGTTTAAGTGTTTAATTTTCTGGTAACAATACTGTTATTTTACTCGTACTTACCAACGACATAAAGTATTACTGTTAACTTAAGGGAAACCTATTATTGGCTACACTAACTACCATGTACCTAATGTTAAGTAATTTTATTAATATATACGCGACGAATTGATAACCTCCTCCTTTTCAAATTTTTGAAGTCGGTTAAAAAAGCAGGTTCTCTAAGCAAACATACTCTGTAAGTAAGAAAAGAATATGTAGTTCCATCAACAGTATTATTGGCAACCTTCCAAATTCGATCAGAATTCTCTGGGCTATTACCTAATCTAATGAATCTAGCATTCAAATTCATGACAAAAAAAGAACTATCTTTTGAGCATACAGACGTGTATTATAAAAAACGAATGACCTTCACCATCATTAGAGTAACCCTGGCCTTAACTTTGTTTCTTTCATGATAGGTTTAAGAGATGTCGTTAATGTTGACAGGGCCCAAAGTACCAGTTCTGTAATAAATAGTACTTAAGACCTTGAGGAAAAGCAATAAACAAGAAAAACTGAAGGTTAAGAACCGACAGCGACTAACGATGGGACATTTTATTCTAGATGAATGGAGGCGACTCAGTGAAGGGCATTGTAAACAAGCAGTACAACACTCCAGTGAACATGTACAGCGACAAGACGATCGCTGAGACCCTCTCAGCTCAAACCGAGGTACTGGCGGGAGGAGTCCTTGGGTGAGTTGAGAAAAACGCCAGCGCCATACACAACGTACAGCGTACAGCCCTCAATTCAAAAACAAAATCCAAGAAATACGTGCACGACTTCATACTGGTTTTTCATATGATTCAAAACGATGTTAATTTTAATTTCATACAGTTCCAAAGTCCCTTTAAACAAAATTAACATTACTTACTGGTAATGCTGTAAATCCTGTAGAGATTATCAAAGAGCCTATCATCAGTTTCCATATACCCAAAGGAATCACCATACATTTTTGCATTTAACTGTAGTAATGTTTCAATAAACATTTCTCGTTGACAGAGTAAATTTCAAGAAAAATGAGAAAACTTACGACGCAGAGAAAAGCGCTGTTTTCAAAGTACTGCAGGAGGCTGAGAACGACCCTGAACCAGGTATCTTGTGGAAAACTTAAACTTGACATAAGAACTTACTTCTCAAAAATTTTCAATCTTTTCAATTTCAACAGAAAATACTTTTTATTTTAATTGCACCTGTATATAATTTCATCGATGACTCCAATCCAGTCCTGGTCTCCATAATCATCATCATTCAGCTCTTCAGAAATCAAATGCTATTAATTCTATAAAATAGAAAATCTAAAACAATCGCTTAATTTTTTCAAATCATAAATTTTGATTAAGATAAAGAACCTTAATGTTTCACATTCATATCTTGTTGTCTCGATCAAAATTAACTTGTATAATTGGCACGTAGTAGAAGTGGCTCCGAGTGCCGCGCCCCCCGTGAGCGGCCTGCGCCATGTTCAGGCGCCGGTGACGCGCCCCGACGCTCCCATCAACAATACCGGCGGCTTGCCCCCCGGCCAGAATATTTGCGAGGAGTGCGAGCGTCTCATCACGTAAGTCGCGTTTCTTGCGCGGCCGACACGATGGCAAACCGTCAGTCTAAATTCAATCAGGTTAAGGCCCTCTCATCGTCGGCATGAACCGAAACCCCTTCCGATTTCCCCGATAACCACTAAGTGTAAATAATCGAATGTTGCGGGCCTGCAGAGGCGTGTCACTTTTACTCGCGAGCGAGTGTGGCGCGCGCCGGCACGCCGTGCAGCCTGCACCGCACGCACCGGTCGCGGTCGCGCACGCCGCGCGTGGCGCACACGCCGCAGCCGGCCGCCGCGCGCGCGTGCGCCGGCACGCAGACACCGGCGCCGGCGCCCGAGAAACTGACACCAGTACCGCAGCACAGGCCCAGCATCCCAGTCGGCTGCCACCAGGTGCTGCCGGACGGGCGCATCGCGCTCGGCGCGCCTGGAGTGCCGCAGCCGGAGCACGGCTCGCTGCCGGTCGTCAACGACACGCCCTATTGCTCCGACTGTAACCGCTACATTATGTAAGAGGCGCCCTGAGGCATGCCTAGACGTGTTTGCGACCGTGTCGACCTGTGCCTAGTTGGATAAGTGTGTCGTAGATTATTTATGTTCGATGTGATCGGTGCTGCGGTCTCTTTTGTTCCTATCTGTAAATATTTTCAATCAGAATTTGTATATACGTAAAAGCCCGAATAGAAACCGCAGCACTTCTTTGTACAAACATCACCTTCATAAATGATAGCATTTTCAAATGCGGGATGTTTGCGCAAGAGCTGTTTATCATCTTTCACTTCAGTTTAATCGTCTTCATCTTCATCTGTAGTAGTTAGGTGGAATGGTAATACATACTAGAGAATGTGTAATAAAAGGACAAAATGTATATTCACTGAGCATGTCGTCGTTTTGTTGCACTGTTTAGAAGCACTTGATATTTTCGCTTGGCAGAATTGATAAAAGCGCTCGAGCGATTGGTGAGCATGATGTAAAGTATTAAGTAAAGATCTCGTACATTCCCATCGATTGTCAATTTAGTCCATCCCTTTATCATATTCCAGCAATGTCTTTGAACGTTAATTCTGACTCTGTTATTTTTCTGTAGCGGCGTGTTCGTTCGCATCAAGGACAAGAACTTGCACGTGGAGTGCTTTAAGTGCTCGACCTGCGGCACTTCGCTAAAGAACCAGGGTTACTACAACCTGAACGGCAAGCTGTACTGCGACATCCACGCCAAGCTGGTGGCTCGCCAGCACCCGCCCGCGGCCAACCTCGAGCCCGTCACCGTGCCGCCGTGAGTTACTTATATTTATTTGCGTAAATTTCAGCACTTCTTCTCACCTACATTAATGAAAGCTCTTCAAATTCTCAAGAAAATGATAACACCTTCAAATTAAATTATAGTATGTGAATAGACATCAATCCAGCGAATACAACTATGAACGAACAACTTCCCTACTCACTAGGAACTGCGTAAAATATACAGACGAGTACCCCCACGATAGAAGATTTGTCAACCTTGATGGGATATTATCAGAATACAGAATCTTATAATCCAAACAAAAAGCAAGTTGCAAATTCAAAAAGCTACATAGATTTTGTTGTATAACTAGTAATTCAGCAAATGTCTAACTGTAAACAAACAGTTTCTTTGAGGAAGCTGGGCTTTAAATAATGTTAACGCCAGAACAGAACGGCTGTTTGATGAATCACAGTATAAATACGTGTAATATTGGTCAAGGATAAATTCCAGTCTTGAAACTGGGTTATGGCAATATTTGACGATATAGATTTTTATGAATATAATTAATTGATTGAATGATGATTAAATGTTTTTTTTTACTTTATTCTGTTTACAGTGGTGGCAGACTGCCCACTAATTCGTACTCGACACCTCTGCCCCCTCTTGCAACCAACAACTATACAAACGGTTCATCGTCACTCTTTAGCGTAAGTATCCAAATTTTTGTCTTTAAACAAGTATTTAGTATAATACACTACTGATAAGCACTAGTAGACAAGTCCAATTTTTCTAAGGTTATCCTAGCAAAAGTTTAATCAGTACAAGGACCGGATAACCACATGACAGAACCTAAATTGGCTGATGAATGACTAGCGAAAGAATCGCCGGTTTTAACTTACTCAAGCAACTACTAATCTACTTAATAAAATTTTAAGAATCATCATGAGCCTTTTTTATGCCGCCTCTGCTGGGGCACAGGCCTTAATTCCTTATGGATGGATGTAATGCGGATTGGTATGTGGATGATTGACTAGAAAACATTTTGTTATTTCCAACAGCCATCCAGCAACCTATCGGGCCCGAAACCGTTCGGCTCATCCATCGGGTCTGCGTACTCTCCATCTCTTTCTCCGCGGTCGGCGCCGCTGTCGCCGGCCAGGCCCGTCACCGCGCCCGCGCCCGCTCCTACATATGCGCCCGCGCCCGCTCCTACATATGCGCCCGCGCCCGCTCCCACATATGCGCCCGCGCCCGCTCCCACATATGCGCCCGCGCCCGCTCCTACATATGCGCCCGCTCCTACATATGCGCCCGCGCCGACTCTCGCACCCGCTACTGCGCCGTTTGCACCGAGTAAGAAAGTCACTTTTGCTATTTAATTTTTGTGAAATTCGCCACATGAAATAATTTAATTTTAACCGTTTCACAGTCTAAAAAATGTGATGTGTCTAAAATTACATAGGAAGTACGTTTAGTACTATTATAACCTATTCTGTGTAGGCAGTACAAAATGAGACAGAAAGCATTGTTTCTTACCGGTTTACCTATTTTAGAAAAACAATTTATGAAACAAATTGAGTAGGTAATATATTATATGAGGGTTTTTGTTTAATAGAAGAAATAGAAGAGTTTTCTAAAGAAGTTACTTAAGCCTTGTTAATTGTCAGAATCGAAACCGCAGGATGTATGGATGGAGGTGAATCTCAAAATTGAAGACATCTCAGAAATATAGATCTCTGCTCTATCTTAAAAACTTTTGCTTGCATTAGAGATACTATATAAAAAGGGTGTAAAAAGTCCCTCAACGAAGCCGAAGTCCACGCATTCCGCCCATCATTAGGATCATTTTTATCCTATAGTCTATCTATACTATCCCTGGTAGTGGGTATTCTACGAGCTCAAAATCAATGGAATACCGCAAATCGATGTACAGTATAGCCGTTTGGTACATGTATACTTGAGGTGAAAACAAAATTTTGGACCCGCAGTTCTTCCCTTAGGAGAGGAGCTACGGTGTCATCTTTTTTTTGTATGAGAAAAAAAAAATTTTGTGCTAAAACCTATGGTGTATGGTATTGAATGAAAGGGCTTGCTTAGCCGGTTCTAAAAATATATCCCATTGTTATATTTCAGCCACTTGTTTTAAATTAAACCAAAAAACATTTTCAAAACATACCAAGTTTGGGCTCCTACAGATACGATATGGTTGAATTATTTTTCATAAAATATACCTTAAATGATATGTAATATTCTCATATCTAACCTCAAGAAAGCAATTTTGAAAATATTGATATTTAGTATTTTTTTTAAATATTTCATGATTTCAAAGCTTTCACAAAGTGATTATATTTATTTAAAAAAATGATTGTTCTAAAACCTATCGTGCATGGTATCGAATGAAAGGGCTTTCTGAGCTGTTTCTAAAAATATATCACATAATTACATTTCAGCACTTGTTTTAAATTAAACCAAAAATCAATTTCCAAAAATCCCATACAAACGTAAGTTTGGGAAAAAATTAGAAAAAAATACTAAATTTAAAAATTTTCAAAATTACTTTCTTGTGCTTTGATATGAGGATATTATGTAACTCTTAAGGTGTATTTTACAAGAAACAATTCAACCAAATCGGATCTGAAGGAGCCCAAACTTGGTATGTTATGAAAATGTTTTTTGGTTTAATTTAAGACAAGTGGCTGAAATATAATGATGTGATATATTTTTAGAACCGGCTCAGCAAGCCCTTTCATTCGATACCATGCACGATAGGTTTTAGGAATAAATTTTTTTTTTTCATACAAAAAAAAAGATGACGCCATAACTCCTTTCCTAAGGGAAGAATTTTTAAGAACTGCGGGTCCAAAATTTTGTTTTTACCCCAAGTATACGTGTACCAAAGGGCTTTGCTGTACATCGATTTGCGGTTTTTTTTTGCGTACGCGTAGGACTATGGGAAATCAATAGCTATCAAGTTATTGAAGATCAAAGTAAAAAAAAGGATTTTTACGAAACCTAACTTTATACGTAATTTCTTAATTTTTGTCTTTAGTATTTCGTAACATACAATAGCTTCAAAACGTCATCAATCAATGTATCTCATGCGCACGCACATAAACGCTGCCTTTCAACTCGGCCGCACGCGTCTATGTAGCACGCACTCGCAGGCGCGTTTTGTTGTGCGCGTTACATTGCGTGGTGGTACTGTTTTATTTTATTTTATTTTACAAATCTTCGGAAAACTTACAGCTAGGTTAAAATAAAGTAATTTAAATAGTTATTGAAAGCCAATTACAAGTTTCCACATATACAATAGTAAATACAAAGATTGCCTACGAAAGGATAGAAAAAAAATACGATATAAACCAATTTGTTAATTCTTAATTTAGTGTTTGTTAATGAAATAATGCCAGATAGCGTAGAACTACACTAATTACAGTGTTGTTGGCAATGCTTTTGTAAGACCAAAAACTAAAATCGTTTCCCAGCAATAATTTTGAACAGAAATGGTCCTGATGATGGGCTGAATACGTAGACCTCGGCCTTGTTGAGGGTCTCGTTACACCCGGTATGTATCATTGGACTGTGAACGAGTTAACTGATCGCTTCTTATCCACAGTTAGAGCGTTTTCACATTATCCGATACGATATCGGTATCGGACAACGATACGATAAAGGAGGAAGTAAAATGTATGAAATTTGTGGCTCCGATATCCGATATCGTGCCGGACAATGTGAAAGACAGATACATATTTCATACATTTTACTTACCTCCGATATCGTATCGTTGTCCGATACCGATATCGTATCGGATAATGTGAAAACGCTCTTAGTCAATCGCAACTTAAACGGGTGACTATTTAGTACAATGCATTCAGTTCAGAATATATAATTTTACATCATATATTTTTAACACGTGATATAGGTACTCTACAAAAAGCTTTTAAATTATGAGAGTATAGGTAGTTTGATAAACTTTCCTAGTGAGAGCTCAAACTAAAGAGTATGAAGATTTTTTATTTTACTTTTGTAGTGAGATTGTGGTTGTGATGTGAGAGAGAAAGAAGAGCATTTTATATTTAATTTTAATTTAAGTCTTTATATAAATTATCAAGGCAATTATTTTTATATAACATAACCAGTATTATTTTTAATTATATTATTTATAATAAAAATGAGTATATTTTTATAATTATGTGTATATCAAATAATGAATTTAATATCAAGTATAGTAGGTATATAGGTATTACGAAAATTAAAAATGGCTTCTCAATATCAAATTGGATATAGGAATTTTATAAAATCATTATTTATTTTCAACAGAGGTCCCAGTGTCCCTTTTTAAAGGTAATTTATAAATATGGAGTATAAATAAGCTAGGCTCAGCTTCCAGTCGCTATTTATTCATTTTTATGTACCTCTTTAATGAAAGTTTTATATGTATATTAATATAATGTGTAATTATAAAAGCAGAATAACAAGTTTGCGCTATGCGGGCAGCAAAGCCGATCACAGCACAGCATAATAACTATCTAGGCATTAAAAGCATCTGCAATGCAAAGCAATGTTGAATCGATACAAAGCTATAGTGTCATAGACGTTTCGCCAGCAATTTAACATTCTCGCTTTTTTAAATTAGATTTATGTAGTCACGTAACGTTTTCAAATTAACTGATATTTACTTTCATTTTCTTTTCCCTAAACCCTATTTAACTGACTTATCAAACTAATAGCTCAAAGTGTTAAAAGCATTGTGTGGCCCCCTCCAAATCCTCCTGATGACGAACTGCCAAAACACGAGTCGATTTTACAATGTAGCAAATTACGCTCCGAGCAAATGGCGTCGATGGTTGGAGACACGACTGTGTCGCAAATAGCTGATAACACACATCAATCCATCAAACAGAACATATCCTCATCTGAACAAATAACAGAATATTCATCAAATGTCTCTTATGCATCTGCCACAATGTCCACTGCTACAGCAACTTCATCAAAATCTGAATACGTTGTGCATTCTCAACAAACTCACGAAAATGAGAGCAGTCATATTTTTCAGTCATCATCGATGCAAAATGCTGCAGCAGAAAGCCAAAGTGTCATGATTTATAAATCACAGACAAGTCCTCCAATTCAAAAATCTTTTGAGAATCCTTTGGATAAAATGAAGCAAATAAAGGAAAAGATTGAGTCTCAAACCACAGTCAGTTCCTCAGAATTCACAATGGCAAAAGAATCCAAGTCTGTTTCTACATTAGTTACTTGCGAAAATGTTATAGATACTAATGTAAAGCAGGTAACAATAAACCCAAAAATAGACATAGAAGGTAAAAAACTAGAATCTGCAGTGGAACCTGTCTTTACCTCTACATTTACTGATAATGAACATAATAAAATCGAATCTAAAGAACAAACTCAAACAACTACTGCACACGTTACAGCCAATGAGGCCCAATTCAAAGAAAGTGTTAATTTTTCTGATAAAGATATTGGTAAAGAATTGGATCAAAAGAGTGCAGAAGAGAGCGTCAAATCTGTTCAAGAAGCAACCTCGTTTAAAGAAAATGCTATGACCGACCAAAATATCAAGAAGGAAGTAGTTGATGAACAACTAACAAAGTTTGACTATGCTGATACAACCCAAAAATCAACTACAATTAACGTTGGACCTAAAATGCCGATGGTAGAAGCACTAACCATAGCACCTGACCGACCTTATTCACCTTTACCTACCAATTTACCAATTCCTACTGAACCTGACCGTGAACCTGAAACTGTGACTAGCACACCTGAAATGTCGATCGATATTAATCAAAACGTTGAAAAACGAGAAGTAAAATTACCCCCAGCGCCATCCCCAATGTTTTCTCAGCAGCCAAAGAGAGGTATAACTCCAAT
Organism: Agriphila tristella; assembly: GCA_928269145.1. Lineage (NCBI taxonomy): Eukaryota > Metazoa > Arthropoda > Insecta > Lepidoptera > Crambidae > Agriphila > Agriphila tristella. Next base: position 19,822,417 of record OV743436.1, on the reverse strand, counting down.
TCAACCAATAAAGACTTATAACCCTCCGCAAAATAAAGAAACTCCTATACCGATGCCACCCGAAACGAAACCTTATATTCCTCCAGACTTCAAAATAAATATTGAACCACGAGTACCAAGACAAGAGACTTCGTCTCCTTTGGTAGATGCATTAACGACAGCTCCAAATCGACCATTCACTCCAGTTCAAGTCCAAAACATAGAAAGAGGTTCTCTTAGAGAAGCTTTGACTATTGCTCCAGATCGGCCGTATAGTCCATTACCTTTGAACGCTGCAACACAATCTAGTCATAGTCATTATACTTCTACTTCAACAATACAGGTTCAATCAACTGCTTCCGAAATCATTAGACCAATTGCGACCCAGACTACGACGCAACATACTGATCAAGTTCTTTCTGAATTTTCTTCAATGCAAAATACTTACAAATTACAATCATCATCTGATATGTCCGCGTTTAGACCTGTAGCGAAACAAGTATTCCCACCACCCCAACCTGAAGAGTTTTGTAAACTTGCAACTTTCCCACCAATAAGTGATGAATTAAAAACCAGTTTTGAAAAGTCGACACGAACTAAACAAGAAATGTTTATATCTGAATCTAAAATTGCTCAACAATCAGTAGTTACAACCAGCAGCATGAGTACAGCTTCACAAGGGTTTTCTTCAGTGAAAAGTGCTCAACAATTTTTCGAAACATTAGACCAAAGGGAAACTTTATCGTCGACTGCTGCGAGATCTAAATCAGGATTGCAAAAACCTGATAAAATTCCTTCCTATCAACGACACTTCGAACAATTGCCATCACAGAGAGGTATAACGCCAGAAATCTGCAATGCACCAGCTATTCTTCAGCGACCCGTAACTCCTACTACAGAACCTCCGACAAAACCCAGAGAAAAATCAGTTGAACCGAAATCATTCATGCCCAACATCCCACCAGAAACAGCAGCTCCAAAACCATCATTCAGGGCACCAGCACCACCTGTGCATACACAATTCCAAAGAAACACTCCCATTTCTATGACCTTCCAACCTGTAACTGATGAAAACTTTTTGAGAGCTTCCCCAGTACGAAGTCGTCCTACTACACCTAGTTTAATAAATAAACCAGCGCCTATTATACCGCACTACCAGATGAACTTAGTAACTGTTGAACATTTGGCACCCGAATGTCATTTACACGACCCGTCGAGTAGGGAAGGTAGTCGCTCACCTACACCAAAACTAAGATCCAAGTCTCCTGCACAAGGCCCACCACCAAACCCCCTGAAAGCTCATGCACCCCGCCTTAAAGAATCAACACCTCATCAACATACACCCCATACACTCCTAACTCAAGCTACTTCCAACTTAAGAAAGGAACACGAAATGTCTCAAAAAGATATGAGAACAGCACATGACTCGGAAACAACGAACACAACCAGTAATTGGGTGTCGAATCAACCAAAGATCCAAGAGCAAGTACACTCTAACATTGGCTACAAAAGTGAGACTTATAAGAAACAAGACATGAACATTAAAGAAGACTCGATGATTAATCAAAATTATGGCCAGAGAAAAATGCAGTCACAAAACGTAGCCGAGTATGGTAACACAACTGTGCAAACGACTAGAAAAACTTTCGAGGAGTTTGAAAGAACACAATCAGCCAAAGTTATAGAAATCAGGAAAGGTGGCTCGTCATCATCTACGGGATATTCTCAAATCGATTCCAATATGATACCATCTAGTATTAATCCCAAGCAAATCTTTCCACCTCCTATCATGAGTATGCCAACATCCCAACAAAATTCATCTCTTAACCTGACTAACGAAAGTTTGGTCAATACCAGTAGATCAATAGAAACTTGTCAACCAAAACCTTCAATTTCTGGTGCTAACCAAGGTCCAGTGTGTGATCCTACCCCATCGACAGGTTCCAGTGTAGGAGCTGCCGCTCGTGGCAAAGCATTTGGTGTCTCTTCGGCCCCCAAACGAGGAAGAGGTGTATTAAATAAAGCTGCGCTGCCCGGCTCTAGAGTGCCCCTTTGCGGTTCCTGCAATGGGAACATTAGGTGATTTGAGTATATGTATAAGGATTTAGCTGTTGTTTTTGTGTGTGTATAGCATGCACGTGAACTGAATGACTTTTTGTGTGATAGAACTAAACTGTGATACCCTATAATTTATAGAAAGAGTGTAGTGTTACATTAACTCGATTAATCTTTGCTTTGAAATGTTTGTTTAAGAGTGTTTTGTTTTTTTCTAACAGTAGAATCGCAGTCTGTTAGCAGTCCTTCTAAAACAGATTTCAAAAGCCCAGCTGAGGAACGACTCATTCGGAAGATGGCAAAAATGGCATTAAATGGTTATGAAATCGGAATACAAAGAAAAATCAAACCTGCTGATCATATTCAATCAATGGCCGATAAAATTCAAGACACTGTTGTCACCAAGCATCCCTTAAATGCAGATGGTGTTTCGTCTGAAGATAGCAGTTGTGATAACACATTAAAAAGGCCTTCAAATAAATCCTTTGACTTGATTAATAAACCCCAAGATAGTATTTTAAGTTTAGGCGATAAAATTAAAGACACAATAATAAGTAACCACCCCATGACAACAAACTCCGTTAACGGTAATGCGACTGTTCCACCACCACCTCCAATACCGAATTCTCCGATCCCAACATTCAATGTCCACAGTACGCCAGTCGCATCACCATTAAACAATAAAAGGCCTTCAAACTTCATTCCAAAAAATCTAAACTCCAATTTAGCATCAGATACTTTTGAAAAATCAGTAAACGGAAGTGGCCACTTTAATAAAGAAGATTTTAATAAAGACGGTTCAGACGGCAGTTTCATTTCTAATACATTAAGGAAAAAAGCAGGTTTAGAGAAAACTGCCTTCCTGAATGGAATGAATGCCGCCAATAACGACATTCAAAAACACAATAATGACATTTACAATAATAAACAAGAAATTAAATTGGACAACAACACTTTGAACAAGAAGAAAATATTTGAAAATCGTGAAACCAAGCATGAGTCCAACAACTGTATAGACAAAACGACTCATCATAAGTTCATGGATAAGAATAATGTTAACGACTTTAATTCATCAATTAAACTTGGGTCTGATAAAACAACAGATCTAAGTAATGTCAAGACCATGTTCCAAGATGACGAGCAGTTAAAATCAAGTCTTCCGAATAATCTGTACGATAATACACTATATACATACAAAGCGACCAATAACGATATAAATAATCATTACAACGAAAAAACAGAAGTTATAAATGAAAAGACAGAACTTAATGGCATTGAAAATCATGATGATGATACTGATTCCGGTTTCATAGTCAAGCGTAGACCGAAAAAAAATATGAAGAACGATGACGGTAGACGGGATTCGCATATTATAGCTCGGCCATTGAGTACTATGACTTCAGCAGACGCATCGGAGGGACTGATTCCAGTATGTCACGTATGCGACAAAGCCATAACCAGGTAACGACTGCGTATTACTATACTTACAATTAAATTCTATACAAACAAAGTCAAGTAAGTTTTAAAGTAAAAACCTGTGTGAGTGTATTTAGAAGTATCTTGCACGGATGTCGTTTTTTTTCAATAACTATTAACCCAATAACTTTTCTTAATATTTTCAATTGATAAATAATTGGCCAGGTGTTACTTGTGATATTCGTCTAAAACAAAGTCTTGTTGTAAACAGGGGGCCATTTATCACGGCCTTGGGTCGCATTTGGTGCCCAGAGCACTTCATTTGCGTGAACGCGACTTGCAGACGTCCCCTACAAGATATCGGTTTCGTTGAAGAGAACGGCCAGCTGTACTGCGAATATTGCTTTGAACAGTACATTGCACCAGCTTGTGACAAATGCCACGCTAAGATCAAAGGCGTAAGTAACCTTTAACATTTGGTGGTTTGATTAACCTACCTTTACTTGCTATAATATCGATTTTATGTCCTAGGATTGCTTAAATGCCATCGGAAAGCATTTCCACCCAGATTGTTTCAACTGCGTCTACTGTGGCAAGTTATTCGGTAACAATCCATTCTTCTTAGAAGATGGTTTGCCTTATTGTGAATCAGGTAAATACATTCATATACCATGTTTTCTAACTTCTGTTAGGAAATGCCGATGGTGAATTTTAAAAATGTATGAATATTTCAACAGACTGGAATGAGCTGTTCACGACGAAATGTTTCGCCTGCGGTTTCCCAGTGGAGGCGGGCGACAGGTGGGTCGAGGCGCTCAACAATAACTACCACAGTCAGTGCTTCAACTGCACGGTGCGTATGATGCGAGCCTTACTAAATAAAACAAACACTTTGAATACTACTCTTTTCAAATCACGATCATTTCCAATTCTTCATCTACTTTCTTTTATAAATTCAGCCTCTGAGAAGGAAACATGAAATAGTCAAAACATAAGTTCGCAATCTTTCGACGACCTTGTAAATTACGTTTGACGCGATGCATAAATCCCAACATTGATATTCAGATTATTTTAAAAGAACAACAGAAAACTTATTTTTCATTCATAATTCAGCTGCACATTCTTTGATAATTATTTGATAAAACAGCACACATGATCTACAAAATTTACATGATTAGTACGAAGCTCGTCATACGCCCCACAACTGTGTTAATATCCCCGACTTAACAAACGAGTGGTGTGTTGTCCAAGAGTGTTTCCTAGAAAATATAATAATAAATATTGTAATTGTATATTACTTTAATTATATATTATGTATTTATTATATCAATCCCACCACCATGAAACTTCCAACAGATCAGGAAGTCGTAGTTAGAATGACATACCTACCAGTGGCGAGGGGTGAATTTATGGCGAAGGTAAGCCGTTCTACAGAAATGTTATGATTTGCATAGTGAATTGGTGGGGTGGGATTTCTAAAAGGTAAGCCGATGGGAATCGGCTCGTATGGATCGGACCCTTCGCCACTGATACATACTTTTATACTGTTGTAAATATTTCATTTATGTTCATAAATGCTTGACCGAATGCTTAACCTTATAGTATAAGTCCTACGTACTCAAGTAGAACTGTTTTGGCTATTTTATGTACTTAGACCATAATAGATGAGTTACTGGTTTGCAATAGTGGTATTTTTATCTAGATTTATTTTGTTATATTTTTAGATTATCAGAGTTGTTCCGACAGTTAAAACATTGTTAATGTTTAAAACAACCAATGGCCTTGCTTAAAAACCATCAAACTATCGAAATTTTAATATATGAATTCAAATATTCAAACTGGACTCGGGACATCTCAGTTAATCAAAGATAAATCTTAATGTTATTTAATTTTAAATTATAACAGGTTAACAGAATCAGATAATTTTTATATCTGACATCTTAGAGTCACAAGTTTTGCAATGAAAGTGCATTTGTAAGTGCAAGTAGAATCTAGATAATTGAATTAAGTAGAGTGCTCTTTCGTCATTTTATTGATTTCTAATATTATGAGAAACCTAACAGTCTGTCTAAACTCCACACAACTAATGATAAAGATCTTTTTGAAGCTCACTCAACGAACACAAAATCAAAGTCTTTGTGGCAAAATTTGATTTAGTGAGTGCCAAGAAGCTTAAACCCACAATGGAGATTGCACGCCTAGTATCATACTGAAGATTGACGTTTCTCACGAACGAACGAACGACGAACAACGAACACGTATTGTAACACTAAAGAAAGAGGTTGCAATAAGCCGTCACGTCACTAAAGGAGCTTTTTTCAATCTTCACTATGACATATGGCCGTGCAATCTCCATTGGAGGGAGGTATAAGCTTCTTGGTGAGTGCAATCTTCCAACAAACATCGACACTCGTTAGAGCTATAAAAGATTAAATTTCAAGTTGTGTTACTTTAATAAAAGACTTTTGTCGTGAGTGAAATACAAATGCTTTATTTTACTCTGATACCTATAATTGTAAATATTGATTACAGGTGTGCAAAAAGAACCTCGAAGGACAGAGTTTCTTCGCCAAGGGAGGTCGGCCTTTCTGTAAGACACACGCCCGCTAGTCCGCCACAGATAATGTACAACTCTGACACTGTTTATTCGACTACTACTTTCCGCCCCGTGTCTCCTTCTCCTATCACCCCACCAGCTCCTGAAACACCATCACCACAAAGGACGAGGAAGTTGGAAACGCCCCTCCACTTTGATGGAGGGCTGTTTTCCGACATAAGAAGTACAGAAGGGAAGTTACTCAGCAAAGTAACCGTCGACCGACAACATAGTTCGACACGCCACGATATCACCGATTCTCCGAGCGTCTTCGAAAGTATAGGAATAAACGGTAACAAAGATTATGTAAATGACATCGTTAAAACCGAAACAATTACAAATGAAGACGTTATAAAAGTCAAGTTCACTCCCGTGCCACCTGAAATAGACTCTCCGAGGCTGCTCACTCCGTCACAATTTCACGTAAATAGAGCTAAAACTCCAGTGGAGTATATAAAAGATAATTACGAAGATTTACATAGTTACAAGATTGTTAGTTCTTTGTGTAAAGAGAAAAAATTCGAAACCGGTACGACGAAGGCAAAGGAGAAAAGTTTTGATAATCTGGCTGCTTTAGAGCCGCTGCAACGGCCTCATAGCCCACTGGCTAACTTTCTGGTATCTGAGCAACTAACGAAAATTGATACTTATCTACAAGATAGCTTAGATGCGTGTTCACCAGGTGAAGATAAAAGAAAGACACCTATTATTCAAATAATGTCAGAAGGAGATAGTCTGTTCGAAAGTAAGGAAACTGTAAAAAGTGAAACTAAAAAAGAAACATACACAAAGGAATCTGTTCATAGTTACCAGGCGGAAGAAAAATTTAATGCTTACGAATCTAAATCTATTCAGCCGCAAAACAGAGAAAATAATGAACCAATGAGTTATTTACCTATAGAGGAAGTAGTTTCAAAAAGAGACAAAGTAAACAGTGTCAAGTCGGAGAAACAAGGAGTCCTAAACGCTATTTATAATATGCCAATACATTATCATGCAGCAATTCTGTGTTTTATATTGATTGTATATAATCTCATATTTCAATACATTAAGAAAAACTGTCATGGTCAAAAGTAAAATTCGATTCAATAATACGTACAATATTATTGAAGGTGTATGCATACATACTAGTCATTGAGTAGCAACAAATACTGTTGATTTAAATTACTGCTTCTTTAAGTGTATTTAAGAATGAAATATAAAGATGTAAATAATCAATCACGTATGTTATATTTCTCTCTTCTTTAATGTAACATCAATAATAATAATTAACATTTTGGTGCTTCAAAAAACGCCTGCAGTATATACAGTTTTGTCTAATTTTAAATTTAAGGCTTTTGTACACAGCTTCCGGAATGTTGCAGTGAACTGTCACTAACATTAACAGTTAGTTAGAAACTTAATCGAAATTTTAAAAATGGTCCAAGAGAGTATAAGTAATACAAATGTGTATTACAGTAACATATTGGTGCACCAACTCCTTAAATATTATAATTCAATATTATATACCATATTGATTAGTAAGTATATTAGAATATTTACCTCTTTTAAACATTAAATGTAGGACGCATTAATCATTATTCTGATTATTGGTAATAATAAATAATTGCTCGTTAAATTTTGATCTATTCAATTAATGTATTTAATTAAGACCCTATACAATAAAATATTTGTAAACTTTTTTATTTACTGTTGATGATAATGTTATTTTTAAGAACTATTTATTTAGAATTATTGCAATTAGCATACAACACATAATAATATGTGAGCTTAAATAAAGTATTTTATTTTACTAAGTAATTTATTTCCCTTGATCTACTAATAGAATACAAATCTAACTCGTACTGAGTTAGATTTGTATTCGCGTGAGCAGCGCGCGTCGGCATTGCGGGTTCAATTCCTAGATTTGCCTTGTTCCACTCATAGGATACGAATGGTAGAACGAGATAAGTACCTATTTGCAGTCGCTTCGGCAGCTGGCGTCGAGATTTCAGGTTCAATTCCTGGTTAGGCAAATGACAAAAAAATACACACGTAAATGTTGATACACAATTATTATAAGAAATGAAAAGCAACACGCTACACTGACTGTTTGAATGTTTGATTCATCTCCCAAGCTAAGCTAGGAGCCTAAAGCTCATTGGACTGGTGAGCATACAGTTATGCTTAAACATCTTATTGATTGTATTTCAATTTCAATCACAGACCATACATAAAGAACGAAATACCATAATAGTTGCATTTCCTCACGACATAAAAGTGCAATATACGGCGTTTGGTGATCGAGGGATAGCCTTTGGCAGGGTGCACCTTCTGAACCCTTAGATCATTTTAAGAAGGGGAGCTATCTTGGATTTTTGTATGGGAGGGAGATAAAATAAATTTTTTTTTTTTTTCAAAACCCATCGTGTGGGATATCGGATGAAAGGGATTTATGAGCTGATTCCAAATATATACAACATTATTACATTGCAGCTACTGGTATAAAAAAATCAGAATATAATTTTACAAACATACTAAGTTTGGGCTCTTGTAGGAAGAAAACCACTGAATGAATTCTTATAAAACATACGCCAAAAAACTTCTAATATACTCTTATCTAACGTCCTGGAAGCAATTTTGAAAAAAAAATCATATTAAAATTTTGAAATATTATGATCCCAGTATTCTATGAGTTAAAGTACCAGAATAAAAAAAATCCAAAAAATGCTTTATGTATTTTTTTTCATAAATGCTTCCAGGATGTTATATGAAAGTATATTAGAAGTTGTTTTTTTTTTAATCTAGATGAGAAGTAAGGTTAGAAGTTGTCAAGTGCAAGAGCCCAACCTTAGTATGTTTGGAAAATTAAATTCCGATTTTTTTTTTAAACCCGTAGCTGCTATGTAATATTATATATATTTGGAATCAGCTCAAAAATCCCTTTCATCCGATATCCCACGAGATGAGTTTTAAAAAAAACCAATTCCATACAAAAAAAACTGTATTTTATCTCCCTCCCATACAAAAATCCAAGATGGCTCCCCTTCTTAAAATGATCTAAGGGTTCAGAAGGTGCAACCTGCCAAAGGATATCCCTCGATCACCAAACGCCGTATTTTTAGGGTTCCGTAGCCTAAATGGCAGAAAACGGAACCCTTATAGATTCGTCATGTCTGTCTGTCCGTATGTCACACACAGCCACTTTATTCCGAAAGCATTAAGATAACACAAATGAAACTTGGTAGGTAAGATGTATTCTGTTAACCGCTTAACGGTTTTAACACAAAAATAAAAAAAGATTAAGGGGGGGCTCCCCACATGGAACTGACTGTTTTTTTTTTAATTCAAACCAATATGTGCTGTGCGGGGTGTCTATATGTAGATAGGTCTTGAAAAATGACATTGAGGTTCCTTAGACATTTTTTTCTCAAAGTCAACCGTTTGAGAGATATACACCGCCAAAGTCGTAAAATGTGTGTCCCCCCCCCCCCCTTTACGTGCCGGACTACAGCTGGGCCACAAAAAAAAAAGTTGGAAATCTGACTTTTTGACTATGCCATGATGAAGTCGATAATTTGTCGGAATTTGTCGCCAAAAACCAGAATTTGTCGGTCTTGCGTTTAGGAGATACGTGTGGCTCAGGCGTACTCACGTTGGGGCAAGGTGGGGCGCTTGCCCCACCCTCTACCCTGACTTTAAGCTAAATATTTACAAAACTATTTTATAATTTGAAAAATTCGAAATTACCGCGTGACATAGACTTCTTGTAGTTGTTACGATTTTATTATTTTATAAACGGATTTCTTGATAAAGCTGAATTGTTGTATAGTCCTCGTATGTGGGAATAGGAAAATAGGGCACAGAGCGAGTTGGTTGGTTCAGGGAACGGCAACTCGCGCCTCGCGAGGATTTTTCATCGCGCTTGGACAAAATCATTATACCATCATTGATTTTGATTTTGTCCAAACCATCATCGCGGCACGGCCTAGAACGCGCGACGCGCTTCTCATGCCAGCCGGCGCCCCGCGACTAGGCTACACCATCATTGATTGTAATGATTTTGTTTGTCCAAACCATCATCGCCGCTCGGTACGGAGCGCGCAGCGCGCTTTGCACGCTGCGTCTATCTTTGATTGTAATGATTTTGTCAAAACCATCATCGCCGCTCGGTCCGGAGCGCGCAGCGCGCTCCGCACGCTGCGTACAGGCTACTCCATCTTTGTTTGTAATGATTTTGTCCAAACCATCATCGCCGCTCGGTCCAGAGCGCGCAGCGCGCTCCGCACGCTGCGTACAGGCTACTCCATCTTTGTTTGTAATGATTTTGTCCAAACCATCATCGCCGCTCGGTCCGGAGCGCGCGGCGCGCTTCGCACGCCGCGTATAGGCTGCACCATCAGCACCATGCACCATCATTGATTGTAATGATTTTGTCCAAACCATCATCGCTGATCGGTTCTATATAAGATGCGATACATTGATATACGATCAGTCATTAACAAGCATATAGAAGTCTTTGCCTATTATTTATTGAGTTTCATCACTTTTGCCCCACCCCTAAGTAGATGCTGGGTACGCCCATGGGCTCAGCTGTAGAGACGTCTCTACAGCTGGGCCACACAGATCTCGAAAACGGATGGTCGTAGCGAAAATCTGATTACTCGTATGTGTAGCCGGTAATTTGTCGGATTTTGTCGCCAAAAACCAGAGTTTGTCGGTCTTGCGTTTAGGAGATACGTGTGGCTCAGCTGTAGAGACGTCTCTACAGCTGGGCCACACAGATCTCGAAAACGGACGGTCGTAGCGAAAATCTGATTACTCGTATGTGTAGCCGGTAGTTTGTCGGATTTTGTCACCAAGAACCAGATTTTGTCGATCTTGCGTTTAGGAGATAAAGTCTGTCCATCCTTACTTGTCTTATATGGTAAACAATCTTCACCCAACTCTTTATTGAAATAATCATTTATAAAACACAACAAATGGTTTTCCGCACATAGATTACGAAATAAATTGTTAATAAACTAACAACAATTTCATAAAGTTACTAACATATTTTTAATTAATGATTTAAGTTTAAAAGACGTATGACAACTGTCAAAAACTGTTTACTAAATAAGACAAGTAAGGATGGACAGACTTTATGTGAGGATACGCTGTGGAGACTTTTCTACCTGGATCTTGAGAAAGGAAGGTCATAGCGAAAATCTGATAACTCGAGTGTGTAGCCGTTAGTTTGTCGGAATTTGTCACCAAGAATCAGATTTTGTCGATCTTGCGTTTAGGAGATATGTGAGGATACGCTTTACGACCTTTCGTTCTCGAGATCCAGGTAAAAGTCTCCACAGCGCATCCTCACATATCTCCTAAACGCAAGATCAACAAAATCTGATTCTTGGTGACAAATTCCGACAAACTAACGGCTACACACTCGAGTTATCAGATTTTCGCTATGACCTTCCTTTCTCAAGATCCAGGTAGAAAAGTCTCCACAGCGTATCCTCACATATCTCCTAAACGCAAGATCGACTTCATCATGGCCTAGTCAAAATGTCAGATTTCCAACTTTTTTTTGTGGTCCAGCTGTAGTCCGGCACGTCCCCCCCTTTTGCTTTTGAAATAAGAGAGTGAAAAATAAAAAAATAAAAATATGCTGTAGATCTTAATAAAAACTTTCAACGAAAAATGGTTTGAACGAGATATAGTAATTAGTTTTTGAGATATAGCACATTTTCCAAAACCGCAAATATAACTTTTCATTCATACCAACACTGTGAAAACAAAGTTATTTTTGACAACGAAAAATTAGAGTGGTATTATGTTATGGCATAAGGTAACTACGGAACCCTACGGCGCGTGGTCCGCCACGCACTTGGCCGGTTTTTTTATTGAGCTCACGGGACTATAAGACTATTAGTCCGTGAGCCCGTGACATTATTGCTTACGTCATATGACATTACGATGAAATGCATGGCACACGATCAGAAAAGTTGTGCTGAGCGAGGATCAGAAGATTATCACAAATAAAATTGGCCGGAAGTTTAAGAAAATTCTTCACTTCCGGTTATAATTTTAAGGTTATATTTACGTCATGTGACATCAGCACGAGACCCGTGATATCATTTAGTTTTCAACCATAGAGAGAGTAAACATAAGTCTGTCAGTTCTAAAATGTCTAAAAAACAAAAAAAAATAAGTTTAAGGTATTCCGGTCATTTCAGAACTGACAGACTTATGTTTTCTCTCTACGATTAAAAACTAAATGATGCCACGGGTCTCGTACTGATACTGATGTCACGTGACGTAAATATAATTATAAAATTTTGACCGGAAGTGGAAGATTTTCTCAAGCTTCCGGCCAATTTTATCTGCGATAATTTTCTGATCCTCGCTCAGCACAACTTTTCCGACCGTGTGCCATGCATTTCATCGTGATGTCATATGACTTAGGCAATATTGTCGCGGGCTTACGGACTATATGTGCAAAACTGAATTTTCAACCAATTTGAAAATTGCAATGTAAACCAAATTGTCATAACAAATGACAAATCATGCATTATTAAATAGGATCCTGTATCAATTCAATTCACACCTAATATTTATACCAATACTAGCGACTGCCTGCAACTTTGTCTGCGTGGAAAGGTTTCTTTGCTATCCCTCGGGAACAATACTTTTTTTCTAGATGTATGTCTATGTCTGTCTTTTTCTCTACAGTTCAATAGTTAAGACGTGAAGGCGTAACAAACAAACAAACAGACTTACGCATTTATAATATTAGTAAGGATAATAATTTTATTATTGATGTTACTTGCGATATTCTGCATTTAGATTAGAAAAACATATTTGTATACAGGTAGCCTAAAGTAGGATGCTGAATCAAAATCACCTTAAAATTATTCTATTTTATATTCAACAAACCCATTAACACTATTAAGTAACAATTTTATTATAAAATAACTTAGTAGGTATACTTACATAACTTATATATTTAAAGATCATGAACTCTGGCTGTAATCGTTATCTTTTCCACTCTTCAAACTGTCTTGCAATATTTGATCATAATCCGAATCTCCAAAAAAGAATTTTGCAAACCTGCAAATAATTTATATTTCAAGAACACAAACAGAAACAATGAATACAAGAACTAATAAAGTAAGTACTTAGGTATAAGGTGCCGGCATATAACTTGGCAAGATAAAGATGAGACAAAACATGCGCCGAGTGTAGTGTTTGTAGCTACTGCACATCTTTTGTCTCGTTTATTATCTTGCCAAGTTACGTGCCGGGCAGCACTGGTAACTAAACTAGTATCATAGTGTTCAATTACAGAAAGCAATTTGGATGGGAGATTTGATCACCACTGCCAATTAAAATTTAAAAATCTAATATAATAACTAACGTCAATGTAAAACCAACAGTCCCGGAAAAACACTGGGTAAAATGTAAATTTTATTTGTGCTACTTTCAATGGTTTGAAGGTATGAATTAAGATAAATTAGTCGTATAAATAGGCAGAATACAAATGAAAGGTTTTTAAATAACGTTTTACACTCACTTATCCCATTGCAAACCCAAACCGATGAAAGTGAAAGTAAGAAAACCGTGCCACAATGTTGTCACCATTGGAATCGGTTCTCGTTTGTGTCCAAAGTTTTTGAAAGTCCTAGATTTCATTGTAATAATTGAATCAATAGGTTGAACTATATTCTTCGTCAAATAACGACTGAATATCATTTCTTTTGTTATTAATTTAATAATTTATGAATCGAAAAAAATCACCCCAACACAGCTCAAGTCAGCTGTCAGATTGATCAGCTGTTTTTTGTGTCAATGTCAATCTGACATTAGGTTTGGTGTATTCCAGCAGGCTAATCGCTAAGTCATAAAGGCCTCCGTAAACGTTCGTGTTTGTCAAACACGTAACCCCGGTCACTCACATTCGCGCAAATACGTGAACCCACAAGTGTAGGACGGACATTCGAAGACATTCACTAATGATTTTCCATACCAAATTGAAAACATTCGTACAATGTACGAACCTTTGCGCGCATGTGAGTGACCGGGGTAAGTGTTTGTAAAGCAGTTTCACGCGCCAGGGTTGCCACCCATCTCGATTTTGGCGGGACAGTCCCGATTTAGATTATATTGTCCCGCGTCCCGATGATCCATCAGTTTTATCCCGATTTTTGATGATAACTCGCGATCAAAATCAAAGTGTTGTTAAAAAATGGGTCGCAACGTAGAATAAAGGACAACAAGTTAAATGCCTTATTTTGCGTTGTATCCCTTCAAATGCTTATGTTGAGCCAGTACTTTCCAATAGGACGTTTAAATGATTTCCTAATGTCAGAAATGAAATCAGAATAATTGCAAAAGTCATGCCTTGTTCGAAATTCGTAAGTGAGTAAATGACGCGGTATTAATGAGATCTGCCCGTAGCAATACAAAATGTACATAGAAACATAGTCAAAACAAAACATTAAATAAAAGTAAGTATATTTTTTTATTTAGGTACCTCTTACTTTACTGACCCGCCCGTTTGCTTCCATTGATTTTATTTACAAACATCCACATACATTTAACATGTCCTTCATTCACCAGTCTCTACAGTAGTTTTACTGCCAGTTTTAATGATATCAACATTTAGAAAATAGACCAAAAAATTTTTCGCCCTTGTCCCGACTTTTTAGTTTCTAAAAGTTCCTTCTGGCTTGTGAGCAGGGGCGTAGCTACCGCCGTATCAGCCGTATCAATTATACGAGGCCCCCGGGCCACGGGGGCCCCCCAACGTGCGTAACCAAAAATAAACTTTTTTTTAATAGAAAATGTCAAAAAAAGCAATATTTTTTTCGCGGAAAGTGTGCGCATAAATCAGTTGGCCAAAAAATAGGCAAGGAGAGTATACAACGTGTAACAGAAAGGGGGTATCAACCCGCAAGGAGCAGGGTTGCCACCCGTCCCGATTTTGCCGGGACAGTCCCGATTTCGATCATATTGTCCCGCGTCCCGACGATCCCATCAGTTTTGTCCCGACTTTTGATGTAACACACGATCAAAATCAAAGTGTAGATAAAAAATGGGTCCAAATGTTAAAAAGATTAAAGGACCATTGGTTTTGAGTTTACAAACAGCCACATTCAATATGTCCTTCATTTATCAGTTACCAGTCCCTACAATAGTTTTACTGCCAGTATACATTTAAAAAATAAACGAAAAACTTTTTCGTGGCTCGCGCTTCGCGCTCGCCGCCGCCGCCGCCGCTGATCAGGTAAAGGAAGTTATTGCACTCGTGAAACTGAACACCTACCAACAGCAACAAAAAATAAAAAAAACTTTCCATACAAATGTTGGCGGAAAATTCAAATTTTCTTTGGAGAAACCAAAATTTGTTTTTCGATTTGATTTTTTTTCTGTTGGAAGGTGTTTAGATTCACGAGTACATTGATCTCCTTTCGGGTTGATACCTCCTTTCTGTTACACGTTGTTTGTAAAAATTTTGGAAAAAGTGACAGATAGATAATTATGATTAATAAATATTTCTTTTAATTTTAAACATTTTTTTCTTTTGTAAGAAATCTTTACCCTTCCTAAGGGCCCCCAAACAAATTTTTATACGGGGCCCCGCCAAGGCATGCTACGCCCCTGCTTGTGAGCTATAAAATCCTTCAGTGACGGATAAACAATTTCTTACTTTGGTATTCAGAACAAGAATCTTATATTCATATTCACTAGCGGATCCAGGGGGGGGGGGGGGTTAAGGGGCTCAAGCCCCCCCCCCCTCCAAAATCATTTGGGTCCACCCAACAAATCTGTTGATTACCTTGGTAAAGCCTGCCTTCACCTACGTTAAGCCCCTCCCAAACCAAAATCCTGGATCCGCCACCATATTCTATGACACTTTCCTCCCTTGTAAAATATCCAGTGTCATAGAATGTGAATATAAGATTCTTGGTCCGCCCTCACGAAATGACACTGAAGATCATGGATGCTGGAAATAACAAAAACTAGCTAACGAAAGTCCAGTTTCACCCCTAGATGGTCAATGACGCAAAAATAAATAAGATTTTAACACTCGAACATCATACAAAACAGAACATCTCATAAAATCATTGTTTAAGCATTACACACGGAACCGTGTGTGCCACTTTTCATTTGTCAAAATATCGACAAGTAAACCTATGGAGCCAAACGAAGTAGTCTAGCAGCGTGATGTTTGATAAGTGACAGCATTTTTTTTAATATGAATTTCCGTCACTGAGGATCTAGATTTATTTGGAAATTTGTTCCAACTTCCACTGCAGTAGTTACATACAATACAATACAATTCATGACAACAATATACGTACTTTGATGGACAGAAAGTATATAGTTTACGGCTCTGCATTCTAGCAGCTTTAATTAGATATTGATTGAATTTCAATACCAGGCTGGCCCGGCCACGCTTCTATCATCAATAATAGCTACCTAACTTTATGACATTATTTATATGGGGCGTCACTGTACGAGTTGTGTCCCACAGAAAAAACGTATTATTTCAAAAAAAGTTATTTAAATGCACAGTTTAAACTTACGAGAAAGCGCCTGGCGATTATTTCAGAGCAATAACGTAACTTTACGTTTACAAGTTTATGTACAGGCGCTAAGGCAAGTCAACAGGGATTGCTTTTAAATAATCGCCAGGCGCTTTCTCCTAAAGTTAAACTGTCTTTATTCAGAGACATGGGCGTACCCAGCATCTACTTAGGGGTGGGGCAAAAGTGAGGAAACTCGATAAATAATAGGCAAAGACTTTTTAATGACTGATCTTATATCAATGTATCGCATCTTATATAAATAACCTGCAAGAAAACTGGTCAAATTTGGTTAAAATTTCTTTCACGGCACGCTCCAGACCAAGCGGCGATGATGGTTTGGACAGAATCATTACAATCAAAGATGGAGTAGCCTAGACGCAGCGTGCAAAGCGCGCTGCACGCTCCGGACCGAGCGGCGATGAGGGCTTGGACAAAATCATTACTATCAAAGATGGAGTAGCCTAGACACAGCGTGCGAAGCACGCTGCACGCTCCGGACCGAGTGGCGATGATGGTTTGGACAAAATCATTACAATCAAACATGGAGTAGCCTAGACGCAGCGTGCGAAGCGCGCTGCATGCTCCGGACCGAGCAGTGATGATGGTTGTGACAAAATCATTATTACAATCAAAGATGGTGTAGCCTAGACGCTGCGTGCGAAGCACACTGCACGCTCCGGACCGAACGGCGATGATGGTTTGGACAAAATCATTACAATCAAAGATGGAGTAGCGTTGACGCAGCGTGCGAAGCGCGCTGCACGCTCCGGACCGAGCGGCAATGATGGTTTGGGCAAAATCATTACAATCAAAGATGGAGTAGCCTAGACGCAGCGTGCAAAGCGCGCTGCTCGCCCTGGATCGAGCGGCAATGATGGTTTGGACAAAATCATTACAATCAATGATGGTGTGTGTAGCCTAAACGCAGCGTGCGAAGCGCGCTGCGCACTCCGCACCGAGCGGCGATGATGGTTCGGACAAAATCATTACAATCAATGATGGTATAGAAAAATCCTCGCGAGGCGCGACGTGCCGTTCCTTGAACTAGCGCAACCGCGCTTCGCACGCTGCGCACTCCGCACCGAGCGGCGATGATGGTTCGGACAAAATCATTACAATCAATGATGGTATAGAAAAATCCTCGCGAGGCGCGACGTGCCGTTCCTTGAACTAGCGCAACCAACTCGCTCTGTGACCTATTTTTCTGTTCACACATACGAGGACTATACAACAATTCAGCTTTATCAAGACAACCGTTTATAAAATAATAAAATCGTAACAACTACAAGAAGGCTATGTGACGCGGTAATTTAGAATTTGAATGAAATTAATCAATAAAAAGTTTTGTAAATATTTAGTTTAAAGTCAGGGTAGAGGGTGGGGCAAGCGCCCCACCTTGCCCCAACGTGGGTACGCCCATGTTCAGAGATGTTTCACTAAACTGGGGTGCAAGGCTGGTCTAACAAAACCTGGTTTAATGCTTGTAAACCAATCACAATGCACCTTTTAATACTTAAACGGTGGGACTTAACGTTAAACTGCCACTCTGAATACGATTTGCGCTAAAATGGCGTTAGTCCGCAGTCTAACGCCATGTTAACTTTGTCCCTAGTTTAACGAACGCACTCTGAATAAGACAGAAAGTGTTTAAACTGCATTTAACTAACTTTTTTAAAGAATACGTTTTTTCTCGAACAGTAACCCCCCTTATAAATACATAGTATCATCAAGTTTAGCTATTATTGATGATAGAAGCATGGCATGATAGAAACCACACAAAAGATGTGCTATAACTCGTGAAATACAGTGGTACTGGTTTTTTCCTTTTGGGTAGGTACCATAAAGTACGTACCCGTAAGTATACTGATATAACCAGCCTTTTTTGGCACCGTGACCGGCGGGCTGATTATCTAATTAGAAACCGCCTAGCGACCGGTCGCAGTTCACAGATGAACGTAATACATTGCTACTTTTCTTTGGGGTAAAAAAAAAACATACCAAAGAAAAGTAGCAATGGATGTCAAATGCAACCGGTCGCTAAATAGTTTATTTTTAGATAATCAGGGTGCGGGCCACGACTTATGACACAGAATGACGTGCCGGACTACAGCTGGGCCACAAAAAAAAGTTGAAAATCTGACTTTTTGACTATGCCATGATGAAGTCGATAATTTGTGGCCAAAAACCGGAGTTAGTCGGTCTTGCGTTTAGGAGATACGTGTGGCTCAGCTGTAGAGACGTCTCTACAGCTGGCCCACACAGATCTCGAAAACGGAAGGTCGTAGCGAAAATCTGATTACTCGTATGTGTAGCCGGTAGTTTGTCGGATTTTGTCACCAAGAACCAGATTTTGTCGATCTTGCGTTTAGGAGATATGTGAGGATACGCTGTGGAGACTTTTCTACCTGGATCTTGAGAAAGGAAGGTCATAGCGAAAATCTGATAACTCGAGTGTGTAGCCGTTATTTTGTCGGAATTTGTCACCAAGAATCAGATTTTGTCGATCTTGCGTTTAGGAGATATGTGAGGATACGCTTACGACCTTTCGTTCTCGAGATCCAGGTAAAAAGGTCTCCACAGCGCATCCTCACATATCTCCTAAACGCAAGATCGACAAAATCTGATTCTTGGTGACAAAGGACATCAGGCAGAGTCCCATAGAAAAAAACCAAAGAATGTATAACATTTCTGTATTTTCCAAAATGCAGGCATGTAATTAGTAATTCATAGAAAATATTCAGATTTTTACGAAGATTTATGTTTTAAGAGTTATTTATGTTTGAAAGTTTTTTTTTTGGTAATCCCGACACTAAATAGCAACACCACCACGACTACACGTTTCGTTAGCTGCGTTATGCTAGGGCCACACTACCGTAATATGCCAACAATTATGACCATTGATGAACCTTATGCGTATAGGAATAAGGAAAATTATGGCCATAATTATTGGCATATCACGGTAGTGTGCACATATTAACATTAGTGATACAGATTAGCACCACAATGTACGAGTTCTGTGCATATGTCGCACCGCACGTAACAAAACACATGTACGTCATTTCGGGTGTACCTTACTCCATCTGGCTTATGAGCTATAAAATCCTTCAGTGACGGATAAACAATTTCTTATTTTAGTATTCAGAACAAACGTGACGCTAGAGTTTATGAATGATTGACGATTGAACAAGGTCCTCACGAAATGACGCTGCAAATTATGGATGCTGAAAATAACAAAAACTAGCTAACGAAAGTCCAGTTTCACTCCCTAGATGCTCAGTGACGCAAAAATGAATAAGATTTAACACACAAACATCATTCAAAACAGAACAGATCTCATGAAATCGTTGTTCAAACAAGAGCCACACGAAACTGTGTGGCCCAAATTTCATTTGTCAAAATATTGACTATTATACCATTTGGAGCCATATAAAGCAGTCTAGCAGCGTCACGTTTGATAAGTGACAGTATACAACACTTTGAATCCGTTCGCATAACAACACATCAATAGAAAAAGCAAAAACAATATTTCGACCCATCAGGCTGTGTGGCCCTTATTCAAAACCGTCACTTTACGTGAATTTAGCGTCACGAATGTTGGAAACCACTTAATAGTAATAAGAATTTCCGTCACTGAGGATCTAGCTTTACCTGGAACCAATCACTGTAGTACTTACGTTGCAATTCGAGATTAAAATTAGTATGTAAATAAGCTAGGGTGACCACGAAGTAATTTTTTGCGGACATCATATTGAAGTTTACTGAGACTGTACGTAGCGAGCGTACCTATCGTAGCATTAGGACGTACCAAGTATATAAAACTGCAAAAAATGATTCAACAATTTGTGATTTATTAACGCTAAAGTGTGACACATTAAAAAAGTTGACAATAGTAATGTCAAAAATATCACAGTCCAATCACAATATGAATAAATGATTTGTTGATGATGATGATGATGACGATGATTTAATAGGGATTTTTAAGTGATCTGAGGTATTTAGTACTAGTCTTTTAAATTGTAATATTTTTAGACAATGTTTTTAATGTACTGGCTCCAAGTCAGTTTCAATGGACGAAAATGACAGAAACTAGGTTTTTACACTACGCAAACTATCTTACATACAATAAAATTGAGTTTTTAAAATTTTAAATCAATTTTGTCAGTTCTGAGTTCAATTATTTATATCCACCACAAATAATCGAATCCTACTAATATTATAAATGTGAAAGTTTGTGGGTTTGGATGTTTGGATGTTTGTTCCTCAATCACACAAAAACTACAAAACGGATTTGGTTGAAATTTGGCACACAGATAGCAGATAGCCTAGATTAAAACATAGAATAGTTTTTATCCCGATATTCCCACGGGAACGGGAACCACGCGGGTGAAACCGCGGGCGACCGCTAGTTTCTAATAAAAATGGATCGGCAAGATGTGACACAAAACGCAAAAATAATAAACTTTTTATATGCTATGTCAATGAAAAGCAATGTTTCATGAACTTTAGAATTTTCGAAGGTTTTTCCCCAAAAAATAAGCTAGCGCTATGCGTCTGTCCGTGCGAACACATACAAAGGTATCTTATGGTGAGGCCATAAGGTACCTTTTCCCGTGGAATGTCACAATTATGTTCCATTCGAAGCATTAAAAAAACCGCGCGATGAAACGTCAAAAAAGCGCTCGTGCGAACGATTCCTGGCTTGTTGAAAAAACAACGATAATAGGGTATTTTCCACATTTTTGAAAACTGCTTATATTTAAGGATTGGGGCGAACAATTTAACAGAAAAATAAAAATTAATTAATGAATGTCTTTTTTTCTCCATTAAACCAATTAAAATCAAATTTATTTTTAATTGTATTGAATTTACCGCCAAAACGCTCGGTTCACTGACATCTACTGAGTGACGTCAACTTTGTGTAAACTATAGAGTAAATTGTAACACAGACTACAAAGATGTTGAAATTGTTTACACAAAGTTGACGTCATGCAGTAGACGTCATCGAACCGAGCGTTTTGGCGGTAAATTCAAAAGCATTAAAAATATATTTGATTTTAATTGGTTTAATGGAGAAAAAAGACATTATTTAATTTATTTTTATTTTTCTGTTAAATTGTTCGTCCCAATCTTTAAATATTAAGCAGTTTTCATAAATTTGGAAAATACCCTATTATATTGATATTTTTAATTCGATATATGCATATTTTTTAGTTTTTAACGGTTAAAACATTTTTCCGATATATCTATACAAAACCATATCTTTTTTGCTATCCCTCAGGAACAATGAGGATCAGTAACAGGTTTGAATCCTATAGTTTTATTGATATAATATAAACACATATTGATATCTATGAAACCAAGTGAAAGAATTTTTGAAATCCGTTTAGAAATGGTTGAGTTAAAAGGGTTTGAAGGAAATGCCAAGCTCAATGCAATTATGTGCTTTATCACGTACGACATAAGGTTCGCGTCCGTCGCGATGACGTCATAAGGACCCCCAAAAAATCAGTGTTTTACCTCTTATAACTTCTCAAGTAAAATTCGTAAAATTTTTTTTACAGTTAATCATGTGGTGGCATTAGCTTTCTTATTAGCAACTAAAAAAAATTCACAGATCTCGTGCCTTTCACGACCTTCTGGTACATTGAAAATTAATTTAATGAATTTAACAAAATATTTTTTTATTCCATTCTTATAGATATTAATATTTTATTGAAAGGTGACTTATTTTATTGAATTAATCTAAAATTTTTAAAACGTTTTCTAAAATAACCTAATAAAAAAATAATCAAAATCAAATTCAGCATGCGAGACTCTCGCGCCGACTTCATCATCACTCGAATGTGATATAACAACCCTCATTTTATTGCAATGGGCCTCCCCATCCCCAAAAGCGCAATTTTATCCCGTTCCCGATAGGTGGCGTCTTGTCTTTGGTACTCGGCCGCCTCAAATAAAGTGTCAAAACATATGGGAATCTTAAACTTTTAGATTTTTGCATTCACAATGCTATTTTTATATTAAGATGAATAAATAATGAAAAATATTAGAAAAAATCGGCTCACCCGTAGCAACTTAGACGGGATCCCGTCTCACCCGTAGCAACTTAGACGGGATCCCGTCTAAGTTGCTACGGGTGAGCCGATTTTTTCTAATATTTTTCATTATTTATTCATCTTAATATGGGAATCTCTTGGAGTATTGCACTTTTTAATTTTATACTGAGAAAATGCCGCATTTTTGTGCATGTTACTTGTAAAATATTGGAATTCATCGATTTCCCAGTAACAAAAAAAATATTGGGCAAAAAAATCTTCTTATATAAAAGTGAAGAGGTGACTGACATATCAACGCACAGCCCAAACCACTGGACCTAGAGACTTGAAATTTTGTACATATATACTTTACACAGTGTAGGCATCCACTAAGAAGGGATTTTTGGAAATTCCGCCCCTAAAGGGGTGAAACGGGGGTTCAAAATTTGTATGGAAAAAAAATATTAAATAGACATTTCGACTTGAAACTTCGTAGGAGTACTTCTTAAAACAAATAACCAAACACATGTTTTGTAGTTTTCCGAAAATCAACCCTTTAGTTAGGGGGTCAATGGGGTAAAAAAGTCCAAAATCGATTGAAAAATCAACGCACAGCCCAAACTAGAGCTAGAGACTTGAAATTACGTACAAAGATACTTTACACAGTGTAAGCATTCACTAAGAAAGGATTTTTGGAAATTCCGCCCCCAAAAGGGTGAAATGGGGGTTCAAAGTTTGCACGGAAAAAAATATTAAATAGACATTTCGACTTGAAACTTCGTAGGAGTACTCCTTAAAACAAATAAGTAAGCACGTCTTTCGTGGTTTTCTGAAAATCAACTCTTTAGGTGGTAATTGGGGTAAAAAAAGCCCAAAATGACTGACAAATCAACGCACAGCCTAAACTACTGGACCTAGAGACTTGAAATTTTGCACACAGATATCTTATACAGTGCAAGCATCGACTAAGGAAGGATTTTTGAAAATTCTATTCCTAAAGGGATGAAATAAGGGATGAAATTTTGTATGAAAGTCCCTCAGTATTGAAGCTAGGATCTCCAAATTTTGTGTTTAGGCTGACGATTGAAAATTAATAAATACGTGTCTGAGCGTTTTTCTAAATTCTACCCTCGAAGGGGTGAAAAGGGGGATGAAAATGTGTATAGAAGAAAATCCTTCATTTTCGAAGTAAAAATCGCTAAATTTATAATTTAGGCTTCTGGATAGAAATTTAACGCAACTCATATTGTTATTGTTTGTTTTTTAACCCCTATGGGGATGATATGGGGTAAATAAACCTAAAAATAGATATGGATGTCGTCATTGAGGTTTTCTAGGATGACGATTGCGAAAATGACATTTAATTTGAAGTCCAATATGGTGGACATGATTTAACCCCTAAAGGGGTGAAAATGGGGTTCAAATTGTGTATGGAAAAATAATATAAATTGACATGACAACTTCAAACTTCGTAGGAGCACGTCTAAAAGTAAATCGGCAAACATTTATTTTGTGATTTTGAAAATCAACCCGTGAGGGGGTAAATGGGGTGAGTAAACATAAAAATCGATATGGATGTCGTTCTTAGGTTTTATGGAATGGTGATTGCGAAAATAAGATTTATTTTGAAGTCCAACGCGGTGGACATGACACATCATGGACCTGAACCTGGACATGCACATCCAGGGAACGAGAACGGGAACGGGCACGGAAACGGGACAGGATGGAACGGGAACGGAATGGAACGGAAACGGAAAGGGAACGGAACGGGTACGGAACGGAACGGGAACGGGAACGGAACGGGAAAAGGGGACGGAAACGGGTATGGGACGGGAACGGAATGGGAACGGGAGGTGAACGGGAAAAGGGGACGGGAACGGGTATGGGACGGGAACGGGAGGTGAACGGGAAGGGAACGGGACAGGAACGGACGGGAACAGAACGGGAACGGAACGGGAACGGGAAGCTTAAAAATGACTGGTCGGAAGGTTCTCTAAGGATTTTTTCTAACACCCACGCGGACGAAGTCGCGGGCAGAAGCTAGTATCAAAATAAAGATGCTTTTCCCTCGATTTTCTCCTTTGCCGAGCCTGAGAAACATTATAAATCAAAAGGAATGTTTCATGAATTTAATGAAGCTTCGCCAAAATAAAACAACATTTGAACTATAACAGCTTTGTTCTTTAATATTTCAACCTCAGCAGTTTCTAACATATTTATAACTTGGATGTATTTGATAGGTATATCAAATATGGAATAAGCCTAATATTGGGGCCAAACAGAGAATTAATAGAATTTTATATGCCAGAGTCATTCAAGAAACATAGAATAATAAAATAAATATGATAAAACGGTTCGTGTAATTTTGGATGGTACAGAAATTCCAGTACACAAACCTGAAATTACTATTGCACAGAAGGCATCATGAGGCAACTATAAACACGGAAATTCACACTCAGTTGCTTTGTTAAAATTTAAATCATATGCTTCTTATCTGAAATAAAAAGATTACTTGTAAATCTTACACGAAATTTAAAGAAATGTAATGCTTGTTAGCAATTTTTTGTAAGTTGCTATAAACTTTCTTGCCTGTTGTTTTGGCTTTTCTTTTCCGTAATTCTTCTTTTATCTGAGCTAAAGTTAGCATAGAATAAATTGTTTTTCCGCAAAACCGAAAATAATATAATCTAAGAAAGTAAAATCACGTAATACACAGTCAAGACAATATAAGCTCAAACTGACAATGGGTCCAAAGACTGAAGCGACATCTGTAATTTTGCACTTTGCCTTCGCCTCCCCATTGTAAACTATGTTTACCTAGGCATCATCATCACACTCTCATTCAGAGATCGTTGTAAAAATTCATTTGGAATCGCAGAGTAATTAAGAAAGACATGACTGATCGAGTTATTTCAAATCTCGAAATTGAATTAACAGCAACCCACGATATATAATATTTTGGATCTACATTTCTGTATCTACTCGTAAGTACCTATTGAGACCCTCGGCTTCGCCTCGGGCCTCAAACTAAAACCTCTTATCTGTTCAACTTTCGCTCAAGATTCGTTTATCCGTTTACCTACACACAAAAACTCACTACGATGCCTAGCACGTGTACTGGAGATAATAGCGTCATCTCTTTTGCTCCTACAGTAATTGCTAACACTACTTTCTCTTTAGTTTTCACATAGTAAGCGACGTCACTTACTTGAATATGGACTTATGGAGACATTTCAGCGCAGTCACACTATGGTACCGCCGTGCCGCCGTATCAAACGATTTAAATCTTTGACTAGATCTGGAATCAGCACTTGCTTCACGCTATTCGCGTCATACCATCTGTTAACTTAGGTACTAGAACTAATTAATATCAATATTAAGGTTTAACATTTTTCATTATTTTTTAGCTTTAAAGCAAATAGACAATACAACTTATTTTAATGGTATGGTACAGGAATGAAACTTGTTTCCAAGTAAGTATAAATTTTATCATTACGGTTGACTTTTACTATGGCACCAAAAAATCTTTAGTGCCATCTAACGCCAGAAAAAAATCGTTAATTTTTTTTGGCTTCAGTGCAGTTGTAATTTTTTTTCACCAGGATAGATTTTTTGGTGCCTCAGGGCGACTTGCACGAAACTTTCTTAAATCTCGATTTTGTTAAAGCTAGATTTAGCTCTAAATTCGGCTTAACTTAAATCCCACCAGGGTTGTATTGCACATCCTAAATTACATTCGACTTAACTTAACCAAGATTTAGCTCATCATTCACTCGCCATTCATAGAAAACAAAAAAACAGATGGTTACAAAAAAGGTCAAGCAAGCAAATGGTTTGACAAACCATAAAAAAACGTAGGTATAAATAATGGGGTCGAAGTTTCATCCTTTGTTATTTGTTTTATAGTTAAAATTGCGGGCGAATTTTAGTAGGTATTTGGGAAATAACGAATAATTTTACTAGGGAGGAATGGTTGCACCGTGTTTACTTAGCTAACCGGAATCTTTTCAAGAATTCGTCATCTTGTAACATGTTAAATATAGGTATCACCTCCAATAAATAAAGACAGTTCGGGAGAAAAACAGGGTTTCTAAATATTGCATGATATCCTCGTCATTGTCTGATATAAAATTATGACCATTGTACGCTGACACAGCTAATAAATCCATTTTTACGTAATATCAGAGAGATCAACCAATAAATAATAACGTCATCTGACAATAAAATCGAGATTTAACAACTTTAAAATATCGTCTTCGTCAGATAGTAACGTAACTCATCATCGCTATCACTCAAATAACTCAGAAACATGCTCATTTCTCGCAATAATAATTCACAATATATAAAATCAACAAAATTCTACACCCACTTAAGCCAAGATTAGGAACTTAAACTGCCGACCACGCCGGTTTAAATTTAAATCTAGTTTAACTCTAAATCGACGCCATGCAATACGATAAGTTCACTCGTGCAAGCCGCCCTTAAGGCTCAATTACACTATACAATTTTAAGCAAGCGATTTTAAGACTGTCTTGAAAACGACTAAGAATGCGCGCATTTACACCACACAATTTCTAGCACGCTCGGCCGTGCTTACTGTCATAGTAAAAGAGAAGGCAGTAAGTCTCTAATGGCTTTTTCAATCAACGTAGTATTGGAGTTATTTACATTGTAGTATTTGTATTTGTTTTATTTTCTGTTTTAGTTCTTTAAGCACCTACCTAATACCAAATTCCTTTTCTTTAATCATTGTTTGTTAAGAGGTTAATTATAAATATTTTCAATTTGCAGTCGTCGTGTCAAATAAAATTGTAGGTACCTATCTCCTTACTTATATATTAATCAATCATTTTTTCAACTATTATCTACCTATTAGAAACCTACATAACATTAATATCTGACTAGGTTGAAAATTCGAAAGGCTCACGAATAGAAATATTTTACCTAGTAGGTATGAAGTAGTAGTAGGTATATTTACCTAGTATCATTTTATTTAAGTAGATAAAAACCTTTAATGTGTAGGTACTTACTTAATGCAAATTGCAAGAATCGTATCAAACAAAACAAGACTGTCGCTCTTATGAATAACTCGACGGACACACACGCCGCATCGCACCGCACCGCACACCAACGCGAAAGCGACGGCTCGCGCGCGGGCCGCGGCAGCGGCACCCGCCCGCCTCTCGGCGTGACCCACCCCGCGCCACGCCCGCCCACGGCGTCTGGCTCACAAGGTGCACATCGTCGTTGTTGTCGGTCGCGCACGTATCGACCTACCTAGATATCGCGTTATTATACGTTACACTATTTCCCAACAAAGTACTCGTCAAGACGATTCAAACGAGCCCAAACTCGATGGGGTTGCATGGTTTTATTATAGAGTTCCTATGGCCTTCTTTCGGCTCCATCATCAGATCCTTGGACACTAATTTCCATTAGAGTACTCAGTACTCGCCAAGACGATTCAAACGAGCCTAAAATCAATGGGGTAGCGTGGTTTTATTAAAGAGTTCCAGTGTCCTTCTTCCGGCTCCATCATCAGACCCTGGACACTATTTCCCAATAAAGCACTCGTCAAGACGATTCAAAGGAGCCCAAATTCAATGGGGTTGCACGATTTCAATATTAAGTTCCTATGGCATGGCCTTCCAGCTAAATCATCAGAGACTGGACCTCATCTCCCTTTAAAGTACTCATCAAGACGATTCTAACAAGCCCAAGCACGATGGGGTTGTATGGTTCCATTATAGAGTTCCTGTGGCCTTCTTCCGGTTCCATCATCAGATCAGCCTAATGATACCATAATATTTGCATTGCCTTCCATTTCTGACCTATGTTCAAAGTTTCAAGTCTCTAGCTCATCCGAAAGCTAGTTTAAATTGTTCGCAAACTTTGTGGAGAAACAAACAAACAAACACACAAACAAACGAGAAAGCAACCTAATAAAAGCGTGTTAAAAACAACCTACCTACCTATAAGTTTCAAGTCTCTAGCTCATCGGGAAGCTAGGTAGGTAGGTACTTACCTAGTATAAAATACTCTTTTCTAAAATTACGAACAAACAAATAAACGAACCTACTTATAAATATTAATAGTATAAATAAATAAATAAACAAGAAAACGTCCATATGAAAACGTGTTAAAAAACCAACATTCCTTTTTGAACTTATCTTGTACTGTGGCAGTATCGTCTATCTGTCGCGAGTCAGACAGAGTCTGTCTCTGTCTGTCACATTACCTCTACACGTTGACCTTGAGAACGCCTTTATGCCTTAGGTATAAAGTTGGTTTTTGTAGTACAACTGTTACGTCTGACGTGCCGTCGTATGTACAGTTAGACTGTCTTGAAATCGTGCGTGCATTTAGATGACACAATTTTAAGAATCTTATTACCGAGCGGGCTAGGCCGCACGATTTTAAGATTCTTACTGTCTTAGTCCGTTTACACCATGCTTAGTCTTGAAATCGCGTGCTTAAAATTGTGTAATGTAACTGAGCCTTTAGTAAAAGTCAGCCCTAATGATAATAAGAAACAAGTTTCATTCCTGTACCATACTTTTAAAAAAATTGGGCCAACCCGTCAAGGGAAAAGTTGCATTGTCTTTTCGTAAATAACAAATCGCCATAAATTTAGCAAAAAAATTTTTAGCTTTGAAATATACAATAATTTACAAACTTCAATCGTACTACGTATAAGTATAACCATTATCCCGCGCCGCGCGCGTCGCCCATTGTATCCCGACATTTCGCTACATAAAGGATAAGCTACAGCCCAGACCGTAAAAGTTAGGGACATATACTAATTTCTTAACGTAGCCCAACTCTATATCTCTAGGGGCTTTTTCATTTTTTCGATATCGCTTTTCGTTTTTGAGAAATTGACGATTTAGTGAGAAAAGACCCCGAAAAAGTGTGTCATTTTTCTACATTTATGCGATTTTCGAAAAAAGTTTTAGACTTTTTCAAAAAAAATTTTTACCATATTGTAGCCCTTGCCAAGAGGCATCTTTTGACATATATCACATTTACGTAGACCCAAAACTCACGAGACCAGGGCGATGTCTCACTTTTGCTGAAATTGGGTACCTTACTGAAGCGATCGAAAAAACATTTTCAATGTTAAAAATCGTTACGGATCCTCATTGTTTTTCAAGATGAAAGGTATACGGCCCTGCACGTAACTTGGCAAGATAAAAACGTGACAAAAGATGCGCAGTAGCTACAAACACCAAATTCGGCACATGTTTTGTCTCATCTTTGTCTTATACCCTACTAGCGGCCGCCCGCGACTTCGTCTGCGTGGAAAGTTTTTTTCTATCCCTCGGGAACAATACTGTTTTTCGGGATGAAAAGTACCCTATGTCCTTCTCTGTACTCCTGAGAACGTGTATGCAAAATTTAAAAAGGCGTAACAAACAAATAAACAAACAAACGGACTTTCGCAGGTTTCATTGAACATGCATTATATTAGTAACTTAAGTCGCTAGAATGCAAAGCTGTAAAACTAGCTAACTAACAGGACAATTATAGGGTTTCTGTCCATCAACGTACGTACACTGTTGTCACCCTATCTTAAAAATCTCATACAAATTTTATCATGGATTGCATCGTAAGTACTGCAGTGATTGGTTCCAGGTAAAGCTAGATCCTCAGTGACGGAAATTCTTTTTACTATTAAGTGGTTTACAACATTCGTGACGCTAAATTCACGTAAAGTGACGGTTTTGAATAAGGGCCACACAGCCTGATGGGTCGAAATATTGTTTTTGCTTTTTCTATTGATGTGTTGTTATGCGAACGGATTCAAAGTGTTGTATACTGTCACTTATCAAACGTGACGCTGCTAGACTGCTTTATATGACTCCAAATGGTATAATTGTCGATATTTTGACAAATGAAATTTGGGCCACACAGTTTCGTGTGGCCCTTGTTTGAACAACGATTTTATGAGATCTGTTCTGTTTTGAATGATGTTTGTGTGTTAAATCTTATTTATTTTTGCGTCACTGAGCATCTAGGGAGTGAAACTGGACTTTCGTTAGCTAGTTTTTGTTATTTTCAGCATCCATAATTTGCAGCGTCATTTCGTGAGGACCTTGTTCAATCGTAAATCATTCATAAAATCTAGCGTCACGTTTGTTCTGAATACTAAAATAAGAAATTGTTTATCCGTCACTGAAGGATTTTATAGCTCACAAGCCAGAAGGAGTAAGGTACCTACACACGAAATGACGAACATCAAAACACTTTTAACAGTTGACTGACAGCCGGCAGATATTTTTTTTTAATGCGCAATCACTTGTGCCAAAGAACAAATATACCCAGGGGAGACTTGTGCAATCGCTGACAAAGATGTCCGTTTCATTGATATGCTTTTGTTTTTTTCAATAATTAATTAAAGCTAAATGAAGGAGTAAAAAAATAATGTTGCTGCTGTTTTATGATTCTATTAACATAAAGTGTTTATAGATAACAGAACTATGTTTATACACTTTTGGGTCTCATGTGCCTGATGTCCTTTCGACAAACTAACGGCTACACACTCGAGTTATCAGATTTTCGCTATGACCTTCCTTTCTCAAGATCCAGGTAGAAAAGTCTCCACAGCGTATCCTCACATATCTCCTAAACGCAAGATCGACAAAATCTGGTTCTTGGTGACAAAATCCGACGAACTACCAGCTACACATACGAGTAATCAGAATTTCGCTACGACCTTCCGTTTTCGAGATCTGTGTTGTGTGGCCCAGCTGTAGACGTCTCTACAGCTGAGCCACACGTATCTCCTAAACGCAAGGACGACAAATTCTGGTTTTTGGCGACAAATTCCGACAAATTGTCGACTTCATCATGCATGGGCGTAGCCACGGTGGGGCAGGGTGGGGCGCTTGCCCTACCCTGGCTCTGACCTGTGAGGTACCTACCTAATCTTACCTAAGTAAGAAAATATAAAAATTACGCGGAATTAATGAGATAGGCCCGTAGCAATACAAAATATGCATGGAAAATGCATAGAAAAAAAATTCACCAGGGTGGACCGCGGGTATAGTTGCTAGTTACATATTATTTTAGACTGCTGCCCCGCCTTGAGCCCATGGCTGGCTACGCTCATGATCATGGCATAGTCAAAAAGTCAGATTTCCAACTTTTTTTGTGGCCCAGCTGTAGTCCGGCACGTCACAGAATGGTGGCGCTCGCTGCCAAGAAAGATTCACACATAAATGAAACAATTATTTTCCAGTCCGAATTTTATTATATTAAAGGCGGGCTTAACTCATATGTTTTAAAATAGTATTCCTAACATTACAATACATAATTACTATGTACAAAAATAAAATCAACACTTAACTTATATTTACTTAGAAATATTTACACAAAATGTGTAGCATGAAATTAACTATTTGCGTAAAACCTGAAATTAACTATTGAAGTGGCGTATTGTACATTCTGCAAGAGGTGGACATTTTGTGCGAATTTTATATTATGCTACGAAATATCATTAATTTCGTAAAATTTTTCAACTGTTGGACAATACGAGACTGTAATTATTATTATTAGCTATTAAATGTATGAATAGGTACTAAACACTGACGTCCATTATACAATAGACGTCAGTGGTACTAAAACAAAGAAAAAATATTTAAAAAAACTAGATATCTTCTCCGAATCTCCAGCAGATGGATCTTATTAGATCCAAGTCACAGTAAATGCAATATTAAGAGGCAATCTAAAATGTCTATAACACAAAGTTATGTCAATACCTATTATCATGAAAACTCAGTAAGTCACCGGTTAATTTTTGAGATACATTTATCATGAAAACTCAGTAAGTCACTGGTTATTTTTTGAGATACTTAGTAAAGGTATGATTCCTATCTCGGCAGCAAGCAGCAGTGCGCTCCAAATCCAGCCGAAATGTTAACATAAAAAGGCTCAATTTGAAGTGAGCGGAAAAGTGACGCGACCCCATAGCCATGCGGTCGCGACACTTCTCCGCTCACTTCAAATTGAGCCGCCTTTCATAACATGGTTAATTTGGAGTGCACTGCTGCGGCAGCACTGCTGCTTGCTGCCGAGATCGGAATCATACCTTAATGTTCTTCCGGACTAATCTTCGAATTTAATGGAATGGACGCCCGTGTCGATGGCGCCGCCGCGGTACGAGCCACGTTTCTTCTTGGTTTTTTCATGTTTGAATGACTTTCCGCGCGTGTGCTTCAAATCTGTATTCGCACGCTCACCCCATGAACCACGAGCTCCACTCTGTGAAAAATATTATCATTAGCTTACTTTGATTTCTTTAGAACAGGTTACACAATTTAAAAATAAATCTACAATTCATTTTAGACCTTTGATTGACAATTGAAGAAAAAATTTATTTTGTGGTTACCCAGTTTTCTGGTGACTGTACATTTATTGCTCAAAGTATTTTGCATTTAAATCTATGTTGCCATTTAAAAGATTTGGAAATTCTAGAGTGGTGTACGTACATGCATGATGACTATTGATACCCTACTACAAATTTATGTAAACTGTTTACGGTAAATGAAAACCATCAGATACACCGTTTTTGACAGAGCGATAGTTTTCGATGACGAATATAGTTTGCATAAACATGTAATGGGAGTACTGATAAAAGCTACCTTGGTTTACAAACTTACCATTTAATCAAATACGATTTTCTTGTTCTGGTTGTCGCCACTGTCGAAGCTTTTTCGGTCATTAAAGCTCTTATTGAATCCCCCTCGGTCTCCACCCCACGAATTTCTGTCTCCGCGTCCACCGCGGAAGCCCCCCCTGTCACCCCCCCGGCCGCCACGGTCGCCCCCCCGACCACCACGATCGAATCCACCCCGACCACCACGATCGAATCCACCGCGCCCACCACGATCGAATCCGCCGCGCCCACCACGGTCGAATCCACCGCGACCGCCACGATCGAAGCCACCGCGACCGCCCCTGCCCCCGCGCCCGCCTCTATCGTTGAATCCACCCCTTCCCCTGAATCCTCCCCTACCCCTGTCGTTGAATCCCCGCCCGCCCCGGTTAAACCCGCCGCGACCGCGGTTCTGCCAGTTCCCACTTTGATTTCCCTCGTCCTCTTCCCCGTTTTCATCAGCTTCATCTCCCTCCTATAGGAGAAATATAATTATGAAAACCAAGACAACCCTATGTAACATAACGATCTTTTGGATCACAAAGTAAATGCCCGAAATTACAAAGCCTTTTTAACCATAACATTATTAATGTTTAATTTTATTTTACATAGAGTTGCCTTGGCTTTCATAAAATTTTAGGGCATTTACCTTTGCGTCAAAAGAATTATCCTTAAGCCTAGGGTCCACTTTAACTTTTTCCGTTACAACACGGCGAAACGGAGAAGGCTTATTATCTGTTAGTCCAATATCTTTCTCATTTGGAGTAGAAACCATATTTGTTCCCTAAAGTAAAATAAAATATTAGTCATAATAAGATATCAATCCACCTCACTTCCATTTCCAAAAAATGCTAGTGTAATTTACAAAATGAGCTGTCTTCCTTTATATGTTCTTACAGAAGAAATGACAACATTCAATCAACTTGTCAATAATAATCAAAATCAAATACCTTTACAAAATTATTGTATGGTTTTTTAGCAGGTCCAGATCCAGAATCGCCTTCAGAAGCTTTCCTCTTCTTTCCAGATTGTGAACCATTCACCTAGAAGTTAATTAAGTTAGACATCACGTCAAGCTTACACTAATAATATCTAAATAGTAGATCATTAACAAGCCAAGTCAAAAGAGATCATTCAGAAAACTTTCATTAAATAACTTAATAAGGGCTGATTTTTCAATCCTCAGTTAACAGATATCAGAGATAATATTAACCAAATATAAAGTCATTCTAAAAATCTGACAAACAAAAGATTGTCAAACATCCCCCCCCCCTTCCCTGTTTCCACATTTGCCAATTTCCTTTTTCGCCAATTCCTAATTCGCCGATTATCCGTTTGATAGCGATTATACCACCAAATTGAAGGGGGTGTCCACAATCGCCAACTTCCTGTTTCGCCAACATCATCTAGGCATTGAAAAATCAGCCCAAAGTATATTTAATTTTGTATATCTCATACCTGATTTTCTGTGTTCTTTGCTTTCTTAGTGGATGGCGCATCACTATCATCACTGTCATCCGAGTCATCTTCTGCTTGCGCTTTTTTGGCAGGAGTTTTCTGTTTTGGAGTTTCATCTTCACTACTGTCATCTTCACTGTCTGATGTATCAGCTTTTTTAGCAACCGGTTTTGCTGGTGCCTTCGCTGGCTGTTGCTTTGCAGGGGTCTTTTGGGCAGGCTTCTCGTCTTCGCTGCTGTCGTCGCTATCATCCGATGAGTCTGCCTTAGCAGGAGCTTTGTTTGCCGGTTTCACTGGAGTTGCTTGTGGTTTTTGAACAGCTTTTTTAGGTTTTTCGTCATCACTGCTGTCGTCACTGTCATCTGATGAATCTTTCTTCTTGGCTGGGGTAGCTTTAACAGGTACTTTTGCAGGAGTAGGCTTAGCAGCTTGTTTTTGGGCAGGTTTTTCATCATCACTGCTATCATCACTATCATCAGAGGATGCTTGCTTTTTGGCTGGAGCTTTAGCAGGAGTAGGTTTAGCAGCTTGTTTTGGGGCAGGTTTTTCATCATCGCTGTCGTCACTGTCATCTGATGACTCTTGTTTCTTGGCAGGTGCTACTTTGACAGATGGTTTAGAAGGCGTTTTCTGTTGTGGCTTATTCTCTTCTCCACTACTATCACTATCAGAAGATGAAGCTGGTTTTTTTGCTTGTGTCTTAGCTGGAGTTTTGGCAGGGGTTGGTTGTGGTTTAGCAGCAGGTTTTTGAGCTGCCTTTGGTTTTTCATCTTCGCTGCTGTCACTATCATCTGATGATTCTTGCTTTTTCTTTTGTGCCGTAGGAGGTGCAACTTTAGGAGTAACTTTAGCAGGAGTTTTTGGTTTCTCATCCTCACTGCTATCATCAGATGAATCTTGTTTTTTAGCTATGGTAGGTTGCACCACTGGTTTAGCAGGGGTTTGCTTGGCAGCCACTTTTTGTTTAGGTTTATCATCTTCATCACTACTGTCACTATCAGATGATTCTTGTTTTTTGACAGGGGTCTTAGCAGGAGTTTTTGCTGGAGTGACCGGAGGTTTTGCACCTGCTTTTTGTTGAGGTTTAGGTGCTTCATCTTCACTACTATCATCAGAGGATTCTTTCTTATTATTTACTTTGGCTGGCAGTTTATTTTGTTGGGGTTTTACTGGTTGTTTTTTAGGTTTAGATGTTGCATTGTCATCGCTATCACTATCATCTGAAGAAGAATCTTTCTTTGCAACTGGTTTTTGTATGGGTTTCTGCTTGATCTAAAAAGTAAATTCAATATTAACTAACTGTTTGTTAAGATACCAATACTTCAGCAAGTTGAATATAATTCAGAGGTAGTGACGAAACTGATAATATTATCACAGATATCAAAACAAATTTTACATCATAATTTTTAGTTGTAATCGGGAAAGACATTAAAGGTTCTTACTTGTGCTGGTTTCTCATCTTCCGAACTGTCATCTGATGAAGATTGATTTTTCTTTGCAACAGGAAGTTTTCCATTGACTTGTGGCTGAGCTTTTTTAGGCTTTGTATCCTCATCACTTGAATCATCACTACTGAAAATAAAATGTATTTCTGAATAAATACCTACTCTATTTTTAATGGATCATTATTATTATTATTAATTTGTAAATAATTTTTAACATTTTGTCTCTGGTTAAAATTAACATGGTCTGTTTATTGTATTGTTTAAGCAGTGTTGGGCGTAATCAACTACTCCGATTTACTCTATACATAAAATTATTTAACTTGTTGAAGATTATCTACAACACTGATTTCAGTTTATAGAGCAGCATAACAAAGAGTACTTGCCTTGTTCTAAAATATTTCAACAATTGCAATGCTATTTTTAGGGTAAAAATTTAGTTATTTGGACTGCGAAGAGGGAGTGGCGCCTTAAAATTCTAACCTATTACGATCTACAGGGATAAGGCAGGTTTAATTCCAAACTAAATAGAAGTATAAAAAAGTTATTTTTGTTGTCTGATAAAAAACCACAAAATTTAAGGTTCACTCTGCTGCTGCGCTTTGCACTCGCCTTAAATTTCTACCTATCACGTGACCTACAGGAGTAAAATCATGCCGGTAACAGCTGTTAAAATCTCTCAACAACAGACAATAACAGTGAAACACAAAAATGCTACTGACAGCTGTATTAAAAAAGTCAATTAATCACTAATGAAACATGGAAAAAACCGAAACTTAAGTTTATTTTTCTCCAAAACTACAAGCTTTAGTTCGCAACATGACACTTTGCAAAAGGACTTCATTTACCTACCAAGACGTGGTTAAAGAGGATGGGCCATAACCACCACACAGGACCATTGCAAATTGGTGGGTGTTAACGACTGCAAATGCAGTTGGGACCAACGGCTTAACATGCCTCCTAAAGCATGGAGAAACACAAGATAATAAATTTTTGGTCACCCATACCATGACAGACCCTTGCTAAAGTTGCTTAATCTCTGCAATCGCAGGGCCAGGCACTAAACCACTGTGCTCTTCAAAAATATTAAAATGAATTTAATTTTACTGTTTTGGATGATATTATAATGATTTGGCTGAGAAAACTTTCTAACCTCAAAATTCCTCGGGTAAAAAAAATACAAAAGGTGTATTTACAGGACATACAACTAATAAAATGTGTAAATTGAAAAAACAACCGGACTCTCCAACCAAAACACCAAAGAAATAAAATAAAACCATACTACTTACCTAGAAGCACCTTTCTTTTGTGATGCTTTTCCCTGTTGCCTACTTTGTAGTAGAATTTCGGTAAGTCGCGATGGAGTTATTTTTATATTGCCACGTTTCTGAAAATTTAATTGAATATTATAAAATTGCGAACAGTGACAAAATATATCTAAATACATGGAATGAAATCAGTGGTAGTGACGAATTGAGTAAAATCACAGTAAATCAAGTACATAGTATCATCATAGTACCCTAAATATAAAATAAGTAGTTGTGAACTTTCGATAAATAGTTAAACCACCGCAAAGTCGATTACTAAAAAAACACGTGTGGCCTAAAATACCACACGTGGTCTTCGGTGGCCGAATACGTACCGCTTTTGTCTTCTCCAAAAAGCTTTGTGCAAGTGATTTATCAAAGCTTTGAATAAACTGGTGCACTACTTTAATAGCTTCCGCTTGAATATCAGCAGGTACTTCCATCTTTATAGATTTATCATGAAAATCTGCTTATTTTTAGAGACGCCACAACCACCACGCACGAAACCCACCGAAAAATTAAAATGACATTTTATTTCTTTTTTCTGATTATCGTATTGGGTGCATTCCCGCAGGCCTACCGCTGAGCCATTGATCACCATAGAGCATATGATAGACAGTGACAAGAAATGCCATGGAAAATGGAATGTTAAATATTTTACTTCCCTCGGTTCAAATCATAAACTTAATATTCCACTGGAATAGACGAACAGAGTTCGCTTGGCTGCGTAACCTAAAGTGACATGAGCCTGTGTTTGTAAATTTGTAAACGTGTGCGTGAATTTCAGAGATGCACTGAAGTCCATTTTAGGTTGTCGATAACCATAATGTATTATTGCTTTAACTTAGAATAAATACACCTAGAAGCCATGTCCTTGTATGCAAAGTGAGGCAACTTAATTATACTGAGCCAAAATGGCTCAGTTCTAATCGTAACTAAAATCCAATAATATAATATTTAATCTCTTTAAGGTAGGGAAATTGAAACTGTTTTGTACTTATGAGGTATGATTATTTAATAATGGACAATAAAAATCTGAAAACGGCGCCATTTTGGCTGTTTTTTAGGGTTCCGTAGCCTAAATGGCAAAAAACGGAACCCTTATAGATTCGTCATGTCTGTCTGTCTGTCTGTCCGTCCGTATGTCACAGCCACTTTATTCCGAAAGTATCAGGATTACACAGTTGAAAATTAGTAGGTAGATGTATTCTGTTAACCGCTTAACGAATTTAACATAAAAATAAAAAAAATAAAAGATAAGGGGGGGCTCCCCATACATGGAACTGAAACTGAAAATTTTTTTTTCTTCAAAACAATACGTGTGGGGGGTGTCTATAGATAGGTCTTTAAAAATGGCATTGAGGTTCCTAAGACGATTTTTTTTCAAAGTCAACCGTTTGAAAGATAAATACTGCCAAAGTGGTAAAATGTGTGTCCCCCCCCCCTCTAACTTTTGAATAAGAGAGTGAAAAATCTGAAAAAAATATATGCTGTAGATCTTAATAAAAACTTTCAACGAAAATTGGTTTGAACGAAATATAATAATTAGTTTTTGAGATATAGAACATTTTCGAAAACCGCAAATATAACTTTGTCATTCATACCAACACTGTGAAAAACAAAGTTATTTTTGCAGACGAAAAATAATAGTGGTATGAAATATCGTATGGTATAAGGTTACTACGGAACCCTACGGCGCGTGGTCCGACACGCACTTGGCCGGTTTTTTTTTGCCTCACTTTAGACAGCGCGCTTTGTAGGGAATTATCGTTCTAGGTGTTATTATTCTAAGTGCTTTAATAAATAAAACACAAACAAGATTTTGAATAATTTTATTTAAATAATTTCCTTAGGTCTCCTTTGAGGCTCCATGCTGATTTATTTATGACATTTATCCAGTTTAACTTAATCACTGGATTTACAGGAAACCTGGAAATATTGTTAAATTAGTACTTAAGTAGGTATAATTAACCATTTGAAAACTGTCGGTTTAAAGCAGCTTTAAATAAAACTATCACTGTCTTATTCAGAGATGTTTCACAAAACTGGGTTGCAAGTCTGTTCTAACAAAACCTGGTTTAATGTTTGTAAACCAATGACAATGCACCTTTTAATCCTTAAACGGTGGGACTAAACGTTAAACTGTCACTCTGAATACGATTTGCGCTAAAATGACGTTAGTTCGCAGTCTAAAGCCATGTTAACTTTGGCCCTAGTTTAACGAACGCACTCTGAATAGGACAGTCAGTGTTCACAAACACAAACGAATTAATATTGGAAATCATCGACATGAGTGTCGATATCGATAATTTTTAATCATTGATCAAAAATTATCGATATTGACACTCACTCTACGTCATATTTTCTCAAGTTCACGGACATAATATCTTTTTATCTAACACATAATGTTAATAGGCGGTTAATAGCATGATATTAGTGTATTACTTAGTGTGTTTGGGAATATATTCAACTAAAATATGAAATATGAAAATGGTACTTGTACCATCATATTTACCTGTGAAATAAGTATTTCTTTGGGTTATTGTCGTAAGTAACATTACAATTCAACACAGAACACGACACCATTATTGATTTATGTAGTTATAAGAGCCAAATCAACCCGCCCCCGGACCGCCTTAGGCCCTGCGCTGCCTTGAGCGGGATCCCGGCGCGGGTGTCCGCTCCGGGTGCTATTTCCTTTATTTTCATAGAGCAGCGCTGCGTGTGGCGGATTGCCCGCCGCACGTGGCGCGGGCGGCGAGCACGCTCGCGGGTCCCGCGCGACGGGTCACGCGAGCGGGGCTGTTTCTTGTATATTCATAGAGCAGCGCTGTGTGTCCGAGCCCGCGCCGGGCTATTTGTCCGCGACAGAGCACGGCGCGGGTCCCCGCGACGGGCTGTTTGTCCGCGACGGAGCACGGCGCGGGCCCCCACGACGGGCTCCCGCACCGTGTACCCGCGCCGGGACCCGCTCAACGCAGCGGAGGGCCTAACTCTCTCGCTTTGACTCTGGCTTTGGTTT
Source organism: Agriphila tristella (assembly GCA_928269145.1). NCBI lineage: Eukaryota > Metazoa > Arthropoda > Insecta > Lepidoptera > Crambidae > Agriphila > Agriphila tristella. Next base: position 19,781,894 of record OV743436.1, on the reverse strand, counting down.
ATGACGTCAGTGCACTGTCCGTCCTTGTCATCGTGTTATGATATGACAAGGATGGATAGAGCATAGCTATCGCTCTGGCTTGAGTTAGGCGGTAGGGCCCCAGATCGCGATCAAAATAACAAAACAATCGTGTGGACGCTTTTCACCAAGATGATAAAAGATGATAAATGAAGTCAAACTAGGTTCTGCTGTCATTTTTTTTCAACTCTTTCTCGCACATCGCACAAGCCGTAAGAAACGGTTTCTCACTCGCACCATTGTCCGTCTACTTGAGCGTAGCGAAAAAAATTCTAATGTACGATTCAAACAGAACGGCCGGAATCGGCCCGCATCGGAACGGATGCGTACGGATACGTCGGCAGCCGAACGCAGCCGTCGGCATGCGTACGGATCCGTACGCATCCGTCGGCATGCGTTCGTATTCGTTAGTACGTTCTTATAGGAGGACCGCATTGCAGTCTGCTTGCCCGCGTTGACGTAATTTTAATATTATACGAGCAAAATGGTAGATTTAGATGTGGTGTTACTGGCTGCTGCATTGGAAGAAGAAAATAATAATATAATTAATGAAAGAAAAAGGAAAACGAGAAATTGTGTTGATGATTTGTGGCAGAAAAGGTGTAAGGTAAGTAATGCCACTTGTTTTAAATATGTATTTTTTACTACGTTATTATTAGGCCGCTTCCTTGTTTCTTTATTTATGTTTGTGCTGCAAACGATTTCATACTAGCGTCCTGATGAGCTAGAGACTGACATACATCGTGAAATTTTAATCATTTGGTTCCCGCCATGGGATGGTTGTACTAATGCTTAAAAGCAACTTTTATCATGGGGCCTACTCTGATATCGCGAAAAAAAAATTTACTGTTCCATACAAAAACGCAATACCTACTCGACTTCAGAACTCGACTCGAGTTCAGAAGCAGGCCCTAAACAAAATTGCTTAAATCGGTACCATGACCGTCTTTTAGGTGAACGGTTTAAAGATTGTTTTAACTCAAGGTGAACGGTTAGTTTGTCTCTGGTATGCTTTGTCACAGATCACTAAGGAAGTGTCTATTCATCGGGGCGCCTCGACGAATAGTATTTTTCTCTATCTAGCGGTGCGCACCGTTGAGTAGCACTTTCTCTAGGGATTGGCTATAGGCCGGTGCCTCGGGTTCGATTATCCCCGCGGGAAGTAACATCTTTGAGTTGGTTGTTTCTAGTTTGGTTTGGACATTGCAGGCTGATCACCTGATTGTGCGATAAGAGAATTAATGATCCGTGCTTCGGCTGTAGATCCTGCGCCTGACCTCTCCTGTCTTGTCGGTCGTCCTGCCGTCCTATCGGAATTATAGAGTGAAGGAAAAGAGAGTGCAAACACTTTTCTCTCAAATCTCAATTAAACTGGATCTAAATCTCTAAACACAAACCAAAACTACGCACTGCACTAACAAATGTGCTAAAACCACAGCCAAAGATGATTACCTACTATACCCGCAAATGCGCACTATGGAACCTTGTCATATTAACATCTACGTTTACGTCATCCGCAACAAAAAATTAGGTACCTACATGTAACAATAAAATTATAATAGATATTTTTTTATTAATATTAGTTACTAGCGGCCGCTCGCGACTTCGTCTGTGTGGACAGTTTTTTTGCTATCCCTAGGGAACTGTACGTTTTTTCGGGATGAAAGGTACCTTATGTCCTTTTCTGCACCCCTGACAACGTGAATGCAAAATTTCATGATGATCGGTTCAGTAGTTACGACGTGAAGGCGTAACAAACAAATAAACAAACGGACTTTCGCATTTATAATATTAGTAAGGATTGAATTATTAATTTTAAGATAGGGTCTAGGTATAAAAAATCTACAATTTTATTTTCGTTTTTTTGGTTTAAAAATGGCTGCCAGGTTCATTAGCAATTTGCGGGGATAGTATTACAAGGTGTTTTCGAAATCGCAAAAAAGAAAACAGCTTTTTCATACAAAAATTAATAACGAAAATATCAAAATGTAATGTATGAAACAACTGATTTTTTTTCGCGATTTCAGAGTTGGTCCCATAGTAAAAGTTGTTCAGTTTGATGATCCCTATCTACCATATTCGGCTTTATAAGGCTTTTACCAAACACTTTGTATTATAAAAAGCGGCACCACATCAATAAAATAACACTAACGGTTAAATTGAATATAACGAGAAACAACAACTCAAAGATGTTGCTTCCCGCGGCGGGGATCGAATCCACGACCTCTGGATCGAGAGAACAACACTCTAACCACTAGCCTAAGAGGCATTTACACAATTATTACTACCTATTTGAATAGTTTAACTTACGATTACGACAACTAAAAAGGAGGCGCACCGGCATATAGCCAATCCCTAGAGAAAGCGCTATTCAGTGGTGCGCACCGCTAGATAGAGAAAAATACTATTCGTCGAGGCGCCCCGATGAATAGACACTTCCTATTTTTTTATTATACAGAATCCATGTTAATTATTTTTTTCTTTTTTGAAAATGGGTAGGTATATTTTTTATTTTAATTTTTGAATATGGGTATCTAATTAAAGACCTTGATTAGCACATTCCAAAATTCTATAATTTTTCACTAAAATCAAATAAAAAAATATTTTTTTCAATTTTTGAATATGGATATCAAATGAAAGGCCTTGATGAGCACATTCCAAAATTATATAATTTTTCACTAAAATCGAATAAAAAAAGGTTTTTTTTTCAATTTTTGGATATGGGTATCAAATGAAAGGCCTTGATGAGCACATTCCAAAATAATATAATTTTTCACTAAAATCGAATAAAAAAAGGTTTTTTTTTCAATTTTTGGATATGGGTATCAAATGAAAGGCCTTGATCAGTACATTTCAAAATAATATAATTTGTCACTAAAATTTAATAAGACTTTTTTTCAGTTTTTTTAATATGTGTATCAAATTTCAAATGAAAGGCCTTGATGAGCACATTCCAAAATTCCATAATTTGTCACTAAAATCTTTTAGAATGTGCTCATCAAGGCCTTTCATTTGATACACATATTAATAAAACTGAAAAAAAAAATATATATAAATTTTGTGACAAATTATATAATTTTGGAATGTACTCATCAAGGCCTTTCATTTGATACCCATATTAAAAAATTGAAAAAAAAAATCTTATCTTTTAGTGACAAATTATATAATTTTGGAATGTGCTCATCAAGGCCTTTCATTTGATACCCATGTTCAAAAATTGAAAAAGAAAATTTTTTTCTCAGATTTTAGTAACAAATTATTTAATTTTGGAATGAGCTCATCCAGACCTTTTATTTGATACCCATATTAAAAAAAATGAAAAAAAAAATTAAATTTAACAAATTATATTATTTTGGGATGTGCTCATCAAGGCCTTTCATTTGATATCATAATAATAATAAAATCTTTGATTTTTGTATTCTATTTGTTTATATCAAAACTCCATAATAACACTAATTTCCGGAATAAAATCTTGTATTCGTATCGTATTTACAGAAAATTGAACATGCTGTATAGCGTATAGGATAGTAGTTTGGACAAACAAGCACTAAACTTGCATATCAATTTAGAGCACTATCTCCATGTCATTGTGCTCAATCTCCATATACAAAATTTTGTTTTCGACATTTAGTCCAACCTCCATTAATAAGTGAAATTTAGTCAGTACTATAATTAATATTTTCAATTGCTATTTGAATATTCATCTAAAGAAATACTACATGTCTCTAATTCAAGAAAGATTTTGATAAATTTCAAATTATAGCGATAACTAACTAAAAAAAACGTCTCCTGTAAAATTTGCTCAATGGTCGATTGGCCATTCAAGCACTAGAGCGGCGATTTAACAGTGAATTATGTAACTTGATAAAGGCAACGCGACGACTTCCTTGTTGTTGAATATCACTAAAATAAAAAGAAATGATGAGAGATGAGACCCCATAAATAAGTACCTAAATTGCATTACATTTTATGATATTATGAATAATAATAATCAAATAAAGAAGAAAATGATTTGTATTATATCGATGTAATTAACAAACTAATGGTGTGAAATGATATTGAAAAAAAAATATAACTTTAATTTGTTTTATTGACTTGCGACATTTTATTAGAGCACGTACCTAGTAAATCGCACTTAAAAATAAATATGAAGTTGTGATACTTTATTTGCAATGTTCTCATTAAAAAAACTAGTAAGTGTCCGTTATTTTTTTTTCATCAATTTAGAACGTTGCGGCAGACAGAGATATACTATCCCCGCCAATTGGTAATGCGCAAGAACCTTGTCACATTAACATCCACATCGACGTGATCCGCAACTAAAAATGCCATGAAATAAGAAAATTCTTCATAGGTAATCTAATATAATTATTATTTATTGAATTATTATTTTCAGTAAGATAGGGTCTAGGTATATTAAAAATTTACAAATTGTTTTTTGTTATTGAGGTTAAAACATGGCCGCCAGGCGCATTATCAATTGGTGGGGATAATAAGCGATAAATTGGGTGCATTCTGCCAGACAAATCTCTGAGTCATCAAACGCCATAAAGTACATTTTAACCATGAAAAGTAAAATATTGAATATTCTAAACAAATTACTTTCCATGGTTAACATGGCGATCGATGACTCAAGAGATTTGTCTTACAGAATGCACCCAACGATTTGTATAGGCTAGCTCGTTTTCGCATCGTCTACACAGCATTAGTGATCGGAAGTGTCTATTCATCGGGGCGCCTCGACGAATAGTATTTTTCTCTATCTAGCGGTGCGCACCACTGAATAGCGCTTTCTCTAGGGATTGGCTATATGCCGGTGCGCCTCCTTTTTAGTTGTCGTAATCGTAAGTTAAACTATTCAAATAGGTAGTAATAATTGTGTAAATGCCTCTTAGGCTAGTGGTTAGAGTGTTGTTCTCTCGATCCAGAGGTCGTGGATTCGATCCCCGCCGCGGGAAGCAACATCTTTGAGTTGTTGTTTCTCGTTATATTCAATTTAACCGTTAGTGTTATTTTATTGATGTGGTGCCGCTTTTTATAATACAAAGTGTTTGGTAAAAGCCTTATAAAGCCGAATATGGTAGATAGGGATCATCAAACTGAACAACTTTTACTATGGGACCAACTCTGAAATCGCGAAAAAAAATCAGTTGTTTCATACATTACATTTTGATATTTTCGTTATTAATTTTTGTATGAAAAAGCTGTTTTCTTTTTTGCGATTTCGAAAACACCTTGTAATACTATCCCCGCAAATTGCTAATGAACCTGGCAGCCATTTTTAAACCAAAAAAACGAAAATAAAATTGTAGATTTTTTATACCTAGACCCTATCTTAAAATTAATAATTCAATCCTTACTAATATTATAAATGCGAAAGTCCGTTTGTTTATTTGTTTGTTACGCCTTCACGTCGTAACTACTGAACCGATCATCATGAAATTTTGCATTCACGTTGTCAGGGGTGCAGAAAAGGACATAAGGTACCTTTCATCCCGAAAAAACGTACAGTTCCCTAGGGATAGCAAAAAAACTGTCCACACAGACGAAGTCGCGAGCGGCCGCTAGTAACTAATATTAATAAAAAAATATCTATTATAATTTTATTGTTACATGTAGGTACCTAATTTTTTGTTGCGGATGACGTAAACGTAGATGTTAATATGACAAGGTTCCATAGTGCGCATTTGCGGGTATAGTAGGTAATCATCTTTGGCTGTGGTTTTAGCACATTTGTTAGTGCAGTGCGTAGTTTTGGTTTGTGTTTAGAGATTTAGATCCAGTTTAATTGAGATTTGAGAGAAAAGTGTTTGCACTCTCTTTTCCTTCACTCTATAATTCCGATAGGACGGCAGGACGACCGACAAGACAGGAGAGGTCAGGCGCAGGATCTACAGCCGAAGCACGGATCATTAATTCTCTTATCGCACAATCAGGTGATCAGCCTGCAATGTCCAAACCAAACTAGAAACAACCAACTCAAAGATGTTACTTCCCGCGGGGATAATCGAACCCGAGGCACCGGCCTATAGCCAATCCCTAGAGAAAGTGCTACTCAACGGTGCGCACCGCTAGATAGAGAAAAATACTATTCGTCGAGGCGCCCCGATGAATAGACACTTCCAAAAAAATAACAAGTTTATTTTACGAAGTATAATCACGTGTGTGGCTGTTTACCTGACGACCTTTGTCCTAAAGTCTGAACTTAGACGAAGATTTTACTTTATGCTCTAGAGTATGACAAGCGATTTTATGCAGCCTATACACAACATCAAGACGAACTTTACGAGCATGAGAAGTGAAAAGGTTTATTATTTATTCCAACACTTACAGTACAAAAATAGGTAGGTACTTATTGAGAACAAATTTCATCACGACAGAATTCTCCATTTAAGGTATTCGGGTAAAAAGTAGCACGCAAAGTAGCACCATAATGACTTAAGTGTGAAAAAGTAACAGTCATCCTGTATATCACAGATAAAGTAACTTCGAACACTAAAACAAAAGAATATCAATAAAATGCTAACATACCTTTCAAAATCCAATTCGCTCAATTAATAACCGTTGTTCCTGACATTTTAAAGCACATTAATGTATTAAAAAACAATTAAATTGTTAAATTTATCGTAGAAATACTGCTAACTCTAAAACGAAACAAACAACAAGCAAACAAAATGGCGTTGCGTGGCCTCGGAATACTTGACCGTGATTGGACAATTGATGGAGATTGGGCAAACAAGAACGGAGATTTATATTTGAATACGTTCATTTGAACAAAATTTGGAGTTTGACTAAACAAGCACTAAAAACAGTTTTTATATGGGAGATTGGATATTTTATTTTTGCTATTAGTGTAAGTTTTATTCAAAAAAAACTTAAAAATAATAATATTGTATAGCGTGTAATCAGGGTTGCTATAGTTTGAAATAAAAAAGTCAATTTTGGTAAAATTGGTCAGTTGGCCATTCAAGCACTAGGGCAGCGAAATAATAAACATTAAAAGAAATTCATCTTAAAATTCTCACACCAAACTTATCTAAATACACTAAACAATTTTGAAAAAGCTGATCACGTAGGAACTTTTTATGAATTGCTTTATTTGACATTACAGACGCTATAAAACAGCTCCCAAACTGTCAAACCGTGCGTCGTGGTACGCTTCGTCCATACATAAAAAATGGTGAACGGTTTAAGAGCGTGTATTAAAGCAGGCCCTCCGCAGGCCTGCTAAATCGAGGTCATGGTACGAAAAAGTAATGCCATTCAGTATAAGTCCTGCTATAAGAGCTCATAGTAAGGCCCCTGGGGGCTTACCATCAGCAAATAAAAAACCGTTCAGTTCAAAAGTAAGCCTATAACAAGACTGCTTAAGGCCTGCTTTAGAACTTACCTTTGAGGTCATAGTACGAAAAAGTAAGGCAGTTCAATATACGTCCTGCTATAAGAGCTCATAGTAAAGCCCCTGACCTTATCCCGGCGTATTAAATTATTATTGCGCTTATAGGCACCGATAAGCGCCGGTCCATTTTAGTATAGCGAAAATATAATATAATACGCCGGGATAAGGTCAATTTTAGTATTGCGAAATAAACCAGCACCAGCTACCAGCTTTCTCTCTGTATACGGACTTAGGCCCCTGAATCGGTACGCTTGTTATCGTGGTCAACGGTGAAATTAATTATATTGAATCGGAATGCACCCATAGTAAGGCCTCATTTCTATGCACAGACTACTATTAGTTTGATTTGACATATTTACTCTTTGCCTATATTTGTTCTGTGCTCTTTGCTTTACTACGTAATCTGTGTTTGACATCAGCACTTCAGCAGCATCCGAATCCGACCGAAAAGGAAAAACTATTGATATTTTTCTTTTCGTGTTGTTTAGATCGGTTGAAAATTCAAGTTTTTAGCACGTATCTTATAATACAGAAATAGGTTGTCTTTTTTCGCATTAAAATTTATACAACGAGCCTACGGTGTTAGTATGGAGACGTGACAATATTTTTGTTGTCTGTTTGAGCTGTCGAAATGGTGTGCGATCACGACCGTATTTAGTTTATTACGTGCGCTCTTTTGAGCATTCAATCGAGACAGAATCACAATGCCAGTGCAACAGATAAATGTGAAAAACTCCTCTGATATTGAGAGTTGGGAATGGGGTGGTGGATGTGGCAGGGAGGCGGTGCGCGCAGAGTCTGGGAGCAGCCGCACCTCCTGCAGCAACTCCAGTGGAGATATTTGCCGTATTTGTCACTGCGAGAGTGAAACACACAACCCTTTACTTGCTCCATGCTATTGTTCAGGTATAAATTGTTCTTTCCTTCTATCTTTTATTTCTCTTTATTCTCAGTGGTTCTTATCTTTCTTTCTTCTTATAACTTGCTTGTGAGTGTTGACTTTTTGGAATGTATATGATTTTTTAATAATCATGTGAAGAATCATTGGTAAAGTTATTAGTAGTTGTTAATGTGTTAGTACTGTGAAGAAAAAAAATCTTTGTTTTAAAAATATTTAAGCAGCTTTATAACAATACTTATCGGTTTTAATTGATTGCCCATTGTTCAATGAGGAAAATATGATGTTGGTGGTGTATGTAATACTCTGGATTTATTTAGTAAATTTCCTCCATCCTTATGTTTATGTAATGAATGATATATTTGAGTACAGAGGTTATTTTGATTGTGTACATCATAATTATCAATCATAATATTTCCTGAACATGATAACGTAATCTAACAACAAGATACCTACATAGAATATGAAAACAATATAATAAAATTGGGATATGATGTGTGTACTAAATGTCCTCATGCGAAACTATTTTCAATCAACTTTTCATAAAATTTTAATTGAATATTATTTACACATGTTTACTTTTTAAGTGATTTTATGTAGAGTTTATATATTTTATTAGCTACCCGCCCTCGCTTCGCTTAGGTGTAATGTGGAATTTGATACCACGTATTATACATAATAATATAAACCTTCCTCTTGAATCACTCTATCTATTGAAAAAATCAAAATCTGTTGCATAGTTTTAAAGATCTAAGCATATATAGAGACAGACAGCGGGAAGCAACTTTTTTTTATACTATGTTATATTATAAAAAATAAAATAATTGAAATTCAAATGCCTGTAACTGTGTTTTCTTTCTCTTACAATATGTTTATTTCCAGGAAGCCTAAAGTATGTCCATCAAAGTTGCCTACAGCAATGGTTAACGGCATCAGAAACAAGATCCTGTGAACTATGCAAGTTCAACTTCATCATGCATACTAAGATTAAACCTTTTAATGAGGTATGAATTTTTTTACTTTTCTACTTTGTTTGTACATATAGTAAATATGTATTACTTATGGTTTATCTCAAATATTCTTCATAACATTACAACACAATAATTTAATGAGTAGTTGCCATATCTATTTCTTTGTAATATTCTTGAGACTTTCTTTTGTCATGAAAAAAAAAGTCACAGTTAAAGTAGTTACACATCATCATTCACTTTGCAACATTAGTACTGGATAAGAGAACTGGAAAGAACAGAAAGATAGTTTTAGTAGTTATTTTTCTGGTATATTATAATTATACAAAATAATTATATGCACCGCACCCTGAGAATGAAAGTGACTCATTCTGACTTTAATTACCAGATTTAAAGTGTCTCATTATGACTTAAATCACAATGGGCATGATTTCTGCCGTAAAAAACAAAATATAAACTTTTTATTTTAGAGGCTTATTTTGAAATGAGTCACTTTCATCCTGAGGGTGCATGGTGGATGTACAATTTCAGATACCTTGTAAGTTGCATCCACTATATATAGGTATCAATATTTTTGGCTTTTATGACACTGTTAAATGCACTTGTGCAAACATAATGTTGAGCAGTTTTCATTGATAACAATATACCTAATATTGTTATATCTATAAATATAATAAAACAGAAGATTCTAAATGTTTGTGCACAAATAACTCGAAAACCACTAAACGAATTTTGATGGGATTTTCACAGTTCGGTAGCATGGGGTCCAACTTAAAATATAAGCTATGTTTCATCTAATTCAGGTGGGTAGAACCTGGGAAACAGCTTGAATTCTCCGTAGTACTAGCTTTCATAGACTAAGAAGATTGTTTAAACTGGTCTCCTTATTGTTATATCACGGGCAAAAAGGATACCTACCTGGGGATTTTTCCATTGTCTATGCCACGGTAAAGAAATTCCTCTACCGTGTCCATGCTAAGTCGCGGGCAGAGGCTATCCAGAATAAAATTACAGCTCCCGAGGGATAGCAAAAAACTTTCCACGTAGACGAAGTCGCGGGCGACCGCAAGTTATATTATAATATACAAATAAAGTGTTAAAAATAATCATCAAAATGATAATATTTTCACAACTGCTGTGTAAAGTCTGTCTATCCTTACTTGTCTTCAATCTTCACCCAATTCTTTATTGTGTGTGAAATAACCATTTATATAATTTATTTCGTAATCAGGTTTTCCACACATAGATTACGAAATAAATTGTTAATAATAAATAACAAATAAAGTTACTAACATATTTTTAATTAACGACTTAAGTATAAAAAACGTATAACAACTGTCAAAAACTGTTTACTAAATAAGACAAATAAAGATGGACAGACTTTAAATGTTTTATCATTTACTAGCTAATGCCCGCGACTTCGTACGCGTGGACTTTATGACTTCGGCGTATGCATATAAATGAACTAATGTTACATAAAAAAATACTTGTAGCAATGCTATGGTTCTGGTCCAGACCAGTCAGGTGTTCCAGATCTTCGATTTTTATACCTCAACAAAAAATGCTCATCAGTTTTTTTTTCAGTAAATTTTTATTTTCTGCTTTTTAGTTAACGAGCTAAAGCTAAAAATATACCATCTCCTATCGGAGCACTCGTCAAGACGATTCAAACGAGCCCAAACTCGATGGGGTTGCATGGTTTTATTACAGAGTCCCAGTGACCTTCTTCCGGCTCCATTATCAGACCCTGGAAACTATTTCCTAACAAAGTACTCGTCAATATGATTCAAACGAGCCCAAACTCGATGGGGTTGCATGATTTCAATATTGAGTTCCTATGGCATGGCCTTTCAGCTTCATCATCAGACCCTGGACCTTGTCTCCCATTAGAGTACTCGTCAAGACGATGCTAACGAGCCCAAACACGATGGGGTTGTATGGTTTCATCATAGAGTTTCTATGGCCTTCCTCCAGCTCCATCATCAAATCCTCGGACACTATTTCCCATTAAGACGATTCAAACGAGTCCAATCCTGATGGGGTAACGTGGTTTTATTAAACAGTTCCTGTGTCCTTCCTCCGGCCTTATGGCTCCATCATCAGACCCTGGAAACTATTTCCCAACAAAGAACTCGTCAAGACGATTCAAACGAGCCCAAATTTGATGGGGTTGCACGGTTTTAATATTGAGTTCCTATGGCATGGCCTTTCGGCTTCATCATCAGACCCTGGACCTCGTCTCCCATTAGAGTACTCGTCAAGACGATGCTAACGAGCCCAAACACGATGGGTTTGTATGGTTTCATCATTGAGTTCCTGTGGCCTTCTTCTGGCTTCATCATCAGCTCAATAACACCATAATATTGCATTGCCTTCTAGTTCTGACCAATGTTCAAAGTTTCAAGTCTCTAGCTCATCTGGAAGCTAGGATAAAATCGTTCGCAATCTTTGTGGAGAAACACACAAACAAACAAACGCGAAAGCAACCTAATAAAAAACAGACAGACAAACAGACACACCTTTTTTTTTATTCTTACTCTATTACTATGTCTCAATCGCCCCAAATATTTGTTTTTGAAATATATGTAATGTACAGACACACTTTTTTTACTCTTTTATTATATGTAAGGATTATAGCTAGCAAAATGTTCAGAAATGCAGTAATGCTTCAGAAGCTTTATAACTTTTTATGACTTTCAAAATTTCTAGAATTTCAGGCATCAATACAATACAAATAAGTGGTTGTATTCAGTGCAGTATCCACACAGTACGGTGACATACACATACCTCAACGCCGCCAATGGCAATGTTGCGAGTACTTAGATGTTTCCTTTTTTTATATAATTGACCTGCCCCTAGAATGACCACCGAAACATGATATATTTTTATATCACATGTATTGGTTGTATTGTATGTTTGTTATAAAGAGCACAGTGTTATTGAACTTTTCAATGGTATTTGGTTACGAAGTAATTTACCAACGAGTGGAAGTTGAAATACGCATGCAAGCAATTTTACGAAGCTTATGATTTATGTCCATTAGGTTTGAGCAGCCACGCCAGCCTTTAAAGCACAGCTTACACCATTATTTAGCAGCAAAGTAGGTTATTTTGCAGTATAAATCCTGGATTTAGCAGTGAAATATATCATGAGACGAGATATATCAATGCAAAGGTGGTGGTCAGACTGAGGAGTCTAAACGTCAGGATTGAGGAGCCACTCTGAAACTTGCTAAGTACCAGTTGAATATTTTTGAAAATATGTAATGCATAATTTAGCAGCAAAAGTGTATAGTACTTGGTAAAAAATTGAGCTCTATAGTGCTGGAGTTCTATAAAATAAGTATGGCTCATCAATCATAATTCGTCATAATGATCATTTCGCACGTGGTATGTTTGATGTATGCAGTATATTGCATATAAACAACTAACTGTACCTACCTGAGCAGAGATAACAACGAAATCAAAAATCAAGACACGAAAAGCAGTTTCTGCTAAATACATCTGTACAATTCAGCACTGTATCTCTTTCGGCATTTCTACTATGCTTTCGGTGACTGAAATACAATACTTTTAGATATTCGTTAAGAATTTGCTGTGAAGGGTAACCATATTATTTGAATGAAACCAGGACAAGTCGTTTTTTTTTTAATTTATTTTGACATCAATATTAGTTTAGGTACGCAGGTTTTCCTTCCACGTCGAATCCAACTCGGGTGGGCAGCATTCGGAAAGCTTCTAAAAATCTTCGCGTCCGACTTACCTCAGTGTCTCAAGTTGCCAGTGCCAGTGATGACTTACGGCAGTGAAACGTGGTCGCTAACTATGGGGGGTCTCATAAGGAGGCTCAAGGTCACCAAGCGTGCCATGGAGAGAGCCATGCTCGGCGTTTCCCTTCGCGATCGAATCAGAAACGAGGAGATCCGCAGGAGAATTAAAGTAACCGACATCGCTCGAAGGATTGTTCAGCTGAAGTGGCAATGGGCGGGACACCGACCGCGCACCGGACGACGCTCCGTGGGTAGGCCCCCGACAAGGTGGACCGACGATCTGGGGGCTATTGCATAACAAATTACAAGCTAATATTATTAGTGAATTTCTATGGAAAATCACTAATAATATTAGTTTGTATTTTGTTATGCAATAGGCCCCTGGTGAAGCTTGCGGGAAGCCACTGGATGCGGGCAGCGCAGGACCGATCGTCGTGGAGATCCTTAGGGGAGGCTTATACCCTGCAGTGGTTGTCGTGCGGCTGATATGATGATGATGATGCTTCATCATCATTGGTTTAAGTAATTTAACAGTCGATGTTGCAATAAGTTAAAGAATGAATGAATATTACACTCCTTTTTTAGACAATCGTGCAAAAACTAAACTATAACTAATGTTTTTTCTTGAAATACATAACTTTGAAGTAACCAAGTACTATACTATATAGGTACATTTGCTGCTAAATGATGCATTAATTTTCAAAAATATTCAACTGGTACTTAGCGAGTTCACGGGTGGCTCCTCAATCCTGATGTTTAAACTGAGGAGCCTCTTTTGCATTGCACTTTTGATATATCTCATCTCGTGATATATTTTGCTTTTAAATCCAGGATTTGTGCTGCAAAATAATCTACTTTGCTGCTAAATAATGGTGTGAGCTGCGCTTTAAAGGCTGGCGTGGCTCCTCAATGATTTAGCATTGATTAGGAAGCGTAGACGTGCGCGCAAAACGTTGACGTGATTCATCATGTGTGACTTGCCCGTGTAAGGCCACAATCTATAAACAATGTTTCATAGTTTCTATTCTCAACTCTTAGGCTGGCCCCAGACCTACCGGTTTCATTTCTTTGCTTTGCTGTTCTACCTTGCTTGAAAGACCGCCAGCCAACCAGGGTAATTTTCAATCTATCGCATTTTGGGACTAGACCAAATTGGCAAGATAGCCATTAGTTTGGTGTTATCAAATATCATCGCCTGGATTGCGATGTAGGAAGCTTTTAGGAGATATGCAACCGTGAACATGGACTCCGATCATTAAAAATAAATTGATCGCTTATTTATACAAGATGTTTGGTAAAGCCTTATAAAGCTGAATATGGTAGATAAGGACCATAAAACTGAACAACTTTTACTATGGGACCAAATCTGAAATCGCGAAAAAAATGAGCTGTTTCATACATTTTCATAATTTATTTATTAATTTTTATATGAAACAGCAGTTTTTTTTAAAACTAAAACTAAAACTTCGCATTGCAGCCCAGACGACGATATTTGATAACACCAAACTAATGGCTATCTTGCCAATGTGGTCTGGTCAAAATATGCGAGAGATTGAAAATGAGCCTCTTGGCCGGCGGTCCATGGTAGAACAGCAAAGCAAAGAAATGAAACCGGTAGGTCTGGGGCCAGCCTTATATTAGCAAGAAATATTCACAGCTGTGAAGATTTGTTCAGCTGGCAATGTTGTTGACTATTTAAATTATATTTGCTTACACCAGAAATTATCAGTCCCCAAGCAGAAAAAACTAAACAAAATGACGTCAGTGGATATCACCTATCCCAGTACTTCCCAATTAGTTCCGCGAGGTTGCTTGCATCAAGATTTCGATTCGTTGATGTTCACACCAATGCGGCATTTAAAAAGGACTTAAACTTAAAAAACTTTAGTTTAGACCTTTCAAAGACTAGAAAATGGAAAACAGTGTCCTCCGATGAAAACTGTCCAATATTGTGATGTCCTAATTTATGCCACACTTGGAAGAGAATATTGCAATATCCTCTCACGAGAGGCATTTTGCCGTGGACTATTATGGGCTGTGTGTGATGATGATGATGTTACGTAGATATCGTTATTTGAATCCTAAATCATATAGTAAACCAAAGTAAGTCGTAGAAAGAAATACAGTTGAATCACAGAATAAATAATAGTACAAGTGTTGAACTAAAGATTTGAGTTCAGATACTTGGTGGTCGAGTTTGGAAGTTGAACAACCTCTAAATAACTATAATAATAACATATCTGTATATTTATATGATGATCAATGGTTTTATCTCAATAAAGTTTTAAATTGTGATATGCATGTAACGCAGCGCAGGAATCATATAAACAAACAATTTGTGTACTTGTCCTGTTATTATTTTTAAACTATTATCCATCCATAATATCATTCTTATACTTACTTGTGTATGTACGTCGCTAAGCGAAAATTGCTGCGAATTCCGTCTGTCTGTATCCTCAGAGCAAATAAAACTGTCAGAAGCTGTTTACTAAATAGGGTATGCTATGATAACTCATAGCATACCTATGTCTTTAAAAAAAAAACATTAATTTTCACTAATAATTTTTCGTAATCTATGTGTGGAAAACCATTTGTTGTATTTTTGTCTTTTTTTCAATAAAGAGTTGGGGGAAGATTGTTTACCAAATAAGGGGGGCGTCCATTAATTACGTGAGGTATTTAGGGTGGGAGGGGATCAACCCGAATCTCACCCAATCTCACGTGGGGGAGAGAGCGGAGGGGGTCTCTGCACACATATTCTTTTTCTGCAGAGTATCGCGAGAAAAATCTCACGAGGGGGGGTCGAATAATCGCCAAAATCACCTCACCCCCCTAAGAAAGAAAGGATAAACGCAGACTATACATTGGTGTATGATGACTTGTTCCAGTGGCGGTTGCTGGAGATGTCGGGCGTGGAGCGGCGGCGGCTGTGCTGCGCCGTGCTGTTCCACTGCGTGGCGGCGCTGTGCGTCATGTGGTCGCTCTTCGTGCTCATCGAGCGCGCCGTCGAGGAGGTCAACCGCGGGATGATAGGTGAGCATTAACCTTATGTTGTTTTTATCCACAGCTGGTTAGTGCCTGGCCCGCGTTCCCCTACTCAGGGGATTTGGGGAACTGGGTGAAATGGTTCCGATTAGGGAGGGTGATCACCCGTCCGGCTTTGCTGGCGTCCAACCTTCAAATAATAATACTAGTGCCGTTCATCTCACCAGATGTTAAGTGATGATAAGGACTAAGTTAGTAGAAGCCCACTACGTCTGGAATCCTTAACCATAGACAATTAAGTATTATGCATTCGTGCGATTCTAAAATAAGTAGTAAAATAACATGATCGGCAATCGTAAACTAACTTAAAATACCTAATTTAAAATAGTAAATATTAAACACTAATTGAATATCTACATTTTAATCAGCATGTCCGTCTTATCGTCACAAGATTCGAACGTGTGATTTTGTCGTCTTAGTCACGGAGTTGTGTTTACAATAATGATGTGAACACACGGAGTGCTTACGCAACAAATTTTGCTAAACAATACAATTGCAAGGAAATGGATTCTTTATGGTCTGCAATTTTCCAGTACTTACTTGCATAAAGAAGTCACATTTTAGCAAGTTACTATGGATAGAGTATAGGTATCGGTGCAATACTTTTAATCTTTTTTTAATATGCTCAAAAGAAAGTAGGGGTGGTAGGGGCCATTGTTATGATTTTCCATACAAAAGAGCAAACTTCTGAAAGGTATTTTTCTGATAAATCCAATCTGATTTTATTCGAATTTGATATTGTTTTAAAGCTGTAATAGTCAACTTGCGAACTATACTGTATATACAGGGTTATTTGTAAAACACCAACAACCTCGCAGGAGAAGATTACTAACATCATAAACAACAATATTTTTTTCGAGAAAACAGTAAAAAAATAGATTTTTTTTTGGAAAATTTCAGACATTTTATGGAAAAATTTCTGAACAGCTGATCGAGTTTTGTATGAAAAGTCGATTTTTTTTGGCTATTTTTGGAAAAGTCGTAGAACAAATGTTGTTGTTTATGATGTTAGTAATCTACTCCTGCGAGGTTGTTGGTGTTTTACAAATAACCCTGTTTACTATATCTTCTATTCGCCGTGTATCCGTTAGAATTGAAAATGTTATATTTCGCGTATTTTTGTATGAAACTACAATTTCTCTCTGTTCTAACTGACACACGGCAAATTAATTATGCAGTAAATTAAGTCCGCAAGTTGACTATTACAGCTTTTCTAAATAAAATAAAATTTAAATAAAATTTCAGAAAACCATATACCTAGTGTTCCCTAACTTAGTAGAATTACTTGATAGCAAAATGCGCTTTGAAACAAATCTTTATGTTATGTTAATGTATTAAAATGACATTTAATTTTGTCAATGATTTAGGGACTTTTTACAAGTTCCGGATTGTAGTCCCGTGTGCTCAATAAAAAATACGGCGTTTGGTGATCGAGGGATATCTTTTGGCAGGGTGAACCTTCTGACCCCTTAGATCATTTTAAGAAAGGGAGCCATCTTGGATTTTTTTGGGAGGTTATGATATAACACAATCTTTTTTAGTATAAAATTCGAAAAAAAAAAATTTAAACCTATCGTGAGGGATATTTAATGGAAGGGATTTTTGAGCTGATTCTAAATACAAACTTAAAAATAAATCAGAAAAACATTTTTCAAACAACCTAGTCCATGTTATTACAAAAGATTTTTAAACACTGTTTAACTAAACACCTGTTTAGATTTAATGCTGTCTCTGTCAAATAATATTGTTAAAAAGGGACAGCATCACATTTAAACAGGTGTTTAGTTTACACTAGACTACTAGTATGTTTGGAAAATGTTTTTCTGTTTTTTTTAAACCAACAGCCAGCTGCAATATTGTAATATTGTATATTCGAAAGCCCACACGATGGGTTTTGAAAATTAAAATGATCTAAGTGCGTCCGCTGCTTTAGGCTAAGTTCATATGAACGCGCGGTGCCGCGCGTCGCCGCGCGGTAGGAGCATTCACATGATAGCGTGCACGCGCGGCAGTCTGGCATCAAAATCACTGAGAATGGACGCGGAGGAAGCAATTTGTTTATGGATTTATTTATTTATACAAAGTTATTTTAACAATGAAATGCAACTTATTTGTAGGTAGATTAAACTTGCCCAAGGTTTTCTTTTTTTCTTCAAAATCATTATTATAGGAGAAAAATAAAACTAATTCTTCCCAAGACCTTATCTTTAATTATTTCTTTGAACAGTCCTTGGAGTTAAGATTCCAAATGGCATTTCTTTTTTGGACTTCGTAGATAAGCAAATCGATAGAAATTTCTTCTTCGATAGGTACTCATTTTTCTAACTAAATGGATCCGTTCGTCTCAAACCGCGCGGCTCAACTGAACGGGTCAATCCAGGTTTGTAGATCTTGAACCGCGCGGCTGTGGCGCGGTACAAGATCTTGCGCGCGGTGCACGGCGCGCCGCGCGGTAATGTAAACGATATAATACAGTTTAGTATGATCTTGTACCGCGTGGTTGGCATTGCCGCGCGGCACCGCGCGGTCATATGAACTTAGCCTTATAGTTGGGGAATTAGTGGCAGAAGGTCAAAATTTGTCATTAGATGAATTCACTTGGCACATATGTACCTTGGGTAACACTGAGCTGATTCAGCCCGGTAGCCATCAGCCCCTCCTTGGCAGGTAGGGGGGGGTGGCATTTAAAGTTTCACACCGCCGCACTTCAGAAAAAAAGTCATATCTCCTTCAATATACCTACCACCTCGAGTGTGATATCATTTTATGATGAATCAAGGATGAGGAATTCATTTTTTAAACTTTAAATGTACAATGTCATAGAAAAAAGGTAAAATATTGACGATAGTTTAAAAATAAGTTTGCTATTTTTTTATTCAACAGTCAGTATCTATTAAAAATAATCATTTTGTGCAATGAAAGAAAATATTATCTTAAAGTACATTTATTCAGCTTTTTAAAAATATATACTTTATATATAGTTATCTTTGAATGTCTATCTGAAAAAAAATCGAACATGGTATGCGACGCTGTTTCCAAACATCCGCGATTGAAAGTTAAGTTGGTTTTTTCATACAAAATGTATAGAGTACAAACTTAACTTTGCGTTCGGCTGCCGTTTATGGTCTTACGATCTTATAGTCTCTTTTAACTATTTTATGTTTTGATGCATATTTAGTTCTTTTTGTAGCAGGCATGAGGAATTTATTTTTGGGACATTTAATGTATAGTTTCATTGAAAAAAAAAATATGTTGACCAAAGTGTCAAAAATCGGTTTACAATTGTTTTTGTTCAACAGTCGGGTATCTTTTAAAATGCTAATTTTATGCAAAGAAAAAAATACCACCTTAAAGGACATTTATTCAGCTTTAAACTAATACAAACTTTATATATAGTTATCATACAATTTCCATCTGAAAAAAAATCTAACATGGTATGCGACGGTGTTTCCAGATGTCTGCGATTGCAAGTTAAGTTGGTTTTTTCATACAACATGTATGGAATACAAACTTAACTTTGCGTTCGACTGCCGCTTATGTTCTTACGGTCATAAAGTCTCTCTCAACTATCTTACGGTCTGATACATACTTAGATCTTTTTGTGAGAGTCATAAAGACTATATAAAAAAATTGACAGACTTGATCTATGTATAAGAAAGTCATAAAACGACGAAGCGTCGTGACGTCAAAAAATTAGATCTGAGAACGGTCAGGGAGGAAAATGTCTTACCACATTAAAACTAAAGTGCAAAAATTTTTAAAGTTTTAATAGGTAGGTTCCTTAAGGACCTAGGCATATAAATATACCGTAGAAATTAAAATATTTTCCATTGAGTATTTTTTGTACACTCGTGAGCAGAAAAATTAAATCACAGACCAATTTTCGAACAAACGGGGTAAACCTACAGCTTTGGTTCTCTGCCCAGGATTGAACGAGGTGTGTGCTGATGATGGCAAATTAAAGAATGAATGACGGAGGCTCATTATGCTAAAAAAACCTAACAGATTAGATGAGCGGTTTAGCTCAGGGTTGAACTTAAAAAAATATCAAATGAAAATTAAGAAGTATGGAAAATGTAACACTAAAAGCTCCAGACGGTCTCTAGTGTAAACGACTCTTCTGATCTGTTGGGTTTCTTAAGCGATCTTGACTTCCTCCATTCACTCTTTGGATAACCATCATCAGACCACACCTTGTTCAATCCCTGACGAAGAACAAAAGCTTCAAAGTTACCTCGTTTATATGAAAATTGGACTGTGATTAGGGTTGCGTTCCTGGGTTCCCATTTCTGGGAATTACCGGGATGTTTTTTAAACCCGATCCCGAAAAATATGCACCAGGATACCCGGAACGACGGGAGTTTATATTGCGGTTAAAAGTTTAATAACTATTATATTATTTAAGCGTTTCGTTTTACATTTAAACAAGAAAATATCAATGACATTGTGACCGTAAATTGTAGCAGAGGGAAAAAACAAAAGCTTTTAGAGACAACTAATACGACAAGTATTAAAAGACCCTTGACTAAGCCAGGACCTCCATATTCTGCCCACCATCAGGATAGTTTTTGTATACCTGGGAAATCAAAAGCAATGAAGATATTGAAGGTAAAAGTAAAAGAAAATTAAATATTTTTATTTAAATATATAAACGTTCTTTTTAATTTTTGTCCATAAATCATTATCAATATTTTAAGTATTTCGTAACAAACGAATGCTTGCAGTGTTTTATTTAACACCACAAAAGAAAATCATTAACAAAATTATTTTTTAATTCTCTTATTTTGATATACAGGGTGTTACAAAAAAAACTCATAATTCCGAATTCGGTAGAAGGGACCATCAAACTAAACAACTTCTTCTATGGTACCAAAATGTCGAAAATACCCGATTCCTGGGAATTCCCGGGAATTGCAAAATGTATATGAAAATGAAAGGGTGTCATTATTGTACCAAAAATAAAAAACACATCTTAGATTTATCATATTTTAATTGAAAAAAACAACTTATAGGTACCTAGGTACTTAACTTATTAATTGTAGACGCTTCGCTTGGAAACAGCGTCGCATACCATGTTCGATTTTTTTTCAGATATACATTGAACGATAACTATACATAAAGTATATATTTTTCAAAAGCTGAATAAATGTACAATTAGATAAAAAAAAATTTCATTGCAAAAAATTTGTATTTTTACAGATACTGACTGTTGAATAAAAAAATAGCAATTTTTTTTTGAAACTATCGTCAATATTTTACCTTTTTTCTATGACACTGTACATTAAAAGTTTTAAACATGAATTCATCATCTCTAATTCATTATAAAATGATATCACACTCGAGGTGGTAGGTATATTGAAGGAGATATGATTTTTTTTCTGAAGTGCGGCGGCGTGAAACTTTAAATGCCACCCCTCCCTACCTGCCAAGGGGTGGCTGATGGCTACCGGGCTAAATCAGCTCAGTTTTACCTAAGCTACATATGTTCCAAGTGAATTCATCTAATGACAAATTTTGACCTCGCCATACATGAGTGCCAGTACTGACTGGACTATTAAGCGTGATCCCGTCGCGGGTACACGGGGCGGGGGAATATAGATTGCTGGTTTTCTGACGCGCAGATGCAGTGCATGAGTAAGCTCTAATCTATGTCGCCCTGCGCCGGGATGCGTATTTCCTCAACCGTATTGAATTCGTCCCCTCCTAGAGACGAATACGATACGGTTTTGGATATCAAAATATGCCCCATAAGAGTATCGATTTCGGCTCCATCAGTACAGTAGCCAAAGGATATCCCTCGATCACCAAACGCCGTATATTGCACTTTTATGTCGTGAGCAAATGCTACTATTGCGCCTAGCTGCGGGTTTAATTCAAATATTGAAAAAAGATAATATGGAACAGTTGTATTAAACTATTTGACAGGCGCGTGTTACTGCCCCATATCTTCCAACCTGTGTAACTGCCCCTAAGTGTGCCTAAGGCCTTTTTCTGATTTATTGGAGCAACGTCAGCATGCTCGGTGGACGCGGTACTGAAATCTTATCGAGCGCCTATTTCATTAGAGCGTTCCTGATTAGCTCGGTATGCACGGGAGTGGCAGCGGAGAGATATGTTTTAACTGTAACCAAAAGTTCAGCGGTAGAATGAAGAATAACAGCGATATTTGTTTAGTGAAAGTCCAATAGCTTATGAGACCACATGAACAACTGTGAAGATATTTTCGCGATATCACTTAAAACAGAAAAGTTATGGTCTAGTCTAGATTCTAGGACACTGTTATTTTGTGTTGTCGAATGATGTAATTGTGCATACAGGTGAACCTTACGTCGTACGTAATAAGCACACATTTCAGTGCACTTGGCGTTTTCTTTAAACCTTTATAACTTCAAAACTACTCGCTTGATTTAAATGAAACAAAAACATGTGTATTGTTATACATTTAGGTCATAAAGTTTCAAGTGATAACAGACCCAGTGACATTGTGCATTGTCGGCGCCGTACTTTCGGTAGATGTGTCGTTAAAGTTAGTGCTTTGTTACAGCGTGGCCGTTCTGGACGAAGCTAGTGGTGGTGGCCGTGGGGTTCACGGGCGGCGCCGTGTTCATGTACATACAGTGTCGGCAGTACATGCATCTATGTAACCGCTGGCGGGCACACAACAGGTACACTTCGCGACATCTATACTTTACTGGCTGACCCAACAGACGTTGTCCTGTCTTAGTAATGAATATTGAATTCGAATTGGTATAATTAATGAAAAGTTGGGTTCAGAGATATTAGTAGGTCCCGTTCCCTTTCCTGTTCCCGTATTTATTTCTTATGTTAGTCTATCCAAACTTACCAATTTAATATTAGGCGTGATGGCTCTGAACTAACCGTGATGAGCAATAAGAAATTTAGTTTTTTAGTTTAGATCCTTTTTGTAAGAAATAATACATTAATAATTTTACATGTATTTCCGCAATAAAATAACTCCGACCAAAGCATCTGTTTAAATACATCCTCTTTGACGATATTTGCAGCACGCATTCTTTCAATTCTATGTCAAACGTCATTTATGGTTACATTAAAAAAGTTTATATTTTCCAAAATAATTATTCTTATTCTAAATTACTAGATGCAAAAGCACTAAACTTAAGAATCGCCTAAGTCTTTTCTTATCTACAACTCGACCAAGATAACTAGGCGAATGACATCTACATGACGGCTAAGTTTATGACACCATATTAATTTGGTCGTGTTGTAGTTAGGAAAAGACTTAGGCGATCCTTAAGTTTAGTGCAATCGGGCGTTAGAGTCATAACATAAGGTTACATTAAAAAAGTTTACAGGTAAAGTGGAGCAGAAGCGAGCGATCCTGACGGGCTGCACTTCTCGTGCTTAGTACCTGCCACTCTAAATAAATCTCTCTTTCTTAACACCATTTATCAGAATTTGATTTAAGGCCGCCGGTAACGATTAATCGATCCAACGGTGGATCGAAGAGGAAAAAAAATATCTTTCGATCCACCGGTGGAGCCTCGTCGGTGGATCGTAGAGGAATGAGGGGCTTTTATGACAAAAATAATTTTATATGGTGGTTAAGTATTCTTTAAGATTAATTAATTGAAGATTAATGGACCACGCCGATATGTGTTTAAAAATTTATTCACAGGGATCGTTATTTTGAAATTAATAGTAGATTTTCTATTGTTATCCGGTCGCCGGAGACCGCTCGGGCGTCGATGAAGCGGTAAATAACATTATTTTATCGTTATAATACCGTAAAAATAACTCAATCCTTGTTTTTCCATCAGGATATTGTTGATCCAAAACGCGCCGGAGAAGCTTCCGATGGGGTCACCTCCGACGCGGCGGCGGCGCGAGCGCAGCGCGCGCGGGCAGGTGGTGGCCAGCGTGGAGCCCGCGCCGCCGCCCGCCGCCTTCCACGAGGAGGACGAGAGCGGGGGCTTCGACACCTACCGCCCCAACCCGCATCGCCGCCTGTCTGCGCTCGCTAGCGGTATGTACGTGTGGTCCATAACGCGGGCAGGTGGGGGCCAGCGTGGAGCCCGCGCCGCCGCCCGCCGCCTTCCACGAGGAGGACGAGAGCGGGGGCTTCGACACCTACCGCCCCAACCCGCATCGCCGCCTGTCTGCGCTCGCTAGCGGTATGTACGTGTGGTCCATAACGCGGGCAGGTGGGGGCCAGCGTGGAGCCCGCGCCGCCGCCCGCCGCCTTCCACGAGGAGGACGAGAGCGGGGGCTTCGACACCTACCGCCCCAACCCGCATCGCCGCCTGTCTGCGCTCGCTAGAGGTATGTACGTGTGGTCCATAACGCGGGCAGGTGGTGGCCAGCGTGGAGCCCGCGCCGCCGCCCGCCGCCTTCCACGAGGAGGACGAGAGCGGGGGCTTCGACACCTACCGCCCCAACCCGCATCGCCGCCTGTCTGCGCTCGCTAGCGGTATGTACGTGTGGTCCATAACGCGGGCAGGTGGGGGCCAGCGTGGAGCCCGCGCCGCCGCCCGCCGCCTTCCACGAGGAGGACGAGAGCGGGGGCTTCGACACCTACCGCCCCAACCCGCATCGCCGCCTGTCTGCGCTCGCTAGCGGTATGTACGTGTGGTCCATAACGCGGGCAGGTGGTGGCCAGCGTGGAGCCCGCGCCGCCGCCCGCCGCCTTCCACGAGGAGGACGAGAGCGGGGGCTTCGACACCTACCGCCCCAACCCGCATCGCCGCCTGTCTGCGCTCGCTAGCGGTATGTACGTGTGGTCCATAACGCGGGCAGGTGGGGGCCAGCGTGGAGCCCGCGCCGCCGCCCGCCGCCTTCCACGAGGAGGACGAGAGCGGGGGCTTCGACACCTACCGCCCCAACCCGCATCGCCGCCTGTCTGCGCTCGCTAGCGGTATGTACGTGTGGTCCATAACGCGGGCAGGTGGGGGCCAGCGTGGAGCCCGCGCCGCCGCCCGCCGCCTTCCACGAGGAGGACGAGAGCGGGGGCTTCGACACCTACCGCCCCAACCCGCATCGCCGCCTGTCTGCGCTCGCTAGCGGTATAGCTGATCTGTGTAAACTTATAATATTGATGGTCAACTTTTTTCGCGTTGATTGTTATCATGAGTGGAGCCACCCCATTGCGGGAACCAAATCATTAAAATTTCAGCGTTTATAAATATAAAGGATATCATCCACGTTTCATACATTTTTGGTCCAAATATGAAAGTGCCGGCCAAAAGACAAAAGTGCTTTATTCTGAAAGATTTTGTCCATTCGAGCATTTTTATTATGGCACCGAAACTGTAGCACCGCTTCACATTTGTGTCAAAATGTATTAAAAGAGAGACTTTTTGAACTCAATTAAAATCAAGTACAGCGTTGCTACAGCTTCGGTGCCATAATAGAAATGCTTAGGTGGACAAAATCTATCAGAATAAAGCACTTTTGCTTTTTGGCCGGCACTTTCACATTTGGACCAAAATGGATAATGTCCTTAAATTAAAAGACTAATGCCCATGTAGGGGCTGCTCCGTTAAATGATACGACTTGGTGATGGTAAAAATGGTATATTGGAACAACCCTTAAAATAACTATTAACTAATGATTTATGGTAGTGAGTACGCGCGACTTGGTAGCTTGGTAAATGCGAACTGATTTATGCAATACAATTTCGTGCAATTGTGTAATTGAGGTCAACATAAAAGTGATGATGCGGGGAAAAGTGCATTGTACGACGCTAGCTCGTACATATTCCCGGGCGGGAAAATAGGGAATTGGTGAAGTAAAAGTAATGGTTCAAATGAGTCACGGTAGGTATGATAAAACAAGGTGAATAACAATTTTTTCACTTAAAACTAATGAATGTGACTTGAAAGTGCCAGGGTAGTGCGAAATGTCTTAGCTTAGATTTAACTTAAACACCCGAGTTCGAAATATGAAATACCGAACGAAGTACAGGTGACGTGTTTTTATTTTGTTTTGGTAACCGCGCACTTTCATTTATTTCACTATACTGATTGCCCATGGTAACACTATCACTACACTGAGCACTGACGCTGGAACGGGGCAGTGGCGCCGGTAGCGGCTCAGGCCGCTCCGCCGCTGCTGCTCCTGCCCCCGCTGCCGCCGCCGCTGGCCGGCGCCGCCGCCGGCACCGACGATACACGAACGCTGCTACGCCAACCGTCACTATCGCGAACATTACGTATATGGCAGTATAATGGTGTATATCATGATAGGACACCTTTTCTGCGAGCATCTCGCTGTTTTTCATGGTTTCCAGCTGATCTCTTAAATGTTGTATCTGAATATTACTGATAACGCTGTCAGAGTCGTTGGTATGAATAGAAGGGTCAGGTAGGGAGATGTTTATCATTTGATTGATAGGTGAAATCTCTGAGGCAGGTGTAAGATCTGGAGTAATGCTCAACTTGTTCATCGCTTGTCTGTGTGCGTATACTATAAAATCAGCTGTTTTGATAATGCACTCTTGATCTACATTAAATAGGCCAGCGCGGGTCAGTGGCACGCCGGTAACCCGATCCTCACAAAGTAGTTGCAAATGGCACTGATTACAACAGGAAAAGAAATATGTATTTAATTTATTCAATTCTATCCAATTGTTTTCGCAAATACTTGTGATAGTAATGCATTTTCTTGAATTTGGTAGTTTTTTACACAGGCTCTGATCATCTTTAATGACATAAATGGGATGTTTGAGACGACATAAGGATAGCTTGGAGTCCTTTTGTATACACGACTTTAAATTCCTTTCTGATAGTGGTATAAAAGCGTCTTTCTTGATATTTAACGCAGCGTACTCGGATATAGGTACTACCGTAGTTTGTTTATTGTTATTATCTGTTATATAAGGAATCGAAATAAGTCTCAATAGCTCAAACATATCTCTGCCGATAAGCGGTATTTTAATTTCAAATATTACGTAATTTCCTGATATTCTTCCTCGAACTTCTAGTAGGTTGTAAATCTCGTAGAAATCGTAGCTATCGACTGGTAACGATAAATCTTTCGGAAGCTGTCTTGATATGGTATTAAGCTCTTCTTTCAGTTGATTTGGAGTTAATAAGTGGAAGTTGAATTTTCCATGATAAACATTGGTAAGGGTATTTATTAATGTCTGTTGTATATTTTGTAGGTTTGATAAGATGTTGTTCGTTAGCATAGCCGTACTCAAGAATTCACTAACTATGGAAACGTTCTGTAATTGGCTTTTAAACTGATTCAAACCATGTTCTAATAAATAAATTTTCTTGTTCACAATTTTGTGGTGATTGTCTATGATAACTTCTGTTCGTTTTAGAAGGTTAAGCTCAGACTCCACGACAGAGGTTTGGTTACGCCATAGTAATGCAAGATGCTTCTGATTCTCTCTCAGTAAGTTGATGTCTTGCTCATACTTCTCAGCAAATCGCGAATCGAGAACTCCAAACAAGCTGTTAGCGATATTGCCTACACCGTCGAGAAGTCCGCGCCGACGTCGATGGCGCGTGCCATTAGGTGTCGAATTAATGGATAGAATATTATTATAATATTGCAGTTCGGCGAACTCGTGTTGCAGCTGTAACATGATGCCGTCGCAGTGTGATCGCTCATTGATGTTGGTGCATAAACGGTCTAAGTAGTTAATATATTTTGATAGAGCTTTATTGCCTTCGTTATAAGGAGTAGTATCTTGGTAGACTACTAGGCGCCAGTCATCCCGTATCAAGTGCATATTTGTTATGGTATCGAAATAAATACTATTGTTTTGAAGTGGAGTGATATTGTAAGCGCCTTGAGTCGTTGTGATAATGGTCATAAAAAACAATAAAAGTGCCAAAGCCATTGACTTAAATGAATATTGTTTTGGTTTTCTTGATATGATAGTCGAATGGCATACCTTTCTTTCCTTCTCCTTTTCAGGGGGGAAAGGGGGGGTCGACTCATTGGGTTCAGGGGCTTGGTTTTCGCTGACTACGGGCAAAACTGAGATTTTGACAATCGGGCGTTTGATGATACCTGATTTGGTTTTCAAGGTAACAACCCTGACGAATCCATCGCCTCCAGGGTGTAATGATATAACCCGGCCTAAGGCCCACTTTCCGGGAGGTAGATTTTCGTCTCTGATGGTAACGATGTCGTTTATTTTAACGTTTCTCTGTGGTTTCCTCCATTTGCTTCTTGCAGCTAAAAGTGTCAAATACTCGTTCCGCCAACGTGCCCAAAGGTCTCTTAATATGTTTTGTGTTAGGGTCCATCTCGTCCTTAAATCTGTTTCGGTTTCACAGATGTTCAAAGCCGGACCGCTTGCTAAGAAATGAGATGGTGTTAGCACGTCCAAATCTTGAGGATCTTCAGTGACAGGGCAGAGTGGCCTTGAATTCAGGCATCCTTCTAACTGTGCGAGGAGAGTACTGTACTCTTCAAAGGTGAGTTTTTGCTCACCGATGACTCTTCTGAGATGGTGCTTGAGGCTTTTGACAGCCGCCTCCCACAGGCCGCCTGCTGATGGCCATGCTGGAGCATTGAAATGCCACTCAATACCCATGTTAGTTACTTCAGACAAGAAATCTCCGTTAAAGGTAGCTTGTTGGTGCTCATACTCTTGCTGAAGTACATTATTGGCTCCTACAAAGTTGGTACCTTGGTCGCTGTAGATGTGCCCTGGGACTCCTCTCCTAGCCGCCATTCGACGTAATGCTGCCAAGAATGCGGAGGAGGATAAATTTGACACAAGCTCCAGATGTACGGCCTTGGTAGCCATACAGACGAACACTGCCACATACCCTTTTGTAGTCTTGATGCCCCGGCCTTTGTTGGCCTTGACTAGCACATAGCCACTATAGTCTGCCCCTGTATGGTAAAAGGGGCGTGATTCATTAATCCTGCAGGATGGTAGGTCTCCCATAATTTGGTATTGTTGATCTGGGTTATGTTTTCTGCACAGTACGCATTGACGCAATTGCTTTTTGATGGCTCTGATACCACCAATCAACCAATATTTTTGACGCATGAAGGCTGTAGTCAACCGTGGGCCTCCATGAAAAGTGAGTTCATGTGCTTCAGCGATAAGCAACTCGGCTAAGCGAGTATTATTCGGGATGATAATAGGGTGTTTCCTATCAACATCTATACTGGCATGATGTAACCTTCCTGCAAGCCTTAGTAATCCGTGTTCATCTATTATTGGATTCAAATTGCTTAATTTGCTTGTTTTGCTTATGCTTTTGTTTTGCTTTAATTGGCTTATTTCTTCGCTAAACTCGTCCGCTTGAATTTGCTTTATTATTACTAATCTTGCTTCTCTAATTTCTTTACATGATAAATATTTTGATTTTGTATTTCTGTGTATAAATCTTCTAATCCAACTTACGACTCTAATAATCTTTAATAGTGAACTGTGTTTAGTTAACAGTAATTTTATTATATTGTATTCGAATTGTGCTGAATTAACTAAATTGCTTTTCCGTAATTCTAGCTCTTGTTCTAAAAATATTTTTTCTTGATTTTCTGCTTTCCTTGGTTGGTAAGTTGGTAGCCAGTGGGGGCCATTCCACCAAAGGGTATGTTCCTTCAACTGTGGGGCGGTTAGACCACGACTAGCGCAGTCAGCTGGGTTTTCGCTAGATTTCACGTAGTTCCAGCAGGCATCAGGCATCGATTCTTTTATTTGTTTCACCCTATTGGCTACGAACGGTTTCCACTTCTCTGTATCCCCGTGAAGCCAGCCTAAAACAGCCATGGAGTCGCACCAACCATAAACTTGAATATCATAATTACTTAAACATAATCTTATCTTTTGTAATAATTTTGATAGTAAAAGCATTCCGCTTAATTCTAAGCGAGGTAGGGATGTATCTTTATTCAATGGTACTAATTTAGTTTTTCCAGCGATCATAGTAACTGAAGACTGTTTACGGCAATAAACCACACACGCATAGGCTACCTTGCTCGCGTCACAAAACCCATGCAGTTCAATATGGTCATTTTCCTCTGTTTTTAGCCATCTTGGTATCTTATACTCTTCTATAGTTCCTATGTCACTTTTAATTTTGTTCCATTCTTTGGCTATTTCGTCCGGTACCGCTTCGTCCCATTTTATGTTGGCTTTCCATGTGGTTTGAAATATGATCTTGAGTTTTGTTGTTAATGGCGACAGCCAGCCCAAAGGATCAAATAGCTTGGATATTTCCGAAAGAAGGACTCGTTTTGTACATTTGTTAGGCGACGGATCTATTTTAGACTGGAAAGTGAAACAATCTTGAGCTGGGTTCCATCCGAGCCCCAAGGTTTTGGTAGATTCCGCTTGTTTAAAATCGAAATCTGTTTGTTTTTCTTGGTCCTGGTTCTGATCTAATTAGTCTGGTAGATTTGATTTCCATTTTCTTAAATTGAATCCGCCTGATTTTAAAAGTTTTATCATATCTGATTTTATGCGCTTAGCATTTTCTGGTTGGTGTGCACCATGGATCAGATCATCCATATAAAATGATTCCTGAAGGATGTGAGGTGCTGAACTGTCTTGGTAGTTTATTTTTTCGTCCAGAGCCAACTGCTTAAGCGTCATCATAGCGAGGAAAGGAGACGCCTTACTCCCGAATGTAACTGTTGCTAGTTGGTAGAATTTCAGCTGCTCGGAAACGCTGTTCCGCCATACTATCTTCTGTAAAGCTTGATCCTCGAAATTAAGCCAAATTTGCCTGAACATCTTTTCGATGTCCGCCGTGAAACCAAACCGAAACTGCCTCCACTTGATAATGAGACATTGAAGATCTTGTTGGAGATTTGGACCCCTACACATGACGTCATTCAAGCTGATAGAAGTTGATGTTTTTTCGGACGCATTAAATACCACCCGTAACTTGGTCGTAGTTGATTCTTGTCGCGTGACGCAATGATGGGGCAAATAGCATTCTTGTGTCGTATTCACGTGACCGGCCGCCGCCGGTATCATATGACCGAGAAATAAATAATCATTTATAAATAATTTGTATTGTTCGGCTGTACTTGGATGTTTTTCAAGTGATTTTTCTAACTTATAAAACTGGGCAATGGCTTTTTGTTTCGATTGGCCCAATTTAGACAAATCGTTTTTTAATGGCAATCTCACTTCATATGATCCATCTTCTCGTCTCTTGGTTGTTTCTTGGTAATATTCTATACATTTCTGGTCTTCTAATGATAATGAGGATGGTTCTGAAACTTCTTCGATCTCCCAAAACTTCCTTATCTCTTCAAGGTCATGAAGCACAACATTGCATTGTATGTTTTTGTTTATGTTACCGCACAATATCCAGCCCAATTGTGTTTGTTGGGCGGTTGTTAAGGTTGAGTTTGACTTGCACAGGCCGTCGAGTAAAAGAAGAGAATAAACATCAGCTCCTAAAAGTACGTCCACTGGGCGGCTGAGATAAAACTGTGGATCTGCTAGTTTGATGTCATTTAGATACGACCATTCTGGTTTAACAAATGTTGTACTTGGCAAATTTTTTATAAGGCTATTCATGACTAATGCTTTCGTTTCAAAAGTAAAATCATTTACTAAAGAAGCGCATTTGATTTTTATTAATCCCTTGATATCGCTATCTTTGTCCCCTACGCCAGAGATGACCCCCTTACACCGTTCTCTTGGTAACCGCAACAGCTGAGCTGCACGTTCCGTCATCAGACTGGCCTGAGAACCCTGATCCAATAAGACTCGCATTTGATAAAATAGACCATCGGCACCCTGTATTTTAATCATAGCTGTAGGTAACAAAACTTCGATAGGTTCACCGGACAATTGCACGTGTGAGCTACTTTTCGTGATTTTTCCTTCGCTTGCACTCGTACTGGCCGACCCCCGCGCCCGCGCCTCCTCGTCCGCTTGTGACGTCAATTGATTTGGTTGCGCAAACGCATCGTGTAATAAACTGTTATGTTTTTTGTTACAGAATTTACAACGATATTCTGATAGGCATTCATTTTGGTGACTATTTAGGCAATTTGGGCACAACTTAAATTTAGATACCATGTTATGCTTTTGATGTGGCGACATCTCTAGAAATTTTTGGCAATAATAAATACCATGATGATTAACTTTACATAACTGACATCTGTATTTCGAGGCCGCTGCTATATTCTTGTTGCTAGCCGGCCGCGGTGTCACGTTCGCGTTTGATGAAAATGTATTACGTTGAATATTATGTTTCTCTTGATATTGGTAATTACTTGGTTGTTTGGTAATTGCTTGATGTTTTGGTGTAGATAAAACATCTTGCTTTCTGCGAGAAGACTCCAGGGTGGTAAACTTGGTCTCCAAAAAAGATAAAAACTCTTTTAAATTAGGAAGTTCTCTTGGTTGCTTAAGAGATGCGACATAGTCCATGTGTGACTCAGTATCTAATTTTTGTGATAGAATATGTACTAAAAGCGGGTCCCAGGTTCCTATGTCCACTCCTAAATTCTTCACTGCATTTAAACATTCTAAGGTGGTATCATGTATCCGTTTGATATGATTAATCGATTGTTGTTGCATTACTGGAATATTTAATAAGATGTTTATGTGAGACGAAAATATAAGTTTTTTATTATTAAACCTCTGATTCAGAATTTCCCAACATGCTTCATAATTGTCTGAGCTTACCTTTAAATGCTGGATCAATCGCTCCGCCTCGCCTTTAACTTTAGACTTGAGGTATTGCATTTTTTGTGCTTTTGACATAGAATGATTATTATGAATTGTTTCAGTAAAAAGATCTTTAAAGGAAATCCAGGAAATGTAATTACCGTGGAACTGTGGTATTTCCATCTGCGGAGTGCCTCTTTCGATGTGAGCCATTGATGACATTTTTTTGTTAATCGCCTTCTTGATGTTCTGGTATTCTTTTTCATACTGGGTAAAAACGCTTTCGTATTCCTTATGGGAACCGTCGAGCTCGCTATCCAATTCCCAGTGCAAGGTATCGACCACCCCCCAGCGCATCTGAATGGTGCGTAAGAGGTCATCGAACTCCCACTTCTCAGAAACACTATCCAGGTCGATGTTGGTAATAGTGCGTTGGAATGCTTTAAGGTTACTTTGTTGTTTCCTAAGCATTTCTTCGGTTTTGCTGGTAGTACCTCTTGTTGATGGAGATGGTTTTGGTTCGCTCGCCATTCCCACGAAAGTCGGTGGCTTCAATAAAGGAGTTCTTGGTCTCTCCACTGCCATCGGCTGATATGTTTGAATTTGCGATCGGATTGATTCATACCTTTCCCTGACCCTATCATATTCGTTGTTCATGAAATAAGCATGTGATTGTATACCAAGCTCTGACAACTTACCATGATTGTTGATAAACTCGTGCCAATAATTATCTAAAATATCCAGGCGGCGTTGAAGATAGTCTGGTGTCTTCCTCTCCGCGCCGTCTTTCTTGAAGTTGGTTAGGATAGTCTCGATAGCGCTGCCAATTTGCAGCTGGTTGGCATAAATGTCTTCTATGTTAGACATGATTAGTAAGAAATTGGTTGGATCTTACTTGATAGATGCTGTCTGCTGCTGGTGATTGCGTGCTGATATATGCGCACGCTATGCTGATGCGCCTGGTTAGTCGAGAGTCTTGCTGCTCTCAGACTATGTGTGCCGTCTTGATAGCACAGCAGGATACGCAGTGGTAGACTGGTTGATGTCCACAGTGACGTAACGCACAGGTTTTTTGTCCGAAAAATTGCTGGCCGGACGCACGACACGTGTCACGTACACGTTCACGAAAACAGACACGAACACAGTTTCCGAATCCGACACGTGCAGCCTGATCCCGCCTTTTCGGAAAGCTCGAAGGACCAATGTAGGGGCTGCTCCGTTAAATGATACGACTTGGTGATGGTAAAAATGGTATATTGGAACAACCCTTAAAATAACTATTAACTAATGATTTATGGTAGTGAGTACGCGCGACTTGGTAGCTTGGTAAATGCGAACTGA
This sequence comes from Agriphila tristella, assembly GCA_928269145.1. Classification (NCBI taxonomy): domain Eukaryota; kingdom Metazoa; phylum Arthropoda; class Insecta; order Lepidoptera; family Crambidae; genus Agriphila; species Agriphila tristella. The sequence goes on along the minus strand of OV743436.1, from coordinate 19,747,865 downwards.
TTTATGCAATACAATTTCGTGCAATTGTGTAATTGAGGTCAACATAAAAGTGATGATGCGGGGAAAAGTGCATTGTACGACGCTAGCTCGTACAGCCCATTTGCACTAAACTTAAGAATCGCCTAAGTCTTTTCCTAACTAGCTTAAGACATTCTTAGTAAAAAAATGCTTTGCACTAACCTGAGGACTTTCCTAAATGCACTTTAGGCTATTCTTAACTTACGGGCCCAATATCGAGCGTCTAAATTAAGAAATTCCTATCAGTGGTTATAGTCTGTGGCATTGTGAGCAAAGAGTAAATAGTTATTTATGTTCTTTGACAGTTGACTGGCTTGACTTTTTCTTTTCCCTGTGAATTTATCCTACCAAATAAAACAGACAACACCTTAGCTTTTGTCTCCTTTTTACTCACGAATGAATCATTGACAAGTTTCAACTAAAATAATATCCTGTGACCTACATTACTTCGCCCGTTTTAAAATCCGGAAACAATTAAATAATTACATTAATTCATTCATTCTCTTTGCAAGGCGATGCCCAAGTTACGACGTAGTCTGTTAGTGCAAACAAAAATTTCAGCTCGGCTGTCCTAGGCTGTTCCTAAGCTAAGAAATATCTTAAGTAGGACACGCTTAACTTGAGTTTAGTGCAAACGGCTTTAATAATTATGTATAAAACAGTAGGTTTGCTGACGCATACCTAGCAAACCTAAACTCCCAAATTCGAACCCCCCACCTCCCCAATGTTTACGGCCTTGCCTGTGACCCACCATTGGCCTGTGATCTTATGTCGCCTCTATGGGCCCTAGTAGGTCGAGGCGGTGCATCCTTTGCAAATTGAGTGAACTAGTGATGCTTATAGTGGTGACTCCGTCCACAGAAGGGCAGCTGCGCGTGGAGCACGAGGAGACGCGGCGCTACTCGGACACGCGGCTGGTGCAGCCCGCGCCCGACGACCCTGCGCCCGCCTGTCCCGCCGAGGTAACCTCACGTACAACCTGCGCAGATAAAGAATGGAATCGATAACGATATATACCAGAGGTGCTAAAACGGTCGATCGCGAGAGGTTTTAAGGTCGATCGCCAAAGATAACAGATTTGACATTTTGCACCCAATGTAGTTTTACATATGCAGTTTTTTTTCTTGTTAAATATTTGGTAGGTTAAACGGTCAAAATGTCGATCTCTTAGTCATACATTTTTGCTAAGTCGATCTCCTTAAGAAAAAGTATGGGCACCCCTGATATATACGAATACGAATAAAACAATCGACCCAACTTGAAGCGTTCGTTTTTTATGAACAAAACTTTTTGTGAACAGGGGGGCGTGTACCACATCAGCGTGGACCCGCTAGAAGCCGACATCAGGTCCCTGCTCGCGTTGGAGGCGAGGCGGGCTGCAAGAGCGGCTCGATCCTTGCCCAACTTGCGGGCGAGCAGGGAGAGTTTATTACCCCCCGCTGCTTCCGCCCCCGCCCCCTCGCTCGCGCCCGCGCCCCCCTCCTGAGGCCCGCCCCCGCCCCCGCCGCTGCTGCTCTACCGCGACGACACCGTCTACTGAGCAGTCGCCGCCGGATCGCGCAGCGGGACGCACGCGACTCTCGTGTAGTGGATTGTCCGGGACGTTGAAGTCGTTTTAAAGTAGACGTGTGCTCACGGAACTGAAGAGGTTTCCTGGTGAGTAGGCAAGTTTTAATGTACTCTCTCGTCCGAATCGTGCCACTTGTGACCATATATGCGAGTGAGATTCTTGCAGCTTCGGATGCTTGAATGAACCGTGGTGATATACCGTGATCTCTCCTCGTCTTCATTCGTCATACCCATCACGTCCACCGAAATGCAAGTGTCTAAAATTCAATGTTATGAATCGCGTCACCTAAAAAGACCGTTGAAAAACGAGCAACAAGCGAAATATGGAGGAAGCTATACGGTCTTCGAAAGACATGATTTTCTATCACTTTTGAGGCACCTATCACTATCAAAGGTCTTTTTACGTGTCGCCTACTATACCTAGAATGTCGAATCGTTAAATTACGCTTCCTAGCATATGAACAGCCGTAAAATACCGTGAAGACGTTTTGTATTGAGGCAGCGACGATTTACTGAAGACTGATATCTGGATTCGAGTGACTGTAAGCCTCAAATTTTCTTAATCCGCCGATTCTCGTTACTAGATAAAATACAAATCGATATCGAAGCTCATTAAAAAAGTGTCTTACTGTAAACTTATGAATAGAGATGCCCCGAAAAAATACCTTTTCAGTTAATAAAGTACTTAGCATAGCCAGATTAGCCAGCGACTTTGCGTAAATCCATTAAAGCAGCCTAGTTCTAAACATTGGATACTATGTAAATTTAAACGATGACCGTCTTCCTTGCACTTTGACTGCAACTGACAAATAAGTTATCATGTGATGGTACCAATAATATTTGATAGTTTTGCGCAAGGCAGTTGTATATAACCGTTAAGGCGACATTTTATGCAACACCAGCGCTACTCCCGTAAAAAAATAATTACCGTGTAAATGGGCGTATCTAGAAACATTTTCCAGGGTGGCCTGGCCCCTAGTTACAGGACAAAAATGGGGGGGTCGAGGTTGCTAGAGCTGCGTTGGAGTTTTGAAATGCAATATATCAGGTTTTTTCTGGGATGGGCACCAGACTGTTCTGGGTTGGGCACGATCACACAACCTAAAATTCAGAATTATTGTTTTTTTTAAAAAGGTACCTTATTCCTATCTTTAAAAAGGGATGTATTTAATAGCATTTTAAATTTGATGAAAACAGCTTTAAAATTGTATATCAGCACTTTAAAATAATGATAGACCTAAAATTTCATATTATCACTACAAAAATAATGGTTTGCACTATAACAATTTTTTCAGCACTTTAAACTAATAATAATTCTATAATTAATATTATCACTACAAAAATAATGCTTTGCACTATAACTGTGTCCCAACTCCGAAACCATTTGATTTCTGTCAAACCATGTCAGACTGACCACTGTTAAAATGAGATGGCAAGATGATAACAACTTGTGGCATAATGCATACACGCCATCGGTCGGTTCGCGTTGTTGGTCGCAATGGAACCTAACCTTCTCCTCATCTCCTCCTCCTCCACCACCTAGTCCTGTTTACCAGTACTAATAAATTTTATAACTTTAGTACTACTAAAGTTATAAAATTAATTTGTATAGTGCAAAGTATTAATTTTAAAACTAAGCAATTAAATTGTATAGTGCAAAGTATTAATTTTAAAGCTTAGCATATTTATAGTGGAAACCATTATTTTTATAGTTCAGTCAATAAATTTTGAAGCTAAACATTTTAAAGTGTGTTACATTATTCTTAAAGTGCATTTATATATTCCCCTTAAAAAAATATCAGCCAATTTGATTATTTCAGACATTCCCCATTGTTTGCAGTTTTGGTGACTTAAAAGCTAAAAACGTCCGTTGTTTTGTTTTTCGATGAGTTAAACCACAATAAATTATCTGTCATTATGTGTTTATAATGACAGATAATTTAATGTGGTTTAATAAATTGTGCGTTTATAAATAACAATAGATATTTTGCAAGGGGACCCTCAGCTTGGATTAAAAAAAATGCGTATTTACACGGTAATTATTTTATTGTGGGAGTGGCGCTAGTAACCACGTGATTGCGTTAAAAGAAATGAAGAAAGTCGATGATATTTTATTTTGTATGTATAAATAATCCGTGACTTCTTAACACCAAAACTAATTTTGCATTATATTTAAAAGCTCCGAATACATTTTTGAGTGAACCTTGTTCTGAATGCAGATGTTCGAGCCAATATTCATCCATACGCTCCATACGCTCACACGTCAGAGGAAACTTTTTAGTTCTTGCTCATTGGAATACCTGATACCAATTCGATCCGCAGTATTCAATATACTTTCTTTATATTACAGCATATTTAATAATGAATTTGCCCTTTTTCACTTATAAGTTGCTGCTCGATTGCCGCACGCAGTTTTTATGTTGAGCTGGTTCAAATCAAGAGCAGGGGAAAAAGTGCAATGACGCAAACGCTTTGTCATAGTAATTCGGGGACTACAAACCTGTTTCGTCCACCATTTAATTTTCGAGGAAATTCCTTAAATCTTAATTCGATTTATCAATATCTGTTTTTTAATTAACACATGTATAAGCTTGGTTTAAATCATCTTTTATATTATACTTGAGTGTGTCAGTGTCGGTACTATATTTTTTCACTATCGTTGGCTAAAGAGACGTACAGTACAATGAGCAGCATTTTCTATGAAATAGAAAATGTTGAATTTCCTCAATCAATTTCGAGCTTCACTTCCTTCGTGTTAAGGTTTAAAATATTTGAACAAATTGAAACAACCACTATGTGCGTTGCAATTGAGTGGTAACATTATAGTCGTATGTTTGTATTAATAGGTCTTAGTGCTAAAGATTTGGTGTTGAGTTGTATGAGTAAGAGAGCATTTTCAAGCATGACAAAGAGAGCTTTTTGATAAAAATGGTAGCTTAATTACGTACGTAAAATCGATGTGAATAATAATTAAGAACGATTTCGAATTTGACATAAATTGATCAGTAAGTAATTGCGCATTGCTAGTTGAAATTAAATGCGAATTATACTGCGATAATAATCACCAATTTTAATAATCATGTGACAGACAATCTTATATTTGCAACTCTGAGCTTCCGTGTAAATTGCAGTTTTACGGATTGGGCAATGCTCTGCGAGCTGCTGTGCAGTTGTAGCAGTTTGGTTGAATTCAACCGGTTATAATATTAACAATTTGCATATATCCCAATATTTTAACAAATGAAAACCATCCATCCATATTCACCCAACATAATAGTAAACAAACACATCATCCAACTAAAATACTTAGATTGATATAAAATACATGCTGTGCGTTATGCGATAAATACTGTATATATTAGAGTAAATGTAAATAGAATGATAACATTTATCTTAAAAATGGACTCGATTCCGACGTTTAAATAGAAATACAAAACTTAATTGGCAGTTCATGCTGCCCTTTTTTGATTAGCCGTGAAAAGGATAGCATATGTTTTATTCCTGTCGAATTAAGTTTAAGATTTGTGTTTGTACTCCAGAATTGAGATCATACCGAACGTCCTTGGACCCTGTTCAGATGAACGCGCGATTGAGACGCGTTTCGTTATACAAAGCGATTAAATTGACAATAGACAGTGATCTTCACTTGAGAATGTATAGCAAAGAGAAAATTTTACAGATTAAAATGTGTCGTTTTGTATCGCAAGCACTCTGACGTTAGACACTTCAGTTGTACATTGTCAAATTAATCTCATCGTACTCAATGTTCGCTTGGTCGCAGCTGTATCAGTAACTTGTGCAGTTTTAACTGTACTGTATCCAAAATCGCGTGTCAAATCGCGCGTTACTCGCCGTTATCTGAACAAGCTCTTAGTGTAAATATAACACTGGTTTCTCTTAACTTTAATAGCTTCAGCCCTTCTATAGCCTGATAAAAACATAACGATCAATGTAGCACAAAATAGGACCACAATGTATTTATATTTATTGAAATTACAAACCTTTTTGTGAAACAACACACCCACATTTGTATATTTTATTCAGTTTTTGTTATTATGTATAAAAATCGGTACTAATCTAAATATTTCATTTTTATCGTAGTATGGCATATACAGGGTGTTTCCTTGTAACCCGTAAAATTTTGTTTTTTATTTGTATGGAAAACTGTAAAGTGACAACGCTAGCTGCAAAAGCAAAACAATTTGCTTTTAGGTTGCCACTATGCAGGTTATCATGAAAAGTTTTTTTAAAGTGTCGGTTTTCAAGTTTTTTGTAACACGTTGTATTAATGCAATAGTTATTGTGCACGCCGCGCCGTGTGTTAAACAGATTCGTGATAAATTGTTATGATGTATGAAACCCTATGCGTCACATCATTACCAAAACCGTATTTTAGGATTCCATCATTATTATTCCATTACAACTATCTATAAAATCAATTTTGCAGTTGCTTGTTTTGGTTTGGTAAACTCTTGAGAACTTACCACTGACAAACGTCTATTAACAAATATCTATTTCCGTTGGCCGGAAACATCGTTCACTATAGCAAGAAAGCTACTTTGCTGCTTCCGCGCTGCTGCATCGCCGAGCCGGGGGCGGAATTTGTTACTTTATTGCAATCAACTTTGATTGAAATCGCAGTTACTTTGCTGCTTTAGTAAGAGCCAATGTGCCAACAATCTCAATTACACTGCTGCTTTGGTAAGAACCAATGTGACAACTATCTCACTTAGAGCAGCAATGTAACTGCGGTTTCAATTGATTTCAATCGAGATTGTTAGTAACAGGTACGTAATCAGGGGGCCGGTCCTTGTCTATAGGCCGACCGGTTATGAGTCCTCGCCCGCGGGGCAGGGACGAGAACGGGGGTGATGCGGGCGAGGACAAATGTTGTATTGTTACCGAGTGGTGGAAAGGGATAGAACTATGGAACTATACGATGCCGGGTAGTTTAATATAGTACATCCCTTGGTGAAATATCTTTTAAATTACTTAATGAATCTCTATTTATTACTTTCGCTCTTCTTCAATAAGCTCTCTTCGACTATATCTCTCTAACATACATAATTGCCACTATTCTCAGTACAAGGTCGATCGGACGTGTTGGTTCTGTTTATTCAAAAAACTAAGATATTGTATAAAATTTGTTTTTGAAAATGTATCTATCATTGATGAAATATGCTTTAACAAACTACCATACCAATGAGATGCATTTATTCGTCATTTTAATTAATGTTTCTTGAAATCGGGCACTAGCACGCACTAGCGTAAGTTTTTTTTACAATAATTTAAGGATCTATTTGTTTTCTAAACCGACACTTATAAAGAACGGTTTCCAAAGTTATTATAACCATGCACATAATTATGCGACATTAAAATTAAATCTATTTTTATTATTGTTTACAAACTTATTTTATTACTTTTAGATCACCTTCATTCTTCCGGTTTCTGAGGTACTTTATCAGAGGGGTCCACATTATCTGGTTTAAGTTGATTTCTATTAATTTAGACCAGATAAGGTGGACCCCTCCGATAAATTTAAACCTCCTATAAACCACCGATAAGTACCTCAGGAACCAAGGGTTAATATCTCTTATCGCTCCTACGCCTACGCTGATGACATGAATGTGGCCTGCCCCCGTGTTACAACCTCTTAAAACTTGCCAGTTTTCGGAATGGCTATCAATGCGTCTCTTTTATTTGCTATACAGTGAGAAAAAGATGTAAGTAACTAAACTTTTCAATTCCGTCATCGTCGAGGGCAGAACGCCGAAGGCATGGAACGTAAGTGAGGTGATTTTGTTCTTTAAAAAGGGTGATCAGTCCCTCTTAAAGAACTACAGACCGAGTACAGAACCAGAGCACAAATCCTATCCAACTGCAGTGAGGTATGAGACAGGGAGATGTTATTTCTCCGAAACTGTTCACAGCTGCGTTGGAGAACATCTTTAAACTCTTAGAGTTCTTATGGCTGAGACCTTGGAAGACCTGAACACAATGCTCGAAGATCTCCGTAGTGCTTCCCAAAGAGTGGGTCTCAAGATGAACATGGATAAGACGAAAATCATGTCGAATTCCCATATGGTTGTGCCCGCTCGTCCAGTTCATGTTGGGAATACTACACTTGAAGTTGTTGACCATTATGTATACCTAGGACAGGCAGTCCAGTTAGGTAATTCCAACTTTGAGAAAGAGATCTCTCGTCGAATCCAACTCGCATTCGGGATGCTTGGAAAAATCTTCGTGTCCGATTTACCTCAGTGTCTCAAGACGAAAGTCTATGACCAGTGTGTGTTGTCAGTGATGACTTACGGCAGTGAAACGTGGTCGCTAACTATGGGTCTCATAAGGTGGCTCAAGGTCACCCAGCGTGCAATGGAGAGAGCCGTGCTCGTCGTTTCCCTGTGTAATCGAATCAGAAATGAGGACATCCGCAGGCGAACTAAAGTAACCGACATCGCTCGAAGGATTGCTCAGCTAAAGTGGCAGTGGGCTGGACACATAGCGAGAAGAACCGGAAGAAAGGTTCTTGAATGGCGACCGCGCACCGGACAACGCTCCGTGGGTAGGCTCCCCACAAGGTGGACCGACGATCTGGTGAAGGTCGCGGGAAGCCGCTGGATGCGAGCAGCGCAGGACTGATCGTCGTGGAGATCCTTGGGGGAGGCCTATACCCAGCAGTGGGTGTCGAGCGGTTGATATGATGATGATGAACTAAACTTTAGCAATAGGGATGATGACTAATGAATAAAATAACGAAATACTAAAAAAATCGTAAACATATAAAACTTTTAGAATAGCTTGTATAAATTCCATTCGGTTAGATAGTGTCGGTACACCCGCAAGCACTTGTGTTCAGAGACAGGAATACCGGTAACAATCACAACCTTTCACTACGGCATTTCTATGTAAACTGCCAAAACCAAATTGCTTGGGTGTACGCCGCACGCGGTATCCTTTGTTTATGCGGCGGCATCCTTTGACAAGAAGCGGCACGTGCAATGGCGGTGCGATAAAAGGGCGACACTATCTAAGCGAATGGACTGTACCTCTTGTTTTTTTAAATTGCGTATTATTTGTTTTATGACTCTTAAAAGTTGGATGGACAAGTCCATTTAATAAAATTTGTGTAAATAAATAATACGTTTAATTAGTCCGTAAAATTTATAGCTAATCTGTCTAAAAAACAATTTTGATAAACACAATATTGAATATAGCTGCCCAACAAATTTTCTACGTGTTGCATACAAACTACTCAAGCGTGACGTCATAACTGAGTAGCCGTTAGTATGGAGCGTTTTCGGGTGAGTCCAATTTTGTGCATTTCAAACTGTGAGTCCAATTTTGTGCATCTCGGGCAGTTTTCATGCTAGTGAAATAATTCTTTTACCAATGTTTCTATTTTTTGAGAGGTAATTTATGTAACATAAAATAAAAAATAGTCATCATGCCTATTCATAAACCTGGTAAGTTTTAAGATATTGTAATACCTCCCTGAGCATTTAGAGTAAGGCGTGTAGGAGTTTAACTGACATCCCTAATTAAAGAATGGTTTTGTTTCGGCAATCATATGTGTATAAAGTTTGTTCATTCTCCCTTCTTGAACCTTCTTCCTTGGTCCAATGCATCATTTGAAAAAAAATGTCGAATCCGGTCTTAACTTAAGCTCTGTTTCCAGTTCTCCGCTAGTTTGGGGATAGTGACTAAATATCGCCGTATATAAACCGGGTCACAACTTTTTTGCACGCATCTGTTAATCACAGAAGTCAGGTATGAACTCCTGCATGATTTCTTATAAAATTATCAATGTCTTACTATAACAGCTGTTATTTCGGCATCACATGAATCACAATTACTTGGTAATATAATTCTGACGATTTATCAGATTCTTTAGTAATAATTTATTATATTTTTCCATTTATCCATCTAAATTCTTATTTTAGACTGCACATTCTCTTATGTGCGAAATTTTGTAAATAGTTATTTATAAAAAAACACGTTACGTTTGTAATTCACAAGTAGCTGAGAATAACGTTAAATTCGTAACTAGTTAATTATAATCATAGAATGGAATTTGGTGCTAACAAATTGATGAATATCAGTCCAAATTAGGTGTGTTGTGAGGTTTTCGTTTTGATTGATTCATGTAAAAATATTATATTATTATTATTTATTATTATTACTGTCCACGGTATGCGAGCTAGTGTTTTAACTGTGTCTGCACTCATGTATTAAGCCCGATTCACACATATCAGTGAAGTCAGTTCCGGCACAGTACCGCCACCGTGATCATTATTCTTTCAAACTTTCTCTATACACGCGTTCATTGCAAACACTGAGAGCACTGTCTCGTCACTGACACTGTCAGATGTGGACGCGTTCATAGAGAATGTATGATAGAATCATTATCACGGTGGCGGTAGGTACTGTGACTTCACTTATATGTGTGAATCGGGCTATAGTTGTATTGAGAGTCTTAGTAGCGAATTCATGACAAATATGAATATTTCTGTATGTTTGGTAAACTTTCGAGTTAATAAATATTGTTTTTTTATTAACACTTCGTCATTATTTTATTGACAAAGTATTTTAGAAAGGGGATACCTAACATAATTAATGGTATAAAGTACCTATGTATATGTCACGGCCAGTTAGCTTCATCAGACGTTCAATTAACGGCCTAGCCTTTTCAATTAACAGCGCCTAAATCATAATCTAGCTATATATAGGTACATAATTAGATGGAAAGACAAAAGCCTTGATTTGGTTTAGTCGACAAATGCCAACTTCTACAAATGCCAACTTAGTTTAAAACGCCAGATTATACAAATATCCAATTCTACAAATGCCCACTTCTACAAATGCCAACATTTAGTTGTAATATTTTCAATCACTTTTTGATTTATATTTTTGGGTTTCCATATTTTTATATCGGATCATTTTAAACTTACCATCCAAATTTTAAGGATGTGTCCAGTTCATGAAAGTAAACAACTTTCTCTAAGAAACATGTGTCGAATTTCGCCATAAAATTTTGGTCATCCTATACTAAATTGGTCACGTGATCTCTTTGATTTGTATGGCAAGTCGATTTGTATTTTACATATTTGACCATGCGTTCCTTAGAGAAACTTGTTCAGTTTCGTTGACTGAATACATCCTCAAAATTTGGATGGTGTATACAAAATTACCTTGTATGTATTTATTTATTTTTTATATTTATGTGATCCTGGTAGTTTGGAGACGTTTTTATTACGAATATCAAAAAGTGATTGAAAATATTACAACTAAATGTTGGCATTTGTAGAATTGGACATAAAAATTTGTAGAATCTGGCGTTTTTAACTAAGTTGGCATTTGTCGACTAAACCCTTGGTTCAATGACGTTTAATAACTTGCCGAGCCAAGACATTTATCATCATTTTCTGTCACCTAGAGCGTTATGGCGTCGACCAGCTGTGATATTTTTTCTCACGATTTAACGAGATTAAAATACGTTTTCACGGTAATTAGTTTAATGAAAATGTGTGGTTATAAAATAAGTGTAATATTCGAACTTATGTGGGTAAAGTTGTTTTTGTGTAATTTTACACAATTTATTGTTTGATAGGTGATATGTGGGTGTAACCTGTGGATTAAATATGAATTTAATTTGTTTTTTACGGCCTAAGCATCTGCCAGCCCATAAATGTTGTATTAGACGCATTGGCTAAATGTCATTTAGGCTGGTGATTAAACGGCGCTGTTCAATTAAATGACTAGGCAGTTAATTGAGTGGCTCATTAAACCCGTTGGCTGCGACATAGGTGTGGTAATGGTTATCTTTAAAAATTTTGTACTTCTTTCCGTTCAACGTTTATTGATAACAGAAAATATCTCTACTTCAAACTACGATACAGTACGATGCAAATATCTTGAAATCGGGTGGGGATTGCGCGGATCGCGTATTTTGGGCATGCGACGGTGAGATACGGGCGGCGGGAGAGGGATCCGCCCTATTGGTCGTTCACAAGAGCAGATGCGCGAATTTATCCCCACTCCGTCGAAAAAATTTCAAGATATGTGCCTCGTACTGAATTATTCTTAACTTTTTGTACCGCAAAATTGATTACGACTTGCTGTAAGCCACATTTACAAGTTACAGTCTCAAATGCGACATACGATTTCACTAAAATAAAAATGCAGTTTTGTGGCTGGCTGTTTATACGATATTGTGGCCACGATAATTAGCACTGGTCGGATTCGCAAAAGGTGTGATTCTCATTTCGCCAGATTCGATACAGTATAAGGAACAGTGCCTGTGTTATGACTGTACAAAGTTACGTTTACTACACTCGATAGCGACTGTAGTAAGCAGTTTTTATGCAATTTTGCACAGCGCCTCTGGCGGTAACTAAACTAAACTAAAAGTTGTCATCAAATGTCAACTGCAGTCGTAGCGAGTATAGAAAATGTAAACTCATAATACGCCTACAGATATAAGGTGGTATGTAACTTATAAAAGTGGAATATCATTTGGTCGTAGTAGATGTACTCTAAAAATCAATTATGATTATGTGAAATAGTTTTATATTTTTAATCGACTGCAAAAAGGAGATTCTCAATCCGATTGTATATTTTTTCTGTACATAATTTACTTTATCCATTTTAATTATACTCATACTTACAAAATTCATTCTAAGTTATGAATAGCTCTTGGCAATCTTCATGCTTGATAAGTCTAGTTTTAGGCCCGTATTCATAAACCGCTATCAACGTTAAGAGCTAAAGATCAAGCTCATCAAAGCTTAAGATCATACTTGAGATCCTCTTATAGGAACAGCATCTCAGGTATGATCTCAAGATAGTTCTCAACGTTGAGAGCAGTTTATAAATACAGGTCTTAATCATTTATCCTTTGCAACTATGGATATAATTATAATTATCCAAGTGCATACAAAAACGAATATTGCCAAAAAGCATAACAATATATGGAGGCACAGTAAATGGCTATAGGTATCTCATTATTTTTAAGAAACGCTTATTCAGGTGACTAATATTTAACTTATTGTATTTTTTGTATTCACTAATTTGTTTGATGTAAACCATTTTCCTTATTATTGTGTAAACTAGTTATAGCATGAAGATAAATATGATATAATCTCAATTTAATAGAATAAACTATGTCGGGATTTACACCATGAACCTGTTTATTTTTGAGACTCCGATATTTCGGCGCAGTTGCATGCGCCATGATCACGGAAGAACTGTCGATTGTTGCGTGCGGGTAGATGTTATTGGCAGACGAATCGGTCTACCCTCCGTCTAGTTCTTTTATTACTACGTTCGATACCGGTACCACTGTCTGCCAACTCACTATTCACTCGAATTTGTTCTCGACACACGACACTCACTGTATCTGTACGCGAAACGGCACTTTTTTTATTTTTGTTGTTTTTACACAACCGGACTACTGGATTCCAGACACTCGACAATTTAAACCCATCCTCACGATTGAAATTTTCGTATTTGGTAATTTCAATCGCTTCCCTGACCATTCTTGGTATGTAGTGGCGTTCTGTTGAAATAATCTGGGGGTTATGTAACTCGATTCAGTGATTTGTGTCCGAATGAATTAAATGTTCAGCAATGGCCGATTTTTGCGTATCGTTGTTTTGGACAGCTTTTATGTGCTCCTTTATACGGCATGCTATTGTGCGTTTAGTTTGGCCGATATTATCGACTGCAGTCGATATGAGCTACCACAATGAACATTTAATTCTGAGCTGAACATTTAATTCATTCGGACACAAATCACTGAATCGAGTTACATAACCCCCAGATTATTTCAACAGAACGCCACTACATACCAAGAATGGTCAGGGAAGCGATTGAAATTACCAAATACAAAAATTTCAATCGTGAGGATGGGTTTAAATTGTCGAGTGTCTGGAATCCAGTAGTCCGGTTGTGTAAAAACAACAAAAATAAAAAAAGTGCCGTTTCGCGTACAGATACAGTGACTGTCGTGTGTCGAGAACAAATTCGAGTGAATAGTGAGTTTGCAGACAGTGGTACCGGTATCGAACGTAGTTATAAAAGAACTAGACGGAGGGTAGACCGATTCGTCTGCCAATAACATCTACCCGCACGCAACAATCGACAGTTCTTCCGTGATCATGGCGCATGCAACTGCGCCGAAATATCGGAGTCTCAAAAATAAACAGGTACATGGTGTAAATCCCGACATAGTTTATTCTATTAACGTCAATAACCATGGAAATTTAAAACAATATAATCTCAATTTGTTTACAAGTGTCTCGATTGTATTATTACAGTTTTTCAGTCTATGAACCATCCTTCACTATTGTAGGTGGTGAATCTGCGGCTACCATTGTTTAATGCCTTGTATTAACAAGGCAACATTGACGCGCAACACCCGAAATGATGCGAAACATGACGCGCGACGTTACCAGATTGTGAAACATGAAAGCGTATACTTACTTTACTCTTTGCATAAGGCCTTCCTGCCAAAAAAGTTTCGCGTCATCGCACAAAATGTTGCCTAGTGAATACTAAGCTTTAACCATTTCGAAAATGTCTCCGAGTTCTTGGTGGATAGCCATTGTACCCAGGTAGTAATACTATAACTAGTCGTACGTAAGTTGGTTTATTATTGACAGATTTGAGATATTCATTAAAAGCAATTATTTTGTTTGCTTGTTCTATCGATGTATATTGTAAATTTCATTGTATTATACATGCGTATACTAATGTCCGTCATTCTTTGTATGTGTGGAGTTAGATTATGAGGGCTATGTTATGTGGGTGCTTGGAGATTTCTCGATAAACGACACACGCATTTAACACACTTAATTTTACGTACTTTATTTACATATCATATTCGTCAAATTTCAACTGTATTCAATGTAATTATTATGTAAATAAATGCTTCAGATTAATTGATGTACTCGAATGCTACGTCGATATTTCTCTACGAGTCTCGTGCGCTGAGAAAACTTCAGTTTATGGAAAATTGGATAATGTAGTGCCTTATTTAGAATTCGAGATTTTAATTACTTACCCATTTGGACGTCGGTCGCTGAAGTACAAAAACTTAATCATATTTTGTGTGCGGACCCACCAAGGTCCTTCCCTACACAACTGTAGATAGAAAGTTTTCTGCGCACGCGACGAAACCCCTCGTATATAATGTGATATAAGTTATTAAGTGTTTTATTTTTATTTTGCTCAAAATTATTTTATCCCTTGATCTGTACTTATCATTCATGAAATTTGTAAGACTGTATTTTATTTTGTTGTGTAACATTGTTAGTTAAGTTCAGGTTATAAATATAGTTATTTTGAGAACTATTTTCTTTTATTTCTATAATTAGTATAGGAACCTGAATAAAACAAAAATTAGTTAAAAATAAATATTTTATTTAAAATCGATCGAATTAATTAATATTCGCGAACGTGACCAGAGCTCGGGTCCAAGTGACTAGACTGTACACTCAACATTTTTTCATAATGTATACGTAAACAATAAATTTCTGTTTAAACAGAAAATCAACACTTAGTAATAATAAACGTTACCCTTCTACTTAATGTAAATATAAATTATATCCCTAATACTCGAGTATTAGATAAATTAAATTCACCGAAAAATATAACACACTGCCGGGAGTATTACAATAATAGCTTCCTAAAATTATTTTTGTTAGTCTTATATCGTTGCTAATCCAACATGTCAATAAGGTATTTAGTTGGCGCCATCGACTAACCGTAGCAAAAATCAGTCAACATAAGTAACTTGATGGCGAATGTTTCGTCGACATAAGCGCATGGTATGCGTTCAGTGACGTGGTGTGATACTCTGTGGGAATAGTTGGTTAGTTTTGAGTATCAGTGGTTCGCCATGAAGGTAGGAACATCGATGCTGGCTGCGACTAGTCCCGCTAGAACTCTGTGTCGCCGAGCACGTTGTACATGAGGCGCTTGAACGAGTTCGATTGCTGAATGTGTTCTTCGCTGAGGGAGTTCACCTGCGCAACATTTTATACATTAAGACGCTGTTACACAAGAAAAGTTTCTCGCACGCAAGTGGCAAAAAATGAATGCGATTATCGCATGGCAAAACTCGCCTTTAAATTCTCGCCTGCGGGTATTTTACATTATGCCAAAAACTTGTACTTATGGTTTGTTTACACAGTCAAGGGTTTACACAGTCGGTCTAGGAAAGTTTAAGTAGCGATAATTGTATTCAAGAGGCGAGGCTTGAAGGATCTGTTTACACTAGGGAACACAATCATTGCCAAGAAAAAATTGCCACTTGCGTGCAAGAAACTTTCCTTGTGTAACAGCGTCTTAAGTGTCATTACGTTAATCTGGACCAGATAGTAATCAATCAGATTCGCGGTCAGTGTTAGTGTCACAGAGCAGTCGTATTAAGTAAAAATACAGCTAGTACTCAGTCTCTTTGGTCAGTTTGCAAAACTAATGAGTTAATTGCAAAACAAATAGTATACGTGGTTGGGTTGATCGTATAAATAGTTATGAAGCAATTGGAGATATTCCACAATATTTACGAAAATACTTACGAAGGTCGTTTGTTTTCCCTTCAGATTCGCATCAGGCTGCTTCGCAGGTTTCGGGGTTGGAGCTGGCCTCTGTAAAATAATTCACATTGAGAAATAACATAAGGAGCCGTTTGATGGGGGCACCATAATCAGTGGCGTGCACTCCATACATGCAAATAAGCACTGCATACCCTGTAGTCCCATAAATATATGACCCTAATTCCCTATCCTATTATTTGTAAACTACTTGTAATTAAAAAGTTATGACCCATCATCGTGCACAGTGTGTATTAGTTTAAGCGCCATCTATCTGTGGTTTTTGAAACTAACTTCAATTTAACCAAAAATCACAAGGACCAACGATCGGCCGGGCGACAGAGGCGCCAATTTTTTACCGCGTGTCCATAAGCAGTACTACGGGCTGCTTCTTTTTCATAGAACGAATCTCGTGTAGTACACATCAAAAGTGTGACTGTGTGCGTGAAAATCGTTGCAGTCGTAGAACAGAGACGGTTCTGATTTTTTTAAATTTTTTGTTTATTGCATAAATCGACATGTAATTATGTGTTTTGTCGATTGAAGACACTTTTTTGAAAAAAAGGTATTAAATGCCTGAGATATAGTCTAGAATAACGACGGATTTGATTCTATGAGCGTAGTACAACGCCCGATTAATGAATGCGTCCATGTTCGGCGGACGGCGCACGTCCCCCGCACCCCGCTCACCGCGGCGGATCACTAGTTTCGTTCTTGTTCTACGGGAAAGCGCACATGTCACTCGCAGCGAGGTTTAAAATAAACTTATTGCTTTACTGAGACTTTGCGTGTTGTTTGGTTATTATTTAAGATTTAATTTACTTATCCACCGTACAACGACGGTTTATCAAATCCGTCGTTGTCCTAGGGATCTAATATTTTATTTTTTTATTTTGATTTTTGTGTTAACTCAGTATAAAATAATATTAACGGTATCTATACGTGTCACAATACATCATTGTTAGTCGTGTATATTTTTCTTAGAACATTGACGGAAAGTATCATCCGTCATGAACCAAAAAATCTAACTCCATACAATAACGTCGGTTGATGTCATACGTCACATTATACTCCAGAGAACAACGACCGATGTGACTTTTTACGAAAACTATACATATTAGGAATTTGTATTGTAAATCACATTAAAAAAGTCCTCATACATAACAACTGGTCCAAATTTCACGTTAATTGAATTACTAGTTTTAAAAATATGGAGTAATATTCCATACAAAATCTTTGAAAGGCTCTCCTGTAAAATTGCTAAATTGCAGATCCGTCTTTGTTCTACGACTGCGACGAAATGTATGCGCGTGTTTATGTTTTGGAGGCACTGCTTATTTGCAACCCGACCGCGTCATGATTGCATTGCAGAGAGTAGCGTTTTTTAGTTTGCCCTTGCAGTTGCAGTTAGTTTTGCTTTGTTTTGATTGTTTTTCTTGGCGCAAGTAAATGACTATTTTAAGTGTAATTATTTCGTTAATTTACTGTGAAAAATTCAATAATTTACATGTGAGACCTATGCTGGTAAAGTTTGTTTAAATAAATTAAAAATTGCCGCTTTATCGGGGTTATCTTTTGAGGATAAAGTTGAATTAAATTGATTGCAAAAAGAAGATGCGTTGGGTTGGGTTTAAAAAAAATAGTAGGTAGGTTATGAATGCCCCTCGTTCTTTTTTTATAAAAAGTTTTATTATAATTAATTATAACTGGGTAACTTCTTGTGTACGTACACACAAACCAATTGTATTGTTTTCTATGCATTTTGTTTTCCAATCAAGATGATAAAAATGTTTGGATTTCGTTCAGTATAGGTTGGTAGATACCGAAACAGTGATAAAATTGGTATGGTTCTTATCTGTGCCTACCCTGACTAAAATCTCTGTGCACGCCACTGACCATAATAGTTAGAACCAGACTAATCTGAGATGCGAATATTGCGCCTGTTTTTGAGGTACAAATCGGGTCGGGCAAATAAAAGAAACGGGAACACTATTTTTGGTAAGAGAGAGATAGAGAGAGAAATACCCACGTCAATAGTAAGTATTGTGACTTTTAGGGATAAACTATATTGAACTACTGGCTCCGCATGACTCCGTGGTTCTATCACTTTCCGCCGCTCGGAAGAGCAACGCTTGACGACCGTGAACGATGTTTTTGAGTGACGGAAAGAGATAGCTATGATTAAATGCAGAGTCAGGCGGGCTTATGTACCATCGCGGACTCACGTGCCTATTAACTTGGCAGCCGTGCGTGTGCGCATTGCCCCGGCGCAAATAAAACCTATGTACAGCTTGACCATAAAGAGTTGACAAAAATTGAGGGCGCCACTTTCTATGTAAACACGTCAAAATCACAAATAATTTGAAAAAAATTAGTTCCATTTTATTTAATTTCAACTCTTGGCCAAGCTGTAAGTGGCTATGCGGCGTGTAAGCGATTTTAGCCTTTGGAGAGGTTAGACGCCCGTGTCCTCGATAGTATGTGTTGTTCTAGTGAGAGCCTTATCACGCTGGCGATTTGCCAGTGAGTTCAAAGCGAAGCGAACTCGCCACGATTGCGCAACAAGCTCGCGGCGAGTTCGCAACGAGTGCGCGGTGATTTCGCTACGAAGACATCGCGAGCGCGCAGCGAGCTCGCGGCGTGCGATCCGCGGTTTGAACAGTCAGTAAACAGTTCAAACCGCGGATCGCTTGCCGCGAGTTCGCGTCGCGCTCTTTTCGATCTAGCTGCGTGCTCGTTGCGCAATAGTGGTGAGATTGTTTTGCTTTGAACTCGCTGGCAATTCGCCAGTGTGAGACGGCTCTAAGGGTGGGTACTCACTTGGGCTCGCGAACCTCCGCACTCTGCGAACTTAGAACAGTGCGTCATAGCAAACATTTTATTTTCACTTTGGCTATAGTGTGTACGTGTGCGAGCCAGACCCCCTAGCCAAAGTAACAGGTGCAAATCTTCGTTATCGCTTCATTTTCGAAACATGTATGGATGTATGGGATTGACATAAGGTTTCGTTAACTATCGAATTTTAAAACGTCAAATCTATACATGTTTCGAAGCTATAGCGAAAATTTGCAAATGTTACTTCGGCTAGGGGGGCTGGTTAAATTACGTTTTCGCACACGTACACACTATGGCGCACTGTTGCAGCACAGGATAAACAAAATTATTGGTGCAGTTTCGCGGAGCGCGGAGGTTCGCGAACCTAAATGGGTACCCACCCTAAGGTAGTGATGGAGACTGACCTTGTTGGGCGGCGCGGTGAAGACCTTGTGCGTGACGGGCGCGACGACCTCTTGTAGCGGCGCGGGCGCGGTGTGCAAGCCATCCTCCTGCAGCGCGCGGAAGGTCTCCGACTTGGCGGGGTCATACACCACCGTCGGCCGGTGTCTGCTCGCCGCCCGTCGGGATTAGTCGCCATTAGTCGGTTAGCGGGCGCGCCAGAAACGTTAGCGGGGGGCGTGGACGGGGCCGGGTTAGTCGAGAGCGCGACAAATTTAGTGTTTATTTTTCAGGAAGGACAGGTCGATAAAGAGACTGACATTAGTCGTGTAGAATAAGTTCTAAACCTTAACATTAATTAATACGAAAGTGTACTTAGAGCTAGTGAACGTGTCGTGGGGCGCGTGAAGTGCGCGTGAGTGTTTTAAAGAACGTCGCCGACGGGTCGACGTTTCGTCATGCTTTACGAGAGAAGTCGGAGATCGTGAGACGAAAGATAGCGAAATTAAAAATAAATAAGCATTAATGCGTCATGAGATGGGCGTCGACTGTCGTGTTGGCGGCGTTTCTAGTAAAACACTTGCCTCTTGACAACGTGCGGCCGTCCGTAATGGCCGTTAGCGCTATGTGAGCAGACAAACAACCCATTATTATATAATACAGACTGGAGATTCAGGGGCGTCATCATCATCATCACAATCATTATCAAAATGTACAGTAAAATATTTACAAAATTAAGGTGTGGAGCACAAGCTAGGGAAACATTCTGTCTTAAGTTGACTACTCAACGAAGACTATTTAATGTTTATGTACCATGGCCAACAGCGTCGCTTAACCACTCCTAAGGTTAAAATCGCTTGCACGCCGCGCCGTCAAACACATAATTTAGTTCGTGCAGGGGCGATACGCGCACAAAAGAATTTTGCTGTTGCCCATAGTACTAGGATAAGATTGAAAAAAGAATCAGATGTATTTTTTTCGGCCTGTACAAAGCAATGCACAAAATGTCTGATAGAACTGAGTCCCTACCCTGAGCTCTTAAAACAGTATAATATTGACGTAATAGACCCAGCGATTATAATTTGCATTCTCAATTCCATTCGTACCAGTTGGTAGTAAATCTGCGTAAAACATTAGGCAAAAATCAGGGGATGTAGAAATGTGCGGTATTTGATTGGCTATGGCTACGTGACCTGTGTTACATCAGGCCAGTGAGTGACACTCCTGCCCCCTCCCCCCACGCGACGAGCTCGACCGGTGGTCGGGCAAATTATTGGGCTGCCGTGTGCCGGAAGCATTTCTCTAATAATAGTGCGTACAATCGCCTTTCTTTTATGATATGATATTACGCGTTCATTTAAAAGAAGACAACCCTTAGTATGCGATAGAGAGGCAAATTCTAGGCCGATATAACTGTAGCGAATTAGCGCTGTGCGATCTGAATTGCACTTTATTGTGTCGGAGCAAGAGTCGCTATTCATTTTAATGAATTTGCGGAGTGTCCCTTCTGTACTTGTACTATTAGCGATACCGCACACGGGCAACTTTTGTCTCGGCGACTATTTTGTCTCTCACATGGTTTGTATGAAAAGTTGCCGACGACCGCGTCGCTTCGTGTGCGCGCTTCCATATGAACCCGTGGACTTGATGTGAGAGACAAAACAGTAGCTGGGCGACTAAGTTACCCGTGTGCGATAGCGCTTATTATGTAATTTGTGGATATGCCAAAGCCTTCTAATCAGCATCTATCATTGTTTTCTTCCTATGCGGTGTCAATAGACCATAGGGCTATGTTATCTGTAGCATAATAGCACCATTCCACTATCTACTGCATTAACATTTTCCAAGAGTTTATGGTGTGGTAAGTCCCTTGTTCTTATCAGTTGTGCATTGCTGTTTGTAAGCCCGAAAACACATATAGGTACTTAGGTACCTGTGTTGAGTTAATAAAATGATAAGTATATATTACCCACATGCAATAGGGAAACCAAAGGCTCGGTGACCCATGCCATACCATTCACTCGGATTGCGATAGGTCGTAGTTTCAATTTCCATGCAAGTCAGTTTTTTTTTTCAAACCTACCTAGGTAAGTCTTGGTTGAGTAGTAACTAGAAATTCTATTCACTGTACATTTAATTACAACACTATTTACAAGAACTCGGCTTTTAACAAACGTAGTCGTTTGTCCAGGCGCGAACGCGTCGGCCATTTTCTTAGGTAACATTTTCAGTTTGGCATCAAGCCATGTTATTGTAATACAGTGCCAGAACATTCATCGCTAAATGAACGTAAACTTCAGACTTAAAAAATCTCTTGATCAAACTTTTCTTTCTTAAAAAAAAAACAAATGTATTTCTAAGATATATTGGGATAATATATTGTCAGATTGTATACAGTACTTCAAGATAAAGAATGGGCATCGGAAAACATCGGAAACAATCGTCTACAATTCTACATAATTATTACATAACAAAGACAATTAACAAAAAGTAGTTTGGCCCTAAAAGTCATTAAGAATTTCAACTTTATTGCAATGATATAATTAATATCAACGTTATTTCTAAGAAAAGCAAAAACACGATCCCATTCTTTATCTTGACGTACTGTAAGGTATTCTCTTTTTACATTAAAATACTTACGGCAAGGGCGAAGATTGTTGCCTAATCGAATTGGCGATGTTTTGGTCCGAATATAGATTGATAGGTGAGTTGAACTGCTTGTGCACCATCTGAAGCGATAAGATAAACATTGAGTACTAATAAACATGACACGATGACGCAACAATTAATGAAGCCATTAACTAAAGGAATATAAAAGATTCCTTACTTCTCATATAAGGATTGTATGTACAGATATTGTATTTAGATGAGATTGGAACTCAGGAAGAAGATAAATCGAGGACTAAAAAATGAAATATACATCGATGCATGAAGCTCAAACAAGTGGCGTATAGACAGATGAAGAAAAATGTGCTCACGATCCAATACAACGAAGCGTCATCATTATTAGTGCCAATTATAAAAAAATTGTAAGAACATCGACGGAAAATTTCATAAAAAACTGCGTAGTTTCCTCACAAACAATCATCATGTTGACGAAGACCTATGATTGTTCATCAATCATGTTTAGAAGGAAACAAAAAGCTTTCCACACATGGCGAATAGAAACATTACGGTGTATCTTTTTCTCCTTTAGGATAGAAAAAATATAAGGAGTATGTAGATTGATCTCATTTCCTTAGTTAACATGCCCACCGAAACGTATGAGCGATGTATCGATACTTAACTGAAAAATCATTATATTTTGACAGCCAAGCATCGCGCCATATTATATCGAGTTGCGGTGGTAATGATAAGGGGCTCACTTATTATAGCTAGCAGTGGCGAGGGGTGAAATTATGGCGAAGGTAAGCCGGTCTGCAAAAATGTTATGAACTGCATAGTGGATAGTCGGGGTGGGCTTCCTAAAAGGTAAGCCGATGGGAATCGGCTTGTATGGACCCTTCGCCACTGATAGCTAGAGAGGTCGCGACGAAAACCTACAAGAGCTACCTGAAGACCCATAATTCAATATGAGTCAGCACCCAGCACCCACTCGCGAGTTCATGTAGTGGAAAAACTAGCGGCGACACGTTTTGAAATACGTAAGTAAGATGATTAACAAATGAAAAATATTAGAAAAAATCGACTCACCCGTAGCAACTCAGACGGGACTCGAACCCGCACCCTTAGGATTCCGGCCCAATGCACTACCAATTATGCTACCGAGCCGCTTAATAGGATTGGCGAAATTTTCTTATACTTTTTACGTTTACGCTGTAGACCAGCGCCATCTCACCAATGTGAAGAGAATCAACTTCGACATTCGAAAGCAGCCCCTTTGCATCTGATGCAAAGGGGCTGCTTTCGAGCCCTTTAGTTGCAGTAGTTCGGCTGTTAGTCCGGTTAACCGAACTAATGCAACTTTTTAGTTGCATTAGTTCGGTTGATTCAAATCACCGAACTGTTGCAACTATTAACTGTTAATAGTTCAGTCGTTAGTTCGGGTTAACCTAACTAATACGACTTTGTAGTAATAGAAATCATTACCCATGGCACTACAGAGCAAGTGGCACTACTATTTTTTAACCGACTTCAACAAATTAAAAGGACGAGGTTATTAATTCGGTTGTATATTTTTTATTTATAAATTTTGATTTATTTTATTTTACAATTTTCTATAACTTTTTTCTTTTCTTTGTAATACGTCACCAAAGTACCAGGATCTCATAAATATAGAGAAAGTTAACTTCTGTAATTTTCATTCTTTTTTAATCTAACAAAAAAATAAAATTTGAGTAGTGCTACACTTGTTTCTACTATTAAGTGTAGCACTACTCAAATCAAGTTTGGTTGGTCGATTGAAATCAACCGAACTAATGCAACTTCTTGGTTGCATTAGTTCGGTTAACCGGACTAACAACCGAGCTACTGCAACTAAAGGCTTTCGAGCCATCTACCATCTTTCGGGGCATCTGCCAGACAATCGATTAAGGTGAAATAGCTATATAATTTTAAACTTTTTTTTTATTTTTGCATTCACAATGCTATTTTTATATTAAGATGATTAATAAATGAAAAATATTAGAAAAAATCCACTCACCCATAGCAACTCAGACGGGACTCGAACCCGCACCCTTAGGATTCCGGCCCAATGCACTACCAATTATGCTACCAAGCCACTTAATAGGATTGGCGAAATTTTCTAATACTTTTTACCTTTACGCTGTAGACCAGCGCCATCTCACCAATGTGAGAAAAAAAAAGTTTAAAACGTAAGTAAGATCTAAATATGCTCAAGTGTTTTGTCAAAATTAAAAATTGGCAGTAAACTAGTTTATAGTATAAAAAACCTGAGACCGGTCAGACCGTAAAGTTGTGGAACGCGGCGAGTTAGCACGCCATATAAGCTGCAAAAGTTAGCAAAGTCTCCTATTGAAGTTTGTACTTTACTTTAGAATTTCTCTAGCCGTTATGGCGTATATATTAAGTTGGCTTGGCATACTTCAATAGAGACTGCTATTAATTTCTACTAGGTACTCATGTACACCTTTGTACTAAATCATATTGTATTATGGGTCTTAAGATAGCTCTTGTAGTTTTTCTTCGCGAGCTCTCTAGCTATTTTGTTGTATGTACACGATATTTGATACATAATACAGCGTGAAATTTTAATCATTTGGTTCCCGCAGTGGACTGGTTCCACTCAAGATTACAAGCAACTTTTACTATAGGGAAAAAAATAGGGGAAAAAAATATAATAATGTCATTTAATGCGCCATTATGTGATTGGGATATTTTTTCTCGGAAAAATAAACTTTTGCAGTGGATCTCAAGCTTAATTTTAATTCCGTTCCAGAAGTGTGTATGAAATGAATGCATGCTCGAAGCTTTCACACGATCTTTATGAGAATAACCTTGTTTCCCTCTTCTCCGTTCACTCGCTGCAACACCGACTCTGCAACCTGAGTTAAAGTGCAAACGTGCAATAGTGCATCAGTAAGTTAATATCGTAAAATAGCCTAAATTCTATCAAAGGATTCCGAGAATTATTTTTTTATGAATTTGCCAACAATTAATGAGATTTTAAATTCAAATGCCAATCATCTAAGTAAGCTGAACTTAGGTAGGTATCTAAAATACTGGATTACACACCAATTGAACTTCTAACAATTTAACGAATTTCTCGGCAATCGTGATAAATGATAACTAATAACGGGTGTAACACGACCCCCAACGAAGCCGAAGTCCACGCATTCCGCCCATCATCAGGATCATTTTTGTCTTTTAGACTATACCTAGGAAACCAATAGTTACGAAGTTATTGAAGGTCAAAGATTTTTTCAAAATATTTATGAAATCTTATTTTTTTCGTTATTTCCTAATTTTTGTCCAAAGAAGCATTATCATTTTTTTTTTGTATTTCGTTGTTACGAAGTGCATTGTTTGTTAACAATGGCTTCAAATCGTCATCACTGTATGTATCTCAAGAGCACGTACATAAAAGTCGCCTTTCAACTCGGCCGCACGCAGCTGTGTAGCATTCACTCGCAGGCACGGTCTTTTGAACGTGTTACATTGCATGGTAATGGTATGCAATGCTTTTTTACATCATACTGCTCGGCAACTAGGATTTACTAGTATAGTAAGAGGCCGTGTAAGTTGGCATGTGCAACACAGTGCACTATTTAGATAGAACGTTCCATTTTCAAATCACTTTACAATTCAAGCATAGGTGAATGCTTTAATTGTAAAGTACACTTTACAATTCAAGCTATGTCAAACTCCTTAGTGAACCAACTTCTTTTCTTATAAAATGACAAAACTTTTTACTAAAAAAAAACTATGAAAATTCAAGCTATGCAAAACACCTTGGTCAAACATTTTTTTTTTTCATAAAATGATAAGATTCATTTTGAAAGCACGAAAAAATCAGCTGTTGTAAATTTCGAATCGATGGAGTAAGCATTTTAGTTTTGTATGGAACAGCAGATTTTTTTTTCGTGATTACGAGGTTGGTCCCATAATGAAAGTTGTTCAGTTTGATGGTCTGATCAACCCCACGAGAGGTTTTTAATGAACTAAAAATATCCTTGTAAATGTTTTATTTACCTCGCATGAATGATGTAAAGTAGTATGCTTACCTCGGTTGTAAGTAGCTATTACACCCTCGATCCATTAGCGCCCTTTGCGAGCTGCGCTCGCACGGGCGCCAAATTGGATCTTGTTCTGTAATAGCTCACTTACGTCCCTTGTGTAACAAACTACTATTAACACCAAAAATTAAAATCTTTTTGAACAGAAATGGCCCTGATGATAGGCAGAATACGTGAAGACTTCAGCTTTGTTGAGGGTCTCTTATTACACCCGGTTTGTATAAATTGTATAATTGAGTTAATGTATTGAGTGCAAGAAGTTCTAAAGCATGTAATAGTGTGAAATCGTGGCGTGCAATGTAAGTATTAATAAGTATCAGGTA
The DNA here is from genome assembly GCA_928269145.1 of Agriphila tristella. Lineage (NCBI taxonomy): Eukaryota > Metazoa > Arthropoda > Insecta > Lepidoptera > Crambidae > Agriphila > Agriphila tristella. Next base: position 19,721,447 of record OV743436.1, on the reverse strand, counting down.
AGAACTTACCATATTTATACTCTGAACAAAATAATTTCTGAAGTCTCAAATTGCATAATTGTTTTTGGTCCTTCGAGCCGTACTGGCGGCCATGTTTGAACCGTCTTACCTTCTGCTTCATGAGTGTGTCGCGGTAGTCGTGGTGTGGTGGCGCCCTCATGGATGGGTTGGGGTGGTGGCGGAGGTAGCTTTCCGTGGGTCCGGGCTCGCGGCGTACTTTCGCGCCGGGAAGCACCAGGGGAGTCGTGCGGTAGGGCTGCATGCAAAAGGAAAATGAATGTTACTTAAATAAATGACAAACTTATAATTTGTATAATCTGTCTAGAAACGTGTATCTAACAATAATTTCTGAGACATTTTTCGTTGTTTACTTCCAAATATCACTTATGTTTACTTCAAAACTGCCTTTCGTTCCAGGTGACTTTGGTCATAAGAATCTTTGGTTTGATTCAATATGTATAAGCAATGCACTGGCATTTTGTTAGTTGCAATTGCAAAGTGTCACACATATTTGTGGAACGTAACACAGATGTAACAAAGTATATCTGGAACACTTTAAAATTAGTGTGTTTGGCTTTGAAATATTACACGTCGGAATTCAAGGTTCACGTCACGACAAACGATGTTAATAGACATCGTTCAACGACCCCTAGGTGTTATACATGTAAAATATGCTCAAGGTGAAGAGACGATTTTTTTATATTAAATTTTTGATATCAACTGGAATTTCAGCTATATTTTTCATGAAAGAAACGCAGTGCGCAAGCGCTGCTCAGCGCGTTCAATCTAATTATAACGCGAGGTTGCTCCATGTGGGTTATGATTTCTGACACTATTTCGTTATATTAATACGATCGTTTCATTTTAATGTGGGTCGTGGTCACCTTTGAAAGATACTTGCTCTGAATGCTAAGCTAATGTCGCGGAATATTGAAAATATTGGTGCTACCGTGCGTGAAGTTACTTTATAATGGGATGGGCGTGTGTAGAATTTTTAACAAAACATGCTTACGTAGTAGGTTATTTAAATAATGTGTTACAATAACACGCTTTCAAGACCTAGAGTAGCGAAAAGTTCATAAGTACAGAGAAGCAATTGGTGATAATTTTTCGCCACCCCATATGATTTTACTTTACCATCGTAAAACAGTTACGGCTGCCTAGTTACCAGTAAACTTGAGAATATAGAAGGTTGTTTTAGGAGCTAATAATAAAAATGCAAAATCGAGCGCCTTCGTCCAAAACAATTGATAAATAAATGTTTCTGATCTTTATCTTTTATTAAAGTTTTTACGACACTTTTACGGTATTTTCAGTAAAGGTTTTTAAAGATATTTAAGTTACATTTGATAATGTCATTTTTGATAATAATATCTATTAGGTAGTTACCTATACATTACAGACAAATTTTTTTGGAAAAATTGTGTTACCTCAGTTAAATGTTATTTGTGATGTGAGGCATGCTCGTGAGTCAATTTTATAGCTTTTCTGAAGGCAAACAGAGTCCTAAACATACACGTCATCAAAAGCACACTAGCTCAATAAAACCGCATGTAAAATCTCGACAAATTGTTGCTGGGTACCAATGATTCATGCGCTAAGAAAATGCAAAGAATATTGTACTAAGATTCATAGTTGTGCCAATAGTAGAACATAGCTTTCAGTGATTATTTGCGTCTTTGTTTACGAGTCTCAAGCTTTCGCTACTGACGCAAGCTCTATCTTAGTCATACCTTCTTATAAATAAATGACTTTTATTAAATTAGTTTTTCTATTTTTGTGGTCAACATCACAGACTATTTATTAACCACTGGAATTCTTTAGACATTTATTATTAAGAAGAGTGAATCATGCTATGATGGGGGGAAGTAAGTACCCCTAATTATACGTCACTATCACAATCTAAGTTAGGTCAGTTACAACCATTTTTATATTATTTGACCTTCTATTGAAATATGGAAATATGTATCGAACCACGCGGCCAGGGGGATTAATTCATTCATATTTTGAGGTAATGCAAAGTAATGTGGAGGCCATACTACTAATTTTCGCGCTAATGGTCTTCAAACATTACGAGCATGAGGAATATTATTGTGTTATTTAACGGCGTTATGTCTAAAGCTGGGGGCAAATTAAGGCTTAACACCAATTTTCATCAGTGCGAAACTTTCGGCGTTAAGTCATGTACTGTACGATTCACACCAATCGGCCCCTTATCGGAGTCGCATTTTTTCTCTGCCAGAGGAAAATAAAGCGTCTATACAGGTAGGTAATTCCATATTTGCATGAAAATTGACATGCCGCATCAGCTGGGCGGCTCCGCACGTATGCTGCGGCAGCCGGTCGGCTCCACCCGCAATATGAAATTTAACTGCTACTAGTATATAGGTAGTAATAAATTATCTGTGCTATATAGATGCTTCAATTTCCTTTAGAAGAGGTAAAATGCGCTCCGACACGCGCCATTTGGTGTGGATCGTACTAGTGTGGCCTCAGCATAACAGAAGTGTGAAACTTCTATTTCGACACGTCCGCACATCGTGATACGGCACACGTTACATGTAACGCGTAGTGTTACACAAAGTTCAAGTGGGTGTAACATTTTTGTTACGTGACATTGGCGCGAAAATAGATCTACAGCTGCGAATTCATATCAGAGGACGCGTTATTAATTTCTCGGAGAAAATGGGTAACTTTGAGGCGAGACGGCATCTGTCTTATATTAAGAATGTAAAAAAATAAACTTTTACAGTGTTTTACATTATCTGGCATGTGCCAGTTACTATTTTTTGATATAAAGATGTCTACAGCTATTAGTGTTATAAATTTCAGAAGTTTATAATTTAAACATTGTTGATGGTACCATGCTAGTCTTAACTGTCAGCCATGATGGCGCTACTTTAGCATAAATGGTTCTGCTGAATTAACTACGTTATGTACAAAAAACGAAATTAATGTATAAAAATTTAAGTTAATTTAAGTACAACATTCCCAATTAAGTATTTATTTTTTTTGCATTTGAGAGTAGTATAAACTTTGAGAAATAAGTGAGAATATTATGTAATGTAAGGTTGTAATAAGCATTGAACGTATTTTAGTCTGTGATGAAGGGAAAGGTTGTTTATCAAAGTTGTGAGGATTTTAGATTTGACTAGAGTTAAAAATGAAGTCGTTATTATAGGTCTTTAAGTAATACTTAGTAGAGGTTCTCTACTTAGTAGAGAAGACCAGAATATTAATTAACTTGTTTGTAGATGAGTTAGGTTAGGTTAGTTTATTATCAAATCATAAAATCGGACGGCAGGTTCCATACAATTTTTCATAGTGCTCGTACATCATCACAGAAAATAACATCGTAAAGCTCGCGAGTTATTACATCACATATTTTGTAACACAACGCGCGGGTTTCAAGTGCTCCAAAATTAGAAGGAGTTTGAACATTCTAGGTGTGCTGATACCGCAGCTGTGACGGCTCACATCTGGATCACATTAATTGTGACCTTGGAAGCACTGCCCGCCACTAGAGCACATGAGATAGCCGAAGTCACACGCACCCAGTTGGTGACAGCTTCCTCCTCCGGATGCATGGGATCCTGGTACCCGTTGGGGAAGAAATTAGGGTTGACCGCCATTGTAGCACTCGCGAGTGTGATGTGGACGTGTGTCGTTCAGCGCACGATCACAGACTGCCGCTCCAGGCACTTCGCGGTAAACAACGCGATTTCAATGCATTCTATTTTGGAATTTTAGGCGGGAAAATGGGCGTCGGCGTGGGCGAAACCTATCGCCCGCCACAGCCTTGCAACGCGCGCACATAAAGCACCCATATTTTATTTGATATAATTTTCTTAGTCAAAATAATGCTTTACAGCGTAATGGCAACTGTAAATAAACGAATGTGATATAGTGCCCTAGCTATAACAGTGTTTCCCAATTAGTGGTACGCGTACCCCCAGGGGTACGCGAGGTTGCATCAAGGGACACGCGCAGCAATATTATCTACATGATTTATAATAATAATAATAAAGCCCTTTATTCCGAAATAAAAATTACATTTTACAATTAAAACTCACATGATTTACATTTGATTTATTTTTATATTTATCATTCCTGTAATAAGGGGTACCTACACCAGTATGAGGTACGTAGAACAAAAAAATTAGAAACCCCTGAGCTAGCAGATGTAAGATGATGTACCTAACGAGGTATTAAGTTTTGAAATATACAAACATTGACCGATTAATTCAAACAGTTCTGAGATTTACGCGTTTATACATTGAAATAAATTACATACATTTTTATTTCAATTTATACACCATAAATTTTTAAGTATATCTAAAAATGAAATGGGGATTTCAGAGGGATCCCTTGTTTTTGAATAATGGATTTATACCTAATTTGATTTGGCATTACGTATTTGGCATAATTTTTTTGCCATAATAATACTTTGGCATAATTGTTTTTTGGCATACTATTGATATAAGCATAATAATCATTTAGACTAATTTGTTTTCGCATAATGTTATTAGGCATATTGTCTATTCGCCTAATATTATTTAGACATAAAAATCAAAAACAATAAGAATAAACAATTTTACGTAACGTACTTATTTATTTTCTTGCAAGAGGGGTATGTATCATATTAATATGAAATTAATTAATTAATTTACGACCGAAATATCGACGTATAAAACACCTATTTTCAAAATACCGAAAATCCTAAATATCGATAACCGATAGACCGTAACTTAAAAGATCGATTATTAAATGATCGATAGTTCGAAATCCCGAACGTTAGAATGCCGATAGTTCAATATCCCAAAAGTCTGTTAGGTGCGACGACGAGCGAGCGTAGCGAGCTAGGAGGAGGTTAAGTTTAATTGCGACCTACAACGCACGAGCCGAGCGAGCGAAACGAGCGTTTTAAATGTGTAAGTTTCGAAGTGTATTAATTTTTTTGTTTATTAAAATATGCGTTAATAACATTATGCGTATTTAAATTTATGCTAAAGAATATTATGCTTAAACGTGATTATGCTTAAATTAGTTATGCCTAAAAAATATGCATAAGCTGTTATGACTAAGTAATATTATGCGTAAACATCATTCGGCGAAATCATATTATGCTAAGACATATTATGCCTTAAAATTTTATGCAAATACATAGGGAACCGATTTCAGACAACATGAATAAACATTTTTTATTATGGGACCAACCACGAAATCTCGAAAATACAAATGAGCTATTCCATACATTTCTAGATATAATTAACTTTTAGATATACTTATAAATTAACGGTGTACAAACGTGTAAGATTAGTCCCTTTATAAAGTACAATATTAAAATATTTTTTCTGTGCATAAAATATGAATATTGTCGTGCCGTTAATTAGGGCATTATGCCAGTGGTCACGTAAACAAGTTAGACGTCAGAGTATAGTGAGAGACGTTTACTAATTAGCTTGCGATTCCATTGACAAGACTGTTTTTTTTTCCGGATTTTAAATATATCCGGAAAATTATGTAATCATAATTTTCCGGCACACCTAATTAATAAGGACAAAACAATAATGTGCACAGTAAAAAACTGTTTGTAGGCTCATTTGAAACAATTTCATATTCTACGAAAAATAATTAGTTCAAGGTACGGAAGTACGATAAAAGACCGATTAAAAAAAGGCGAGAGAAAAGTAGTTTCTGAGACTAAAACACACGCCTTTATAACAGAAGTAGGTAGGTAGGTAGTTAGTAGGAGTAGAAGCTATCTCCAAATCGTACTTAATCACGTTCACATTGACCTTTTAAAGTACATGCAACGATTTGCAACGTCTCGGATTACACGTTACTGCAACACGTTGCCATAGAAGCATCAAGAAGGGAGCTTACTACGAGGGCAATTCCGGAGATCCAAGGATTTAATTCTGCCCCCTGTAACGTTATAAGTTAATTTTTAAATAAAATTACACAAAATCTACATTTTAGTAAAGTAAAATAAATTAAAACAAAACATATATCTTTTAAATTCTTTAATTAAACTCATCTTATTTCTAATTTAAATCAAACGCTAAACTAATAACTACAATTAAAATAATAATGCACATTAAACTGCAAATCGAACCTATTATTTATTTAAACATTTTACCACTTCGCGAACGGTACCCTAACCTTCCTTTGTATCGCGTATCGATGTGAAGGCAGTGATTGCGAATAACACAATGCGTGTGCGCAACAGACTGCGCAGCTTGTACGGACTTCGCGATGCAGTGGTTTTGCGTCGTCATTGACACACACCGCTTCCTGAGCTCCCGCGGACGACGACACGAACTTATTTCGTCTTCATAGTCGCCGTTGGGAATTATTTTATTTAACCATATGAAAATATCACCTCAGTAATCAAAATTGTGTTTTTGTCACTTTATTTGTTCAAAGTTAAATTCAGTGCAATCCCCGAAAGGGTAAGTGTTGAACATCGCTTTGTAGTAGTTATTAGGTAGTAATTTTAGTTTGTGTTTTAAAATAATTGTGTTTCATGTAAAATTGAGTGCACGCTGTCGATTATACATTCCTGTGTGTAAGAATCTCAGCGTATCCTTTTAAATTGCTTAAACGACGAAATCAAATTTGCAAAATCATTCACTTCATACCCTCACATTTTAATTTTATTAATTTTACCATTTAAATCATTGTAATTTCATTTTATCATAAATGTTCATTTTGTATGCAATTAGCACAATGCTTTTCTGCACAATTTTAATTAGTTTAATAGTTGTACACTCCGCTCTGATTGCGATAATTTGCCACTTCACCTACTGCATACTTTCTCTTCTCCCAACTTTTCTTGGCTTGGCTTAGGTGAATTGGCTATCGCAATCGGCGGCTGCTAAACATCAAGCTTATGCAGTTTGATGGCAATTTCAGGGACCCAGATTGACCCAGGTTCATCCAGTTTGACCCTTTCAACTTTGGCCAAACCAACTTTGGCCGACCAACTTTGGCCACTTGGTTTCTGCTGGTCGCCATTTTGCGACGCGCTTCACACGCTGCACTGCACCTTCCCACGCCACGTCGGGCCACCTACCACCTGTGGGCCCCCTTTAAGATAAGTTGGGACACGCCAAGCAAATACCAGTCGGGCCCCTTAAACTCACGACCCCATGCTCAAGCCATAAATAAATTTGTGAACGTAAGTTGTGGTTTACTCATTTAGTCACCCGCTACGCGACACCCCCTAGAATGACCACCGAAACATGATATACATATTATATAGCGTGATATAGTGTTTTATCGACACTTACGAGGGCAGCCCCCCTAGCATGACCAGCATAACACGATATATATCGCGTGATATTGCGTTTTATCACGTTTAACTTTCAAAAAGACAAAGGAGTTTGGCAGTTGAGTGTCGATAAAATGCTTTATCACGCGATATGTATCGTGTCACGTCGGTCATGCTAGGGGGCTGATCTCTATGCACCACCCGTGACCTCTTTGCTGTCACTTGGTTATTAAAACCTTTTTGCTGTACGTTTATTGACATTTAGAGGTTATTAAAAAAAACAAAAAAAAAATATATGTCAAACTATTATTGAGCTACAACTTAATGTGATTGTAAAGTCGTGATTTTTTGAGAAAAATGGATCCTATTGAGCAGAGGGCGGTAAAAAATTATTTAGAAAAAAAAGGGTATAACGCCAAATCAAATCTATCGAGCTATTGTGGCAACTGTGGGTGAGTGTGTAGTATCCTATGACATAGTCAACGTTGATGTCGAGAGTTTAAGGGAAGATCAGCTTGTAAAAACCAACATGGCGGTGGACTTCCTTCAACGGCCACTGCAGACCAAAGCATTAAAAAAGTTCACGATATGGTGTTACAAGACTGGCGAATACTCATCAGGCAAATTGTTAAAGAAACTGGCTTGTCAAATCATGTGGTGATAGTGAAAGTAAAATATATTCTATTTAAATAAGCTCACATAATAAGCATTTTTAGATATTAAAGAGAAACGCCGGGACAGGCGTACTCTTCCCCCAAGACAATGTTCTCAGCCATACGTCCTGTATTGTATTGCTAAGGCTGCCATACACCAAGCAGGCTTCGGATTGGTGGAGCACCCACCGTATTCACCAACTTGGCCCCCAGTAACTACTGGATATTCAATAATTTAAGGAACTTTTACGTGGAAAAAAATTTTTGGACTATCACGAGGTGATATCTACCAGCGAATTTTAGTTCGCTGATATCTACTGTGGAGGAGTAGTTTTCAGAGGTCGGACATTTTTTTCCAGGAGTGTTATTGAGATGCTGGAGCACCGATGGAATGAGTGTATCAGTATTTAAGGAGACTATGTAGAAAAAGAAAAAATAAATCTTGAATGTAGTTTGATTGTAAGAGGGTTAGGGGTGGAGCATAAGGATCAACCCTAGTAAATGATATCATATCGCGTTTCGGTCATGCTAGGGTTGTAGGACTTTTTTGTGTAGTGAAATACGAGACAACAGGTGAGCGTGAAAAAAGTCCAGAGAAGTGTGGTACAGTCATCATCATCATCATATCAGCAGCACGACATTCACTGCTGGGTATAGGCCTCCCGCAAGGATCTACACGACGATTGGAAGTACCTACTTAAAATCTCTGAACAATACTGCAGTATTGTTAGCCAAATTCTTGACCACGATAAATTAATAACTTCCATAGGGATAATAAGTACCTACCTAGTACCTACCCACAACATTTCTCATTGCTCAAACATGATTCAAGCGGCGCGAAATTGTTGACGCCATCTATTATTGAGATCGTGAATCAGAAAACCGATTTAGACGTCTCCAGAACATTCTGGAGCCGAATTAAATACTTAGAGGCGAGTGTCGCGGCCGCTCTAAATATTGTGCCCTATGAAACGTCTTGTTTCTGTAATGTCGTCAGCACAAAACTATCTAATTAATAAGCAGCATCATTAGACTTAAGAACAAGTTGGCGGGGTGCCAAGCTACGTCATTTAACGGATGAGCGTGATTTGGTTAACCCATTTCGTTTTAACATCAAGGACGCTCGAGGCATAATATCCGTTTTGCAAAGTCGAACGAACTAATTAAAACCGGTGATTGGAATGATATTAATTTTGTTGCATAGCGCGTAAATAGTCTGGAAGAACATTGAACGTAACTACCAAATGAGGAGCGTGAAAATATGACCTCATGGAAAATTTATGTAACAACTAACATGTTTTATAGAAAAACGTGAAGAAACTAGCTAAAAATCAACTAGGGCAGGGTACCAAAGTGTTTGATATCGACCCCTACGGGTCGAAATCGGTTTCCCAGGGGTCGACATAAATAACCGCGACCTTTGGAAGTCCGGTCTAATGCTCTTTCAATTCCAAGTGACTCGGTAGCTCAGTCGGAAGAGCATTGGACCGGACCGGACCGGACTTCCAAAGGTCGCGGGTTCGACTCCTGTCTGAGAAAATAATCAGCTGACGAGTCGATTTTTTTCTAATATATTATTATGGCTTTTAGATCAACTACTTCTATTTGAAACATATCCATATACAAAAGACATGCATAAGTGACGGATCGCTATCAAATTCACGGCCCGATGTTTGATAGATAGAGAGCCTTTGCCCAGAATACACAAACGAGCCGAAAATCGATGAGGTTGCGTCGTTTCATCACAGAGGTCCCATGACTTCATCAGATCAGCTCATGCATAGTTTGGTGGCCCACAGGATGGGAAATTCGAAGACGTACCTAGTGAACACGTATCATGGTCCAAGAAAACAAGGTCTGGCATTTCGGGAGATGAACAGGCATACGTCTCTATCCAGTTGCGCGACTTTATAATAACAAGCAAAGAATGAAGGATTTTGTTTTTCTGTCACACTAATTATAAAATTATGAAAGTGCATTTTCTCTTGGCAAACGAAACAGTTCAATTAAAGATTAATAAAAGTTATTTTCAATACCGATAGCGGAGATGACGTAAGTCTGTGCAGACCCACGTCAGTCACTTCCTCTGTCTCTGAGTGCTATACCTGGCGCAGTAGTCTGTCTAAAAAGTCTGTTTACATGGGTAATTTCAAAGGTAATTTTATTACCCACCTAAAACCCCAAACCACCGCACCAATACCCATCTATATAAATAAATATGTTTCAATTAGAATTTTGACAGCACCAACAGGGTTACCAGTATAAGTTTTTATAAATAATTTAATAATTTCTCATGTAAACAGTCTTTTTAGACAGACTCTAGGTATATAATGGTTACATATCACAATCTCTAAATTTGAATGGCCTAAGGTCATAACACCTATCACAGATAATATAATAGCACCTATGGACGAAAGACCTAATTTGAAAAACACCTAATGGACAAAATACCTAAGACAGATGAAAAATATTGACTTTTCATACGAAACTCGATTAGCTGTTAGGGCATCTGTATGAAGAGTCGAATTTATTTTGTCTGTTTTCGGAAAAGTCGTGGAACAAATGTTGTTGTTTATGATGTTAGTAATCTATTCCTGCGAGGTTGTTGGTGTAAAGTCGATTCACCTAAGGACAATACATCTATAAACAAAATATCTAATTTCAAAACACCTAATGGTCGTTTGTTCTAAGAAGTTCATAATAACAATGAAGTCGAATGAAACTTTTTTGTTATATAGCTGTTAAGCCTGGGCATGTGGAAATCTAAGAGACCAGGTTAAAGGTGTTTAGAATAATATAATAACATAGCTAACACTGGTTTAGGGGTAACAGTTTGGGCCTAATTTTTGATATCGACTTGCCTACCCGGTCAAAAACCTATACGTCTAGTACATAACAAGAAATCCCTTTAACCTATAGCTGCCGAGATTTAGTTATCAAATATGCACATGAATGATTATGCCAAAACCCTATTACACCTTTCTTCTAGTGCCAAATAAAAATTGTATTACCGCATTGAATAACATGTGTTGGCAATATAGACTTACATCTTTCTGACAGATAAGATCTACTTATCTCTCTTATCGATACCGGACATCGGACATGTCATCAACTAGCACCGCCAGTTCATTTATTTTTATTACTCCTAAACCAGGTCAATATTAAAAAAGTAAACAACCAGGACATCTTAATATGTCTCTAATATTAATTGAATAACTCTTCAAACTTTGGGTTTGAACCCCCAAATCCCCCCCCTCATATACACGCTACACAAGACATTGACAACCCGCTCAGCCTTTAGTCGGGTCAGCCACGCGCCTGGTGACAGACGTTAGCGTTCTTTACAGTTTATTAGAAATAACGTCCTGTGTTGTAGTCAAATACGCAAAGTAAAAGACGCAAAAAGGCAAAAAGATGTAGAGACAAGGTATCATAAGTATTAATTTGAGTATACAGATTATGGTCGCGGTTATGCAAGCTGTGTTCAGTCGCTTGGTGCTGCATAACAAAATGTTGCCTACTTAGTTGTAATTTTGCATGGTGCTATTTTTTGAGCGGAATGCTGGTTCCATAGATTTTTGTTCGCTGGTTATGGCCCATCCTCCTTATCCATCCACAAGGAAGGCCTTTGCCCCAGCAGTGGGGACAGTACTCTCCTTCGTGTTGCACGGGGAATGGCGACTGGTTCGGCAGGGACTCGGCGAGAAATGTGGCGACAAAACGTTATCGCAGTGCACTCTATCTCATGCATTCACTGACCTGACTCTGGATGGACTCGGCGACGGTGTCATCGGTGCGCGTGGAGGAGAGAGACAGCAGCATTATGTGGTAGTCTCCTTCGTGCTGCACGGGGAATGGCGACTGGTTCAGCAGGGACTCGGGGCCGCGCAACACCGCGCTGACGTGAGAAATGTGGCGACAAAATGTTATCACAGTGCACTCTGCCTGATGCGTCGACTGACCTGGCTCTGGATGGACTCGTCGACGGTGTCGTCGGTGCGCGTGGAGGAGGGCGACAGCAGCATCATGCGGTAGTCGCCCTCGTGCTGCGCGGGGAACGGCGAGTGCTGCGGCAGGGGCGTGCTCCGCGGCAGGGACTCGGCGCCGCGCCAGCCCTGCGCAGGCATCGGACTGGGTGTCCTGCGCGGAAACAATGGCTTTTTACTAACAATATATTTCAGTTAGGAAGAGACTATGTCACATTTCTATTCCCTTTTATTAGTATCTGACTTTTAAAAGGTAATTAAAAGATCGAGTAAATTTTTCTTTACAACCGAATACAGTTTAAAAATATTTATCTACTCTCATATCGTAAAATTCGAATTATGTATTTCAAAACGAATTTATATTGGCATACTTTTTACACGCAATACCTAAAAAATAAGTTATCTTATTATAACATACCTTCACTATACTAAGCAATGTTATAAAATAACTTTTTTCTCATTACGATACAGGGCAAAGCCAAGAAGAAGGCAGTGCCGTGATATTAAAAAGAAACAACGATATTCCCACATACATTCCATGATTAAAATGTACTCTATGGTGATCGATGACTTAGCGTTGCGATTAGTCTTCTAGAATGCACTCATCTCATTATTTACATATTTCTCTAATTGAATACGCGCATTTTCAGATTTTAATTTTTACTTTTGTTTTTGTTTGCCTCCACCCAATATTTAAGATGCGGCGACGGAAACACGTCTTACTTAACCTAGGTAAGTACTGCCGACCAATCGAGAAGCTAATTACTCTTGTTATCATTGATATTTTATTTTGTAGGTTCAATCGGTTCAATCACAAATTGTATGATAGTAGATAAAGTAGTCTATGAAACTGTACATAACTAGTTATTAAAACACTCGTGTAATACTATTAAAAACACACACTCATGTTTTAATACCCCTCATTATGCATCAGTTTCATAAAATACTATTGTTTTTCAAAGTAAGTATCGATATAATTATAATTGCATTAAGAGAGGGTAAGTATAAAGCAAATAGCCAATATTAGATTTAATTTTTATTTAATATAATCCAATAGCAGGCCTCCATCACTCGCTCAAGGTTGCGCGATAAGCACCTACCGCTAGCCGTTCGTTCGAACGAACAAGTGAGCAAAGGGCCGCCACACGCCTGCCGCCGTACAAGCGCGGCATCTTACTGCCTGCGTAGGTATTGCCTCTTTTTAATAGTAACAATGTCGAATCGACATTACTGTGCCGTGTACGGATGTCAAAATCAAAAAACCAATAAAAAATTGTCGTTTTTCACATTATGATATATGCTACGCAGTTCATTTATAAGAAACAACCTTAACGTTGCGTCATTAGAAAAGGTAAGAGCACGCGATAGAAAGAGAGGCAATTACTAGGTGAATATAAACTGTACTGCAGGCCATTGCGCGACCTGCGGGGCTACTCAAATGGCCACTTTTCAATTCGTTCGCTAACTTAAAAATTAAAAATAAGCCATAAACTCCAAGGTTACGTGTCGTAGGCTTGTCAATCTATATATATAAAATTCAAAGTCCTGACTGACTGACTGAGTGAGATATCAACGCACAGCCCAAACCGCTGAACCTAGAGACTTGAAATTTTGCACACAGATACCTTATACAGTGTAGGCATCCACTAAGGAAGGATTTTTGAAAATTCCATCCCTAAGGGGATGAAATAAGGGATGAAAGTTTGTATGAAAGTCCCTCAGTTTTGAAGCTAGGATGTTCAAATTTTGTGTTTAGGCTGATGATTGAAAATAAATAAATACGTGTCTCAGCGTTTTCCAAAATTCTACCCCCGAAGGGGTGAAAGGGGGATGAAGTTGTGTTTAGAAGATAATCCTTTATTTTTGAAGTAATAATCGCTAAATTTGAAATTTAGGCTTATGGATGGAAATCTAACGCAACGCATATTATATTGGTATAATTTCAACCCCCATGGTGATGAAATGGGGGTGCAATGGGGTAAATAAACCTAAAAATCGATATGGATGTCGTTAATGGGGTTTTCTGGGTTGACGATTGCGAAAATAACATTTATTTTGAAGTCCAACACGGTGGACATGATTTAACCCCTAAAGGGGTGAAAATGGGGTTCAAATTTTGTATGGAAAAACAATATGAAATAGACAGTACAACTTTAAACTTCGTAGGAGCACGTCTAAAAATAAATCTACATATATTTTGTTATTTTGAAAATCAACCCCGTAGGGGGTAAATGGGGTAAGTAAACATAAAAATCGATATGGATGTCGTTCTTTAGGTTTTATGGGATAGTGATTGCGAAAATGACATTTATTTTGAAGTCCAACACGGTGGACATGATTTAACCCCTAAAGGGGTGAAATCGGGGTTCAAATTTTGTATGGAAAAATAATATTAAATAGACACTACAACTTTAAAATTCGTTGGAACACATCTAAAAATTATATATTTTGTTATTTTGAAAATCATCCCTTAGGGGTAAATGGGATAAGTAAACATGAAAATCGATGTGGATGTCGTTTTTGAGGTTTTATGGGATGGTGATTGCGAAAATGACATTAATTTATAGTCCAACAAGGTGGACATGATTTTAACCCCTACAGGGGTTCAAATTTTGCATGGAAAAAGAATATGAAATAGATATTACAATTTTAAATTACAATTTTAAAATTCGTAGGAGCACGTCTAGAAATAAATAGGCAATTACATACCTATTTTGTTATTTTGAAAATCATTCCTTAGAGGTACTTAAATGGGGTAAGTAAACATGAAAATCGATGTGGATGTCGTTTTTGAGCTTTTAAGGGGACAGGGACGGGGACAAGATACCTACTAATATCTCTGTACCAATTCTGATTATTGTAAAAAACTAGCTTCCGCCCGCGACTTCGTCCGCGTGGATATTAGAGAAAATCCTTAGGGAACCTTCAACCACGATCCGACCAGCCATTTTTACGCGATTAGGCGGGTCCCCACCAAGCGAGCAGCCTCGTGCGAGGCCCGCCTCACGAGGCAAACGTCTTACCTCGCGAGGCAGCGCGCTTGGTGGGGACCCGCCTAATCGCGTAAAAACGGCTGGTCGGATCCTGGTTGAAGGTTCCCTAAGGATTTTCTCTAATATCCACGCGGACGAAGTCGCGGGCGGAAGCTAGTTCCATACAATACAACAATGTCTGTGATGTACGTAAACTTGCGACTTGTGACTTGATCGTTTAATTGGTTATTTTTAAGCTTTAAGGTAGCGAACGAATAGAAAAGTGGCCATTTGAGTAGCCCCGCTGAATTGCACTTTATTGTGTCGGAGCAAAAGTCGCTATTTATTTAAATTACTATGCGGCGTACTGCTTCTGTACTTGTACTATTAGTTATTCTGTGCCAATAGCGACATAGTCGTATCTCGAAGTGGGCAATGTGAGATATAGACTAAACGCTTACTTGAAATGACTTTTAGGCATAACGCGACTTAGATGTGTATACCACTGTATGTACCCACTGAGCAAGGGTCAGACGTCGCGTATATCATAAAATAGGAGACCAAGAGCTTAAGGTGCTCCCCGACCAGGAGTATTCGCCCGTATGTAATGTAACGTTACAGATTAGAGCATTACATCAATGAGAACACTGTAATGTGCTCAACCTGACGGTCAAGTTCTAGCAACATTACCATGTTAACGTCAAAATTGTGTTTCAATGGTGTTTGAATGGTAATGCTTTTTGACACAGTTCTTGTTTCTTAAACCCAAAATCGAGACACAATGTGTATTCGTTTTGGATTTAAGAAACACATTGTGTCTCGTTTCCGGTTTGGGTTTAAGAAACACATTGTGTCTCGAATTTGGGTTTAAGAAACAAGAACTGTGTCAAAAAACATTACCATTCAAACACTATTGAAACACGATTTTGACGTAAACATTAGCAGACTTGACCCCCAGTAATGATACAATATGTAATAGTTTGATTGAACCACTTGTAAGAACTAGAGATAGGTTTCAAAATGGAATCGCAAATGCTAAAATAGAATCTGAAATGTTATAGGGGAATATATAAATGCACTTTAAAAATAAAGTAACACACTTTAAAATGTTTAGCTTCAAAATTTATTGAATGAACTATAAAAATAATGGTTTCCACTATAAATATGCTAAGCTTTAAAATTAATACTTTTCACTATACAATTTAATTGTTTAGCTTTAAAATTAATACTTTGCACCATACAAATAAATTTTATAACTTTAGCACTGGTAAACAGACGTCTAGCTAGGTGCGACGACGAGCGGGCGCAGCGAGAGAGGATCCCAGGAGGAGGTTAGGTTCCATTGTGACCAACAACGCCAGAACCGACCTGATAGCGAGTAGGTATTCATTATGCCACAAGTTGTTTTCATCTTTCCAGCTCATTTTAACAGTGGTCAGTCTGACATGGTAAGACAGAAACTAAATGGTTTCGGAGTTGGGACCAATGGTTGTGGGACAGTTATAGTGCAAACCATTATTTTTGTAGTGATAATATTAAATTATAGATCTTTTATTATTTTAAAGTGCAAACCATTATTTTTGTAGTGATAATATTAAATTATAGGTCTATTATTATTTTAAAGTGCTGATATACAATTTTATAGCTGTTTTCATCAAATTTAAAGTGCTATTAAATACATCCCAATGTTATATTACAGGCGAATGGTCCTAGTGAGGGAGCACTTTAAAATATATATGAATAGACATGAATCGAGTGAAGATGTACCTGTATGGCGGTGGAACATAGTTTGGGATGGGTGATCTCGGCGCTTGGGGCGTCCCTGCCTGGTTCTCGCGGTCCACGTCCCTACAAACAACATGCACATGAGTATGACTACAAACAAACATGTCGATGACGTCAACATGATACGATTTGGTGTACAGGGTGTTTTTATTTTAAAGTACCTACCAAAAACTTTAAAACCACTCCTTTATTCTAAAAGGTGGGTTAGAGTAGGACCAGACCAGGATAGGTACTCATTGTCTAATTTCAAAATCTATCGCAATCGCTTTCATTTGGCAGATGGATGTGATACGTTGATACTTTTTTTTGACACATAAAACTTACCAAAGAAATCAAGAAGCTTATACCTCCCTCCAATGGAGATTGCACGGCCAGTGTCATAGTGAAGATAGAAAAAATGTCCTTGAGTGACGTGACGGCTTATTGCAACCTCTTTCTTTAGTGTTACAATACGTGTTCGTTGTTCGTCGTTCGTCCGTTCGTGAGAAACGAAAACGTATTGTAAAACGAAAAGAAAGAGATAGCAATACGCCGTGACGTCACTAAAGAGTCTTTTTTCAATCTTCACTATGATACTAGGCGTGCAATCTCCATTGTGGGTATAAGCTTCTTGAAAGAAATGTAGCAATGTGTCACATCCATCTGTCAAATGAAAGCGATTGTGATAGATTTTGAAAATTAGACAATAAGTACCCTGGTTTAAAATTTATGCAGTGTCAGTCTTTTTTTTCAGCAAATACAGGTGTAATAGCCCCTACTCACCATTCAATTTCACATTCAATTTGTTGCGTTGACAAATCGACTGCTACGTCGCCTCGACATTCAACAAGTTGAAGATCGACATCACAAGCATTGACTTCTATACATTCCACTAGACTGGCTGCTGTCAAACTGTTCTTGTGCCTATTTGATTTCCGCCATTTTGGCGCTGTAGGACGTAGCGTGAGCATAGCGTGAGGGACAAGGAACTAAAGTCTGGTGTCATCATGGCAACCATTTTCATTGTAGTTACGTCAGATAGTTCCTTCGACAGACGCTAGAGGCGTTTCAAATAGGCACAAAAACTTTGCTGTCAAATCATACAGAGCCAGTCCAGTTAAATAGAAAAAAAAATTCATGTCAGTGATCACAACAATTTAAATCAACAGATTGAATGGTAAGTACGGGTTTTTGACTGTGCCAATAAAGGCGATATCATGTTCACGTCTGTCTTAATACACACAGAAACGATGCTAATACATATATCAGGAAAAAGATAGGTTTTTTAACACAACAATAGGAGCACGAATGGGTTCCAAATCATTCATATCAAATTAAGTAAGGTTGCTCTTGCTACACACGTGACGATATAATTTCGATGTGATTATGATTGCTTTAACTATCGTTATTATTACGTAAGACGGTATACCGTTCCATGTGTAAGTAAGGACCATTATTTTTTGATCAATTTTAAAAATGCTTATAAAGGCAAACGTCACGATAGTACACATACATCGAAGGTATATTGGAATGACACCTGGAATCCTATATACACAGTCAGTATTAAAAATAAGGTTAGGTAACTGACTTCTGTTTTAAAAAATGTAAGGTGTGTGAAACTTGTAAACATAATTTTTCTTACTGTACGAGTATATGCATGCAACTATAACAACATAGGGCCTACTCAAATGGCCATTCTACTAAAATTTACGCTAGTAGAATAGAATTACAATGTTTGGGACTGACATAAGCTAACGCTTAGCTCATGTCAATCCCACGAGTTTGACATTTGAATGGCCATTTGAGTAGTAGGGCAGGATCGACAACTAATTACAAAAACATAAAAAGTAAACGAAGTAGATAGCATGTCAAGGTCCTACAGTAAAATGTTCTTTACAATACAAAGTTTACAGGTATCTAAACCATGCGATAGTTTGGTGCATGAATGCTATATCTTATAAGATACATATAATGGGTGGCGCAAAAGTAAAGACCCTATTTGGTTCAGCTATAACATTTTTTCTAAATTAGAAAACTAGATTTAGGTTTTTTTAAATGTATATTTGTGCCATTAAATTTCGTACCATTAGGATTTAAAGATGATGTCTTTTAAATGGTGACCTCCAGAGTTGATACACATTTGAGCCCTATTTATGACATTTTGCATAACTTGCCGTAACACTTCCTGCGATATGTTCGTTATTTCTTGACGAATGTTTTCTTTTAGAGCTGCGAGAGTCTGTGGCTTGTTCACATACTTATTAGACTTAGGTCTATCCAATGTTGAGCCAGTTGCTTCAAGGCGTGTGGCAAAGCGTCGAATTGTGCGACCAATCGGTGCCGGACGGTGGGGAAATCGTCGACGAAATTCACGTTGTGTTCTTATCACTGATGAATTATTCCGTAAGAACATTGACACAATTATTCCACGTTCTTGGGGAGTAAAACGGTCCATGTTTATTTTCAGTGTATTTTATATTTGTTCACTACACAATTTTCAACAACAGAATGACAGAAAATGTCATATAAAAAAAATAAAAGTATTTTCTTTAGTGCCAGTACTTTTGCGCCACCCGTTATTAAATCACCGGGCTGAGGAAAGACCAAGTTACAATCAAATCAATTACCAGTTTCTACATCAACAAGTTTGTTGACAGAAATCAGCAATTTCATAAGTAAGAAATTAACATCTAGATAAAAGGGAAGAAAGTCCAGGACACATAGGGTGCAGATGTGCAGTTTCTTACTCGGAAAATTCGTGATAGAAAGTGGGCGTGGGCACTCGCCCTACGTAACTGCCCGAAGCTCGTGGCACTGAGTACAGGTGCGAGCTCGAGCCTCCCCTGTAGTTACACTATTATGTTAGAACAGGGATGCACAGACTTATTGAGACCATGGGCCATTTCGACAAACGATGAACTAATGGCGAGCCACCAGCACAAATTTAAAACAAAAATAATAAAATTTAAGTTTTCAAATGTACTAGGGAATATTTTTGCTAGCGGGCCACTGGTATATTGCCGGGGGACCACATGCGGCCCGCAGGTCACGATCTGTGCATCCCTATGTTAGAACGATGAACTTATGCCGTGTACCGACTTTGCGGGGCTGCTAGTCAAATGCTCGCATTGAGTCGTATGTATAGGCAAGGATCACGTTGGCTCTCGAGGCAAACACATCTCCACATCGCGAAGCTGCCGCCTGCCTTGCGA
This sequence comes from Agriphila tristella, assembly GCA_928269145.1. Taxonomy (NCBI): domain Eukaryota; kingdom Metazoa; phylum Arthropoda; class Insecta; order Lepidoptera; family Crambidae; genus Agriphila; species Agriphila tristella. The sequence goes on along the minus strand of OV743436.1, from coordinate 19,701,584 downwards.
GTTATAATTCTGATTGTATGAGGTTGTGTGGATACACAGCATTAGATATTTTTTCTTAGATATGTACTTAGAAGATAGCCATCTGGTTTACAGTCGATCCTGGGCAACTGTGTTAATTTTACTTTCATTTATTAAAGATAAATATCTTGGCAACTTATCTTTTGTAAGCGTATTACTCACTGCAGATAATTGATACGAAGCATTAGTTATATGGCACCAAACAAATCAGTGGACGAGTTGGATGACTTGCACCACCTTCATATTTCTTGTTTAATAGGTAGCAAAAATGTATATTTTACAAGGCCCCAATAATGAGCATGATAAATTTTCACAACTCGTTGACGTTAATTTACATAATTAGTCATTCTTATTTACCTATATACGCCACGCCATAACATGAAACAACAACATGAAGTAACTGTTATTTGTGTATATGGACGAAGTTGGAAACGATCCTAACCTGGGGCCGTACCGGCTAACGAATCGATTTTCATAAAAGTCTGCTGGGTTTCAAATTAAAACAGATAAATCGAGCCCCAATTGGGCCAAAATGACGAACCCAAATTCATGATGTCACACGAACATCGATATCTTCCGAATCACGTCAACAAAAAGTACAAAACGAAATTGCTTACTTTGATTTCTCTGTTTTAAGTTGAAACCCAGCAGACTTTTATGAAAATCGATTCGTTAGCCGGTACGGCCCCTGAGCATGAATGACGCTATGAAGAAATCATTTCATTACGAGCAGAAAGATTAATCTAACTCGTTAACTGCCAAGTTATAGATTTCCAATCATGGCCGGCACAAAATGGCAGTAAGTGTCCTAAGATATCTATGTGTATCGTACCTTTGGATAACTATTCTGATCTGGTTAGGGGCATTCTTGAAGAGGTTCTGTGCGTCTTCGTGGCGCAGGTCGCGGGCGTCATAATCGTCGATCTTGGCGATGATGTCGCCTCGGACCAGTTCCCGGCCGGCGGGCGTGCCAGGTGTCACCTGCAAACGTGGATACAGATATTAGACGACATTAGCAAAGGTCAAGATCACTCACACACGTAAAGTGCTAGGTGGTACCTACTAATGACGTGATCACGTGACGGTCGTACTAATTGGCATCGAAGATATGGTTAAAAGCTATAAGTCTAACGGTTTAGTACGTCCACAGGCGTTGATAAATCTTTGCTCTAAAACATCGAGAACGTTGGAATTTGTGACGGCCAACCTCACTTCAAAGATTTTATCGGACTTCTGAGCGACGTGACTCTAGAATTAGAATTCACGGCTTTATAGGTGACCTGAAATTCTCTAGAATTTTATTTGGAATGCAGAAAGTTACAGCTGAATACTTCTATAAAAACATCATCAGAACCGTTCTCATTTTGGTTTATGTGCATTTGCGAAATTTTGTTTATGAGCAATCGTAGATTTTAAAGTTATTTTTTATTAATGTGTGGATAACGATAAGCTTTGTGGTGTACCCATTCATTAAAAACCTAAGAATCAGCTTCATAGGTTCCGGTTAAGTTTTAATTTAACTATCATGACAGATAATTTCATATAAATTATGTTACATTTTTAATTCGAACCAGAAGATTCTACAAAAGTGCAATCTGTGATTGGCTACCCGAAACCGTCCATGTTAATATGGTAGGTTTTTTCGTTAATAAAGGGTTAACGAAGGGTAGGCAATTTGTATAGCTAGGACGACCTTGGTCGGCTAAGGGGGAGGGAGGGGCATATGCACCGTGTTGGCCCGCCGCCAGGCTAAATGCGTCCGACGGCGTCGCCGCGCCAACCTGACATTTTTATTGAAAACAACCGCCGGATCGGAGTGAGGCCGCGTCGCATCGACGGCTCGACCTGCGCAAATCCATCACTTCCTCAAGTCAATGGCGAGGGCATGCGACTATATTTACTCATGTCCATCAACGAAATGCGCGTGGCGTCGTCGGAAATATGCCACCACGTCAACCGATGCGCTCATTATATGCTCTATATTTATAATAAATATTTTGAAGATGATTTATCTTTGATGCAATGACTAATAATACTGCTCAAAAGAAAGTAGGGGCTACCGTATGATTTTCCATACAAAAGAGCCACCAAGTACAACATAGATAGTAAGTTCTGAAAGGTATTTTTCTGATAAATTCAATCTGATTTTATTTGAATTTGATATTGTTCGAAAGCTGTTATAGTATAGTCAACTTATCGATTTTACTGTATAATTTCTCATATTCGCCATGTGTCAGTTAAAATAAAAAAAAATATAAATTTCGCATATTTTTGTATGAAACTTTTCTGATAAATTCAATCTGATTTTATTTGAATTTGATATTGTTCGAAAGCTGTTATAGTCAACTTACCGACTTTACTGTATAATTTCTCATATTCGCCATGTGTCAGTTAAAATAAAAAAATATATAAATTTCGCATATTTTTGTATGAAACTTTTCTGATAAATTCAATCTGATTTTATTTGAATTTGATATTGTTCGAAAGCTGTTATAGTCAACTTACCGACTTTACTGTATAATTTCTCCTATTCGCCATGTGTCAGTTAGAATTACAAAATGATAAATTTCGAATATTTTTGTATGAATCTCTAATTTCTTTTTATTTTAACTGAAACGGCGAATAGAACATTTTTTTCAGTAAATTCGACAAGTTGTATATTACAGCTTTCGAACAATATCAAATTCAAATAAAATCCGATTGATAATATCAGAAAAATACCTTTCAGAACTTAGCTCTGTAGCCTCTATTTCTTTTGAGCAGTATATTATCGATGCATCATGATAATTAATACGAAATTGGCTAAATAAGTACTTTTTGTGCGCGTGCGCAATATATGTAAGCTGCTGTAGATATGAATCTTAAATGTTGCTGCTCATCTCATATGACTTACCTATTTCGATTTTTGTCTTCACACGCTTAGTTTCTTTTTACTTTTCAGTATTGACTAAAGACCAAAAAATATTACAATCAAAATATTTTTAGTTTCATTTTACTAATGTGAAAAAAACACAGCTTATTTAGCTTTAGGTAAAAACGGGACCCTATTATTAAGACTCCGCAGTCCGTCTGTCTGTCTCTCTGTCTGTCACCAGGATGTATCTCATGAACCGTGATAGCTAGATAGTTGAAATTTTCACAGATGATGTATTTCTGTTGCCACTATAACAACAAATACACGAACTAAAAATAAAATAAATATTTAAGTGGGGCTCTCATACAACAAACGTGATCTTTTTGCCGTTTTTTGGTACGGAACCCTTCGTGCGCGAGTCCGGCTCGCCCTTGGTCGGTTTTTATTATACCTATGTTCAAGAAAAATGGGAATTCATAACATATGTCATATGATTATTAAAAATAAATAAAATATCTGGGTAATCGAGCTGCCGACCTACATAAGTCACCCGAAACAAATCGTTGCCAAAACTTTCAAGACTTGCTGCCTACTAATTAGGTACCCGATCTGCGAGATGTCTTACAGCGTTTTATCTATATATATACAAGGTGTTTGGTAAAAGCCTTATAAAGCCGAATATGGTAAATAGGGACCATCAAACTGAACAACTTTTACTATGAGACCAACTCTAAAATCGCGAAAAAAAAATCAGCTGTTTCATACATTTTGATATTTTCGTTATTAATTTTTGTATGAAACAGCTGTTTTTTTTTTTTCGCGAATTGAGTGTTGGTCCTATAGTAAAAGTTGTTCAGTTTGATGGTCCCTATCTACCATATTCGGCTTTATAAGGCTTTTACCAAACACCTTGTATTATGTTACGGCTAATACCCGAAGTGCGGCTAAACCTAGTTCTAGCCGGCTAAAACTAGGTGTAGCCGATAGCTGTTGGCTAAAACTAGGTGTAACCGATCTGCTTTACTCCTGTAGGTCCCGGGTTAGGTTAGAAATTTAAGGCGAGCGCGAAGCGCAGCGGAGCGTGAGCCTTAAATTTCGAGGTTATTTTTTTTTAACAGACAACAGAAAAAACTTTATATCCCATGCTGCACCTAGTTTTAGCCGGCTACACCTAGTATTAGCCGCGAGCAAATCGGCTACACTTAGTTTTAGCCGGCTAAAACTAGGTTTAGCCGGCTAAAACTAGGTTTAGCCGCACTTCGGGTATTAGCCGTAACGTATATAAAACTCTAAATTGATTGATTCATTGTTGGGATAGGTGTAGAGCCCTAACGGCTGAAGGTAGAGACACCATTTTTGGAGCGTAGATACCTTTCATGATGTAGATGAGCACTAAGAAAGGGTTTTGGAAAATTCCCGTTATACAGGGTGCTACAGGGTGTTTTAGTTTGTATGGGAATTTGTATAGGGTTGAAGGTAGAGACACCATGTTTGGAGGGAGATACCTTTCATGGTGTAGGTGAGCACTAAGATAGGGTTTTGGAAAATCCCTATATACAGGGTGCTACAGAGTGTTCCAGTTTGTACATATTTTTTATGGGAAAATTTAAATGTGTGAAATGAGGTCTACTGATAAATACCTACGTATATTGGTAATTCTTGACTTTCAAAATAAATGCACAACTATCTTAATCACGCGAACGAAGTTGCGGGCAAAAGCTAGTATAATAATATATGAGTATATATTTAAAAAGTATATACGTATGTAAGTAGTATATCAGATCAGTTGTCTAGCACCCATATTATACAAGCTTTGCTTAGTTTAGGGCTAGATGTGGTGCTGTGTAAAATTGTTTAAACATTTATTTATTTATAATACAAAGCATTACAAAAAGCCCTAAAGCCGAATATGGTAGATAGAGTACCATGCATACGACCCCCGGAAAATATTATAAACCCAGAAAATCGTCACTTTTTTGAAAGAAAAATCTATTGATGATAAACTGCTTAGTGGCAATCCTAGACCTAAATTATGTTTTGCTTTTGCCCATCAATTGGATCGATTATAGAAAAAGAGTCTATTAGCGTCTAGGGTTGTCACTTTGCAGTTTTCCATTAAAAAAAAAACGGGTTATTAGAAACACCCTGTATATTGTTTAGCTATATTCTTCGATGAATGATAAGCACGATAGTCATTTGGATTATTTCAGAACTATGGGACAATGAATATGAGCGACCAATAAGAAGATCTACTACTTATGTTGGTAGAATAGGACCAAACGGCCTAGAAAAAGAACGACAACTATTCAAACATGGACTGAAAGTACGCGATGCAATACTTTAATTTTCAATTTCATAAGACAGGCGATATAGTAAAGTGTAGTGTAAGTATGAATAAGGGTTTGTGCTATCTTTGTTGATTCCTAAGGACTAAATACAGAGGAAGTAATTAAACTATTTTTACAACGGAGTGATAGAAAATAGCTCAAGGCTGCAATCTGTCGATCGAATGACTTAAAACACTGAAGGTTAGGAGATAGCTCCCAGAACTTACGCCAGAAGCTAAAAGAAAAATGACGCATACTAGATTTAGCAGTTAAATTCGGATTCTAGGAAAACCTGCCGCACTAGCACGAATTTGTTTGATGTCTTATTTATGTGGCTGTTTGTATCTCGAAGTGTTTCTTTTACTTGCCATAAAATATTTGGTACATTTTGTATGAATTGGTAGACAAATAAAAATACCTAAAATATATCTTAATATAAAAAAAACCGGCCAAGTGCGTGTCGGGCCACGCGCCGTAGGGTTCCGTAGTTACCTTATACCATACCATATTTAATACCACTATGATTGTTCGTCTGCAAAAATTACTTTGTTTTTCACAGTGTTGGTATGAATGACTAAGTTATACTTGCGGATTTGGAAAATGTGCTATATCTCAAAAACTAATTACCATATCTCGTTCAAACTAATTTTCGTTGAAAGTGTTTATTAAGATCTACAGCATATATTTATTTTAGATTTTTCATTCTCTTATTTCAAAAGTTAAAGGGGGGACACACATTTTACCACTTTGGCGGTGTATATCTTTCAAACGGTTGACGTTGAGAAAAAATTGATTAAGGAACCTCTATGCCTCTGTCACTTTTAAAGACACCCCGCACGTATTGGTCTGAAAAAAAAAATGTTTTTTCAGTTTCAGTTCCATGTATCCCCTACATGGAACTGAAACTGAAAAAAAAATTTTCAGGGGGGGAGCCCCCCTTAATCATTTATTTTTATATTAAAATCGTTAAGCGGTTAACAGAATACATCTACCTACCAAGTTTCAACTGTGTAATACTAATACTTTTGAAATAAGTGGCTGTGACATACGGACGGACAGACGGACAGACAGACATGACGAATCTATAAGGGTTCCGTTTTTTGCCATTTTTTATGCTACGGAACCCTACAAAATAGCATTGTGAATGCAAAAAATATAAAATTCAATAAATAAATTGCTACCGATTCCGATGCTGCGATCTGGTTCGCAGTTCCGATGTCAAAAATAACTTGTTTCATATTTTTATTTTATTTATTATTTTGGTATCATAATACATTATTTCCGGTCTAGTTTTTTCGCTTATTCTGTTCCTGTTTTCTGCTGCAAGATATTAAATTTATATTCAATGTAAAATAAAGACAAGAAATAACACACCGAGTCAAAAGAATATATTCTTATCAGACAATCTACGAAATTAGTGTAGGCATTAAAGTAATTAAATTATAAATAAACCCAGATCTCCACATCGTTGGCTACTTCGCCGGTAGATTCACTGTTACCAACATTTATTTTATTTCTTACATTCACATAATATTCTATGCTATGATTTTTTTACTTAAGCTGTGCTTTTAATTAAATGCCGCGCTTTAAGGTGAAGATATCTATGATGAATAAAGATATAAATTCGACTAATGGCCTGTTTTACTGATTCCGATTGAGATGGATTGGTTTTAATTAATTGTATATAATAAAAAAAATCGGCAAATATTGTAGATTTAGGTCAGTGCCGAATCTCTTGACCGAAAGTGCAACTAATGTAATTTTTGTTGATGATTTCTGAAAAGGTGGGCTATTTAGAGACATCTTTTTATTTTCCTGTAATCCTTGTATAAACTTCTATCACAAAGAATAATTTAAGATTTTTTTCTATGCAGACTTCGGAGGGGACGGTATTTTTTTACATTTTTCATCATAAGTCGAAAACAATGCGGCCTAAAAAAATATTGAAAATGTGCAACAACCCCACTTCGAATTTTTAAGACCCCTTTCAGTCCCCGTTGCAAAAAAATCTTATAAGCAAATATATTTGGGCAAAAGTCATCTAAAATGATTCCTCAAGTTGATAGCATTAGTAGTTCTTGAGATATCCAGCTGTGATAGATTGGACATAGACAGAAAACTGAGGCGCACCGCATAAGGGCCCCTTTTTACCATTTTGGAACGGAACCCTAATAATACATCATTTTCCGAAGTTTAAAACAAATTGTGAATATGAATGATTTGAGCTGCTGAAAAGTCAAGACCCGTGGTTGACTCATGTCAACAACCAATCAACAAGTCACCAGTTACCCTTTACCAGCTTTATTTATGAAAAAAATGGTGCATGTACTGTACAGCTAGCGAAATGAGACGAGGAGGCCTGCCAAAACAGCTGAGATTTGAGGGCTAGGTTGCATTGGACGAACCGGCATAATGACCGGGTACAGGCGAGTTCAATAATATGTATGCATTTTTGACAGTTTATCAATCGTATGCCTTTGTAATAAAAGACAACATCTGTCAAAAGTGCTTACATATTTATGAACTCGACTGTACAAATAATGATTTAAGTATGTTTTGTCCAAGATAATGAGGTCGAATCGGCTCGCGGCTGTCGATCGGCCGGCAAACGACTCTATCCCAGAATACATCGGACATAAAGAGACGACGACAATCAAAGACACTCGTTCTATATAATCTCAAAATAATTCTTTTAATTGCCTCGTAGTGCTGATATTTACAGAACATAGTCTTTAAGCAACAAAATCAGAAAGTTCTAGAATCTGTGAATTTTTACTAGCTGCTAAAGAAATAAGCTTAACAAAGCCGTCTGGAAAACGTAAAGCATGTCCAGCGCGCGTCACGCGGTTTGTTTACACCGGCGTCCGTGATTGCGCGGGCGTCTTCGGCTAAACAGTGGTTTGTGTATGATACTAATCACTTTCACTTTTGAATGGAAGTAATATTCTGGTAATTAATATGGGCGTGGATACCCTGGTGACGATGAGCGGGGTAGCGAGGTCAGCACCGCCCACGAGGCGGAGGCCCCAGTTGGTCTCCCGGCTCTCGCGGCGGAGGGTCACCACGAAGGTATGCAGCCGCCCCATAACGAGAGTATGCACTGCGCGGGCGCGCGCTCTATGCGCGGACTGAACACAACGGCAACACGCGACGTTATGCGCGCAAATTTAGCTTCTACTCGACCCACCCCTCCCGGCTCTCCTCAAGCTCTGTACTTGCATTACGTGTAACCCTGTCATCGTAATCGACCTACTTCGATTTACTGAATCCGAGGGTAATGGATTCAAACAGCCGGCGGCGGGCGCATACATTCAAAAGTTTGTTTACTTCCAGAGTATTTAGTTTGACGCACGCGTCATATTTTATTCCCATTATTTGGTTTCGGTATATTTTTAGCACAATGATTACAAGGATGCTGTTATTATTTTTATGGTAACAGGGTGTTTACCGTTTATAAATAAAATGCTTTTAAAATTTTGCTGATTTGGTGCAAATTTTTTCAGGAACAACTATTTTTAAGTTGACTCACTTGACTCTTATTAAAACATATGCAGGGGGTCCATTCTGAAATTGTTCAAATTACTCCGTCAGATAACTGGCAACTTTTTGAATCATCAGACGAACGGCGATAGGGATTCAAAGAGTCATCGGCCCACGGATCAACGAGTGGGTAGACCACAGTCCATCAAGTAGGTGAACAAAGAATCCCCTATAATTTTTGCTCTACTCCCAGTGTCAGTCAAATGGTTTAGGTAATAAAGGAGGAGCTTGATGTCGCAGTGGGTTTAGCGTGTTCACCCTGCGATTGCGGCAGGTAAGGATCTTTCGCAAGGGTCGCTTATGATATTGGTGACCAAAAATTTACTATCTCGAGCTCCTCCGTGCTTCGGAGGGCACGTTAAGACGTTGGCTGCATATTCAGTTGTTAGTCCCCCTCCCAACCTGCATTAAGCCTGCGAGGCGTGGTGGGCTATGGTCTATTATCTTCATAAACCCAAAGGTGTAGATATCATTAAAATACAGGTGTTTTATCTCACGAATGCGGTTCGGCTATGAATGTATTAGGCGTGCACATACACATTGTTTTAGTGTGTCTGCACCATAGACATAGAAAAATTTTCGCTGTGCTCAAGAAGACCGACAAAGCGTGGAAAAGAGAAGCTAACATCATACGGACATGGTCTATGTAAAAAAGAGACAAAGGATCAAGTGACATGTGCCAACATTTTTTACAGTAAGAGCCCCTAAAGACCCGCCTAGCAAATGAGCAATCTCAGTTTGTATAAATATTTGGTAAAATCTTAATTAGAATTTAAAATAAAGGTATCGTGGAGCCACCATGGCTCCACGATACTAGTCTTGTGCTCTAAGTAATTGTGATGTGACAAAAAGAAGCAATCCAAGTAATCACACTTTTCACAGGTAAATAAGATATTGCCACACATTTCTCTAAAACCAAATTTCGCTACATTTATTCGTTTATCGACAAAGAAAACAGTATGGAATATGGTTTATTAATTTCCTTTGCCATATTATAGTCATATTTTATGAATCCAAGTCATATTTACGTATCTCATACAAAATATATGCATTCATTTTCGGATCACCTGTTTATTGACATTGTTGTTCTTTGACATTCTTTTTCTATGGTCTGCACGCTCTCGTATTACGCACACTAAATGTGCATGCCTAACAACATTCACAGACGAACCGCAATCGTGAGATAAAACAACTGTATTTGTGTGACTCACCCTCCTCCTCTGGCCGAAGTCTCTGCTGTCGTCAGGGTCTGGGCGCTGGTGCGGCACACGCCAGAAAGGCGGCCTCTGGTACATCGGCATTATGGGCTCCTTTTAGATTTCGGCTGCAAAACAAGCAATAATTTAGAAATCTGTTTTTCAGGTGATCACTTTCGCGCCTTGACACCTATCTGTCAGCACGAGATCGGGAGGATGAAAAAAATGCGATTCCGTGCTGGGAGATGTGGGTCAACCCATGATGGTTGAATACTGAACTGATAGAAATAATATAAGAGAGTAAGATCTTGTATCCGATGGTATACCGTCCGGCAGGTATATCTGACAGCGTTTTTGTTAGGTATAAGTACCTACCTAACAGGTTTATCACACACACGGAACAGGTGATTTTTACAGTTAAACCTGTTAGATATACTATTGCGTGTATAGGCACTATTGCAGAAGCGACTGCAAAGATACAACTATGTTTTTGTAAGAAAGGTCCAAAGTTCTAAGGAAAAGAATGTGGTCAACCCCTCTAGCATGACAGCCGAAACGTGATATGATATAGTGATTTATCTATTAAGTTTTACTATTAAAAGATATAGGATTTTGACAGTTGATTATAGGTAAACGCTATATCACGCGATATATATCATGTTTCGGTGGTCTTGCTAGGGGGCAGACGGATATAATGCTGACTGCTACTAGTAGGTACGGTATAATGCTGATTGCTACTAGTATCATAACCATAAATCAGTCATAAAACGCCCACTAGGCGTAAGAATCCCCTAAGGATTTCCATTACTGCTACGATCAAACGGACCGAATCTGTTTTTTTAAATATAACATTTTATATAGGGCCACACAACTGAAATGCTTCATAACAATAGTTATTCTTTGTTTAGTCTCATTCCATCGAAATCAAAATGACGTTTGAGTGACGCCAACAAAATACTGAAAACTTTTGAATAACAACTATATCAGAATGAATACTTGGACATCAACATCATACATACCTAAAACCATTAGTAGCCAACGACTAGAAACCGCTACGAGAAATTTCTACATCCAAACTCGGCGTAGAGGGTACATGCGTCTACGATTTTACAGGACACAAGCTACGAGAAATTGCTACATCCAAACTCGGTGTACTATTCCCGTCAATTGGTAATGCGCTGGAACCTTGTCAAATTAACATACACATCAACGTCATCCGCAACTAAAAATGAAAAAAAAAAACAGGAAAATTCTAATAGGTAATATAATATATTATTTTAATTATTGAATTTTAATTTTCAATAAGAAAGGGTCTAGGTATATAAAAAAATTGCAATTGCTTTTCGTTTTTGAGGTTAAAATCATGGCCGCCAGGCGCATTACCAATTGACGGGGATAGTAGAAGGCACAGAACATAGAAGTAGATCTACGATTTTACAGGTCACACGCTACGAGAAATTGCTACATCCAAACTCGGCGTAGAAGGTAAACTACGAATTTACAGGCCACACGATACGAGAAATTGCTACATCCAAACTCGGCGTAGTAGGTACACGCGTCTACGATTTTACAGGCTACACGCTACGAGAAATTGCTACATCTAAACTCGGCGTAGAAGGTAAACTACGAATTTACAGGCCACACGCTACGAGAAATTGCTACATCCAAACTCGGCGTAGTAGGTACACGCGTCTACGATTTTACAGGCCACACGCTACGAGAAATTGCTACATCTAAACTCGGCGTAGAAGGTAAACTACGAATTTACAGGCCACATGATACGAGAAATTGCTACATCCAAACTCGGCGTAGTAGGTACACGCGTCTACGATTTTACAGGCCACACGCTACGAGAAATTGCTACATCCAAACTCGGCGTAGAAGGTAAACTACGAATTTACAGGCCACACGATACGAGAAATTGCTACATCCAAACTCGGCGTAGAAGGTACACTACGATTTTACAGACCACACGCTACGAGAAATTGCTACATTCAAAACTCAGTGTAATAGGTACACGCGTCTACGATTTTACAGGCCACATGCTACGAGACATTGCTACATTACAGCCAAACTCGGCGTAGTAGGTACATGCGTCTACGATTTTACAGGCCACATGCTACGAGAAATTGCTACGGTTATCGCGATAACAAAACATGTGTATCTTCACTGGTAGTGATTCTGTCTGGTAGGGCTACAGGACTGTGACATCATAGAATCAGGATTGGGAAAGTGCTTGTCGGCCAATATCGTGCTGATGACAATGTTTAAAGCAAGGTCTACTGTAAAAAAAACATAACCCTCTTGCAGTCGGGTAATTATTACTTACAAAAGTAGTAATATGAAAAAAAATTGTTTATCTGCGACCCGGATATCTACGGGCGAAACAGTTTTGTTTCATGCATTCTAAACTAGCATACAGATTAAAGATAATCGGTGTTATTACAAAAGATTGTTCAACACATGTTTAACTAAACACTGTTTAAATATGATGCTGTCTCTGTCAAACAATATTGTCAAAAAAGTGACAGCATCACATTAAAACATGTGTTTAGTTAAACAGTGTTTAAAAATCTTTTGTAATAAAACGGAATAAGTCTGGCCGCACTTCCTAACAACCGGCAAAAACGGAAATAAACACAAGCTAAGGAAAATAGGTCACATAACTTCCAGGAATTTGTGAGATTTTCATAAAACATTTCAAATTACCTACGTTCTATTTGATCGTATGAAATCAATTCAAATCTAAACCATTTATTACTGGAATAATTATTATTTAGATTGAAAATCTGTAGATATAGTCAGCAACGGAAGTGGCTGAACGCTTTCATAGTTTGTTATACTATGTTATAATTTGTTATACCTATTAACTTTTCTGACAGATAACTCCACTGACGTCTATTATACAAATGCAGGTCAATGGATAACTCAGTTCGAAACATTATTGGACAAAAAAATACCACAAGGTACTAAATTGTTTAGCGGCTTTCGTTGCTGATCGTACCTAATCAAAGCTTGTAACATTTTGTAACAACTAGACAGAATTATAAACAATATTGAGGGCTAATAAAACAAGAGAAAACATCGTAGGTGGTTGGCAACACCATGCGGCCGATAAATAAAAGTATTTGATGGAGCGGCATGGAAGGGATACCGGAGGGGGGGTGTAGGTTCCAGGTAGTGGGGACAAGGTGTAAACAAGCTCAAACTTGTGGCTACTCACCAGAGGGCAGCTCGGCGTAGTGTCCCAGCGGCGTCGCGCAGCCAACGGCGTGTAATATTAAAATTATTCCGGGGCACATCAAACTATGTCTATTTTTCGCTGGCACCGCGGCGCGCGTCCGATACTCGGCTTCGAGTGATTTACAAGGCGTAGCCGCTGCGCTGTTTCTGGGGCAATCCGAAATTCGCAACAATCCGGCCTGTTTAAAGCGGGGTCGATGAACCCGGCACGTTCCATGTAATGATGAGCATGTATTGTTTTTATGTGATTTTTTATAAACGAAAGGACACGTGTTTTGTGCTTCCGATGTAAAAAAAAACATAAATTGCTTTAAAGTTTTGGTGGGTGCATAATCTAGGATAGGATATTAAAACGAACGAGTCATTATCAAAATCCGAATTTTTATTATGTCAAAAAACAATATAACACGTCGTAAACAGTAAAATGGGGCATTGACATACAATTTTATCGTCTATGAAATAACAGTAAAAACAAAAATACAATGTAGGTTAAAATAAGCGAGAAGTATGTTTAAGTAATGTTTTCAAAAGAAGTGAGGTGAATATTTTTATCAAACTTAAATCTCAGAACATTACAATTATACATAACTTAGTAGAAGTTTTGCTAAACTAATACACAAATAAAAAAATATAGTGTTTTTACTTATATTTCCATGCGTTACTTAAAACAATAAAGAAACAATTAAAAATAAATTCTTTTAAAAACACAAATAAACATAAACAGTCAAACTATACATACAATCTTTATTTATGATGATTTTTTTTTTTTTTTCATGGAAGATTTACAGACAAATACATCTTTAAGTAAGAATTATAAGTAAATACTATGCTATTGACAAATCTTCACAATTGAATATACAATAGTGTTTTTACCAAAAGGGCGTAGTGGTGTTATTAAGATTTTAGATAATAATTTAGGACAGAAAATTGCTAAACTTATTACATTATCCAATATTTTAAAGTTTTTAACAGTAAACAGGGAAAATAGAAAATAGAAAAGAGGCATGCGTGTGAAACTTAATTATACTGCAACTTATTTACCCACTTAATTAGAATCATCAAAAAAATTGGTGCATACAAGTCTTTTAACTGACGAAGTGCTGGAGCAAAACAAGTCTATGTCGAAAGGAAGACGATTAAATGATTTACAAGCCCATTAGCCAATTATTCAATGTATTTACAAGAATTCATTTCGAGTGAGAAACATGTTATAGTCCGTAAGCCCGCGACGATTTTGCCTACGTCATATGACATCACGATGAAATGCATGGCACATGGTCGGAAAAGTTGTGCTGAGCGAGGATCAGAAGATTATCGCAAATAAAACTGGCCGGAAGCTTGAGAAAATTCTTCACTTCCGGTACAAAAAACACTTTTGAAGGACTTCCGGCCAGATATGGCTTGGCAGACTTATTTATTCTCAAACACACTATTATTTCAAAACGTTTAAAATAATTTTCGTCAAGATGTCACATGACGTAGGTATTAAGCAAGCCGAGGAAAATGTTAATTATAATATAATCCTTAATAACAATCAGAAATTGATTTAACAATTATTTAGATATTAATAAATAATTTAATTCTTTACATTGTTTTAATCGAAAAAATTGTTTTAAAAAACAAAAAACCGACTTCAAAAACCTGCCTCTAAAAAGCAAGAAATAATATTCGAGTCATTAGATACGCATTATCATTGTTATAATAACAACACGTCTATTGAAGTCGGGTGGGGCTGGAGTACAACTTCCTTTTTTTATTTTAAAAGCCCCACCCGACTTCAATAGACGTGTTGTTATTATAACAATGATAATGCGTATCTAATGACTCGAATATTATTTCTTGCTTTTTAGAGGCAGGTTTTTGAAGTCGGTTTTTTGTTTTTTAAAACAATTTTTTATTCTTTTTTATTTTTAGTGTAACCTTCTATATTAGGTGTATTATTTGGTAGAAAAATCGGCTCAGCCAAACGTGAGATATTCGCGGAGAAACATACATTCATACAGGTCAAACTGAGAGAGAACCTTTTTTTTGAAGTCGGTTAAAAAGACTATACTAAAAGTACCCCTTTCCCAACAAAAAGAAACATCTAATTCGGTTCATAAATAACAAATTCGTCAAGTTAGTTGATGCAAAATCATAGTATTTTCAGGATTTCTCAAAAACTACTGAACCGATTTGAAAAAAAATTAAATGGGACCATCTCGCAAGAAAACTCAATCGAACAAAAAAAGAATCATCAAAATCGGTTCATAAATGACGAAGATACGCGCGAACAACGATAAAAAAAAATAAAAAAACATACAATCGAATTGAGAACCTCCTCCTTTTTGTGAAGTCGGTTAAAAAGAAACTCTTAAATAACTTAATCACTATGAGAAGAGATAACGCGGAAGTTAAAAAGAATGTCAATAAATAGATGCCTTAAAGTTATGACAAATAGAGTCTGGTCAACGAATGATGAGTTTCGGTTGGAAAAGGAACAAATTTTGCGCCCCCTAAGGGTCAGTTTCTAATCAAATAACATCTAAACGTTAATTTAACAGGGAAAGTGGCGCCACCATTTCAGTCTCATCTTTCGTTGACCAGACTCTATAAGCCGGGAAACCGAAGTCATTATCGCAAAACATAAGATATAACCCTTGTTATAAAATTATTAGAAACTTTTCATATAATGATAAATTAATATTATACGGCTAAGTTACTTATTAATAGGCAAATTATTATTATTATTAATTGATAGGCTAGCAGTTGAGATAAAATGATAACAGCCTGTATCCAGTTCGAAAAAAAATTTGACTCTGTTTATAAATTGAATTTATTAAAGTACGGCGTTGCATTTTATAAATAAAATATGAAAAAAGTATATTACATTATACACATTACATATACATTACAGTGTTTTTTAATTTTACTACTTTTGTGATGGTGCATAATTTTATCACATTATCCGAATGCATAATATAGTATGATATTATATTAATCTGTGATAATATCTATAACTGTAGAGAGCTTATTAAAGACTACGAGGGTGGATTGATAAGTCCATGACTTTTTAATGAAGAAAGACTTTCTTTCGGAATATTTTGTTTTATTTACAATATTTTGTTTCCAAAAGTAATAATCTTTTGCCGAATTTGAAAAAAATGTAGTGTAAAGATGCCTTAAGGAAATAAATTATGAAAAAAAGTATTTCTTCTTTACAAAGTCATGGACTTATCAAACCACCCTCGTACAAAATTTCGTTAATATTTAATAAACTAATTGATAATAATGAGAATATACCTCGCCCCGTGATCAAAAATAATTTTATAAGTAAATTAACTTTGAAACGAATATAACGGATGCAATTTTTGAGCACTTTTTTTTTGTTTTTAGTAAAAAATATCCGTATTTTAATAAAAAAATAATACATTTCTATAACTAAATACCATGAACCATGAAAAAGGCTCGATGAAATCGGAACTTCATAGATATCATTACCGTGCTTCATATGATGTTACTGATGATGTTAATTAATGAGGATCAGTAACAGGTTTGAATCCTATAGTTTTATTAATAAAATATAAACACATATTGATAGCTATGAAACCTAGTTAAAGAATTTTTGAAATCCGTTTAGAAATGATTGAGTTAAAAGGGTTTGGAGGAAATGCCAAGTTCAATGCAAACCAGTGTTTTAGCTCTTATAACGTCTCAGGTTTAAGAGATATCGTAAAAAAAAAATTCACAGTTAATCATGTGGTGGCATAAGTTTTCTAATTAGCTACTAAACAAAAATCGTTACTGATCCTCATTGTTGTAATGTGCATTGATTTTTGAATAAATGCAAACAGAAGTTGTCTTCCAAAGCTAATGAGATAATGCAAGAGACATAATAATATTCTTATTTCTGTACTATGATATTATACAAAAGTGGAGGAGTTGTCACTAGGAACAGTTAAAATGAACTTTAAACTCACATGCGTAGGGTACTTTTTCAACAGCTTTCAGAACGGGTGTGATGGTTCTATTTGGTACAAGTCGAGTCTCGTATGCGTAGAAGAGGAGCCTCTTTAGGTTTCGGACTAAACAATGGAAAAATAAATTACAAAATGCGAACTATCAACTTAGCCCAGTAAACGAAAAGGTTAGAGGGAAATGATTGGAACACAATTTTTGACTTCGTAACTTTGTTTGGACTAGTTAGGAGGTGAACATATCAAAAGTTTTTTCGTTTTATCACATATATCTCGGAAACTATGCGTTCTAGCGACATAAGACTTTTTACAAAATAACAGAGCAACAAGTTTTATTCAGTTAGGTTTTTCGATATCGTTTATAGTTTTCGAGATATCCGCTCCCTAGAGTCTGTCAACATGCTTAAGGTGAAGCTTGACGACAATGGAATGGCGCATTTTTTCCTGTGTCAAATGGTATTAAAAGGTCAAATTCGGCTTCAAATCGGTTAACAGCAATATAGTTTATGCACGACTTCACCTTAAGCATGTTGACAGACATTCTGGAGCGGATATCTCGAAAACTATACAAGATATCGCAAAACTTGACTGAATAAAACTTGTAGCAAATTTAATCAGCTTTCAGTTTGTGGAAAATCTTATGTCGCTAGAACGCATAGTTTCCGAGATATATGTGAAAAACCGAAAAATGGTTGGCTTTCATCTAGATAAGATAGTGGTAGCTAGTCAGGCACTTACAGTAAATTGACAGTTTTGATTTGTATAGAATAGAAAGTTCTTATCATAAGGGATATGATGAGAACTTTCTATTCTATAAGTACAAATCAACATTGTCAATTTTCTCAATTTATTTTGAATCGGCGCAGTGTCCTTCTTTTCATTTCCTCCTTTCACTCGTCATTCCTCATCCACTCCCTCAATATTTATATCGTACCGCACACAATCCATCCAACAGTTCTACGAAAATTAATGCAATAAAATATGAACATCAAATAAAATGTACCTTAATCCCATATCCATAAGGTAGTTTTTCCCGCACTCAGCTTAGAAGTCGAGTATGGCTGGTTTGGTGTCGCGTGCGCACTTGACGAGCGAGTGCATGAGCTTCACGAACCCGGTGTCTTTGGGCTTCTCCAATCCTCGTAGGAGTCGGTTCTTCATAACAGCCACGAATTCGCGGTTACTCAGTTGTCCGTCCACTGCGGAGAGGGGATCAGTTTAGTGTGGCTGTCATAGTCCGTGAGCCGTGTCCGTCAGTATTGCCTACGTCATATCATATGACATCACGATGAAACGACCGTGTGCCAGGTCGGAAAAGTTGTGCTGAGCGAGGATCAGAAGATTATCGCAAATAAAATTAGCCGGAAGCTTAAGAAAATCTTTCACTTATGACCGTAAGTGGAATATTTTCTCAAGCTTCCGGTCAATTTTATTTGCGATAATCTTCTGATCCTCGCTCAGCACAACTTATCCGACCGTGTGCCATGCATTTCATCGTGATGTCATATAACGTAGGTAATACTGTCGCGGGTTCACGGACTATCAAGAAAATGATTTTAAGACAGATTAGTCTAATTCCTTATTTCAACAGAATAAAGTGTATTTTCAATGAGTCGGAAAAAAAGAACGAAAATAATTAATATTCAGTTAACAAAAGAATAACTTAATGAAATCTGCCAGAAACGCATTTTCTCCGCAACCACACTGCAATTATTTTTTAACAGATTCACTTAAAAAATATGCAAGAGTCTGAGAGAATGATGTCTTCTATAAAACATTGGTCGACAAGAATAAGGTGAAGACCACGTTAATGACGTGAGGGTCCAAGTCAATATGGGCTACAGTTCTGGCCACGTGTCTTAGAATAGGCTGGTCGATAAAAGTCCCCGCTATATGGTAGAAAGTGAGAGCTAGGGAGTAGCAAAGTCTAAATAAAATAGTTTAAGAATGTATGACTTACTGTTCTCGTCGAATATGGTGAAGACTACGTTAATGACGTGAGGGTCCAAGTCCGTATGGGCTACAGTTCTGGCCACGTGCCCGCTATGTGGTAGAAAGTAAGTCTAAATAATTTAAGTAAGTATGACTCACTGTTCTCGTCGAATATGGTGAAGACTACGTTAATGACGTGAGGGTCCAAGTCAATATGGGCTACAGTTCTGGCCACGTGTCTCAGAGTAGGCTGGTCGATAGAAGCGCCCGCTATGTGGTAGAAAGTGAGGGCTGTGTCCACGTCGTTTATGTTGTTCAGCAGGTGGAAGAACTTTAGGTAGTCGTCCTTTGTTATGCCCACGCCGTGGTCGCGGAATCTGGTGGATGAGAAATTTAGATAAGATATTGTATCACATTCACTTTTATAAAGTCACGAAATTCCCAACCGAAACGAAATACGTTAGACAAGTATTAGCGGGCAAAAGCAAGTTGATGATTTTATTACCGAACCACCTCATTGAGAGGGCTTATTCTGCTCACTAGCGCCGCCATTGGAAAAAAATCATAATCCTACTAATATTATAAATGTAAAAGTTTGTGGGTTTGGATGTTTAGATGTTTGTTCCTCAATCACGCAAAAACTTCTGAACGGATTTGGTTTTAATTTGGCACACAGATAGTAGATAGCCTAGATTAAATTTTTTTATCCCGATATTCCTACGGGAACGGGAACTACGCGGGTGAAACCGCGGGCGGCCGCTATTGTTTGAATAAAGTCGAAATAGACAATTTGACAACATTGAAAATATTCTACAAATTGTGGTCATCCTAACAGATAATGGCGTAAAAAACATATTCAACTATTATATGGACTAAAATTAAGTCTATTAATTGATTAATTTCACCTGGAAAAATGCATTAATTTTTGTATAATATTTTTCTGTGGGGAAAACGCTCTAAGATGACTGATGACGTCACTTGCCTGTAAATAAATATGGCTTCAGGCGTTTGACACGACCATAGACTTAGGATCCGCGATTGATGGCTGTCAAATGGCTAAGGATATTACAATGTTTACAGGCTTGTGACGTCAACAAGTCACGTGTCCAGCGC
The DNA here is from genome assembly GCA_928269145.1 of Agriphila tristella. Taxonomy (NCBI): domain Eukaryota; kingdom Metazoa; phylum Arthropoda; class Insecta; order Lepidoptera; family Crambidae; genus Agriphila; species Agriphila tristella. The sequence continues at coordinate 19,681,405 of OV743436.1, read as the reverse complement.
CATAGCGTTTATGGCGCGGTTTTAAAGTTTTAAACTTTAAAATTGTTTTTTTTAATGAAATACATTGATTTTTCCTGAAATATCAGTGTGGTGCGCCTATTACGTAATAAAGAATAATTTAAAATGGTTTTCCAAAATTAGTCAAATAGTCTATTGTGAATTATCTCTCTGTAGTGTACCCATCAATCCGCATTGGGGCCGCGTGGTGGGTTATGGCCCGTCCTCCTTACCACCCATAAGGAAGGCCTGTGCCCCAGCAGTGGGGACATTAAAAATGGCTGATGGCCAGTGTACTCCGTGTGAAGCATTGTGGTACTTTTTATCGCTTAAACAATATTTTCTACACAGAAAAAAAGGATTTCTTATAACAAGAAAATATTCTTAAATCAAGATATTTTGTGTCTCATAATATAGGGAAACAAACATTTTCTTGGTTCAATGCAATTTACTTTCGTTCAAAGCAATTTACTCTTGAAAGAAAGTAAAATTGCATTGAACCAATAATTTGTTTCCCTATATAGCCTGTCGTTTAGTTTAATGTAGTTTTTTTGCTAAAAGTGGGCACTTTTCACCAGAGAGATAATTCACGATTTCACCAGAGAGATAATTCACGATTTCACCAGAGAGATAATTCACGATTTCACCAGAGAGATAATTCACGATTTCGTATTTATTTAAGCACTATGATTCTTTTCCCAGTGGCGGCGTTAGTGTGCAGAATAAGTTCTCTCAGTACAAAACAAAGATTAATAAGTTTGTTACGCTTTCTTGACGCGCTTCAACATCCTAGCCTTTTTCTTGGCGGGGTAGCCTGCGTACGCCAACAAAAGTTCCGCGAAATCGGCTTCCGTAATACGTCCATTCTCATCTGAAAAAGAGAAAAACCAAATTATTACCATTTCCTATTTGATATAATGTCAACTAAATAGAAGGTCTGTTTAGTTGACGTTTTATAAAATATCAAGAAACCATAAAGTCATGTAGTCAGCTGCAAATCAGGTTATACAAAACTGTCAAAGTATTCAAAATTATTTTAAACCCAACTGTTACACTTAAATATCAAAGTTGCAGTAACCTGAGGTGCTGGTACAGCAACAAAATTTTAAATATCTAAATAAAGAACTTATTTTTTTATTTAAATATACAACGTCTAACAGAATTAATAGTTAAACCAGATTATAGTAGATAGGGACTATTAAATTGAACAATTTTTAATATTAGTCCGTGAGCCCGACAGTATTGACGAAGATTATCGCAAATAAAAGTGGCCGGAAGCTTGAGAAAATCTTCCACTTCCGGTCAAAATTTTAAGATTATATTTACGTCATGTGACATCAGTAAGATCCGATTTCACCAACAACTTGAACGGCCGATTAATTTTTAACCGTCTGATTTTGACATTTTCTCCATACATAAAAACGTCAAAAACAGACGTTTGGGACTTGATCGCCTGTTTTGGTATTGGTGAACTTCGGCCTAAGAGACCCGTGTCATCATTTAGTTTTCAATCGTAGAGAGAGTAAACATAAGTCTGTCAGTTCTGAAATTACTAATAAACAAAATTTTTAAGTTTAAGGTATTCTGGCCATTTCAGAACTGACAGACTTATATTTACTCTCTCTACGATTGAAAACTAAATGATGACACGGGTCTCTTACTGATGTCACATAACGTAAATATAATCTTAATTTTTTTACCGGAAGTGGAAGATTTTCTCAAGCTTCCGGCCAATTTTATTTGCGATAATCTTCTGATCCTCGCTCAGTACAACTTTTCCGACCGTGTGCCAATGCATTTCATCGCGATGTCATATGACGTAGGCAATACTGTCGCGGGCTCACGGACTATATGGGACCAACTTTGAAATCGCGAATTAAATCAGCCATTTCATACATTTTCATATTTTCGTTATTGATTTATGTATGAAACAGCTGTTTTTTTCGCGATTTCAGAGTTGATTCCATAGTAAAAGTTGTTCAATTAGATGGTCCCTATCTACCTTATTCTGGTTTGGCTATTAATAGTGCCACGTTGTATATACTGACCTGGTTGTTTCCTTTGAAATTCAAGAGAAAGTATTTCCTTTTGTAGTTGTTGTTGGAAGTCCAAAAACTTTTCAATAGTCAACTTTTCGTTTAGCTTAGGCCCAAAAAAGTATGTTGTCAGAGCAGAGTTGATACCCTGTAATTTTAGGAAAGAGAAGTCAAGTCATATAATAACAATGAAACGTTAATTCACATACACAACAGACAAAATGCAAACCCTTTTATACTTCATGATTATTATACGCTATTATTAAATAACTCACATCAGCAATAGGAAAATAAAGTGTTAACGTGTGGAATCCTACTAATATTTTAAATGTGAAAGTTTGTGGGTTTGGATGTTTGAATGTTTGTTCCTCAATCACGCAAAAACTACTGAACGGATTTGGTTGAAATTTGGCACACAGATAGTAGATAGCCTGGATTAAAACATAGGATACTTTTTATCCCGATATTCTTACGGGAACGGGAACCACGCGGGTGAAACCGCGGGCGGCCGCTAGTCATCCATACATATGTACTTCATAGCAATAACGTTCTTTAATTTACAGTTTTTTTTATCTACAACGGGATAGATCTTGGCCTTAACCTCACCTCACTTAATGTTAAGTAACGATAAGGGCGAAAGTGTAAGCGCAATACATCCAGAATCCTCACCACTGAGGAACTGGTTATCTAATCTCTAACTACCGGAACACAACAATTTTTAAATTGTTATGGCGTCAGAGTCCCTTATTCCCACTAGTACACCCGGCTAGTTCAACCGTTGAACTAGTGCAACTTTTTTGTCTCAGTAGTTCACCTATCTATAAATCCTTTAACGGGTTGAACTACCGCGACTGTTCGCTCCCACTAGTACACCCGGCTAGTTTAACCGTTGAACTAGTGCAACTTTTTTGTCTCAGTAGTTCACCTATCTATAAATCCTTTAACGGGTTGAACTACCGCGACTGTTCGCTCCCACTAGTACACCCGGCTAGTTCAACCGTTGAACTAGTGCAACTTTTTTGTCTCAGTAGTTCACCTATCTATAAATCCTTTAACGGGTTGAACTACTGCGACTGTTCGCTCCCACTAGTACACCCGGCTAGTTTAACCGTTGAACTAGTGCAACTTTTTTGTCTCAGTAGTTCACCTATCTATAAATCCTTTAACGGGTTGAACTACCGCGACTGTTCGCTCCCACTAGTACACCCGGCTAGTTCAACCGTTGAACTAGTGCAACTTTTTTGTCTCAGTAGTTCACCTATCTATAAATCCTTTAACGGGTTGAACTACCGCGACTGTTCGCTCCCACTAGTACACCCGGCTAGTTCACCCATTGAACTAGTGAAACTTTTTTATCTCAGTAGTTCACCTTTCTATAAGAGTTGAACTACTGCTACTATGGTTGAACCACCCATTGAACTAGTGAAACTTTTTTATCTCAGTAGTTCACCTTTCTATAAGAGTTGAACTACTGCTACTATGGTTGAACCACCCATTGAACTAGTGAAACTTTTTTATCTCAGTAGTTCACCTTTCTATAAGAGTTGAACTACTGCTACTATGGTTGAACTCATTACGCTAAGGTAATAAAATAATATATGAGATCACAAACTAAATGTCCACATATGGATGAAAAAATCGACGCCTTTTTATATACCTAACCTACATCTTCCGCAATAATGCTGGCTTGTAACCGAATAAAAAACGCGGTAGTTCAACCCGTTAAAGGATTTATAGATAGGTGAACTACTGAGACAAAAAAGTTGCACTTGTTCAACGGTTGAACTAGCCGGGTGTACTAGTGGGAGCGAAGGGTCAGAGTTAGGTAAGCAAGGCGGGATTGAAATAAGTCCTACCACCAACCAAACCGAGTACAGTCGTTTATCTTTACTTGTCCTATTTGGTAAACAATCTGCACCCAACTCTTTATTGAAATATTCATTTTTAAAATACCTACAACAAATGGTTTTCCACATTATTACGAAAGAAGTTGATAACTATTATTGACAATTTAATTTAATCCTACTAATATTACAAATGTGAAAGTTTGTGGGTTTGGATGTTTAGATGTTTGGATGTTTGTTCCTCAATCACGCAAAAACTACTGAACGGATTTGGTTGAAATTTGGCATAGAGATAGTAGAAGGCCTAGATTAAAACATAGGATACTTTTTTATCCCGATATTCCCACAGAAAAGGGAACCACGCGGGTGAAACCGCGGGCGGCCGCTAGTAAGACAATATATTTTTAACTAGCGGCCACCCGCGGTTTCACCCGCGTGGTTCCCGTTCCCGTAAGACAATATATTTTTAACTAGCGGCCACCCGCGGTTTCACCCGCGTGGTTCCCGTTCCCGTGAGAATATCGGAATTAAAAGTATTCTTTGTTTTAATCCAGGCTACTATCTATGTGCCAAATTTCAACCAAATCCGTTTAGTAGTTTTTGCGTGATTGAGGAACAAACATCTAAACATCCGAACCCACAAACTTTCACATTTATAAAATTAGTAGGATAACGAATAAAGTTTAGATGACAACTGTCAAAAACTGTTTACTAAATAAGACAAGTAAGGACACACAGACTAACAAATTGTACCCCTCTCCTGGGAATCAAACCCGGGACCCCTGTGTCATACACTTCGGTGAACCACTAGACCAAAGAGGCGGTTAGATGGCTCACCTTGAAGGTGTTGCCAGTGTTGGCGTGGTCGCGGTGCCGTGATCCAATGCTGCTCTGCTGCCTAATGAGGGCTGCAACTTTCTCAAACTCTTCGCAGTCGACGTCACCATCGCCGTTCAGATCGAACATGCGGAATGCTATTTCGAAGTGACGACGAGATGCTGCAAAGAAATTAAATTATAAAGTATTGTTTTCGTTACTACTTCATTTATATAAATAAAACAAAGTCGGGTTATTTACACCATTTATAACTCAAGAACGGCTAGACCGATTTGGATAAAGTTTGGCTGGTATTAGACAGATTAGGACTTGGTTTAACTTTATATGCTACTCTTTATCCTGGTCAAACGTTACCTAGGGTTTACGCGGATGAAGTCGCGGGCGGCCGCTAGTTCATAAAAAATCTGTACTAACTAATTAATGTATTAATAATATAATGATTTAACTTAGACGCTTGTTGAAATTCGATTTGTATGTTAATTATTGATACTGACAAACTCATGTCATAAGACTGATAGGTTCAGTATATTTTTATAAAATAACTTATTAATAGCATTCTTACAGATAAAGTAAATAATATTATCTAAAAAGGCTCTACATTTATTCACATCATGACATCATTCGATTTCGTCACGGAGAGATAAGTCTCGCGCGAGAGAAAATCGTTATCTTTGCTCATGCTCTGTGCGCTTTTCCCGGATGCTGCGCACACATCCGAACCCAGATCCCCAAACAAGAAGTAAAACATGTGCTTATAACGTCACTAAACAAAACAAACTCGCAAAAAACATAAAACAAGTGTCGAAATTAACTCAGATAAAAATTTAATACCACATGACGCGCCAAAATGGTAATCTCAATGAAACGAATGACGGTGAAGATAAAAACGAAAGGCTTCTATTATCTGAGATGTGGAGCGAAAACAATGACCTTCCTGTTTTGGGCGACTCTTTACATGGTGGTGATGAGAGTTACCATATTCAAGAGCAATACGAGCACACCGGTCGTTCGGGATTGGGCATTGGCACCTGACAATTATACGAAATGGCTGGTAAGTGGTAATGTCTATATATTTTTTAAATAAACTTTTAAATTCAGTATCTTTTTAACGCGATAATACGTCCAATCACAAACAGTTTTTACTACATGGTGTGAAGAAGAATATTTTTCGACCTTATTTAAATAAATGGATATTAAAAAACAGTGAATTTGCAATGTTAGTTAGTAGTTGAAAACCCTAAGCTATGCGATCTTTAACTTACACAGCTAAGCGAACTTATGAGAAATGAATGAACGTGAGCTTAAACAACTGTTACTCCACATGCAATGTGTCGGATATTTTTGCAACCTACCTTTAAGGATTTTATACTTATGCAATGGTTCTATTCTAACATTATTTTGAGTTCTAATGCGTAGTTTTTGTGTTTCAGCTGCAAGGCCCAGTTCTAGGAGATGATGTACCGGAGATCGACTCGAGCTATATCGACTGGTCGGAGCCAGATAACTCCACTATAGCAGAATTAGAACAGAGAGCTGGCAGGGTACAGAGCGTTTGTCGCATCCGTGGCCTGCCAACCAGCCCGATAAATAACAAGGAGTTCTTCGTGGATCACGTACACAGCTTAGTTTGGTGTAATGTCTTTAAAGCTGCGAGCTCATTTTGGTTGTACAAGTTTAATATTTTAGGTAACATTATAGTATTTCTTTTATTTTAGTCAATAAACCACATTTATACGTGAAAATCAAAGTTTTCTTTCAAGTTTACTGTTCTGTCTACATAAGAGATAACGTTGTGTACTTTGTTTCAGGAGGATATGATAGAAAATTTTTAGCCCGTACAAGACAAACACCGCTGATGCTAGCTCGGAAGAAATTTCCACGTCCAGTGGAAGAGGAATTACGAGATGCTGTGAATACTCCCGGTGTTATCTCTTTAATGGTTGTGCGAGAACCGTTCGTTAGATTATTATCAGCATATAGGGACAAGCTCGAACATATAACACCACCATACTACAGAAAACTGGCGAGGGCCATCGTAGCGCAGCACAGAGAGAAGGCCACGAAAATATTTGGACCAATCAAAAGTTATGGACCGACATTTTACGAATTTGTTGCATATTTGATAGGGAAGCATAAAACGGAGGGTAACAATTTCACTTTTGATGAGCATTGGGCACCTTATCATCAGTTCTGTACACCTTGTGCTGTCAACTTTACTGTCGTAGCAAAAGTGGAAACGTTACCGAGGGATTCAGGGTATGTAATACAACAGTTAGGCCTAGGGCACGTGCTGGTGTCAAAAGCGACTGATAAGAGGATCCGACTTCGCACCGTCATGAATAAATCGAAGGATGGAAGGAATACGACGGCTCTATTGAAATATTACTTTAATCAGCTTGACGAAAATATGCTTAATGACTTGTTAAAAATATATGGTATAGATTTTGAAATGTTTGGATATAATCCAAAAGTTTATAGTCGGTATGTTAGAAAATAAAGAGTCTATTTCAAGCATTGATGTGTCAATTATTATCATGTTTTATAAGCACTTTTATGGTTACCGTACAATACAGCTAAAGGTTAAATTCTGAATAGAGTATGGTACTATATAAATACTGATCGGTTGCTATATCACCTATAGACATACTATGTATATAGGTGAAAGAGCAAAATATCAGTTATATCTTGCATTAGTTCTAAGTCAACTGTATGTGTGTGTACCTAATAAGTAGTAGTGTCCTATTACCACTACCTATTAGGTATTATGAATTTGTATTTTTATTTAATTTCCTGGGAGCTAGATCAGTTAAAAACTTTGATGTGAAAGAACTTTGAGAGAAAGATACAAAATTAAAGTATTACATAAACTTACTTGACAAAACTGTCAGCAGAAAAATGTAGTCGCTGAATGTGATGAGCCCAGATGAGCCAAGTTTGAAAAATATTGAATCTTCATCTAAATCTAGATTTAGGCGCTGGCTGATACTCTGTATAGAAAAAAATAATTTCTTTAATATTTATTTACAACGAATCGAAATGCAATGTCAAGCAGAGAAACTATGCACTCAAAACTAGAACTAACTTTAATGATTGCCCATGAATCGTGTAAAACTTCTAATGAAATGGTGTTTCTTCAGATTAGTTCCATCCTAAATCTATCAATAGAGACGAAGGATCTTTTAATAGAAAAATATGCAACTAATGATTTCAAGTAAGTGGTAGGTCTAGACTAGGTAAATGCCACTACTACGTAAGTTGAAAAAGGGGTGATAAAAAATTTAAAACACTAGGTTGAAAAAAGGTTGACTTTCTTATTATCAAAAATTTAGCTTGCAAATCAATGAAAAATCTGACCATGCTAGGATCAATTTACAGTAAAATAAAACAAGGCAAGCAAAAACGTGTATTGAAGGTACTTCACGCAAAAGAAAACGTATGGCACACAGAACTATCTTGGAAGATTTCTGTTTTAATAGGAATGTTGTGTCAACTATTCTAGGCATTTTGTGGCCGATGGCAATTTACAAACGCAAAAAATTTACTAACGCAAAATTTGTGCAGATAAAATAGAAAAAATATAATTTAGAGTGGAAAAGATTAGAAGAGACAGACAGTACCTCATCGATGTTCTGAAAAGATAAGAAAGTGACGTGAGTGGCCAGAAGGAAGGTGCCAGTGCAGTGTTTAATTCAGTGGCAACGGCATAAGTTTATAAAAATGTATTTAAAAAGAAGCTTCTAATAGTCATACCAAAAACATTTTAAACAGGGAGTTTATAGCATAGGTATGCTTTATAGGGGTAATTACTTTTGCCAAGATCAATGCTAAATCTCATAACATATTTACATCAACAAGGATTAAGAAAGATGAGATAATAAACCTATTAATGAATAGAGGACTACTTAAAATAGTAATAAATAAGAAAACATAGTCAAAGTTAGATTAGCTCCAAGGTTAACCGACACGGCGGCATGTACAGGTTAATGCAAACTTATTGGCGGAGGTGAAGTTAGCTGCTATGCATGAAGCAGTACCCCACCACTCATCCCTCCCATCCACAAACATCTACCTAAAGGTGGGTCCAGATATGTTCTTTTATCCGTAACGTACCTCCGTTCCGTACCAGCGTCGCGATTTAAAAATGCTCGTCTGGACGCCTGTTCGGTACAGAACGGAGGTACGGCGGCGACTCGATACGGATACAGATAAGCTCCGATCCATCGCGAGTCAGTTTTTTCGCCCCATTCAAAGACGATACGGTATGAAGGTACGGAGTATAGTTCGGATCACGAAAGATGACCACAAATGGCGCCCATCTTCGCATTATATCTCATGAAGAAAAGACTTAAGACGAAATATTATTTCATATAATATTATATAATATTTATAGTATAAAATATTGTATAAAATATTGTTCGTCTTAAGTCTTTTCTTCAAGAGTTATGACGCGAAGATGGGCGCCATTTGTGGTCATCTTTCGTGATTCGCACTATACATGCCAGTCTAGACGTGATCGCAGCGCTTTTTTTTTTAATAATTCTAACTGCCACCAACTTCGCCTGTTAATTTTTTTTCGTTAAAATATTGTGAATAACAATGAAGCACGCGCAAGAAATCGCCAAATTCTTAGACACTTCAGTCAGACCGCAGTCGACGGGCTATTTACTTTGCGTCCAGAGTTTTTGGATCGTAACGGAGGAGGTGCGGTACAGACAAAAGAACATATCTGGACCTACCCTTAATTGTGTTCTGCGTATCATCTCGCGCGATATTCCGAGGCGCCATTAAGTTTGCATCTTGCTTATCATAAATTGTTATAAAATAATAATTATTAAAAATAAATAAACATTTAATTGAATTGCATTAACAATTCATCTTTTGAAGTAGGTATAACATTAAAAATAAAATAGAAAACCTGAAGGTATGATTCTGTGTTAGGCAGCTAATTATTTCGATACATCCTGATCTTTTCACCTTTCCCTTAGCAATGAGACATTATGATATAAGTGAAGTGCCTCGGTACCGGCTCGACATGACAAGGGGTTCAAAAATCACCCTGTTGGTAATTTCATCACAGCAGTAGTACAGTACCAATCAATGTATGGCAAAAAAAAAGTTTTTTGTCTCAAACTTTTCCATACACAACTTGAAATTATTGTCACATGTTTGTGCATCGCACACACCAACCAGTACTATGTTATATTTGTCGGTAACGATAGCTAGTTGTTTGGTAGTTACCTAACGCAGAATCATACGTTTGTAGCAACATTTTGTTTAATAACAAAGAGAAACTATACCTTTGGATCGTATCTTCTATACTGATCAAGTCCCAAACCTGTAAAAAAGACTTACATGAACATAATATCGTTAAAATAAATAATACTCATACAAAACAGAAAAAAGTATTGTTAATAGCGAAAACGCATCTTAAGTGACGAAGAAAAACTGCACTTTGTATTTTAACAGGCAGTTAATAAAAATCAGGAGTATGTAAAGTTTTTTTTGGGTCCCCTGCTCTCAAAGACAAGCATACATAGAATGGAGTCAAATCAAAATACAAACAATAGAGCACTTATCACAACTTTACCATCAGGTTGTTTAACTCCAGGGGTCATGGAGCGAAGAAAATCATCGGGAGTCATAAACACTTCATGCTGGTCATGATGCTGAGCTTGAAGGGTTGCAAAGTACCGAAATACCTTGTCTGGTGTGGAATAATGGCGCATGCGATTCTCATACTCGATGATCTAGTGGGCAGCGTCCAAAGCAAAAGGAGACTATTTTATAATAAGCCACCACCATACTCTTATACTTCCATATACATTATAGGTATTAGTATTATGCTCCAAACTTCCATATACATTATAGCAGGGATGGCCAAAAAGTCGACTGCAGTCTACCGTACCTTGATTACATAAAGCTGTTGCTAACAATTCTCGATTGAAATCGATTGAAAGCGCAGTTGTATTGCTGCTTTAGTTAAGATAGTTGTCACATTGGTTCTAACTAAAGCAGCAATGTAACTGCGATTTCTGTCAGAGTTGATTGCAACAAAATTACAACGTCGACCGCAAAGGCGATTTAAGTAGCCCGCAAGATTCTGAATAGAAAAATATGAAAAAATAAGACATAATATCAAACAACTTAATAACATCTACCTTGCAGTTGACTGCAAGAAATATTTTTTAAACACAAGTAGACCTCACAAGTCCTAAGTTTTGCCACCCCTGCATTATAGGGATTAGTGTTTTAGTAGGATAGGCATGACCATGCTTTAAGCACATTTCTTTGAACATAAAAAAAATCTTACATTTTTTTTATTTATAATAAATAATATATTTTAGACACATAAGTTACAGCTTTGGTTATAAAGAGAACTATTATGTTCACTTCTTTTTTTTTGCTGTTATATTGTTCGCTGTACAGAATTATATAATTAAAATAGGAGGAAATAAAAAGAATAAGGTGAAACCAATTAGCCCTTTTTATCTCTCGATAAATAAGATATTATGCTGTCATTACTAAATGTTAATGACAAGATAATGCTGTCAGGCAAATGCAAAAGATCAAACCATTAAAATTTTATAGTTTAATAAATACCATCAGGCTGTTTCATGCCAGGTGTGATTGCTCTTAGAAAGTCATCAGGTGTCATATAGACCTCAGTATTGTCACCGAATGTGAGTTTAACTGTTGCAAAATATCGGAATATTTTGTCTGGGGTGGAATAGGCTCGCATACGATTTTCATATTCAATAATCTGTGATAAATAAAAAAAAAGAAATCAAAATAATAAGTCTGCAAATAAAGGTCTATCAACAAAAGTTTTAATTATCATCATTACTTGTTTATGATAACATAATGGATCCTTATAGTACAGTAGCCCGTAATACATTTAAATTACCAAAAAGGTTACCGCTCGCCGTTGTGATATAGTTATTTATTACGAAATTATAGATCCTTTAACCCAAGTTTTACAGATCGCAACCCGCCGTAACCTATATTTGTATATCTCCAAAAATTATATTTTTTTAGTTTTCGAGGTTTACCACATGGTTTAGCTATTGTCGTGTTCTACAGCTTTGTTTGATTGCCACTGATAATAGTAAGACTATGAAAAGCAGCCATAGACAGATTTAAGACCAGATGAAAATGGATGGACTTTATCTAGTCTTAAATCTGTGTATGGTCACTTTCCATAGGCTTACTATTATTAGTGGCAATCAAACAAAGCTGTAGAACATGACAATAGCTAAACCATGTGGTAAACCTCGAAAACTAAAAAAATATCATTTTTGGAGATATACAAATATAGGTTACGGCAGGTTGCGATCTGTAAAACTTGGGTTAAAGGATCTATAATTTCGTAATATATAACTATATCACAACGGCGAGCGGTAACCTTTTTGGTAATTTAAATGTATTATGGGCTACTGTAGTATTATAATAATAGTTTAAACTTTACATACATAGAAATTGACCTTTAAACATATTGCTTATCACTGATATGTAGTAAAGTAAATGATTCAAACTTATTGGCCACTGTGAAGTTACCCACTAAAGTCTGTCTATCCTTACTTGTCTTATTTAGTAAACAGTAGTTAAAAATATATAAGTAACTTAATGAAATTGTTATTTATTATTAACAAATATATTTCGTAATCTATGTGTGGAAAACCATTTGTTGTATTTTATAATTGGTTATTTGAATAAAGAGTTAGGTGAAGATTATTTACCATATTAAGACAAGTAAGGATAAACAGACTTCATGTGCATAGCTCTGTCCCACCACTCGTCTCTCTCACACACTAACAACAAACTTGTGTTCTGTGTATCATCTCTCATGATATTCACAGAAGTCATAAAGTTTGAATCGAGCTATATTTATAATAAAATAAGTATTGCTGAGATTTATCCAACAATAAATTTGTGAATTAACTTCACAAGCAAACAACACTATGACTTATCTTTAGAAAATTTGATATTTATTTACTTTACTTTTGGAAATGTATTTGTCATAATAACATAAACATAGCTTCTATAAAAAAAAAACAAAGTAAAGAAAATGAGTGACTACAAGACATGATTTTCACTGAAAATTTACTCCAAAATGTAATAAAATATAAATTGTTTAACCCATCTGCGCCGGCCGTATACCCGCCTAAAAATTCTAAAAATTATTATCACCAGAGAATATAAGAGAACAATAGAAGAAAACGTAAACAAAGTGCTGGCCTCATGCGGCCGGCTCGGCGTTGACAGAATGGCTTAAATAATTTTTAGCTGGCCTCATGCGGCCGGGTCGGCGTCAAGAAGTTAATTAAATAACTTAAAAATATGATAATAATAATGATCACTCACCTTTCTGTCCCTAAAACCAATTTTTTCTTTTCTATATCTTTTTTTCTTTGTGTCTAGTTCACTATCCGAATCAGATTCAGCTATTTCTTCAGCAGCTATTATTGAAGGGAATACTTGATAACTGATCCTGAAAAATAGAAGTAAGCAAATACGAGAAAGAAATACTGAAGTAAAACTATTGTTTAGAAAGGATTCAGTAAATAACTTACCACATCTTGTAAGAAGAATAAGCAACGGTAGCAAACAATAACGAATAGCATAGGTGTTTGTATGAATATCGACGAAATTGTTCATTGTTCTGATACTTCTCGTTACTATAGTTCCTCTGTAAAATTTGCGAACTATTGAACAATGCAGCACCATGTTTTGAAGACTGTGTAAAGGTTGCTAGTTTTTGCACTGCAGTCACAGCTCGAGGTATTTTGAGAACATGTTGAGAGGAACAATACATTGTCTTTAAGAAATAAAAGAAAAACACGAAATAAAATGTTCCGAGGAAAAGACAGACTTTTCGCAATCGCAAAACAAATTATTTTCTTTTTATTGCTTAGTTAGAAGATTTTTTGATATTGCAGAGTTGACAGCACAGATTGACTTGACTGATATTGACAGTTGATTGACTTGACTTGACAATGGGTGCATTCTAGCAGACTGATCGTTGAATCATCGATCACCATTACATTTTAACCATAGAAAGTAAGGCCCGCATAAAGTGGGTTTTACGCATAGAAATAGAATGACAAAGAACAACAATGTCAATAAACAGCCTTTCTATTGTCTGATTTCAAAATCTGTCGCAATCGCTTTCAGGATGTAACACATTGATGCTTCTCTTTGGCACAAATAAAAACTTACCAAATATATATTTTTTTCAATGCAATATGTGCTTTAACACATAATAAAATAATAATAAAAAGCATTTATTTTCTCTTTTTACAATAAGTGGCTTAGGATAAAGTTTTATAACTTAAAGGAAGAGACTAGTCCCCGAAATAGGTTCCAGAGGAACCTGAGCTATAGGTTAATTACTGGGCCCCACCCGCAGATAATAAAATGCAGCAATGTCTTTAATCCATCTGTCAAATGTAAGCGATAACCAATGGAGGTTGCACTCCTAGTAAGTAAGTGAAGATTGAAAAAGACTCATTAGTGACGTTACGGCTTATTACTATCTCTTTCTTTTCGTTTTACATACGTTTTCGTTTCTCACGAACAAACGAACGACGAACAACGAACACGTATTGTAACACTAAAGAAAGAGGTTGCAATAAGCCGTAAGGGCCTTTTTTCAATCTTCACTATGACATATGGCCGTGCAACCTCCATTTGAGGGAGGTATAAGCTTCTTGGCGATAACGATAGATTTTTAAATTTAGACAATTAGCCCCGGTGATTCGAAAAACGAATGTATACATCTGATGAGATACGTAGAATATGACTTACATACATAAAATATGTCTATATTATGGCAAAGGAAATTAATAAACTATGTTCCGTACTGTTTTCTTCGTCGATAAACGTATAAATGTAGCGCTGCGAAATTTGGTTTTAGAGAAATGTGTGGCAAAATCTTATTTACCTTTGAAAAGTGTGATTACTTTGTTGTGACAACTTAATAACTTGCGCCTGCGACACTATCGTTGCATCGGAAAGTGAAAGAAAATTACCGGAAAAATGGGCAAACATTACTCAAAGAAGGAAGAGCCAGTGATAATCGCGCAAAATGCAGCAGATGGTACGAATGCAGCCCCAGTAGAAGAGCTGAGATTTCAAATGTCGACGAATAACATATTACTGAGTATTGTGGTACTTTGTTTGGGGCTTGGAATATTATTCGCTGCCTACAGAGTTTATCGGAAGTGCCATTTGAAATGGATTCAAGAAGGGTTTGACGAACATGCTGAGCGACGATCTTTTATGAGGCGACAGCGACTACACTACCCTGGGACTTCGGGAGTAAACGACAGCCGCGTGTGAAAAATCAAATGTGATGTTAAGTATTGACTGTTACGCCGGCGCCGAGAAATAAAATCGTAATATCAGTGCGCGAGTGAAATAAATAATGTCTTAATCTCACGGGCGTGTTTGCGTTCTATAAATAGCCTTCGCGATGTATTATGGACTATGCAGTAAGATTTAAATAAAAATAGGTATTTTATCTGTTGGTTATCGCCAATTCAGGTATGTAATCAATATATGCATGTAATTTAGGATAAAGATGTGTAATCAAATTTTGTTTTAATATAAATAATTTAGCGAAAAATATATTTTATGTAAAACATATATGGCTAAGTACATTCAAGAGTTGTGCGAAAGTTTATCAGAAATTAGGGTATATTTAATAAAAATTGGTCCAAGTAGAAGACAAGGAAATATTTTAGAGAAAAAATTAAAGGAAGCTGAAATAATTTTGCAGCAGTATAATAGTTACTTGGAAAATATTGGTAGAGTAGAAAGGTTAGATAAGGAACAAGATTTGTTAATTGGTAAATACTGTGAACAATTTAATACTTTGTGTGAAAATATTTTAGAATTGTGTAAAACTGTTGAAAAGGACCAATCTATTATAACCATGGAAAATTTTGACCTTAAAGTGGCGTTAAACTTATTGCCTATTTTAAATGAAGAAGGAACAAACATAAAGCAGTTACTTGATGGTATAAACTATTACGATTCAGTTTTAGGCGATGATTCAAAGTCCAAATTGATATCCTTTGTGTTGAAAAGTCGATTATCAGAAAGCGCTAAGCTGCAGTTGTCTGCCGACTATTCTACTGTGAGTAGTATGATTGAAGATATGAAATTAAAATTATTGCCGAAAAAATCTTTTGTTGCCATTCAGAACAAGTTACATAAATTACAACAAAACGATAGCTCAGTTACCGATTTTGGAAAAGAGATTTCAGGTTTGTTATCAGAGCTCACAATAGCACAGTCAGGTGGAGACTCAAGAAATAGTGCTGTGTTAAAACCACTTAATGAAAAGTTAGCGGTTAAATGCTTTGCTGACGGACTTCGTAACCGTAGGCTTAGCACGATTATTTCTGCTCCGAATTTTAATAATTTACAGGATGCAATCCAATCAGCTGTTGATGAGGAGGTGTTGGCAGCTTCGTCATCTTCTGACGTATTTAATATGAATTATAACCGTGGTTCTTATTATAGGAACTTTAGAGGACGATTCCAGCCGCAAAGGCTTTTACGGCCTTATAGAGGTCAGTTCCACAGGAACAGAGCACAGCAGCAGAACGCCCAGCATCGGCTGCGAGGTAACTACCGTGGACAGCATACGAGGATTCCGCCAACGTCATTCCAGCCTAAAGGTAGGACTTTTTATAATCAGAACCGAGGTCGTTACAATCCACGTATGCGTAACACTAATCATACACTTCAAGCTATGACCACTGAAAACAACGTAAATAACGATAGTGAAAATTTACAATTGGATGAGTTTTTTCGTGCCTAATAAAAATAATTATGAGTCTATTTTTTCATATAATAATAGCTTACGTGTCTTGTTTTCCATAACTGATTATTGTTTTCATTGGCTTGTCGACACAGGCGCTTCGATTTCAGCCATAAATTATAGAGATGTTTTGAAGTTAGGTATCTCGATACACGAGTGTAGCGCCACTATAAATGGAATTGGTGGAAAAGTGCAGGCTCTTGGCTATGTATGGTTAGAACTTCAAACAAAGGGAGTTGTATTTCCACATAAATTTTATGTTTTTGCCGACTTACCATGTAAAACAAATGGTATTATTATTGGTTTTGATTTTTTAGAAAAATATAGATCGCGCCTAGACTTTTCCACTATGACATTAACTTTGAATACTTTTACAAATCATGAGGTGACGATAAAATTAATTAGCGAGGAAAATAACAACTACTTGTTTGTGATACCACCTAGATCAGAGTCAATACACTTTATTGACACAAATTTAGACGAGGAATGTGTAGTTTGCTCGTCACAATTAAGTGAGGGAATTTCTCTTTTTTTCACAGACCGTGTCCGTATAATGTTAACTTTTCCACACTTTGTTGGTCTTCTTGAGCGCAGCGAAAATTTTTATATGTCTATGGTTTTACACTTTGCCAAAGCAGTGCACTAAATGGCAGGGACCGGAATACCGATACTAAAATACCGATATAGTACCGATAAAATGCCTCTTGCGCTTTCAATATTTTAACACGTTTTTATTGACGACCTCCGTGGTCGAGTGGTTTGCACGCCGGTTTTCAAGGCGCCACCATCTCTTGAGGTCCCGGGTTCGATCCCCGGCTGGGTCAATGTAGAAAATGAACTTTTCAATATTGTCTCAGGTCTGGGTGTTTGTCATACCACCGTTGTTTCTGATTTCCATAACACAAGTGCTATAGCTACTTACTTTGGAATTGGAGCAATGTATGTGATGTTGTCAAATATTTATTATTTATTATTATTATTAGGTTGCTTTCTCGTTTGTTTGTGTGTTTCTCCACAAAGTTTGTGAACCATTTTATCCTAGCTTCCCGATGAGCAAGATACTTAAAACTTTGAACATAGGTCAGAACTGGAAGGCAATGCAATATTATGGTGTCATTGAGCTGATCCGATGATGAAGCCGGAAGAAGCCGGAAGAAACCCCATCGTGTTTGGGCTCGTTAGAATCGTCTTGACGAGTACTCTAATTGGAGATGTGGTTTAGGGTCTGATGATGAAGCCGAAAGGCCATGCCATAGGAACTCAATATTGAAGCCGTGCAACCCCATCAAATTTGGGCTCTAGTTTCCAGGGTCTGATGATGGAGCCGAAGGAAGGACACAGGAATTCTTTAATAAAACCACGCTACCCCATCGAGATTGGGCTCGTTTGAATCGTCTTGACGAGTACTTTGTTGGAAAATAGTGTCCAGGGTCTGATGATGGAGCTGGAAGATGGCCACTGGTACTTGGTAATAAAACCATGCAATCCTATCGAGTTTAGGCTTAGGTTATTATTTTTTGTATGAAACAGCAGTTTTTTTTAAATTTTCAATCTATCGCATACTTTGACCAGGGGGCTAATTGTCTAATTTCAAAATCTATCGCAATCACTTTCAGGATGTGATACATTGATGCTTCTTTTTGGCACTAATACAGACTTACCAAAGAAATGCAGCAATGTGTCCCATCCATCCGTCAAATGAAAGCGATTGCGATAGATTTTGAAAATTAGACAATAGTAGGGCAGACCATATTGGTAAGATAGCCATTACTTTGGTGCTATCAAATATCGTCGTCTGGGTTGCGACGCAAAGTTTTAGTTAAAAAAAAAATATGAAAAAAATTATCAAAATGTATGAAACAGCTCATTTTTTTTCGCGATTTCAGATTTGGTCCTATAGTAAAAGTTGTTCAGTTTTATGGTTCCTATCTAGTCTATCTACCATATTCAGCTTTATAAGGCTTTACCAAACATCTTGTATAAATAAGCGATCGATTTATTTTTATTGATCGGAGTCCATGTTCAGGGTGGCATATCTCCTAAAAGCTTCCTACTTCGCAATCCAGGTGATGATATTTGATAACAACAAGCTAATGGCTATCTTGCCAATTTGGTCTAGTCCCAAAATGCGATAGATTGAAAATTACCCTGGTTGGCCGGCGGTCTTTAAAGCAAGGTAGAACAGCAAAGCAAAGAAATGAAACCGGTAGGTAGCAATTTTAGACTTTCCGTTAAAAAGCCGTCAGTGGGCGCATTCTGCCAGACAAATCTTTGAGTCATCGATTGCCATTTTTAACCATGGAAAGTATAGCGGTAGGTGCTTAGGGTGTTTCTACACGGTGCAAGTAGCCCGCACAAGTTGAGCACTTGCGCAGGTTACATGCTCCGTGGAAACACGTAAAGCGGCGGCGGGCTGATTATCTAGGTGGTTTTTAATTAGATAATCAGCCCGCAGGGTGCCAGCCGGTGCTCCATAGCATTGTACGTACACCCGCGCAAGTAACCCGTGCCTCAACGTGCGCAAGATGCATGCATGTAGCACAAGGACGGATAGAGCATTACTATCGCTTTGAGATAGGCGGTCTAGCTGCCGGTATTGATCAATATTTTACTTTCCATGGTTAAAATGTACTCTCTATAGCGATCGATGACTCAAAGATTTGTCTGGCAGAATGCGCCCATTGTCACTGTCATTGAGTTCTACCTACTCTGTGCTGTGGGTTGTTGTTAACACAGACGCATAAGAAGTTGTTAACATCTTCCGCCATGATGCTTTTTTTTATGCGTTTTTGCATTTTGTTTAATGTTCCTTCCAGAAAACAAAGCGATTTTAAAGAAATTGAATAATTAGAAACTGTTTATCGTGTCTTTATAAATTTTTTGGTATACTGTACAAAGACGTGGCCCAGACCTCATACATTTTTGGACATCACCTTTTGAAATTTTAAAATTGCCACGGGTTTGAGATGACACGGCTCGTTGGCCAGACTCTATTCAGTCAATTTGAGTTTCTTAGGACATTCCCCATTCAGATAGTGTACGTGGTGTAGGAGAATCATGTGTTTTGTCTTTACATTACAAGACTAGACGATCAAGCATTTTTTTCTCAGTATTGAGCGTAATATAATAACTAGACGGAAGGTAGACCGATTCGTATTCGTAAAAATAACGATACAAAAAAAAAACGTCAAAAGTACCGTTTTAACATTTTATCGGTAAAACCGCTAAAAAAATCGTTAAAAGTATTGTACCGGTAAAATTACATATAGCTAGTTAAATATAGCGTTAAACTTTGCCGGTACAATAGTACCGGTAAAATTATCGGTAAAAAAGTAACGTTATTAATTGGAATAACGTTAATTATAAAGTAACGGTAAAAAAAATAAGAAATAACGTTAAAAGAAACGTTCTTTACTAAAATAACGTTAATTTCAATGTAAAGTTATCTAAAGTAACATTTCTTGAGATAACGTTAATGTTAAAATGAGTTGGCATAACGTTAATGTTAAAATTAACGGTACAAAAGTAAGAAATAACGTTACATTTAAAAATAACGTTATCATTCCCTGTTAGCCCTCTAATAATTCTGCTGGTGATCGATGACTTAGTTATTGGCCTGCTGGAATGCACTCAATGACATGTACACAGATACATAGACTTGCAGTCAGCTAGGGTCCGACCGAACACACTTTTCTGACGAGAACCGAGCCGAGCCGAAACTGAAATGATAAAAAACAGTCTCGGCCAACAAGACTAATGCCGAGACTGAGATTTTTTTTAAATCTGAAAGACCTTCCGATCGACACGATTTAAGAGTCCGTAGCGATTTTGTCGCTGACTGCAGCTCTCTCGCTCGCACATTTCATGTTTTCTGAAGATTTCTTAAATCTGACTACGCAATTGAAAATTGTATCTCGGCAACTTTTCGCAATATAAGATTACAGACTTTTTAAAATAGATTTCAGTATTTTGTTGCTAAAGTACAAAAACTTATCGTTTCTAACAGTTATTTGAACTGGCAAATACGATAACTTTTTGTACTTCAGTAGCTCGAAACTGAAATATATGTTAAAATGTCTGAAATCTTATAATGCGAAAAGTGGCCGAGAGACATTTTTTATTTACGCACTCAGATTTAAAAAATCTTGAGAAAACATGAAATGTGCAAGCGAGAGAGCGGCAGCCAGCGGCAAAATCGGTACGGAGCCTTAATTGGCAACTTAAATTGTGTACTAATCGGCAACTGAATTGAATTGGCTGTCCACACGAAGCCCAATTTCATTCAATTTTCAAACCCTTGAGGAGCGGACGTGCGCCATGCCTCCTATATTATCGAAAAAACGCAAGTTAGCACTAATATGAGGGCTCATATGATCAGTTCAGATGAAGAAAGGAAAATAATGTGTGCGATGAATTGGCTGTTAAAAAGAAAAAACATAAGCCATATGGCTCAAAAGAACTAAATTGGCAACCGATCAAATTTGGTCGGTGTGACTGACTAGACCAAAATCGGGTGACCTTGACCACCCAATTTGAAAGGCCCAGATGCAGAAGAAGTCCCTTAGTCCAAAAACGGAGTTTATCAATAAACCATTAAACAGAAAAAAAATCACTGAAATATTTCTTTCTATGTAGGTTATTGAAGAAAATCAAACTTTACTGTATTTGGCATTAATCAACCTTTTATTTAACATAAAAACATAACATATTAAAATTATACTTTTTAATAAAATTTACCCAAACTCTTGGACTTAGTCCTTTTTGACCCGTATTCTAAGGACTAAGGCACTTTGGATACATATTTGGTGAACTTCTTACAAAATACTGTGGATTTTGGACTTAACAACTAAATTAAATATTGAAAAATCTTTATAATAGATTACTTACAGACTTAAGAACTTTATTATATAAAAAAGGGTAACTTAAACCACAATTTCTTGGAACGTAGTGTCTTATTAGGCCAAGTTACTTTTTATCTCAAAATTTTCTATAAAAAAATAGTATTTTCGGCCTAGGTACTTGTTAGCAAAAGATAATCAATATGGTTATATGCTATTTGACATGCTCTACACGTTGGTGTTATCAGATGAAAAAGTACCCAAGTGGACTTAGGGACTTCTGCATCTGGGCCCTTCATTTGAATAATTCCGTGGTATTTAGTGCGCGTGTAGGCTAGTGTATTGATGGAAATCAGTATTTTCTTGATATCTGAATTCCGGAATAAAAATTCCACGATTTCTAGAGTTGCCATGCCAGTAGTCGTTTCTAGAAAAGTACGTTCAGGAAAAATAGCAAAAAGGTCGCATTAAGAAAATAGTTATTATAATGGCTAAACTGGCAATGGCAATGGCCAGAAGAATAAATTAATTATGATGTCGGGAAAAAAGTGAAGGTCGAAAAATATTTGTCTTGTTACACTAGTAAAAAAAAGGGTGCAACTGATTTTCGACTTTATTGACATTTAATAAAATGACGGATTTTAATGAAACAGCAAAGTTAGTGAACGAGAATATGGGAAAAAGCAACCGAATTTCTAACGTCAATAAGGTCAAAAATCACTTGCACCTGTTTATTTAACTACAGATCACTAGACGATGTTTTCCTACCCTTACTTGTTTTCCCAACATTCATTTGATTTTCCGAAATTCACACACATCGTATTTTTATTAAAATGGAAAAAAAATTATTATGTACATGAACTCAGTAGAATAGGTAAATTCATTTTATTCTACTAAGTTTACGTTTTCCTTCAGTATAATTCACTCATTTGCAGGTGAATTAAGTATGCTGTGTTACAAAAGTTAAATTAATTGTATTGTACGCAACGCAAACCAAAAAATCAAGAAATAAAATCCTTATTTTTACCATGTTTTGGGCAACATTTTATGCATATTCTTGCATTTTGGGTTAAAGAATTATAAAATAGTGTGATTATGATCCAAGATACGACAAAGGTACGACACACGCTAAAATAGTACCTACGTAAATCATAATAAATGGCACGGTCTGGCAACATTACCACTTGGTAAATAATGAGCGTTTAGTCACACAGCGCACAGTTGGAGTACAGTATTTACCATGCGTGTAGCCGTCGCCTTACTACAAAGTGACAAATAGTGATGACACATTAATTTGTAAAACTTACATATCGTAAGGTCGTAAATTAACGGCTGCACACACGAGTAATCACATTTTCGCTACGACCTTCCGTTTTAGAGATCTGTGTGGCTCAGCTGTAGAGTCGTCTCTACAGCTGCGCCACACGTATCTCCTAATCGCAAGCCCGACAAATTCTGGTTTTTGTCGACAAATTCCGACAAACTATCGTCTTCATCATGGCATAGTCAAAAAGTCAGATTTCCAACTTTTTTTTGTGGCCCAGCTGTAGTCCGGCACGTAATAACATCTTTTCTTTCTAATTTATCTTTTATTTTTTTACCCACCAAAATGGGTACATATGGGCATTTACCGGGTACATATCGGCTATTTACCCGCAATTAGAGATGTGCCGAGCGGGAAATTCCCAACTGCCGGGAATATTCCCAATGTTGCCGTTGCCAGTAACTTTCCAATCTTGCCGGCAACATTGGCAATGTTGCCGATCCATTAAGTATTTAGAAATATAGAGATTTCGTAAAGGAAATTGTAATTTAGTTTCAAATAACTACAGGACATAAATATTATGACGGTAATTAACAGTATTTGACATACGACACATATTTTGTGACATATATTTGCAATGAAGACCAAAGGAACACTGATAAAACTACAAAAACAACCCCTTTGAGTTTGTGCTCGTTAGAGTCGTCTTGACAAGTACTCTGACGGAAGAAGTGGTCCAGGGTCTGATGATGAAGCTGGAAGAAGGCCACAGGAACTTAGTATTGACACCATGCAACTCCATCGAGTTTGGGCTCGTTCGAATCGTCTTGACAAGCGCTCTGTTGGGAAATAGTTTGATTGTAGACCCTGGACACTTTTTTCCAACAGAGTATTCGTCAAGATGATTCAAACGAACCCAAACTCGATGGCGTTGCATGGTTTTATTATAGAGTTCTTATGGCCTTCTTCCGGCTCCATAATCAGACCCTTGGATACTAATTCCCAACAAAGTACTCGTCAAAACGATTCGAACGAGCCCAAACTTGATGGGGTTGCATTGTTTCAATACTGAGTTTCTGTGGCTTTCTTCCGGCTTCATCATCAGACCCTGGAAACTATTTCACAACGGAGCTCTTGTCAAGAAGATTCAAACGAGCCCAAACTCGATGGGATTGCATGGTTTTATCACAGCCTAGAGAGTAGTCTTCATACAGTCGGTCATCCATCGCCTTTGTTGTTGGCGCAAAAGCCGCCGTTCGTCTAGACAGTTGACGCAACGACTAAAAGTGTAAGGGTTGGCACTTGGCACGCTGCAATAATTAAGAAAAATAAGATAGGTTCTACAAAAATCTTGTTTTATTCTTTGAAAAAAAAATTGTAATTTTTTCTAGAAGCTAAGAGTATTTTGTTTTCTAAGTTTTTGCTCTTTTTTGTTTTTGTTTTTTCTTTTTTCGTCATAAATGCGAGGAAACAGAGGAATTTATATGTGTTATGATGATAATGATAATAATTTTAATTGTAAATCAGTACTAAATTAATGCTAACTAAGTACAAAATCAATATGAAATAAGTACTAAATTTGTGTTAAACAAAATAAGTATTAAATTACTCACTCATTAAAGTACTCAATTAGTAAATATAATGAAAAAATAAGTTCCAAGATGGCGACCAACTTTTTTGTTTATGGGCCGATTTCGATGAAACTCAGTTTTTGGTACTATTATGACACGAAAATAACAAGTAGGCCGATTTCGTTGAAAATCAGTTTTTGGTACTATTTTGACAAGAAAACAGCAACACTATGTAAAAAACATAAAAAATCCAAGATGGAAGCCAACATTTTTGTTTGTGTGTCGATTTCGTTGAAACTCTGTTTTTGATACCATTTTGACAAGAAAACAGCAACACTATGTAAAAAACATAAAAAAATCCAAGATGGAAGCCAACTTTTTTGTTTGTGTGTCGATTTCGTTGAAACTCTGTTTTTGATACTATTTTGACAAGAAAATAGCAACGCAATGTTAAAAATGTAAAAAATTCAAGATGGCGACCAACTTTTTTGTTTGCTGGCCGATTCCGATGAAACTCGGTTTTTGGTACTATTACCCGCTTTGTCTAGACACCTGTATGAAGACTTCTCTCTAGGCTGTGGTTTTATTACAGAGTTCCTGTGACCTTCTTCTGGCTCCATCATCAGACCCTTGGACACTATTTCCCAATAAAGTACTCGTCAAACTATTCAAACGACCCCATATTCGATGGGGTTACATGGCTTTAATATTGAGTTCCTGTGGCCTTCTTCCTGCCTCATCATCAGACCCTAGAAAATCCTAATATTTCTAATATCCTAATTTCCTAATAGAGTACTCGTCAAGACCATTCAAACGAACCTAAACTCAATGTGGTTGTATGGTTTCTATACTTAGTTCCTGTAGCCTTCTTCCGGATTCATCATCAGACCCTGAACCTCGTCTTCCGTGAGAGTACTTGTCAAGACAATTCTAACGAGCTAAAACTCGATGGGGTTGTATGGTTTCTTCATAGAGTTCCTGTGGCCTTCTTCTGGCTCCATCATCAGATCAGCTCAATGACACCATAATATTGCATTGACTTTTAGTTTTGACCTATGTTCAAAGTTTCAAGTCTTTAGCTCATCGGGAAGCTAGTATAAAATCGTTTTTAAAATTTGTGGTCGAACAAAGAAACAAACGAGAAAGCAAACGTGTTAAAATGACTTTCAAAAAGTCACAAAGTCAAAGGACAACGTGAAACAATAATGAAATTCAATTTCGTCATTCTAGATTCTAGAAAATATCTCAAATATTTGAAAGAAAAACCACACAAAAAATACTACTGGGAATATTGCCATCAATATTCCCAGGAACTTTCCGGCAATATTGGCAGTTTTTGTCAAGGAATACTTTTTTTTCAATGTCTCATGTTTACAACGATTAGATGCAATAAATTAATAAGTTTTTGAAACACTTTTATTTAATATTTCCCTTACTTAACCAAAGTTCCCTTATATTTCCACTTTTGGCAATATTGCCGGCAGCACTGCCGGCAATATTCCCATCTTATGGCAATATTCCCGGGAACGGCACATCTTTACCCGCAATTGCGTATATTGCGTATATATGGGTTCGTGCCCATCTATAATGTTTATTGTATGTTCATAATGAAATATAAAACCTTTTATTGATAAAACTTTCCACGCGTAGATTTACGTTCTGGCATTCCACGAGCGTTTATTTTTTTTAAACACCCTATAGAAAGAAAAATTGTATGGAAAATTAAATTCAACAAAAAAATGCGTATAAACATGCATTATTTTCAATTATTATGTAATATTTCTATACCTAGTAATGTTTTATAAAATATTACGTGATAATTGCAATAAATCGAAGGCTGAACTCGACTCGAGTGGTATTTGTAGGAAACGAATTTTCTGTCTTAATTTTTTTGCAAAATCCTTGTAATTGTATAGTTTATTGCACTCTCAACTCAACAATGAAAAATGTATAAAAACACATACAAAACAAATAAATACTCACTTTTACACAGAAAAACTATGCATTTGCAATGAAAAACACTTTCACAAACACGACAAGTTTAGATTAGCGTATAGTTGGCAGCCTCACCATGGAATTAGAAGGTTTTGACTATGTCAAGAAATTGTTAATAAATAGTGACAAATAGTGAACTCTACCAAATAAATAGTGATACTATGATTCAAAAGATATTTGAGTATCTTGGTGAGGCTGCAAACTTGACGTCAAGTTGGCAGACACCTTAAGAAATACAGTTCGTATCATTATGATTTATATGCCAAAAAATTTTTAGAAAATAGTGAATCGTATACGCAAAATTTCAATAACATTGCTTCAATACAAGCCGATATATTACGGTCTCTAAGTGGGCTGCTAACTTGACGTTTCAGACAATAGCGATTCCAGAGAAACGGGTACAAGTTTTAAACAAATGAGTATATCAAAAAATTGTTAGTGAAATTGTGATTCCTACGATATAAATAAAACAAGAATTCATCATTGCTATTTTCTAAAAATCGAATGTTAACTTTTACATATAATACTCTGAATAGGCTGTCGATCAATATTGAACTTTGCTCCACAGTAATAAGGTTCAAACTTCATTGCAATCGTGAGGTGAGTACTATCAAGCAAAAAAGTGAGCTTTATATTTTAGCCATATCGTCGAATTATTATTACACTTGTTTTATTAATTAAGTGTTGGTATCAAACAATAACGATATTCATTAATAACAATAATATTCATAACAATCTCTCGGAAAAGATTGTCAATTTCTCAGTTATAATTTAACGTTAGGTGCCTATTTATGTATTAGGTATTATTTTACTTAATTATTTTTGAAATTCCAAAAAGGCAAATCATAGCGTGCCAACCCTTGCACTTTTAGTCGTTGCGTCAACTGTCTATTTTTACGAACGGTGGCTTTTGCGCCAACAATAAAGGCGATGATCGACTGTATAAAGACTACTCGTTAGTAGGCTGTGCTGTGGACTGTGGTCAATACCCTACTCTTAATTCAATATTATTAATTCAGGAGAAACTATTAATATTTTCTACTTATATTACTTCCTACCTACTCACATACCAACTGATACTAATTTTACTATAAATCTCAGCAAATAATAATAATAATAATATCTTTATTCTACCTAATACATAAATAGGTACCTAACGTTAAATTATAACTGAGAAATTGACAATCTTTTCCGAGAGATGGCGCTATTGCTATAATAATAATAATAATAATAATATCATCTTTATTGTCCTAATTGTGGTTACATAAGATCTTATCAAACTAAAATAATTTAGTTGAGTCTCTCACAATTAACCTATTAAAGGCGTACAATGTGTCATCATACATATTAATGAAATTTAAATTCTAATCATGTCTTTAGGTCAAACAATTCCCGTACATCATAAAAGTTATTTTCATTCAACCATCTAAACAATTTGTTTTTAAATACAGCATTAGAACTAATTTCCTTAATATTGGCAGGTAATTTATTATATATCTTAATACACATTGCCAAACAGCTTTTTCTGTATTTAGCTGATCTGGGAATATCAGTATATACAAGTCTGTTAGGGTCTCTTTTAAGTCTAGTATTTACGTCAAGTGCTTTTTTAAAATAATTTTTGTGTTTTTTCACAAAATTAGAGATTTCAAATATATAAAGTGATGGTAACGGCAGCAAGCCAAGACTTTTAAAATATGGTTTACATGATACGTCAGTTGCAATACCACATATTGCTCTAATACACTTTTTCTGTGCTACAAATATCCTATTATTTTCTGTACTATTGCCCCATATCACAATACCGTAGCGAATGATCGATTCGATATAAGCACGATAGGTCATGACGGCTGTTTTTAAATTAGTAACGTTCCTAATTTTCCTTAAAGCGTATACAAATTTGTTGATTTATTGCATAGATTGTCTACATGTAATTTCCAATTTAAATCCGGGTCTATAGTTAAACCAAGAAACTTAGTTTGTGTCGCTTCCTTTATTTTGTCTATGTTAAGTTTAATAGTATATTTAGATTGTTTTGTTTTATTGAATTGAATAAAATTACATTTATCGAGATTTATTTTTAAGTTATGTGATTCGAGCCATTTTATTATTTTGTCAATATTATTATTTATGTCAATTTCATGGTCAAGTTTTGAATTGTATTTTTTATTAGAAGTCACAATTATTGATATGTCATCCGCAAATAATATTAATTTATGATTTGTTATTTGAGTTATGTCGTTAAGATATAAAAGAAATAAAATTGGTCCTAATATACTACCTTGAGGGACTCCGTATTTATTTTCTTGATATTCGGATGCATGCAAGACCAACTCCTTACCTATAACTTTTTTTATTACAACTGATTGTCGTCGGTTCGTTAAGTAGGACTTAAACCATTGAAGTGGTATCCCTCTGATCCCCATCAATTCGAGCTTTTGTAGTAGTGTTTTGTGTGAAACAAAGTCGAATGCTTTGGATAGATCAAAAAATAGACCCGTGGTCATGTTGTCATTATTTACATTTGTCAACACTGACTGAGCGTACTAAGTTAAATACAGCTAGCGTTGTCGACTTTTGCTTTTGAAAGCCGAATTGATCTTCATCAATTATATCAAATTTATTGCAATAATCTAGTAGCCGCTTATACATGCATTTTTCAAAAATTTTTGCAAGAATCGATATTAATGGAATAGGACGGTAATTTTCTACTTTATCCTTTTCTCCTTTTTTATATAGAGGTTTTACAAGTGACAGTTTTAGGTTCTCAGGGAAAGTCCCCGAAGCGAACGATAAATTAATTAGGTGTGTTAATATAGCACTCAATTCAGTAACACACTTTTTGATTATTTTGGTACTTAGGGCTCAATTACACTATACAATTTTAAGCAAGCGATTTTAAGACTGTCTTGAAAACGACTAAGAATGCGCTCATTTACACCACACAATTTCTAGCACGCTCGGCCGTGCTTACTGTCATAGTAAAAGAGAAGGCAGTAAGTCTCTAATGTCTTTTTCAATCAACGTAGTATTGGAGTTATTTACATTGTAGTTTTTGTATTTGTTTTATTTTCTGTTTTAGTTCTTTAAGCACCTACCTAATACCAAATTCCTTTTCTTTAATCATTGTTTGTTAAGAGGTTAATTATAAATATTTTCAATTTGCAGTCGTCGTGTCAAATAAAATTTTAGGTACCTATCTCCTTACTTATATATTAATCAATCATTTTTTTCAACTATTATCTACCTATTAGAAACCTACATAACATTAATAAAACTCGATGGGGTTGCATGGTTTTATTATAGAGTTCCTATGGCCTTCGTTCGGCTCCATCATCAGATCCTTGGACACTATTTCCCATTAGAGTACTCGCCAAGACGATTCAAACGAGCCTCAACTCAATGGGGTAGCGTGGTTTTATTAAAGAGTTCCAGTGTCCTTCTTCCGGCTCCATCATCAGACCCTGGACACTATTTCCCAACAAAGCACTCGTCATGACGATTCAAAGGAGCCCAAATTCAATGGGGTTGCACGATTTCAATATTAAGTTCCTATGGCATGGCCTTCCAGCTTCATCAT
Source organism: Agriphila tristella (assembly GCA_928269145.1). NCBI lineage: Eukaryota > Metazoa > Arthropoda > Insecta > Lepidoptera > Crambidae > Agriphila > Agriphila tristella. The sequence continues at coordinate 19,651,616 of OV743436.1, read as the reverse complement.
CAGAGCCTGGACCTCATCTCCCTTTAAAGTACTCATCAAGACGATTCTAACGAGCCCAAGCACGATGGGGTTGTATGGTTCCATTATAGAGTTCCTGTGGCCTTCTTCCGGCTACATCATCAGATCAGCCCAATGATACCATAATATTGCATTGCCTTCCATTTCTGACCTATGTTCAAAGTTTCAAGTCTCTATCTCATCCGAAAGCTATTTTAAATTGTTCGCAAACTTTGTGGAGAAACAAACAAACAAACACCGAAACACAGAAAGCAACCTAATAAAAGCGTGTTAAAAACAACCTACCTATAAGTTTCAAGTCTCTAGCTCATCGGGAAGCTAGGTAGGTAGGTACTTACCTAGTATAAAATACTCTTTTCTAAAATTACGGACAAACAAATAAACGAACCTACTTATAAATATTAATAGTATAAATTAATAAATAAACAAGAAAACGTCCATATGAAAACGTGTTAAAAACCAACATTCCTTTTTTAACTTATCTTGTACTGTGGCAGTATCGTCTATCTGTCGCGAGTCAGACAGAGTCTGTCTCTGTCTGTCACATTACCTCTACACGTTGACCTTGAGAACGCCTTTATGCCTTAGGTATAAAGTTGGTTTTTGTAGTACAACTGTTACGTCTGACGTGCCGTCGTAGGTACAGTTAGACTGTCTTGTAATCGTGCGTGCATTTAGACGACACAATTTTAAGAATCTTATTACCGAGCGGGCTAGGCCGCACGATTTTAAGATTCTTACTGTCTTAGTCCGTTTACACCATGCTTAGTCTTGAAATCGCGTGCTTAAAATTGTGTAATGTAATTGAGCCTTTAACCCGTCATATCCTTCAGAATTGGTCATGTTCAAAGTCATTATTTCTTTTATGACCTCTGTGTCCGTCATTGGTCTAAGATACATAGAATTAGAAATACCCTTAATATTATTATTTTATTGGTACTACCGAGTGACGAATTATTTGTCGCTTCAATAAAGTGAGTATTAAAGCACGTAGCTATGTCCATAGGGTTTGTCAATTTTTTATTATTAATATTTAATTTTTCAATGCCATCTTCAAAATTTGTATTAGAAGTTTCATTTTTAATTACAGACCAGGTGGCTTTACATTTATTTTTACTGTTATTTATCGTTTTTATGTTGGCTTTTCTTCGCGATAGTTGTATGCATTTTCCCAAAATAGAAGAATAAGTTAAGTAAGTATTTTTCGGATGGAATTGATAATGGCTGTAGGATTGGTGAAGGCGGGCGATGATCCATAGGATCATCGTTCGGTCTACGCTGATCTTCGGACATAGTTTTTATAAAAACTGCTGTATTTTACAAAAAGTATTTTTATTTAATTAACAAATAATTATTATTAAAAATCAAAATCAACAAAAATAAATATTAATAAATTGTTATCTAATAATGGGTCTGATTCAGGTGCGATCCGTATCACAATTAAAGAGGTGTTGACGGAGCGAGCGCATCGAATCGAATGCCCCGGTCGCCTTGCGTTCCGCTTTATAAAGGCCGGCCATCCCCACCTCGCCTGACTCAGTGAGTGGTACGACAACAACGCGCGTTGCGTGTGACTGGTTTGGTGACTCACGTTGCACGTGCGCGCGTTCGTAAACAGTTTTGTTATAGCGCGCCGACACGGCCATTCTGCGAAATGGTCGCCCTCGACCTGCAATACAATGTAAAAACACACAGTATATTCTTACCCATCTAGTACTCAGACTAGGGTTTTAGCTTTGAATGCAAATATACGGAGGCTTTAGTCCTCGTCTTACGTTAATTTTTAGAAAACCGAGGAGGCCCCTGTCCTCGACTCAGATGACTCTTAGTAAAAGTAAGGAGGCCCCTGTCCTCGACTTACATGACTCTTAACAGTAAGGAGGCCCCTGTCCTCGACTCAAGTGACTCTTAGAAATAGTAAGGAGGCCCCTGTCCTCAACTTACGCCATTCTTTGCAAAAATAAGGAGACCCCTGTCCTCAACTTACGTCATTCTTTGAAAAAATAAGGAGGCCCCTGTCCTCAACTTATGTCAATCATAAACAGAGCATGCAACAATAGTAATAAATAAAAACAGCGTCAATTATACCTTTAACGTTGTGTAAGTTCTTCTTAATTTTGTAACAAATCACTAGAAGTATTAAGATCGATCTCATTTGATTCCAGTGTTGGAGTAAATACACCTTGCGCCGACATGGGATCCAGACTTATGCCTTCGTTTGGTTTGGGTGCTAATCGAAGTTGATCGTGAGCTACTTTCTTTGGACGTCCGCGGCCTGTTATCTTCTTCACTTGGTAACGGTCATTTGGCAATATCTTCCAAATTACATAAGCATCCGGGTATTTCAGGTCAAGTCCGATTTGAGATCTAGGGTTAGTCTTAAATAAAACAAATTCTCCCTTTTGAAACCGTTTCACTTTAGCTTTACCTTGGTCGTATCTATTTTTGTCTTCTTTTCCTCGTGTTTCAATTTTCTTTTGCATGTAGCTGTCAAGTTGGTCTCGATTAACTGTATCTTCATCCTCGTCAATCAAAGATACTAATTCTGGTGGTACTGCACATTGTCTTCCGGTGAGGGCTTTAATTGGACTAACATTTGTTGTTTTATTCTTTGTACAGTTAATTGCTAACTGGAGAGCTTCCAAACCTTTCTTCCAGTTTTGAGTTTCGTAATTGCGAATGATAGTCAATCCATTTTTCACAACGGCCATCATCCTCTCCACCTGTCCATTAGCTCGACTGGCTCCTGGGGCTATGAAATGCTGATGAATGTTGTGGTTTTTACAAAACTCTTCAAATTCGGCTTTAAAGGCAGTGTCCTGATCACTTATGATCTGCCTTGGAGATCCAAATAAAGATACAACATGTTTTAGTGCACGTAACATTGAGGAGGCAGTCTTATTTGTCGCGTAAGTCAAGGTCACAAATTTAGTGTAAGCGTCTATAATAACAACAACATATTCATGCTTGTTGTTTCTTTTAGTAAGATGGCCGGTCATATCTATATGGATGGTATCAAAGGGAACGGGTTTTTTGTCTATTGGGAACATTTCTACCTGTTTGGCTCCGGAAGGACCTTTACTAGTTTTGCATATAACACAGTTATCTATGAATCGTCTTACCGTGGTGGACATCTCAGGAAACCAGTAGTTTTCTCTAATCTTGCTGAGAGTTTTTTCCCACCCAAAATGTTTTAGTGCGGTATGATAGGCATTAATAATGCTCCATTGGTATGATTTTGGCACCACCTTTTCCATTTTTTACTTCCAGGTATTTCTTCGTCGTGAAAGTGTTCTAAAACTAAATCATTTAAGCGGTACTTACTCATTTCTTCATTGTGTTCCAATTTCTTTATGATTTGTGCTAACTCTGCATCACGCCTTTGCTCTATCTTCAACCACGTATCGACATTTTGTGCCAAGTTAATGCATGTTATAGGATTGCGGCTAAAGAAATCAGCATGTTTCATTCGATTCCCCTGCCGATATTCTATTTTGAAGTCGTAATGCTGGAGAAAAGACCACCACCTATGGATTCTGGGTAGGAGTTCATGTTTGCTTGACGATGACTTTATGGCGTTGCAGTCGGTGATGACTGTAAAAGACCTGCCATATAAGTATTGCCGAAAGTGTTTTATTGCTCTTACTACAGCGAGCGTTTCCAATTCGTAGGAGTGGTAGTGACTTTCTGGTTCTGTAGTTCTCATACTCATGTAAGCAACCACATGCTGTCGGCCATCCTTCTTTTGAATCAAGATACCGCCCAAACCTGTGCTGCTAGCATCAGTATGAAGTTCAATGGGAAGTCCTTCTTGAAAAATGGCTAGAATTGGTGCTGATGTTAAACGGCGAATGATATCAAGTCTGACGCTTTCACATTCTGCGGTCCACTGGAATTTTGCATCTTTCCTTGTCAGGTTATAGAGTGGAATTAAGCGTTCAGAAAAGGATGGTATAAAACGCCTGAAATAGCCTGCCAAGCCACAGAATTGACGTACCTGTTTTACGTTTGTGGGTACTGCAGATTTCTCTAAGGCCTCCACCTTCCTCGGACTTGGACGCACCGTCCCTCCTGCAATCAAATTCCCTAGATATTCGATTGATGTTTTGAAAAATGAGCACTTCTTTGCATTCACAGTGAACCCGGCTTCAGATAAGGCTGCCAAAACGTTGTCTAGGATCTGTAAACCTTCAGTAAATGTTTTGCATTTTATTAACACATCATCCATATAAACTAAGATGTTATCGAGTAGAGGTCTTAACGCAGCCATTATAGCGCGTTGAAATACAGCTGGTGCATTCATCAGCCCAAACGGCATTCTCACATACTCATATAAGCCATCTGGTGTAATAAAGGCAGTTTTTGGTATGGATTCTTCTTCGATTGGAATTTGATAAAAACCCTGGGCCATATCTAAGCTAATGAAATAGACAGCATCTGATAATCGGTCAATTTGGTCGGAAATGATCGGTAGTGGAAATTTGACTGGCACAGTATTTTTGTTTAATTCTCGATAGTCTGTGCACATTCGATCTTCTCCATTTTTCTTTTTGACAAGAATCACTGGGCTGGCAAATTCCGATGTACTTTCTTTTACTATTCCGTAAGTCATTAATTCATTAATAATATCCTTCAATTTTTGTCGTTCTGTTGGCGCCATTCGATAGGGTCTTCTAGATACAACTTTAGTTGGATCTTTTAACTGAATTTTTAGGCTTCCTGTGGTAACTTGGTTTTTCGGAATACCAGAAGCAAAGGTCTCCTTATATTTAAATAAAACTTTGTTTAACTCACGCATTTCCTCTGGATTGGTCAAATCAGTGTCCATATTTCTGCAAAGTTCTTCAGTCACCTCCATGTTAAAAATAGTTGACTGTCTTATCATGGTGGCACCCATTTCAGAAACAAGCACGCTCAGGCCGGTACCTTTCACTATTTCTGCACCTAACAAAAGATCGCATGGTGTTTCGTGGTCCTCTACAATGTGAAAAGCAACTTCTACAAAAATGTCATTAATGTTACAGGTTACATTGATTCGTTGACAGGACAGAATGGGTATACTTTCACTACCAATGCCTTTTAGCATTAAGGAACAATCTTCTCGTTTTCCAGGAATAGATCGACTGATAGAACGCCTTATTAAAGAACGTGCTGCACCGCTGTCATATAATGCTGTAAATTTTCGATTACTAATACCAACAGTCATTGGTGTTAGGATATCTTCATGCTCCCTAGCTAAATTGACTTTATCGGCTTCATCTGCCATTTTTTTGAAGCAAACAGACTCAGTGTGGCCAATTTTGTCACAGTAACTGCACTTGGGCTTAGGGCGTTCTGTTCGGCTTAAAGAATCACTCGTATTAGTTGTACTAAGCAATGGCTTGGGTTCGCTCACCTTCTCGTTACCTTTGTTACAATGTGCTTGTATATGTCCAGGCTTACCACACTTAAAGCAAAGTGTAGTGTTTTCCCTGTTGTTTCTTAGTCTTGGTCGTTTGGCAGGTGGTTCGCCTTGTCGAGGTTCTCGTTGCTTGATTGTAGCTGCAACAGAAATCAATTCAGGCACAGAGGAGCATTTACTGGATAACAGACGCAAACGGAGAAATTCATTGTCTATGCAGCCAATAACGGCTTCGACAGCGTCTTTATCCTTATCACCATTAACTACTCTCTTCCAGATATTCCAAGCTCTGGTAATGGACTCAGCTGGATTAGATGAATCAAATTTAAAACTTCGCAGCTTCACTATATCGTTTGAATATCGAGCTTCGGGTTCAAAAGTCTGAATTAAGGCTTCTCGCATGTCAGACCAAATTGGCGATTTTACCAACCACGTGTCTCCAAGAGTTTTGGCGCGACCTTGTAATAAGCCAGCTATTTTTGTACATACCTCGTAATCAGTCAATTGCCAGTGGTTCTTTGCCCTGTCCACGTGCTCGCACCAGTCCCGTACTGGTACGTCGCCATCCGGATCAAACGGAGCAATATAGATATCGCTGAGTCTTGGTCGTTTTGTTGGGGCCATTACCTGGTTTAGTAGCCCTGCCAAAAACTCTTGATTAGTTTGCATACTTGCCTGTTGTTGTCTCGTTAGGTTCTCTATGATACCTGCCAGTGCAGATAGCGCTTGGTTGTTGCCAAAGTTATTGCTTCTTCCTTCTGTGTAGGCTGACGGAGCTGATGAGGTCCCAAGGTCCATCTCACTTCTGATTTCGGATGGAATTGATAATGGCTGTAGGATTGGTGAAGGCGGGCGATGATCCATAGGATCATCGTTCGGTCTACGCTGATCTTCGGACATAGTTTTTATAAAAACTGCTGTATTTTACAAAAAGTATTTTTATTTAATTAACAAATAATTATTATTAAAAATCAAAATCAACAAAAATAAATATTAATAAATTGTTATCTAATAATGGGTCTGATTCAGGTGCGATCCGTATCACAATTAAAGAGGTGTTGACGGAGCGAGCGCATCGAATCGAATGCCCCGGTCGCCTTGCGTTCCGCTTTATAAAGGCCGGCCATCCCCACCTCGCCTGACTCAGTGAGTGGTACGACAACAACGCGCGTTGCGTGTGACTGGTTTGGTGACTCACGTTGCACGTGCGCGCGTTCGTAAACAGTTTTGTTATAGCGCGCCGACATATTTTTATTTAATATTGTTTTATTTTTATAATATTTAAACCGCAAAAATCTCTTTCTTTTACAACTTGTTTTAAGCCCTTTGCTTATCCATTATTATGATTGTTATTAATGAATATCGTTATTGTTTGATACCAGCACTTAATTAATAAAACAAGTGTAATAATAATTGGAGGACATGGCTAAAAATATAAATCTCACTTTTTTGCTTGATAGTACTCACCTCACGATTGCAATAAAGTTTGAACCTTATTACTGTAGAGCAAAGTTCAATATTGATCGACAGCCTATTCAGAGTATTATGTAAAAGTTAACATTCGATTTTTAGAAAATAGCAATGATGAATTCTTGTTTTATTTATATCGTAGGAATCACAATTTCACTAACAATTTTTTGATATATTTATTTGTTTAAAACTTGTACCCGTTTCTCTGGAATCTCTATCGCCTGAAACGTCAAGTTAGCAGCCCACTTAGAGACCTTAATATCTCGGCTTGTATTGAAGCAATGTTATTGAAATTTTGCGTATTCGATTCACTATTTTCTAACAATTTTTTGGCATATAAATCATATTGATACGAACTGTATTTCTTAAGGTGTCTGCCAACTTGACGTCAAGTTTGCAACCTCACCAAGATACTAAAATATCTTTTGAATCATAGTATCACTATTTATATGCTATAGTTCACTATTTATCACTATTTATTAACAATTTTTTGACCTAGTCAAAACCTTCTAATTCCATGGTGGGTGAGTCTGCCAACTATACGCTAATCAAGTTTAGAGTTATTTGTACTAACTGACACAGAGAAAAAGTAAAATGGTTGCCTTTTTCTCATTGGTTCGTTCATTGGCTCAATCATTCGACACCTTCTGTAACATAGAGAAAAATATATTTTTTTCATCGACATCGGAGAGCGTAGATCTACGCTCCGGCAGTCTACTCATCTATATTTTCGAGAGTAGATCTGCGTTCCGGCATTTGAGAGGTTAATCCTCTTCGGTTGTGGTTTTAGCAGATTTGTTCAGTGGAGTGCGTAACTTTTGTTTGTGTTTAGAGATTTAGATGCAGTTTAATTGAGATTTGAGAGAAAGGTGTTTGCACTCTCTCATCCTTCACTCTCTAATTCCGACAGGACGACACGACCGGAGAGAGGTCAGGCGCAGGATCTACAGCCAAAGCACGGATCATCTTTTTTTATCACACAATCAGGTGATCAGCCTGCAATGTCCAAACCAAACTAGAAACAACAACTGAAAGATTTTGTTTCCCGCGGGGATCGAACCCGAGGCACCGGCCTATAGCCAATCCCTAGAGAAAGTGCTATTCAGTGGTGCGCACCGCACCGCTAGATAGAGAAAAATACTATTCGTCCAGGCGCCCCGATGAATAGACACTTCCTAATTTTTGGCCGAGAATGGCCGAGCGATACCCAGCCCGAGACTGAGATCGGTCGGACCCACAGACTAAAATGATGCTAAATCTGAAGAACTAGCATAGCATGCACGGCACGATGTTCCACCACAAATTTTAGTGAAACTGAGGCCGCGTTCCGAATCACGCTTACAGCACTGTGAGCGCGCTAACGCCCGGTCCAAATCATGCTTACAACGCTCACGTAAGTTAAAGTGACGTCACAGATGACGTCATCGCATGTGCTAACGACGCTCAGCGTATTCCACCAAAGCACTGTGAGCGTAGTCGGTGTAGCTGTCAAACTTCCTTGTCAAACTTCCTTGTCAAAGTTCATTGTTGACAAAAAATACGTATTCACTTCTCAAGCTTACGCGCTCACTAGACATGAAATAAAAGACTTTTTAACGGATACTAGCGCGGTTTTATTGAAAGTACTTTGGTAATTAGTTGGTATTTGGTTTGATTTTTGATTTTTCCGACGTTTCGGCACCTTTGCAGCTGCCGTGACCACGGCAATACCAACTAATTACCAAAGTACTTTCAATAAAACCGCGCTAGTATCCGTTAAAAAGTCTTTTATTTCAAAAAATACGTAGTTAAATTGTGAATCGTTGTGGATGTTGTGGTCATTATTTGTGACTTTTACAAAAGATGGCTGACTTTATTGACCTGCAGGTGTTTTAAAGATATGAACGAAATATTTATATTAAACTGATGTTGAAAGAGCTAGCAGTGGTAATAAGTATTTTGAAGCTTTAAGAGTTTAAAATTGGTTAGTAAATAATTGGTCTCAGTGAAGGAACTTAATTCGTATTCATTATTGCCTTTTTATTTACCTTTCCCTTAGAATAAATATTTACTTTACCGAGATTAACCCATTTGAGGTTATGTTGTTCTATACAATGAACAATCCAACGTTAGCTATGTTAGCGCTCTCACAAGCGGTCCAAATCAAGTGAGCGTGCTGACAGCGTGCTAATGATTCGGTCCGGCACAGAATGACGTCACACGCTGTGAGCACTGTTGGCGTGATTCGGAACGCGGCCTGAAACGGAACATCCATCAAAATTGAACGGCTCTGCGATATTACATTCGAATAGTGTCAAAGGTAAATATCATTTTGAGGAGATAAAAGAAATATTGAAATCTTCACGGTGTCTAGGGCTTATAAATCATAAATAATACTGTAATATAAGTGTAGTGTAAGCAGTTTGTGGCTATTTAGTTTACTGAGAAGATCGAGTTATATAACCTTGAATCACGGGACCATAGTATTGATCAGTTTTAATTTTTATGTAAATATCTAGTGCAGTGAGGAGGAGGTATTATCAGAGGTATGTATGCCTTCCGTACCTATAAATTATTATTTATCATGATAACAAATAGGTTAGTTTTATTCTTGTATTGATCATGAGTCATAATTAGATTGTGTAATTGACAGTTTATACAGATTCAAAGGCCTTATTCGTTGAATTATGCTTGTTCTTCGTTTATGTAAGCGATAAAATATTACCAACAATAAATAATATATTAGAAAGTACTCACTTCAATATTCACCATGACACAGTTTGCCAGTGGTATGTCATATTATACCTACCACCTTTCTAAATTTTTATTATTCCAATTAAAGGCTTTTTACAAGAGAGTTATTAAAGAATATGGTCAGAGAGTTAGGTTCGTGAAACTATTGAAGTAAACCAAAATGACAAGAAACTACGCTACGATTTGTTGCAGCATTCAAAGTCAGTCAAAATATCTATAATCAAATAAACTTAAGAATGAAGTGCCTTCGAATTGCCTATATTTTCCTACCACCCGTTCAAGAGTTTAAACTGATAAGTTATTTTATAACTGTTACACATTGTCATATTTTGTCACATATAAGTTATTATAACTGTTACACATTGTCATATTTTGTCACATAAGTTCTGAATTTATTTATGAGTCTTTATTGCCAACTTAATTATTGCCTTTGAATTAAATTTTTGCTCCCCTTAACCCCTTACCTGTTCGTACTATGTTTGCTATGTCCATATGCGTTAGCAGTGGTAAAATTAGTGTGAATGGGTTGTAAATGTCTTTAAAACAAATTCCTTTTCTGAAATTCATACATTTCCAGTGCGATTTTAATAAAAAGACTTTTTTTTTCATTTGTGTTGATTATGCAACTTTTATGGTAGCAAATTAAAATATGCAATTAGGTTTGTTGACAGCTATGAATGAAAAATAATAAACCTTTACTTATATGAACTTCAGATTGATATCTTTTTTTTCTCTGCCTGTGTGTGCATTTCAATCTACTATATTAAGCAACCAACTTGATAATTTGTAAATAATTTGTAAACATGGTGCAGATTTTCATTTTTGAAGCTTTATCTTTCAAACGTATCTTTAAAAATCATAGCCGAGCTTATTAAAATGGTTTAAGTAATTTAAATGAGACTTGAAAAGTTTATTAATAAAAAGAAAACATTCTTTTTTATAATGATTTGTGGCTTGTTCATAAAAATGCTATAAGTACTGTAGTGAATAGCATGCTTGCTTGTATCACACAGAAAAACCCCCCAACAAATGTTAAAAAATAACACCATAATAAATAATCACCGATTAGAAGACTTTGGCATTGATTCAATCATGAAGAAAGGGAATCTATTTTCGTGAGGCAGAGGTATGGCTTTCTTATTATAAACTATGTAGTTCAAGGTCATATAATTAATAATAGAGGTTTATTCTTTACTTATTTTTTTATAAGCTTTTATTTACTTTAATCAAAGACAAACATATTTTTTAAGCACCTAAGTAGTTAATTACAGTGTTTTTTATTAATTCCCTTGTAAGTTTGTCCTTGAATACCAACACCTTTTCCAGTTCTTCTCATCTTTCCTCATCTCTGGCCAGTGTCGGTCAGAGTGAGTCTATTATAGATTCATATTAATAGTTAATAATGCAACTTAAGTATAAGTACCTGGGCGACCGAGCTTTGCTCGGTTATTACTATTTATTGTAATATAGTGGTTTAGGTGATAATTTACATCAACTTAACTTGTCTAAAAACAATAAAAAATTATATATAAACTTGAACATATTAAAAAAAACAAAAGTAAGTCACTGAGCGGGATTCAAACCCGTAACACTAGTTTCTTGCCGTCCGCATCTTAACCCGCTGGACCAGACGGACAGTGGCCGGCAAGACGAAATTAGCGACCATATTCTGCGTCAAAAGAAAAACTCATGAAAACTCGAAAATACGCGTTTTCCCAAACATCAGACTAATCTAGATCGATTGTTTACCTCCGAAAACCCCCATATACCAAATTTCAGCGAAATCGTTAGAGCCGTTTCCGAGATCACAGAAATTTATAAACATATAAATAAATATACAAGAGTTGCTTGTTTAAAGGTATAAGATAAGGGGTATTAAAACAGTAATGTGATAATAGTACCTATCACATGAGTGTTTTAGGGTTCCATAGCCTAATGGCAAAAAACGGAACCCTTATAGTTTTGTCATGTCTGTCTGTCTGTCCGTCCATATGTCACAGCCACTTTATTCTGAAACTACTAAGATTACACAGTTGAAACGTGGTAGGTAGATGTATTCTGTGAACCACTTTAAGGTTTTTACATAAAAATAAAAAAATAAAAGATTAAGGGGGGCTCCCCATACATGGAACTGAAACCGAAAAAAAATTTTTTCATCAAACTTATACGTGCGTTTGTCTATATAAAGATCTTTAAAAATGACATTGAGGTTCCTAAGACTATTTTTTCTCAAAGTCAACCGTTTGAAAGACTGCCAAAGTGGTAAAATGATGGTCCCCCCATCCAAAGGGGGGGGACCCCTTTAACTTTTAAAATAAGAGAGTGAAAAATCTAAAAAAAGATATATGCTGTAGATCCTAATAAATACTTCCAACGAAAATTGGTTTGAACGAGATACCTAGTGATAATTTTCAGCAGGGTTGGCATGATCAAAACAAGTTGTTTTAAAACGTGTTTAAAACAGTGTTTAAAACAATTTGAAATAAAACTATGTTTTTTATTAAGTGTTTAAAAACACAGTTCAAAACAAGTAACATAAAGAAAAAAACAGGGTTTAAAACTACTATTAATTGAGAATATTAATTAATGGTGATTTTCGTAAATTAGTGCACGTTTTTCCCATAAATATGTTTAAAAACTTTAGATTTCACTGAAAATACATAGAATGACAGTAAAAAGTGTAATGATATCGGATATCTTTTGCCAAGATGACAAATCTTAACTAAGTAGGTATTAGCCATTTTATCACAATAAAACGGGATTAAAAAAAATCAAAGACTGGTCTTTGTCGAAAACTGGTTCCTCCATCCTATATATTGGGGTTTCCCTTATTATTAATGAACATCAGAGAACATAGGTAGTATTTACAAGGTGTATGTAAGTAAAGCGTTCAGTATTGATAAGAGATATAAAACAAAATATGTTTATTAACTAATCGATTTTTGTAAATATTTACTAAGGATTCTAAGGCGAATTTGAAAATAGTCTAGAAATTTAATATTATAGGTCTTATTGACGTAAAAATAAAATATAATATAGAAATGTAGAATATTTGAAGTAAAAAAAACATAAAAAACAAAAAAAAAACACTTGTTTAAAACATTTTGAACTGTTTGTTTTATAAAGTTAAAAAAAAACTGTTTTTTTCCAACCCTGATTTTTAGAGATATAGGTATATCACATTTTCCAAAACCGCAAATATAACTTTGTCATTCATACAAACACTATGAAAAACAAAGTTATTTTTGCAGACGAAAAATTATAGTGGTATTCAATATGGTATGGTATAAGGTAACTACGGAACCCTACTGCGCGTGGCCCGACACGCACTTGGCCGGTTTTTTTAATACATAATTAAAACAACCAGTATCACGGTAGCCATAATATCCGAGCGAGTGGCTGGTCGCCCCCGCGCCCGCCTCGCGTCATTATATCATCCAAACGAGTGTTATAATGTTGTACTGAATTTCATAATGCAACTCGCGGGCGTGGGCGCGGGGGGCGCGACCATCCTTGACTCGTTCGGATATTATGGATATTACGACACTGATTGTTTTAAAATTGGCTATAAGCTAGCTATTTCAACCTAATTCAGGGTTGATAAAAATCATGATTTTTTTAAATAAATCAAATTAATCGGATTTATTTGATTTAAATCGGATTTATTTGATTTAAATCGGATTTTTTTTGTTTTTTTTAATTCTGATCTAATTATTTTAGTAGTCAGTTATTAATAATAAAAAAACAACATAAATGTGAAATGAGATTCCGTGTATAGACTGCACTGGTTATAGGAATTTCAGATCTTGTTTAATTTTTTTTTGTGTTATTTTATTTGTCCAAATACTAGACTCTAACATATGCTTTTGTTATGCTTGTCTTAGATCTGACACTACATTAGGGGCCACAAACAATATTAACCAAAAATGCATCGCGCTAGAGCAGTGTTCCAAGCAACAAGCAAACTCGGGAATTCAGAGAGGTTCGCATCCTGGCTCCTCAACAAACCACAGGTAAGTTATTCAGCCTACTTATTGTCGAATTTTCAAAATCTATCGCAATCGCTTTCATTTGACAGATGGATGTGACACATTGCCGCATTTCTTTGGTAAGTTTTTATTTTTGCCAAATAGAAGCATCAATGTATCAAATCCTGAAAGCGATTGCGATAGATTTTGAAATTAGACAATTAGCCCCCAGGTCTTAGTTCAAACATATTAACCAAATATTCAGTGACTAGCTTCTACCTTCTACTTTGTTGTGTAAAGTTCTGCTTCCTGTGAGAAACTTCAAAAATCCTGTTTTAGTGCATGTGGATATTTCAACCCGATTTGCAGTGTCTTGAGTGCCTTGAGCTGTGTGATAATGAACCAGTCAGGTCAGGACATTTTATTTTGTAATTGAAAAAATCTACGAGATATGGTTATTAAGGAAGAGCGGGGTATTTCTTTGCTGGCTCAGCGACCAGGTGGATTGTGGCCTCCGATAAAGTACGCCATTTCGTCGGGTCTTGTCTAGTACCAATTCAGATCACACGGGTACTTACATATTTAGGTTTTTTCACTCCTCTTGCTCTAAAAGTCCGTCATTGTAAGGTACTAAGAGCCAGGATAAAATAGCAAAATTACCCCTAGGGGATAAAGTTTTTTCTTTTTTAATGTTTGTCTATTACCAATGAGCCTACTAAAACGAAAAAGTCTTTATTCATAATCACGAATAAAGACTCGCTCGACTTAATACTGTTTCTCATTTTTATTTTTGAAAATGGAACTAAAAGCAGCGATCTCTTCGGTGAAATCATAGACTTATTTATACTCTGTGACTTTAAGTTTGGTCGTAGAATGCGTGCATTGTGTTTTTTAGCTGCTACAGTAGAAATTAAAAAAGGGGCGAAATCTTTAGAATTTTTCTCTAATACCAAACTGATTTCATGAATTGTGTGACTGTAAGTAAGTAATAGGAAAGAAATAATTTTAATCTTTTGCCGTCAAGCACAAATCATTTATTTAAATACTGTATGAAAAGTTTATGAAGTGGAGGATAGAAAAATGAGTGGATTCGTTTACGTAAGTATAAACTACGTATTTAATATTGTATTTTATTTTCTCGCCTTCGTAGTGAAAAGTAGAGTGTAACACACGACGCTAAAACCCATTGTAACTCGGTTTCTATTTATTCCCTCGCTAAAGCTCGGGAATAAAACTACCTCGTATGCAATGGGTCATTTTAGCGTCTTGTATAACAATCTACTATTAGATTCTTGACAGATATTTTTATTTGTAAAAGAAATATATACTATACTGGTTTTGTAAATAAATATTTTTGTATTTTTTTGTATATTAAGTACTTATACAGTTTTTTTAATTAAGTTAACATTTGAGCTGCATAAAGGACGTGAAACATTATCTGATTTATATCACCTTTACCCAACTTAGGGATTTAATGGCAATGCCAAATATTGATCTAGCTATTTGTTGATATGAAAAAATAAACTGTCCTGATCTATCAAGCTTTTTTTTATCTCAATCTGAAATATATCAAGATTAAGGAATCTGAAAGAAATAATATTATGATAACAAGGATTCAATACGTCTGTTGTTTGTATGAAAACGCGTAATAGTACTAAGCAGACTCATACGAAACCAAATTCGTAGTTGTAAACGATATTCTCTCTCTTATCGTAAGTATTAGGATTAGTGGTCACCTCTGGTGTCAGAGTTTATCAAGCTGACTTGGCTAAACGACTGTTATCAGATGACAACAGCCGGGACCAACGGTTTAACGTGCCCTCAGAAGCACGGAAGCGCTAAGTAGTAATGCCACTTTAACCTTAACGGTCACCCATCCGACACCTGGCCAGACCGAACGTTGCTTAGCACACGTGATCGAGTAAGATCAGTCTGTCAAGCTCCGCCATGAGCGCTTCAACGATACTTGAATCACTGTTGTCCCTTTAAGGGTGCATCGCGCGTCCACTAGCGCCGCCAATCAAGAAAAAACCATTACAACGAAATTACTATGTTAAATTAAAATTCTGAAAAATATAAAAACTAGTATTAGCTAACCTTTGCTCTCTGTATACCTATAACGCAGTATGCCTAAGTCGCGTTTTGCCTAAACGTTATTTCAAATAAGCGTTTAGTCTATATCTCACATTGCCTATTTCGCGATACGACTATGTCGCTATTGGACTATATTTCATATTGCCCATTTCGCGATACGACTAGATCGCTATTGGACTATATCGCACATTGCCCATTTCGCGATACGCCTATGTATATTGGTCTAATTTTACATTGGTTTTTACTCTTGATTGCTTTTTTCAAAACATTATCAAAATAAAAAAAAACACTTTGTCTTTATAATACCTATAGTATTTTTTATTCCTATAAAAGATTATGAATATAGGCTAATATTGTGTAACGAAGCATAAGGATTATAATTTCGTTTTAAATTGTTTATATTTTTTTGTAAATGTTGAATATTTTTCCAACAACAATTTTTGTATGCGTTAAATTCTTAGTATAAATATGTTCGCGTAGTTATAATCTGGATTAACGCCCGAAGTAGCCACTTTAAGCGTTAATCCAGGTTTTAACTACACAAACACATTTAAATCAGGAAAAAAACGTTTACAAAGATAGTTTATAACTAAAACTAGTTTTATATTTTTGTATGCGTTAAATTCTTAGTATAAATATGTTCGCGTAGTTATAATCTGGATTAACGCCCAAAGTAGCCACTTTAAGCGTTAATCCAGGTTTTAACTACACAAACACATTTAAACCAGGAAAAAAACGTTTACAAAGATAGTTTATAACTAAAACTAGTTTTTATATTTTTCAAAATTTAATTAAACATAGTTGTTTCGTTGTAAATGTTGTAATGGTTTTTTCTTGAGAGGGCGGCGCTAGTGGAGGCTCGGTGGGCCCTTAATAATTATTAGGCTAAGTGACTATGTTGCATTTTGTAGAAGTCATGTTGAGTCTGTAATTTTTGTGCAGAATGCCGCTGTGACAGTAACCGCCAATAGGTGGAAGAGTTCAACGGCGGCAGAACCTTTCCTAAATGGCTCCAGTTCGGCGTATGTGGAGACCATGTACAACTCATGGCTCACAGACCCCAACTCCGTACATGCGGTGAGTATTATCATTCACCATAACATAAGTTCACCCAGCGAACTAAATTCTATAGAAATGTATCTAATTGCAAACAAATATTGCTTAAAATGGTACCACGGAGCCAAAAAATTACAACTCGCACAGTATTTAGTCGGGCCAGCCACGTGCATGGTGACAGACGTTAGCGTTCTTTACAGTAAGTATTTTAAAGAAAAGAGGGAAAGAGAGAGTTTAGAAATGACGTCCAGTGAGATCGAATTGTGTAAAAGGCACAAAGAATGCAGTAAAAAGATGCAGAGATGATTGTATTATAAATATTTTTTTTGTTAATGTATAAAAAATATCTATAAGTGAGGAAACAGATATGGTCGCTATTATGCAACTGCATAACTAAATGCCAGCATTTTTCAGCCTCGCCCACTTGGTCGTAATTTTGCGTGGTGCCATTTTTTGATCGGAATGCTTGTTCCATAGATTTAGTTCACTGATTCCACCCATCCAATTTTTGGAAGAAATTAAAGAATTCGATTTTCATTCCTAGTTCATTAAATGGACTATTGATCAAAAAAATTGAATGACTTCATTAAAATATACGTCACGAGAAACACTTCACTTGTAAAAGAAATACAGATTATGGTCGCTATTATGCAACTGTATAACTGAATTCCAGCATTTTTTTAGCCTCGCCCACTTGGTCGTAATCGTGGTGCCATTTTTTGAGAGGAATGCTTGTTCCATTGATTTAGTTCACTGATTTTACCCATCCAATTTTCGGTCCTAGAAATTAAAGAATTCTATTTCAATTCCTCGTTCATTAAACGGACTATTGATCAAAGAAATTGAATGACTTCATTAAAACTTACGTTATAAGAAACACTTCAATTGGAAAAGAAAGATCTTTTGATAAAAAAAAATGGATGAGGGGATAAGGCACATATTACATGCCTGACAATCACGTATAATCTAATATGCAAAATATGACAATGCCGTATCATTATACATGTTTGTAAAGCATTATTTACTGCATACCTATACAGATTGAACACTCTCCTATCTCTTGACAATAACCACGGTCCACGCGCAACCTTGACATAGAAATCTTTCAAGTCTCGAACAATTTTAAGGTCATCATGCGTTCGCTATTTTTATTGTTTCTATAATTACTGGTTGCTACATAGACGATTGCCAAACATACTTTGATTAAAACTGTCAAAAGTATTTAACTATCTTGTTTTTTTTGATACAATGCAATTTTGGAAGAACGTTCTTAATTTTTTTCGGGAAAGCGATCTAAACCACCTATGTCCTAGTAAATAGACGAATTTAAAGATGTTATTGCCCATATGATATGATTTCACATAATAATCCGGCTGCGGGTTTGAGACACTCCTGAGAAGAATCTGGTGGGGTGGCGAGTTGAATTTTTTATTCTTAGTAAAATATTTAAAATCATTGACAAAATAGGTTAAGTAGTTATGTTATGAAAGTTAAAGGCAGTTTAATATAATATATCGGTTGGTGCTAATTCTGGTACTTTGTTATTAATTTGGATTCCCCCCTATTCTGATAATGGTATCGTTGAAAATATTGTTATTGATAAGTTTAAAAATATTCGAGGAAAAAATTAGTCACTGCGATGTTTATGTAAGATCTTCGATTTGTTGTGTCTAGCTAGACTTCAGTCTAGATTTTTGATCCGATTGGAATGTATAACTAAGATGACATTAAAGTGATTAGTACAGGGTACTGTCGACAGAATCACTGTCTAAACATTTTATTTGAAGTTTGACTTGTAAAATGTCAATAAATTTCTGTGTAAATCATAAAAATAATCTAGCAAAGTTAAGTTTGATGCTTTTGTTTTTATTTTAGTAAAATTGTAATAGATAAGATAAGGAATATTACGTGGTTTATCTTTTTAGTAATTGCGTTGCACAGGAGATGAGGAAGATATGATAGTAAATACATAACAAAAAAACATACTATGCAGCAGACTATATTATGTACATACTCGTTGGGAAATTTTACGAAAGGAAATTGTCATTGCGTGCAAGGCCAATTCGCAGCAGTATATTAAACATAACCAGTTATCTCTGGAAATCGTTAGTCTACGAAAACCGATTATCATGACTTTGTATTTGGTTATGATGTTATCAAGAAAGTTTGAGTGTATTAAAAAAGTGTTATCTGCTGAAGCAAATAAGGAATATTTCGTATGACTCTAAAAGTGCAATGACTTTTAATTAACGCCAAATTATGATAGGTTTCCGTCCAGCAGGCTGATTATCTAACTAAAACTCATTACGGAATCGTCGCTGACAAACTCGATTTCGTACCAGCAATCGAGTTTCTGATAGTGTTGCCCCCAGCCAACAACCAAAGCACTAACAAAAACGAGCACTTGTGTAAGGAAATGCTCCAAAATTCGTATTATATATAACTCAGTAACCGCGACGCGACCGCGACGAATTCGCGATTTCTTCTATCAAACAGTTTGACAGCGACAATTCCGTAATTATTACTGGTCGCTAAAGGGTTTTTAGTTAGATAAATCATATCAGGCTGCGGGGAGAAAAATGGCATGTAGTAGCTATAGCACTTGTGTTATGGAAATCAGAAACAACGGTGGTATGACAAACACCCAGACCTGAGACAATATTGAAAAGTTCATTTTATACATTGACCCAGCCGGGGATCGAACCCGGGACCTCAAGAGATGGTGACGCCTAACGCCTTGAAAACCGGCGTGCAAACCACTCGACCACGGAGGTCGTCGTTATTTTCATAGTTATATTCGTGAATTGTCAACGACATCTCTGGACGACACCACTGTGGTGTCTTTTACAATATTTTTTTGATAACCACACCAGCTTAGTGAAGTTATAGTACTAAACTTGCATTTATCGATATCAATTATATATCATTCGTAAGATCACGACATGACATGTTACATAATCGGCAGTGGTGTGGTCACCAAAAAAATTTGTAAACGACACGCCAGTGGTGTCGTTGACAATACACGGTTATATTTAAGTATTTATGTTCCGGTTTAGTTATTAATAAACAGTGTTGTTACAGTCGTGGGACGCATTCTTCCGCAATGCGACGGCTGGCGCCCAGCCCGGTGCCGCATATACCTCGCCGCCGAATCTCGCGCCGTACAACAAAAACGAAGTTCCACTTTCAGCTTTGGTCCCAGCCTCCGGTGGAATGCCCTCTATAGCTTCAGGTTTGAGATTCACTGAGATATCATCGGGAGCTTGCACTAAAATAAAATTTACAGAAAAAACGATAAATGTCAATTTTAAAGAACGCGTTTTCATAGTCGAAATACACGTTGCAGCAAAACACTTCCTTAGTTAAACACTTATATTAGCCTACATACATTCTTGAAATAAGTTTCGAAACTTACATGATTTCCGGCAGAGCGAACGCAAAAACATAAAACAAGTTTTGAGATTTGTTCATGCAACGAGTCCCGGAACGTTATACGCAACATGTTTCGCAGTGCACACCCACATTAAATAAAATTAGTATTACTTTTTTTTGTGTTAAATTGTTTTCCAAAACAAAAGGAAACAGCTTCCCCTGAAATCCTACTTTCACAGGATCTCCAATCAATGAGAAGATAATCGACGATCACCTCGCAGTCCAGGCCATCATCAGAAGTTATCAGGTGAATACTGTTCCAATTGTCAACTTTACACATTGTACACTACACAATACATAAGATACTGTTCATTATTGTTTGCACATTTTGTTTAGTCTTCTTGTAATCTAGCCAAATCCCTTAGTGAGAGAGATCCCCGATTTCCATGTTTTGATAATAATTCCCAATGCTAATAGCACTGAGCGATTAGAACATTATGTTGAAACATGAAATAATAACATTCTATGTACATTAGTCCACACTGTAACGGGAAAAGATTAGTAGTACTATGGGATTAAGGCACATACTTAGGATAATCTATAAACATGATTTAGTGGGTATGGGTAGGCTGATTTTGATAATTGGCATCTAACGTATAAGTAATTGGCTTAATCGGATGCTGTGTGAATTGGCGAGATATTTCCATTCGTGTCCAAATTAATATCACGACCTGGCGATAGTTATATTTAGCTAGTGTGCCATGTTGGGCGCCATTTTGGTGCCACGTTGGGCGCCATTCTAGTATCACGTTGCCATATGTTAATTTAATAAATAACTTTTTGAAACTAATTACGTTTTAAACAATTGGGATGTGTGTAAGAATTTGTTGGGTCGTGATTCTAAAATTTGGGCTAAAATGACGTTGTGGTGGCGGGTGACTGGCAGGCTCGCGGTCACCTGGCGGCAGACGTGGACCCGCTCGGCATCACGACGGCAAACCTGCCCGAACTGGGCATGCGCGCGCCGGCCTCCGAGCTCATCATGAGGAAATATTTCAATTTCGGTACGCTGCAACCAAAGACAAGACAATAATATTTGAAAGCAATCACTCTCGTTAATCATGCCGTTAAAAGTAATATTTGAAAGCTATTTTGCGTGCCACTAATTGATGTTTACGTGCAGCGACAAAATGACATACATATGTACTTACATGCAGGAACGACTTTAACACTTAGATTTTAGAAATCCTATAATTTTAAATTGGTTCAATCAACTCGGTGATTGTTTTCAAAACATGAACTTTTAAATTTATAATCAATTCATACACTTCCTGTTTATAGTACAGTCACAGTAAAGTCAATACAGTGCCCTTTTGATTGCATAACATTTTTCTGTTAAATGTGAAAGAATTGACTAGTGTATGTATGTATATGCATGTGTATGATATATTTCGCTGTTTGTTTATTGATATCTAGTTAACTTGATTTGTTTGCAGTAGCATTTCTTATTTTGTCCAAAATCGTTTTTGTAGAAAAACCATTTAACGTATACTCAAAAATATTCGTCTCATCTAGTTTCCGACCATGCGTTTATTAACAAAATGTTCAAAGTGTTTTCTTTTGCATTATGTTCTTTACTAACCCTCAGGACCGATTTCAAAGAATCGCTAGTCTCACGAAATTCTTTACTACTAAAGCTATTTTCAGGAACAGAATAATATTTATGCGTTTTAAAGAGCCAAACCAGCATGTGTTGCATATGTTTGCGTCTTTTTGTCAATTTATCATCTTCTATAGTTTAACGGGACAATTTAAAATATAATATTCCATTCAATATCGGGGTGGTTGCCGCTTTTCTATTTATGTATCCTCATGAGCATAACGGATCTTTAAAAGCTTTATAAAAAAAACTAAACATAGGCTTTTCCGTATAGTTTTCCTCAATATTCGAATGGTGCAGCGACTTCTCAATCTATTAAATGTGCCTAATAGTAAAACTGGCTTTTCTTTCGAAATAACGTTTGTGACGTCAGCCTTATTTCACGTATGTAGTCGCGGGGTCACCTTGTGGCGCAGCTGGATCCCCTGGGCATCAGCACTGGGGATCCCACCTCAAGCGGCGACTGGCATGGCGGATTGCGCGCCTTCGCTAACGAAGCTGTCATTAGGCAGCATGTACGATTCGGTATGCAACATTCCACTCTCAAATATATATTGCAATTGAGACTTGTGGGGTGTCAACTGGCATTGCATTTCATACCTGATAACTGATACCTGACAGGGTTTTTCGAGATGTTAGATAAGATATTGTCTACAACAAAGTCTTTCTGTATTATCGATGCCAACTATAAGATGGTAATCATAATCAATAGCAAAACTATAATTTTATTAGTCATCGCGAAAAAAAACCAGTAGGTATCTTTGTTTCGCAATCCAGTTAACATTTTTATGAAATTTCAATTAGCAATATGGGATTCCGAGTCGGGTTAGGTTTCAAGCTTCCTCCTTCCTCACTGGTATTATGACAGCACCGGCTAACCACATTTGGGACATTTGTCTCTTGTTTTGTCGGTTTTAAACATAGAGGGCGTAATTTTCGCTTATTAGTTTGGTGCTTGGTATGTAGTTAGAAACTTTTATTTGTAATTTTGACACCTTTGAGATTGGTGCTTGGGCCGGTTATTCTGTAATGTATATTCATGTATATTAATATTTTGAAGTATTAGTAGTTTGTTCTAAGAAAATCGAAATTGGCATTAAAATTGAGACTAGCTTTTTGAAAATATTCCTAGGTCATAATGTTTTTTAATTTTAGTTTTATGTTCCTGTGTGATTAAAATATTAACATAATATTTGATGATCGTGTTCTAACATTGATGTTATGGTTATGGCAAAGTGTTTTTAAATCCTAACTCTTGTTATGACTAACTCCATCATATTCCTTTACTAGATAAAGATAATAATGTAAATCACATCTCTGTGTATAGTTTGATAAACTTAATAAAAGTTACAAACATTACACACAACAGCAACCTATACAGATACATGATTAATAGTGAAACAACACTTTATATTGTTTACTTTTATTTGTAGCAAAAAAACACAATCACAAAATATTACTCAGATAAAACCGAGTCTTATCGACTTGGAATAAGGTTAGAAATTTAATTGTATTATGTAATGGCTGTACAATCTGCCAAATTATTTTGGCGCGATGAACATTGACGACTTGTAATTAACTGTAAATATTTAACATAGTAGGTAATGTACAAGTGTCACCATCGGGCTAATGGTTATCAAATACAAATAATTAACAATTTTAATATTAATAAGATGTATTTATTCACTGGTTGTTTGGTAAAATTTCTATCAAAACTGAATTTCCCTAACGGATTTATCCGCTACCAAACAATCAGTATCTATTCAAATGTACATAATTATTATAATAAAGAGCTCATGACAGATGTAAGCATGTTTAAGTATGGAAAATACTATTATGGCTGCAAGTTTAAAGGATATTTCTATAAATTATGTTACAGCTTGTATTCCATTCCGTACTTAAAGCCAATATTTTTGGTACAAGGAAAATAAGTGGCATGTTTATTCAATATTCTTAATCCATTAGGAACTGTATGAGTATTTACAAATGGAAGCCATTCAAGGAAAATGAGAGCCCAATCTGATTCACAGCAATTATTTATTACGTGTTCACAGTAGATTAGCACAAAGTCTTATCCTTGTTTTGATTATTTCTTTTATTTGTAAAGAATGGTTTACGTTATCACTCGCTCAATTTGATCAAGCAGCTTTGATTTGTTGTAACAATCTTAATTTATTCTGTTTTATTTTCGCTTTTTATTGAAAGACATATTACAACTAACAGTATAATTAACGGCAGAATGTGTCGCATACTTAACCAGAATATTGTGAACTAAAAACAGATCCGAGGACACAATATAGCGAAACTCGACCCGTTGGATATAGCAAACGTCAAATTGGCCGGTAAAAACCCACGGGAGGTGATACACAACAGCTACAGGTTTGGTAAGAGACAAAACCTGAATGAGCACCCTCGCCGCTAGGTGTCCTCCCGGTAGTTATGGCGGTGCAGTGACGTAACATAAAATATGTACCCGCCCATTGAAATATACAAAATTACAAATAGAGCTTGTGGTCTGTGGTGTAAGCAGCTAATACCTGTATCACCTGTCTTATGGCAGAACATTATCCTGAGTGTACTTATGCATCGTTCTAAGTACTAACTGTACTGTATTATGTTATGACCACAGCTTCGGTTTTTCTTGGCCTTCTGCCTGCTCTATTCAACTCGGGTAACTAAACAATCGGGTATTCGTTAAGCGTAGGTGTGTTGCTATTCTCAATAGTAGCGTGATGCTATGAATGAGGATAGAATTCGTGTTAAGGTTTCTAATAAGCTTTCCTTGACATTTCGAAGATATCTAGTTTTCCGTAATCTGAACTGAGTCAAAGTCCCCTTTTGTAGCCGAAGTATTTTTACGACTGGGTCGGGTACACACTTTATGAACAGATTTCACTTTGCATCGTTAAATCATGGTTCTAAAAATGGTTTCTATCAATTTTATTCTTCTGCTTACCAGTCACAATATGGAACGGTTACGTTGCAAAATTATTTTATTATTATTTGCTCTTGTCGTTTGATTTCTGTTCCTTAGTAGCGACTGAACGCCATAACTACGTAACATACTATTACATTATGTGTTCGTAACGCACGAAGGTCTTGGCAAGTCGCACATCACGAATATCTGGGTTTAGTTCACGACACTAAAATAACTGCACCACATTGTTATATTCTTATACTCCCATTATATTGCATGTAAACCCTATTTCGTATCTATGAAGGACAATTTTTGATAGCATTGTTTATTCCTATATTTCACATTATTGGTTTTTATATCACCTACATGGTTATGCATGAATTTGCTTTTACTATTACTTTGTTATATAAGTATTATATGTATTATAAGCATGGCGTTAAAATCGATGGTTTAGTCAAATAAAAACAAGGTCAGCTATACATTTGACATTGAAATACGCAGTCGTCACGTGTATCCACCTCATGTCGCGCTTTGGATCGGGTCCAAAGAATCGCTTTCCACTCTATGCTTTGGACTGTATGAAAATTTTCATATGAAAATTGGAATGCATGGTCACACCTTCTGGGCCTACTATCTAATCATTATGTCATCAACCAACAATTTTCATTAAGTCCAGAAAATATACTAGTAAAGGGATATGACATCGGTTATAAAAGCTTTTTATGTGCTTATTCCAAGGGTTATATGAAGTCCTATCTCTACTTAGAATGTTACTCTTCTCTTTTCGTGTAAAATTGGAAAGTCTTCTAGCTCTTATGTGAATAACGATCTTTACCTTTTTGCATAAAGTACATAAGTACAATAATTTATATTTCCTTTTCTAAGTCCGATTGGAACATTCCGGGGTCAATTTTACAAAATACGAAGTGCTACGCAAAAATCTTGTGGAATTGACCCCTGAACTATTGGCCCTCTGAACGTCCATACTCTCATAAACACTTTAATTTTTAGATGAAGCTGATATGGACAGAGTATTTAAATTGCCATCCACTACGTTTATCGGTGAAAAGGAAAAAGCCTTACCATTAAGGTAATTAATAGCAAGATTATGTCATTTCATTATCTACTTAATCTGTGTTGGTTGATCACGCCATACTTAACTGCATAATGAAACGTCATCACAATCTGCAGGTATTTCGAGAGTAATTTAATATTCTTATTAAGGCTTACTTGAACGTTTTCCTGTTTACAAAAACCTATCTACCATCAAACCTGAATATCTTCATGATATCTTTTTTTATTTTATTCTTCGAAATATTTGTTATATTTTATTTTTATCTTTAGGGAAATCCTGAATCGCCTTGAGGAAGCGTACTGCAATAACATCGGTATCGAGTTTATGTTCATCAACTCTTTGGAGCAATGCAATTGGATAAGACAGCGGATGGAACCGCCCAACGTGACGAAGATGAACAATGACCAAAAGAGATTGATCCTCGCTCGTCTCACCAGATCTACCGGGTAAGAGTTTTTTCATCATAATCATCATTAGTAGGGTTGCCTAACTTTCAGGGACTATTCCGGGACATCTCGGCGTACGACAACAAAAAGTCTATCCCATCCAAGTAATATGTCCTTCATATTATTTATAAGTAGGTACTCTATTTACGCTGTTTTAAATAGCAATGATACTGGCGTATGACGTATTTTTACCACTTCGCGCGTACTGTTCGTTTTTCATAATACACGTTCCGATGGTGGTACGGACGTTAACTTAACTGGGACAAAATACCAAAACGGCAGGGACCCCGGACCAATGCATGAAACTGGAACGTATGGTAAGCCTAATCATTAGCCATATTAGTGACCACACTGCTTACAACACAGGCTTCCCATATGGATGGATAATGAGAGTGGGCCATAACTTATAAACGCGGTGTGTGTTAACGGTTGTAAATGCAGCTGGAACCAACGGATTAACGTGCCTTTCAAGTTCAACGTGACGAAAGTCAAATCACTTTCAGTTGATAAGAATAAGGTGGTAAGAATTTGATATAATATTCTGATAATAATAACATCAATATTAAACTAGACAATATGGTTTAACTTATCACGTTATCTCAAATTCTAATCTATTGTAGACAATGATTATGAGATCTATTCCCCATTCATCCGCAAAATTCATCCGAAATATTTTCATTCCCCACTCATCCGAGTTAATATGTCCCACTCATCCGAAAATAAAATAAAAATAAATTGTTACCCATTCATCCGAAAATAGATTCCCCATTCATCCGGCGTGTTAATTAACTAATGGAACAAGAAAAAGATACAGACTGCAGAAAAAATGTTCTGTATCTTTTTGAATGTAAAGTAACATTTGATTATGCTGTGTCTCTGCGTGTTTTTGCGTACTCATACATCATTATTGCTTTCCTTGTAAGTCCATTTAAGATACGATGAGCATTTTTGTACGACTTTACATTTTTCACATGTCCATTATGCACAACCTATCTACCGAATGTTAAATTATTATATTTTGGTGAGCACGGAAGATCAGTGTTAGGGCACACTCTTGGGTGCCTTAACTTATGCTGAGTGTGAGCCTTTTTTGTGTTCCATTTAGACTAAGCTAAAAATAATTAAGAAGATGTAATTTGGTCACAAAATAAATTATTTCTTTCTTTCTTTCTAATATAGAAAAATATAAAAAAAAATACTTTTACGTATCTAGGATTCCAGCACGTTCGCAGCTTTTAATAAATAGTAGTAATCTTTTTGGGATTTTTATTTTCAAAAGAATAATAAAAAACCAAGTTAAGTATATATAGACTGGAGCAGAATTTTAAAAAGTGAAGTTCTAGAAGCAAATAGTATTACTTTTTGGTAACTGATATTTTCTTGTTAATTCGACCCCGCTGAATCCAAAAATTTCAGATGCCAACAGCTTTCCTTTTTTTTTCATTTTACAGAAAAACTATTATACAGATAGGAGCAAATTATTAAAGATGAAATTAATCTACATAAAATTTTCTAAACATCAATGCTAATGCTTAATTTATATCGATATAATAAGTAGTTTTTGTAATGATTTATTGATTGGTATTTGTTTATTGCCGTTATAAATTTCTATTCCCAACGAATACCAAAACTTAACATTTGGTACAATCACAGAAACAATTTATTTTGCTTTTTTAATAATTTAATAATGATCGATCATCATAACCGGCAATTTTTCTAGCCGTGAATTAAATATAAGAAGAGTTTAAAAAATATATTTTCTTCTTAGTACGTCACCAAAGTACCAGGATCACATAAATATGGAGAAGGTTAACTTCTATATTTTTAATCCCTTTTAATAAAAAAAATCTCTTCTTCTTAGTACGTCACCAAATTACCAGGATAACATAGATATGGAGAAAATTTAATTCCAAATTTTCAATCACTTTTTATTACTAACTGTACCTAGGCATTTAACTTGTTTTAGGATTCGTTTATGAATGGTATTCATTGGGAATAGAAATTTTATAACGGCGGCAATAAACAAATACCATTATTTTGATATTAGTTTTTGGTATTAGATCGGAATAGACTTGATCGGCCGGCTCATTTTATTTGTCCGGTGTCGAATGAAAGGAAATGTAATGCACATTATTTGATTTCATTCATGCGTTCATTTAAAGCTAATATCAAATTAAATAATAATAAAAAAATACTATTTAAATATCTCGGTAGGTAGGTAATATTATGTAAATGTGTTAGGTACTTATTTTTATTGTAAATTTTATATTTCACTTATTCGTGCTATTACATATTTAATAAATTAATTTAACCCAACAACTAATAAAATACAAAAACTTTTATTTGCCGACCCTATTTATTTTTAAGTATATTACGTTTACAAAATAATCGGATGAGTAGGGCATACCTTCGGGTTTTCGTATGAAAAGGGAAATTACTGTAGGTATTTCAATATTTATTAAAACTCATCCGGATGAATGGGGAATAGATCGATTATGATAAACACGATAAACTCGTCTGAATGAATATGGATGATTTACGTGGAGACTTGTGTCTACAAAACCCAGTTAATCATTATGGCAATGATTTATTCTTGAAATTTGCCATAAAAAGTAAAGTACATTTTACTGGATTTTTTTAAAATAATAACTTAGACATTTTCTTTGTTTGTGAATTTAGGTTAAGTAAGTAGTCTTATAAATATCAAGTATAGGCATCGGCGGGCACGGATCTTGAGCGGTGAAATTTAATTGTAGTAAAATATCAAGATCCGTGCCGAGGCCTGTAATAAAATAAGATCATACAATTTATGGAAAATCATCTCAATCTCAAAATCGGTAACGTTTTGT
Source organism: Agriphila tristella (assembly GCA_928269145.1). Classification (NCBI taxonomy): domain Eukaryota; kingdom Metazoa; phylum Arthropoda; class Insecta; order Lepidoptera; family Crambidae; genus Agriphila; species Agriphila tristella. Next base: position 19,622,557 of record OV743436.1, on the reverse strand, counting down.
GATTTTTTGCATTTATGAGATTGGTAGTTTTCTTTGATATGGTCAGACATATAAATGCTAATTAATGTATCATTTATAGAGGTCATTGGCTTAAGAACATACGTACGGATGTAAAACACCTGTTGACATTGACATTGGCTGGTCATATGACCGTTCGCCGGTGGAAGTGATTTGCAACTGCGAAGGTCGCGAGTGTTTAACGGTGGTTTACAATATTCATTTACGTATTATTTTTGTAGTTCTTTCAGTTAAAGTTGGTTTTCGTTAGAATTATGGTAATGATTTGTAATATCTTGATATTGACTACATTACTTTTGCTTAAGTTAAGCAGCTTATTTGATAATAAAAGGAATAACGCGTCAATTACACCTATACTACAAATGAAGATGACTGGAATAAACAGAAACACATTATTCTCTTTGGTAATAAACTAAAAAGTATGCTACGTCAATTCAAAACCATGTTTACATTTTTTTCTACCGATTCACTTGGTTGACAATGTACAAAATAACGGAGACAAGGTCAATCTTAAATAGCAGCAATTTGTGTTTGTTTATTTACTACGCTTATCAAATTATAGCTTATCTAAGGGCCATAGTCTGTTGTGAGTTTTGTTTATGTTTCTTTAGTAGCAAAAAGGGTCAAACTTTAATGTTTTTGTTTAATTAAATTACCTTTTATGATTTTAGTTAGAACCAATTTTAAGTCAGTCCAGTATTTCCGTCTGAAACTGTTGCGTTTCATTCATAAGGTTTTTGATTATGATTCAAAAAATATATTTCTCCGTTCGATTATATTACACAATTGAATATTTAGGTGTAGTCGAGGTCATTGCTGATGATAAAAATAATAAGAGTTCTTGGTATAAAGCCTTTGTAGTAAAAGTAGGTCATGTTTCTAAAAAGAAACATTTATACGTGTTAATAAATGGACTGAACAACTTTTACTATGGGACCAAATCTGAAATATCAAAATGTATGCAACAATTTTTTTTTTTTGCCATTTCAGAGTATAGTAAAAGTTATTCATGTTCATTTTGATGGTCCGAATAAACGGTTTCCCCATTTTGGGTTCATTTATTATATTTTTATTTAAATAGTTTCGAGAACTTCCTGGCTAAGAAATGGTCATCTGAGAAGCGTTTTGGATTGGAAGGTTGCGAGATCCTGATCCCAGCGATGAAGCAGGTGATCGACGTGTCCACCAAACTCGGTGTGGAGTCCGTCATCATGGGCATGCCTCACAGAGGTAATTATTATTTATTTTCTCTTATATTTGAATTTTATTGATGTGGAGTAAGGTCTATTTTCGGAAGAAGGGTGATGAAAAGTCGGCATTCGATTTATGAAGGAAGAAAGTTTATTGTACGATTACCTACGCTTGAAGGCGAAGACATAAAAAAGTGATGTATAAATTTGATATCATTTTATAGCCTAGTTTCGGCAAAAAGTGGGTAACCTCAAAAACAGTTTGTTTGGGCGTTGCTACCCTAAACTGTCTGTCACCAGTTGTATTCGAAATACGCACTTAAAGGCAAAAAACCAAATGTATACTGCTGAACTAAAAAGATTTTAATTTGTTTGTAGCAGATAATAGCTCACGTGATTTTGATATATAAATACTAGACATACGCATTGTTGTGGTTGAATAAGCACTAACATTGGGTGATAATGGCATATCACAAGCAGTAATTAGATATCGGCAAGGTTAATAGCTCTTCTCTTAGCCTAATCTTCTAACACATGATGTCATAGAAATAAATTGGCCCACATGGACGTAAAATTATAAAATTCGGCCTATGACTTATTGTCACGTCGAAATAGTGCCTGTAGATATTATGGGTTTGCACAGTTACGTTTACTATATTCGGTAGCGACTGTAGTAAGCAGTGGCAAGATTACAGAAAATTTATCCCGCTTGGTGGCGCTGCTGTAGACGAAGTCATTTTGTACCTTCGTATACATATGAATTATATTTCAGATTATTTTTCAATTATGTCTAAAAATGGTTGATAATAATAATTATAGAAGTTAGACAGTAAACGATTTAAAGATTTACGATAAACCAATAATAACTAAGAATATTATTATAGAAGTTAGACAGTAAACTGTAGAGTAGTGTAGAGATTGAAGAAAACTAAAATGTGTTGGAAGAAAAATGGATATTTACGAAAAGTCGCTCCAACATCCAAAAGTTGATAGAAAACACACAGAAAACATCAAAATGACAGGGTTTACCTACATCTACACTAGCGCCAAGTTAACGGTAGTGCGCAGACTGGTGGACGATTTTTGAATCGGAAAGTTAACCTGCCATTTTGTATGCAATTTGACACATCACCTCTGGCGGTGACTACACTAAACTAAAAGTTTTCATACAAATGTTAACTACACTATCGAGTTAAGTAAGCGTAAACTCATAATGCCTACCTTACAGTAGTTTAAGTAGACAATGAGTATTTCCCCGCAAATGGTATTCAATCAGTGATATAATACACGTTTGTTGCGGTTAAATAACTGACTGGATCAAGGTTGATTGCTATGACTGATGGCTAAGTTATCAGTTGAGTTAAAATCTATGATAATTTAGTTTAATTGAAAAAAGTTGTAAAATGATGCCAAGAGAGTCTTGATGAGTTAATCCTTACTACTATTATAAATGCGAAAGGTCGTTTGTTTGTTACGCCTTCACGCCGTAACAAACAAACAACAAGTAACGGCGTAAAAAGGAAGAAACGAAGCAAGTTGTTTGTTACGCCTTCACGTCTTAACTACCTACTGAACATGATTAAATTTTACATACACGTTGTCAGGAGTACAGAGAAGGACATAGGGTACCTTTCATCCCGAAATAAAAGGATTGTTCCCGAGATTTGCAAAAAGCTTTCCACGCAGACAAAGTTGCGGGCGGCCGCTAGCGGGTAATAAACATGGTTGTTGTGAAATGATAAATAGCACTATTATACGTCATACCAATATCTCTGATAAATAGATAAAATATCATGTTCAGAGTTAGCCAGAAATATAAGTTGATGTGACTAATATATTTTTATTTTTCAATGATACGACGAAATAGTGAAAGATAAGATGATTCTCAGTTTCAATGTTAGTAGAATTTGTATGAACAAGGTTTAAAGAAATGCTATATAGTTTCACAAATGATTTTATGCATATGATTGGTCACCCGTTTACGATTTTCGGGATGTGGTTTTACTTGTCACTGTCTTCGAGTGTTATATTATTATTATTTATATTTTTATAATACTAATTCTATAAATAATTGCCAGGTCGTCTCAACGTGCTAGCCAACGTATGCCGCAAGCCCTTACATCAGCTGTTCACGCAGTTCGCGGGCCTAGAAGCCGAGGACGACGTACGTAAACACTGCTATCATACAGATAAACAAACTCGTTCATCAATGTGACAATGAAAGTCGAAATTTCGAGATAACACGCCTATATTTTTGTGCATTGTTTCGAATGACGTAAGCTTGTTTTGAAGTAAATTTATACTTTACCAATTCTTCGAATGACGTACTTAAGCGTGTTTTAAACTATATTTATACTTAACGAATTCTTGTAATGAAGCATGAAGGACATTGGTTTTTGATTAAGTACTGTAAAGGTTGGTAAAAGTTTAAATTGAGTATCAAATCTATATCTATATTCTACTCTCCAATTATATTTTTTAATATAAGTTTGTGGGTACAATACAATATGTAATAAGCTGTTTGTTTAGATAATAGTGTTTTGCAAATTAATATTTTTATTGAAAATTTTGATTTTCGGCATTCACAATGCTATTTTTATTGTGAATGCATAAAATCACAATGCAATTTTTCAATTATATTAATTCTAATATTTTTTACTTGGATTGCGTCTTCGCATTGGGTGCATCGTTACTTTTTTGTCTAGTTCAAAAACTAATAATTATAAGCGCATGATGTAAAAAAAGTATTTATTTAAATTACTTCTCTCTCCTTTAGGGTTCCGGTGATGTAAAATACCACTTGGGCACGTACATTGAGCGGTTGAACCGCGTGACGAACAAGAACATACGTTTAGCGGTGTGCGCCAACCCATCGCACTTGGAAGCCGTCGACCCGGTAGTGCAGGGCAAGACCAGGGCCGAGCAGTTCTACAGGGGCGATAATGAGGGCAAGAAGGTAAGCAAAAGGAGTTTAATAACTAGATTTTAATATTTGGGCACGTATACTGAGTGCTTGAACCGCGTGACGAACGAGAATATTCGGCTAGTGGTGTGCCAACCCATCTAACTTGGCTGTTGAACCAGTGGTGTAAGGCAATACCAGGGCCAAGTAGTTCGACAGTGGTGATAATGAAGGAAAGAAAGTAAGCAAAAGGAGTTTAATAACTGGATTTTAACATTTGGGCACGTATACTGAGTGCTTAAACCGCGTGACGATCAAGAACATTTGGCTAGCGGTGTGCGCCAACCCATCTAACTTGGCTGTTGAACCAGTGGTGCAGCGCAGTACCAGGGCCGAGTAGTTCTACAGGTAGCCCAGGACTTTTAGCAAAAAACCTAGGACTAATTCCGGCGGAAGGTTTTTTGTTTTTAAAGTGTTCCTTTGGTCCCCTTGAATATATCTGGAAAGTTCCCCGTGGATCCCATGTACGCTCCCCCCTCCCCCCCCAGTGGCGTGCACAGAGATTTTAGACAGGGTAGGCACGGATAAAAAATATACCATTTTATCACTGTTTCGGTATCTACCAACCTATACTGAACGAAATCCAAACATTTTTATTATCTTGATTGGAAAACAAAATGCATAGAAAACAATACAAATGGTTTGTGTGTACGTACACAAGCTGTTAGCCAGTTATAATTAATTATAATAAAACTTTTTATGAAAAGAACGAGGGGCATTCATAACCTACCTACCATTTTTTTAAACCCAACCCAACGCATCTTCCCTTTGCAATCAATTTAATTAAACTTTATCCTCAAAAGATAACCTCGATAAAGCGGCAATTTTTAATTTATTTAAACAAACTTTGCCAGCATAGGTCTCGCATGTAAATTATTGATTTTTTCTCAGTAAATTAACGAAATAATTACTTACTTAACTTAAAATAGTCAATTACTTGCGCCAAGAAAAACAATCAAAACAAAGCAAAACTAACTGCAACTGCACATGTATTCCCGTTGTCCCCATGATTTTGTCCCCATTATGGGGCCAACGGCACGTCAAAAAAGGGCAAACTAAAAAACGCTACTCTCTGCAATGCAATCATGACGCGGTCGGGTTGCAAATAAGCAGTGCCTCCAAAACATAAACACGCGCATACATTTTCACGCACACAGTCACACTTTTGATGTGTACTACACGAGATTCGTTGTATGAAAAAGAAGCAGCCCGTAGTACTGCTTATGGACACGCGGTAAATAATTGGCGCCTCTGTCGCCCGGCCGATCGTTGGTTCTTGTGATTTTTGGTTAAAGTGAAGTGAAGTTAGTTTCAAAAACCACAAATAGATGGCGCTTAAACTAATAGACACGGAAAGCCGAAGAAGTGCCTGTGCACGATGATCTTAGAGCATTTGAATGGTCTAAGACGATGGGTCATAACTTTTTAATAACAAGTAGTTTTCAAATAATAGGGTATAGGGAATTAGGGTCATATATTTATGGGACTACAGGGTATGCAGTGCTGCATGTATGGAGTGCACACCACTGCCCCCCCCTCAAACGTCTCCCTGATTTTAGTTTTTTCTATTTATCTCAGAAACGGTTAAAGATAGAAGAAAGTTGTCAACGTATGATATAATACATTGTTATAGCAGCATCGGTTCACGATTCACACCGAATGGTGTCAACGCCACGATGTAATTTTAGCCCAATACTTTTAGATAAAAATTTCGCGATACCTAGGACTTATTCCGGTGCTAAGTTTTTGTTTTTTAAAATGATTCTTAGGTCCCTTTGAACATATCTGGAAAGTTCCCGATGGATCCCGTGTCCGCTCCCCCCTCCCCCTCAAACGTTCCCTGATTTAAGTTTTTCCATTTACCTCAGAAATAGTTGAAGATAGAAGAAAGCTGTCGACGTATGATAGAATTGTTATAAAATATCCGACCCGTCGACACTTGAATCGTTTCGATGTGAGCTGTAGTCCCTGAAATATACCTACAGACATTTCACCAAAAAATTGACTTGCCCAAAAATCATTACTTGTACTTTTAAGAAAAGTAAGTTTGTAAGTAAGTTTGTAGTTTTTAAGAAAAAATAGTGGAGCTGTAGCAAAATAATCTGAGTTTATTTGAATCTTGATACATCTTCTCTCTTATATAAAAGTGAAGGGGTGACTGACAGACTATTGCCCAGCCCAAACCACTGAACCTAGGGACTTGAAATTTTGTACATAGATATTTTATACAATGTAAACACCCACTAAGAAGGGATTTTTGGAAATTCCACCCCTAAAGGGTTGAAATGGGGGTACAAAGTTTGTATGGAGAAAAATAATTAAATAGACATTTCAACTTGAAACTTCGTAGGAGGACTTCTAAAAACAAATAAGCAAACACGTGTTTCGTGGTTTTCCGAAACTCAACCCTTTAGGGGGTAAATGGGGTACAAAAAGCCCAAAATGGATATGGATGTCGTTATCGAGGTTTTATGGGATATTGATTGCGAAAATGACATTTATTTTTAGTGGCAGACATTATTCAACCCCTAAAGGGGTCATATGGGGTTCAAACTTTGTATGGAAAAAATATAAAATAGACATTATGACTTGAATCTTTGTAGGTGTATTTCTATAAAAAAATGAATAAACGTGTATTACGTGAATTTCTGAAAATCAACCCCTTAAGAGGTAAATGGGGTTATGGGATGTTGATTGTGAAAATGGCATTTAGGTATTTTGAAGTCCAACACGGCGCCATGAAACGGGGGTTAATTTTTTTATGGAAAAATAATACGGGTACGAGAACAGGAATGAGAACGAGAACGGGAACTAATCCTTACTATCCTTACTAATATTATAAATGCGAAATTCCGTTTGTTTGTTACGCTTTCACGTCTTAACTACTGAACCGATCATCATGAAATTTTGCGTATATGTTGTCAGGGGTCCAGAGAAGAACATAGGGTACCTTTCATCCCGAAAAAAAGTATTGTTCCAGAGGGATAGCAATAAAAACTTTCTACGCAGACGAAGATGCGGGCGGCCGCTAGTTGAGAAGTAAAACGAGGTATAAAACATTGTTTTAGCAGCATTGTTTCTCGATTTACAGCGAGTGTCAAATACCACGGTATAATTTTATAGTATGAAGACAGCAGGAACTATGCAAATGACGTTGCTTGAGTTTAAATAAACGGAATTAAATTGAAAATTATTATTTATTATACTGGAACACTCAAAGATTTATGCTTTTAGTAACTATATGGCGCCACTTTATCATCATCATCATCATCAAAGTGGTTCCTCCGATTCTAATACATGACGGACGTGTCGAACGGTAGGTACTCGTATCAAGCGATACTACATGTACTAATATCTTCGGTCGAATCCTTCGTGTAAATATGATACTTAGAACTTCACTTACAGATTAATTACACACTGATCATGCTCCCTCACTCACCCACGTTGTACATACGAAAGATTTGTATTATGTATGTTTGAACGAATTAACTCAGGAATTACTAAAGCTAGTAGGTACTACAATAAATTTATTTGGCATTTGACACCACTTGCTATAAATCGGGAACCAATGCTGCTAAAACAATGTGTTATACTACGTTTTATTTAGTAGTCATCAAAATATATATAAACTTAGATTATTTTGCCACAGCTCCACTATTTTTTCTTAAAAATTAGTACAAATAATGATTTTTGGGCAAGACAATTTTTTGGTGAAATGTTTGTAGGCATATTTCAGGGACTACAGCTCACATCGAAACGATTCAAGTGTCGACGGGTCGGATATTTTATAACAATTGTATCATACGTTGACAGCTTTCTTCTATCTTCAATCATTTCTGAGATAAATGGGAAAAACTTAAATCAGGGAGACGTTTGAGGGGGAGGGGGGAGCGGACACGGGATCCATCGGGATCTTTCCAGATATGTTCAAAGGGACCTAAGAAACATTTTAAAAGACAAAAACTTACCACCGGAATAAGTCCTAGGTATCGCGAAATGTTTTATCTAAAAGTATTGGGCTAAAATTACATCGTGGCGTTGACACCATTCGGTGTGAATCGTGAACCGATGCTGCTATAACAATGTATTATACCTCGTTTTATTCCTCTATGTATCTAGATTCATATGACTTTTTATAATTTGCCACAACTCCACTCATTTTTCTTAAAATCTAGTACAATAAACGTACATGGGATCCACGGGGAACTTTCTAGATATATTCAAGGGGACCAAAGGAACACTTTAAAAACAAAAACCCTTCCGCCGGAATTAGTCCTAGGTTTCTTTGAATTTTTTGCTAAAAGTCCTGGGCTAAGGGGTGATAATGAAGAAAAGAAATTAAGCAAAAAGGGTTTGATAACTAGATTTTAACATTTGGGCACGTATACCGAGCGCTTGAACCGCGTGACAAATAAGAACATTCGCTTGGCGGTGTACTAGTTACTACGGTGTAATTCAATAAAGTTAAGACTACTTATGCATACACCTGCCCGCTCCAATTCATGTTGGGAACACTACACTTGAAGTTGTTGACCATTATGTATACCTAGGACAGTCAGTCCAGTTAGGTAAGTCCAACTTTGAGAAAGAGATCTCTCGTCGAATCCAACTCGGATGGGCAGCATTCGGGAAGCTCCGAAAAATCTTCGTGTCCGATCTACCTCAGTGTCTCAAGACGAAAGTCTTTGACCAGTGTGTGTTGCCAGTGATGACTTACGGCAGTGAATGACGCTAACTATGGGTCTCATAAGGAGGCTCAAGGTCACCTAGCGTGCAATGGAGAGAGCCATGCTCGGCGTTTCCCTGCGTGATCAAATCAGAAATGAGGAGATCCGCAGGCGAACTAAAGTAACCGACATCGCTCGAAGGATTGCTCAGCTGAAGTGGCAGTGGGCTGGACACATAGCGAGAAGAACCGATGGCCGTTGGGGCGGAAAGGTTCTTGAATGGCGACCGCGCACCGGATGGCGCTCCGTGGGTAGGCCCCCGACAAGGTGGACCGACGATCTGGTGAAGGTTGCCGGAAGCCACTGGATGTGGGAAGCGCAGGACCGATCGTCGTGGAAATCCTTGGGGGAGGCCTATACCCAGCAGTGGGTGTCGTGTGGCTGATATGATGATGATGATGATGCATAACGATGCATAATTCCTGACGTTTTTAAGAAATCGGTAATTATTCCGATACACAAGGGTGGCTCCAGAGACTGTGTCAACAATTATAGACCTATCTCCTTACTCCCTGTATTGTCCAAGATCCTTGAACGCATTATGAACAAACGTCTGACTAGCTTCTTAGAGTCCCATAATCTGATATCATCATCTCAATTCGGGTTCCGTTCGGGAAGGTCGACAGATGATGCTGTTCATGAACTCACGGACTTCATTTCTACGAACTTGGACAGTAATAGGAAGGTATTAGGAATTTTCCTGGATCTCGCAAAAGCGTTTGACACAGTCTCTGTGCCAATCCTTATCAACAAGCTCGAATCTATCGGAGTCAGAGGATTAGCTCTTAATCTTTTCACTAGCTATTTAAGCAACCGGTACCAACTTGTTAGAATTGGTAAGTGGACGAGTGAGGAGCTTCCAGTTACCTTTGGTGTTCCGCAGGGCAGTGTTCTCGGCCCAACGCTGTTTTTAATTTACATCAATGACTTATGCCAAATGAAACTACCCTACGGTAAAATTTTAACTTTCGCCGATGACACTGCTCTGTTATTTCAGGCTGATTCATGGACCGAAGTTTTCGATCATGCGCAACTTGGGTTGAATGCCGTTTCTAACTGGTTATCAGAAAATCTACTGACATTGAATGTCGGCAAAACCAAATATATCACATTCTCCCTAAGGCGTCAGGATCTGTCGGATGACTTAGCGTTGACTGTCCACTCCTGCTCGTCCACTTCCTACTGCAGCTGTCCTAAACTTTTGAAGACAGATACCATCAAATATCTAGGTGTTATGATTGACTCAACGCTTAGTTTTTATCCCCATATTGAGCTTCTGGCGGGTAGAATCAGAAAACTTATTTTTATTTTTAGAACACTGCGACATGTTGCAGACTTTAGTATTACTAAGTCAGTATATGTTGCCTTATGCCAATCGATCTTGGGGTATTGTATCTCATCCTGGGGCGGAGCTGCTAAGTCGCATATGATTAAAGTAGAGAGAGCACAGAGAGCCGTCTTGAAGGTAGGCGCATCACTTCCTTTTCTCTGTCCGACTACTGAAGTATATAAACTCTGGGAAGTCCTCACGGTACGTCAGCTTTTCATTCTCTCAACCATTCTCCGCCAACACTCTCAACTTAGCTATGATCCAGAATTAGTTAGCAACAAACGTCGAAAGGGCACTGTATGTAGCTCTAACTCTCTAAATACTAAGTTCTCACATAGATTCTTTTGTTTCATGGGTAGCTACCTCTATAACAAAGTGAATTCGACCATCTCCATCTACTCACTGACCAAAAGGGCTTGCAAAAGAAAACTTACTTCATGGCTACTACAACTGAACTACGATGAAACTGAGAATTTAATATTAACTATGGCATAACTGCACCCATACAAGCACACACACATACTCACACACACATACAAACACATACACACACACATACACACACTCACAAACACACACACACATCGTTGTTTATTTCTCAACTTTTATTCTTTAATTTTGTAATCTGTGACTGTTTTTCGTTAAAATGTCATTCACTCATCACCATATTTTGTAATGAAATAATATTGGTTCGAGGTAGTGGGAGCCTGATGACCTGTAACACAGGTATTACGCCTAGCGCGGGCATCAGTCTCACACAAACTTAAATTGTATGAGTTCCATGTACCTATAAGTCATGTTCATGTAAGTTTGTGATGGGAAAATAAACGCATATTATTATTATTATTATTATTATAACACCTTTATGTGAAATATGGCAACGACGCATTTCCGTATTTCTAAATATGAATTAACTCATCAATCAAAATCTGAGTGCATTTGTCGATGAAAACTAACGCTATCTTTAGGTTTACTGATAGCATTGATAGTAAAAAAGTATATATGCAAAAATAAAGAATCTCTGTGAATACTTTTGAAGTAATTTAATTAAGGTTGATGATATCTCCAAAATTATGCATTTATGGACCACATCTTCTAAGAGTTTCTTAATTATTATTTTGACCTAAAGAATAAAACAACCTCAAAGTTATGGGATATTAAAATATACAGAGAGCATAATAACCACGTAGTTACATAGCCCGTTAATATTGACGTCATGAAGTGAAAAAAAACTGCTATTCAATGCCAAATTCTGGGTGTTAGAATATTGTTTCACGCGATGATCATGACGCCACGCCTCTAAAACTATTTCGGTAACAGCACAAAATAGGTCCTATGACGTATTGCACTTGAACGTATTGGGTGTGTTACACATAACTTGAGGCGTATGAGAGTTTGACATCTGTTGACATAGGTCATTGACAAACCAACCTGGAGTCTCATACAATCTTACATTTTAAGAAATATTTCATGAGTAGTAGTTTAAAAGAAACAATAGCAAGTTATTTTTTTACACAATATGTTTCAAGCTTATTGGCAGCACGGAACATCGCGCGAGACGATACGCAGAACATAATTTTGATGTAAGTGGGTGAGAAAGGCGAGGTGGGACACGGCTACGTGCATAGTGGGTAACTTCACTGCCGCCAATAAGAATGAAATGATGAAATACATTACTTCGGGATGGTTTATACGGCGTCTCAGTGACTGGATCCAGTGACTCGGAATTTCGGACTCAGTAACTGGGTACATGTAGACAGGATCGGCAGTTAGACGTACTATGCCCGAAAATAAAACGGGTGGCTAGTCAGCTGGACTGACTTGCGAGCGAGGACTGGGGCCATATTATGACCTCTTATTTCCAGGCATTTTCTGACTGGCTATCAATCTATCTCTTTTATTTGCTAAACGACGAGAAAGAGATGTCACTACAGCAATTTATAAACCTGGCAGGATTTAAGAGCTTGTAATACGGCCTCTGGGCTGCGCTGGGTAGTATCTACACGAGCCTAGTAGCAAGTCAGCGCTGAACTGGATTACTGTACTGCCATGCTCCCACACATCCCCATATAAACTAGGCATTATACGCCTTTTAAACAAAAAATAAATCAATTTTTAAAATTACAAATGTACTTATTTGTAATTAATATAAAATGATTGGTAACTTAGTCGTGGCTATTGAATTTATTTACGCATGTCTTATGTTATGTTACTGAATTTTAAACTTTATTCGCCATGGTTGTTAGAATGAGAAGGACGCACTTCACCGACCCCAAATAAATTGGAATAAGAATAGGGGGATGAGGATGGTTGTTGGAACTAATTAGAATAAGCTAAAAAAATATTTATGAAAATTCACTCGATTTCTTGCTTTTATCTTAGGTTATGTCAATCCTCCTCCACGGAGACGCAGCGTTCGCCGGGCAAGGCGTGGTGTTCGAGACGATGCATCTGTCAGACTTGCCTGCGTACACGACGCACGGAACCGTTCACATCGTCGTCAACAACCAGATCGGATTCACCACAGACCCTAGGCATTCCCGCTCCTCCGCTTACTGCACAGGTAATTAGAGTTTAAACCTTATGATATTATGATAGCGTCTATATTAATATGTGTCTGTCATTGCCCGTGTACACGATACACGGAACCGTGCACATCGTCGTCAACAACCAAATCGGATTCACCACAGACCTTAGGCATTCCCTCGTCCGCTTACTGCATTGGTAATTAGATTTTAAACCTTATAATGTTAAGATAGGGTTTGTTTTAAATTTTTTTGGAAGCGTGGTGTTAGAGATAATATTGCTTCTGTCATACTTCTCCATATTAGCGCACGATCAGCCACCGGAGCCCAAGTCTGATATTGTTAATGTTATGATCGTGTTACAACTATGTCTGAATTGTAATGCTTTTTGATTCTTCGTTCGTTAGTTCGTTCTTGTTTCTTAAACCCAAAACCGAAACACAATTGAAACACGATTGTGATATTAACAGACTTTGGCTCCTGACAGGCGCGGTCGCAGCCTGAAATTTTGGAGGGGGTCTGGGTTACTAATAATGATACAATTATTTATTTGTAATTTTTTAGAAGATTGTTCAATTTGATGATTTTGGAGGGGGTCATGTCCCCTGTGACCCGCCTTCAAACCGCGCCTGGCCCCTGATTACGTATTTTTAAATCGATTAAAACCGTTTGAAATCTTTTCAGTTTCATTTATTAGAAAAGTGTTATTATAGCACTCTGACAGTTATCAACTGAACCCGACAAATTTAACTAATTTTAAAATATTTCAAACGGTTTCAATCAATTCCAAACGACAATTGTAAATTTTAATTGACTCAACAGAGTTACGTCACTTCAGGGGTCTGGACGTTCATTAATTAGTATTTTTTTATGATTTTGGTCTATTGTATTTTGACCAAATTTTTGCTAGAATACTTTCTTCAAATGTTATTTTCAACAAATTCTATCTTTATTCCCAGATGTGGCCCGCGTGGTAAACGCGCCCATCTTCCACGTGAACGGCGATAACCCGGAAGCCGTAATGCACGTGTGCAACGTGGCCGCCGAATGGAGATCCACCTTCCACAAAGACGTCGTCATCGATATCGTCAGCTACCGCCGCAATGGACACAATGAAGTCGACGAACCGATGTTCACACAGCCGCTTATGTACCAGAAGATCCGCAATACTAAACCTGGTAAAGCTCTTTCTAACGCGAAGCTATAGTCAGCTATTATAGGATTCAAATTTTATGCGCAGCGTCTCGCGCAATGTTTACAGGAGTCATAAAGTTTTGATTGTATAGTGCTGCCGTAATAGACACAATGAAGGCGATTAACCGATATTCACTCAACCACAAATGAATCTGCTGGACTAAACCAGGTAAAGCTCTTTCTAACTGTCTGGCCTCGCGAAACGGCGAACAGACTTGCAAATAATTATCTCTTCATTGTGCGCGCGACTCTTTCATTAAACAACAGTAAATTCACCATTCGTGGTATCACACACTATGTTTTAGAAATCCTCTCGTTTCGTCGCCGTTCGCCGCTTTACGTGGCGACGGATTACACAAATATGTCGTCATCGATGTAGTCTGATGTAGACAACCAATGTTCATACAACCACTCATGTACAGTGAGCAGCACATGATGTTATACAAAACTGTCAAAAATCTGTTATATATGTTGAACCTTAATGGCTTTGCATTTAAGTATAAAATTGATTGAATATCATTCCCCTATCATGGAAGCCCAGCGGGCCGTTGACCGTACCAGAAAATCAAGACTTTGTTTAGTATAGAGTCGCTCCTTAAAGTCAAAGATAAAGCTTTTTCTAAAAGTTGTTCTCGACGAGCGAGCTTTATCGCAACAGACGAAATAAATACTAGACTTCTATGAATGCATTTGGAGTCCAATCGGACGCGTTTATTGTGTACCACAAATAGATAAGTACAGCCATTCGCGTGGTTCGCCGTTTCTTAGGCCCGTATTTACAAACCGTTCAAGTTTGATCTCAAGATAGCTCTCAAGGTTGAGAGCGGTTTATAAATACAGGCCTTAATCTGTATACGTGATGCGATTCAGAACGCGCGCAAAGGAGGGATGGGAAATCAAATGAGGGACCTACAGTGCGATTAAATTAACAATGTACAACAGAATTGACTAACTTGCGATACAAAAAGATGTATTTTAATCTGTAAAAAATTCTCTTTGCCATACATTCTCGAGTGAAGCTGCAGTGGATCTCTGTTTACTGTCAATTTAATTGCGTTAAATATCTACAGATGTCCCCATCCCATTTGGCACCTGTGTTGTATATAGCAGAAATCAAAAGTCTTCTGAAAATGTTTCGTTGTTTAACAACTTCTCCAATAAATAAAAAAAAAAGACAAATAATGACGTCTTTTTACGTTAACAGTTTTGGAGAAATACGCCGACCAACTGATCGCGGAAGGCGCAGTGACGGCCGAGGAAGTGAAAGACGTGCGGGAGAAGTACGAGAAGATCTGCGAGGATGCATACAACCAGGCTAAACAGGAGACGCACATCAAGTATAAGGACTGGCTCGACTCGCCCTGGTCTGGATTCTTCGAGGGAAAGGACCCCTTAAAGGTCAGTCTCTAGTTTTTTATAGCCAGACCCAATAAGCAATCCACATATAGAGATAGGTCAGAAGATCTGCGAAGATGCGTACAACCAGGCTAAACAAGAGACTCATATCAAGTACAAAGACTGGCTCGACTCACCCTGGTCGGGATTCTTCGAGGGAAAGGACCCCTTAAAGATTAGTATTAAGTGTTACGGCCAGGAGCAATAATCAATCCACATATAGAGGTAGGCCAGAAGATCTGCGAAGATGCGTACAACCAGGCTAAACAAGAAACGCACATCAAGTATAAGGACTGGCTCGACTCGCCCTGGTCTGGATTCTTCCAAGGAAAGGACCCATTGAAGGTCAGTATTGAGAGTTTTATAGCCAGACCCAATAATCAATCCGCAGATAGAGACAGGCCAGAAGATCTTCGAGGATGCGTACAACGGCTCGACTCGCTTCTTCGAAGGAAAGGGCCCCTTGAAGGTCAGTATTGAGTGTTTTATAGCCAGACCCAATAATTAATCCACATATTATAGAGATAGGTCAAATCTGCGAAGATGCGTACAACCAGGCTAAACAAGAGACTCACATCAAGTACAAAGACTGGCTTGACTCGCCCTGGTCGGGATTCTTCAAAGGAAAAGACCCCTTTAAGGTCAGTATTGAGTGTTTTAGGGCCAGACCCAATAATCAATCCACAGCTTATAGGGATAGCCCAGAAGATCTGTGAGGATGCGTACAACCAGGCTAAACAAGAAACGCACATCAAATACAAGGACTGGCTTGACTCGCCCTGGTCTGGATTCTTCGATGGAAAGGACCCCTTTAAGGTCAGTGTTAAGTGTTACGGCCAGGAAAAATAATAAATCCACAGACATTCTACAAGTTTTGATCCCACATAGTTCGCACTTTTTCCTTTTCAAACCACTCGTTTTTACCTTTGTGATTGTCTCGAGTACTTTTTAAATGACCACCACACCCAAAAATATAACAATTAATTCAAAGACTTATAATGTTGTATTATTATTTTGTGAAAAGAGAAACGTCAAACGACATGGCGGTCAATCGGTCAAAGATGATAGAATACTCTTTGACATAATACGCCTAAATTCGAATGTTGTCAATTATCTACTGCTTTGTAGATTGTCAACGTTCTTTTAAACTTAGACGGGTTAAAAATTCGCTCACGTTTCATATATCGTTTTTTACTGTGAGAGTTGCGCCAGGCTGATAACACGGACGGGATGGGGCGTGGACGGGACCGGGAAAATGTATGGTGCGCAGCACGTCCCCGTCCCGTTCGTGGTTTTTTCCCGTTATGTATAAAGCGACCTTCATTTAGATTTTTTTAAACTCGTCATACTTTATTTCTCAGATGTCTTCAACCGGTGTCGTAGAAGAAACCCTAGTGCACATCGGCAAGCGATTCTCCTGCCCTCCCCCCAACGCCGCCGAGTTCGAGATCCACAAAGGTCTCCTGCGTATCTTGAAGGCTCGCATGGAAATGGTAGAGAACAGAACTGTCGACTGGGCGCTGGGAGAAGCGATGGCCTTCGGGTCACTGCTCAAGGAAGGCATCCACGTGCGTCTGTCCGGAGAGGACGTCGAAAGAGGAACCTTCTCGCATAGGTAATGAGGATTTTATACATGATCGAGTTCGAGATTCACAAAGGTCCGCGTATCTTGAAGGCTCGCATGGAAATGGTGGAGAAAAGAACTGTGGACTGAGCGTTGGGAGAAGCGATGGCCTTCAGGTCGCTGCTCAAGGAAGGCATCCACGTGCGTCTGTCTGGAGAGGACGTCGATAGAGGAACTTTCTCGCATAGGTAATAAGGATTTAATACTAATCAAGGTTTATGATTTCGAGATCCACAAAAGTCTCTCCTGTGTCTTCTGAAGATCTGTGTGGAGATGGTGGAGAATAGAACTGTCTACTGGGAGCTGGTAAGATATAAGTAAATTTAATTAAGATTTTTTGTTAGGCTTGTATATAAACGTCAATTTCTAAGTAGATGTATGTGTATTGTTCTGAGTTAAGTTTTTGTTTATTTCTGTTTGGTTCTGAAGTAAGTAAATAAAATTCCTTAGCCCGTTTGCCCACTGACCGCTGCTGTCATCGAAATCGAGATTATTTTATTAGGAGTTTAAGATGACGTGAAGGGTGTGCAGTGGACAGGGCGACCATAGTTAAATGTGTGTATCGTTACTTCGGTGCTGTCGTCTCTTTCTTGGTGACGGCGCCGGTGGTAGTGAACGAACGGCCTAGGGCCTTAAATTAATATGGTGCATAATAATTTTTGCCAATATAGGCGCAATATAAATAGCGCTTGCTTGATTTATTTTAAGGCAATCTTTTGTAAATGACGACGAATATCATTTTTATTTATTGTTAGGTAAAAACATGCTTCCAAACTTATTTGTTTTGTCCTAAATGTTAGGGAAAGACAATGTTCCTAATATTAGCACGTGATTTAAGACAATAGTTGTTATGTGGCAGGCACCACGTGCTGCACCACCAGAAGGTGGACAAGGCCACGTACTGCCCGCTGGCGCACCTCTACCCCGACCAGGCGCCTTACACCGTCTGCAACAGCTCACTCTCGGAGTACGGTGAGTGATCATTGTTACCATAGAATACATAATAGTACAAGTTGGTGTCCATGGAAATCCAGCATCGAGGAGTCATAATGGCTTCCCGACAAATGCTGAATTGATGCCATTTTAGGGCCATTTTATTATTTTATTTAAGTTGTACTGCAAGCACGCTCTCTATCATATCAAGCAATAGCTAAATATAGCAATAGATTGTTGAATTGAATATAGGTGATTCCTAAATAAAAATTGTTTCTTCTTTCTTTCTTCAAGTACAGAAGATGCACTCCGCAAAGTCATTTAAATAAATAACGATTCTTGCTACGACACAATAAAGTGCTATTTAGATCGCACAGAACTAATTCCCTACAGTTATATTCACCTAGAAGTTGCCTCTATTTCTATCGCGTAGTCTCATCTCTTCTAATGACACGTTAGGGTTGTCTTCCTTAAAATGAACTGACGTGCTCGTTCGCAGCCGGCGCGTGGCAGCCCTCTGACATTGGCTCAGTTAAACGGGCTCGCCACATACTTTTAACTTTATACCTAAAGTGCGGAGTGCGCCTGGCCTGTTATATCTTAAACCTAAAGGATGCCCTAAAATTATAGTATGTTTGTTCCTCAATCACGCAAAAGCTACTGAACGGATTTGGATATTTGGCACACAAATAGTAGATAGCCAAGATTAAAACATAGATTACTTTTTATCCAGATATTCCCACGGGAACGGGAACCACGCGGGTGAAGCCAAAATAAAAAAGGAAAAAGTAAAAAAAGTTTCGACAACTCAATGGCTGAGCAGATTTGTATGAAATTTGGTATATAGATACATTAGAACCTAAATTATCATACTGGCTATTATTATCCCGAAATAATACGATTTAGCTAGCAGGCAACAGCTAGTGTTTGATAAGTCGTTTTTTTCGAAAATTTCACTTTTCCAGAATATGTAGTTCGAAAATGGGTAGGAATCTGAAAAAGTGTATAAAACAAAAGTTGTAGAAAATTTTATTAGCTTTCATTACGTAGCAGATATTTTTTCTCTACGACGCACCGTTTTAAAGATATTAGCGAAAAACTCAAAAGTGGGAACTCTCTCCCCCCTCCGGCTCACCTCCTAGAGGCGGGGACTTTTAGTATGTTTACTCTCTAAGCACCCTGAACAAATTCCTGGAGAAATTTCTTAGGTCCCTGCTCACGCACTCTACACCCCCTTTTTAGGGTTCCGTAGCCAAAATGGCAAAAAACGGAACCCTTATAGATTCGTCATGTCTGTCTGTCTGTCTGTCTGTCCGTCCGTATGTCACAGCCATTTCATTCCGAAAGTATTAGGATTACACAGTTGAAACTTAGTAAGTAGATGTAATCTGTTAACCGCTTAACGATTTTAACACAAAAGTAAAAAAAAATAACATTAAGGGGGGGCTCCCCATACATGGAACTGAAACTGAAAAAAAAATTTTCCTTCATAACAATACGTGCGGTGTCTATAGATAGGTCTTTAAAAATGACATTGAGGTTCCTGAGACATTTTTTTCTAAAAGTCAATCGTTTGAAAGATAAACGCTGCCAAAGTGGTAAAATGTGTGTCCCCCCCCCCTCTAACTTTTGAAATAAGAGAGTGAAAAATCTAAAAAAAATATATGCTATAAATCTTAATAAAAACTTTCAACGAAAATTGGTTTGAACGAGATATAGTAATTAGTTTTTGAGATATATCATATTTTCCAAAACCGCAAATATAACTTTGTCATTCATACCAACACTGTGAAAAACAAAGTTATTTTTACAGACGAAAAATTATAGTGGTATTAAATATAGTATGGTATAAGGTAACTACGGAACCCTATGGCGCGTGGCCCGACAGGCACTTGGCCGGTTTTTTTGATTATTCTTTGAGCGGATTATTAGAGAAGTGAAGAAAATCTGCACTAGACTTGTGACACTACTTATTTAAACCTACCGGGTGTAACAAGACCCTCAACGAAGCCGAGGTCTACGTATTTTGCCCATCATCAGGACCAATTCTGTTCAAAATTATTACTGGGAAACGATTTTAATTTATGGTGTTAAAAAAGCATTGCATAAATTACCACGCAATGTAACGCGTACAACAGACCGCGCCTGCGAGTGTATGCTACACAGCTGCGTGCGGCCGAGTTGAAAGGCAGCGTTTATGTGCGTGCTTATGAGATACATTGGGTGATGACGTTTTGAAGCCATTGTTTGTTACGAAATAGTTGAAATTTTGATAATGTTTCTGTAGACAAAAATTAGGAAATAACGAATAAAATTCGGGTGGATGGAACCAGAGGAACTCTTTGTAGTACTAGCTTTCTTTCACAACTTTAAACTACTCCAAACCTACGCTCCTTTCCTTTGTTTTTTCAATACGAGGAACACAATTTTTTTATACGTTGAACTACAGTTTTTGCAGCGCACATTTATATCCTAAACATTGATAAGAACCTATCTTACCATCCTAGGTGTACTCGGCTTCGAAGTAGGCTACTCAGTGACGAATCCCAACGCCCTCGTGCTGTGGGAAGCCCAGTTCGGAGACTTCAACAACGTTGCCCAGTGTATCATCGACCAGTTCATCTCCAGCGGGCAGGCCAAGTGGGTGCGCCAGTCCGGCATCGTGCTGCTGCAACCACATGGCATGGAGGGAATGGTGAGTTGAAAACAATACAAAGTCTGTAGCGGATAAATTCGTCGCTTAGTTTCATGCGGATCGTGACTGAGAGTGGTACAGTTCACAGACAGGCCGTAAACTGGATGACAGCGGCGGCGGCGAAAGCGGCGCTGGGAGCAATGCGTTTAAATGTATAGTTTTACACCAGACGAAATAATTGGGGCGCTGATTGCAATTTCGACTAAACTCTGTATAAAACTGTTCTCGATGGCAGCGACGCGGCGAGCGGCAGAATCAAAGCGTGGCCGCGCCGCTGACGCCGCCGCACTGCTCCCCTCTGCCATCCAGTTGACAGCCTCATTGATAGAAATCTGCAGCAGTTTGAGCACTGAACAACAACACTAGCACCAATAAAACTCTCTGCACAGAAGGCCACTAGTCGCAGCCACTAAACGCGACCACTGGTGGCTCAGTCAAGCCACTAGACGCAGCCACCAATCGCAGCCGCTAGTGGCTTAGTGACCGCCGCGAAGAAGCTGTAGTACTGTGGCCGAGTGTGCGCGCGATGCGAGCGACAATCGCGGCCACAACTAGCGAGCGCGGGTGACTCCCGCAGCTTGTGGATCGAACGCGGCCACTCGAACGCTCGGTTTGAGCCGATACTATACAAAATGTTATGAAAAAACTCGTCCGCAGCCTGTGGTCGCGTTTAGTGGCCGCAACTAGTGGCTCAATGTGCGGCAGTTCTAAGCGTCCGCGCGTAAATACCAATGATTTCCATCCGCGCAGAGAGCTTCGCGTCGCACTGGACTCTCTGTATATAGTAGTGGCCACATAAATAAGGACACCAGTCGATTTTCATACCAACGAGGTAACTTTTTAAGCTTTGATTCTTCACCAAGGATTGACCGAGCTGTGATCTAATGATTGTCATCCAGAGAGTGAAAGGAGGAGATTCAAATCGCTATACACACCAGACTGATCGGATCAACATTCTAAGATATGTAAGGCAAAAAAACTGCGAAAATAGCATTAAAATGTGTGCATATCCTGAAACTGAGAACTCTAATCCTTACATCTCAGAATGCTGATCAGATCAGTTGGGTGTGCCGATCTCCTCCTCTCTCCTCCATTCAATCCCTGGATAGCCATAATCAGATCACAGCTCGCTCTATCCCAGGTGAAGAACCAAGGCTTCAAAGTTACCTTGTTAATGTTTGTATCGCATTCTTAATTTATTGGTCACCACTTAATGCCTAATACATTTTATCGTCCGCGCGGAAACCCGCGTCGTACTGAATCGACCATAACATTTGCATGTTTTGCTAATGTGGTTAAAAGTCGAGTTGGCATCTCCAAGGTTAAGCTCGTCTCGGTTTTACAAAAATATTATTTTGACTTAATTCATTTGTTGTTAGGGCCCCGAGCATTCTTCAGCCCGCCTCGAGAGATTCCTGCAAATGAGCTCTGACGACCCCGACTACATGCCGCCAGAGAGCCACGACTATGAAGGTAAGTCTCAAACTCAATTATTAGTTTATTACTATCGACCATACACCAATAGCGAATCGTATTGTATGGCGTTAAGAGAATTGATATTGCATGTACCCCGCACGCGCCGAAGGAGTTTTCTGAGACAAAATACACTCGCGAGCAAAAATAAGTAGTACAAAAAGAATGGTACGGACTTTTTAGTGTTACATTTTACATTCTTTGATGTAATTTTAGCTTTATTTTTACTTAAAAATAACCCTGAGCTAAACGATTTGTTTTTGCTTGCGAGTGTAATATGTTATCCAATAGAACAAAACATAGTATGGTTCGGGCTCGCGACCATAGAGTTTCATTAATTTTTAGGGTTCCGTACCCAAAGGGTAAAAACGGGACCCTATTACTAAGACTCCGCTGTCCGTCTGTCTGTCTGTCACCAGGCTGTATCTCGTGTACCGTGATAGCTAGAAAGTTGAAATTTTCACGGATGCCAATATGACAACAAATACTAAAAACAAAATAAATATTTAAGGGGGGCTCCCCTACAAAAACCGTTTTTTGGTACGGAACCTTTCGTGCGCGAGTCCGACTCGCATTTGGCCGGTTTTTTTCACTTTGCAGCGAGTGTTACATACACAGCTTATATTTTATGGCATGGAAATAGTAGATTATACAATAAGTGAATAAAAAGGGAATTTAGTTCAAGGGATACAAAGGACCGAGATGAAATTTTTTTTCACGAGTTGTGTACTCTACTTTTTACCATTGACTGCGAGAAAACAAATACCTAGCAGTACTTATAGTATTAAAGTTGACCGTCGGCCATTTTTAATGTCCTCACTGCTGGAGCACAGGCCTTCCTTATGGGTGGGAGGATGGGCCATAACCCACCACGTGGGTCCTATGCGGATTGATGGGTGTTAATGACTGCAAATGCAGCCGGGACCAACGGCTTAACGTGCCTTCCGAAGCACGGAGGAGCTCGAGGTAATAAATTTTTGGTCACCCATCCTGTGACCGACCCCTGCGAAAGTTGCTTGACCTCCGCAATTGCTGAGCCAGGCGCTAAACCACTCTGCCGTCGAGCGCCTCTTTATAGTTATCACATTTTATTATTTTAGGTAATCGCTATAATTTAAACATAGAAAATAGTGAAATTAGAAGTTTTCCATGACATAAAACAACCGTGCTAACAGAGAGATTACATGCTACATGGCATCAATACATTTCATCAGTCTTTATAGACTTTGCATTTTTGCAGACTGAATATCGTACCAGACTGATGGAATGGACTGATGCAAGACTGAACATTTAATCTCCCTCTAATAGATAGAAAAGAACCCAAAGATAAGACACTAAAATGAACCTAATTAAATTTGGCGGGATATTTTTTTTTCGTTTGATTTTATTGTGTTACTATGGCTCTATGGAATAGCTCCATAACAGCCAGAACGTACTTTCAGCACTTTTTTGTACTAATTCATGATGCGCGCTTGTTCCAAATTAAAATTATTTTTATTCACTCGGTGAATAAAATCGCTTATTATTCACTCTTATCGTTGAATTAAACGCACTTTTTCGAGGGGCGATGGTAAAAAAGTATTATATTTACTTGTATTTTTCCACCCAGTCCGTCAACTGCACGACTGCAACTGGATCGTGGCGAACTGCTCCAACCCCGCGTCGTACTTCCACATCCTGCGGCGGCAGATCGCGCTGCCGTTCCGCAAGCCGCTCATACTGATGACGCCCAAGTCGCTGCTGCGCCATCCCGAGGCCAAATCATCCTTCGACGACATGAACGAGGGCACTTGCTTCAGAAGGTTAGTTTTATGTCAACTTTACAACTAAAGGGTTACTTTCTTGCATAAACTTCTTGAAAGAATGGGTTGAAGAGAATAGAACGGGGATTTTGAGGTCATCAAGAGTAAGGATTTTCGTATAGAACTTCCGCAAGCTGTTCATACTGATGATGCCCAAGTGACCACATGAACGAGAGCACTTGTAGGAGGTAATTTAAAATATTCACTTTACGAAAACTCTCTTTCGTTAACGAACATTTTTGGTAGCATTCACACATGTCACTTTAGCTAGTTTTCGGAAAACCTCAAAAAGTTCGGTTTTCATAAACTTCGTGAAATAATTGGTTGTAGAAAGAGACTACAAAAACTCTTGTTTTTGATGGCGCCATTTACTATGTACTGTATGTAGTTTATCTTCAACTTTTTACAGACTAAACTCGTCAAAAGTTTCATTACCAGCCCCGGTCATACTAGGTATGACCACTGAAACACGATTTATATAGCGTTTATATAGCGTTTTATCGACATTCAACTGTCAAAATCTATTGTCTTTTGCCTGTTAAACTTGATAAATTGCTATATCAAATCGAATTTCGGTGGTCATGCTATTGGGGCTGAACAGGTTGCTCGATAGTTAAGTTTATTTATTTACTAGCGGCCGCCCGCGGTTTCACCCGCGTGGTTCCCGTTCCCGTGGGAATATCGGGATAAAAAGCATCCTATGTTTTAATCTAGGCTATCTACTATGTGTGTGCCAAATTTCAACCAAATCTGTTCAGTAGTTTTTGCGTGATTGAGGAACAAACATCCAAACATCTAAACATCCAAACCCACAAACTTTCACATTTATAATATTAGTAGGATTTTGGATTATACAAGTGTAGCATTGTTTTAGAGTGATCCCCGAAGAAGGCCCGGCGTCCCAGAACCCCGGCAATGTGCGCAAGCTGGTGTTCTGCTCGGGCCGCGTGTACTACGACCTGCTGAAGCAGCGGCGCGACCGCGGGCTCGAGGCTGACATCGCCATCGCCAGGTAACTATTAGAAAGAAAGAAAAAAAAGAAAGAAAGAAAGAAATTTATTTTAACACAGACTCGAAACACAGTGATAAGTACCATACTAAACTTGTGTATTTTAACATTTATAACAAACAAAACATTAAAGGTGTCTCACGGCTGTGCCAAAACAGGTTTCCAATTCAGCATAAGTCAGATTTGCGAAATCTGACGCTGGTTTTCAATTGGCACCTTGATGTTGACAGATAGATGCCACCAAGGGTCACTCTTTACGTGCTCACGATCGGCCATTATTTTGGCTATTACACCTTTTCAGCTGCTCATCTCATATAAGCTCATCATTTTATTATCCACAACGGGATAGTGCTTGGCCTTCATCTACCCTGATGTTAAGTGACGATAAGGCCGAAGGTGGAAGCGCAAAACTCCCGGAATCCTCATTACTGAGGAACTGGCTATCTTACAACTATCTGCCGGAACACAACAATTTTTGGGGTTCCGTACCCAAAGGACCCTATTACTAAGACTCCGCTGTCCGTATGTATGTATGTATGTATTTTCACAGATGATGTATTTCTGTTGCCGCTATAACAACAAATACTAAAAACAGAATAAAATAATTATTTAAGCGGGGCCCATACAACAAACGTGGTTTTTTGCCGTTTTTTGGTACGGAACCCTTCGTGCGCGAGTCCGACTCGCACTTGGCCCGTTCTTAAATTTTTGTTATAGCGTCACACTTAGGTAAGACGGTGGTAGCTAGCCAGGCGGGTTTGAAATAAGCCCTACCACAAAATCAAACCGAGTATATATTGTAACCCCCCGGGAATCAAACCCAGGACCCCTACGTCTTACACGGGTGAACGACTAGACCACAGAGGCGGTTCCCGCAATATATTATAAAAAATATCATTTGGTTCCCGCAGTGGGGTGTTTTCACTCATGATTACAAGAAACTTTTACTAGGTACTGGGCTAACTCTGATGTCGCGAAAAAAACAGCTGTTCATACGTATTAAGCTTTTGTATTTTTTTTCGCGATATTAGGATTGGCCCCATACCACAGAATACATAATAGTACAAGTACAGAAGATCCACTCCGCAAAGTCATTTAAATAAATAACGATTCTATTTCATACCCAATAAAGTGCAATTCAGGTTGCACGCCGCTCTCTTGCCTACATTTATATTCACCTAGAAGTTGCCTCTTTCTATCGCGTAGCTCTTATCTCTTCTAACGACTTCAGGGTTTCTTCTTTTAAATAATAATTAAATAACTGGTAGTTAATTTATTATAAGTTACCTATGTGTTTGTGAAATAATGTGTAGTTAAATAGGTTTAAAAAAAACATAGGCTAGGTACAGTCAACGCCACATCAGACTATACATGCTGGCTTTAAAGCAATTGGCTTTATTACGAAATGAAATTGTAATTATAATTAATTTTATTTCGAAAGTAGGTAGGTAAGTAAGTACCTACCTAATCAATAAATTATTATTTCAATAAATAGTTGGGCGAAGATTGTTTAGCAATAAGAATAAACGGATACTAGTTACTAACTAGGTACCTAGTAGACAAGCGCTTCATACGTTTTGATGTCGTTAAGAGAGAAAAACGTGAGGTTCGGATCCTTTTTATTCGTATTAAGGCATACTATCGAAATCGAACTGCTAATGTGCGACCCAGCCGGCACGCGGTAGCCCTCTGAAATTAGTCCGTCCGGACGGACCCACTACCTACTTGTAGCTTTGTACCTAAAGCGCGGAGTGCGCCTAGCCTGCCCATACTAAAAGTTGCTTGTAATCATGAGTGGAACCACCCCACTGCGGAAAACAAATTATTAAATTTTCAGCGTGTATAAAAAAGGGAACAATGGTGTCTTTTCGGTTGGCAACGACTTAACAGAATTGACAGGACTAAACTAAATTAAGTTTTCCATCCTTTCCTTTCTGTATCAAAAAGACAAGAACAGAATGCTAAAATTAAGTTTTGTTAATGTCAGTTTAGTTAAGTCGTGCCAAGCGAATCGACACCAACACCTACAAATGCCAACTTAGTTTAAAACGCCAGCCCCCCTAGCCAAAGTAACATTTGCAAATTTTCGCTATCGCTTCGCTTCGAAACATGTATGGATTTGACGTTTTAAAATTCGATTTTTAACGAAACCTTACGTCAATCCTATACATGTTTCGAAAGCGAAGCGATAACGAAAATTAGCTTATGTTACTTTGGCTAGGCCCTCTGATCCTACAAATGTCCAATTCTACAAATACCAACTTCTACAAATACTCACGTCTACAAATGCCAACTTCTACAAATGCCAACATTTAGTTGTAATATTTTCAATCACTTTTTGATTTTGGGTTTCCATATTTTTTATATGTATTTATTTATTTAGGTACCTTCTCCATATTTATGTGATCCTGGTACTTTGGAGACGTTTTTATTACGAAGAAAAGAAAAAACCAAAATTGATTGAAAATACACTATATAAACGCAAAAATATATATATCAAAAAGTGATTAAAAAAAATGTTGGCATTTGTAGAATTTGACATTTGTAGAAGTGGGCATTTGTAGAAATTGGCATTTGTAGAGTTGGACATTTGTCGAATCTGGCGTTTTAAACTAAGTTGGCATTTGTAGAAGTTGGCATTTGTCGACTAAACCAAAAATACATAAGAGACATCATTATTTTTCGTCGACGCAGGTGGGTGTTAAATACACGAACTATTTCAAACGAATGATTCAAAAATAGGGCCCCTGATCATTTCCTCAACAAAACAAAGGGTCAGGGGCCGTACCGGCTAACGCATCGAACTACGGCAAGTCTAAATCGAGCCCTAATCAGGCCAAAATTGCAAACCCCAATTCACGATGTCACACAAACGTCAATTTCGTCCAAATAACTTTGGCAAATAGTACAATACAAAATTCTTTACTTCGATTTATCTAAGTATTTAAATTTGGAGCTCGGTCGGTAGACCCGCTGAAGTTCGAAAAGTTAGCTGGTAGGGCCCTAGCTTTTCAACAACCACAATATAGAGAGAGTACAGTAGTTAAGCTTAGCACTCGCGTGCTCGAGCAACGCACACATAGACACCTCTCGCTGACACTGTATGTATAACCGGAATCTTAAACCAATCTCAAACCAGACGTGACGCAGCGGTGAGAACCGTCTTTGTGTGTGTGCGATGCTCGAGCGCCCATAGTACTAAGCTTAACTTCTATTAGTCTCCCTATTTTGTTCAACAACGGAATAACAAAGACGTGATATGACAAAATAGTAATTTGCCCACAGGCTGGAGCAGATCTCGCCGTTCCCGTACGACCAGATCAAGGCGGAGGTGGACAAGTACCCGGGCGCGCAGCTCGTGTGGAGCCAGGAGGAGCACAAGAACATGGGCTCGTGGAGCTACGTCGAGCCAAGGTTCCGCACCATGCTGCAGAACCACAAGCAGATCTGGTCAGTATGCCTGTCTGTTTAGGGTGGTACCAAATGATGTGATGATACTTAAACAGGTGATAGTGTTGTTTAAACTGAACAACTTTCTCCAAGAGACATACTGGGAGACTAATATAAAATTATTGCTGGGAAACGATTTTAATTTTTGGTGTTAAAAAGCATTGCATACATTACCACTCAATGTAACGCGTACAAAAGACCGCGCCTGCTACATAACTGCGTGCGGCCGAGTTGAAAGGCAATGTTTATGCGCGTGCTCATGAAATACACTGAGTGATGGCGTTTTGAAGCCATTGTTTGTTATGAAATACATAAAATTCTGATAATGTTTCTGTAGACAACAATTAGGAAATAACGAATAAAATAAGATTTCATAAAAAAAATGAAAAGACATTTTTGACTTTGACCTTCAATAACTTCATAGCTGTTGATTTCCCAGGTATAGTCTAAAAGACAAAAATGATCCAGATCATGTGCGAAATGCGTGGACTTCGGGTTTGTTGAGGATCTTGTTACATCCGTTATAAGTCGAAAACGAAAAAGAAAATGACATACTCCCATACAAAATGAATCCATCAGCTGATCGACTTACTATGGGAAAGCGAAAAAAAATGTTTTTCAATCTCTTGGAGAAAGTTGTTCAGTTTAAGGAACACTAGTATCATCACATCATTTGGTACCACCTTATACAAGGTTTATTTTCCTGTGATTGATTTGGTAAAATCATATGCTAATTTGTAGGTCTACTGAAAAGCATGCTTTTACTTTTAGCTTTGCAACGGCTTAGTATGCACTTCAAATACTGTTATTACTTGTCAAGTTGTCAATGTCGCAAAGCAGAAAAACATAGAAAACTCTGTTGGGTTTGAATGACATAAAGTCTATTTTCGCTTGCTTGTGTAAACAAACTTTAGTTTAAAAAAAATAAACGAATGAATGTGTTTCTCTTCTGAAAAGCAACTTGCAGCATGTTTTTTGTCATTTATCATATTCAAAGTCGAACAATACTAATTAAAGTTTTAATAATGTTTAAAAAGGTGTGTCTGTTTAAAAATATTTTATTTTAAAGACTTACTAACATAATTGATATTTTTTCTTAATTTTGTCAGTTTTGAAACGAATATTATTTACTGACGTTGTTTTCCATCATCAGAAAACTATTTTAGTGTATTTCGTTTATTTTGATGTGCAATAAAAAATAGTAAGTATGAATAGTGCATAAATTACGACACTTATTGTTATGTTAGTACTGAAAAAGGTTACTGCCGCATTGGCGGTGGACCGGGTTATTGAAAAGTCGATAGAGTCATAATTTGTATTTCCAAATATTTGTATGGCATTTAGCTTAAATAGTATTTTTTACCCATTTTTCATTATTTTCCATAAAAAGTTGTATAATGTGTCGTAGGATATTCGTACAAATCGCATCTTTACAAAAATTCTAGAAGGATTGCAAAAAGCCGGACAATAGAATCTGAGACATATATTTAGAATAGACCGAGTAATTTTTAGGATTTTTACAAAAAACATTTATTTACAAATAAATTTGCGCGCGCTGATTGGCTAACGTCAACGTTATGGACTGACGGATGCTCTGATTGGCTAACGGTCCTATAAGAAGAGTCATGTTCTGACCGATCAGACTAAATCTACTTTTAGATTATCCAATCAGCATTCAAGTTTCCAATTATCCTGTGAACATAGTGAGATTTTTACAAAGATCCTAAAAATTGCTGGGACGATTGCGAAAATCTATCTAAGGAGTCCGGTCCTTTACACTTGACCTAGGATTTTTCAAAGATCCTGTTTATACATTATTTAGCGGCACAAAATACATGTACCCATGTATTTTGTGCCGCTAAATAAATCAATTTCTATTCTATTCTATTCTATACGATTATCCTACGACATGTGCATGGAATAATAACCCTCATCTCGGCTTAACCTAACCGGCTTGGTTGCAGGCCAAAGTCCCAATCACAAGGGGGTAGTTGGTTTAGCCAGCTGTTCGGCAGCGCCGAGCGCAGCGCCCCGAAATCTGTCGATTCGGACTCTGAGCCTGTCCCGCGCACTGTTAGGTGAGAATAGTGACTTGTACTGCATAACGACTGCTTTTGCACTTCCCCTGTAACTAAAACCACAATTAAACCAAAATTTAAATAATAAAATAAACCAAAAAAACTATTTTATTATTTAAAAGGCTTTGCCAGTACATTAGATCTATCTATAGACACCGCAGAGGTCTCACCGAAACATCAGTGCTATAATGTGCTAATTTGAATGTTTATCGTATTAAATACTTACGATGTTACGTAATTTTTGTGATCTCTGGCCCATGA
This sequence comes from Agriphila tristella, assembly GCA_928269145.1. Taxonomy (NCBI): domain Eukaryota; kingdom Metazoa; phylum Arthropoda; class Insecta; order Lepidoptera; family Crambidae; genus Agriphila; species Agriphila tristella. The sequence continues at coordinate 19,591,891 of OV743436.1, read as the reverse complement.
GTTGACGTAAATTGTTATCGCAACCGTAAACTATTGCTTTGCTCTCCTTCACTCGCATTGTCTGTGAGCAGTATGTCCAATATTTTTTGGTAGCGGAAACAGTTTGCATCAACTCATGGTAGGGCTAGTGTTCTACCCTTTTTGACAAGTTCGAAAGCTCGTTTCATGCGGTGTCTATTAAATTATGTTGTATGTGCACAAAGCGCTGCTGATATCATTAAACGGTATTAACTGGTAAAATGCAAGTAAACCTTGTGATATGAATATTGTCTTAAAGCTCATGTACCTATTTAACTGGCGTAACGAAAGATTAATTGAAATAATTTTAATACTCGTACTAGTGCGCCGAGAAATTGTTACAGTTTTCCTAATTCCTATATAACAGATGGCTTTTGTATGTGATTTGTATGTAATGAAATTTATTAGATTAAAAAAGCCAAAGCATGCTGCGCGAGTTTAAAATAGATTAAATTTAGGAAATGACCCTATGATTAATGTTTTCACTTATATAATATTTTGTTATTTTTTTCTATTCGTGCTTGCAAGCTCTTCGCACACAGCAGCTCATGAATTTGCCACATTTAAAGTTCTTCAATTGATTTTGAATTGAATACCTTTTGGATGTTTGGCTGCTGCGTATGCATCTATATCACTTTATTATTTATGGCCGATGTTTGATGTTGCCAGATTTGCCAGCGCATGATAATGCTTTATTTTTTGTTGCAACACTGAAATCTTTCCGTCGTTATGCCGTGCTAGTTGTATACAAGCCTCGGCACGTATCTTTACCGGTGAGAGAAATTGGAGGGGATTTCTGCGCATGTTTGCAGTAGCCCCGCGCCACGTCTCCCGCCAATGAGACCTAAAAATTACTTCTGCGGATTAACTTTCACCTCTAAAGATACGTGCCGTGTCTTGTAGATGCTTTATATTTGTTCACGTTGTTATTAACTCTCCTAATTTCAATATTTTGTGATACGAGGGGCCTGTTTCATAGATAAAAGACACTGATTCATAAAGATTACAAAAGTACAGCCAAAATGCCAACTTCATTATGCCAACTACACTCTAAAAGTCTCACAATCTGGTAACATTCTGCAAGTTGCTTTAAATTTTACGACTGTCTTCTTAAAAAGGTCCAAAAGGTATTTTAAAATAATAGTACCTAGTAGCTTAGTGCATAATGTAGGTGTTTTATAATGGAAATAAAGAATACAATCATTCGAAATTTATCATTGGTTGCAATTGCAATGCAAATGAAAATTTTATTTTTCAGTTAGTATAACTGATATTTTCCATACGCGTTTGTATCTGATTCGTGTGTCTCGTCATAATTCAATTATTTATTTGGTTTAAAATATGATATAATCATGCTTAAAATAAAAGTTTTATTAGTTTCTTTATTTTGAAAGTACAATGCGATTAATTTAACAATGTATGACATAACGACAAACTTCAGAGCGCATGCGGTACAAAACGACGTATTTTAGGCCGTATTCAGTGCTCTTCTGACGGTCAGTACTAGAGAATTCGATCCCGGCCCTTATTTCTGATCCCGGGATTTCGGGAATCGGGATTACACTTAGGCAATCCCGGGATCCCGGGATTATTTCGGGATTGAAGATTAAAAATTAAAATTTTCGATTTCGTCAAAAATCGACGTACTTTAATCAAAATTTTAACGAAAACCAACATATTTTACGTTACAATACACACCTAGCCAATCTAATCACTAACTAATCAAAGTTAGAGTCAAATTAAGTTTAGTTTGACACTTTTTATTCCGTACCAATTAAACGGAAAAAAACACGTTTTTTGTATGGGAGACCCCCTTAAATATTTATTTTATTCTGTTTCTAGTATTTGCTGTTATAGTGGCAATAGAAATACATCATCTATATAAATACATATTTTTCAAAAGTGAATAAGATTTTCATTTAAACTTCAATAAATTGGAAAAAAAAATTTACAAACTATGCAAATAAAGATAATTGACAAAACCTCTCTTAACGTCGACCAAATAGACGGATTTCATGTAAAAACCTAGTTAGTATCTAGATAGTAAAGTAGTTTCTTAGCAAAAACTGATTTAAAATAATATTCAAAATGTCTCATTATTTTCTAAATAAACTTGAAGAAAGTTCATACATTTTTGTTCAGTAGCAGTAACACTGAAGTGTATCACCACATAACCCAGTGAGAGTCTCTTGTTTTCTTTTTAGTTCAAAATAAAAAAAAGTTTTATTCCAAGAAACCATCGCAAACCCGCTGGATTAATTTGTGTTGCTTGCCTGGAATGCTGCTTGAATGAAATACGGGTTTTCTTGTATTTTATATGATAAATGATAGGATTGAGAGCACTGGCACTGAGCGTTTAGCATCACGCACTATATTTTGCAACCATTTTTAAATTAATTAACCAATCCCGAAAATCCCGGGATCATGAAAACTCCATCCCGAAAATTTCGGAATTGAAAAACGGTTGGGATCCCGGGATCAAATCCTCCAGTCAGGACTGACGGATAGTGTGCACATACGCGTTGCGATGCGTATGCGGGCTGTTGCGAACGTGGTAAGTGCTGCTCTGAATGCACGTATGGTTTCTATGGCGATAGCTACAGCAGTCGATCCTGACCGAGCACTGAATACGGCCTAAATCTGTAGATTTTTCTCTTTTCCATACATTCTCGAGTGTAGTTGGAGCGGATCACTGTATATTGTCAATTTAATCGCATTGTATGTATAATGGCCTTATTTTCTATGGTTAATCTATTTGTTATAGTTATAATGGAAGGGCAACCGCCGCGTCTCCCGCCACCGGCTCCAAAGCCGCCCACAACAAGGAACTGAGGAATCTTCTGGAAGAGTTCTGCGTTTTATAAACGGTCAGACAACCAACCATACGAGAACACTTCTCCACTCATATTAAGGTTGCCACCCACTATTAAAGACAAACGACATTAAGAACTTATTTGTTAAATAGTTAACCTTTTTCTGTCTTTACAAATTGTTTGTAAGTCTGCATTGACTTTTTATATAAATATTGTTTGATGGCGGCAACCCACTAACGAAGTTACATACATACATATATTATAAAAATTTACATAAACTATTTCGAAACGAAATTTATCTTTGACAATTTTTAATTTTCGAAAATTAACATATTTTTGTACATTTGTTTTAGTAACTTTGATTTTTCGTCAATACTGTCAGTATTTTGTTGTCCACTTCACGATTAGGTAGAGTAGTTAGATAAATTATTATTTATTTATTGTAGCGTAGCCATAAAACTTGATTAGATACGCTGTTATTTATTTAATTAGTCAAAGCAATATAACATATTTTCACTTAATTTTTATAAGAGCTCCAATGTGCATATTGATCGATACAATAAACGACATATTAAACGTTGATCGTAAATGAGTGTTTAAGAACGATTCTTATTTTTATTATGTACAGAAATCTGTTGTGAACATTTTATTTTTTATATAGATTTTTTAGTAAATCAAATATATTATTGTCGTCGACAAGTTAAAGTTAATGCGTTCCTTTTACTAGTCCGACATATATAAATTGTTCGTAATTCATAGGGTTATCAAGCGATCGCAAGCGGCGGGATTCCGTGAGTAATGTCTTGTGATCAATATTACGTATACAATACATAATATTGTCTATTTGTTAAACAGAGTAACTTAAAGTCTTTCGCACCGCCTTTTATTGTGCAGCCTCAATTCTTTACAGTAACTCGTTTAACGATATTGTATGAGATATTATTAGATAGATAGCTATTATAACGTAGCACTAGTTTTGAGTAAACTACACCCTAGTACATATTATTATGTAAATTGTAACATTACTTCTTTATGTTTTGCAACCGGCTGGACCCTCGGCATCGGCTGAAGTTAAAGTATTGCATAAAATTTGCTTTCTCAAAATAGCGTATTAGATATTTCTCAAGACTAAAAAATTAGTCACATTTGTGGTGGCTTTAGCTAAAAATTATGCCACCATAATAATATAATGTATGTCTGTACATTTCATGTGATACTTTAATAACGGCATAGGTTTAGTTCGCTCATAGTTACCGTCGTTAAGAACGACTATTGTAAGGAGTAACACCAACGCTGATGCTTGGTATAAACCAACGCGTATTATTCTCTTCACCTAATCTGTACGTAGGATTAAATTGAAGCAGTTATCGTAAATTTATTGTTGACGTATAACTACTTTGTGAAATTGTAAAGTTAGTATATAAAATGATCAATGTTTCTGAATCTTAGCTTTCTAACACTATACGCATGTATTAAATGCACCGTTTTATTATTTAATTGGATAATTTGTATCTATTTTGAATTTCGCTCAGGACGTTTGGTGATCGGAATGTTTGAATGTGATGATTGTTTGGAAGAAATTACCTGAGCTCTTTTATTGCTGTTAGTTTCAAACTAGTTATATAAAATAAATAATATGAAACAATAACTTTCTTTGATTTAGAGTCCCTCCAGTTTACGACATCCCATTTTTCTGACCAGTGTGAGTTGCACCAAAACGCTATCAAAGAAGTTATCGTCAAATGATAATGCTACCTATTGTTCACGCCAAACTTGTCAAGGGACATCATGCTGGCTGGCAACCTCTTTTTTTGGCTAACCTATGCTTAACCGGTACTTTAACAAGCTTGTTATCGTTAAAGTTAGGTGGTGCAACGTGCAACTCCGCAAACTACAGACCAAACTATCGGCCGATAGTTGGAATCAGTATGAAGAAGTATGCTAGTTAAGTTTTTAAGTTTTATTTTTTATTTATTCAATCAAAAACAATTACATTACATTTTACTTTACAAAATTTACACAGATTTTACAGTTTGAGTGCGCACACTACAACGATTTGGTATCGGCCGTGTACGGTCTATACAACCGCACAATTGCGTCATCGCCGATTCAGCACTTTACTGCACTACAATGTAATTTTAATATAATATTTTTAGTACGCATTCGATCGCCCCGATGTTTACTCCTATCATATCATTTAGCATAAAATATCAATCAAATTAAATTCGTGACTTTCATCAAAACTTCTTATCATTTCTTATCAATTTAAACATTGTACGGCAGCAGCTCGTACATGTTTATGGTCCTTCGAGCATTTTGATCTGGCGCGCGGGAAGGTCAAAAAAGCGGGACCACGTGTATCGGCAACGTGACATCGTGAACAGTTCGTGTGCACGCGGAACCTGTGACTTTCCGTTCGTTCATCAAACTTTATATCAAGAATCAATCAGCAATCAGCAGTGCCCTCGTGTTTTTGAGTCCTAAGTGTGGTAGCGAATCGGTCGAACCGGCCTCCCACCAGCGGGTCTCACCGGTGAGATTGAGACAGGCGCACATACCGCACCGCGGACTCTCAAGCACGTGGCACGAACACGTGACGCACAAGCGCATAGCAACAGCAACTAGATATCAGTTCTATCAAACTCCAACTCTTCAACCATGGAAGATTTACTATCAGTTCAGAATCAGCTCATGGATGCCATGAGGCAACTTATCACCAACTTCAAGAAGGACGGTCCGGAACGAAAAACCCCTTCTTATCTCAAGAGACGCTTGGAAGCTCTAGATCAGTATTGGAGGGAATTCCAAGAAAATCACATCAAGTTGTGTGAATGTGAGAACCGTGACTACACGTATTTCTCTGAAAAGCACTACGAAAAGGCGTTGGACTTTTATACAGAGAGCCGACGAATCATTCAAAAGCATATGGATCAAGACCCCAAACTAGTGCTCAGACCAGCTACTCCATTAGGTGGCATGGACTGGCAGCAAGCAGAGAGGCGACAATCACCTTTACCGGCTGCGGGAACCCCAACGGAACAGCAGCCATCTCGATCTGAAAATCAAAGCAATTTTTTTCCATCGTCATCTATCAAGGTCGACAGAGGAAACCCTAGCAAACTCGACGAGATGTACCGTAAGCAGAAAAGTAACATTAAAGCCCTTGAAAGAGCTTTAAACAATATCAATTTAGAAACACTTACCGAGAAGTGGGAATTCGATGACTCTTTGCGCACAGTTCAAGGTCGTTGGAACGCTGTGGATTCCTTACATTGGGAGATCGACAGTGAACTCACCACGGAAGATGTACATTACGAAAATACCTACTACACTTTTGAAGATCGGTATAATCAAATTAAAAAATCTATCAACAGCAAAATGTGGGCTGTTTCTCATCAAGAGCAGTGTACACCGAAAATGGAGATCCCGTTTTTCAGTGGAAGTTACCAGCAATGGACATGTTTCAAGGACTTATTTACAGAGTCAATTCATAAGAGCAGAACAATATCAGATGCACAAAAAATGCAATACCTAAAAAGTAAGGTCAGAGCAGAAGCAGAAAGGTTAATCCAGCACCTACCAATTAGTTCTGAAAATTATAGAACATGTTGGGACATCCTCAACCACCGCTTTAACAACAAGCGCATGATTTTTACCTCTCACATGAATGTCCTTCTTGGCTTACCTGTCATTCATCAGCAATCAGCATTCGCACTCAAAAAACTCCATGACACCGCTAAGGAATGCCTACACGCTATCAAGAACTTAGACGTCAACATTTCAACTTGGGATCCGCTCATAGTTCATCTTTTAATTCAAAAAGTGGATACCGAAACACACAATGATTATTTTGAATATCTTGAAGATCCAAGAGAGCTACCTACCTTATCAGATTTTTTGACATTCCTGGAAATAAGATTTACAGCATTAGAATCATCTCGACGCAAGCCAGATGCGCCAAAAACCAATCAGCCAAATCAGTTTTACGACTCTAAAAAATCAATGAATATCAAGACAAATCCAGGAACATCAAATAGAGCATTTATAAATTATACAAATGCGAAAACATTTCAATCAATGTCACGTAACAAGACACCGTGCCCTTTGTGCAATGAACAACACGGTATTTATCATTGTAAATCATTTCTAGAACAATCGCCGGAAGCAAAACGAAAGACAGTATCAAAACTGAGTTTATGCGAAAACTGCCTTTATGATCACTACGGCAAGGAATGTATTTCAGAGAAAAGATGTGCTCACTGCAAAAAGAATCATAATACTTTGCTACACGAGTCATACGTATCAAATAACCGAGCGAACCAGCAAGCAAGTAACGAAAAGCTTAGTTTACAAAAACATGAAATAAAAGACTTTTAACGGATACTAGCGCGGTTTTATTGAAAGTACTTTGGTAATTAGTTTGTATTTGGTTTGATTTTTGATTTTCCCGACGTTTCGGCACCTTTGCAGCTGCCGTGGTCACGGGGGACTGAAGCTACTCGTGAGCCTACCCTCAAGCGATGAATTTTTTGAGACGTTCAGAAATTAATATTTTACAAAAATTTTTATCTTTTTAATTGGTTTAAGTTGATTTTGTGATTTAATTAATGCTAAAGAGAGAGAATCTACTGAAACTACCACCATTTCACAAAATTGGGAGGCCTCTCCAAGAAAGAAATGGCGAAATAAAACTTGGAGAGGAAAGCCGACCTCCGTCTTTTATATTTATTAATTTATTTGCAAAAGGAACTAACCGTATCATTAGATCTTACAGTGTGTGTATGGGGCTTTAGCTTGTGAATGATGGGGTCCCAAGCTGGTGGAATTTTCCAACCATCATCTCTATTGAAATTAGGATATTTATTTATTTCGATAGCCTCGCGGAGCATTCTAGGAATAAATCTACGTTCCTTAGCAAGGATTTGGGGTTTGTCAAATCTAATGTAATGGTTGGGCCCCTCAAAGGCGTGATCACACACTGCAGACTTGTTATCGCGCCTATGTTTCATGTCAGCTACATGCTCTTTAACGCGGGTCCCTATACTTCTCTTTGTTTGCCCGATGTAGGAGAGCCCACAGTCACAATCTAGTTTGTAGACGCCTGCGGCTTGAAGGGGGATGTTACACTTGACAGGTCGTAAGAATTGGTTGATCTTCTTCGGCGGCTTGAAGTAAGTTTTGATTGATGCTCGCTTCAGAATGTTTCCAATCTTGTCAGTGACACCCTTCAAATAAGGTAGGATGGCAGGTTGACGTTCTACTGTGGCTGGTTTGTCGCGTTTTCTGTGACGAAGGCGTGGTACTTGCAACTTGTTTTTACGCAGTACTTGTTTGACGTGCTGAAGCTCAGCCGTCAGGTGTTGTTTGTCACAGATGCCACGGGCTCTCTGAAACAAAGATTTTCCTACGGTAGCTAACTGTATAGGATGATGGTGAGAGTCACCATTGAGGTATCTGTCTGTATGGGTTGCTTTACGATACACTGTATGGCTCAAGGTTTGGTTCGGATTCCTGATAATGAGAATGTCTAGGAAAGCTAGTTTATTATCTGCCTCTAACTCCATAGTAAATTGTATGTTGGGGTTTATGGAGTTAAGATGGTTAAGAAAAGCAGGGACACTGTCTCTAGGTAGTATTGTGAAAGTGTCATCTACGTACCGTTTGTAGAACCGGGGAGTCACATGTTTCGCAAGAATGTGTTGCCGAAATTTTGCTGGCAACAGCACAAATCAAGGTCCAGGCGGCGGATGGAAATCTTATCACTATGCGTGTTTTGATCGACCAAGGATCACAGATATCGCTGATCACAGAAAACGCCGCACAGAGACTTGCCTTACCGAGACAACGTTACAAGGGAGTTATTTTCGGAATCGGTACAACAGAAAATAACTGTAAAGAAGTCATCAATATCACAGCATCCTCGATTCATACTGATTATAGTTTCAATACTGACGTTATCATCATGAAAAGCCTAGTAAACAACTTACCGAATCGCACCTTCAGCAAACCGACCTGGGATCACCTGGAAAGTATTCAATTAGCAGACCCTGAATTCAATATCAGCCGTCCTATAGATATCCTGCTAGGCGCAGATATCTACTCAAACATCATTTTGAGCGGAATCATAAGACAAGATGAAAACCAACCGATAGCGCAACAGTCCCGCCTTGGTTGGATCATATGTGGAAACTTGAAACCATCATATCAATGTAATGTTGTTCAACATAATTTGCAGGACATCTCGAGGTTTTGGGCCATAGAAGATATAGCAGACAGCTCTATAGACATGTCATCAGAAGATTGTCACTGTCTACAGCAATATGAAGCAGAAACCAAACGACTAAGTGATGGTCGATATGTCGTTCGGCTACCTGTAAAACCTGAGATCGAGCAAAATTTGGGTGAATCAAAACAGGAAGCCGTAGCTCAATTATATCAAGTAGAGCGAAAATTTGCCAAAAATGAAAATATAGCAGAATCATACAAATCATTTATGAAAGAGTATATCGATTTGGAGCACATGCATCAAAGTACTCGTAACAGCAATACGAGACCATGTTATTATCTACCGTATCACTGTGTGCTACGAGACGACTCTACGACTACGAAGCTACGTATCGTATTCAATGCGTCATCAAGGACGTCGACCGGCTACAGCTTAAACGACTTGATATTCCCTGAAGCAGCAAAAATTTTAGAGCAAGAAATTTACATGGACGACGTTTTGAGTATTACACACAGCATTCCTTCAGCAATCAAAATTCAGCAATATCTTACCAATTTACTAAAAGCAGGAGGGTTTAATCTACGAAAGTGGAACTCGAATAGCAAAGAATTACTAGAAAAAGTTAGTTCAGACAGCAACAATCAAAATGATCAATCTTATCAGAGATCAATTTTATCAGAGATCTCAAGCATTTTCGATCAGTTAGGCTGGCTTTGTCCTATTACAACAAAGCTTAAGTTGCTATTTCAATCAGTATGGCAACAAGAACTAAAATGGGACGACCAACTTCCTCAAAACATCGCTCAAGAGTGGTCAACTATCAAACTTGACCTTGAAGACATCAACAAAATACAAGTACCTAGATGGTTGAAAAATCAAGGACAAAATGACATCGAACTTCACGGGTTCTGTGACTCGTCGGAGCAGCGCGCGTATGCGTGTGTCATCGATTGCAAGGTCAAAAGCAAAAATCAGGATCAATCAGCATCAGTAGTGATGGTAGCAGCCAAATCAAGACTAGTTCCATCATCCAAATACGTATCAGCATGGCTACATTGGCTACCTACCTACAAGAAGGACGACACTAAAATAAGCTACAGTACATATCAAGAGCTTAGACAATCATCTCAAACAAACGTCACCGCTCGACGTCACGATCATGACGTAATCGGCGAGTTGATAAGCAAAAACAGCTGTCTGACCCTAGTGACGCGTATACTTGCGTGGGTATTGCGCGCAGGATCACGTTACAATAGCAAACAGCAGCACCTAACCGCACCTGAAATCAGAAAAGCAACAAACATTATCATAAAATATATACAGCAAAAAGAATATCAAAAAGAAATACTTACCATCAAACAAAAGGGAGTTGTTCAGCATGACAGCAAACTTTTATCACTTAACACATTTCTCGATGACGATGTTCTTCCGAGAGTGGGTGGAAGAATTCAGCACGCCAATATTGACGAAAACAAGAAGCATCCTCTTATATTGTCGCATTGCAGAAAAAAATGGCAGCAAAAGCACGAAAACCCGCAAATCAAAGACATAATCAGCATCAATGACGCCAATTTACCTCCCGGCAAGGATGGCTTCGTTCGGGTGGTATCAATCAAAACAAAGAATGGGCTTATCAAGAGACGTATTACAAAAATATCAACATTAGTATCAAGAACGAGCACAAACCAACCAAGTACAAGCACCAACAACTCGGATGCCGCTGACAAAATCAAATCAAGAAAAACAAGAGGCAAGACGGCATGTTACTTTATCACGTTAGCTATCATGCTGCTGCTCACCATGTTATCGCCCGCCCAGTGTGAATACAACCTATTGAACCTAAAAGGCAATCAGAGCATTTATTTGGATAAATTATCAAATATGCACCTTATCAGAGATCAATGGAAACTAATCGTATATTACGATATGGAGCCATATTGGCAAGGGTTGACCTTGGTGGATAAATACTACAAAAACCTTGAGAACATATGTTCGTCTACAGCGAAACAATCAAAGTGTGAAGTCTTATTACATCAAATACGTCACGAAGCTACCGAACTCGAGTACTACAACAACATTTTACTCGGTCAGCAAAATACACGCGCGGGACGCAAGCGACGCGGCCTTATCAACGGGGTCGGATATCTTGCGCGAAGTCTGTTCGGGATACTCGACGAGGAGTTCGCACTAAAATACGAAACTGATATCGATCTGATCAAGGAAAATCAAAAGCACCTCGCCCTCCTATGGAAAAATCAAACATCCGTAGTCGAGGCCGAGTACAACTTGTTAAAAAGAGTAGAAGAATCAATGTACAAACAGCAAGAAGTATTTAATCAGCACATATCAGAACTAGAAAAAGCAACCAATACATTGGCCAAGGAAGTGAGAGATGTGGAGATCATCAATGAATTTATGTTATCAACTTTAATCACGAACAGCATTCTCACAAACCTGAAAAATATACAAGAAACATTATTGGATACGATAAGCAACATACAGTACGAAAAATTTAATATTCACATATTAACACCGGATCAATTACGTCAAGAGTTGAATATTATTTCTGGCCAGCTAGAAAAACAGTTGTCTCTTCCGATAGACAACATTCAAACAAATTTACCCAGCATATATCACTTACTCAAGGTCAAGGCAAGAATGACAAGCAAATATTTCATTTTTGAAATACAAATCCCTTTAGTCAGCAGGGACAGTTACGAGATATATAGACTTATCGCTGTGCCACAACAAGTTGGGAGACAAATGATCAGTATCAAACCCACAGCCGATCACATAGCAATCAGCATACTCAAGGATTCGTATATTCCCTTATCAGAAGGTGAAGTCCAAAGATGCACATCATACGACTCAGATACTCACCTCTGCCCACTTCAAAAACCAATTTTCCACATGAAATCAGACGATCATTTGTGTATCAAAAATCAAAACACAAATGAATGCGAAGTGGACACTCAACCTTGTAAAAATAATTGGATTGAACTCTACAAAATAAACACATATTTATATTTTTGTTGCGAGCAATGCACGATAAGAATAATATGCGAGCATCAAGTTTCAGCAAAGCAACTCAGCAAGGCCGGCATTATCACTCTCGGCGACGGCTGTACTATCAAGGACGAGAACATCACTATATTGGCACACAAACAACAGATGACTAATTTCAAAGTGAAGCCCAACCTTGAAGAAATAAACATTGCTCCTATCAATGACGTCATCAACATAACCATCCCTATCAAAGTAATTGAGAAAACGGAGAAAACTGAGCATGACCATTTTCAAGAACGTCTTCTCCACGTCGGTCGAGAAATCGATAAGATGAAAAATAGCGACCCCAATATTGGATTATCAGATTCAATTTCACATCATGACATACATCAGTATGCAGTCATATATACGATTTTGGGAGCCGCTATCTTGGTGGCCGTTCTGTATGGGGGACGGCGTCTACGACGAAGGTGTTCAGCAAGACTACCTCCAGCACCTTTAAGCGAGCGCTCACTGGGTTTAAGCGCTCATTACACAAACAATAAACCGAGAATCGAACTGGTAAGAGATTATCAACCAACGCAACGGCAGGAGTCCATTCGCAACAATGTAGCCGCTACGGCAAGCAGCAGCGTTACGAGTGCACGCGTACTTGATAAGGCGACGTCACCACACACATGCAAGCGCTTCAGTGAATGTGAATAGTGTTAGTGATTGTGTGACATATTTAATCATTCATTTTATAAGCATAGAGACTCTAAGCATGAGATTTTTAAGTTTTTGTGTTTTATTGAGCATTTATACATTTTACGTCTTTGTTTACATTTTTAAATTTTTTTGTTTTATCATGTCTTCTTCTCGCGCCCGCAACATGTACGGTCTATACAACCGCACAATTGCGTCATCGCCGATTCAGCACTTTACTGCACTACAATGTAATTTTAATATAATATTTTTAGTACGCATTCGATCGCCCCGATGTTTACTCCTATCATATCATTTAGCATAAAATATCAATCAAATTAAATTCGTGACTTTCATCAAAACTTCTTATCATTTCTTATCAATTTAAACATTGTACGGCAGCAGCTCGTACAGGCCGATTCTTCATACAAAACCAACTATCGGCCGTCTCGCCCGATATAAAGTCTGTAGCCTTCGGGTACGCTTATTTAGCATTTATCAAGTATTTAAGGAAATGTTATATTCTATATGAGCATTACAAGAGTTAGATGTTCCTTTGTTATTTTAATAGAAAGAGCGATACAGCCATTGAATGACACTATCACAGATTGTGCGGAAGAATCGCACGCACATACAAAACGTATCTAATGAAAAGCGCAATAGATCAGGCGCCCTTGACGGCTGCCGCCGCCGGGTCACCGCACACTTGGAGCACTTTCAAGATTCTTATCAGTCTCATTTCAGCTCACAAAGCGATCCGGGCGTCCTATTTATAAACCGCTTGGCTAGCGTCGAGAGAAGACCACACGAAAAGGTGCGAAGATTAAAGATCGTATCGGTCACAAGTGCGTTTTACACGTCACGGGAGACACTTCAAAGACGCGCCTTGTATAAAGCTGCGTATTGTACGCTGTTTATCCAATGCGCTTTTATAAACAGTCGTACCACATTGGGGCTGTGTAAACGTTTAAGAATACACGGTATTTATGATATTTTAAACGGCTTTATGATATCTTAAACGGGTCCATGCAGCGATTGTGTTTAATGAGATCGTGTAAAAGGGCATTAAACATAAAACATTTTTGTTTGATACAGTCACCCACCCCTATATTATTAGGTAATAGGCAATTTTGTTATTTTATTAATTTTGGACAATATAATAAAAATTGTATCATATTATATTTGAGCAGGTCCATATTAATTTCAACCGACTAAAAATAATTTCATTCAATTTCGATCGAGCTTATATAATTACTAGCTTCCGCCCGCGACTTCGTCTGCGTGGAAAAGTTTTTTGCTATCCCTCGGGAACTATACTTTTTTTCGGGATGAAAAGTACCCTATGTCCTTTTCTAGACCCCTGACAACGTGTATGCAAAATTTCATAACGATCGGTTCAGTAGTTAGGACGTGAAGGCGTAACAAACAAACAAACAAACGGACTTTTGCATTTATAATATTAGTAAGGATTGTAAAGGGTGTTTTTTTTTCGAATTTAGCCGGTTCGTTTCCTGGGTGTGGGCATAGTATTTTTTTAAATCTTTGAATGTAGATTTGGTTCTTTTCAAAAATAAAGGATTTTTTCCCTTGAGTGAAAATTGCTATCTCCATTTTTTAGAGTACTTTCCCTCCAGGGGCTCTACCGCCTAACTACATTGATATGAAGTTCATGTAAATGTTGATACTCAAAGTCCCTATTCTTATGTCTTTTTTGTGGTTTTGTTTCTTTTTTGCAACGAAGGTCGTGTCGTTATTACGGGCGTCGTTGAAAAGAACAATCATCATCATCATCATATCAGCCGCACGACACCCACTGCTGGGTATAGGCCGACACCCACTGCTGGGTATAAGCCTAAGGATCTCAACGACGATCGGTCCTGCGCTGCCTGCATCCATTGGCTTCCCGCGACCTTTACCTGGGGGTCTATTGCCCAAGTGTCGTCGACTTCGCCGTCGGCTTCATTTGACAGATGGATGAAATACATTGCTACTTTTTTTTGGTACATAAAAAACTTACCAAAGAAAAGCAGCAATGTATCACAACCATCTGTCAAATGAAGCCGACGGCGAAGTCGACGACACTTGGGCAATAGACCCCCAGATCGTCGGTCCACCTTGTCGGGGGCCTACCCACGGAGCGTCGTCCGGTGCGCGGTCGCCATTCCAGAACCTTTCCGCCCCAACGGCCATCGGTTCTTCTCGCTATGTGTCCTGCCCATTGCCACTTCAGCTGAGCAATCCTTCGAGCGATGTCGGTTACCTTGGTTCTCCTGCGGATCTGCTCGTTTCGAAAAGAACAATAAAGACATCAAAAAACCTTAGACAGGTATCGATCAACATTCAGATGAACTTCTTATGTTCTTACGCAGTAGGGGGGCAGGTGGCATTAAAAATTCACTGTATTTACTATTCATTACCTATCTATATTATGTGTCATCCATAACACATACATAATGAATAGTATTATCATAAGTTTCTACCTAGTATAGTATTATATTATCTGTGGTTTCTACTAAGAATTAGGCGCTACACCTGCCGCGCAATATGAGTATTTTTTACACGACTGCCCAAAGCAAAAAGAGTGTATTTTTCAATGGATGAACCCAAAATGGGATAACCGTTTCGTCGGACCATCAAACTGAACAACTTTTAATACAGGGCCAACTACGAAATCGCGAGAAAAAAACAGCGGTTTGGGGCCGTTCTAGTATTACGTAAGCACTGTGGGGGGGTCTTTGTTTTGCTTATTTTGGATGACATGGGGGGTAGGGGAGTCTAGATGATGATTACGTCATCGGTAGTTATATTTACTTTTTTACACGAATGGAAACCCTCATTGTCATTCGGGGATTCCCGCAAATAATGCATACGTTTTCTTATTTTTTAAATTATAATTATAATAGATAAAAATACATTTAGAATTGAAAAATGTTTACGTAAGCATGGGGGGGGGGGGGGGGGGGGTAAGAGCTTTGCTTATTTTTGCTGACAAGGGGTATGGGGGGGTAAATAATTGTAATAAATCTGCTTACGTAATATTTGAACGGCCCCTTTCATACATTTTGATATTTTCGTTATTAATTTTTGTATGAAACAGCTAATTTTTTTCGCTAGAGTTGGTCCCATAGTAGGTTAAAGTTGTTCAGTTTGATGGTTCGAAGAAACGGTTTTCCCATTTTGGGAACACGTGTGTACATGATCGAAGTTTAAAAATTATCTAAGCTTTACAGCAAAAACAAGTTAGCAATATTCAAATTATAAATCGTAAATCCCGGTTTCATCTCACTGGGTCTTAGAGGACGCTAAACGTTCGGCAAAGAGATTTCGCTCTAAACTAAAATGTCATCCTTGAGGACTTGCAATCCGCGGAGTAGAGCACTTTGTTGTGTTGCGAAGGCTCAGTCCTTTGTTTCAACCCCCAGCTTAATACTTTGTAATGGTGGGACAATTCTGTGTGTCTTGCGGTGACGAGAGGGCTCTTACATTTACTTTTGTATGTACACGCTTAGGAAGCACTTTGTGCGTGGTTTTTTAATGGGGTGATATATGGTTTAACTTTTGGGATTGAGAATTATCTCATATTTAGTAACCATTAGGTTACTAAATAAAATTACAATATAAATGCATCTTAAAATGAATTTAAATACCATTTTTTTATTAATATATTGGGTTTTACACTAAAAAATATATATTGTGTTTTACAATCGTGTTCGCCTTTTTTGTATTAGTGAATGACACTGCCTAAATATTTTCGTCACCATTTCTTCACAGGTTTTTCACTGGTTGTCTTATACTTACCTAGTTGTCTTACACGGCCGAATTCATATTAAACGGGAAGCAAAGCAACTAAAGCTAGCAGCAATAAAGTTTATATATATTTTCGTTATAACGATGTCATATTTAGGCACCTCACGCAATGTTACTTTTTTACAGTAAAAAATTTTTTATTGCCTTTTGATATTGCTTTTAGCTATACCGATATGTTCGCCATAAGTTTATTAACTTGGTAAAGTTAGTTCATTACTACCCGGTTTCATTTCCTGCCTGCCTGCCGATATGCACGAAAATATTAATGTTCGAACTAACCTTTGTGTAACAGATAAAGGTAGTTTCTTTTAAATTAAATTAGACCGGCCAAGTGCGAGTCGGACACGCGCACGACGGGGTTTCGTAGCAAAAAACGGCAAAAAAAAAACACGTTTGTTGTATGGGAGCCCTTAAATATTTATTTTATTCTGTTTATAGTATTTGTTGTTATAGCGGCAACACATCGGAATCGGACACAGCGGAAATACATCATCTGTGAAAATTTCAACTGTCTAGCTATCACGGTTCATGAGATACAGCCTCGTGACAGACAGACTGACAGCGGAGTTTCAGTAATAGGGTCTCGTTTTTACGTTTTTTTTGGTACGGAACCCTAAAAATGGTATTAACATGTGGCTTTTCCTGTAAGCATGATAAACACAAACAAACATTTTAAAATACTTTGTTTTTATTATTTTCCTAAAATCAGATTTTCTCTAAAACGCTTACGAAACCCGAAACGGTATTATAACATGATGTTTTCTAAAAGCTGGTGGTAGGCAACCTGAATGAAAAGTATAAAAACAAGAATAAAATAATACCTATGTCTCTTTACTGTCGTAAGTTGGATTAACCTTTCTCAAGAGATATACTTATATTTATACCCCATAGTTCTATTGAAAACTTCACGCGTCTCGCTCTCAACGGAACAGATTCTTATTTTTAACTTAGGGTCAAGGTTCCTGATAAAATAAATATCAGTCACGGCATTCCGTACTGTGTATTCTGTATTTCTAACTCAGTGATTGCCAACGTAATTGACCAGGGACCACTTAGATTTTTTTGTGGTTAGCAGAGACCATAAAGTACCTATAAGTACAAGAAAAATAAGCATAAGTACTTATTTATAAACTTTGATTAAAAAATTAATAGAAGACATAACATTGTTTGCATCAAGTTGGTTTCTGAGCTTGCATCTTGTGATGTTCGGTAATTTTCTCTTATTGGACTTGTTGGGCAAAAAACATCGTGTGTAGCGACACAGTTGTAAATGTAATGTGTAAAATATCCGTAGCCGTAGTGGCCGTAGCGTCGTAGCGTAGCCATATAAACTAGTCGACTTTACTTTTGACTGTTTAGTATTCAGTCATCAGTCGCATCCCTAAATTAAATATTATCTACCTCAGAAGGATAATTAATAAACTAAACACGTTTACCGTATATTGCTACTATGAACTTTTTTAATTCATTCAATAAATGAATGAATGTTAAGTGACGATAAGGCCGAGGGAGGAAGCGCATAGACCTGGAATCCTCATCACTGAGGAACTGACTATCTTACCTCTAACTGCCGGAACACAACAATGGAGGACTTGAGATAAGCCCTACCACCAACCAAACCGAGTACAAAACATCTACTAAAATAAAAGAACTACCGTAAATGAAAATGCGAGGTCGCGAACCATATTTTGGCTTTTACAGACCCCCGATGGTCTGCGTACCATAGGTTGGGAACCATTGTTTTTACTGAAAAGCTACACAAAGGTGTTTCTTGGGAGTTAGGCACTCTATCATGTTTTGTCGGCACTGACGTTAAAGCGTTTGCCCAGACAAGGTTGCGTGCCTGCGTGTTGTTTCTACTTAAGTAGATAAAATCTTTAATCTTCACACTGTTTGTGCTATAAAAGTTACTGCACGGATACATTGGCGGTGATAAGAGGCGGCGAAACTTCTTTATTAGTTTTATGGACACTGTGCTGACCCCATAGAAGTTAATTACGTAATTACACTCATTTACTTTTTGAACTAAATAGCTTTTGTTTTTTTACAAAGTTTGGATTATACCTTACCTACTATACGAGTAATTAAGTTATGGGTTTCCTGGTTGATAAAGTAGATTTTTGGGTATCAACATTTTTTACACGACTGCCCAAAAAGGAGTGTATATGTGTTTAGGGTTCATGTATGTATGTGGGTATGTGAGTTTCTTTATTCCACCATAACTTCTAAATGCCTGAACTGATTTGGATGTATCGTTAGAATCCTTACAGCATCCCGAGTGACACTAATGTTATTTTTTTTTAGAAAAAATCTATATGACGACTGTACGATGACATTTTCAAATGTGAAAAAAAAATTCTTCTATTATTACAATATGGGCATCAAATAAGAGGCCTTGATGAGCACATTCCTATATAATATGTCACTAAAATGTGTGAAATAAAAATAAAAAAAATAAAAACACGACTGCCCTACCAAAAACGAACTTAAAAGTTAAACAACAAGTATCATTGCAGTCGGGGGACCTCTTTGATCAAAAATTGGTCCCCCCCCGACTGCAATGACACTTGTTGTTTAACTTTTTAGATCATTTTTGGCAGGGCAGTCGTGTTTTTAATATTTTTTTATTAAAAATTATTTAGCTTAACCGTTTTACAAAAAGTACAATATAATATAGGTAACACCAATACAATTAAAAAAAAGTTAAACTTAGTCGAAATGGTCTCTAGCCTCAGCTATTGCCATAGTCTGTGTGACACTGATTTTCAGTTGGGGCCAAACATTTTTATAGCGCCGACCCTCGCCAAACAATGCAATATATAATAAATTTATGTAAACTTTTTAAAGCTGACAATTAAAAAAAATGTTACCAATACTATTTTTTCAGATCAAAGGGGAGCTGTTACCTACTGACTAGGATGTAATACGTGTTCGATATAAAAAATAATCCTACTTGTTTTAAAATGCAATGCAGGCAAGTCGCATTCATTCCGCTGGGTTTGGCACACCTTTTTAGGGTTCCGTACCAAAAGGGTAAAAACGGGACCCTATTACTAAGACTCCGCTGTTCATCTGTCTGTCTGTCACCAGCCTGTATCTCATGACCCATGATAGCTAGACAGTTGAAATTTTCACAGATGGTATATTTCTGTTGCCGCTATAACAACAAATTACTAAAAACAGAATAAAATAAATATTTAAGGGGGGCTCCCATACAACAAACGTGTTTTTTTTTTTTTGCTGTTTTTTGGTACGGAACCCTTCATGCGTGAGTCCGACTCGCACTTGGCCGGTTTTTCTATACAAGCAAGCGTTACGTACGGTTGAAATCACAATGTAATACCGCGTTGTTGTGTTCTTTTATGAAACTAGACGCCTTTGTGGGCCCATGATACATAATTAATCGCTTTTATGTTGAGAACATGCGGGCGAAACTGTAAGGTGCATTGCTTCTAAGTCTAATTCAGATTAAAGGATGAAAATAACAGTGAGGTAGCATTAAGGGGTACACAGGACAATCTCTTACCTTTGTAAGGTACTAAGTATACCTACGAGTACCTAACCTTTTTTACCTATCATTCCTTTTGGGGGTGGTGGTGAAATAAGGGGTAGGTACGCGAGCTTGAGGTCTTTCTTGTAGGGGTACGTAATAAAAATTAGGAACCAATGTTCTTTACTAATGCTGCGACGCGTCGAGCAGTCGTATTTAACTTCAACCTGTTTTTTAATGTGCAGTTTCGTTGCTAGAATCATAGAACTAGGTACCTACCTAAGGAAGGCGTGAAATACATAGAAGCGATGCGGCGAAGATAAGGCGCAGATAAAGGTGCGTCCAGATATGTTGTTTTGCCCGTACCGTACCTCCGTTCCGATCGGCGTCGCGATCAAAGAACGCTAGTCTGGACGCATGTTCGGAACGGTGCGGAGGTACGCCGTTCCGTTCGCCGAACAGGTACGCCCCAATCCACCTCGAATCTCTCGCTCTTTTGCCCGTACCTGTATCTCTCGCTCTTGAGCGTCGCGAACAAAGAACGCTAGTCTGGACGCATGTTCGGAACGGTGCGGAGGTACGCCGTCTCGATCGCCGACAGGTACGCTCCGATCCATCGCGAGTCGGTTTTTTCGCCCCGTTCAAAGGAAAAACGGAACGGAGGAACGGTACGGCGCTAGTCTGGACGTGATCGCGGCGACGCCGACGTTCGGAGGTTGTAGTACAGTAGCCCGTAGTACATTTAAATTACGAAAAAGGTTAGGTGCCGTTGTGATATAGTTATTTATTATGATATTATAGATACTTTAACCCAAGTTTTACAGATCGCAACTCGCCGTAACCTATATTTGTATATCTCCAAAAATGAGATTTTTTATTTTTCGAGGTTAATCACATGGTTTAGCTATTGTCGTGTTCTACAGCGCTATGTTTGATTGCCACTGATAATAGTTAGACTGTGAAAAGTAGCCATACACAGATAGCGCTGTAGAACACGACAATAGCTAAACCATGTGATTAACCTCGAAAAATAAAAAATAATCATTTTTGGAGATATACAAATATAGGTTACGGCGGGTTGCGATCTGTTAAAGTATCTATAATTTTGTAATAAATAACTATATCCAACGGCAAACGGTAACCTTTTTCGTAATTTAAATTTACTACGGGCTGCTGTACTATTGGATCGGAACGTTGATACGGAACTGAGGTACGGTACGGCGCTAGTCTGGACGTGATCGCGGCGACGTTCGGCGGTTTGATCGGAACGGTGGTACGGAACGGGCAAAAGTACCGTCCAGACTTATTTGATCGGAACGCTGGTACGGAACGGAGGTACGGTACGATCAAAAGAACATATCTGGACGCACCTTAAGGCGGCGATACGTGTATTTGATTGGTCGAAAGCATCCGAAAGTCTCACATCTGCACCGTATCGCCGCCGTATCCGTGCCGCGTCGCTTCTGTGTATTTCACGCCTGAGGCTGTGTTTTCACCGGGTGTAGTGTGTACCTAACTATGATGATAAAAAACCAAAGATAGTGTCGTCGGGGACTATATGTATTCTGTGGTCGGGGCAGGTGAAGCATAATATTATACCTAATTGTCATACTATACACATAAGGTAAGTGCCTACGTTTAAAAACCTTTTCATATGGCAAATACACTGCCTTGTAATAGGTACGTACCTATCACCTAGCTATATCAACTAAATATCCAGATATTCTTGTAATTCCTCTATCAAACAGCATTGGTAAACTAGCTCTGTCGTAAAAAAAGTTTACGAATAGTTTTTCTTCAATAGCAAAGTCATTCAGTTTGTAGATTCTCTAGCAACATAAAACATGAGTAGATTCTCGTAATAGATAGAGATGAGCGTGTTCGCGTGTAGTCGCAATAAGGGATTCTCCCGGCCGTCATCACACGTCCTCCACACAGCTGTTGCGGCCCCGTAAAAAGACCTAAATTGTCCTCTTCGGCCGCTGAATGAGGCAAAGGCCCGAATGCCAAACAGCCAGCCCTTTTGTACCGGCAAAAACAAAGTGCCACTGTTTTGGGAATTTCCAGAATACTGAGACAGACAGAAATTTTGTGTTTCACACATGCCTGATGCATCTTCCACGCAGATATACTTACTACCTATTCTATTTTTAAATAGCAAATTTTAAATAATTTAAATATTAAATAATTTTCAGAAATTTCTTCAAAGTTATTTTCAAGGGTGCCGCCAAGACTGGGCAGGGGGGGGGGGGGAGGCAGCTGACAAAAATCAATCTTACAAAAATCTTGTAAAAGCCGTGGTGCAAATTAGTAAGTGGTTTTAATTTCACGAAAAAAGACAAAGTGACCTAGAAATTATTCCTTCCATTTTAGTTACATTTATACATTATGTACAAGATAGTTTTTACAAACAACGAGTTTATATCAAATATTTCTATGGTTATTTAGTCAAAGCTACGACTCGTTTATCCGAAAGAGCAGAGCACACATCATTTACTCAACAACTTCATAAATAATATAGCTACTTTCATTTGACGCATAAGTTGAAAGTATCGCAGGGAGTGCTTGTGACATTTATCCCAATAGTTAGCGACAAAGGGCGGATTTGCAGTATAAAGTCGGTTGACAAAAGCCCACCTTTGTTCCTGCACTCACAGGCACGTGACACGTTATATCGCCTTTTAAAAGCTTTTCAGAAAACGTATTTTATTTTCAAGCATCTTTCAAAAGGTAATCCACGTTGAGTTGAGTTAAGCATTTACTAAGAAGTTTATAAATGCAATTTTGTTTTTGAAAGCAGTCAACCGTAGCACAAAATAGTATGTGTCCTGTAGCATCATACTACGGACTACGAATCAATGGTTTTGCTTTTTTAGGGTTCCGTACCCAAAGGGTAAAATTGTTTAAAAAACAAAAAAAACGACTTCAAAAAACCTGCCTATAAAAAGCAAGAAATAATATTCAAATCAAAATCATTAGATATCTATTGAAGTCGGTGGGGCTGGAATACAACTTTTTCTTTTTATTCTTAAAGCCCCACCCGACTGCAATAGATATCTAATGATTTTGACTTGAATATTATTTCTTGCTTTTTATAGGCAGGTTTTTTGAAGTCGGTTTTTTTGTTTTTTAAACAATTTTTATTTTTTTATTTTTTTGTAAGTACCTTCTGCATTAGGTATATTATTTAGGTAAAAAAATCAACTCAGCCAAACGTGAGATAATCGCGGAGAAACATACATACATACGGATCAAACTGAGAACTTCCTTTTTTGAAGTCGGTTAAAAAATACTACACTAAGGTATCCCTTTTCTAACAAAAAAATATCATCTAATTCCGTTCATAAATAAGAAAGTATCATCAAGGTAGTTGATGCAAAATGATAGGATTACTTGAAAACTACTTGACCGATTTGAAAAAAAATTAAATGGGACCATCTCGCAAGCAAACTCAATCGAACAAAAAAAGAATCATCAAAATTGGTCCATAAATGTCGAAGATACGCGCGAACAACGATAAAAAAAACATACAATCGAATTGAGAACCTCCTCCTTTTGATGAAGTCGGTTAAAAACCGGACCCTATTACTAAGACTACTGTCCGTATCTCTCTGTCACGGTCACCAGGGCATATATCATGAACGGTAATATTAAACAGTTGAAATTTTCACAGGTGATGTATTTCTGTTGCCGCTATAAAACAGAATAAAATAAATATTTAAGTGGGGCTCACATACAACAAACGTGATTTTTTGCCGTTTTTTGGCACGGAACCCTTAGTGCGCGAGTCCGACTCGCACTTGGACGGTTTTTTTTATTTGCTACCACCTAGATTTCACCAGTTATCTAAGATCTATTATTTTAACTACTGCTTGTAAATGAAAAGAGGCATAGAGAAAATATTTGGATTTTATCTTGATTGTAGTTAGCTTACTATAAAAGACAATAAAACTTGGATGCAAATAAATAAAAACTCAAGTCGAGCTAAACCAATTTAATTTTCACAACGGATAAGTTTATACGGAGATACGGAATCCTTACTACGAGTGGAAAATCCAGAGTCAGATTAATAAAACGCTTTTGTAGAGATTTATTAAACCGATTTTGTTTGTGAAAGAAATTCAAAGCGAATAAGGACAGCCTGTTGTTTTGATAAACAAGACTGGCCTGTGTGGCGTTGGCATTTATACCAATAGTTTGCTAACAAAAAGCCGTGTTTGCAGTATATGGCCCTTTTACACACCTTTGTTACAGAGTGAAGTGACACTTTATGAGGGCACGCGTAGCAACTTTTAAATCCTTTGATGTGCGATTAAGTTGAAAACTTGGGCAAAAGGTAATATAAACTTGACAGACAATAACAAAAGTAAATATAAGGTCATTCTTAAATTGTGCGCGAAATTTTAAGGGGTCAATGTACTCATGCATACAAACAACTTTTACTAGATACCAACATTGAAATCGCGAAATAAAAAATCTGCTGTTCCATAGAAAATTTAAAATCGAATAGATCAAAATGTATGGAACAGCTGTTTTTTTTCGCGATTTCAATGTTGGTTTGGTACCTTAGTAAATGTTGTTTTTGTTTGTATGCATGAGTACATTGACCCCTTAAAATTTCGTGCACTATGTAAGAAGGACCCTATATATTAGGTTTCTGGATAGTCTGATAAGATAACGAAAATAATGATTAGAGCGAAGGAAACAAAACGACGGATTGAAACACGAGAGTTATTTTTTTTCAATCTTAGGTGATAAATGCATTATACACCGTTAATTTTTAAGTACCTATATCAAAAAATGAAGGGGATTTCAGACCACGTGAACGAACTTTTCTATTGAACAGCTAATTTTTTTTAGAGATTCCGTGGTTAGCTCCATAGTAAAAGTTGTTCATTCATGTGGTCTAAAATCCCCATTTCATTTTTAGATATACGTAAAAATTAACGGTGTATGCAGATATAAATAATGTAAGTACTGTATACAATACTAAATCTACAGATTAGTATTATACCTTCCCATAATTCTCCGCAGGTAGACGTTGTCAGTCAGTTTGTTCCCGTCCTGCCATTCTTTATTTTCCCGTTTCTCATTACTCAAGTATCGAAAAAAGGAAATTCCGAAGCTAAGTCGGGACCGCCCACTGAATTTCCTTGACGCCCGCCCAAACCATGTCATGATTTCTTCGATCGCTCGCGCCGACTTCCCGATTATTTCCTATTAGGAAGGAATTAGTTTTACTTGATACAATTTGCTCTCCGATTTCTTTAGTTTGTTAAGTCGCTATTACATTTCTTCGACTGTTTGTGTGTTTTTGTAAGCTCTTATGTAAGTAGATAATAATTGATCTGGTTTTTCTTAAAAGGAGGTCTTCTGCTAACTTGTATTGTATTCTTATGGCTTGTAAACACCCTTTTTATGAAGGTTTTGACTCGTATAATGATGCAAACGGTTCTAATAACCATCGCTGTGAAATGGCCCATTCTCTTGATACACCCATAAAGGTATGTGCCTCGCTAGTGGGTACATTAAAATGGCCCAACTAACTCTTAGTAAATGCTTTGGAGGTTTTACATAGAACTCATAACAATAGTTAGATAGATAGATAAAAAGTTTGTTTGCTAAAACCCACACATTCATATAAATAACATTACATACATTTAAGGTACATATAAACAGAACGCGTTTTAGCGCTACGCCAGAGCGTTACCTGACGTCGCGCTATAGCGCCGCTGTGTTTGGCGTGGAACTATGCACGTCCTACAACATAACGCGGCGCTATAGCGCGACGTCAGGTTAGCGCTCTCACGGCGTTAAACGCGTTCTGTTTGGAGAAGCCTTTAATTGATGACTATGATAAAAAGGACAAACCAAATTGTCATTTAGGTAGGTACACATAACAAAAGAAAATCAGAATAAGGCATGCATGTGTGTGCAGCAGCAAGAAGGGTCCAGGGTCGGTGTGTGAATTTTGCCTTTCAGCAAACCACCGATTTTCAGCCGTTTCAGTAGTGCATCAGTTTAGCAAATAAAACAGACCAAATAAAATGGTGACGTTATTCCATGAGCATTATCATACATAATTCACTTCGGAGATATTGTCGCCGCGATGGGCGATAATTCAGCATTTGAATTATTCAGTGGCCGTTTCAGGTAATTCCCGAATTGGAGGTTTCACGGTTTTGTACCACGGTAATGAAGTGGACTTTTTCTTTCATAACTTTGTTCTAACATTCGATTGGGTGAAGCGAAGTTACGGTAAATATAGGCCGAATCAATTTCAATAAAGTAATTGGAAAATTGTTTCTTTTAGTTAGGTACTTTTGAAAGTTCCGATTTTTTATTATACCTAATTAGCCTACTAATATTATAAATGTGAAAGTTTGTGGGTTTGGATGTTTAGATGTTTGGATGTTTGTTCCTCAATCACGCAAAAAGCACACAGATAGTAAATAGCCTGGATTAAAACAAAGGATACTTTTTATCCCGATATTCCTGCGGGGATGGGAACCACGCGGGTAAAACCGCGGGCGGCCGCTAGTACCAAATATTATTAACTCACAAAGTGTGTATATGTTGCTGTAAAAGCCCAAAATTTGGCAAATATTAAGATTTTCCAGTAAAATCTAAGATTTAACAACCCTTGAATGGTAAAAGTCCAAACTGTTCTGTGATCATCATTCATTCGAACTTTTATCACCATTAATGAGATAAATCTGGTTTTACCTCAGACATAAGGTCCTACATGTGGTAATTTTAATATTTTATTATGAAGGTGATTTATAATTATGTAGGTATATTTTACTAGTTACTTTCTAATAAGTTAGTAAGTACACGATGGGTTTTGAAAAAAAAAAGAGCCCTAAAGAAACTAGCCCCCTGTATAGGTAACACTGTTGCTAACAATAATCTCGTTTGAAATCAATTGAAATCGTTTCAAATTAATGAAATTTGTGCAGTTTCAGTTGCAGTTAGCAAATGCAGTTAGAGTGCTTTGCTAATAAGTAATAGAATCTGTCAAAAGAGACTCCCAAAATGTATGGAGTCTGGACCACGTCTGTGTACAAAACTTATACCAAACAATATGTAATGACACGATAAACATTACAGTTTCTAATAATTCAATTTATCTAAAATAGTTTTGTTTTTTGGTAGGAATAATAAATGCTCGAAGAATAATACGATTCACGATCACTGACAGTCAGTTCTCTGTCTGATGTGTGGTCAGTTTTGGAGTCCTCCTACTTTTGATGTCCCGTATTGATCCACAAAAGTTATGGCAACCCTACATATATTCCACTTATTTATCGTGAGCAAATGCTACTCTAGCATATACCAAACCCTAATGGTAAAAGCCCGAAAAACAGAATCTTGTCATAAAATCCTTACATTTACCGACTCAAGTTGGTAGATCCTAAGATTTACCAATATACGGGCTTTCATAGTAACATAATTATTTTTGATATGCCGACCTACTTTCTCTTTACCAAATTCTTGTTTGAATCGTTAGATAATTTTTCTTTTTTTGTTACCAAACAGCTTCTATTCAAAGTATCGAACTCAGCAATAGGACTTTGCATTTGATGTGATTTTGGTTTTTCGTAAATTTTTGTGTTCATTTTCAATGCTCCGATTCTTGCGGGGACTGTAAAATCTGTGAATTTTTTGTTACCAAACAGCTTCTATTCAAAGTATCGAACTCAGCAATTCTAAAATACTCGTACAGCATTTTATTGTAATCGGCTTCACAATACTCGGCGCTTTTAATCTTTCTTTTATCTCAAATTTTATTGTTCAAAGGATGTTCATCAAGGAGTCTTTATTCATCACCGAGCATTCTTGATTGGTTCAGCAACATTAACAGGCGTATTATGATAATTCGACGTCCAGGCGTCAGTCTCAAAAGACGTCTACAAAGAACGATTTGATAAAAGTATTAAATTTCAGTTACTTTTTATCTCTCACTCGGATCTTGATTTAACGTCCTTTGAGGTCATTACGGAGGCTCACCGGAATGGCTTCGACTAATGAACTCGTGAAAGAAAATTGAGTTTAGTTAAAGGGGCGAATTTAATTCGATTTCAAACTTTTTGAATGAATGTCGCGTTTAAGAAAGCCAGAATTGAGGAGTCACGAAATAAGATGGAGCAAAAACTGAACCGTCTCCTGTGGTTAATTAAAATAAATTATTCAGTGGACCTCTTAAATAGATTGCTCCGTGGCTCCGTTACAAATCGTTCAAGTTAAATTTTGATTCAGACTGGCTAATGGCGCAGATCAGATAATATTTAATTATGTTATTAAGGAATAATGGTTTACTGTAAGATTTTCATTTGTTTCTTTAACGAAGTGGAAGGAAAATCGACGGCGATTATTCGTCGTATCATTTGTCTTTACATTATTAGCCAAAAGTAAAAATAATAGTAGTAAAACTTAAAAAAAAAAACTAAAACTTAGAACTTAGCTAAGGTAGATCAAATCCTCTCTTCTCTGTAATATTGCAACTTTTTTAATGATGATAAAAAACTACTTAGTCAAAGTAAGTACCGTGGCAGTTTGCAAGTTAGTGCAACAAAAAATAATCGAAGTGTTTTTGAATACCTATAGCCCAGAGCGGCGGTTCTGTCTAGGTGTTTCTAACTTTTTGCAGTCACGGACCACTTCAGACTTTAAAAAAAACTCTACGGACCCCTGTCAAAAATATTTTAGGAAAATAAAACAAGCCTTAAGTACCTATATCAAAACAAATACTTTTATTGGTAGTTTAATTACGGGTTAAAGGTTGACTAAGCTACTGCGGACCTAAAACACGTGTTACGGACCCCAAAGGGGTCTGTGGACCACACTTTAAGAAACCTTGTCTAGAATACACAGGTAGACTGTTTATTTTCTGACAGCTACCTATAGACACAAGAGGGCATAAAAGAAACGTCTTGTCACGAACTACGAGGTGTTCAAAAGTGGAAGCTGCATAAAGCTGTCACTCACGCGCACTTACTCCCAACAGCTTCAAAGTGGTTGTTTGGAAACTTGGCTGGTTGCACATCCGACGGTCGGTGTTGACAGTTTGATTATAAAGCGCCTTGTTTGAGATACAACTTGGAAACTTTGAGATGGATGATTGAAAAGTTCACATTCAGTATGCTTTTGGCTTTATCGTATAAGTCAGCAATGTCTTCAAAGAGTAAAGAACGTTCTAAAGAGTACTGGCAATGATGCAAAAATCTTTGCAAATAAAAATAAGTTTTAATATCTGGTAAGTAAATAAAAAAGCTTGTGTGTTGAACCTCAAATTATTTCCTAAGCACCCTATCACAGTTGAGTCATTATTGCATTGCATTTCATTGGTCCGTCCGTGATCAAGTCTGAGACCATGAATGGTGAGGCTATATTTATTCAGTAGTAGCAACCGCCCGCGACTTCGTCTGCGTGGCAAGTTTTGTTGCTTTCCCTCGGGAACATTATTTTTTTTAGGATGAAAAGTATCTTATGTCCTTCTCGGTAACGTGCATGGAAAATTTCATGATGATCGGTTCAGTAGTTAAGGCGTAACAAACAAACAAACAAACAGACTTTCGCATTTATAATATTACTAGCTGCCGCCCGCGACTTCATCTGCGTGGACAGTTATTTATCTATCCCTCGGAAACAGTATCTTTGTTCGGGATGAAAGGTACCCTATGTCTTTTTCTGTACCCCTGACAACGTGTATGCAAAATTTCATGATGATCAGTTCAGTAGTTAAGACGTGAAGGCGTAACAAACGAACAAACAAACGGACTTTCGCATTTATAATATTAGTAAGGATAAGTAAGGATGCATGCAAATCAATCCACTACTGAAGTTGTTAAATTAATGAAAACGACAAATTATGATTTCACAAGGCAATTAGTATAAGATTTTTTTTATTGTTGATACAAATATACTTAACATTAATTTTAAAACCAACGGGAACTGTAACAAATGAGTTAAGTAGCTATTAGTGACGATACATATAATTAGGGAAAACTTAGCTTCACATGTTGGAAGCTAAAAGCTTTTACATTAAGGTAATGTAAGCAAGTGTACTTAACATACGTACGTACCACACTATGGGTACTGTAGCATAAACATCTTAGCTTAGTGTTCCAAAAAGATCCAACCAAAGGTAGGAACCCGCACCCTTAGGATTCCGGCCCAATGCACTGGGTTAGTGCATTGGGCCGGAATCCTAAGGGTGCGGGTTCGAGTCCCGTCTGACCTGCTACGGGTGAGTCGATTTTATCTAATATTTTTCAATTATATTAATAATCTTAATATAAAAATAACATTGTGAATGCATAAAATCTAAAAGTTTAAAACAACCAAACCAAAGGCTTGAGGGAAGAACTATGTATTTATTATACACCTGTTTTAACAATTTGAGGTTGTTTTTTTCAGAAGAGTGAAAGCAAATACATTTAGATGAATAACACTAAGTTTTATTCTCGGTTTTTACAAATTGTAGTCCGAACAAGGATCCCTTTTAATAAAAATCTGTAGGTACATTTTATTGTCCCAATACTTTAAGCAATTCTTTTCTCAGTCGGTCGTAAAAGGTTTTTTCGAGAAAATTGAATGCCTGTTTGTATTTTACTGAATAGTAGCTTGAAAACCCTTAAGGGCCTTAATAACGAAATGGGTACTTAGCCTTTATTCTCATTTTTAAGGGCCACAATATTAGTAGGGATTCTTGTAAAATTAAGCACATGCCATTATTTCTCTTCAAAAATATTCAAAAATGTAAAGTGCTCGAAATGAACGTGAATTGAAGTGCAATGAAAAGTAAATAAAGTTAATAAGTTTTTCTGACAAGTTACATGACTTATACAATTTTATTCTTAAACGTGTTTATTTTAAGTAACAAAATGCACGACGTTGCTCAGTGATCAATAATGAGACGTTAGGTGAATAATATTAAAATTTGACATT
Source organism: Agriphila tristella (assembly GCA_928269145.1). NCBI lineage: Eukaryota > Metazoa > Arthropoda > Insecta > Lepidoptera > Crambidae > Agriphila > Agriphila tristella. The sequence continues at coordinate 19,560,897 of OV743436.1, read as the reverse complement.
GTGACAATCTTGTTATATATGAACGATTGAAGGTAAGTAATTACTGAAATTATCAGCTAGTGAATGCAGTGTTCTCGCTAATAATGAGGATCAGTAACGATTTTTTTAATGGCTAATTAGAAAGCTAATACCACCATATGATTAACTGTGAAATTTTTTTACGATGTCTCTTAAACCTGAGAAGTTATAAGAGCTAAAACACTGATTTTTTGGGGGTCCCTATGACGTCATCGCGACGGACGCGAACCTTATGTCGTACGTGATAAAGCACATATTGCATTGAGCTTGGCATTTCCTTCAAACCCTTTTAACTCAACCATTTCTAAACGGATTTCAAAAATTCTTTCACTTAGGTTTCATAGCTATCAATTTGTGTTTATATTATATCAATAAAACTATAGGATTCAAACCTGTTACTGATCCTCATTGTATTGAATTGTTCTTTACTTCCTGTTTTCGCGCACAGTCTTCTAGGTTTGTTGTGACCATAAACATAGAAAAATTTTCGCTGTGCTCAAGAAGACCAACAAAGCGTGGAAAAGAGAAGTTAACATCATACGTACACGGTCTATGTAAAAAAGAGACAAAGGATCAAGTGACATGTGCCAAATTTTTTTAACAGTAAGAGCCCCTAGCGTCCCGCCTAGCAAATGAGCAATCACAGTTTGTTTAAAATATTTGTTAATCTTAATTAGAATTAAAAATAAAGGTATCGTGGAGCCATGGTGTCTTGTGCTCTAAGTAATTGTGATGTGACAAAAAGAAATAATCCAAGTAATCACACTTTTCACAGGTAAAAAAGATATTGCCACACATTTCTCTAAAACCAAATTTCTCTACATTTATTCGTTTATCGACGAAGAAAATAGTATGGAACATAGTTTATTAATTTCCTTTGCCCATATATAGTCGTATTTTATGAATCTAAGTCATATTTTACGTATCTCATATAAAATGTATGCATTCGTTTTCGGATCACCTGTTTATTGACATTGTTGTTCTTTGACATTCTATTTCTATGGTTGTGACATAATTATTCAGTGCATGATTGCGTATTAATAAATATGGTGCACATTAATGAAGGTATGTACTGTAATCCATTTTCTATAACACTAATAAACTGTTAATTGTTATAGTAATTTACGAAAAATATTCAAGACAGCTTAAATTTTTGGAAAGTTTCCAAAAATTTAAGCTAATTTAAAGAACATGGGAAACGAGGAGAATGCAGGGACTATTTGTTTTAAAGAAGAAAAATATAGTTAATAAAGAAATAATTATTTACATATTAAAATTCTCAATTACAGTATTGGATAATTGTAATTCCAGGTTAAAATATTTTTGTCGTCCTAAATTCTAATTATTGGTCAGTGTGCGTCGTCTTTGATTGGGCAAATTCCCAAGCAGGATATCTTTTGAAATAATCTGATATTTAAAATTGAACTTTTCCCATAAAACTTTAAGTGCGAAGTTTTCTTACAACCTATTTGTTCGTCGCGTTTTGTGGCACATTGCTTCGAGGAGCCGTTTTCCGATTCGTATGAACTTTGTCACTTTTTGTTTCATCTTGTTATGCGAGGATTTAGCATTGCGCGTCGTCGTTCTAGTGTTTACTTTGTGAACTTCTTTATTTGCAAGACTTTTAGGAAGATTGTCGTTTGCTGTTTTTGTTCGCAAGATTGTTCTATGGTATTTATTTTACTGACGTCATATTGAAAATATTAAACATTCAGGATCGACATACAAGGTGTATTTGTAACCACTCTCCAAATTTTAAGGATGTGTTCAGTCCATGAAACTGAAAAACTTTCCCTAAGAAACATAGGGTCATTTAAAATAAATAGTAGATTGTATTACAAGGGAGCAAAATAATATTTTTACGGCGAGGGCGCTTTTTTGAATCCAGAGCGAAGTGAGGGATTCTAGAGTAGAATCCCGAGCGTAGCGAGGGATTCTTCAGTAGAATCCTGAACGTAGCGAGGTATTCAAAGTATGTCGCCCTCGCCAAAAATATTTTGCGCCCGAGTCATATACTCTACTTTTCATCCCCTTTCTATGAGAAAATAAATAGGAGACTGTGTTTATGTAATTAATGAAAATGTTCTTTATTTAAAAAAGACACGTGAAAAGTAAAAATATAGTTACGTTTGATACACTAGCGCAATTTTCAAAAGTTATTGTACTAAGTACGTAAGTATGTACTAATTACAAGAACACAGACTTAATTCGCGCGTTTATGTTTTTTTTAGTCTCCGCGTCGTCTATACAGCCAGTCAATACATACCAGCCGGCGGCGGCGTTCGAATTCTTTGAAAGATACATGTTCTAAATTCAAATCTCTTTTCCTCCCACTAAAAAGTTCTTACCAGAAAAGAGCTATTTTGGTCCCACTTATGTAGGAACAAAGCATCATTTTTCGAATAGAAGGGATGAAAAATGACTTTTCATACAAATCAAAGAGGTCACGTGATCAGTTTAGTATCGGACGACCAAAATTTTTTGGCGCATTTCGACACATGTTTTATGTACTGAACACATCCTTAAAATTTGGAGAGTGGTTACAAATACACCTTATATATGTAGAGGACGACGTCAATAAAAAACTCAAATACCTATGTTTCACGAAAAACATTCTCGAAAATTATCATTGATTGCTCAAAAAAAAAATCGAGACTATACTTTTTCAGTTTTAATTATTGGAGTTCCGCAATTGCATTTAATGCCATCGCTGCGTCTCAATATAATTCTAGATTTCACTTCATTTCTTCGGAAGAAATAGCGGGAAATCTTTTGATGCTGCACTTCAAAGAGTGGAAATTGTAAGTAATAGTTTATTTGTAAAATGATTGCAAGGAAACTTTGATCCCGCAAGATAATAATTGACCGAGCAAGCACGAAGTGCGAGCGTGCTTCAGCTTGGGCAAAAATTCTTTCGTATGTCCGGCTGTAAGTATATTCTCCTCTACAGGTCGCATTTCTCAACTGATTCTCGTGAAATTTTGTCAGCAGGTTCAAAAACCATACAGAATTTTTTTGTTGAGCCAGTTTTTCGAAATTTTTCAATATGGCGGTAATACGTAAATGAGACATATTTCAGTCCAGCTTTCCAGAGCTGTCTTATCACCTCTACAGGTCACATTTCTCAACTAATTATCGTGAAATTTTGTGGACAGTTTGAAAATTATATAGATTTTTTAAGCTAAGCCAGTTTTTCTATTTTTTTTGAAATGACGGAGTTATTTAAAAAAAATGTATTTCAGTCCGGCTTTTCGGCGCTGGATGTCCTCTACAGGTCGCATTTCTCAACCGATTCTCGTGAAATTTTGTGAGCAGGTTAAAAAATTATATAGAATTTTTTTGGAGCCAGTTTTTCGACTTTTTTCAAAATGGCGGAGATATGTAAAAAAACATATTTCAGTCCAACTTTCTGGCTCTGTCTTTTCTCCTTTACAGGTTGCAATTCTCTACCGATTATCGTGAAATTTTGTAGGCAGGTTCGAAAATTAAAGAGATTTTATAAATTGAGCCAATTATTCTAACTTTTTCGAAATGGCGGAGATATGTAAAAAAAAATATTTTAGTCCGGCTTTCTGGCGCTGGATGTTCTCATCTACAGGTCGCATTTCTCAATCGATTCTAGTGAAATTTTGTGAGCAGTTTTTAAAATTATATAGTTTTTTTGTCATGCCAGTTTTTGATTTTTTTTTAATTGGCAGAGAAATGAAAAAACCATATTTGTGTCCGATTTTCCAGCTGTCTGTTTTCCTCAACAGGTCGCATTTCTCAACCGATTTTCGTGAAACTTTATGAGCAGGTTCGATAATTACATAGTTTTTTTTGTCCAGCCAGTTTTTCAAAATTTATCAAAAAAATCACTCATTTAGAAAAATGTTTCAAATTAGAAACGCCGAGTAGCTGCGAATATACCTACCAAATAATATACCAAACAGCAAGTACCTACTAATGTGCTTTGAAAATCTCGTGAGCAGTGTGGGGAAAAGGGGTGGCGACATCTTTCACATTATTTTTTAAACAACGTATGTTGTTTTGAGCTACTTTTTAACGCGAGGTCTACAGCTCACGGAGCCACTAGAAAGCCACAATAAATCATCGGGAAATGTAAAATTAAATTGGATAACATAAAAACAAATCGTAGTATCATAGTATCACAATCAAAGTGTAGTGTAGTGTCTTTCAATTTGTTCATATTTACTTTACAATTCCTTAATCTCCTTACACTTTTGTACATGAAAATGTTTGCATGTCTGTTTCAACCTTAAATAGTCAAGCCAATTCAATAATTATATTTATAAAAACTTCTCGTTAATTAACTTTTATTTAAACAATTACCGTGCTTGAAACTCATCGTACTTGAAAGTTTGTGGGTTTAGATGTTTGGATGTTTGTTCCTCAATCACGCAAAAACTACTGAACGGATTTGGTTGAAATTTGGCACACAGATAGTAGATAGCTTAGATTAAAACATAAGATACTTTTTATCCCGATATTCCCACGGGAACGGGAATCACGCGGGTGAAACCGCGGGCGGCCACTAGTTAAATAATATAATGTCCCTGCCACAAGAACCACTTAAATTTGCTTCAGACACAAAGGAAAGTCAGCTTCATGCAGTAAGGAAAGTTAAAAGTGTCGATAGCACAAAGCGGTCCAGTCCACCGACATTGCGACAAAGGTACAGCCTGACATTAAATAAAATGAAACTTTCTACAAATTTTCAGTTCAAAATATAGCCAGTGGTGCCCTCAAATTGTGACAACTCTTTATGGGCAAGCTGCAGCCGACTGAAATGAAAATCAAATGTTTAGCAGATTAGATTTTGTATTTTTCTTTGAAAACATCCCTGTGTAAGTGTATTGGACGGATCTGGATACGGTTTCGGATACGGTTTCGGATTTGTTAATTATTTTAGCAACAATTATAATAATATTTCATTTCAGTCGGCTATAGCTGGAATTATTATTTTTATTCCACTAAGCTTTTTCTTTTTTTATTCTCAACTGTATATGGTACTATCTTCCCGCCCGCGACTTCGTCCGCGTAGACATTTGGGAAATCCCTAGGGAACCTTTGAGCTGGCCTTGAAATTCAGGCTACTATCTGTGTGCCAAATTTCGTCCCAATCCTTTCAACCGTTTTTGCGTGATTCAGTTAAAAACATTTAAACTTTCACTTTTTTCATTTTCACTTACCTACCTATAGAAAATATTCGTTTAAATGGCGGAGCTCACTCAAATACATTTATATTTAGTATGGGCTTGTAAGTATACTGAAAGGTACCTACTTCATCTTAAGACGCACCCTAACTTTGTAAGAAAGTAAAAGGTATCGCACTAAACGTTTTCACTCTATTTAACATCGGCAAAGGAATCTTTCTCAAAGGTACAGGTTAATGTAAGTACTTAAGTGAAAAATGAAGTGAGCATTCTAAGTAGGATATCCTTGAGTGGCCACAAATAGAAAGGATGATGAAGTGATCATTTACGGTAGAATTTAAGTATATGATTAATTATTTATTCATAGGACAATTTTTGTTTCAGCTTTAATCATAGTTAGAAAATGTTGCTCCACGGATATATCTTATCACGCACTTAAATTAATTTTTTATACTTAGTAGCTTACACTTAACACGAATTCAAAGTCAAGGTAAAAAATCTTAAAATTCAAAATAAACTTAGAAATGAAGCGATTTTGAATTGGAATAAAGATCAAAATGTAAAAACTTCAAAAAAATCTGATTCATCTTTATCGATTGTCAAATATCCTCACATTGATGATTTATAATGCTGGCGCAAGCCAGGGAAAGTGATGCACTAGAAAAATTTAGACAATCCCATTAGTGACTCAGTAGCTCAGTTGGAAGAGCATTGGACGGACCAAGTTGTTGTATGGTCTGTGGACGGACCGGACTATGAAAGATTGCGGGTTCGAGTCCCACCTGAGAAAACGATTTGATCGATTTTTTTCTAGTAAGTACTTATATTAAATATAAGAATAGTATTATACCTATAAAAAAAAAATAAGTCGTCCTCTCGATATAATTGCAGTGCCGTTTTTCAGGGTCTACAACGTAGGTACTTTGTTATTCTAACATACTTACCTATCATCTTGTTAACATTCTGGAATGCACTAAATTGAAATTGTATAGTGAATGGTAAAACCTCAAAATTAAAAAATTCGAAGGTATTATTTAAGGGAAACTGTTCGTTCGATTATGTTGATAGATAATTATGTTTTGTAGGAGCTTCTGGCGTTCAATAATGCATGATAATCGCGTCGCGCTCAGCCAACTCTTCAGTTTCGAGCTGGATTAAAATTGCACTTATGCAGCTTAAAGCAGCTTCTTCCTCACAAAGCTTTTATCTTTTCTAGCTTAAACTTTTATTCATGTTTGCTAATGTCATTTAATAGAAGATTATAAAAAATGGAAAAGGCCATCCAAAGTTTTGCGTCAAAGGTCTTAGGTTCAAATCCCGGTAAGGGTATATGTTTGAGTCCTTGTTGTTCCCAAGTGATGGAGGTCTATATTATTATTTATGAATTAAATAGGTCAGTGTTTGTACTTAAATTTATTGTAATTATCTCTTTTCGCGTTCCCAACCTATAGAAGACTGGTTAAAATACAAGTGCTCATTGGGCTCATGCATCATGTGCTGATGTTCCTAGGAAGACCAAAATTTTTATTTGTGACCTTTGTGCAACTTTTTTACTTTGTCATTTTGTGCATAACTATATGTCATTTTTCCCGTACTATCCGAACAAAATGGTTTTTGGACTTTTTGTTGATTGAGCTCTAGAATTCCTATGTTATTGTTTCTATTTATTTTTAAGTTTAATTTACTGTAATGCAAATAACTAAAGATGATTTAAAAAATGAAAGAATGGACGTAATGACTTTATTTAGAACAAAAATACTTTGTCATTTTGGACGTACTTCCCCTATTAATTCGTAATAATTACCTACCCCAATTAAATTAGAGATTGGGTGACATCCATTGCAACATTACCACAGAATATATACTCTAACGCGAAAAGAAACGACACTTGCGCATGTATGCTCGTAAAATCGCTCGCGGCTATGTGTGCGTGTTTGGAGGCGTGCGGGGGCAGCGCGCGGCGCGCGGGGAGTGCAGCCGTTAGTCGCCGACTTACCCGGCCAAGGGTTCTACTGTCGCTCGCCGCTCGCTTGGCCCATCGCAATCCGCATTGTACCGCATTTCTCACGGACTGACAACGCGACGAGACGCAACATTATTTAATTGTTAGATAATCATGCCCAGCGGCGGGCATTATTGTTGTGTTTGTTGTTGTGGCAACAACAAAAAACAATATCCTGATAAAAGTATCTTCGTATTTTAAAAGTTAAAATATACGAAATATTAGTCATGCCCTTACCCTTCCTTTTACCTTACTTTAATTATAAAAAAAGATCTGAAAACAAGGATTTCAGACGATTAAACTCGTAAACTCGCAAGTAGGTAAAATTGACAATAAATAAATAAAAATACAAATCAAATCTTTCATTAACATGTTAAAGATTAATAAATTTATTATAAATAACAGAAAATATAGTATAAGAGTTGCAATTTATGATGTACTAACAGCCGCCCGCGGTTTCACCCGCGTGGTTTCCGTTACCGTAAGAATATCGGGATAAAAAGTATTCTATGTTTTAATCTAGGCTATCTAGTATCTGTGTGCCAAATTTCAACCAAATCCGTTCAGTAGTTTTTGCGTGATTGAGGAACAAACATCCAAACATCTAAACATCCAAACCCACAAACTTTCACATTTATAATATTAGAAGGATCTACCCTACCTAATATAATTTAAAGATTACAAAAAGTTATTATAAATCAAACCTATCTTTCATTAACATGTCCTTGCACAAGTTTATATTTCCTAACATCTATGTTATCTCCTTTGTTACAAGTCTAAATTCGGTATCAACCCTAGCGCTTCCACGCTCTGGCTCAAGGTCGCTGGCGCTCGAACTCTCATGTACAGAGTGTGTCACGGCTGTGACATTACTACGTTCTACGGATAACTTAGTAAAGCAGAAAAGTGAATAAGTGCTATCAAGTTGACCACAACTCAATGTCAACAGTGTAAATTGGCAATATAGGTTAAAAGGAGTCCCTGCGCTTCCTGGGTTAAAGATAGTCATCGATGGGAATAAATAATGTTTGTGTCCTTTAGCTTCTGACCTACTCCATTATCTTTAATGGGGTCCCTGGGCCCTCTATCAAGATGAAGCGTGACTCTGTATTTGTTTCCACTGTAATATTTATTCGCTATTTCATCTGTGAATTGCGGAATATCACATTTCAGTTATTTTTTAATTTTTATGCTTGATTTATTGATCTAGTGTTCATTTAGACCGAAATACATAGATAAGAAAAAACTTCTAATCCCGGTGTACCTACAGCTACCGAGACTCGCTGTAGTAAGCCAGCGTCATTTCTTTAATGGAGGAAGTACCCCCGAAAAAATATGATAAAACCTGAAAACCAATGAAACAATTGTTTATTTCTATTTATGAGATTTCACCCCTTCACTTTTATATATGAGATTTTTTTTGCAATGTTCACTTTTCCGGAGCCTGTCGCTCGGAAACGGTTGGGAATTCGGCAAACGTGATTAGGATTAAAGTTGTAGACAATTTTATGAGCTTTAATTTAGTAGAAGAACTCTTTTTCCTATGACGCACCGTTTTTGAGATATTTGCGTCAGAAGAAATCGCTTAGGTCCCCTCTCATGTACTCTACACCCCCTTTTGGATCACTTATTGACTGAACTATAGTGGCAACCTACCAGTGAATGCTAATGTAGTATTTTTATTAATGACCATAGTGCTAAAAAAACAACTACATATTTTTATGCACAATGGGAATAGTGCTTGGCCTTCACCACGATAAGGCCAAAGGTGGAAGCGCTCTACACCCGGAATCTTATCTTCTAAAACTAGGGTTTCCTAAGATGACGGTGCCGTCATATTACGGCCGTAATATAGCGGCGTTGAATGTTGTCTATGTAAACACTATGGCGACACCGTAACGTCAGTAACGTCGTCGACAACGTTCTACGTCGCTAAATGACGGCCGTAATATGACGGCACCGTCATCCTAGGAAACCCTAGCTTTACTGCCGGATAACAACAATTTTTAAATTGTTGGAAAAGTCTATCAAATGCCTGTCTTTTCTAGTTTTAACATAATTTGAATTGCGTGCAGACTCTTATAGTATAGTAGGTATAACTTATATTATGCCAGTGGCGATCGAGTTTAGGGTCCCCGCAAACGGGCGCCACGCCACAACCACAAAACGCCGCCACTGACCTATTCCTGTAGTTTTCATACATCTCCGCACACAGTAAAACGCCGGTGGTCGCCACACGCCACAAATCGTCGCTTCTCGCTTCTTGTGGCTGACACTGGCCACTAACGCCGCCACAAAACGCCGACACACGCCACTCGCGCGATACCCTACCCCTCTCTCCCTTTCTTCAGTTAACCTGTCAGTTCGAATCGCAAGGCAACGCACGCACGGAGTCATTTAGTTCATAACGTAGAAATATGGATATAAATTTAGAACTTTCTATAGCAGAATTAGCAGAAATTCAATCCCGTCCTGCTATTTGGGATACGATAAGCGATAATTACAGTAATAGAGGAGAAAAAGTAAAGGCCTAGGAAGAAATCGTGTTGGTGTCTTGGTGCTTTAATCCGTCTTGTAATAAAGTCAATAATTCCCAAAATGTGCCTATGCTTAAACGAAAATGGTTGTAAAACTTGTCTAAAAGATTATCGAAAAGCTCGTTATATGCGTTTACGCCTTTTAAAATTGGATGTATGTGACGATGACGTTTTCTTACGAGCAGCAGCACAATTAAAGATTCTTCGTCGGAGTCCATTATGATACTGCAAGCAATAGAGGGTTAAAAAAGTAGCGGCCACCGACCGCAAGTTTCTAATGCCGACCACTTGTGGCTGCCGCGTGCTTCAGCTACTTTTGCGGCCGCTTCTAGCTTCAAGTGGCGGCGTTTTGTGGTTGTGGCGTGGCCCTGTGTGCGGGGACACTAAAGTAATAGCTTTTCGTTCCGAACCATTGCGAGTCGTGCTTACGAAAAGTCGCGGCAGTTTGTCATCGGAATAAATCTGGCCGAGCGGACTATTGGACGACCAGTTAATCCAGACGAGCTTTTTCTTTGTTTCTGTCTTTTACAGCGGAGCGTTTTAGTTGTTCAAATGCAGAATCAATAAATATTGTTGACAAAACTCGACAAGACAAATGTGTCGGAATTAAAGGCAATCAAGATTAATTTAACAATTTTCACCAAACTTTCCTTTTAAGTTGAAGTATGATATTTATATCTTCAATTTTTTATTTTTATGTTAATAAATACCAATATTAATCATTACGTAACTAATATCCGAACCAATAAAATAGTAATCATCTAAGTAAGTACTTCAAACTGAATGTAACAAATAGTGGGGGTTCTACGAGCTCAAAATCAATGGAATACCGCAAATCGATGTACAGTATAGCCGTTTGGTACACGTATACTTGAGGTGAAAACAAAATTTTGGACCCGCAGTTCTTAAAAATTCTTCCCTTAGGAGCGGAGCTATGGTGTCATCTTTTTTTTGTATGGGAAAAAAAACTTTTTTTGTTCTAAAACCTATCGTGTATGGTATCGAATGAAAGGGCTTGCTGAGCCGGTTCTAAAAATATATCACATCGTTATATTTCAGCCACTTGTTTTAAATTAAACCAAAAAACATTTTCAAAACATACCAAGTTTGGGCTCCTACAGATACAATATGGTTGAATTATTTTTCATAAGATATACTTCAAATGATATGTAATATTCTCATATCTAATCTCAAGAAAGCAATTTTGAAAATATTGATATTCAGTATTTATTTTTTATTTTTCATGATTACAAAGCTTTTACAAAGTGATTATATATAATAAAAAAAAATGTTTGTTTTAAAACCTATCGTGTGTGATATCGAATGAAAGGACTTTCTGAGTTGTTTCTAAAAATATATCACATTATTACATTTGAGCACTTGTTTTAAATTAAACCAAAAATCAATTTCCAAAAATCCCATACAAACGTGAGTTTGGGAAAAAATTAGAAAAAATTACTAAATTTAGATATTTTCAAAATTACTTTCTTGTGATTTGATATGAGGATATTATGTAACTCTTAAGGTATACTTTACACAAAATAATTTAACCACATCGGATCTGAAGGAGCCCAAACTTGGTATGTTTTGAAAAAGGTTTTTGGGTTTAATTTAAGAGAAGTGGCTGAAATATAATGATGTGATATATTTTTAAAACCGGCTCAGCAAGCCCTTTCATTCGATACCATGCACGATAGGTTTTAGAGAAAAAAATTTTTTCTTCCCATAAAAAAAAAATGACACCATAACTCTTCTCCTAAGGGAAGAATTTTTAAGAACTGCGGGTCCAAAATTTTGTTTTTACCTCAAGTATACGTGTACCAAACGGCTTTGCTGTACATCGATTTGCGGTTTTTTTTTGCGTACGAGTAGGACTAAAAGCAAAAGCATGTTGTTTCTTTAGGTAGCGTATTTGTCGCCAATAGCACAGTATACACAAATACAGTATTCTATCTTCATACAAACCTGGCGAAATCAGACCGAAATGGAATCTGGGTATACCACAGAATACATAATGGGATGGGTATACTTCAGTGCACAACAGACTCAAAAGAGCGCTGCAGTAAGGTGACGATACGGCCTTGCAGTAACGTTTAGGCACAAAATGATCGACTGGTTCATTTTATGCTAGAATGAATCTAATGAAAACAATTGAGGCTAGAATTAGTCTAAATGGAAACAACTAAACATTCTAAGTCCCCACTGCTGAGGCACAGGCCTTCCTTATGAGTGGATAAGGAGGATGGGCCAGAACCCACCACGCGGGCCCAATGTGGATTGGTGGGTGTTAACGACTGCAAATGCATCCGGGACCAACGGCTTAACGTGCCTTCCGAAGCACGGAGAAGTTCGAAATAATAATTTTTTGGTCACCCATCCCATGACCGATCCTTGCGAAACTTGCTTAACCTCCGCAGTCGCTGCTGGGTCAGGCACTAAACCACTGCACCATCGAGCTCCTCTATAATTTTCAAATATTAGATTCTAATACTTAGGTATTGAGAGAAAAAGTCAATGACCTGAACCTGAGGCCACGGGCCGAGCTAAACTTTATACTGAGGTATTTATCCTGTGCCAATAGGTACGAGACGGCTGTCAGTCGTCACGTATTTATCAGCCAGGGGTGCATGAGGCGGACGGAAGGCGCACTGCGCTGCAGCCGCTCACGATTTATGGCATGGCGGCCGAGCGACGCAGACTGATCGCGCCGACTGCCCTGATCCCTAATAAATAAGCCTTTGCGACATCACTAGTTTTTTGCCTAAATTGTTGGACTGTAGATTTAGTAGCATGGCACGTAGGGCTAAATGAAAAACCAGAAATAATGTAACTTTAAGCGGCTTTGGAGTTGTGTGTTAGTTTGTACTGGGGTAACGGTTTTCATTACTTCGTAACCAAAAAATAACTTATTTACGAAAAATGACATATTTATAAGATAGACGATAAGTACCTACTTTACTTCTATCATCCGATAAATACATTGAAAATTTAAGGATTTTTATAAAAAAGGTCGAGCCCAATTTTATTTAAAGAAACGAATCTCAAATAGTTATAATTTTATACTGAGGTATTTATCCTGTGCCAATACATACGAGACGGCTGTCAGTATATGCATTTTGTTCAGCAGATCTCAGTTTAATAAGAAGCTGTTCAAGAAAATAAAGTGAAGATAACTAGATGATTGCATCCGAAGTTCCGTATAGCGGGTCGAAGCGACCCAAGCGGGTGAGACAATTTAATCTCGGCGGCCCGACCCACAAGCCTGGGATAGTTTTTAAACGGTTAGAGTTTCTTTGTCATCCCTCTACTACCTCTAATTCGCTTTTAAAAAGTTCCAACTCGCCTTTGCTAAATAAACTGTTGTTAAAAACTGTAGTTTGTTTTTAATCATGAGCCAATCAAGCTTCTTTGATTAAACATTTTTTTTCTGGTAAGGCCAAAATATGAGAATTTGAGATACAAATTAAAACGGTAGCTTAATTTACTTCGTTTCATGAGGCAACTGGGTTTATTAAAGTTTTTCATGAAAATGTTTCTACATTTAGCATTTTTTTGGTATATAATTAACATAAGTACCTATGTTAAAGGTTACCATGTTATGCTTGATAATGTTTATTCCAATTTTAATAAGCAACAAGTTACTCCTACTATGTGGTATAAAAAATTCTTCGCGCCATTTGTTTGAGCCTATTTCTGGTTAAATAAGTTTCATAAGTTGTACGTTGAGGGCAAAGGGAATGTAAAAAAAAACTAGCGTTTTAGTTGAGGGTTTAATCAAACTAGAAAAATAAGTTAAAAAACATCCATATCTTTTATTATTTTGTATGTTTTGTTTGTTATCTATGGTGTATAAATAAAATTATTAAAGTAAATAACTAAATTATGTTTGTGATTATTTAAAAACAATTATCCAATACTATAAAGAACGACAGAGGCGAAATGATGTAACATTCGTTCCTATTAACCAATCAAAGCTGTGTAGAGACACATTAGAGAAGTATTTACATGGAGCGACTTGGCAGGTGCGACTTTGGTCAGTTAGCGCTTTTTATCGACAGTCGTTTGTAAAATCTAATCGCAATTCTAATTTCAATGAGGTGGCGATTCGACTCAACAAGCGATTTAAAAGCGCGATAAAAAGCGCTAATTCACTAAAGTCACCTGCAAAGTAGCCTGCCAAGTTGACTCTTGTAAATTCTCCGTTATGTAGCGACACAGTTTGTAACGGTAAAGTATATGAATACTTTACCGTTACAAACCGTGTGTGGCTACGGCTACGGAGCCGTTCTACGGCTACGAAGCCGTAGTGGCTGTAGCGGAGTGTCGTAGCCATACACGGTTTATTTTTAAGTATATCTAAAAATGAAATGAGTGTGATAGCTTTAATAAGATAGAGCAATATATAATCAAAAACTAAGCTATTGTCTATTATATCTCTTTAGTTTAAATTGCAATTAATGTAAGCTATTGAATTAAATGTAGTAGACTATTGAACTGAATGTAGACTATTTAACTGAATGTAGACTATTTAACTGAATATAGACTAACTGAATGTAGGAAAACTAAGGGGAAATACTATTAATAAAACGTAAGAAGTCCTTCAACAATTGTTCAAATAATTTATTATCTTAAATAATTAACATAATCGGAACGTTCATTAAGCAACAATATCAACCAAATTAACTTAGATATGTAACACATTTAACAAAAAATGAACGTTCAATAAGCAACAATTCTATTAACCACATCAAATAAGTAACACAATTAACGTAACACTAACGTTCATTATGCAACAACTATCGACCAGATTAAATAAATAACACAAGCATTAAACACAGAAAATAATGGATAATTGAATGGAATAATGTGAACAGTAGAAATAAAACATGTTAGAATAATACTTAACTTTCTGTTCCACAACCTTTTCACTTGACTCACTACAGTAGAATGTGACTAAAAATAAGCTACGCTCCGCAGGAGCAAGATATATCCCGCCAATATTTTAACAACCAATCAGGATTAAGCATTACAGAAAACAAGTCTGCCACAATGGCGCCAAACGATCAAATCAATACTTTTATACAAATAACCATTAAATAAATAAATAGCCTGTGACAATTAAAATATAATATAATTAACATTATTTATCATTGAATTAATAATAAAGATATCTATTTTATACCTATTTTAAAATGACAATTGAATAAAAGGAAACGGTAGCAGACCGACATCAAATTAATTCCTTTTTATAACAATTAGGCAAAAATAATCGAATAACAGGAAACGGTAGCAGATCGTCATGGATCAAGTAATCAAATCAAATCATTTTAATAAACTTAGCAACAAATAATGATTTAAGTATTACGTAAACTTACAAACAAATAATAAGGTTTACATCAATCATTCTAACTATGACATTACATTATTTTCCATAGTTTTATTATCACTAATCTATTACGGCCATACTGACAGTACTTCGTCCTCGAAGTACACACAACGGCACCTCAGACTATACATGTTGACCTTGAGGCCGCTTTTATGCCCTATAATAAAAGCTGTTTTCGCAGCTTAATTGTATAACCTGACGTGCTGTCGTGTGTACATAAAAATATAGAAAAGAAAAAAATACAATGTTTATTTTATTCTTCATAACATTATTGCAATACATACCCATTTTTAAGTATATTTTAAACATTGTTTCATAATGAGTAATTTAGTACTTTGATAAATCTCACGAGTTTCCGCCACTTTCGGTTAATAATATTTTCAACACTTTGAATCTAAGAATTAAGGAAATTAAAGAAATGAAATTAGTTGTCAACAAACTTAACAGGAACTTAACTGGAATCCGTGAGACACTTTATTTATTAATATAATAATACGTTTACTCCACTTTTATTTTTTTATTAATTAATAAACTTTTTATTCCATTTTTATAACAACAACTTTTTAGTACGTATTGCCAGACACCTAGACATGCCAATAACATTCACCCGCTGCTGGTGAGAATAACTGACACCAAGCATCTGACCGACCAGCGAATACCAATTTCTTAATATGAAAATAACTTATAGGTAGGTATTGCCAGACACCTAGACATGCCAATAACATTCACCCGCTGCTGGTGAGAATAACTGACATCAAGCATCTGACCGACCAGCGAATACCATGTACCGAGGCCACGATTGCCAAATACATAGACATACTGATCACATTCACTCGCTGCCAGTGAGATCAACCAGTACCAAGCATAAGGCCGACCAGCGAATATCGTGTACCTGGTATACCTATAACATTCATCGCCAAATCATACATAGACATACCGATCACATTCACCCGCTGCCAGTGAGATGATTCTGGTACCAAGCATGTGGCTTAACAGCGTTTCAAATATTATTGTTACTAACAAACTATGGATTTTTGGTCTGAAAATTAATTATTTTTATTTTTATTTTATTTTTATTTATTTATACTAAATGGAATAAACACAACTGCCAAATCATACATAGACATACCGATCACATTCACCCGCTGCCAGTGAGATGATTGGATACCAAGCATGTGGCCTAGCAGCGTTTTAAATTATTATTAAAAAGTGGAGTTCACGTCAGATTTGAATACAAGTAAGGGTATAATTTGGTTCTATTGCTATCAGCAATCACAAAGGTATTAAATTCAGTGGATTTTTTAACAGTGGTTTTTTGCACTTTACACAAACTGTTCGGCCAATCTGACTTGAAACAGTTATATTACTATATTATTTTCAAAACCACTGCCTATTGATGGCCATCAACCACAACAACAAAGTCAAATAATAAATAAATTTATTCATATGGTCAAACCTTGGACTGGGCAAAAATAGTAGCCCAAAAACAGTCAAATCACTAAACCACTATAATTATTACTAATGTCTACAATTAAAATCAATCAATGTATGATTAGAAAAGAATTCTATTAAACAAATATGTGGTTGGAAACCATGTGGCTTCATCAGTTTGCGAATAAATAAGCATTATCATTATCATAATCATGAATCATTAGCATTATCATCATCAACATCATCATCAATACCAGCTTCAATACCAGCATCAATACCAGAATCAATACCAGCATCGATACCAGCATCAATACCAGCATCAATACCAGCATCAATACCAGCATCAATACTAGCATCAATACCAGCATCAATACCAGCATCAATACCAACATCAATACCAACAGCAATACCAACATCAATACCAACATCAATACCAAAATCAATACCAACATCAATACCAACATCAATACCAATATCAATACCAACATCAATACCAACATCAATACCAACATCAATACCAACATCAATACCAACATCAATACCAACATCAATACCAACATCAATACCAACATCAATACCAACATCAATACCAACATCAATACCAACATCAATACCAACATCAATACCAACATCAATACCAACATCAATGCCTACATCAATACCAAAAAGGATTCCAAAAAGGATTTGAAGTCAAGGCATCTGATAGTATATTTAATACCTACAACATATTTAAGAATTCCAAAAGTATAAATTCTATCAGAATCTCGTATCGTAATATATAGAAACTAAGCTTTTAGTTTATCTAACAACATAGTTATCAGACCAATAGAATACTCGACCAGTAAAAATCTTCGGTAGATATGACCATAGAATATGAATATTTAAGATTCTTGGTTATGACCACAGCTTTTTACACAACCGCAAAGAAAGTTGTCAAAGAAATTTGTACTCGATAACTTTTTACATTATTCAATAACATGAAAATGTAACATAGCATAGGTAATAACACTAATACCTAATTGAATATACATTATATCAGCCTTGTCACAGAATAGATAATAGTACAACTGCCTTGTGTTTTAATAAAAATAGTGTTCGGGACGAAGCCGATGTTGCTCTATCGAGCAACACGGGACGAAGCCGGCGTTGCTCTAAGTATCACGCCGTTCTTCTTTCAAGTGGTAACAGTCACCAAAAGTATCTTAATACGTTTCTTGTAGACTAGTTCGAAAGTGAACAATTAAAACTATAATAATATAGATCTCAAGAAAAACGGAAACTAAATAACTCAAAAACATTTGACTGGAAATATTAAGCCTTCTGTAAGACTCACTAAAACGTAAATATTAAAATAAAAAAGTCTAATCAGTTGATAGATATAAACTTATTGGGATAGTTTATAAATAGTAGAAGTAGAAGTAATTATAGTAGTTGATAGATAATAGATAGTAGTACCTACTACTATCTGTCTGTACCTATGTATAGTAGTAGCACAATAGCAAGTAAGGCAAGACGAGTTTACGATCTGACGAAAATTTATATATTTTGGTTTTCAGTGTGAGGACATTATTTAGAATTCCACTACACAAAAAAAATATTGTCTACTAAAAAAAGAATCAAAAAAACAATAAACGAACAGAATATTGAAAAATGGCTCGGTAATTCTAAAATAAATCGTAAATATCATCATAGGAAATAAAGTTCCATTTGTCAGATTTTGTAATTTTCAACGACAACGATAATGATGTTTTATACAAAAAGGATAACTTTTTGCTATACCGGGTATCTTTTTTTTTTGGTACAGTATTTCAGGAATCAATTAAAATGTACTAAATTTTGACAAATTTCTGGCAAAATAAAGCTATAGTGCAAATCCACATGCAAATCCACCATATTGTACAGAGATAGCAAAAGAGTAGATTTCGTGAACTGCGTGGTCTTAAACTGGAAAAAGACAACAACTCAACTCTACTCAACTCAACTCAAAATGATTAATTTAGTCTAGGCTGTTACAACCACGTTAATTTCATAGAAGCTAGGTCATCGGTTCGCAAACCCTAAGCGGGAGACCTTGTAACGAGGACAATAAATCTAACCTTTCATAAGTATGATTAGAGGTATAATGCCTAAATAGGTAGTAATAGTTTAGTAACCAGCAATAATAAAAAAATATAATTTGAATTGTCAGTAATAATAACGTTATAATTCCGACCATTGGGCGAGCGAACCCAAGTTTACTTGGTTGAGCTTATTTTTGAATCAGAACAAAAACAAATTTTGAACAAGGAGCAAGCTCAGATTATTGTGTTTAATATGCTTACTCTCATTAAAATACTCGAAGAGTATAAAGAAAATGGCTTATTAGACCGATTTTATTTTCACACACTTTCAAATAGATAATTTAATTAAAAAAAAACAAGTAATAAAAATGCTAAATACCTTTGATACTAATGCTTTGATAAAGGTTAGAAGACTGCTTTCGTCAAATTATTTTATTACTACTTTGGGAAGGATAACTAAAACGTCCATAATGCATAAAATATGGAAATATGACTAAACAAAATACACAAATAATATTAAATTATTAAGTTATTTCGTAGTGTAGACTTATAATAGTACTAGTGACGTAGTTAATAAGTCATGCCGCAAAATAAAAATTTTTTGCTAAACCCAAACGGTCACCAATTTCTATGCACTTGAAAAAGTTTGGAAATAATACATAAAACCTTTGTACATACTTAGTAAAATCTGCTCACCTACTTGTGAACCTATTTTAAATAAACAAATATTTTGTTAACCTCATTTTAAATGCATTATCCTACTATATGCTACTAATGAAACCACAAATGTGTACCACAAATACCATCACATATTACTTTTTTCAATAAATATCTTTACTTTATTTCAATTACTTATCTTCTACTAATTTTACGACAATAATTCGCTAAACTAAATTAACTGACTAGCAGGTTGTGTGTATAAATCACAGTTATCGTAAAAAAAACACAGCCACCGAGGGCCTTACCGGCCTTTGCACCAGGGAACGAGTCCAGATGTTTTTTTTTCCTTTCGACGCAAGGAACTCAAAATTGTTGCGACAGCAGCTTGTGGCTCCGCCGATGCAGGTTTCGGGATCAAGACCTCACAACGGCAGCGGAGCGGAGTCATCTGGCCGATCACATCAGCATCCATCCTGAAAATTATTAGGAAACGGTGTTAATATTTTGAAATGGACAGAGACAATCCCACTTCTGATGATAGCTTTAATAAGATAGAGCAATATATAATCAAAAACTAAGCTATTGTCTATTATATCTCTTTAGTTTAAATTGCAATTAATGTAAGCTATTGAATTAAATGTAGTAGACTATTGAACTGAATGTAGACTATTTAACTGAATGTAGACTATTTAACTGAATATAGACTAACTGAATGTAGGAAAACTAAGGGGAAATACTATTAATAAAACGTAAGAAGTCCTTCAACAATTGTTCAAATAATTTATTATCTTAAATAATTAACATAATCGGAACGTTCATTAAGCAACAATATCAACCAAATTAACTTAGATATGTAACACATTTAACAAAAAATGAACGTTCAATAAGCAACAATTCTATTAACCACATCAAATAAGTAACACAATTAACGTAACACTAACGTTCATTATGCAACAACTATCGACCAGATTAAATAAATAACACAAGCATTAAACACAGAAAATAATGGATAATTGAATGGAATAATGTGAACAGTAGAAATAAAACATGTTAGAATAATACTTAACTTTCTGTTCCACAACCTTTTCACTTGACTCACTACAGTAGAATGTGACTAAAAATAAGCTACGCTCCGCAGGAGCAAGATATATCCCGCCAATATTTTAACAACCAATCAGGATTAAGCATTACAGAAAACAAGTCTGCCACAATGGCGCCAAACGATCAAATCAATACTTTTATACAAATAACCATTAAATAAATAAATAGCCTGTGACAATTAAAATATAATATAATTAACATTATTTATCATTGAATTAATAATAAAGATATCTATTTTATACCTATTTTAAAATGACAATTGAATAAAAGGAAACGGTAGCAGACCGACATCAAATTAATTCCTTTTTATAACAATTAGGCAAAAATAATCGAATAACAGGAAACGGTAGCAGATCGTCATGGATCAAGTAATCAAATCAAATCATTTTAATAAACTTAGCAACAAATAATGATTTAAGTATTACGTAAACTTACAAACAAATAATAAGGTTTACATCAATCATTCTAACTATGACATTACATTATTTTCCATAGTTTTATTATCACTAATCTATTAAGTGTATCTCTTCCCTTTTCTTATCGAGTATGTTCAGTTAAAAGTTTCAATCTTAATATATAAAATCGTAAACTGAATGACTGACTGATCTATCAACGCACAGCCCAAACCGCTGGACCTAAAGACTTGAAATTTTGCACACAGATACATTATACAGTGTAGGCATCCACTAAGGAAAGATTTTTGAAAATTCCATCCCTAAGGGGATGAAATAAGGGATGAAAGTTTGTATGAAAGTCCCTCAGTTTTGAAGCTAGAATCTTCAAATTTTGTGTTTAGGCTGACAATTGAAAATTAATAAATACGGGTCTCAGGGTTTTTCAAAATTCTACCCCCGAAGGGGTCAAAAGGAGGATGAAGTTGTGTATTAAAGAAAATCCTTCATTTTCGAAGTAAAAATCGCTAAATTTATAATTTAGGCTTATGGATAGAAATCTAAAGCAACGAATATTGTTTTTGTTAGGATTTCAACTCCAAAGGGGATGAAATGGGGGTGAAAAGGGTTAAAAAAACCTAAAAATAGATATGGATGTCGTTATCGGGGTTTTGTGGGATGACGATTGCAAAAATAACATTTATTTTGAAGTCCAACCACGGTGGACATGATTTAACCCCTAAAGGGGTGAAAATGGGGTCCAAATTTTGTATGGAAAATAATATAAAATAGACATTACAACTTTAAACTTCGTAGGAGCACATCTAAGAATAAATAGGCAAATATATAATTTGTTATTTTGAAAATCAACCCTTTAGGGGGTAAATGGGGTGAGTAAACATAAAAATCGATATAGATGTCGTTATTGGGGTTTTCTAGGATGACGATTGCAAAAATGACATTTATTTTGAAGTCCAACACGGTGGACATGATTTAACCCCTAAAGGGGTGAAAATGGGGTCCAAATTATGTATGGAAAAATAATATAAAATAGACATTACAACTTTAAACTTCGTAGGAGCACATCTGAAAATAAATAGGCAAGTATATATTTTGTTATTTGAAAATCATCCCCTTAGGGGGTAAATGGGGTGAGTAAACATAAAAGTCGATATAGATGTCGTTATTGGGGTTTTCTGGGATGACTATTGCAAAAATGACATTTATTTTGAACATGGTGGACATGATTTAACCCTTAAAGGGGTAAAAATGGGGTTCAAATTTTGTATGGAAAAAGAATACAAAATCGAAATTACAACTTTAAAATTCGTAGGAGCACGTCTAAATATATATTTTGGGATTTAAAAAATCAACCCCTTAGAGGGTAAGTGGGGTGAGTAACATAAAAATCGATATGGATGTCGTTCTTGAGGTTTTATGGGATGGTGATTGCGAAAATGAGATTTATTTTGAAGTCCAACGCGGTGGACATGACACATATGGACCTGGACCTGGACATGCACATCCAGGCAACGGGAACGGGAACCAGAACGGGCACGGGCACGGGCACGGGAACGGGAACGGAACGGAACGGAACGGAACGGAACGGAACGGAACGGAACGGAACGGAACGGAACGGAACGGAACGGAACGGAACGGAACGGAACGGAACGGAACGGAACGGAACGGAACGGAACGGAACGGAACGGAACGGAACGGAACGGAACGGAACGGAACGGAACGGAACGGAACGGAACGGAACGGAACGGAACGGAACGGAACGGAACGGAACGGAACGGAACGGAACGGAATGGAACGGAACGGGACGGAACGGAACGGACCGGACCGGACCGGACCGGAACGGAGCGGAGCGGAGCGGAGAAGAGCGGAGCGGAGCGGGACGGGACGGAACGTAACGGAACGGAACGGAACGGAACGGAACGGAACGGAACGGAACGGGACGGAACGGAACGGAACGGAACGGAACGGAACGGAACGGAACGGAACGGAACGGAACGGAACGGAACGGAACGGAACGGAACGGAACGGAACGGAACGGAACGGAACGGAACGGAACGGAACGGAACGGAACGGAACGGAACGGAACGGAACGGAACGGAACGGAACGGAACGGAACGGAACGGAACGGAACGGAACGGAACGGAACGGAACGGAACGGAACGGAACGGAACGGAACGGAACGGAACGGAACGGAACGGAACGGAACGGAACGGAACGGGAACGAGACGGTAACGGGAACTAGAACGGGACGGGTACGGGAACGGGAACGGAAGGGGTACGGGACGAGTACGGGACGGGATCGGACGGGAACGGAACGAAACGGGAATGAAACAGGAACGAAACTGGAATGAAACGGGAACGGAACGGGAATAGAACAGGATGGGAACGGGAACGGGAACGGGAATGGGAACAAGAACCAGACGGGAAGGGAACGGGAACAAGAATGGGACCGTAAGGCGTACGGGACGTTTAGGGGACGTTTACGGGACGGGAACGCAGCGGGAACGGAACGGGAATGGGAACGGGAACGAAACGTGAACGGAACGGGAACGGAACGGGAACGGAACGGGAACGGAACGGAACGGAACGGGAACGGAACGGGAACGGAACGGGAACGGAACGGGAACGGAACGGGAACGGAATGGGAACGGAACGGGAACGGAACGGGAACGGAACGGGAATGGAACGGGAATATAACGGGACGGGAACGGGAACGAGAACAGGATGGGAACGGGACAGGAACGGGATGGGAACGGGAACGAAAACGGAAGGGGTACGGGACGGTTACGGGACGGGAACGCAAACGGGACGGGAACGGAACGGGAACGGGGAACGGGAGCGGGAGCGGGAACGGGAATTGGAAGCCTTGTGCGAGGCCCGCCACACGCGGCAAATGTCTTGTCTCGCGAGGCAGCGCGCTTGCTGGGGACTCGCCTAATTGCGTAAAAATGGCTGGCCGGATCCTGGTTGAAGGTTCTTTAAAAGGATTTCGTCTAATATCCACGCGGACGAAGTCGCGGGCAGAAGCTAGTATTTAACAATTGGTCAAGATATTGAGGTTTGTTTATGTCCCAAAATTTTACTGATTTCTGGATTTAGAGCTCATTCATAGAATTACACGCACGTAATCAAAAGAGACTATCTTGTTTACCAACGTAAATAATGAAAAGAATGAATCTATGCACGCGTCTTGCTATTTTTGTGAGTTTGCCAAATAATCAAGATTTGTTAACGATATTTTCAAACTATTAATTTGCAATTTTTAACTGCTCGTTCATATTCAGAAACGTGGTCTGATATCCCCATTCATTTTTAGATATATTTAAAAATTAACGGTGTATAAACAAGTCAACTTTACTTTTGAGAATTGAGATTTTATGCAATCCGTTATTCGTGATCATCCTAAAACTTGTTGTCCACGACGGGAACATTTATAAATGAAAATGCTTGATGGATGCAGTGGAAATTTTACTGTGTTTCCAAATATAAATTACAAAAATACAATTTTTCGTTTTGACAAATGTTAGGTTGCGTCGCGTAGCCATAGAGAAGTGAAAAATCATAGAGCGGGTCCCTTTCTTGCTGTCATGTGTTTCGTTCGACGTTAAGGTAGGCGCAGACACTTGTGTTTTGACAATATCTCATTGTATAGGTAGAAATTAGTTGATCCAAAAATAAGATAATTATGTTACATTCCCATTATCCAGTCTTTTGCAATAGTCTTTCGATTATAGGAAAGACCTAATTTTGTACCTACCTACTTAATAAAATTATAAAGGATGCACCGCAAATTGATTGAGGCCCGTTCAACGGTTCCGCTTCGCCAGCGCCGACTTTAGCCGTACCCGTTGTTACTATCAATCTTTTAGAACTGGTTTTTCCAATCGAATTGATAAGTTGAGATGTTAGAAGCTCGATCCTTTCAATCCATCTTTCCAGTGGTTTCAAACGGATTGCTTTAGTTGCTTCCTTTAGTCGATAGTCGGGTAGGATGAGGGATAATGGTATTGGGGTTTGGGAGATATCAAAAGGAACAGCTTATTTACGATATCAGCGATCTAAAGTTTGTTATATTGTAGAAATTCAGGGGAGGGAAACATATTCGAAATATAATACGTTCATTTGATTTGTCAGAGATTATTTTTGTGAGAATTTTTACGTGGAATTTGTTGTTTGTGGCTACTACAGCCAGCGTTTTTGAGTGAATTCTTTTTCGTCATTATGTAATTTTCACATTTTCGACATCAGTATGTTAGATTCCTCACTAGCTCTAGCCTATCACTCCTATAATAAATACGCACCCAGCTCACACCGACCGCTTAGATATCTCATAAGGAATTGGTACTAAATAATATACTAGAAAAACTACGACTCGCACCAGATCAATACTCAGACGGATTGATAGCATTGTAAATAAAATGCAAAAATCTCAAATTTAAAAATATCTCATAAGGCTCAGGATAATCAATCGATTTAATTATTATTTTATCGTCGGATACATGAACCATCTTATTAAAATTAATTAATAGAAACAAACATAAAGGCTCCTTCAGTAACTCTATTTTAATTGCGACTTATGAAAGTGGTTGATGTCTGCCGTGACTCGTCATCAAATCTATGGTTTCGGCCGTTCATTAATTTCAATAAAAGACCCGAAAAGGAAGTGGCCGGTATCTGCTTGCTTCTGATCATCCAGGAAATGAACGTCAAATTTTTCTTTGGTTGACGATCGCGGCAAAGAGATAATTCTTGTCTTTAAGCTTTTAATTATGAACAAAAAAATCGGAATATTTTATAAGTAGAAGTAAGTACCTAACTGAAATAAAGGGAACGTCTGTCTTTCATCATTATTTTGCTTAGGGATTTATTTATTTCCAGTAAAAAGTATTAATTTCTGATTGAGTTGATGATAAGAAAATTGTTGAAACTTCGTCCTGATAATATACAGTGTAAAAAGCTTCAAAAATTATGGTTACAAGTGCAAACCAAATAAAATTACCCAAACTAAAAAAATCAAAGCAAAATTGTTGTATGTTCCATCGAAACCATAGCGACATTTGGATCTAATACACTGGCCTGCAAAATTAAGTACTACTGAGGTCTATTTTCATACAAACGAGGTTGAAGCATTGGTTCTCCGCCCAGGATTGAACGTGGTGTGATCTGATGATGGCCATCCAGGGAGTGAATGGAGAAGATTTAGATCCCCATACACACCCAATATTCCTCGTTTGTATGAAATAAACCTCTGTAGTACTTAGTTTTGCAGGCCAGTGTAGTTACAGAGCAAGTGACAAATACTGCAAGAGGTATCTCAAGGCCCATCATTCAATATGATATAGTGTTTAGGGTGTACATGAGTCAGCATCTACTCGCAAGGCCAGGAAGTGGAACAGCGTCAGCACGCTTTCAAGCGCTTTAAGCGACTGGCTATGTTTCATGAATCTGTGTTCTGACTATATTTTTCATAAATTATGCATAATAATTAAAAAGTACACAAATTTTCAACCTCGAGAAAGCTCTTGTACAGAGCTCGAAATTGTGACAACTTACGTGGCATGCTGACTCAGCATGTTACATAATAATGCGGTCTGACAACCTTCTCATTTTTAGGGTTCCGTACCCAAAGGGTAAAAACGGGACCCTATTACTAAGACTCCGCTGTCCGTCTGTCTGTCTGTTTGTCTGTCTGTCTGTCTGTCACCAGGCTGTATCTCATGAACCGTGATAGCTAGACAGTTGAAATTTTTACAGACGATGTATTTTTGTTGCCGCTATAACAACAAATACTAAAAATAGAATAAAATAAATATTTAAGGGACCATGCAACAAACATGTTTTTTTTTGCCGTTTTTTGCTCAATATTAATAACGACAACAGGTAGACGGTTAAAATTTTCACAGATGATGTAGGTATTTCTGTTGCCGCTATAACAACAAATACTAAAAACAAAACAAAATAAATATATAAGGGGGGCTCCCATACAACAAACGTGTTTTTTTTTTTTTGCCGTTTTTTGGTACGGAACCCTTCGTGCGCGAGTCCGACTCACACTTGGCCAGTTTTTTTTGTACTATTTTCTAGTATACTGCCAAATTTATTTAAACCTTAAGATAACTCTTGATCTAAGCATGTCGAAATTTTACATACTCGTACCTACTTGAAAGCGTGCTGACGCCAGGTGTTTCACTTCCTGGCCTTGCGACTAGGTGCTGACTCACGTACAACCTAAGAACTATAATACATTAAGGTCGAGTAGGTACTGCACTTTTGTATGGAACAGCTGATTTTTTTTTGCGAGCAGGAGAGTTGGCCCCATAGTAAAAGTTGCTTGTAATCATGAGTGGAACCACCCCACGGCGGGAACCAAATGGTTAAAATTTCAGCGTGTATAAATTTTGAATGATGTGCCTTGAGATACCCCTTGCAGTATTTCGTCACTAACTCTGTAACTATAAATGATAAACGGAAAATAAGTATGAATTTATACACAAACTCAAAAGTAACGAAAGAAATAACAATGACAGGTTCGTTTTTGTTCTTAATGAGAAAGACCCATGAACTGTGATGTTTACAATTAGAAAATTCACAGCTTCTAATTGTTAGTAAATGTTGCTGAGTAAGCTTCACTTGGAAATCTGCGCAAATTATCCAATGGAATAAGGAAACGGATATCCGTTACAACCTAACTCCAGAGTCATTAAGACGGGTGCAGAATGTAGCGGCAAAGAATCCGACGGAAAACTCTATTAAGGATAGCACGAGACGCTTTGTCCGGAATTAAATTTAGATTGAATCTATCTGTTAAAGTGCTCTGCCGTTTAAAACTTACCTAACTTTTTTTTCCGGTAAATTGATTTAGCGGGGATGTGTAATCTGGTGCCGGTGGCCTAAGTGCCTGGATGAATCACGACACGAGACTTCGCAAAGTTTATTTTATGGAACGGAACGTGATTATATGCAACTCGCAGTAAATGGTTTCAAGGCAAATATAGCAGGCAGACTTCAGGAAATTGAATTTTCCCAATTAGAATCTGACTGATGAGAATCGACTAAAAGTATTCATTTATGGAATATAAGGCTATATTAGGGAAAAATCTCCAACTCCTTTAACCTCGTTCCAACTTTATTTGGCCAATAAGTTGCATGCAGTTAGGAATAAGTGCTTTGTCACCACTGTCCTTAGTTCGTTGCCACTGTCACTGTTCGTACGTTTCCACTAGTCAATTACACTGTTACAATAATTATAAACATTGTCATCGTTTTGAAACAGAGTCTTCAGATAGGTAGTGAGAATACAACTCTGTCAAAAAGTTTATAATTATTGACAATCAATGCAGTGGAATCGCACGGTTACAATCAGAATTGAACTGTTGTAATTACTATAAATGACTTTCTCCAAAAATTTACCATTCTCATTAAAAAAATTACAACCCACTTACCAGAAATGTTACAAAATTAATTCACTATGTCTGGTGGTGGAGTGATCTTAAGATAGCTCAAGTGTAAAATAGTTTTGGCCGGTTATAAATACAAATTAACATAGTTTATCGCCGTCTCAGGTGCGCGGGCGGCTGCCCTTGAGGGAATCTGATTAATTAGGGCCACGCCGAAACCCTTTGAATTATTCGGGCTCCACACCAAAGCTCCTTAAGATTGTGTTACTTGGATGTTACGATTTTCCTTGAAAGATGCTCCTTTGGTGTATTGTGTAATTAATTAGCGAACTCTACGTCTCGGCACACAAAAGAGTACCTCCTCGGTTGTAACGTCTTTTGGTTCCTTTTATTATTGTGTATAAGAGACGAAACACTAGTCCAGACCGAGTTACTACACAGTACTTACAGCAGCTTTTTTAGCGCTCCACTGCTTGCGAAATACGGATTTTAAAACTGTTTTACTTCAAATTACGAGGGAGATAAAATCCCGTTCTCAGGTGTTTTGGTGGTTCTTTTTATTCTAGCGGCTTTCGTTCTTGATATAGCTTAATGAGAATATCGTCAAATTTCGTTTATTTGTTGATATAAAATCAACGAGATCAAACGAGATTTGACTGTGTGAGTAAAAGTTAGTGATTTGATTCTTTCCATCTCAGCTGAGATTCTTGTACAATTGTGGTTGAAAACACAGAACGTAGGCTAAAGTGATTAAGTGACGAATACTTGATTAATAATCCATAAAAAATTGCTATTAATATTATGCAGTTTACTTAAGAAGCATTTACTTATAATAGACCGTGAGTCCACGACAGTATTACCTACGTCATATGACATCACGATGAAATGCATGGCACACGGTCGGAAAAGTTGTGCTGAGCGAGGATCAGATGATTATCACAAATAAAATTGGCCGGAAGCTTAAAGAAAATCTTCCACTTCCGGTCAAAATTTTAAGATTATAATTACGTACGTCATGTGACATCAGTGTCATCATTTAGTTTTCAATCGTAGAGAGAGTAAATATAATTCTGTCAGTTCTTAAATGGCCGGAATTCCTTAAACTTATTTTTTTTGTGTTTTAGTCATTTTAGAACTGACAGACTTATGTTTACTCTCTCTACGATTGAAAACTAAATGATGACACGGGTCTCTTACTGATGTCACATGACGTAAATATAATCTTAAAATTATGACCGGAAGTGGAAGATTTTCTCAAGCTTCCGGCCAATTTTAACTGCGATAATCTTCTGATCCTCGCTCAGCACAACTTTTCCGACCATGTGCCATGCATTTCATCGTGATGTCATATGACGTAGGCAATACTGTCGAGGGCTCACGGCCTATAACAATTTAAAGGTTCGGTAGAGTAAGTTAAACTTTAATAAGGCAATACTTTTAAAAATTTACGGACTCGTTACTCTTACTTTTAGTGAAATTAACTGCAACGTGGAGCAGTTTAACCTTAACGGCAGTGTACATGAATATAAACGGCGGTTAAAATACATTTACCAATATTGATGGGTTTCGGACTTTAAATTCAAGGAAAGTTGAACCGAACGTTAGAAAACTATGTTAGGTAAAAGAGCTTGTCTTGTTTTTGTATGGGAGTGTATAAAATTCTTGCAATGCCTTTCATATTCTAATAAAATCGTAAAAATCATTTCGTTTTACACAGCGAAATAAAATCTATGGAAGTATAATTGCAAACAAATATTGCTTAAAAATGGTACCACGGGGCTGAAAAAGTTTTGTTAGAAATGACGTAATGTGTAGTCAAAAAGTGCAAAAGACGCAAAGAAAGCAGTAAAAATATGCAGAAATAACGTATCATATTTTTTCGTTTAAATATAGAAAATATCTATAAGTATACAAATTACGATCGTTAATAAGCAACCAGTGTTCAGACGCTTTGTGCTGCATAATTAAATGCAGAATTTTTAGCTCCATCCACTTAGTTGTACTTTCCGTGTGGTGCCATTTTTTTCACAAAATGCTTGTTCCATAGATTTTAGTTCGCTGGTTTTACTTATATGTCTCCTACTCGTCGATATTTTGTATATTTTTTTATTTAAATTATTGTACTTACCACTTTATTTTCCCTTAGTTAAAAATTTTCTTGTTTTTACACCCGTCATTAAGAAAAGAGTTGCATCGACCCTAACACCTTCGACATTACGTAAACAAGATACAACTTTAGCAAACAAATTCACGTTGGATAGTGTACCAAGCGAACTGCGCTACGCAAACAATATTAAAGTAGGCACCTCTTGTACGCCGGTGTCTAATAACACCCCTATAGAGCTTCAAAGAGTTGTTATCTCTTTGAACATGGTGTGTGTGTGTCATGTGTGCTACCTAAATCTATCTATCCCATAGGTAGATTTTCCTTTGGAATCAAAGAACCCTCAAAGAAGGTCCTCATTTTATTTTCACATAAAAAAATGCGATCGTTAAAAGTCTGTAGTCACCAAAGCCAACAAAAATTCATACAAAAGTAAATCATAATTGTTATAAATAATCCTTATCTTTATCTAATATTTTAAATGCGAAAGCCCGTTTGTTTGTTTGTTACGCCTTCACGCCCTAATTACTGAACCGGTCATCATGAAATTTTGCATACACGTTGTCGGGGGTACAGAAAAGGACATAGGGTACCTTTCATTAAAAAAAGTACTATTCACTATACAGACGAAGTCGCGGGAGGCCGCTAGTTATCAATAAATTCCAGCCAATTGAAATTGAAATAGTCAACATAATTTATGTACATAGAACTATGTATGTATGCTGATATATTGAGGGTGACATAAACAGAACATTTGGTCCTAAAATAGAGGACAAAACTAGGATAATTGATCAGTCCGCTCATGCTATGCTACGCTCATGTACCTTACCTACACCAATGAAATAGAATGTAATTATAATTCAAAGTATTTACGTGTTTCGTCAATGCCTCACTATTATTGCCTTCATAGAGACTTATGTTGGATCTTCAAAATAGTTAATTTCAATAATTTCAGTCAACGATAATAATCTAGAAATCTGTAAACAAAGTAAGTTGAATTTTGGTTAAATCTAAAATGGAATGTCAACAGAAAAGCTAAAATCGTTGTAGCTAATCATGTTCAAACGTTTTAAGCATGCAGGCGAGATTAAATTTCCATGTCTTTGCTTTGCTGCTGCTGTTAATCATAAATGAATTTCATCAACTCGGATTAAATGGTCTGCTTAAACATACATGCTCCATTGTTTGGCCTGTCGCGACCCGGAGTCAACATAGTGCAGTTCGTTTACTTATTTAGTTTTATTTGTGTACCGTACCAAGGACTTAATTGTATTCATAAAGAACAACCGTCGGGGCCTGCTCTTACCTTAATATATGGACATGCCTTCACAGGACTCCGCGACATTTTCTAGTGAAATTTTGCTAACATTTTGTTCTGCATTCTAACACATTGTTGCTGCAAGCTTTAGGAGCTTACTGACGGAAAATTTACTGGCTACCTCCTAGAGAGGACTTAATTTTGTTTTATATTGAACTACCTATCAATGTCGTTGTCTATACACGGTTATTTTTTAAGTATATCTAAAAATTAAAAGGGTTGTTCAGACCACGTAAATGAACAACTTTTACTGTGGGGGCCAACCTCGAAATCGCGAAAAAAATATATCAGCTGTTCCATACATTATAGTTGAGTCGATGATGTACTTTTATATGAAACAGCAGATTTTTTTTTCGCGATTTCGTGGTTGGCCCCATAGTAAAAGTTGTTCATTCATGTGGTCTGAACAACCCCTTTTCATTTTTAAGATATAAGTACTTAAAAAATAACCGTGTATAATTTATGTTGAAGTATTTTGCTGGATCTAGTTATTTTGATAAAATATATTATATTTAGTTCAGTAAAATTACGGATTCGCAAAACATTTTGCATATCTGACTTTGATGTGATTACAAACACTATATTACGACCCAATTATATTCACGAATACATAAAATACAGCGTAGTTGTAAATTTTTTTTGTTGGATTTACATTCACAATCAAATTTTAGTTGCATATCAAGCAAAAAGTAAAGAAAGTGTGTAATAAGCAATTTTGCTAAAGTAATCAAATAAAAAAAAGACCAAACTGCAACTTATTTAAATTTTGTCATACAAACTGACTGACGGTGAGTATTTTTGTTACGATACTAATATACCTTGTATGTACATTACCTACATTTGTGTTCTCAAGCAAAAGCGTCGAGTCATTAATGATAATGATGCCTACAAAATTTTCGAGTGCATCAGAATAAAAGCCACCTGAAAAATTCCGTCCAAATTAAAAGCCCAGGAATTGGTATTCGGATAAAAACCGTTAGTTCATTATCGACAGTAGGTTTCCCTCTCAAACCGACTCGTTATGGAGACAGCGACTTCATGAATAATTTACAAGGAATAATGGAAGTACCGCGAAAATCTACCTGCATGTTTTAAATGCTACGAATTTCTTCTTTTGATACTTTCCCCAAAGGGGATTGGTTTGAATATTTTAAAGGTTGTTAG
This sequence comes from Agriphila tristella, assembly GCA_928269145.1. Lineage (NCBI taxonomy): Eukaryota > Metazoa > Arthropoda > Insecta > Lepidoptera > Crambidae > Agriphila > Agriphila tristella. Next base: position 19,528,150 of record OV743436.1, on the reverse strand, counting down.
CCGATAGGGTGTAACATTGTTCACTTTACTTAATAGGCCACTTATCTTACTTCCTTTTAAGAAAAGCATCTTAACTGCTTCCCGTAAGAGATACAGACCTACTCGGGAAAACTTTTTTAACTTACGTTGCTTTTATTAGCTACGTAAAATGTTAATGCTACATCAACGATGCTCTTTTCTTTGTGCTTACTAAAATGTAAGCAAAACATAGGCAAATGTTATTGAGGCAATTATTAAAGAGAAGTATAAGTATGTGCTTATATTTTTGTTTCCTCGAAAGATTCCGGTGAAAATTCTAGGGTTATGACAATAACTTACTAATAAACTTACAGTATTTAATTAAGTAAAAAGTTAGTTTAAAAACATGATTTTTTTAAACATAAAAAGGTATAAGTATTTGCAATTGACATAATAAATAACGCAACAGGAAAAACGGAAGAAACCAAAGCTCATACAAAACACCGTTCCCTAAAATCATGTACGAAATGCGGTGAATTCGAGCGGAGCGCTGGCAAAGTCTAATGAAGGCACGAAAATAATCCGTCCAGTGTACATATTCAATGGGTATAAATTTCACTTGGATAAATTCAAGACGTGCTGAGGTATCCGGCCGTGTGTGCCGAACAAAATCACTGAAGCGTGTTCAGCTGTTGAATTTTGATCCTTAAATTGAACATGATAAGGGCATAATTGGGGGTGTGAGATATGAAGGCTGATGCTTGTGAGGTCACAAGTCGTTTATTTCAATAAGACAAGCTTACCTGTCACCTGCCGACCCTTTCCCGACCTACGCGCCCATGTGAATTATGGGTCTTATTTATATTAATTAAAGGGTAGAAATTCATTATAGGTGATGTTGATTGTTTGATGCGAGACTATATGGAAGTATTTTTGTTCCTGGTTTTTCATTAGTTGAATAACTAAGTAAGAGATATAGGATTTAGAAAATAAATTTTTAAACAGTTAATAATTTTAGACTTTTTTATAAAAACTTTGTTTTAGGCTAGTAATATAGTCTATGGTTTTAGGTTAACTTTAGAAACAGATAAGATGTGAAAATACGACGAAGTCATTACAAAATGACTAATATAGTAAGCGTTTATCAATCTAAGCATATACTTACCTTTGATTATGTTTGTGAATATAGTTGTGGATAAGCTATGGCTTTGCTGAATATGTTTTGTGGGAGAGCAGAAAGAAGTAGCCGAATCAAAGTAGGGTTATATCACAGGTTTATTTGTAGATATGTGATAACAGCCAAAGCTCCAAATGTTCAAATATCTAAAACAACCTCCGATAAATTTCGACCCTAAAAACGTGTGGTGGACGAACAAATTAATTGTAACTTCCGCGATTGTGTGCGGATCATGGCAACAAAACTTTACAGAGAAACGACCCTCATGTTAAACCAACTCTTAAACATCGTCAATGTAAGTTGCGATCGGGTTACGAGCCCCTAACGTGTTAAACGAGGTCAACCCGATGTTTTTAAAGCAATTTCGCGATCAAAGTATTCTCCTTTCTATAAGACCGGCAAACATGGGCACAATCGATTTAATGAAAGGGGAATCGAAAGGGCCTGTAGGTTTGCGTTCCTAAATTTACGATCACCTCTAACGTTTAATTGGATATTCGTGCCGCAATAAAAACGACTTGATGACTTGAAGATTAAAATGAGAACAGTTTAAAATGAAAGTGAATACTAAATGGACGGACGTCACGTCTACAAACGACGCTTTTACTTAAAGACACCCCGAAGTACGGACACTGATCAAATACATTTGAATAAAATGGGATTGTGTTGCGTACCGTTTGATTTTTATGTCTTTCGGTACGGCTATTGCCTAGTCGTAACGTATTTCAATTTAAAATTCGGTTTAACTAAAACATTCCTTTTAAGTGGCAGGAAAGCAAAAAGTGATGAGGCTTTGTGTTTCAGTGCATGGTACATTCTACTGTTTCAATCATACAAAAATATAGATCTTAGGCACTTAAGATAAGACTATTATCATGAAATATTTTCTAATTTGAATACTAATCCACAAATCATACTTCAGAAATATTAAAACAGAACAAATGCTTTTAAACCAAATATTTGAGCTTAGAGCGTTATTTAAATATTAACCTTTTTAAGGCGGTTGTATGACCGAAAGTGGCGCCCTCACAGGTTTTTATTTAAAAAGATATTAATAGAAAAAGATTTTAATAATGTTTTGCAGTTTTAAGGGCCCATGGTCTAGTATTTTTAGAAGGTATCACTACATGCCCTCGTAGTCATTCGTAGAAGTAGATAGCAAATGTGCCAAAAACGGCCACTTTTAGCATTTTTGCTATCTACTTCTAGCAGTGACTATGAGGCCCTCCGCTGCGGGAATATAGATTGCTGGTTTTTGACTTGCGCACGGCATGAGTAAGCTCTAATCTATGTCGCCCCGCGCGCGTGTCCCGCTTAAGGCAGCGGACGGTCTGAGGGAATGTGACGATACCGTCTAAAAATACTAGATTAAAAAATTCCACGTAAAACATTATAAAAATTGTGTATTAGAATTATAATAATAAATAAAATTCACAGCGGCGCCAGTTTCGCTCAGAGTGCCACCTTAACCTAAGAGCGACTTTAAATTCGTTTAACTTAACCGCATACATCTGTTCAATGAAAATACAGTTTTGAAACTAGTCGGAATGCGGTTTCCTAGGTGGTTGTCTGATAAATGTTGTACATGTTGAACGTAGCCTCACCAGACAACACCTTTGGACCTACGTAGACTAGTTACCGCATAAGTTCAGCACTTGGTACAAACTTCCGGTATAATGTATTAAATGGAGAACGTGCTCCAACTAAATTATTTATGTAGAGCTCCTGGGTCGAATTTAGATCAGCTTTTTGCATATTTATTTTTCAAATAGAGTGTAATAACAAAATATACAACGTGTTACACAATAACCCCTAATGCCGAATATGGTAAATACGGACCATCAAACTGAACAGCTTTTACTATGGGACCAACTCTGAAATCGCGAAAAAATCAGCTGTTATACCTCGCGCGACGAGTTAAGAGCGCTGGGCAGTGTGGAGGGGGTATGCGCAGTATCATTTTTTAATAACAAATTACTACTGCGCATACCCCCTCTATATTTGCCGAGCGCTCTTAACTCGCCGCGCGAGCTGTACATACATTTAGATATTTTTGTTATTAATTTTTGTCTGTTTTTATTCCGCGATTTCAGAGTTGGTCCCATAGTAAAAGTTGTTCAGTTTGATGGTCCCTATCTACCATATCCGGAATTAGGGGATATTTTGTTACAGGTTGTATAATTATGTCGGGTACACCTAGTTGTAACCTAGGTGTAACTGATTTGCTCACGGCTGATACTAAGTGTAGCCGGTTACATTCGGTTAAAACTAGGTCTAACATTCTTTGTGCTTCTACTAAGGGGCAGTAATTTATGGGATATTAAGAAAGTTATTTAATTCATCAACGCCTGAGCGGTCGCAGGCGTCCGGACAACAATAGGAAATCTATTGTGTCTCGTTTTCCGGGCGTCGACAAGTTAAAGTTAATAAAAAAAATAGTTATTTTAATTTTATATCAAATTTCTAACTTATATTCGGGACCAACAGGAGTAAAGCAGATCGGTTACACCTAGGTTTCACCAACAGCTACCGGCTACACCTAGTTTTAGCCGGATAAAACTAGGTGTAGCCGCAATTAGATACGAGGGTGACCCTCGTATCTATAAACAAGTCATTACTTGTTACTTAGCAATTACTTCATTAAGCCATTACTTGAGAATATTCTCATTGAAAAAAAAAATATATTTAATAGTCAAGTAAAAGGCATTACTTACTTGAGAAAAGTAACAAGTAACGCTAGAAATATACTATTGTGTTGTGTTGTGTCGTGTCGCGACGAGGTACTCACTCGGTTTCATACATTTAGTATGGTTAGGAACACATTACTACAGTGTGTCGTGTCGACACAACACAACACAATAATGTATTTCTAACCATACTAAATGTATGAAACCGATACGTACCTCGTAGCGACACGACACAACACAACACAATAGTATATTTCCGTATTTATACTCGTACTTTTGACTTACAATCATATTAGGTTGGCAGCAATGCCATTCTACATTCCGTGTTCAATTTGAAGTTGTAACATTTAAAACTAATTTTAAGTGAAAACTTGGTATTATATCCTATTAAATAATATTAAAATAATAAAAATTTATCGTTAATGCTTTTTGTACAGTGTGACTGGTCAGATGTTTGGAAATAAAAGAAACGAAGAGTTTATTTCATTATAAGTTTGCGTAGAAAGAAACGAAACTGTCATGTCAGTCATGTCAATGGGTGCATTCTTACAGATTAACCGCTGAGTCATCGATCGCCATAGAGTACCTACATTTTACTATCCCCGCCAATTGCTAATGCGCAGGAACCTTGTCACATTAACATGTACGTTAACGTCATCCGTAACTAAAAATGTCATGAAACAAGATTATTCTAATAGGTTAAAATATTATTATTAATTATTAAATTATTATTTTCAGTAAAATATGGTCTAGGTATATAAACATTTTACAATTGTTTTTCGTTATTCGTTTCGTCTTTATCACGAAAATAAATTTGGGTACTCTGGATTCCATTGTAGAAATATTATTTTCTACTTCTTTCAATGGATCGGTAGTGATATTATCCAAACCTGCAAATAAGGTATCTATATCTTCCATTATTCTGATACGAAAACTGGTTAATTTCACTCAAAAATAATATCATAGGCCGACAGACAGTTGACGAAATAACCTATAAATGTACTGAAAATACTCATAGCTGAGCATTCTACGTTTCTCAAGTAATGCAATTGGCGACTATTAGCCGAGTATTCTTACTTTTGACAGTTCTTACTTCATTCAAATTCTTGTTTATTGTATAAAAACGGCGACTTAAGTAATGATTTATACTCAAGTAATGGCTTATACTCGTCTATAGATACGGGGGTAAGAATGTGTCATCACATCACTAAATGCCAAAACATTATAAGATTCACCCATCAGCGACTTTTTTAACGAAGTCTTTAAATAAAATTTTCGTTAGGATACATACAAGTATAAATCCTATCCTATTTAGCTTTGTGTAGATTTCAGCGAAACTCGTTAAGATATGCATTTCAGGTGAAACAGCAAAAGTAGGGAAGCTCAAGCCGGATCAAGAGATCTTCCTCAGGAGTGAACATTCATACAATGGGACGGATACTAAAATAAACGTTTCCCCCGCTCCCGTAAATCTTCCTAACCAACGAATAGGGAACGAAAATGGTACAATCTTTAACTTTCTGACAGTTTAATAAGATAATAAAAATATAACCGTGGAAAAGAGAAGGAAGTTGCCACCAAATGGATTTCTTTGACTTTTCTCACGATTTACTCGAGTCGAGCCGCTTAGGCGTGGATATTGGTGTAAATAAATTTGATTTGATTTGTTTTATCGTACCTATTTCTTTTATTTTTATGCTTTCGAGATTCGTGCTTGCTTTGTGTTGGCCTTCGCGTACCTTGATTTTAATTTCAATTTTATTTTCAAGGTAGGAGTTACTTGTTAGAGCTTTAATAAAGAATTTTAGCGAAATGTTTGCTATCGGTACGGTAAGTATCCCTTGGCATGGCTTCTCTATGATTAAAGGTGTTTAGGTTCCGTCTGCTGCTGTTAAGTGAACAACGCATACAGGGTGTAAGGAAAACACTTCCAAAGAAAAAGTCAAGTGGTACTGTTGCTTGAACTGAGCAACTTTCTCCAAGAAATATAGGTCGAAAAACTATTTTTTTTCGCATTCGACATTTCTAAGACATTTTTTTTCGTTTTTCTTTTTATGTTCCTTGGAGAAAGTTGTTCGGTTTTCGTAACTCTACCACCTGCCTTGAAGTGTTCCACTTACTTACACCCTGTATATCATCATCATCATCATCATCAGTACAGGCTTTCCTTTCCTTACACAATGCGTATTAAAAACTTGTTGCCGTATTCCAAACTTGACTGTACCTACTCATTTCGTGTGACATTTTGCGATTCAGGTATTAAAAATTTCAGTCATCCGGATTTCAGACATTTTGGGTTTAAGGCAAATTAAGAAACATACTACACCCATGTAGGTACCTATACAGGTATAATAATAATATACTAAGTATTTACTGTACTACATTATACTAGTATTTTTCCGAGAGAAGTTTTTTAGGCAAAAGTGGCAAGAGGACGTAATGGACATTAGGTATAACCGGAGGGATTGGTTGGTACAATTATGATCTACGATATTATATCGGGTACCTACAAATACTTACTTTCTAGTTCAAGACGCACGCTCACGATCACACAGTTGTTTGCAAATCATAATCCAAAATCGTTGATCAGTTAGTAGTTAGCAATGCCTCTAATTTACCAAACCGTTGGGTAAAAAAAACACGATATTCAGCCCGAATGTAACTAAATCTTATTCCAAAAAATCTTTATTCACAAACAACGAAACGCATTTTTAAAACTTCGCTGTGCGCGTCGAAATGGAAATTTCTATTTTTGACGGCAGTTCTTCTGTGTTCTGCTCCGTTTTTTTTAATTATTTACAAGTTACCGACCAGCACACCCGGTGGCACTATCGTTGCAGTAATAAAATGTTAATGCGTGTTATGATTGGCACTACCCGACTGGGCATCCACAGTGATCCGGAGTACTAGTGTACTTTTTAAAAAGCAAATAATAAACTTGTTTTTTTTGCTAAAATATTTCAGTCGACACATGGATTTTGGTAATTCTGTTCATAGTAATTATTTCAAAGTATTTAAAATTTTATGATAAATGACAGTGCTGTAATCTACTAGACCGGAGATCTACCAAGTTGGACTGGATCCGGACCGGAGCTGGGTCGTAGTTGGACTTGGAACTCGGTTTGTTTCTGATGATGAAATTGGAGAAGAATTGTAGAGACCGCGGTGGCGGTGAGACCGCATAGACATCAGTCATTTTTAATGTCCTCACTGTTGGGGCACAGGCCTTCCTTATGTGTGGATGAAGATGATGGGCCATAAACCCACCACGCAGGCCCAATGCGGATTAGTGGGTGTAAACGACTGCAAATGCAGCTGGGACCAACGGCTTGACGTGCCTTCCGAACCACAGAGGAACTAGAGATAATACATTTTGTTTTGTTTGTGCAGGGGTAATACGAGTGCATACTAATTTTGTTGCTGACTGGTTAAGCGACGCTGTTGCCTATAGTAACTTTTTTTCATGCTGAGGAAAAACGCATTTACGCGCTTTCCCCCCGCAGGTGATCGGGAGGGGGCATGTGGGACTCGCCAGGAGGGGACCGCAACGTTCACCGTTGCGGCCCCCTCTACGACTGCCTCCCGTCATCCCACATAGCCGAGTGGCTCGATGGGATCCCGGGAGGAGGGAATACCCACTAAAAACCCCAGCACTTACCCTCTCGCCATAGTACTATTATAATATTCAGGGGGTCAAGTCTGCTAGTTTTCGTCAAAATCGTAGTTAAATGGTGTTTGAATGGTAATGCTTTTTGACACAGTTCTTAGATAGATGATAGATAGATAAAAAGTTTTATTTACTACGACACACACATTACATTCATCAGTACAAAAACGACTTAAAAAGAACAATAAACAAACATTTGCGAGAAAAAAAAAAAATAAGGAAAAATAACAAAAAATATGAATAAAACAGTGAGGGAAGGGAATGCACGTGTGTGCAGCAGTAAGTAAGGTCTAGGCTCGGTGTGTCGCATTTGCCTGACAGCAAAAACACCGATTTTCAGCCGTCTCCTTGATGAAACGCGGGAACCAGTAACTGCGCTGTGATGTCGAGAACATGTGCGTGAGTGTGTGTGTGTGTGTGTGTGTGTGTGTACATCTGTGTGTGCGTATGTGTGTGTGTGTGTGTTCGGGATGTGTGCATGTTGAACGTATGAACAAATATTTTATAAAAAATAAAATACAATAAAAAAAGAAAAACAATATGAGTCATTAATTATATATACGTAACTATTAGATTGATAAAATAAATAAGATAAAATTGCAAATAAACCAGTAACAGGAAATGGGCTAAAATTTGAATTATGGTGCCAGTTTATTGACACAGACTCAGAACTCCAGTGACAGCATCGACCAGACTACCACCCAGTCGGAATACCTAACTTCTGTATTGTAAGTAAATATGAGTGAAGTTTATGTTTGAAAGTGTACTTAGAAGTTAGGTTCCGAATAGGCGGTGGCAAATCATTCCAGCACTTGGTGGCTTGGAATCGAAAGCTGCCCCGAAATGCTACCGTACGGTGACAGTAGTTCATGAGTGGCTTACGCACCAATCTAACTGAGGGTCAAGTCTGCTAATGTTTTCGTCAAAATCGTAGTTCAATGGTGTTTGAATGATAATGCTTTTTGACACAGTTGTTGTTTCTTAAACCCAAAACTGAAAACACATTGTGTTTCTTAAGCCCAAAACGGAAACATATTGTGTCTTGATTTTGGGTTTAAGAAACAAGAACTGTGTCAAAAAGCATTACCATTAGAATACCATTGAACTACGATTTTGACGAAAACATTAGCAGACTTGACCCCCAGGATATCTGTCACTAAGCGACGTAAACTTGAGCTTGTCAAATAGGTATTCGGGTCTTTTATACTTATTTACATCAAACACGAGGCACAACAGGTGCAATCGCCTACGCATATCCATCCTTAAAATTGACGCGGTGTTTAAATAGGGTGAAATACGAGTTCTAGGAACCCGCTGGATAAGATTTTGCGTTCGGGATAATAAACGAGGTCCTATCACAGTGTCCCCGTAATTGAGTCTCGACAAAATTAAGGACTCGCATAGTATCAGTCGCGACTTTTCACTTAGATATTTACGTATCCTATACAGAACCTTTAATCGGTACATGCAGCTCCTCACTAAACCCAACACATGAGTTTCAAAACGCAGCTGTTCATCAAAGAGTATTCCTAGGTTTCGAGCTTCAGGTACTCTCTCCAAGGTATGACTGTTGATACAGAGTGTGGGGTTAAACGTTTCTATTTTATTAATTTGCGTTTTTGTTCCCATAATCAAAAAAATTGATTTAGATGGGTTGAGGAGGAGACCATTATAATCTGTCCATTGAGCTACTTTCTGAAGGTCACTATTCATCTTCCGCACAGTGTCAGGAATGTTGGCTGGATTACCAGAGATGTATAGTTGAACATCATCAGCATAGCAGTGATATCTGCAGTATTCTAGAACTTTAGGGAGATCTGCGCTGTATATGATAAACAATAAAGGGCCCAGAATTGAGCCCTGAGGTACTCCACAAGTCACAGGTTCAGGATTAGAAAACTTCGTATCCCCACTCTTACTACAAATCAATTTCAATTTCTTTTTCTTAAACCCAAAACTGAACCAAATTGTGTTTCTTAAACCCAAAACGGAAACTTGATTTTGGGTTTAAGAAACAAGAACTGTATCAAAAAGCATTAATACCATTAGAACACCATTGAACTACGATTTTGACGAAAACATTAGCAGACTTGACCCCCTGTGCTCTCGCCGCCGCCGATACCGCCAGCCAATAGTTGCCCATAGTACAGTACGGTCGAGTCCATTAATATGTTGGCACTTTTGACAGTTCGTCAACCTTTATGCCTTTGTAATAAAAGTCAATATCTGTCAAACGTGCCTACATATTAATGGACTCGACTGTACCTAAGCTGAAAATATGGCTTTTTTAATAATTTACGTATTTTATACTAATTTTTAAATTTTGTTAGTATAGAGTTGTCATACTGTTAGTCAGTTGCGCGCGGGCTGCGCTCGGCGGTTCGTAGCTCGGTTAATCCGATTCTTTATTCATGACTCCCCACATAGCACCGAAATTACACTTTTCGTATTATTTGATCTACTTAGCTTCCTGCTAAGCTAAGTTATTGCAGGAATAAATCGGGGTTTCTAGATGCTGCTGCTATGGGATAATAATAAAATTCAGATGATAATACTTGAACCTAATATTTTTTACATTTTAAGTAAATAGTAAAACATTTTTTTGCAAACAAATCTTTAACTTCATTTCAATCTATATTTCTACAATACAAATTATGTGAAAACATAAACTGAATATGAATACATAAAAAGGTAGGTATGTAAGATTTGAATACACGAAATCAAGTTTGTCTGGTTTGTACATAGACTTAGAAAAATTTTCGCTTGAGGTTTGTAAAACGTAAATGTGAATTATTATTATTACTTTATTCTAAGCTGATTTGTTTAGACAAAGAAAAGCACAAAAAAGGCCAAATAGAGAAAATAATGATTAGACACAGCCAAAGCCCTTAATTGTGTCGACGTTTAGTAAAAAAAAAATGTTAACGACACAAAACCGGCCACAGGACATGGGCTGGTTTATTTTTTATGACCCTTGAGACAAAACTGACAAAAATCTGTAATTTATTTTGAACATATTTTGAATATCTTTGTGTTTAAGTATAAAATTGATTGAATATCTACGCTGTCGTGAAAGCGCAGCGTGCCATCGATCGTACTTATCATTTCAATGACTTATATCACGAGATTCACGAGGCATAGAGTTTCTCTCGTGTCTCTGCTTGAAGGCGAACGACGAGAGTACAAACAAAGCATGCATGCAAGGCAAGCAGGGTAGTAGCATTCTATTTTTTTCTTGAATTGAAGCCTCCTCATATATGTATATGTTACCGGCGAAACCCGATTTCAAGACAAACTAGTTTGGCCTAGGCTAAACTAGTTTGTCCTAAGCTCCATAGGATAAACCAGTTTAGCCTAGGCCAAACTACTTGATCCTGATATAAATACGCACATTCCAGGATAAACTAGTACGGCCTAGCTAGTCTAAACTCATTTAGCGTTGTCGAAAGTAATGAAATAGAATAATTGAGGTATAATTATTATTTGTTAAACATAAATAAATATTCGCTATTAAAAAAAAAATTGGTAACTAATTTCATAAAAAAATCTTTAATATTTGTTATAAATTATTGTTTTATTTAAAAACACTTCATTATTTTGTTACTGCTTTTGCGCAACTTTATTCGCGTGAACATTTTAGAAAGTCTTTAAAATTCTTAAAAAGCTGTACGAGGGTTGGTTTGATAAGTCCATGACTTTTTAATGAAGAAAGACTTTTTTCGGAATATTTTATTTTATTTCTTTACATAATCGTATTGTAGCTCTGCGTATTCACTCCAACGTAGTTCCTACCTCTTTAACCCATTATTTTTTTCTTTCATCGCCTGAAAACTGGTAACAGGAATGAGGGCCCATTTCAGACACCACCTTTTGGCTTGATGAAAATCTTTGCCCGCCAAGACATTTATTCATGTTTGGTAGGAGAAAAAATCTCACTGGGGTTGAATCTAGAGAATAGGAAGGATTCATCTTCATTCGATGATAATTATGATAACTCTTATCCTTACAGCTCTTAGAATGCTAATCAGATCAATTGGGTGTGTATGGGGATCTGAATCTTCTCCATTCACTCCCTGGATGGCCATCATCAGATCACACCACGTTTAATCCTGGGCGGAGAACCAATGCTTCAAAGTTACCTCGTTTGTATGAAAATAGACCTCTGTAGTACTTAGTTTTGCAGGCCAGTGTAGTTACCAATTTTTTTTTTAATAGCGAATATTTATTTATGTTTAAGAAACAATAATTATACCTCAATTATTCTATTTCATTACTTTCGACAAGGCTAAATGAGTTTAGACTAGGCCGTACTAGTTTATCCTGGAATGTGCGTATTTATATCAGGATCGACTAGTTTGGCCTAGGCTAAACTAGTTTATCCTATCGAGCTTAGGACAAACTAGTTAAGCCTAGGCCAAACTAGTTTGTCCTGAAATCGGGTTTGGCCGGTAACATATATAAGAACGACCAAACTGACTAAATTAAATTGTAGGTATCGAGATTTTTTGTATAAAAATACCACATCTTGGAACTAAAAAGGAAAAATTTACAAGTAGGTACCTCCCTAACGTGCGGGTATTATTTATATCTTAGGGGATGCCTAAGATGTCCAGCGGAGAGTGTTATGCGCCTCATAAAGAAGAAGAAAAAGAAGAACGCTAACAAAAATCACTCCATAAAAATTATTATCAGTTTTTCAGTGAGGCCTCATTTTCCCTTTTTGCTGAATACACTGTAACTTTGAAATTACCTTTAGGTGTTGTTAAAAAACTGTTTATTCATATAGTGGAGATTTTAATGACGTTTTTAATGTTAATGTGCAATAATATGATTGACACTGGCAGCTGCGCCGAGTGCGTCCTGCGTGATGGCTCAGCATAATCCGTTCCTTTATTCATGAGCTGAAACTGCCCGTCGCAAATTGAAATTTTGATATTGTTCAAATAGCTTTCAGTCCAAGTATGTATTTTTGCATGAAACCTTTCATAGTTCAATTTAAACCTTGTACGAGTGGGATATTGCGACGCACCTGAAATAAGACTAGACATAGGTACCTACACCGTCGTATTGCAGTCGTTTTAATTAACTTAAAGGAGTGTTCTACCAATGATCTACCAAACTAAACATTTTTGCCAAACAAACGTAAGTCGAAAAACGACAAAAAATTTTGGTTGTTCGTCCCATACTAGACAGCTAAAACATTGTATTAGTATGGGAAAATATAGTAGATTAGTAGCCAAGGGCTGTAAGGCATCAATTGCAGCCCGAGATATTTCGAGGGTGCAATTGATGCTTACACCCGAGCTAACTACTCTGCTTTACATCTCGATGGTGAGGTAAGTAGAAAAAAACCGGCATTACAGGAATAAAACATTTTATTAGTAAAATTTATAGTGAAACGAGAACAGCAATTTATATATATTGTATGGAAACTTCAATGTAACCTTCAGCCACCTTGCTGGATTTTTTTAATTACTTACCGGATTTTTACTTACTTACAGGATTTTTTTTATTACTCACCGCCCAAGGGCTTTTCTAGCTACATTATTACCTTAGGGTGCTAATTGGGTTGGTTTGGTAACTTTTTCAAAATTGTTGTGAATTATTAGTACATTACTGCAGCGGCAGGCAACACAGGCATTGAAGGACGAACGTGAAAATGTGGGCCGAGGCGAAGCCGAGGCACACATACGTGAGTCTATCAATGCCCAGTTGCTGCCAAGGCTTGTATAGTACTTTTCTCAAATAATGCGCGGAAATTCAAACCAAGTAGTAACTTTTCTAACATTTTATTTTTATTTAAAATTACAGTAATTAAAAATACCAAATCGCACCGTCTTGAGTTTCTGCGTCTTTTACATAAATACTCTTATGTCGTTGCATCTGCATGCACCGAAAATGCCAAAAATCAAACCTGCAACAAAAATAAAGAACGTGTAAAGTTGTGATGTTAGGCTGTTTGACTAAAACAAAGTGGTAAATTACTCGTAGTACCTAGGTGTACTCATCAATACGAAAACTTACTTTATGATCCAAATGCACACCGTCTGATGCTTCTGACAAGAAAATTTGCACGTTTGATGCAGACTTCCTACATTTATACCCTTGTGAATGTCTTTTGTGCATTGCAGTTAGGTTTACATCTGGTTTACTTAATGTTTTTCGATTTTGGAGACAACATGTTTTCTATTTAAGTTCTTGTCGCTTCTTGAATTTCAGATGACGTCAAAATATCACTTTCGTCTCTTGAACTCATTTTTATAATAAATTATATACTTAAATTAAATCGAAGATAAAATATTTGACAAAACAATAAATAATTTCAACAATATAATATATTCTTCCCGCCCCGCGCCAAGATCCATAGATAATACAACGTTATTTTTATGCCACCTGCCTGTCCGAATCGTATGTTACACGTAAGTTTTGTAACCAGGGGGCTTATTGTCTAATTTCAAAAATCCATCGCAATCGCTTTCATTTGACAGATGGATGTGACACATTGCTGCATTCCTTTGGTAAGTTTTTATTTGTGCCAAAAAGAAGCATCAATGTATCACATCTTGAAAGCGATTGCGATAGATTTTGAAATTAGACAATAAGTACCCAGGAATACGCATAATGGGCGGGCGTTTTAGTGCGCTCATGACACTCTGTTACCGTGATTCGGAACTTTTCATTTGCAAAGCCAGTTCTAAATTTAAATATTGATTATGATCACAGACCTCATTGGCTGTCATGTTTCATTGAAAATTTCGTTCCATTTTTTAATTACACGTGTAGGTATAATGAGTTTCAGTACTAACCTTTACGGACAGACGCAGGCCATTTTTGTATGAAAATCCATTATTACACATTAGTAATGGAGTAAAGTTGCCGGCGCGGTTTAGGTCTGTCCGGAAACTCCGATTTAGCACGAAGAAGGTTGTCAAAATAATGATCGAATTTCCAAGCATGTTTGAGAAAAATATATTTTCTGGTAGCTTTTGGCTTTGGAGTCAGGAATAACCAATTGCGAAATTTTTATAATACGTCATTTTAATTTAAATAATTATTTAAAATTTAAATTTACAGCATGGTACAATAAATCGCTATTACGGCTGTATGCGTAGGTAGTGCTTTTGCTCAAATAAAAAAAATGAAAATTTTGGCATTGGCAATGTCAACTATTTGTCATTATAGTCACAGTCGGCTAAAATAAATAAAATAACTCTTTTGTAAGTTTGTAGATATACATATATTTACGTGATCATCACAAACGTATAAAGCTTTCTGAAGGCAATTCCTGTTTAATCCTCTGCACCCCACGTCTCTTTCAAAGGTATGGGAATTGTACAAAATTTGTTCTGCGGATGGTCACATCTATATTTCAAACTAAACGGAACAAAGCAGTGTAGGTACTTCATCGGCGTAATAAGCTGGATACTGGATTTATTCAAGCTGATCCATTTCCCATAACTGAACAATAAAAACACTAGAAAATCACAATAAATAAGCTGAAAAACAAACAACAACATTACGTCGTTATTAATGATTACCAAAGAGTAAAATAATTGGATTACTCTTTGTCACTTTCTGTCAAATCTGTCCTGTCAATCAGTTTTTTATCAGTAAATGCAAGGGAACTTCGTGTTCTGCCGTACGTTTGATATTTTATCGCGATAATAATATAAAAAAATATATTTCATTATTTAATCTTTATTACTTTATTTAATCGTATGGCGTTAAATAACCAACTGCTAAACGGAGGTACTTTTTTTAATATGTTTATTTTATCTTGCTTCCTTATCGATGAGGTGTGTTGTATGGTGCCTTTGATGTATGGATGGATGGATGGAAAAGTTAAAGGCTACCTCAAGTTTTTTTAGAATGTTGTGTTTAATTGTTAATAAATTAATGTGGATAAACAACAGCAGATTTTATATTAGGTGGTTGATCATGTAATCGAAATCGTTGTTGTAGATTGTAGATTTAAACCAGTTTTACAGGCTCCGTTAAGTTCTAAATAATTAACTTTTAAAAACCTGAAGATTGTGCTAACTGATACTTGAATAGGTAAAGTAAATACCTATAAACCAATGAGATTAAGAGAAATCCCAATTGTAAGCGTAAATAAGTAAATACTTATAAATTATGCGCTAGCAAACCTTGTTAATTCACTCTTAACAAAAGGGTAACGTGGCCAAAATCTGCGGTCAGCCGCACGAGGTGTTGAATCGAAACAGATATCGCGATAACTGTCATCCTATCGCATCAAAATCACAAAAGGACCCGCGCTGATTCGATTTGTCTACACGAAGGTACAGTATGGGTCCAACCACAGCCGGATTTACTTCAATTCAGGCAATGTGGTACCCGATGTGGAGTGGGGCAACGTGAAAATTTAATGACAGAGATCCCCGTTACTCTGTGTCAATGTTCCCTGCCGAACACATTCTGTAGTTTGTTTACTCGATGCCGATGGTGGGAATTACAATTCGTGGGTTCGTAACTTAAGTTTATTGAGGATTGGAAGGAATAAAAAATCGTGAAGGGTCTTAACGTGTTTCTGCTCTGTTATATTGTGATAATTGAAAAATGAAAAAATGAAAAAAATATTTATTTCCACCAAAAGTTACATACAATTTATAATAATGTTGTGGGTTACAGTATTGCCTAAGTTATTGTGGTACTTTGTACTATATGATTACTTTTATCTAGTTAATACAAATATTGTAACTGTTTGTTATCCCTTAATAAAAATAAAATAAAAATAAAATTAGGTATATAAATCAAAAATTCTGGGTAACAGTACAACAATTGATGGACTGGAGCCCAAACTAGGACAATCCTGTATTTCGGGACTCCAGGCCAATTGGTAGAATTAATGGTCCTACACAACTAGAATCATTTTTTTTAAACCAATAGAAATAAAACATACTCACGCCAGTAGCAGTTAATATTTTTTCCCCTTACCAATCAAAGCCGTACAAAATAAATTGCGGGGCAACCCTGCTACCCAGTCTTGGGTAATTCGCAAATGATTGTTCGCCCACCATTAATTAATTTCTTACCGGCAACAGTAATTGATGTAACTGATCTTCAATCAACCGATTTGTATCCTTCGCTGCCAGCCTGTCTATTAAATCTATTAACATTGTAATCAACTCGATAGGAACTTATTGAGTAAGTACCTAGCCATTTTGTTTTTGATTGTGTTTAAGGTAAATTGAATTTAAGTATTGAAAATTAAAATGTGAAGATGTAAGTTGTTTGTCAGTAATAATTTTGCCTCAAATAATAAGTTTTTTCATTAATTGCTGAAATTATACCTTCATTTTATTGACTTTTAAAGTTATCTTTAATTGCTACTTACAGTTTCCAAACAATTTAATTTATCTTGCACTAGCGGCCGCCCGCGACTTCGTCTGCGTGGGAAGTTTTTTGCTATCCCTCGGGAACAGTGCTTTTTTTCGGGATGAAAGTAATCCTATGTCCTTCTCTGTACCCCTGACAACGTGTATGCAAAATTTCACGACGATCGGTTGAGTAGTTAAGACGTGAAAGCGTAACAAACGAACAAACAAACGGACTTTCGCGTTTATAATATTAGTAAGGATTCTTATAACTCAAACGCGAGCATACTTCACATAGTATTTTCTTAAAGCATGTTCAATTTTCTATTTCGCAATCGTCCAAGTTCCATGATTAAATGGATGTCCAATAAAAGAAGTGTTCAAAGTAAGATTGATTAATTCCACAATAAGGAGCAGGAGTAAATTGGCCCGTTCCGTGTCCGAGGCGGGCATCAGGTGCCCGGGCATAAATCTCTTCATTCCGACTATTAGGTTAGAGCCCCACTTAATTAATTACATGTGTAATTATTTCCGCATCACTACCAATACCATTAAGTACGTTAAATAATTTATAAGTAACAAGCTTGTACCAAGAGATATGGTGTGCCCATCCGTTTGTTGTAGATCAGTCAATTAAATACAAAAAGAGTTATTTTAATGACAAACTTAAATCAAAATGCAGTACTTACATAAAGCGAGTCATTGGTGCGATACTCGTGCATACAGACATTAATTTGCATATAACTATTTGTAAATTTTCAATTATATTGTGAATCATGTTTAAATGTATATTTTGGCACTTTTGATGATTTAATTTATTGATGAAGGGACTAAAATAAAATCAAAATACTCTATGATAAAATAATTATAAATCTTTATTTAAATGAATAACAACCAATCAGTTTTCCAATGTAGATTCATGATGCTTGTATTGAACAATATTCTCAATTGTCCTGAAACATTAAAAAATGAAACTTTTCAATACTTTGTCTATTTATTGAACACTAGCCACCGCCGACGACTTCGTTTGAATGGACAGTTATTTTTATATCCCTCGGGAACAGTACTTTTTTTGCGAATAAACGACAGCGTGTACTTAAGCAAAATTTCATGATGATCGGTTAAGTATACGTATTTTAAGTCGTGAAAGCGTAACAAACAAACACACTTTTTGACCATCAGCCATTTTGTAATATCGCTCATTTAGTGGTAATTTTTTGCTGGTAATTTTGGAAGTTATTGAGAATATTTCCGGGAGTATTCCTGAAACATTCCAAAATTACGTAAACATTCCGAATTTTTCATCACTAGCCCCGGCTGCATTTGCAGTCGTTAGCACCCATCAACCCGCAATGGGCCTGCGTGGTGGTTACAGCCAATACATAATGGCTGATCATGATGACTACGAAAAGAAGAAACTGAAAGTTAAGGACCTAAAAATGTAAGATAAGTACCAACATAAGGACGTACCTGACCATAGAAGGCACCGTTGAATAAAATATTGTCTTTGAGCATCAGGAAGAAAAGGAATGGATGATCAGCCTTAAATGTTTGCTTCTGTGGAACGAACAGTGAGGATCCAAAGCCGAAGAACCCTGTAACAGTATTATGTGTAACAAAAAATTAATAAACCAAAATTAAATGAGTGTGATTTGACTGCAGAGCTTCGAAAGGATTCCGTCAACATTTCATTGAAGTTTACTTTACATATTAAAAGAGGTAGCGCCACTTCTACAATAAAAAATTAAAGTAAAGTAGCCTCGATTTTTTTATTCATGGACTGTCTGCGCCTTTGACCACACTTTCACCTGATGGAAAGTGACAAGGCGAAAGAAGATGGAGCACACGCAGTCAGTAAATGCCTATTTACTCTGGCTTTAAAGACGCCCAAGTAGTATTGTTTGGTGAATACAGACGCAGGGAGGCCATTCTACATCTTAGCTGTTCGAATGAAAAAGTTGGAACCGAAGCGTTTCGTGAGGATGCGTGGAATGTCAACAACATAGTGATGAAAGGCCGTCCTAGTCCGAAGATGAAACAGGGAAGAAGGTTGTGTAACTCTTGAGCCCACCCCCCCAAATGTAACCTATAGAAGACTATAAGCAGGCAACCCTTCGTCGGTGCTCCAAAGTACTCCAAATTTTGGAGCCTAAGGTGGACCAGATGATCATCACCAATCAGCCTATTTGCTCGACGCTCGATAGAGTCCAGGACAACTAACTATTATTTCGCAGATCCATCCTAAAGGTGAGAGCAGTAAATTAATGATAGTCAGTTACTCATACCACTTGCTGCGGCTGCTTCAGCACCTTCCTCGTTTACTTCAATGAAAACCTTTTGAATAGCATCGCTAATAAAGATTTCGCCAGATTTGATAAGTTTTTCTATCCCGGAATTATCAGGATTGAAAATATTTGTGATGCCAATCTGAAAAATGAGTAGATATTTCTTTTTATAATAGTCAATGCTTAACTTCATTTATTTTTACACATAATATATATAAAATATACAAGTAACATTATCAATAATATTATTTTTTTACTTTTCATCTTCCTTGTTCATACAAATATTAGCTTTGTTGCATTCCTCTTTTCATCATTAATTCAAGTCATTAATTAAAATAAAGCTTCCTTCAAATAGTAGAGTTTTTGAAAGGGTTAGAATATCGAATTAATATTGAATCGGCCAATTTCATCAATGTCCAAAGTAAAAAAAAATGACATATTGTTAATTAAAGGTAACACAAACCTTTTTAAGAACGTCCTTGAGATCTATTGAAGTTTCTATCTTGAACTTGGGCAGATACAATTCCACCTCAGTCTTTCTCAAGTTCCGGGCAGTATCCAAGAATACACTTGTATCCTTTAGTTTTTCTTCCAACGCAGCTAACCCATCAACTTGGTTTGGAAGTACTACTAGGAACTTTGCGAATTTATCTTGGTAGGGAATTTCCAAAAACTGAAAATGAGATGGTAATGGACAAAAATAATTAAACATGAGGAACCATGGCTATAAACTTATTTCTACTCCCTGTTTTCCACAAACAGCGACTATAACTTAGTATAATTATGTAAATATCTAATTCAAAGGTATTTAGATGTACGAAAACTGTTCCAATTTTATAAGTTGATCTATTATTACTCATCAACTTCTATCCAAATGAAACCGTTTACCTGGTAGAGGGGGGAGAGAGTAGGGAGGGGCACACATGACTCTAAAAAAATTCACTTTAAAGCAACGAATTCCTGAATTGAATAGTGGTCTTCACAAACCTATGTGATTAATATACTTACACATTGATGCCAAATAATGTAAATGTAATTTGGCATCAAGGCTTAGTACTAACTAAACGCCACTGAGCTAAGCCGCGAACCGACAGACGGATAAAGGTTCCTTGTTGACTTGACTACGGAACCCTAAAAAGTAGCAATTAAAAGGTAATCTTTGAATTTCGTTGCAATTTCGACAACCTACTATGAGTATTTGTTTTAAAATAATAAATACCTTAGCATCTAACTCTTTGCTCTCCGCAAAATAGTAATTCCCATCTCTAAACATAGTAGGAATTTTAATCGTCTCGTCCTTAGTGACATGAAAATCACGGTCTTCTGTCAATGCCGGGTCGAATTTATCGTCGTAAAACCAGTTGCCCTGTAGAAATATGAAACTGCATGAGTATACTTTGTTGCGGGAAAGAAAATTAAGATGTCAGCAAAGTCTCAAATGTAATGTGATTGTTTTCTTTCAAAATAAAATAAATGTTGTTAATAGGATAGGGAAACCAGTCAAGTAAGGAAGATACGATTTTTTTTAATCTGATTAAGAAATATTTTTTTATTGTCACCTTAAAATATATGGCGTTTACAAGAATCGCGCGTGTAGCAGGACTCAAACTTTGGGCGCTCACAAAATCTTTGATTCGCTTATTAGTATGGTCTTCTACCTGTAAATCAAATGTATTTATTATACACATCCATTTCGTAAATCATGTGTTAGTTAAACAAACACAGAGCCAGAATTAGAACCTCGCTTATTGTTTTCAGAGCCAACTCAAGTGAGTGATTCTAGTGAACCAGACGTAAGTATTGCATAGCTATAGCCACAACCACACTGCAGGCAGGCAACACGTCTAGGTGGTTGCCTTTCGTAATCACCACGCAAGTCGCGCAGCGAATTTCTAAACTTGGCAGGTTGTTGCCTTAACCTTAATAAAAAAATGCCTTTTTTACCATCGCCACTCTAAAAAGTGCGTTTAATTCAACGATAAGAGTGAATAATAAGCGATTTTATTCACCGAGTGAATAAAAATAATTTGAATTTGGAACAAGCGCATCATGAATTAGTACAAAAAGTACCTATACCTACCTGGCTGCTATGGAGCTATTCCATAGAGCCAAAGTTACACAATAAAATTCCTCCTCCTCTCCTCCGAGCCTCGGAAGGCACGTTAAGCCGTTTTGGTCCCGGCTGCATTTGCAGTTGTTAACACCCATCAATCCGCTTTGGACCCGCGTGGTGGGTTATGGCCCATCCTCCCACCCATAAGGAAGGCCTGTGCCCCAGCAGTGGGGACATTAAAAATGGGTGATGGTGATCTATAATACTAAGTATAAAGTACTGCTAGGTTACCTACCTATTTGTTTTCTCGCAGTCAATGGTAAAAAGTAAAGTACACAACACGTGAAAACAAAAATCATCTCGGTCCTTTGTATCCCTCGCTACGCTCAGGATTCTACTTTTGAATCCCTCGCTACTTCGCTACTCTCGGGATCCAACTTAGTCCCTCGAACTAAATTCCCTTTTTATTCACTTGTTGTATAATCTACTATTGTATTATTCATTAAAATATGTTGTATATACATAAAAGCACACTATTAAGCTTTCCGATTGTTCATATTCATTGTTTACTTCAAGAAATTTTCTTACCAAGAGAGCAAAGACATTGTAAATGGTAATCCCTTTGTTCCTTTAAACACTCACCCAAGTGTTAATTGTTGATGCAGCCTCCTCTTTCTTTGTGAAATCAACTTGTTTCACCTCTGAACGGAACACTTCCTTGGAAACTGTGTTAAATTCATCGTTAAGCTCAAAGCCTTCGGGTATGAAAATACTGTTTGCTATCTTCAGGTCGATTCCTTCCGCCGCGTCTACTTCTTCGTTTGCAAAATTAAATACTTCTTTAATCTGAAATTATAAGGTTTATCTTTGTTTTAGTCATAGTCAATATTTTAGTTTCATTTTAATTTTGGTAATATCAAATTAACACTTCATTACACATTATCTTCGAGCCTTAATCAATAATTTGAAGGATGCCTAAAATATTTTAACTCATTATAGGTTAGGTAATTGTTATAGTGGTTGCATAAAAAGACTGAGTTACTCACTATAGTATCGTTCGGCATGCCGATGGCTTTGAAGATTTCGTCATGGGAGACTCCTGTTGATGCAAATCCGAGTTGCGCTAGAGGCGACATGGCCGAGAAGCCAGACATGACATAGCTTTTGCCCGGATTGGCTTTTGCCACTTCCTGAGAATTATGAAAAGTGAATTATAATAAATTCTTACCAAGTAGGTAGTTACAACAATATGTTAGTTCTTGCGGATGAGCGGATGGATTATCAGTTTTTATTTATTGCTTTCATTTTATCACTCTGTGATTTATTTTATTTTTTATAAAATAAACTCTAATCGTACAATTCTTTTTACCTTTAATTAAAACATCAAGAAACATAATCAAAATAGACAAAGAAACTTCTTTAGCAACAAGATAAAAGTCGTTAGTAGCATCTTCTTCACGATATAGAGTAATAACAAGTTTTTAATTGACATGCAACGATAACGATCTATATCGTTATTTAAATTGCATGTCAATTAAAAACTTGTTAATGATTTTAAAATAACAAATTAATTCTAATATTCTTTAGAAATGGAACTTATAGTTCCTAATGCGTCATATAAGAATTCTGTTAGGTATGTGCAAGTGAATGAATACCCTTTTTAAAAGTCCAAAGTAATCAATAATTATCATACAACCAGAGGAGCATCAGGCCTTTTTGGCATCATTTAAAAAAAATCGGTTTTGGTGGCCTGTGATAAAAGTTGTCAGTCAATAGAATAAGTCATTACAAACAAAAAGTAATAAGTAAAAAATCTCGTAAATGATACTGAGATATTTGAGTTTGAAGAAAAGGAAAACAGAAATTTTCTGGATTATCTGGAAGTCCCCTTTTGAAAATTTTTGATACAGATTAAGAACGTTAATATTATAATACAGACCCCTTTTCAAATTTTGTCAAGTCATTCTATAACAGCAGTACAATCGATTTGTGAAGTAAAAATTTTTTTTTTTACATTTTTGTCCCAAACTTTTCCCTACACAATTTAAATTATTGTCACTGTTTGCGCATCGCACGGTCGACCCGCGCGAGCCCCCCTCCCGCCACCCGCCTTCCCCCGCTCGCGTCACTTGCGCGAGGGTGAGCGTGCGCGCCTTAATTTTTTGGACATATAAAGTGGCTGAAAACTGTGAATTTAAAAATAAATAATTCATAATTATCTCACCAATTTTTTTTTATAACTTCCTTGAACTTATATTTGATTTTGTAAAGAGGTCGCAAAATTACCCTGTATATTAGTTTACTTTATTACACTGTGGACTTGTACTATTATGTATTCTGTGACTGTGGTTCTATGCTGTTGTCATCTACTAGAAATAGCTGAGCCAATAATTTATCATTTGATGTTTCTTTGTTAATTGTATGTACTACATGTTGAATAGGTCGTTATTAGTACATTATGAGACAAGTTAGCTAAGGTTGCTCATTGCACACAAGGCTGTGGGTTGCAGTTGCAGCCCGAGCCGCAGGCGAGGGCGTAACTCAGCCGAGTGTGCAATAAGCAAAAGCTCATGAGTTTCATACAACGTTTTTCAACACATTTGCGAGGAAAATATTAAAGTAATTTACCACATAGCAACAAATACGACAAAAACAAAATACGATAATTATGACGGGAAAGGGGATTTTTTTTTCTTTGTTCTGTGGGAAAAGGTGCTCAGGTTTATTTTGTTTTATTCACACGCCCAATGCTGCAAGAATATTTTGCGAACAAAGGGGTGAGTGAGCATACAGCCACTTCAGAATTATAATTTTAAGTGATAAAATGCAAATATTTTATTTAATATTTTATGACAAAATATTGTGAATTATGAATAATTTGATAATAATCTATATTTGTTTGACTTAATTAAGGACTTACACATTATTCCAAAAACGTATATGAATTTTTAGCGGCATAAAACCTTTTTGTTGTAACTAAAAAAATAACTGTATTACCCCCGGATAAATTGGGAATGCTCTGTTTACTTGCACAGAACTTGCAGTGAGGTACTTATTTAACTTTGTAGGGATAATTCTATAACCAACTCGTGTTTTATATACACTCGACGTCAGAAAAATCGCACCTTTTCAAAAATAAGTTTAGACTTAGCCACCTACTATTGCTAGCTAACGTTTGATTGTGTAAATGTTGATATCTATTGAAAGTACATTTAATAGGCTTTCAATTAATAATAGATTGATTTTATTTACGTAACATAACAGCTACCATAATTAATCGCTTAAAGCGTTTTTGCTTGCGCCGCCATAAAAGGAAAATAAAAGGTGTCAATTCAGGAAATGCTAGTAAATTCACTAAAGGAATATCCAAGACGGTTACTATTGCCCATGAAGTTGCTCAAATATTGCAAAAAAGTGAGGCAAAGTTGCTCGGAAACTGAAACTCAGTAATTGATTCCGTTCGACGAGTACCTATTCCAACGGTTTCTAGAGACTGTTGGCTATGTCCAACGGGGAAGAAGCATATAACAACACTTACCATTAAATTATATAGAATTAAATTTATTATGAAGATTTTTTGTAAAAGGTGTGATTTTTCTGACGCCTAGTGTATTATTGCACGCGTTTGTTATAGCTCAGTTTATGGCCCTAAAAGAGATGTATTAGGGCTCACTTTACGAGCAAGTGTGTTGAAAAAAAAATTGTTATAGTTAAAAACAATAACATCTATTTATATTATCCAATATGTTATTTTTCTTTCTGATAATTTTGTTGGTCTAACGAGTTTATTAGTTAAGATTGTCAAATTAGTTTATAGGTGCGTAGAGTATTTCAATAATTAATTGAGATATTTATTAAAAAGTGACTCTATTTTTGTATAGTTGTACTTTAGTCGTACTTCATAAAGGTATATAGGACTATAATTTCAAAAGTAGATATTTTTTTTAAAATATAATTTTAGAATAAGTAGACTTACCTTGCTTAGATCGAGCGTAAACTGATTATTTCCATTAACCAGGAGTTGTGCAATTTCATATGAGTACGCCAAAGAGACGGCCACACCGGCTAATACTGTAACAAATATAGTATTTTTTTTTAAATTTCGAAAATTGGCTGGACTAAGAAATTATCTCACCTGCTCACAAAATTTCACGAGAATCGGTTGAGAAATACAACTTGTAGAGGAGAACAAACAGAACAAGTTGAAGCAGAGACGCATCGCTAGCGCTTCGCACTTGCTCGGTCAATAAATGGATTGATTTCAGGCAATAGATCAGATAGTAGGATAAGAATTACAATAGATCCATTTAAAACAATGCAGAAAACTAAAATTAGTACTTCAAAATAAGAATTAAATACAATACACGATAATTGTTTTGACGATCTTTAAAAAATATCAGTTTATGGTTGGATTGCTTGGTATACTAGGTATCTTCTAAGTGATTTTAGTTGAGCAAAAGATCTTTATTGATTATATTAGTCTGAGTTTGAAGAGAGTCGAATCTTTTTCTTCTTCTTCAGCCTTAAGGCACCCACAGCTGAGTGTAGGCCTCTTCGATCATCTACCTGGTAGGCCTCCTCATTTGCACGCCGTCTCGGTCATGTCCTTTTTTCGTCAGTTTTCCTCGATACTTTGGTAATGTCTTCCGACCAT
The DNA here is from genome assembly GCA_928269145.1 of Agriphila tristella. NCBI lineage: Eukaryota > Metazoa > Arthropoda > Insecta > Lepidoptera > Crambidae > Agriphila > Agriphila tristella. The sequence continues at coordinate 19,502,334 of OV743436.1, read as the reverse complement.
CAGGTTTTTTGGCGGCCGACGCGTCTGGTACTGGTTGTTGGTCTCCACTCTAGCATCTTACTGTTCCGATCATTGGTTCTGCAACTTATGTGACCAGCTCATAGCCACTTCCTTTATTCTATGATGCCTCTCACCTCCCACCCCACGTCAGTTAGTTTTAAAGAGAGTTAATAATAGGATTACGATTAGCTAGTATCCTATCCAGGCAGTGCAGGATCGATCGTCAAAGAGATCCTTAGGCAGCCATTACATGGTCATGCAAGCGTCAGTCAAATTCCATCAGTCATGAATTACGTTTGACTGATTGACTGATGGAAAGTACAAATCACATCATGCAACCATCAGTCACTACATTACACGGTAGGTTAATCGTCAGTCACAGCCTGTGACTGTGGTTAAACTGACAGCAAAACCTACCGTGTAATGGGTGCCTTAGGGTTAGGGGAGGCCTTTGCCCAACAGTGTGCGTCTTACGGCTGACATTAGGATGATATCCGAAGTATGCTCTACCATTGTGGGTCAAGAATGTGTTTAAACTATAGGTAATATGTAAGTTTGTATTGTTTGTTGCGCATTGTTTAATAAGAAGCTAGCAATTTTATAGGTGAAACTATCTATAGGTAGGTAATATCAATTAGGTACCTTTTATCACCACCACCATAAATAGCAAAACTAACATTAACTTTTTAAATGATTTAAATACTAGCGGCCGCCCGCGGTTTCACCCACGTGGTTCCCGTTCCCGTGGCAATATCGGGATAAAAAGTATCCTATGTTTTAATCCAGGCTATCTTCTATCTGTGTGCCAAATGTCAACCAAATCCGTTCAGTAGTTTTTGCGTGATTGAGGAACAAACATCCAAACATCTAAACATCCAAACCCACAAACTTTAACATTTATAATATTAGTAGGATTATTTTACATTATTATTTCATTGATAATACACAATAATTAATTGTAATGCCTATAAATATAACCAGCCTCGATTTATTTGACTTTATAATGCTGACATGACGAAGTATTTGCGGAAGCATTGTTAGGCGAGTAATTATTTACATTCGATACCTGATGTTTGATGTAAATTGTCTATATTTTCCTACCGCATTCAAGACTTTTTTAGCTGCCAAGAAAAAGATAGATTTGATTCATTGATGTTTAGTTTAGTGCCATCTGCACCATTGATGGTGCAAGTCAATGTTGCATACGCTACAACGGGGCCTAAATTAACAATAATGAAACAGTAATAAAATATAAAAGTATACTTACAGTAGATTAAGAGCTTCATTGTAGTGATCTCTCAACAGCCACGCCACTACTGACCGGTTACAAGGCAAGATGTGTCTTAAATCATGTCCAAACCTATTTAATGTCAAAAGGTAAGGTACCTACACAACAGAAATAATTAAGCACGGCACATACGATGAAGACACTCTAATAGGTATTTTATCTCGGGATAAAATATCGTTCGCTTTACCAACTAATGAACCAACACACATTCTAAAGAAAATAATTGTTAGTACCATTAGTATTTTCACTTGGCGGTATCTTAAGAAGCAGAAAGATAACGAAATATTATTTTGAGATTTGAAATATTTATCAACCATTAAGTATTGTAATTAATTTGTATAATATTTATATAAAAAATACTCATCCGTAGCTTTTCTAGTGTATTATTAGACATAATATACAAAATATCATTGTGAAATGATAGATAAAAATCTAAAATGTAAATATTTATTAGCAGCTACCCGTCAAAAGGAGGATTAGTAAAGTCAGAATGTTGATAAAAGCTATGTAAACCGTTTAAAATTTGAGAATAAACGGTTTACTTATCAATATAACTTACTCGTATCGTGTAAATTGATAGGCACATGATACTACACTGGCCTGCAAAACTAAGTACTACAGAGGTCTATTTTCATACAAACGACGTAACTTTGAAGCTTTGGTTCTCCGCCCAGGATTAAGCGGGATGTGATCTGATGATGGCCATCCAGGGAGTGAATGGAGAAGATTCAGATCTCCATACACACCCAATTGATCTGATCAGCATTCTAAGAGCTGTAAGGATTAGAGTTATCAGTTACAGCATTTCCATACATTTTAATGCTATTTTTGTGGTTTTTTTAAACATATCCAAACAGCTTAGAATGCTGATAAGATCAATTGGGTGTGTATGGGGATCTGAATCTTCTCCATTCATTCCTTGGATGGCTATCATCAGATCACACCACGTTTAATCCTGGGCGGAGAACCAATGCTTCAAAGTTACCTCGTTTGTATGAAAATAGACCTCTGTAGTAGTACCTACTTAGTTTTGCAGGCCAGTGTATAAATAAATTACTTGTAAGCGAGGCAGGATATCTGAAGATAAAATAAATAATATGTTCTTCGGCGTGTGTGAGGCGCTTTAGATTTTATCGACTATTGTAATTGGCATAGTATTGATTACTTGATTGATATTGATATATAAAGTAAGTTATATTCGTTTCTAAGATTTCCGTGACGTGATTTTTAAACAGTTGAAACTATTTTTACTGGATTTTATATTTGATTTTAGCATTTCCCGACATTTTTTCTACATATATTATTTTGTTTTTTGGAAAATATTTAAATTCTTTTGGTGAAAGGGCTTATTTCAAGTCCACCTGGCTAGCTACCACCATCTTACCTAAGTTTGACGCCATAATAACAATTAAAATAATTTTGTGTTCCAGCAGTTAGAGGTAAGATAGCCAGTCCCTCAGTGATGAGGATTCAGGGTGTCGTGCGCTTCCACCTTCGGCCTTATCGTCACTTAACATCAGGTGAGGTGAAGCTTGAAGGCCAAGTACTATCCCCGTTATGCATAAAAAAAATATGTCTGGCGGCTCTAGGATCTTGCTTTATAATGTATTTTTTTACTTTATTAATATTATGTAATATTAATCATATTGAGAATATCAATGCAGATCAGATTGATATCCCAGATCGTGAATAACAATGAGCAATCCAACACGAAATTAAAGCCCACATTACTCCCTCTCGACAACAGAATATTGTGTTTTCTCTTTTTGTATGACGTACCTTCAAAAAATATTCAGGCGTAGATATCATTCCCAGAAATAATATATCTTTTCTAATTTTTTTTTACAAAAATATTTACTCTTAGTTGTTTTTCCAACTAAGACGTTTTAAACCAGCTTAATCATAATAAAACAGCTGCATTATCGATAAAATGAAACACACTTATGTGATTTTAATAAACTCAAGTTTTTCTAGTTGTTTTTAATCTCCGAGAGTAATCAGCAAACATTTAAAATAATGAACTATGTATGTACCTAGTTAAAGAAATTCAGTTACTTTAAAGTTTTTTTTACTAAAGATACTTTAACTGAATTTCTTTAACTAGTAAGGTCGTTCATTATTTTGAATGTAGTCTCTAAGACGTAATCGTTAAGACGTTTTCGATACGACTTGTACAGCAGCATCAATAACTATACTTACATCATCATCATGTCAGCCGACCCGAACTAAAGGCTTTGCCAAACAGAACGGCGTCGTAGTCTTATATACGCAGCGTACTGCTAGCGCCGGCGCTGTGTTTGGCATGAAACTATGCACGTCCTACAACACAACGCGGCGCTATAGCGCGATGTCAGGTTAGCGCTTTAGCGCGGCGCTAACACGCGTTCTGTTTGGCAAAGCCTAAAATGTCCTACGTACTGCCACATCAGCAAGCAGCATACTCTTTAATAGCACAAAAGCATGTTTTCTTCGAGCAAATGGTACCTAGAAGCATGTGTGTACTGCGCAGTACATACAGCAGCATATTTCATAGCTCAATCAGCCCACGAGAAAATTGGCCCGCTTCGGGTCCGAGTCGGGCATCAGGTGCCCGGGCGGCGACTTTAGAAATGCCTGTGGGGTACAGACACTACATGCTCTATACCGCTCTGGGTTTTTCTATTAAATAACGTTGAAGAAGCCTGTGTGTTTCAGAGCATCGCTTGTTCTGTAGCACGCGGGGTTTTTCGACTAAAAAATTAAAAATATTACCCTTAAACGCCTGTGGAACACAGACAATTCAGAAAATTACAGTTCATTGTGATTAAAGTATTCCTTCATTGTGTTTCGGTAATTTATGTAGATATTATTAAAAAGTGATTTATAGTTATACTAGCGAAATTTTTATACTAATTGTGTGTCATTTTTGAGTTTATCCTACTATTAATTTGTTGTAAATGTGTTTTTTTTCTCTCAATCATATAAAAATGGCAGGTTATGCTAGATGGGGTGGATTGGGATGAAATTTAGCACACAGTTTTTTTAACCTCGATTAAAAGATAGCAGACTTTGGTTCCTAAGAACATCGCGGGCGGAAGCTAGTAGCTATAATACTGATATCAAGTTTCTTGGATAATTAATAAACAATACCTACCTATATTTGATTGTATCACTAATCTGACATAATATAAGTGTGATACTAATATTTGAAAATTTTATTTTTATTTCTTATAATAGGGATTTCTAATTTCGATTTATCCTTTTTTCATTAATATTTTTGTTATACTTGAATAAATAATAGGTATTACAAAAAAATGACAAAAGATTAAGAAACAAAAACACATTATCAGTGATTATAATTTGTTTAGATGGACCTAACAACTTGTTAACAGAAAAAAAGCCAGCAAAAAAATTCACAGATTTCGCAGTTCCCGCAAGAATCGGAGCATTGAAAATGAATACAAAAATTTACGAAAAAACTAAATCAAATCAAAAGAAAAATCCTATAATTTTTCAAAGGTATACTAGGTACCTTTTTATTTTTACGATCGATTGTGACACTCGGCTGCGCCTCGTGTCACAAAAGTGCCCCTAACTGCTTCGACGTGGCTGAAATATTATTAACCGATTCACAAAAATCAACTAATGCACTTCTCGTCTGCTTCCGCATCTTTCAATACCTTTACCATGACGATCGGTCAATAATCATAGAAACTACATCACTTTTTATACAGTGTGTGGCCTAGAACCGGGGATAATACAGAAAATAGAGACTCTCTAGAGTATTATTGTTTATTCTGAAAAGTTTCCAGTTGATTTAAACCCATACGTTACACACAATAAAAATTTAAAGTTACAATTCATAATCGGTGTATTATTCCAAAACGATATTATTGCTAACGTTTCGAACTTATCGTGGTACAGGGAATAATAAAAACGAACCGCAAAACGTCATGATATTATCACTATCCACTAGAGAATTTACTTTTAACTCCTTGAATAGAACCGGTTCCAACTACTTCCACTTTTCACGGCATAAAATTTGTTTCAAATTAATTAAAATCTGTAGTAATTAATTATTAAATAACGCAATGACAGTAGTCTGTTTACTTAATTAAATTTTATCCATCATGACAATGACATGACATGTCAATCTTCTCCTCTTATTTTTGGTTTGGCAATCTACTCTCTTCTTCAGGGAGTAAAGATTCAATGTTAAAGGAGGAGAAGTGAACTTTTTGTTACTCTTTTTACATTATGATCTTCTTTTTAAAAACTTTGTAAAAAATAATTTTGACAAATAAAGTCAAAATGCTGTCACGAGAATTTCTTTGGTTTCAGTTTTCAGTTTAAATTAATTTAAATTTAATATTGGAATTAGATTAATTTACACAATTTGTAATGTGAAAATGGCTAGACCATTTGTGGATAATTATGATATTATTGTGCGGAGAAGCTCGTGGTAATGCATCACGTGCCCTGGCGTTGTTTCCAAAGCAAACAGAAGGCATCTGAGGAATGTTCGCGTGATTGCAACGCTTATGTAAACCGTGCTCTTGTCCCTGGACATCAATACGAGGGCAACAGACCCTAAATTTTTACATGATGCTTTTCAACGTGGATTTAGGAACGGTTCACAATAACATTATCAGTCGGTACACTACTTGCATACAGCAGGGCGGCAGACATGAAAATCGACCTATGTAGCGAAGCAACGTGCTTTCCGCTTTGTGTCTGTATTTGTTATTTGTACAATAAATAATTTACTACTGACGAAAGTGGTTCATTTCTATCAGCTGTAACAAGTTGTGTCAGACAACCCATAAATTGTCAAAAAGACGTTCCGAGTAGCTCCGAATAAGTACGATGAGTAGTACGCGTGTTGTCGATTGAGTTGAGCGGAACTGTTGTTTGCATTACATTGAATTTACGATTAAGTTTGTTAGAAAAAATCAAAAAGTTAAGATTTTATTTTAATTAGTTGGGACCTTAATGATTCAATTACTAGTGACCTATAGAGGCTCCGTTTTTAATATTATCCCCGATTCTAGGCCACACACTGTATACCGAAATACCCGTTTTTCTACAATTCCAAATCTAAAGGGACCACCTACAGGTCACAATTAGACACCAATTTTCAAAAAAAATATCGCTATTTTGTAGCTAAACTAATACCCTAGGACCCTTTTTTCATTTTTTCTTAAGTCGGTTTTTTTCTCGAAATATTTACAATTTAGTAAACAAACACCCCCTAAAAAACCAGAATTTTTCGAAATTTCAAAAAAAGTTACCAGCCGATTTTCAAAATTAAAACGTTCACACGTGTCTCAATAAATTCCTCAACTTTTGGTACTATTCCCATCTCGATCCTCCTAAAATCCTCGGAAATATGACCAAAAATATGTCTCAGGCGATTTGCATTTGATAACCATTTTTAATGGTAAAAAGCCAGCACTTGTTAACAGAAAAAGCCAGCAAAATTATCTATTTCCTATAACAAAAGTACTCTACTAAGTTAAACAGTTGAACTGCGAAAACAGCTTTTATTACGTACGGCAAAACGGAGCGGTCACACTCACAAGGTCAAGTATAGTCTAAATCTGATGTGCCGTCGACTGTAGGTACAATTATTACCTAACGAAATAAAATAATGCAATAAATTTCGGCTATTTCAGTCGTTGCGCTAGGAAATTGCAAAAAACAAAAAAAAAGAAATACTTTTCTTTTAGAAAAATTACTATTTTTTTTAATTCTTTAGGTACTATTAAGGCCTTTCTTTTATACACAATTTAAAAACTTAATGAAAAACTTGTGCCGTTTTCGATAAATTTTGATAAATTTTTAAAAGGGGGTTAGGAGAAATAAATTTCGTCCCATATTTTTTATTAATGAGTTAAAAGTTATTTTTATAAGTATTTAAGTTTAAATATCCAAGTTTCATGATATTTAGTACCTTACGTGTCTGTATCGTTCAGGGTATTTGTATTTAGAAAATCGCTGTAGATCACAGCGCAAAGTGTCTGTTCCGGTCTTCGAGCAACAAAAGGCTTCGAGCCCGTCTTACTCTAAGGTTCCGGTGATATAATGTTTTTTTTTATTATAAATCACTATTTGATCTACATAATTTACCGAAACACAAAGAAGGAATTCTTTTATCACTATGAACCGGTCTGAGTTGCAGAGTATTTAGGGTGACATTGGTGCATTATAAGTCAAAAAACCCAATACACTACAGAGCTCTGAAACACACAGGCCTTTTCGACGTATTTAATTTTAAAATCCCTGCGCGGTCCAGAGCAGCGTGTCTGAACCCCACAGGCATTTCTAATGTCGTATCTGTGCATAAATTTCGTTTAGTTCGCCCATTCGTCGGCTGTAGATAAGTAAATTAAAAACATAATTTTTACTAATTTTATTTTAATGACAAACTTAAATGCAATTTAAAAGTCAGTCAGAGTGTGATACTCGTGAATTTTTTTTACCCGACTGCTAGGAAAGGGTTATGATTTTCACGCATTCTTATATTAATGTACCTATGTATGATTATATGTAATATTCTTTATAACCTCCCAGAGACAAGTGATTCCGCATAAAGGGGCCTTAAGGCGTGAAATACATAGAAGCGATGCGGCGGAGATAAAGCGCAGATACGGCGGCGACGGCGGCGATACGTGTATTTGATTGGCCGAAAGCATCCAAAAGTCTCACATCTGCACCGTATCGTCGCCGTATCCGTGCCGCGTCGCTTCTGTGATTTCAGGCCTTTTTTTATTTATTTATTAATAAACAATGATTCAGAACATAATTTCGACCGTACAGTGTTGCAAAAATCTGCATAGATTTTTCTGCACACTGCCATTCACCATCTATATCTAAACATTACAAAACAATCAAAATACCTATTTTGTAAACTAATGATAGATTTACCTTTAGAATATAATTATGATTAACATAATAACAGTCCATAAAGTCCATGTATCATATTTGTAACAAAGGAGAATGGCAGGTGCCCATATATTTTCAGAACCACATAAAGGCTTAGCGTGCCAAGAAGTAAATAGCATGACTTTAATCCTCTATTAAAGCCTAATTAATTATGTAATCGTAAGATACACTTTAAAGCTGGGGATAAAAAGTTGATTTTAAAACATAACCTCAAAACAGCACCTAGTAGGCAAAACAACATGGGCTGCATTCCCAATCACACTAAAATCGATGACAGCGCACTAAAATACGTTCCGAGTCGGTGATTTTGTATGGGTTTGACAGATAACGTGAGCGCTGACATCGATTTTATCGTGATTCGGAATATAGCCTTAATAACATTGCCGTTCTTAGACTGCTGTCATGTTGGCTGTCCTGGATATATATATTTACGTGACGTGATTGGTTCCCTGTCTTTTTTTCTAGAGGGGCCAATATAACAATAATAAACCAAACCTCACAAAAGCGTTTTGTTTCAGATCAATTGCGTTTTGTTTCTAGCTAAGAAGAATATTACTGTCATGTTTTTCTAAATGTTGCCTCCTTCTTTACGAATACTTTAAATTGAAAAGTAACCACCAAATTATGACCTTTAAATCTCATAAGGTCCGAATTGGGCACGCTCAGTATTTATGAATTTGGAAAATGGTTCCCAGTTTGCCATTCTCCTTTACGGAGGGTAAGATTGTAATAAACTGCGATAGCGGCTGTTCGGCACTACCTGCATACCAATCAAATAAATGAGCATAGCCTTAAGTGGCGTTATAAAAAAAGACCAACAGGCGGCTGCACGGTGCTATTAAACTAAGTGAAAAAAATATTAGAATACTGCATTAGGGGTGTCAAATTAAAGGACTTATTATAAGGAATAAAAAATTGTTTTATATAACAAAAAACCAACTTCAAAAGCCTACGCTACCTCTAAAAAGCAAGATATAATCTTCAATAATGTAATAAAAGACGTCTATAGAACTCGGGTGGGGCTAAAAAATTGCACATTAATGTCCGAATTTAGATCTGTGAAAAAAAACAAAAAAAACACTAATTTCGGATTAAAATTTGCTTTAGTAATTTTTTATGACGTATAAAAGTTCACAATAATAAATTTTTTACTTGATAGGATGATATCATAAGTTTTCTAAAAGTATTTTTTTTTATATATAACTGTAATACAACTGTAGGACTTTTAATAATATAATATATGATATAATTTATTTATTCAAGTAATTAATATAACTCATTTTTAAATGTACATTATAACTCATCATTTTTAAATCCGGAGAAATTAATATTTTTCTGCAGAGCCGTATAAAATATAAAATAAATAGTCAAATTTAAATAGCCGGTCATTCCAACAGGAGATTCGAAAGACCCCAACACGGTTATTATCGAATGAATTATTATGAAAAAAAAAGTCCCGCCTGCATCAAAAGACAAGTCAACTAAAAAGATGGAAACAACATTAAATATTAAAGGCAACATAATAACATGCAGTCGGAGGCATAGAATTCAAATCATTCATAATGTCACAGTGTCACTTTCTTTATACATGCCTCCGACTGGTTATTATGTTACCTTTAATATTTAATCCTGTTTCCATCTTTTCAGTTGAGTTGTCTTTTGATCCAGGCGGGTTTTTTATATTTTTTCATTTAGATTGTGAATCATGTGTAAATGTATATTTTGGCACTTTCGATGAATAATTTTTTTGATAAAGGGACTGCGTTAAAATTAAATACTATGTAACAAAATAATTTTAAATCTTTATTTAAATGAACAACAACGAACCGGTTTTCCAATGTAGGTTCTTGATGCTTGTTTTGAAAATAATCTCAATCCTGAAAAAGACAAACAAAACATTTATAATACCTAGTGTAGTTTTTTTATCTATGGAATAGATATAATACTCTGTCTTACACGCACAAGATGGCAACACTCAGTATATGGCAACATTGAACTGTCACTGTCAGTCCGGATGGTGATAGCGGCTGTTTATGTTGGATTAATGGAAAAGCCAAGATATAATGTATGGGAGCTCATGGAGTTTCCTGGTGTACAGAGTGCTGGTAGAAGAGTTTGTCCATCTTGGTGTGGTGGTGAGCCGGAGATCCTTCACTTAACAAAACTCCCGATAACTACCTACTTGTGCGTATGTTATACCTAGTTTGTCTATTTAATTAATCAATACTAAATAATATACTAGAAAAAATACGACTCGCACTAGATCAATACTCAGACGGGAATCGAACCCGCGACCTTTGGATATCCGGTCCAATGCTCTGACCGCTGAGCTACCGAGTCACTAGTGACATCGTCGAATTTCTTCTAGTATATCCTACTCTTAGGCTGCAAGCCAGCGTTATTTCACCAATGTGAGGTAATTCCTCACATTGCATTGGTGAAATAACGCTGGCTTGCGTAGTTTTTCTAGTATATTATTTAGTATTGTTTAAAAATAGCACTGTGAATGCAAAAATCTTAAATTTAAAAATATTTAATTAATATTAGAGGAGCTCGATGATACAGCTCCGCCAATACATTTATTTTTGTGCAAATAGTTGTAAAAGTTGTAAATCCAGTCAATATATAAAAAAGCTCATGTATTGTATTTAATATTTTTTGAATAACTCTTCAACAGTTTTCATTCTTTCTAAGTTTTAAAATACATTTTAGCTCAATGTGGTCACTTTTGACAAGGATGGATTTTAAAACTTACAGAAAGAATGAAAACTGTTGAAGAGTTATTCAAAAAATATTAGAGACAATTTAAGAGATTATTTCACGAGCTTTTGTTAAATATTGACTTGGTTTGCGAGTAATAAAAAGAAGTGTATTGGTGGCGCTAGTTTTACTATAACAGCGCCTAACGATGCGTGATATAAAATTTCTTATCGTGAACTCCTCCGTGCTTCGGAACTTTCGGAAGGCACATTAAACTGTTGGTCCCAGCTGCATTTGCAGTCGTTAGCACCCACCGATTTGCATTGGGCCTGCGTGGTCATAGTCAATCCTCATAGGTAAATGGCTAATGATGATGATGAATAAGTCAATGAGATACCAACATAACGACGTACCTGACCATGGAAGGCACCGTTGAATAGAATTTTGTCTCTGAGCATCAAGAAGAAAAGGAATGGATGATCAGCCTTAAATGTTTGCTTCTGTGGAACGATCAGTGTGCCTCCAGGGCCGAAGAACCCTGTAACAGTATTAAGCGTGATCAAGTGTGTTTGACTTAACTATTTTCTGAAGGATTCCGTCAACATTTAATTAAAGTTTACTTTGCAGAAAGGTGGTGCCACTTCTACAATTTATAGTAAAAAGTAAAGTCGCCTCGATTTTTTTGATGTATAGACTGTCTGCGTTTTTGACCTCACATTTACCTGATGGTAAGTGACAAGGAAGAGGAAGATGCAGCACGCACAATCAGTGAATGCCTATTTACTCTGGCTTTAAGTACCCAAGTTTTATTGTTCGGGGAATACAGACGCAGGAAGGCTATTCCATATCTTAGCGGTTCGAATGAAAAAGTTGGAACCGAAGCGTTTCATGCGGATGCGTGGAATATCGACAACACAAGGAAGAAAGGCCGTCCTAGTCCGAAGATGAAACGGGTAAGAAGGTTGTGTAACTCCTGAGCACACTGAGCACACCCCCCCAAATGTAACCTATAGAACACTGATAAGTAGGCAGGCAAACTTTCGTCGGTGCTCTAAAGTACTCCAAACTTTAGAGCCTTCGGTGGACCAGATGATCATCACCAATCAGCCTCTTTGCTCGGAGCTCGATAGAGTTCAGGGCAGTCAACTGGTATTTCGTAGATCCATCCTAAATGTGAGGGCAGTAAATCAATGATAGTCAGTTACTCATACCATGTGCTCCGGCTGCTTCAGCACCTTCTTCATTAACTTCAATGTAGACCTTTTGAATAGCATCGGCAATAAAGATTTCGCCAGATTTGATAAGTTTTTCTATCCCAGAATTAGCAGGATTGAAAATATTTGTGATGCCAATCTGAAAAAGGAGTAGGTAATTCTTTTTATAATAGTCAATGCTGAATTTCATTTATTTACACTAACTTTATTAAAAATATTATTTTTTTACTTTTCATTTTACTTGTTCGTACACATATTAAAATTAAAATTGTTGCATTTCTCTTTTTTTTTAAGAATAAATTACTAATAAAGCTCCCTTCAAATACTAGAGTTTTTGAAAGGGTTAAAATATCGAATTGATATTAAATCTGCCAATTTCATCAATGTCCAAAATACACGACATGTCATAATTTAATTATAGGTAATACAAACCTTTTTAAGAACATCCTTGAGATTTATTGAAGTTTCTATCTTGAACTTGGGCAGATACAGTTCCACCTCAGTCTTTCTCAAGTTCCGGGCAGTATCCAAGAATACACTTGTATCATTTAGTTTTTCTTCCAACGCAGCTAACCCATCAACTTGGTTTGGAAGTACTACTAGGAACGTTGCGTATTCGTCTTGGTAGGGAATTTCCAAAAACTGAAATTGAGAAGGTATAGGAGAAAAATCAATTAAACATTGATTAATAAGATAAGCCACCAGAGACAGAAGTATCTACATAGTATAAAACCAGCCAAGTGCGTGTCGGGCCATGCGCAGTAGGGTTCCGTAATTACCTTGTAGGTACCCTAAACCGGCTATAAACTCCCTGTTTTACACAAATAGCGACTATAAATTCAAATTCAAATTCAAATTCAAATTCAAAATTTAAAAATAATTTATTCAGTCTAGGCTGTTACAAGCACTTGTGAATGTCATAGAAGCTACGCCATCGGTTCGCAAACCCTAAGCGGGAGACCTTGTAACGAGAAGAACCGGCAAGAAACTCGTCAGTGAAAAGTGACGTAGTAACATGTTACAAGACATAAAAAATAAGCAATTCTTACAATTAAATATGCGTTAAGATAGGTACTCAGAAGCAGACCCATTCCCACTGGCAGCACCCGTTCACGAGCATGACGCATGGACCAGCCATCGCTTCGCTCAACCATATTTGAGGGAACGTAACGACCCGCCCCACACGACACCACCGCAGAAATGATTAAAGAGAGCATGACATACTTAGGCTACCCACCCTAAGGCACCGAATTGAAAACTGATATCCAAAAGCTTTTCATAGGCCTTTACTTACAAAACTACTGACAACAGAAAACAAAATGATTGCAATTAAAAAAATAATATCAAAACAAGGTTTAGTTATTAATTTATTAAATTATATATAATAAGTATAATTAAATACCTAATTCAATGAAATTTTTATGTACTCATCAACTAACTTGTACAGCATATTGTTTCACGTATCCAAAAGAAACCGTTTACCTGGTAGTGGGGGGAGGTTGGGGACACTTGACTTCAAAAAAATTAAAGCAACGAATTCCTGAATTCAAAAGTGGTCTTCACAAACTTATGTGATTAATATACACATTGATGCCAAATTACAGCCTTCTAGTACTAGGGGCCACTGAGCTAAGCCGCGGACCGACAGACGGATATGGGTTCCTTGTTGACTTGATTACGGAACCCTAAAAATAGCAATTAAAAGGCAATCTTTGAATTTCGTTGCAATTTCGACCACCTACTATGAGTATTTTTTAAAATAATAAATACCTTAGCATCGAACTCTTTGCTCTCCGCAAACAAGTAGTCATCATGCCTAAACATAGTAGGAATTTTAATCGTCTCGTCCTTAGTGACATGAAAATCACGGTCCTCTGTCAATGCTGGATCGAATTTTTGATCGTGAAACCAGTTGCCCTGTAAAAATATTAAACTGAATTAGTATAATTTGTTGAAGAAAAGAAAATTAAGATGTCAGCAAAATTCTCATTTAAAATACAAGGTGTTTGGTAAAAGCCTTATAAAGCCGAATATGGTAGATAGGGACCATCAAATTGAACAACTTTTACTATGGGACCAACTCCGAAATCGCGAAAAAAAAATCAGCTGTTCCATACATTTTGATATTTTCGTTATTATTTTTTGTATGAAACAGCTGATTTTTTTTTCGCGATTTCAGAGTTGGTCCCATAGTAAAAGTTGTTCAGTTTGATGGTCCCTATCTACCATATTCGGCTTTATAAGGCTTTTACCAAACACCTTGTATAATTTGATTGTTTTTGCGCAAAATAAAAAAAAGTGTTGTTAATAAGATAGGTAAACCAGTCAAGTATAGGAAGATATGTTTTTTTTTTAATCTGATTAAGAAATATTTTTTATTGTCACCTTGAAATATATGGCGTTCACAAGAATCGCGCGTGTAGCAGGACTGAAACTTTGGGCGCTCACAAAATTTTTGATTTGCTTATTAGTATGATCTTCTACCTGTAAGTCAAATGTATTTATTGTACAAATCCATTCCAGAAAATCATGTGTTAGTTTAACGAAAGCGACACAGATCCAGAAATAGAACCTCGCTTATTGTTTTAAGAGCCAACTCGCTTATAGTGCTTCTAGTGAACAGACATAAGTATTGCATACTGGTATAGCTGGCCACACCCACACTGCAGGCGACGCCTCTCGGTGGTTGTCTCTGGTAAAACCAAGCAAGTCGCGAAGCGAATCCACAGAATTCATTTGTACTAAAGTAGCTAATCTCTAAACTTGGCAGATATAGTTGCCTTAACTTGATTTATTAAAATTTGTTGATTGGTCAACGAAAGATGAGTCTCGGTTGGAAATGGAATTATTTTTGCGCCTTATGTTAAGGTTCAGTTTCCAATAACTTAACCTCTAAACGTTAATTTAACAGGGAAAGTGGAGCCTCCATTTCCGGTTCATCTTTCGTTGACCAGACTCTAAAAGAAAACTACTGAATTAGATTTAAGCTTTCCGATTATTCGTGTTCATTGTTTGCTTCAAGAAATTTTCTTACCAAGAGAGCAAAGACATTGTAAATGGTAATCCCTTTGTTCCTTTAAACTCACCCAAGTGTTAATTGTTGAAACAGCCTCCTCTTTCTTTGTGAAGTCAACTTGTTTCACCTCTGATCGGAACACTTCCTTGGAAACTGTATTATATTCATCGTTAAGCTCAAGGCCTTCGGGTATGAAAATACTGTTTGCTATCTTCAGGTCGATTCCTTCCACCGCGTCTACTTCTTCGTTAGCAAAATTAAATACTTCTTTAATCTGAAATCATAAGGTTTATCTCGGTTTCAGTCATATTCAATATTTTAGTAACACTTCATTACACATTATGAATTCCCTCGAGCCTGTGCAGAGTTCTACTTTTAATCAATATTTGAAGGATGCCCAAAGCATGTTTCACATAGTTTAGGTACTTGTTATAGTGGTTGCATGAAAAGACTGAGTTACTTACTATAGTATCGTTCGGCATGCCGATGGCCTTGAAGATTTCGTCATGGGAGACTCCTGTTGATGCAAGTCCGAGTAGCGCTAGAGGCGACATGGCCGAGAAGCCGGACATGACATAGCTTTTTCCCGGATTGACTTTTGCCACTTCCTAAGAATTATGAATATGTAAATTATACTAAATTCTAACCAAGTATCATCTCCTTTTATTTAATTGCTGTTTTTATCATTGTGTGATTTTGTTAATTTCTTATAAAATAAACTTCAATCATACAATTCAATTCACTTTCAATCAAAACATCAAAAAACATGATAAAAAACTTCTTTAGCAACATGATAAAAGTCGATAGTAGCATCTTTTGTATGATATACATATATTAGAGTAACAACATGTTTTTAATTGACATGTAATATCGTTATTTAAATTGCATGTCAATTAAAAACTTTAATGATTTTAAAATAACAAATGAACAATCATGAATATTAATATTCTTTAGAAATTGAACTTGTTTTAAAAAATATTTGTTTCCTATATAATTAAGTATTCTGTCAAGTATCTGTAATTTATCAGCAACACGTGAATACCATTTTTAAAGGTCCAAAGTAATCAATGTATCATACAACCGAAATTTTTATTAAATAATAATTACATTAGTATACTTTATCTGTTGGTTCTATGCTATTGCCATCTACTAGAAATAGCTCTGCCAATAATAATTTATCGTTTTAGATGTTTCTTCCTTAATGTTCTACATATTAAACAGGTCGTTATAAAATATTATGACAGTTAAAAACAATCACATCTATTTATATTATCTAATATGGTATTGTTCTTTCTAATAATTTTGCTAATCTAACTAGTTTATTAGTTAAGATTTTCAAATTAGTTTATTGGTGCGTGGAGTATTTCAATAATTAATTGGGGTATTTATTAAAGTTGTTGGTTTATCAAACAAAAATAGTGACCGTATACAATAGTAAATAGTGACTCTATTTTTGTATACTTAGTTGTACTTTAGTTGTACTTCATAAATATATATTAAAGGACTACAATTATATATTAGAGGACTATAATTTGAAAAGAAGATTGATTTTTTATTAAAAATATACTTTGGAATAAGTAGACTTACCTTGCTCAGATCAAGCGTAAACTGATTATTTCCATCAACCAGGAGTTGTGAAATTTCGTATGAGTACGCCGAACCGACGGCCACGCCGGCTAATACTGTATGTAACAAATAAAGTGTTTTTTTTTATAAATTTCGATAAACTGGCTCGCCTTTCCTCGATACTTTGGTAATGTCTTCCGACCATCAAGTTTTTTGGCGGCCGACGGGTCTGGTACCGGGTGTTGGTCTCACTCCACTCTATCTTCCTGTTCCGGTGATTGGTTCTGCAACTTATGTGACCAGCTCCTCGCCACTTCCTTTATGCTATGATCCGTCCTACTCCACGTCCGTCAATTAGTTTTGAAGAGAGTCAATAGTAAGATTACGAAAAGCCAGTATTACTATCACAGTACACAAGAATGTCCTGTGGTGACTATAGTTTCCCATTGTTAATCATCAACCAACGATTTGGATCAACCAATAATCATGGGAAGCTGCTAGTTGCAGGCAGTGCAGGGCCGATTGTCAAAGAAATCCTTAGGGTTAGGGGAGGCCTTTGCCCAACAGTTGGTGTCTTACGGCTTATATCCAAAGTGTGCTCATGTGCTTTTGTGGGACAAGATTGCGATTACACTATAGGTATAGGTAAGTATTGTTTGTTGCGCATTTTTGACATAGAAAGCTAGCAATCCTTATAAGTGAAACTATTATATAGGTAGGTAATATCATTTAAGTTAGGTACCTACCTTTCACCACCTAACATCACGTCAAACCTAACATTAACATTTTTCTTTAAATGTTCAAATATTATTTTACATTATTATTCCATGTATAATACACAATAATTTATTGTACTGCCAATAAAAATAACCAGCTTTGGTTTTTGACTTCTTAATGCTGACATAACGAAGTATTTGCGGAAGTATTGTTAAGCGATTCATTATTTACATTCGATACCTATACATGATGTTTGATGTCAATTATCTATATTTACCTACAACCCATTCCAGACTTTCTTAACTGACAAGAAGAATATAAACTTATTTAACATTGATAGTATTGTGTCATCTGCACCATTGATGGTGCCAGTCAATGTTGCATACGCTACAACGGGGCCTAAATTAATAATAATGAAACAGTAATAAAATATAAAAATTTACTTACAGTAGATTAAGAGCTTCATTGTAGTGATCTCTTAACAGCCACGCCACTACTGACCGGTTACAAGGCAAGATGTGTCTTAAGTCATGTCCAAACCTATTTAATGTCAAAAGGTAAGGTACTCAACAGAAATAATTAAGCACGTCACAGACGATGACGATACTCTAATATTTTACCTTGGGATAAAATATCGTTCGCTTTACAAACTAATGAACCAACACACATTCTGAAGAAAATAATTGTTGGCTTAATAATAAATAAAGTAGTATTTGCATTTCGCGGTATCTTAAGATGCAGTGATAGGAAATATTATTTTGAGATTTGAAACATTTATCCATCATAAAATATTCTAATTTGTGTAATAATAATATTAAAAGAATATTCACCCGTAGCTTTTCTAGTATATTATTAAACATAATATAAAAATGTCATTGTGAATGCTAGATCAAAATCCAAAATGTTAATATTTATTAGCAGCTGTCAAAAGAAGAATTAGTATATAAAGCCAGAATTTTGACAAAAACTATGTAAACTGTTAAAAAATCAGAGAATAAACGGTTTTGGTATACATACTTATCAATATAACTTACGCGTGTCATAAATTAATACATGATTCTATAAATAAAATACTTGTACCTAAGCGAGGCAGATATCTGAAGATAAAATAAGTAGTATTATGTAGTTCTTCGGCGTGTGTCAGGCGCTTTAGATTTTATCGAATATTGTATTTGGCATAGTATTGATAAGAGTAAATATTGTAAGTACCAAAGTTATGTTCGTTTCTAAGATTTCCGTGACGCGATCTTCTAAACAGTTCAGAACTATTTTTTACTGGATTTTATAGTTGATTTTAGCATTTCCCGACGTCATGAATCAGTTATTCATGATATTTTCATTTCATCACTTTCTGATTCGTACACGAAATTTTTCGTCAAAAAGGGATGAACATATTTAGCTGATATTCGTTATGTTATAATATAACCTAACATTGTGTTCCAAGTTAACAAATTAAGAATAAGCGTGCGTTCCGGTTTTTACAAATAAAAATATGGATGCGTTCGTTCTTTTTACTGTTTATTAAGAAATTTCTGTTGGAATTATTGAATTGTGTTAAAAATTTCGTTTGTTTTACTGTTTATTATGAAATATTGGTAGCAAATGAGTGCTGATCGGTAGATCGGTACCTAGATGAAATAAAAAATCGGTATCTACCGAAATTTCGGTAGGTTTGGGAACATTGCCGTACTGGCACCCCCCCGACCAGGTGTCGACAACGTGCACATGCGCGAGCTGCACGCCCCTCCAGCCCGGTGCTGTGTTTATTTAATTTTGTCTATTTAATTTTAGTGACTTGAAATAAACCCTTCCACCAGAATGGCTTATTTCAAGTCCACCTGGATAGCTACCACCATCTTACCTAAGTCTGA
Source organism: Agriphila tristella (assembly GCA_928269145.1). Classification (NCBI taxonomy): domain Eukaryota; kingdom Metazoa; phylum Arthropoda; class Insecta; order Lepidoptera; family Crambidae; genus Agriphila; species Agriphila tristella. Next base: position 19,483,038 of record OV743436.1, on the reverse strand, counting down.
CGCCATAACAATTCAAATAACTACGTGCTCTGGCAGTTAGAGGTAAAATAGCCAGTTCCTCATGATGAAGATTTCGGGTGTAGTGCGCTTCCACCTTCGGCCTTATCGTCACTTAACATCAGGTGAGGTGAAGGCCAAGCACGATCGCGTTGTGCATAAAAAAACACGTCTGGTGGCTCTAGGATCTTGCTTTATAATGTCCTTTTAGGGTTCCGTAGCCAAAATGGCAAAAAACGGAACCCTTATAGATTCGTCATGTCTGTCTGTCTGTCTGTCCGTCCGTATGTCACAGCCATTTTATTCCGAAAGTATTAGGATTACACAGTTGAAACTTAGTAAGTAGATGTAATCTGTTAACCGCTTAACGATTTTAATACAAAAGTAAAAAAAAAATAAGATTAAGGGGGGGCTCCCCATACATGGAACTGAAACTAAAAAAAATTTTTTCCTTCATAACAATACGTGCGGGGTGTCTATAGATAGGTCTTTAAAAATGACATTAAGGTTTCTAAGACAATTTTTTCTAAAAGTCAACCGTTTGAAAGATAAACTCTGCCAAAGTGGTAAAATGTGTGTCCCCCCCCTCTAACTTTTGAAATAGGAGATTGAAAAATCTAAAAAAAATATTAGCTATAGATCTTAATAAAAACTTTCAACGAAAATGAGTTTGAACGAGATATAATAATTAGTTTTCGAGATATATCATATTTTCCAAAACCGCAAATATAACTTTGTCATTCACCAACACTGTGAAAAACAAAGTTATTTTTACAGACGAAAAATTATAGTGGTATTAAATATATATATATATATATATATATATAGTATGGTATAAGGTAACTACGGAACCCTATGGCGCGTGGCCCGACACGCACTTGGCCGGTTTTTTTACTTTATTGACCGAGCGAGCACGAACTGCGAGCGAAGCGTTTCTGCTTCAGCTTGGGCAAAAAAATTCTTTCGTATGTCCGGCTGTATGTTCTTCTCTACTCTACAGGTCGCATTTTTTAACCGATTCTCGTGAAATTTTGTGAGCATGTTCAAAAGTTATACAGAATTTTTTTGACGAGCCAGTTTTTCGAAATTTTTCAAAATGGCGGAAATACGTAAAAAACACATATTTCAATCCAGTTTTCCGGCGCTGTCTTATATCCTATATAGATCGCATTTCTCAACTAATTATCGTAAAATTTAGTGGACAGGTTTGAAAATTATATAGATTTTTTTAGGTCGCGCCAGGTTTTCTAAATTTTTCGAAATGGCGAAGTTACTTTAAAAAATGTATTTCAGTCCGGCTTTATGGCGCTGTATGTTCTCCTCTACAGGTCGCATTTCTCAACCGATTATCATGAAATTTTGTGAGCAGGTTAAAAAAATAATATATAGAATTTTTCTGTCGAGACAGTTTTTCGACTTTTTTCAAAATGGCGGAGATATGTAAGAAAAATATATTTCGGTCCGGCTTTCCAGCTCTGTCTTTTCTTTTCTACAGGGCGCATTTCTCAACCGATTATCGTGAAATTTTGTGGGCTGGTTTGAAAATTATAGAGACTTTTTAAATTCAACCAATTTTTCTAAATTTTTCGAAATGACGGAGATATATAAAAAAAAATATTTACGTCCGGCTTTCTAGTGCTGGATGTTCTCCTCTACAGGTCGCATTTCTCAACCAATTCTCGTGAAATTTTGTGAGCAGGTTCAAAAGTTACATAGAATTTTCTTATCACGCCAGTTTTTTGAATTTTTTCAAAACGGCGGAGAAATGTAAAAAAACATATTTGAGTCCGACTTTCCAGCTGTCTGTTTTCCTCTACAGGTCGCATTTCTCAAACGATTCTCGTGAAATTTTGTGAGTAGGTTCGATAATTATATATATTTTTTTGGTCCAGCCAGTTTTTCGAAATTTACCAAAAAAATCATTTATTTCGAAAAATTATTAAAACTAGAAACGCTATCTTGCTGCGAATATACCTACCAAATAAGATACCAAACAGCACGTACCTACTATGTGCTTTGAAAATCTCGTTGAGCAGTGTGGGAAAAAGGGGAGGCGACATCTTTTAGCTTATTTTTTGAACTACATAATAATTTGAGCTACTTTAAGGGTTAACGCGAGGTCTACAGCTCACGGAGCCACTAGTTTATATTAGGTATGTAATATAATTTATCATATTGAGAATATCAATGCAGATCAGATTGATATCCCAGGCGTGATCCTCAGTGGCCGGACCACATTTAAGTACCCAAATGGTTTAGTTCCACATAGTTGGTACCTGAAGTCTACCTTCACAGGAATATATCATAATTAATAGTACCTCAACAGATAAGGAAATATTTAACAAATAAAGTGGTCCGGCCGCAGAGCAATGCTCTCTGGCCGCACCAACTCAAATTTTAAAAAGTGTGATACATTTTCAAGAAATTCATATCGCAGTAAAACCTACCTAAATAGTACCTTTCACACGACAAGTTTCGTAAAATAAAACTCATTGGCTTAAAAGTTACAAGCCGTACTTTGTGGTCCGGCTGGGAAGCATTCTCTGCAGCAGGTCAATATCATAAGTGTGATACATTTTCAAGAAAGAGATATCCCAATAAAAGCTACCTAAATAGTACCTTCCACACGACAAGTTTCGTAAAATAAAACTCATTGGCTTAGAAGTTACAAGCCGTAGTTTGTGGTCCGGCTGGGAAGCATTCTCTGCAGCAGGCAATATCGTGAGTATGGAACATTTTCAAGAAAGTGATATCCCAATAAAAGCTACCTAAATAGTACCTTCCACACGACAAGTTTCGTAAAATAAAACTCATTGGCTTAGAAGATACAAGCCCTAGTTTGTGGTCCGGCTGGGAAGCATTCTCTGCAGCAGGTCAATATCGAAGTCTGATACATTTTCAAGAAAGTGATATCCCAATAAAAGCTACCTAAATAGTACCTTCCACACGACAAGTTTCGTAAAATAAAACTCATTGGCTTAGAAGATACAAGCCCTAGTTTGTGGTCCGGCTGGGAAGCATTCTCTGCAGCAGGTCAATATCGAAGTCTGATACATTTTCAAGAAAGTGATATCCCAATAAAAGCTACCTAAACAGTACCTTCCACATGACAAGTTTCGTAAAATAAAACTCATTGGCTTAGAAGATACAAGCCCTAGTTTGTGCTCCGGCTAGAGAATATTGCTCTTTTATTTCATCAAACTATTAATTTGTATAATTAAGCGGAAGGTACTATTTAAGTAGGTTTTACTGCGATATATGAATTTCTTGAAAATGTATCACACTTTTTAAAATTTGAGTTGGTGCGGCCAGAGAGCATTGCTCTGCGGCCAGACCACTTTATTTGTTAAATATTTCCTTATCTGTTGAGGTACTATTAATTATGATATATTCCTGTGAAGGTAGACTTCAGGTACCAACTATGTGGAACTAAACCATCTGGGTACTTAAATGTGGTCCGGCCACTGAGGATCACGCATATCCCAGTACGTGAATAACAATGAGCAAATCCAACACGAAAATCAAAATCCATACTGCGCCCTCTCGACAATAGAATATTGTATTATTTTCTCTTTTTGTATGACGTACCTTCAAAAATTGTGCAGGCGTATCATTCTCCTAACTAAAGGTAACATTTAAATATCCTTTCAATTTTTTTTTACAAAAATAATTACTCTTAGTTGTTTTTCCAACTAAGACGTTTTAAACCAGCGAAAAGCCTTTAATCATAATAAAACAGTTATCTATAAAATGATCTATAAAATAAAATGAAACACATTTTTTTTGTTTTTTTATCTCCGAGAGTAATCAGCAAATATTCAAAGAGCCTTCGATTGATTGAAGGAATGAGCACACGAATCGGCACATGAACTCGCGCGGTGGGGTGAGGTAATTGATTGTGGGGCAAGGCGGAGAGTTTCCTTTCTGTTCGGTAGTACTTATATCTATTCTGTGGTTATAGTGAAAGATAGACGTTTGCGATACGACTTGTATAGCTGCAGCAATAACTATACTTACATCATGATCATGTCAGCCGACCCGAACTAAATGTCTTAAACTGCCACATCAGCAAGCTTTGAGACAATGTTATTGAATAGCACAAAAGTATGTTTTCTTCGAGCAAATGCTACCTAGTACAGTATGCGCAAAATAACTTGGCGGTTCTGAACTTTGCGCGGAACGCTGCGCAGTAGACGAATACAGGAGCAGGAGTAAATTAGCCCGTTTCGTGTCCGAGTCGCGCAACAGGTGCACGGGCGCGGTATTAGAAATGCCTCTGGGGTACAGACACTACCTGCTCTGCACAGCATAGGTTTTTTAAAATTATATACGTTGGAAAAGCCTGTGTGTTTAGGAGCATCGCCTGCTCTGTAGTGCTCAGGGTTTTTCCACTAAAAATAGAATACTTATTATCACCCTAAAAAGCCTGTAGAACACAGACAGACACATTGCGCTGTGTTGCGCAGCGATTTTCTACCCCGAGCGAAACAGACACAGAAAGAGAGCGACGATGCCGCACGTGCCGCAACGCAAAAGAGACAGCAACATTGAGTTGAGTTACTTAGTGAAAATATCTCTAATTTAGATCATACGATTTTTGCTCACTTTATTTATTTGTTATATTACCATTTGTTTAAGATGATTAATATATATGAAAAAAAAACTAGAAAAACATGATTCACCCGTAGCAGCTCAGACGGGATGCTACGGGTGGGTCGAATTTACTAGTATTTTTTCATATATATTTATTATCATAATATAAATATAGCATTGTGATTTGTGAATGCCTAAAATCTAAAAATTCAAAAAGTCCACTACGAATACCTTTTTATTACAGGTTTAAAAACTATCATCCCAATCCATACAGCCATTTTAAGCGTGTTTGAGTGACAAATATATCATCAAACTTTCACAATTACAATATTAGCATTTGGATAAAAAACCGGCCAAGTGCGAGTCGGACTCGCGTACGAAGGGTTCCGTACCAAAAAACGGCAAAAAATCACGTTTGTTGTATGGGAGTCCCCCTTAAATATTTATTTTATTCTGTTTTTAGTATTTGTTGTTATAGCAGCAATAGAAATACATCATCTGTGAAAATTTCAACTGTCTAGCTATCACGGTTCATGAGATACAGCCTGGTGACAGGCAGACAGACAGACGGACAGCGGAGTCTTAGTAATAGGGTCCCGTTTTTACCCTTTGGGTACGGAATCCTAAAAATGGCACCATTTCAGTAAAATAAATTATCACTTGTATAACTACATTAAATCACTATTTATTAATCTACATAATTTACCGAAACAAAAAGAAGGAATACTCTCATCACTATGAATCTTTCCACACGGTTATAAATAGGGTGACATCAGTGCATTTTAAGTCGAAAAACCCAATGCAGTACAGAGCAGGTGATGCGCTGAAACACACAGGCTTTTCCGATGTGAAACCCTGTACGGTCTAGAGCAGCAGAGTGTCTGTTCTGTACCCCACAGGCATTTCTAATGTCATGCCCGAGCATAAATTTGGTACAGTTCGCCCATCCGTCGGTTGTAGATCAGTAGGTTAAAAACACGAAGGGTAATTTTAATGACAAACTTAAATGCAATTTAACGAAAGTGAATCATCGGTTTGATACCTATTCGTGCATACAGACATTAATTTTCAAATAATTATTTGCGTATTTTTCAATTGAATTGTGAATCATGTGTAAATGTATATTTTGGAACTTTCGATAATTCTATTTATTCATAAAGGGATTGCGTTAAAATTACTGTATAACAAAATAATTTGTAAATCTTTATTTAAATGAATAACAACCAATCAGTTTTCCAATGTAGATTCTTGATGCTTGTATTGAAAAATAATCTCAATCCTGAAAAAGACAAACAAAACATTTTTAATACCTAGTTTGTCTATTTAATTATTATTAGAGGAGCTCAATGGTGCTTTATGAGACCTGCGATTGTGGCGGTTAAGCTACTCTCGGTCGTCATGATTTGTGATATAACATTTCTTATCTTGAACTCCTCCGTGCTTCGGAACTTTCAGAAGGCACATTTTACTGTTGGTTCTGACTGCATTTGCAGTCTAATGACTGCAACTGCACCCACCGATTCGCATCCGTAAGATTAAAATGGCTGATGATGATGAAAAAGAAAATGAAATACCAACATAATGACGTACCTGACCATAGAAGGCACCGTTGAATAAAATATTGTCTTTGAGCATCAGGAAGAAAAGGAACGGATGATCAGCCTTAAATATTTGCTTCTGCGGAACGAACTGTGCACTGCTGCCGCCGACGAACTCTGTAATTACAGTATTATGTTATGTGTTATAAAACTGAAATAAATGCAATCTTTCTTGAGCTTCATATCCCATTGCATTAGCAATATTTTAATTTGCAAAAATGTATTATCAAAATGGAATCCTTATTTGAAACTAGCGGCCGCCCGCGGTTTCACCCGCGTGGTTCCCGTTCCCGTGAGAATATCGGGATAAAAATTATTCTATGTTTTAATCCAGGCTATTTACTATCTGTGTGCCGAATTTCAACCAAATCCGTTCAGTAGTTTTTGCGTGATTGAGGAACAAACATCCAAACCCACAAACTTTCACATTTATAATATTAGTAGGACTAGCGGCCGCCCGCGGTTTCACCCGCGTGGTTCCCGTTCCCGTGGGAATATCGGGATAAAAAGTATTCTATGTTTTAATCTAGGCTATCTACTATCTGTGTGCCAAATTTCTACCAAATCCGTTCAGTAGTTTTTGCGTGATCGAGGAACAAACATCCAAACATCTAAACATCCAAACCCACAAACTTTCACATTTATAATATTAGTAGGATAGTAGGATTAGTAGGATGCGCTCAGTTTAGCAAGACGTCATAATACTTAAATTAATGGTTCACTTAGTACAATATAATGATGACAAAGAAGTGGCGCCACTTCTACAATTGAAAATCTATACATATAATAAAACAAGATTCTAAATATTTGTGCGCAAATAACTCAAAAACCACTGAACGGATTTTGATGGGATTTTTGCAGTTTGGTAGCATGGGGTCCAACTTAAAATCTATTTAAAAGCTATGTTTCACCTAATTCGGGTGGGTAGAACATGGGAAACAGCTTGTTCTCAACTCTCCGTAGTACGAGCTTTCATACACTAAGAAGATCATTTAAACTGGTCGCCTCATTGTTAAGTCGCGGGCAAAAGGGATACCTACCTGGGATTTTTTTCATTGTCTACGCTACGATAAAGAAATGTCTCCACCGTGTCCACGCGAAGTCGCGGGCTACCAGCTATCCAGAATAAAAGTACTGTTCCCGAGGGATAGCAAAAAACTTTCCACGTAGACGAAGTCGCGGGCGACCGCTAGTAATAAATAAACAAGAAAGCGGTCTTAAAAAACTTGTTAAAATTAAAAGTAAAGTAGCATCTAGTATTGCTTGCAGGGGTGGCCAACTGGTCTAGGGCTGCGATCTACTTAAAATTTCCTGGCCTGTTGAGATCGACTTAAAGCATTTTAATTTTTGGGGTATTTTTCACTACAAAACCACCGCACCCGCCTTCCGCATTGTTCGATTGCTACTTGCTTTTGTAATGTCTCTCGCGATCGACTGCACTGTCTCCAGAGATCGACTAGTCGATCGTGATCGACTTGTTGGCCACCCCTGGTATAAAGTAAACTCGATTATTATTTCTTAGGAAATTGAATAAAATCAATGACAGTTGATGATAGTCAGTTACTCATACCACTTGCTGCGGCTGCTTCAGCACCTTCTTCGTTGACTTCAATGAACACCTTTTGAATAGCATCGCTAATAAAGATTTCGCCAGATTTGACGAGTTTTGTTACCCCAGAATTAACAGTATTAAAAATATTCGTGATGCCAATCTGAAAAAGGTGGATAAGTATTTTTTACATGCAGTTCTAACTTGGTTTATTGTATTTTTTTACTTTTCATCTTTTTTCTTTTCCACATAAAATTATTGCATTTCCCTTTTTTCGAAAAATATTTAAAACCAGTTTCTATTAAGTAAATAAAGTTCCCTTCATATGAAAGGAACTTTACCTATATAGGTAGAAGAGTTTTTAAAGAGTTCAACAAACTATTGGCCTCCTCTGTTCAAAATATACTCACAATTTACAAACCTTTTTAAGAATATCCTTGAGATTTATTGAAGTTTCTATCTTGAACTGGGGCAGATACAATTCCACCTCAGTATTTCTCAAGTTCCAAGCAGTATCCAAAAATACACTTGTATCCTTTAGTTTTTCTTCCAATGCAGCTAAACCATTAACTTGGTTTGGAAGTACTACTAGGAACTTTGCAAATTCATCTTGGTAGGGAATTCGCAAAAACTGAAAAAGAGACGAACCATACTTAAGCATCGGTCTAGTAGATATTATTTATTCTGTAAGATGAGGCACCAGAGACAGAAGTATAGATAAAAAGCATTTTAGTACTTAATCTCCGAATTTCATCTCTACTATCTACTATGAGTAAATTGAAAAATAAATACCTTGGCATCTAACTCTTTGCTTTCTGCAAAAGCGTAGTCGCTATGTCTAAACATAGTAGGAATTTTAATCGTCTCGTCCTTAGAGACATGAAAATCACGGTCTTCTGTCAATGCTGTGTCGAATTTTTCGTCGTAAAGCCAGTTGCCCTGTAAATATTATGAAACTGACAAAGATTTCAATAAAGGTGAGGATGAGAATGGATACTTTTGAAGGTACGCAGTTTTATAAAAAAATAACTTCGTTCATAAAAATTGTTTAGTGCATTCGAATCACAGCTTGGAAAAGATATTTTAGAACAGTACTTAAACTTGTTAAAATGTGAACGATATACTAAAATAAAATATATGTTTCATTGGACAAAATGAGGAAATAACGTATAAAATTGATTTCATAAAAAAAACGAAATTATTTTTTCTTTGACCTTCTATTCTATAACTTCATCATTGATTTCTCAGCTGATATAGTCTAAAACACAAAAATGATCTGAAGGATGGGCGGAATGCGTGGACTTCGGCTTCGTTAAGAAATTTTAACCACACCTTGAAATATATGGCGTTCACAAGAATTGCTCGTGTAGCAGGACTCAAACTTTGGGCACTCACAATATTTTTGATTCGCTTATTAGTATGGTCTTCTACCTGTAAAGCAAAGCTAATGCAAATACATTTCGTAAAATCAAAAGTGTGTGTATAACGTAACGATAGCGTATTTTTCAAACGACCGCTGTATTTTTCAATGAAAAACAGTATGTTTCATAGAGTTCTTCGGATGTATATTGCGCAAACGAACTCGACACAGATCCAGAAATTATATAGGCTTTAAAACCTCACTGCGAAGAGCCTCGATTGTTAAGAGCCAAGTTACTCGCTTAGTGACTGATCATAGTAAACACTCGTATTTCATTCTAGTAACTATACCTTGTTCGCCGAATGAAGCTAGTACGGAAAGGATGCGCTTGCACACGATTGGATGCAGAGAAGAGGCTAAGACCGTATTCACAATGCGAGTCACAATTTGTCTGTCGTTGCTCTCCGTACCGTGCAGACGTCTGCCGCGTACATTGTTCGTTGCAATCATTGTTTACAATATATTTTTATATGTTACAAACCTAATATTTTTTTATTAGAATTTTAATTAATGTTGTTACTTAATTTTAACATCATAGTAATGTTTCATTGAAAAAAACCCAATCTAAAATTCTGTACCAGAGAACAAAAAAAATTGGGACTGTCGCTTGTGGCGCCATTAGTTCCTCAGTATCACACTCCATTGGGAACATTTATTGTACACTACATTATCCTATTGTCTGACTAAATACATAACGTATTAACCCTATATTAGCAGTATGAATACGCCTTACGATTTTATTATACCTGTCGCGGGCGCTCGTGGGCGGCGCTAGGCCATTTGTTGTCCTTATCGTTTGTATGGAAATGTGAGAAAGAGACAGTGCTTTGCTAGCTTGATTCGGCGAACAGGGTATAGTTGGCCACTGCAGGCTACACGTGTAGGTGGTTGCCTTCAAGTCGCGTTGATGTGTGAGTCTCTCTGTGTGTGTGTATGTGAGTGTTTGTCTGACTAAGCTAACGTAGGACCCAAAATAATGGACCGATTATGATGTGGTTTTTTTCTATTATTCATTTGTTGAATTAACGATAAAAACTACTGCGATTATTCATGTTCATTGTTTGACCATCAGCCATTTTTAATGTTCCCACTGCTAGGACACAGGCCTTCCTTCTGGACACAGGCCTGTTTTCCTTATGGGTGGATAAGGAGGATGGGCCATAACCCACCAAGCGGGTCCAATGCGGATTGGTGGGTGTTAACGACTGCAAATGCACCCGGGACCAACGGCTTAACGTGCCTTCCGAAGCACAGAGGAGCTCAGGATATTAAATTTTTGGTCACCCATCTCATGAACGACCTTTGCAAAACTTGCTCGACCTCCGCAATCGCTGGGCCAGGCGCTAAACCACTGCGCCATCGAGCTCCTCGTTCATTGTTTGCTTCAAGAAATTTTCCAATATTTTTGAATGATAATTCCCTTTGTTCCTTTAAACACTCACCCAAGTGTTAATTGTTGAAGCAGCCTCCTCTTTCTTTGTGAAGTCAACTTGTTTCACCTCTGAACGGAACACTTCCTTGGAAACTGTGGTAAATTCATTGTTAAGCTCAAGGCCTTCGGGTATAATAATGCTGTTTGCTATCTTCAGGTCGATTCCTTCTGCTGCGTCTACTTCTTCATGAGCAAAATTAAATACTTCTTTAGTCTGAAATAATAAGGTTATTTTATGTTTCAGCCATTGTCAATATTTTGGTGTCACCTTAATTTTGGTTTTGTCCAGTTATCATTAGGTACGTACCCATTATATATTCTTGAAGCCCGTGCGAGTTCTACTGTTATATGCACAAAAGTTTCACATACTTAAGTAGTTGAGGTTTTTGTTATCACTAGTGGTTACACAAAAAACACTGTTAAGTTACTCACTATAGTATCGTTCGGCATGCCGATGGCCTTGAAGATTTCGTCATGGGAGACCCCTGTTGATGCAAATCCGAGTTGCGCTAGAGGCGACATGGCCGAGAAGCCAGACATGACATAGCTTTTGCCCGGATTGGTTTTTGCCACTTCCTGAATACCAAGAAGTGTAAATTATATTTCTCTTTTCGTTTCGTTAAAACGGTCCGTCCTTCGCATGGCCAGCAGCAAAGAAAAAAAGTTTTAAATGTGTACAAAACAAAAATCTAAATGGAATCTAAAACTATCTAAGTAAGATATATTGTAATAAGTACAATCAACTTGATTAAAAAACAGCTTTAGTAAAAAAAAATGGATAAACAAGTATCTACTTTTAACCGACTTCAAAAACAAGTAGGAGGTTATCTATTCGTCGCGTATACATATATTTTTTATGTATGTACTACACGCCTGCAGTGGTCTCGCGCCATGAAGAGAAAGTAAGTACGAAACAAGAAAATATTCGAGTCCTAAATTCAATAAAAAGGATAACCGTAGTCGCATAATGCCACCTACAGCCTGTTGTTCTTGTCGTGCGTGTCAAGGACAAAGTGACATGCGAGTACGGTTATCTTTGTTATTGAATTTTGGACTCGGAACATTTTCTTGTTTCGTACTTTTTAGAGCACGATTTTTCAGTAGTCGGGTTTTAGTTTTTTTAAACTTCTTTTTTTAGTTGTACTTTAGTTGTAGGTAGGTACTTCATAAAGGTAGATTATAATAAGTAAGGTAGATTGAATTGTTTTATTAAAACATATTTTTATAATAACAACTTACTTTGCTTAGATCGAGCGTAAACTGATTATTTCCATTAACCAGGAATTGTGTAATTTCGTATGGATACGCCGAAGCGACGGCCACGCCGGCTAATACTGTAACAAAATTTGACGATCTTAAAAAGTAAATGTACCTACTATAAAATATAATGCCAAATGATGCCCTTTAACAGTATGCTTTTTATATTTAGGACAAAAAAGTTATGCGTTCCATTAGGCAATCTGTGCGTATATATTACTTTTAAATGTTAAACTATTATTTTAGATCATTATGTCATGGATAAAATGCAATAATTGTACAGCCAATTTCGAACAACACTATTTTTTGCTCATCGAAGTTATTTTGAGGAAAATTCATTTCATTCAGTTAAAAATAACCAGCTTCGGTTTGTTTGACTTCTTAATGCGGACATAATGAGATATTTGCGGAAGCATTGTCAGGCGAGTCATTATTTACATTCGATATTATTTTAACATCAAATATTATTTTTTGTTACCTACAGTACTTACTCGCGCTCATTTCCCACAGGGGTTGAGAAGAGCTGTGAGTAACACAATATAATGTAAGTACATTAACACCGGCAAACTTAGGGACCCAAATCATAAACGAAAAAGAAACCTAAATACAGCTTTTATGATGTTACTTTCAATTGGTTTTAGTTAATTGACGATTTTCACGATTGGGTTGCCGATCGAACGATTCAGATTATAAATTACTTAGTGTTGTCGATCTAAGAGTTTCAACATATAAACTAAATCCCTTGCTGATTTTAGACAAACTGCACGGGATAAAATACCACTTACACCAAAACCAAGCTTACACGCTTATCTAAGTACCTATGTTTTCCTTTCTTGTCTAGATCGCCTTAGTTCCAAAAAGAAGACGTTTCGCCCGCAGATGTAATATTTTTCGGATGATTTGTCGCCTGAGTCTTGTGAGGAGTCATAATATTTAAAAAAACCTCTAACTTGATAAGAAAGTTATCCTTATTTTTTTTATTCGTTCTGCATCGTATAAATTTTATTATTGTTATAACTTCTTGTCATACCTACTCGTTTCTCCCATCGTCATAACTCTTATCAATTCCCATACTTATACTAGAAGTATGGGAATTTATCAAATTATAAAATAAATACAAGTATACTTACAGTAGATTACGAGTTTCATTGTAATGACCTCTCAACAGCCACGCGCCACTACTGACCAGTTACAAGGCAGAATGTGTCTTAAATCACGTCCAAACCTATCTAATGACAGAAGGTAAGCTTATTAAGCACGTCACAGACGTTGACGATACTCCAATATTTTGGCATAAAATATCGGTCGCTTTACGAACTAATGAACCAACACAACACACATTCTGAAGAAAATAAATTACAGTAATAGTATTTTCATTTAGCGGTATCTTAAGATGCAGAGAGATAACAAAACTTTATTTTGAGATTTGAAATATTTATCAATCATAAAGTATTCGAATTAATTTGTATAATAATAATATTAGAATATTTTCCTCACCCGTGGCTTTTCTAGTATATTATTAATAAACATAATATAAAAACATCATGAAGGCTAGATAAAAATCTAAAATGTACCTAATTTTTTTAGCAGCTGTCCAAAGTAGGATTAGTGAAGCCAGGATTTTGACAAAAGCTATGTAAACTGTTGAAAAATCTGAGAATCAACGGTTTTCGTTACTTACCATATCAATATAACGTCCTATACCTGATTCTATACATAAATACTCGTACACGAGGCAGGTATCTGAGGTCTCTGAGGATAACATATTATGTAGTTCTTCGGCGTGTGTGAGGCGCCTTAACATTTTTGGCATAGTGTTGACTGGGTAAATATTGTGAGAAGTACTTAAGTTATGTTCGTTTCTAAGATTTCCGTAACGCGATTTTATAAACAGTAAAAAATGTTTTTTACTGGATTTTATATTTGATTTTTGTATTTTGGAAAGGGCAGCTACAAGGGTCACGAGTCGGTAAATGTAGTAATGACTATCTGCCCGTAAACAGAATATAACATTAACAATCAAAACTCCTCATCATCATATCCTATAGGCCTCCCCAAGCATCTCCATAACGAGATAACGAAATTTAGTGAAACGATAGAAGACTAGTTTTATATTTTCGAAAAAAAGTATTGACTCTCCTATTTTCTAACCCAGTGAAGGAAAATAATTACTTATGTAAATAGAAGATTCCCTTCAGTCCAGGCTAGCAGATATGCGAACGTTAAAGGTCCATACTAACACTACTCAATCCCACATTATTTCGTTTCTTAGAAAATAAGTTACGTCTGGCGGCTCTTTTTTTTACTTTATTAATATAATGTTATATTTACAATATTGAGAATAGCAATGTAGATTGATATCCCGGATCGTAAATAACAATGAGCAAATCCAACATGAAAATCAAAATCCATACTGCGCCCTCTCGACAATAGAATATTGTGTTATTTACTCTTTTTGTATGACGTAGGTACCTTTGAAAATTATGCAGGCGTAGGTATCATTCCCCTAAAGGATTCCAATATCGTTTCCATTTTTTTTACAAATATGTATAAGTATTTACTCTTAGTTTTTTCTCTAAAGAAGACGTTTTAAACCAGAAGATAAAATGGATCCCTTATGTGGTTTTGATAAATTCAAGTTTTTCTAGTTGTTTTTAATCTCCGATAGTAATCAGCAAATATTCAAAATAATAAACTGAGTAGGTACCTAGTGTAATAAAACTCCTTGTTCCAGTAAACCAATCATTTATTCACTTCACGTGGCACTTACGACTCGCACAATAATCATGCTCTAGACGTCTGTACACCTCCGTCGCCCCGAACAGAATGCCGCCATATTGCAATACGATTCAATCGGCCATTTTCCCCACTACCATTCACGTACTTCCGGTTTATTGCATTTGAATTTTAATAGTCAATAAGCAACTTTTAACAAAATTTGATATTGAAAAATGTAATTAAATAAATCCTAATACTCGTCCATCCTGACGATGTGTATGTCCCCATACACATTGTCACAAATCCTAATACTCGGCCGATTGAATCATTGTTATTTTTTTTAATTAGCATTTTATAGAATAAATGAGATAAAAAAAATGAAGCAAAAAAAATAGATTTTTAACATTCACTTCACTAATTCTCAAATAGATATCTAGTTTACTTATTGCAAAATATAGGTATTTATTTTATTAAGTATTTAAGTTAATTTTGTAATATAATAAAGAGAATCTACTGAATTTACCACCATTTCACGAATTGGGAGGCTCCTCCAAGAAAGAAATGGCGAAAGAAAACTTGGGGAGAGTTTCCGACCTCCGTCTTTTATATTCATCTACAAAAATAATCTACTGTGCCATCAGACCTTGTATCATCATCTCTATTGAAAGTTTCGTAACATATAATTATGCCCGATGAAATATAATTTGTTATTTGTATAAAATTTATCATATTTCTCTTATTCATTGTTGTTATTGTATTACTTTAAGTAATAAATTTATTACAACGGCAATACAAAATAAACGATAATTAGATTCATAAAAAAATAATTACAAAGAAATGAAAACAATCATAACATAACTGAATTCTGGTTCAAAGTAAGGCAGTGATAACTATATAGCTGTTATAATAAGTGAGTAGCAGTTCAAAATTTATTACATTAACCTACTTCCAAGTTTGTTTCTTTTTACCAAAGTTATTCAATTTATTATCATTTGAGTTACCTATTTATCATCATTACTAAAATTCTCATAACACTAATTTACAAATGTTTCAACATTTATAACATAAAAATACAATATGTTTATTCATTTTTACCAAACTTCTTATCTAAATCCTTACACTAATTTACAAATGTTTCAAGATTTATAACATAAAAATACAATATATTTATTCCTTTTTACCAAACTTCTTATCTAAATCCTTATCATTTCAGTGGATCATCATGATTACTAAAATTTTCATAACTCTTACAAGTTGTTCTAATTTATTACATGAAGTAGGATATTTCTAAGTTTATTCCTTTTTACCAAGCTTAATATTCAAAATCCTTATTATTTGATTTCTTTATATCACTACCATTTTTCACAATACTTTACTAATTCAGTTTACATTACAAATTTATATAAAATTCTTTTAACCCGTGCATTCAATGTAAAAATTCAATATTTTATTACATTAATTAATTCAAGTCATCACCATAGTATGTCCACCGTGAACCCATTCCTGTTTCTCACGATTAACGCAAATCAATATGTGAACCCTTTTCCAGTTTCTCACATATTATTTTAGTAAAATCAATCGTGAACCCATTCCTGTTTCTCACGATTGACGCAAATCAATATGTGAACCCTTTTCCAGTTTCTCACATATCAATTTAGTAAAATCAATCGTGAACCCATTCCTGTTTCTCACGATTGACGCAAATCAATATGTGAACCCTTTTCCAGTTTCTCACATATTAATTTAGTAAATTCAATCGTGAACCCATTCCTGTTTCTCACAATTGACGCAAATCAGTGTGTGAACCCTTTGCCAGTTTCTCACAATACCAGTTTAGTTAATTGACAGATTTGTTAGTCAATTGATATATAAACACATTCAGTTTTTCACATATCAATTAAATTAACTGTAAGTCAATTGATAAACGTGTTTAGAACCCTTTTCTAGTTTCTCACATATCAATTCAGTTATTGATCAGTCAGTAACTCAACTAGCAACTCAGTAAATTATCAGTCAGTCATTTAATCTGAAATTCGACAGCACCATCGCCATCTAGAAGCCTTCAATCAGCACAATTCAGAGGCCATCAGTCTGCACCATCCAGAAGCCATCAGTCTGCACTATCCAAAAGCCATCAGTCTGCGCCGTCCAGAAGCCATCAGTCTTCGCCATCCAGAAGGCACCAGTCTTCGCCATCCAGAAACCATCAGTCTGCGCCCTCCAGAAGCCATCAGTCCGCGTCATCTAGAAGCCATCAGTCTGCGCCAGTTTTCTGAAATTAATGTAAACGCAAAACGACAGTAACTGTTCCAAGTATTATCCTGAAATAAAATGAAATCAAAATGGGAACATTTACAACCAAGTATTAATCATTAAATATTCCAAAGTAAGTGTTTTTGTGAAAAAGAAATACAATTAAGTATGTCATTTTCAAAAAGCTTTAGATTTGTAAGAGATACGTATTTAATTACATTTGATACGTCTTAATTTATTTGTTACAAATAAAGTCTATTTTTCCAGTTGTTCTATAAATATTCGCTTATAAATAAATCATATTCTTTTTTTTTTTCACTAGGTTACCGTTTGTATTATGTCCTTTTGGACGTAAGCTATTATATTTTGTATTGCATGCCCTTCTAGACATGAATTGTGTTGTATGTCCTTCTGGACATGGATAGTGTTGTATATCTTTCTAGAGATAGATTGTATTGTGTTTCCTTCTGGAAATGAATTGTGTCGTGTGTCCTTCTGGACATAATATACTGTATTGTATGTCCTTCTGGACAAGGATTGCGTTATGTCCTTCGGGACATAGAGTGTGTTGTGTTTTTTTCTGGAAATGGATAGTGTCGAGTGTCTTTCTGGACATATACTGTGTTGTGTGTCCTTCTGGACATAGATAATCAGGGCTACCGCCTGCCAAAGTACAAAATTATTCCTTTATTATATCAAAAATCTAAATATCGGGGTTTTTTCATTGTTTATTATTACAAATAGATTAGAAAGAATGCAAAGATCTTCTCATGAATGTTTCCTTTATAAAACACAAACGGTTATCAGTGAGTTCCTGACGTGAGCGTATTTACTTAATAATAATATCAATTTCCGTATCCTAAACTTACAGAAATAAAGTTTAAGATTTCACCAAAAAGTGTTCGCAGACCCATATTCTTTCTACAATTCCTAGCTTAGCTACTAATATAATTATGGAACAGCTCATTTTTTCCTGTTGTTTGAGTGTTCATAATAAACAAGTTTCCCACATAAAAACTTTCCAGGTTTGTCATAATCTATACCTGAATAATAGAATAATGTGCCTGTCTCATAGCCCATGGACCACATCTAAGCACTAATTTCAGATCTATAATAAAGTATAAAGTAAAATGAAGTATTATTATTTTATTTGTAAGCTTCAGATCAAAGTTACGTATTATTATAATGCAAATCATTTCATAGCATTGTTATCTGTGTGAAGAGCAAAATAAATAATATTTATTATCAGACTTAGCAAAGTGGGTTTTAGAAACTGTACGAGTAAATAACAAGTTACTGCTACCAAATGGGCGTATGCCCAAAATATTTTATTATTATTACTTATTAGGTATATTGTTTTGTACTAATCACTACCAAAACGGTATAATATATATATATTACAAAAAAAAACCATTTGGTCTCGTATTTTTTGACTAAGGTTTGTAAAACCACTTGATCTTGTGATAACGAACGTCAACCCCTTTGCATTTAATTTAGTAACTATCAACATAATGTTTGTTAAGATTCTTATGAAGGGTCTTATGTTTAATAAGATGCTATGTCGTAGTAAGTACAGGACCATTTTTTTTTTGCTATAATAAAAATAAATTAAACATTTTACTTTATTTTCTCATCTAAGGAACGATACACTATACCTAGTTGGTTACTAAGTTCTGTAACTATGGAAAACATGAATAATACTAAATTTACAAATAATGCTACAATGAATTATATACCAAATGAAAGCACAAATATTTAAGATTATCATGTATTAAAATTATTCGAAATGACCGCCTCTGGCATGAATACACGCCTTTAGACGACGAGGCCAGTCATCGATGGCAGCACGAACTACCACCATATCCAATTCTGCGACTGCCTTGAGAATAGCGCGCTTAAGAGAGTCGAGATTCATGTGGGGCTTAGCACATGCTTTCTCCTCAATAAGTTGCCATATGGCATAATCCAGAGGATTTAAGTCTGGGCTGGAGGATGGCCATTCTTCCTGCGCGATAAAATCAATTTTGTTAGCCCGAAACCATGCTTGTGTAGATTTTGCTTTGTGCGCAGGGGCAGAGTCCTGCTGGAAGACCCATGGCTGGTTTTGAAATAAAGTGTGGCTTAAGGGTTTGACAACAGGTTCCAGAACGGTATCTTGATAGACTCTAGCGCCAGTTTTCCCACCTTTTTCACAGAAATGAACCTTACTTAGCCCTGAATAGGACACCCCCAGCCAAATCATCACTGATGAGGGGTGGTGACCTCGTTGGACCCTCGGAGCAATCATGCTGGCTTCTTTACTATTCTTAGCGTATACTCTATCATTTTGACGGTTAAAATTTTCTTCGACTGTGAAGATTTTTTCATCAGTAAACAAGATTTTTCGATGGCCGTTTTGTGCGTACTGCTTTAGTAGAGCGCGACTTCGTGCTAACCTCATAGCCTTCAATCGTGCGTTTAGCAGATGGCCCTTTCGTCTACGGTAAGCGTGAAGCCCAAGGTCATCATTGATAATTTTTTTAAGGGAACTTCTCTTCACAGTCATCTGTATTGCCAATAACTTTTGCTTCCGGACGGGATTTCTCGTGATTCTCGCCTTCACTGCCTTGATCACAGCTGGTGTCCGAACGGTGCGTGGTCTTCCTGATCTTTTTCGGTCATCGACGGTCAAGGTATTACTGTACCTATGGATAGTGCGATAAATAAATTGCTTGTTGATTTTCAACTTTTGTAGCCACTTGAAAATCATATTCGGTGGCTGCCCACATTTGTGCAGAGCAATTACAGCGACACGATTCTCCTTCAACCCCCATTCCATGGTGAAATAAACAAAATATGATATACGTGTGGTATGGAATTATAGCTTATAAAACTGTCAATAATACGTCATTTTTATTTATTCTTTTCATTTGTTTTAATGGCCAGTAATCGATAAAGAAACTCAGTAACAGAACTTTTGACCAACCTGTGTAGTATACACCATAGTCTGAAACTTACTCAAAACTTATTAGTATCTAAAACCACTCTCTTTCTACACTCTATATAAGTACCTACATATTTTAAGACGAAGCCTTATGTACGTACAAACTCTTTTATTTTTACTGATAGCATCATCATAATTATGACGATCCTTGCCAACTCTACTGCGGAGCCTATCTTTTTCCACCATTAGAATCATAAATGCTAAAGTCAACAGAAAAGTTATTTATCCATTTGGCCATAAATGGAAATATTAAAAATAAAAAATTATCAGTAAACTCATTATCTTTAACTCAATCGAATTCAATAGCTTACCGCAGACTCTAATGTAAAGATAGAAAGGTAGTAGTCACACAAAAAGTACATTTTGGGCCCAGCAAGGTTAAGCAATTAATAGACGGGAGGGAGTCTTATTATTATTTTATTTATTAAAATTTAGAGTTACGCATAGTATGTACATTTTTAGTTCATATTATTAAGTTACCATAGTCTGTTCTGAGTTAAGATTCAGTCAAAGTTATTATTTAAGTGACAATATCAGCAGCACGGTTCTGATATACTGCCCAGTTACAGTAAAAAAATCGATACTTTCATACCGTAGTAGACCTTATCATGTTATGGTAACCGGTACAAGTACAAAATTACAGAAACGCATAAGAGCAAAACAGATAAATTAAATTACCTACTACCCGCGACTCTTCCAAACCGTAATGGCTGGTTATTACTACTTTCTCCATATGCTCGTGAATGTTCATTCATTCACAATAATTCTAACAAGCCTGCGTTTTGTGAAATATAATTCATAATTAATCGTACATTAAGCTACTAAATTAGACAAAATTATTTAGATGTCTGAATCAGTACAATTTCTATAGCGTGAAACAGTTTTGGACATGAAATGTTAATCAATGTGAACATTCGAAGAAAATTGAATTTATTTACAAGTAATTTTGTAAATAATATTTGATTTTTAAGACCTAAAATACCATGTTTTAAAACAAATAAAGGAATTCCACTCTGTTATTTTTATTGCAACAAACTAGTACATTAGTGGTGGTAGGGGCGCCAAAATCTGGCTGCGACTAGGGAAAATGAGTTATCCCGCAGAAAATTATCATTGTCGATGCAATAAACTAGTAAATCCAAATAGCACGTAGCTTATATCCACTTTATAGTTATAGCTCATAGAACACCATGAAGAAAACGATCCCATCCGCGCTGTATATATCTGTGAGCAACTAAGCGCTTGTTAAAAGTCTTCGACGTACCTACCAAAGATGTTGTCAAGTACTTAATCAAAATAAAATAGGTAGGTAATCAATCAATACGTAATGAAAGAACATAATAGTAAATAATCAAAAGTATGCAATAGTACGTAATAATACGTAAAAGCACTCAATAGTATATAATCGAACAGTGCGTAGTAGTACAAATAGTACATAGTAGATCATAATAGTACAAAATAGTACACAATAGTACACAATAGTATACAATAGTACACAATAGTACACAATAGTACACAATAGTACACAATAGTACACAATAGTACACAATAGTACACAATAGTACACAATAGTACACAATAGTACACAATAGTACTTACATGATAGTACATAGTAGCACTCAATAGTACTCAAGAGTACATAATCGAACTGTGCGTTTATACAAAATAGTACACAGTAGTACGTAATAGTACCTAGTAGTACATAATGAAACAGTAGTATAATGAAACAACAGTAATAACGGTGAAACACTTTTACTTTCTTCACAGGAATACACCATGATTATTATTAACTAGGTTATAGCAACAATACGTTAGCAGTTTTCCCTAACTACTTCTCTTCACGACGGTTGGACAGTGACTGAGCCTGCAACTGACTTTCGTTGACCGTTCCGCCGCTTATCCCCACCACTTTACCTCCCCATTCCACTACAAAATGGCGGGAAAATGTGGCGGGAAACGGTGGAGCCAAGCGGCAGTGTTGCCAGGCTAATAAACGAAGATACTACTATTATCCTTTCAATTTCATTTGAAATCATAACAATATAATGAATTTATTACTACCCAACAACAAAACGTCACAGTAGGGACGTAATAGTACAAACTTGTACCTAATCAAATAGAAAACTAGTCTGCCGTGTCACATAATGAGCCACAAACAAGGTGGATTATCATTGATCACTTCAAAATATCTAGCTATGCCTATATGCGTAAATCAAATATGTATATTCTAACG
Source organism: Agriphila tristella (assembly GCA_928269145.1). Taxonomy (NCBI): domain Eukaryota; kingdom Metazoa; phylum Arthropoda; class Insecta; order Lepidoptera; family Crambidae; genus Agriphila; species Agriphila tristella. The sequence goes on along the minus strand of OV743436.1, from coordinate 19,461,005 downwards.
TTTAAATCCAATTATAACACAGTACGCACATGTGGTGAAAAATACATCCTATGTCTAAACAAAGAATCAAATTTAAAAACCCTGAGGCACTCAAGCCATTTAGTAAATCTAAGTTGCTTATAATCAAAATAATATGAAATATATCAATATTTAGTTTTCAATAACGACAAAATAAAATACAACTACATACCTTTAAACCATTTTGAAGAGTCTCGAATGTCTTGATTCTTCAACATTTCATGATCATCATTTCAGCCGCATCCTCTGATATCGAAGTAAAGGACTTATTATATATATATACTTATAAAGGATTGATTTTAAGGCACTAAAAGAGGTCTATTTTGCTCTTGTGCAGTCGATCATTGGCTATTGTATCGTATCGTGGGGTGGAGCTTCTAAGACAGTATTAAAATCTCTCGAAATTGTTCAAAGATCTGTTCTGAAGGTTTGCACTTTTCGACCTTTTCGCTATCCTACTGAATTACTGTATAAATCGTGTGAAGTTCTCACTGTGCGCCAGCTGTTTGTGTTACATACCATCCTAAAAAAACACTCATCGTTGACGTACGATCCGAATAGTGCCTCGAACTCTAGACGCAATCGCAACGTTTGTCCATCATTTCGGGCCAAAAAAAATACAACACAGCGATTTTTCTGCTTTTTGGGGGAATTCTTGTATAACATTGCCAACAAATCACTTAATATCTATCCTTTGTGTAAAACAGCATGTAAACGGAGGGTTACTACTTGGCTGCTTTCGCTTAACTATGATGAGACTGAATTACTGTTGTCCATTGTCGAGTAATTCCCAGATTTTATCATTTATACATATATTTTTTTTTCTTTAATTTAAAAAATGCTCATATGAATTGTACACTCACTCACACCCTCTCTACACACACACACATACATCTACACACTTACTCACCGAGAGGACTAACACTATACAAAAGTTTTTTATTTTTTTATTTTTTATATAATATTATAATTTTAGATATTTCATACTTTCTCTGTAATTGTTGTAGATTATACATTCCCTGGGGTGAGACCTGGTGACCCGTACCACAGGTTTTTTCAAACTTTCTTCGGTGCGCCAGATCTCATACTAAACATAAGATAAAGCATTATGTACATTATGTAATCGATTACCTCTTAGTATGAGATGAATAAATCCTTTTTTATTTTTTATTTTATTTTATTTATCGACAGGCTGCTGCTCGCGTGTAGTCTCGGGCCATTGAAACAGAAACGAATGCAATTTTAGAATAATGATATACACATAGTAGCTTATCCCCGTTTTTTTTTTCGAAAACTAAGTTTATTCCAATAGGGATCTTTGACCTCAACCTGGCCTCGCACATAGGAATCTTTACTAAAGCATTTTAAACATGGTAGAAAGTCAAATTATAATATCTAACATTTAGTCTTTTGAAACGTGCAAAATAAAACTAATAATTTTAACTTATTTCAATCTAGGGTAAGTGTGTAAAATCTAATAATCTAAATAAAAATAGGATAGAATAGATAGGTAATAGATAGAGTCAGTACATAGTTGCCTAGGTACTATAAAATTCCATTACTTATTTAAAGCATTTGGACAAACTTTAGTAATAATGAAGTACGATGTATTAAATAATGCTACCCACCAATGGTCAATAAAGTACCATGTTTGCAGCAAACAAATATTTTTTTTTTATAATAATTGGGTCATTACAATTTCAAAGGATAACTGTTTCGCAACGTTCAAAGTATTGAAAAGTTCAAACTGTTCTTTGCAATTGCTGAAATACACTCCACTTCATAACACTGTTTTAAATGAGTACCATCCGGGTGGCAGGACAAACAATAGAAAAGACTACTCGAAGGCACTTAAATGAAATAGATATTTGATTTTAACTTTGATTCTTTTACTTAACTCGATTATCAACCCTTGTAATCCTTTTACATGATAAATCTAACGTAATTGTGGACGGGAACTTACCGCTTCTGAAGTGTAATAAAACTCCTTGTTCCAGTAAACCAATCATTTATTCACTTCACGTGGCACTTACGACTCGCACAATAATCATGCTCTAGACGTCTGTACACCTCCGTCGCCCCGAACAGAATGCCGCCATATTGCAATACGATTCAATCGGCCATTTTCCCCACTACCATTCACGTACTTCCGGTTTATTGCATTTGAATTTTAATAGTCAATAAGCAACTTTTAACAAAATTTGATATTGAAAAATGTAATTAAATAAATCCTAATACTAGTTAAAAATAAAACAGTTATAGTGAAAGGTAGACGTTTCCTATACGCCTTGTCTGCATCAATAATTATACTTAGGTACACAATATCATGATCATGTCAGCCGACCTGAAACTAAATGGCTTAAACTGCCACATGAGCAAGCTTTCATACAATGTTATTAGCCGCATCCACACCGGACGATCCAACGCGCTCCGATCGCGCACGGCATGCCGCGGCAGGAGCGCGATCCAAAGGCGCGGTCGGTGTGGACGTGCCGCGCGTGATCAAAGCGCACGAATTGGAGCGCGCGCTCCTTGCCGCGCTTGATCCGTTTTTGGTCGGTTTTTTGGCCTGCCTCAAAGGTGCCTCAGTTGCGTGGAGCGCGCGGTGTGGACGTTGCGTTGTGGTTCGCACGATCCAGCCATCCCTGCTGACGATACACACGAAATACCAACACGGATCAATACTATACTATATTGCACGATGAATTTTATTATTGCGCAATATGATTGTGTCTGGCAGGACAATTGTTTTCAACTTCATTGCCAATTAACTCTGTGTAAAGCCGAGCCCCGTATTCCAAGCGATTTTGTATATCGTTCTCACCCTGACGGTTCTGGGTTCTTTGTTTCTGTGATCTTTTGCGCAAATATGTTTCCGTGATCTTTTGCGCAAATATTAAGCAATATAAAGGTTGCTGCTGCACGGCAATTCGACGCCGCCGCTGTACGTGTAGTGTAACTACATCTCCAGCTAGAGCTCGACTGAATCACGGATCGCCTATGGATCGCTTGAGCGTAGTTCAGGATCGCAGTTTCAACAAACTGGATCGGCCTAGTACGATCCACGCTCCACGCATCGCCAACTTGGATCGTGAATCGCAGGATCGCCGATCCAATTTGGATCGTCCGGTGTAGACGCGCCTATTGAATAGCACAAAAGCATGTTTTCTTCGAGCAAATGCATGCTATAGTAGCATGTATGTACAAATAACCCCTAATGCCGAATGTGGTAGAACTGGTAGATAGGGACCATCAAACTGAACAACTTTTACTATGAGACCAACTCTGAAATCGCAAAAAAATCTGCTGTTTCAAACATTCTGATATTTTCGCTTGAAATTTTTGTATGAAACAGCAGATTTTTTTGCGATAGTACCATATTCGGCATCAGGGGATTTTTGTAAGACGTTGTTCATAGTCAATCATGGTCATCATTGACCATCAGCCATTTTTGATGTCCCCACTGCTGGGGCACAAGCCTTCCTCATAAGGAGAATGGGCTATAACCCACCACGCGGGCCCAATGCTGTTATTGGATGTTAACGACTGCAAATGCAACCGGGCCTTCCGAAGCACGGAGAAGCTCGAGATAATAAATTTTGGGTCACCCATCCCATGACTGACCCTTGCGAAAGTTGTTTAACCTCAGTAATCGCTAGGCCAGGCGCTTAACCATTGCGCCATCGAGCTCCTTTCATAGAGTACATTGGCTCCTTTTCTTCTCGAGACGTTGTTGTTGTTGACGGTTTAGACGTAAAAAAATGTGTGAAATAATAATAATGATTATTTGAGTGTTAAGGGCTATGCAGCTCAAGATGAAGCTGTAGTCACTGCGACCTAAAAGATCTATTGTAACTCGCCACCTAGTTATAGTAACTCTTTAAGCCCAACGGCTTCTAGGGAGTCTAAAATCTTCCTGGTTTTATTTTTATTTTTTTTTATTAGGCTCACAAAACTGGTTTACAATGATCACATAAGCTACTGAAAAAACATTTATGGCTTGTTACACTACATTTAAACCTACTAGATGTAAGCACAGCATGCATAAGTAAAATTATTTTAATAAACACGGACTACTTCCGGCTCAAGAGGAATGTTATATGTGGTTTTAAGAGTTTTTTAGGGTTCCGTACCCAAAGGGTAAAAACGGGACCCTATTACTAAGGCTCCGCTGTCCGTCTGTCTGTCTGTCACCAGGCTGTATATCATGAACCGTGATAGCTAGAAAGTTGAAATTTTCACAGATGATGTATTTTTGTTGCCGCTATAACAACAAATACTAAAAACAGAATAAAATAAATATTTAAGGTGGGCTCCCATACAACAAAGGTGTTTTGTTGCAGTTTTTTGGTACGGAACCCTTCGTGCACGAGTCCGACTCGCACTTGGCCGGTTTTTTATTTCCTCTGGGTCGATTATGTGTCGTCCCAAATGGATGCTACGCCTGTGCATTAGAGGTCCACAGTCACATAAGAGGTGCTTGGGTGTTTCCTGCTCCTCATTACAATATCTGCAGACGTCAGTATCACTCAATTTCATATGAAACAGGTGTCTGTTTAGTTTGCAGTGTCCAGTTAAGGCTCTAACAGTCGCGCTGACGTTCGATCTACTGAGCTGTGTAAGCTCATTCGTCCGTTTTCGCGAGTAGCCTTCTACCGAGGATTTGGCGTGTCTTAGTCCTGGTTGTTTTTGCCAGAATTTTTTTGACTCGTCCAAAAGATTATCTTTAAGGAGTTGCATAGCCTGTTTTTTTGAGATGCCGCAAAAATAATAGTATAATAGTGTGAAATAATGCAGTAAAATATAAATATTGATTACTTCGAGAAACTTAAAAATGCGCACTCACTATCGATATATATTATAGCTACTTAGCTTCCACCCGCAATGTTCTTAAGAACCAAAGTTTGAACTAACATAAAAGTCTGCTATGAGTATCTTTTAATCCAGGTTTAAAAACTATCATCCCGAATCCCAATCCATCCAGCTATTTTTGCGTGTTTTAGTAACAAATAAATCATCAAACTTTCACATTTACAATATTAGCATTAGGATAAACTAAAAAAGGTACCACTTTTAGTAAAATAAATTATCGTATATAAATCACTATTTAATAATCTACATAGGTACTTTACAGACATACAAAGAAGGAAGGAATACTTTCATCAGTATGAACCGTGTTCTGAATTGAATGTGTTCCACAGGATTTTTATGGTGACATAGGTGCATTTGAAGTTGAAAAACCCAATGCAGGACAAAGCAGACGATGCTCTGAAACACACAGGCCTTTCCAACGTATTTGATTCGAAAAACCCTGTGCGGTCTAGTGCAGCAGAGTGTCTGTACACCACAGGCATTTCTAATGTCGCGCCCGAGTATATTTCGTACAGTTCGCCCGTAGGTCGATTGTAGGACAGTAAATTAAAAATACATATTTATGACAAACTGAAATGCAATTTGGAAGTGAGTCATCGGGGTGATACTCGTGCATACAGACATTAATTTTGAAATAATTATTTGTGTATTTTTCAATAAGATTATGAATCATGTGTAAATGTATATTTTGCCACTTTCGACGATCAATCCTTAATCCTTACTAATATTATAAATGCGAAATTCCGTTTGTTTGTTTGTTTGTTACGCCTTCACGTTCTAACTACTGAACCGATCATCATGAAATTTTGCATACACGTTGTCAAGAGTAGCGAGAAGGACATAGGGTACCTTTCATCCCGAAAAAAGTATAGTTCCCGAGGCATAGCAAAAAAAATCTTTCCACGCAGACGAAGTCGCGGGCGGAAGCTGGTAATATTATAAATGCGAAAGTCCGTTTGTTTGTTTGTTTGTAACGCCTTCACGTCTTAACTAATGAACCGATCGTCATGAAATTTTGCATACACGTTGTCAGGGGTACAGAGAAAGACATAGGGTACCTTTCATCCCGAAAAAGAGTGTTGTTCTTGAGGGATAGCAAAAAACCTTTCCACGCGGAGGAAGTCGCGGGCGGCCGCTAGTTTATTGATAAAGGAACTACGTAAAAATTAAATACTGTGTAACGAAATAATTTTATTTGAACAAAAAAACTTTATTTAAATGAAAAACCAGTCAGTTTTCCAATGTAGATTCATGATGCTTGTATTGAAAAATATTCTCATTCGTCCTGAAAAAGAAAAAAAATGCCTCGGTTATCTATTTAATGACTATAAGAGGAGATCGATGGTGCATTTGGCTTGTGATTTTGGTGGTTACAACTATCGGTCGTCATCAGATGCGTGACATAAAATTTCTTATGACGAACTCCTCTGTGCTTCAGAAGGTACATTTTACTGTTGGTCCCGACTGCATTTGCAGTCGTTTGCAGATTCGCATTGGGCCTGCGTGGTTATAGCCAATCCTCATCCTCAGAATCCTCAGGATGTACCTAATCCGTACGATTAAAATGGCTGATGATGATGATGAATAAGAAAATGAGATACCAACATAACGACGTACCTGACCATAGAAGGCACCGTTGAATAGGATATTGTCTTTGAGCATCAAAAAGAAAAGGAATGGATGATCAGCCTTAAATGTTTGCTTCTGTGGAACGAACTGTGCACTGCCTCCAAAGCCGAAGAACCCTGTAATTACATGAAATCTTTTTTGAGCTTTATTCCTACAACATATAACCAATATTTTGCTTTGCAAACATTTATTGTCAAATGGGAATGGGGAATGTCCGAAAAAATCAAATTGGCTGAACATATTTTTATAGGTAGGAATAAGCTCCCTTAGTAGTTAGAAATAATTTTCAGAATTGTCGGTTGCGTGAAAGTGAAAAGTGAAAGTGAAAGTGAAATATATTTTATTTAAATAAGCTCACATAATAAGCATTTTTAAATCGTCAATTCTTTTACCCTACCACCCATTATGACGTCTTTTAAATGACAAGAAAAATGGGCGCAAAAAACTTGTCAGCTTTATCAGATGGAAAGATATTTACAAATATGTACGAGTATATCGTTTCCAGACTTTATATTAACAAAGATTAACAAATAAATAACATTATTGAATTAGCTCATTTCTTAATGAATTTCAAATTTCTTAATCAATTTACAGATTTTAAGCTAAATTCAAAGTTTGAACTTGTTATTCAGTCTAGGTTGTTACAATAAATAAAAATAAAAGAAAAATATACAATTCAATATGCGTTAAGATAGGTAGTCAGAAGCAGACCCATTCCCACTGGCAGCACCAGTTCACGAGCATGACGCATGAACCAGCCATCTCTTCGCTCAACCATATTTGAGGGAACGTAACGACCCGCCTCATACGACACCACCGCATAAATGATTAAAGAGAGCATGACATACTAAGACTACCTATGTTAAGGCATCGAATTGAAAACTTATATCCAAAAGCTTTTCATAGGTCTTTTACTAAACTACTGACTCTAGAAAGTAAATATAAAAATATTGCAATTAAATAAATCAAAACAAGGTAAGCTATTAAGAATTATATTTTTTGAGTAAGAAGTGCCATACATACAGACAATATAAAACAGATCTTTTATATACGAGTTATACGACGCCCTTAATACAAGCAGACAGAAGCAGACCCATTCCCACTGGCAGCACCCGTTCACGAGCATGACGCATGAACCAGCCATCGAAAAAATAAAAGTGAAAAAATAAAGAAAATAAAGTCTCTTCGACTTCACAAATGTACACAAAAGTAACAGCAGAATGGAAAATATACCTTTGCCACCACCTGCCACAACCACAAAATGGTATTAAAAAAAAGTTTCAACACAAAATATCAAAACTTTTTTTTAAAACTTGTTGTGGTTGTGGCAGGTGGTGGCAAAGGTATAATCTCCATTCTGCTGTTACTTTCGTACATTGAAGGCAAAGAGACTTTAATTTATTAAAAAAAAATACGCAACTGAAAATTCTGAAACTATTTTCTATTAGGGAGCTTATTCCTACCTATAAAAAATATTTAACCAATTTGTTTTTTTTTCGGATATTACCTATTTATAGTTGAAATGCACTCTACGTCTTATTAGCAAGAATTCATAAATGAATAATAATGACACAAAAGAGGTGGCGTCACTTCTATATACATTTAAAAACAAAAAAATAAAAAAAACAAGAAAGCGACCTAATAACAATTTGTTAATAATAAAAACAAAGTAGCCTCGATTATTTCTTAGGAATTTGAATAAAATCAATGGTAGACAATAACTCATACCACTTGCTGCGGCTGCTTCAGCACCTTCTTCGTTAACTTCAATGAAAACCTTTTGAATAGCATCGCTTATAAAGATTTCGCCAGATTTGATGAGTTTTTCTACTCCAGAACTAGCAGGGTTGAAAATATTCGTGATGCCAATCTGAAAAAGGTTTATTTATTTATTAATAAAACAAAAACGTTACACTGGATATTTTTACACATGCACAGTGGTGCAAGAAAAAAGTTAAAAATAAATTAAACAATATTAGTGAAGTTTAATTTATTTTTAACTTTTTTTCTTTGACACGTAAATTTTATGAATTTCTCTTTTTTCGAAAAATAATAATAAAAGTTATTAGTTTCTAATTAAATAAAGTTCCCTCCATATATGTAAGTAGTAGGTAAAGTTTTTTAGAGTTCGTAAATATAATGTCTTCCTCTGTCCAAAATACACCCACAATTTACAAACCTTTTTAAGAACATCCTTGAGATCTATTGAAGTCTCTATCTTGAACTTGGGCAAATACAATTCTACTTCAATCTTTTTTAAGTTCCGGGCAGTATCCAAAAATACACTTGTGTCCTTTAGTTTTTCTTCCAATGCAGCTAACCCATCAACTTGGTTTGGAAGTACTACTAGGAACTTTGCGAATTCATCTTGGTAAGGAATTCGCAAAAACTGAAAATGAGACGGACACAAAAATATTTAAGCATCGGTCTAGTAGGTATTATTTATTCTGTGGCATCGATTAATAAGATGAGGCACCAGAAATAGAAGTAAAGGTAACATGCATTGCATAAGTCACCGATTTTGATAAATTTGAGCTTGATCGCTGCGGACACGTATAAAAACATGATGGAACAGAAAAATCAATAAAAAATGAATTATTTTAGTTTTATCACACAGGGGAAAATAACGTTTTTTTTTTCATTTTTGGATATAATGTACTTAACAGTCGGATAAAATATCGAATAAGAAATAATATTTTGTAGGACACATATTATGTACTTAAACACAATATTTAGGGAGATATTTGAAAATTCTTGGCTAACTCCATAATAATGCGCCTGGAACGTGGCATAAATGACGTCACAACTGTTGACCGTTTTCTATAGAGCATTTTCGGCGGGTGCTGCTGCATGCTAACTTCACGAGAAACTTCACGCTAACTTCTACATAATTTCACGAGAAAAAAACGCAAGAGAAAAGTTTTAATAATACAGTTGATTTTTCCACGCATTTTACTTTTGATTTCGATGTAAAAAAATTGATGCATGTTCCCTATTAGATAAAAAGCATAATTTAAAAGGTAAGTTATCTCCGAATTTCGTCTCGGCAACCTACTATGATTAAATTGAAAAATAATTACCTTGGCATCTAACTCTTTGCTTTCTGCAAAGTAGTAGTCGCTATGTCTAAACATAGTAGGAATTTTAATCGTCTCGTCCTTAGTGACATGAAAATCACGGTCTTCTGTCAATGCGGGGTCGAATTTATCATCGTAAAGCCAGTTGCCCTGTAAATATTATGAAATTGTCAAAGACTTCAATAAAGATGAGGCGCTGCAGTACTTTCCTACAGTAAAGAAAAATATTTTTTTTTGCATAGTTCTCTTTCAACTAATTTGTAATTGAAAAATGCACAGTAAAGGAAACCATGTGATTATTGGGAGGTTCAATTCATTTGTCATGATTTGATGATTTACAAAATAAGTACAATTACCTACTTTTGATTCCAAATATTACAGAAATTTTAACCTCACCTTGAAATATATGGCGTTCACAAGAATTGCGCGTGTAGCAGGAGTCAAACTTTGAGCGCTCACAAATTCTTTGATTCGCTTATTGGTATGGTCTTCTACCTGTAAAGCAAAGATATCTAATAAAAATCTGTTTCATAAAATCGTAATAAGTTTATCGAAACGAACTCGACACTTATATCCAGAAATATACCTATATGTTGACCCTGTTTTAAAGGATAAACCGCTAAAGCCTCAATGCAAAGAGCCTCGATTGTTAAGAGCCAAGTTACTCGCATAGTGACTGATCCTAGTGAACAGACATAGTAGTTGGCCACACTGCAGGAGACTCGTCTCGGTCTCGATGGGTGCCTTCAAGTCGCGCAGCAGGTAATAGTGTGGTCTTAACTTTAACCCAGAAATAAAAAGAGGAATTGTTATAAGTTTGACGTGTGTGTGTGTGTGTTTGTCTGTCTGATGCGACGTAGCCCCCAAACTAATGGACCGCTTTGAATGCGGTTTTTTCTATTATTCATTTGTTGGAAGTACGTAAAAGCAGACTACTGATTTACATTTAGGTAAGTTTTCCGATTTATTCATATTCATTGTTTGCATCAAGAAATTTTCTTACCAAGAGAGTAAAGACATTGTAAATGGTAATCCCTTTGTTCCTTTAAACACTCACCCAAGTGTTAATTGTTGAAGCAGCCTCCTCTTTCTTTGTGAAGTCAACTTGTTTCACCTCTGAACGGAACACTTCCTTGGAAACTGTGTTAAATTCATCGTTAAGCTCAAGGCCCTCGGGTATGAAAATGCTGTTTGCTATCTTCAGGTCGATTCCTTTCACTGCGTCTACTTCTTCGTTTGCAAAATTAAATACTTCTTTAGTCTGAAATAATAAGGTTAATTTCTGGATGACTGGAAAGTCATAGTCAATATTTTGGTGTGATTTTAATTTTGATTGTGTAATTTATCATTACACATTTTCTTCAAGCCTGTGTGTGAAGAATTCTACTGTTATATGCCCAAAGTATAGTTTCACATAAGTAGTATCGGTATTTATTACCACTAGTGGTTGCATAAAAAGACTGAGTTACTTACTATAGTATCGTTCGGCATGCCGATGGCCTTGAAGATTTCGTCATGAGAGACTCCTGTTGATGCAAATCCGAGTTGCGCTAGAGGCGACATGGCCGAGAAGCCGGACATGACATAGCTTTTGCCCGGATTGGCTTTTGCCACTTCCTGAGTACATACCATGAATGTAAATTATACATAATTATAACCAAGTACAATAATAATCATGTGTTAGTTCTTGGCTAGCGGCGTGGCGAACGAATTATTTTTTCGTTTCGTCAAAACAGGTCCTTCGCATGGCCAGCAGCCAAGAAAATATGTTAGAAATGTTATTAATTTAGATCGTACAATAAAGAAAAATCTGAATGAAATCGAAAACTACCTGATATTTGAAATAAAAAACTTATTTTTTATTTCAAATGAACTTGATGTGAAAAATACAGCTTTAGTAAAAGAATTTAGTTTTAACCGACATCAAAAACAAGGAGGTGGTTATCTATTCGTTGCGTATATTTTTTTATGTATGTACACTGATTACTCGATTCAACGTCTTCACCTATTTGTTCATCAGGTACAGATCTGTACATCAGGCTTGTTCCCAAGTTAGTCCCATATTTGAAATTTTGAAATCGGTTCAGTAGTGTCATGAAATCCTGAAAATACTATCGTTTCGGCAGTATAGGTAATTAAAGCGTTTAACTTTTTTGTTATTTATAAACCGATTTAGATATATTTTTTGGTGCAAAAGGGATACCTTAGTCATTAGTCCTTCTTACTTCATTGATATTGGATCTTTAGATTTCGAAGGTATCCAACTTCTCAAAGTCAAATAGGATATGTACCTACGAGTATAGTAATTGAGTTATTGGTAAGTTTATGACAATCCAAAACAAACCGAGCTTTGATCTACGAAGTTCTGGACTAGACGTGGACTAAGAAGGCACAACGGAAGTCCTTAAAAACAAACAGCGTGCATTTGAAAATTTAGTTATCTTATGGCGTTTTCCAACATTGAAAATGTATAAAGTTAAAAGATTACACGCTTAGCTTACATAACACAAAAAATACAAAACCTGAAAATAAAAATAAAAACAATTTTAAACTGAAATATCTCTAAAAAGCAGGAAAAGAAGAAAAAAAAAAAGAAAAAAAAGAAAATACATATTAATTGAAGTCCGATGTGACCGTGGCTTTAAGAATTAAAAAAAGAAGTTATCCACCAACCCCACCCGACTTCAATAGACGTTTTTTTATTTAAATTGATAATATGCGTATCTAACAATTTCATATTTTGCTTAAAGGTATTTAATTTTGAAGCTGTTTTTGTTTTCATTTTCAGGTTTTTTTTAATGCATTTATTTTTATTGTTGTTGTTTTTATCGTTATGTGATTTGTTTTGTTTTGTAAATAAACATCAATCATTCAATCCAGCTTCAATCACAACACTTGATGTTTTGACTGAACATGATAAAAACAGAAAAAAATTCACAGATTTTACAGTCCCCGCAAGAATTAGAGCATTGAAAATGAACACAAAAATTAACCAAAAACCAAAATTAAATCAAATGCAAAGTCCTATTATATTTTTAAAGTTACCGAGGTACCTAGTACCTATTTCTCTTTACGATTGTGACACTCGGCTCCGCATCGTGTCACAAAAGCGCCCGCTGACTGCCTCGACGCAGCCGAAATATTATTAACCGATATTCAAAATTTCAACGAATGCACTTCTCGTCTGCGTCTGCGTCTTTTAACACTATTACCATGACGATCGGTCAATAATCATAGAAGCTACATCACTTTTTATGTACGGAAACAGCCGTTTTTCTACAATTCCAAATCTAAAGGGACCACCTAGAGGTCACAATTATTAACCTATTTTTAAAATTATTTCTCCATTTGGTAGCTTAACTAATACCCTAGGACTCTTTTTTTCATTTTTTCTTAAGTCGGTTTTTTTCCGAAATATTTACAATTTAGTAAACAAACACCCCCCAAAAAACCCGGAATTTTCGGAATTTTACAAAATTCCAAAAAAAGTTACCAGTAGATTTTCAAAATTCAAACGTTCAAAAATGTCTTGATAAATTCCTCAACTTTTGGTACTATTTTCATCTCGATCCTCTCAAAATCCTCGGAGATATTGTCAAAAATACGTCTCAGGCGATTTGCATCTGATAACCATTTTCAATGGTAAAAACTTCTTATGTAAATTATCGACATAGCAACAAAACAAATGTCTTTACTGTGGATCTTCTGCACGATTTAGTTAATTAGAGGAACAACCAGTTTTTAATATTGAAATCATGATTGTAACGAGAAACGCCAATAACAGGAAAATTTAATATTTCTGTATTTACGATGCCATATATTTGAACTAAAAATTATTAATGATGGGTGATTTTGAAATAACCCGTTTGAACAAACGGGTGATCTTGTGAACACAAGATATTTGAAAATCAACTTAGAACCTCCTCCTTTTTTGGAGTCGGTTGAAAATTCAACCCTAAGGGGGTGAAATAGGGAATGAAAGTTTATAATGAAAGCCTAAGGCTACTGTTTGGAAGTATAGTACTAATTAAGTAAGTACCTACTAAAAGATTTTTTTAATACGTAGGTAATTACTGTTTAAAACAACATGGAATGATGTGTCAACATAATATGTAGGATTTCAATCTAGTACAGAACTTTATTGATAAATTGTTATTTGTTTGTAATATTATTATGATTGTTATCTGTTTTGTTGTCCATTTAATAAATAAAAATAAAAATAAAATAAGTATCGTAACGGTGTTATGGAATAAAAAAATATACAAATAAAAATTTTTTGATACAGAAGGTAGTAATTTTAAGTACTTACCATAAAACGTTGATCACTGAGCGATTTGAATAATAATGACTTTTCTATAAATAGTTAATTAAAATTATCGTTATTCAGGGAAAACTGGCTTGGAAATCCCATTGGACCCACTGATGGAACCATGGAGTGGAACTTACAGTCCGAAGGGAATAGTTAATAGTTTGACATTAGGTAAAAAAATCATTCGAGTAATCGTTCATCGAGCATGCCATGCGTCTTTTGAAAATAAGTTGCAGATAAGATTATTACATTAGTTTATTGGTTCATAAAGATAAACTATTTTAAGAAAGTTAGAATGAATAATTTTATTAAAACATACTTTTATAATAACAACTTACCTTGCTTAGATCGAGCGTAAACTGATTATTTCCATTAACTAGGAATTGTGTAATTTCGTATGGATACGCCGAAACGACGACGGCCACAACGGCTAATACTGTAACAGAGTTTTGACGATCATAAAAAATCAGCTTCCGGGTGGAACTATGTATCTGTTAAAGTATGGAATACGTTAATGGGCGAATTAACTAGGTAATTACCGGGTACGGTTCATTAAAGCTCGAATTTTTTCTTAAATTACCTAGCAGATTTCCGCACTTTAGCTACCTCTTTAATTTGCATATTAACGGAGGACAGCGATAAAGTGCGGAATACCGTAAGTGAAATAGCCAAGGCTTTAGGAAATTTAAACACCTCAATAGGGAATATGCATCAAATTTGTTTTGTATCAAAATCAAAAGTGTAACGCGTGAGAAAATCAACTGTAATATTAAACTTTTCTCTTGCGTTTTTTTCTCGTGGTATAGTTCTATACAAAACGCTCTAATATACAAAACGGTCTTAATTTGTAACGTCACCGGTCAAGGTGCGTTTATTATGGAGTTAGCCAAGAATTTTTAATTATCTTCCTTTTTGCGTTCAAGTACATAAATATTATTTCTTATTCAATATTCTATTTTCTTATTCAATATTCTATCTGACTGTTAAGTGCTTTATATTATTCGAAAATGAAAAAAAAAACCGGCCAAGTGCGAGTAGGACACGCGCACGAAGGGTTCCGTACCAAAAACGGCAAAAATACTTTTGTTGTATGGGAGCTCCCCTTAAATATTTATTTTATTCTGTTTTTAGTATTTGTTGTTATAGCGGCAACAGAAATACATCATCTGTAAAAATTTCAGCTATCTGGCTATCACGGTTCATGAGATACAGCCTGGTGACAGACAGACAGACAGGCGGACAGCGGAGTCTTAGTAATAGGGTTCCGTTTTTACCTTTTGGGTACGGAACCCTAAAAATATTTTCCCCTGATTTCAACATGTGATAAAACTAAAATAATACATTATTATTTTTTCTTTTCAATCATGTTTTTATATGTGTCCGCAGCGAACAAGTTCAAATTAATAAAAATCGGTGACTTAAGTATGCATATTCCCTATTGAAAGTATATTTTACAAAAACGTAGTTTCTGGCGCTTCGCCGGCCGCTACCGAGGTACAATTATTTGATTCATTTAAAAATAACCAGCTTCGGTTTGTTTGAATTCTTAATGCTGACATAACGAGATATTTGCAGAAGCATTGTCAGGCGAGTCATTATTTACATTCGATATTATTTTAACATCAAATATATTATTCAATACCTACAGTACTTACTCACGTTCATTTCCCACAGGGGTTGAGAAGAGCTGTGAGTAACACAATATTACTAATGTTACACCTGGAAAACTAAGGGACCCAATTCCACTAACACATTTTAACAAAACATAATAAATGAAAAAGAAATCTAAATAGGTAAGTAAGTAGAGTTTATAATGTCACTTTCAATGCACGGTATGAAAAACAACTTACACCAAAACCTAAGCTTTTTTCTTGTCTAGATTACCTTGCGGGAAGTCATATTAAAAATAACCTCTAACTGAGTCATAAGTACCCTTTTTATTCTATTCGTTCTGCATCTTATAATTTTTATTATTATTATAACTTCTTGTCATGCTCATTTCTCCCATCGTCATAACTCCTACCAATTCCCATACTTATGGTAAATTCATATACTATGTGAATTTACTATAAGTTTGGGAATTTTTCAAATAAATACAAGTATACTTACAGTAGATTAAGAGCTTCATTATAGTGAACAACCAACAGCTACACCACTACTGACCGGTATGACAGAAGGTAAGGTAGTCAACAGAAATAATTAAAAGTACGTCACAGACGATGACGATACTTTAATATTTTATCTTGGGATAAAATATCGCTTTAGCAACCAATGAACCAACACACAATCCGTTGGAAACGAATACAAACATAACTAACACAACAGACAAGGTTATCAATCATATCATAAAGTATTCTAATTAATTTATTAGACAGCTCTTCAGAGCTTCGAACTATTTAAACTGTTATTAAAACATAACTTACTCGTGTCGCGTAAATACCTTATTCTATAAATAAAATAAACGAGTTATTGTAGGAATTTGAAGATAAAATAACATGTAGTTCTTCAGCGTGTTTGAAGCGCTTTAAAATTTTATCGACTATTTTAAATGGCATAGTGACTACTTGGTAAATATTTCAAGATATAACATTCGTATACCACCGCGATTTTATAAAATCCTGAAAAAAAAACCAGTTTATAATAAATTTATACTTAATACAATTATTAATAAAAAAGTCTAATTAAGTCGGGTGGGCGGGGCTGGAGGACAACTTCTTTTTTAATTCGAAAGGTGTGCGTCCACTGTATCGGAATCAAGCAAACGGCGCGGTCGGAATTATTATTGTGTATGGATCTCCATGGCACTGCGTGCACTGAATCGGCATTTCCGCGCCATGAAATCCATAAAAATTGACAAATACCACTCCTGCCGCTCCGTCCACTCCGATGCCAATGCAGTGGACGCGCAGAATCAGAAATATGGAAATTTATTGTGATTACAATAAATTTCCATATTTCTGATTCAATCATGCAGGAAAATACGACGCATAGCTCTTTTAATGGATCTTTGGGTCATCTTGGGCCTTTTTGTGCTGCCCTTATTAAACGACCATTAACTCTTTAATGCTCATCAACAACACAACAAAACCGAAATAAAGAGCTGTCTGTTCTGCCCGCAGTTCTGTAAGTTGCAAGTATTTTCCCGTTTGGGCGGCTTTATTTCGAATGATACCTGCCATGATAATAACATTCATACATCCACGCAAACGTAAATTGTTAGGTAAGGTCATTAAGTAAAGTTGACAGTTTGTCCTTCCAAAATAAGAGAAATGCCTAGGCTCAGGTGGTGTAAAATAATTAATATCTTCATTAACACTATTAGTTCAGGCCTCCTCTAATCAGTAACGTGTAATTATGGACGTCAGAGGTGACAGTCTCATGTTTGTTGAGGACTTGTTACATACAAGCTTTTATTATTCATTTATTTTAACCGGTTTACGTAAGCGAATGGAAACAAAATAAGAGGCCCGAGGAAAATTACCCAATTAAATAAAACAAACAATTATTACAGACTTGTCACACCAATTACAAGTACCAAACAAGTACTTGCCAAACTAGGTGACTAAATAATGGATAGAAATTACGTAAAACCTAACTTATTAACACCGCGTTTATCGCAGCTACAAAAAAAGTAGCTCGTGGGCGTTTACGTATAATGATCTATTCTCGGCGACAAAAAATCGCTCAGTGATTATCGCTCGTGGGCGTTATCCATTGACCTGATTTTTTTTCTGTGTAATATATAGAGGTTAATAGCGTTATCCACGTGCAAATGAAGCGATTGTCAATTGCTCCAACAATGACATTGACGAAAAAATTGACAATCGCAATTGATCGTTACCGGCGGGCTCAATAATTTTAGATAATAACATTAGGTAGATAGATGCATCGTTTATTACTGGACATTAATTTAGTCTAAAATAACAATACAAATTTTACTTATCTTGGATTCACGTTCAAAGTATACGCAAAACAGCCGTATATTGATTTCATGATCGTGAAAGATTCTTAGTATTCAGAAATGATTATAACCTATCTAATAATAAAGACTAATAATATCAGAAATCTGTCTACTTCGTATTACAGTTTCTTGGGCAACCAAGTGCTGGCAGCAGCCTCAGGACCGAGCAGGTGCCGCCATTGTGATCGCTCGCCAGCTAATTGAGTCTCTTTCACGCTGCATCTAACAAGAAAACGTTGTTAACTACCCTCCATTGTTTCTAAATTGAACTAGTTCCGTAATGTGATGCTTAATAAGGCTTCAGAGAATCGTCCAACGGAAATTTATTAACCGTATGCCTGGGGCGAATTGTGGGATTCTTGTCGTGATACTCGTGATACAATGGAGAAATTTAATAAGAAACAATTGAAAAGGAAGCGTTTTTAAATTATATTAGCTTATTATTGTATTATCATTTGTCTTTGTGTTGTAAAGATTATCTTTGGTATAATTTAAATTAGGGTAGGTAGATAAGAGGAAAATAATTTCCAGTTTGTTTTTTAAAGATTTGTGTTTCTGTACTTCAGAGTCACTTTTTTCTGTGCAAATTATCATTCTTGAAAAGAAAACACAAAAGCTCGTACAATAAAGACATCACACTATCTTTAACTAGCTCTAATTTCATTCAGCAGTATTATCAGACCACAATAGTTATCATAATTACAGCAATACAGTGAGAAACATGCTGCACAAGACAATATAAATCATGACACCGCTCAATACAAACAATGGCTGGCCATAAAGATAAGGTAGAGGTGGCGTGCATTAATCTCTAGCTACCGTTTGTTCCTCTGAAAGCGTTCATTAGAACACAAAGCTTTCTATCAGTTAGTTTCCGCGGTTCCTTGGAGTTATACTTTAACAAATTGGCGGAGTAATGCAGGGTGTGCTCGGACAATGCCGGCGACTATGGAACATCTGACGTCACTTATGCTAGGGTTGGCAAAGAATAAAAATGAATTAAGTACTAAAAATATATTTTAGTTTTATATTAATACTATTACTATGATAGGCAAGTTATTGAAACAACTGAAATAGCCTGTATCCTATTAATTTATATGGATGATTTTATCTTTCTTAAAGTTTTTAAGTATCTATCCTATTCATAAATTATACACGCACCGGACGACGCTCCGTGGGTAGGCCCCCGACAAGGTGGACCGACGATCTGGTGAAGATTGCGGGAAGCCACTGGATGCGGGGCCGCGGGCAGCGCAGGACCAATCGTCGTGGAGATCCTTAGGGGAGGCCTATACCCAGGATGCGTGGGTGTCGTGCGGCTAATGTGATGATGATGAGGTAAAATTTTTGCTAGCTTCTCCACTTTTTTGGATACAAACAGAAATTTTCTACTGTGAATGCTGCTCTACTACGTGTTGGCGTAATGCCAAACCTTATTAAGGCAGTAACGCTGAAAAATAATAACATAAGTCTTTGATCATTGAATTAACCCAAAATAAGAAAAACTGTTTCTTCGGACCATCAAACTGAGCAACTTTTACTATGGGTCCAACTCTCAGCTGTTTCCTACAAAAATTAATAACGAAAATATAAAAATGTATTAAGCAGCTGATTTTTTTCGCGATTTCAGAGTTGAGCCCATAGTAAAAGTTGTTCAGTTTGATGGTCCAAAGAAACGGTTTTCTCATTTTGCGTTAATTCATTAACAGTTGTCTAATGAATTAAAAATGTTAATATCCCATTTTAGATCCTGATAAAAAAACACATCCACAAGTACATAGCCGGCGTAAAGAAAACATAATAAAAAAATCCCTTCAGTAATTAAGTTGGACTAAAAGATCACCACCCACAAGTTAGTGTCACTGATGTCCATTAAATTAAGGCTAATGTATCTCACATAATTCTTTTTCAGACACATTCAAAAGTTAGTCTTGTTAACAAAGAGCATTGTGACAACCCTCGCTCACTAACGATGGCTAAATCTTCATTTTTGTGTTCTATTTTGAACCTTATAACTGAAATGTTAAGGAACTCACTTAGGGGAACAAGTACGAGTCACGGTTCCACCATTAAATCCCTCCGGTGTCGAAAGGGGTATGCTGTATTCGGCATACCTATGTCGTAGGATAATTGGAAATAATTCCTGCGAATATTTATATTAGAAACGAAACTATTAATGTCTAGCTATCTGAGTGAATTATATGTGATAATGACGATAGAATGAAGAATGAAACTGAAGGAGTTATTGATTTAACTTGTACCCAAATAGAAGTAGTGATAAGTAGCTAAAGTATTTTAATGGAAACCGAAAATACGACTTCGGTCTATCATTTGGTTTAGTCGACAAATGCCAACTTAGTTTAAAACGCCAGATTTTACAAATGTCCAATTCTACAAATACCAACTTCTACAAATGCCAACAACTTCTACAAATGCCAACATTTAGTTGTCATTTTTTTAATCACTTTTTTGATATATATATTTTTTCAATCAATTTTGGAATTTGGATATTTTTTGTTTTTTTCTTTCCTTCGTAATAAACCTTTGGACAGACTAAGTCGCGTTTTGCCTAAATGTCATATTTATTTGCTTTAGGCCTAGGACGGTTTTAGCCTATTAAAAATATTACAACTAAATGTTGGCATTTGTAGAAGTTGGCATTTGTAGAATTTTGCATTTGTAGAAGTGGGCATTTGTAAAAATTGGCATTTGTAGAATTGGACATTTGTAGAATCTGGCGTTTTAAACTAAGTTGGCATTTGTCTTATATCATTTCATAGTGAAAAAACATGTTCGCTTATACGGGAATCGAACCCGCGTTCTTAGCTTCAGCATTCGTCATTAATATTAAGGCATAGACCTTTTGTAGGGATGTATGCACGTAGACCCAATGCACACTGGTGGGTGTGATTATAAAAACTAGTTGGAACCAAGGGCTTGACTTTTGTTTCGATGTCTTCCAGTTTAAGAAAATAAAATTAAGCACCCATCAGATTCTCAGATACCTACACAAGATTTTTGACCATCAGCCATTTTATTGTCTCCTCTGCTGGGGCACAGGCCTTCCTTATGGCTGGATAAGGAGGACAGGCCATAATCCACCACGCGGGCCAAATAAGAATTTGGGGGGTGTTAACGACAGTAAATTCAGCCGGACCCAACGGCTTAACGTGCCTTCCGAAGTACATTAATTTTTGGACACTCATCCCATGACTGATCCTTGCGAAAGTTGCTTAACTTTCGTAATCGCAGGGCCAGGCCCACCACTGCGACACCGAGCTCCTCACATGAGATTTTTAGTAAAAGGTATTTAACCTTTATTTAACTTTTACAGGCCATCGATAAGTGCATACTTTTCAGATTCAATCTATGTAATTTCCCCCGTCTCGCGTCGCAGATTTAATGGGGATGTCCGAAAAAAAACAAATTGGCTGAATATTTTCTATAGGTAGGAATAAGCTCCCTTAGTAATAAAAAAAAGTTTCAGAATTTTTGGTAGCGTGAAAAAGTTTAAAAAAATTAAAGTCTCTTCGACTTCACAAATATACAAAAGTAACAGCAGAATGGAAATTATACCTTTGCCACCACCTGGCACAACCACAATACGGTTTAAAAAAAGTTTCAAAAATGACAAATGTCAAAACGTTTTATTTTTTATTCGTGTTGTTGTTGTGGCAGGTGGTGGCAAAGGTATAATCTCCATTCTGCTGTTACTTTTACGCATTTGTAAAGTCGAAGAGACTTCAAGTTTTTAGTTTTTTTACGAAACGTAAAATTCAGAAACTTTTTTCTATTACTAAGGGAGCTTATTCCTACCTATAAAAATATTCAGCCTATTAGACTTTTTTCAGACATTCCCTATTCACCTAAGCTAATTCACCTGGGTGAATTAAGTACACTAATCGGTCCACTTAATTTACCCAGGTGAATAGGTGAATTAAGTATAGTGATTAGTATACTTAACATGTATTGTGTTCTCAACGATCTTATAGGTATTTAATGGATAACTGTGAACCATCTCTTCTGTTAATGATCGGAAACTCTTTTTTGAGATGTTATCTTAATCTTAATATATAAAATCGTAAACTGAATGACTGACTGACTGACTGACTGACTGACTGATCTATCAACGCACAGCCCAAACCGCTGGACCAAGAAGCTTGAAATTTTGCACACAGATACTTTATACAGTGTAGGCATCCACTAAGGAAGGATTTTTGAAAATTCCATCCCTAAGGGGATGAAATAAGGGATGAAAGTTTGTATGAAAGTCCCTCAGTTTTGAAGCTAGAATCTTCAAATTTTGTATTTAGGCTGACGATTGAAAATTAATTAATACGGGTCTCGGCGTTTTTCAAAATTCTACCCCCGAAGGGGTCAAAACGGGGATGAAGTTGTGTATTAAGGAAATCCTACATTTTCGAAGTAAAAATCGCTAAATTTTTATTCTAGGCTTATGGATAGAAATCTAAAGCAACGTATATTGTTTTTGTTAGGATTTCAACTCCAAAGGGGATGAAATGGGGGTGAAAAGGGTTAAAAAAACCCTAAAAATATATATGGATGTCGTTATCGGGGTTTTGTGGGATGACGATTGCAAAAATGTCATTTATTTTTAAGTCCAACACGGTGGACATGATTTAACCCCTAAAGGGGTGAAAATGGGGTCCAAATTTTGTATGGAAAAATAATATAAAATAGACATTACAACTTTAAACTTCGTAGGAGCACATCTAAAAATAAATAGGCAAATATATATTTTGTTATTTTGAAAATCAACCCCTGAGGGGGTAAATGGGGTGAGTAAACATAAAAATTGATATAGATGTCGTTATTGGGGTTTTCTGGGATGACGATTGCAAAAATTACATTTATTTTGAAGTCCAACACGGTGGACATGATTTAACCCCTAAAGGGGTGAAAATGGGGTCCAAATTTTGTATGGAAAAATAATATAAAATAGACATTACATCTTTAAACTTCGTAGGAGCACATCTAAAAATAAATAGGCAAATACATATATTTTTTTATTTTGAAAATCAACCCCTTAGGGGGTAAATGGGGTGAGTAAACATAAAAATCGATATAGATGTCGTTATTGGGGTTTTCTGGGATGACGATTGCAAAAATGACATTTATTTTGAAGTCCAACCACGGTGGACATGATTTAACCCCTAAAGGGCTAAAAATGGGGTTCAAATTTTGTATGGAAAAAGAATACAAAATTGAAATAACAACTTTAAAATTCGTAGGAGCACGTCTAAATATATATTTTGGGATTTTGAAAATCAACCCCTTAGAGGGTAAGTGGGGTGAGTATCATAAAAATCGATAAGGATGTCGTTCTTGAGGTTTTATGGGATGGTGATTGCGAAAATGAGATTTATTTTGAAGTCCAACGCGGTGGACATGACACTTATAGACCTGGACCTGGACATGCACATCCAGGGAACGGGAACCGGAACGGGCACGGGCATGGGAACGGGAACGGGAACGGAACGGAATGGAACGGAACGGAACGGAACGGAACGGAACGGAACGGAACGGAACGGAACGGAACGGAACGGAACGGAACGGAACGGAACGGAACGGAACGGAACGGAACGGAACGGAACGGAACGGAACGGAACGGAACGGAACGGAACGGAACGGAACGGAACGGAACGGAACGGAACGGAACGGAACGGAACGGAACGGAACGGAACGGAACGGAGCGGAGCGGAGCGGAACGGAATGGAACGGAACGGAGAGGAGCGGAGCGGAACGGAACGGAACGGAATGGGAACGAGACGGTAACGGGAACTAGAACGGGATGGGAACGGGAACGGAAGGGGTACGGGCCGAGTATGGGACGGGATCGGACGGGAACGGAACGGGAACGGAACGAAATGGGAATGAAACAGGAACGGAACGGGAACGAAACAGGAACAAAACTGGAATGAAACGGGAACGGAACGGGAATAGAACAGGATGGGAACGGGAACGGGAACAAGAACCGGACGGGAACGGAACGGGAACAAGAACGGGAACGTAAGGCGTACGAGACGGTTAGGGGACGTTTACGGGACGGGAACGCAGCGGGAACGGAACGGGAATGCGAACGGGAACGAAACGTGAACGGAACGGGAACGGAACGGGAACGGAACGGGAACGAAACGGGAACGGAACGGGAACGGGAACGGAACGGGAACGGGAACGGGAACAAGAACCGGACGGGAACGGAACGGGAACAAGAACGGGAACGTAAGGCGTACGGGACGGTTAGGGGACGTTTACGGGACGGGAACGCAGCGGGGACGGAACGGGAATGCGAACGGGAACGAAAAAATAATTAAATAGATATTTCAACTTGAAACTTCGTAGGAGTACTTCTAAAAACAAATAAGCAAACACGTGTTTCGTGGTTTTCCGAAACTCGACCCTTTAGGGGGTAAATGGGGTACAAAAAGCCCAAAATCGATAGGAATGTTTTATGAGATGTTGATTGCGAAAATGACATTTATTTTTAGTGGTAGACATTATTCAACCCCTAAAGGAGTCATATGGGGTTCAAACTTTGCATGGAAAAAATATGAAATAGACATTACGACTTGAATCTTTGTAGGAGTATTTCTACAAATGATCAAACGTGTATTTCGTGAATTTCTGAAAATCAACCCCTTAAGGGGTAAATGAGGTTATGTGATGTTGATTGCGAAAATGGCATGTACGTATTTTGAAGTCCAACACGGCGCCATGAAACGGGGGTCAATTTTTTTATAGAAAAATAATACGGGAACGAGAACAGGAATGAGAACAAGAACGGGAACGGGAACTAATCCTTACTATCCTTACTAATATTATAAATGCGAAAGTCCGTTTGTTTGTTTGTTTGTTACGCCTTCACGTCTTAACTACTGAACCGATCATCATGAAATTTTGCGTACATGTTGTCAGGGGTCCAGAGAAGGACATAGGGTACCTTTCATCTCGAAAAAAAGTATTGTTCCCGAGGGATAGCAAAACTTTCCACGCAGACGAAGTCGCGGGCGGCCGCTAGTTGTACTTAATACTTTTGTAACTTTAAAGTTAAATCTTTGAGGTATCTACTTTGGTTTTAACGTTAATGTTAAAACCAAACTAGATACCTCAAACAAACAAACATTTATTATATAAAACACATTGAATTCTGTAAAAGTGAATAGAATTTTAGAAAGTTTTTGTCAGTGCGTTGTACCATCACAAAGAAACTATGGATAGTGATCTACTTGTAATGTTCCGCTGTAATGGCCTCTGTAGTCTAGTGGTTCACCCACCCGTGTATGACGCTGGGGTTCAGGGTTCGATTCCCAGGAGGGGGGTACATTTGTATTCGGTTTGTTAGTGGTAGGGCTTGTTTCAAGTCCGCCTGGCTAGCTTCCACCATCTTGTCTAAGTCTGACGCCATAACAACGATTTAAAAAAATACAGTGTTCCGGCAGCTAGAGGTAAGGTAGTTAGCTCCTCAGTGGTGAGGATTCAGGGTGTAGTGCGCTTACACTTCCGGCCTTATGATACTTGACATCAGGGTGAAGTGAAGGCCTAGCACTATCCCGTTGTAGATAAAAAAAACCGGCCAAGTGCGAGTCGGACTCGCGCACGAAGGGTTCCGTACCAAAAAACGGCAAAAAAAATAACACGTTTGTTGTATGGGAGACCCCCTTAAATATTTATTTTATTCTGTTTTTAGTATTTGTTGTTATAGCGGCAACAAAAATACATAATCTGTAAAAATTTCAACTGTCTAGCTATCACGGTTCATGAGATACAGCCTGGTGACAGACAGACAGACAGACAGACAGACCGACAGACAGACAGACGGACAGCGGAGTCTTAGTAATAGGGTCCCGTTTTTACCCTTTGGGTACGGAACCCTAAAAATATCATTGTATAAGTTTGTGTCAAATAATAAGTATCACAGAGTAGCTTTTATCTTGAAATACCTACACTATTTCATTCATACTTATTTCTGTTACACACCGGGAATCGAACCTGTAGCATTTAGAAAATAATGTAGTTTTTGTTGAATCTGTTTAATATACCTACCTAAGTTGCATTGGGCAGGTAGGTATTTCATAAGTAAAACATCATATTTATCAATTATTAAAAAGATTTTATTTAATTGAATTATCATTGATAGCTGCGTCAAACAGTCCTCATTATTATTGCATTTCGGACTTTTAGTTATCCCTGAAAAATAAAAAAATAAATTAGAACACATAAAATAAAAACAAATCAAGTAAGTTAAGCTAACCTGGCTAGAAAACATAATAATATCAAAAATACCTGCAATAAAGTAAGTTATAATTTTAAAAATAATAATTTAATAACACGTGATTTAGAGAGAAAATAGCTTAAAAATTATACAGTTTTTTAGCCAGGTTTGAATAACAAGTAACTTTTACTACAAAGTTTCAATTTAATAACGTATTTAAAAAATGTAATAAAGTGCTCTCTTCGATCGTAATTCTTTCTATTTCGCATAGCCATGAAAACACTACAAAAACCATTTGAAAACTTTTCTTTTTTATCTTTTGTTACAAGTTATTTTAGCAGTTTCTTGATCAAAAGGAAGGTCAATTTTTTTATGACTTTTTTCATAAGAAACTGTATTAAAAAGATCGAAGAAATTACTGAACCAATTTTTACTGTAACTTTTATATATTTGTTGAACATTTAAAAATGCATGCATTGATATATTGAACCCTATACCAGTCATGCAACCATTTCATGCAGAAGAGATAGGTAACAGTGAATTATATGCATTTAGAGAGCCGTGCAAATGCAATTGATAATATGCAATGTTAATTGTCTATCAATTTTACAGAAAAAAAAAAACACTTTGTAAGTTACACTGACAAGTTAATATGACAAGATATCAAGATAAGTACGTATTTTTTTCAGACATTGAAAAAAGTGTCAATGTCACCAACAAAAGTGTAGTTTTCTATAATATTTTTAGAAAGAGAATTGTTAGCTTTATTAAATATGTTTTTTGTAAAATAAATATTTATTACTATGCCCTACTATTCACTTAATGTATTTAAATAATATCAATAATTAGAAAAATGCTTTGCGATAAAAGTATTATAGTTGATTAATTATTTAACGCTCTGTAATTAATACACAGAAGGAATTCCTCTCTTTATATTTCTTTATTGTTTTTACCTGTCTTATAATATGTAATTGTGGTACTTTGTTATGTTTTATTATAGTACTGATTATTTAAATATAGTATGTAGGTGTCCTTATCATTCCAGGCCCGTAGACAGGGAGGAGGGGGATATGGGTGTCTTAACCCGCCCCCCTACGAAATCTTTGAACTTAAATTAAGAAATGCTGTTTACCGGCGAACAAATGCGTGCATTTGAATTTAGATTGATAACAAGCAACAAATAAGTACTGTGATTCTTTCCTATAAGTTGGTACTTTGTGTCGTGTACCTAGTTACTGTTTTTTTTAATATAACTATTTAATATCCTGCCTTCAAAGAGATGCGTGATGACTGCTTCGCACAGCTCAGAAGAATGATTTTGTAATGTAAACCTATATTACAATATATTTACTATTATAAAAAGGTATTTGTTTGGTTGTTTGATTTTTGAACGTACGGTGTAAAGTAATCTCTGGAAATTATGAACCGACCAACTATAAGTATATATCAGCTATCTGTATAATACAAATTTAATAAATAAGTATGAACGTGTTACTTTACAGTTTACACGACACGTATTGATCTTTTACAACTTACAAGTATTTCTAAATTTTCAATTCCCCCTAGACCGAATACGAACCCTGGCTACGGGCCTGTATCACGCATGACATCATACGAAGTAAAGTATTGTAACAAAATTGTAGCGTTTATCATTTAAAAAGGAAAAAAATGCGACCCTTTCGTTGGAATATTTAAATGTGATAAAAGAGTGGAAATATAATGATAACCTCCTTCTTTTATTAAGTCGGTAATAAAGGAGAAAAAATCTCAACCAGCTTATCGCTTTGTCTGCATACTAGAATATATTTTTTTTAGACTATGAACCATGGTTATGATAAAATAGTACCTTCAATCATCTAAATTAGTTTAATTAGAGATTAATTTTTCACTAACTAAAGATTTTTAGAATTAATTCTAGAATTTTTTTTTTAGGGATTAACAGTGAAAACAGAAAACAGACTCCATATCCCAATATAAGACATTATTTACTATTTTTTACAATTTGTCTCTAATACATTACGTTTTCTAAGGTGTGCTACCGGAAAACCTTCCGATAAATACTTGACTCTTACTACACGTCATTATATAGAAGAAGGGATGGTCTGCTACAAATTGCCGCGGGGGAAAAGACGATCTATTGAATATGAAATCTGAAATTAATTTAATCAAAATCAATTACATTTAAATTTAATCAAATTAAAACGAAAGAGTTGGAAATTTTGTTTGTTTTGCCAAATTGTCTATGCTATTTCACCTACCTCTCGAACTATAAAGCATGTTTTTCTGTCCATGCGTGAAAGCTTCGTTACTACGATTCTTATACAAAAGGATAAAATATATTTCCTCTCAAGCGTTTGTTAATGTGCAACTAAGTTTGTAAGTCACAAGTGTTACAAAAGTAGAGAATCGTACCATAGAATAATTCAGCTATTTTTCAAACAGTCCGTTAAATAATATATTATTTTTGTTCTTTAAGTAGAATATGAAGGGATGGTCAGCTCTGAATTCTCTCGGTACGTCTGGCACAAAAGCGGACAGATACGACACTCCAAATGCTGCAAAATATATAGACCAAACGCTTCAATTATGTAAATACTTAACACAGGTAATTAATACTAATTTGTATTTGCTAATCTTTGGTGGTTGAAGTGTAGTTGGAGGTTGAAGTTTTAAGCTTCAAGTTATTAGTTTTTAACTTGAATTTTCTTTTTGATATACCAGGTAAGATTGCATCAGTTTTTTCGCAAGCTGGTTACAAACTAAAGCAAAAAGGTTTGTAAAAATGCTAATGATGAACTACGCAAATAAAGGGAAAATTTAGTCGCAAAATCTTACGTTAACAATAGTTTGGTTGGCCGCGAATAATTTCTATTAGCGTTTTTATTAACTAGATTGCAATATATAAACTATTATTATTTTTAAAGTGTATTTATTAAATATGTGCCTATTGAAAGGAATAAAATGCCTATGTGATCAAGAGAAACAAAGGTGCTGTAAACATATTAAAACAATGGATTTTAGCGTTCAGCCGATGCCTTTGCGAAAAAAAAATAGAAATTAAATTTAGATACAGTAAAAATAAACCACATACAAAAAATATGTATAAACAAAAAAAAACGTGATGATGAAATATTGATATATATTTTTATGCATGCTGGTTTTTTTCTTTACAATAATACAATACCTAAGAAGAAAATACTCCAGAGAACAAAACTTTTTCTTTATGTTTGAGGTGGAAAATGTAGGGGTGATTGGCATCAAACTGAGGAGGGGTCGATAAGGATAAAGATGTTAATCTAATCCCAAATTCTGAAAATACATAATTATCCATCATTAAGAATACGTCGATGATATATTATATATTAACAATCCATACATTTAATTTATCTTGGTTGGCTGACTGACATAGCTTTGAAATAATTGTTAATAACTCTACGGACTGTAAAATTGTTTGAAATAAATTATATTTAAGAGCCATTGTCACATCTTCTTGATTAGTTATCAGTCTTTAAATACTTATCAATGTAATGTAGTGTTATCCGTATAAAAGTACTTTTAAATATTTAATTAAACCCTCCTATCTAAAAGTATGTTGATATTTTTCCATGTTTCAGCTTGTTTCTTTCTGGCATTAAATAAATAAATAATTTTACTGATAAATGTTAGAAAAGAAAAAGCTTAAAATCTAAATGAACTAGAAATTTATTCAAGTAGGTACTGGTATAAAAATGGTATTAATGATTAATTAGAACAAATAAAATATTTTTACAATTGTTACCACAACATGAAAAAAATAATGTAGAATACACAGCCGATTCTGTTCAGTCTTAAAAAGTCTACGCATCATCTAATAATGTGTATGTAAAGGTATATATATACAAATTATTTTGTTGTATTATATAGTTATTGCATTTAAACATGTTTTTATTCGATTTGTTCTAAGTAATTTGGACTTATCAAGTGTGTATTCTACGATAAAATTAAACATAAATTTAGAAGAATTAAAGTTATTTTCGCGATTTAGGTCAAGCGCGCACCACGGTTTACCTGACTTTTGTACAATGAAGAAGTGAAGAATCTACAATTATTATTTAATAATAAATAATTTTTCACCAAAAAGGTGCTTTTAGTGAGTGAGCGTGAGTTTCAACAACTTTTCCTTACGCTCGCATTATAAAGCAGCGATTTTGCTGCGTGTTTCCTCGTTGGTAGAGGTGAAAAGTTGTATGTTTCACATGAGAGTAAATACTTTTAAATCCCTCACTGTGCCTAGTAGTTGACAAAGAATCTACTACGCTAGTTCGTCATAACGAACTTCCATAGAAAGACAGCACTTGTTGTACAAATAACTATTGCCTGACACTGCCTTGTCAAATTAATAACAGCAAGAATTAAAAAATCTTTAGGTTACGTTAAAAAGATCCCTAGGTACCAAAGAAAGGCTACTTTGGTACCAAAGAAGCCTTCTTAGGTACTAGGGTTTTTTTAACCTAATATGCAACGATTAAAAAGTAGACACTTTTTAAGATAAGTACATTTCTGAATTTATTTTTTTCTAAGTCTAAAAGCGTGGTGGCGAAAAGCATAATTTTTTTGTTCATTTTTCTAAATACCTAAGATTGAAATGCTCCAGCGAATAAAATAGTTTCTTTCTGTTTAAGAAAGAACATGTAGGGGTGGTCAGCAACAAATTGATCTGTATTCGATATAATTGCAGAGGTGATCGATGCGAAGAGTGCTGAAAGGGCAGTTATTTATTAATGTATTTAATATGTATTACCTATTTATTATTAGTTTATAAATAATTAGAGTAAAAAATCATTAGGCTATTTGTAAGACCGCATATACTAACGATTTTTTACAGACCAAAATTCAGTTGTATTTGGTAGACGTAATAATAATGTATTATTAATATTTAATTTAGTTTACGTTAAATTTTACTGGTATTTACTATTAATAATAATAACACCTAATAATACGATTATTTGCACTAGCACTAAATAGAATATTAGAATATACAAGTATGTATCAGCACTTTGATATTATTCACATTTTACACATAATATATTATTTACTATTATGCAAGATGATGTTGATGATTTGAGTCTTTCACACCTTCCTCTTGTTCATACATTTTACATTACATACATACATAATAATTATTTTCTTTTACTATTTTCACACTTAGTTTGAAGGCTCTTTTTGTTTTTAAAAAGTATTTAAACGAACAGATGATCAGCATTAGAACAATGCAGAGGTAAGAAAAAGATCCCTAGGTACCAAAGAAAGGCTTCTATGGTACCTAGGTAATCTTTTTTCTTCCCTTTGCAACATTTAAAAAAGTACTTGGCACTTTTTAGAAATAATAAATCAACTTTAGAAATGTACTTATCTAAGTCCAAAAACGTTTTATCCATAGAAGTAATTTGTCTATATCTAAAATGTTTTTTTGATGATCAAAAGCCTCTTTTTGTGTACGCGTGCTTGAGCTAAAAGCATGCTGGCGAAAAGCATATTTTTCTGGTGTTTTGTTCTAAATACCTAAGATTTAAATACTCCAGCGAATAAGACAGTTTCTTTCTGTTTAAGGAAGAACATGTAGGGGTGGTCAGCAACAAATTGCGCTGGATTCGATATAATCGCAGAGGCGAACGCTACGCCGAATGCTGTAAGATTTATTATTACCAATTAGAGAAAAAAAATAATTAGGCAATTTGTAACACCGCATACTATCCCTTTTTTAAGACCAAAATGCAATCGTTTTTGGTAGAAGAAATAATAATATATTAATAATATTTGAATTAGTTTACGTTTAATTTTACTGTTATTTACTAATGATTATACCTAATCATATAATTGTTAGCACTTGAAATATAAATAGAATATTGGAATACTTATACAATTATTAGTATCAGTATCGGTACTTTGTTTATATGGTATTATTAACTGATTGTAGATTATTTAATATTATGCAAAATGATGTTGATCACAGGTTGATGATGTATGAGTCTTTCACACCTTTTTCTTGTACATACAACATTACATACATACATTATATTTACGCTTTACCTTAAAGAACTTTCAAAGTTTGAAGACTCCGTTAAACAAAATGGCGTTTTTTGTTTTTATAAAGTAAACGAACGGATGATCAGCTTTAAAATACTCGACAATTTTCACTGCAGGCATTATAAGACCGACAAAGACAGCTAAAATTTCAAATAAAAAGATATCGTTATTTTAAATACTCTTAAAACTGATGTAGGTACCTACTCGTATCTATTAGTAAAATGCTATATTGGAAAGTGCCATAGCCACAGCCATATTCAGCGCTTAATAACAATGTGCGCGCTTTTGTACAATAATAGAAAAAGTGTATTTTTTTATGAGAAATCAAAATTCAGGCAAAAGTCAAGGCATTCCCAAAAAGGAAACAACGCTTAACGTGTTGTGTGTAATAAAATAAAACACCTCATCTTACCAATGTAAACTAAAAATTGGAGTACAGACCATCGACTTTTATTAACCAGAAAAAAACGTTTTGTTAAAGTGCGAAGACATAAAACGGATACTCAACTCAAATTTACTGAATAAACAAGATCAGATTATCGTAAACAAACTAATTGGAAATTGTTTATAAAGGTAACTACAAGAATAAATACTTCTAAAACGTACTCCCGATGCTAATTCCGACTTCATTTACGGAATGTTTATTCACCCCGTGGTGCCACTAAAAATTCGGATCGGAACAGTTTTTTCGCTCAAAGTAAAACAGTTTATCTGTCTTGAATAAATTTGTTTCGTAGAACCTAGCAGATATCTTTGAATGTTAAAATTTAATGAGGTTTGAGTCTTACAGTAATTATGGGAATAAGGACACCTTCAAAATAGTGGTTTGAAGAAACGATGCAGTGGTACGACGAGGCAGTAGTCAAAGTCAGAAGGTAAATGGTAGGTATATAATAATAATTAATTATCCCAAAATGCAAAAACCATTTCTACGGACAATCAAACTCATCAAACTGACCAAATCTGAAATCGCAAAAAAAACTGATGTTTCATACATTTTGATATTTGTTATTAATTTTTGTACCTATGAAACAGCTGTTTTTTTTTTGCGATTTGAGAGTTGGTCCCATTGTAAAAGTTGTTCAGTTTGATGGTCCAAAGAAACGGTTTTCCCATTTTGGTGTCTTGTATGGATAAGACAATACTGACTTCAAAAAAGATTTGATTTGCTGACAAAACAATAATTTAAATTCTTTTTTGTAACTATTTTTTTAAAATAATATTAGTTGGTCTACGTAGGTGTACAACCTAAGTAGATTTTGATCATGG
The DNA here is from genome assembly GCA_928269145.1 of Agriphila tristella. Lineage (NCBI taxonomy): Eukaryota > Metazoa > Arthropoda > Insecta > Lepidoptera > Crambidae > Agriphila > Agriphila tristella. The sequence goes on along the minus strand of OV743436.1, from coordinate 19,427,571 downwards.
TGTAATTCGCGATTTTTCTAATTTTATTGTTCTTATACTGGCATATTTATTGAGGGTTTATTGAATATTATCTTTACATAAACCATTGCAGTATTTTTTTACCTTCACCAACAAAAGCGAAAAATATTTAAACACCAAATAAATTATGTACACAAAGTAAAAAATTCCATTTTTAATCTATCTTTGTTATACATCTTACACTTCTATGTTTGAGGTTCCGTGATGACGCCACTAAACAAATTTAACTGTTTTTGTCTAAGTTCAAAGTAAAACGGTCTGTTGGCGTCGAATGTTGGCGTCGATTGTACCGCTAACTCGACCACTAAATATGCTGTAAAAATTGAAATAATTTAGTTATCCCATAGGGTTAAACAGCTTTAAAGTCAGACATGACTACAAAATACCTGTTCAAGAGGCAAAACATTCAATAATTTTTTGACTGACTTAAAAATAAATAATAAAATATTAAACATGTCGCAAGCATGCGTCAATCATAAATATTGATTTGTTGTATGTAATTTATATGTAACTTTATTTAAAGGTTATTGCTGATTCTTTAACTTTCGCGTTTAAACACAATATTACCCAAAAAATAATGGTAAAAATACATATATCAGTAGTCAGTGGCTTTCTTTAGGAATCCCTTTGAGTTTTAAAGGACACAGTACTTTCCCCCCTCATTCTGAAATGTGGACAAATAGGTATTAGAACTTTAATGTCGCTGACATGACACTGTCTTTCTGTCAGCAAATAAAGGGGACAGTATCAGTTTTAAATCCTCGCCCTTAGAGTACACCGAAGTATTCGCGGTTATTAAAATCACAAAGGCTGTGAATAATTATAATAAGGTAAAGTCTAAATGCAGTGTATCCACATTGCAATAATCAAATTATAAATAAAATATTTCCGTGCAACATACTGGTCCACATGGCGCGTTAGGGATGATGACTAATGAATAAAATAACGAAATACTAATCAAAATCGTAAACATATTAAACTTTTATAGTAGCTTGTACCTCTTAGTTTTATATATTGCGTATTATTTGTTTTATGACCCCCCAAGTTGGGTGGACAAGTCCATTTAAAAAATATTAAAATAAATGATACTTTTAATTAGTCCATAAATTTATAGCAAATTTATCTAAAAAACCATTTTGATAAACACAATATTTAATATAGGTGCCGAACAAATTTCCTACGCGTTGCATACAAACTACTCAAGCGTGACGTTATAACTGAATAGCCGTTAGTATGGAGCGTTTTCGGGTGAGTCAAATTTTGTGCATTTCAAACTGTGATATCTTGGGCAGTTTTCATGCTAGCGTACTAATTCTTTTACTAATGTTTCTTTTTTTGAGAGTAATTTATGTAACATAAAATAAAAAAATAGTCATCATGCCCATTATATGTATGCAAAATCATTGAGTTGCGCCGACGCACCGGACCGGCTCTTGCCCCTTAAGGCGAGCATTTGACGAGCAGCCTGGCGATGTCGACACACGGCATAATAACTACAATTATATAGGCATTAGATAAGTCTGTCCAAGTCACCCACTCGTTCCGGTATTGGATACGCAACTACAAATATGTCGTAGTTGGAAGCAACTACGATAAAAACGGACGATTTTACTTTTCGCAGTAGACCCTCAAACTTTTATTAATATGGGGTTGGCAAGAGCTTTGATTATTAAATTTTATGTTATCATGGAGATAAATTTACACCTGGCAGGAGAAACCGTCCTTAGAATGATTATAGCAAGCAAATACAACAGTGCAAGAGGTGAAATCCCGTATGAATATAATATGATTACGTGCATTAAAAAAATACAACTTTGTGCCAACATATTTACATGTTTTAAAGATCATTTGAGAAATATTCCGTTGAAAAAAACTTTTGTATGTGATTTGAGAGCGAAGTAAAATGGTCTGTTGGCCATAAACTGTGGCGGGAGACTCACAACTCTTATTCCCATCTCTGAAAAAATGGTTTAAGTTTTAGCATACTTAATGCAGGTGCATTAATGTAGCTGTATATGTGGGAGATAAAACTTTTACAAATATTTGGAAACACTATGAAAGAAGACGATGGTACTTATTGAAAAAAGGTTGATGAGTGCTCAAAATATGCTGTGTAGCATAATGTGCGACATAATATTACAAAATAATCATTAGATAAACTGTCAAAGTCACGCACTTAATTTCGATATTTAGTAGGAAGCAGCGGGTGATTTTACTTTTCGGAGTAGACTCGAGGGGTTTTATTTAATTAGGGTTGGAAAGAGCTTTGTATAACTTAATGATACTCAAGTTACATCTGATAAAACCGATTTTAGAATGTTATGTCACCAATTTTTGACTAGCATAGTGCATTCATAGTGACGGACCGGAAAGAGTTTTTTGTTTTTTTGTTATAGTCGATTGCTTTCTTTATTATGGTGTATTTATAGTTAGAATGTTAAATCAAAAACACCAGTGCAAGAGGTGATACCCCATACATATATAATTGAATGTGCTTTTCTTTGAAAAATATCATATTTGTGCCAATACTTGTTTTATAGATCACTTGACAAATATTCCGTTGAACAAAACTCCTGTTTGTGATTTGAGAGCGAAGTAAAATGGTCTGTTGGCCCTAAACTGTGGCGGGAGACTCTCAAGTTTTATTTGTATCTCTGAAAAAAAGGTAATATCATCAGGCATCTCTGTAAAAATTTATTTTTATCATACACGTAGTAATTTTGGGTACCAGTTTTCTAAAAATAGAATATTAACATAGTTTTAAGTCTTTTACTAACACAATGGATATAAAATAAACTATTCCGAAATAAATAGTTTTTTTTATTTGGCTGATTTCGACTAGTCTGTTTCTGGTAACATAACAGTTAAAACTCTTTTTTTAGATATGCGGATTGCGCATTCAGAAATATAAACACCCCATTAGTGTACTGACGGGATGGAAAATGATAGTTAAATAATATTTTATTTAGTTAATTCGGTCAAACAAAAATAGCATTATTAAATACCTTTATATTTTGTTTTATTTTTGTTCTTTTATGCTTTTAACGAAAACGTGCATGCCTCGAATGAATGAACCAGTTTATGAGTTGAAATCCCGTATCGAACTATATCATTCGGCTACGTGCTTTTTCTGTTTTTTTTTAATAGTTGTGCGAAAATTATTAATGTTTACTTGCTTTAAGGATCACTCGACAAAAACTCCGCTAACCAAAACTTGTCTACGAGCTTTAAGAGCGAAGTAAAATGGTCTGTTGACCTTAAACTTTCGCGGTAGACTCAAATATTTTATGCCAAACTCTGAAAAAAAATGCAGATAAATTAATTTTTATACTTACAAATACTAATTTATCGGTGGTATAGTGGTAAATAACTTTTGACTTTAACTTTTTCATGTTCACCTAAACGTGCTGGGTGTATAGCTTGTAGGCCATGCATTATTGTTAATTTATAGCAAGAGTTAATTGAAAAATATGTCAAATGTATTCTTTTTATGATTAACTTTATATCTTAACATTCAATAAAACAAACATCTAAAAATAGCTTTTATGCAAAAATTAACAATATCAGAATAGGTATAGGTATAGTAGTAAATGATCACATCTTTAAAGCTGTTACGGCTTAATCAGGATTCCATGGAAAAGGGGTATATTGTGATGTCTCAGTTCGTAATAAAAAGGCCTGTTAGTTTTAAATGACGGCTCTAGACTTGGCGCGAAAACGTGAAATCCTGAAATTTTATTTAGAAATATTTGAAGATAAATTAAAAGATCATAAATAATTCCAATAGATTTATAATAAAATTGCAAATAAAGTTTTGATATCTACAACATAATTAATACTGGTCAACTTATTTTCATACGTTTATTTTATATTTTGGATAATATGCTCAACGCGTCGTATGGACCGACTTTTACCCCTCATGAGAGCATTTGACGAGCAACTTCGTGATGTAGATACACGGCATAATAACTACAATATAGGCATTAGATAAGTCTGTCAAAGTCACCCACTTCGATCCGGTATTGTATACGCAACTACAAGTATATCGTAGTTGGAAGCAACTACGATATGAACGGATGACTTTAATTTTCGGCCGTTTCGCAGTAGACTTTTATTTAAGTGGGGTTATTTAAGAGCTTTAAATAACATAGAGGTATTTAAGTTACACTTGGAAAAATAAACCGACTTTAGAATTATAGCATGGTTTAAACAAATAGAATAGTGCAAGAGGTGAAATCCTGTATGAACATAATATAATTACGTGCATTTCTTAAAAAATATTTAAATTTTGTGCCAACATTATAAATGTTTAAGTACTTGTTTTAAAGATCATTTGACAAATATTCCGAAGAAATTTTTTGTATGTGATTTGAGAGTGAAGTAAAATGGTCTGTTGGCTGTAAAATGTGGAGGGAGACTTACAACTTTTAATTCCATCTCTGAAAAAATGGTTCAAATTTTAGCATATAATAATAAATTATGATACAGACAAATTTTAATCTTTACCAAATGTTTGAAAATATTATGAAAGGAGACGATAGTATTAAAAATGGTTAATGAGTGCTTGTAATGTGCTGGAGATGTATGCAGCATAATGTGTGACATAATAGCTACAAAATAGTCATTAGATAAACTGTCAAAGTCAAACACTTAATTGGATACGTAATTATGTCGTTGTAGGAAGCAACTATACGATTTAGGAACGGGCGATTTTACTTTTCCGAGTAGACCTGTCATGCCATTCTCTAACATGCAACTTCACTGTGAGTGATCGTTTCGTCAAGTTTCTGGCAGATGTCACATATTCATTACTGAGTCACAGGAAAAATGCCATAGATTCCAAAGAGTTTAACCAGTAATGGGAATATGACACCTGCCAGACAACGCTGCGGCATGCGGCAGTGACGAACTTAATGCTGCTAACTTTAGAGAATAGCATAACTGAAGGCTTTTATTTAAGTGGGGTTGGAAAGGGCTATGAATAACTTAAAGATATTCAAATTACACTTGTTAGAATCGACTTTAGAATGATGTGAAACCAATTTTTGTCTAGCATAGTGCATTGATAGTAACGAACCGGGAAGAGCTAGACTATTTTCTATTAAGTTATTTATTATTATTATTATTTGGTTTTTTGATCTATAATAAGTATGTTTATATCACACAATACACCGATGCAAGACGAAAGAGAGATTTTTCTTAGAAAATTATTATATTTGTGCCATAATTATGAATATTTATACATGTTTTAAAGATCACTTGACAAATATTCCGCTGAACAAAACTCCAGTTTGTGATTTGAGAGCGAAGTAAAATGGTCTGTTGACCATAAACTGTGGCGGGAGACTGTCAACTTTTATTTGCATCTCTGAAAAAAAGATTTCAAGTTTATCATGCACGTTGGAATTTTGGGTACCAAAATGTCTAGAAACCACAACAAAAATTTGGGTGCTCCCAGTTTATGTTAACGAATAAGTTAAAAAATTCAGTCGATTTGTACCACACAACGTGTTACAAAAAAACCATTAAAGCCGAATATAGTAGATAGGGACTATTAAACTGAACAACTTTTACTTGGTCCCAACTCCCATAGTAAAAGTTGTTCAGATAATTAATTTAATAGAAAAAATACTACAAAAAATTGACTCACCCGTAGCTCAGACGTAGCGCTGCTACGGGTGAGTCGATTTTTTTCTAGAATTTTTTCTATTAAATTAATTACTTAATAAAAATAGCATTGTGTTGTGAATGCCTAAAATCTAGAATTTCAAAAAAGTTGTTCAGTTTGATGCTCACTATCTTTGTGTCAAAACGAAAGTGGCAATGTATCACATACATCTATCAAATTACAGTTAACAATAACTTCTTTCTTTTAGCTGATAGACCCTCTGGTCTATGTAGAAAAAAATAAATTGTAATATAAATCTTTGATGCTTACCCTACAAGGAAAAAAAGTTTTGTTTAGAGATTGACTATACATTTTTGACGATTGAATAAACAAGCGACAGCCAGTGTTTAGGCTATTATCGCTCGCTCGGGACTCGAGTTGGCATACTTATTTGATTCTACTATGACCATGCTGTGAATTAAATTTAATGCCGTGTATCCACTTTGCAATAACAAATTATTAATAAATAAAGTCTGTCAAAGCATTTCGTTGTGGTATTGGATACGCCACTACAAGTATGTCGTAGTTGGAAGCAACTACGATAGGAACAGACGATTTTACTTTTCGCAGTAGACCCTCAAACTTTCATTAAAGTGGGGTTGACAAGAGAGAGTGGAGATACTTTGGGGAGGTATATAGGCAGCACAGTGGACCAGCGTGGGTCTCGACCTCGTGATGTTGATATGATGATGATGACAAGAGCTTTTATTATTTAAATTCTATGTAATCATAGAGATAAAGTTACACTTGGCAGGTGAAACTGTCTTTAGAATGATTATAGCAAGCAAATACTGTTGTATTTGCTTGCTATAATCATTCTAATTCATTCTTGCACTGTTGTGCAAGAGGTGAAATCCCGTATGAATATAATACAATTACGTGCATTAAAAAAAAATATTACAACTTTGTGCCAATATATTTACTTGTTTCAAAGATCATTTGACAAATATTCCGCTAAATAAAACTTCTGTTTGTGATTTGAGAGCGAAGTAAAATGGTCTGTTGGCCATAAACTGTGGCGGGAGACTCTAAACTTTTATTTTCATCTCTGAAAATGTAAGCGCATTAATAAAGCTGTATATGTGATAGAGAAAACTTGAAGAAATATTTGGAAACACTATGAAAGAAGAAGATGGTATTGAAAAATGGTTTATGAGTGCTCATTATGTGCTGTGCAGCATAATTTGCGATAACTATTTTGTAGTATAATAATGATACTGCTAAATAGTTATTAGATAAATTAGAAAGAGCTTTTAATAACTTAAAGATACTCAAGTTACTTCTAATAAAACTGATTTTAGAATAATATAAAACCAATTTTTGACTAGCATAGTCCATTCATAGTGACGGACCGGGAAGAGCTGAATAGCTAGACTATTATCTATTAAGCTAGTTATTTTTTGTTATAGTTATTTGCTTTCTTTATTGTGGCGTATATAGTTAGCCTTAGCATGTTTAATTCAAATACACTAGTGCAAAAGGTGATACCCCGTAAGAATATAATAGAATGTGCTTTTCTTAGAAAATTATTATATTTGTGCCAAAATTATCAATATTTATAGGTACACTAGCGGCTGCCCGTGGTTTCAACCGCGTGGTTACCGTTCCCGTGGGAATATCGGGATAAAAAGTATTTCATATTTTAATCAAGCCTATCTACTATGTGTGTGCCAAATTCCAAATAAATCCGTTCAGTAGTTTTTGCGTGAGTGAGGAACAAACATCCAAACCCACAAACTTTCACATTTATAATATTAGTAGGATGTTTTAAGGATCACTTGACAAATAGTCCGCTGAACAAAACTCTAGTTTGTGATTTCAGAGCAAAGTAAAATGGTATGTTGGCTGTAAACTGTGGCGGGAGACTATCACCTTTTATTTGTATCTCTGGAAAGAAGGTGTTAATTTTATAATACACGTAGGAATTTTGTGTACCATAATATTTAGAAACCACTATGAAAAGGAGACGATGGTACTTAATGAAAATAGTTTGGGTGCTCCAAGTTTACGTTTACGAATGGGAAATTCGATCCGATCAAAAGAAAAAGAGTGACAGTCTGAGATAATAGTTTGAAACTTTTACTATAGTATATTATCTCTACCTACACCCCCCCCCCCCCCCCGAGCCTCCTCGAACCCCCGAGTCCGCCTCGACCCCCCCCCGACCCCCCTCGAGGCCCCCTTGATCCCCCTCGTGCCCCCCTTGATCCTACCCGAGCCCTCCTCGAACCCCCGAGCCCACCCCAGAGCTTTTGTGTCTGCCCTCTAACCAACTAAGATTAAAATCTTTTTATTTTACACATTGCCGGTGGACGAGCAGGCATTCTATACTATGCCTAGATAATGTATGAAATAGACAATAATAGTCATTCTATTTCATACATTGCCTAAAAGGGCCAGGTATTGTATACAATGCCTAGGCATTGTTTACAATGCCTGCTTTTCATACATTGCCGGTGACACATATTATACAATTTATGCCTTGTTTATTCTGTTGTGTGGAGTTGGAATGACATACAGAAATAATAATACCTTCACCGATTATCAAGTGAGCCATAAAAATGCAAAACATTTTGGGAAATGGCACTATAAATTCTTTATATTCGATAGTAAATCGTGTAAACTGTGTGTTAGCAAAACTCTTTTTGTAACCAAAAGTGCATAGTGGTTAAATTAAATACAGGAAGGTTACATTTTACCAATCACCACTAAACTAAAGTAGTGGACTTACATTTCTATGACACTTATGAATTTAAAGTTCTTGGCCAGTGGTCGCTGTTCCATTTTTATTTTTCATTCAAGTTTTGGCTCAACGACGACGCCGTTGAACAAATTTTTAGATTTATGTCTAAGTTCAAAATAAAACGGCCTATCAGCAGTGAAAGTTGGTTTCGAGAGCGATATACTTTGAAGTTTGACAAGGAACGCTGTAAAAAAAAACTAATGTCATATTTGAATAATAGTCACTTTGTTTTCGTCAAGCGATCGTGCAAAAATATACACACATACATACCCATTGATGTGCCGGGTGAGAATATTTTTGGCAATATTGAGAATATTCTCGGCAATATTCTCAATAGAATATTCTCGGCAATATTCTCAATAGAATATTCTCGGCAATATTCTCAATAGAATATTCTCGGCAATATTCTCAATAGAATATTCTCGGCAATATTCTCAATATTGCCGGGAATATTCTCACCCGGCACATCAATATACATATCTAACCTACCCTTAGCACGAACACTATCGAAAAAACGTACGTAAAAAATCTTGATCGAGTAATTGTGGCATATTCCCGTTGTTTCCCTCTGAAAAAAATAACTTTTGTCTCGATAAGGGGACCAGTGGGGACAACGGGAATGCCATAATTTTGTATGGAAAGTACAGCACCATATACCAGCGTAAAGCAATCAAAGATTACCATACAAAATTAATCTGAGTTTTGTTACGTGCGTTTTTTCTCCCAATAGATGTTCATCCTAAGAGTACACAGCTTTTTTGAATACCCTTCAAATTTAGTTAAGTTAGTATTCATTATTAATATTTTTAAAATGTTAACCCATTTATTACATTTTAAATAAATCATTATAATAATCCTTTTCAACTCTTACGTTGAATAATAAGCCTTTTGGAATAATCCCGTGAATAAGGAAGTTTTTTTGTGTTTTAATGCGAAGAAAAATGGTCTGTTTGCAGCAAAATATGGTGATAGAGTAAAGTTGGAATAGAATGCTGAAAAATAAAATAAAATTTACTTGCACGTCTGTAGACGTGTCAAATCAAATCAAATCAAATAAAAAAAAACAAATGACAATAGCTTTAATTTATGATAGCCTTTCATAAATTAAAGCGATTGTCATGTCATTGAAGCAAAAATAATATTGAAGGTGATTAAATAAAAAAAAAATCGGAAAATACTATTCCATTAGTTGAATATTATAATAATGATTCATATTTTAAACAAAATATATTGATGGAATTCCCAATTATGTTTTTCCTAGCTGAGTATAAATTGCAAAGCTAAAGCTTAGGTGCCCTTATTTAATGTTCAATTGAATTTACTTGTTTTTTTTGTAGTATAGTCCTTTTGCAAGCTTTAAATGAATATTCCATTTAACTAATGAATGTGTGGTTAAAATCCATGGAATCATTCCATTGCGTGCTTTCCCTATAATTTAAAATTAACATTTTACATTTTCCTACTGAAATCCGAAATATGTTCCGCTGAACAAAATTTGCTTGCGAAGTTTAAGTGCGTAAAAAAATTGGTAGTTGACTACGAATCGGCGACGCATCATGCCACCGAGCCCAGTAAAATGTGCTGAAAATAATAATGTATTATTCAATAATAGCAAAGAAATGGCATTTTTTTATTGAAATATATACAGGATAATTTTTTAAACATCATCCAAAGCTTTTCAAAGCATTAGGTACCACTTATACTCTTAATTTCCGATAAAAATAGGTCAGCATAGTTTTCAAAACATATTTTCCCGGAAGGATTACTAACATAATTGATGGTAATTTAGTCAAAATAATAAGGCTAACTAACATAAATATTACTTTGTTGTTATGGCCAATATAATATATAAACACAAAAAACACTTTTTCTTGTGATATTTGTAATTGGATTGGTGATAAATACTGTAGAATTCTTGTAAACATAATCTTTAATTATCAAAGTATCTAATATTTTTTATGTTTCAATGTTTTTATTATGCGCGAAATAAATGATTTCAAGTCACAACGGACCGGTCTTACAGGAAAAAAAACATAAGAAAATGTATCAGCGAACAAGCAAATTAATTCACATTTCACATATTAGTATTACATAACCTTTGATATTTTTTGCAAAGACAAATACCTAGGTAGCTCTGTTTTTTTGTTTGTAAAGAAAAAACTATTTACTTGTATTCACTTTGGTATCGATATAATAAAATAATTACCTAATTACATCAAATTTTATATTTAACATAATAATATGAAAATAAATAAAAAAACATTCAAAAATGATGAAATGAAAGACATTATTACTTGTTTTAAAAAGATTCAAAGATTAAGTAAGTATACCGCTAAAAATGGGATAATCTCTTCGTTTAATAGAATAGAAAAATGGTCTATCTGCAATAAATGATCGAACTTCTTCTATTTCTTCTGCTTCGCACGCGCACCGAAAATGAATACTGTAAGCTGTATAGTTACTTCATATTTTCTAGTATTTAATACTAAAGACTATAAATTCCATATTTGACTGATGTCAAAATGTCTATTTTCATCGTTATATAGGTACGATACATTGGTGAAACGACAAAATTCTAAGTAAGAACTTTGTGGCTATATCTCTTCTTAAATCAAATTTACTATGATGCGTGTATGGTGCTATGGTATCGTAAACTGTCTCTTGTTTGAAATCTCTATATCAGGGGTGCCCATACTTTTTCTTAAGGAGATCGACATAGCAATAATTTATGACCAAGAGATCGACATTTTTACCGATATTTGAAAAACTTGCAAAGTAAAATTACATTGGGTGCGCAAGGTGTGAAATCTGTTATCCTTGGCGATCGACCTTAAAACCTCTCGCGATCGACCGGTCGATTAAATGAGATTTTTTAAAGAATTATTTGTAATATTAGTTTTTTTTTGCAGTTCGTTGTAAGTATTAGTAAATGGCAAAAGAGCAAAAAGTGGCCACTTTTGGCACTTTTAATAAATTAATATTGTGTTTATTACAGTTTTTAACCGACTTCAAAAACTTTGAAAAGAACGACATCAAAAACTTTGAGAAGAAGGAGGTTATCTATTCGTCGCGTATATTTTTTGTTTGTTTTTTATATGTATGTACACAGATTACTCGAAGACGGCTGAACCGATTAAATTTTGAAATCGGTTCAGTAGTTTTCAAGTAATCTTGAAAATACTGTCGTTTTCGTTACCATTTTATATGAATTGAGACCGATTTTTACCCGACTGCAAAGAAAGGGTTATGTTTTTCGCGCGTATCTTGTATGTAATATGTAAGTATGTTTGTATGTGTGTTTGTATGTAATATTCTTTATTACCTCATATCTTTCAAACAGCTGAATGGATTCCTGTAATTAAGATATCGTTAGATTTGTCTCGTCAGCCCAAGTGTTCTTAAGAAGGTGGCGTTATGAAAAAAATAACATGGCGGCTGTACGGTGCTTTTATACGTAGTGGGAAAAAATTTTTTTTTTTGAATACTACAATATGGGTGTCAAATTAAAGGGCTTATTATAAGGATTTCAAAAAGGTATATCATTACCGTAATATATAATAACTAAAAAGATATAAATCAAAAATAAATTTAAAAAATTTTAAAACCCGCCTGCATAAAAAGACAAGTCAACTGAAAAGATGGAAACAAGATTGAATATTAAAGGCAACATAATAACATGCAGTCGGAGGCATATAATTCAAATCATTCATAATGTTTCAATCTTTCTTTATGCATGCCTCCGACTGCATGTTATTATGTTGCCTTTAATATTCAATCTTGTTTCCATCTTTTCAGTTGACTTGTCTTTTTATGCAGGCGGGTTTTTATCAACCATAACTTTTTGTTTATGAAACGATTTAGACAATTCTTTTTACCATTGAAAATGGTTATCAGATGCAAATCGCCTGAGACGTATTTTTGGCCATATCTCCGAGGATTTTGGGAGGATCGAAATAAAAATAGTACCAAAAGTTGAGGAATTTATCGAGACACGTGTGAACAACGTTTAAATTTCAAAAATCTACTGGTCACCTTTTTTGGAATTTTGCGAAATTTCAAAAATTCCGGGATTTTTGAGGGATGTTTGTTTACTAAATTGTAAATATTTCGAAAAAAAAACCGACTTAAGAAAAAATGAAAAAAAGGGTCCTAGGGTATTAGTTTAGCTATCAAATGGCGAAATAATTTTGAAAATCGGTTTATAATTGTGACCTGTAGGTGGTCCCTTTAGATTTGGAATTGTAGAAAAACGGCTGTTTCCGTACATAAAAAGTGATGTAGCTTCTATGATTATTGACCGATCCGTAATAGTGTTAAAAGATGCAAAAACAGACGAGAAGTGCATCGTTGGAATTTTGAAAATTGGTTAATATTATTTCGGCTGCGTCGAGGCAGTCAGCGGGCGCTTTTGTGACACGAGGCGGAGCCGAGTGTCACAATCGTAAAAATAAATAGGTACTACCTAGGTAACTTTAAAAATATAATAGGACTCTGCATTTGATTTGTTTTTGGTTTTTCGTAAATTTTTGTGTTCATTTTCAATGCTCCGATTCTTGCGGGGACTGTAAAATCTGTGAATTTTTTGTTTAAAAGAAGACAACTTAAGAATGATACCATATTAATTTCATTGGTATTGGCCTTTGGATTTTGAAGATCCGAGGGAACTCCTCAAAATCAAATAGAAACTGTACAGTGATTGAAATATTGGTAGGTTTATTATTGTCAAGGACGTTCTGGACTAGAGTTGAACTGCGAAGACCCAACGGAACACCTGTGGACATTGAGTTACTCGGGGTATACAATTGAAAAATGTAAAACATTATACTTAACGTTTTTTTTTTATAAAATCATCGCTTACATACCTACCACAAAAAAGTTTAAAATAAAAAGCTTTTTAAAAAAAGTAAAACCTCCTTCAAAAACCTAAAAAAAACAGATCTATAAAAAGCAAGAAATAATGTTCAAATCGATTAATTTAAACACGTCTATTGAAGTCGGGTGGGGCTTTTAGAATATAAACATAACAATAAGTAAAAAAAATACTTCCAGCTCCACCCGACTTCAATAGACGTGTTTAAATTAATCGATTTGAACATTATTTCTTGCTTTTTATAGAGTTGTTTTTTAAGGTTTTTGAAGGAGGTTTTACTTTTTTTTAAAAGCTTTTTCAATTATTATAACCCAATATTTATTGGAACACCCCTTTTAAGTATTGTAAAAACACTTGTGTCGGGAACACAGCTTAACGACATACTAAGTAACTACGACCACAATGTGTGTGTGTGTGTGTGTATATGCAAAAGAGAAAGAAGTGGCCACTTTTAGCACTTTTGCCTACTACTACTACTAATACAGTAAACTATATTTTACTGATGTTATTGTTTTAATAAAGTATAGAACCTTTGTTTCAATCTGTACATGTAAATTATCGATAAATTATGTATTCAGCGAGCAACAAATTTATTTTAGTTGAGGGTGCCGTTTGAGAGCTATAGGAGCATAATAATAAGGACTGCATGTCTTCAAATACTGCGTTAACGCACACCGACTGTAACTGAATTTGTTGTGTTCCAATCTTTAGGTTTGACAAGGTACGTTTTAAGTACGTTTTACACAAAATTAAAATACACATTCCAAACAAGTGTAGAATGACAAAAAAATTTGCGATTATAAGTGATTTCAAACGTGCATTGAAAAATTTTAATGGAATGTATTTTTATTTGAATTTGTAATTTTATGAATATGGACCATGGTCTGAAATAAAAGTATTTTATTTCATTTTTTTGTGTCATGCCAGATGTACCAGATTTTGACTAAATGTGCGATCTTCCCAACTTAAACCACCTTTGTAAATGTACTACGTTTAACACGAATAATGAATTTAATGTTTACTATCGTGATTCTCAGTTAACCTCTTATTATGATGCAAATTTAAGCGTTAAAAATTTGTAAAGTAAATGTTATCTTATGTTGGTAAAATTATGATCCATGCTTTAAAAACATATTTCCAACTTTACGGAACTAACTTTTTCAGTTAGAGTTTTGAAATTGCTGTAAAAATCATTTTTTTATTATGCTTTATTGCAAAGTAGAAAGGCCTGTTTATGTCACGGACTGGTCTTCGTGAACGCCCCCTTAATTTTTTCCATTTCTTGAATGCTGAAAAATATTTAAATAAAATGAAGATGAAGATAAGACACGGAAATTGTATCTTAGTTGACTTATAACGAACTAGCGGCCGGCCACTGTACAATGTTGTAAATATTTATTTGGTACTTATACCGGGTGATACAAAACAACCCGCAGTTCCGAATATGGTAGATATGGACCATCAAACTAAACAACTTTTACTATGGGACCAACTCCGAAGTCGCGAAAAAAAACCAGCCGTTTCATACAAAAATTGATAACGAAAATATCAAATTGTGTGAAACATCTGAATTTTATTTCGCGTATTAAGAGTTTGTCCCATAGTAAAATATGTTGGTTGATGGTCCTTATTAGATTAGATTAGTACTTATTAGTAACTCTTTCTTGGAGTATACATACACCGTCATTTTGTAGTCGTTTTAATTAACTTAAGGGAGTGTTCTACTAATGGAACTAAACATTTTTGCCCAAGAAACATGGGTCGAAAAACGACAAAAAATTTTGACTTTCCCATACAAATAAATTGTTTTAGCCGTCTAGTTAGTATGGGAGATCCAAAATTTTTTGTCGTTTTTGACCCATGTTTTTTGGGCAAAAATGTTTAGTTTCATTGGTACAACACACCCTTAAACTAATTAAAACGACTACAAAATGACGGTGTATAGTTACTTATAGCAAGCTTAAAACGAATAGTTCATTTAACTAATTAATGTGGGGTAAAATCTAGGCAAACATTCCACTGCGTTCTTTTCCTATAATTGAAAATTATCATTTTAGATTTTCCTACTGAAATCTGAAATATGTTCCGTTGAACAAAACTTGTTTGCGAAGTTTAAGTGCGTAAAAAAATTGGTGGTTAACTACGTATCAGTGACGTATCATGCCAGCGAGCCCAGCAAAAATAATATATTGTTCAATAACAGTGTGCTGAAAATAATATATTGTTCAATAACAGCGAACAAAATTGATTTTTTTAAATGAAATATTTACATGATTATTTTTAAACACCATCCAAAACCAAGACTTAATTTCT
This sequence comes from Agriphila tristella, assembly GCA_928269145.1. Taxonomy (NCBI): domain Eukaryota; kingdom Metazoa; phylum Arthropoda; class Insecta; order Lepidoptera; family Crambidae; genus Agriphila; species Agriphila tristella. Next base: position 19,411,959 of record OV743436.1, on the reverse strand, counting down.
GATATAAATAGGACAAATAATATTTTTCCGGAAGATTAGTAACATAAATGATGGTAATATTACTTATAGTCAAAATAATAAGGCTAACTAACATATTACTTTGTTGTTTTAGCTAATGTATTAACATAAAAATATTTTTTCTTGTGATTTTAGTAATTTGATTATTGGTGACAGATGCTGTAGAATTCTTATAATATATCTTTAAATATCAAAGTATCGATAGTTAATACGAATTATTGTTAATATGTTTGATTGCTTTTATTATGTGCAAAATAAATGATTCCTAGTTGCAACGGGCAGGACGTCTTATAGAATAAAAAAATAAGAAAATTCATCAGCGAACAAGCAAATTAATTTGCATATTAGTATTAGATAAATTTTAGTAATTTTTGCAAAGACCTAGTCCTGAGGTAGCTGTGATTTTTTTTGTGTATAAAGAAAAAACTTTTTGAATAATATTTTATTGTATTTATCTTTGGTTGTATATAACATTATCTTTTACTTGTTTATCCTTTGGTATCGATATAATAAAATAATAACCTAATTAATTCCAATTTTATAATTAACATAATTGTATAAAAATAAATTATTAAAAAAGAAAAAAAAACATTGAAATAATTATGATGGAATGCAAGACATTAATACTATTGTTTCGAAAAAATCTAGATTAATTAAGTACACCGCTAAAGATGGGGTAATCTTTTCGTTTTATAGAATAGAAAAATGGTCTATCTGCAATAAATGATCGAACGTCTTCCGTTTCTTCTCCTCCGTACCGAACGTCTATACCGTAAGCTGTAAATGATAAACATCTAGTTACTTCATATTTTTTAGTATTTAATATTTTAAACTATAAAATCCGAATTTGACTAATGTCAAAATGTCCATTTTCATCGTATATGATAAATTGGTGAAACGACAAATTTCTAAGTTATGAGCTTTGTAATTGTGGCTATAATCATTAGAATAAATAATTTATTATTATGGCTATATCTCTTTTTAAATCAAATTCACTATGATGCGTGTATGGTGCTATGGTATCGTGAACTATCTCTTATACGAAACTTAAAATCTTTATATAGATGCAGGTATTTACATAAGTTATGTGTAGTTTTTAAATGTTTTGAAAATTATTTTCATAAACACCGTACTCAAAATCTAAAAGTGTTTTGAATAATTGTCTTCTATATGAAACGACCGACGTCCTCTCTACATTTTCAATTGGGTTGTTCCATTGAATTTTATTTTTTTACTGTATTACCTTTTATAATAATAAAATTTGATTAGCTTTTAAAGCAATGATTTGTAATGATAGTTTTTTTGCAGTTCGTTGTAGTAGTAGTTAGCACAAGAGCAAAAAGTGGCCACTTTTGCCACTTTTGTCTACTACTACTACTACAATAAAGTATATTTTACTGATGTTATTATTTGTAAATAAAGTATAGAACCTTAACTTCAATCTGTTTATGTAAATTTTCGATATATTATGTATTAAGCGAACAATAAATTTAATTAAGATGAGGGCGCCATTTGAGAGCTATAGGAGCATAATATTGATTCTAAAAAGTTGAATAGGACTGCAAGTCTCAAAAACTGCATTACCGCATACCAACTGCAACTAAATTTGTTGTGTTCCAATCTTTAAGTTTGATAAGGTACTTTTTAAGTACGTTTTACACAAAATTAAAGTCCACATTCTCAACAAGGTTTAGATTATTTTTTCTTTTTTGCGATTATATGTGATTTCAACCATACACTGAAAAAGAAAATGCGAACCTAATTTTGAAAAGTAATATTGTATTTAAACACATAGTAATAAATAAGCATAAAATTGAAGTTCAATGCCTCAGTAGCTAGAGCAATGTTTATCAAGGTTGAAAAGTGTTATTTTTACACCTAATAAGTAGGTACTTTTTATATTACTATGAATAATTTATTTTCAATAAATTTTCGTATTAGTTAAAGTAAATAACAAAAAAATAAGAACTAGATATTAATAGAGAACTACCAAGTTAATAAGCGATTCGCTTTTTAACTTATGAGTTGATTTTTATAGGTTAATTTGTTAATTTTATTTTCTTAAATTATAAGCATCTAACTTTTATACTTCTGTTGTTGAAATCTCTATATCAGGGGTGCCCATACTTTTTCTTAAGGAGATTGACATAGCAATAATTTATTACCTAGAGATCGACATTTTTACCGATATATTGGAAAAAGTTGCAAAGTAAAATTACATTGGGTGCGCAAGGTGTGAAATCTGTTATCCTTGGCGATCGACCGGTCGATTAAATGAGATTTTTTAAAGAATTATTTGTAATGATAGTTTTTTTTTGCAGTTCATTGTAAGTATTAGTAATTGGCAAAAGAGCAAAAAGTGGCCACTTTTGGCACTTTTAATAAATTAATATTGTGTTAATTACAGTTTTTAACCGACTTCAAAAACTTTGAAAAGAACGACTTCAAAAACTTTGAGAAGAAGGAGGTTATCTATTCGTCGCGTATATTTTTTGTTTGTTTTTTATATGTATGTACACCGATTACTCGAAGACGGCTGAACCGATTGAAATGATTCAAACGTTATAACATGAGGTTTGTTCCCAAGTTTATCGCATTTTTTTAAATTTTGAAATCGGTTCAGTCGTTTTCAAGTAATCTTGAAAATACTGTCGTTTTCGTAACCATTTTATATGAATTGAGACCGATTTTTAACCATAACTTTTTGTTTATGAAACGATTTAGACAATTCTTTTTACCATTGAAAATGGTTATCAGATGCAAATCGCCTGAGACGTATTTTTGGCCATATCTCCGAGGATTTTGGGAGGATCGAAATAAAAATAGTACCAAAAGTTGAGGAATTTATCGAGACACGTGTGAACAACGTTTAAATTTCAAAAATCTACTGGTCACCTTTTTTGGAATTTTGCGAAATTTCAAAAATTCCGGGATTTTTGAGGGATGTTTGTTTACTAAATTGTAAATATTTCGAAAAAAAAACCGACTTAAGAAAAAATGAAAAAAAGGGTCCTAGGGTATTAGTTTAGCTATCAAATGGCGAAATAATTTTGAAAATCGGTTTATAATTGTGACCTGTAGGTGGTCCCTTTAGATTTGGAATTGTAGAAAAACGGCTGTTTCCGTACATAAAAAGTGATGTAGCTTCTATGATTATTGACCGATCCGTAATAGTGTTAAAAGATGCAAAAACAGACGAGAAGTGCATCGTTGGAATTTTGAAAATTGGTTAATATTATTTCGGCTGCGTCGAGGCAGTCAGCGGGCGCTTTTGTGACACGAGGCGGAGCCGAGTGTCACAATCGTAAAAATAAATAGGTACTACCTAGGTAACTTTAAAAATATAATAGGACTCTGCATTTGATTTGTTTTTGGTTTTTCGTAAATTTTTGTGTTCATTTTCAATGCTCCGATTCTTGCGGGGACTGTAAAATCTGTGAATTTTTTGTTTAAAAGAAGACAACTTAAGAATGATACCATATTAATTTCATTGGTATTGGCCTTTGGATTTTGAAGATCCGAGGGAACTCCTCAAAATCAAATAGAAACTGTACAGTGATTGAAATATTGGTAGGTTTATTATTGTCAAGGACGTTCTGGACTAGAGTTGAACTGCGAAGACCCAACGGAACACCTGTGGACATTGAGTTACTCGGGGTATACAATTGAAAAATGTAAAACATTATACTTAACGTTTTTTTTTTATAAAATCATCGCTTACATACCTACCACAAAAAAGTTTAAAATAAAAAGCTTTTAAAAAAAAGTAAAACCTCCTTCAAAAACGTTAAAAAAACAGATCTATAAAAAGCAAGAAATAATGTTCAAATCGATTAATTTAAACACGTCTATTGAAGTCGGGTGGGGCTTTTAGAATATAAACATCACAATAAGTAAAAAAAATACTTCCAGCTCCACCCGACTTCAATAGACGTGTTTAAATTAATCGATTTGAACATTATTTCTTGCTTTTTATAGAGCTGTTTTTTAAGGTTTTTGAAGGAGGTTTTACTTTTTTTTAAAAGCTTTTTCAATTGTTATAACCCAATATTTATTGGAACACCCCTTTTAAGTATTGTAAAAACACTTGTGTCGGGAACACAGCTTAACGACATACTAAGTAACTACGACCACAATGTGTGTGTGTGTGTGTATATGCAAAAGAGAAAGAAGTGGCCACTTTTAGCACTTTTGCCTACTACTACTACTAATACAGTAAACTATATTTTACTGATGTTATTGTTTTAATAAAGTATAGAACCTTTGTTTCAATCTGTACATGTAAATTATCGATAAATTATGTATTCAGCGAGCAACAAATTTATTTTAGTTGAGGGTGCCGTTTGAGAGCTATAGGAGCATAATAATAAGGACTGCATGTCTTCAAATACTGCGTTAACGCACACCGACTGTAACTGAATTTGTTGTGTTCCAATTTTTAGGTTTGACAAGGTACGTTTTAAGTACGTTTTACACAAAATTAAAATACACATTCCAAACAAGTGTAGAATGACAAAAAAATTTGCGATTATAAGTGATTTCAAACGTGCATTGAAAAATTTTAATGGAATGTATTTTTATTTGAATTTGTAATTTTATGAATATGGACCATGGTCTGAAATAAAAGTATTTTATTTCATTTTTTTGTGTCATGCCAGATGTACCAGATTTTGACTAAATGTGCGATCTTCCCAACTTTAACCACCTTTGTAAATGTACTACGTTTAACACGAATAATGAATTTAATGTTTACTATCGTGATTCTCAGTTAACCCCTTATTATGATGCAAATTTAAGCGTTAAAAATTTGTTAAGTAAATGTTATCTTATGTGGGTAAAATTATGATCCATGCTTTAAAAACCTATTTCTAACTTTTAGGAACTAACTTTTTCAGTTAGAGTTTTGAAACTCCTGTAAAAATCATTTTTTTACTATGCTTTATTGCAAAGTAGAAAGGCCTGTTTATGTCAAAGACTGGTTTTCGTGAACGCCTCCTAAATTTTTTCCATTTCTTGAATGCTGAAAAATATAAAAAAAAAATGAAGATGAAGATAAGACACGGATATTGTATCTTAGTTGACTCATAACGAACTAGCGGCCGGCCACTGTACAATGTTGTAAATATTTATTTGGTACTTATACAGGGTGATACAAAAAAACCCGCAGTTCCGAATATGGTAGATATGGACCATCAAACTAAACAACTTTTACTATGGGACCAACTCCGAAGTCGCGAAAAAAAATCAGCCGTTTCATACAAAAATTGATAATGAAAATATCAAATTGTGTGAAACATCTGAATTTTATTTCGCGAATTAAGAGTTTGTCCCATAGTAAAATATGTTGGTTGATGGTCCTTATTAGATTAGATTAGTACTTATTAGTAACTCTTTCTTGGAGTATACATACACCGTCATTTTGTAGTCGTTTTAATTAACTTAAGGGAGTGTTCTACTATTGGAACTAAACATTTTTGCCCAAGAAACATGGGTCGAAAAACGACAAAAAATTTTGACTTTCCCATACAAATAAATTGTTTTAGCCGTCTAGTTAGTATGGGAGATCCAAAATTTTTTGTCGTTTTTCGACCCATGTTTTTTGGGCAAAAATGTTTAGTTTCATTGGTACAACACACCCTTAAGCTAATTAAAACGACTACAAAATGACGGTGTATAGTTACTTATAGCAAGCTTTAAATGAATAGTTCATTTAACTAATTAATGTGGGGTAAAATCCAAAACATTCCACTGCGTGCTTTTCCTATAATTGAAAATTATCATTTTAAATTTTCCTACTGAAATCTGAAATATGTTCTGTTGAACAAAACTTGTTTGCGAAGTTTAAGTGCGTAAAAAAATTGGTGGTTAACTACGTATCAGTGACGTATCATGCCAGCAAGCCCAGCAAAATGTGCTGAAAACAATAATATATTATTCAATAACAGCGAAGAAATTGAATTTTTTAAATGAAATATTTACATGATTATTTTTTAAACACCATCCAAAACCAAGACTTAATTTCTGATATAAATAGGACAAACAATATTTTTCTGGAAGGATTAGTAACATAAATGATGGTAACTACTTATAGTATAGTACTTATAGTCAAAATAATAAGGCTAACTAACATATTACTTTGTTGTTTTGGCTAATGTTTTTTCTTGTGATTTTAGTATTTTGATTATTGGTGATAGATGCTGTAGAATTCTTATAATATTATCTTTAAATATCAAAGTATCGATAGTTAATCGAATTATGGTTATTATGTTTGATTGCTTTTATTATGTGCAAAATAAATGATTCCTAGTTGCAACGGGCAGGACGTCTTATAGAATAAAAAATTAAGAAAATTCATCAGCGAACAAGCAAATTAATTCACATATTAGTATTAGATAACTTTTAGTAATTTTTGCAAAGACCTAGTCCTGAGGTAGCTGTGATTTTTTTTGTGTATAAAGAAAAAACTTTTTGTATAACATTTTATTGTATTTCTGTTTGGTTGTATATAACATTTAAAATTACTTGTTTATCCTTTGGTATCGATATAATAAAATAATTACCTAATTAATTCCAATTTTATAATTAACATAATAATATAAAAATAAATTATTAAAAAAAAATAACCATTAAAATATGATGGAATGCAATACATTGATACTTGTTTCGAAAAAATCCAGATTAATTAAGTATACCGCTAAAGATGGGGTAATCTCTTCGTTTAATAGAATAGAAAATTGGCCTATCTGCAATAAATGATCGAACGTCTTCCGTTTCTTCTCCTCCGTACCGTACGTCAATACCGTAAGCTGTAAATGATAAACATCTAGTTACTTCATATTTTTTAGTATTTAATATTTTAAACTATAAAATCCGAATTTGACTAATGTCAAAATGTCCATTTTCATCGTATATGATAAATTGGTGAAACAACAAATTTCTAAGTTATGAGCTTTGTAATTGTGGCTATATCATTAGAATAAATAATTTATTATTATGGCTATATCTCTTTTTAAATCAAATTCTTAACAAGGTCTTATCAAGGTCTTATGGTATCGTGAACTACCTCTTGTCTAATACGAAACTTAAAATCTTTATATAGATGCAGGTATTTGCATAAGTTATGTGTAAATGTTTTGAAAATTATTTTCATAAAAACCATACTCAAAATCTAAAGGTTTTTTGAATAATGTCTTCTATGTGAAACGACCGACGTCCTCTCTACATTTTCAGTTGGGTTGTTCCATTGGATTTTAATTTTTTACTGTATTACCTTTTATAATAATAAAATTTGATTAGCTTTTAAAGCAATGATTTGTAATGATAGTTTTTTGCAGTTCGTTGTAGTAGTAGGTAGCAAAAGAGCAAAAAGTGGCCACTTTTGCCACTTTTGTCTACTACTACTACTAAAATAAAGTATATTTTACTGATGTTATTATTTGTAAATAAAGTATTGATTCTTAACTTCAATCTGTTTATGTAAATTTTCGATATATTATGTATTTAGCGAACAATAAATTTAATTAAGATGAGGGCGCCATTTGAGAGCTATAGGAGCATAATATTGATTCTAAAAAGTTGAATAGGACTGCAAGTCTCAAAAACTGCATTAACGCATACCAACTGCAACTAAATTTGTTGTGTTCCAAACTTTGGGTTTGATAAGGTACTTTTTAAGTACGTTTTACACAAAATTAAAGTCCACATTCTCAACAAGGTTTAGAATATTTTTTCTTTTTTGCGATTATATGTGATTTCAACCATACACTGAAAAAGAAAATGCGTACCTTATTTTGAAAAGTAATATTGTATTTAAACACATAGTAATAAATAAGCATAAAATTGAAGTTCAATGCCTCAGTAGCTAGAGCAATGTTTATCAAGGTTGAAAAGTGATATTTTTACACCTAATAAGTAGGTACTTTTTCTATTACTATGAATAATTTATTTTCAATAATTTTTCGTATTAGTTAAAGTAAATAACAAAAAAATAAGAACTAGATATTAATAGAAGAGAACTACCAAGTTAATAAGCGATTCGCTTTTTAACTTATGAGTTAATTTTTATAGGTTAATTTGTTAATTTTATTTTCTTAAATTATAAGCATTTAACTTTTATACTTCTGTTGTTGAAATTCCGGTAAATAGCATTTTGCTTCTATACTTTATTTCAAAGTAGAAAGGCATGTTGATAGAAATAATAATTGTTTGATTTCCTCCTAAAATTTTAGATCCGTATTCTGAAAAAAATAATAGATATTTATTTGGGAATCTTTCTAGCGTATTGCTTATTTATTTGGGAATCTTCTTAGCGTACTGTTAGAGTATCAACATCTGTGGTCTATAGACTAACTTTACCCTAAAATCGTATGATGCCCTACGTGCTACGAGTCAAGTATAATGATATCTTCAGGGCCTTGTTGCCGCTTCCTCGTTTTTCTAGCGCGTCGGGTATGTTCGCGGATGTGCATGTTGATGATTTCTATGCCATCATGCTCAAGAAGTCATCTTCGTTATTGGGCAGGGTTAGAGTAACACAATCCTGAAGATAGTAGCTGACAGGATGGACTCAGATGTCCTCCAGAGGCTCACTGAATTGCACGTTCTACGTGTAAGCCGGTGAGTTTCCGAGTTAGGTTGTGGTAATACTGTTTTGTTATTTCATTTACTAACATAAAGTTGCTAATTCTATTGTTACTAACATAATTCTACTTAAGTTATTGAATTTTAATGTAAATTTTAATGGAATGCATTTTTATTTGAATTTGTAATTTTGTGTATAATTATGGGACCATGGTCTGAAATAAAGGTTTTTTTTTTTTTTGTGTTGTGTCGACTAAATGTGAGATTTTCCTAAAAACCACCTTTGTAAATGTACCATGTTTAAGACGATTGAATTGTTATTTCGTGATTCTCGTGATAGACAAAGTAAATCTCTTATTATAAATGCGAATATAGCAAGCGTTAAAAAATGGTAAAATAAATGTTATTTTATGTTGGTAAAATTATAATCCATGCTCTCAATAAAAATAATTTCCAATTTTTTGCAACTAACTTTTCAGTTAGTGTTTAGAAACTCCTGAAAAAAGCACTTTTTTATTATGCTTTATTGCAAAGTAGAAAGGCCTGTTCATGTCAAAGACTGGTCTTTGATGACGCCCCCCTGATCTTCTAGACGTCCAGTATACTGAAAAAATATTTTCAAAAAAGAAGATATTTAAAGATAATGAATATTGTATGTTAGTTGACTTTTAACGAACTAGCGGCCGGCTGTTGCAGTAAGTAAATAGTTATTTGGTACTTATACAACGTGTTACAAAATAACCTCTAATGCCGAATAAGGTACATAGGGACCATCAAACTGAACAACTTTTACTATGGGACCAACTCTGAAATAGCGAAAAAAAAACTGCTGTTTCATACATTTTGATATTTTCGTTATTAATTTTTGTATGAAATAACTGATTTTTTCTTGCGATTTCAGAGTTGTTCCCATAGTAAAAGTTGTTCAGTTTGATGGTCCCTATCTACCATATTCGGAATTAGGGGTTATTTAGTAACACGTTGTATCAAAATGACAATAATACAGACGTAAAATAACCTCTTTAAATTGAAATATATGAGTAAGAATAGGGAACATGCATAAGTCACCGATTTTAATAAATTTGAGCTTGATCGCTGCGGACACCTATAAAAACATGATTGAACAGAAAAATAATAGATAAAATATAATATTTTAGTTTTATCACACAGGTGAAAATAGCGATTTTTTTTTTCATTTTCGGATATAATGCACGTAACAGTCGGATAGAATATCGAATAAGAAATAATATTTTGTATGACACATATGTACTTAAACGCAATATTTAAGGAGATATTTGAAAATTTTTGGCTAACTCTATAATAATGCGCCTGAATCGTGACATGAGTGACGTCACAAATGTTGACCGTTTTGTATAGAGCGTTTTCGGCGGGTGCTGCTGCGCGCTAACTTCAAGTGACTATATCACGAGAAAAAAACGCAAGAGAAAAGTTTTAATATTACAGTTGATTATCTCACGCATTATACTTTTGATTTTGATACAAAAACAAATTGATGCATGTTCCCTATTGTTAGTGTTTTACATGTTAATTGAATTATGTAGAAAGCTTTTTAGCGAATAACAATTTTAAATTAAATAAAAATCTAACTTTTGCCAGTCAGGCGCTGAAAACTCCTGTGAATAACACTTTGCTATTATATTTTAATGCAAAGTAGAATGGTTTATCTATAACAACAGCTTCTCGCCCGGATATGATAAGTGTATATCCTCCTAAAAATATTTTTAATAAAAAAAAGATTTACGTACATATTTTAAACATGATATAAATAAAAGTTTTACACTCATTAATTATTTACTAACAGGGAGAAAATAACGATTTTTTTGCCAGTTTTTTATTTATTTTTTAATGCACACCGGGATAGTGGTTAGCCTTCACCATGCCTGATGTTAAGTGACGACAAGGCCGAAGGTGGAAGCGCACTACACCCGGAATCCTCATCACTGAGGAACTTCTCGGCACGAAGTCTCCCGGGTATTTATTGTCTAATTTCAAAATCTATCGCAATCGCTTTCATTTTGACAGATGGAAGAGATACGTTGATACTTCTTTTTGGCACATATAAAAACTTACCAAAGAAATGTAGCAATGTGTCACATCCATCTGTTAAATGAAAGCGATTGCGATAGATTTTGAAATTAGATAATAAGTAGGATAGGGTTTGCGAACAGCCAGAACAGAATAAATGGATTTGAATTACCTTACTGTTCAAATTGGAAATGAAAAAATTTTTCAAATGGATTTGTATTACCTTACTGTTCAAATTGATAAATTGAGATAAAATTTAATTTTTAATCAAACTTAGATAAAATTAATCTAACTTACTTGTTATTTCGGTAAGTAGGTACCTACGATAAATATATGTGATATTTTAAACTTAAAATTTTCTTGTCAAAAACGGCAATTACGATCTATTTTGGAAAGAACAAAGGCGAAAATATATACCTATTTAAATGTTTAGCGTTTAGAAAAATGACTTTAAAAAATCTGATTATAATAATATAGGTAGTTTACGATATTTCAGGACTTTAAAGGTGCCCTTCGGAGCAATGCGACTTGCGGCTTGCGTCATGCGTCATGCGTTATGCGTCATGCGTCATGCGTCACCAGCGGCCACATGGCCGCATGCGGCTGTTCTTTGAATTATAGGAGTGTATTCCCAGCGATGCGTCACTGCCGGTCATATGTACAGTCGATGGCCGCGTGGGTTGCAAGCCGCATATCGCAAGCCGCAAGCCGCATTCAAGAAAGTCTGAATAATAGTTTTTTAAACACTTAAATTACCAGTTCAGTTTTTTGTTCCGTTCCACTGAATAATACTTAAATAATTAATGAAAAACCCCGAAAAGATATGTACAGTGTCAGAAATTAAGAAATCTTGAAGTGGTTAAAAGGTACCTTGTAAAAGATGAAAACATGTCAATTGTATGGATTAAGGCTAAAAGTATACTTTAAAATGCTCGATCCAAAAATCCATGCAAAATTAACTTACTACTAACGGCCAGGCCCAATAATCAATCCACAGATAGGGGTAGGCCTAATCTAGATTGGTTGCTATGTAAAGGTTGATTTTAATAAAAACTTAATGACAGTTGCTTAGCAAATAATCTGGATTAGGCGTATCCTATTTATATGGATTGATGATTGGATCTGGGGGTAAATCTGACCATAAAATTCGGTAAATTTAATTAGTAAAAAATGCCGCTAAACAATGGTTGGGATTTTTGTTTTAAAACAAAGAAGAATGGCCTATCTGCAATGAATTCCACATTGGGGCCAACACGTCCACTTCTGTAGTATACTTTGAATGCTGCAAACGACACAAAAACAAATCAAGCTATATTTTACCTACTGCGATATTTTAAGGCACTTATTTTTCTGACACGTAAACTAAGTGAATATTAAAAAGAGGAAACAACCATGCCCTCTTAAATTGTCTCAAATATTTTAGTTAGAGTAACTCTTTAACATTTTTCATTCTTTGTAAGTACTACTTTTAAATTTTTGGTTATTTTAAAACTAACAGTGTTACACCCTAACAAAAAACGAGAAAATCAAAAATGTTTTCTTCCATTTTTCTTTTCTAACCGTCTACATATTTAAAACCGTGTGGATTTGCCCCAGAAAAAAAAAACACTGGTGAATAGCTTAGTTATTTCACTATATAGAATAATAAACTTATCAAATATTTAGTATAGAAACTGTCTTAAAAAAAGTATCGCGCGGCGGTATTTTCTCTACATTTTTTTCAAATCCTCTACAGAATTAAAACTATGAAAATTTGCCTTAGAAAAAAACTCTTGATGAAAAGCCTAGTTATTCCAATATAAAGAATGATAAACATATCTTTTTTTTTGTAGTAGCTGTGGAAAAAAATATTTTGAATCTATTTGTTGCGGAGACACAGCTAGTCAAAGATAGGATTTTATTTTAGAAAGTGAAAAATGCCCATTTTTGACTAGCTGTGTCTCCGCAACAAATAGAATTAGACTACTCAAGAAAATTCTAAATTGTAGCAAATTTAGTCAGCTTTACTTTTACTTTTAGAACAAAGTAACCTAAAACGCAGCGCTACTTTAAGGTTTTTTTGAAAAAAGCTAAAACGAACAAATAAAACAAATTAAATAAGAAAGATGTATTTTTTATTTTTTTTAGAAAATTATTTACTTTGTATTACTTACAGTTACTTATTTAAAAATGGAGGTATTTTATCCATTATTTTAAAGAAAATAAAACATTTTTTAATAACGATATTTATTTTGAACAGGTTGACTTTTTGAAATGATTATTAGTATTTACAATTCATTTCATAATAATTCTAGTTGTATTTTATATTGAATATACTTATTAACTAGCAGAAAATATTTTATTTCGGCATCAAAAACGCAGAGTTAATAAATGTTATAACCGTTTAACTATTTTTCTCACACTGAATAATTGTATGGATTAGGGCTATAAGTATACTTTTCTTTCAATGCTTTATAAAAAAGCATAAAGATTTAACTTACTACTAAATCTAACCATAAAGTTCGTTAAATGGCTTTGAACATCTTGGCATAGTAGTAACCATAATTTATGATTTTGACGGAGATTTTGAAAATATTAGCGGCGCTAGATGAAACCTATATATATCGATAGGGGATCTATAGACGAACAAAAAAATCTTATGGTATTAAGTCCTAAGGCACAACGTTTACGAGATAAACCGGGGAGTTAGTTTGGATTTTTTTATATACATGGGGCTAATTGTCTAATTTCAAAATCTATCGCAATCGCTTTCAGGATGTGATACATTGAGGATTCTTTTTGGCACAAATAAAAACTTACCAAAGAAATGCAGCAATGTGTCACATCCATCAGTCAAATGAAAGCGATTGCCAAGAAGCTTATACCTCCGTCCAATGGAGATTGCACGGCCAGTGTCATAGTGAAGATAGAAAAAATGTCCTTGAGTGACGTGACGGCTTATTGCAACCTCTTTCTTTAGTGTTACAATACGTGCTCGTTGTTCGTCGTTCGTGAGAAACAAAAACGTATTGTAAAACGAAAAGAAAGAGATAGCAATACGCCGTGACGTCACTAAAGAGTCTTTTTTCAATCTTCACTATGATACTAGGCGTGCAATCTCCATTGTGGGTATAAGCTTCTCGGCGATTGCGATAAATTTTGATAATCAGACAATAAGCAGGCAAGATCTATGAATTATCTCGGGAACGTTGCGCTTTACGACTTTTTTATAATTTTACATTTTTTGTTTATCTATAGATTCTATATCGATATAAGTACTTACATAGGTTTCATGGTGCGCCGCTATATTTCCAAAATCCCCGTCAAAAATAAAAAAAATATGGTTACCACTATGCCATCCTCTCAGGTTCAAACCCATTTAATTAGTAAAAACGCCGCTAAACAATGGCTGGGATTTTTGTTTTAAGATAAAGAAGAATGGTCTATCTGCAATGAATTCCGGTTTCGGGCCAATTCGTCCACTTCTGTCGTATACTATGAAAGCTGCAAACGACACAAAAACAAATAAATAGTGTTTTTCAACTACAGCGATATTTTAAATGATAACTTTCCTATTTATTTTGGGTAAGGTACCTAATTTTAATACATACGTATAAAAAATAAAGTCAAAAGTCTGTTATGTATTTTAGTAAGTATAAATCTCTCCGGTTCATGAGGTCTTAATACCAAAAAAATGCCTTATGAATTAAAAAGTTTTTGATATTAGTTTATATTATTTAGATAAGTTTAAATCACCGGAAATTTATATTTGTTATTAAAATTTACCTCTAATATTAATAGTTTAAAATCCAGTAACATAAAGTATAATATTATAATAAACAACTTATATTTTTCTAAATAATATTCTTCGTAATTGGGTGATTAATCGTTAATTACAGGTTAAACTATATCGGACCAGCCAGCTTTACTATAGCCTTAACTTTTTCTATAGCCCTATCACTTTTACTTGCTCGCTTGACTGACAAATCTGCTCGCAGACCACCAGCTGCGCGATGCCAAAATACACCGAAAGCGGCCGAATGTTTTATTTCTTTAAGGTTTTTTATTTCTTTATTTAAATTCTCATCTTTATTTTACTATCTCATAATAAAAAGAAAGAGCTATGGAAAAATGCATGATGACTAACGATTATGAATAAAAATAAGTTCGTTTTTGGGACATACCAAGTTCAAATGACACTAAATATTATTACGAATATGTTATCCATATTGCTGGGGAAATGATATCGTTTTGGTAAGCGCTCGTATTGATAAACATATTATTTTGATCAAATATAAATAAAAAATATACTTAAGTGGAGATAAGCTCGTTTGTGAGTTAACTTTATGACCTCTACAAACAAGTAAAATTGATTGTATTTTAAAGATAACCTGCCTTCTTCGTTTACTGCGTGTTATATAAAAATATTCCACCACGTTTCTCAAATGATAATGTTTTATCCGTTTTAAATTGCACTGTGGTTATCAAGTTCAAATAAGATTGTTTTAATTGACATAGGTATTTTTATTATTTGGGGGCGACATTACACTTAAACGGCTTGTTACATAGGTTGTGATGTGACACCACACTCAAGTGTCAACCCTGTTAATGTAGCCCCTCTTTGATACTTTGGTTTCTTAAATCGGGAGTATTTTTAATTCAAATCTCTGTATTAAGGGTTAAACTATAATGGACCAGTCAGCTACGCATTTTTCTAAGGCTCTATTTTTTTCGCCACTCATCAGATACATTGGTGACGATTACTACCTATGAGAGCGAACGCGGCCAAGTGGTTTTCCTGCTCAAATGACTATGTTTCTGTGTGACGAAACGAGATAGAGCCATGAAAAAATGCGGAACCCAGCAGGCCAACATAGGTTAACAACTCAAATTCAACGCATATTCGTCAAGTTATTTCTCTTTTGTAAAATTGAATAATATCGTCACACTTACCGCTAGCGGCGGCTGCTTCAGCTCCCTCCTCGTTTACTTCGATGAAAGCCTTCTGAATGGCGTCACTAACATATAAGCCAGCGCCTTCATTCTTAAGAAGCTTTACAAGTTTAGCAGTATCAGCGTCGAACAAGTGGCTTACTCCAATCTGAAATCAATTTTCACTTAGGTATGAGAATGTTTTTAGTAATACATTTTATTTATTTGAGCGAGCATAATTCATCTCTAAAGGCTTTTAAAAATGTTTTTCAAATTATTATTATATTGTCTTACAATTGCTTGTCTTTGTCTCTATCCACTTGCTTGTCTTTGTGAGTAAAATGAATATAAATACTGCAAGCAATAAAGTTGAATTACTGCAAGCAATAATTTTGATACTAACATTTTGAAGGACTTTCTTCAGGTCGATGGTAGTTTCAATCTTGAACTTGGGAAGGTATACGTCAACTTCAGTTTTGAACATTTTCTCTGTGGCCTGTTCCAGTAGGGTGGGGTCTTTCAGTTTCTCTTGTAGGGCGGTTATTCCGTCAATCTCGTTAGGAAGGACGACCAAGAAGGATGCTTCTTCGCCTTGGTAGAAAATTTCCAAAAGCTGAAATGCAAGGGCGAGTATTAATATCCTAATATTTAAATGAAGTAGATTGTATAAAAAAATCACGTCCATCCATCTGTCGTAACTAATAATATCTGTGGACCTGGCGTCGATAATCAACGCCCTGCTACGGTATGAAAAAAGCATCCCTAAAAATTAAAAAGTTCAGTACAAAAACTCACGTTTTTATTTTATTTTTTGATGCGGCTTAAGGGGTACCGGTAGGGAATTGCATTCCAGCGAGGTCAGAGGTAAAGCTTGAGTTGTTAGTTTGGATATAGGAGCTAGGAGCTCTATAAATAGCTATGTTCATATTATGATTTCCTTGTAAGATACAAATTATTCTATATTTTTGTTATAACTATGAGCAATTTAACTTCATTTAAGTAATTTATTTTCCTCCTATGTTTATTCATAAATATGTTATTTAATTTAAGTTAAGCACATAACCCTCACCTTCGCATCTAATTCCGAGCTGTAGCCAATCTTGAAATCGCCGTTCTTATACATAGTAGGCACTTGAATTTTCTTTTCTTTAGTTACATAGAAGTCACGGTCAGTCGTCAATTTCGGGTCAAATTTGTCCTTCCAGCTGCCCTGCATTCAAAATACAAAACAATATGAATAAAATGCTTTCTGGAGTTTTGTTATGTTGTGATTTCCAAAAGTGTTCAAACTTACCTTGAAGTAAATGGCATTAACAACAACCGCGCGTGTGTCAGGTCCCAAGGAGTCGGCACTAACTAAATCCTTGATGCGTTTGTTGGTGTTGTCCTCAACCTAAAATAAATATTATGTCTGTAGTGTATGTGATCGCCAAACAATTCTGGCCAAATGACCTAGCCCTGTGCTACCGCACCAGTGGCTTCCAAAGACCTTTACCGGTTATTCATTGAAGTAAATTGCATACTTTCAACATTTATACCTATCAACTTTGAATGGGGAGGCGAAGGCAAAGTGAATTACAGATGGCGCTTCAGCCTTTGGAACAATTGTCAGTTTGAGCTTATATTGTCTTGACTGTGTATTACGTGATTTTACTTTCTTAGATTGTATTTTTTTCGGTTTTGCGGACAAACAATGTATTCTATGCTAACTTTAGCTCATATAAAAGAAGAATTACGGAAAAGAAAAGCCAAAACAACAGGCAAGAAAGTTTATAGCAACTTACAAAAAATTGCTAACAAGCATTACATTTCTTTGAATTTCGTGTAAAATTTACAAGTAATCTTTTTATTTCAATTAGAAGCATATGATTTAAATTTTAACAAAGCAACTGAGTGTGAATTTCCGTGTTTATAGTTGCCTGATGATGCCTCCTGTGCAATAGTAATTTCAGGTTTCTGTACTGGAATTTCTGTACCATCCAAAATTACACGAACCGTTTTATCATATTTATTTTATTATTCTAAGTTTCTTGAATGACTCTGGCATATAAAATTCTATTAATTCTCTGTTTGGCCCCAATATTGGGCTTATTCCATATTTGATATACCTAAAAAATTCATCCAAGTTATAAATATGTTAGAAACTGCTGAGGTTGAAATATTAAAGAACAAAGCTGTTATAATTCAAATGTTGTTTTATTTTGGCGAAGCTTCATCAAATTCATGAAACATTCCTTTTGATTTATAATGTTTCTCCGGCTCAGCAAAGGAGAAAATCGAGGGAAAAGCATATTTTTATGCCCACTATTTTTTTTTTGTTACTGGGAAATCGATGAACTCCAATATTTTACAAGTTACATGCATAACAATGCCGCATTTTCTCAGTATAAAATTAAAAAGTGCAATACTCCAAGAGATTCCCATATGTTTTGACACTTTCTTTGAGGCGGCCGGGTACCAAAGACCAGACGCCACCTATCGGGATAAAATTGCGCTTTTCCTCCCAATTTGATTATTAGAATTGACAAGTTTCTGAAGTAATTTAATGTGCTGATACAAACAGATGGCGTTACAATATTTTAAAAATCTTTCTGTCTCCTAGATGGGGCAGAGGGCGTTCACAATGAACCTCCATCGCTTTCGGTCTCGAGGTTCGCGTTTCACTTCGGTCCAAGTCATCCCGATGCCTATTGCCTCGTCAGCTACAGTACGTCACCATGTTTGCTTGGGACAGCCGCGTTTACGCTTTCCTTGGGGATTCCAATCGAGAAAAACTGCTGAGAGAAAGCCTGCTTAGGAAGTAGTTTTGTAGTGCATTAAAACTTACCCAGGTGTTAATAGTAGCAGCAGCTTCAACGTTCTTCGCAAAGTCAAGTTGCTTTACTTCTGCATTGAATACGTCACGGGAAACAGCGTTGAACTCATCGTTAAGTTCGAAGCCTTCAGGAATGTAAAGACTGTTGGCTATCTTTAGGTCGACTCCTCTCACCGCCTTCAATTCTTTGCTCACGTAGGAGAACACGTCTTTGGTCTAAAAATAAAAGTATTTATATAATTATATATTTTGAGTATCTATACTAAGATGAATAAATAATGAAAAATATTAGAAAAAATCGGCTCACCCGTAGCAACTTCCCGTCTAAGTTGCTACGGGTGAGCTGATTTTTTCTAATATTTTTCATTATTTATTCATCTTAATATAAAAATAGCATTGTGAATGCAAAAATCTAAAAGTTTATCTATACTAAATAATAATTATCTAGAACATTTATTTTCATACTCAATACATAAAAAATATAATCGAATTTCGTCCGTTTATCATTACAAGAATTTAACTTTTGGACAAATGAAGATATCATGCCTCTAATATAGTATGGCTATCCATTGTGTGTGCATTACAGACGATTATTGGCATAAAACATGGAAGTAGAATTTTTCATTGTTCTGTGATTAATGGCATAGTTTCTACTCGTAGCATTTTTAAAGCTTCAGCAGAACTTGCAACATTTTCATCATACGTTTGAGTCATTCTGCACATTCTGGAGTAAATTAACTGTATAGGTGGTGCAATACTTACAGCATTGTCATTAGGCAGACCCAGGACTGAAAGGATTTCATCGTGGGAGATTCCTTCTGAGGCCAAACACAACTGTGCAAGAGGTGACATCGCGGAAAATCCGGACATGATGACACTTTTCCCGGGGTTCTCTTTCGCGACTTCCTGTACGATAAAATGTCAACTTTAATGAATGAGACATCATAATTATGAACCGCATGGCATCATCACCGCCTAGCCTAGGGGTTTGAGGTAACGAGGATCGTTTTGCTATAAACTTTATTAGGCGTGCACATCCACATTTTTTTAGTGTGCGCTCTCGTATTACAAAAAGGTTAATAAAAAAACTCACACTAAAATATGTGCATGTGCACATATTTTAGCATAGCCAAACATAGTAACATTCACAGCCGAACAGATTTTGTGCGATAGAACAACTATATCACGTTCACGGTGAGTCGGTGACCTTATAGAGTGAACCAAAATAGATAAATTGCTTATTATCTAGCTAGACTGATATTATAAAGACATTTTTCAAATGATACGGCCTATATAAAATAGAGGACAGCGGCATAAACGGCCGTATCTTTTTTTCACGTAAACTTAGAAGTTTGATTTTTTACAGCTTCAAGGGACCGTAGACCTGAGTACCTATTTGGTTTTAATTTCAACTCGAAACCTCCACGCATTCCCAAGATAAATGGTCTTGACAGACAGACAGACGGACAACAAAGTGATCCTATAAGGTTCCGTTTTTACCATTGAAAATGGTTATCAGATGCAAATCACCTGAGACGTATTTTTGGCCATATTTCCGAAGATTTTAAGAGGATCGAGATGAAAATAGTATTAAAAGTTGAGGAATTTATCGAGACAAGTGTAAACGTTTAAATTTTGAAAATCTACTCGTAACTTTTTTTGGAATTTTGCAAAATTCCAAAAAATCCGGGTTTTTAGGGGGGTGTTTGTTTACTAAATTGTAAATATTTTGAAACAAAACCTGACTTAAGAAGAAATGAAAAAAAAAGGTCCTAGGGTATTAGTTTAGCTACCTAATGGCGCAATAATTTTGAAAATCGGTTAATAATTGTGACCTGTAGGTGGTCCCTTTAGATTTGGAATTGTTGAAAAACGGGTGTTTCCGTACATAAAAAGTGATGTAGCTTCTATGAATATTGGCCGATCGTCATGGTAATAGTGTTAAAAGATGCAGAAGCAGACGAGAAGTGCATTCGTTGGATTTTTGAAAATTGGTTAATAATATTTCGGCTGCTGTCGAGGCAGTCAGCGGGCGCTTTTGTGACACGAGGTGGAGCAGAGTGTCACAATCGTAAAAATAAATAGGTACTACCTAGGTTACTTTAAAAATATAATAGGACTTTGCATTTGACTTGATTTTGGTTTTTTGTAAATTTTGGTGTTCATTTTCAATGCTTCGATTCTTGCGAGGACTGTAAAATCTGTGAATTTTTTTCCTTTTGAGGTACGGAACCCTAAAAACATTCAATATGTTGAGTTTAGCGGCAAAATATGGTCTGTAAAGGATTTTTAATCAATCATGTAAGTATCCTGTGACCTGTACCTGTGACATTGCTACTACTTTCACAGAATTCATAATGATACTTTTATAAATTCAAAAAATGAATATTTTTACTACTTAATCGAATTACTCGATTTATTCAATAGTGGTGAATGAAATCGTAGGTATAGTGAATAAATATAGATAGACCTTACAAGCTTCTATGACTAGTCAGATAAGAAATTAAATGCTAAGGTAGGTTTAATTAAATCCTTTGTAGACAGAGACAGCGATAAGGAAAAGATGTATTTTTCCTTCTAGTGACCACATACAAACTTTGGTTTGGCTTTAAATCTGGCTGAAGGTTAAAGACGTAATATTAATAAATATAAGTATTACTTAAGACTAGTAAGTAATTAACAAATACTTATACCTTGCGCTTATGTTGATGAAGGTCAGTTACGCAAGTTTTTTTATTGATACCTTTGTTACAAGAGTTTATTTTAAATTAATGTATTTTTTTTTGTTTCTGTAATATTATACTCCACCCTCTTTTGAGTTATGTCATGGAATTCGCTTACTCCATAGAATACTTACATTAAACATTTTTGAGGTGAAGTCGTTGGTGCTCTTTGTGACGAGCTTCAGTACTGTCTCATCTGCCATGGCCATGGCCACCACGGCTAAAACTGTAATTAAAGAAAAAACTATTCTTTAGAAAAAGAAAAAAACTATTTTAAACTTTTTTAGATTTTTGCATTCACAATGCTATTTTTATATTAAGATGAATAAATAATGAAAAATATTAGAAAAAATCGGCTGACCCGTAGCAACTTAGTTGGGATTCGAACCCGCACCCTTAGGATTCCGGCCCAATGCACTGCGGGTTCGAATCCCGTCTAAGTTGCTACGGGTGAGCCGATTTTTTCTAATATTTTTCATTATTTATTCATCTTAAAAAAACTATTCTTTAGAAAAAAGTTACATAATGAAGAATAACTTTACTGTTCCAATAAATGAATAACTGTCCGGTCCAGCTGTTATTAATAAAAAAACTTTATACCTGAGTTAATCTTTAAAGCGTCAGATATGCTAGGTATAAACTATACTTCATTTTAATAGTAATGCAGTTAATCTTTAAGACTGGCCTAAGGCCATATTTTAGAAGGAGGGGAATTTGAAACATTGGTTTTAATAGTAAATGTTTAATGAGTTTTGCATCGGCATTGAAGCTTAAAGATTACGAGTGAAAATTATTGTTGCAAATTTGTGTTGGATTTTATCAACAATATTCGTAGAATAATGATCTATCTATATTCGTAGAATAGAATATAAGATCTCTAATCTAATCAGATGCACCACGAATAGCTTTATTTCACAGAAGTTTTTGCAAACTAATAAATAAGGCGAACGAGTTTGAAACAAGTTTATGAACTATAGGAGTTTTTTATTTGAGTTTTTAATATGAACCCATTTATACACTTCTAAGACTTATTTCTAATGAACCCAGTTATCAATCCAAAACCCTTATTAACATTCTTTAATTACATACCTGAATGATGAGGTCTGAAAAAGTTGTATTGCTGCATTATTTCAATCTTAATAGATTGAAATTTAATAATAAATTGTACTATAGCCGAAGTTTCATCAAATTTAAAAAAAAAAAAATTATACTGGAGTGCCTATTTTCTTTCTTTATGTATAATCATAACACATAGGTACCTAACATAATTTGACTACTTCTATACATCTGACTTTTTTAAACTCTTGGTTTTCAATTAAGAAGTATTAACTAGGATCAAACAAGAACTTATATTAAATCCAACACTAACAAGCGTTAAACAAAAAACAAAAAATAATTAATTTTATTTCGTTTATTTATATAAATGACGTGAGATATTAAACATCCGTTTTGACCAATAATAAAAGTTATTTATAGTAACACTAATAGCAAATGACACTATTTAGGTAGGTACGTAGGTACTTGAAAATAACCCTAAATAACCTTTAAAAGATTTTCGAAAACGAACCAATAAGTAGTGCTTTTTACACTTAAGCACTAATACAAAATGTAAAAAAAATATTGCATGGATACAAAAAATCTGAAGATCAATTTTAATATCTATAGGTACCCCACCCTTGACATTTTTTTATCTTATCGGGCAGGTAATTATGAGTTATTTTGTGTTCATTATTGCATCATTATACCTTGGTTTAAGAAGGTGATTAAAGCTGAATGTGTGCAAATGCGGAAATAATGTTATTTCTAATCATCCATGCAACTTCGTGTTGGTGACATCAGCAGAGATTCCCAACCTTTGGAATTACCGGTGACTAATCGTATAATAACAATAATATTATTGTTTGTTCACTTTTATTTAGGTAGGTGTATTAGATTAGAGTCTATCTAAGTTGGCACGTGGTTGAAAAAGGAACTAATTTTGACAGTTGCTTATGCCTTATGAATATGGGTTGGTTTCCAATAACGTATATACAGTGCCTTTGGTCTTAAACTAGCGATAATTTAAAGGTGTGAAATACACCTAATTTTATTGACAAAAACACCCACATGTTGAGGTCTATCCACACTCCGCCGCAAAATAATAATTTCTCCGAATTTAGAAGTCCTACAGTTATAAAAATAATTGTAGGAACTTCTAAATCCGGAGATTTTTTTTTCCGCAGGGTCATCTAAAATAAAAAGTCAAATTTAAAATGGTGGTCATTCCAACAGGAGTGGGGATAGACCCCAACATGTGGGTGTTTTTGTCGATAAAATTAGGTGTATTTCACGCCTTCAAATTATCGCTAGTTCAAGACCAATGGCACTGTATAATAACAGGGAAAATGGTGCCACCATTTAGATGCCGGCTAGACAGATTCATTGTTAGTAAATTTAGTTTTAGCCATAAACATATTAAGCATTGCATTCTTTAAGTAGGACCACAACCAACACAA
This sequence comes from Agriphila tristella, assembly GCA_928269145.1. NCBI lineage: Eukaryota > Metazoa > Arthropoda > Insecta > Lepidoptera > Crambidae > Agriphila > Agriphila tristella. The sequence continues at coordinate 19,388,371 of OV743436.1, read as the reverse complement.
GAATGACCAACGACTTTAAATTCGCTGAGTTAATTACTAATGAAAAAAAGGATCAATATTGTTTTCTTAAACATGATGTAATCGTATTGAAACTGTTGCTACGAGACGGTTGTCAGCTTACTCGATGCGCCGGCGTCGAAAATCAAAACATGTTTGCATTACGTAAGTGTTAATACACTCAAACAGAGCGCCAATTACAAAAAAGTCGCGATGATTTTTTATTTCTCTGGTCGTTATGCTGGATATTTTTTTAGCCCAGGTACAATCAAAAATGTTGGTAGTTACGAGTATTTCAGTTATGGATAGAATTAAAAAACAAAGGGTTTAGTGCTTGACCTTCATCTCATCTGCAGGCCTATTTTTTTTTAACTCAACTGACAGCTTAAAATGATCATCATTGATCTAAGTCGTAAGTACATTACTGCTACAGTAAAAATCAATGTTATGATTCTCTTCAAAAACCCAGTATGTACTTAAAACTTAGATCAGTGATGATCACTTTAAGCTGTCAGTTGAGTTACAAAATAGGCCTGCTGATGATGGCTAAGTGACAATAAGGCCGAAGGTAGAAGCGCACTACAACCGGAATCCTCATCACTGAGAAACTGGCTATCTTACCTCTAACTGCCGGAACACAACCATTTTTTAATTGTTGTTATGGCGTCAGACTTAGGTAAGATGGTGGTAGCTAGCCAGGCGGACTTGAAATAAGCTCTACCACCAACCAAACCGAGTACAATTATACCCCCTGGGAATCGAACCTGGGACCGTTACTTGGGTGGAAAAACCATTAGACCACAGAGGCGGTTAAATGGAAAAGGGAAGGAAAAAATATGATTATATACCTCAAAATATTCCTCTAGTAATTAAGAAACCACATTTAAATGTAACTAGCAATTTAGAATTATAATATAAGCAACATACAAACGAGTTTTGGAAAACTTGTTTTAATATTTCTTAGATCATTTTTTTTAAGTTAAGACTTGAAATCAGTATGCTTGTATACTTGAAATCAGAATGTTTGTGATCTTGAAATCAGTATATTTAATTTAGTTTTATTGAGGTTAGACTAGTGAGCTATAAATATATTATGATTGACGAAAACAATCAGGTGACAGGCGGATTTAAAATAAGCCCAACCACCAACCGAAACATAGCGATGAATTCATAAAGTTTTTTCTGGACAATACTCTTACAGTATAATTAAATTAATTTACTTGAAGCATTATAAAATAACGTGAGGAATACCAACCACTATTTAATTTACCTACATTTCAAAGATATAAGCAACTAGTCTCATAAATCAAATACACCTGTGCAAGAAAAAACCGATAAACTTACACAAAAGAATTGTAAAACAATAACTAGAATTGATTACAATTCTTTCCTTGACCTTAAACACATTACATAATACGTGTTGTGCCGGTCAATAAGTTTATGTAAACATGTACCGGCTTATAAGATAAATATTAGGTAACTCACGGTAAACGAACTGCTTCATGGTTGTGTATGAGATCTTGTCTGGCTTTCTTCACTACCGCGCCACTACTGACCAGTTTTGAGGCAAACAGTTTTTAAATAATGGCCACGGCTGCTTACTGTGTTGTCACAGTGTAAATAAGTTTAGTATGTAAACTAAGATAATCCTACTATGGCTATAGTAATTCGTAGACTTCTTTTTTTGACAACATTATGCATCTGAACACGAGGCGATCCATTATTTCTAGCTTTGTACGAAAAATACTCTCTGCATATGCGCGAAGCAACTTCATATTATATTATGCTCATGAACATTCGCAGAATTCCATGCATTATTATTATTTCTTAAAGTAGGGCCACTTTAATAGGCCACATTTGACATATGTCAGTCCATAGTGTAATTTGTCAAAATAAATCGTAAATTTGCTTTATTTCCTGATTATTACAATAAATATGTATTATGAACTGAAAAAAGTTAAGCAATTATGCCTTTGAATAAATAAATATTGTGTCCCCACCGTTAAAAGGTTACGTTGTTGAGTTTTCATGAACTGTCAAATGTGACCTATTAAAGTGGCCCTACTTTAGCACCATATTATTTTATTGTGGAAACAACAGCAACAGAATCTTCAAGAAAATTTTAAGTTATATTGCAGAAATAGTAACATTTTTATTGTGTCACAAATATAATGAATTAAATTAGTTTATTTATAAACTTACGAAAAACACTTAGGTATTCTAGATATTTAAAAACAACAACAATAATATTTACTGAATGTAATGCACAAACCTACATTAGACATACTGTCTAACATTCTATAAGAAATACACATTAATTTACTTAAAATATTTATTTTTTATATTTATTTTGCATGTCTAAAGTCATCAATCATATTCACCGTTTCATTTGAACGTTGGTTATGGTCATTCATTGGTTATCTACTCAATCTTTGAAAAATATTTTTTGACGTTTATTCGGTTTTCATAGTATGGTTCTGACGTTCATTACCTAATAAACGTCAGAACCATACTATGAAAACCTTGGAAACGGTTTTAAAAGTACCAAAAAAACAAATTTTTGACGTTTATTCGATTCAGATCTTAGATATTCAGATTCGATCTCGATCGCATCGGGAGTAACCCCGCTGTTCAGAGATACACTATGCCAGAAACTAATCGTCATCTACCAACAAATACATTAAAATTGATTGGAAAACCAACATGATCTCGTCGTATTCACTGATATACGAATAGGCTGTCTATGGGTACGTGGTGATATAAAGATTACTTTACGTCGATTTTCTGAGAAGAGTTGGAAGTTTATGCTTTGTGTTTTTGTTTTGCATCTCTCAATGTACCAATTTTCCTGTATAAGTTTAAGTAGGAATATTTTTTTAATTAGGTGACTGGAAATAATAAAGGTGACTGTTTATGGTATACTTAAATACTAAGCCCCGCAGTGGTTTATTTTGTTTGCGACAAAATAACTTAACGGGCGACAAATTGTGGATTACAAAAAAATCTACAAAACGAGCAACTGCATGTGGGAGATATATCATCATCATCATATCAGCCACACGACACCCACTGCTGGGTATAGGCCTCCCCTAAGGATCTCCACGACGATCGGTCCTGCGCTGCCTGCATCCACTGGCTTTCCGCGACCTTCACCAGATCGTCGGTCCACCTTGTCGGGGGCCTACCCACGGAGCGTCGTCCGGTGCGCGGTCGCCATTCCAGAACCTTTCTGCCCCAACGGCCATCGGTTCTTCTCGCTATGTGTCCCGCCCATTGCCACTTCAGCTGAGCAATCCTTCGAGCGATGTCGGTTACTTTAGTTCTCCTGCGGATCTCCTCGTTTCTGATTTGATCACGTAGGGAAACGCCGAGCATGGCTCTCTCCATTGCACGCTGAGCGACCTTGAGCCTCCTTATGAGACCCATAGTTAGGGAGATATATAATTCAAGTTAAAAATTCAAAATGAGTGACAAAAATACTGAATGGGCAAATAAATATTATATCAAGTAACTATATAATTGATTTAATATGGTATTTTTGTCATATCGATTATGTTTATAGTCGCCTTTTTTAAATAAAATATACTTACGCCAAATTTTAAATGTTTGTGTGCTCTAAGGTTGTCGCCCAAATATAAATTTTGTCGCTTATTAATTAAAGTTCTGCTCGTTCTGAATAACTAGTTACTCAATTTGTATTTTAAGGTCATCCATTTTCAATATTTGTAGAAGCCCTCAGTCCGTCGCCCACTTTTAGTATTTCAGTACGCTATATTCAGTATACCCAAATTGGAATTTATTGTAACCCGATTATATACTTCCCGTTTAAGTATAATGTCTTTTGGTGGAATTGTTTGTTTGTTTTTTGTAACGGTCAGATGAAAGTACCTAATTGACTTTCCTTAACCCTTTAAATGAATTGCATTTGGATAAAACCAAATCGTGAAACATAGAGGGCAAAAGATAAAATGTAGTTATGATTTACTACGGGTTAAGGTAGGTACATAACAAAATAAGTAACTACTTAAATCGTTTAAAAGTTTGGAATTACGTAGATATTTAAAAGCGACTTTCGCAACTTCGTCTGTGTGGATTTTTCTATCATTCGGGACTCGCATTTTAACACATTTTATTGGGTCACTTTCTCGTTTTTTCAAGCTTTTATTTAGTCTTACCTATCCAGTCTTTGTCCGTCTGTAACTGTGTAATCAAATGATTATGACAGTAAAAAGTTTTCAAAATAAAAGTAACGCTACGTTTACGCTTTTTTCTACGCATTTATTTATTTAATTATGAGCAGAAACAGGTTTACAATAGTCCCTAAAATAATCTTATCAAAACAAACATTACTTATTATCATTACAAACCTAACAAAATGCATTATTTATTTGTTTGTCTCGTTATTTCTTTGTTTGTTTGGGCGATTTTAATCTAGCTTCCCGATGAGCTGAAGACTTGTATCTTTCTACAATGGTCAGAACTGGAAGACAATGCAATATTATGGTATCATTGAGCTGATCTGATGATGGAGCCGGTAGAAAGCTGCAGTAACTCTGTAATAAAACCATACAATCTAATCGAGTTTGGGCTCGTTTGATTTGTCTTGACAGGTACTCTGATGGGATCGAGACGAGGTCAGGGTTTGATGATGGAGCCGTGAAATGTATGTAAACATAATTATCGTTCTAGTCTAGTAGTTAAGACGTGAAAGCATAACAAACAAACAAACTTACTTTCAAATTTAGATTTACAAATAATATTATTTTTAGGTTTCCGTAGTAGTAGAAAAAAACGGAACCCTTATTAGATCACTTTGTTGCCCATCCGTCTATTTGTCTGTCAAGACCCTTTATCTAGAGAACGTGTGGAGGTATCGAAGTGAAATTAAAACCATACAGTACTCAAGTCTACAGTCCTTTGAAGCTGAGAAAAAATCAATCTTCTTAGTTAACGTAAAAAAAGATACGGCCGTTTATGCCGTAAAAACGCATATTTCCAAACTCTCAAGGGAATCAAAATTTATAGGGTAACTTTCGGTTGACATTTTTTTTACTTTCTTACTTTCTGTTGGCCTAGAACTATGTCGTCTTTAACTACAGATACAGAGAAAACTACACATTTGTGATTAAATCCTAAAAAATATACTTTTTATTCATCAAGGTTAAGCAAGGTATGTCATAATTTAACGTCCAATTGACCTATGAACTTGAAATTTGGTATAATTACTATAGTGGCTCTGTGAGCTGTAGACCTCGCATTTACGAATTTGTCAATATGTTTTGAAATGACTAAAATATGCATTTTTCCGAAAAATTTCGAAAAACTGAATCGACAAAAAGAATATGTATAATCGAACCTGATTACAAAATTTCACGAAATCTGGTTGAGAAATGCAACCTGTAGAGGAGAATAGACGGACAGCCGGACAGACGAAAAGCATTTTTGCCCATGCTGAAACGGAGACGCTTCGCTCGCTCTTCGTGCTTGCTCGGTCAGTAACGTATACACCGTCATTTTGTAGTCGTTTTAATTGACTTAAGGGAGTGTTCTACTAACGGAACTAAACATTTTTGCCAAAGAAACATGGGTCGAAAAACGACAAAAAATTTTGACTTTCCCATACTAATAAAATGTTTTAGCTGTCTAGTTAGTATGGGAGACCCAAAGTTTTTTGTCGTTTTTCGACCCATGTTTCTTGGGCAAAAATGTTTATTTCCATTGGTACAACACACCCTTAAGTTCATTAAAACGACTACAAAATGACGGTGTATTTATCTAATAAATACCAATATATTGATGTTTCTGTTTTTTTTTTCTTTTCAATTTCCTCATTTTCCTATTACAAACCAACTTAATTTTGCGGTCAAACGCGTAGTACAGTACGAGGCATATATCTTGAAATCGGGTGGGGATTGCGCAAAACGCGTATTTTGGGCGTGCGTAGCGGTGAAGAGCGCGGGCGGTGGGAGAGGGGCGCGCGCTATTGGTCGCTCACAAGAGCACATGCGCGAACTTATCCCCACTCTGTCGAAAAAATTTCAAGATACATGCCTCGTACTCTACATATAAGCCCCAACCCTTAGCCCTATTTGGAACGGAACCCTAAGTGTGCGAAGACCGTCATGCACTTGGCCGTTTTTTTATAAATTTATTTTATAGACAACTTTTTTCAACTGCTATGGTTTGCAATAAACTTATTTCAACGACTTTTTTATATTTTTATCAGCATTTTTTTAAATCCATTAGTATAGTTACAAAAATAATAATAAATAATTATATTATTAAACACCATTTCTGTGGAAAAAAGGGGTATAAAAATTAATTTATATATTTTTAAACTTTTAGATTTTTGCATTCACAATGCTATTTTTATTTTTATATTAAGATGAATAAATACTGAAAAATATTAGAAAAAATCGGCTCACCCGTAGCAACTTAGACGGGATTATATATTTTTAATGCTATCTTATTCAGAATCTGTAACTCTTGCCTTTTTTTGGAACAGTTCCCTTTACACACAGTTACTATAAACATACAAAGTACATAAACAATTTGGCCAAAACTGGCCAACATTTTTTTTGTATCAAAAATCATAGATTTAATTTTAAGTTCAAAAACATTCTTTGCAGTTTTTACCGACTTCAAAAGGAGGGAGGTACTCAATTCGACCCGTTTTTTTTTTGTTTTTTGTATGTACACCGATTACTCGAAGACGGTTGAACCGATTGAAATGATTCAAACGTTATTAGATCAGGTTTGTTCCCAAGTTGGTCCCATTTTTTGAAATTATGAAATCGGTTCAGTACTTTTCAGGAAAACCTGAAAATACTGTCGTTTTCGTCACCATTTTGTGAACTTATACGGATGATCGACCATATCTTCTTTGTTTATATACCGATTTAGATGATTCTTTTTTTGTTTCAAAGAGGATAGGTACTTAAGAGATGATACCATTTTGATTTCATTGTTATTGGACCTTGGATTTCAAAGATACACAAGGGAACTCCTCAAAATCAAATAGGAACCGTATAGTGATTACACTTAAAAGAATAAAATAAAAAAAAATTAAAAACAAAAAACCGACTTCAAAAAACCTGAAAATAAAAACAAAAATAGCTTCAAAAATAAATACCTCTAAAAAGCAAGAAATAATTTTCAAATCACTAGATACCCACGCATATCACTGTAATAAAACACGTCTAATGAAGTCGGGTGGGGCTCTAAAAGTAAAAAAAAAAGTTGACCTCCAGCCCCACCCGACTTCATTAGACGTGTTTTATTACAGTGATATGCGTGGGTATCTAGTGATTTGAAAATTATTTCTTGCTTTTTAGAGGTATTTATTTTTGAAGCTATTTTTGTTTTTATTTTCAGGTTTTTTGAAGTCGGTTTTTTGTTTTCTTATCAAACAGTCATAATTTACTTACTTACATCTGAACCACTTAGTTAAAAGAGATAATTTGCTTGTTGTATGTATATTACTTATCTCGAAGAAGGATTACTTTTGGGTCCACGTAGTTTTTTATGAATAATTGGAGAATTCATTACGTGATGAGGAAATTTGTTTTCTAAATCCCTTGACGTAGGAAGGTAGATCTGTGGAATGTTTGTTAAATTTGTTTACATTTATTGGCTTTTTTCTTGGTCAATAATAAAAAATCCGTCTGTCGGTATCAATGAATATCTATTTAGGATTAGGAGGACAATTAGGATATAGTTTTATTGCGTGTTTTCAATTCAAGATAGTTATTTGAAGATATTAAACTATTGGTTTTTAACTTTTTCATGTTATTTTAAATTTGATAAATCTTTTTTACTGACTCCTTTAGTGAACGACAATGTTTAATGAATATTTTTTTTAATAAATTTTTCTATATAGGTATTTCATAACTCGGAGGTACTTTGATCCCGAGATAAAATAATCGTATTAAGATATTGAAAATACGAAACAACGTTACAAATAAGTTGTTTATATTTAGATCATACCGGATAGGGATAGACTGTCAGTGGATGAAAATTCCACCTCAGCAGAGCTGCAGGAGTAACATCGCATCACCAGTCGGCACATATATGACCACGGCCAAAATTCGTGTGCGCCCATGTTATCGCCCCTGCACGAACATATGTTGTGACGGCGAAAGGTAAGTTAAGCGATGCTGTTGCCCATGGTTCATTGTAACTTGGCCGGAACGTCGGGAGTTTAAGGTAAGTAAGTCATACCTGTAATTTAAAACCAAGTGAAGTACAACGCGAAAGTTTACATACGGATAGGTGCCTCTGGAAGCACCAAGTCAGAGATGTCAAAATCAGCGCTCTAGCTATTTTCCCTCGTAGGTCATCAAAAATTTACTTGTGGTGAATGCAAAGATAGCGAGAAGAACCGATGGCCGTTGGGGCGGAAAGGTTCTGGAATGGCGACCGCACACCGGACGACGCTCCGTGGGTAGGCCCCCGACAAGGTGGACCGACAATCTGGTGAGGGTCGCGGGAAGCCAGTGGATGCAGGCAGCGCAGGACCGATCGTCGTGGAGATCCTTAGGGGAGGCCTATATCCAGCAGTGGGTGTCGTGCGGCTGATATGATGATGATGATGAATGCAAAGATAGTTCAGCTCCTTGAATTATACGAGTGATCACCTCGCCATTTGTATACTCCAGTTATCAAGATCGAAACGAAGCCGTCTATTTGGGTAACGGTCAAAGTTAGCAAGTTTACCCGACCGGCTAGATGAATGACGGCACTAGGGCAATTAAGGAGATAATACACTCGGAACTTGCAATCTGAGCAACAGTTTAACAGTGGAAATAATTATGTTAATGCATATGAATAAACATTTGCTCACACAATCAAAACTATACTAATAATTTGGCTAGTTTTGGCAACTGGACAGATAAATCAGTAAAAATCATAGACATCGAAAAAATTTCGTAAAAATAGATGCCATTATTTTCAACTAGATGTAAAAAATAAGTACTTCTAAATAAATCATCTACAAACTTACTTCTAACAATACCGGCATTCTCTAACGTTCGAAGTTAGATAAAGAAAAGCAGAATTGTTAACACAAAAAAAAAAATTCTGTGTTCTGTGATTGTTAACCTAAGTTTTTGTTGAATTAAAACCCCTTGACGCCGAACGTGCCCGATGGGGCCAGGGAAAAAACGCTGAAGCTATAAAGTTATAATTAGGTACCTAAGTATATCTTATATGTGCTACAAGATTCCGCCCACGATTTCCACCGCGTCAAATTCCACTTTCTTGTGCACATTAATTTAACTATTACTATTTACTTAACTCAAATTACGATCGACATGCAGCTTAAGGTGGCTAACATAAATGTTGGTGATGTTGTATGTATGTGTTAGGCTCAAAGATCGAATTCGCTTATTGTGCGAAAAAACCGCTCACATCACAACGCGTTGTGGTTACTGCCAAAAATCCTCAACATGAGACTCGTGTTGTAGCTCTTCTAAAAACACCCATGACGCGTTGTGATAACTACAGAAAGACCACAAAGCGAAATTCCCGCTGTAGTAATACCAAACGACCACAACGCAATGAAAAAAATCCATGATCATCTGTAATGTGAGTGTCAATAAATGCCTATTCTATTCTATTCTATTCTATTCCATGACCGTTTTTAGCACTAGTTGGTGCAACCATAACACGACGGACAGGTAATTGTCATTTACAATGACTAATTATTGGTGTTTGACTATCTGTTAATTATTAGAAGGTAGAGTTTTCTTGAAACAGTAATATTTTTAAATTATCATTAAAACTAATTATTTAGGTAAATTGTAGAATTTTTATACGTATTTTTTTTTCAAATCAACATAATAATAATTAGGCTACGTATTGTTGAACACAAAATATCAGTCAGTGGAAATCACAATTACCTGTCCGTCGTGTTATTGTTTTGTTTTCATTACGTTGTGGTCGTTTGGTATGATGTCCACGACGCAAATTTCGCTTTGCGGTCTTTCTGTGATTACCACAATGCATCATAGGCGTTTTTAGAAGAGTCACAACACGAATTTCGCCATGTAGATTTTTGGCAGTGACCACAATGCGTTGTGATTGGATTCAATAAGCGATTTCGGTCTTTGATCCTAACATATTTTTTTTATTATGTATATACGACTAGAAAATTACAAATTCGTAGAATTTGTGGAAAAACTAAGAATTCGTGCTCACAAAACTCATGTTTGTATTCTTTTAGAATGCTCACGTTTAGCAACATTCAAAATCCGAACCTTAACCAATTCTGATGCAATCAGGCATATTTTTGCCAACAACATTTTTTGTCTCATGAAAACATTATCTCAAACGATCCGAACAAAATTGGCTCGTTCTAAATTAGCTGAAAGGTGAAATATTTTCCAAATGAAATACGGGCACATTTTGCTTTACGGTAGAAAGGGATTAGGGGAAACAAGGCAACATGAGACGCGCCTCAGAAGGCTGTGGATCATTTAAATCATTTCTCGAGTGTATATTCATATGGGGAGCGATAAATATTCATTAAAGCCGCTCCGGGGGCATAACAGGCTCATGATGAAAATTTTATACTGATCTCAAATTGTTTATTTTGCCTCTGCTGCTTATTTTACTTATTTTGTCTTGAATTTTTGTGAAGAAACGATTGGCAGGTATCTGGAAAGGAAGCTGAGATAAAGAATAAAAACTTATGAAAACAATACTCGTTGAAAAAAAAACCCAGAAGATAGTAATTATGACCATATTTTTTTTTTTATCGATAACAACTTGGCCTTGAACTAGGGTTTCCAGTTGGCTGGGATTGTCCCGGAATGAATAGCATATGTCTCGAATCCCGGAATGGAGAAAATTACCCGGAATTTCCGCATATTACTTTATTCCACAAAATTTTGATTAATAAACCATAAAGAGGTGCTCTTTTCGATAATATTTTTCTATTGCCCATCCAACAGTCTACAGAAACAACTCCAACACCGTTCGTAACCCCAGAAATGTCCAAATCTTTACCGTGGGCGGCTCTACAAGCCCCATCCCCTAGCTTTATCTCGGAATTGACGTCGGCAAATTTGGCAACCCTACCTTTAACTCTCCAGATGATTAAGTAACCATTACGCCAAAGGTAGGAGCACACTGCACCCTAAATCCTCAACCACTGAGGAACTGGCTATCCCACCTCTTAACTGCTGGAACACAAGAATATTAAATTGTTGTTATGGTATCAGTCAACCGATGGTCATTGGGGCGGAAAGGTTCTGGAATGGCGACCGCACACCGGACGACGCTACGTGGGTAGGCCCACGATAAGATGGACCGACGATCTGGTGAAGATCGCGGGAAGCAGCTGGATGCGGGCAGGACCGATCGTCGTGGAGATCCTTGGGGGAGGCCTATACCCAGCAGTGGGTGGGTATCGTGCGGCTGATAATATGATGATGATGATGATGGTAATTATGTAAGATGGAAGGCGGGCTTGAAACAAAGCACGTGCATCAACCAAACCGAGCACAAATGTACCCTACCCTCCTGGGTATCGAATCCGGGTCCGGGGAGGGCGAACCACCAGACTACAGAAGAGGTTATGTCGAATATAAACAAATATGTCAATCTTTGGGATACTTTCCAAGATCTTTTGTAAAGTAATTGACATATGTGTGTATGTGAGAAAAAAGTAATACAACAAATTCCAGTTTTCCCTTTTGTTTTCACTATCTGTTATCGCTTTACATTTAAGCAGGTACAGTGTTCAGTGTTCATACAGAACATTAAAAAGACGAGATGGAAAGTGCTTAGCGAGGTTTGAAATTGGAAACGCGTTCGTCAGCGTCCGGAAATTGTTGGTTCGTCGACTGTTGCTGACGGGTCACGTGAGCTCATTACCTTGTCAGGGAGCGATTGCTCCTCGCGATCTCTTGACACAAGCGCGACGTTGTGCTTCCTAATTGTTTCATACACGCCTTTGGTGTTTATTATTATCAACTTTAATGTATACAGAATGCTTCGTAAACCCGTATTTTTTATTGTATGGAAAACTGCAATGTGACAACCCTAGATGCAAATAAACTATTGTTATCAATCCCTTAAATGGGCAAAAGCAAAACACAATTTAGGTCTAGGGTTGCTACTATGCAGTTTGTCGTAATATTTTTTTTTAAACTGTTGCGGTTTTCATGGTTTATAATAATTTTCCGGGGTTGTATGCATTGTACCCTATCTACCATATTCGGCTTTAGGGTTTTTTTGTAGCATGTTGTATAAAGTTATGCACTACTTCAGTATTTTTTTGTTTTGATGAAGAGTTGTGTGAGCTCATTACTCTGTCACGGGAACTCATTGCTTTTTGCGAGATATCTCGACACAAGCGCATCCTAATGCTACTTTCAGTAGTTTCAAATATCATAATTTCATATTTAACCACGAGGGAAATTTATAGCCGAAAGCCTGCTAAAACGAAATATACGATGCGCTTTGTTAAGATAAATCACAGATTAAGTAATAATCGCACAGCCAATGCTGACGGAATTGAAATTACCAACATTGGTGAAGTCAAACAGAAGTTTTAGTGATCTGCTCCAAAACTCAAAGTCAATATTGAAACTCCATCGGATTCTAATTAAATGGGCAGTTTTGATCAAACTTCAGTCTGAGTTTTATAATAATCTTGCACAGATTTAGTAAGTTCACTTTGACGTTTCTTGATAAATTGTTAAAATTTAGGGGAAAATTAAAATGGATACTTATTTCTTTTAAATAAAAAAAAACACATTTGTATTGGGAGCTACGAGATCAGTAACAAAAATTTTTTTTTTCTGAAATAGGTACAAACTACAAATGTCAAAAATACCTAGATTATGATTGATTAACAGAAGGTATTAAAAATATGAATTATAATAATACATAAAACGTTTTTAAATTTAATATTTTTATACAATACGGTTCGAATCCCGTCCGAGAATTCTACGTTCATTTCGCAATGTTTTTAATACAATTAATTTGGATTCAATGAAATGTTCTTTATTCCGAAGAAGTCGTCTTTTCGATTATTTAGCACCGTGCCTACTTACTTAATTAACGGAGTTTGAAATTTAATTAATCCTTTTGTTGAGTGAATTAGATAAGACATTATGACGAAGTTTTTGGCAAACTGACCCCTCGGCGGCGTGGATTAGAATCGTCTGACCTCAGAACTCTCCGAGGGATTATCAAATTTGGTTTGGTTTAAAGATGTTTGTCGAGAGTTGGATCGCAACAATTAATGGTTTTATGTTATGAGAAGGTCTTGAAATGCGATAATGCTTTGAAGTAACCCTTATGTGGTATTCACACGAGTGACTAAAGCCGCACGCACGACTTTATAAATTGACTGTATAAATTGTAATTCGGCCTAGGCCGCAGGTGACTGAACAAACTTATCTGATCCGGTGGCCAAATCTGGAACTACGTTATTATTGTTACCTAGATTACGCCATCGACTACATAGACGACAGCGACGCCATCACCGATATGTCCCTTCACCTGCGATTAAAGAGTGTAGGTGGCCCTTCAGATCTACTTATAAAATTAAATTATTAGGTACCTCTTAGGCTACTGATAAAATTAAATTTAATTCAATTAAAATTTTGTCTATGTAAGAATGTAGTAAATTCTGTTTCTAGCTATAACGCCTGTCTCTCGTTAAAATTTGTTTTTGCTAAATGCCTTTGTTATATTAGAATTTCCTAGTTAAAACAAGAATTTACTGGAATAGGTATCTATTGTATGTATTTGAATTTTAATTAAAACTAGTTCTAACGGGTGGCGCAAAAGTAAAGACCCTATTTGGTTCAGCTATAACATTTTTTCTAAATTAGAAAACTAGATTTAGGTTTTTTTAAATGTATATTTGTGCCATTAAATTTCGTACCATTAGGATTTAAAGATGATGTCTTTTAAATGGTGACCTCCAGAGTTGATACACATTTGAGCCCTATTTATGACATTTTGCATAACTTGCCGTAACACTTCCTGCGATATGTTCGTTATTTCTTGACGAATGTTTTCTTTTAGAGCTGCGAGAGTCTGTGGCTTGTTCACATACACCCGAGATTTCAAAAAACCCCAAAGAAAGAAGTCTGGACTGGTCAGATCGGGTGATCTTGCAGGCCAAGGCAAATCGCCAAAACGAGAGATAACTCGGCCTGGAAAAGCGTCCCTCACTAAATCCATATTTATTCCACGTTCTTGGGGAGTAAAACGGTCCATGTTTATTTTCAGTGTATTTTATATTTGTTCACTACACAATTTTCAACAACAGAATGACAGAAAATGTCATATAAAAAAATAAAAGTATTTTCTTTAGTGCCAGTACTTTTGCGTCACCCGTTACTTTGACCTAGTAGGTATTAGATAAACTTTTGTAGTGTTGGTTGGGGATGGATCAACCTCATACGAAATAGTTTTAACGAAATCATTTCGTATACATGTTTTGTCTACCTAGTTAAAGCTAGTTCTAACTAATATTATTTTTTGAGCAGCTTTCGTTTGATCATGTTACTATTTTAATTTGCCAGAACAGAATACTGATAATTAAGTAAGTGCGTATGCGTAAAATTTCTACAAGAAATTAAACAAAAAAATATACATTCAAAAGTATTTATTTTTATTATCATAAAAGGCAGTTGGATAGATAAGATATTTTTTTTATGCGCAACGGGATAATGCTTGGCCTTCACCTAACCTGTTGTTAAGTGATGATAAGGCCTGAAGGTGGAAGCGCACTACACCCGGAGTCCTCATCACTGAGGAACTGGAGATCAAGCCCAGCCTCCTAATTCGGTGGATCATGTACTCCACCCCGATCTTGGCCAGGTACTTTGCTGAGTACTTTTGCGAGATCTCTACCCCGGGCAGTTACAAGGGTGTATCATGCCGAGGGAGGAAGGCACCGCGAAGCACCCAGTCGTAGCCTAGATTCTACAGTAGCGGCCCTAAAACCAACCCCTGTGGAACACCACATTCCATGCCGTGTATCCTGAGTTGCCCGTCTGGGGCGGGGAAGGCCACCTCCCTATCTTGCAGATACTGCTCTATTATGCGAGCTAGATAGGAGGGGACTCCGTGATATTTTAAGGCATCCCGGACAACGCTGTAGGGTGGCTATCTCACCTGCCGGAACACAACAATGGCATCAGACTTAGGAATGATGGTGGTAGCTAGCCTGGCAGACTTGAAATAAGGCCTACCACCAACCAAACCGAGTACAAATGTACCCCCTCCTGGAAATCGAACCCGGGACCCCAGCGTCTTACACGAGTGGGTGAACCACTAAACTACAGAGGTGGTTAAAGGATTGTTTAGTAGTAAACCTATTTGTTGAGTGTAAGCAATAATGTGGAATATACACCAGTGACGAAAATCGACTGTGTAAATTACATTCGGCTTAGGCCGCAGGTGACTGAACGAACTTATCTGATGCGGTGGCCAAAACTGGAATAGACTATTTGACTAACTATGGAAAACCATTTTAAATTATTCCTTATTACGTAATAGGCGCACATTGATATTTCAGGAAAAATCAATGTATTTAATAAAAAAAAAACTATGTTAAAGTTTAAAATTTTAAAACCGCGCCAATAACGCGCTGGACACGTGACTTGTTGACGTCACAACTTTACAAGCGACTTGCTAGGCGGTAACTGAAGTCGACCGTGTCAGGTGACTAAAATCGACCCATGTAAATAGCATATTAAGGCAATCGCCATAAATGTGCTTAGATGCTAGGTTCAGTCAGCAAAGCTATGAGCTGAACACCTTAAGGTCCATTTCTAGATTAAGTAGTTTGTATCGTGTTGCATTTACCCAAAAATTACAAAATCATCTTTTGTATTAAAACAATGGAGGCAGATAAAGACACATTTTTAGTTCCATCAAATGTACCATAAAATGTTAAGGTATAAATTTGCTTACTGTACCTAAAATTTACTTTATTACAGAACAGTATGAGTGCCTAAAAGTTCCATTGAATACTTTTCTCGCTCGGGCAATGTTTTAGCCGTAAATCGTCCCATACGTGAACTATTGCTCGTGAAACTGTTGCAGGCAATTTGACTTGATTTATCCTTGGTTTCGGGACGCTAATAACATATAAATCTAATCTGGGTAGCACAGATCCTACTGTGTCTCTTGTGTTTCTCCAGTAATGAATCTGCAACTGTCGTGAGGAATAGACTTTGGTACTCAAACTGTGTGGAAATACACGGGCCTTCAAAAATTAGTACCTACCACACTTTTAAAATTGCAATTTCTCATAACTATGGACGTTAGAGTTTTGAAATAAAAAACGTTTTAGGAAGGTTATCGATTATGAAGTTATTATTTAAATAATTGAATTCTTTTTATATATTCTTAATTGTGTATTTTAGGAACTAAGGCTTTTGTAGTTTTGAAGGCCAGTGTATTTTTGTCAGGGGTTAATATTTTAATTTTATTTCCATTGACATTGAATAACCTATATAATGACAACTAATATTTTCAGAACATTACCAATTCAACTTTTTGGTAAGTATATATATGACTTTGGTTTTGAAAGAATTGTTTGTCATGTTCAGTCAAGTAGTCCAGTCCAGTTCCACGCAGGTCGCGGCCAACAGCTAGCTTAGTAGTATGATTAAGTCGTGTTTAAAATTCTGTTAGGAATGTATTTTATTTACTAATTGCATTCATACTGCTATTTTAAATAGCAAAATTTTAAACTAGAATAATAAAATAACTCATTTATAACTTAAAACTTGTATTTGTCTGAACGGGCATCACGTACAGACAAATACATAACAAAACAGGCTATATCACTGTAGGCTGCTAAGAGATGTCCTAAATGTTAGAGTTTATTAATGAAAATTTATTAAAATATAGTTATTATAATAGTTGTATTGTCGAATTGCTAAATTATTTAAGGAATATGTTTAAATTATTATCAAAGAATAAAACTACAAACGGATGTTATCTCCATTAATTATAACTTTATTAAAACAAATATGAAGGGTGTTGAAATTTCCAAATTTGGGTAAAAAAGTAACTAAAGTATTAATAGTTATGCATTTGACTTTCTATCGACCAACCATTCGTGCATTCGTTCGCTGAAGTATTCGTGGAGAGAAAAAGTAAAGAAATGTAGTCAGTGCTATGCCAGCCGTCGACCAAGAAGGTCAAATGCATAAAGCGTAGTTAGTTTGCGATTAGTACAAGTGTGTAGATTGTAAAATAGATCGTTAGAAGTATTGTGAAGTGCGTAAAATAAAATACGGAAAGACTGCTGTGGTGTTTAATTAAATGAAGAAAGACTATTTCGGTGTTTCATTTGGGTTAGAGTGCATCATAAAATTGTCCAAGCGCAACAAAACAGTTTTTTTAATGCACAACGGGATAGTGCTTGGCCTTTACCTCACTTCACCTCACCTGATGTTAAGAGTCGATAAGGCCGAAGGTGGAAGCCAACTACCTTCTGAAACTGGCTATCTTACTTCTAACGGCCGGTTTTCGAAAAAGGCAAAAATAACTTTTTAGGTACATTGCGGGTTGCGGGAAAATAAAGTAAATATTTTTTTAAGTTTACATACGAAAAGTTTGCGAATCGCTGTCTGCCACATTTGAGAGCAGACTGGAGCAATAACGCTGGACGTCATGAGCACGCGGTACATCGTCGCCGCGGCCAAACATTAAGTAGTGACGACTTAGAATACAATATCTTGGCCAGTGGAAGTACACTTCGGTGATATTACGTCAAATATTTTTTTAGGCATTGTGGGACGATACCTATTGTTAATTTTTTTTTTAATTTTGCGCGCCGCTGCCTGTCTGCTATCTGCTACATTCGGTTCGGAAGCGGACTGTAGCATAACGGTTGGAAGTCACGTGGACTCGATGACATCCAACCAAATATTAAAGTAGTGACGACATAGAAGAAAAGGACTAAAAAAACGATCTACCGCGCAAGTGTCTCGTCTGCATCGCTATCGGCTTCATTTGCTAGATGGACGTGACACATTGCCACATAAGAATAGATATTTGACTTTGTTACTATTTTTTTGGCAAAATAAAAATTTACCAAAGAAAGTAGCAATGTGTTACATCCATCTGTCAAATGAAACCGTGGCCCTACCACTAGTTGATGCAAACTGTTTCCGTTGCCGGATAGGTATACTGCTCACAGTCAATGTGAGTGAAAGAGAGAAAACGATAGTTTACGGTAACGGAAACAGTTTACATCAACTCATGTTAGGGCCACTGATATGCACTGACATGTTTTTTTTTTCTATTTAACTGGACTGGCTGTCTGTATGATTTGACAGCAAAGTTCTTGTGCCTATTTGATTTTGACGTACAATGAAAATGATGAATCTCCAGACTCCAGACTTTAGTACCATGGGTGCGATTGCGTAAGGTAATCGTATTCATTTGACAGTTCATATCGTATTCCATCGACTGCAATTTGTATGGGATGACATATATTATGATACGATATGAACTGTCAAAAGAATACGATTGAATTTACGCAATCGCCTAGCAGGTCCCTCACGCTATGCTCACGCTACGTCCTACAGCGCCAAAATGGCGGAAATCAAATAAGCACAAGAACAGTTTGACAGCAGCCAGTCCAGTGGAATATATAGAGGTCAATGCTGATATGATAGCGATGCTGACAACACTTGCGCGGTCTCACACAGTTTCTTGACAGTGACAGTTCACTTCCGAATCGTGATTGTACGCCGTATTACTGCATTGCGAGACGATACTGCAAATAATTTCGAAATAATAATTTCAAAATTTTACATATTCATTCATTCATATGAAAAATGTAAAGTTTGTGAATCTCTGTTTCCTTTGAAGTCTAGCTCTGCAGCAATAAGGACCGGGCGTCACAGGCATACGGCAACACCACAGCTAAATATTAAGTAGTGACGACGTAGAATTAGTATAAGAACAGTCTCTTGGTCGCGTGCCAGTGGACTTACGGGTTGTTATACTAATTTTAATAAATACTGTGCCGCTTAATTTGGCGGCAGATTAATATTAGAGCTCTTGCAAAGCCTAAACTTCGAGAATTTATTATCATCATAGTCTCTCCATTTGGTAATCTAAATTAGACATTCTTTATTTGTTTCCTTGTCCACAGATTAAATGATGTCAAGTCTTACCTTAAAAAATTTGAGTGCGATGGTGAAGCAGGATCTGTTGGAGCTAGATGGGAACGTTGGAAAAGGAGTGTATATTTACTTGGAAGCTGCAGATGTTAAAAAACGCGCAAGTTTGTTGCATTGGTGAGAACAAGAACTTCAAGAAATACTGTTTAATATACCGGTTGGCTACGTCACGGCGATAGAAGGCATAGATGTATTTGAAGTAGCAATAAAGAAGTAAGATGAATATTTTGCATCTAAGCAAATAAACGGTATGAGAGACACTTATTCAGACAAATGAAACAGGATGAAAACGAGAAGTTTGAAAAATAAAGACAACTGTACTGAGATTATAATATACGATACGCTGCGTATTTTTACGCTGGTTACGGAGTTTAACAATGAAAATTGTCTGTCCACTTCCTTTCAAGATCAAGTAGAATAAGTAACTATGCCGTTTCTGCAATAAATAAACTTGAATTTTTATATAAGGCTAAAGCTAGGGTTTTCTAGGATGACGGTACCGTCATATACGGCCGTAATTTAGCGGCGTAGAACGTTTTCTATGTAAACAATACGGCGCGGTTTTCTGAAGTTACGGTGCCTCCATATTGTTTACATAGACAACATTCAACGCTGCTATATTACGGCCGTAATATGACGGCACCGCTATCCTAGGAAACCCTAGCTTTAGTTCATATGAACACGGCGCCGTGCGGTAATGTAGACGGCATAACACAGTTTAGTATAATCTTGTAAGTTTTTAAAGAAATTTCATGTGAACTTAGCCTTATTGAAGTTTGATAAACTTATTGATAGTGAGGATTTCAGCTAAAAGCGACTAACTAGTGACATCGAATTTGTACTTTTGACTTGTGCACTTTCGTTTGTCTTTTAAAAATTACAAAGACTGTGTCTAGATATAAAATTCAGTAGAGTGGATAATAATTAATCGTTCATTCTTTAAAAAACTTACGAGATTGTGTGCATCTTTATTAGTTAACCGCGAACAAAAGCCTAGAGCACCGCCCTTTCATGAGCGTGTATTTAAAATGCAAATGGTAAGAGGAAATGGCATTTCTAATTGAGGTGGTCTTTGTGGTTAACAATAGGCTTTCAAAATGTTTTATTTTGGCGAGGCTAAAGAATTAGGAAAGCGTTATACTGGATTTTCCATTAAGAGATAAGAGATTAACTGTGGTTTTGGATCGTCATAAAAATTGAATAGGTAATGTTTATGTTAAATAATGATTTCATTTTTTTTAGTAAAATTGCAACTTTTTTAAAAAACTATGTACCTGTTAAACATCATTTTTGCACATTGCCATAGGCTTTTTTCAGTAGGACGACTGATCTGCCCCCTACTTAAATGGCCACTTTTCTATTCGTACGCTAACTTAAAGCTTTAAAATAAGCAATTAAACGATCAAGTCACCCATCGCAAGTTTATGTAAATCACATAAACTTGCAACTTGCATTTATGTAATCATTGTATGGAATTGACAAGCCTACGACACGTCTTTTTAGAGTTTATGGCTTATTTTTAATTTTTAAATTAGCGAACGAATAGAAAAGTGGCCATTTGAGTAGGGGGGGCTGATATTAGATACTACACAATAAATGGCATAATAATAGAAAAGTATCATACTGTTGCGGCTTTCTCAAAATCGTCTACAAAACATCCCTTCTGTCTAATACCATAGACTTTGTCAGTACCATTCAACCGGACAACATGCGACAACATGTGTGACGGGCACGGAACGTGACGGTCACAATATCTGCGCTTTATGACTTCACTACTGTGTCAGGCGCATGCACTGCCAGAACTGGGTAATTTATTGATACTTGATACTATTATAATACTTGTTCAAATGCGACGTACATTTTGTACGGGAAAACTATAATCAACTAGAAATTTTATTTATTGCCAAACGATTCTATTTATTACTGTGATGCCGATACACAGTCACAACATCGGATTCGCATGCAGCAATCTTCTACAATAGGTATTAGAACTAAAAAAAGTAGTTTTTGTAGGTACCTACTCAAATTACAAAAGATTTTTTAACAGTAAGAAAAAGGATCGTTGGCAATTATTTCGAGTTGATTTATCCTTTTTCCGTACAAAATGTATGGGAAAAGTTTATGGCGATTTCTGTTCTTTCTTGAACTCATACCTTAAATGGTCCCCTAGAGTCTTTTTATTTCCACATGAAATACGATCTATAGGCAGGCACACCTTTTTGTTTTTGAGTGGATGCACTTCAGAAATTTCAGAATATCTTAAAAAGTTATGGATGGTCTCCTAGGAACGATTTACTGTAACTAAATAACGGTTAAGGTTACCCTGTCTTACTTAGCGTGCCCGCAGAGTATTTACAGACTTTCTATCGGCCGGCCGATAGTTGGCCTGATAGTTGGTATTGTATGAAGAATCGGCCAATACCAAATCGTTGTAGTGTGCGGGCGCACTTGCATACTTCTTCATACTGATTCCAACTATCGGCCGACAGTTTGGTCTGTAGTTTGCGGGGACTCTTACTGTCCCATCTCAAAAATCCACCTTGTATAGGTAGTAGGTAAGGTACCTGCTTGAAACATACTGAACTGACATAAGAAGTGGAAATTGCTGCATTCCAGATTCCTGGTACTATTATTAGTTACCAATTTAGATAACAATTGATTCAATCTGTGTTGATATTCAGTTTATGTTATAGTACAGCAGCAGTTACTCTAAGTATGTCACGGATCGCGCTCGGTGGCGTGCACTTGGAGCGGCATATGTTCAGCATCGGACGATGATAGGCTGATGATGACTTATATTTAGGTACTTATGTACCTCCTAGAAGTAAAGAAAATAACATAATATAGAGTAATTTAATCCAGAAAAAAATTACTGTTCCCGAGACAGAAAAATAACGGTCCACGAAGATAAAGTCGCTGGCGTGACGGTCGCTAGTCTTTAATAAAGGTCAGACAGGCGGCTGTAGCACTATAATTTCGAATCTAATTTTATTTCATTAGTAGAATTGAGCCCCTGTGTGAGCATCAAAATAATGCGCCAAAGGTTTTCCACGTTGGTAAAGATATGAACACAATGTGTTCATTAAGTTAGCTTTGTTCATTGAACCGCAAGTCAACGAATGATTTGAAAATGGAACGTGTTCGGAAACATTTTGTGGTGGATTTAATGAATGGATGATTTGCTGTTTGTTTACCGAAGGCCTCCAGCTATTCGTGTTTGTTTGTATTTACGAAACATCACGCCGCGTTAGCTTTAATATAGTCGGTACCTTATTATTTTTAGTTGAAAATTAAATTCTTACTATGAATGAAGAGCGAATATGGAAAGTATTTGTGGGTTTTCTCATATTTGTTTTATATACCGGGTGTAACAATACCCTCAACGAAGCCAAGGTCCGTATTTTGCCCATCATCAGGACCAGTTCTGTTTAATATTATTGCTGGGAAACAATTTTAATTTTTGGTGTTAAAATTCATTGCATACATTACCACGCTATGTAACGTGTAAAACAGACCGCGCCTGCGAGTGAATGTAGCTGCGTGCGATCGAATCGAAAGCCAGCGTTTATGTGCGTGCTCTAGAGCCATTGTTTGTTACGAAATACTTAAAATTTAGATAATGTTTCTTGGGACAAAAATTAGGAAATAACGTTAAAATAAGATACCATAAAAAATTGAAAAAAAAATTACTTTGACCTTCAATAACTTCGTAGCTATTGGTTTTCCAGGTATGGTCTAAAAGACAAAAAGGATACTGATGATGGGTGGAATGCGCGGACTTCGGCTTCGTTGAGGGTCTTGTTACACCCGTTATTAGGATATTTAAAAACAGGGCTTAAGAAAAAATCATGTTAAATCATCATCGTTCAATCATCGGATAAAATGAGTTTATATTTATCACAATAATTATAATCATATTGATAGAAGACAAAAATAAGAGGAAATAGGAGCAACAAGTAAACAAATGAAGAAATTTAATGAAATTTTAACGTTAAATTTAAAAAGAATCAACACTAGAATGTGAGTTACAATTTTTCCCTCAAAACCCATCAAAGATTTAATCAATTAGAATTACTAAATCGTAATTCTTCCACCTACAAATAGCAGAAATACCCCAAAGCGGAGTAGTGGTAACCGACAATTTATTTCCTCAAAGCCATATAAAGCGCAGTGTACACAGTTCGGTGCCGCCGCACCCGCGCTCATAAAACGTTGAATATGAAAATTTCCCCACTTTTCAAATAAAAAGCTAAGAGTTCATAAGCGATTACGTCAGAGCGGCTGAAAAATGACTTTTGGAGCGGACGCGCACTCCGCCCGGCCCGCACTCAAGATTAATTGTTTAAAATTGACGTTGAGATCAGCTAATTCGCTACCAAAATGCTTTTGGTTTTTTTTCAAGCTCTCAACTTGCACTTCTGTCACGATTGAGTTGTTTCCACCCGATTTTCGAGACGTTTGTTTTGGGATAATTGCGGTAAAGTTTTATGCAAACTGACCACTTTGATGTTGCGATAGAACGTGTGTGCTGATCTAGATATTAATTATCTAGCTCTAATCTAGCTAGACAATACCCGTGTCAACTTCAGACGCACGCACGACGTCTTACTGGGCTAAAGCTGGGCTACTGCTCAAAATGTATTTAAATAATTTGTTTTTTAAGAATTTTAGGTAGTTTATTCGGTTTTGCGACACGTCATTTTATCCTCAACTAGCTGTTGCCCGCGACTTCGTTCACGTTGTGGTTTTAAAACATAACAATGTTCATATAAAGGGACATTCTTTATTTGAAATTTATCATTATCGTTGTCTAAGTTATCCAACGCCTATTTCACTACCCCGTCTATACTTACTACATGAATTCCTTAAAACACTTACCTATTATAAAGATAACAAAGATGGTACTTATTTAAAAAAAAATGTTTTTAATTTATTAATATAAATTTTTCCTTTTTCTTTAATCGTGCCCATCGATGACCACAACTTCAGAAAACATTTCATGGTATTAATGAATGATTTTTTACTTCGTCAATCACAAACCACAGTCGGCCAAGTGGTCACATCATTACACCTACTGTTATTATACTCATTAATCACCAATAATTACCCATCAGCCTTGTTAGTTCAATAAACAGCTGTATAATAAACAACGACTATCTTACGATATCAGAGTTGATCAAAGTTATTAGGATGTGCATTATGGTGGCGCCACTATCGCATTCTCGCAGCCATTAGTGGTTGCACAAATCATCAATAGATTGGACCATTTGTCATACGTTAATGAAGCGAAACTACGCTAAAGGGATGGTTGTAACAAGTTACATTTCATCAAATGACGTCATAAAAATGATGAATGAATCTGCCTGCCCCCGTATTACAACCTCTTAAAACTTGCCAGTTTTTTGAATGACTATCAATGCGTCTTTTTTATTTGCTATACAGCGAGAAAGAGATGTAACTATATGCAGTCACTGTCTAATGTTGGCTCCCCATGTTGGCCCAAATCATGGCCAATGTACCGTTCGTTGATACTTTTGAAAAAACATCTTTGAAGCATTTGTTACAAAACCGGTAACGATACGATGAATTTGCCAATATTGTGGCCAACGCGTGGAGCCGGCATAAATCTAAGCGTCCATCATTGCACATCACATGGACCAAGGATAGTGGCACACAGCGCACGCATTCAATCGGATTTTAGTGTTCTTTGTATAGGAAGTCCTAGAGGAAGTCACGCAGAATGTGGGAAGTGAAAGTAGTAAGAAAAATACAAAGAAATGTTAGGATAAGTAATATTAATAGTTAATGACATAAAATAAATATATATAAGTATTGGCTGTTGCTTCAAAAGTTCATTTTCTGCATCAGCCGGCAATCGAACGTAATCAGTTTCATTTGGTTCAGGTGATGATGGAGAAACTAAGGTACATTAAAAGGTACGAAAAAAAATCAGCTGTTCCATACAAAAGTACAATCCTACTCCAACGAAATGTATGAAACAGCTGATTTTAAGGTTGGTCCCATAATGAAAGTTGTTCAGTTTGATGGTCTGATCAACCCCACGAGAGGTTTTGTATTAACTAAAAATAACCCTGTATAGTAACACAACCTATTTAGAACACTGATGGTTAAGTATTATGTTTCAGACAATTATCTAGTTTTGTATGCTATTAAAAAAATGGTTACTGTACACAACTACCACGTCGTATTAAATTAAAATAATGGTTTCAGAAGAAATGGAAATAGAACTCGAAATTATGTAGTGCTGAGATTAGCGTTATCATTCAAACGAATAGTTTTCAACTTGAAGTAGGCAGGAGATTTAGTAGTTCATGGAAAAATATTTTAATAAAATTGGGCTACACCATTGCCCGTCACTATTCATTCAAATATAATCAAGCCTGGCTCATATCCTACGCAGAGCCATAATGGATCCTGGTTGTGGCCAAGAGGGATCCCTCCATTAGCTAATCATATCCATCAGTATATTGAAAGGAATACTATTAAATCTTGAAATAAATCCAAGCTAACAATGCCTTTTGCAGATTTTTTGTGCCTTGAATTATGATGGAATATGTTGTTTATTTTCTCCATTTTATATGGAACTGTTTTACTATCATATGACAAGCATGTAAGCGTTTTAGACATTCTTTTTAAAACGGACAACATTAAGTTTATTTTTTTTCAGAAAATAAAACATTTTTTTTCACCAGATAAGTATTTTGAAAATACTACCAAGATCAATGCGAGCATGCCAGGTTTTTCAATTAAAAAATATCTATCGTGCGTTTGGATTTAAAAGGACTACGAATATGTTCAACTTGTTTTGTATTTCATATATAGCAACAACAATCGTGATTTTTTGGACAATATAGAAAGATTCATCAACGTAAAACGTATGCTTTTTTTTTGTGAATCATGAGCATGATGACGTCATTATAGATAAGATTCAAATGAGCAAAAATATTCACCAGCATCACCATAACAGTACATTATAGGAAGATGTTGCCATGATCTCCACACCTGCCCCCCTATTCATCACGATGAAATGCACGGCACACGGTTGGAAAAGTTGTGCTGAGCGATGATCAGAAGATTATCGCATATAAAATTGGCCGGAAGCTTGAGAAAATCTTCCACTTCCGGTCAAAATTTTAAGATCATTTTTATGTCATGTGACATCAGTAAGAGACCCGTGTCATCATTTAGTTTTCAATCGTAGAGAGAGTAAACATAAGTCTGTCAGTTCTGAAATGGCCGGAATACCTTAAACTTATTTTTTTTTGTTTTTTAGTCATTTGAGAACTGAAAGACTTATGTTTACTCTCTCTACGATTGAAAACTAAATGATGACACGGGTCTCTTACTGATGTCACATGACGTAAAAATAATCTTAAAATTTTGACCGGAAGTGGAAGATTTTCTCAAGCTTCCGGCCAATTTTATTTGCGATAATCTTCTGATCCTTGCTCAGCACAACTTATGCGACCGTGTGCCATGCATTTCATCGTGATGTCATATGACGTAGGCAATACTGTCGCGGGCTCACGGACTACAAATATATCAATCCATTGTTCAATTAAAGGAACTTAATTTGTTTTTGACAAGATCGATCATCGTTACAAAAAGCAAGGGAATTTATCATTGGCCGAATTCCGATACAGGTGAACAAATATTCCGAATTCACAGAATGATTTATAAGTTCACGCTTTGAGTTTGACAGTCGCTAACTGTATTATTGATTGTTATTTTCTAACGGGCTCTGGATTTTGGTTTGATCACAGGGTTTATTAGTACCTAAACTACCGTTGGTGTGTATTTTTGTTACAATAGGTCTTTACTAAATAATACTTGAAAAAATTCGACTCGTCGAATTAATTAATTTAAAATATTTCATTTTTATAAACATTACTATTTTATAGTAACTATAACCTAAGCTTAATTATATTTTAACCTAAGCTTAATTATATTTATCTATAACTAAAATTATATTTAATTTAAAATTATATTTATAACCTAAGCTTAATTTGGTAAGAGCATTCGATTCAGAATGCTCTTACCAAATTAAGCTACTAACAATTTGATTATGTAGGTACTTGAAGCTTTTTATTGAACATTTCGATTTAAATCGGTAGTTATCTTTACCTCATCTGATAAAAATGGCAAGTAAAGTTTGCATTTTGCTCGATTTGATGCTCTTTGATGTACAATAGAAGAAAAAGACAACAAAACCATGGTATGTACTTACCCATTCTTTATTTGACTAAAAATCTCTAGACATGATTAACTTATAATGGTGTCTCATACAAAAGATTTCCGCCTATATTTTTACTTATGACCGTGACCTTTTTCCCTAACAGGAAAACCGTCTTAAAATTCCCCAATTCTACAAAGAATGCGCGATCTTGAGAATAGCTTTCGGTACACAAGCCCTTTACTGGTAAGCTACTAGAGACGTAATACAAATCGAGAATAAAAATTCGATTTCCCGGCCAATACGAGTTTGTTTTCCGGCAGATTAAGCCCGTCTAATTCGATTACACATCGATTTTGGTGTTGTTCCTTAAAGCAGTTAGGGGCGGCAATCATAGGAGCTTTCATTCCGATCACGTAATACACATTGCTGGTGCAGCTAAATAAAGGAAATATGCAACTGTCTGTCGGTTTTCAGTCTAAAAACTTAAAGTAAGTATGTAAAAACCAATATATAAAAACACACATTATTTAATTCTACTAGTGAAATATCATATGTTTTGAAATCACAACTTTACAAACGCCATAATTATTCGAAAACTAAAGACTGTGTAATGACAGTAATTTTTAATTGCTTACTGATAATAGTAATATATCCGTATCGCACAGAAAATGTTGATTTGCCGCTAAAGTCTAGTAATAACTATACAATTTGAAATTTCAAAAGTAAGTAGTTATACTTATCATTTTTACAGATTCTCAGAGCTTTGAAGCTCTGAAGTTGCTCTCTTTAAGTGTACAAGTTACCATTAGCCTAATGATAGTGAAGAATAGAAACCGAATGCACTAATTTATTTTTATTCCCGTCACGTTAGACTCAGGCATTACTGCGGGGTAAAATGGAAAATGTATGCAATCCGCCATTTGCAGTGCATGCGGTTTTGCAAGGAATACAACGTAATAAATCGGGCAAAATTTCTCACTATATGGTTGACTAGCTCTAGTCCTCATCATATCTTATCTAAGTACCTACCTATGTAAACAAAGGTTTAGTAAGTTTCTTGGGCCCATTTCTTGTCAGCTGAAAAAGTCTTGAATGGGTGGTAGGAAAATGTGACGATTCAATATTTTTGATTATTTAAACATATTGACTTGTGTAACTCAGTGACAATTTATTAAAATCTCATTATAGTTGTTCAATCATACAACAGGTTGAGTGGCATACGTACTGGTTTCAAGGTGTCGTCATCTCTGAGGCCCGGGTTCGATCCCCGGCCGTGTCAAGTCTCAGGTCTGGGTGCTTATTACTGTCGTTGTCTCCGACCATAAAGGGATACTTTACCTACACTCGTACTATTGAATCAGAGCAAAGTATTGACTTTTACTTTTTTTTAAATTAAATTTTATTATACTTGCACCACCAAAAAATGTGCGAAACATGATTAAAATTTAATTTGTTGGCAAAATGCAGTCAAGGAATTTGCCTGAGCGAGGAATGGTTGTTCGTAAATATTAAAAATATTCTGAGCCCTTGTCATAGGTCAAGTGGGCAAGTCAATAAGGGGAGAGTGGACACATTTAGGCTATTAGGGGCGAGTGGGAAATTATCAATATTTATTTTGATACCGTGCTTGAGAGGAGAACGTTATTTCTAAACAAAGTATCGCATCGTATTATTTATTAAGCGTAAGTATCTTTTTCATAGTAATACATATTTCAAAGAAATCCAACGATCCCTTTCAGACATTTCTTACTTTTGTTCTGGTTTGCAGTTCAAGTGTGTATTTCTATTTTTCTTTTGTGTGATTATTTGTCTACATAAAGTAGTGACACAATTCACAGATAGTACGCAAAGCTTTGACTTGCAAAACAAACTCAATATTCGCCCTAGATTGTACTCTTTGAAACTCTATACCTACCCCATTGAGGGTCGGTTGGGGAGAATCGATGTTATTATGCTTCGCGTCTCACAAAGAAAATGCAACTGTTTTTAATGCTCAACAAGAGTCTAGATTCACCTTACCTTTTTTATTCTCTCTTTTTATTCTTTCTTTTGGGTTCAATATTGATACACACACTCTAACTAAATTGTTGTACAATAATATCGCGCTGGTTTACTGACATATACGGGCTATTTGTTTGGTTTAGGCACAGTCTGTCATTATCTCTAGCATTTTTATCGAATTTCATATTTGTAGAGAACAAATTTAAAATTGATTCATAGTCCAGACAATAAAGGGGAAAGAATGTGCGATCAAGCAACTAAGCAATTCCTTTAGAAAAATTGTTTAGGGTGCTTAGGGAGTGAACATACTAAAAGTTCCTTCGTCTAGGAGACGGGGATTTAAAGTTTAAAGGTTCTTTTAAAAATAATAATCTCAATAACGGTGCGTCGTAGAGAAAAGAGATCTTGTACTTCTTTATTCACTTTGTTCTAATTTCCAAGTATTTATATCCCCCCCGCTCCGGCTCACCTCCTAGACGAGGGGAGTTTTAGTATGTTCGCTCCCTAAACATCCTTAACAAGTTTCTGAAGGAATCGTTTAGTTGCCCGTTCGTACAGTTTACACCCCCTTTTGAGACATTCGTTTATCTTTGTAAGTTTCATGCGAATTACTATGAAAAATAACATACATTTCCCTGACTCCTGCTGGTCAATGTAAATTGCAGTTAATCTGTAAGGAATTCTCACATTCCACAATCTCTCAGATACTCGATCTATTACACAGGTCTACAAAAGAAAAAAAAATTTTTGGTGCTGGCAATCCAGTCATGTAATTTGATGAATGACTTGATACTAAGTTGTACAGAAGTTTTAAAACGTCAAAGCTACGTGTAGTTTTTAAACTACCCGCATCGGAAATAAATTCACTTTTTCTCATGTTTACTGTGTTCGCATTCCGTTAATTTGTGTGATTATGCGATAATATAATTATGTCGTCATCTAGGAGGAGTTGTTTTAACAATCAGAATACAAGTTGTTACATTTGTGGTAAATATGTGGTGGAAAAAAAAAATAAAAACCTATTACATACTTCATAAAAAAGGCGTATTTTGACTATTTTAAGGTCATGATTGAGGACTTGGACCGGCCGTGGGTACCAAAACTTGTGTGCAAATTATGCATTGAACACTTACGACAGCGGACAAGTGGTAAACGAGCACATTTGAAGTTCGGTGCACCTATAATTTGTTAAAGAACCAAAAACAACTTTGATGACTGTTATTTTTGTGAAGTCAAATTGCATAGCATAAATAGAAAAAAAAAAGATATATTATCCTGAATCCTGACTAACCGTTTGCTAGAAGGCCTTTACCATGCTAAGACGATATAATGAGGACAGAACCCTCAGATTCATTGGACACAGAATGATGGTGGTGGTCTCTTCGAATGAACAAGACAAGATAGTAATTTTGAATCATCAGCGGCGCCCGGAGAAGTTAAAAGCTTGTATTTTGATGGGCCTCAAATAAGAACTTTGATGATTTCATAAATTCAATTAATATTTGGAATCAGAGGCTTAGAAATCGTTCGTCAAAGTGGTAAAAAAATTTTTAGGTAATTAAAAGGGGGAAAATTACGTGGAAATTGTTTAAGACCCTTTAGATAACTTTGAAAATCTTAGCTGTAATATAAGCGTAAAAGTGCACTATCTGCTCAGCCATTTGGACAAGTTCCCTGAAAATCTTGGTCCCTACAGCGAAGAACAAGGAGAGTATTTCCATAAGGATCTGAAGTGATGAAAGATAGGCACCAAGGTCGCTGGGATGAGCACATGATGGCAGATTACTGCTGGAGTATCACACGGGATTGTCCCGACAATGAACATTGTAAAAAAAACAGAAAAAGGAGCTTTCTACCCGTAAAATGATGAAATTAAATGTTTAAAATTCGTTTATTTTGTTATTTTAGACATACTTCATATCTCGAAAACTACACGTAGCATTAAAAAAATAAGTATGCAGTTTTAATTCGGGTATCTAATATACTAAAAATCAGTTATAGTTTTGGCGGCACCAAAATCACTGTAGACCTGTGTTATTGAAGTCGAGTTTGATTTACGGATTGTTCTTACTGTCCGTAAGATATTTTTATACATTTTAGGGAAACCTATTGCAAGAATTCTAATAACCAAAAAAATTTTTTAATGCTCATGAAGAGTTTCATTTAGAACATTTTTTACAAGATAAACTTGTTTTTAAACTAGGAATCCCGTAACTGGATTTTAACACGTTTTTAATAGGTTGCTTTCTCGTTTGTTTGTGTGTTTGTTAGTTTGTCCGCAAAGTTTGCGAACGATTTTAAACTAGCTTCCCGATGAGCTAGAGACTTGAAACTTTGAACATAGGTCAGAACTGGAATACAATGCAATATTATGGTGTCATTGAGCTGATCTGATGATGGAACTGGAAGAAGGCCACAGGAACTTAATGATGAAACCATACAACCCCATTGTGATTAGGCTTGTTAGAATCGTCTTGATGAGTACTCTGATGGGAGATAAGGTCCAGGGTCTGATGATGAAGCTGGAAGGCCATGCCAAAGGAACTCAATATTGAAACCGTGTAATCCCATCGAGTTTGAGCTCGTTTGAATCGTCTTGACGAGTACTTTGTTGGTGAATAGTGTCCGAGGATCTGATGATGGAGCCGGAAGAAGGCCATAGGAACTCTATAATAAAACCACGCTACCCCATCGAGTTTGGGCTTGTTTGAATCGTCTTGACGAGGACTTTGTTGGGAAATAGTGTCTAGGGTCTGATGATGGAGCCGAAAGAAGGCCAATGGAACTCTATAATAAAACCATGCAACCCCATCGAGTTTGGGCTCGTTTGAATCGTCTTGACGAGTTCTTTGTTGGGAAATAGTTTCCAGGGTCTGATGATGGAGCCGAAAGAAGGCCAATGGGACTCTGTAATAAAACCATGCAACCCCATCGAGTTTGGGCTCGTTTGAATCGTGTTGACGAGTTCTTTGTTGGGAAATAGTTTCCAGGGTCTGATGATGGAGCAGGAAGAAGGGCACTGGGTCTCTGTAATAAAACCATGCAACGCCATCGAGTTTGGGCTCGTTTGAATCGTTTTGATGAGTGCTCCGATAGGAGATGGTATATTTTTAGTCTTAGCTCGTTATTTTATAAAGAGGTAAAATAGCCAGATTCTCTGTGTGTGAAATTAAAAACTACAGTTTTCCGTCACAGGTGTCGCAGCTAAAACGACGCCGTTTAGTAAGAAGACTAGGTTGTTAATTAAAAGACTGAGCCATTGGTTGTGACAAAGGCATCACATACTACTGTATATTCAGTACTTATTAAACCTCTATCTATTCTATCTACTCTCAAATCAAATCAGACAATCATTTTATTTTCTTGGATTGAAGATAAAAGTTTGTCCGTTAAAGCTGCAAATTGAGACACTAATAGAGTATGAAGTCATTGCATAAAACGGGGTGAATAGACGAAAATTACCATCGAATGGGCAATGTGCCAAAGAATTGAATTTCCTTGTTAAAGACAAGAAAAGTTCAGCCCTGTTCTAATTTGAAATGCATCTTGCATTTTTTGTAAGTACGAAGTAGTTTAACTTAACGATTTACTACAGCATTTAGTAGTCATTATTAATGGAAATAAATAGACTTATATTTTAGTCAATACGTCATATGGTAATAAGATATGACGAAGAAGTGCGATTTCAGCAGTTCAGTAGCTATCGCAATGGTGTCATGAGATGGGTGACCAAAAAAATATTATCACGAGTTCCTCCATGCTTCGGAAATACGAAGACTAACTATTGTAATGAGTGAGAACCAGCAAACAACTGTAAACTTGCGACGTGTGATTAGATCGTCTAATTGCTTATTTTTAAGCTTGAAGTTAGCGAACGGATAGAAAAGTGGCTATTTGAGTAATTCGTTTCCAGAATCGCACCGTAAGCTCAATTCACAATAGAATCCTCTTAATGGTCGATACCTCAATCCGATGGAAAGCCAAATTCCATATAATATTTGCCGTATGCACTCTAGCCTGAAACTAAATGCATTAATAATTACCTACCGCTTTTGTCCCCTTCCATTAGTACGTCACACTGCCATTACGTGGAGATGAATGACCCGCCATTCAACCGCTAATGCGCTGTTTACTTTTTTTAAAATTGACGTCGAAAGGATGAACAGTATAAGGTTTTGACTTTTTTTATTGCGAGTGGAGAGATTGGATGACGCTTTCGTATGTTTAATCTGGGTTTTGGTTTTACGCCGTTTTTTTTCAATATAGTGGTACAATAAACCGCCATTCAACCGCTAATGCGCTGTTTACTTTTTTAAGCTTGACGTCGAAGGGATGAACGGTACAAGGTTTTGATTTTTTTATTCCGAGCGCAGAGATTGGATGACACTTTCGTTTGTTTAATCTGGGTTTTGCTTTTCCGCCGTTTTTTTTTCAATAAAGTGGTACAATGACCCGCCATTCAACCGCTAATGCGCTGTTTACTTTTTTTAAATTGACGTCGAAAGGATGAACGGTTTTAGGTTTTGACTTTTTTTATTGCGAGCGCAGAGTTTGGATGATGCTTTCGTTTGTTTAAGTGTTCAGGTGTGGCTTTTGGTTTCCCGTCTTTTTTTAAATATAAGTGGTACAATGACCCGCCATTTAACCGCTAATGCGCTCGTAGAAAGGATAAACGGTTTAGCGTGCCCGCAGACTACAGATAGTTGGTTTTGTATGAAGTTGGTTTTGTATGAAAAATCGGCCGATACCAAATCGTTGTACTGTGCGCACTTGCATACTTCTTCATACTAATTCCAACTATCGGCTGACAGTTTGGTCTGTAGTCTGTTCTGCCCTCCTTATTGCAAACGCAGTACTTGCAAAATGGCGGTTTGGAGATAAACGCGGGAAACATATTTTTTGATATCTAGGCAACAAGAATATGTTATATTATTATATCATTTATAGTATACCTAAAAATTAAGAAAAAAATCAAGCTTTCTATTGACATATTTTTTCTTTTACTTTAAGGATGTCATCTAAATAAAATGCGGAATACTGCATTTTTACCTACCATTTTGGAATTGTGGGCATTACAGCTTCACTAAAACCAAATGCAGTATCTATGTTTATTACTGCAAAATTACCTAGCATATGTTCAAAACTGCGTTTTTAATTAGCAATAATGTGCTATTTTCATGCATTATACTAGTTAAAAGTGTCGGCTTCAGATGTTTAAGTAGCTAAGAAACGAAATAAAACAAAGGTTTGGTAGTGAAGTAGTGTTCCCAACAGGAACTGGAGCGGGTACAACGGGTATTTGACATGATTTTCGTCTTATTCATGTTCATTCTGAGACCCACTCTTTGGAAAGCACTACAAAGACTTCGAGCATTGTGTTCAGGTCTTCCAAGGTCTCAGCCATATAAACTATGTCATCGGCAAAACGAAGGTGTGTAGGGATTGGCCATTAATGTTGATGCCGAGTCCTTTCTAGTCTAAGAGATAAAAGATTTCCTCCAAAGCAGCTGCGATCAGTTTCAGAGAAATAACGTCTCCCTGTCTCACACCTAGCTGCAGTTGGATGGGATTTGTTAAAATTAATTAATTAGAAAACAAACAAAACAAATTGATTAAAATTAATTAGAAAACAAGAACTAGCTACTAAATTTACCACCAGTTCACAAGAGAAAGAACTGGCGGAAGAAAACTCAGAGAGGTTGTCTCGACCTCCCTTTTAATCCCTATTTACAAAACGAACTAACTTTATCTTTAGGTCCTGCAGTGTGTGATTTAGGACGGGATTTTAGTTGATGAATTATGGGGTCCCAAGCTGGTGGTACCCTCCAACCATCTTTTCTATTAAGGATATTTGTTGATTTATTTCATTCATATTAGTAGCATTCTGGGAATGAGTCTTTGTTTTTTGGCAAGGATTTGTGGTTTATCAAATCAAATGTATGGTTGAGTTCTTTTGAGTTCACACACTGCAGACTTTTTGACGCGCTTATTCTTCATGTCAGCTACATGTTTTTATCGCGCGTCCCAATACGTTTGCCCGATGATGTGAGAGCCCACTGTCGCAATCTAGGTTGTAGACGCCTGCATCTTGAAAGGGGATGTTGCACTTCAGCACATAAGAATTGGTTTACGTTCCTCGGCGGCTTGAAGTAGGTCTTCATAGACGCATGCTTCAGAATACTTCCAATCTTGTCAGTGACACCTTTAATGTAAGGTAGAATGACAGGTCATCGTTCTACTGTGGCTGGCTTGATACGGTTTCTGTGATGGAGGCATGGTATGGTACTAGCAGTTTATTACTTCGCAGTACGTGCTTTACATGATGAAGCTCAGCTGTCAGGTGTTGGTGGTCACAGATCCCGCGTGCACTCTGAAAGAAAGATTTCCCTACGGTAGCTACCTGTAAAGGATGCTGGTGGGATTCACCATTGAGATCACCATCTGTATGTGTTGCTTTTCGATACACAATGTGGCCCAAGGTTTGATCAGAATTCCTGATGATAAGAATGTCTAGGAAGGCTAGTTTACTATCTGCCTCTAACTCCATAGTGAAATGAATGTGCGACCTACACCAGAACTAGATACTTAAATTAAAAAACTTACCAAAACCACTGGAACATTAAATTAAGAAATTATAAGAACCACGACGTGGCTTAGGCACACACGTGTTCCGTCCGCGAATGACGTTTCTGTCTGATTTGCTAGCGTGAAACGCAGCACTGTACCTTGCGGCTTCGGTCTGTGCGTAGGTAGCATAGTGTGTGATAAGTTACCTTACTACTCGCAAATGCAGCACTGTAGAATACTGCATTAAGTCTTAGCAAAGTAATAGTAGCTTTTCGTTATACTCCATGCACTCAAACGCAGTATTGTGGAATACTGCGTTTGGCTTTAGTTTCTATTCCTAGCAAAGAATGATGTGCTAAATGAAACTACAGTAAACGTATCAAGTTCCGCACAACATTTTAGTACATGCTGAATGCTGCAGATCTTGTTAGCATAAGCAATACTTTTGTGCAAGTACTGTGTTTTGCGTTAAATAAAAAACATAGTTATAATAAAAAAAAACATAAAAAATATTTTTTTATGTATAGCTTAAACCCATGAGATGCCATTTTTGCAAAAAAGTGAAAATCCCAAAAGTGTCGATTACTGCAAGTGCAATTAGCAGGGCAGTGTTATTAAAGTGGGTTGATAGGTTATGCAAATATGCTGTTAACACTCAATAGGTACCTATCTTATGTATAAAAGGTAGACTCTTGACACGATGAAAGTTGACGGATGTGATTAGCACGGAATAATAACTAATAAGCATAAATTGAGTAGGTACGCAAAATTCTTTTCGATTTAGACTTAAATGTTTGCTAACGTCCACTGAAGTATAATTTGAAAATTGTGTTATGATGTTACTTATGTTTATTCTGTGAAATAATAAATTACACTATGTGTGCGTTCACACTCTTTAAGGCTCGTTAAATTGACGCGCATTCGTGAGATACAAGAACTATGATGTTTTTGAGGTTTCAATAACAGTCATTATTTTACCATGATCGCTAATTTTTTTTTCACAAAATGGCTCCAGGCAGATCCTTTCTCTCGTGTTCCAAAACAGTCTGACAACGGTAACTGAGAGCACTGATTGACTGGCGCGAAATGTTTCTGTCGTGACGCCGCCGCCAGCTCTTGGGAAGAATTTATCGCACTTAAAAATTTATTTCGAAATTCACTCTGTGTTTTAAGGTATTATTCGCAGTAACACTTCTAGGACATTTTTGACTGTGACTTAATATACTTTTAACAGAAACAAAGGATTAAAGTTTAATTTAATACTTTATAAGTTATAACCTACCATTGCGCAACCGAGGAGCTCGCAGTGGTTTAGCGCCTGGCCCAGCGATTGCGGGGATCATGGGATGGATGACCAAAAATTTACTATCTCGAGCTCCTCCGTGCTTCGGAAGGCACGTTAAGCCGTTGGTCCAATCCACATTGGGCCCGCGTGGTGGGTTATGGCCCATCCTCCTTACCATGAAACCATAAGGAAGGCCTGTGCCCCAGCAGTGGGGACATTAAAAATGGCTGATGGGTGAAGTTATAACCTCAACAAGTATAGACAATCGTAGAGCACGTGAAAAGTTTGGGATATTAAAACTGATACTGTCACTTTTGTTTGCAGAAAAACATCAGTTTTGAAATAAGTTCTAATACCTACCAATAGTCCACGTCTAGAATAAGGATTTATCGTCGCCAGTCACACTGCATTTGATGCTTTGCATTAAGTAAATATTTTTAGGATGTGGGTAACATATTTGTATTATATTAATTCACTACATTCCATTACCTATTGAACAACAGTACCTACGCATAATGTTCTTCCTAAACACTCATTGTACACGTTAAAACAGTTGCAGACTAACGTAACCTAATCCACCCCATGAGGCGAATGGATCCGAGACCATTTCTGACATACTTTAGCCTATGCTTCGGTAACATAATGGTGAGGTGAATGGGCACAATAGCCCACACGAGAGTTGTAATTAGGTTTTGAAAGCCTTTATAGCGCTGTTACCTCAATATGTTTAATACCAATCTAAAGTAATAGCTGAACTTGTTACAATTTGATAATGGTGTTTAAAAATTCAAGTTACAATTATTAATTATTAATTACCTATTTGAACTTGTAGATTCCCCCCAAAGAAAAAAGGGCTAGGTTTTAAATCACCCCATTTTCACAGGTTAGCCGTTATATTTTTTATTTGCTTGTTACTGATCTAACTTAACCAACTCTGATGTATATTATAGGGGGCCAGTTAATACTAAACTTAAAAAGATTAGGTAAATTATGTGATTCGTGAAAGGTGTAGTCTGAAAGATGATATAGTGACAAGAATTGAGAAAGGAATGCTCCGGTGCTTTATTTATTTATTTATATTTATATACTCTTTATTGTATACATACACACAGAACAAATAAAAAGAAATAAACTTAAAGGATATAATACAAATGGCGGCCTTATCACTAAAAAGCGATTTCTTCCAGGCAACCTTGGGATGGACAGGAATAAAAATAAATGCGATGGGGTAGCTGGGAGTGTGCAAAATTACAATAAAATACCAATAATAATCCTACTAAACTTGAATACCTACACAAATATACCTAATATAATAAAATTTATATATACCTTTTCATATACCTACATACCAAAATATAATAAACCTACATAAACTTATATAATATACCTACAGTGCGAAGAGAAAGAAATTAATAAACTTAAATCCAGTAGTAATCTAGGAAAAAAAAATAAGATAATAATAACCTAAAAAGCAAGATAGTGCTCTTTGACAAGTTTTTTAAAAGTGTGGTGAGATTGAGCAGTCCTTATCGTCACCGGCAAAGCATTCCATAGACGAGCAGCCTGTACTGAAAAGGACCGATCGTAGAACACAGTAGAATGCATTGGCATTTCCAGTAGCAAGTTTTCTGATGACCTTAAGGAACGGGAATGGGAGTCTTTTGCAAATTTGAAACGATCTTTAAGATAAGAAGGGGTGATGGGATTAAAGAGAATATTATACAATAAGGAAAGAATGTGCATATTCCGGCGAAGGCGAATAGGCAACCACTTGAGCTTCGTACGAAATTCGGAGATATGGTCGTATTTGCGAAGTCCAAATACAAATCTGATGCAGAAGTTTTGAAGTCGCTCAAGTTTATTTAGTTGCTCTTCAGTGAGATCGAGATAGCTAACATCAGCATAGTCAAGTATGGGCAACAACAAGGACTGTGCTAGCGAAATCTTGGTGGCAGTTGGCAAGAAGTTTCTGAGCCTACGCAAAGAACCGGCGGCAGCAAAAAGTTTTCGGCTCACTTCCTGTAGTTGCACGCACCAACTCAAGTTGCGGTCGAAGTATACGCCCAGGTTCCTAACCTGGTCACTGAGCTGTAGATTTGTTCCGTTGAAAGTGACAGGTGGCAATAGGGAAAAGTCGACTTTAGATCTTAACCTAGTGCTTCCAATTATGAGTACTTGTGTTTTGGCAGGATTGACCTTTAATCCATGTGCTTTACTCCATTCACAGATTTTTGCCAGGTCAGTGTTCATGTTATCAATGGCTATGGAGATGTCATTTACGGTGGCCTGAGTGTAAATTTGCAAATCATCTGCATATAGGTGGTAGGAAGAAATTAATTGATTGGAAATAGAGTTGATAAATATAGCAAAAAGAAGAGGAGATAGAACGCCACCCTGCGGCACCCCGGCAGTGGTGTTGCACCAGGAAGAGAAGGAATTTTCCGTGCGAATCCGCTGCCGGCGATTAAACAGGTAACTTCGAAACCATTCAACAACTGATGGAGATATGTTAATAGAGCGAAGAGTCTCAAGCAGGACGTCAAAGTCAACAGTATTGAAGGCATTGCTGAAATCGAGCAGCGATAGAATAGTGAGTTTTCCAGCCTCCATTCCGGACCTTATGTCGTCAGTGATGTTGATAAGTGCTGTAGTAGTGCTATGGCCAGGACGGAAACCGGATTGATAGGAGTTCATTAGTTTGTTCTTACAAAGGAATAGGTTTAGTTGATTGTGAACAAGACGTTCTAGGACTTTGGATAGGAAAGGAAGTATGGAAATCGGACGATAATCAGAGAAGGATGATGGTTTCGATTTTTTAGGGAGTGGGGTAAGCTGAGCATCTTTCCACATCGGCGGAAAGACGCCACTAGACAAGGAGTAATTCAGGATGTGCGTAAGGAAAGGAAGGATTTCGTCAAGGATAAGCACTATCATTTTCCTGCTAACACAGTCGCTACCAACTGCATTAGACGTAACAGACAAAACGCTCTTTTTAACATCACATTCAGTAAGTTGATTAAAAGAGAAAGATTCATGATTGGGACGGGAAAGTGATGAAAGAGTTTGTAAGGTATTATTTTTTGCAATCACATCAAACTGTGGCGAAGAAGAGAAATGTTGATTTAATGAATTGATGTTAATATTCCTTGAAATAGCAGCTTGTTGCGTTTTCCCGATCCCCATTGAGTTTAAAAATTTCCAGACTTTAGCTGGGTCTCCATTTTCGACGGAATTATGAAAGAAGTGGCGTTGTGCTTTCCTACACACCTTATGGCAGTGATTACGGATTTCAACAAATTTTTCCCAATTTGAATTGGTGGGTTTACATTTATATTTTGTTTTGGCAACTGCTTTACGATGTACCAGTAATTTCATATCATCGGTAAGCCACGGGGAAGGTTGATGTTTCATTTTGACGCTACGCACCGGGGCGTGCAGATCATATAGTTCGATGAGTTTAGTAACGAAAAAATTAAGCTTATCGTCTACATTCTCCAGCTCCACAAGTGAGCTCCAATCTATAGCCCTGGCATCACTGCGAAGACTATCGATGTCAATACCACCAAAATTACGCTGTTTCAGTACTCGAAGCTTTTCCTTGGGTGGACGAACTTTGTATGAAATGAAAATAAGATCATGGTAGGAAAAACCATCAGCCGAACATTGC
The DNA here is from genome assembly GCA_928269145.1 of Agriphila tristella. Lineage (NCBI taxonomy): Eukaryota > Metazoa > Arthropoda > Insecta > Lepidoptera > Crambidae > Agriphila > Agriphila tristella. The sequence goes on along the minus strand of OV743436.1, from coordinate 19,347,482 downwards.
CCATGCTTGACAATGCGGTCAAGGGAGCTAACAAAAACAAGATCAAGAAGGGAAGGGGTGCAGTTAGGAAAGTGGTGGGTAGCATTTAAAGGCGGAAGAAATAGATTATTAGATTGAATTAGAGAGAGAAGAGATGAACAACGGGAGTCTTTCTTAAGAAGACAAGTATTAAAGTCACCCATTATGATTGTTTGACTGTAAAGAGGGACAAACTTTTGCAAAAGATTTTCAAAGGAGGAGAAAAAGTCAACACGTGATGACGGGCTATAGTAAACACCGAGTAGGATCTGTGTATGATGTAGTGTCACTTCTAATAGAAGATGTTCACCGGCATTGGTCACTTAGAGAGAATGAATGAAAGGCGAATCACGAAAGAGATATATTGTGCGAATGTGGAAGGAACGATTGCACAAGGGCGTCTCCCAAAAAAACCTACGCGGACCAAATAGAGGTTATTATAAAAAAGGCTGGTTGGTGTACGCAGTGACAAAAACCGCAGGGCATGTATGAAAAGATTGATGGATGTGAATGAAGCGAAAGAAGTGTGCAAGGATCGTAGCAGGTGGCGATCCATAGTCTCTGACTACCCCCACGGGAAGCAGGCGTGTGTGTATGTATGTATGTAAATTAAATCTAAACATATAAAAGAAGAAACTGACTGAGTGACTGACTTATCAACGATGAGCCGTTTTTACGTGATTAGGCGGGTCTCCATCAAGCAAACAACCTCGTGTGAGGCTTAGCTGCCCCATGTGGTAAAGGTCCAGCCTTGAGCAAGGCAGCGTGCTTGGTGAGTATCCGTCTAATCACGTTAAACGACTGATCGAATTTTGATGAAATAAAACATAGATCAATACTTAAATTCTGATTAAAAGTTCTCTAAGGATTTTCATGGATGCCCAGCACGCGGATGAAGTCACGGTAACTAGTTAGTTATAATTGTATTCGTTCGAAAGCAAATGCTAAAGCTTTAATAAAAATCAAGACACTTTTTATCTGTCTTCAAGTGAACCGTTTAAAGTATTAAGAATGCAATAAGCAAAGCGACCGGGTAAGGATTTGTAAATATGCAAAGTGTCCAAGCAAAACTAATTTGTTTTTCTTGGGATAAAATTAAAAAGTATGACAAGGGATACAAATTGCTTCGCCCTCAATTTGTGTCCGGACTGTAGCGTTTGTTTTTTATAAAGGCTCATTTATTATGGAAACCACGAGATATTACGCTTTATGAAATTTTACGATTTCACCACGATTAAGCTGATGACCCTTACTCCTTGGATGTAATAATGAGCTACGCAATACAGACTTCTTTCCGTTGTTATTCCGTTATGGGGGGAATGTTAATATTTTTGGCTTAAGTACATTGCGGGAGTTTCTCCTAATGGTGAATTTCAAGTAAGTACGGTAGGTTGAATGGTTTTCGGGGTGGGGAGGAATGTTTAATTATTTCTAATGGTAAAATGTGAGAAATTATGGTAACCATATTCTGCTACGCAATAATTAAATTGAAATTGAGTATTTGAACCGTCAATAACCCAGTTTTGTTTGTAAAATATAGGTTTTTTTATTATTTTCTTAATAACATAAATTATTAATTGAAAATTTTTGATTTTAGGCATTCACAATGCTATTTATAATTTAATTATATTAATTCTCTTAGCATAAATAATTTTTCAAGTTTAGTCATTTACAAGTTGCAATAAAAATTGCTGAATTTATCATAATTTAGTATTTTTTTTACTAATAATCTGCCCTTAATCTACAATCGAAAGCGTATTTTTGTAGTAAAGGTGAATAACAGTAGCTGTAAGTCGTGTGGTTTACGTACGTAAAGCTGATTGTTAGTTCTATAGAAACAGTGTTCATATTCCTTAACGATGTGAGGTTCCTCCAAAATATATTGGGATTAATATTTGGTTATTGTTGGTGGTCTTCCTAGAGATAAACAAATAACCAAAAATAGAAATAATAGCCATCCACATGGGTAGAACCTTGAATATCCATAAAGGTGGGCGTCCACTGCATCGGAGCGGACGGAGCGGACGGGTTTGTTGCTTTGTATGGATTTCTATGACACTGCGTGCACTGCAGCAATCGAAATTTCCGCTCCATAGAAATACATACAAAGTGACAAATGCCGATGCTCCGTCCGCGCCGTATCTCCGATTTCGAATCGGAGATGGATACCCAAGATGGATACTATTGCAAATCGAAATAATATTGAGAATAAAAGAAATCTTAACGACTTTTGGTAATTTAATAAAGTCTAAAACTAAGAAGTACCGAAATCATATTATTTCGAAATTGAATATAAAATTTATTTGAAATCATTAAATAGCGATACTAAATTATCGATACGAATTATAATAAGCCCTAGTCCAGTAGGACCACGAGTAATAGGGAAAATCGGTAGGTCCACGGGCACGTAAGGTTTTATTTAATAATATTATTGAAGCAAAATGATTCGATTTATTTCAATTTATCGAAAATATAAATTAATCGATTACAGGGTTCACACTAGCGTGGTGGAAAAGTCCAGTGGGTAGACGGGTCGTGAAGGGGCTATGTATACGAGCAACATTTGAACAATTCATGGGCAATAGTATCCATTTTGGGAATTTTATTTTTTTATTGAACTGTTAAAGGGTGTTTTCTCCATCATCTCGATAGCAAATTTACAGGAAATATTTACCCCTTTTATTTCCCTTTTATGGAGGCGCAAGCAATAACGCTTTAAGCGTTTAATTATGGTAACTGTTTTGTTAATTAAATCAAACAAATACTAGTTGAAAGCTCATTAAATGTACTTTCAATGGATATCAACATTTATTTACACAATAGAACGTTAGCTAGTAATAGCAGGCCCCTATTTCACCAAATTGACATTTGTCAGCGACATATGTCGGCAATTTTTACACTCTTTTTTACTTGAATAAGGGACAGTTATGTTGTGAACCAGTGATTAATTTTTACAAGTCGACAATTGTCACGCAAACTTGACTCAGCTCCAATCTCATGTAGAGAATCACTGACAAATCTACAAATATGTCGACTTGTAAAAAAATTCCCTGTTTCACAACACACTTGTCCTTAGTTAAAGTAACGACAATTGTAAAATTAACCGACATATGTCACTGACAAATGTAGAATTGAAATAGGGCCTTGGTGGTCAAGTCTAAACTTACTTTAAAAGAGGTGCGATTTTTCTGACGTTGAGTGTAATACGCTTATAAGATGCTAGTTAATAAAAAAGTTTCCAAATAAAAACAACACATGCAAAAATGTACTGCAAGTTCTGGTAAGATATTTATTCGTCCCCTAACGCCCTGCTTCACCATAAATCTGGCTTGTCTTGAATATAGTTTGCATTATTATGCAAAGTCAAGTGCCGAGACAGCGGTGTGTGAATAAGCAACCAGGATGTTTTCAGGACAGTCTACTTTTCAGGTTCTGTGACATATGACGTCACTGTATGGTACGTTTAGATTGGTTGGTGTTGAGAGTGTATTTCTATAATTTACTCTGAGGAATATAGATATATGGTTCAGAAACATAAAACGGCACTCGTATGTATATGTTTCTTTATTTTTACAGCTCATATTAGTAAATACAATACGAGAATCGATTTCCTGGTTTTTGTTGTATAAAATACTAAAATTATGGTATTTTTCCGTATGCAAAAGGCCGTTTGTCACGCCTTCACGTTGTAACAACGCAACCGATCATTATGATGCATACATGTTGTCAGAAGTACAAAAAAGACATAGGGTACCTTTTATCCCAAAAACCACTGTTCCCGAGGGATAGATAATAACTGACCACGCAGACGAAGTCGCGGGCGGTTGCTTGTTAAATAATAAAACATTAGAAATTAAACTTGTATTGTATTACGAGGTGGTTAAATCAAACAATCATTATTTACCTACATTACAAAATAATATATTTTGTTTAAGACACGAACAAAGAGATAGGTAACATAAAGACTACGGTTATCATTACGGTTATAATTTTGGACTCAAATAACTGTTTACTTATTTCGTACTTTTCAGAACGCGATATTTTCCAGAGTTGGGTTATAGTTTTAAACGTGTTTTTTTACATTCCAAATGCTATAATATTTTGTATACCTACCTAAGTTATATTTTATAGTGAAAAAAAAACCAACTTCTCTTTAGTTATATACTCTATTGGGAATCGAATCCGTGATCTTTTGCAATCCTAAACATAAACAAGTTGTTAAATAAAAAACTTATTGAAGACTTCATGACTTGTTCCATCACGGTTTAAAAAGTTATACGGCTCCTACAATTAGAGTTAGTACAAAGATGTTGTACCGTCGCTACTCACTGAAAACCTGAAAAGTTGTAAAGGCGGTAAAAACTCGTTACGCGAAATCGGCCACTAAAACTCCTGAAGCGAAAATTCTATCCAACTTCAATTTACTTTTATTGTTCTTACTCTTCGTATTCTTCGAAGCAAAAAGTTTTTTTTCTTGCGTTTTACAAGCCATCTAAGCATTTTTTATACTTGTTCAAACAAACAAAACGTCAAATTTCACGTTTGAATTTCCCCGCTTCATTGTATCAAAGGAAATGGGGGGAATCTCGTTACAGTAATGTAAATAATCTTTATTTGAAATTCTGTCTTTACACTCCTTCTTAATTTCATTCGAGTGTCGATTGTTATCGTTCTCGTGTTGTTATGAATCAAATTATTTTAGGACATTTCGAGCATTGTGGTTGTGGACATGTCTTCTTTTTTGTTCGTGATCGTTTTTGTTGGAAGATTTGAATGAGAAATGAAGACTGGTAAAGGGAAAATTCAGAACCTCGATGGCGCTGTAGCAAAAAATATATATCTCGAGCTCCTTCGTGCTTCGGAAAGCACCTTAAGACGTTTTACTGACCGAAAGTGACGCCGTAGTGAGTTTTATTTAAGATTGTAATTCTAATACACAGTTTTAATAAAACTTCTCGTAGAATTTTAATGGCCCATAGTCTAGTATTTTTGGATGGTATCATTACATTCCGTCGTAGTTACTGCTAGAAATAGATTTAGAGCAAAGTCATTTTAGCAAAACTGCTAAAAGTGGCAAGTTTTGACACATTTGCTATACTATACTAAACTATGAGCCCTATAAATGCTACGAAAAGTTTTATTAAATCTTTTTCTATTAACAACTTATGAAATAAAAACCTCTTGTCGTATTTATAGCGTGCACCAATGTAATTGATTAGTAATAAAGTCATCTTAAGATACAATGGTCGTTTCAGTTCTCGATATGGCGACCCTGCCAGGAAGGCGCCACTTTCAGTGGGGTATTCGCTTCAAGGTGTCGTACTACCTACTACTAGCGCCGCCAATACATTAATTTATTTTTATTACTCGTAAACCAAGTCAATATAAAAAAAAACTAAGATCATGCCCTCTCAAATTTATCTCTAAATTGTTTTGAATTAATCTTCAACGATCTTCATTCTTTCTGTAAGTTTTAAAATCCAGTTTACTCAAAGTGGCCGCTTTTGGCTAAAACGGATTTTAAAATTTGCAAAAAAAATTAAAACTGTTGAAGAGTTATTGTGAGAGAGATATAAGTGAAAAAAATATTGACGTAGTTTACGAGAAGTTACTTAATAAAAATAAATGTATGTATAGGTAAGTTGGTCCCAGGTGCATTTACAGTCTTTCACACCTACCAATTCACATTTAGCCCGCGTGCTGAGTTATTCCTTAGGAAGATTAGGAATAAGTTCCTAATCCATAAGGAAGGTCAGTGCCTCAGCAATAGGGACATTAAAAAAAAGTGATGATAATAGAAATATTTTAACTTATTTTCACACTACGTTTATGTTAGTTTCAATAAGCAACCCAAAAAGTTATTCTTTTATATGAGTATCATGAACTTTTTTGTTTTCTGCAGGGTAAGGTTTGTTTTTTAACTTTCTTACTTCTTACAAACTCTCGTAATGTTTTCTTACAAGGTTAAGTGGTTACAAATTCCACATAGAAGGTAAACAAAGATGACTGTTTTGACCATTTGTTTACATTTTTTTGACAAACAGACTGGAAAGCACAAAGGTTGTACTTTCTGAGATAGGTAGGTAGGTACAGTTTCAAACTGTTAAACCAATGGACTGATCGGGCTGAAAGTTTTGCATCTAGATAATTCTTAGCTCCCGCCCGCGACTTCGTCTGCGTGGAAATTCGGAGAATTCCTAGGGAACCTTTGATCGGGATAAAAAGTATCCTTTGTTTTAATCTAGGCTATGGATTATCTATGTGCCAAATTTCATCTAAATCCGTTCAGTTGTTTAACGTGAATGAATAACAAAACATCCAAACATCTAAACATCCTAACATCGTAAAGGATTATGCCGATTTTTCTATACAAGCTAGGCCATGATGCGCTTTGATGAAATTACCAATATACTATAGTAATTTTATACTGATTGCGTGGGAAGAATGTCATTAAAATATAATGCGGGAGAAAAGAGAAATTTCAATCTCAAGGAGCTGTTTACAGTTATAATTGTTTGACATTTTCCTATTATATGACATTTCAAAGTCAAAGTCAATGAGATATGAATGGTTAATGCGCATCATGGCCCAGAATCCGGCATGATCCTTTTTTTTTTCCATCAGCCATTTTTGATGTCCCCACTGCTGGGGCCTTCCTTATGGGTGGTAAGGAGGATGGGCCATAACCCACCACGCGGACCCAATGCGGATTGGTGGGTGTTAACGACTGCAAATGCAGCCGGGACCAACGGCTTAACGTGCCTTCAGAAGCACGGAGGAGCTCGAGATAATAAACTTTTGGTCACCCATCCCATGACCGACCCTTGCGAACGTTGCTTAACTTCCGCATTCGCTGGGCCAGGCGCTAAACCACTGCGCCACCGAGCTCCTCGTGATGATGATCCTTTACAGTTACAATATTAGTAGGATTTTTTTTATGTTCAACGGGATACTGCTTGGTCTTCACCTCACCTGATGTTAAGTGACGATAAGGCCGAAGGTGGAAGCTTAACTTCACCCGGAATCCTCACCACTGAGGAACTGGCTATCTTACCTCTAACTGCCGGTCTAATCACAACAATTTTCTAATAGGGATGACGACTAATGAATAAAATAACAAAATACTAATAAAAATCGTAAACATATTGAACTTTTAGAGTAGCTTGTATACTTCTTGGTTTTATACATTTCGTATTATTTGTTTTATAACCCTTCAAAGTTGGGCGGACAAGTCCATTTAAAAAGTATAAAATGTATTAAAATAAATAATACCTTTAATTAATCCGTAAAATTTATAGCAAATTTGTCTAAGAAACCATTTTGATAAACACAATATTTAATATAGCTGCCGAACAAATTTCCTATGCGTTGCATACAAACACCTAGTCGTGACGTCATAACTAGGGTAGCCGTTAGTATGCGTTTTCGGGTGAGTCCAATTTGTGTGCATTTTAAACTGTGATATCTCGGGCAGTTTTCACGCTAGCGAAATAATTATTTTACTAATGTTTCTTTTTTGAGAGGTAATTTATGTAACATAAAATAAAATAAAAATTCGTCATGCCTATTGTTGTTATGGAGTCAGACTTAGGTAAGATGGTGGAAGCTAGCCAGTCGGACTTAGATAAGTCCTACCACCAACCAAACCAAGTACAAACGTGAGGTACGTTTGTGTTTGGTTTGGTTGATTGTATGGGTAGAGGTCCTCCTGGGAATTGAACCCGGGACCCATGCGTCTCACACGAATGGGCGAACCACTAGACCACAGAGGCGGTTAATTTTTTTATTAATAAGAACAAGAATTTTCACGTAAATTCCCACGAGCAGTGAGATATAACGTGGACAAAGTCGCAGGCTAAAGCTAGTATACAAATAAAGGTTGAGATTATGAAATGTTCCAATGATTGATATCTACATCGCAATATCGCCGGTCATTAATTCGTATAATTACTATGCGTCGGCGCGCCACATAATACGAATCCACTTTTCATTGCCTCCGTATTTCAGTAAAATATTGCTCGCTTCCCGTACAAATCTCTGTTCGTATCTAATCAATCAAGCGTTCACATCGCATAAATAACGTTGGATTTGGTTTATTTTGTTTACACATCCTGTATTTTACTATTATTGTAATAGAAATAGAAATTTATCTTCACAAAAAAATAACATTGATGAAGGTACTTTGAATGAGATGAAACTTTATTTCAATTTAGTATGTCACTAATAATTCCAATGAAAATCAATGAAATACAAATGAAATAATTAGGTACACTAGCTATTAATTAATAAAGACAATTCACTATTCGCATAAAACTGTAACAATGGAAATATCAATTTACTAAAACAAAACAAATTGAAATTTAACCTTAAAAGAAGTATTTAGACTGAATTTACAACAAACAAACTAAATTGGAAACAAACTTATATTCCTCTTCAGTGCTCATATATGATTCCGTTAATATATCTAAAAAAATCAAATCAAAAATTTTCAAGAAACAGTCGAACAATTTAAAACTTCTGCAAGTTTCAAACTTTTCTTTAAAAACCTGATCAGGAACAAGACATTTTTGGGCGGAGAACCAAGTCCGAATATCAACCGCACCGCCCGTTTAATTTTGAAACATTATCAGAACATTCATACAATTTGGAATAAGGTTGAAAATTCAGTAAATTGAACGAGGAACATCGTAAGGCTTTTAAATTTGTAGTAGGCCCTCTGGTTAAATCTCGTTTATTATTTTAATCATCTCCTTCATATTTGAAATATCGAATGCTCATTAATGAACTCGTACTGTTGTTGTATATTTATTGCAACTGTGTTATTTATACTTACTGGACGTTTTCATCAAAAGTATTTAAATTTTCAACAAAAGCTCGACATATTATTGATCAGGAAAAAGCTACATAATATGTTTTCCATTTTGCGAACTTTAACCATTTTGCGAATTCCAATTTGGGTAGAAAAGATAAATGTGATACGATTTAAAAAAATATTTAAGAATTAATCTTTAATTATAACGAGTTTTTTAAAGTCATAAATTGTACCTTTTTGTAACTGGACATAAGTAATTCTATCGTATAAAATCAATATGAACTGTTAATATGTCTGCACGCAACGGAACAATTAGGCATTTATTAAAAGCATGCTTAATGCATAATCGATAACTGTCAATGGAAATGATTAATTGTGACCACGATTACAGTTTAAGCTGAATGCTGTAATTTAGTGGAAATTTTATTTTGTGGACGAAAGAAAAGCAATGAGTCGATAAAATGAGTCGGACATTTTTCATGCACATTTTAAAGATCTTACTAACTTCTAACTTTTTATTTTATCTGAAATACTTTTCGTAAAAAAAGCATTATCATCAGATACATTAATATTAAATGCCTTAAAATTGATAATTTTATTTTAGTAGCTTGAACATTATTAACTTTTATTAAAATTCCGTTTCAAAGCATATCTATAATAAGAAACCGAATAATATGCAACCTAAGTACTTTAACTAACGTTATATTTTTTCTTCCCCTAGGGTTGAATTTTAAAAATCCTTTCTTTGAGCTCACTTACATTATAAACGGTCCACAATTTTAAGTTCCAATAGTCTCAATAATTGATGTTATGCACTGATATGCCAGTTAGTCAGTTTTTACGTAATCGACCCGGATAAAATAAAAACTCTTAAAATCAAGAAGATAGGTACTAGACTTCCCTGGACGCCGCTATAATTAGGTGGCGAGTTACAATTATAGATCTTTTAGGTCACAGTGACTACAGCTCTATTAGAGCTACAGAGCCCCTAACACTCAAATAATAATAATAGTCAGTTTTTATGTGTATATTACAATTTCATTGCTAATTAGTCAGTAAATAAGCTAACGTCTCTTTCATGCAAAAATTACTGCGAAGTCAAAAATAATGAATTCCGAGCACACAAACTCGGCTGTTGACTACGTCACGAATATCTTGTAACCAGCAACGTAGGGCCCAAGCTAATGTTTTATTCGCTTTAATCTTCAAGAGTGACTTCTAAATATTCACTTTGGAATGATAATAAATTAGCGGATAGGCAGGGGAGTAAATCCAAGGCGAAATTGGACGGGTCGGGAACGTCTGGCTAACGAGTATGTGGGCCCGCATTCCCAGCTATCCGTCTGCCCTGTATGGGAAATTAGTTTTACGGAGTACAAGTAGGTATGCTTGATCTAGCTAGATTGAAAGCGCTAGGAAAAGGATTGGTTTAACACTTGTTTACTAAGATGATTTTATCTGTAGCTGTTTTTAATGCACAATAAAATTATCATCAATTTTAAGCCAATTTAATCTCCACCTGAGTCTTAACGCGTAGCATAACACGTTAATCTAGGCGTTACGCAGATGTGGCCAACATTTTAACGTGTTAATTTACAAACGACAGTACTAAAAATATACTTATCTATTATAATGTGAAAAGTCACTTTGGAAACAAAAATGACGGAATTCCGCTACCTATTTAAGATGAAATGGTAGAAAATAAGTTTGACATCTGATTGGTCCTCCGCTATGCTACGTCGGCCGTAGTCGCTACGGCAACAGCTGCTTATCATCCGCCGGGCGTATTATCGTTTGCTACATGATTTTATATAAAAAAGATACAGCTATTTTAGCAATCATGCACAGAACATAAAAATTTCTGTGTTCCGAGGATTCATGTAACGATATCGCAGCGAGCCCGTAGCGATCACTCATTCTTGTTCACATATTATGTAATTTCTCAAGATTACTGTATTTGTTAAAAAGGATAAATCTAGAAAATAGGTTAATTCAACCGCCCAAAAACTACCTAATGTAAATCGGGATAGATGGCGCGTTTACTATGGATTCCATGTCGTGGCAACACTGTCGTTAAATTATCGGGTTAGTTTCTATCTCGATATCTATTTATATTATAGTCTCAATCAGTCATCAAACAAAAAAAGGAAAAGCATGGATCACAAGAACTGGTCAATAAATCCCAAAAAGCGTCAATTTGTTCAATGAATAATGTAAAACGGAATAGACGGCGCGTTTACTGCAGATAATGTACAATTCCATCTTGTGGCATCAATGTAAAAATTTCAACTGCTATAACGGTTCATGAGATACAGCCTGGTGACAGACAGACAAACGGACAGTGGAGTCTTAATAATAGGGTCCCGTTTTTAACTTTTGGTTACGGAACCATAAAAAAGGAAGAGAGTGCATCTCCAAAACCGGTCAATAAATCCCAAAAAAGCGTCAATCTATTCAATGAATAATGTAAAACGAAATAGATGGTGCGTTCTGTAGATAGGTGTATAATTCCATCACGTGGATACAATCTCGTTAAAATAATAAATGTTGAGGTAGCTACTATCTCGATATTTATTTTAAATCTTAATCAGTCATCAAACAAAAAAAGAAAAGAAAAAGCGTGCATCTCAAAAACTCTATAAATTCCAAAAAGCGTCAATCTGTTTTATGAATAATGAAAACGGAATAGATGGCGCGTTACTGTAGATATGTGTACAATTCTATCTCGTGGCTAAAATGTCGTTAAATTAAGAAATATTGAGATAGCTACTATCTCGATATTTTTTTAAATCTTAATCAGTCATCAAACAAAAAAAGAAAAAGCGAAAAAGCAAAAGAAATATAAATTCCAAAAAGCGTCAATCGTTCAATGGATAATGTAAAACGGAATAGATGGCGCGTTACTGTGTTTTTTTGACATACCTACTTCATTCTTTTGTGCTGTTGACATTTTTCGAATATATTTTTATTTATGTCATTATGAGTGGTAAACTGTGCAATCGTTATTTCAATAATTTGTGTCAAATCTTAATTCTGAATAATGTGTTATTGTTGTTATAAATTTGCATGCTATGTAAAATGGCTAAATAGGTTAAGGTACCATTTTTATTTAGACCATCTGAATTGTAAGTAATCACCCTATTTACAGCAAATAAAGTTATTTGTATTTGTATTTGTATTTGTAGATAGGTGTACAATCCCATCTTGTGGCAACATTATCGTTAAATTAATAAATTTTGAGATAGCGACAATATCGATATATTTTTTTAATCTTAATCAATCATCAAACAAAAAAAAAGAAAAAGCGTGCAGCCCAAAAAATCAGTAAAATCCAAAAAGCTTCAATCTATTCAATGAATAATGTAAAACGGAATAGATGGCGCGTTACTGTAGATAGGTGTACAATTCCATCTCGTGGCAACACTGCCGCTGACTGAACACGACCGCAGCTCCGATAATTGGGAACATTGCGCTCGGATATTGCTTCTGTGTTATGGAACACAAATCTCATCGTTACTGCAGCGTATTTTGCTTAAATTTGGGTGCTTTTTTATAAATAATTAAAAAAATATATCCCACTAATATTATAAATGTGAAAGTTTGTGGATTTGGATGTTTGTTCCTCAATCACGCAAAAACTACTGAACGGATTTGGTTGACATTTGGCACGCAGATAGCCTGGATCAAAACATAGAATACTTTTTATCCCGATATTCCCACGGTAACGGTAACGAGGCGGGTGAAACCGCGGGCAGCCGCTAGTCACTAATAAAGAGAGGTTGATTGAAAAGGTTGCTCATTTCATTAATGTGAAATAATTTCTAAAAGTTTTCACTAACTAAAGTCTTTTTTTTAATGCATTAATGCGCTTTGTATAAGATGATAATAGTACAGTGGAAAGGGAAATATATTTTTTTAGGGAAATATATAGGCATCAGTTTATATTGCGATGCAGTGCATCCCTGGCAATATACTAAGAGCTGGCTCATGAATTTTGACTGGTGGAAAAGTAGTGCCACTTTTTCGCGCAATTTGGTGCCGCCTGGCACTACTTTTCCATCAGTCAAAATTCCTATCAATGTTATTTTCGATTTAGATACATGATTGGCTTGCTATTATACCACGCCGAATCCAGAGCTCTGCAAATTGTATACCTTCAATCGCTTTTCAGCCCCTTTGTTGCTCAACCACTCCCACCCCCACCACTGAACAACCTGCGAGGTGCCCGGATCTGTTACTAATGGTAGTATGGCAAACTAACAAGAGGGATTTCGTCGCTGTGTAAATTGTCCACCTATTTACGAGGCTAGCTCTTAGTCCACAAGTATTAATGTAGATTTAATTCCATATTGCCGTCATTTGCATGTTATCTTCGATACATTTTTTTCAGTTGAGAAAATAGTATTTTGTTTTTCATTCTAATTTGTAAAGTCTATTTTTCTCTCTTTGGCATTGATTGCTTGTGTGTAAGAGATACTATTGCGGATCATTGTATTGGCAATAATTCTACATCATTCTAATCATATAAATGTGAGTATGTTTGGATGCTTCTTGCTCAGTCTCGTAAAAATGTCTGTAAAGTGGATGAAGCTACATGTTCTCGTGGGTTGATTCAAATCTATACACTACGCGTACGAAGTCGCGGATGGCATGCGGTAGCTAGTAACTACCTACATAAATGTACCTACTGGGCATACAAAGAAGCTAATCATAATAGATTATTGTATATTTGAAGCAATTTTACATTGCTTGAAAGCCAGTAAAACCACCCACGCCCACAGTTTTACCTACGAGTTCTATTTTCATCAGTTTTTGTCATGCGGATTAATGCTTCTTGCTCAGTCTCGTAAAAATGTCTGTAAAGTGGATGAAGTTACATGTTCCCGTGGGTTGATTCAATTCTATATACACTACGCGGACGAAGTCGCGGGTGGCATGCGGTAGCTAATGACTACCTACATAAATGTACTGACTGGGCAAACAAAGAAGCTAATCATAATAGATTATTGAATATTTGAAGCGATTTCACATTGCTTGAAAGCTAGTAAAACCACCCACGCTCACAGTTTTACCTACGAGTTCTATCGTTCTATCATCTTTTCATCAGCTTTTGTCATGCGGATTATCAAAGGTATTAACTCTATTGTTCTCCTCATAATATTATTAATTGATTACTAAAAACATTATTCAAGAAATGATTTTCGAGAGAATGAAGATAATGGATGTTTACAAATTTTACTCATCATCGACGAAAACAAGACGAAAATGTAAGTTGTTCCTCAGACAATTCGACATTCGAGAAGCGTAATTAAGTTTTCTTTTTGAGTCAAGTCGAGTACTTAAGAAATTATTCGTTAATTGAAATTAAAAAGCTACGTCAAAGAGCGAGGACATTAAAGAATACTCATCAACACAGAAATAACGACTTTCAATTCAATCAATTAAGAATGAAAAAAGCTACACAATGGGCGATGGTACGAAGTTACGAGAATTTTTTTATTAGGCGTTTTTTTAAAACGCGACCATTTGGAAAGCGGCATTTTGCGTCACTGAGCTATAATAAAGTATCCTATTAGCACGGTCGACTAAGCGAATCTAATGAAATTGTGGCATTACGTGCTAATAACGAACAATATAGCAAGACGAGTCCTTGAAGGTATTCCTTTAGAATTAGATAACAGAAACGTCTACTAATATTGTGTTTATATAGTAAATTACCAGTTAACCAGTTTATCGGTATTTATTTTTCAAGTTAATACTTGCTGACCGATTTTCTCTGAGTAAGTTCGAGTAACCTTATGATTCGTTAGGTCTATTTCATATTAGAATAATAAAAATTGCTTTTTTGAGGTGCAACTATTTTCTAAATCCGAATACAGGACAAAGTATAAAAATAGATGGGAAGCACTTAGTTGAAGGTAAATGATGATTAGGTATACTTTTTTAATTCAAGAATAAAAAAATCTTTTGCAGAGAATGTTATGCGGGTAGGTAGGTATGTCAACAAATAAATTTGCAAGGTAAAATAATAAGTTCTAATTTATCGAGGCGAGTTATCGAGAGTTCCATTTGCATAGAATTTCGTTGTGATAGCCGTTCAGGGGTCTAAAAAGGCAAGATTGTATTTTTTTTTATCCACAACGGAGTGCTGCTTGGCCTTCATCTCATCTAATGTTAGGTACGTGACGATAAGGCTGAAAGTGTAAGCGCACTATACCCAGAATCCTCACCAATGAGGAGCTGGCTATCTTACTTCTAACTGCCGGAACTAAATAATATTTAAATTATTGATATGACATCAGACTTATTAGGTAAAATGGTGGTAGCTAGCCAGACGGACTTGATTTCTTTCGATAAGGCTGAAAGTGTAAGCGCACTACACCCAGAATCCTCACCATTGAGGAGCTGGCTATCTTACTTCTAACTGCCGGAACTCAATAATATTTAAATTATTGATATGACATCAGACTTATTAGGTAAAATGGTGGTAGCTAGCCAGACGGACTTGATTTCTTTCGATAAGGCTGAAAGTGTAAGCGCACTACACCCAGAATCCTCACCATTGAGGAGCTGGCTATCTTACTTCTAACTGCCGGAACTCAATAATATTTAAATTATTGATATGACATTAGACTTATTAGGTAAAATGGTGGTAGCTAGCCAGACGGACTTGATTTCTTTCGATAAGGCTGAAAGTGTAAGCGCACTACACCCAGAATCCTCACCATTGAGGAGCTGGCTATCTTACTTCTAACTGCCGGAACTCAATAATATTTAAATTATTGATATGACATCAGACTTATTAGGTAAAATGGTGGTAGCTAGCCAGACGGACTTGATTTCTTTCGATAAGGCTGAAAGTGTAAGCGCACTACACCCAGAATCCTCACCATTGAGGAGCTGGCTATCTTACTTCTAACTGCCGGAACTCAATAATATTTAAATTATTGATATGACATTAGACTTATTAGGTAAAATGGTGGTAGCTAGCCAGACGGACTTGATTTCTTTCGATATGGCTGAAAGTGTAAGCGCACTACACCCAGAATCCTCACCATTGAGGAGCTGGATATCTTACTTCTAACTGCCGGAACTCAAAAATATTTAAACTATTGATATGACATCAGACTTATTAGGTAAAATGGTGGTAGCTAGCCAGACGGACTTGATTTCTTTCTTTTAAATATTAGCAACTGTCGACAAAAATCAATATTTTTTATTATAATAAAACTTTTTGATTGAGATTAATTTCTCTTTCGATAAAATGGCATTCGAAGAAATGTACTATTGGTGAAATAAGTTTTCCGTCAAATAGCTTGTCGGTGAAATGACCCATCGGTAAATAAAATAACCTATCAATGAAGTGGTTCTTCGATGATATGGCGTTCGAGAAAATGGCATTCGATGAATTAATTTTCGGTGATTAGTCCTAATCCTCTTGAAATAAGCCCTACCACTAACCAAACCGAATACAAATATACCCCCCCTCAAGTAAGATATTTTTTCCGCGTACCCCTTAGAATAATTACACCTAGAACGATAATTCCCTACAAAGCGCGCTGTTAAAAGTGAGGCAACTAAAACAGCCAAAATGGCGCCGTTTTCAGATTTTTATTGTCCATTATTACATAATCATACCTAATAAGTACAAAACAGTTTCAATTTCCCTACCTTAAAGAGATTACTTATTATATTATTGGATTTTAGTTACGATTAGGTAACATATGAAGGATATTAATCTGAGAACTGAGCCATTTTGGCTCAGTATAAGTTGCCTCACTTTGCATAGGCGGACACAGCTTCTAGGTGTAATTATTCTAAGGCGTACCCCCTGACGCAACCTCGCATTCCCCTTGGGGCACGCGTACCACTAATCGGGAAACACTGCACTAGGCCACAGAGGCGGTTAAAAGTCTTATAGTAGAGATAGAGTATAAGATTTAGAGATAAAAACTGTGTCTTAAATTTATTATCTTAAGATTTTGATTTTATTGATCATTTTTATTAATCATAAATCCATAAATAAAACATTATCGATCCCCTTATGAGTACAATATGAAATATATGATCAAACGAACTTCTAAGCGAAGTTCGATCATTATTATATGAATAGCTCCATTCGAAGATATAGTATTACCATGTAGTTTCTCCTACGTACTAGGTAGTTCCGCACATTAAGATTATTATCGATTTAGTTTTTACTTCTACTGAATCGATACTAAAAGAAACATCGATACGCGCCAATCCCGACGATCGATACGTAGACGTCTCATTTTTTAGAGTAAAGTAGTTCTTACCAAGACTTTTGACTGGGCAGGGATGGGTGGGTTCTTATATCTTCGAATGGAGTGCGCAGCCTCGTGCGAGGCCTGCCACACGCGGCAAACGTTTTGCCTTGCGAGGCAGCGCGCTTGGTGGGGACCGGCCTAATCGCATAAAATCGGCTGGTCGGATTCTGGTTGAAGGTTCCCTAAGGATTTTCTCTAATATCCACGCGGACGAAGTCGCGGGCGGAAGCTAGTATATTATATTTTCATAGCTCCATTCTTCAGATACTTATAGTATTACCATGTAGATGTTCAGAGAACTAATGACTATCATTCAAAAGTTTTGGTTTTGACTATGTATCTAAGTAAAAATAAAATACTTATACATTCGCATATCAAAAAGTATTTTTATTTTCATTTACTTAAATGATGGTAAATTACACTCATCATACAACATATTGATGTCTTTAATAAACTGACCAGATTTGATTATTTAAATTAAATAATGTATCTTAAATCCATAATTCTTCTTAACTAATTATTGGTGTCTTTATTATTGCCTTCAAAGATAGACCTAGCCAATTCTTGAGATAAAACAGGACGATTATAGAACTTTGCAAACGTCTGTGATGTGGCAGTCCAGCCGGCTGTCTTTCGGATCGTGTCCACTGAGACGCCGGCGGCGCGAGCGGTCGATGTGGCAGCGTGACGCGTGCTGTGTGCGCCAAACGTCGTGACATCGACACCGCTTTCGGAAAGTATATCTTTTATCCATCGACTGATGGTCTGTGATGTCACAGGTTTGTGAGGACGTTTGAATGCTAAAAATAAAGTTCTGGAGTTTGTTTCTTTTCTGATACTTGCAGTAATTTCTAGGTAATCTTCTAAACATTTAGCAGGACAAATACTAGGTCTATCTTTAAAAAACGGAATAATCAAAGTTGGTTGTTCTCGATTTATAGCTGATGTTTTGATTAAGTTTAAAATGGTAATGATGATTTGATTTTTATTAATTACAATGTTACTTGATTCTATAAAAGATAAAGTTTGTACACGATGAGCTGTACAAAGAGCCAACAAGACTGCCAATTTTTTAGTTATTTGACACAAATTATAATTATGATGAGGGAACCATTTCTCAACAAAGTTAAGGACTATTTGAGGGTTCCATATAGTATTATATTTAGGTATACTAGGCCTACTCTTAAACACACCTTTTAATAATCTTGAAACTTGGTCGTCTGAACCGATATTATTACCTAGAAGCAACGAAATAGCTGAACGATGGCTATTGAGAGTGCCATAAGAGGCTCCGCTCTGAAATTGTTTAGTCAAAAACAAAATTACTTCAGTTTTCGCTGCTTCTAAGTAATTAATATTGTTTCTTAAACAATAACTCCACCATAATTTAAAGGTTGTGTTATATTGCTTAATTGTACTTGCCGCTAAGGAAGATATCATGAGATCTATAGCTTCCAATGGTATTCCTTGTTTTGTGAAGGCTTCCCGGAGACAATGGCTGCCGCCAGGGTAGTCTGCGGAGGTAGATGTATCCTGTAATAAGATTGTATTGCGTTTTTTAGAAATATAATATCTGATATAATCATATTTTTTAATATGGGAAACCACGCTTGTGTGGGCCAGTAAGGAAACACAAAAATTCCTGTAGATTGTTCATTAATAACTTTTTGTACACACTTTTGTATTATAGCAAAGGGGGGAAAGCAGTAAAAATAATATTTTTTCCATGATAGTGTAAAAGAATCTACAGCAAACGCATCTGGGTCTGGTTTCCAGGATACATATACCTTGCATTTGGCATTGGTTCGAGACGCGAATAGGTCAATATCCGGCTGACCAAATTTTTCCACTAGTTTTTGGAAATTATTTGGACACAACTTTAATTCTGTGTCCGGATTTATTCTACGTGATTCTTCGTCAGCTTCCTTATTATCCTTAGAATTAATATATGATGCAAACAGCCAAATATTTCGCGTCTCACACCACTGCCAAATGGACCTAGTCAATTGATTTAAATGTGGGAATTGTATACCTCCCATTCTGTTAATGTAGCTGATGGCTGTGGTGTTGTCAATTCGCATCAATATGGCGCTATCAGTTACATTTTGTGCAAAGCATTTAAGACCAAAAAATGCTGCTTGAAGTTCCAAATAGTTAATGTGGAACTTTAACTCATTTTCTGTCCAGTAACCGTTAGCGCGCTTATTGTTGCAAAATGCACCCCAGCCTGATCTTGATGCATCGGTGAAAATTTCTAATGCGTAAACGGGAGGTAACATACAATTATTAGAAACTGAAATATTTGTTTCCCACCATTGTAAATCAGGTAAAATATTGATGGACGGTGTCATAAGTGCATCGTAATTATCGTTGTATTTTTTAAGTGAAAGGTATTTTTCTCTTTCCAAGTTTTTAGTGTATAACCAGCTATATTTTAAAGCTGGGCATGCCGCTGTTAAAACACCTATAAACTGTGAGAACTCTCGAATAGTACACTTCTTTATTTTCTTAAATTTCTTAACCAAATGTAATATGTGAGTTTGTTTGTTTTCTGGCAATGAAATTTTCATGTTTTTAGTGTCAAATATGAACCCTAAAAATTTGCAAGTCTGTTTTGGTTCTAAAATACTCTTTTCATAATTTATAACGAAACCTAAACATTCGAGAATTCTTACAGTTTCTCTAACATTGTTAAGACATGCTTCGTAAGAAGAACCTATACAGAGGGTATCGTCGAGATACGTTATGGAACTATAACCCCGTTTTCTTAAGTAGCCTATGACTTCTTTCATTATTTTTGTAAAAGTTCTGGGTACCGAAGACAGACCGTATGGTAAGGCATTAAATTCATAAGTAATTAAGTTGTGTGTGTTATCTTCAATTTGAAATCTTAAATATTTTTTATAATTTTCATTTCTAGGGACTAATAGGTACGATTCTTTTAAATCTACTGTAGCCATGTAGTTGTTTTGTGATAGTAAAGTACACACACTTCTATAGTCTTCCATTTTGAAGTGCTCGTTGTCTATAAATTTATTAAAATATTTTAAGTTTAAAATAAAACGGTCTGTACCATTAGGCTTGGGAACCAGAAATACCGGTGAAAGAAATTGTGATTTGTCATTTTCACATTTGGAAATAGCGCCTAATTCTAGTAAATTATTAATAGAAATTTGCATTCTTTGTTTCTCTTTATGAGATAACGAAGAATTGCTCGGCATAATATGTGCTCGTGAAATTGTATGATCTAAGAGGGGTAAGCGATACCCATTGAGGACATAGTCTAAAACAATTTTGTTTTGTGTTATATTAGGCCAACATTCATAATAAAACTTTAAACGACCTGCATGTACCTGTGTTACTGTCTGGTAGGGGCACGTTGTCTGGGTACTGCAGCCGACCTCGCCTGCGGTTGTACTGCTGGCGGTGGTGGAGCTTGAGGG
The DNA here is from genome assembly GCA_928269145.1 of Agriphila tristella. NCBI lineage: Eukaryota > Metazoa > Arthropoda > Insecta > Lepidoptera > Crambidae > Agriphila > Agriphila tristella. The sequence goes on along the minus strand of OV743436.1, from coordinate 19,326,921 downwards.
CGAAATTGTCTGTTCAATGGCGCTCTGCTCGTCATGTACGCTCCACGCCCCCCCCTGTTCGACGACGAGGCATACCGAGGAGGGGGAGTCCAGTCTCCCTCCTGTCTTACTTTTGAATGGACTTGATGTTGATTATTTTTCTGTGGAATAATATTTCTTTTAATTTGCCAGCCTTGCTTTTCGATGGCTTTTGCTGCTTTTATTTTTTCAGACAGCTTGCTTCCATATAAGAATTCATCTCTTTCTTCTTCCTGAATTATATTTAATATTGATTTATCGAGGCATGGGGTGATGCATTTGATGCGAGTTTGGGTTTCTGTGTGATGGAGATCTGTCAATATTCTACAACTTTCAGATAAAATTTTAATCACATCTACTTTTTTCCCATCGGAAATAAGTAACTCCATAGCTCGAGAAATCGCAGTGATTCCCAATCCTAGCTGGTTTTGTTTGATTTCCATCTTTTTATCTCTAGCTCGAACAACTTCGGCCACGGCCGCGGCAATTTCTGGATTTAGACACGGAGACTTCAACAATTTAAAGTTTTCTGGAACCTGTTGTTCTTTAAGTAATTTTTCTTTAACATCTTTATCTAAGCCTTTCTTTAATATGGGGAGCCAACGTTGTGCTAGGTCATTGTGTATGTTTGGCCCATATTTGGGGTTATCTTCGATTGGATCTCCCAAAGCTAATCGTATTTCGGGGTCTAATTCAACCGGTACTGCGGTCATTAACTCAGCCGCATTATTTGTGGCATCTTGTTGAGGTATTTTGGATGACGCTATGTCCTTATTCGGTGATTCATTCGAATCGGTAGGTGGTAATGGTAAAGGCGACTCATTTTCGTTTAGTGTATTCAATGTCTGTACCTCATCGGGTATTGGTATAATATCCTCTGAATAAATGTAATTTATGTCGTCGTTTCCATTGTTTGGATGTATTTGGATATCTGTAAAATGAATTTAAAATTAGTTTTTTTTTTGTGGGTAGTTAAATAAAAGAAAATCAAATATCATATTTGTGATATTGCCAATATTTTTATTATATTAGCCCTCGTAGTTTTTTTTATTATATTAGCCCTCGTGAATGACCCGCAGTCAGCCTCCAGGCTTTTTATTATTGCGTCATGTCTATCCGTCGTGGTTAGCCCGCAGTTAACCCTCCAGGAAGACTTATAGACGCTTTAAAACATCCTTATTGAACACTTTTTCACTGAATATATTGAAAAAAAAGAGGCACTTACTTTCGTTTTCGATATCAGATTCTGAATCCGATAAAATTGTACGACTTCGACGTTTCGAAGAAACTTTTTGTTTCTCTTCAAGCTTTTTAATTTTTTCTTTATAGCGTTTTATTTTACTTTCTGCGTTACGTTTCGGCATATTTAACCCGAAATGAAGCGAAAAAATAACAAATCTAAAAACGTTTCGTGTGCGTGCGTTTACTACCGCGCACAAAGAAGGAATGAGACGTCTACACTCTACGTATCGATCGTAGGGATTGGCGCGTATCGATGTTTCTTTTAGTATCGATTCAGTAGAAGTAAAAACTAAATCGATAATAATCTTAATGTGCGGAACTACCTAGTACGTAGGAGAAACTACATGGTAATACTATATCTGAAGAATGGAGCTATGAAAATATAATTAATAGCAGACACTTCGTAAATAAATATTTTTTTTCAGCAAATCATTACAATCTAGAAATTAAATAAAACTGGGTAGGTAGGTACTATGAATAGCAACTTGAAATTTTACCCGAGGATTCCTCTTTTTAAATTGATGGTGATCAGTTTTGAAATTCACAATGTACAAGCTAAAGTTGAATTCCATGCGCTCGTATTTGTGGGTGACTGTTAGTGTTTTATAATAAAACAGTCATTTGAGCAGATCCTGGAAAATTTCTTTCCGTCTTATCCCCACTCTATTATTATGGGTGATTTTAACACATGTCTGAGAAAAGACGACTTTCGCGCTAAAAAACTACAATCAGTGGTTAATTCATCTTATCTGCACATTCTTCCATTAGAAGAAACTCATCATTTTCCTAACTGTACCCCATCACTTCTCGATCTCATAATCGTATCCTCTCCTACCTTCGCTGCAAAGCACGGTCAATATTCTGCAGATGCATTTTCATATCAAGACTTGGTATATTTGTCATATACCGGATTCGCCCTCCAAAACCTAACCTTTGTAATGTCTTTTTATAGTGTGCAATAAAGTCTTTTATTATTATTTTTATTATTATTAATACAATCTTGTCTCTTTAGACCTTCAGTGTAGAACGAACGGAGCTGAGTCCGATTGTGTTTCATCCGATAACAAGCATCTCCGGCCTCACTCGATGTAATACGACCAAGATCACTTAATTCAATTTTTTTATGGTTATTTATTTTTCATTGGGATAACGACTGTGCTTCGGTTACATTTTTAAATAAAAAGCATTGGTTAGGTATAAGTATAAAAGTATAGTTATGGTAATTTTGTGTATGGTAATTATGGTAAATTAGGAAATAACGTACCTAGAAAATGATTTGTCATAAAAAAACTTTTTTTTGTCTGTGACGTCCAATAGCTTCATTCGCTTTTGATTTTCCAGGTATAGTCGAAGAGACAAAATTGATCCTAATTATGGGCAAAATGCGTGGACTTCGTTGAAGATCTTTTTACATCCTAATATAGCTCTGAAAATATCTAATACAATATATTTTATGAAATAAAAGTAAGTCTAGTCTTACTAAGTAAGAACTTATTTTTAATGTTTTTGCGATCACAGTTTTTACGTTAACATACTTAAAGTACGATTACATTCCTAGTTTACTACCTAACATAAAATCGTGTTAGAGGCATGTTTTCGACGAAATGGTATCTTACCCGACCCGAGTGCCCAGCGGCCGTATATTCCAGGTTTCCTGCTGCCCGGTCGCGATAAAAGGTTTAAACCTATGTTGTTATTTTGACATTCACCTAATCTATAAGGCGGTGAAATTTATGCCGTCTTACATTATGGGAAAATGTCAATTACATAACTACGGGAAAATGCGTTACCTCACTTTACATATTATTAATACGATATTCTCTCCTTTGCAATATTGTTCGAACACAATACGTAGAATTGTAATTAGCGTTTTTGCTCAAAATACTAATAAAAGTATAAATTATACAAGTAAATATCTACGTAGTTTGTAATTGAATAGAATTGAAACATAAAAAATTAACAGCAAATAAGTAATAGTTACTTTTCTAACAAATAATTTGTGAAACTATACTATACTATACTATAATTTGATTACTGGGTGTAAATGTAAACCTACCTGTAACATTTAACCCTAAGAGGGCTAACGTTGTTGTTATATAAATTTATATGTGGAAGCTTGTAATTGACCCTTAATATTTATTTATGTTCCTTTTTTAACCTAGCTGTAATAAGATTCTCGTCAAATAAATAGCAATTTGTGCATTTTGTAGACAACTTTATCATCATCATCATCATATCAGCCACACGACACCCACTGCTGGGTATAGGCCTCCCCTAAGGATCTCCACGACGATCGGTCCTGCGCTGCCTGCATCCACTGGCTTTCCGCGACCTTCATCAGATCGTCGGTCCACCTTGTCGGGGGCCTACCCACGGAGCGTCGTCCGGTGCGCGGTCGCCATTCCAGAACCTTTCCGCCCCAACGGCCATCGGTTCTTCTCGCTATGTGTCCTGCCCATTGCCACTTCAGCTGAGCAATCCTTCGAGCGATGTCGGTTACTTTAATTCTCCTGCGGATCTCCTCGTTTCTGATTCGATCACGAAGGGAAACGCCGAGCATTGCTCTCTCCATTGCACGCCTGGTGACCTTGAGCCTCCTTATGAGACCCCCCCATAGTTAGCGACCACGTTATTAATTATCTAAAAAATTAAAATTATATTAGCAAACAAAGCTGACAAAGTTATCTGTCAACAATGTAATAATGCATTATGCACAGATAACTCTGTGAGCTTTGTTTGCTAAGATAATTTTGAACACTCTGACTGCTCATATAAATATGAAACAATCAGTAGTAAGATATTTTGAACACCTTGTGTGCTTACAACAATATGATGATTCTAACTACGTACCTAGATCAAATTGATTTTTTGTTTTTCAGATCATTTTGACTACTCTAGACGCTCATATCAATTTGACGCTGACTGTACTACTTTCTAAAGGTCTTCAATTCAAAGAAATGTCTTATTTAGTTCGTAATTAATTTATATTGCCATGTTATTAAACCGTCTCTTGTTTCAATTAGTATCATGTTTTAGTGGCTTTAATTACCAGGTAAGTTCCGTTGCGGGATGGCTCTAATGGTTATTACAAAAGGATGTTTATTGATTAAAATTAATCTGTTCGTTTGATAACTTAAATTAATTTCAAACGATCCATGTTGTTTTAGTATTACCACATTTTTCCAATGGTATTAGTTATGGGGTATTTATTTACACATTTGGCAAGCAACTTGGCAGGCGAATTTAGTCAATTAGCGCTTTTTATCGACAATCGCTTGTAAAATCTAATCGCAAACCTAATTTCAATGAGGTGGCGATTAGATTTCACAAGCGATTGTCGTAGTCCATCAGCCATTTTTAATGTCCCCACTGCTGGGGCACAGGCCTTCCTTATGGGTGGATAAGAAGGACGGGCCATAACCCACCACACGGGCCCAATGCGGATTGGTGGGTGTTAACGACTGCAAATGCAGCCGGGACCAACGGATTAACGTGCCTTCCGAAGCACGGAGGAGCTCGAGATAATAAATTTTTGGTCACCCATCCCATGACCGACCCTTGCAAAGTCGCCTGCCAAGTTGCCTGCCAAGTCGCTCCATGTAAATACCACATTACTTGATCTATCTTCGACGTAACCACGTAATGAATCAGAAAATGGTGTAAGTATTTATTTTAGGTTTAATAAATTGGTAGGGTAACAAAATCATCTGTGCTTATATTTTCAAGAGTTTATATTTCAGTACTTTGAAACAGTTTTTCTGAAAATGCCCCAGGGCAGAAAATTAACAGACATCAGTGGAGTGTTTAAAACATTTAGGTAAGTATTATTTGTTTAATTATATTACTTATTTTATTCTCAAACTCTCACGTGAACAGTCGTTGGAAAAACTTTAATAATTATTAAAATTATAAATATTGTTTTCTAAATGGCTTGGCTAAAATTATATGAACCTATTATATTCTAGTCCAGGCCAATATTTTATGGATATTGTATCATCATCACCTTTATCGAGTTCACCCTAAATCCTCAACCCTTTGATACTGGATCTGGCTTTTCTGACGGATTAGCAATCAATTAGTGATTGCATTCAAATTGGATTTCTACCGCCGAGCTTTTGTGCGATCTGAGTATTTTAGGCGCCTTTATATTTATCGTCATATTTGCCTTTACTGTCGCTGAGGTCGAATGTGTTTGCAATTATAATAGTTGAATAGGTGGGTTTTGCTGAATATAGACACATTATAATCTATAGAGGGACTTTAGTTATCATTGTGTATTCTACCTTCTATGTATAGGTGTACTTATTAAATTATAAGTACTATTAAGGTACAATCTGAGGTACGCGATAGAGACAGGTGACAAGACAGGAAACAAGAGACCGGAATAGTGTCGCGGTTTGGGAACGGTTGCGCGTGTTCTTTATACGATACAAAGCGGATGTGTTGTGTGTCGCGGTCTCCCGTAACTTGTCGCGGTCTCCCGTATCTTGTCGCGGTCTCCCGTATCTTGTCGCGGTCTCCCGTATCTTGTCGCGGTCTCCCGTATCTTGTCGCGGTCTCCCGTAACTAGTCGCGGTCTCCCGTAACTTGTCGCGGTCTCCCGTAACTTGTCGCGGTCTCCCATATCTTGTCGCGGTCTCCCGTATCTTGTCGCGGTCTCCCGTATCTTGTCGCGGTCTCCCGTATCTTGTCGCGGTCTCCCGTAACTAGTCGCGGTCTCCCGTAACTTGTCGCGGTCTCCCGTAACTTGTCGCGGTCTCCCGTATCTTGTCTCGGTCTCCCGAATCTTGTCGCGGTCTCCCGTAACTAGTCGCAGTCTCCCGTAACATGTCGCGGTCTCCCGTAACTTGCCGCGGTCTCCCGTATCTTGTCGCGGTCTCCCGTATCTTGTCGCGGTCTCCCGTAACTAGTCGCGGTCTCCCGTAACTTGTCGCGGTCTCTCGTATCTTGTCGCGGTCTCTCGTAACTTGTCGCGGTCTCCCGTAACTTGTCGCGGTCTCCCGTAACTTGTCACGGTCTCCCGTAACATGTCGTGGTCTCCCGTAACTTGTCGCGGTCTCCCGTAACATGTCGTGGTTTCCCGTAATTTGTCGCGGTCTCCTGTAAGTTGTCGCAGTCTCTTGTATCTTGTTGCGGCGTATCGTCTCTGTCACGTGGCTCAAATTTTACCTAAAGGTGGTTCGATGAGCTCAGTAGCGCCAACAATGGAAATAAATCATTTACGTTTTATTAAGGGCTTAGAATAAAAGTTTTGGTAATTTTGCGCAAATAGAAGAGTAAAGTGCTATTTTTAAATATATTTTCATGGCCTCAAATATAAGCAATAAGTTTTGAATCTAAATATTGCAAAATGTCCATTTTTGGCATTATTGAGATGCACGACTTATTGCTTAAGTTTGAGTTCTTGAAACTATATTTAGAAAATGTATTTTACTCTTTTATTTGCGCAAAATTATCAAAACTTTCAATCTAAACTCTTTATAAAACGTTACTGATTTATTTCCATTGGTGGCGCTACTGAGCTCATTGAACCACTTTAACGCATGCAGCTGTACAGCTTTTTTGTATGCTTATAACAAGAATAGGTAGGTAAGTAATTATATCCTAAATAATATTGATGGTAGTAAAATAAAAAAAGAGAAATAAAAGTAATACATAAAGATTAAATAATTAAATACTAATATGTCTCAGGTGCTTAATTTGTGGTCCTTAAATAAGAACTTAGAAAAACGGGTTTATACAAATACAAACAATTGTTTTTTAAAGTAAAGTATGGATGTACCATTGTAAAACCAAAATGTTTTATTTTTTGTTATAAAAAAGGAATATTAAGCTTTATAATTGAAAATAGCAAATCGAAAAACGTTAGCATAATATAATGGCGGCCGATTTAGTTGAGAACCAGCCTTAATTTAGTAGATTGGATCGAGAGATAATAAACGCCGTAATGGCAATACCGATCGAAATGCTATTGTTTATGGCTCCTCTCCGATAACCCGGTCAATTTTACTTAATTGTGGACTCAATTTGGTGCCATGATACTGCGAATAAATAAATTAACTTTAATATTTTATCATTTCGCTTTTGTTTTGTTTGAGCAAAATAATTGGTTTTTGTCAAACAATGACATACCTAGTTAGTCGTTTATATTGCAATTTGTTCTATGTCCAAAGTGACAAGTTTACAGGAGAGTAAAAAAACAACATACTGGAAAAAATCTTTTAAGACACCAACATGTTTTTTAACTAATTTCCTAACCATTTTGTTTTATTTAATGTGAATAATAAAATATCCATAAATAATTTATATTTTGTTAGAAATTTGACATAGAACCTATTGACATTGAACAAATTGCTATATGAATGATGATTTAAGTATAAGTAACGGACTTAAAAAAAAATGTTTCTATTTTAAGATATCATGGCTCCACCATTCTAATAAGTATTAATAAATCTTTGTAAATGTTTTCACCTAGATCCTTATTGACAAACATTCGAATCTTACCGTAACTAATGCTATGCTTTCCATATAATTACACTATGGTTTCCGTAGATTTTGATAGTTCGATTCGAAATGAAAACTTTAATTTGCGGATTCATTACCAGTAGCTATTGGTGTCGGAAGAGTTAGTAACTGTCGGGAAAGAAATTGACATTTACAATACTTAAACCTTAGTGTAAATATTATATGGAAAACATAGCATTGGATACGGAAAGGTTCGGACGTTTCTGAATCCAGGTCCTTCGATTCGATAAGTACATTATTTTACCCCTTATTTATATTTTGACAAGCTCTCTGTAAGCTAGTTCTATATACAAATTGCTGGGAAAAAATTGTCCCCTGGGCTGTTTATGTTTTTTTTATAAACTACTAGCAGCCGCCTGCGACTTAGTCTGCGTGGAAATTTTTTTGCTATCCCTCGGGAAAATATTTTTTTTCAGGATGAAAGGTACCATGTCATCTGTACCTCTGACAACGTGTATACAAATATTTCAATATTTATTAATATTTTTATTTTTTATTTCAAGATGATCGGTTTAGTAGTTAAGACGTAAAGGCGTAACAAACAAACAAACATTGGACTTTCGAATATATAATATTAGTAAGGATAAAAGTTTTAGCTTTTTACGATAGCCAATATGATGTCAAATATTTAACTAATATAAGTACTTAATTTATTTATTTAAACAATGTAATAGAAACATAATAGTTTCGTGTGTAAACCGCTAGATTATATGGTTCATATAAAATCGATTTATCCAAGCTTAGTGTATACTAGGTAACAACCAGCGCAGGCTAATAAAATAAATTTACAAAGTCGACGATGAGTGGGTCTCCAGCTTCCTCATAGGCTATAGAGAAATTCTAAGCATGCCATATTTTAAAGCATAATAGCAGCAATCAAACTTCCAGACATAATAATAGCAGCCACCATAAGTTCGTTACCATGAGTTGTTTTATGTGTGCGAGCTGGCGACACGTGTCACCAGCTGACACATCCCGTTAAGGCAAACCATCGAGGTTAGGGTTTTAGACTATAGTCAGAAATTAAGAGCCTAATTGCAGCAATGAGATCCAAAAAAACTAACCATCACACTCAAATACTGTTGAAACTACGAGCATAAAACTGTGTGCGAGCTGGAGACACGTGTCACTGGCTTGCACAACTGTATTTTCGTAATTATTCAAGCTACGATTATGTAATATACCTCAAAATTCTCAGCCGAATTGGAGCATTAGGCTCCAAATTTATCAAAACTTTAACTCGAAAAGTTTTTGAGCTACGAGCCGATATCTATGTGTGAGCTGGTGACACGTGTCTCCGGCTGACACATGGTGAATTGCCTTAACTGTATATGTTAGAGTTTCGTTTTAAAGATCAAATAATACGTAATAATTGCAGCACACACGAGGCATAATTTCAAATCTCTGGGCCTCTTAGTTTCAAAATTATAAGCCTAAAACCGTTTTCCCGCCAAAAAATTCAAAATAATGGCTCGGAAGCGGCTAATCGCGCCGTTGCCGTTCCGTGCGCTACACTATTGCAATTGAATTTGAACCTAAGAGCTAGTATTATTTTGAGTCAGTTTAATTTGCGCTCTCAATCTTGTTAATTTCTATACTGAGAATTTTAGTCTAGGAGGCATAAGAATAAATAATAGTATTGTTTATTCTTATGTAGGAGGTTAGAGCCATCTGATACAACTGGTTGCCTAATTTAAAAGAAAAACTAAGTCTATTTATTTGGAATGTTTATGTCGCTGAGCTTAGTTATTAAACTATTTTTTACACTAATCCCACATATATTATAAGTACGAAAATTTTGTCTGACTGTCTGTCTAAGTATATATTTGTTACTCTTTCACGCCGAAATTATCACGGCATACAGACAGATTTAAATATGGCCAGACTGGACTGGAATCGGGATTAACACAATTAGGATAGCATTGTGAATGCAAAAATCTCAAATTTAAAAACTTCCTGAGCGAAATTATTTTTTCCATAGTAGATAATGAACCGAGCGCGCGCACACGGCCATTGATAACACGGCTTTAACAATAGTTCTTTGGTGTGCGAACAGATGGCGTGAGAAAATAAAACCCATTGTTTGGTTGCAGCACTTGTGGAATCAGAGCGCGCGCACATGGCTATAACAATAATTCCTTGGTGCGCGAACAGATGGCGTGATTTTGTTTACTACTATTCATAGGATTATAAATTTTAGTCTAGTGCCGTAGGAAATATAACCCATATTTGGTTGCACTTGTGTCAGAGCGCGTGCGCAAAAGTCCGTTACATTACAGATGTCGACCACATTACGCGTTTAAATGTTGAACTGTTTTCATTTCTCCTGTGATTCCTGTGAAGCTAAAAGATACTCTGGAAATAAGAAGATACAAGCAGAAGCAGAGCGATATAAACATTCCTAAATAAATACACTTTGCTTTTCTATTCCTAAATAAATAGACTTTGTTTTTCTATTAAATTAGGTAACCAGTTATATCAGACGGCTTTTACCTCCTAGACTAAAATTCTCAGTACAGAAATTAACAAGATTGAGAGCGCAAATTAAACTGACTCAAAATAATACTAGCTCTTAAGTTCAAATTCGATTGCAATAGTGTAGAGCACGGAACGGCAACGGCGCGATTAGCCGCTTCCGAGCCATTATTTTGAATTATTTGGCGGGAAAACGGTTTTAGGCTTATAATTTTAAAACTAAGAGGCCCAGAGATTTGAAATTATGCCTCGTGTGTGCTGCAATTATAACGTATTATTTGATCTTTAAAACGAAACTCTAACATATACAGTTAAGGCAATTCACCATGTGTCAGCCGGAGACACGTGTCACCAGCTCACACATAGATATCGGCTCGTAGCTCAAAAACTTTTCGAGTTAAAGTTTTGATAAATTTGGAGCCTAATGCTCCAATTCGGCTGAGAATTTTGAGGTATATTACATAATCGTAGCTTGAATAATTACGAAAATACAGTTGTGCAAGCCAGTGACACGTGTCTCCAGCTCGCACACAGTTTTATGCTCGTAGTTTCAACATTATTTGAGTGTGATGATTAGTTTTTTTGGATCTCATTGCTGCAATTAGGCTCTAAATTTCTGACTATAGTCTAAAACCCTAACCTCGATGGTTTGCCTTAACGGGATGTGTCAGCTGGTGACACGTGTCGCCAGCTCGCACACATAAAACAACTCATGGTAACGAACTTATGGTGGCTGCTATTATTATGTCTGGAAGTTTGATTGCTGCTATTATGCTTTAAAATATGGCATGCTTAGAATTTCTCTATAGCCTATGAGGAAGCTGGAGACCCACACATAAGTCGACGTCCGGTGTAACTGTGCGCGTGCTTAGGGTTGCCAAAAATAGAAATTAGGAGAAACTCAAAAGTTGTTAAGCAACCGTTGAGCTGAAATTAATACTAAAAAGTTTAACAAGGAGAAATAAAACAGAGGAATGAAAACGAGCTCATTTCGACTATTTTTTATGAGATAGTTTTTATGCAGTTTTGTACTGATTTATGAATACCATTCGGGGTCCGCTCCGTTCATATTAAAAATGAGGCATAAACTATTCGTTGGAGTGTGGTTATTGCGGTTTAGGCGATTAGTGCGCTTACAGTGGCGCCCTCATTATAATGAAATTTTATTGCTCGCTAGTTAGCTTGTAGTTACATAATGTATCGAAATTTACACGTACCGGTTGAAGCTAACCTTAGCTTCTATAGTAAAACTTATTTACAAACAATAACTTCTGTAAAATATAGTCCGTTGTAGTAGGCAAAAGAGCAAAAAGTGGCCACTTTTGGCGCATTTTGCCTACTACTACTACAACAAACTATATTTTACAGACGTTATTGCTTGTGAATAAACTATAGAATCTTAACTTCAACTGGTAAGTGTGAATTTTTAATACATTTATGTAGTTTGCGAGCAATATGAATATAATGAGGGTGCCACTGTGAGGGCACTAACCGCCTTAAGCACCCTTAAGCAACTATTGCTAGGGTTGGCCATTGAATAGTTAACCAAAAAAGCATCACCCCACTCCTTCGATTTTCGGAAGATACTTTAAACCGTTGGTCCCGGCTGTGGATTATGGGCCATCTTCCTTATCCATCCAGTAGGACTGGTCATAGGGCCTGCGCAATGAATTAAACTCACGATGATGATAAACAAATCACTGCAGATGATGAACAGTCGACAGCCCTGTAAATGCTACGAGGCGGCAGTGCTTGCATGTATGCTCGCTCGTAAAAGCTCTCGGACAGATCCTGTTATAAAGAACGTTTTCAATTGCAAATGGTCGCGGGACACACAGAACCGCCCAATTTATGACCCGGGATGGCAAACGAACGCGTTATTTCGACTCCGATCGAGGAAAAACGGGATAAAGGAATTGAGCCATTCATTTTTCATAGTTTTATTTATGTAAGTCCATTCGTCGGGGTTACGATTCAATAAAATGTTAAGGATCGCTTTGTGTGTCGTATTTTCAAAAGTTTTTTTCGGGTGTTCGATACGAAATTATCGTGCATGGGACTATCTATTATATTACGGTGATGAAATTTTTATTCAATATAGTCTAGCGGAAAAAAATATTGATGTCCACTCGCAATAATTTTATTTAACTTTTTAATATCTTGTTACAGTTTTTTATCACAAGGCACGGCTTGGTTTTAATATGGTGGCAATAAGCAGGGCACTGTTGATTTATCTAAAACTAGTGGTCGCCCACGTCTTCGTCCGCGTGGAACTTGGGAACCTTTGACCAGGATAAAAAGTGGTCGATATCTTAATCCAGGTCCTAATTTTTCTACCATCCATATTTCATCCAAATCGGTCAAGCCGTTCTTGGTTTATAAATGGTCTAAAATAACCCGATTTTATAGATTTTTACGATCTATGCCCCATTAATCCGCAAAATTCATCCGAATTCCCCACTCATCCGAGTTACTATGTCCCACTCATCCGAAAACTCAATACTTATAAATAAATTGTTACCCATTCATCCGAAACAAGATTCCCCATTCATCCGGCATGTTAATTGTCTAATGGAACAATAGAAAGATACAGACTGCAGAAAAATTGTTCTGTAACTTTTTTGTCAATTTACATCTATAAATATAAAAATGAATACCTATTTCCCTGCGTCAAGCGATCACGGGTGAACGGCTGGACCGATTTCGAAAATTCCGAAGTTCTTTTTTTGTTGTTTGTCATTATCGAGAGAAGGTTCTTATGAAATAAAAAATTAAGAAAATTGCGCGGAAAATAAGAAAATTTAAGAATACTTAACCTCCGTATAAAATTATATTGGACAATATTTATAACGTCTTAAGGTTACATTAAAAAAGTTTATAAACTTTTTTAATGTAACCTTAAGACGTTTGACATAAAATTGACAGAATGCGTGCTGCAAATGTCGTCAAAGAGGATGCAAAAAAACTGAATGTCGAAAGAACAACAATGTCAATAAACAGGTGATCCGAAAAACGATGTATACATTTTATATGAGATACGTAAAAAATGACTTAGATTCATAAAATATGACTATATATGGCAAAGAAAATTAATAAACTATGTTCCATACTGTTTTTTTCGTCGATAAACGAATAAATGTAGCGAAATTTGGATTTAGTGAAATGTGTGGCAATATCTTATTTACTTGTGAAAAGTGTGATTACTTGGATTGTTTCTTTTGGTCACATCACAATTACTTAGAGCTCAAGACACCATGGCTCCACGATACCTTTATTTTAAATTATGGTTAAGATTATCAAATATTTTAAACAAACTGTGATTGCTCATTTGCTAGGCGGGACGCTAGGGGCTCTTACTGTAAAAAATGTTGGCACATGTCACTTGATCCTTTATCTCTTTTTGTGTCCGTATGATGTTAACATCTCTTTTTCACGCTTTGTTGGTCTTCTCGAGCGCAGCGAAAATTTTTCTATGTCTATGTTTAATGCTTCGGTCGGCCAATTCGAATTCAATAATATTTATTAATAAGACAGGACAATGTCGGGTCAGCTACTTTAATATAATATAGACAAATCTTAAAAAAAACATTCTTACGTATTTTGGCTTCCAGCATGTTCTCCACTTTTCATAAATAGTAGGACTATTTTTCGGGATCATAAAAACTATAATCACATTTTATTTTCAACACAATAATAAAAAAAATAAATTACATTGGTGTTTCGTTGTATGTCTAAATCTTTTGTTTTTCAGCTTGACAAAGCAGCGAATTTTTCTGGGTCAATCAAACTATAATCTCATTTTATTTTCAACAGAATAATAATAAACTATTATAGGTACAATTATTATTATTATTCACTCTCCAAATTTTAAGGATGTGTTCAGTCCATGAAACTGAACAATTTTCTCTAAGAAACATAGGGTCAAATATAAAAAAAATACTTTCCATACAAATCAAAGAGATCACGTGATCAGTTTAGTAAGGGCACAGAATAATAATTGGTAAGGGTGACCAAAATTTTTTGGAGTATTTTGACACATGCATGTTTCATGAAGAAAGTAGTTCAGTTTCACTGACTGCTGAACACATCCTAAAAATTTGGAGAATGAGCAAAAAACTCCCCGTATATAGAATAGACTAGACCAGAATTTGAAAAAGTGAAAAAAGAAAAAAATATGTAAATATCTCGGTTGGTAATATTATGTATGTGTTTCTTTTATTGAAAATGTTATATTTCACTTTTTCGTGCTACTACATTTTAATTTGAACCAACACCTAATAAAAATTAAATTTTACTTTTATTTGCCGACCCTATTTATTTTTAAGTATATTACGTTTCCAAAATAATCGGATGAGTGGGGCATACCTTCGGGTCTTCGGATGAAAAGGGAAATTGCTGTAGGTATTTCAATATTTATTTAAATTCATCCGGATGAGTGGGGAATAGATCATTTTTACAACTGATAGACTCACAGTAGTGATGAACTAAAAACAATGTACCAAAGTTAATATTTTATTGTTTTGTAATGGAATAGGTAAGTATACATTTTTGCACATTAGTTTATCAAAGTGTTTCGTTGATTGCTTATTTTTCATAAAATGCGATATTCTAGCGCAACAATACAAAAACGTTACGAAAATCGTTTTTGCACTTATCTTTTTGTTTTTTATATTCAGTTTCTTAGTGAAATAGCTTTAGATTTACGAATTTTATAGAAATAGAGGCAGGTAATAGTAATTTGGGATTACTAATGTTTGGGATAAAAACGTTTCCCAAAATATCACATCGCAAACTATTTTACGCAAATTTTCATTTGGCAAAAAAAACATTTGGCAAAACAACTTATCGCAATTTTTCAGTTAGCAAAACTCTTTTTGGCAAATTATTGTTTAGCAAATAATTACTTGGTCAAAGTTTCATTTTACCAAGTATTATTTAGTCAAATGTATCGTTTGGCAAAACATACTCTTTCCAAAATATTGCATGGCATACGATTTACATATTAATTTGAGTAGTGTATAAGATACAAATTGAAGATGAAGTACCAATACCTCCTACCTTAGTTTTAAGCTATTTTGAGTTTTTATGCGACATAAAATACAATTTCACATGTCACGGCCAAAATCTCCTAACGCAATATTGTAATATTTAATAGATACCAATTTTACCCTAACTTTATAGGGAATAGCTTCTATGTAATTACCTATCTAAAAAAATATGTTAGAAAACCTCCTATCTAGGCACTCAAAAAAATTACAAACCTTTGCCAAAAAACGAGAAAATGTTTTTTAACTTTATTTACTGGAAATAAAGTTATTTAATAAGCCTTGAATTTTACACTATTTCATAGTTATTAATACGTGCTATAATCCTCCCAATTTTCTAAAATTTTATTCAGATGTATCACTAATGTGTATCGCACCTAATTTAAAAATTTCGTTCATAAAATACTTATTCGGATTAAAAAAAAACATAGTAAATCGTTTTTAGTTCCTTAATTTATGAAAATAAATATTATTTTACCATTATCCTGTTACGATTATCAATAATATTAATTTCTGCCATTTGTTCCCCTTATACTTGGAATTCCTATATACTCCTGTCCTGTATTCCTGTATCAGTAAAAATTAATTATCATTTTCCAAACCTACGCTATAAATAAGTTAAGTGTGTGAAGTGTCAATTTTAAATACCAAACATTTTTTTGGAATATAATATTTGGCAAAATAAAACGTTTGACCTAATAAAACTTGACAAAGTAAAAATATGCTAAATGATAATTTGACCAAATGAATAAAATGCGAAATGTAGATTTGCCAAAGATTCATTTGGGAAATAAAACTAGTGCGATACGTTTTTTGGGAAGTGAAATTTGACCAAAAATAATTTGGCCAAACGGCAGAACCCCAGTAATTTGGTTTAGTTTTTTAACCGACTTCAAAAAAGGAGGAGGTTATCAATTGGATTGTATTTTTTATGTTTATTACCTCAGTACTCCGTAAATTATGGACCGATTTGGAAATACTCCGTCATTTATGGACCGATTTGGAAATAGTAGATTATGCAACAAGTGAATAAAAAGAGAATTTAGTTCGAGGGACTAAGTTGGATCCCGAGAGTAGCGAAGGATTCTAGAGTTGAATCCCGAGCGTAGCGAGGGATTCAAAAGTTGAATCCTGAGCGAAGCGAGGGATACAAAGGACCGAGATGAAATTTTTTATTCACGAGTTGTGTACTCTACTTTTTACCATTGACTGCGAGAAAACAAATAGGTATGTACCTCTGACAGGTACTTAGTATTTGTAGTTGACCATCAGCCATTTTTAATGTCCCCACACTGCTGGGGCACAGGCCTTCCTTATGGGTGGAAGGATGGGCCATAACCCACCACGCGGGCCCAATGTGGATTGATGGGTGTTAACGACTGCAAATGCAGCCGGGACCAACGGCTTAATGTGCCTTCCGAGGCACGGAGGCTTAGAGCATTTAAAACGGAGGAGCTCGAGATAATACATTTTGGTCACCCATCCCATTACCGACCCATGCGACCCATGCTTGAAATTAGAAGTTTTCCAATGACATAAAACAACCACGCCAAGAGAGAGATTACATGATCAGTCTGTGGTCTGGCATCAGTTCATTTCATCAGTCTGCATAGACTCTGAATTTTTGCAGGCTGAATATCGTACCAGACTGATGGAATGGACTGATGCAAGACTGAAATTCAATCTCCCTCTAATTGGAAAGGAACCCAAAGATAAGACACTAAAAATAACCTAATTAAATTTGGCGGGATTTTGTTTCGTTTAATTTTATTGTGTAACTATGGCTCTATGGAATAGCTCCATAGCATAGCAGCCAGTAGGCATAGGAACTTTTTTGTACATGATGCGCGCTCGTTCCAAATTCAAATTATTTTTATTCACTCGGTGAATAAAATCGCTTATTATTCACTCTTATCGTTGAATTAAACGCACTTTTTAGAGTGGCGATGGTAAAAATAATGTTATACCTACATCCGGTTCATAATTAGTTACGATCAATTTTTTATTCCAGTTTGGTTTAATTCACCCCTAGAGTTATATCTCTAGTTATCCACTAAGGGGCGGGTCATGGTTTGGTAAGAACTATTAGTTATCTCCTGTGGTCAACGTGACCTGCCTTTTCCTTACTTTTTAATATTCTACGATAATTTACTGCCTCCTGTAATACACTTCGAAAGCATCATTACGACTGGACATAGTTCGTATGTCCGCCAACCAATTTATTATTCTGTATGAATGTGCAATTATTTTCGATATAATTCATGTTAACCTCGAGTGCACTCGGGTAGGTTTGCGGCATTTCGAATCACCAATTAATGGATCCACTTCGTAGAGGATATATTATATAGGTAGATCGGTGAAATTTTTGTCGGGTTAGTTATGCAATATTTTTTCATCATATTTTTAAATTAGCAACACTTATTGAAATACCTACCTGCATAAACAAAACTAGCGGCCGGCCGCGACTTCTTTTGCATGGTCAGTTTTTGCTATCCCTCGGGAACTGTAGGTTTTTTCTGGATTAAAGGAACCCTATGTCCTTTTATGTACCCCTGACAACGTGTATGCAAAATATCATGATGATCAGTTCCATAGTTAAGACGTGAAGCCGTAACCAACAAATAAACAAACTGGCTTTCGCATTTATAATATTTTTAGTATCATAAAATATCATAAGTTGAAACGTTTGTAAAAATGAGCGCTTATTTCTGAATGAATACTTAAATACAAAACATAAAATTAAAAATAAACGTTAACTAAAGAAAATAAAAAAGCAAGTTTGTACAGTAGACATCAGTGTGGTATTTCTTAGAAAAACAAAACCAAAAATTATCTAATACATTATGATAATGTATTTCCATTGCCCTACATAATAATTGAATTATAAAGTGAGAATTATCATTGCCACATGCATTGTAAAAACACAATAAACGTCTTAAAATGAGCAAAGTTTCGACAATATTGTATGCCATGTAAACGTAAAATAATTCGTTTATTTATAGACTCAATGAAAATATTTAATTCAGATAGATTTCCTATAAATATCTTTCATTTTATTTACACGACTGCCCAAAAAGGAGTGTATACGAGTATATAATATGTTTAGGGTTCAGGTATGTTTGTGGGTATGCGAGTTCCTTTATTTCACCATTACTTCTAAATGCCTGAACTGCTTTGGGTGTATGTATGGGGTATCGATAGAATCGTTGCAGATCCCGAGTGACACTGGCTATATTTTTTTGAAAATATTCAATATGGCGACTGTACGACGCCACTTTCAAATGTGAAAAAAAAATCATCTATTATTACAATACGGACATCAAATAAATGGCCTTGATGAGGACTTTCCAAAACTATATTATTTGTCACAAAAATGTTTGAAAAAAAAAAAAACATTAAAAACACGACTGCCCTGACAAAAACGAACGTGTAATTTGCAGTCGGGGGACCTCTTTGATCAGAAATGGTTCCATAAAACGGTCCACCGACTGCAAATTACACTTTTTATTTAACGTTTTTGTCAGGGCAGTCGTGTTTTTAATATATTTTTTTCTATATTGTATTATTCTGCAGTGTTAATTTTATACATTGTACATCTAAAAAGTATTATCAACTTTACTGGGAGTATTCTGAAACTAGCATACTTTTTATCGAAAAATATTTTCCATTAAACACTTCGTACCAAATTGAAGTTAAAAGCATTGTGCATTTTATCAATAACGCTCAATTTCGAACTATTCGTTTAATCTCCAGATATTTTCGGCGTGTTTTCGTTTTTCAGAGGTGAGGTCCATTAATTACGGCCGTATTTTTGTCGCTGTCCATTAGAGATACGTCGCGCCGCCATTAGCAAAGATTAATGACGTGCCTAGCGAAAATCTAACGTTTTAAATTCCGACTTGGCTTGAGAGCCTGCAGTTTTATAGATCTATAATCTATAATGATTCATCGGATTATATCTTTAATTTGTGATTATGAACTATAGATAATAGGGGTTAAAGTATGAAGTTGCCGATTTTATCTCACATATCATCATATCTTCTATGATGTTAAAGATGCTTCAGTCACTTGTAATTATTTTAAATTATGATCATGACGGCCCACTTTCAGCAATGAAAATATTTCTGTTTTTTTCCTAAACGTTAAAAAAATTGGTATCTTAAAAGTTACTCCTTTTTAGGGTTCCGTACCAAAATGGTAAAAAAGGAACCCTTATGGTGTGACTCAGTCTGTCTGTCTGTCTGTCACAGCTGGATATCTCGAGAACTACTAATGGTATCAACTTGAAATTTGGAATAGTTTAAGTTGACATTTGCCCAACTATTTTGCAAATAAGAAATAAATAAAAATAAAAATATCTTTTTCACTCCTCTTGCTCAAAAAGTCCGTCATTGTAAGGTACAAGAGTCAGGATAAAATAGCATAAATACCCCTAGGGGATAAAGTTTTTTCTTTTTTAATGTTTGTCTATTACCAATGAACCTACTAAAACGAAAAAGTATTTATTCATAATTACGAATAAAAACTCGCTCGATTTTTGAAAATGGAACTAAAAGCAGCGATCTCTTCGGTGAAATCATAGACTTATTTATACTCTGTGACTTTTAGTTTAAAATGCGTGCATTGTGTTTCTTAGCTGCTAAAAGAGGCACTGGCGCGAAATCTTTAGAATTTTTCTCTAATTCCAAACTGATTGAATTGTGTGACTGTAAGTAAGTAATAGGATAGAAATAATTTTAATCTTTTGCCGTCAAGCACAAATCATTTATTTAAATACTGTATAAAAAGTTTATGAAGTGGAGGATAGAAAAACGAGTGGATTCGTTTACGGAAGTATAAACTATAGGTATTTAATATTGGATTTTATTTTTTCGCAATCGTAGTGAAAAGTAGAGTGTAACACACGACGCTAAAACCCATTGTAACTCGGTTTCTATTTATTCCCTCGCTAAAGCTCGGGAATAAAACTACCTCGTATGCAATGGGTCATTTTAGCGTCTTGTATAACAATCTACTATTTCACTCCTCTTGCTCAAAAAGTCCGCCATTGTAAGGTACAAGAGTCAGGATAAAATAGCATAAATACCCCTAGGTGATAAAGTTTTTTCTTTTTTAATGTTTGTCTATTACCAATGAACCTACTAAAACGAAAAAGTCTTTATTCATAATTACGAATAAAAACTCGCTCGATTTTTGAAAATGGAATTAAAAGCAGCGATCTCTTCGGTGAAATCATAGACTTATTTATACTCTGTGACTTTTAGTTTAAAATGCGTGCATTGTGTTTCTTAGCTGCTACAGTAGAAATTAAAAAAGGCACTGGCGCGAAATCTTTAGAATTTTTCTCTAATTCCAAACTGATTGAATTGTGTGACTGTAAGTAAGTAATAGGATAGAAATAATTTTAATCTTTTGCCGTCAAGCACAAATCATTTATTTAAATACTGTATAAAAAGTTTATGAAGTGGAGGATAGAAAAACGAGTGGATTCGTTTACGGAAGTATAAACTATAGGTATTTAATATTGGATTTTATTTTTTCGCAATCGTAGTGAAAAGTAGAGTGTAACACACGACGCTAAAACCCATTGCTACTCGGTTTCTATTTATTCCCTCGCTAAAGCTCGGGAATAAAACTACCTCGTATGCAATGGGTCATTTTAGCGTCTTGTATAACAATCTACTATTTTACAACAGGGACTGAAAAGGGGTCTTAAAAATTTGAAGTGGGGCAACTAGGGCATGTGGGAAATCATATGAAAGAGCGTCGGTTGCACGTTTTCAATCATTTTTTCTTTTTTTTTTAGGCCGCATAGTTTTCGACTTATAATGAAAATTGTAAAAAAATACCGTTCCCCCCCCCCTTATCTCCGAAGTTTGCAAAGAGAAAAATCTGAAATAATTCTATGTGATAGCAATTTGTATAAAGATTGAGAAATAAAACGATGTCTCAATATAGCACACTTTTTTAGAAATGATCAAATTTCTAAAAAAGTTAACATTAGTTCCACTATCGGTCAAGAGATGGCGCTGACCTAAAACTGTAATACTATAATTTATTATTCTACTCTGCAGTGTGGTTTGATGGTGCAATTATGATGGTATGGAACCCTCAGTGCGTGAGTCCGACTCGATCTTGACCGATTTTTCGTTAGCAGAAACTTAGTCAATACTTTTTTTTACCTAACACATGTAGCATTAGTTAGCTGAGTGTTTAAACATTTATACATAAAGGTTGTTAAATAGGTTAAGACAATGTTAGTATGGATAATGTGAATTCTTTAAATTTCTCCATACAAAACGGCCATTTTATACTTATACCCCTAATATTAAAGAAATTTATAAATTATATGCATTTTAGGCTTAGAATAATAATACCTAGAACGATAGTTCTCTACCAAGCGAAATGTCAAAAGTTAGGCAACTAAAACATCCAAAATGGCTCCGTTTTCAGATTTTTTTTCTCCATTATACCGAATAAGTTTAAAACAGTTTCAATTTTCTTACATTTAGGAGATTAGTTACTATATTATTGAATTTTATTTACGATTAGGTAACGTATGAAGGATATAAATCTGAAACCTAAGCCATTCTAGCTTAGTATTAGTTGCCTCACGTTGCATACGAGGATACGGCTTCTATTTTAGGTGTTATTATTCTAAGATTTTAGGTAGGTAAATATAAGGGTTAACTTACATAATATATTGAAAATTGTTTGTTGTTGGTTCAGTAAGTATAGGTATACCTATTAGTTTTGACGTAACTATTTAAAAAAATGTATATTTTTAATTGCCTCTACCATAGCTCTGTTAGTAACTATGGGGATGAAGTCCGCAATTTGAAATAAATAGAAATGAAATTAATATATATTTACGTAAATATAATTCAAACTTACAAAACCTTTTAAAAGATCAGAATTTATAACATATTTATCATAGTAAGTTCATGTATGTTATAAATCAGTGATCGTATGAGGGGTACGTATGGGTACGTATTTTAGGTTTTGTTAGGTAGCTGTACTGATTGTAACATTGAGTATTGAGTATAAACTTCAGAGCTTGGCACTTATTAAAGTAATTATTACACAATGAAGATATTCTGTTACCTAACGAATTTATAATATGGTGTCAAAATTTAAATCCCTTTGCCAAATACCTACTTAAGACCTGTCATAAGAAATAAGCGGATCAAATCTAATATCGTTTAATTAAATTTTATTACACAAAGGAGCCAGCCACATTTCGCTTCGAAATTATCGTTTGACTTATTCCATCATATTACGGAATGGACCCCTTTGTTGTAAAATATGCTTGCGAATCTTATTAAAATTTTAATTAATGCGTACTATAAATTGTTAACAATTGTTTCGGGTGTAAACGGTGGAATTATTATGTTTTTTTGGCAACATTTTTAAGCATCCATTCGTGGGCGTCGGTTTTTAAGCGTTTTGTTGGCCTCCATGCTTTTATTATCACGAATGCAGAGTGATTTATTAAGCCGGGATAAAATTTCAAACTCGTTGGCGTTTAAACGCTATTTGCCTTTTATTTCACCTATGATAAGATTAATTGTGAAGATATAAAACGGTAGAACATAAAATACGTGAGTCAGACATTCAGCTGCTGAATGTTTGTTTCATTTGTCGCAACTAGCAAAGTAGTAAGTGCAGCGGTTGTGAAACCCAATGGTTCCAGTTCAAGTCTTGGTAAGGGAAAAATTCAGCTAAGTTTGGTACTAATTCAATAAAAAAAACAATAATAATAAACACTTTATTGCACACGACAATAACATAGTACAGAAAGAAACAAAAGACAAAAAGACAAACATACAACAGGCGACCTTATTGCTACATAGCAATCTCTTCCAGGCAACTTTGGGTGAAAGGGAAAAAATAAATAGGAGAAAGGGGAATGGGTGCATGGTAGAGGATAAATATAGATAATGAATACATGCTAGACTAGAGGATAAATAAAGATAGAAAAGAGAATTAGATAATATAATATTGTATATTATGAGCAGAGGAAAGGAAATGAGTTCTGACTTGATCGCCAAAGGACCTCAGAGTCTGAGCCTTTCTGATACCCGCAGGAAGGGCGTTCCATAAACGGACAGCATGGACAGAGAAGGAGTATGAAATAAAGTCGGTAGAGTGCTTAGGCATGTCTAGTGTAAGGTTTGAGGAGGAACGCAAAGTACATTGTGAAGATGAAAAACGAAAAGAGAAACGAGTTTTCAGATAAGGAGGGGTAGTAGGTAGGAAAAGAATCGAGTAAAGGAGTTTGAGAGTGTGTAAGTCCCTGCGCCGGCGAATGGGGAGCCAGTTAAGTTTGTTACGGAAATGGGACACGTGGTCAAATTTACGATGATTATAAATGAATCGGATACAAACATTATTGTGAGTTCTTTGGATATTTTTCAGTTGCTTTGTATGTCTTGCTTGATTTTATAGTAGGTACCACGAAGGTACTGTTAAAAAGTATCTACTTAACGTTTGTCAACATCAGCCATTTTTAATGTCCCCACTGCTGGGCCACAGGCCTTCCTTATGAATAAATAAGGAGGATGGGCCATGATCCACCACACGGGCCCAATGTGGACTGGTGGGTGTTAACGACTGCATATGCAGCCGGGACTAACGGCTTAACTTGCCTTCCGAATCACGGAGGAGCTCAAAATAATACATTTTTGATCACCCATCCCATGACCGACCCTTGCGAAAGTCGCTTAAGCTCCGAAATCCCAGGACCAGGCGCTAAACCACTGCGCCACTGAGCTGCTAGCACAAGGATGGCGAACCAATTAGTATCGATGTGCCATTTTTCTAAAAAAAATATTAATGAGGTCATAGTGCCATCAAATAATTTTGACTTGGTGGTTATTGGGTATATTTTCCCAATAATCTCCAAGTCAAAATTATTTCACCTATTCTATCAACTGAAAACTCTTTATTCACTACAAAAAATAGGTACATTTATTTAATGTTTCAATTTTATTATACACGTTGTTTAAATTAATTAATTTGAATTTTTATTGGTAGTGCATAATGAATTTAGTGATCGGTGACGTGCCCAAAATATCCCTATCCGAGAGCACCTTACGTTTACTATATTTTTATTAAAGACTTCAGATAAATAATACTATCTACAATCAGTCGTTTCAAACAGCCTTTTGTTTTTTGAAATTCACCCCGAGATGAAAATGCATTGAAAACAATGTGAAAGTTATTGGCAAAATCCATTTCAGAGCACACACAGAGGTTTTGCATAGCTGCGCTTTGTATGAAAATGATGCTAGCGTTGCAACCAATCTCCGCAGGACGACGCTCACTTTAAAAAAGTAACAAACACATGCGTCATAGTAGCTTTTTGAGGGCTACGGTTTGCCGAAAATAATTAAGTGGGTGAAAATCAAATGAATAGATCGACATACCTGAAATATAGCATTCCAGTCCAGTGATGGAGTCCAGCGGTAGAATGCCACTAGAATAAGATGAAGCAGCACTGGAATATAACTGGACTGAATTTTATTTTTCCACTGATTTTCCGGTGCTGGATTCGAACGACAGGACTAAAATGCTTACTGGAATAATGTGAAACGGACATAGGTAATTATAATCCCATGGGAGCGAACTCATGGGAGCCTTGTCTCCGGAGAGATATAAAATACCATTCATTGATTCGCATCGAACGCATCGTATCAGTAGATTTTAGTATTATTTGTAGGTATAGGAAGTTATTAAAAAAACTATGTAACTCAGAATCCTGTTCATTTGTTTGCGAGAAAAATCTAGTGTTTCCCAAAATAAGTGGATGTAAATCAAATGAATAGATCGACATACCGGACTGGAATGCTATATGCATACCAGTCCAGTGGTCGAGTCCAGCGGTAGAATGCCGCTCGAATAATATGAGGCAGCACTGGAATATAACTGGACTGGATTTCTCACCTTTTCCAGTGGCATTCCGGTGCTGGATTCGAACGACTGGACTAAAATGCTTTCTGGAATAATGTGAAACGGACATAGGCCAATAATCTCATGAGAGCGAAGTCATGGGAGCCCAGTGTCCGGAGGGATATAAAATACCATTCATTGATTCGCATTTAACGCATCGTATCAGTAGATTTTAGTATTATTTGTATATTTAGGAATTTATTCAAGTAATAAAACATTGTAACGCAAAATCTGTTCATTTGTTTACGGGCAAAATCTAGTCGATTATTTATGAGTGTGAGTAATATGGCCGACAAATTAACACACTGACTGCATTGGTTCGGCAACCCTGACCTAATTCCCTTAACCCTTAAAGTTTTGACACCCTACTCACCAAAGGTGCTTCCTTTATCAAGTGTGATATTTGTTTGCGGTCTTTTGTAGGGTTGAGTTCCGTGCTTCTAAGTTAAGTATTATAATTTTTGATATTATTTTGATCGAGCGTAACGTATTCTCCGTTTCAGCTTCTACAAAAATGCTTTCGTATGTCTGTCCGGCTGTTCTCCTCTACAGATCGCATTTTTTACCGATTCCCGTAAAATTTTGTGACTTTTTCAAAATAGCGGAGAATGTAAAAAAAACATATACAGCCATTTCGAAAAATTATCAAAAATGTCACAAACGCGCGATCACAGAGCGACTAGTAGAACCATAGACAGAATAAGCAGCGCTCAAGAAGACCAACAAAGCGTGGAAAAGAGAAGTTAACATTATACGGACACTGTCTGTGAAAAAAAGGGTCAAAGAATCAAGTGACAATGCGCCAACATTTTTACAGTAAGAGCCCCTTGCGTCCCGCCTTGCTAATGAGCAATCACAGTTTGTTTAAAATATTTGTTAATCCTTATTAGAATTTCAAATAAAGGTTGGTGGAGCCATGGTGTCTTGTGCTCTAAGTAATTGTGATGTGATAAAAAGAAATAATCCAAGTAATCACACTTTTCAAAGGTAAATAAGATTTTGCCACAAATTTCTCTAAAACAAATTTCGCTACATTTATTCGTTTATCGACGAAGAAAACAGTATGGAACATAGTTTATTAATTTCGTTTGCCATAATATACTTAGTCATATTTTATATATGTAAATCATATTTTACGTATCTCATATAAAATGTATACATTCGTTTTTCGGATCACCTGTTTATTGACATTGTTGTTCTTTGGCATTCTATTTTTATGAGTAGAACAAAGGTCTTCAGTATAAGATAAATTTATTTTATAAAATAATTGTACAGTACAGTCGGATTTTGAATTTCCTAGTTTAACTGTATCTGAAAATTAGTACAATTTCATACATTTTATACGAAACGCCTGTAGTCGCTACACGCCACACGCTTATGAATGGCGGCATTTGTCGTTGTGGTTAGTGGCCCGTGTGCTGTGAGGAGACAGTTATAGCTATTCAAGAACGATCGATCATTGATCGAAGGTTACAGAAACTTTAGCAATCGCCATAATAAAAAATAAGTTCCAAGAACTTGTTAGGTAAACTATTTTTAAAGTGGACGTACTAGATATATTAAAGGTCATTGGGCATATTGGACCTGCTTCATGAAAGTTCGCGTACATAAACCACACCAGTTTTAAATTGAAGAATTGAATCTCACTTTTTGAAACATGTATTATTTTTTGATGTACCGACTGGCAAAAAAAAGCTATTTCACATTATGTCTGTGAGTATATGTATGTAATAAAACAGAAGTTTTTACTTGCAACATTGTGAAAATGTGTTGTACAAGCATAATAAACGTTTGTATTGTCTTTATTTATTTATTTTATTTTATTTATTATTGAAATGCTATGATATAATGATAAATAATGAAACATGTCCTGCAACAATGCAACCTAATACCACTGAGTAGCAGATACATTTATCTACATACCTAGCCCTATTTCGTTTGTGTACGCCGCAGGTCAAAAGTCCGAACAAAATGCCCAATGACCTTTACTTTATACAGATGACCTTTGCTCTCCAGCTTACATTGTACCACACGTCACGTACCACAGCAAAGTAGCTTTTATCATAATGAAACAGAAGCAAAGGTTCTGCGGTCTCCTTAAAATAATTTAAGGAGATAATAATAATAATTAAATTAAATAATTTAATCAATTTTTTTTTCATAAAAACACGTCGTTTGAATCCCTCCCTGCGTTATTGATGTCAGTTTCCGGCTGCAACAATGCTAGTGAAATTTTTTCGAGATAACGATATTACATTCTTTGTAGAAACTTGAATTCTTTCGTTGTTTGTTATGAATTCTTGCAAGTTTCTTTGAAAATTTAAGTTGAGTATTTATAGACTTTAGATAACATCAGTTTATCACAGAACTGAAAATAATGGTAAAATCGTTTGCAAACTTTGTGGAAAAAAACGAACAAACACACAAACGAGAAAGCAACCTAATAAAAACGTGTAAAAAATAGTGACCGACCGAAGTTTCGGTTTCGGTTTCGGCTAGTTTCGGCAAGAAAAACTAGTTTCGGCCACAGTTTCGGTTTCGGTCAAATTAGACCGAAACTTTCGGCTCTGCCGAAACTCGGTTTTCGTGAATTGTCGTGTGTCAATCGGCTAACTTCGGAGTTCGCCAGCCGACGTGAATCAGCGCGATTGTGTTAAGTTGATATGTTACGTGTTTTAATGTGTATGCCTTCAGCTATAAGATTGATTTTAATTGTGAAAAAACATCTAAGTATTTATAATTCGTGGATAATTAGTCATCTCGAAACTTTTCTTCTGACTGCGCAAAAGCGTCAAAAGCTTAGTCAATTGTCTATTCGGACAGGTAGTACGCGTACGGTAAAACACAACAAATAACTAATCATAGACTATGTTAAACAATAAATTATATTGATTACTAAAAAAGTTGACTTACAAAAGTAAGTTAAACAAATTGATTATTTGATTATTATGATATTTTTTTGTTGACGATTTTTGTTATATACTTATATTATTGTTTTTTTTCATTTAATTGGTGGACGGATAAATTAGAAACACCAGTTGATTTTCATACAAATGGGGTTCTCCGCCCACCAGGGATTAACCGAGCTGTGATCTAATGATTGTTATCGAGGGAACAAATAAAATAAATCCAGATTGCTATTTTAAACTAATCCATACACTTAGAATGCTGATCAGATCAGTTGGGTGTGTATAGCGATTTGAATTTTCTCCATTCGCTCCCTAGATAGCCATCATCAGATAGCGGAGAACCATGGCTTCAAAATTATCTCGTTTGTATGAAAATCGTGTATGAAAAAAGTGTTTCTAATTATCCGTCCACCCCTAGCGTGCTTGAAACAAACCCTACCACCAACCAACCATGAATGTGTAAAAAAATACGTCAACTTAATGTGTGAAAATAAGTTTCGGTTTCGGTTTCGGCCGAAACTGGAACCAGGGCCGAAAGTTCGGTTTCGGTTTCGGCCAGAATTCCAGTTTCGGTCGGACACTAGTAAAAAATACTATGAGGCCACAAGAGGGGGCATAAAGCTAGCGACTAAAATAAGACGTAACTTCGTGATATTTTTTATCTAAAAAAATATGCTCAAGGCTGGCGATTATATTTAAAATATCTACAAAATATAACTAAAGCTACAAATCCAGGATCGCATTTACACATTATTTCAAGTCCATTTTTCCATAAACAAAATTCAAGAATTTAAGAGCTTTTTGGATAGACAAAAGACTCGCGAAATCCACAAAAATCCAACGAAAGCTTAATTCTTAAAAATATTCAAAAAGTTCAATTGTGCTCGAGACATGTCGTTCATCGTACGTAGAAAAACAAGTTTCTTTTGTTCAAAGTTTAATATGGAAAATGACTACAGTTTCTAGTTTGTTAAATATGAAGTACCTATGTAGGTCTGTAATAAATGAGGTTCGAATAAATGCTGCGTACCAAAGTTTTATGAATTGAAAACTGTGAGCAATGAAGTTCGCGGAGTTTTTACAACAGTTGGCGTTTTTATTATTCTTTTCTATCAGGACTTTAAATGTACCCAACGACGTACCTAGGTTTTCTGCTCGTGTCTTTGAGTTGAGTTCGTTTATTCAACTGTCACTGCATGTTCTTTGAAGTTTTTGATATTGCTTTTCTTTTAATGTTTTCTTTGTACGATAATTAACTGCAATAAACTTTCAAAGCTACATTTATTTATTTTAAACTTCGAAAACCCACGTTAAGTAGCACTAATAAAATAGATTGTGAGCAAAAAAGAGTTTTTGCTCTATCTATAACATTACTTTATATAAGTTTAAACCATGGTGACTGAGTCCGTTCTATCAAATTTACAGTTTCAATATCAAAGTCAAATAAGCTTTATTCAAATAAACTCAATTATTAAGTACTTTCATACCACCCGTTCCAGACTTTTTAGCTGACAAGAAGACTAAAGGAGATACTTTTAGACAGACTATTATTAAAGAAGAATATTGCCTACAAATTATTTAATTGCAGATTAATTTGAATTAAAATAGGTAATACAAAAAAGAGGAAAGAAGAAAAATAATGATGCTAAAAAAAATAAAAAATGTTTTTTTGGCCATTAGTAAATATTTTCCCAAACTCAAAGCAAATTACGTCCCCGGAGCGCAGATGGCTAATTCAAGGTAAATAATGATCGATTTTTGTACGTTGTTTACGTAAACAAGGCATAATGTAAGGGCACCTGCTCTTATACTGATAAACACCCCGCGTGTCAAGACCCTCTCCGTCCGTTGATTGATATATGCAACGCACGCTGCGTGTTCGTATAAGTAGGTATATGCGTGATAGGGATGCCTCTTCAAAACTTTAGTCTTTTGTTAAATACTGTTTATCCTGCCTCCTTCCTTTCTCCCTTTCTCTCCCTGTAATATTAAATTAGTTTTAAGTCGTTAGGTTTTGTTCTGATAAAATTATTTCTTTTATAAGTACTCTACTTCCTATCTTTACTTTTGTAGAATAGAATCCTCCCGTCTTAGCTCTATCTTCCCTTCCCTCTTTTGTAACGTTACAGTTTTACTTGTCCTATTTAGTAAACAGCTTTTGACAGTAATTGTCATACACATTTTTTTAATTCATTATTTAAAAATGCTTTATTCAAATTGTCATAATGAACACAGATTACATATCCTTAATAATTAGTTAATTTCTTTTGTAATCTATGTGTGGAAAACTAATAAATTTTTTTTTTTTAATAAATAGTTAAGTGCAGATTTTTACTAAATAAGACAAGAAAAATAAACTGACGATAGTAAGTTGGTACCTATATAGTGAAAGGATTATTCTGCATTTAATTACACCATCTCATACATTGCTCTAGTTCCAGGTTATGTAGCTAAAGCACTTGTGTTATGAAAACCAAAGACAGCGGTTGGTATCACATACACCCAGACATTACACAAAAAAGAAAAGTTTCTAAAATGATCCAGCCGAGGATCGAATCCGGTAGGTTAGGTACCACTCGATCACGAAGGTTGTCAATTGATTGAAAATTAACTTTATATTAGTGACTACTGAAATGTGTCGAACTACGAGTACGAAACCACTTTGTTGGAGATGTAAAGTAATGAAATATGAATAATAAGTCCCAGGTTAAACTGGACGCGCAAAACGCAGCGCGTGACAAGAAACGACGTTGTAATGTATAAATGCTGGTATATATATGACAGTATATGTCACACCAAATGCCATGCGGCTGCTGCGAGTCCGATTCACTCTTGACCGATTGTTTTTGTGCCAACCCTACTGTTGTACGAGTAACCGATATAGAATGGGAACAGCATTATCCATCACATGCCCCGAGAGTTCAGTTTAAGGCTAAATCAATATGCTTCTGGGGAATCTAAAATGTATAAAAATAAACGTTTTGTAAAATTTTAGAAGATTGAAACTATTTATACCTATTTATATTTTGTATGTCGTCGTAAATAAAGTTACGTCTTTTAGGAAATAAAGTTTATGAAGAATCTGACACTATTAAAGTAATTTCAATTAAAATGAAAAATTCAAATTGTATATTCTTTTAATTTTATGATAAAAGAAAATAATTCAACGTTTCATACTCAGTTCGTTGTTAGATGTACTCAATCTCGTTTTCTTATTTGGATTTTATTAGAATAACTTCGTTAGAATTTTTAGTTGTTTCAAGTATGTACGATTTCCGCGGCTTTAATGGAATTTTTAGTCGAGGTAGCAATACGTTTTTTCCAGCAATTTTACCCAATGAAATATTGTGTAATCAACACCAGTCAGGGTAATTATGTGTCACAGGGGACGTGTCGCAGTGAAGTCTGTGTAATCGGGAATGGGAATGCAGATCGGATTCCAATTTTGTTTATACAACGAGCTGGAGAGGCTTTTAGCTGGGTACTGTACGGTCCGCCTCTTATGTAGATGGATAGGTACTTTAGTATCTCTAACAATAATGCGTGTTTATTAAGTTATCACCCTTTTATATGAACGTAAATATTTGCGTGACGTGGCCGGATACTTTTGAGGCCTATGGAGGGTTAAGTTACACGAGGAGACCGAATTGGCGATAAAGACTTTTTGTTTCTCCTCGTTTTTTGAAGGTGTTGATTATGAAGTGTTGTCGTGTTACAAAGGGTGGCACTTGATACATTATTTTAATACTCTTAAGAATTGTTTTTATAAGTGGCTTTGTTTTTAATGTGTATCATATCAACGGTCAAAACTAATTCAATGATAGAATAATACTTATACCTACCCTAATAGGAATATGATGAACTGGATGTTCTCACATTTAGGTATTCATGAAGCACTATAAAAATGTTTTGGTTATTTGCTAAATCGCAACAATTTCATAATCTTTTTTATAGATTGTCAGTGATCTTAAAGTGAACCTTGCTTAGGTAGAAGGGTTTATTAAAATCACACATATAGTTTAAAGAGCTTGAACATAGTCACAAAATACATAATACATAGGATAGGGTACTTTTCATTCCGTTCAAAGGTTCCCTAGATATTCTTTTTCCGAATATCCACGCGGGCGAAGTCGCAGGTGGATGCTTGTTAGTAATAAATATTATGAACACCTGTACAATACAATACACTCTTATTTTCGATACTGCAAATAGCGCAGCTACAAATTGTAGAGGTATTCTGTTTCAGACCTAGTTTCGTCCGTCCGGATGAATAGGGTATTATCTCAAAAACAGAGATTTTTCAGGAGTGAAATTTTAAAGTTTCCTCCAGGATTATTTTAGCCGCTATTATTATTTGGCTTACATGGCCTATATATATATATTTGAAGCCTATACGTTTGACAATATTTTTTAATACTTTTTACTTATTTTCAGTAAAGTAGTTTTGGGAAAATCCTGAAAATACTCAGAAAGGTATAATAATACCGTTTTTAACATAAAATATTCGAAAAATAAAGTTAAAACTTATTTTCTTTTAAAACTTTTAGCAACATAGTGGTATCTCAAAAAAGTACCTTATACGGTATAATAACCATAAAAAGTCAATTAAAAGCTATCATATAGAAGGGAATTGAATAGAAACAAATATTTAATTTATAGTTATAATTTTTTGGCCATTTGGGCATAAGCCCGTTAAAATAATAAATAAATAGATAATAATTCTAAAAAAACTTTAGTTATAATGAACACAGCACTTTTTAGTTTTCATACCTTGTTCAAGAAACGACGACGACCTTTTACTGTAGCTTCACGGTGTAAGACTGAATAAGACTGTGTTAGTCAAATGTTAGGGTGTAAAAGTGCGAAAAGGATGGAGATACAACCTGCTTTCCGCGCCATTTTTCCCTCGATCGTTTTAAGACCGTATTCATTAGAAAGATCTCGATTTTTTGATTAGGACTGCATTAAAAAGTGAAAATTCGAAATTTTGTTGTATTCTCTGTTCATCTAAACCAACGGTTTAGTCGCACATGAATCATGCTGTATTATTTGTACGCTACCTGTAATGCAAGCCCTAAAATTGCATCTCATACTAATTTATTTGTGTGTGGAATGATATGAATGTGTAATTTTCTCATTACTTTGCATAAAATAATAGTTTAAATTGATAAAGGACATCATCCATATTTTATACATTTATGGTCCAAATATGAAAGTGACGGCCAAAAGACAAAAGTGTTTTATTCTGATAAATTTTGTTCATCTAAGCATCTTTTATTATGGCACCGAAGCTGTAGCACCGCTTCACATTTGCGTCAAAAATGTATGAAAAGTCAGACTTTTTGATTAAAGTCAAGCGGCGCTACAGCTTTGGTGCCATATTAAGAAATGCTTAGACGGACAAAATCAATCAGAATTTGCTTTTTGGCCGAATTTTGTACATTTGTGCCAAAATGTATGAAAAGACAGTATAGAGTGCTATAGCTTCGATGCCATAATAAGATGTGATTAAGTGAAAAAAATCTATAAGAACAAAGCACTTTTGCTTTTTGGCCGGCACTTTCACATTTGGACCAAAATGGATGATGTCCTTTCGTTCTCACATAAATATTTCAAATAGCAAACCAAAATAATATTTGAATTTGAAATTATGTTCTATACCCGACAGACAGCTAAGCTGAGCGATAAAATCTTCAATGTGACCTAGATTACCTCGATGCCGGAATTGCTGTGCACTCCCAAATTTGCCTAAAGCCGGGTATCGGGTAGTGACAAATATATGTCGGGATAGTTGATCAGCGTCACATCGTGATCCAATCAGAGGGGATCAGCAAGACACGGGGCGCGACGTGTGGGGACTTAACGACCGATTTAGGCTGTCTGGAAGGGGCCGTTAACGGCTGCTGTTTTAGGGTTAAATTTTTAGGGAAAGCTTGTTTTATTCTTGAAATTCCAAAAACTTAACATTTTAGGCGTAGATTTAAATTTTGTTATTGTTTCGTAACAAATTCAAACTTTTTTAGAAGAAAATACATGTTTAAAGACACAATAAACCATCATAATTGATCACTTAACTTGACAATGACGGCTTTTCAAAATAACAAAAAGCTGTAGGCTCGATAGATGGCGTTGATAAAAATGTATGTGTCAATGTGTTTTTTTACTACGCTTCGAAGAGTACTCAGGGAGGCAGGCAGATGTAACTCTAAAATGTTTCTCTTTGGGCAGATGTCAGCCAACGAGCGCTTACTTGCCTCTTTGGTGTAGGCCGTTTATTTTTAATGGCCAATTTTGACACTTCTCTTTCCATCAACGCCATCTAGTGAGGAAAATAATTACTATATTTATTTTTTAAATGTCATTTTGAAAAGCCCTCATTCTTAAATTTGAAAATATTTATTACCTATTAGCCTATGTATTATCTGTAATTTGCTTTAGTGAAAACCAGCAAAAAGCTAACATATTTATGTTAATAATACAATCATTTCTAGTGGATGTAGATCGGTAGATGTTGGTTGTCGATAGCGATTTCTATGAGATTACGCAGCCTACGTATCCATTCTCATAAAATGGGATATCGTTACGGGATACAGCCACTTACGAAATAACTTAAATGATGAGTGCTAAATATTCAGTGGCCGTATCAATTGTCTTTTAGTAGAACAGGGCTCTTTTAGGAATAATATTGCAGTTAAGACATTTGGTAGATAAGTGGAAAAACAAAATAGTTTTGATGAACATGTTTTGCCACCGTGAAAAATCGACAGTTCTCACACTCTGCGCAACTATCAAGGGCATTAAAAATGTAATTTAGAAAAAAGCACACGATAAATAGGAATTAATTCTTTATCGTAGTGACGATAAAGTGAACTGAGTGCAGACTGACCTCGCGCGCAGGGGACCTGCTACAGCCTACAGTTTTTGTCTACCCGCCTCCTAAGATGGCTTAAACTGAAGCTTAATTCAATCCTGAGATTTGATTTTTTTCTGTTTCTTAAATAACGAGTTAAAAAAATAGTTATTGGGAAATTCTCGATTCAAGGCGACGAAAAAATTTTGGAATTTTGACAAATTTTGGAAAATCTCAAAAATTTACTGACCGATTTTAAAAATTCAAAATGCACTTTGAAGCCCTTTGGCAGACGCATATTTTGACATATAGCACATCTGCGTACCTCTCATACTAATGAAACTACAGGCAAATGTCACAATTTCATAAATCGGGGCACTAATACTCGATCACGAAAACATAAATATTTTCATTCAATGTTAAAACATTACTTCAAGTCTTTGCTGCACAGTGATGTCTCTAGGCTCCATACTATTCTGATATTCAAACTAAAAGGCTAGCTTTCAAACAAAATCTAAAATTTCAGCAAAATTTGAAATAAGTTAAATTCTTTTATCTCATCTAAATTGTGTTCGATGAGATTTCAAAGCTGGACTTGACACTTTAAAAGCGTATTTCACCGAAATCTAACATTAAACTTTCGTCGAATTTAACTTTTTGCCTTCTTAAAACGTTATCCCTTAAGGGCACCTTGTTAGAGTTTGTGAGATTTTTATTTTCTGACGAATTTTAAACTTTTACTAATGGTTAACTTTATTCTTAAATCTTTAAAAATATTACTTTGAATGTCTGTAGATAAACTAATGTTGTAAAAAAACATTTATTTTTAACGTGAAAAAATGTGAAAAAAATCATGAAAATTTTTTTTCAAGAGTACAGAAATCAAAATTATTAAGGAAGTTTCCGTTAAAGATTAATACTTATAATTTCATAACAAAAGTTTTCAATTAATTTTTGAGCCTACATTACTTTTTTGTTTGAAAAAATAAGCAAGTTTTCAACAGTTGGCAGCATTTAAAGACGCGCACGGTGAAATCTTTATTCGGTTTATGCTTAAGGAACGAAGAACAGTGTCTCCCCATTGTGTAAAAAAAAAAATTACTGGGGAAAAAAGAAAATCGGTTCTTCATAAAATTTTGAAGAACAAAAATTTGCGTTGGAGGAAATTTTTTAATCTTCTCTTCATACAAAATATGTATCATTTTGGGGAAAAATTAAATGAGATCTAGGAAAAAAAATCATATATGTAGACACTGACGAAGAATAAAAATCAATTATGATTGATTGAATGATTAATTTTAACAAAACAAAGGTGCTGTGTTTTTTTTCATGATTTTTTTCAACATTGTGAAAAAACAAAGTTGTTTTTTTCATATTACATCACTATATAAACACCGAAATAAATATCAAGCTAGTTTTGGCTAAAAGTTAATTTGTATGTTATTTTAAACTCAAAATAAAGGCTATAATGTTGTATTTATTAGGTATCCATTTTGTCTTTACATCGCATTCTCACTATAGGGATTAGAACTCTCCTTTTTACACGACTGCCCAAAAAAGAAGTGCATTGTGTTCTAACATTAAACCATTAGAAATGTAATATTTCTTATCAAAATTAACCAAAAATTATTCTGAAATAACTCAATAACCAGTACCTATTTAATTCTTTCATAACGCACTGAGGGTTTTTCACCTTGTCCCGTTTCGTACTTTCATAGATATGTGATATCGAGCAACAAAATGTCGATTTTTAATTTTTCCTTATCTTCGTTACTGTGAAATCTTGTTTCCTGTCAAATATCATGATTCGAGCCCCCCTAGCATGCACACCGAAACGCGATATGATAAAGCGATTTATCACGTTTAACTATCGAGTGACAATAGATTTTGACATTGAGTGTCGATAAAACGCTCTATCACGCGTATATCATGTTTCAGTGGTCATGGGGCCACGTCAATGGGAAAGGAAAACTCTAAGTAGGTTTTATTTTTTAATTTAATATGGGTACTTACATAGTATTTAATTTAAAAAGAATCGATTGAATTGCATTAGAAGTTTGATTTTGTCACAGCTTCTAGGACCCGTAGACTGTAAAATATAAAGATCATTGGGTATATTTGACCTGCTTGATGAAAGTTCGCGTACAGAAACCAAACCAGTTTTAAATTGAAGAATATAGTCCCACTTTTCAAAATATGTGTTATTTTTTTATGTACCGACCGGCAGGAAAAAGTTATTTCACATTATGTGTGTTAGTACATGGTTAATGTTATTAAACTTTTGTTAATAAAACAGAAGTTTATAATTTCAGCATTGTGAAAATGTGCGGTACAAGCATAATAAACGTTTGTATTGTCTTTATTTATTTATTTATTTAATTTATTATTGAAATGCTATACGATAAAAAATGAAACATGTTCTGCAAGAATGCGACCCATACCACTGCGTAGCAGATACATTTATCTACATAATAATTAAGCCTTTTTATTTATCTACATACCTAGCCCTATTTGGTGTGTACGCCGTAGGTCAAATGTCCAAACAAAATGCCCAATCACCTTTGGCATTGCCCACGCGGCCAAACAAGTGATCTTTTATAGTTTTCGTTTTTTCTCTTGAGGTACTGAACCCTAAGATTCTAGATAATAAAATTTACATGGTTCGATGTTCCTGCCGATTTGCTAGGCAACTTAAGTCGACTTGGGCTTTTTATCGACAATCATTTGTAAAATTGAATTGCCACCTTATTGAAATTAGGTTTGTGAATCGATTTAACAAGCGATTGTCGATAAAAAGCCTAAAGTCGCCTAGCAAGCCGCCCCGAAAATCGATCCGTGTGTAACAGGCAATGACAATAAACGAACAAGAATGTCACAATATCTGAATTTTAAATCACGTTTGCGTGGGGACGAACATCGCCGTGATACGGCTTTAGAAAGAAAGGAGTGAAATAAAATGCAGTCGATTCTCGAATAAGTGGAACACATTTTTCCTCCCTAGGGATCTATCGACAGGCAACTTGGCAGCAGATACTGTTCAGTCAACTTTATTGGAAGAATTTCAATGCTTTTTCGCCTGTGATATAATGGCCATCTTTGATATGCAACGCACAATTTGTTGTACCGTTTAGGCGGGGTGCGGACTGACTGGTTAGAAACGGATTTTTTATGGATCAATAGTTTTCTTGTAAACATTTATTTTTCTAGAAAGATTCGATGATGCGAGTGTTTTAAAGGCTGGCTTGTCTTTGTGAGACATTCGATATTTTTGTTATTGAAGTGTTCCGAGGTGTAGTAAGCTTTCCCAAAGTATTACAATAAGTGGGATTTTCAATTGTAAATAATACAATTTGCATGTTGATGAGTACCTACATTACTTATAGAATAAGCGATGATTAAAAAGACTATGAAAATACGAATAATAAATAATATACGAAATATGATGCGATACTGTTAAATGTATTTGAATTTTCGAGCGACTTGATCAGAAGTTTCATTAAGTTGCTTGATAGTACAAAGTTCCTCTTCTTATGTAGATTGAGTCTAGGGTCTAGGAATGCCGGTGCAGCAGAATCATCTAAGCACCACATTAGTTCTACGCCTATAAATTAGCATTTACTTACGTAATTTTTGTAGTAGGTATAAAGATACAATTATATTTTTTGACTTTTGCTTCTTGAAGTACCTAACAAACTTTTTTTTATTCTGTTCCTTTTTCGGTAAGTTTTGTTTATGTGACATTAATTCAATTTTAAAAAGACGTTGCCTTTTTCTAAGGACAGAATATTCCGCAGTAAATTTGTTAGTGCCCTAGTGATTATAATTAAATTTAGTAGCTGGAAAGGCCTTAGGCTATAGTCAGTTTCGTTTTTATTTTCTTTTTCTGGCATTATTTATATACTCGTATTACCATAGACTTATTATATTACTAGCGTATTTAGTACATTTTCTTTCAGTAGCGTTTTGAGGTTATATATAGAAGACGTTGACTGAAATAAGTCAAATCAATTAGCTATCTACTACATAAAACTGTCTTCAAACTTAGGAAACGAAATATAGTTTTAAAATATCGTTAGGAATGGAAAAATAATACAATATTATAGGATTTTATTTTGTTAAGGTACAGGGCCTAAAAAGGTTCTTAATCAAAGTAAAAAAAGGCTGCGAATGTATTTATAACTCTGATGTCGCTAGTAAAGCTTCAATAACAATTTTACGGACTGCCATTTTTACTTCCGACTCCTTAGCTTCTGAAGTAAACAAGTAATTTTGTTCTGTCAGCGGCAAAAGGGAAAAATCTTGGCTTACAGTATTCGATCTTTAACTGCGGCCCGAGTAAGTGGGGTCAATATATAAATGAGTGGGGGGTTATCAGTCACTCGCGACGTGGTAGCGGGTCTCACGGACCTCACGGCCTCTTGATATATCGCCCGAGTTTTACCTCCTTGACGTTTTTTTGAAAACCCCATTCCAGTAATGGATAGTCCTGGATTCAAAGTAATTCTGATACGATGGCGGCCCAAACTTGGGCCAATGATTGGCCTTTAATGGTTTTCAATTTAACTTTTCAGATGCGTTCGGAAGTTTTGATAAGTTAATTTTAAGTATATGAGCCGCACCGCCGCGTGTATTGGAAACTTAAATTGATTATAAGTTTTAAGCTTAATTCTTATTATGGAAGTGATTGACAGATAAAAAGTTTGACAACGTGGATCCAATTTATTAAATTGAATTAAGATATCAGCATAACAGCCCCTTATATAGTCCACTGGAGAACGAAGGTCACTT
Organism: Agriphila tristella; assembly: GCA_928269145.1. Classification (NCBI taxonomy): domain Eukaryota; kingdom Metazoa; phylum Arthropoda; class Insecta; order Lepidoptera; family Crambidae; genus Agriphila; species Agriphila tristella. The sequence goes on along the minus strand of OV743436.1, from coordinate 19,287,118 downwards.
TCATGGGGGGATACCTACCCTCGTATCTGTAGACGCATAAGTAATAACTTGAGTAAAACTTGCAATATTCAAATGCTTATAATATTATAATTCACATGCAATTTATAGTAAAATTAAACATAAATGCAGTTTTGGAGTTTTGGTGCATTTATGATTAATTTATACTTTATATTGCATATGAATATAACATTAGAAGCTTTACTTACTTATCCTTATACTTCCTTACTAATATTATAAATGCGAAAGTCCGTTTGTTTGTTTATTTGTTTGTTTGTTTGTTACACCTTCACGTCTTAACTACTGAACCGATCATCATGAAATTTTGCATAGACGTTGTCAGGGGTACAGAAAAGGACATAGGGTACCTTTCATCCAGAAAAAACGTATAGTTCCCGAGGGATAGCAAAAAAACTGTTCACGCAGACGAAGTCGCGGGCGGCCCCTAGTAAAACATAAATGCAGTTTTGGAGTTTTGGTGCATTTAAGATTAATTTATACATTATATTGCATATGGATATAACATTAGAAGCTTTACTTACTTATCCTTACTTTAATCTTAAAATATAAAATCGTAAACTGAATGACTGACTGACTGACTGACTGACTGACTGACTGATCTATCAACGCACAGCCCAAACCACTGGATCTAGAGACTTGAAATTTTGCACACAGATACTTTATACAGTGTAGGCATCCACTAAGGAAGGATTTTTGAAAATTCCATCCCTAAGGGGATGAAATAAGGGATGAAAGTTTGTATGAAAGTCCCTCAGTTTTGAAGCTAGAATCTTCAAATTTTGTGTTTAGGCTGACAATTGAAAATTAATAAATACGGGTCTCAGCGTTTTTCAAAATTCTACCCCCGAAGGGGTCAAAAGGGGGATGAAGTTGTGTATTAAAGAAAATCCTTCATTTTCGAAGTAAAAATCGCTAAATTTATAATTTAGGCTTATGGATAGAAATCTAAAGCAACGAATATTGTTTTTGTTAGGATTTCAACTCCAAAGGGGATGAAATGGGGGTGAAAAGGGTAAAAAAAACCTAAAAATAGATATGGATGTCGTCATCGGGGTTTTGTGGGATGACGATTGCAAAAATGACATTTATTTTGAAGTCCAACCACGGTGGACATGATTTAACCCCTAAAGGGGTGAAAATGGGGTCCAAATTTTGTATGGAAAATTAATATAGAATAGACATTACAACTTTAAACTTCGTAGGAGCACATCTAAAAATAAATAGGCAAATATATGTTTTGTTATTTTGAAAATCAACCCCTTAGGGGGTAAATGGGGTGAGTAAACATAAAAATCGATATAGATGTCGTTATTGGGGTTTTCTGGGATGACGATTACAAAAATGACATTTATTTTGAAGTCCAACACGGTGGACATGATTTAACCCCTAAAGGGGTAAAAATGGGGTCCAAATTTTTTATGGAAAAATAATATAAAATAGACATTACAACTTTAAACTTCGTAGGAGCACATCTAAAAATAAATAGGCAAATGTATATTTTGTTATTTTGAAAATCAACCCCTTAGGGGGTAAATGGGGTGAGTAAACATAAAAATCGATATAGATGTCGTTATTGGGGTTTTCTGGGATGGTGATTGCAAAAATGAGATTTATTTTGAAGTCCAACACGGTGGACATGATTTAACCCCTAAAGGGGTAAAAATGAGGTTCAAATTTTGTATAGAAAAAGAATACAAAATCGAAATAACAACTTTAAAATTCGTAGGAGCACGTCTAAATATATATTTTGGGATTTTGAAAATCAACCCCTTAGAGGGTAAGTGGGGTGAGTAACATAAAAATCGATATGGATGTCGTTCTTGAGGTTTTTTTGGGATGGTGATTGCGAAAATGAGATTTATTTTGAAATGCAACGCGTTGGACATGACACATATGGACCTGAACCTGGACATGCACATCCAGAGAACGGGAACGGGAACGGGAACCGGAACGGGCACGGGCACGGGAACGGGAACGGAACGGACCGGACCGGAACGGAACGGAACGGAACGGAACGGATCGGAACGGAGCGGAACGGAACGGAATAGAACGGAACGGAACGGAACGGGAATAGAACAGGATGGGAACGGGAACGGGAACAAGAACCGGACGGGAACGGAACGGGAACAAGAACGGGAAGGTACGGCTTACGGGACGGTTAGGGGACGTTTACAGGAGGGGAACGCAGCGGGAACGGAATGGGAATGGGAACGGGAACGAAACGTGAACGGAACGGGAACGAAACTGGAATGAAACGGGAACGGAACGGGAATAGAACAGGATGGGAACGGGAACAAGAACCGGACGGGAACGGAACGGGAACAAGAACGGGAACGTAAGGCGTACGGGACGGTTAGGGGACGTTTACGGGACGGGAACGCAGCGGGAACGAAACGGGAATGGGAACGGGAAAGAAACGTGAACGGAACGGGAACGGAACGGAAACGGAACGGGAATATAACGGGATGGGAACGAGAACGAGAACAGGATGGGAACGGGACAGGAACGGGATGGGAACGGGAACGGAAACGGAAGGGGTACGGGACGGTTACGGGACGTTTACGGGACGGGAACGCAAACGGGACGGGAACGGAACGGGAACGGGGAACGGGAACGGGAACGGGAACGGGAGCGGGAACGGAAACGGAACGGGAATATAACGGGACGGGAACGGGAACGAGAACAGGATGGGAACGGGACAGGAACGGGATGGGAACGGGAACGGAAACGGAAGGGGTACGGGACGGTTACGGGACGTTTACGGGACGGGAACGCAAACGGGACGGGAACGGAACGGGAACGGGGAACGGGAACGGGAACGGGAGCGGGAGCGGGAACGGAAACGGGAACTGGAAGCCTTGTGCGAGGCCCGCCACACGCGGCAAATGTCTTGCCTCGCGAGGCAGCGCGCTTGATGGGGACTCGCCTAATCGCTTTAAAATGGCTGGCCGGATCCTGGTTGAAGGTTCCTTAAAAGGATTTCGTCTAATATCCACGCGGACGAAGTCGCGGGCAGAAGCTAGTCTATCTATATATATAAAATTCAAAGTCCTGACTGACTGAGTGAGATATCAACGCACAGCCCAAACCGCTGAACCTAGAGACTTGAAATTTTGCACACGGATACCTTATACAGTGTAGGCATCCACTAAGGAAGGATTTTTGAAAATTCCATCCTTAAGGGGATGAAATAAGGGATGAAAGTTTGTATGAAAGTCCCTCAGTTTTGAAGCTAGGATCTTCAAATTTTGTCTTTAGGCTGATGATTGAAAATAAATAAATACGTGTCTCAGCTTTTTTCAAAATTCTACCCCTGAAGAGGTGAAAAGGGGGATGAAGTTGTGTTTAGAAGATAATCCTTTATTTTGGAAGTAAAAATCGCTAAATTTGTAATTTAGGCTTGCGGATGGAAATCTAACGCAACGTATATGTTATTGGTAAAATTTCAACCCCTATGGGGATGAAATGGGGGTGCAATGGGGTAAACAAACCTAAAAATAGATATCGATGTCGTTATTGGGGTTTTCTGGGATGAAGATTGCGAAAATAACATTTATTTTGAAGTCCAACACGGTGGACATGATTTAATTCCTAAAGGGGTGAAAATGGGATTCAAATTTTGTATGGGAAAAGAATATAAAATAGACAGTACAACTTTAAACTTCGTAGGAGCGCGTCTAAAAATAAATAGACAAACATATATTTCGTGTTTTTGAAAATCAACCCCTTAGGGGGTAAATGGGGTAAGTAAACATAAAAATCGATATGAATGTCGTTCTTGAGGTTTTATGGGATGGTGATTGCGAAAATAACATTTATTTTGAAGTCCAACACGGTGGACATGATTCAGAACGGGAACGGGAACAGGAACGGGAACCCAATTCTGATTATTGTAATAAACTAGCTTCCGCCCACGACTTCGTCCGCGTGGATATTAGTGATAATCCTTAGGGAACCTTCAACCAGGTTCCGACCAGCCGTTTTTACGCGATTAGGCGGGTCCCCGCCAAGCGAGCAGCCTCGTGCGAGGCCCGCCACACACGGCAAACGTCTTGCCTCGCGAGGCAGCGCGCTTGATGGGGACCCGCCTAATCGCGTAAAAACGGCTGGTCGGAACCTGGTTGAAGGTTCCCTAAGGATTATTTCTAATATCCACGCGGACGAAGTCGCGGGCGGAAGCTAGTCTTAATATATAAAATCGTAAACTGAATGACTGACTGACTGATCTATCAACGCACAGCCCAAACCGCTGGACCTAGAGACTTGAAATTTTGCACACAGATACCTTATACCGTGTAGGCATCCATTAAGGAAGGATTTTTGAAAATTCTATCCCTGAGGGGATGAAATAAGGGATGAAAGTTTGTATGAAAGTCCCTCAGTTTTGAAGCTAGGATCTTCAAATGTTGTGTTTAGGCTGACGATTGAAAATTAATAACAATGGGTCTCGGCGTTTTTAAAATTCTACCCCCGAAGGGGTCAAAAGGGGGATGAAGTTGTGTATTGAAGAAAATCCTTTATTTTCGAAGTCAACATTAATAAATATATAATTTAGGCTTATGGATGGAAATCTAACGCAACGTATATTGTTTTTGTTAGTATTTCAACCCCTACTGGGATGAAATGGGGGTGGAAAGGGGTAAAAAAACCTAAAAATAGATATGGATGTCGTTACTGGGGTTTTCTGGGATGACGATTGCAAAAATGACATTTATTTTGAAGTCCAACATGGTGGACATGATTTGACCCCTCAAGGGGTGAAAATGGGGTTCAAATTTTGTATGGAAAAATAATATTAAAATAGGCATTACAACTTTAAACTTTATAGGAAGCACGTCTAAAATTAAATAAGCAAACATATATTTTGTGATTTTGGAAATCAACCCCTTAGGGGGTAAATGGGGTGAGTAAACCTAAAAATAGATATGGATGTCATTATTGGGGTTTTCTGGGATGACGATTGCAAAAATGACATTTATTTTGAAGTCCAACACGGTGGACATGATTTGACCCCTCAAGGGGTGAAAATGGGGTTCAAATTTTGTATGGAAAAAATATTAAATAGACATTACAACTTTGAACTTCGTAGGAGCACATCTTAAAATAAATAGGCAAACATATATTTTGTGATTTTCCCCATCCTCATTTTTTCCCAATCATCCCTTAGGGATGGGGTAAGTGAAAATCGATGTGGATGTCGTTCTTGAGGTTTCATGGGATGGTGATTGCGAAAATGACCTTTATTTTGAAGTCCTACACGGTGGACATGATTGGACCTGGACATGCACGGGCGGGAACGGAACGGGAATGGAACGGGAACGGAACGGGAACGGAACGGGAACGGAACGGGAACGGAACAGGAACGGAACGGGAACGGACTGGGAACGGAACGGGAACAGAACGAGAACGGAACGGGAACTGAACGGGAACGGAACGAGAATGGAACGGGAACAGATCGGGAAAGGAACGGGATCGGAACGGGATCGGAACGGGAACGGAACGGGAACGGAAAGGGAACAGAACGGGAACGGAACGGGAACGGAAAGGGAACAGAACGGGAACGGAACGGGAACGGAACGGGAACGGAACGGGAACGGAACGGGAACGGAACGGGAACGGAACGGGAACGGAACCGGAACGGAAAGGGAACGGATCGGGAACGGAACCGGAACGGAACGGGAACGGAACGGGAACGGAACGGCACGGAACGGGAACGGTAAGGAAACGGAACGGGAACGGAACGGGAACGGAACCGGAACGGGAAAGGAACGGGAACGGAACGGAACGGGAACGGGAGGCAGCGCGCTTGGTGAAGACCCGCCTAATCGCGTAAAAATGGCTGATTGGATCCTGGTTGAAGGTTCCCTAAGGATTTTCTCTAATATCCACGCGGACGAAGTCGCGGACGAAGTCGCGGGCAGAAGCTAGTATCCTTATATCCTTACTAATATTATAAATGCGAAAGTCCGCTTGTTTGTTTATTTGTTTGTTTGTTTGTTACGCCTTCACGTCGTAACTACTGGACCGATTATCATGAAATTTTGCATACATGTTGTCAGGGGTGCAGAAAAGGACATAGGGTACCTTTCATCCTAAAAAACGTACAGTTCCCGAGGGATAGCAAAAAACTGTCCACGCAGACGAAGTCGCGGGCGACCGCTAGTATCCTTACTAAAATTATAAATGCGAAAGTCCGTTTGTTTGTTTATTTGTTTGTTTGTTTGTTACGCCTTCACGTCTTAACTACTTAACCGATCATCATGAAATTTTACTCACACGTTGTCAGGGGTACAGAGAAGGACATAGGGTACATTCCATCCCGAAAACAGGAACTGTTTCCGAGGGATAGGCAAAATACTATCCACGCAGACGAAGTCGCGGGCGGAAGCTAGTAATATTATAAATGCGAAAGTCCGTTTGTTTGTTTGTTTGTTACGCCTTGACGTCGTAACTACTGAACCGATCATCATGAAATTTTGCATACACGTTGTCAGGGGTGCAGAAAAGGACATAAGGTACCTTTCATCCCGAAAAAAACGAAGTTCCCGAGGGATAGCAAAAAAACTGTCCACGCAGACGAAGTCGCGGGCGGCCGCTAGTTCGTCTATAAATACAATGTCTGTCCGTTTGTTCTCCTGTACACGTCGCATTTCTTAACCGTTTTCTTGAAATTTTCTGAGGCTTCGATTATTATATATAATTTGATCGATTCAGTTTTTGATTTTTTTTTTCAAAATGGCCGGAGATAAGTAAAAAACACATATTTCAGCCGTTTTGGAAAATGTTCAAAAATATTACTGGCCAATATTTGAAAATTGAAAATAATAAGGTTGTGTGTGACAGAACAGAAGAAGAAGATTTGAATCTGGTAAAATGTCCATTCAAATCACAGGAGTTCTGTGATTTGTATAACAAGACTTGCGAGGTCTACGGCTCACAGAGCCACTAGTATGTACAAAAGAACATGATTTTAAAGTTCTTGTGCTAATACCAACTTAGAAAAAATATTTTTCTAATGATGATGATAGATATAACAAATGAATAGCATACTTATGATATTTGGATCCGATATGGTTGTGTGTGTTACGTTAATCGGAATATTACGGCGGCAGTTCGTTTGTGAATCGTATCAACTAAACTAGTAAAAACAAAGTTCACTCGGTGACAACTAAAATCCAGTGAGCTTGATACTCAAAAAGCTTATATTCTCCGTGACACTCATACAATATGACCGTACGTTACGTTCCGTTACACGCAATAAAACATACACGGATTTTTGTTTTTTCGAAACACATTCACTAGTTTTTTCTGTGTGAGATGAATATTATTGTTTACCAAATGGTGACCCAGTTTTTGAATGGGAAAAAATACAAGAATATTCTCGTATTAAATTCGTGAAATAGAAATAATAAAGTGCGGATACAAAGATGTCATACTCGTACTATATCGCTACACAGTTTATTGAAATGCATCTGCTAATGATTGCAATCGATCATCTTGGTGATTGAATTTTGTGAAAATTTATACGAACAGGTAAATTTTTGTGTCAATTTCTCTTATCAATCTAGCCAGCGGATACACAGAGTAATGGCTAGTTAAAACGCGCAGTTGTTAAATAGGTATATGCGGTAAAAAAGTGCTAAACGCATCCCGTTAAAACAGTAGTACCTACCTCTCTACTATTTTGCAGTTACCACCAATTGATAGTTAACATAGCACAGAACAAAGATCCCCCCTTCTATGTTCTGTGGAACACAGCGTCAACTGCAGCTAAAAATAATATCATCACTTTTGTTGTGAGCGTCTTCCGCAACGAATGCCGCATAAACCAACCGCTCTTTAAGGCTTAAAACAACGATCGATGGCAAAGCAACAGTCATTGAGACTTTTAGATTAAGAACATAAACACCACTTCACTGTACAACTCTTATCGTTGCTGTAAAGTGCGCAGTGGCGTTCTTGGTCACGCGAATTCACGATTAAAGCACAAATGTAAAGCGGCCCTTTAGAAATTTCACTGGTTACTTTTTGAACAGTTTTCGAATGTTGTTATGCTGTAAAATTACTCAGTAAAGTGGTTATATAGAATTATTTCATTACACTGTTGGTGTATTTTAACTACTCAATTTAAACCATAGTGCTTTGACTCTACATCTATAGGTTAGAAAAATAGTGATAGGTACCTTGCCATTCCTGAAGCTCTACTAAAAACGATCGTGATAATAAGAGGAATAATACAGTCGTTTGATCGAATTAGTACTTAAGGCTCGGTTATGCGAAAACATTTGACTCTGTCTTTTTCTTTACATGTAAAGAGTATGGACTTCTGTACTTTTTCGATGTTTTTCCTTGTTTTTTCATCATTATCTTTAGCACAATGATCTTTCTTGAAAAAAGTTATTAGAGCAACTTCACAGTACGTCAAAGTATATTTTGATGTTGAATTCAATACGTTTCCGCTATTATTTACGCCAAGAATATGACCCTACGCAAGCGCTTCTGATGATATTCTGTTTTTTTTTTCAATAATCTGTGAGGTTTATATGCAATTTAATATTTGTAGCTACTAGATAACATCTAAAGCTAGTCGTATGTTTTTTTGTAACTACAACTTCAGGTTTTCTTTATAAAAATATAACCCGCGCAAACCATCGTCGATCCATGGAGCTTAAGTATTGCATCTTATTCACGGAACAGAATCCACGTCCATCGTCCGATGCACTGGTTCAGTTTTGATAGAAGACCCTCTAATCCTATTCTATTATAACCATGAGCTTTAACACCTTTGTCTCCAATGACGACAAAAAAAGCGATTCAGGCAACTCCTCTTTCACCGGAAAATCTGATATGCCTTTGAATTTATTTTCTAGGAAAAGGAAGGTATTGTGATATTATGATATAACCTTTAACGAAGATGAAAAGGCAAGAAATACAAAATGTTGCCATTTGATATCCATCAACCATTACTATCTATAGAGCCTTGATAAGGGATAATAGGTAACTCATACGTATTGCTATCAAATACGATACGAAATACCTCAAATTGGGAGCCATATTAAGATATATCAAAGGAAATTTCGTATAAGTTGGGTAAATGAAACTAATTTCGATGCCCATGAGCATTCGCCAATGATTTATTTCGTGACATATAAATAAATTAACGAGAACCGTACCTAATGATAAATAAATCTTCGGTTCTTTCATCTTTCGCACGCACCCAATGTTTAATTATGTTCGGAATATAATGAATAAATAGTACCTACTTGCCTACTTATTTATTCTTTGTAGATATGGTGGAAATAAAGTCTATAAGGGTGGCTTCCCACTTGGGTTCGCAAACCTCTTTCTACGCGAACCGAATGTTGCAGATTCGTGGAGCTCGATGTGGACGCTATTGCGATTGCTCCCCCTATGTGTTCGTTCGCATCGGATCGCAAAATGTGGAGCGCGCACCGAGGTTCGTACTATGGGCAACAGCGTCGCTCAACCAGTTAGCAACAAAATTAATGTGCGCGCGTATCGCCCCTGCACGAATTCGGCGTGCAAGCGATTTTTAACCGACTTCCAAAAAGGAGGAGGTTCTCTGTTCGGCTGTATGTATGTTTTTTTTTATGTATGTCCACCGATTACTCGAAGACGGCTGCACCGATTGAAATAATTCAAACGTTATTAGATCAGGTTTGTTCCCAAGTTGGTCCCATTTTTTGAAATTTTGAAAGGGGAATATATAAATGCACTTTAAAAATAATGTAACACACTTTAAAATGTTTAGCTTCAAAACTTATTGAATGAACTATAAAAATAATTGTTTCCACTATAAATATGCTAAGCTTTAAAATTAATACTTTGCACCTTACAAATTAATTTTATAAGTTTAGCCATGCACTGGTAAACCGACGTCTTGGTGCGACGAGCGGGCGCAGCGAGAGTGGAGCCCAGGAGGAGGTTAGGTTCCATTGTGACCAACAACGCCAGAACCGACCTGATGGCGTATGTGCATTATGTTGTGCCACAAGTTGTTTTCATCTTTCCATCTCATTTTAACAGTCGTCAGTCTGACATGTTTGGACAGAAACTAAATGGTTTCGGAGACCAATGGTTGGGACACAGTTAAAGTGCAAACCATTATTTTTGTTGTGATAATATTAAATTATAGATCTATTATTATTTTAAAGTGCAAACCATTATTTTTGTAGTGATAATATTAAATTATAGGTATATTATTATTTTAAAGTGCTGCTAAACAGTTTTATAGCTGTTTTCATCAAATTTAAAGTGCTACTAAATACATCCCATTTTGAAATCGGTTCAGTATTTTTCAAGAAAAATTGAAAATACTGTCGTTTTCGTTACCATTTTATGAATTTATACGGATGATCGACCATATCTTCTTTGTTTATGTACCGATTTAGATGATTCTTTTTTTGTTTGAAAGAAGACACTTTAGTGATGATATCATTTTGATTTCATTGTTATTGGACCTTGGATTTTAAAGATACACAAGGGAACTCTTCAAAATCAAATAGAAACTGTGTAGTGATTGAAATATTGTTAGGATTATGACAATCTTAAACAAATTAGGTATCGAACTATGGTCAAGGACGTTTTGGACTAGACTTGAACTGTGAAGGAACAACGGAACTCCTTAACAACAAACAGCACGAACAGTGGAAATTGAGTTTTTAGTGGTATTACACCACGCAAAAGTGTGAAATATAAAAAAAAATACATAACATCATCGCTTACATTTACAAAATATACATACTTTGGGTAAAAGGTAAAACTACCTAATACAGAAGGTACTTACACTGAAAAGAAAAAAATAAAAAATTGTTTTAAAACCTGATTTTTTTTTATTTTCAGGTTTTTTGAAGTCGGTTTTTTTGTTTTTAAACAATTTTTTAACCTTAGGAGTGGTGAAGGGAAGCTGTTGCCCATGGTTGGCTTGCGATGTTTGTTACATCGCAAGTTCACGAGATCGCACCTGACAGTCAATCATACTGACGTGACGGCAAATAAAAAAAAAATTAAAGTAATGCAGTTAAAATTATCCTACGACAAATATTTTTGTATGAGTTCGTTCGTATGAACTCAAGGTGCGCTAACTTATTATGATAATCGCATTCAAATAGAACAACGTAAATTATAACTTCGTTTATAATTATCACTGCCATACGTAGCTTTTGAAATTAAACTCAGTTGTATGAAATATAATGATGACTGACATTAATACTGTATTAAGTTCACGTGATTCTTTTCTACGCTAACCATTTTCACACACATCAGCGCTAATCCATTCACCACCATACATTTTTATAATATTCAACGCGTTTACGCACATCTTCAAAACCAAATAAGTAATTCAGCGTTCTTACCAAACATTAAGCAGTTTGGCTTTCACCGTTACGCTGTTTCGTACTTTTATCGACACATAAAACATTTCGTTTGGCAAACACAATTGTACAAGTTGAATATTCGTGAAGGTCGTTATGGGAAGGAAATTACTGAATAAATTCGATTGGCTCCGCCTGGCCTCTGCTGATCGTCGAATTGCGTGACGCTGGCGACGAACAGTAAATTTCTGGTGTATTTAAAATATTTAAAAAAGCTCCGTTTATTTCATACTTTGACGTGAGCGTTTGTGTTGTGCAACGCTATTATGAAAATGCAACTAATTTGTTATAGTTGACTAGTACTTTCCTAGTTAATCAGTATAACTATATGAAACAATTTGCAACTAAATGGTAGGAGCCATTTAGTTGCAATGTTTCTTATTGTTATACCAGTAGATAATGAAGTAAGTAGTAAAATAAAAATAAAAATTATTGAATGCACTATACAACTACCAATACCGTAAGCATTATAAAAATGTTCTTAGATATTTGTATACTAGGTACTAATAGTCCTGTAATTAAATCCAAGATCTCCAAAATGAAAACTCAATCGACTCAATAACGGAAGTCACTAGAAACATAATGACGAAAATAAATAAATTATGACAATAACATTCATTTGGTGTGGTTTTATAATATTGGACACGATTATGAAAAAACAAAATGATAAAACTCTAATACACAGTGATCTTATTCTGCCTAATTTAATAAAATGAAAGAATTGGATATCGAGACATCTATCCCTTTTGTCAAATCTCATTACTAAACGAACCTCAATAGACAATTGGAAATGTGTATTTTACTTGATCAAAAAATACATGAAATAAATTATCTCATGTCCTTCCAATGCTTCGATCTAATTTCCAATTATAAAAGCAGACCGTACCGTTGGAAAATTGAATGAGCCTCTTTGAAAAATGTAAAAGTGGTCGGTGGGATGAGACGGTGATGAAGCGATACATTCGGTTAACAGGCTGGTAATTTCGTTGGAGAACGTAGACCATTTTACTGGGAAATTAAACGAAAACACTCTGAGCGGCAGTTTTACTAGCATTCGAGATGAAGGGAATTAGTTAGGGGTACCTACCCTGTTACATTATTTGTGGGACAATCTTTCTTTACTTCCAATTTTTTTCATAAATTCCATGTTCCCTAGACATTTACAATTAGAAACAACATAAATATTTGCTTTGCTAAATTAATCCTATTATTTGACAAACAAAATCAATCACGCTTTTACTATCGAAAAAATATTTCACTATCTAATCAGAGAAATAATACCTACTGATGATGAATTTGATAGATTTTATATATTTACATAATTGTGTTTTTCATATATTATTTAACAATGCTGAACACAAAATTATAATATTACGGGAAAGATGAGATTTTTTCGTTTATCAGATATTTGTTTTTGCTCATATCCGGTCAATAAATATTAAAATATCTTATATTTGAAGTAAAGTTACAGCTTCGTTGTGCACACTTCGGCACAAAAGGGTAAAGGGTTAATAATTTCAGTAGGTGAAAATTATGCTAATCAACTGCTCCCTTCTTATTAATCCCCTTTCGATACTAAAACACTTGAGTTTCCTGGTTATAAAGTCAACTGTTATTATTGTACTTAAGTTATTTTAATATTAAAACCATTTTGATGCAGAATTGAACGAAATGAAAACGTAACCATTCATATTATTAAGACTCCAAACCTTCTCCAAACTCAAAGATTTTACTCAAACATTTTTATTATGCTGTCTTAAATATTAAAAAAGAAAAAACAACATTATTATTACATCTCAAACTGATGTAAAATATACCTAGTAACTTAAATAAATATTATTATCTAGTTATATTTTTAAAACCAGATAGAAAAGCTCTTATATTTTTGGTACATAACGTTCTGAAATTGTTGAAAGAAAAATATAAATGTTTTAATTAAAGCGGAGTTACATTTCAACAGACACTTTAGGCTAGACAGAAGGCTTTACCAGACGTGAATCGCTGTTTTATTATAGAATGAATGGTGTGGTCCAAGCTAAAGCTATTAGCTATTATTAAATTTTTCATTTTCTTTAAGATTAAGAAAGTGGTAATATAAAATATGAAAATTTAAAATATATTCAAATCATTTTTTTTTTTGGATTACTTACTTATATGTCAATTATATTTTTTTAAGTATCACAGCACAGTAGGTACCTTTAACAAAAATAAGTCTCGAAAAAAATTGTCAATAAATTTCTTAATATATATTATATACATATTTCACCACTCACAAAAGATGTTTACTTACCAAAATTATTGAATACAAAGTCAAAGTTATCTTATTGCATGTTGAATATCACATGTCGAATGAATATACAATTATCATTGAATTAATTAGAAATAATTTAACCTAAATTGTATTTTATAAAAAAATTAATACTTAGTACTAATTCTCCATTTTACATCACTTTTTATTTGTTCGTCATTATTAATTGACATATAAGGTGGATCAAAAAATGATGTGATGATAATGAAAAAAGGGAACATAGGTCGAAAAACGAGAAAAAAATCATACTCCCATACAAAATGCATTGGTGACCGACTTACTATGGGCGAAAAACAAAATCGTTTTTTAACCTATGTTCCTTCGAGAAGTTGTTCAGTTTTAGCAATAATGTTTCAGTATCATCATCACACCTTATATCAAAACTTCCGCTTATTTCTTAGACTCGGGAAACAAAATGGGGGCGCGTTATAAATTAAAAAAATATCATCGGAAGACCACCCTCCACTTTATGAAACGAGGGTTCATTTAAAAACTTCATTATAACTTCACGGACGAATACCTGTGTACCTACCCGACGACTATTTTAGCTAGTTTATGTATTAAAACTTTGCTTCCATACTATTGATATAGTTCTTCTATCTCACTAAACTTATTTTTTCTTTGAAGATATAAAATTACAATACTGAACATAATTAAAAGTGTGCTCTAATAAATAACCAGTGTAATTAAAGCTGGATTTAATGTTTCAGTGAAATATTCATTCCACCTTAATAGGACTTAATAGGACGACAATAAAACGATGTTAATAAAAGCGCTTTTACGATTGCTTTCTTTTAAACAGTTTATTATTCATGAGGATCGTTAAATTCATAATCTTACAAAGTAAGTCAAAGCCCAAGAGTAATATTTGAAACAATAGTTCGCCTTTATAAATAGAAGGTAGAGCTTTTTTTTCTGTAACGAAAATCGCTTTCAACACAACAAACATTAAGAACTTTCCGACTTTATAAGATAAGTTTTGATTTGCAATCTCTTTACAGCATACGACCTGCAAAAAACTTACGTGTGTGAATGTATCCCTCATTATTTTGTAAAGTAAAAAGTACAGTACGAATGTTCATCATCATCAACATATCAGCCGCACGGCACCCATTGCAGGGTATAGGCCTCTCCTAAGGATCTCCACGACGATCGGTCCTGCGCTGCCCGCATCCATTGGCTTCCGGAAACCTTCACCAGATCGTCGGTCCAACTTGTCGGGGGCCTACCCACGGAGCGTCGTCCAGTGCGCGGTCGCCATTCCAGAACCTTTTCGCCCCAACGTCCATCGGTTCATCTCGCTATGTGTCCCGCCCATTGCCACTTCAGCTGAGCAATCCTTCGAGCGATGTCGGTTACTTTATGAATTTACGAATGTTCAGTCTTTTGTAAAACCTAATTATAATGGGTGATTAAATTTCATTGCTAGCATATGGAAAACGTTTCTGTCACTTCTCCATTGTTAGCTTAGGAGCCTTGCCTGCTTTGCTAACCCCAAAACAATATTAGGGGTACATGTTGAATTTTGTTATAATGCCCACCCAAAGTACACAGGAATATGATAATTTTGGTTGCTTAGTTGCTTGTGCTCATAAGTTTATTTTTATAAAAGTAAAAAAATGTTCTTATGTAAAAAAGACATTAATCTATAAAATTATTGAGGTAGTAAGACCAAAATGCTGTGTAATTATTAATTACGGATAAATAGAACAATAGTTGTAAATGTTACGTGCCCTAAGGCAATCGGGTGGACTAATTGGCACTATTGTCTATTTAATTAAAGGCTACATTATTTCCCAAAAATCTGCTGTTACCGTACATTAAAGATAGGTACCGGAATTAATTTCAAAGTTTAATGAGCCTTAACAGTAAAGTTTTGGATAGCCTATCATTTCTGATAGTTTAACGAACTTCACGAAGATTTAATGTAATTTTTACAGTAAACAAAAACGTTTTTCTATATTGGGATGTAATTTTTAACATTTCAACGTAGAACAACAACAATACTGCTCTAGAGCTTGTCATGCTACCCAAACAGTACCTATACAAAGGCATAAGTAAATTAGATACCTATTAATAAAATCTCGATGACGAGTTTAAGTTCATTTTAGACTAATGTCTCTTTTGTTATGTTATTAACAAATTCCACATTATGGAAACTCTAAAACGGACATTAGCAAAACAGTTGGCAGTAACTAAGCAAACAAAAACACGTGTTAAGGAAGCTCATAAATCTAAACCGGGTTCGTTGAATTTAATATTCAACTTAGACTAAACTCCATTGTGACAAATGGGCTAAAAGCAATATTTGCTCAAACTTCTTATGGAAGTCTCGGGCAAAATACTGAATACAAAATTTGTTATTATTTATATGAACATAAAAGGAATCTGATATGCGAGAAACGTATGAAGGGTCCCACTCATCGTTATTTGTTTTAGATTACTTTGGGTTTAGTAAAGTTGGTGACTGCCCGAAGACCAATGGATTTGTAAGAGCTTTGCGTACCAAGTTGCGCGGCGAAAGGAAAAAAATAATAATCGTCAACTTTTTCAATTTGTACTTACGTAGTTGGGGAAGTTGGCTCACAATTTTGATGTTTATGAGTACCTACCTACCTACTTTTTGTTTTATTTGATGATGTTGACAAAATTTATTAGTATTAAATTTTTAGAGTTTAGGTATTCACAATGCTATTTTTTATATTAAGATTATAAAATAATTAATTACTTATTTAATTATTTTAAAAACTTAATTATCTTAAAATTAATAAGGTTGCATTTGCCACAAGCATGAAAACAAATATGACCAAAATTATGGAATGAATCGAAATATAAGGTGCCTTGTAATTAGTGTCAAATATTTTCAGGGATGAACATATAAGTCAAGTGGATCACATATAAAAAATATTTCGAAAATCTACACGTTAGTTTAGAATTTAATTTTTCAAACAAAAAAATAATGCCCTTATTTTTATAAAATAGGCTCACCCTGTACATGTACACTCACACTATCTTAAGACAACAGCGCACGCATAGCATTCATTTTACACAGCACACAACTATCGTGGTGTGCGTGAATGAACTTCAAGACACTCACCCACAGGCGCGTTTTAATCGGCCGATGCGATGCGATAATATCGGATGCGCCATTGCGTCCTGCTGCCCCCTGCACTGCACCTCCTGCACGACCACCGTGATATGATATGATGACACTGAACTGACACTGAATGACACTGAACTTTTAAAATGCCGTTGTATCTGACAGTTAATGCACAATCTGTCAGTCAATGTACACAATAAAACTCACTTGGGATTCCATGAACCTCAGTTTCACGAAACAGCCTACGGCTTCTGGTAGGCAGATGGTGTCTTGATTATTATTAAGAAAGGGGGACGCCAGCGAAGCCGGGCGGGTGATCAGTTACATGTCAGTCACCTTGATCGGAACCATTTCACCCATTTTCCCAAATCATCTGAAAGCTGAGAGCCAGCTCTCCTCTCCTCCTCTCATGTCATGACGCCACCCCAGGGTGGTGTCATGACATGATAGCACAGCACAACACCATGTTTAAATAATCCGCGTTATTATAGCGATAGTTCGGCCTTTTGTGGCTTACAGCCTTACGCACGCACGCACGACAATGCACCCGAACGAAAGAATTTCGGCAACTGACTGACTTGATCACCTGACAGACAAGCGCGGCGCGTGCACTGCACACAGTACACACTACGACATACTAGATAGAGATGTGACATGACATGACGTACACAATTGATTAATTGATTCAACGACGATTACATTAATTTTTTTTATTTTTATCTTAAAGGGAGGCAAACTTATAAACATAAGCTAATCAGATTTCGATTATAAAAACTATTGTACATAAACAAAATTCTGTAATGTGATAGTTTTTCTTGTAAATGCCCGATAGCTTTTAGTTTATTCGTACAATGAAACTAGTAAATCAATTGAGTAAAATTGTGTTTCTATGACTCGGAAGGTACACGCTTGACAGTCCCAGTTGTTGTTGATTGATGCAGGAAAACAATTTTGATGAATTTATGGAAACGTTTGGCGTTGTCGAAACATCGCTACGATCGCGATTAGTAGTAGGATCGAAGATCAACACCGCCCGCAGTTTACATTTTGAATATTTTATTGTGTTATGCCTAAAAATGTGAAAGTTTCCCATGAACTCAGAAACAAAATAAGAATAGGTAATAATTTTCTATCTGTTGCATATTACTAAGAGGTAATTTAATCAATCCTATAATTAATTACTGTACATCAAGTAGGTGTTGTCTTTGCAACCAATCCTAAGCCTTACCTTACAAAAACTACCTTAAAAAAATACGCTTGATGTGCATTTGATTTTATTAATATTAATCAATCAAGAATCTTTAAATCAATCAATAATTACAGCACTATTTCGGCTTTTCATTGAGTCAGTGCGGGCCGGCTGATTGACCGCGGCATCTTTCGGCGGCAATCGGCGAAATCAGCGGGCGTATTTGTAGGGTTATTCCCCATTAACACTTTTGTTTTGATAAACGAAGGGTGCAATAAATGAAGTCATAATTTATTATTATGATTATGATGTTGTTCAGGTCGTTTTACATAAAAGTACACTCATTAAATCCACGGCTGGGCATAGGCTTAAATTTAATAAGTCTAGACTTAGTTATTTAACTTCCTTTTTGTTTTAGTTGTTAAAAGAAGATTGAGTTAGACATTTATTAAAAAGTTAGTCCACTGCTGAACATAAAAGTCAAGTATTGAGTAGGTTAAGTCAATTACGGAAGCGCTTTTCGTATCCACTGTTGGGCAAAGTCTAAATTTAATAAGTCCACTGTTGATCTTAAGCTTACTAAGCCGTGATGTAAAAAGCTAGACTTATTTTAAACAAAGGCGCTTTATCTAATAGTAAGTCCTTAGCTTGACATAGGCTTAGTTTTAGATATCCAAAATCAAAGGTAAACTCAAAATTTATTGATACCAATTTAATACTTTTTAACATACCAACGATATAAAAATTTTGTGAGTTAGGAATAACCCGCGCTTCGACGTTTGTGTGTGTGGGGTGGTGTGTACACAACAGGCGCGTGGCGGTGTCTTTGAAAGCGACGGCCGCGTCCGCGGTCGATGACCCGGCGCATGTGTGCAGTAGGCTAGTGTGTGTAAATCGTTGAATGTAGTTGTAGCTCAGCTGTAAAGGGTGATGTTTTTTGGGATTCGGTAACCAAGTTGTTTACCTTAATATCTCGCAAACTAACCTGCAAATAGTACCCCATTTTTGCTGACCTATGTATTATGACTTGTATGTTCAGCCCTGAAAATATTTGACACTAATTACAGTGCATGTTATATAATGATTAGCCTTATTAATTTTAAAAATAATTTGAAATCAAGTCTATTTATTACCAGCAAAAAGTTGACAAGATTGTCTCACTAGGGTTTATTTTTTGAAAATTTCGAATCAAAATGTAATTAGGTAAGTAACATTGAGGAGCTCGGTGGCGCAGTGGTTTAGTGCCTGGCCCAGCGATTACGAAACTAAAGCAACTTTCGCAAGGGTCGGTCATGGGATGGCTGATCAAAAATTTATTATCTCGAGCTCCTCCGTTCTTCGGAAGGCACGTTGAGCCGTTGGTCCCGGGTGCATTTGCAGTCAATAGCACCCACCAATCAGCATTGGGCCCGCGTGGTGGGTTATGGCCCGTCCTCCTTATCCAATCCACCCTTAAGGAAGCCTGTGCCCCAGCAGTGGGGACATTAAAAATGGCTGATGGACATGGACAAGTAACATTAATTAATAGATGAAACTTTAAAGATTGCTGTGTTTTCAGCAATATACACCGTCATTTTGTAGTCATTTTAATTAACTTCAGGGAGTGCTCTACTAATGAAAATAATCATTTTTGCCAAAGAAACATGGGTCGAAAAACGACAAAAATTTTGGACTTTCCCATACAAATACAATGTTTTAGCTGTCTAGTTAGTATGGGAGGACCTAATTTTTTTGTCGTTTTTCGACCCATGTTTCTTGGGCAAAAATGTTTAGTTTCATTGGTACAACACACCCTTAAGTTAATTAAAACGACTACAAAATGACGGTGTATAATCTACCATACCATGTCAGGTATTTTATTTTATTTCTATGAAAGTCATATGGAATAGGTTGTTAAACTACTTATCTAAATAACATAAATAAAATTGAAATCCGAATAAAATACCCAGGTTGTTCAGAATAAGAGCGATTGTGGGGAAATCGCGTAATGTGATAGCTGAGGCCGAAGGCGTATCTCATTTGAATATTTCATAGGCTTGGGGCGGGCGTGCGCTGTGTGCATTAGCGGCAGCGGGCTGGATAAGGTTACCATTGCAAAGTGACTTTGATCGTGTTATAAGAATAGTCAAGGAGAAAGGAGTTCGACATTATAGGTTTTACTTTCGGTAAGGCTCATGTTCTATTTTTGGAATCAGTTGTTTTTTTATAGTTTGATGGTTTTTTTTACGATGGGTTTTTGATATGATTGCAAAGTGACATTGATCGTGTTAAAGGAATAGTCAAGGAGCGAAAGTTCGACAAAATATAGGCTTTATTTTCGGTTAGGTTTGTGTTTCATTTTTAGAACTATTTCTTTTTTATTTGGTAATGAACGCTTGACTGTTGGAGTGTTGTCTGAATAAGGTAATCGCTGTAAAGTGACTTTGATCGTGTTATAAGAATAGTCAAGAAAAAAAGGACTTTGACAAAATAATAAATCCCACCAAAAAAAATTTTCATGTTCTAACTCTATGCGCATTTACTACATGAACTATTGTTTATCAGAAAAGTAATGAACAGTGAATAAAGTTTTCCATGTAGCAAAATTGCCAAGCCACATATTTTGACTAAGTTGTAGAGTTTTTGAAGTTAGGGCTTGTAGAGTTAGAAGCTTCTCTACATGAGGTCTGAAGAATAGTCAAGAAGAAGGACTTCGACACAATAATAAATAGGTTTTACTTTCGGTAAGGTTCGCATTCTATATTTTTTTTATAGGCTAATATTTTTTTAAGAGATGGGCTTTTAAAAGCCTATTGCAAAGGTTATTATCATTACAAAAAGTGACTTTCACCCATATTCACAAACATTACAATGAAGTCTCACAGTGCCTTCGGACGCACTGCGTTCCAAATACAAATCACTCGTAACACGCAAATAAACAAACCAATCACAGAGCTCTATTTCTACACATTGCGTTCGCATAGGCAAGGGTCGTTTGAATATTGTTCTTGAATACGGGTATTAGATCGTGCTATAAGAATAGTCGAGGAGAAAAGAGTTCGACAAAATAGGTTTTAATTTCGGTAAACTTTGTGTTTCATTTATAGATTTTTATTGGTAAATGAACGCCTGACGTCTGGATGAGGTTACCCTTGGAATCATGGGGGGTTACTCCCAACGCGATCCAGAATATCGAGATCGAGTGTAAATCGAGTAAACGTCAAAACTGTACTATGGAAACCATGTATACCGTTTTCAATGTAGCAAACTTAGATTATTGAAATAATCAAGAAGCTTATACCTACAATGGAGATTGCACGCCTAGTATCATAGTGAAGATTGAAAAAATACTCTTAAGTGACGTCACGGCTTATTGCTATCTCTTTCTTTTCGTTTTACAATACGTTTTCGTTTCTCACGAACGAACGAACGACGAACAACGAACACGTATTGTAACACTAAAGAAAGAGGTTGCAATAAGCCGTCACGTCACTCAAGGACATTTTTTCTATCTTCACTATGACACTGGCAGTGCAATCTCCACTAAGGTAGCAAAATAACAGATTCTTTGATGTCCAGAAAAAAGGAGTTCGTCAAAAAAGGAAGTATAGTAGTTTACTTCAGTTTCTGCCTTGCTTTGGTAAATTAGCGGGAGCAACGGCCGGCATTGCAAAGTTCATAATTACTAAGAATACATATTCTATTGAAATAGAAAGGAGCTAAAGACACATTTATTGAAAAAATAATCAATTCCGGTAGGGTTTGTTTTGTACATTCGTTATTTATTGTAGAGACAAACTGAAATTTTTGATTAGTTAAATCGCGCTATTTTTAGTAGTAACATTATTATTAAATGTAAAAAAAAAACTTTTTTGCTTTTCAAATGATATACTTAATTATAATACAATTTTCTACTATTCATTCTATGAATATTTTGTGAAGGGGGATTAAAATATAACTTGTAAAGCTTTTCACTTCAACTAAATGTTATAGCAATTCATGGAGAAACCTATCATTTCTTTGTGTAAAATATTAAAAATTAATAGCGCGTTCGCCAATATTGTAATACTGTGCCATGAGGCTATTGCCAACATTATTAAATCTTTTTGACGTAAATTGCGATTATTTCCGGAATGTACTGCCGAGCTTTGTATTTTATTTCTCGTACAGTCAGTTTGCATTTCTACTTATCAGTAATATTTTTAATGGCAAGTCTTTGACACAATATAAAACGAAATGCAAATTACAATTCAGTAGGTACTTAATTGATAAAAAAAATCACGTTTATAAACAATGTCCTCTTATTAGAAAATAAAATTTAAGTTACAGATTAAACTCCGAGGTAAAACCTAAATTATTTACAAAATATTCTGGAAACCGTTTCCATTTTATCTCTTTGGACTTCCGACTACTTCCAAATTCAGTGTATGAAAAGAATCCCAGATTATTCTCGATTGGGCGCACAAATCTGTTCGCATTTTAACTCGCTAACCACCGTTTTTAGGGATCCGTGTTTTACTGGCTGGTGAACTGTTTGAAGTGTTATACTTTAATTTAGAATACTAATAATAAGCGCCGCCTCCTAATCAAACTATGAGTGTGGTTTAACTAGTTGGCAAAATATTCGTATTTGGGTGAGCAGAAAAATCTATTTGTTATGCCATAATGGTAAGTTGGTCAGCAACTTTTGAGTGGTAAATAAATATTTCTAAACAGTTGGCAATTAATGTCATATTGAACTGCTCTAAAATTTTTTTAGCTGCAATCTGCAGCTGCTATATAAGTAATGACACTGTTTTTGATTGTATAAAATAAATAATATCCCGTACAACTAATACTTACATAATTTAGTCCCAAACTTAACAGAGCTTGTACACTATATAAAAAAAAATGATATTATATTATTTAAGCATGCAATCTAGCTCAGAAACTATTATTAACGCCCATGCATATTATGCAGGTATAGTGTTTGCCCCTTACTGACTTTGAACCCACAGTTGGCAGGATCGAACATTATACATACTAAAATGACGCTAATATAATAACTTATTCATCCTTTATATGTATACTTAGGTTAGCTCTAAAAGCTACTGAGCTTATTTTCAAATTTGTTTATTTTTTATGCACACTTGTTGGCTCTAGTGCCTTTTAAGATAACATAATACAGAAGGAACAGCTGGACTACGTCGTAAACGATACGTATACTGGGTAAAATTCGTTGTAGCTTTTACCACAGAATAAATAATAGTACTAACGTACTTTTA
Source organism: Agriphila tristella (assembly GCA_928269145.1). NCBI lineage: Eukaryota > Metazoa > Arthropoda > Insecta > Lepidoptera > Crambidae > Agriphila > Agriphila tristella. The sequence goes on along the minus strand of OV743436.1, from coordinate 19,263,867 downwards.
CGAAGCAAAATGTTTTTGGAACTATGGCAACAAAACTGTAATCTGGCTCAGTGTAGACCTAGCGTTGCTTTTTAAAAATTGATCTAATAGGTGTCACCACGAGGTTTTTTTTATAAAAGCAGTACCACAGTTTGGCAGTACTATGTGCTGTTTGGTAGATATGTTAGGCTCAAAGACCGAAATCTGTCTTCTCATTCTCGGTTTTTTTTTTTCAAAAAACTGACAACAAAATCTTTATAATAATCGAACCCGTTCACAAAATTTCACAAGAATCGGTTGAGAAATGCGACCTGTAGAAGAGAATAAACGGACAGCCGGACAGCGGGAGTGGGACAGCTGAACAGACAACGAAAAGTAGTGCCGTGCCGTGAAATTTACCAGTGCCGTGGAACATACCGAGAGATCGGCAGATTGATCCTCCGGCCGGAAATAATTAAGTTTTTTTTTTCTCTTTTTAAAAGACTTTTTTATTTTTTACTTATTAGTTTTTTGAAAGCATTTTTTCCCAAGCTGAAGCAGAGACGCTTCGCACTTGCTCGGTCAATAACTAGCAGCCGCTCGTGACTTTGTTCGCGTGAATCTTAGAAACCTTTGACCAGGATATAAAGTAAATAATCCGGGTTTTAAACTATCTATGTGTCAAATTTCATTAAAATCCGTCTTACAGTTTGGGCGTAAATAAGTAACAAGGACACACACACACAACTTTTGCATGTATAATATAAGTAGGAATAGGAAGTATACTTTAACTTCATTCTTTTCAAATCGCCAATTGACATAATCTTGTGACACGTAATTACCTTATTTTCAAATATAAAGTTCTCCATTCAAATAATTATTCCCTTGTGAACCCTCCATTAAGTAAACTTTTTCCACTTTACCAGTGTGTTAAAAATATATCCATATCTTTCTATTTTGACGAAATACTTTGCGAAAATCCGCATGCCACTAGTCCTCACTGAATTACGAATACCCGACAAGCAGCTTTAAGAAATAAGACATGTACTTGATGAAACAAATTTTCAACAATTTTACCATCTGTGTTATATTATCATGGTAAAGTTGTGTTTTACACTGTATTTCTCAGCGTGGTGGTAGACGTTTAATAGATATTAATAGACTGTTTTTTTAACGCTTTACTGTAATTTTGGATTAAAATGTTGAAAAAGAGGAAAATAATACGAACCAAAACTAATTTGAAAATAAAGAGTGGGATGAAGTTGTTATAGATTTTCTCATATATACCGGGGGAAATTCAATCATTGGCAATATTTTAAACGAAGAATATGACCTCGATATTGAAATGAACAATTTTTAAATCAAAGTCATTAAAATTTAAGGTGAAATAAATATAACAAAAAATCACACGACGTCATAAGTATAAAAGATTTTGTTGATCTTAAAAACGTGGAAGTAATGTTTTTTTATTTTACTAATTAGTAAAATAAAAAAATAAACGTTACTTTCATGTTTTTTAGCATCCGTAATCTTTTACTTCTTGTAATTTTGAAAAAATAACTTGAATTTTGATCACTTTTTTATCATATTATCTTTCAAATTTCACCTTGTAGATTTTCTTACAGAGTAAAAGACAACTATCACGCAGATTATTCATACACATTAAGAATGCCTCACGTTTGATAAAATAACGAAAAAAGTCCTCGAATTTATTACAATAATGCCTGCGTAAGCGCAGTAGGTATATGATTGTCCGCATTTGACAATACATTTGTAATTTACCAATTTTTGGGGCTACCTTTGCCCACAATTTGAGGATATCGAGAAAATAAGATCCCCAGCGGTGGGAAAACGGAACAGACCGTCCGTACTTTATTTTCCGATGTCCACCAGCGGGAGACGACGGGAATAGGCCACAATTTTGTGGCAAAATTATTACAGAATACAGTCCAATTTAGATCCGAGTATCCGAATTCCGACCCTTGCGTATTCCTACAGACTTTTAGGTCTAATTGCATTCAGCGTCGATGGTACCAGAGGAGCCTCTCAGAAAGGGAATAAATACATTTATGTAAATAGACACAGACCGCACCTACGTCGGTTCGGCCGAGGGCTGTTTAATCTTGCAAATTTATGCAACTCCGACGACAACACGTCAAACTGTCTTCGCCGGAGGACGTGATCCAAATTCGATTCAGGGCGTCATTTCGGCCATAAAACGCTTAGCAGTTGGCACATTTGTCGTATAATTCCGATCTCTTCGGGGGCCTATTCCGACTCCTTGTTATTCAAGCCGTTACTACTCGGATATGTGCACCTTCGTGCGTACGGTTGGTAATGTTCTTAATCTGTCAGACGGTGTATATACGGTACTGTCGGTACTTATGGTCTTTGATTTTAGATATTTCAGTATATTGTTTCATTATGATACCGAAAGGTGTTCCTAACGTGATAGCGTATCATGAAATTGAGTTTGTATAAAATGATTGTTCATAGAGGCTTATAAATTTTTTACTCTTACACGTTGCAGAAGGCAGATCGATAGCGATTAAGACCTGAAGTGAAAGTCTACAGCGCCATCCAAGTAATTCATTCAAACAAAAAAAAATTACATCGAAGTCAGTAATTTATATTTTTTACTAGCGGCCGCCCGCGGTTTCACCCGCGTGGTTCCCGTTCTCGTAGGAATATCGGGATAAAAGTATTTTATGTTTTAATCTAGGCTATCTACTATATGTGTGCCAACTTTCAACCAGATCCGTTTAGTAGTTTTTGCGTGATTGAGTAACAAACATCCAAACCCACAAACTTTCACATTTATAATATTAGTATGATAAACAAAATAATACCGAATCACCATAATTTATTATGAATTTCTTATATAAATTGCTATAAAAACGACTTGCGACATAAAATTACGATTCTCAAACTAGATAAAGTAAAAGTTAATTACTGGTGTTTTAGAGAAAGACAATTTATTAATTTAACATAAAAATTAAAACTTATTAAACATTTATTTACACATCTTTTAAGTTCAAAACGGCCTTGTGGCTACATCCCACACAACCACACGTCTACCTGAAGTAAATTATTTTGCTAAGCAACGGTAATCTGTGAAATGTAGGTTCAATTTCAATTTAAAGTCTAAGCTTTTGTACCAGAAGACGGGCTTCTGTACTAGAAGCCGACGTTGCTCCAAGACTTTGACGACCTCCGTGGTCGTGTGGCTTAATACGCAGGTTTTCAAGGTGTCGCCATCTCTGAGGTCCCGGGTTCGATCCCCGGCTGGGTCATTTTACAAAAACGAACTTTTCTATATTGGCTAAGGTATGATGGGTGTTTGTAGTTCCACCGTTGTCTCTAATTTTCATAACACAAGTGCTTTAGCTACTTACTTTGTAATCAGAGCAATGTTTGTGATGTAGTCAAGTATTTTTTTATCACTACATATTATGAAGTGTACAAGTTTACATAACCAATTACCACCGATTCAAAAGCATTCGGAAACCAATGTGTGCAAATAAAGGTCAAATTGGTGTTTCCTAACTGTAGTAGAGAGATATTCATGGCATTGTTTGTCGCCAATTTGGCGATGCTTCGGCTCCAATCTAACATGAATATGTGCATTTATGCCATAAGCGCCATTAGTGCACTGTATGGCCATGATTTTGAAAAAAAAAACATTTTACTCATTCACTAGCTTGCAAAAATTCCATTACGGTTTAATGCACAAAATTAATTCTGAATTATGGAACTTAGATCAATCAATCTGAATTTTAAAGCTGATGTTTTAAGTAAAAAGAAAGTTTGTAATTATAGTACCTACAGACCTATCTAGTATAAAATTAAAACAGTCAAGAGGGAATCGAACCCACTATCGACATTTACATGTCTCCGGTAGCTCAGCAAAGTTCTTGCCCAAATAACAATAGATCGTAGGTTCAATTCCTTGCTGAGCATAGAGAGAGACGAGTTGTTTTATTTATAGTAAGCATTTTAAATATTTTAATAAATATAGCATTATGAATACAAATTCATTTAACAACCGTGAACACTCATCAAACAAAACCTTCATGTACTAATGTTTGAGCACTATGCTAACTTTTTCTATTTACGATAAGCGAAAAAAAAGTTTTGGCTAAGTTACAACATCTGGTCACCCTTTTTTTTCACAAAAAAAGAGTCACTTTCAAGAGCTTTTTTTAATGTTAAGAAAGCTGAAATAAGGACTTTATTTTTACTGATAGTTGACTATCATTGGTCATAATTCGATATAATATCAAGATGATATTGTTAAATATTTTAAATCATAGAAGTTATTATTTTTTCTATATGTGACAACCTAATAGGTATCTAAAAATTGGTCAGACTTTAAAATAATGATTTCCCTTAGCCATGTCACAGTTTAACCATGTAACAGCAGGTGTCGCAGTCGAGTACCTATGCACTCGGAGCGCACCACTCCACTCTCTTCATTAAATGAAGGACTTGTGCATGATATAATAATATACCTACCGCACATCCGGTGCTATAAAGAATTAACTCCAAAAATCAGGAAAATGACTTAAGAACGCCTATTATATGTATTTAAAACGATGAGTGTGGACGTCGTCGCTGTCATCGCAACTGTAAGTTATCTTTGCTTATGTTTGTCATATTTTTTTATTGGAGAAACATTGCCGTAACTCTATAAGTCAAGTATGTGTTACTTACCTTTGGAGAAACAGTGCCCCTTTGAAGAAACAGTGACGCAACTGGGAGGTGTCTCTGTGAGACATTTGTTATAAAAGAATGTCTGAGCTATATTCACCAATTTATCGGAATCTTCTCTAGCCCTTGTCGTCCAATGTTCCAAAGTAAGTAGCAAACCACCGGGTGTGCGATACTGCGCCAGGTATAGCATTCCGAGACAGAGATTCTCACGAAATGCCAAACCTTTTTTCTTGGGTCTTGGGCTATTAACACAAAATATAATATCTGTGTGTTCTAGACGGAAGCACACAGCCACTACTGTGATTAGTTTTGTTGCGCAATACTTCGATCATCTGGAGCTATGAATTGCTTGGTAACTGCTGCAGTACTAAATATTAGTTTGCTAGGCCTGAGATTGGCTGTACGAAATGCCTACGTACCTCACCTATGTGTGTTGTGTGTGCTTGTATGGATGTCGGTTAGGTGCCTAACAGTAGCGAGGGGTGAAATTATGGTGAAGGTAAGCCGTTCTACAAAAATGATATACTTATGATCTACATAGTGGATCGTTGCGGTGGGATTTCCAAAAAGTAAGCCGATGGGATGGGAATCGGCTTGTATGGACCCTTTGCCACTGGAGCCTATTATAATTACATCAAGGAGTGAATAAGTCTCACTCAATTTAAAAGAAGACCAAAATTTTTTTTCTGATTGATAAGTACTTACATTATGAAAAGTCTGCATAAATAGTGTTATCATAACTGTTTTGATACGAATTATGAAATGTGTATTTACATAAAACAAATGACAATCAACATTGAGTTGCTGCAAACTCATAGTTAGAACAGTTGGGTAACCAATGAAGTTAATTTATTGAGTTGGCAATACAAGAATACGAACTAACAGTGAAAAGTTATAAGCGAGGCAAAGAAGACAAACGAAATTCGCATATTACTATGAAAAAAAAAACAGAAATTCTTTTATTAAAAAAAGAATGAAACTTTATTCAGCATGAACCATGTACTAATTAAAAGTAATATGCGCTATAATTGTTTCAAAAAATCCGAGGGAATATTCGAGAGCCTATTTTGCACGAATACCTCGAAACACGCGCACACGGGATAATGGGCACTTTACTTCCATACAAACGACATAACCGCGATAATAATTAATCCAGACCAACGTAATTTGGCATGTGAGAGGATCTTAATGCGTTGTACTAAGGTTGTTAATCGCTAAGCTTCGCGTTTAGTTCCTTTTCAATTGCACCGATGGTACAAAAGATTTTTGCGCATTTTTCATTTTCCTAGACAAACAGGCACCGTAGCTTTGTAAATATTGAGTCAGCGCGTGTGCTGTTTTGTTTTTTTATCCCTATTCTGTTCGTGGTAATGACATACGGAGCAATGGCATCCATTTTTGTCAGCTTTTGTGGATATTGATGATAACAATGAGGCCAAATTAATGTCTTTAAATATTTAAAAAACATATTATAATACTTACGTGTTATGAATATTATAATTTTGAAACCCCTTTGAAAACTCAGTTGAGTATTCAATTTAAATAGAATAGTTTCTGTTTCCTGTTATATTCAAAAGCATAGCTAAAAATAAATAAAAAATATATATTAAAAACACGACTGCCCTGCCAAAAAACGAACTAAAAAGTAAAAAAAAAAACTAGTGGCATTGCAGTCGGGGACCGTTTTTTGGAACAATTTTTAATCAAAGAGGTCCCCCGACTGCAATGACACTAGTTTTTTTTTTACTTTTTAGTTGGTTTTTTGGCAGGGCAGTCGTTTTTTTAATATTTTTTTAATTTATTATTTTTATTTTAGTGACAAATTATATCGTTTTTAAATGTACTCATTATGGCTTTTCATTTGATGCCCATATTGTAATAATTGAAGAAAACAAAATATTTTGTTTTCACACTTGAAAATGGCGTCGTACAATCGCAATATTGATTTATTTTTTTAAAAATATAGCCAGTGTTACTCGGAATGATGAAAGGTTTCTAACGATACCCCATACATCTAAATTCGTTGAGCCATTTAGAAGTTTTGGTGGAATAAAGGAACTCACATAGCCACAAACATACATGAACCCTGAACACATATACACTCCTTTTTGGGCAGTCGTGTAAATTAGTTACTTAATTTTTTTAAATCACCTGCAAACCTGCAAAGCACTTTGGAAAAACTGTGGTAGCTAATGGCATAACACAAAATTTACAATCGATTTAAATAATCTCGTTTAAATTTTCACAGTCTAGTTCCTCTGAAATATGAATTATATTCCGTAGTTTCTACTATTGAGCTGTCTGCAAGCGACATGGCTTTTGATACGTGATCGGAATGTTACCCAATTACGGAAGCTAAGGAATGACGGCGCATGGGACGGACCCTTGGCAGTTAGCACAATCAGCGGGGCGCATCGGGAGCAAACTTTGAAAGTTAAGGAATACTTTGACTTTAAGGAAACTTGGTGACGTAGCGTATGTAATATGACTGTGTCAGTAAAGTGATCAAGTTAGTTGTGTTATTTTTGACACAGTTATCGAAGCTATTTTGTGGGATGGTTTCCAGTACAAAATGCTAACTGACAAAATTATCTATTCTGTAAAATAATGTTTTGCTAAATAATTGCAAATAACATTTGAATTGCAAAAACAAAACTTGAGAGGACTTAGATATTTTATTTTATAGTCTAAACTAGTCTTCTTTTACCTATTTAGTTTTAAATTAAGCCAAGTTTGTTTAAAAAACGGGGATATACAGAAATCAATTATTTCAAACTTGGGCAATGCTATTATTGCAGGAATTTAGATTCGCACTCTGCTGAATTTTTTTATTTTATGTAACATTAATTACCTCTCAAAAAAAAGAAACATTGGTAGGTAATAGTACATTATGATACAAGTTAGCTTAGGTTGCTTATTGCACACAAGGCTGTGGGTTGCAGCCCGAGCCGCAGGCGAGAGCGTAACTCAGCCGCGTGTGCAATAAGTAAGAGCTCACGAGTTACATACGACGTCTTTCAACACATTTGCGAGGAAAAAACAAAATAATTTACCACACAGCAACAAATACGACAAAAAACAAAATGATAATCATGATGTGATGAGAAAAGGCGCGCAGGTTTTTTTTTGTTTTTTTCACACGCCCAATGCAAGAATATTTTGCAAACAAAGGGGTTAGTGAGCATACAGCCTACTTCAAATTATAAATTTAAGTGATAAAATGCAAATATTTTGTTTCTAAAAAAATTACTGTATTACCCGGTTAAATTGAAAATGCTCTGTTTACTCGCATAGAACTTGCAGTAAGGTACTTATTTAACTTTGTAGGGATAATTCTATAACCAACTAGTGTTTTATATATTATTGGACGCGTTTGTTATAGCTCGGTTTATGGCCCTAAAAGCGAAGTATTAGAGGTCACTTTACGAGCAAATGTGTTGAAAAAGAATTATTTCGCTAGCATGAAAACTGCCTGAGATATCCCAGTTTGAAATGCACAAAATTGGACTCACCCGAAAACGCTCCATACTAACGGCTACTCAGTTATGACGTCACGCTTGAGTAGTTTGTATGCAACGCGTAGGAAATATTTGTTCGACAGCTACATTGAATACTGTGTTTATCAAAATGGTTTCTTAAACAAAATGGCTATAAATTTTATGGACTAATTTAAGGTACCTACCTATTATTTATTTTAATAAATTTTAAACCAAAAAACGTGGGGCGCATGCTATGGACAATATGGATGATACATTTTACAAAACGCGCCCCACGTTTTTAGGTTTAAAATTTTTAGGTTATAAATTTCTGTAGGTATAGGTTATTAGGGTTATAAATATTTACAGAAGAATTTATTTTTTACTTTTTAGTTTGTTTTTACTTGTCCGTTTTAATATTTTTAGTCCAATTTTTTGCAATAATTTAGTCCGTTTTAAAAACGTGTTTTTAAAAAATATTTTTTATTCATTAGTCGTCCCTATGTCGAATAAAAACGATTACTTACATTTCAAATATTTTAAACTCACTCCCTCAACTTTGTAAGATTTGCCTGACGTGCATGGAATAACTGGAACATCATTAAGCAAAATACCAAAAGCAAGTAAGGAGAAAAAAGTCACTAATGACGTATCACATTTTTTCAGCATCTATACTCAAATCACGGCGGCAGACTATGGAATCGTATTCTTATTGTACCTAGCTGTGACTGCTGCATTAGTGCGGCACGATTGTCACTTAATGGGGTATTTACATGGGTCACTAAAACCGCACAACTTTCGCCGCACGGCGAAAATCGACCGTGTAAATGGCAATTCAGACTACGCCGCAGGTGACTGAACAAAATTATCTGATGCGGTGCCGAAAACTGGAACTATTATTACATAATATTATTACCTAGGTTGCGCCATCGCCTGCGATTCAATTTTGGCAGTCTTGCTACGTGACTAAAGTCGACCGTCACACAGATGACTAAAATCGAGTCATGTAAATAGCAAATTCATTTTGACGTCATTTAGGTATAGCTAAAACTTTGGAAATATTGTGCTTCGCATACTATAATTACTATAATCCATTAGGCAAAATACGAAAAGCAGTGTGGTGGAAAAATCCCTAATCACATTTCTTCATCGTTGATACTCAAATCACGGCTGCAAACTATGTATTCTCATTGTAGCTGTTGCTCCGGCTCGAAAGGCCAAAATATGGTGCGGTTAAAGTACTAGCTTTTTTATTAATTTTTAATAAAAAGCTTTGGCGCTGGTAAAGAAATCAGTGGACTGTATGATTTGGAAAATTTGAAAAGACGATAAGGGTATTAAAGTCAGCTAATAGTCCACGTATAAAATTATCATACGGCAAGGCACTTGTTACAACTATTGAGATGGAATCCAGCTGTTTTAGGTATTTTGAAGGGGAAAAGATACAGCTGAAAATTAAGGAAAGAGAACATGCACTCACGTGCTCGTAGAATAACTGCAGTCCTGGACACAATTTAAAACAGCACTTCACACCACGTGGCAGCAGCCTTTTTCCAAGTGTCCATTCGACGTAGCTAAAGCTTCATTAATACACCAATAAGTTCGTAGATATTGCAGACACAACACATAAATCACTACTATGCTGAAAGTACTTGCGAAATATCAAAATTGTCCAAAATTGTAGGGAAGGTTACACGCAGTAGTTCGTTGCGATCGAACACACAGAGAGACTGTTTTTTAATTCGCGTTGACGATGCACAGCAAGCGCGCACCCATATGTGCATGTATAGGTAAGGAAGAAGGGATGGATATATAGATAGCCGTTACAAGTGCGACAAATTAATTATGAAATAAAAAACTTATAACAATAACCAACAGCTGTGACAGCTGCATTAGTGTAGTACGATTAACACTAAATCGCGTAATGTAGGATACACTACGTGATTTATTTTAATTTTAACGACATTTGTAGCTAAAAATTTGGAAAAATTATCATGTGCATATAATAATGTATTGATCCATTATGCAAAATACGAAAAGCAGTGTGGTGAAAAAATCACTAATCACATTTCTTCAGCATCGATACTCAAATCACGGCTGCAAACTATGGAAATGTATTCTCATTGTAGCTGTGACAGCTGCATTAGTGCGGTACGATTTATCATCTACATTCATCCCGCGTTCGTTTGCGGAACAAACAAATATACGTCATCACTTACAATTATAAACGCGGCAAATATTAGCGGATTCGCTTTATACGGGAAGCTTAATAATTTTAATTCCCGTTTTACGCAGCTATTTGTTACTTTGGACTTGGGCTCTAATTAGAATCGCAATTACGTCCTTTAATTCCAAGTACCTAAGTAGATGTACTAATTTCATTCAGCTGTTTTTTTTTCTTATGCTACGGCTCCACCTGCGTCTTAAGCTAGGGTTTCCTAAGACAGCGGTGCCGTCACATAGCAGCCGTAATTTTACGGACGTAAAAAGACTATATGACTTTACGGTGTCCAGCACCGATCTCTATAGGAAACCGCGCCGTATTGTTTACATAGACAATGTTCTACGCCGCTAAATTACGGCCGTAATATGACGGCACCGTCATCTTAGGAATCCCTAGCTTTAACGCATAGCTTAAAGCGTTAATCTAGGCGTTACGCAGATGTGGCCGAGACTTAACAGTGTTAATTTACAAACGACAGTACTAAATTTACATAACGCCTTAGCTAAAACGTAGTTGGACATTACCATTAACGTTAACGTTAACGCAGGTGGAGCAGTAGCATTATAAAAAGAACCCACATGAGCTTTTGTTAAAGATGTATATTGTGAGGTCATGTGCAATGAGGATCAGTAACAGGTTTGAATCCTATAGTTTTATTGATATAATATAACACATATTGATAGCTATGAAACCTAGTGAAAGAATTTTTGAAATCCGTTTAGAACCTTTATTCCCACTAGTACACCCGGCTAGTTCAACCGTTGAACTAGTGCAACTTTTTTGTCTCAGTAGTTCACCTATCTATAAATCCCTTAACGGGTTGAACTACCGCGACTGTTCGCTCCCACTAGTACACCAAATGGTGTACTAGTGGGAGTTAAAAGGATTTGGAGGAAATGTCAAGCTCAATGCAATATGTGCTTTATCACGTACGACATAAGGTTCGCGTACGTCGCGATGACGTCATAGGGACCCCCGAAAAACCAGTGTTTTAGCTCTTATAACTTCTCAGGTTTAAGAGATATCGTATTTTTTTTTTACAGTTAATCATGTGGTGACATAAGTTTTCTAATTAGCCACTAAACAAAAATCGTTACTGATCCTCATTGGTAAAAAAATATTGCAGTCGTTACGACAAAACAAATAAGGGTTCCTAATTAAATACATAATTTGTTGTAATGCTACGACTAAAATTAAGTTAACTTTACTTGTCAATACTAGGTATTGAGAATTTAATAATCACTAACTGAATAATTCTATTTTAATATATTTATTTCTTATCGAATGAGGATTAGTGGCCACCTCTGGTGTGAGTTTATTAAGCCGCCTGAAAGGCCTTTAACTTGGCTTAACGTCTATTATCAGATGACAACAGCCGGGACCGACGGTTTAACGTGCCCTCCGAAGCACGGAAGCGCTCTGTTGTAATGTCACTTTAACGGTCACCCATCCGACACCTGACCGGACCGAGCGTTGCTTAACAAACGTGATCGAGTACGATCAGTCTGTCAAGTTCCGCCATGAGCACTTCATATTGATGTAGTATGACCGAGTTTCAACAATCACAAATCTTGTTAGACAATTTGTCAATGGATATAAGTTTAATTACCAAATGACATCGAATTTCCGGGATTGTTAATGAAAAGCCATATCAAATAAACGTCATTAGATTACAAATAACGCAGTTTAGACATGTTTAGATACATTACATAGTAGGGTTTGATTTATCTCGGTCGGATTGCAATTTGTTTGGTCGAGTGTAATGACGCTAGTGCTGAAGTGCAGTATGTAAAATCGCTTCACAAACTACAAATCGGCTTCCATTTTGGCGTATTAGGGCTGTTTACTTGTTAATTATGCTGTCAGAATATGGAATCAGTACGACTGCGATATGAATTGTTGTATCTTTACTATTCATACTGAATGTCTGTCTGTCACCTTTTCATGCTTAAACCACTAATTCAATTATCGCCGATCACGAATGTCAGAAAGTCCATGCGTGCGAAGTCGTGGGCGGCCATTAGTGTAAATATAAATTTAAAATAAGACAAAAATCAAATAAGTACGGTGCTCTAATCTCAAAGTAGGATGGAGGAGGAGCTATACCAACTGCTGTTATGGAAATCGGAAATTACGACGGTACCACAAACACCCAGACCCGAACAATTAGTTTTTAGGGCTTCGTACTAAAATGGTAAAAAAGAGGGTTCCTTTTAAAGGTTCCTTTATCTCCCTAATTTGCATACCGAAAAATCTGAAACAATTCTATGTGATAAAGTATAATATAATATAAATCAAACAAATATAAAGATAACAGGAAAAATAAATGTCTCTTAATAGCACACTTTTTCAGAAACATCAACAAAATTACATTAGTTTCACTATCGGTGTACTATCCCCATCGTAGTGTAATGTATATGATGGTATGGAACCCTCGGTATGCAAGTCCGAAGTCCGACTTGCTCTCGACCGGTTTTTACATCGTGTGACTGAGGATCTCAAAGATTCGATAAAAATAAAAACAAGCGACACCAGCGTGAAAGCCGCTTTAATCACGGTAATGCTAATGCGGAAGTAAAATATGCAAAAATACAAAGATTGCAATGAATTTAATGGAAACACTATCCAAATATTTGACTAACTAGTGTTTGCTCGATCATTATACTTTGACACGTTTTGCTTACAAATTGATATTTTGGAAAAATAATGTTAGTTTGCAAAGTTGGCCGGGAAAATGGAAAGAACCAACGAAGTTTGAAACACAGTTGACTGAAAATGAACGAATAAATTTTCATACTTAATTAATACGGAACTGAGTGGTTATATTACGGATTTTAGTCTGTAGATTCCATTTTTTCCAAAACTCTCATAAAAATCCATATAAAGATCCAAATCAAAAAATTCCCGTACGAGTAACATCAACTTTTATTTGATGTTGCAAAGCCCTTCGTTGAATAACAAAATTACGATGAATGGTTAAATAAACCTCATTTTATGCTTTGAATTTGCTGTACTAATAGATTCCTTGCGTGACTAGATAAATTTAAGGTCAATGTATTATCGAATGGTTAGGTGCTACATTTAGGTGATACAGATATTCATCGTTGAAAATTACACACGCAAATGGGTTTAACTGTTTTGATTTACGTATTCGAGCAACAAAAGGCTTCGTTGTAGAAGCCCGTCTTACTCTAAGACTGAAGTCACTTTTAGTTGTCAAGTTTAATAGGTTACCTATATAAAAATTGTAGATTATACGACAAGTGAATAAAAAGGGAATTTAGTTCGAGGGATACAAAGGACCGAGATGAAATTTTTTATTCACGAGTTGTGTACTCTACTTTTTACCATTGACTGCGAGAAAAAAAAAATAGGTACCTACTTAGCAGTACTTTATACTTAGTATTTATAGATGACCAGACCATCAGCCATTTTTAATGTCCCCACTGCTGGGGCACAGGCCTTCCTCATGGGAGGATGGGCCATAACCCACCACGCGGGCCCAATGCGGATTGATGGGTGTTAACAACTGCAAATGCAGCCGGGACCAACGGCTTAACGTGCCTTCCGAGGCACGGAGGAGCTCGAGATAATACATTTTTGGTCACCCATCCCATGACCGACCCATGCGTGAAATTAGAAGTTTTCCAATGACATAAAACAACCACGCTAAGAGAGAGATTACATGATCAGTCTGGCATCAGTCCATTTCATCAGTAGACTTTGTATTTTTGCAGACTGAATATCGTACCAGACTGATGAAATGGACTGATGCAAGACTGAATATTCTATCTCCCTCTAATAGATAGAAAAGGACCCAAAGATAAGACATTAAAAAGAACCTAAATAAATTTGACGGGATTTTTTTTTCTTTAATTTTATTGTGTAACTATGGCTCTATGGAAAAGCTCCATAGCAGCCAGTAGGTATAGGTACTTTTTTGTACTAATTCATGATGCGCGCTTGTTCCAAATTCAAATTATTTTTATTCACTCGGTGAATAAAATCGCTTATTATTCACTCTTATAGTTGAATTAAACGTACTTTTTAGAGTGGCGATATAAATAGGTTCTCTGAGCTCGTAAACCAAAGGCTTATACCAAGAACTTCAAATTCATTTTGGCTTATACCACACCCCGAGCACTCCATACAAGCGCCGCGTTTCAACTATTATACCTATTACACAGACGCTACACAGTGACGTTTTTGCACACGCGCAACTGTGTGCGTGAAGACTGGGGCTATTGAATAAGCACACGATTCGGCACACGAACTCGCGCGGTGGGGTGAGGTTATTGATTGTGGGGCGGGGCGAAGAGTTTCCTTTCTGTACGGTAGTACTTATATCTGATTCTATTATGTGCTTATACTATCCTAGCCGCATGCGCTTCTTTCTTTATAATTGAATTTTAGGTTAAAAAAAGTTTTTTTACCATCGCCACTCTAAAAAGTGCGTTTAATTCAACGATAAGAGTGAATAATAAGCGATTTTATTCACCGAGTGAATAAAAATAATTTAAATATGGAACAAGCGCGCATCGTATGAATTATGTACAAAAAAAAAACGTGCTGAAAGTATGGAGCTATTCCATAGATAAAGCCATAGTTATAAAATATCCCGCCAATTTTATTTAGGTTCTTTTTAGTGTCTTATCTTTGGGTTCTTTTCTAAGAAAAATATCTCGCCAAATTAATTAGGTTCTTTTTAGTGTCTTATCTTTGGGTTCTTTTCTTTATATTAGAGGGAGATTAGATGTTCAGTCTTGCATCAGTCCATTCCATCAGTCTGTTACGATCTTCAGTCTGTAAAAATTCAAGTTCATACAAACTGATGAAATGGACTGGTGTCAGACTGATCATGTAATTTCCCTCATAGCATGGTTGTTTTATGTCATTGGAAAACTTATAGTTTCACTATTTTCTAACGGTTAAATTACCGATTACCTATCTAAATAATAAAATTTGATAACTATAAATAGGTACTATAGGTGTAAGTACTGCTATTATGTTTTCTCGCAGTCAATGGTAAAAAGTAGAGTACACAACTCGTGAAAAAAATATTTCATCTCGGTCCTTTGTATCCCTCGTTTCGCTCAGGATTCTACTTTTGAATCCCTCGCTACGCTCGGGATTCAACTCTAGAATCCTTCGCTGCTCTCGGGATCCAACATAGTACCTCGAACTAAATTCCTTCTTTTTTCACTTGTTGTATAATCTACTATTTTAGCACTTTAAAAAAAGTCCGATTAGTTGTCGTACATACTGTTAGTTCAATTGTATTTTCATGTTAATTTGACTCACAAACTAAACTAGATATTAATTAATTAAAGTTCAAGCATTTGTGTATGTTCTGTTATTTCACACTAGACCGTTAGAAAGTAGTGTCTAGCAACTACTTCTAACTTGTCTTGTACATATTGTAGAGTTTGCGTCTGACCACCAGAGTTAAATCGCCTAACTTTTCGGTAATCGCTAATTGTTAACCCAGACAGCTTCATTAGCCGATGAGTTTGACTCCATAACAAAGTTTTATCTGAATAATTACTTTGGGAATACACTATCAAATTGTCTGTGAATATAATTTATGATTTTAGGGCTCTTTGTGATTTTGGGGCACTCTGTTGCCTATTTTTCACTTCAGTAAGCTTCAAGTAATGCGCGTACATTAACTAACATACTCGTATTTTCACCCCTTTTATGTTTCAAAGTAGGTATTTTACACCCCTATTCACCAACAACACTTCTTCTTATCGAATGAGGATAAGTGGCCACCTCTGGTGTTAGAGTTTATCAAGCCACCTATAAGGCCTCTAACTTGGCTTAACGACTGTTATCAGATGACAACAGCCGGGACCGACGGTTTAACGTGCCTTCCGAAGCACGGAAGGGCTAAGTTGTAATGCCACTTAACGGTCATCCATCTGACACCTGACCGGACCGAGCGTTGCTTAACAAATGCGATCGGGTACGATCAGTCTGTCAAGTTGCGCCATGAGCGCTAGCACAAACAACACTTAAACGACCCTTGACTATGAAAACGCACTGCGTTGTAATAGAACGCTATGATTGGTTCATCGGCTCGGCTGTTATACCTGTATCCACAAACATTACTATGAGGTCTCACAGTATCACTCCTAACGAGTAAAACAAACGAACCAGTCATAGCGCCACCTAATTTAACCGCCTCTGTGGTCTAGTGGTTCGCCTACCCGTGTACGCAGGGGTCCCGGGTTCGATTCCCAGTGGGGGGGGGGGGGATAATTTGTACTCGGTCTGGTTACTGGTTATTTCAAGTCCGCCTGGCTAGCTACCACCATCTTATCTAAGTCTGACGCCATAACAGTAATTTAAAAATTCTTGTGTTCCGGCAGTTCTGTAAAATAGCCTGTTCCTCAGTGATGAGGATTATGGGTGTAGTGCGCTTCCAACTTCTTCCTTATCGTCTTATCTTCACTTAACATTAGGCGAGGTAAAGGTCAAGCGTTTCCCGTTGTGCATACATAAGGCCCTTCTTACATGGCGCTACTCAAACTAAACTAGTTTCAAACTCTAATCACCAATGAGTTTCTAAAATGTCACAGCACTAGTATTTCAATGGCGCTCCGTACACGACGCTACCAATCACAAACTGGTTTGTAACGCGTTAGTAACTAATCCCCGGAGCCGGTCATGCTGGTCGCGCGCGACTGATTACTAATTGAAACTGGAAACTCTGCTGCGGTTCAGTGAAAATTAATGACCAATTAGTAAATATACAATTCGTCCAAGAAGTGGAAAAGCATCCGTGTTTGTATAATTACACATTAAAAGAGTATTCGCGTTGGGATGTAACCGAGACAGCTTGGAGTGAAGTGAGATGTAGTATAGAAGTAATAACTCCTCATCGCTCGAATCGCTAGCCATTTCAATAATATCCCGAAACAACACACACACCGCGTTTCATGTAGGTTTCAAATAAATTTGGTAGTGCCGTGTACGAATCTTTGTCACAAACTAGTTTGTAACTATAATTACTAACTGGTTTCGTCAGGCTGAAACCTGCGCCGTGTAAGAGTTCACATAGGCAAGGGTCGGTTGAGTTTTGTTCTTGGCTGCGGGTGTCAGTCAGTGTATTGATACTACTATAATGTAAGTTTATTTAAATCAATAGCATTATCTTTTTTGGCAATAAAAAAGCCTGCGACTCGTTTTCAAATGTTATGGTGGAAACATTATTTTTTTAACACATTCGATGGAGTAGAAGTAAAAAATATTTTCTTGATATTATAGAGTTACCCCACTAATGTCTAAGTTACATGCAGACGAATAAATCGCTCAATCCTATATAAGGGCCTTCTTAAATAGTACACAAAATTTTAAGGGGTCAATGTACTCATGCATACAAACAACTTTTACTATGGTACCAACATTGAAATCGCGAAAAAAAAATCAGCTGTTCCATAGAAAATTTAAAATTGAATAGAGCAAAATGTATCATACAAACATGTATGCATGAGTACATTGACCCCTTAAAATTATGTGCACTATTTAAGAAGGACCTTATATGTATATATTCTGATTCTGAGAAATACTATTACCTAAAGGTGATTTTAGTCTTGGAATATCGTCATTACCAACAGCAATCTTTATATTAAACCTAAATCACAATTTCGTATAACCACAGAATACATAGTAGAAGTAGTATAACTAAATATTTCAGGCATTTGTTTACTACCAGCTGTTTCTGTCTATTACGACCCTTCAGAACAAATTATTTCTAACCTTAAGGCTGTGTATCCGCATTTCAAAGAAATTAGCGTTTTTCCAATGAAGTTATGTAAAGAATGAAAGCATTACAGCTATTGATGTAAAAATTAGTTTTAGGAAGAAAAATTCTTAAATTAGTGCCGTATAGAGAGAATAACATAATAAATTATCAGGTATTTTAAAACGAAGACAATGTGTTCAAATGAAATTTCAAATTTGCTTGTCAGAGCTAGGTATATTTCACAAACGTTTCAGCTGTAACAAATAAAAATACGACTCATATTTATTTTTCCACTTATTGTTTGTATTGTCAAGGAGTGCCCTATAGAGAGAAAATAAAAAAAAATGTTTATATCACAGAGAAATAAAATATTAAAAATGCACAAATTGGTACACTTTGACATGTTTTTTACTGGTACTTACAGATACTAAAGTCATTTTTTTATTTTTCTTAGGACTAATGAGGTACTCGTCTATTGTATTGCGTGTTTTGTAAGTATCTATTTTATAATTTAAAGGTGCTCCCTCACCGGGAGCATTCGCGTGTAATGTAACGTTACAGATTTGAGCATTACATCAGTGAAGGAGGAGAACCGAGCGCACCTTTATAGGAATTTTCCAAGTTCGCCCTCATTACGGCTCGCACAGAGTTGTTTTGATCATTTGTATCGAAAATTTAAAAATGGAACGTGATGCGCGTCTACAACCTTAAAGGATCAAGGGCTAACGAGTCAGTTGAAAAGTTATCAAACAAAGTTACTGCAGTTATTAAAATAGTTGGGAACACAAATAAAGTGTAACTATTTAGTCGCTTCACATACTGCTTGTGAAAGAAGATATGAAGATGAAAATGTTTCAAAGATGCTTAATTAAGACAACTATTTAATTGTTTAGTTAAGTTTTTTTTTTATATTTAGAAATAGAAAAAAATACTAGAGTCTGCGTTACCAAATAGATACTTCATAATAAGTTTAAAGTTAGGTTTCAGAATGTGTTAAGGCAAGCGTACATATTTGATCTGTTTTGTAATAAAAAAAGTTATCGCAATTTTGTACCACTGTGTAGCAATAAAAGTGTTACAATGTAAGACATCAAAATATTAACAATATTATTAACAACATCATCCTATTTGATATACCAATTTGTACAAAGAATTTGCATCAGTAAAGCTAATTTGTACAAATGTTTGCTCATTAAAAATATTTACGTGTTGTTTTTTTCCTCTTCAATGTTCAAAGTGAACAGGTTTTTATATTTTTGGTTTAGTTCATAAAAAAGACTCTTATAATATCACTCCATGCGTTTGTACGTCTTTTAAGACTATTTTTCTGAGGACCACGTGGAGGAATCAAGATAGATTAATCACGATGGTATAAATTACGGTAAGCCGATAGCAATTATTTATTTTTTAGAATTTGTCATTACAAGACCTCTCGTAAGTTAACTCAGTCAAAAGATAATGCTTAGTTCTGTAACTATGGAAAACATGAATAATACTAAATTTACAAATAATGCTACAATGAATTATATACCAAATGAAAGCACAAATACTTAAGATTATCATGTATTAAAATTATTCGAAATGACCGCCTCTGGCATGAATACACGCCTTTAGACGACGAGGCCAGTCATCGATGGCAGCACGAACTACCACCATAGCCAATTCTGCGACTGCCTTGAGAATAGCGCGCTTAAGAGAGTCGAGATTCATGTGGGGCTTAGCACATGCTTTCTCCTCAATAAGTTGCCATATGGCATAATCCAGAGGATTTAAGTCTGGGCTGGAGGATGGCCATTCTTCCTGCGCGATAAAATCAATTTTGTTAGCCCGAAACCATGCTTGTGTAGATTTTGCTTTGTGCGCAGGGGCAGAGTCCTGCTGGAAGACCCATGGCTGGTTTTGAAATAAAGTGTGGCTTACGGGTTTGACAACAGGTTCCAGAACGGTATCTTGATAGACTCTAGCGCCAGTTTTCACACCTTTTTCACAGAAATGAACCTTACTTAGCCCTGAATAGGACACCCCCAGCCAAATCATCACTGATGAGGGGTGGTGATCTCGTTGGACCCTCGGAGCAATCATGCTGGCTTCTTTACTATTCTTAGCGTATACTCTATCATTTTGACGGTTAAAATTTTCTTCGACTGTGAAGATTTTTTCATCAGTAAACAAGATTTTTCGATGGCCGTTTTGTGCGTACTGCTTTAGTAGAGCGCGACTTCGTGCTAACCTCATAGCCTTCGATCGTGCGTTTAGCAGATGGCCCTTTCGTCTACGGTAAGCGTGAAGCCCAAGGTCATCATTGATAATTTTTTTAAGGGAACTTCTCTTCACAGTCATCTGTATTGCCAATAACTTTTGCTTCCGGACGGGATTTCTCGTGATTCTCGCCTTCACTGCCTTGATCACAGCTGGTGTCCGAACGGTGCGTGGTCTTCCTGATCTTTTTCGGTCATCGACGGTCAAGGTATTACTGTACCTATGGATAGTGCGATAAATAAATTGCTTGTTGATTTTCAACTTTTGTAGCAACTTGAAAATCATATTCGGTGGCTGCCCACATTTGTGCAGAGCAATTACAGCGACACGATTCTCCTTCAACCCCCATTCCATGGTGAAATAAACAAAATATGATATACGTGTGGTATGGAATTATAGCTTATAAAACTGTCAATAATATGTCATTTTTATTTTTTCTTTTCATTTGTTTTAATGGCCAGTAATCGATAAAGAAACTCAGTAACAGAACTTTTGACCAACCTGTGTAAGCCTATACTTATTTGCATTCTTCTACTGAAAAAAATAAATCAAAGTCTGCGACCGACGACCTGAGTGGTGCAGTGGTCAACATGCCACGCAAGGGGTCTCGGGTTTAATTTTCAATTTCTGTGACGGGTCTGGGTGTTACTATGTATATATTTTAAAAGTATATAAGTAGTATATCAGTTTGTCTAGCACCCATATTACAAGCTTTGCTTAGTTGGGACAGGATGGCACTGTGTGAAATTGTCCAAGCATTTATTATTATTGTTGTTATTCTAATTCCTGTTGACTTAGAATCTTAGTATAAAGCAATAGAAAAAATCTAGCATCGCCAACCTTCTCAATATTCCCTATTAAAGCTCCAGCATCCTCATTCATCTACTACACTTGACCGACATTTGACCGAGTATGGGCATATGGTAAACAATAGAATACGAATAGCCATATACCTAGTGTGCCATCATTAGATTTCCATATGAGGCACTCGTGTTTAGAGGGCACTGATTACTGATGTCCAAAGTTCCGTTTTCCCCTTTTCTTTTTAATCTTACTTTCCCCCTTTAACGACTCCGTATTTCATTTTAACCAATTTTAAAACCTCATCCAATTACTGTACAGACGCAGTATATCAGGGTTGCATACATATTACTCGCAATGTTGCCACACGTGAGAAATGGCTCGCGCATTTGTTGCATTCTATGTCGAGAGCTGCACGGACCTCACAGTACATCATGGCTAGCATACACCGAGGCCTGCAGAAAGGCTCCTTAATATTGCAGCCAAAGAGGAAATGCTGGCTGGAAACGACGATGTTGAATTTATTACTTGTTTCATAAGTCCTGACCAATTTGCGTTTCTGATATTATGCGCCTAAAGGGATATAGGTGCACAACATAAACCTCTTTTTAATTTTTGTGTGAATTGTGATTTTCTTTTGTTTGAAAATCCCAAAATCTTCACAAGTGTGATTCTTCGCAATTTTGAAATGTATAGAGAAAAGTTTCAGGAATTCGAATTTAATAACTGATTGAAATGTTGCTCTGGTACGTTGTACGACCACAGTATATAATTATGTATAGTGGATGGATAATTAGAAACGCCAGTCGTTTTTCATACAAACGAGGTAGCTTTGAAGCCTTGGTTCTTCGCCAAGGATTAACCTAGCTGTGATCTGATGATGGTCATCTAGGGAGTGAATAGAAAAGATTCAGATCGCTATACACACCCAACTGATCGTATCAGCATTCTAGTTCTTGTAATCAATTATAGTAAATAAATCAATTCAAATCAATTACATAAAAATGTTATGTTTGTAAAAAAGTATTAAAATAATTAAATTCATTGGTATTTATGGCACAACACCGTTTACCAAATACAGTATTGCTGCACATATTGAAGAGTCGCAAGTCATACAAATGACAATAATAATTTAATGGAAAAAAACTAAGCAAAACTAACAGTCTGATTTCTTAGAGTATTTTCAACAGCTGCAAGTTGGAGTTTTTGAGCTACACATAAAGAGAAGGCCTACCTATGTTAACATTGCACATAAGTTTGGAAGCAATAAAAATATACTTACTATCTAGTAAGTAGTTCAAGCTTGTTCAAGGTGCAAAACGCCAACCTCTTCTAATATTAAAGTGGTTTCAGAACAAAATCTTACCAGAGCTGGAGATCCTACAGATAGAATTGCCAGTTTCGTCTTCTTTATTTCTAGGCTGTTAGGCAAGTCGTCGTCGGCACGTGCTGCTTCCGAATGTTTATTGCATTGAGATTGCAACATAACTCGCCTGGGCATGCAGTCTCTACATTAGTTAGCGATAATATCGTTACTAACCGATCGATAACCATAGCGAAAAAAAACGCTTGCCGTAACGATTCCCTTGCAGTCTCGACGTAGATTTCTATGTAAAGTTAACGAATTCGATCGATAAGTCACAACGAACAATTATTCTTCGATTTTTGGTAGTCTCTACCATCATAACTACCGATAATTTTCGATAGCGTATTTATAACAACTGTCACCTAAACGATTTTAGCTGTTTAGTTTGCGGCGAAATTTGA
This sequence comes from Agriphila tristella, assembly GCA_928269145.1. Taxonomy (NCBI): domain Eukaryota; kingdom Metazoa; phylum Arthropoda; class Insecta; order Lepidoptera; family Crambidae; genus Agriphila; species Agriphila tristella. The sequence continues at coordinate 19,240,922 of OV743436.1, read as the reverse complement.
CAGCCCGCAAACTTTGCGATTCATCGTTACAGGTAGATTACTTGGCGGCCATTTAATGTTTTTGTGACACTGACTTATAAAATATAATTTACTTTTGTGGTGTTTATTGTGTGTTTAGGAAATCCAAAAAAGCAAGAAATGGCAAGGCATAGGCCTATTTAGCGTAGGATTTAGTTGCTCTCAAGCATCAAGCTAAAATGGTGAGGCGTCGAAGCGTGGCGAGGAATAGACGCAATAATCAAAACAAACCCATTAAAATGATGACGAGTTCCTCAGACTTTATAGGGTGGATAAGAAGATGTTCACCGAGCTGATGGAGCTGAGCTCGTCGAAGAGTTGCGGCCATATGGCCTTATCTTTAAAGACAGCGGCCTTGGGGATTCTCTACCTATACAATAGCAAGTGAGTAGGTACCTAACTGTAATTAAGTATTTTAAACTCGAAATGTAAGATCTTTGGTTTGGTTTGAGCTAAAATTAATAAAATATATTAGCAACCACCCGCGACTTTGTCTGCGTGGTCAGTTATTTCTCTGAACAATAGTTTTTTTCGGAATAAAAGGTATAAGTACCTTCCTTATGTCTTTCCTTGTACCCTTGACAACGTATATGTAAAATTTCATGATGATCGGTTCAGTAGTTAAGACGTGAAGGCGTATAAACAAACAAACAAACGGACTTTCGCATTTATGATATTACCCAGTAAGAATTTGCAATTTACCATCATCATCTTATTTTAAATTAAAATTTCATTTGGATTTTTTTATGTACTACATGTTTTTCAATTTTTTACTGTTTGTTTTAGATACTAACCGCTCTTCGTTCATCATCATCAGCAGCTAATTGGCATGGCATTCGCTTATTATCGAGTGTCAAGAAAATTATGGTGTGGCGTCGAAGATGGGGAAGAACTGACGCTATAACCGAAATCCGGTTGATTTGGAGGATGACGGAATTCCTCACAGATCACACACTACTGCCTGGACGATCATCAGTTGCACAGTGTCATCGCTCGTATCCAACTTTATGAGTATCTACACTGGACACTAATTGCAATTATTTAAGCTAGTTTAGTCAAATAAAAGAGTACAATCAAATAACTTGAGGTATTTATTATTGTTAACAACATATCCTTTTATTTCATGGATAGATGCTATGGACAATACTTCCGCTTTACTAGTGAGCTGAAAATCGCTTGTATGCCACGCCATCACTGATATACTGGTTAGTTCATGCAGGGGCCAAACGCCATTGATGCCTCAGTCTCCGTAGCCTCATTTCTCATGGGAGCCTTTGAATTCATGGATTAAATCTCTGAAATAAAAAATATAAATTAAATTAGAAAAAATAGATTCTTAAATTAAAATATTGAGACAGATATTAATTAAATACTTAAGTAAGTAGTGGACATCAGCAAATTCATTGCATTGATCATAAAAGTAAATAACTAAATCACATGTGACTATGAAAGATCGAAAACAACAAAGAAATCACAAGCATCCAAACCCGTGTAACGCGTGTTGAGCAGATTTTAAAATACATTTTTGACCTCAATACTATATTATGTAAAACTAATCATAAATGCATTGGTATAGAAGGTATAACAAACATAATTAAATATTGAAAGATCCAAAGAAAACTCAAAGAAAAGTATTTGTACTTACAGCATATTCCTCACAGCAGACAGCAGCTTAGCTTGCGTCTAGCTAGTGGACCGAACCCGAAACCGAATAATTATTACTCCTTTGAGTTGAAGCCACTATTATAGAGATTTTTTATTCTTTAATGAATTTATTTATTAAAAAATCAACACCATACACTTGACAGTTTTAGTTATCAATCGTAAGTAAACACAGATTTCATTGACATATGACTGTTGGCATGACAACGCCATAACCGTTGGCTATGACACAGTGTTACAAGTAAAATTATAGTAATGTCCACAAGTTCAGATACATATTTTTAGTGGTTATTCATGTAATAATAAAAGAAGGAATTTTATATCAGATGATAAATTAAGAAAATATAATAAGAGATGTTTTTTTTTATTTTTGGTTAAATAAAGTAGTTGCTTTTTAATAAGCATAATATTTAAATTTCTCTTCATCAAAGGGAGGGCAATTCAATGGCCACACAATTACTTAAAATTTTCGGTAACTTATCGACTAAATTTTTTACGATTTTGTGCGATAACGTAATAGTAGAGACTTGCATTTGCCTTATCGATCGTTACGGCAAGCGATTTTCCCCGCTATTGCTATAACCGAAATCATTGTGTGGCCATTGAATTACTGTCCCTCCGATTTAGGGAAATTTAAAAAATATGTGAAAATGCAACTGTCTTACACCGACGTTTAAAACTTATTCAAATTGCAATTTCTCTTCTATAAAAGTTACGAGTTGTAAAATAAAAAACGTTTTATAGCAAATATCATCAACTTTCTTTGAAGTTATAGTTTATTATACATTATCATTAACTTAAATACCTATAAAACAAAAAAAAAACACTTTTTGACTAACTGGCAAAAACTCAAACAACATAATAAAATAATTATTTACGCCTTATTTACATTATAATAATATAAATATTATATAAGGAATAAAGAGTAAGGAATATAAGGAATAAGTATAAGGATAAGGATTAAAACTTTTCACTGCACGTAGGTAGATACTTGATTAGTAAAGGGAAAAGAGATACGCTCATTTAACTTTTTTAGATGTAAGTAGGTAGGTACTTAAAAACTACCCGTGTTTAACAAAAAATTACAAAAAATATAAGTATTTTATTTTTTTGTCTTTATTCATCACAAGTTAATAATTATAACTTTCCTTCTTTAGAGAGATAGGTATAAAATAAACTAATTATAAATATTGTGAAGATGCTTCTAAGTATTTTCCGGCAATTTTTAGCGGTTTTTCTGTGGCCGGCAGGCGGCAATTTTGCTAGCAATACCACTAAAGCAATATTTTAAGTATGGCCCGGCAATTATAGCCACATATTTTTGGTAAGTCAAAACATTTTCATGTAAATTTGGGATTCTGCATCGTTGGCCATACTATTGACACCAATTGCAGCCATATTGCAACAATGCAATATAAATTGTATTTGTGTTGGCTTGGCCGGGCAATGGTGGTCATTAAATGACTATTACTTGTAACACTGACTAGACATAACCCAGTGCCACAGCATATATTAAATCTAATATAATATAAAATATGTGTCAATGGTTGAGTGTCAAAATGAGAGTACCGACACGTAGTGATTTTTTCCTCTGTGGTAATCGATACGGTACCGAAAATTATCGGTAGCTATGATTGTAGAGACTACCAAAAGTCGAAAATAAGTTGTTAAAATGACATATCGACCGAATTCGTTAATTTTACGATCGCTATCTATGTCGAGACTGCAGGCCCTGGATTATAATAAGACCCAGTTTTAGTCTGCGACCTACAGATTTACTTATTCGTCTTTGGCAAGTTGCTTTCGTCCCCCATAACATGATAAGAAAGTTAACTTACATGAGCAAGACCTACAAGTGTAATGCGGCCTAAATACAACTTGAAATTTTAATTACTTGGTTCCCGCAGAGTGAAGATTTCACTCAGGATTAAAAGCAACTTTTATTATGAGGCCAACTCTTAGATCGCGAAATGATTACAGTGTGTATTGTACACTTTGTACAGGTGTTATTCAGAATATGTAAAAATAAGACAGTTTGAAACCTATGATATTACTTTAGCAAAGAGGTTTGACATGTCGAAGCAACTCAACACCAAATAAGGCATTTGGGGCCAAACGATTCGAGATATGGATAGGAACTTCATATGCCATTTGAAACTTCAGCAAATACTATCACCGTGGGCGAGTTTCAGAGCACAGGTGTAATCATGCATAGCAATAGCTCAAGTTATGACCAATTTGCCGTACTCGCATTTCAAATACTTGAGCTATTTGGTGAACTTCGTGAATTGCACATGGATGGATTAAATTTAATCCATTTGTTGTTTTGAAACTTGTACCTATCACATTTTGATTAAAATTGATAAACTCTGAAAAACCTGTTGATTCTCTAAGAATATCAGTGGCAGACTTCTCCTTTTTAACACGTTTTTATTAGGTTGCTTTCGCGTTTGTTTGTTTCTTTGTGTGTTTCTCCACAAAGTTTGCGAACGATTTTATCCTAGCTTCCCGATGAGCTAGAGACTTGAAACTTTGAAAATAGGTCAGAACTAGAAGGCAATGCTATATTATGGTGTCATTGAGCTGATCTGATGATGAAGCCGGAAGAAGGCCACAGGAACACTATGATGAAACCATTCAACCCCATCGTATTTGGTCTCGTTAGTATCGTCTTGACGAGTACTCTAATGGGAGACGAGGTCCAGGGTCTGATGATGAAGCCTAAAGACCATGCCATAGGAACCCAATATTGAAACCGTGCAACCCCATCAAATTTAGGCTCGTTTGAATCGTCTTGACGAGTTCTTTGTTGGGAAATAGTTTCCAGGGTCTGATGATGGAGCCGGAAGAAGGCCACTGGAACTCGGTAATAAAACCATGCAATCCCACCGAGTTTGGGCTCGTTTGAATCGTCTTGACGAGTTCTTTGTTGGGAAATAGTTTCCAGGGTCTGATGATGGAGCCGGAAGAAGGCCACTGGAACTCGTTAATAAAACCATGCAATCCCACCGAGTTTGGGCTCGTTAGAATCGTCTTGACGAGTACTTTGTTGGGAAATAGTTTCCAGGGTCTGATGATGGAGCCGGAAGAAGGCCACTGGGACTCTGTAATAAAACCATGCAACCCCATCGAGTTTTGGCTCGTTTGAATCGTCTTGACGAGCTCCGATAGGAGGTGGTATATTGTTTTTAGTCTTAGCTCGTTAACTAAAAAGCAAAAGTTTTTTTCAGTAAAATAAAAATTTACTGAAAAAAACTTTTTTAAAAACACGTTTTTAAAACGGACTAAATTACTACAAAAAAATCGGACTAAAACATTAAAACGGACTAGTAAAAAAGGACTAAAAATTCACAGATCTCATGCACCACATGACCTTCAAATGGCATTGGAAATGATCTTCAGCAATAAAAAATCAAACGAACTTATAGGAAAGAATATTAATATTATAATATTTTTTTAAACTTGTTATAGTAAGTAATTGTTATAGAAAATAAAGACGTTCCAATACTACTTCTATACTAGGTACTGCCACGTGGTTCTCTTAGAATATTGCCCGAGGAGAGCCACGGAACAAAGAAAATTAAATATAAGGTGTAAAAAAATAAAAGATGGTATGGGTTGAATAGTCTCTATTGTTCAAATTTGGTTTACACCTTACATAAAAGAAAAATTCTAAATACTAGCTCTGCGACAGGGGTTGCTACATGGATTCGATTTGGTTGGTGTGCGTTGGGCCGCAATAAGTAAAAGTTACAGTTCTACGTCGAGAAACCGAGCCCTACATGGAGATACCACGGTTCACTAAAAGAGCTAAATTGTATTGAAAGTTACACCGACCTCATGTGTCCGATATGATGACAACTTCTAGTTATTAATGCTCCTGTGAGTCCTGAATGAAATTAGGACTCGGTGGACAGCAATTTGTTCAGGCCGGTGACGTGGCCGTGGATGGACACCGTTTTCGCTGAACAGAATCCTGTTTAGCGGGTGTTCAAACCGCCTGCTCCCACCACCCGTTTGAAACTTTGCCTGGCCGAACTCAACCACAGCAAGTAAAATTGGAGAATCTGGCACACCTTCAAACCAGTGACCAGTGGTTCTACCTGTAATAAGAACAACCTCAAAAAAAATGTTCCTGGCGTCTTGCGACATCTGCATTAAACAGATAAAACTGCACTTACCTCAGTAGCGTTTTCTGTCTATAAATTATTATTCGAGCGACTCTCGCCGCGTTAAATAAAATAACCATATGAAATCTCGTTCACAACAACTGTCATCTTTGCTTTTCTGAAAATCTGAAAACTTGCTTGGTGTTGCCCTAGCTCGTTTTGAAACTTCTTCCAAAACGTTCCGTTTTCCCAAATCCTACCATAACTTGAAATTAAAAATTGACCAAATATTTTTGTAAATAAAAATTTAACCTACAGAAACAAATACCTGTGTTTTGTCGACTATAAATCTTTTGGACAAAACACAAAGAACTGTCATCGACGCTTCAATCAGCAAAAAGGTGTTTGCGCATAACTTCATTAAAAGTGTCAGATAGAAGAATGTGACGCGAAATGGCAACACCGCGGCTCCAAAATCAGCCTTCCTATTGGGCGTTATTGCTATTCGTCGAAATCAAGAATCTTATATTCATATTGGTCGAAATCATGACACGCCGCACGCGCCATTTTCTATCGTCAAATTCTCTGCAAAACTGAAGCGAATATTGAGAGACTTTGTTCTGTTTTCCAATGTTTATTCATTTCAAAACCCTATGCAAATACTAAAAAATTCGATAAAGTGTTTGTGTATAGGGAAAACATAATACATAAGCAACTTGAGTCATGAAATATTCTATCGTCTCTCAAAATCTTCTAACTTCTACTGACTAACTGATTTCTAGATAATGTCTGTACTAACATGGTCCTACCATCCGCAAAATAATAGGTCTTTACCTATGAAATTGCCGTATTGCAGTACAGACTTTTTCAAACAAAAAAAAAGTTTTGATTGGCTATGAATTCTAAATTCAAATTAATTTTGTTTTAAGAATATGACATTCTATTTACAAAATCAGTCTTTTGTTTATTGATTAGCGTTGTATTTTCATTACATTTCAACATTTTTCCTCATAATGGATACTTCGAAATTTCGTATAATCTTAATATATAAAATCGTAAACTGAATGACTGACTGACTGACTGACTGACTGATCTATCAACGCACAGCCCAAACCGCTGGACCTAGAGACTTGAAATTTTGCACACAAATACTTTATACAGTGTAGGCATCCACTAAGGAAGGATTTTTGAAAATTCCATCCCTAAGGGGATGAAATAAGGGATGAAAGTTTGTATGAAAGTCCCTCAGTTTTGAAACTAGAATCTTCAAATTTTGTGTTTAGGCTGACGATTGAAAACTAATCAATATGGGTCTCAGCGTTTTTCAAAATTCTACCCCCGAAGGGGTCATAAGGGGGATGAAGTTGTGTATTGAAGAAAATCCTTTATTTTCGAAGTAAAAATCGCTAAATTTATAACTTAGGCTTATGGGATGAAAATCTAACGCAACGTATATTGTTTTTGTTAGTATTACTACCCCAATGGAGATGAAATGGGGGTGAAAAGGGGTAAAAAACCTAAAAATAGATATGGATGTCGTTATCGAGGTTTTCTGTATTAATTTTGTATGAAAAAGTAATATAAAATAGGCATTACAACTTTAAACTATGTAGGAGCACATCTTAAAATAAAAAGGCAAATATATATTTTGTTATTTTGAAAATCAACCCCTTAGAGGTGAGTAAACTTAAAAATCGATATAGATGTCGTTATTGGGATTTTATGGGATGACGATTGCAAAAATGACATTTATTTTGAAGTCTAACACGGTGGATATGATTTAACCCCTAAAGGGGTGAAAATGGGGTTCAAATGACATGGCTAATATTTGTATGGGCGTTTGCATTGTTATCAAATTTTATTTACACCTATGATTTTTGGTGTTTAATATTTAAGAATATTGGCACATTCAATTGCTGTAAATAAAAAATTCAAAGAACTTGTCATTACAACACACTAGACTTAAACAGTTTCATGAAACCTTATAATCAGATCGCTAGCAACAAGTGTTAAGAATATGATTTTGCTAATAAAAAACGCAAGGCGCTTTTAATGGCAAACAGTAGCGAATTATTACAGTAAACTGATATGGTTTTGGAATTATTAGGCATGTAATGGCCATCTGAATTAAGGATTGCAACTGTATATTGACTAACATTTATTAAATTGGGTGGGTAATAGTCTTAAAAAATTGAATAATAATAACAAAGTATATTCAAAAAGCTGACGGGCAACTTTATTAAAAAGGTGATTATAAATATGTAAAAAATCCATTGAAAACAGTTTTATTTAGTAAAATGTTCCTAATAAGAGCATTGGCGTCGTCTATATCACAATGTCTACAAAGTAGTATGCTTGTGTTGAAAGTCCATTATTATGGTTCATTATGGCGACAGTTGACAAACGGTACTTTGATCACCTTGCATTACTTTTTATTTTGAAATGAAAACTGACAGGTTCAGACAGGTTCAAAACTACGTTTTAATTTTTTTTTATTTTACAATATTACCCATTTACTACGTGTGTGTAAGTGGAATGTACTTTATTGGCAGTTGATAGACGGTACTTTGAATTCACCTTGCATTACTTATTATTTTGAAATAAAAACTGACAAGTTCAGAGAGGTTCAAAACTACGTGTAAATTAATTTTTCTATTTTTATTTTACAATATTATTTACTATGTGTGTGTAAATGAAATGTACTTTTTTGGCCATGTCCTTTGTATGGAAAAATTATATAAAATAGACATTACAACTTTCAACTTCGTATGAGCACGTCTAAAAATAAATAGGCATTCATATATTTTGTGATTTTAAAAATCAACCCCTTAGGGGGTAAATGGGGTGAGTAAACATAAAAATCGATGTGGATGTCGTTCTTGAGGTTTTATGGGATGGTGATTGCGAAAATGATATTTATTTTTCAGTTCAACACGATGGACATGATTTAACCCCTTAAGGCACCCCTTTCAAATTTTGTATGGAAAAAGAATATAAAATAGACATTATAACTTTAAAATTCGTAGGAGCATGTCTAAAAATAAATAGGCAAACGCATATTTTGTTATTTTGAAAATCATCCCTTAGGGATGGGGTAAGTAAACATGAAAATCGATGTGGATGTCGTTCTTGAGGTTTCATGGGATGGTGATTGCGAAAATGACATTTATTTTCAAGTCCAATACGGTGGACATGATTGGACCTGGACATGCACATCTGGGGGACGGGGACAGGGACGAGAACGGGAATGGAGACGGGAACAGGAACGGGAACGGAAACAGGGATGGGGACGGCAACGGAACGGGAACTGAACGGGAACGGGACGGGACGGTTACGGTACGGGAACGGGAACGGCACGGGAACTTAACGGGAATGTAACGGGAATGTAACGGTAACGTAACGGGAACGAGCCGGGAATGGGACGGGAACGAATCGGGACGGTAATGGGACGGGAACGGTACGGGAACGTTACGGGAACGGTACGGGAAGGGGACGGGAACATGATGGTAACTGGACGGAACCGGGACGGGAATGGGTCGGGAACGGGACGGGAACGGAACGGGACGGGACGGAACGGGAACGGGATGGGTAAGGGACGGGAGCGGGGCGGAAACGGGACGGAAACAGAACGGGAGCGGAACGGGAACGGAACGGAACGGGAACGAAACGGAACGAGAACGGAACGGGAACGGGAACGGAATGGGAACAGAATGGGAACGGGAACCCTCGTGCTCGCCTCGGCCCGCCACACGCGGCAAATGTAAGGCAAGCCTCGCGAGGCAGCGCGCTTGATTGGGCCGCCTAATCGCGTAAAAATTACTGGACGGATCCTGGTTGACGGTTCCCTAAGGATTTTCTCCATTATCCACGCGGACGAAGTCGCGGGCAGAAGCTGGTTATGGAATATGAGTTCCGTCGTGGCACCAACGCGGCACAAACGACACGTAACATCAACGACGTTTACGGAGAGAACTGTACAAACGAACGTACAACCCGTTATTGGTTTGCTCGGTTCCGTTCTGGGAATTATGACTTGAAAAATGAACCTCGTGGTCGTCCGGAAACTTTGGTCAACAATGATGAATTAAAGGCGATTGTGGAAGCAGATCAATCGCAATCTACAGCTGAGCTGGCAGCAGCTTTTGATGTTAGCATCAAAACAATATTGGTCCATTTGCGACAGATTGGCAAGATAAAAAAGCTTGATAGATGGGTGCCCCACTGCTACTTCACGACAACGCGCGACCCCATACTGCACAACAGACCGTCTCTAAGCTGCATGAGTTGGGTTTGGAAGCTCTCCCTCATCCGCCATACTCACCAGATCTTGCGCCTACCGACTATTACTTTTTCCAAAATTTGGACAACTTTTTAGCGGGAAAAAAAATCAATTCCCGAGAGGCAGTACAAAACGCCTTTGAAGAGTTTGTTGTCTCCCGTCTAGCTGATTTTTTCAAGAAGGGCATCCATAAACTGCCACAGCGTTGGCAAAGATGCATTGATTGCAGGGGTGATTACTTTGAATAAAAGAAATAAATAAGTTCGAAAAAAAATACTTTAACTTTTTTCAAACAAAACTAAAGACCTAATAATATATTAAGTAACATCCCGTATGAAAGAAAAACTTTTTTTTTAACCACGTTTATTCATCAATCACCAATAACGGCCAAGACAGACGACGGGCTTGTGCCTACGCTGCAGTCTGCAACCTGAAAATGATTAAAAAAATTTGCTACATTTTAATACTCCGTAATAAAAACCATGTTATGAACTAGATCAGATAAAAAGTCGTCGCATCGTTATAGAAGGACGGAAGACTTATCAAAAATTGTATCTGCACCTATTAACTTGCGGTGAATTTTCTAGTTGCAATTCTCTTACTTCTGTTACAACTTGAATGAATATTTTCGCTTTGCCTTCTTTGCACAACAAAGAAAGTGGGAGTTAGTGAGCGGGAACAAAGTTGTCACATTTTAATCCTTGCGTAGAGTTTATTTACGTGATTTGAATGTAATGCTGGATACTGCAAGTTCATTATATCTGTGCAATAAATATAAAATATCAATAACAATCATATAATAAAAACTGATTTAAGAGATGGCCCAACTTGCCTCAAATAGTACATTATGAGAAAAGTTAGCTTAGGTTGCTCATTGCACACAATGCTGTGGGTTGCAGCCCGAGCCGCAGGCGAGGGCGTAACTCAGCCGAGTGTGCAATAAGCAAGAGCTCACGAGTTTCATACGACGTTTTTCAACACATTTGCGAGGAAAAAAAAAGTAATTTACCACACAGCAACAAATACGACGAAAACAAAATATGATAATTATGGGAAAACGCGCGCAGGTTTTTTTTTGGTTTTTTCACACGCCTAATGCAAAAATATTTTGCGAACAAAGGGTTGAGTGAGCATACAGCCTACTTCAAAATTATAATTTTAAGTGATAAAATACAAATATTTTATAACAAAATATTGTGAATTATGTATAATTTCATGATAATAAATATTTGTTTGACTTAATTAAGGACTTACACATTTATTTATTCCAAAAATGTATATGAATTTTCAGCGGCATATAACCTCTTTGTTGTTACTAAAAAAAAATAACTGTATTACCCAGTTGAATTGGGAATGCTCTATTTACTCGCATAGAACTTTCAGTGAGGTACCAATTTAACTTTGTAGTGATATTTCATAACGAACTAGTGTTTTATATATTATTGCACGCTTTTGTTATAGCTCGGTTTATGGCCTTAAAATCGATGTATTAGGGCTCACTTTACGACCAAGTGTGTTGAAAATATAATTAAATACTTGGATGTAGTAAATAGTTGGATATTCAAAAGAAAAGTGCGAGAAATGAAAACAATTTATTTCATTTATTTAAAACACTCAATTATTTTTGTGCCTACGATAATATAATTTATTATATAGATAAAGTTTGTATTTTACACAGCAATATGTATTTTGTAAAGTTGAATTGGATTTTTGTAACCAGAATTTTATTCTTATGTAAGTGTAATTTTATCTCGTCTGCTTCACATTAGATATTCTTCACACTCCTAATGTTATTTAAAAAATATAGTGGAAAGTACTTGGAACCGACGATGGTTTAGGTAGTGGAACGTGTGTTACCCGTCTGCATGCTAAATATGAGTATCAAAGAGATTTCTGTCGGAATTTTAAAGACACGAGCTAATTTTCATTAGTAAGCTACACCCTCAAAGTAAGAAGTATGAAACTCAATATTATTTAAATCATAAAGTTATGAACTGAGAAGAGGAACGTGTTTAATTAAAATAATGATTAAATATCAAGAGTAAAATACACAAACAAAATCGGAAACTAATTATTCAAATAAACTTAGAAAGTTATTATAAATCCTTACTTCCTTTCTATACTAATATTATAAATGTGAAGGTCCATTTATTGTTTATTTGTTACACCTACACATCTTAACTACTCAACCGACCATCATTACATTTTGCATTCACGTTCTCAGGGGTACAAAGGACATTGAGTAGCTTTCATCCAGAAAAAACGTACAGTTCCCGAGAGAGCAAAAAACTGTCCATGTCCACACAGACGAAGTCGCGGGCGGCCGCTAGTTGTCTATAATTTCCTACCGCGCATTCTAGACTTTATAGCTGACAAGAAAAACGGAAAAGAAAAACGCAAGAAAGTTCCTTAAGTCTAACTTAAGAAATAAAAAAATAAGTAACATAGATACTTAATGCGGTATTACGGATTAAAATTTGATTTAGGTTGGTATCAATTTTCAAACGTTTCGACACCTTTCTTGGGGCAGTGATTGTCACTGTCATCTCACAGAAAAGTATTGTTTTTGTCACCCACTGACTACGTGGAAATTTAAGAAATGCAAATAAGTATAAGAAACGCTCAGAAACAGTTTTCAAAACCGGAAATAATTAATGAAATGAACGTGTTTATTTTGGGCATGAATATGAAATCAAAACAAATGTTATTAATTTAGCTCAATTAGGACTCTATAATCAAACAGTACCTACTCAAGCCACCATTCCTTAAATGTGGCCGATAATTATACTCTTTGAAATATTAATGAAGATACTCCATCGTTAATTAATTAATTGAACCATGTAATTTGATATGCTTCGTAATTAAAATTCCGTTTCGTTATAAGTAATTATTGAGACTTCCCTGTACCAACAGATTAATATTGGTTATTTCTGGTAAATACCTAACTGTTTCAATACCTATCGAGGAAAATATTTTGAGTAATAATTATTTTATTAAATTCTCATCTGTCGTGACTATACGACACGAGAAAGGAAACTATTCCTTTATTTTTTTAAATAATTATAATTATAACTATTAGAATTAACTACAGGATTCACACACCATGTACCTGTTTATTTTTGAGACTCCTAGTATTTTAGTTCTTCCGTAACCATGGCGCATGTAACTGCGCCGAAACATCGGAGCCTCAAACATAAACAAGTGCAGGTGTAAATCCCGACATAGTTTATGTTAATAATGTCAATAACCATGAAAAAAATACAATATTAAGTTTCTTAGATTTTTTTGGAAATTGACCTCAGAGGGTTTAGATCTATTTTCATTACCTTCAATGAGTTTAATCAATTAGATTGGTATCTTTGGACCAACCTTGTGACTAGAAAAAAAAACGAACAACGGGCGAGTTACATTGTGTTAGTTACCACCAAAATTTTACAGTTTGTACATTTACAACCTGTATTACAGCTGCGAACGCGGTGCGAAGCGTTTATTACCGTACTTCACAGAGTGTTATCGAGCTGTTATCATTATTATCTGATCTCGAGCACAAAGCGCTTTATAATCGACCTTAACTGAGCAGCAAACCTTATGAACGAAGCTCTAACTTCGCTCAATGTCTTAATGATAACACACACCTATTACAAACAGCACGAACTTCCATTAACTTTCACCACATCGCGAACGCAATGATACCGTTTTCCTTACACGCTCAAGCTACCCTCTAATGGTGGTACTTGTAAATTAATTATACAGATGTTTACGCTTACACTTAAGCTCGGATATTAAACTATGTAATGCGAGTCTGATTCAACAATTCAATGGAGTTTACGTTTGAAAACAAACAAATTTTGAGGGAGCGGGTTCGTTGAAAACGTTCCAAAACTTTCTGTTTGCCTAATTAAGTATATTCAGGATACCCTCCTTTGATTAGATCACGTATCGGCTGGATCAAAACGGATCTCAGGGTAAATAGAAACTTTCTTTGCCGTTGTTTCAAGGATAAACTGCAGACCGCCATTGCTTGACAATGATCTCCAATTCCGGATGAGAACTTTTGAACGAAGCTGAAAAAATATTTAAAAATAATTGAATATTTTTTAATTATTCTATTCCTAGAGTTAGGCGCGCAATATACATTAAAATAAAAACCCTTTTATGAATGTGAGAAACAATATTTTCAAAGGCGACATAAAGCTTTAGGCAATGACAGTTGAAAAGGTACCGAAACGTCGGAAAATGCAAAACGTAATTAAGAATGTAACCAAAAAACTTTTGATTATTACTTCCCTATATTATTATTATTACTCAAGGAAACATATGCTAATAAATAAATTATACTATAATGAAAATGTATAACATAGGTATTCATGAAAATTATATTATTCATTAGTTTAGTTAGTTCCTTTGAGTTCTAAAACAACTACTTTAAATCAAAAACTAACACCACATTATCTTGTTTTACCGTATAAAACTTAATAATCGTGATTTACACGGCATTCGCAGGTATAATGCTTGAAATTTAATATCATAAGGCCAATCTTACTCTATAGTCTCCTTCCGGGCTGTTTGGAACTAATCTCGAAATACCCATTGCTTAATAAAACCTAAGGCCTAAAAGAACTTTGCTCATAAGGGATGAAACCCGAATGGACTTACTACCAAAAAGAGCGGTTCTCAATATAAACTATTGTCAATAAGACTCAATTTCAAATGAACCGAGTCTCATTTAAACTTATTCCCAAAACGTCTAATTCCCAAATCTGTACCTATGTACAGGCTTAAGGCTGGCCACACACAGACGGAATCCCGTTACGGAATACCGAACGGAATTTCGACAATGTATGAAGATTCCGTACGGAAAAATCCCGCATGTGTGTGGCAGGCCCATAGATTTTGTACGCAGTTGCTGCGTTCGGAATCACGTATGTACGGAATTCCGTAACGGGATTCCGTCTTTGTGTGGCCGGCCTTAAAATGATAATTGTACATTAAAAAACTTTAATTAACGGGGCTTTGATCAGCCGTTGTTGTCTGTGTGTTTTAGTGGCACTCGATATAAGTTTGAAATAATTAAATAAGTATTTTTCATGTATATCTTCTTTTTTAGTTTAGTCTGCTGAGTTACCACTTTATTCGCAAGCTATACCATCTGGTCTTCAGTAGTCAAACGTTCCATATTCAAAAAGGTGTTTTAATTGATATTTTATTTTATTTTGTTTATTTAAGGACAACCAACAAGTACAGTCACCTTACCCAAGTCTACATTTATATAACTATGGGTTACAATCGGCATGCGTTATATGCAAAGAATTATAAAAAAAGAGAATTTATATGATTCACAAGGCGTTAACAATGATGAATGATAACTTAATTATAAACTACTATAATTATACTTAACTATGATTTTATATTCCTACCTTCGTAGGAGCTATAGATTTAATAAAAGTTCCATATCCACCAAATATGTCGACATTTGTATTTTTGGGTAGCTTATTATAACAAGATTGCATGCGATTTAATGTTGAGAAATGGCCCAAATTACTATTGAAAGGTTTAGGTGTAAACAATTTATATTTAGAAGGGCGTGGCAGTTTGTAAGGGGTATTAAAATGACCATAAAGAAATATAAACGTGTTTTAATTAAAAGTGCATAAACTAAATTCTTCGTTTTTAGGTCAAATGTAAACGAATTGGCGTGTCGGCAAGCATCGTCCGCTGACATCCTGAATGCTCGCTAATGAACCAATGTTACACTCTCAGCGGTGACAGTTTAAGCTTAAAATATCTTTTGAAGCATCAAGCGGTTAGAGCTACATGTTTACGGGAATGTTAAGTATAGTTAATATACTGTACAGTGTGATAGATATCTTACTTAAGAAGTACTCACTCATTCCATGCCTTGAGACGCGAGTTGCTGAGACGCTAATGTCATATTTTCGATATATTTTCTCAAAAAAAGAAAGTGATTATACCGCTAGAAATAGAATAACAGACGAAAATTTTACTTAGGTAAGTATTTAACTTTATTGGACACTGTACAGTAAATATAAGGTTCGTTTATCCGTTTTCAGATGAATTATGCAATTGGTCCGTATTCTTACTAACTGGCCTTGTGTTGGTTACCATTAAATCCGAAATTAGGTTCTCCAAAGTAAATAAAACTTTGTGTAGGTACTACGTTGCTTAGCACATTCGGGTACCCGATTCGGATGAACGGACCGGTGTGATTGTGCCATTAGAATGGTTATATTTGTATAGCATACATAGAATAAAATCGCAAAACAAACTGTCACCAACCAAAGAGTCTATTAAAAGCACTGACATGAAAAAAAAATAGAGGTCAATGATTAAAAGTATTGCGTGTACTTTGCCTGTGCCGTGTATGTGCCGGCCTAGAATAGCACTATCCCCTATCATCCCGTGGGTGTCGTAAAAGGCGACTAAGGGAGCATAGCCTTCAAGAGACGGGCAGCAGCGTCTCCAAAAAACCTTGGCCTACTGCGATCGCCAACCCGCCTGCCAAGCGTGGCGATTATGGCAAACCCCCCTCCGCCCCTCATGCACAATGGATCAAAAAATTGGCCCCCAGTCCCCGGCAGCCCCGCTATTCCTAGCTACGGTAGCGGCTACGGTAACGGCGGGGCAGGGGGTGCTAAGAATCCCCGGGTGCGGCTCGGCTACCAAAAACGACGACAACTGCACCTGGCAACCTATAACACGCGCACACTAAGGACCGACGCGAAGTTAACCGAGTTGGAAGAAGTTATCAGCAAGGTACACTGGGACATTATCGGCTTATCTGAAGTCCGAAGAGCGGGAGAGGACTCGATAATCCTCAACTCCGGTAACTTGCTCTACTACCGGGAGGGCGACCAACAGTCCCAAGGTGGTATCGGGTTCATCTTCCACAAGTCCCTTGTCAACAACGTGACTACCATCGGAAGTGTGTCGACCAGGGTGGCGTACCTTATACTCAGAATATCCAAACGGTGTTCGCTGAATGTTATACAGGTTTACGCACCGACCTCGACACACCAAGATGACGAAGTGGAGGCTATGTATGAGGAGATCTCTAAAGCCATGCATAGCTACAAAACCCACTACACTGTTGTGATGGGGGACTTCAATGCAAAGTTGGGGAAACGATGCGGTGATGAGCTGAGAGTGGGGCAATTTGGAGTTGGGCAACGGAATGACAGAGGCCAGATGCTGGCTGACTTTATGGAGAAGGAGAACCTCTTTATGATGAACTCCTTCTTCAGAAAGCCGGAATGCCGGAAGTGGACCTGGGTCAGTCCGGACGGTAAAGTCAGAAATGAGATAGATTTTATCATGTCGACGAAAAAGCAAATATTCAATGATGTCACTGTGATCAACGCTGTTAAGACGGGGAGCGATCACAGATTGGTACGTGGCACATTGAATATCAACCCAAAGCTGGAAAGATCTCGACTGATAAAATCAACAATTCGACCATTGCCGGCCCATATTCAAAACCCCGAGAGCTTTCAACTCGAACTGCAAAACCGCTTCGAAGCCCTTGAGAACAGCATAGATGTGGACGATCTAAACAACATGGTGGTGGATGCTGTCCGTACGGTAGGGTCCAAGCTCTTTAAGACCCGCCGTCCCAAGATAAAGAAACTCTCCGACCACACACTCCTACTCATGGATCAGAGACGTGAAATGAGGCACCAGAGTTCAGTAGATGCTAATCGTTATCGGCAGCTTAATAGACAGATATTTAAGTCTTTGACGAGCGACCTTCGCCAATTTAATACGAATCGTATTAAAGAGGCCATCGAGCGGAATAAAGGCTCCAAAGTGTTCGCGAGAGATCTGTCTATTGGGCAAAGCCAGATGACGAAGCTGAAAACTGACGACGGACGCATCATTTCATCAAAGCCTGAAATCCTGAGGGAGATAGAGAGCTTCTATGGGCAGTTATATTCCACGCAGACACCTGTTGAAAGCAAGGCTAAAGACCCCAGAGCCAAGCTTACCCGACACTATACCGAAGATATCCCGGAGGTCAGCCTGTTCGAGATTAGTATGGCTCTCAAACAGCTAAAAAACAACAAGGCGGCGGGTGACGATGGAATCACTACAGAACTTCTGAGAGCGGGCGGTAAGCCGATACTCAAAGTCCTCCAGAAGCTCTTTAATTCCGTCATCGTCCAGGGCAGAACGCCAAAGACATGGAACATAAGTGAGGTGATCTTGTTCTTTAAGAAGGGTGACAAGTCCCTCTTAAAGAACTATAGACCCATCTCGCTTCTGAGTCATGTCTATAAGTTGTTTTCGAGAGTCCTTACGAATCGTCTCGCTCGCAAGTTCGACGACTTCCAACCTCCCGAACAAGCCGGGTTCCGAAAAGGCTTTAGCACCATAGACCACATCCATACGCTGCGGCAGGTTATACAGAAGACCGAGGAGTATAATGAGCCACTTTGCTTGGCGTTCGTGGACTATGAGAAAGCCTTTGATTCGATTGAACCCTGGGCGGTGCTGCAGTCTCTCCAAAGGTGCCAAGTGGACTATAGGTATATCGAGGTGTTGAGGTACTTATACCAAAATGCCACCATGACGATCCGAGTACAGAACCAGAACACAAATCCTATCCAGCTGCAGCGTGGTGTGAGACAGGGAGACGTTATTTCTCCGAAACTGTTCACAGCTGCGTTGGAGGACATCTTTAAGCTCTTGGACTGGAAAGGACTCGGCATCAACATTAATGGCCAGTACCTAACACACCTTCGTTTTGCCGATGATATAGTCCTTATGGCTGAGACCATGGAAGACCTGAACACAATGCTCGAAGATTTCCGTAGTGCTTCCCAAAGAGTGGGTCTTAGGATGAACATGGAAAAGACGAAAATTATGTCAAATGCCCATGTTGTACCCTCTCCAGTTCATGTTGGGAACACTACACTTGAAGTTGTTGACCATTACGTATACTTAGGACAGGCAGTCCAGTTAGGTAGGTCCAACTTCGAGAAAGAGATCTCTCGTCGAATCCAACTCGGGTGGGCAGCATTCGGGAAACTTCGAAAAATCTTCGCGTCCGACTTACCTCAGTGTCTCAAGACGAAAGTCTATGAACAGTGTGTGTTGCCAGTGATGACTTACGGCAGTGAAACGTGGCCGCTAACTATGGGTCTCATAAGGAGGCTCAAGGTCACTCAGCGTGCAATGGAGAGAGCCATGCTCGGCGTTTCCCTACGTGATCAAATCAGAATTAGAAACGAGGAGATCCGCAGGAGAACTAAAGTAACCGACATCGCTCGAAGGATTGCTCAGCTGAAGTGGCAATGGGCGGGACACATAGCGAGAAGAACCGATGGCCGTTGGGGCAGAAAGGTTCTGGAATGGCGACCGCGCACCGGACGACGCTCCGTGGGTAGGCCCCCGACAAGGTGGACCGACGATCTGGTGGAGGTCGCGGAAAGCCAGTGGATGCAGGCAGCGCAGGACCGATCGTCGTGGAGATCCTAAGGGGAGGCCTATACCCAGCAGTGGGTGTCGTGTGGCTGATATGATGATGATGATGATGATGTACTTTTGACTAACGGGGTATTTACATGGAACGACTAGGCAGGCGACTAGGCAGGCAACTTGGCAGGTGATAGTCAATTAGAAATTTTTATAGACAGTTGCTTGTAAAATCTAATCGCAAACCTAATTGCAATGAAGTGTCGATTAGTTTTTACAAGCGATTGTCGATAAATGACTAAAGTCGCCTGCCAAGTTGCTTACTAAGTCGCTCCGTGTAAATACCCCATAACGCAATCAAAAAAAGGTTTAGTTTAAAAGCTCGTAAAGATGTTTTTTTGTTTCAAACTTTTCTGCATTTATTTAGTAAAATCTGTTTTGTAAAATATCATAAGTTCTTTAGAATTTGCCCGATGAAAATGTTGCTTTTCGGTTATCAATATTGAGCTGAATAACTTCACAGAAGATAATTAGAAACTTTACTTGAAAATGATTAATTAAGTTTATACTACTTCATAAAGTTTTGTTTGAAATTTTTAGACCTGACGGATTAATTAAGATTAATATTAAATTTTGAGATCATTTTCTGTGATGTTTAATGAAAGATGAGTTGTGCTGACTTAAAAAGTAAATTAGGGACTTTAAAATAGTTAGGTGATTGCGTTTTATCATTCAACGCATTTTTTTACACAAAATCTGAAAACCATTTTTGAAATTGATTATTATCCTTTGTTCCCCGCTGCTCAACTAGACTGCTCAACTGCTCAACTAACTGCTCAACTGGTTACATTCCCCACTGCCCAACTACATACAAACAGCTCAACTTTTCTTATGTAAATAACACTGAAATCTCAAAAAAGTTACAGCTGCTTCATACAGATTTTTTATGAACTGTGGTGAAAAAAAAATAACCCTATTTTCATCGGTTTACCAAATACTATGTTAGTATTCGTCAACTGAAACTACTGGTTTGATTAAAGCAATAAATTGGACAGATCCGGTTATCTGGAGCCGGTTATTCGGTGGAATTAACCGGAGACAGGAGACCGGAGAATCAACCGTAAATTGCGTCTGAAACGCCTTCTGTTTTAACTCATGAGAATACTACGTTGAATTTAACTAGGTTCCGAGCTGACATATAATTAAAACTACCAAGTGACTGTAAAATTGGAATACAGAAATAATTGCTTTTTCCAGTTAAAATTGTGCAAATAATATGTCTTCTGAAATTTTCCTGCCATACTAAATCCATGAACATGGGTGAGTAAACAAATTAATCAAATAACTTCATCAATTGATTCCAAGAAACTTTGTAGAGTAATTATTGTATGTAGAATCGCTACCGGGAATCCAAACCGATAAATAATTATATTCGGAAGCTAACAGCAAAATTTTTAAATAGCTTCTTTTTATGTGCTAATAATACAGCCTTTTTGGTAATAGTCTTATAAAGCCGAATATGGTAAATGAACACCATGCATACAACCCTAGAAAATTATTATAATCCTTGAAAACCGCCACATGGATGAGAAATTTTCCTTTTTTTTTAATAGAAAAACGCGAAATGACAACTTTAGATGCAAATAGACTATTATTTTCAATAATCAATCCCATTAATGGGCAAAAGCAACAATTTTGGTCTAGGGTTGCCACTATGCACTTTATCATAATGAAAAAGGTAAACATTTTTTTTCAAAACAACTGGAAATTTTCAGGGTTTATAATCATTTTCCAGGGTTGTACGCATGGTGTGCCAATCAACCATATTCAGCTTTATAAGGTTTTATCAAACAATCTATATAGTTTGAAACCTTACCTAAATTAATTTATGAAACTTCTATTTAATTTGATTTTGTTTTTTTTACCTATCGTAGCTGACAATCAAATATCAAGTGGTTTTAGTCATTTTATAAATAAGCTAATCTTATTTTTATTTGATTTAAGTAAGTAGGTATCAAATAAACGTTTATCTATTTCTATTTCAAAATATTATTGTAGAGACAAAAATATCTGTGATCTGAGCATGGACACTTTTTCCAATGATTTAAGTGAACATTAACTACCACTTAAGTAAAAAGCTTTCACATTATTACTGCATGAAGTTTGACAAGCTTTTCACGTTATTGCAAACGAAAAAAGAAATTTGAAAGTTATAAGAGCATACTATTCAACTTTAGTTCCATTACTTAGTATAATACCTATGCCTACTTATTGTCTAATTTTCGAAATCTATCGATCGAATCGATTTCATTTGATGAATGGACGTGACATATTGCTGCATTTCTTTGGTAAGTTTTTAATTGTGGCCAAAAGAAAGCATCAACGTATCACATACTGAAAGCGACTGCCTTAGATTTTGAAATTAGACAATTAGCCACATGTTTAAAGGCCAACAATTTATTCGTTTGTTATCTTGTTTTGTCTTACTTACCAAGTGCTGCCTTATTGAGCAAATAATGTCCGGTGAATTAAATGCCATTGAAATTGAAATCGTCCAATCCGTTAAAACGCACTCTTGAATTGAACAAAACGGTTTTCGACAATATAATGTAACAGTAGCGATCTCATAAAAGACGCCAGTCGACTTTCATACAAACGAGGTAACTTAGAAACCTTGGTTCTTTGCCAAGGATTGACTTAGCTGTGATCTGATGATGGTTATCGAAAATACGATTTTGTAAATAATAAAATAAAATATTGGACAATTTATAACTTGCTCCAATTTTAAAATAGTTAATTAAGATATTGTATGGTCTACCTGAAACCTTACACACCCAGACCACCCCAGACTTGAGACATAATCGAAAAGTGCGTTTTCTAAATTGACTCAGCCGGGAATCGAACCGGGGCCTCAGAGATGACACCACAATTAAAACGGTGTAAAATCCAATCGACCACGGAGTTGTTAAATTTTTAGGGTTCCGTTTTTTCCTCTTGAGGAAAGGACAAAAGACAAAACGGAACCCTCTATATATATTATTTAGTATCACTTTGTTGTCCGTTTGTCTGTCTGTCCGTCTGTCTGTCAAGATCCTTTATCTCGGGAGCGCGTGGCGGTATAGAGTTAAAATTAAAACCATATTTATACTCATTTCTATAGTTCCTTAAAGCTGTGAAAAAATCAAACTATGTTAACGTAAAAACGCATATTTCGACACTCTCAAGGGAATAAAAATTTATAGGGCAGGTATTATCCGTTAACCTAGAACAATGAAGGCAAATAATATCGTTTTATACAACAAGTATTAGGAAAAATCTGAAATTATATAGTCATTTTTAGTTAAATCATCAAAATATAGTATTTTTCTTAAGATGGCACCCTGAGCGAAAGTGGCGCCGCATTTTATTTAATATTATAATTCTAATACACAATTTTAATAATGTTTTATGTGGAATTTTTAGGGCCCACAGTCTAGTATTTTTAGACGGTATCGTTACATTCCCTCGAAGTCACTGCTAGAAGTAAAGAGCAAACTGCTAAAAGTGGGGCGTTAGCTATCTACTTCTACGAACGACTACGAGGGCATGGTTGATACCTTCTAAAAATACTAGACCATGGGCCCTAAAATCTCCGCGTAAAACATTATTAAATATTTTTCTATTAATAACTTATGTTTCGAGCTCAGACGTGCGATTTTAGCGGGAATTTCGGGTGTCTTCAATGAGGAATTTATTTATAACGTATAACGGTTTATTGTACAAAATTAACAATATTTTGATCGAAACGGTTACTTATTTAAATATTAAGGAAAAGATATGAGTGCGCGTGAGACGGCAGAAAATATTCGAGTGAATGCCGATGCGATCCTCCGGTCGGCTTTGGTGTCGTCTCATTCGTTCGCTCTCCCATTCAGCCGATCCTTGCTCCTCGTTCATTCCCCGGCAGTTTACGCGTCGTTGACATAGATGGCGCCAACATACCGCCGGCCTTGGAAGCTTCCACTTAAGCTTCCAAAAGTATTCGAATAGTCGTCATCGTTTATGTCGACGATGATGATGCCTCCGAAGTATCTTCTTCATGCGATGACACAGGTAGTGGGCAGATCTTCGAAAAGGCTCGTCGAACGGTCCCGGATGCTGTACGAATTTCAGCGACCCGGGATATTCCATCTTTGCCTGGGAACACTCGTACTATCCTCCCAAGGCGCCACTTGAGAGGTGGAAGATGATCTTCTTTCAGTAGGACGAGGCTGTCGAGTTTGATATCGTCTGAGTTCTTCTTCCACTTGGTTCGGACTTGAAGTTCTGTTATGTACTCCTTTGACCACCGCTGCCAAAAGTGCTGCCGTAGCTGCTCGATCCTGTCATAACGTATTAGGCGTTCGGGTGGTACTCCGGTGACGTCATCTGCGGCTGGAGCAGTCAGAGGTCGTCCGATGAGGAAATGGGCAGGAGTTAAGGGTAGGTATTCTGCAGGATCTGGGGACATAGAAGATATAGGCCGGGAGTTCAGGACTGCTTCGATCTGAACCAGCACCGCGCTAAACTCCTCGTAAGTTAGTCTAGCATTGCCCAACACACGTTTAAGGTGATATTTACAAGATTTGACCCCAGCTTCCCAGAGTCCCCCAAAGTGAGGCGCGTATGGAGGAATAAATTTGAAAGAAATGCCATCATTGGCTGTAAAATCGATTATTTCGTTACAATTATCTTTATCAAAGAGAGGAAATTCCTTTTCTGCCCCTACAAAATTTTTACCGTTATCGGAATATATTTCTATAGGTTTACCTCGTCTGGAAATAAATCGTTTCAACGCTAAGATATAATCATTGGTAGATAAACTAGTTACCAACTCCAAATGAATGCAGCGAGTTACCAGACAAATAAATAAACATATGTAGCCTTTTATTAATTGAGCCCCGCGACCTTTTCGGTTCAATATGAAGACTGACCCCAAAAAATCAACCCCAGTTTTTATGAAGGGAAAACCTGCTTCGATCCGCTGTATAGGTAAATTACCCATAAGTGGCGTTAATGTTTTACTTTTCATTCGCGTGCAAGTAACGCATTGATTTACTATTTTTCTAGCAAGATTTCTACCGGCGAGCGGCCACCAACTTTCGCGAATAGTACATAATAACAATTGGGGCCCGGCATGTAACAGTCGCCCATGCTCATGTTGAAATAACAGCTGAGTAAATCGACTTTTGCTGCATAATAATATCGGATGCCGTTTATCAAAGTTAAAAGTAGTGGAATCACTGAGTCTTCCGCCTACACGAATAAGTTTTTTGTCATCTATGAATATATTCAAACCTACTACCCTATTAATTTCTTTGCAATTCTTTAAAGACTTGTTATTTAATAAATGATCGTAATACGTGGGAAACGATTGCTTCTGTGCGAAACGAGCCAACATAAGCTGCGACGCATTCAGTTCAGTCGCTGTTAAGGAACCGGTTTGCCGATCGTGTGCATTCCGCGTGCGCGCGTTCTGAATGAATCTAAGTAAATATGCTCCGGCCCGTTTTAATTTAGTGAAACTAGAAAATCTATTAAAATCAAATATTATTTCTGTGTTAATGCATAATGCCTTAACAGTTTTATTCTTTAATTCAGGGATGTTTTCACCTAAATGTTTGGGTTGATTATTTAAATGCGACCATTTGGAACAATGTAAATAAGTAGGACCATGCCACCATAAATTATTGTTTTTAAGTTCATCAACATTAAGGCCCCTTGACACTAGGTCGGCAGGGTTGTTTTGGCTTTCGACATGCAACCATGTCGCATCACCTGTTAGTTCATTTATTTCTGTTATTCGATTTTGAACAAACGTTTTTAATAAATGCTGAGACATGCGCAGCCAGCCCAAAACTATAGTGGAATCTGTCCAAAAATAACAAGAATCGAATTTTAAGCTTAAGGACTCGACTATTTTTTTATAAAGCCTGGCAGCTACAATCGTGCCACAAAGCTCTAATTTTGGGACGCTAATTGTTTTTATAGGCGCCACTTTACTTTTTGCACACAATAATTCTATTTGAATCGAATCGTTATTCTTATATGCAGTCGAATAAGAATCACCCAATGTATCCGAAGATTCTTTCAGCGGAATACAAACTGAGAACCTACCATCAGATTCGCGGCGCAACGTTTTAACAAATAATTCTTCGCATTTACGTTCGTCTTGGGTGAGTTTACTTTTTTGGGGTAAATCTTCTATTTCCCAAAACCTTTTGATTTGAGATTCTATGTTCTGTGTGAAATTACACTGAATACGTTTACTATTAGAATTTAATTTATTCGTATACAAAGGCCCCGAAATTAACCAGCCTAATTTCGAGTCTTGCAAATATGGCCCGGATGCCAATCGTATTTTATTTTCGTTTAATATTTCCCAAAATTTATCAGCACCCACTAACAAATCGATTTCAGATGACACAAAGTATGTTGGATCCGCGAGCTGCACATGGGCAGGTATCTGTATTGAATTTACATCGATACACACGGACGGCACGAATGACGTAATGCATGGTAATACGTAGCACTGCATGTTCGTATAATAATCGTTTACTTTTGATCGTATAATTAAGTCGCATAATTTATTTGAGTGTGTGACCGATTGTCCTACACCCGAAATTTCAACAATGGACTGTATATAATTCGTATATCCGATTTTCTTACAAAACGCTTCCGATACAAAGCTATGTTCACTTCCGCTATCCAAGATCACGCGGGCAGTGTGTGACTTGTTGTTATGATCGATTATTTCTACGAGCGCAGTAGTTAACAAAACCGGTTGGGCAGTGACCAGCTGATGTGCACTCGTCCCTTCATTCGTATGCGAACCTAACGCTGTATGTAATACGGTCGATTTTACTTTCGTTTGACCAGAGTCAGTATGAGAAGCTGACACGTTATTCGTATTGCAGTCTTTATGCAATAAACTGTTATGTTTACGTTTACATTGCTGACAGGGACCAAAATAACATTCGTCTATCTTATGACCACCCCGTAAGCAATTTTGACAAAGGTGTTTCTCGTTTATTAATTTCTGTCTATCGTCTACAGATAAATTTAAAAACATGCTACAAATGTATAGGGCATGATTTCCACTACACATTTCGCACACACGATTACTACGTTTAACTAATTTGTTATTGCCGGCGGCCACATAGCTATGCGTATGTGCTTGCGCCACCTGCATTTTCTGCTCGGGAACATGCTTATAAAAAATGTGCTTATTATGATTACTATTGTAAGTTTTATTAAAATTATTGTGAGAATTATTCGAATTACTACTCGCATTAACCATTTCTAGTAAATCAGCTCGATTTCTTAAGAATGACATCAAATCGTTTAATTTTAATTTACACTTAAGGTCCTGACTTTGATAACTGGAAAGAAGAGAACCTTTATGGTTCTCCCACTCTCGCTCTGTAGAAGAATCAAGTTTACTCACAATTAAATGAATAATTAGGGTATCCCAATGATCTACGGATTCTCCTAAGGACTTCAACGCACGCAAATTTCGCAAAACAGAATCAATGAGTTTTCTAATTAAGAGAGGAGATTCCCTATTCATATTCGGTACCGAAAATAAAGCTTTGACATGATTATGGACCAAAAGTCGATCCTTTTGAAAGCGATTGAGCAATAAATCCCACGCATGAACATAATTTTCGGCTGTAAATTCTAACGCAGAAATGACTTGAAGTGCACTAGCGCTTAGCGATGACCGCAAATAGTGAAACTTTTGGATAGAATTTAAATCACTTCGCTCATGAATCATAGTAACGTACGAATTTTTAAATTCAAGCCAGTCGTCATAGCATCCGGAAAAGGAGCGTAATTTAATTTCCGGTAATTTAATTTGTGAAAGCGTAATGTTGTTATCAGAATCCGATTTATTTCCAGCTTTCTCTGTCTGAATATCCTCCGTTAACAATTTAGAAATAGAAATGCACTTAAAATACTGTTCCTCAAAGTTATCTCTATATTCGAGTTGTGTTGAAAGCTCTTTTTCGTCAACTAAGATCTCGATTTTATTTTGTAGTTTATTAAATTCATCAAAAAGTGATTGAAATTGCGAAATTTTTAAATTTAATTCGATTAACTGATGTTTTTCTAATTTTATGTTTTGAAATTTTAAAATATATTTTTCGAATGACGTTAAACGAGCTTTAAACACTGATCTCTGTTTCTTTAAATCAGATAATTTCAACGAAAAATCGAAACTAGAACTTTCTATGGGCGAACGACTACCCTCTTTCTTACTTTTCGGCACATCAAGTTTATCATCCTCACCCATTTTGGGGAAAATTAGGAAGCAAGAGTACTCACAATTATGCAGATATCACCCTCTCCGTCTGCTGAATCAAAGCTCCAACACACTTACTGAAAAAATAGCACAATATCAGCACAAATCGATTACGGTTGGGATGGGACTGGGATGGAAAACGACCTGACTATTTTCCTTCGCCTCTGTCTTCCTGTTTTCTGCCTCGTATACTCCCGTGCTGGATCTCCGTTACTTATCCTGGTCTTCCGAATATTCGCTTTTCCTCATCCGGCGTGAAGGAACATGTTTCGAGCTCAGACGTGCGATTTTAGCGGGAATTTCGGGTGTCTTCAATGAGGAATTTATTTATAACGTATAACGGTTTATTGTACAAAATTAACAATATTTTGATCGAAACGGTTACTTATTTAAATATTAAGGAAAAGATATGAGTGCGCGTGAGACGGCAGAAAATATTCGAGTGAATGCCGATGCGATCCTCCGGTCGGCTTTGGTGTCGTCTCATTCGTTCGCTCTTCCATTCAGCCGATCCTTGCTCCTCGTTCATTCCCCGGCAGTTTACGCGTCGTTGACATAGATGGCGCCAACAACTTATTAAATAAAAACCTCTGAGGGCGCCAATTTCGGTCATACAACCGCCTTTAGTATGTATTCAATCATCGAGTTTGTACGAAACCCACGGTTGGCGAGTCCGACTCGCATTTGTCAGATTTTTTTCTATAACGCCTAATCCCGTTCATAAATAAGCTCGTCGATTTCTTAACTCTCACTCGTAAGGTTGTTTATAGGCCAAAGGGATTCAGGAATGCGTGTCGAAAGATTGTCGCCACACTCTCCGATTTCGGACGTCGCATTTACTGCTGTCAAGTGTTATCATCGCGGCAGAATTAACGGCCCCAGCCTCTACGAGGTTGCTATAAATTACCACCCAGCTTGATCCTACTGCCAGATATATCAAACGAAAAGGCCGAAATGGGAAACCGATGATGCCTTGTTTATTTCGAGTGAGACGCAGCTTAACATTTCGCACGGATTCAAGATTATCGGTCTGATGAATTGTTACTTGTCGTTAATTTTATCGTGTAGTAATTCATAAGTCAATGAATAAATTAATGATTTAAATCAGTGGAAATACTACTATACTACTAAACAGTACTACCCGTGCTGTTTTCCAGACTGCTGGGAAGCAACCTTCACGCAAACAAAGGTTAAATAAGTACTGTAAGGGATAACCCAATGCATTTGCAGAACGTTTGAAAAATAGGGGTGGAATGTCGTCGACACCCGCACTTTTAGAGATATCTATATGACCCGTTTTACCATCGAAAATGGTTATCAAATGCAAATCGCCTGAGACGTATTTTTGGCCATATATCCGAGGATTTTAAGAGGATTGAGATGAAAATAGAACCAAAAGTTGAGGAATTTATCAAGACATGTGTGAACGTTTGAATTTTGAAAATCTACTGGTAACTTTTTTTGGAAATTTGTAAAATTCCAAAAATTCCGGGTCTTTTGGGGGGTGTTTGTTTACTAAATTGTAAATATTTCGGAAAAAAACCGACTTAAGAAAAAATGAAAAAATAGGTCCTAGGGTATTAGTTTAGCTACCAAATCAAAAAATAATTTTGAAAATCGGTTAATAATTGTGACCTGTAGGTGGTCCCTTTAGATTTGGAATTGTGGAAAAACGGCTGTTTCCGTACATAAAAAGTGATGTAGCTTCTATGATTATTGAGCGATCGTCATGGTAGTAGTGTTAAAAGATGCAGAAGCAGACGAGAAGTGCATTTGTTGGAATTTTGAAAATCGGTTAATAATATTTCGGCTGCGTCGAGGCAGTCAGCGGGCGCTTTTGTGACACGAGGCGGAGCCGAGTGTCACAATCGTAAAGATAAATAGGTTACACCTAGGTAACTTTAAAAATATAATAGGACTTTGCATTTGATTTGATTTTGGTTTTTCGTAAATTTTTGTGTTCATTTTCAATGCTCCGATTCTTGCGGGGACTGTAAAATCTGTGATTTTTTTTTTCAATAATTGTAATGAAATAGTAGAAATATACTGAATATGAAATGGTCGCTTGTTTAAGTCAGCCTTGCGGTTGAAGTCATGAGCGGCACTTTTGACGTTTCTTGTTAGTCCAACTGAATAGACTTCACGTGAGGCGTGTGGAAATTGTAGCTAAATTGGCTCAGTTCGCGTGAGAACAGTTTTGCGAATAAATTCTTTTGAGGGTTTTCATATTACAATAGAGTAAACGTTAAGTGAAAAGTTTGCTTTCGCGATTTCAAATGGTACTTGAATAGTTGAATGGCTTGGTAATAAACTAATAACATTAGTCACGCAAATTCTGAATTAATTAACCTACATGTATGTGTAATGAATTAATTTACCTAAAATCTTAAAGTGCAAACGAATAGACTGCTGTCTATTTAAACAGGCAGGTTATTAAAATCACAATACATTTTTAATTGCAGTTCTGTCAGTTAAAGATATCAAACAAAAATAAAGTTTAACAAAATTCCGATATGTCACAGAAATCGTTTCCTTTTCCCGAGAGAAAACTTGTTAAAAGAAAGTTTGTTTACTTTAGAAATCGTTACTAAAATAGCCGCAACGAGCGATTGACGGCCAGTGTTGGTAACTTTGTCAGTGCCGAGTTTGGGGACAAACAATTTTGATAAGTTTTCGAAGTGTTAGTGATGCGTAACAAATTCTTTTCACTCGATTTTCTCGTGACGTCAAGTTCATGCCAAAATAAACATGTTTCTATGAAAATGAAAAATATAAGTAGTATAAAATATCATGATTTTGGAAACCTTTTTCACACTAGAACAAAAATCCTTTTTACAACAATAAACGAAAAGAAGCGTTGAAAAAACAAGACTTTAAAAACATTACAGTCACTAATACTTCACCAAACATATATGCAGAATCAATCTTAAATTGGAAATCCGTACACAAACACAACAAATAATATATATTTTAACTGAAAATACCATACTTTAAGGGCACGCCTTATTTGTGGTAAAATAAAAAGGATAACAAGCATGAAGTTACATAAAAACTCATTGA
Source organism: Agriphila tristella (assembly GCA_928269145.1). Classification (NCBI taxonomy): domain Eukaryota; kingdom Metazoa; phylum Arthropoda; class Insecta; order Lepidoptera; family Crambidae; genus Agriphila; species Agriphila tristella. The sequence goes on along the minus strand of OV743436.1, from coordinate 19,210,039 downwards.
TGTTCCAGCAAACATCATAAGAGTTGAAACCTTATATTTTACTTAACTAGCTTCAGCTGCTCACATGGATTCCTTACTTTATGAAACTCTCTCCTTTTTCACTCTTAGGTTAAATTTTAGTAAAACTTATGCAAAATTTCCTTCAAAGATACCTTCTGTAAGTTAGTTACTAACTGTATTTGCATTACGTTCGAGCAAAAATTCTAGTTAGAAATCGCTGAAGAGGTTTTCTTTTGACGAGGCCGAGAATAGTTTCCGCCTGAGCTTTTTTAAAAAAACTTTCATCTCTATAATTTAGTAATAAAATTATTAACGGGTTTTTACTATAACATTCGATTTACTACTAGAACTCGTTTCATGATAATTTTGTATGTATTTCGACTAATTAACCTACGTATTTGAATTTTTGGCATTTATATAATTAAGGTCAGGTACGTGAACTATTTCATTAACGTTTTTTTTAAGATAAAATAAAAAAAAACTAGTATAAATGGATTGCACATTAATACAAAACTTGTAAAATAAAATAAAATCTTCAACCGAGAAGCTCGGCCTATTACAAAAAATAATCACGATAGTTGGACGCAATTCGTCGTTCAATTTACTTGATATTGAACCTTATTCGTAAGTAATTAGAGCCACGGAGTGGGGCGAACATCGTACGCTTATCGCGATGCCTTTTTGTAATAGGCCCTTAGAATCTTGGGATTATTTTTAATTTATCTTTATATATTTTGATGATATTACTTTTATTTGCAAAATGTGCATTGAGGTTACTAAAATAAATTTTTCATACATTTGCTTTAAAATAATCTACAGACATACTAACAAAAACACAAAGTCAAAATAATAACAACGTGTCTCAAGATAAACAGAACTGTGCTAAGCGAAAACAAACTTGCTGAAATAAAAATGTACCCTCCGCACTATATAGAGCTGATAATACACCTTAGTTTCACGCAGTCGCATTATTTACCGAGGCTGGACCTATGGGAATTAAGCAATAGCAGGCCGAGAACAAACGGAAAGATAGCAACACAATACTCGCACATATGTATCCTTGGGACTGAATACAAGTTTTCACATAAATCAGTGGCCTAACTTTATTCAAACGACTCTCTGGCGACATTTGTTCGGATTCCACGTCAAGGGAAACTTCGAACGGAGTGGCTTCTTTGTAAAAGTGCTGCGAGTAACTGCGACGCGACGAGAAGTTGGTTTGTCTCATGAACACGTATGTTACTGCTATCGAGTTCAACGTTAAATTTAACAAGGTACGACCGGTTATGCGCAGGGAATATTTTAAATTTGTAAGGTGCTTTGTGTTTCGTGATTGTGTGGAAAATTTTCACCTGGTAAACAGGTGAAAGGAATTCCTGATACATACAATATACTCCCTTTGATGGTCTTCGTGGTCGAGTTTGGAGACGTCGTATTTGGAGTGTTTTTCAAGTTTATGATTAGGGAGCCTTTTATCTTAATAATACATTTACTATTCTTCAAACGAAAGAAAAGATCTACCTAACTATAAGAAGGAGTAATTACTTCTTCTTATTACTTCATAGATCATATCATAATCATAATTATTACCAAATACCTATTGAAATTTTACTAAACTGTATAGACCTAAGCTTAAATTTGATATTACCCCAACATCAAAAAACTTTACAGACAGACAAACTTTAGAGGAGACAGCTCCTTAACAATAACAATGTTTTAATAAACGAAATATAATGGTAAACATTTATTAGGTACAGCTTGTGTTGGAGACCCTTCTCTGTCTCCGACATTTAGATTGTTTTAAATGAAATAACTAAAATTTGTAACATAAAATTGTATTTCAATATGACAATCTTGACATAAGCCATAGACCATCTTACCGACCTGCACAGCTTGTGTGCATGAATATAGGTAAACAGTATTAAATGTATGTATACCTACATACCGTGATAAATACCCGTGTTGATTTATAGTGAGCGCCAGCTTAAATGGCAATCACTTGTTGTCCAAAGTGATTCACACCACCCAACCTTTCACTGAAAAAAAAATAGCTAGCCTTCAGCTAACTTAAGTTTTGTTAGCATCGCCGAAACTTCACTACTAGTTTCCTAAACTTCGAAAAGTGCAGATCCGCTGTTTAGCAAACAGTAGCTGAAGTCTAGAGGTAACCACAGCTATGTAAATAAGTTACTGAAATGTAGTCAATAAATAGTAAACTTTCATTTCCATCTAGAATCCGAAATAGTTCGTGTTACTTGCATTTAGACGTTATTTCTGTAAACATTCGGTTTTGATGATTGCTTTGTGCATTAGTTGCAATCTTGCCTCGACCTGCACCTGAAGTTATGAGTTCAATCCTGGTTTCAACAAATGTACTTCAAGAGTTATGGGTGTTTCAAGGTGTAAATGTAAGAAGCTGTACCGCCTCGTTAAAGGGTCGTACAACGCTGGAAACAATTTTCATAGTAAATTTATTAAAATTATTGTAAATTTTATCGTTTTTAATTAATAACTAATAAACTATTTCTTATTTCGGAAAACTGTCGATCACAAATTTTTAGTTTCAAGATTATAAGTTTATTAATGGTTGGCACATCAGTGAAAAACTACTTAGAAGTCACTTTACGATTTTTTACTATTGAGAAAAGTTTTAGCTATCATGTTTCTGTCAATCACAAAACTGAGTACTATATAACCTACTTTCTACATTATTTTTTGAAACCGATAAATCAAGTAATTCTGTGTGAAATTTTTGTTTAAAAATTTGTATTTGGCGTTGTACGGCTCCTTAAATACTGCAATAAATCCTTGAACTGATTTGTCACTGTCGACATCCTGAATGTAAAATGGGAGCAAAAGTAGATTACAAAACTTGTGGCAATGAGGTTTACTACCCTTTTGACATTTGAATTAATGGAAAATTCTCCACTTACTTTTAATACTCTGTTAGTAATTATTAGACAGCTTGATTTTGTTACGATAAAACCGATTCATAGCATTTTCGATAGCTTTAAACTAGCTGGTTAGCAGCTTTATGAAACTTAGTTTTTATTTTGCATAGACATGGCGATTTTCCTGTGTTTTTCTTTGGGTTTCTCTTACACATTGATTTTAGCCATTTTGCTTTAAAGACGTTTTTGCAAGTTAGGCTTTCTGTGATCGTAATTGTTTTCATCAGCAATTAGTAAATAGGTAGGTATCCTAATCCTTATCTTAATTATTTTAAGGAATTCTACATTTTAAAGAATTCTATAATGTAGCGCAAACAAAGAAAAACAAAGACATTACGTTAATTCTATTACCTCTATTACCACAAGCCATTTACACTTAAGAAAATTAAAAGGAAATTGCGGTAACATTGTACTAAGAACTAGGAAGTATCACATCACAGCCACTTTCGGAGCATTCCTCCTTTATGCCGACCATTCCTCCTTTATTTTTTTTGGCAATGCCACTTGTTTTACCGTATAGCTTCTGCCTGTCTCACTTCGTCCACGTAGAGACCAGGGGCCCTATTTTTGAATCTTTGAACGAAAATCAGTAGAAAAGAGCGCTCGACGCCAGCCGAAGGATTCAAAAATAGGGCCCGTGGAAACCTTTTACCAGCCTAAATTAGTTGAGCCCTTATTATGTGATTGAGTAACAAACAACCAAACATACAAACATTCATATCTACAATATTATTAAGTAGGATAATCTCAATTTGCAGAAAATTAGGTAGGTGGGACCTAACAAACAGACTTTAATAAAAGTTAATTAATTCAATAAAAAGCCCGGATCCCTATTATGTATAGAATTGGATTTAGCTCTCGAATTGATCGGGATGACAATTGACAAGAGTTGTAATTATTATATACAGATGTTTGCGACTCCCTCCGGCGCTGAAATAATTTGGTTTATGGAAATAGGATTTATATTTAGCAGAGTTTTCCTTTGTTTACTTGTATCTGATTACGTAAAAGTTATTTTTTGATAGCAGTTAAAATTTATGAGGCAACATCAAAACATATCATGATATACAGTTACGCAAGACAAAACGCAGAAACACAACACATAAAAGTTAATCAACAAGCTACGTAGATATGTATACCAAAAGCTATGCGATCTTTCAGTGGATGACGTATCATAACAAGAAAGAACTAGAAAACAACTCACTTTCATGAAAATATTCGTGAGTTACTGCTACATATTCGTTAACCATCAAAATCAAACAAAAAAATAATCATCTAAATTGGTTCATAAACAAATAAGTAATAGTTGAACATCCGTCTTAATGAAAACGACGGTATTTTCATAACTTCCTGAAAACTACTAAACCGTTTTCAAAATTTCAAAAAATTAGACCCACTTGGGAACATACCTGATGTATCAATGTTTGAATCATTTCAATCAGTCTAGCCATCTTCGGGTAATCGGTTAACGTATATCGAATAAAAATATATACACAGGTTGGTCAAAAGTTCTGTTACTGAGTTTCTTTATCGATTACTGGCCATTAAAACAAATGAAAAGAAAAAATAAAAATGACATATTATTGACAGTTTTATAAGCTATAATTCCATACCACACGTATATCATATTTTGTTTATTTCACCATGGAATGGGGGTTGAAGGAGAATCGTGTCGCTGTAATTGCTCTGCACAAATGTGGGCAGCCACCGAATATGATTTTCAAGTTGCTACAAAAGTTGAAAATCAACAAGCAATTTATTTATCGCACTATCCATAGGTACAGTAATACCTTGACCGTCGATGACCGAAAAAGATCAGGAAGACCACGCACCGTTCGGACACCAGCTGTGATCAAGGCAGTGAAGGCGAGAATCACGAGAAATCCCGTCCGGAAGCAAAAGTTATTGGCAATACAGATGACTGTGAAGAGAAGTTCCCTTAAAAAAAATATTAATGATGACCTTGGGCTTCACGCTTACCGTAGACGAAAGGGCCATCTGCTAAACGCACGATTGAAGGCTATGAGGTTAGCACGAAGTCGCGCTCTACTAAAGCAGTACGCACAAAACGGCCATCGAAAAATCTTGTTTACTGATGAAAAAATCTTCACAGTCGAAGAAAATTTTAACCGTCAAAATGATAGAGTATACGCTAAGAATAGTAAAGAAGCCAGCATGATTGCTCCGAGGGTCCAACGAGGTCACCACCCCTCATCAGTGATGATTTGGCTGGGGGTGTCCTATTCAGGGCTAAGTAAGGTTCATTTCTGTGAAAAAGGTGTGAAAACTGGCGCTAGAGTCTATCAAGATACCGTTCTGGAACCTGTTGTCAAACCCTTAAGCCACACTTTATTTCAAAACCAGCCATGGGTCTTCCAGCAGGACTCTGCCCCTGCGCACAAAGCAAAATCTACACAAGCATGGTTTCGGGCTAACAAAATTGATTTTATCGCGCAGGAAGAATGGCCATCCTCCAGCCCAGACTTAAATCCTCTGGATTATGCCATATGGCAACTTATTGAGGAGAAAGCATGTGCTAAGCCCCACATGAATCTCGACTCTCTTAAGCGCGCTATTCTCAAGGCAGTCGCAGAATTGGATATGGTGGTAGTTCGTGCTGCCATCGATGACTGGCCTCGTCGTCTAAAGGCGTGTATTCATGCCAGAGGCGGTCATTTCGAATAATTTTAATACATGATAATCTTAAATATTTGTGCTTTCATTTGGTATATAATTCATTGTAGCATTATTTGTAAATTTAGTATTATTCATGTTTTCCATAGTTACAGAACTTAGTAACCAACTAGGTATATACGTGATTCGATAACCTCCTCCTTTTTTGAAGTCGTTTAAAAATGGACGCGGCTTTGAAAACCACACCAAATAGGTACTCCAAATCGCAAACGCAGCAGACCAAGTTTTCAAACGTATGGAATTTAAAATAACTCTTGAAAACTTTGTCGGTTCCGAGGCAGATAACAAAGAGTATCCGAGACCCACGATGTCTGTAAAGCCTACTGATTTATTTGAAAAGTTTCCTCTTAAAATTCGTGGAAGTACCAACCACCTATATTCGGGCATTTGGAAATCTGCATCTAGAGCAGTCTAGACTGATGTCGCAAAAATTGTTCGGCGTAGCATATTTCAGAGCATTCTTATGACGAAAAATAATAGTGATACTACAAAAAGCGCAAAGTTATTGAATGTGTGTGTCACATTGACCTGAAAAATTTTTTTTGTGTGTCATATAAAAAAATACTTTAAATATTGAATGAAACTCCGAATCCAAATTTCGATTTGACGAATTCCTAATATAAATAAACCAAAATAACAAATTAAATCTTAATGTTCAAATAATTTTTTTCAAAATAAACAAATTGATTAGTATTTGTTACAAATACATTTCAATATAATATTACAAACACAATTATTTTCTTCCTTTGGATTTCTTTTAATAATTTCTTTGAAGTACTTTTTTTTTACCATACTGAGGTTTGTTTTCTTCTTAGTTTGCTACGAGTTTGAACAGCCTGGACACTGTTTTACGTAAGACATTTTATCTACAACTTTTGCAATAATTTGTTGAATACTTACCTACCCAGTTTGAAAGTGCAACGTGCAAGTGTCATACCAAAACAAAAGGACCCTGCTCTACAGGAAAAACGACATTAAGACGAAGGAATGATTAAGTCAGCCAACCCTCAAACTGTGAGTCGTTCTTAAGGGCCCAGACCGCTTCAAGTGTGTATTGTTTCAGAAAGTTTTGATAAGTATCGCTCTGTTATACCGTCTCTATTATGTTGTATGAATACCAGTTATTAAGCTTGATGTTAATGACACTCGTTTGAACAATGTAACTTTGCATGCGACTTACAACAATAGATGGAGGTTGGGTGTGTTCTAAGATGAAAAGTTTTAATAAATAAAATGTTATAAGCAACGATATTCCATTCCTAAAGGATGCACTACGCAATACAATAGCAAAGCTGAAATGTGGCACATGCCGTTTGACAAATTACACGACACTAAATGTCAAGTTGTATGACAAGTCTTGGGGGACTTTCATAGTAGGCTGCGTTTTGGGGGAGTTAAAAGTGTCCCACAAATGGTATTGAATGTTTTAAAAACTACTATAACATACTTATTATTTTTTACACTATAACGTTGCTATGGAGCTTTTCTTGTTAAGTCATCGAATTACAGAATTTCTAAAAAGAATAAACGTATTTTCTTCAAAACCTTTATTTAATAACTTTGTTTTTATTTTTTATTTTAGGCATTTACAATGCTATTTTTATATTTATAAGTCCCAAGCTGAAATACAATATTTTCAATATGAAATTATGCGTCTTCTATTTACACAAAATCTCTCCAATAAGGAGAAATTTAATATTAGTTTGAAAAGTTATTATAAATGTTGAGTTGCGAATTCTTCAAAGCAAGCTTCTAAGTATCTATGTAAACTAAAATATTTTCTCTTTAATAAAGCTTATACATAAGCCTTTTAAAATGTGCTCAAATAGTACCTATCTGTATTTATAAAACCAAAAAACAAATTTTGAACAAAACTAATATTTTATTTTAATTTCATCACAGATATTTTGTGCTCTCATTCATACACAACATCAAGTTTTCTTTGTAAAGTTATGTCTTTTACATTATTATTTTTAAAGATAATGAACTTTTAGAAGATAAATAAAAAAATATTCGAGCTAATACAAATACTTATTGTATTTTTTACAGAAAAAGACTGAAAACATTAATTTAAACCCCCTCAATTCCTATTGCCTGATTACTTTTCACAGAGCGCGCCCAATGTTTTATTATATAACCTAATTGCCTTGAGCTACCCTGATTACTCGTACATGTACGTGAATTGACTTAATTCGACAAACACGTCCAATAACATTTCGTAGTATACTGTCCTATCAACCAACTAATCAGTAACAAGTAAGTACTTACAGCAAGACAGTTCACATTTTTAGGATCGGTTTTTTTTTAGTTTGTAATATCCAAATAGTATAAAAAAACTTTTTTAATGAGAGATAGGCAAGCACTTAGCCACTATCACTTTTTTTGTAGTTGTCTTTTATCCTGCGACTTGTCTTTCCGACATGGAGCTGGATTTTAAAGTGTAGAATAACAGGCGTGTAATGCACATTAGGTTATCCAATGATGTGTCCAAAATTGGCGCAAGCTTCTCATGCAATCAAGTCTTGAGGAGCACGTATTTTCAGCCTTTTGAACGCCTACTGGTAAGCGAGGAAACGCGCTGCCTAGAAAGTAAAACTTGTTAGAATTTGCTGGTTAAATTAGGCATTTCACTGATGGCAAAATGTTGATATCAAGAATTACATATTGCTACACAATACTCATGGATCAGAGACGTGAAATGAGGCTCCAGAGTTCAGTAGATGCTAATCGTTATCGGCAGCTTAATAGACAGGTATCTAAGTCTTTGACGAGCGACCTTCGCCAATTTAATACGAATCGTATTAAAGAGGCCATCGAGCGGAATAAAGGCTCCAAAGTGTTCGCGAGAGATCTGTCTATTGGGCAAAGCCAGATGACGAGGCTGAAAACTGACGACGGACGCATCATTTCATCAAATCCTGAAATCCTGAGGGAGATCGAGAGCTTCTATAGGCAGTTATATTCCACGCAGACACCTGTTGAAAGCAAGGCTAAAGACCCCAGAGCCAAGCTTACCCGACACTATACCGAAGATATCCCGGACGTCAGCCTGTACGAGATTAGTATGGCTCTCAAACAGCTGAAAAACAACAAGGCGGCGGGTGACGATGGAATCACTACAGAGCTTCTGAGAGCGGGCGGTAAGCCGATACTCAAAGTCCTCCAGAAGCTCTTTAATTCCGTCATCGTCCAGGGCAGAACGCCAAAGACATGGAACATAAGTGAGGTGATCTTGTTCTTTAAAAAGGGTGACAAGTCCCTCTTAAAGAACTATAGACCCATCTCGCTTCTGAGTCATGTCTATAAGTTGTTCTCGAGAGTCCTTACGAATTGTCTCGCTCGCAAGTTCGACGACTTCCAACCTCCCGAACCAGCCGGGTTCCGAAAAGGCTTTAGCACCATAGACCACATCCATACGCTGCGGCAGGTTATACAGAAGACTGAGGAGTATAATGAGCCACTTTGCTTGGCGTTCGTGGACTATGAGAAAGCCTTTGATTCGATTGAAACCTGGGCGGTGCTGCAGTCTCTCCAAAGGTGCCAAGTGGACTATAGGTATATCGAGGTGTTGAGGTACTTATACCAAAATGCCACCATGACGATCCGAGTACAGAACCAGAACACAAATCCTATCCAACTGCAGCGTGGTGTGAGACAGGGAGACGTTATTTCTCCGAAACTGTTCACAGCTGCGTTGGAGGACATCTTTAAGCTCTTGGACTGGAAAGGACTCTTCGGCATCAACATTAATGGCCAGTACCTAACACACCTTCGTTTTGCCGATGATATAGTCCTTATGGCCGAGACCATGGAAGACCTGAACACAATGCTCGAAGAAAAGAGCATTGTGCTTCCCAAAGAGTGGGTCTTAGGATGAACATGGATAAGACGAAAATTATGTCAAATGCCCATGTTGTACCCTCTCCAGTTCATGTTGGGAACACTACGCTTGAAGTTGTTGACCATTACGTATACCTAGGACAGGCAGTCCAGTTAGGTAGGTCCAACTTCGAGAAAGAGATCTCTCGTCGAATCCAACTCGGGTGAGCAGTATTCGGGAAGCTTCGAAAAATCTTCGTGTCCGACTTACCTCAGTGTCTCAAGACGAAAGTCTATGAACAGTGTGTGTTGCCAGTGATGACTTACGGCAGTGAAACGTGGCCGCTAACTATGGGTCTCATAAAGAGGCTCAAGGTCACTCAGCGTGCAATGGAGAGAGCCATGCTCGGCGTTTCTCTATGTGATCAAATCAGAAACGAGGAGATCCGCAGAAGAACTAAAGTAACCGACATCGCTCGAAGGATTGCTCAGCTGAAGTGGCAATGGGCGGGACACATAGCGAGAAGAACCGATGGCCGTTGGGGCAGAAAGGTTCTGGAATGGCGACCGCGCACCGGATGACGCTCCGTGGGTAGGCCCCCGACAAGGTGGACCGACGATCTGGTGGAGATCGCGGAAAGCCAGTGGATGCAGGCAGCGCAGGACCGATCGTCATGGAGATCCTTAGGGGAGGCCCATACCCAGCAGTGGGTGTCGTGTGGCTGATATGATGATGACATGATTAATAAAGACTATATCATTTGTCTTTTTCTAAACCGAAATGTAGTGTGTTTGTATGGCTTTCTAAAGTATTTTACGTGACGTAAGTACTTCACAATACTAGTGCTACCCTTGTAATCCGAAACTTCAGAGCTCTACAGATGCAACATCTGCATATGCAAGTAGTAAAGTTATTCGTAAAATGAAGATGCCAATGTGTTTTCAATATTTTGAAAATTATAAAAACTGTATAATTCCCAATTCGTTCCAGTGTAGATTTCTGCTGTTGCTATTTAAAACTACAAATACACTAGTGGCTCTGTGAGCTGTACACCTCGCATTTGTGAACATTTTTCCAAATGGCTGAAATATAAGATTAGGAACACAGGTATTAAACGCGTTTAAACTAAACATAGGTGTTGAACACCTACCTTTTTCCGACGTTTCGGCGGATTGGATTTTGAATAGGGACACCGTTAGTGCTGCGTAGTGGGAAAAACTGTTCGACGGTGAATGAAGATTCCACCGCAGAGGAGGCGTAACACCGCAGCTCCAGTCAGCCCGTGACCAGACCACGGCCAATGCAACTCGTTTGAAACGTCGGAAAAAGGTAGGTGTTCAACACCTATGTTTAGTTTAAACGCGTTTAATACCTATTTTCCTAATCTAATAAAATGCAACGCGAAAGTTTAATAGTGTATGGCTGAAATATATTTTTATTTGAAATATGTTAACCGTTTTTTTGAAAAAAAAAACGGTAAACTGATTCGATAAAAGATCTGTATAATTATCAAACGCTCACGAAATTATGCGACATGTAGACTAGACAGACACGAAAGCATTTTTCCCAAGCTGACACGGAGACGCTTCGCTCGCGCTTCGCACCCGCTCGGTGAAATAAGCTTTCCAACGAAACCTATCGGATTACAGGAGCAGGTGCTCCCACTTAAAAGTTCATCGATGTTGCATAACGATTCTGCCACAGCCTTTACGTTCACTGCACTAAGTTGCAACTATTTATTGGTATCGTGACCCGCCTGTAACTAGTCTGTGGGATTAACATCCTATTTAATGGCGAGCGAGGCCAGTAAAATTGCATATAATACAGCTATTGCTCTTTACAATATAGTGAAGCAAAAGTTATTACTAAAAGTAAGTTACGAGTACTTTAGCCATTAAATTACAATAGTTTAGTAGTGGACCTAGTACTTACCTTAGTTACCATCTTTAACTGCATAACCAATTTATGAGGATCAGTAACAGGCTTTAATCCTATAGTTTTATTGATATAAGATAAACACATATTGATAGCTATGAAACCTAGTGAATTAATATTTGAAAAACCGTTTAGAAATGGTTAATTTATTATCACGTCGACATAATAAGGATCGCGTTCGTCGCAATGACGTCATAAGGACCCCAAAAAAAACCAGTGTTTTAGCTCTTATAACTTCTCAGGTTTAAGAGATATCGTAAACATTTTTTCACGGTTAATCATGTGGTGGCATAAACTTTCTAATTAGCCACTAAACAAAAATCGTTACTAATCCTCATTGCAAACCTAATTACAATGAAGAGGCAATTCGATTTTACAAGATTTTGACAATTAAAAGTGCTAGTTGACTAAAATCGACCAGCAAGTCGCCTGTTAAATCGACTCGTGTAAAAACCACATAAGCAAACGATTTTTAAATGCGAATGCATCAAGTGTGAACTCTAAGCTCACTTAATGCAACTTGTATAATAGAAAAAATAAATACAATTCTATTTAGCTCTTAATACTTTACTACGAGGGTGGATCCAAAAATTCGTGGCCTAATGTAGAAATAGCTTTGACAGTTTTGTAAATCTACGCTCACTCTTTAGTATGGTTCTTCAATAGTAAATGTGCGAAGTTTCGTTCCGATACTGCAAGCCATTTTTTTTTGTCAACATTTGTTTGATGCTATCTGACATCTTTTTCAATAATGGAGAAAATTGAATACCGAGCAGTGATCAAGTACCTCAGTAAAAAAAGCCTATCACCAAAAGATATTCATCAAGATATGGTGAACACTTTGGTTGGGTCAGCTTCATCATATTCCAGTGTAAAAAAGTGGGTGGCTGAGTTTTAGCAGGGTCGGGAGAGTATTGAAGATGACCCTAGGAGCGGTAGGCCTTCAAAGTCTACCACGAAGGAAAACATTGAAAAAATATGTGATCTTATTCTGAGTGACCGAAGATTGACCATCAGTAAGATAGCTGAGATCACAGGCATTGGTTATGGTCGGGTACAAAATATTGTAACTCAAGAATTGGGGTTCCATAAGGTTTCTGCTCGTTGGGTTCCGATATTGCTTTCAGCTGAACAAAAACGAGTTCGTTTCGCAATTTCCCGTGACTGTTTGGAGCTTTTTGAGGTGGATCCAGAGGATTTTTTATCCCGGTTTGTTACCATGGATGAAAGCTGGGTTCACCACCATACTCCTGAATCTAAGCAACAATCGAAGCAGTGGAAAATATCTGGCTCTCCAACTCCAAAGAAAGCTTAAGTCGTTTTGTCGACCAACAAAGTCATGGGTTCAGTTTTTTGGGATGCAAAGGGAATTATTTTTGTGGATTATTTACTAAGGGGCGAAACTATAAATTCAAGTTATTATTGTAACCTTTTACGACGACTAAGGGAAGAAATCAAAGAAAAAAGGCCGGGTATGTTACGGAAGAAAGTGTTGTTCCGTCAAGACAACGCCCGGGTTCACACTTCAGCTGAAACAATGGCTGAAATCCATAATTGTGGCTACGAAATATTGCCCCATCCACCTTATTCGCCGGATTTAGCCCCCTCAGATTCCAAATTTAAAAAAACACTTAGGTAGTTCGAAATTTTCGTACAGGAACGAGGTGATAGCCGCAGTAAATGATTATTTTGACAACCTTCAGGAATAATTTTTTTTCGAAGGTATAAACAAGTTGCAGGTCAGGTGGAAGAAATGCATTGACCTAAATGGAGACTATGTCGAAAAATAAAAATTAATTCAGACCCACTTTTCTTTCATTTTCATGGTCGGGCTTAGAACTTTTGGATCCACCCTCGTATTAGTAGATAAAACAGAAACGTGGATTTGTTTCTAAAATAACAATTAAGGTTTTCTAAGATTATTATATAAAAATCACAAAAATAATTTATAGAGAAACACATGGGCGCCGACAGCAGCGTGCAATCAGGAAAAAATACATAAAAAAAGTAAAAAAAAATATAACTTACTGTTTGAATAAAAACTGAAGGCGTCTAGGTTGCTGACCAAGTTCATCACCTTGTCAATAAATTCGGTGTCCTCCTCTATTAAGTAAGTTAAAGTGTAATGTGCAGACGCACCTCCTTGAAAAAAAACCTGGCGGCGCCCATGGAGAATCACAATAGTAGATTGAAACCAAAATATCATTCGTCCATAAATAACAGTCACAAAGCTCAGCGTCATTATTTACTGGTGCATTAGAAATGCATATTTGTAACAGGGCGGTCATAGATTAAACATTAATTACTGCGTCTGCAGGGGTATTAGCGCCCGCGTGTTACTGGTTGAATAATTACGGGTTTAATTTAGTCGTTTGTAGTGATGGGACTCGAATCAAAAAATGTATTCAAATCAATTGGAATCACCCTTAGGTTTGATTTGTTCGTTTCGTCGATTCGAATTTGACGATGATGCGAATAGATATTGTGACGCCATAAAAGAAATATAATGGAAATATTTCAACTTTACCTTACTGAATAATACTGTTTACTATACATATACCGTACGTAACTTGGACTATGGTTCAACCCAACAAAACACTTTACAAGGGTTCCATAAATTATTACATATTGACTCCACTTGTAAACTTATGCTGAATATTGAAAAGTGGTATTAAAAATGCTAATAAATAAGAGCATTTGTGACACAAATAGCTCTCAATATTTGTTTAGTATCAGGAAACATTGTGTCAATGAGACATTTATCTTTGGGTTTGACGTGTAGAGTGCAATTTGAGGATTTTAATTGCTTTAGAATTCTTGGAAGGTTGTGAGAAACAATTGACCATGGGAAAGAAAGGACTGCAGTGGTAGGGATGACAGGAGACGCGAGACCAAAGCGTGGTTTGGGGGATTCGGAGCGAGGTTACGGAGGAGGATGGAAGTGTCAGACAGATGTCATAGAAAATATTTAGTGCTTAGTGCTGAAGGAGCAAGTGATATTAAGCTATAAGTTCCCTTTCGGTATGTTTCATTTAATAACATTAGTCTACTTAATGATTTGCCTGTTGTTAATTCTAGCACTGAGGTGTGTCTAAATTAGGTTGGCTTTTTAGCTTGTCTAGAAATGCCAAGTCGAAGGCTAGGAGTAATAGATCACCAACTAGTAAGTTGGTACCTCATTCTAAGATTAGGAAACGATAATAATCGTTTAATCCAGGGAAATAGATCAGGTACATCTTACATTAACTCTATGTTTGGAAACAAACATTTACTCATTCAAAACACAAACTTCACACAGGCACAGATTTGGTGTTGGGTTGGCAATAAGAGAGATCATTATGTAGCAGTACCTTTTGAAACTGTTCTTTTAATAATATCAATTTTGTTAATATGCTTTTAATTGTATTATGCCAGTGGAGGTATTTTTGAGTCTGGGACGCATACCACAAAACAATGCGGATAGCATCTAGAATCTAGATTATGTCTAGAATCTAGATAGGTGGGGCATTGCTTCAGCCCCCTATTGAGGGGGTTGCTGGTATTAATACATGATACAATATTCATAAATAACCGTGCTATGAACATAGGTTCAAAATGGAAAGTCTCACTATGATGATTCGAATCAATGTGATGATTCGAATCAACTAACTAATTCGAAACAGGTTATGAGTCGAATGATTTGAATCAGGTGATGTTTCGAATCAATGTGATGATTCGAGTCAATAACAATATCGTAAATTAAACTAATAACCTTAAGGAAAATGATTAATTTTTTTTAAAATATCAGTTAGTTAGAGGCTTGTTAGAGGTCGATAAGTAAACGACCCGATGTTGAATTTATTTAAATTTAATTTAATTAGGAGTAGGGCTAAATAATTGTTAAAGAAATAAAATCCTTTAAACGAATATCAAACAGCCTTCTTAGCTCCTAAGGTAAGCTTGTTACGCCACCAAAGATTCGAATCAAAAAAACTGATTCGAATTCCAAAGGTGAATCGAATCAGCCAATCATTTCGAATCAGCTAATGATTCGAATCAATTTGAATCGGCCAACCGATTCGAATCAGTATAAATAATTGACGTGATTCGAATCATTCGATTCAATAGTGATTCGAGTCCCATCACTACGTTTAGATAGAATTTACTATAAAATTGTCTAACAATGAAACTGGTTTAAAGAAAAAATATTACTAAATGATGTTTTGGAACGTCTCCATTGCATTTTGATTTGAAGCCCTATGACGACCGTTTGCAATAATTGTTTGAGACCCATTAACTGATATGATTCGAAATTCATATGATATTATACAATGTGTTACAAAATAACCCCTAATGCCTAATATGGTAGATAGGGACCATCAAACTAAACAACTTTTAATATGGGACCAACTCTGAAATCGCGAAAAAATCAGCTGTTTCATTCATTTTCATATTTTCGTTATTAATTTTTGTATGAAACAGCAGATTTTTTTCGCGATTTCAATGTTGGTCCCTTAGTAATAGTTGTTCAGTCTGATGGTCCCTATCTACTATATTTGGCATTAAGGGTTATTTTGTAACACGTTGGATAAATAATAACGGTCCATCAAAAAAGACAAGTGGTAGTAAAATGAACATAGTAATTTAAAATTATCTTAGTTTAACAAAAAAAGTAAAAAAATAACCCTCGATCACTCAGTTCGAACGTTTGATTTAGGATTTACTGAATCCTGTAGAGCAGAATGAAGCTTTCATCACTTCATAAAAGTGCTTGCGTGTCATGTACCAATTTAGAATTCCAATGGCGTGCTGGCTGAACGAATATAAGGTTGACCTCAAAAGCCTGAACACTTCAGTACTATGTCAAACTAACTATTGCGCTTGTTAGTAAGTTGCAATTCTATTATGGAAACGCAATAAATGGTGTGATATGGTACTTAATTGCTTAGCTACTTCTGCTGCCGACTGTACTTAACGTCAGTGGTCAGTTTGGAGTAAAGCGAGCTTTTCTTTTGTTCTATAAAATTTAACAAAGAAATTGGTACAAACATTTTTTACTTTATAACTTACATAAAATCTAAAAATATAGTATGTAATGTAAAAGTATTACTGATCTTACTAAGATAAACCGAAACTAGACCGGACTCAAACCGGAGTTAAGCCGGAGCGCAACCGGAGCACGTCTCAGCTTGGTTGTTTGTTACTATGGAAATAATAATTAACAAATACAGGGAGTATACTACCTGTATTTGTTAATTATTATTTCCATAGTAACAAACAACCGAGCTGAGAAGCGTTCCGGTTGCGCTCTGACTTAGCTCCAATTTGGCTACGATCGAGTTTCGATTTTTAATAATAACCATAATAGGTTATTATTATTATGTTATGTTATTAATAACCATAATAAGGTTATTATGGTTACTACTACGGCAACGGACCACCCTGCTAGCGCGGCGAATCTGTTTGGTTCAGGTTAAGCTTCGGTTGAACTCCGGTGTGGCTCCGGTCGAGTTTCGATTGATCTCCGCTTGAGTTCCGGTGCCATCTATAAAGGTGTCTTTAGATTTTTGCATGAAGTAGCGCTGCAGTGGTGCGACCGCTGCGCAACTATTTATTTTCAGAAAATACTGTAGCCCATCCTAAGCGAAAAATCGTCAGTTGCTTTATTTGGCGTTGAAACATTAATTTAAAATATCACAGTCGCCGGAACGACGCATAGCACGCGACCTGCAAATGAAATTTATTTAGATTAAGCATTACGTTAATGAAACTTGGCTGTGGTTTGTGGTAGAAAAAATCTATCAGTTCAGTTTTATTTTTTAGGTTAGTAGGTACTTCAATGTTAATTTAATTTTTATTACAGGTACAGGTGCAAATGGTTTCTGTACTTGTCATATGATTACCTATTTAAGGCAAATCATTCACATAAATAGTACTTTTTCACAGGATTAGCTAAATTCCCTAAATTCGCCACTGCGGCAGCGCTGTCTAGTAAAGTAATTGGAAACTGTTATTTTTCTCAGTATTGGGTGTGTATGTGAGTCGAAAACTGACAGTTATTCTTATTTGTTATGTTTGTTATTATTGTTCTGTTCCGGCAGAAAGAGATACGAGTAAAATAGACAGTAGCCCAGTGGTTGCGAATTCCGGGTGTAGTGCGCTTTCACATCCTCCCTTATTGTCACTTAACACCATGTGATACAAAAGCCTAGCACTGACCCGTTTTAGATAAAATGGCCAATTAGGTCTCCACAAAACAAATACAACAAAACTATTTATTTTAAATCTAGTGAATTGTACTGAGAAGGACCAGCAAGAAATTCAGCAAGCTACCTATTTGTCGCCAAAGAAAGACTAATTATAAAACCAGCATTAAGTTGTTGAAGAATTGTTAGTTTAGTGGCAACGGTTGTAACAATGAGATGTTTAGTTCGCCGGGTGGCACCCTTAGGGAAATTATGCTGGCTTCCCATTGTCAGTCTAGTCCTGACGCTCGATCGCTCGGGACAAAGAGATACTAGACTAGCCGGATAAAGAATGGGGACGTTAATTCTTAAACATAGTTTAAACTTGTTTGAACCATTTATTACTCGTAAAACAAGACAAAGTATGTACCCGTCATTCATTATTTCCGAAATAGGTAAAAGTTGTAACTTTTTCTAATTTTATACCTTACATACCTACCTACCATTCCTTTCCGCTGTTAACAAACCATGCGTCTTAAAAGCTTTATTTATTTATTTATTTAATAAGCTCTAAGTATACAGGTTTATTTGTAAAACACCAACAACCTCGCAGGAGTAGATTACTAATATTATAATCATAAAAAAACAACGTATATTCTAAGACTTTTCCGGAAAGGAAAAAAACTACTTTCCCATACAAACTTCCGAACAGCATGATCGAGTTTGTATGAAAAGTCGATGTCTTTTGTATTTTTCGGAAAGTCGTACGTTTTACAAAGACCCTGTACTTATAGTTTCTTTATTTATTTATTTCAATACCTTATCACTATAACGTATTTACTTTATTTAAATACCTACTTTGGTTATTAGAAATATCAATTTTTAACTCATGATAGTTACCAAAATTATGATGAGTTCTTTTTAATTGAAGTGGTTTGATGATATCTTAATAGTTTAAATCACTTTAATAGCAGGCAACGATTTAGAAAGGTATGTAATTAGTAAATAACGATAATCGATACCACTCGGGTCATTAAACGATTCTCTGAATCCCTATACTTTACGGCCATAGCACTGACGTCCATTATATATTGTATAATGGACGTCAGTGGGCCATACATAGCCTTATAAATAAGGTAGCTAAAAACATTTGACACCAGCTATTGCGTTTGTTCGCTTTTACATCATTGTGAGTTCAGCAGTCCATTTTTACTCACTTTAATTAATTGAACCTATTTTAAATTAATTTATATAGTCAATATTTTTATCAACACTGCATACACTTTGCCACTATTCTGTGACCAAAGACACCTTTTTGTTGCTTTCTTTAGTATGTTATCATTAAAAGGGGCATCTAGCTAACAAAACGACAAGGATAAAAATACAAAATGCGAAATAATTCATGGAACTCGTAAAATATACATAGGTATTTCAATAAAATATCGCTAAAACAGTTGCTTTGTAATGTTAACTAGATAAATGTGTTAAAAAACCAAATCGGTAATACACAATCAATAAATTCAATTCAACTCGGTAATCACTATCACTACAAACTATAAAACAAAGTTCTTCGCCGCGTCTGTCTGTCTGTTCGCGATAAACTCCAAAAGTACTGAACGGATTTTCATACGGCTTTCACCAATAGATAGAGTAAGTTATGAGGAAGGTTTAGGTTAGGTATATTATTTGTTAAGGTTGGTAAATTTGATGTAATATAACATAAAGTCGAGCGAGAACCCTCCTCTAATAAACAGACTTAGAGCGAATGGAGGTGCCAATTGGGAGGTATTTGTTTTCTTTTTGAGGGTTGTGTTGCAATTGGTAAAATAACGGACGAAACCGAAGTGAAGCGAAGGTGGGTCGCTAGTACGAAATAAATCGATTTTTGTCTAAACGTGATTTTTTTATTAAAAAATACTATGTACTCGACCAGATAATGTAATATTTATATGTTTTTTTTTTGGGAAATTACATTTAATATTATTAATATAAATTTGGGCGATTATACCATTAGCTCTTCATCTTTGCTTTATTATTATTCCATGTTAGTAAAACTATCTCTTAAATCAATTACATGTTTTAATGTAATTATGAGAACTATTTAATCAAAGTAGGAACCTAATTATGAAAAGGTTGAGACTTGTAAGGAAGCAATTAAAGGTAGCATGTGGTGTTTTAATGGGGTAATAAAGAATGAAATACTGAGCAGGACAAAAGAATTATTTCGAACAAAGGAATAAATAGGAAGGTTTTGTAATTGTCCTGTTTTTGTGGATACTGTTTTGATGACTGGATTTAAAAAATGGTGAGGGGATTAATCAGAGTCGTAATTTGTGGTGGTGCAGTAAACTAAACCTACTAGCGTACAAAATAAGACATTTTGTATAAGGACATTTTGTTTATCTTTAGACTTATTCCTGAAATTGGTCATATTTTTCTTATAAATTTTATACATCTACTCATCATCATCAGCCTATCATCGTCCACTGCTGAACATAGGCCTCTCGGAGAGCACGCCACTGAGCACGATCCGCGGCTATACTCATTCAGTTTTTGCCAGCCATCTCGTGAAAATCGTCGCTCCACCTTGTATATGAGGGCGTCCCACACTACGTTTGCCGATACGCGGTCTCCACTCAAGAACTCAACACTCGTCTGCCCCTGCGGCCATCGGTTCTACGGCTAATATGGCCGACCCACTGCCATATGCCACTTCAGCTTGCTAATCCGGTGGGCTATGTCGATAACTTTAGTTCTCTGTCGGATCACCTCGTTCCGGACCCGATCACTCAGAGAAACTCCGATCATAGCCCTTTCCATAGCTCGCTGCGCGACTTTAAATTTGTGAACCAGCCCTACAGTGAGTGTCCACGTTTCGGCTCCGTATGTCATGATCGCATCTACTTACTTACTATGCTGAATATAAAAAAGTTTCTCTAACTTTGCGCCCATTATTATTGTCAGCTGTAAGAAGCCCTAAAAGGATAGAGAAATGTAAAATTCCAAATTACTTATTTTTAAGAATATTTGTGTATGAAAATGAAATAGAAGAAAAAAAAATTTTTTTTTTTTGAAAGTGGCGTCGTATAGTCGCTATATTGATAATATAGCTAGAGTCACTAGGGATGCTATATGAATTCTAACGATACCCCATACATCCAAATCAGTTCAGGCATTAAGAAGTTATGGTGGAACAAAGAAACCCACATACCCCAAACACACGGTTCACGTATGTTTGGGGTATGTGGGTTTCTTTATTCGGACCATCAAACTAAACAACTTTGATTTCAGAGTTGGTCACATAGTAAAAGTTGTTCAGTTTGATGGTCCGAAGAAACGGTTTTCTCATTTTGCGTTAATTCATTAACACGTTGTATACACTCCCTTTTGGGTAATTGTGTAATAAAAATAAAAAGTAGTTAGAAAGGCAGAGGTTCTATCTATTGTTCGAGGCAGAAGCTTAATCTCAAATGGTCAAGTCCAATTTGAGCTTAAACCATCTCATGATCCCAAGACTAGAAAGAGAACTCACATTTTATTCCACAATCGCACAGCTTATACTAGCTGGAAATGCTACAATTTCCTTTTGAGATAATAGCTAAGATTATTCTTGAACATCTCTTGAGTACAATGTCAGAGCTATTTAGATTTCTTTAAACTAGAGCGGTAGCTTAGGGTATTTGCGTTAAAACATATTTGATATTTTGATCAAAGAAACATCATCTTTTGTGTTCAAACTGAGTACAGTTTTTTCTAATTTAGAGTTAACGTTAGAAAGCTTAAATTTTCGCAAACGGATCTCTGAATGGGATTGGCACATAGCCTTCTATATCTTCCAAGCCCTGAAGTTGAGCAGAACGGCAACATCGCATGTGGTCAAGCACATAGTATACAATTATTTTAAATATTATTTATTATTTGTTTTTCCTATATTATCTATGTTTAAACTAGTTGTAAATTGTGATGTAAGATTATTTCAATAAAGTTCTATATTTATTATTATTATTTATTTATTAGGACATACGGTTTGGGTCAAATTATTTTAACTTTTCGGGGGTCCTTTAGTACGATGAGCATTTTGATCTAAGCTTCTCCTAGCAATAAATCTTACATCATTGGAAAGGTCTTTAAATTTGAAACACTTTATCGTACTACAATAAACGTCAACTATTAGTACTTTGAGAGTTATAACGCTCTGAACTTGACCAATTTTTTTAACATTTATGACCTAAAACTCCAAAAATACTGATAATAAATAGAAAGTGTGTTTGCAGCAAATATTTATCATATGAAAACCTTTCTAATGATATATCATTTATTGCTGGAGGTGGGGTAATTCAACTCCCATAGACAATAAACCACTTTTATACTTTAATAACCTTTAACTCCAAAAGTATAAACAATTGATATAAAGTATATAAACAGCAAATATTTGTCTTTAAAGGACCTTTCTAATGATATATCATTTATTGCTAGAGGGGGTGTTAATCAACTCCCTGCTGAAGAAAATCAACAAAAAAGATGACATCTTTGACAGCCATTTTTTCCTAGTTAACATTGATATTTTTCTTATTGTTTAATATACAAAGCATTTCAATAAAGGAACTAAATTATTTTCATATTTTTAACCTCACACGATTGCTAGGAAAAAAAATATCGACCTCTTAAAATTGAAATATTCCCATACATTTAGTATGGAGACTGGCCGACGACATGACCACGAACTGACAGTAACAGACGTTGCCAAACTTATGTTCACGGCTTGCAATTATAGAAGGCTATGGATTGGCACATAGCCTTGGATTGGCAGTTTGGCAGTGCAAAGCTAATTCTAGGTGTCGCTGCGTGCTTGTTCCTAAGACAGTAGACGTTCAGAACAAAATGTATGGGAAAATAGGTATTTATTTTGTGGTTTTTTTACCGAAAAAGACCCATATTGACCCAAAATGGATATAAAATACTATTCTACAATGCAAATACTGGAATTTAAAGCCAAATTAAGACGATTTTATTCATACAGAATTTATATATTTTTTTATATCTATATTTTTCGGAAATTTGTAAGGTCCAACATTTTTAAAGCCTATTAACCCTTAAAGCTTAAGAAAACGATTTTTTAAGTAAAAGTCCTTTGTTCTCATAGTTCTCGTGGCACAAGCGTACGTAGCGCCATTTTGACAGTTGCCTTCCCCAAAAGTGGTGATCTTCACAAACCTACAATATTTTTAAAAGACCTATCTAAAGGGACCCACACTATGAGATTGTTGATCCTCAATTTACATGTAAGTTATACTTAAAAAAAATTGTTTAAGATTTTATTCTACTACTTTTTTGTCGTTATTAATATACATATTCATGCGCTAAATTACAACTTTCTCTAGTCCTAGGGACCTCTGAGCTAAGAGACGGGCTGACAGACGGACTGACAGACAGACAGACATGGCGAATCTATAAGGTTTCCTTGTTGACTTGACTACGGAACCCTAAAAAGGGTATTTCATTTAGTATACTAATGACAGTATAATAAATCATCAGATAATTCCTACCACAACGAATATCATAAGAAATATCATATTCTCGAGCGAATAAATTAACACGTACCCCACAAATTGTTTTCCCCTAACTCTAATAGACACACATAAATCCTACCCGTAATCATTCCGCTATGTTAAACGGCTTCGTATTTAGTTAGGGCTCTAATTTTGTAATGTTGCAACACAATTTATGAGCTCATCTGACCGCAAGACGGGCAACTCTCGAAATTTAGAACAACTTTTACGCCTGTAACACAACAGACCTCCGCCGCGAAACCGTAACAGCGGCACCGCGGTAGTTCCCCCATATTTCCGCTATGAGTTGTCTTGTATCGACAACGATATATGAGGATCACATCTATGTAGCGGTTTCGCGTCATTATTTTCGCGTGTGTCAACAGTCGGATCCAAACGGGGTGAATCGCGCGTGAAAAAACTATGCATTTGATCAGACTGTTAGCATTTGTTTCGCTTTTCGAACTCATGGTGGCACCTATTGCGGTATTTCGCGGCAGAGTTGTGGTACAGGCAAAAGTAGGTAGGTACTTACACTATTTTCCTTTGTTCGCATAAGGACAAATTTGATTTACGCCAGATTCGCATAAGGTCAGATTCACTAAAATTTAAAAACATTACAGACACTGTTACTAACCAAAAACAAATTCACTGTAGCTACATTTTTTTCTTTTCTAACCTTAGTCTTTTTCCTTGGCTATAAAGACTTAAATTTAATTTTCGTTAATTTATTCGCTTTACGCCAGATTCACGTTTATGGTGTAATAACTTGTGGATGTTGTGGTCTGTACCTACATTTAAAGCAAATAAAAATAACGCTGAACGGATTTGGATGAAATTTGGAACAAAGATATTTTATAACCTGGATTAATTAACATAGGATACTTTTTATCCAGTTCAAAGGTTCCTTGGGCATTTCTCGATGGCAATGCAGGATAAAGTCGCGGGTGGAAGCTAGATGTTAAGCTGCATCCCATCATAGCAAAAGTGGCACCATCAGAAGTTTTTATTTAATAAGTTGTTAAAAAGATTTTAAAACTTTAAGTGATTTTTTTTAGACCCATAGTCTATTCCCTCTTCTTGTCATTCGTAGAAGTAGATAATAAAAAATATATCAAAAACGGCCACTTTTAGCAGTTTTGCTAGGTACTTATAGAAATGACTACGAGGGAATGTAATCTAAAATGGGTCTTAAAATTCCACGTAAAGTTTTATTTAAGTGATTTAAAATATTTACAATTAAAAAAAACACCGCGGCGCCATTTTTGCCACTTTTGGTCTAGGTACCGTCTTAATATTTTGGTATCCTTTACGGACGGGACTTCAGAGATAAGTACTTTATTAGCGGCAGTTATTTGTATTGCAGAAGTATATCTATCACGAAAAAAAATATTAAAGTAAAGGTGTTCTTCAATATTGTATTTAATATTAATACCTCGTAATACACAACTTCATAAATAAGGTAAGTAATAATAGCACCGTGTGCAGATGACATAATTAATCACGGGGAAGATGCCCTTTATTAATGGGTTATCCATCTCCAGCCTTCATATTCATTAAATTAGTTTTCATATTTTGGGGAACAATATAATCATAGATAATATTATCATGTCCGAGGAGTTTATTGTTGTAAGGGAGACCAAAGGTTCGATTCCGGTGCGAGTCAATTGTTTTCTAGTATATTATTTAGTCCTTACTAATATTATAAATGCGAAAGTCCGTTTGTTTGTTTGTTTTTTACGCCTTCACGTCTTAACTACTCAACCGATCGTCATGAAATTTTGCATACACGTTGTCAGGGGTACAGAGAAGGACATAGGGATATCCCTGGGATGAAAGTTATAACTTTCATCCCGAAAAATCACTGTTCCCGAGGGATAGCAAAGAAACTTTCCACGCAGACGAAGTCGCGGGCGGCCGCTAGTATTAGATAAAATAGGTTTTTATGATAATGATATTTTGTGAAAAGAAGACTTATATTTTCACGTTGATAATTTTATATAGGAGTATTTTAAAATTGTGACAAAATTTGCAAAAGTATCCGTCCGAAAATTAAATTGAACAATATTGTCAGTATTGTCACTTTATTAATTACAATAGAAAAATATTTATCTGGTAGGTACTTTAGTCTTATACAAATTATAAGACCAAAGGTACCATTACAAAATTGATTCTATGCCAACACGATGGTTTAATTACATACAACTTTCAAAATCATACCAATCCATTTACTTAACCATTTTGATAGCGTTATTAATTAGAATTAACTAACCACGCAATACGTGTTACAAATAAATTGCTGCAATTATCACTTAATGGAAAGTACAATTATCTATTTATGAGCGTGTTAAACCGAGTAGCTATAAAACTGGAACGGTTGACAATACATTACTACATCCACTGTCACTAATGCAGTCTACTATCCGCGTTTAAGTATTCTTCTCGTATTCTTAAGACATAAATTTAACAACCTTGCCAGTAAAGCTCACGTTGCAAACGAGAAACAATATAAACCTGACTACTCCCCGATAGGTATTTTCACTTAGCATCGCAGTATTGTAACGTAGAACACTTGACAGATCATAAAAGAATACTATGTTGGTTTGATAGGAATTAGATGGAAGTTTATGAGTGCAGTGCCGGAATTTTGCTATTCATGCACTAATTCAGAAGTCTACACTCCAAAACCACTTCAAAGATCCTGTCCAGACACGATTTTCAATACATTGTTTGCTAGGATCAAGCTATTGACATAGCTTACGTGACGTTACGTAACGTAATGCAACAATGACAGTGATGTTGTATTGAAACCGAAAACTCGTGTCGATTCACTGCTTTGCTTCTTTTGAACAAGGAGAGGCTGAAATGTACTGAAAGTAAAGTGTATCTCTCAGTTTGCCAAATAAGTTAATTCCATTACTTCACTCATACATCACATCACTCACACTTTTTAACAGAAAGCTATGCGCATTCGAAGAAACAAGAATTCGCTTATCGCTTAAGCATCAAGTTATGAATACGTCTTCAAATGGGTTCTAATGAAGATATAATTAATAAAATAGCATAAAACGTTATTGAGAGTAAAATGAATAATGGGGTTGATACATTTAAATTCTTTGGAATTTCATCAGAGGATTTCCATTGAAGTGCATAAAATCCAGAGAGTTCCAACCAACTCGATTGTAATATAGTAATCCCTGCTGAACCGAGGTGGTGCCTTTAGTGCGATTTAATGGGTTTTATATGTTACGTGAATCTAGAATTTGCACAGTTCAGTTCAGATATTAAAAAAGTTACATTAAAACAAAGGATTCAAGCATTCGATGAGATAAATTCACTTTTAAACAGAAAATAATATTAGGAAGGTACTCTTATTACATGGTCTTATTTGAAATCCTACACTAATTAAAGCACTGTATAAAATCCTTATAATGCACAAATAATTTAAATCCCAGAAATTAATTGCATCTTTTATTAAGGAAATATTAAAATAATACTCCGCCTGCTATCAGTTTTTAAATTTCGTTCGTTATGATGACGTGCCGCCGAAGCGAGATTTTATTGAATAAATTATCTTTCATTTAAATATGTTTTAATGGGAAATTCGAATAAACGGTAATGCTATTTTTATTTTTCTCTGCACTTATGTGTCTTTCTGTTGAAAAATGATGGAATTGGTTTAATTAACGTCGTGTATAGTTGTTTAAAAAATATAGTATGTTAATATTCAATTTTATCTTTTTAATGAGCTTTCTCCTTCTTGTCACTAAACTATTGGAAATACTTATTGAAAATTTTGATTTTAGACATTCACAATGCCATTTTTATATTAAAAAAATTAATATAATTGAAAAAATACTAGAAAATATCGACTCACCCGTAGCAGCTCAGACAGGATTCGAACTCGCACCCTTGGGATTCCGGCCCAATGCACTAACCAATTATGCTACCGAGTCGCTAAGCATAATTGGTTAGTGCATTGGGCCGGAATCCCAAGGGTGCGAGTTCGAATCCTGTCTGAGCTGCTACGGGTGAGTCGATTTTTTCTAGTATTTTTTCAATTATATTAATTTTCTTAATATTAGAAATACTGTTAAAACATTATTACTGCAGCATATGATAGCTATGTTTGTGATAGTTTTATATTTTTTTAAAGCAGTACCTACTCTTATACCAAAATATAGAACCATTTTTAATGTCCTCACTTCTGGTGGGACAGAGCTTCCTTATGGGATAAAGAGCATTTTTTTATAAATCAACACAGAATAACAAATTATTCTTATAGTTATTCAAATATTGTTACATATTACACCGATATTACTATTGACACGAGAACAAAACTACGGAACACGCCGTCAAATATTCCGAAGCGATAAAGCTTTTCAGACGTCTATATGCACTATTGGCGCTCTTTCGTAAAATTTATTCTTAGAATCACATATTGCCTTCTACCTCTATATAATACGAACGCGGTGGCGACGCACGTGAGCGTAATGCAAACACATACAACCACGAGACATGTTTTGTCACTTTAGCTGAAAAGGCAAAACATCACTAAGGCCCGAGAAATTGCGGCATCGGAATTTTTTTTGACCCGCCAACTGAAATATGGGGATTGATTCGGAGCGCGTTTTTTCACAATCCATTTTCGTGAAATCTCGGTTTACCCTAAAGTGGTCGTTGAATGGTTTGGTTTTTCATTTGTTTTGTTATTCAAAAACTGGGTAATATATCTACGAGTAATCGAGTATATTTTAAGGACTCCAGACTTCTACAACTCAAACAAGAATAAGAAAACAAAAATGGAGTAAACGTAACTATAAGAAACTATCCTAAAGCGCTGTCTAAGCTTTCAAGATTTTAAAGTTAAGAATATAATGAGACTAGTTAAAAATAAACGGTGTTATTACTTAGTACAAAAGGTTTTTGAACATCTGTTTAGCTGTCACTTTTTTGACAACATTGTTTGAAAGAGACAGCATAACATTTATACAGTTAAACAGGTGTTTAAAAATTGTAATTACATCGAAGACATTGTTTTTAGAAAACCATATAATCTACGCCATAATAAGTATGTAAATTGTTAGGTATCTCTACAATAGTCAGGCAAACTACTTATTACCTAAGTAAGTAATTAGATTCATTCGATAAGATGATAAGTTACTTCTTAAAAAAAGCCTTGTTGACTGATGCTTTTACATAAATCATATAGAAACACCATTTAACATTATACTTATTTAAACTATTGCGTAAAAGTAATATTTATGCAATAATACACAGGTAAATATGCAAAATGTTACATACAAGTACCTACACAGTAAACCGTTTCACATTTTCACATGCATCATAAACAGCGATAAGATATTGCACCCGATTTAGGAAGCTAGAAGTTCAATTTTGCATTCACCAGAACGGATCGCGGGCTATTTCGTGGACGGCTGTCCCATTTCCCGGGTGCAGGCGGCGCGTTGTGATGGCCCGTCGTAGTCTCAGCTCCTAGTCGGCTGAGAATGTCCTAGTTACCTGAGATACTTATTGTATCTGCTTTGATCGTCTAGTGATTTTATATGATTATATTATCCCAAAATATAGCTCAGCTTAAACAAATGTATCTTTTTACATATTCGTCTGAGAACTGTGATACTTTATACCTTCCAAATAATAAATGCAGGTGTGATAAGAGGGTTTATACTATTAGCAAGTGATTTAAAATTATTTCAACACACGTGTGGACTTAATCTTTGTATGTGCAACTAGTCGAATGCAGTCCTAGCATTTTTGCCTATTCTATGTTTGACAATCTCGTTAGACGGATGTCAATTGCTGTCTTTATTCCCTTTTAATAATTTGTTTGGGGGAGATAAACTTTCTCCCCTTCTTTTGTAACAGGTGGCCACCTTCAGGGTAGATCAGCACGAGCTCTTCATATATATATTCCTACGCTAAAACTACGTTGACTGCATCGATAAGTGTGATGCAACATACGAAACTCTCGTACGTAATGCGAGACTACGTAGGGTTTGCTAAGATAAATCCAAACAATATGATCAACTCTAAATCAATATAGAATAAGATAAATACTATTATTATTTGGTAGGCAACTACTTCTTGGCTAAATCCAACTGTAGATTATGGGTCAAATATTTATGACAGCGTCATAAATCATTCATACTGAACGCATCAGTATTTCAGCTATGTAAATAAAATATGTGATCTGAGCTAAAGGTTTATTATCTAAGCTGAGCTTGAATTTAATTGTCTGAGGCTATCAATTTAAAACCAATAAAATTCTAAGTTCTATTCGAAAGAACCGTGATAGCTTTGAACTTCATCTATAACCATATTATGCACCAGCTCAATTATTCAAGTGTTATCGAAGACGTGTTATCGCTAATTCAAATTCAAAGTAAGATAATCAAATTTTATCTGTTACCCAACAGACAAAAGGCATCACCATTCGAAGATGATACATGTATTAATTTAATGATATCTATAAAGATATTAAGCTCTCTTTTCTGAAAATACAAGGTTATGCAAATAAACCTATCAATGAATAGGGATATCTACAATGGAAAGAAATATGAATACAGATTGAATGCTAAAGTCATTTATTATTAGAAATGTTTGTTTTGAAAATTTGATTATTTTGTTATGTTTAAGAAATGATTTTAATTGGTTTTGATTTAGTTGATTTGATTGTTAAGTTATTTTGATCATTTGATAAAATGGGTTTAATTTAGAGAATTTGATTATTTTTGAAATTATCTGTTTATTATGAAATTATCATTTTTAGGTCTTTATTTTGAAATTTCTTTGATTATTTGATCAATTCAAAAGAAATTATATAGTTATTTCAATCAATTTATAAAATTACTCTAATAGAAACTGATATCGAAACTGAATTATTAATTTGATCAATTTCTCACGATATAGTAAGAAATTGGTCTCTCACTTCAGTTCCTAAAATAATGAATCTGGAAAAACGAAGTGAGATAATAAAAAAACCAGATTCGTCATTTAGTTCCTTAATCTAAACAACAAACATGAACACATAAAATGAAATATAATGTAGTGTACTTATTTTAGACCTTTTAGTTATGTGAGATCAATGCTCATCAATTAATTTAGTTAAGCATATTGAGTGTAATTTCTAAATGACACGGTCTAAAATATTTACTCATAAACATTATCCTTATCTCTATTTACTTAACTTATTTTTCCTGCAGGAGCTCCTATTACAAAGTTATACAGTTATGGATCCAAAACTATTTGTAATTTATAAATCGAAGGGACGCAACATTTAGATAAGACAACAATATTACAGTCTAAAAATATTACAGCTCACATCACGTCTGCTCTCAACACTTGTCCCTCCGTTAATCCCTGATTTTTACAAATTTCTCTATACAAAGTTAACAACAAAAGAACTAAATCTAGTTTATTCTAATTACATCCTTTATGAGTCGAATTTAGGGTTCAGTTTCCTTTATCCTTGTTTTGTTGCACTTTGCACTAAAGCTCCGCCTCCAACGCTCTCGTTGACGTATTGGTCCATCCGTGATTCTTTTTCACATCCAAAATATGTCTGGAGTTGTTTGCAACATTCAATTAAAAATACTTTTCAGTCATTCTGATTAAACCTGAAAAACAAACGGCATTTGCGTAGAAAATGCATTTTTAGTTTTTGATAATAACTAAGGAGACGTGATATTATATCTCCCTAGTCTTTATCTATCAAAACATAAGGTCCAGATTCGGTCAGCAGGCGGTGCTCAAGTTATCACATTGCGTTTCCGAGGATAGAGTTTTTTTTATATACATTTAGGTCGCCAAGGCGCGTCGCAAACAAGTGTGGCAAAAAATTATAACTTACAAAACCTTTCATTTTTTGTTAACGATATTAACGAACTAAAATGTCATGCTCGTAGCAATTTATAGTTCTTTCGAGTGGTAGGAAGAGATCGATCTACATCATGTTGGCAACGAATTTCTAAGACGTTTTTAATGGTAGCCACATGTTGAAATGTTTGGCGATGTTTTTTTGAACTATAGATTTTTTTTTCCTTGTCGTGTATGACCTACGGTCTATTACACATCCCCCCCAGATTTTGTTACGTTATTGAAAATTTTAGTAACATAATCTTCTCTTGAAGTCTTGGTTTTATTTCAATCCAATCTCTATATGAAACGGTTAGACAAAAAAATCTACTGTAAGTTCGCCTTTTAACTATCTTGAATTCCTGACGACTACAATACAATGGTCATTGTTTGCGATTTTCTAAAGCATCACCAAAAAAAATTGTTCCGAGAACCAGCGCCTCAAATCCTTTTTTTTTCGGACATCTGCCTGACAAAACCTTTAGTATTTAATTCCTTTATTACTTCCTTGTAGGTATTTAGGTAATATCTACATATTTGTTTAGCATTTCTATATTTCCTTTCACAATATTAGGTCTGCGCATAATAAAGTAAAAATAAACATTACCATAAAACATAACGTTGAACTTAATAAACCATAATTTTTTGTCTTAATAATTTCATTACAATGCAGTAGAGTACAAAATCTCGTTACTCAACTCTTTATTGTCTTTATTGCTTTGGATTATTGAAATGTTTTAATTTGACGTGGTGTTTTAATTAAATTGTATTGGTTGGC
This sequence comes from Agriphila tristella, assembly GCA_928269145.1. Lineage (NCBI taxonomy): Eukaryota > Metazoa > Arthropoda > Insecta > Lepidoptera > Crambidae > Agriphila > Agriphila tristella. The sequence goes on along the minus strand of OV743436.1, from coordinate 19,178,270 downwards.
CTTTCTTTTTACTATTTATACGTAACCTCTCAAACCTAAATCGTTTTTATAAGATATCCACGAACCTTTCGTCACATTTATCATCCGTTGATTTTGTTACGTTTTATTTAAACAATAGTTCATATGTCAATCATATGCTCAAAACTAACTTATGAAAAGAATTACGTTTCATTACAATCAATGAAATTTAACCCATTTAGTTGTCTTTGTTTTATTATAGATAATTCTCTTATCAACTCTTTTCACTACAGAAATATCTTCTCACTACTGTAAATATTATTGAACTAATTATTTATTGGCAGACAATAGTGTCCATTGTTTAATTAATTCTTGAATTATCAAAATGTTATTTTATTTATTATCATAAATATGCAACTTAGTTTTATGTTTTTACCGAATTCACTTTTTGTTACATTATAAATTGATTGATAGAATTGTCACTTTTAACCCTTTTAATCAGATAGGTACTATTATTTTTTTCCTTGACAGAAAATATCTTCATTAAAACCGAAGTCTTATAAGACTAAACATACTGTAAATTAAAGATCCGAAATCACCCATTGTTTATGTACGACTGAAACCTGCAAGCTTTATGCAATGTCCTTTGTTCAATGTAGGTTTTCATTATATAGGTACTTTCACAGAATTAGAATAAACTTATACTTATGTATATCCTATAATATAGAATATTATACTAGTATCACTTTGTCTCGTCACCACATCTCTTTCTCAAAACGGGATTCGAACCCGCGACCACTTTTAAATCCGATCCAATGTTTCTCCACTAAACCACTGAGTCACTTCGCAATCTCGTCTCGTGTTTCTCCTTTCGTTAATATCACCATGCCTAGTAGAAATACATTTAAACGATAAGCCCAACTTGTTTTATCACTCGACTAAGTCTGATTATAGTATCTTAATTTTTCTATCTAGTAAAATAAGTCTTACAGATTTAAATGTCCTTACATCTTTTAAAGATAGACGATGGTCACATCTACTTGATATGCTCTACTAAGCAACTTCTCTCCAATTCAACTTTACGAGTTTCCATTGTTTAACCTTACTATTTATTAACTACTTCTTTCACGTATATAATAATCCACCTGATTCGAACAGGGCAGGGGTATGCACTCAAAATCATCTTAGTTTAAACTCGAATTTGAATGCCAATTCACCTCCAAATTTTAATCAGACAAGACAGACAAGCCTAAACCTTTTTTTCTCCTTCATGTATTTATACGTAACTTAAATTACAACCTTACATTTTCCTTCTTTTTATACTTAATAGTTTTGCAAAAATCAAACCGTTCAGATTTGTTTTTTTTTCCATTTTATCCCACAGAATATTAATTTATCCAATGGTGGTTAACCACATGAATTGAATTAATAAGGAAAATCCATTTTTGCTCCGAAGTTAGATACCCTTAAATTACTAAACTTAGATTACGTCTACCTATTAATTGGTCAATTCACTTGATCCGAAGAAGTAATGTTTTACTTTGGTTCAGTGTAGGTATAATATAACTTAAAGTATTAAATTATAGGTTCCATTTCTCAATCGGCAATCAAAATACATAAATCTGAAATCGAACAGACTAATCCACTTTCAGTTCATGAATGAATAATAATTATTTATTTTAAATAACTAACCTTTAGGTATGACAAAATACTCTGTCTATATTTTCTATTTCATTGCAATGCAAAACCCTATGAACTTATCTCACCATTACACTTTTACTAATTGAATAGAACTTAACAGGATACCAAATATCGGCCCCTTTTGTTCTTTCTTAGAAAGTTACATTCCAGACTGTTTTATGATTTCAAAATCTTTAACCTACAATTTGAATTGTATGTCTATTGTATTGACTCTTTTGTTGTAAGTTCCTTTCCGTTTAAAAGTTTACTTAAATAAAGAATCTTTAAAACAACCAGATGGTCTTTTGTTAATAATGGCCAGTCTGTGGGTCAGCTCTAGCATTGACTATTTATTGTTGCTCAGAAAACAGACAGCTGCACCGACAGCTTGGTAAGTTATTGCCTGAGAACCTTTTTTGTTTGTTTCAAACATTTGCTGATTGATAAAAAATATTTGACCTGCGTCACACTCACTATACTTTTAACTCCATTTCTGGTAAATTTTCAGATATTTTGGGTTGGGTCCAGATTCCTAGCTTAATTTATTCTATTCCTAACTTAAGTTTAGACTTCATGTACTTAAGTACGCATTGATAAATTCATACACCTGTATGAATAATTTTACTCGTTTCTCGTCCATAATAATACTACTAGAATGACCAAATTAAGTGTATCCATCCTAAAATAAACCATTTGATTTGAACAAATCGGTATTATGTAATAAAATTAAATTTGAAACAGGTATCTATTAATGACCTATCATCTGACTGGTATAACTGTTGCTTATAATATGTGAACCTTATCAACAACTCATCTTACTTTAGTTTAAAACTACACTTAAACAATGTAATTCGGTTTTAGTAAAGATAAACGTCTGATCAATAACTGATACAAATATCAGAGTGTAGCACTAGCTTTACAATTTATTTTATTTGGATGTTATATAATTTTAAATTTAATTTGAATTCTGATTTCACTTTAATTCTAATTTGTTTTGTTTTTATTTTTCTGTTTGTAATTTTACGTTTTTACTTATGAAAATGTTGCTTTTATGAATTACGTTTGTTTTGAACGTCTTTGCATTGTTTAAATTTTTCCTAAATGATTAATTAACCGCACAACTACCTGCCTAATTAAGTAATGCTCTAACAAACTAACAAACCTATTGTCCTAAGATCTCTTTGTACGCGAATCTAAAGCTACGATTTACTTTAAACTTTCCCGCTAATATCTATCAATCCGTTGTTATTGAAATGTGCTAGGCTAGCACCCGTTTCTACCTAAACCTACACCGACTTTATACCTAACTAAGTTTTTCGCGCTTATCTAAACCTAACTATTATAATGCCGCTGTCTTTCTTCCGCGTCGCGTCAAACATTCGAACCGTAATTAATTTTTCCCTAACGCTTTGCCTACAACTGTAATAAAAGAATTTCTAAACGTTATTGTGTAATACTAACAAAGAATATTGTTTTACTCGCCGAACGAAACACAATGTAACAATAAAATGAGCATCGCCTGTAAAAGTACACACACAAAAAAACCATGCACAGAAGACCCAACTAGAATGCAGAATGAATTATTCAATTTCTATAATATAAAATTAAAGGTATTATCTTTATTAGAAATAGGCAGTTAAGAAACTTCCTCTCCCCAAGGTTTAGAATAAACATATTCTCATTTAGTTATCAGGATATCAAAATTTATAGAATTAGTATTCAAAGTTTCTGCATTACTTTCTTTCTGCATTGTTTGGTAAACATTCAATATAAATATGCTGAAATATAATATTGGGATACAATATAAATTGTCTACGTTGTGTAATTATTTTAAGGTTCGATTCCCAGTTGCGTTTGCTTTGAGTAAACACAAAACCTAAGAATCTTGGTCACCGAGCGCCATGTGTGATGGCCCGTCGTAGTCTCAGCTCCTAGTCGGCTGAGAATGTCCTAGTTACCTGAGATACTTATTGTATCTGCTTTGATCGTCTAGTGATTTTATATGATTATATTATCCCAAAATATAGCTCAGCTTAAACAAATGTATCTTTTTACATATTCGTCTGAGAACTGTGATACTTTATACCTTCCAAATAATAAATGCAGGTGTGATAAGAGGGTTTATACTATTAGCAAGTGATTTAAAATTATTTCAACACACGTGTGGACTTAATCTTTGTATGTGCAACTAGTCGAATGCAGTCCTAGCATTTTTGCCTATTCTATGTTTGACAATCTCGTTAGACGGATGTCAATTGCTGTCTTTATTCCCTTTTAATAATTTGTTTGGGGGAGATAAACTTTCTCCCCTTCTTTTGTAACAGGTGGCCACCTTCAGGGTAGATCAGCACGAGCTCTTCATATATATATTCCTACGCTAAAACTACGTTGACTGCATCGATAAGTGTGATGCAACATACGAAACTCTCGTACGTAATGCGAGACTACGTAGGGTTTGCTAAGATAAATCCAAACAATATGATCAACTCTAAATCAATATAGAATAAGATAAATACTATTATTATTTGGTAGGCAACTACTTCTTGGCTAAATCCAACTGTAGATTATGGGTCAAATATTTATGACAGCGTCATAAATCATTCATACTGAACGCATCAGTATTTCAGCTATGTAAATAAAATATGTGATCTGAGCTAAAGGTTTATTATCTAAGCTGAGCTTGAATTTAATTGTCTGAGGCTATCAATTTAAAACCAATAAAATTCTAAGTTCTATTCGAAAGAACCGTGATAGCTTTGAACTTCATCTATAACCATATTATGCACCAGCTCAATTATTCAAGTGTTATCGAAGACGTGTTATCGCTAATTCAAATTCAAAGTAAGATAATCAAATTTTATCTGTTACCCAACAGACAAAAGGCATCACCATTCGAAGATGATACATGTATTAATTTAATGATATCTATAAAGATATTAAGCTCTCTTTTCTGAAAATACAAGGTTATGCAAATAAACCTATCAATGAATAGGGATATCTACAATGGAAAGAAATATGAATACAGATTGAATGCTAAAGTCATTTATTATTAGAAATGTTTGTTTTGAAAATTTGATTATTTTGTTATGTTTAAGAAATGATTTTAATTGGTTTTGATTTAGTTGATTTGATTGTTAAGTTATTTTGATCATTTGATAAAATGGGTTTAATTTAGAGAATTTGATTATTTTTGAAATTATCTGTTTATTATGAAATTATCATTTTTAGGTCTTTATTTTGAAATTTCTTTGATTATTTGATCAATTCAAAAGAAATTATATAGTTATTTCAATCAATTTATAAAATTACTCTAATAGAAACTGATATCGAAACTGAATTATTAATTTGATCAATTTCTCACGATATAGTAAGAAATTGGTCTCTCACTTCAGTTCCTAAAATAATGAATCTGGAAAAACGAAGTGAGATAATAAAAAAACCAGATTCGTCATTTAGTTCCTTAATCTAAACAACAAACATGAACACATAAAATGAAATATAATGTAGTGTACTTATTTTAGACCTTTTAGTTATGTGAGATCAATGCTCATCAATTAATTTAGTTAAGCATATTGAGTGTAATTTCTAAATGACACGGTCTAAAATATTTACTCATAAACATTATCCTTATCTCTATTTACTTAACTTATTTTTCCTGCAGGAGCTCCTATTACAAAGTTATACAGTTATGGATCCAAAACTATTTGTAATTTATAAATCGAAGGGACGCAACATTTAGATAAGACAACAATATTACAGTCTAAAAATATTACAGCTCACATCACGTCTGCTCTCAACACTTGTCCCTCCGTTAATCCCTGATTTTTACAAATTTCTCTATACAAAGTTAACAACAAAAGAACTAAATCTAGTTTATTCTAATTACATCCTTTATGAGTCGAATTTAGGGTTCAGTTTCCTTTATCCTTGTTTTGTTGCACTTTGCACTAAAGCTCCGCCTCCAACGCTCTCGTTGACGTATTGGTCCATCCGTGATTCTTTTTCACATCCAAAATATGTCTGGAGTTGTTTGCAACATTCAATTAAAAATACTTTTCAGTCATTCTGATTAAACCTGAAAAACAAACGGCATTTGCGTAGAAAATGCATTTTTAGTTTTTGATAATAACTAAGGAGACGTGATATTATATCTCCCTAGTCTTTATCTATCAAAACATAAGGTCCAGATTCGGTCAGCAGGCGGTGCTCAAGTTATCACATTGCGTTTCCGAGGATAGAGTTTTTTTTATATACATTTAGGTCGCCAAGGCGCGTCGCAAACAAGTGTGGCAAAAAATTATAACTTACAAAACCTTTCATTTTTTGTTAACGATATTAACGAACTAAAATGTCATGCTCGTAGCAATTTATAGTTCTTTCGAGTGGTAGGAAGAGATCGATCTACATCATGTTGGCAACGAATTTCTAAGACGTTTTTAATGGTAGCCACATGTTGAAATGTTTGGCGATGTTTTTTTGAACTATAGATTTTTTTTTCCTTGTCGTGTATGACCTACGGTCTATTACAGCGTACGCGGCCGGAAGCAGCTGTATCGGCCGGCCTCGGCTCCTAACGAGGACCGCTTGATCTATATGCACCTTTAACCCTTTGGCTTTAATCGCGATCTATTTCGGTGTGTACTGTGGAGGGTTATCGCATACCTTTGGTAGAGAAGCAAAGCTCTTATTGTTGTCAATATTTTTATTTTAGTTTGATAAATTGTTTAAACCTTTCCTGAACAATTTCTCAGTGTTGAGGATTTCGGTGCGCTTCCACCTTCGGACTTATCGTCACTTAACATCAGGTGACACCTCAGCTTAAGGCCAAGCACTATCCCGTTGTGCATAAAAAATTCACAGATTTCGCAGATCCCGCAAGAATCGGAGCATTGAAAATGAATACAAAAATCAAATCAAAAGCAAAATCAAATCAAAAGCAAAATCAAATCAAAAGCAAAATCCTATAACTTTTCTAAGGTATACTAGGTAGGTACCATGGGCAACAGCGTCGCTTAACCACTGCTAAGGTTAAAATCGCTTGCACGCTGCGCCTGCTGTCACATACGTTTAGTTCGTGCAGGGGCAATACGCGCGCACACGAATTTTGTTGCAAACTGGTTAAGCGACGCTGTTGCCCATAGTACCTTTTTATTTTTACGATCGATTGTGACACTCGGCTGCGCCTCGTGTCACAAGTGCCCCTGACTGCTTCGACGCTAAAAATTAATAACCGATTCACAAAAATCAACTAATGCACTTCTCTTCTGCTTCCGCATCTTTCAATACCATTACCATGACGATCGGTCAATAATCATAGAAACTACATCACTTTTTATATACCGAAATACCCGTTTTTCTATAATTCCAAATCTAAAGGGACCACCTACAGGTCGCCATTATAAACCGATTTTCAAAAAAAAATCGCTATTTTGTAGCTAAACTACTACCCTAGGACCATTTTTTTTATTTTTTCTTAAATCGGTTTTTTTCTCGAAATATTTACAATTTAGTTAACAAACACCCCCCAAAAAACCCGATGTTTTCAAAATAAAAAAAAAAGTTACCAGCCGATTTTCAAAATTCAAACGTTCACACGTGTCTCAATAAATTCCTTAACTTTTGGTACAATTCCCATCTCGATCGTCCTAAAATCCTCGGAACTATGACCAAAAATACGTCTCAGGCGATTTGCATTTCATAACCATTTTCAATGGTAAAAACTTGGTAAAAACAAATGAAATGGGTCTAGTTAAAGTGTAATGCAACCAAACCTAAAATATCAAGACTAACAAAGGTTCTAAGTTGAAAAGTGTTTTAAGCAGGTAAGCCAGTCCCTATAATCTGAGTTCCTATAGCAATTAAATCTTATTTTGTGGGTTGATTTTAAACATTGTATTGATTTACTTACAATTTTGCACTATACTTTATAGGTACTACGTAGGATCCTACTAATATTATAAATGTGAAAGTTTGTGGGTTTGGATGTTTGTTCCTCAATCACGCAAAAACTACTAAACGGATTTGGTTGAAATTTGGCACACAGATAGAAGATAGCCTAGAATAAAACATAGAATACTTTTTATCCCGATGTTCCTACGGGAACGGGAACCACGCGGGTGAAACCGCGGGTGGCCACTACTTAGTTATAAAATTTGAGTTTCCTCAAAATGAATTTTGTATTCAAATAAGTACTTTTGAATAGGTTTAGAAATTAAGTGTTAGTAATATATTTCTGAATTCTAATGAAACAATCGATAAAAATTCTAAAGCAGCAATTTTAGACACAGTGACGATTTTTGAACAACATGAGTAACGGTTGTTTTCGATTGTTACAAATCGCTTGCCTGGTTACGTTGTTGTAGGAGGCCTACTATCGACTGCAGTTTTTTGTAGTTTTGAGTGTTTTCTACTCTAGGTGTCCAATATGATATAGCTGTTATATCTACAATTAAATCGTTTTGAAACCGTTAATATAAAATAAAACTGTTAACGTATCCATTTTATTGTATCAAAGCTGGTTGAAATGACCTTGTCACGCAAACGTGAATGTGGTTGCTCGTCTTAACAATGACATTTGACGGGATGAAAAGGTAGTGTTTCCTCTCCTATCCTGATTGCAAGTAAACAATAGGTCTCCAAAAATTGGCGTATAGTTTCACAATATGAAAATATAAACGAAAACAGCACGAACAACAACAGTAGGTCTTATCGCGAAACAATCAGTACGAAACGAATCAAACAAAAAGTAATGTTTAAAATACATACTCATTTTTCAATTGTTTGTAAAAAATGCGCTTCGGCTAAAGTTTGCTCATTGATAACCGTTTTTGAAACAGAAATACATTTTCATCCTGCCTGTATTTTTTCGGCATGCTCCACTACTGTTATACGTATTCATTGAATAAGGAAAAAGCATACCAGTAAGTTTCGTTTGAAAGAAGCTCAGTTTACGAGTGTGGGTAAATTTTACTGTAGAAATTCAGAATAAGCTTCGTAGCGTTCATTAATTATTCAATTATAATTCTCAAACCAATAAAAACAGATTATATCACAATATTTCGCATCCTATTCGTAGTCCTAGGTAGCGTCCAAGTTTGGACATAGGCCTCCTCAAAGTGAATGGAGGGGCCTCTTTTCTGCTTTTCCAATCTAGTCGGTCTGCACCACACGCATCCAGTGAATGCCAGCTTACTTCTGGATGTTGGGGGACGTCCTCTGCCGCAGGTGTTAGCTAGGGGTCACCGTTCCATGAATAAGTACATACTGAAAATAATACTTTATGAAAACTTACTGTTTTCTTTCTTACTTACTTATTTTTTACTTGTCGAATGAGGATTAGTGGCCACCTCTGGTGTGAGAGTTTATCAAGCCGCCTGTACGGCCTCTAACTTGGCTTAGCGACTGTTATCAGATGACAACAGCCGGGACCGACGGTTCAACGAAGCACGGAAGCGCTCAGTTGTAATGCCACTTTAACGGTCACCCATTTGCCACCTGACCGGACCGAGCGTTGTTTAACAAACGTGATCGAGTTCGATCTGTCTGTCAAGTTCCGCCATGAGCGCTTCAGTTCCGCCATGAACTTCCTTACTGTTGCTTTACATACACTACGCAGTGCAAATTGGAAACAAATCAAATATGCATCGCCCGACCAACCGTGAGATGGAATACGCACATTAGCGATATACAGATCTATTCCGAATCCACTAGCAGAATCGACAAGTTATTCCACTTTTTCGTCGAAATTCGATTTTGCGCTGCCGCAGCGGTTTTTTACAATATTCTGGCTGTTGGCTTTACAGAGAATATTAGATTCTTGCTTTATAGATGCGGAAAATTATTTTCCCTTAAGCTATATCTGAGGAGATTGTGCTTGAGATTAAGTATATATTTTCACTTAAATGCACCCTGCAAAGATAATATTTTTGCCAAATAACAAGTTGCAAGGTTAGCTTCTCTTCGTGGAATAATAAAAATGAAAAACTATTTTGGGATTTACACCATGTGCCTGTTTATTAGGTATATACAGGTTCATGGTGTAAATCCCGACATAATTTATTCTAATAACGCCAATAACCATGGAATTTAAAACAATATTAAAATAAATATCTATCTTTTATCAAGTTTTTGTTGTTTAACTTGTACACGTAAGTATAACGCTTGCATAAGAATTCGACTTGATACAAATTCATCAGAAGAGTTAAAGACATACTTTTAAATAAAATATCAAAACATTTATAACGGCAAGTCAAGAGAGGACACATTTAGTTACAACCGACTGCTCTCTTTTAGGAGTGCACTTACAGTGATTGTATTCTATTTGCTGCCTCTTGTAACTACACGATCTTTTATAAAAATACCGTAACTGGTTTTATTTACGAAGAACTATTTTTAGAGCACGTCTAGTCATGAATTTCATGTAAAAAGTATTAGGTCTTAAAATGGATGGTTGCGGTCAGATAAAGAGTTTACTACCAACTTTGTGAGTTCCTTTAATGTGATAAGTCTATTATATTTCGAAAATAACTATTACATTTCAAAATATAGCCATTTTTTAAAAGGTTTATCTAATAATATTATGCTATAATCACTATATTTATTTTATTCTGTCTTTCTATTTGTTGTTATAGCGGCACCAGAAATAATACAACATCTGAGAAAATTTCAACTGTCTAGTTATCACCGTTCATGATATACAAGCCTGATGACAGAGCGATAGACAGACAGACAGACAGCTGATTACCCGTTAGGTACGGAACTCTAAATTTTAATGAAACCACCAAAGAGATCGAATTAAAAATTAAATTATATATTTTTGGTAGCTATATTAATTTATAATTACACTAATTTAAACTTCAGGAACAGCTTCTGGCTCCACTTGCTTGGGCAGGTGATCACCTTCAGGTTGGTACGCACCGGTTCCATCACTCTTGTACTTAGTAGTGTAAATCTTGCCATCATCACCAACAAAAGTGTACTCTCCCTCGTACACTAGAACCTTGTCTTGTCCATCGGCAGTTGGGACTAGTCTACCCTTCTCCATGACGATAGTTCCTTCAGCTGTCACGTACTTTAGGGTGTACTGGCCGAGTTCGTCTCGGTCATCAATTTGTTCTATGGCGGGTTGTGAAGAGGCAGGTCTCTCTTCTGATGGGGAGGCTAAGACGACGAAGGCGCACGCGCAGAGAAGTATGATCTAGAAAAAAAAATTTCCTTTTTTTGCTAAAAATAAAAATATATAAGTACCTACTTAAATTAAAGCGTCATTTCATCAGCCATGGACAATGCTGCGGTTGTAAAAATGAAATAATTATTAAGTTGCAAATAGGATTACCAGATGACAGGAATTTTCCTGACAAGTCAGGAATTTAAGGCATCTGTCAGAAAAACGGAAAAACTGTAGTTATCAGGAATTTTTGATATCCCAAAAAGTGTAATATTTGTCAATCATTTTGATGAGAAAAAAGTATCAAACGTAAACTAAATGAAGAATGTAGATGAAGGTGACAAAATGTCAGGATATTTTCTGAAAAGTCAGGAAATCACATTTTTAAATCTGGTAACCCTAGTTGCAAACAATATGCTACTTTAGAACTTTTTAATCTTTCAAGCTAGAAGTTAAAGTCATAAAATAACATTTTCCATAATTTAGTAGATTGTTTGAATTAGTACATAATGTTAATCAGATTTACTTAATGCGAGCAAAATTCCAAGAATGTTCGTTTTAGTTTATCCAGAAATAAGATAATTTCAGAAGTATTATTAGTTGGTCCTAAGTATTAGGAATTAAGAATGATTTCTGTTTTTAATAAAACTTTGAATATACTTACAGTTTTCATTGTAAAATATTATTTATAAGATGCTGGATCAGTGTGCTTCTGAATACTTGTTAGTACCTTCTATAAAAATGCAATATTGTAGCGCGTTTTATATAATATGACATAATTGTATTTTCAATTAATAATTACATCTACTTAAAGCAAGTTTCGCAACTTATTTAATTAAATGCGATTTCGAATTTGTTAATAATTGACGGAATATTTTAGTATTTATTTTTAAACTGCTTAATTACAGCTGTATGGATTTTTCTGGAAAGGAGAGAAATTAAATTATTGTATTGATGGTAATGGAAAACATAAAATTAATATTCAAAACTAGACTTTGACAAAAGACTGGATAAGTGTAAGTCTGACTCGCTAACTACAAAATAACTGTCACTGTATTGTTATTTTAGGAGGATAACACAAAAGATAGAAAATACAGGATGATACTAGCGACCGACCGCGACTTTGTCCGCGTTTACCCTAGAGAACCTTTGACTAGGATAAAAAGTAGCCTATTAGTTAAACAGGTCCTAATCTGTCTACCAACTAACCAACCATATTTTCAGTCATAACTCATAACAAGAATTTTCACTTTGAAAAGTGTGACAAATATGTCACATCTAAAGCCACTTATCGACAAAGTTACAAAATTGAATCGAAATCACAAAATACGTCATTCGTGAAAGCACGTTTAATAAAATATTCATATAATATTATGTTAGGAAAACTAATAATTCACAAACATTATAAAAAACCGGCCAAGTGCGAGTCGGACTCGCGCACGAAGGGTTCCGTACCAAAAAACGACAAAAAATCACGTTTGTTGTATGGGAGCCCCCCTTAAATATTGATTTTATTCTGTTTTTAGTATTTGTTGTTATAGCGGCAACAGAAATACATCATCTGTAAAAATTTCAACTGTGTTACTATTGTTGTTGTTAATATAGAGCAAAAAACGGCAAAAAAAATCACGTTTGTTGTATAGGAGCCGCCCTTAAATAGTATTTGTTGTTATAGCGGCAATAGAAATACATCATCTGTGAAAATGTCAACTGTCTAGCTATCACGGTTCATGAGATACAGCCTGGTGACAAACAGACAGACAGACAGACAGACAGACAGACAGACAGACAGACAGACGGACAGCAGAGTCTTAGTAATAGGGTCCCGTTTTTACCCTTTGGGTACGGAACCCTAAAAAGGATGACGTTTATCATTTTAGATATCAATATCATAAAGGCTATTCCACAGTCTACTTTTAAAAATTGATTTTTCATAAACGAGGTTATTTTTAGGGTTCCGTACCCAAAGGGTAAAAACGGGACCCTCTTACTAAGCCTCCGCTGTCCGTCTGTCTGTCTGTCTGTCTGTCACCAGGCTGTATCTCATGAACCGTGATAGCTAGACAGTTGAAATTTTCACAGATGATGTATTTCTGTTGCCGCTATAACAACAAATACTAAAAACAGAATAAAATATCTATTTAGGGGGGGGGGGGGGTCCCATGCAACAAACGTGATTTTTTGCTGTTTTTTGGTACGGAACCCTTCGTGCGCGAGTCCGACTTGCACTTGGCCGGTTTTTTTTATTTTGTATTATCTAATTGATACTGTACGCAATTTAGTAAGCATTCAATTTAATACTCGTGAGTGGATTATATTTAGTTAAAAAATAAGCATCCAATTTGACTGAAAACTTTTTGAATTATTTATTACGGAGTTTAAGATTGAATTTTAAATTACTTAAAGAATAAAGAATCTAAATAAACAAGGTTATTTTTACGATATACGAAACCTGAAGACTGTTTGTTCAGAATCAGTAATTTTATTTTATTTATTTGGGATAACAAACAGTTGACACAATTAATACTTTTTATAAATTATTACAGTGTTGCAGCGTAGCCCGCTTTGTTCGGACGTTCGCTACTTGTTATTGTGCGACGCGTTATCAAATCGAAACCGGTTTGCCGCTCGGCGCGGCGGGCCTGCCTAGCGCGGCTCGGGCCGACGTTTACGGTTAGCAATGAGCAATAATGATGTTATTCAAGATGCAGATGGCGATTATTTGAACATATGTATAGATGGAGTACCGGAATTAAGGGAAACGGAGAATGAGGACCACACACAATTTAGTAGTGAAAGTATGGAGGATGTAAGGGATAGTTATAATACAAATACAAGACCAGAAAAAAGAACACGTAATTTAGACGATGAAGAAATTTGGACACATGTAACAAGGAGCGGTAAAAGAAGGGTAAGGGAAGGATTAAACTCGGCCAGGGAAATAAGTGAAAATAAAATAGAAGTATGTATTACTTGCAAGGATATTTTACCGAAACAATTTGCGTTAGCGCGATTACTTAAAGCTGAAAATATTAAAGATATTGTTAGGTTTTGCCATTTATAACACTAGTTTTTGGCGTTTTCGCTATTTTTAACGATAACGTTAACGCTATTTTCCGAATATGAGTTATTTATTCTACTGGCAATAATTTATTGTTGGCAACACTAGAGCTATATAAGTAGAGAGTTACGGTAGAATCGGATTTCATTCTGTTCCAACCGTCGACGCAGCAATTTGAAAAGTGAAACTACTGTGTAAAATGTACGACAGAGTCTTAGTTCTGTGAAAGTAAAGGATGTTAAAGGTATTTATGTGTTCTTATTTTATTATAAGTGTTCTTTAGAAGGATAACCCTACAATTCAGAAGTGGTAACCAATATTGAACGCAGTAAAAACAAAATTGTCATTGCATGTGGCCAAGGCTCTTCGGCCGTGCTTTAACATACTTTACACTCATCTCATGGCACGTGGCCGAGGCAACTCTTCGGTCGTGCTATCATACTGCACATTCATTGCACGTGGTCGAGGCAACACTTCGGTCGTGCTTACACACTTTACACTCATTGCACGTGGCCGGGGCTACTCTCCGGTCGTGCTTACATACTTCACATTCACCGCACGTGGCCGAGGCAACCCTTCGGCCGTGCAACATTTTTCACTCGCAAACAATACTCTGATTGATCTACACCAGCCCCTAGCGCTGCTCGCTAATGCTTGGTCAGGGCTACTCTCTGATAGCATTGGTGGGTAGGGTAATGAAAGCGCTGCTCGCTAATCCTTGGTCGGGGCTACTCCCCGATAGAATTGGCGGATAGTGCGATAAATGATTTGATCCTACTCACTTCACACTCATTGCACTTGGTCGAGGCTACACTTCGACAGTGCATACTTCACACTCTGTTCTACACCACCCTCAAACGCTGCTCGTTAATGCTTGGTCAGGGCCACTCCCTGATAGCATTGGTGGGTAGGGTAATGAAAGCGCTGCTCGCTAATCCTTGGTCGGGGCTACTCCCCGACAGAATTGGCGGGTAGGGTAATAAAGGCACTGCGCTGGTACTTGGTCGGGGCCACTCCTCGATAGAATTGGCGTGTAGTGCGATAAATGATTTGATCCTGCTGTATTTAATCGTGAAAATCGTGAATTACTATCACTCACGTTGCATGATAAAAAAAAAATGGGTTTCCTTTGTTCTAATTTTGTAGTATCCAGTTTCCATTGGAAAACTGTTAATTTATTATCAGTCAATATGAAATTTTCTCCATAATTGAAGTTAAAGTTCAAAGTCATTCCCAAATATTCCAGTAAATTTTGTGTTTGAGATAAAACAAAGCTAAATTGATACGTAGGTACTCATGGCTTTATTTCTTCTAAAATTTGCATTATTTTCTGTTTAATACTCATTGGAACGAGACTAACTACCCACAAGCTGCGGCAGCGTGTCGAAACGAAGTCGAGGATGAAGAAGATGAAGGTGAAGAAACAAGATCGAGGATGGAATGCTGAGGTATCCTCTTCAAATAGGTTAAAGGTCAGAAGTAACATTGCATCTTACTATTTTATGAGTTATGAGATTGAAAGTAACCCTACTTTATACAAATGTTTAATAATTTTGATAATTCATTAAAAGGGAATGGTTCAGTTTATACGGGGGCTTTGCGTGAACATTTAATATAATTAAGGTAATTAGTAAAGTTGCCCCAAAACAAAAAACAAAAAAGGTACTACTCTTAGAATAGAATAGAATTTATTTGCATTTGATTAGGGTACACTGGAGGTCTTATAGTACTTATTTAAAGATCTGCCTATTCAACCATTAACATGCAAATATTATCTTAAAATTAACAAGTATACTACATTCTTTCTTTAACATTTAACATTGCGGATATCGCGACTTATTAGTAATAGAAGTTAATTTGAATTTTTTTCTCTTTTCCCTTTCCTAAAGTGCTTCATTGTTACTGAATTTGAATTTCTCTCTAAACTGAGAGTATAATTATTTTATTAAAATGGTGACATAGTTTGATTTACGCTTTATGCTAAGCCAGGGCAACTCTGATAACTCTTGACGAATATTTTAATTTTGCCACATAAATGCCTATAAAAGTACGTACATATATGAATATTTATTTAATATGCCGTGTTTTACGTAAGCTAACATAGATGTGTATACAGGGAGATGCTGGGGTTGGTTACTTGCGCGTAGCGCTTGGTCAGGGTGACTTTCTGGTAGCGTGGTGCGCAAGTTACTGAATGAGTCTCTTGGGCGCAGCCACGACCGTGGCCAGGGCTTACTCCTTACCCTTGGTAGCATTCGACAGGCTAATTCGTGCCAAATGATGATAACGCTAGATCAAAGTTTCTTTGAAGCATTATGTTTTGAGTTTCTATTCTCCTCTCCATCACTGTAATAAGTCCAAGGTTAAGGTCCTAACGCTATTTGGTACCTATTCTGTACAATGGTTTTTATTTTATTTTATTTTATTTGGGAAATTAACAGACAAATAACTAAGTATGGTTTCAATCATGTTAACGCATAGATACAGGGTACGGTTAAGTGTCTAACGTTGAAACGGTCGGACACAGTGAAACATTGCCATATTTTTGAATCGCGATGCTGTCTGATAGTGTACAGATTATTTTTTTCAGTTGTATTTGATTTCTCAGTTAAATACTATAAATAAATCCCTTTTTCTCCGTATGACATTGCATTGTATTGTACATATATGATGGATTTATGAGGACTAGATCACCTATTAAATTATTCGATTTTGAACGATATGTTTGAGGTGTCCTCGGAGGTCACCCCGGTGTCCAACAATGACAGCTCAAGGGTGGACACAATGAAACACTGTTTAGTTTAGTTTTATATTTAACTTTGTTTAGTGTAACCATGTCATGTGGTTTATCAAGTGGTTTATTCATTAGTTATGATTTCACACAAATTTAGTGAATATTTATACCTAAACATTAAAAAAAAAACGGTACATAATAATTGTCTATTAATAAAATGTTATTAAGGTGGCGCTGGTTTTATGAGTAAATATTGATTGTAATTCATTATAACCTATTTATAGGTATGACTATGATTTAAAAAAAAGTCCTCAATCGTTAAGTAACAAAATAATCGTACCTAAGACAAATCAAAAGTCTGAATAAAGTGTAATACTCTGCACAGAACCTTTATTGATTACAATTTAACGGATTTTATCATTTACATGTTCCAATAACCACACTAAATACACTTAAGACAATATTAATAACAGTGTTTCATTGTTGGACACAGGGTGTTACATTGTGTACACCTAGGTGAACACAATTCAACAAATTTTTTTTTTTTTAAAACGGTCTTCTTATTGGTTATCTACATATATATTTATTAGTGAAATTATAAATGCTATATTATACCTAATTAAGTAGACTCCTTTCATGTTAATGAAATCCTTGTCTTCAAAAATGAGAGAAATATGAGACTCAGAATTTTTGGTGTTTCATAGTTGCTCACTGCACCCTAACTAATTTGAAGTAATCAATGGTAGATAATACACCATGTTTGTGTCACATTATGTGACATGTGACTAGGTATAAATTAGTATTTTATATAAAATAATTTACATCTTTGATACATTGAACATTTTTGACGAGCATACAAGTTGATCATGATCAGTGATTGATAACAAATCACAAGTTTAATAGTGGGAGGACGGGATTTCCTAGGCGCTGTGCTGGCTGCCAGGATTTGCCGCCGTATCTACTGCTTTATGCACTAGCTGTTAGGTTAGGTTAAAAGAACTTTATTCTCATAAATACATCAACATTGTCACTTACATGAGAACATTATAATTAAAAGTAAAAACGTGTGTGATCGCAAAAGCAAGGCGGATTAGGTAGGTACATTAATTATTGTCCGCTGGTATGCATACAAATACAGGGCCTACCAAATTATTCATGTGAATAAGAAAAGAATAATAAGAAATATTTATTCTGCAAGTAACATGGTACCTACACATACATAAAGATCTTAAAATAAGTAATATCCGCTACACGACACCAGTTTCAGGCAAGCAGAATGAAGGGAGATTTAAGCACATGTCATTCATATTAAAATTAATCATTTCGGAAGTCTAATTCTAAGTTACAAAGTTATTAAGTACCTACATGATGACAAGAGATTTTAATGTCATAAGATAAAATAATAAAAATAACAAATAGTCAATAATTAACATGTCAAATTATTATGCATTTTTACATTCAAAATATTCCCTAATTGAATAAAAACACTTTTTAACCTTTTTATAGCTTTTGGTATTATGATTATATACTAATGATGACATCGTTTTGCGACTTAACTGGGTTCTACGTGAGTACATACTAATAGACAGTCCAAACAAATGAGGATGTTTATTAAAAAAATAAAACTGCCTTCCTCCCAGATATACGGACAAGTCGGCGGTAATATGCTAAGGCTGAGTTGCACCACCTAACTCGATATCAAGCTTGTTAAAGTACCTACCAGTTAAGCACAAGTTAGCCAAAAAAAAAGGTTGCCAGCCAGCATGATGCCCTTTGACATGTTTGACGTCACAATAGGTGCCATTATCATTTGACGATAACCGTAACTTTGAAAGCGTTTTGGTGCAACTCACACTAAGCTTTTTAAAATAATGGTCTGCAACTATCAAGTGGTCTTGCTTGATCTTATATTTCACATTATTGACATTAGTATTTCATGTTCGAGAATTAATGTTTCACACTATTGTAATTATACTTATACAGTCAGTTATATGATTTAATCTTAAATGATTTTATATTAAGTACTTAGTCACTCGGTGGCTCATTATACAACATTACACATACACATGAAGATGTTTAGTAAGTGGTAACAAATCAAGTTCCTTGAATAACTGATCAGAGTCGCGGGTAAATTTACTTGTTATTGTTAACATAATTAGGCCTACGGAGGAAGGTATCTTTCGGGTATTGACAGAAACTAGGCATTGCCAAGACCATGGCTTGGTTCCGTAGTTGAATTAAATTAAAAGTTGAAGTAACTAAGTGTTAACTGGATCTTAACACTGAATATAAATAAATGTATGTCCACAGTTCTGTTTACTTTAGCATTGGGGAAAGTTTGGTTCACTATAGGGTTATGATAGTAGGATTTACACATATAAGGTTTCATTTGATAATGTATTGAAAGTTTTTATTTCATAGTCTTAAGATAATACTTGAAAGGGGTTGCTGTCGCTTTTGTGTTTAATTTCAGAAGACTTGTGTGCTGCTTGATGGCGCTGACCGATGGCTTCTGGAAGGCGCTGACCGATGGCTTTTGGGTGGCGCTGAGTGCTGACGGATGACTTCTGGATGGCACTGACCGATGGCTTGGATAGTGCTGACTGAAGTTTCTGGATGGTGCCGATGGATGGCGCCGACAAGTGGCCTCTGGATGGGGCCACTGATGGCTCCTCGATGTCACTGATGGATGGTTTTTGGATATAGGTTATGGCGATGGCCTTTTTGATTTAGTCCTCCCGTGATCACGGCCCCCGAAAGGGTGTCGAGGCGTCGGGAAATCAGTGAGTTAAAACATCCATTGTATCGATAATTGTATTATTGCAAATGGTTCCTATTTAATGATTGATATTAATTATTACAAGAGTATTAGGTTTAGGAAATCTTTAAGTGCAAATAAGCCCTAACTAATGTTTCTATGTTTATGGTATTTATGATGCTGATGATGTTTGAATATGCAAATAGAAGTGATTAGCTTATATGGAATGAGTGTGAATGAGATTTCAGACTGATACACCCTCATGACAAGTATGGAGGTGATATGAGTTGATCTCATTCATAAATAGATTATAGCTTATGTACTTTCATGAGATAAAAATCCTGGAGGTACATCAGTGAATGAGATTTTAGACTGATACACTTTCATGACAAGTATGGAGGTGATATGAGTTGATCTCATTCATAAATAGATTATAGCTTATGTACTTTCATGAGATAGAAATCTTGGAGATACATCAGTGAATGAGATTTCAGACTGATACACCCTCATGAGAAGTATGGAGGTGATATGAGTTGATCTCATTTATAAATAGATTTTAGCTTATGTACTTTTATGAGATAGAAATCTTAGAGGTACATCAGTGAATGAGATTTCAGACTGATACACCCTCATGAGAAGTATGGAGGTGATATGAGTTGATCTCATTTATAAATAGATTTTAGCTTATGTACTTTTATGAGATAGAAATCTTAGAGGTACATCAGTGAATGAGATTTCAGACTGATACACCCTCATGAGAAGTATGGAGGTGATATGAGTTGATCTCATTTATAAATAGATTTTAGCTTATGTACTTTTATGAGATAGAAATCTTAGAGGTACATCAGTGAATGAGATTTCAGACTGATACACCCTCATAAGAAGTTTGGAGGTGATATGAGTTGATCTCATTCATAAATAGATTACAGCTTATGTATCACGAGAAAAGGAATCTTTGTGGTACATGAGTGAATGAGATTTTAGATTGATATATCCTTATACCATCGAGATAAAATATAGGTCGATCTGCATTCATAAATAAATAATTAATTTGATTTAATTAAATTGCTCATAACAGTATATCTTAACAATGTAACTTTTAATTTGATATTGTTACCTTTAAAATATATTTCATAATTTTAGGATAAAATTGCAATAAAACTGTCATGTCTAAATATGTATTTGCCTCTGCCTCTGTGGCTACTTCTAAACTAAGATTGTAAATAATTGTAATTTTGAGGCAATAAACCATTTCTATTCTATTCTATTTGGAGGTTGTCTCGAGGTTGGAACAAGTCGGCCGATTGTTAGGTACGACATCCTGGTCGCGTGCAATGGAGAGGTCGCGTGCATGGGGACATGCACGAGGTCAGGATGGTCGATTGTTAGGTTTTGCCATTTATAACACTAGTTTTTGGCGTTTTCGCTATTTTTAACGATAACGTTAACGCTATTTTCCGAATATGAGTTATTTATTCTACTGGCAATAATTTATTGTTGGCAACACTAGAGCTATATAAGTAGAGAGTTACGGTAGAATCGGATTTCATTCTGTTCCAACCGTCGACGCAGCAATTTGAAAAGTGAAACTACTGTGTAAAATGTACGACAGAGTCTTAGTTCTGTGAAAGTAAAGGATGTTAAAGGTATTTATGTGTTCTTATTTTATTATAAGTGTTCTTTAGAAGGATAACCCTACAATATATCCCGAGTGAAATATGTTAATCCATATAAAGTGTTAATTACGCTTGATAGCGAGGAAAATGCAAGTCAACTGTGTCTTAATAATACGTTTAAAGATAAGGGATGGAAGTGTCAAAAGACACTCGAAGTGGGATTATCGTATGGGGTGTTAAGAGACTGTGAAGTAGATCTAGAAGACAAAGATATTTTAGAGAGCTTATCCTCGCCTATAGCTGACATAATCTCAATTAAAAGACTGAACTATAGAGATGCGGAAGGAAAATGGGCACCTAGTGAATGCATTAGAATTTGCTTCAAGGGATCGATATTACCTGCTTTTGTATACATTCATGGGATCAAAACTAAAGTCGATCAATTCAAATTTCCTGTGACACAATGCTCTAAGTGTTGGCGCTTTGGACATTCTGGAAAGCTTTGTCCCGCCCGTAAACTGACTTGTCCTAAATGCAGCGATAACCACGCTAACTGTGAATCACGTGTGTATAAATGTGCAAATTGTGGAGGGCAGCACATGGCCCTTTTCAAAGGTTGTCCAATTTATTTAAAAGAAAAAAAAATAAGGGAGATTATGTCAGAATTTAATTGCAGATATAAAATGGCAATTAATATGTATGTTCAATCTTCTCCACATACTTCACCGATAAGGGAGACACCAAATACACAAAGAGTAAATGTATCAAATACATCTCACGTTAATCAAATAATCACGTATGCGGATGTGGTAAATACACCTTCTCCAGCGCAAGTACCCTCTGTAAGTAGTAAAGCACAGAATAAAAAGCAATCTAGAAACTTAGACCAGAATCACCAAAAAACTACGAGTAATAATGAACGTGAATGGGAAAACATGTCTTTGGCGGCCGAGTCTACAGCCTCAGACACACATGTAACAAACGGTTGCGACACAAGGGGAAAAAACAAAAATGACAACCTTATACTACGACTAAAAGAAATTATATTCATGAAGAAATACGACTTAGAGACTAAAATCAAGAAAGTCTTGCAGATACTCGGAGAGTGGTTTTTATCTTATATTTTGAAAAATATACAAGAATTGTCAATTTTTAAGAAAATCTTTGATGGATAGTACAACCAAAAACATTAAATTAAATATCGCACAGTGGAATGCACAAAGTTTAAAGCCAAAATTAATCGAATTTGAACAGTTATTATCTCAAGAAAAAATTCATATCGTAGCGTTAAGTGAAACTTGGATGGAACCCGATAGTGCTCTGCGGGTGAACGGTTACAACATTTATAGGACAGATAGGGATGATGGGTATGGTGGTGTGGCAATTTTAATTCATCAATCTATACAGTCACAAATTGTTCAGGTACAAAACGTTATTAGCGGAATAGAGATTATTAATGTTAAGCTATTTAATTGTGAACACGTTGAAAACATAATTTCGGTATACTGTCCCTCGACAGTACACACCACACAGCGAGATTGGGATTGTGTATTTAATTTAGGCTCTAGAAAAACCCTATTACTAGGAGATTTTAATGCGCATCACTCAAATTGGTCACACAAAACAGATTCAAGAGGTACGCAGATTTATGACTCGTTAATTGACCATGATCTTATTACTCTAAATGACGGTACCCCAACTCGTATTAAACTAGTCAACGGCATTCTTCAAAAGTCATCGCCTGATATATCTATGATCTCGTCTGATTTGGCTACCAAAATCAATTGGAAAGTAACTAATGAGTCTTTTGGAAGTGACCATCTTATTATAAAAATGAGTACAACTATAGAACCGGTGAGACAATCTATTATAAAAAGAAATTTTAAAAAAGCCGATTGGGACTCTTACGCGATAGATATTGAGACGCAATTCAACAATTGTTACCTGCCAGAAGATCACCAAAATGCATATGATATGTTTATAGATGTAGTAATTAAAGCAGCTGAAAAAAACATACCTAATATTAAAATAAACCTGAACCCTACCAATAATTTTTCACCCAAGCCATACTGGAATGCAAATTTATCAAAATCTGTAGCAGAACGGCGATTGGCGCTAGCTGAATTTAGGCGAAACCCGAGCCCTACCAACTTAGAAACGCTCCAAAATAAGATTAGGGAAGCTCAAAAACTTTTGCGAAACGCCAAAAGCGACAATTGGCGCAAATTTTGCAGTTCTATTGATCAGGATATGTCTTGTGGTGATCTATGGCGAAAAATGCAGTGGTTAAAGGGACGTCGATTTCAAGATATTCGTATTGATGTAGATAAAGCCAGCAATCTGCTGCATAGCCTAACTCCTGACTCCGCATCTCCGTGTACACCTGCCTTTTATTCCAATAATAATCAGTTAGAAGACACTATTACGCTTGATGAATTTGAGAAATGTATAAAATCAAAAGATACTTCCCCGGGCTTAGACAACATATCGTATTCCATGATTAAAAAACTTCCCAACATTGGTAAACAAATTTTGCTAAAGCTTTACAATAGATTTTTATCTGCTGGTTTTGTGCCTTCCCAGTGGCGTGACGTGTCTGTAGTTCCGATACCAAAACCTGGTCGCGAACCGGGTTCACCATCATCCCTGCGCCCTATTTCACTAATGTCTTGTGTATGTAAAATCTTCCATCATATTTTAAACAAGAGAGTGGAATGGTATGTAGAGAAAAACTGTCTGTTAACCGAAAACACTGTAGGGTTTAGGAAACAGAGATCATGTTTAGATAGCCTTAGTCGCCTAGTTTCATCAATACAAATTGGTTTTTGTGATAATAAAGCAACCATTGGTTGTTTCCTTGATATTAATAATGCCTATAATAATATTGATGTCAGCGTTCTTTTAACTAAATTAGATAGTCTTGGTATCGGATCTAAAATTTGTAAATATTTGTGGAATTTTTTAAGTTCACGATTCCTTAAGATGCGTGTTGGAAATAACATTTTATGTAGAACAACTGGACGAGGACTGGCACAAGGCGATCCATTGTCTCCTTTATTATTTAATATCGCCACTTTGGAAGTGTGTTCTAAAATATGCAACGTTAATATTTCACAATATGCTGACGATTTTGTTCTTTATTGTTCAGTGACAAATATTCCGGAAGCTAGAATTAGTTTACAATCTGCTCTAGATATTTTTTCAAAGATTCTATTTGAAATTGGCTTAGAATTTTCACCCGAAAAATGTAAAGTTTGCGTGTTTCAAAAAGGTTTTAAGAGGATGTCAGTGGATCTCAACATCGATAATCGTAATATTCAGTCAGTAGACAATGTAAAATATTTGGGCATGTGGTTGGATAGGTCGCTGAGATGGACGAAACATATAAATGAACTATTAGTTAAAGTTATGAAATATTTAAATGTTTTTAAAGTTTTGGCAGGGTCCGGTTGGGGTGTTCACCCAAAACATTTAAGAAGGCTATACATGGCTACTATAAGGAGTCGTATAGATTACGGGAGCTTTTTGTATGATTCATGTTGTAATACGCATTTGGGCAAATTAGACAAAGTCCAAAATCAGGCACTACGTGTTATCGGCGGCTTTATAAAGAGTACCCCTATTTATGCTATGGAGAGCGAAATGTGCATCTATCCATTATGTTTACGAAGGTGGTATTTAGGCGCGAAATTTTGGTTAAAATCCAAATCATTTTCGGACAACCCTACTATTAGTCTATTAAATACATTTAGTGATCATTGTCATTCTAAGTTATGGAAAAGGAAAAATCCAGTTTTGGTACCAATACATAATTATTTAAAACTAAAACCTATTAGTAGCAGTAGTCAATTGGAAATGTTCTCATTAGATACTTGGGTGAATAATATTAATTTAGGTAATATAGTAAAGGACAAAATTCCAGCAATTGAAAAACCGAAACGTATTTATAACACAAATGAGCTTAAGTGCTTGTGCGTGGAATATCTTAACAGAAACTATAATATTTTTTGGCCGATATATACTGATGGCTCCAAACAGAGTGACGGGATAGGAGCAGCATTCTTAGATACTAATACTTCATGTTCAATGAAACTTCGAATTGATGCGGATATTTCTATAATGCACGCCGAACTCATAGCGATTGCAGAAGCGCTTTCATATATAAATACTTTAGATTATGATAAATATGTTATTCTAACCGATTCCAAAAGTGCATTACAACATTTGGCTCGATGTACCTCGACAAATCGAGGTCTACCGATTGCCTATGACATTTTGAAAAATATTCGTCATCTCACTACCCACAATAAACTAATAATGCTGCAGTGGATCCCGTCCCACATTGGACTTGCGGGTAATGAAGACGCCGATACATTGGCTAGACAGGCTTGCACAGACGGCATACCTTTCTCTATCGATCCTTACCATTCTGAGTACATGCATTCTGTCAAGCTACGGTGCTATGAATTGTGGAAAGAATACTTTGATAAGAGATCGATGGAAAAGGGTATCTGGTACAAAACCATCCAACCACATCCGTTATGTTCCCCCTGGATTGATTGCTCCCTCAGTAGGAATATTATAGTCTTGGCATTACGACTTCGCTCTGGTCACATTCCTCTGAACAAGTTCGCATTTATGATGAGAAAGGTTCTATCTCCAAATTGTGAAAGGTGCGGTGTTCCTGAAGATGCATATCATGTAATGGTGGAATGTGCCCGGAATGAAGTCATAAGAAAATTGTATTTTGGCGATAAACTAAGAATGATTGGCTACTGTAATCTAATTCTGGCTTCACCTTTATCAGACAGTGCCAAAAATTTGTTTAAAATTGTTCAAAATTGTTATGAAAATAGAATATAAAATATGTTTTGTTATGTAGTCTTAAGAAAACGTAATTGAGCGACATGTTCACTCAGTGATCAAGCTCATTAAATAAAGATTAAAAAAAAAAAAAAAAAAAAAATATTACATTTCCAATATTAACAATCGTGCAACCCACACCGCTATCCACGGATTAGGTAAATAAATGGATTGCAATATTTTTTATATCATATTATATTTTGACATGTTATTTATTTATTTACAAAACCATAATTATCTCTCACCCTACTTACGACCGACGGGACAATTAAAAAGCTTGTAACTTCGTGAGTTTTTAAGGTATTATCATTATCATTTTTTTATAGTGATTTTGAAAATGAAAATATATTACCTGTGTTTCGGCTTTCGTATACCTATACACAAAATAATGTTGTAGAAATAAAAAAACTGATAATAGACAAAAATCTGATTAAAGCGCTAGTAATATAGTAAGTCTATGGATTTAAGTCACAATAACAAGATTTTCTCACCTCTCCTAGCTAAAAGCATTAAATTAAATTAATTCACAACAACCTCATACAATTCGTCTTCTGACCATTTCTCTAGAAATAACAAATAGATCTATTCAGTCGGAGGCGATGCATCGGCCATTGCGGTAGGCCAATACTAATGGTAGTTATAAAGTAAGCTATGTTAGGCAGGGAGCAGACAAGGCAGTATGTATTTATTCCTTAGTAAATTATAAATATTAATACATAAATATGGGTTTGTGTTATGGCAAGCTATTAATATTATGTAGAGCTTCCGCCCGCCACTTCGTCCCAAGGATATTCGGAAAAATACTCCCTAGGGAACCTTTGCCCGGGATAAAAGAATTCTGTTTTAATTCAGACTATAATATAAACTATATGTTTTCCTTTCATCCAAATCCTTTCAACAGGTTTTGCGTAATTGAGTAACAAACATTCAAATATCTTAATATCCACATTCACATTTTATACTATATTTAGTAATATAATATGCGTACCTATTTGTAGTTCTACTGGAATACAAAATGCATGTATGCACTGATTACTTATTCGTGACTTTAATTATTTAAGCTTATGGCACGTTAAGTTGTGAGGTGCATTTTAGTAAGAAAAGTTTCATTGACACTATATTATAATACAATAACTGTAAAAAAAATTTGTCGGTCTGTTCGTTCGTTTGTTACGTTTTTTACGACAAAAACGCTAAAAATTATTAAGGAATTCAGAAAAACGGTAAGAATAGACCTTGAAAAAGGTCTTAAGGCCTGCTCATATCTGAGCGGTATCATGTACCGGTAATGGCGGTAACGATATCCCAATGGGTATGCGGATAACGCGCTGTTCAAACCATAGCGGAATTTTACCGCTTCCGACTGACGCGCGATACGAGCACTTCGGGCGGGCGGCGCGGGGTGTGTCCGCGGGGGTAGTAAAAGTTTCGCCAAATACGTGGTATGTTTAAAGATTTGCCGTTGCCGGGAATATCCCAAAATATCTCCGGGAATATTCCCAATATTTCCGGGAATATTCCCACCTGGCACATCTCTAGGTATGTATCGCGTACTCATTTGGTATACGGTGCCGGTTTCGCGACAGGTGCAAAAAAGTCCATACAAATTACCGCGCGGGAAAACTCCTTTACTATAGATGCCATACGGATAAGATCACGGGCAAACTATTGTTTAAGGTAGGTATTTTTATTTGTCTACAATACAATTTATAGTTTTGCGTTTGATGTGTTACTCGCCTTATTACGACATCTAACCCACTGAAACTAAATCCTAATGAAACGTGGAACAATTGTGGCTAGTTGTGTCGGATAACTATGTACACTACACCTAAAACATAAATTTATTTAAAATAGGTTACAGTACCTAGTTAGCTAGTTTTCAATAGACATCAATAGCCTCGTATATGTATGTATACTTGTACAAACAGCTGCACACATTGGGTTATCTAAATCAGGGGCCAATAGGGAACATGCATCAATTTTTTTTTGTATCAAAATCAATAGTATAATTCGTGAGAAAATCAACTGTAATATTAAAACTTTTTCTTGCGTTTTTCTCGTGACATAGTTACTTGAAGTTAACACGCAGCAGCACCCGCCGAAAACGCTCTATACAAAACGGTCAACATTTGTGACGTCACTCATGTCACGTTCCAGGCGCATTAGTATGGAGTTAGCCAAAGATTTTCAAATATCTCCCTAAATATTGCGTTTAAGTACATATGTGTCATATAAAATATTATTTCTTATTCGATATTCTATCCGACTGTTAAGTGCATTATATCCGAAAATGAGAAAAAAATATCGTTATTTTCCCCTGTGTGATAAAACTAAAATAATGCTTTTTTATATATTTTTCTGGTCCACCATGTTTTTATACGTGGCCGCAGCGATCAAGCTCAAATTTATCAAAATCGGTGACTTATGAATATTCCCTATTGTCTTATTTAAAAATCTATCGCTTTCATTTGACAGATGGATGTGACACATTGCTGCATTTCTTTGGAATTTTTTTATTTGTGCCAAAAAGAAGGATCAATGTTCTGTCAAATGAAAGCGATTGCAACAGATAGACAATTAGTAGGCAGATTTTGACAGTTGAGTGTCGAATGAACGCTATATCAACGATATTAACATATTTGGTGGTCATAATAGCCCTTTTGTAGTAGCTGTATAAACTTTAACAAATTAAGGCAATAGTTCGAGAACCTTTACTTCGATTTTGCCCCCATGGGGAAAAATTGAAATACACAGGGTGTCCCAAAACTTTGCCACACGAAGGGAAAGTACTTACCTTAAATATTGAAGGTAGAAAAGTTTACTGAAAGAAGACTTCATTTTGATTTTAAAAATAATTTGAACTGCATTCAAAGATTTTTTGAAAATCACCTGCCTTAACCAGGAATCAAACCCACCAAATATGAAAAAAGAAATATTTTTAAGATACCAATCGAAAGGGTACTCATATGTTTTTTTTTAAGTAACACAGTATCTTAAACAATAGAAAGACCATGTACATTTCAATTTTAATTAAAAAGTATTGTATCAATTTGTATCGTATGCGTTTCTTTATCTTTGAATGAAAATCCATTCCTTTTAAAAAATTAAATTAAGTCTTCGTTCAGTAAAATATCCTAATTAATAATATAATAATAATAGTATTCTTCAATATTTAAGATATTTTCCCTCCGCGTGCAGTTTTGGGACATAAATAGAGAAACTTGATGTACTTTATCTTGGTTGTTTTTAAGTATTTTGCCACTAAAGTCGGTGCTATAAGTTTTCAGAGATAATCGATAACGTCATCCTTTCCTCTTCCTTCTGTAAAATTTTCCTGATAAAATATCATTGAATACTTACTTTTTGCTCTTTTTGCTATTTCTACAAGAAAATTCCGCTCATGCGGAAAAGTTAAGGCAATCAAAAGCTTTGTTACATTGAATAGTTAAGGCAATCAAAAGCTTTGTTACATTGAATAGTTAAGGCAATCAAAAGCTTTGTTACATTGAATAGTTAAAGCAATCAAAAGCTTTGTTACATTGAATAGTTAAGGCAATCAAAAGCTTTGTTACATTGAATAGTTAAAGCAATCAAAAGCTTTGTTACATTGAATAGTTAAGGCAATCAAAAGCTTTGTTACATTGAATAGTTAAAGCAATCAAAAGCTTTGTTACATTGAATAGTTAAGGCAATCAAAAGCTTTGTTACATTGAATAGTTAAGGCAATCAAAAGCTTTGTTACATTGAATAGTTAAGGCAATCAAAAGCTTTGTTACATTGAATAGTTAAGGCAATCAAAAGCTTTGTTACATTGAATAGTTAAAGCAATCAAAAGCTTTGTTACATTGAATAGTTAAGGCAATCAAAAGCTTTGTTACATTGAATAGTTAAAGCAATCAAAAGCTTTGTTACATTGAATAGTTAAGGCAATCAAAAGCTTTGTTACATTGAATAGTTAAAGCAATCAAAAGCTTTGTTACATTGAATAGTTAAGGCAATCAAAAGCTTTGTTACATTGAATAGTTAAGGCAATCAAAAGCTTTGTTACATTGAATAAACGCATTGTATAGAAAGCAAGTGAGATATTTTTGTTTACAATTTTCATTTTGTCCATTTAGGGTTATATTCCTTGAATAAATTGTTTATTTTTAAATAATAAGAAGTACTTACCAATAATATATTACTAGCGACTCGCCTAAGCTTTGCTTCGGTGTAGTGTGGAATTTGATACCATTGATTTTTAGGCAGTCAGTGTGATCAGAAAGGGTATTATAAATATAAACCTTTCTCTTAAATCACTCTATCTATTAAAAAAAACTGCATCAAATAGGGACAGACAGCGGGAAGCGACTTTGTTAATACTATGTAGTTGTTATTAAATCCATAAATATTATTTAACTATAAAATGTTTGTTCATTGCTTTCTGTATGAGTTTATTAAAACTTCCGTTACTTTATGATCATGACAAGGATCAAGATCCTAATTTTAAATCCACATTTTCCTGTAACGTCACATAAATCATAATTGTACTCGTAAGTAACTTATTCGTTTACATACAAGGTTGTACAGAATCTTCGGTGTACGAGTCAGGCTCGCTCTTTACCGTTTCTTTTTATTTTGTATTAAGTTTTGACGAGGATGGAACTTTCCCAAGAACCCTTGATGTTCAACCAACCAATCATTCGTCCGTGTGGTGGAAATTAGCCTCTTAAGGGCGCACCAAGCCTCCACTCAAGAAAAAAACAATGTTTAATAAAATTCTGAAAAACTATAAAACTAGTATTTGTTTTTTTTGTATGGATTAATACCTAGTTTAAATGTATTCATGTAGTTACAATCTGGATTAATACCTAAAGTGGCTTTATTACACTTTGGGCGGTGTTAAACCAGATTGTAACTACTTTACTTTAGTTTCTTCTACTTTACTAAGTAAAGCAGCCCCCCTACTCAAATGGCCAACTTTCTATTCGTTTGAACGCTACGCTTACTTTTAAAGTTTAAATATGAGCAATAGATGATTAAATCACATGTCGCAAACTTATGTTTATCACAGAATTGTCAATCTTACGGCACGTAATTTTATAGTTAACTGTTTATTTTAAAGTATTTGTATAAGCGTAGCGTTTAAACGAATAGAATGTTGGCCATTTGAGTAGGGGGGCAGGTCAGTCTAACGTTGCGTTGACACTAATAATAGTCTCCACAAAAATACCACTATAAGCACAACAGACGAAAACATTTAACGCTTTATCGATGTCAAAAGCATGCACAACGAGCGACAGGCGCGATGAAAAGTGCCGTAGTCGGATGCAAATCAGCGCATTCGACCAACAACCCCGTCGGTTATACCACACCATTTTGCTACCAGAATTTCCCCACATACTGGACACACTAAATTCATTCATTAATCAGTCGATACTGCGAAAACCACTGATGGTTTATAAAGCCGGCGTATTTTGCTTTCGGATGGCTGAGCGGATTTAAATCTTGTCGTTATTCACACATCAACGAGCAATTCCTTTCGACACGCAATAGAGACTGAAAAGGGATTAGCTCTAAATTACGCACTTATGGCGGGGTGAATCTGCGATTGTTTATAATCTCTAATAGAAGTATTTGCGGTTGTAGAATACTTGCGCATTTTATATTCATAAGTTCATCCCTATGATAATAAATCGCAACCGACCACAATAATCCAAGGCTATGGTTCTCTCCCTCTCCCTCCTCTGGGGAGAGGTTAGAACCCCCCGGATGGTGGCGGCGAGGGACAGACCAGGAGTGGCTACCTGCTAACTGACTGAGCCCAGCATACCAGATATGGTATACCTAAAGAGTGTATTTGCCCTCACTATAATAAAAAAGTCTATGGTCTAATTAGCTAAAATTCCAAGAATTAAGATTATTCATTTTGTCTACCCAAACCGACCACCTAACCTAAATCTGTCATCTAAAAACAAAGGAACTGTTATTGTATTACAGCTTTTAGAACTAAAATAGCCTCAGTGATTTAGGATTCCGGGTAAAGAGCTTTTATCATCAGCCTTTTCGTTACTATGCAAGTTTCAGCTTCACGTTTTTCATTTTTTATAAATCTCTTTCTTAGAAACCTTCATTGTTTGTTGTGTTATTCGAATATTATCCCTAATCAAAGACAACTTAATTATGTAATCAACAGGCGTCCGATATAATATCGTAACATAAGTTTGTCGTGAGTAGTACTATCCATTTTATTAATTGATGCGTCGGGAATCACGCGATGTCCCGATTAGTATGAAAGAGCTTGTTTCACCACAGAATTGAGTGAGGATTAGGGTTACGATACATCCGAATTTAGTCGGACATAGCCGGACTTTTGGATTTCAATCCAGAATATAAATCTGGTTCTGAAAATCCAAATTTTCATTTAAATCCATTGTTTTATTAAATTCGGATTATTAAAAACTGCATTTGATTCAAATACGAAAAAAAATTGATCTTTAACCCTTTGTGAAATCCGGATCTCTGCGTCGGTATTACGGCTGTAATATAACGGTGTTGAATATTGTCTAAAAGTAAACAATACGGCGATACCGTAAGGCCCTGTCCAAATTGGCATTGGTCGCGCGATCATGCGTTGCGATTTCATTGTGCGATGAAACTGAACTATAGACGCATCGCATGATCGCGGGACCGTCAATTAGGACATTCAATAGATACCACTAGGTTTGATCGCATGGTCGCACGACCATTGTAATCGGCGGACGCATCATCGCACGACCGATGGCCATTTAGGACAGGGCTTTACGTCAGAAACCGCGCTGTATTGTTTACATAGACAACGTTCCACGCCGTTAAATTACGGCCATCATATGACGGCACCGTCATCTTAGGACACTCTAGCTTAAAACCATAATTCTACCACCGAGCACCCTTACGACGAGAGGACAGCTCGGATAATACTTCATCCAATCCGAATGAATGGAATGCTATGGATGGATGGCTATGGAATCCGAACCGTAAGTGTTCATACAGATAACGTTGTCGTTATTTCAGTCTATGAACAATATTCTAACTGGCGATATTCAGATGCCGGATATATCAGATCGGATACCTATAAAGGCGATAAATTGGAATTCCGTCCATAGCGACTCTTCTTGATACAACTAATTGAAATCGACGATCTCGGAATCAGATTCAGATGTCGAGCGATTACGCTTTCAGTCTCTTTGTCCGGGATTAAATCTTGGTATGGTAACTCCTAATCACGAATTGTGATGATTGATTCAGGTGACCGTTAGGCATGCCAGAATTGTGTCGTTTCTGCAAGATTGATAGGTCATTCTTTCTGCGTGTCTATAGTAAATTGCTATCAGTTTATTATGATTACGTAAGGCTTTTGTGAGGCTTATTTAGTTTTGTTACCTCTTCACGCCTAAACGCCTAATCAGATTTGGATGAAATTTGGCACACCTATAGTTTATAACCTGGAATAAAACATAGGATTCTTTTTATCCTGGTTTTGGAAAATCCAAAAGCATTAAAATGGTACTTAATGACTTAATGCATAGGGCATAACGTCCTAATTAGAAAAGTAAGAAGATAATGAGTATTTGCATTACTAAAAACTCATCAATTCATTTGTGCTTTTAAGTGTAGGTACTTGATGATTATTTACAGTTAATGAGTTCTTCCAATAAGCCGACGATAAGACTTCACATTTTTTTCAATGAAAACTGTTCAATATGTTGTACTTATATCATGTTATTAAAAAATATCAATCTAAAAAGTTCTGCCATTAAAAGAGTTGAGGCGCATTTCAAATTACGCATTAATATAAATAGTATTGATATGAGAGGTACTTGTTACCTAGAAGCTAATAAATAAAAATATGTAAGTGAAAGCCTTCTTGCGATATAAATAAAATACGAGTATAACAAGAAGCCTCTATGGAAAATGTCACAACGTATCAGCGTGTAATCAGTCATGTTCATTGTTATTTGTTACGTTTGGACATAAGTTACAAAATTGGTTTAAGGGTATAAGCTGAACTTTAAACACAACATTTTACTAGATGGAACTCAGATGGAAATTTTATGAAATGAGACGGTATCTTCAAAGGTCTAAATCAAAATCATTTATTTTGAGATAGATAGATGTCGAGTCTATCAAGAGGAACAAATTAAAAAAAAATAGCATTTTTGTCAATATTTTCCAATCCTTTTTGTTAAAAAAAAACACAACAAAATAATAACAACAATTTGTTAATATTTTAAGAATAGTCACCGAAGTCACTTGAAAAACTGTGATAGGTTTCTTGATAATGTTAAAACTACACCTGTTGTTATTTACTTTCCAATTTCAGATTTCATAATTTACCAGCAGTATGGTTGTCGACGCATTTTCGCAGAATGAAACACAAGTAAATACTCACGAATTTGATTTACGTTTCAAGTGGGACTTGAGTAAATACTCGTAAACTCAGTAAGGAGTATTGCTTACATCTGATGTTAATTAAAATCACGCTTGCATTGCGTGCAAAAAAGTCAAGACGCATCTGTTTGATGGTAAGCCTACTCACGAGAGAGGAAAGCAGAAATATGCGCAGAAATATTTATTCCTTTTTACCTATATGTTATATTATTTTAGCTCTATCCTACTAATAGTATAAATGTGAAAGTTTGTGGGTTTGGATGTTTAGATGTTTGTTCCTCAATCACGCAAAAACTACGAAACGGATTTGGCTGAAATTTAGAACACAGATAGTAGATAGCCTAGATTAAAACATAGAATACTTTTTATCCCGATATTCCCACGGAAACGGGAACCACTCGGGTGAAACCGCGGGCGGCCGCTAGTATGTGTATAAATTGATATTCATCTTTGATAGATACACGAATACCGAATAGTGGGATATGGTCCACCCTCCATTCCATACCCGTCTAGAATAGAGTCAATTGGTTCATGATGAAAGGTTACATGGCAAAAAAATGCTCAATCACGACAATGCTATGTTAAATTGAGCTTTTTTCAGTCGTTTTGATGTTAATAACGTAACTTCTAAATGTTATAACAAACTACTCGTATTATTTTTTGTGAAGGAACAAGACTTTGTTTTAGTTTCAAACCATATTGTAACTCATAGGCATCATAAAAACGAATTTATGAACTAGTGTTCTTATGAAAGTAAGCGATTCTGGATGATGCATTGTTTTAGTTTACATTTTTTTAATACCAAAAAAAAAGCATTTTCCCATCTAGTCACGTCTTCATTCAAAATAAAAACGTGTTTCGCTGAGATACAAACAAAATTGGAAAAAGTTAAATCGTAAACCTGTCGTTAGTGACATGCGTCGGTATTGTTCTCGGGGACTTTGAAAATGTTATTTATAACCAAACGTTGATCGATCTTTGCAAAATAACAAAGTAGACTTAGTCCTTACTCTATTAGAAAAAATCTAGACTTCAATCAAATCTAGACAGTTTTTTGTCTTCTCCGAATTCAAATTATTGAGTTTATTTCCTTTATTAAAGAAATGAACTTAGTTTTTTTTTTCTGTTTGATATCTGCAATCAGTGCTTTCCACTATGAGCAAATGAGTTCCAGTCTTTGATCGGTGTAGAGTGTGTCCCTCAGCAGAGACATCTCCTCTTTCATTCCTCCTTACAGGATATCTTTCCTTTTGAGGCGCTTGGTATAGCTTCGAGTTAAAAGCTGTGATGCCAGGACATTTGGGTGTCTATCTAGTCTACCCCGATATCTCTGGGTTGCATTGGCAATATCTTCCATAACTGTACTCATTTCCAGGTGTTCATGTCTTTCAGAGTTAGTGATATACCATGGCACTTCACTAAATGATTCAGAGTATCATATTTTGAGCTCTTTGGAGGCATACGATGTTCGATTGCTGGCACTCCAGACGTAACACTTTGAACTTTGTTCTTTTTTACCAATCGGTATGATCGTATTCTCCTCTCAAGCTTACGCGCTCACTAGCCATGAAATAAATCATTTTTTAAAGGAATGGTTTGATTTTTGATTTTCACAACGTTCAGAAAACAAAAATCAAACCAAATACCAACTAATTACCACAGTACTTTCAATAAAACCGCGCTAGTATCGGTTATATATAGAGTTATATTTCACGGTATGATCGATATGTGAGAGGAGTTGCTGGCTCACAACTCACAACAAGCGGGCAAGATCGGCCTACGTTCCGTAAATTTGTCGATACTACTATTGAATAACGGATTACCACCGCATGAGATACTCACGTTAACGAGACTTTAACGTAGTGGACGTCAATGATCTGATGATCCAATTTGAATAACTTTGGGGTTCGATCTACCAGTTTTAGGATGGTATACAATATAAAGCGAAGGTTAGAGAATTAGAGTATTGGAGACAAGAAACGAACTAAAGAACTGAAGACAGGTAGGTAGATATATGTATATATTAAGGTTACAACATTCGAACGAAATGACTCAAAATTAAGACATTGTATGTAGTTATTCAATTAAGTATTGAATTATTTATTAACACGTTTTTTAAAAAAACAAAAGACAATGCTAAAATAATTAGTCAACTATTTTGATCAATCAAGTTTATTCGATAATGAGTAATTTAATTATTCAATGTAAGTGGCATTCGTTCGATACTTTGTTGGGGTATTGGAGATATAATTTAGGTACTTCGAGATTAAATCTTTAATTTTAATGATTCGTTATCTCATTAATACATTGACACAGATGCTTTTGTGATCGATTGTTGTAATCTTTTAGGTATTTCACTCATATTCAGGGTGGATTTATCCACCCATATCTTTTGTATTATTAGAATCATTATAAATCTACCCTGAATATGAGTGAAATACCTAATGCCATTGCACCTGGATGCAAAGTACTCTAAACAATGGAGATAGCAAATATCACTCTAAGGGCACATTCTTTTACTTTTCCTCTAGGTGGCATTAAAAATTCCACCATATATTTTGTTTAAGAATTCTCCTTACATTTTCAAATAGGTATACATACACTAATTATCAATACAAACAGAATGATAAGTAAACTACTTACGAGCAACTTTAGTAGTATCAAATATTAAGCTTTTGCAATACTGTCTAAGTACCTGAGAGCAATTTGCACTAGACGCATTCAATATGTTGGATGCAAATGTCGAATTATATTGGGCTTATTGCATAAATTCAGAATCATTGATACTTAGGTACTGCAGTTTCGATTGTGACAAAAAGACAGTACTTACTTTAACTATCAATTATATGACTTTACAATTTAAATGTAAAGTTTAATGTACAAACCTTGTGATAACCAATTTATTTTGTACATAATGCATATTTTTTTTTAAATATTTTACAATATCTTACAGCACATTACGAAGTCACTTTTGTGTGACTACGTCAATGACGAAATTAAATCTTGACGTTAAAATATGCCCTCAAAGACAATAAAAAAATGCTTATTGAAAAAGCAGAAGAGTACCTTTAAAGTCTCGCATATAAACGTTGTTTGACATTACTAGTTTCACATCACTCAAAAATCAAGCAATCAAAAAGTGCCTACAGACGAATTCTCTGAGGCAGACAAAGAGAATTGAATTTCAATGTTCATTCCGCAAGTTTGGAAAACAAATTGCTTCCAGGAAGCTATTTCTAGAAGTTTCTAGTAAGTATACTAATATAGATAGTAACCTTCAAAACAATATCATATTTCATCTATTTTACTGAGAACAATAATAATTGCTCGCTTACGGAGGTCGTCCAAATTACATACTTACCTTAAATTAAAACAAAGTAAAATATTTTTCACCTCTCGAGCACCAAAAGGGTATTTTTGACGCGTAAAAACTCGCAGTAAAATCTATTTTTGCTGCGAGCGTGAGGCAAAGTGCTTTGGTTAATGCGTGTATTTTATTTTTTACTTTTTAATCCATGTATGACAACTAAAGCATTCTATCTATCCTTTTCTCACATGTCAATTTTACTAGTCTCATCCTTGTCATTCCATTTATTTTTTCTTTATTAAACTATCAAATAAAAGTGTAAGAAATTTATAAAAAAGCACTTTGTCTCACGCTCGCAGCAAAAATCGATTTTGCTGCGAGTTTTTACGCGCAAAAAGCGCCCTTTTCGTGCTGGAGAGGTGAAAATAACTATTTTTTCGTTCTAAGCATATTCTTGACAGTGATGTTAGTAGTAATAAGAACGTACCTAATACCTAAATGAAGAATGTGAAAACTTTTAAAACCACATGAACCTTTTCCGAATACTTCAAAGACACATCACAACCACACGAGGTCTCAAATCCCAATTAAAAAAGTTGTCCGAATTCTACGACAATCCCTTCCTAATCCTAAGATAATGACGTCACGTATTATTAGGATACGTGCCCTTGTACTAAGCAGTAAAATAAATTGCTTGGATTACACACTCGGAGCTCAGCTTGGAAGCTATAAAAACTTCAATGTCATTAATGGTTCGACTTTTTTCCCTCCATGAATGTAGACAACTCTCCTTATCATCTCATAAAAAGTTGTGGAAGACAGTGTGTGTATTGACCATCAACCATTTTTTTTACCGTCCCCGCTGCTGGGGCAGGCCTTGCTTATGGGTGGATAAGGAGGATGGGCCATAAACCACCAAGCGGGCCCAATGCGAATTGGTGGGTGTTAACGACTGCAAATGCAGCCAGGACCAATAGCTTAACGTGCTTTCCGAAGCACGGAGCAGCTTCAGATGATAAGTTTTGGGCACCCATCCCATCGTAGTTCACATCATTGCTTACATAAAAAATCAAAAAGTCTAACAAAAAAAATTCAAGGGTACAGACAGATGAATACTTAATGTGACTAGATGATAATGTTACGATTGCGTTCGTTGATAATACAAAAAGAAGAAGGGTGAAATTCTTTGAAAAATATTTATTTTGAATCACACTTTCCATATGTGTGTGTGAAGATGTACATCAACACACACTGACGCACCTACAAACTCACACTCACGCAATAGCTCACACGCACACAACAATAGAAATAGCACAACATAGCATGTGTCTTGTTAAAACCAAAGTAATGAAGATGACTCTCGCTCCATATTTGCATGTCCTTTTCAAATAAAATGTGGAGCCAATTTCAGCTTTATGTTGATCACTCTGTCAACCAAAGACTCAGCTATTCAACTTCAGAGATTAAATTGTTTTATGCAAAGTCCTTAGCACTAATCTATGCTCTCTGTGGGCTTTGGACTTCTATTAGGGAAATTGTTTTCTCTTGTTTGAAAATGGAGTAGGTTTTATATTGAAATCAATTTTTCAAGTCAGAATTAGAAGAAAATTCGTATTGCTTTTAGTTGGTGCACTAAGCTACTAGGTTTCATTTTAAAATGAAACCATAAAATTGGTAGGTACTACCTGTAACCATTGAAACAGGTTCTTAACACTTCAAGGCCCGGAAAATGAGATACAATAGATTTTCCATTGTACTCCAGCCGCATGCGGCCGCGCGGGCATTAAACAATTAAACTATTAAGTACATTAATATATAGGTACCTACTGCATTGTGTTAAACATTTCCAAATAGGTTTGCCATACATTGTTCAAAGATACAATTCAACCTAACTCCTATTTACATTCCTGTGTCAAGAGATCGGATGTCACTGCGGGGTGTTTTGAATCCATTTCCGGTCATATCGGAAACGGAAATAGAATGGACTGAGCCCGGAAGTTGTGTGTAGTCGCAGACGTATTGTGTTGCCGGTCTAAAAATGTTGCCGTGAAATAATTATAATGCCTGGTATTTCCGCTGACAATTTTTTTTGTACAACAACGTTTTACATACATTTTAAACAATTTCTAAATCGTTTACAAATGTTTTATTGTCTTTCAATAGAATTAATTGGCTGGTTCCTCTCATCGACTGCTCACTTCGGCTAGGCAATTTTAAATTAAAAGGAAAGAGGAATTAATTATTTTATTCGGGCTATAATCTCTTGTTTATGTTTTCAGTTAAGAGTTTTAGACGCGGAAAGTTGGACGATAAATTTCAGCAATAAACAGCTGGTGATATTATTCATGACGTTTGTTAAGTTTGTTTTAACGGGCCCACCTTTTATAATTAGTTGATTAAGAATTCTTTTATTGCCGGCGCCGCGAAGTTTCAGCTATATTGCTTTGCAGAACTTTTTTCACTGGGCTAATTTGTGTTGTTTCGTCTTTTTTTTAGTTTACTTTCTAGCAGATAACATTGTTTTTTTGTCTAACATGCCCGGTTTTCTTTAAACTTTTTGAATTTTGAAATCTGAAATGCAATGCAACGCTCACGACATAAAAGTGTAACAATTATACAGCTTTTGATGATCGTGAACCTTCTGAACCCGTAGATCATTTTAAGAACCCTGGGAGCCATCTTTGATTTTTGTATGGGAGGGAGTTTAACACAATAATTTTTTGTAGGTATCATAGATTTAAAAACCTATCGTGTAAGCTATCGAATTGAATTGACCTTTCTTTCAAAATTGAACCGTGGCAGCAAATGACTGACCATGCGGTTGTACGATCCTAGATCTCAACGAACTGAAGACCGAATCGGGGGAACAGATCTTATTCTGTTTGAGTTTTCAAAGCATTGACCTGTATATAGAAAAAAAATCAGGTCAATGTTTCAAAGGGTCTGTCTGTTTTGAAACCGTCTTTTGTTTCTTATTGACACTACTCGAAATGATAAGAAAGAAGTCTAGCTTAGCAACCTATTTTACCCATCGCTTATTTGAGCCATGCATGTGCTTACCAAATATTTTGTATAAGTACCTACTTCTTGAGTTACTGACAAAAATAAAGTACTGGCAGTTCTCTTTGGGAGTTCGTTACTTGATGGTTCCGTGAGCCGTGCGAGGCCGGAGAGATTTCCCGGAGGTAACGCGTACCTCACGTAACACGATGAAATTTAAGTGACTTTTTATGACGTTTGTCTTGTGTTAAGAATTAAACCTTATTGATGACATTATTAAGAATTTATTCTCTCATTGTCTGTCGTGTGCTGTCCTTTAAAAAGAAGAAAGATTCAAACCTCTTCAATGATACTTTAAAGAGTGCTTAATTATAATTTGTTTAGTTTTTATCTCATTGAATACACTGTGAATTTGTATGTATTACGTATTATGAATAAATTTACTTTTGAAAGTTTTTGGTCCTTCGAGGCGTATATTAACTAGTGTAATTTGAAAGATATATAAATTATGTAGTTGAAACAAGCTTTATGTTTCTTTTCTTATAGTTTCTAGCATCCTGTCAATCTTGAGGCAGCAATATTGTACCAAAACAAAGGAATCAACATTGTTTAGAATATGGCCTTCAAATATATTAGCAATTAAAGCTCAAGTTATACTGTTTCATAATCTGAGTAGTATTCATTAACCTCCACCCAAAAACACTAAAGGCTTTAAATAGAATGATGAAGTGCATTCAATTGAGTAAATGGCGGTCATACGTTCCATTCATTTCAATGGGCTAGTACTGCGCAGTAAACAAATCTTTGTTTCGAATTCAAAAAGGATTTTGGCTGAAAAATGTTGGTCAAATGCAGTTTTTGCCCGCAAACCGGCCGGACAGACATTCGAAAGCAATTTTTGCCCAAGCTTAAACGTAGACGCACTTCGCGCTCGCTCAGTCAATTATAATGTATTTATTTAACTAACCATAATACTAGTAAATCCATTATTTTTACTACAATTTTAAATATCAACATTTCTTGCATAATATAAGATACTAGCGACCGCCCGCGGCTTCGTCCGCGTGTTTAATGTTTTGTCTATCCCTCGGGAACTGTACGTTTTTTCTGGATGAACGGTACCCTATGTCCTTTTCTACACCCCTGACAACGTGTATGCAAAATTTCATGATGATCGGTTCAGTAGTTACGACGTGAAGGCGTAACAAACAAACAAACAAATAAACAAACAAACAGACTTTCGCATTTATAATATTAGTAAGGATAAGGATAATATACATCATAGTTATTATTCTGTGAACCATGATAAAATACTCCAAGTTCATTACTTAAT
This sequence comes from Agriphila tristella, assembly GCA_928269145.1. Classification (NCBI taxonomy): domain Eukaryota; kingdom Metazoa; phylum Arthropoda; class Insecta; order Lepidoptera; family Crambidae; genus Agriphila; species Agriphila tristella. Next base: position 19,136,385 of record OV743436.1, on the reverse strand, counting down.
AGTTTTACGAGGTGAGCTGACGAGACGATAAGATTTCCCGCAGGGCTACGCGTTCTAAGCCTTTTATCGTCCTCCACATTGTATGGAGTAACACCTGCAAATTTGCATATAAATAGCGTTTGCAATGCGCATGAAGTCACTTTACTTTTATTACCCAGTAGTAGGCTGATGCGGAAACCATTAGAAATTATAAATCTACTGTGGTACTTTTTAAAAGTACAAAATTGTTTTGTGTGTCATCAATAATAACGCCAAAATATCGTGTTATACTTCCCAGCAACGCCACAATGGTGTGGAGATTTCCAAATACCCTCGAATAAAAGACCATAAAATGTACTTAATTGTACCTCAATTCAAAAATTGTACCTCTGATAGTTTCAGAGAAAAAAAAACATTTGATTTCCTGGCTACATTTTATGGTCTTTCATTCGGAAGTATGACACAACATATCTACTTTTATCTTGTCGTGAACATTCACAATATCTTACATTTTGTCTAAAGATCATTTTTTTACATTTTGTCTAAAGAATGAGGATGGCCTGCATATTTTTTGCAAACCTTTTTAACTTCTTGCATCCCTCGATGTTTATAAATTTCAGTTTAGGGAAAAACGCATTTTTTGCGAAGCACGCACCCTTGCCGTGTCTCTGACATAGAATAATGGACCACCCGTTCGCCAAATGGGAATCCGGATTATGATAAATCACAAACTTTTGAAATTTGGCTTCCGTTCCACGGATTTATTTGCGAACTGTGGACATGGCGATATGTTTTGTTAGTACGTCTGTCATGCGCATGCGGGACACCTGAGGGACTGGATTAGTTTTTGTTCTTACCTTTAAAAAAAACTGATAAGCGTAACTTCTAAAGACAGCTCTTAGCTTAGTCAAAGCTAGCGTAGCTAAAGCTTACTTTGTGATATAGTAAGCATCAGAAGCTAAACACTTTCTTGCGTTTTTTCAGTAAGCTGTAAGCCCCATTCAAATACAATAATTTGTCTAGCAACAATATCATAATGCTTCGTCATTTGCCCACTTCCATTGAATGCGATGTTAAATATATGCCTAAATATTGCTTTAAGGCTAGGGATATTAAATATCTCATTACGTCTTTCGACTCATCAACAATTTAAACACTTAACTTAATTTCAAGATTTATTTCCTACTTAAGTATTACAGCAAAGCTATATTACACGGGTCGATTTTCCATGTGACTTGTTAGGCGACTTTAGTCAACTATTCGAATCGATTTTACAAACGGTTGTCGATAAAAAGCCCTAGTCTACTAAAGTCGCCTAGCGATTTTCTTGGAAAATCGACCCGTGTAAATATCCCATAACAAAGCATTCTTAAGTCAAAATCTAATTTTGCTACTAAAACAACTCGCTTCATGGTTCTAGTTAAGTAGTACCTAATCTAAAACAAGAGTAGCATAATGACTGGACATTGTTCGACAACTGGGGCCGTACCGGCTAACGAATCGATTATCGAAAAGTCTATCGAGTTTTAACTTAAAACAGAAAAAAACCAAAGTAAGGAATTTCGTCTTGTACTTTCTGTTGACGTAATTTGGAAGATATCGATGTTCGTGTGACATCATGAATTGGGGTTTGCCATTTTAGCCCAATTGGGGCTCGATTTATCTGTTTTAATTTGAAACCCAGCAGACTTTTCGATAATCGATTCGTTAGCCGGTACGGCCCCTGGGTGGAGTGTCCATCTCAGACAGATCAACTAACAACCGCCGAAGCTATTCCTCTTGTAGGGGATTCCATTCAAAGTAATTGGATCACAGCTCTTGTTAACATGCAACAGCATGCAACGTATCAAATTCTAGACAGCGCACAACCGCCTAATTGAGAAAATATGATCTAATATAATAAGGTTCTGAGATCGTTGAATATAATGTTTGGTATGTGCATACAATACTTCCATTTCACGCGCATGAAATTAGAAGACAAAAATTCACAGATTTTACAGTACCCGCAAGAATCGGAGCATTGAAAAATGAACACAAAAATTTACGAAAAACCAAAATCAAATCAAATGCAAAGTCCTATTATATTTTTAAAGTTACCTAGGTAGTACCTATTTATCTTTACGATTGTGACACTCGGCTCCGCCTCGTGTCACAAAAGCGCCCGCTGACTGCCTCGACGCAGCCGAAATATTATAACCCGATTTTCAAAATTCCAACGAATGCACTTCTCGTCTGCTTCTGCATCTTTTAACACTATTACCATGACGATCGCTCAATAATCATAGAAGCTACATCACTTTTTATGAACGGAAATAACCGTTTTTCTACAATTCCAAATCAAAAGGGACCACCTACAGGTCACAATTATTAACCGATTTTCAAAATTATTTTTCCATTTGGTAGCTAAACTAATACCCTAGGACCCTTTTTTCATTTTTTCTTAAGTCGGTTTTTTTTCGAAATATTTACAATTTACAATTTAGTAAACAAACACCCCCCAAAAAACCCGGATTTTTTGGAATTTTACAAAATTCCAAAAAAAGTTACCAGTAGATTTTCAAAATTCAAACGTTCACACATGTCTTGATAAATTCTTCAACTTTTGGTACTATTTTCATCTCGATCCTCTCAAAATCCGTATTTTTGGTCATATCTCCGAATATGACCAAAAATACGTCTCAGGCGATTTGCATTTGATAACCATTTTAAATGGTAATAAAAATAAATTAATTAAAAAAATATTAAAAAAACACGACTGCCAAAAACGAACTGAAAACTTAAACAACAAGTGTCATTGCAGTCGGGGGACCTTTTCATGGAACAATTTGTGATCAAAGTGGTCCCCCGACTGCAATGACACTTGTTGTTTAAGTTTTTAGTTCGTTTTTGGCAGTTGTGTTTTTTTAATATTTTTTTAATTTATTTATTTTTATTTCCCACATTTTAGTGACATGTTATATAGTTTTGGAATGTGCTCATCAAGGCCTTTCATTTGATGCCCATTTTGTAATAATAGAAGAAAAAATGTTTTTTTTTTCACATTTGAAAATGGCATCGTACAGTCGCCATATTGATTTTTTCTGAAAAAAAATATAGCCAGTGTCACTCGGGATGCTGTAAGGATTCTAACGGTACCCCATTTATCCAAATCAATTCAGGCATTTAGAAGTTATGGTGGAATAAAGAAACTCACATACCCACAAACATACATGAACCCTGAACACATATACACTCTTTTTGCTTTGGGCAGTCGTGTAAAAAACGATCCAATCCGATTCCATTTTGTTAGTCGAGTAATACGAAACAAAAGAAGAATAGCTGTCAATACTACGTAGAAAAATTATGACGATTTGACGAAGAGGTATTTTCGTTTCTGGCAAAGTAGCCAGCACGATGTTGATGTTATCTCGATACCTCTGAGCTACAGATTATACAAAAAGTACTTACGTACCTTGTCTGTGCTCTGAGCATTCAAGTTGATAGCACTGCAGTCGATTTGGTAGTGCCGATTATGTCGAAGTTTTTCTATTTGAAATGGGCTTAGATAAGAAATAACAAGCCTGGATAAAAAAGTCTGCGTAAAACTTCAATCGGGGACGGTTCTGTGTAACAATTTTTAATCTAAGAGGTCCCCCGACTGCAATAATATTTGTTTTTTTATTTTAATAACTTTTAATTTTTGGGCAAGATAGACGTGTTATTAATATTTTTTAAATATATTTATTTTATTTCATACATTTTAGTGACAAATTATATGGTCATGGTTTTTTGATACCTTTCATTTGATATCCATATTATTATTATTTGTAATAATTGAAGAAAATATTTTTCAATGTTACAAAATGGCATCAAAGCCTTTAAAAAAATCGTATCGTATTACGCGAGGTAAGAATTCTAACAATAACCCACACATTCAAATCTGTGCAGGCATTAAGAAGTTATGGTGCAATAAAAAATACAAACATAATACAATAACACTTTCTTTAAAAAAGTCCTGTAAAAATAGCTTATTTTTATAAAAGTGTGCAAGGTGATCGATTCATATAATTCATTCCGTAGTAATTAATCGACGAGAGTTACTCTTCGCGTAACGTATGTACCTACGTACATATTTTTCATAACACAGCGAGCGGGAATGGTAAGTAAAAAATTGCCAGCTTCCCTTTCTAGGGTATTTTTGGGTTGTCAGAAGCTCCAACGACACTCGACTGTTCATTCATACAATACCATATCTCGCAAACTTTTTTGTTTCTGTTTTTTGGTGTAGTTGGTGCTGTACGTATGAAGAGACACTTATGTATCTCGTGTAGGATCATACACATCTGGTTTTATAAGGCGAATTTAATTTGAACTTTACAAAAAAACTGAAAAGAGAGAAAATACCGCTGTGCCATAGTATATTGGGCTACTAATAGGCCACTAATAGTGTCTTTTAGTGGCCCTGCACTGACTTACATTAGAAGCAGTTATTAAATCAAAACGCCAATAAAAGTTACTTAACAAAAATGAGTCATTTAGCAAAACAAACGAAAACAAAAGCGTGTTTACATGCTGTAAAGGAATTTTGTTTATTAATCAAGAAACCGTATTTCTCTATTAACATTTAATTGCATGGCGTGTCTGCCTTCTATCTCACCTAACAAGAGCCCAATGTTGTAACGAAAATAAATGTCTTGGGGAGGTGTTGCATTTTATAATATTTTGACACGCAATCGACTTCGATTTATTTGTGTTGTTCTTGTACAAATAATCATTGTTTTCTGTAGACTTTTATACCAGTACCTACCTTAATTCATACACCTAAAACTTTGTGACTTTGGACCTCAAATTGACAATCAACTTGAATTGGTTGGTTCAATATGTAAAAATAGTACTTACCTAGTAAAAATTATGGTCGTTATAATCGTTTTGTGAAATATCTGTGTATCTTTATAACAGTTAACTTATAGCCAACAAATAACAATTAGTGTCAACATAATATCCAAACGAGAGCATGTCGCGGTCCAAGCGCCCATGCCCGAAAAAGTTACATTAGGAAATTCCGTAAAACATTAAATCACTAGTTTGGGTGATTTTATCACGGAAGCTCGCGCGACGGGCGCGTGCAGCCCTCGCTCGCATATTACGGCTACTATGACAGTGGTTGTCTCAATGTTGCCAATAAGCCACCGTTTCAAAACTCTTTATAGAGATTTCATATCATTGGTGTAGATTATTGATAAAAACTTGTATGCAACCTGTACATAATAAGGTATTATACTACAGTTGCATAAATCATTATTATGCCGTATATTGTGTCATATAACATAGTGAAAGAATCCTTACTAATATGTGAAAGAATCTTTACTAATATGTCCTTACTAATATGCACGCGAAAGTCCGTTAGTTTGTTTTTTGTTACGCCTTCACGTCCTATCCTAACTCTGAACCGATCATCATGAAATTTTGCATACACGTTGTCAGAGGTACAGAGAAGGACATAGTGTACCGTTTATCCTGAAAATAGTATTGTTCCCGAGGGATAGCAAAAAACCTTACCAAGCAGACGAAGTCAGGGGCAGCTGCTAGTAACTTATAAAATTTTATCGAGTTGTCAGTTGAGTTATTTATTATTTATTTATACTCATAACTTAATAAAAATTCATCACATCAATATAAAAACAGCGCCTTATGCATAACAATTTACGTTTCAAATTGAAGTTGTCATAATCGATAAAATTGACTAATGGCTGTTTTATCAAAAGTGCGCCGGCCCTAAATAAATTATTGCTTTCTGTCTTTTAGGATTAGGATATTCGTTTATATTGATTAGTATTCTGGGTTAGTAGATTACTTTCACTATTGCAAGAACTTGAAAATAGTTTGAAAGTAATTTATTTTGCCATAAGTAGTGATATTTTAAATAATTGTAAGCAAAGACCAAAATAAAATTTGTTCGTCAATTTAGTAATTTTAGAAGTAGCTAAGTAAATTAAAAGTATCAAATCAGATTTATGTCAATCGGCATTGTGGCCTTTGATTTAAAAATAAAATAACACAATGGACGTAGCATGAAAAATATTAAAGGTAAATTTTTAAAAATTAAAAAAAAGATAGGAGAGTCACTCGGAAATAGCGGTTTTCCGTAAACGCACACACAAAGATTTCGTAACGCCAATTAATCTCAGGTCAATCGTGTTATATTCAGTACTATTCTTAATATATGACGCAGCGCAGCATACCAATGTGTTTTTGAATTTAGCCGGAGCGATATTTTTGTCTAGAACTCATAAGATTTTAATTATATTCCGTAGCATTTCGTAAATAAGGATAGGACTTTTTTTACCCTGTGCTGCTACAATCTGTAGCAACCGTAGCACCACGACCGACTACGACCGTAGCAAACTATTATCACCTATTAAGATTATGAATATTGAGCATTTGAAACCCATGTGAATTGAGCAAAGAGGTTGTGCGCTTATGCAACAGAAATCTTTGTTCCTCTAACTAATAAAAATTATACAACATACTCAACGCTGGTATCGTTTCATGTTTTAAAGCTTCAATACACTAAAATACCCACAACTTTTTGCATCGAAAGTATAAATTAGCAAAGTTCCAAGTATTTCGTTAAGGTTTGGATTACAAAACTCTTTGTGGGTTATGTTTTTCTGTTGTGTAATTTCGGAGTTTTGTATGTCAACCCGGGCTCCAGAGTGGCTGAGGGACCGACTAAAGTGGCACTTGTAGGATAAGAGACACGAGAGCTATTTTGAAGCTATTGAGAGTTGCTTGTATCCACTGCTTTTACTTTTCGACGTAATCTCTTTAATCGTATCGATAGGGTCGTACCCTATCGATACGATTAAAGAGTTTTTCTTGTTTCATGTTATTTTAATAAATACAACATCACAAATATCGCACCTTCTTGAAAATAATTTAAGACGTCACCTACGATTTTTGTGATGCCACGGTTTTTTTTGGACACCCCTCACAAGTGTGGAGAATAATTACTGGATATGAAATATAAAAAAATAATACAGTATAATCATGCATGACTCCCGATCCTGAATAAATGCATTATCATATACTTATACTATAATATTTATGTTCCAATCAAACGTTAAACTTAACATCCGACTCATCATCATAAGTTTGCAATAAAATTATCTAAGTTTAGAGAAATAAGATTATATAGGTATCTATATATATAGGTATACTTCGTCGTCCATTGAAAAGTATAGTCTGTGTTTTGCTTGTGTTTTGTATTGTTAATTTAACATATCTTTTTGATAGTAATTTTTTTAAACATGTTATGCGGAATCAGCGAGATTAAAGCTTCGCATGCTATTTTTCCTACTCTCTATTCACTAACGAGCTAGAGGCTATATATATTATAAAGCTAGAGGCTATATATATATATATTTTATAAATCGGTATTCGCAAACGCTAATAAAATATTTTCTCCTCTAATTTTACGTAGATAGTTTACCTTAAAATCTTTCATGTAGACCGTTAATATTCCCTTTTGCTAATTTAACATTGTTGTTTTTTTTTTTAATAAAGCTTCTTTTAAATAAAGTAATTTTTATGAAGGTAAATGTACAGAAATATTTTTTTGTTTCACTTGGATTCTTGATTTTTGTATTTAAGTTATTTAAAAATTATGACTCAAAATACAATGTCAATTTTCATTTAGAAAATTCTATGTTCTTTTTTCAGTAAATTAAATAATTATAATGCAAATCAAACTGCGCTCATTATTGAATTATATTACAAATCATTTCAGAATTATTTATTTTTAAATGGCACAGAAATCCGTTGCCTTTTCTCTTTTTCAATTGACGCTAAGAGCGAAGGTTAGAGGTACACTTTATATAAATAACTTGGTAGTTAGTATATTGCTGTTTTGCTATAAATAATGAAACATTTAAACTTGCTGCATTATCCAGAAGGCTTTATCTTAGCTTAGAACATTGGTTAAATCATGCACTTGGTTCCTGTGGTATTAATGCAGATATGCGTACAACTCGGATGAGTCAATGCTGAGCCGGAAGGCCATTATTGGCCAATGTAAGGCTGTGCACAGACTTGGAGAATGTACCAACAAGAATCTAATTACTTTCTGTGCTTAAAAAAGTATATAATGACGTAATACATCTGTTTTTGGGAGACAAACAACAGAATTCCTTATCAAAATACGCATGGTGTGACTTGGAAAATATATTTTATAGAAGGTCGTTACATTGCGGTATTGTCACTAACACTTCTGGTTAACTTGTGTGCTGTAGTCGCTATCATCTTATGTTATTAATTGTTACAAGTTTCCACACACAACTTCGTCGGATTGGAATTTCACTTCCAGAGTTTCAATAGTTCCTTTCTTGTTGATACCTCCGTCATAATTACTATCTGTGTACCTATCAAATTTCAGTAGTCCAGTGGTATTACTTACCTTCTCAAGCTGGTGGGATTGCCACTGGAAGCGGTATGTGGTTTCTCGCAGCATGCATGAAGGAGGCCATTTATTTAATTTGAAATTAGTTTTCTAAAATGAATAAACGTTAAGGTCCCTTATAAAGGAGCATTTCGCACTTGCACATTAATAGCTACATAACGTGTATAAACGCCTTTATACTTTATGGACAGACGCAGGCATTGGGCATACCTAATTGAGGAATCAGTCAAGGGCACCCGAGGAGGCTCGCATCTCCGGTTGGTACTAAGTGGTCCAATTGTTTTGTGATTGAATACCTTTGGTCCAATATTTAGTGAAATATATACCATTTAGCCATAATGCATTAATTTGAAAACGACTTCATATTTTAAAGGAGGAGGTTCTCAATTAGATTGTATTTTTTATCATTGTTATATGTGCCATAATAAAAAATGCTTAGATGGACAAAATCTTTCAGAATAAAGCGCTTTTGTCTTTCGGCACTTTCATATTTGGACCAAAAATGTATGAAACGTGGATGATATCCTTTAAGACATTATATTTGAATTCGAAAAATTAGGTGATCGTTTAAAGCTCAAATTACTTTTTGTGACATTTTTGGTATATTTATACAAGACACTATTTGACATGCCTTATGTTATATTATGTACTACAAAAATATTCTAAAATCAAAAATAATATCGGTGCAACTAGTTGTATCCTGAGTCAAGAATCGAAATGCGTTATTGATACGTTTTGTTGTAGCTATGGTCTGTGGTATTAAACAACAATAGGTGTTGAATACAAAAACACGGCCTTCGCCATATTCGGAAACAAAGCAAAGTACTTAATCTCTATACGAGACACAATGTTAAAATATTTACTGCACTAAATCGCGGAGGCTTTTCTGTCGCACAAGTACACGTCAAAAATACATCCCCAGAGGGCAATAAGTTTTCCTTACTGAAAAATGGCCACTTAAGTAATTGTATTTTACGGTTTATCTATGTTTACCGGTCTTGGCATATTTTGTCTGAATATTTGAAAACTTCATTGCTATGCAAGTCCATTTGTGTGTAGTGTGTAGCAAGCAAAATGTTGAATAAATTATACAAAATGCATTTGATAATTCTTATAATGTATAACTTGGAATGCTTTATTATAACATTGGGATTAACGCAAAAAAACAGTTAGTAACTTTTTGAGATTTTCCAAAATTTGTTAAAATTTAAAAAAAAAATCGCAGACTTGGAAAGAGAACTTTTTCTGAACTCGTTATTAAAGAAAGGGGAAAAATTCGATCTAGGTATTGAATTAAGCTACAGTGTGAGTCATCTGAGGAGGCGGGTGGATATAAACTGTAGTCTGTAGCGGGTCCCTTACGCGCGAGGTCAGTCTGCGCTCCGTTCACTTTATCGTCAGTACGATAAAGTATGTATAGAGCTTAAAATTACATTTTCAATGCCTTTGATAGTTGCGCCTAGTGTGCGATCATTTTTTTTTTAAATTCAATACATAGAGAGTGCTTGTGACATAAATAACTATAATTATTATAGTTTTTTGCACTGATTGCGAAGCATGCTGTGTGATCTTTTTAGGATTTCTCTCTTTTCTTTTTGATGCACGATATTCCAAAAACGATTAATTACTTGCTAGATTTCAAAGGTTGGCTGGCATTCTTGGACGAATTAACCACTGGACGCGAAATGACAGCCATATTCGCCTTTACCCCTTAGCCACTTACTGTGACCGATAGCCTCAGTAAACGATATCGCGGTGTCAGTGTTACGCGAGAGCTCGAGGCGAAACATTGATAGAAAAAATGGGCAAATGCTCCGTATTGTAGTGCAAAAATACTAGTGGAAAATCAAGAAATGTTTCTTTTCACGCGTAAGTACATTTTCAACCTATTATAGTAGCTATTTCTTCGTAAAATAAATAAAATTTGGTATGTAAACAAAATATAACACGTCATTTTAAAAAAGTACTCATTGGTAAAGTAAATGCTTCATAAATGTTGCATTTAATTTGGTTGGATTATATCAGTCACTCATTCATTTGCTTGTCATTTTTTATTAGTAAGGGGCTGTTACAAATATCGATAAATAGTATCGATGTGATTGTAAAGTGAAGGATTTTAATTTAAGTTTTATAAAAAATTATAAGCATCTTTAATTTTAATAGAAATGGGTATGAATTGAAAATAATTTTGCAGATTCCCAGTTGATCCAGTACGAAAAAGAAAATGGGTAGAAGCAGTTCGCAGGGAGACTACATGGATACCAACCAAACATCACCGTATATGCAGCATACATTTTCAAACAGAATGCTACAATGTTAATTCGTTAAAACAAAAAAAATTGAATAAAGATTCTGTCCCGACATTGAATTTGCCTAAATTTGTAAGTACACAACACGCACCAACCAAACGTTTCAGCTAGGTACTTCATACTAAAAGTTAACTAAATTCACCAAAATAATGTTAACTTAACCAAACATTTATCTTAAAAATGTTTGCTAATGAAATTAGTGTTATTATTTACTTAGAGTACTTTATTCGGAATGAAAGGTATCCTATGTCCTTCTCTGTACCCCTGACAACGTGTGACTCCTGACAACTCTAGTTCCTCCGTGCTTCGGAAGGCACGTTAAGCCATTGGTCGCGTCCATGTTAACATCCACCAATTCCCGTCGGGTCTGCATGATGGGTTATGGATATGTCCCATCCACCCCTAAGTAAGGCCTGTGCCCCAGCAGTGGGAACATAAAAAATGTCTGGTGTAGATATCACAATAATAACAATTTTTAAATCATTAAACACATAATTACGAAAGGAATGATAAACAGATATAGTAAAAAGTTTTCTTACTGTTTTGGGCTTGCTAAAATGTTAAATGATTCTCTTGATATTTTAAACAAGACTGTATTAAAGTATATGTAACTTCTGTCACTAGGACCGAAACCATGAAAAATTTTTTATTTGATTTCAATTCAAAAGTTTATGTTTTCTCACATGAAACGAAGCGTGACGACAATAATATGTTATCCGATGATGGAATGGAAATGGCGCAAACAAAAGGAACAGACAATAAACCAAGCACACCAGTAAATGTAGGTATTTCCTCACATTATTGAAATAACGCTGGCTTACAGCGAAAACTTAAAAAAATACTAGAAAATTTCTCCTATCTCATTGGGTTAGAATCCCGTCTGAAATGCTAAGGGTGAGTTGATTTTTTCTAGTATATTATTTATCCTAGTATATAATAATAATATAATAGCCTAGTAAATGCCTAAAAGCCAAAAACAGGTAAATAACAGTTTTTATTACACCTATTTTATATAAAAATATCCTTAAGTGAATAAGGAATGTGCGACCAGTGTTTTTGTTTCAAATTTAGCCCGATTTATGGCCAAAAATATCCTAAAAAATGTCGCTTATACGTTAATTCTAACTTACTTCTATGTTACCGTAACGTTAATTTAACGGTATTTTTTCATACTTTCGTGTACTTTCATGTTACTTATACGTTACCGTAACATAGAAGCATTATTAACATATTATATTACTAAGTGGCAAAATCTACGGCCTTACCCATACTCGTGATTATCGCACAATATCCTAACTAAACACCTATTGTAAACCATTTATTATGGTTTCTATGAATTTGTGAGTGCATTTTTACCAGTTTTTCATTTAAGAATTCCACAGAGTAAAAGTCATGAAATAATTTACCAATATCCTATAAAAATTATGAAAGAACAATTTCGATGCAGTGTAATCATCTTTAATGTTAGGTTATTAATAAGTAAACGAAAACAATTATTTCAATTATAAAGTAGTAATAAATATTACAAATTAAGTCCGCTTCAATATTAATCAAACACATGAATTCAATAAACTCATTAGGTTCATTCATTCATTCACTCTTTACAGTGTCGATAAAAAAATATCGACTTTTTTAAGCACTATTGTCATTATTTGACAAGTGTAATCCCCCCTCGCCCCGCAAAAATTGGTTGAACGTGATTTCATACATTTTTCTTGCGTTTCGTGTCCAGTGGTTAATTCGTCCAAGCTGGCATTAGAACATGCAACATTTTATTTTTCAAATTCTAACAGACATATGTTTACATCCAATGCGAAAACGAATTACACTAAAATCCAACGTATGAATTCCAAATACGTTCTCTATAAAAAGCCTCGTGTCCCAAGAGAAACACTTAAAATGGAACATATCAACTGTGCACATTACTGCATTTTGTTTTACACCGTTTATTTAGTGCCTGTGTCACACCTGAACATTATTTAGGATACAATTGTTGAGCTTAAATGCAATTTGGTTGCAGATTTTTACGCTGAGAAATATCACGTAGTTTTATTCTCATAGTCTTTTCGGTGTATACGTTTGTCATGCTTTTAATTGCTTTATTCACTTCTTCGCTTCAAATGAATATTTTTTTTCTGTTACCATATCCCTTTTTGCATTGTTGTGGACAAAAGCGCTTCATCATACAATTTGTAGCTTAAAAAAAATGTATACTGTACAAGTGTACACGATGAAAGAAATGAATAAAAACTTGAAAAGAAATTAAATGTGAAAATGGTTATGAATATCTGATCGAATGAATGCTGCCCTGCGGCCTTTTCTGGGTACAGCTATTCTTTGATTTTTTATTGTATTATCAAGTAATAATGTACCTATAAAATATCATTCATCATCATCGAATCATCGGTGAATCCATTTGTAAAAAAAATATAATAGCTTGGCAACAGTTTTCTGTCATACATTTATTGATGATTATAGAGGACGAACATAGCCTCGATTCAGACCTTACCTTTTCTTCTTACATCATAGTAACTTCTTATATTTAATTCAGCTTCAAGAACAATGTTATGTTTCTCCGCCTTGTTTCTGAACGTCCCATAAATAAACTTTACGTCCTGATAAAGCGCGAACAAAAGCTTATTCATACTTCTGTTTAACAGCCGTCGATACAGCAATAATTATGTATTTGTTTCCATTTCTGGGGGTTTATTCTCCATTACACTAAGTCCGTACTTTCGGTCAACGTTTCGCTTGTTCTCGAAAAGCCCAATTAACGGAGGGTTTGCTCTAAATAGTGAATGTTTGGTAATATACAACGTGTTACAAAAAAACCGCTACATTTTGATATTTTCGTAATTAATTTTGTATGAAACAGCTATTTTTTTCGCGATTTCAGAGTTTGTCCAGTAGTAAAAATTTATCAGTTTGATGATCCCTATCTACTATATTGTAAAGTGACGCCGTAAGCTAGAGTTTCCTAGGATGACAGCGCCGTCATATTACGGCCGTAATTTTGCGGCGTAGAACTATGTCTATGTAAACAATACGGCGCGGTTTCATAGACAACATTCAACGCCGCTATATTTCGGCCGTAATATGGCGGCACCACTAACCCTAGTTTTACGGCCTGGCCACGCCACGAGAAGAAAGGCCAGCGGTGTTCCGTACAGCGGTCAATTGGCATCAACTGGCATTAGAAGACCAGTAAATTATTTAGAAGATCAGTAAAATATTTAAAATTTACTGTTCGCGCCGGTCGCTCATTATGAATTCAGGCTGTCTTATCATGTTTAAAATATTGAGTATGAGAACCGTCAACGATTTCTTTCGAAATCGATACTCTGACATTTCAGAGTAGACCCCTGTATCGGGGTAAAGTTAAAGCTCATTATATCTAATTCATCGCTTTTTGAGTCAACGAAATACGCGTGATGATAAATTTTGCTCCCTCCGACTCGGTATGTAAATGCGTCTTGATGGTGACACCTGGTGGCTATAAATTATTTAGATATCGTCTGAGATTGTGTATTCACGACTTTATTAATATGCAGAAGAAAAACTGCCTTGTGCTTTGTGACCTGTTGTTTATTGGCACTGAAAAAGGACTCCTTTGTTTTGTTTGGGCAGTCATTTGCGATTCTGTAGAGAGAATAAGCTCTATATTAACGTAATTTCTTTTTTTTCTAATAACTAGATTTAGAAAACATTATCGGCTGATTTCAATAAGCAATCCTTAAGGATAGGTTATTGAAATAAAAAAGTATGTAAAAAAGTAAGAGATAGGCTTACTAAAGATTTGTTGCCTAGTTATTTCTGTTATGGATCTTTTACTAGGCAACTGTCGTTGCCTAGTAGTCCTATTGAAGAAATGTTATTGATATTGCCTGTAAATTCGACTGCCGCTACAAACAGTATCGAAACTGCAAATCATGTACTTTACAGTAGAACAGTTTAAAGATTTTTTTTAAATAATGCCTACTTAAACACCCTTTGCGTTGTTTGTTAAAATTATTAGATTAGTGAAACTAATTACGAAGGCAGCAGCCGTAGGAGTTAAAAAAAATCGAAATAAAATTTAAACAATTTATTATAAAGAAATTACAATTATTAAATTATATCTAATTAACCGAATTGACCCGATCGATGTTGGATACGAAGTGGCCGCGGCGCCCGGTCACGTAGCCCCGCTGCGGTGAAGCCACGAGGAGCAGCGTCAGCAGTTTACTTCAGTTGCGTTAAACTGGAACGGCGTATTGCACACGCAGCATTTAGGGCCGTGTGCACTGTTGTCTTCATATTTGCTTAATAGACGAATCCCTTACTAACAATGTACGTAATTTCTCCCCCCTCAGATCAGCAACTATTTGAGAATTTTGAGAGCAAATGTTGCTGGTGTGTCACGATCAGATTTTCCAGGTTTTCTTGGTTCTGGGGGTTCTGGCTTTGCGTAGTGATGGTAGCTTGAGTTGGCTGACTCTATGGTTTTATTTTTCTGAAGGCTTCGTAGTCTGTAGCGTCGTAGCATGACTACGAGTGTTAGTGCAGTTGCACCGAATAGTGCGCCGTAGAAAGGTATCGTAGTATGATACAGTGTTGCAATCGCTGGTTCGTCGATTTTGATTGGAGGCTGGAGCGATATCTTGTCTTGGATGCTGTGGAGGCTTCTCAGGTCGATCGAATGAAGATTGATATGGGTGGCGTCGACATCTCGCATGTCCAAGTCGGGAATATTCATTATCTTGAGCGGTTGACCTTTTAGTTCGTCATTTTCGTTAGTAATTGTGAATTCGGGGGTGCGTAAGATGCATTTTAGTGGGATGGTGACTAAGTAGCTTCCGCGCAGCTGAGTGTAATCTTCTCTTCCACAGGATAGCTGAACCTTCGTTTCTTGCGGCAGGGATATTGTATAGTGTTGGTCGTCTAGCTTCTCCATCGCTTCCTTGAGTAGGGTGACGGATGATAGTTTGCAGGTTGTCTTAAGAGATTGCTTCGAGATGAGATGCTGGATGCAGTCAGGTACGGTACGAATTTGATGGTTTACTCCTTCCTCACAGAGATAGCCGTTACTTAACTTCGGGCATTCAGCCTCTATATACACGAATGCAGACTCGCTAGTTGCCATGAAGGGATAGGAAGGGATAATGGTTTGGTTATTCCTATTTGGTACTACTGCTAACTTATAGAGATTATAATTTTCTTCTGTAACGATCGGGATCCTAAAAACTAACGTTATATCTTTATCTATGTAATAAAAAGCAGGTTTGATAATATCATAAAATTCTCTTAACTCTATATCCAAAATGTTTTCAGGATTATATAATTGTCTTAGCCTATCTATCATATTACGTAAAATATCTAATTTAAGCATAGCATTATGCGTACTTGACGCACGAATGAATGCTAATATATTTTCTATGTTAATTAACTCATTGCAAGTGTCTGCTACATTTTCACTAATTATAGTTAGTAATTGAGCGAACTTTGCATATTTTATAAGGCTAGAATTACGAAGATAATCTTTATCTAATAATAAATGTAACGTATTATTTATAAGGCTCTGATTTTCTACTATCTGAGAGATGATACCAAAATGCTTAGACATCCATTCTTTACTGTAACTAATATGATTATTTAATTCAAATGCTAATTTATCTTCATTACTATGTAGGGTCTTTATCGCGTTATCATACTTTAATGCGTCATCGTAATCTAAGTTACCGGTTATGCTCTTTATTACAGATCCAAATGTATTAACTAGACCTCGTTTAGCACGGCTCGGTTCTAAACTAGCTAGCTGTTGAAAGGCTTTTTCTATTTTACTATTAAGATGATCAATTTGGAACTCATATAGTTGGTAAGTATCGTTATAAAGTCTAGTCTTAAAAGTCTGTATTTGCGTCTGTAACCTAGAGATTTTATCTTCAATGTCACTTAGTTGGATGCGCTGTAGGAAAGTATGGTAATGGGTAATAAGTTTAGTCGGCCCTAACTTGAAAGGTAAAAGTCCTGGTCCATCGTCGAGTGTCTCAAGTCTTATCTCCTGTGGGCTTGCCATCTGGACGAGAAGCATCAGAATCCTGCAACAATTTAACATTTTTGGGCACACGTTTCAGTCTGGATTTAGCCACGGGGCCACGTTTCTTAGACGTATATATGTGGATAGGTAAGTCGGCTAGAACGGTGTCCTGGGTATATCTAGGGGCGACTTTTTGTCTGGAAGCCATGGGATTTTTTATGAAAATCTGTTGTTGAGGGGTGTATTCTATTTCAGGTTCTCGGGACTTGTTCCTGTTTTCTATTAATGCTGTACGATTTTCTAGGGATGTGCTATTAATAAGTTCATAAACTGTATTCATTTGAGCTTTATGATTTTGTAAGTATTGTTGTAACAAATGTGGAACGGGGTCAATATCTATGGGGTCTCTAGGGTCAAAGTGACCCGTTATCAAGTCAAAAGGCTTACATTTAGTAAAACTATGTATAGACGAATTATAAGCAAT
The DNA here is from genome assembly GCA_928269145.1 of Agriphila tristella. Classification (NCBI taxonomy): domain Eukaryota; kingdom Metazoa; phylum Arthropoda; class Insecta; order Lepidoptera; family Crambidae; genus Agriphila; species Agriphila tristella. Next base: position 19,119,160 of record OV743436.1, on the reverse strand, counting down.
GATTGCGTAAGGCATCAAGTTCACGACGGGCTCGTCCTTATGCTGTAACTTTAGTATGCGAAGGTGTTCGAGTAAAGTCGAGTGAAATCGCTCGATATTGCCGTTATCGTTCGGCGCGTGAGCTAAAGTTCTATGATGGTTAATTTTATGAAGTCGCACGAATTCAGCGAATAGTTGATTCGTGAACTCGGTTCCGTTATCAGTCACTATAGTGTAAGGGATGCCATGGTGTGTAGTAAACTGTAATAGTCCTTGTAAAATACTAACTGCGGTGCCGTCTCTTAATGGGTAAGCTTGACCATACTTAGAGAAGACGTCTATAAAAGTCAAGTATTTCTCGTTTTGGGCAGTAAATAAGTCCATGTGTATAGTCTCAAAGGGTCTGGTTGCCGGAGGTACTATATTGAACTGCTGTCTTACTGGGTTCCTATCATATTTTCCCTGACCACATATTGTACATTCACCTATAAATTTTGCTACTTGTTCCTTCATTTTTGGCCAAAAGTATTTTTTTGAAAGAGCTAAATAACACTCGTTAATACCGCGGTGGTTAGTTTTTCCATCGTGGTAATTACGAATTATTTCTTGCTGTCTAAGGTATTCCTTAACGTTCTCTATTTCGGACTTTGTTAATACGAGATTCATAGATGAACTCTTAAATTTTTCCTGAATAATAGGGATGATAGTATACATAGCAAGGGGTGGATTAATAAGCATTGCCGTTTTAACTTTCGGGCTTACATACTCTTTGATAGCAGTTACTACGTCATTTTCTAAGTTGCGCTCGCTTACTTGTATTGCGATACGAGTATGCGTGTCGAATGGTTTCGTCATCACGGCCCTACGTTTTACGTCTGGGACAATAGTGATGTGCAACTGTCGATGGAATTTATTTAGTGGCTCGTCAGTTATCGGAACTTCTAAAATAGGGTTCTCGTGACTAGTGTGCACGGTTTCTGTTTCAGAATTTGATAATAAAGATGGTGGCTTTTCTGAACAATTCGCGACTACTGAACTAATCTCTTCGTTATGTATTTCGATTCTAGAGAGGGCATCGGCATTGGTGTTATTTTTGCCTTTTTTATATATTACGGTAAAATCATACTCGCTTAACTTTAGTCTCCATCTAGTTAGTCTTGAATTAGGTTCTTTCAGACTCATCATCCATTGCAATGGTTTATGGTCTGTAAGGATTTTAAATTTGCGACCGAATAAATATGGCCTGAAGTACTTGGTAGCCCAAACTATGGCCAAGAGTTCCTTCTCTATCGTGCTGTAATTTACTTCGCTATCATTAAGTGTTCTAGACGCGAAAGAAACAGGCTTATCTGATCCTATGGGTCCCTGCGATAGTATGGCTCCTATGGCAACATTGGATGCGTCTGTCGTCAGTAAAAACTCACGGTTAAAGTCGGGATACTGTAGGATAGGGTCATTTGTCAAGAGGGTCTTACATTTCTCGAATGCGTTTACATAGGCAGAGTCTAAAGTTATCTTTTTACCCTTTTTTAAGCAGTTGGTCATCGGTTTAGTTATACGGGCAAAATCGGGAATAAACTTACGATAATATCCGATCAAACCTAAAAATTGCTTAATCTGTTTAGTAGTTTCCGGGATTGGATATTTCTCTATAGCAGAGATTTTATCCGGGTTAGGTTTTATACCTTCCCTTGTTATGATGTGTCCTAGATAGTTAGTTTCTAATTTGAGAAATTCCGATTTATCCATTTGGATTTTAAAATTGGACTCTCTTAATCTTTGTAGTACTTTTTCTAAGTTATTAATAGCTTCCTGTAAGGATGTTCCAAGGACTACTATATCATCTAAATATACTATGCAAATCTCGTTCTGGAGACCTCTGAGGACGTCGTCCATTACTCTCTGGAATGTGGATGGACTGTTCTTCAGACCCATCGGCATTCTCAAGAATTCGTAGTGACCGTGCTCTACGTTAAACGCGGTTTTTGGAATATCGGCCTCATTCATCTCAACCTGATGAAAACCTGATGCAAGGTCTAAGGTCGTAAAATACATGCATTTACCTAACTTGTCAAGGATGTCAGTTATGTTAGGAATGGGATACTTGTCGTCGATAGTCTTTTCGTTCAATTTACGAAAGTCAACCACTATACGCCACTTTTGCTTTCCCGATGCGTCAGTTTTCTTGGGCACGACCCATATGGGAGAGCTCCATGCAGAGGTAGACGGTCTAATTATACCTTGCTCTAACATCTTGGCTATTTGATCGCGAACTTCATTACGGTGTATAAAAGGATAGCGATAGCTTTTCGTATAAATTGGAACTTCATCAGTAGTATTAATACGATGCTTTATTTTGTTCGTAAAAGTTAATTGTTCGCCTTCTAGATAAAATACGTCGGCGTAACGCGAGCATAAAGCCTCTATATTAGCCTTTTCCTCAGCGTTCATATGATCTGTCCTAAGGCGCGATAAAACGTCGCGTGCGCGTGACGTAGCCATCGGCGGCTCGGTGCTCGTGCACTCGATATTCAATACCTCCGCTTGCGCCGGTCTGTCTAATGAGAATATTACGTCGTTATCCGTCAAGTTGTAAATCTCTATTATTCCTCGGCTATTTTTAACAGATGTAACGCATTCCTGAATAAAACAGTTACAGATAACTTGCTCTTCTACTAACACATCGCCATCCGGGGCGTTAATTGGAATACGAACCATTTTAGACGAGTTGGCAGGTATTATATCCTCGTAAAGATTTACGTTACAAGAATTATATAATTTAATAGGATTGACCGCGTGTTGGGTAGTTAACGTCTGATGTTTTAAGTCTATTTTCGCTTCCCATTTCGTAAGTAAATCTAAACCTATAAGGCCGTCGAAATAATCATGAAAACGGTATACGAATAATTTCATAAGATCTTGATTATTAAATTCGGAAAAACACGGGAGTGTGATAGAATACATATTGCGACTAGTCCCATGAACATTAGTGACCTCGAATGGATCATAATTTAGAGAAAAATCAAAGAAATATTTATCTACACATTCTGGGCTAATAAACGACTGATTAGCGCCCGTATCTATTAATAGCTTTAAAGGTGGATTCGCTATCTGAATGTAGGGCAACTGTCTTTGCGTTTGCAAATTGAGCTCTAACTTAATTTGTCTGACGGGCCAGGTTCCTGAAAATCCGGCTCGGTATTAGAATATGACGCTTGCGGCTGGTCATTTGACTCTGTGTTCGTGGTGGACTCGTAAAATTGAACTCTGTCGTCATAGTCATACGTCGCGTCATAGTAATTATTGTCACTTACGTCATTGTAATAGTTTGTGTCGTAATAATTGTCTTGATAGTAGGAATCGTCATAAGTACAGTCATTTAAATTTATTTCACGCGATTTAAAATAGTTATTCGGTGGCGGGTTCCCGAATCTACGCCAATCGTGTCCTGACAAAGTAGGGGGTAAAGCTTTCGGGGTGAAATGCTGTACTCCGCTCATAGGTCGGGGGCTCGAAAATTGGGGTTGATTCCTAGGTGGCAATCTAAAGTTATTACTCTGGGGATTATAACGTGGTGGTGGTGCGCCGAACATCTGCTGTGTGCGAGATGGCATTCGCTGCTGGAAATTATTATTATTAGCCGTATTAAATCTAAAAGGATGCGATTGCGGCTGCACAGGGTAGCGATTCGCTGGGGGCGGCGTGAACCGCTGCATCTGCTGATTCGCTAAACTATTCATAGGAACATTAAAATTAAAAGGTTTAGGTGAGAAACCTATAGGCACGGCAGGTTGTGGGCGTAATCCCACTTGTGGTCTAGGTAAGTTATCAGTGCGTTGCTGTTGGTAAAGAATATTTAATTCTTCCTGCACGTACTCCAGAGCTTTCTCTATAGTCTCGGGCCTCATGCATCTAATACGGGATCCAAGTGGTTCCTTTAGACCTCGTACAAATGCCTGCATAGTCAATTTTTTATACAACGTTCGTTTGGCTTCGATAGTGGTTCCTATTGTCTCATGGAGAGTGACATAGGTCATTATCGTGCTAAACAGCGTTTGACATTGGTCATAAAATTCTTGTGGACTACTATTACCTTGCCTAGCTAAAGAAAGGTCATTATACAACGCGGTTTCGTCTCTTTGATCCGCGAAATTATTAACTAACGTATTTCTAATGCCAATCCAATTTTCAGGAATTCCATTTGAATTTATAATAGTGGCGGCAGGGCCGGTAATTTTATTAAGGATTCCATTTAACAAATATAAATTATTTAATTGATTAGCTGGATCATCACTCAGAAATTCCCTACACAACTGATCACAAATTCTTATAAACCTAGTTAAAACGTTCGCGTTTCCATCGAAATCGGGAACGAGGCGTAAAGCCTTATGGATAACATCCGGGCTCCTTTCCATTTTTTCTGAAATACTATCTAAACTAGGCCTAAATCTATCTGCTAACTCTCTCCTGCGAGACTGCTGATGTGAAGCAGAAACGCTGGATTTAATTTTTCTAGGATGAAAAATCGTGAGTAAAATTAAAAGGACTTAGGATAACAGGAGGCAACACGAGAATGATTCAAGTGTACTCACATGAACATATTTTCGGCTCTCTGGCGTATCGATGGCTGGATACTGGACCTTGGCTGCTCCTTCAGGTTCTGGATTCTCGTTGCGCGACTTGAAAGCCACACGGGCGGCACGTGCAAACGAAGGGCGGAAATCTTCTGAGAAGCGCGAAACCGACCGCGAGAATCCTACCGACTGCGCCAATTACGAAGGCAGCAGCCGTAGGAGTTAAAAAAAACCGAAATAAAATTTAAACAATTTATTATAAAGAAATTACAATTATTAAATTATATCTAATTAACCGAATTGACCCGATCGATGTTGGATACGAAGTGGCCGCGGCGCCCGGTCACGTAGCCCCGCTGCGGTGAAGCCACGAGGAGCAGCGTCAGCAGTTTACTTCAGTTGCGTTAAACTGGAACGGCGTATTGCACACGCAGCATTTAGGGCCGTGTGCACTGTTGTCTTCATATTTGCTTAATAGACGAATCCCTTACTAGCAATGTACGTAATTAACTTATCTTTAAACTTTTTATAACACGAAGAGTAGTAAATAAATAGTTGATTTATAATTTTAACAACCTATCAAAGTTATAATTAAAATAACAACATTTTGCCGTACTTGAAAACAAAACTGAAGTTGAAATTCCACGAGTTTTCTTTGTCGTGTCCGATCCAAAGGCGGCCATTGTTTAGAGACAATTCAAAGTGTTCAATTAAGTAAGTGCTTTATAGAATTCTCCTTTTGTATCAGGAACAGACTATAGAATGAATTTAGCAAATACGGACAGAGAAGCCTGCGGCTAGAGCTTCGAAGCAGATCGTTGGAACATTTTTATCCAGTTTTCAAATACACTTTTTACTGTCCAACCTAAGCCTTGTACTGTACTTATATTTTCCTGGATAAGTACCTTCTAAATCAAAAACGCATTAAACGACATTATTGGATTTGTATTGTTAATTGATTAAAACATGGATGTTTTCCTTTTGTATCTAAATTTTATTGATTAATTTAACGTAATGGAAATAACAATTTTGTGCTACGTAAATGCTTTATTGCAGCATTTAAATGAAGCTTTTATCAGTGTGACTTCTATTAAGTGTCAATATTGACTAAAGTTCTAAAATTCATTTCTTTATGTTATTAATAGTAGAAAACTACATAAGAAAGATAAAGTAGCGTTATTACTAACAACGTCGTTTGCAATTTAGCTTAAAAAAACTGATATCTAAAAATTAAAGGTTAGGTATAGGAATAAACAAAGAAAATGGTTTCTAATCAATTGAGCAAGCTTCAGTCCCCCGTGACCACGGCAGCTGCGAAAGGTGCCGAAACGTTGGGAAAATAAAAAATCAAACCAAATACCAACTAACTACCAAAGTACTTTCAACAAAACCGCGCTAGTATCCGTTAAAAAGTGTATTATTTCATGTCTAGTGAGCGCGTACGCTTGAGAAGTGAATACAATTGACCAAAACTAAGCACTAAGTGACATGTGTAACGGATCAAGCTACTATTGGATTAACAGCTTAATCTATCATGTGGTTTAAGAATGCCGATCGACAATAAAGAGATAAGACGCAAACAATCTTATTAGTATCGGATAAGACATTGTTGGCCTAAGATTAGAAATATCAGTAAGAACTGGCCCAGTTTTTTGTTACACAACTTAAACAAAAGTGATCTTATATGGGTTCTTTTTTTTTAAGTACCATTGCGGTCACACGCGCTACACTTTGCAGAAACTTTCATGTGAAATAGCGCGAACTAAACCTAACCTTAGGAGTGGTCAGGCGCCTGTGTCTTTGATAGAACGGCACTCTTATTACGGCACGGATTAATAGTGAAAGAAAATAATTTGCAATGAGGAATTTCTAGGGATTTTTTTGTCGTTAGGTTCCGCCTTGTTAGTATGTATGTAGAGTAATGGACAGATTTTGTTTCTATCTTTTCAAATAGTAATAATTATGTACCTAAGTAAAGATGTGTAGAGACAGAACACTGTGTTTCTCGATTACTGGCAGTATAATATTGCTGTAATTACGTCCTCATAGATGTACTTAGAGCTTTACATTTATAAAACGCACATCGTAAATTCCTCACAAAAGAACAGCGTTTGAAAAAGGTATCAAACTCCAATATCCCATTAGGTCCAAATAAAATGCAGTTGGACGAACAAAGAACAGACTAAGCGACACATGTAACAGATAAAGGCACTATTAAGATAGTACGAGAGACGTCTTGGGTTTATTGCTTCTGTATTTACCCGGGGCAATACCGGCCCAACCGTTCGTACTGTTCCGATTGTTATTACCTAGTAACGTGGTTGGGTTTGGGTATAGAATGATTGATATACCGTTCAGAGGAAATGTTACGTCGCTTTGTATTGGGGGTCTACTCTGAAAAGTTTGGATGGTAACTACCTCATTTCTATTATGAAGAACACCTAGGTACATTTGATAACGACTTTGTTATAAACTGCGTAGAATACATCAACGAAAATAACCTTGTCGCAGCTTAGCGTTTGGATTAAGCGCATTGTTATGAGATAGTCGTAAAGCTAAGAAATAAAAAAGGTAGATTGTATTTTTGTAACATACGACTATGGAACATAAGACCTGACAGCGAAGATAATCAAATGTTGTATGGCAACCTAGAGTGATTAGAACTTTACCAGATTACAATTATTAAAGTTTATACTATGTGTTCACTTCATCATTGCCGCTACCTCTCGGCCCGCTTCATCATTCTGCACCCCCTGTGTCGCCGTCCCGCGCGCCTCCCCAGGCGACTCTGGGGGCGCGGTATGAAGAAGCGGGCCGGGAGGTAGCGGCAATGATGAACTGAACGCGTAGTAAATACTTACATTTTCATAAAATTTTACATTGTACAAAATGAATAAACAACTATAATACAAATAAATATTATATTTTATCGCTCTGTCAGTGAAACGTACTATACGTTTCATTGGCAGCGATAAATTCCAAATTATCAGCAAATATCAAGAAAAGTTTATTTCTGTTCAACCCTACAATTGCCACGGACATTTTTCTCTTCATTTATTCATAAGCAAAAGCGGACTGGAGTTTCGCGAAATATACGTGACTTGCTATGCCTAAATAATACATGAGAAATGCTAGGAAACTACCCAACGAATAGTAGTTGCATTATAACATATTACCCTTGGTTCGTATGATCAGCTCTAGTATGAAAACTGTGAGCCACTGATCTCAAGCTGAATCGTAAAGAATTTATGTCTGACCGAGTCGTAAATGTGAAAATGACCAAAATATTTCACTCTCCCTCTAAATAGATATTCAAAGACGAATGTAGGGGAAATTGTATTGTTAGTACTCATAAACTTTACATGTAGGTAATAATTTCGGTGGAAGGTTAACGATGCTAATTCAAGTGGAATAATAAAACCGTAGGTATATTTCTTATATCGACATTAAAATAATTACACATTTGTAAATTTATGAACGCAAAATTTTCGTATACCTACTTAATTACCTATATATTGTCCATCAGGCATTTTTAATGTCCCCACTACTGGGGCACAGGCCTTCCTTATGGGTGGATAAGGAGGACGGGCCATAACCCACCACGTAGGCCCAATGCGGATTGGTGGGTGTTAACGACTGCAAATGCAGCCGGGACCAACGGCTTAACGTGCCTTCCGAAGCACGGTGGAGCTCGAGACAATAAGTATTTGGTCACCCATCCCATGACCGACCCTTGCGAACGTTGCTTAACTTCCGCAATCGTTGGGCCAGCGCTAAACCACTGCGCCACCGAGCTCCTCCGCGCCACCGAGCTCTCTAATTATATTAAAAAAACCGGCCAAGTGCGAGTGGGACTCGCGCATGAAGGGTTCCGTGCAAAAAAACGGCAAAAATCACGTTTGTTGTATGGGAGCCCCCCTTAAATATTTATTTTATTCTGTTTTTAGTATTTGTTGTTATAGCGGCAACAGAAATACATCATCTGTGAAAATTTCAACTGTCTAGCTATAACGGTTCATGAGATACAGCCTGGTGACAGACAGACAGACGGACAGTGGAGGCTTAGTAATAGGGTCCCGTTTTTACCCTTTGGGTACGGAACCCTAAAAAGGGCAATTTGAGTTTCTCTCGGCTTTTACGCAGCACTATTCTTTTACTATACTAAGACTATATTAATCTGTATTTGACCATTTATCTAGGATAAAAGTAATGTTTAATAGTGCTTTATGTGCTTACAGTTGAAACCTAACATCAAAATCCATTTTTATAATACTCAAATAATGGCAATGAACGAGTATTCCTACAAAGTTTGCAATTAATATTCGAAAATTAAAATCCATACGACAGACAGACATCAACGCTAATAACACAGTATATATACAAGGTGTCGTGCTGTGATAATAATGCCATTTCATTGTTTCCATTGAGAAGTGTCCTTTAATTCCTTTTCTATCTTATCGGGGAATCTATCGCACAAGGTTTCCGTCGCGTGACGATTTTGGACACCAGATTTGGTTTTATGGTATTCCAGATAAATATATTCGAAGGGTAGATAAGTCGGTTCGGAAAGTGCCACTTACTTACAACGTCTTGGTTGTAAGACCAAGACAATTTTTTTTATTAGTTATTGAAGATTTGAAGATAGATACAATTTTGTAGCACCTTATTTATTATTGAATAGATAATTTATTGAAATATATCACTTATGCTTCTATAGCCACCAATGGCTAAGCATACTCAGAAGTGATTATTTTTGATACATTAACTTGTACATAGTAAGTCTTAGGTACATAATAGGTACTGTAGGCACTTACTTAATTCAGAAAAAGTTTCATGGTAAAGTGAAATTAGGTAGGTGCTTCAACTTTTTACGAATTTGACTTACAGTAAGTAAAGTTTAATTTTGTTGATTAGTTAAATGTGATAGAAATAAAAATAATTCTTATTTTTTCTAAATAATAAACGGAACATTATTTGCATTAAACGGAATTTCATCCTTGTTATCGTTTGCAAGTTGGAGTGAATATTTGACGACTCCATTACCCCTGTTGCCACAGACTGGTATTTGGCCCTAAAAGTTGGTCAAAATCATGTTTTTCAAAATTAAATATACTGCCTTTAAAACATTGTTTCCAAAAACTAGTATAACAACTCCAAACAATAACAAAAACTAATTGCGCTAACGCCATCCCGCATGCCGTGGGCTTAGTTGGAAGTTACTGTTCGCCTAGTGTTCGTGAGATTGTTCGAAAAATTAGATTTTATTACTTTGAGACATAAATTGATATCTTGTGACTGAAGGATTTTGTGGTGGTTTTCTTTATGAATGTTGCTCAACAAGGTATGTAATTTGTTTGATACTTAATTATAATAATTAATCTATAGCCTTCTTTTATTTATTGCCTTAAGATGTAAGCACTAAAAAAATTACTTTAAAAAACGCATTTCCACGAGATCAAAGAGAGTTTTAATACATTTCTCACCATTTCTAAGTCAAAATTGCAATTGTTCGTGATAGAGTAAACTTTAGAGGATGTAAATATGCAAGAAACGGTCACCCCAAACCACCCGCCTATTTTTGGTGATTTTTTTACGTAGGCACATTCGATACTCGGTAAAAGAAGCTATACGTATAAATTTGTGTATATTTGTTACAGGTCCTTCTGAAATGAGGGTTTTGACTCAAAGTGACTTGTTTGATATAATGGAATGCTCAAATACCTCAACTTTTAATGTAAAATTTAAATTATTCTGATTTTTATTGAGAGAAGACTGCTCAATCAATATGCAGAAAATGACCAAAATATTGCAATTTAAAGCAAAAACTGTCAACTCGGACATCAGTTTAATCATAAATGGTCGGCTTCTAGCAACACAACAGCCAGATTCCTAGAAAAAAATGCCGAATGGCTTAAAGAATGCATAAAGTGATACCCAAATTCCTTTATCTCTATTGTTATGTTATACTTTGAAGCATTATAATAAGCATATAACTTTTTTTTTTATTACAGGTAGTTATAAATAAAATGCGAAGAATTTTTTAGTACAAATTGTCTTTTAGTTACAGGAGTACCCAAGTCCCAGTCGATCGCATTTTTTTCCACGTAGCTTGCAAAGCGGATGTGTCAAACAGGCTTCTCTTCACCTCTGATCCTGTCCTGACGGGTATGAGGAAGAGGAAGATTAATAAAAAAATCCCACTATCAGCCCATGTCTTAAATTTGTTATGAGAAAGTGACATTATAAATATAGATTTTGAAAACTAAGACGAAAATTACGAAAAATGTTTTTTTTTACCTTTTCCGAGTTAAGACTATAATAAAACATCGTCGAGCAGCCATTAAGAGTACCAAATATTTTTGACCAACTTTTTGGGCCAAATACCACTCTGTGTGTTGGTTAAACTGATTGGAATTTCAACATGTAATTTAGCTTTCAGTTGTGTTCGAAATATCAGTTTTGAGACTTGTAGTTATTGCTCTGATTCTTTTTATTTTGTTTTTGTGGATAATAAATAAATACTTAAATATCAAGCAATAATACTAACATAATAAAAGAGAGATGGTATAAACACCAGACTCGAGACAATGTAGAAAAGTTAGTTTTTACAATTATATCGACTCGGTCGGGGAATGGATGATCTATTCCCCATTCATCCGCATTACCTCCGAGATGGTGACAACATGAGAAAAGATGTTTAAAAAAACTTATTTAAAGTAAAGAAAAAAATGAATTTATAAATAACAAAACAACTTAATAAAATACATCTTGGCTGTCACTTTAAAAAGGTTTCAACGCTTTAAAAATAATTTCTCACTCAAGTTAATTTTTATAAAGCGAAAAGTTCAATAACATTTAATCTAAAACACCCAACTTTGATAAAACACATTTACGGGTTAAATGACTTTTAATGTTAACGAAGTTAGGTGCGTTAATGAGAAGACGGAAACAAGGTGAAGCTTTTAGAGGGAACGCCATTTCTACATCTTAATCTTGAGTGATGGTTCTCACGCTAAGCTTGGAGTAATCTCGAAGAATACCTGCGTATCGTCGGGGAGAAAATTAGCGAAAATCCATTGCGAGTGTATGAAATATTAAGTCTATTAATTATAAAAGCTCACAAAAGAGTAGCGGAGTAAGCTCGCTCGTCTGAGGTTGCTCAGAGATCTTAATGATCGTGTGATCTCAGTTACTCGGTGAATTAGCAAAGTTGACGGAATTGTGTGCGGTGTAATGGTGCAAAGTCATTACACGCATCCTTACTTGTAAAATACGTTATAATTATAAAACACGCAAGTGGGTTGACTTAGAACCTATGGAACAACGCTTTTTTATTTCCTTTTTCTGAAAGCACTTCGTTACACCAAACCAACTACGCTTGCATAATACGTAAAAATTATTCTACTTTAAACAGGCAAATATTATTGCGAAATGGCACAATGTAATTAGCTACTTTTGCGGGCTACCGTCCATATTTTTTTTCTTAAATCTTAAACAAAGCTAATTTAGCGCGAGTTTGGTTACATGGTTGATATAAGCAATGCAGCACTAGACCTTGAGACTTCGGAGTCTAATAAACACAATTTTTTTAAGCGAAAGCCTTTACATGGGCATTTATAAGAGCATTATTTAAAAGTTTCATGTGTTAAGATAAAAGCAAAATTAATCATTTAGTGACTAATCCTACTAACGTTATAAATGTGAAAGTTTGTGAGTTTGGATGTTTGGATGTTTGTTCCTCAATCACGCAAAAACTACTGAACGGAATTGATTGAAATTTGGCACACTGATAGCAGATAACTTAGATTAAAACATAGAATACTTTTTTTTTCGATATTTCCACGGGAACGGGAACCACGCGGGTGAAACCGCGGGCGGCCGCTAGTTTTAAATAAAAAAATGCATGCAGAAAAATATATCAATTACGTAACAGCATTTGTACACCCTATAAACCCTATTCATTTACTTCTCGAAGCACTCATGGCGGAACTTGACATACTGATCGTACCCGATCACGTTTGTTAAGCAACGCTCGGTCCGGTCAGGTGGCGGATGGGTGACCGTTAAAGTGGCATTACAACTGAGCGCTTCCATGCTTCGGAGGGCACGTTAAACCATCGGTCCCGTCTGTTGTCATCTGATAATAATAATAGTCGTTAAGCCAAGTATTACAGGCAGCTTGATAAACTCTAAGTGGTCACTAATCCTCATTCGATAAGAAGATTTACTTCTTACTTATTAAAAAAGTATGAAACTTAATGCCACCATAAAAAAAAGGTTGTGTTGTGATCATTAAAAATAGTCTGGTGCAAACCGTGTGACGTCATTATGCAGTAATCACTATACACTCAGTACAGAGCAAGATTTTATAGCTTTTTTATCATCATTCAGTAATTAATTTCAAACTGTTGACTTTCCTTGGATATTAAACTCTACGAGGTAGTGTTTAAAATTAAAATTCGGTGAGTAACTTTTATATGTTTGCGTAGGATTTATTTTTTAATTTGATTAGTGTCGATTAAAACACTTTGGGTATGGTCATGAATAAATGAATTTTTAAAAATAAATTAACGTTGCCGTAACGATTGCAACATTAGAGAAAATACTATCTTTATTTAGAATGCTGAAATAATTAATTAGGGGGTAATAACATGAGTCGAATTGACAAGCAACTTGGCAGGCGACTTTAGTCAATTAGCCATGCAATATTATTAGACAATCTAAATCAAATCGCCACGTCACTGAAATTAGGTTTGCGATAAGATTTTACAAGCAGTTGTCGACATAAAGCCCTAATTGACTAAAGTCGCCTGCCAAGTCACTCAATGTAAATACCCTTTAGCATTATCAAAAAAAAACTATGATTGACTAGAATTTCAATAAGAGAGGTAGCTAAAAAACTTTCCCTACGTACCTATATCGCATACCTACCTTGCATGAATAAAAAAATGAAAATCAAAGAAATATAAAAACTTTTTTAAAGCATATTACTGATAATGAACACATTTCCATTTCGTTAATATTAAGCTTTTTATGCTCCGGTATTTTATTAAAAAGCTTCTTTTTGACATGAGAGAGATGGAAGAGTCTGATGTATGTATTTTTTAATAATATTTTGTAATTATGATTTGGTTCGTTTAAGAATCAATTCACATTTATCAATCCCATTTGTAGTGACTTACATAGATTAAGGCAAGGGGAAATATTTTTATGATCTGCCATTAATCTAAATGGTCAGCAAAACCATTGAGAATTTATATTCTGTTCTTAGAATAGAAAATATTTTATTATTAACATCTAACAGATAATGGTTACTAAAAGAAATGAATTACTGAAAAATAAAAGTGAAATTAAAAATTAAAACGAAGACAAAAACTATACAAAGAAATTAATAAAAGTTCTTTTGTCTCACTTACAGAAGAAATAATTAATGGAGGGAAGTGGGGGAGGTGGAAGGGGTGAGAATAAGTGGAAGAGGGGATGGAGAGAGGGATAGGAGGTAGAAAAGGGGGAAAGGGAGAAAGTTGAGAAATTTGGTAATAAAAGGGGTAGACACAAAACCATTGGGAACAAGGGGGCATAGCGCCATGCAAAAAAATCTCGGGGGGCAAAGCCCCCGCCACGAAGTCTTGCTGAGTTCATTAGGTTAGGTTAGAACTGCGACTAAAATGTTAGACGACCAGGAACAACGCACAAAAATTTTATCAAACGTAGGTCACTGAACGCAGCTAAAAAGTTAGAGCAGTCCTTGAGCAGTCCAGATAGTTTGTCAATTTCTCTAATTTAAGGATTGTGTTCTAAATTTTAAAAGTGAAAAAAAAACAAGCTAAGAAAAAAGAAAATTGCAGTGAAACAAAAGAAAATCACGCACTCTTATTAACCACTTCGAAAAGGTCCGTAATAAAATAAATATGGTAACCGATCAGCTAATGAAGAGGCACGGCCGGCGGGCGGCGCGGTCTTTTATGTGGATAATCAACAACGGAGGTGTCAGAACGCAAATCGCGTGTTGGCTGCGCGTGACCACCGACCATTGATCACCCTCTTAAGAGATACGGGGAGGGGACATTTTTTCACACGAGCCACCCTGTTATAAAAAAGAGGGCTCTGCTTCATGCTACTTTCATACAAGGTCACTTGGCAAAAGAAAAAATATGCCTGTACAATAAATTATTAAAGAGATCTGTTTTTTATTTATGCATTTTTCTGGTGAATCGGTAGCTCAGTTGGAAGAGCATTGGATCAGATTTCCAAAGGTCGCGGGTTTGATTCCCGCCAGAGAATATGATCTAGTGACGATTTGATTTTTTTCTCGTAGACTATATCATCATCATCATCATATCAGCTACACGACACCCACTGATGGGTATAGGCCTCCCCTAAGGATCTCCACAACGATCGGTCCTGCGCTGCCCGCATCCAGTGGCTTCCCCCAACCTTCACCAGATCGTCGGTCCACCTTGTCGGGGACCTACCGACGGAGCATCGTCCGGTGCGCGGTATACTATATAGTGTTGTATATTGTAATAAGGAAAAATCATAAAATAAGCTGCTTCCTTTCTGTGACCTGGATTCTAACAAAGTAATGAAAAATGGTGGAAAAATGCAAAATTTCTGAAGTTGATCTTTTGGAATATGATTATTTGAAATAGGCAATTTTAACCATACAAAAATTATTATCATTGCCTCGTCTTGCATAAAATATTCTACGAATTGTGTATCTTCAAAATAAATGTTTTTCATTACAAAAACAAATTTCTTCTTCAATATATATTGACAATTTATATCAAAGTATCAGGATCATGTTTATTGCGTAAAAACAAATGGAAATAGCATATTGGTTTACGAAATCTCATTAAGTGACACAAATAATACATCGAACAGAATTCCCAAAATATAATAAGAAAAACACGTCTAGACTTTTATAAAAGAATTTCGTTAATGTTACTCATTTCTTATTCAGTGAGAGATAGCTAGCTTTATAATAAGAAAATAGTATAACACGTCCTTAATTGAGTTCTGAATGGATGGATGAAACAAAGGAGCTGAACGGACTTTTTTCTGGCTCTAAACGGTTTTGCTGTGACTTATTTTCATTCCCAGCCTAGACGCATCCAATTTAAGTTGAGATTCCAGAACAAACCTTTATATTGCCCTAGAGTTTTAATTCTTTTTATTACTTGTACTACGAGCACAAAAAATAAAATAGACAGAAGCCGCTCAGAAAATATTGCGATTTTCCGTTCACACACACACACACACACATACATTATTTGTTAGTGATTATATGCTCAGTGTTATGTACAAGCAATCTGAGTTAAAACCTGAGGGCCTATTACAAAAAAGAATCACGATAGTCGGACGCAATTCGTCGTTCATGAGTCAAATAGTGCCACGGAGTGGGACAAACATCGTACGATACGCTTATCGCGATGCTTATTTGTAATAGGCCCTCTGGCTATAATCTACTGAATAGCAGATAGTCCTAGCGCAATAAAACAAGACGCAAGTATATTTTCGAGTGGTCAGAGCTGGCATCTGTAATAATTACAAACTTTTTTGTTGTGCTTCAAGAGCTTATTTCATAGCAAGCCAGTTACGCGTGAGCGGTCGTGAGGTGCGCACACGTCAATTGCATAGCAGGCGCGATCGTGTTATTATTGCACTTATTCTCGACCTACCCGCGAAATGGACGAGGATAACGCTGCGGAAGGAAGTGATAAAAACGATTCAGAAATAATAAAGCAATGTGAGTTTGAGTTAAATCAAATCTTAGAGAGAAGAGTAAGTCAGATCTCGGATTTAGAGAATGAATGTATGGATATATCGTCTCAGAATCCTGATTTTAGACGAGAAAAAAGGAAGGAACGCGAAGATGAGTCAAATAGTGGGGATGGGTTTGTGGAAGTACGAAGGAAAAATAAACACCTTTTAAGAAGTAATTCTGCAATTCTTCAACAACTTGAAAAACCTGTCCCCAGGTCGGAATTTGAGATTTCTGTAACCTCCAAAAAAGAATTACCTAAACAAATGGCTTTGGCAAGATTATTAAGAAGTGAAAATATTTCCAACATCAACAAAATTAAGTATAAATCACCTTTCAAGGTTCTGATTTGTTTTGATAGCGATGCGGATGCCATGAAATTAGTGGATAGCGAAAAATTTAAAGAAATGGATATTAGCTGCCGCAAAACTTTAGAAACGACTTCAACATATGGATTAATACGGGGTGTTGATTTAGAATTTACTGAAGAGGACATTCTCTCCATTTTAAAATGCGATATTAAGATTTTAGCAGTAAAAAGGCTTAAACGTTTGGACTTTAATGGCAAATGGGTTGAAAGTGAAAGTGTGAGGATTTGTTTTGAGGGGAAAACATTACCAAGTTTTGTATTTGCATATGAATGCAGATTCACTGTAGAAAATTACACTTTTCCGGTGACGCAATGTTCAGGATGCTGGAAATATGGTCATATACTCAAAGTGTGTCCTACAAAGAAAGTTTTGTGTCCAAAATGTGGAAGTAATGAGCATAATAACTGTGATTTAAAAACATTTAGATGCCTTAACTGCAAGGGACCCCACTTTGTTTTAGACAGATCTTGTCCAATGTACCGCAAAGAGAAAGAAATACGCAATATTATGAGTAAAGAGAACACCCCCTACAGGATTGCACACATAGGTGAAAATCAGAAAGAAGATCTGACTCAAAACGTTGTGTCTCAGCCCTTAAGAAAAATGGAAGAACGATCACACTGGAATAGCTATGGGAGCCGCCCTACGTACAGTCAAGTTGTTGCGAGTGCCGAAATTCATAGGGAAGCCAGTCCAGAAAGAAATACCGAGGTGTTGAGGACTCAAACAGATAAAAAAAGAGAAAAGAAGAAGAAAACAAAGAAAAACAACAATTCCAAATTTGATTGGGGGGAAGGAAATATAACAGAAAGTGATGAAACAGAAGTAGAACCAAAGAGTCTGACAGATGATGAAGCAGGTAAAGAAAGAAAATTTGAACTAAAGAAGTTATTGTCAAAAGTCTACTCCATTTTAATCTCCAAAAAGACACTAGAAGAGAAAATAAGTGCAGTGTTTGTGATTGTATTTCAGGAAATTAAAGTACTGGTGAGCAAATTAATATCAGGCCGGAAAATCTTTGAGATAATAATGGACGTTATCAACATCAATAATGGATAATACGAACTCTAATAATATTCGCATCAATATTTTGCAATGGAATGCACAAAGTTTGAAACCTAAGTTATTATGTTTTGGAGAGCTTCTAATAAAAGAAAATATCCATGTGGCTGTATTGAGTGAGACTTGGTTGGATGCGGAGGATAGAGTTAATATTAATGGTTATAACATATACAGAAATGACAGATATGATTCATATGGTGGTATAGCAGTAATCGTTCATAGGTCTATTCGAAGTGAATTAAAAGCCGTACAACTACGACAATCGGGTATACAGGTAATGCATGTAATTTTATATAACTGTCATTTTGTACAAAATATTGTAGCAATTTATTGTCCATCCTCAGTTAGAACAGAAGTATCAGACCGGGAGGAACTATTTTCACTTTTCCCAAATAATACTGTAATAGGGGGGGATTTTAATGGTCATCATAGGAACTGGTCTACTAGGTCAGATGCAAGAGGAGGTCAGCTCTGTGATTCATCTTTAGAAAATGGTTATATTTACCTTAACGATGGAACACCTACTAGAGTAAAATTAGTTAATGGAGTACTTCAAAAATCAGCGCCAGATATTACGTATGTGTCAAATGATATAGCTGTGAATTTTGAATGGCTGGTTATGAACGAGAATCTAGGTAGTGACCACTTGATCGTTAAATTAAATACAGATATCCCCAAGAGTGGCGATCGTTTACAAATACGGAATTTTAAGAAAATCAACTGGTCATTATTTAATGATAGCATGGTTGGATCGTTTAGTGGGGAAAAAATTGCTAACCTTGACCTTAATGACGACTCACATATTATACAGAAAATGTATGATTATTTATTATCACAGCTTAATATTGCTGCTGTCGCTAGTATTCCTTTGATAAGAATATGTACTGATCCAGAATCTAAATTTAAACCTCAGAGGTATTGGAACCAGTCTTTGTCATTGGCAGTAGCTCAGAGAAGGTTAGCTCTTAGTTCATTCCGGCGTAACCCGACACCCGATAACTTGACCGCTTTAGAGCTAAAAACTCAAGAGGCTTATAAAAAGATTAGAGAGGCCAAATCATTGAACTGGCAAAATTTTTGTGACACATTAGATGAAAACACTACAGCATCGGAAATGTGGCGGCGTATGCGGTGGATGAAAGGTATTAATAAACGTAGACACTTTGTACCATTTGATAAACAGGAAAAATTACTATCCTCTCTTACTCCAGATTCTGCAATAAATAAAGCTCCAACCTTTACGTCTAATAATCATATATTAGAATCAGAGTTTACAATTGAAGAGCTCGAAAGTTGTTTAAAAAAGAAGGATACTGCACCAGGGGATGATGAAATCACATATAGTATGATATCTAATCTTCCGGACGACGGAAAAATATTTCTATTAAAGCTATACAACCTAATTTTTCTTTCCGGGAAAGTGCCAGAACAATGGCGTTCTGTACTTGTAATACCAATACCAAAGACCACCGATCCTGGACTGATAGACCCTAAACTAAGACCTATATCTTTGATCTCATGTATGTGTAAAGTTTTCCATAATATGATGTTAAAACGGTTGGAATGGTATGCGGAAAAGAATCAAATATTATCTCCTTGCACAGTAGGCTTTAGGAAATCTCAGTCATGTATGGACTGCTTGACTCGCTTGGTGACATACATTCAAATAGGTTTTACACTAAACACACCAACACTGGCTTGCTTCTTGGATATCGAGAATGCTTATAACAATGTGTCTGTTGAAAGTGTTTTAAAAATTCTGGATGAATTGCAAGTCGGTAGTAAGTATTGTAAATACTTATGGTCGTTCCTTAGTGAAAGATATTTAAAGGTGAGATCTGAGGATGGACAAAAAATGGCTGCAAGACGAACTGACAGAGGATTAGCACAGGGAGATCCAATCTCACCATTTCTTTTCAATATAGCCACATTCCAAATCTGCCGATCTTTAACACAGAATGTCTGTATAGCTCAATATGCCGATGATTTTGTTATTTATACAAAAGATAAAGATATTGAAGTAAGTGCTTCGTATATCCAGACTGCGTTAAATGATATTGTGCATGTGTTGGATGAATTAGGACTCCAATTATCTGGTAACAAAACCAAATTGTGTCTATTTAGTCGAGGAAGAAAAAGTTTTTCACCTGGTATAACTGTTGGTGGATCTTCATTAACTCTATCGCATTGTGTAAGGTATCTCGGTGTATGGTTGGACAGAAGTCTCTTGTGGTCTAAGCATATCAATGAGATAGCGCAAAATTGTACCAAATTTCTTAACTTACTTAAAGTTTTGGCTGGGTCATCTTGGGGGGTACATCCTAAACATATCCGTCGGTTATATTTATCATTGATACGAAGTAGGATGGATTATGGTTCTTATTTATTCGGTAATAGTGCTGGATGTCATGTATCGAAACTGGATAAAGTACAGAACCAGGCATTACGTATTATAGGTGGTTTTATTAAAAGCTCTCCAATTCATGTAATGGAGGCCGAGTTATGTATATCTCCATTATATATAAGGAGACTATATTTAAGTTATAAATATATTTTAAAAGCTCGCTCGTGGACTGATAATGCTACGGTTAAGTTACTACAAGAACTTAGCAATCTATGTGAAACTAGATACTGGCAGAACAAAAAGAAACCACTATTAGTGGAGGTGTGTAATAAAACAGATGACGTTGAGGTTTATTCTTCTCCGGTTCTAGATATGTTTACAGCTAGCACATGGTTTTCTCGATTGGATATTAAAAATATAGCGATAAGTGAATTAGACTGCCTCAAAAAACCCAAAAATTATTATACAGAAGACATGTTGCACTGTACAGTGATTGAGGAACTCCATGTAAAATACCATGATTGGCATAAGATATTTACGGATGGGTCAAAGAGCAAAGATAAGCAAGGAGTGGCTTTTTATGTTCCATCGGTAAATGAACATGGTAGCTATAAAGTTAAAAATAGTGTTTGTATAATGACGCTGGAGCTCATTGCAATCTCTAAAGCACTGACATATGCTGAAAACCATAATTGGGATAAGGTCGTCATCTGCTCCGATAGTAAGAGTGCGATACAGCACTTGGCTCGATGCGCCTCTGGACACAGAGGTGTACCGACAGCCTTTAGTGTACTCAGGCAGATAGTACAGTTTGAATCACGCGGCATTAAAGTAAGATTGCAATGGGTTCCTGCGCATTGTGGTATAAGGGGTAACGAAGAGGCTGCCAAATTAGCAAATGCTGCTTGTTCAGAGGGAATTGATTGTGACATTATTCCGTGCAGCTCAGAAGTTTTCTCAAATTTCAAAGTAGTTTGCCAAAAAGAGTGGTCGGAATATTTTAATGAAAGATCGAAAACAAAAGGCATCTGGTACAAAACAATGCAAAGCGAGCCTCCTCGTATACCATGGTTCATAAACTGTAATATAGGCAGGAAAAAACTAAAACTAATACTAAGAATTAGGTCCGGTCATATTCCATCAAGGAAGTTTGCACATATGATGAAAAAAGTAAGTACACCTAATTGTGAAAAATGTGAAGTAATTGAGGATGTACATCACCTTTTGATGGAATGTGAGCGGAACCGAACTCAAAGAGACTTATTTATAAGTAAATTTAATATAAATAGGCTGGATATTGGGATTGTTCAGAGTATTCTGAGCAACCCTGATTCTGAGGCCGCATTATACTTGTGTAGTTTGGTGGAGTACTGCCGACAAGCTACACAACTTAGTTTTTAAGTATTGCTATTGTCAAGTGTAAACTAGTGATTTGGCTCGATGGAGCTGCCATGTCTTAAGACAAAAGCTCCAAAACAAATAAAGAAAAAAAAAATAGCAAGCATGATTGTAAGCGTCTCACTAAGGTAAATAGGTTGCATAAGAAAAGCACATGATTGCTATTTCTTTTCTTATGAAACAATGTAAAAATCCAATTTAAGAGTGGCAACTTTCCACTCTATATTAGTTGTATAGTTGTGTTCGAAACACTATAAACGTGTTTACCCTTTTTCTTAATAACTCATATTTATTTTTTTATTCCAAATGGAATAGCTAACGTTCTACAAATTAAATTAAATTCGTTATTTCTCATCAAGCATGATTGTAATGTAAGCGATCACTATGTAGGTTGGGAAAGAGTTTTTAATGTTAATTTAGCGCATTAGTGCTATTTCTTGCCTGCATCAAACAATGTGAATTCCGATTTAAGAGTGGCAATCTTTCACTCTATATAATTTGAGCTCTTATAACTATAAACGTTATTCGCAAACCTAATTTCAATCAGGTGGCGAGTAGGTTTTACCAGAAATCTCTTATATAAAAGTGAAGGGGTGACTGACATATCAACGCACAGCCCAAACCACTGGGTCTAGAGACTTGAAATTTTGTACAAAGATACTTTATACAGTGTAGGCATCCACTAAGAAAGGATTTTTGGAAATTCCACCCCTAAAGGTGTGAAATGGGGTTTCAAAATTGTATGGAAAAAAATATTAAGTAGACATTTCGACTTGAAACTTCGTAGAAGTACTTCTAAAGACAAATGAGTAAACACGTATTTCGTGGTTTTTCGAAAATCAACCCTTTAGGTAGTAAATGGGGCAAAAAAAGCCCAAAATGACTGACAAATCAACGCACAGCCCAAACCACTAGACCTTGAGACTTGAAATTTTGCACACAGATACTAATACAGTGTAGTTATTCACTAATTAAAGATTTTTGAAAATTCTATCCCAAGGGGATGAAAAAAGGGATGAAAGTTTTTATGAAAGTCCCTCAGTTTTGAAGCTAGGATCTCAAAATTTTGTATTTAGGCTGACAATTGAAAATTAATAAACACGTGTCTCAGCGTTTTTCAAAATTCTACCCCCGAAGGGGTGAAAAGGAGGATGAAGTTGTGTTGTGTATAGAAGAAAATTCTTCATTTTCGAAGTAAAAATCGCTAAATTTATAATTTAGGGTTATAGATGGAAATCTAACGCGACCGTATATTGATTTTGTTAGTATTTTAACCCCTATGGGGATTAAATGGGGGTGAAAAGGGGTAAAAAACTTAAAATAGATATGGATGTCGTTATCAAGGTTTTGTGGGATGACGATTGCAAAAATGACATTTATTTTGAAGTCCAACACGGTGGAAATGATTTAACCCCAAAAGGGGTGAAAATGGCGTAAAAATATTGTATGGAAAAATAATATAAAATAGACATTACATCTTTAAACTTCGTAAGAGCACGTCTAAAAATAAATAGGCAAATAAATATTTTGTTATTTTGAAAATCAACCCCTAAAGGGGTAAATGGGGGTAAGTAAACATAAAAATCGATATAGATGTCGTTATTGTGGTTTTCTGGGATGATGATTGTAAAAAATACATTTATTTTTAAGTCCAACACGATGGAAATGATTTAACCCCTAAAGGGGTGAAAATGGGGTTCAAATTTTGTATGGAAAAATAATATAAAATAGACATTAGGTACAACTTTAAACTTCGTAGGAGCACGTCTAAAAATAAATAGGCAAACATGTATTTTGTGATTTTTAAAATCAACCCCTTAGGGGGTAAATGGGGTGAGTAAACATAAAAATCGATATGGATGTCGTTCTTGAGGTTTTATGGGATGGTGATTGCGAAAATGAGATTTATTTTGAAGTCCAACGCGGTGGACATGAAACATCATGAACCTGGACCTGGACATGAACATCCAGGGGACGGGAACGGGAACAAGGACGGGGACGGGAACGAGAACGGGGACGGGGACAGGAACGGGGGCGGGAACGGGAACAGAATGGGAACGGAACGCAAACGGGACGCAAACGGGACGCGAAAGGGACGCGAACGGGACGGGAACGGAACGGGAATGGGACGGGAACGAAACGGGAACGAAACCGGAACGGAACGGGAACGGAACGGGATCGGAACGGGAACGGAACTGGAACGGGAACGGGTGCGGGTACGGGAACTGGAACGGGAATGGAAACTAGACGGGAACGGAAAGGGAACGGAACGGGAACCGAAAGGGAACGGAACGGGAACGAAACGGGAACGGAACGGGAAGCCTCATACGAGACCCGCCACACGCGGTAAAGGTCTTGCCTCGCGACGCAGCGCGCTTGATGGGGACCCGCCTAATCGCGTAAAAATGGCTGGACTGATCCTGGTTGGTTCAGGTTCCCTGAGGATTTTCTCTAATATCCACGCGGACGAAGTCGCGGGCAGAAGCTAGCTGTCGATAAAAAGCGCTAATTGACTAAAATAAATAGCCTGCGAAGTCGACCCCTGTAAATACCGCATTATGTTGCAATGTAAGGTATCTGCACATAATGTATCGTGGCTTAAGATGTTCGTGTAATATTAATTTTCTGTAAATATATCCAAAACCAATAGTCTAGTCTGGAAATGAGCTGTGGGTTTACATCAATATACCTGTGCTATTATTTCCAATACTCGTACAAGAACCTTTGGCTAGGAATATTTAAAGACGTGCAAAAACTTATCCTTTAAATTTAGAAAGAAATCATCAAACTTATTTTTGAGTGCTAAAAGGCAATATTTAACTAATCTTTATCCCTTTCTACTGCTTTTGTATATTTACATTTTCAAAATGTAAAAGGACTTTGTTCCGTAAAGTGTAGTGAATAACACAGTTGTTTGAGGTGACATGTGTGCCAAATGACGTTCTTTGTGAGACCGGCTTCATATCACCTAGCTATATAGCGGCATCTAGCGACGCAATATGAGCCAGTATGATTCTGAAGTTACGAGTGAATTAAGCACTGAATCACTTGTTTGTGGTTATGAAACCTAAATTATAATCCTCACTAATATCATAAACGCAAAAGTGAGTTCGTTTGTTTGTGACGCTTTTGTCCCCCACTTTTTCCCCCACTGGGGATATCGGGAAAAAAGTTTGATTTTCCATATTTGTTTTCTCAATATCCCCAATGGGGGAAAAAAGTGGGGGACAAAAGCGTCACAAAAAAACGAACTCACTTTTGCACAAAGTGGGATATATTGGGGAAAAAAATTGAATTTCTATACTTGTTTTCTCGATATCCTCCAATGGGAGACAAAAGTGGGGGACTACGGGAATAGGTCGTTTTAACTAGTCAGATCATGATGAAAATTTTGCCGAATATGGTAGATAGGGACCATCAAATTGAACAACTTTTACTATGGGCCCAATTCTGAAAACGCGAAAAAAAACAGCTGTTTCATACAAAAAAAATTAACTAAAATATCAAAATGTATGAAACAGCTGATTTTTTTTGCGTTTTCAGAATTGGGCCCATAGTAAAAATTGTCAGTTTCAACCCCTCACCCTGTATAGGGTATTTTTAATCCAGAAAAAAGTACTTACTGTTCCCGAGGTAAAGAAAAATAAAGTTTTTCATAAACATGGCGGAAGAGATTGTGAGATTTTTGGTTATATTTATATGTATATACCAAAACGGTGAATGCAGGTTTAAAATAAACATTTGTTGGACAAACGAACAACGTTGGACGATGGAACAATGGATGAACGAAGAACGATTCGTTTAATCTTTGTTTTGTTCTAGACCAGAATCATTAAATAATCGAGACATGAGAAGTGGTAATTTTGATGTAGTTTTAAAGGTAAATTAGTCCCTTATTCTACTCACTTACAAAAATTCGTATATTTTCCATCACTTTTTGAGAAACACAAACTTAATTAGGAATGACAAATTTTCACAAACAAACCTCTGTTTGCAATTTGAGCAATTTTTTTTTATTTACCTATCTGTTTACTGATATTCAAATCACCATTCTTTTCGCTGAATTGTGTTCTCCATTCATATTTCGAACTAAAACGAACGTAAAAGAAAAACAAAAGGGGCTCTCAAACGTTTCTAGCGAACGAAATAGTGACGAGGGTGCCGCCACTAAAACTTATCTAGTAGCGATATTGCGTGACAAAACACGACTGGTCCAATAATCAGATTATTTGACCATTCGTGCTGCCCTATCTATATGCTCAGCACTGAACTCAGTATCAGTTTTACGTTCCGTTGGTCCGTGTCAATTTGAATAAAAAACGCATAAAAAGCCAGGCCATAGAGATGTGGAAGTGGCGTTTTCTTTTTTTATTGGGCGGTTTTCTTTGTTTTTAAAAAGAGATTAGTATTTTTTTATTTAAGGAAGTTTAATTGGATATTTCCAAAGGAAAATAAAATAATTGTTAGTTTCTGTAGAAATTTTTAGCTGCGACAGTCTTAACTGTATATTATTAAGTAGGTATATGGATGATGTGCTTCCATATTTTGGTTCTTACGATGATCAGTCTTAGTATGCTGGTTTTCAGTAATTGTTATAAGTTTTTATTTAATTTTGTTAACAATCCATAAAGAATTCTTATATCTCTTGAATAATACAGAACTCTCGGAAATGTTTACATCTTAGAATAATTACGCCTTTCTATGCGTATTATTATTGCAATAGGTTTCTACCTATAGCAAGCATGCAAAGTTATTAAGTACGCGGCTTCTAGGCACTATTATTCTAAGGTTTACATAAATAAAACCCAATTTTATTAAGTCTCTTAAAACTTTCTACTCTAATTATCCTTAGTTCATTATTTCTTTTGAAAAGCACTTATAAAGCCTTGTTAGTGCTAAATGTAAATTTCTGAAAATCAACATACAAATTGGGCAACTTATAATTAACCAAAGAAAATTCTTCAAGTTGAAATACTGATAAAATCTAGGTAGAAGAAAGTACTAATACTTAAAGGACTAATAACAAAAGATCGAAGTTTATGTTTAATTATATTTAAAACATTGGATCACTGCAGAGGAAATTTAATGGGTGAGTACATTATAACGGGTGTAACAAGACACTCAACGAAACCAAAGTCCACGCATACCGCCCATCATCAGGAACATTATTGTTTTTTATACTATACCTGGGAAACCAACAGCTACGAAGTTATTGAAGGTCAAAGTAATTTTTTTCAATTTTTTATGAAATCTTATTTTATTCGTTATTTCCTAATTTTTGCGTCCAGAAACATTATCAAAATTGTATGTATTTCGTAACAAAGAATGGCTTCAAAACGTCATCACTCAATGTATTTCATGAGCACGCATATAAAAGTTGCCTTTCAACTCGGCTGAATGCAGCTGTGTTATCACTGGCAGGCGCGGCACATTGCGTGGTAATGTATGCAATGCTTTTTTAACACCAAAAAATAAAATCGTTTCCCAGCAATAATTTTGAACAGAAATGGTCCTGATGGTGGGCAGAATACGTAGACTTCGGCTTTGTTGAGGGTCTTGTTACACCCGGTATTTAAAAACAGCAACCATTACATTTATAAGTTATTATAAAATCAGAAAGAATCAACAACTTCTGAAGTAAATATTATTCAAGTAAGTATCGAAAAGAGCTTAGTAAATATATAAAATAGCGTTAGGTACACTAAATGGGCGAAAACAAATAAGCCAGGCACACCGTTTATTGTGTTTTATTTGTGTAAAATCGATGACATACAAACAAACCAGTGGAAACTAGGCTCACAGTTTTCATTCAATTTATCGAGTATTGTTAGAATTCCAAGTTTACTTGATGTCGTTTTATTTATGTTTTGAAAAATGAATCTTTTGAACACAATTATGTAAATTAATTTTCATTTCGAGGCGGTTAACACCTAGCACAATAATATAAAGTCTTTGAAGATAAATACCACGCGCACTTGGCAGGATACTTTAGTCAGTTAGTGCTTTTTATCGACAATCTCTTGTAACATCGAATCACCACCTCATTGAAATTAGGTTTGCGATTAGATTTCACAAGCGATTGTCGATAAAAAGCACTAACTGACTAAAGTCACCTGCCAAGTTGCTTCATGTAAATACTCCATTAGACCGGAAGGAAATAATCAGTTATTTATGTGTTGGTCAATGGAATTTCACTAACACATTTAAATGATTATGTTTTAACCTTCTGATTTTGACGTGTTTATGTATGACGTGTGCGTATTAAAAATTAATCGGCTGTTTAATTATTTTATGAACTCTGATTAGAATAAGTAACTTAGGTAATCAAACTAACACTATTAATTTATATTTAATTTGACACACAATTCATCACTTCTGACAATAATTATTATTTGCAAAATATAGCAACAACAACAAGCTACATTTTACTAATAATAATTATAGGTAGGTTGCTCACAAAATGTTTGATAATTTCAAGACAACTTTAATTATCCATTCCACGGCCCCGAAATGTTTTGTTTATATACCTGCCACTAGATCTCTATTATTCATTAATAGTGAAGTGACAAGTTCTTGGAAACAAACTTTATTTACTATTGTTACCGAAAATGAGCACGCGAGTATGGGCGTGGGACTCCTGCTGTCGGAAAGGATGATAGAATGCATGACTGAGTATGAGTGTGTTAGTCCCAGACTTCTCTGGGTTAGACTCAAAGTAGGATTACTTCGGATACGCGTCATTGGCGTGTATGCTCCCGATATATCCAAGTCAGCAACGGAAAAGGAGGATTTCTGGAAAAGTGTGGAAGACATCTTGAATGAATGCAAAGATAATGAAAGGATAGTTATGCTTGGAGATTTTAACGGATGGGTAGGTGTGAGAAGAGAGGGATGTGAGGGAGTTTTAGGAATATATGGAGACAAAAGAGTAAATGATAATGGCAGGAGTTTGATTGAGGTATGTTTAGAAAAGAATCTTGTGGTAACGAACACCATGTTTGACCACAAGGAAATTCATATGTACACTTGGCAGAGAGGGGAAAAGAAGAGTATGATCGATTTTGTGATTGTTGATGAAAGACTGAAGGGCAGAGTTGTAGACACCAGGGTCTTTAGGGGTAGTAACATTGGAACAGACCACTTTCTTGTAGTGTCTCGGGTTAGTGGTCTGTTCAAAAGTTGGCGTCATCGTCCCACAGTGTCAACAACGGAGCTGACTAGAGTAAAAGTTGAGAACCTGGATGAAGTGGAAGTGCAAAAGACATATTTGTGCAAATTGAAAGAACGATTGGGAAATGTGGCTGAAGTGAAAGATGGCAAGCTTGAGGAAGTTT
This sequence comes from Agriphila tristella, assembly GCA_928269145.1. Lineage (NCBI taxonomy): Eukaryota > Metazoa > Arthropoda > Insecta > Lepidoptera > Crambidae > Agriphila > Agriphila tristella. The sequence goes on along the minus strand of OV743436.1, from coordinate 19,090,334 downwards.
GGGAAAAGTTTAAAAAAGGTGTGACTGAAACAGCTGAGGAAATATGTGGAGTGAGTAAAAGGAAGAATGCTCCCCCAATAAACTGGTGGGATAGTGAGGTAAGACAGATAGTGAATGAAAAGAAAAAAGTATGGCAGGATCTGCTGGCCATCAAAGCCAGTAAAAGAGTGAATGCAAGTGTTACAGAAGATGATGTTGATACAGTTGCAAGGGAGTTTAAAAGGATTAAGAAAGTAGTGAAAGAAAAAGTAGACGAAAAAAAGAGAAAGATGAAAGAAAAGTGTGACTTCAAACTCTGTGATAACTTTCGAGACAATATAAAATTGTTTTGGAAACAAGTGAAAACGTCTCGAAGTGGATCACATAAGTCTAAAATGTATGTGATAAGAGATGAAAAAGGTGAGCTAGTGACAGATGAAAAAGGTGTACTACAGGAGTGGATGAAATATTTTGAGAGTTTGTTTGAGGCGGATGGCTCTATGCTAGAAGCCTCGGATAAAAGGGTGGAAGACGAGGAAGAGACAGAAGTGGATGAAAGAGATATATATATGGATGAGATTATTAGTGCAATGAAGAGCATGAAAAAAGGGAAAGCAGCAGGATATGACAGAATTACTGTTGAAATGCTGAGAGGTGGGAAAGAGCTGGTTGCGTCCTGGCTGTGCCTGATCTTTAATAAATGTTGGAACAGTGGCAAAGTGCCGGAAGATTGGCGTAAAGCCGTGGTCGTGCCGCTGTACAAAGGGAAAGGGTCACGGCAGGATGCTAAAAACTACCGCGGGATCAGTCTTCTCAGCATTGTCAGTAAATTGTATGCAAAGGTACTGATTGAAAGAGTGATGCAAAAAACTGATCAGAGTATTTGGGATGTGCAAGCGGGATTCAGAAAGGGAATGGGATGCACGGATCAGGTCTTCTCCTTGAGGTGCTTAACCGAAAAACACCTGGCTAAGCACAAAAAGGTTTACTGTGCCTTTGTGGACCTGGAGAAGGCCTACGATCGAGTTGACAGGAATGAGCTATGGAAGGTGTTGTCCGAATACGGATTGGAGAGCAGACTGATTCATGCACTGAAATATCTCTATGAGGATTCCCGTGCATGCGTCAGGATTGACGGCGTATACACTGACTGGTTTGGCATCTCTAGGGGTGTCAGACAGGGATGTGTTGCGTCACCATGGCTCTTTAATCTGTTTTTGGACAGTTGTATGAAAGGTCTGAAAGAACGTGACTGTGGGGTTGTGATGAATGGGACTCAAATCAAGTGCCTTCTCTACGCTGACGACCAAGTTATACTTGCGTCTTCTGCGCAAGAGTTGCAGGAAATGATGTCGGTTATGAATGACGATTTTGTGAGAAAAGGGATGAAAGTGAATGTAACTAAGACTAAAGTGATGGTGTTTGAGAGAGATGAAGAAATGACTGACTGTACGGTAATGTTAGGTGGCGAAAAAGTGGAACAAGTCCGTGAGTTTGTATACTTGGGGAGTTTGTTCACAAGGGACGGAAAGAGTGAGGAAGACATAGAAAGACGAGTGAAGAAAGGAAATTCGGTGAGTGGTGCTATACACTCGGTTATGAGTAGCCAAACCGTTTCTGCAAAGGCGCGAATGGCTATTCATAACGGAGTGCTGGTACCGACACTGATGTATGGAAGTGAATCTTGGGTATGGCAGAAGAAGAATGAAAGCAGAATAAATGCGGTAGAGATGCGATCGTTGAGGAAAATATGTGGAGTAAAACTGAGTGATAGAGTGAGCAATGAGGTGATTCGCAAAAGGTGTGGTCTGAAAGATGATATAGTGACAAGAATTGAGAAAGGAATGCTCCAGTGGTTTGGTCACTTAGAGAGGATGAATGAAAGGCGAATCACGAAAGAGATATACTGTGCGAATGTGGAAGGAACGATTGCACGAGGGCGTCCCAGAAAAACCTACGCGGACCAAATAGAGGTTATTATAAAAAAGGCTGGTGTACGCAGTGACAAAAACCGCAGGGCATGTATGAAAAGATTGATGGATATGAATGAAGCGAAAGAAGTGTGCAAGGATCGTAGCAGGTGGCGATCCATAGTCTCTGCCTACCCCCATGGGAAACAGGCGTGAGTGTATGTATGTATGTTATCGAAAGACTACTCCCAGTCCCCCTAGCATGAGCGGCTATCGCGTGATATAGCGTTTTATCAACATTCAACTGTCAAAACCCATTGTCTATTGACAGTTATACCTTAAAAATCGCCATATCAGCCCCCCTAGCATGACCGACGAAACACGATATATATATCGCGTGATATGGAATTTTATCGACACTCAACTCTCAAAATCCATTGTCTTTTGCCAATTAAACGTGATAAAACGCTATATCACGCGATATAATATCGTGTTTTGATGGTCATGCTAGAACTACATATCATGTTTTAGTGGTCATGCTAGAGGGCCGGAATGTTTTGTTTATATACTTGCCAGTAGATCTCTATTATTATTTAATAGAGAAGTGACAAAGACAATATCTTGGAAACAAACTTTTACTATTGTTATCGACGTAAACTCTTTGATGTAGGTAATTAAAACTAAATTTTCATCATTCAAAAACTGTATCGTTTCTTTAATTATAAACTAGTATACAAATAAAGAAATTACGTACCCTATATCTATGATTCCTATAGTTAATATGAAATATCTACGCCTCCTGTATTTAACCTTTCATCCAGAAACAACGTATAGTTCCCGAGAGATAGCAAAAAACAGCTGTCCACGCAGACGAAGTCGCGGGCGGCTGCTAGTTCTGTAATAAAGAAAAACTTAATAATTTAGTCGATGTTATGTTTTTTGACTCCTGAATGTTTTATGTTATAACCTTAGAATAATTACACCTAGAAGCCGTGTCCTTGTATCCAAAGTGAGGCAACTTATACTGAGCCAAAATGGCTCAGTTCTCAGATTTATATCCTTCATACGTTACCTAATCGTAACTAAAATCCAATAATATAATAATTAACCTCTTTAAGGTAGGGAAATTGAAAGCGTTTTGTAATTACTAGGTATGATTATGTAATAATGGACAATAGAAATCTGAAAACGACGCCAATTTGGCTGTTTTAGTTGCCTCACTTTGGACAGCGCGCTTTGTAGGGAATTATCGTTCTAGGTGTAATTATTCTAAGGTTATAACAGCATTCTAAGAATGTTTTCTTTTTTATGATAAGAAAAATTATCGCTTCCGAAAAATGCCGTTTCTCTAAAAACATTTAGGAATATAACAAGCGAGCCGTCTTATTTACGAGTATTATTTATTTTTCCTAGAAATGGATTTCTGCTGTCGCAAGTATTCCGCTTGATGGGCGCAAAATTCCGTGACATCTCACGACGCCGACATTTTCATTAAACTGTTGTCTCCAATCCAGTTGACGGGAAATCATAAGCTATTGTTGCGTTACGCAGCGCTTTTGACTTGTTAAGTGCGAATTACTTGGAAGAATCTTCTATGATATCGTGGGGTGACAGGAAAAAATCACTAAGTACAAAAACAGGAAAATGGTCTTTTTAAACTAAGTGCATTAAAATATCAACAACTTTCCCAGGAAAAAGTAAATCCATAGGTGCATTACTTTACAGAATTTCAACAAGAAAAATTCACTAAATCAAAAATATTTGTTGAACTCGTCAGGCAAAATTCACTTAGACCTAATTAGTGAAGTTACTTGGTGAATTTTTCGTGTCACCCGACAGGTAAAAATTTACTTTCGTTACTTAGTGGATTACTTATTAAGTAGGCATACTTTTTAATAAATAGTACGATATTTCTATAAAATTAGTTTATAGTTACAGAATGTAAAATATAAAGAAAATAATGATAACCATATAAATCGTTTTTTTCCAAAAATAAAACTTTGACAACTTGCTAATTACTCCATTGTTTATGTTCGTTACTTGGTGAATTTTTGCTGTCACCCCACGATATACGAAATTAGTCTGTCGGTAAATTAATTAAAGTTCATATTAATATCTGACGTGATGGTAAGTGACATTGCTTTTGGGGTAAATTGATAGTTTACACGGGTCGATTTTCCAGGCGACTTGCTATGCGACTTTAGTCGAATAGGGCTTTTTATCGACGATCGGTTGTAAAATCGAATTGCCAGCTCATTGAAATTGGGTTTGCGATTAGAACTATTAATATTTTGTGTTTGCCATTCAATTTTGCAAGCGATCGATAAAATTCCCTATAAATACTTATCAGTGGGATATGTAATATATATTATTTATATATATTATGCATGTACGATATTCTTTAAAAGCATTTCCCAGAACCAAAAATTATAATAAGAGGACGTCAAAAATTGTTTAATTACACAATGCTTATTATTTCCAGAGTTTTGACCTTAAAGTTTTGTCATATCTTTCACGTACTTTATTAATAGCCGTACGTTACAGTGAATACTTTGAAAACACTGTCAGTCTCTCACATTAAAAATGTTGTTTGAAATCTTCACACATTAGCAGGTTATATGCCCAGCCCATAGTGACTCATTCAACGCGGGTGTTAATAGGACCATTTAAAAGAGACTAATATTTCGCAACGCACCCCGAAATCACACGAATCCCCAGGCATTAGCGGATGAAATACCGACGACGACCGACGACGTACGTAAGTATTTATTTTGATGTGGCTCACATCCGTTCTTTTTTACCCACGACGGACGGAATGGACGCGGTATATGCAGTATTCTGTGGTCTGAAAAAGAAATAGGCTATTTGATAGTCAAAGTCAAAATAGCTTTATTCAAACAAACACAATTATTAAGTACTTTTGAATCGTCCATATTTTCCTACCACCCGTTCCAAACTTTTTTAACTGACTAGAAGAACGGGCGCAAGAAACGCCTGGCGCCAAAAGGGTTTGGGCCTTGGGGTTAGAGGTTGTTTGTATGTTTGTCTGTTACCATTTCTTCGGAAACTACTGGGCATATTTCGATGCGGTTTTTTGCGTTCAAATTTTTTTATTTCAGGGCAGGTTCTAAGGCATGTTTCATGGTGGTAGACCACCAGGGGGCACTGCAGAAACTAGATAATTGGGACTTGAAAGGTACTACTAAACTAATTTCGATGCGGTTTTCTGGTTCAAATAAACGTCATTTTTTTTAATACGTTTTCATTAGGTAAATTGCTTTCTCGTTTGTTTGTTTGTTTGTTTTTTTAGTACATACATTGTAACAAAACAACAAACAAATACAAACGAACAACAAAACGGCTACCTACCATGGTTTCCATTGTAGACAGGTACTGTTTTGAAGTTTACTTGATACATATTCGATCTCAGAACCTCGTTCGCGTTCGAGTATAACCCCCCTGACTTATCCGACATCGATCGACTCGACTATCGTATCGAGTAGTAATAGAACAGAATAGAACAGAATAGATGGGTAGGGATGGGAGATATTGATATTTTTAAATATATCGATGTACTACCGATAAAAATAAAAAATATCGATGTTATTTTATCGATTTTTTTGCCCTTGGCTTGGCTATACAAAGGAGAGGAAACTATACACATGCAGCTACTTATGTTAAACATATTTTCTTCATCGGATACAAGATACTTACCTACTTAGTTTGGTACTTAAGGGTGTCCCAGATATAAAGAGACATTACTCAATGCTTTGTTGTCCAATTTTTAGGAAAAAGAAAAAAAAAATACCAGCTTGACCACTGGTAACTTATATGTCCAAATAGTGAGGTTTTACATTTTCTGCTTATCTTCTGAAACTGAAACGAGATAGTCAAGAATCTTTGGCTCATAGATATTATTCATAACAATCGACGTAATGATAAATCAGCGACAGTTCATAATTTTATTCAATTAGAAGCTACAAGAATAACTATCTACAGAGTCATAATACCTTATGTAGAAACGAGTGAGACTAATTTTAAAAAGATTTCGGAAAGTTATGTACAATAGCAATTAATCGAAATATTGAATACGGGAAAAAAGGTTTTTGAGGAGGTACCTTCAATATCAGTGAGGATTGCAGTGGATAAAGGAATGGATGTGAATTATAATTCGATAGTTAGGCTTGAAAGCTTTTGTGAAATAAACCATCCCCAAATAAATTTACGGGTGGTTTAAGTTAAATATCCTTTAGGAAAGGTACTTTAGTTAAAGATCAGGAAGCGCGTTAAAAGACAAGTTACCAATCACGTTCACTCAAAATATGCAGTTTTTTGATGTCGATTTATTGTAACTAAACAAAACAATGCTTATGTTCCTTTTAGCTCTAGGTATCAAAAAGATTTGAGAAAACATTGACATCTTCCAAACATAGATTGACTTGACTTGATAGATTTGACGACCTCCGTGGTCGAGTGGTTCGCACGCCGGTTTCAAGGCGTCACCATCTCTTGAGGTCCCGGGTTCGATCCCCGGCTGGGTCAATGTAGAAAATGAACTTTTCAATATTGTCTCAGGTCTGGGTGTGTGTCATACCACCGTTGTTTCTGATTTCCATAACACAAGTGCTATAGCTACTTACTTTGGGATTGGAGCAATGTATGTGATGTTGTCAAATATTTATATTTATTTATTTATTTATTTATAGATCCGTAAGAAGTAGCCGCAGCGTCAAGAAAAGGAAGTCACGAGATAAGCAGCGATTAATTTTAGAAAAAATCGGCTACAAAGTCATTGATGGAGCAAAGATCTTTGGCCATATTTGACCTGCTTGATGAAAGTTCGCGTACAGAAACCAAACCAGTTTTAAATTGAAGTTTTCAATCCCACTTTGTGTATATTTTATGTACCGACTGGCAGAAAAAGTTATTTCACATTATGTGTGTGAGTATATGTTTAATTTTCTTAAACTTTTGTTAATAAAACAGAAGTTTTTACTTTCATCATTGTGAAAATGTGTGGTACAAGCATAATAAACGTTTGTATTGTCTTTATTTATTTATTATATTTTATTTATTGTTGAAATGCTACGTTTAAATGATAAATAAATTATTATAAAAAAATCGGACTAAAAACATCAAAACGGACTAAAAAGTAAAAATTAAATATTTACAGAAGAATTTATTTTTTACTTTTTAGTCCGTTTTAATGTTTTTAGTTCGATTTTTTTTATACCTAACTAGCTTTTGCCCGCGATTTCGTTCGCGTGAGTAAGATAGTTGTGCATTTATTTTGAAAGTCACGGATTACCAATATACCTAGGTATTTATCAGTAAACCTTATTTCACACATTTAAATTTTCCCATAAAAAAATCATGTACAAACTGGAACACTCTACCTGTAGCACCCTGTATAATTTTCCAAAACCCTGTCTTAGTGCTTACCTACACAATGAAAGAAATCTACCCTCCAAAAATGGTATCTTTACCAGCAAAAATGGTTCAGCCCCATACAAATCCCCATACAAACTGGAACATCCTGTAGCACCCTGTATAACGGGAATTTTCCTAAATGCTTTCTTAGTGCTCACCTACGCCATGAAAGGTATACCCTCCAAAATGGTGTCTCTACTTCAACCCTATACAAATTCTCATACAAACTTAAACAACCTGTAGCACCCTGTATAATGGGAATTTTCTAAAATCCTTTCTTAGTGCTCACCTACACCATGAAAGGTATCTACTCTCCAAAAATGGTGTCTCTACTTCAACCCTATACGAATTCTCATACAAACTTAAACAACCTGTAGCACCCTAAATAACGGTAATTTTCTAAAATCCTTTCTTTGTGCTCATCTACATCATGAAAGGTATCTACCCTCCAAAAATTGTTTCTCTACCTTCAGCCGTTAGGGCTCCACGCTTATCCCAACAATGAATGAATGAATCAATCAATCAAATTAGAGTTTTATATGTATAGATAATTTAGTCTGTTTAAAAACGTGTTTTTAAAAAAGTTTTTTTTTTAGTAAATTATTATTTTCTGCTTTTTAGTTAATGAGCTAAAACTAAAAATATACCATCTCCTATCGGAGCACTTGTCAAGACGATTCAAACGAGTCCAACCTCGATGGGGTTGCATGGTTTTCTTACAGAGTCCCAGTGTCCTTCTTCCGACTCCATCATCAGACCCTGGAAACTATTTCCTTACAGACTCGTCAAGACGATTCAAACGAGCCCAAATTTGATGGGGTTGCATGGTTCCAATATTGAGTTCCTATGGCATGGCCTTTCAGCTTCATCATCAGACCCTGGCCCTCGTCTCCCATTAGAGTACTTGTCAAGACGATTCTAACGAGTCCAAACACGATGGGGTTGTATGGTTTCATCATAGAGGTCCTGTGGCCTTGATCCAGCTTCATCATCATATCAGCTCAATGACACCATAATATTGCATTGCCTTTTAGTTCTGACCAATGTTCAAAGTTTCAAGTCTCTAACTCATCGGGAAGCTAGTATAAAATCGTTCGCAAACTTTGTGGAGAAACAAACAAACAAACATTTTGTATGTTAACAAACGAACGAACACACATACGAGAAAGCAACCTAATAAAAACGTGTTAAAAAAACATGTTCTGCAAGAATGCGACCCATACCACTGCGTAGCAGATACATTTATCTATATACCTAGCCCTATTTCGTTTGTGTACGCCGTAGGTCAAATGTTCGAACAAAATGCCCTTACCTTTGATTTAGATCGATAAAATTCTTATATTTAACGTTAATTTGTATATTATACTGGTCATATTAAATTGTTTGAACAAAAAATTATAGTTTAATTAGTCTCTTTATATCTGGGACACCCCAGAATCTAACTAAAGATGACTAATTTTAATTATTTAAAAGGAATAGTTATTTATTATACAAGTGACCAAAATCAATATGTGCTGCGAGTGCGGACTTTAAATCACGAACTAGCGAAGTAGTCCAGAATTGAATCACGAGCGTAGCGAGTGATTCTAATGTAGACTACTGAGCACAGTGATCGATTTAAAGCCACGAGGCAGAACAAAATTTTGGTCTCGTGTAAAACATACAACTTTTCACCTCTACCAGCGATAATTTTTTTACGTGAGTTTAATGGTAAATAGCTAAATTCAGCATTAGAAACTTGTTCACTCAACTCTTTTGGAGTTAGACAACCATCTTCATCGCGGTTGGTCGCACAATTTTTTTGTAATTTATCATGATCAAAGAATTTATCACCAAAATAGATCAAACCTATGCTGAAAAATTTTATTCATTAAGTTTTCGCCGTTTTGTTTTACATTATTACGTTGTGCTTTTCTCTTATTCATCAATATCCTATCTTATGTAAATAAAAATAAATTTCATTAATTTTTCTTATTTTATGTTGTATTTTATATGTATTTCATACATGCAACCTCATTTCGTCCATATACTCTTTATTTCGAATTATCAACCTTATTTTTTAACAATCCTTATTTAAAACTCCTTTTTAGTCCGTGCATTTTATTTTTTTACTTTTTAATCCATATATGATACCATAAAGCACTCTATCTATCCTTTTCTCACATATCAATTTTACAAGTCTCATCCTTGTCACTTTATTTCTTTTTTCTTTATGATTTTAAAAGTTCGTGTTAGAAATTAAAAAAGCACTTTGCCTCACGCTCGCAGCAAAAATCGATTTTGCTGCGAGATTTTACGCGCCAAAAGCACCCTTTTCGTGCTGGAGAGGTGAAAAAGATTTTATACACTCAATATTAACATACGTGCAAAACGTAATGTCAAATCATTCAAAGGTACAAAATTATAACAATCATTTGATGAAATTCCTTTTCATTTTCAGACAGAAACGCTTGGATCAACATAAAAGATACAATTTTCCGGGTATATCTTCATCAATGATACGGACATAATATCATTATGACATAACTTGAATTTACGGACGGACAAAAGACCTGCGGACAAGTGGACGCGACGAATCTGAAGATACATGGTTCTGAGCGATTTGTTCAAAATAGATTTGCTCTTTGTGCTTAAAGGATTTGCTCGATGACCAAAAGTAATACTTTCTTGGAGCATTCCGAGATAAGTTTGGGGATTACCGATTTATTATTAAGTTGATTTAAAAATAAGGTAGGGCTTTTCTTACCTCCAGCTTTTTGACAACCTAAAATCAGATAAGTAGGAAAAGAAAAAGATGATCGAGTATTGTAACGAAAGTAAAAGCAAAAGAGAGATAAGTATTATCTCCGTCAATTGGTAATGCGCTGGAACCTTGTCACATTAACATCCACGTCGACGTGATCCGCAACTAAAAATGTCATGAAACATTAATGTGCGTCAATGATGTAAAAATTGACAACCGGAGGGAGTGCTTGGCGTGCACATGAACATTGTATTAGTGTGCGTCTTCACGCTGCTCTCATATTACGCACACTAGAATAATGTCTCCTAACAACATGCATAGCCGAACAGCCTTTTTGATATAGAACAAATACCTACTTAAGGGTCCATGATAGGAAAACATGGTTTGAGCCATAAAAAAAAACATACGACAAGCTAAAGAGATTCTCTAGTAACTACAAGTATTAAATTACGTATAAACCTCACAGATGACTGTGAAAAAAAACAGAATATCATCAAAAGCGCTTGCGTAGGGTCATATTTTTGGCGTAAATAATAGCGGAAACGTATTGCATTCTACATCAAAATACTTATACTTTAACGTACTGTGAAGTAAGTTTAATAACTTTTTTTCAAGATCAAGATAGATAATTGTGCTTAAGGTAGTGATGAAAAAACAACGAAAAACATCGAAAAAGTGCAAAGGTGAGGTTATTTAAAAGACAGAGACATTTGTTTCCGCATAACCGAGCCTTAACTACCTAAATTATTATTAAAGTTTAAGAACATAGGCGTACTATAAGTTTACGCTTACTACCTGTACCCACTCAATAGCGTTTGTATGAAAACTTTTATGTAGTAGTCGATGCAGATGGGGGAAAACGGCCTATACTCATCAACTTTGTCCAGGGATCAAGGTGTTTTACCATTGAAAATGGTTATCAGATGCAAATCGCCTGAGACGTATTTTTGGCCATATTTCCGAAGATTTTGGGAGGATCAAGATGAAAATAGTACTATAAGTTGAGGAATTTATCGAGACACGTGTGAACGTTTGAATTTTGAAAATCTACTGGTAACTTTTTTTGGAATTTTGCAAAATTCCAAAAATTCCGGGTTTTTAGGGGGGTGTTTGTTTACTAAATTGTAAATATTTCGAAACAAAAACCGACTTAAGAAATAATGAAAAAAAATGTCCTAGGGTATTAGTTTAGCTACCAAATGGCGAAATAATTTTGAAAATCGGTTAATAATTGTGACCTGTAGGTGGTCCCTGGTGTTTCCGTACATAAAAAGTGATGTAGCTTTTATGATTATTGGCCGATCGTCATGGTAATAGTGTTAAAAGATGCAGAAGCAGACGAGAAGTGCATTCGTTGGAATTTTGAAAATAGGTTAATAATATTTCGGCTGCGTCGAGGCAGTCAGCGGGCGCTTTTGTGACACGAGGCGGAGCCGAGTGTCACAATCGTAAAAATAAATAGGTACTACCTAGGTAACTTTAAAAATATAATAGGACTTTGCATTTGATTTGATTTTGGTTTTTCGTAAATATTTGTGTTCATTTTCAATGCTCCGATTCTTGCGGGGACTGTAAAATCTGTGATTTTTTTTCATACAAACGAGGTAACTTTGAAGCCTTGGTTTCCTGCCAGGGACGTACCGTGCTGTGATCTGATAATGGCTATCCAGGAAGTGAATGGAGGAGATTTAGATCGGTTTACACACCCAACTCTAAAAGATAGAAGGGTCAGAGTTCTCATTTTCAGGATTCCCATACAGATTAATGCTATTTTCGCGGTTTTTTTAAACAGATCCTTCTATCTTTTGATTGCTTTACTTACTTTTAAAAAATCTTGATAAATCGGAAAACGCGTGCGTTATTCATTTTTTTCATTATTTACGTAAACTTTTAGATTTTTGCATTCACAGTGCTATTTTTATATTAAGATGAATAAATAATGAAAAATATTAGAAAAAATCGGCTCACCCGTAGCAACTTAGACGGGATTTTTTCTAATATTTTTCATTATTTATTCATCTTAATTATTTACGTAGTTAAATAAGATAGCTCTTTTGATTACGCGCGTGTAATTCTATGAATGAGCTCTGAATCCAGAAATCAGTAATATTTTGAGGCGTAACCAAACCTCAATATCTTGACCAATTATTGAATATTGAATCTTTTAGCTGCACATACTCGATTAGAATAGGGAAGAAAATAGACTTATTTCATTTTTAGATATACTTCAAAATTAACCATGTATATTAACGGTAAATAAAAAACAAATCACTTGTAACAAATATTTTTATATTTCAACAAAATCATGCCGGATTTATACTAATTACAATACACATTAACAACAAAAGCGAACGACAAGTGTATCTAGTATTGTATTTACATGATTTTGATACAGTCCATAGATAATAAAAAAACACATAATAAAAAATCTAAAACTTTATATTATTTATTACATTGTTACACAAACTGATAAAGTTTTCCTTTTTTTATGTAGGTAAGTGAAACACTTGTTTAAACGGTTCAAATCAGTTACACGCTTTTTCAAATAAAATACATAAGATTCATTGTCTATTTCTTTCATCATCCTCCTGCCCTTATCCCAATTTATTTATAGTGTTCTACACAAAATAAAATTTTGAGCTCGTAGAACGACCACTATTGTGTATTTCTTTGTTAAAACTTTAACACGTAAACACGTAAAATATGGTGTTTAGTTTTCGGCTCCAGAACAGACTTGCACGTAATACCTATTAACTAGTCACGTAAAAATTATAATTAAATAAAATAATACTACAAAAATGAAACCTCAAAAATGTCCACGCTTTTATTTTTCACATTTCTGTTTTTTCATTATATTGCAATCATTTGTCTATGAAAATAAACTGGGTAATTAATGCATGCCGGTTCAAGATCAAAATTTGGCCTTGGCCGATGTGGCGAAAAATCTATTTTCATCGGCTATTTCAGCTCAAACGATTTATTTATGACTCGAAATTTACCCTGTTAATTATATTAACTTAGCACCATACTATCATGGTTTTCTTTAAATGAGAATAAAATAGAATATAATAATAATTTATATATTTTCAATAAATGCAGATACAATGTTTTTGTACAAGGTTTACAAATGAACAGTGAAGAAAATTAAAAAGTTTGTTTAAACTTTGAAGCCGTAAAAATGTGGAATAATGTTATAAATATCTGGCAAATAGAAACCTCTCAGCATTAAGTAGTGTGGGTATAATGGTTCCTACCAGTGGCGAAGGGTCCATACAAGCCGATTCCCATCGGCTTACCTTTGGAAATCCCACCCCAATGATCCACTATGCAGATCATAACATTTTTCATCATTTTTGTAGAGCGGCTTACCTTCGCTGTAATTTCACCCCTCGCCACTGGTTCCAACACGTGGCAGCCGGCAGCTTTTCTTGTTCGGTATGCCATACAAGCCACTTGGCGGCATAGTGTGTAAGAGCCATAAAGGAAATATTCTTTTATTTTTACAATTTTTAACGTCACTAATTTGTTGTATTGATTTTTTTATTAACTATTAATTTACAAAATAAAAATAATATTCTCCTATTTTATACCACTTATGTACATCAGAAATATTTTCTAGGAAGGCGTTTCTAAACATTATTTACAGATCACAAAAGTGACATTTTTATTTGACTCTCAAATAAAAAAATGTCGCTAAAGTTTTCTAGCTAAAATATAAAATCTATATATTTTTGTAACAGCTGTTAACCAGAAAATATGTAGAAACATAAATTTAATAAGTAACTAATTCTTATTTAATCCTAGCATTTATCTATAATGTTACAGATATGTATCGAAGACTTAATTCTTAAAAAAAACCTATTTAATACCTAACTATCTAACATTATTACATTTTTTTAATAGCAAACCAAATTAAAACTTTTTCGAAACAATATATTATGTAATTTGAATGAAAATAAACTTGATTTATCATATAAAGTCGCTTTGAAATAAACATTGCACATCACCTCAAAATAACGACTACGTCATATTATTAAACTCAATTTTTTTTATTCACAACGGACCGGACGAATAGTCGGCCGTTGACTGTGAGTGGGCTCACTGTCAGTAGTGAATGTGAAATATATTCTTGTAAGTAATGTAGGTACTGTCAGTATACAGCTACGTACTATCGACAACAATAAAATCGCTGGTGCCATGCCGTCACTAACATACGTTTAGTTCGAGCAGGGCACAATAAAATGGTTTTTTTCTGCAAAGTGGTAAAGCAAGTGAGTTGCCGATCGTACCCACATAGCCCAATCTACATCCGCGATGCGTAGTGTGGTGTAGGACAACCAGTTGTCCGGTAGTAGAGCAACACTAGTCGACGACAATGCAAAGCGAGTGATGAATTGTCGGTTCGGTTTTAATAAAAAGTTGAATACATGTCATGTAATAGTTGAAATTATGCGTAACGCCCACTCACAGTTAACGTACAACAATCCGTGTGGTGTAAACATAGCCTAAGAGTCGAGATTCGTCGGTAAACCAAGTATCATATACTAAGAGCTGGCCCCGGAAATAGATATACAATTTACAGAGTGACGAAACCCTCTCTTGTTAGTGTGCCATACTATCATTATTAACAGATACGGCCACCTGGCAGATTTTCAGTGGTGGTGGGAGTGATTGGGAAATAAAGGGGCTGAGAGCTGATTGAACATTTACAATTTACAGAGCTCTGGATTTGGTGTGGTATAATAGCAAGCCAATCATTAATTTAAATCGAATATAACATTGCCAGACATTTAGGCTGTTGATACTAACAAGAGGGATTTCGTCGCGCTGTAAATTGTATACCTATTTCCGGGGCTAGGTCTTAGTCTATCAAATTTTTTCTGCACAGAGTTATCATAATTAATACGAGAGGTTCTAAATATAATTTTGAATCAAATAACAATATTGACATGACAGTAATTATAACTAGCACAACAGTAAGTATTTTATTTTTATCTCATTACAAAATAAGCCCTTGTTCCTCGGAGAGTTTGTATTTTATAAAGTTAATTACTATTGAGTAACGGCCTGACCATGCGAAGGGGTGAACCGCGCTACCGAAATTTTATTGCAAGGAGTGTGATGCGGCGAGGGTTCAAAACGCGCCTCGCGCGTGATATTCGTGTGGCCAGGCCTTAGGCGTGAAATACATAGAAGCGATGCGGCGGAGATAAGGCCGTATCCGTGCCGCGTCGCTTCTGTGTATTTCACGCCTTAAAGTGAACGGTAATTCTCGACTCTAGAGCTACATAAAAAAACGCTAATGGACAACTTAAAATATGAATATTATTATTTACCTTAACAGTCCACTTTCCATCTAAAATGCCTCCTTCTAAATCGCGTCGTGTTGATAAAATGTAGCTGATGGTTTATCACGTTTGTAACATTATTAGGGAGCTGAAGAATAAGGCAAGAGAAAGTGTTAACAGTATTACGTTTAGCGTGGGTGCTTCGCTTGAACTCCTCACTGAAACAAACAAGTTAAGTTAACAACCAAGTAACGTGTGCTATAAGGGTGTTAAGGGCGATTCGACCTATTGGTCGAAGCCAATCGGGCGTATCTGTTGGCACCTTTACCACATATTACCATTTTTTAACCGCCTTTGTGGTCTAGGGTTCGCCCACCCGTGTAAGTAAATAGCTTAATACCGTTACGAGAGTAATCTTGTGAATATTAATAATTCTCATTATGTTTTGAACTAATATGATAAAATTCAAAATAGTGTATGAGAAATTTCGTATTCAATACTCCACTGAATACCTATGAGATAAAAAACAGTTCACACTATAGGTAGCTTTTACCAAAATGTCACAATATTTTCTCGTAACTTTATTCCCAAAATAAAGCGTGAGAATTTATGAATAAAATTTTTAACTTTTTGGTCTAGACGGAGCAGTTTTATTCAAAAGAAATATCTAAATCCGATTTAGAAATGACAACAATCGTTAGTTCTATTTTAATAAATGTACATATTTATAGATACATTTTATTTTACTTGAGATTTGAATTTTAAAGCGAGATGTATTTTTTTCAATTTATTGAAGTTTTTAGTTTAGTAAGTAGTTAGATCTAGGTATTATTAAATTTTAGATTTTTGCATTTACAATGATATTTATATATTATGTTAAATAAAAAATTAGAAAAAACGGCTCGTCAATGTATAAGGACTTGTACTATTAGTTATTCTGTCTAAGGTCAGGGTTATCAAAAACAGACTTTTTTATTTAGTGTACAATCACACCCGTATTCAAACGACCCTTGAATAAGCGAACGCACTGCGTTGAAATAGTGCTCTGTGATTGGTTCGTTTGTTTTACGTGTTACATGTGATTGGTTCGTGGGACGCTATGCGTCCGCGGGCACTGTGAGACCCCATAGCAATGTTTGTGAATACGGGAGTCAAACTCGGTGTTGGCTGAAGCTTAAGAGCCAAATTCACCATTGATTTTAAGCGCGATTAAGATCACGTTTTACGTAATGTAGTTTAAGTGTCGAGTTTGATTCCCCGTTCCCCGTTTATTCCAAAAATAAATTTCACCAGGTCTTAAAAAAATTGAATCAAGATTTAACAAGGCATTGTTTATTACATAATTGTAAATTTTTGTAACAAATTTTACTTTGTTGTTATGACAGTGACAGCCTTAAACATGTTTTTTGACAAAACGCGTTTAAAATCAATGGTGAAATTGGCTCTTAGTACCCATATTTTGCAAAACATTGCGTTCATAACATATTTAAGAACGCAGCTTACGGTACACGCGTTATAGTTTTTAGGGTTCCATACCCAAAGGGTAAAAACGGGACCCTATTACTAAGCCTCCGCTGTCCGTCTGTCTGTCTGTCTGTCACCAGGCTGTATCTCATGAACCGTGATAGCTAGACAGTTGAAATTTTCACAGATGACGTATTTCTGTTGCCGCTATAACAACAAATACTAAAAACAGAATAAAATAAATATTTAAAGGGGGCTCCCATACAACAAACGTGATTTTTTGCCGTTTTTTGCTCGATATTGATAACGACTACAGGTAGACAGTTGAAATTTTCACAGAGCGTGTATTTCTATTGCTGCTATAAAACAGCATATGCTAAAAGAGAATAAAATAAATATTTAAGGGGGGGGGCTCCCATACAACAAACGTGATTTTTTGCTTTTTTTTGGTACGGAACCCTTCATGCGCGAGTACGACTCGCACTTGGCCAGTTTTTTTTTTATCTACAAAGGGATAGTGCTGGGCTTTCACCTTACCTGATGTTAAGTGACGATAAGGCCGAAATATTCCAGATTCCAGCCCAGATTGTCTTAAGAAAAACAAGGATAGAGGAAAAAACTATGATCGCTGACAATCTGACAATGCGTTATTTTGGGCTATTATAGTGTCAGGTTTAAAAAATTCTTTGTAAAGCGTTTGCGCTACAAATAATGTAACATATTGTATTTGCACGTCAAATAATCCTTGTATTTGTACTTTGTATCATTATTCAACAAAATTTTGTTGATTTTGAAGTCACTCGCTTCGAACCTAAATATCTTTAATCGCAATAAACACCAAGTTCTAACAGGAGTCTCATTAGGACAAAATCAAAGAAAAACATTTGAAAACTTGTTAGAACTTGAACGTTGTTGAACTTAAAATTAACGAAGGCTGTACTTTTCAGTAATTTGTTCGAAATAGTACCTATCAAAGAATTATGCCTTGTTTTTTATTGGCTATGACAGTCTTAGGTCGAAATGAAATAGTGAGAAACAACATAATTATTACGTATTTCTTTGTACCAGATGATATTCCTATTTGTCATTTTTAGCTGCACATGAAATATTACAAACACATTGCACAACATTATTATTAACGAGATCAGTGGTAGAGTTTTTTAACATGTATATGTCGTAGGATAATCGTACAAACCGGATTTTTGCAAAAATCCTAGGTCGATTGTAATTGTAAAAGACCGGATAAAGTTGCGCAATCGCCTTTTGTAAAAATCCTAGTATGTTTCGGACAATTGGCAACTTGAATGCTGATTGGATTGAGTCGATTGCTAAGAGTCGATTTATAGCATCTTCAGTCTGATTAGTCAGACCATCTATTATTAAAGGACTCCAGGTAGCCGTTAGCCAATTAGAGCATCCGTCTGTTTATAATTAGTCCATATTTATGTACACACATGTATCCATGAAACAAGTTTGTGAAGTGACCCATAAATACACTTATTGTTATTATACTAGCTGATGCCCGCGACTTCGTACGCGTGGACTTTATGACTTCGGCGTATGCATATAAATGAACTAATGTAGTTTTTACATAAGAAAATACTTGTTGCAGTGTTATGGTTCTGCATCGAGTGTTCCAGATCTTCAATTTTTATACCTCAACAAAAAATGCTCATCAGGCTGAACAATTTTTGCTAGGGTGTCATTTTTATATTTTGTATAGTTTAGCTGGATCATTATGGTTCTGCATCGGGTGTTCCAGATCTTCGATATTTATACCTCAACAAAAAATGCTCATTAGGCTAAACAACTTTTGCTAAGGTGTCATTTTTATATTCCTTATAGTTAAGTTGGACCATTATGGTTCTGTATCAGGTGTTCCATTTTCCAAGATCAATTATACCCTATGTTATTCTAAGGCTTAACAGCTATATAACAAAAAAGGTTTCATTCGAATACGTTCAGTATTTCCGGAGATTAGCCTGTTCAAACAGACAAACAAACAGACAAACAGACACACTTTTTTTTCAAATTCTTACTCTATTAGTATGTCTCCATCGCCCCAGATATTTTTTTTTGAAATATATGTAATATACAGACCAGTGGCGAAGGGTCCATACAAGCCGATTCCCATCGGCTTACCTTTGGAAATCCCACCTCACTGAATCCACTATGCAGATCATAACATTTTTCATCATTTTTGTAGAGCGGCTTACCTTCGCCTTAATTTCACCCCTCGCCACTGGTACAGACATACTTTTTTTACTATTTTATTATATGTAAGGATAAGGATTATTATGACGTTGATAACAGCCAACCAGCCAGCGCGCACAAAGTGACGGTGTTCGCGATTTACCTAAGATAGGTACCTACGCTGGATTTTTATAAAATCCTAAACCATTACTCGGACGATTGCAAAAATCTGTCTCAGTAGGTATCTAATTATGCGGTTTTTTTCAATCACACAAAGTTTTTAGTAAAGATCCGATTTGTACATATCCTACGACAGCTGAATGAACAAACCATGGAAATTATGCAATACAAAAATTGTGTCGAAAATATAGCCTAGAGTATGTTAAGTACTACCTACCTAAAGTGTGTTAAGGAGAAAACAAAACTTCATGACTTTCAAACAAGTCATAAAGTTTTCAGTCGTAAGCATTTGACCCAAATCAACTGTTTTTCATTAGCCAACACAGGGCAACAACTTTAAATGAACTGCTGTTGTTGTATTTAGTTGCAGAGTTGTAAATTTTGGGTGGACCTTAAAACTACCATGTAGTTTTAAGGTACCTACTACCGCAGTCGTAACTTTCCACCATTTGGAAACATCTTTCACACCGTTATTTGAAATGTTAGATCACTCTCTCAATTGTCCAAAGCGAAAGAGATGGAAAATTATTTGCATACTGATTGGACTGAGCAAGTTTAAGTTAGTCGGATTTACTTACATTTGAGCACGCGTTGCACATATATTATCAGTTCCCAAGGAGAGATAAGTTTATAACTAACAGACAGGTACTCTTTAGGTCTAAGATATCTCTATCGACATCCGTTTGTAACCCAGTTATATGATAGCGAGCACGAAACTGAGCTATTAAATTATTCTGTGGCTAAGACGCCTTCGGCTTCCAGAATATGTTAATAGCCGTATTCAGAGTTAAATGGCTTTATTTATCGCTATGTTACAGTGAATTGATAGGTCATAATGCCTTTGTATGTTACAATACATACGCTTATCAACTTTATTGCAGTACCTATCAAAATTTGATATCGCATTGAAGTGAGATGTCCAAACCCTTTCTTGTAGTACTTAAAGAGCCTTTTGTAAAGACTTATTTTAATGTTTTTAGGAACCAAACTTTATGTGTGATCAAAATTCACAGCGGACACTCATATCTAAGATCAATCATAGCTAAGAACCATTCAGTGTACGAATCTGAACATATTCGAATTCACCAACATTATTTGGCTCACGATATTCTGCACTCAATAATATTATAAATCCAAACGCAACAAACAACGTACGTAAAAATAATGAAACGACCATAATATTACAATGCCTCATATTTTTCTTATAGGTACTTAGAAATTATTCCTACTCCCTATGAATTTCTTAAACTTTAATTGTAATTAGTGACTATTACTGCGCTGACATTTCAGTTGTTAACAAGCCGACGGGCTCAAACCACAGGCTTTCAAGTCAGCGAGATATGCTGCAGAATATAAAGGCGGTCCGATATGACTGACTAAGCACGATTCTCGGTGAATTTGTAGACCTATAATTTTGTCTACGACAATGTTGCTGAGTTGGTACTAGTTAAAATAATTGATACTTTGCTTCAACTTTTTTTACCGAAAATAACTAGTAACAATATTGTCAGGCAAAACTAGGTTTTGAATGAAACCCAGTTGACAGATTTCAATAAATTGTTTAATTGAATATGCAAACATTAGTATTCTCCTAACTCGTAAGCTTCATTGCTGCAATAAAAGATAAAGGACCATGCCCATGGGTCTATAGAAGTCCGGCCCACGGTACACCGCGGTGTACACAGACGAATTGTGCATTAAATGAAAGCATGGCATGTCAAATACTCAATAAACTGAATGTTGGTTAAGAAAATAAGTCGCCTTTTTTAGATAAAACGACTTTTTTTCGTTTGTATGGGCACAATTTATTTCAAAAATTTTCATATCAGAGGCATTTGTTTTATCGTTTTAGTCACTCGTAGTCAGTTTAACTAAATGTAATGTTGTTTACTTTGAATTAACTAACCAGAGTTGCTTCCAGAATCCAATGCATGCGAGAGTCAAGTGGGCAGTTTCCATTCCAGATTATCGTCATATAAAATAGCGGGGCCTAACTCGAAAGTTCGGGATAGGGTCGGAGACTCGGAGTCCATTAGCGTAAAATGGGTCAAAAAGTAAAGGATGCACGAGAAAAAACACACTCACTGCAAAACACTTCCAATACAAAACAAAACAACAAAACACAAACAAACGACAATCAAACGTTGTGAGGTCGCCGTGCGTCGTCGTACTGTCACTATACTGTCAAACTGACAGTAGACCAGCCGAGTACACAGTGCTGCCATTTTTCTATTGGAATCGATTACTAAATCGATTTTAGTCTTGTTCAATACTGATCTAATCTAAAAAATATTTTATGATATTATGTACTGGTTTTAATAAAAACTATATTTTTTGAAGTTATACTCAGTCAAACAAGAATTGCCGTTACAAATAATGTTAGTAATTAATAATATATTTTGTTGGCATCGATTTTTATATCGAATCGATTGTTTACGAGATTTTAGACAGCGACAACTTTACCTAGAGCAACGTCACTCGGATAAAAATCTTTGAATTGTTATTAAAATGGTTTTGGTGATGGCGACTTTATTACATTATAATTCCAATTGCATTATTGATATTAAATTAAATAATGATTTTTAAATTTTATCGTAAGTTTGTACACGGTATTTTAAAGTTGGGCCGTAGATGGGCGTAAGCCTTTAGCCTAAATATCTAAGATGACATATTTTTTCTACCTTTAATCATCGCCTTTAATTTTATATTATGGTTACATTATTACTTTTCCCGACTTTTGCGAGTACAATAACATTGAATTGAATTAACATTGATATATTTTTTATCTGAGATATTATGTGTGCCTACGTAGGAACATTTGAAAGTAACTTAGTGAAAGTAATCAGCATTAGCAATTTTTTTCAGTTTTTATTCTAAGTTGAAAATTAAAAGTGTAGGTCCGCCTTTATCCCATTAATCAAATATGAAAGACATAACAATACCTATAGATTGAAACCTTAGAGTTTATTTGAAATTCGTATTTAAAAGACAAAAGACATGTTAGTCAATGAACATTCTGACATTCCATTTCGAGATAACTTCTTAACAACTCGTATTTTCTGCCTTACTTTTTGTTATTCAGAACTTTCATTTCATTCGACATTTACAGATAAATGACGTACGTTTAAACTGATTCTAATTCCAAGAAGTTCACGATTCGAGAGCCATTTAAACTTTGTGCTTGCTTTTAGAACCATTTGGAATCCAAACTGGAAGTCACGCAATTGAAAGTATTGGAGTAATAATAATTGGGATACCAACGAGTACTTTGTTATAGAAAGGTATACTACTACTGTTATGTTAATTTTGACTATTTTCCTACCATCTCCACTGTTTTCACAAGGCTGTGTTCTTAGAAAAACTGGCTTGTATCTCAGCAAATCATAATTACCGCGACATTCATCGGATAAATTCCAATAATTCCGATAAAAAATGCTCTTTGAAAATTATGTTTTATTTTATTTACACTGTTATAAATTACTCGTCGCGTATTTTACTTATTTCAATACAAAAAACAAAGGAAAACAAATTATGCAGCATTTGTAAGGCCTTTTTCTTCCCTTTTTCGTTTCCTTTGTTGCTTTTTCACGTTCATTGCGACAAACCTGACCTACATTTTAATAGGTAACCGAATTCAAAACAACAAATATCACCAACATTTGAGCTTTACAAAGTTCTATAAGTAACAAAAAATTGCACCGGTGTCTTTTCTAGTAAATGCAGTGGTTTGCTAAAATTGCATTTTAGCAAATTCTATTTTTTTTGCAAATTTTCAGTAGGTACTACAGGATCCATGAAAAGAAAGACAGTTTATGTTTATGTTATCGCAGGTAAAAGAGGATTTTGAAGTTCGATAAGAGCATCATCGATTTATAATGTTTTGTATTTTTGATTTACCTACTATCGTCCATCCTACGATTGTCATTACCCTCCATCTTTTATTATTATTTGGTTGAGCTGTTTTTAATGGAATACAAAAGTTTAGGCTTCTGTAAAGAACAGCTTTGCTGACTTCTACACTAATAAGTGTTATTCATGCAGTACATCGCACTTTCTTTATAACAAAATTTGATTGGACTCCTCCGATACGGAATTATTTCCGCCCCTATAAAAAATTAAGGTAAGAGGTAAAAGAATCATACCTATCAGCATAGCCTCTTTGCTTTTTCACAGTGTTGGTATGAATTACAAAGTTATATTTGCGGTTATGGAAAATATGATATATCTCAAAAACTAATTACTATCTCTCGTTCAAACCAATTTATGTTGAAAGTATTTATTAAGATCTATAGCATATATTTTTTTTTGATTTTTCACTTTCTTATTTCAGAAGTTAGAGGGGGGGGGACACACATTTTACCACTTTGGCAGTGTTTATCTTTCAAACATTTGACTTTTAGAAAAAAATGTCTTAGGAACCTTAATCTCATTTTTAAAGACCTATCTATAGACACCCCACACGTAAAGGTATGAAGGATTTTTTTTTCAGTTTTAGTTCTATGTATGGGGAGCCCCCCTTTAATCTTTATTTTTTTTTTATTTTTGTGTTAAAATCGTTAAGCGGTTAACTGAATAGATCTATCTACCAAGTTTCAACTGTGTAATCTTAAATAGTTTTGGAATAAAGTGGCTGTGACATACGGACGGACAGACAGACAGACATGACGAAACTATATAAGGGTTCCGTTTTTTGCTATTAGGCTACGGGACCCTAAAAACGATTTAAAGAAGAATCTTACCTAATAGCATAGCCTCCTTACTGTCAGCTAAGTGACTGCTGCCAACCACAGCTTCGCTGCCCTCTCGCCAAGCGGGCGCCACTCGTGCAGTGCATCGCACTTGCATCGTCCGGCCTACCGGGACCCTGAGCCCGAGGGCTACTGACAACAAGCCGTGGGCGTGCTGCATAGGAGGGTACTCCACTAATAGTTCGGGGTCAGTCACCTGTGGAAAAATCTTTTGTTAAATTGCAAAAAGAAAAATACTAGGTACATAACTTAATTTTACTTTAAGTATATTATCATAATGCGGGCTCCAGACTCCTGTGCGATTCACGGCGTGAGTTCATGCCGTAATTTTGCCGTGAAGTCGGCGTGAAAAGCATGACCCACCACCACCACACTCGCTTTCGTTCACAGTTTAGTTCTCGCGCTCGTCGAGAATGGACGCCGAATCATGCACTGCTATCTTTGAATTTAGCATCCCATAAAATGGTTTCGGCATGATAACCCTCAATCAACACAAGTTCCTGCTCGTTCGTCTAAGTGACGGTAATTTTGACACACCGTACTCAGCAAATAAATAAAAATCCTCAAGGCACGGTACTGTTTTCACGCGCAAGTGTGCATGCGTTCGCGTTCACGGGAGGTTCGCGCACCGCGAACCCTTTGCATCATGGGTCATGCTTTTCACGCCGACTTCACGGCGTAAATTCACGCCGTGAATCACGCAGGAGTCTGCCCGCATAAGAAAATTATTTTTTGCATAATAAGTCATCTTAACTAATGAGTTTAGATGACTTATTACATTCAGATGACTAATTATCATCAATTAAAAAAAAATAGTGCATATAGCAAAAAATATAGGTAGTGCATAGTTTTTTGACTGAATTACTAATATCACCATTGCGATATTAGTAATTCAGTCAAAAAACTATGATAATCTTTAATCTAAGCCAGAAAATGAAATCCCTACACAGGTACACACTGCTTTCGATTAACTTCGAAATAATAACGAATATGTTACAAATTCGGTTTCTTTCAAGCACACGTAACGAGATGTTATTCGTGGAAATCTATCAAAGCCAATTTGTGTGTTCGAACAAAGGTAGTCAATATCCGCTCAAGAGCAAATATTTGTTCTGGCACACGGCGACACATTCCAAGTGGAACCACCCTCGTAACGTTTCTTTGTTTTAAGGTTGTTCTACTTATTCTGTTATTAGTAGGCACATTGCTTACAAGAAAATATCAATTAAACTATTACCAGAAGGAACTTCTTTTGTTTGTGATTTTAAAGTAAGTAATTACAACCCATCATCAATGACGATGTTATTAATTTATCTTTGTTTTTTATTAGCGTTATCGTATTTCTTGAAGATATTTTAATGTTAATAAAAAAAAGTTTATTCCAAACTCTCTTAAATGACTAAAGTTTTATAAAACTTTGGCAGTGATGAGATGAGAGGAAACTTTTATGAATGGAGCATATATACAAACCACTTCTATTATTATTTTCAACTGTATTAATTTAATTCTTTTATTTTGCAGAGCGCCTTAATCTTATCGATCGAAGAGTCAGACAGTATTAATCTTATTTCACTATACACACTCCAAGTAAAAGTTATTGCCTCAAAAAGTTATTACTTACTTAAAGACTTCAACTGTAATTAACGCTTGATTCTATTGAGTAAAGATAATAATTTCTCACCTTCTCCCCGTCAATGTCCCAGCTGAGTACAGCTGCAGGGTACGACCTCCCCGATGTACAATTCAAGAACAATGAGTCACCTCGTCTGTTCTCTTGCTCGTTGCCGGTTATTCTGGGGCCTTCTTTGGGAAGATCTGGACAAGAAAAAATATATTTTAGCTTGCCTACTACTTGCTTGCGGTCCCAATATAGTTTTACCCTTATACATTGCATATCTAACTAAAAAAGAAGCTAGGTTAAAAATGCAAACGAATTTTTTTCCAAATCTTATCATTTTCAAATAATGATTCCACTATGAATTGAATTGCAGATGTTTCGTAAACTAATGTCACTGTCTTTGTGCCTATATGTTTCACTTACAAAGGTTTCATAGACAATCTTGCCCTTTAATATACCCAAAACGCCATTTCTAGAGACAACAAAAATCTAATTTTCTTCTGATACAAAAGTATTTGGCTGACAAAATCACTAAAAGCCCCAATCTCGCTTCCTTATTAAGGACATTATCTGCGCGGACTCTATAGCACATTAGAATTCAGTCAAGAACAAAGATCTTCGGGTCCGCGATAGCAATACCTTGATAAGGGATAAAGGATCTTCAAATATATTGGATAGCAGGACGGTCGCCCTGTATTTTTGGGAGCAAATAGACAAAAATGGCGTTTCATTTTCAGGGGATTTAAACTGTTCATGAATTCTGTACTTTACGGGCACATTGAGAGTATGAATTTTCTTGGGTTTCGTTTGAGATATCAAATATGATTTTCTTTGTCTAAAAGTTATTCATTTGTGAAGGAAGCAGCTGGATATTTCATTTTTAACTGCCGTAACTGCAGTTCTACTTCTAGAGAAGTTAAGTTAAGCGATTAAACCAGTCAACTGAGAAGTAAGTCCTGTTTTTACATTGCAACGTCTAGAATATTCATTTTGAGATTAAGGTCTTAAAAATTATATATTACTTTATTTAATTTATACGAACTGTAGCAGATTGGGGAGTCAAAAAAGGATTTCATACTCGTAGGTCTCCCAATGCAGTCAATACATTCTAATTCACACTTACATATGACTTCCATTCTTCCTTCCCCTGCCGCTGATGCGAAGCTTGGTGCTTCTGCGGAGACCTCGCATCTGTATAACCCTGAAGACTTCAGCATCACAGGATGGAGCACCACTCTCCGATCATCAGATTTTTGTAGCTAAACAAAAAAACTTTTATTATAAACATTGTTGCTTAGCTCAAACTCAAGCCACATAATTAATACAGTACTGACGACGTCAAGCTCTAACGGTGCGCGTTCACTGCATTGGAATAGGAGCGGACGGAGCGGACAGATTTGTTGGTTTGTATGAATTTCTATGGCACTGCGTGCGCCGCATCGGTATTTCCGCACCATAGAAGTCCATACAAAGTGACAGGTGCCAACGCTCCGTCCGCGCCGTATGCTCCGATTCCGTGCAGTGGACGCGCAACTTTACACATGGCTTAGTACGATTACCAGTACCTATCCTATCACCCCCTACTTGCACTTGGTTCGGTGTATATTAGTTAGTGGTAAGGCTTATTTTATTTGAAGCCAAGTGGGTGGGATGAATGAGTGTTCCACGTCTCTCACATTCGCAAGGAGGCCCAAATATCCTTGCTGCCGGGTCTAAAAAGTGACCCACAAGGAACGGTTATGACCAATTGGCGGCTGGCGGCAACAGGGTAATTACTGATGGTTTAAATGGCTATGGCTAGGCCCCATCTTCGTTTCTCAATCAAGCCTACTGTATTTGGGGAGGGGAATGGGAGTATGCAGAGAGAGTGTCGCTACGCAAGTGAATAAGCAATCGAATGAACTATATAAAAAACATATATTTTTTCCAACCTGTTTTCGTATAACTCATCCCAGTATTTAATACTCGAAATAAAAATAAAGTTAAAGAGATGATTCTGAATAAACTCATATTTTATTTCTTCATTTTAACGTTAAAATGGACATCTGATAAGCGTATTGGCTTTCAAGTTATGTCAGAAATTAATTTATATTTTTTATGTAATTTCCTACAATTTATTTACCTTCACTACTTTGAGGGTTAATTAATATTACTTTATAAGTTATTTGCATGTAAATTTTAGTGTTACCAGTCTAATGAACTTTTCTGCTGATCTAGATGGAAAAGGTAAGCATACAGTGAATTAACGGCTTAGCAACTTACGCAAGTTGCAAAAGTTAGGGATTTGTTGTCTTACGTGTAGATAACGGATGGCTACCTCTAATTAGTTAGTGGAATAAATTTACGCTACGTTTGGGATCATACCGAATCTTAGCCCATTGGCCAGGTGTGACTTAAGAAACTCTGTTTAACACAAAGCTGTGCTCAACCCTAGAGGGATAAAAGTTTCATCTTAAAAGCCCATTATATTTCACGTAGGTGTCTCCCGGAGGAGGGTGTTTCCATAACCCCCACGCTTGGCAGGCGCACTGGACATCACAGTTTTAGATCGATTCATCGGCAAATGCAAAGGTGTTAGGCGTAATTATGCGGCATTTACACGTGTGACTAAAGCCACACGACTTTTTCCGCACGGCGAAAATCGACTGTGTAAATGGCAATGTGACTTATAGGCCACAGAAGACTGTACAAACTTATCTGATCCGGTGGCCAAAACTGGAACTAAGTGTTATTGGATATTGTTACCTTGATTACAAAATTTTACTTGCTTGCTTTACCTAGCAAGTCGCATGCAAAATTGAGTCGCAATGTCGACGTCTATGTAGTTGAGTCGATGTCGTACTTAGGTAGCAATATCATATTACTTAAATCCAGTATGGGCCACCGAATCAGATAAGTTTGTTCAGTCACCTTTGGCCTAGGCTGAATTGCAATATTAAGTACATAGTCGATTTTCGCCGTGCAGCAAAGTTATAGTCACCAGTGTAAATACCACATTAGAAATTACTGTCACCTTTTACTCGTTATTAACATATCCGGTAAAAAAAAAATTTCATTATGCTATAATGTTATTGAAGTTCCAAACAACACCTAAAAAGCAAGCTCATGTCCAACAAAATAAAATATCGAATATCCAAAAACGTTATATTAAACTAGTAAATTTCATTTAGGTACATAAAAATAGCCGTTGCGAAAACTGATGCTGTTAATAAATTCAATCAGATCCACGAAAATTTTCAGCGTAATTTTGTGGAGCACACACCAATAATTCAGTAGTTTGGTTGGCAGCGGTTTGGGTCCGTCGTGTGAAGAGCTCGTATGAATTGTCTGGCTCTCCGTTCATTTTCTATATCCAGGATCTTTTGTCAGTATTTCTCGAACGACAACCCCTATTGTGCCTCGCAGAATAGATATCCCAAACGACAATCTTTTAAAGAATGGAATGCTAAAAAAAGCTTTCAAATTATTTGATAATATGCTAACGGACTCCGATCGCGTGTCTGCAGACTATCTTGTTGGCATATTTGCATTGCTTTCATGCCTTCAGTTTTTAAAGTTAGATACTTGAATCAATATGAATATTAAAAGCAGATTCGTTTCCGTCTGAAAACTGCAGAACTGTTACGTCACGCTTTGCGCAGTGGCAGTCTTTGTTTTTTCTGCTTCAAGACATACTAACGACTTGAATATTCTTAGCTCATTAATAATTTATAAACTAACTCGTAACAATCTTAGTTAGAGAATAAGAAAAAACTAGTTTCTCAAACTTTGATAATGTTACTTGAAAAGTAATCTTTAAAGAAGTTTTGAAGTAATTTATTCTGTAAGCCTTGTTATTTTTTTTTAAATAGCTCATTATAATGTTTTAAAGTTAAATTAAAGTTATTCAAGTTAAAAAGAAAAATAATTTTGATTTTATTTAAATTAAAGACTGAATTAAGCAAAAACTTCTTAGTGACTAGCTTTTTTTGAAAATTGGAACTTTGTATTACAAAATAACAGAAATCATGGTGTACTCATGTTCTGTGGTATACTTAGTTAACGGTCTGGCACATTTATAACATAAGCTTATCATAAAGTGCTACCATGTACAGTAATCTCTTTCGCTGACCACATCTGCGATAAATCACCAAACTACACAGAACACTCACAAATACAAGTTACCTTATCCCAACGGAATAAAGCTCAAAATTACTCACATCAACTTTGATTCCCTCGATTTTGTACGCGTGTTTCGGAGGTTCGTACTTCGGCATATACCGGTAGAACTCTTCGTTATCTCGATACCATTTCACTGAGTACAGGGTGTCCGAACCGAGTTCGTAGTCGCATTCCAACTGTGCTGGTTGCCCCCTCACCCTGTATGTCGGTACTGACACTCTTACTATACTCAGCAGTAAGGATTCTGAAACAAGGAGTTATCAGCTGTTAATTTTATTTTCACTATGGAATAGACTACAAAATGATACACTAATTAACCAATGAATATAAAAATAAACTTTTATTGAGATAGGTACGTGATTTCCGAAGAAAACATTGCAAGAGGCGATTGTGTAGATTTAGCTAAAACTGTATCAAACAGTGATTTTTAAATTTTAATTAAAAAAAGGTACATTTAAATTTACCTGTAGCTGTCAAGTGAATCATTGGATTCTATCCGGAAGTTGGCTGCAATTAAGTAGGTAGGTACGAATTCTTTTTTGATATGTTTATAAAATTAAATAATCCAATTAATTTCTTTTTGAATTGAAAGTTTATCTACCTACTTCGATCGCTTTATTGCTTCATTGTTCACTTCAAACAGAAAATGTTTGTGAACGATCCAACTTCCATTATCGAGAGTTTGGCGAAAATATGTAAATGGATTAACTGAGGCTCTGAAGGCGGAGATTGGCCTTTTGGCAATTCATGTAGGAATATTTTAAAATAATTTAATAGAAGAAGCTTTTATTTTAAATGATAAAATTGAGAAATTCCAGTTTCACCCATTTCGAAAAATGATCAAAATTAGTAGCGCCATCAAGCTTCATTACCTATATCAAATAATATACCAAACAGTACTGCTTTGAAAACCTCGGGGCGACATCTATTTATTTTTAAACAACATACAATTTGAGCTACTTTAACGCACAAACGCGAGGTCTAAAGCTCACGGAGCCTCTAGTGTTTTATCATGTACTACAATTTCAATGAAGACAATACAAAGTTAGAAGATTAACGTATGAATGAATTCATGACTTAAAACACTATCAAATAAATTTACACATTTCATACCTACCTACATTTAGAAAAAAAGACACGAAATAAAAACCCACTGGTTTTTTTCAGAAGTTATATTCAAAATAAACGTAAAGCGTTTTATTTCCACCAACTAACAACATATTTTTAAAACTATTCAAAACTTTAAAATAACGGGTGGCGCAAAAGTAAAGACCCTATTTGGTTCAGCTATAACATTTTTTCTAAATTAGAAAACTAGATTTAGGTTTTTTTAAATGTATATTTGTGCCATTAAATTTCGTACCATTAGGATTTAAAGATGATGTCTTTTAAATGGTGACCTCCAGAGTTGATACACATTTGAGCCCTATTTATGACATTTTGCATAACTTGCCGTAACACTTCCTGCGATATGTTCGTTATTTCTTGACGAATGTTTTCTTTTAGAGCTGCGAGAGTCTGTGGCTTGTTCACATACTTATTAGACTTAGGTCTATCCAATGTTGAGCCAGTTGCTTCAAGGCGTGTGGCAAAGCGTCGAATTGTGCGACCAATCGGTGCCGGACGGTGGGGAAATCGTCGACGAAATTCACGTTGTGTTCTTATCACTGATGAATTATTCCGTAAGAACATTGACACAATTATTCCACGTTCTTGGGGAGTAAAACAGTCCATGTTTATTTTCAGTGTATTTTATATTTGTTCACTACACAATTTTCAACAACAGAATGACAGAAAATGTCATATAAAAAAAATAAAAGTATTTTCTTTAGTGCCAGTACTTTTGCGCCACCCGTTATATATTATCCCATTATCCATCTTCCTAGAACAAGGAATTAGACAGAGACAAATGGGTAGATCCATAAAGATTCTAGAACAACGTATTCGTGCTGGCTCTACCTTTAGTGAGAACTAAGCTTCACATTCATATTTTATTTGCGGCGGAGCAGACTATGTTTAAAATATAACTTTTATTTCTGTTGTATTAAGTTCTTATCCAGTCAAAAACTATCCTTTATTTAGAATAATCTAGACACTTGTGAAAACATAATTTAAAGTATAATTAAAATAGTTTACTAAACTAGCTTGTACCCACGACTAATTATTAATTCCAAAGCTAGTGTAGTGATACCTAGTACTATTATTTATTCTGTGTTGATAGTGGTGTATAGTACAACTACATAGATAAGTAATTCAAATATATAGGACAGGATTATTTTTATACCAGTAGCATGTTCCAATCCAAATATTAATCACTAGCTTCTGCCCGCGACTTCGTCCGCGTGGATATTAGACGAAATCCTTTTAAGGAACCTTCAGCCAGGATCCGGCCAGCCATTTTTACGCGATTAGGCGAGTCCCCATCAAGCGCACTGCCTCGCGAGGCAAGACATTTGCCGCGTGTGGCGGGCCTCGCACAAGGCTTCCAGTTCCCGTTCCCACTCCCGCTCCCGTTCCCCGTTCCCGTCCCGTTTGCGTTCCCGTCCCGTAAACGTCCCGTTCTTGTTCCCGTTACCGTCTCGTTCCCGTTCCGTTCCGTTCCGTTCCACTCCGCTCCGCTCCGCTCCGTTCCGCTCCGTTCCGGTCCGGTCCGGTCCGGTCTGTTCCGTTCCGTTCCGTTCCCGTTCCCGTTCCCGTTCCCGTTCCCGTTCCCGTTCCCGTTCCCGTTCCCGTTCCCGTTCCCGTTCCCGTTCCCGTTCCCGTTCCCGTTCCCGTTCCCGTTCCCGTTCCCGTTCCCGTTCCCGTTCCCGTTCCCGTTCCCGTTCCCGTTCCCGTTCCCGTTCCCGTTCCCGTTCCCGTTCCCGTTCCCGTTCCCGTTCCCGTTCCCGTTCCCGTTCCCGTTCCCGTTCCCGTTCCCGTTCCCGTTCCCGTTCCCGTTCCCGTTCCCGTTCCCGTTCCCGTTCCCGTTCCCGTTCCCGTTCCCGTTCCCGTTCCCGTTCCCGTTCCCGTTCCCGTTCCCGTTCCCGTTCCCGTTCCCGTTCCCGTTCCCGTTCCCGTTCCCGTTCCCGTTCCCGTTCCCGTTCCCGTTCCCGTTCCCGTTCCCGTTCCCGTTCCCGTTCCCGTTCCCGTTCCCGTTCCCGTTCCCGTTCCCGTTCCCGTTCCCGTTCCCGTTCCCGTTCCCGTTCCCGTTCCCGTTCCCGTTCCCGTTCCCGTTCCCGTTCCCGTTCCCGTTCCCGTTCCCGTTCCCGTTCCCGTTTCCGTTCCCGTTCCCGTTCCCGTTCCCGTGCCCGTTCCGGTTCCCGTTCCCATTCCCTGGATGTGCATGTCCAGGTCCAGGTCCATATGTGTCATGTCCACCGCGTTGGACTTCAAAATAAATATCATTTTCGCAATCACCGTCCCATAAAACCTCAAGAACGACATCCATATCGATTTTTATGTTACTCACCCCACTTACCCTCTAAGGGTTGATTTTCAAAATCCCAAAATATATATTTAGACGTGCTCCTACGAATTTTAAAGTTGTAATTTCGATTTTGTATTCTTTTTCCATACAAAATTTGAACCCCATTTTTACCCCTTTAGGGGTAAAATCATGTCCACCGTGTTGAACATCAAAATAAATGTCATTTTTGCAATCGTCATCCCAGAAAACCCCAATAACGACATCTATATCGATTTTTATGTTTACTCACCACATTTACCTCCTAAGGGGGTGATTTTTAAAATAACAAAATATATATTTGCCTATTTATTTTTAAATGTGCTCCTACGAAGTTTAAAGTTGTAATGTCTATTTTATATTATTTTTCCATACAAAATTTGGACCCCATTTTCACCCCTTTAGGGGTTAAATCATGTCCACCGTGTTGGACTTCAAAATAAATGTCATTTTTGCAATCGTCATCCCAGAAAACCCCAACAACGATATCTATATCGATTTTTATGTTTACTCACCACATTTACCCCCTAAGGGGTTGATTTTCAAAATAACAAAATAGATATTTGCCTATTTATTTTTAGATATACTCCTACGAAGTTTAAAGTTGTAATGTCTATTTTATATTATTTTTCCGTACAAAATTTGGACCCCATTTTCACCCCTTTAAGGGTTAAATCATGTCCACCGTGTTGGACTTCAAAATGAATGTCATTTTTGCAATCGTCATCCCACAAAACCCCGATAACGACATCCATATCTATTTTTAGGTTTTTTTACCCCTTTTCACCCCCATTTCATCCCCTTTGGGATTGAAATCCTAACAAAAACAATAAACGTTGCGTTAGATTTCCATCCATAATCCTAAATTATAAATTTAGCGATTTTTACTTTGAAAATGAAGGATTTTCTTCAATACACAACTTCATTCCCCTTTTGACCCCTTCGGGGGTAGAATTTTGAAAAACGCTGAGACCCGTATTTATTTATTTTCAATCGTCAGCCTAAACACAAAATTTGAAAATTCTAGCTTCAAAACTGAGGGACTTTCATACAAACTTCCAACCCTTATTTCATCCCTTCAGGGATGGAATTTTCAAAAATCCTTCCTTAGTGGATGCCTACACTGTATAAAGTATTAGTGTGCAAAATTTCAAGTCTCTAGGTCCAGCGGTTTGGGCTGTGCGTTGATGGATCAGTCAGTCAGTCAGTCAGTCATTCAGTTTACGATTTTATATATTAAGATTTAGCGAGCTTGGCGACTGTTATCGAGAACGTTAAAAAAGACGATATGTTATTGTTTTTTTAAATAATCTATTGCTTTAGTGGGATATTTATTATTAAAATTACTTTGTCATAAAATAATATAAGTACTGAAATGATACATTTTCATTAAGGCTTGACCATCAGTAATTTTTAATGTCTCCACTGCTGGGGCACATGCCTTTTATTATGGGCGGATAAGAAGAATGGACCCACCACGCGGGCCCAACGCAGATTGGTGGGTGTTAACGACTACAAAAGCACCCGGGACCAACGGCTAAACGTGCCTTCTTAAGCACGGAGGAGTGCGAAATAATACATTTTTGGTCACCCATCCCATGAGCGACCCTTGCGAAAGTTGCTTAACATCCGCAATCACAGGGACTGAGCTTCTCATTAAGAGTTATTAAGTATTATCTCATTTCTTTTTTCTCCAATAAGACGTGCGCATAATAACGACTATGCTGAAACTCCACATGAAAAGCCTTTGGATAAAATCATGCAAGCTCTTTAGTTCTTTGAAATTCAGTTGACACCTGCTTAATGAGAAGCAAGACTTATTTCAAAAGAAAATGAGATTTGTAGTACATTTTACGTGTTTTGAATTTACATTTGCCAAGTTATGACTTGAGTAACATTAATTTTAACTGTCTTTCGGATGCCAAATTAGATTCTTGTAGGTATAATCTAGGATTATCAGCTGTCTTCTCAATTTGATGCCTTGATTGTGTATTCAGATATCTGTAATCGCCTAGCTATATAGTTTATTTTAATATTTTTAGGCGTTCAAAATAATACCCGTTGCTGCGTGAGATTTTTTCACCACCTGGCTCGAAAAATAAAATTATTCATTGTAGAAATACAGATTTACTTAGTAATTTTGACTAGAGAAGATAAGATGCCTTCGTTATCATTTACTTCGTAAATATTTTGTCGATTATACGCGAGTACTATTATTTATTCTCTGCTATTATTTTGAATAGTTTTCTAAAACTAAAAATAATCAAAGTAACGAAAATCGCAAATAATTGTCCAAATGGTAATCTCATAGTTTTTTCATGTGGCCATAGCCACAGTATTAAAGCACCTACCAGTAATCTGACTCTTTTGTTGATAAACGCATGCCGCCACTGCGTAGGTATACGCACAGAAACTCCATCAAGGGTTGTCACAACAAAAACTACTCAAATATTTAACATAAAAGTTTTAAATTGTAATAACGAAAAAATTAAAATAGTCAATAAAGCCTTTTCAAGAATAACATCGTAACAGACAAAACAGAAACAGCAAACATGAAACCGCTGATTTTTTTCGGGTTTTCTAAGGATGTCTCATACTAAAAATTGTTCAGTTTGATGGTCCCTATCAAACCTTGACGTGGATTTACAATTAAAAGCGGAACAAATCCTGTAAACCATTATGATGTTTTGAAATTTCGTTACGTTTCTTAAAACGTACACCCCTTCAAGTTAGAGAGCGTAAACTAGAGGATATTGCGCTTGCCGACTCTGCCGCTCACTTCCCCGCGTTAGTCGTTGCCCCGCGCAAGTACATGAGTAGGACGACTGTTAGTAGTATTATGACTGTGCCATAGCCATAGACTACCGACTACAAAATGCATAGGGCGTGTTGAATTTACGCAAATACTAATAGTAGCGCCTTTATATTATTTTATGTTAGTTTTCAGCCCAATTATAACTTCAGCGAAACAGAAAAATAATAGGCACAATTCTACAGAAAGTGTTTCGTAACTATCTATTGAATTTTCTGATATGGAATAAGTTATAGAAAATTCATTCTAGTTTATGTTACGTATTTCTTTTTCGATATAAATAAATAAACATCCAAAAGTTTTCGTACTACTTAAAAACATTTCCTACTACTATTGTCGGTATAAGAGAGTTAAAATATGCCGGGTACTTTGGGGTAAAAACTCCAATAACGTAAAATAGACAATGTTTTTTCTGAACAATGGTTGTACTCCGGTTCCTTGAAAGTTTATCCTTCCACAAACAACTTCGCTGTTTTATATTCAGTATTACATACCTTGTGTAACATTAACATAAGCTAATAATAATAATTTTAGATGTTTGGATAGGAGTGTTTTTATAGGTTGTTATAATAGAATAACACTTCGTAATTCGAAGGGGTAACTTGTTGGAAAATGTTTAAAATATAAATAGTTTCGTTTTGTCTAAATAGTGGGCACCTTAGTAAAAAAAGACATTAGAACACGACGAACACTATTCTGATTTTTAAAGCTTTATTCAGTCTACAAATTACCAACCATCTGAGATGTTTCTGAACACATAACACTTTGTCACAGCAACTTCTTGTTCAAATACAAAATAATTATGAATTCAATAGTGATGAAACATGGTACTAACATTTTATGTGGACTAAATGTAAATTTTTATATAGTCCAAATTATTTTCTTTTTTGAAAATTGTTAGCGTAACTTTAAACATCACTGAATTTAGTTCACAAACGTTAACTCTGATTAATCAAATGGAATGTAAATATTACAACTTTAAGCAGTTGTTAAGCAAACCGACATTCAATTAACTTGCCATAATGATTAGTTATTCTATAATTACAGTTCCGTAAGTGCTTATAAATTAATATTGTATTCTGTTTGGGTAGTAGGAATAGCTGATAAGGATAACATTGGTCAAGGGTTCATTTAATGATATGCCTTTTGAGTGTAAGGAAATGTAAAAGGAAGGCGATCGAAACTTGCATATTACCATGACCCACTGACTGACATATGGATGTCAGACATGTGTCCTAACAAAGCTACAAGAAAATAAACTACCTAAAGGTGTGTCAAAACGGAATTGAACAAAGGTCTGGTAGGCGTAAGAAGAAGACAAAATATGGTTGAAGGAAATAAAGAACCAGCCAAGTGCGAGTCGGACTCGCGCACGAAGCGTTCCGTGCCAAAAAAAAAAACAAAAAAATCACGTTGTTTGTATGGGAGCCTCCCTTAAATATTTATTATATTCTGTTTTTAGTATTTGTTGTAATAGCGGCAACAGAAATACATAAACTTTAAGTAAATTTCAATAAAGGATTATTTTATTTTATTCCTTTTGAGTAGAAGTTTGATGAAGAATACAATATTACTTAAGGGCTTTTTTTGGGAATAATATAAGTTTTAAAGTCTGACTTGACTAAATGCTTTCGTCTCTCGTAAAAAAGAAGAATGGCTGTTTTGTGCTTTCGTCTTAGAGAAAACGGGAGATTGAGTAAGCCATAAGGTAACTTGTCAACATTACAAGATAACTAATTAAGTTTTACTGACCCCATACTATATTTTAGTACAAATAAAAGTCAATTAAATGTTCTAAAACCTTATTTTCTCACAATTTTCTGTTAGCATGAACTCATGCAAAACTGTGCAAACATTTGACTGAAAAAATAGGAAACTTAAAATTTCAAGAACACAAAAAACAATGTTGAAAGTATCCAAAATCAAATATTATTGGGCATACGGAGCTGGGGGTAAGCTTAAATTGTTTTGAATATAAGCTTTCAAAATAATAGTAACAACAGCCAAACGATGTTCAATTTAATTTAATACTTAATTATCAGAGCGTGACTTTGTCCTCGCAGAAAAACTTAGTAATAATTTTTGCAAAACCACGTATGAAAATTTGTATTTGTATTGTTTATTCATAAATAAATAAAACATTTATTTTGTAAATTAAACTGCAGAAACTAAAACATTACCCAAGGAGTGCTCTTTTGCTTGCAAAATGTAGTTGTACTTTCCAGGGGCCCAAATAACATACTGAAAATGCAGCATTTCATCGCGTTTTACAGTTTTAGGATTTCATTTGCAAGATTTAACAAATCTTTTAATTGTTAATGGTGCCTACCTACAGTCTAGCCATGTCTGTCTGTCCGTCCGCACTTAGCTCAGAGACAATAAGTACTAGAAAGCTATAATTTAGCATGATTGTTTATATTAATTAAGAATAACAGCGATTTTTGTTTAGTGAGTTGTCTAACATCTTATAGGACCACATGCACAACTGTGAAGAAATTGTCACGATATCTGTTAAAACATAAAAGTTATACGTTTTAGAACACTGTTATTTTGTGTTGTAGAATGACGTCATTGGTCATACAGGTAAACCTTACGTCTTGCGTAATTAAACACATATTTTAAGTGCGCTTGGCATTTCCTACAAACCCTTATAACTTCGAAACTACTCGCTTGATTTAAATGAAACTAATACATGTGTATTGTTAGATATTTAGCTATATGGTCATAAAGTTTCAAATGATTTAACTGCCCCTGTGACATTTTCCATTACGACGAAAAAGTGGGAGAATAAAATCATGAAAAATATTATTTTTTAGGGTTCCGTACCCAAAGGATAAAAAAACGGGACCCTATTACTGAGACTCCGCTATCCGTCTGTCTGTCCGTCACCAGGCTGTATCTCATGAACCGTGATAGCTAGACAGTTGAAATTTTCACAGATGATGTATTTCTGTTGCCGCTATAACAACAAATAACAACACTAAAAACAGGATAACATCAATATTTAAGGGCGGCTCCTATACAACAAACGTGTTTTTTTGCCATTTTTTGGTACGGAACCCTTCGATGTATGTGGGGATGCATGGCGATAGGTCTTTTAAAATTATTGTAGGTTTGTGACGACCACATTTCGATTAGGGATCCATTTGCGAAATATTAACTTTAAATTGCAAAATTATATTAGAGTTAGGTTTGGTTGATACTTGAAAAAATTCAAAGAATTTGTATAATAATACTAATTAGTCATATGATGGCCTAGTATAACGTAACTACGGAAACCAATACTGAGCGTGGCCCAACATACACTTGGCCAGTTTTATTTATGTCATCTAAATATTAGATCTCTTAAAAAATATGTCTGTCGATAAAAACACATTTTTACTCCTCTTGCTCAAAAAGTAAGTCATTGTAAGGTACAAGAGCCAGGATAAAATAGCAAAATTACGCCTAGGGGATAAAGTTTTTTCTTTTTTAATGTTTGTCTATTACTAATGAACCTACTAAAACGAAAAAGTCTTTATTCATAATCACGAATAAAAACTCGCTCGATTTTTGAAAATGGAACTAAAAGCAGCGATCTCTTCGGTGAAATCATAGACTTATTTATACTCTGTGACTTTAAGTTTAAAATGCGTGCATTGTGTTAGCTGCTACAGTAGAAATTAAAAAAGGCACTGGCGCGAAATCTTTAGAATTTTTCTCTAATTCCAAACTGATTGAATTGTGTGACTGTAAGTAAGTAATAGGATATAAATAATTTTAATCTTTTGCCGTCAAGCACAAATCATTTATTTAAATACTGTATGAAAAGTTTATGAAGTTGAGGGAGGATAGAAAAACGAGTGGATTCGTGTACGGAAGTATAAACTAGGTATTTAATATTGTATTTTATTTTCTCGCAATCGTAGTGAAAAGTAGAGTGTAACACACGACGCTAAAACCCATTCTAACTCGGTTTATATTTATTCCCTCGCTAAAGCTCGGGAACAAAATTACCTGGTATGCAATGGGTCATTTTAGCGTCTTGTATAACAATCTACTATTTCTAGTATGTTATTTAGTAAAATTAAATATTGCTGAAACAATTATGGCACCAGCTTTATGTTTTTTAAGAAGTAATTAGAACAAGAACACAAAATAAACCTTTGACATTTTGTTGTAAAATGTGCTTGATGTTCTTTTATACAGTTGTTTGAGAGTTAAAAATAACATACGATCAATATGGCTGAAGTGTTTGAAATAGATAGTCATCAGACAGTTGAACCACAAATTGAATTTCCATTAAACCTGTCACAGCTTTAAAAACGGAACTACACTGTTGGCCTATAACATAAAAAGAATCTCATAAATCGGATCAACTGATATTGAACCTTATTCATGAGTTGATAGTGTCAGTTTTTATTGGCCGAGCGGGTGCGGAGCGCGGGCAAAAATGATTTCGTATGTTCGTCCGGCTGTTTGTTTGTTCTCCTCTACAGGTCGGATTCCTCAATCGATACTCGTGAAATTTTGTGAGCAGTTTATATAATTATACATAACTTTTTTCTCGATTCAATTATTTTAAAATTTTCAAAATGGCGAAGGCTATGAGAGAATCATATTTCATCCATTTCGAATAACGTCTAAAAATTTTACGCAAATGCCTGGTCTACAGGGCCACTAGTGTAAAAGGCCCGCAGATTTTTTTACGTATAACTAATACACTTACTAACATAGTGGCTCTGTGAGCTCTAAACCTCGTTTTAACATATTTATCTGACATTTGAAAAATTTTAACAAAAAAACTATATAATTATCGAACCTGCTCACAAAATTTCTCGAGAATCGGTTGAGAAGTGCGATCTATAGAGGAGAACAAACAAACAGCCGGACGAACATATGAAATCATTTTTGCCCAAGCTGAAGCAGAAACGCTTCGTTCGCACTTCGCCCTTGATCAGTCATTAACGGGTTCAGTTCAAAAGTTACGGATTTTTTAAATAACAAAAACGATGGAAAATGAATAATCAAACTACCAACATTTTGCGTATGTACATTTTGAGTATTGTACATTTTGCGTATTGTACATTTGGCGTATGTACATTTTGCAACAAGTGCACATTTTGCGTTTTACGAAGGGTTTTATAAGTAGGTGTACTGTATACTATTAGGAAAAATTTACATTTTGATTAGACGATGCAACTTTATGAGAATTGTGTGAAAATAATTATTTACCTTCAGCCCCCTAGCGTGGCCACTGACTCTCAACAAACTGACAGTTAAATTTTGACAAACTGCTTTTAACATGAGTGTCGTGTTTCGGTGTACATGCTAGGGGGTAGGCACAAGTATGGGAATGTATCGCCATCAAAATAGGTTGTACTTCGAAACGTGTAAAAGAATCGAATTTGAAAAAAGCACAGAGTACTTACTTAATAAACAAAATACTTCGTTATATCTTAGGAACTAAAATTTCCAATAATTAAAATTTGACCTTTGTATTCGATACGAGTTCAGTATTTAGTCGAAGTGTATAACACTTCAGAGCTCGCTTCGAGATAATTATGTAAAAGATAACTAATATTGAAAGGTCAAAAAAGGTTATAAAAAAATTAAAGTTCAATAGAAACGTATAAAAATTGTTTATCATCTTTTTCTAAGATAACATGGTACCTAGTCGAACTTCAATCACAACAGATTCTCTGGATTTTTCCTTCGCCGTGTTATAAAAATGTTTGTAAGTTACCTTATTAGCAGTTCCTAAATTTATGCATGGAATCAAATTCCTGATGTCGGTGGTTTGTTTGAGATAACTGTGCCGTTTATTTCCCGGGAGGTCTAAGTTAACGGACTTCTGAACAATCATTTGCAAGTAACACAGGTTTGAAACCTTGTTAGTCCTCAACAAACTTGTACCGTGTAATCTTTGAAAGTCTCAACTTGATGCCACGGAGACGTCAAGAAGGTAAATGGTTTCAAGTTAGTTAATTATACTGGTTAGTTGTTGGTCAAGTTACTTAACTGTAACAGTTTAATCCGTTGGCGTGGCGTATTGACAGGTTAAATTTGCTTTTCCATTAAACTTTTAATTTGGAGTTGGTTTAAATTTTAATTGTGCTGTGTAACAGTTATTATGCTATTTTTAACCAACTTCAAAATCTTTTCGTCTTTTCTTTATAAGGTTTATATTATTATTATAGTTTTAAACCCAAAGGGACCACTTTCGTTCTTATACAAACTAATGAATTGACAGAAAAGTATTTAAGTCACTCTTAAATACTTTTCTGTCAATTCATTAGTATTCTCCTATTAAAAAAAAATTACTTTAGGAGAAATCTGATCTTTTCTTTTTGTTAGTTAAGAAGAAATATAATTACATAATGTATGACGATGTAAAAATCTTTCTAAACCAAATGTGACTTAGGAATTTTAACATTGAAAATGTTTATTTGATCATCAGTGTATGTGCCCGATGTTCAGCCAAAAGTGTGGCATGGCCGTAGATCGGTCAGAGATATCTCTATGAGGGACATATCAAAATGTGCAAGGCGCGGAGATCTATCGTATGGTGTTTGAATTTTGAAAACGGATTTGGTAGCTTTTGATAAATTTTGAATAAATTGAATAATGTTTCTGACTTGTCGGACTAAAATTAGAATTACTTTTTTTCGAGGGGCTTAATCAAAATTCGGAAAAAAATGCATCTGGAGATTGAATTTGGCCGCAAAATAAGCCCCCTGTGTAGATGACCGGACGACAAAATGTGGGCTGCGGAGGTTCCTAAATGTGGGAGTGGTTTGTAGTTCGGCCGCGTTGATGTAAGTAGCACATATACTGTCGTGAGGTCTCAGTATTATACGTAGAGTAAAGTGTATGTATATGGATAGTTATCCTTACTTAATATTATAAATTCGAAAGTCCGTTTGTTTGTTAGTTACGCCTTCACGTCGTAACTACTGAACCGATCATCATGAAATTTTGCATACACGTTGTCAGGGGTGTAGAAAAGGACATAGGGTACCTTTCATCCAGGAAAAAGGTACAGTTCCCAAGGGATAGCAAAAAAACTGTCCATGCAGACGAAGTCGCGGGCGGCCGCTAGTATGTATTAAATGTATTATTTAACCCATCAATTCCCGGAAAATGAGACACAATAGATTTTATATTATGGTTGTCCGGACGCCGGCGTCCGCGCGGGCATTGACGAATTAAAGGTGCTCCAGCAGCTTAGAAATTTATCAAAACCAAACCTTAAAAACTTGAAAAATCTGTATTTTTTCCATATCGAGCCAAACATTGGTACGTCGTGTTAGATTTGATGCTTTAATGCGTTATTTTTTATTTATAAAATAGTAGGTACCTAATGACAAACAATTATTTCAATAACATATACATGTTTTTTTACTCTGAGTACTTATCTCAGATTGTCCTTTAGATTAATCCAGCTCTATCATTTTTATATAGTTATCCTATCATTAGTTCTGCCGTCATAAGAAGAAAAGACGTATCTAATTTTTTTTTCAAAATTGAGTTACATACATTCGCAATCAGTAAAAAAAGACGCATGTA
Source organism: Agriphila tristella (assembly GCA_928269145.1). Classification (NCBI taxonomy): domain Eukaryota; kingdom Metazoa; phylum Arthropoda; class Insecta; order Lepidoptera; family Crambidae; genus Agriphila; species Agriphila tristella. The sequence continues at coordinate 19,046,818 of OV743436.1, read as the reverse complement.
CTAGAATTTTTTTTCATTTCATAATTGTGACAGCAACCCACAAATCCTCGCTCATAAAAAAGACGTATCTGCTTTAAAACACAAGGTTTAGAAAGTAGAAATGATGCTTCTGCGTAGATGCGTCTTTACATTCTAGTACTATAAAAAAATTGCCAGGCGCAAGTGGCAGTAGCGTCATTTCCACTACGTATTCTTAGTTGTGTGGGGTAAAAGAGGGGGTCGCGGTTAGACTCTACCTTCAGTTGTGCCGTATAGTAGTAATATTAATTACTGTTTTTATTATTAATCAATATGAATAATACGTCTCAGCCTTTACGTTCAAAAGTTCGATGAAGTGAAACAAACTAAGGCAGCTAATAATTATAATTTTAAGTACAAATTAATGTATCCTAAGAGGTATTTGGATTTTTTTCCACAAAATAAACAAATGTTTTTTTTCTCGGTTGGAAGGTAAAGGTCTTTTATCCTTATGGCGGCAGAGTTATATTAAATAGGTTATATAGGTATGTGAAGTGGTGGTCAATTTCAAGTTCGGTACATGGTCATTCGGTAAAGTTTTCCTAAGCTGCAACAAAACACGTCCTACTGCAACTTTTTTCAAACAGTTGTTGATGCGATATTTTTAATTCCTTTAGACAGTCCTACTATCTCAATCCTTTTATTATCCTTATCCTCTCGTTACTAATATTATAAATGCTAAAGTCAGTTTGTTTCTTTGTTTGTTTGTGTGTTACGCCTTCACGTCTTAACTAACCAATCGATCATCACGAAATTTTGCAGACACTTTGTCAGGAGTACAGAAGAGCTAGTAATATAGCTAGGGGTCGCTAGTAATAGAAAGTTTGTGAGTTTGGCTGTTTATTACTGAATCACATAAAAATGCCGATTCCGATTTGAAAGAAATTTTGCAGATAGTTCTAAATCTAAATTAAGAGTCCCAAACACATTTTCTGTCGTCATTGTCGCTCTCTCGCTCGCACATTTCATTTGTTCTAAAGATTTCTTAAATCTGAGTGCGTAATTAAAATGTATCTCGGTCAATTTCCGCAATATAAGATTACGGATATTTTAAAATATATTTCAGGTATGTGTTGCTGAAGTATAAAAAGTTATCGTTTCCAACAGTTATTTGAACTGTCAAAGATGACAACTTTTCTACTTCAGCAACACAACTGACAACTTTTACGTACGTACTTTTTTTGTATATTGATATAATTTTGAAATAAAACACTTAACTATTTTAGTTTTATTGAAAGTTCTTTGGTAATTAGTAGGTATTTATTTTTATTTGTTTATTTTCCCAACGTTTCGGCACCTTTTCACCACGGGGGGTTAAAGCAGCTTTTATTTAAGATGACTTATAGTAAACCAAATTTTAATAGGTTTAAGTTATTGTTGTTATTTAATTTTGTGAATCAATTAATGCTTAAAGGATAGAAGATTTTACCAATAACTAGATTTTTTATTAAAATTGTGTCCTTTATTTTGCAGTCACCTTTGAAGATAATGCATTCTATCTAGGTACCTATTACATTTTACATTTTACCTGTTCTTTACAGATTAAACTTTTAATTTATACATGATCAAGATAAAAATATTCTCCAACAGCCATAAAGTCGAAAATATTTTCAAATTGGCTGCCCGCGAAATTACTATACACCTTTTTCAGGTACCCAGGTGTGTTCAATGAAATATGTAAACAACAATTTTTACTTGAAAATGTTTTGCGTGAAATCAAGACGGCATATTTTTTACGACAGTATATTTTTAAAACAAGAAATAAAGTAGATTTGAGTTGAGATTGAACTTTTAGGGAAACCGTCCATATTTCTTCGTCTTTAAAGATACTCAGATATAAAATAACTGTGTGATCATCTAAAATATTTAAATGTTTTATCTACACTCACAACGTAATGTTCCAAATATGAATTCAAAAAAGGTAATATAAATACGTACTTTATTTTCGTGGATAGGTAAAATTAAAAAATAAACTCATTACGATGCAGTCAACTGCATCATAAAATAACTTTTTTTCTCATTACGATACAGGGCAAATCCAAAAAGAAGGCAGTGCCGTAACATTAAAAAAGAACAACGATATTTTCCCACTTATTTTCCATGATTAAAATGCACTCTATGGTAATCGATGACTTAGTGCGATTAGTTTGTTGGAATGCACTGATCTATTTTTTTAATGGAATGGGCGCCAAGCATTTCAGATAAAGTTTTGATTTCAATTTTTACATTTTGTTATACTTACTGAATTTTGTAGGTTTTTTATTTTTGCTTTAAAATGTGAAAAAAATACTCTGCCCGATATTTTAGTTTAGATGCAGCTAAGGAATTGACTTATTACAAGGTAGGTACCTAGCTAATACAAACAAAGTCTCTCTCTTCCTCTTTTCTAACGTTGATCTTTTATTTAGTAGGTTCAATCCCAAATGTATGAGTGTAGATAAAGTAGTGTATGAAACTGCACATAACTAGGTATTAAAACACTCGTGTGATACTATTAAAAACCTCGCCTACGGCTCGGTTTTTAAACACACACTCGTGTTTTAATACCCCTCTTTATGTGTCAGTTTCATAAACTACTATTATACAAAAGGAGAAAATTTAAATATTATAATCAAATAATATTCATCTCCATATACGAGTTTTAAAGTCCAACATTTTATGCGAATCCACTTCATTTCGTATACAGAAACGTAATTTAATTTCATATTCCCGTCCGACTTTGAAACCGTTGGCATCGCAATATTATCATGAAGTACATTTCTGTTGGCGCCCAACGTGGAACCCTACTCAAAATGCAGTACGCGAAATGTACTGGCAGCTTGCTTAATTCTCCGAAAATCCGATACAATATGATCATAATCCCGAATAATCAAATTATCATTCAGTTGACACTTCAAAAAATTACCTTTGACAAGGAGGGTGAGTACCGCCAGCAAGATATACATCCTCATAAGTTTTAAACTATTAGTTCCATCACTTATCACTGACCCCGCTTTTTAAACACAGTCACTCACATGCTTGTGGCAGAGTTTCCCCGAGACGTCGTACCTCGACACGAGTATTATTAAAATGAGGGAACGTCGCGCACGACCGTCTCCCTTGACGGCAAGAACACAACTGAACTAAGTTCATGTGTTCGTTTCACTCGCCCCTCGCCCAGTCGGGGTCACAGAGACGTTAATATTTTCATGAATGTATGAGATATAAGCTGAAAATTTTGTGTTTGCGCGACTCTATCTACACAATTTGATTAATGTTCACATGGAATAGTAAATATTTTTCGGTTATCGTTGAATTAAGTTAATCGAACTTTACGTTTTAATAATAGATTAAGCTAAAAAATCAATGCGTCACGTTACTGGAAATAGTAATCGTAGTTTTTTTTATTAAATAGGTAATTTATAATCGTTCTTTGGTAATACAAATAGGATTTTATTAACGATCTTATAAATGTTATCTTCTGCTATCGTCTTATAACAACTAATTATAAATTGTTACAAAAATTATAGCACTAGTAGAGTGTCAATTTTTTACAAATTATAAGTACTTTTAAGATATTGATCTTATTAATTTATTCCTTACAAAAAGGAAGAAATTTTACAAAAACTTTACACTGCTATACAATATATTAATAAGAGTTTTAATAGTTAGGCATCGAAATAAAAAAACCGGCTAAGTGCGAGTCGGACTCGCGCACGAAGGGTTCCGTACCAAAAAACGGCAAAAAGCACGTTTGTTGTATGGGAACCCTCCTTAAATATTTATTTTATTCTGTTTTTAGTATTTGTTATTATAGCAGAAATAGAAATATATCTTCTGTGAAAATTTCAACTGTCTACCCGCAGTCGTTATTAATATCGAGCAAATACAGCAAAAAATCACGTTTGTTGTATGAGCCCCCCATTTATTTTATTCTGTTTTTAGTATTTGTTGTTATAGCAGCAACATAAATACGTCATCTGTGAAAATTTCAACTGTCTCGCTATCATGGTTCATGAGATACAGCCTGGTGACAGACAGACAAACAGACAGACGGACAGTGGAGTCTTAGTACTAGGGTTCCGTTTTTACCCTTTGGGTACGGAACCCTAAAAAGTAAAACATATTTTATTAAAGTTGGTTTACAAATCATTCTAAACTTTATTCGAAGTAAATGACATTTGTTAGTTTCGCAAATTGTGATGACTTTTTTGTCAAAATATTGGTACTTTCATTTATTTCTGTTTTTCATGTTAATTATACCTATGTTAGGGTTTGTACTGAATCTCGATGCTTTATCGAAGGTTTGTTTTCAATTGATTTCACAGGAATATTTCATACGCTGAATACTATTTTTCGATTGCTTTGATCATAAAAGAGGTTCGTTAATGAAATGATTGTAAGTTTTAAATAAACTAGGAATAAGTGGAATATCTTTACTCTTATCTATATATATAAAATTCAAAGTCCTGACTGACTGAGTGAGATATCAACGCACAGCCCAAACCGCTTAACCTAGAGACTTGAAATTTTGCACACAGATACCTTATACAGTGTAGGCATCCACTAAGGAAGGATTTTTGAAAATTCTATCCCTAAGGGGATAAAATAAGGGATGAAAGTTTGTATGAAAGTCCCTCAGTTTTGAAGCTACGATCTTCAAATTTTGTATTTAGGTTGATGATTGAAAATAAACAAAAACGTATCTCAGTGTTTTTCAAAATTCTACCCCCGAAGGGGTGAAAAGGGGGATGAAGTTGTGTTTGGAAGATAATCCTTTATTTTGGAAATAAAAATCGCTAAATTTGTAATTTAGGCTTACGGATGGAAATCTAACGCAACGTATATTGTTATTTGTGGAGTTTGAACCCCTATGGAGATGAAATGGGGGTGCAATGGAGTAAATAAACCTAAAAATAGATATGGATGTCGTTATTGGGGTTTTCTGGGATGACGATTCCGAAAATGACATTTATTTTGAAGTCCAACACGGTGGACATGGTTTAATTCCTAAAGGGGTGAAAATGGGGTTCAAATTTTGTATGGAAAAAGAATATAAAATAGACAGTACAACTTTAAACTTCGTAGGAGCACGTCTAAAAATAAATAGACAAACATACAATTTGTGATTTTGAAAATCAACCCCTTAGGGGGTAAATGGGGTAAGTAAACATGAAAATCGATGTGGATGTCGTTTTTGAGGTTTTATGGGATGGTGATTGCGAAAATAACATTAATTTATAGTCCAACACGGTGGACATAATTCAGCCCCAGGAGACGGGGACGGAAACGGAGACGGGACGGGGACGGGAACGGTAACTGGGAACGGGAACTGGAACTGGAACGGGAACGAGATACCTACTAATATCTCTGGACCCAATTCTGATTATTGTAAAAAACTAGCTTCCGCCCGCGACTTCGTCCGCGTGGATATTAGAGAAAATCCTTAGGGAACCTTCAACCAGGATCCGACCAGCCGTTTTTACGCGATTAGGCTGGTCCCCACCAAGTGAGCAGCCTCGTGCGAGGCCCGCCTCACGCGGTAAACGTCTTGCCTCGCGAGGCAGCGCGCTTGGTGGGGACCAGCCTAATCGCGTAAAAACGGCTGGTCGGATCCTGGTTGAAGGTTCCCTAAGGATTTTCTCTAATATCCACGCGGACGAAGTCGCGGGCGGAAGCTAGTATGATAATACGACTCATATCCAATTTTCTGGCCTGTCTTTCTGACAAATTTTGGCGGTCATTTTATGCAAATTGAATCATAGCACAAATTGTAATTTAATATTGTTGTTATTATATGACTCAAATGATAAAAAGAGTTATTTTTAAGACACCAACAAACTCGCAGGGGTAGATTACTAACCTCATAAACAACAATTGTTCTACGACTTTCCTGAAAAAAAAACAACGACTTTTCACACAAATGACCAGCTGATCGAGTTTTGTATTAAAAGTCTTTTTTTGTCATTTTTGGAAAGTCGTAGAACAGACGTTGTTGTTTACTGCTTATGGTAAGCTATAATTTATTGGACAATTACATTCACAATGCAATTATCTAAGACTAGCGGCCGCCCGCGGTTTCACCCGCGTGGTTTCCGTTCCCGTGGGAATATCGAGATAAAAGTATCCTATGTGTTAATCTAGGCTATCTAATATCTGTGTGCCAAATTTCAACCAAATCCGTTTAGTAGTTTTTGCGTGATTGAGGAACAAACATCCAAACATCCAAACCCACAAACTTTCACATTTATAATACTAGCGGCCGCCCGCGGTTTCACCCGCGTGGTTCCCGTTCCCGTGGGAATATCGAGATAAAAAGTATTCTACACATATATTTTAATCTAGGCTATCTACTATCTGTGTGCCAAATTTCAACCAAATCCGTTCAGTGGTTTTTGCGTGACTGAGGAACAAACATCCAAACATCCAAACCCACAAACTTTCACATTTATAATACTAGCGGCCGCCTGCGACTTCGTCTGCGTGGAAAGTTTAAGGGAACAATACTATTTTTCGGGATGAAACGTACCCCATGTCCTTTTCTGTACCCCTGACAACGTGTATGCAAAATTTCATTCTGATCGGTTCAGTAGTTATGACGTGAAGGCGTAACAAACAAACAAACGGACTTTCACTTTTTACACGACTGCCCAAAGCAAAAAGAGTGTTATGTGTTCAGGATTCATGTATGTTTGTGGGTATGTGAGTTTCTTTATTCCACCATAACTTCTAAATGCCTGAACTGATTTAGATAAGTGGGGTATCGTTAGAATCCTTACAACATTCCGAGTGACACTGGCTATATTTTTTTTTAGAAAAAATCAATATGGCGACTGTACGACGCCATTTTCAAATGTGAAAATAATCTTTTTTTCTTCTATTATTACAATATGGGCATCAAATGAAAGGCCTTCATGAGCACATTCCAAAACTATATAATATGTCACTAAAATGTGTGAAATAAAAATAAATAAATTAAAAAAATATTAAAAACACGACTGCCCTGCCAAAACGAACTAAAAAGTTAAACAACAAGTGTCATTGCAGTCGGGGGACCTCTTTGATCAAAAATTGTTCCATGATAAGGTCCCCCGACTGCAATGACACTTGTTGTTTAACTTTTTAGTTCGTTTTGGCAGGGCAGTCGTGTTTTTAATATTTTTTAAATTTATTTATTTTTTATAATATTAGTGAGGATATTGTTTGCTATTTTGTCAAATATTTTATCTTCGATTTAAATTTACTTATTAAGTACTAGCGGCCGCCCGCGGTTTCACCCGCGTGGTTCCCGTTCCCGTGGGAATATCGGGATAAAAATTATCTTATGTTTTAATCTAGGCTATCTTCTATCTGTGTGCCAAATTTCATCCAAATCCTTACAGTAGTTTTTACGCGATTGAGGAATAAACATCCAAACATCTAAACATCCAAAGCCACAAACTTTCACATTTATAACATTAGTAGGATTAGTAGGATTTTCTAAGTTATTAGTTTCAGTCATCATTGTTAGGTTTTATTTACTTAAAGATAAAGTTAAACTATGTAGAAACATAATTTAACTTTATCCCTAAGTAAATAAAACCTACCAAAACACTATCCCATTTATAAGCCACTGACACCTGTCGACACCAGAAAGTTACTTACTAAATAAAACACACGCAAAATACTGTATTCATCGGCCCCAAACTTTTCTACAAAGAAAAGTTTATTTCTTACTTTTATATTCATATCCCTTCCCAATACTTAATTCGGAGTTACCAAACTCGAAGGAAAGGTAATACTCGATCAAATAACATCAAATCATCGCAAAACGCTCACGTAGTCAACACCAAATTCATAATCGACAATTCTGAGGAGCAGTAAGGAATTTGTAAGGGATAACGGGTAGCTGGAAGTGTTTATGATTTTACGAGCCACGTTCGCGATAATAGCTGCGTACAATAACGATCAAGTGTTACGACCCCTTATATGTATGAGAAAAGTCTGTTGACGTGTAGGATAGCACTAACGGTGTTTTTGGAGTACACACCATACAACCAACATGTGAAATTGACATTATAGGACTACAAAGGTTGCAATAAATGTACGAGTAATAAGTTATGGAATAGAAATTGAGTGCAAGTAATTAACGGTGTGAAATATATAATTTTGAACTATTCATATAAATTTCATATAAAAAAGCAATACTTTTAACAAAGATCGTGTCTTTTCGTTATTTTTATGTTGTATTTTCAAGGAATTTAAAAATAACTTTAATCTTTAAATAACACAGTAGGTACTAGTTTAAATATGGAAAAAAGATTACTTGCTAGCTTATTGATGCGACGTAAACCGGCAAAATTTTTTTTCTGTCCAACGTAAAAGAATTATAGTTGTTAAGTATCTATCTTGATTGTTTTTGGTAATTATTGTAAATCACTGCCCGAGCCAGCTGCAGAAGACGGAACGCATCTAAAGGAGATGTGTGTTTGCGCCGACCACCGCAACGCGGCGCCACTGTACTAGACCTTCGAAAAACGCGCCGAGGAGGATGGCCGCCGCTCTGCCGTCCTGAATTATTTTAATTCATATTTCAATAAATACCACCGTGCACGTGTGTGAATCTTCCCAATATTATCCCCGGGGTGTTAAGTGAACTTTTTGTAACATCAGACCATTGATATTCGTTCTCCAAAGTGCTGTTGTGAAACCCGGCTACCGGCGATTAGAAGCAGTTGCAAGTTGGTAAGTGAATTTATCAATAGTTGCCTAAACATCAAGAAGAAGCTACCAAAGCTCCGGGGCGTTCTATTTTATAATTATCTAATATCTATATATCTCTTTACGGAAATACAGTCCAAAATTAATCTACAAAGTGGTAGCCCGTTTGCCGCCACAATTTCTGGTCACTTCGAACCGGGTTTATTATATTTTACCGATACCGATTATATTTTAATAATATTGATATTTGTTTAAATTTATTGCATATTTTCTGTTTTTACAATTGGGTCGTTGCACTGCATACGCAGGTAGTTCGATTGGGCAAGTCCATTTTTTAGTATTGGTGCGAATTTGTAGGTAGGTACGTACGAGTACATTCTAGTACATTCTACACCTTCTAGAACAGTGACTGCGCATTCTCATTGCAAAAATGGACTCACAAAATAAAATGCCTAAAATCAGTGAAGAATGTGAATTAGATAAACATTTATTAATAAGATTAGAAACCTTAACTTTTAAAAAGGAATATTTGTTTAATAAATTGCAAAAAGTTTACAACTTGTCAAAAGAAATTCGTTTTGATAACTTAGATTCTATACAACGTTTTTTGGTACAGTATTCGGAACTTGACGACGTTCGTCACGATTTCGGAAATATTATTTCGGAAATATTTTCCATTGAATTACAATTAGAAACAACATCTAAACCATCGACTAGTGCTTTAGATAGCTTCGATGAAATTTACTTTATCTGCAAACGAGTTGCAATGAATTGTAGCAAGTTAGACCAGGAGTCAAACACAAAAATGTCATGTCATGAAAAAGATAATTTTGTACGACCGTCATTACCTAAACTTACTTTATTTGAATTTGACGGACAATTAGAAAATTGGCCCACATTTTATGACACTTTTGTTTCTTTAATTCATAATCGTAATTTTGATAACATAGACAAGTTTCACTATCTTTTGTCATGTGTTAAGGGTCCTGCTCTGAATTTAGTGAAGAATCTTCCTATCACTGCTAGTAACTACGAGGTAGTATGGCAAAGCCTACTAAATAAGTACCAAGATAAGCGAGCACTGTTAGGTAGGTATTTAGACAGGATGTTGAGTTTCACACCACTGACAAAAGATAATACAAATAATTTAAGCTCATTTATAGAAACATTTGATCACTCATTAAAAGCAATTAAAGCTTTAGATATAGAAAATTTAGATGACTATTTGTTTTGTCACATTGCTTTGCGGGGCCTTGATAATCACACTAGAAAACTTTTTGAAGAAAGTCGTGATCAAAATTCATTGCCTTCATTTACTGAATTAATCAATTTTGTTAATAAACAAATTAAAGTTCTGGAACATACGTTTCCGACTACTAGCTCCTGGCCTACAAATAACTCGAATAAAATTAAGTCACAAAATAATTTTACTCCTAATTTAAACAAAGTAAATACTGTACAACAAAAACAAAATTCTTATAATAATAACAAATATTCACGTTCTAATCTACCAAGTTCGAAAATAAATCTAACTACCTCCCGCAACGACACACAAAATAAATTTAATATTGCTTGTGCGCATTGTTCTAAAGATCACATGATTTATCGTTGTAATTCGTTTAGGCAAATGCCTGTATCTGAAAGGGTTAACCGTGTTAACACCTTAAATTTATGTACTAATTGTTTAAAGAGCGGTCATGATTCAAAAACTTGTAAAAGTAGTTTAACCTGTGGCGTTTGTTTGTCACCTCATCACTATCTCTTACATCCAAATTCGAGTGTCGGACCAGTGTCGGCCGTGCCGGCACCGACGACGTCTCAAATTATCTCGGGAGGCGAAGCGGCCGTGCCGCCTGCGCCTCGCGCTAACGCGCTTGTGAGCGGTGCCTCATGTGAACACTCCGTGAGTGTCGAGTCATCCGCTACAAACGAGAACTTTCATTCCGTGAATGAAATCGATGTTAAATATGGAGTGGTGTTAGGGACAGCACGCATAGATGTCACTGATATTAGCGGCCAGTTGCAGAATTGCCGTGCGGTTCTCGATTCTGGCGCACAAAGTTCGTTTATGACTTTAGATTGTGCTCAACGTTTGGGCTTACGACGACGCAAGTGCCCGTTCACGGTGTCCGGCCTTAGCGGCGAAGTCGTAAAAAATTTAGGTATGGTTACGTGTGAAATAAAGCCGTGTGATGCGGACGTTCCGACTTTCACGGCTGATATGGTGATAATTACCAGGGTATCCTCAGATATGCCTAATGTTTCTTTTCCGTGTGACGTTATCAGTAAATATCAATGTTATAATTTAGCTGATCCCCAATTCTACGAAAAATCTTCGGTAGATATTTTGTTGGGAAATGATATTGTTTCAGAATTAATTAAAAATAAACCGATCACTATTCAGTCTAATATTCCAAACCTTATTGAAACCGTTTTTGGTTTTGTCGTTAGTGGCAAATTGTACTACGAAAATAAATTACAATCTCAGAATTTTCATTTAACAATTACCGAAAATAATTTAGATAAAACTTTGCGAGATTTTTGGGAAATCGAAGAGTTGCCGAGTAAACCGGTATCGAACCCGCTCGATCAGCTGGCGGAGGAGATTTTTGTTAATGAACATAAACGCGATTCGTGCGGTAGGTACATCGTGCCATTGTTATTTTCCGAGAAACCGGACTTGGGCGATTCGCGCGCGATCGCCGAGCGTAGATTATTAAATACCGAACGCAAACTCTCTCGTACTCCCGTATTACAGCAAGCTTATAATGATTTTATGTCTGAATATGAACAACTCGATCATATGGAGTTATACACCGGTAGTGAACCGAGTAAATATTTTATACCGCACCACAGTATATTGCGACCGAGCAGTACGTCAACTCCTTTGCGAGTAGTATTTGATGCGTCTGCGAAATCAAGTAATAATATTTCTCTCAATGATATTCAGCTTGCCGGTCCAAATTTATATAATGACATTGGTTCAATAATAATAAATTTTAGATTATTCGAATATTGTTTCGCAAGCGATATTTGTAAAATGTATCGAGCTATTTTAATTCGAGAAAGTGATCGTAAATATCAGCATATTTTATATAGATCATCAGTGGATGAGCCTATAAAGATTTTTGAATTAAAAACCGTCACTTATGGAGTCAGTAGTTCACCGTTTCTTGCCATACGTACTTTATTGCAGTTAGCCAGCGATGAAGGCGAACGTTTCCCTTCCGCTGCGCGCGTTATTCAAGAAGGAATCTACATGGATGACATTTTGTGGTCCTGTAAGTCATTTTCTGATGCTTGCACGTTGCAAGACGAATTAATAAATTTATTAGAATGCGGTGGTTTCGCGTTAAAAAAGTGGTCTAGTAATTGTCATCAACTATTAGATCGCATTCCTCTAGAAAATCGCGAACACGCTATCTCTTTTAATAAAGACCATAATGACATTTCAATAAAGTTACTTGGTCTACAGTGGGCTCCATTGGAAGATGCCTTTATGTTCACAGTAAATAAAAGTGACCCAGTAACTACAAAGCGCTCTGTCTTGAAAATATTAGCTTCCATTTATGACCCCGTGGGTTTTATATCTCCTTGCACTTTTGTAGCCAAAGGTATTCTACAAGAACTCTGGAAGATAGGATTAGCGTGGGATGAACAGCTACCTACTGATATTTGTAAAAAATGGTTAGAATTTATATCCCAGTTGTCACTTTTAGCCGATTTTAAAATTGAACGTCACGCCTTACTGCCTAATCAGACTGAGTGTGAGCTAGTGGGATTTTGTGACGCTTCCTCGAAAGGTTACGCTGCGTGCATTTACGTAATTTCGCGTAGTGATGGGGTAGTGAAATCCAGATTGCTCATTTCTAAAACCAAGGTAGCTCCCGTAAAACCGTTAACTACACCTAGATTGGAACTTATGGCTGCGGTTTTATTAAGCAAACTAATGCAATACGTTTGCAGTATCTTATCTCGTGTTAACGTTACCAACGTTACGGCTTTAACAGATTCTTCCATAGTGTTGGCGTGGATACAGACAGAGCCATATAAACTTAAAACATTTGTGTGTAACCGTGTTACACAAATAATTGATTCTTTACCGCCTCATTTATGGCGTCATGTGAACAGTGAAAATAATATCGCCGACGTCTGCTCCCGTGGAGTGTTGCCTAGCGAACTGCTTGCCATGACTGCGCGGTGGTTAGAGGGCCCCGCGTGGCTGTGTGACAACAGACAAAACTGGCCTATTGATACATTTTATAATAAAGAAGGCGATTTTATTTCAGAATTGAAATCTAATTCTGCTTCGGTAAATTTAATTTCACAAAAACCGGACGTTACCGAGTCTAAATTCGAATTCTTAGAAAGAATATTAAATAAATTTTCTTCTTTTTCAAAATTACAAAGGACGATAGCTCGCATTATTAGATTATTTCGTAAAAAACATGATAAAGTCAACACTAGTACATCTGTTTTAACAACTCATGACTTAAATGAAGCTCATGATTGTTTATTAAAGCTAGTTCAGAGCAGTTATTTTGAAGGTGAAATTAAGGCCTTATCCAAAGGTTCCACCTATGTTCCGTCCTTAAGAAAATTATCTCCATTTCTAGACGAGCGTAACTTCCTCAGGGTGGGGGGTCGTATATCCCACTCTGAATTACCTTATAATGCAAAGCATCCAGTATTGTTACCGAAGCGCAGTAGGTTTACCTTACTTTTAATTGAGTATTTACATAAAATTCATTTACATACAGGTCCTCGGACCTTACAAAATATAATTAATCAAAATTATTGGATATTATCAGCTCGCAGTGTCATTCGATCTATTTTATCTAAATGTAAAGTCTGTTTTAAATGTAATCCGACACTTATTCAACCGAAAATGGCAGACTTACCGTCAAATCGGTTGGCACCTAATAAGATATTTGAGCACGTAGGAGTCGACCTAGGAGGAGCTTTTCTTATTAAAGAAAGTTTGCGTCGAAACGCAAAAACTAGTAAGGCATATGTAGCACTTTTCGTGTGCTTTTCAACTAAAGCCGTTCATTTGGAAGTCTTATCTTCGCTATCGGCTGATTGTTTTCTAGCTACTTTGGATAGATTTGTCTCCCGACGCGGTCTGTGCGCATGTATGTATTCTGATTGCGGAACAAATTTTGTTGCTGCTAGTCGACATTTAAACGAAGTTCAACAGTTTCTAATAAATGAACGTAATCAGAATGACATAACGGACGGTTGTGCGCAGCGTAAAATTAATTGGAAGTTTAATCCACCCAGCGCTCCGCACATGGGCGGGCTTTGGGAAGCCGGTATAAAATCCGCCAAGTATCACCTTGTGCGTGCTGTAGGCGATAAAGCTTTGACTTTTGAGGAGCTTGCTACAATTTTTTGCAAAATCGAAGCGATAATGAATTCGCGGCCTTTATGCGCTTTGCCTGCGAGCGATAACCCAAACGAATTTAATGTTTTAACTGCAGGTCATTTTCTTGTAGGCAAGAGTCTGACTGCTGTACCAGAATACAATTTTAAGGACGTTCCTATCAGTCATTTGTCACGTTGGCAATATTTACAAAATTGCTCTCAATTATTTTGGAAAAGGTGGTGCAGTGACTACTTAAACTCTCTTCAACAGAGAGCAAAATGGTTCACTTCCCCACCCAACTTAAAAGTAGGAGACTTGGTACTTGTCAAGGATGATCAAGCTCATCCTTGCAATTGGCCACTTGCTAGAATTGAGAATGTGCATCCTGGTTTGGACGGTGTGGTTCGAAAGGTGACTCTACGTTCCAAAAATAATATCTTTCGAAGACCAGTTGTAAAACTAAGCCCCTTGCCTTACGTTAATTAACAATATTATTTAGTACATTTTCCAAATAACTTAGTTACTATTTATCTTCAATTATTAAACTTATTATTAAGTATGTATATTTTTACTGTAACTTAGTTATCATTATATTTATTATTTTCAAATCTTATTGGGAAAGCCTCATGATGCTTTCGGTGGGGGGTGTTAAGTATCTATCTTGATTGTTTTTGGTAATTATTGTAAATCACTGCCCGAGCCAGCTGCAGAAGACGGAACGCATCTAAAGGAGATGTGTGTTTGCGCCGACCACCGCAACGCGGCGCCACTGTACTAGACCTTCGAAAAACGCGCCGAGGAGGATGGCCGCCGCTCTGCCGTCCTGAATTATTTTAATTCATATTTCAATAAATACCACCGTGCACGTGTGTGAATCTTCCCAATATTATCCCCGGGGTGTTAAGTGAACTTTTTGTAACATCAGACCATTGATATTCGTCCTCCAAAGTGCTGTTGTGAAACCCGGCTACCGGCGATTAGAAGCAGTTGCAAGTTGGTAAGTGAATTTATCAATAGTTGCCTAAACATCAAGAAGAAGCTACCAAAGCTCCGGGGCGTTCTATTTTATAATTATCTAATATCTATATATCTCTTTACGGAAATACAGTCCAAAATTAATCTACAAAGTGGTAGCCCGTTTGCCGCCACAATAGTTTAAGATGAATAAATAATGAAAAATATTAGAAAAAATCGGCTCATCCGTAGCAACTTAGACGGGATCCCGTCGTACGGGTGAGCCGATTTTTTCTAATATTTTTCATTATTTATTCATCTTAATATAAAAATAGCATTGTGAATGCAAAAATCTAAAAGTTTAAAATTATAGTTTAGTTATTAAGCTTTGTGAAACAAACATTCGAACTAGGTGATGGTTAGATACAATATCAATCTTAAAGTAGTAAGTGTAGGTACCTAATGACATGTATATGTTACGGCTAATACCCGAAGTGCGGCTAAACCTAGTTTTAGCCGGCTAAAAATAGGTGTAGCAGCTAGCTGTTGGCTAAAACTAGGTGTAGCCGATTTGCTCGCGGCTAAGACTAGGTGAAGCTGGCTAAAACTAGGTGCAGCATGGGATATGAAGAAAGTTTTTTCTGTTGTCTGTTAAAAAAAAATAACCTCGAAATTTAAGGCTCACGCTCCGCTGCGCTTCGCGCTCGCCTTAAATTTCTAACCTAACCCGAGTAAAGCAGATCGGTTACACCTAGTTTTAGCCAACAGCTATCGGCTACACCTAGTTTTAGCACGCTAGAACTAGGTTTAGCCGCACTTCGGGTATTAGCCGTAACATATACACCAGAAAAAACGTAAAAATAACTTTCTCGCGATGATTTGCAGCTCTACATATTTTGTTTGGCTCCAAATTGACGTTGAATCACGTCGAACGTTGAATATTATTATTTAAAGCAAAGATGGTACCTGCATGTCTAAAATGAGCTCATTCACGATATCTTTCGAGAAAAGTTATAATGTTTCTTTATGTGAAGTAATTTTAAACCATGTACTATGGTGTTAGGGTGACAACACCTCAGTATTGTACAGCCACGTCTTTAAAATATGTATAAGTACTGTTTAGAACTTAGTCACTCTAAAAGCTATAAACTTTTTGAACAGAAATCAATGACAAATGGCAACTACTTATAACAAAGCGACAAAGTTCTAAATTATAAACATATTTTTAAAAGCGACTGTACACCTTCTCTTAAAAGAGGTGTACAAGAAGTACGAGTTATAAAAAGAGAAGAATAATATACATGAATTGTTATCAATTCATGAATTTAATTCTAAAATTTTTTTATTTAAAGTTTTATTAAAAAAATCTATGGCTGCAATAATAGTTCAATATTTCACCACTTCATAAATAAGACTTAGCTGTGAGAAAAACTGAACTATGATTGCAGCCATAGATTTTTTTACAACATTGTAAAGTTTTTAAGAGTAGACAATAGTATTCTATATTTTCCCAAAAAAGTACCTGTGCGCTGAAATGAGCTTTTGTCCTAAAAAATACCTGTTATTGGGTAGGTAAACTTTTTCGAAGAGAATTGTTTTATATTTTTTTTTGATAGCACAAGTTTAAAGAATAAAGAAAATAATATTATGTTTTTTTATTTCACCTTGTTAATCAAATATTTTTTTTTATATTATTATCGCGATAAAATATCAAACGAACGGCTGAACACGAAGTTCCCTTGCATTTACTGCTAAAAATTCACAGATCTCGTGCCTTTCACGACCTTCTGGTACATTGAAAATTAATTTAATGAATTTAACAAAATATTTTATTATTATTTTCTTATAGACATTAATATTTTATTGAAAGTTAACCTAAGTACTATGTATAACTAAAACATCTGAATTTCTAAATAAATTAACCCTAATAAAAAAAAAATCAAAATCAAATGCAGCATGCGAGACTCTCGCGCCGACTTCATTATCATTCGAATGTGCGATAACAACCCTCATGTTTACCTAGGCATCAACATCACACTCTCATTCTCAGAGATCGTTGTAAAATTTGGAATCGCAGAGTCACTAAGAAAGACGTGACTAATCGAGTAATTTCAAATCTCGAAAAAAATTAAATAACAGCAACCCACGATATATAATATTTTGGATCTAGTAGAGGACTCAAACTGAAACCTCTCTTCTGTTCAACTTTCGCTCAAGATTCGTTTATCCGTTTCTCTACACACAAAAACTCTCTACGACGCCTAGCACGTGTACTGGAGATAATAGCGTCATCTCTTTTGCTCCTACAATTATTGCTAACACTACTTTCTCTTTCGTTTTCACATAGTAAGCGACGTCACTTACTTGAATATGGACTTATGGAGACATTTCAGTGCAGTCACACTATGGTACCGCCTCGCGCCGATTTTTAAATCTTTGACTAGATCTGGAATCAGCTTTCGCTTCACGCTCTATTCACGTCATACCATCTGTTGACCTGCTAGAGCTAATCAATATCAATATTATGGTTTTAATATACAGGGTGGAAATTTTTAATGCCACCTGGAGGGAAAGTACTCTAAACAATCCATTGTTTAGAGTAAAAATAAAAAAAAAAAACTTCGAATGCAGTTATGTTTCTTTTCAAAAATAAAGGAATGTTTTCTTTCAGTGGAATTTGCTATCTCCATTGTTTAGAGTACTTTCCCTCCAGGTGGCATTAAAAAATTCCACCCTGTATATCTAAATACTTTTTTTATTTATAAAAAATGTGGAAATAAATAAAAAATACAAAATATAAAACACTATTACAAGCTTTGAAATATACAATTATTTAAAAACTTCAATCGTACCTACTACGTATTACCATTATCCCGCGCCGCGTACGTCGCCCGCGGTATCCCAACATTTCGCTTCATAAAGGATAAGCTACAGCCCAGACCGTAAGAGTCAGGGACATATACTAATTTCAGTAGGTAGCCTAACTCAATATCTTTAGGGGTTCATTTTTTCGATATCGCTTTTCGTTTTTGAGAAATTGTCGATTTAGTGAGAAAAGACCCCGAAACTGTGTGTCATTTTTCTACATTTATGCGATTTTCGAAAAAAGTTTTTGACATTTTCAAAATTTTTTTTCACCATATTGTAGCCCTTGCTGAGAGGCATCTTTTGACATTTAGTACATTCACGTAGACCCAAAACTCACGGGACCAGGGCAATGTCTCACTTTTGCTGAAATTGGGTACCTTACCGAAACGATCGAAAAAACCTTTTCAATGTTAAAAACTGATTGACAGGACAGGTTTGACAGAAAGTGACAAAGAGCAATCCAATCCAATCACGACCTAATGTTATTGTTTGTTTTTCAGCTTATTTATTGTGTTTTTCTAATGTTTTTCTTGTTCAGTTATGGGAAATGGATCAGCTTGAAGAAATCCATTATCCAGCTTATTACGCCGATGAAGTACCTACCTACACTGCTTTGTTCCGTTTTGTTTGAAATATAGATATGACCATCCGCAGAACAAATTTTGTACAATTCCCAAATTGAAAATACATTTCGATGAATTCCCGTACCTTTGAAAGAGACGTGGTGCAGAGGATTAAACAGGAACTCATGCCTTCAGAGAGCTTCATACGTTTGTGATGATCACGTAATTATCTACAAACTAACAAAAGAGTTATTATATTTATTTTAGCTGACTGTGACTAACATGACAACTAGTTGACTGACATTGCCAATGCCAAACTTTTAATTTTTTTTATTTGAGCAAAAGCATTACGCATACAGCCGTAATAGTGATTTATTGTACTATGTTGTAATTTTAATTTTAAATTATTATTTAAATTAAAATGACGTATTATAAAAATTCCGCAATCCTGACTCGAAAGCCAAAAGCTACCAGAAAATATATAATTCAAAACAGTTTTGAAAAAGTTTACCAACCAAATTGTCTCTAAATTATCTTCTCTCTTTGTCCTGTAATACTTTACTGAGTAACGCATTCGAGGTTAACACATTTCATATGCATATGTAAAATTTTCTTGCCAATGCTAAATAGTAAATGAAAGTTATGACCTCAGCATCAAGGTCGCTAATCACTTTCAAACAATTAAATCCTATAGTGTCCATACATGAGCTTGCAAATTAAAACACAGACCTAGTGAAACATGTAGCGTCCACTAGTGAAACAAAAAACGGCAGACTTTAATGCGACAAAAAGTATTTTTGCGCCGCCACGTCACCCCATCCACGTTATGGCTTGTGCAAAACGCTTATGTGGTTCATTATATACGTTTTATATTCGCTATTATGAAAATCGGCTTGCGAAAGCTCGTTTCATTTTTTGTCGACTGCATGAGTTCTATTTTAGTATACAAAGGTAATGTCTTTTGTTACTGAATTAACTTTATGACCGGCAATGTACTAAATTGTTATTAAGTTATGTTATGTTATGACTGTTAATCATACAAAGGTTGTAGAAACTACACGCAAGTTATGTCAACTAACGAAATACAATTTCAAACGTCATATTTTGTTACATTAAAGCCAGAATTTATTTTAAGTTTAAAATAACTTATACAAAGTATTTTAAATTACATAAAATAATTTAAAGAAAAACGAAAATAATAGTAGTGATCATATTTGAGTTATGAACCTCTCTAGAAAAAAACCGGCCAAGTGCGAGTCGGACTCACACACGAAGAGTTCCGCACCAAAAAACGGCAAAAAAACACGTTTGTTGTATGGGAGCCCCCCTTAAATATTTATTTTATTCTGTTTTTAGTATTTGTTGTTATAGCGGCAACAGAAATACATTATCTGTGAAAAGTTCAACTGTCTAGCTAGGCCTGGTAGATACAGCCTGGTGACAGACAGACAGACAGACGGATAGACAGACAGACAGACAGACGGACAGCGGAGTCTTAGTAATAGGGTCCCGTTTTTACCCTTTGGGTACGGAACCCTAAAAACCTTTGGAGTTACTTGTCTTGATAAGTTTGGCCGCATGATGGAAGATGTTTAGGCTAATATTGAGCTGGGCCAAACTGTCCTTACAAACAATTCAAAATGGCGGCAGGTTAAAATATAACTTTGCCCAGCTTCATTCTAAAATGATAACTGTCCAGGTTTAGTTAATAGGTCAAGTGTGGTATCATTTTCGGATAAATCAATAATATAGAATTCATTTCTGATATGCTTATAAAGCAGTTGCTGAAAAATCATTTTAAAAATTTTAAGTCGTGGCACTTGATCTAGTTTTTTTTTCAAAAAACTACCCCAAGGAAGTGTGTTTCAGGTTCCTTTGTTCTATACTTCTACATATAAAGCTAACTACATTTTCTGCTATTTGAGTCTGACTGATTTGAGACTAATCTAAGTAAATATTATTACAATACTTACTAATTATGAATATTGGTAAGTAGCTCTTTATACTTTTTGATTCCTCCGGGAACCAAACTCGGAATTCCAGGTTAGCAACAATCCATTTTAATATCAATTACCTAACTGCACCTTTGAGAGGAAACTTTAATTGTGGGAATATTTCCTAGTCAGAAAAGCTAAAGTTTATGGTCAAACTAACTGTGAAGCTAGACAAAACAGCTTATTGTTTTCCTATTTTGCAACATTGCTGCAAATTCTGAGAATTATAGAAGTTTTACTGATTTTATTATTCTGTCAGTCTCATACTGTTGTTGGAGAAAGCGAATAATTTATACTTTAGTTATATGTTTATGGTTTTTATTAAATTGTATGTCTTTTATAATTTTTTTATAATGACGTCTTGATTTAGGTACGTAAGAGTACCCATTTATACCCATAGCAGATTTTTTTTACTTTGGCATAGTGTGTTCGTAAGTCACTGCCGTAAGTCATCACTCCTGATGACTTACGGCAGTGAAACGTGGCCGCTAACTATGGGTCTCATAAGGAGGCTCAAGGTCGCTCAGCGTGCAATGGAGAGAGCCATGCTCGGCGTTTCCCTACGTGATCAAATCAGAAACGAGGAGATCCGCAGGAGAACTAAAGTAACCGACATCGCTCGAAGGATTGCTCAGCTGAAGTGGCAATGGGCGGGACACATAGCGAGAAGAACCGATGGCCGCTGGGGCAGAAAGGTTCTGGAATGGCGACCGCGCACCGGACGACGCTCCGTGGGTAGGCCCCCGACAAGGTGGACCGACGATCTGGTGAAGGTCGCGGAAAGCCAGTGGATGCAGGCAGCGCAGGACCGATCGTCGTGGAGATCCTTAGGGGAGGCCTATACCCAGCAGTGGGTGTCGTGTGGCTGATATGATGATGATGATGAGTGTGTTCGTTTGCGAACTAGGTTCGCATACGTGTTCGCACACGTACACAATGCCGCAATGTTGCACCACAGGATTAAATCATTTTTTGGTGTAGGTTCGTGGATCTTGGAAGTACGCGAATTTAAGCACCCAATTTAAGATAACACCACTATTGTGCTGACAGTTTTACTTAATTAATCCAGAGATAAGACTGCTGTTTTTTTTTACTTTTGTCTTTAGTTTGTATGCTTGTCCTATATGTTCCTTAATAATTTATCCGTACTTGCCATTGCGAACGCCTGTTTCACCTAATACAACATAAAATCATTTTATCCGTGTAGCAAAAAGTCCTTTTACTTCTACTAATTTCTCTACAAATATTAATACGACTAAACGTACAAACAGTCCTTTTAGTAAACCTATTAACTAGATTTTCTTTTAAGCAATGTTCATCCTTATCCTTACTAATATTATAAAAGCGAAAGTCCGTTTGTTTGTTTATTTGTTTGTTTGTTTGTTACGCCTTCACGTTTTAACTATTGAACCGATCACCATGAAATTTTGCATACACGTTGTCAGGGGCACAGAAAAGGACATAGGGTACCTTTCATCCCGAAAAAAAATATTGTTCCCGAGGGATAACATAAAAACTTTCCACGCAGACGAAGTCGCGGGCGGCCGCTAGTAAAATATAGATTACCACCAATTAACTATAAGATCCCGTTTAAACGTAATAATTAATTTATCGCAAGGATAACTGTAAATAATAAATAATGTTTAACTTTTCTCAACTTGGGTCCCTAAGTAATCACAGACTAAATAAAACTTCTTAACTTCATTAATGTGCTAAGTTATTTCGAAGAGTTAAAATGGTCTTAAGAATTTCGTGGATATTTGTGTAATGATCTGCTATGCTATTCTCCTTAATTAGATAGAGTCTATTTGTTTATGCACAACGGGATGCGTCTTATTTAATCATCCTTCAACTCAGCGCACTGCCCTTTTGAACAGTAGGATGTATTACAGTCTGCTTTTGTAAAATTTACCTCCGGAAACAATACTCGACTTATGTATTGAACGCGAGGATGATTTTCGAGCGCTTATCTTCTAAAGAGCCTAGTAAAATCATCCTTCGGCTAAACATGCCCGCATAGTTGAGTTGATAAATATAAAACTCAGGTATGTCCACCCAACTCATTTGGGTTGTTTTTTTTCGACGTTTCGGCACCTTTGCAGCTGCCGTGGTCACGGAAGACTGAAGCTACATAAGGTGTTTTCTCTGTCGCTGCTGGACGGCCAGAATTTTTCTCGTATAAATCATCATTCATTTATGATTTAGCCTGTTGATCTCTGGCGGCAGATTTCGAATAGAGGATTTTAATTCATGTAAGATTTCGTCGTGCATTCAATATTTTCAGGCAACTGTTTCAAAATGCAAGTCTCAAAATTTGATTCGGAGTCAGCTGGCAGTCCAAGATCCTCGGCACAGAGGAAATAATCACTACTACGTAGGACCAGAGACAAAGCTTCATACAACCGCGCAAATCGGTTGCACCACTACAAGCACGCGGGGCATGTGTGCGTGTCCACTGGCCGCTTGTCGCGTACAAGGAAAAAACCTGTTTTGACAGCCAGCCAGTGGACAATCATAGGGCATCATTTGTTTTATTAGTTGCAAGTTTGAATTTCACGTTCTTAGGAAGCTTTGTCTCTGTTCCTTTCTTTTTACTCATGTGTCCTCGGGTTGTATCATGTTATCATCTGTGGTTTGTGTCATATCTCTGTAAAATTGTTCATCTAATTCTATATTTTCACCCGTAGCTAACTTAGCGTACGTTATTCTATCATTAGCAGATATTTTTCTCCATGCTCCATCCATGGATAGTGCTTGGCCTTCACCTCACCTGATGTCCTCGGAATCCTCATCACTGAGGAACTGGCTATCTTACCTCTAACTGCCGGAATACAACAATTTTTAAATTGTTATGGCGTCAGACTGGTAAGATGGTAGCTAGCAAGGTGGACTTGAAATAAGCCCTACCACCAACCAAACTGAGTACACATTGTACCCCCTTCCTGGGAGTCAAACCCGGGACTCCTGCGTCTTACACGGGTGCACGAACCACTAGACCACAGAGGCGATTAATTAATCACTGCGGCAGCTCTGTCTGGCAGATCTTCATTTTGGACAGTAAACTCGGTTAAGTTAAGATACATCAGCAAACCATTAAATCTAATATATACAGTAACGAAATTCATTAATTTTAGTGTCTTATATTTGGGTTCTTTTCTTTATTAGAGGGAGATTAGATGTTCAGTCTTGCATCAGTCCATTCCATCAGTCTGGTACGATCTTCAGTCTGTAAAAATTCAAAGTCTATACAAACTGATGAAATGGACTGATGTCAGAGTGATCATGTCATTTCCCTCATAGCATGGTTGTTTTATGTCATTGGAAAACTTATAGTTTCACTATTTTCTAACGGTTAAATTACCGATTACCTATCTAAATAATAAAATTTGATAACTATAAATAGGTACTACCTATAGGTGTAAGTAGTAGTAAGTACCGCTATTATGTTTTCTCGCAGTCAATGGTAAAAAGTAGAGTACACAACTCGTGAAAAAAAAATTCATCTCGGTCCTTTGTATCCCTCATTTCGCTCAGGATTCTACTTTTGAATCCCTCGCTACGCTCGGGATTCAACTCTAGAATCCTTCGCTGCTCTCGGGATCCAACATAGTACCTCGAACTAAATTCCTTCTTTTTTCACTTGTTGTATAATCTACTATTATTCATTTCTTAATCAACCAACTACTATTACTATTTACGAATAGATAGATAATCGCTTTAGTAGGTAATTAAAAGAAGAGAAATAGCCTTACAATCTTTTACAATTAGGTAAACAACATCCCTGTTTCCTGTTCGACTTTAGCCAACGGGATCCTAGAGGCCGAATAAACATTTGCTTACAAACCAAATACTTTTAAATTAGCTCTTTTACGCGGATTAACGGAATCGACTTGGGAAAACGATCCGGCCTAAACTTCTACTAGACGGCTTAAAACGCCAGTTTGTTCATTGATAACAAAGTAAAAAAGTTTTTTTTGCATTTTAGTGGATTTCACAATTTATGTCGCAGACAATATAAATATCTTCGGGTACTCTTAATATTCATTCATTCACCTATAAAGAAAATAAACAAAAAATACGATCCTTTTGCCACAAATGATAGCAGCAAATAGAATACTAAGTAGGTACCTACCTCAACTTTTGTTAAAACATAAATTTCAACATAATATGTGAAAGTGAAAGTGAAAGTGAAATATATTTTATTTAAATAAGCTCACATAATAAGCATTTTTAAATCGTCAATTCTTTTACCCTACCACCCATTATGACGTCTTTTAACTGACAAGAAAAATGGGCGCAAAAAACTTGTCAGCTTTATCAATCAGATGGAACGATATTTACAAATATGTATATCGTTTCCAGACTTTATATTAACAAAGATTAACAAATAAATATAACATTATTGAATTAGCTCATTTCTTAATGAGTTTCAAATTTCTTAATCAATTTACAGATTTTAAGCTAAATTCAAAGTTTGAACTTGTTATTCAGTCTAGGCTGTTACAATAAATAAAAATAAAAGAAAAACATACAATTCAATATGCATTAAGATAGGTAGTCAGAAGCAGACCCATTCCCACTGGCAGCACCAGTTCCCGAACATGACGCATGAACCAGCCATCTCTTCGCTCAACCATATTTGAGGGAACCATTTCAACACACATATTTATGTGTGTTGAAATGGATGTTAAATAAAACCATAGACCGACTATCTGTCACCAAATATTTAAGCGGGAATTTCACAGTTTGCCTATCATAAATGCATTTAGTTTACCATTCCGATATCGACAGGCCAATGAATTCTATAGAATTTGACAAAACGCGTAATCAAATTTCTTTTTAATATATTAGCCATTCGTTCATAGTGGATTGCACTACATTATAATGTATATTTATTTTCCAATCTTAGATTTATGATTCGGTATTTTCTTCAGTCTCTTTGTGATAATATTTGAGAAATTTAAATGATATTTGAGAAAGTTAGAATATATACACATTCCACGCAAACCTATAATCTGCTTAGTTTTTATCATGTCAACCGCATGTAGGGTTATCATTTAAAAATTTGGAAAGTCCTGACAAAAAGCCGGACATTTCAATAAAAGTCCGGATATTTTCATTTTGGGACTTCTCTTTCGAACACTACTGTTATTATGTAAGCTTTAAACTACACCGCTGTATGTTTTCTAACACCGCTGTACAAATTACAAAGCCGTAGAAAGTCCGGACATGTCCGGACTAATCGGGACAGATGGTAAACCTAACCGCATGGTGCCCAAAGGATCTTCACAACAACCGGTCCTGCAATGCCGTATCCGGCAGCTTTCTACAACCTTTATCAGATAGAGTCTATTTTATTTTATAAAGGTTGTAGGAAGCCGCCGCGACTATCTGTTAGACAATCTACTATGTTAAGGACCCCTACGGAGCATGGTCTGAAATCCAATTGCCATTTTATTCTCTACAAATCAATGGAAAAAATATTTGGATTAAATTTGATTTATGAGTATACAGTTTCATTGAGAAGGTAGGTCATAGCATAAACTACATCGCTAATAATGTTCACTCTTAAGTTCAGTATCATATAAATTAAAAATCACATTCAGAAAATGTATCTTCTTCAATGTTGTCGAACCCAAAGTTCTCCTCAACATTAGAATTATCGTGGCATAACAAAAACCTCGTATTTATACACATTTCTAATACAACTATTAAAGTAGGAGCACCTCTCGGCACGTCCTTATAGCATTACCGGTTGACAAGCGGGGAGGCTCCGCCCGGTTTATCACTTAATTTGAATCGTGTCTTGAATTCCAAACAGACCATCCTTACCATCGAAAATTGCTAATTCTAGATACTCTAATCAGCACCGACAGGTTTGCGTTGTCGACAAATATACTTGACGTTCATTTTGTGCCTTGAAATTATTTTAGCGACAGATTTAGATTGGTTGACAAATGTTGCCTTAATAAGACTATTTAGTATTTAACTAGAAATTCAAAGGACATATTATCGAAATATAAGGTAATTGACGTAGCAAGCGCGAAGCGTCTCCTTGGGAAAGATACTTTCGTATGTGTCCGTCTGTTCTCCTCTACAGGTCGCATCTCTCAACCGATTCTCGTGAAATTTTGTGAGCAAGGTTGATATTAGGTATAAGTTTAGTTTTTGTCGGTCGATTCAGTTTTAGTTTTTTTTTTTTGGCTATTTCGATTTTTTTTTCAAAAATGTCACATTTGCGTGGTCTTCAGCTCACAGAGCCACTAGTTTATACGTATAGGTAATCTCAGGGGGTCAAAACTGGCCAAAGCAGTTGTTTTCAAGCAGTTCCGTAAACAAAATGGCGCTGGAGTCAAACAAAATAGTGGAAGTGTTTTCAAAATTTTGAGTCAACAGCAGCGCTTCAGAAGCGCCGGCACAGAATCTGCATATCCCATCACTCTTTACAGCAGATGATATAGAGTTTCGATTTTGAACAGAGTTTACCGACTCTCTGTGTTTCGACAGAGGTATCAAACTATCATTTTAGCGACTAAAAGTAGCATGCGATCGAAATGCGAATGTGTACGGGGCACAACTTCCAGTCGCCCAATAGCTAGGTATATCTAGCTTCCGAAAACCAGCTAAAGTTATCGTGTGTTCCCAATATAGCTATTTTTCATTTATCGTCAAAACTCTCGCGCCTTTTTATTTTGTATGTCCTTTCCGTTTTATTTGTTTTCCTCACAGGTCGCATTTCTCAATCAATTCTCGTGAAATTTTGTGAGACAGGATCGATAATTATAGGAAACTTTTTAGTCAAGCCAGCCAAAATTAATCAAAAAAATAAATAATTCACATATTTCGAAAAATGATGAAAATTAGAAATGCTATCTAGCTGCGAATATCTCTCGTAGAATTTTACAGGAAGATTTTTTGTAAATAAATAAATTTACACACTTCTTAATAGGTACCCATTAAGAATAATATATAATAGTCAAAATAAAAACATTAATAAGGGATACGAATATACGAAGCTGTAGAAAAGTATTTCATATTGACTCAGCAAAAAACCAAGAAAACACAAAAATCTGATCGCTAGAAAAGCCTGATATATTCCTGAAGCATTTCCTTGAGTTACGCTCAATACTATTTACTTCGGTATCTTCCCATGTGAAAATCTCTTAGATAGTATCATAAATCGCTCCGCTTGACATAATAGCGTAAAGGGAACCATCTCGATTTATGCATGTTTGATTTAGATGGTGGGGATTGTCACACCCGCAACTTTCACTAAAAATATGGAATGCTCACTTCGGCGCACAGTATTTTTTCTGGATGTATTTTCGCATTCAGAAGTGTTGTTGGTGGGTTATTGTTTACAGACAAATTTCGTAGTTATCACATTTTTAAGGATATTTAAATATTTTCGCGTAAGCTTCAATACTTATTAAACAAATTCAAATTAAAGAATAACTGTAATTTTAACACTATTGAGATTAAAATAAAATAAGTTTATTTTAACATTGAAAATGTCTTTTCGTTCGCTCCAGTATAGGCACCGATTTCACGAAAAAGTGTGATCCCCTTATATCACAGAAGGTTGTGAAGATATGATATTCAAAAAGACTCAAAAGACGTGTATTTACGAGAGCTACAAGGTGCAAAAAGAATTATTCGAGAAAATAAAAAAACGTAAGAAATTATGGCCGAAATAGTGGAAAAAATCTTTTTCCGATTTTTTGATTTTGGCGCTCGATATTTTGGGAACGAAGAATGTTATCAAAATTTTGAGAAAATCTCCTCTGAACAATTTAGTAAGCTACAATTCGAGCCTAAAACAAAGACGATCGGGTTAAGAGTTTGCCCTGTAGCTTAACCTTTAACATTGAAAATGTTTTTTTGATCGCTTCAGTATAGCCCCCATTTTCACTCAGAGTGCGACATCGCCTTGGTGTCATAAGTTTTAAGGCTACATGAATGGTTGAAGCCTCAAATCAAAAGACGCGTACCTATCAACGAGGGCTACAATATGTAGCGTGTAGGCGTAATTTCGGGAAGCGCGCTCCTTAGATGCGCGTCGCGTCGCTGAGTTGACGTAGCTTCAAAATATAATCTTAGATTTTTTATAGGTATGTTTTTTATAGTTACTACCTTTCAATAAAATAGTAATGTTTATAAAAATGATTTTTTTATATGAATTTCATACACACGAATCACAGAAAAGTAAATCCAAAATTGTTCATGGCTTTGCTGTGATTTCAAAGTATTGTAATACTACTAATTCAAAGAAAGGAATATATTTTTTATAAAATTCAATTAGTAAATTCATTTTCAATGTACCCGAAGGTCGTGAAAGGCACGAGATGTGTGAATTTTTTATTATAGTAAAACTATCTATATAAAACTTTCTTCTTTTTAATATTTATAGTTATATTTAAGGCAGAGTACGAACTAAAGATTAGTTTTCATAAGACTATCTCAGCTGGATTTCTCATACGAAGTCTGACTTTATCAATTAAACTTCGATTGGTCACAGTACGTAACAGTGTACACTACAAAAAAGCGCTATAGAGCTCGGAACTGGAACTAAACTGTAGAAACAGTTACTGAAAGTTAATAAAACTTTATACAGAAAATAATTACCTTAAAACAAACAAAGCAATAAATTCTGGAATCGATGTTTATATGTTTGATGAGAACAAAAAGAATGAAGGGTTTTTACACGTTTTTATTAGGTTATTTGTTTAGTAGTGTATCCACAAATTTTGCAAACTATTTTATACTATCTTACCGATGAGTTAGAGACCTTGAACATAGGTCAGAAAAACTAGAACGCAATGCAAAATTGTGATGTCACGGAGCTGATCTGATGATGGAACTGGAAGAAGGCTACAGGAACTCTGTAATAAAATCATGCAACCCCATCGAGTTTGGGCTCGTTTGAATCGTCTTGACGATATAGGGGATGGTGTATTTTTAGTTTTAGCTCGTTGACTTAAAAGCAGAAAATAATAATTGACTTTTTGTAAAAAAAACAGTATTTTTTATTTTATTTTAATCTAGGTATAACATTTTATAACATAAATTTACTTACAACAATGCTGGTGCAAATATTTTTCGTACTGATTTTGATTTATTGACGAAATTGAGAAGCAACAGAACACCCATAAAACAGAAGAAATATATTTTTTTGGATTTGACTCGTCTCAATCAAAGACAAATCTAACTGAACTGAAAATGTGTTGGATAGCAAGTAATAATGTATACTACAAAAAAACATTTTTTTAAAGAAAACAATCAATCAATCCGCTATTTAATTTTGAAGCTGTTTTTTGTTTTTATTTTCAAGTTTTTGAAGGTTTTCCTTTAAAAAAACTTTTTGTCTCTCTTATTTTGTATACTTATGTTAAAACTTGGTTACCCAAACATTACATGAGGTATTTATGCTCATGCGTCGTGCGTGTCCTTGAATATCAATACGTTCACCCTTAAAATAAAGAATAGGGTAAATTCACCCAATCCTAACTTCAATTAGGTGTAAGATTTATTTCAATCCTTTTCAACTAATGTCCCGAAGTGATTTCACACTGAACAGTGGGCATTGAAGCATATTTTAGGTGACGTGATTTATTCTACGATATTACGCACCCCGGGTTGGCTTGAATGGCATTACGTTGACAGCTTATGAGGTCCTTTATTTACGTTTGATTTATGTAGCGAGCAGAGATATAACTCTTGTAGGCTAAGAATATATTAGTGGGTCCATTCCATACGGGAATAGCCCGAAAGTGTACGAATTTTAGAAAGTTTTTTTTAGACTTTTGCAATTATATCGGTGCCTATCTAAATTTATCCTTTTCGTATAATTAGCCTATCAATTTCTTCCTTTATTTTGAAATATAGAAAACAGTTTGGGTGGGGTAGACGTAAGTGTCAGTTCAAGACTTTTTATTTGTTTTTATTTATAGATTGAAAATCTATATTTTATTGAAGTTTTAAATTTTAATTACTCACGAAAAAACACATCAAAATCGGTCCATTAGTTTCGGAAGTACGTTACCTCAGACAGACAAACAGACATACAACCATACACGTCAAACTTACGACACCCCTCTTTTTACGTCGAGATTTAAATTAAAATGAAGATATTTGTTGGGGAAGCAATATTATAATTTTAGTTTTTTAATTGTTAATTAAATAAAAATGTACCCAGAAGAAACTTGCGCCACATAATTAAAATATTCGCAATGAATCTCGGTGAATTGAAGTGGCAATTTTTAATTTGTTGCGGAAATCGACGATGCTTTTCAGTATTTATTTTCTCCATTGAAGAAAAAACGTCTATACATAAAATTACATCAGCCTAAAGGATAAATTCACTTGGGCATTCACAAAAATAAATCGCGTTCGGTGTTAGGCAGTGTCATGCAAATTTTTCGGCTGTTTCGCGAATCCGTTGTACAACGGCCATTGTTATAAAAATAATTGGGGTCACACTGACATTAGTCCTCTCAGCCTATTATTCTGCCGCTGTCCACGCCAAATTTGAAATGTGATGATTTGTGACATAATTGTTTTGTCTTAAATCATTTTAGTCCGTGCGCTTTTTCGGCTTTTTTATATTTGTATAACTTAGGCACTTTATTTTCATGTTAATCTGTTTTTAGAATTAATGTACTACTTTTTGCATTAAAACATGTATCAGATGCATATTATCATCAGACGTAAATTGTTAAAGTGAATTAAGTGAATGAGGTAGGTCATAGAATTGCAAATTATTGTACATTAATATATTTTAAAATACTTTAAGTTCTATCAACTGCTTGCCCCAAAGATCCTGATTATAAAAAGTTTACACACATACTTAAGTGAGTTTCCATGTTTCTTTTCTTGAACTATATTTACTTTCACCACCAATCCTTATTCATACCATAAGTACCCTAAACTCAAGACCCTTCTTAAATACGTACTATATCCCTACTAATATTATTAATGCGAAAGCAACTCTGTCTGTCTGTTTCTTACGTTTTCACGCCTGGACCGACCTGGAAGACCACTGGACCGATTTTGACCTAATTTGGTACGGATTAGATGGGACCTTCGGGAAGGATATAGCTAGTTAAAACGAATATAACTATAAAATTTGTGGGTATTAATTTTTAATACGCTATATTTAAAGTGTAAATATTATTTGCAAGAACTTTCATAAAGAAATTAAAAAAGTGAAGTAAATATTTAAATGATTAACAAAGAGATGTAGCATCAAAGTAAGTTAGTTAAAGCAATATTTAAGATAAAACGTCCTAATATTTTGACTTAAATTCTACTTTGTCTTACAAAAACATATTTCTATCCATTGTTAGTAGGTTGGGGACTCCCTTTTTTTAATTTTAATACCACAAAAAGAGGCCACTTTTCATAGCAAACTGTTATATTTAGATATGGTACTTTTTTCAAGTGCCTACATTATTAAATAAACAAAGAACAGCACAGCAACAATGAAATACAAAAATTATAAAAACATATTCAGCCGGTCAAATTCATTAAGATAAGGGCCATAAATTCAAAATGTATTGTTCAACAAAGCAGATACTTCTTTTCACTTGACCCTTTTGTGGGTTATAAAATACCGACAAAAGTGGTAAACAATAATCTAGTTAGAGGCGAATGGTTGCATCCCATCTCCGGGGCCTCGTAAATAAAGAAAAACATTCATTTTAATACTTCCTATTGATCAAAGCTTTCCCATTTTCCGGATGAAAATAACATATTTTTTTGACGCTTCTGCATACAGTAAAATAGTAGTAACTAGTATTTATGGCTCAGAATCTTATATCTTATACCTTTAAACGAGCAATTCTTGTATATATAGGTATATATATATATATATATATATATATATTTCGGTGATCTCCGAAACGGCTCTAACGATTTCAGTGAAATTTGGTATAGGGGGTTTTCGGGGGTAAACAATCGATCTATTTTTTCGCACAATCGCATTTTCGCCTTTTCGCGTTTTTCTTTTGACGCAGAATATGGTCGCTAATTTCGTCCGCGGCCGGCCAATGTCGCCATGCCAAAGTTTATATATTTTTTATTTTTATTGTTCTTAGACAAGTTTAAAAAAAATAGTTAATGTTGCTTTCGAGTTTTTATTTTATTGAGACTTGTGAAGCAATAGTGTAAAACAAAAAAAAATACCGATACAAATTTTAAACATAGTTTTCGGATACGTTTTGTGATGCCATCTCTCGGCTAATGCAATAAAAAATAACTACTACGCCTCGCGGAATTATTATGTAATTAACTACATCTTACGAGTTATGAAATAAGAGAAATTGACAACAGATGGCGTTACTCTGTGAAAAGTCCTGTCCAGTCCTTGAGATTACGAATATCGAAAAACATCACATACATTGCTCTGATCCCAAAGTAAGTAACTAAAGCACTTTTGTTATCACCTAAACACATATTATAATAAATTATAACCGAGCGAAGCTCGGTTCACCCAGATATTATATACCTACCTACACGGGCGTAGCCAGGGGGGGGGGTTTTGGGGGTTCAAACCCCCCCCGAAATATACAATAGGCATCATCTATTTATTGGTCTATAACATTAAAATAAAAATAAAGTCGGGAAAAAGGTAGATGTGAAAATACCTATCGTAGTTTGCATGCGTTTAATTCCTGTCATTTTACTTAAGTATATCCAAATATTTATACATCGCTCCAAATTTTGGCGACCATACCCGTTTCCACTGCTACCTACGGTTGCCAGATGGTCGGGATTTGCCTGGATTCTCCCGGAATTCCAAGTGGTCTCCCGACTCCCGAAAAATCTCCCGGAAGAACTGCTGTTCCGAAAGTTCTCTAGAAAACATTAATTTTCGCTTAAGAAACTACAGATCACAAGATTAGCGGATGAATTTAACTAAAAATCGCGACCGTTTTATTCTACTATAGACAGGCAAGAGTACAAGATTAATGGATGAAACGGGTGAAACTAACTAAAAATCGCGCTGCATGGTCGTTTTTTTTTTCAATAGACAGGCAAGATCACAACTTACAAGATTAGTGGATAAAACTGACTAAAAATCACGCTGCGTGGCCGTTTTTTTCTCAATAGTTAGACAAGATTACAACTTACAAGATTAGCGGATGAAACTAACTAAAAATCGCGCTGCGCGGCCGTTTTTTTTACAGACAGGCAAGATCACAACTTACAAGATTAGTGGATGAAACTGAATAAAAATCGCGCTGCGCGGCCGTTCTTTTTCAATAGACAGGCAAGATCATAACTTACAAGATTAGTGGATGAAACTGACTAAAAATCGCGCTGCCCGGCCGTTTTTTTACAGTATACAAGCATTTAAGTTACATTTTTTATTTTAAATATTTATTTCTCCGAGCGGTCCTCTAATGCCCATGGGTTCATTTAATAATAATATAAATGTCATTTCATTTACATTGTTGTAGTTTTATTTTCTTAAAACCCCCCCCCCCGATACAGAATTCTGGCTACGCCCGTGCCTACCTATATAAAAATTATTTCTGTGATCTCGGAAACGGCTTTAACGATTTCGCTGAAATTTGGTAAATGGGGGTTTTCGGAGGTAAACAATCGATCTAGATTAGTCTTATGTTTGGGAAAACGCGTGTTTTCGAGTTTTCATGTGTTTTTCATTCAATGCAGAATATGGTCGTTAACTTCGTCCTGCCGGCCACTGTCCGTCTGGTCCAACGGGTTACGACACGGACGACAAAAAATGAGTATTACGGGTTCGAATCCGGCTCGGTGACTTACTTTGTGTTTTTTTAAATGTTCAAGTTTATATATTTTTATAAATTTTTAATTGTTTTTAGACAAATTAAAAATGTTAATGTTTGAGATAACAATGTAGATTATCACCTAAACACCACCATATTACAATAAATAGTAATATCCGAGCAAAGCTCGGTCGCCCAGGTACTATAATTATAACAGTACTAAACGTCTTATGGGACATTTCTACGACTTGCTAGGCAACTTTAGTCGAAACTTTTTATCGACAATCGCTTGTAAAATCGAATCGCCACTTCATTGAAATTAGATTCCATGCAATTCGATTTTGCAAGCGATTGTCGATAAAAAGCCCTATTCGACTAAAGTTACCTAGCAAGTTGCCCGGAAAATCGAGCCATGTAAATGCCTCATTAAAGTCTTAATCAGCAAAGATAATACATAGAAACTTTATAAATAGGCTGGACACGTGATTGCTTAGTATTTTGAGGGGTTGATTTTCCACAAAAATAAAGTCCAAAATATACCATAGAGGCACGAAAATGCAGCGAAAATATTTGAAAAACTTATATCTATACTGTGACAATGTTACATGTTCACTTCAAAATTTCATCATCACCTTTCAGCAGTGATTCTTTCATACAGAATTCTCCAAGGGGGAAATACTGCGCTTTAGAATTAATTCTACAAATTAATATTTTTTCCGGGGTTTTCGTCATATTTTAAGCAACACCTTTTTTTTCTTAGAGTTATAAAAATATCTTAAAGACTAAACCCCATTTTTTTATTTTGATCCATACTTTTCACAAAATTAAGTAAATAAAATCTATAAATTTATCACAAATATCTGAATTATGCTTAACACATTTTGAACGTTTATTTGCGTAAGAATTTTAAGGAGACATAGGTACAATACCTCTTCATCTAAAATGATTTAAGAAATAATATTCTAGTTATTTTCAAGTACCTTGAAGAAATATTTATTTTGATAAAAAATAGAAAACACTTTAAATATTTGGATAAGATTTTTTGATTGAAAAACGTGATAAAGTATTCCTCAATACTTTTGTGTTTCTAAGACAAAAATAAAACAACTTAGGTACTTATATTAAAAAAGGCTATATATATATATATAAGAGGCTGCGTTCAGACGATAACGCACGACCCAACCTCAACCCAAACTCAGCTCAAACTCAACTCAAACTCAACTCACCCGCAGCCTACTCCTTGAAATACATCACATACAATTTTGAGTCTTATGACACATTAATAAGCTCTTTTTTTATTTTGTCGATGCAACTGCACACTCTCCGCGCTCAACCCGAACTCAACTCAAACTCAACCCGTACACAACCCAAACTCAAATCAAACTCAAACCGAACTCAAACAGAACTCACTTCAAACTCACCTGGACATTACACAGGACCTTATTAAAGTGTCATAAGACTCCAAATTGTAAGCGATGTATTTCAAGGTGGGCTGTGGTTGAGGTGAGTTTGAGTTGAGTTTGAGTTGAGTTCGGGTTGAGGTCGGGTCGTGTGTTATCGTTTGAACGCAGACAAGACTTTGAGGCACCAATTATGACGTTTAATCGTTAAAATGTACGTGGGTTATGGATAGACTAGTGAATGTAAATGACCAGTGACTACACATTATTTATCTAATTTTTATATGACTATTAGTAAACATATAAATATTAATATACTATGACAATTATCATACGTATAAATATTACTATATCTAATAATGTGTGGTCACCAGTTATTTACATTCACTAATTCATCCATAACTCACGTGCATTTTAACGATGAAACGACATATTGGTGCCTTAAAGCCTACGTATTTACTGAAATTTAAAAGCTTTTACGGCGGTTTTGCTTCACTCTCTAATTACAGTGGTGAAGGCGTCGTAAAATGCCACCTAAGTCATTATGGGTGTCGTGAGTTGAGCTATAAAGCAAGCAAATGCTATGCAAATTCTTTTTTTACCTACGTTAACGTTATGTGGCAACATGGGGTAAACATGTACCAAAGTGCTCGCCTTATTTTAGCAATTAAGTACACTCGATTTTTTGTGGCCCTATCTATTTTGAAAAGGCCTTTTTAAAATAGCATATATAAATCAGGCTTGTTTTTTGTTGAAGTTCAAACATCTTCGACTATAAAATAATGAGATTCATTTATTATTTTATAGTCGAAGGTAGGTAATTGAATCGAGCCCAATTTTATCTTACAGCCTCCTGCAGAAATGCGATCAATATAAGTTATTTTTCAATAATTAGTATGATCTGTGATGAGTGAAACAAAGAGAATGAAATAAGTTAAAAGAGGTTTTTAATACCTGTAATCAAATGTTCCAATGTCGTGTAGTGCTGCGGCAACACTGCTGCTTGCTGCCGAGTTCGGAATCATACCTTAACTGTCAATAGGTAACACTGGCAGTGGTGAAGGGTTCATACTAACCGATTCCCATTGGCTTACCTTTTAGAATTCTCACCCCATACCACTAGATCCACTATGTATGAAGATCATAATTATCATTTTTGCAGAACGGCTTAACTTCATTACACTTTTTGATTTTATTATTTTTTCATTGTCGATTTGGATACCAAAACGCATGTCATAGAGACAATTAGAATATATAACTTTTTGTCAAAACAAAAACGGTTTAATATGGTGTCTGAATTGTCAGTGAAAAAATAATAATATTAAAAAGTATCAATTCGGACAAAGCGTCCGAAATTATTTTGTCCGAATTGTCAGTAACTGAAGAACTGGTATGTAACAAAAATCCAAACTTTCCAGTACAAAGTCTCCTGCTTATAGGGCTTTCCATGCCGATGATTGCGTAGCTTTTATGATATTTATAGCTGCTATATAACAGCTTAGAATAAATTATATTGAATTGGAACCTAACAGCAAGCAGTTAAACCTATTTACTCACTAATTTAAAAAAACAACATTGAAAAGCTATGACTGCGATACACGATACTGTCGCATTTGCTGATAAATTAACTGGCGGTCGCTTACATGATTATCCCGTGCTCTAAAAAAACTTCCGTGTTTAAAAAAACCGGTAAAATATTAGCGTCACGTATTTCAACAAGTCGTCAGAAATTTTTTAATGCTCCGTGAAAAAGTAACAAGTTTATCTGCCCAGTTTAATTGCATAACGGATTTTGCGAACCGTTTTTTTTTAGCAACAACGTTGTCCTTAATGCGAGGAACGGTAAAGTTTTATTTTTGGTGTTTTATAAAAATGGTAAAACGGAAATAAGGGCTATAATTTCTATTCCTAATGAAAACATTGCATGACTTTAAGTTCTTAAGCAAAGCACATAAGAAATTTATTTTAATTCAACTTTTACTACTTACACAAGTTTTTAACGACATTTATGATGAATAAAAAATCTGACTAACTTTACTACTCTGATTATTCAAAATGGTTCTGTGTATTTTGTTGTGAAATTCTTTCAACTATTTCAGTGACCAGTGTTAAACAACTACCAATATAATAGTATGTGATAGGTTATTTTGCATAATCTATTTTGGTAAACCTTTTTTTTAATCAATTCATCCAACGATTGCCATCCAACTTTGATGATGGTCAAAAAACCCACAAAAATAACCTACAAAAAAGCACAAATTAATTGTGAACCTCTTCTCTATTTGAATTGAAATCCAAACAATGAATACAATAGTAACAATAAAACAATTGAAAAGCGGAAAATTTCGCACACCCAGTCATAAAACAGAACAGAAGATGGCTGCCGTAATGAAATATTTTAAGTCCCTTGTTAGAATCAAATGCTAAGGCCCGGTTTGACAACGGACGTGCGAATTCATTACGTGTGGTCGGCGACCACTGCCGAGTCGTTAGTGGTTTACGACTCTGCTCACAACTCTTTGAAATAATGCTCCCAATGGTGCCTTAACAAGTTAACACACGCTGCGAGTGTCGTGTTATATTAATGCGCTGGTTTGAGGTTACGATTTTTTGGTGGAGTTTGCCCGCATTGTATTTTACAATATCATGTTATATGAGACGAAATGTTTTTTTTTCTCACTTCTCTTATGTGTATAGCGTATTTACTTAAACAGATACCCAACTGGCTGTAAATATAGAAAAAATAGGAAATCATGGCTTTGTAAAAGATTAATATCTGAAGAAGTACAAATCAGTGACTGTCTTATATTTATGTAGATACCTAAATGTTTGAATCAGAATCGAGGAGATCTGCAGGAGAACTAAAGTAACCGACATCGCTCGAAGGATTACTCAGCTGAAGTGGCAATGGGCGGGACATATAACGAGAAGAACCGATGGCCGTTGGGAAAAGGTTTTGGAATGGCGACCGCGCACCGGACGACGCTCCGCGGATGGGTAGCCCCCGACAAGGTGGACCGACGATCTGGTGAAGGTTGCGGGCAGCGCAGGACCGATCTTCGTGGAGATCCTTAAGGGAGGCCTATACCCTGCAATGGGTGTCGTGCGGCTGATATGATGATGATGATGACCTGGGGCCGTACCAGCTAACGCATCGATTATCGAAAAGTCTGCCGAGTTTCAACTTAAAACAGAAAAATCAAAGTAAGGAATTTCGTCTTGTACTTTTTGTTGACGTAATTTGGAAGATATCGATGTTCGTGTGACATCATGAATTGGGGTTCGCCATTTTGACCCAATGGGGATACAAACTGAGGAACTAATGGAGCCACAAACGCTTGTACCAAACTCGTTTGATTGGTTGTTTCAAATGCCAAATGTCATTTCAGACATATTTTAACCAATCAAAAGTACTGTCTTAGGAACAAACGTACGCAGCGACATCTACAATTAGCTTTGCATTGCCATCCCCATTGGGGCTCGATTTATTTGTTTTAATTTGAAACCCGGCGAACTTTTCGATAATCGATGCGTTAGCCGGTACGGCCCCTCATTGTTTATAGAATATCAAGGAAAGGAACTGAGTACATACATGCTTAAACGTTTAGCCCACAAAAAAATGAGTTCCTTTTATTATGATAATATTTACTTTCAACCTATTTGATAGTGACGTGAAGCGCTATGCCATGCCGCCGTGCATATTCATAATTTCGCTGACGTATCTCACAATTTGTTCTTGGCAGTACGTCACCCGCTCCACTTGCCGCGTTTTCGCATGCTTGCTTCGATGTTATTCATATTGCATTGAAAATAAATTCAGTCATATAAAAATATTGAAACAAAACAATATTTACAGTATGCTGGATAAGAAATAATATAAGTAAACTTGAATCGATGAATATCGTTGAAGATAGTGTATATGCAATTAGTGATTCATGATTCATTCATGCACCTGAGCGACATGGTGATTCATGGCCCTCGATTTAAATCAGTTTTATTCAAGAGTTGCATACTGTACTTTATTATACCATGATTATTTGCACAAGGAGTGTATGTATGTCGAGTATTCTTTGTACAAGGAGTTTGTATCGCGCATAGATGTAGCAAATCCCTTCGGTAGTATCACGTATTTTTTACGCAAGGAAGCTGTATAGCTTTGAGATGGAGGTCGAATTGTGTTCTAAATTCAAACACCAACATAATGATTTAAAGTGCTTATACATATAAGCACATGCTTATTCACTGTTTTCAGTTGATAGCATAAGCTTTAGAGGGGGGATGGTAAAAAGTGTAGGATGGTATAAATAAAGTCTATTATGTAACCAACTTCATTACTTAGCAGTCATTCAAATGTTAATGATGGCGTAGAACAAAAAATATATCTACATAAATAAAATAGCATTACGGTTCAAATTACGCAATGAACCGGGACACGTTAAACAAATTCGATATCGTTTTAACATACGCGTTAATTGACTTACCCGAAGCCTTTAACCTTATTATAGAAAAGTTAAAATATACCTTATCTTCATTCGATTAAGGCCATGTAACCGGCTGCTTTATTATTTTTTGTTCATGGATCAAATTTCCTGCGCTTGTATTTTAAAGGTCAGTGAGTAATCTGCTTAGCTCGGCTTTGCTTTCAACGCCACCCAAATTTTTTTGTAAGTTATTAGCTTAGTCCTATTTATACACATAAAGGACTTAGCTAATATTACATACACACATGGAATATACATTTAACATTGATTAAGCATTAAGTGATTAGGTATACAAGCTGTTTGGCAATGGTAAAAGGGACCATCAAAATAAACAACTTTTTCTATGAGATCAACTCTGAAATCGCGAAAAAAAACAGCTGTTTCATACAAAAACTAATAACGAAAATATCAAAATGTATGGAACAGCTGACTTTTTTTGCGAGTTGGCCCCATAGTAAAAGTTGTTCAGTTTGATGGTTCCAATCTACCATATTCGGCTTTATAAGGCTATTACCAAACACCCTGTATTTGGTGGTTTAAGTAAAATGCAAGTTTTTGATTTGTAATGTTGACAATTACAATGTAAAAAAACAGCAAAGTACCTTAATTCATCTCTCTATGTAATTAATACACAGCAAATATCAG
Source organism: Agriphila tristella (assembly GCA_928269145.1). Lineage (NCBI taxonomy): Eukaryota > Metazoa > Arthropoda > Insecta > Lepidoptera > Crambidae > Agriphila > Agriphila tristella. The sequence goes on along the minus strand of OV743436.1, from coordinate 19,006,097 downwards.
AAATATGTACAACATTTAGCTAGAACAAGAGATTAGATAATAAAGTTACAATAACCTAAGAACTATATTTCTTATCGAAACTAGCGTAGCGGGGAAGTAAAAAATCTTCACCGAAAAAGCCGAGGCTAGTAAGTGATAATAGATAATATCAGGCAGCCTCTTATTACGAAAGGGTAGCCCTAGCATGGATCTCACGAACCGACCGGAAAAACTCCGGATCAGTATTACGAAAGGAGCTTCATTAGAGTAAGTATAGGAAAAAATATCGTGAGAAACGGAAATTTCGTTATTACTTGTCCACCGAACATTTTCGTGTGTGTACTTGCGACCCGAAATTTGTTGGAAACTTCGGGGGACGAGGTTCGGCTGTTGTCAAATACTGGGAACAAATCCTGGAAATGTTCCCTTTTCGTCGACAAAAGAATTTTGCAACATAAATACGGGACGGGTTATTGATTCATTCGATTCGGTTTGTTACCGAACTAATAAGCTTTTGTTGACCAAATGAAATTCGGGAGTTGTCCTTGATTGTATAGAAATTGACTACCATGTTTGACCTATAAACACAAGTTCTATTTGATGAGGCATTAATGAAATTTACTTGATTGCCTCCAAACTATTTAATATTAATAATAATAGTGTCTTAGAATGATAAAAATATCATCACTGCCTTTGGAGCAATTAGCTCTTATTCTTTAAAAACACATTCTTCACTGAGTGCATAAGTAATTTATCAAAAAATATTATTATTATGCTAGACATGATTGAAAGAAAGGTACCTACCTAATAATATTACGTGCTATCCACTTTCTAGTACCACTTAAATTAGAGTGATGCTGATGCAGCTGTCACCAAACTGTGGAAACAGCTAATAAATGGAAGAACAGTATGCTTTTGTTACCACCGGTATAAAAAAAAAATACTCGTTGTAAGTACAGTTAAAAATATCTACAAGTTAATGAACACCACGTAGATATTTACAAACGTGTTTGTCGAGTTGAATCATAAATATGATAACTAAACATTTATCATACTAGGAAATAAATTGACTGCCAGTAAAACCACATTGTAAACTCTAATGACAGGCGTTTTATTATATTAAAGGTAGTGGTTCGAAGGAGTGCCGAAAGCGTAAGACCCTTTAACAATAAAAAAGGAAACGATTCACGGCGTGCGTGATCAACAGTCCTATGCAAATTACACCAGAATATACTTTCCATCATCCATACAATAAACCCAAATGAGACCTTTTAACGCGACAAGGCGAATCGATAAGAAATGACCTACTCACTCGATGTGGCACATTAAACGACGGTAAAAGAGTTTTCATTTTGAATACTAAGTTCTAGATCAGACCTTAAAATGGGTCATGGATGTGACACGTCGAATGCATAAAGCCGAGGAGTCTTAATTTTTCCAAAAAAGAATTGTTTATGAAGAAAAAAATACCATTCTTTAAACACCTTGCCAAACTCATATTTCGACCAATACTTAGAAAAAACAAAAATAAAATTTCTTTTGTAGTTTTTAATCGACTTCCAAAAAGGAGGAGGTTCTCCGTTCGTCTGAATATTTGTTTTTTTTGTGTATGTCCGCCGATTACTCAAAAACGGCTGGACCGATTGAAATGATTCAAACGTTATTACATTGGGTAAACTACCAAGTTGGTCCCATTTTAAAATATTGGAATTTGGAAATCGGTTCAGTACTTTTCAAGTAATCTTGAAAAAAGCACGAAAATAGTATGATTTTGTGTGAATTACCTCGATGTTAATGGTTGTATTGTTATGAGTTATGACTTTGTTTATGAACTGAATAAGATAATTATTTTGTCATTAAAAAGCGCTAGTTGACTACTAAGAAACCAGCAAGTCACCTGCCAAGTTGCCTGTCAAGTAGCGCTATGTAAATACCCCATTAAGAGTTAAATGAGAATTTGAATTGTGACGTATAAACCTATGTACTTACAGACAGACGACTCTGACGGCACATTCAGACTAATGCATTTCCGCAGTTAACTATTTAAAATAAGGTAGGTACTTATCTACATTTAAGTAGATGACGATAAACATTGTTCTCACCGTTCCGTTATTAACGAGTACCTCAGTGTTTTTTTTTTGTTCAATATTACCTCATTCTGGCATTTATTTCAAATGTTAAAGCAGGAAAATTTGATAACTATATTAAATAACTGCTAACGTGCTTTCCCTTATCTCGTAAAAAGTAACATCCGAAACTTATCTCGAAAAACACCGTATACTTCGAGTTAACGTAAAACGGAGCAGGAAACACATACACCAATAAAGGGTTCGTCCCAAGAGCGTCCCAGCCGCGATCATAACCGAATTACAACTCAACCGCATTTTTATGAACTCGTTACAAGTTTATCGCTCTCACTACTGGCCCTAAGTGACCGTTGCTATAGTGTGAACGGAACTTTATCCATGGAAAGTTAGATGGAAAATCTTTTGACATAAGCAGAGTGGTTTTTTTTATAAACAAACCGATATAAAAGGTCCGGTCCTTTTAAATTGAACTGGCATTTTAAAAGTTCTGTTGTGTTGTGGGACATTTTTGTCCTGCAAAGTAAGTCATTTACGTCCTGCTAATGTGACACAAAACGGTGTGATTCGATTATAACCATAGACATATATCGAGAGAACAAATAAAAGGGAGTACCTACGTTACATTCCTACTATGGCTTAAACCGAATTACACCTAACACCAGGCTTACTCGGAATCCAATAATAATTGTAGACTGTAAACTATTATCATGTAAACTTTATGTCAGTCTCGTCTCGATCAAGTGCAATTTTAATAAGGGTAGCTGGGTAGTATTTAATCGGGTAACAATAAATTCCCATATTGGGTATCAAAAATACTTAATATAGCGTACTGAAATACTAAGTGGGCGACGACGGACTGTGTGCGACTATAAGAATTGAAAATGGGTCACCTTAAATTACAAACTGAGTAACTAGTTATTTAGAACGGGCGACCAAATTACTATTTGGGCGACAACCTTAGAGCACATAAAACATTTAAAAGGCACATATTTTATTTGAAAAAAAGTGCCTATTATGTTGGGCAACTTTAATCAGTTATATAATTCACATACTTATACGGTTTAATTTCTTGTTATATGGTTACCTACTTGGTATAATAGTTGCCAACTCAGCTTTTTTTCACAGAATTTTCACTGCTCACTTAATTTATTTATCTCCGACATGTAGTCGCCCGTTTTACGTATTTTTGTAATCCACAGTTTGTCGCCAGCTTAGTTATTTAGTCGCCCAAAAAATAAACTGCTGCCATATTTAGTATTTAAGTATCCCATTAACAGCCGCCTTTAATTATTTCCAGTCACCCAATTAATTAATACCCTTTTAATAATGTCAATAACCATAGATATAATGAACTTACTCTAGAATTCTTTAACGCTAGTCGGAATTTAGCATACTCAATAAAACTCAAACTACTGGCCCACTTGTGTCAAATCAAATGTGCAAAACATTACAATACCAATGTCCATCAACTGGGATGGATTTCAAGGGTACCTATAAGCTTGCAGGTCGTTTATGAATATCGTGGTAATAAATAAAATGGTATGAACATTCAGAATAAAACACTTAGATAGCTGTTTATTAAAAATAGTTTAATGCTTTGATTTCACTTTATATTTTCCGTCATTTCAGTGCAGTAACGATGCAGTGAAATTGAGCGCATAACAAAAAAGGGCAGTATCCCTTTTTTGTTATGGTTTTCCTATAAATTATTTTTATTTTTAGAGGACTCAAAGTTCATCCAAAACATTTCTGGCCAATATTTGACATTTGAAAATAATGAGGTTCTAGTATTCCCTTTAGGCGCATAATATCAGAAACGTAAAAATCAGAGCGCACATTTTGATCTTTGCAAGTAAATACCGGGTGTAACCAGACACTTAACGAAGCCGAGGTCTACGTATTCTGCCCATCATCAGGACCATATCTGTTCAAAATTATTGCTGGGAAACATATAAATTTTTGGTGTTACAAAATCATTGTATACATTACCACGTTATAACACGTACAAAAGACGGCGCCTGCTAGTAAATGCTACACAACTGCGTGCGGCCGAGTTGAAAGGCAACGTTTATGTGAGTGTTCATGAAATACAGTGATGACGTTTTGAAGCCATTGTTTGTTACGAAATACATAAAATTTTGATAAAGTTTCTGTAGACAAAAATTAGGAAATAACGAATATTTATAATAAGATTTCATAAAAATTGAAAAAAAAAATGTTGTCTTTGACCCTCAATAACTTTGTAGCTATTGTTTTCACAGGTATAGTCTTAAAGACAAAAATGATCCTGATGATGGGCGGAATGCGTGGACTTCGGCTTTGTTGAGTGTCTTGTTACACCCGTTATAGTCATAGATTTATGAATATTTTTTTTACCAGGCCTTATGTCAAGGTGAACAAAATAAAAAATAATAGAGAAGCTACTGAATGAATTATTAAAATAAAATTCCTATTTTATAAATTTGATGGCTGATGTTGCTTTAGCGTCCACTGATATGAGCCGCCGAGATTCTCAGCTTTCGTCACCAGCAATTTTTAAGTCCCCCAGCTGGGTTACAGTACAGGCCTTCCTTATGGGTGGATAAGGAGGATGGGCCATAACCCACTACGCAGGCCCAATGCTGATTGGTAACTGTTAACGACTGCAAATACAGCCGGGACCAACGGCTTAATGTGCCTTTCGAAGCACGGAGGAACTCGAGATAATACATTTTTGATCACCCATCTCATGATCGACCCTTGCTTAACTTCCACAATCGCAGCGCCAGGCATAAAACGGATACGAGACGAGGCTGTGTTTATAAGAAATGCCATGACAAACCAACATTTTAACACTTTTTGAAAACCAACTTAATACAAAACAGCAATATTTCATTAAAATATTGAATAACTTTACTGTACCTATAATTAGGTGGTAAGGCGATTTTAGGTAAGTACCAAAGTACTTACTTATACTTATTTTATACTTAAACTAGTTCCTTAAGTCAGGTCGATATTAAAAAGGAAACAGAGTGGTTTTCAATTTTCTACTAGCTTCCGGCCGCGACTTCGTCTGCATGGACATTCGGAAAATCCCTAGAGAACCTTCGGCCGGGATAAAAGTATCCTATGTTATCCACGCTATCTGTGTGTCAAATTACATCCAAATCTGTTCAGCCGTTTTTGTGTGATTGAGGAACAAACAAACCCACAAACTCACATTAGTAGGATGAAAAAAAATATGTTCTTCAGAGTACGTACCTATTCAAGTCACAAGTAATGTTACGTAACTTTCGTTAAAACGATGTACACATAAACTTGAAATAACATTTTACATTAAAGGCAATGTTTCATTAGTGCGCACGTTATCTGTGTGACTTATTGTCATAGCAAGTAGAGGTTCAGGCATAGTATGTTTCCTCTAGCTCGAGCCTAATCTCGCTTATTTATCTGTAAACTTATTCAATGATCTACAGCAGGGTAAATCTTTTACCTTGTGCGTCCCACCCAAATGTATGCCATAATACTTACCCCTCCTGGGTACGTCCTACTGGCAGTGGGTTGGGAACCGATGATTTAAAGTGACATTATAACGGTTGCATTTTTACAAAAATTGGCTGTCACCACTAAGATTATCTAAACGAAATACTACCTAGCCAGTGTTCAAAGTATTAAATTAAAGAGTAGTTATATAAAAGGCCTTCTTGAAACTTTCAAATAAGTAATGAACAGTAAGCTGATGATTTTGAATGTAATATCTTTAAGCTTTTATGCGATCGCGTTAGTGGAAAAGCACCTTTATTGCAAGTCTCTTAGCAAAAACTAGATAAGGGTATAATAGGAGCATGCGAAGCGGCAGTAAAGTGGGTGAAGTGGAAAACAGCACGTAATTACAATTACCTAGTGTGAAGCTAATTTCGTTTGCACGTTGCCTTAAAAGCACTAGTTAGACTACGCGAACTCTGTTGAAACAAACTGATAAGTTGATACAAGCTATTCTTACGAGTCTTGTTTAATTTTAACATGGAGAACTTTAGCGGCATTGTACCTCTTATAAATTACTTTAAACATTAATACCTACCTCTTATTAAAACCAATTTACTTTGACATTGTAAGTAGGTATATATCGGTGAGTGTTATCTTTCATGAAACACCTTTTAATGTTATTGGACTGAGGACATTAAAATCTTTAAACTAGATCTAAGCAAAAGTACAATATTATTTATTTGAATGAAAACCTTTTATTAATTAACAACAATTTGTATGCAAGCAGACCTGAATCGCGACAAAAATGTACTGTAAAATAAAAATAAACTACTTTTATATTGATCAACGTAATAATAGTAATTCTAAATGCATTTAATAGGACACATAACAAAATTTTACTTTTAAAAGACCAACCCGGTCTTTTTTTAAAGGCAAAAACACTCGAAATATTATTCAATGGTCGTTAAACATGGCATGTGCCTTAATTGTCTAACTTTAATAGGGCAAATTACAAAGGTTTACTTATAAAAAACCGGCCAAGTGCGAGTCGGACTCGCGCACGGAGGGTTCCGTACCAAAAACACGGCAAAAAAATCACGTTTGTTATATGGGAGCCCCCCTTAAATATTTATTTTATTCTGTTTTTGGTATGTGTTGTTAAAGCGGCAACAGAAATACATCATCTGTGAAAATTTCAACTGTCTAGCTATCACGGTTCATGAGATACAGCCTAGTGACAGACAGACAGACAGACAGACGGACAGCGAAGTCTTAGTAATAGGGTCCCAATTTACCCTTTGGGTACGGTACCCTAAAAACTAACCCGGTCTTTAGGATTTGAGAATTAAATGCGCTTTTTTATTTTATTTTATTTTATTTTTATTTTATTTTAAGCTTTTGTGGAAAACTTACAGCTACTACAGAGTTTAGTATGGTATAATAATGTCACAGTAAAGCCAATTACAAGTTTTCACATATAGAAAAAACAATAACCAAATTTGAACGCAAGTCGATATCGTGTAATGTAAGTGTTACAAAAAATAAAAAATAAAACTATCAGCTACAAAATATTATGAGAAAAAACCATTGTTATACAATTTTTTGAATCCAGGTATGTTTGTATTAAATATGTCAAAGTCAATGTTATCACTAGCAGAATTGAGAGACCTAGGCGCCCTGTTAACGAATGTATTCTTTAAATAGTTAGTTTTTAAGGGGGGAACATAAAGTAACTTAGTGTGGCGCGTTAATTTTTTTGGTGTATTAATATAAAATTTACCTAACAATTCGGGAGAATCAATATCACCTTGAAATATTTTTAGGAGAAATGCTATATCAGACATTTCCCTTCTTTTCTCTAGTGGTAAAAAATGAAATTTCTTGCATCGCTCAATGTAATTTTCACAATAAGTGTGGCATTTGTACTGCAAGTAACGAAGAAATCTTTTTTGCACTGCTTCCAACCGCGAAATATAAATATCGTATTGCGGGTTCCAGACCTGTGACGCATATTCTAGGTGACTGCGTACGAAAGCACAATACAACATTTTAATGACTTTTATGTCATTAAACTCTGATGACATCCTCATAATAAACCCAAGTGCTTTTCTGGCCTTTGTTATAATTGTATCTATGTGTTGATCGAAGAGCAATTTTGAGTCAAATATTACACCAAGATCTCTAATACTAGTGACCCTTGTTATAGGTTGATTATTGATAGAATAAGTGAATGAATGAGTATGAGGTTTTCTGGTAAATGAACAAATAAAACATTTAGAAATATTTAGGTCTAGCTTATTGTTGACACAGTAGGCATGAAAATTAGTAAGATCTTCCTGCAACTTAAGGCAGTCCGAACTTTCTACAATCGGACAAATAATTTTCATGTCGTCGGCGTATAATAATATTTTACTGTGAGTAATACAGGAAGATATATCATTTATAAAAATTATGAATAGCAAGGGCCCCAACAGTGAGCCTTGAGGCACCCCTGAAGGTATAAATATCTTCTTAGAAGTATAGCCATACAATGCAACGGTTTGACTCCTTTTTTCAACGTATGAGCTGAACCATCTGAAGAGGTTTCCACGTATGCCCATCATTTGAATCTTAAGTAGGAGAAGTTTGTGGTCGATTCTATCAAAACACTTTGTGTAATCGGTGTAGATGATATCTACCTGGGCTTGTGCATGCGACATATGTTTTGCGATAAGGTCTTGACATAAAAGTAAGTTGGTGGTAGTTGATCTCCCCTTTAAGAAACCGTGCTGAGATTCATTCAGGACATTGTGTAAGGAATCATAAACTTGCTCGTACACAATTTTTTCTAGTATTTTAGCGAAAACACATAGCTTGGAAATAGGCCTATAGTTTTCAACTATATTTTTGTTGCCTTTTTTGTGTCTCGGAGTTACTAGGGCCGACTTCCAGATAGTAGGAACAACTCCAGAATTTAACGAGAGTCGATATAGGTGTGCGAGCGGGGTCACGAGGCTAGCTGCACAGCGAACAATGAAGGCTGTGATGGCCCGTGGTGGTCTCTCAGCTCCTAGTTGGCTGAGAATCACCTAGTTATCTGTGATACTTATTGTATCTGTTTTGATCGTCTAGTGATTTTATATAATTATTATCCCAAAATATAGCTCAGCCTAAACAAATGTACCTCTTAACAAACTCGTCTGGAAAAGATGATCTTGTATACCTTTTGGATAATGAGCTTGAGGTGTGATAATAATGATTCGATTAATAAATGATAACAATGATTTTAATACGCGTTTGGATTCAATCACAATGAGCATCTATTCAAGTGCAGTCCTAATTTCCTACTCTGATTTTGACAATCTCGTTAGACGGATGTCAATAATTCGCTGTCTTTATTACCTCTTTATTATTAAATGTAGCGGAGTTAGTCCTTTCTCCTTTATTAAGGTGGCCACCTATTGGGTAATAGACTAGCGCGAGCTCTTTAAACTTTTTCCTATGCTATTTCTACATTGACCACAATGAAAGTCACACTCCGCACAACTTCCCGCAATACGAAGACCACGTGAAGTATGCTAAATTGAATCCAGACAGCGTTTTCAACTTCAGTTTAATATAAGGAAAATTTAATTATTATTTAATCAATCACTACCTTTAGCTAAATTCAATTACAGAGTTAAAGATTTATGACAGCGTCATAAATCATTCATATTGAATGCATCAGAACTTCAACTATGTAAACAAATGTGATTTGAGTTAAGGATTTATCTAAGCTGAGCTTGAAATTAATTGTCTGAGGCTATCAATTTAAAACCAATAAAATTCTAAGTTCTATTCGAAAGAACCGTGATAGCTTTGAACTTTATCTGTAAATTTTCACTGGTAGTCAAATTCAAAGTAAGATAATCTAATTTTATCTGTTACCCAACAGACAAAAGGCATCACCATTCGAAGATGATACATGTATTAATTTAATGATATCTATAAAGATATTAAGCTCTCTTTTCTGAAAATACAAGGTTATGCAAATAAACCTATCAATGAATAGGGATATCTATAATGGAAAGAAATATGAATACAGATTGAATGCTAAAGTCATTTATTATTAGAGATGTTTGTTTTGAAAATTTGATTATTTTGTTATGTTTAAGAAATGATTTTAATTGGTTTTGATTTAGTTAATTTGATTGTTAAGTTATTTTGATCATTTGATAAAATGAGTTTAATTTAGAGAATTTGATTATTTTTTGGAAATTATCTGTTTATTATGAAATTATCATTTTTAGGTCTTTATTTTGAAATTTCTTTGATTATTTGATCAATTCAAAAGAAATTATATAGTTATTTCAATCAATTTATAAAATTACTCTAATAGAAACTGATATCGAAACTGTATTATTAATTTGATCAATTTCTCACGATATAGTAAGAAATTGGTCTCTCACTTCAGTTCCTAAAAGTAATGAATCTGGAAAAACGAAGTGAGATAATAAAAAAACCAGATTCGTCATTTAGTTTCTTAATCTAAACAACAAACATAAACACATAAAATGAAATATAATGTAGTGTACTTATTTTAGACCTTTCAGTTATGTGAGATCAATGCTCATCAATTTATTAGTTAAGCAAATTGGATGTATAATTTATATGTGAAATGGTCTAAAATACGTATAAACATTGTCCTTATTTCTAGTACTTAACTCAAGTTTCCGCAGCAGGTGCACCTGGCTTTTATTTCTTTAATTTAAATTTTGAAATTATTCATATTCATGTCACAAAATATGTATTTACGATTTTACAACTTCATAATTCTAAAGAAAAGCGGGGGACGCTAATTTTAGGTAAACAGCATTTATCACCACAAAACGTCCGTCTTACACCGTGCCCCCGATGCTAATCCCCCTATCTTAACAAATTTCTCTATACCATGTTTACAACAAAAGAACTAAACCTAGTTTATTCTAATTACATCCTTAATGAGTCAAATTTAGGGTTCAGTTTTCTTTATCCTTGTTTTGTTGCACTTGCACTAAAACTCCGCCTCCAACGCTCTCGATGACGTATTGGTCCATCCGTGATTCTTTTTACATCCAAAATATGTCTGGAGTTGTTTGCAACATTCAATTAAAAATACTTTTCAGTCATTCTGATTAAACCTGAAAAACAAAAAGGCATTTGCGTAGAAACTGCATTTTTAGATTTTGATAATAACTAAGGAGACGTGATATTATATCTCCGTAGTCTTTATCCATCAAAACTTAAGGTTCAGATTCGTTCGGCAGGCGGTGCTCAAGTCATTATACATCTGTGTTTCCATGCTAGCATTTTTTATATTTAGGTTTAGGTCGGCGCCAATTTGTATACGTATCGACAAGTGACACTAATTTATAGTTAACAAAAAAAACTTCCTTTCGTCTGATGTTTGCAAGATGTGTTTTATTTTTTCTTTATATTCTCAACTGAAATGTCATGCTTGTAGTAATTTATGATTATTTGAAGTGGTAAAATATTGGCTTTCGAACGAATTATTGGTCAACGAAATTCTAAGGAGTTTTGCTAAAAGCCATATGTGGAAGTATTTGGCGATATTTTTAGAACCAAAGAGATTTTTCTTCTCTTTATGCGTGATGACATTCCATGCCATCACACATCCTCTCCCAGAAGATTATTTAATTGAATTAAATTCCAGTTACATAATCTTCTCGCAAAGTCTAGATTTTATTTCAACGAAATCTCTTTATAAGCTGAAAGACAAAAAAACTACTGTAAGTTCGCCTTTTAACTATCCTGAATTCCTGACGACTACAATACAATGGTCATTGTTTGCGATTTTCTAAAGCATCACCAAAAAAATTGTTCCGAGAACCGGCGCCTCAAATTTTTTTTCGGACATCTGCCTGACAATACCTTTAGTATTTATTTATTTATTGCTTCCTTGTAGGTATTTAGGTAATATCTACTTATTTGTCAGCATTACTACATTACTGCTTTCATAATATTAGGTCTGCGCATAATAATGTATGAATTTTTCCATAAAACATAACTTTGAGCTTAATAGTCAACCGTATGCCTTGTTTTAATAATTTCATTACAATGCAATAAAGTGTAAAATCTCGTAACTCAACTCGTTATTATTTCTGTTGCTTTGGACTATTGAAATGTTTTAATTTGATGTGGTGTTTTAGTTAAATTGTATTGGTTGGCTCTTCCTTTTACTATTTATACGTAGCTTCCCAAGCCTAAATCGTTTTGTAAGATATTCACAGACATTTTATTTAATCTCGTCACATTTATCACATTTTAATTCTGTAACGTTTTATGTAAACAATAGTTCATACGTCAATCATATGCTCAAAACTAACTTTTGAAGAGAATTACGTTTCATTACAATCAATGAAGTTTAGACCATTTAATTGTCTTAGTTTTATTATAGATTATTCTCTTATCACTTTCTTACAACATCTTTCCACCACAGTAAATATTATTGGACTAATTATCTATTTGCAGACAATAGTGTCTATTGTTTAATTAATTCTTCAAGTATCAAAATGTTATTTTATTTATTATCATAAATATGCAACTTAGTTTTATGTTTTTAATAGAATTGTCACTTTTAACCCTTTTAATCAGATAGGTACTATTATTTCTTTTCTTGACAGAAAATATCTTCATTAAAACCGAAGTCTTATAAGACTAAACATACTGCAAGGTAAAGAATCGAAATCACCCATTATTTATGTACGACTGAAACCTGCAAGCTTTATGCAATGCCCTTTGTTCAATGTAGGCTTTCATTGTATAGGTACTTTCACAGAATTAGAATAAACTTATACTTATGTTTATATTTGTATAACCTATAATACAGAATATTACACTAGTATCACTTTGTCTCGTCACCACATCTCTTTCTCAAAACGGGATTCGAACCCGCGACCACATCTAAATCCGATCCAATGTTTCTCCACTAAACCACTGAGTCACTTCGCAATCTCGTCTCGTGTTTCTCCTTTCGTTAATATCACCATGCCTAGTAGAAATACATTTAAGCGATAAGCCCAACTTGTTTTATCACTCGAGTAAGTCTTATTATAATATCTTAATTTTCTGTCTAGTAAAATAAATCTTAAAGATTAAAATGTCCTTACATCTTTTAAAGATAGCTGATGGTCACATCTACTTGATATGCTCTAAGCAACTTCTCTCTAATTCAACTTTACGAGTTTCCATTGTTTAACCTTACTATTTATTAACTACTTCTTTCACGTATGTAATAATCCACCTGATTCGAACAGGGCAGGGGTATGCACCCAAAATCATCTTAGCTTCAACTGGAATTCGGATACCAATTTACCTCTAAATTTTAATCAGACAAGACAGACAAGCTTAACTAAACCTTTTGTTTTCTCCTCCATGTACTTATTACGTAACTAAAACCTTATATATTCCTTCCTTTTATACTTAATAGTTTTGCAAAAATCAAGTCATTCAGATTTGGTTTTTTTCCCATTTTATCCCACAGAATATTAATTTATCCAATGACGGTTAACCACATGAATTGAATTAATAAGGAAAACTCATTTTCGCTCCGAAGATTGGTTACTCTTAAATTACTAAACTTAGATTACGTCTACCTATTATTTGATCAATTGATCTTGATCCGAAGAAGTAATGTTTTACTTTGGTTCAGTGTATAATATAACTTAAAGTACTAAATTATAGGTTCCATTTCTCAATCGGCAATCAAAATACATAAGTCTGAAATCGAACAGACTAATCCACTTTCAGTTCATGAATGAATAATAATTATTTATTTTAAATAACTAACCTTTAGGTATGATAAAAATACTCTGTCTATATTTTCTATTTCATTGCAATGCAAAACCCTATGAACTTATCTCACCATTACACTTTTACTAATTGAATAGAACTTAAACAGGATACCAAATATCGGCCCCTGTTTTATGATTTCAAAATCTTTAACCTACAATTTGAATTGTATGTCTATTGTATTGACTCCTTTGTTGTAAGTTCCTTTCCGTTTAAAAGTTTACTTAAATAAAGAATCTTTAAAACAACCAGATGGTCTTTTGTTAATAATGGCCAGTCTGTGGGTCAGCTCTAGCATTGACTATTTATTGTTCTTCAGAAAACAGACAGCTGCACCGACAGCTTGGTAAGTTATTGCCTGAGAACCTTTTTTGTTTGTTTCAAACATTTGCTGATTGATAAAAAATATTTGACCTGCGTCACACTCACTATACTTTTAACTCCATTTCTGGTAAATTTTCAGATCTTTTAGGTTGGGTTCAGATTCCTAGCTTAATTTATTCTATTCCTAACTTAAGTTTAGACTTCATGTAAGTACGCATTGATAAATTCATACACCTGTATGAATAATTTTACTCGTTCCTCGTCCATAATAATACTACTAGAATGACCAAATTAAGTGTATCCATCCTAAAATAAACCATTTGATTTGAACAAATCGGTATTATGTAATTAAATTAAATTTGAAACAGGTATCTATTAATGACCTATCATCTGACTGGTATAACTGTTGCTTATAATATGTGAACCTTATCAACAACTCATCTTATTTTAGTTTAAAACTACACTTAAAAAATGTAATTCGGTTTTAGTAAAGATAAACGTCTGATCAATAACTGATACAAATATCAGAGTGTAGCACTAGCTTTACAATTTATTTTATTTGGATGTTATATAATTTTAAATTTAATTTGAATTCTGATTTCACTTTAATTCTAATTTGTTTGGTTTTATTTTTCTGTTTGTAAATTTACGTTTTTAACTTATGAAAATATTGCTTTTATGAATTACATTTGTTTTGAACGTCTTTGTATTGTTTAAATTTTTCCTAAATGATTAATTAACCGCACAACTACTTGCCTAATTAAGTAATGCTCTAACAAACTAACAAACCTATTGTCCTAAGATCTCTTTGTACGCGAATCTAAAGCTACGATTTACTTTAAACTTTCCCGCTAATATCTATCAATCTGTTGTTATTGAAATGTGCTAGGCTAGCACCCGTTTCTACCTAAACCTACACCTACTTTATACCTAACTAAGTTTTTCGCGCTTATCTAAACCTAACTATTATAATGCCGCTGCCTTTCTTCCGCGTCGCGTCAAACATTCGAACCGTCATTAATTTTTCCCTAACGCTTTGCCTACAACTGTAATAAAATAATTTCTAAACGTTATTGTGTAAAACTACCAAAGAATATTGTTTTACTCGCCGAACGAAACACAATGTAACAATAAAATGAGCATCGCCTGTAAAAGTACACAAAAAATAATACCATGCACACCAAACTTTTAAAATTTTCAAACAAATTGCAGGGTGAAATAAGTCAGCAGTTTTAATATGTAAATTATGGGTATTATCTTTATTACAAATGACAAGTTAATAATCTCTCCTCTCCCCAAGGTTTAGAATAAACATATTCTAATTTAATTGTCAGGATATCTAGAATTATAGAATAAGTATTCAAAATTTCAGTCTGCAATGTTTGATACAATTTCAATATAAATATGTTGAAAAAAATCATATTGGGATACATATAAGTTTCCTACGTTGTGTTATTATTTTAAGGTTCGATTCCTAGTTGTGATTCCTTTGAGTGAACACAAAATCTAAGAATCTTGGTCACCGAGCGCCATGTGTGATGGCCCGTGGTGGTCTCTCAGCTCCTAGTTGGCTGAGAATCACCTAGTTATCTGTGATACTTATTGTATCTGTTTTGATCGTCTAGTGATTTTATATAATTATTATCCCAAAATATAGCTCAGCCTAAACAAATGTACCTCTTAACAAACTCGTCTGGAAAAGATGATCTTGTATACCTTTTGGATAATGAGCTTGAGGTGTGATAATAATGATTCGATTAATAAATGATAACAATGATTTTAATACGCGTTTGGATTCAATCACAATGAGCATCTATTCAAGTGCAGTCCTAATTTCCTACTCTGATTTTGACAATCTCGTTAGACGGATGTCAATAATTCGCTGTCTTTATTACCTCTTTATTATTAAATGTAGCGGAGTTAGTCCTTTCTCCTTTATTAAGGTGGCCACCTATTGGGTAATAGACTAGCGCGAGCTCTTTAAACTTTTTCCTATGCTATTTCTACATTGACCACAATGAAAGTCACACTCCGCACAACTTCCCGCAATACGAAGACCACGTGAAGTATGCTAAATTGAATCCAGACAGCGTTTTCAACTTCAGTTTAATATAAGGAAAATTTAATTATTATTTAATCAATCACTACCTTTAGCTAAATTCAATTACAGAGTTAAAGATTTATGACAGCGTCATAAATCATTCATATTGAATGCATCAGAACTTCAACTATGTAAACAAATGTGATTTGAGTTAAGGATTTATCTAAGCTGAGCTTGAAATTAATTGTCTGAGGCTATCAATTTAAAACCAATAAAATTCTAAGTTCTATTCGAAAGAACCGTGATAGCTTTGAACTTTATCTGTAAATTTTCACTGGTAGTCAAATTCAAAGTAAGATAATCTAATTTTATCTGTTACCCAACAGACAAAAGGCATCACCATTCGAAGATGATACATGTATTAATTTAATGATATCTATAAAGATATTAAGCTCTCTTTTCTGAAAATACAAGGTTATGCAAATAAACCTATCAATGAATAGGGATATCTATAATGGAAAGAAATATGAATACAGATTGAATGCTAAAGTCATTTATTATTAGAGATGTTTGTTTTGAAAATTTGATTATTTTGTTATGTTTAAGAAATGATTTTAATTGGTTTTGATTTAGTTAATTTGATTGTTAAGTTATTTTGATCATTTGATAAAATGGGTTTAATTTAGAGAATTTGATTATTTTTTGGAAATTATCTGTTTATTATGAAATTATCATTTTTAGGTCTTTATTTTGAAATTTCTTTGATTATTTGATCAATTCAAAAGAAATTATATAGTTATTTCAATCAATTTATAAAATTACTCTAATAGAAACTGATATCGAAACTGTATTATTAATTTGATCAATTTCTCACGATATAGTAAGAAATTGGTCTCTCACTTCAGTTCCTAAAAGTAATGAATCTGGAAAAACGAAGTGAGATAATAAAAAAACCAGATTCGTCATTTAGTTTCTTAATCTAAACAACAAACATAAACACATAAAATGAAATATAATGTAGTGTACTTATTTTAGACCTTTCAGTTATGTGAGATCAATGCTCATCAATTTATTAGTTAAGCAAATTGGATGTATAATTTATATGTGAAATGGTCTAAAATACGTATAAACATTGTCCTTATTTCTAGTACTTAACTCAAGTTTCCGCAGCAGGTGCACCTGGCTTTTATTTCTTTAATTTAAATTTTGAAATTATTCATATTCATGTCACAAAATATGTATTTACGATTTTACAACTTCATAATTCTAAAGAAAAGCGGGGGACGCTAATTTTAGGTAAACAGCATTTATCACCACAAAACGTCCGTCTTACACCGTGCCCCCGATGCTAATCCCCCTATCTTAACAAATTTCTCTATACCATGTTTACAACAAAAGAACTAAACCTAGTTTATTCTAATTACATCCTTAATGAGTCAAATTTAGGGTTCAGTTTTCTTTATCCTTGTTTTGTTGCACTTGCACTAAAACTCCGCCTCCAACGCTCTCGATGACGTATTGGTCCATCCGTGATTCTTTTTACATCCAAAATATGTCTGGAGTTGTTTGCAACATTCAATTAAAAATACTTTTCAGTCATTCTGATTAAACCTGAAAAACAAAAAGGCATTTGCGTAGAAACTGCATTTTTAGATTTTGATAATAACTAAGGAGACGTGATATTATATCTCCGTAGTCTTTATCCATCAAAACTTAAGGTTCAGATTCGTTCGGCAGGCGGTGCTCAAGTCATTATACATCTGTGTTTCCATGCTAGCATTTTTTATATTTAGGTTTAGGTCGGCGCCAATTTGTATACGTATCGACAAGTGACACTAATTTATAGTTAACAAAAAAAACTTCCTTTCGTCTGATGTTTGCAAGATGTGTTTTATTTTTTCTTTATATTCTCAACTGAAATGTCATGCTTGTAGTAATTTATGATTATTTGAAGTGGTAAAATATTGGCTTTCGAACGAATTATTGGTCAACGAAATTCTAAGGAGTTTTGCTAAAAGCCATATGTGGAAGTATTTGGCGATATTTTTAGAACCAAAGAGATTTTTCTTCTCTTTATGCGTGATGACATTCCATGCCATCACAAGGCAGGAGCAATGTTGTCAGGGCCCGCGGTTTTATTGACATCGATTCTTTCTAGAAAGGATAGTAACCTATTTTCATCAATTTCAATGGAGCTTATGTCAAATGATGAATCAACCTCAAGAAGATTAACTGAGTTATTATCAGAACCAGTATTGGAATCAAAAGTAGAGTAAAAATATTCAGCAAATAGGTCACAAATGTCAGGTCCCGAGCTAGAAGATCGATCTCCGTAGATCATTTTAGATGGATAAGAGTGAGATGCCCGCCTGCTTTTAACATATGTCCAGAATGCTTTAGGGTCATCCTTAATTTGGTTTTGTATTTTTGTAATATAATTTCTATAGCATTCTTCTTCTAGAGTTTTAACACGATTCCTAAGTACTGAAAATGAATGGAAGTCAGAGTGGTTCTTATACTTCAAGTATTTAATATGGTATTTGTGTTTTTCTTTTACCATTTTAATAAGAGCGCGATTATACCATTGTGGGTAGGTGCGTCCCGGGAGTCTTTGTTTATGAGGAATATATTTATCACGAAGTGTATATAATAAAATGGTAATACATTCCTCTACAGAAAGCCCTGAGAAGTAATGCTGCCAGTTTATGCCATCAAGTTCATTACATATCGTTTCATAGTTACCTTTATTGTATAAGTAGGATGTACGAGTAGGTTTGGTTAATGTTTTCTCTGATTCTATTTGAGCAGTGATACAAATGGCCGGGTGGTGGGCATCAGGAGGTACTAGAGAATTACCGCTATTAAAAACTTGAAGTGTGATATTACTGAACACTAAGTCTAACAATCTATTATTTGAGTTAAAAATGTTATTATATTGTAAAAGATTACAAGTATTAATATTATCAAAGAATTCAATTTGGTGAGTACCTAAGATATTGGTTGGCACGAGGTGATTTCCATCTGAGCTGGGTATCCAAAGAACATTCGCCATATTAAAATCGCCAACAATTATAAACTTATCGTCCGCATTGTTCAAAATAATTTCAGTACATTTGTCTGCGAAAACGGTGAGCTGTTTTAGTATTGAGTTGCCCATTCCCTGCGCACAAATGTACGCACAACCTACATGTAATTTACGTGAACCGCGAAGGGTAATGGTGACCCATAGGTCCTCTGCTTGTGAACACCACTCCTTATTATTATTACCTATAATTTCACGTTTTAATGCAACTAATACTCCGCCGCCCAGAGACTGACCGGTAGCAATATAATTTCTATCACGCCTCCAAATCAAATATCGATCGTCAAAAATTTCATTATCCAGAATGCCGTCGGTAAGCCAAGTTTCTGTTAAAACTATGATGTCATATGAATTACACTGAATATTTCTATAAAACGTATTTACTTTCGTACGCAGGCCCCGAACATTTTGGTAAAATATTGTTAAATTGAATTTACCAAGAAGTAATAATTATCGTGTAATAGAAAAAATGAAAAATTATAAGCGTCATTAATAAGCGGTAGACCTGTGCAACATTCTGTGGATACTTTTAAAACACTGAGTAACTTGCGGTAGAAGCTGTGTACACTTATGTTCATTCCGGCAGTACGTAGTAAAAAAAAGAACTGTAGCGAGTAAGCGAGTGATAATAATCTTTGCAAGACGATCGACACGGACACATGATTTACTAACGACCTATTTTTAATTTTTATACTTAGCGCGTCTTTCATTGCATAAGTCTGTTCAATAATATAGTTTGACATATTGCTGATTGTATAAAACGAACACCACATGCAAATAATCATAAATAAACTTAGAAAAAACAAATGACGGTGATGCGTGCGCATGCACCGGCGGACGGGAACTCGACTGAGCTTGTGCGCATCGAACGACCTGTGCGCGTCTAAGTGAACAATAGAAATGGAACATTCCAGAGCGCCTATGGTTCTCAAACTATTGGTTAAGATTTCGTAAGATAAAATAGGAGCCCGATATAATGCCTTAAAAAAGATAACAACAAAACAACACAGAAAATACAGACACATACCCAGATTTTTATATATGCACAGAAATTGTATACAGAGTATATTTAGAGTTTTCTTATGTCCGATTCTGATTTTATAAGTATTGCGGGAGATGTTTGAGTTTTCCTTAAAAAAATCTTGCAGTTTTTCACCCACGAATATGCGTAACCTTTTTCTTTTGCTGCCTTTTTAGCTTTGTTAAGCAGCATTTTGTTTTCTAAAGTCAGATGATCGTTGACGTAAATGCTGGAATCTGAGTTAAAACCAACGTCGGAAGCAGATATTTTCTTCTGAGTTCGGGCACAAGCAACGAAATTTTCCTTCAGGTATCTATTACCAAATGAAACTATGATGTTTTTATTCTTGGGGTCATTCCTCGTTGGAACCCGCACTATATAGTTGATGTCCGTTTTTCTTACATCGCATTTTATGGTAGACCCAAGTTTATGTAGAATATCAAATAAGTTCTCCGATTCCTTGTACGGAACTCCTTTGATCTCAGCATTGTTGAGGCGGTCCATTTGGTCTTTCACCTTAATAAGATGTTCTAAGTTCGATATACGTTGGTCAGATAAGTTCAACTCTTCTTGATGACTTTCAATAGTTTCCATTCTTTGCTCCAAATGGTTTATTTTCTCATTGCATATTTTTGATGTCTCATGCGCAAATTCAACGGAGTTCTTTAGATGCTGCACATCTTCTTTTATTGATTTAATATCGTCAGCTAAAGAGCTAAGTGAGGCAATTTGCTGTGATAGTTTCTTGATTTCTGCCATTATCATTACGCTGTCAGTGGTTTGAGGGGTTGGAGATGAAGGAGCTGAGGGTGTCGATTTTGTGGCAGAGCTATTTTTGCAGCTGGGACACTTCCAGGCTGCTTTTCTTTCGCCAAGCTTTCTAAATCCAGTCTCTGTAATGCCAGCGCAGTTGAAGTCATAACAGCGCATGCAGATACAACATTGCGCCATATCTCTTGCTTCATTTTGACAGCCGGCACACTTCATTTTTATACAGGTGGATATTTACAACAACTTTTATAAATATACTTTGAGAAACACTGGAAATGACACAGACACTGATGTGAACGTCCGTGCTTAAAGGCTCGCGACTCGCGACTGATGACTTATGTAGGCAAAAACACTGGAAATATAAATCAAAGGTCATAAAACAAGTCATATGCCTTAATCATCTTACTGTAGGTAGTAATTGTTCGTTCGTCGATTTTGTGATAGATAAGAAGTATTTATGGACTAATCAATTTAACTTAAAATTCAGAGAAATTTTTCTAGGTATACTTGTATGGATTCTAATTACAACAACTAAAGCTTAGTTTTTAGGACCAGTATTTATAAACCGCTTTCGACATTAAGAGCAGGAGCTATCCTAAGGTCATACCTGAGATGCGGGTTCCTTTAAGAAGAGCATCTCAAGTATGTTCCTGAGATAGCTCTCAACGTTGAGAGCTGTTTATAAATACAGGCGTGGTTGATTCGTCCAAGATACAGGCCTAGGTATGTTTCATGAATCAAGCTTCTCAAGGGTTTATTAAACACTTGTTTATTGTTATAGAGAGCATTTTTTTTCATTTGTTAGTTACATGCTTTTTTGGTAAGAGCTACTTCATAATCGCTACCGCTTCAGCTCATACATTACCAGTGGTTAATATAATACGTGCGACCACCCGCCAGTTGTGGAAGGAGATCGAATACAATATGTGATCAGGTTTTTGACGTTGCAATCTATCGTTAATTTCCCAAGAGGTTTACCTGCGGCACAATAAAGAAACTGTATTATTGTTACCCACATTGTACTTGGAATAAAGTATTTCGTTACAATGTTATGACGGTATTGGAGTGGAGGCAAAGATTATTTCCCCATCTATTGATAGACGGGAATTAGGCGCGATGAATGGTAAATAGATATGACACGTGGATTGAATGGATTCGAATTTTCTTTGGTGGTCGTATTTTTTCTACGAGTATTTCGTTATTTTGTAAAGGCATCTTCTTCACTTTGAAATGGAAGAAAAACGGTTATCGAATCATCAATACCCTATCTTTTGGAGCCAGTGACCATGTGTGTCTAGTGTCTCACTGTAGACAATCCTTAGCTTAGTCTGTTCACAAGTTTTGGTAGTTGTACAGTTCGACGCACTTGACGGATTTTAAGTAAAGCTTTTTTCCAATAATTGTATTTTTGGCTGTATGAACATTTGCCTTTGCCTTACACGTTCAGATAAATAATGTTTGGTAATAGTATGATCAAATCATGTATTGTTTAACATTTAATTTTCATTCAGTACTTATAAAAATAATGTAAATATCTTATACATATCTTAGCAAGTTTTAAAAGAGTTACCATTTATTATATTTGATAATTTCACGATAGTTAGTTGTAACGCCTATCATTGGCTGAACGTATTTTCAAGAATTTAAGCAAGTAAGCCTACAGTAATGAATATAACAATTATTGTAATTCATTGGGATTTAGTTTCAAAAAGATTACAACGTAATTGTTTTATAAAATATTATCTCTGATATTACTTTTTCGTACAAATAGTATGGTCGATTATGATTGGTTGAAAAAATGGTGTGAGGGGTAAACCTTTTGTGTTGAATTTAGTGGGTATTTAAGGAATGGAAAATGGAGCATACGTTTCACTTTTAAGTTTGGAGCACTACGGGATTTAAGTTAAGTAAATTCTTCATTGTTATTATGTTATTTTGAATTAATTGTTTTGTGTGTGAGTCGATTGCTTTTCAAAGGCTCCGCTGTTAATTTTGATTCCCAGTTTTATGATTATTCTGATTATTTGTAGTAATAATAAGTAAAGTACATTATAGACAGATTTCTTTTGCATTTGCTTGGTAACTAGTATCATAGTTTAATAAAGATATTAACTGATAACTTTCAAGTTTATATTGTTGTAGTTTGTAACGATTTATTTGTAAATATCTGATTTGATAAAGCTGACGAGTTTCTTCCGCCTGTTCTTCTCTCAGCTAAAAAAAAGACGTCCGAACAGGTGGTAGGTTAAAAGAAATTGGACGATTCAATTTAATAAACATTATTTTATTTAAATTGATTTATTTTGTTTTAATTCTCTCCATGTTTCTGACCATTTCTGACATCAGAAGTGGGTATCGACTCGGTCCATTTACAAAATATTAACACCAATTCCTGATGATTTTCAGGGTGGATGCTGACGAGACCTCGCTCCGATGCCATTGCGATCCTGAGACCTGAGTAGCAGTCAGCTGGTGTCAGTGAAAGAAGAATGAGAAGTAAAGGAGAAATCTTCAGAGATCCTCCTTCAAAGTTCGCTAGCCGGTAAGGCCATTAGTGGCTGTGTTTTAATAATTTATTTTACGAGATTGCTACTTTGTTAGTTCAATACTTATCTATTGTTTTGATGTGGAAAAATTATTAAATTTGTTGCGACGAAATTAACATCAAAAACATCGAGAAATCAATATTAACTAAAGATGTTTATAAAATTAATTTGTAACGTTATTTGTGATACCGATGCCTGAGTAATTGGTCTGGCGTCTAAGTAAATGCGATTAAAACGAGTTTAAATTGTTCATTTGTAGGTACATAATAAGTAGGTAGATCTTTTTTTTACTAAGTCTGTATACATTTTATAATGAAACATTTGGGTTTGTACATACTTTAGCCTTAGAAAATTCAAATTTTATTGAAGCACAGCTATTTACTTCTGCACTAGTACCAATTATTATTCATTGCTACCAAATTTTCAATAGTTACATCATTTCTTAATTTTTACTTTCTACGTATGTTTCGAATTGCAAAGTAGGTAGTAACATTTAAGATAATTTAAGTAAGAATTTAATGTTTTTCATTTGAGGGTTTTTACTTTTGACCTTTACTTACCCTGCCACAGTATTTAGCATTCTCATTCTCAATTTAAATTTATTGATAGTTTTTATTTTGGGTAGATGTCGTATTCTATTATTTATTTTGTTGACCAACAACGTCAAGTGGGTAGTACACTGGTTTTCATGGTGTCTGTCTCTCGAGCTCCCCGGGTTCGATTCCTGGCTGTCTCAACTTGGACAACGAACTTTTCTGTAGGCGCTGTCTTGGGCGACACAAATGCTTTTAGTCTGTTTATTTAAAAATCGGAGCAATGTATAATAATGATGCTGACCAATATTTATTTTACTTAGAAAAGTTAGCTATAAAATAGAATCCCGCTCAGTAATGTTTGCGCAGAGTAATAATGATAAGCAATTTATGTGTAACTAAAAAGGCTGATATTGTTTCTTTTTAATTTGTGCTTTCTTCTGATAAGAAATAAGCTCAAATGTTAAACTAATGTTCACACAATAACACAATTATTAATCATAATTACTTTAAAATTATAATTAATAATTGTGCTTTATATTAATTACTTTATATAAGTACTTAATAGTTATAACTTTGGTAAAAATTTGATAAATTATCAATAATTTTGTTATTGATAACACGACAGTTAGTCAACCTGTTCAGGTGTATCTAAATTCTTGCTACGCCAAGAAGTTAAAAGTTTAAAATGTAATTCGATTCGATGTCATTCGGATTTATTATTTACGATTGGGTAGGTTTAAATTGCAAGAGATGAGTATGCTTTGAGTAATTTATTTAGAGACTTTGGTTTGTTGGGTTCATGATAATATTATATTTTGATTTTTGGTTTTGATTTTTGGTTTTGATTTTGGGTTTTGATTTTGGGTTTTGATTATTGGTTTAGATTTATGGTTTAGATTTTTATTTTGATTTTAGATTTTGATTTTCGGGTATGATTTTAGATTTAGGTTTTGACTTTAGAATTTATACTTTCGATTTTGAATATAGATTTTATTTTCGATTCTTCGTTTTGTTTTAATAATAAGGATTTTTGGTTTTGATTTTCGGATTTGATTATAGGACTTGATTTTCGGATTTGATTTTCGAATTTGATTTTATGATTTGATTTTCGGATTTGATTTTCGGTTTCGATTTTCAGTTTCGATTTTGTTTTTAAATTTAGATTTTGATTGATTAATATTTCGGTTTCTATTTTGAATTAGATTTCGGGTTAGATTTCAACTTAGATTTCAATTTAGGGTTAGGTTAAGATTGAATATTAGATTTCGATTTTAGTTTTTTTTTTATTTAGATTTAAATTGGGATAAGGGTAGGAGGATTTCGATTGAGGTATAGATTTCGATTAAGGGTTCGATTTTTAGGTTACGATCTCAATTTACATTTTACTGATTTGGTTTACATTTTGCTGATTTGGATTAACATTTTGCCGATTTGGATTAACGTTTTGATTTGGATTAACGTTTTGATTTGATTTAACGTTTTGATTTGGATTGACATTTTGATAAGGATTGACGTTTAGATTTGGATTAACGTTTTGATTTGGATTAACGTTTTGATTTGGATTAACGTTTTGATTTGGATTAACGTTTTGATTTGGATTAACGTTTTGATTTGGATTAACGTTTTGATTTGGATTAACGTTTTGATTTGGATTAACGTTTTGATTAGGATTTTCATTTTGATTAGGATTTTCATTTTGATTAGGATTTTCATTTTGATTAGGATTTTGATTAGGATTTTCATTTTGATTAGGATTTTCATTTTGATTTGGATTTTCATTTTGATTTGGATTTTCATTTTGATTTGGATTTTCATTTTGATTTGGATTTTCATTTTGATTTGGATTTTCATTTTGATTTGGATTTTCACTATGATTTGGTTTTTTACTATGATTTGGTTTTTCACTATGATTTGGTTTTTCATTTTGATTTGGTTTTTCATTTTGATTATATTTTGATTTTGATTTACATTTTGATTGTGATTTACATTTTGATTTTGATTTACATTTTGATTTTGATTTACATGTTGATTTTGATTAACATGTTGATTTTGATTAACATGTTGATTTTGATTAACATGTTGATTTTGATTTACATGTTGATTTTGATTTACATTTTGATTTTGATTTACATTTTGATTTTGATTTACATTTTGATTTTGATTTACATTTTGATTTTGTTTTACATTTTGATTTTGATTTACATTTTGATTTACATTTTGATTTTGATTTACATTTTGATTTACATTTTGATTTCGATGTACATTTTGATCTCAATCTCCATTTTGACATCCATTTACGTTTTACATTTTAGTTTCAATGTTGAGTTTTGATTTATAATATTTGATTTTCAATTTACACTTAGTTTCGATTTATATTTTGATTTTGGTTATTCTGGTTTAGATTTTGATTCTGATTTCGATTCGAATTCTGATTTCGATTCGGATTCTGATTTCGATTCGGATTCTGATTTCGATTCGGATTCGCATTTCGATTCGGATTCGCATTTCGATTCGGATTCGGATTTCGATTCGGATTCTGATTTCGTTTTTGATTCTGATTTCAATTTCGAGTCTGATTCTGATTTTAATTTAGATTATGATTTCGATTTGGATTATGATTTCGATCTAGATTATGATTCAGATTTGGATTATGACTTAATCAAAACTCGATTTAGATTATGATTTTGATTTTTGATTATGATTTCGAGTTACATTATGATTTCGATTTAGATTATGTAAAATGATGATAATTATGCTAATATAATTAAGATGGTGATGATTATAATGATGATGGTTAAAGATAATGATGATGATGATAATGGTTATGATAATTTGTTTGCAATGAGGGTTATTAAGATGGTGATGATTATAATGATGATGATTGAAGATAATGATGATAATGGTTATGATAATTTATTTGCAAATTGATGAAGCCACATGATCGATCTTACCTTTATTAGTGGGTTTGTTTTCTGATCATATTGATAGATTGAAAAAATAGACATTATGATCAGTTATGTGTTTATCTTGCTGCTTGTCCTATTTAGTAAACAGCTTCTGACAGTTGTCTTCGTCGACTTATGTATAAATATATATAATATAATATTTGTATATTGTCTTATTAAATCAGAATTGTCACTAATTATTAGTTAATTTTATATCTAATTGTCATTTCTTTTTTTTTCTCAATAAAGAGTTGGGTGAAGATTTTTATTAAATGGGACATGTTGGAGATTATACTGGTAATAATCATGATGGTCTATTGCTTTATGACTTATGACTATAATTGCCCACCACCCAGGGGTAGCGGCAGAGTGGGGATGTTTAGCCTGCGGGCGCAGGCTTGCAAGCCATGTTGCAGAGGCTTGCGAGCTATGTTGCAGAGACTTGCGAGCTGTGTTGCAGAGGCTTGCGAGCTGTGTTGCAGAGGCTTGCGAG
This sequence comes from Agriphila tristella, assembly GCA_928269145.1. Taxonomy (NCBI): domain Eukaryota; kingdom Metazoa; phylum Arthropoda; class Insecta; order Lepidoptera; family Crambidae; genus Agriphila; species Agriphila tristella. The sequence continues at coordinate 18,978,998 of OV743436.1, read as the reverse complement.
CTATGTTGCAGAGGCTTGCGAGCTATGTTGCAGAGGCTTGCGAGCCATGATCGAGAAGCTTGCGAGCCATATTTGACGAGCCATGTTGCAGAGGCTTGCGAGCCATGATTGAGAAGCTTGCGAGCCATATTTGACTGTGACTATTTTTAAGACTAATGCCCATTGTTGGCAGTAGTGGTTTTAATAGTGACTGTTTTGTAAATTTTAAAGACCATTATGATTGTTATTAATATACCTAACATAAGTTTAAAATTGTACTTCGGGAGCGAAGTACTTGTCAGAATGGCCGTGACGGATTTTAAGTAAAGCTTTTTTCCAATAATTGTATTTTTGGCTGTATGAACATTTGCCTTTGCCTTACACGTTCAGATAAATAATGTTTGGTAATAGTATGATCAAATCATGTATTGTTTAACATTTAATTTTCATTCAGTACTTATAAAAATAATGTAAATATCTTATACATATCTTAGCAAGTTTTAAAAGAGTTACCATTTATTATATTTGATAATTTCACGATAGTTAGTTGTAACGCCTATCATTGGCTGAACGTATTTTCAAGAATTTAAGCAAGTAAGCCTACAGTAATGAATATAACAATTATTGTAATTCATTGGGATTTAGTTTCAAAAAGATTACAACGTAATTGTTTTATAAAATATTATCTCTGATATTACTTTTTCGTACAAATAGTATGGTCGATTATGATTGGTTGAAAAAATGGTGTGAGGGGTAAACCTTTTGTGTTGAATTTAGTGGGTATTTAAGGAATGGAAAATGGAGCATACGTTTCACTTTTAAGTTTGGAGCACTACGGGATTTAAGTTAAGTAAATTCTTCATTGTTATTATGTTATTTTGAATTAATTGTTTTGTGTGTGAGTCGATTGCTTTTCAAAGGCTCCGCTGTTAATTTTGATTCCCAGTTTTATGATTATTCTGATTATTTGTAGTAATAATAAGTAAAGTACATTATAGACAGATTTCTTTTGCATTTGCTTGGTAACTAGTATCATAGTTTAATAAAGATATTAAAAGATAACTTTCAAGTTTATATTGTTGTAGTTTGTAACGATTTATTTGTAAATATCTGATTTGATAAAGCTGACGAGTTTCTTCCGCCTGTTCTTCTCTCAGCTAAAAAAAAGACGTCCGAACAGGTGGTAGGTTAAAAGAAATTGGACGATTCAATTTAATAAACATTATTTTATTTAAATTGATTTATTTTGTTTTAATTCTCTCCATGTTTCTGACCATTTCTGACACACTCATACAGCGTCTCTTCAATTGCAATAAATAAATGACTTATCCGTTAGGCTTCCCGTTCAGCCGTCCACGTGCGACTTTTTGTAGCTGCGATAATCGTGGCGATAAGACGGCCTTTGTTGTCGCTGGCTTAGTAAAACCTTTGTCGTGTCGGCGATTAGTGGCCGAGCTACTTTTTGTAGCTCGTGGGCGTTTACCTATTGAACTCTGTATGTTCCATTCCCGGCGACAAAAAATCGCTCAGCGATTAATCTCTCGTGGGCGGGAGCTCTAATGCTAAGGCTACATTATCGCGCTATCGCGAAGCTTTTCGTTTTAGTGTTGTATATTTAGAAACTTTGGTTCAAGGAATTAGAATTTAATTTCACTTAAATGAAATTAAATAAGAGGATTTAATGAACATAAACTTTATTCCTTGACTCAACATTTCTAATTTTAAGTACAACACGTTAACGAAAAGCTTCGCGATAGTGCGATAATGTGGCCTCAGCATAAGGGAATAGGGCCATAGTATCCTTACAAACCATTTAAGTATATCTGTTTAACAAATATGAAAAATGTAATTATTTTATTTATGTTGTGTAATAAAAATCCCATGACTACTATTCTCATGTTAACACAAGAAAGAAAATACTGTAATATATTAGAAGTTGCCCACTAAAGCATTCGTATCAAAGGCGCCGCATGAAAAAAACATGACGTTAGGCCCTCCGAGTGGGAAGGAGTTCCAAAAAGTCCTTATTGCAAGCTTACGATTTCCCGGGCCTAATGGGCGCGCGCGATTTCGCTGACAAATAAATATGTACTGCCCTTCCAGGCTGGAGTAATTGGCGTGAGGCCGCGAGAAAAGCCTTTGGCAATCGCTTAAACATTAGCTGTGAAAAACATTTAACAGATTGAGTACCGCTGAGTGAAGGCGTTTATTTTGCAACCTTTTTTGTTGAAAGGCGAAGACGTAAATGTTTGATGAAAAAAGTTGTGATTTTGTTTGTCGAGAAAGAGCAGATTTTCATGAAATCTGGCTCTTACTAGATTCGGCTTTTCGCAGAAAATTTATAAAGGTAAATATTATAAATAACATAATAGACTTTCTGCAAAAAGCCGATTCTGCTTATAGTACTATTCTATAAAGTAATTTACAAATAATTTTCAGTATCTAATACTTGTTTGTAACGAGTATCATAATTATTATAATTCGCAATGCTAATTTATTAACATACTAGCGTCCGCCCGCGACTTCGTCTGCGTGGACAGTTTTTTTGCTATCCCTCGGGAACTGTACGTTTTTTCTGGATGAAAACTACCCTATGTCCTTTTCTGTACCCCTAATAACGTCTATGCAAAATATCATGATGGTTGGTTCAGTAGTTAAGACGTGAAGGCGTAACAAACAAACAAATAAACAAACAAACGGACTTTCGCATTTATAATATTAAGTAAGGATCTACGTACAAAGGATTTATGTGCTTAAAATTATATTGTACGAAAAAATAATTAGAACATAAGCTTCTACGTAATCAATTCTACGTCTTTATCATCAAAAACGTAACTACATTGATTCGATTACAGTACAGAATAAAGATAGCATTTGCCTCACGTTAAATTTTATGATATTGTTTGGATTTGTATACGATACGGCGTATGTCCGTTATCAACCGATAAGCTTGAATATATAGAGGTAGCTTGGGTCTTGTTTGAAGAAACTATTAGGAGAATAGCCAGTTTTACGGCCACACGAGGGTTCAGTGGCATGCAACACGATAAAGCACCAGTTAACATAAAGGTACAGGAATTTCTTGAGCAATAAAAAGGAACAGCCGACCAGAGGGCCTATTACATTAAAAGAATCACGATTATCGGACGATGTTAGCCCCTTGATATTAACTCATCAAGTAAATCGAACGACAAGCATTTTTTGTCATAGGCCCTCTGTGCGTGACCACCACACCCACGAAACTCATATAATTTATTTTCATTCGACAAAATAATGCAGTGTTTTTCGAATCATTTGCTTGAATGAAGATGGAATGTTAAGCTTAAGTTGTTTTCTTTAATTTTATTATATTACGGAATGCCTAAGGGCATAGGGTATTTTTTTAGAACTTAACGTAAAGTAAGTGACTTTGTTATTACAATCAGTTGCTAAAAATATTAATCAAAGTAATTGTGTACGTACAAAAACATGCAACTTCTTTAAATTCTCCGGTGTAGTGATAAGATAGTCGGCAAATTTTAAATTAAGTAACCTAACAAATTTATACCTACTAAGTTCCAACCAATACAACTTTTTAATAATCTTTGTTAATTTTACTGCCCTAGAACAACTTATTATCAAATTCGAACTACCCGTGAACCTCTGACGTCCTGAACAAAGACTAACCTAAGTTGTAACTTTAAACTTGGAGTAAGTATATTTTGCTTCCGGGTCCCGTGATAACTTTCAAACTAGTGCTACTCAAGGCCAGAATTAATAATAAATCCACAGATTGGGATTGGTCTGATCCAGATTAGTTACTTACTATGCATCGTTTGATATTAATAAAGAATATATGACAGTTGCCAAGGTGTTTCCTAGCAATATCTATATCGGGCTATTTGTTGATTGATTAATTCTGGCCGCAAGAATCTTATATTAATATTCTGGCCGTAAGCTAACTCGGCAGATATGTCACCCGTCATGTATAAGCTTTCACACTCCTTTCAGCATATCCACCATACTATTTATATTTTCGCAAGTATTAAATAATACTTGCCTAGAGCCACTTGGCTTGCACACCGGCTTTCGGCTTAAGCTAATCGTTAGCTCATGTCAATCTCATACACTAGGGTTAAGGAAAATAGTAGAATGGTCATTTGAGTAGGCCCTCAAGTCAGGGCTTAACACAAGTGCTTTAGTTACTTGCTATTCAATCAATCCTATTTGTAAAATTTTTATTCACCAAACATAAAAAAACCGTCTTCAAAAACCTAAAATTAAAAACATAACAGCTTAAAAATTAAATAGCACTAAAAAGCAATAAATAATATTCAAATCACCAATATGTACGCATATCTATTTAAAAAAAAAGTCTATTGAACCCGTTGTCCAGCCCCACGCAACGGTGGGGCTGGAGGACAACATTTTTTAAATTCTAAAAGCCCCACCCGACCCATCATTACTTTTTTGAAGTCGGTTAAAAATTAATCTCGACAACATCCCACGTGAAAATTTCAGCATTCAATTATTGTTTTATTTTCTACGCAAACGTTCATTAGCACACGTAGTTACTACATGCGTGGGTGCTATTGTGCGTTTGCAGATGCAAAACATTTTTTTGTGTTTGAAGCAATTTAATTACACAAAACTTTTCTGGACAATAAAGAAAAATTAAAAATTTTACAGTTTGTTTTTAATATTAGCATACTATTTCGAAATGTGATTCGCTAATACATTATACCATTAAAACTTAAATTCATAATGCATATTCACTACCTTTGTTACTATTTAGTTTAGTGCAATGGTAGTACTAGTGACCCCTAATGCGCTAGAGGTCTCGGGTTCAACGCCAAGTAAAGCCTTTGTGATGAGCTTTGCCTATTTTGGATGAATTGATATATTTTTTATTAATTTATTCCTAATTAAAATAGGTGAGTGTGTTAACAATTTTATTTCTTACTAGCGGCCGCCCGCGACTTCGTCTGCGTGGACAGTTTTTTTGCTATCGCTCGGAAACTGTACGTTTTTTCTGGATGAAAGGTTATGAAAGGAAAGGATATAGGGTATATCCTTTTTTGCACCCATGATCATCATAAAATTTTGCAACGTGTATGCAAAATTTTATGATGATCGGTTTAGTAGTTACTACGTGAAGGCGTAACAAACAAACAAACAAACGGACTTTCGCATTTATAATATTAAGTAAGGATGTTTAAATTTAACAAGTTTTTCATCAAGTATACCTATATATACCAGTGGCAAAGGGTCCATACAAGCTGATTTCCATCGGCTTACCTTTTATTCCCACCGATCCAATATTAGAATTTTGTAGAACGGTTTGCCTTCGCCGTGTTTTCAATCCTTATGAAATTAGACCCCTTGATTTTTTATTCTATTTGATTAATAATAATGAGGGATGGCCAGCGATTTGGTATTAATAAATTTTATTGTAAATTGGTACCGTCATCAATACTTTATTTGCGATCGTGAAATTCCTAAAGGATATATCCCACTAAAAATAACATTCCTTTATTTATTTTGGGAGACCTTTTCCTAATACACAATTTTATATTTCATTTCGAATTTACAGATCTTTCTATTTACAAAAATATAAAGATGTCTATTGTTTTTAAACACTTCATAAAAAATAAAAACTGGCCAAGTACGAGTCGGACTCACGCACGAAGGGTTCCGTACCAAAAAACGGCAAAAAAAAAAACATGTTTGTTGTATGGGAGCCACTTTAATTTTTTTTTTTTTTTTTAGTATTTGTTGTTATACCGGCAACATCTTCTGTGAAAATTTCAGCTGTCTAGCTATCACTGTTCATGAGATACAGCCTGATGACAGACAGACAGACCGACAGCGGAGTCTTAGTAATGGAGTTCCATTTTTACCCTTTGGGTACGGAAGCCTAAAAATGATGGGATTTTGCAATTCTACAATTTTATCCTTGAGATATCTAAGTAATATTCGAATAACTGCATGTAATTTAATTTAACAAAGCTTGCTCACTTCACGTGGTAAACATAAAATAAAATAAAATACAATCTTCCATCTAAAACAATCTAAGCGTTTTTTCGCTGAACGTCCGGCGAAGGAAAACAGATTTCTGAGTCAATGAATCGAAAGCGCTCCTAGTGAGACTATTCTTTGTAACAGAAAAAATATAAGCAGTAAATTAACTAAATAAATTAATAATTGGAAGACAAGAGGATCAGCGACGATTTTTGTTTAGTGGCTTATCAGAAAGGTTACGTCATCACATGATTAACTGTCAAGAAATTTTTACGATATCTCTTAAATCTGAGAAGTTATAGAACTAGAACGCTGTTATTTGGGGGGTCCTAATGACGTCATCCACCACGTACGCAAACCGTACGTCGTACGTGATAAAGTACATATTGCATTAAGCTTGGCATTTCCTTTAAACCCTTATAACTCAACCATTTCTAAACGGATTTCAAAAATCTTTTACTATGGTTCATAGCTCTGAAAATGTTTAATATTATATCAATAAAACTTTAGGATTAAAACCTGTCGCTGATCCTCATTACCTAAACGAGTAAGGTACCACAAACACCCACACATGAGGCAATATAGAAAAGTCCGTTTTTTAGATTGACCCAGCCGGGGATCGAACCCGGAACCCAAGAAATGACGACACCATGAAACCACGGTACTAGCCACTCGGCTACAGCGGTCTTCAACCATGAAAAGTTAAAAATACAGTAGCTATATTATAAATTATTAGAATAACATGCAAAATATCAGCCTAACTAGGCTTTTCAGAAAAACCTAACGTTTCACTCAGGTCCATCATTAATCTTCAAGACATTGTATAAAAGCTTCAGAAAAACGTGATGACGTAATCAGACACAAACCTTTTCAAATATTATGTATGTTTTGAAAAGAAAATATAGTGATTTTTCATCTACATTAATTATTTTAAGAAAACATTCATAAAGTAGGAATATATACATAAAAAAACATACATAAAAAATAGTATCCGCCTGTTTCCGAACAATAAATTCAACGAAGCATTTCTGTATAAATAAATTTTAAAGACTGGAATGCAGCGTTTCCAATTAAAAAAAAACGAAAACTGCGTTCGTCGTATTTCTTGATAATTTATTTTTGACATTCTACATGTACTTTTATAGCCGAATGTGCCTGAAATGTGCATAGATTACGTTTTTATATAATCAACTGGTGCCAAAAATGCAAAGTACCCAAGCCTATTTTTGTTTTTCAATACAAAATACCTACATAAATATAAGCACTGCAAAAATGTGTTACTGTTTCCCTTTCACAACTGTCGGAAACACTCCATAGTGAAATGAAAGATCAGTCAATCGTTCAACTGTGAAAAAGAAGTTATTGTGTTAGACGCGTCTTATCCTAACCGAATTCAGAGCAAGTTAGCGCATTTGATGCTTTAGTGATTCGGATGATTATGAGACTTTCTATTTAATTAAGATGAATAAATAATGAAAAATATTAGAAAAAATCGGCTCACCCGTAGCAACTTAGACGGGATTCGAACCCGCACCCTTAGGATTCCGGCCCAATGCACTACCAATTATGCTACCAAGCCGCTGAGGGATGTGGCGAAATTTTCTAATACTTTCCACGCTTCCGCTGAAGATCAGCGCCATCTCACCAATGTGAAGAGAACTACTTCGACATTCGGTTGTAGCACCTTTGCAGGTGCCAGACAATCAATTAAGGTGAAACAGTACAATTTTAAACTTTTAGATTTTTGCATTCACAATGCTATTTTTATATTAAGATGAATAAATAATGAAAAATATTAGAAAAAATCGGCTCACCCGTAGCAACTTAGACGGGATTCGAACCCGCACCCTTAGGATTCCGGCCCAATGCACTACCAATTATGCTACCAAGCCGCTGAGGGATGTGGCGAAATTTTCTAATACTTTCCACGCTTCCGCTGAAGATCAGCGCCATCTCACCAATGTGAAGAGAACTACTTCGACATTCGGTTGTATCACCTTTGCAGGTGCCAGACAATCAATTAAGGTGAAACAGTACAATTTTAAACTTTTAGATTTTTGCATTCACAATGCTATTTTTATATTAAGATAAATAAATAATGAAAAATATTAGAAAAAATCGAACCTGCAAAGGTGCTACAACCGAATGTCGAAGTAGTTCTCTTCACATTGGTGAGATGGCGCTGATCTTCAGCGGAAGCGTGGAAAGTATTAGAAAATTTCGCCACATCCCTCAGCGGCTTGGTAGCATAATTGGTAGTGCATTGGGCCGGAATCCTAAGGGTGCGGGTTCGAATCCCGTCTAAGTTGCTACGGGTGAGCCGATTTTTTCTAATATTTTTCATTATTTATTCATCTTAATATAAAAATAGCATTGTGAATGCAAAAATCTAAAAGTTTTTCTATTTAATTGTATTTTTTACGAAACTAATATTTCAACTCGACTAAGTAGTCAGTAATTTAACCAAATGTCGGGAGTAAGGCTAATGTAAATGCGTATCATTATTAACGAGGTAAATGATCGAAGCGTTAAATACTTGTGGTTTTTAGTAAACCCTGTTTTATAAGTTACACTTCTTAAGACTTCAGCGTGTAAGAAACTCGCACTGAGCACTCAGTTCATTAGAAATAAAACACTTTTTACGGATTACAGCGCGTATAGGTATTATTAAGGCTTTGTCAAACAGAACGCGTTTTAGCGCCGCGCTAGAGCGCTACCCTGACGTTTTGCTATAGCGCCGATAGTTTCATGTCAAACACAGCGCCGGCGCTAAAACGCGTTCTGTTTGGAGAAGCCTTAAAACGCGTTCTGTTTGGAGAAGAAATTCAGGTGTTATTTTAGAATTATTTAGTTTGGATTTATTGTTTTTTTAATAAATCTAATAAATCAAAACTAAATTCTAAAATAACATCTGAATTAATAAATATACGCGCTGTAATCAATAAAATTTGTTTTATTTCTTACGGATACATCTTTTTTATTGTATAACTGAAAACTCATGAAATTACGTTTCATTTCTGAGTTCGTATCTTCAGGTACATTAAGCGTAAGCATTTCTTTGGTTGGTTGTATGGTGTAAATGGCCGGCACTGTTATTAGGTACCAACCACTATTTGCAAGAAGATAACCGTGATTTGCCAGTCGTCCTTTATTGAGGAAAACGGCGCTGAGGTAATAGCTTTTGCGCTACGTAACACTTTCATTTTTGACGTCTTAAAATTACATAGCTTTTGTTAGCTTTGAAAAACATTGTTTTGTGTAACTAATTTAATGAAAAACTGTTACAAAAAAAACATGGTAGATAGAGACCATCAAACTGAACCACTTTACTATGGGACCAACTTTGAAATCGCAAAGAAATAATCACCTGTTTAATTACAAAAATATCAAAATGTATGAAGCAGCTGAATTTTTTTCGCGATTTCAGAGTTGGTCCCATAGTTAAACGGTTACTATCTACCATATTCGGTATAAGGGGTTGTTTTGTCACACGTTGTATATTGTTTTATTAATTTGTAAGTTAATTAGCACAATTGTGTGTAATATTTTAAACTTCATCATCGAGACTTATAAAAATACGAAGATATTGGATTCATTATTCAAACTAAACTCTAAATTGATATACCGTAACATTATCATAATTATTCCATTACATTTATTTACTAAGTTTTAATGAATATGTATAGATTGTTTTATAGCATGTGTGATGGATGACAATAGAATTGTCGATCCCTTGAAGAATGACCAATGATTAGTACTTAATTTATTGTTTAAGTTATAATAATTATGTTAAGTAGGTATTATCAATTTCTTTAACATTTATAAAGATCTTCTGTTTGTAAATATGTTTTATATTACCAAATACAAGGTACGTTTTTTAATAAAGTCCGAACAACTCAGCCGAAGAAACCAGTTGATTAGCATGCTCAAAATGGGTTTAAAATGAGCCCGGCTCACAGGGCTGATTCGCGGTATTAACAGCTTAACTACGGATTTGCTGTGGCCCGATTGTTTGTTTAATCACCGGCTGTGGTGAATGCGCAAAGGTCCGATTGACTGTGTCTGTGTCGCTCACTTTTGTTTAACTTTTATGAATACGGTAGTGACTTTTGACGTAGTTTTGGCACCTACCTTGTAATGCATTTTAGTTGAAGCTTTTAGAATAGATTTTTATACGTTCTCCATAAAAAACCATTGACAAGCTTATGATGCGTGCATTCGAGTTCTTCGTCAACGTTATGAGAACTTACTTTAATTATTTTTAATATTGAATTTCAAAGGAAAATACTCGTACTTTGGTAGAATTCAATGTTTGGCTGTATTTCATTAAATCCAATGTGTAAATACTTTTATTCTAACAATATCCGCAAAGAAAATTGTTTTCCATTTCTTAAAATTCTGTTTCCATCTTGGTGCAGGACGTCGTTTTCGTGAGTATAAGAAATAACGTCATAAAACCACAAAAAAGTGTAAAACCTCACGACCAGCTTTACGCACAAAGAAAATAATCCATACCTTCTTATTTTAATAATTCTAAACCACCGTTTCATATCTCCCAGTTACCGTGCCTATAAATCCTGCTTTGGTAAAAATGAAAGTTGAGTTCCGCGAAAACGAAGTTGAGTATTTATGTTGTTTGGGGCCGCAGTTACTACTTTACGAGGTCATTATGGCAACCATTAAATGTATGATTACGGGGGTCCTGCTTTCGGCATTTGTTTAAGCACATCAACTTTTGGTAAACGACCGCTGCCCAGAAGTATTTTAATTCATTACGACCCAGCATCCTGAACTTTAAACAACGCCGTTGGTATTTTATTAGTTCATAAAGTGAGCTTTGGTGGTTACTTTATTGTTAAATAAGGCTATATTGTTAACCTGTTACGGGGTGATGTTGATTAAGTGGTAAATGTATTAGTGATCGCTTTAAACATTCAAAATGAAACTCTTTGTTGATTTATATGTATATGCGTTTGAACAAATCATCATATTGATTATGATTTTTTGTTATTGAAGAATTTTTCTTAGAAATATTTTACGTTGTCTTTGCATTATGAAGCGTAATGCAAAGACAACGTAAAATACTTATTAGAATTTTAAATAGAATTTTAAATAGTATTCACTTAATTAAAAATCTCAAATTTATTTAAAGAATTATTTTTATGAATTTCCTAAGATTTCAACAGAATACTAATTCTTAATTAGCCTAGACACCATAAAGAATCAACACAAATTATTAATTAACTTTTGACGATTTAATATCATATATCCTATTAGAAAAACCTTTTTTGACCTTTACTACAAACAAGTCAGATAAAATTATTAATTATTTTCTTAAAACAGAACAAAACGTTACGTGTCCTGTTTCACTAACTAGGTAATAATTACAATATTAACACAAACATTTATTTTAATTTTACGGTGACCAATAAAAATAAAATAGTTATTTCAATTAATGAAATGACAAGAATGCAATTATTGAAACCCGGCCGGTGGGCGGCGTGGCGGAGGTAAGCGTGCGTAAGCAAGTCTCGGTATGGCTGGCAAAAGTGCGGTCAAAATTACCGAAATTCGGCCGAACTTCGGCCGAAGTTCGAATTCGGAACATTTGTGAACCGAATGTTCGGTCGAAGCTCGTATTCGGTTAAATCCACATTCGCCCATTCTCTAAGTACAATTATAATTTATTTTTATTAGTACTCGACTTCTCACATATAAAAAGTTCTCACTACGCTGTCAAGCTCTATTTCTCAAAAACGATTAAAAAGAATTCAACACATCACATTTTTATGTACTTGTGGATTCTTTTATAATTTTTACTGATTCGCTAGTGAATTTTATTTTTCTATAGATCTTTATAGCATCATTATACGCTTCCTAGACATTTCTAAACTGTCTTCGACTAACAGTAATGTGATTGGAGATTAGACTACAGACATTTTAATAATTCACACGTTGATTAAGCATCAGTAATCATGAATCCAATTATATTAGTGTAGGCGACAGAACTTATCCAGTAAATGTAATAAGTAATTATCTTAGATTATTTATTAAAATATCTGGGATAATCCAAGTGTAAAAAGGATTTCCAGTCCCTCCTGAGAAATTGATCTGGTGGCTAGGTATTCAATTTTTTTCCTAGTATTATTATGAATACTATCGATTTTAAAAAAATTAATACTTATAAAAGAAAGAAGTATACTTATAATATCTATTCACGTAATAATTTACAGTTTGTAAGAAGAAAGAAATTAGTACAAACTCAATTAAATTTTACAGTACGACGACCATTAAAAATCCTTGACGCTACCCCAGCTCGCTAAAATACACATTCACTTAGAAAAGGCGTTAACTTGAATATTTTCTTCTCAGTAATTTCGCTGAAAATCCAGTGGAACGTCGTTTGAACTTGAACCCACACAGTGTACTGAGACTATATTCGTTAATTATGCACTGTTTTTATTCAATTAGTCGTGCGGCCGACCCTAATTACGTCCCCTGGGGTGGGCCGGATGCAGGGACAAGCCGTGCTTTGCACAAATGGAGCAATAAAATGGGAAAAAAGAAAAGTTTGGTAAGACCGCACCGCGAAATGAAAAAGGTTCAATACACATATTTATTTATTTATTTTATGAACTTAACTAATTCATTCTAAATACATAAAAAAATCATTTATAAGTCTCCACTGTATAGCTAATGATACAGTTGAGTTAAAATTAAACTAAATTACAATTTATAGGTACAACAATGATTTAACTATTACCGAAACGTGCAGGTTTTTGTCAACAACACAAATAACTTAAATGCACCAAATTGAAATGAGTCTATACAATTTTGTATCTAAAATCATTATGAAACTAAGTTTTTATAATTATTTAATAAAAAGCACAAAAGACAACATTATTTTTTATGTTCTCTTTTTATCAATAATCGTAGCCGTAGTTATCGTAGCAATATGGCATTTTAGTGTATTATCAAACTACGGCTACGATTTTTTCGTTGCAATATCGTAGCACACTCCCGTGTATAGAGATCCGATTGGTTTATGTAGCAATGAAATTCTGCTACGATTACTACGGCTACGAGTGTTACTAGAATGTAACTAGGTAATGTGTTTTTTTCAAACCTGGATTAACTGGTAAGTATATTCCAGCAAATGCAATCTTTATAAACATCGTTTTAAGTCATGTCATTATCATCATCTTAACAGCCGCTCGACACCCGCTGCTGGGTATAAGCCTCCCCCAAGGATCTCCATGACGATCAGTCCTGCGCTGCCCGCATCCAGTGGCTTCCCGCGACCTTCACCAGATCGTCGGCGTCGGTCCACCTTGTGGGGCGACCCACGGAGCGTCGTCCGGTGCGCGGTCGCCATTCAAGAACCCTTCCGCCCCAACGGCCATCGGTTCTTCTCGCTATGTGTCCAGCCCACTGCCACTTCGGCTTAGATCATGTATTATCCTACAATTTAATTCTTCTACTAATTTCAGTTTACTTAATCAGAATGTGAGGAGCAAATTGCAAGGAATTCGATTAAGTGGCGTTACAGATCAAGAATCGCACGTCAATTTTGAAGTTTAATTTTAATAAAAAAGGCGGCCTATATTGCAAATACAGTACCCTAAAAGAAGTCCCATCTCGAAACAATACAATGAACACAACGTGTGTATTGCCGTCGGTACTGCCCATTTGTCTTCCTGTCTAATCTTTCATGATGACGACGTTGTTTTGCGATTTACACGCTCCTATTTGCAACGAGTGAATAAGCGTGCCTCTTTTATCTTTCCGTCGTACGCCTACTTTCCTACTCGATTCTTTTTTTCTAGTATCTTTCTTGTTTTTATAGTACATTACGCACTATGTTAGTGAAAAGTTGAAAACGAATGTCATCGCAGGAGTTAATCGCTATAAATTGTGTAGCTTAGCTCGATGCTTGGACGAACATAAGTAATTTAAAATTCAAGTTAATATTCTCAAACTTTAACAGAATTCTTTATAGTTTTATAGTATACAGTATTTATTGCTTCTCGTTAGGTTTGTGAATATTTACTACTTATATTAATTACGTTCTCGTTGTAATTTAATTGTGTTCAATGAGTGATGCAATAATTTGCTTCAGTATTAGTACTTATATAAGTTCCTCTTGATATAGTGTTCGTTTTCATTTTGTTACTCAAAAGGAAATAAGTAATGGGCAGTCAGAAATTCACGGAGATATCAAGTTAGAACTAGAATCATTTAAGCCTCTTGTTATAACGCATGGAGTATAGTACCTATTGCCACTAGCTCCCAAGAAGGTCATAAAATACAAATTCATAAGTTCATTTCTTTTAAAGTTACGTGTTCACTCATGCATTCTTCACAGGCAATTTAATTGTTCTGTCAGAGTGCAGTCTCGTGAGCCACCTGCCCGTATGCACTCGGCTTAACATAAACAAGATAGAGCACGCCTGCCCAACAAGGGCTCTTCACGTCCCTATGCGCTGTTGTGTCTCTATGGTTTAGAAAAAGTCTGCTTTATTTTTGACTAGCTCTTGGTACTTACGATTTTACACACATGCAAACTTGTACGAGTATATTAAAAAAAATTGAAATAATTGATGTGTGGGTCTCCAGCTTCCTCATAGGCTATAGAGAAATTCTAAGCTTGCCATATTTTAAAGCATAATAGCAGCAATCAAACTTCCAGACAAAATAATAGCAGCCACCATAAGTTCGTTACCATGAGTTGTTTTATGTGTGTGAGCTGGCGACACGTGTCTGCAGCTTACACATCCCGTTAAGGCAAACCAGTGAGGTTACGGTTTTAGACTATAGTCAAAAATTTAGAGCCTAATTGCAGCAATAAGATCCAAAAAAACTAACCATCACACTCAAATACTGTTGTAACTACGAGCATAAAACTGTGTGCGAGCTGGAGACACGTGTCACTGGCTTGCACATCTGTATTTTCGTAATTACTAAAGCTACGATTATGTTATATACCTCAAAATTCTCAGCCGAATTGGAGCATTAGGCTCCAAATTTATCAAAGCTTTAACTCGAAAAGTTTTTGAGCTACGAGCCGATATCTATGTGTAAGCTGGTGACACGTGTCTCTGGCTGACACATGCTGAATTGCTGTAACTGTATATGTTAGAGTTTCGTTTTAAAGATCAAATAATACGTTATAATTGCAGCACACACGAGGCATAATTTCAAATCTCTGGGCCTCTTAGTTTCAAAATTATAAGCCAAAAACCGTTTTCCCGCCAAAAAATTCAAAATAATGGCTCGGAAGCGCCTAATCGCGCCGTTGCCGTTCCGTGCGCTACACTATTGCAATCGAATTTGAACCTAAGAGCAAGTATTATTTTGGTTCATTTTAATTTACGCTCTCGATCGTTTTAATTTATGTACTGAGAATTTTAGTCTAGGAGGTAGAAGCCGTCTGATATAACTGGTTACCTAATTTTAAAGAAAAACAAAGTCTATTTATTTAGGAATACTTATTTATATCGCTATGCTTAGTTATTATACATTTTTTTTACACTAATCTCACTTACATTAAAAATTCGAACATTTGTTTGTCTGTCTCTATGTTTGTTACTCTTGCACACCGAAATTTGGCATACAGACAGATATAAATATGGCCTGGACTGGAATCGGGATTAACACAATCAAAAAATAAAAATAATCCTATAAACAGTTATAAACAAAATCACGCCATCTGTTCGCGCACCAAGGAATTATTATTATAGCCGTGTATATATATCAGTGTGCGCGCGCTCTGTTTTATCATTAGCACTAGAGGTTAATATAGCATCTAGCGCCATATTATAGCCCGCTATATTTACATAGCGCACATAGCGCGCTATGTAAGTAGACGCTATGGCGCTATGAATATCGCGCGTGGCAACAAGTAGCATCGTTGGCCGGACGGGTGCGCGGGCATTCATCGCGTGCGCGCTGTTGCTACCGGACGCGTTACGCGCGTTTCTCTCGCAGCACGCTAGGTATGAGTATAATATCGCGCGCGACCTTATATTGTGTTAGTTCGATTAGGACTTTTATGACACAACGAAGTCAATTAGTAAGTATTATGTAAAAGCTATTTAGCTAAGCAAAGTTAGTGAACGCGAGATATGGTAAAACAACCGTATTTCAAACGTCAATAAGGTCAAAATCTCTTGCACCTGTTTTTTTTTTTAACTAGAAAACCTTGTCTAGTGATCACAAGTTAGAAAAATGAGTGCAAGCGATTTTCGACCTTATTGACATTTATCAAAATCACGGTTTTTAATGAAATATCAAAGTTAGTAAACGAGAATACGGCAAAAAATCAAACAAATTTTAAACGTCAATAAGGTCGAAAATCGCTTGCACCTGTTTTTTCTTACTAGAAAACATTGTCTAGTGATCACAAGTTAAAAAAATGAGTGCAAGCGATTTTCGACCTTATTGACATTTATCAAAATCACTGTTTTTAATGAAAGATTAAAGTAAGTTAATGAGAATACGCCAAAAAACCAACCGAATTTCAAATGTCAATAAGGTCGAAAATAGCTTGCACCTGTTTTTCTTAACGATAATTTAAAGACGTGAAATACACATAATTTTATCGACAAAAACACCCACATGTTGGGATCTATCCCCACTCCTGTTGGAATGGCCGCCATTTTAAATTTGACTTTTTATTTTAGTATGCCAAATTTCGGCGTGAAAGAGTAACAAACATACAGACAGACAGACAAAATTTGTATAATACCTAACTAAGCATAGCGATATAAACATTCCTAATTAAATAGACTTTGATTTTCTTTAAAATTAGGTTACCAGTTATATCAGACGGCTTTTACCTCCTAGACTAAAATTCTCAGTACATAAATTAAAACGATCGAGAGCGTAAATTAAAATGAACCAAAATAATACTTGCTCTTAGGTTCAAATTCGATTGCAATAGTGTAGCGCACGGAACGGCAACGGCGCGATTAGGCGCTTCCGAGCCATTATTTTGAATTTTTTGGCGGGAAAACGGTTTTTGGCTTATAATTTTGAAACTAAGAGGCCCAGAGATTTGAAATTATGCCTCGTGTGTGCTGCAATTATAACGTATTATTTGATCTTTAAAACGAAACTCTAACATATACAGTTACAGCAATTCAGCATGTGTCAGCCAGAGACACGTGTCACCAGCTTACACATAGATATCGGCTCGTAGCTCAAAAACTTTTCGAGTTAAAGCTTTGATAAATTTGGAGCCTAATGCTCCAATTTGGCTGAGAATTTTGAGGTATATAACATAATCGTAGCTTAAGTAATTACGAAAATACAGATGTGCAAGCCAGTGACACGTGTCTCCAGCTCGCACACAGTTTTATGCTCGTAGTTACAACAGTATTTGAGTGTGATGGTTAGTTTTTTTGGATCTTATTGCTGCAATTAGGCTCTAAATTTTTGACTATAGTCTAAAACCGTAACCTCACTGGTTTGCCTTAACGGGATGTGTAAGCTGCAGACACGTGTCGCCAGCTCACACACATAAAACAACTCATGGTAACGAACTTATGGTGGCTGCTATTATTTTGTCTGGAAGTTTGATTGCTGCTATTATGCTTTAAAATATGGCAAGCTTAGAATTTCTCTATAGCCTATGAGGAAGCTGGAGACCCACACATAAATAATTGTCGATAAATGAGGGCTTTCCAAAATGACAAAAAGCTGTAGCTCGATAGATGGCGTTGATAAAAATGTATGTCTCAATGTATTTTTTACACGTCTGCCCAAAAAGGAGTGTAAATGTGTTCAGGGTTCATGTATGTTTGTGGGTATGTGAGTTTCTTTATTCCACAATAACTTCTAAATGGCTCAACGGATTTGGATGTATCGTTAGAATTCTTACATCATTCCGAGTGACACTGGCTATATTTTTTTTTAAATGTCAATAATGAATGTACGATGCCGACGCTATTTTTAAATGTGAAAAAAAAATTAGCATCAAATGAAAGGCCTAAATGAGCACATTTCAAAACTATTTAATTTGTCACTAAAATATGTGAAATAAAAATAAATGAATTTAAAAAAATATTAAAAACACGCCAAAACGAACTAAAAAGATAAATAACAAGTGTCATTGCAGTCGGGGGACCTCTCTGATTAAAAATTGTATGTCAGAAAGCGAGCGCTTACTTGCCTCTTTGGTACAGGTTATTACCTACTAGAAATTCCTTCTGGTGGTCACTTACAGCCATCACGGCACTGGTTACCACAACTTTTTTTCTTTGTTCTCTTAGTTTTCCTACCTCCCATTGAATACTAGAGTACAACTTAAAAAAAATAAAAAACCCGCCTGCATAAAAAGACAAGTCAACTGAAAAGATGGAAACAAGATTAAATATTAAAGGCAACATAATAACATGCAGTCGGAAGCATTTCAAATCATTCATAACGTCACTTTTTTATGCATGCCTCCGACTGCATGATATTATGTTGCCTTTAATATTTAATCTTGTTTCCATCTTTTCAGTTGACTTGTCTTTTTATGCAGGCGGGTTTTTTATTTTTTTTTATTTTTTTTTATTTATATATTTTTAGTTATTATATATTACAGTCATGATATACCTTTTTGAAATCCTTATAAGGAGCCCTTTAATTTGACACCCATATTGAAGTATTCTAAAAAAAAATTTTTTTCCACTACGTATAATAGCACCGTACAACCGCCATGTTGATTTTTTTATAACGCCACCTTCATAAGAACACTTGGACTGACAACACAAATCTAACGATATCTTAATCATAGAAATCCGTTCAGCCGTTTGAAAGATATGAGGTAATAAAGAATATTACATACAAACACACAAACAAACTTACAAGATACGCGCGAAAAACATAACCCTCTTGCAGTCGGGTAATTACTTAACTCTCAATTTGGAATTACGCTTTGCAAAAAGTTGAATCAATCTTTAGTATTTACTACAATATTTTGTCAACAAGGGCTCTTAGATCCAGTTACTAATGAAAATTGTACCGATTCGTTCAAAAAGCGAAGTGCAAGCACCAACAAATGAGACGGAACGCAAGATGCCGGTAAATTCAGCTTTGTGCTCGTGCTGACTCGACAAAATCCATTCTCTCCACTCAGTCAGATTTAGGTCGAAGATAACCGTGTTATAATGAACGGGGATATCTGAACTAATTTAAATACACACACAGATATGATAAACAAAGACACCTAGATTCTTAATTTTTATGAGACAAAAAATTGTCTTGGAACTTAGTTTATTGAATTTAATCGTCAGGATTTTACGTATTTGTTAAAATTTTTATGATGACCACAACCTCAATTACCTCAAAATAGTAGGTATATGAAAACTGCCCAAACTCAAATTACTGTGTGATATTTTATTATTAAGTGCTTAACAATATTAAGAATGTTACTCAAGGCTAAGGGTACCTACGCACTATGCGGTTAGCCGAAAATGCGGTCACCTGTACGGTTAACCGCAATAAAAAATATGTACGAAAAAATAGTTTTTATTCGCACTGTGATACGGCTGCCGCCCAACCGCACCGGTCGCTCGGAGCGCTGTGGCCCGGCTGACGGCTAGCCGGTCGCTGTACGCACTACGTGGATGCATTACGGTTTACTAGTTTGCGGTTGCTCGCCATTGAAGGTGCACATATACCTACGCTCGCGACAGATAACATAATTCTCAGCCATGGGTTCCGGCGTAGAACGGTTTGTAATTGAAATTCTCATGTAAATCCAATAAACAGCTGCAACTTCTTCAGCTTCCATCTTGGAAATAGTTCGATGAAACCGCAACGTTATCCTATCCGCACTTTCCGGTTGCGGTTACGGCTAGCCGCTGCCCGGTTAACCGCAACTGCAATCGCATCCTGCGGCCAGCAGGACGGGCAGCCGCAACAAAGCTAACCGGACAGTGCGTATGAGGCCTAAGATGGGCAGCTTTCGAAAATCTCAAGATGAAAGTCTTTGAAGATTAAATAAATTATAGTATATGCAACGTCATTACAGTAGTCAGGGTAAAGTCAAAAGTATCCTGTTGCAATTTGTAAGCCGAGTAGTTCTGAGAAAAGGGTTGCTTATCCCGCTAGCAATTTGAAGACACTTTACCTAATACAAAAAGGGAGAACGATATTTACTGAAGTGAAAATTGTTCAAAGCGTAACTAAAGAATTAAATTAGAACAATGTTTTTAAAAAATTTAGTACCATGTCATACTAATTTAGTACCATGTATTTCTAAAGATGGGTTACCTACTTAACAAGTACAATGAAATGCAAAAAGTTGAGTGCAAAATTGTATTTTTTGTTTAGCCTATTATTTCTGATGTCAACAGTACGCTGCTGACTACCAAAATAGCAATGTTCATGCAAAAATCATAATGATTAATGATTAAACGAACTTACCTGTAAGTGAAGTTCTATCATAATTATACGAAGGATTCGTCCGAAGATATTAGTATATTAACACATGTAGTACCGCTTGCGTACGTATCACCACTTAGCACGTTATTTTAAAGTAATAACCTAAAAAACCTAAAAAGAAAAGGTTTTCGACTTAAAATTGACATATATTTTGACATTTCCGGTCCAAGTTAGCCCCGTCACTACTACACGCCAACCACTTCATATCGTTTAAAGTCCAAATCCTATGATATTTCCTCATTTTCTTCAGTGGGTAAACAGTTATTGTAATTTACAATAATGTGTAGGGAGGGTGGGACTCTATACTAATATCTTCGGACGAATCCTTCGTATAATTATGATAGAACTTCACTTACAGGTAAGTTCGTTTAATCATTAATTATACTTCAGATTCGTCCTCGATATTAGTATATTAACACATGTAGATGTTTAAAGCATTATAATAAGAAAATGGAAATATCATTTCTTGCGTATTTGTCTTTTTAAAAAAGAAAATAATACCATTTAACATATTTCTGAACATTTTACATGATTACATGTACTAAAAACGGTACCAATATCGATGGCTGGTACAAAAAAATATATATATATATATATAAATAT
This sequence comes from Agriphila tristella, assembly GCA_928269145.1. Lineage (NCBI taxonomy): Eukaryota > Metazoa > Arthropoda > Insecta > Lepidoptera > Crambidae > Agriphila > Agriphila tristella. The sequence goes on along the minus strand of OV743436.1, from coordinate 18,957,983 downwards.
ACAAGGTTGGTTTAGAAAACTCAGTTTGATTATTGATGATAATATGTTTTAATATTTTGCAAATATAGTGGAGTCATTGACTATCTCGCCGTGTTACCTGGAACATCTATAGTAACATTTTTTGTTAGGGCTATAAAGGTATCGGCGTACGTCGAGTGCTAAAACTGGTTGGACGCGAGTCTAATCCATTATCATTAAATGTTTCATTTCAGCAATCTATTACTTACATTACATATAGAATTTAATTTCTTTCTAAATAAAATGTGATTATGAACTGTTTATTATACTTAATATAAATATGTATAATACATTCTTGAATATATATATATATTTTTTTTTTGTTGTATTGTTTGCATTCTTTGTGCAATAGACAAGGTAATCAAAGTTAAACTTTTAAGATAAAAATGTTGAAAAATGAATAAAATTGGAAAATATTTAATAAAATGTATTAAGTTATCTAAGATATCCATTGTATTTGAACAATGAAGTCTACGCAATTGAGATAAGCTCATTTTGTCCATTCAATAATAAACGCAATATTACGTAAAGGTTATCGCACATTTAGGCGGGTCGCATCGGGGCGGGCCGCATCGCAAAAATCCGCTTGAATCGCTCGCATACATTTTATATGAACTATCGCACACTATGCCGGGGCGGAGCGGGCCGCATAATCCGTCGCGCATTTTGTTGCGATGCGATGCGGCCCGCCCCGCCCCGCTGCGCCCCGCCTCAGTGTGCTATAGCAAGCGGATTTATCGATCGGGAATCATTTGAAAATACCCCAAAACTTTTTTGGTCATATAAAAGATTGGGAAAAAGATAATAGATATCCTTTATAATTTTGTTAAAATACCCTTAATTAAAACTCCTTACTTGTTTTTTTTCCTTTAGAAATAAAAAAATACTTATGAATATTTTTCAATATTATTATGGCACATAACAATGAAAGTATCCTCTGCACTGACGTCCTTGTATAATGGACGTCAGTGATCCTCTGCATCACTATATTTTTTGTCATAAATTTATTAGAAGCAAGTGCCACACTTGCCATAGAAAAATTACTTAACTTGTATACGATTAAATTAAACATGGTCTTAAAATAAAGCCATTATTTTCCTTTTTTTGAAATTAAAAAACGCAGTGTTTATTTGACTTCTGATTTGGCATTGATCTGTCATTTGGTTGACAGATACCACAGCCAGAAATAAAAAACCGGCCAAGTGCGTGTCGGGCCACGTGCAGTAGGGTTCCGTAGTTACCATATACCATACCTTATTTAATACCACTATAATTTTTCATCTGCAAAAATAACTTTGTTTTTCATAGTGTTTGTATAAATGACAAAACATATATTTGCGGTTTTGGAAACTTTGCTGTATATCTCTAAAACTACTAAATATATATCTCATTGAAACCAATTTTCGTTAAAAGTGTTTATTAAGTTCTACAGCATATTTTATTTTTTATTTTTCACTCTCTTATTTTAAAAGTTAGAGGGGGGAGACACACATTTGACCACTTTTGAAGTGTATATCGACTGTGGAAAGGTAAAAATGCTAAAACGCCAAAATGCTAGTTGTGGGAAATGAGGATTTAAGTTTCATTTTTTCGAAAAAAAACATAACAACTTTTTTGTTATTAACGTGAGCAAATTCATGTATATGAAAGACCATATTATTTATTTTTTCCTCAAATTTAGGAAATATTAATTGGTTTTTAATACTATTATATCGCGAAATACTTGTCGTTTAAGCAAAAATACTTAATTTTTTGATAAAATCACTGTCAGGAAAAAAATACTTATGTCCACAATATTGTAAGAACCCAGTCAGTGAAAACTGCTTATAAGTCGCAATGATCTTTTTTAGGGCAATGACAAAATGCTTAGTGACCTTAAGTTTAACAGATGCACTGAAGAAAAATTTACTAAATTACCCATGTTATAATAAAAAAATACTTTGAGGCGATGACTTACCCGAACCCTTTAAGGAAAATTACTTAAATGCACCAATGCTGTAGAATAAATGCAAACAAGTATTTATTTAAATAAATAATATTTATAATTTATTATAAAAATTGCTTAAGCGCCAACCGTTCTTACTTCATAAACCAATGATGTTTTGCTAAAGCGCCAAACCATTGCAGTCTATCATCATTATCATCATCAGCCTATCATCGTCCACTGCTGAACATTGGCCTCTCCGAGTGCACGCCACTGAGCACGATCTGCGGCTATACTCATCCAGTTTATGCCAGCCACCTTGCGAAGATCGTCGCTCTACCTTGTCTGAGGGCATCCCACACTAAGTTTGCCCATTCGGGGTCTCCACTCAAGAACTCGTCTGCCCCAGCGGCCATCGGTTCTACGGCTAATATGGCCGGCCCACTGCCACTTCAGCTTGCTAATCCGGTGGGCTATGTCGATGACTTTAGTTCTCTGTCGGATCACCTCGTTTCGGATCCTATCTCTCAGAGAAACTCCGAGCCTAGCCGTCAGCATTGCAGTCTATAAAATGATTAAATTACTAAATCACCATTACTTTTCAAATTTGAAAAAACGAAAATTGCTTAAGTGGTAGAAATGAAATAAAGGTGGACCGGATAATAATTCTTATGCTACATTTGTTACAAAAATAATAAAAATACGTCGCTTTAGTCGTATTGACAGCGTAGATTTGAGAAAAACATCGAATTTTAGAAATGCTAAAGCCCCAAAAAAGTGCTCCGATTGCTTTGAAACCTAGACAGATCGACGCAGAAAAAAAAGCCCTATCCAATGATATATATAACTCATAATGGCCAAAGTGGTGCTTTAGCATTTTTTCCTTTCCACAGTCGATATCTTTCAGACGGTTGACTTTGAGAAAAAATGGTTTAAGGAACCTCAATGTCATTTTAAAGACCTATCTATAGACACCCCGCACGTATAGGTTTGATGAAAACACATACAGAATACCTACCTACCAAGTTTCAACTGTGGAATCCTAATACTTTTAGAATAAAGTGGCTGTGTGTGACATACGGACGGACAGACAGACAGACATGACGATTCTATAAAGGCTCCGTTTTTTGCCATAAGGCTACGGAACCCTAAAAAGTACAGCAGATTATGAATCACAGATTAAAGATTTTAAAAGGTATACAACTTAAGCATAAAAGACCGGGGGCCCTACCGCCCAATTCAAAGCTTTAGCCAGAGCGATAGCTAGACTATATCCATCCTTGTCATATCATAACACGATGACAAGGACGGACTTTTACTCTGGCTTTGGTTGATGACGTCAGTGCACTGTCCGTCCTTGTCCTTGTGTTATGATATGACAAGGATGGATATAGTCTAGCTATCGCTCTGGCTAAAGCTTTGAGTTGGGCGGTAGGGCTACGGGTCTCTCTTGTCTAACATTGTTTTTGTAAGAGTAAAGTTAACACAAGATTTAACCTATTTAAGAGATACCGTAGGAAAATCTATACCTTAATAATTACCCTGCCGGATATTTTTTTACCCTAAATCTAGGGTAAATTACCCTAAGCTGGCACCACTGTACTCAAAATCCGTCGATGCGATGCGGCCCGGCCCGTCACAGTGTGCTATAGGAGCATTTTGCGATGCGCTGCGGCCCGGCCCGCCCCGTTGCGACCCGCCTAAATGTGCGTTAACCTTAATACTGAAAATTGTGTTACTTATACACTTTTGTAAAAAAAAAAAAGTGTGTTTATTTTGTCTATATTATTATTTGTTAAATAATCGAACCATTTCTGTTACCAAACTCTATACTTCCTGATAGTATTAACAGACAGCAGCTTCAATAATATCATAAATAATATACCTGTAAAATAATACCACCTTGATAATGTTGTTAGTACCAATTTATTTGTGCGATTAATTTCCGTCCCTGAAATTAAAAGTTTTGGGATGTTAATACTTTATATTAGAATAAGATAAACGAAGAAGTAGCTTACATGTGAATAAAAAGTGCCCAACCAAGGCTCAAGATTGTGACAATCATGATGGCACAATCGTTATACCTCTAGTTTCAGAAACTGGTGGAAAAGAATTAAAATAATATGTAGTTTAGTGTCAGAATAGTCTTTGTACAATACTAAACCAAAAAAAGCATTGTGAATGCTAAAATCACAAATTAGAAAATAAATGTTTTTGGAATCAAATGCTAGAAATAGAGAAAAATCTACTACATATTATTTCCACTGCTTAATTCGACTTGCATTGCATTCGAATTTACTCAATCTCAATCTGGAAAAAAAAAAAAATACAAAACTAGTGATTAGATTTTGAATTTATGAATTGAATAATTTCTATTTAGCATCAGAATAATAATATCTAGAATAATTAACATCTCGCACTAAATACAATAAAAAAATTGCAATGAAAGCATAATGAGCTGCATGTTCTAGATAATTGATATGCAAATATTTTGCAATTTGTGATTCCTGATGTGACCACTAGTGTCTCCTTGTCCACCCCATTGTTAAAAGGCCCAAAAGAAAATATGTCTACAATTATGTCGTCTCTAATTAGACTTAATTCCTTTTAAGTATCGATGACATTCAACTAAGTGATTTTTGCAGTTTTGTGAACGTTTGTCTTGTAAAGACCATAATTGATAATACATCTGTAATATAATGTAAAATTGCGACGGTAGCTGCATAAAAAAAAAAAAACATTGTATATAAAAAGATGAACTTCATTCCTTAAAAAATGTTCTGAGACCCTTATAAATAGTAAATACTGTCCAATAACAGGGAAATCATGCTGTTTAAAAGACGTTATAGCCGGCGGCGGTAATTTTGTAATAAAAATATGGGCACTACAATGCCCAAGAGTTAATATTTTAAATTTGTATATTTCTATCACTTTCCTTATCAATATTAAAACCTTAAAGGTGATGAGTTGTCTAGGCTGTGATTTTAAAAACAATAAGCATTTTTATAATTGCGATATTGCCATTTTTACGTACAGAGTACGTATACGTTTAGAGTACCTATTTTTTTTTTTTAAAAGCTAAGTTAAATTTTAAACAGTTCCTAACTAAACCTGATATGACAACCAGTTTTTTTTTTTTTTTTTTTTTTTTTTTTTTTCACTTTGAACACCTTCTGTTGAACTTTCAACAAAATGTAACAAAAGTATCATTTGTTTGTACGTATCATAACTGTTATGCATTCTGCTCGAATTTTAGTCATATTAATGGTAGACTATAATATCTCTAGAGAAGTACAAAGTGAATCATTAAACAGATACATTTATATAATAGAAAAAATACAATAATAATCTAGGTGACCTGCGTAGTGCGGCTAAATGGTACTTCCACACATAGACGATTACTGGCGCAAACGATTGAGTGGACTTTTGCGTCTGTAGGTGGTGACCACTGCCTGTATTCACTGAATACAGACAAATTCCATACCAGCCCGCACCCCCACTTACATTATCCTAATGAGTGTTCTTACCCCACGTACGATGATCGAAGGCGAAAATTGATGATACATCATCGCTAACTATTTGGATGGGCCGTAATGCCCGTCTGCGAGTCTGCTGTGTCTGACGAAACAAATCGTTGATGGGGCTTTCTCGCCGCGTCTTGCTGTAAGCCGTCGTTTGCCGTCGGAGATGAAGCATGTGGCCTGCCTACATCTTTTGTTTGTCGTTTTTCAGGGAAATAAATATATAAATCAGTTTTGAAAATGTTTTATTGAGTACTGCGCCCGATTTACTTACAGTTTTTTCGTTGATGCATATCGTTCACATCAGGCCTGTGGCCAATGCATCATTCATATTCGACTGAACTCTCAGTGGCTTTTTAAGTGATCAGTCTCAGGTACACTAGAGTTGATCGTGTACGGTATAATTAAACGTCGTAATGCCCGACATAATGTAAAAAATGCGAAATACTGTCACAAAAAAGGTGTATAGTTTTGTATTGGAAAGCTGCCTAAAACTTTACTGATACTTGTAGCTAATAATTTTTTCACATTAGAAACATTATTTTGTACACACTCACACAAATTAAATTTGAAAAGTAATGGAGATAATTTGTACAAGGGCATAGCTTAGAAAGAAACATACTAAATAGTGTACCCGTCCGGCTAAGCACAAAAGGAACTAGATGATCACGGCCTATGAAAGAGACTAAAACCTAAGTGGAACCCTAATAACCTACAGGACAGGAAGACAATCAAAATCCGCTTACTACTTACCGTTGATTATAACTAAACTATTGGAACCTAGTTTTACTGGAATAAATAACCTCCAAAATACAATTTACTAAATTAACTTTATTCAACCCTAACTAACCTACAAAGAACCTTACTAACAAGCCTTGTGTGATCTGAGAGGACCTGTGAATGTCTAATGGAGGAACCCTGGATGTGATAAGTAGTGAACCCAAATTCTTTTAAAAGTGTGATTAGTATTGATTTTCATTTTCCAATAGAAGTATTCGCTTTCATTACTAGGTCTTAATTATTCCCGCTATTACATTTATTTCTAAAAGAAAATACCACTAAATGAAAGATATTGCTCTATTGATATCACCAGAGAAATAAAAATTAAGTCTGTATTTTTCCTAAGTGAGTTTACTTTAGTTTCATATTAATTCTTAATATTTGTCATACTGCCAAGGGAAACCCCATAGCTCTTTAGTGTCAAAAATGGGAATACTATAAATAGAGAGGAAAGCGTTCCCAACTACGTTCCGTTGATGAAGTAAGTATGAGTGAAATAAACCTACGTTGATAGGAAATGATCAAAGTGAATTTATGAGTTAAATGGAGTATTGTTATAAGGTAAAAGGGGGTATGTTCAACCATAATAGACTGTAAGGTAAAAATAGGTAAGTCGGGTTATAGAGAAAAGTTAAATTTGGATAATTTTCTTCCGCTGCCAAGTGTCAAATTATAGGTCATGTATGACGTTATCCTAAATAATGTAAATTATCTATTGTCAACTTAATTCATTAAGATAAGAGAGATAATTGGAGATAAGTTAAGAAGTTATAGTCGCCTGAGATCAAAGTATAATAAAACCCTCAACGCTTTTAAATAAGGATTCTTTTACTTTCTTAAGTTATTGTACAAGTAGTGAATATGCAATTGTGGTGTTGCCAGCTATGGTACAAAGCACCGCCCCGCTTTATACAATGGATCTCGACACCGGAATTGGGAAATCCTCTTCTGGCCAGCCATATTTTTTTTCATGATAAATTTACTTAGTAAGTTTATTATATTAAGATATTTGGTCTTTGTCAGTCTGTTTCTACAAAAGAGGACGGAGCAAAATGCTCCCAAGCGAACTATCAGTTTTCACAATGAAGAATTCTCCTTCAATTGTGATGGCTGAATTACAATTTTTTTCTTTAATAATTAATTCTTGTATGATTGTTTAACATTATAACAGATGGACACAACATTACTATCCATTTACTTGGGACACTGATAGTTCTCATATTCTGAAGGAAAGACAATTCTAAACAAGGTAATAAAGCTCTATGAAGGATTTTTCACACCTTAATCTCGGCTAGATTATAAATATACAACCATAAACCGAATTGACTTCAGTTCATTTCATTTAAAGTTAAAGGCGATATTTCAATTAAGTGTTGAGTAGACTAGGCAATATTTGATATCAATAAAATTCTATTTCTTTCATCCTCAAATTGAGTTGGTTGAACCTAGTTGTAATATTTGAACTCAGATAATATGTTGAACTTATTATTTGTGAATTTAATGTATTCACTAAATAATATAATATTTTCATAGTAGGTAGATACTTTTCAAAGTATTATCTCACTGTTAGTCATAACCTTCATTCTGTTAATTTGGAAGGTTCACTCAAACTATGATCTAGTGTTCCACAAACTGTGATTCAACATTAGTCTAATGGTAACACGGGATTATTCCATACGCCCAGATCTTGTTTTAGTATTCCTCCCACAATCACCAAAACGGATTATCTCAACTGTAATCGACCATTTGAAAACCAGGCTCAATTCAACCAATCCAATTCAAAGACGAATAATTATTCTTTATTTATGATTCAACTTTCACTATTAAATCATTATCCAATGTTAACAGAAGAATTTGTCTAGCTCTAATTAATAGTAAATCAAACTGTAGGTACTACTGAAGCTTGCAAAGTCTACTCAATTGAGCACATTATAATGATTATTCACAACACTGTGTCAAAGCATTAATAGATCTTTGTTAAGGCGCCTACTATGGAAGATTGATACTTTTCCTTCGGATCGGTCAACTTGTGGGTACTTACTGAAGCTTGCAAAGTCTACTCAATTGAGCACATTATAATAATTATTCACAACACTGAGTCATAGCATTAATAGATCTTTGTTAAGGCGCCTACTATGGAAGATTGATACTTTCCCTTCGGATTCTACCCAGTAGTTTCACATAACCTTTCGTTCACTATATTTAACACTTCCGCGCTTCCTAGATTCCGTTCCTAAATCATCCTACCTCATCACATCCTAGTCAAGTTCCTATGTACCACTGAATGACCTGCGGCCGCCATCTTGTTGGTACCATTCTCGACACCGCCTGCCTATGTTTCGCTTCGACAGCCATTTTGTCGTACACCAACCTATTTTCGGCCTGCCTAAATCCGATACACTACGAAGTGACCTACCTCTCCTTCGCCTATATAAGAGTTCCTAGCTTATCTAACGTTACTGCTGTTACCTTGCTGACAGCTCGACCTTCTTGAGAACGTCCAATCTTTTACCAGCATCCAAGTTTCCCTCCCGCCTTGAGATGCAAACCTAACCTACTGTTCCTACGCGCCTAACAATGAATTTATAAACCTAATGAGTTTACCTGCCTACCAGCGACTAAATTTAGATTTCCTATGCAATATTTGTGATGCTTACCCCATCACCGAAGCCCTGAATCTGTACAGCGTGAGCAAGCATGACTCGCCTATCTCTCTCCTAGCAGCTTGTACGTGGCCAAATTTGATTGGGAGGGAACAAATAGGCACCTACAGCGGAATAAGTATACCGAATCCTCGGGACACCAACGCTAGCACGGAATTAGATTCTCAACTCCTTTCGGACCGTCGGATTGCTAGAGATGGGACACATTCGGTACACTTATGTGACTAGCTAGGCAATCTAGAAATTTTGATGCCCGTCTGATACGCCACATACCAGACTAATTTACCTAACCCCTTGAGGATTGACCGAACGCCCCTTAGAGACACAAATCTAATGATATTTATTCAAAATCAAACCCCCCCTTTATCATTTCCCAACTGCTTATATAAATTTCAAACAAATTTAATTCGGAACATTCTTAGATTTATTGGGAAATTTACTTTACTTTATGAAAATTCGCAAACAAAATCTACCTACTTTAATTTCAAGCTTACTTATACCATATAAGCCCTAATTAAAGCGTATATGCAAGAGACTCGCACCCGGTTGCGGACCTATACGTCAAAACCTCAATTAAACACTTTCTTCCTGACTTCTTGCTGTTTTCTTGCGTTATAAAAATACTACTTGTTCGAAGCTATCTTACAAAGAGGGTATCGACGGCTTCTACCGAGGTTCCACTTGATGCTACGTCGACGACGGGGAAAAGTAAAGAGAGCGATTTCCCTCGAGCCACGTCTTTTATACCCCCCCAAAATCATTCACTCACTCCAGGAACCTCACCCCACACGATCTAAGCATCTTTTTTTTCTACCTTCATTTCCCTACTTTACATAAATTGTTCCTAAAATTTTCCCTTCTCCTTCAAAAACGGGGAGAATTCAGTTTTGTCTTACTCAACTTGTAAATATAATATTTAAGTTACTAATCTTACAAAATGAACCCCTATACTAATCAATAATTTCAACGTACAATTCAACTAACTAATGACCTCCTATGTTCAAGATTCTCTATACTCAAGCGCACAATGACGCTCCATTTTTAACCAAATTAAAATTAATCTGTTACCTAAATATTTCTCTATACTGACATTTCAGCTACATTTGATTTAAGCAATTCATACAATTGTATGAAATAACGTTTCAATCATAAATAAATCAACAAGTTTTCCCCCTTACATCAGTTCTAACAAAATTAACGACTTTGAATAATATTCAGCGTATTTATCCAGAATCATATGAAATTATTGTATTAACTCTGATCAATACGAATCTTATATTCACAACAAATCGAACCCCCCATATGCTACAATTAGAATCCAACCTTTTCAATCTTTTTATCTCGCCTTCCCCAAAATATCATAACCTCTAGAATCAATTCGCTAGAATACGTATTACAACATTTTCCATTAAGTATTCGGTCCAATTAAACCTAAAATTTCCGATCAATTTAGCATCACAATGTTGGTACTTTAAAAACCCTAACTGGCAACACTCATCCGACTACTTTTACATTTTCTAAATGCCTACCCTCATTTGAGTTATAAACCTGCAGCATAAAATCCCGCTTTCGAAGAAACTTCATATCAATCTTTCTTCGTACAACACCCAACGACAAGACAAACTTTATTAGGCTCCATCCACATTTTCCCATGAAATACTTTCTTATTACACCTTCAATAACTATTGTTTATGTTTTTTAATAATATTTCTAGATTTATCCTTACAATATTCCTATTAATTAATTATCTCCCTTTTATTTCACAATTCGAGTTTTCAATTTACCACTAAACTGTCAACTAAACTCCGCCCAGAATAAAACATAGTTTCACTTCTTTTTCCTTCTCTCTGTATTATCTCTGTACGTCAAACCATATTATAAAATCAAATTAAACTTCGATTTTAATTTCAAATCTCCAATTCAACTGTGTCATGAAGCAAAGGCATGGTATAACAAAATACCCTAATTTAAACAAATACCGCCTACGATTAACAAAATGTACTAAATCCGCTACAAAATTCTCCAAGCCAACTAAACTTGCATTTATCCCCCAAATCTAACTAATGTCTAATATTTCCTAAAACAAAATTTAAATTTACAACTATGATTTGGCAAAGAATATGGGACTTGCCTTGCGACCCTCAGTTACCATTTGGCAATCGATTTCTCATCGATTGATCCACTGGGATGACCTACTATATTTAATTTCGTTCTTTAGCTAAAACACATCACGTGGTGTGACACTACTGACAACTTACAGAAATAATTAACACCGAATTCAATCCTTTTTTAAGTAATCTTCTAAAATAAACTATTATAATGATATTCGAGAGACTCTAATAAAATTTGATAAATAAACAATAATAAATATAAATAAATTTTAGGCCTATTAGCGTCGTTACTTAGACAGAGACTAATATTTGAATTTTAGCGCCGTGAAAGATTAAAAGAACTTCCGACATTATTGCTAACTCAAAACCTGAACTACTCTTTATTATAATAACTTGTTCGATAGTTAAATAATATTATGCTCAGTATGAAACAAAATTCGAAAAATATTTGAGACAAAATAACATGTTCAGTTTTGAACCGTTACAGCTCGACCCCAAAATCCTGCACAGGTGACAAGACTACGTATTGGATCCGGAGTAGGATTTTCCTTCTCAATTCTCAAATATTTATTCCGCCTCTACTCTTATTCCTCAATTTTTACTCATACATCCCTTTTGTATAAAAAAAACCTTCCCCTTAATAACCCTAACCTTTATTATTTCTCCAAGATCAAAGAATTGTTGGGTGAACCCTAATGTAAATGAGATTTAGATTGTAGACTGTATTTAAACCAAGACAATATTGAAAAGTTATCAAGCGAGTTTTAAGTTTTATGTGACTTTTGCCAATTCCGTCTTATGCATATTCAACACCAGAGTCGTACAAAATCACGGTAAGGTGTGGGTTGTGAATCCACAGCTCCTAGTAAGCCTACATGGACAAATAAGTCTTTTTCTAACCTTATGAAAAAGTCTGCGTATGACGCTACATATTTGTGCATTGTACCCTTCCACAATCAAGTATTACTCCTTTCTTGCCAACAGGGCCTACTCCGTCGGTTCGAAGTGAGCCTATACAATGACCCTATATTTCCAAAAGCTTACTTAAGACTCTAGAACAACCCTAATATCGCCTTGGAGAGTGTGCAGTTGTCGAGTTCAATTCATAGCTCTTAGCTTCTTGTGTAGTACGAATTTCGGACAGTTGTTCACACCAGGACAATCACAAACATCAACAGTGTTCGTTTTTCTCATTTTTTTTTCTCTATCCTAACACCAAAAGTCCTACTGTACAAAATTCAAGTTGTCAACTCTAGAACGCCAGTCCGGCCGCAAGCACAAACGAAGCGCTAAAGCAGTGTGATGGTCTTATCTCTTGAATCAATAATAAAGCTTGCATTCAGGTTTCACATATGTTATAATCCAAAGCCCTCCATATAGAATCTAAATTTAGCATCTACTCTTAATTCACACTAACTCTCATTCTAATCAACCTTTAAAATTAATATTCCAATCATACTCATAACCTATATTAGATTCTCATTCTATTCATCTGTTCTTATTACGCTGCATTCACTGTCTTCATTCACTAGCCTAAATTCACGCCACCTAAGATTATATCATAACTACACCCTGAATGCAAATATAAATAACTAAATTGTATAGAGATTAATTATACCGTGTTAGACTCAATACGCTGACTGTCACTCGATGAAATTATATGTAACATTTGCAATAATGTATTATCTCAAACACTTTACGAAAGAGAAAAGAGAGAGAGAAAAAAAAAAATCTTATATCACGCATTTAATACACTACGCTTTACACTCCTCCCACATTAAACAAGGTGTTCTCTATCAAAACGCATTTCAAACTTACGTTAACGTAAAACTTTAAACTACCCCTTTATATATGAACTTATTTCATGTAACTGACTCATTATCAATTTTAATTATGGTGTATTTAACTGTATATGCCTTTTCCTCTTCATAACCCTGCCTAAACACAGTCGGACCTCCTGCCAACTACCTAGATCTATATCATCTTAACGACTGCCTAGACCTGTATTTAATCAAAAAAAAATTCCCCCCCGGAAAAAAGAAAAGCCACCAACACACCCCTCTATCTGACCTTACAATTTCAACCAACTCGAACAACAAAATATGTTTTAATTAACTTGGATAATTAACTAATTTTTGTCCAACCCGTAACGTACCAAGTGAATAACACTCCATCAGAGAAATATATATTTTTTTTAATTAGACTTTGACCTCTCTTTTTTTTTTTTTTGCATCAGACTAACAATCGAGTTGTTAAAATTTTGTAAGCTCAGACAGGCTTTTCCCTTGCCCAACAGACTCTATACAAAGTTACCCCTTTTACCATTTATTAATCAACTTAAGAAAAAAAACACAATTGATATTTGATACTTATACAACATACTAACTATTATTTACAAAGCTTATTTATAATACCTAGACAAATGTATAGTGTTAAACCTTCCTCGTACCTTGCCAGACTTAGGGTCTACAAGTAAATACACATTCTTAAACGGATTAGCGCCAACCACATACGGACCCTCATACAATGGTTCGAACTTTTTCGTAATTTTTAATTTAGCATCAGACTTATTTAATTTCCTTATCTTAACCAAATCACCTATTTGATATTGAATGATACGATATTTCTCATTAAATTTGTTCTGTCGTAATTGCCCTGCCTTCCTTAAATTCTCACGAGCTTTCTCCCTAATTTCGTCTACAGGTAGAGATACCACACCATTCGGCAAATTGTCATCAAAAGATAGTCTCGTAGGTTCACTATATAAAATCTCACAGGGAGTAAAACCCGTACTTTCATGGTAAGTGTTATTATATAGAACTTCTAATTTGGGCAATATATCAACCCAACCTTTATGATTTGTCCTACAATAAGTTCGGAATAATCGTCCTAACTCCTTATTTACTCTTTCCGTAGTATTAGGCCTAGGATTTCTAACTGTGGTATAAATGACTCTCACCCCTTCTTCTTTCATAACTTCCTTCCACATCCTACTAGCAAATTGCGACCCATTATCCGTCATTATAGCTCTGGGTTTGATTATGCGAAAGAATTTTCTCACCTTAGTTAGTACCGAAATTGCAGTTGCTTTTCTAAGATCATAAAATTTCACAAACTTACTAAAGGAGTCTTGCACAACCAAAATATAATTCATACCAAACTTCCCCGACGGAAGTGGACCATACAAATCTGCCATAACGATATCTCCTACATTCTCAGTTATGATTGAGCGACAAGGACCTACATACTTGGCTGTATCGCTCTTAGTTATCTGACAATCGTGACACCCCTTTAATAGACGTTTGACCTGTTTAGTTAATCCTTTCCAAAAAAATCTATCCCTAATGTACTTAATGATTTTGTAGGCCCCTTGATGTCCCATTTCGAAATGTACCTGCCAAATAACTTCCTCTCTAATTGATTCCGGTAAGAATAACACCTTTCTACTTCCCTCGCCAGGTAAATAATATAATATTCCATCACCTAATACACACCTTTTAGAAATTTGACTTACTCTACCATTTATTCCAACCCCACTGATTAAAATTCTAATTATTTCTCCTATCTCCACATCTTCCCGTTGTAGTCTAGCTAAATCCTTTAATTTTTCAAGTAACTCTTTATTAATTTCTCTCTCAGTGTAAAATATTCTAGGTGAATTAGTTTTATCCTCCTGTAACAAATCCCCTTCTGGTTGATATCTTGATAACACATCAGCTACTACATTATCTCTACCTTTTACATGTTGAACTACATATTGAAACTGTTCTAAATAATTTATCCATCTAGTTACTCGCGCATTGTATAATTTACTATTCTTTACAAATGTTAATGCTTTATGGTCCGTTCGTATTATTACTTTAACCCCTCTTAAATAAGTCTCAAATTTTTCCAAACAACAAATTATCGAATAGAGTTCTTGTTCAGTAACTGTCCAATTTAGCTGTGCTCCTCTTAGTAATTTACTATGAAACCCTAAAATTTTTATCTCCCCTTGATTATCCTTTTGATACAAAAACCCCGCTAGCCCTATTCCCGAACTATCTGTCTGTAAATAATACGGCTTAGTAAAATCTGGATGATTCAATTCGACAGTGTTAATAAAGAGTTTATTTTATCAAAGGCTTCCTGCTCCGATTCTCCCCATTTCCATTTCTTTTCCTTTTTTAGAAGTTCACATAAAGGTCCCGTATGAAAACTATAATTAGGTATAAATTTGCGATAAAAATTACAAAGTCCTAAAAATGCCCTCACCTGTTTCAACTTTTTTGGTGTAGGAAATAATTGAATTGCCCTAACCTTTTCGGGATTTGTACGAATTCCGTCAGTTGAAATAATATAGCCTAGCATCTTTACTTCAGTACTCAAAAATTCACACTTTTCTAGATTACAAGTTAACCCTGCCTTTGATAATTTCCCTAATACTATATCTATGTGTTCTAAATGCTGAGATAGTGTTCCCGTAGTTATGATCGCTAAATCGTCAAGATAGTTTATACAGAAATCTCTAACCTCGTGACCTAGTATAATATCAAGTCCGCGCGAAAATGAACCGACTGATGTCTTCAAACCCTGAGGTAGAACATTATAAACATAGGATTTTCCGTTAAATGAAAACCCCGTATACTTTTTACTAGCTTCCGTTAGAGGGACTTGGTAATATGCATTTTTCAGGTCTACAATACTAATGAACTTTGCCCCATGAAAAGAGTTTAGAACGTCTAACTGTAATGGCGGTTTTTCGGTCTCAGCTATCATATATTTATTTATCTCTCTAGCATCTAATAATACACGGATCGACCCGTCTCTTTTTAACGTAAAAGTCAATGGGCTACAATACGGCGTGGTTGAGCGACTAATGATCCCTTGCTCTTCCATCTCCATTAATTTAGCCTCTACCTTATCCCTATACGCATACGGTATTGGATACGTTCTCTTTACTATGGGAGTATGCGGCTCCATGGCAATAACATGTTCATAGCAATTTGCCCTACCTAATCTAGAGGTAAATAAACTCCTATGCTTCATTAGAACTTCCTCTAAAGCTTTCTGTTTATCTTTATCTAATTTTGACTTTTGTAACATACCCCTAATATTCTCATCCACATTCTCTTCATCTAACATGCTCACATCAAAATCTGTTGGTGATTTACAATTACTAAGAACAGTATTCCCCTTAAAGAATTTAAACAACCTCTTTTCCTCTCCTATAATTATTTCAACCCCTTCTTCTTCTCTATTAAGTTTTATCGACGCTTGATTCTCTTTCATCCAATCAAAACCCAATATCAAATTAGCACTAAGACCCGGTACAATCAAAACAGTTATATCTCGCTCAAAAGGTCCGATTCCCAAGGTAACTAAAGCTATTTTCTTTATCTCTACACTCTTTTGTCCTACAGCAGTTTTAATTAGAAACGATTTAATAGGCATAACGGGTATCGATGGTCGTCTTTCTACTAAACTATTCCAAAACTCCTCCGAAATACATGTTATATCACTACCTGTATCCAATAAAGCTACAATATTTTCGTCAAAAATTTGTACTAATAACTCTGATTTGAATACCTGTGTATCTGTTTTATTCGTGGATTCTTCATCAAAAACCGCATTTAGTTCATTATTAGAGTCGATCAAAAGTTGTTCTACCTTTAACTTTAACAACTCTACTATTTGGCTAGGAATATCTTGAACTATCCCCTCTATTTCGCTATACCCTAACCTTATTCTAGTATAATTATCCTTAAGATCTAAACCTATTGGTATCCTAACACCGGTTTTATTTCTTCCTAACGATTCACCTGGACACCAATTCATCCTAACCATCATATTATAATTTGGGTCCCCTGTGGCTGAAGCTGATCCGAGGACTAAAGACTCAACTTCCACTAGTTTAACATTTCACTATCTACTACATTTGAATTATCATTTAAATTAATTGCTTGTACTTCAGCCTCCTTCGGTCTCTGCCACTGCCTATAATTCTGTTGGTATCCCCTTTTCTTCTTCTCCCATTCTTTAAAATTCTTAGACGTAGATGTGCCCGGTACTTCCTGCTTCTGGATATTGTCCATACTCCTTAGAAATTCGGCCGCTTCTATTATGGTTTCTATTTTATTCGTCACAAATACTTGTTGGATGAATTTTGGGTAATGTCGTATAATATCGCCAATCAATTGTTTTTCCGGAATTTTATAGCTTAACATTTGAGCTCTACCTGTCAACTTCAAAAAATGCTCCACCATGGTGGGAGTCTCTGCTCTATTCCAAACTCCATGTACTATTTTCCTTCTCAATTCGTTTTGTTCATTTTCTCCCCAATATGCTTTCAGAAAATCTACTTTAAAGTCAGCTAAACCTGTCCATCTCCCCTTATAGATCCGGGACCAATCCTTCACACTTCCAGTTAAACATTCTCGTATTAAATCTAGTTCATTGCCCGATGTTCCTAACTTCTTCAAATAGGTCTCTAAATCTTCTATAAAATCAACCGGATGAATCGACGATTCTCCAAATTTTGGTCTATCTAAGTTTATGTTCTTGACGTTACACATCACGTACTTATGAATATCTGTGCCCGGACTAGTTTCTTTAATTACATTCCCATGCACCTCATCACAATCCATTCCTTCATTATTCAATGACGTTACCTCAACTATTGGCGATTCCTTTTCCCCTCCGGTAGTTTCCTGGATAGTTCGCTGCGTTTTCTTAACTTCCCCACTCAGAACATTTACTCTTCTAGTAAGTACCCCTATGGTACGACTCAACATACGCTGTATGGTCACCAATTCCCGTGAACGTGTCGACTTCGGTCGCCTTATAGTTCTAACTATCGGATGGGGTTCATCAAGCACTCTAGAATCTCTAACTTCCACCTCTACCGGTTGAACAGGCCGATTAGAGTCACTATTGATTTCTTCTATGTTTCCTAATTCGTCATCTGGCTCATATCGTTTGGGCACTCGTCGAACACGAGATGGTTTTCCCATTTTGATATTTAATCTCTACAATAGCTTTTGAAACTCTCCTTGTTTTTTTTTTTTTTTGTTGTAAGGTCAGATCTTCAAATAATTAAAATATAGTACCCGTACTAATTTGGTTTTAAAAAATCCACCGCTTTGGATTCCACAAAACCACGCTCCCTAATACTCGACTTATGTAAATGTTGAAACTAATCATTTCGAATTAAATATCTAATTTTCAGAAAAACGTCAATCACATTCTTTGCTACCATTACTATTCTACATGATTTAAATATTTTAATTTCTCCTTTTATCATTAAATCCCAACACATTATACCTCCCTAACCAACTCTCTCAACATTGTTTCCACAACTAAAACGTCTTAGTAACTAGTTCTACAACGACCCCCAGTTAGATAATTTTCGAAAGTCACGACGATAAGTTTCAAAATTAATTCACCTCGGATAAATATTTCAAAATGATAATCTATAAATGACTAACTCAAATCTTAAACGATCACGATCCCTTCAATAGTACAATCTCAAAGGTAGGTTACTAAGTTAAACTAAAATCTAATCACCACATACTAGGTTTTCTAGTTTCAATTTAAAAGTTTATTAAAATATTTCACGACCCCATCATTTTATGCTACTAATATCCCTCTAACTTCACTATTACTATTCAGAAATTAGCGATAACACACAAACTCTAAAACTATTTATTACATTATACGCTAATAATTTTTTTTTGTGTAACTTTGTAAGTTGAATCTAGAATTATCTTACAACACTCACTAACCCTAAATTTCTCCACGACTTCAGTATTACTAAACGTTACTGCCGCTCCTATTATCTAACGCATCAATCGTATATTTTAAGTTAACCACAAACGTGATAAAGGCAACGACAGATTTCATCTCTCAAACTGCCAATGACAAAACGTTAATCCCTATCAATTGCTTAGAGTTAATCGGTTATCGTATACCTATAAAGTAATTATGGACAGAACCTTCTGCATGTCTACTTCCATAGTTACTTTTCCATTGGCATATGCCACCATTACCCTTATGTCCCTTTTATCGTACAATTATTAATAAAGTCATGGTCACTGAACCCTAATCTCTTATCAAGCTTGCCATTATCAATTTCCTATCACACAATCAAATTGTAAACACGCAATTGAATCTTTCTCTTTGCAATGGTATTTACATGTTATTCTAGTTAACTAAAATGACTGAAACTGAAATTTTACTCACCGAATAAAGAGCTAATAACCATTGACCTCAACTCGAGAACACAATTATGTACCTCTTCATTTGTTCAATGTAAAAATTCCAATGCACTTTGTCACTCAAACTGAACTACAACCTGAATCGCTAATATGAAATTATTCAACAATAGCAAAGTATTTTTGTTAAAAAAAACCACCGATTAACGAAACAACACAAACAAAGGATTACTCGTTTTCTCATCGTTCCCCTTTAACACCCTTCTTATCACTTTCACTGTTAATTAACGCTGAAATCTTACAAAATATAATTTAACCTTATTGGCATAAACAAAAACTCATTATATATGTCATTAAAATCAAGGAGTAGGAATCTGTCAAAGGCTGCACTCCGAATCACACCAAAATCGATGACAGCATACTAAAATGCGTTCCGAGTCGGTGATTTTGTATGGGTTTGACAGATAACGCGAGCGCTGACATCGATTCCATCGTGACTCGGAATATACCCAAGTTAACGTTTCGTTCGGAAATCGATAACATGTAATTTCTTTGGCCGCGTTCCTGACCTTATTCACATTCAGCCATTTACGTAACAACGCACTATTACTAAGACTCACACAGATGATGTTACGCACACGTGCGTATACATTTACTAAAATTACTACAAATCCCGTGTCCTATCAACCACGCTTTCGAGCAATTTATTCGATTTTACGAGTGATAAAAAATAAATAAAAGTGTGCACACGTGTGACCATACATTCTTTTTCTTTAAGAATCATAGCTTTGACACAACAAAGCACCTATGATTTCGCTATAGCCGTAAATTCAATTGACAGTCCACCTATCACCGTCATCCTACTTCGCAATCATCAAATTAACAAGACTAGAATTTTATAATCGAACATATCCTATGATCTGCTTTATTTCTTAGGTATAAACAAAAGAAGAACAAAAGTTTTATTTTTATTTATTTTTTATAACGTGTCTTTAAAAAAAACGTTGTAGTTTCTTACTTCACTTTCCCTCAAGGTCAATAGTTTGGAAGTATTGATCCCCAAAGTGATTTATGCTATTATTTTGTCAATCATCTTTGACACCTCATGACAATATTGATGCGTATTGACATATGATTGATAAGAAACCGCCAAGCTCTCGTTGTCCTTAGTTATACATTTAAAATCGTATATGTGGTAATCTATAAAAAGGTCCCTTTTTTTTCTAACTTAATCATATCAGTGAATAAAATCCGAGTCAAAATTCAATTTTTAAATCGGTCTCGGTCCATGGCCGAAAAGTGGATTCGGTCGGACCTTGATGCGGACCTTTGAACAGAGTAAAATAAATTTGACTTGAATAGATAAACCGGAACTGGGAAAATAATTATATCGATTATCGATAAAAAAACTATCGCGATACGATTTGCTTAACTACGCAATTCACCTTAAACGAGACTATACTGTATGAACAAGTAATAAATTAGCTGCATAATTGTATCATTGTAACCAAACGTAGTGTGTAAAATGACTATAGAACCAAATGCAATACAGTTAACCTAAGTGTCGATAATTTACGTAAATATCGACAAGGTATCAGAGACGTCGATAGTTTTGGCAGCACTAATGACAATAAAAACATTAAATGTATCGAAAATATTTTACAAAATTTGTCCTAAAACAGTGATTATTTGTGTATTTGTTTTAAGAGGTATTTAACTAAGATCTTACAAATGATTCGCAAAACGAAAGTTTCAAGGACCAGCCAAAGTGACAAGTTAATCGCCATAACTCGTACCAGAATGATAACTTAACAACCATTGGAAAAGAAAATCAGTGTTTTAACATATCAAACCTTTATACCCACTTCACCGCAACAAAATGTGACTGTCACAATCTCACTTGTTAACAGTCACTCACTCCCAAACCACACAAAACCTGAAGATTCGCAATAATAATATGACATCCTGGTCTCACGGCACCTATGATGTACCCGTCCGGCTAAGCACAAAAGGAACTAGATGATCACGGCCTATGAAAGAGACTAAAACCTAAGTGGAACCCTAATAACCTACAGGACAGGAAGACAATCAAAATCCGCTTACTACTTACCGTTGATTATAACTAAACTATTGGAACCTAGTTTTACTGGAATAAATAACCTCCAAAATACAATTTACTAAATTAACTTTATTCAACCCTAACTAACCTACAAAGAACCTTACTAACAAGCCTTGTGTGATCTGAGAGGACCTGTGAATGTCTAATGGAGGAACCCTGGATGTGATAAGTAGTGAACCCAAATTCTTTTAAAAGTGTGATTAGTATTGATTTTCATTTTCCAATAGAAGTATTCGCTTTCATTACTAGGTCTTAATTATTCCCGCTATTACATTTATTTCTAAAAGAAAATACCACTAAATGAAAGATATTGCTCTATTGATATCACCAGAGAAATAAAAATTAAGTCTGTATTTTTCCTAAGTGAGTTTACTTTAGTTTCATATTAATTCTTAATATTTGTCATACTGCCAAGGGAAACCCCATAGCTCTTTAGTGTCAAAAATGGGAATACTATAAATAGAGAGGAAAGCGTTCCCAACTACGTTCCGTTGATGAAGTAAGTATGAGTGAAATAAACCTACGTTGATAGGAAATGATCAAAGTGAATTTATGAGTTAAATGGAGTATTGTTATAAGGTAAAAGGGGGTATGTTCAACCATAATAGACTGTAAGGTAAAAATAGGTAAGTCGGGTTATAGAGAAAAGTTAAATTTGGATAATTTTCTTCCGCTGCCAAGTGTCAAATTATAGGTCATGTATGACGTTATCCTAAATAATGTAAATTATCTATTGTCAACTTAATTCATTAAGATAAGAGAGATAATTGGAGATAAGTTAAGAAGTTATAGTCGCCTGAGATCAAAGTATAATAAAACCCTCAACGCTTTTAAATAAGGATTCTTTTACTTTCTTAAGTTATTGTACAAGTAGTGAATATGCAATTGTGGTGTTGCCAGCTATGGTACAAAGCACCGCCCCGCTTTATACAATGGATCTCGACACCGGAATTGGGAAATCCTCTTCTGGCCAGCCATATTTTTTTTCATGATAAATTTA
The DNA here is from genome assembly GCA_928269145.1 of Agriphila tristella. NCBI lineage: Eukaryota > Metazoa > Arthropoda > Insecta > Lepidoptera > Crambidae > Agriphila > Agriphila tristella. The sequence goes on along the minus strand of OV743436.1, from coordinate 18,935,655 downwards.
CTTAGTAAGTTTATTATATTAAGATATTTGGTCTTTGTCAGTCTGTTTCTACAAAAGAGGACGGAGCAAAATGCTCCCAAGCGAACTATCAGTTTTCACAATGAAGAATTCTCCTTCAATTGTGATGGCTGAATTACAATTTTTTTCTTTAATAATTAATTCTTGTATGATTGTTTAACATTATAACAGATGGACACAACATTACTATCCATTTACTTGGGACACTGATAGTTCTCATATTCTGAAGGAAAGACAATTCTAAACAAGGTAATAAAGCTCTATGAAGGATTTTTCACACCTTAATCTCGGCTAGATTATAAATATACAACCATAAACCGAATTGACTTCAGTTCATTTCATTTAAAGTTAAAGGCGATATTTCAATTAAGTGTTGAGTAGACTAGGCAATATTTGATATCAATAAAATTCTATTTCTTTCATCCTCAAATTGAGTTGGTTGAACCTAGTTGTAATATTTGAACTCAGATAATATGTTGAACTTATTATTTGTGAATTTAATGTATTCACTAAATAATATAATATTTTCATAGTAGGTAGATACTTTTCAAAGTATTATCTCACTGTTAGTCATAACCTTCATTCTGTTAATTTGGAAGGTTCACTCAAACTATGATCTAGTGTTCCACAAACTGTGATTCAACATTAGTCTAATGGTAACACGGGATTATTCCATACGCCCAGATCTTGTTTTAGTATTCCTCCCACAATCACCAAAACGGATTATCTCAACTGTAATCGACCATTTGAAAACCAGGCTCAATTCAACCAATCCAATTCAAAGACGAATAATTATTCTTTATTTATGATTCAACTTTCACTATTAAATCATTATCCAATGTTAACAGAAGAATTTGTCTAGCTCTAATTAATAGTAAATCAAACTGTAGGTACTACTGAAGCTTGCAAAGTCTACTCAATTGAGCACATTATAATGATTATTCACAACACTGTGTCAAAGCATTAATAGATCTTTGTTAAGGCGCCTACTATGGAAGATTGATACTTTTCCTTCGGATCGGTCAACTTGTGGGTACTTACTGAAGCTTGCAAAGTCTACTCAATTGAGCACATTATAATAATTATTCACAACACTGAGTCATAGCATTAATAGATCTTTGTTAAGGCGCCTACTATGGAAGATTGATACTTTCCCTTCGGATTCTACCCAGTAGTTTCACATAACCTTTCGTTCACTATATTTAACACTTCCGCGCTTCCTAGATTCCGTTCCTAAATCATCCTACCTCATCACATCCTAGTCAAGTTCCTATGTACCACTGAATGACCTGCGGCCGCTATCTTGTTGGTACCATTCTCGACACCGCCTGCCTATGTTTCGCTTCGACAGCCATTTTGTCGTACACCAACCTATTTTCGGCCTGCCTAAATCCGATACACTACGAAGTGACCTACCTCTCCTTCGCCTATATAAGAGTTCCTAGCTTATCTAACGTTACTGCTGTTACCTTGCTGACAGCTCGACCTTCTTGAGAACGTCCAATCTTTTACCAGCATCCAAGTTTCCCTCCCGCCTTGAGATGCAAACCTAACCTACTGTTCCTACGCGCCTAACAATGAATTTATAAACCTAATGAGTTTACCTGCCTACCAGCGACTAAATTTAGATTTCCTATGCAATATTTGTGATGCTTACCCCATCACCGAAGCCCTGAATCTGTACAGCGTGAGCAAGCATGACTCGCCTATCTCTCTCCTAGCAGCTTGTACGTGGCCAAATTTGATTGGGAGGGAACAAATAGGCACCTACAGCGGAATAAGTATACCGAATCCTCGGGACACCAACGCTAGCACGGAATTAGATTCTCAACTCCTTTCGGACCGTCGGATTGCTAGAGATGGGACACATTCGGTACACTTATGTGACTAGCTAGGCAATCTAGAAATTTTGATGCCCGTCTGATACGCCACATACCAGACTAATTTACCTAACCCCTTGAGGATTGACCGAACGCCCCTTAGAGACACAAATCTAATGATATTTATTCAAAATCAAACCCCCCCTTTATCATTTCCCAACTGCTTATATAAATTTCAAACAAATTTAATTCGGAACATTCTTAGATTTATTGGGAAATTTACTTTACTTTATGAAAATTCGCAAACAAAATCTACCTACTTTAATTTCAAGCTTACTTATACCATATAAGCCCTAATTAAAGCGTATATGCAAGAGACTCGCACCCGGTTGCGGACCTATACGTCAAAACCTCAATTAAACACTTTCTTCCTGACTTCTTGCTGTTTTCTTGCGTTATAAAAATACTACTTGTTCGAAGCTATCTTACAAAGAGGGTATCGACGGCTTCTACCGAGGTTCCACTTGATGCTACGTCGACGACGGGGAAAAGTAAAGAGAGCGATTTCCCTCGAGCCACGTCTTTTATACCCCCCCAAAATCATTCACTCACTCCAGGAACCTCACCCCACACGATCTAAGCATCTTTTTTTTCTACCTTCATTTCCCTACTTTACATAAATTGTTCCTAAAATTTTCCCTTCTCCTTCAAAAACGGGGAGAATTCAGTTTTGTCTTACTCAACTTGTAAATATAATATTTAAGTTACTAATCTTACAAAATGAACCCCTATACTAATCAATAATTTCAACGTACAATTCAACTAACTAATGACCTCCTATGTTCAAGATTCTCTATACTCAAGCGCACAATGACGCTCCATTTTTAACCAAATTAAAATTAATCTGTTACCTAAATATTTCTCTATACTGACATTTCAGCTACATTTGATTTAAGCAATTCATACAATTGTATGAAATAACGTTTCAATCATAAATAAATCAACAAGTTTTCCCCCTTACATCAGTTCTAACAAAATTAACGACTTTGAATAATATTCAGCGTATTTATCCAGAATCATATGAAATTATTGTATTATAATCATAGAACTCTGATCAATACGAATCTTATATTCACAACAAATCGAACCCCCCATATGCTACAATTAGAATCCAACCTTTTCAATCTTTTTATCTCGCCTTCCCCAAAATATCATAACCTCTAGAATCAATTCGCTAGAATACGTATTACAACATTTTCCATTAAGTATTCGGTCCAATTAAACCTAAAATTTCCGATCAATTTAGCATCACAATGTTGGTACTTTAAAAACCCTAACTGGCAACACTCATCCGACTACTTTTACATTTTCTAAATGCCTACCCTCATTTGAGTTATAAACCTGCAGCATAAAATCCCGCTTTCGAAGAAACTTCATATCAATCTTTCTTCGTACAACACCCAACGACAAGACAAACTTTATTAGGCTCCATCCACATTTTCCCATGAAATACTTTCTTATTACACCTTCAATAACTATTGTTTATGTTTTTTAATAATATTTCTAGATTTATCCTTACAATATTCCTATTAATTAATTATCTCCCTTTTATTTCACAATTCGAGTTTTCAATTTACCACTAAACTGTCAACTAAACTCCGCCCAGAATAAAACATAGTTTCACTTCTTTTTCCTTCTCTCTGTATTATCTCTGAACGTCAAACCATATTATAAAATCAAATTAAACTTCGATTTTAATTTCAAATCTCCAATTCAACTGTGTCATGAAGCAAAGGCATGGTATAACAAAATACCCTAATTTAAACAAATACCGCCTACGATTAACAAAATGTACTAAATCCGCTACAAAATTCTCCAAGCCAACTAAACTTGCATTTATCCCCCAAATCTAACTAATGTCTAATATTTCCTAAAACAAAATTTAAATTTACAACTATGATTTGGCAAAGAATATGGGACTTGCCTTGCGACCCTCAGTTACCATTTGGCAATCGATTTCTCATCGATTGATCCACTGGGATGACCTACTATATTTAATTTCGTTCTTTAGCTAAAACACATCACGTGGTGTGACACTACTGACAACTTACAGAAATAATTAACACCGAATTCAATCCTTTTTTAAGTAATCTTCTAAAATAAACTATTATAATGATATTCGAGAGACTCTAATAAAATTTGATAAATAAACAATAATAAATATAAATAAATTTTAGGCCTATTAGCGTCGTTACTTAGACAGAGACTAATATTTGAATTTTAGCGCCGTGAAAGATTAAAAGAACTTCCGACATTATTGCTAACTCAAAACCTGAACTACTCTTTATTATAATAACTTGTTCGATAGTTAAATAATATTATGCTCAGTATGAAACAAAATTCGAAAAATATTTGAGACAAAATAACATGTTCAGTTTTGAACCGTTACAATAGTAGTGATTAACAAGTTCTTCAACATGTTAGGTCTACCCGCCTGAAATACAAGGTTTCCTAGTTAAGGCAAATGATTAAATTCTTTACTGTATACCAACAAACATAAATTGCATTTATGATTTACTAGCGGCCGCCCGCGGTTTCACCCGTGTGGTTTCCGTTCCCGTGGGAATATCGGGATAAAAAGTATTATATGTATTAATCTAGGCTATTTACTATCTGTGTGCCAAATAACAACCAAATCCGTTAAGTAGTTTTTGCCGGATTGAGGAAAAAACATCCAAACCCACAAACTTTCACATTTATAATATTAGTAGCACAGACGTATAACAAGATACTACGTATATTAGTAGGATAATTGCATTGCAATTATGATATGATTATAGATAATAAAATGTAAGGATTCTGTTATTCCATTTTAGTGGATTTTCTATCAGCATGCCAGCAGCTAGCTATTTTACATAAAAGGTGTGAAGTATCAGGTATGAGCTAGTTGCTGTATAACTCAATATCTGGTTCCAGTAAGTTGTTAAGTTTTAGCGTTTATAGCTAGCTCTGTCAGTTTTGTAAACTATAAATTTATCTTAGTACCGATAGTACACTAATAATATCGTTGAGGATGAGTTGAAACTCAACACCAAGGTTGACATGATGTCAACACTCATACCTGATGAGCAACGCTGTTGTTAGGGCCACTCTTGCAGCTCCAGCATAGCGGCCGCCTGCCTGGAAGACGGATGGCGGCGGATTCAGCGGATGACAGAGTCACCCGATTGGAGCTCGGCAGCGGTTCCAACGTGGCAACCTTTGAGGGTAGTCTGCTTTTTACAATGTCACGTCGTCAACGGCACTTTGAGATGCTGTAGTTGTAGCAGTAGCGTTGTTTGACCTATCTATGCGGTGAAATAGTCCAGTATGACTATTTCGAGTGCCATAGATATTTAATTGATGTCTTAGACACAATGCTTTGACAGAAAGTACCCAGTATGGTAAATTCGCATCAGACAAATAAATAAACTGACAGAAAGTACCCAGTATGGTAAGTTCGCATCAGATAAATAAAAAACTGACAGAAAGTACCCAGTATGGTAAGTTCGCATCAGATAAATAATTAAAATATGGTAAAAGCGTGGCAGTTACGCATTCCTCCGTCTTGACTCCTTTTTCTTGTCCTCTTCCGCCTTGAAAACTTCTTCCTTTCTTCACGAAGTAAATGCTTAACTATAATTTAATTTTCACTGTAAAAATATAATTTTAAAGAAGTCTCACTTTGAGACTGTATACGTGCGTCCGTGGCGAAGCACGAAAAGCGAATGAAGTGGTTGGCGTGTAGTAGTGACGGGGCTAACTTGGACCGGAAATGTCAAAATATATGTCAATTTTAAGTCGAAAACCTTTTCTTTTTAGGTTTTTTAGGTTATTACTTTAAAATAACGTGCTAAGTGGTGATACGTACGCAAGCGGTACTACATGTGTAATATACTAATATCGAGGACGAATCTGAAGTATAATACTGTTGTAACTAACATTATGGACTTATTTGTACTTTTGACGACTTTTAGTGGTCCAGTAGATTCGATTCAAAATAAAGAACAATATTTTTATTCATTGTCTGGCTGGACTGAACTGAAGACAAGCTAAATATTACTTTTCATTCTGTTTTCCAAAACTTAACTTCGATCTAAGGAAAAACAATATCATTAGGTAATGGTAAATACTTAACGTAGCTATGATTTTCATTTGAAGCCAAAATATTTGGTAATCTGTGCCGAAATTTAAAATAAGTGTAAAGTAGGCATGTAGCAATTTATTATGTTAAAAACTTGAAAGAGAAAAATTTGCTTTGAAGCTATGTATTTTCCACAAACCCAAGTTTCATCATAGCAGCCACTAAACTGCTTGTGCATAATTAATAACGCGATATCTTTAGATTACAGAGTTAAGTACATCGATTGTACTGTGGATAAGCTTTACAAACTTGAAGGACTCAAAAACTTTAATATCAGATTCAAAAGGGGATCAAGTTCGACTGACTGACTAATTCTCCCCGAAGGATACTTAGTAAGTATACTTCACAGAATCCTGCTTAATCCGACTGCGACCCTTACTTCCGCTTATAAATACACTGGATTCGATCACAAACTTTACTTTAAATTCGTAAATAAAGGATGTCCTTGGTAGGTTTTACATAGAAAAGAAGCACAGAACTCGCTTATACACTTGTATACTTGTACACTTGTACTAAAGCACAGTGGTGAATGCACGTATTGCCTTAATTCCAAAAAGTACCACACTGAATGTGTGTGTGTGTCTGTGCGTGCCATGTTATGATTTTCATGTGATGTCACCGCAATAGGCCGAGAGTCAACTTCAAACTATTCATTGTATCCGTAATTCCGTATAGATATATCGTTCACTTCTACTAAATTTCGCTGTATGAAGATTCATCATTAAATTATAACAGGAAGTTTTTTCGTCAAACATAAAAACCAACTTTACGACAGCGAAATTAAAAATAAACAGATACAAAACTAATATAAACTCCATAAAAAAGGGAAAAAATGCTATAAATATTATTCACTTTAAAAAGTAACTTTTTTATCTTTTGTAAAAGTATAAAGGTAATATCCACATTTATTTTTAAATGAAAAACAATGAAACCTAAAAAACTCGCTGTTTAAAACTCAAAGTTGCATTATACCCATGATAAAATGCTATAAAATTATTTTTTATACTTTTGATTCATTTAGATGCCTTAAATGTTGAAAATAAACGCATTTTTACGATAAAATTGATGATAGCATTTTTACTGTAAAATTGCACCATAACTTTTTTGGTACCTTCCAGTGCACGCTTTTGTTGGATTTAAAAATAGTCTCTTAAAATCATATTTAAAGGCTTTTTACAAAATTTTGGCCTTATATGTTTTTTTAAATAAAGGATAGTTACTATAGTTATTACCTTCCGAATATTTTTTTTCACGTGTGCTATGAGATTTTACTTTTTCAAGTTAACGATAAATACCCCGCAGGTTTTTGAGAGTCATCACAAATAAACATACCTAACTTTTGATTGACTTAGGAGCATAGTAACCGCAAAGCGAAGTTTTTCAATATTTTGAAGATATAGTACTTACCTACGTAAATATTCTTATAAACTGTCGCACAATATTTTTCATGCATCTTGTATTTCTAAGATAAATAAGAAATTTAAAGCAATGTTTTAGTCCCAATATCTTTGTACAAGACATCCAAACCTGGAATACAGTTACAAACATAAAAGCCGAGGCAAATTCTTTTATTATCATGTAAGCTCATCCGGCGAGGGTTGAGCACGCAAATATTATGAGTGCAAGTCACGTAAGTCCTAAAAATGTTAACAACTACAATGTACACGTACAGTCAAATTATACCATCTACCTACATAACACATTCAGTGTAGCTTTTGTGACCTAACCTTTATTTTACTAAGGGTATGTATCGGATATGTTTAAACACAACGAAGCTTTTGGCCTTTCAACGGTTGTCAAATCTTGCATGATACCTAATATTTCTTTCCTGATTAGTTTTACAGAAAAATCTTTCTTTCGTAGACTAGGTACTTGCTACTTTTTGGACTTACGTCTTGGACGAATTTGATTCGTCCAAGACTTACGTGGACTGGCAGTTGGTTGTTGGTGGTTGTTTTTTTTTATTTCACTTATAAGTACTATATTTTTCAGTGATCAAAGTAGCCAAAAACCTTTTGAACGACTAAAGCTGAAGCCTCACGATGCGCTGTACTGCGGAAGAAAGAAGGTCATACGTGCCCCTGGCAAGATTTGAATTTTGTGCCCGAAGCCATATTTCTAGGATAATAGGCGCCTCTGACAAGATTTGAATTTTGCGCCCTAAGGCTTGTAGACTTTTTTCTAGCTATGGGCTAGCAAAGTGCGCCCCGCGAGGGTTGCGTCCCTGATAGCGTTGAAGCTAGGAGCTGGCAAGGGGCGCCTCCTAGCTTCGACGCTGGTATTGCGCTTTACCGTTGACGCAACGCAAGCTTCCTACGCAGCGGAAGCCAAACGGACTGTGCTGTGCATCATCGTAGCACAACGTTATGTGCTCTAACCACGCCCCCTACTCAAATGGTCACTTTTCTATTCGTTCGCTAATTTAAAGCATAAAAATAAGCAATTAAACGATAAAGCCACACGTCGCAAGTTCATGTAAATCACAGACATTATTGTATTGTATGGAATTGACAAGCCTATGACACGTCATTTTAGAGTTTATGGCTTATTTTTAAGTTAGCGAACGAATAGAAAAGTGGCCATTTGAGTAGGGGGGCAGAAATCATTGCCCGTTCAATGCACGAAGACGCAGCATCCTACCCACTACGTACGATGCAGCGTGAAACACACTGCGAGACGCAGACGCAGCATAAAGTTTGGTAGGTCATATAAATAATAAAAATAATACAATGTAGCTAGCTACCCCGCATCGACGAAATAAGCAACAACGCCTATTATCACCGTCAATATACATTGGAATTTTAACATAAAGATGCGATTATTTACCACAAAGCTGACACTATGCCATACCCATATAAATTTGAGTTTTATCTGAATTTTAATATTCTGTACATTTTCTTGAAGATTCTTTGTTACTTTGCCGCATTGCGTGACTTCTGTAGACAAGTTATTGAAGGACGGATTGTAATCTTTATTATTTTTAGTACAAAAATAAGTAAAGTAGACTCGGGATTTAATCAATTGAATCCTAATTGTGATGCTTTTACAGCTGAATTTAAAATAAATTACTTAGTATAATTTTATTCATAGTTTGATTAGCATAAATATACTTTGAAAAAGTTTTGAAACAAAGCAGCTTGCTTAATAAAACACATCAAAATATTTACATACTCTTTATTTAAAAAGACTAAAATAAGTTTTACAAAAATCCCTCGACTAAAAGTGATGTACGTACTATACATACTTTATCTACCTATTCATAAATTACAAACGCAAGAAAAATCCGTTGGGGCTGCCATTACCTGCCCCCAAATGAACAAATATTTTTCAGTTATAGTTACTTTAGAGAAATGGCAATGGCAGCCCCCGACGGATTTTTCTTGCGTTTGTAATTTATTAATAGGTAGATAAAGTATGTATAGTACCTACATCACTTTTAGTCGAGGGATTTTTGTAAAACTTATTTTAGTCTTTTTAAATAAAGAGTTACAATTTTAACTGTCGTGGGTTTTTTCAAAATTTTTAATTTAGCCATTTTATTTTAAACTTTTTAGAGAATTCATACGTTATCTACTCTAAAAACCGCATCTAAATTGGTCAAACCATTCGGAAAATGATTACTACAGCGCCCCCTAGCGGCTGAGCACCATAACACCAAGAACCATCGCCGACAAACTACAAAACTATTACAGAAAACCGCATCCAAATTGGTCAAACCGCTTTGGAAATAAATGAGAAAATGATAACTGCAGCGCCCCCTAGCGGTTTAACACCATAACATCTATCTGAGAACCATCGCCGATAACCTACAAACCCATTACAGAAAACCGCATCGAAATCAGTTGAGTAGTTTTAGAGAACTTCTCAAGCGCCACTTATCTGGTTGCTGCAGCGCCCCCTGGTGGTCTACCACCATGAAACATATCAAAGAACCTGCTCTGAAATGAAACCTTTTGATTGCATCATAAAACCGCATTGAAATCGGCCCAGTTGTTTCCAAGGAAAATGGTAATAGACAAACTTGACTTATCTGGTTGCTGCAGAGCCCCCTGGTGGTCTACCACTATGAAACATGTCTAAGAACCTGCTCTAAAATGAAACCTTTTGAATGCAAAAAACCGCATCGAAATCGGCTTAGTATTTCCGAGGAAAATGGTAACAGACAAACACACAAACAAACGCACAACCTCTAACCCCAAACGCATATACCGCCTCCGTTCCGTTCCGTCCGTCGTGGGTAAAAACATCTCCATAAAACAAATCACACACACTCTCACATCGTTCTAAAAATCAACTTCGCAGATGCTAAAAGTTTGTCTTCAGAAGTAACTACATATTTAACTCATACGCCAATTACGTACATTGCTAGTAAGGGATTCGTCTATTAAGCAAATATGAAGACAACAGTGCACACGGCCCTAAATGCTGCGTGTGCAATACGCCGCTCCAGTTTAACGCAACTGAAGTAAACTGCTGACGCTGCTCCTCGTGGCTTCACCGCAGCGGGGCTACGTGACCGGGCGCCGCGGCCACTTCGTATCCAACATCGATCGGGTCAATTCGGTTAATTAGATATAATTTAATAATTGTAATTTCTTTATAATAAATTGTTTAAATTTTATTTCGGTTTTTTTTAACTCCTACGGCTGCTGCCTTCGTAATTGGCGCAGTCGGTAGGATTCTCGCGGTCGGTTTCGCGCTTCTCAGAAGATTTCCGCCCTTCGTTTGCACGTGCCGCCCGTGTGGCTTTCAAGTCGCGCAACGAGAATCCAGAACCTGAAGGAGCAGCCAAGGTCCAGTATCCAGCCATCGATACGCCAGAGAGCCGAAAATATGTTCATGTGAGTACACTTGAATCATTCTCGTGTTGCCTCCTGTTATCCTAAGTCCTTTTAATTTTACTCACGATTTTTCATCCTAGAAAAATTAAATCCAGCGTTTCTGCTTCACATCAGCAGTCTCGCAGGAGAGAGTTAGCAGATAGATTTAGGCCTAGTTTAGATAGTATTTCAGAAAAAATGGAAAGGAGCCCGGATGTTATCCATAAAGCTTTACGCCTCGTTCCCGATTTCGATGGAAACGCGAACGTTTTAACTAGGTTTATAAGAATTTGTGATCAGTTGTGTAGGGAATTTCTGAGTGATGATCCAGCTAATCAATTAAATAATTTATATTTGTTAAATGGAATCCTTAATAAAATTACCGGCCCTGCCGCCACTATTATAAATTCAAATGGAATTCCTGAAAATTGGATTGGCATTAGAAATACGTTAGTTAATAATTTCGCGGATCAAAGAGACGAAACCGCGTTGTATAATGACCTTTCTTTAGCTAGGCAAGGTAATAGTAGTCCACAAGAATTTTATGACCAATGTCAAACGCTGTTTAGCACGATAATGACCTATGTCACTCTCCATGAGACAATAGGAACCACTATCGAAGCCAAACGAACGTTGTATAAAAAATTGACTATGCAGGCATTTGTACGAGGTCTAAAGGAACCACTTGGATCCCGTATTAGATGCATGAGGCCCGAGACTATAGAGAAAGCTCTGGAGTACGTGCAGGAAGAATTAAATATTCTTTACCAACAGCAACGCACGGATAACTTACCTAGACCACAAGTGGGATTACGCCCACAACCTGCCGTGCCTATAGGTTTCTCACCTAAACCTTTTAATTTTAATGTTCCTATGAATAGTTTAGCGAATCAGCAGATGCAGCGGTTCACGCCGCCCCCAGCGAATCGCTACCCTGTGCAGCCGCAATCGCATCCTTTTAGATTTAATACGGCTAATAATAATAATTTCCAGCAGCGAATGCCATCTCGCACACAGCAGATGTTCGGCGCACCACCACCACGTTATAATCCCCAGAGTAATAACTTTAGATTGCCACCTAGGAATCAACCCCAATTTTCGAGCCCCCGACCTATGAGCGGAGTACAGCATTTCACCCCGAAAGCTTTACCCCCTACTTTGTCAGGACACGATTGGCGTAGATTCGGGAACCCGCCACCGAATAACTATTTTAAATCGCGTGAAATAAATTTAAATGACTGTTCTTATGACGATTCCTACTATCAAGACAATTATTACGACACAAACTATTACAATGACGTAAGTGACAATAATTACTATGACGCGACGTATGACTATGACGACAGAGTTCAATTTTACGAGCCCACCACGAACACAGAGTCAAATGACCAGCCGCAAGCGTCATATTCTAATACCGAGCCGGATTTTCAGAAACCTGGCCCGTCAGACAAATTAAGTTAGAGCTCAATTTGCAAACGCAAAGACAATTGCCCTACATTCAGATAGCGAATCCACCTTTAAAGCTATTAATAGATACGGGCGCTAATCAGTCGTTTATTAGCCCAGAATGTGTAGATAAATATTTCTTTGATTTTTCTCTAAATTATGATCCATTCGAGGTCACTAATGTTCATGGGACTAGTCGCAATAAGTATTCTATCACACTCCCGTGTTTTTCCGAATTTAATAATCAAGATCTTATGAAATTATTCGTATACCGTTTTCATGACTATTTCGACGGCCTTATAGGTTTAGATTTACTTACGAAATGGGAAGCGAAAATAGACTTAAAACATCAGACGTTAACTACCCAACACGCGGTCAATCCTATTCAATTATATAACTCTTGTAACGTAAATCTTTACGAGGATATAATACCTGCCAACTCGTCTAAAATGGTTCGTATCCCAATTAACGCCCCGGATGGCGATGTATTAGTAGAAGAGCAAGTTATCTGTAACTGTTTTATTCAGGAATGCGTTACATCTGTTAAAAATAGCCGAGGAATAATAGAGATTTACAACTTGACCGATAACGACGTAATATTTTCATTAGACAGACCGGCGCAAGCGGAGGTATTGAATATCGAGTGCATGAGCACCGAGCCGCCGATGGCTACGTCACGCGCACGCGACGTTTTATCGCGCCTTAGGACAGATCATATGAACGCTGAGGAAAAGGCTAATATAGAGGCTTTATGCTCGCGTTACGCCGACGTATTTTATCTAGAAGGCGAACAATTAACTTTTACGAACAAAATAAAGCATCGTATTAATACTACTGATGAAGTTCCAATTTATACGAAAAGCTATCGCTATCCTTTTATACACCGTAATGAAGTTCGCGATCAAATAGCCAAGATGTTAGAGCAAGGTATAATTAGACCGTCTACCTCTGCATGGAGCTCTCCCATATGGGTCGTGCCCAAGAAAACTGACGCATCGGGAAAGCAAAAGTGGCGTATAGTGGTTGACTTTCGTAAATTGAACGAAAAGACTATTGACGACAAGTATCCCATTCCTAACATAACTGACATCCTTGACAAGTTAGGTAAATGCATGTATTTTACGACCTTAGACCTGGCATCAGGTTTTCATCAGGTTGAGATGAATGAGGCCGATATTCCAAAAACCGCGTTTAACGTAGAGCACGGTCACTACGAATTCTTGAGAATGCCGATGGGTCTGAAGAACAGTCCATCCACATTCCAGAGAGTAATGGACGACGTCCTCAGAGGTCTCCAGAACGAGATTTGCATAGTATATTTAGATGATATAGTAGTCCTTGGAACATCCTTACAGGAAGCTATTAATAACTTAGAAAAAGTACTACAAAGATTAAGAGAGTCCAATTTTAAAATCCAAATGGATAAATCGGAATTTCTCAAATTAGAAACTAACTATCTAGGACACATCATAACAAGGGAAGGTATAAAACCTAACCCGGATAAAATCTCTGCTATAGAGAAATATCCAATCCCGGAAACTACCAAACAGATTAAGCAATTTTTAGGTTTGATCGGATATTATCGTAAGTTTATTCCCGATTTTGCCCGTATAACTAAACCGATGACCAACTGCTTAAAAAAGGGTAAAAAGATAACTTTAGACTCTGCCTATGTAAACGCATTCGAGAAATGTAAGACCCTCTTGACAAATGACCCTATCCTACAGTATCCCGACTTTAACCGTGAGTTTTTACTGACGACAGACGCATCCAATGTTGCCATAGGAGCCATACTATCGCAGGGACCCATAGGATCAGATAAGCCTGTTTCTTTCGCGTCTAGAACACTTAATGATAGCGAAGTAAATTACAGCACGATAGAGAAGGAACTTTTGGCAATAGTTTGGGCTACCAAGTACTTCAGGCCATATTTATTCGGTCGCAAATTTAAAATCCTTACAGACCATAAACCATTGCAATGGATGATGAGTCTGAAAGAACCTAATTCAAGACTAACTAGATGGAGACTAAAGTTAAGCGAGTATGATTTTACCGTAATATATAAAAAAGGCAAAAATAACACCAATGCCGATGCCCTCTCTAGAATCGAAATACATAACGAAGAGATCAGTTCAGTAGTCGCGAATTGTTCAGAAAAGCCACCATCTTTATTATCAAATTCTGAAACAGAAACCGTGCACACCAGTCACGAGAACCCTATTTTAGAAGTTCCGATAACTGAAGAGCCACTAAATAAATTCCATCGACAGTTGCACATCACTATTGTCCCAGACGTAAAACGTAGGGCCGTGATGACGAAACCATTCGACACGCATACTCGTATCGCAATACAAGTAAGCGAGCGCAACTTAGAAAATGACGTAGTAACTGCTATCAAAGAGTATGTAAGCCCGAAAGTTAAAACGGCAATGCTTATTAATCCACCCCTTGCTATGTATACTATCATCCCTATTATTCAGGAAAAATTTAAGAGTTCATCTATGAATCTCGTACTAACAAAGTCCGAAATAGAGAACGTTAAGGAATACCTTAGACAGCAAGAAATAATTCGTAATTACCACGATGGAAAAACTAACCACCGCGGTATTAACGAGTGTTATTTAGCTCTTTCAAAAAAATACTTTTGGCCAAAAATTAAGGAACAAGTAGCAAAATTTATAGGTGAATGTACAATATGTGGTCAGGGAAAATATGATAGGAACCCAGTAAGACAGCAGTTCAATATAGTACCTCCGGCAACCAGACCCTTTGAGACCATACACATGGACTTATTTACTGCCCAAAACGAGAAATACTTGACTTTTATAGACGTCTTCTCTAAATATGGTCAAGCTTACCTATTAAGAGACGGCACCGCAGTTAGTATTTTACAAGGACTATTACAGTTTACTACACACCATGGCATCCCTTACACTATAGTGACTGATAACGGAACCGAGTTCACGAATCAACTATTCGCTGAATTCGTGCGACTTCATAAAATTAACCATCATAGAACTTTAGCTCACGCGCCGAACGATAACGGCAATATCGAGCGATTTCACTCGACTTTACTCGAACACCTTCGCATACTAAAGTTACAGCATAAGGACGAGCCCGTCGTGAACTTGATGCCTTACGCAATCATTGCTTATAATTCGTCTATACATAGTTTTACTAAATGTAAGCCTTTTGACTTGATAACGGGTCACTTTGACCCTAGAGACCCCATAGATATTGACCCCGTTCCACATTTGTTACAACAATACTTACAAAATCATAAAGCTCAAATGAATACAGTTTATGAACTTATTAATAGCACATCCCTAGAAAATCGTACAGCATTAATAGAAAACAGGAACAAGTCCCGAGAACCTGAAATAGAATACACCCCTCAACAACAGATTTTCATAAAAAATCCCATGGCTTCCAGACAAAAAGTCGCCCCTAGATATACCCAGGACACCGTTCTAGCCGACTTACCTATCCACATATATACGTCTAAGAAACGTGGCCCCGTGGCTAAATCCAGACTGAAACGTGTGCCCAAAAATGTTAAATTGTTGCAGGATTCTGATGCTTCTCGTCCAGATGGCAAGCCCACAGGAGATAAGACTTGAGACACTCGACGATGGACCAGGACTTTTACCTTTCAAGTTAGGGCCGACTAAACTTATTACCCATTACCATACTTTCCTACAGCGCATCCAACTAAGTGACATTGAAGATAAAATCTCTAGGTTACAGACGCAAATACAGACTTTTAAGACTAGACTTTATAACGATACTTACCAACTATATGAGTTCCAAATTGATTATCTTAATAGTAAAATAGAAAAAGCCTTTCAACAGCTAGCTAGTTTAGAACCGAGCCGTGCTAAACGAGGTCTAGTTAATACATTTGGATCTGTAATAAAGAGCATAACCGGTAACTTAGATTACGATGACGCATTAAAGTATGATAACGCGATAAAGACCCTACATAGTAATGAAGATAAATTAGCATTTGAATTAAATAATCATATTAGTTACAGTAAAGAATGGATGTCTAAGCATTTTGGTATCATCTCTCAGATAGTAGAAAATCAGAGCCTTATAAATAATACGTTACATTTATTATTAGATAAAGATTATCTTCGTAATTCTAGCCTTATAAAATATGCAAAGTTCGCTCAATTACTAACTATAATTAGTGAAAATGTAGCAGACACTTGCAATGAGTTAATTAACATAGAAAATATATTAGCATTCATTCGTGCGT
Source organism: Agriphila tristella (assembly GCA_928269145.1). NCBI lineage: Eukaryota > Metazoa > Arthropoda > Insecta > Lepidoptera > Crambidae > Agriphila > Agriphila tristella. Next base: position 18,919,107 of record OV743436.1, on the reverse strand, counting down.
CAAGTACGCATAATGCTATGCTTAAATTAGATATTTTACGTAATATGATAGATAGGCTAAGACAATTATATAATCCTGAAAACATTTTGGATATAGAGTTAAGAGAATTTTATGATATTATAAAACCTGCTTTTTATTACATAGATAAAGATATAACGTTAGTTTTTAGGATCCCGATCGTTACAGAAGAAAATTATAATCTCTATAAGTTAGCAGTAGTACCAAATAGGAATAACCAAACCATTATCCCTTCCTATCCCTTCATGGCAACTAGCGAGTCTGCATTCGTGTATATAGAGGCTGAATGCCCGAAGTTAAGTAACGGCTGTCTCTGTGAGGAAGGAGTAAACCATCAAATTCGTACCGTACCTGACTGCATCCAGCATCTCATCTCGAAGCAATCTCTTAAGACAACCTGCAAACTATCATCCGTCACCCTACTCAAGGAAGCAATGGAGAAGCTAGACGACCAACACTATACAATATCCCTGCCGCAAGAAACGAAGGTACAGCTATCCTGTGGAAGAGAAGATTACACTCAGCTGCGCGGAAGCTACTTAGTCACCATCCCACTAAAATGCATCTTACGCACCCCCGAATTCACAATTACTAACGAAAATGACGAACTAAAAGGCCAACCGCTCAAGATAATGAATATTCCCGACTTGGACATGCGAGATGTCGACGCCACCCATATCAATCTTCATTCGATCGACCTGAGAAGCCTCCACAGCATCCAAGACAAGATATCGCTCCAGCCTCCAATCAAAATCGACGAACCAGCGATTGCAACACTGTATCATACTACGATACCTTTCTACGGCGCACTATTCGGTGCAACTGCACTAACACTCGTAGTCATGCTACGACGCTACAGACTACGAAGCCTTAAGAAAAATGAAACCATAGAGTCAGCCAACTCAAGCTACCATCACTACGCAAAGCCAGAACCCCCAGAACCAAGAAACCCTGGAAAATCTGATCGTGACACACCAGCAACATTTGCTCTCAAAATTCTCAAATAGTTGCTGATCTGAGGGGGGAGAAATTACGTACATTGCTAGTAAGGGATTCGTCTATTAAGCAAATATGAAGACAACAGTGCACACGGCCCTAAATGCTGCGTGTGCAATACGCCGCTCCAGTTTAACGCAACTGAAGTAAACTGCTGACGCTGCTCCTCGTGGCTTCACCGCAGCGGGGCTACGTGACCGGGCGCCGCGGCCACTTCGTATCCAACATCGATCGGGTCAATTCGGTTAATTAGATATAATTTAATAATTGTAATTTCTTTATAATAAATTGTTTAAATTTTATTTCGGTTTTTTTTAACTCCTACGGCTGCTGCCTTCGTAATTCGCCTAATAATACCTTCTAAGTATTTGTAACACGCTGTTAATACCCTTTATTAATAATGTTTTTTCTATGTTAATAATAACTATAAATAGGAAACATCCTATTTCCTTCAGGCAAAATCCTCATCAATAATTCTCGGAGAACCTCCAACGTAATTCGAGCAATATGCACAATCAGATGTCTTCAGTGCAGGCGGTGAAGATAAGTTGAGTCGAGATGCGAATTCTGTGCCAAGAATAACTCTATCTATGCACATTTCACGTCAGGTAACTTTAGCCCTATCGATGGAATTTAATCAAGCCAAAAGAGTATTCATAATACGGAGGGAAAATACTTTAAATATTGTAATTACCTAGTCTTTAAAACAATATAAAACCTAGTCAAAAGGGTTCAGATATTTTTGAATGAAGACTGGCGTAACCTATAGTTTGGAAATATCTTATTTCCTTCAGGCGAAACCCTAATCAATATTTCTCGGAGAAGCTCCGACGTAATTCGAGCAATATGCACAATCAGATGTCTTCAGTGCAGGCGGTGAAGATAAGTTGAGTCGAGATGTGAATTCTGTGCCAAGAATAACTCTATCTATGCACATTTCACGTCAGGTAACTTAAGCCCTATCGATGGAATTTAATCAAGCCAAAGGAGCATTCATAATACGGAGGGAAAATACTTTAAAAATTGTTATTACCTTGACTTTAAATCAACATAAACATAGACAAATTTATTGAAAGAAGATTTCATTTTCATTTTAAATAAATAATTTAAACTGCTGTCAAAGATTTCAAATGGTAGTCTGCCTAAACGAGGAATCAATTGCACCAAATAATTTGTTTTTTAATATTTTAGATACATTAGTAAAATTTTACATTAGTAATCCGTTTAAGATACCGGACGCAATAATGAATCTTATGGATTATTTTTATTAAATAACATAGCATCTTTTTTTTTTCTCTTTTTTTATTTATGGGGGTTTGTTCAAACACTGAACATGTCACCCCTGTAGAATAATCATTTAGGTTACAAAAACTTAATTAATTCGTAATTCTATTACGTTGGCCCACATTCACCACGGCGCATAGCATTCTAGCCTCTTCCGAAAGGGGAGAGGATAAAATGCTATTGCACCAGCCAACTTCTATGGGATTTATGTTAAATCTGACCTTTAGATCCCGTCTCACAGCTTCATTCCGGACACACTCCACAAGAATATGGTGGACATCTTCGAAAATATTACATGTTTCGTCGGTTCTATAGCGTGCAATAATCTAATTATCGTAACAAATGTGGTGACAACCATAAATTGAAGTCACTCCTACTCGTGGCAATGCTTAGGTGATGTCCAATGCCTTCCGGATGACTTTGTCATTTTCTTAAACTTGACACTTTTTTAACTTGTCTTATTATTAACTCGGCTCTTTCTTAGTTGGTCTTTTTCCTAAACTTGTCACTTTCCTAACTCGTCTAATTTTTAACTCGGCTTTTTCTTAGTTGGTCTCTTTTGCAAAGTTGATACTTTCCTAACTAGTCTCATTTTTAACTTGGCTCTTTCTTTTTCGCTATTTTTCCTCTCTCCTTAGCCGTTGTCCACCAGATTATTTCACCTGAGTAAACCACTTAGGTTTAACACAAGATCGGGTTACGCATTAAAAAAATTCGTATCTTTTTCTCATACTTTAACAGCTTGGCCATATAGAGTTGAAATTAAATAAAATGGAACTAAATTTTTTCAGTACAAAAGCGGTGTTGCCAAATTATTCGCGATTTTGACGTGTTTACGTGTGTGACGTGTGATTTGTTATGGGAAAGCTACATACCATCACATAATATGTATATATGTATATATAAATAAATAAATAAAGTAAATAAATAAATAACTCGCTCGTCCGCAATCGTCGCGTTGGTGGGTTCGTTGGAGGTAGGGTTGCCAACCCTACTATATAAAATAGTATCCTACTATATTGAGGGCTCGCCTACTATATTTTTTGAAAAAATATATAGTAGGCAACTATATTTTTTCAAGTGAAAAAATTAAGCAACAAGAACATATAAGTAATATGCATATAAGTAATTGCATAATATTTTTTGTGATTAAACTATGGCAATGTTAGTACCTACTTAAGTTTGAAAAATGCAACTTTTAAATTCTCCATACAAAACGGCAACCTACTATATTTTTTTGGATTTTTTCGCCATCTACTATGTTTTTACACTAAAAATCTTGAAAATACTATATTTAATGCAAAAAAAGTTGGCAACCCTAGTTGGAGGGGAGACAAGTTGGGAAAGTGTGAAGTTTAAAAAAGAGACCAACTAAAAAAGAGCCCACCTAAAAAAGAGCCCAGTTAAAAATGAGACAAGTTAGGAAAGCGTCAAGTTTAAGAAAATGACGAAGTCGTCTAGGAAAAAGACCAAGTAAGAAAGAGCCGAGTTAAAAATGAGACAAGTTAGGAAAGTGACAATTTTAAGAAAATGACGAAGTCATCCGGAAGGGTCCAATGCAATAGGTTATTAATTGAACACAATTTAATGTCCCACGACCATTGCAAAGAAGCTATCTAATAAAACCAACTAAACAATAGTGCATCAGATTTGAAAGTGTGAAAATCATCTTGAAATGTAAATGCGAAACATGAACAGGTGTAGTTTTATACTATGAAACCAAGAAAATCTACTGGAGTAATTTTATAAAATCTTTATGTTATTTTTACATCACACTAGCTTCCGCCCGCGACTTCGTCTGCGTGCATATTACAGAAAATCCTCAGGGAACCTACAACCAGGATCCGACCAGCCGTTTTTACGCGATTAGGCGGGTCCCCACCAAGCGCGTTGCCTCGCGAGGCAAAACATTTGCCGCGTGTGGCGGGTCTCGCACGAGGCTGCTAATTTAGCGATTTTTACTTCGAAAATGAAGGATTTTCTGTACACAACTTCATCCCCTTTTTCACCCCTTCGTGAGTAGAATTTTCAAAAACGCTGACACAAATGTATATTAATTTTTAATCGTCAGCCTGAACACAAAATTTGATGATTTTAGCTTCGAAACTGACGGACCTTCATACAAACTTTGGAACCCCGTTTCACCTCTTTAGGGGGTGAGTTTGAAAATCCTTTCTTAGTGCACCCCTAGACCTCATAAGAAACCTATGTGCCAAATTTGGAGTCTCTAGACCCAGCGGTTTGGGGTGTGCGTTGATTGTCAATCACCAATCAGTTTCTTCTTTTATATAAGGTCCTTCTGAAATAGTGCACATAATTTTAAGGGGTCAATGTAACAACATTGAAATCGCGAAAAAAAAATCAGCTGTTCCATACATTTTGATATACTTATTCGATTTTAAATTTTCTATGGAACAGCTGATTTTTTTTTCGCGATTTCAATGTTGGTTGGTACCATAGTAAAAGTTGTTTGTATGCATGAGTACATTGACCCCTTAAAATTATGTGCACTATTTCAGAAGGACCTTATATATTTAGATTAATTATGCTTAGCGAGTATTATTATTGATTTAAAATTTTAAATGCAGACCATTCTAGATGCAAAGTTTTTATTCTGAAATTTAAATCTATATTCAACAATAGAAATTACATTATAAAGTATTGTTTTAAATACACAATGGCGTAATAAAAAGTGAAGTTTACGACTTTCTTTAAACTTCTTTTTCCATTTTATTTGCTTAGCCTCCAGAATTAATAACAAGGTAGAGCTGAAAGCGACTCATAAAAAATATTGTATAAATCCGACTTTTTCTTCCAACAAAGTTGATGACAATAAGCGTTTCTCGCTGTGAAGGCAATACGAAATTTTGATAATGAAATATTCATTCGTTAGACAGACGCCATTAAATAAATAATTTCACAAAGCTTACTTACTTTGAGAGTATCAAAGGGTTTTAGTAAAATAGTCTAGCATGTTTTAGACTATGATACGTAGTACTTATATCTATTCTGTGCTATGTTTTTTATCATAGCACCTATCTAACACAGTTGGTTTCACATTTAAAATATTTATTTATTAATTGCAAACATCTAGTGTACATAAAGAATAAACAACACGTTCTAGTACATACTTCCATAAATTCCATTAAAATTGTTAGACCTAAGAAAAGAAAAAAAAATGGAAATAAAAAAAATGTGAACAACATTAAACTTGGACGATCGGAATAAAAAAAGTTCATTAATTAAAATATACTTAATTAGAGAGTGCAGTATGTTTGTACTTTGTAGTAATGACAAACCTTGTCGAAAAAAGAAAATGATGCAGAAGAAAATTACTTGTTGACTAAATAAACGAACAAATGAACGGACTATTGAAACACATTACAGCATTTACAGCATCGATTTCACCGCAACCGTACAAGACAAAAATTAGCTTAAGTAAATCCTTAATCATAATACCATTCACTTGCACACGATATCAGCCAATAAAAGCAAGGAATGTACGCAAACATGTGCTAAGAATCTAAGTACTTACTTCGTTCAAACGACCGAACAGATCCCGTTATTACAGTCTATGCTTTAAACGAGTAATTTTGAAGTAGAAAAAAATATTATATTCTGATCTTATGCATAATTATATTTTCTTAAAACACATCCATTATGCCTTATTTAGAGTATGTAAGTATGATGTAGTTAATAGTTAGGTTTTTAAGTCATAAATTTCATGCCAAATTGTTGAAAGACATATTTTTGTGTTTTCATTTCTTTTTCTGTTTTGAATGTGTACCCAGTAGGTATGTTTTCCGTGGGGGTCTGGTTCATCACATTCTAAATTTGAAATTCAGTGCGGAAATGAAATTCAATACTTACTTCCCGCACTGAGTGCGGGAAGTAAGTGTTCCTAATTCAAATCAGTAGAACTTATCAGCTAGCATTTTTTTTATGAAACTTTGTGGTTGCATGACCGGTCAGTAAACATGGCCACGCGAACCAATTTAAATATCTCATTTTTACAAAGAAAATTGTAATTCCTCACATTTCGTGAGTAAAGTATTATACAAACCTTGTACTGGAAGCTTCTTGTATTGCCTCGAATGATTAAAGCCAAACCATCCTCGACAATGCTATCGCTAGCTTCCCGTTCTCGGATGTAATGTACTATTAATGCTAGTTATTTTCTTTTCTATTTTTTGTTATTCGTATTTATGTTGATACTCCAAGCAGGGTTCATGTTTAGGTTCTGTTATACCTAATTTGTACTACTGCAACAAACAATTTTGATTTCGACCAATATTATTATTATGTTATTTGCATTTTTTTATGTATTTTTATACTTACGTAAAGTTTTAATTCAACTAACCTCATGTCATCAAGAAAAACAACAATATTTGTTGTTTTTATTGCAGAAACAGCGGCGACAAGTTTCTAACAAAACGTTCGTCTAATAGTTACTTTCCATCGGATTAGAGGCCCTGGCAGTGAGTGCAACGTGCAAACAACGAACGAGTCAAAGTATCGTGCAAACGTCGTGCAGCCTGAACATTCGGCTTTGTGAACAGTTTTACGGTATTTTGTTTGTTGTACAAAGCTATGAGTGTGCTTGTTGTGCAACTGTTTCATCGAATTTGTTCGGAAATTGTCGTAGACTGTTGATTATGTGCACACTTTTTAATGTTTACTGAACTATTGGCTCTGTAGAGATGTAGATCCCGCGTTTGTGACATTTTTGGATTTTTTTTCGAAATGGCTGAAATTTCATTTTGATCATTTCGAAAAACTGAATCGACGAAAAAATTATGTATAGGTACCTAATTATAGAACCTGCTTACAATATTTAACAAAAATCGGTTGAATAAAGCGCTCTGTAGATAGAGGACAACAGATGGACAATCGGACGTCCGAACATACGGAAGCAATTTTGCCCAAACTGAAACGGAGACGCGCTCGCTCGGTAAAATTTTTTTTTGTACATTATTCAACCAGGAGATTCGACTTCCTCTTAAAAAATGCATTGTGAAACGTCCAATTCTGAGGTCAAAACATCTGAGAACCGTCCGTGACCCGATTTATAGCTTTTTCTTATAAATTGATATAAAAATTGCGTGCTGCGCAAATTTTATCACTAGAATGCTTCTACAGTTCTATCACTACATAGTATAAAACAAAGTCGCTTTCTCTGTCCCTATGTATGCTTAAATCTTTAAAACTACGCAACGGATTTTGATGCGGTTTTTTTTAATAGATAGAGTGATTCAAGAGAAAGGTTTATATGTATAATACATGGTGTCAAATTCCACACTAACCGAAGCGAAGCGAGGGCGGGTCGCTAGTTGAAATATAAAATACTAATGATAGCGAATAGTTAATTTTATAGATAATTACCTATAAGTATACTTTCTCATAGAATATAATCATATTAGCATACTTTTAATGACCGATTAGTAAGTACTTTCAAAATCCATAGTGAACTTAGTATTAAAAACATTATTACTTTAAAAAAAAGCTTGTCATGTGTCGTTAGGTATGTACACAAGTTAAATTAATTTTTTTTTTTATCCAATTCAAGTCAAAAGCTATTGATTGACTTACTCATATCATAGCTCATACAAATTTTAATGGTAACATAAGCCATATTTTCTAAAATGTCCCCACTTTTCTATAAACAAGATGTGTCCACCGAGTTGTGAAAACATTCACACTGTATCGAAACACACAGAAACAACGAAAACTCAAGTAACAACGGTTAATTTATTTCCCGACCCAGGCCAAACACAGTGCAATGTGTAAACAAGACGAGTGAGCCAAAGTGTCCTGTCCTGTGTAGGACAAGCAAAAAGCTCACTTAAGGCGAGGAGTACTGCTAGTTTAATCTATTTATTTGAGTAATATTTCCTAAAGGCGACGCAATGACAGCTCTAATTGTAATGTACTACCTAGCAGTGAATAAATACAAACGCACAGACCATACAACAAGTACTAGTAGAAACGTCACAAAGCGACGTTCGTTGGACCAACCCGAGTGCCTGTGCCAACATATTTAAAAAAAATACATGTACAAATTGAAGTAAAATGATGGTCGCATTTCTCAACCGATACCGATAGAATAGAAGTCCTACAGTTATAAAAAAAAACTATTGGAAAGTATTTATTTAAAGGTGGCTTAACAAAACTGGTGGTGCAACTTGACAACACTATTCGCCTTAACAGTTAAACATAGTAGTCCATTCAGTAAATATTTATCAACAAACAGTTCTTTGTGACTGGACTGCGCTGTCATTTTAATTCAGTGTCCGTTTACATTCAAATTATATGGTATTATAATATTTTTTTTAGCTTTACTATCTTGTGTCTCTACCTAAGCTGAGGTGAAATTATTTTTCGCCTTGCAGCTTATGTAAAAAAAAAATTACTTAACTACTTTAAATGCTACGTTTGTTTAGTTATGCAAATGTACTATCATACCTAATAATGTACAAATGCATACAAGACTTTATCTAACACCAACTTTGATTTTAACTTTCCTCCTCCTTGTCATTATCATCCAAACGAGTGTTGTAATGTTGTACTGAAATTCATAATGTAACTCGTCACTATATTCAATTCAATTTTATTTTATTGTTAGAACATTAATTATACGGCTTACAAAAAAAAACTCAAAAGATTATAATTTCGTGTTCCTTACTGTATCAATATCGTAATAACTGTTGTACTGGATTTAATATAGATTTTTTGTCGATTCAGTTTTTCGAACATTGTTATTATTATATACCTATATTTATATTATTTATAAGAAATCATCGGTATTGTTCACTTCTCAAGCTAACGCGCTCACTAGACATGAAATAAAACACTTTTTAACGAATACTAGAGCGGTTTTATTGAAAGTACTTTAGTAATTAGTTGGTTTTTTTTTATGTTCCCGCCGACGTTTCGACACCTTTGCAGCTGCCGTGGTGACGGGGGACTGAAGCTGCTCGTGAGCCTACCCGTGTCCCCCGTGACCACGGCAGCTGCAAAGGAGCTGAAACGTGGAGAAAATAGAAAATCAAACCAAATACCAACTAATTACCAAAGTACTTTCAATAAAACCGCGCTAGTACATCATCGGTATTGTAGAGCTCAGTCAGTACCTAGTTGGTTTGAATACGGCGGGCTCCCATAACACACGTGGCGGTATTGTTCACGCACCATTACTCCAAGCGTAAGATGATATTCTAACGCGAAGAAAGAGATATCACAAATATGTTGTATAGAAATAATTTCGTCACGCATAAACGTAATTCGAAGTACCCAAGTATTTTTATTTTTATGAACGAATACGTGATTGAGATTTTACTCACGTTTACCGCGCTTGCCGAATTTGGTGATAGGATAACTATTGATACATTTTGTTAATTTATTTTATTTGTTATTAAATAATACTCACTATCTAAACAGTTCAGACAGTGGGTCTTGACTCGGTATGCGCTCTCACATTCTTAAGAAATATTTTTTAATGAACTCTCACATTTACCGTTTGCATAATTATTATCTTTCGCAAGGGTAGGTCATGAGATGGGTGACCAACAATTTATAATTTCAGGTTCTTCCGTGCTTGGGATGGCACGTTAAGCCGTTGGTCTCGGCTGCATTTGCAGTCGTTAACACTTACCAATCCGCATTGGGCCCGCGTGGTAGGTTATCGCTCATCCTTCTTATCCACCCATAAGGAAGCCCTGTGCCTCAGCAGTGGAGACATTAAAAATTGCTGATGTCGACCTTTTGATGTAATTTTTTTATTTTTATTTCAGTATTAATAAAGGGCTCTAACTTCGGATTGTCATACTTTAGAGATGCTATAAGTCATTTAATTTTCTTATTATAATGTTAGAATCGTTAGTGAGTAATTTATCAGCTCTAATACGACTCGTTGCACATTGTTTCTAGTTAAAGTACCTATGCGGGTTGGTGAATGTTCTGTACGGTAAAACAGCCACAACCTTGGCTTTATGTATTTTGATAACCATAACAAAATTCGTTTTGTATTTATTAAAATCAGTATACCTGGGTACCTACATATTATTCAGATTCTTGTTTGTTGCTAAAAAAAATTATAACAAAAAAGTTTAATTACCAAAAAAGCGGCCGCCTGCTACTTTGTCTTCAAGGAAAGTTTTTTTATGCCTCGGGAACAATTTTTTTTTCGGGATAAAAGGACTCTATGTCCTTCTCTGTAACTCTGACTACGTGTTTGCAAAATTTCATGATGTTCGGTTCAGTAGTTAAGAAGTGAAGGCGTAACAAACAAACAATCGAACTCTCGCATATAAAGTACTAGCGGCCGCCCGTGGTTTCACACGCGTGGTTCCCGTTCCCGTAAGAATATCGGGATAAAAAGTAATGTATGTTTTAATCTAGGTTATCTACTATCTGTGTGCCAAATTTCAAGCAAATCCGTTCAGCAGTTTTTGCGTGATTGAGGAACAAACATCCAAACATCTAAACATCCAAACCCACAAACTTTCACATTTATAATATTAGTAGGACTAGCGGCCGCCCGCGACTTCGTCTGCGTGAATAGGTTTTTTTACTATCTTTCGGGAATAATACTTTTTTTCGGGATGAAAAGTACCCTATGTCCATCTCTGTACCCCTGAAAACGTGTAACTTTAATTACATGATGATCAGTTCAATAGTTGAGACGTGAAGGCGTAACGAACTTTCGCATTTAAAATATTGCCTATAGTTATAAAGATAATAATAAAAATGATAAGCTTTAAGCTGCGAACAATAAGATTTAACGTAAATAATAAATTAAGTAAGAATTGTCTTCTCAACTATAAATGCAAGCTTTATCGGACCAAAGCAAAAAAACAACAAACAAGTTCGAAGGCAGCGAGGCAAAAACTAAACGAATTTAGACAAAATTGATCGAGCACAAACTTTGTTTTCGTGTGCGAGAGCGATTATTTTTTGTGTGAAACATACTGTAAAATATTAGTTTTAGATACGTGTCAGTTGTTCAGAAAATGGCTTGTCGCGGTGGTTACGTGATTGATATGCCACCCACATGTCCAAACCGCCACTTGGATCATTTATCTTGTGGAATTTTTACAACAAAACCCCGTACCATAATGCAGTGGGTCGTACAAATTTATACTATCAGCGTTACGCTTAGAAATGGGTTGAAATATGGGGCTATTAGTGTGCGCGACCCGAAAGCGTTAAAAATATTGATATTGCTTCCAGAAGTCTAAAATTTGGAGATTATGGAATTATGGGCGTTGTGATTGGTTTGGTTGGATACAGGGTGCAGCGAAATTTTTAAAATATATGTTACCAGGTACAAGTAAATAATCTTAACACACGTAATAATAGACTTTCTCTAATAGAAATGAAAAACTATACAAACATTTTTAAATTTGAGATTTTTTAATTCACACAATTTTTATACAATACTAAATAATATACTAGAAAAAATACGACTCGCACCAAATCAATTCTTGGACGGGAATCGAACCCGCGACCTTTGGATATCCGGTCCAATGCTCTGACCGCTGAGCTACTGAGTCACTAGTGGTATCGTCGAATTTGTTCTAGTATATCTTGCTCTTACGCTGTAAGCCAGCGTTATTTCATCAATGTGAGGAATTACCTCGAAATAATTAGTGTACTATACTAACAGTTTTGAAAGCACAATTTAGTTATAAAATGCATTGATATTCATTTGCAATGCCGTTTTTGTACAGAATGAAGAAACCTTTTTATTAAATTTACAATGCTAAAATACTTTACGTGTATAGTGTTTAAAAGTTTATGTTTTTACCCCTGGTAAAGATATAAACTAACAACCTCTTTTATTTTTCTAATAATAAAAAGTGAATCATAAAAAGCTATATTTTCTACAACAAGTATTAGAAATAGTACTCCATGCAAGCCGAATGTACGAATAATTTCCAAAGTCTGTAGAGGCAACTTTGCTCCGCTTGTATCCAAGGTTGTTACAAACAGCTTGTAGCAATATTACTAAGCTTTATTATATTTGAAGTATTATGAAACAACTTTAACCATAGTGCACAATATAAATCAAATTGTATACGGCCTAGATCCGTCGACTGTGGCAAAGCTTTATCAGAATCCAAAATTCAATTTCAATATTTTGAGCAATTCTGAAGGACACCTTGTAAGAAGTTTGTTTTAAAGTAAACAACATATTTTGAAACTTTCTCAAAATATTAAAAGTTATACAGCAACGATATTAAACTCAACAATCGTATCAATACCTAAGTAAATTTTCAAAGTTATAGTAAGTTGTACCTTATGAAATGAGAAATTTCACAAGTAAAATTATTACGGGGATTGAAGCTTAGGATTGCAAAAGGAGTATGCCAACCATAAAGTGTCTCCTTACAAACATTCCAAGAATCTCATTTAAAGTTCAGAATACTCCGAAAGTCGGAGTGTATTATGTGCATGCTCTTGTATAAGTAACTTTTGGCTCTTTGCTTAAGCAAATATACTGAATGCTTGCATTAGACCTTTATAAATAAATATTACATTAATAAGGTTGTCTGTCAAAGACTTATTAGAAAACCATTTATTATCACTTTTATCCTTTTAATAAAAGTAAGTACCTACCTACCTTCTTGCCTTTTAAAACTTATTCCGTGTTATTACAAAAGATTTTTAAACACTGTTTAACTAAACACATGTTTTAATGTGATGCTGTCACTTTTTTGACAATATTGTTTGACAGAGACAGCATCACGTTTAAACAGTGTTTAGTTAAACATGTGTTGAACAATCTTTTGTAATAACACCATTTGAGTCTTCTACTCTTATAACAGTTTTACTTTAAAAAATCTGTATTACTTCATAAGTTCTTATTTACTTTATTATTCTAGTACTAAATCTGAATATTATTTGTAGACTTTTTATATACCTAAATACATTTTTTAATATATTTTTTTAGCATGGCGGTAGTCGCACAATCTTAAATGTTTGCAATTTTGAATTTATGCTGTATATTGAACACACCTTTTCCATTTGCAAATCGTTGTACGTGTATTCACGAAGTACTTGTTATACATTGTATTAAGTATATTATAAAATAAATAATTTTGAAATGAAATGAATGGATGAAATTTCCATTTGCAATGTCTTTGCAGTGCAGTATCTCAGTTATCGGTCATACTAGACTAGTACTCCAGTAAAGGAAACTATTCCGGTAAAGGACTTCCCTAATTGGCTTAATTTCATCTCTCCACACACTACAGGACAACCAAAAGGGAATATGCATAAGTTACCGATTTTGATGAATTTGAGCTTGATCGCTGCAGACACTTATAAAAACATGATGGAACAGGAAAAAAATAAAAAAAATGTATTATTTTAGTTTTATCACAAGATGAAATCAGGGGAAAATAACGATATTTTTTTTTTCATTTTCGGATATAATGCACTTAACAGTCAGATAGAATATCGAATAAGAAACAATATTTTGTAGGACACATATGTACTTAAACGCAAAATTTAGGGAGATAATTGAAGATTATTGGCTAACTCCATATTAAACGCGCCGAAACACACCTGAAACGTGATGTGTGACGTCACCGTTTTGTATGGAGCGTTTTCGGCGGGTGCTGCTGCGCGCTAACTTCAAGTAACTATATCACGAGAAAAAAACGTAAGAGAAAAGTTTTAATATTACAGTTAATTTTCTCACGCATTATACTTTTGATTAATATTTAAAAAAAAATGATGCATATTCCCTATTCCATACAAACATGTCATCTGTTTACAAAAGGGAGACAGGAAATTGGCAGCAATAACCTAAAATAGATCGATAATATTAATTTCAAGTGTCAACAACGATAGCTTTGTGTAAAAAAATGTTTAAAAAAAACCGACTTCAAAAACCTACCTCTAAAAAGCATGAAATAATATTGGTAATAATAAAAACACGTCTATTGAAGTCGGGTGGGGCTTTTAGAATAAAAAAAGGAATCTGTACTCCAGCCCCACCCGACTTCAACAGACGTGTTTTTATTATTACGAATATTATTTCTTGCTTTTTACACGTGTGATTGTTTATTTAACTAAGATGTTTTCACCCTTGCATTTATGATTTCGTTAGTGAAAAAAATCACAACTTGTAAAAAAATACTACAAACTTGTAAAAAAACTATGGAATGACCTGAGTATTTTTGAGGGTGTCCGGTGACTCTACATTCCGTCTGATAATTTTTACAAGTGTCTTGCATAAATTATTTGGAAAAAGACATAATTATTTGTGATTTCGTTAGTCAAACATTTTTTTTTAAATAACAAAAAACCGACTTCAAAAATTCTTCCTCTAAAAAGCAAGAAATAATATTCGTAATAATAAAAACACATCTATTGAAGTCGGGTGGGGCTTTTAGAATAAAAAAAGGAATCTGTACTCCAGCCCCACCCGACTTCAATAGACGTGTTTTTATTATTACGAATATTATTTCTTTCTTTTTAGAGGTAGGTTTTTTGAAGTCGGTTTTTGTTTTTTTTATATTTAGATAGTAAAATTGTCTCTGCCAAACGTGAGATAATTGCGAAGAAATATACATTACATACATACGGGTCAAACTGAGAACCTCCTTTCATAAGTCGGTTAAAGAACTACACAGATATTATCCCTCTTCCAACGAAAAATAATTATCTTATTCAGTTCATAAACAAAGAAGTAATACGACCATTATCATCGAAGTAATTCACAGAAAATCATACTATTTTCTTGCTTTTTGAAGATTACTTGAAAAGTACTGAACCGATTTCCAAATTAAAAAAATGAGACCAATTTGGAAGTTAAAGTGAATCATTTCAATCGATCCAGCCGTTTTCGATTAATCGGTGGACATACACAAAAAAAACAAATATACAGACGAACAGAGAACCTCCTCCTTTTTGGAAGTCGGTTAAAAAGAAATCCTAATGAACTTTTCGAAGTAACTTTACTTGTATGATACAATTAGTTTTATTTTATTCAGTTAATTAATGTATGCTTTCATGAAAAATAATTTTGTTTTTTGGTGAAGCATTTATTTTAAGGAGTAAGATCAATGATCAATACTTATCGTATTTCATTTGAAGCTTTAAAGAAGAATATTTAGATATCCATACTACCGAATATCAGGTGCTTTTAAATTTGCTACTGAATTTTAATTATGCGACTTTCAATTAAAAACAGATGAGATCTCCTTCGGTTCGACGGTAGAGTGTCTATTTGAGATGTGACGCTTTCAAGAACTCTCCAATGTTCTTGTTAAGAGTTTTAGTTTCACTTGGGTAATTAACTGTCCTATATGTATTCAGCAAGCTTTATAATTTCTTTAAAGAATTTTGGAATCCCTTCTATTAAAATCATCTTGAGATGGCTTACGTGAGACAATTATTTTGAAATTGATCAAGAGCACTATAATATTAAAATCTTTTTAAAACTCAATGTTTTATATATAGGTAGGTATTTTTTTTTCAGAATGAACGCAACGGGAGAACGCAAGTCAGTGTGTGTTGCGTTGCTGGTCAAACAGCGCAACGCATAGCCTTGCCACTTTGTATGTACTCGTTACGTAGGTAGGTAGTTACGGTGACTCACGCACGACGCGACGCACCATGCTGCTGGTCACCTATGACGGATAGCAACGAAGATATCGATGCACCACAAACATAAGCAGCTGAACCAGCTCCCTAGCATGGCCACCGAAACGCGATATGATATAGCTAATGGAATTAGACAGTTGAGTGTCCATAAAATATAGCATTTAGATTTCGAGGTTGGTCCCATAATGAAAGTTGTTCAGTTTGATGGTCTGATCAACCCCACAAGAGGTTTTGTATTAAATTAACGAAAAAAGACATTGTAGGTATATCACGTGATATTATATCGTATTTCAGTGGCCACGCTACAGGGTGCAGCGTTCCTCAGCGTTGATTTTAGCTATTACATTATGATGAAAGTTAGCGACTCAGGTTTTTGATATAGTAATAATTTTAATGATAGAACACAACAAAGAATTTAAGATTCATTTTCAAATGGTTTCTATTATTATACCTATAGTTCTTTGGCTCTTGGTTTTGGTCCACTTTAAAAGGGGTTCCACACTCGCGCCGCGAATCGCGGCCGCGAATCACGGGCGCGGTTCGCGCATGAAAACGGTGCGAAAAATATAGCCCTCCAGACTCGCGCGTGAACCGCGGCCGCGAATCACGGCAACATTAGTTCGGCACACAAGTACTTTGACGCGGACCAAAAAACCGCCACCGGATGGGGAACGCCGCGAAGCGCGAACGCGAAGCCGCGAAGCCCATACGCGAAGCCGCGAAACCCTCCACACTCGCGGTTCGCGCTTGAAAACGGTGCGAAAAATATAGCCCTCCAGACTCGCGCGTGAACCGCGGTCGCGAATCACGGCAACATTAGTTCGGCACACAAGTCCTTTGACGCGGACCATAGGTAACCGATCACAAGTCCGAACTTTACTTGTCCTAATTTCAATTGACCGAAAACTGTTGACCGACTTCTTTGTTGCTATATGTTTTGTTTGCCATAGTTTTAAATCATCGAAATATCATTTGGCATATGTCTCATTTTACCGAACTACGTTTCACCGATTTTCAAAATAACTTTTTACTATTGGCCGAAGTCTCTTTTGACTTTTTTCATTTGCCAGATAACTTATTTGCCATACTTTCACTTCACCAGACCAACATTTTACCGAATATCATTTGGCCGCAAGTTTATTTGAATAAAGATATTTTTTACTTTGACTTTACCTTTGACTTTGACATTGGTGGCTTAGGTTAGTTCAGCGTTTTGACCACTCGTAGCGGAGCGAGCGAAGCGGGTGGAGCTTAATAATGCTTGCATGCATGTTCCGTGTTTGCTTGTTTGCTTGCTCGCTTTGATGCATGCTTGCACGCATGCTTGCTTGTTTGCATGTTGGGTGCTTGCTTGCAAAATGCTTGCTGGGGGGTGCAGGGGGGCTGGCCCCCCTGCTCGGGGGGGTCGGGGGGCCTGAGGCCCCCCGCTATAAAGAGAAACTTTTAATGCACCTACCAGTAGGTTAGGTTAGGTTAGTGTATTGACCACTCGCAGCGGAGCGAGCGAAGCGAGCGGAGCTCCAAAATGCTTGCATGCATGCTGCATGCTTGCTTGCATGGTGCATGCTTGCTTGCATGCTGCATGCTTGCTTGCATGCTGCATGCTTGCTTGCATGCTGCATGCTTGCTTGCATGCTGCATGCTTGCTTGCATGTTGCATGCTTGCTTGTATGCTGCATGCTTGCTTGCATGCTTGCTTGCATGCTTGCTTGCATGCTGCATGCTTGCTTGCATGCTGCATGCTTGCTTGCATGCTGCATTCTTGTTTGCATGCTGCATGCCTGCTAGCATGCTGCATTCCTGCTTGCATGTTGCATGCATATAAAATTTTGGAAAATATTAGTTAACCTAGAATCGAGTATTGGTAGTTATTTTGAATGCATATTTATTGAATCAAACAGAATATAATTTAACTAATTAAATAATTGATTTTCAGAACATCTAAAAGGACATCAGGTAGAGTCCCATAGAAAAAAACCAAAGAATGTATAGCATTTCTGTATTTTCCAAAATGTAGGCATGTAATTAGTAATTCATAGGATATATTCAGATTTTTAAGAAGATTTATGTTTTAAGAGTTATTTATGTTTGAAAGTTTTTTTTTGGTAACCCCGACACTAAATAGCAACACCAGGACCACGACCAACACGTTTCGTTAGCTGCGTTAGTGATACAGATTAGCACCACATGTACGAGTCGGAACCAGATCAAACGGAAAATCTGTGCATATGTCGCACGTAACAAAACGCTTTTGACAGTTGACTGACAGCCGTCAGACATTCTTTTTTTTAATGCGCAATCACTTGTGCCACAGAACAAATATACTCAGGGGAGACTTGTGCAATCGCTGACAAAAATGTCCGTTTCATTGATATGCTTTTGTTTTTTTCAATAATTAATTAAAGCTAAATGAAGGAGTTAAAAAATAGTGTTGCTGCTGTTTTATGATTCTAGCAACATAAAGTGTTTACAGATAACAGAATTATGTTTATACACTTTTGGGTCTCATGTGCCTGATGTCCTTTATCCGATTCCAGTTTAAAACGATTTTGGAAATTAACTAATAACATTAGAATACTAAATATTATACTAGAAAAAAGACGACTCGCTACGAAGATTAGGAATTAGAAATAATATGCTACAAGTTTTTAAGGCGTTTGGTACTTGTACTATATTAGTTATTCTGTGGTCTGGTGAACTGAAATTATCAGGCCCGCCGCAAGCGGGCGTGCAAGGCGTGCACCGCACGCGGGCGGCACATCTAGGGGGGCGGCAAATCGACCGATCCAAGCGTCGAAGCTAGGGCCGAAGAAGGGTGATGATATGAGCGCTCCTGGCAAGATTTGAATTTTGCGTCCCACGACTTATTTCTAGGATCTTGAGTGACACTTGGAAGATTTGAATTTTGCGCCCCAAAACTAATTTCTAGGATAATGAGCGCCCCTGGCAAGATTTGAATTTTGCGTCCCAAGACTTAAAGAGTATTTTCTAGCTATGGGTCAGCAAATTGAGGGTTGCGCCCCTGGCAGACGCCCCCTTGTCAGCCCCTAACCTAGCTACGACGCCAGATCCATTACGTAACATTCTGGAAGCTTGAAAGTTGTATTTATCCTTGTACTCACTTGTGAAGAAGCGGCAATGGCACACCGCGGCTCGCGAGCTGCATGCAGCTCTTTGGCTCCCTCTGTGAGGCTAGGCCGAGAATGACCCATAGCTAAATAATTTATTAGAAATAAATAATTTATTTTTCTTGCCTATACCGCTTCGCATCGTGTTCTGGCAGCGGGGATAGATAGGAATCTAGACTGGATTTTATGAGTTTAAACCGAACTCCGCTCGGATTTCATTCAAAACCTGGGGCGCTATTATTTAATCCTTCGGCTGGCAAATTAATTTAAAGATTACCCCTTAAAATATAAAATATTACTTTTAAATTAATTCTATAACTAATTAATTTATATAATAAATTAAAAGTTAAATTTTTGGCGTCGAGCGCTGTTTTCTACTGATTTTCGTTCGACATTTGACTCCAATGAATGAGAAAATTAGCCGAAGGTTTCAAAAATAGGGCCCCTGATTTTTATCGCGCTTGGACAAAATCATTGCACATTGATTGTAATGATTTTGTCCAAACATAATTGTCGCATGTCCTGGAGCGCGCGGCGCGCTTTGCACGCCGCGACTAGATTTCTACATAAGAAGTACCTAGGTACAAAGATAAAGGCATCTTTCAAGAAACCACCTACTTGTGTAGAATTTTGCAAAAACTAAGCACGGAGGAGAGTCAAATCGCCACATGTCCCGGAGCGCGCGGCGCGCTTCGCACGCCGCGACTAGTCTTCTACATAAGGAGGGGTACAAAGATAAAGGCATCTTTCAAGAAATCACCCACTTGTAGTAGGGGGGCGGCAAAATTGGTCTCTTGCACGCGGGCGCTCAAACAGCTAGCGGCGGGCCTGGAAATTATGGCAAATAAATCAGTGGTGTAATGAATGTTCGGGAATATAATACTTCGACGAAACGTTCTTTCGACCGAGCATTACCTCGGTTAAAAGTTTTTCGGCCAAATGAGACGTCGGAGTAACGAAAAAAATCGAATTAATATTAGGTCAACTGATACAGTGGCAAACGTGATTTCGACGAAGTAAAAAAAGGCGAAACGTAAATAGTCGAAAAGTTGTCGGTAAAATGAAATTCGACCAACACAAAATTCGATCTTAAGATAGGTAACCCGGACCATAAAACCGCCACCGGATGGGGAACGCCGCGAAGCGCGAACGCGAAGCCCATACGCGAAGCCGCGAAACCCTCCACACTCGCGGTTCGCGGCCTTCGCGGCGCGAGTGTGGAGCCCACTTAAAAGGTAAGCTGATGGTAAAACGGTTTGATGGACCTTTCACCACTGCTGTCATGTACATAATTTAAAACATTTCTTGTCCGAACTTATTATACTTACTTATAACAAACATACCGGAATATTTTATACATTTGATAACGCATAGACACAGTCCAAGTGCGATGTTAACGCAAATTTATGATTCAACTTAGTATGTTCCACAAATGACGGATCCTCAGGGGTTTCTTCCGAGTACATTTCTAAGTTAGTCAAAAAGCCTTTATTTTTGGAGTAAGTGCACACATTTTATTGCCAAGTTTGCTTTCAGAAGTTTCTAATTTGTCATGATGTTGAAGTTTGCACATTACTTTAGACTTGTTTGTTGCTCTATATGCTTGCATTCACAATGCTATTATGTTATTGTCTTAATCTGTATAAGCACTTGAAAAACCTTTATATTTTCTCAGTTGGAAGACGAAATCGTGATCTACATAGATTTCTACATAGAAAACTTTCTTTCAATGAAAAACAAACGTTATATTTTTATCTATTCCTTTCACATTTTTTTACCATTGAAAATGGTTATCAGATGCAAATCGCCTGAGACGTATTTTTGACCATATCTCCGAGGATTTTGAGAGGATCGTGATGGAAGTAGTACCAAAAGTTGAGGAATTTATCGAGACACTTGTGAAAGTTTGAACTTTGAAAATCTACTAGTAACTTTTTTTGAAATTTTGCAAAATTCCAAAAATTACGGGTTTTTTGACGGGTGTTTGTTTACTAAATTGTAAATATTTCGAAAAAAAAACTGACTTAAGAAAAAATGAAAAAAAAGGTCCTAGGGTATTAGTTTAGCTACCTACCAAATGGCGAAATAATTTTGAAAATCGGGAAATAATTGTGACCTGTAGGTGGTCCCTTTAGATTTGGAATTTAGAAAAACGGGTGTTTCCGTACATAAAAAGTTATGTAGCTTCTATGATTATTGACCGATCGTCATGGTAATAGTGTTAAAAGATGCAGAAACAGACAAGAAATGCATTCGTTGGAATTTTGAAAATCGGTTAATAATATTTCGGCCGCGTCGAGGCAGTCAGCGGGCGCTTTTGTGACACGAGGCGGAGCCGAGTGTCACAACCCTAAAAATAAATAGGTACCTACTATAGGTAGTAGGTACCTATTTATTTTTACGGTTGTGACTTGTGACACTCGGCTCCGGTAACTTTAAAAATATAATAGGATTTTGCATTTGATTTAAATTTGGTTTTTCGTAAATTTTTGTATTCATTTTCAATGCTCCGATTCTTGCGGGGACTGTAAAATCTGTGAATTTTTCAATTAGATTTTAATTAAAAATATGTATTTTAATGATAATTGAACTTATTCTACGTCACATTATCACAGTTGGTAATGAGATTAAATTTTAATCACTAACTTATGCAAAGAGAGGAACTTCAAAGACAAAAGACAGTACAATTGAGATAGCTTAAAATAATGAAGGCATCAGAAATTTTGTGTTAAAGCTTCTCTCAGCGTCAAAATGTTCTCAAGTCGACTTATGAGTTAAAATAACCGGGATTCGTCTTAATTTCTTAGCTATTACTGCTCGTGCCTCCTACACGGCAGGTGTTTCCGAGCTAATTATGGAGCAATTATGTGACTTTTGCTGTATGTTTGTAACAGGACAGCTTTTAAGCCCAGATATAATTATACCTACTTATTAACTTTTAGGCTATTCACAATGGGACGATTTTAGTCACCTGTGGCGGTCGACTGTCGCTTGTAAAATTTAATCGCATGTTTCGCTGTCGTCTACATCGTCAAAAGCGGCACCTCCGATGTAGTTGATCGACATCGACTACATAGTCGATGGCGTAACCGAAGTAACAATATGTAATTACACTTAGTTCCTGGTATTGGCCACCGAATCTGATAAGTTTGTTTAGTTACCTGCGGCCTAGGCCTTATTGTCGTGTGGCAAAAGTCGTGTCGTGCGGCTTTCCCACATTTAATCCCACATAAGGTCGTATTGTAGCTGCATAATCTGTAGGTAAAGCTGCGTCATGATGTGGTACAGTTTAAGCCCCTGATTGAAAATAAGAAGCAGTGACAGGCGACATAGACAAGGGACACAAGTCTATTGCATGACATTGCTAACGGATGAATTAGCAGATTGGTGGGTGTTAACGACTGCAAATGCAGCTGGGTGCCTTTTGAA
Source organism: Agriphila tristella (assembly GCA_928269145.1). NCBI lineage: Eukaryota > Metazoa > Arthropoda > Insecta > Lepidoptera > Crambidae > Agriphila > Agriphila tristella. Next base: position 18,896,638 of record OV743436.1, on the reverse strand, counting down.
GAACGGGGGCTTCGATCATGATCGAAGAACGGGGGGCTCAATTTAAAAATATCTACCTACCTACTTGATTTATTTATATTTACTCATACGATCATAAATAGACTTATTCATTACACATATTAAAATGGCTTATTTAGAATAAAATATTTGGGTTAAAACACCTTCCAACTTCCATTATTTAGGCTTATCGGTTTACCTGTAAATAAGAGTTAAAAAAACAGTGTTTTTTTTTCTGTAAATTAATACTACCAAAATATTGAAAAACCAAAAACATTTTGTTTGTCATATCCATTCCGCGTCTTAAAACTTCCAAAAAGCATTGTTTTCTACGAAAAACTGTGTCAGAATCAGCGTTGGAAATGATAAAAAAATTACGAACTATTTGATTTCCATGTACTGTCAGTTTTATAACTGCTCCGAAAGCTAAATTGCTTGGTCAATGCTGTTGATGCTGGTGATGCTGTGAAACTGACGTGGAAGCAGAAAGGCATTCACGCTTTTGAATGCACTTTGGGAGAATAATTGAAGATATCAGTAAAGCTAGGGTTTACTATAGCGGTGCCGTCATATAGCGGCGTTGAATATTGTCAATATGGCGACACCGACGTCAGAAACCGCGCCATATTACTTACATAGACAACGTTCTACGCCGCTGAATTACGGCCGTAGTATGACGGCACCGTTATCTTAGGAAACCCTAGCTTTATAGCTTTTACGTAAAATCCAACATTCTAGGTTGTGTAAACGTCATGTATACAGGCTTATAATTAGGTACTAAAGTAATAGCATATCTCAAAGCAGGAAAAGGTTTTTTGCGCATTCGACATCTTAATAATATTTCTGGATTTCACTTATGAAGTAGTGCGAATAATTTGACTCTCCATTCTCATTAAGAATTTAATTCAAAAGTATGTATTGCAGTTCTGACATAATTTGAAAATACTGTTGCAATTATATACGTTCGTGTATTGTATTGCGTATTGCGAATGTAAAGCCATCGGGCAATAAATATGTATTTTCTGTCGTAAAAAATACGAGACTTATACATAAGGTCATTAATACAAACTTTGTATTGTCGTGATTTGTGCCTTTCGCTTTGTTGTATTGTAATTTTTACGACCCTGGATGCCCGCGCTCGCGTGGTTACACAGCGTAATCGTATTTTATATCAACAATGGCCCTTATCTGTAAAAACGTATTTGAAATTCATGGGACTGCGTCGTTGAAAAATTGTCTACAGTATTTTTATGTTAAAAGCTCTCACAGTGATGATAAAACTCCTGTTTGGGTACCCACATTTGAGACGCACGAAACTTAACTTTTCAATGCGAATAATTTATGTCTGGACAAAAGTTACGACGTCTTTTTGTTAGCGATAAATCATTTTGTGGTGTGGTACTTTATAGTCTAAATGATATTTTCTGGTGAAGAATAAAAATATAAGGGATGAAGAGATGGTTTTGCTCAGGTCGAAAAAAATAACAATACCTATTGTTAGGGATAGTTATTTTATAAGAAAGTATGCATCTCTTTCTCAGTAGGTAGGTACCTAATATCTTAACAACTTGTGGCATCGTTACGATCGCATTGCAGTAGAAATCACGGAGTTATGTAAAACACTACTTGGTACAAGGATCCAATCTCGTAAATTGTTAGCGATAAAAAACCGAAATAATTTTGTAACCTTTGAAAAATTTGCTTCTAATGGGTTAAATTAGACCCACTACAACAAAATAAATTGAGCGAAACAAAACGTATTTTCGAAGACACAACCAAAAAACAACGTTTCAGTTATGATTATTTCGTTAATAATTAGCTTTTGGGCCTTACTTAGGCACAAAATATGTACAAATTATTCTTTAACAAGCGGCCCTCCACAACTTCGTCTGCGTGGACAGTTATTTTTCTTTCCCTCGGGAAGAGTACTTTTTCTAGATGAAAGGTACCTTTTGCCCTTTTCTGCAACCCTACAAGGTGGTATTATCATGATGATCGGCTTAGTACTTAAAACGTGAAAGCATAACAAACAAACTTAATTTCGCATTTATGATATTAGTAAGAATAGTGAGATAAAAATCAAAATTAGCATAACATGGGCCGAAAAAATGACGTGGGACGAAATGCGAGAACTTACGAACAAAACAGGCTTACAATTTTGTCTCCCAGCTCAGTAACTGCTTCTTATCTGGCGTACTGTAACCTTTAATCACATTTTTCTTCACCTTTTACAATATTGCTGGAGATTGAGCAATCGATCTAATAAATTATTCATATAACTAGCTTCCGCCCGCGACTTCGTCCGCGTGGACATTCGGAAACTCCCTAGGGAACCTTTGGCTGGGATATAAAGTAAGTATGTCCAGCCTATAAACTATCTGTGTGTCAAAACTCATCCAAATCTGTTAAGCTGTTTTTGCGTTATTGAGGAACAAACATCCAAACATCCAAACCCACAAACTTTCACATTTATAATATTAGGTAGTAGTAGCCCCAGTCGTAGGAGGCAAAAAAACGAAGAATACGGCTATCCATGAACCAAAGATTTCCTTCAGGATTGATCCTTGGGTTCCTCAGATGGGTTTACGAAGTGGAGCCACCTGGATTTTTCAAGCAGGTGGGGGAGGGGAGAATTCTGCCTTAACGAAGTCCGAGGTTAATAACTGCATAAGTTTAGATATTAAGCCAAGTTTGGTATCATTTTCGGATAAATCAATGACGTAGAATTCATTTCTGGTATAAAAAATGCAATTATTAAGAAGTTTCCTAAACATTACACAATAACCAATATTTTCAACTACATTTTTTTTACTTTAAGTCACCGTAAATATTAAACTGATGTTCTTATTTGCAAACAAAAAATACGATAACAAAGCTTATAGAATAAAGACTGGAAAAAATATTACTTACAAATTTCTTTATTAACAATAAATAGCGAAAAAAATGTCACTGTCGCGTACCGTCAATTTCTTTTACACCTATGGAAATATTTTTATTTTTTATTATAATAATATGGGTATCAAATGAAAGGTAATAAATAGCCAATTCCAAATATATATACATTATAACACTTTTATTTAACTGTTTTGAAATAAACTTAAAAGGTATAACGCAGCATTAAAAAATATCAGTAAATTATTAGAAAAACAAAAAATGGCAGTCAATATCGACAAAAAAAGGCAAATATCACAAGCACCCATGTAACTACGATTTTTTTCAGATGTTTTTAGGTACCTTGAGAGTAGTTTTACCCAAGTTTTAACCCTTGGAAACCCTATACTGCTGGAAAAACTTGGCGCTTGTTTCAGTATTACCGAAAAAACTACCTTTAGGAAGCTTTTTTCTGGTATCTCTACTCTATACTTTTACTACTCTAACTAAATTTGCTACAATTTGAGCCTATCACAAACGAGTTTCGAATTTATATTAAAAAAAAATATATTTAATAAAAATAATAACTTCCTTACAACGGTAACGAAGTAATTTTTTTAATTAGCCAAAACAAGAATATTTTCTTTTATTATTATTTTAAAATTAAGGATAATAGAGCTCCTACGGGAAAATTTTCCTTTTCAAATATTCCAATTTGTGTATTTAATGGCAATTTTTTTCTTTAATCAAGCGAGTATTTTATTTTTATTTTTAATTATTTTTTAATATACATAGCAGCTTAACTAATACATATCTATCGAGATTGGCCTGAAAGCCAAAACTTCAAAAAATTTACTACAAAAATCGTGGTGGCTCCACTTCTTATATCCATCCTAGGGTCCTAAGGACCAATCCTACCAAAGGAAATCTCTGGTTCACAAAACGCCGTATTTTTCACCCTACTGACGCCACTATAGGAGGATAGTGCGAATAATTGACTTTACATTTTAAGCTTATGAAAGGAGGAAGTATGTATTTTCAATCTGACATATTTTGAAAATACTGTAATGACAAAATTAAATAGGTACACGTTTCGGCGTCGTTGTAAAATAGGCCAAAAAACGTGGGACGAAAAGGGAAAACATATTAAGAACAAAACGGGCGTACGGTTTTGTCTCCCAATAACGTTTCTTATTTCAGATCTGGCGTAGGGTAACTTTTAAACGATTCTTCCTCGCCTTTTACGATATTGCTCGCGAGTGAAATATCGACGTGTTTAACTTATTTATCTGTGGCAGCGAAGCCTACGACGTGCAGCCAATACAAACCTCCTTGGTGTCAATATAAAATGGGATTACTTCAAGTATATATCGGATTTTGAAATGTGTTCAGCGTTTTAGATATTGGAGTACCTATCTAATAATAATAAACATAACATAATTTGGATGAGCAAAGAATAAAAGTGGCGTCTGTAATCGAGTAGGTTTTTTAAGTTCCGGGTTCGAACCTCAGCAGGAACGATACTCTTCTTACAATATATATTCTGACAACGTGTCACAAAAAACCCTCAATGCCAAATATGGTAGAATTACCCATCAAAATGAACAACTTTTTCCATGGGATGCCCTGTTAAGCAAAACTTATAAATCTTATATTGTGCTTATTATATACAAGCATTTTCTTTATGAAAATCACTATTCCGTTTATCAAAACACGTTAAATTACACGCTACACGTGTGATTGTTTATTTAACTATGATGTTTTCAGCATTGTATTTGTGATTTCGTTAGTGAAAAAAATCACAACTTGTAAAAAAATACTACAAACTTGTAAAAAAAAACTCTATGGAATGACCTGAGTATTTTTGAGGATGTCCGGTGACTCTACATTCCGTCTAATAATTTTTACAAGTGTCTACTTTATTTGGAAAAAGACATAATTATTTGTGATTTCGTTAGTCAAAAAATCACAACTTGAAAAAAATACTACAGCGTTGTAAAAAACTCTATGGAATGTCCTGAGTATTACTGAGGGTGTCCGGCGACTCTACATTGCGTCTGGTAATTTTACAAGTGTCTTGCATAAATTATTTAGAAAAAGACATAATTTATAAGAAATTGAAATTTTTTTCTTGTAAAGTATACTTGTACACTTGTGAGTTTTGAATAACAAGGCACTTTAAATGTATGAAACAGTCGATTGTTAGCGTAACCCGCTTAATTTGTATTTTATTTTCACAGATTGTTTTTAAATTGGAAATTATTAGTCGATTTATTGACTTTTTACATATGGCAACACGGGCGTATGGCAATATTGAGGCAGTCAACGAGAGGGTAGGACCACAGAGAAAGCAATAACTACGTAAGAAGAGACGGGACTTCATAGAGCAAAAAAAATCTATGAAATGTCAAATCAAACATACCTCATCGTTGCCAACCTAACGACTGTAAAACAATATTTTGCCAACCTACAGGAAAAAAGATAGAGATGGGCGACCTAGTATTAAATTTTTTATCGATATCGATAAATGCATTGAACTGCGCTTACTTAAAGAATAATTTTAAAATTTCCACTAACATGGCACAACGCTCCGTTTTTTAACTAGTACTGAGGCACATAAGTATGTTAGAATTAATTATGAAGCATTTTACCGTTGGGCAGTACTTTAAAAAACAGAGCATGTGTTCAGTTTAATATTTGAAATAAAGAAATTAAAAATTAAAAGTATTTATTTCAAAAAAATCTTCATTGTACTTCTTCAATTATTTTGACAGCTGATGGTAATGACCTGAAACAAAAATTATATGAAAACATTTTTATACTTAAATGCAAAGGTTCAAAATGAATTTTGACAGTTTTGTATAACCTCATGTGCTGCTGACTGTACAATGCAACGGGAAAGTTATAAAGTGTATATATGGTACATTTTTCTTACATTTCTTACATTACAACTAAAATTAAAAACATCGATATCGATATTTATAGATGTAGGTACTCTATTTCCCATCAGCATATTTTGACTAAAAATTATTATTCACATTCAAATACCTACCGAAAAGTTTAAACGGATGTTAAGTTGATTAATAATTACTCACGGAAGCTCATCAAAAGGAAATTTGGCCATAAAAAAACATTTTGTGTCGTCCTTTAGCGCCGATTCAAACCACAAATTTCACATATGCTTCACTATGATTTGGTTAGGTACGCACTTAAAATTCGCAACGACTTGACCATTAACCACTGACTTATTATATTACTAGCGTACTATTAACACAAATTGATAATTTTATTTGTTATAATTTTATTAATACTAGAAACTTCCCAAAGATCTTTAAAATGTACCGCCGATAGTTACTCTGCTCTGATTGAGTGACAAATGAATGACGTATCATCAAAGAACGAGAAAGAATGAGGAAGAGTGAGACAAATATAGTCGCCATCAAAATTCGTGTCTGTTTCATAGAATTATTTTTTGTATGGAAGTTGCGACAGACTGGGTAGGACAACTAGCGGTCGTGTGGCTGTCTGGCGAGTGAAAAAACAAGATATGAAAACGGAAAGTGTATACTAGAACAGAATGATCAAAACAGTTTATTATCGGATCCTCTAATCAAACTAAACAAATTGTATGCTTCAAAAGTGAGTACGTCAATAATTTCAGAAGCGGGAACCAACATCTTGGCCCACAGGTATGTTTCTTAAATACAATTAAGCTAGTTTCTTTAGGCTGGCTCAAATTGAGCTGCCCAATATGAAAAGTCACATAAATATAATATTTAAAGCCAACACAACCCATTGAATTTAGAAATGCATGAGTTATTTGTAGAACTTACAATTTCTATGGTTAAAATCCAGTATTTACCTTCGACATAATAAAGAAAGACTTTAAAGTTTAACTTTAAAACTTCTTAAAATAGTTGTAATACTTGTTAGGAGTAAGCGCTTATTAGTCTGCGGCCTAAGTATTAGTGCATGAAATTGTAACCTTTACATTGCTGTGAAACAAAACTTACTTAAGATGCCTCTAAGATAAAACTAGTAGGTTATCAATTGCTTACTACAAAAACTCACTGTGTTATAGTGGAATAACCACTGACTTGTTGACTACAAAATTATAAGTTTTCTTGTCGGTAATTATGACAGTATTTTCTGGTGTACATACATTAGAATCTACATAGATAATAATTGTACAACTTTGTAGCTGTAGACTATTATAGGCGATATTGCTTTATAAATATATTTTTTTCATGATTCGCACAATACTTTAAAGCTCTACTTACTGCTAATAGTATTTAATTCTACGAGTTAGTACTAGTATCTGCTCAGAATTTGAAAATATTCCCTCAGCAGAAATTAAAGTAGGATACAAAATTACAGAGAAAAAATAATTTTAATGAAAGAATTATTAATGAAATTTACCTCTTGAGAAAGTAAACATAAAGTAACAGATTAATTTCATCCATAATGGTAGTACCTACATTAGATATCAGGAAGTATAATTCTAACCATGAATTAACTTATCTTGTGGAATTATTTTGAAGACATTTTCTCACAATTTCCAAATTAGTTATTCGGTGGGATACTACTTTCTTTTATTGCTTATAATTCTTACTTTTATTGATTTAATTGTCTTTATTGTACAATATAATGGTACAAAAGGCGGGCTTAATGTTAATAGTATTCTTTACTAGTCATCCAGTGAAATATACGTTCCGCGAAATGGACCAAATGCAAAATGGACGTTCCGCGAAATGGACCAAATGCGAAACGGATATTCTGGGAAATGGACCAAATGAGAAGTGGACCAAGTGCGCCTAAACACTACTCTACTCAACGTAGTGATCACTCCGCCTATACAGGAAATATGCTACTGAATGTAGTGATCCACCCAGTGAAATATACTACTTAATGTAGTGATCACTCCGCCTATACAGGAAATATGCTACTGAATGTAGTGATCCACCCAGTGAAATATCCTACTTAATGTAGTGATCACTCCGCCTATACAGGAAATATGCTACTGAATGTAGTGATCCACCCAGTGAAATATCCTACTTAATGTAGTGATCACTCTATTTATACAGGAAATATGCTACTCAATGTAGTGATCCACATAGTGAAATATCCTACTTAATGTAGTGATCACTCTATTTATACAGGAAATATGCTACTCAATGTAGTGATCCACATAGTGAAATATCCTACTTAATGTAGTGATCACTCTATTTATACAGGTAATATGCTACATAATGTAGTGATCATTCTAATTATACAAGGAATATGCTACTGAATGTAGTGATCCACTTGTGAAATATGCTACTTAATGACTGTAGTGATCACTCCATTTATAAGTTTGTAAGCATAATTTAATGCAATATTAAATGTTGTTTTTATACTATTTTAAATTAAGCTTTGGGTTATCTGCTGCAATTTAGTTTACATGTTTAACCTGCGATACTATGCTTAATTTTGCCGTCTTGAACTAGGTGTATCAAGCTTACATAATTATAGGCAAAACTATTGTCTGTGGGTGGGCCTGACGAACTGTAACATAGATTTTTATTCTAAAACCTATTTTGAGCCCCAGTTTCTCACAACTATAGAAACCTTTGTGGTAGCTTGGTTGCCACTAGACTTAACTTCTATTATTTGTGAAGGGAAAATAAATAAACATTTTATTATTTTTATTTTTATTATTGATACAGGAAATATGCTACTTATTGTAGTGATTCATATTGTGAAATATGCTACTTGATGTGGTGATCACTCTATTTACACAGGAAATATGCTGCTTAATGTAGGTGGTGATCCGCATAGTGAGATATGCTGCTTAATGTAGTGATCACCCGTTTATACAGGATCAATGCTAATTAAGAAATATATATATATATATAAGGTGGTACCAAATTATCTAATGATACTTAAACAGGTGATAGTGTTGCTTAAACTGAACAACTTTCTCTATGGAACATAGGTCGAAAAACGAATTTTTTTTTCGCCTTTCCATAGTAAGTCGGTCAGCTGACCAGTACATTTTGTATGGGAGTATGAATTTTTTTTTTCGTTTTTCGACCTATGTTCCTTGGAGAAAGTTAATCAGTTTAAGCAACACTATCACCTGTTTAAGTATCATCAGATCATTTGGTACCACCTTATATATAAAAAATAAAAATCAGATTTACATCTCTATAAGATTAGTAACGTTAAAACACTTTATGAGCTATATTAACAATGTTTTCCTCTATGAAGCATCTGATGTTGGCTTTGGTGAGCTGAAAGATCGATTAATGCAGTGATCCAACCAGTGAAATGAGCTACTTAATGTGGTGGTCAATGGTCACGCTGTTTATACAGGAAGTATTCTGTCTGTTGTAGCGATCCACTAATTACATGGAAAAAAAGATCTACTACTATAAGTGTAGTGCTTGTGCGGATGCTGTATGGTATGGTAGTATGGTATGGTATGGAGGAAGTTAGCCATTGGTAGGAAGGCCAAAGTGGAAGATCTTCCTCCGGGCTGGGTAGTATTAGCCCGGGAATCGCGGTCCAACCGACGATGGTTGGCAGTTGTATATATGCTGCTTTATATATGCTGCTTCGCTGACATAACTCCGTTAGCGAGATGTAGGTTACTCCATTTGTTTCTCCATACTACGAGGTGCTATTCCTTACTAATCTTTGTGTTTATACGACACTAGCGCCAACTAGTCACATAGTGATGAATCTTGTTGCAACCATGTGTTGGTATGTGCGGCGGTACGGTAGATGCCGCTACATGCTCATTCTCTTTATTAACAAAGATACTACTTATTGTGTAGTGCTTTGCATGTATCGTGAAATATAATACCATATGTAGTGATAAGTCTAGCGACATTTACTATAAGCTTACATTTGGGTTGTTTTGAATAGAAATATGAATGTGTAAGTAGTAACTTCAGTAAAAGAAAAAGGGGTTTCAAGTTAGACATCTCAAGAAAGAAAACAAAACATTAGAAATAGTTTTCAATTCAAGAGACCCTAAGCTGATTTTCAATTGGTACCTTTGTTTCTTTCTGACAGCTAAATGTCCTAATTAAGTGAAATCAGGACACACTCATATAATAAATTATTATTTTAATCCTTTTACCTAATATATAGGTAAAAGTGAATGTTTATTTGACTTAAATATCTATACAACACATGTTGACATGTGATGACAATGACATAGGTATACAACACACTCATTTGTATACGACACAAATATAATTTTCGAATATATTGTATAAATAAAAACCTAAAAATAAGAGATTTATAAGGATATAGTTGAAATACTAGAATATCCTTATAATCATCTTAATTTAACATAAATTCTTTGTTTATCTGAATATGGTCAATACAGTTGATGTTTTGTAATATGAAATTATAATCCTCACATTCTACTGTTATTTTGGTGTAGAAACTTAAATCAACCTAAGAAGTGGTAACTTCTTGATTATTTCATTAATTCTCACAAAATTATAACTTACATGTTACACATAACACATAATAAATAAATCGAAATAAACTTAGTCAAACGACTGTTTTAGGAAACTATGATTTTGGATCGGATGTTTTGGGAAACGGATTGAACGTTTAGAATAATAATATTAGAAAATTTCAGTATAAATTTAGTAATTTCGGTATAAACTACAAAATTTATAATTTGAGAAATCATCTACTGTATAGGTAGTATAGTGTGTACATTTTTATCTGTTAGAATCCAACTGTTTCTGAAGGATGGCCAAACGGCCGTACAAGCTGGACTTGGTAATCAAACGTATTGATGGGAATCTTTGGATTAGGAATCTTGTCACATAATATTGTTCCAAATAATTAGCTGTGGTAAAGTGTTTCGTTTAAAACTTTCCAAATCAGAGATGTTGTCTTGTAACAACTATATTTTAAATCCTTAATTTGAGTGAATCTTAAGACCTACAAGAATGTAGCTATTATTTTACTGTGTAGCTATGAGTGGAGCATAGCGCAGCGCTATTGTCAAAAGCTATTGTCTATGGTAGTAGCCGTTCAGAAGCTATAATGAAGTTTTCCTTTAACGTATCTAGCTAGACCTACCATATTATAATGATCGGATCTTTTATAAACACATACTGCTCAGAACTATAAGTTCATGGTGTGTGTTGTTTTCGTTATCCGTAATAAACAGAAACAACGTATTTTGCTCCATTTTGTTATGACAAGTTCTTAAGGGTTTCTGGCAACTTATTATAAATACGTATTGCCAAAAAAAAAATTTAATACAATGTTAACCTTTGAGATGGTATGGTTTACACAACATTTGAATTTTCGTCGCATATAGGTAATTGGCAATGTTATTTTAGCAATAAATAGAACTTTATTTACATTTATATTGCAGAAATTGCCAATTCCTAAATACGTATTCTGATATAGTAGAAAAAGAATACCAAGGTCCCAGGATAAGGGCTTGTTAGAATCCAAGTCACCGGCCTCGCATGCATATCTAATGCATCTCTTTTGTAATTTAAAGGTTTTATCCACATCAACAGAGTAATCCTATAAAATAATTCCATAACGCAGCACCAATGCTACATAGTCATGGTAGGCTGCAGTCTTGGATGCTGTTTCTTTTACTCACCTTAACCCAAAGAGGAGTCTGTCAATTTTGCTTACCATCAAATCTATCAAACTTTCCAACCACACTCGTCATCGATTATGACACCTAAGAACTTTGTCATGGTTATTTCATAACTTTTCTCGTTATTATAATGAATGTAGAAGTTATTTCTTTTAATTATGGTTTATAATTAAATGTCATATATTTTGTTTTATAGATAAATATAATAGATAAATATAGATATTTATTTTAGGTTGTTATTATTCAACCATTTAATAACCTGCCATGGATAGTGATTGCGACTTCTTTCAGTTTAGATTCTCACAAGTTCACAACCTTTTATAATAAGTGTTGTGCCATCGGCAAAAAGAATACGTTGCTGCTTTGTTATGTCAGAAAAAGTCATTCATATAGATTAGAAAAGTAGGAGGGCCTAATACATTTCCTTGTGGTACTCCCACATTATTTATACTGTACGCCGACAAATAGTTTATGTCCCCTATTTTTAGATATTTGAGATCGTCACTCATTGTCGATCGTCCCTTAGATAACTTTACTTTAAAATATGCATCCTCATATTAAAACTCTCCGTGATTTTCTTAATAAGATGAAAGCAAGCCAATTTTATGGATCTTTTTATGGATCCTTGATTTCAAAAAGGTATTAGAATTAGAAAAGTTATATAACTTGTCTGCATGTACTATTTCAAAATACTTCTGAGAGTACTGATTTTATGGTAATCGTCTATAATTACTAACTCTCCCTTCGGTCCACTTCGGTACAGTGGCTCAATGACCGAATACTCTATCAAATAGAGATGGGAAATAAATAACCTTGGAGAACATATACATTCTATAACTTGTACTAATGGGATGACTATAAACCCTACAGCGTTACCTTTATCATTTGGTTAGTTATACCATCATATCCCATAGGTAAAGTACTTTCAAGGCCCATCATTATGTTGTAAACTCCCTTTTTTTATCTGTCGACCTGTGAAATTGTATATCAGTTATAACATCGTCTTTAGTAATCATTATCAAGATAATTTTACTCGTCAATATTTATTAAATGTATTAAATTCATTGCGAATGTCATTTGGATTACTACATGAAAATTTATTATTTTACTAATTCTATTTAGCCTTTATTAGAATTTCAATGATTCAATAATTCAATATTTGTACTGGTTACGTTTCTAATAATATTCTACGATGCTGCTTTTCATACATCGTTAGACTTTGTAATATAACGCATATTATTGTGCTTCTGTGATTGAGATATATTTTCTAAGTATAAAGTATATGAGAAAAGGTTAATTTGACAATGTGAGTCGAGATATTAGATACTTAGGACTTTTATTCATGTAGCACCTTCAGACACATTTAGTTAGCCCTTTATTTTTAACTTATTTATTTATTTTGTTCTGACTTATAGAAAATATCAGAATAGCCTTGCAAAAGTGACTGATGGCCATATCCGCAATTCGTCTTCCAAGTACATCATTATATTATAGAGAACTTATAAATTCTCTAAATGTTTCTATGTTTCCCTTACTCATATCCCATACGTTTTGATCAGTAACTAAATCGTTCAAATATTACTTTTCGGTGATTAAATCCAGTCAGATATTTTTCGAGTTGCTTATGTTATATACTTAGCTTATTATTTATTTATTTATTTTTATTACTATTAAACAGAAGACTAGTTATGTTTTATAGTTTGTATATTATCAAGCAACAATTATTAAAGTTCCAATTACCGCAAAGTGCCTATGATATTTTTATCTCGTTTTATAGACAGCCGTATCAGTAAAGATTCTATTCATATTAAGAAATCCTACATTTTTGTAGTGGTTCTATAAATGTTAACTATAGTGCACATTTACTGCACATCATTCAAAAGTGTATAAAGTGGCCACCGGAATTTCAAGCGTCCTATTTCTTAATAGTATATACATGAACGATCCCTACGTTTTTACTTTCTACAACAGTTTGCCGCAACTTAATGGTTGGGTATATGAAGGTGTTGTTCTGAATTATTCTTTATTTATTTATTGAAAAGGTTTGCCGACATTACAATTTAATGAAGTTTGACTTCTTTTATAACTAATTGTAACAAATTCTTACAGGAAAGAACAATAAATGTTTCGGTGAGGCAAATGACATTAACCTCACCTACCTCTTTAGTAAGCTCACTTATAGTAACTGTAAATAAGTCTTCTTCACTTGTTACGCTCTGACAGAACACAGTCTAATGTTTTTGTTATGTAAAAACAAAAAAAACAAGTTATAAGCATTTATGATTTTAGAGTCTGATTTGGTTAAAGGAAAAATACCTATTGTTTTCTGTAGTTACTAAGCTATTTATAATTACCCTCATTTTTTAGTGTTACACAGTTTACTCCGGCAGCTACACTTTCTGCTAAGCATTTCCTTTACTTTGTGCGATGCTGGGGAATTAGACATATATTGTAAATAATCAAGTTCCATTTATCAAAAAAAGCAAATCACTTATAAATGTCTATTGTTTACATAACTGTCATTGTGTGATTATAAAATATGCAATTGTCATATTTTGTCAATAATTTTATATTGTAATTGAATAACTCTTTTTTTAAATATTTAATATATATTTTAAAATTATGTAGTTTATACAATGCGACACATTGTTGGAAGAACAATAAGGTTTCTGTCGTTTGCACCTAACGTTAATATTACAATGTCATTTGCACCTAATTAATGCTCTAACTGAACCTTCACAAACTGTTTAAGATCTGACAACGGGATACATCTTGTATAACCATAGTTATGATCCATGCGGATCGTCATTATTATGTTTCCGAGGATCACCTACCTATGTATTTCCTCTATCCTACTCTTTATAGTTTCTTGATCCGTAATCTCTAAAGTACCTATATATTTCAATGAGTTTATTTACATACATGGGAAGTTAAAAGATGTATGTAATTGTAATAGTTTTCACTTTGAATGCTTTTGTATAAGCAATAATGATAAATCTATGAATGATCTTGCCATGTAATATGTTACATATTAACAGTTTTCTCAAAATGAAATCAAAAACATTGTTGTTTCTACTATTATGTATTTACTTAATTTTATGTTTTAATAGTTATTATTCCACCATAAGATTACAGAATAATTAATGAAATTAATAATAATAATGATAAACAATGAAATTCATTAGTATTACAATAGCTGTAATTTCCGTACGATTATCGAACTAGACTAGGTGGTTTAGTTGTGAATATAGTTGTTAGTTTAGATCATATAGAGACTCACAATATTATTGTGACTGCCTGCTCGAATGGCCGGGTTGGAATAGGGACATTCCAAAACCAGGACGGCCGTCTGTTAGCGTAACCCGCTTAATTTGTATTTTATTTTCACAGATTGTTTTTAAATTGGAAATTATTAGTCGATTTATTGACTTTTTACATATGGCAACACGGGCGTATGGCAATATTGAGGCAGTCAACGAGAGGGTAGGACAACTAGCGGTCGTGTGGCTGTCTGGCGAGTGAAAAAACAAGATATGAAAACGGAAAGTGTATACTAGAACAGAATGATCAAAACAGTTTATTATCGGATCCTCTAATCAAACTAAACAAATTGTATGCTTCAAAAGTGAGTACGTCAATACGATTTTTCGCGATTTCAGAGTTACATAGTCCTTTAGTAAAAGTTGTTGAGTTTAATGGTCCCCTACATAATTCGGCATTAAGGGTTTTTTTTGTAACATCTTGTAGAAAAGTCAAGAACGATTAAGCAGGGTGGGCAACTTCTCCGATATAAAGATGTGCTGAAACGCCACATGAAACGGTGTGATATTAATCCCGCGCGGTGGGAAGAGCAGGCATCCAAACGCCAAACGTGGAGACCACTTGTCAGAGACAAGGTTTCAGATTTTGAGACACTCCGACGTTCCGAGCTTGATGCCAAGCGCGAAGAATTGAAGGCCCGACCACCAGTGGTCCTCAATTACAACTATGAGAATGGTGTCTTGACCTGTCCTAATTGCTCGCGCACGTTCTCGAGAAAAATTGGCTATATAAGCCATATCAAAGCGCACGAACGCCAAGAACGGCGGAATCATTTGCAGTCGCCGTAGTCGAAATCGGCTAGGAGCACACACACACACATAATACATCTTGTAGAAAAGTCAAGAACGATTTCCTTCCATCACAATGAAGACAAACGTACCTACTCACAGATGATAGATAAAATAAATCTGTATCAAATGCATTTTATTCTTTTATACATTATTTACAAGGCATGATCACCATTAATAATTAATTAGAAGGCAATCCTACCTAATAACAATCAAAGCCCTGATAAATAATGCAGAATTACAGGTTCGATTTGTGTTCTAGGCACCTAATTGTATTCTACTAAAATATTTATTGGATACAAGTAGCGATTACTATTGATACTAACAGTCTATTACACAGGTAGGGTATTATACCTATCTTATATAATATAATATACAAGAACAAAATCTCGTAGCTTGTCAAGGTAAAATAAAATACTTTAGGATCACTAAGCCTCTGAAAAAAACAATTGCAAAATTATAAAAGGCGAACTGCGAAACTCCTCCTTTTTTTAAGTGGTTAAAATGATGCCACGTAGGTACCAACCTCCTCCTTTTTTAAAGTCGGTTAAAAATGATGCCACGTACCCATAGTCCGTCATACATATGAAATACCTACATCTATTAATTTCGATTGGAGTTAATTTTCATTGCCCAACGAACTTTATAACAATCGAAAGTTGTTATTTATTGAAGTCATCGACTTGAAAATAATTAGTTGGAACCATTGAATCTTTGGAACTCTAACTAGCTGTTTCAAAGAAAACAAACAGTAGAAACTAGAACTAGATCCAGACTATCATTAAGATATTGACTGTATTCTATTTACAGTAGGCTTTGATTATAGATGATTTACGAACTATCAAAGAAAATTGTAGGTATAAATCATAGTCACAGAATAGATATAATTACTACCGTACAGAAAGGAAACTCCGCCCCGCCCCACAATTAATTACCTCACACCACTGGCGCCCACCGCGCGAGTTTGTAGGCTAGTTCGTAGGTTCATTCAATAGGACGCATACAGTTGCGCGTGTGCAAAAACGTCACTGTTAGCGTCTGTGATAATATGCGCAAAATAACTTGGCGGCTCGGAAGTTAGCCGCAAGTGATATTTCGCGCAGGGTCCATAGTTCCGAGTGCTTCCGCCCGCGCCCCGTCCCCGCGCAAGCTCTCTATTCGTCTACTGCGCAGTCCCGTTCCACGCGAAATTCAGGGGCCCTATTTTTGAATCGCTCGGCTGGCATCGAGCGCTTGTTTCTACTGATTTTCGCTCGACAGCTGATTTGTCGAACGAAAATCAGTAGAAACGAGCGCTCGACGCCAGCCGAGCGATTCAAAAATAGGGCCCCTGAACCGCCAAGTTATTTTGCGCATACTATATATAACTAGCTTCTGCCCGCGACTTCGTCCGCATGGACATTCGTAAAATCGCTATGGAACCTTTGACCGAGATAAAAAGTATCAATTCTAAAAGCTATAACTATCTGTGTGCTACTCCAAATCCGTCTAGCTGGTTTTACGTGATTGAGCAACAAACATCCAAACATGGATCTTTCACATTTTTGACATTATTAATTCCCGTTTCCGTTCTCCTTCTCACTCCTGATCCCGTTCCCGTATTATTTTTCCATAAAAAAGTTGAACCCCCGTTTCAGTCCTTTAGGTGTTGAATAATGTCCTGTCCACCGTGTCGTGTTGGACCCTAAAAATTTTCGCAATCAACATCCCATAAATCCTTTTAACGATATCCATATCCATTTTTTAGGTTTATTTTCCCACGAACCCCTAGTAGAGTTGGGGGTTAGTGGGTAAATAAACCTAAACATTTTCGGAAAATCACGAAGTTTCCAGTATTTGAATATAAAAAATCCATACATAATAAGCCCCATTTCACCTCTTTAAGGGTTTAATCATGGCCATTATGTTGGACTTCAAAATAAATACCGTTTTCGTAATCAACATGAAACCTCAATAACGACATCCATATCGATTTATGAAAAAAAGTATAAGTACTTGTTAATTTTATTTAAAAATAATCTTTGAATGCTGTTAATGGTTGAATAGGCAGATCTTTTAAAGACCTCCAGTGTACCCTTATTTACCCCATCTACCCCCTAAGGCGTTAATTATCGTAAAATCACAAAATACGTGTTAGCTGTTGTTAGTTTTTAAAAGGAAGTACTCCTACGAAGTTACACGTCAAATTGTCTATTTAATATTATTTTTTCATACAAAACATGAAACTCATTGTACCCGTTTAGGGGTTGAAACAAAGCCACTATGTCGGACTTAAAAATAAATGCCATTTTCGCAATCAACATCCCATAAAACCTCAATAACGACATCCATATCGAGTTTGGGCTTTTTACCCTATTTAACCCTTAAGGGGTTGATTTTCAGAAATTAACGAAATACATGTTTGATCACATTGTTTATAGAAGTACTCCTACGCAGTTTCAAATCGTAATGTCTATTTTTTTTTTTTTCCATGCTAAGTTGAGGGGGGTTCACCCCATTTGACCCCTTCAGGGGTTGAATAATGTTCACCACTTAAAAATAAATGCCATTTTTGCAATCAACATCACATAAAACCTCGATAACGACACCCATATCGATGTTGGACATATTTTACCCCGTTTACCCCCTAAAGGATTGAGTTTCGAAAAACCACGAAACACATATTTGCTTATTTTTTTTAAGAAGTACTCCTACGAAGTTTCAAGTTGAAATGTCTATTTAATTTTTTTTTCTCCATACAAACTTTGTACCCCCATTTCAACCCTTTAAGGGTAGAATTTCCAAAAATCCCTTCTTAGTGGGTGTTTACACTGTATAAAGTATCTATGTACAAAATTTCAAGTCTCTAGGTTCAGTGGTTTGGGCTGGGCAATAGTCTGTCTGTCACCCCTTCACTTTTATATAAGAGAGATAGGAGTTGAAACACGACGCTTGTATGTGTCATAGTTTAACAGAAGAAGGATACTCTTGATGGCCGCTGTTCCAGGAACCTACTAATATGAGAAAAAATATTTTAGTAGCGGTGTTAAAATAAAATTGCAACTTTGTAAACATATATTTATAGTAGATTAGAACCAAATATTAAAATAAGTAAGTAAAAATCTAAAATTGAATCGATTTGAAATGATTTATCATAGTTAAAGCTATATATTAAATTTATATACATATTTTTTTAAATTACTTCTAAGATAAAGAGATACATTATGATTGTTTACAATAAAGCTCTCATTAAAACAGAAAATGGTGATAACTTATAATAATAATAGCCTATTTATCATAGTTCCGTTTTATTGATATCGACTGTGGAAAGGAAAAAATGCTAAAGCGCCACTTTGGCCATTATGAGTTATATATATCATTGGATAGCGCTTTTTTTTCTGCGTCGATCTGTCTAGGTTTCAAAGCAATCGGAGCACTTTTTTGGCGCTTTAGCATTTCTAAAATTCAACGTTTTTCACAATTTTTCACAAATTTACGCTGTCAATATGACTAAAGCGACGTATTTTTATTATTTTTGTAACAAATGTAGCATAAGAATTTTTATCCAGTCCACCTTTATTTCATTTGTACCACTTGAGCAATTTTCGTTTATTCAAATTTGAAAAGTAATGGTGATTTAGTAATTTAAGCATTTTATAGACTACAATGGTTTGGCGCTTTAGCAAAACATCATTGGTTTAAGAAGTAAGAACGGTTGGCGCTTAAGCAATTTTTGCTAGCTGTTTGTGTTATTATTAAGTACGTTATCTAGTACGTTAGCGAAAATACTACTCTCAGATTTATTGATGCAACGTATATTACAATACAGAAGTTATAATTTGACATTATTTCGATTAACTGAAACATAGTAATACTAATTACTTCACGCTTCCAAGACACTCAATGGGAAGTTACCGATTTTGATGCTTCCCTGGTATCACCCACCCAAATAATGTTGACCTCTGCACTACTCAGGTCGTCGAAGTATGGCTCTCAAACAGCTGAATAACAACCGATCACTACAGAACTTCTTAGAGCGGGTGATAAGCCAATACTAAAATCCTCCAGAAGCTTTTCAATTCCGTCATCGTTGAAGGCAGAACGCCGAAGGCATGACTCTCTTAAAGAACTACAGACCCATCTCACTTCTGAGCCATATTTATAAGTTGTTTTCGAGAGTCTTTACGAATCGTCTCGCTCGCAGGTTTGGCGACTTCCAACCTCCCGAACAAGCCAGGTTCCGTAAAGGCTTAGCGCCATGGACCACATCCATACGCTGCGGCAGGTCATACAGAAGACTGAGGAGTATAATTTGCCACTCGGCTTGGCGTTCGTGGACTAAAAGACAGCCTTTGATTCAATAGAAACCTGGGCGGTACTGCAGTCTCTCCGGAGGTGCCAAGGGTAGTGGACTGCAGGTATATCGAGATGTTCAGGTACTAACACGAAAATGCCACCATGTCGATCCGGTCGAGTACGAGTACAGAACTAGAGCACAAATCCAATGCAACTGCAGGGAAATGTAATTTCTTTGAAACTGTTCACTGCTGCATCAGAGGACATCTTTAAACTCTTAAACTGAAAAGGACTCGGCATCAACATTAATGGTCAATACCTAACATATCTTCGTTTTACCGATGATATAGTACTGGCTGAGATCTTGGAAGAACTGAACACAATGCTCGAAGATCTCAGTAGTGCTTTGCTCCCCAAAGAGTGGGTCTCAAGATGAACATGGGTAAGACGAAAATTATGTCGAATGCGCATGTTGTGCCCGCTCCAGTTCATGTTGAGAACACTACACTTGAAGTTGTGGGATGGGCAGCATTCGGGAAGCTTTGAAATATCTTCGCTTCAAATTTACCTTAGTGTCTCAAGACGAAAGTCAGTGCGTGTTGTCAGTGATAATGATTTACGGCAGTGAAGCGTGGTCGCTCACTATGAGTCTCATAAGGAGGCTCAAGGTCACCCAGCTTGCAATGGAAAGAGCCATGATAAGCGTTTCCTTGCGTGATCGAATCAGAAATTAGGAAATCTGCAGGAGAACTAAAGTTACCGACATCGCTCGAAGGATTCTTCAGTTGAAGTATCAGTGGGCTGGACACATAGCGAAAAGAACCGACGGCCATTGGGGCGGAAAGGTTTTGGAATGGCGACCCCATACTGGACGACGTTCCGTGGGTAGGCCTCCGACAAGGTGGATCAACGATGGTGAAGGTCGCGGTGCGCCGCTGGATACAAGCAACGCAAGACCGATCGTCGTGGAGATCCTTGGGGGAGCCCTGTACCCAGCAGTAAGTGTCGTGAGGCCGATATGATGATGATTTTAATATTAGCCAGCAAGTTTTCAGAAAAAATAATACAGCATTAATTTTCACCGTGCATCACCATCACCACACCGCACTGCAACTTGCAGACAAATTCCAATGTGATTTGATCGGATGGCAGTAGCCGAGCAGTAGCATAGCAGTAGCCTCTCCAAAGGCCGCCGTTTACAGTCCACCAGGGCGATGCCCGCGGGCTGCTTCAGCAGCCCGCGCACCAGGGCGAAATAATAGACAATTAACTGAAACATAGTAATACTTATTACTGATATCGATAAGTAAATCTAATATAGAGTAATTGAGTTGGTGTTCAGCAATACTTGTTTGCATTTATTCTACAGCATTGGTGCATTTAAGCAATTTTCCCTAAAGGGTTCGGTTAAATCATCGCCAACATGGGTAATTGAGTAAACTTTTCTTCACTGCATCTGTTAAAGTTAAGGTCATTAAGCATTTTGTCATTGCCCTAGAAAAGATCATTGCGACTTATAATCAGTTTTCACTGACTGGGTTCTTACAATATTGTGGACATAAGTAATTTTTTCCTGACTGGAGTTTTCTCAAAAAAATAAGTATTTTTGCTTAAGCGACAAGTATTTCGCGATATAATAGAATTAGAAACTAATGAGTATTTCCTAAATTTGGGAAAAAAATAAATAATATGGTCTTTCATACACATGAATTTGCTCACGTTAATAACAAAAAAGTTATGATTTTTTTTCGAAAAAATGAAACTTTAAACCTCATTTCCCACAACTAGCATTTTGGCGCTTTAGCATTTTTTCCTTTCCACAGTCGATATAATATGTACCTGTACCATGGGCAACAGCGACGCTTAACCACTGCTAACGTCAAAATCGCTTGCACGCCGCGCCGTCACAACCATACGTTTAGTTCGTGTAGGGGCGATATGCGCGCACACGAATTTTGTTGCAAACTGGTTAAGCGTCGCTGTTGCCCATAGTACCTATCAGTTAAAGTACCTATCCAAAGAAATTATTGACGGTTTTGAAATTGAAATGAGAGAGAAATAAGAGAGAAATTAAACGGGCAGAAATTGAAATGATGAATTTAAATTTTTGAGATGGGTCTGGGTGTAACTATGTATAACATTTAAAAAGTAAAATTGTATAAGTAGTATATCAGTTGTCTGGCACCTATATTACAAACTTTACTTAGTCTGGGGCTACTTGGACAAAAGCATTAAAAAATAACACAGACAGGGTAAATAGGTTTCCTTCAGTACCCGTAGGTATGGAGGTCACGAAGGGAATTAATTAAGTCTTAACGTTTTAAACTCCACACACGAGTGTTATAAATTTTAATGGCCAAGTCACGCGCGACCCTGCTTTATGTATTCACAAGAATTCACCCCCAGTATTTTAGTTCACACATGCATTTGTTGAGTTCAACCTGAATTATCTTGACAGTGATGATAAATTAGAAATATTGAGGGAAAATGTCAAAATACAATTTTGGCCTATCAGGCCTATTTTATAGAATAGATGAATCTGATGGGCCAAAAAAAAGCGATCGGTCTAGATTGTTTTCCAATGTTCATTCTACTGCATTTTTTAATTATTTATTATAAATAGCTTAAAGACTAACATACATAAATAATAAAAACAATCTTAAAATATTACACTTTATCACGTATTGACGGCGACGTGTTGCGCAACACAGTGTCCGGTAACCGGCCGCGGAAACGACGGAACAGGACACCCTTCGGCCAAAAATCTTCATTCAAGGTCTTCAGATGTTCGGTCGGCGCCCTCACCACGAATGAGTTGAAGTTTACATTGTGGCGAGACTCCAACCGTTGGACCCTCAGAGTTTATTTTGTTTTGATTCTGATGTACTCCACGAGATCGTCTGCTTTAGTGGAGTAATGCAGGCGGGACACGTACACCAGCGTCGTCGGAATAGCCGGGCGCAGCAGGTGATTGTGTCCAGTCGGTGCCACATAGGTTACGGCGGGCGGGTTTCTTCTTCTTCTCCACCTTTTTAAAGCCGTCCTCGTCACACCCATCATCCTGTCTCCGTGGTGCTGTAGCCTTAGTGACAGGGCCGAGAAGATTTTCTCCCTCATTTTTAGCCCGCTTGAGTTGTGATGTAGCGGGTCGATTGGTAGCGGTGACTGCAGAATATGCACGTTGATTATTATATGCCCATATAATATATAACTTACAGACTACAGTCTTACATACTATTATTTACACTATGTTCTATCTCCAAAATGACCAAACATGATTGATATGATCTGAGAATGTTTTGTTGACAAAATACATTCATTAGAAAAACATAGGTACATCAAATCGTTGGTACCCGATTGGAAGACGTTGAAAAATAATTCAAAAGGAACGTAAAATACGACAGTAGAATTGATTCAACGACGACACTACTGTGCACAGTGAATGGTCCAGAACAATCTAGCGAGACAAAACTAATGTCGAAACTTGCTATTTTATTGTTACCCATTTATTAAAAAAGGTGAGTAGAAAAACAAAAACACCACCTGGCCAATTTAGGGACTTTGAAAAGAAATTATTACTCAACCTAAAACAGACTGCAGCATTTCTAGATTTTTAATAGCCATAAGGTAATGTTAACTTATAAAATATCCTTTTACAATTTAACTTGTTTTAATTAAAAGAGAACTACTTACTAACCTCTGTTAATCTGATGCATTTATCTTAGAAGGCATTTTCTTGGCACAGAATAAATTATGCACTTTGTTTGTCCTGCCCTCTATGATGATTTTTTACTACTTGTAGTATCGCTCTTCGTACTTGCTGGCGCCACATAAGTTAAAAGAATAATAAATGAAGCGTTTGGAAATGAATAAAATAACATTTCTGAACGCATCAAGTAACGAGAATGCATACTTGTGCATCTGTCATTGTCTATAGTCCCGCGCTGTCATTCGTTTCTTATGTCACTTCAAAGGCGCCACGAAATTCTCGCGTAATCCTAAAATAAGTGCAAAAAACCAGTTTTTATTAAGTTCAGAACATTCACAATGAATAAGAAAAGAAACTTAGAAGATAAAACATCAAAAATTGAAAGAAAATTACAGAAGTTACTCAAGCAAAAAATTGGATTCCGACCAAGACTTCTATGTTTGTATTCTACACGATGGTATTCAGGGTATGTTTTACATGTTCCCTTGTTCTTTCAGCTATGAGTTTTGCTACTGATATAGGCCCGTCTTCTGGATGACGCTATATTGTAAAGTATCAAAACCACTGAGGTACTTAACCTACCTATAATGTTTATGCAATGTTCACACTATGAACAAAACGGATATAGGCCTCCCTTCGTGGTTCAGCTGTATCGTAACGTTCGTTTGCAATAATACAAAGATGTACCTATTAATGTGTTTATGCAATGTTCACACTATGAACAAAACGGATATAGGCCTCCCTTCGTGGTTCAGCTGTATCGTAACGTTCATTTGCAATAATACAAAGATGTACCTATTAATGTTTATTAAACCTTAATGTCTAAAACATGAAACAAAGATTGTTGCTATACACAGTCAGTACATACCCAATACCAAAGGTAAAGAGAAGGAAGCAGTACCTACCTATCTACATGAAACTCGACTTGTGTCTGAGATATGAAAGAGTTGGAATAGAATTATAATTGGCAATACTTAAATTCAGACCTGACTGCGGGGTATGGAGGAGTCAGTGATGTAGTTACTAAACTACACACTAGATCACACTACAATACGTTATACCATGACTGCCATATGCCATATATGCCTGCATATCGATTCCATAAAAAGGAAACAATATAATCACACCAGATTGTGGGACGGATGATAAACAGTTCACCGCTGAAGCAGGCTCAGTTCTCAAAGATATATTATAGGTACCTATATTGTTTTTCCTGAATGGAAAGATTTTTTGTGCATTGAAGAAAAAACGTGAACAGATGAAATTCAACAATTTTACCCACAATTAAGTCTGGAACTCTGAACTATTAAAGAGACATAATTACCTATATATAAGTTTTTTGGATATCATAATGTAACCAAAACTTAGTATCAAGCAGCAGTGTTAAAACAAGAACTTGCAACAGCTGTTTATTATTATGGAAGAAGTACAAAAATAATTGGGCACAACTTTAGCAGCAAATAAATTGGTGAGTATAAAATAAATTGTTAATATGGTGAATTTACACCTCTTCAACAAAGGAAATAAATTTGACATTGTGTGCGATTTCAACAATGCTGCTAGAAAATTGTGTGTTTTCACTACACCTGAATAATAAGATTATAAAGGCAGCATACCAAGCTTTTTTTGACATAATACAGATTTTGACTTATCAATTTTGTCAAAAGTTGTCAATATTATTAAATATTCAAACTATACAGTATAAAAGTCTGTATAAAACCTTAATAATGATAGAAATTACTCGATCACTAAGGTTTCTAACTAACTGCAACCGGAGCTTTAAACTGAAGGGGTACTTGTCTTAAAGGTCCAGAGAGCAACAGTTGACAACGGGAAGAAGCTACATACAGATATCTAAGATACCTACTTAATTATTTTTTACCCAATGCCTATATGAGTTAAATTGGCCATTATAATCTCTTAATAATTAATGAGTACCTACATACAATAATTTAAATTGTATTTCAGATTTACCTTATTTTGCTTCTTTTATAGATAGGTACTTAAATGCAATACTCGATAAAACTCAATGTTCATATTAAATGTTCATTTAATTCGGACAAGAAACTTAGATTTATTCGAACAGTACCTATTGTGTGAGTTAAAATATTTAAAGATGCATATTATATTATATGTGTAACATTATTCCATACATATTAGCACATAATGTGCCTATGTCTTACAATACATAGTGAGTACCTACTTAATAGAATCAAGAACTTAACTCCCTCTTATTTGGTCTTGTGTGTATGAAAAAATGTCACATGTCTCAATGCTAATCATGTTAAAGTAAGTGACATTTTTTTAATTTATAATTATGTAATTGAAAAGAAATCATGTCATTTTGTTCCTTCTAAAATGAAAATTCCTTGGTTTGATATTCAATACATATAGGTAAATACAATGACGTTACATACCTACATACATACAGATTCATACAAACTAGTAATGAAACTAGATTTTTCTATAAGATTTCTTTGTCAGGACAACCTGCCTAGATCTACTCAAAATGAAAAAGGAATATACCTACTTATCATTTTTATAAATTTAAAGATAATTTAGTTGCTTAACAACTTACCAGTCATGTTAATGTTGGTTAAATAAGTCAATCTATCAACAAATAATTTTAGCCTGAAAATAGACAGATTTAAGAGTGCATCACTCCATCTAGAGAAGAGAAATCACAGTTACCTAAAACATACCTACTGTTATTATTATAATTTTTATCTTATAGCTAAAATCATTTAGACTTTAATTCAGTCTTAAAACTTTAAGTTTTAGTCTTATAATTTTTTCACAATATGATAATTCTTGTAAAAAATAATAATGCCAGTAGGTTATATTTACAGATGTTATAGAATACAGTATATCATTACCTGCACATTAATAAGATAGCAAAAACCATTCAGCAGTACCTATTTTGAAGATTTACATCAGATTAATACCTTCACGTCAGGGTACAAAAAACCAAATTAGTAGCTTGATTGAAGATTTAGCTTCAAGAAATATATTAGATTACACTGAATATAGGTGTATAATAATATAATTATATTATCTAGATTCTTAGTACCTGAGTATTGTAACGAATGTTTGTTTGCTTTAAGAAATTTACCTAAATATTATTCTTATAACATTTTTTTATAAATACCCACCTACATGTTACTTTATACATTTTTAATGCATCAAATGTATTGAAAATTGTATAGGTACCTGTTATAATCTTACTACCTATCACTACTTGAGGTTTCTTTTTTATAGTTACTCCACTCCACAGTTCCACACCTCTACAGAGAAACAATGCATTGGTTTGCAAATTCAAATTATTTATTGAAGGCTGCAATTGTTTATACTATATATAATTTTTTTTTTGTAATCTACATATGTAGTTTCAATACATCACAATAGTTAGTTATGCTGCACACGGAGTATATAATAATTCCCTTTGATGTTGCATGCATGCCTCTTAAGGTGCGTTCCCACGGCCTGTCTGTAGACGCACGAGAGAAGACCGACACGGCACCGCGGGGAACGACGCGTTCGCCGGTAACTTTAATGGATCGGTGCGTGCTCGCCCTCGTGCGGCTCGGTGCGGTGCGTGGTAGCGCCGATCGTGGGAACGCGGCTTTATTAGTGTTTTGATTATGGTGAATTACTTAGTTATATGTAAGTAAGTACAGTCACAGAATACACATACCTAATACTACTTATTTAGTCAATATTATTTTACCATGCCCACCAAAATTAATATATAAATATAACTTTAAATGGGCAGTTTCTATTTGAATGTTGGTAACTATTTAATAGAATCAATTTCATTATCTGAAGTAACACTGTCTATATGACCACCTCCGTGGTCGAGTGGTTTACACACACCTATTTTCGTGGTGTTGCCATCTCTGAGTTCCTGGTTCGACCTCTGGCAAAGTCAAATTAAAAAAAAAAAAAAAAAAAAAAAAAAAAATTTTCTATATTGGCTTAGTTTTGACTGTTTGAATCACAACTGTTATCTCTAATTTACTTTACACAAGTACTTCAGCT
Organism: Agriphila tristella; assembly: GCA_928269145.1. Taxonomy (NCBI): domain Eukaryota; kingdom Metazoa; phylum Arthropoda; class Insecta; order Lepidoptera; family Crambidae; genus Agriphila; species Agriphila tristella. Next base: position 18,869,007 of record OV743436.1, on the reverse strand, counting down.
AGGTACTTTGAAATTGAGTTGGAGCAATATGTATGTGATGTTCAATATTTATATTTATCTATTTATTTATTAAAGAAGGCTCATTTTATTAACACTACAATTTTTTTTCTGGCTGTGAGCTGAATATACCTCATCATTTTCTCCACTGACTAGTAGTGTTTACATGATGACATTTTACTCTGCTACCTACCTTTTGTTTGCGAACTTGGTACTCTCACAGAATAACGAACCGACTTGATTCCTCTCACATCAACATTGTTTGATAAACACCACACCAAATACCCATACTTAGTAATGGCAGTGAAGTATTTTTTGAAATTATTACTAACCAACATTATTACTTATTTATAGTATACCTAATTGTATAAATAAAATTTTAATTATAAATTCTTCTAAGTTTTTGGAAGAAACATTAATTTATTCAATACTAAGATTTTAATTGGTACTTAACCAAAATGTCAATAACTTATTGAATCGACACCAATTCTGAAAAATAAATTGAATTTACTTTTATATGTACTTAGGTATATAAATTTCATTTAGCATATTTTTTTTAATCTTTATTGTACAATATAAAGGTACAAAAGACTGACTTGCTGTTAATGACATTCTCTACCAGTCAACCTACGGAAAAACGATATCTATTTATTAACGTGGTTCAAAATAAGAACATAATATAAATATTAAATATCTATTTTAGATGCTTATTTACACTTAATATTTAATTTTTAAATGATTAGGCACCTCTACCTATTCAAAAAACTGATTCTGCAACTGAACTTTAAACATCTACAAGTAGTAAAAAATCATCATAGAGGGCAGGACAAACAAAGTGCATAATTGTACAATCAAACAAACTTACCAAGTGATGTTCGATTGAGATTATGCACTTGTTTGTCCTGCCCGAAGATGATGAATCCCTCCCACCCTTACAGGTACATGTACCTATACCCTATAGTTGCAGAATCAGCATCAACTACCTACATCAGGGCGTATGTGACCTAAACTTTAAACTTAATGACAGCGCGGGACTATAGACAATGACAGATGCACAAGTATGCATTCTCGTTACTTGATGCGTTCAGAAATGTTATTTTATTCATTTCCAAACGCTTCATTTATTATTCTTTTAACTTATGTGGCGCCAGCAAGTACGAAGAGCGATACTACAAGTAGTAAAAAATCATCATCTTCGGGCAGGACAAACAAGTGCATAATCTCAATCGAACATCACTTGGTAAGTTTGTTTGATTGTACAAATATTAGCGCAGTTTCGAAGCTTTTACACATATTATTTATTCAAAGTAAGAATAGAGGATACTTCCAAGCTACCGCAGTGGGTAAACGGAGAAATTTGAGAGAAACGCTTTTTTACTTTGCTATAAATTACGAATTCATTCTGTCGTTAGTCAGTTACAACATTGAATTGTTTAAGTTTTTTAGATTTTTTGTTCAACAAAAACTATTTTCTACAACGTTTAATTTTTGCTTTTATAGTAATTATACTTAACTTGACCAACTTGAAGTATCTCAAAGTTAAGCATATACTGTGAGTAGGTACCTAGTACACTCGCTGGGTGAAGATAATTTCCTGAAGCATCGTTAGACTAAGTACAACGATAGTATGTACTATGTATGTACATACTTTATTTACTTAAATAAGTATGCACTATAATTGAAACTCATTTGAAGGAACATGAAAATATGACAGGATAATTAATAGGTAAAAAGGTCTGATTAGTGATAGATAACAGATGATCGAAACCTGGTAATTAAGATATTAACGCATCATTTTTTCAATATTTATGAAACTACTCATTACAAATTGAAGTTAGGTAACAATCAAGTATGTGTGTTAAGTAACTTAAGTTGTGTTTTTGATCTTTACTACAAAAGCCAAAACTTTTAAAGTGATTAACACGAATATAAGAACTGTAGATAATATTTGATAAAATAACATTGGTAATAGTAAGTATATTACTTAGTGGTCTTGACTCAATAAGCTCGTCTTCTACTTTTTCGTATAAATGTGTTCCTTGTCACAAAGAATTAAGGGTGACATTACGCAATAGGTGTCAAAAGAAACCATTACAATTAACCGCACACAATATCCATCCATCTCCAAATGTATTACATCGCAAAGCGGCAATTTAAGCGATATAACATCCTCGTTTAACTTCTTATTCTCGGTTTAAATTCAGCTGCCGACAGTCACGTAGATCTTAACGTCTCTGCTGCTTTAGATTTATAGGGTTTTAGTATTTATGAACGCATCCGTATAGCCATTTTAGGGTCGCCTTTGTTCGCGATGATGCAATTTAATGTTTTAAGGTCGTGTGCATTAGCACACTATACAGTGTTTGGAGGGAAAGATTGTATTAGCATGTAACTCATCCAACATCATCAAATTAGCCATTAGACTGCAAAGCATAATCCTGCCTCAAAGATCTTCAGGACGAGTCTTGCACTGACTTAGACTGGCCGCAGACCTACCGGTTTCATTTCTTTGCTTTGCTTGAGGCGCGTTCAGAACCTACGCTCCGAGTGCAACTTTAGGCTCTAATAGTTTTCCAAACATTAGTGCATTGCAACTCTTTAACCATCAAAATCGGTTGTTGAAAAACGCTCTGACGTTTATAATACAAAAATTGACAATTTCATTTGATATTATTTTGTATTTTGATGTTTTTGTGTCTAAGTTTCAGAAAGTTCACGGTTGCTCTTTAAAAAAACAGATTTTATTTGATTAAGGGCGGATTCGACCAAGTGAGAATAACTGTTATTCTTAGATAAAATGACCAGTTATTCGAGAGTAAATCGAAATTACGTTTTACCAGGCACTATTCTCAGAGTATTTTCCCTATTCAGGAATAGTCACTATACCACCATTTCGCGGGGAATAGCAGAGTTAATCCGCGAGTATTTTAATGGCGGCCGCGTGCCGTATGTCAGTGACATTTGACTTTGACTGCTACAGATACGTACAAGGCGACAAAATAGAGTTGACAAGACTTTGCCTTTTAAATAGTTTGTTTATAGAACAATGACAATTGGCCGGATAATAAGTTCATTCACATAATTCACTCAGTAATGAAGGAATAAGAATCTTATCCTTGGATTGCATGGAAAAATGACCATTGCTTTACTCGAGAAAAAAATCGTGGAATAGATGTATTCTTCGTATAGTTATTCCCGTTTATATTGAACTTTGGTCGAATCCACCCTTAGAGTATAACAAAGCTTAAATTATCCGTATTCTAAATGGAAAACGAAGACTTTGTATTACTAATGACATCTAAAGTTAAAACAACAAAAACAACCAAACAACCGCACTCTGAACCTTGAAACGCAGCCCTGTTCTAGTCGAACAACAAAGAAAAAAAACCGGTAGGTCTGGGGCCAGCCTTACCGCGAGTCTACTAGATCGTCGATCGGTTCACCTTGTCAGGGGCTTCTCTCCGAAAATTCATATATAGGTACAACGTGGTATCGTCTTTCTAAAACGTTTTGCCTTATCATCCAACGATCGATTCTTTTCACTATCCGTTCCTCTCACTGCCACATCAGCTCAACATCATTAACAACGTCCTTCGAGTACCTAGTATCTTTAACTTATCTCCAAATTTTGATTCTACTACGTAGGGAACTGTTTGGTTCTCTTGGTGTTTACCAAGCCTGAAAAAAGGACTGATAAATACAAGCCGTTGATTAATTATATTTGTGACATACCTAAAATAAAAGCCTTTTAGAATCTGATCTCACTGATACTAGTATGTGGTGTTTAGTTGAAGCTTGAATTTGAAAGACTATTCTCAACAAAAAGATGAAAGCCCTCATGACTTGTTCTGAGTACGTGGTCTCTCGATGTAAGACACGAAGCTACGGAATTATTATAAGGTTCATAAAGTGCATTTGATGTATTTTATATCTCACAAAGTATATAAAAACTGATAATGTTATTGGCTAGTACCGCTGTATGATATCTAAAACCCTTATCATAAACATGATGACGTAAGCAAAAATATTTTTTCCCCATAAAATAACCTACTAAAACAATAAGACGATATGCAGATGTCCACTTCGATATGACATCTGGACGTTGATTCGGGTTCATTAGAATATTGGGATAACTGACATAAACTTAAAAAAATACTTTTTCAAAAAGCAAATTTGCATTAGCAACTCATGTTTTACTCATATTTACAATAGTTAGTGCGACATGGTATTTTAAGGTCTCCATGTATCTTGCATGTTGTTGTAATAAGAAGTACGAATCTAACATAAGGATAAAATAATTTCTGAGATCTTTCTTCGTATCCACTTATCTGTCGAAACAGACTTTTGCAAATGGCGGACAATTAATTTATTATAGTAAGGTCTTTATAGAACAGTAGTTATTTGTTATACAAGTGACCAAAATCAATTTGTGCTGCGAGTGCTGACTTTAAATCACGAACTAGCGAAGTAGCCTAGAATTGAATCAGGAGCGTAGCGAGTGATTCTAATATAGACTACTGAGCACAGTGAGTGATTTAAAGGCACGAGGCAGAACAAAATTTTGGTCTCGTGTAAAACATATAATTTTTCACCTCTACCAGCGAAAAAATTTTCACGTGACTTTCCTGTTAAAAAGCTTAATTCAGCATTAGAAACTTGTTCACTTAACTCTTCTGGAGTTAGACAACTATCTTCATCGTTGGACGCATTAATTTTTGTAATTTATCACAAAATAGTTCTATCAAACATAATTATGCTGAAAATTTTTATTCATAGAGTAAAGTAGATTCCCGTCGTTTTGATTACATTACGTTGTGTTTTTCTGTTATTCATTAATATCTCATCTTATTTATTTATTTATAATCATAAAACATAATAATTTGTTAATAAATTTTATAAATTTTCTTATTTTATATTTGTTTCATACATGCGACCTCATTACGTCCATACTATTTATTTCGAATTATCAACCTTCTTTTTTAACAATCCTTAAGTTTTTAAAACTCCTAGGTATATCCGTGCATTTTAATTTTATTTTTTTAATTCGTGTATGTCACCATAAAGCACTCTATCTTTCCTTTTCTCTCATATCAATTTTACAAGTGTCATCCTTGTCAATTTTTATTTTATTTTAAAAGTTGGTGTTAGAAATTAAAAAAAGCACTTTGCCTCACGCTCGCAGCAAAAATCGATTTTACTGCGAGTTTTTAAGCGCCAAAAGCACCCTTTTCGTGCTGGAGAGGTAAAAAATAAATTAAGAATCCAATTATGCCAAAATTGCTTGAGCAATCCACAAAAAAATACGTAGGTACTTACTGATAGCAAAAAAAAACTTGAAACACCCAATTCAGTGTGATCTACAGTTTATTTCCCAACAATACTCTTGCAATAGCAAAACATCCAAATATCCCTAAAGACCTTTAAATTTACCGCTTCAACGCAAACTAATTATGTGCGATCACTCGTGCAAATTGTATCATATCCACGATCGATCGTTCAAACAACCAATAAATCTCTTAGTGTTTCATTGGTCTGTAAAAATATTGCCTATGGCTTAGCACAATGGATTTTATTTCCACGTTGCGAGCGGAGATTCGGTGGATTTTTTCCCCTTTTTACGGGAGTTACCTACGCTGAATGAAATTGACGCATCGCTGACGATGCGGTGAACAATTTCATTGATATTTTTTTGCAGCATAGCAATTTGCGATAGCTATTTTAGGTTAAAACGTTGTGGTTTCTATTACCTTAGTGAAATTTAATTTTAATTTTAGATTGGCACAGTTTTTGACGACGTAGTTGTTTTCTCATCGTTAAATTCCAAATAAGTAGGTAGGATATCATAAGGCTGCGTTCAAACGATAACACACGACCCGACCTCAACCCGAGCTCAACTCAAACTCACCTCAAACACATCCCACCATGAAATACATCGCTTAAAATTTTGAGTCTTATGACACTTTAATAAGGTCCTGTGTAATGTCCATGTGAGTTTGAAGTGAGTTCGGTTTGAGTTCGGATTGAGTTTGATTTGAGTTTGGGTTGTGCACGGGTTGAGTTTGAGTTGAGTTCGGGTTGAGCGCGGGGAGTATGCAGTTGCATCGACAAAATATAAAAGAGCTTATTTATGTGTCATAAGACTCAAAATTGTAAGAGATGTAATTTAAAGATTGGGCTGCGTTTGAGTTGAGTTTGATTTGAGTTTGGGTTGAGATTGGGTCGTGTGTTATCGTCTGAACGCAGCCTAAAACGATAAACAATTACTTTATTTTATTAACACTGTTATTTTGCTCAAATACACAATATACAACGTTTTACAAAATAACCCCTAATACCGAATATGGTAGATAGGGACCATCTAACTAACAACTTTTACTAGGGGATCAACTCTGAAACTGCATAATGGTTTGTATTATGAATTTTCTACTAAATTATTGTTATGATGTGTTTACCATAAATTGGAAACTGTTTTGACTTTCAGACACAGTGCAGACACAAAGACTTCTCCTATATAAACATCTGACGGCAGTTATGTTAAACACACCGCTATCAAGTCCACTAAAGTCATACCAGTGATTGCGTAAGAGCAATATGACGTCATTAATCTTTCAGTAATGGCCACCCAAACCGTCCGGTCCGTTACGGGACATTTGGTACCCGGCTACGTAACCGCTATGGTGACCATCTGCATTACATCTTCCTTATATAAAATAGATATAACAGAGCGTCAGTTATAATTTATGAAAATGACAGTCACAAAAATTGCCTTCTTTTGTTTGTACCAGAGACCACACAACAAATACGTTTGTACGTACAGCACTTATATTTCTTTGACAAAAGCTTATAATTGATCGTCTTCAAATTATTTAGACAAACGAGCTGTCAGCATTAATTAACTATGCTTAATGGTCAGTAAATCGAATTTATGCGTAGGTAAATCAAAATATCAAAATCAAAATCAATCAAAACAGCTAGCTGCTGTTATCGAAAACATTGACAAAAAATTACTTACACTAAATATTTTGATAAATTTGTTATAAAACATTCTTATATCGCTATTTTTATCTAGGTAGGTACTTATTAGGAACCGAAATGTTGTTATCAATTTAATGTTTTACGATATCAAGACTCAATTATTAACACTTATCATTTGATAAAAGCAATGTTTGTAGTACTTTACAATAATTTTTATTAATACCTAAACAAATAAATATACGGAAAAAAAGCAAACAATACAAATGATAATAATTCCTGACTTTATTTTCACGCGTAACAGAAAGGAATCCACAGAAAGTCCAGTGAATTATTTGTACACACCGAGGGCTCCACATCATCTTGATGATTGATAGGCGCCGCACACGCAACCGTCTGTTTTATATTCTATTTGTCTTGGAAACTTTTCCAGCTGTTCGGGATTTAGGGTACTGCTGGATGAGACAACTATGTTATAAATGCATGCGGTGTTTGCCTTTAATTGTGCATTAGCTAAGAACTTGATGTATAATTCTCATAAATGTAATAATGTAAAATGTAATTAATAGTTTGCTCGACGATATAAAAAATTAAAAAAAAAATTAACAGTAACATTTATTTTCTACATAGACTAATGAGTTGTAATAATTTAGAAGTAAGTACCTGTTTCACAATCTACGATTGGACACTAAAATCTGTTTTAATTTTGAAATTAAGCGTAGAACTCATATGAAATTACTCGTAAAGAACCTATTTCGACTAGAACTGAATCTGACTTATTCATTTCTCAAGCTTACGCGCTCACTAGACATGAAATAAAACACTTTTTAACGGATACTAGCGCGGTTTATTGAAATTACTTTGGTAATTAGTTGATATTTGGTTTGATTTTTGATTTTCCCGACGTTTCGGCACCTTTGTAGCTGCCGTGGTGCAGTCCCCCGTGACCACGGCAGCTGCAAAGGTGCCGAAACGTCGGGAAAATCAAAAATCAAACCAAATATCAACTAATTTCCAAAGTACTTTCAATAAAACCGCGCTAGTATCCGTTAAAAAGTGTTTTATTTAATCTAACTTTTTAATAGTAGTTTATGAAACTGACACATAAAGAGGGGTATTAAAACACGAGTGTTTTAATACCTAGTTATGTGCAGTTTCATACACTACTTTATCTACACTCATACATTTGGGATTGGACCTACTAAATAAAAGATCAACGTTAGAAAAGAGAGAGAGACTTTGTTTGTATTAGCAAGGTACCTTGTAATAGGTCAATTCCTTAGCTGCATCTAAACTAAAATATCGGGCAGAGTAAATATTTTTTCACATTATGAAGTAAGAATAATAAAAACCTACAAAATTCAGTAAGTATAACAAAATGTAAAAATTGAAATCAAAACTTTATCGAAAATGCTTGGCGCGCATTCCATTAGAAAAAAATTTGATCAGTGCATTTCAACAAACTAATCGCACTAAGTCATCGATTACCATAGAGTACATTTTAATCATGAAAAATATGTGGGAAAATATCGTTGTTTTTTTTAATGTTACGGCACTGCCTTCTTTTTGTATTTGTCCTGTATCGTAATAAGAAAAAAAGTTATTTTATGATGCAGTTGACTGCATCGTAATGAGTTTATTTTTTAATTTTACCTATCCACGAAAATAAAGTCCGTATTTATATTACCTTTTTTGAATTCATATTTGGAACATTACGTTGTGAGTGTAGATAAAGTACTTTGTGCTTTTTAAGCCCAAGATACACTGATCCCGCAGTTATATTGTGTAAACAGTTTTGCGGGGCTATGTATTACATATAAGTTTCATTTGATTGTTCTAATAATTACTAAAAAAATGTGGGTAAATAAAAAAAAAGAATGAAGTAGGTAATGTATTTGTGACCGATTCTAAAATATTTCAGCCACTAACACCAACTTCAGTAGGTTTGGTCTAAAATTCAATGTTAACACGAAAAACCATGATGTTGAATTATTGTGTTCCGGGTGACTTACTGATTAAAAAAAAATCGTAGAAATGTTAAAATAATGATACCATACTGGCGATATATACAACTTTACTTTGTGAGGTTATTTGTATTCAATAATTTGATCGTATTTTGTTCGGTAAAGCTCGATGATGATGTCGATAGGCATTATGTTCTATTTCATCGATGTTGCGTCAAATAAAAAAATAGATTTTTAGTAGTATGTTATAGTTTTAATTCTTTGTTCCATCAACGTCTTCAAATGGTGTTTACTATAAGAACTGGCACAACTTTCACGGCTGCCTTGCCCTACGTAAATAAGACTGCTGCCTGTTAACAGACAAACCAATAAAGAAATTCTATTAAAGTCTTTAACAGTAAAGTTGGACGTATTAACATATTACTCGATTAGAAACTTTTTAACAACAGTTCGTCATTATAGCAACAAAGAACGGCGCATATTGAGATATTAAGATTGATACCTATTTACTAGAAGGGATTCAACAGACGAACTAATGTAAGATTGTACTGTAGATTGCATTCCTTACATCCAACTTGGAACGAAGACGCTGATGTAAAGTCTATTCGGTTAGATAGTGTCGGTACACCCGCAAGCACTTGTGTCCCTTGTGTTTATTGTAATAAAATACGCATACAAATAATACACACAAGTGCTGTGCAAAGATAATTTTAATGAAATTAATTGAGTATATAGGTATACGTAAAGAAAAATTGGACCACTATTCTTCATTGCTCGAAGTGTTGGAGTCATTATCATCTGTATTTATGATAATAGATACAACATTTTCACTTTCCAAATCGAATTACCAAAATATCGATATTTGAACACAATTTCGATGGACATTGGTCATAATAATTTGTTTACATGTTTTTCAAAACACCCGTCTTTTTTTGTTGGTTCACTTAAAGTTTCATCTTGAGTCATTTCACTGACCTCCCTAGGACGAAAATACATTTTCAGTGCATATACACGGTCATTTTTTGACCCATGTTTCTTGGGCAAAAATGTTTAGTTTCATTGGTACAACACACCCTTAAGTTAATTAAAACGACTACAAAATGACGGTGTATGTAGCAGAGTCAACAAATACAACCTTTCACTACAGCGCCGCTACCAACGCTTCGATGCAAACTGCCAAAATCCAAATTGACTTGCAGGTGTACGCCGCACGCGGTATCCTTTGTTTATGCGGCGGCATCCTTTGACAAGAAGCGGCACGTGCAAAGGCGGCGCGATAAAAGGGCGACACTATCTAAACGAATGGACTGTAATTGATTAATTAATTGTCGAAATTTAATTTTCCAATTTACAGTTCTTGTTACTACAATAATAATTTCCGTCTCAGCACTTCATTGTCTTTAAAACAAAATGCATTGTTTCCTACCCAACAAAGACCGGCACATAATGAGGTTAAAACTAAGTCATTTCCATGGCCCTGAAGGAATTCAGCAGACGATGTGAGATTGTTCCGCAGATTGCGTTCCTAGCGTCCAACTTCGCTGCGTACGGAGCGAAGCTATCAAAGTTTATAACACTGTCTAATACAATGCTGCATGCTAACGCAGAGGAACTTGTATTGTGGCGTATGCAGGAAGTTTCATCTCATACCAGAGTTATTGAAATTAAGGTATATTTAATTAATATATCTCTATAGAATATTTTTTATTCATAATTCAAAATAATTTATTCAGTCTAGGCTGTTACAAGCACTTCTGAATGTCATAGAAGCTCCGCCGCCATAGGTTCGCAAACCCTAAACGAGAGACCTTGTATTTCATATACCTACTAACTGTCCCCGACTGAATTGAACATCATATAACGAAAAGACTAGAACTAGGAACTTTAAATTTTGTACAAGGATTCCATTGATAATGTGGGCGAGCACTAAGAATGGGTTTTTATTCCCATGGGTAGATTCCTCGCGCACCAAGTAGTAGGCAGCCACTAGTTAAGGAAATAAAACTTATTAAAATACTAAGATAATTAATATATTTGAAAAATACTGGAAAAAATCAACTCACCCGTAGCAGCTCAGACGGGATAACGACGCAACCCGTAGCTGCTGAGCTGCTACGGGTATGCTATTTTTATAATATATTAATTATCTTAATATAAAAACAGCATTGTGAATGCCTAAAATCTTAAAATTTTATATTAAAATGCTGTTGATATTTGCATCCAATGAATACTAACATTTCAGCTCTCTCTCTCTCTATCTCCTTTCGGCGCCAGGCGTCTACTTAACAATTAGCCAATTATCTCATCCCCGACTACTTTTGAATTCTATCTCCCTTTTAGCAAATATAGTCACAGCATCAGTATTAAACCAATTTGTTTAAACTTAGTATACGTTTTAGAATAAAGTTAACAGGTTTGAAGTAGTAGAAACTCGATAAGCAAGAATAAGAAGCCCTTTTTCAATTCTCTATCTCATTTCTCGGAATAAATACGAAACCAAGAAAAATACCGACAACAGGGAAGAATATATATTAAATTAAATACTGAATTGAATATAGTTCTTTTTATCGATTGACAAACATCAGGAAAGATGTTCATTTCATTCAAATCTGTCGTTCGAGGGTCCTCACATTGATGAAATAAAACTGGCGAAATAGTAAGTACCTATTTAAAAAAATTCGACAAATATACACTCGATTTAACTTCTCAACTAACAAACTACCCAATATGTGTTAATGGGCCGGATTTCCGAAGGTTGTGGGAGTCCCACCTGAAAGCTGGTGACGAGTTGCTTTTTTTTCCTGAACTACTACTATATGTCAATTATTATTTCAACTTAATGCGCGAAGACGTAAAAAATATATTTAAGATAGCAAATGTGGTGTCCAGACATATTCACTGATGGACAGATTACAATCATCATCATCACATATAACCGCTGGATGCAATGCGTTGTACTGAAAATCATCATATCAGCACCCGCTAAGAAAGAAATTACCGATATTATCAAGGAAACAGAATATATAATAGTAATTTTATATGTCGACACCGACACCGCCTCTGTGGTTTAGTGGTTCGCCTACCCGTGTGAAACGCAGGGGTCCCGGGTTCGACTCCCAGGAGGAGGCTACATTAATTGTAGTCTATTTGGATGGTGAAAGGTCTTTTTTCAAGTCTACCTAGCTAGCTACCGCCATTACCTAAGTCTGACGCCATAACAATAATTTAAAAATGTATGTGTTACGACAGTTATAGGTAAGATAGCCAGTTCCTCATTGATGTGGATTCCGGGTCTAGTGGGCTTCCACCTTAGGCCTAAATCAGGTGAGGTGAAAACCAAGCACTAGGTATCCCATTGTGAATAAAAAAGATGCCAACATGTGTCGCGGGCGATGTCGCAGGCAGAAGCTAGTAGCAATAAAAAATAAAAATCATCATTGATTCATAAATGATTTTCTCATAGTCATCTCGTATAAGCAGTGTGGGCAATGACTTGTATTTAAGTTCAATGTCAAGATAAATCGTTTAATCGTACTGTATTTAAATAACGACTGTGACCTTGTCCAGCCAGTTATCATCTAAACAGTGAGAACGGTATTAGTGTGGAATCAGTTTTTAAAGTGGAATATTGTTGAACATAGCAACAAAGGTATGTATTAAATGGCATTTTGAAATCGTGGCGCTCATATTCTATTATTTATAATTAAACTAATATATACTGTGCTACTTTGGTAGATTCTGTCGATTAAACTTTACATTTCAAAAGTAAATTAATCAAAACAATTAGATATATTCATTTTTTATTTTAATATAAATATTTTTTAAACGAGAGGTGATATCATTTATGTTTTGTAAAATGATAAGACGTAAGTAATTTAAAATGGGTGCAGTGATACGTTTCGAAGATAAATTCGTTTGATAAAAATAGTAGGTAGGTGTTTTTTTGTTTACTAACTCATTGCGTAACATGATATACCATAAAATTAATCTTTAGTAGATAACAAGCTACTTTTTGTTATTCCTTTTCATTCATTCGTTACTAGTGAGAATATCGTTTAATACTCACTCAAGATTTATGTCATATAATTCAGACAAACGTCACAACTGATAGATAGTAGATACATCTGTCTCAATAATTTTATATTCATATTTGTGTCATAGAATATGAATATAAATTTATCATAGTAGCACAGTATAAAAAAAAAGAATAAAGAGTTGCTTTATTTAAAGTGAGCAATGTCATAAATATAGAAGGACCCTTAATCATGATATTACGGGTCTTAGGTAATATCGAGTTAAATTAAAGAGAATATTATGTAGAAAATATTTTTTTGTACAGATAATTGTAGTTTTCTGTTTGCAAAGGTGCGATATATTGTTTTGTTAATAATAAATTAACAATGTTAATAAAAAAATGTGTTTAGTGAAAACATTGCTTATTAAAAATATTACTTATTTTTGTATTTTGTTTTGTTTCCTTTTTTAAAGATGCCGGTCAAAGTGTACAAATTAGATTTGAGCCCACCAGTTCGAGCAGTCCTTATGGGGTGTGAAATATTTAAAGTACCAGTGGAATTTATTGATATTGACATGTTAAAAGGAGATCACCGTACACCAGAGTACTTAAAGGTTACCTATATTAATAATTATCTCGACTTGGGTTCCACGGGACACAGCCTGGTACTTCAGCCAGGCTTGCGTGGGGACATACAGCTCTTAGAATGCTGATCAGATCTATTGGGTGTGTATGAGGATCTGAATCTTCTCCATTCACTCCCTGGATGGCCTACATCAGATCACACCACGTTTAATCCTGGGCGGAGAACCAATGCTTCAAAGTTACCTCGTTTGTATGAAAATAGACCTCTGTAGTACTTAGTTTTGCAGGCCAGTGTAGTACAAAAGTGCCGTTGTTATTATTGTAAGTGTTAATGACGGATGGTAGAATCAAATTAAGTTTTGGGGATAGTTATAGATAGAGTATTATTTTCATTCCCTGTAATTTTTGGAATTCGCAATAACAGGAAAGTGTTTTGTTCCAATAAATAACGTGCAAAGAAGTATTGTAGGTACTGTTTGTTATTGTATCGTTATTTGCGTATAATAGTAGTTTATGAAACTGGCGCATAATGAGGGGTATTAAAACATGAGTGTGTTTTTAAAAACCGAGCCTGAGGCGAGGTTTTTAATATTATCACACGAGTGTTTTAATACCTAGTTATGTGCAGTTTCATACACTACTTTGTCTACTCTAACACAATTTGTGATTAAACTGATTGAACCTACAAAACTTCTACAAAATAAAATATCAATGATAAAAGAGTAAGTTTGTAGTTAGGTTCGCACTACTTACCTAGGTTAAGTGAGACGTTTTTCCGTCGCCGCATCTAAAATATCGGGTGGAGTAAAATTTTCTTTCACTACTATGAGATATTTAAACAAAAGTAAAAATTAAAATCTAAAAATGGCGCGTAATCAATTAAAAAAAAAATAATGAGATGTGTGTATTCCAGAAGACTAATCGCCACGATTAGTCATCAATCACCATAGAGTACATTTTAATCATGGAAAGAATGTGGAAATATCGTTGTTTCTTTTCAATATCACGGCACTGCCTTCTTCTTGAATTTGCCCTGTATCGTAATGAGAAAAAAAGTTATCTTATAACATTGCTTAGTATAGCAAAGGTATGTTATAAAATAACTTTTTAATTTTTTTTCGGTATTGCGTGTATAAAGTATGTCAATATAAATTCGATTTGAAATTCATAATTCGAATTTTACGATATGAGAGTAGATACATATTATTTTTAGTGGTTACGTCAAAGATCCTACCATCGAAACAAACATAATATAGTAATATGAGGTAGGTAGGACTTAAAGTACGTAGTACAAACATCTATTCTGTGCTTATAATAATGATGATGGTGATCAGATCACACTCAATAGCTTTTTTTAAATACAAACAGATAATTAGATGAGTACTTTAACCATGGCCGTTGGTCTAGTAGCTTATGACTAGTTATGGTTCTCTGAAGGTCACTATTTGTACTAAAAAAACATAAGGATTTAAGATAATCATTAAAAGAAAAGATACTTAGTAATTTAAAAGTATTGTTGTGCGTTTTTTTCTCTAATAATAGTTTTTTTTTTCAGCTAAATCCGTTACACACTGTACCCGTGATGGTGGATGGCGATATTGTTCTCCATGACAGGTAAACAAATCAAAAACTAAAAAACCGGCCAAGTGCGTGTCGGGCCACGCGCCGTAGGGTTCCGTAGTTACCTTATACCATACCATATTAAATACCACTATTATTTTTTGTCTACAAAAATAACTTTGTTTTCCCCAGTGTTGGAATGAATGACAAAGTTATATTTGCGGTTTTGGAAAATATGATTTATCTCGAAAACTAATTACTTTATCTAGTTCAAATTTTTTTTCGTTAAAAGATTTTATTAAGATCTATAGCACATATTTTTTATAGATTTTTCACTCTCTTATTTCAAAAGTTAGAGGGGACACACATTTTACCACTTTGGCAGTGTTTATCTTTCAAACGATTGACTTTGAGAAAAAAATGTCATAAGAACCTCAATGTAATTTTTAAAGTCCTATCTATAAACACCCCGCACGTATTGGTATGAAGTAAAAATTATTATTAAGTTTCAGTTACCCCCTTAATATTTTTTATTTTTTTGTTAAAATTATTAAGCCGTTAGCAGAATACATCTACCTACTAAGTTTCAACTGTGTAATCTTAATACTTTCGGAATAAAATGGCTGTGACATACAGACAGACAGACAGACATGACGAATCTATTTTGGCTACGGAACCCTAAAAAATACTAATCTAAACTGTAAGTAACAATTATAATGAAAGCCAGCAGCATAAATTATTAAGCTTGTCTGTTCCATTCCAAGTAGTGTTAGTTTTATCTCACGTAAATCATGCTCAAATTGGAAAACTTAAAAAATGGGTCAAGTAAATGAGGTCCAATGGGCACATTTTTGCTTTTGGGTCGAATCTTGAATGTCCAGTAGGTACTAGATCCTTAATAATAATATCTTTTGTTTTCAGCCACGCAATATTGATCTATCTCTCCGAAGTATATGGCAACAATGATACACTGTACCCAAAGGACGTGAAACAAAGAGCCCTCATTAATCAGAAACTATTCTTCAACAATTCATACCTATTTCCAAGGATGAGGAATGTAACGGTAAATTAATATTGATGAATACTTATTTGAACGTAAACATTTTCTGTTATTAATGATACCGAATAAACATTAAGCACATAAGAAATAATAAGAACCAAAACTAATTGATGCATTAGTGTAAATTCTTTATCTTATTGCTGCCATGAGACAGACTACAACGTGTTAATGTCCATCAGCCATTTTTAATGTCCCCACTGTTGGGGCAAGGGCTTTCCTTATGGGTGGATAAAGAGGACGGGCCATAACCCACCACGCGGGCCCAATTGATAGCTGTTAACGACTGCAAATGCAGCCAGGACCAACGGCTTAACGTGCCTTCCTAAGCACGGAAGAGCTGAAGATAATACATTTTTAAGACCGACCCTTGCGAAAGTTGCTTAAACTCCGCAAATGCTGGGCCAGGCGCACCACCGAGCTCCTAACGTGTTAATGAATGAACCAAAAATAGGAAAAACGTTTCTTTGGACCATCAAACTGAACAACTTTTACTATGGGCTAACTCTGAAATCGCGTAAAAAAAAACATCTGTTTCGTACAAAAATTAATAACGAAGATATCAGACTGTATGAAACACCTGAGTTGGTCCCATAGTAAAAGTTGTTCAGTTTGATGGGGTTTTCATTAACACCCTGTATATACCAAGCTACCAGCGGCAGTCGTGTGAGTGAATATACAGGTTATTCTATCGCGAGTTGAACTTTACGTAGTCAGACACGACTATAGTGTAAAGCTTAAAGAACCAACTACCCCGCTAGAAGATTTTCCTAGTACAACTTTAACCATATCATACATAATCAATCAACCGATGAGACAAATAGAAAACAATGACTCCAACACAATACCAATGCAAGGATTTGGCTAAACAGCGTGTGACTCCTCCCAACAGCGCCCCTGTTTCAGACAGTGAAACCGTTCAGCTAGATAAAATGTTCATAAAGTAGTACCATTTGTACTCATTTACAAAAAATGTACTGTTGTATTTACGAGTAGGTATTGAGTTTTTTATCAATTTTTGTGGTGCTGTTGGGAAGCATCCTTACAACAGCGTTACCATAAATATAGCGTTTATGGTTGATATAAAAACAAAAGAAAACTATGTAAAATATGTACTCAAAATGTACTGTCCAAAAATTCAGACCTGCATATGATGCATGCATTATTGCTAAAATAATTATGGTTTTTAAGTTTGGGGATACAAAAGAAGACAAAACAGCCTTGCCAAATTTTTGCTGATATACTTCGGACATCAGTGCCGCCGTAACCATCAGCATCGAAGAAGTGGAATCATCCAGAAGTATATTATATACACATAGTTTCTGAGATTGACAGACAGATCCCATGTAGGGGTATGGCACTCCTTTATTTAAAAGTTTTTCTCACTAGAATACTTCGCTTCAAAGACATGTAAAAAAATCATCTAAAAAACAAAATTTTCGTTCACTTAACCTTATGCAGGAAAGACTAGAAATAAATCTTAACCATCTCAAACAAAATTTACCATATTCTATAGAGAGGGAAACAATGCTATACCAACTAGTTTTTAAATAGAAAAGCAAATTCAAGATCACGGACAAAATCTGAAACCAACAAAAGTACCAAAACTTAACCGAAAATTATTATAGTTGGCCAATTTTTAAGATCTCCGATCAAAAAATATACAAAAGTAATAGACAAAGACACAAATGCCACACTAGATTTTTTTAATCAAAACCCATTTCCATTCCATTCATTGTCTTGATAACTTCGGTGAATACTTTAATGAAGACACCAAAGAAAATAGGATAAAAGCTACTTAAAACACACTACAAACTGTTGTTATTGGAGTAATCCAAGGATTTAGAGAGGATATTTGTAAAGAGGAACAAAAAATACAGGAAAAAGTGAATCTGCGAACAGCAACCATCGAAATGAGGATAAAATGCAGTTACAAACTTATGATAAAGATCCTGATAGCATACTGTTGCATCTCCGTAGAGGCGGCCGACAGCAAGTTGCAACAAGGCTTGGGGAAATGGACTAACGACTGACTTATAACTATTAATTCAAGAAATAAATTATTAATTTAAAGTTTTGTTGAAAAATTGTTATTGTTGCAATTTTGTTTAAAAATCAAATTGAAAACGAACACGGCCAAATTATTTTAATACCGTCAAGCGAATTCAAACTGGAAATAAAGAACCAAATCCAAAAAAACATAAATATCTAAAATAACTTATATTCCAAAATTATGTTCTGGCATATAAATAACCAAAAATCACTTTCAAAACATTGCCTTGAAAAGTAATTATAGCAAAAACATAAGAGAGATGAAAAAATATTGTTGCCGAATTGGAGACTTTGGCAGATAAATCACTACAATACTTTTAGAACAGTGCAGTTTATTTAGGTAAAATAAAATCAACAGTGACTCCAAATGATTTTATCTACTCTTACAAACATTAAAGGCAAACCAAACTACTTTTATTTAAAGATATTAGACGGAAACATCTCTGAATAATCTATTAGGAAAAATTAAGAAAAACTTTGGCGTACTTTGACTTTGGCGTAAAATTTTATAATTTTACGCCAAAAGCACATCTGATATCATAATAAAGTAGACGAGAAATAACGTAAGTGATACCATTAAAAACTATTTAATACAGATGGTAAATCTTTACGGTCAACTATGATATAAATGATAATGATTCAGATTTATCAACTAACGAAAAGTGTATTGAAGAATTAAGTATTCAAACAACTATTGAATTACGAAGAAACTCTGTAACTTATAGCAATACTTTGAATAACGATTCTAAATAATCAGAATGTGGCAACACAGTCATTGGATGATTCAAAAACGGAAATAAGAGTTCCAATCCATTGTAAGAAATAGACGAATCTTAATATTACAAGAAGAATGTCACTATAGGACGTGTAACGCATTAATTTACAGATTTGACATTTCAACTGTCAGAGATGACAGCACGAATGATAGCAGATTTGAGAACGCAACACTACAAACTCATACTTGTTTATTAGTAGTAGGCACTGACGTCCATTATACAAGTACGCTGGACAGGCTAAATATTGTCATGAAATGACAGCAATTTTTTGTGCCGATTTGAAAATCGCCATATTGGCGCTGAGAGCACTAGATTTTACTATAGCAGTAGTGAGTGTACTTGGAACTAATTAAATCCAAGTACACTCACTACTGCCATAGTATAGAATCTACTGCTCTCAGCGCCAATATGGCGATTTTCAAATCGGAACAAACGATTGGTGACGTTCGCCTGTCCAGCGCACTTGTTTAATGGATGTCAGTGGTAGTAGGCTACAAAATGTTTGGAACAAGCCAAGCTATTGCAAAAAAAAAGACAATATGCTGTTATTGGAGTAATCCAAGGACTTACAAGTAAAAAGATTAAAACATATAAAGAGAAACAAAAAAAGTGATTCTGCGACCATCGACTATCAAAATGAGGATAAAATTCAGTTACAAACTTATAATTAAGACCCTGAAAGCATACTATTGAGCCTCTGTAGCGGCGGCCGACAGCAAGTCGCGATAAGTCTTGGATCTTAGAGCAATAATTGGACTAACGACTGATATATGTATTTAACCTGTAATTGTTACATATCGAGAGTGTGACGGACTTATAGTGTCGTCTTGAATGAAAGACAGTAATGTGTAGAATGTTCTAGTATTGCCGTACATACTTCATCTTAAATACTAGTCGCACACGATAGAGTTTAAATATATGTATTAAAATATTATTTAAAAATCAAATTGAAAACGTTCACGGCTAAAATATTTAATTACCGTCAAGTGAATTCAAACGCTATGTTTTGGAAAATAAAGAACCAAATCCAAAAAACAAAATAAAGTAACAATCGTAACAATCATGTAATTCAGTTTTATGAAAAACTGAATCTAAAAAGATAGGAAGCATCGTACTCAAAATCTAAAATATTGTTTATAGAAAGTCTCATTATAGTATTGCACTGAGAGCGATGGATGCTTATAAAAGTTACAAAATAAAATGTTATTTCAAAAGAAAGTGTAATGACAGTACTGCACTGAAGGTTAATGAAAGCTGGCTGTCAAGCTACCGTTACAATGATACGATACAGACAAGTAGTAGGTAACAAAATGTTTGGAACAAGCCGTATCTTTTAACTGCACAATGCATGCTCAGTTTGACTGGCGTCGACAACTAAGGAAGCATAAGTACCAGCACCTTTGACACTAACATAAGAAAGTACTACTACCTCACTTGCAACTTATTAGCAAAAATCCTGAGTAAAAGGTCTTTATGCCCATTGATCTGGTACTCGACGTGAGCATCTACACCGAAAGCAACATTAATGGACTCTTATAAGGTCCAAAAATGACACCTATCACTCAATAAACTCGATAGGGTGGAGTAATACCTTCGAGTAACGTAAAGCATTTATGTTACAGCGTTTATATTTGTGTTTATATTAACTGTCACGTTGTTATTAACAACTACTCAGCTGACGAACTGACACCGGTGATAGGTACCGCACGTAACAAAGCGTAACAGAACAACTATAATTACGATTGTTAACAGTCATTTGAAAGAAAAGATTTTAACGACGTCTATTTGATTAATACCTATAAAATAAAACTCAATTTTTAAAAGTCGTTTAATGAGGTCTGAAGATACCCTTTCCATTTTATTTTCAGTATCCTGCCATCATAGAAGGTGTAAAAGGCATAGAACAGAAGAAACTTGATGACATCAAAGAAGCATACGGTTTTATGGAGGAATTCCTTACTAGATCTAAATATTTAGCTGGAAACAATCTCACTATTGCTGATATTGCTGCGTTGCCATCGATCTGTGGGTTAAAGTACATATTGCCGATTGATGCTCAAAGGTAAACTGTTAAATAATTTCGCTATTTTGAAAAAGCTCGATGACGCAGTGGCTTATGAGTTGTCTGATTTATGTATTTGTTGCAGATTCCCAAAAATCAATGCCTGGTTAAAGGAATTAGAGAATCAGCCTTATAGTAAGAAGTACAATGAAGGACCAGCAAAAGTCTTAGGAGAAATTGTCCAGAAAGCTATCAAACAGTGATTATTAACCGTGATGTGATTTGATATGAATTGCTAAGTGACATTTTAATTGTTTGTTAACTTATATTATACTTTTTTCGATATTGTTATTTAAAATGATTTCATGGAGTTGTATGAGTTTTAGTAAAATAAAACCCCTTCGATCTCATCTATGGATATATGCAATTTTACACAAACAGGTAATTTAGGTATTAATTAGGTTATGTAAAAATAGGCCTTATTTAACTGTCCAAAATATGGTAATAAATCAAGTTGAGGATATTATAAAAATTAAGGTACGGAACCCTAAGAAAGAAATTATTATATCTGGCACTTATTAAAAATTATACTACTTAACCCAAAAATGTTCAATTCTTTTTTGTTTGTGCGAATGGCGGTGTACCGACAAATCAC
Source organism: Agriphila tristella (assembly GCA_928269145.1). Classification (NCBI taxonomy): domain Eukaryota; kingdom Metazoa; phylum Arthropoda; class Insecta; order Lepidoptera; family Crambidae; genus Agriphila; species Agriphila tristella. The sequence goes on along the minus strand of OV743436.1, from coordinate 18,847,372 downwards.
ACAAAATGAGGGCACAACCAATTGTCAACCCTTGTTACATTTGTCACCGGTTTCACCTCAGCGCCGTGGTTTCACCGTCCACATGATTGTGAAGACAACTTGAAAAGTGTGGATGAAATTTGTTTTTTTCAACAAAATTCCAATGTTAAAATAACGACTACAATAAAAAAAGCAACTTAAAAAAACGTGTTAAAAACATAAGTTCAGTATTTTCTGCTGTTTCGGGCCAAGTTGATTGTCATCATATCGATACTTCGCGGCTCAAAGGGCGTAACCACCAATTTGGCCAAAATGAGTTTTGAATGCCATCTTATTCAGTTTTTTCTGCGCTATCGAACTGTATTTTTAAAGTTCTCAAATTCTGAAAACAAAGGTAAATACGACCCCAAATTTCAATGCTTGTAATACTGTTTTTTTTTATTTTAGGACGTAAAAGCAATTATTATTAGGCATGATCAAAGTATTGGACGTAAGCGACACTATCAAATAAAATTGTAGGGCGTATATCCGCATGACTTAGGTCTTATAGAATGTACGCCCCAAGATTTATTAAATTTTATGTTAACGTTGGTGTTTACGCCCAAGGTGTTTTTGTGTTTTGAAATTGATAGAATGTTACGCCCCAATCAGTTTGATTTGATACAAATAAAACGGTATTTACTCCCATAATTCTTTAATATTTGAAACTAAGTTATGATTTTACGCCCAATTATAGTTATCTTGCAACTACAACGCATAGAGTGAAATGGAATTGACAGGAAACATAACGCGCGGGATAGCAGCGGGGCGGTGCGGGTCGCGGGGGTTACGCCCACGTATGGTCACTGGTCAGTCGATTAGTTTTAAATCAAACACCGTACGAAGTGCGCACGTTAATAATTTATCTAACATCTTTGTATTTTTTTACTTTAAAAAGCTTAGTGGTAATACAAATTTTATCACGAAGTGCTCTATGTATCAAATAGTAGTGTTTAATTGTCAAAATGAGCAGTAAAAATAAACATACCAAGCTCGACGTCTTGTCAAAACGGCGCCAGCAAGTAGCTTCATTGGATGAACGTAAAAATAAAATGTTAAGGTAAATATTTATCAGTTCTTACTAAATTTTCAAGTAATCTTAAGTAAGAATAAGTAGGTACCTACTTTTTTTTTAAGATTTTTGTTTTTGTTTAGTGGCAGAGAGAGGCAAGTAGTCAAGTGCAACCAGATAATTATTTTAGCTAGCGGAACCTACTTAGGTATATTAGTAGGTACCTATTTATATTTAATGCTGATAATAAAGATTTTAAGCTTTTACAGAAGTTTTAAACCTAAAATATGCGGCGCATATAAAAGACAATTGATGTTAAATCTAACAAAATGTGTCCCACGTCATTAGGTTTAAAATTTCTGTATAGAGGTTATAATCTTGTACCTACTACGTAGATATGCTGTAGTTAGAAATCTTTTCACGAAAATGTTTAAAAATACTCACAAGCAGACTTACAATCACTAGACTGGTGGTGAATTTGCCCCATTTTCTTTAATAAAAACTATTAAGATTGGTGACTACGACTATTAAAAATATAAATTCGTACCGAGTATTACTAGACTGATAGAGGATACGCCCCATTTATTTTTATGAAAAAATAAGATTGGGGTTTACGACCAGCAAATATAGAAATTGTAGCAAGTATATTACGATTATGGTGGTGAATATGCCCTGATATTTTTTTCCAAAAATAAACAATAGGTGATTACGCCCGTGAAATTTTGAAGTCTACTCTTGATATAACTAGTTTTGTGGTAAATACACCCCTTTTATTTCCTTAAAAATATTAATTAAAGGCACGTCCATCGAATTTCTATTATAATTATATCTAAAAATAGTAACTTACCTACTCGATGGGTGTAATTTGGAGAAAATCTTTGTTTTGTTGTGTGTCTTTTAAATTTTAAGGAAGTTAATTGTTGTTTCAGACCATTAACTTCAAAACATAATGAAGAAATTGATGCTGAACAGGCAAAATCATTTAAACGAATGAAAATTAACGATCATAATAAATTATTAAGAGATGAATCTGATCTAATTACCTCGTCCACTGTTTGTTTTCCTCGAGGTCATGCTTATTTTGTGAGTCCACAAAAAGAGAATATAAGCGCAAGTTACTCTTCAGGCAAACAAATACAGATTATTTCGGATATTAAAATCAAAGGGCCAGACTTTGCTTCTGATTCGGACAAAAAACTAACGGTTTTTTCTTTAATAAAAAAAGATACCCATGCAAGTGTAATAACCACAATAGCACCGGACTCTGTTGCTTATCCTAATACAGTTCCACTGTATACTTCGTCTTCCATGATCGAAAAAGTTTCTACCGTGCCCGAAATATCCACAACATTTCCGAACGCCATCGCTTACCCTATTTCCAATACGCTACCTGACGCATCGCCTTCTATGCTTAATGATGTTACTGCCACCTCTGATTTATCAACAAATCCGGTTGATGCTATCACTTACCGTAACACTAGCACGCCATCTGACGCATCGCAGTCCAAGCTCGAAGATGTTCCTGCCGCATCTGAATTATCAACAAATCCAGGGGATGTTATCACTTACCGTAACACTAACACCCCATCTGACGCATCGCCTTCCAAGCTGGAAAATGTTTTTGCCGCATCTAATATTTAAACAAAACCACTGGACGCTTTTAATTGCTCTGATTCTAACATGCCACTTGACACGTTGCTTTCCACCATTACTTACCCTGAAACTATAAAAATGCCTGAAGGGTCACCTTCCATGCTCGATGATGTTCCAACTACACCTGAAATATCGAAAAAACCACCTAATGCTAATGCTCATTCTAAGACTAACATATTATTATCACCTGCCGCATCGCCCGCCAAGCTCAAAGATGTTTTTGCGGCATTTAATATTTTAACGAAACCACTGGACGCTTTCTATTGCTCTGATTCTAACATGCCACCTGACACGCTGCCTTCCACCATCACTTACCCTGAATCTATAAAGACACCTGTAGCATCACCTTCCTTGCTCGATGATGTTCCAACTACACCTGAAATATCGAAAAAACCGCCAGACGCTTACGCTTATACTAACACACCACCTGACGCACCATCTTCCATTATCGATGTTCTAGCCACGACTAGTTCCAGACCATTTATGAAAGAGTCGTCTCCGGCTATCATGGATGTAAACACTCCTGACATTAACGCAAGTCGTCAAGAAGCTACCACGCCCACTGACGCGCCATCTACTTCGACCAAAGATATTTCATTTGCTGTCTTAGGAAAACCAGGATCTGCTAAAATGACAGAAGATACTAAAAGCGATATTGATACGTCTCCAAAAAAGAAAAGAAAACGTATGTGTGCTTCTTCTAAAAAAATGTACATAGACTTTTTATCTGATGATGATGAGCTGGTTTTTTCAGCCGGAAGTTCTGACTTGTGGTCATGTGATGAATCGGACTATTCTAACAGCGATTTAAAGAAAAAGAGACAAAAGAAGCTTAAAAAAATAAAAAAACCTGTCGAAAAAAACAGCGTCGATAATACAATATCAACAGATAAGAAAAAACAACGACGCAACAAACGGAAACTTCAAAAAAAATTTAAGAATGAAGGTAAAACTTATGAACCCTTGCGTGGAAGGAAAATGTTTACATAGATGCTTTGAAATACCTGAACGTTCGTCTTTGTTCAATCACTTTTATAGTTTGGATACACAACGTCGACGTGACTGGCTTCTCAGATGTTGCAGAAGTATCCCAGTGAAAAGAAAGAGAACTAAAGCAGATGAAAGTCGCAGGAACGTCACTCATGAGTATTTTATAAATGATGGTGAAGATCATAGAGCAGTATGTCAAAAGTTTTTGCTAGCTACATTAGATGTAACTCAAAAATTTTTACGGTACACAATGCAAAATGCTATTAATAGTATGGCTAAAGAAGACATGAGAAAACCGAATGTCTCAGAAAAATATACACAGGAGGCAAAAGGCTACGTTCATACATACATACATAACAAAACTACCTGTAATGCCTTCACACTACAGCAGAAAAAGAAGCAGTAAAATGTATTTGCCGCAAGAATTCAAAAACGTTTCAAATATATATCGCAAATACTTAGAAGATTGTGAATTAAATAAGCAAGAAACAGTTAGTGTATCAATATTTAGAAACATATTTAATGAATACAATTTGGGAATTCATGTACCAAAAAAAGACAAGTGCGTTTTGTGTACAAAAGTTGAAAATAATACAGAAAACAATGTGGATGAAGACAAACAAAAACTGAAAGAGCATCTTGAGGAAAAAAGCGCGATGTATAAACGTTTCGAATTTCATCAGAACCTAAGGTCTTCTACTAATGATACGATAACGACATCTTTTGACCTTCAAAAAGTGTTAAATACCCCTCACGGCGAAAGTATGTTGCTTTACTACGCCAGAAAATACGCAGTGTATAATTTCACACTGTACGAGAGCACCACTCAAGATGCTTTTTGTTATACATGGGGAGAGAGTGAAGGCAACCGTGGCAGCAATGAAATCGCTACCTGTTTGTTGAAATATTTACAAAATGTAGATAGCAGAGCCATCAAGAACTTGATACTTTACTGCGACTCATGTGGTGGCCAGAATAAGAATAAAACTGTATTGGCGACTTTACATTATTTTTTAACTGTTTCTTTAAATTTGGAAACCATCCAAATCAACTATTTACTACCTGGGCATACTTACATGCCGGTAGATTCCGTTCACGCAGTAATTGAGAGGGAGGTGAAAAGATTGATTGTGTGGAGCCCTTCACAATGGGCAACTTACTTTGAGTCAGCTCGAAAAAAACCTGCACCCTACAAAGTGCATGTTCTTGATCATTCAGATTTTATTGATCTAGGAGACATAGCTAATCAAACATTCACGAAAACTACACTGAACAATATTCAGATCAAGAATTTAAAGATTGCAACATTCAAGAAGAAAAATACAGGTACCGTCCAGATAAAATATTCAATGAAAAAAGACGCACAAGAACTCAATGTCAAATTATTTCAGCAACAGCAGACGAAGAAAGGGAAAGGAAAAGGAAAAGGTAAAGGCAAAGGAAAAACAAATCAAAATGCAAAGAATGACATAAATAATGTTCGTCAGCCTGATGACTTTCAAATGCCAAATTTGACAGTAAAACCTTTATACTCAGCCAGATTACCCATATCGGCTGCGAAATATAAGGATCTTTTACGGCTTTGTGACAACATTATACCTAAAACTTACCACACCGAATATCGTAACCTTCCTTCTGCTGCAACTGTCCATGACATTTTACCAGAAACAGATGACGAAGATGGCGAAGAGAACACAGACCATGAATCTTTGAATTAACAATGACGATTAGGACAGTTGTTAAATGATTATTTGATTTACTCTTTAATTTGATTTTCTCTATACGTTCAAGATTCGTAACCTTAAAACATAAGAGCTTTGTTATGGCTGATTTGCATTTATCAAGTACAGTGGGTAAGTATGATAGTGTTGATGGAGAGGTGTTAACAGATTTTATATTAAAAAGTTTACTTATAACCCATTTAAGGCCCTCTAAAACTAGTTGTCTCGACACGGTACTTGAGCAATCTAAATCGGGTTAATTTTAAAGCCACAATTATTGCTGTAATGTGCCTTTGCAAATTTTGTAGATTATGGTTAGTTAAACCTTTGTTTGTATTTTGTAGCTTAAAGTTAGTTACTGTGTAGCAACTAATGAATAAATAATTTGTAGTTCCAATTAATTTGTCTTATTTTTTATGACCTTCTTCAGGACTTCCCAACAATCAAGAGTGTTTTGCATTTGAAAAAGTTTAGTAGCCTTTTACTCTTATCATTCTTCTAGTAACTAATTATAAAATAGTTAATTTACTGTCATCACAAAAATCCAAAAATAAAAATCTTCCCTAGTTTAGAATACAAGCCTCTGATGGACTAACGGCTGCAAAATTGACCTATTCTACTAAAAACAGTTGTAAGTATTGTATTATAAACCCAATAAAATTATTAACTGGTAACAGAACAATAAAAACTAAAGTTTTAATTTTGAAAGTTGGTAGTTACACCCTGCGTTACTTATGCAGCAGTCATTTTAGGGGGCATAAAAGACAGCGTTACTAACGCAGCAATCATTTTATGGGGCATAAAAGACATACATGTTTGATTTTGTGAGGCGTATTCACCAGCTAACTTTTAAATTATAAATATTTCTTAAAACGTTATGTTTTAATATTATGCACCACAAAAATTAATGACTTTTGGTGTAAGAATCATATTTATAGGTTGAATAACAAAAAAGTTATGGAAAAAACAAAATTTAAATTTTAGTTTTTTGGCTCTACTGAAAAGTCGTGTTTTGGTGATTACGCCCTTTGAGCCGCGAAGTATCGAATATTTCATGGTTATAATCTTTTAATAATAAAATTATTAACAGATATTTTCTATCAACCATTGTAAGCATTAAAATGGACATTCCACTAAAATGTTTGTTATTCAAAGGTCTCAAAGTCAAAATTATTACATTTTTAGTCCCCTGTGCTCAATAAAAAATACGGCGTTTGGTGATCGAGAAATATCCTTAACCAGGGTGAACCTTCTGAACCCTTAAATCATTTTAAGAAGGACAGCCATCTTGGATTTTTGTATGGGAGGAAGTTATACACCATTTTTTTGTATGGATTTTCCAAATCCCATCGTGTGAGTTATCTTATGAAAGGGCTTCTTGAGCTGATTCCAAATATATACAATATTTTTACATTGCATCTACAGTATGAAAAAAAAACAGAGAAACATTTTCGAAACATACCAAGTTTCGGCTCTTGCAGGAAGAAAACGACTTAATTCTTATGAAACCTACACCAAATAACTTGTAATACGAGTACTATCTTATCTAACGTCCTGGAAGCAATTTTGAAAATATTAACGTTTTGATATTTTGGATTATTTTGATCCCATTTTTCTATGAGTAAAATCTGGTAAAGTACCAGAATCTAAAAAAAAACTAAATGTTAGTATCCTCAAAAATGCTTCCAGAATGTTAGATAAGAGTTTATCACGGGTTATTTGGCGCATGTTTCATAAGAATTAATTTAGTGGTTTTCTTCCTGCAAGAGCCCAAACTTGTAATAATATTGCATATATTTGGAATCAGCTCGAGAAGCCCTTTCATTCGATATCCCGCATGGGTTTTGAAAAAATGATTTTTAATTCCATACAAAAAATATGGTGTTATAACTCCTACCATACAAAAATCTAAGATGTCTCCCCTTTTCAAAATGATTAAAGGATTCAGAAGGTTCACCCTGGCAAAGGATAAACCAAACGCCGTATATTGAACTTTTATGTCGTGAGCAAATGCTACTACTTACTTCATCATCAAACTCATCAAAACATTTCGTTACGATATTCTGACCAGTAAACCAATTTATAGAATAATAATTATAGTTTTCAAATTAAATTTTTACCCGCTCATACGAATTATAGGCACGTAATAAAAGCAAAGTACCCACTGGAAACAGTTTCATCGCCGCGCCGGTGCACCGCTGAGATTGGATTGAAGTGGCCGAGTGCCAGTTCACACTGATACAGCGGTACCATGATATTGTGAATAAATCGTGAGCTACCCTGGCCATGATATATGTCGGTACAAATTGGATTTATTTCCCGCTTTCCCTTCACATTGGATAGAACAGAAACTGTTATTGCACGTATGAACGATGAGGTGTCATGAATAAAATATTTTCGTGATACGCGTCACGCACGCGAATCCTTCTATCCCGGTTTGAATACACCACAACAATTATTGGAATTTCTGCTTATTTTATGTTGGCAATTTTAGTTAAAGTACTGAAAGAACTGCGAAGACTTTATTATTTGTTCAGCGAATTGAAGATCATCTTGTGTTATGGTAGAGCCACATACGTTTCTCCAAGTCATTTATTCACGATGCAACATGGTAAATACTGTACAGCTCTTAGAATCAAAATAATGTTCAGCATATTTCGCCCTTAACAATGGCATGTGAATGTCAAAATTAAAATTAAATTTATTAAAATTAATATTATTGAACCTATATTTTACTTATTGATAAAACATATATATAGATACAATTGTAATTGATAGTAAAATGCGTTGCGGTTCTATTTTATCAAATACTTAATATTAACATCTACGTAAGTACTAAGTTTTTTTAAAGACATTATAAAACTTTTGTGGTCATTTCAGGTCAGACAAGGCTTTTAAAATTTTCTATTAGAGAAACGAGAACATCAGATTACTTTCAAGAAGAAAAAATAACGTATAATTATTATAATTTATGAGGTACTTAGAACGAGGCAAATAATGGCTACATTACGAGTATCGATGGCGAAACGGCCATTACTTTAAAGCCCCGTAGTAATTAGGCCACAATTAATGTTAGCGGAACACTGCAAACTTATAAGGTGGCAAACAGTTCTCAACTAACGAAGTTTGCGAGGTTTGTTGTTTGCGAGATGGTTTATTAAGTTTCTAATAAAGTTTAGTTTGATAGGTTTCGTTTTGTGTAACCTACGGGTGGCAAAACAGTTATTTTTCTAGCTGATTAGTTACGATTATGTCTCAACTTAATTTATTACTAGCTTTAGTCGTGCGTGTTATATTAATTTCGAAAGTGAGTATGTCCACCCAGAATCTATAACACTTAACTGCCTAAGCGAACCCCAATCTGCAAAAAATTATAATGTTATACAAAGTTGACCTTGGGGCCTACTCAAATGGCAAACGTTATAAGCGTTTCTATATTCTACATGTTTCTTCGACTCGGCGAAAGCGATATTATTTTGGTACTCAACCCGTCACTCCGCATTCAATCTTCAAACGCTTGTATCACAGAGTAACTAGAGAAAGTAACTCAAAGAGTCCACTAGCGCCTCTGGAAATCGATGCGGAACTACTGACACGAAATTATAATAGCTGAAAATGTATTTTTTGTTTCTTATTATATATTTATTTTACTTTTTTGTAATATCTTTATTTATAACAAAATAGAAAATATTAATGAAAAAGAACAAATCAAAACAAAGAAAATACAAAAACAACTATGATTTGGCTCGGTATTCGTACAACGGTATAAATGTTGTAGCACGGTAAATATCTATTAATATTGTAACTAGGGTTGCCACCTTTTTTGAACTAATAAAGTATTTTTGGGTCAGAAGTGGTATTTCGTTTAAAAAAAACAAAACTTAACAATTACGCAGACTTTATAATTTTTAACAATAATTTTAATTTGAAAAACGAAACAATGGAAATCAGAACATAAAAACCAACACAACCCAAGTGACAATAAAGAAAATTAGGATATCACCCAAATCCTAGCTCGACCGACAGCAAAACTAGCCACGATGTTATCGCCTCGAACGCCAAGAGAAAAGTGAAGCGCGCGCGCCGGTGTTGCCGTTTTTATAGCCGACCGAGGGGGTGGGGTGGGCTTGGTAGGGATGACCGCTTACACGGCCTCTCCTGATGAAGAGTCGTCCTCGACTCGTGCTTTTCTTGTGGTGCCACTGGGGCCAGCAGCTTCAGTTGTTGGAGGTTCAACTTCAGGGTCCAAGGAAGGCATAGACAGCCCAACCTCTGTTCTTGAAGGTCCAGCTTCAGGGTCCAAGGGAGGCATGGATAGCCCGACCTCGGTTCCTGAGGGTCCAGCTTCAGGGTCCGAGGAAGCCATGGGTAGTTCGACTTCGGTCCTTGCAGACGTCTCGATGAGTTCGGTATCTTCGGTGTCGTCATCTAGAAGGAAATATAAATTGAAAAACTATCTGTTTATTATTTTAACACATTTCACATTCACTCTCAGGCTTATTTCTATCACACAACGTTCAATTAATTCATCCTTCGTCTAACAAACGCATACATCAGTCGCACACATAGCGTTCCTTTCATACACACAAAATCAAGAGACTAAGGTGTCTCTTTACGATAACGTTATTCTGTAGGACTTTTGTTTTCTCTTGTAGAAGTCATGCTGCCTGCTGCCATCGCTGCATCTTGTTCACCTGCAACATAATGCAGCCAACGCATCCGCCTGACGACATACGTAACAGGCTATAGGTTTTCACCTATTTGGCGACTTGGTTGACGTACCAACGCCAGGGCGACTTGACAAATGAATGCCAACGCCAATGCGACTTGACACGTGAATGTCAACGCTAGTGCGACTTGACAAGTGAATGTCAACGCTGGTGCGACTTGACAAGTGAATGTCAACGCTAGTGCGACTTGACAAATGAATGCCAACGCTAGGACGACTTGACGACAAACGCCAACGTCCGTACCCGACAAGCGATTCGCTACGGGACTTAGATACACTCAACTCAGCTTTAAAACACACGTAACCCTTTTTTTCCCGATGATAACAGCTAAGCTTGGCTTTGTTGAACTTTAAATTAACTATTTGGTTATCAATTTAGTAACAACAAAAAAAAAAAATATAATGGTTATCTCGCAAAGAAAAGGGCACGACACTGACAATGAATAAATGCTTACGTTCAAAAAACGCTGCACATGTCTCCGGGCACCACTCGCCTCGCCACGGCACCATGTGTTGTGCCGCAGCCTGCGTGGTCTTGCCGTAGCTACCACTGAGCAGCCTCAGCTCATAGCGTCCGCTTGGCAAGATTTTGGTCACCTTATATGGACCGCGCATACCAGGATCTAATTTCCCTGTCGCCTGTGAAAACTTGATAACAAAGACGAGGTCATTAATATTAAACTTTCGAGGTGGTTGTCGGTGCCGATTCGCTCGTTCATCCTGACCAGCTTGATTTTGTCTTAGCAACCGACGGGCCCTGTCTCTGTTGATTTCTTGTAAGGCCTCTCGATTGGGTGAGGAGTTTTCTGCTGCAACATCACGCACCAGCGCACGGATGACGGGGGTTGTGGCGCTCGTACCAATGAGCAGGTGAAGAGGGGAGGTTTGCGTGGTCTTTTGCTTCGTGATGTTTAAAATAAGTTGTAATTTCCACAGCGTATCAGACCACGACGCATTCTTGTGATTAGTTTCAATGCGAAGCATGTTCAGGACTGTTCTCACGTACCTTTCGACCTGCCCATTGGCGTGATGCATCTCCGGCGTGATGTAGTGTAGCTCGCATCCTAGCTCGTTGACCCACGACGAGAACTCGTTCGACTCAAACATGCGGCCCTTATCCGTAATTATTGTTTTAGGCACACGAAAGAGAGAGACGGCTTGCATAATCACTCGCTTCAGTTCAGTTGCATCCTGACGATACATGGGGAAGAGTAGACAGTACTTGGTGAAGGCGTCTACTATGAGGAGGATAAACTTATATCCCTCTGACAACGGCAGTGGGCCCAGCGCATCCATGTGGACGGTGTGGAATGGCTCATCTGGTTTCACCCAGGATGTGATGTTCTGGAGTGGAGCACGAGGAACACGCTTTTTTGAAATGCACACTAGACAGTGGGAGGTATATTTGCGAACGAATTGTGTAATGCCGGGGAACCAAAAGTGCTTCAAGATAAGATCTAAGGTCTTATCTGCCCCAATGTGGTCATGCTCGTCATGAAATATCCTTAGTAGGCTGAGTCGATGTCCCTTGGGTATGTAGCAGAGTAAGCGTGGGTCCTCACCTGATGGTGTGTACTTGTAGTATAAGATGTCTCCCTGAACCACGTACCTGCTCTGATCTAGCTCACCATCACGATGTTTTTGGAGTAGATCTCTGGTCTCGTCATCAGCTGATTGGGCTATCTGCGCCCAGTTACGCGGCCTGGAAATCTGGTTAACTTGGACTACAGGGTTACGGCTCAGGTAGTCTGCGTGGGGCATCATAACTCCCTTCCGATACTCGATAGAGAACTCGAAGTCCTGGAGGTAGATCCACCAGCGCGCCACCCTTGGCAGCAAATCTTTCTTGCGCTCCGTTGATTTCAGAGCATTGCAGTCGGTGACGACAACAAACTTTAGTCCAACGAGGTAATGGCGGAAATGTTGGAGAGCCTTGACCACTGCCAGGGTCTCGAGCTCATATGAGTGGTATTTGCTCTCGGCTCCCTGGGTGATCTTACTAAAGTACGCTACAACGTGTTTCTTGCCATCAGGATGCGTTTGAAGTAAGACTGCCCCATAACCAATGCTGCTTGCGTCGGTGTGTACTTCTGTCGGGAGTTTGGGATCGAAAATTACGAGGACCGGTTCACTAGTTAAGTGTCTAATGAGGTCCTGTCGGATCCCTTCGTGTTCAGAGGTCCAACTGAACTCAACGTTCTTTCGAGTCAGGTGTGCTATTGGTGCCGTCTTTAAAGCGTAATCTTTTATGTAGCGGCGGAAGTATCCGGCCAAGCCAAGGAGTTGGCGTACCTGCTTCACGTTCTTGGGCGGCGAAGTATTGACAAGAGCCTCAATTTTACGTGGGCTTGGCCTAACCTGACCTCTACTGACTACCCTGCCTAAGTACTCGACTTCCGTCACGAGGAATGAACATTTACGAATGTTAATTGAAAACCCAGCCAATGTGAGGGCGCGCAGAACCCTACGAAGAAGTTCAATCCCTTCATCGACAGTATGACTCATAAGGAGCACGTCGTCTACATAGACCAAAACCTGACCTTCATCTATGAGGGGGCGAAGGGTATCGTTTATGATACGCTGGTAGACGATTGGGGAGTTGGCTAACCCATATGGCATTTTGACGTATTCAAAGTGCTCCTCTGGTGTTACAAAACCTGTTAGGTGTATGCACTCTTCTTTTATTGGGATCTGGTGGAAACCAGTCGCCATATCCAAACTGGAGAAGAACTCATAACTACCCAACCTATCGATGTGGTCGTCAATTAGAGGGAGTGGATATCTGTCTTTGACCGTTATGCGATTTAGAGCTCTAAAATCGACACAAAACCTATCCGAACCATCCCGCTTTTTGACAAGTATGATCGGGCTAGCATACTCCGACTGAGACCTCCTAATTATACCTTTGTCCAAAAGATCCCTAGTAATTTCCCTAACTTTATTTTTTTCTTGATAAGACAACTTATAGGGTCTATACACGACCGGCGTAGAACTAGTAAGTTTAATATCCATATGTCCTGTTTTAACTGTAGTTGTAGCCGTACCAGAAATAAGAAATTCTGAAAATTCGCCTATGACCGACATAAGGGAAGTCAAAGCGTCACCTTGAAGAGGCGTGTTAACTTTCAAGTCTGTTTGAGTGCTCTCTTTAACAGTATTAATCGCGGAAGCTAAAGAACTAGAATGGGTAATGTACTGAACGTCTTTGGTGCGTACATAAGTGATACCATCGCGGTTGAGCACATCAGTGCCAATTATGATCGGAGTGTTCATGCAAGACGGCGGTACTACTATCAGATCAACCTCTACTGATATATTTTGAAATTCTATTGTCGTCGTGACATAAGAAGTGGCTACTATTTCCCTATCGCTTATACCCTTAAGTACGCACCGTTTCGCTTTCAGTTGACATTTGAGGTATTTAAGGACGTCCGAAGAAATGAGGGACACATTGAGGGCTCCACTGTCTATAAGCACATCGACAGGTATGCCATCTATCACGGCTGAGGTGATGTCTCTATTTTGCGGAAGATCAGGTTGGTAGGAGCACAAGTTAACATTACGCGGATTTCGGGGCGCTGATCGTGCTTTCGCAAAACAGACGTCCTCAGTATGTCCCTGTTTCTTGCAGAACGTGCAGGAGTTATTCGTACTAGTACTAGGTTTAGACGCTGTATCAGTGTTTGCGTTTGGTTTCAGTGGCGTGCACAGAGATTTTAGACAGGGTAGGCACGGATAAAAAATATACCAATTTTATCACTGTTTCGCTATCTACCAACCTATACTGAACGAAATCTAAACATTTTTATCATCTTGATTGGAAAACAAAATGCATAGAAAACAATTCAATTGGTTTGTGTGTACGTACACAAGCTGTTAGCCAGTTCTAATTCAGTATAATTAAACTTTTTATGAAAAGAACGAGAGGCATTCATAACCTACCTACCATTTTTTTTAAACCCAACCCAACGCATCTTCCCTTTGCAATCAATTTAATTAAACTTTATCCTCAAAAGATAACCTCGATAAAGCGGCAATTTTTGATTTATTTAAACAAACTTTGCCAGCATAGTTCTCGCATGTAAATTATTGAATTTTTCACAGTAAATTAACGAAATAATTACTTAGGTACTTAACTTAAAATAGTCAATTACTTGCGCCAAGAAAAACAATCAAAACAAAGCAAAACTAACTGCAAATGCAAGGGCAAACTAAAAAAACGCTACTCTCTGCAATGCAATCATGACGCGGTCGGGTTGCAAATAAGCAGTGCCTCCAAAACATAAACACGGGCATACATTTTCACGCACACAGTCACACTTTTGATGTGTACTACACGAGATTCGTTCTATGAAAAAGAAGCAGCCCGTAGTACTGCTTATGGACACGCGGTAAATAATTGGCGCCTCTATCGCCCGGCCGATCGTTGGTTCTTGTCAAGAAGCTTACTTGGTTCTTGTGATTTTTGGTTAAAGTGATGTGAAGTTAGTTTTAAAAACCACAAATAGATGGCGCTTAAACTAATAGACACGGAAAGCCGAAGAAGTGCCTGTGCACGATGATGGGTCATAATATATCATAACTCATAACGTGGAGCTCATAACTTTTTAATTACATTACAAGTAGTTTACAAATAATAGGGTAGGGAATTAGGGTCATATATTTATGTGACTACAGGGTATGCAGTGCTTATTTGCATGTATGGAGTGCACGCCACTGTTTGGTTTAGGTTTCTGTGGACAGTCGCGATGTAAGTGTCCACGCCTATTACATTTAAAACACTTGATATCCGTGCGGCTGTTCGATTTTTGGAAATGAGGTTTCTTAGTTGTGAAGTTAGAACGACTATCATGCCTTGTTTGGCCAGGCTTAGTGTAAATTGATAAAAATGAAACGAGGTTCTCAGGGTTTAGATCAGCATTTGCAGCGGCGGCACGAATCTGAGGGTTGTCTATCCCCCGTATAACTATTAAAGACCTTAAGTCATCACTCAAGCCCTGAACCACTTTCAAACGCAATAGAGTGCGGCGAGCATATTCCGCGTAAGTGGGGTATCTATCTGACGTTGTTTTCATGGCATCGAACAAAATATTCGCGAAATCTAGCTTACGCGGGCAGAGCGGTTTAAACTCTTGCTTAAAATTCGACCAAGTACGGTCATTTGTGACCCACTCTCCCAACCACACCTTGGCGTCACCTTTAAGACATGAAGCTACACGTGATAGACATTCATGATCGTTCCAGCCATTTGTGTCTCTGGCGCGATCCACTTCTTCGCACCATGCATCAATGTTATTAATCGAAGGATCGAAATTAGAAACGAAATACGTGTGCGATTTCACAGGTTGAATAGTTTTAATAGCTTGAATTAGTGCTTGCGCAAGAGTGGATGCCTCAGAGCAAGAAACGGCCGATCTAACGGAATCAGGGTGTTCAACTCGTAACGAAGGTGTTCCAGGTGTCCGGGAGCGTGGGGTAGACCGCGATTTGTTATGCGTACGGGGAGCGCGAGGACTACGTGAACGAGTACGGTTCCTACTACGTCGATGACGGCGAGCCTTACCACGCGATGGAGATCGTCGCCTTTCATACGAATCATCGGATGAATAATCATAACTTCGATCCCGTGATCTATGCTTTGATCCACGTTTACTTGAAATAACACGGCGTTTTCGATAACGCGACCTACTACTAGAACGTTCGCGTTCGTAGCTACGTGATTTAGACCTCATTTCGAAATATCGGCAGACAAATTATCGATATGGAACGTAAATATCACTCAAAAAACACAAACGTAACTAAATTCACATAAATCAACGAGAATCACAACGCAAGACAAAATATTAAAAAAAGATAACCTCTAATTCATAAAATAACTGAAAATTTTGATTTACAAGTACTTACCCCAAGCACAGTGAACGATTTTACAACAGTAATCACAATTTAACAGACACTCACTTCGAAAAGAAAAATAACGGTCAACCTCACGGATTTTTCGAAGTACCGACAATTTTTAGAAAAATGAGTCAACATTTGTTTCGTTTTCCATCAGTGGGTCGTTAAGTCCCGAATCCCACTTCTGATTTTGGGTCAGAAGTGGTATTTTGTTTAAAAAAAACAAAACTTAACAATTACGCAGACTTTATAATTTTTAACAATAATTTTAATTTGAAAAACGAAACAATGGAAATCAGAACATAAAAACCAACACAACCCAAGTGACAATAAAGAAAATTAGGATATCACCCAAATCCTAGCTCGACCGACAGCAAAACTAGCCACGATGTTATCGCCTCGAACGCCAAGAGAAAAGTGAAGCGCGCGCGCCGGTGTTGCCGTTTTTATAGCCGACCGAGGGGGTGGGGTTGGCTTGGTAGGGATGACCGCTTACAGTATATTGATTGCTAAAGCTAGTAAAAAGTACGTTGTATGGAAATAAAGTAATATTTATTTTTACCTTTAAAACATACTTTTTATTACTTTTGGCAATATTTAAACAAATCTTGTGAAATAAAGTATTTTCACGTACCTACTTTATTTTCCTCATAAAGTAGAGAGTACAATAACCCCGAAATAAAGTACAGGTGGCAACCTTAAATTGAGACCTTTTTGTCGCACGATACACCCGTCTACAGTATTTTAATTTCAGCTAAGTACCTACTTTCGTATCTTTCTAGTTTTGTAATTGCGTATAACCTGCGTAATATTTTAGAATCCATAATATTATAGGGAAAATGAAATAGGTAGGTACCTAGGTTAACAAAACTAACAGTAAAAACAAAAAACTGAAAAAGCTAAATACCTACATATTAAAGAGAGAAACAAATTATTTTCAAATCCTTCTGGCCGTAGTTAGTAGGCAATACCTATAGTAAAAAAAAAATATTTTAATAAAAGTATACTTAATCTTATTTTTTGGACTCCGGGTATTTAAACATGTCATCTCTGGAGTAATAAAATAATAAATATAATACAAACAGCACAATCTGCAATTTACCATAGTAAGTAAGTACTTGTATTTCAAACAATAATTAGTTCGTAGGTATATTACGTTCGTCACTGCGGCGCATTCGCGACTGTTCGTGTACCGAGTATTGTTGAAGTTGGAATACTGATAGATACAGTCAGTGGCACGAATCATGAAATTGGGTGGGGATTGCGCGGAACGCGTATTCTGGGTAGAGGTGGTTAATATAGCATCTAGCGCCATATTATAGCGCGCTATATTTACATAGCGCATATAGCGCGCTATGTAAGTAGACGTTATGGCGCTATGAATATCGCGCGTGGCAACAAGTAGCATCGTTGGCTGGACGGGGGCGCGGGCATTCATCGCGTGCGCGCTGTTGCTACCGGACACGTTATGCGCGTTTCTTTCGCAGCACGCTAGGTACGAGTATAATATCGCGCACGACCTTATATTTTGTTAGTTCGATTAGGACTTTTATAACACAACAGTCAATTAGTTAGTATTATTTAAAAACAACCGAACTTCAAACGTCAATTAGGTCGAAAATCGCTTCAACCTGTTTTTTTTTAACTAGAAAATATTGTCTAGTGATCACAAGTTAGAAAAATAAGTGCAAGCGATTTTCAGCCTTATTGACAATTATCAAAATCACGGTTTTTAATGAAAGATCAAAGTTAGTAAACGAGAATACGGCAAAAAATCAACCGAATTTCAAACGTCAATAAGGTCGAAAATCGCTTGCACCTGTTTTTTTTAACTAGAATACATTGTCTAGTGATCACAAGTTCGAAAAATGAGTGCAAGCTATTTTCGACCTTATTGACAATTATCAAAATCACGGTTTTTAATGAAAGATCAAAGTTAGTAAACGAGAATACGGCAAAAAATCAACCGAATTTCAAACGTCAATAAGGTCGAAAATCGCTTGCACCTGTTTTTTTTAACTAGAATACATTGTCTAGTGATCACAAGTTCGAAAAATGAGTGCAAGCGATTTTCGACCTTATTGACATTTATCAAAATCACGGTTTTTAATGAAAGACCAAAGTTAGTAAACAAGAATACAGCATAAAATTAACCGAATTTCAAACGTCAATAAGCTCGAAAATCGCTTGCACCTGTTTTTTTTTACTAGAAAACATTGTCTAGTGATCACAAGTTAGAAAAATGAGTGCAAGCGATTTTAGACCTTATTGACATTTATCAAAATCGCGGTTTTTAATGAAAGATCAAAGTTAGTAAACGAGAATACGGCAAAAAAAACAACCAAATTTCAAATGTCAATAAGGTCGAAAATAGCATGCACCTGTTTTTAACTAAGTTTTCCTAACTACGCTTTTTTCCGATATTAATTTGTTTTTCCGAAATCGTATAATTCAATTATAGACAGTTCTAAGCCCGAACAGTATGAAATAAAGTTCATTAGTTTACATTACTGCTTTATTTTATATAAGACTATAGTTATTTGTTATACAAGTGACCAAAATCAAATTGTGCTGCGAGTGGCGACTTTAAATCACGAACTAGCGAAGTAGTCTAGAATTGAATCACGAGCGTAGCGAGTGATTCTAATATAGACTACTGAGCACAGTGAGTGATTTAAAGGCACGAGGCAGAACAACATTTTGGTCTCGTGTAAAACATACAACTTTTCACCTCGACTAGCGAGAAAATTTTCATGTGACTTTCCTTAATTCAGCATTAGAAACTAGTTCTCTTAACTCTTTTGGAGTAAGGCAACTATCATCATCGTTGGACGCATTCATTTTTGTAATTTATCACAAAATAATTCGATCAAACCTATGCTAAAAAAAAATATTCATAGAGTCAGTAAATTAGATTCCCGTCGTTTTGATTACATGACGTTGTGTTTTTCTCTTATTCATTAATATCCCGTCTTATTTATTTATTTATAACCATAAAACATATAATTTGTTAATAAATTTCATAAATTTTTCTTATTTCATGTTTGATTCATACATGCGACCTCATTACCTCCTCCATACTCTTTATTTCGAATTATCAACCTTCTTTTTTAACAATCCTTATTTAAAACTCCTTGGTATATCCGTGCATTTTATTTTTTTACTTTTTAATCCGTGTATGACACCATAAAGCACTCTATCTATCCTTTTCTCACATATCAATTTTACAAGTGTCATCCTTGTCACTTTATTTGTTTTTTCTTTATTATTTTAAAAGTTGGTGTTAGAAATTAAAAAAGCACTTTGTCTCACGCTCGCAGCAAAAATCGATTTTGCTGCGAGTTTTTACGCGCCAAAAGCACCCTTTTCGTGCTGGAGAGGTGAAAAATATATGTATCGTATTAATAAATAACATTTCTGTAAAACGCGCGATCTGTCTAACGAACGACGTGTGACGTAACGTGTTGCGAAATCCAACTTGCTGCATATAACGCGCCAGCCAGCCGCCCGCATGCTACCTGATAAATAGCGCGTTATAACATAGCGTATTTAATAGCGCGCTAGAAATCAATAGCATATAGTCTGTAGCGTGCTGTTGCTTTATAGGCGTTATGAACAACTCTAATTCTGGGTATGCGTTGCGGTGAGGGGCGCAGGCGGCGGGAGAGGGGCATGCACTATTGGTCGCTCACACGAGCACATGCGTGAATTTATCCCCACTCCGTCGAAAAATATTCATGATTCGTGCCACTGACTGTACCATTACCTTGATAGTAATGTCATGTAAATAAACGGAGGTGGTGTGGTAATCCGCTCTACGCTACTGGACTGGGTCATTAATTCGGGTGTCGAATTTTATCATTATTATTGTAATTCGCACCATGACCAAACTCAAAAACGATTTTCATTTTCATATTTTAATATAATTTTGTTTTTAATTACCTACTTTATAACCAGTTGAAATTATTTGGCAAACTTGAAGATTTTGTTGTGAAAGTTGATGGTTAAGATTCAGAGATGACGCTACTTTTGTTTCGACCGTTTGCGTTGTTCCAAGTGTGCCCCTCTTGTATTGTACTGTATGATCTGTGTTTAACGTTACGCTGGCTCCGACAGAAAGAAATGGTACTCAAATGGCTATTTTGACATGTAGATTTGCCGACGATAGCCAGCAATCGTACTAAAACGCAGCGAACGTCCATACCCTGTAGAAAGAAACGAAGTCGTACGACACGTGTTTTATTTTCAATTTTGAAAAGGGTTTTTTTGTTTCCTGTGATTTCTGCCAATAAAACTAATGGAGGAGATAAATCATAATAGTGATCTGTGTAAGAAGCACTGAAACAGGCCACTTAAGGCGTGGGGCCTCGGAATTAAAACCCCTATACCCCTAATCATCAGTAAGTACTTAGAATTAATTGATAAATTATGCAGTAGGTACTTTGAAGAGTATTCTTCTTTACAAAAGCCTGAAGGCATTGGCGTATCTAAAGATTCTGGGGCAAAGCCTAGGGTGCTTGACTAGAGCCGCGTTGGAGTTTTGAAAGGCAATAGAAAAGTATTATAGCTGGTATTTTTCTGGGGTGGGTATCAGGCTGTTCTGGGGTGTGCACGGCCCACCCGGCCCACCCCCTTCCTGCCAATGCCTGAAGGTTGTCATTTCGTAAGTATAAATTAGTTCCAGTTACTCGTAGGTACAATACCTAATTATGTAAAAATCTTTTTTCATTAGTTTCCCTTTCTTTAGTCGGTAATCACAATAAAATATGATTCCCTTATAATTAACATTTATCTTTCATGTAGCATGGAAATGAAGGATTAGTTGAGCTGTGTAATGATTTCAAATTTTCAATTAAGTACTTTTTATTGTTTCAGGTTGTGATAATTTCTTCTTGAATTTTCGTTCAAAATAGAATTTGCACTACCTATATTATAAGAAGATAAAGAAGAAGTGTAAAGACAATTATAGTTATGATTTCTGAAACTGTGGTAAGCTAATGGGCTGTGTAATGAGTGAGCGAAGCTTTGTACTAATGTATTTTATCACAAACACAACACAGAGAAAGCATTGATAATTTGATACAATGGCAAACAAAATAGTGTATAAAACATAAGAAAAATATGTCATAAGTCAAAGACTTCTATGTTGTACCTATACCTATTACCATAGCCTTCTATATTTCCAAGCCATGAAGTTGAGCAGAACGGCAACATCGCATGTGGTCAAGCACATAGTAATGCTATTACACATGTATAAAAAAGGAACAACAATTAAAAAATAATAAATTAAAAGTAAAAGCTATAAAGCATGTATCAAAAAAGAGGTCAGCTCGGCAGCTGGCCGAGTGATGGTAAGTGTTATAACACTTTTAAATATAAACTTGATATTATACATAACATATAGTTAACTTCACCACCATAGACTATATCCTGACATGCTATAATTCAGTGCAGGTTGGCTTGGTGGGTCTGATCTGAGTTGAGTAGTGGTCCCCCGACACATATTTGGAAGTTAAATGCAGACATACAGACATAAGGCTTCAATAACACCCAATCTTTATGTTTAAGTTGCATCGGGGCTATGGTTTCCAGATCTAATAATGAGATTTCCTGACTTTTTCCCTGACTTTTCAGGAAATTTCTTGGCATTTAGTAAATCTACATCTACATTCTTAATTTAGTTGATATTTAATAATCTTTTCACACCAAGTGATTTAAAAAATTATGTGTTTTCATTAAGTTTTTACTGCTACAGTTATGAGTACATCCCTGACAACTACAGTTTTTATCCCTGTTTTCCTGATAGATGACTTAAATTCCTGACATGTCAGGAATGTTACTTGGTAATTAATATTCGCTAATTCTAATAAATTCTAATTCACTAATAATAATCACATAGTCATAAATTTACCTCTTTAATGAGTGAAAAAATAAAAATAGAATAAAAATAGTAATTGTTTTAATATAATGTTAACTTAAATAAATAAATACCTACTTTTTTACAGGTGACACTTAGAAGAAGGCCTGTTTGTAAGATATACTAGTTACAATAAGCCAAGCAAGATTGATTCAACTACTGATACAAGATGGTATCTAACAAAATCATGGGCCTCAGTACTTTGTCTGCGTGAAAAGCTTTTTTTGCTATCCCTTGGGAACTTTGTTAAGGATGAAAGGACCCTATGTCCTTCTCTGTACCCCTGACAACATGTACCTATGTAAAATTTCATGATGATTCTAACAATTGTTTGTTACACCTCAAAACAAACAAACGGACTTTCTCATTTATAATATTATTAGTAAGGATGTGGTTGCTTAATTATTATTATTTTTATACTTTTAAGTTCAAAAAGTAAATGTTCTCTTTGATTTAAATTTAAATTTGTTTTAATCTAACACCTTATAACTACCCTATTATTTTGATAATGCAAAACAACAACATATTGTTGAAATTTTTTTTTGTTTTGTAGATGTGATAGATAGTACACAAAATGAAAGGTTATAGGTAGGTAGTCAATATTTTATTTTATAATTATATCTAAACCAATACAATTAGGTATATGATTTTAAAGCACAAAGTAGGTACAGCCAGAACTTTTCCATCATGCTTCTTTTTATTTTATTATTACAGTACCTAAAGTTTCATAGTCTTGTTTGTCGCTTGGAGCAAAATATTCATTACTATAATTTTATTCAATAGCTTCAGCGTATTTCCTGTGCACCATCGGGCACGTTCGACGTCCAAGGGTTAGCTTTTTCCAACATCTTTTCTAGCCAATTTAAAAGGTACTTGTGTATTATATTCTGCAATGTCAATATACCTATTGAATTGTATGTATCTGAAATTCAATAAGATTGAGTTAATAACAATTTAGGTAAATAAAAGACTTATTAAAAACCATAGCGGTATTTTGATCTAATAAGTAGTCAGTATATAATGTTACGGCTTATTTGCCGAAGTGCCCGAATAGCTGGCTAAAACTATGTGTAGCCTATGTGTAGTTTGGGGTATGAAGAAAGTTATTTGTATTATCTGTTAAAAAAATCATCATCATCATATCAGCCACACGACACCCACTGCTGGGTATAGGCCTATCGGCTACACCTAGTTTTATCCGCACTTTGGGTATTAGCCGTAACATTATAATTATATACTTAATAGGAACCATGTAATAATAAGTATTATTTACCAGCATTCTTGATCACTTTTTTGTTTGTTTCATCCTTTGGTCAGAAAAGAGAGTCATGTTTTCTTGCCAATTATATTCCGTAAGTATTGTAGGTATCTTGAACTGAAATAAATGTAAGTAATGATTGATAAATCCATACGATAAGTCTTAAGTGTGGTATTTTGATGTAAGTAATATAAAGTTCTTACTTACTTACTAAGTAAATATATCTTATTTATTATTATAGGTATCCATGGCATATGATTGCTGACTGAGCAAGGGTTTATTATAAAGAAAATTAGGTAGGTACTATACTATTCTAATTAATTAGTTTAGTAGTAGTAAACACATTACACAACACAGAGGAAATAATCACCACGTAGTAAGTAAAGTACCTTACGTACAATTTGACATTAGGTGCATTCCAACAGACTAATCGCTGAGTCATTGATCACCATAAAGAACATTTTAACCATGAAAAGAAATGGCAGTATAATATGATCGTCATCTCGTATGTGCTTACTCACTCACTCTTACTCCTTCTGGCTTGTGAGTTGTGAGTAGGGCTTGCAATTCGAATACTTCGAATATTCGGCTTATTTTGCTATTCGAATACTCAAGTCGGTGATATTCGAATATTTTCCACTTTGTTAGATTTAGGCGAAAGTCTTTCATTAAATACCCGAATAGCGCTAGAATGAAGCGTTAGTTAACGTTCACAAAAAAGAATTTCCGTCACTGAGGATCTAGCTTTATCTGAAACCAATTACTGCAGCACTTACGATGCAATTCGAGGTTAAAAAAAATTAGTATGTAAATAAGCTAGGGTGACCATGAAGTATTATTTTTTGCGGACATTGTATTGAAGTTTATTGAGACTATGTGGCGTATGTGCACATTACTTTTAGGTTTTTACACGACTGCCCAAAATTGTATAATTTTGTGTTCAGGGTTCATGTATGTTTGTAGTTACCTATGTGAGTTTCTTTATTCCACCATAACTTCTAACTAGCTTAACGGAATTAGATGTTTGGGGTATCGTTAGAATCCTGACATCATTCCGAGTGACAATGGCTATATATTTTTTTGAAGTCAATATGGCGACTGTACGACGCCACTTTTAAATGTGAATAAGAATTAATTTCTGTGACGGGTCTGGGTGCTACTATGTATAATAATTATCTATTTAAAAAGTATATAAGTAGTATATCAGTTGTCTAGCACCCATATTACAAGCTTTGCATAGTTGGGGTAATCAATCAATCATTCGAATAATTCGAATGACCATCAACATGTATTACTAATTAGTAATGTAGATATTTTTTATATTATTTTATAGCGCCACGGCGTTTTTTCTTGAGCCTCGTAGAGCCACTTCTCAAAAGTATTACTAATTAGTAGTAATGGGGAATGTCCGAAAAAAATCAAATTGGCTGAATATTTTTCTATAGGTAAGAATAAGGTCCCTTAGTAATAGAAAAAACTTTCAGAATTTTCGGTTGGGTAAAAAAGTTTTTAAAAATCAAAGTCTCTTCGACTTCACAAATGTATGAAAGTAACAGCAGAATGGAGATTATACCTTTGCCGCTAACTGCCACAAAGACAACACGTATTTAAAAAAAAAGTTTTGACATTTTGTCTTGAAACTTTTTTTTAAATACCATGTTGTGGTTGTGGCAGGTGTTGGCAAAGGTACAATCTCCATTCTGCTGTTACTTTCATACATTTGTGAAGTCGAAGAGACTTTGATTTTTTGAAATTTTTTCACGGAACCGAAAATTTTGAAAATTTATTCTATTACTAAGGGACCTTATTCCTACCTATAGAAAAATATTCAGCCAATTTGATTTTTTTCGGACATTCCCCATTATTCGATTATTTAAATTAGTTTATTACTAATCTGACATTCGATTATTGAAATTAGTAATTAGTAGTTAATTCGATTATTGAAATTAGTAGTAATAATCGCGCATCACTATGGCGCTGTGTGAAATTGTCCAAGCATTTATTAATTTAATATCTGGGTGACCGAGCTTTGCTCGGATATTACTATTTATTGTAATATGGTGGTGAAAGCGCCATCTGGTGGTTTTTAGGGTTCCGTACCCAAAGGGTATTAACGGGAACCTATTACTAAGACTCCGCTGTCCGTCTGTCTGTCTGTCCGTCTGTCTGTCTGTCACCAGGCTGTATCTCATGAATTGTGATAGCTAGACAGTTGAAATTTTTACAGATTATGTATTTTTGTTGCCGCTATAACAACAAAAACTAAAAACAGAATAAAATAAATAAATATTTAAGAGGGGCTCCCATACAACAAACGTTCTTTTTTGCTGTTTTATGGTACTGAACCCTTCGTGCGTGAGTCTGACTCGCACTTGACAGGTTTTTTCTGGTGGTTTGACTGCCTCCGTGGTCGAATGGTTATAAACCGGTTTTCAAGATGTCGCTTTTCTACATATTCTGCGTGGAAAGAAAAATGCATGAAAACTCAAAAATTGTGGTGTTTAGGTGATAATCTAGAATCTACATTGTCATCTCAAACATTAACTACATTTTTTAAACTTATTTAAAAACAATAAAAATAAAAAAATATATATAAACTTGAACATATGAAGTCAAAGTCAAATAAGCTTTATTCAAATAAACTTAATAATTAAGTACTTTTGAATCGTCTATATTTTCCTACCAGCTGTTCCAGACTTTTTTAGACTTTTTGAAAAAACAAAAATAAGTCACCGAGCGGGATTCGAACCCGTAACACTTGTTTCTTGCCGACAGTGGCCGGCCGGACGAAATTAGCGACCATATTCTGCGTCGGAAGAAAAACGCATGAAAACTCGAAAACACGCGTTTTCCCAAACATAAGACTAATCTAGATCGATTGTTTACCCCCGAAAACCCCCATATACCAAATTTCAGCGAAATCGTTAGGGCCGTTTCCGAGATCATAGAAATAAATAAATACAAAAATTGCTCGTTCGAAGGTATAAGATAACGATTATAGCCTTTCTGTCCATCAACATACGTACATTGTTGTCACCCTATCTTAAAAATCTCATACAAATTTAATCATGGATTTTATTGTAACTACCTGCAGTGATTGGTTTTAGATGCAGCTAGATCCTCAGTGACGGAACTTGTTTTTAATATTAATTGCTTTACAACTTGCGTGAAGCAAAATTCACGTAATGTGACAGTTTTAAGTATGTATGGGCCATACAGTGTGATGGTTCGAAATATTGTTTTCGCTTTTTTCTATTGAGGTGTCGTTATGCGAACGAATTTCAAGTATTATATACTGTCACTTATCAAACGTGACGCTGCTATTACAGACTGCTTCATTTGGCTCCAAACGGTTTAGTTGTCGATATTTTGACAACTGAAAACTGGTACAGACGGTTCTGTATGTGCCATGTTTAAACAACGATTTTATGAGATCTGCTCTGTTTTGTACGATGTTCGAGTGTTAAATCTTATCCGCCTTACTAATAAGGAACTGCAACCCACCCCTTTAACAGCTGTGTAGCTAAGCTATGACAGTGATAGAGGTATTATAGATCGTATACACAGTTGTTTACTAATAAAGACTTTCATTGTATTGGGTATTGTATACACACTGGTTATAACGAATGTGACTTGCAACACTGCTGCTCACGTTCTAAAACAACATCATCTTTAATTATTTTCTAGTGAAATATAAATAAATTAATAATTTAAATCTTATACCGGTTCCACACTCGCGCCGCGAAAGCCCGTGAAGGCCAAGAACCGCGAGTGTGGAGTGTGGAGGGTTTCGCGGCTTCGCGTTCGCGCTTCGCGGCGTTCCCCGTCCGGTGGTTTTTGGTCCGTGTCAAAAGGCTTGTGTGCCGAACTAAGGTTGCCGTGATTCGTGGCCGCGGTTCACGCGCGAGTCTGGAGGGCTATATTTTTCGCACCGTTTTCATGCGCGAACCGCGCCCGTGATTTGCGGCGCGAGTGTGGAGCCGGCTTTATATTGAGGCTTTACCGTGATTAAACTGTTAAGAAAACCTGTTTATTTTTAATCCTTATACTATTTTCACCAATATTTTAGACTTAAGCGTGTGGGCCGGAGAGTCGCATGCTTTTAAAACTTTAGATCGCGATATCTTTGTCCCTGTCGCGTTACATGAGTAACGAATGTGTTCGTAGCTGTAACAATGAATATGTAACGGCTACAAATACATCAACCCACCGGTACAGGCTCAGATTGATTTGGAATTCGACGATTTAACCAAAAACATAACCTCAAAGCATGCGACTCTCCGGCCCACATGCTTTTGTCCATAATTCTGACGAGAAGCCGGTACAACCGAATTGATATCAGAAATAAGAACGTATATCATCAGTACATTACTTCTAGGTGGTTTTAGAATGGAATTATGCATGTGGTACGGAGAGTCGCATGCTCACTTAAAAACAAAGAATGTCTGCCAGCTGTCAGTCAACTGTCAAAAGCGTTTTGTTACGTGCGACATATGCACAGATTTTCCGTTTGATCAGAGGGCTTACCAACAGCAAATAAGAAACCGTTTAGTTCAAAAGCAGGCCTTAAACAGGACTGCTTAAGGCCTGCTTTCATACTAACCTTTGAGGTCATAGTACGAAAAAGTAAGGCAGTTCAATATAAGTCCTGCTATAAGAGCTCAGTACCTGGGTGAACCGAGCAAGCTCGGTTATTAGTATTTATTGTAAATGGTGGTGTTTAGGTGATAAAAAAGTGCTTTAGCTACTTACTTTGGGATCAGAGCAATGTATGTGATGTTTTTTCGATATTCGTAATCTCAACCTTACATTACTCGTTTTGTCACAGAGTAACGCCATCTATTGTCAATTTCTCTCATTACATAGCTATGGAATAAGATGTAGTTAATACATAATAATTCCGCGAGGCGTAGTAGTTAGTTTTTATGGCATTATCCGAGAGATGGCGTCAGAAAACGTACCCGAAAAACTTTTTAAAATTTGTATCGGTAAATTTTCGTTTTGCACTATTGCTTCATAAGTCTCAATAAAATAAAAACTCGAAAGCAACATTAACAACATTTTTTTAAACTTGTCTAAAAACAATAAAAAATATATGTATAAACTTGAACATAAAACAAGTAAGTCACCGAGCGGGATTCGAACTCTGAACACTCGTTTCTTGTGGTCCACGTACTAACCCGCTGAACCAAACAGACATTGGCCGGCCGCGGATGAAATTAGAGACCATATGCTGCGTCGAAAGAAAAACGCATGAAAACGCAAAAACGCGCATTTCCCCAAACGTAAAACCAATCTAGATCAATTGTTTACCCCCGAAAACCCCCATATACCAAATTTCAACGAAATCGTTAGAGCCGTTTCCGAGATCACAGAAATATATATATATACAAGAATTGCTCGTTTAAAGATATAAGATAGTAAGGCCCTGGTTCTGACTCATACATTGTGGTGCTAATCTGTATCACTAACGAAACGTGTTGGTCGTGGTACGTGTTGCTATTTAGTGTCGGGGTTACAAAAAAAAACACTTTCAAACATAAATAACTCTTAAAACATAAATTTTCGTAAAAATATGAATATTTTTTATGACTTACTAATTACATGCCTACATTTTGAAAAAAAAAACAAAAATGCTATACATTGTTTGGTTTTTTTCTATGCGACTCTGCCTGATGTCCTTTGAATCCGCCCGATATTTTAGATGCAGCGACGGAAATGAATGACGCAAGGCTGAGACAGGCATTTTTTAATTTCGCGGGTCTCGCTGTGAAATCTCGCATAGGTACATGCTTCAATCACGCAAGCCTTGCTGCGCAATATACCCGTCCACCCGGATGAAGCCACAGATTACAAGAATAGTAGATAACATTAAATTAACTAAATATGACGCTGCGAGGCCGTTTTTTTTTTGATAAAACCACAAGACAAGATTAGTGGATAAAACTGACTAATTATACAAACGCAAAAAAACCGTCGGGGGCTGCATTACCTGCCCCGAAATAAACTAGTATTGTGATTAATTTATGTTAATAGTTAGAGAGATAGCAATGGCAGCCCCAGACGGATTTTTCTTGAAGCGCCAGCAAAAAATCTATTTCAAACTCAATAGGGAATATGCATAAGTCACCGATTTTCATAAAATTGAGCTTGATCGCAGCGGACACTTGAAATAACATGATGGAACAGAAAGAAAAATAAAAAAAATGAATTATTTCAGTTTTATCACACGATGAAATCAGGGGAAAATAACGATATTTTTTTTCATTTTCGGATATAATGCACTTAACAGTCAGATAGAATATCCAATAAGAAATAATATTTTGTATGACACATATGTACTAAAACGCAAAATTTAAGGAGATAATTGAAGATTCTTAGCTAACTCCATATTAAACGCGCTGAAACACACCTGAAACGTCACATATTTATATAGAGCGTTTTCGGCGGGAGCTGATGCGTGCTAACTTCAAGTTACTATATTACGAGAAAAAAACGCAAGAGAAAAGTTTCAATATTACAGTTGATTTTCTCAAGCATTAAGGTCCAAACAAATTATCGGACGCGGCTTATGGACGCGGCTTACTGCCGCGGCTGATAAGTGTGAACACTCTAATAACATCCTGCGTGCCAGATAGCTATCGGACGTCCGATGACGTCATATTAGTCGATTGTTACGTCCGCGACCTACTACATCCGATAGTTTGCACACCTGCCGCGGCTGATCTGCAGCCGCGGCAGTAAGCCGCGTCCGATAATTTGTTTGGACCTTTATACTATTGATTTTGATTTAAAAAAAAATTGATGCATATTTCCTATTGGTGGATTTTGTTCGCTGGCTATCGAATCAGCGGCCAGCTCTGCCACCGGCTAAAGCCTCGATTACATACGCCGATTTAGCGTCCTTACTGGGGACCCAATTTCAGATTGGAAACGAAGCCCCGAATTGGATCCTAGTTGGGGAATTTAAGGGTTGCCTCCCTAGCCAAGGCTATATAGGTAAGGCAAATGAAACTTTGATCATGCAGCCAAGTCTTCAGACATATTTTTTTCTTTAGTTTGCATTTATGCGGGTGTATTACTTACTACCGGCACGTAATTTGGCAAGACAAAGATGAGACAAAAGATGCGCAGCAGCTACAAACACTAAACTCGGTGCATCTTTTGTCTCATCTTTGTTTTGTCAAGTTATATGACGGCACCTATATCATATTATAAGTAGCCCCTGGATGATCAAGCATGGCTTGTTACTAATTTACATTGCATTACCACCACCACTACCATTTTGAGTGCGTACTAAAAATCCAAGATGGGGGCCAACTTTTTTGTTTTTGGGCCGATTTCGATAAAACTCTGTTTTTGGTACTATTTTTACAAGAAACTAACAACTCAATTTTCCAAATACTAAAAATCCAAGATGGCGGTCATCTTTTTTGTTTGTGGGCCGATTTCGACGAAACTCAGTTTTTGGTACTATTTTAACAAGAAAATAACAACACATATTTTCAAATACTAAAAATCCAAGATGGCGGCCAACTTTTTGTTTATGGGCCGATTTCAAAGAAACTCGGTTTTGTTTCTACTTTGACATAAAAATAACAACGAAATGTTAAAAATAATAATAAAATATCCAAGATGGCAGCCAACATTTTTGTTTGTAAGCCGATTTCAATGTAACTCTGTTTTTGGTACTATTTTGACAAGAAAATAACAACTCAATTTTTTAAATACTTAAAATCCAAGATTGCGGCCATCTTTTTTGTTTGTGGGCCGATTTCGATGAAACTCAGTTTTTGCTACTATTTTGACAAGAAAATAACAACTCAATTTTTCAAATACTAAAAATCCAAGATGGCGGCTAACTTTTTTGTTTATGGGCCGATTTCAAAGAAACTCGGTTTTGTTACTACTTTGACAAAAAATAACAAGGAAATGTTAAAAATATTAAAAAATCCAAGATAGTGGCGTAGTTTTTTGTTCGTAGTCCGATTTCGATAAAACTCGGGTTTTGGTACTAACTACTACTATTTTTAGTATTTAAAAAAATGTGCTGTTATTTTCATGTTAAAATAGTACCAAAAACCGAGATTCATCAAATTCAGCCCACAAAAAAAATGTTGGCCACCATCTTGGATTTCTTAATATTTTCAATATTGCGTTGTTATTTTCTTGTCAAAATAGGACCAAAAACCGAGTTTTATCGAAATCGGCCCAAAAACAAAAGTTGACCGCCATCTTGGATTTTTAGTATTTGAAAATTATTTTCTTGTTAAATTAGTAACAAAAACCGAGTTTCATCAAAATCGGCCCACAAAAAAAATGTTGGCCGCCATCTTGGATTTCTTAATATTTTCAATATTGCGTTGTTATTTTTTTGTCAAAATAGGACCAAAAACCGAGTTTTATCGAAATCAGCCCAAAAACAAAAGTTGACCGCCATCTTGGATTTTTAGTATTTGAAAAATTGTGTTGTTATTTTCTTGTTAAAATAGTGCCAAAAACCGAGTTTCATTGAAATCGGCCCACAAACAAAAATGTTGACCGCCATCTTGGATTTTTAATATTTTCACCATTTCGTTGTTATTTTTTGTCAAAATAGTAACAAAACCGAGTTTCATCGAAATTGGCCCACAAACAATAAAGTTGACCGCCATCTTGGACTTCTTAATATTTTCAATATTGCGTTGTTATTTTCTTGTCGAAATAGGACCAAAAACCGAGTTTCATCGAAATCGGCCCACAAACAAACATGTTGGCCGCCATCTTGGATTTTTAGTCTTTGAAAAATTGTGTTGTTATTTTCTTGTTAAAATAGGACCAAAAACCGAGTTTCATCGAAATCGGCCCACAAACAAACATGTTGGCCGCCATCTTGGATTTTTAATATTTTGACCATATTTTCGTTGTTATTTTTTGTCAAAATAGTAACAAAACCGAGTTTCATCGAAATCAGCCCACAAACAATAAAGTTGACCGCCATCTTTTTTATTACATAGTTCTAGTGGCCTTTTTCCGTCCGGCTTCATCATCAAACCATTTCCTATCAGAGTACTCATCAAAACCTATTTTACGTTTCCGTTAATAGTGAAAACTCATTGCTTAATCTATGTAGAATAATGTTATTGTCAAGTACTGGTGACAACCCTAATCAGTGAAATCATGTCCTAATTGGGGCATAGTGTGATCGCTACATCCAATTTGGGTTCCTAGATTGGATCCCCAGTAAGGAAGCTAAATCGGCGTATGTAATCGAGGCTTAACGAATAAGGAAGAAATACCGAATCAGGGAGCGGCGCGGCTACGGTAATATGCGGCGGAAGCACAGAGACTAAGGCTGGCCCCAGACCTACCGGTTCCATTTCTTTGCTTTGCTGTTCTACCATGGACCGCCGGCCAAGAGGCTCATTTTCAATCTATCGCATATTTTGACCTGACCACATTGGCAAGATAGCCATTAGTTTGGTGTTATCAAATATCGTCGTCTGGGGTGCGATGAGAAGTTTTAGTTTTCGTTTTAAAAAAAACTGCTGTTTTATACAAAAATTAATAACGAAATTATCAAAATGTATGAAACAGTTCATTTTTTTCGCGAGTTCAGATTTGGTCCCATAGTAAAAGTTGTTCAGTTTTATTATGGTCCCTATCTACCATATTCAGTTTTATAGGGCTTTACCAAACATCTTGTATAAATAAGCGATCGAGTTATTTTTAACGATCGGAGTCCATGTTCAGGGTGGCATATCGCCTAAAAGCTTCCTACTTCGCAATCCAGGCGATGATATTTGATAAAACCAAGCTAATGGCTATCTTGCCAATTTGGTCTAGTCCCAAAATGCGATAGATTGAAAATTACCCTGGTTGGCCGGCGGTCTTTCAAGCAAGGTAGCACAGCAAAGCAAAGAAACGGAACCGGTAGGTCTGGGGCCAGCCTAACACGCAATTTATTTAACCTAATTAATTAAGTACCTAAATGAAAGAAAGGCATAAGTAAATTCTATACGTGATATGTATTTGGAGTATTAGACATTTTAAATTTAATTCATTTGAACTTAGACTTTTTAAATTATGACTATCTGACCGTGTTTTACATTTTCGTTTTCGACATTTTAATCGTTAGACTTTCTAATTTCGTCTAATTCGTTAGCTTCCCGTTCTCGGTTGTAATGTACTTTTACTCGATTTACCGGAATGCACCACATTAATGCGTGCTGAAAAAATCAGGGGCTGAAAATAACTAGGACGAATTTTATTTTTTCCATGCTAGTCGATTCTGAAAAATGATCGATGACTCAGCGAATAGTCTGTTAGAATGCACCCAAAGTCATGACACGAGACTATCGGTGTTTTCGTTCTATGTATTCTGTGTTTGTAGAATGGAACAAGCGTTTGTGATGTTAATGTACTTTTGAGTACCAAATTAGTGTCGATATCGTTTAAGCGTAGGATTTTGTATAGAGAAACGCTTAGAAATATTTTTATGCAATATGATTTGACTTGATTTTGGATTACTTATGGTTTTAAATTAACAATAATGCAATGTTATGTGTGTAATACAGTCACAGGCATCCGATGGACGACTATTTGTTTAATTTAAGGTAAGATCATAGTTTTATTTGATCAAATAGAAACATTGTACATTTGAGTACGAATCAACAAATTCGTGACGCTTGATCACGTGACCTATGTCAATCCCATACATTGTCTTTCTATTCTACTAGCGTTAATTGTAGTAAGTGGCCATTTGAGTAGGCCCCCTTATGTAGTTATAGGCAGAGAAAAAACCGTCACCAAAAATATCTCCCCAATGGTTGAAGTCGTGAACGTATAATAATTATATTTTTTATAGAAAAGAAAAAAAGTGATACAGTACATAACTTTTATAACTTTACACAAAAGTTATGATGTTATACATCAGTCAAATCGCACCATGAGTAGGAGTGCAATCAATTTCTTACTAAAATATAAATCTTTCCCAATTCACACTTTGGGTCGTAATAATCCTTTAATTTAGTATTTCCAACCCAAAAATGTAGCTTAAAAAATTACCTCACTTCATGATTCACACTCAGCGGGTGTTTTATATAATATCTACCACTAACAACGAATTAATCAACTTGATATTGTTCTTACAAACGACAGGATTGCGTGATCTGTCCCCAGAATAGCTAAGCTGTTCGTTTTAGTTCAAGACTTACTGCTTACTATTTCAAATCAAGGGCAAAAAAACTTGTTACCAAAGCACTAGATTGGATACGGTCGCTAATAGGAATGTCTTACAGTAAACCAATACTGAAATAAATGCCTCCTTTTTGGCATGCAAATGCCGTTTTCTGGATTTATGCTTCATTGCGGAACGACTCATTCCTATTTTGTTCTCTGTTTTATTTGAATATTGCCCTAATATCTATTTTTGTTTGTTTTTCCATTCGGCGGGCCATCCATTCGATTTTCAGCTCTCTCGCAATCATTTAAGTCTTAATCCGCATTGACAACATTCGAGCTCGTATTGGAACATTGTCTTTGGGGACATATATTTCAATAACTCCGCTGCGGTATCGCGTATAAATCGTTCTTTTAGACGTTTGACAATAATTTACTTCAGTAATTTGCATCGGGTAAATTATGCCCCGTACTGAAAATTGTAATTGGGAATAATCTGGGCGTAGGTAAAGTCAATTTCCATGTACAGGCATTAGCGTCAGGCTTAATTACATTTGCGGTTGGATTTTTTTATACGTGGCTTGATATCGGTCCGGTTGTATTTAACGACAAAAGCTCGCTGACCGATGTTAATAATTGATGGTGGTTGCTCACGTAAAATGGCACTTTTTTTATCCCATTTAAAAATTAACCTATTTTTGTAGAGGCTGAGTTGACGTGAGTTGCCCGCGATCGTTTGGGCGTTCCATTAGACCGACGGAGCCGGTGACATTTTGTATAAATAATGTTCCATGGCTGACCTTACCGTACGGTACAAACTGAAAATACAAACTGTATCCAAGCTTACCTAAAGTTTTGGATTCGGTACAGTAAAAAGCAACTTTTTCCACCGAACGCGGAGAGTTTAATAAAACGTTCCAGGTATAATATTGTTTGCGAACAAAATTGTTTACGAACATACATAATGAAAGTATAATAAATATTTTTTCGGTAACTTTGTATGTACTTTACTTGTCTTTCAGATATGAAATATAAGCAAATAAATGTTATTACATACTATAAGGCTTTGTAGTAATAATGGTATATTACTGTGACGTTGGTGTTTCTTATAAGTTATAAAATATTTTGATCTATTTTTTTGCAAAATTGAACTTCGCACTTTTCATCGAATCATACCTACTTATGAGTACCTACGTACTCCTACTACGATAGTGATGATAGTATCACAAGTTGCTTCTAAATAATTAAGAAATTTTTGTGGTTTGTTTTAGAAAGTCGATTTATCACATTCCACTGCTTTTTGGAGTTTGACACCTAATAATATAGTTAACAAAATCACATGTGGTATATAACAAAGTTAACCTTTGCAAAACTTAAGACGCTCAACTCATACAGAAACGTATGCATAGGGCCTTAGAGTAAGACGGGCTCGAAGCATAGGGCTATGTTGAATTGGAATAAAATACTTTTACGAATATAAGCTATGATTTTTTATTCAAAATACCTACCTATCTTTAAGAAAGAACATAGTATATTACTCAATGGTGTAAAGAATTCAGATACAAAATTAAATAGATTATGTACAATGATATAATAATGCAAATAATTTGACAAAATATGTTTTTCATATTTACGGTCGGATACATTGCTAAAGTGACACATAGACAATAATAGTAAAATCAGAGGGACAGCATATCGGATCGCAGTAGATCGTGGTAGATTGTCAATCTACCACGATCTCATTCACCAGTAAATTACTCACCCCGTTGCCTCTAATGTCACTAACGAAATAGTTTGTTAGTGAAACTAAAGGCAAGTTACTCTACCACTTGGTTATGTCACAGCGTCTTGGACGATTATCTCAGCCTGGATTGTTTCCTTAGAGGCGGATGAACTAACAAGTTATCTGTTAAATGAAGCACGAGCGTTCAGGTAATGAACTAATTAATCGTCGCCGACTAAGTAGCTGACAAAGGGACCGTGACTGATGCATCACTTAACGCCATAGTTAAGCAAGACATAAGTATACATTAAGTTTTGGATAAGTCTTACAACCGCACTTTTAATCTAAGCCACAGAATATACACAACGTGTTACAAAAAAACCCCTAACGCCGAATATGGTAGATAGGATCCCAAACATAACTTCGAAAACATATTATACTTTAAATCCTGAAAACCGCCAATAGCGAAAAAAAATGATTTTTCTTTTCATTATAAACTACATAGTGGCAACCCTAGAGCCAAATTTTTTATGGGTAGTATTTCACCGGGTAACAATAAATTCCCATTTTAGGTATCAAAAATACTAAATATAGCGTACAGAAATACTAAGTGGCCGACGGACTGAGGGCGACTACATAAATTGAAAATGGGTGACTTTAAAATTAAAATTGAGTACCTAACTAGCTATTCAGAACGGGCGACCTAATTACTATTTGGGCGACAACCTAAAGGCACACAAAACATTTAATATTTGGCATACATTATTTAAAAACGGTGACTATTATCCTAATCGAGATGACAAAAATACCGTGTTTGGCAGCTTAAATTAGTTTATATAGTTACATACTCGGTATAATAGTTGCCCACTTAGTATTTTTGTCACTGATTTAGAATTTTCACTGCTAACTTAAATTATGTGTCTCCCACATGTACTTAGCCGCCCGTTTTAAGTATTTTTTGTAATCCACATTTTGTCGCCCGTTTAGTTATTTTATCGCCCAAAAAATAAACCGCTGCCAAGTTTCCCATTAACAGTCACCTTTAATTATTTCCAGTTACCCAATTAATTACTTCCCTTTTATTATGCTTTTGTCCATTGATAGTATTGATTTATCAAAAAACAATAGTCTATTTGCGTCTAGGGTTGCCACTTTGCAGTTTTCCATACAAATAAAAATATACTGTTTGTTATGAAACAGCCGGTCTAAGCGTCGATTGCATCGTAAATACCTGGAGGACATGTTTTTTTAATAATGATTGTTACTATTTAAAAATAATTATGTGTCTCCATCATCCTATCTTTTAGAGGTATTTAAAGCGTTTTCTCTCTTTGTGCGACTGAAAAATTCCATCCTGTTCCTATAACCTTCACTGTTCAGGGAAACTGTGATAAAGGATTTTTCTATTTATTTCATTGTATAAGGTAATATTTGTTTCATTGTCAAAATAAATTGCCTAACCTCGTTTGTCTACTGTCACATTCTGTACTGCGTTAAGCACTCGAAGCTAAGCTCTGTACGCGTAATGAATACCATTTAGGTGGATTGAAAACTACAAGATTGGCATAACTTTTCAGCGCATCCTTTCAAAGACAAAACTTTTATATTACTTTTTCAAAGAACGAACGACATAGGCGAGTTCTGCCAATCAGTCTTTTGAGCATTCTTTAACGAAGAAATGTTAAAACGTATGGGTTTGAATATTAACGCTGAACTTCTCTGGTTAGCGTACCATTATTGTTAACGATCTAAGGAAGCGCATTTCACCTGGAGACCTCAACTGAGGAAATGGCTATTATACCTTTATGTTACTCCTGGGACAATAGAATTAACGTTGCTGCAATAGGGACAAATTTAAGTAAGATGGTAGCTTGTTATATCCTCAAAAGAGTTTATCAAAGATAAACGTTTTTAATAGTATATTATGATACAAGTGAGCTTGCTCATTGAACACGAGACAGTGTGTTCAAGCCCGAGCCTTAGGCGAGGGCACAACTCAGCCGAGTGTGCAATTAGCAGAGCTCACGAGTTTCATACGACTTTTTTCAACATATTTGCAAGGAAAAAACAAAATAATTTAGCACACAGCGACAATTTTCACATGCCCAATGCAAGAATATTTTGCGAACAACGGGGTGAGTGAGCTTACAGCCTACTTCAAAATTATAATTTTAAATGATAAAAAAAATATTTGTCTGATTTAATTAAAAACGTGCACATTTATTTATTCAAAATATGTATATGGATTTTCAGTGGAAAACCTTTTTGTTATTACTAAATAAAAATAACTCTGTTTACTCGCAGTAAGCTACTAATTTAACTTTGTAGGGATGATTCTATTACACATTAGTGTATAATATATTACATACGGTGTGTTTTAGCTCGGTTTATGGAACTAAAAGTGATGTAATAAAGCTCACTTTACGAGCAAGTTGGTTGAGAAAAACTTTATTCGATTTCTGGATCTGATCTAATACCGGTAGTCAAATTCACCCCAAAATCCACCTCACTAGACTTATAAAAGAAATTATTTAAATAAAAAGACATACTTACGTACTTTATTGAAGTGAGGCAGAAAAATCTAATTAATGTCTGACTAAAACTTAGTTCACCAATAATTCTACCAAAAGATTCCATTACAGATAGCAACGGACACGAATATCTCCGCCCACACAAAACAATAATAGTTGAAAAGGCTCCAAAACAGTGCGAATATTTTGCTCATGGGTTTCTGGGTAATTGTGACGTAACTATCACGAGGACTGCCCTCTGGACCCTCGTCATGTCACAATCTTCTTAAGTTGTGTCATAAAAGCATTTCAGAAAATGTCCCAAGCGCTTTGTGTAAACATAAGGTAGATTGGGCAAACAATCGACAAATGAGTAATAATAACAAATTCCTTTACATTTTATACAGGGTGTAAGAGGGACTTTTACGAAAAAATGCAGGTGGTAAAGTTGATAAAACTGAAAAACTTTCTCCAATAACCATAGGTCGAAAAATGAAAAAGTAATTCATATGTACTCCCATAAGTAAAATGATTGGCCAGCTGACCGCATACAATGGAAAGACAAAAATCGTTTTTCCATCTCTGTTCCTTGGAAAAAGTTGTTCAGTTTTAGCAACTCTACCTGTTTTTTTTTAAGCTTTCCCTTACAGTAAGAAAGTTGAAAAAGTGGGGCTAAATTATTGATACTTATTGGGCTAGTGAATGCCACGATCACGTAGCAGGTTATTAATTCCTACAATTCACATACTTAATTTTAATGAAAATATTTACTGAGAATTTTTAACATTGTAATACCAATTATTATTCTTATTAAGAACTAAAAATATTTGTAAACACAACTAAAACTAAACATTTTCTATTTCAACTCCCAGTAAAAGTATTTTATTTTAACTCACTAACAATGTAACTGTTTTCGTATTTACACTTCTAGTTTTGTTGTTGAATGTTGTTTTTTTTTTATTTTATTTATAACCGGTGATAGCTTTATTATCGACTGTGTAAACAACCAGGGGTAATATCCGAAAACCTTTTATTTCTACATGCCTGCACTTCAAAAACTAATTTAGTTTAAAGCATAAGTAACTCATTACACTTACATAAGAGCAGTGCCTACCTATCAAACTCGAGGAACAAAGCCGACTAAGTCTTGTATTATGCAAACCAGCATCATGTAAGGCATGGATTTATGAGGCAAGTTCGTTGAGAAAATCGCGTCTCACTCAGGGGAACACCGACTCACTATGGCCTCTGTATATTCATATTTGGGGTAGCATAAGAGGTACCGCCTGGGGCGAAACTGTGACATCTCTTTGTAAATTAGTTTACGATGTATTGCTTATGTTAAATAAAATTATATTTGTCCTAAAAGGGCAGGTACCTATGTGCTTTGTTTCTGTTTTGAGTAGTGTTTAAACTAGTTGGTATCATATGTTATTTATGGTTTAATTAGAACAGTCAGGACAGGGGCGCTGAAATGGTTTTTTAACAAACAACCAAATGCGAAGGTTTTCCCTTTTACATTTTTATAATAAACTAGAAAAACGTGTTTTTTTTAATCCTCTCCTGCATCAAAAATTGTTGCACGATTGTCAAAAAAAAGGAATATATTATACAGTGTGTTTTTTTTAACAGTGATCAAATTTTGTGGTATGGTTTAGACAAAAGCAAGGCAAAAAAATAGTCAGCTGTTCCATACATTTTAGTCGAGTAAATATTGATGTTTTCTATGGAACAGCTGATTATTTTTTGACCTGATTAAGTTGGTCCCATAGACAAAGTTGTTTAGTTTGATGGTTTAGACCATGTGTTCCAAACCATCAAATATTGTGGTGTGGCCTAAGCAGCAATAAATTTGATCACTGTTCAAAAAACACACTGCATATAACTACTTATAAATTATAAGAGTCATTTCTCAACCTAAAAAATGTAAAAAGAATGAAATAGTAGTTTATGAAACTGACACATAAAAAGGGGTATTAAAACACGAGTGTGTGTTTAAAAACCGAGCCGTAGGCGAGGTTTTTAATAGTATCACACGAGTGTTTTAATACCTAGTTATGTGCAGTTTCATACACTACTTTATCTACACTCATACATTTGGGATTGAACCTACTAAATAAGAGATCAACGTTAGAAAAGAGAGAGAGACTTTGTTTGTATTAGCAAGGTACCTACCTTGTAATAAGTCAATTCCTTAGCTGCATCTAAACTAAAATATCGGGCAGAGTAAATTTTATTTCACATTTTAAAGCAAGAATAAAAAAAACCTACAAAATTCAGTAAGTATAACAAAATGTAAAAATTGAAATCAAAACTTTATCGGAAATGCTTGGCGCGCATTCCATTAGAAAAAAAAAATTGATCAGTGCATTTCAACAAACTAATCGCACTAAAGTCATCGATTACCATAGAGTACATTTTAATCATGAAAAATATGTGGGAAAATATCGTTGTTTTTTTTAATGTTACGGCACTGCCTTCTTTTTGGATTTGCCCTGTATCGTAATGAGAAAAAAAGTAATTTTATGATGCAGTTGACTGCATCGTAATGAGTTTATTTTTTAATTTTACCTATCCACGAAAATAAAGTACGTATTTATATTACCTTTTTTGAATTCATATTTGGAACATTACGTTGTGAGTGTAGATAAACTTTATTATACTGCTAATCTTCTAATACAATGTAAGTATCCAAAAACTTTTCAGTAACATTAAACAGATTCTGCAAAACAACAAACCATAAAATTAAATCTAACAATAAGACATTCTTCCGAACATTTAAACAAATCCGTTTACGGATCAAAAGCTTCCAATTACAGTACCAAAGGCGTACCATAACCGTAAAACGTTATCGTGAGCGATACATAAAATAACTATTAAGTAAAGAAGCTCTCCTGAGAAAAAATTGCTGGATACGTACAAGGAAATGACTTTACGTTGCACACCCCATTTATTTGCTTAAAAATGTATAGGCCGCGATAACGCTGCGTCGCGAGCGATGGCATAATACATTCCAAAGATCTGGAAGTTCGTGTAAATAGTAAGGAAGCTGCCTACCTGGAGTAGCAAACATGATAGAATTTTCCAGTCAAAGTCAAAGTCAAATAAGCTTTATTCAAATAAACTTAATTATTAAGTACTTTTGAATCGTCTATATTTTCCTACCACCCGTTCCAGACTTTTTTAGCTGACAAGAAGAACGGGCGCAAGAAACTTATCAGCTGTAACAGCCATAAGTAACGATATTTACAAACTTGAATATATCGTTACCAGAAAATTACAACAGGGTGACAGGATTATTGGCAACAACATAGACTTATTATATTACTTCAACAGAGTACTTATTAGCAAGTTATGTGTTACATCATTTCCACGCATTTAGATCTTTAAGATAATCATCTACTTTATAATAACCTTTACCCATGAGCGTTTTTTTAACATGGATTTTAAATTCATGCAAAGGCAGATCAATCACTTGTTGCGGAACTTTATTAATAAAGGCTATGCCTTTCCCCATAAATGAACTTCTAGATTTTGCAAGCCTAAATCTTGGAACGGCAAGTTTATCTTTATTCCTTGTATTGAACTGGTGAATATTGCTGTTCTTAGCAAATGAATCATAGTGTTTCCTCACATAAACTAAATTATCATAAATATATTGGCCTGCCAAAGTTATAATATTTATTTCTTTGAACAATTCTCTCAAGGTATCTCTCCGCCGTAGATTGTATATGGCGCGAACAGCTCTTTTTTGGAGTACAAAAATATTTTCAATACTGGCAGCTGAGCCCCACAATAGCAGTCCATACGACATTACGCTATGAAAATAACTAAAGTATACTAACCTTGCCGTTTCAATATCAGTTAAAAGCCTTATTTTCTTAACAGCGAATGCCGCTGAACTAAGTCTACTTGACAAGGCTTCAATATGTGGATCCCATTGCAGTCGAGAATCTAGTGTGATACCTAGAAATTTTGTGCTCTCGATAAACTCGACTTCATCGTCATTCAAATTAATATTTAATTTTGTCTGCTCAACATTAGGTAATGAGAATTTAACACATTTAGTTTTTTTGGGGTTAAGTGCTAAATTATTACTATTAAACCAGTATGAAACTTTAGAGAGGGCACTATTTACTTCGTCCGAACAGTTATTACCTCTGTTTACTTTAAAAACTAAAGAAGTATCATCCGCAAATAGTACTGTTTCACATAAATTATTCGCGTAGTTGGGAAGGTCATTTATATAAATTAGAAACAGCAATGGGCCCAATATTGATCCCTGTGGCACACCCATATTGATGGGGGCTCCAGTAGATTCAGTTCTATTAATCACTACTTTCTGAGTTCTATTGTACAAATACGATTTCATAAGACTAACTGATTTATCAGAGACACCATAATGTTCTAGCTTCTTTAATAGTGTTTGATGATCAACGCAATCGAATGCCTTAGAAAGGTCACAGAAAATGCCAATTACATCTTGCTTTTCTTCCCAAGCATCCAGAATATGTTTGAGAAGTGCAATTCCAGCATCAGTAGTACTTTTACCCTTGGAAAAACCAAACTGATTTTTATGAAGTATATTATTGTATGTGAAGTAATCTAATAATTGGGAATATATAATTTTTTCAAATATTTTACTAAGTGCTGGTAGTATAGATATTGGCCTAAAGTTAGCTGGGTCACTTTTATCCCCAGATTTAAAAAGAGGAATCAATTTACTATTTTTCATTAGATCAGGAAAGACCCCTTCGTCAATACATTTGTTAAAAATAAAAGCCAAGTAAGGGGCTAGTATATCAATTATTGATTTAATTATGCTTGTTGACATGCCCCAAAGATCTTCTGTTTTTTTAACATTAATTGTTTTAAAAGCTTTAATGATATCTGCACTATTTATATATTTAAAGGAAAAACTTTCATTGCACTTATCAACACTAGACTCCAGAAGGGAGACAGCGATGTTGGGACAAGCACTAAGAGTACGGGTAGTTTCTACAGGTATTCTAGCAAAGAAATCTTCAAAAACTTTAGCGACCTCATTGTCAGATTCAAAAGTTTGATCACCAGTTTTTAAACAGAAGGAATTTATATTGGATTTTGATTTGCCCGTTTCTTTGTTAATAATATTCCAAGTAGCCTTAATTTTATTGTCAGCTAATTTTATTTTATTTGCAAAGTACTTGGACTTTGTTAAGATACAGACTTCTCTGAATGTTTGTGAATACTTCTTGACAAATTCAATGAAGTTAGGATCACTAGAAGTAGCTTTCTCTGCATAAAGTTCGTATAATTTCCTTCTGCTCTTATATATGCCGGGTGTGGCCCAGTCACTAAATTTCGTACTATCATTACATTTGATGACTTTTTGTTTAAAAGTTTTACTAAATTCAGTTTGAACTATGCTAAATAAATGATTATATAGGTTATTGGCTTCAAAATTTGGTTCTGGTAATGTTTCAATTTTACTTGTGACCTTGGTTCTGAATTTTTCAATACAGTGTTTTTTTACTGGCCTACACATTATTTCCCGTTTAGGCGGAACATGATGGTGCTCAATGGAGGCTAATTGTCCACTATGGTCGGATTTAATACAATTTAAAATTGATTTTTCAATGACATTACAGTTACAGAAAATATTATCTAAGCAGGTTGCCGATGTGGGTGTGATACGTGTTGGTTCATTAAAAATATGTAGCAAATTAAATGATTTAAATAGGTTTATGAACCTACTC
The DNA here is from genome assembly GCA_928269145.1 of Agriphila tristella. Classification (NCBI taxonomy): domain Eukaryota; kingdom Metazoa; phylum Arthropoda; class Insecta; order Lepidoptera; family Crambidae; genus Agriphila; species Agriphila tristella. Next base: position 18,803,048 of record OV743436.1, on the reverse strand, counting down.
GACAGTTTGGCTATTTTAGGGTCTAAGATGTCGACATTAAAATCTCCGCAAATTGCGACTTTTTTATTCTTCCTACAAGTTATTTTTAAAACTTCCTCCATAGTGGACTCAAACTCAAAGTAATTCGCTTTGGGGGGTCTATATACGCATACTATAATTATTTGATCAAGTTCCACGCACGATAACTCAACGGTTCGTTCAATTGAGAGGGATACTACATCTCTACGCTCTTTACATTGTAAACTATTGTGTAGAATAATAAGTGAACCCCCTCTTATAGCAGATTTCCTACTAAGCGAGCTAACAACTTTATAATTATCTAAACTTAAAAGTAATTCGTGCTTTTTCAACCAATTCTCAGTAACACATAACACATCAATATCTTCAGAGTTTAAGAATAAGCTTATTTCTAAATCTTTGCCAGAAAAGCCTTGCATATTTTGGTGTACAATTCTTAAACACTTTGGCTTTTCTATTGTTAAGTCAGGGCTAGAGGACGCCTCTATTGTCCTAGATGGTAATTTAAATGTGAAAAAATATTATTACTTGAACTAAGTAAAATGTTATAATTATTTTTATTTGGAATAGATGTTAAAATTATAGGATCAGGCATACATAATTAAAAGCACTAAGTCAATGTTTAACAAGGATATATTTAAGTTACCAAAAGCAATACTCGCATTGTTAAGAAAACAACATCTTTGACCTTATTAATCACTATAATATTCTATTAACCAATACTAAGCAAGATTTAACCAGAAAACATCATTAATCTTATTAATCACTATATTTTACCGTAACTTTTATAATCACTAACATTCTAAATTGTGTAACTAATAAAACGACACATTAGACTGCATTATTTATATTGAAAAATGATTAATAACCAATTTTACATTAATTGCCAATAAACAACTCATAAAACATTAATCATCATGAATAAACAATTCAACTTTACTTTTGTAATCACTACTATTTTAAATTATTTGTATTACGAATGAAATAACACACTGGTCCTTATTATTCATTCTAACGAACATTGCATTAAATGCCAATAAAATAACCCATTCAAATCAAACAAATTAATCATCACATCATAACAAAAGGTTCTGAACACAATAACATCTTAGACGTTATACTCCTTTGATCAAAAATAACACTGGTACTCAATACTTATCTTATTATTCGGCGAGGCACAAAATCAGACTGACCCGTTACACCATTTGATTTCACTTTTAAGCATTCGTTGTTGGCGGGAATTGACACTTCTTTCCCGCCATTACTGTTCATAGTCAATGTCATATCTTTTTACTGTTAATCATTAATTTTCAAGAAAGTATGCAAAACACAATTTTAGAATGGACAATAAGAATTATTTAAATTGTATCACGCTAATAAATGTGCCCAATTACATGTATAAATTTAACAAATTAACTTTTCTGTAAAGCCAAATACACTTCCGTCAATTCACATACTTTTAATCAGCTAACTAAAAATTTTATGATTTACTAATTAACATTTTTACGATTAATTTAACTCATAAAAATTATATAACTCATAATTAAACTTAGAATTATTTAATAACATCGTTATGATAACTTTACTATCAATTGTTACACAACCGGAACACTCGATATTTAATAGTTCGTCCATCCTGACACATTTGCGTCCCCGCAAATCACGTGGCTTCTGTAGGATACATCTGTAATAAGAAAACATTTTGTATTCCAAGTTATCAATGATCCAATTTCCATTGTGATAATTTACCTATTTTCCATCGTCTGATCCGACGGCCCTATTTAATTTATTTTTAAATCTAAAAATCTCTACTAATAGTCCAATATTAACTTGATATTATTTATCAATTTACAACGAACAGTTAACCTTTAATATTTAGAGAATTTAAATAATTCGGACTACCACACATAGTTTGCCCATTAAAGTTCATTAAAAAAAAGCATGGTATAATTTACTTAAACCCTTAATTTCTGATAAACTTTATTAATATCCCTGTTACATGCCACCCAGGTGGTCCTTAACAAAATAAATCTCTTTTTCCATCATCAGGTTAGACAACGTTTAACAAGATAAACCTTTTCTTCATCGTCAGTTCAGACGACCCTTAACAAAATAAACCTTTTTTTCATCGTCAGGTTAGACGGCCCTTAACAAAGTAACCTTTTTTTTCATCGTCAGGTTAGACGGCCCTTATCGATTAACTCCTTTTTTTTCATCGTCTGGAGTGACGGCCCTTATTGATTAGCTCCTTTTTTTCCTCGTCTGGAGTGACGGCCCTTATTGATTATCTCCTTTTTTTTCATCGTCTGGAGTGACGGCCCTTATTGATTAGCTCCTTTTTTCATCGTCTGGAGTGACGGCCTTTATTGATTAGCTTCCTTTTTTTCATCGTCTGGAGTGACGGCCCTTAAAAAATATATAGACTGTTCGCATTACTGTAAAAGCCATTCTTTTATTTTTACAATATTAATTGCAATAACATTATCCCTCCAACTAATCTATAAGTTATCTGTGCTATCAACTTGAGTCACTAATCTCACTATCACTTGCCTCATGCATTAGTTCATTAAGCTTCAAAGCAACTACTTATACACTTATACTCATTGGGTCCCTTATTGAATACTATCATTTATAAAATCACAATATGTTTACGACTTTCATACCATCCTACCACCAATTTAACTTTTCTAGCTGACAGGAAACTAATTTTTAGCCTCTGCAAAGATTAGAAGTTCACTTATTTACATAATATACCTAGGTACTCGTAATTATTATTACCAATTGTATTGAAATACAGAATTGCAACATATTTATAACATAATACTATAAAGTCAAATGAATTTTTAAATAATCTTGTAATAGCTTTGCTTGTGAGCATATTTTACCATGTATTTTAAATCTATGCCAAAGCAGCTCAACTATGTTGTGGAATTTCATCAACGAAAGGCAATGCCTTTCGACATAACATAGTTTTTGATATCTAAATCTTGGAGCAGCAACCTCATTTTATTTCCCGTATTATAACAATGGGTATCACCTTATCAAGCGATCCATATAACTTACAACCTTAAACTAAACTCCTTTACATATCAACATATTAATTTTCCCTAAACCATTCTCTCAGATAATCCTGCAACCAAAGGTGTACTGTGCGTTCTGTGATATAGCTTACAGTACAAACAGCTTAAACATCCCTTTTGAAGTAGAAATATATTCTAAATATTAGCTGCTGAGCCTTACAACAGTACTCAGCGCAACCATTATATTAAACATATTTTATTTAATATTATTCAATAGTACACTACGCTATGAAAGTAATGAAAGCAAAAGCAAGCAAAGAATAGCCTTCTTGATAAGACAAATATGTGGATTGGATATCATTGTCGTCGTGGATAATTACATTTTTTTTAATAGGTACATTAGAGATTTCGTATTCTCAACAACCTCAAACTAAGTCTGCATTCAAATTAATATGTATATAATAAGTATATTCGGCAATGTAAGAAAATATTCTCTTTTTCTTCGATTGATAATTTATGTTGGGCAAATGTAAAACTTAAAAAGGAGTACTGATTTCGTCGTTAGAACAATTTTATTATCAATATCACCCTTGCCATCAGACAAAAATGAAACTGAGTCTTATATAGAATATAAATCATTGGGGAATATTCCAATAATTAATTGAAAATCATATAATATTTTCTTTTCCCTTTATTTTACTTGGTACAAGTAATTATAATATTCTTATAATATGCACTACGTACAGGTAAAATAGATATTGGCCTAAAAGTTGGGATCACTTTTATCTCCTGCTTCAAACAAAGGAACCAATTTTATTTACTACATATTTTCCCACTGGGCCAAGAAAAGTACATTCCTTTAAAAAAAAACATGTTAAATACTATTACATCAATATTAATGATTAAAAATATTGGTAGGAATGACCCCGTGAACATCGATTATATTAACATTGCTATTATTATTTTTAAATCTAAATACCTCAACACCTATGGACATCCGATTCAAGGAGGTCAACAAGACAACAATGCTGTGAAGAAGTCCACCAAATCACCCCACATCCTCGACATCAGAATCTTATTCTAAGAGAGAATGAGTAGATTCTACCCTTTGTTTTCCCAGTTTCTTGACTAAAAATTTTCACAAACAAGTTCTAATTTTCATTTCAAATATACTTGAACTTTGCTAGAATACATACATGTCTAAATGTTTTTGATTAGATTCTTCAACATATTCAAAGCAATCAGGGTCACAGTAAGTAGGTTTTTTTTTTCTTAAAAAAACGCATTTATAACTCATAATTAATATATAAATTAAGTTAAATATTAACTACTAAAAATATGTCCAAAGCATTGTTTCCACTAATTATTATCTTTAGCTCTAGTTGTTATTTGTTTGTAGATCTTCCACAAAACAAATAATAAATAAAATTTATTTCTACTTCTACGATTGATGATCAGTTGCGGCTAAATCACTTTGCATCATTTTGTTTGGACCACTCCAAATAAAATATGGTAACAGAGGTTATTGAGTTTCCTAGTAGGGATTAGTGCAATTCCAAGTTTTATAGTTATTGGTCATTTACTACCCATCGCGTTTTAAAACTGACATGATTGATTATGTTTTATACTTGATGAACATACTGTTAAAGTATGGGTTATCCATTTGTTAAGTTTATATTTTTCTAATTTTTCAATTATTTTAAAGGAACAAACTTGATAGATTCAACACATATTTTCGTAATGTTGCATACTGTTTGTTCATCGTAACATGTTGGCCAATATAACGTATACCTACCTACCTATATCGACGACTTTTAGCCACTTTTCTATCAAAATAAAATCATTCTATTCCTTTCTAAAACTTGCCCCGTAATGGACTCAAACGCCGGATGTTTCCCAGGCAGGAATGTCCATGTATACACTAGACATTAATAATTATTTATTCAAGTTACACACATCTAAACAAACTTGCATTAACTCAACATCAACATCAACTCAACAACAACATCAACTCAACAACAACATCAACTCAACAACAACATCAACTCAACATCAACATCAACTAAACATCAACATCAACTCCCCTCAACATCAACATCAACTCAACATCAACATCAACTCAACATCAACATCAACTCAACATCAACATCAACATCAACATCAACTCAACATCAACATCAACCTCAACTCAACATCAACTCAACATCAACTCAACATCAACATCAACTCAACATCAACATAAACATCAACTCAACATCAACTCAACATCAACTCAACATCAACTCAACATCGACTCAACATCGACTCAACATCAACTCAACATCGACTCAACATCAACTCAACATCGACTCAACATCAACGCACAACATCAACGCAACATCAATTCAACAGTTTTTGCAAAGTGTCAATAATATTAATTAACCTTTCATTGAAATTATTAAACACAACATAAGATATTAAATATTTAAATTAAAAACGACATCTGAATAATACAAAGGAAAGAGTCATACCAACACGAGTATTTATATTACTCTCTGCTCTGGGGCTGTCTCAAGGAAATTCTGTAACTGAATTATTGAAGAATAATTTATTTAATTATAATTTTTTTTTAAGGGATCTCTTCTCTTCGGATTATGTTAATACCGAATACTGAAAAACCTTCCTTCTAATTTGACAAAGCTAGCCTCTAATGTCTCGAGCGGTAATTAAAAAAAATATATAAATTTAATCATATTTTAAATAAGCTCTATCTAAAATTATTTTCTACCTGTAGCAAACTTAGACTACAGGGAAATATTAAGACTTAAATTTTCCTAACATTCAGGGAACTTCCAACGACACTTTACAACACCTACATCACATTACCTATGCACTGCATTTGATCAATGTATGCCTATTATAACAATAATCGGAACGGACTTGCCTTGTGTTTTGCTTGCGTGCCAATAACACCCTGCTTTCGTCGGAGCTGGAATCTTGCGAGAACCTCTCTTGGACTTCACGGACGCAATCGCTTCTCTTCTGGTTCACAAGGATTCTCGGCTCGACCTCGTTGGCACCTTGTCTTCGGACATACTTGGTTATCACCACTTCTGAAATTGTTAAAATTATAGGATCAGGCATACATAATTAAAAGCACTAAGTCAATGTTTAACAAGGATATATTTAAGTTACCAAAAGCAATACTCGCATTGTTAAGAAAACAACATCTTTGACCTTATTAATCACTATAATATTCTATTAACCAATACTAAGCAAGATTTAACCAGAAAACATCATTAATCTTATTAATCACTATATTTTACCGTAACTTTTATAATCACTAACATTCTAAATTGTGTAACTAATAAAACGACACATTAGACTGCATTATTTATATTGAAAAATGATTAATAACCAATTTTACATTAATTGCCAATAAACAACTCATAAAACATTAATCATCATGAATAAACAATTCAACTTTACTTTTGTAATCACTACTATTTTAAATTATTTGTATTACGAATGAAATAACACACTGGTCCTTATTATTCATTCTAACGAACATTGCATTAAATGCCAATAAAATAACCCATTCAAATCAAACAAATTAATCATCACATCATAACAAAAGGTTCTGAACACAATAACATATTAGACGTTATACTCCTTTGATCAAAAATAACACTGGTACTCAATACTTATCTTATTATTCGGCGAGGCACAAAATCAGACTGACCCGTTACACCATTTGATTTCACTTTTAAGCATTCGTTGTTGGCGGGAATTGACACTTCTTTCCCGCCATTACTGTTCATAGTCAATGTCATATCTTTTTACTGTTAATCATTAATTTTCAAGAAAGTATGCAAAACACAATTTTAGAATGGACAATAAGAATTATTTAAATTGTATCACGCTAATAAATGTGCCCAATTACATGTATAAATTTAACAAATTAACTTTTCTGTAAAGCCAAATACACTTCCGTCAATTCACATACTTTTAATCAGCTAACTAAAAATTTTATGATTTACTAATTAACATTTTTACGATTAATTTAACTCATAAAAATTATATAACTCATAATTAAACTTAGAATTATTTAATAACATCGTTATGATAACTTTACTATCAATTGTTACCCAACCGGAACACTCGATATTTAATACAGATTCCAAAGTTGAATGACTAATGTCAATAGTTGACTGCTCAATAAAAGCAGTTGTTTTACTAGCCAGATTATTGGCTAAATGTTTAAAATAAAAAGATAGCGATAATGCTATTTGTCTCCTAAAAGAACTAGGCAGATAGAACTTATCTTTTGTCAAGTAAAAACTATTAAATAATTTATTGATGTCAATTATGTGTAGCTGTTCACTATTATGAAATGCTACCGTATTCAATGTTACGTTCAACTGATACCTAAAGTTATTTTCCATTTGTGACACACTTTTGCAATAAGGGAATGTGAACAAAATCACTTTTTTTACTTTTAAAGACAATAAGGAATTACAATAAGCTATCAGTTGGTGTTTGTTCACATTACCCCTATTTCCTATCAAAATTATCAAATTAGTGTTTTTATTAAATGTTTTTTTAACAATAATTCTCATCAAGTCATCCAAAGTTGACCCAGGCATACAATAATTAATTATGTTTTCCTTAGTGTGTTTTTGAATTAGTTGGCCTAAATTCTTACCCATCTCATCGCAGAACATAATTGTTTCACAACAGTTTTTATCAGAAGATGGATTATTTTTTGTTGAGTTTTTCAAATCTTTACAAGTGTATGAGACCTCTGGTTCTGGTTCACATACTGAGTGGGTAGTTAAGTTAGTTGGGTTATTATCAGAAACTTTAAGCTCACACACTGAGTGGGTAGGTAAGGGCTCTGAGGCATCCTGGACAACTGCATCACACTGCTGTCTTACAATAGTATTTTGGTTAAAACAGCTACAATTCTGTTTTTTGCCAAGGGATTCGAACCGGTCTGTATTATAGTTACACATGTCAATCATGTCATTTGCAGCTAGCTTTTGGTAATTTAGCTGTTTGCGAGAAAAATCACTTAAATTATTGTACATTTCCCTGAGTGAAAGTTCCAAATTATCAATTTTTTCACTTAATTGATTATTTACCTTTTCACATTCTTTACTGTTATTACATGATGCCCTATTAATTACATCTAATTGCCCTGATAATTGCTTACGCTCTTTCCTCAGCTTTGAAAATTGGCTATAATAATTTTGTCTTTTTATCAACCTTTGAGTTTTCTTAATATATCTATTTAAGCGGATATATTTTTTGATTTTCTTTCCACTATTAAGTTGACAATTATTTCTAATGACAACAGATTTGTCATTATAGTTATTACATGCCAAGGTTGAATTGTCATAATATATTGCAGAATCACATTGATGTAACTCGCTAAACAGGCTTTGAGAATGCTTCTCTTCTACAAAAGTTTTATTTTCTTTTTCTAACTCTAAAATGGTCTTTTGAGCAAGAGACAAACTAATTTCAAGGTCGGTAATGCGACTCAATGCCTGTTCATGAGTGTAGTGACATTCTCTAAATTTTTCTATATACAATTGCATCTGGTTGTATTTATCTACAATCTCAGAATACTTTGTATGAACTTCAGCAAGCTCATTCTTGAGGTCAGTGTTCCGGGATATGGTCTTAAGAATCTCGCGTTCACTGTCTTCACGTTCCAGCAATAAGGTGTCATTTAACTCTTTGGCTGCCTTCAAATCCTCTAGTGCCATTTTGAGTTTGATCTCCACATCCTTTGCAGTTGCCTTACGGGTCATCATGTTGTTATTGAGCTAGATGGAACTTGCAATCCGCAATCACTGCAAGTATACAATAAGTGATCAATAATCAAATTTTATTACAAGTTGTCAGTGTGATTCCTATGTTACAAAAAAAGAAATACAAAAATAAAATTAAAAAAAACTAAGTTAAGCAAAGTGAGGTCAGTAAATTATAATATATGTTTATTATTTATAATAGATTTGATGTGCAATTGTAGCAAGCGTTTATCTATTACTAGGTATCAACTTTGACTATAAAAGCAAGGTCAAACCTTTCTTTTTAATGTATAAGTCAGTATAAGTTCCTATGAATTTAGTAAACAAATGTAGGTACCTATCTATACTTAAACTGTACTTAAATGAAGTTAAAAACTGAGTGACTGATAGTCTAGAATGAAAATTAATTAATACCTGAACAATATTATACCTATATAACTAAGTTATATTGTAAGAAAAGGAGCAGAATGGTTGCCCAAAATTATTGTTTAAAAGTGAAGTAGATCTGACGTGTTTATGTACAAATATAATGCTTGTGAAGTGTAAAACAGTATATCGAATGTCTGTGACAATAGTAGCCACCGTCTACATTACTTCCACGAATTGTCAAGTAAAGAGAGGTTATAACTGTGCCAGATTGTATTGAGTTGTGACGTTACTCACTATCAGTGAGTTTTGTACAAGTGGAATGGTCAATGTATTAGTTTAAATTGGGAAACAATCCGCCACTGTGGTTTTAGGTAGGTATAAGCAAATTCAATTCAGTCACAAAGTTTTGACTTGGTATTTTCCCATATAACCTATGGCTATACCTATGGGTACCTATTAATAACTAAAATTAAGGAATAAAAGTACTCCCCCGGTTTAATATGCAGCAGATCACAAATTGTCGATTCTTCTACGAAGTTTATTCGCTTTTTATATCTTCTCCAGTGACATTTGGATGCCGCCCCGCCGTTACGAATTTGAGATCACTTGTTTTTCAATTTATACCACACCGATTGTACTTATAACACTTTTCACGACTATTTATACAGTAAAGAAGAATTTAAGCACTACTTTTTAAAGAAATTGCTAAGTTTAAACAATTTAATTTAATTAAAATATCAGCTGGTTTATTTGACAAGTGTATCGGTCAGGGTTGCCAGACCAAAAAATCCGCAACATAGAGGTAGTCTATTTTAGATCAACGTGACTAGAGTATTTACATTTTGGATCACAAGTCTATAACGTGTTTATTGGTTATTCAGATTTTTATTAAGATTTCTACAGTATTCAGAATTTTAGTTTTCTGTAGTTTTTTTGGCATAATGTGATTATTATACATTTACTTTTTGTTGAGAGCATGGCGTATTATTATATTAAAAATTTCAAGTGAAACGATGGTAGTGGTTTCAAGTGAATTGTATTATCTTCTACATAATGACCTATGTTGTTGCCTTACATCCTTATGCCCTTTTATATTTTTAACCGATTTCATCAAAAGGAGGAGGTTCTCAATTCGAGTGTAAACTTTTTTTCATCGTTGTTCGCGCATATCTTCGTCGTTTATGGACCGATTTTTTTCAAATCGGTTCAGTAGTTTTCAAGTAATTCTGAAAATACTATGATTTTGCATTAACTACCTTGACGACTTTGTTATTTATGAACCGAATTAGATTAAGTTTTTTTGTGTTGGAAAAGGGATACCTTTAGTGTATTCTTTTTAACCGACTTCAAAAAAAATAAGGATCTCAGTTTGACTTGTATGTATGTATGTTTCTCCACGATTATCTCACGTTTGGCTGAGCCGATTTTTCTACCTAATAATATATCTACACTACCTAATACAGAAGGTAATGTACTTACACTAAAAATTGAAAAATAAAATATTGATTAAAAAACAAAAAAACAACTTCAAAAAACCATATTATTTTTTGCTTTTTAGAGGCAGGTTTTTTGAAGTTGTTTTTTTTTTGAAACATTTTTTTACAGAGTGAAGATGACTACGGTATTATATAGAAGACTTAGTAGAATTAAAACTCAGATAAATTTTCTTCTACTGCTGTACACACCATGTCATTTGTCCTAACGAAATGTTTATTTTTTAATACTTTATTTTTCTGCATTAAACGGAATGCTTGTTATAACATATTATGGGTAATCTATAATGGCTATGGTACGGTTGTCCTATATTATTTAGTTACATTTATTAATTCATCAGCTGTACAAATAGGTAAGTATTATTACATAAGACAAATGAATCATTATGAAGGACTATAGAATTAACTCTTTAGTAAGAAATGGGAATCCATTTCTTATTATTTATAGGTTGACATCGATCTGAGCTCGCTCTTGAAAACGCTGGAAAGCTTTCTCATGTTCTGTTGTAGGCTGACTAATCTTAAAACCCTGTCCTTTTCAAGTAAGTCCGTATTGTTGTAGAATTATTTTATCAAATTAATTGATTAAAAAAACTAAACCAATATATAATGTAAAATAAAAAATATGAAGATGTGTTGGAAAATGGATTCGTACGTACGCTGGCCTCCTGACAAGTCGATTTAATTTTCTTATCAATTAATACAATGTGTATTCAAGCATCACGAATTTGTTAGGTCGTTCACTATAATTCGTTTTATTGTTGTGTCGTATTAAGTCTTATATATTGTTAACGAAATGGCTTTAGTCAACCGAGCGAGTGCGAAGCGTCTCTGCTTTAGCTTGGAAAAATTTTTTTGCTTGGAAAGATACTGACGAAGAATAAAAATCTAAATAACTATTGATTTGATTAAATATAACATTAATTTTCCAAAGATTGTATTCTTGAAAAAAACAGATTTAGAAAAAAACAACCGATGCTGTGTTTTTTCCCACGTTTTTGTTTCAACATTGTGAAAAAAACAAAGTTTTTTTTTCATGTTACATCACTAGTATAGATACTAATTTGTTAAAAAAACTAATACTTATCTCTTCTGTGTTGTTTTTAAAAAAACAAAATTATTGAAAATTATGATTTTAGGATACTTACTAAGATTTTATGTTTTTGTTTAACGCGAGGTCTACAGCTCACGGAGCCACTTGTTACTTTTCTTCAACTTTTTTTCAAGAGGATGATATTTAATAAATAAACAGAGGGCATCGATTAAAATCATTGAATGTTCACTATCTTGATGCATGGTGCTTAAGCAAATATTTGGGGGAAGTTCCATTTACAATAGATAGGTACAAATAAATTGAACGACATTTTTATAAATCACTTTTTCCACCTTTGATTGATTTGATTGAACAAGCTACCGACTGTTATATAATGCATGCAAATTGACAAATAACTTTTAATTTTCCAGAACTGTTACTTACAAAGGAGCCAGACTAGATTTTAAATCAACAGAAAAGAAAGTCAAAATCAATAAAAATTACCACCTTTCCTTTTTACCAGCGTCATCTAGCTTGTGATCGGTGTGGCGTAGATTTTTTTGTGAATTTAAAAGCTATTTTTAACATTGGAAAACTCATTAAATGCAAAATAATACTTATTATTAATAATTGTTACGGTAAATTATATATTTTTTTAGATTAAATATCTTGCTTGTTAAAAAATTTTGTTTGAAAATCCGTAACCAAATGAGATATTACTCAAAGTAGGTACCCACAAGCTCCCAAAACATCACAACGGCAAGGCCAAAAGATATATTTGCAGACTTCATTTGAGTAAAGATTTACGAGTTCGGCTTACCGCAAACGTTTGTCTAACAATTTGTCTAAAAAGTTTCGTAATAATGAACATGCTTGTACAAACTTGAGCATTTTGTTCAACGATGCGAAACATAACGTCTATAGGTACGTTTATATTGGATAATTGAACAACAACAGTGCTTCGTTGTCATGTTATTAGATGTTAGCTTGCTTGAGTTCTCGACTAATGAAGTAGATATGATATTGGCTTTTGTGATATTGTATTAAGAAGACCGAAATACATAATAACAATATACGCGATATGTAGTTTTCCACAGTACAAGATTTGATAGTAAATAATTTACTCATCTCATCATCATCAACAACAAACAATCGAACGTAGCTCAAATGTATCCAAGATGAGAATTTCTGAGCTAACGACGCATAATATACACCAATGCCATAGAGAACACACACACACACACGCAGCTAGCTAGCCCAATAATTACAACTAACAACATCTTTACAAAAAACATTAATAGGAAACAAAAGCTTTCGTGATTTTATAATAGGCAAATGCATTGGAGGTTGATTCAAAAAGCGCGTGCCTAAATCAGATAGGGGGAATGAATCGAGGGGGCGGCGCCTGGGCACATGCCGCCTTCCATTAACTTGCCACAATTGCTCTACAACATAATTTTTGTTTCCATTAAATAAATGAACTGTCGGAAATGAAAAAATAAATCAAATTATATCTTGGGGCCTTGGACAAAGAAATCGTTAGTATCTGATTAGCGCGGCGTGTTATGAAGTGGCCTATTATTTCATGATATTATCGATGTTGCGTTTCGCTTTTCCTTTTGTGTTTGTGTTTTCATTCGATTTGCTAAATTGTGAATGCAAATACAATTTGTAACGTTTTGTGACGCACTACAATATGGGGAAATTTTCGTCGGAATATTAAGTTTGATTATTTCGAATGCATAACCCATAACCGCTTCATTTTGTAAAGTGTCATTTGCAGTACAGGAAGGGTTTGTTAGGTTGCATTTACAAAATGTCCAATTTCAAATTAACGAGTTTGTGTTCGTGTAAAGTATTACTTTTGTGAACATAAACTTAAAAAGGAAGTAAAAAAAGATGCTGTTTACAGGTATTTTATCTCTACGTTTGCCGTTATTACCTAATACAGAACCCACTTATCGAAATTGATGTTAGTTTATTGATAGAATATCGCATCTCTTTGTTGCATAAACATTTTGGCAAGCTTGAGCTTGATAACATGTGCAAATATACAACTTCCAGTATCAATTTTTTTTACAGTTTCACTTCTTCGCGTCTTCATAATTCCCACTCTATATATGGCGTTGTTTTCAAGGAGTCATAATTTGCTGGTGCATTAGGGGGTGAGGGTGATCGATTGAGGTTTGCAAGTTTGATGAATGACAGTCGGGCGAACGATTGGTAGCTGGCGTTGGCTCTGTTTCTTTATGCTTCCTATTATATTCCATGAAAAGTTGAACATTTCATAGCATTTCGACCAACATTTATGTTAAAAAAACTGTAGGTACCTACTAGGACCAAGATATCTTGAATCTATCGATTTTTAGCATTAATCACTTTATAATACGACTAGCGGCCGCCCGCTGTTTCACCCGCGTGGTTCCCGTTCCCATAGGAATATCGGGACAAAAAGTATGTTTTATTCTAGGCTAGCTACTATCTGTGTGCCAAATTTCAAGCAAATCCGTTCAGTAGTTTTTGCGTTGAGGAACAAACATCCAAATATCCAAACCCACAAACTTTAACATTTATAATATTAGTAGGATTATTGTTTTATACTATTCGTGTTGTAGGCCATAATTATGTAGTAGAACATCATCACAGATTCTAAAATTTGCCTTGGAATAATAAAATATAGACCTATAATTTTGGTAAGTATCTGAACAGTTAAGTTTTCAGTATTGTTCAGGTATTTTTAAAAAGTATGCAAAATCCTGTATAGATTAATAAATCCAGAACAACTCACAGTACTATTTATCGTCAGGTAAAAGATAAACACGCCAGAGGTAAAGGAGATTAATAAGACGCTACTGACGTAAATTGCTTCCTTATTTGGCTAAGGAACCCTTAACATAAAACACACTTAAAGCCGTGCTCGCTATAAATCGCCAATACGAGGGAAAACGTTCATAGCCAGGTGAAAAAATTGGGCACAATTTACGACTTTCATAAGGAATTTAAGAGTGTCTCCCGAAAAAACTCATAAGTTACGGTCAAAAGTAATAAGTTTTATGGATTGTTCTGGAATGCACAAGCTCAATTTTATATTATTGCTCGCAGTTACTAGATAATTAATTTAAGTTAGAGGTTTTGAGTTGTTTTGATTGATTAAGCTACTTTGATGAACTAATAATGTTAAACAAAACTAAATTAAATTGAATTAATTAGATAGATTTTGTTTCACCAGATTCACTGAATTTGTTTTTGTGAAAATTTTGCATACTAAGATGAAGTTGGAACCAATATACGATATAAACACCGGGTTTTGTCACAGATCGTCATTTTCGCAATTGATCATCCCGAAAAATTTGGTCACTTTTGCAGAATATCATTTTCGCAACTGGTCACTTTCGCGTCACTTTTGCAGAATGTCATTCACCATTTTTTCTTTTTTTTTTCTCAAAATTGTGAGTTTGAGAAAAGATTGTGAATGACATTCTTCAAAAGTGACGTTTTGCGAAAGTGACCTTTTGCGAAAGTGACCAGTTGCTAAAATGACGTTCAGCGAAAGTGACCAATTTTTCGCAATGATCATTTGCGAAAATGACGATCAGCGTCAAAACCACACATTGCTGAATAGATATAACCATCGTAGGGAGAAAAAAGTTCTTGAACGTTGACGAAACTAGAAGACGCAGAGTGGGTAGTTTAGAAAAGAAAAAAAGAAGGCAGTGGAATGCCGCTAGATACAAAGTGGTTTAACTTTCCTGTTTTTTGGGAGGTTACTTAATTTGTCTGAACTAATAAAAGCTAAATCAATTTTTTTTTTATGCACAACGGGTTTGTGCTTGGCATTCACCTCACCTGACGTTAAGTGACGATAAGGCCGACGGTGGAAGCGCACTATACCCGGAATCCTCATCACTGAGCAACTGGCTATCTTACCTCTAACTGCCTGAATACAACAATGTATAAAATTGACATTATGGCGTCAAACTTAGGTAAGATGGTGGTAGCTAGCCAGGCGGTCTTGAAATAAGCCTTACCACCAACCATACCGAGTAGAAATTGTGCCCCCTGGAAATTGAACCCCGGACCTCTGCGTCTTACACGGGTGGGCGTATCACTAGACCACAGAGGCGGTTAAAATTTAAGGTTAAACATAGGTTCAAATTTGAGGCGTTAAGTTCTAAACAAAACATATTCAAATTAAATAAAATCTAAAATATCATGTAATTATTTTCTACTACATTTTCTAATTCCTCTACTATATGCAACTGTACATCCCCAAATTGAATGCTCCTTGATGGCTTGTTTAATCTAATTTCAATGTCTCGTACCTTTGTTCAGCTTCGTAACACATGGAGCATATCAGACATCAAACTTATGATGAAAATTTCTTCGAGATGGCCCCGGATTTGCCGTTCTGTGCACTTGACTGCAAAACTGCAAACTACAATATGAAAGCCTGAATTTGCAGGAAGATTAAAAACCCTTTATTGTTATACATACTCCTCTAGAATTTAATCTGCTTCTGCTTATATGGTTTATCGTTACTGGATTTTTTTATTAGAATTTATTTTTCTTATTAATTTCATAGTATATTATATTAACTATATCTATCTTTCGTACATACTAACTCACATTTCACGGGTCATCTTGGCAAGTGACTTGCTGGTCGATTTAGTCAATTAACGCTTTTTATCGAAAATCGCTTTCAAAATCGAATCGCCACCTCATTAAAATTAGGTTTGCGATTATATTTTACAGATGATCACCGATAAAAAGCGCTAATTGACTAAAACTGACCAGCAAGTCGCCTGCCAAGTCAACCCGTGTACATTTGCATATCTGGTACCTTTCGACGCATAGTGCCAGAAACGCAAATTACCGTACACGCTAACGAAATACCGCGTTTTTAAAAGGGTCGCCTGTTAAAACGATCATTTATCTAGTCAATCCTAACCTTGATAAAGCGTCAAGTAAATGCATTTTCTGTAAAGTTCAGTAACTTGTAGGCATAAGTTTTAATTAAATTTGAGAGAACGATAAGGCTGGACGTTCACAAATTGTGCCAGTAAATTCTGGGTCCATTTGCATGAGCACTGCAGTGCGAGCCACGACGCCTTAATGGCTCAACTATTTAAATGTCTTGCCCCGTATCTTTATTCAGTTTTGTAACACATGAGAAGGAGGGCAGCAGAATTATTATGAAAATTTCCTGGAACCGACGCCTGCTCTTCCCTTTTCAGCTGTGCTGCAATATTCTGGTATAGAGAATATTGTTTCATTTTATTTCAAAGATAAGTGCTACAAACCGTTAGACAATTTTTATTTTTTATTTATTTTCAATGTTATTAATAATATTCACTTCTTTTTTGTGAACTTTAAAGCCTTTGCTCCCGTTTTTGTTCTTCCGACAGTTATTTTGAACCTTATTTCAGTGAAAAGAGATGAGGGGAAAATTTTAAAGTGCGGGTATTGTCTTGTTTCTTGAGCCAAAATATAAGAACATAGCTTAACACGTTGAATGCCAGCTACGAGATATCTCGTAGCTGATTTTTTCTCAGATGCCAGATACGAGATATATCGTAGGACTTGTATGGCCATTTCTAAGTAAAGCAATTATTCTGGCACCATAAGGATGGCTGAATTTTGAGCATTGGCACCTCAAACAAAACTAGATATTAAGACAAAGTAAGATTATTTATTAGAAAATAACTTTCATAAGAATTAATGTAAGGCAGTCTCTTTTTTTTGGTTGTACAAAAATTAGTTCTAATTCATATTAGAAACGTATTTAGGAACTATAAAGTTTCACAGGCATATTACAAATATCACAAGCTACATTAAAATAATCTTAAAAAATCAAAATAAGTTTATTCTGCTCGATTAGCTGCGTGGTATGTTCGAAAACACGGCGTCACACATAAAGCAGGTCTTTCAAGACAAACTGCGCACATATACCTTGAATCCCTGCGCTTTTTATCCTGTGTAATATACACGACAAGATTTGGTACGTGATTTATTTATTTTCTGTGACAGGAATGAGAGCTAAATAATTAAACTTTTGAGTAGTTGGCCTTGCTGTGGATTGAGGTATATCACTGCGAGGACCGATAAGATGCTTTATGATTTTTTCTCTGAATTTAAGCAATCGCATTTTAGATAAGGGATGTTGAAATCTGTACATTCTGTGGGTGTTTTGAAAGTATATTTTAAAAAATGACACTACGAGTTTTCTCGCAGGTGGCACCTAATGAAAGTATTTATATTGCTGGTGCCAATTACGAGAAATCTCGTATACGAGATATCTCGTAAATGGCACTGTTAGTTAACTTTAATAATGGAGACGCCAGCTACGAGTTATCTCGTATAGGCTTACAATGTATGGTGGGAACTGAATTCGGCTCCTCAAAGTTTCTGGCATTCAACGTGTTAATATTTAAACATACCTATCTATTGACAAATCATAGCCCTCCTTTTTGCTTTGCCGTAGTTGGGTAAAAACGATGCTTAGATTTGTCTATTTCTGTCTTTACATCTTCAAAATAGTCAGAGTAAAAAAAACTGTTGTAAATTAATGGACATAATTTCCGCGTCGTTAACTGTACACGAAATTAACTTACGCATTATTGCATTCTACAGGGTGTACACAAAATATTATGTCTAACACTTCGAGCATCGCGGCTTCTAAAGAAGCCCGTCTTACACTAAGGTCTAACTTGATAAAAATAAAAAATCTCTTATTTTATGTCAAGTTCCAAAACCATACCTCAAAATTTCAGACACAACAAACCTTTACAATTACTTACAACCTTTTCCACATCTTTTTTGATGAACTTTATGTAACCGTTGGTTAATTTTATACGAGTTGTTTACTGGCTATTTTCAGACTCATTACTGGCTATTATCTTTTGATTTTATAGTGATTTGAATATATACCGGGTGTAACAAGACCCTCAACGAAGCCGAGGTCTACGTATTCTGCCCATCATCAAGACCATTTCTGTTTAAAATTATAGCTAGGAAACGATTTTAATTTTTGGTGTTAAAAAGCATGGCATTACAAAGCCAAAGTCAAGACTTTATTCAAATAAACTTAATTATTAAGTACTTTTGAATCGTCTATATTTTCCTACCACCCGTTCCAGACTTTTTTAGCTGACAAGAAGAAAGGGCGCACACCATACCATACATAATATTACCACGCAATGTAACGCGTACAATAGACCGCACCTGCGAGTGTATGCTACACAGCTGCGTGCGGGTGCGGCCGAGTTGAAAGGCAGCGTTTATGTGCGTGCTCATGAGAAACATTGAGTGAGGACGATTTCAAGCCATTTTTTGTTACGAAATAAAATTTTGATAATGTTTCCTTGGACAAAAAAACGAAATAACAAATAAAATAAGATTTCATAAAAAATTGAAAAAAAATGTTTTGACCTTGACGTTTAATTACTTCGTAGCAATTGGTTTCCCCGGTATAGTCTGAATAACAAAAATTTACCTGATTATGGGAGGAATGCGTGGATTTCAGTTTTGTTGAGGGTCTTGTTACACCCCTTATATGAATCGTATTGAACTTGAATGATTAGAAGAAGATTAATGCAGGGGCATTAGGCATTAGCAGGCAAACGACACAATTACCTACTCGGTACGTAAAAATAGTTTTAATTCATACTTAATCGTACTATTTCCGCTACACCCTATACATTTAGCAGTCGATATAGGCTATTCAGGATTGGTTCAATCAGTACCAGCTACTTAAGTGATTGATTTTTAAATGTCGGTGCCTCGAGGCGCTGGTACCATTCGCCTCTTATGTTAGCCCTGAGGCTATTGTGAGAGAACGCCGACATACTTTTGACACTGGAAGAGATTCCTGTAGTTTTAGTATGGCATCAGACTTCGAAAAGCCTTCTTCACTTCCATAAAGAACAAAATATACATATGGTTTAGTTGGTGGTAGGAAATAATGGTGGTATGTTTTTTGTAAGTTGACCTGACGAGCTCGGGAGCGGTTTTGTCTACGTCAAAATGTAAAAAATAGCAACTCGACTAACTTTTGTTTATCTGTCAGAAAATACATTTTTTATTTATTTATTAGTAACTGGGCATGTATTTGACCACCATCTTACTTCATAAACAGGATGTGGTCTAAAGTGTAGCATTCTTGCCCAGGAAATGCCTATTCACTCTTATTATATCTCTTTTATATTTAAGGTGCGCGTCCACTGCATCGGAATCGGAGCGTACGCCGCGGACGGAGCGTCGGCATTTGTCACTTTGTATGAATTTCTATGGCGTAGAAATGCCGATGCGATGCAGTGCAGCAGTGCCATTAGAAATCCATACAAAGCAACAAATCCGTCCCCTCCCATTCCGATGCAGTGGACGCGCACCTTTAAGTAGGTGCATCACATCATACACGAAATAATTGTAATGTTTCATTGTTTCAACTTTAAATGCAGAGATCCCATTATCTCAAAGAAGGATTATTTTTATGAAAGATAGCAGTTCCAGAACGTTCTTTAGTTCCGTGGAAATGTCTTCGATGTCGTGAACATTGTTCTCTTTCTAATATACGATCCTATTGTGAACATGTTACACTAATCTTCATAAATTACGTATCGATTATATTGGGGTAGCTTGTTAGAATTTATTTTGGAATGAGGTCTTATAAGGTTGCTGAAATTATAAGGCCGCTATTGTTACTATAATGGGTGTAACTGAGTTGTTTATTTTGGAGAAAATATTTTGGTAAGTATGCGAAGAAAGAGCACCAAATTACTTTAAAGTTCTTGTTTATTGTACTTGTACTTAATTATAGTTAATTTATTAATAACACACTTAAGGTCACTCCTTCGTGCTTCGGAAGGCACGTTAAGCCGTTGGTCCCGGCTGCATTTGCAGTCGTTAACACCCACCAATCCGCGTTGGGCCCGCGTGGTGGGTTATGGCCCGTCCTACTTATCCACCCATAAGGAAGGTCTGTGCCCCAGCAGTGGGGACATTAAAAATGGCTGATGGACAACGTCACTCAAAGCGATAGAGTTAACAAAATTTAAATATATAAATGTGTTGTATTGTAGGGGTATATTTAGCTATACAGTTAGGTATTAAGGCTTATATGCTTTGAGATAGATAGGGGCCTTAAGTACCAATAATAAATATAGACAAAACTTCGCTACGAACTCATTTATATTGTCTAATTAAATCGTCGACTCACTAAGCTATTTTGTGATTTTTAGGTTACTGAAAATAATTTATATATATTAATAAAATAATGAGTACAGAAGTACATGCCAAGCCCTAACGTGAAATTTGAACATCTCTAATTCTAATTCTTATAGAAATAGCATTTCTAAAAGAAATTAGCACGCATGTTGTAAGATCGCCCTATCCTCTATCGCAATTATAATTTATTGCGATCATTTTTACAATATTGCAGCATTTCTTGGTGGCAGGTACCTAATTTTGGTAGACAGTGGGGACAAACTTCATGTGCTGATACCTTGGACAAATGATTCATCCAAGGCTGATTTTCGTTTACCCTAAGCTGCTCCCTACCGCAGGTCAAATAATAATAGCATTTAAAAAAAATGCACGCATAATTGTTGTCATTGTTACGGTTCCGTACCCAAAGGGCAAAAACGGGACCCCATTACTAAGACTCCACTGTCCGTCTGTCTGTCTGTCTGAACCGTGACAGACAGACATGAAATTTTCACAGATATTTCTGTTTCCGCTATAACAACAAATAAAACAGCAAAAATAATCAACAAAAAAAGTAAAACCAGAATAAATCAAATATCTAAGTGGGGCTCCTATACCAAAATAGTACGAGATTATACAACAAGTGCATAAAATGGGTTTTATGTTCTTTTCACTTCGATTGTAAGGAAATCAAACAACAATAAGGTAAAATAAAAAAAAAAACTTAAATTTTAGTGACAAATTATATAATTTTGGAATGTGCTCATCAAGGCCTTTTATTTGATACCCACATGAAAAAAGGAAAACGTTTGACGGAACTCTTTGTGCGCGAGTTCGACTCGCACTTAGCCGGTTTTTTGTGATCTTGCAGCGTTGCTTGGTAGCAGGCACTTAGTTTTGGTAAACAGTAGGGACGTTCTTCATGCGCTGAACCAAAACATCGAAGATCTAAGATTAAACATTCAAATCACACCCGAAAACTTTTTATAACCCGAAACTAGTCGGATTGTCAGAGCAATCAATCATAATAAAATTACTGTCGCCTCCGTATTTCTCGGCCCGAAGTTCACGATGCCATTGGTGCCATAAAATACCCTTTTGCTGAACGTGACATGCGTGTTCAGTGCCATTTTGCGTATCCTATGGCCATTCAGCTAAGGGAAACAATAGGAGCATTATGTGTTTGGCTTCAGTTAGATTTGCTCTTTTAAAATCGCGATTTATGTAATGATTAAATAAGTGATGCAGCTTTAGCTGATGTTGGCTAAGCTATGTGAGGGAGTTAGTTCCTAGCTTCTATCTTGAGGTTCTTGAAATTAAACTCCGTAGAAGGTGTAAAAATGAATGTGTATTTGTAAAAACTAAACCTACTTAAGTACTAAAGGAT
The DNA here is from genome assembly GCA_928269145.1 of Agriphila tristella. Classification (NCBI taxonomy): domain Eukaryota; kingdom Metazoa; phylum Arthropoda; class Insecta; order Lepidoptera; family Crambidae; genus Agriphila; species Agriphila tristella. The sequence continues at coordinate 18,780,729 of OV743436.1, read as the reverse complement.
TGCTTACAACTAGTATATAAAATCAAACGATAAAGTAAAACTTAGAACTACAAACGGTAGAGAGCGCTTGCGAGCTCTCAACAACGGGCAGCGTGGGCGGAGCCCGCCCCGCGCCCCGCGCACAGACAAAACAGGCGCGCGCGGTGGCACTCGATTTAGTAGCCAGCGGTCACCGGAGAGAGTGGACGTATCGACGCGCGCGAAGCGTGGCGCGTCGTATGAACGAAATCTTCATGAAATGTATTGCAGCTTTGCGGCTGCAGCTACAGGACTCCCCCTCAAGCGAAGCGTACGGGAAGGTTGATCCTCCTGCCGGATCGTGATCTTCGCTCCGTCGGATCTTCAGCTTGCGTCGTTAGAGGGCTCGGCGTAGGACTTGTGTTTGTTGCGGTTGCGGTGTTTCTATGCGGCGCAGTGTTGACGGTGTTGTTTTCAAGTGGCGCGGTATTCGTTGTGTACGCCGGTTTCAATCTGTCGATCGATACTGTAGCTTTTCGTCAGGGTAGTTGAATTTCGTAGAACTTGTGGTTGCGCTTCAAAACTGGATACGGGCCTTCGTACGGTGGTTGTAGTGGTTTTCGTACGGCGTCGATTCGTAGAAATACGGAATCACATGTTGCTAGGTCGGTGTGCACGAACATATTTCGCTTGTTGCTATGCGGTAGGTATGTCGGCGTGAGTGCGGTGATTGACGTATGCAGTTGCTGAACGAAATCTTGATTCATGTTGATGTTTGGTGACAGTGATGGCGTGATGAAATCACCGGGAAGGCGTAGAGCTTGTCCGTAGGTTAGCTGTGCTGCGCTTGTGTTGGTGTCGGTGCGGATTGCTGCGCGAAGTCCCATGAGCACGGTGGGCAGCTCGTCGATCCATTTTGAATTCGGTTCGAGACGAGACATCAGTGCGGCTTTCAGTGATCGGTGCCAGCGTTCGATGATTCCGTTGCTCTGCGGGTGATAAGCGGTTGTTCTTGTTTTTTCGGTGCCAAGTAGATGTGTAAGCGCGCGAAACAGCTGACTTTCAAATTGGCGGCCTTGGTCGGTTGTTATTGTTTTTGGGCAACCAAATCTTGTTATCCAGGCATTGTAGACGTTGGCGGCGACGACTTCGCTTGTTATTTCCTTGATAGGTATTGCTTCGGGCCAGCGCGTAGTGCGATCGATCATAGTGAGTAGGTATCGATATCCGTTTTCGCTTGTTTTTAACGGGCCGACGATGTCGATATTTAAATGATGCAATCTGTCGCAGGCGGCGTATGTCGATAAGCTTGATTGAGTGTGACGCTGTATCTTCGCACGTTGACAGGATAAACAGGTTTTCGCCCAGTTGCCGATATCCACGTTCATTGACGGCCAAAAGTAGCGTTCTTGAATAAGTTTTCGTGTCGTCCGCGTTCCGGGGTGACTGACCTTATGCACGGCGTCGAAAGCGGTGCGGCGAAAGTCAGTAGGTAAATACGGACGTATGTTTGATGTTGATGTTTCGCAGTAGACATCGCAGTCGGTGTTCGGAATTCTGATTTTCTTCATTTGCAGGTTTCGTTGTTGAAGTAGAGTAGGTAATTCGGAATCTTGTTGTTGGGCTGTTGATAGTTGCTCGTAGTCTATTGATGTCGGACAAGTGATAGTTTCGATGCGTGATAGTGCGTCGGCGACGATGTTGTTTTTCCCGCTGATATGACGAATATCGGTGGTGAATTCGGCGATGAATAAAAGTTGTCTTGCGCGACGTGGAGTTTCGCTGTCCGATGTTGGTTTTTGAAGTGCGTAGGTCAATGGCTTGTGATCGGTGAATACTATTAGTTCTCTTCCTTCGAACATCTTCCGAAAATGCTTCATTGACATGTAGATGGAAAGTAATTCCCTGTCGTAGGTACTATACTTTTGTTGCGTAGCGGAAAATTTCTTTGAGTAGTATCCAAGTGGTTGCCAGGCATTGTTGACATATTGTTGCAGAACGGCGCCCGCACATGTGTTTGATGCGTCGCAGAATAGTGCTTGCGGTACGCTGTTTTGCGGATGTGCTAGTAGCGCTGCGTTTTGTAGGCATGACTTGGATTTTTCGAATGCTTCGGTTGCTTCGGTTGACCACTGGATTTCCGTCTTGTCGCGTTTCTTCGAATTGTGTAGGTATTGGTTGAGCGGTGCTTGAAGTGATGCGGCGTTCGGTATGTGTTCTCGATAGTAGTTGATCATACCGAGAAAAGTACGTAACTGCTGAATGGTTTTCGGTCTTGGGTATTCAGTGATGGTGGTTACTTTTTCTTGAGGTGGAATGATGCTGGTGGATGATACTTCGTAGCCGAGAAACTTGACTGACTTCTTGCCGAAAACACATTTTGACGGGTTGATGGTGATACCAGCGTCTTCTAAACGTTGTAGTACGATGCGTAGGTGTTCTCGGTGTTGCTCTTCTGATTCTGAAGCTAGGAGTAGGTCGTCCACAAAAGGGAATACGAAGTCAAGTCCTCGAAGTACGTCATGGATGAATCGCTGGAACGTTTGACCTGCGTTCTTCAGACCTGGGCACATTCGAGGAAACTCGAATAAACCAAATGGAGTTATGATGGCTGTCTTCTCAATGTCGGCTTCTTTGTTTGGTATTTGTGAGTAGGCTCGATTCAGGTCTATGGTGGAGAAGATGGTTTTGCCAGCCAGTTGGTAGGTGAAGTCCTTGATTCTGGGTATCGGATATCGGTCTGGTTTGGTTATGGTATTCAGTCGGCGATAGTCTCCACAGACTCTCAGGTCTCCGTTTTTCTTCGGTACAACGTGAAGTGGGCTGGACCAGGGACTCTTGCTTGGTCTGCATAGGCCTTGCTGCATCATCGATTCGAATTCCTTTCTGACGGCTTCGTAGCGGTGTGGTGGAATGGGTCGAGCGCGGCTGTGCAGCGGTTGTCCGGTTGTTTCAATGTGATGTTCCACTCGATGTTTCGGTGTGAGCTTCATGGAGGTGAGACGTGTGATGCCGGGAAAGTCGTTGAGTATGTCGTGGTATGATTGTTCTAGGTCGATGCTTCGTACTGTAGGTATGTTGGTGTAGCAGCCGGGAGCGTGGATTGATAACTTTGTGACGTTATCGATCAGTCTTCGGTTCTTCATGTCGACGAGAAGTTCGTGATGACAGAGAAAGTCGGCTCCGATGATTGGCTTGCTGACGTCGGCGATGATGAATTTCCACTTGTACGGTCTTCGTAGGTTCAGATCCAGTTCAAGTGTTTGTTCGCCATAAGTACTTATAGTGGTGTTATTAGCAGCATACAAGTTGAATGGTAGTGGCTTCATTGTTGACCCTCTCTTCCGTGGAATGACTGAGACGTTGGCACCAGTGTCGATGAGAAACTTCAGTCTTGATTTCTTGTCGGATACGAAGAGACGGTATGATTTGCCTAGAACGTCGGATCCCGCTTCGTCTAACGATTGGTTTTGTTTGATGGCGTCGTCGTGGCTTCGCTGATATATGACGCTGTGGCTGCGACGACGGTTGTGATGTTGTTTGTTGTAGCGACGAGGTGGATGGCGTCTGGGTGGTGGCGGACATTGCGCGCTTTCTTTCAGCTCGGCGATGGTTTGCTTGAGCCGGTGCACTTCCTCGGTAAGCAGTTGCATTAGTGAAGGTGAGGCTGTTGACTCCATGGTAGTGCTTGATTCGTCTTCGTTTTTCGTTGAGGGTTGCTTATCCAAACGTCGGGGTCACCACTTTAGCTGATGTTGGCTAAGCTATGTGAGGGAGTTAGTTCCTAGCTTCTGTCTTGAGGTTCTTGAAATTAAACTCCGTAGAAGGTGTAAAAATGAATGTGTATTTGTAAAAACTAAACCTACTTAAGTACTAAAGGATTGCTTACAACTAGTATATAAAATCAAACGATAAAGTAAAACTTAGAACTACAAACGGTAGAGGGCGCTTGCGAGCTCTCAACAACGGGCAGCGTGGGCGGAGCCCGCCCCGCGCCCCGCGCACAGACAAAACAGGCGCGCGCGGTGGCACTCGATTTAGTAGCCAGCGGTCACCGGAGAGAGTGGACGTATCGACGCGCGCGAAGCGTGGCGCGTCGTATGAACGAAATCTTCATGAAATGTATTGCAGCTTTGCGGCTGCAGCTACACAGCTAATATTTCATTAAAATTACATGGCAACTTTTAAGCTATCGTGGTTTACTTGTTTGGTGTATGTTATTTCACTACAAGCTGAAGGGTTGAGGGCGAAAAAATAAAGATACTTCAAAGATTACAGCAGATTTATTTCAACACAAAATTATCACGGCGACGGCCATTACCACAGAGAGATAGAGAAGTGTCAAACTCGATTGACATTTCATAGAACTGTCACTTGAATGTGACTTTGACGTTAGCTGTCATCCGCAGATGACAGGTGTCTTATGTTTAATACCTAACACAAGCAACATGGAAGAAAATAAAAAATAACAATTTCGATATGAGTCCACCATACTATTTGTCATGTAGTAATAGTAGATTATGCAACAAGTTAATAAAAAGGGAATTTAGTTCGAGGAACTAAGTTGGATCCCGAGAGTAGCGAAGGATTCTAGAGTTGAATCCCGAGCATAGCGAGGGATTCAAAAGTAGAATCCTGAGCGAAGCGAGGGATACAAAGGACCGAGATGAAATTTTTTATTCACGAGTTGTGTACTCTACTTTTTACCATTGACTGCGAGAAAACAAATAGGTATGTACCTCTGACAGGTACTTTATACTTAGTATTTATTTATATTTGACCATCAGCCATTTTTAATGTCCCCACACTGCTGGGGCACAGGCCTTCCTTATGGGTGGAAGTATGGGCCATAACCCACCACGCGGGCCCAATGTGGATTGATTGGTGTTAACGACTGCAAATGCAGCCGGGACCAACGGCTTAATGTGCCTTCCGAGGCACGGAGGCTTAGAGCATTTAAAACGGAGGAGCTCGAGATAATACATTTTGGTCACCCATCCCATGACCGACCCATGCGACCCATGCTTGAAATTAGAAGTTTTCCAATGACATAAAACAACCACGCCAAGAGAGAGATTACTGATCAGTCTGGCATCAGTCCATTTCATCAGTCTGCATAGACTTTGAATTTTTGCAGGCTGAATATCGTACCAGACTGATGGAATGGACTGATGCAAGACTGAACATTCAATCTCCCTCTAATAGATAGAAAAGAACCCAAAGATAAGACACTAAAAAAAACCTAATTAAATTTGGCGGGTTTTTTTTTTCGTTTATGTTTATTGTGTAACTATGGCTCTATGGAATAGCTCCATAGCAGCCAGTAGGCATAGGTACTTTTTTGTACATGATGCGCGCTTGTTCCAAATTCAAATTATTTTTATTCACTCGGTGAATAAAATCGCTTATTATTCACTCTTATCGTTGAATTAAACGCACTTTTTAGAGTGGCGATGGTAAAAATATGTTTTACACTAAAACAGAAATAGCGCTTCCTAATATCGAATTCATTCTCACGGGATTGAACAAATTCCAATACTATTTTTTTGATCCACTTTATTGTACGTTTTATGTCACGTCAGATCTAATTTCAACATGAAAATGGTACCTGACTAAAAATCTTTTGAAACTGATACAACACTGTTGAAAAATATATGAGTTAGGTACATAATATTTGTTGTATGGTCTGTGGTTACAAAATACTGTTTTACAGTTCAGATTTTATAAAAAATCATTTTGAGATGTTTCTATCTCAAAATGATTTTTTATAAAATCTGAAAGTTATAAAAAATTAAATGACATAATTTAATTTTGAGATCTAGGTACCTATGTCATCGACATCGTCAACTTATTTAGTCTCCTCACTTGTAACAAGTTTTTCTTGGTATTAAAATATCAAAGGTAAAGTACTTACCACCATTGGTGGATTTTAACAATTGTATTATCAACAATTATACGAGACGGTATAGTTAATCAATTAGGTGCTTTAGAAGTACCGAGAAGACCGCGTAAATCTTGTACCTTTAAACGAACAATTCTTGTATATTTATTTATATGTGTATAAAAATTCTGTGATCTCAGAAACGGCTCTAACGATTTCGCTGAAATGCTGCTAATATTATAAATGTCAAAGTTTTTGGATTTGGATGTTTGGATGTTTGGTTGCTTTTTAGAGGTAGGTTTTTGAAGTCGGTTTTTTGTCTTTTAAACTATTTTTTTTCACTATAGTATACTTAATCCTTACTTAATATTATAAATGCGAAAGTCTGTTTGTTTGTTACGCCTTCACGGCCTAAATACTGAACCAATCATCATTAAATTTTACGTACACGTTGTCAGGGGTACAGAGAAGGACATAGGGTACCTTTCATCCCGAAAAAAAAGTATAGTTCCCGAGGGATAGCAAAAAACTTTCCACGCAGACGAAGTCGCGGGCGGCCGCTAGTATAAAATAATCACAAACTCACAAATAAGAGCATTGCATAAAAAGTCCGCAATATCCTTTCTTTTTCTAGAACATAGTCGGATCAAATGATTATGGATACCCCGATTTGATTTCGCATCCTTTTAGTGTGACGTATATCCCTACACAAGAGATCCGTCTTAGATAAAAGAAGTCAGTTAGTTTCCCATCGGTACGGGCACGCATAAAGTAAGTCTAGTAAATCTGCCCTCGATACGGTCTCAAAGGGTAAACTGTAGGACCATAACTTCTCTGTTCTGGTGCGATATCTCCGGAGGCAGTTACATTCGAATAAATTCCGTTGCTGTCTTTCGATTTGAACGATAAAAGTTTCAAAAGTGCTTACAAAGGTCGCGAATGATAACGCTATTCCAATTTCGAGATTCAATCCAACGGTAAATTTTGAGGAAGTTATTTATTAATATCTGTTTGGACATCCAAATGATATCAAAACAACTCGGCCAATTTCAGTTATTCAATTGTTTTGATGTTAAATGAGCTGCTGAATTAATTTGGGATTGAATTAAAGGTTTTGATATAGGTACTTAATGAATAATTATTACTGAGGGGAATAATATGACTACCAATTTCAAAATATAAATCACTTTCCAATGAAACAAAACACGTCGTTTTTTATATTCTTAAAATAAATAAATAAAATATATTTTCTAACCAAAGCACAATAAAATAAATCACATAATTTCATCCCTGCCTCATGTAAGGACGTAATCCTAGAAATGAAATATTTCTTTTCCGTGCCGGACGTGACATAGATAAGCTCGAAAAATATCTATAACTTTCTAAGGACCAGATGACATAACAAGCCAATATTATGAAAATATTATTGGAAGCTATAAGGATAACTCCCGACCATTCCGCAAATATTTTTATTACACCTTTAATGTTCAATGTCCCTTATTTTATGAGTATTGTGTTTCAATTTTGTTGTTATCTGTATGTTTATAAGCTGTTAGCTATCCAAAGACGATAAATAAATAAATTTGTCATATTTGTTAAATGATAGTTGTGAAATCATTATAACATCCGTTATGAACACTCGACAACAATAGGGAATATGCATCAATTTTTTTTTAATCAAAATCAATAGTATAATTCGTGAGAAAATCAACTGTAATATTGAAACTTTTCTCTTGCGTTTTTTTCTCGTAATATAGTTACTTGAAGTTAGCACGCATCAGCTCCCGCCGAAAACGCTCTCTACAAATATGTGACGTCACATATCACGTTTCAGGTGTGTTTCAGCGCGTTTAATATGGAGTTAGCTAAGAATCTTCAATTATCTCCTTAAATTTTGCGTTTTAGTACATATGTGTCTTACAAAATATTATTTCTTATTGGATATTCTATCTGACTGTTAAGTGCATTATATCCGAAAATGAAAAAAAATATCGTTATTTTCCCCTGATTTCATCGTGTGATAAAACTAAAATAATTCATTTTTTTATTTTTCTTTCTGTTCCATCATGTAATTACAAGTGTCCGCAGCGATCAAGCTCAATTTTATGAAAATCGGTGACTTATGCATATTCCCTATTATCAAGTAGGTACTTACCTACTATACCTAGACCGTTATTGAAAAATTATAAAACATCATTTTTCAATAACAGTATAGGTATATGGGTTTTTTATAATATTACAAACATTTTAAAATATTTTATCAGATAACATGAAGCAATGCGCATCCCGAATAATGGAATTATTATTTTTTTTAATTGGGGATCGAGGTATCGTCGATATCGCTCGAATTCGGTAGCAATGACTCGGTTTGAACCGAGTCATTGCTACCGTGTCAATAACTAAACAGCTCTGTGCATCGTTCCGAGATTGGATGTCTGAGTTCACACTACTTGCAGTGATAGATGTCACATCACTTCACTAGCTACAAAGCATCTAACTATTGACGCTACCTACGGCGTAGGTACTACTATCTATTCGGTGCAGTTTTCATAGCTGAAAAATCTCATTGCAATTAATCTCATTTTCACCCGAACATTCATTCTTCATCTGAAGACAAAAGAAAAAGAACTAAGAAATCAAATATTTAAAAAATGGACTTACGTAACCAGTTAATCCAATGAACATTTCCCACTATCTTTCGCTATGGAACTTTAGTATTAATTACATTTGCCACAAAATTCAGATAAGTAATGTACCTATATAGTCCACAACGTGTTAATGAATTAACGCAAAATGAGAAAACCGTTTCTTCGGACCATCAAACTGAACAACTTTTACTATGGGACCAACTCTGAAATCGCGAAAAAACACAGCTGTTTCATACATTTTTAACCGACTTCAAAAATTTGAAAAGGACGAGGTTATCTATTCGTCGCGTATATTTTTCTTTATATGTATGTACGTGTACATACACCGATTACTCGAAGACGGCTAAACCGATTGAAATGATTCAAACGTTATAACATGAGGTTTGTTCCCAAGTTGGTTCCATTTTTTGAAATTTGAAATCGGTTCAGTAATTTTCAAGTAATCTTGAAAATACTGTCGTTTTCGTTACCATTTAATATGAATTCAGGCGGATTTTCAACCATTACTTTTTTGCTTATGAACCGATTTAGATGATTCTTTTTTTTGTTTGAAAGAAGACACTTTAGGGATGATACCATATTAATTTCATTGGTATTGGATTTTGGATTTTGAAGATACACGAGGGAACTCCTCAAAATCAAATAGGAATTGTACAGTAATTGAAATATTGGTAGGTTTATGACAATCAAAAACAAGTTAAGTAAGTATTTATTTTCAAGGACATTCTGCTGGACTAGGGTTGAACTGCGAGGGTCCAACGGAACTCTTGTGGAAATTGAGTTACTCGGGGTATACCATTGAAAAATATGAAACATTATAACGTTTTATTTTATAAAATCATCGCACCTACCACAAGAAAGTTTGAAATAAAAAAGCTTTTTTAAAAAAGCACAACCTCCTTCAAAAACCTTAAAACAAGTTCTATAAAGAGCAAGAAATAATGTCCAAATCGATTAATTAAAACACGTCTATTGAAGTCGGGTGGGGATTTTAGAATATAAACAATACAATAAGTAAAAAAGTACTTCCAGCTCCACCCGACTTCAATAGACGTGTTTTAATTAATCGATTTGAACATTATTTCTTGCTCTTTATAGAACTTGTTTTAAGGTTAAGATGAATAAATAATGAAAAATATTAGAAAAAATCGGCTCACCCGTAGCAACTTAGACGAGATCCGAACCCGCACCCTTAGGATTCCGGCCCAATGCACTACCAATTATGCTACCAAGCCGCTGATGGATGTGGCGAAATTTTCTAATACTTTTTACGTTTCCGCTGAAGATCAGCGCCATCTCACCAATGTGAAGAGAAACACTTCGACACTCGACCGTAGCACCCATTGCGGCTGCCAGACTATCAATTAAGGTGAAACAGTACAATTTTAAACTTTTAGATTTTTGCATTCACAATGCTATTTTTATATTAAGATGAATAAATAATGAAAAATATTAGAAAAAATCGGCTCACCCGTAGCAACTTAGACGGGATCCCGTCTTTATCCCGTATTTATTCATCTTAATATAAAAATAGCATTGTGAATGCAAAAATCTAAAAGGTTTGGTTTTTGAAGGAGGTTGTGGTTTTTTTAAAAGCTTTTTTTATTTTCGTTATTCATTTTTGTATGAAACAGCTGTTTTTTTTTGCGATTTCAGAGTTGGTCCCATAGTAAAAGTTGTTCAGTTTGATAGTCCGAAGAAACGGTTTCTCATTTTGCGTTAATTCATTAACACGTTGTATAGTGCGTTCAAGGTGGTTAGAATTTTAAATTTTTTATTTTAAAAAATTTAAAATCAAAATGTAACACTCAAAATGTAACACTAAAATACGTCTTGGCTCGTCATCGACGTTTCCAGTCTGCAATGCTTTATCGGTAAGGTACCCATATTTAATGCCAGACCGCTGCTAAATGGCCTGTGTCCCGGACCTACAATATAACGTGGACACCAGCATTTGTGTAAATTATTGCACTTTGGCCAATTTTTATCGACAGAATCAACAGCCAGCCGATGGTAAACAACAATATGTCGTTTATTAAATCAAACAACAAATAAATTTGAATAATATGAAATTAAATCTTATGTTACAGCAATCTCATTGAAATAGTCAATTTCAATATTTTCAATGCTTTTTAAACTATAAAACGGACGCAACATAATATATAAAGTATGCGTCTTGTCATCAAAGTTTCTTGTCTGCATTACGTTAGGGCGTTTGTACACGCTAAGAAAATTCACCGTGTGTGCGGCAGACAGGGGACCAATGCAACATATACACGACAAGAATTTTGACGGACTTAAGCACGAAAACTTACCGTGTCTGCTGCATACAAGACAAATATGAACGTGGTATGAACATTTAAGATTGTTGTCGTGCGTACTTAGTCAAGTCTGTCATTAATATTCGATTCTTTGTAAAGTAAAAAATAATGTTAATTATTATCAGTGCCGGAGCAGTGTTGTACACAATTCTTATGTACAAACGACTTTTCTTAGTGTGTACAAGTGACCTTATAATCCCGACCTACAACATAACGTGGACACCATTCGGGTAATAGATTATAGTGTCACTCCAAGCGACCGTTGTCAGCGGGCAGCTGGGAGCCTGTCAGTGTCCCTATGTAGAAACAATTTGACGTCAAGCTAAGTGTTGGCCGTATCGCAATCTACAAGATTTTAACAAGTCCCGCTACGGTATAGTGAGGAAAGTTAGAGATTTATAGTCCGGAGGGTTTGGGTTAATGAACGCTTGTATTGCGTCTTGGAGTTTCGCTGGACATTTTGAGAAAAGCTTGTAGGTAACATGTCAATTAATATGGGTTGCTTTTGGTTTATTTATGTGTGATGTGATGATATTCAAATATCGAGCAAAATTATTAATATACACCGTTAATTTTTAAGTAGCTATATCTAAAAATGAAATGGGGATTTCAATCTCGAAAAAAAAATATCTGCTGTTCCATAGAAAAGTACATTACCTATCGACTTGACTATAATGTATGGACAGCTGATTTTTTTTCGCCATTCCGTGGTTGCCACCATAGTAAAAGTTCATTTTTAAATATACTTAAAAATTAAAGGTGTATAACATGAAAGAAGCCTACATAATTACTTTTTCATTTAACATTGTCGGGTTAATAAAAACTTAACTAACATTCCATGTATGCTGACGTGTTCTTGACCATCAGCCATTTTTGATGTCCCCACTGCTGGGGCACAGGCCTTCCTTATAGGTGGATAAAGAGGATGGGCCATAACCCACCACGCGAGCCCAATGCGGATTGGTGCGTGTTAACGACTGCAATTGCACCCGGGACCAACGGCTTAACCTGCCTTCCGAATAACGGTGAAGCTCGAGATAATAAGTTTTTGGTCACCCATCCCATGATAACTTGCTTAACCTCCACAATCACTGGGCCAGGCGCTAAACCACTGCTCCATTGAGCTCCGTGTTCGGAAAACTTTGTTTTCTCCATGATGTAGTATAATGGGGTATTTACATTGAGCGACTTGGCAGGCGACTTTAGTCAGCGCTTTTTATCGACAATCGCTTGTAAAATCTAATCGCAAATCTAATTTCAATGAGGTGGCAATTTGATTTTACAAGCGATTGTCGATAAAAAGGGCTAATTGACTAAAGTTGCCTGCCAAGTTGCTCCGTGTAAATACCTCGTAACTGATGTTGCTACCAAAAGCATCTATATTTTATGGTAAGAAATTAAACTTAAATAAAAACGAGCTAAATAGAAATACTAAGAATCATATCGCCATTCTTAATCCTGAAAAGTGGAGATTTTTTAGACTAGTGCCAAATCTATTACTATTACTATTTGTGCCAAATTAAAACAGTTATCTTTTAAAACAAAAATATTGTGTATACCTTACTTATTATTACCACATTATTACCAACATTCTAACCTTCAAAACAAAATTTAAAACTTTATTACAATTACATCCAGTTGGCGTTGGAGCTACGTTTTAATAACATCTGACGCATATCAATATGTCATCTTGCAAATTTATTACTTTGCTGTGCAAATAATGAGAACTTTTTCATTATTACAAAACAATCCCCTACATTGACTATAATATTATATAAAAATTTATTTGTCTGTTTGTAATAAAGAAGAGTTTCATATAAAGAAAGGAGATTTGATTTTGTTTTTTTTTTAATTCATTGAGGAAAATGTAGACGGCAGCACATACGATACTGCACCAATCCATGAGACCACTTGGCGCCATGTAAATTACCTATAAAGTTTACTTTGCTGATTCACCAGTATTCACAAACATTACAATGACCGCACAGTGGCCGCGCACGCATAGCGCCCCAACTGCCAATCACACGTAATACGTAAAACAAAATAACCAATCACAGTGCTCTATTTTAACGCAGTGTGTTTGCATAGGCAAGGGTCGTTTGACTTTTATAAATAAGAAATATAAAAAAAATAAAGATGAAGTGTGAAGTCGGTTATAGTTAATAACAAAATAAAAAGAAATATTTATTTAGTTGTGTTTGTCATGCTATCTTATAAAAGATGTGCATGTGTTTATATTGTTTAATTGTTCGCTTAACGACCGACGACTCGGCTTGTGATAATGTTAAAGTTTGCTCTGTTCGTAGCGTTTATAAGCAACGTCATTCTAGTAGTTTTAGCTACAGGTAATTTTTATTTATTATCAATTGATAAATAACTTATTTTATGTTAAATCATGTAGGGATTAGAATTAGCGGCTTACGGCGCGCCGCAGTGCGTTTGCAAGCAATATTACCTATTTTGTAGAATCTGGAATTTGTCAAGTTAATCCACTGCACGGATGTATGGTTTTGCGGTCAAATTATAGTCACAAGTCGTCAATTGTCTGCATTTATATCAGAGAGGAGGAGTTCGAGTTACTGTTCGAATAAACTAGTGCTTTTTATCGACAATCGCCAGTAAAATCTAATCGCCACCTCATTGAAATTAGGTTTGCGGTTAGATTTTACAAGCGATTGTCGATATAAAGCGCTAGTTGACGTAAATCAAACAGCAAGTGCCTGGAAATCGACACGTGTAAATCCCCCGCATCTTTATTTAAATATTTGATGTAGGTTCACTCAGTTATTTGAATTATTTTTTCAGAATCATCGGAAAGTGTCGAGTACTCTTCATCCGAAGAATCGAGTAAGTAACATTAATTATTCTACTAAAATATTAGTTAAATAAAACATTTCAAGTCAAAATAATCTGTAGATTCCAATGATGAAGCGTCAGTAACACCATCATTTTGTAATCGTTTTAACTTAAGGTACCTAGAGTTCTATAAATGAAGTCACATATTTTTACCAAAGAAATAGGGGTCGAAAAACTTATGCAAATTGAGTTAAATTACTATAGTAAATACTTATGTATCTGGACCGGAACCTTTGACCAGGACATAAAATATTTTATGTTTTAATCCAGGTTTATAAAATATCCAGCTGCTTAGGCGTGAAGAGTGTTATCTCTTCACGCACACACACCATTTATCAAGTAGGGATAATTAAATTATTATTTTCTTCTTCTACAACACATTAATCCAACTAACACTAAACTATCGTTCAATCTAAAAGTATTTATGATTTTAATTAGAAAAATGCACTTTAGTGTGTATTTACATGGGTTGACATGGCAGGCGATTTACTGGTCGATTTTAGTCAACTAACGTTTTTTATCGACTATCGCTTGTACAATCTTATCACCACATCATTGAAATTAGGTTACAAGCGATATAAAAAGTGCTGATTGACTAAAATTAACCAGCAGTGTAAAAAAGCCTACTAATTATTAAAAAAAAACTCTTTTATTAATGTAATTTTAGAGAAAATTTTCTCTGTAAATTATGATGGTACAAACGTAAATATTACACTATATACTAACACTGCGATATTATGGGTTACTCTATCTGGCAGAACCTTGATGCTCCGAAAATTATTTGGCATAACACACTTGGCATAATCTTCTGTCAACGAATATTTTAAAGGCATAAAAATTGTTTAATATAATTACTGTTTGGCCGAATGTTTATATGTCAGAATTTACAGTGGCATACTTTTCAGATGGCAGAATTTTATTTGGCATAAATACCTTTGGCAAAAAATTTATTCGCATAATTTCATTTGGCATAACGTTTATTTAGTCGACAATTATTTGGTATAATTTTCACACGGTATAGGTACTAGAATATGGCACAATTTCATTAAGAATAATGTCATTAGGCATATTGTAATTGCTAAAAAATTGCATATTAACCTTAAATTGAATTAAATATATGTATGTCTTAAAAAGTCAATATGTCGAGTTTTTGTAAATGTTGTGCTACAAAAGTCAACAACAGAACGAATCACTGCAAAACCGACATGCATGCTGCTTGCTTCCATGCATGCTTAAATGCTTGTTCGCATGCATGCATTATTTTTCCTAGCAACTGAGTATACCACTGAGTATATAACACTCGATACTGGCAAAAATTACTCCCTGAAGAGGAGTAGTTTGCCATAACCATGCCAAAATTGACTGCCGAATTGACAAAATCCTTTGCTTTTTTCTGAAAAAGTTACGTACTTAGTTGAACAACGACATAGCCGTCTTTTAGGTACTACTTTTTTTTCTTAAACCGCTCATTCGACCTCCATCTCAATGCTATACAGCTTCCTTGCGTAAAAAATACGCGATACTACCGAAGGGATTTGCTACATCTATGCGCGATACAAACTCCTTGTACAAAGAATACTCGACATACATACACTCCTTGTGCAAATAATCATGGTATAATAAAGTACAGTATGCAACTCTTGAATAAAACTGATTTAAATCGATGGCCATGAATCACCATGTCGATCAGGTGCATGAATGAATCATGAATCACTAATTGCATAATAAACTCTTCAACGATATTCATCGATTCAAGTTTACTTATATTATTTTTTATCCAGCATACTGTAAGGATTGTTTTGTTTTAATATTTATATATGACTGAATTCATTTTCAATGCAAATATGAATAACATCGAAGCAAGCATGCGAAAATGCGGCAAGTGGAGCGGGTGACGTACTGCCAAGAACAAATTGTGCGATACGTCAGCGAAATTATGAATATGTACGGCGGCATGGCAGAGCGCTTCACGTCACTATCAAATAGGTTGAAAGTAAATATTATCAAAAAATAAAAGGAACACATTTTTACCATTGAAAATGGTTATCAGATGCAAATCGCCTGAGACGTATTTTTGGCCATATCTCCGAGGATTTTGAGAGGATCGAGATGGAAATAGTACCAAAAGTTGAGGAATTTATCGAGACACGTATGAACGTTTGAGTTTTGAAAATCTACTGGGAATTTTTTTTTAATTTTTTCAAAATTCCAAAAATTCCGGGTTTTTTGGGGGGTGTTTGTTTACTAAATTGTAAATATTTCGGAAAAAAAACTGACTTAAGAAAAAATGAAAAAAAGGGTCCTAGGGTATTAGTTTAACTACCAAATGGCGAAATAATTTTGAAAATCGGTAAATAATTGTGACCTGTAGGTAATCCCTTTAGATTTGGAATTCTAGAAAAACGGGTGTTTCCGTAGATAAAAAGTTTTGCATGCTTGCATGTTAGGCAGCTATTACATGGTCATGCAAGCGTCAGTCAAATTCCATCAGTCATGAATTACGTTTGACTGATTTACTGATGGAAAGAAGAAATCACATCATGCAACCATCAGTCACTACATTACACGGTAGGTTAACCGTCAGTCACAGCCCGTGACTGTAGTTAAACTGACAGCAAAACCTAGCGTGTAATGGTTGCCTTAGGGGGGTCGGGCGGCCTGAGGCTCCCCGCTATAAAGAAAAACTTTAAATGCACCTACCAGTAGGTTAAGTAAGGTTAGTGTTTTGGAGCTCCACAATGCTTGTATGCATGCTGCATGCTTGCATGAAACATGCGTGTAAAAAATACAAAATTATTTTAGATATGAATTTTCAACGAAATATATGCCAAAAGCTGATTCTTACTTTAAACTGACTATAAACTGTCTGCGATATGATGGTTCTACTATTTAATTATTATGGATATGAAATGTATGCCAAAAGATGATTCTGGCTTACAAAATTATGCGTTTTAAGTGTATGATAAATGAGTGTATGCCAAATGATTTTCTGCGACATGAAGTTTATGCCGTTCGCTGTTATGCATAATGAAATTTTCATTATTATCATGCATAATAAAGTTCTGCCATAAAGGGTAGCCCCAATATTATACTTAAAATTCATACAAACGGTACCTACAGCGATATCTATCGACAGCAAGCAAAATGATCGTTTTATGAACATTTTGCTTATCATAATCATAAATTACACCATAATACTGTAAATCTTGCTTTAGTTTTATTCAGCAAAAAGCATATTTACTGTAAATTAAAATTAGCAATAAATTATAACGAATGTTTCATTTGTTTTAATTGTTAGTTCAGGTTGCACAAGGAGCAGAGCAAAGACATATGAATAAATATAACGAGAAACAATAGGAGAGTATATCATTACAATTATGAATGTATTCCTTTGACTAGCACAATTTAAACTAGCAGAGTATAACGATACCTAATGGATTAAAAATTAAGAGAGAGAAAATGTATTACAAATTTTGGTTAATCCAAAAATATACACTATACCAAACCTTTGCGACACGAAAGAAGAAGAAAGAAGACTTCATTTTGATTTTGAAAATAATTAGAACTGCATTAAACGATTTTAACCCACCAAATATGAAATGCGATTGAATTTTTATTTGCGATTTCGTTTAAAAAAGGTTGCTTATAATGATATTCTTTTTACTAACAGCATCATAGACAAAAGGAAGACCATGAAATTTAACATTTAGTTTTTTACTATTACATAATTGTATTATCTGTTTGCATCGAATCGTATGTGTTTTTAAAAAAATCGACGAATGCAGTTCCCTTCCTTTTTTAAAAAAAATGAAGTAGGTATTTTTTCAGCAAAATTTCCTATCTTGAATATTTTAGGTTCTTTTCTTTTCCTCTGTGTGGCAAAGTTTTGGATTAATTTTTGTATTAACTGGTGTTCATGATGCAGGCAATCTTTTACCTTTTGTTATTATTTCAGGTTCTGAAGAAGATTTCAGCGAAGCAGAAGCATACTCATCAAGCTCGACTCATGAAACGACAAGTAAGATACTCGCAAGTAGCAAATTCGAAACACAATAATTTAAATAAAAATAACATTGTGTCTACAAAATATATAAATAAATAAAATATTTTTTATCGCAGTACAAATAAACAAATTATCTGCTTATGTGGTCAAGTGGTTGGCCCGACCATATCAGACGCAAAAGTCCTGAGTTTGATTTCCAGAAGCGGGGTAAATTTGTAGGTACTCGTTACCAAGTTACCTCGGTTTTTCAAGTCCACCTGGCTAGCTACCATCACCTTACATAAGTCTGACGCCATCCCAATAGTTGGTGCGATTCTGATCTGTAGGCGTATTATGAGTTTACGCTTATTACACTCGATAGCGACTGTAGTTAACATTTTCTGAGACAACTTTTAGTTTAGTGTAGTTACCGTCAAAGGAGTTGTGTTGACAAAAGTCGCAAAACCACAGAAATTGAAAAAACTGAAAGCTATCTATAATAAGCAAAGTATAACGATACCTAATGGGTTAAAAAAATTAGAGAAAGAAATTGTATTACAAATATTGATAAATCTAAAAATATAATATTAAATCATTGTATAACCCGGTGTATATGGCGCAGGCAATCAATTTCCTTTTTGGTGTTATTTCAGGTTATGAAGAAGATGACAGCGAAGCAGAAGAATATTCATCAAGCTGTTCAACTCATGAAACGCCAAGTAAGATAATATCAAGTAACAAATTCACAACACAATAATTTAATAGGAATTAAGATAACATAAAAATAGCTCTCATTATGAAATATTGTTTATCGCAGTACGAATAAACAAACTGACTGCTTTTGTGGTCTAGTGTTTGGCCTCTAACCGTACCAAATGCAGAGGTCCCGGGTTTGATGCGATGCACTGAAGGGGGGTAAATTTGTAGGTACTCGTTACCAAGTTACCTCGGTTTTTCAAGTCCGCCTGGCTAGCTACCATCACCTTACATAAGTCTGACGCCATACCAATAGTTGGTGCGATTCTGATCTGTAGGCGTATTATGAGTTTACGCTTATTACACTCAATAGCAACTGCAGTTGACATTTGTAATACAAGTTTTAGTTTAGTGTAGTTACCGCCACAGGAGTTGTGCCAAATTGCTAACAAATTGCTTACACAGTCACTATAGAGTATACTGTGCGAGCCAAATAAGAATAATACTGTCAAGACGGCCATATTTGTTTGAGCGTGTAGGATGTGCAAGAAAAGGAACAAAGATCAAAATTGCCGTTTGACAGTACTATTCTTATTTGGCTCGTATAGTAGTAAACGCTACTGTGCAATCTCATAACACAGGCACTGCGTCAGTACACGCTACTATACACTACACCAGAGAAATTTGTATTTTGTAACATTTTTTTAAACTTTCAGTTTCCGAGTCCTGTAAGGGTGATCCTAATGCATTCTTAAGCAGCTGCGCCAATAACTGTCCTAATGAATGTTACTATCTAAATAAAACACAATATGCTTGTCCAGCTTACTGTGGAGTTGGTTGCCAGTGCAAAAAAGGATTTTACTTAGATAACAATACTGGAAAATGTGTTTATCCTGAACAGTGCAGTAAGTATATTTTAATACTTCTCCATGGTTGAGTGGCTTGTACACCGGTTTTAAAAGTATCGCCATCACTGAGGTCCCGTATTCGATACTTTTTTATTTAACTAATTAAAAAAATTTAGGTATTTTAAAATTTATATTATTATTTAATTAATCTAATATATAATTTACCTATTCTGGGAACCTAAAAACGTTTTAAAATGATGTGGTTAATATTAAATGAATTTAAACAACACCAGTAAAACCAGTGTAAAAAGAAACACATAAGAAATACCTAATCTCAACTAAAATCTGTTTTACAGCACCCGTATGTAAAATAAACGAAGAGTATTCGAATTGTTCCAATGGCCTATGCCGATTCCAAGATTGCACTCAATATGGGAACCCTATACCGTTTTGCCCCAGATTCGACATGACTAAATGTAAAGGGGGTTGTATCTGCAAAAACAAATACTTAAGAAATCCTCAAGGCCTCTGTGTTCCACAAGAAGAATGTCCATGTAAGTGCGGAGAAGGCAGGAATTTTATCAATGAAATAATATCCTAATTTTAAAACAAAACAAAAAACTTATAAACAGTTTTGTTATTTTAGTTAAAAACTATTTGTTTATAAAAAATAAAATACCTATGTGTTTATATTGCCTTTATAATCTTACGGTACTCGTCTTCAACTCTGTCGTCTCATTAATTCAATTAACTATTTCAGCATATTTATGCCTTAAAGCTAATCACGAAGTTTATTCCGATTGTACAAACGGAGGACGCTTTCCTCAAAATTGCTCACAAGTTGGCCTAACAATATACTGTCCCAAGATTGACCCAGCTGATTGCATAAAGGGGTGTATTTGTGAAAAGGGGTATTTGCGAGCAAAAGATGGCACATGCATACCTGAAAAAGAATGCCGTAAGTAGTTCTATCTTCGGACGTAAATTATCCCGTCTTCATCTCCCGAGATTTAATTTGTTACAAAGTAGTAGCTCTGCTATACGCTCGCACTATATCGCACGTCTTCAGCGCTATAGGAAGGAAAAAGAAAGCAATAGCTACCCCCTCTCTGCCTCCGACCAGCGCTGCCCGCCGCCGCGTCAACCTCATTCTTTGTTGCGCGCGCGCGCAAGCCGCACGTCGATCATCACAAAAATATTACTTTTTTGTTTAACTATAGTCTTAAAATCAGTGAAATTATAAACGTGAATTAATTCGTGAAAAACGGTAAAATACCGTCACTATGCAAGTGATACGAATGTTGAAGGTAGACTCACAATTTATCTTTTCTCTTAGTGATGAAAAGTATGCAAGTTATTCACAAAGGCAAACTGCCTTATAATTGCCTCGAGTCAATACGAGATATTGACCAATGGTACATTTTTCCCGAGCCAATACGTGATATTGGCCAGTGAATTTTTTTTCCCGAGTCAATACGAGATATTGACCAGTGATACTTTTATGCGTTAATACGAGATATTAACCATCATTTTACAATAAACTGCCGAATACTTGCCTTGAGTCGATACGACCTGCTTTTGTGAGTTAATGTCTTAATAACGAATCCTTCGTATATTATGATTGAACTCAACTTACAGGTAACTTTGTTTAATCATTATTAACCGCTTCATATTTTACAAAATATGAATAGATTTGCTGGTGTTAACTGCAAAATATTTGCTTTGAGTCAATACGACATACTTGCTATTATGAGATATTTTTTCCCGAGTCAATACGTGATATTGACCAGTGATAAGTACTATTATGAGCTAATACGAGATATTAGCCGTAATTTTATAAAACATATATACCTAGATTTGCTGACGTAAACTGCAGATTATTTACTTTAAGTCAATACGAGATACTTCTATGTGTTAATACGAGATATTAACCGTTATTTTACAAATATTAATAAGATATTTGCTATCAAAAATGAAGGCCTAATAATCTTTTTCGTGAAACATCAAAATTGTTGTCACTGATACAGGTATGTATGTACAAGTACTTTTAAATGTTTCGGTTTTCTCGAACAACATTATAAAACAAAATTCTGATTCCTTCTTATTTTTTCTTCGAGAAAAATCAACAATGATGTTGAACATCAAAATACACTCCCACAAGTGTTAAAGGTGCCCTTATGGTCAGTAAAATTAAAAAAAACATTACCGGCAAATTCATCTCCGATTCGTTGAAAATGAATCATGCTATTATCATGTATTATGCCACTACTGAAAATCGTTCGAACAGTGTCTTTAAAGACCGTCAGCGCGACGACACCTACTGCTCAGTTCTCTCTAAACTTGGGGTCTGCCACAACAACCACAACCATATCTTGGAACACAAGCAGTTGAGCCGAGGTGACGGACAACAATCAGCAGGGCCAGTTTAACGTGTTTCATCAGCCTTGCGGCACCTACCTGCAGCTTCCAGCTCCAAAGGCTACCCGTGATCACCACCGTTGGCACCGTCGCGCTACCGGATCAGAACAAAAGGTCTGTACCTTGTCTGTATTTTTAGCTGGTCAGCTAAAATACGTTCTCGATTCGAGTAAAAACTATCAAACGACCGTTATGTGCTTGAGGTTATTTTCCAATACTAATCCTAAGTATTCAGTTAGTTAAATTAAAAAATAAACAAATATATTTAATTTTCTTTACAATAGAAAATAGAACATGTGGGTACTTTCTGAACATTTTATGGAGGATGCTAGAACGACTTAACGACATGTGTCCTGATAATGTCATGGCACAACTATTAGTCCTTGAGAACGGTTGCTTTCACGCACAGCGCAAAAAGTATTGAAGACTAGCGGCCGCCAAGGAAATGTTTCTTGCTATCCCTCAGGAACAATATTTTCCTTTCGGGATTAATGGTACCGTATGTCTTTCTCTGTAACTCAGACAACGTGTATAAAAATTTCATGATGATCTGTTCAGTGGTTGAGACGTGAGGGTGTAACAAACAAACAAACAAAAGGACTTTTGCATTTTTAATATTAGTAAAGATGTTATTAAGTCAATAAACTTGCATAAATATGCGTATTAAGTCAAAACATTGGTCAGAAATTGGCTGAGGAAATTATTTTGGATACAAATACACATAACACCGATGCAAATAGTTCCCAATGCTCCCAAATATCTTCTTTTGTGCTTCTCGATACTGACCCCGAAGAGGTCCATTCAATTTTAATGAGTCTTAAATCTGAGAGCGCCCCGGGCTGGGATAACATATCTACTCACTTTCTTAAAATGGCTAATGAACTGGTTGTACCTGTAATTTCTCACCTGGCTAACTTGTGTTTCATGAAAGGTGTTTTTCCTGCTGCTCTAAAACAGGCAATTATAACCCCTGTGTACAAGAGTGGTGACAGAGCAGATGTCTCGAATTATAGGCCTATCTCAGTTCTTACTACTATTTCAAAGATATTAGAAAAATTAATAAATAAGAGACTAATAAATTACCTAGAGAAAATTAACTTATTATCTGAATCACAGTTTGGCTTCCGGCATGGAATCTCAACTGAAGATGCAGTTATCGCATTGACATCTCATATTGTTAAAGAAGTGGACAATGGCGATAAATGTATCACTGTGTTTCTAGACTTGAAAAAAGCCTTTGATACTGTCTCTGTCCCCATTCTGGTACACAAACTTGAAAATATTGGCATCAGAGGAACTCCTCTAGCAATGCTTACTGACTACCTAAGTGATCGTACGCAAGCAGTCAAAATTGGTCAATACATCAGTGAACAGTCCGTGGTCTCCTATGGAGTCCCACAAGGAAGCGTGTTGGGTCCAACACTTTTTTTTGTATACATTAACAACTTATGCAACATCAAAATTCAAAACGGTCAAGTCTACTCTTATGCAGACGATACGGCTATTGTTTTCACTGGACCAACATGGAACTCTGTACGCCAAACTGCAGAAAAAGGACTTGCCGAGATAGCTAGCTGGTTAAAAACACACCTCTTAACTTTGAATATAAGTAAAACTCATTATATTGCATTTGCTAAATATGATAATACGCAACCTGGACCCGATTTCCAATTAAAAATTCATAACTGTGATAATACTGTCGGTGATTGCCCATGTAATATCATTAAAAAAGTACAAAACATCAAATATCTTGGGGTGGTGATTGATCAGCGGCTGTCCTGGCATGCTCACCTGGAACTCATTATGACCAGAACGCGCAAAATGATATGGGCTTTTAAGAACTTGAGGCATGTTGCTGATAAAAACCTTTTAAAACAAATCTATATCTCGCTGGTGGAATCAATCATCGTTTATTGTATTCCGGTTTGGGGAGGTGCCACTAAAACTAAGTTTCTAGAACTAGAAAGAGTTCAGAGATCCCTTCTAAAAGTAATGCACTTTAAACCATACAGATTTCCAACATCTAGCTTGTACAGTCTCTGTGATCTTCTTTCGGTTAGACAACTATATATTCTTAACTCTGTTCTAAGATTACACAAAACCTTAAAATACGACCCCCAAAAACTAGCTAAGAGGCGTAACTTTGCTGTGGCTCCACTAGACAGAACTAATTCTGTCTTTGCTAGGAGACAATTCCGCCGCCAATCGGCTAACTTATATAATGCATTAAATAAAAAACTAGTAATTTATCCTATGAATAAAAGGGAATGCAAATCTTCAATTAAAGAGCTGTTACGAACAATGACTTATGACGAAACTTAGGCTTTGTTTGATTGTTAAATTTCCTAAGGTACCTGAAACTTGTGAGATTGAATGGTTCATTTTTGCTGACTGTAAAAATAGTAATTTAAGAACACAGACACACACACACACACACACACACACACACACACTCACACACACACACACTCACACACACACACGTTTTTACTTTGTATTCATTCATTTAATTTTCATTATTCTTTCCTTTTTTTTTTTTTGTTGTCATGCATTTTATTTAGTACTTATCCTGGAGAACTAATTGTGTACCATATTCGTTATGGAGGAGCGGGATTCCTAACACAAGTGCTCTGCACTTAACGGGCGATCCCATTATTCATTTTAAGTTTGTAATCTCCTGTTACTGAATAAATAATTTTGTATTTTTTTGTATTGTATAACTTCATGAGTTTTGGGTCTTATTCTTTGGCTTTTTCACAGCACTACACAGAATCATCATCTTTACTAGATTTTTAAACCAATAATTTAACCCATTAATTACAGGCTTCAATGCCCTATTAAGATGACACTTATGTCTGGGTATTTATTACCAAAATTTCTCAAATTTTCAAGTATTAGAAACTATAAAAACAATGATTCTAATATTTAAGTTCCTCATTAACTATCAAGAAAGTCCCAGCCAAACATGTAAATTCTTTGGCCTTGTATTGAATTTCTAAAATTAGTAGTATATTGACAAATAAGGACAAACAAAATATTTTTAGAAGAAGTTATTAAAATCAAATAAAATACATTTTAGTGACTTTATCAGATACTTGGGAACTATTACAGGAGTTTGTACTGCGGTAGCATTACTATTTTAACACTTAAAATTTTAATATTGGACAAGCTTAAGGCTTGTACATATTGAGCATTAATGTTTAACTATTTAAAATAATGAATATAATAATTACGTATTACATCGTACTATGTACCTTGTCAACTTTGTATTGTATGGTGGAAAAATAATATTTGTTTTCCTGATACGTTTAAATCAATATGATAAACGAATAGTTTTCAATACTTTCTCCATTGCTTTGACAATAAGAATGCGCAGCAGCCGGTCAAAGTGAGACAATATAAGATTTTACACAAACCAGGAATAATTGCTGCTCATTAATGACCTGGATCTGCTTTTGTTATAAAATTCTTCGCATGCCGTGCGTATACTAGCACCGATGGGCTGCTACCCGATGGGCGGCGCCTACCACTGCGGCTGTGCTGGATATAGCTGGGACGCGCACCACGCCGTCTGTCTTTAGGTGCCTACACTGAAGTTTTTGTTGTATATTAATAACACCACTGCCATTTCATAAATGAATCGAATTAGTGGTGTTCATTGCTTGCAATTAAATTAAATTGCTAAATTGCTCGCGAGAAATGGCAGTGTTATGATTAACAATAGGCGTAATAACGCCTCCCCAGCTTTATTTTTCCTTACTTATTTAAAAAAAAAAACTTATTTTATTGTACATGACAAAGCCAAATGACATAATAGCTATCACAGCCATGGTTTCTCAATGAAATAAAATAAAAAATAAAAGTTTTTTATTTCTGCAATTACACAATACATTAAATAAATTTATATTATTAAAGCTACCTAGTAAACATAATAATATACTTGTGACAGGCAACTCCATTCCCTCGTTGAAACCTTAATCAACTTGCTGTTAAAGAAATAGCGATGGTAATAGTCACAACAAACGTTAATTTATTTTTATGTGTTCGCAGAAAGAAACATCATCCTCGCTGTCAGTTTTCTCTGGCTGCATATTATGAGGCAAACGTTCCTTAGAAAACAAGTTTTTTCAGTCAAGCGTTAGAAGTGTCTATTGATACCTTGCCTCAGTATTTGAATAATACTGCAAGCAAATCTATATTTTTATTGGAAATAGTGCCAAGAAAGAATATCTTATTTTATATAAATTAATTATTTAATAGGGTTTCTAAATAACTGCTTTCTAAACGAATCCCAGTATACAATCATTGCTCAGATATCTCCTAATTATTTTAAATCCATATCAGCGGCAATGGTAACCTAAAAAAATTTTTTTTTAGATATGTTTGTTACACTACCGTTACATTACATTACCGTTAGATACCGTTGGATCTTACAATAGTTTAAGTTTACCTGTTGAACTTACTCCCAAATAACTTACATTTTGAACAATTAAGCACACATTGGTCACCTTGTTAGCCTTGGCTACAAGTGAATGAATACAGATCATGTACTTAATTCAATTAAGCAACTCAGTATAGTATTATATTATCTGAGGTAACACAGTAAGATTTGGCGAAATAATTTATTATTTAAAATTTAAATGACAGATGTTTAATCACATCTTCTGTAAGTCTCAACTTGTTGAACTTTCCATTCTTTGAGTTTTTATTTCTGAAATAAAATTATTTGTGTTTATTTATATAAATATCTTAAATATTATCGCCCTTATGAACTAATACAAACCCCAAAAAAAAAAAAATATCAATGCTGCCTCGTCACAAACATTCGGCCGATTGATAAAATTTATAATGGAGGAATGTTACACCGATTTTTTTTTTAAATCTCATTACCTGTTTATCATGTTGTGTAACATGTGGTTACATCGGCGCGGCGGCCAAGTTGCTGCCATTCGTGACGAAAAATTTGTTCACTTACTAGTCTGTGTGTCAAATTTTCTGTGGATGCTATTCGCAATCTGCTGTTTGGACTGGACAATCGACAATATTTGCGAGTTTCCAGGATTCGGGCTCTAATTTTGCAGAACCGACATTGTAATAAAACAATTTTTTATTATGTTGCAGTTGCAGTGCAGGAGCACTGACTTATTTTTATCTTATTTAACTAATCCTTATAATAATTTAATGTGTGTTCACTTAACCCTTGTTTATTTATATAAACAAACAAGGGTTCCTCTAATAACATTGATATCTTCTCTAAACATCCTACTTTGTAACAAATTAAATCTCGGGAGATGAAGACGGGATAATTTAATGATCAAACGAACTTACCCTAAGTGAAGTTCGATCTTAATTATCCCGTCTTCATCGAAGAGATTTAAAGTCCCAACCCTCCCTTGCTAGTTGTTTGTTTAACAACCGTATCCCTATAATAGATGGAGATATCAATGTATTTACTTACTACTCCAAACTGAATGAGGTTGACGCGGCGGCGGGCAGCGCTGGTCGGAGGCAGAGAGGGGGTAGCTATTGCTTTCTTTTTCCTTCCTATAGCGCTGAAGACGTGCGATATAGTGCGAGCGTATAGCAGAGCTACTACTTTGTAACAAATTAAATCTCTTCGATGAAGACGGGATAATTAAGATCGAACTTCACTTAGGGTAAGTTCGTTTGATCATTAAATAATCGCGCAAATAACATTGTCTGTAATAAATACAAAGAAGAAAAATGAATATACAAGATGAAAGATGATCTTTGTGGACGCAAAAAGCGTTTAGGCGAAAAACGTCAAAAGTGCAAAATGTCAAGCGATCGCAAAACGTCAAAAGCGCAAAAAGTCAAAACGTCCTAATTATGATTAATGTAATTATTTCAACATATTCTTCACTTAAGCGGAAGAATAAAACCAATTTGTTTATTTACGATTAAAAAGTTTGTTTTTGGAAATTTTTCATTTTAAACGATAATACAACAGAACCGAACAGTCTCACATACTGTCTTTTTTTAACACGTTTTTATTATAATTATCGTTTGTTTGTTTGTTTGTTTCTTCACAAACTTTGCGAACGACTTTATACTAGCTTTCCGATGAGCTAGAGACTTGAAACTTTGAACATAGGTCTGAACTGAAAGGCAATGCAATATTGTGGTGTATTGAGCTAATCTGATTATGGAGCCGGAAGAAGGCTTCAGGAACTCTATGATGATACCATACAACCCCATCATGTTTAGGCTCGTAAGAATCGTCTTGACGAGTACTCTAATGGGAGATGAGGTCTAGGGTCTGATCATAAAGCTGGAAGGCCATGCCATAGGAAATCTTTAATAAAACTACGCTACCCCATTGAGTTTGGGCTCGTTTGAATCATCTTTACGAGTAATTTGTTGGAAAACAGTATCAAGGGTTGGTTGATGGAGCCGGTATAATAAAACCATGCAACCCCATCGAGTTTGGGCTCGTTTGAATCGACTTGACGAGTTCTCTAATGGGAAATAGTGTCCAATGATCTGATGATGTAGCCGGAAGAAGGTCATAGGAACTCTAGAATAAAACCATGCAACCCTATCGAGTTTGGGCTCGATTGAATTTTCTTGTCGAGTACTTTGTTGGGAAATAGTTTCCAGGGTCTGATGATGGAGCCGGAACAAGGACACAGGAACTATTTAATAAAACCACGCTAACCGCATCGATTTTGGGCTCTTTTGAGTCGTCTTGACGAGTACTTTGTTGGGAAATAGTTTAAAGGGTCTGGTGATGGAGCCAGAAGAAGGCAACTGGAACTCTGTTATAAAACCATGCAACCCCATCGAGTTTAGGCTTGTTTGAATTGTCTTGACGAGTACTTTGTTGAGGAATAGTTTTCAGGGTCTGATGATGGAACCGGAAGAAGGACACAGAAACTCTTTAGTAAAACCACGCTATTTCATCGAGTTTGGCTTGTGTTCATCATCTTGATGAGTAATCTGTTGGGAAATAGTGTCCAGGGTCTGATCATGGAGCCGAACAAAGGCCACAGGCAGGCCCGCCGCTAGCTATCAGAGCGCCCACGTGCAAAAGCGATTTTGACGCGCACCGTCGCCGCTGTCGCGTTCTCTGGGCCGTGTGGCGATGCTATAGACAATATTTATAATTAACTAGCGGCCGCCCGCGATTTCAGTAGTTAAGACGTGAAGGCGTAACAAACAAACAAACAAACGAACTTTCGCATTTATAATATTAGTAAGGATTTAATAAAATTCGCCCCACGTTTTTAGGTTTAATAATTTCTGTAGATATAGGGTTATAAATTAATATTTACAAAAGAATTTATTTTTAACTTTTTAGTCAGTTTTACTAATCCGTTTTAATGTATTTTAGGCTCATTTTTATAATTTTTGTATCTCGTTAACTCGTATTGCAGCGAAATGCCCACCTAACGAGCACTACGAGAAATGCGTCTTTAGCTGTCCGCCGAGGACATGCGAATCCCTAGACAGAGCTTACGTCTGTCCGATCAGAAATGGGAGTGACCCTCCCTGTAAGCCTGGCTGCAAGTGTGATGATGGATACTATAGAAATGCCCAAGGAAAATGTGTCACTGAAGCCGAGTGCCGTAAGTTTCTGAAAATATAGGTACTATGACAAGAGCGTTGCTTAACCAGTTAGCAACGAAATTCGTGTGCGCGTGTAATAGACCCTGCACGAACTAAACATATGCTTTGACGGCCGGCGTGGCGTGCAAGCGATTTTAACCTTAAGGCTCTCCACTGCGTTAGGCCCTCCGCTGCCTTAAGCGGGATCCCGCCGCGGGTACACGGGGCAATATAGATTGCTGGTTTTTGACAGACAGATGCTTGCGCAGTGCATGCGTAAGCACTAATCTATGACGCCCCGCGCGCGTGTCCCGCTCAAGGCAGCGGACGGCCTTAAGCGGGATACGCGCGCGGGGCGACATAGATTAGAGCTTACTCATGCACTGCAAGCTGCAAGCATCTGTCCGTCAAAAACCAGCAATCTATACACCGTCATTTTGTAGTAGTTTTAATTAACTTAAGGGAGTGTTCTGCTAACGGAACTAAACATTTTTTCCAAAGAAACATGGGTCGAAAAACGACAAAAAAAATTGACTTTCCCATACTAATAAAATGTTTTAGCTGTCTACTTAGTATGGGAGACCCAAAATATTTTGTCGTTTTTCGACCCATGTTTCTTGGGCAAAAATGTTTATTTTCATTGGTACAACACACCCTTAAGTTAATTTAAACGACTACAAAATGACGGTGTATTCCCGCGCCGTGTACCCGCGCCGGGATCCCGCTTAACGCAGCGGAGTGCCTAAGATTGGTTAAGCGACGCTGTTGCCCATAGTACTTAGGTACTCTATGGATAGAAGGTTCAACAATCAGCACGTTTTAGTACTATTATGAATTCTGTGGTTCAACTAACATTCTTGAGTGTGTAAATCCTAACTATTAGCATCTTAAGTGAATTTACTGAAGTATTTAGTTTAGGTGCATCCTTTCTTAATTTTTCGAATAAAGATATTCGCAGAAGCATTCCTTCGCACTAACATATCGCTAATAGCGATTTTTCGTACGAACTTGCATTGCACAAAGATCTTTCCAACAAGCATTCATCGCACTCTTTTAGTTCAACCTTCAGTTAAACACTCAGCACTCTTTTATGATTGCGAGATAAATGCGAATTACTTCTGATAGTTAAAGACGTTATGAAGATCGATCACATCACAAACCAACGTCCTTACTGTATTTTATTATTATTTGAAAGTATGAAAGAAAAATTGTTTGTTTTGTTACAAAATAATAGACAAAAAATTAACATAATAATCAAAAAATATATAACTAGGAAAGAAATAGGCCTCTGCTTAGTATAAGCCGTAACGACGTGACGTGGTGACACCACTGCACTGGTTTTCTGCAGATGCCTGCAGGTGCAAGGCACTAGGCAAACTACTTATAAACACAAAAAAAAAACAATTGATAATTGCACCGGTTAGGTACGATCTTTTATGATAGTTGATATGGATGAAAGTCTCTGCCTATTGCCTATTATCATCATCGTCAGCATTTTTTTAAGTGTGCCCTGCTGGAATACAGATCTTCCTTATCACTCAATCAGTTAATCAGTTAGCAACAAAATTCGTGTGCACGTGTAATAGACCCTGCACAAACTAAACGTATGCTGTGACAGCGTGGCGTACAAGCGATTTTAACCATAAGTCTCTCCGCTGCGTTAAGCGGTACATACAGGGTAGTACATAGTAAACATTTGTACTTACAGGGAAAGGGAATACAGTGTGCCTGAACTAGGTTTGACCTGTGTTTCAAGCTAATAAATAACAATACATTCAGAGAAGTGTCATAGTTATAAATTAAAATATCACATATAGGTAGCGAAAAATCGTAGAACGTACTTGCTAACAAACATAATGTCAGCGTCATCAAAACTAGGTCAAAGTCAACTAAAGTTGACATTACATTTTTAGGGTTCCGTAGCCAAAATGGCAAAAAACGGAACCCTTATAGATTCGTCATGTCTGTCTGTCTGTCCATTTTATTCCGAAAGTATTAGGATTACACAGTTGAAACTTAGTAAGTAGATGTAATCTGTTAACCGCTTAACGATTTTAACACAAAAGTTAAAAAAAAATAACAATAAAGGGGTGCTCCCCATACATGGAACTGAAACTGAAAAAAAAAATTCCTTCATAACAATACGTGCGGGGTGTTTATAGATAGGTCTTTAAAAATAACATTGAGCTTCCTAAGACAATTTTTTTTAAAAGTCAACCGTTTGAAAGATAAACACTGCCAAAGTGGTAAAATGGGTGTCCCCCCCCCCTCTAACTTTTGAAATAAGAGAGTGAAAAATCTAAAAAAAAAATTTGCTATAAATCTTAATAAAAACTTTCAACCAAAATTAGTTTGAACGAGATATAGTAATTAGTTTTTGAGATATATCATATTTTCCAAAACCGCAAATATAACTTTGTCATTCATACCAACACTGTGAAAAACAAAGTTATTTTTACAGACGAAAAATTATAGTGGTATTAAATATAGTATGGTATAAGGTAACTACGGAACCCTATGGCGCGTGGCCCGGCACGCACTTGGCCGGTTTTTTATTATTTATCTATGGGGTTGATTTTCAAAATCACAAAATAATTGTTTGCTTATTTATTTTTAGACGTGCTCCAGCTAAGTTTAAAGTTGTAATTTCGATTTTATATTCTTTTTCCATACAAAAGTTGAACCCCATTTTCACCCCTTTAGGGGTTAAATCAAGTCCACCGTATTGGACTTCAAAATAAATGTTATTTTCGCAATCGTCATCCTAGAAAACCCTAATAACGACATCCATATCAATTTTTAACCCCATTTCACCCCCATTTCATCCCCATAGGTGTCAAAATACTAACAATAACGATATATGTTGCGTTAGATTTCCATCCATAAGCTTAAATAATAAATTTAGCTATTTTTACTTCGTAAATGAAGGATTTTCTTTACACAACTTCATCCCCCTTTTCACTCCTTCGGGAGAAGAATTTTCAAAAATGCTGAGACACGTGTATATCTAAGATCCTAGCTTCGAAACTGAGGGACTTTCATACTAACTTTGGACCCCCGTTTCACCCCCTTGGAGGGTGAGTTTTGAAAAATCCTTTCTTAGTGGGTGCACTAGACCTCATAAGGAACCTACGTGCCAAAAGACAATGCCCAGATTTGTATTGCGCCATGCCCCACCAGTTTTTTTTCAGTTACACAAATTAATTATATGTCAGTTGATAGGTTATTATTTGTACTCTTGAAATTATAAAACACGAACTATGCTAAAGCTCAGACTTTTAAGATATAAGGGTACAAACATACCATAACGAAAGCTTCTTATTTTACAATAACCCGATGTTCGATGTTCTATCCTTAAGTTTTTTGTATGGAAAGCATTTTTTTACATACCTAACTAGTTAAAAAATGCTGCAATTTAAAGTGTGACTTAAGAAAATTGATACCTACTTGTAAAAACTGATACATATTATTAAGATTCTTAGGTTACAAAGTCAATATTTTGAATTTAAAAAAAACGGGTTTCAATCAACGAACTATTCGTTGGTTTCAATCGATTAATTGGTAACCAGAGTACCCATTTGTTATTTTGGGCATAATTTATAACAAAATAAAACAAAATATGTATGATTATTTTTGTTTTATCCATCTCAACATTCAACAAAAAAAAGTATGAGGATTTTGTTGAATGTTCCCTTACTATGAGCTCTTATAGCAGGACTTATATTGAACTGCCTTACGTTTTCGTACTATGACCTCAAAGGTTAGTATGAAAGCAGACCTTAAGCAGTCCTGTTTAAGGCCTCCTTTTAACTGAACGGTTTCTTATTTGCTGATGGTAAGCCCCCAGATGTTTTGTTGATTGTGTAGGGTAAAACATGCGCTATGGACCCAGCATTATCTGAACATTTTAAGAACAATTTTTGTAAATAAAAAGTGTTAGACTTAGTCCATTAAAGTGTTTGTTGGCAACACTGATAGATAAGACTAATACTGGACGCCCGGAAACGGCATAGAACGCTAAAAAAAACTAATAAATGTTGACTTTTTATCCGCTGCTTTGTTTGAATTTATAATTTGTTTTTAGTATTAGTAATTTTATTAAATATTTTTCATAAATATTTCATAACTGTAACTTGTAAGAATCCTTGGAGCAGAAATGGGCATTCTCATTTGGAGTCTCTAGACCCAGCGGTTCGGACTGTGCGTTGATATGTCAGTCACCAATCAGTTTCTTCTTTTATATATTAAGAAGATTAATCTTTATCAACTAAAATACGCTAGTTGCCTCAAGCATTTTAATCACATTATTTTAACCGT
Source organism: Agriphila tristella (assembly GCA_928269145.1). Classification (NCBI taxonomy): domain Eukaryota; kingdom Metazoa; phylum Arthropoda; class Insecta; order Lepidoptera; family Crambidae; genus Agriphila; species Agriphila tristella. The sequence continues at coordinate 18,747,235 of OV743436.1, read as the reverse complement.
TTTTACTATTGCATTTAAATGAATATAATTGCCTTGAAAGTCGGCAAAAAATTGCATTAATATCCTAGTTATTGAGATATGTTAGGAAAAACTAAAAAAGCACACAAATTTCGTGTAGAATTTTACTTTAGTAATTTTTATGACGTATTTAAGTTGAAAGTTTTCACATTTTTTTTTAATTTATAGGTGATATTATTAGCTTTCAAACAGTATTTTTATTATAACTGTAAGACTTATAAATCCGGAGAAATTAATATTTTTCGGCAGGGTCATCTAAAATAAAAACCGCCTTCAAAAAACTTAAAACAAAAACAGCTTAAAAATTAAATACCTCTAAAAAGCAAGAAATAATATTCGAATCATTCGTTACACATATCAATATTAATAAAACACGTCTATTGAAGTCGGGTGGGGCTGGAGGACAACTTAATTTTTTTCTTAAAGCCCCACCCGACTTCATTAAACGTGTTTTATTAATATTGATATGTGTAACGAATGATTCGAATATTATTTCTTGCTTTTTAGAGGTATTTAATTTTTAAGCTGTTTTTGTTTTAAGTTTTTTGAAGGCGGTTTTTCTTTTTTTTTAAAAAGCTTTTTTATTTTCAACTTTTTAGTGGTAGGTATGTAAGCGCAGCGTGTAAATATTTTTTAACTTTATAAAATGGTAAAATGCCCAGAACTCAATTTCCAAATTTACGCTGTTTGTTTTTGAGGAGTTCCGTTGTGTCATCGTAGTCCAAGTCTAGTCCAGAACGTTGCATCGCAAACCATGATTTGGTTTGTTTTGGATTGCCATAAACTTACCAAAACCTAAATCACTTTACTTATACTATTTGATTTTGAAGAGTTCCTTTATGTATCTTCGAAGTTCGAAGTCCAATAACAATGAAATTAAATTGTGACCACTCTTGAAGTATACCCTTTCAAATAAAAAAAGAATCATCTAAATCGGTTCATAAACAAAGAAGTTATGTCCGAAATTCCATAAAAACTCGTGCGATGGCGAGCTAAATAATTGATATTTTTCAGGATTATGAAAAAACTACTGGCCAGATCTCTGTAAAAAAATTATGGGACCAGACACGAACTATGTTCTTTGAGTTAAAAAAAGAATTATACAAATCGGGTAATAACTGACGAAGCTATGTTAAAACATACATAAAAAAAAAAAAAACCGTCGACTTGAGAACCTCCTCCTTTTTTTGAAGTCGGTTAAAAAGTCAAATTTAAAATGGCGGCCATTCCAACAGGAGTGGGGATAGACCCCACCATGTGGGTGTTTTTGTCGATAAAATTAGGTGTATTTCACGCCTTTTCATTATCGCTAGTTCAAGACCAAAGGCACTGTATATGTTACGGCTAGGCTAAACCTAGTTTTAGCCGGCTAAAACACCTAATGTACAGAAAACGAAAAAAAAATTGTGTAATTTTGGATCTTGGTGCGTGATATTGTTAATTTTTTTTTTCATAAAAGCAAAGGTATGCAGAGGGGAGAGCGAAGTCTACTCAAATTGTACTAACGGCGGGTGTAGCGCTAAGCAGTGCTCGCAACTGGGATACAAAGTTCCGTGTGTAGATCCCAACTCGGACTCCTGTATAAAGGGATGTGCTTGCATAGACGGTTATGTGAGAAATGATAAAAGCAAATGTATACCTAGTAACCAATGCCGTAAGTAACTTTTTGGGTTAACAATGCGATTTTATGTGTGCAAATACTATCTTGGGATCTATCGAGATTTTGACCTCTGTCATAATATCCATTACTGAGTAACTAGGCAAATTGACATATTCCACAGTGTTGAACCTGTCAGTGGTTTCATCGCACCTGCTAGACATCCTACCACAGCAACAAATAAGCTGCTAACATTAGAGATAGATTAACATAGCTAGCAGGGCTACCTTTCATTTGGTTTTATCAATCTTCATAACACAATCAATGTATGTAAAAGTTGTTTTTTTATACAGCGTCTTGTGGTGGTGATCCTAATGCTGAACCAGGCTGTAGTATAAACTGTGGAAGACATTGCTCCAATTACATGGAAAAGCGTCCCATTTGTCCACTGAGACCTTGCTATATAAACGATTGCCAATGTAGACCAGACTATGTTTTTGATGACAATATTGGCAAATGTGTCTATCCAAAAGATTGCAGTAAGTTTATTATATACTAAATTTTTTTGAAATGCCGTAAAAACTTTCAAAATTTTGTACAGGTTTATCATCACAAATAATTTTGTAACACAGTGTAGTGGGTAGCTTTGGTTGAACCACCAAAATCTCCGACTCTCCATGCTTTACACAAACTACAGCTCTATGGAAGTCATTAATACCTGACAATGACAAATCACATTAATCCGAAGTATTGATTCATATATTTTCATCTACGAAAGTTCTATCCCTTATCAATATGGGTTGTAGATGTAGTCCAGAAAGTAAGGAAGTAAAATTATTTTTACTAAAAACACGTGGTTGTTGCACAGTCTGTCAAGAAAGCCATAAATTACTTTCTTTCTTTGTCATTAGTGTTAATGTATAAACAACACTTAATAACTTTTGTACTGCAACAACCCATATAATATTTCGATGGCAACAGCCACGTGTTTTTAGTAAAAGTAATTTTACATCCGTTTCATGGGTTTCGTTAATTATACTAACTTGTTTTATTAAAAGCCTATTCTCAACGTGTTGTAAAAGCTTATGTTGATTTGTTTTCATGTAAAGCTTTTGTTTGTTTAATTCTTTCTTTTTTCTTTAGCCCTATAGATTAATGTTGATGATGATAGAGTTTTCAACCGATTTGTATTTACAGCACCAGTATGTAAACAATATGAAATATTTTCTAACTGCACAAATGGAGGGTGTGATGCCAGGAATTGCTCTCAATTAGGGTATCCCATACCTTGCTGTAAAAAGGATGTTACTTGCAAGAATGGATGTATTTGTCAACCTGGATACCTGCGAGCCAACAACGGCACTTGTATCCCTTCTGACCAATGTCGTAAGTTTGCAATAAATTTTAAAATAGTAACGCGTGACCTTTTGTATGCAACTCGAGCAAATACTTTTCTATATTCACACTTTTTCTCTTATTTTCACCATACCAAAATATCGTAATCTCTTTACAATCTACTAGTACAAATTATTAAAAAACTTAAAAATATATTAAATAAAATGTTCATTAAAAGCCTATATTTATTTTAATTTTCAAGCAATTGTATGTAAAGAAAACGAAGTGTACTCTAATTGTACCAATGGTGGGTGTGGGGCCAAGAATTGCTCACAGCTGGGATATCCGCAGCCTTGTGTAGATTCCAACTCAGACTCCTGTGTGAAAGGATGTGCCTGCATAGACGGTTATGTGAGAAATGATAAAGGCAAATGTATACCTAGTAACCAATGCCGTAAGTAACTTTTTGGGTTAACAATGCGATTTTATGTGTGCAAATACTATCTTGGGATCTATCGAGATTTTGACCTCTGTCATAATATCCATTACTGAGTAACTAGGCAAATTGACATATTCCACAGTGTTGAACCTGTCAGTGGTTTCATCGCACCTGCTAGACATCCTACCACAGCAACAAATAAGCTGCTAACATTAGAGATAGATTAACATAGCTAGCAGGGCTACCTTTCATTTAGTTTTATCAATCTTCATAACACAATCAATGTATGTAAAAGTTGTTTTTTTATACAGCGTCTTGTGGTGGTGATCCTAATGCTGAACCAGGCTGTAGTATAAACTGTGGAAGACATTGCTCCAATTACATGGAAAAGCGTCCCATTTGTCCACTGAGACCTTGCTATATAAACGATTGCCAATGTAGACCAGACTATGTTTTTGATGACAATATTGGCAAATGTGTCTATCCAAAAGATTGCAGTAAGTTTATTATATACTAAATTTTTTTGAAATGCCGTAAAAACTTTCAAAATTTTGTACAGGTTTATCATCACAAATAATTTTGTAACACAGTGTAGTGGGTAGCTTTGGTTGAACCACCAAAATCTCCGACTCTCCATGCTTTACACAAACTACAGCTCTATGGAAGTCATTAATACCTGACAATGACAAATCACATTAATCCGAAGTATTGATTCATATATTTTCATCTACGAAAGTTCTATCCCTTATCAATATGGGTTGTAGATGTAGTCCAGAAAGTAAGGAAGTAAAATTATTTTTACTAAAAACACGTGGTTGTTGCACAGTCTGTCAAGAAAGCCATAAATTACTTTCTTTCTTTGTCATTAGTGTTAATGTATAAACAACACTTAATAACTTTTGTACTGCAACAACCCATATAATATTTCGATGGCAACAGCCACGTGTTTTTAGTAAAAGTAATTTTACATCCGTTTCATGGGTTTCGTTAATTATACTAACTTGTTTTATTAAAAGCCTATTCTCAACGTGTTGTAAAAGCTTATGTTGATTTGTTTTCATGTACCTAAAGCTTTTGTTTGTTTAATTCTTTCTTTTTTCTTTAGCCCTATAGATTAATGTTGATGATGATAGAGTTTTCAACCGATTTGTATTTACAGCACCAGTATGTAAACAATATGAAATATTTTCTAACTGCACAAACGGAGGGTGTGATGCCAGGAATTGCTCTCAATTAGGGTATCCCATACCTTGCTGTAAAAAGGATGTTACTTGCAAGAATGGATGTATTTGTCAACCTGGATACCTGCGAGCCGACAACGGCACTTGTATCCCTTCTGACCAATGCCGTAAGTTTGTGATAAATTTAAAAAAGTAACGCGCGACCTTTTGTATGCAACTCAGGCAAATACTCTTCTACATTCTCACTTTTTCTCTTATTTTCATTCCAAAATATGGTAATCTCTTTACAATCTACTAATACAAATTATTTAAAAACATTAAAATATGGCAATCAAATAAAATTTTCATTAAAAGCCTATATTTATTTTAATTTTCAAGCAATTGTATGTAAAGAAAACGAAGTGTACTCTAATTGTACCAATGGTGGGTGTGGGGCCAAGAATTGCTCACAGCTGGGATATCCGCAGCCTTGTGTAGATTCCAACTCAGACTCCTGTGTGAAAGGATGCGCCTGCATTAATGGATACGTTAGAGACAAAAACGGCAAATGCATACCAAGTGATCAATGCCGTAAGTAAATTTTCCGTTATATTCCGATTGTATTATAAATAATGTGAAACATCTTGGACTTACAATAAGAAGGTTTTTTTCCAACAAGGATTTCTTCTAAAAGAATAGTAGATTATACGACAAGTGAATAAAAAGGGAATTACGCTCGGGATTCAACTCTAGAATCCTTCGCTACTCTCGGGATCCAAAGGCCCGAGATGAAATTTTTTATTCACGAGTTGTGTACTCTACTTTTTACCATTGACTGCGAGAAAAAAAATAGGTAAGTACCTACCTAGCAGTATTTTATACTTAGTATTTATAGATGATGATGGGTGGGAGGATGGGCCATAACCCACCACGCGGGCCCAATGCGGATTGATGGGTGTTAACAACTGCAAATGCAGCCGGGACCAACGGCTTAACGTGCCTTCCGAGGCACGGAAGAGCTCGAGATAATACATTTTTGGTCACCCATCCCATGACCGACCCATGCGATCCATGCGTGAAATTAGAAGTTTTCCAATGACATAAAACAACCACGCTAAGAAAGAGATTACATGATCAGTCTGGCATCAGTCCATTTCATCAGTCTGTATATAGACTTTGTATTTTTGCAGACTGAATTTCGTACCGTACCAGACTGATGGAATGGACTGATGCAAGACTGAATATTCAATCTCTCTCAAAACCCAAAGATAAGACACTATAAAGAACCTAATTAAATTTGGCGGGATTTTTTTTCTTTAATTTTATTGTGCAACTATGGCTCTATGGAATAGCTCCATAGCAGCCAGTAGGTATAGGTACTTTTTTGTACTAATTCATGATGCGGGCTTGTTCCAAATTCAAATTATTTTTATTCACTCGGTGAATAAAATCGCTTATTATTCACTCTTTTCGTTGAATTAAACGTACTTTTTAGAGTGGCGATGGTAAAAAAGATTTTATTAAGATGAATAAATAATGAAAAAATATTAGAAAAAATCGACTCACCCGTAGCAACTCAGACGGGATCCCGTCTGTTTTTCTAACATTTTTTCATTATTTATTCATCTTAATATAAAAATAGCATTGTGAATGCAAAAATCTAAAAGTTCAAAAGATTTTACTCAAAAATGCTTGTAATATGGCTATTATTTTGACATCCTTCTTTGAACAAAGTCGAGGTTGCCGCGCTCCTCCAATGGAGACGCAACAAAGTTGTATGGGATTTCATTATTGTCGAGTTTTAGCCACCAGCAATTTCCTTTGAGAATCCATTATTGTCGAGTTTTGTTTCAAACATAGTTGGTGAAAAAAGTACATTGTACAACCCGCGCAGATAAAAATGGGATTACACTCGTTGTGGTAAGCGCCGTGAGCATAAAAATGTCAAAAACGTGAAAAATGTCAAAAATTACAAAAAAGTAAAAAATGATAAAAATGTCCAAAACGACAAAAATGACAAAAATATCAAAAATGTCAAAAATACCAAAAATTTCATAAATGTCAAAAATGATCATTTTGGTAATTTTGGTCATTTTTGGCATTTTTACTTTTTTGGCATTTTTGAGTAAAGCACTATACAAGATTTGGTCCACAATGACTGCACTGCTGGCCACGCTATGATGGCCTCAAGCTGAGCTTAACTACGCTCTCGGCCTTCAAGCTTGGTCATCATTGCAATGGTAATTTTGGGTCTTGGTGCGTGATATTGTTAATTTTTTTTTCATTAAAGCAAAGGTATGCAGAGGGGAGAACGAAGTCTACTCAAATTGTACTAACGGCGGGTGTGGCGCTAAGCAGTGCTCGCAACTGGGATACAAAGTTCCGTGTGTAGATCCCAACTCGGACTCCTGTATAAAGGGATGTGCTTGCATAGACGGTTATGTGAGAAATGATAAAGGCAAATGTATACCTAGTAACCAATGCCGTAAGTAACTTTTTGGGTTAACAATGCGATTTTATGTGTGCAAATACTATCTTGGGATCTATCGAGATTTTGACCTCTGTCATAATATCCATTACTGAGTAACTAGGCAAATTGACATATTCCACAGTGTTGAACCTGTCAGTGGTTTCATCGCACCTGCTAGACATCCTACCACAGCAACAAATAAGCTGCTAACATTAGAGATAGATTAACATAGCTAGCAGTCTATCAATCTTCATAACACAATCAATGTATGAAAAAGTTGTTTTTTTATACAGCGTCTTGTGGTGGTGATCCTAATGCTGAACCAGGCTGTAGTATAAACTGTGGAAGACATTGCTCCAATTACATGGAAAAGCGTCCCATTTGTCCACTGAGACCTTGCTATATAAACGATTGCCAATGTAGACCAGACTATGTTTTTGATGACAATATTGGCAAATGTGTCTATCCAAAAGATTGCAGTAAGTTTATTATATACTAAATTTTTTTGAAATGCCGTAAAAACTTTCAAAATTTTGTACAGGTTTATCATCACAAATAATTTTGTAACACAGTGTAGTGGGTAGCTTCGGTTGAACTACCAAAATCTCCGACTCTCCATGCTTTACACAGACTACAGCTCTCTGGAAGTCATTAATACCTGACAATGACAAATCACATTAATCCGAAGTATTGATCCATATATTTTCATCTACGAAAGTTCTATCCCTTATCAATATGGGTTGTAGATGTAGTCCAGAAAGTAAGGAAGTAAAATTATTTTTACTAAAAACACGTGGTTGTTGCACAGTCTGTCAAGAAAGCCATAAATTACTTTCTTTCTTTGTCATTAGTGTTAATGTATAAACAACACTTAATAACTTTTGTACTGCAACAACCCATATAATATTTCGATGGAAACAGCCACGTGTTTTTAGTAAAAGTAATTTTACATCCGTTTCATGGGTTTCGTTAATTATAGTAACTTGTTTTATTAAAAGCCTATTCTCAACGTGTTGTAAAAGCTTATGTGGATTTGTTTTCATGTAAAGCTTTTGTTTGTTGAATTCTTTCTTTTTTCTTTAGCCTTATAGATTAATGTTGATGATGATAGAGTTTTCAACCGATTTGTATTTACAGCACCAGTATGTAAACAATATGAAATATTTTCTAACTGCACAAACGGAGGGTGTGATGCCAGGAATTGCTCTCAATTAGGGTATCCCATACCTTGCTGTAAAAAGGATGTTACTTGCAAGAATGGATGTATTTGTCAACCTGGATACCTGCGAGCCGACAACGGCACTTGTATCCCTTCTGACCAATGTCGTAAGTTTGCAATAAATTTTAAAATAGTAACGCGTGACCTTTTGTATGCAACTCGAGCAAATACTTCTCTATATTCACACTTTTTCTCTTATTTTCACCATACCAAAATATCGTAATCTCTTTACAATCTACTAGTACAAATTATTAAAAAACATAAAAATATATTAAATAAAATGTTCATTAAAAGCCTATATTTATTTTAATTTTCAAGCAATCGTATGTAAAGAGAACGAAGTGTACTCTAATTGTACCAACGGTGGGTGTGGGGCCAAGAATTGCTCACAGCTGGGATATCCGCAGCCTTGTGTAGATTCCAACTCAGACTCCTGTGTGAAAGGATGCGCCTGTATTAATGGATACGTTACAGACAAAAACGGCAAATGCATACCAAGTGATCAGTGCCGTAAGTAAATTTTCCGTTACATTCTGATTGTATCATAAATAATGAGAAACATCTTGGACTAACAATAAGAAGATTTTTTCCAACAAGGATTTCTTCTAAAACAAAAGATTTTTATTATGTAAAGCTTATACTTAGCCAATCTCCTTCAGGCAGAAAAAGTCTTTGATATTTTCCTTGATTAATTGGCTGGAAGACTGTGGTTGAAAAGCAGGAGTTCTTGTTAAATTCGTCGTCCTGTTTCTAATCTCCCTAAATTAAAAACTCATCATGAGATAATAAGAATGACAACTTCCGGTTTTATAAGGTGCTTTTTCATTTATAGCGTCTTGTGGTGGTGACCCCAACGCACAACCTGGCTGCGGTATAAACTGCGGAAGGCATTGCTCTAATTACAAGAACAAGCACCCGATCTGTCCACGTATAGCCTGCATTATAAACAGATGCGATTGTAGACCAAAGTTTGTCTACGATGACAATCTTAAAAAGTGTGTTTCGCCCAAAGACTGCAGTAAGTTTATTGATTCTTTCTTTAATTGTATTTTTTCATCTGATGCAAAGAAGAAATTGATTCAGCTCCTCCTTTTTGTGTTAACAGCACCAACGTGTAAAGAAAACGAAGTATTTTCTAACTGCACAAATGGAGGATGTGCACCCACAAAATGCTCTCAATTAGGATTCCCAGTTGCGTGTCCAAGGTTGAACCCAGCTTATTGCAAAAAAGGCTGTGTTTGTGAGTCAGGGTATGTGCGAGCAGAGAATGGAACATGTATACCTTCTAACCAATGTCGTGAGTATATAATAATGGTATCTTAATATCATTCTCAAACCTTGTATTGTGGTCTAAAACCACATCGAGAATACAAATAAACACAATGATACAGTTCCATAAGTCTTATGGAGCTACATTATTATTGCATGAGATTAATCATTTACGATTTCCAGTCAGCTCAGTGTTGATTTTAGTGTTCCGTAGCCGAAAGAGCCAAACAGAGACCTATTGTGGTATCTAACTCATGTGTCCATGACATAGAATGTATTTTTTATTAAAAAAATATTAGAAAACAAAAGCATGAAAAACCGCCAAGTTCAGATATTTTTCTAAAAATCTGTTTTAAAGTACTTGTAGTGTTAATGTTTATTTTTCACGTTTTTTTTTTAATCTAGCATCATGTGGAGGCGACAATAATGCGATTCCCGGCTGTGGCAGTTATTGTGGCAGAAGATGCACCGACATAGGCAAAAATGGCACAACAGTCTGTCCACGATTCTGTATATTTAATAGATGTGCTTGCAAACCTAACTACTGGTATGATACTAACACAAAAAAATGTGTAAAAGCTAGCCAGTGCAGTGAGTATTTGTAAAATTTTGTTTTAAATTTTTATCCGTATGTTCTCACAGAGATTTATAAATAAGACAAAACGTACGTTATGAAACTATTATTATAAAAACAACCAAATTTTATTAAATTAATAGACAAGATTTATATTTAGTAAATCCTGTCTTGTTGATAGTTTGAATAAAAACCCACAAGAAGACTATTAAATAAAAATGGCATCTTCTTAATTTTAGCACGGACTTGCAAAGAGAACGAGGAATTTTCTAGCTGCTCAAACGGTCTCTGCCGCGTGCAAGACTGCAAGGACAAAGGAAAGACCAGGCCTTGCCCGCCCATGGCTTCAGGGTCCTGTATACCAGGATGTGTGTGTCCAGAGAAATATCTAAGAAAGAATGGCGAATGCGTTCCGGAAGATCAATGTGACTGTGAGTTAGTTATAAATAATACTTAGACTTTAATATTTAGACAGACCAAGAACACTGTCCATGTAAGAATAAATGAAATGAAATGAAATTTATTTATTTTGCATATGAACAAGGTACACTGTAGATATTCGTAATAATATAATTCCTCTCATTCAGCTATTAACAAACAGCACGCAAAATTGTTGAGTCAGAATAATGATGTCACAATCCAACTTAATAAGAGAATTTAGCAAATTAATTATCAAATCAATAGAAAAGTCAAAGAATAGAAGTATCAAACATTTTTCCATCAATAAATCATAAAATATATAATGTCAATCAAATACAATTAAAATTAAATTAAAAATACAAAATGTCGCAAAATGATAAATGTCAAGAATCAAGATAACGATATACCAACAATTAATTATCTATGTTTATCTATGTTTTATGTTTTTATAATAAAATAACTGTCCACGCAAAGGAATAAGAAGGCGGTCGCACCGCTGCTAGCAATTTATTTTCACTAATAGGACTACTTTGCAAAAGATGAAGAAAAACTAACATTGAATAAAACACTTTTTACGAATACTAGTGCTCTTTTTACCTATAAGGTTTTTAATGTTTATATATATTTTTTTGCTTTACCAACGTTTCGGCACCTTTGCAGCTGCGGTTGTAACGCACTAGTGATAAGACCTGACAAAAAAACTTTTAATGTATCGACGCTACTAGTATCCGTAAAAGGTATTAATATCAACGTTCACGCGCGTAAATCTCCCGAAAAAAGGAAACTAGGTAATATTAAATTTTCTTCATTTAAGCACCGACATGCAAAGGAAACGAGGAATTTTCCAGCTGCTCAAACGGTCTCTGCCGCGTACAAGACTGCAAGGACAAAGGAAAGACCAGACCTTGCCCGCCCATGGTCCCAGGATCCTGTATACCGGGATGTGTGTGTCCGGAGAAATATCTAAGAAAGAACGGTGAATGTGTGCCGGAAGATCAATGTGACTGTGAGTTAGTCATTAATTGACCGAGCGAGCACGAAGTGCGAGCAAAGCGTCTCTGCTTCAGCTTGGGCAAAAATTCTTTCGTATATCTGCATGTTCTCTTCTACAGGTCGCATTTCTCAACCGATTCTCTTAAAATTTTGTGAGCAGGTTCGAAAATTATATAGATTTTTTTTGTCGAGCCAGATTTTTTTAAATTTTCAAAATGGTGGAGATATGTAAAAAAACAGGTTTTACGGCTTTCCAGCGCTGTCTGTTCTCCTCTACAAGTCACATTTCTCAACCGATTCTCGTGAAATTTTGTGAGTAGGTTTGAAAATAATATAGAATTTTTTGTCACGCCAATTTTCGTTTTTTTTCAAAATGGCGGAGATATGTAAAAAAACATATTGCAGTCCAGCTTCCCGGCTCTGTCTTTTCTTCTCTACAGGTCGCATTTCTCAACCGAATTTCGTGAAATTTTGTGGGCAGGTTCGAAAATCATATAGATTTTTTAAAATTGAGTCAGTTTTTCCAAATTTTTCGTAATGGCGGAGATATGTAAGAAAAATGTATTTTAATCCGGATTTTTGGCGCTGGATGTTCTCCTCTGCAGGTCGCATTTCTCAACCGATTCTCGTGAAATTTTGTGAGCAGGTTTGAAAATAATATGGAATTTTTTGGTCACGCCAGTTTTTTAAAATTTTTCATAATGACGGAGAAATGTAAAAAAAAACATATTTCAATCCGAATTTCCAGCTGTCCATTTTCCTCTACAGGTCGCATTTCTCAACAGATTCTCGTGAAATTTTGTGAGCAGGTTTGATAATTATATAGTTTTTCTTTTATTAAGCCAGTTTTTCTAAATTTACCAAAAATCACCATTTCGAAAAATTTTTAAAATTAGAAGCTCCATCTAGCTGCGTACATACCTATCAAATAATACCAAACAGCACGTACCTACTACGTGCTTCGAAAAGCTCGTGAACAGTGTGAGAAAAAGGGGTGGCGTCATCTTTAAGATAATTTTTTAAACAACATACAATTTGAGCTACTTTTTAACGCGAGGTCTACAGCTCACGGAGCCGCTAGTAATAGGTAGCCTTAAATATTTCGACAGACCAAAAACACTGTCCATGTAAGAATCTATACATATGAAACTCTAACTTGATTGATTGATTCATTCATTCATTGTTGAGATAAGCGTGTAGCCCTAACGGCTGAAGGTAAAGACACCATTTTTGGAGGGTAGATACCTCTCATGATGTAGATGAGCACTAAGAAAGGATTTTAGAAAATTCTCGTCATACAGGGTGCTACGGGTTGTTTATATTTGTATGAGAATTTGTATAGGGTTGAAGTAGAGACACCATTTTTGGAGGGTAGATACCTTTGATGGTGTAGGTGAGCACTAAGAAAGTATTTTAGAAAATTCCCGTTTTACAGGGTGCTATAGGTTGTTTAAGTTTGTGTGAGAATTTGTATAGTTTAATGGTGTAGGTGAGCACTAAGAAAGCGTTTTGTAAAATTCCCATTATACAGGGTGTTCCAGTTTGAATAGGGATTTGTATAGGGCTGAAGGTAGAGACACAATTTTGGAGGGTATACTTTTCATGGCGTAGGTGAGCACTAAGAAAGCATTTAGGAAAATTCCCGTTGTACAGGGTGCTACAGGGTGTTCCAGTTTGTATGGGGATTTGTATGGGGCTGAACCATTTTTGCTGGTAAAGATACCATTGTAGGAAATGAAGTATGGTATGGTATGGTATGGAGAGAGGTAGCCACTAGTAGGAAGGCCAAAGTGGAAGATCTTCCTCCGGGCTGGGTGGTATTTGCCCGGGGACCTCGCTCCAACCGATGATGGTTGGCAGTTGTATATATGCTGCTTCGCTGAGAAAACTTCGTCAGCGAGATGTAGGTTGCTCCATATATTTTCCATACTACGAGTTGCTGTTCCTTACTAATCTTTGTGTTTATACGACACTAGCGCCATCTAGTCACATGGTGATGAATCTTGTTGCAACCATGTGTGGTATGTGCGGCGGTACGGTAGATGCCGCTACACCATTTTTGGAGGGTAGATTCCTTTCATTGTGTAGTTAAGCACTAAGACAGGGTTTTGGAAAATTCCTGTTATACAGGGTGCTACAGAGTGTTCCAGTTTGTACATGATTTTTTTTTATGGGAAAACCTAAATGTGTGAAATAAGGTTTACTGATAAATACCTAGGTATATTGGTAATCCGTGACTTTCAAAATAAATGCACAACTATCTTAATCACGCGAACGAAGTCGCGGGCAAAAGCTAGTAATAAAATAATTGTTCACGCAAACGAAGTAGAAGGCGGTCGCACCGCTGCTAGCAATTTATTATCACTAATAGGAATACTTTGCAAAAAATTAAGAAAAACTAACATTGAATTAAACACTTTTTACGGATACTAGTGCTTTTTTTAACTGTAAGGTTTTAATGTTTATTTTTTTTGCGGTACCAACGTTTCAGCACCTTTGCAGCTGCGGTGGTAACGCACTGGAGATAAAACCTGACAAAAAACTTTTAATGTATCGACGCTACTAGTATCTGTATAAAGGTATTAATAACAACATTAGTAGGCGCGTAAATCTCGCGAAAAAAGGAAACTAGGTAATATTTAATTTTCTTAATTTAAGCACCGACATGCAAAGGAAACGAAGAATTTTCCAGCTGCTCAAACGGTCTCTGCCGCGTACAAGACTGCAAGGACAAAGGAAAGACCAGGCCTTGCCCGCCCATGGTCCCAGGGTCCTGTATACCAGGATGTGTGTGTCCAGAGAAATATCTAAGAAAGAATGGCGAATGCGTTCCGGAAGATCAATGTGACTGTGAGTTAGTTATAAATAATACTTAGACTTTAATATTTAGACAGACCAAGAACACTGTCCATGTAAGAATAATAAAATAACTGTCCACGCAAAGGAATAAGAAGACGGTCGCACCGCTGCTAGCAACTTATTATTACTAATAGGAATACTTTGCAAAAACTGAAGAAAAACTAACATTGAATAAAACACTTTTTACGGATACTAGTGCTCTTTTTAACTAAAGGTTTTTTAATGTTTTTTTTTTACCAACGTTTCGGCACCTTTGCAGCTGCGGTGGTAACGTACTAGTGATAAGACCTGACAAAAAAACTTTTAATGTATCGACGCTACTAGTATCCTTAAAAAGGTATTAATATCAACGTTCACGCGCGTAAATCTCCTGAAAAAAGGAAACTAGTTAATATTATATTTTCTTCATTTAAGCACCGACATGCAAAGGAAACGAGGAATTTTCCAGCTGCTCAAACGGTCTCTGCCGCGTACAAGACTGCAAGGACAAAGGAAAGACCAGACCTTGCCCGCCCATGGTCCAAGGGTCCTGTATACCGGGATGTGTGTGTCCGGAGAAATATCTAAGAAAGAACGGCGAATGTGTGCCGGAAGATCAATGTGACTGTGAGTTAGTCATTAATAAATAGGTAGCCTTAAATATTTCGTCAGACCAAAAACACTGTCCATGTAAGAATCCATACATATAAAACTCTAAATTGATTGATTCATTCATTGATTCATTCATTCATTCATTGTTGGGATAAGCCTGGAGCCCTAACGGCTGAAGGTAGAGACACCATTTTTGGAGGGTAGATACCTCTCATGATGTAGATGAGCACTAAGAAAGGATTTTATAAAATTCCCGTTATACATGGTGCTACAGGTTGTTTAAGTTTGTATGAGAATCGGTCGCACCGCTGCTAGCAATTTATTATCACTAATAGGAATACTTTGCAAAAAATTAAAAAAAACTAACATTGAATAAAACACTTTTTACGGATACTAGTGCTTTTTTTAACTGTAAGGTTTTAATGTTTTTTTGTTTTTTGCTTTACCAACGTTTCGGCACCTTTGCAGCTGCGGTGGTAACGCACTAGAGATAAAACCTGACAAAAATCTTTTAATGTATCGACGCTACTAGTATCCGTAAAAAGGTATTAATATCGACGCATAGCACGCGCGTAAATCTCGCAAAAAAAGTAAACTAGGTAATTTTTAATTCTCTTCATTTAAGCACCGACATGCAAAGGAAACGAGGAATTTTCCAGCTGCTCAAACGGTCTCTGCCGCGTACAAGACTGCAAGGACAAAGGAAAGACCAGGCCTTGCCCACCCATGGCCCCAGGGTCCTGTATACCTGGATGTGTGTGTTCAGAGAAACATCTAAGAAAGAATGGCGAATGTGTGCCGGAAGATCAATGTGACTGTGAGTTAGTTAGACATAAATAATAGTTAGACTTACATATTTAGACAGACCAAGAACACTGTCCATGTAAGAATAATAAAATAACTGTCCACGCAAACGAAGTAGAAGGCGGTCACACCGCTGCTAGCAATTTATTATCACTAAGAGGAATACTTTGCATAAATGAAGAAAAACTAACATTGAATAAAACACTTTCTACACGCCTAAAAAGGAGTGTATGTATACCTATGTGTTCAGGGTTCATATATGTTTGTGGTTATATGAGTTTCTTTATTCCACCATCCTTACTAATATTATGAATAAATGCGAAATCCCGTTTGTTTTTTTTGTTTTTTTTTTACTACCTCTGCCTCTCGGTCAAAGCCTGTTTTTTTGTGTGTTTGTTTGTTTGTTTGTTTCTCCACAAAGTTTGAGAACGATTCTATACTAGCTTCCCGATGAGCTAGAGACTTGAAACTTTGAACATAGGTCAGAACTGGAAGGCAATGCGATATTATGGTGTCATCGAGCTGATCTGATGATGAAGCCGGAAATAGGCTACAGAAACTCTATGATGAAACCATACAAGCCCATCGTGTTTGGGCTTGTTAGAATCGTCTTGACGAGTACTCTAATAAGAGATGAGATTCAGGGTCTGATAATGAAGCCGAAAAACCGTGCCATAGGAACTCCCATCAAATTTGGGCTCGTTTGAATCGTCTTGACGAGTTCTTTGTTGGGAATTAGTTTCCAGGGTCTGATGATGGAGCTGGAAGTAGGACACAGGAACTCTTTAATAAAACCATGCTACCCCATCGAGATTGGGCTCGTTTGAATCGTCTTGACAAGTAGTTTGATGGGAAATAGTGTCCGAGGATCTGATGATGGAGCCAAAGGAAAGCCATAGAAACTCTAGATTAAAACCATGCAACCCCATCAAATTTGGGCTCGTTTGAATCGTCTTGACGAGTTCTTTGTTGGGATATAGTTTCCAGGGTCTGATGATGGAGCCGGAAGTAGGACACAGGAACTCTTTAATAAAACCATGCTACCCCATCGAGATTGGGCTCGTTTGAATCGTCTTGACGAGTAGTTTGATGGGAAATAGTGTCCGAGGATCTGATGATGGAGCCGGAGGAAAGCCATAGAAACTCTAGAATAAAACCATGCAACCCCATCGAGTTTGGGCTCGTTTGAATCGTCGTGACAAGTGCTCCGATAGTAGATGGTATATTTTTAGTCATAGTTTGTTAACTAAAAAGCAGAAAATATTAATTTACTAAAAAAAAAACTTTTTAAAAAACACGTTTTTAAAACGGACTAAATTATTACAAAAAAAATCAGACTAAAAACATTAAAACGGACTAAAAAGTAAAAAATAATTTCTTCTGTACATATTTATAACCCTACCTACAGAAATTTTAAACCTAAAAACGTGGGGCGCATGCTAAAGATGATAAATTTTACAAAATGCGGTTATAAATATGTACTTACAGAAGAAATTATTTTTTACTTTTTAGTCCGTTTTAATGTTTTTAGTCCGATTTTTTTTGTAATAATTTAGTCAAAGTCAAAGTCAAAGTCAAATAAGCTTTATTCAAATAAACTTAATTATTAAGTACTTTTGAATCGTCTATATTTTCCTACCACCCGTTCCAGACTTTTTTAGCTGACAAGAAGAACGGGCGCAAGAAACTTATCAGCTGTAACAGCCATAAGTAACGATATTTACAAACTTGAATATATCGTTACCAGATAATTACAATACAACAGGGTGACAGGATTATTGGCAACAACATAGACTTATAATATTACTTCAACAAAGTACTTATTAGCAAGTTATGTGTTACATCATTTCCACGCATTTAGATCTTTAAGATTATCATCTACTTTATAATAACCTTTACCCATGAGCGTTTTTTTAACATGGTTTTTAAATTCATGCAAAGGAAGATCAACCACTTGTTGTGGAACTTTATTAATAAAGGCTATGCCTTTCCCCATAAATGAACCTCTAGTTTTTGCAAGCCTAAATCTTGGAACGGCAAGTTTATCTTTATTCCTTGTATTGAACTGGTGAATATTGCTGTTCTTAGCAAATGAATCATAGTGTTTCCTTACATAAACTAAATTATCATAAATATATTGGCCTGCCAAAGTTAAAATATTTATTTCTTTGAACAATTCTCTCAAGGTATCTCTCCGCCGTAGATTGTATATGGCGCGAACAGCTCTTTTTTGGAGTACAAAAATATTTTCAATACTGGCAGCTGAGCCCCACAATAGCAGTCCATACGACATTACGCTATGAAAATAACTAAAGTATACTAACCTTGCCGTTTCAATATCAGTTAAAAGCCTTATTTTCTTAACGGCGAATGCCGCTGAACTAAGTCTACTTGACAAGGCTTCAATATGTGGATCCCATTGCAGTCGAGAATCTAGTGTGATACCTACAATTTTTGTGCTCTTGATAAACTCGACTTCATCGTCATTCAAATTAATATTTAATTTTGTCTGCTCAACATTAGGTAATGAGAATTTAACACATTTAGTTTTTTTGGGGTTAAGTGCTAAATTATTACTATTAAACCAGTATGAAACTTTAGAGAGGGCACTATTTACTTCGTCCGAACAGTTATTACCTCTGTTTACTTTAAAAACTAAAGAAGTATCATCCGCAAATAGTACTGTTTCACATAAATTATTTGCGTAGTTGGGAAGGTCATTTATATAAATTAGAAACAGCAATGGGCCCAATATTGATCCCTGTGGCACACCCATATTGATGGGGGCTCCAGTAGATTCAGTTCTATTAATCACTACTTTCTGAGTTCTATTGTACAAATACGATTTCATAAGACTAACTGATTTATCAGAGACACCATAATGTTCTAGCTTCTTTAATAGTGTTTGATGATCAACGCAATCGAATGCCTTAGAAAGGTCACAGAAAATGCTTACAAATTACATCTTGCTTTTCTTCCCAATCATCAAGAATATGTTTGAGAAGTGCTATTCCAGCATCAGTAGTACTTTTACCCTTGGAAAAACCAAACTGATTTTTATGAAGTATATTATTGTATGTGAAGTAATCTAATAATTGGGAATATATATTTTTTTCAAATATTTTACTAAGTGCTGGTAGTATAGATATTGGCCTAAAGTTAGCTGGGTCACTTTTATCCCCAGATTTAAAAAGAGGAATCAATTTACTATTTTTCATTAGATCAGGAAAGACCCCTTCGTCAATACATTTGTTAAAAATAAAAGCCAAGTAAGGGGCTAGTATATCAATTATTGATTTAATTATGCTTGTTGACATGCCCCAAAGATCTTCTGTTTTTTTAACATTAATTGTTTTAAAAGCTTTAATGATATCTGCACTATTCATATATTTAAAGGAAAAACTTTCATTGCACTTATCAACACTAGACTCCAGAAGGGAGACAGCGATGTTGGGACAAGCACTAAGAGTACTGGTAGTTTCTACAGGTATTCTAGCAAAGAAATCTTCAAAAACTTTAGCGACCTCATTGTCAGATTCAAAAGTTTGATCACCATTTTTTAAACAGAAGGAATTTATATTGGATTTTGATTTGCCCGTTTCTTTGTTAATAATATTCCAAGTAGCCTTAATTTTATTGTCAGCTAATTTTATTTTATTTGCAAAGTACTTGGACTTTGCTAAGATACAGACTTCTCTGAATGTTTGTGAATACTTCTTGACAAATTCAATGAAGTTAGGATCACTAGAAGTAGATTTCTCTGCATAAAGTTCGTATAATTTCCTTCTGCTCTTATATATGCCGGGTGTGGCCCAGTCACTAAATTTCGTACTATCATTACATTTGATGACTTTTTGTTTAAAAGTTTTACTAAATTCAGTTTGAACTATGCTAAATAAATGATTATATAGGTTATTGGCTTCAAAATTTGGTTCTGGTAATGTTTCAATTTTACTTGTGACATTGGTTCTGAATTTTTCAATACAGTGTTTTTTTACTGGCCTACACATTATTTCCCGTTTAGGCGGAACATGATGGTGCTCAATGGAGGCTAATTGTCCACTATGGTCGGATTTAATACAATTTAAAATTGATTTTTCAATGACATTACAGTTACAGAAAATATTATCTAAGCAGGTTGCCGATGTGGGTGTGATACGCGTTGGTTCATTAAAAATATGTAGCAAATTAAATGATTTAAATAGGTTTATGAACCTACTCGACAACTTAGCTAATTTAGGATCTAAGATGTCGACATTAAAATCTCCGCAAATTGCGACTTTTTTATTCTTCCTACAAGTTATTTTTAAAACTTCCTCCATAGTGGACTCAAACTCAAAGTAATTCGCTTTGGGGGGTCTATATACGCATACTATAATTATTTGATCAAGTTCCACGCACGATAACTCAACGGTTCGTTCAATGGGGAATGTCCGAAAAAAATCAAATTTGCTGAATATTTTTCTATAGGTAGGAATAAGGTCCCTTAGTAATAGAATAAAGTTTCATAATTTTCGGATGCATGAAACAATTTTTAAAAATCAAAGTCTCTTTGACTTCACAAATGTATGAAAGTAACAGCAGAATGGAGATTATACCTTTGCCATCACCTGCCACAACCACAACATGGTATTAAAAAAAAGATTCAAGACAAAATGTCAAACCTTTTTTTTTTTAATACGTGTAGTGGTTGTGGCAGTTAGCGGCAAAGGTATAATCTCCATTCTGCTGTTACTTTCATACATTTGTGAAGTCGAAGAGACTTTGATTTTTAAAATTCTTTTTACGCAACCGAAAATTATGAAACTTTATTCTATTACTAAGGGACCTTATTCCTACCTATAGAAAAATATTCAGCCAATTTGATTTTTTTCGGACATTCCCTATTGAGAGGGATACTACATCTCTACGCTCTTTACATTGTAAACTGTTGTGTAGAATAATAAGTGAACCCCCTCTTATAGCAGATTTCCTACTAAGCGAGCTAACAACTTTATAATTATCTAAACTTAAAAGTAATTCGTGCTTTTTCAACCAATGCTCAGTAACACATAACACATCAATATCTTCAGAGTTTAAGAATAAGCTTATTTCTAAATCTTTGCCAGAAAAGCCTTGCATATTTTGGTGTACAATTCTTAAACACTTTGGCTTTTCTATTGTTAAGTCAGGGCTAGAGGACGCCTCTATTGTCCTAGATGGTAATTTAAATGTGAAAAATTATTATTACTTGAACTAAGTAAAATGTTATAATTATTTTTATTTGGAACAGATTCCAAAGTTGAATCACTAATGTCAATAGTTGACTGCTCAATAAAAGCAGTTGTTTTACTAGCCAGATTATTGGCTAAATGTTTAAAATAAAAAGATAGCGATAATGCTATTTGTCTCCTAAAAGAACTAGGCAGATAGAACTTATCTTTTGTCAAGTAAAAACTATTAAATAATTTATTGATGTCAATTATGTGTAGCTGTTCACTATTATGAAATGCTACCGTATTCAATGTTACGTTCAACTGATACCTAAAGTTATTTTCCATTTGTGACACACTTTTGCAATAAGGGAATGTGAACAAAATCACTTTTTTTACTTTTAAAGACAATAAGGAATTACAATAAGCTATCAGTTGGTGTTTGTTCACATTACCCCTATTTCCTATCAAAATTATCAAATTAGTGTTTTTATTATCAAATTAGTGTTTTTCCGTTAGTCCGTTTTAAAAACGTGTTTTTTAAAAAAGTTATTTTTTCAGTAAATTTTGCAATATTGTTTTTACACTTCCATACCAGTTCTCGCTTTTATGCCTCTCGTACTTCCATACCGCATACTACTCATTCATTCATCATCTTTCTTACGACTGCAGTTGGGGTTACTGCCTAATTCTATCTTTTTATTTATTTATCTCGGGGTTCTGAGTAAACATGACACATAACTTTATTCAAGATCACTTGATTTCTTAAACACTATCATTTTACATATTTGTTACGCCTTCTCGTCTTTACTACTAAACCGATCATCATGAAATTTTGCATACACGTTGTCAGGGGTACAAAGAAGGACATAGGGTATCTTTGATCCCGAAAAAATGTTTTGTTCCCGAGGGATAGGAAGAAACCTTTCCACGCAGACGAAGTCGCGGGCGGCCACTAGTAACTTCTAAATGGCTCAATGAATTTGAATGTATAAGGTATCGTTAGAATTTTTACATCATTCCGAGTGATATTGGCTATACTTTTATTGAAAAAAGTCAATATGGCGACTGTACGACGCAATTTTCAACGCAAAATTTTTTTTTCTTCAATTATTACAATACGGGCATCAAATGAAAGGTCTTGGTGAGCACATTTCAAAACTTTATAATTTGTCACTAAAATATGGAAAATAAAAAAATATGATAAAAACAAAAACGAACTAAAAATTAAATAACAAGTGCCATTGCAGTCGGGGGACCTCTTTGATTTAAAAAGTGTTCCACAAAACGGTTACCCGACTACAATGACACTTGCTATTTAACTTTTTAGTTCGTTTTTGGCAGGGCAGTCGTGTTTTTAACTTTTTTAATTCATTTATTTTTTTTCGGATACTAGTGCTCTTCTCAACTTTTTAATGTTTAATTTGTTTTTTTTTTTGTTTTACCAACGTTTCGGCACCTTTGCAGCTGCGGTGGTAACGCACTAGTGATAAGACCTGACTAAAAAAAACTTTTAATTTATCGACACTTCTAGTATCCGTAAAAAAGGTAGGTATTAATATCGACGTATAGCACGCGCGTAAATCTCGCAAAAAAAGGAAACTAGGTAATATTTAATTTTCTTAATTTAAGCATCGACATGCAAAGGAAACGAGGAATTTTCCAGCTGCTCAAACGGTCTCTGCTACGTACAAGACTGCAAAGACAAAGGAAAGACTAGACCTTGCCCGCCCATGGTCCCAGGGTCCTGTATACCGGGATGTGTGTGTCCGAAGAAATATTTAAGAAAGAACGGCGAATGTGTGCCAGAAGATCAATGTGACTGTGTGTTAGTCGTAAATAATAGTTAGATATTTAGACAGACCAAGAATACTGTCCATGTAAGAATAATAAAATAAATGTTCACGCAATTGAAGTAGAATGCGGTCGCACCGCTGCTAGCAATTTATTATCTCTAATAGGAATACTTGCAAGAAATGAAGAAAACCTAAAATGAAAAACCTTTTTACGGATGCTAGTGTTGCTCTTTTTAACTATAAGATTTTTAATGTTTCATATTTTTTTTTTTGCTTTACTAACATTTCGGCACCTTTGCAGCTGCGGTGGTAACACACGGGTGATGAGACCAGACAATAAAACTTTGAATGTAACGACGCGACGCTACTAGTAGTATCTACTAGGTACTAGTAGTATACTAGTATCAGTAAAAAGTTATTAATATCAATGTATATTCACTTTTTACGCGCGTAAATTTCGCGAAAAAAATAAACTAGTTAATATATAGTTTTCTTCATTTAACCACCGACATGCAAAGGAAACGACCAGTTTCTAGACGAATTCTTTCAACCACCTCTTCATCCTGCCTCTATTTAGCTGCGGCCAAGAGAGAATTTTTAAAGTCGAGTGTTGGCACATACTGTACGGTAATTGGCTTTTTCACAGGCTTCTTAGGTTCTCTGGCTACAAATTTCTGTGATGAGTCTTTACTTACAGATCACACATCTCTTCTTAAAATCAAAATTCGCTCCACGCTGTTTACGACTCTTGGGGTTTGTCCGTCACTATTCTTCTCCTTCGAATATATTTTTCTGCATTTTTCGTGAATTTAAACTGAATTGAGACCTTGAAATTGAAGGGTGCTTTATTATCCTTTTTTTTTCTTTCTTCTATCCCTCGTTCTTTTACTGTAGATGGAGCCTCAACATGTAACGGTCTGCCACACAAAAAAAAAACACTCCCTGTCATTCGTGTTTGTAGTTTTTCAATACGCCACATTATTAAATTTATTATTAAAAAGTAAAGTTTCTTATTATAAATTAAAAAAAAAGATCTCACACAGTCTCAAAAATTTGTATAGGCCACATTAAAAACCAATTAAAAACCTTTTTATTACATTCCTTTTTCTTAAACAGGTATTTTTTTTAGATTTCTACAATTAAAGAATGAAAGAAGCGAATTAGCCATGTTCTTATTAGTAAATTAAAATTTTATTGAATTATAAGCGTTTCAAAATACCCGTAGGTATGGCTTATTTTGCCAATTATCTTATTTGTCTTTAAAAAATAATAATTAATGCATCACAAGCTGGTACTTGAGGAGCTCGGTGGCGCAGTGGTTTAGTGCCTGGCCCAGCGATTGCGGAAGTTAAGCAACGTTCGCAAGGGTCGGTCATGGGATGGGTGACCAAAAGTTTATTATCTTGAGCTCCTCCGTGCTTCGGAAGGCACGTTAAGCCGTTGGTCCCGGCTGCATTTGCAGTCGTTAACACCCACCAATCCGCATTAGGCCCGCGTGGTGGGTTATGGCCCATCCTCCTTACCACCCATAAGGAAGGCCTGTGCCCCAGCAGTGGGGACATCAAAAAATGGCTGATGGACAAGCTGGTACTTCACTATCAGCTCAACTTCACCATAATACATTATGAGGAGCATAAATAACCTAGCAACTAGTATAAAGTAATCGTATCGCACCAGTGAAATACTAAGTATTGAATAGTTCCGATGATCATTTATGGTCTTCATCATCAGATCGAATAGGAAATAAAATACTCAGTACTTTATTGCTTTTCCACAATGTTTGAATATCTTTGCTTAGAATATTATATTTGTACATTTATGGACCCTGGTGTAAGTAGGGCATAGCAAACTATTAATAAGAGAGGAGGTCGCTTGATTTCGTTGGTTTATTTTAATTTTTTTTTTTATATAAGTAGGTAATAAAAATAAACATATTAATTAGTTTGGTCAAAATCTATTTTATAATTATTGTTCACAATATTTTTAATGAGATTTGCTTTAATAATATTAATTTGTTATATTATTTTATTATATAATTTTGAGCATTTTTATATTATTCTATATGGATCTTTAAATTTTAATTCATAATTACATAAATTTATTTTCATATTTACCTAACTAAAAACTATTTTAAAGTATTTTTTAATATATCTGTACTTTTCGATTAAAATCAAAAGAATTTAACAAAAGATTTTCTTATGGAAATCTTTTAATGATTGCATTTTCTTTCATTACTTATATTTTTAGCGCAGTTGGGAACCTATTAAATATCTTTATACCCATAATGTAGCGCTCTTTATGTTTTAGTTTTGAATTCAAAATGAATGCTACCCAGCATTACTTTATACGTTTTCTGTCAAAATGCGTCCTTACGCATTATAATATATGTCTACGTATTTTGATGGTAAGGTTCGAAGTTTTGTGTATTTTTCAGGATATTTTTGAAAATTTAGAATTTGTATGTATTTGGATGGGATAGTCAAGATTTTTCAATCACATACGTGTTAACATTTATTTCAACAGTAAAATAAAAAAATAGTTAAAAAATAAGTCAATTAACAAAATTTATCAATTGCTACAGACTGTTTCCTTTAATTTTTGTTAAAAACTATATTTCGCTGCCGCCTTCAATTTATAGTTTTATTGATTTTTAATTAATATTAAGTTAAGCAACGTTCGCAGGGGTCGGTCATGGGATGGGTGACCAAAAGTTTATTATCTCGAGCTCCTCCGTGCTTCGGAAGGCACGTTAAGCCGTTGGTCCCGGCTGCATTTGCAGTTAACACCCACCAATCCGCATTGGGCCCGCGTGGTGGGTTATGGCCCATCCTCCTTACCACCCATAAGGAAGGCCTGTGCCCCAGCAGTGGGGACATCAAAAATGGCTGATGGTGCCTACCAATAGTGTCGTAGACGTCTCTTTACAATCTACTAATACAATTATTAAAAATATGAAAATTATATAAAATTTTCATTAAGTCTTTATAATTTTTTATTTTCAAGCAATTGTATGCAAAGAGAATGAAGTGTTATCTAATTGTACCAACGGTGGGTGTGGAGCCAAGTATTGCTCACAGCTGGGATATCCGCAGCCTTGTGTAGATTACGACTCAGACTCCTGTGTGAAAGGATGCGCCTGCATTAATGGATACGTTAGAGACAAAAACGGCAATTGCATACCAAGTGATCAGTGCCGTAAGTAAATTTTCCGTTATTATTCGATTGTATCATTAAAAAAAACTGGTCAAGAGCGAGTTGGACTTGCGCACTGATTGTTTCCGTTCCATCATAATAATAAAATTATTATTGCAGTTTTAGAGGTCAGCGCCATGTCTTGACCGATAGTGGAACTAATGTATTTTTTGTTGATAAGTTAAAAAAGTATACTATACTGAGACATCGTTTTATTTTTCCTGTAATATTTACATATACTACTATCACATAGAATTATTTTAGATTTTTCTCTTTGCAATCTTTGGAAATAAGGTATTTTTAACGTAACAGTATTTTTTTTTACATTTTTCATCATATTTATTAATTGATTGGAAGACTCTGATTGAAAATCCAGCATTCTAGTTAAATTCGATGTCCTGTTTCTAATCTCCCTAAATCCCTAAATACTCATCATGAGATAACAAGAGTATGACAACTTCCGGTTTTATAAGGTGATTTATTTATAGCGTCTTGTGGTGGTGACCCCAACGCACGACCTGGCTGCGGTATAAACTGCGGAAGGCATTGCTCTAATTACAAGAACAAGCACCCAATCTGTCCACGTATAGCCTGCATTATAAACAGATGCGATTGTAGACCAAAATTTGTCTACGACGACAACCTTAAAAAGTGTGTTTTACCCAAAGACTGCAGTAAGTTTATCGATGATTCTTTCTTTAATTGTATTTTTTCATCTAATGAAAAGTACAAGTTGATTCTGAGCTCCTCCTCTTTATGTTAACAGCACCAACGTGTAAAGAAAACGAAGTATTTTCTAACTGCACAAATGGAGGATGTGCACCCACAAAATGCTCTCAATTAGGATTTCCAGTTCCATGTCCCAAGTTGAACCCAGCTTATTGCAAAAAAGGCTGTGTTTGTGAGCCAGGATATGTGCGTGCAAAGAATGGAACATGTATACCTTCTAACCAATGTCGTGAGTATATGATAATGACTACGTATCTATTCTCTAATTTCCCTACATAGTAATTTTTTTTATTATGTAATATCTCAAATTAAATTTTTAGCTTCTTGCGGTGGAGATCCTAATGCACAGCCAGGGTGTGGCATTAACTGCGGAAGGCATTGCTCCAATTACAAAAATAAACACCCTATATGTCCACGCATAGCCTGTTTAAGAAACAAATGCGATTGTAGAAAGGATTACGTTTACGATGACAACATCAAAAAGTGCGTCTATCCAAAGGATTGCAGTAAGTTTTATAACATAAATGATTCTTGAGGATAGTTTTTTTCTGTTGAACCTGGTTAATGTAGTTGTGCAAAAATAACCACAAATGTCTCTAAAAACGGCGAATATAGAATCGCATCTAGAAAAGTTGATGTTTAGCAGAATTTAAAAATTAATATAACGTGTTACTATAAAAGTAATGTCGAATAGGGTAGCCTAGAGAGGGACCATCAAACTGAACAACTTTTACTATGGGACCAACTCTGAAATTACGAAAAAATCATCTGTTTCATACAAAAATTAATAACGAAAATATCAAAATGTATGAAACAGCTGATTTCTTCGTGATTTCAGAGTTAGTCCCATAGTTGAAAGTTGTTCAGTTTTATGGTCCCTATTAAGTATATCTGTGGCAGGCGTATTGTACATTTAGCCGTATTACATAGCAACTAGCTGTTTTAGAAAACGGCGCCGTATTGTAATACGGCGAGTCAACGATACGCCAAATTGACAATGTGATACGTTGTTCAATATGGCGAAGCACGTTTAGCCGTTTCGTATCAAAGTTCTATTTTAGAGTGATCACACTAACAAAATGAAACAGTGCTTAATTGAAAATAATTTAATTTTAATAATAATTAAAAAAGGTAGGTTTAAGTAACTTCTTAAGCACCTAGTACTTAAGTAGTAGGAAACGTGTTCTCTTTATTAGTTTTAAGGAATGTATAAGTACTACTTCTATCAAATAAGTAGGTACGGTATAAAAACGGTTTGGTTCTTGTTTGTAAAATTGTAATATTAGTTAGACTTACTAGAACATTTAGCAAATTTTTTTGGTGTAAATAATTATAAATCTTTTTAAAAGTTAACTCTTTTTGTATATGTAATGTATCAAAATATTGTTCTTTGGGCACTGCCCAAAAAGTAGGGTCTTCCGAAATATGTTTCTTTAATCTTCACTGGCTACACTCATTATGTTGTATTTAAAAAAGTCTAGAACGGGTAGTTGGAAAATATAGACGATTCAAAAGTACTTAATAATTAAGTTTATTTGACTTTGACTTTTTTACACCAATAATATTGCGTAGGATTCCGCATAACACCAGAAACCATTGCCACCTTAGCAGTTATAATCTCGTTCTTTGATCCACGGTTTTTTCACACGTCCACATTGAGCTGCGTAGAAACTATTTAACTGCACATTAAAAATTGTCCTTAAAACAATTATCTGTACACATTTGGCACGTTTTCTTCAGTTAATTCATCCATATTCTTACTTATTTTCGATGCAATATCCGCACTTGACGCCATTTTTATTGTTATGGTAGGCCAGCGCCGCGAGTGTTGATAATTTGTACTAAAAACTGACGGAATAGCGACTTATGAACCGCCCAATTACATTACGGCTAGCCGTATTGAAAATCGCAAAGCGCTCTATTCAATGCGGCGTACTTTTGATCAGCCGTTTTGAATACGGCGTATCTTTAATCCGCCGCATTACAATACGGCGCCGTTTTCTAAAACAGCTAAGAGCAGCTGCAGCTAACAGCTATGTAATACGGCGAAATATACAATACGCCTACGACATGTCCACCATATTCGGCATTACTTACTCATATTTTTGTGCCCAGTTGTAAAGGGTAAGTATGTTACATAGTATTCGTTTTTTTTTCATACTATTGGTGCGGTATGTTTAACGACAATATTTTGAGTTGTAAGAAGAAATGTTAACGTCCAAATTGTTTTTTATCACTGACAGAATAAGGATAAAAAACAAATTGTTGTCATTATCAGTCTTAAACTTTTACAGCTCCAACATGTCAGTTATACGAAGTGTTTTCGAACTGCTCAAACGATAAAAGCGTAACACGAAACTGTTCGCAATTGGGCTCACCAGAGCGATACGACAAATTTAAACCAAACTGTTGTATGAAAGGTTGCGTTTGTCAAGAAGGATACCTGCGAGCTGACAATGGAACCTGTATCCCCAAAGACCAATGCCGTAAGCGATTCATTTTCCATCAGTAATATTATTAGATTTTTGTCAAAATATTTATAGGTACTAATTAATGTAATTCATATTTAGGTAATATCCAAATTAAGCAATAACATCAGTAACATAACACTGTCACTGTCTAATTATACTTCCTTTGCTTCGTTCTCGAGATTGGGATAACACTTGTAGTACCGCGTACCGGCTCGCCATTCATCCACTAATAGTTTAAATTATTTACATTATGTAGTTTGGTATTAAAAACAGTTAATAACAAACCTAAAAAAGAAAATAGTTGTTCTATTGGATCTTTTCCGCGGGACTCGTTTAGCCGCCAGAGGCGCTGTCTTCATTCGCGTTTCTAGTGCCGCGCCGTTCACCACGCGCTCCTAATATTTTTTTTCAGTTGTTATATTACGTGCATTTTCCAGTGTTTTGTTATCAGGATGCCTAAGCGAAAACACTCGGAAGATGAAGAAAGTGAGAAGTTGTGGAGAAAACTTCGACGTATTGAGAAAAAATAAAAAAAGCGGAAAAATCATTCTCGTCACAACTCAAGTTCAAGTGATTCATCAGCATCGAACGATAATGCAATCCCGTCGATAAATGAAGGTTGGTTAAACTTTTGCTAGTAACAATACGACAATATTATTGTCTTGCATTGTGCATAACCCCTTTCATATTATGTAATTATGATAATGTGGTTATTGCCTTGCATATCTAATATGTGTACACCTGACATGGATGTTTCCAAAAACTTATCGCTACAGTGTATAGTTCGAGTGACTATTACCGAGTAGTTTCGATTTACTTATTCACCCGCTAAGGCTAGTGTATAGTTTGTTTGACTATGCCGGCTTTTTATTGATTTTTTATTCAATTACTGTGTATAGTTCATGTGACTATTACCGAGTAATATTAGAACAACCCACATATAGACTTATATTTTTTTCCCTACCTGCGTTTGTTTTTTGCATATTCCAGACGTAGAAGGCCTACTACTACCAATGTAGGTATCAGTTTCACGGTGAAACCGAGGATCATACACCCGCAGTTTCCGATGAGTGCCCACCACCAGTGCCAGACGAGACGTACACTTACGTCTGCCGACCCCACGCCGCCGGCACCGGCGCCCGCGCCTCCCACACCGTCTGCGACTTCCTCCAAACCCGCTACTGGTGAGAACAAATTAACACCTGACGAGGTACCCCTTGATGAGGAAATTTTATTTTTTTGGGGGAGGCCGCCAAAAAAAAAAAAAAAAAAAAAAAAAAAAAATATATGGGCCTAAACTCAAAAATGAAATAGCGTACAGATGAGAACATGTCGTCACGTCTGGGGTAACAAGGGACGTAAGAAAATACCTTTTGGGAAAATATTTGACACCAGAAAATTGTAAACTGGTTGACCCTCCGACTTTAAACCTAGAAGTGAAAGCTGCGCTTACCGATACCCTTCAGAAAAAAGATACCGCTATCCAACATTAGCAAAAGCAAATCGCAGCAGCGGTATCGTGTTTCGGTTTAGCTGTTCAACGAACACTTTCATCGAGTCATAAGGACCCTGAGATACTACTAAACTACTGATTGAGGCTGCTCGCATTATTGGTGAGGTGCAACACCCTGAATCAGTACTGAGACGGAGTTACCTATATGTGCTCCTTTATAAAGAAAGAGGTTAAAGAACATCTCGATGACACTCACATCGATAAGCATCTCTTTGGCGAAAAACTTGCAGACACACTGAAGGCTGCCAAGTCAATAAACAAATCGGGATCTGAAATTAGGGCTAGCACTTCAGCGACTAGACCATTGCAGAAAAATAAACCCACCGGTCGACCTTTAAACTCGAGGGCCCCCGCCACGACGAGCAGGCTGTCGTCGGCGGGGAGACGCGCCGAGGAATCTGCGCCTGCGTACGCGCCTCAGGTTCCGGCGCCACATCCGCGCGCCGAGCGCCCCCGCCGCTGCCGCCTCCTGCGCCGCGCTCACAGCAGCGCCGCCTGAGAGCGCCCCGCCGCTAGTTACGGTATGCCGATCAGGTCGCCTTAAATTATATTTTAATCAATGGTGTAACATTACTGACGGACAACCCAATTATTATCTCGTGGATACAGGGTTACCAGATACCATTTACCCGACCTATACATCAAACACAGGTTCCGTTTGAACCTGTTTTCTCAAAATCCGAGCTCAGATTAGTTATTGATGCAATTAATGAGTTATGCTCATCTGGGGCTGTGACAGAGTGTCAACCCTGCGAGGGCCAGTATATTTCCTTTTATTTCCTTGTAAAAAAAAAAAAAAAGTATTGGAAAGAATAGATTCATTCTGAATTTAAAAACACTCAATAAATTCATAGATAACTACTCAACATTTTAAATTAGAGGATTTGAGGACTACTATAAAGCTCATTAGTAAAAACTGTTATATGACATCTATTGATTTGAAAGATTTTTTGTACCTATACATAACTACTCCAAAAAATTTTTACGTTTTAATTTTCAATCAAAAACCTACCAATTTAATGTTTAACCATTTGGGTTAAATACGGCACCTTTTGTGTTCACCAAGCTAATGAAACCGGCTATGTCTCACCTTAGACCATTAGGTTTTTCAGTCTACAATATACTTGGATGATATTTGTTGTATAGGAGATACATACCAAGAGTCCAAGAATGTTTAGAAAATACTATCCATACAAGGAACGTCTTGAAATCTTTAGCTTTTGCAATAAATGTAGAAAAAAGTTCACTTGTCCCAGGTCACATATGTCAATATCTCGGTTTCATAATCGATAGTAAAAAATTCCATGTGCGTCTCCCTGAACAAAAAAGGACTTTTAATAAAAAAGTTTTTTTTTTAAATATAACGAACTAGTTACTATTCGAAACTTTGCTCGTCTTGTAGGACTACTTACTTCCGCATGCCCTGCCATCCAATACGGATGGTCCAACACAAAAAAAAAAGAAAGGTATAAATACCTAGCCTTGTTAAAATATAAATATTATGACAGCTACTTTAACTTACCTTTAGATGAAGTTCGAAGTGATCTGCAGTGGTGGCTAGAAGCATGCTCCAATTCCTCTAATTCTATAAGAATGGATAATTACGTCATGGAAATTTTTACAGATTCGAGCAAAACTGGGTGGGGGGTAGTATGTGGCGTCGATACCGCCAGTGGTCGATGGAGCAATTCAGAGAGTAGTCTCCACATAAACTGTTTTTATTTGGGCTACAAATTTTTGCAAAAAATTTACGAAATGCTCAAGTTTTGCTAAGAGTAGATAACACGACAGCTTTTGTATACGTAAACCGTATGGGCGATATTAGGTTTCCCTACCTTAATTAAATAGCAAAACGTATATGGCAGTTTTGTGAAGAACGTAACCTCTTTGTGTTCGCTTCGTATATAGCATCCAAAGATAATTCTGTCGCTGACGCAGAACCCCGTTGGTGTCACCAGGACACGGAGTGGATAGGTACTAAGCGATGATGATGATTTGGTTCACCTGATTTTGATTTATTTGCCTCAAGATTAAATAATAAATACAAACTTTACGCATCCTGGAATAGAGATCCAGGGGCATTTGTTATGAATGCATTCACAATATCTTGGAAAAATATTAGTTTCTATGCATTTCCCCCCTTTTCTATAATTCTAAAAATATTAAGAAAAACAATAACAGATAAAGCTGAAGGCATCGTTATCCCTCAGTGGCCTACTCAGCCTTGGTACCCACTGTATCAGCGACTTTTGATATCAGATGTTATAACATTCCATTCGGAAAGTAATGCCTTGATATTTCCTCTCCACAGCAACCAGCCACACCCCAAAATTGTCCTGATGGCAAGACAGTTGTCAGGTCGCCGTTCTTGAAAGGGAATGTACTTCCTCAGTCCATAGATGTTGTCTGTGCGTCCCTTTGTCCCGTTATCAGATAACACAATGCGTCAATATATTATTATTATTATTAGACAGGCGAGCAGTTGCTGCAACTGATAGTGCCTGTATCCTGCAATCTTTGCTTTATTTTACTTTATTTAAGTTGGTGTTTGTCTAATCTATTTTTAAATTGGTTTAAGTTGTTGGCTGAGACTATTTGTTCTGGCAAATTAGTCCACGCTTTGAATATGAATGCGCTTTTCGGAAACGGTTTGTCTTTTTGTAATAATCATAATATAGATCCATATAACTCCTCCATAGAATCGGTAATAGAATTCCTAACGGAAATTTATAATCGAGGTGCTCAATATGGCACATTAAACAGCTATCGTTCGGCGTTGACTTTGATCCTGGTCTCGGGTCAGCTCTAACGATATTGTGTCTAGATTTTTTAAAGGTTTTTATCGACTTCGTCCCCCAATGCCTAAGTATAATTCTACTTGGAATACATACATCTATCGTTCTGGACTATTTAGCAAATTTTTATCGCAAATCCGAAATTGATTTAGAAATACTAACCAAAAACCAAAAAGCTTGTCACACTACTGGCTTTAATCACTGCACAAAGAGTGCAAACATTACATCTTATCGTTATAAGTACTTAAATAATATAACTGTAAGAAGTAACGATGTTTCAATAAAAATCCCAAATACTTTAAAAACATTTAGATTGGGTTCAAAAAACAACCAGACTTAGTTATTCCTTTTTATACAATTAAACCAGAGATCTGCCCAGTCGACACATTGATTAAATATTTAGAACGAAATCCTTGAGAAGTAACTCTAAAAATTTATTTATTAGTTTTAAAAAACCACCAGTCAAACGCTAAGCAGATGGATTAAAGATACGCTGTTTGAAAGTGGTATTGATACCTCGGTTTTTTCGGTTCATTCGACAAGACATGCGTCCACTTCAAATGCTAAAAAACTAGGCGTTCATATTGACCTTATTAAAAATACGGCTGGTTGGAGTGGAAATTCTAAAGTCTTTGCACAGTTTTATAATAAATATATAAATAACACTCGCTGTAACGATACCCGATAATAATTATCTACATTGAAAATATAGTTAATTTATTATGTTAATTTATCATAAAATCAAATACAGAAGAAGTGTCTTATTTTGATTTTGTTTCCTTTTTACTTTTCTGTTCTACTTTGGTCCACTTAAATAGTTCGTCGTTGCTTTCAAAATCTACAAGTGTTATCCCAATCTCGAGAACGAAGCAAAGGAAGTATAATTAATGATTAAACGAACTTACCTAAGTGACGTTCTATCATAATTATACGAGATGCTTCGTTCGAAGAGATTGGTTCCCACCCACCCCGTATCCCAGGACGAACTATTGTGAACTTTCTTTCAACTAAATGAAGACAGCGCCTCTGGCGGCTAAACGAGTCCCGCGGAAAAGATCCAATAGAACAACTATTTTCTTTTTTAGGTTTGTTATTAACTGTTTTTAATACCAAACTACATAATGTAAATAATTTAAACTATTAGTGGATGAATGGCGAGCCGGTACGCGGTACTACAAGTGTTATCCCAATCTCTTCGAACGAAGCATCTCGTATAATTATGATAGAACGTCACTTAGGTAAGTTCGTTTAATCATTAATCAAAATTTTAAAAGGTCTATAATCGTATCCACTAAAGCTTAGAGCGCTTAGAGCTCTAAGCACTAAAGTTATTTGTAAAAGGAAATGACAGGCTCTTTACATTTAATGTTATGCCACAGAATTATATATGCTAAATTATAAATTGAAAAGACTATAGACATTTTGATCAACATTGGTTGCAAACTAAAAAGCGGCTATACAACGTGTTACAAAAATATCCCTAATGCCGAATATTTTCACGTCAAGGGTTCATCAAATTGAACTACTTTTACTATGGGTGAGACCAACTCAGAAATCGTGAAAAAAATCAGCTGTTTCATACATTTTGATATTTTCGTTATAATTATTGTACGACACAGCTGTTTTATTCTTCGCGATTTTAGAGTTGGTCCCATAGTAAAAGTTGTTCAGTTTGATGGTCCCTATCTACCATATTAGGGGTATTTTTGTAACACGTTGTATAGCCGCACGGCCAGCCGACCTCGCGGTCAAGCGACAGTGCGTAAGAGGGCCTCTTATTACGCTTCATTTACTCTAATAGACTATTTGACTAATTTTGGAAAAACATTTTAAATTGTTCCTTATTACGTAATAAACGCACCACATTGATATTTCAGGAAAAATCTATGTATTTCATTAAAAAATCAATGTTAAAGTTTATAATTTTAAAACCGCGCCAAAAACGCTATGGCGCTGGACACGTGACTTGTTGACGTCACAAGCCTGTAATCCTTAGCCATTTGACAGCCATCAACCGCGGATCCTAAGTCTATGGTTGTGTCAAACGCCTGAAGCCATATTTATTTACAGGCATGTGACGTCATTAGTCATATTAGAGCGTTTTCACCACAGAAAAAAAATCAAAAATCATTGCATTTTTCTAGGTGAAATTAATAAATTAATTGACTTAATTTAGTCCATTTAATATTTGAATACGTTTTTTTACGCCATTATCTGTTAGGATGACCACAATTTGTAGTATATTTTCAATGTTGTCAAATTGTCTATTATAATGACATATATGAATGCATAATATTGCTCACACTTCTGAAATTGTGTTTTATCCATAGGCAAACCTAATCCAGACACATGCGGTGATCCTGATGGTAGCGATGATGGTAATTGCACCGATGCACTGCAGCGTCTCCTGGATGGCAACACTATATTTACGGGAAAATGTTTATCTGTAAGACTAGGGAGATTTAAAGCCCTGTCATGCCTCATACCCAATTGGGGATATGACATTTTTTTTATTTCATTAAAAAATAAATATCAGTGAAAATTTTTTTTCTGAGATCTATATTTATTGAGATAAATATGATGCTTTGAATGTTGACACCATACAAAAAGTATCAGAATAGTGACGTCACATTTAACACAGCGCGGCCCATATTTATGGCACGCAAAACAAATTTGTGATTATCTAAGCAAAAAATGTTTTACAATAATGTTTCCATAACATTTTTTTTAATTACGTATGGATTCCAATAATCGTTACCTTGTGATTTCTGATAAAGCTACTAAGTTGCTTACGCCCATTCTTATTGTCATCTAAAAAAGTCTCGAATAGGGTGGTAGGAAAATATAGACAATTCAAAAGTTTATTTGGATAAAGGATTTTTCATTTCATTTCAGTTCAACACTATTTTGTCAGTGGAGCATTTTGATTTTTTATGATTTTATTCCATTCGTCAAATCAAGCCAAAATTTTGTGTAGGGTATTATTTTGCTTTCCTTGTTGCTCTACTATTGTGACTATACCTTAAAAATAGAATAAATTACCACCTAGGATACCCAATCATATTAAAATCATAATTATAATAAAATTTTAAATTCAAGGTAGTCGTGCAGCAAAATCTCGGTAAGAGTGTTGTGGTGTCACCGCTTAGTGTACTCATGTCACTTGCACATATATCGTGTGCTACAAAGGGAAAATGTAACAGTCAGTTGATGAGCATTCTGAATCTCAAGACAAAAACCGAGGTAAAGAAAGATTTTAATCACTCATATCACATTCGTACCTAAATATCGTACTTACTAGCAATATTAAAAACGAACCTCTATTTCTCTTTTTAGATTATTTGCTCTTTCAGAGAGTTGATTAGTTCTTACACAGCACAAAAGGAGTCTGAATTGGATTTAGCTGCAAAGGTCTATGTCAATGAAAAAATAAATTTAACAGAAAATTTCAAAAGAAATTCAGTTGCGCTAGGCGCAGAGGCAGAAAATGTTAACTTTTCAAATGGTAAACAAGCTGCAGATACCATCAATAAATGGGTATGAACAATTTTTATTATACTCATAATAAAAACTTACTCAAGTTGTCTAACTAGGGTTACCATTTCAACATTTTGAAAGTCCTGACAAAAAGCCGGACATTTCAATAAAAGTCCGGACATAGATTTTTTTTTAAAATTAACTGACTGAAAAATGATATCTTTCACCATGATGTATTTCTGTTGCGTGCTTAAAGCCAAAGATAAAATGTTCCTTTCAAAAAAACAAATTGATTTTAGACAAACTATTTTATAGTGTCTTTACCTATTTTTGGTATACTGTACATCGTGGCCCAGTCTCCATACATTTTGGGACATAATTATATTCTTTTGAACACTACTGCTATGTATGTTTTATAACTATTTAGTATTACACCGCTTAATCTAAAAAGCCGGGCAAATTACAAAGCTGGACAAAATCCGGACATGTCCGGGCAAATCCGGACGGATGGTAACCTTATGTCAAACAGGCTATTGGTAGTAAAAACCTCTTTTATTTCAGGCTGAAGAAAAGACCAGAAACCGAATAAAGGATCTCGTTTCACCATCAATGTTTTCTAGTATGACAAGATTAGTTCTAACTAATATCATTTACTTTTTGGTAAGTATTTCAAATTAAGTAAATGTGTAATTGAAGTCGTTATATACCTACACTAGCTTCTGCCCGCGACTTCGTCCGCGTGGATATTAGACGAAATCCTTTTAAAGAACCTTCAACCAGGATCCGGCAAGCCATTTTTACGCAATTAGGCGAGTCCCCATCAAGCGCGCTGCCTCGCGAGGCAAGACATTTGCCGCGTATGGCGGGCCTCGCACAAGGCTTCCAGTTCCCGTTCCCGCTCCCGCTCCCGCTCCCGCTCCCGCTCCCGCTCCCGTTCCCCGTTCCCGTTCCGTTCCCGTCCCGTTCGCGTTCCCGTCCCGTAACCGTCCCGTACCCCTTCCGTTTCCGTTCCCGTTCCCATCCCGTTCCTGTCCCGTTCCCATCCTGTTCTCGTTCCCGTTCCCGTCCCGTTATATTCCCGTTCTGTTCCCGTTCCGTTCCGTTCCGTTACCTTCCGTTCCGTTCCGTTCCGTTCCGTTCCTTTCCGTTCCGTTCCGTTCCGTTCCGTTCCGTTCCGTTTCTTTCCGTTCCGTTCCGTTCCATTCCGTTCCGTTCCGTTCCGTTCCGTTCCGTTCCGTTCCGTTCCGTTCCGTTCCGTTCCGTTCCGTTCCGTTCCGTTCCGTTCCGTTCCGTTCCGTTCCGTTCCGTTCCGTTCCGTTCCGTTCCGTTCCGTTCCGTTCCGTTCCGGTCCGTTCCGTTCCGTTCCGTTCCGTTCCGTTCCGTTCCGTTCCGTTCCGTTTCGTTCCGTTCCGTTCCGTTCCGTTCCGTTCCCGTTCCCGTGCCCGTGCCCGTGCCCGTGCCCGTGTCCGTTCTGGTTCCCGTTCCCGTTGCCTGGATGTGCATGTCCAGGTCCAGGTCCATATGTGTCATATCCACCGCGTTGGACTTCAAAATAAATCTCATTTTCGCAATCACCATCCCATAAAACCTCAAGAACGACATCCATATCGATTTTTATGTTACTCACCCCACTTACCCTCTAAGGGGTTGATTTTTTAAATCCCAAAATATATATTTACACGTGCTCCTACGAATTTTAAAGTTGTAATTTCGATTTTGTATTCTTTTTCCATACAAAATTTGAACCCCATTTTTACCCCTTTAAGGGTTAAATCATGTCCACCGTGTTGGACTTCAAAATAAATGTCATTTTTGCAATCGTCATCCCAGAAAACCCCAATAACGACATCTATATCGATTTTTATGTTTACTCACTCCATTTACCCCCTAAGGGGATGATTTTCAAAATAACAAAATAATATATTTGCCTATTTATTTTTAGATGTGCTCCTACGAAGTTTAAAGTTGTAATGTCTATTTTATATTATTTTTCCATACATAATTTGGACCCCATTTTCACCCCTTTAGGGGTTAAATCATGTCCACCGTGTTGGACTTCAAAATAAATGTAATTTTTGCAATCGTCATCCCAGAAAACCCCAATAACGACATCTATATCGATTTTTATGTTTACTCACCCCATTTACCCCCTAAGGGGTTGATTTTCAAAATAAGAAATTATATATTTGCCTATTTATTTTTAGATGTGCTCCTACGGAGTTTAAAGTTGTAATGTCTATTTTATATTATTATTCCATACATAATTTGGACCCCATTTTCACCCCTTTAGGGGTTAAATCATGTCCACCGTGTTGGACTTCAAAATAAATGTCATTTTTGCAATCGTCATGCCAGAAAACCCCAATAACGACATCTATATCGATTTTTATGTTTACTCACCCCATTTACCCCCTAAGGGGTTGATTTTCAAAATAAGAAATTATATATTTGCCTATTTATTTTTAGATGTGCTCCTACGGAGTTTAAAGTTGTAATGTCTATTTTATATTATTTTCCATACAAAATTTAGACCCCATTTTCACCCCTTTAGGGGTTAAATCATGTCCACCGTGGTTGGACTTCAAAATAAACGTTATTTTTGCAATCGTCATCCCACAAAACCCCGATAACGACATCCATATCTATTTTTAGGTTTTTTTAACCCTTTTCACCCCCATTTCATCCCCTTTGGAGTTGAAATCCTAACAAAAACAATATTCGTTGCTTTAGATTTCTATCCATAAGCCTAAATTATAAATTTAGCGATTTTTACTTCGAAAATGAAGGATTTTCTTTAATACACAACTTCATCCCCCTTTTGACCCCTTCGGGGGTAGAATTTTGAAAAACGCTGAGACCCGTATTTATTAATTTTCAATTGTCAGCCTAAACACAAAATTTGAAGATTCTAGCTTCAAAACTGAGGGACTTTCATACAAACTTTCATCCCTTATTTCATCCCCTTAGGGATGGAATTTTCAAAAATCCTTCCTTAGTGGATGCCTACACTGTATAAAGTATCTGTGTGCAAAATTTCAAGTCTCTAGGTCCAGTGGTTTGGGCTGTGCGTTGATAGATCAGTCAGTCAGTCAGTCAGTCAGTCAGTCAGTCAGTCATTCAGTTTACGATTTTATATATTAAGATTAACTGTGTAACTAATTTCCTCAAAATATTCAGGGCCCTTGGGAAAAGCAGTTTGACCCGAAACAAACAAGAAAAGGAAATTTCTACATCAATGAAAAAGATTCGGTTCAAAAAGATTTTATGTACAGAAAAGGATCTTTCAAGTACGCAGACATCAAATCGTTGGATGCAAAGGTTTATAATTATTTAATATTGGTTTACTATTATTTTTTTTTTGTTTTTTTTGGATTCATAGTTGTATTAAGATAATTAATTTAATTAAAAACAATACTGGAAAGAATCGAATCACCCGTAGCAGTTCAGACAGGATTCGAACCTGCACCCTTGGGATTCCGGCCCAATGTACTGACAAATTATGCTACCAAGTCGCTAGTGGGAGTGGCGAAATTTTCTAGTACTTTATACGTTTTCGCTGTAAGCCAGCGTTATCTCATCAATGTGAAGAATTCCTTCAAGAAGACCTTCAACATTCGAATGCGACACCTTCACTATTATTACCTTTACCTTTTATTACCATTACCTTATTATATAGCTACTAGCTTTTGCCCACGACTTCGTCCGCGTGGACATTTAGAAAATTGCTATGGAGCCTTTGACTGAGATAAAAAGTATCCATGCTTCACTACAGGCTATAACTATATGTGTGCTATATCAAATCCGTTCAGCCGGTTTTACGTGATTGAGTAACAAACATACAAACATTTAAACTTTCACAGTTTTAATATTATTGGCAACTAATAATATTAAAACTGTGAAAGTTCCCGTTCTCGTTCTTATTCCTGTTCCCGTTCCCGTAATATTTTTCCATAAAAAATTTAAAACCCCCGTTTCAGTCCTTTAGTTAGGTGTTGAATAATGTCCACCGTGTCGTGTTGGACCCTAAAATAAATGCCATGTATTTACCCATTAAGGGGTTGATTTCCAGAAATTTACGGAATACATGTTTGATCATTTGTTTATAGAAGTACTCCTACGAAGTTTCATGTCGCAATGTATATTTTATATTTTTTCCATACCAAGTTTAAACCCCATTAACCTCTTTAGGGGTTGAATAATGTCTACCACTTAAAAATAATTGCCATTTTTGCAATCAACACCCCATAAAACCTCGATAACGACACCCATATCCATGTTGGGATTTTTTTACCCCATCTACCCCCTCAAGGGTTGATTTTCGCAAAACCACGGAACACGTGTTTATTTATTTGTTTTTAGAAGTACTCCTACGAAGTTTCAAATTTAAATGTCTATTTAATATTTTTTTTCCATACAAACTTTGTACCCCATTTCAACCCTTTAGGGATAGAATTTCCAAAAATCCCTTCTTAGTGGGTGTTGACACTGTATAAAGTATCTATGTACAAAATTTCAAGTCTCTAGGTTTAGTGGTTTGGGCTGGGCAATAGTCTGTCAGTCACCCCTTCATTTTTATATAAGAGATTTCATCTTAATCGATTGTCTGGCATCTGTATCCGTATTCGAATGTTGAAGTAATTCTTCACATTGATGGGATAACGCTGGTTACAGCGAAAATGTAAAAAGTACTAGGAAATTTCGCCACTATCTGTCGTTTCGTGCTTACAGGTGAGTCGTTTTTTTCTAGTATTTTTAATTCTTAATATAAATATAGCATTGTGAATGCCTTAAATTTAGAATTTCATATTCATAGTTTTAATTCTTTATTCATATTTACTGATTCAATCTGGAGCATATAACTTTGATTTCTGGTTTCAGGCGATAGAAATATTTTTAAAAGGTGGAAACTTAACGTTTTTGGCAATTCTTCCCAATGCCATAGATGGATACGTCAACTTAGTAGAAAAACTTCGGGACCCGGCAATGTTGAATGGAGCTCGGGGTCAATTAAGCTATTCAACACTTGTGCTCACTTTACCGCGCTTTAAAATGGAAACCAGTACCGACGTAAAAAATGTTCTGAAAAAGGTGACGTTATCTTTGATTGTTTTACTATTTCACTTATCTTATTTTTCATACTTAGCTTCACTTTGTAGTAAGACCACTATGGAGCTATGGAGAAACATAAGCCATTTTATAGAAGCTTCTTTGCTTCAGCTTGGGCAAAAAAAATTAGGTATGTCCTTCCTTTCATCTGTCCGTTTGTTCTCATCTACAGGTCGCATTTCTCAACCGATTCTTGTGAAATTTTGTGAGCAGGTTTGATAATTATATAGAACTAGCGGCCGCCCGCGACTTCGTCTGCGTGTACAGTTATTTCTCTATCCCTCGGGAACTGTACCTTTTTTCGGGATGAAATGTACCATATGTCCTTCTCTATAGCCCTGAGAACGTGTATGCAAAATTTCATGATGATCGGTTCAGTAGCTAAGACGTGAAGGCGTAACAAACAAACAAACGGACTTTCACATGTATAATATTAGAAAGGATTATTCAGTCAAGCCAGTTTTTCAAAAAAAATCGAAATGGTGGAGATATGTAAAAAATACTGATGGAAAATGTACCAAACTTTTTTCTTAGCGTTGCAAAGTAAATTTTGTTTTTTTAGAAGACTCAAAAGTTTATCATTCAAAACTTTTCTGGCCAATATTCAATTGGAGATAATTTTTCTTGGTACTTTCATCTAACCACCATGTAGAAAAATATCATAGAATCGAGAATGAATTCTGTATCGATTGACGAAGTTTGGTGCCTAAAAGCTCACGCATTTGTACATCAACGATCTCAGAACCAAAGGATGCACTACGCAATACAATAGCAAAGCTGAAATGTGGCACATGCGTTGATTTTCACCATATTATGCTTCGACTGGCTCTGTCCATACATTGCTGCTGACACTTGAGTCATATAAAATTTCTTCGGTCATGAAGCAGTAATGTAAAACAAACGGCCAGTTGAAGCTACATAAGTTAATTTTAAAAGCTGACAGAAGGCTTTCAGGAACAAAGAGCAGTGGAGTAGCAAAATGTTATTTATTTTTTATTTTTTCTATCAGACTTTTAGAATTCTTTAAAACTATATAATAACTAGCCTCCGCCCGCGACTTCGTCCGCGTGCACATTAAGAAAATCCTTTAAGAACATTCAACCA
The DNA here is from genome assembly GCA_928269145.1 of Agriphila tristella. Classification (NCBI taxonomy): domain Eukaryota; kingdom Metazoa; phylum Arthropoda; class Insecta; order Lepidoptera; family Crambidae; genus Agriphila; species Agriphila tristella. Next base: position 18,704,112 of record OV743436.1, on the reverse strand, counting down.
GGATCCGACCAGCAGTTTTTACGCGATTAGGCGGGTCCCCACCAAGCGTGCTGCCTCGCGAGGCAAGACGTTAACCGCGTGTGGCGGGCCTCCCTTTCCCTCTCCCTCTCTCTCATCCTTTCCATCATCCTTTCCCATACCCTTCTCGTCTCGTCTCCGACCTCTTAACAAAAATTTGAGTCCTTATTTCACCTTTATAGGGGCTGAATCATGTCCACCGCGTTGGACTTCAAAATAAATGTCATTTTCGCAATCACCATCCCATTAAACCCTAAGAACGACATCCATATTGATTTTTATGTTTACTTACCCATATTACTCCCTAAGGGATGATTTTTAAAATAACAAATTATGTGTTTGCCTATTTATTTTTAGACGTGCTCCTACGAATTTTTAAGTTGTAATTTCGATTTTATATTTTTTTCCATACAAAATTTGTACCCCATTTTCATGCCTTTAGGGGTAGGTATCATGTCCACCGTGTTGGAATTAAAAATAAATGTCATTTTCGCAATCAACCCCAACCGGCACAAGACGTCTGCTTAAGACCTATATAGCGTATATAATTACAGTTAGAAGCTGCAAGAGTCAGCGGCATAGCGCGCTATGGCGCTATGCAACCCTTTTGCAGCTGCTTTAGACCTAAAGGGGCGACTTTAGAACCTATTTTAATAGATCCAGTAGAGTTTCATAATAGCGCTTGTAATTTCTTACAACCGCTATTTTCACTCCTTAAGCACCCTATTGGCACTAATTGAATGAATGAACGTCAGATATCCGCTCATTATTTCATTCACTCCGAATCGTAAATTGCAGCATTCAGTGGAAATTGGGACTTTCTTTGGGTTAATTTCTATTAATGTGTGATGAATATGATGTTTTTATATAATAATTATGGCTGGGCAGCGTGTAGTGAAATCATAAAATGGTGGAATTGTAGTGTAAATATACTATTTGAGTTACGCGGCTTGTTTAGGTGATAAACATCGGCAAATTTAATTTTCTGTGAAACGTGTATGGTGTTTTTGGAATAAAACTAATGGGCTCTCAATTTATTGAAGATCTTACGAAAATTTTATGAATTTGTAACTGCGGGTCAATTTTTTTTATCTTAATTTTGATAAGTATTACAGTGAATTATATTTATTTATGGATAATTATTAATTAACTATACCATGTTGTTTGCGATCATACTAAACTGTGCCATGTGACCCGTGTGTTTAAATAAACAGAAATATATGAACAAATGAAATAAATTGTCTCAGAAAATGGCGTCAATATTATTGCAACCTTGGTTTTCCGCGTCGATTTTCCAAATGTCCACGCGGAAGAAGTTGCGGGCAAAAGCTAGTTGAATATAAAATATGTAAATTTTTATTTGAAATCATTAAATAGCGATACTAAATTATGGATTATAAGCCCTATATATACTTATAATAAGCCCTAGTCCACTAGGACCACGAGTACATAGTGGCATACCGTGGTCCTACTAGTAGAGCAAATCGGTATGTCCACGGGCCCGAAAGGCTCATTTCATAGTTTTGTGGAAAGCTGATGAAGAAATATAATTAGAATTATTTACTTTACAAATAAAAAAAATATTATGATTGGCGACTCCATTCGTAAAAAATGACTTTGTTCCGATTATGTCAAGAACCGTTGCTTTTTATGTTTTATATTTTAAAATTTTAAGCTTTAAATAACTGAAGTGTATTTCGAGCTAGTTTTTGGATAAATTCGATCTTAATTTTTTTTACTTACCGGTGACACATCACACCATCTTTTTTAACCCGAACTAAGGAATGATTCTTGCGATTTTTATAGAGCACTTGTTCATCTTACTCTATTGATGGATCATGCGATATTAAAATGAAAATTCAGCCACGGCTGCGTTTTGGCTGAATTTGGGATGTGTCACAAATGTCACTGTCATGCAATATCCTTTGGTTCTGAGATCGTTGTTGTACATACATAAAACGAGTACATAGTAGCATACCGTGGTCCTACTAGTATAGAGCAAATCGGTAGGTCCACGGGCCCCAAAGGCTCATTTCATAGTTTTGTGGAGAACTGATGAAGAAATATAATTGAAATTATTTACTTTACAAATAAAAAAAATATTATGATTGGCGACTCCATTCGTAAAAAATGACTTTGTTCCGATTATGTCAAGAACCGTTGCTTTTTATGTTTTATATTTTAAAATTTTAAACTTTAAATAACTGAAGTGTATTTCGAGCTAGTTTTTGGATAAATTCGATCTTAATTTTTTTTACTTACCGGTGACACGTCACACCATCTTTTTTAACCCGAACTAAGGAGTGATTCTTGAGATTTTTTATAGAGCACTTCTTCATGTTACTCTATTGACGGATCACGCGATATTAAAATGAAAATTCAGCCACGGCTGCGTTTTGGCTGAATTTGGGATGTGTCACGAATGTCACTGTGATGCAATATCCTTAATGACTGACTGACAGCACAGATAGTGAGACATATGAATGAAAATACGGGGATGCGATATAAAAAAAAGCGTAATAGAATGTCCACACTACGAATTTTAATGAAATAAATAATAATTTTGCGTGGGTCTGCAACAAAAACGATTTATCTAGGTGAAATGTTGATTTTTTCTCTATCGATTAATATATACTTTATGCCTGGTTAGACTTAACTAAAAAAAGTACCAAGCCTCATATAGAAAATGTTTGTCCTGATAATAAATAAGTTTTTGACTTTGTGGCAGAACAAAGGATTGCGTAGGTATATTATTTATTATATATATTATTATTGATATTTATTCTGTGTAATTTGCTTTAAAAGAATTACAAATTGAGCTACTTTTTAACGTGAGGTCTACACTACAAGCTCGCGGAGCCAACAGATGCTTCAGCTTTAGTACGAGCGGGGACCGTAAGATTGCCTACGTCATCTGATACCACGATCAAACTAAAATAAAATATCAAAATAAAATAAAATAAACCCATGGAGAATGATCAGAAAAGTGATGCTTAGCTTAGATCAATCAGTCTGCCAAAGCTGAATTGGCCGGAACTATAAAAAAATGGGCCACTTCCGGTAAAAAAATATATGGGTCACTTTTTGTCTTTACCAATGAACGGGTAACTGATGCCATTTGTATTGTTTCGGTATCAAATGACGTAAGTGACCCCTAAATTTTTTACCGGAAGTGGGCCGTTTTTTTATAGTTCCGGCCAATTCAGCTTTCGCACACTGATTGATCTAAGCTAAGCATCACTTTTCTGATCATTCTCCATGGGTTTATTTTATTTTATTTTGATATTTTATTTTAGTTTGATCGTGGTATCAGATGACGTAGGCAATCTTACGGTCCCCGCTCGTACTAAAGCTGAAGCATAGACGCTTGGCTCGCGCTTCGCGCTCGCTCGGTCAATTAAATAAATAATTACATATTATTACAGTACAGAATTACATTACATGCACGTTGAGAAGGAGTATTGTATTAAAAACCCCATGTTCTTAAGCTCAAGAGTCGCCAATTGTTGCTACATTGAATAATAAACTATAACATTCTTCACTATATTAATAAATGTATGTTTCTTTCTTTTAGGACGGTGTTTCCGGTATCTTTGATGCGAATAAGTCTGATTTGAACGACATCATAGAAAATAATGAAAAACTCGCTGTAACAAATTTTGTTCAAAAAACATTCATAGACGTCAATGAAGTTGGAACAGAAGCTGCTGCAGCAAATGGTAATTTTATTTTTATTTCTTTGTCTTGTTCTTATTTTGAAAAAGAAAGTAATTACACCACTGTTAAGAAATAAGCCTTATTCACACATATCAGTGAAGTCACAGTTCTAATATTATTATTATTTCATACTTTTTCTATGAATACGCGTTCACTGACACTGAGAGCACTGTCTCGTCACTGACACAGTCAGGTGTGGAGGCGTTCATAGAGAATGTATGAAATAATAATTATCATTTGAAATAATAATTATCACGGTGGCGGTACTGTGCGGGAACTGTGACGGAACCAATTATGTATTCTGTGACGGAACTGAGACTTCACTGATTTGTGTGAATTTGGCCTAAACTTTTCGTACAAAACTATTAGACATGTTTCGATAGTGTTAATCATCATATCAGCCGCACGACAAACACTGCTGGGTATAGGCCTAAATAATAAATACCTAATAATAAATAAATAAATATAAAATAACATCACTGATTCCAAAGTAAGTAACTTAAGTACCTGTTATGTCTGTTATGTCTTAAGTACCTGTTATGTATATATGAAATCAGTGACAACGGTGGACCTACAAACACCCAAACCTAAGCCAATACTTATAGAAAAGTTCGAAATCTAAATTTACCCCGCCGGAATTGAACCCAGAACTTGAGAGATGGTGACACCTTGAAAACCAGTGTTCAAACCACTCGACCATGGAGGTTGTCAATCACTCAACCCTCTCTGAAACTTTGATCCTTTTCAAACTTCTAAGAAACTGCACCCGAGATATAAGCTCTGGGACATTTGTAGCAATCATCCAGCTTTTTTTTAAGTTTGTCGATAGTATCACATTATTGTAGGCCTACCTTCTCATTTTACCATCACTCTGTTTTTGAATTCTACTTTTAGATTATCCTATATTTCCTCCTTTGACTATTTCATAACTAATTTTACAAAAATAATCTTTTCAGCTGGCGTCATTGGCGTAACGGCAGTGCGTCAGACTATCTTCTTCAACGCAAACCATCCTTTCGTATTTTATATCTACCTTTATAACACTCCCTTGTTTTGTGGAGTTGTCACCGCAAATTAGAACTAATGGGGTATTAACATGAAACGACTTGGCAGACGACTTTAGTCAATTTACATGGCACTTTTTATCGACAATTAAGAAGTTTCATGATGTTAAAACTGCTTTTTTTAACTTCATAAAATTAAAATATAGCCTTAAATTAATATAACTACTAGTGAAAAAAAAATTGAAATCCATCAGTAAATGACAGAGTAATAAATAATTTAAGTTGACTGATTTTTGCGCGATGCGATTGGGTCGACATCATCCGATGATCCGACCTAGCTGTTGCTTGTATGGCGGTGACGTGGCTGGCCGCTGGAGATGTTTCGTAGATGACGTCAGGCGACCAGTTTCCGATGAGCGAAATTATCTTAAAATCATAACTTTTACGTCCTGTAACTTTTTCATTTTTAGAGATAATTTAATAATTCTTCCACAGCTGTGTACTAGTACAAAAAAAATTGAAAACTTCTCCATTGCTTAAATCTAATCACAAAACTTATTTCAATGAGGTTGCAATTCGATTTTACAAGTGATTGTCGATTCGCCTGCCAAGTTGCCTGCCGAGTCGACTCGTGAAAACACCATATTATCAAAATCAGTCGAAATTTATTTAAAGGTGGAACCAAATCAAATGATTATACTGAAACAGGTGATAGTGTTGCTAAAACTAAACAATATTCTCCAAGGAACATAGGTCGAAAAACGAAAAATAGTACATTACATCCGAGAACGGGAAGCTAGCGATTGCATTGTCGAGGATGGTTTGAACATACATACTTTATGTATTGAATTTCATTTCCGCACTGAATTTCAAATTTAGAATGTGATGAACCAGACCCCCACGGAAATGTTGAACGCCCCGCATTCTTTTTTCAAATGGAATGATAACATTTTAGAGCATAAGTGAGTAAAATCAATTTCCCATACAAAATGTATTGGTCAGCAGACCAATTTATTTACTATGGAAAGACGAAAAAAAATTTTTTCGCCTCATGTTCCTTGTTTTAACAAGGAACATAAGTCGAAAAAAATTTTCTGTCTTGTTTCAGCATTGTTACATAATTGGTTTCACCTTATATTTTGTAACAAACCTATTTATCTGTTTTTTATTATTAAATTAAATTTGACGCTATTTTCATAGTAATTGTATATTTATTTTCTTATTGATTTTATATAAGTAAAAAAAATAAATTATTAAAATTTAAACCAAAGTTTTTATTTCATTATCCCTGTCTGTGTTGATTTGGAAATGAGTTCGACAAATACGAGTATTATTTATTACAAAACACTATTAAACAGTTTTTTGTTTATTATGCACAAAATAAACACAAAAATAAAGCATCTTAATACAATTTATTCCAACTCATAATTCATTTATTGCTTGTCACATAGTAAGATGATGATACACAATATTTAGGTAGTTTTACAGTTTCTGTGACGCCAGTGAGGACGTTGCAGTGTGAGAGGAAAACTTATATTGTAATAAAAATTCATTAAATAAATTAAGATCAATTAAGCTACACTAAAATATAGTAAAACATTGTGAGGAATAATAAATCTATTCATTTTGTTAATCCGAAATCCTAATCCTACCATTTTTTCCCTCGTTCTTCGCGGTACCATTGTAACTACGAGGAAGACCCTGTTCTACTATGTAGTTCAAATTATGAATTTGGATTCCTACGAATTTTAGCACATGTTTAAGTATTTCAAATTAATGAACTTAGATAGATTAATATAAACTACGGTAGGTACCCAAATCATTGCGTTTAAACAAAAAACAATAAATACGTCTATTGATTTGTTTAGAAGGGGGCAACCTTGCAATATTTGGTTCCCAGTTCTTGAAAGATTTTACCATTGAAAATGGTTATCAGATGCAAATCGCCTGAGACGTATTTTTGACCATATCTCCGAGGATTTTGAGAGGATCGAGATGAAAATAGTACCAAAAGTTGAGGAATTTATCGAGACACGTGTGAACGTTTGAATTTTGAAAATCTACTGGTAGGTTTTTTTGAAATTTTGCAAAATCCAAAAAATTCCGGTTTTTTTGGGGGATGTTTGTTTACTAAATTGTAAATTTTTCGGTAAAAAAGCGACTTAATAAAAAATGAAAAATAAAGGATCCTAGGGTATTAGTTTAGCTACCAAATGGCGAAATAGTTTTGAAAATCGGTAATTAATTGTGACCTGTAGGGACCCCCCCTTTAGATTTGGAATTCTTATAAAAACTGGTGTTTCCCTATATAAAAAGTTATGTAGCTTCTATGATTATTGACCGATCGTCATGGTAATAGTGTTAAAAGATACAAAAGCAGACGAGAAGTGCATTCGTTGGAATTTAGAAAATCGGTTAAAAACATTTCGGCTGCGTCGAGGCAGTCAGCGGGCGCTTTTGTGACACGAGGCGGAGCCGAGTGTCACAATCGTAAAAATAAATAGGTACTACCTAGGTAACTTTAAAAATATGATAGGATTTTGCATTTGATTTGATTTGGTTCTTTGTAAATTTTTGTATTCATTTTTAATGCTCCGATTCTTGCGGGGACTCAAGAAGCTTATACTCCCAATGGAGATTGCACCACATGAGTAAAAAGAAAGGACCAGAGACCAAGCTTCATACAACCGCGCGAATCGGTTGCATCACTACAAGCACGCGGGGCATGTGTGCGTGTCCACTGGCCGCTTGTCGCGTACAAGGAAAAACTTGTTTTGACAACTGCAGCCAGTGGACAATTATATGGCATTATTTGTTTTGTTAGTTGCAAGTTCGAATTTCACGTTCTTAAGAAGCTTTGTCTCTGTCCTTTCTTTTTACTCATCTGGCCATATGTCGTAGTGAAGATTGAAAAAGGTCCTTTAGTGACGTGACGGCTTATTGCTACCTCTTTCTTTAGTGTTACAATACGTTTTCGTTTCTCACGAACGAACGAACGACGAACAACAAACACGTATTGTAACACTAAAGAAAGAGGTAGCAATAAGCCGTCACGTCACTAAAGGAGCTTTTTTCAATCTTCACTTTGACATATGGCCGTGCAATTTCCATTGGAGGGAGGTATAAGCTTCTTGCGGGGACTGCAAAATCTGTGAATTTTTTATACAATTGTGTCCAACAATTCAACAAACAATTCAACACGGTAAACGTCTTTCAATATTGAGAAATCTACTCAGGTTGTCCACCTTGGGCCAACCACCTGGGACAGCGCACACAATGTATCACAGATAATAATGATACTATACTAACTGCAAAGCATTGTTTACACGAGGCCATCGCTGGCTGCCAGTCTCACTGGCTTGAAAAATTGACGGGCGCTCTATTCTCGCCAGCGTTGCTGGCTTCGCTTGAAAAAATGTTTAGACAAGGCCAATACCAAACCATCGCTGTGACTGGCAGCCAGCGATGGCCTCATGTAAACCTTGCTTTAGTGTATCACACACCGAGTGCGTGAGCGTATGCACCTCCTATTGCGGCGGCGCGCGGCGCGGCGCGTGCATAGAGTACACTTTGGCGCGTGCGATAAGTGTGTTTGACTTTGTGAGAGTGGATTGCTCGCCACACAATCTAAAAATACGTACAAATACAAGACAGATAGTTAGTCCTTCTCAGCCAGTTATACATAATTTTGCTAAAACAGTTATTATTATACTAGATTATTATTCCATTTGTTACGGCGACGCCACCACGCCTTCTGTCCCCGCACAGAAATGAAAACATAAAAAATTAAAAAGTTACATATCTTTTTGAATGTCATCCTTACATATAATAAAACAGTAGAAAAAGTATGTCTGTATATTAAATATACTTAAAAAATATATCTGGGGCGATGGAGACATAGTAATAGAGAAAGAATTAAAAAACCGGCCAAGTGTGAGTCGGACTCGCGCACGAAGGGTTCCGTACAAAATCGGCAAAAAAAATCACGTTTGTTGTATGGGAGCACCCCTTGAATATTTATTTTATTCTGTTTTTTTGTTGTTATAGCGGCAACAGAAATACATCATCTGTGAAAATATCAACTGTCCAGCTATCACGGTTCATGAGATACAGCCTGGTGACAGACAGACAGACGGACAGCGGAGTCTTAGTAATAGGCTCCCGTTTTTACCCTTTGGGTACGGAACCCTAAAAAAGCGTGTCTGTTTGAACACGCTAATCTCCGAAAATACTGAATAGATTCGAATGGAACTTTTTTGTTATACACCGTCATTTTGTAGTCGTTTTAATTAACTTAAGGGTGTGTTGTACTAATGAAACTAAATTTTATTGCCCAAGAAACATGGGTCAAAAAACGACAAAAAATTTTGGTCCTCCCATACTAACTAAACAGCTAAAACATTGTATTTCTATGGGAAAGTCAAAATTTTTTGTCGTTTTTCGACCCATGTTTCTTGGGCAAAAAAATTTAGTTGGCAAAAATTTTTATTTTCATTAGTAGAACCCTCCCTTAAGTTAATTAAAACGACCACACAATGACGGTGTATAGCTGGGTGAATCTACGTTGTTCCTTACTTCCTGCGTCATTGTCTGAACTCGAAAATCTTTAAAAATCCAATGCATCAGTAGGAATAAATCAAAAATATGCCATCATTTACATTATAGTACATTAATACATTGTATTTATTTGCATATTTTTAATTTATTTATTGCGATGCATTGGATTTTCGAGTTCAGACAATGACGCAGGAAGTAATAGACAACGTAGATTCACCAGCTGTTAAGCCTGGGCATAGTTTAGGGTATAACCCACCTGATTCAGTACCATAATGGTCCAGCTAAACTATACAAAATATAGAATGACAGCTTAGCAAAACTATAATAAGCAGGTCACTACCTCAATTTTTTTTTCAGATCGGTTCAATAGTTTTCAAGTAATCCTGAAAATACTACGATTTTGGGTTAACTACCTTGATGATTCTATTTACGAACAAAATTAGATGATTTTATTGTTGAAAAAGGGATACCGTAAGTGTAGTTCTTTTAATTTCATTGACATTGAACCTAGGATAATACTCAAAGATATTCAATGGAACTCCTCAAACTCAAATAGGATACCTATGTATTAGTGATTGATATATTGGTAATTTGGTAGGCTTATCTTTTCTCTTTCTTATAGAATGAGGAATAGTGGCCACCTCTGGTGTTAGAGTTTATCAAGCCGCCTGTAAGGCCTCTAAACTTGGCTTAACGACTGTTATCAGATGACGACAGCCGGGACCGACGGTTTAACGTGCCCTCCGAAGCACGGAAGCGCTCAGTTGTAATGCCACTTAACGGTCACCCATCCGACACCTAGCCGGACTGAGAGTTGCTTAACAAACGTGATCGAGTACGATCAGCCTGTCAAGTTCCGCCATGAGCGCTTCGGGTAGGCTTATGAAAATTGAATACAAAACGAACTAATGGTCTGTCTGCGACGTTCTGGACTAGACTTGGACTATGAAGGCACAACGGAACTCCTTTGAAAATTGAGCTATGGGCATTTTGAAAATATTTAAAGTTAATAGTAGATTATACAACAAGTGATTAAAAAGAGAATTTAGTTCGAGGGACTAAGTTGGATCCCGAGAGTAGCGAAGGAGGATTCAAAAGTAGAATCCTGAGCGAAGCGAGGGATACAAAGGACCGAGATGAAATTTTTTTTTCACGAGTTGTGTACTCTACTTTTTACCATTGACTGCGAGAAAACAAATAGGTACCTACCTAGCAGTACTTTATACTTAGTATTTATAGTTGACCTTCAGCCATTTTTAACGTCCCCACTGCTGGGGCACAGGCCTTCCTTATGGGTGTGAGGATGGGCCATAACCCACCACGCGGGCCCAATGCGGATTGATGGGTGTTAAGTACTGCAAATGCAGCCCGGACCAACGGCTTAACGTGCCTTCCGAGGCACGGAGGAGCTCGAGATAATACATTTTTGGTCACCCATCCCATGACCGACCAATGCGACCCATGCGTGAAAATAGAAGTTTTCCAATGACATAAAACAACCAGGCTAAGAGAGAGATTACATGATCATTCTGGCATCAGTCCATTTCATCAGTCTGTATAGACTTTGTATATTTGCAGACTGAATATTGTACCAGACTGATGGAATGGACTGATGCAAGACTGAACATTCAATCTCCCTCTATTAGATAGAAAAGAACCCAAAGATAACACACTAAAAAGAACCTAACTAAATTTGGCGGGATATTTTTTTTTCTTTAATTTTATTGTGTAACTATATGGCACTATGGAATAGCTCCATACCAGGGCATGCAGTCTCTACATTAGTTAGCGTTAATATCGTTACTAACCGATCGATAACCATAGCGAAAAAAAACGCTTGCCGTAACGATTCCCTTGCAGTCTCGACGTAGATTTCTATGTAAAGTTAACGAATTCGATCGATAAGTCACAACGAACAATGGGGAGGAAAAGCGCAATTTTATCCCGATAGGTGGCGTCTGGTCTTGGTACCGGGCCGCCTCAAAGAAAGTGTCAAAACATATGGGAATCTCTTGGAGTATTGCACTTTTTAATTTTATACTGAGAAAATTCCGCATTGTTATGCATGTAACTTGTAAATTATTGGAGTTCATCGATTTCCCAGTAACAAAAAAAATATTGGGCAAAAAAATATCAAAAAAAAGATGCTTTTCCCTCGATTTTCTCCTTTGCTGAGCCTGAGAAACATTATAAATCAAAAGGAATGTTTCATGAATTTGATGAAGCTTCGCCAAAATAAAACAACATTTGAATTATAACAGCTTTGTTCTTTAATATTTCAACCTCAGCAGTTTCTAGCATATTTATAACTTGGATGAATTTTATAGATATATCAAATATGGAATAAGCCCAATATTGGGGCCAAACAGAGAATTAATAGAATTTTATATGCCAGAGTCATTCAAGAAACTTAGAATAATAAAATAAATATGATAAAACGTTTCGTGTAATTTTGGATGGTACAGAAATTCCAGTACAGAAACCTGAAATTACTATTGCACAGAAGGCATCATCAGGCAACTATAAACACGGAAATTCACACTCAGTTGCTTTGTTAAAATTTAAATCATATGCTTCTAATCTGAAATAAAAAGATTACTTGTAAATCTTACACGAAATTTAAAGAAATGTAATGCTTGTTAGCAATTTTTTGTAAGTTGTTATAAACTTTCTTGCCTGTTGTTTTGGCTTTTCTTTTCCGTAATTCTTCTTTTATATGAGCTAAAGTTAGCATATAATACATTGTTTGTCCGCAAAACCGAAAAAAATACAATCTAAGAAAGTAAAATCACGTAATACACAGTCAAGACAATATAAGCTCAAACTGACAATTGTTCCAAAGAATGAAGCGCCATCTGTAATTCACTTTGCCTTCGCCTCCCCATTATTCTTCGATTTTTGGTAGTCTCTACCATCATAACTACCGATAATTTTCGATAGCGTATTTATAACAACTGTCACCTAAACGATTTTAGCTGTTTAGTTTGCGGCGAAATTTGACAGCCCGCAAACTTTGCGATTCATCGTTACAGGTACTTGGCGGCCATTTAATGTTTTTGTGACACTGACTTATAAAATATAATTTACTTTTGTAGTGTTTATTGTGTGTTTAGGAAATCCAAAAAAGCAAGAAATGGCAAGGCATAGGCCTATTTAGCGTAGGATTTAGTTGCTCTCAAGCATCGAGCTAAAATGGTGAGGCGTCGAAGCGTGGCGAGGAATAGACGCAATAATCAAAACAAACCCATTAAAAGGATGACGAGTTCCTCAGACTTTATAGGGTGGATAAGAAGATGTTCACCGAGCTGATGGAGCTGAGCTCGTCGAAGAGTTGCGGCCATATGGCCTTATCTTTAAAGACAGCGGCCTTGGGGATTCTCTACCTATACAATAGCAAGTGAGTAGGTACCTAACTGTAATTAAGTATTTTAAACTCGAAATGTAAGATCTTTGGTTTGGTTTGAGCTAAAATTAATAAAATATATTAGCAACCACCCGCGACTTTGTCTGCGTGGTCAGTTATTTCTCTGAACAATAGTTTTTTTCGGAATAAAAGGTATAAGTATATGTAAAATTTCATGATGATCGGTTCAGTAGTTAAGACGAGAAGGCGTATAAACAAACAAACAAACGGACTTTCGCATTTATGATATTACCCAGTAAGAATTTGCAATTTACCATCATCATCTTATTTAAAATTAAAATTTCATTTGGATTTTTTTTATGTACTACATGTTTTTCTATTTTTTACTGTTTGTTTTAGATACTAACCGCTCTTCGTTCATCATCATCAGCAGCTAATTGGCATGGCATTCGCTTATTATCGAGTGTCAAGAAAATTATGGTGTGGCGTCGAAGATGGGGAAGAACTGACGCTATAACCGAAATCCGGTTGATTTGGAGGATGACGGAATTCCTCACAGATCACACACTACTGCCTGGACGATCATCAGTTGCACAGTGTCAACGCTCGTATCCAACTTTATGAGTATCTACACTGGACACTAATTGCAATTATTTTAGCTAGTTTAGTCAAATAAAAGAGTACAATCAAATAACTTGAGGTATTTATTATTGTTAACAACATATCCTTTTATTTCATGGATAGATACTATGGACAATACTTCCGCTTTACTAGTGAGCTGAAAATCGCTTGTATGCCACGCCATCACTGATATACAGGGTACTTATTGTCTAATTTCAAAATCTATCGCGATCGCTTTCAAGATGTGATACATTGATGCTTCTTTTTGGCACAAATAAAAACTTACCAAAGGAATGCAGCAATGTGTCACATCCATCTGTCAAATGAAAGCGATTGCGATAGATTTTTGAAATTAGACAATTAGCCCCCTGGTTAGTTCATGCAGGGGCCAAACGCCATTGATGCCTCAGTCTCCGTAGCCTCATTTCTCATGGGAGCCTTTGAATTCTTGGATTAAATCTCTGAAATAAAAAATATAAATTAAATTAGAAAAAATAGATTCTTAAATTAAAATATTGAGACAGATATTAATTAAATACTTAAGTAAGTAGTGGACATCAGCAAATTCATTGCATTGATCATAAAAGTAAATAACTAAATCACATGTGACTATGAAAGATCGAAAACAACAAAGAAATCACAAGCATCCAAACCCGTGTAACGCGTGTTGAGCAGATTTTAAAATACATTTTTGACCTCAATACTATATTATGTAAAACTAAACATAAATGCATTGGTATAGAAGGTATAACAAACATAATTAAATATTGAAAGATCCAAAGAAAACTCAAAGAAAAGTATTTGTACTTACAGCATATTCCTCACAGCAGACAGCAGCTTAGCTTGCGTCTAGCTAGTGGACCGAACCCGAAACCGAATAATTATTACTCCTTTGAGTTGAAGCCACTATTATAGAGATTTTTTATTCTTTAATGAATTTATTTATTAAAAAATCAACACCATACACTTGACAGTTTTAGTTATCAATCGTAAGTAAACACAGATTTCATTGACATATGACTGTTGGCATGACAACGCCATAACCATTGGCTATGACACAGTGTTACAAGTAAAATTATAGTAATGTCCACAAGTTCAGATACATATTTTTAGTGGTTATTCATGTAATAATAAAAGAAGGAATTTTATATCAGATGATAAATTAAGAAAATATAATAAGAGATGTTTTTTTTTATTTTTGGTTAAATAAAGTAGTTGCTTTTTAATAAGCATAATATTTAAATTTCCCTTCATCAAAGGGAGGGCAATTCAATGGCCACACAATTACTTAAAATTTTCGGTAACTTATCGACTAAAATTTTTACGATTTTGTGCGATAACGTAATAGTAGAGACTTGCATTTGCCTTATCGATCGTTACGGCAAGCGATTTTCCCCGCTATTGCTATAACCGAAATCATTGTGTGGCCATTGAATTACTGTCCCTCCGATTTAGGTAAATTTAAAAAATATGCGAAAATGCAACTGTCTTACACCGACGTTTAAAACTTATTCAAATTGCAATTTCACTTCTATAAAAGTTACGAGTTGTAAAATAAAAAACGTTTTATAGCAAATATCATCAACTTTCTTTGAAGTTATAGTTTATTATACATTATTATTAACTTAAATACCTATAAAACAAAAAAAAACTTTTTGACTAACTGGCAAAAACTCAAACCACATAATAAAATAATTATTTACGCCTTATTTACATTTAAATAATAATAAATATTATATAAGGAATAAAGAGTAAGGAATATAAGGAATAAGGATAAGGATTAAAACTTTTCACTGCACATAGGTAGATACTTGATTAGTAAAGGGAAAAGAGATACGCTCATTTAACTTTTTTAGATGTAAGTAGGTAGGTACTTAAAAACTACCCGTGTTTAACAAAAAATTACAAAAAATATAAGTATTTTATTTTTTTGTCTTTATTCATCATAAGTTAATAATTGTAACATTCCTTATTTAGAGAGATAGGTATAAAATAAACTAATTATAAATATTGTGAAGATGCTTCTAAGTATTTTCCGGCATTTTTTAGCGGTTTTCCTGTGGCCGGCAGGCGGCAATTTTGCTAGCAATACCACTAAAGCAATATTTTAAGTATGGCCCGGCAATTATAGCCACATATTTTTGGTAAGTCAAAACATTTTCATGTAAATTTGGGATTCTGCATTGTTGGCCATACTATTGACACCAATTGCAGCCATATTACAACAATGCAATATAAATTGTATTTGTGTTGGCTTGGCCGGGCAATGGTGGACATTAAATGACTATTACTTGTAACACTGACTAGACAGAACCCAGTGCCACAGCATATATTAAATCTAATATAATATAAAATACATGTCAATGGTTGAGTGTCAAAATGAGAGTACCGACACGTAGTGATTTTTTCCTCTGTGGTAATCGATACGGTACCGAAAATTATCGGTAGCTATGATTGTAGAGACTACCAAAAATCGAAAATAAGTTGTTAAAATGACATATCGACCGAATTCGTTAATTTTACGATCGCTATCTATGTCGAGACTGCAGGCCCAGGGGCCGTACCGGCTAACGAATCGATTTTCATAAAAGTCTGCTGGGTTTCAAATTAAAACAGATAAATCGAGCCCCAATTGGGCCAAAATGACGAACCCAAATTCATGATGTCACACGAACATCGATATCTTCCGAATCACGTCAACAAAAAGTACAAAACGAAATTGCTTACTTTGATTTCTCTGTTTTAAGTTGAAACCCAGCAGACTTTTATGAAAATCGATTCGTTAGGTATAGGCACTTTTTTGTACTAATTCATGATGCGCGCTTGTTCCAAATTCAAATTATTTTTATTCACTCGGTGAATAAAATCGCTTATTATTCACTCTTATCGTTGAATTTTTAGAGTGGCGATGGTAAAATAGTTATTTGTTATACAAGTGACCAAAATCATTTTTTGCTGCGAGTGCCGACTTTAAATCACGAACTAGCGAAGTAGTCTAGAATTGAATAACGAGCGTAGCGAGTAATTCTAATATAGACTACTGAGCACAGTGAGTGATTTAAAGGCACGAGACAGGGCAACATTTTGGTCTCGTGTAAAACATACAACTTTTCACCTCTACCAGCAAGAAAATTTTCACGTGACTTTCCTGTTTTTTTTTTTATTTTATTGTTTAAATTAATACAATGTATACATAAAAATAAACAAACACCGCTACAAAAGCCGTTTCGGCTTTAACTGTGGCGGGGGGTTCTGTTACGTGAATTATTGAAAATTAATGATTTCTTAGGAAAATAATAGCAAAAACATGCTGCCATTGAAGCAAAATGTGAACAAGGTATTTAAGAAATTTAATTTAAGAGATTACATAAATTATTGTAGTATCTTACGAACTTATGTTTTCCAAAAAATATTTCTTTACAACTGCTTTAAAATTTTTCTTATCTATGTAGTTCCGGACGAAATCATCACTCATTTCGTTTAGTAGTTCCGGTAGCAAACATTTCCAATTTCTTTTGCCGTAGAAATTTTTGTATTTAGGTACTATAAATTTTTTAATGTTTATTTTTCTCAAATTTAATGGACGTGAATTGGAGACAATTTTATGACAATTGCAATGTTCATCCACTAAGATGGCCGACTTAAATTTATTAGAAATATACGGTTAGAATTTTGCAATGCACAAATAAGTTAGTCTCGCTGACTTTTAGTTTATTTTGAATCTTAGTTGGAACAATCAGTCGCAACAACTTACGTTGTAGTTTATAAATATTATGTAGGTGTGTCTTAAAAGTTCTGCCGTAACTACTTAAGCCATATCCAATTATACTGTCGGCTAATGCCATATACAATATTCTTAAGGTAGAAAAAGGCAGTTTATGTCGTAGAATTGAAAGTTTTGAAACTATGGCCCGAAGTTCATCACAAATATATTCTATGTGTGGATACCAGTTAAATCTATTATCAATTATGAGTCCTATATACTTATGTTGTGGCACAAATTCTATTCGAGAACATGAGCATTGCAAGATATTATTATTATGAAGGCAAGCGTGTTCACGTGCAGTGATGGAAGGTGTGTGAGTAGTTTTGTTGTGTGAGGAATGGATATGGATTGCTTTTGTTTTTTCCGCGTTTATGACGAGACCGGCGTCGTGCGCCCATTTGCACAATAAGTCAAAGTTTCTTGTAAAAAGCTTTAGCATTAGAAACTTGTTCACTCAACTCTTTTGGAGTTAGACAACTATCTTCATCGTTGGACGCACTCATTTTTGTAATTATTTATCACAGAAATAGTTTGATCAAACCTATGCTGAAAAAATTTGTTCATAGAGTAAAGTAGATTCCTGTCGTTTTAGTTACATTCGTTGTATTTTTCTCTTATTAATTCTTCATTAATATCCCATCTTATTTATTTAGTAATAATCATAAAACTCTAATTTGTTAATAAATTTCATTAATTTTATTATTTCATGTTTATTTCATACTTGCGACCTCATTTCGTCCATACTCTTTATTTCGAATTATCAACCTTCTTTTTAAAAACAATCCTTATTTAAAACTCCTTGGTGTATCCGTGCATTTTATTTTTTACTTTTTAATTCATGTATGACACCATAAAGCACTCTATCTATCCTTTTCTCACATATCAATTTTACAAGTCTTGTCCTTGTCACTTTATTTCTTTTTTCTTTATTATTTTAAAAGTTGGTGTTAGAAATAAAAAAAAAACTTTGCCTCACGCTCGCAGCAAACATCGATTTTGCTGCGAGTTTTTACGTGCCAAAAGCGCCCTTTTCGTGCTGGAGAGGTGAAAAGAATATTACATGCTAACATACCACAAAAGAAATAGAAAATAAGAAAGTTTTTTTCAAAAAAACCGCCTTCGAAAACCTAAAAATAAAAACATAAACAGCTTTAAAGTTAAATAGCACTATAAATAGCAATAAATAATATTCAAATCACCAATACGCATATCAATTTTAATAAAAAAACTTCTAATTAAGTGTGGTGGGGATGGGGCTTTTAGAATTTAAAAAATGTTGTCATCCAGCCCCACGCGTCTTTAATATACGTTTTTTATTAAAATTGATATGCGTATTGGTGATTGGAATATTATTTATTGCTTTTTAGTGCTATTTAATTAAAAGCTGTTAATGATTTTTTTTAGGTTTTTGAAAGCGGTTTTTCTTTTTTCTGCAGTCGGAACATAAAGTTAATATACCTAACTTTATCGGAATGATTCCGTTTCGGAATTCCGAATACAAAACGGTATACATTGGATACTGTTGTTAATCATTACGGAGCATCTTGTTTATCCAAGTGTTCGACAACAATGAAGCTAGACGCTCAATAATTCTGAACTTTAAAAACGCCAATGATCATGAAAATCAACAATTAAATGCTAAATAACTAGGAGTATTTAGAATGATTAATATTTTATGGTTACAATTTGACTGGTAAAATTACTTAGATCATGCAAATATGTCTAATGTTGTCCTACTAGTATTTTAATTTTATGAAGATTTTCAATTCAGTATTTTTCTTTATTTCAAAAATAGTTATTCTTTTTCATCGCCATTAGTTGCAAATGCAATGCTCATCGTGCCTATCGAAGCACGAAAGATTTATCTCATCTCATGACGGACTCTTGTGAAAATTACCGTAGGGTGAATACGCTACTGCACCAATAAGCTCCTCATTTTTTACATACAATGCTCTGATTGCAAAGTAAGTAGGTAGCTAAAGCATTTGTTTTATGGAAATCAGAGACAACGGCAAACACCCAGACCTGAGCCAATATAGAAGAAATCTTATATCTAAATTGACCTAGCTGTATGGATCGAAACCGGGATCAAACCAACGACTCCTTGAAAACCGGGATACAAACCACTCGAATACGGAGATCGTAATTTTTATGATTTTCTTATTTTTGAAATTTTCCTATTTTGAGTCTAGATTTGTTGTCCGTGAAACGAAAATAAAGCTATCTATCGCAAGCGTCCGTCTCGGTTTTGTAAAGTCAAAGTCAAAAGTTGAAATGAGTTAAAGCGCTTATTATTATTATAGTCTATTTTGAATGAGTTGGAAGACTGTTTTAGCTGACAAGAAAAGAGCACTATTGCGTTTGAGTCAATTTTTTTAATTTAAGTCTAATAAGTGTCTTTCACATCTCATGTCTTTACTCAAACAGAAACCGGTTCAAAGGATTAAAGCCCGGTTTACACATCCATAAGTAAGTAAGTAGAAACCACTGTGGACACTGTCGGCAAGTAAGTAAGTAAGTAGCGACTTGCCGCTGGATAGGATCGGGTTCTATTTTTTTGGACAGGCAAGTATAGCAGGCGCACTCCGCCAACTTACTTGCCGCCGCCGTGTAAATGGCACATTCAGCAGGCAAATAAGTAAATTCATAAGTTGACATCTGTCGCAGCGGAATGATCATACCAATGATACCAAAGGTATTTGTTTATTGTTGTAATTAGTTTTTTATTAAGAACTATTACCATTCATAAACAAATCCTAAAACAAGTTAAATGAAGAGATTTTAAACTTCATTTAAATACTTAACAATTTAGTATTATTTAGGTAAAAAAAATGAATTTCGAACATAAAGTATAGGTAGTATTTTTTGTATTATTAATAATATACAAAGTGTTTGGAAATTTCTTATATAAAAGTGAAGGGGTGACTGACAGACTATTGCCCAGCCCAAACCACTGAACCTGGAGACTTGAAATTTTGAAAATAAATACTTTATACAGTGTAAACACCCACTAAGAAGGGATTTTTTGAAATTCCACCTCTAAAGGGTTGAAATGGGGGTACAAAGTTTGTATGGAACAAAATAAATAAATAGACATTTCAACTTGAAACTTCGTAGGAGTACTTCTAGAAACAAATAAGCAAACACGTGTTTCGTGGTTTTCTGAAACTCAACCCTTTAGGGGTAAATGGGGTAAAAAAAGCCCAACGTCGATATGGGTGTCGTTATCAAGGTTTTATGGGATGTTGATTGTGAAAATGGCATTTATTTTTAAGTGGTAGACATTATTCAACCCCTAAAGGGGGAAAATGGGGTTCAAACTTTGTATGAATAAATATAAAATAGACATTACGACTTGAAACTTCGTAGGAAAACTTCCATAAATAAATGATCAATAAAAAATCAAAATGTGTTTCGTAAATTTCTGAAAATAAGGGGTAAATGGGGTAAAAACTAAAAAGCCAAAACTCGATATGGATGTCGTTATTGAGGTTTTATGGGATGTTGATTGCGAAAATGGCATTTATTTTAGTCCAACATAGTGGCTATGTTTCAACCCCTAAAGGGGTAAAATGGGGTTCATGTTTTGTATGAAAAAATAATATAAAATAGACATTTTGACGTGAAACTTCGTAGGAGTACTTTTAAAAACTAGCAACTTTCAAAAGCAAACACGTATTTCGTGATTTTCCGGTTTCATGTATATGGATGTCGATATTTAGGTATTGCGAAAATGGCATTTATTGTAGGGTCCAACACGACACAGTGGACATTATTCAACACCCAAAGGACTGAAACGGGGGTTCAAATTTTTTATGGAAAAATATTACGGGAACGGGAGCTAATAATATTATAAATGTGAAAGTTTAATGTTTGGATGTTTGTTACTCAATCACGTAAAACCAGCTGAACGGCTTTGGAATAGCACACAGATAGTTATAGCCTGTGGTAAAACATGGGTAATTTTTTATCTAGGTCAAAGGTTCCATAGCGATTTTCCGAATGTCCACGTGGACGAAGTCGCGGGCAAAAGCTAATAGTTTTATAAAGCCGAATATGTTAAATAGGGACCATCAAACTGAAAAACTTTATGAACTGAACATAGGTAATAATATATTTATTAAGTATATGTATTAGTTTTTGGTATTAGGAAGGAATAGATATTGCAACAAATGTCCGTTACCTGTCAAAAATTCGTGAATTAATCGCTAATTACGTAAATAAAGATCCCCCAAATCAATAAATACTTAAAAATATTAAAAAGGGAGTTTAATTTTTTTTACATAATTTTAAGTAGTTGCCTCACAGACATTTCATTTACCAGAGGCGAAACAAAATGCGCAATCGTATACATTGATCGTGTACGGGTCCGAAAAATTATTAATTGCCTATGGCGTATTTTAACACGTTTTTATTAGGTTGCTTTCGGGTTTGTTTGTTTTTATTAACACGTTTTTATTAGGTTTGCTTTCGCGTTTGTTTCTTTGTTTGTGTGTTTCTCCACAAAGTTTGCGAACGATTTTATCCTAGCTTCCCGAAGAGCTAGAGACTTGAAACTTTGAACATAGGTCAGAAGTGGAAGGCAATGCAATATTATGGTGTCATTGAGCTGATCTGATGATGAAGCCGGAAGAAGGCCACAGGTTTCGAACTCTATGATGAAAACATACAACCCCATCGTGATTGGTCTCGTTAGCATCGTCTTGACGAGTACTCTAACGGGAGACGAGGTCCAGGGTTTGATGATGAAGCCGAAAGACCATGCCATAGGAACTCAATATTGAAACTGTGCAACCCCGTCAAATTTGGGCTCGTTTGAATCGTCTTGATGAGTTTTTTGTTGGGAAATAGATGTTAGGGTCTGATGATGGTGCCGGAAGAAGGTCACTGGAACTCGGTAATAAAACCATGCAATCCCATCTAGTTAGGGCTCGTTTGAATCATCTTGACGAGTACTTTAATGGGAAATAGTGTCCGAGGATCTGATGATGGAGCCGGAGGAAGGCCATAGAAACTCTATAATAAAACCATGCAACCCCATCGAGTTTGGGCTCGTTTGAATCGTCTTGACGAGTACTTTGTTGGGAAATAGTTACCAAGGTCTGATGATGGAGCCGGAAGAAGGCCACTGGGACTCTGTAATAAAACCATGCAACCTCATCGAGTTTGGGCTCGTTTGAATCGTCTTAACGAGTGCTCCGATAGGAGATGGTATATTTTAACACGTTTTTATTAGGTTGCTTTCGCGTTTGTTTGTTTGTTTGTGTGTTTCTCCACAAAGTTTGCGAACGATTTTATCCTAACTTCCCGATGAGCTAGAGACTTGTAACTTTGAACATAGGCCAGAAGTGAAAGGCAATGCAATATTATGGTTTTACTGAGCTGATCTGATGATGAAGCCGGAAGAAGGCCACAGGAACTCTATGAAGAAACCATACAACCCCATCGTGTTTGGGCACGTTAGAATCGTCTTGACGAGTACTCTAATAGGAGACGTGGTTTAGGGTCTGATGATGAAGCTGAGAGGCCATGCCATAGGAACTCAATAAAACCGTGCAACCCCATCAAATTTGGGCTCATTTGAATCGTCTTGACGAGTTCTTTGTTGGAAAATAGTTTCCAGGGTCTGATGATGGAGCCGGAGGAAGGACACAGGAACTCTTTAATAAAACCACGCTACCCCATCGAGATTAGGCTCGTTTGAATCGTCTTGACGAGCACTTTGTTGAGAAATAGTGTCCGAGGATCTGATGATGGAGCCGGAGGAAGGCCATAGAAACTCTATAATAAAACCATGCAACCCCATCGAGTTTGGGCTCGTTTGAATTGTCTTGACCAGTAGTTTGTTGGGAAGTTTCCAGGGTCTGATGATAGAGCCGGAAGATGGCCACTGGGACTCTGTGTTAAAACCATGCAACCCATCGAGTTTGGGCTCGTTTGAATCGTCTTGACGAGTGCTCCGTTAGGAGATTGTATATTTTTTTTTAGTCTTAGCTCGTTAACTAAAAAGCAGAAAAAAAAAATTTACTGAAAAAAAATTTTTTTTAAAACACGTTTTATTACAAAAAAGTCGGACTAAAAACATTAAAACGGACTAGTAAAAACAGACAAAAAATTATATAATAAATTTTTCTTTAAATATTTAGTACCCTACAGAAATTTTAAACCTAAAAACGTGGGGCGCATGCTAAAGACAATATGGATGATAAATTTTACAAAATGCGCCCCACGTTTTTAGGTTTAAAATTTCTGTAGGTTCAGGGTTGTAAATATTTACAGAAAATTTTATTTAATACTTTTTAGTCTGTTTTTACCAGTCAGTTTTGATCCGATTTTTTTTGTAATAACTAATTCCGTCTAATTATGAACTTACTTGCCAAAGTTAATTCACCGTTTGGACGTAACTTGCCATTTTCCGATTAAGTAAGTACCTAAGTAGAGGGACACTTGAACTTACTTACTTACTTACTTATGGATGTGTTAATCAGCCTTAAGCGCATACATATCGCATAAAAGGATTCAGTGGGCATTTTTTCTATATTTCTAATAAATATAACAAGAATTACTAAAGCACGCGTGCCATCAACTGAAAACTAAATATTCAATAGACAACATTAGCCTTGCAGAATGTCACTCAAGAATATGTTTGTGTAAAGACGCGCAACTTTTTACCATTCAAAATGGTTATCAAATGCAAATCGCCTTAGACGTATTTTTGGTCATAGTTCCGAGGGTTTTAGGAGGATCGAAATGGGAATAGTACCAAAAGTTGAGAAATTTATTGAGACACGTGTGAAAGTTTGAATTTTGAAAAACGGCTGGTAACTTTTTTTGAAATTTCGAAAAATTATGGTTTTTTGGGGGGTGTTTGTTTACTAAATATCACAAAGTGTCAATGCATTAGCTTTACACGAAAAAACCAACCAATAATTCACACTTACAACTTTAATGGTACCCCAATTGATAGGAACTATGTTATTCGTGATCTTGGTATACTTTTCGACAGCAAACAAACATTCCAAAACCATATTGATACTATTGCTAACAAAGGTTTCAGAAACCTCGGCTTTGTAATACGAGCTTGCAAGCCTTTCCATGACCCCGCCGCTATAAAGTCTGTTTATTACGCATATGTAAGGAGTGTTCTGGAATACGCTAGCAGTATATGGAACCCACAGTACGAAATATACAAAGCATCTTTAGAAAAAATCCAATCAAAATTTGTTAACCATCTTAATTATCGCCTTCGCATTTCAGCAAAGAAAATTGTGAAATTGTAATTTTAAAGAAAATTGTAGAAAACTCAACATGCTGACATTAGAAGATAGACGGTTGCTTCTAGATATGTGCCTCTTGTACGACATCCTCCGTGGAAATATAGACTGTTCCGAACTTTTGGGCCAAATCGGCTTCTGTACACGCACACGCCACACACCGTTGCTCAGCGTGCCTCACTCATACACTAAGTACCTACGCTAAAAACAGTGTTCTATCTCGTATTTCCCGTACATATAACAAGAGTTTCAAAGATATTGATATTTTCGCTTACTCCAAAAATACTTTTAAAAAGCATATTATTAAAAAATTACAAACGTCACAATAAACTCTATTCAATTAATTATCGATAAGTGGCAGATAGTGTATTGAGCGCCTGTTTCACAATCTATTAACAGGACTCTAACAGAATTTTTACGAAATTTCCCGTCAAGTAGAAATATTAAATTAAATTGAACTCATTGTGAATCAGGTTCTTAATATTATTAATTCATAAAATAAAAAATAATATTATTTACTCTAACACACACACACACACACATATACACACACACACACACACACACACAAACAAAATACGATAAGTAGCAATTTAAAATTTATATTCAAATTTTAAAAAGAAAACATGTAAAATGGACTTCTGTTTCTTTTACATTTTGCCTATGCATACAATAAATAATATAGGGAAACCTGTAATTGGCTATACATATAGATAATACTTGATGTAATAATATATTGTAAACGCTCTTGGTTTTCTTAAGATCAAATAAATAAATAAATAAAATAAATAAATTGTAAATATTTCGAGAAAAAAACCGACTTAAGAAAAAATGAAAAAAAAGGTCCTAGGGTATTAGTTTAGCTAAAAATAGCGATTTTTTTTTTAAAATCGGTTTATAATTGTGACCTGTAGGTGGTCCCTTTAGATTTGGAATTGTAGAAAAACGGGTATTTCGGTATATAAAAAGTGATGTAGTTTCTATGCTTATTGACCGATCGTCATGGTAAAGGTATTGAAATATGCGGAAGCAGACGAGAAGTTCATTAGTTGATTTTTGTGAATCGGTTAATAATATTTCAGCCGCGTCGAAGCAGTCAGGGGCACTTTTGTGACACGAGGCGCAGCCGAGTGTCACAATCGATCGTAAAAATAAAAAGGTACCTATACCTTAGAAAAATTATAGGATTTTGCTTTTGATTTGATTTAGTTTTTTCGTAAATTTTTGTCTTCATTTTCAATGCTCCGATTCTTGCGGGAACTGCGAAATCTGTGAATTTTTAATACCAAGTAACAACGCAAGTGCTGTTGCGCAATGTCGCGCGTCATCAGCACGTGCTGCGTATCCATAATAGTGATGAGTTTACAATAACACGTATTTACCTGAGACGAATTTACATATACATTCTTTTAATTGTGGCGAATTTACTCTCAATGTATGGAACTTTTCAAAACGTGACGAGTTCACATAAGTAGCGAGTTTACAATAACCCATTTGTGTTGCCAAGTGAATGCATTTACGCTGTTACAATATATGGAACCCTAAAAGTTAATACCTAATTTTGGTCGATACAAGTGTCAGAAAACAATTAATTACACCTAATAACTTTACCTGTCTACGTTTATTATCTTCATACTGTTTTAACAAGTGCACGATAAAGCTATAAAACGGGTATTTTTCTCTTCATAACTCTCTAGATGTTCAATTGTTGAACATGTGGAAGTTCGTGTTTATATTGGCCATCGCGGCGAGCCTGCTGCTGACGTCACATGCAGGTATTTCGACACTTGAAACTGCGGTCTTATGAAAATTCATTTCTGCCATTTCAATTAATTAGAAGCTAATAATGCGAAACCGACTTTTTCATATTCAGTCTTTTTTTTCCTGTATTGGGGTCGCACAAACGGTTCCATTACATTGGAAAGTATAATCCTTTCTTTACTAATAGGTATTATAAATGAAAAAAACCGATTGTTTGTATGTTTGTTACGCCTTCACGTTTTAACTGCTGAACCGATTATCACGGAATTTTGCATACACATTGTCAAGGCTACAGAAAAGGAAACAGGGTAGCTACCTTTTACCCTGAAAAAACGAACAGTTCCCAAGGAATGGCAAAAATACTGTCCACTAGTTTTTAATAAATTATCCAGTATTCCAGAAATCAAGAAAAATGTACTAAATTTCATAAAATTTCTGCCAAATTGAGAATTAACGCTTTGCAATATTCAACCGTATTCTAGATTGAAAGAGTATTATTTCGTGAACTGCCTTGCCTTAACTACAAAAAGTTTTAACAAGTTGAGAGTATCGTTACTTAAGAAGTTATGAATTAATAATATGAAATGTTAATCTTATATTGAGGAGCTCGATGGCGCAGTGGTTTAGCGCCTGGCCCAACGATTGCGGAGGTTAAGCAACTTTCGCAAGGGTCGGTCATGGGATGGGTGACCAAAAATTTATTATCTCGTGCTCCTCCTTGCTTCTAAAGGCACGTTAAGCCATTGGTACAGGCTGCATTTGCAGTCGTTAACACCCACGAATCCGCACTGGGCCTGCGTGGTGGGTTATGGCCCATCCTCCTTATCCACCCATAAGCAAGGCCTGTGCCCCAGCAGTGGGGACGCTAAAATGGCTGATGGTCAATCGTGTATTAATTAGTTGCATTGCATAGTTCTAATGATCTAAGCAATGTCGTTATGTTCTGAGATATTTTTTTATGGGTCTATTTTTAATTAAATTGTTTAAACCTAAATTATTTTGCTTTTTTTTGTTGAACATCATATAATAATATGTTTTCGTATTATTTTTATAACAGGATCAGAAGATAGCACTCAATGTCAATATGAGGATTACAGTAAGTATACAAATTTGTGATATTAAATATATATACCTACACTCTAAAGAAACCTGACAAGGTAGGTACCTACTGTTATTAGTAAGGCATAATTAAATAAATTATTGAATAACATCACGACACTTTCCAACAACCACACGATACAAACACTCCTAGACCAAATATTAGTTTTTTTTATTGATTCATGCCTGGTTTCTGAAGTACTTATCGGTGGTTTATCTGAAGTTTAACTTTATCGAAGTAATTTGGATAAGTAAGTACCTATTTGAACTTAGCCACGCAAAAAGGGAGACAAGAAAATAATTTTCTTTGCGAACTCGTTGTCAGGACTACAGAAAAGGACATAGCCTAGGTTTCATCTAGACAAACAGTATAAATTCAAAGATTATCACTTAATTTTATTTTAATAAACTAATTTATTTATATAATAAGACCATTAAACTTTTTGGCCTGCCTGCCATTTTGAAAAATCGGAAATTCTTCGCAACTGATAAAACTTTTGTCAATCGATAGGAAACGTCAACACAAATTATTATTGATTGTCGTATTGTCGCAAAATGTATACTTTCGGAGTCTCTTTCAAAACAGTCTGGAGTTGCAAATTGAAGTGTTTTAAGTCCCAATATCTCCGAAAGTATACTTTTAAAGACTATTTGACAATCAATAATTCATGTTTATTTTGACGTTTTCTATAGATTTAAACTAGTTTCATCAGTTGCGATGAATTTCCGTTTTTTCTAGATACCTAGGTATGCCAGGCACCATACTAAAACGTTACATGCCTTTTGAAATATTTTTTTTTTAAACTCTAACACCAGAGGTGGCCAGTAAATCCTCATTTGATAAGAAGAAAGTCGGCACGCTGGGCTTCCACGACAGCGTAATGATATGATATTCAACCAATTGTATCACAGAACAAAGAAAAAAATTTCCCTCCAGTAGAAGTCGCAAGTGGGCGGTACCCGTGTAACCTCAAGTGAGCGCAGCTTCTCATACTTCTGAATTTTGTTACGTCAGTCGTGTGAGCGAACGCCAAACAAAAACTTAAAAAACCGGCCAAGTGCGTGTCGGACCACGCGCGCTGTAGGGTTCCGTAGTTACCTTATGCCATACGATATTTAATACCACTATTATTTTTCGTCTGCAAAAATAACTTTGTTTTTCCCAGTGTTGATATGAATGACAAAGTTATATTTGCGGTTTTGGAAAATGTGCTATATCTCAAAAACTGATTATTATATCTCGTTCAAACCAATTTTCGTTGAAAGTGTTTATTAAGATCTACAGCAAATATTTTTTTTTAGATTTTTCACTTTCTTATTTCAAAAGTTAGAGGGGAAGGACACACATTTTACCATTTTGGCAGTGTTTACCTTTCAAACGGTTGACTTTGAAAAAAATTCCTCTTTGGAACCTCAATACCATTTTTTAAGACCTATCTATAGACATCTACCTACCAAGTTTCAACTGTGTAATTCTAATACTTTCCGTTTTATTGCCATTTAGGCTACGGAATCCTAAAAATGCCGAGTTGCATCTTCAAAAAACATAAAAAAATACCGAGTTGCATTATACAAAAGAGCAAAAACGATATCCACACATATAATTTAGCAAACGGGTGCATAAAATATCAGAGGGAAGCTTAATTTAATTTATTTTTAACCGACTTCAAAAAAAGGAGGAGGTTCTCAAGTCGACGGTTTTTTTTTTTATTATTATTTTTATGTATGTTTTAACATAGCTTCGTCATTTGTTACCCGATTTGTACAATTCTTTTTTTTATCTCAAAGAACATAGTTCGTGTGTGGTTCCATAAAATTTTTTTAGAGATCTGGCCAGTAGTTTTCTCATAATCCTCAAAAATATCAATTATTTAGCTCGCCATCGCACGAGTTTTTATGGAATTTCGGACATAACATCTTTGTTTATGAACCGATTTAGATGATTCTTTTTTTATTTGATAGGGTATACTTCAAGAGTGGTCACAATTTAATTTCATCGTTATTGGACTTTGAACTTCGAAGATACAGAAGGGAACTCCTCAAAGTCAAATAATATATGTAAAGTGATTTAGGTTTTGGTAAGTTTATGGCAATCCAAAACAAACCAAATCATGGTTTGCGATGCAACGTTCTGGACTAGACTTGGACTACGAAGACACAACGGAACTCCTCAAAAACAAACAGCGTAGGAAATTGAGTTCTGGGCATTTTACCATTGAAAATGTTATAATATAAAGTTAATAAATATTTACACGCTGCGCTTACATACCTACCACTAAAAAGTTGAAAATAAAAAAGCTTTTAAAAAAAAAGAAAAACCGCCTTCAAAAAACCTGAAAACAATAACAGCTTAAAAATTAAATACCTCTAAAAAGCAAGAATACGTCTAATGAAGTCGGGTGGGGCTTTTAGAAAAAAATGAAGTTGTCCTCCAACCCCACCCGACTTCAATAGACGTGTTTTATTAATATTGATATGTGTAACGAATGATTCGAATATTATTTCTTGCTTTTTAGAGGTATTTAATTTTTAAGCTGTTTTTGTTTTCAGGTTTTTTGAAGGCGGTTTTTCTTTATTTTTAAAAAGCTTTTATTTTAATTAAAAATTCAACTGATCTTTTCCTTTCAAATTTCAAAACAATAAATATCCACCTTTATGCCGTAAACACTTATGGTCCATATTCCAACGTACTATTTGACATATTCTTGAAGTTTCATAAACATTAAAATATAGACTAGCGGAAATGTTACTCAATAGGGGAGACCGAGAAAAGTAGTGACTGTGAGAGTTGAAAAGTATTATCACCACAGCAAAAAATTAATAAACGTCTAAATAACAGTTGATTTTATGCAGTTATACCACTGAAAACACCTAAAAACAGCGCGAAATGTTAGTGAACTTAATTCATAAATAGTACCACAGAATAACTAATAGTACAAATAGTACGTTACAATACAAGCGAGTGCGAGCAGCTAGCATTTATATTGTCTTTGTCAAGGATGGTTGCCCGATCCACAGGCGAGGGCTTTATTCATTCTAGGCAATGTGTGCCAATTTTCATTACATTAAAGTACTTTTCTCAAGAAATGTGAGGAAATGTGAGGTGAAAGGAAACACCAGTCATGCAGTCATAAAATTTTATAAAAACAACTCTAGTTATTTTTTTACCGTTTTGAACATATTAATCGATATTCGATACATTTATTACTGTTTACTCCAATTAACTGTAGGTAATTTGTCTGTATGCGTAAGCGCAGCACTACAGGTATGAATGTGTGTGTGTGTGAGTGACTGCTATTTAATGTGAATCTATTGGAATGATTTTTTAGTCCGAAATATATTATTGAAGCAAAACCACGTTGGTCTGATTTCTCCTCGTTAAGCTAAAGTGAACCTTATTACAACTCCATATGGTCAGCATCGAAGCCGGATTCCAAAGGATACCTGTGCCTATTCATCGATCGAATACAAAAGAATCGCCTGCACCCGGCGACCGAGAACAAAAGGCAGCTACACTAATGAGTTTGTTTACAACTTATTGAAAGGAATTGGTTATTCTTTATGCTTTATTCACTCCGTGCGTTTGGATTTTACTACGTAATACGTTTAGAACATTTGAATAACAGAATAACATTGCAAGATTTTTGAAATATGGCTACTAAAGTGGAACAATTATTGGCGGAGCTGGAAGATAAAGCACTTTTACTACAGAAAGCTCAAACCAACCTAAAAAAATGTCCTAAACAACGATTAACAAAAGGATACATAGAAACTCGTTTGGATTCGATTGAGGAATATTGGAAGTCTTTCACAACTGCTCATAATAATCTATTGAGGTGTGTGCCAAAGGAAAAAAGAACAGATTTACCATATTTTGCAAATGAAGAATACTTTTGCTTTGAAGAATTATACCTAAGCCTTCAAGGAGACTTGAAAGATTTGCTATCAGGATTTCAATCAATACCTAGTGCGCACATACCAATGTCGCAGAATGCTAACTCCAATGGACAAGTGAAACTACCTCGGATTTTGTTACCCACGTTTTCGGGAGTGTACGAAGACTGGCCGGCGTTTCAAGATCTATTTACGTCGCTAGTGCACAACAACCACTCGCTTAGTAAGGTACAAAAACTACACTACTTAAAGAGCTGGGGAAGCTGAGTTTTTATTGAAGCACATTCAAGTCACGGAAGCCAATTATCATCAAGCTTGGGATCTACTCAAAGGGCGTTATGGTAACAAGAGAATTATAGTCAATTCAATTTTGAAAAAGTTATTTATGCAAAAGAAGATTCCTAATCAAACTGCCCATCACATTAAGTCACTGTTGGATACAACAAATGAGTGTATTAATAGTTTGAAAAATCTCAACATATCAACAGACTCTTGGGATCCGTTAATCGTATTTCTGGTTGTGCAGAAGTTGGACCCAGAGTCTCACAGAGATTGGGAAGAGCAAAACTACAAAGATAATTTAGAAGAGTTACCTACATACGCAGATCTTGAGAGATTTTTACAATCTAAATTCCGCACACTAGAACTAGTCACACCTCAAACAAAGGAGAAGTCATACACTAGAAGAGATTACGCGGTCCATCTTTCTACTGAACCATCCACTGCAAAGCAAAGAAGCTGTCCCATGTGTACAGAAAATCACACATTATGTCATTGTGATAACTTTACGAAAATGGAACCTGCAGAGCGAAGCAAATACGTCAAGAATAACAATTTATGCTACAACTGTTTGGCATCAGGACACTCAGCAAGAAGATGTCGACTCAGGATGTCTTGTCGTATTTGTTATAAACGCCATCATACATTGGTACATCAATCGACCACAGCGGACTCAAACCAATCAAGTAAGATTCAAGCGCATCACCTTCAAGTTGATACTCAACCTCCATCCACAAGTGCAAACGAATCAAACGTCGAGCTGTCATCACACTTTGCTGCTAGCACGTCTACTGCATTACTAGCAACTGCCCTTGTGCCAGTGAGAAATGAAACGGGTCATGTGGTGGTGTTACGTGCTCTCATCGATCACGGTTCTCAGGCGACGTTTATAAGCGAGCGTGCTGCCCAGACACTAAGGATAAAGAGAGAACCGGCACACGGCACAATCACAGGGGTTGGTTCTACCAAAACTGTCGTGAAGTATGCAACAGAAATCGAGCTATTATCAAGACATGACGACAGTTTTAACATCAAGGTGAAAGCTTATATCATGCCCACGCAACTTACGACCCAGTTACCTTCTCAATCTATATGTATGCAAGATTGGCAGCACCTACAAGGACTTGCTTTAGCCGACCCAAGTTTTAATAAATCAGCAAGAATAGATTTACTTCTTGGAGTGGAAGTTTATGCTCGTATTTTAAAGAACGACATCATCAAGGGTCCCCCAGGTACACCATGCGCCCAAAACACCGACCTGGGATGGATTATTTTCGGTAACATTCACTCCGAGAAAGCAGCAGAAAAGTTAGTAGTCCTTCATCTTAGTCTCGATCTTGACAATATGTTGAAAACAATGTGGGAGCTCGACAAGAACGAAGAATTAAAGCAAACCAAGGAAGAAAAGCAATGCGAGGAAATTTACCAAACTACTACTACAAGAACAGAAGAAGGACGATATGTTGTCAAACTACCTACCAAGAAAGAAACACTTTTAGCAACCCAAGGACAAACAAGAAGTATAGCACTTAAGAGACTTTATCAACAAGAACAAAGATTAGAAGGAAATCCTAAATTAAGAGAAGAATATGTGAAGGTCATGGAAGAGTATAAAGAGATGAAGCATATGGAAGAAGTAAGCAAAGAAGAACTAAACAAACCAAGTTACTATATGCCACACCATTCAGTCGTGAAAGAAGACAAAAAAACGACCAAAGTAAGGGTAGTTTTTAATGCTTCTCAAAAGGGCCTTAACAACACATCCCTTAATGATGAGCTACTTGTAGAGCCACAAATCCAAGCAGATATGAGAAATCTAATTATGAAGTGGCGCATGAAGAAGGTATGTTTTGTCGCCGACATACAACGAATGTATCGACAGATATTGGTGAAGCCAGAAGATAAGGATTTGCAAAGAATTTTATGGAGGAGCAATACCAAAGAACCTGTGAAGGACTATCGACTCACGAGAGTCACCTTTGGCACTGCATCAGCCCCCTACCTAGCTGTCAGAACGTTAAAGCAGGTAGCATGTGATGAAGGCGCTGATTACTTAGATGCTGCCAAAGCCATAAACGATT
Organism: Agriphila tristella; assembly: GCA_928269145.1. Classification (NCBI taxonomy): domain Eukaryota; kingdom Metazoa; phylum Arthropoda; class Insecta; order Lepidoptera; family Crambidae; genus Agriphila; species Agriphila tristella. The sequence goes on along the minus strand of OV743436.1, from coordinate 18,670,678 downwards.
CATTTTTCGTTGACGACTTGATGTGTGGAGAAGATACATTGCCATTGGCAATAGAAAAGGCTAAAAATATAGATGACATACTTAAACGAGGTGGTTTTGTCTTACATAAATGGTGCTCGAACAATGCAGACTTCCTGAAAGAATTTGAGCCTACTCAAAGAAGTTCACATGTGAATTTAGATATCACCATTGATGGCACAGTTAGAGCATTAGGCTTGCAATGGAATATGGGTCAAGATGTATTCGAGTACAGTCTAAAACTACCACCATTGTCTGAACCAACAACTAAAAGAACTATACTGGCTGATGTACAACGGTTATTTGACCCACTCGGATTTGTAGCTCCAGCATTACTACCAGCTAAGATACTCATTCAAAGGCTGTGGCTGCAAGGCTTAGCATGGGATGAAGAAGTAGATCCACCAACAGCTGAAAATTGGAAGCACTTACGTGAGACCCTGCAATACCTAAGTGATATCAAGATCAAGAGGTGGTTAAGCACAATAGAAAGTCAGAAAGGCAACATAACTATTCATGGGTTCTGCGATGCTTCCACCAAAGCTTATGCTGCTGTGGTATACGTAAGGGTTCAAAAGGAAGATGGAAATATATTGACAGAAATTGTGGCTGCGAAGACACGAGTAGCTCCAGTCAAACCTGTTTCACTACCTAGACTGGAGTTATGTGGCGCGCTGCTTTTATCGAGACTCCTTAAGCAAATAAAAACAGCAATGAATATACCTGAAGATCAGATCTTTGCCTGGACTGATTCAACAATAGTTCTTTCGTGGTTGCTTGGGGACCCTGCAAGATGGCAGACATTTGTCAGAAACCGTGTCGTGGAGATCCTAGACAATGTTGGCCACAAATGGTATCATGTGCAAACCACTGATAATCCAGCGGATGTAGCTACGAGAGGAGAGTCTGCATCTGCTTTGAAGGAAGATGAACAGTGGTGGAAGGGCCCAGAATGGCTGAGAGATAGAACAATTAATTACGCCAGACCTAAGGAATTAACAACTAATTTAGAAGGAAGAAGCGAAAAAACGATGCAGGTAAACCTAGCACTGAGTGAAGACTTGGAACGGAATAGCGTCTTTGGGAAGTTAAAGATTTTGGACAGCTTACCGGAACTTTTAAAAACAATTGCTTACTGTAAAAGATTCCTCAAGGGAAGGAAAATGATAGATAAAGATATTCCGATGACGACAGAAGAATTAGATCAAGCTTTGAAATCGTGTATAAGGATAGTACAACAAGAAAATTTTGAAGAGGAAATTCAATCACTGAAACAAAGGGGACAGGTAAAAACAGATAGCAGAATCAAATCACTGCAACCGTATCTCGATGAGGATAATATTATCAGGGTGGGCGGAAGATTACGCCACGCAGATTTGAATCATGACCACAAACACCCAATAATTTTAGACAAAGCTAATCATCTCACGGTTCTTATTATAAAGGATGCCCATGCGAAGACACTGCATGGTGGCGTTCAGTTGATGTTGCAGTATTTGAGAGCTAAATTTTGGATATTAAAGGCCAAGGGATTAGTAAAGGCTAGAATACATAAATGTCTAATATGTGCCAAACAAAGTGCGGCGGCAAGGACACAACTAATGGCCGATTTACCTAAAATGAGGGTCACACCATCTAGAGCGTTCATACACAGTGGCGTTGACTATGCTGGCCCTTTCCAGGTCTTGACATCGAAAGGCAGAGGAATAAGGACTAACAAGGCCTATGTTTGCATTTTCGTCTGCATGGCCACTAAGGCACTACATTTGGAGGCAGTGGGCGATCTTACGTCAGAATCATTCATAGGAGCCTTCAAAAGATTTGTGGCTAGACGTGGAAAGTGTGCACATCTTTGGTCTGATCAGGGTCGCAATTTCGTCGGAGCCAACAAAGAACTGGTTACAGCCTGGAACGATGCCAAGTTAGAGTTCAAAGGTGCTATAGAAGATACGATGGCGTTAGACGGCACACAATGGCACTTCATACCATCTTACAGTCCACACTTGGGCGGGCTATGGGAGGCAGGTGTGAAATCTGTTAAATTTCACATGAAGCGAATACTATCTTCACATCTGACCTTCGAAGAACTTTCAACATTGCTTTGCCAAATCGAAGCTTGCTTAAATTCGAGGCCGCTAACTCCCATCGATGATGCAGACACTGAGCACATGCCATTAACACCAGGGCACTTCTTAATCGGAGAAGCTCCAATCGTCGTTCCGCAACCAGACGTTCGTAACATTCCTGTGAGTCATCTTACACGTTGGCAACACATACAGAAATTACTGGCAGACTTTTGGCATAAATGGCAGGCTGAGTACTTGTCAAACCTACAGCAAAGACGCAAATGGCTGAAACGGACTGAAGAGTTTGAGATTGGTAGTATTGTACTACTCAAAAGTGAAAACCTTCCTCCTGGTAAATGGGCGATGGGCCGAATCGTAGCCAAACATCCAGGCCCAGATAACGTGACTAGAGTTTACAGCGTAAAAAGTGGCAGTAGCGTAGTGCAAAGAAATGTAACAAAATTGTGTCCTTTGCCAATTGATCTTAATTAGTTAATAGTATAAAATTGTATTGATTACTTGCCAATTTCGTAAATTCAAATTATTAAGAAATTATTGCATGTTGTAATGGTAACCATTCAAAATAACATTCATGTAAATCTATGGTGCATTCTCACTTGTAGTTCTGTTCAGCATGACCTGTTTTAAAGGCCTAATAAGCCCTTTGGTGGGCGGCATGTTTACTCCAATTAACTGTAGGTAATTTGTCTGTATGCGTGAGCGCAGCACTACAGGTATGAATGTGTGTGTGTGTGAGTGACTGCTATTTAATGTGAATCTATTGGAATGATTTTTTAGTCCGAAATATATTATTGAAGCAAAACCACGTTGGTCTGATTTCTCCTCGTTAAGCTAAAGTGAACCTTATTACAACTCCAATTACATTTGGAAATCTGAATTTTGAATTTCAAACATTTATTGCCTAGTAACACTAAGAAATGTCAGTATTCCACCGAATTATGAAATAGAGTTTAAACGAATTATAGATCTCAAACTATTTAGGATAAGTTAAGTGAAAAATGTCAACCAACCCGGTCTCCCTTATCTCGTTAAATTTTCTTAAAGTTCTTTATGTCTTAATAAATAAGGTGGTAAATCGCATAACAAAAATTTGCTTGCGCCATCTAGCGGCTGAGTAGCAGCGTTATAAATATACGTACTATTTAATTTGGTACTAAGTTGCTATGGTGATACAAGTGAATCTAAATATACGAACTTTGTGATTTATGGCCTTTTGGATATTACACATTTTTAAATTTTATTTAATTACGTGTTTCACAAAGTATGAATAAGAAACTATTAAAAGGAGGGCTTGTCTTCGATTTTCAACGCGTTAGTTTGGTTACACTGGTTTTCATACTAAATTGAGCTCATACTACTTCTAACTAACTTCTATGTTCTGTGAATTTTATACTTAAATGCAATTTATGATTTAATCAACAGATATAAGTTTTTTTTTTTCAAATTATCGCCATTATTAAAACTCGTAAAATTAAAATGCCTTATGCACTCTTTAAGAGACATTATTGTTGTGATAAAATGTATTTTTTTTTTATTTTCGACAATGTGACATAAAAATTTATTGTGTTTGCACAAGTTTTATTATATGATTGCAAATTTTCTTTTCAATAAGCTAAATTTTCATAATTCATAAGACAATAGCATATAGCGTCATGTTCAATATTTGTACAGTTGTGATTGTGAGTGACTAAGCCAGTATTGTTTTATTTAAATAGAAGTTATTTCAAAATTAAAAAATACTTATCGCAAGGGCGATAACATCTAAATGAAAAAAAAAAACAATTTTGTGCAATATATTTTCAGCGTAGAGTTCAAATACGACTCGGATTATTTCCTTGCAATGTTTTGGTTATCAGCTATGGCATTGTATATCACCAGTCTGAGGTTTTGGAGTAAAGTTCATTATCACCATACACACCAAAGAGGTCAAAAGAGTATTGCTGAACCTGAATGTGAATAAAGCCAGCGGCCCGGATGGCATTCCTGCTAGATTACTGAAAATCTGTGCTCCTGAGTTGTCTCCTGTACTTACGCGCCTGTACCGCCTTTCTCTAAAAACTAAAACTGTTCCCAAGTCCTGGAAGGTTGCGAATGTGCAACCTGTACCCAAAAAGGGTGACCGTGCCGATCCCACCAACTATCGACCTATTGCCATCACCTCCATACTCTGTAAAGTTATGGAAAGGGTACTGAATAACAAGCTGCTATCGCACTTAGAGAACCACGAACTACTCAGTGACCGTCAATTTGGTTTTCGCCGGGGACGCTCAACTGGGGATCTCCTAGTGTACGTTACGCATTGTTGGGGAGAAGCAATCGAGAATCATGGCGAAGCACTTGCAGTGTCGCTTGATATCTCGAAGGCCTTTGACCGGGTCTGGCACGCTAGTTTGCTGAGCAAGCTTCCAGCGTATGGTTTACCTGCTGACTTTTGCAGTTGGATTTCGGATTTCTTGAGCGAACGGTCGATAAGAGTGGTTATTGATGGCTGCTCTTCTGACCTCATGGCTATAGAAGCTGGAGTTCCTCAGGGATCGGTTCTTTCCGCAACGCTTTTTCTGCTGCACATCAACGATCTGCTTATGCCCGGAATTGTTGGGTATGCAGATGACAGCACGATTGCGGAGAGGTATTTGTCCAATGCATTTGCATTTGGCATTTGCCAGCAGAGACGAAATTAGTTCCTTGAGAGAAGCCATGGTGGAGCGGACTAATATGACTTTGAGTCTTGTCTCCCAATGGGGCGACAACAATTTGGTCACTTTTAACGCCACCAAAACGCAGGCATGTCTATTCACTGCAAAAAAGAGTCCTCTGAACTTGACTCCTACTTTCCGAGGTGTTTCTATACCAGTCACCGACAATCTCGATCTCCTTGGCATAAAGTTGACTTCCGATCTCAACTTTGGTGACACAATTGAGTCAAAGGCTCAAACTGCGGCCAAAAAACTAGGCATCTTGAACAAGGTTAAGCGATATTTCACGCCGGGACAGCTTCTAACTCTTTACAAAGCGCAAGTCCGGTCGTGCATGGAATATTGCTGCCACCTGTGGGATGGGTCCGCAAAGTACCAACTAGCCGCACTAGACTGGGTTTAACGCAGAGGCAGAAAACTCATAGGGGGTAAGCTAGTAACAACTAAGCTTCATAGCCTTCCCACCGCCGTGAAGTAGCTTGTTTGGCGGTGTTCTACAGGTTATATTTCTCTGAGTGTGCTCTTGAGCTGCATGAGCTCATTCCGCCATCCCCGTTCTATCATCAATCGTCCAGACGCACGGCAGGGTATCACCCCTATTTGGTTGACATTCCATGCATGCGCACGAAGCGTTTTTCGTCTTCCTTTTTAATGCGCACAGCCAAGGAGTGGAATTCCCTGCCTGCGTCTGTATTCCCGCAAGCATATAACCCAGCGATATTTAAAGCCCGAGTAAATAGGCTTCTTCTGGGCAAGCTCGCTTCATCTTCGGCCTCTTCTTAGCCATATGGTTCTCGAATGTGGCCAAGAGTAAGCCCATTTAATGTATAAAAAAAAATCTTAAAACCTTTTCTGTTCATACCTCACTCAGATCAAATAAAAAAGTAAGATGGAGCGTTGCGAACAATGAAGTGAGGCCGGTTTTTGAGTGTACATGTGTGCGTACAAGGGGGCGGGCGGGGGCTGGGCGGCAGGGTTTTATATGGAAAGCCAAGGCATAGTTTCGTTACACGTGTGTGCGTGAACTGTGTATGTACACAGCCAAGGCGTAGTTTTACAGGCCTCACCGCTTTGTTCGGAAGACTCCGTCTTCCTTTTTTATTTGATCTGAGATACCTCATTAGTAATCCTAATGATGACTATGATCAAGTAGCGAGCACTGTAGATTTCATGGTGTCATTCATGTTTACCTCCAACTAACTATCAATTGTTATCAATAAAAGTTCTAATTTGCCTTAAAATATATTTTATTTACAATAAATCCCCCCCCCCCCCCAGGGGGCGATACAATAGATTTGCCCCCCCCCCTGGCCTAGAACCTAGGTACGCCCATGGTGTCATTACAACCCGGTCAAGTTAACTCGGCACTTGAAGCGAAAGCGACCTCTCTCCTTTTCTCCTTACCTCACGCCACCATGGTCATCCCAGTAGCGTTAAGGCTGGTTTACATTATCTTAGTATTTAGTAGAATGCTTTAGGAGAGTGCTTTAGTTGAAACATGTAAACGGTCGTCTTATGACTAAAGAGTTAAGAGAGTAACGTTCTAGTAGCCTTTCTACTCGCTTTCCAGTAGCACCCCCTGCGCGCCCGCTCACCCCCCGCGCGATACTTTCCTCGCACTCGCACTGGAAGCATGTAAATCGACATTTTAGTAGCGTCTTTAGTAGAGTGCATTTGCCGGTGAACGCGTGACGTGTAATTGAATTAAATAATAGGTATTAGGTATGGCGAAAATGACACTCTACTGGAAACGTGTCAACGGTCACTGGAAAGGCACCAAAACTACTAAAGCACTCGCATTCGAATCTACTCGCACGTGATAGCTTTTGTAAGATAGAGCAATATATAATCAAAAACTAAGCTATTGTCTATTATATCTCTTTAGTTTAAAGTGCAATTAATGTAAGCTATAGAATTAAATGTAGACTATGGAACTGAATGTAGACTATTTAACTGAATGTAGACTATTTAACTGAATATAGACTAACTGAATGTAGGAAAACTAAGGGGAAATACTATTAATAAAACGTAAGAAGTCCTTCAACAATTGTTCAAATAATTTATTATCTTAAATAATTAACATAATCGGAACGTTCATTAAGCAACAATTCTATCAACCAAATTAACTTAGATATATAACACATTTAACAAAAATGAACGTTCAATAAGCAACAATTCTATTAACCACATCAAATAAGTAACACAATTAACGTAACACTAACGTTTATTATGCAACAACTATCGACCAGATTAAATAAATAACACAAGCATTAAACACAGAAAATAATGGATAATTGAATAGAATAATGTGAACAGTAGAAATAAAACATGTTAGAATAATACTTAACTTTCTGTTCCACAACCTTTTCACTTGACTCACTACAGTAGAATGTGACTAAAAATAAGCTACGCTCCGCAGGAGCAAGATATATCCCGCCAATATTTTAACAACCAATCAGGAGTAAGCATTACAGAAAAACAAGTCTGCCATATGGCGCCAAACGATCAAATCAATACTTTTATACAAATAACCATTAATTAAATAAATAGCCTGTGACAATTAAAATATAATATAATTAAGATTATTTATCATTGAATTAATAATAAAGATATCTATTTTATACCTATTTTAAAATGACAATTGAATAAAAGGAAACGGTAGCAGACCAACATCAAATCAATTCCTTTTTATAACAATTAGGCAAAAATAATCGAATAACAGGAAACGGTAGCAGATCGTCATGGATCACGTAATCAAATCAAATCATTTTAATAAACTTAGCAACAAATAATGATTTAAGTATTACATAAACTTACAAACAAATAATAAGGTTTACATCAATCATTCTAACTATGACATTACATTATTTTCCATAGTTTTATTATCACTAATCTATTACGGCCATACTGACAGTACTTCGTCCTCGAAGTACACACAACGGCACCTCAGACTATACATGTTGCCCTTGAGGCCGCTTTTATACCCTATAATAAAAGCTGTTTTCGCAGCTTAATTGTATAACCTGACGTGCTGTCGTGTGTACATAAAAATATAGAAAAGAAAAAAAAATACAATGTTTATTTTATTCTTCATAACATTATTGCAATACATACCCATTTTTAAGTATATTTTGAACATTGTTTCATAATGAGTAATTTAGTACTTTGATAAATCTCACGAGTTTCCGCCACTTTCGGTTAATAATAATTATTTTCAACACTTTGAATCTAAGAATTAAGGAAATTAAAGAAATGAAATTAGTTGTCAACAAACTTAACAGGAATTTAACCGGAATCCGTGAGACACTTTCTTTTATTAATATAATAATACGTTTACTCCACCTTTCTTTTTTATTAATTAATTAATAAACTTTTTATTCCATTTTTATAACAACAACTTTTTAGTAGGTATTGCCAGACACCTAGACATGCCAATAACATTCACCCGCTGCTGGTGAGAATAACTGACACCAAGCATCTGACCGACCAGCGAATACCAATTTATTAATATCAAGATAACTTATAGGTAGGTATTGCCAGACACCTAGACATGCCAATAACATTCACCCGCTGCTGGTGAGAATAACTGACATCAAGCATCTGACCGACCAGCGAATACCATGTACCGAGGCCACGATTGCCAAATACATAGACATACTGATCACATTCACTCGCTGCCAGTGAGATCAACCAGTACCAAGCATAAGGCCGACCAGCGAATATCGTGTACCTGGTATACCTATAACATTCATCGCCAAATCATACATAGACATACCGATCACATTCACCCGCTGCCAGTGAGATGATTCTGGTACCAAGCATGTGGCTTAACAGCGTTTCAAATATTATTGTTACTAACAAACTATGGATCTTTGGTCTGAAAATAAATTATTTTTATTTTTATTTTATTTTTATTTATTTATACTAAATGGAATAAACACAACTGCCAAATCATACATAGACATACCGATCACATTCACCCGCTGCCAGTGAGATGATTCGATACCAAGCATGTAGCTTAGCAGCGTTTTAAATTATTATTAAAAAGTGGAGTTCACGTCAGACTTGAATACAAGTAAGGGTATAATTTGGTTCTATTGCTATCAGCAATCACAATGGTATTAAATTCAGTGGATTTTTGAACAGTGGTTTTTTGCACTTTACACAAACCGTTCGGCCAATCTGACTTGAAACAGTTATATAACTATATTATTTTCAAAACCACTGCCTATTGATGGCCATCAGCCACAACAACAAAGTCAAATAATAAATAAATTTATTCATATGGTCAAAACTTGGACTGAGCAGAAATAGTAGCCCAAAAACAGTCAAAGCACTAAACCACTATACTTATTACTAATGTCTACAATTAAAATCAATCAATGTATGATTAGAAAAGAATTCTATTAAACAAATATGTGGTTGGATATCATGTGGCTTCATCAGTTTGCGAATAAATAAGCATTATCATTATCATAATCATGAATCATTAGCATTATCATCAATACCAGCTTCAATACCAGCATCAATACCAGAATCAATACCAGCATCGATACCAGCATCGATACCAGCATCAATATCAGCATCAATATCAGCATCAATACCAGCATCAATACCAGCATCGATACCAGCATCGATACCAGCTTCAATATCAGCATCAATACCAGCATCAATACCAGCATCAATACCAGCATCAATACCAGCATCAATACCAGCATCAATACCAGCATCAATACCAGCATCAATACCAGCATAAATACCAGCATCAATATCAGCATCAATACCAGCATCAATACCAGCATCAATACCAGCATCAATACCAACATCAATACCAACATCAATACCAACATCAATACCAACATCAATACCAACATCAATACCAACATCAATACCAACATCAATACCAACATCAATACCAACATCAATACCAACATCAATACCAACATCAATACCAACATCAATACCAACATCAGTACCAACATCAATACCAACATCAGTACCAACATCAATACCAACATCAATAGCAACGTCAATGCCTACATCAATACCAAAAAGGATTCCAAAAAGGATTTGAAGTCAAGGCATCTGATAGTATATTTAATACCTACAACATATTTAAGAATTCCAAAAGTATAAATTCTATCAGAATCTCGTATATATATAGAAACTAAGCTTTTAGTTTATCTAACAACATAGTTATCAGACCAATAGAATACTCGACCAGTAAAAATCTTGGGTAGATATGACCATAGAATATGAATATTTAAGATTCTTGGTTATGACCACAGCTTTTTACACAACCGCAAAGAAAGTTGTCAAAGAAATTTGTACTCGATAACTTTTTACATTATTCAATAACATGAAAATGTAACATAGCATAGGTAATAACACTAATACCTAATTGAATATACATTATATCAGCCTTGTCACAGAATAGATAATAGTACAACTGCCTTGTGTTTTAATAAAAATAGTGTCCGGGACGAAGCCGATGTTGGCCGGCGTTGCTCTAAGTATCACGCCGTTCTTCTTTCAAGTGGTAACAGTCACCAAAAGTATCTTAAAACGTCTCTTGTAGACTAGTTCGAAAGTGAACAATTAAAACTATAATAATATAGATCTCAAGAAAAACGAAAACTAAATAACTCAAAAACATTTGACTGAAAATATTAAGCCTTCTGTAAGACTCACTAAAACGTAAATATTAAAATAAAAAAGTCTAATCAGTTGATAGATATAAACTTATTGGGATAGTTTATAAATAGTAGAAGTAGAAGTAATTATAGTAGTTGATTTGATAGATAATAATAGATAGTAGTACCTACTACTATCTGTCTGTACCTATGTATAGTAGTAGCACAATAGCAAGTAAGGCTAGACGAGTTTACGATCTGACGAAAATTTATATATTTTAGTTTTCAGTGTGAGGACATTATTTAGAATTCCACTACACAAAAAAAATACTGTCTACTAAAAAAAAAGAATCATAAAACAATAAACGAACAGAATATTGAAAAATGGCTCGGTAATTCTAAAATAAATCGTAAATATCATCATAGGAAATAAAGTTCCATTTGTCAGATTTTGTAATTTTCAACGACAATGATAATGATGTTTTATACAAAAAGGATAACTTTTTGCTATCTTTTTTTTTATGGTCCAGTATTTCAGGAATCAATTAAAATGTACTAAATTTTGACAAATTTCTGGCAAAATAAAGCTATAGTGCAAATCCACATGCAAATCCACCATATTGTACAGAGATAGCAAAAGAGTAGATTTCGTGAACTGCGTGGTCTTAAACTAGAAAAAGATAACAACTCAACTCTACTCAACTCAACTCAAAATGATTAATTTAGTCTAGGCTGTTACAACCACGTCAATTTCATAGAAGCTAGGTCATCGGTTCGCAAACCCTAAGCGGGAGACCTTGTAACGAGGACAATAAATCTAACCTTTCATAAGTATGATTAGAGGTATAATCACAGAATACATAATAGTACAAGTGTATAATGCCTAAATAGGTAGTAATAGTTTAGTAACCAGAAATAATAAAAAAAAAATAATTTGAATTATCAGTAATAATAACGTTATAATTCCGACCATTGGGCGAGCGAACCCAAGTTTACTTGGTTGAGCATATTTTTGAATCAGAACAAAAACAAATTTTGAACAAGGAGCATGCTCAGATTATTGTGTTTAATATGCTTACTCTCATTAAAATACTCGAAGAGTATAAAGAAAATGGCTTATTAGACCGATTTTATTTTCACACACTTTCAAATAGATAATTTAATTAAAGAAAACAATTAATGAAAATGCTAAATACCTTTGATACTAATGCTTTGATAAAGGTTAGAAGACTGCTTTCGTCAAATGATTTTATTACTACTTTGGGAAGGATAACCAAAACGTCCATAATGCATAAAATATGGAAATATGACTAAACAAAATACACAAATAATATTAAATTATTAAGTTATTTCGTAGTGTAGACTTATAATAGTACTAGTGACGTAGTTAATAAGCCATGCCGCAAAAAAAAATTTTTGCTAAACCCAAACGGTCACCAATTTCTATGCACTTGAAAAAGTTTGGACATACATAAAACCTTTGTACATACTTAGTAAAATCTGCTCACCTACTTGTGAACCTATTTTAAATAAACAAATATTTTGTTCACCTCATTTTAAATGCATTATCCTACTATATGCTACTAATAAAACCACAAATGTGTACCACAAATCCCATCACATATTACTTTTTTCAATAAATATCTTTACTTTATTTCAATTACTTATCTTCTACTAATTTTACGACAATAATTCGCAAAACTAAATTAACTGACTAGCAGGTTGTGTGTATAAATCACAGTTATCGTAAAAAAAACACAGCCACCGAGGGCCTTACCGGCCTTTGCACCAGGGAACGAGTCCGGATGTTTTTTTTTTCCTTTCGACGCAAGGAACTCGAAATTGTTGCGACAGCAGCTTGTAGCTCCGCCGATGCAGGTTTCGGGATCAAGACCTCACAACGGCAGCGGAGCGGAGTCATCTGGCCGATCACATCAGCATCCACCCTGAAAATTATTAGGAAACGGTGTTAATATTTTGAAATGGACAGAGACAATCCCACTTCTGATGATAGCTTTTGTAAGATAGAGCAATATATAATCAAAAACTAAGCTATTGTCTATTATATCTCTTTAGTTTAAAGTGCAATTAATGTAAGCTATAGAATTAAATGTAGACTATGGAACTGAATGTAGACTATTTAACTGAATGTAGACTATTTAACTGAATATAGACTAACTGAATGTAGGAAAACTAAGGGGAAATACTATTAATAAAACGTAAGAAGTCCTTCAACAATTGTTCAAATAATTTATTATCTTAAATAATTAACATAATCGGAACGTTCATTAAGCAACAATTCTATCAACCAAATTAACTTAGATATATAACACATTTAACAAAAATGAACGTTCAATAAGCAACAATTCTATTAACCACATCAAATAAGTAACACAATTAACGTAACACTAACGTTTATTATGCAACAACTATCGACCAGATTAAATAAATAACACAAGCATTAAACACAGAAAATAATGGATAATTGAATAGAATAATGTGAACAGTAGAAATAAAACATGTTAGAATAATACTTAACTTTCTGTTCCACAACCTTTTCACTTGACTCACTACAGTAGAATGTGACTAAAAATAAGCTACGCTCCGCAGGAGCAAGATATATCCCGCCAATATTTTAACAACCAATCAGGAGTAAGCATTACAGAAAAACAAGTCTGCCATATGGCGCCAAACGATCAAATCAATACTTTTATACAAATAACCATTAATTAAATAAATAGCCTGTGACAATTAAAATATAATATAATTAAGATTATTTATCATTGAATTAATAATAAAGATATCTATTTTATACCTATTTTAAAATGACAATTGAATAAAAGGAAACGGTAGCAGACCAACATCAAATCAATTCCTTTTTATAACAATTAGGCAAAAATAATCGAATAACAGGAAACGGTAGCAGATCGTCATGGATCACGTAATCAAATCAAATCATTTTAATAAACTTAGCAACAAATAATGATTTAAGTATTACATAAACTTACAAACAAATAATAAGGTTTACATCAATCATTCTAACTATGACATTACATTATTTTCCATAGTTTTATTATCACTAATCTATTACACGCTACTAAGCACTCTACTTAAGACTAAGATAAGGTAAACCAGCCTTTACTACGCACTTATTAGCGATAATTTATCGATATTCTGTAGAAAATTTTCAAAAAAATTGACGACGGTAGCGTAGCGTGAGGCAAGGAGAAAAGGAGAGCTTTCGCTTTTGCTTCGAGATTCCAGGCACCATCCACAGTAGGGCATGGAATACCGGTATGATTTTCATACCGGTATTGATACCGGTATTGAAATTTCAATTACCGGTATACCGGTATTTCGGTATTTTTTCGGTATTTTTTTAAAAACTGCTAGTTACCTACTTCTTAAATGATTCTAAGAAAGATTAGTAAGTCTTGTTTGTGGAGAGTGATTAAAGCAATTTTCTACGCTATACTTTATGGCAGAAACACTCAAACTATTTACCAACGGCCTAGAAACCACAAAATTAGTTCTTAAAGTAATACCTAGGTAATTACGAATACTAAAGAAAATACATTATTTGATTCAATGATTATTGAAATCAACAAATATCAAAATTTCCATACAGAAGATGGTTGGCGAGAACCACCAGCTTGGAACCCTATAATTCATCAACTAAAATCCCATCCCAAATCACACACTCCAGGATCTAAAGATACAGTTAGTTCGTTTTGTAGATAGGGATCAAAAGGGAGGTCGACATAACTTCTCTGAGTATTCTTCCGCCAGTTCTTTCTCTGAGGCCTCCTAATTTATGAACTGGTGGTAGATTCAGTAGCTAGATCGTGTTTTCTGACGCATTAAAACTCAAGTAAAACATTAGATAATACTTTTTTATTTTTTTCTTGAAATACTGTTTGTTTTTAATGCATTGTCATTCATTGCCATCCTATGTCTATTGGAGCTAACTCATACGGCAACAACTAAGCGATACGTAATAGAGACCAACTTGTTACTGCAAGAAATTGTTTTACGAATGCAATGTGGGTAAACTAACAAAAAATGTAATATTTACGAACTTGTCTGCTGCACTTACTAGTTTCTAAGTTTTATTTTTAAGATTATTGTGTAGTTCTCTTATAAGTGAATGTTAATTCTTTTAGAGAAATGTCTCAAACCTCAAACCTCTACTTTAAAAATGGGAATAAGCCCCTCTTAAAGAACACAGACCCGTCTCACTTCTGAGCCATGTCCTTACGAATCGTCACGCTCGCAAGTTTGACGACTTCCAATTCCAACCTCCCGAACAAGCCGGGTTTCGAAAAGGCAAACACAATAGTATAGAGTTCCAGATCACAAATCCAACTGCAGCGAGGTGTAAGACAAGGATATTTGTCCGAAAATGTTCACAGCTGCGTTGGAGGACATGTTTAAACTCATAGACTGGAATGGACTTGGTATCAATATTAATGGCCAGTTACTATGTAATCGGCAAAACGAAGGTGTGTTAGGTACTGTACCTAACACACCTTCGTTTTGCCGATGATATAGTTCTTATGGCTGTGATCTTGGAAGACCTGAATACAATGCTCGAAGATCTCAAAGAGTAGGTCTCAGGATGAACATGGATAAGATGAAAATCATGTCGATTGCCCATGTTGTGCCCGCTGCAGTTCATGTTGGGAACACTACACTTGAAGTGGTTGACCATTACGTATACCTAGATTACCTAGGACAGGTAGTCCAGTTAGGCAAGTCCAACTTCAAGAAAGAGATTTCTCGTCAAATGCTATTCGGATGGGCAGCATTCTGGATGCTTCGAAAAATCTTCGCGTCTGACTTACGACTTACCTCAGTGTCACGAGACGAAAGTCTACATATAAAGATAATTTATCTATATTAAAATATAGTTTACGGCAGTGAAACATAGTCGTTAACTATAGGTCTCATAAAGAGTAGGTCTCAAGGTTACCCAGGTCCTAGCATGCATTGGCGAGAGCCATGCTCCGTGTTTCGCTGCGTGATCGAATCAAAAATGAGGAGATCCGTAGGAGAACTAAAGTAATCGCTCGAAGGATTGCTCAGCTGAAGTGGCAGTGGGCGGGACACATAACGAGAAGAACCGATGGCCGTTGGGGCGGAAAGAGTGGTGACCGCACACCGGACGGACCGCACACCGGACAACGTTCCCCGACAAGGTGGATCGACGATCTGGTGAAGGTCGCGGGAAACCTCTGGATGCGGGCAGCGCAGAACCGATCGTCTTGGAGATCCTTGAGGGAGGCGGAGATCCTTGAATAAGACCAGCAGTGGTCGTCGTGCGGCTGACATGGGGGTGTCAATTGTGTCTAAGATGGCCTTGTACTGTTGTCGTAGTACGCGGTTGGCTCCCACGAAATTTGTGCCATTATCACTGTACATGTCACGGAATCTAACCGAATAATGTTTAATAAAAATACATTATGTCATAAAGTGCAGATTGAATCCGGTAGTAGGAAGTGAGAGAGAGCACGTCAAGGTTACCCGTTTTTGCTGCGTCTGCTACAATTTACAAATATACATTATAAGCAGAATTTTATCTAATAACAAAATAAATTACATGTACGTGCATCGTACATGTCGGATGAAAACATTAAACGAACAACTAAAAGAAATATTATTAAATACGTGCAGTGATAAATGCATGCAGTGTTTTGCGTAGTTGATTTAGTGGTGATTTTTCCTATATTTCATATTTCCTATAATCGTTATTATTCGTGATTCGTTGAGTTTACATATCGTAAACTCATCTGCAGTATAAACACTGTGAACCATAGAAATTGAACGTTCTGCATAGTCTTTAAACATCCATGCAAAAATATACATATTTTTTTTCGAAATACCGAAATACCGGTATTTTACTCTCAAATACCGGTATGAAAATACCGAAAAAAACTACCGGTATACCGGTATTTCGGTATACCGGTATACCGGTATCCATGCCCTAATCCACAGCCCAGATCAATGTAGAATGCAATAGTTTCTATTTCGTCTCGTCGTTGTTTTAGATTTCCCTAGGACAGTGATAAGTTGCTAACATTTATTCGTTATTATTTTCAGGTGAATGTCCAGCCGGTCAAGAGCTTTCAGAATGCCCAGATGCTTCCTGCTTTCCCCTAAGTTGTGACGAGGTGGGTTACCCAATTCCCGGTTGTGGGAAAAACTCGCCTTGCCCCGGTGATCCCGACTGCGTTTGCAAAGATGGCAATGTCTTTGACGACTGTGGAAACTGCATACCTCCCTCCCAATGCCGTAAGTGTAACAAATTTATTAAGAGCGCTGACGGCAAACGGCATTTCACACATAATTTCAAGTCCTTATTTTTCGAAATGAATTAACCGATTTTAATGAAACTTCATACACATAGCAGAATACATTAGTCTCAAAAGATAGTTAGTGACAACATTTTCGAAATTAGACCGATATTAAAAGTTCCATAGAAACAAAAAGTCCAATTATATTTTTTAAAAGAAGACATTTAAAAAAATTAAATTTTAAATTTTTGGAATTCATAATGGTATTTTATTCATATTTATTATAATAAATATATATAATATACCTACTAGAAAAAATACTTGAAACGAACTAATATAAGAAATTAATAATTTAAGCATGATTTTTAGAACTTGATTTGATAAAATCAGAATAATTATATCTTTTCCCTATTTCACAGCATCATGTGGCGGTGACAAAAACGCAGTACAAGGCTGTAGCAATTACTGTGGCAAGAAATGTTCCGATTTGGTCGATAAACAATCAGTCTGTAAACTCCCCTGTCAAATTAATGGATGCGAGTGCAAAGACAATTTCTATTACGACAGCAACAAAAAAAGATGTGTCCCAGCTGAGGAATGCACATGTAAGTTGACGTGTACTCAGAAAATTAGAGTGTCCACATAAAAACGGAATTTCGATTCGGATTCCGAAATGCTTTACTTTACTTAAACCGTGTCTATAGACCAGTAACAAAAAGGTGCATGTCAAACAAAACTTTTTTCAAAAAATTTCATATGTATCGAAAATAATTAGAAGTGATCCTAATAATTGATCTGTCTTCACCGAGTTGCTTCAACTTTCAAGTCAATTTGCGTCAAAGGCATGCAATATGGATTGCCTCCAAACCGTACACTCTCACGTTCAACTTTCTGCCATACAAATTAGACGGTTTTTTTTAGAAGATAGGGCATGCGCTATTGCTTGCGCTAAGGCAAGAGAAAGCCATCGGGAAGTTGATCGTATTGGATTCGTTTTACCTAATACATTCTTCTTACCCTTTGCATTTCTTTTTCCTTGACGCTTTTTAAAGGTTCCGTTGTCAAGTCAACAAGGAACCCTTTTAGTTTCACCATGTGCCTCTATCCATCCATCCGTCCGCCAGCGGCTTAGCTAAGAGGCCCTTTAGTATTAGATAGCTGTTTTGAGCATAAAATAAAAAATTGCATATATTTTTTATTTGGTTTCATATTCTAGGAACTGTGCCATGTTTCTGAAGAAATCTAATTCATTTATAAATTTCTAGCAATCTGCAGTGGCCCTAATGAAGAGTACGTCAAATGCCTCGGCTGCTCGCCCCAGACTTGTGCCACCAGGAACAACACATACCACTGTCCGATGATCCCGGCCAACAAAACCGGGCCAAACTGTACACCAGCCTGTAGATGTAAAAAAGGATACTTCAGGAATTCTAAAAATATATGTGTGGCAGCTTGCGAATGCGGTTGGTCTCCTAACTTCTATTCGACACTTATGAACACACAAATGAGTCGATAGTATTTCATAGACGTCTCTTGTTCGACTTGCAATATATTTTCTGAACTTAGGATCTGCGATGTCGAGCGAACTCTGCGATCTGTTGAAATAAAGCTAGCATGGAAATATTGCAAGCGCAAACCACAAACCATGTGTTTTACATAATTTTAATGCATACAATTGCACTCACCAAAACCAGGGGGGTAACTCCCGACGCGGTCGAGATCTACTTCGAATCGAATAAACGTCAAAACCTACTACGGTGGTAGGTACTATGGAATCCTTTTTCAAAGTACCTACCAAAATAGATTTTTGACGTTTATTCAATTATGATGTGAACTCGATCTCGTTGGAAGTAACCCCCTTGGCCTTACACTGCGCAAACATGTTGAAACTGTATGATGCCCAGATTATTTCGAATATTCCATTTCTTGTAGATGATTGTCCAAAAGACCAGGTCTATTCAGATTGCCCTGATGCTTCCTGCGCTGCTCTGACATGCGCAGAAGCTGGTTTCCAGAAGAAGAATTGTGGGACCAGCGACCCTTGTCCTGGCCAGCCTGGTTGTGTTTGCAAAAGCGGGTATCTCAAGGATGCCAATGGAAACTGCATAACCTCAAGCGAATGTCGTAAGTAGAAAATGATTCGAGTTAAAAAACCGGCCAAGTGCGTGTCGGGCCACGCGCAGTAGGATTCCGTAGTTACCTTATACCATACCATATTGAATACCACATTCATTTTTCGTCGTTAAAAATAACTTTGTTTTTCATAGTGTTTGTATAAATGACAAAGTTATATTTGCGATTTTGGAAAACGTGCTATATCTCTAAAAATTATTAATATATCTCAATCAAATCAATTTTCTTTGAAAGTATTTATAAGGATTCACAGCATATATTTTTTTTAGATTTTTCACTCTCTTATTTCAAAAGTTTAAGGGGGGACACACATTTTACCACTTTGGCAGTGTATATCTTTCAAACAGTTGACTTTGAGAAAAAATAGTTTTAGAAACCTCAATGTCATTTATAAGGACCTATCTATAGACACCCCACATGTATAGGTTTGATGAAAAAAAAATTCAGTTTCAGTTCCATGTATGGGGAGCCCCCCCTTTATCTTTTATTTTTTTAATTTTATGTAACAATCGTAAAGCGGTTAACAGAATACATCTACCTACTAAGTAGTTTCTGAATTAAGTGGCTGTGACATACGGACGGACAGACAGACATGACGAAACTATAAGGGTTTTTTTGCCATTAGGCTACGGAACCCTAAAAAGTGTAGATCTCATTTATTAGAGCGATTTAATGACTTCTTAGTGAAGTTTCTTTCATTATCCATATTGTATCGAATATGACAAACAGAACTATCTTTTTAGTTGCTATTTTTATCAAGATAAGTAATTTTAAAGCTTGAAAAATCACTACGTATCTTGACCGAACGTATCTTTTTTACTTTAATGTGCCATAAAACATCAAGACAAAAATTACTATATATAAATAAAAATAAGTACTTTTTGCATAAATTAATGTTTTTATTTTATCTAGCATCATGTGGAGGCGACAACAATGCAATTCCCGGCTATAGCAATTATTGCGGCCGAACATGCGCTGACATAGGCAAAAACGGCACATCAATCTGCCCACAATTCCGTCTATTGAATGGATGTGCTTGCAAACCTAACTACTGGTATGATAACAACACTAAAAAATGTGTGAAAGCTAACGAGTGCAGTGAGTATTTGTTAAACTTTGTTTTTTTTGTATTATCTGTATGTATTTTATTTTGTTATTATGTAATAGGTATCTCAAATTTATTGTTTAGCTTCTTGCGGTGGAGATCCCAATGCAGAGCCAGGATGTGGCACTAACTGTGGAAGATATTGCTCCAATTACAATAATAAAAATATTATATCTGTTTACAATTACAATAATAAAAATCTGTTTCACAGCACCCGTCTGTAAAAAAAACGAAGAGTATTCGAATTGTTCCAATGGCCTATGCCGATTCCAAAATTGCACTCAATATGGGAACCCTATACCGTTTTGCCCCAGATTCGACATGACTAAATGTAAAGGGGGTTGTATCTGCAAAAACAACTACTTGAGAAATCCTCAAGGCGTATGTGTTCCACAAGAAGAATGTCCATGTAAGTTCAAAGAAGAGGTGTTTATATTACCCTTCTTATCGTACGGCACTTATCTTTAATATTTTCTTTTATTTTTTCTCAACATTTTAAACAATATTTTTTTAGCATATTTATGCCCTAAAGCTAATCATGAAGTGTATTCCAACTGTACTAACGGAGGAAGCTTTCCTCAAAATTGCTCACAAGTTGGCCTTACAGCAGCGAGCCCCAAGATTGACCCAGCTGATTGCTTAAAGGGGTGTATTTGTGAAGAGGGGTATTTGCGAGCGAAAAATGGCACATGCATCCCTAAAAAAGAATGCCGTAAGTAGTTTAATTAATAAAACTTTGAACCTTTTTTCCTCATAGCCTACCCACCATGTAAAGAACCAAGCGATCGAATATTGTGTGTTAAGTTATAGCCGGTCCACACGACACCAACTTATGTTTGCGCAACGTTTTTGCACAAACGATGTTTCTGCAAAACAGACGTGTAGACGTCAATTTTGCAGTTGGTGCGAAAGTTTGTGCTTATTTGTATTTTGTATCAAAAAAAATTGATTAAAAACAAAAAAACCGACTTCAAAAAAACCTGCCTCTAAAAAGCAAGAAATAATATTCAAATCATTAGATACGCATTATCATCGTTATAATAACGTCTATTGAAGTCGGGTGGGGTACTAACGTACCGTACGTACGTACGGGAAGTACAACTTCCTTTTTTTATTCTAAAATCCCCACCCGACTTCAATAGACGTTATTATAACGATGATAATGCGTATCTAATGATTTGAATATTATTTCTTGCTTTTTAGAGGCAGGTTTTTTTTGAAGTCGGTTTTTTTTTAAACAATTTTTTATTTATTTATTTTTAGTGTAAGTACCTTCTGTATTAGGTAATGTAGGTAAGTATAATATTTAGGTAGAAAATTCAGCTAAGCCAAACGTGAGATGATCGCGTGAGAAACATACTATATACAGGTCAAACTGAGAACCTTTTTTTTGTAGTCGGTTAAAATGACTACACTAAAGGTATCCCCTTTCCAACACAAAAAACTTCATCTAATTCGGTTCATAAATAACAAAGTCGTCAAGGTAGTTGATGCAAAATCATAGTATTTTCAGGATTACTGGACCGATTTGAAAAATAAATAAATGGGACCATCTCGCAAGCAAACTCAATCGAACAAAAAATGGACCATCAAAATCGGTCCATAAATGACGGAGATACTCGCGAACAAAGATAAAAAAAAAAACTTACAATCGAATTGAGAACCTCCTCCTTTTGATGAAGTCGGTTAAAAAGTCGGTGCAAACATATATGTTTGCGCTTACTATTGCATCGTGTAGACGCATGTTCAAACTTGTTTGAGTGTCAATAAAAAATTAAAGACCTGAGAAAATATTCCAGAGAATTCATAACCGAATTTATTAAAAATTCCTTCAGTTAATTTGTATGAGAATATTTTTGTCCATTCTTTAACCCTAGAACCGTACCTGGGGTACAAAATGACATATAAAATCGCTGATAACTTTTTTGCTATAAGACGCTTTATTCTGCTCGTGGTGTATTAACGAGTAGCAGCACGACGCGTGAATACCTCCACTGGGTGTCAGTTTTGTTGAAGAGTAGACGTGGTAGACCACCATGTGGGGTACACCAGCACCACAGGGTACGATCAACGTAATTATTTTATTACGACTATTTTTTTAGAATTGATATTTTTAGCGCGTTTATGTTGCTTTTTGGTACGAATATCATGATAGGTAGTATGATAGCCATATGTAAATAATTTTATACAAAAAATAGCGAGCTTAAGTAGATTATTCTGATTTTTTCAACATGTATTTATTTGATACTCATTTTCTCATTTTTCTTACTGTATCGTTTTTTGTCTGATTATTTCACAAAGTGATACAAACAAAAACAAAATAGAGAATATTCATATGAAAACAAAAGAGGAAATGAACTTATTTACCAAAAAAAAACAAGCTTTTGATCTCATAAAACATTGCCTAAAACAGAGGTTTCAAAACCGAATTTTGCTGACGTCCCTAAAAATAAATTATTGAAGATAGATTGGGCAAACAATGACCAGAAGCTGCGACAACCTCTTCAGTTCCAAAATCTGGAAGGTGTTATTTATGTCCAAAGTCAAAAGATCAAAAATATCGCATACACTACACCAAGTGAGAAAAAAAAATTGAAATGACCACACAAACAAAATATGCCCAAATTTTTATTAGTTCCTAATTATTCGCCAAAATTGCTATTAGTGAAACTGAAAATTTTGTTAAAGAAGCTTATGTATGTTGATTTTTAATAAAAGTTTCTAATCCTCTCGTTAATTGCTTCTTTTTATTGGGGTACAGCAGTACCCCAGGGTACCATTAATGTGATTTTAATATGGGTACGGTTCTAGGGTTAAACTATTTAGTTCATTTTGTTATTTTAATTTTCATAATTGATATTGTAGCTCCTGCTAACTATAATAACCCTCTATATCTAAATATATCTTCCATTGTTCGCTTTACTTTACTACAACTCTTCTGCCAACTGCTGCCAACGACCAACTGAATTGTTTGTGTCGTGTGGATGTGCAGACTTTTGTTTGTGTAACAGTTTGCGCAGCGTAAGTTTGTGTCGTGTGGACCCAGCTTAAGTGATAAAATTATAAAAGATAATCGATTTATCTACACTAAGGTAGCTAGTGCTAGTGCTCTTCAATTTATAGGTTTTTAAATGTTTAATTTGTTTTTTTTTTTGCTTTAATGAAACGACGCCAGAAAATATCCGTAAATAGTGATTAATACCAATTCAAAGCACGCGTAAATTAATAAAAAAAAGAGAGTAAAATATTTAATTTTCTTCATTTAAGCACCGACATGCAAAGAAAACGAGGAATTTTCCAGCTGCTCAAACGGTCTCTGCTACGTACAAGACTGTAAGGACAAAGGAAAAACCAGACCTTGCCCGCCCATGGCCCCAGGGTCCTGTATACCGGGATGTGTGTGTCCAAAGAAATATCTGAGAAAGAATGGTGAATGCGTGCCGGAAGATCAATGTGACTGTAAGTTAGTTATAAATATGAGTAAAATATTAAGACAGACCAAAAACACTTTCCTTGTAAGAAAAACAAAATAAATTAAGCACAGCCTCCTGAATATTCACGACTGTATGAACTTGTCTTCTTACCAATGTCGTGAGTATTTATTTAATAATGATTAAAATAATTAATTGAAAAATCTTGTAAATAATATTTCAATAAAGCGAGGTCTACAACTCTACAGAGCCTAGTGGCTCTGTACTCTTATAAGGCCCAGGTTAACACCTGGGTCGCCGATTTTCCCAAAAAATATTTTTTTGTTACTTGCTAGTTTCCTCGCGTAATTATTTTGTTATTATGTAATATCTCAAATTTAATGTTTAGCTTCTTGCGGTGGAGACCCCAATGCAGAGCCAGGATGTGGCACTAACTGCGGAAGATATTGCTCCAACTACAATAGTAAAAATATTATCTGTCCACGCATACCCTGTCTAGGAAACAAATGCGATTGTAAAAAGGATTACGTTTACGATGACAACATCAAAAAGTGCGTCTTTCCAGAGGATTGCAGTAAGTTTCATAATTTTTTCTTGAGGATAGAATTTATTTGCTGAACCTGGTAAAACCTGGTTGTGCCAAAACAACCAACTTCATTAATAATAACTCACATAAGTCTCTGTAAGACGGCAAATATAGATATCTCATTTCTAAAAGTCTTTGATTATCAGAATTTCGAAATGTATATATATTCGTGTTTTTTTTTTATTATGGCAAGAAGCAAGAACAATGTCATAATTGTTTTTTTTTTGTTATTTTAACTTAAAAGAGTGTCTGGTTACGTAAATCATTGAAATAATGAATGCGCATACGCTTTTTGCCATCTTTGTGAGATATTTTGCCGAATAATCAAGATTTTTTAAATCCGTTTGAAAATTAGACTATGTTGGTTTATTTTCGTCAAAGTCAGTCTGCCCATCGGGTTAGCTTATTGTCCTATTTAATTTGCATTAAAATCTTAATAAAAATAAAAATAATTTTGTGTTTTTATTGCCTAGCTCTGTAACCGACGGTAATTGTCGGTCAGGTGTTAACAGGCACTTTAATATTTCTAGTCCTAATATTAACAATAACTATTTCAGCTTTCAGCATATTCATGCCTTAAAACTAATCAAATCGAAATTTTTTTTTCAAGTATAGGTACTAATGGAGGATACTTTCATGGATGCTGCTTGGTTGGCCCACATGTGAGCAATTTCGTAATTGCTCACATGTGGGCCAACCAACATTGCTATCACAATTCTATAACACAAGTGCTTCTTCGCTAATTTAGTGTTAGCTTCTTACTTGGGAATCGGAGTTTAGAGATTTAGAATGTGTGTGATATTATCTAATATTATAATACTAAATTCATATTGAAACTACATACTAAGTTCTCTGAATTTCATTGATTAATCATAAGTATATAGCAGCGAACTAAAATCCATGGTACTAAATAATACACTAGAAAAAATACCACTCGCACCAGATTAATTCTCGTACGGGAATTGAACCCGCGTCTTTATATATTCGATACAATGCTCTGACCGCTGAGCTACCGAGTCTCTAGTGGCTTCGTCGAATTTCTTCTAGTATATCCTGCTCTTACGCTCTAAGCCAGCGTTATTTCACCAATGTGAGGAATTAACCTCGACATTCAATTGAAATATCTTTCCAGATATTTTGACAATTGATAAAGATGAAATGGCTATATAATTTTTAAATTGGAGATTTTTGCATTCACTATGCTATTTTTATATAATACTCAATAATATACTAGAAAAAATACGACTCGCACCAGATCAATTCTCGGACGGGAATCGAACCCGCGCACTAGTGACTCAGTAGCTCAGCGGTCAGAGCATTGGACCGGATATCTAGAGGCCGCGGGTTAGTGCTAGTGCTCTTCAATTTATAGGTTTTTAAATGTTTAATTTATTTTTTTATTCCTTAATGAAACGACGCTAGAAAGTATCTGTAAAAAGTGATTAATACCAATTTGCTTTAAATTGGTATTAAAATAAATAATAAATTAATCTCAAAAAAAGAGAGTATAATTTTTAATTTTCTTCATTTAAGCACCGACATGCAAAAAAAACGAGGAATTTTCCAGCTGCTCAAACGGTCTCTGCTACGTACAAGACTGTAAGGACAAAGGAAAAACCAGACCTTGCCCGCCCATGGCCCCAGGCTCCTGTATACCGGGATGTGTGTGTCCAAAGAAATATCTGAGAAAGAATGGTGAATGCGTGCCGGAAGATCAATGTGACTGTAAGTTAGTTATAAATATGAGTAAAATACTTAGACAGACCAAAAACACTGTCCTTGTAAGAAAAACAAAATAAGTTAAGCACAGCCTCCTGAGTGTTCATACAGTCGTTCATCGGAGGCGTCTTGCAAGACAGAGCAATCGTGCGGGTTGGTGAAAGATCGGCGAATGCGTACACCGGAAGATCAATGTGACTGTAAGTCATTAATAAAAGAGTTAAATCGAGTCATTGATAAATCTGTCGAGCACACAGATGCCGGAGATTAGCTGGGTGTCTCTACACGCCCTGCGCGAGTCTATCATCGAAACCCGGTTGCCTACCAAACACGGGGAATTTTTAATGCACGCACTATCCCTACTATAGTACTGTACTTATTTATAAATAAGGGTCTAAGTAATCAGAACTAGGTCAAGAAAAACTCATAATATTAATACCTCTTATAACCTGTCGATGTTTCGCCTATGCTTGCTTTGACGTTAGCCATTTTAATGCCCCCACTGCCGAGGTACAGGCCTTCCTTATGAGTGGATAAGGAGGATAGGCTATAGCCTACCCACCACGCAGGCCCAATGCGGATTGGCGGCTGTTAACGAATACTAATGCAGCCGGGCCAATGGCTTAATCTGTCTCCCAAAGTACGGAGGAACTCGAGATAATACATTTTTGGATTTTTTGGTCATCCATCCTATTACCGACCCATGCGAAAGTTGCTTAGCCTCCGCAATCGCAGGGCTAGGCGCAAAACTTTAACTTATTATTATTCATGTGATACAACTTTATTGAAAACAGAAGCAATTACTTATTTAAAATTTCTTGCAGCAACTCCGCAGTGTGACGAGGGTGAGATTTACAATACGTGTCCTCCAGTTTCTTGCGATGCAGAATATTGCCCGAAAAACCGAAATGCACCTCAAAACTGTCCAACTCCAAAGAAATGTCCTAAAAAGGGAAAATGTGTCTGCGGCTTCAACAGTCACCGTGATCGCAAAACTAAGAAGTGCATCCCTACCAGAAATTGCCGTAAGTAAATACTATCTCTAATACCTACACAATTTTAATAAAACTTTACGTGGAATTTTTAGGGCCTATATAGCTTTTATTCTTAAAGTCGAGTATTTTTAGATAGTATCATTACATTTCCTCGTAGTCACTCTTCTTCGAATGACTACGAGAGAATGTAGTGATACCTTCTTAATAAAGTAGACCATGGGCCCTAAAAATTACACGTAAAGTTTTATTAAAATCATTTTCTATTAACTACTTATTAAATAAAGGTGCCACCTTAAGAACATGATGTACTTATCACCTTGAAACCACTAATATCAAAACGTTGAAAATCAGACTCACAAATGTTTTTTTCAGCTCCATTTGCCTGTAATAAGCGCAATGAAATTTACGACAGCTGCCCACCCGTATGTCCTGGACAAACATGCAAGGATTACTTGAACAACGCAACTTGCTCCAAATTTCCCATTCGCATCGTTGTAGCTTGCAAGCCGGCCTGCAGGTGCAAGCCAAACCACTATAGAAACAGCAAAGGAGAATGCGTTAGTGGCCAAAAGTGTAAAGGTATCTATATTTATTTTTGTGTTTTAAAAACGACATCAGAATAATGCTTACTTACGAAGCAATTTAAATTGAAAAATATCTTCGGTTTGTTACGTTTTTGGCACGCATGCGGTACTTCTGGAACTAAGATGGCGCTGAATGCGCTTTGGATTGGATCGAACGTTATTCAACGTAGAATTACTTATTACATGGTGAACATCAAAAATTACTGTGTATCGTGAAAATATTGTTACTATTATGCTATAAAACTTTTAATTTTAGTTGTATTAAATTTAAATGTTAATAGAAGTGATTTCGGTTTTTTGAATTTTTGCCTATCACCTTTATACATATATACTTATATTTCTTCTTTTTATTATTCAGATGAACAAGCAGCTTCGAATTGTAGTTGTTCCTCAACACCAACTAAACCAGATCAAAATCAAAATACAGATGCAGCAGGTGACGAACAGTTACTCGAGCAAGGAAGCAATGCCTTCTCCCTGAAGTTCTTAAGTGTTAGTTTTGATACATTCTTATCCTATTTCAATCATTATATAGTGATATATTTTATTCAAAATACTCATTCACTAGTGAAATATAAACTTCATATTAATCTATAATTGCTTATATTTTTATTTAGGAACTGGTGAAAGCAAATCCTGAAGTCAGTGTCTTCTCATCACCTTCTTCTTGTTTGACACCTTTAGCTGAGTTGGCATGTTATTCTAAAGGTTCAACAGCTACCGAGCTTTTAGATGTAATGAATCTGAAATCCAAAGATCAGGTAGGTCTGAAAATAGTTTATGAAGATAAACACTAAACTGTTCACTTCAAACCAAATTTTAATTCTAACGTAAATTTTTCAGATTCTACGTGCATTCCCAGGATATTTGAAGTCATTCCGAGTAGCTGAAGGCACCGAATTAGATCTTGGTAACAGAATATATGTGGCTGACCCGTATAAACTGAGTGACTCTTTCAAATCTGTCTCTGAAAATGTATTTAATGCGACAGCAGAGACCATCAACTTCAACCAAGCTAGTCAAGCAGCTAGCACCATCAACAAATGGGTACAACTCGCGAATTTAAAATGGTAGCAATATAGGGCAGAAGTTATCGTGCTGTCTCAGTCGTACAGCAAAAAACCAATGATAAACCCTTCGATCAGATAACCGAAGGATAAACCGCGTGAGATGACAAGATAATTGCGCCCATTTTAGATTTGTTTCTTTATTGGCACGAGTTATACGCGTATACATTAAACATACAAATATTATTCAAGACAACGTGGTTTAGTTATCTATATTTCCCGTCTATCAGGTTTCAGATGCAACGAAAGGCAAAATCACGAACTTGGTATCAGCTGATATGTTCGACTCACTTACACGTTTAGTGTTGGCTAATGCAATTTACTTCAAGGTCTGTAATATTTAAATGTTTTATGCCACTTCTATTTTTATACTAACAATTATATTCAATGTTTATATTGTCTTTTTAGGGTACATGGAAAACAGAATTTAATCCCAGTAACACGCAGGCATCAGACTTCTACGTGAATGCAGATAAGAAGGTCCAAGTTCAAATGATGTATCAAAAAAGCAAATTTAAATATTCCAACAACAATGACATTGGAGCACAGGTAGGAGAACATACCACTTTCGGTGAAACAACAGCTGGTGAAGTTCGTTTGAGCCTTTTGCTGCTTCCTGACCTTACATTACACAGAATATTAAATTAATAATTACCCATCCATAACCCATTTATTTTGTTTACTATATTAAAATTGAAATTGAATTTTTTTATTCACTGAAAGAAGAATAAGATTTTTTTTAAAGTCCGCCTGTCTTGCCAACATCAGGCATGTGAATATAACAAAGTTATTATAACATTACAATTACTTGTATTATGTTAATTTTATTTAGAGTCATCATAAATATGATTATCACTATCACGCTTCGTAGTAAGCTCTTAAAAGTGCAACTTTTAATAGTATTTTGCTCTTTCAGTTTAATATTTTGAAACTTTTAAAAGTATTCATTTTGATTGTGTTACCTATTTATTTGAGTGTTTTATTCCTATTTCAGGTTGTAGAAATACCTTACCGAGATACCAACGTTACGTTCCTTTTGATTTTGCCGAACGAACAATACGGTTTACCGGCTGTTCTTAATAAAATGCAAAATCCATCAATATCAAGTACTTTTCTAAATGGTCTTAATACAGAAACAGTTAAACTATATTTACCTAAAATGGACGTTTCAACCACTTCAAACTTAATAAACATTTTAAAACCAGTAAGTGAACATATTATGTACATTTGTCAAAACTTCTAGATTTAGATAAGTTAGTACTTAAATAGAAATCAAATTTTAAAACTCAATAAACATTTACAGATTGGTGTTAAGACAATTTTCACAACTAATGCTGAATTAAGTGGTATGATTGTGCCAGATGAATCATTATACGTAACAGATGGTATACAAAAAGCATATATCTCTCTTAATGAGCAAGGATCTGAAGCAGCTGCAGCAAATGGTAATATTTGAGATCGTATCATTATAATATAATTGCCTAATGTCTATATTATAACTGCAGTGCACTGCATATTAGCCATGTTTAATATCCCCACTACTGGCGCACTTCCTTATGGGCGGATGACAATAATTGCCAGAAATGCTGGCCCAGTGCTGAAAGGTGGTTGTTTACGATTGTAAATTCAGTTTAGAACAACGGTTAACTCGCCTTCAGAAGCACGGAGAAGCTCAAGATCATTCTTTTTTAGTCACTTAAGCATTGTAGGGCGAACAACTAACTGCACCATCGAGCTTATCGAGTTATTTTAATTGAGTTATACTGAATAACAAGATTTTTTTCTTCGGCTCCGATAACCATGACCAATTAGCAATTAAGAGACGGAATTTCTAAATGCATAGTGAATCCTTGAAGATTAAGCAAAATTTCAACGTTCACAGCAGTGGGTGTTACCACTTTGGCGTTACCTCTTTCGCCTCCCCCTGAGATCATTGTGAGAGCAGATCACCCTTTCATATTTTTTATAATGAATAAAGATAACATCGTTTTTGATGGAGTTTACTACGGATAAGGTAGGACTGTTTAAACAATCAAGTTCGGTACTCGACTAACAAGGGGTTTCATATGGTAGTAACCTTCTTTACTAACAAGACTTACTTTTATTTGCAGCTTTTGTAGTAGCTACACGGGCAGCTGTTATGGAACCGTTAGAACCCGTCGTCAGAGCTGACCATCCATTTATATTTTGCATTAAAGTTCGCAATCTTCATTTGTTCTTGGGAACATATTATGGATAAGGTGATTTAATAAATTAACAAATTTGTTATTAACTCTACTTACTTAGTTAAATTATTTTATTTCCAAGGTCGAGTGTTTGTTTTTTTTTCATTTGTTTTATTAATACTGCCCTCATTAGCCAAAAAGCGTCAACTCAACAGAAGTGACTTCCGAGAAAATGACTGTTTTGTATTTTTCGTTTTCGCATCAACTTAAAGAAGTATTTTATGGATTATTTATACTTGATAATTAATATTTAAAACCATATTTAATATTAATACAGAAAAATATTGAAAAACTATATTTGTTTGCCTTTTATTTGAGATACCGCCATTTCTCTTCAAATAAATTGCCTTAAATGATGAGTTACCGCTATAGGTTTTAGTGTTTGTATAGAAATTTCCATACAAATATTTCCATACATATTTTTGCTCAAAATCTAAAATAATGTAAATAAAACTACAAGTTAATGTATTTTTCGATAACTTTATTATATTTGGGACAAATCAAAATCAAATTGGACAATGTTAAGTATATGCTACTACACTCAAATCAAGCACAAATTGGACAATGTTTTATATACAAAATCACTCAGAAGTGGTAAGTTCCCTCCAGAAACAGAGTCTATTGTTAGTTATTATATTTTGAAGTGATTTCAAAATCTTATGCTTTTTAGCCTGTGAAATGCCATTAGGTATGGTTTTCTTTTTTGGGGGCGGAAGTATATAAGTTTTTAAAAAGTTACTTGCAACAATGCTGGCGATTATAGGTTCATTATCAAATCCAGTTCTGTAAATTAAATCGTAGCTGCCTCTATTGACTTCTACTTGCATAATATCGCTGATATAAGGACGCGGATTAAGTCAAGAAAGCTTGTATTAAGTTGTATAAACTTTCCATTCATAAAAATCATTAATGGTAATTTTTTTGGAATAACGTTCTTTCCAGCCGTACTTATTAACAGCTTTACAGAAGTCTTCAAAGTAATAAATTTTCTTTTCTTCCGCTTCATGGATAATTCTACTCTATGATGCATTCCATTCCATCATAGAGTCGTCTGCCGACATAAATGTATGTACCTACTATGAAACAATTACCTACTTTGAAAACACTTACCTCTAATCTAAATCACAAACACTGATTAACACCAAACACTTTTTTAATGCAATTATGATCAATTTGTAATTTTTCTGATATTTATGACGAATTATACTGTGAGCTCAACCAACACAAACGATTGTACAACGAACGTACGAAACGACATGTAAAACGGTTTGTAACATAAACACGGTATCTATGTATTACCTAATAATGGTACTTGAATTTCGTTCGTAATGGTAAATATTTTGAGTTTATTTTCATGTGCACTGCTGCGCGGCTGCAGCGGCATTTGCTCTAGTGCGAACTAATTAGCGACAGAGCCGTAACTTTGTTTCGCTTATTAGAATTACGCATATGCCGCCAAATGCCTTAGAAATATTACTGACTGATGACTTTTTTTTTAACCTGTATCGCCGTAACCAAATATACGGCCATTCTCATTCAAAATTACAATATACCGCTAAATCTTTTAGTAATTTCATGTAGAATTGAGATACGCAATATTTCCAAAGTTGATTTTCTGTATGTTTTAAGAGTGATATCGCTATTTCGCTTAGTCCATTAGATAGATAATTGATTAAGCTATCCGATGCAACAAAAAACGGAAAATGTGATTTTTTTGAGTTGACGCTTTTTGGCTTATGAGGGCAGAATAAACTTGAACTATACTTGGACATGCAATTCGAGCACTAGGTATTTTGTTCTCATGTTTCTAATTTAGATACGTATCCCTATTTAACTGGCACTTTCGATGTAGCGAACCTTCAACTTACATAGTCTTCGGATACAATTATTTTTCGATGTTTTAAGGGTTAAATCAAATCACGATGTCCTATTATCGATACTCTGACTTAGGCTGGCCCCAGACCTACCGGTTTCATTTCTTTGCTTTGCTGTTCTACCTTGCTTAAAAGACCGCCGGCCAACCAGGGTAATTTTCAATCTATCGCATTTTGGGACTAGACCAAATTGGCAAGATAACCATTAGCTTGGTGTTATCAAATATCATCGCCTGGATTGCGAAGTAGGAAGCTTTTAGGAGGTATTTCACCCTGAACATGGACTCCGATCGTTAAAAATAAATCGATCGCTTATTTATACAAGATGTTTGGTAAAGCTGAATATGGTAGATAGGGACCATAAAACTGAACAACTTTTACTATGGGACGAAATCTGAAATCGCAAAAAAAAAAATAAGCTGTTTCATACATTTTGATAATTTCGATAATTTTTGATAATTTCGTTATTAATTTTTGTATGAAACAGCAGTTTTTTTTTTGAAAACTAAAACTAAAACTTCGCATCGCAACCCAGACGACGATATTTGATAACAACAAACTAATGGCTATCTTGCCAATGTGGTCTGGTCAAAATATGCGATATATTGAAAATGAGCCTCTTGGCCGGCGGTCCATAGTAGAACAGCAAAGCAAAGAAATGAAACCGGTAGGTCTGGGGCCAGCCTTAGAATCAGTAACAAACAACATAATTTACTAGAATCAGATTAATCATGGTTATTTAATTTAACTTTATATTTTTTCTTTTCAGATTTATCCAAAACTACATGCAAGGTTCTCCAGAACTATGAAATAAATTTTTGCATTGATAATTTTGTTTCATTTCAAAGTTTTTCCACAATTTGTACCTTTACGAATGCACTTACAACAGAACCTGTGAAAAACCCTGTTAAAAAAATTGCTATTATTCTATTCGTTCTAAAAAGCACAAGTGCAAACATGTCGTGCAAGCTTATGTAAGTCACAGAAGATATTTTTGTATTGTATGGAATTGATAAGTTTACGATATAGGTACGTAATTTTTAGAGCTGGTTCACATCAAAGATTTAAATCTTTGGTTCACATTAGGTCGGTTCAATAATTTTACCGTGAGTTGGCCGACTATCTGGTTTAGCCTTGGACGAATCAACCACTGGACACGTAACGCAAGAAAAATATATGAAATCACGATCAACCAATTTTTGCGGGGCGAGGGGGGATTACACTTGTCAAATAATGACAATGTTATAGGGTGATTTAGCCGGTTTTCGGCCATAATTGCCGGCCAAATATTATGGATTGTGAAACTCGAACATTAATTCTCGGCCAGGCGGCCGAAAACCAAATGACCTCCCAAAAATGCATTTAAGTAGTCACCCGGCCATCAAATTTAAATGAATCACACCGAATACTTTATTCGTTTAAGTCAAAATAACAGTACTAAAACTAATTTACCATACTCACACTCAATTGCAAGAAACTTCACTTTAGCTAATGCCACTTTATCGCTAATGAAATCATTAACATAATGATTTCATTAGTTTGTGGCATCAAACTACTTTAGGCTAAAAATTTAATCCTTTAACTAATGAGAGCCTTAAACATTGTTGCCAATAATAAAGTTAAAAAATGAATGGGATGACCGTATGGTTGAGTTTTGTTTTGAAAAGTATTCGAAGTTTGTATATAAATTTGCCCAAAAAACGCGTTTGACACATAGTACGGTTTGACAACTGACATGTTTCTTTCAAATTCGTTGGATGTGAAATTTTTATTATTTTGGTATTATTGTCTTTGTGAGTAAAAATGTTTCAAAACGAAAATAAAAAACGTGAACGAGGTGCAAACTATACTCCAGAAAGCACTATTGGCTGATCTCATAAAACAGTAAGTTTTACTTTAATGTACTATTGAAACCTGGGCGGTGCTGCAGTCTCTCCAAAGGTGCCAAGTGGACTATAGGTATATCGAGGTGTTGAGGTACTTATACCAAAATGCCACCATGACGATCCGAGTACAGAACCAGAACACAAATCCTATCCAACTGCAGCGTGGTGTGAGACAGGGAGACGTTATTTCTCCGAAACTGTTCACAGCTGCGTTGGAGGACATCTTTAAGCTCTTGGACTGGAAAGGACTTGGCATCAA
Source organism: Agriphila tristella (assembly GCA_928269145.1). Classification (NCBI taxonomy): domain Eukaryota; kingdom Metazoa; phylum Arthropoda; class Insecta; order Lepidoptera; family Crambidae; genus Agriphila; species Agriphila tristella. The sequence goes on along the minus strand of OV743436.1, from coordinate 18,636,087 downwards.
CATTAATGGCCAGTACCTAACACACCTTTGTTTTGCCGATGATATAGTCCTTATGACTGAGTCCATGGAAGACCTGAACACAATGCTCGAAGATCTCCGTAGTGCTTCCCAAAGAGTGGGTCTTAGGATGAACATGGATAAGACGAAAATTATGTCAAACGCCCATGTTGTACCCTCTCCAGTTCATGTTGGGAACACTACACTTTAAGTTGTTGACCATTACGTATAACTAGGACAGGCAGTCCAGGTAGTGCCGTGGGTATTTTTTTTTCCCTTTTACACTACCGGCCCAGTAGTGTCGTAGGTAAATGAAAAATCCCATACATATATGCATTGCCCACGACACTACCAATAAAAACTTAATTATCTTCTTTGAATTACATTATCAAAGTACCAGGGGGGCTACTCTAATGGCCACTTTTCTATTCGTTCGCTAACTTAAATCTTAAAAATAAGCAATTAATGATCAAGTCAGACGTCGCAAGTTTATGTACATCATAGACAATGTTGTATTGTACAGAATTGACAAGCCTACGACACGTTATTTTGGTGTTTATGGCTTATTTTTAATTTTTAAGTTAGCGAACGATTAGAAAAGTGGCCATTTGAGTAGCCCCGCAGGGTAGCATAGATTTAGAGAAGGTCAACATTTTTAAACATGTTAAACCTTCATGGTCAATGCGAACAGCCTGTAGTTCTAAATTCATATATTGACTTTGTCACTCGCTACCTTTTTCCTCTGTCAAATGGTCACATTAAACCACTGCGTAATATTATAAATATTTTATTAAATCCCATATAAACAAATGGTTATGGTTAGCCCATTGCTGTGACCGACAGAACAAGAAAAAATATCGTGCTATGGAGAATAATATTCCATCGGCGAACCAGCCGGCACCATCTTCGTCGTCAGCAATTCACCAGTCAACTTCAGGTATTTCCATCTCTAAACTGAATGGGAAGAATTTTAATACGTGGGCTTTCGCTGTAGAATGTCTGCTAACTGACCTTGACCTTTGGGATGTGGTCACAAAACTCATCAATGATGAAGATCCTGACGCTAAACGTAAAGATGCAAAGGCAAGAGCCAAAATCTGTCTCGCATGTGACGAATCAATTTATCCGGTCATAAGATCTGCGAAGACCGCATTCGAGACCTTCAAAAGTCTCAAGAAGGCGTATGCTGACAGTGGACTGACGCGAAGATTACAACTGATGAAAAAACTTTTGACAAATGAGTTCAAAGGTGATATGCAGACTTATCTAAATTCCTCACTAGTTGTGCAACAGGAGCTACAACAAATTGGAGCTGGAGTCGAAGATGAGTTCCTAGCAATAATAATGTTAGCTGGACTGCCAGACAAGTACCAACCACTCGTCATGGCTCTTGAACACTCCAACGCCAAAATAACATCGGAGGGTGTAGTATCATCCCTGTTACAAGAAGATTCGCGAGCTGGCTGCACATCAAATACCAAACTAAATGGACCTGGAACCACGGCGGCACTACTTACAAAACAAAGGAAGAAAACCTTCTGTATTTACTGTAAAAAATTTGGTCACCTGGTTTCGGAATGCAGGATTAAAAACAAGAAAGTCTCGACAAAAAAGGTTTATTCAAACAATACAACTGAATTTACACTTTCATCTTGTTTATTTACACATTCATCCTCAGGTTCACAAGATTGGTACCTAGATTCCGGTGCAAGCTCTCATATGAGCAACAGGAAAGATTGGTTTGAGTCCTTGGCTTCCCATATCACTCCTGTAACACTCGCCAATAAGGACCAACTTCTCAGTAATGGGAAAGGTATTGTAAATATTAATATTTCCGATTGTGCTACCAAAATAAGCGAAGTTCTTTATGTTCCTGGTTTAGCCACAAATCTTTTATCAGTAAGTAATTTAGTGAAAAAAGGTTACGATGTATTGTTTACATCAGAAGGGGCGTCAATCACTTTGTCAGGTGGATGTCAACTGACAGGAAGAGTAATAGCGACAGCCTCAAACCACAAAGGAATGTTTAGGCTAGATCTAGATAGGTCGCATGCTCTCTACACGCCTACCAAAGAGTCCCCAACACTCTGGCATAGACGACTTGGTCATCTAAATGCAAAGAGTATGCAAATTTTAAAAAATAAATGCATAGGCATAGATTACAACGGAACTTTTTCTGAAAATTGTATCCCGTGCCTGCAAGGCAAATTATCTAAAAAACCGTTTAAAAAGTCGCAAAATAAATCGAGTAAGGTCTTAGAGTTAATACACTCGGACTTATGTGGACCTATGAGTACACACTCGTGGGGCGGAGCCCTATATTTATTAACGTTTACAGACGACTTTAGTCGAAAAACCTTTGGTTATCTTTTAAAATCAAAGTCCGAAGTTTTTACTAAGTTTATAGAGTTTAAGCACTTGGTTGAGAACCAAACTGGCGAACGAATTAAAGTTCTACGTTCAGATAACGGTCGCGAATATGTCAACAACGACTTGTCTACCTTTTTAAAGGAGAACGGTATTGTCCATCAAACAACAGTGCCATATACTCCTCAACAGAACGGAGTGTCCGAACGCGCAAATAGGACAATAATCGAAAAAGCCAGATCAATGCTTAAAGACTCAAATTTGCCTAAAGCATACTGGGGAGAGGCGGTAAATACTGCCATTTATTTAAAAAACCGTGTACCTACGCAAAGTTTGAAAAACAAAATCCCTGAAGAAGTGTGGACAAAAAAGAAAATCAACCTCTCTCACTTAAGAGTATTTGGTTGTGAAGCCCACATGCTAGTTCCACAAGAAAAACGAACTAAGCTGGATTCAAAAACTCAAACGTGTATTTTCGTTGGCTATGCTACTGAAAGCAAAGGCTACCGACTTATAGATCCCAATAACCCTCGATCTATTATAGTTGCGCGCGATGTAGTATTTATAGAAGATAAAACACTACAACAGTCACCTACAAGACCCTCTGACGGTGAGGTAGAACTCCCAACTCAATCACAAGAAATCTTTGTACCTCTTGATAACGAGCCTGTTCCTCAAACAGAACCTCAACCCCTGCCAGGTATATCGATGACGCCAATCACGTCAACCTCTGAAAATTTATCAGAGTCGAATAAACCTGCTTCTACTTCTGAAAATCCATCAGAAAATTCTGAGTATTTAGAGCAAGCACCTGAACCTCAAAGGAGATATCCGATCCGAGACAGGCGCTGTCCTCAAAGATACGAGGAACATCTTTATATGACCTCAGAGCTAGAGCCGGAAACATACAAAGAAGTCGTGGAACATCCGCAAAAAGAAAAATGGCTCGAAGCTATGAAGGCTGAATTTGACTCGTTACAGAAACACGGTACATGGATTCTTGTCGACAGACCTACAGGTAGAAAAACTATAAAATGCAAATGGGTCTACAAAATAAAAAGAGACACGTCAGGGAATGTCATAAAATACAAAGCCAGACTGGTAGCTAAAGGATTCACTCAAGTAGCCGGAGTAGACTACGGTGAAACCTTCTCACCAGTTGCTAGACTGTCCTCAGTACGACTGTTATTCGCATTTGCTGCTCTTCGTGAGTTAGTGGTAGAACACCTTGATGTCGAAACGGCATTCCTAAATGGCGATTTAGATGAAGAGATCTTTATGGAACAACCAGAAGGATTCTCCGACAACGCAAAAGGCAAGGTATGTCTACTTAAAAAGGCCCTCTACGGTCTCAAACAAGCACCGCGTCAATGGAACGCTAAAGTGTGTGAAGCAATGCAAAAGCTATCTCTCATGCAGACAGCCAATGAACACTGCCTTTACTATAGAAGAGAAGGCGATGATCTCCTTCTCGTAGCTGTCTTCGTTGATGATTTCTTCATTGTCTGCTCAAGTGACGACATGAAGAATCAGTTCAAAAATGAACTCAAAAAGTTGTTCACTATCAAAGATCTTGGTCCTTGTAAGGATTGTCTTGGCATGAGAATAGAACAAAACTCTGGAAACATATTTCTCGACCAGACAAAATATATCGAGAAACTTCTAATAAAGTTTGGTATGACAGATGCCATTACTGTTTCCACCCCACTAGAACCTGGTCAAAAATTAAATCTTCCGACTAAAGATGAAGAAAATGCAGAAGTTCCGTATCAGGAACTTATTGGATCACTAATGTACATTGCAATTTGTACGAGACCCGATATTGCCCATTCGGTCTCATATCTATCACAGTTCAATGCACATTACGGGGGGGTACACTGGAAGGCTGCGAAGCGAGTTCTTCGATACCTTAAGGGTACCAAAGACCTCCGACTGCATTTTAAACCTGGTGCTCCATTCTATCCCCAAGGATATGTCGATGCGGATTATGGAAACAGTCTTGTGGACCGACGTTCATTAACTGGATACGTTTTCCTAATGAGCGGCACCCCAGTATCATGGGAAGCTCGCAAGCAGCGGACCGTCGCGCTTTCTACAACAGAAGCCGAATATATGGCTCTCGCAGAAGCTTGCAAGGAGGCAATATACCTCCAGTCACTCATTAGTGAACTATTCCTCACGTGTCATCCCATCGTCATTCATACTGACAATCAAAGTTCGATTAAATTAGCGAAAAACAATACATACCATTCACGCACTAAACACATCGACGTCAGACACCACTTCATACGAGACTCACTTGCACACCACGACATACATCTCGAATACATACCTACACACAACATGATCGCCGATATATTGACTAAACCTTTGTCGAAACTGAAGCATTGTAAATGTACAAATTCTCTAGGTTTAGCATAGGTTTGTAATTTTTTTAGTTGTGCGTAATTTTTTTCATCATGTTATGTTTCTGGTAGGTAGTTAAGTATGTAAGGTTAGCAAGTAAGGTGTAAATAATGATGTTATTTTTGAATTGTGTTTGTGTAAAGTATAGATAGGATGTTTGTTCTTTGATATGTCGAATATATATTTTTAGGAGCACATAGGTATAGGAAGATACAGGGTGTTCACATTGCGGGGGGGTGTTAAACCTTCATGGTCAATGCGAACAGCCTGTAGTTCTAAATTCATATATTGACTTTGTCACTCGCTACCTTTTTCCTCTGTCAAATGGTCACATTAAACCACTGCGTAATATTATAAATATTTTATTAAATCCCATATAAACAAATAAACATAATAAATTGTCAAAGCCCTTATCTGCGCGACCTTGAGCAAGTGAAGGAGGCCTGGTTATGTTTCCGAAATGGCCGAAAACCAAAAGGGGGCCGGCAAACCGGCTAAGTCACCCTACTTTGTTTATATACCAAATTTTATTTATTTTACGAAAAATAGCTACTATACTATAATAGATTGAAACTGTGCTTACGCGTGAAAAGAAAGATTTCTTGATTGCCCGCTATTTTTTTAGCTGAACAAGACGGAGCATTTTGCCCATTTTTGTACCATTTTGTTTCGCCTCGAGCTCTAGCATCACAATGACAACGCAATATCGTTTACTGAGGCTATCGGTCACAGTAAGTGGCTAAGGGGTAAAGGCGAATATGGCTGTCATTTCGCGTCCAGTGGTTAATTCGTCCGCAGATGACACCCTCGTTACTGCCCGGGGTAGAGATCTCGCGGAGGCGAAGTACCTAGCAAAAATCGGAGCAGAGCACATGATCCGCCGAATCAGGAGGTTGGGTTTGGAGGTGGCCGTGGCGAAGACGCAAGCCATCGTCTTCCATGGGCCAAGACAGGGGCCGCCTCCTGGCGAAGACTTGGTAGTGGATGGGGTCGTGATATCGTTGCGACCACATATGCGGTACCTGGGGCTGGTTCTAGATAGCCGCTGGAGTTTTAGCGAGCACTTCAGGCAGCTGGCCCCCAGGCTAGTGAGTGCCGCAGCGGCATTAGGAAGACTCCTGCCAAACGTAAGCGGCCCAAACCAGAGCTGCCGCAAATTGTTCACAGGAGTCATTCGTAGTATGGCCCTGTACGGGGCGCCAGTGTGGGCGGACGCCCTCAGCACGGAGAACAGGGCGGCTCTTCGAAGACCACAAAAGGTCATCACCTCCCGTATCATACGGGGATACCGCACGGTGTCGGGGACGGCGGCATGCGCCCTCGCTGGTACACCGCCCTGGGAGCTGGAGGCCCAGGTGCTCTCGGAGGTGTATAGGCAGAGGAGAGTAGACATAGAAAGGGGCGAAAGCCTGGCCCCTGAAGAAAGGTCGCGAGTCCGGTGCGATGCGGAGGAGCGGATGCTCCAAGATTGGGAGCTCCAGTTGCAAACCCCGATTGCGGGGCATAGGACTGTTCAGGCCATTCGCCCGGTCCTCAGGCAGTGGCGGGATAGGGAGCATGGCTCCCTGACATACAGGATGACACAGGTACTTACCGGGCACGGTTGCTTCGGTAAGTACCTATGTCGAATACGGAGAGAGGCCGCTCCGGTGTGCCACGACTGCGGCGCACCGGTCGACACCACGGAGCACACTCTTGCAGAGTGTCCGACGTGGTCGTCACAGCGGAGAGAGCTAATGGCGGTCATTGGAGGGGACCTCTCGCTTCCCAGCGTGGCAGTCGCCATGCTGGGTGGTGACAGGTCGTGGCAGGCGGTGGTCTCCTTCTGTGAGGACGTGATGTCACAGAAGGAGGCCGCAGAGAGGGACCGAGAGGCGGATGCGGACGCAGACCCGCTCCGACGGAGACGGCCAGGAAGAAGGAGGAGGCGCTACGCACACCTCATTCCTCCCTAGTCCTTGTCAGGGGACGAGTGCCAATTGGTGCTCCTCCAAGTGCCGGGCTCGTTGGGGCGTCAACACCAGGACCACACGGTGCGTGACATCACGGTCCCGTGGGTCCTGCGTGTTAGGTGGTGCGGGAAACAGTAGGGGGTTTAGTGGGTAGGGCCGGGGCGGCGAGTCCCACATACCTTCGGGATGCATAACCGCATTCCCCCTACTATAAAAAAAAAAAAAAAAAAAAAAAGTGGTTAATTCGTCCAAGGGTTTAGCTGTTCACACTATAAGCCGGTCCGACCTAATGTAGTAGTACCCAAAGCAGAATGTCAATATTATATCCAACCCGACAGAAATCGTGCCGACCGACAGTTTTATGGGGTCGCCCTAATGTGAACATCGTTATTGAAATACAAAGGCCAATATGCATCCATCACCTTTGTCGTTCCGGTAAAACTCGGTCCGACCTAATGTGAACCCGCTCTTATAGTTTATTGCTATTTTTTATAAAAACTTTAAGTTAACGAACGACGAACAACGTTGACCATTTGAATAAGGAGGTTGGCCACAGTGAAGTTATATATAAATATTCACTTGGACAGTCTAGAGTTAGGTATTAATTATTATTGATTTATTTATCTCATTTTGAAGTATCGGACAAGAGTGGTAAAACCCAAATTTAACCCATTTTAGAGTTTACACCTTCGGTTATGGGGAATTTACATGGGTTGATTTTCCAGGCGACTTGTTGTTAGGCTAGACTTCATCGAATCGCCATCTCATTAAAATTAGGTTTGCGATTCGATTTTACAAGCGACTATCGACAAAAAGCTCTATTCGACTAAAGTCGCCTGGAAAATCTACCCCTGTAAATTCCCCATTAAATTACTGCTGCTCTTTACATTTGTACATCTGCTTTTGAATATAATGAGCCTAAAAATTCTTCTTTCAGAATAAAAAAATAAGAATCTATAAAACTTATTTGAATATTATAGGCACTTACACACACATACTTAAACAATTAGGCGTAGTTAAAGCAATAACTCAATACAGGTAACATTCATGAATACCCATACAAATAATTTTAGTTTGATTTCAATATAAGCATCAGAATAATTAATTACATACCTATCAAGCAATAAGAAAACCTTTTTATATGTAAGTAAGTACTTATATTAATTCAAATACATTTTACACCCAATGAAGATTTATTATTACCTTTTTTAAAATACGTATATCCACTATGAGTCAAGACAAAGAACAAGTTCTTTCTTCTACTACCTACATTAACATAATACATTAACGTACATTACATACAATACATTACAGCTATAGTTTTAACACAGAATCTATATATATGTCACCGTTAAAGTGCGGAAATCCGTTAATCTGCAGATCAACTAGTAAATCTGCAGATTAACTGGTCGAATCAGTTAAAGTGCGGAATTTTCCTTAAAATAGACGATTTCCGCACTTTAACTAGATAATCTGCAGATTAACGACCAAGGATCAGTTAAAGTATGGAAACAGGTTTTGTTATTAAAGAAAATGAGTAATAACATAAAAGGTAGACACCAAAGCGGGGTGACGGGGGGCGCAACTGCGTCTTTATAATCGTATTTGACCTGACGTGTCGACGATCGATCGTATCGAACTGCTTTATTCCTGTAGGTCCCGGGTTAGGTTAAAAATTTAAGGCGAGCGCAAAGCGCAGCGTAGCGTGAGCCTTAAATTTCGAGGTTATTTTTTTATAACAGACAACAGAAATATTTTCTTTTATTATAATAACTGACGCGGTAGGTTTGCTGTTTACAAAGCAATTCTGGCTCTTGTAAACAGCAGACGCGTTAGTCGGACACGTCTGCTATTTACCACGCAGCCGAAACTTCCCGAGTGGATAACGCGTCGGGTATTTACGAATATGCCCGCGGGAGCGGTCGGCGAAGCGCCAGAAACGAAGTTTTTGTAAAATAAACTTTCAATGTAGGCCTTTTACTTCAATTTCCTAAAGCCTTGGCTATTTCACTCACTGTATTCCGCACTTTAACGGTGTAGCATCCGTTAATCTGCAGATTAACTAGTAAAAGTGCGGAAATCGTCTATTTGAAGAAAAATTCCGCACTTTAACTGACTCGACCAGTTAATCTGCAGATTAACGGATTCCGTACTCTAACGGTAACATATATATAAAATTCAAAGTCCTGACTGACTGAGTGAGATATCAACGCACAGCCCAAACCGCTGAACCTATAGTACGGTGCAAATGGCAAAAAACGGCCTAACCTTGACATCCAAAGTAAAAGTATCATTCTAGCTCCAAATTGTTCTATATGTCGTAGGATAATTGCAAAAATAGGATTTTCATAAAAATCCTAGTATGATTATAAAATACCGGATAATTAGAATCTAAGACAGATTTTTGCAATCGTCCGAGTGATGTTTAGGATTTTTACAAAAAATCCAGCGTATCTTAGGTAAATCGTCAATGATCATCACTTTGCGCACGCTGATTAGCTGACGTAAACGTTATGGGCTGACGGATGCTGTGATTGACTAACGGCAACATTCATTGCGTCCATTGTTATTATTTGTTTTGCTTGGCGTTCGTGGACTATGAGAAAGCCTTTGATTCGATTGAAACCTGGGCGGTGCTGCAGTCTCTCCAAAGGTGCCAAGTGGACTATAGGTATATCGAGGTGTTGAGGTACTTATACCAAAATGCCACCATGACGATCCGAGTACAGAACCAGAACACAAATCCTATCCAACTGCAGCGTGGTGTGAGACAGGGAGACGTTATTTCTCCGAAACTGTTCACAGCTGCGTTGGAGGACATCTTTAAGCTCTTGGACTGGAAAGGACTCGGCATCAACATTAATGGCCAGTACCTAACACACCTTCGTTTTGCCGATGATATAGTCCTTATGGCTGAGACCATGGAAGACCTGAACACAATGCTCGAAGATCTCCGTAGTGCTTCCCAAAGAGTGGGTCTTAGGATGAACATGGATAAGACGAAAATTATGTCAAATGCCCATGTTGTACCCTCTCCAGTTCATGTTGGGAACACTACACTTGAAGTTGTTGACCATTACGTATACCTAGGACAGGCAGTCCAGTTAGGTAGGTCCAACTTCGAGAAAGAGATCTCTCGTCGAATCCAACTCGGGTGGGCAGCATTCGGGAAGCTTCGAAAAATCTTCGCGTCCGACTTACCTCAGTGTCTCAAGACGAAAGTCTATGAACAGTGTGTGTTGCCAGTGATGACCTACGGCAGTGAAACGTGGCCGCTAACTATGGGTCTCATAAGGAGGCTCAAGGTTACTCAGCGTGCAATGGAGAGAGCCATGCTCGGCGTTTCCCTACGTGATCAAATCAGAAACGAGGAGATCCGCAGGAGAACTAAAGTAACCGACATCGCTCGAAGGATTGCTCAGCTGAAGTGGCAATGGGCGGGACACATAGCGAGAAGAACCGATGGCCGTTGGGGCAGAAAGGTTCTGGAATGGCGACCGCGCACCGGACGACGCTCCGTGGGTAGGCCCCCGACAAGGTGGACCGACGATCTGGTGGAGGTCGCGGAAAGCCAGTGGATGCAGGCAGCGCAGGACCGATCGTTGTGGAGATCCTTAGGGGAGGCCTATACCCAGCAGTGGGTGTCGTGTGGCTGATATGATGATGATGATGATTGTTATTATTGTGATTATTGTCAAATATTTTTCCAGCGCTTTAACGTTAGTAACCCTAAAACCCATCAGCAATATGTTCTGACCAATCAGATTGAAGATGTTGTAAATCGTCTCTTAGATTATCCAATCAGCATTCAAGTTTACGATTGTCCGAAACATACTTGGATTTTTACAAAGATCCTAAAAATTTCTCGGACGATTGCAAAAATCTATCTTAGATTTCAAATATCCGGTTCTTTACAATCGACCTAGGATTTTTAAAAAGATCCGGCTTATACGATTATCCTACGACATATACAGTCCACATATTTTTTGGTAAAAAGTTACACCATTTTGCGCGTCGGGTTTGGGGGGGAGGGGGGGGGGGAGAATTTGGTTTTTATCAGTTTTTCCTAAATATTTTGAAAACTATGTGGTTTAGCGCAAAAGTGCGAATGACAAAAATAATCTACATTAAATTGCAAACAAAAATGATCTTTGGCATAATCTTGCTAAAGGGAACGGTTCCAGAGTTACGGAGGGCGTAAGTAGAAATTGTTGTTTTTTTTAGATTTTTGGAAATATATGACATTATTACGAGGAAACTATTTTTATTTATACAGAATTGTGTTTTGTGAAAACAAATTGTGATTTTAGTGGCCGGTGGTAAATATGTTAGTGATAAACCCTTGAAGAAACGACAACCTCACCACCCTCTCAAGGGGCGCTACTTTTTAAGAGAACAGAGGCTTCCTCCTCGTGGACCTTGGTTTGATAATTGTAATTTAAGTAGAACATATATTAAGTTAGCTTTAAGACTCCGCGCTGGACACTATCCATCAGCAAAATTTGCATTTCTAATGAAAAAAGTGCAATCTGACAAATTATGTTCAATGTGCCAAAAAGTTGAGGACGTGAAACATTTGCTGATGGAGTGTGTCAGAAACAGCAATGAGAGACAGTTATTAATAAACAAATACAATTTAAACACCTTTGATATTGGCCTTGTTCAAAGTATTTTGTCAGAACCACGATCAGATGTTGCAAAAAGCATTTGTCGCTTGGTTACTGTTTTGCAATAGCTATCTCTCCTTTGAACAGAATAGTATAAGGTCACGATGGGGTTGGCATATCTTAAAGATAAAAACCCCTTACTTTTCATGTAGATAATTTTTTTTTTAAACACGTTTTTAAAACTGACTAATTTATTACAAAAAAATCGGACTAAAAATATTAAAACGGACAAGTAAAAACAAACTTAAAAGTAAAAAATAAATTCTTCTGTAGGTTATTAGGGTTACAAATATTCACAGAAGAATTTATTTTTTATTTTGTTTTTACTTGTCCGTTTTAATATTATTAGTCCAATTTTTTTGTAATATTTTAGTCCGTTTTAAAAACGTGTTTTTAAAGAAAATTTTTTTTCAGTAAATTATTAGTTTATGCTTTTTAGTTAACGACCTAAGACTAAAAATATACCATCTCCTATCGGAGCACTCGTCAAAACGATTCAAACGAGCCCAAACTCGATGGTGTTGCATGGTTTTATTACAGAGTCCCAGTGCTCTTCTTCCGGCACCATCATCAGACCCTGGAAACTATTTCCCAACAAAGAACTCGTCAACACGATTCAAACTAGCCCAAACTCGATGAGGTTGCATGGTTTTATTATAGAGTTCCATTGGGCTTCCTCCGGCTCCATCATCAGACCCTGGACACTATTTTCCAACAAACTCCTTGTCAAGGCGATTCAAACGAGCCTAAACTCGACGGGGTTGCGTGGTTTTACTACCGAGTTCCAGTGGTCTTCTTCCGGCTCCATCATCAGACCCCAGACACTATTTCCCAACAAAGTACTCGTCAAGACGATTCAAACGATCCCAAACTCGATGGGGTAGCGTGGTTTAATTAAAGAGTTCCTATGGCCTTCTTCCGGCTCCATCATCAGATCCTCGGACACTATTTCCCAACAAAGTACTCGTCAAGACGATACAAACGAGGCAAAACTCGATGGGGTAGCGTGGTTTTATCATAGAGTTCCTATGGCCTTCTTCCGGCTCCATCATCTGATCCTCGGACACTTTTTCCCAACAAAGTACTCGTCAAGACGATTCAAACGAGCCCAAACTCGATGGGGTAGCGTGGTTTTATCATAGAGTTCCTATGGCCTTCTTCCGGCTCCATCATCAGATCCTCGGACACTTTTTTCCAACAAAGTACTCATCAAGACGATTCAAATGAGCCCAAACTCGATGGGATTGCACGGTTTCAATATTGAGTTCCATTGGCATGGCCTTCCAGCTTCATCATCAGACCCTGGACCTTATCTCCCATTAGATTTATTGTCAAGACGATTTTAACAAGCCTAATCACAATGGGATTGTATGGTTGCATCATTAAGTTCCTGTGGCCTTCTTCCAGTTCCATCATCAGATCAGCTCAATGACACCATAATATTGCATTGTATTTTAGTTTTGACCTATGTTTAAAGTTTCAAGTCTCTAGCTCATCGGGAAGCTAGTTTAAAATCGTTCGCAAACTTTGCGGACAAACAAACAAACAAACAAACAAACGAGAAAGCAACCTAATAAAAACGTGTTAATAAAAAACAGAGGCTTCCACATGCCTAGGCCAAAGAAGAGGTTGCATAGATGAGAGTATGAGAGTATGCGAGTGGGGGTGGAAGAAAATTGGCGAACACCTGAGACCAATTGCGATAGCACGCTCCTGCAGATCCTCAGGAATTACTTTCCCTGATAGTGTGCGCTTACAAAGATGAATGCGTCCGTAACTGCGAGTGCACAAAGAGTGGTCTAAACTGCTCAAGCATATGCGGTAATTGCTCAGGCCTAGGATGTCATAACAGGGACCCGAACATCATGTTATGTTTGAAGAGGACTAAATACTGATGAACTGAATACGGAAAGGTTATAGAATGGCGACCGCGCACCAGACGACGCTTGTAAGGGATGTAGTATAAATAAACCTATATTATTAAGAACATGTAGCCAATATATAATCATGCATTTTATTCAATATAGCCAGTCTTTGTACCGATCTCGTGGTTTCATTACATCTCCCTAGCGCTGTCCATGGGTAGGCCCCCGACAAGGTAGACCAAAGATCTGGTGAAGGTCGCGGGAAGCCGCTGGATGCGGGCAGGGCCGATCGTCGTGGAGATCCGTGGGGGAGGCCTATACCCATCAGTGTGTGTCGTGCGGCTGATAATATGATGAATACTGATGACGATTGATGATGAATTATGAAATGAGATCACATTTAAAACTCGTCATGTTTATTAGTTTTATCAGTTCAGAGTGGGTTTCTCCGTACCACAGGTTTATATGGCCTAGGCCTGTGGACGCCTCTTTTCCCTTAAAAAGTAGCGCCCTTTGAGAGGGTGGTGAGGTTGTCGTTTCTTCAAGGGCTTATCACTAACATACCATCGGCCACTAAAATCGCAATTTTTTTTTCAAAACACAATTTTGTATAATACATTTTTTTGAAAATTCCATTCTAAAGGGGATGAAATAAGGGATGAAAGTTTGTATGAAAGTGTCTCAGTTTTGAAGCTAGGATCTTCAAAATGTGTGTTTAGGCTGATGATTGAAAATTAATGAATACGTGTCTCAGTGTTTTTCAAATTCTACCCCCGAAGGAGTGAAAAGGGAGACGAAGATCCTTCATTTTCGAAGTGAAAATCGCTAAAGGACATCAGGCACATGAGACCCAAAAGTGTATAAACATAATTCTGTTATCTATGAACACTTTATGTTACTAGATTCATAAAACAGTAGCAACATAATTTTTTAACTCTTTCATTTAGCTTTAATTAATTAAAGTTAAATAATTAATTATTGAAAAAAACAAAAGCATATCAATGAAACGGACATCTTTGTCAGCGATTGCACAAGTGATTGCGCATTAAAAAAAAGAATGTTTGCCGCCTATCAGTCAACAGTTGGACTGTTAAAAGCGTTTAAGCCTCGATTACATACGCCGATTTTAGGAACCAATTTCGGGTTGCCACCCGTACTTGACAATAAAATATTGTAGAATAAGTTCGATTTTAAAATTGAATTTACACTATAACGGAAAAGTAAACATTGTTTAAGATTGGAGATAAGAATTGAAAATAAAAAATCATAAAAAATGTTGACCTATCTGTTATTTGTGCAAATTCACTGTTTAAATTTAACTTATTAATACGGGTGGCAACTCTAAATTGGTTTGCTAAATCGGGATATGTAATCGAGGCTTTAGTTACGTGCTACATAATTATGCACAGATGTTCAGTTTGATCAGAGGGCTTACCATCAGCAAATAAGAAACCGTTCAGTTCAAAAGCAGGCCTTAAACAGGACTGGTTAAGGCATGCTTTCATACTAACCTTTGAGGTCATAGTACGAAAAAGTAATGCAGTTCAATATAAGTCCTGCTATAAGAGCTCATAGTAAGGCCCCTGGTTCTGGCTCGTACATTGTGGTGCTAATCTGTATCACTAACGCAGCTTACGAAACGTGTTGATCGTGGTACTGGTGTTGCTATTTAGTGTCGGTGTTACTTACCTAAAAAATAACACTTTCAAACATAATTAACTTTTAAAACATAAATCTCCGTAAAAATCTGAATGTTTTCTATGACTTACTAATTACATGCCTACATTTAAAAAAAAAACAGAAACCCTATACATTCTTTGGTTTTTTTCTATGGGACTCTGCCTGTATGTCCTTTATAATTTAGGCTTATTGATGGAAATTTAACGCAACGTATATTGTTATTGGTAGAATTTTAACCCCTATGCTAATGACCCCTATGAAATGGGGGTGAAATGGGGTAAATAAACCTAAAACAGATATGGATATCGTTTTTGGGGTTTTCTGGGATGACGATTGCTAAAATGACATTTATTTTGAAGTCCAACACGGTGAACATGATTTAACCCCTAAAGGGGTGAAAATGGGGTTCAAATTTTATATGGAAAAGAATATAAAACAGACATTACAACTTTAAACTCCGTAGGAGCACGTCTAAAAATAAAAAGGCAAACACATATTATGTTGTTTTGAAAATCATGCCTTAGGGGGTAAATGGGATAAGTAAAGATGAAAATCGATGTGGATGTCGTTTTTGAGGTTTTGTGAGATGGTGATTGCGATAATGACATTTATTTTGAAGGCCAACACGGTGGACATGATTCAGCCCCAGGGGAAGGGAACGGGAACGCGAACAGGAACGCGAATGGGAACGGGAACGGGAATGGGAACGCAAACGTGAACTGGAAAGGGAACGCGAACGCGGACGCGGACATGGACGCGAACTCGAACGCGAACGCAAGCGCGAACGCGAACGGGCACGTGAACGGGAATGGGAACGGAAACGCGAACAGGAACGGGAACGCGAGCGCGAACGGGAACGGGAAAGTGTAAAGAAACGGGAAAGGGATACTACACCCGCGACTTCGTCCGCGTGGATATTAGAGAAAATACTTAGCTTCAACCAGGATCTGACCAGCGACCTAATTTTTACGCGATTAGGCAGGTCCCCACCAAGCAAGCAGCCTCGTGCAAGGCCCGCCACACGCGGCAAACGTCTTGCCTCGCGAGGCAGCGCGCTTGGTGAGGACCCGCCTAATCGCGTAAAAACGGCTGGTCGGATCCTGGTTGAAGGTTCCCTAAAGATTTTCTCTAATATCCACGTGGACGAAGTATAATGCTTCTTTTGAAAAGGAGTTGCCTTGGAGTTGCTGACAAATAAATGCCAATAAAAAATCTTTAATAACTCTAAGTACAGTACGAGGCATGTATCTTGACTTTCAATCCACCGGTGGAGCCTCGTCGGTGGATCGTAGAGGAATGAGGGAATTTTTTCGACTGAGTGGGATTTTTTTTCAGTTTCAGTTCCATGTATGGGGAACCCCCCTTATTTTTTTATTTTATTTTTTGTGTAAAAATCGTAGAGCGGTTTACAGAATACATCTACTTACCAAGTTTCAACTGTGTAATCCTGTTTCGTAACACGTTGTAGCTCTAAACAGCTTATTTGGACTCCACCCTTTGAGCGACTGCTGACTGCCTTTGTCCCATGACACTGTGGTCTGACTGTTATTTTCATAAATTATGCATAATTTAAGCAGTATACAAATTTTCAGCCTTGAGATAGCTCTTGTACCGACCTCGAAATTCATACAACTTACGTGGCGTGCTGACTCGGCATGTTCCATGACACTGCGGTCTGACTGCCGTCTTATTTATTTTTGTGCTATTCTGTACCATACTGCTAAATTTGAACCTTGAGATAACTCTCGTAGAGCATGTCGAAATGCTACATGTTTGCAAGCGTGCTGACGCCAGGTGTTCCACTTCCTGGCGCTGGGAGTAGGTGCTGACTCATGTACATCCCAAACACTCTTATCATATTGAGAGGAGGACCTTGAGATAACTCTTGCAGTAATTTTCAATAGCTCTCGTACTATTAGTAGCGTACATTATATTACAAGTCAGTCAAGTCACTGCAAAAATCCGTTAGTACCTGATCTCAGGTCTGATGCTTATGATGCGCATCTGCGCATCATAAGTCTTTGGAAATTGTTCTTAGCCTAAGTACTCCGTCTCATATTCAAGTTGCCAATTCTACAAAAAAACTTTTTTATAAAGCCGACTACATTTCAATAAAAAAAGATTTAAAATCGATTCAGTGGCATTATGTTTTCACTTCTACAACTGATGTAGAATCGATGACAAATAAATTGTATGAGATTCTTAATAACCTTATTGACAAATATGTACCTGTGTGCAAGTTGAAACATCATCATCGCTATCCTCCTTGGTACACTCGTTCTACAATAACACTAGATAAAGAAAAATGTAAATTTCATAAGAAATGGAAAATTTATGGTAACTCAAATGACTAGCATACATTTTCTAAATTAAGAAAACGCCTGAAAACTATTGAAACTCAAAATTATGATAAATTTATCGATATATCTGAAAATAAAATCAAATCAAATCCAATTTTTTTCTGGTCGTTTGTGAATTCTAAAAAAGATTCAAATAGCATTCCCGAACGAATGAAATTCAATGGTAAAGAATTGTCTAGTGGAACTGAAATATGCAACGCCTTTGTTCCACCAAATAATCAAACATTAGCTACCGATGTACCTGATGTTTCTCTTTCAACTATTGTTGATATTAATTCTGTAGATGTCAATGAGGATAAAGTACTTAAAGAATTAACAATGGTTAATCCACATAAAAGTTCTGGCTCAGATAAAATTCATCCGATTTTTATCTCAAAATGTGCTGAAGAGCTTGCACTACCACTTACCATTATCTACCGTGCCCCACTCAGCTCTGGTGTCTTCCCCAGTGCTTGGAAAAAGACATTAATAACTCCTATTCCTAAGAATCGATTAAAAGATCAAATTAACGAGTACAGACCTATTTCTTAATTATGTATTCTGGGCAAAATTTTGCAAAAACTAGTTACGCTGCAAATTGATCATTCCATTCGCGCCTTCATTTCTGAAAACCAACATGGCTTTATTTATTGACACAAATTTGGTAACTTTTATTGACTATCTGATGCATAAAATGGATAAAAACCTACAGGTGGATATCGTGTACACCGACTTCTCAAAAGCTTTCGCCAAATTAGTCATGAACATGATTTACTTATTATAAAGCTTTCGAGGGCCGGTGTGCACGGCAGCCTCCTCAGATGGGTCGAATCCTACATTAGAAATAGGGGTCAAGCGGTTTGTCTTAAGGGATACACCTAAAAAAATTTACCAGTCCCCTCCGGCGTGCAGCAAGGTTCGCATATAGGGCCTCTCCTTTTCAATATCTACATCAATGACATTGGACAAGTATTCAAAAATAATTCTCATCTGCTTTATGCTGGTGATGCCAAATTTTAAAGAATCATTAGATCCGACGCAGATTGTCAAAGCCTGCAGGCTTTCACAATCTGCATGATGATCTGATCTCCCTTAATGTATACTGTGCTCGCAATCAATTATTCCTTAATGTTGATAAATGTAATGTAATATCTTACACCCGTAAGAAAAATCATATTACTTTCAATTACCAACTAAACAGTAGAATCCTCAATAGAGTAAACAGTATACGAGATTTGGGCATAATTATGGACTCAATATTAACTTTTAATAAACATATCGATATATATTGGCATCAGCGTTTCGAAGATTAGGCTTCATCCTTAGAATCAGTAAACCCTTTAAACAAATTCAAACACTAAAAATTTTATACTTTTTCTTTGTTCGATCTATCTTAGATTTCGGCAGCATCGTTTGGAGTCCTAATTATCAAATTCACATCGACAGACTCGAAAAAGTCCAAAAAAAGTTTATTAAATCTCTTCAATACCGTACTTTTGTCAAAGAATCTTATAACGAATCCTTTAAGGCTCACAATCTACTTTCACTGTTTAACAGACGCAAAATGTTTGATATTGTCTTTCTAGGGAAAAATCACTAATCTCGATTAAAACGCTAGTTTTTTTTTACATTCTCTTTGATCTCGATTTTGAAATATTACTTTTTAGCTAAGCCCCAAATAAAAAAAATATCGTTAATGCTCAAAAAATCTGACTAAAAACCCCAATTTACTAGCACCAAGTTGCAATTTTATAAAATAGTGCTTTTCAAAAGCAAATGCATAAGTTTTTAAAGATATAATACCCTAATCGCTATAGGTGGGTGTTTAATATTTAAATTGTTCCATTGATTTCTTCAGGATCTCACCATCACGTCCTGCCTGACCTGATGGCAATGGGACCACTTGAGAAGTTATACGTTTCCAAACAAAAAAGAATTTACCTTATCGGTCTAGCTGTCTTCGAGCAATCGAGTATCATAATATATGAAATATAATTAATATAAGAAAGATCTTAAGAAGAATATAAGAAAGATAAGATGAGAAATATTTTTTTTGAAGTCAGTTAAAAAGGAACCAGGCACAATGCAAAGTCCATTGTGCGGTGTGCCTGATAATTATGTGCAAACCTCGTGCAAACATAGATATCTTGTAATTAATTAAATAGGTATGTACTTGAACAAAAATGTTTTTTTTTTCATAACGTAATTTATTACATGCGTTATTTTATTAAAACATGTTTTTAATAAAAGAAAAAGTTATTATTTATAAAAAACAGCCGGTGGCGACACTAAATAAGGATAAACGACGTCGTAAAATTATTCTCCACAAAGTTAAACAATAAAAGCTATTAATTTCTTTGTCACAATCTATTTACGTATAAAAACAATGATTTTTTTAATAAAAGAAAAAGTTATTATTGTCAATGCAGCTGTGGAAAAACACACTATATAAGGGAAAACTGCGTCGTAGAATTCTTAATAGTTAGTATTCACTATCTAAAATGTTGAAATTAAGTTTAATACTTATATATCTCGTCGTGGTGTCTCGAGCAGGTAAGAACAAATTTACTTGGGTAGGTACTTACGTAGATAAGATACTGTACCATTTATAATTCGTGCATTTAAAACAAAGCTGGTAAAAACGTTTCATTGTATCACTATTAGGGAATGCAAAACCGAAGTGAAATGAAAACCGGTTTTTTTTTGGTTTTGCATCCAAAACCGGTTAAAACCGGGTTTTACCCGGTTTTCAAGGAAATATTGGAAAATTTGCAATACTAATTTTTTACTGATTTAGTTAACATGTTTACAATTTTAAGAGTATCCCTATTCACAGTTTATCAAAAAATGCACAGTTATCATAACATTACCATTTTACACATTTTTTTGTGACGCCAATCGATCCTGCTTCTTAATGATCAAAAACTTGTATGGTATGGGACGAACCTAGGTTTGAGACTAAAAAGTTAGACATCTCAACAAACTTTTTCCCATATATTTCGTAGGAAATTATTGCAGGTCCTAGGAAATAATTTGTGTAACTAAAATACAAAAAATATAACTAAGGGCAAATAATCACGTAGACGTAATAAGCTTCTAGCTAGGTGAGTATTATGTTCCTTGGTCTTAACGTACTAAAGAGCTCATTGTTTTCATATAAATAAAACAAAATATACATACAATATTTTGGTTAGCGATGTCGGAGCTTTTAATGGCATATAATAATGATCAATTTTATCGACATAAACCCTCACATGTTGGGGTCTATCCCCTCTCCTGTTGGAATGATCGGCATTTTAAATTTCTCCAGATTTAAAAGTCCTTCGTCGTTTTAAATAAAATACTTTTCGAAAGCTAACAATATCATCTATCAAGTAAAAAAATAAATTATGTAAACTTTTAACTTGAATAGGTACCTATGTCATAAAAAATTACTAAAATAAATTTTAATTTAAAATTAGTGTGTGTTTTTTAATTTTTTTCACATATCTCAAAAACTAGGACATTAATGTGCATTTTTTTGCATTTTCACAATACATAGAAATATTATCTACAAAACGACATCAAAATCATTGCGCTGAAATGCATATTTCGAGAGTTATTGTTGTTTGAATAGGAGTTGTGGCTGGCAAATGCACATCAGACACAATTCAAGCCATAAGAATCCTCATCGAAAAGGCAAAAGCTAATAGCACGAACCTGCATTATGATGTTGATAGAACTGGAGAAGGTGTTCGACCACGTGCCTCGTGATTTAATCTAGAAAGCCCTCCACGCGCATTCTGACCCGGACGCGATATTAGAAATGCCTGTGGGGTACAGACACTACCTGCTCTGTACCGCTCTGGGTTTTTCTAACTAATAACGTTAGAAAAAGCCTGTGTGTTTCAGAGCATCGCTTTCTCTGGAGCGCGCGGGGTTTTTCGACTAAAAATTTAATAATATCACCGTAAAAAGCCTGTGGAACACATGTAGGGAATGAAGTATGGTAGTATGGAGATGGTATGGGGTAGCCACTAGATAGGAAGGCCAAAGTGGAAGATCTTCCTCCGGGCTGGGTGGTATTTGCCCGGGGACCGCGGTCCAACCGATGATGGTTGGCAGTTGTATATATGCTGCTTCGCTGAGAAAACTTCGTCAGCGAGATGTAGGTTGCTCCATATATTTTCCATACTACAAGGTGATATCCATACTGATCTTTTTGTGTTTATACGACACTAGCGCCATCTAGCCACATGGTGATGAATCTTGTTGCAACCATGTGTGGTATGTGCGGCGGTACGGTAGATGCCGCTACACACAGACAATTTAGAAAATTACAGTTGTGGTTAAAGTATTCCTTCTTCATGTTTCGGTAAATTATGTAGAATATTAAAATAGTGATTTATAGTCTTACTAGCGATATTTTTTTAAAGTGGTACTTTTTTTTAGTTTATCCTACTATTAATATTAATTTATTGTGTATGTTAAAATATTTTTTCTCTTAAACCCGTAAAAATGGCAGGCTATGCTAAATGGGATGGATTGGGATGAAAGGCACACAGATAGTTTCGTTTTTAACCTGGATTAAAATATAGCAGACTTTGGTTCCTAAAAACGTCGCGGGTGGTAGCTTGATAGAGCGCATTTTCAAGTTTCTTGGATAATTAATAAACAATACCTAATTATGTTTTATTGTATCACTAATCTGACATAAGTAATATTTATGTGATACTTAATGTGTTTTTCATTTCGATTTATTATTTTTTCATTAATATTTTTGTTTTAAATAAAGAATATTACAAAAAAGACAAAAAAACACATTATCAGTGATTATAATTTTCTTGTTAACAGAAAAAGCCAGCAAGATTCTTTATTTCCTATATTACAAAAGTACTCTTTGATGTGGGTATACAAGACAGCACGTTAAGTTAAACAGTTGAACTGCAAAACAGCTTTTATAACGTACGGCATAAAGGCGGTCACAAGGTCAAGTACCTATAGTCTAAATCTGATGTGCTGTTGACTGTAGGTACAAACATTATCAAACAAAATAAAAAAATGAAATAACGTTCGGCTGTTAGTTATTGCACTCAGAAATTGCGAAAAACTAACAAAATACTTTTCTTTTATAAAAATATAAATTTTTGTAAAACTCTCAATTAATATTATTTATGGTAGGATATTTTCAATTCCCTACACACATTATACACATTTTTAGGTAAGGTAGGTAAAATGAAAAGTTTGATTGTGCTATGCCGTTTTCGAGAAATGTTGCAAATTACGATAAAACAGCTGTTCTTTGGGGATTTCTTTCTAAAAGGACCTACCAAAAATAAATTATGTCCCATGTTTTTTTGACGAGTTAAAAGTTTTTTTGATAAGAGAGAGATTTGATATTTTAGTTTAATATCCAAGTTTCACGATACTTAGTGCCTTACGCGTCTGTATCGCTCGGGGTATTTATATTTATAAAATCCCTGTGGATCACAGCGCAACGTGTCTGTGTTCCACAGGCTTTTTAGGATGATATTTTTAAATTTTTTGTTGAAAAACCCCGCGTGATACAGAGCAAGCGGTGCTCTGAAACACACAGGCTTTTTCGACGTTATTAATTTGAAAAACCCAGAGCGGTACAGAGCAGGCAGTGTCTGTACCCCACAGGCATTTCTAATATCGCGACCCGGACTCACACATCACACTTATCATCGACATGTTACAAATGTCTCAATCTCAACACAAGTGGTCTGCCCTGCAGGCACGAGTGAAAGCTTTGACTTGATGGTAGGGGTACATCAAGGGTCTACTCTGAGTCCAATTGTATTTAACGTCACAATGGATTATCTAACTAAGAAGTGTCAACAGGAGGTGCCTTGGAATCTTCTCTATGCCGACGACTGACGTGGCCCTCATATCTAACAATGCGATAGATCTCCAGCGTGATTTAAACGGCTGGGTGGAGTCGCTGGAAGAAAATGGCCCCAGAATCAGCCGAAAGAAAACGGAGCACATGTCATGTATTTTCGATAGCAAAACATCACACCCCGATGACTTTAGCTTCTATGTGGGAAATGACCACCTACCAACAGTCAACCAGTTCAAATACATTGGCTCCGTGCTAAGCTATGATGACGGAAAGATTGACAGCGACGTCCTCCATATAGCTCAAACGGGCTGGATGAAATGGCGACAGCTCACAGGCGTCATGTGCGATAGTCGAATTCTTCTCTTTAGAGGCATAGCCATCTCATAGAGATCTTTGTGAAGGGACGAGTTTACAAAACAGCCACTAGACCTGCCATGCTGTTTGGATCCGAATGTTTGGCCACAAATAAACAACACTTAAACAAACTCCATACGTCAGAGAGACGCTTGTCAACAATTTTATTCATTATTATTTTCAGATGAATGTCCAGCAGATCAAGAGCTTTCAGAATGCCCAGATGCTTCCTGCTTTCCCCTAACTTGTGACCAGGTGGGTTACCCACTTCCCGGTTGTGGGAAAAGCTCGCCTTGCCCCTGTGACTCCGACTGCGTTTGCAAAGATGGAAAAGTCTTTGACGACTGTGGAAACTGCATACCTCCCTCCCAATGCCGTAAGTATTACAAATTATTCATGACATAAAAATAAAACGTTAAAACTTAAACACGTGACGTGGTTTCTCGAACAGCAATGGACGCGTCTGCTTTGCATACATTTGACCATTTCACGAACGCATCTATAGAGATAATAAAGCTGTAGAAAAGTTGTGTCTGTACAAAAAAATATTTTGAAAAAAAAAGTAGATGGGGTGTTTAATAAGAACCTATAGAACCAATTTCTATCATTTTTGGATTTTTTGTCTGTTTGTCTGTTTATCTGTTTCTCTGTCTCTCTGTTTGTTTGTATGTTTGTGCGCTAATAACTTAAAAAGCGCTAACCCAATCATAATGATATTACATATAAATATATAATGTATCTTGCAGAATAATTATTTTTTTATTCATTGCAATCGGTTTATTCAATCAAAAGATATACTTACGACTTTTAAGATTTTAAGAAGAGTTTACGATGAATTCGCTTTAACAATTATCTTTGGGGAATTATACTGTTAGAACGACCGATTACCTGGTGTTTCCACATCTGGCACGGTAAAATGGTCAATGGCTTAAAAGTAAACAATAACCTGTCGAGTTTTGGGTCTTTCTTTTGTAATTTCTCAGAAACAAAATGCACGGGCATGCGGTAAAATCTAAGCCCACTTTCTATTATATTAGTTTTCTATTATTTCAGTACGCTTGGTGTGGTCGTACCTCGCTTGCAAAGCAGAGCGTTTGCTCACCAGAGACCTGCCGCGCGCAAGGCACGTCCACACCAAGCGGGCTACCTAGCAAGGCAGGAGATTAAAACATAGAACACTTTTTATCCAGGTTAAAGCTTCCCTAAGGATTTTCTCGATTGTCCACGCGAACGAAGTCGCGGACAGAAGCTAGTATTAAAATATGACTCACTCGTTGACCGAGCGAGCACGAAGTGCGAGCGAAGCGTCCTGCTTCAGCTTGGGTAAAAATTCTTTCGTATGTCCGGATGTCTGTTCCCATCTCAGGTCGCATTTCTCAACCGATTCTTGTGAAATTTTGTGAGCAGGTTCGAAAATTATATAGAATTTTTTGTCGAGCCAGTTATTTGAATTTTTTTAAAGGCGGAGATATTAAAAAAAAACAGATTGCAGTCCGCTTTCCAGCTCTGCCTGTTTTCTTCTACAGGTCGCATTTCTCAACCGATTCTCGTGAAATTTTGTACGCAGGTTTGAAAATAACATGCAACTTTTTTGTCACGCCAGTTTTTTTAAATATTTCTTATTGGTGGAGATATGTTAAAAAAACTTATTTCAGTCTGGCTTTCCAGCGCTGTCTGTTCTTCTCTACAGGTCGCATTTCTCAACCGATTCTCGTGGAATTTTGTGAACAGGTTTGAAAATTTTTTTTTGTCTAGTCAGTTTTTCAATATTTTTAAAATGGTGTAGATATGTAAAAAAATCATATTTCAGTCTGGCTTTCCGGCGCTGTCTGTTCTCCTCTATAGGTCGCATTTCTCAAGCGATCCTGGTGAAATTTTGTGAGCAAGTTTGATAAATATAAAGTTTTTTATTGTCGACATAGTTTTTAGAAATTTATTTAAAGACGGGGATATGTCAGAAAAAATATTTCAGTCCGGCGTTCCAGCTGTTTCTTCACCTCTACAGGTCGCATTTCTCAACCAATTCTGGTGAATATTTGTGGGCAGGTTCGATAACTATCTAGAATTGTTTAGTTGAGCCAGTTTTTCCAAATTAATCTAAAAAATATACACCCATTTCGAAAAATGATCTAAATTAGAAGCACCATCTAGCTGCGAATACTCAAAATAATATACCAAACAGGCACTTACTGAGTGCTTTGAAAACTTTATGGCAATATTTTATTTTTGTAAAATTTGAGCCAGTTTTTATCGCGAGGTTGTAGACCTCACGGAGCCACTAGTGATACTTAAGATTTCCTACATCGTATTCCTATTTCACAGCATCATGTGGTGGAGATGAAAACGCAAAAATGGGCTGTGGCACTAACTGTGGCAAGAAATGTTCCGATTTGGTCAATAAACAATCAATCTGTAAACTCATCTGCAAACTTAACGGATGCGATTGCAAAGACAACTTCTTTTACGACAGCAACAAAAAAAGATGTGTCCCAGCTGAGGAATGCACATGTAAGTTTAAATAACAAATTCAAAGAATTTTCACAGGTATCGACAATGTTTATTCAGACAGTACCGTTCTTCTAACTCCCGGGTTTCCCTTTCCCTGGCTTATTATTTTTATTGTCATAAAATAATACATTGTTATTGATCTAAAGATTTACTAGCGATAATTTAAAGGCAAGATATTTTATTATACCTATTTTTATCGACAAACCAACATGTAGGGGTCCATCCACTCTCCTTTTAGAATGACGTCCATTTTAAATTTTACTTTCTATTTTAGATATCTCTGTCAAAAAATATTAATTTCTCCGAATCTAGAAGTCCTATATACTTACAAAAAAAAATATATTTTGAAACGTACTAATATAATATAAAACCACCTCTGTGGTTCGCCCACTCGTATAAGACGCAGAGGTCCCGAGTTCGATTCCTAGGGTGGTACAGTTTGTTAGGTTTGATTGGTGGTAGGGCTTATTTCAAGTCCGCCTGGCTAGCTCCCTCCATTTTAACTAGGTCTGAACGCCATAACAGCAATTTAAAAATTGTTGTGTTCCGGCAGACTAGTATGTATTTTGTGTTAGAGGTAAGAAGATAGCCATTTTCTCAGTGATGAGGATTCCGGTAGTAGTGTGCTTCCACCTTTGGCCTTAGCGTCACTTAACATCAGGTGAGTTGAACGCCAAGCAATAGGTAGAATCAATATTGTGTAGACGATCGATCAATCTGTGCATGGGATTCTTGGCGGTCACCCCAACATAAATGGGTGCTTTTATTTTATTGTAATTGTTTAGGATACAAAGCCATTATTATCGTTTTTAGACATTTTGCTTTAAAGATGTTCTGCAAGTTAGGCTTCCTGATCACAAAGGATAATCTTTCTTCAGTTTCTTATTATAATATTATATGAACTATGCAATTTTCCTACAAAAATCTAATTCACACAATACGAAATTTAATTAAAGAAAACATATTTCTAGCAATCTGCAGTGGTCCTAACGAAGAGTACGTCAAATGCCCCGGCTGCTCGCCCCAGACTTGTGCAACTAGGAACAACATATACCACTGTCCGATGATCCCGGCCAACAGAACCGGGCCAAACTGTAAACCAGCCTGTAGATGTAAAAAAGGATACTTCAGGAACTCTAAAAATATATGTGTGGCAGCTTGCGAATGCGGTTGGTATTGTCATAACTTCTATTCAACACATGAACTCACCAATGCGTAGATGGCACTTCATTGCCCTCTTTATTCTACTTACAATAGGTATCTTTACTCAACACAGGATCTGCGATGTCAGCGACCTCTGCAAAATGGTATATTGAGCAAACCCAATCCCAGATCTATTAGAAGTTAAAATAGAGGCAAAATTGAAATATGCAAGCGCAGACCGTGTGTTTCACATATTTTAATGCATACAAATTGCACACAAAAAAACTGTCTTTACACTACGTAAACTTGTTAAAACTGCATTATGTTCACATTGTTTCGAAGATTCCATATCTTGCAGATGACTGTCCAGAAGACCAGGTCTATTCAGAATGCCCTGATGCTTCCTGCGCTGCTCTGACATGCGCAGAAGCTGGTTTCCAAAAGAAAAATTGTGGAACCAGCGACCCTTGTCCTGGCAAGCCTGGTTGTGTTTGCAAAAGAGGGTATCTCAAAGATGCCAGTGGAAACTGCATAAAATCAAGCGAATGTCGTAAGTAAAAACAATTTGAATAAATAAAAAAGTGTAGGTTTCAAATTAACTGACCCTAGAGTAAGATATAGGTAATGATGACTTAATTTCATAAGATTTAATGATGATTTAATGACTTTATAAAGACTTCTAAGATGTTAATTTACGTGTTTCTTCATATTGTTTCGAATATGAGTAGTAAAACTATCTTTTTAGTTACCGTCATATCTAGGGTTGCCAACTTTTTTTGCATCAAATATAGTAGTTTCAAGACTTTTAGTGTAAAAATATAGTAGATGGCGAAAAAGTCCAAAAAAATATAGGTAGTAGGTTGCCGTTTTGTATGGAGGATTTTAAAGAAGTTGCTTTTTCCATACCTAATTACTAACATTTTCATAATTTATTCAACAACCATAAAGACAAGTGTTTAGTCACAAAATTATTATGCTATTACTTTATGTGCATATAAGTAATATTTTTTATTGCTTTTGTTTAATGTTTTCACTAGTAAAAATATTGTCGATTTGCCTACTATATATTAATTTCAAAAAATACAGTAGGTGAGCCCTCAATATAGTAGGATACTATATTATATAGTAGGGTTGGCAACCCTAGTCATATCCTCCATCTTTATTACCCTTTCTTCCTATCATTTCCCAACGACAACATTTAACTTCGAATTGAAATTCCCAATAAAATATTTCGTACCTATAAGTTGATTTTGTTTTTGTAGATTTCTGAACTATTTTATGAAAGCACTAAATACCTGCGACGCTCCTAATCTCAATAGCTGTCTCAAAGTCAGGTGTCCAAAAGTGGAGCAACATTATTTTGTTAAATACTTTTTCGAGAAGTGGTGGAAAGAGTCAAATTACACAAGTAACACTTGTTGTATCTAAAAATAGAATAAAATTGAGGACTGGACTGGTTTCTTGATTTCACACAATAAAGAACGCTGATTTCGTAAGCTATGGCGCTGGGTAATGTTGGGTAGTAAAAGTCCATTCAAGCCATCTCAACATTGCCCATACCTTTAAATGTGCAAGGGCTGCCCCTTTTTTATTTACAAAATGTTTTGTTTATGTAATTAGTAAGTTGTACTTACAAATATATCACTAAAATAGCATTCCAATAATATTACTGATAAGGATCAACCAATTTAGTATATTTTTCAATCATTAATTCAATGTTGAAGAATATTTTTATTAGATTTTTAAACCTAATTTATGTTTATTTATTTTTTTACTTTGTATATTTTTATTACTAAATTGATTAAAATATTACTTTTAGATGATTAGAAACTTAACTACATGCAAAGAACTTAAAACACACCAAAAGTTTGTAAAAAGTATTTTCTTACATCCCTTGCCACCAAATAATTTTGTATGAAGATTCTAGAATATTTACATAAAATTGCCCGCCTATTTTTTTATTGTAATATAATCCTTTTTTAAATATTTCAAACATTGGCGTTCATGGTTGTTAAATAAATGAGGACAATGTTAGTATGGAAAATGCAAATTCTTTAATATAATCTATACAAAACGGCAATTTTATACTAAATCCCCTAATATTTTATGAATTTATTTAATTTATAGCTTGAAAAATAACTATCTTTACCGTAATGCGCCTTAAAATCTGCAATACAAAAAAATCATAATTTATGAGATATTAAATTTGCACAGTTATGTATAGTAGTAGTATATTTTTATGCACAGAATATCAGCTAATAGTGCTTATGCTCTGAAATGTTATCATTCCATTTGAAAACGGAATTCAGACCATCCGACATTTCCGCAGGGGTCTGGTTCATCACATTCTTAATTTAGTAGTTAATATTCAGTGCGGAAACGAATTTCAATACTTACTTCCCGCACTAGAAGGGCGTGAGGTGTCGCATGGCCACACGAGCCAATTAAAAAAAGGTTTCTGTCTTATTCTTTATTTTGTCTTAAAAAATGTAAATAAATAGGTATCTTGTTTGTTTTTTTTTTTTCTTAGTTTCTTTCTTTTTTCCCTTTTTATCCGTTTCTTCTTTTTTCCTTAAAAAAATATAATACAAAATTTTCTTTTTTTTTTAATTTTACATATGGGTATAAAATGATGAGCACATTATAAAATTATATAATTTGTAACTGTTAAAGATTTTTTAACTATTGATATGTGTATTAATTGGGTTGGTAAACTTTTTCGAAAAGAATTGTTTTATATTTTTTTTGTAGCACAAGTTTAAAGTATAAAGAAAATAATATTATGATTTTTTTATTTTACCTTGTTAACCAAATATTTTTTTTTATATTATTATCGCGATAAAATATCAAACGAACAGCTGAACACGAAGTTCCCTTGCATTTACTGATTAAAAAACTGATTGACAGGACAGATTTGACTGACAGTGACAAAGAGTAATCATAATCATTAATAACGACCTAATGTTGTTGTTTTTTATCAGCTTATTTATTGTGATTTTCTAGGGTTTTCCTTGTTCAGTTATGGGAAATGAATCAGCTTGAAGAAATCCATTATCCAGCTTATTACGCCGATGAAGTACCTACACTGCTTTGTTCCGTTTTGTTTGAAATATAGATGTGACCATCCGCAAAACAATTTTTTTACAATTCCCATACCTTTGAATTTGAAAGAAACGTGGTGCAGAGGATTAGCCTCCCCTAAGGATCTCCACGACGATCGGTCCTGCGCTGCCTGCATCCACTGGCTTCCCGCGACCTTCACCAGATCGTCGGTCCACCTTGTCGGGAGCCTACCCACGGAGCGTCGTCCAGTGCACACTGGACGACGCTCGCGTCGCCATTCCAGAACCTTTCTGCCCCAACAGCCATCGGTTCTTCTCGCTATGTGTCCCGCCCATTGCCACTTCAGCTGAGCAATCCTTCGAGCGATGTCGGTTACTTTGGTTCTCCTGCGGATCTTCTCGTTTCTGATTCGATCACGCAGGGAAACGCCGAGCATGGCTCTCTCCATTGCACGCTGGGTGACCTTGAGCCTCCTAATGAGACCCATAGTTAGCGACCACGTTTCACTGCCGTAAGTCATCACTGGCAACACACACTGTTCATAGACTTTCGTCTTGAGACACTGAGGTAAGTCGGACGCGAAGATTTTTCGAAGCTTCCCGAATGCTGCCCACCCGAGTTGGATTCGACGAGAGATCTCTTTCTCGAAGTTGGACCTACCTAACTGGACTGCCTGTTCTAGGTATACGTAATGGTCAACAACTTCAAGTGTAGTGTTCCCAACATGAACTGGAGAGGGTACAACATGGGCGTTTGACATAATTTTCGTCTTATCCATGTTCATCCTAAGACCCACTCTTTGGGAAGCACTACGGAGATCGTCGAGCATTCTGTTCAGGTCTTCCATGATCTCAGCCATAAGGACTATATCATCGGAAAAACGAAGGTGTATTAGGTACTGGCCATTAATGTTGATGCCGAGCCCTTTCCAGTCCAAGAGCTTAAAGATGTCCT
The DNA here is from genome assembly GCA_928269145.1 of Agriphila tristella. Lineage (NCBI taxonomy): Eukaryota > Metazoa > Arthropoda > Insecta > Lepidoptera > Crambidae > Agriphila > Agriphila tristella. Next base: position 18,604,947 of record OV743436.1, on the reverse strand, counting down.
CCAACGCAGCTGTGAGCAGTTTCGGAGAAATAACGTCTCTCTGTCTCACACCACGCTGCAGTTGGATAGGATTTGTGTTCTGGTTCTGGGGCCCTATTTTTGAATCGCTCGGCTGGCATCGAGCGCTCGTTTCTACTGATTTTTGTTCGACAGCTCATACATTTGAGTTGATTTGTCGAACGAAAATCAGTAGAAACGAGCTCTCGACGCCAGCCAGAGGGATTCAAAAATAGGGCCCCAGAACCAGAACACAAATCCTATCCAACTGCAGCGTGGTGAGCCGATTCAAAAATAGGGCCCCTGTACTCGGAGCGTCATGGTGGCATTTTGGTATAAGTACCTCAACACCACGATATACCTATAGTCCACTTGGCACCTTTGGAGAGACTGCAGCACCGCCCAGGTTCCAATCGAAGCAAAGGCTTTTTCATAGTCCACGAACGCCAAGCAAAGTGGCTGATTATACTCCTCAGTCTTGTGTATAACCTGCCGCAGCGTATGGATGTGGTCTATGGTGCTAAAGCCTTTTCGGAACCCGGCTTGTTCGGGAGGTTGGAAGTCGTCGAACTTGCGAGCGAGACGATTCGTAAGGACTCTCGAAAACAACTTATAGACATGACTCAGAAGCGAGATGGGTCTATAGTTCTTTAAGAGGGACTTGTCATTCTTTTTAAAGAACAAGATCACTTCACTTAATATGTTCCATGTCTTTGGCGTTCTGCCCTCGACGATGACAGAATTAAAGAGCTTCTGGAGGACTTTCAGTATCGGCTTACCGCCCGCTCTCAGAAGTTCTGTAGTGATTCCATCGTCACCCGCCGCCTTGTTGTTTTTCAGGTGTTTGAGAGCCATACTAATCTCGTACAGGCTGACGTCCGGGATATCTTGGGTACAGTGTCGGATAAGCTTGGCTCTGGGGTCTTTACCCTTGCTTTCAACAGGTGTCTGCGTAGAATATAACTGCCCAGAAGCTCTCGATCTCCCTCAGGATTTCAGGCTTCGATGAAATGATGCGTCCGTCGTCAGTTTTCAGTTTCGTTATCTGGTTTTGCCCAATAAACAGATCTCTTGCGAACACTTTGGAGCCTTTATTCCGCTCGATGGTCTCTTTAATACGATTCGTATTAAATTGGCGAAGGTCGCTCGTCAAAGACTTAGATATCTGTTTATTAAGCTGCCGATAACGATTAGCATCTACTGAACTCTGGAGCCTCATTTCACGTCTCTGATCCATGAGTAGGAGTGTGTGGTCGGAGAGTTTCTTATCTTGGGACGGCGGGTCTTAGAGAACTTGGACCTTACCGTACGGACAGTATCCACCACCATGTTGTTTAGATCGTCCACATCTATAATGTTCTCAAGGGCTTCGAAGCGGTTTTGGAGTTCGAGTTGAAAACTCGAAAGAAAGGTTTTGAATATGGGCCGCCCATGGTCGAATTGTTGATTTTATCAGTCGAGATCTTTCCAGCTTTGGGTTGATATTCAATGTGCCACGTACCAATCGGTGATCGCTCACCGTCTTAACAGCGTTGTTCACTGTGACATCATTGAATATTTGCTTTTTCGTCGACATGATAAAATCTATCTCATTTCTGACTGTACCGTCCGGACTGACCCAGGTCCACTTCTGGCTTTCCGGCTTAATGAAGAAGGAGTTCATAATAAAGAGGTTCTCCTTCTCCATAAAGTCAGCCAGCATCTGGCCTCTGTCATTCCGTTGCCCAACTCCAAATTGCCCCACTCTCAGATCAACACCGCATCGTTTCCCCAACTTTGCATTGAAGTCCCCCATCACAACGGTGTAGTCGGTTTTGTAGCTATGCATGGCTTTAGAGATCTTCTCATACATAGGCTCCACTTCGTCATCTTGGTGTGTCGAGGTCGGTGCGTAAACCTGTATAACATTCAGCAAACACCGTTTGGATTTTCTGAGTATAAGGTACGCCACCCTGGTCGACACACTTCACAATCACGTTGTTGACAAGGGACTTGTGGACGATGAACCCGACACCACCTATGGACTGTCGGTCGCCCTCCCGGTAGTATAGCAAGTTACCGGAGTTGAGTATTATCGAGTCCTCTCCCTCTCTTCGGGCTTCAGATAACCCGATAATGTCCCAGCGTAACTTGCTGACAACTTCTTCCAACTCGGTTAACTTCGCGTGTCGGTCCTCAGTGTGCGCGTGTTATAAGTTGCCAGGTGCAGTTGTCATCGTTTTTGGTAGCCGAGCCACACCCGGGGATTCTTAGCACCCCCTGCCCCGCCGTTACCGTAGCCGCTACCGTAGCCGCTATCGTAGCTAGGAATAGCGGGGCTGCCGGGGACTGGGGGCCAATTTTTTGATCCATTGTGCATGAGCCATAATCGCCACGCTTGGCAGGCGGGTTGGCGATCGCAGTAGGCCAAGGTTTTTGAAGACGCTGCTGCCCGTCTCTTGAGGGCTATGCTCCCTTAGTCGCTTTTTACGACACCCACGGGATGATAAGGGGTAGTGCTATTCTAGGCCGGCACATACACGGCAATTGTACGGCCGTAATTGTAATTGCCGGCACATGTACGGAACCCTAAAAACATATTTTTTTATATGGAAATCAAGAGAAAGGCTTTGATGAACACATTCCAAAATTATATAATTTGTCACAAAAGTAAAACAAAACAATTTAAATGCGAAGAGCACTTACAAGCCCTCTACGGGAAACAATTTACATTGCCTCGAATGCTTAAATCTTTCTCCTACGGCTCGGGCTTCAAACCATCCTCGCCAATTTACTACTTGTACTATTTGGCATAAATTTTTAACACATTTTTATTAGGTTGTTTTCGCGTTGTTTGTTTGTGTGTTTCTCCACAAAGTTTGCGAACGATTTTATCCTAACTTCCCGATGAGCTAGAGACTTGAAACCTTGAACATAGGCCAGAACTGGAAGGCAATGCGATATTATGGTGTCATTGAGCTGATCTGATGATGAAGCCGGAAGAAGGCCACAGGAACTCTAAGAAGAAACCATACAACCCTATCGTGTTTGGGCTCGTTAGAATCGTCTTGACAAGTACTCTAATAGGAGACGTGGTTTAGGGTCTGATGATGAAGCCGAAAGGCCATGCCATAGGAACTCAATATTGAAATCGTGCAACCCCATCAAATTTGGGCTCATTTGAATCGTCTTCACGAGTTTTTTGTTGAGAAATAGTTTCCAGGGTCTGATGATGAAGCCGGAAGAAGGACACAGGAACTCTTTAATAAAACCACGCTACCTTATCGAGGTTGGGCTCGTTTGAATCGTCTTGACGAGTACTTTGTTGGGAAATAGTGTCCAGGGTCTGATGATGGAGCCTGAAGAAGGCCACTGGAACTCAGTAATAAAACCATGCAATCCTATCGAGTTTGGGCTCTTTTGAATCATCTTGACGAGTACTTTAATGGGAAATAGTGTCCAAGGATTTGATGATGGAGCCGGAGGAAGGCCATAGAAACTCTATAATAAAACCATGCAACCCCATCGAGTTTGGGCTCGTTTGAATTGTCTTGATGAGTACTTTTTTGGGAAGTTTCCAGGGTCTGATGATAGAGCCGGAAGAAGGCCACTGGGAATCTGTATTAAAACCATGCAACCCCATCGAGTTTGGGCTCGTTTGAATCGTCTTGACGAGGAGATGTGCTCCGATAGGAGATGGTGTATTTTTAGTCTTAGCTTGTTTACTAAAAAGCAGAAAATAAAAATTTACTAAAAAAAAAACGTTTTTAAAAACACGTTTTAAATACAAAAACGTCGGACTAAAAACATTAAAAGGAACTAGTAAAAACAGACTAAAAAGTATAAAATAAATATTTATTACCCTACAGAAATTTTGAACCTAATTACTGAAAAAAATTATTTTTTAAAAACACGTTTTTAAAACGGACTAAATTATTACAAAAAAATCGGACTAAAAATATTAAAACGGACAAGTAAAAACTAACTAAAAAGTAAAAATAAATTCTTCTGTAAATATTTATAACCCTAATAACCTATACCTACAGAAATTTTAAATTTTACAAAACGCGCCCCACGTTTTTAGGTTTAAAATTTTTAGGTTTAAAATTTCTGTAGGTAGGTATAGGTGATTAGGGTTATATATATTTACAGAAGAATTATTTTTTTTACTTTTTAGTTTGTTTTTACTTGTCCGTTTTAATATTTTAAGTCCGATTTTTCTGTAATAATTTAGTCCGTTTTAAAAACGTGTTTTAAAAAAATATTTTTTTTCAGTAAATTATTATTTTATGTTTTTTAGTTAACGATCTAAGACTAAAAATATACCATCTCCGCGGAGCACTCGTCCAAACGATTCAAACGAGCCCAAACTCGATGGTGTTGCATGGTTATATTACAGAGTCCCAGTGCCCTTCTTCCGGCTCCATCATCAGACCCTGGAAACTATTTCGCAACAAAGAACTCGTCAACACGATTCAAACGAGCCCAAACTCGATGGGGTTGCATGGTTTTATTACAGAGTCCCAGTGCCCTTCTTCCTGCTCCATCATCAGACCCTGGAAACTATTTCCCAAGAAAGAACTCGTCAAGATGATTCAAACTAGCCCAAACTCGATTAGGTTGCATGGTTTTATTAAAGAGTTCCATTGGCCTTCCTCCGGCTCCATCATCAGACCCTGGACACTATTTTCCAACAAACTCCTCGTCAAGGCGATTCAAACGAGCCCAAACTCGACGGGGTTGCGTGGTTTTATTACCGAGTTCCAGTGGTCTTCTTCCGGCTCCATCATCAGACCCTCGACACTATTTCCCGACAAAGTACTCGTCAAGACGATTCAAACGATCCCAAACTCGATAGGGTAGCGTGGTTTTATTAAATAGTTCCTATGGCCTTCTTCCGGCTCCATCATCAGATCCTCGGACACTATTTCCCAACAAAGTACTCGTCAAGACGATTCAAACGAGCCCAAACTCGATGGGGTAGCGTGGTTTTATCATAGAGTTCCTATGGCCTTCTTCCGGCTCCATCATCAGATCCTCGAACACTTTTTTCCCAACAAAGTACTCGTCATGACGATTCAAACGAGCCCAAACTCGATGGGGTAGCGTGGTTTTATCATAGAGTTCCTATGGCCTTCTTCCGGCTCCATCATCAGATTCTCGGACACTTTTTCCCAACAAAGTACTCAGCAAGACGATTCAAATGAACCCAAACTCGATGGGATTGCACGGTTTCAATATTGAGTTCCTTTGGCATGGCCTTCCAGCTTCATCATCAGAGCCTGGAGTAGCTTTAGTATGTCATGCTCACTTTAAACATTTCTGCGGTGGTGTCGTATGAGGCGGGTCGTTACGTTCCCTCAAATATGGTTGAGCGAAGCGATGGCTGGTTCATGCGTCATGCTCGTGAACGGGTGCTGCCAGTGGGAATGGGTCTGCTTCTGTCTGCTTGTACTAAGGGCGTCGTATATTTATATATATTATTTTTCTGATTAATATTATCAATATGTATGGCACTTCTTACTCAAAATTTAAATTAATAACTAAACTTTGTTTTGATTTCTAATTTTTTTTTTCATTGCAATCATTTTGCTTTCTATATTCAGTAGTTTTGTAAGTAAAGGCCTATGAAAAGCTTTAGGATAATAGTTTTCAATTCGGTGCCTTAGGATGGGTAGCCTAAGTATGTCATGCTCTCTTTAATCATTTCTGCGGTGGTGTCGTGTGGGGCGGGTCGTTACGTTCCCTCAAATATGGTTGAGCGAAGCGATGGCTGGTCCATGCGTCATGCTCGTGAACGGGTGCTGCCAGTGGAAAGGGTCTGCTTCTGAGTACCTATCTTAACGCATATTGAATTGTAAGTTTTTTTAAATTATTTTTTTATGTCTTGTAACATGTGGTTTTTTTTTTGGTAAATTTTGCCTACTTAGGTGCACTTTCGAGTAACAGACACAGTGATTTCTCAACTAGTTGAAAGTTATTTACTCTCATTACTTAGTAGTATTTAGTTAGTAGTATTTAATTTCAACCTACCTACCCATTGTGTGCAAACTTTTGTTAATTATTGTGATGGAAAATGACCTCACTTTAAATGTGGAGCTCATTTTTCAATGTTGACGACTCTGTATGAAATATACAGGGAGAAAAAAGCAGCCCTTGACGAGTTTCTTGCCGGTTCTTCTCGTTACAAGGTCTCCCGCTTAGGGTTTGCGAACCGATGGCGTAGCTTCTATGACATTCACAAGTGCTTGTAACAGCCTAGACTGAATAAATAATTTTTAATTTTTTTTGAATTTTTTTTTTTTTTTGGACCTTATCTCCCATTAAATTTCTCGTCAAGACAATTCTAACAAGCCTAATCACAATGGGATTGTATGGTTGCATCATTAAGTTCCTGTGGCCTTCATCCAGTTTCATCATCAGACCAGCTCAATGACACCATAATATTGCATTGTATTCCAGTTCTGACCCATGTTCAAAGTTTCAAGTCTCTAGCTCATCCGGAAGCTAGTTTAAAATCGTTCGCAAACTTTGCGGACAAACAAACAAACAAACAAACGAGAAAGCAACCTAATAAAAACGTGTTAAAACGTGGGGCGCATGCTAACGACAATATGGATGATAAATTTTACAAAATGCGCCCCACGTTTTTAGGTTTAAAATTTCTGTAGGGTAATAAATATTTAAAGAAAAAATTATTTTATACTTTTTAGTCTGTTTTTACTAGTCCGTTTTAATGTTTTTAGTCCGACGTTTTTGTAATAAAAACGTGTTTTTAAAAAAGTTTTTTTATTTATGTAGCATCATGTGGAGGCGACAAGAATGCAATTCCCGGCTGTAGCAATCACTGCGGCAGAACATGCGCTGACATAGGCAAAAATAGCACGAAAATGTGTCCACTATTCTGTGTATTGAATGGATGTGCTTGCAAACCTAACTACTGGTATGATACCAAAACTAAAAGATGTGTGAAAGCTAGCGAGTGCAGTGAGTATTTTAATTTTATTATCCTTGTATTTTCACAGTGTTCGTAAACAAGGAAGAAGTTTAAGAAAAATGTGAAATTCCGAATCAGCTTTCCAGCCTATAATTTTACTTTCAGCCTATAATGTGGGGCCTTAGGTTTTTTTTTATTTCACACATAGCAACAATTACCATTACAGGATGTTTTCCCTACGGTAAATTCGCAACACAACATAACATTTAATTATTTTGTTTATAACATATTACATACTAGCGGCCGCCCGCGGTTTCACTCGCGTGGTTCCCATCCCCGTGGGAATATCGGAATAAAAAGTATCCTGTGTGTTTTAATACAGGCTATCTACTATCTGTGTGCTAAATTTCAACCAAATCCGTTTAGTAATTTTTGCGTGATTGAGGAACAAACATCTAAACATCCAAACATCCAAACATCCAAACCCACCAACTTTCACATTTATAATATTAGTAGGAAGTAGGATAAGGCCGATCTTGTGAATTCACTCAAATTACATGAAAAAAGGTCGATAATTTCTGCAAGTAAATTCAGCGTGCGCCTTGCCCGCGACAAAGGCGACTTGTTCAGTAAGTCTGTCCAAGTGTCTTTTTGATGTCCCCACTGCTGGGGCACAGGCCTTCCTTATGGGTGGATAAGGAGGACGGGCCATAACCCACCACGCGGGCCCAATGCGGATTGGTGGGTGTTAACGACTGCAAATGCAGCCGGGACCAACGGCTTAACGTGCCTTCCGAAGCAGGAAGGAGCTCGAGATAATAATTTTTTGGTCACCCATCCCATGACCGACCCTTGCGAACCCGGGGCCTTAGGATTAACCCTACTAATTTAAACGATCGAAGTTAGAGTATAAAATAGTTTTATTGCTTGTAATCTTGTAATATTTGTTTTTGTATGTATTCGTATGTTGCAATTAGTTAATTCAGTAGGTACAACAAAACGTATGAATAGCGACCACATCACCGCGCTTGCTCAAGCGGGATCATCTTTTCTTTCAAACGAATATCAAACAAAATATTTTGCCTTTTTCGATCATTCTATTCTATATTTGACTCGTATTGCAGCGAAATGCCCACCTCATGAGCACTACGAGAAATGCTCCATTAATTGTCCTCCGAGGACATGCGAATCCCTAGACAAAAGCTACGTCTGTCCGATCAAAACGGGGAGTAAACCTCCCTGTAAGCCTGGCTGCCAGTGTGATGATGGATATTATAGAAATGCTCAAGGAAAATGTGTCACTGAAGCCGAGTGCCGTGAGTTTCTGAAAGTATATGTACTACCTATGGGTAACAGCGTCGATTAACCAGTTCGCCGCCCTAGTGCTTGAATGGCCAATCGACCATTGTGCAAATTTTACAGGAGACGTTTTTTTTTAGTTAGTTATCGCTATTAAGTATTTGAAATTTATTAAAATCTTTCTTGACTTAGAGACATGTAGTATTTCTTTAGATGAATATTGAAATAGCAATTGAAAATAATAATTATAGTACTGATTAAATTTCACTTATTAATGGAGGTTGGACAAAATGTCTTAAACAAAATTTTGTATATGGAGATTGAGCACAATGACATGGAGATAGTGCTCTAAATTGATATGTAAGTTTAGTGCTTGTTTGTCCAAACTACTATCATATACGCTATACAGCATGTTCAATTTTCTGTAAATACGATACGAATACAAGATTTTATTCCGGAAAGTGTTATTATGGAGTATAGATTTAAACAAATAAAATACAAAAATCAAAGGTTTTATTATTATTATGGTATCAAATGAAAGGCCTTGATGAGCACATCCCAAAAGTATATAATTTGTCACTTAAATAAAAAATAAAAAAATCATTTTTTGAATATGGGTATCAAATGAAAGGCCTTGATGAGCACATCCCAAAATAATATAATTTAATTTGTTACTAAAATTTAAGTTTTTTTTTCTTTTTTTTTTAATATGGGTATCAAATAAAAGGTCTTCATGAGCTCATTCCAAAATTGAATAATTAGTTACTAAAATCTAAGAAAAATAATTTTTTTTTTCAATATTTGAATATGGATATCAAATGAAAGGCCTTGATGAGTACATTCCAAAATTATATAATTTTTCACTAAAATCAAAGAATTTTTTTTTTCAATTTTTGAATATGGGTATCAAATGAAAGGCCTTGATGAGCACATTCCAAAATTCTATAATTTGTCACTATAATCTAAAAAAAATTAATTTAATTTTAAATTCATTTTCTTCAATATTGTTGATTAATTTTAAAATGGGTTTTATGTACGAGTTATACACTCTGCTTTTCACTTCGATTGTGAGGAAATTAAACAGCAATATAGCAAAAATTAAAAAAAAAGTTTTATTCTCAAATTTTAGTACCAAATAATATAATTTTGGAATGTGCTCATCAAGGCCTTTCATTTGATACCCATATTCAAAAAATGTAAAAACATTTTTTTTTCTTAAATTTACTGACAAAATAAGGAAATTTGGAAGGTGCGCATTAAGGCCTTTCATTTGATTCTCATATTCAAAAATATTTTTTTTATTTTAGTGAAAAATTATAGAATTTTGGAATGTGCTCATCAAGGCCTTTCATTTGATACCCATATTCAAAAATTGAAAAAAAACATTTTATTTCTTAGCTTTTAGTGACAAATTATAAAATTTTGGAATGTGCTCATCAAGGCCTATCATTTGAGACCCATATTAAAAAATTAAAAAAAAAATTTTTTTTCTTTGATTTTAGTGAAAAATTATAGAATTTTGAAATGTGCTCATCAAGGCCTTTCATTTGATACCCATATTCAAAAATTGTAAAAAAAAAAAACTCTTTGATTTTAGTGAAAAATTATAGAACTTTGGAATGTGCTCATCAAGGCCTTTCATTTGATACCCATATTCAAAATTTGAAGAAAAAAAGGTAAAAAGTAGCACGCAAAGCACCATAATGACTTAAGTGAGAAAAAGTAACAATCATCCTGTATATCACAGATAAAGTAACTTCAAACACTAAAACAAAAGAATATCAATAAAATGCTAACATACCTTTCAAATTCCAATTTGCTCAATTAATAACCCTTATTCTTCGTTGTTCCTGACATTTTAAAGCACTTTAATTTATTAAAAAACAACTAAATTGTTAATTTTATCGTAGAAATACTGCTAACTATAAAACGAAACAAACAGCAACCAAACAAAATGGCGTTGCGTGGCCTCGGAATACTTGACCGTGATTGGTCAGTTGATGGAGATTGGGCAAACAAGAACGGAGACTGATATTTGAATACGGTCATTTGAGCAAAGAACAATGCCCACTGTCCATACATTTGAAAACCTGTTAATGAGTTAGCTTGTATAAATCCTCTTGATAGCAAAATGTGATCGTTATTTATAACTGTTTAAGGGTCTGAAGTCAGATTTTTTATTAAATCCCACAGAAGTCTAAAAATAATACTTTAAGGTTTAAGGTTAGAAATATCTTCTCGACGTTTTTAGCGTTACGACGTCATAGCTAATCATTTTTAGCTACTAGCTACTAGTAGTGCGCAATATAGCTACTCCGTTCGCACATGTTCCGTTACCAACTCAGGCGTGAAATACACAGAAGCGACGCGGCTCGGATACGGCGGCGATACGGTTCGAGATGTGAGACTTTCGGCAAAGAAAATATACTTTCGTATCGCCGCCGTATGTGCGCCGTATCTGCGCCTTATCTCCGCCGCATCTCTTCTGTGTATTTTACGCCCATGCCACGAACGTTCTCATGGACTAACATTGCATAATAAATGATATTCATTGCACTTTTTGTAGTTTAACCTTCAGTTACACACTCAGCTGTGAGATAAATGCGATTAAATTCTGACTGTTAAAAATCTAATAAAGATCGTGCACATCACAAACCAACGACCTTACTGTATTTTATTATTATTTAGGTAAATGTCCAGGACAAAATGAAGTGCTTGATCGATGTCCTGGCTGTTCGCCTCAGACCTGCGCGACCAGAAATGTCAAGTACTCCTGCGCTTTGAATGTTGATTGCAAACCAGCCTGCCGGTGTATAAAGGGTTACTTTAGAAACTATGAAGGAAAATGTGTGGCGGCTTGTGACTGTGGTTTGTAGAAGCAAATATGCTATACAGTGTTCTTGCGGATTATCATAATTTTTTAGTAAGCCCACTACTGGGGCACAGTACAGACCTTCCTTATCGTGAACGTAGGAAGGGCCTTATAGAGATTGGTGAGTGTTAACGACTTCAAATGCAGCTGGGACCAAAGCGTACCGTAAGAAGCTCGAGATATAAAAAATTATTGGTCACCAATCGCATGAACGACCCTTGCTTAAGTTAATTAACTGCCAACAACAACCGCAAAAGAAAGTACGTCAGAGTATGATGAAAATCATTGACCAAAATTTTTTTCTCTACTAAATTCAGAATGCAGTGACCATCGATAGGAATTTTTTTTTGTTATTTTTTGTATGTAGGTAGTTAAAATCAGTTGCCAGTTGTTAACATACTACATACTACACATTATGTAGATGAAATAATAAATAAAATGGATTTCGCCTTTGCAGAGAAATGCCCAAAAAACGAAGTCTTCTCCAAATGCCCCACTGCTACTTGTGGCCCCCTGACCTGCGCAGAAGCCGGTTACGAGAAAAAAAAATGTGGTAATACTAAACCGTGCAAAGGAGGCCCTGGCTGCGTCTGTAAAAACGGGTACCTCAGGGACGCCAAAGGAAAATGCATACAATCAGATCATTGCCGTAAGAAATTTATTAATTCCCCTATTTCTTTCTTATCGAATGAGGATTAGTGGTGTTAGAGTTTATCATGCCGCCTGTAAGGCATCTAACTTGGCTTAACGACTGTTAACAGATGACAACAGCCGGGACCGACGGTTTAACGTGCCCTCCGAGGCACGGAAGCGCTCAGTTGTAACACCACTTTAACGGTCACCCATCCGACACCTGACCGGACCGAGAGTTGCTTAACAAACGTGATCGAGTACGATCAGTCTGTCAAGTTCCGCCATGAGCGCTTCACTCCCCTAATATTATGGCTTTATGAGGTGCAAATAAGGATGATAAATGCTTTGATGTTTAGATGAAAAGTTATTGTGACGAATGTCTTCTCTAACGTCACCACCTCTTGGATCCCTCCTCCCACATTTCAAAGTAGGTAGACGAAATAAACTGTTAAGTACTCACTTTGAAGATAAAGATATAATATTTTTTATTTTACACCATAATACAAAGTAATGCGCAAAAGAAGAATAATTGGCGGCCTTATCGCTAAAAAGAAATTTCTGTACATATGAATATTTTTTTGTATTTGGAACACTAGGAATTCTTTTGACAATAAAATTATATTCACTTCTCAAGCTTACGCGCTCACTAGACATGAAATAAAAGACTTTTTAACGGATACTAGCGCGGTTTTATTGAAAGTACTTTGGTAATTAGTTTGTATTTGGTTTCATTTTTTATTTTCCCGACGTTTCGGCACCTTTGCAGCTGCCGTGGTCACGGGGAACTGAAGCTACTCGTGAGCCTTTAAATATTATTTTAACCACATCAAAACAATTATTATTTTTCACTTTCGAGTCAGTGACATGACATTTCACTATTTTATCAGTACAGCAGTGGTATCGTATCGTAATGCAGCGGAATCAACCGATTTTTTTAAAATTAGGAAATGGATCTCTGGTGTCCATCTTGAAATCAGCAACGTTGTCCTGTTTTTAATAATTTTTATTTTTTCAGCGTCCTGCGGAGGTGATGATAAAGCAATTCCTGGTTGCGGCAATCCCTGTGGGAAAACTTGCGCTGACATCGGCAGAAACGAAACTGTGATGTGTCCTCAATACTGTTTACCGAATGGTTGCGATTGCAGAAAAAAATACGTTTACGACGACAACAGAAAAGCGTGTGTTAAACCTAAAGACTGCAGTAAGTAGCTTTATTACACCATTTTTAAAAACAACACTGTTGAATGTTTTTACGAGAATGACTCTTCTGATGGTAACGGTCACTAAACCCACCCCAAAGAGCTGATGGCCCCAAAAAGAGAGATGCATACTAACTTCGGATGCATATTGAACGAGTATATACATGTTACATTACAATCATCTCAGTTATCATGTCACATACATGCACATACACATCTAATCGTTCCCTCATTACTGAGGATTGTGATCACTGGATGCAGCTTTGACGGTCTTGGGCAATCGTCGCTCTTACCTTCTATATATAGGAATTTGCTTAAGTAGATTGTTTCTGTCTCTTGGTCAGACCTTCTACTAGGGCTCTCTCCTTCCACTTACTACGACCAGCTTTTCAAGTCTCTCTCCTCTTCGCATTAAAGTATGACCAAAGTATGAGTGTACATAATCAGATAGTGGGTAGACGTTTTACAGTTATGTGTGAACTACATGTTCTTCCTGCTGCATAATGTATACTATACATACAGGGTGTCCCAAAACTTTGCCACACGGAGGGAAAGTACCTTAAGTATTGAAGATAGGAAATTTTGCTGAAAGAAGACTTCATTTTATTTTTTAAAATAATTGGAACCGCTTTCAAAGATTTTTGAAAAATCGCCTGCCTTAACCAGGTATCGAATCCACCAAAAACTATTTTTTTTTAACGATACCAATCGAAAAGGTAAGGGTATAAGGATTAGTTTATCTTAAGTGACATAAGGTGCAAAAGCACTAAACTTAAGAATCGCCTAAGTCTTTTCTTATCTACAACTCGACCAAGATAACTAGGCGAATGACAGCTACATGACGGCTAAGTTTATGACACCGTTTTAATTTGGTCGTGTTGTAGTTAGGAAAAGACTTAGGCGATCCTTAAGTTTAGTGCAATCGGGCGACAGCATCTTAAACAAAAGGAAGACCATAAAATTTAACATTTAAATTTTAATTATTACAAATTGTATCAATTTGTATGAAATCGTCTGCGATTTTTCAAAAAATCTTAGAATGCAGTTCCGTTTCTTTTTAAAAACAAAATCAATTCTTCTTTCAGTAAAATTTGCAATCTTCAATATTTAAGATACTTTCCCACCGTGTAGCAAAGTTTTGGGACATCCTGTATATAATAAAATCGCGGTAAAAATTTATAATGTTTTCGGAGTAAGTGGAATAAAAAAAACGTAAAGAGTTAATGTATAATAAACCTTGTTAATTTTCAGAACCTATCAAATGCAAAAAGAACGAACAATTTGATAACTGCGCAAATTTTCCCTGCTACCCACAGGAATGTGAGGATAAAGACAAGATCTGGGGTTGTCCATCCGTACTCCCGGGTACTTGCCGTCCAGGGTGTCTCTGTAAGAAAAAGCACTTCAGGAAGAACGGCAACTGTGTTCCTGAAGATGAGTGTGATGCTGATGAACCTTGTTTAGACTAAAATAAATAATTTGCTATCTTCTCCTATGACATAAAGTTTGATGAAATTATTAAACGTTTTTGTATCCTTCCGCTTATACTATTTATTGTGCTTATAAAATTTTATAATGTAACTGTGTTCTTATTATCAACAATAAAAATTTAAAATTATAAATAGTCACATAGGTAGGTGATCATTTTATCATCATTGTCAGCCGCACGAAGCCCACTGCTGCATCTAGGCCTCCCCTTAGAACGATTATGTATTTATTCGGTCTACGCTTTTATTTGCTCAAAATGACAAATAATAATAAATGTAAATGACCTCCATGACGATCGGTCCAACGCTGCTCGCATCCAGCGGCTTCTCGCAACCTTAACTAGATCGTCAGTCCATCTTGTAGCAAAATATTATCTTGTAGTGAGCGTAGCCACAGTGCGTCGTCCGGTGCTTGGTCGGGGTACGTATCAGAATGTCTAAAGTTAAAATGTCTAAGCTTAAAATGACAAAGTTCAAAATGTTCAAATGGTTTAAAATGTCAAAAATCATAATGTTTAACTTCAAAATAGCAAAATTCAAAGTATCAAACGTATCAAATACTTGACGAGTTAAAATATCAATGGTCATTAAGTCTAAGTTCACAATGATTTATTAGAATTGGGTTGGATCTTAAAACGAATCGCCTTCTTTGAGGTTAATTGAGTCTGTGGAGGTGACTTCGGGCTTCGTTTGAAATGCTTTATAGCAAATTAAGCTGCCGGAAATGAGTCTAAACTAGTCTACTGGGACTTAGAAACCGTACACCGACCGTAGGTCATGATATAGGTGCGAGGAGCGTAGCGACGAGCATGTTAGGTTGACATGAACCCAGAAACAAATCTATTTCAAACTCAATTGCTGGAAAGTGAAAGTGAAATATATTTTATTTAAATAAGCTCACATAATAAGCATTTTTAAATCGTCAATTCTTTTACCCTACCACCCATTATGACGTCTTTTAACTGACAAGAAAAATGGGCGCAAAAAACTTGTCAGCTTTATCAATCAGATGGAACGATATTTACAAATATGTATATCGTTTCCAGACTTTATATTAACAAAGATTAACAAATAAATAACATTATTGAATTAGCTCATTTCTTAATGAGTTTCAAATTTCTTAATCAATTTACAGATTTTAAGCTAAATTCAAAGTTTGAACTTGTTATTCAGTCTAGGCTGTTACAATAAATAAAAATAAAAGAAAAACATACAATTCAATATGCATTAAGATAGGTAGTCAGAAGCAGACCCATTCCCACTGGCAGCTGGATTTTGTTCGCCGGCTATTGAATCAGTGACTGGCACCGGCTACCGAATCAGGGAGCGCGCAGCTATGGTGATGTATGGCGGAGGCACATGCACGCAATTATTTAACCTAATTATTAAATGAAAGAAAGGCATAAGTAAATTCTAAACGTCATTATATGTATTTGGACTATTAGACATTTTAAGTTTTGATCATTTAAACTTAGACGTCATTTTTATTTTAGACTATCTGACCGTTTGACATTTTCGTTTTTGACATTTTGAACTTTCGACATTTTAATCGTTAGACATTCAAATTTTTGACATTTTGAACTTTGCCATTTTAAGTTTAGACATTCTAACTTTAGACATTCTGATACGTACCCGCTTGGTCGCCATTCCAGAACCTTTCCGCCCAGAACAGCCATCGGTCCTCCCTCCTTGATTTGTGTCCTCTCCTCTGCCACTGAAAGACTGCGAACGCACTGACAGGTGGCTAGATATATCCAGGGGGCTATTGTATGACGACCTCCGTGCTCCAGTGGTTTGCACGCCGGTTTTCAAGGCGTCACCATCTCTTGAGGTCCCGGGTTCGATCCCCGGCTGGGTCAATGTAGAAAATGAACTTTTCAATATTGTATCAGGTCTGGGTGTTTGTCATACCACCGTTGTTTCTGATTTCCATAACACAAGTGCTATAGCTACTTACTTTGGGATTGGAGCAATGTATGTGATGTTGTCAAATATTTATTTATTTATTTATTTATTTTATTGTCTAATTTCAAAATCTATTAAGATAATTAATATTAGAAAAATACTAGAAAAAATCGACTCACCCGTAGCAGCTCAGACGGGATTCGAGCCCGCACCTTTGGGATTCCGGCCCAATGCACTAACCAATTATGCTACGAGTCGCTAGTGGGAGTGGCGAAATTTTCTAGTACCTACTTTTTACGTTTTCGATGTAAGCCAGCGTTATTTCATCGATGTGAAGAATTACCTTCAACATTCGAATGCAACACCTTGATGCCAGACGATCGATTAAGATGAAATAGCTATATAATTATTGATTTTTTATTTTAAGCATTCACAATGCAATTTTATATATATTAAGATAATTAAAATGAGAAAAAATACTAGAAAAAATCGAGCAGCTCAAACGGGATTCGAACCCGCACCCTTGGGATTTCAGCCCAATGCACTAACTAATTTATGCTACCGAATTAACGAATTACTAACGGGTTCCAATCCCGTCTGAGCTGCTACGGGTGAGTCGAATTTTTCTAGTATTTTTTTTCTAATATTAATTAATTTAATATTAAGAATAGCATTATTAATGCCTAAAGTAATAATTCAATAATTCAAAATCTATCGCAATCGCTTTCATTTGATGTGACACACATTGCTGCATTTCTTTGGTAAGTTTTTATTTGTGCCAAAAAGAAGTATTAATGTTCTGTCAAATAAAAGCGATTGCGATAGATTTTGAAATAGACAATTAGTGGACAGGTTACTTTGCTTGGAAACACGGTGACCGCACTGGAAGGTGAGTCGCTATAGGATAGTCGCCTAGCTCTCATAGTCTTTAGTTGTCAGCTTCACGCCTTCGATACATTCTACGCAGGTAGGGGAGACCGGGGATGGTTGACTACTTTTTTACATAATCATACATATTTTTTGTGTTTTTATACATACAGACAATATAATTGCATCAATGGATAGAAGAACAATTAAACTTGTAAAAAAATATAAAAACTAGTCCATTATTCAATATTATGATCATAATTTAACGCATTTTACAGAACACCAACTCTTAGTCTATTTACCCCGGGTCCGGGGTAGATTGACTATATGCCCGGGGTAAGTAGACTTACGTATCAATAAGTGACAAATTATGAAAATAGTCAAGTAATAAAAATTTTTTTTTATAATTTTACAAAACTTTTTATTCAAAAACGATTTTAATCAGGTACAGACATTATCTTACAATAAGTCCTTAACAAAACCATCAACTCGAAGTTTTTATTTGAACATTTATTAGTTTCATTAATTAAACAGTTCAAAATCAACTTTTTTTACTATTTAATCTAATTTTAGTATTTAAACTTAATTATCTATATATATGTCAAATAATATCTATATATAATCAAAAGTATAAATCATTTTGCTTAAACTTAACTCTTATTCAGTCTCATATTAATATTTGTATTATTAAAAAAACAGACAGTGTATCAGCTCGTTCAGTCCTTCTTTTAAAGGCCCTCATTGTACTGTAACAATAAGAATATTAAAACCCGAATAAAAAGTTAATTTACGAGATATTTTATAAACATCAAATCATATTAGGGTTGGTTGACTAACCATTTAACCAGCCTCGAAAGAAATTAGTCTACCAACCCCAGACGCCGTTTTAAGTTTTAATGGCATGGGTTACCTAAACACTGCCATCAACTTAAGAAATAATACATGAAATATGATTGATATGCACTCACGAAACACTCTGACTAATAGGCAAATGGTTAACATAAAATGTATAGGTGTCAGATGAAAAAATATACAATATGAAAATATTACTTACATGATACGAAAACAAATCACGTGTCACTGCTCGAAAACGGAGTGCGTCCGCGGCACGGCGCTCCGGACGACTGAGCGGGGGGCGGAGAGCAATGCGCGGCTGGGCCGGGATGACGTAATACTCATATTGTTGACGAGTTTTTGGCGGTTAGTCTACCTACCCCTATAGTCAACCATCCCCGGTCTCCCCTACAGTACGAGGCATATATCTTGGTTTTTTTTCGACAGAGTGGGAATAAGTTCGTGCTATTTTGAGAATCTGTTATTATAAGAATCTCATATTATGCGAATCGGCTATTTTGCGTTTCTGATATTATGCGCCTAAAGGGATTTTTTTCCATGAATCAGAGTTACTCCTATAATAAAAATTGCTTGTAATCATGAGTGGAACCATCCAAACGAAATGATTAAAATTTCATGCTGTGTATGAAAAAACTTTTATTTGCGTCATTTGAAGACTCGAATAACTTATGTAGGTGAGGTAAGTGCAAGGTAAGGGCAAGTAAGTGGTAGAATAGTAGTTTATGAAACTGACACATAAAGAGGGGTATTAAAACACGAGTGTGTGTTTAAAAACCGAGCCGTAGGCGAGGTTTTTAATAGCATCACACGAGTGTTTTAATACCTAGTTATGTGCAGTTTCATACACTACTTTATCTACACTCATACATTTGGGATTGAACCTACTAAATAAAAGATCAATGTTAGAAAAGAGAGAGAGACTTTGTTTGTATTAGCAAGGTACCTACCTACCTTGTAATAAGTCAATTCCTTAGCTGCATCTTAACTAAAATATCGGGCAGAGTTAATTTATTTTCACATTTTAAAGCAAGAATAAAAAAACCTACAAAATTCAGAAAGTATAACAAAATGTAAAAATTGAAATCAAAACTTTATCGGAAATACTTGGCGTGAATTCCATTAGAAAAAAAAATTTGATCAGTGCATTTCAACAAACTAATCGCACTAAAGTCATCGATTACCATAGAGTACATTTTAATCATGAAATATATGTGGGAAAATATCGTTGTTTTTTTAATGTTACGGCACTGCCTTCTTTTTGGATTTGCCCTGTATCGTAATGAGAAAAATAGTTATTTTATGATGCAGTTGACTGCATCGTAATGAGTTTATTTTTTAATTTTACCTATCCACGAAAATAAAGTACGTATTTATATTACCTTTTTTGAATTCATATTTGGAACATTACGTTGTGAGTGTAGATAAACACCACTATAGCATTTTTTGTATTTGTATGTATTCATTAACGCATTGTAATCAACGAGCGTACCTACATAATATAAAATATTATTATTTAATGATTAATTATTATTATTAGTATTAATTCAAAACGGATAATGCAAGCGCCAATCTACTTTGCGTTTCACAATATTGTAGTCCTAGATAATATAAAAAAGAAAAGAAACAAAAAAAATAACAAGGTAAGGAAATAACAAGCAAACAATGAAAGCAGACTTGTTTTTACAGTTGTGTAAATCTTGAACATTGTATAAAAGAGTAAGTGACCAAAAGGAAGCATTTCGTAAGTGGCACTTACTAGTGACAATGTTAAGGTTAATTTTAATATTCTCCATTTTAGTTAGCTGCCTCATCACGGCATCCTATGCAGGTACGTCTAGTTATTACTTTCAAACATTCACTTCTTCTTAGATTTCTGCGCATTCTATACTTGAAAAAAATATTGAATACTTACTTAGTAGGTACGTACGCTGTACGCTACTTTATTACGCTATTTTATTAAATGTTTTTGATATTTGGATATAATAATTAACAGCACAAGTTATTGATTTAGATGATGGTGATGAAACTGACAGCGTACGCATCACAAGCGTCGACTGCGATAGTTTACCAAAACCGAAAAGTGAGTACCTAAATAAAATTATTCTGTAATAGGTAGGCTTAGGTACCTACCAAAATAATGTTTAATAAATTTTTGCATACACAATGCGCTAAATGAAACCAACAAATAGTTGGTCCTGGCTTGCAGCGAAATGCCTGTGTCTTCATTTCTAGTGAAATGAAAGCACTGCGTCATTATATCGATACTTCGCGGCTCAAAGGGCGTAATCACCAAAACACGACTTTTCAGTAGGGCCAAAAAACTAAAATTTAAATTTTGTTTTTTCCATAACTTTTTTGTTATTGAACCTATAAATATGATTCTTACACCGAAAGTCGTAAATTTTTGTGGTGCATAATATTAAAACATAACATTTTAAGAAATATTTATAATTTAAAAGTTAGCTGGTGAATACGCCTCACAAAATCAAACATGTATGTCTTTTATGCCCCATAAAATGACTGCTGCGTTAGTAACGCTGTCTTTTATGCCCCCTAAAATGACTGCTGCTTTAGTAACGCAGGGTGTAACTACCAACTTTCGAAATTAAAACTTTAGTTTTTATCGTTCTGTTACCAGTTAATATTTTTTTTGGGTTTATAATACAATACTTACAACTGTTTTTAGTAGAATAGGTCAATTTGGGAGCCGTTAGTCCATCAGAGGCTTGTATTCTATACTGATATTTATAACTAGGAAAGATTTTTATTTTTGGATTTTTGTGATGACAGTAAATTAACTATTTTATAATTAGTTACTAGAAGAATGATAAGAGTAAAAGGCTACTAAACTTTTTCAAATGCAACACTCTTGATTGTTGGGAAGTCCTGAAGAAGGTCATAAAAAATAAGATTAATTAATTGGAACTACAAATTATTTATTCATTAGTTGCTACACAGTAACTAACTTTAAGCTACAAAATACAAACAGAGGTTTAACTAACCATAATCTACAAAATTTGCAAAGGCACATTACAGCAATGATTGTGGCTTTAAAATTAACCCGATTTAGATTGCTCAAGTACAGTGTCGAGACAACTAGTTTTAGAGGGCCTTAAATGGGTTATAACTAAACTTTTCAATATAAAATCTGTTAACACCACTCCATTAACACAATCATACTTACCCACTGTACTTGATAAAAGCAAATCAGCCGTAACAAAGCTCTTATGTTTTAAGGCAGAGGTGCCCAAACGGTCGATCGCGAGAGGTTTTAAGGTTGATCGCCAAGGATAAGAGATTTGACATTTTGCACCCAATGTAGCTTTACTTATGAATTTTTTTTCTTCTAAAATATTTGGTTGGTTAAATGGTCAAAATGTCGATCTCTTAGTCATAAATTTTTGCCAAGTCGATCTTGCACCCCTGTTTTAAGGTTACGAATGTTGAACGTATAGAGAAAATCAAATTAAAGAGTAAATCAAATAATCATTTAACAACTGTCCTAATCGTCATTGTTAATTCAAAGATTCATGGTCTGTGTTCTCTTCGCCATCTTCGTCATCTGTTTCTGGTAAAATGTCATGGACAGTTGCAGCAGAAGGAAGGTTACGATATTCGGTGTGGTAAGTTTTAGGTATAATGTTGTCACAAAGACGTAAAAGATGCTTATATTTCGCAGCCGATATGGGTAATCTGGCTGAGTATAAATACCTAGAAATAAAGAGTAAGGAACTAGGGCTGGCAGTGAATAAACAGAAAACCAAACTAATGGTGGTAGATCGCGCTGGCAAATTGACAGGTGCCCACGAATGTATCCAGGGAATCGACAAGGTGGACAATTTCATCTATTTGGGAGCTCAAATAAACAGTGATGGCAGCAGTGTTCCAGAGATCAAGCGCCGCATTGCTATGGCCAAAGACGCGATAACACGATTTCAAGTCGTCTGGAAAAACCGTAGCCTAGGTTTTCGTACTAAAATGCGCTTAGTGAGAGCTCTGGTCTTTCCCATCTTTATGTATGGAGTGGAAACATGGACCATACTAGCCAGAGAGAGACATAGAATAGATGCATTCGAGATGTGGTGTTGGAGGCGAATGCTTGGGATACCCTGGACGGCCAAACGCACAAATGGATCTATCCTAACACAATTAAATGTCAAGACTCGGCTGTCCAGTATCTGCTTACATCGCGTACTCTCATACTTTGGCCACATAATGCGAAGAGGAGATGAAAGTCTCGAAAAGCTGGTCGTGGTTGGTGGAATAGAAGGCAAGAGAGCCCGAGGTCGTTCGCCAACCAGATGGTCTGACCAAGTAAGAGTAGCAACCTCCTCAAGCAAATTCCATCAAGCAGTGAGAGCAACCATGGACCGAGACCGATGGAGACAAATCGTAAAAGCAGCCGGTGATCACGATCCTCAGTTATGAGGGAACGATTAAGAGAGGCTGAGTATAAAGGTTTTACTGTGAAATTAGGCATTTGAAAGTCATCAGGCTGACGAACATTATTTATGTCATTCTTTGCATTTTGATTTGCTTTTCCTTTGCCTTTACCTTTTCCTTTTCCTTTCCCTTTCTTCGTCTGCTGTTGCTGAAATAATTTGACATTGAGTTCTTCTGCGTCTTTTTTCATTGAATATTTTATCTGGATGGTACCTGTATTTTTCTTCTTGAATGTTGCAATCTTTAAATTCTTGATCTGAATATTGTGCAGTGTAGTTTTTGTGAATGTTTGATTAGCTATGTCTCCTAGATCAATAAAATCTGAATGATCAAGAACATGCACTTTGTAGGGTGCAGGTTTTTTCGAGTTGACTCAAAGTAAGTTGCCCTTGCAGTGCCCATAGAGCACTTCGTGATAAAATTTGTATTACCACTAAGCTTTTCAAAGTAAAAAAAATACAAAGATGTTAGATAAATTATTAACGTGCGCACTTCGTACGGTGTTTGATTTGAAACTAATCAACTGACCAGTGACCATACGTGGGCGTAAACCCCGCGACCCGCACCGCCCCGCTGCTATCCCGCGCGTTATGTGTCCTGTCAATTCCATTTCACTCTATGCGTTGTAGTTGCAAGATAACTATAATTGGGCGTAAAATCATAACTTAGTTTCAAATATTAAAGAATTATGGGAGTAAATACCGTTATCAAATCAAACTGATTGGGGCGTAACATTCTATCAATTTCAAAACACAAAAACACCTTGGGTGTAAACACCAACGTTAACATAAAATTTAATAAATCTTGGGGCGTGCATTCTATAAGACCTAAGTCATGCGGATATACGCCCTACAATTTTATTTGATAGTGTCGTTTACGTCCAATACTTTGATCATGCCTAATAATAATTGCTTTTACGTCCTAAAATAAAAAAAAAACAGTATTACAAGCATTGAAATTTGGGGTCGTATTTACCTTTGTTTTCAGAATTTGAGAACTTTAAAAATACAGTTCGATAGCGCAGAAAAAACTGAATAAGATGGCATTCAAAACTCATTTTGGCCAAATTGGTGGTTACGCCCTTTGAGCCGCGAAGTATCGATATGTACATAGGTGCTAGGGTTGGCAACCCTACTATATAATATAGTATCCTACTATATTGAGGGCTCGCCTACTATATTTTTTGAAAAAATATATAGTAGGCAAAACTACTATATTTTTCAAGTGAAAAAATTAAACAAAAGCAACAAAAAATATTACTTATAGGAGTATGCACATAAGTAATTGCATAATATTTTTTGTGATTAAACACTTGTCTTTGTGGTTTTTGAAAAAATATGAAAATGTTAATATGTACTAACTTAAGTGTGAAAAAATGCAACTTCTTTAAAATCCACTATACAAAACGGCAACCTACTATATTTTTTTGGACTTTTTTGCCATCTACTATATTTTTACAGTGAAAATCTTGAAACTACTATATTTGATCCAAAAAAAGTTGGCAACCCTAATAGGTGCCCGCCGAATGCTGCATGTTTGAACTTATCATCGTAATTACCACAAGCTACTGTTATATACATATATAGCACAGTATGAGGCATATATCTTGAAATCGGGTGGGGATTGCGCGGAACGCGTATTTTAGCAATCGTAGCGGGGTGAGGGGCGCGGGCGGCAGGAGAAGGGCGCTCTATTGGTCGCTCATAAGAGCACATGCGCGAACTTATCCCCACTCCCTCGAAAAAGTTTCAAGATACATGCCTTTTACTATAGGTACGTAAGTTATGTTTAGTGCCTCGCTTCAAGAATTTTAGATAACAACATTTCCTCATTAACAAGACTTTATGCAGCAGTAGCAGCAGAAAAAGTTCCAGTTCTAGTTCATGCCGTACATAATAGTAGTTTTTAATTTTTTTTCGGTATTGCGTGTATAAAGTATGTCAATATAAATTCGATTTGAAATTCATAATTCGAATTTTACGATATAAGAGTAGATAAATTGTAATATTATTTAAGTCCTACAATGAATAGCTTTTTTCTTATGATTAACAAATTAGGAGGCGTGGCCATCGTCGTAGTTGGTAGTGGGTAGTATTCTAAGACAAAACAAAACTAAGTTGTTGAAAATCTACCGGATGATAAAATTTTCAGGAGAGAAGGCGACTCAGAAGTAAAGTGGATATATTCTTTGATCAAAATGTTCTTATTTTGCTTTGTGCATTAGGGAACTTGCCAGACGTAAGAGTGACCTCGAAAATACTTGGTGAGGTGTTATTGATATTTGAAAAAAAAAATACTTTGAATATCGTCGGCTTAACTGTCAAACCTCTTAATTCCACTTTTTTTCGAAAATGACATTTTGATACCGTTTTATTGCTTATTCCGGAACGCATCCAATGGCAAACCTCTCAAATCAATTAAAAAAGCCGTTAAAGTTTAAAATGCAAAAAAGAAAACCTCTTAATTCCGGGCGTCCATTTTGTTAAAGTCAGACCTCTTAAATCCCCCCCGCTCAGTACTTCACAGTATGGCGTAGTGAACTCACGTCGATTTTGCGTCTGTTTTGTGTAAATAAAGTTGTTCGCGTTCAAGTAAGTACTCAATTATTATTCTACTAGCATTAAAGTATTCTATTAAACTGCGGGTAGTGTGTTAATTGCATTGAACTTACAGTAATTTATACAATTTTGCTTAGTGTCCGTTTAGTGCGGAAATAAGAGGTCTTCTAAAACTTACTTATGATACCTAAGGTTACATTACGAGGTTTTCTTAGTTAGTTATTTAGTTTGGTTTTGATTTTCTAAGCAATCTTTTTTCTTTTCAGAACCTATAATTAATAATTATATTACCATGGATCCTCGGAGAAAAGAGAGAATCGATAAAATATTTCTTAATTTAAAGAAAGAACAAAAAGGATTCGATATTTATGATTGTGAAGTCGACCAATCTGACGGGTTGCTTGTTTTTAAAAAGGAAGAACATGTTAAATCCCATAATGAGGTCCATAAATTATTAAGCCAAGAAATCCCAACATCACCTAATTCACCTACGAAGATAAATAAAAATATTTTATCCCTTCCACCAGCTTTGCCATCTTTATCTATTCAAAACTCTTTGTCTTCTCACGCTTCACAAATAACGTTTCAAGCTGATATCCTCGCACCTTTTGAAGATACTCACTTAAAACCTACTGTCGAAAGTATTTCAACTGAATTAAAAAGTAGTAAATATGTAAAAACTATATCCTTTGTAAGACCAAAACATATCATATTGCACAGTAACAAATCGATGACTATTTCAAATGAATGTTTAGATTTGATGGAAGTTTCAACACCCACACCTACAGAGCACCCTTTTGAAAATGATTCAGGCAGTGAAAAAACGTCTGTATTTACTGATACCACACAGAATAATTTACTAAATAAAGAAATTGATGTGCATTCCTTGTCATTAATAACTGCTATGCCATTTTCTGCAAGTCCTACTGAAATTGAAAATATTAACTTCCCGGGCTTAACTGAAGATGAGTTAGATATTAATACCAGATCCTCACCGAGTATTTTACTAACATCTTCTATTTGTATGGATGAAAATAACTTTGATGGTGGCCTCATAATAAATAATAATTTAGAGTCTCTACCAACATACAAACGAAATCGAACTATAGAAAATTTTGATGAAATAAATTTGGATGAAACGAATGTTATCGAACAGGAAAAGTCAGATAATATTCCAAAACGAAAGAGATCGAAGAAAAGTGACAAAAATACTTGGAAGAGAAGCGCTGATCAAAAATTACGAGAAAGAGGTATGCCATACAAAGGGAAGAAAAAAGAAGCAAATGTATGGGTTTACAATAAAATCAGAGAAGGAAAATCTTTGAAACCTAGGTGCAATTGTAAACTAAGTAACCAGGATTCGAAATTTAAATGCTCGAGTATTACAGAAGAGAAAAGAAATACGATTTTCAAAAAAATTTGGAGTATCATGTCATGGAAAGAAAAGAGGATGTATATTAAAACGTTAACAATAGTAAAACCGATTAAAAGAAAAAGGACAAATAACTTAAACTCGTATAGAAAACAGACATTTGAACTTTACTTGGAAGTAGACTCTGTCAAAAAAAGAGTTTGTAAAACTATGTTTTTAAATACTTTAGCCATTGGAGAGTGGAGTTTACATAATTGGACTGCACTAGACATAGAAAATGAAACCAGAATAGACGAAACTGAGAAAAAAACAATGACAAGACAACAGCTCGGAGAATTTAAGAAAGAAGAGAAGGTCAAACAGTTTTTTAATTCGTTACCGAAACTTGAAAGCCATTATTGTAGATCACAGTCATCAAAATTGTATTTAGAGCCTATTTGGGAAACAAAATCTCAATTGTTAAAAGAATACAACAATGCGTTTGCAAAAGTAAATGGATTTGACACCGTATCGATTGCAACTTTATCTAAAGTGTTTGAAGAAATGAATTTATCTATGTTCAGACCGAAAAAAGACCTTTGCGACATCTGTGAAGCTCATAAATGTAAAAACGTTTCAGAGGAAAAATACATGGCTCATATTAAAATGAAAGATGCAGCAAGAGCGGAAAAAGACGCCGATAAAAAAAGTAAAAAAGAAGTTCTGACTATGGACTTACAATCTGTATTGTTGTGTCCGAAATCAAATGCTTCAGCCTTGTACTACAAAACTAAATTGATTGTGCACAACTTTACAGTTTACGACATAAAACGAACTGAGGGTTACTGTTTCATTTGGAACGAAACGGAAGGCTCATTAACAGCCAATGATTTTTCATCAGTCATCATAAGAATGTTGGAGTTGTTTAAACAGAAGCACAATTTGACAGAAGGTACAGAAATTATTATTTTCAGCGATGGTTGCAACTATCAAAAACAGAAATGTCACGTTGTCAAATGCACTTCTCAACTTTGTTGTTGAATATAAAATCAAAATTGTGCAAAAAATTTTAGAGAAGGGACATACGCAAATGGAGGCAGATTCCATGCATTCAGTAATTGAGAGGCAGGTCAGAAATAAAAAAATTAACGTTCCCGCAGACTACGTATATATTGCCAAAACAGCCTGCCATAAAAAGCCTTATCATGTTGAATATTTAGACCATACATTCTTCAAGAGATTTGATAATTTAAATACATACAAAACGATTAGACCAGGAAAAGAGGCAGGGGATCCCGTCGTGACTGATTTGAGACAGCTAACATATTTGCCAGAGGGTAGAATTTTGTATCGTCTGGGATTTACTGAAGAACACGACGAAAATCCTCTGCCAATGAGAGTAAAGTTGACTGATCCTGTTAGCATGAAAGACCTACCAAGGCTTTATTCTGAAAGATTGAAAATTAAGAAGTCCAAATTTGAACACCTCCAACAGTTAAAAATGGTCATGGAACCGGACTACCATCCATTTTATGATGCGATTCCTTATGAATAGATTTTAGTTATTTGATCTCGTGCCTTATTAGTCATTAAGAACTTATTTGATCTCGTGCCTTATTAGTCATTATGAACTTATTTGATCTCGTGCCTTATTAGTAATTTAAGTATTTTGTTTTGTTACTTTACGTTAATATGTCCAACAAATAGCAAGACTGATCAACTACATAGGTTACAAGAAACAAGGTTTCATAAATATTATTACTTATCTTAAGAAGTTGAATTTGCTAATAGTTTTTAGTAGAGATTTTTATAAAGCTTGACCTATATTATAAGAAATTGTTAAAAAAATCATTTCATAAAAAGTTTCTTTTGTACGCACCACATTCTAGAGATAAGAATATTCAGATTAAGTTTATTTTCTTGGTACACCAAATTCTAAAAATAGTATTAAAGTACCTATGTTGATTGTATATCTCTCATAAGTGATATCATTAAATACCTACTAGCAATTTTTTGAGGCCAGAGGAGGTCTTTTTTGATTTTTAATAAAAACATAATTACATTATTATCGTGTATTTCTTTTGGCAAAACTCGTATCTCCGCAATTATGTGATGATTTTTTCTTGAAAATCTCTCAACTCCATTTTTACACACTTGCCATGAATTTTTGACAATTTTTTTAACGGAATATTATTTCTAACAATTTTAATAAGTATGTATATATAAAATCAAAACAAACCTTCATACAAAATTTTTCGTGATGAAGTTTTTTGTGCCTGCTGTAAAATTTGCTCTGATGTAGTTAAGAGGTTTGACAGTTAAGCCGACGATATGTAAACTGAGCAATCAAATACGATTCTACCCATTTAGTTTCAATATAGGTATTTATGAATTACATTAGTAATTTGTATTGTAATTTGTAAGTGCACATTTGCACGTACGTGTACTTGTGATCACCAAAAAGGAAAGAATTTTAATAACCTAGTATTGTTCTTCTCTTAGAGCAGTAAACCAATGTTCTAATAAAGGTTGACGCTGAGCTGAGTTAGCAGCGGAGATATTGTACAAATCAACTAATTTAATAAGTCGCTCTCAATATTCCAGGACCTCGTTGTGGGAAAAATGAACGATGGGTCAACTGCGCAGAGACTTTATGTATACCTCTAGATTGCTCTCAAGTTGGCTACCATGTACCATGCCCGATATTGGGACCAAACGGACGATGCCCAAGACCAGCTCGCCGATGCATATGCATTGAAGGATACGTAAGGGATTGCAGAGGAAAATGCATACCACAAAAACAATGCCGTGAGTAAAATCCCCGTCGTAGACTTACCTCATTCACCTTCACCACCTGGGCTTATTCACCTATTTTCACAGACCATACAACAAGTACTTACTTACAATGTCTATGGCTATTTCATAAGATTTTACAACATTCTTTTGTTTTCAGGTTCCAACACAGACATTTGTTGTATGGTCTGTGTATCTGTAAAATAGGCACTTGTTATGAAGAAGCATTCTAATATGAAAAACTAGCGGCCGCCC
Organism: Agriphila tristella; assembly: GCA_928269145.1. Classification (NCBI taxonomy): domain Eukaryota; kingdom Metazoa; phylum Arthropoda; class Insecta; order Lepidoptera; family Crambidae; genus Agriphila; species Agriphila tristella. The sequence continues at coordinate 18,575,517 of OV743436.1, read as the reverse complement.
GCGACTTCGTCTACTTGGACTACGTTTTTTTGCTATCCCTTGGGAACTATACGTTTTTTCTGGATGAAAAGTACCCTATGTCCTTTTCTGCACCCCTGACAAAGTTTATGCAAAATTTCATGATGATCGGTTCAGTAGTTACGACGTGAAGGCGTAACAAACAAACAAACATACAAACAAACAAACGGACTTTCGCATTTATAATATTAGTAAGGATTTCTGCAGAATAAATAGTTAGAAGATACTAACTACTGGTACCTACTATATTTTTGCAGCTTCATGTGGAGGTGATAAAAACGCGGTTGCAGGCTGCGGGCATCAATGTGAACCACGTTGTGGTGACAAAGTTGCCGATTCTACAACACGCCCACAACCATGCCCTTGCCGAAGAAATGCGTGCGACTGCAAGAAGGGCTACATTTACGACGCCAAAAAATCTGTGTGTGTACGACCTGAACAGTGCCGTAAGTATTTGAGTCTTGAGCACAGAATATACAAGGTGTTTCGTAAAAGCCTTATAAAGCCGAATATGGTAGATAGGGACCATTAAACTGAACAACTTTTCCTATGGGACCTACTCTAAAATCACGAAAAAAAAATCTGCTGTTTCATACAAAAATTAATAACGAAAATATCAAAATGTATGAAACAGCTAATTTTTTTTCCGCGATTTCAGAGTTGGTCCCATAGTAAAAGTTGATCAGTTTGATGGTCCCTATCCACCATATTCGGCTTTATAAGGCTTTTACCAAACACCTTGTATAATAGTACTGGCGGCCATATTAACAATCGAAGAGTAAGTTTACACGTTTACACCTGGTTTTTGGCTTTAGCAATGTTACTCCTTGCGTTTGACGTCTCAAAGTGTCATATTTCTAAGCAAACCTTTTAGTTAACCTGTTTATTAATAAGGGGGTTTGAGTATATGCAAAATTTGGGGCCTACTATATCAAATCTGGGTAACAAGGATGTTTTGATGTAGCCGTCATTTATTCCTCCATTTAAATTTTTTCTGCTGAATAATATAGCTACTAATCATTATATACAAACAATGTGACGTAAATGTGATCAAATCTTATATTTTACACAAAGCCAATATATTGTGATATTGATCTACAAGTTAAATATAGGTATATCATTATCAGCAAAGTTTTTGGTAGTAAGCTAGTATGTATGTAACAGGATATAAATAGTTTTTATTACGATTCCGTTCATTTTCAGCTAAATCAACTTCTATTCCAACCACGCCATCAGGCACATGCTCAGTTGATGAGAATCTACAGTTATTACAACAAGGAAATGCCATTTTCACTGGGAAATACTTATACGTAAGAAATCGATGAATTTATCAACATCATACCTATTACTTTTATTTTTTTAAGTTTCTTCTAGCCTTGATCCTTTCCATGAGTTTTATTAGCATCAGATTTTATTAGGTAATCATTATGTTTGATCTTTTTTCAGGAATCCTACAAAATCAATCCTGATTCAAATATGATCATGTCTCCATTTTCCGTGTTCATTCCTATGGGAGAATTAGCACTTTATTCTCAAGGTGAAACACTGGCCCAATTTCTTAAAGCGCTGAACCTGCCGAACAAAGATGCTGTAAGAAATTATTTTACTACTTTTTAATGAATATAATGAAATGTAGTCAACATTTAACCTCAAATCTTGGTTTTAATGTCTTTGTCTAATATCAACTCATCCCGCTGACAAAATCTAATGGGAATTGATTTCAGAGGTTTCTTTTACCACATTTTAAAATATAGTTCTAAGGCGTTACTTTATTGCAGATCAAGTGTGTTTTCCCTGCTTTAACAAGCAAATTAAGAGCTGAAAAAGAAATAATACTCAATTTGGCAGCAAGAATCTTCTCAACAGATAAGTATCCTCTGACGGCAAATTTTTTGGATGATACTAAGAATATTTTTGATGCTGAAGCTGAGAGTATCAACTTTCTTAATGCCGATGCTGCTGCTGACAGGATCAATGCTTGGGTAAGTATAGACATGTCGTAATAGTACTTCAATAAAGCAGTATTTTTAACAAATGTATGAAATTGCCTTTGAAAAACCCTGTACTTTTTTAAATCCAATTCATTGTCTAATCGAAGTGCCTTCTAAAGGATGGTAATGTATAATTAGGTGCGGTATGATATTTATATGAAATAATATTATGCGGTTATTCAGTAAACTATGACCGCACAGTATTGTCGCAAATCAAGAGTAGTTACAAAGCATTACAGATGCCTATCGATCAACGTTCTACAGCTAAAGATTTTAAAGCTGTAGAGCTTTATCTATCGAGGTATAGATACATCAAACATGTCTATAATAATATTAAATTATTCAAAAGTAAATTAGGCTATTATAAGATTTTCATTTTATTGATGTTATAAATTACAATAAGTATGACGTTAGGTAAGGGAAGGAGCTCATATTGGAAATTTATGTGACGTCATTAATTATTTTGCAAATTTATTTTAGGTCGCAAATGAAACTAATGACCGAATAAAGGATATTGCTACACCTGATATGTTCAATGAAGACACAAGGCTCGTTCTCGCAAATGCCATTTATTTCTTGGTAAAGAACTTTGTTTATATTTTTTTTTTCATGTTAATCCATATTCATTATTTTGTAACCTTTTTGTTGGTCTACAAAATAATTTGTCATAAAAAATACGTCTCCTAGTTAAATAGTAAAACTACACTTTAATAAGATAATTTTTATTTTGTTATTTGTAGGGCAATTGGGTGACCCAATTCAATCCTAATAATACCGAAAACCGGCAATTTAACATTTCCAGTACCGAATCAGTACAAATTCCGACTATGTACCAAGAAAGTCGTTTTAACTACGCTGAAGTGCCCAATCTAGATTGCAAGGTAAGAAAAAAACATACACTTTTGAATCAAAAAACCTATTAAGGGCATATTATTGTTCTCAATATACCTATTTCATAAATAAATTCATAAAATGGCTTGTATAATATATGAATCTAAAAAAAATAAACGTTATCGAATACAAATATAATAATAATTTCAATAACTGAACCGCTGTATTATTTATAATATAATTTCAAAATTTGCCTTTTAATTTTTCGATCTGAGATCTACTTACAAAATAACAGATCGAATCAATGTCGTAACGAAATTGTTTACCATTTTCTTAAGTCTAGCAGAGGATTGCGGAATCTTCATTTGTGGACGAATGACATGGAAGTCTTTTGTCGACAAATGCGTAGGAACTCAGATTTGGATCAGAGGATAAGGACAATTAAATAAAATGCCTTATAGGTATTGAGAATAAAAAAAAAACAGCAAATTAAGGTCTTTACACATCTTTTCAGATGCTTGAGATGTTCTACAAGGGAGGAAATTTCTCTTTCGTAGTGTTTTTACCATATTCAGCCGATGGACTTTCAACTCTAATAGAACAACTACTAGATCCAACTGTGTTCTACAGCGCATATAATAGCACTACCAATGAAAAAGTGCAAGTGTACTTGCCAAAAATGAAAATAGAGTCTAAATATGACTTAGTGGACATAATGGGAAAGGTGAGTTTTTGCAGATTTGTTATATTTCAATTCAATGTAAAAAAACGTAATTTGTACAAACCAAATGCACGATCTGCCAAAAGAATGTCCGAAACGAAATTAGTCGATCCAAATATAGTAAAGAGACTATGTAGTTTAGTTTAGTTCTAAACTAGGCTGCTTTTCTCCCTTGAATGTTCTACCTACTACCTATCTTCGCAATTTGTTTTAATGGCTTAATGATTTTGTTACAGACAGGCATTATTGACATTTTTGACGCTGAAAAATCTAATTTAACCGATATCTTACAAGTTTTCGAACCACTGTATATATCAGCCGCTAAACAAAAGGCTTTTTGTGAAGTTGATGAAACAGGCACTGAAGCGGCTGCTGCTAACGGTATGTGACTTAATCAAATATTTATTACTTTACTTGCAATTTACTAAGCCAAGTTCGATAAAGAGAAAAAGAGTAGCCTCAATATAACCAAACCAATCTCACAAGTATAACGCTTATGCCGTGACACATCATAGGATGTACATATATCCGAACTACCCAAAAAATTACAACTAATCCGATTAAAGCTCCTGCCTGGGCTGATTGCTGATATAAAAGAGATTATATGTCAAAAAAAGTTCGTAAAGGAAGACCTTCTTAATGACCATTACTTTCCTGTCTTGACTAGAACTCTGACACCCGTTTTCACCAAACTTAAGAATCGCCCAAGTCTTTTCCTAAATACATCTCGACCAAATTAGGCAGGTAGTATTACTAAAACGGTGTCAAGAACTTAGTTGTCATGCGCCTCTTGGTCGAGTTGTAGTTAGGGAAAGACTTAGGCGATTCTTAAGTTTTTTTTGAAAACGGGTGTTATTCTTTTCTTCTATAATTTAAAAACCTTCGAATGTTTAAAAGTAATTTGGATTGCCATTTTCAGTATTTGTTGGCGCTACAACCACTTCAGTTGGTATTCCTACTCCTGTATATGTCTTTGATGCCAACCGTCCTTTCGTTTTCTATATCTTACATAATAAGAATATTCTATTCTGTGGGACTTTCGTGAAAAACCAAGACGAATAAAAATATTCTGAAAGGTAAGTGTAATCTGAAAACAAACACCAACACAAATAGATAAGAGAATGTAATTAAAGAGTGATGGTTTGTTAAATACTAACAAAAGTTTCCAATAGTCAAATAATAAAAGCATTTCAAAATAACGTAGCTTGGTATTGTTTTGGAATAGAAAATAAAATAACTGAACTAGATACTTACGCTTGTTTTCCTTTTCAGGTCTGAATGCAATACGCCATTATTTTCGAAATACAGTTTTGGCCACTAACGATTATAGTTTTTTATTAACCCTTATTTTTTCCTAACGATGAAACGTTACCGTATTTGCATGAACACGAATAATATAAATGATACCGCTAAAGTACGGAATGCATTAATGTGCAAATTAACTAGGTGATTTGCAAATTACCGGGTACGTTCCGTTTAAGTGCGAATTTTCCATAAAGTTGTAGATTTCTGCACTTTACCTGGTTAATCTGCGTATTAACGGATGCTACATCGTTCAAGTGCGGAAGACAGTGAGTGAAATAGCCAAGGTTTCAAGAAATTTAAGTTAAAGACCTCTTATTTAAAATAAGTTTTACAAAAACATCTTTTGTGGTGCTTCACCGGCGGTCGCTCGGCTCGCGCTTTTTGCGTCGCACTTCTAACCTAACCGAATGAACTCTTTTAAGACTTTTTTTAGCTTCTATTGTGAGAGGACTACGCCCAACGACCCCCCACTTTTAAGTGATTACCTACTATCCCAGTCATTTGCTAATGCCTTAGCCCTCGTACGCACTGCCCGGTTAGCCGCGTTGCGGTTGTCCGTCTGGCTGGCCGCATAGGATGCGGTTGCAGTTGCGGTTAGCCGGGCAGCGGCTAGCCGCAACCACAACCGGAAAGTGCGTATAGGATACTGTCGCGGTTTCATCGAACCATTTCCAAGAATGGACGCTGAAGAAGTTGAAACTTTTTATTGGATTTACATGAGATATTCAATTATAAACCGTTCTAAAGCGATATCCATAGCTGAGAATTATTTTATCTGTCACGAGCGTAGGTATAAGTGCGCATTCACTGGCGAGCAACCGCAAACTAGCAAACCGCAAGGCATCCGCTTAGTGCGTACAGCGACCGTCCGGATAGCCGTCTGTCGGGCCGCAGCGCTACGAGCGACCGGTGCGGTTGGGCGGCAGCCGTATCACAGTGCGAATAGAAACTATTTTTTCGTACATATTTTTGGTTGCGGTACACCGGACGGACAGCCGCAACGCGGCTAATCGGGCAGTGCGTATGAGCGCTTAGAGCATTTATGCTCTAAACCCTCGTACGCACTGCCCGGTTAGCCGCGTTGCGGCTGTCCGTCCGGCTGGCCGCAGGATGCGGTTGCAGTTGCGGTTAACCGGGCAGCGGCTAGCCGTAACCACAACCGGAAAGTGCGTATAGGTAAATGTTGCGGTTTCATCGAACCATTTCCAAGAATGGACGCTGAAAAAGTTGAAGCTTTTTATTAGATTTACATGAGATATTCAATTATAACCCGTTTTACAGCGATATCCATAGCTGAGAATTATTTTATCTGTCGCGAGCGTAGGTATGTGTGCGCATTCACTGGTGAGCAACCGCAAACTAGCAAACCGCAGTGCATCCGCGTAGTGCCTACAGCGACCGTCCGGATAGCCGCCAGTCGGGCCGCAGCCATAAGAATAAATAAAACTTACTAGAACAGACACTCCCGCTCCGAACGGGCTCAAGGACACGATTTTAGCGCGTCTGTTAAACAGAATACTCAGTCGGGCTGTCACGGCCGACGGCGGCGTCGCCGCACGCGCGTTTGCCTGTTTTTGCGTTCCGTAATATTTTTTCTGTGCGTAAATCTTAGAATTAAATTGTATTACAATGGCGCCAAGTTATTGTGCTGTGTTTAGTTGTGCAAACAATTCGAAAACAATGCCACAATTAAGTTTCTTTAGTTTTCCCAAAGGGTATGAGGTAAGTTCCAAATATTATCAAAATATTATTTCGTTTTCGTAGTACCTTATTAATAAAAAGGACACCTGAATATTTATCAAAAAATATGTACATTTGTGAGAAAAACATCGTCACACAAGTTCTGTGCCAAAATATAAAATAAAAGGAATGAAGAAAATTACCTACCTATATTCATAATTGGGTTTGGGATTGGATTTCGTTTCGTGTTTGAATACAACGAAACAGTAAGCAGATCAAAACCTAAAAATGTTTTAGATTTCGTTTCGTGTTTGAATACAACGAAACAGTAAGCAGATCAAAACCTAAAAATGTTTTAGAAGTAAATTTTTGTTCAAAATTTAATTTAATTTCTATGCTAAATGTTTAGGTATTTACTTTATTTATACAAACTCGGGAGTAGGTAAGTACTTACTTACCTAGAAAAAGTGATTATTTCATTTTTGTATCTACTAACTAGGATAAAATAATGATTTTAAACTAAAGAAAAACTCATATTTTAGCGATATGATCTTTAAACGTAAGCAATATTTAACAGTAAGCAACCCTGGCAAACACGCTTGGACGACAGCGGGGTGTAGCGACGTGAAGGCGGAAGTAGTTATATAAATGGCGGCATTTGGGACTCGCACAAAGAAGAGTCCGTTCTAGTAGTATTGTTTATTCTTATGCCGCAGCGCTGCGAGCGACCGGTGCGGTTGGGCGGCAGCCGTATCACAGTGCGATAGAAACAATTTTTTCATACATATTTTTGGTTGCGGTACACCGGACGGACAGCCGCAACGCGGCTAACCGGGCAGTGCGTACAAGGGGTTAGGCTAATGCGCAGTAAAAATTACATGAAACAAAAGAAATCCAATCTTTCGAAGAATCCAATACGTAATTTAAATTAATTATTTATTTTCATTATGATAATGTTTGTTTAGTATATAATTTTTATAATTGTTTTTTAAATGGCCGCCAGGCGCATTACCAATTGGCGGGGATTGTACACTAACTTGTTTTCTTACTTTGACTTATCCTTGGTCGGTAATCTGCAGATTACCTCGTTAATATCAAAGTGCGTAAATAACACACACGTGTGCACTAAATAGAACTCACTCTTTGCGCTTCGAATTAAATTACCTTTCTTAATACGTAGGTATAGCATCGCTTGCCATTATGATCCTGATATACAAATTAATTAGAGAAATTGTCATCTGCAACATTAGATCAACTTACCTACCCAAAATTCACGAATTTCATACCTTTTCCAAAACCCATGTGCGAACATTTCGTTGTAGGTTGATAAGTATGGCTATCGACACCTTATTGTATTGGCAATCTGAATGACAGCCTTCCTTTTGTAGTTTTACCATCGCGCCTCTACGTATTATCGGGTTTCGTTCAAAACCGGTCGATCGAAGCCGTCCTTATCAGAAGTGGCTTAACGGAAACCAAATTACAGTCCATTATAACATGATACAAGACAGATCTCACTAGGGACTTGTTCCCAATTAACAGGTATTAGGCTCTCCGCTGGGTCGGAATATCGACAGGGCCGGATCAAATGAAATTTCGAGTTAGTTCATACTTACTTATCCGGCCAAAGCCTGGGATAATCTTCAAAACGAAACTGCTACGGTCTGTTCCGTTAAATGTCCTACAAATAACGAACCATTCAATAGTGGAGTGAGCCGGATTTTAAAACCATCTAACTATGTATTATATCTACAGTTGAATTATGTTTATAACTAGCTTTTGTCCGCGACTTCGTCCGCATGGACATTAGAGCAAATACCAGGATCCGACCAGCCGTTTTTACGTGCTTAGGCGGGTCCCCACCAAGCCTGCTGCCTCGCGAGGCAAGACGTTTGCCGCGTGTGGCGGGCCCATAAAGTTAATATTACCTAGCGGAATAGAGTAACAAAGGGCTGAGCAAGCGAGATGTCACTAATCAGCAACAATGCGTGATTATGTAGTGCAGAACTCTTTTTCGCAACTGATTGACAGTTTGTCAGCCCTTATCAGCCCGCTGAGAATTTGATTTCTGAAAATATTTTCGATTTTTCTTGAAATCCTGGACATTTTTGGGAAATAATGCTTCGGAAACATGGTGTCCTGTTCAGTGATTGATTGTTGTACAACACATCGAAATAACCCAGAAAAATGTTCATTCCACAGGTAAATTATTCCAAATCGACCCGCCTAACTTTGTGTTTATTTTTGCCAATACGTTTCGAAACTTTAGCACTGAGCGTGATAATTCTCTTCTGTAAACACTCATTTTTGTAAGAAGCAAAGATCGGCTAGACAAAATGCAAAATTAACGAATATTTTTTGTGTAAAGAAATAATTTCCATTTTACAGTAGGGCTGCATAAAGTTATCGATATTTTTTGTCGATTGTCTATCACGCCGCACCACGCGGTAAACGAATATGTTTCACTGTTGTAAAAGTACTTATATGATGTTTAGTTATTAATCATCTTGGAATGTAATCCCATTTAAGATACTTAAGCCGATCCATAGGTATCAGTTTCTGACTATTAGAATACCATCATAAGTAATTTAACTATATTTTAGTCAGATTTCCTACCAACTTAGATACAAAGAATGCATGGCTTACATTAATTGGCAGTCTAAACTGGACTCCAAAGAAAACTTCATGTCTATGCAGTAAGCATTTTGAGGAAAAATATTTCCAGATGCGAGGGGTTAAGCGGATTTTGAAAAAATCTGCAGTTCCATCTAAGTTTGTTCCGGTAAACATTAATAAAATGATACTATAAAATAATAATACTATTTTATTTCTAAGTAAGTATTACAACTGCAATTTCAGCTTCACTTTTAATAGCAGCAACTTCACTAACTCACTCAATAGCCACTCATTTCTGTCTTTGTTACAGGTCAATATAAAGCCTAGACGCACAGTATCGTCCTACGTTTGTAGAGATATTGTACCACAGGCATTCACATATGTACCAACCTCATCGAATTCTAGATCTACACCTCCGCTATTGCAATAGTCACCACCATCGACTTCTTTCCGACCAGAATTGACGCCAAGGAAAAAGAAGCCCAAAAATAAATGCCATTTTCGCAATCAACATCCTATAAAACCTCAATAATGACATACATGATTGATTAATTGATGATTTTTTCGGTTCATTTATCCCCTAAGGGGTTGAGTTTATTTGTTTGTTTATTTACGTTACATGAAATACAAGTTTATTTGTTTTTAGAAGTATTCCTACGAAGTTTCATTTCAACATGTGTCTGTAAATGATTTGAAATATCTTCTTATCTTTTTTTATGTTAAATATATGATTTTAAATATCTTCTGATCTTTTTCTAATAGTCATACTTCATTCATTTCAGAATCGTAATTTTAGTACACCCGTGCAAAATTCTATCCCATTTATTTTGAATCTATGGCTGTTAATTAATACTATCGATATCGATACTTATATCAATAGTGACAAGATTACATCACTGAGACTTATACATAAAAAAATACACACACAAATGTAAATCAATTTCGGTTTCGATTGACAGCTCATGTTTGTTCCTCTATTCCGTAGGTATATTAACTTTATGGGCGGGCCTCGCACGAGGCTGCTTGCTTGGTGAGGACCTGCCTAATCGCGTGAAAACGTCTGGTCGGATCCTGGTTGAAGGTTCCCTAATGATTTTCTTTAATATCCACGCAGACGAAGTGGCGGGCAAAAGCTAGTTCATTACAATAATCAGTCCCTTTCCCTCTCCTGTCTCCGGCCCCTTAACAAAAGTTTGAACCCTTATTTCACGAAGCCCTATTTCACCTTTTTAGAGGCTGAATCATGTCCACCGTGTAGGACTTCAAAAAATATCATTTTCGCAATCACCATCTCATAAAACCTCAAAAGCGACATCCTCATCGATTTTCAATTTTACTTACCCCATTTACCCCCTAAGGGATGATTTTCAAAATAACATAACAAAATATGTGTTTGCCTATTTATTTTTAGTTGTACTCCTACGAATTTTAAAGTTGTAATGTCAATTTATATTATTTTTCTATACAAAATTTGAACCCCATTTTCACCCCTTTAGGGATTAAATCATGTCCACCGTGTTGGACTTCAAAATAAATGTCATTTTCGCAATCACCATCACATAAAACGCTAATGACGATATCCATATCTATTTTAGGTTTATTTACCCCATTTCATCCCCATAGGGGTTAAAATACTTGCGTTAGACTTCCATCCAGAAGCCTTTTATTACTGCGAAAATGAAGGATTTTCTTCTGTACACAACTTCATCCCCCTTTTCACCCCTTCGGATAGAATTTTGTAAATTCCAAATCATCATTGTCATTTTCATTCATTTTTAATCGTCAGCCTTAACACATTTTGGAGGTTCTAGCTCCAAAACTGAGAGACTTTCATACAAAATGTCATCCCTTATTTTATCCCCTTAGGGATGAATTTTCAAAACTCCATCCTTAGTGGATGCCAACACTGTATAAGGTATCTGTGTGCAAAATTTCAAGTCTCTAGGTCAAGTAGTTTGAACTGTGCGTTGATTTGTCAGTCATTTTGGGCTTTTTTACCCCATTTACCACCTAAAGGGTTAATTTTCGGAAAACCATGAAACACGTGTTTGCTTATTTTTTTTAGAAGTACTCCTACGAAGTTTCTAGTCGAAATATAAATTTAATATTTTTTTTCCATACAAACTTTGAATCCTTTCTTAGTTGATGCCTACACTAAATATAACGGTTTTACATAACAATAAAACCGATATTATGTGCCGAGAAGGAAAACATACAGCATTGTTTATGAAGAAGAAGAAGCAGTGTGTACTTAGCTTAATGTTGATAGTCTGTGGCGCAAACCATAGACAGACTCGTACTTCCGGCTGCTGTCCGCTAGGTGTCGCAACTGTCACCGGCAAGGGCGGGGAGGTGCTCGCCGCCATGTTTATAGCTCATAGTCTTCACCAGGAAGAACTTCCTGCAATGCTGTATGTTTTCCTTCTCGGCACATAATATCGGTTTTATTGTTATGTAAAACCGTTATATTGATGTGCCTCCGGAAAACATACAGCATTGTTTATGAAGACGTGTTTGTTATCTGCTGGTGAGAATGATTAACACAACGCTATGATGATTATTTGTATATATTACTTTGATAATGTAAAATATAACTTAATGGGTATTGATATTACTTTGTTTATAGTATTTTCTATAAAAATCTATCATAATATAGTACTGATTAGTACTATCTAATTATGAAGTAACAAAAAGGCAAAATTCGATTAATATAATTAAAGAATAAGTTCCACTTATCACTAAGTAGATTGATCAATTACCACCCGAGTACATAGGTAGAAGAAGAATGTTCTTCTCTAGTGTAAAATGTAGCATTGAAAAAAAAAATATGCAAAAGTCTTAATATGAGACCAATCATTATACTTACTGCTTATACTGTAATGAATTAGTTTTTTTTTTTTTTTATAATACTTTGCTTTAATGTATTTCAAGGAATGTAATGATAGAAAAAACGCTGTTGGTTTGCTAAGAAAACAAGTATATAATGTTTTTCAACAGCTTGGTCCTCGTACCAGCCTAAAAACAGCCACAGCACATCCGCCTTTTCGGGGTTGCTCTGACTCTGCTATCTATATAGGTGATACATACCTAATTCTCTATTAGGATAGGACAGGTGATGCAGCTTTTATGGCTTCACATACAGTGCTACAATTATTTATTAAGTAACCTGATTAATTTACATCTTCACGCGTACATCAAAATAATGCAGGTCTCCTAGAGAAAACAAAATGATTAAGTTCCTTTTAAGCAGTATTAATTACCAGGAAATATTTACCTATATATTGGACGACAGCATCTAAGTTGACTGTCTGTGGGAATCTGGGGATGAATCAGTTTTCAAACTGAAAGCTAAATATAAAATGAATATTTGGTCACAATAAATACCGTTATTAGAAACTTTAATAGAGTGACTTGTGGACTTTTCACCCAGACGCTAGCGGTAAATTTTTTGTTGTTCTACAAGCGAGGTTTAAAAGTGTTTCTTTGACTAAATTAGACTAAATTGGCCAATAGCCATACTAGGAACATATTGTATTGTGACTAATTAAAAAATAATTAAAATCATTATTGTTTTAATATAAACAAGGCTCACAAAAAACTTGTGATTGTTTTTTGTAAGTACTACAATAGTTCTATACTACTACTATAAGCTAGTTCACCTTTCAAACACTGTTCCTAAAAAGTTTAGAATAGAAACGTTTACGAAATTGTCAAGTTGAGGTGTTTCAAGGCAAATGTAGCAAAAGTGGTCAATCAGGGGGTACGACCAAAGTTGTCTTCTGATCGCTGGTAAGTGATTTATTAGGGAGTATTTGTGCCGAATTCCTCGTACTTTTACTCACCGGAGACTTCTGAGCTTTATTTTATTTTACTACCCCCTCCCCCAATTTTCAAGACTTACACGATGAATGCTTTCACCTGTACATATGTCGTGGGGGTCATCCAACGATGCAGATACTAGGTCCCCTGAATCCAAACGGCCCGAGGTGATTCAGGATAATCTGGTGCGACTAACGGGTACGTACCCGGTATAGTTAGATCAATATTTAAACATTAAAAATATCATGAGAAAGATGTTGGTTGGTGGAGCTACTTAGGTCAAGTAGTATCTCCAAGATCTGCCAAGAAGCTGAAGGCTTATAGTTATAATAAAATTGTATGAGAATATAGTTTGCTGATAGCTTTTTGCAATTTATGAAAACGGTTCTGAATAAAATTGCCTTGGTTTTGCAATCTCTCGTTATGCAAACAAGTCTTCCGAAGACTTATGTAGTTGCTCCGAGCTAGATATGCCTTTTCGCTGGTACTTGTCCTGCTGACAAGTGCTAGGCGGTATGTTATTTTCGTATCTGTAGCCTTCATGTCATGTCGGAGAAAGCTAATATTCGACGAGTCCAGTTTACTAAAAATAGTTCTTTATTGTCCACATGCCTGGAATAAACGTTCTATCTATAAGAGCATCTTGAATTCAAAACATCTGTAGTTATAATTATTATTTATAAGGGGGGACGCCAGCTAAGCCGGACGGGCGATCAGTCACCCTGGTCGGAACCATTTCACCCATTTCCCCAAATCTGTAGTTAAGATAGAGTATAATTTACGGAATGATATGAAGCTCCGCGTCACCATACCATGTCGTGATGTAGGTACTTAGTACCAACGACAACCGATAGATGTGTATGTCGTGGTCGTTGTATGTCGAGCCACCTTAAGTGCGTAGTAATGCGAGTAGCGGCAGTCAGGTCTGCGTTGGCGAACTCAAAGTTGGAAAAGTTCAGTTTACCCAAGCAATTTAGGAGCTGTAAAAGGGTTTGATACATCTTTGTTGCAAGGTCGAGGTCTTGTAACTTGTTAGGTTAACTTGTTTGTGTGTGACTTAGCAAGGTCATTGTTTTTCCTATCGTAAATACGTGTATAGTATTTTCTAAGTCTTCTAAGATCGGTACTTAGATATTTATCACACATGTCCGCAGCCTTAACGAATTACTTGTACTGATCTAGGTGTCTCCCGGCTTCCGCAGCCTGAAGTCATAAGCTAAGCTATGTTTGGTTCAAGAATCTCACTTGGTGCATAAATCAGTAAATAAAGTGTCTCACAGCTTCCGCAGTCTCAAGACAGCATGTCTCACGGCTTCCGCAGCCTCAAGACATAGATTATATTGGACCAAGTGCCTCACGGCTTCCGCAGCCTGAGACATGACTTGGTTAGGTCCTGAATGACCAAAAAGGAAGTCGTCTAGGCAGACTAGCACTCGACAACCTTTTGCACGCAAGGTCTCCGCGACCTAGCATGTTCCTGATGGAAAGAAGCGAAATTTTGATGACCCAAGGGATGCATGTCATTTAGAGTAACTGACCTCGACTACTGACCTTGACAACAGACCTTGACTATATTGTCATTGTTAACTGATCTCGACAATTGGCCTTGATAAGTGACCTTGACAATTGACCTTGATAATGGACCTTGATAATTGACCCTGATCATTGACCTTTATAATTGACTTTATAAAATATAACTGAGAAGTGTCCAACTTTGTCATTCAATTCAATACTAAGATTGGAGGAATTTAACTGAATGTGAAATTGTTCAAAACGACTCGGTTTTAATGAATTCGTTCAGATTCGGAAGTCAAAAGTTGATCGCTTACGCTTTTCTTCCGCAGAAAAAGCTTGCGAATAAATCAAGTCAAAGTTAAAATGGCTTTATTCAAATAAACTTTACAATTAAGCACTTTCGAATCGACCATATTTTCCTACCATCCGTTCCAGCCTTTTTAACTGACAAGAAGAACGGGCGTAAGGACGTCTGTAACGCCGCGCCTGTTAAAGGTCTTAACGTTATTAGTTCCTTATCATTCTCAATAATTTCCAATATTATTAGTCATTGTTTTATGACTTTGAAAATAGTAGGTAACTTTCGATAAATTCTTTTCGAAAAATCTAAACTATCGTACTGACCACAAAGCATCTTAGCGACGATAATTTCAGAAAACAATCCTTATCTCCAAAACAAAAATAAGGAGCAAAGAAATTTTCACGAGACAAATCATCCCAATTAAAAACGGAGCAAATCAATTTCAAGATTTTTGTTAGTACCATCAAGTTTTGTGAGCCAAATCAATAATGCATTGTGAGTCTGATTATAATAATTCTCTAAACAGGAAAAGCATTCATAAGAGCAGCTATGATTTGTTCTGTGGATACTAAAATGCCGTATTTTTATTGAGCCGACATAACGGATCGTTCAATTTTAGATTGCAGAACCCGACCGGGCTATCGTATCACGCAAATCAAACAATTTTTCCTTGTATTGTAGGCGAGTTAAAAGCTCTTATCTTTTTACGTCAGCAGGTCTAGAGAATTTAAAGAATTTGTAAGCAAAGTGGTGCGACCGTCGACGGTCTCTTGCTGATTGAACAGCGTTAAACGCTTATTAAACAACAAACACCATTTCTTTTAAGCAAACAAAGATTGAAACTCAGTATTCGCATTATTGATTTGCTAGGAAAACTCCATAAGTATTCGTTGCACGAAAATAAAATAATAATGTTTGTGGGTAGACTGACCTGATTACTAACGCGTCGATCCGAGGATCGACCGTTACCTGTGGATTAGCTGCTGCTGCTCGCTGTTGCTGCTGCTACAATCTCGTACGCTGTATCCTTCTCTGGCTTTGATGTGCGTCAGTCATGTGCCGATGACGCCATATTTTTCACAAAAACCGTATAAAAAAGGTGTAAGTTAAAGATAAACTTATTTTTAAATTTTGAACAATCGTTTATACGATTAACCGAGCTCAAAACGCGTTCGTTTTATAAGATTGAGTAGATACCAACGGATTTACGTCCGCTCGCGGCAAAAGTACACAACGCTATGCGCTATAAACATGGCGGCGAGCACCTCCCCGCCCTTGCCGGTGACAGTTGCGACACCTAGCGGACAGCAGCCGGAAGTACGAGTCTGTCTATGGTTTGCGCCACAGACTATCAACATTAAGCTAAGTACACACTGCTTCTTCTTCTTCATAAACAATGCTGTATGTTTTCCGGAGGCACATCAATAAAGTATCTGTGTACAAAAATTCAAGTCTCAAGGCGTTGATATGTCAGTCACCCCACCCCTTCACTTTTATATTATCTTGTATTTTACCATTAATAAAATAAACTTTGCAAAATAAGTCTGCACCATCCTCTTGATTAATGTACAGTATCAACAATTTTTTTTTTATAAAAAATTTTGGTCACTGACATGATTATTTATCCACGTCCAAAAATAAGATACTGAAGTGTATAATTTCATTTGTCTTGTTATCATATTAAAGCAAAATATTAGATATAGAGCATTTACACCGGTCGATTTTACTTGACTAGCGCATTTTATTGACAAAATCGCCACGACGCCACCTCATTGAATTTTGAGATTAATTTACAAGCAATTGCCGATAAAAAGGCCTAATCCACTGAACGAGAAAATCGACCGGAAATCAACCCGTGCAAATCCTACTTTTTTTAAAATACTGCAGCGATTTTTAGTAATCCTACCTAAATAGGCTAGGGCTATATAAGGACACCAGGTGTAACATGGCCCTCAACGAAGCCGATTTCTACCTACGTATTCTGGCAGAATAAGACGATTTGTAGACCAACAAAAAACTTACAAAATACGATAGGTACTTGACTATCTCTGGTATAACAAAATGTTGAATTATAGTTCAACATAGAATAAATAATAAACAAAAAATATAATCAAAGTTCTTTACCAAGAAATAAATGGCATTTGCGAGATTTGAAGCCATTGTTTGTTACGAAATACTAAAAAATTTGATAATGTTCCTTTGGTAAAAAAAAAAAAATTAAAAAGTCCCCCGTGACCACGGCAGCTGCAAAGGTGCCGAAACGTCGGGAAAATCAAAAATCAAACCAAATACCAACTAATTACCAAAGTACTTTCAATAAAACCGCGCTAGTATCCGTTAAAAAGTCTTTTGACGGAGTGAGCGCGTAAGCTTGAGAAGTGAAATTTTTTTTTATAATAAAAATGTTTTTTTTTTGCTTTGACCTTCAATAACTTTGTAGCTATTAGTTTCCCAGGTATAAGACAAAAATGATCCTGATGATGGGCGCAATGCGAGGACTTCGGCTTCGGTGAGGGTCTTTTTCCACCTGTTATATTTTAACATGAGAATTTTTAGTTCATCTATTTCCGTTGTCCTACACTTTTGTCCCCTACTCGGGGATATCGAGAAAAAAAGTTTTTTTACATGCTTCTCCAACTCTTTTCCCGATATCTCACAGTGGGGGACAGGCTTTACTATCGTACATGTTTAATTAACACAACAAACCCACCGGCCCAATTTGTTTTTATTTTTTTACCGATACATTATATTATTTATAACACAATCGACATTAATAGAATAAACTATACCACAGAGTTCTTAAAGAACTCTGTGGTTCTTCCGTGATCATGGCGCATGCAACTGCGCCGAAATATCGGAGTCTCAAAAATAAACAGGTACATGGTGTAAATCCCGACATAGTTTATTCTATTAACGTCAATAACCATGGAAATTTAAAACAATACAATCGACATTTTCAAACTACAAAGTAAAGCAATACAAGTGTGAATGTAGAAGATCTATCGTCGTGGTTACGATCCATCAGCAACCCATCCCATAGGGCTTCGTATTGATGATTTAATTAATCCCTGGCCCCAGCCCTTTGACTTACTCACAGGGATTCTAAGTACGCTTACACACGATTCAAAGGAATACAATACGAAATTTTTATTCACGACTTAAAAGAGAAAGTTACTTTTTATATTTTTTAAGGTTTTAGATTTAATTCATCACTTCCATGGTTCACGAAATATAAAATGCAATTTAAATTTTTGGAGACTACCACTGTATTGATTTGTGGTTTTGACTGAAAATAAACATTAATTTCTTGATAATAAATCAATAAATTTAGGTTTCTTTTCTGTTATTTTTTTTAATAAGTACCACAGAATACATAATAGTATGGCGACCGCGCACCGGACGACGCTCCGTGGGTAGGCCCCCGACAAGGTGGACCGATGATCTGTACCTTGATTACGTAAAGCTGTTGCTAACAATTCTCGATTGAAATCGATTGAAAGCGCGGTTGCATTGCTGCTTTAGTTAAGATAGTTGTCACATTGGTTCTTACTAAAGCAGCGATGTAACTGCGATTTCTGTCAAAGTTGATTGCAACAAAGTTACGTAATTACCCCCCTGGGAAAGGGCGGCTTCCCGCGACCAGGACCGAATCCTTGGGGGAGGCCTACATCCAGCAGTTAGTGTCGTGCGGCTGATATGATGATGATGATGACATAATAGTAAAAGTGTATTAGTGCATATCAGTAAACCTACCAAGAACCGCAGAGTCCATCCTCATTCCTCTCTGCTCCACATCTTTCACATCTTTAGGACCCTGTTGGCACTACCGCGCATCCGCAGCATCACCGAGGCAGGCTTTGCGCATGATGGTATAAAAATCGTCTAGTATCTGAAAACATGCTCGACGCACTGCAATAGCGCGGCAGCCCCTCCACTATTGTAATGAACTCTATAAGCGCATTGTATGGCCTTTGTGTGAAATTGACCAATAGACCCCTAAATAGCGTGATCTTTATATCAAGCGAACAACGTGAACATAGCTTTGGATCAACATAATATTCCCACTAGTTAAGGAATTTATTTGTCTATAATTTTCCTCCATGTTCTTTTTTTATTCAAAGAAGCTTACAATAGTCTATCTCGCCAAATTCCTCTTAAGTAATTTAGTTAAAACTTACGAAGTTCTTGTTATTAAAATACCAAGCTACTGAGTTGCAAAACTATTTTACCCATGAATAATTTACTACCTAATAATTATTTTCTTTGATCAAAGTAACAAGTTTAAAAGATACGAGTAATTTAATTTGTCAATAAAGTAAAAATTCAGCGAAAGTAGACCCTCGACTTTTGAATTTAATCCTTTCATCATCCGTCTAATCTAAGATGAGTCGGACGCGTTCATGTGCAAGGGCCCTTATTAGGCCCCGTAACGTAACACAATCTTGTCCGTTACACAAGAATTTTTAATTAAGAAACAACGTCTTACAACAAAATCTGTTTACAAAGTCGTCCCAAGTATTTTATGTTGTTCGCGGTTTGCTCTCACATCTACACACGAGTAGAGAATTCGAATAGTTTCGTTGTTCAAACAAGTTTGCTATTTTGTAATTAAAGGCAGACTTCTAATATGTTTTGAATAGGTAACTTCTTGTTTCTATTTAGGCTTGTTGTAATTGTGTATAATAACAGCTACCTACCTTACTAAATATAAGAAGTTTTATAAATTAACTCAACAGAGACAATATCGTGGTGGAACCAGAGTAGGGTTACCATATCTCAGGATTTTTGGACTTTTCTCAGGATTGCGGCCGGATTTGGAAAATCTCAGGAAATCTCAGGATTTTTAGAATTTTCAATAAAATAGAGTAACAAAACCTGTGAATCTACAGTAGGTACCGCGGCCGCTTGCTACTTGAATCCATTTTGGAGAAGACGCCGGACATTGGCAAATCTTCGTTATCGCTTCGCTTTCGAAACATGTATGGGATTGACATAAGGTTTCGTTAACAATCGAATTTTAAAACGTCAAATCCATAAATGTTTCGAAAGCGAAGCGATAACGAAAATTTGCAAATGTTACTTTGGCTGGGATTTCAGAGATGGACATCAGAGTTTAGTTGTACAATCAAACAAACTTACCAAGTGA
This sequence comes from Agriphila tristella, assembly GCA_928269145.1. Classification (NCBI taxonomy): domain Eukaryota; kingdom Metazoa; phylum Arthropoda; class Insecta; order Lepidoptera; family Crambidae; genus Agriphila; species Agriphila tristella. The sequence continues at coordinate 18,555,574 of OV743436.1, read as the reverse complement.
TGTTCGATTGAGATTATGCACTTGTTTGTCCTGCCCGAAGATGATGAGGTTTCACTATTTGTAGTACCGCTTCTCGTACTTACTAGCGCCACATAAGTTAAAAGAATAATAAATGAAGCGTTTGGAAATGAATAAAACAACATTTCTGAACGCATCAAGTAACGAGAACGCATCCTTGTGCATCTGTCAATGTCATGGTCCCGCGCTGTCATTAAGTTTAAAGTTCAGGTCACGTACGCCCTGATGTAGGTAGCTGATGCTGATTCTGCAACTATAGGGTATAGGTACATGTACCTGTAAGGGTGGGAGGGACTCATCATCTTCGGGCAGGACAAACAAGTGCATAATCTCAATCGAACATCACTTGGTAAGTTTGTTTGATTGTACAATTATGCACATTGTTTGTCCTGCCCTCTTATGATGAGGTTTCACTATTTGTAGATGTTTAAAGTTCAGTTGCAGAATCAGATTTTTGAACAGGTAGGTATCCAACCATTTTAAAAAATAAATATTTAAGTGTAAATAAGCATCTAAAATAGAGATTTATAATTATATTATGTACTTATTTTAAACCACGTTAATAAATAGATATCGTTTTTCCGTAGGTTAACTGGTAGATAATGCCATTAACAGCAAGTCAGTCTTTTGTACCTTTATATTGTACAATAAAGATTTAAAATAAAATTATGCTAAATGAAATTTATGAAAAGTAAATTCAATTTATTTTTTAGAATAAATTTGGTGTCGATGCAATAAGTTATTGACATTTTGGTTACCAATTAAGCTCTTAGTATTGAATAAATTAATGTTTCTTCCAAAAAACTTAGAAAAAATTATAGTTAAAATTGTATTTATACAATAAGGTATACTATAAATAAGTAATAATGTTGGTTAGTATTAATTCCAACAAATACTTCACTCCCATTACTAAGTATGGGTATTGGGTGTGGTGTCAATCAAACAATGTTGATGTGAGAGGAATCAAGTTGGCTCGTTATTCTGCGAGAGTACCAATTTCGCTAACAAAAGGTAGGTAGCAGAGTAAAATGTCATCATGTAAACACTACTAGTCAGTGGAGAAACTGATGAGGTATATTCAGCTCACAGCCAGAAAAAAAAAATGTAGTGTTAATAAAATGAACCGTTTTTAATAAATAAATAGATAAATATAAATATTGAACATCACATACATATTGCTCCAACTCAATTTCAAAGTACCTAGCTGAAGTACTTGAGTAAAGTAAATTAGAGATAACAGTTGTGATTCAAACCACAGTCAAAACTAAGCCAATCTAGAAAAGTAAATTTTTTCTAAATTGACTTTGCCAGAGGTCGAACCGGGAACTCAGAGATGGCAACACCACGAAAATCGGTGTGTGTAAACCACTCGACCACGGAGATCGTCATATAGACAGTGTTACTTCAGATAATGAAATTGATTATATTAAATAGTTAACAACATTCAAATAGAAACTTCCCATTTAAAGTTATATTTATATATTAATTTTGATGGGCATGGTAAAATATTATTTACTAAATAAGTAGTATTAGGTATGTGTATTATGTGACTGTACTTACTTACATATAACTAAGTAATTCACCATAATCAAAACACTAATAAAGCCGCGTTCCCACGATCGGCGCTACCACGCACCGCACCGAGCCGCACGAGGGCGAGCACGCACCGATCCATTAAAATTACCAGCGAACGCGTCGTTCCCCGCGGTGCCGTGTCGGTCTCCTCTCGTGCGTCTACAGACAGACCGTGGGAACGCACCTTAAGAGGCATGCATGCAACATCAAAGGGAATTATTATATACTCCGTGTGCAGCATAACTAACTATTGTGTTGTATTGAAACTACATTATGTAGATTACAAAAAAAAATATAGTATAAACAATTGCAGCCTTCAATAAATAAATTGAATTTGCAAACCAATGCATTGTTTCTCTGTAGAGGTGTGGAACTGTGGAGTGGAGTAACTATAAAAAAGAAACCTCAAGTAGTGATAGGTAGTAAGATTATAACAGGTACCTATACAATTTTCAATAAATTTGATGCATTAAAAATGCATAAAGTAACATGTAGGTGGGTATTTATAAAAAAATGTTATAAGAATAATATTTAGGTAAATTTCTTAAAGCGAACAAACATTCGTTACAATACTCAGGTACTAAGAATCTAGATAATATAATTATATTATTATATACCTATATTCAGTGTAATCTAATATATTTCTTGAAGCTAAATCTTCAATCAAGCTACTAATTTGGTTTTTTGTACCCTGACGTGAAGGTGTTAATCTGATGTAAATCTTCAAAATAGGTACTGCTAAATGGTTTTTGCTATCTTATTAATGTGCAGGTAATGATATACTGTAAGTATTCTATAACATCTGTAAATATAACCTACTGGCATTATTATTTTTTACAAGAATTATCATATTGTGAAAAAATTATAAGACTAAAACTTAAAGTTTTAAGACTGAATTAAAGTCTAAATGATTTTAGCTATAAGATAAAAATTATAATAATAACAGTAGGTATGTTTTAGGTAACTGTGATTTCTCTTCTCTAGATGGAGTGATGCACTCTTAAATCTGTCTATTTTCAGGCTAAAATTATTTGTTGATAGATTGACTTATTTAACCAACATTAACATGACTGGTAAGTTGTTAAGCAACTAAATTATCTTTAAATTTATAAAAATGAGAAGTAGGTATATTCCTTTTTCATTTTGAGTAGATCTAGGCAGGTTGTCCTGACAAAGAAATCATATAGAAAAATCTAGTTTCATTACTAGTTTGTATGAATCTGTATGTATGTAGGTATGTATCGTCATTGTATTTATCTATATGTATTGAATATCAAACCAAGGAATTTTCATTTTAGAAGGAACAAAATGACATGATTTCTTTTCAATTACATAATTATAAATTTAAAAAATGTCACTTACTTTAACATGATTAGCATTGAGACATGTGACATTTTGTCATACACACAAGACCAAATAAGAGGGAGTTAAGTTCTTGATTTTATTAAGTAGGTACTCACTATGTATTGTAAGACATAGGTACATTATGTGCTAATATGTATGGAATAATTTTACACATATAATATAATATGCATCTTTAAATATTTTAACTCACACGATAGGTACTGTTCGAATAAATCTAAGTTTCTTGTCCGAATTAAATGAACATTTAATATGAACATTGAGTTTTATCGAGTATTGCATTTAAGTACCTATCTATAAAAAAAGCAAAATAAGGTAAATCTGAAATACAATTTAAATTATTGTATGTAGGTACTCATTAATTATTAAGAGATTATAATGGCCAATTTAACTCATATAGGCATTGGGTAAAAAATAATTAAGTAGGTATCTTAGATATCTGTATGTAGCTTCTTCCCGTTGTCAACTGTTGCTCTCTGGACCTTTAAGACAAGTACCCCTTCAGTTTAAAGCTCCGGTTGCAGTTAGTTAGAAACCTTAGTGATCGAGTAATTTCTATCATTATTAAGGTTTTATACAGACTTTTATACTGTATAGTTTGAATATTAAATAATATTGACAACTTTTGACAAAATTGATAAGTCAAAATCTGTATTATGTCAAAAAAAAGCTTGGTATGCTGCTTTTATAATCTTATTATTCAGGTGTAGTGAAAACACACAATTTTCTAGCAGCATTGTTGAAATCGCACACAATGTCAAATTTATTTCCTTTGTTGAAGAGGTGTAAATTCACCATATTAACAATTTATTTTATACTCACCAATTTATTTGCTGCTAAAGTTGTGCCCAATTATTTTTGTACTTCTTCCATAATAATAAACAGCTGTTGCAAGTTCTTGTTTTAACACTGCTGCTTGATACTAAGTTTTGGTTACATTATGATATCCAAAAAACTTACATATAGGTAATTATGTCTCTTTAATAGTTCAGAGTTCCAGACTTAATTGTGGGTAAAATTGTTGAATTTCATCTGTTCACGTTTTTTCTTCAACCTTAACTCAAGGCACAAAAAATCTTTCTATTCAGGAAAAAACAATATAGGTACCTATAATATATCTTTCAGAACTGAGCCTGCTTCAGCGGTGAATTGTTTATCATCCGTCCCACAATCTGGTGTGATTATAATGTTTCCTTTTTATGGAATGGATATGCAGGCATATATTATGGCATATGGCAGTCATGGTATAACGTATTGTAGATCCAGGATCTAGTGTGTAGTTTAGTAACTACATCACTGACTCCTCCATACCCCGCAGTCAGGTCTGAATTTAAGTATTGCCAATTATAATTCTATTCCAACTCTTTCATATCTCAGACACAAGTCGAGTTTCATGTAGATAGGTAGGTACTGCTTCCTTCTCTTTACCTTTGGTATTGGGTATGTACTGACTGTGTATAGCAACAATCTTTGTTTCATGTTTTAGACATTAAGGTTTAATAAACATTAATAGGTACATCTTTGTATTATTGCAAATGAACGTTACGATACAGCTGAACCACTAAGGCAGGCCTATATCCGTTTTGTTCATAGTGTGAACTTTGCATAAACACATTAATAGGTACCTACATCTTTGTATTATTGCAAACGAACGTTACGATACAGCTGAACCACGAAGGCAGGCCTATATCCGTTTTGTTCATAGTGTGAACATTGCATAAACATTATAGGTAGGTTAAGTACCTCAGTGGTTTTGATACTTTACAATATAGCGTCATCCAGAAGACGGGCCTATATCAGTAGCAAAACTCATAGCTGAAAGAACAAGGGAACATGTAAAACATACCCTGAATATCATCGTGTAGAATACAAACATAGAAGTCTTTGTCGAAATCCAATTTTTTGCTTGAGTAACTTCTGTAATTTTCTTTCAATTTTCGATGTTTTATCTTCTAAGTTTCTTTTCTTATTCATTGTGAATGTTCTGAACTTAATAAAAACTGGTTTTTTGCACTTATTTAAGGATTACGCGAGAATTTCGTGGCGCCTTTGAAGTCACATAAGAAACGAATGACAGCGCGGGACCATGACATTGACAGATGCACAAGGATGCGTTCTCGTTACTTGATGCGTTCAGAAATGTTGTTTTATTCATTTCCAAACGCTTCATTTATTATTCTTTTAACTTATGTGGCGCTAGTAAGTACGAGAAGCGGTACTACAAATAGTGAAACCTCATCATAAGAGGGCAGGACAAACAATGTGCATAATTTACAAACAACTCGACCACATAGGTCGTCAAAAATAGTCAAAATGCTTTGGAAATAATCTTTAATTAATTTAATTTATTTAATGTAATATTATTTCCATGGTTGAACAACTTACAACATTAGGCATCTTTTAGATACATTTCTATGACACCTAAATACATTATATTATAGTGACCATCACAGATAGTCATAGATTCATTGGTTGGTTACACACCTTACGGCGACTTCTACATCAAACCGACAACCCTACGCTTGTTCCCAACTTTACTTAGTTTTTCTGGTGTTTTTATGCTTCAACAAGTAGAAGTCAGGAGCGGCAAATTAGTTCCGGATAAAGGGAAAGTTCCTTATTCAGCTGGACTTCGATTTTAAAGAGCTGTAGTAAATTGATGCTTTCAGGGGTTACCCGATGTTCACAGTTAGTGGTCGATAGTTCATTGTGGAAGTCGCTGGCTTGCAAACTTGCCCGATAGACTAATTTAGCGAGAGACCAATCTTTACTTTGGCCGTACACAGGTATAGATGGAACTTTCAGTTAACTTTGCCCGTTGGGAAATACTGAATTCATAAATCCTTGCTTTCTGTTCCGGGAGTTTGAAGTTTTGCATGATTATTGATAAACCCACGCTGGATATCGGACTTAGAAATACAATTCAATTCAATACATTCACCGCCTCTGTTGTCTAGTGGTTCACCCACCCGTGCAAGACGCAGGGGTCCCGGGTTCGATTCCCAGGGGGGGTACAATTTGTACTCTGTTTGGTTGGTGGTATAGTGCTTATTTCAAGTCCGCCTGGCTAGCTACCACCATCTTACGTAGTACGTACGTCTGACGCTATAACTACATTCTTTTTGTGTTCCGGCAGTTAAAGGTAAGATAGCCAGTTCTTCAGTGAAGAGGATTCCGGGTGTCCACCTTCGGCCTTATCATCACTTAACATCAGGTGAGGTGAAGACCAAACACTAACCCGTTGTGCATAAAGAATACAAATCAATTTATTGGTTTTAACTGTTTCTTCTACCTACTGTACTTACTTATTTTATAAGTTTACGTAAAACACTGTCAGAAAGAAGTGTCCATTAATTTTGGTGATTTTTCGGCAACGTTTCAGATGCGTCATTCGTCACTAAAGACCAAGAAGCTTATACCTCCCTCCAATGGAGATTGCACGGCCATATGTCATAGTGAAGATTGAAAAAAGCTCCTTTAATGACGTGACGGCTTTGCAACCTCTTTCTTTAGTGTTACAATACGTGTTCGTTGTTCGTCGTTCGTTCGTTCGTGAGAAACGAAAACGTATTGTAAAACGAAAAGAAAGAGATAGCAATACGCCGTGACGTCACTAAAGAGTCTTTTTCAATCTTCAGTATGATACTAGGCCTGCAATCTCCATTGTGGGCTTCTTGCTAAAAACTAATTTCAAAAAGTTAAAAGCTCCGTCGCCCTTTGTACGCATGACAGCACGATAAGTTAAACTGTTGAACTTCGAAAGCAGCTTGTATTACGTACGATATAAAGATGGTCTCAAGGTCAACATTCGTATAGTCTGACGTACCGTTGACTGTACTTTTAGTATAGGACTAATAAAAACCACCGCCGTCGTACTTAGTTAAATATATATGCAACAAAATGTCACTGAGCTCTTTTATTTCTATTTAGAAAAGAACTTTAACAATTTTAATATCCTACTCAAAGTCAACAGAAACCTTTTGAAACAAAACACCCAATTTGTCCTTTTTGTTCAAACTGTATAACAACTTGTTATGTAGGGTGGACTGTCCTAATCTTGAATGATCGTCATCTCGTGTGTGCCTTACTCCTTCAGGCTTGTGAGCTTATAAATCCTTCAGTGACGGATAAACAATTTCTTATTTTGGTATTCAGAACAAACGTAACGCTAGAATTTATGAATTATTGACGTTTGAACATGGTCCTCACGAAATGACACTGAAGATCATGGATGCTGGAAATAACAAAAACTAGCTAACGAAAGTGCAGTTTCACTCCATAGATGCTCAGTGACGCAAAAATAAATAAGATTTAACATTCGAAAATCATACAAAACAGAATAGATCTCATAAAATCGTTGTTTAAACGTGGCACACACGGAACCGTGTGTGCCAGTTTTCATTTGTCAAAATATCGACAACTAAACCGTTTGGAACAAAATGAAGCAGTCTAGCAGCGTTACGTTTGATAAGTGACAGCATATAACACTTTAAATCCGTTCGCGAAACAACTCATCAATAGAAAAAGCAAAAACAATATTTCGACCCATCAGACTGTGTGGCCCACAATTAATACCGTTACGTTACGTGAATTTTGCGTCACTTAAGATGTAAAGCAGTTAATAGTAATAAGAATTTCCGTCACTGAGGATCTAGCTTTATTTGGAACCAATCACTGCAGTAGTTTCAATACAATTCATGATACAATTTGTATGAGATTTTTAAGATAGGGTGACAACAGTGTACGCACGTTGATGGACAGAAAGGATATAACCGTTCTGTTAATGAGGGCTTTTCAATCAAAATGACAAAAAACTGTCTGCTCGATAGATGGCATTGTTAAAAATGTATGTGTCAAGGTGATTTTTTTAACATCCAAGCCTCGAAGAGAACTTAGGTAGGCAAGTAGATGTAACCCTGAAATGTTTCTTTCTGGGTAGATGTCAGCCAGCGTTCGCTTAAGCCGAAATTAGATGGTTAATTTTTACGTTTATTTTCGATGCTTCATTAGTGAAGCATCGAAAATGAAGTGTCTAATTATGAATTCATCTTTAATCACTGATGTGCCTTTTTGATGAAAGTCACTAGACGGCCGTTTGCTTTCATCGGTATCTGCCTTTCATCAATCATCGGCATCGAAAATTAACGATAAATGAAACGTGTAAACAGCGCCATTCGCTGCAGTGAACGGCATGTCGTCAGCCACGTTTTCATTTTTATTTTAATATGCCTTTATTTTTCGTTTTTCGACGTTTTTCAACCTGCATCAGACAACATGCATTTAAGCAATGCATGCAAGCATTTTCTCGCTCTTTAATTAACTACTAATTCTTTAATAAAAATTATCACGCACAACCTGTTGCCGCGAAAGAGGAAAATAGTAACAGACAAACATACAAACACACATGCAAACCCTTACCCCAAATGCATATACCGCCTCCGTTCCGTTCCATCCATCGTGGGTTGTAACGATACGCTGCAGTCTCAGTAAACATCAACACGATACGATGTCCGCAAAAAAATACTTCGTGGTCACCCTAGGTGATCTACATACTAATTTAAATCTCAAATTGCATCGTAAGTACTGCAGTGATTGGTTCCAAATAAAGCTAGATCCTCAGTGACGGAAATTTTTATTACTATAAACTGCTTTACAACTTAAGTAACGCAAAATTCACGTAACGTAACGGTATTAATTGTGGGCCACACAGTCTGATGGGTCGAAATATTGTTTTTGCTTTTTCTATTGATGTGTTGTTTCGCGAACGGATTTAAAGTGTTATATGCTGTCACTTATCAAACGTAACGCTGCTAGACTGCTTTATTTGACTCCAAAGGGTTTAGTTGTAGATATTTTGACAAATGAAAACTGGCACATACGGTTCCGTGTGTGCCACGTTTAAACAACGATTTTATGAGTTCTGTTCTGTTTTGTATGGTTTTCGAATGTTAAATCTTATTTATTTTTGCGTCACTGAGCATCTATGGAGTGAAACTGCACTTTCGTTAGCTAGTTTTTGTTATTTCCAGCATCCATGATCTTCAGTGTCATTTCGTGAGGACCATGTTCAAACGTCAATAATTCATAAATTCTAGCGTTACGTTTGTTCTGAATACCAAAATAAGAAATTGTTTATCCGTCACTGAAGGATTTATAAGCTCACAAGCCTGAAGGAGTAAGGCACACACGAGATGACGATCATAATCTTGACACCCTTCTAATTATTGACACAAGCACCAAAAACAATAAATATTAAGATTTCCGTCTATGCTTACCATATAATTTAAAGAATCTGAACGCATCTTTATTTTATTTTCTACACTGGCAATACAATATCAAGCACAATTCTCAAAATGGCGGATCTCAGAAACATTCGTTCGATGTGAGGGCGTATTGTGTGTTGAAAAACAGGTAATAACAAACGATTTCACAACAGGTTGGTACCCTTTAATTAAGCTTTTTGATAAATATGATATAGGTAACGAAGTGACATTTAGTTTTCCCTGAATAATTGTAAATTTCTTTAATAGTTAATAGCATTAAATTTGCCTTTTGTAACATATTTGAGTAGATTTAGTTGGTGTCAATAATTGGCAAATTTTAACATCGAATCCCTAATCTTGACACCCCGTGTCAATAATTGAAATGACGTATAAATAATTTACTTTTATTGTTATTTTGCTGTTACATTGTTTTTCCATCAAGAAAAAAGAATTTATAGAACTGATTAAAATCAAATGACGTTTTCCAAATAATAACACGGTGTCAATAACCGTTTTTCTAATTATTGACACCATGACAATAATTGGTTTTTGGGGTGTTAATAACTGGATTTAATATAAGTATATTATTATAAATCCTAGTACAAATAAAAAAGTGAAGTATGTGTCTGTTTGTGTAAATAGATTTTTTTATATTACCCTCAACATTCTTTTTTTCTAGATTATTCATGTTACAATGGGTTTTAGCGTCGTGTGTTACACTCTACTTTTCACTACGAAGGCGAGAAAATAAAATACAATATTAAATACCTAGTTTATACTTACGTAAACGAATCCACTCATTTTTCTATCCTCCACTCATAAACTTTTCATACAGTATTTAAATAAATGATTTGTGCTTGACGGCAAATATGGGAAAAACAAACATAAAAGAAACCCCGAAAAGTAAAAAAAAAAACATGCAAGGCATAGTCAAAAGGAAGCAATATAGCTCTGAAACATTAAAAAAGGCTCTTGATGAAATAAAAAAAGGAAAAAATAAGAAGTCAGTTTCTAAATCATTTCAAATTCCAAGAAGCACCTTAATCTTCCATTTAAATAATCCCGGGAACAAAGAACGACCTGGTCCAGCGACTGTACTTTCTTCTTCTGAAGACCATAGTGGCGTGGATAAAATTAAATAGCAACAATATATTTTATCTGCTATTATGGAATTCCTACAATAAATACCTAGCACGACTAAATCCGGGTTTTAACGATGTTCGTTTAAGGGGTGTCAATAACTAGGTTCTTTAGTGTCAAGATTAGGCAGATCTATGTCAATAATTGGTGTTTTGGTGTTGTTTCACAAAACATTAAAATTGAAGTAGAAAATATTATTTTCTAGGTAATTTCTTCATTCAATATTGATTAACGATAGTTTATAAATTATTTAATTACAAAATCAGTAATTTTTTTCAAAATTATTCATGACAAAAGCACCAACATATGGGTAACTTCCCTTAAAGTGTCAATAATTGGGTGGTTCACCCTATGTACATACTTTCGTGCTTTAATATTGTCAAATTCTGTACCACATTGTTTGTTAATTTTAAAAGTTTCTCTCATTTTGTTACTGAAAATAAATTTCGAATATAATGAAAATATTTTTAATCTAGGTAGTAGTAGTAGTACATTATTTAAAATTATGTGTTTAAAACGTGTTTGCATTTATGAGCTGTGAGATCACACGTCTAGCAATTGGACTAAGAGCTAGCCCCGGAAATAGGTGAACAATTTATAGAGGAGCGACGAAATCCCTCTTATTAGTTTGCCATACTGTCATTATTAACAGATCCGGGCACCTTGCAGATTTTCAGTGGTGGGGGTGGGGGTGGGAGTGGTTGAGCAACAAAGGGGCTAAAAAGCGATTGAAGATATACAATTTACAGAGCTCTGGATTTGGTGTGGTATAATAGCAAGCTAATCATGTATCTAAATCGAATATAACATTGACAGAAATCCAGAGCTCTGGAAATTGTATACCTTCAATCGCTTTTCAGTCCCTTTGTTGCTCAACCACTCCCACCCCCACCACTGAAAATCTGCGAGGTGCCCGGATCTGTTAATAATGATAGTATGGCCACATTCAACTGTGGTATGGCTAACTAACTAGAGGGATTTCGTCGCTCTGTAAATTGTCCACCTATTTACGGGGCTAGCTATTAGTATAAATGGAGTGGTCTTCACAATCGTACAGGGTTCCTACCGGCTAACTTACATGGCTATCGTAATCGCTTTCATTTGACAGATGGATGTGATACATTGCTACTTTTCTATGGTGAGTTTTTATTTATGCCAAATAGAAGTAGCAATGTGTCACATCCATCTGTCAAATGAAAGCGATTACGATAGCCATGTAAGTTAGCCGGTACGGCTCCAGGGTACGTACAGGTTTATGATGAACCAGAAAATACAAAAAAAAACTTGACTACTTACCTAAGCCAGGGGGCCTACTCAAATGGCAAACGTTATAAGCGTTTCTATATTCTACATGTTTCTTCGACTCGGCGAAAGCGATATTATTTTGGTACCCAACCCGTCTCTGCATTCAATCTTCAAACGCTTGTATCACAGAGTAACTAGAGAGAAAGTAACTCAAAGAGTCCACTAGCGCCTTTGGAAATCGATGCGGAACTACTGACATGAAATTTTAATAGCTGAAAATGTAATTTTTTGTTTCTTATTATATATTTATTTTACTTTTTTGTAATATCTTTATTTATAACAAAATAGAAAATATTAATGAAAAAGAACAAATCAAAACAAAAAAATACAAAACAACTATGATTTGGCTCGGTATTCGTACAACGGTATAAATGTTGTAGCACGGTAAATATCTATTAATATTGTAACTAGGGTTGCCACCTTTTTTGAACTAATAAAGTATATTGATTGCTAAAGCTAGTAAAAAGTACGTTGTATGTTGTATGGAAATAAAGTAATATTTATTTTTACCTTTAAAACATACTTTTTATTACTTTTGGCAATATTTAAGCAAATCTTGTGAAATAAAGTATTTTCACGTACCTACTTTATTTTCCTCATAAAGTAGAGAGTACAATAACCCCGAAATAAAGTACAGGTGGCAACCTTAAATTGAGACCTTTTTGTCGCACGATACACCCGGCTACAGTATTTTAATTTCAGCTAAGTACCTACTTTCGTATCTTTCTAGTTTTGTAATTGCGTATAACCTGCGTAATATTTTAGAATCCATAATATTATAGCGAAAATGAAATAGGTAGGTAGGTACCTAGGTTAACAAAACTAACAGTAAAAACAAAAAACTGAAAAAGCTAAATACCTATATATTAAAGAGAGAAACAAATTATTTTCAAATCCTTCGAGCCGTACTTAGTAGGCAATACCTATAGCAGGCTAGGCCCACTCCGCGCTTTAGGTACGACGCTACAAGTAGCCAGCGGGTCCGTCCGGACGGACTAATTTCAGAGGCTGCCGCGTGCCGGCTGGGTCGCACGTTAGCAGTTCGATTTCGATAGTCACTCAATAATAATATAATTATAACCAAAATGAAGGCATATCACATCGTAATGGGCTGCCTTAATACTAATAAAAAGGATCCGAACCTCACGTGTTTTTCTCACTTCCAAAAGTTCCAAACGACATCGAAACGTATTAGTATTTAGTATCCATTTATTCTTAGGTAGGTACTTACTTGTCTTATTTGTTAAACAATATTCACCCGATTATTTACTGAAATAATAATTTATAGATTAGGTAGGTACACTTACCTACTTTCGAAATAAAGTTAATTATGAATACAATTTCATTTCGTATGAAAGCAAATTGACTCAAAGTCAGCGTTGACTGTACTTATCCTAGGTAATTTTGAAACATATTTAAGTACCTTCACATTATTTCACAACCTCATAACTTGTAATAAATTAACTACCTGTTATTTAATTATTATATAAAAGAAGAAAGTGAAACCCTGAATTCGTTAGAGGAAATAAGAGGTACGCGATAGAAAGAGAGGCAACTTCTAGGTGAATATAACTGTAGCCAAGGGAGTGGTGTGCAACCTGAATTGCACTTTATTGTGTATGGAATAGAGTCGCTATTTAAATAATTGACTTTGCGGAGTGGATCTTCTGTACTTGTACTATTATGTATTCTGTGCCTATAGTAAAAAAAAATATTTTAATAAAAGTATACTAAATCTTATTTTTTGGACTCCGGGTATTTAAACATGACATCTCTGCCTGTCTAGCATGACCGATTTATATCGCGTGATGTAGCGTTTTATCACGTTGAACTGTCAAAAAGACAAAGAAATTTGACAGTTGAGTGTCGATAAAATGCTATATCACGCGATATAAATCGGTCATGCTAGGCAGGCTGGAGTAATAAAATAATAAATATAATACAAACAGCACAATCTGCAATTTACCATAGTAAGTAAGTACTTGTATTTCAATCAATAATTAGTTCGTAGGTATATTACGTTCGTCACTGCGTCGCATTCGCGACTGTTCGTGTACCGAGTATTGTTGAAATTGGAATACTGATAGATACAGTCAGTGGCACGAATCATGAAATTGAGTGGGGATTGCGGGGAACGCGTATTCTGGGTATGCGTTGCGGTGAGAGGGGCGCAGGCGGCGGGAGAGGGGCACGCACTATTGGTCGCTCACAAGAGCACATGCGCAAACTTATCCCCACTCCGTCGAAAAATATTCATGATTCGTGCCACTGACTGTACCATTACCTTGGTAGTAATGTCATGTAAATAAACAGAGGTGGTGGTAATCCGCTACGCTACTGGACTGGGTCATTAATTCGGGTGTCGAATTTTATCATTATTATTGCAATTCGCACCATGACCAAACTCAAAAACGATTTTCATTTTCATATTTTTAATATAATAATTAATTTAATATAGTTTTTTGGCAAACTTGAAGACTTTGTTGTGAAAGTTGATGCTTAAGATTCAGAGATGACGCTACTTTTGTTTCGACCGTTTACGTTGTTCCAAGTGTGCCCCTCTGTATTATACTGTATGATCTGTGTTTAACGTTACGCTAGCTCCGACAGAAAGAAATGGTACTCAAATGGCTATTTTGACATGTAGATTTGCCGACGATAGCCAGCAATCGTACTAAATCGAAGCGAACGCCCATACCCTGTAGAAAGAAACAAATAGTCGTACGACACGTGTCTTATTTTCAATTTTGAAAAGGGTTTTTGTGTTTCCTGTGATTCCTGCCAATAAAACTAATGGAGAAGATAAATCATAATAGTGATCTGTGTAAGAAGCACTGAAGCAGGCCACTTAAGGCGTGGGGCCTCGGAATTAAAATCCCTAATCATCAGTAAGTACTTAGAATTAATTGATAAATTATGCAGTAGGTATTTTGAAGAGTATTCTTCTTTACAAAAGCCTGAAGGCATTGGCGTATCTAAAGATTATTTCCAGTGGGGCAGGGCCTCTAGTTCTGGGGCAAAGCCTAGGGTCACAGAATATATAATAGTACTAACGTCTAGGGTGCTTGACTAGAGCCGTGTTGGAGTTTTGAAAGGCAATAGAAAAGTATTATAGCTGGTATTTTTCTGGGGTGGGTATCAGGCTGGTCTGGGGTGGGCACGGCCCACCCCCTTCCTGCCAATGCCTGAAGGTTGTCATTTCGTAAGTATAAATTAGTTCCAGTTACTCGTAGGTACAATACCTAATTATGTAAAATCTTTTTTCATTAGTTTCCCTTTCTTTAGTCGGTAATCACAATAAAATATGATTCCCTTATAATTAACATTTATCTTTCATGTAGCATGGAAATGAAGTATTAGTTGAGCTATGTAATGATTTCAAATTTTCAATTAAGTACTTTTTATTGTTTCAGGTTGTGATAATTTCTTCTTGAATTTTCGTTCAAAATAAAATTTGCACTACCTATATTATAAGAAGATAAGGAAGAAGTGTAAAGTGAAATTATAGTGATGATTTCTGAAACTGTGGCAAGCTAATGGGCTGTGTAATAAGTGAGCGAAGCTTTGTACTAATGTATTTTATCACAAATACAACACAGAGAAAGCATTGATAATTTGATACAATGGCAAACAAAATAGTGTATAAAACATAAGAAAAATATGTCATAAGTCAAAGACTTCTATGTTGTACCTATACCTATTACACATGTATAAAAAAGGAACAACAATTAAAAAATAATAAATTAAAAGTAAAAGCTATAAAGCATGTATCAAAAAAGAGGTCAGCTCGGCAGCTGGCCGAGTGATGGTAAGTGTTAAACTTGATATTATACATAACATATAGTTAACTTCACCACCATAGACTATAGCCTGACATGCTATAATTCAGTGCGGGTTGGCTTGGTGAGTTGAGTAGTGGTCCCCCGACACATATTTGGAAGTTAAATGCAGACAAACAGACATAAGGCTTCAATAACACATAATCTTTATGTTTAAGTTGCATCGGGGCTATGGTTTCCAGATCTAATAATGAGATTTCCTGACTTTTTCCCTGACTTTTCAGGAAATTTCTTGTAAATCTACATCTACATTCTTAATTTAGTTGACATTTAATAATCTTTTCACACCAAGTGATTTACAAATTATGTGTTTTCATTAAGTTTTTACTGCTACAGTTATCAGTACATCCCTGACAACTACAGTTTTTATCCCTGTTTTCCTGATAGATGACTTAAATTCCTGACATGTCAGGAATGTTACTTGGTAATTAATATTCGCTAATTCTAATTCACTAATAATAATCACATAGTCATAAATTTACCTCTTTAATGAGTGAAAAAATAAAAATAGAATAAAAATAGTTTTAGGTAATTGTTTTAATATAATGTTAACTTAAATAAATAAATACCTACTTTTTTTACAGGTGACACTTAGAAGAAGGCCTGTTTGTAAGATATACTAGTTACAATAAGCCAAGCAAGACTGATTCAACTACTGATACAAGATGGTATCTAACAAAATCATGGGCCTCAGTACTTTGTCTGCGTGAAAAACTTTTTTTGCTATCCCTTGGGAACTTTGTTAAGGATGAAAGGACCCTATGTCCTTCTCTGTACCCCTGACAACATGTACCTATGTAAAATTTCATGATGATTGTAACAATTGTTTGTTACACCTCTAAACAAACAAACGGACTTTCTCATTTATAATATTATTAGTAAGGATGTGGTTGCTTTGTTATTATTATTTTTTTACTTTTAAGTTCAAAAAGTAAATGTTTACTTTGATTTAAATTTAAATTTGTTTTAATCTAACACCTTGTAACTACCCTATTATTTTGATAATGCAAAACAACAACATATTGTTGAATTTTTTTTTGTTTTGTAGATGTGACAGATAGTACACAAAATGAAAGGTTAGAGGTAGGTAGTCAATATTTTATTTTATAATTATATCTAAACCAATACATTTAGGTATATGATTTTAAAGCACAAAGTACAGTACAGCCAGAACTTTTCCATCATGCTCCTTTTTATTTTATTATTACAGTACCTAAAGTTTCATAATCTTGTTTGTCGCTTGGAGCAAAATATTCATTAGGTACTATAATTTTGTTCAATAGCTTCAGCGTTTGTTCCTGTGCACCATCGGGCACGTTCGGTGTCCAAGGGTTAGTTTTTCCAACATCTTTTCTAGCCAATTTAAAAGGTACTTGTGTATTATATTCTGCAATGTCAATATACGTATTGAATTGTATGTATCTGAAATTCAATAAGATTGGGTTAATAACAATTTAGGTAAATAAAAGACTTATTAAAAACCATAGCGGTATTTTGATCTAATAAGTAGTCAGTATATAATGTTACGGCTAATACCCGAAGTACCCGAATAGCTGGCTAAAACTATGTGCAGCCTATGTGTAGTTTGGGGTATGAAGAAAGTTATTTGTATTATCTGTTAAAAAAAATCATGATCATCATATCAGCCGCACGACACCCACTGCTGGGTATAGATAGGCCTATCGGCTACACCTAGTTTTAGCCGCACTTCGGGTATTAGCTGTAACATTATAATTATATACTTATTATTTACCAGCATTCTTGATCACTTTTTTGTTTGTTTCATCCTTTGGTCAGAAAAGAGAGTCATGTTTTCTTGCCAATTATATTCCGTAAGTATTGTAGGTATCTTGAACTGAAATAAATGTAAGTTATGATTGATAAGTCCATACGATAAGTCTTAAGTGTGGTATTTTGATGTAAGTAATATAAAGTTCTTACTTACTTACTAAGTAAATATATCTTATTTATTATTATAGGTATCCATGGCATATGATTGCTGATTATTATAAAGAAAATTAGGTAGGTACTATACTATTCTAATTAATTAGTTTAGTAATAAACACATTAAATTTTTTACACAACACAGAGGAAATAATCACCACGTAGTAAGCAAACAATTGACATTAGGTGCATTCCAACAGAATAATCGCTGAGTCATTGATCCATCGAGATAAATATACAAGAGAAGCAAACCTCACTTCCACGCGCCACAAAAAGCGTGTAACTTTTTAACAGTGTAGGACGGAGCTTTGAAACCACTAAACATTTTTAAGTAAACATATATCTGACTCACTCACACACGTCCCAAAAACAATACCGTCGCCAAGATTAGACAAATACCACAACAAAATTAGACAAAGACCGCGATATCAACATGCATTTTTTTTTTAGAAAATTGTGTTGCCTCCTATGTGAAATTTTACCCCAAAATAATCAATGAAAACAAGAAAAATTTGGCTATAGAATGAAAGTATTTTATAACAAAAGCTATATGACGGCCAACTTTTTGTTTGTGGTCCGATTTAGGGTTGGGTAAATTTCACGAAAAATTTCAGTCTGTAAAATATTTAGAATAAATTTCATTTTGGTTTGAAATATTTCATTTTAGAGTGAAATTTATTTTTAAGTTTAATCTGACCTAAATTGAACAAAATAACATGAATTTTGTCATTATTAAACAATAAACAAATAAGTTGGTTTATATTACGGATAGCTTTGGCTGTTTTACAACTTTTAGTAACAAAATATTCAGTGTCCGTTTCGATTGTCGGCCACGATGGCGTAGAAGAAAAACGACTACGTCAACATTCCGAAGGAATATGTAGAAAACTAACAATTAAAGTTGCAATATTCAAAAAGTTGTAAAGGTTTAACCGTGGCCGCGCGATCGTAAGTGGAGAACCGCGCGGCCACGCAGTTCTCTTAAATGGAGCTTAGTAGGGGTCCCATTCTTTTTGTTAATCGTTGATACGATTTGGTAGAAAATTTTTGAAAGTCTAAAAAGCCCTAATGTTTGGATTTCACTACCTACATACCGCGCCATAGTCCGCGCGCTCGAAACGTGGAGAGCCGCGCGTTCACGCAGTTCTCTTAAACGGAGCTTAGTAGGGGTCCCATTCTTTTTGCTAATCGCTGATACGATTTCGTAGAAAAATGTAGAAAGTACCTATAAAAGGCCCTAATGTTTGGATTTCACGACCTACGGACCTACATACCGCGCCATAGTCCGCGCGCTCGAAATGTGGGGAGCTGCGCGGTCACGCAGTTCTCTTAAACGGAGCTTAGTAGGGGTCCCATTATTTTTGCTAATCGCTGATACAATTTTGTAGAAAAATTTCGAAAGTATAAAAAAGCCCTAATGTTTGGACTTCATGATTACATAGCTTAAATGCTATGGCCGCGCGGTCGAAACGTGGAGAACCGCGCGGCCACGTAGTTCTCTCAAACGGAGCTGAATAGAGGTCTTTTTTTGACGAAAAACTTGCGCACGAAGGGTTCCTTACCAAAAAACGGCAAAAAGCACGTTTGTTGTATGGGAGCCCTACTTAAATATTGATTTTATTCTGTTTTTTAGTATTTGTTTTTATAGCGGCAACAGAAATACATCATCTGTGAAAATTTCAACTGTCTAGCTATCACGGTTTATGAGATACAGCCAGAGGGCCTAGTACGAGTTGTGTTTCTCACCTCACTTTGCGAATAGTATCGAGTGAAAGAGAGGAAATCATGCGAGTGAGTGAACGAGTGAAAGAGAGAAAACGATAGTTAACTATTCGCAAAGTGAAGTGAGAACAAAAAACCAACTCATACTAGGCCCTCTGGTGACAGACAGAGAGACGAACAGCGGAGTCTTAGTAATAGGGCCCCATTTTTACCTTTGGGTACGGAACCCCTTAAAATGAAGACAGTATAAAAATAAAGCCCTAAGGTTTGGACTTCACGACCTTCAAAATTTAAAAGCAATGGCAACGTGGTCGTAAATTGCAAAAATTAGGGCTTTATTTATACTGACTAAATTATCTACGAAATCTATATCTACCAAAAAAATTATCAACGTATTTTCGAACCTGCTCACAAAATTTCACGAGAAACGGTTGAGAAATGCAACCAGTAGAGGAGAACAAACAGCACCGGTAAGCCAGACTGAAATATGTTTCTTTTACATATCTCTGCCATTTTGAAAAAAATCAAACAACTGTCTCAAAAAATTTGTGTTATATAATTTTTGAATCTGCTCACAAAATTTCACGAGAATCAGTTGAGAAATGCGACCAGGGGGCCGTATTATGACCTCTTATTTCCAGGCAGTTTTCTGACTGGCTATCAATCTATTTCTTTTATTTGCTATGCGACGAGAAAGAGATGTCACTACAGCAATTTATAAACCTGGCAGGATTTAAGAGCTTGTAATACGGCCTCTGTAGAGGAGAACAAACAGCGCCGGAAAGCCGGACTAAAATGTTTCTTTTACATAATTATCTCCGCATTTTGAAAACTTAAAAAAAAATTGGTTCAACAAAAAAGATCTATAAAATTTTCAAACCTTCACACAAAACTTTACGAGAATCGGTTAAGAAATCTGACCTATAGAGGAGAACAAACATTGCCAGAAAGCCGGACTGAAATGTGTTTTTTTACATATCTCTGCCATTTTGACTAATTACGAAAAACTGGCTTAATAAATTTCTGTATAATTTTTGAATTCGCTCACAAAATTTCACGTGAATCGCTTGAGAAATGCGACTTGTAGAGGAGAACAAACGGACAGCCGGAAGGACATACGAAAGAATTTTTGCCCAAGCTGAAGTAGAGACGCATCTTTCGCGCTTTGCGTTCGCTCGTTCAGTTATCTAAGTCTTTAAAGTTTCATTTAATACGAAGTAATTCAGAAAATGAGGAATTTCTAGTACTGGAAATAAATTTCACTCAAAAGTGAAATATTTCAACCCGTTTTGAAAGATTTCATAAATTTCATATAAATTTAATTTTCATTTCATTGAAATTTTCACTGGACCCATCCCTAGTCCGATTTCGATGAAACTCGGTTCTTAGTACTATTTTGACATGAAAACAGTAAAGCTATGTTGAAAATATAAAAATTTCAAGATGGCGGCCAACTTTTTTTGTTTGAGGGCCGATTAAGGTAAAATTCGGTATTTGTTACTATCTTAACACGAAAATGTTGAAATATTAAAAAATCCAAGATAGCGGCTAACTTTCATGTTTGGGGGCCGATTTCAATGAAACTCGGTTTTTGGGTACTATTTTGACACGAAAATAACAACGCAATGTTGAAAATATTAAAATATCCAAGATGACGGCTAACTTTTATGTTTGAGGGCCGATTTCAGATTTAGAGGGGTAAATTGGGGGGGAGGGGAAAAACTACCATCCAATGGCGCTCCCACTCCGCGGAAGTACAAAGTTATACAGATATATGCATTTAGAATTTCAACTAACAACTTCAATCGTGATTATCTCGGAAACTATGAACTTCCACTGGGGAGGAGTTAGACAGGGGAGGTCACTTTCAACCCCCCTTCCTCCCCCCCAGACCACAACCCTAAATTCCATGGCCCATATTCTAAAGTTTACCCTGTCTTCTTTTTAATCAGTAAAATAATATATTAGTTTTGAACGAATTAATGATTATGAGGGATAGGGGGGGTAAGGTGGGGGATAAGCTACCCTCCAGTGGCACTCCCTCTCCGTGGAAGTGTGTGTACTGTGGTAAGCTTTAATGAAATTTCAAATGCGTATATCCAATAACTATGCATTTCCGCAGAGTGAGAGTGCCACTGGAGGGTATCTTTTTCCCCCCTTACCCGCTATCCCCACATATCCTTAAATTCATGTAAAGCTATTTCTAAAATGTTAACTGATCAAAATAAGAAGGTTAACTTTGGAATATGAGCCATGGAATTTGGGGTTGTGGTTTGGGGGGTAGGAAGGGGGGATGAAAGAAACCTCCTCTGTCCAACTCCTTCCCAGTGGAAGTTCATAGTTTCCGAGATATTTACGATTGAAGTTGTTAGTTGATATTCCAAATGCATATATCTCTATAACTATGTACTTTCGCAGAGTGGGAACGCCACTGGAGGGTAGTTTCCCCCCCCCCCCCCCACTTTACCCCTCTACCCCCCATAATCATTAATTCATGCAAAACTAATATATTTTTACAGATCAAAAGAAGACAGAGTAAACTTTAGAATATGGGCCATGGAATTTCGGGTTGTGGTTTGGGGGGAAGGGGGGATGAAAGTGACCTCCCCTGTCCAACTCCTCCCCAGCGGAAGTTTATAGTTTCCGAGATAATCACGACTGAACTTGTTAGTTGAAATTTCAAATGCATAATATAAATCTCTATAACTATGTACTTCCGCGGAGTGGGAGCGCCACTGAAGCATAGTTTCTCCCTCCCACTTTACCCCCCTACCCCCCATAATCATTAATTCATGCAAAACTAATATATTTTTTTACTGATCAAAATAAGACAGGGTAAACTTTAGAATTTGACCCATGAAATTTGGGGTTGTCGTATGAAATAGGCCCCTGACACAGAATAATGATACTACCAGTATTCTAACTTAGTACTAACGGCCGAAATGCGAGCCACACCTATGCGCCTCGAGTTCGGGCTGCTCTCGGGCTGGTACAGTCGCGAATGCGCCGCAGTGACGAACGAACGGTGGTTTCGTATTTTGTGATCACGATGGCGAATTGCAACTATGGAGTATATTGTGCTGTTTAAAATAAACCATAAGAGTTTAAATAAACCAAACGGTAAAAAGAATGATAATGTGTTACATTATTAACGTCAGACGAGTATCTATAGCATCTGCGTCATCATAATTAAATCTAGTTCAAAGTCAATGATGCACAATGATTTACAATTATAGTTTGTTTGTTTGTTACGTCTTCACGTCTTAACTACTGAGCCGATCATCATGAAATTTTGCATACACGTTGTCAAGGGTACAGAAAAGAATATAGGGTACTTTTCATCCCGAAAAAAGAGTTGTTCCCGAGGGATAGCAAAAAAACTAACCACGCAGACGAAGTCGCGGGCGGCCGCTAGTCCTTACTAATATAATAAATGCCAAAGTCCGCTTGTTTGTTTGTTACGCCTTCACGTCTTAACTACTGAACCGATCATCATGAAATTTTGCATTACATGTTGTCAGGGGTCCAGAGAAGGACATAGGGTACATCATTTCATCCCGAAAAAAAGTACTTTTCCCGAGGTAAAGCAAAAAAACTTTCCACGCAGACGAAGTCGCGGGCAGCCGCTAGTGTTTTATACAATTCATGAATTAAAAACTAAAAATAAATTAACAATAAGAAAAACGTTTCTAGAAAATTTCAGATTTCATATACCTACAATATCAAAAAAGGTTAGAACTTTCTTTGGGGGAAAATAAAATTATAAAACAATTTTTAAGCGTAAGTCACCGGTGATCTACGCGGCGGCTTAAGTGTTAATAATTACAGATCACTTTTTGTATTTGCTTATTACCAAAATATCAAACCATATTATAAATTGTATATGACAAAATATAATTTAAAAGCAAAATGATAACCTTTTGAATTATTAGGCAACCTAACACGCTATCATCTTTATTTCTAAAATATAACATACAATCACGAAATTAGAGACAAATTCAAGTAGGTGAAGATAGGTACTGTTAACTTTATTTCATCTACCTACTTGAGTTTGTTTCTAGTTTTGTACATAGATGCAGGCAGCCCTATCGTATGTTGACGTACCGCGCGGCTCAAGTTACGTATTTCAAGGACAGGCTCGAGTTAGAATACTGGTAGTATCATTATTCTGTGCCCCTGATTAAATACTGATGGATCACCCAGTGCTCTGTGGCACAAAGAATTTGTGTCTGTGGGACACAATACCAAGCAACGCGCGGCAAAAAGGTTCCTTTGCTTTCAATTTGACTTAAATTCTAGTTTAAAATGCCGGGTATTTTTTTTCTATGATTTAAAAAGTTATTGTAAAAATAGCACAAATGTGATTATAAACGAAAACATAATTTACCAAAACATTTCTTTTATGATATAACAGAAGTGTATGTAACATCAGAGGTAGCGGAGTACACCTATCCATTAATCACTAATTCTCCCCAAAAATGGGAAAACTAAAACGATGTTTTTAGCGGTAGCACTGAACCTAAATTATGGTATGATTTATTTTATTTCTTTTTTTGCGTTTTTAACGTTAATAGTAATACAAAAATAATAAATTATCGCGTAAAAAGTAATTCTCTTTGATGTGATAAGTTTTTTTTGACCTCGAAGCGCACTCTTTCACTACGCATTTTGAAGAGCTGTTTCTCTGTAGGCCTCCCACTGAGGACTGGCTTGACATAATCTTTACATATGTCAGCTGACATATCCGAAGTGTCCTCAACTTGGCGCGGTAAGTGCTTCTCTTGTATATTTATCTCAATGCATTGATCACCATAAAGTACATTTTAACCATGGAAAGAAATGGCAGTATAATATGATCGTCATCTCGTATGTGCAGTACATTAATGCGTGCTGAAAAAATCAGGGGCTGAAAATAACTAGGACGAATTTTATTTTTTCCATGCTAGTCGATTCTGAAAAATGATCGATGACTCAGCGAATAGTCTGTTAGAATGCACCCAAAGTAATGAGACGAGACTATCGGTGTTTTAGTTCTATGTATTCTGTGTTTGTAGAATGGAACAAGCGTTTGTGATGTTAATGTACTTTTGAGTACCAAATTAGTGTCGATATCGTTTAAGCGTAGGATTTTGTATAGAGAAACGCTTAGAAATATTTTTATGCAATATGATTTGACTTGATTTTGGATTACTTATGGTTTTAAATTAACAATAATGCAATGTTATGTGTGTAAAACAGTCGCAGGCATCCGATGGACGACTATTTGTTTAATTTAAGGTAAGATTATAGTTTTATTTGATCAAATAGAAACATTGTACATTTGAGTACGAATCAACAAATTCGTTACGCTTGATCACGTGACATATGTCAATCCCATACATTGTCTTTCTATTCTACTAGCGTTAATTGTAGTAAGTGGCCATTTGAGTAGGCCCCGGGTTCCAAACTTTTACCCAACCGTATGCTAAAATATTTACTTAGCCCTGCCTTCCCGACAACGATCAATTATTATGTAAATATAAGTAGATGCGTTTATTTTTTTTCAATACAGTTGCTCAAAAATGTAAGTTTACGATGACAGTCGAGCGTGCGGTAAGTTGATTTTATCGCACGCCGTGCGTTTTTGTTTACAGATTAGTACAGCTTGCGGATAGTTGATTTTACCGCACGCCGGCGCCGTGTGTTTTTGCTTACGAACGTTTTTTTTTAATTTCTACTAGCTTCCGCCCGCGACTTCATCCACGTAGACAGTAGAAACATATAGCAACCAGTTTAAAATGACCCCTTCAGTGTATGAAAGCTAGTACTACGGAGAGTTCAAGCTGTTTCCCTGGTTCCACCCACCTGAATTAGATGAAACATAGCTTAGATTTTAAGTTGGACCTCAATCTACTAAATTGTGAAAAATCCATCAAATTCGTTTAGCGGTTTTTGCGTAATTCGCGCACAAATATTTAGAATTTACAGTTTTATTATATGTATAGATTACAGTTTCAGTAGTACCTATAATGTTTTCTCGCAAATGTATTGAAAAACGTAGTATGGCACACGGTTGTTAAGGTTTTTTAAAACTCCTTACCAACCTTGTATCATAAACTACTAATTCAAGTTCAAGTAGATTATCAACAATTAGTTTTATTTTAGTTCATATTTTAAGCACACTGTACTTAAGTTCTTATTAATGTTACTGAATTATTAATGGGTTATGGTGACAATAAAGATATTTATTATTAATCAAACACAAGAGGTACTTATACTTACACTACGCATCGGTGGCACTGCTCTGTAAGAAAATATGTTTTGGGGGGGCGCCGGCGCCGGGCGGCGCGCTGACCTAAGTGGACAATATGAGGTTTCATAGGTATGATAGTGCGTTATCACCCCACTATACATATACTGAATTCCGAATCGGAATGATTTCATTCATGCGCTATTTTTCCGTTCGGAATTTTCATAGATTCTCGATATTCCTTTTCGGAATTCCGAATCTGATACCGTCTGTACAAGTTAAGTACTTACGTTGATTTAAAAATATAAATAAAGCGGGTCTGTTAATAAACCCTGAAATGAAATGTTGTATTTTACATTCAAAAAGACTTTGATATCGTTCAGTTTTTTCTAATTCAGAGCGTAGACGCTTTATGGTTCTCTCTTGTTTTTGTCAGCTAAAAGTAGCTGATACGTAGGTTTATAGGTATTCCAATTTCTAGGAAAAAGGGATCCGTTACGTTCTATGGACAAATGGTCCAGATATGGACAGACGTTAGGTTCAGTGTCACAGATTAAGGAAATTGTGAGATGAATTTCAATGAAATTATGTATCGAAGCTCATTATCTCTCTAACCGCTGCAGGAATGCAACCAAACGATTAAAGTTCGACTTTCAGCGATGACGTACCGAAAGTTAAAATTAATAATTCATCGTCTGGACCAGTTACGGAATTTCCCAATAGTTTAGCGAACCTTGAGGTTATTAAACCGGTTCATTAAAATCGTTACAGCTATATTTGGGATTAGCTTCGTTAAGCAATTTCCGAGGAAGAAGCAACGATTTTTATAAAAGCATGATTTCAGCCGCATGTGGCTTTATGTTCATTTTAATGAAGAAACACGCATTGTTCTTAAAATAAGTAACAATTCGAATCTTATTGTTTTGTCCATTATGAAATAAATTGATTTCTTGTCAGGAGGCCCTAAAGATACGGTTTGCAGTTCAGTTCGAAAACGCCTTATGGCGAGATAGCAAAGAGAAAAACTTCCACATGATTGTCAAGTGCAATGTCAACTTGAATACCTAATTTTGTATCAATCTCAAACTGTAGAATATTTAAGAGGTGTTTTCGAAATTAAAATATGTCCAGCCAAAAGAATTGAAACGTGTTTCTAGTTCAATCCGTGACTGGATAAAGATATAAGGAAATAGATTATCTTCATTTCAAATCCGTAGGATCTTTCAGTGTCCTATGACATTACATCAAAGAGTAATAATTTCATTTTTATAAATGTGTCTAGACACACTATGCCGAAGTTACGCGACCGAAGATGGCCTAATTACGCCTGAATTTGTTTATAAATAGTTAGCAATATATCTGTCGAAAATTAAGTAGCGTTTTTTTTTTCATAGTAAAAGCGTTGTCGCCTATTTTCGGTCGCTTAACTTCGGCATAGTGTGTGTGTTTAGACCATAGAAATAGAATGTCAAAGAACAACAATGTCAATAAACAGGTGATCCGAAAACGAATGCATACATTTTATATGAGACTAGCTTCTGCCCGCGACTTCGTCCGTGTGGATATTAGAGAAAATCCTTAAGGAACCTTCAACCAGGATCCAACCAGCCATTTTTACGCGATTAGGCGGGTCTCCACCAAGCGCGGTGCCTCGCGAGGCAAAACATTTGCCGCGTGTGGCGGACCTCGCACGAGGCTTTCCGTTCCCGTTCCCGTTCCCGTTCCCGTTCCCGTTCCCGTTCCCGTTCCCGTTCCCGTTCCCGTTCCCGTTCCCGTTCCCGTTCCCGTTCCCGTTCCCGTTCCCGTTCCCGTTCCCGTTCCCGTTCCCGTTCCCGTTCCCGTTCCCGTTCCCGTTCCCGTTCCCGTTCCCGTTCCCGTTCCCGTTCCCGTTCCCGTTCCCGTTCCCGTTCCCGTTCCCGTTCCCGTTCCCGTTCCCGTTCCCGTTCCCGTTCCCGTTCCCATACAAAATTTGAACCTCATTTTCACCTTTTTAGGGGTTAAAACATGTCCACCGTGTTGGACTTCAAAATAAATCTCATTTTCGCAATCCCATAAAACCTCGAAAACGACATCCATATCGATTTTTATGTTTACTCACCCCATTTAGCCCCTAAGGGGTTGATTTTCAAAATCACAAATATATGTTTGCCTATTTAGTTTTAGACATGCTCCTACGAAGTTGAAAGTTGTAATGTCTATTTTATATTATTTTTCCATACAAAATTTGAACCCCATTTTCACCCCTTTAGGGCTAAAATCATTTCCACCGTGTTGGACTTCAAAATAAATGTAATTTTTGCAATCGTCATCCCAGAAAACCCCGATAACGATATCCATATCTATTTTTAGGTTTTCTATCCCTTTTCATCCCCAGTTCATCCCCATAGGGGTTGAAATAATAACAAAAACAATATACGTTGCGTTAGATTTTCATCCATAAGCCTATTTTATAAATTTAGTGATTTTTACTTCAAAAATAAAGGATACACAACTTCATCCACCTTCTGACCCCTTCGGGGGTAGAATTTTGAAAAACGCTGAGACCCGTATTTATTTATTTTCAATCGTTAGCCTAAACACAAAGTTTGAAGATTCTAGCTTTAAAACTGAGGGACTTTCATACAAACTTTCATCCCTTATTTCATCCCCTTAGGGATGGAATTTTCAAAAATCCTTCCTTAGTGGATGCCTACACTGTATAAAGTATCTGTGTGCAAAATTTCAAGTCTCTAGGTCCAGCGGTTTGGGCTGTGCGTTGATAGATCAGTCAGTCAGTCAGTTAGTCAGTCAGTCAGTCAGTCATTCAGTCATTCAGTTTACGATTTTATATATTAAGATACGTAAAAAAATACTTAGATTCATAAAATATGACTATATATGGCAAAGGAAATTAATAAACTATGTTTTCTTCGTTGATAAACGAATAAATGTAGACAAATTTGATTTTAGAGAAATTTGTGGCAATATCTTATTTACCTGTGAAAAGTGTGATTACTTGCATGGGCGTACCCACGTTGGGGCAAGGTGGGGCGCTTGCCCCACCCTCTACCCAGACTTTAAGCTAAATATTTACAAAACTTTTTATTTATTAATTTCATTCAAATTCTAAATTACCGCGTGACATGGCCTTTGTAGTTGTTACGATTTTATTATTTTATAAACGGTTTTCTTGATAAAGCTGATCTCGTATGTGGGAACAGAGAAATGGGGCACAGAGCGAGTTGGTTGCGCTAGTTCAGGGAACGGCAAGTTGCGCCTCGATTTTTCATCGCGCTTAGACAAAATCATTATACCATCATTGATTATGATTTTGTGCAAACCGTAATCGCGGCACGGCCTAGAGCGCGTGACGCGCTTCTCATGCCCGCCAGCGCCCCGCGACTAGGCTGCACCATCATTGATTGTAATGCCGCTTGGTCCGGAGCGCGCAGCGCGCTTCGCAGTTTCGCACGCTGCGTCAAGGCTACACCATCTTTGATTGTAATGTTTTTGCCCAAACCATCATTGCCGCTCGGTCCGGAGCACGCAGCACGCTTCGCACGCTGCGTCTAGGCTACACCATTTTTGATTGTAATGATTTTGTCTAAACCATCATCGCCCCTCGGTCTGGAGTGAGCAGCGCACTTCGCACGGTGCGTCTAGGCTACACCATCTTTTATTGTAATGATTTTGTCCAAACCATCATCGCCGCTCGGTCCGGAGCACGCAGCACGCTGCGTCTAGGCTACACCATCTTTGATTGTAATGATTTTGTCTAAACCATCATCGCCGCTGGGTCTGAAGCACGCAGCGCACTTCGCACGCTGCGTCTAGGCTACACCATCTTTGATTGTAATACCTAATATTGTCTAAACCATTATCGCCGCTCGGTCCGGAGCGTGCGGCGCGCTTCGCACGGCACGTTTAGGCTACACCATACACCATTATTAATTGTAATGATTTTGTCCAAACCATCACCGCTGCTCGGTCCGGAGCGCGCGGCGCACTTTGTACGCCGCGTTTAGGCGAAAGAAATTTTAACCAAATTTGGCCAGTATCCTTGCAGGTTATTTATATAAGATGCGATACATTGATATAAGATCAGTCATCAAAAAGCATTTATGGAAGTCTTTGCCTATTATTTATCGAGTTTCCTCACTTTTGCCCCACCCCTAAGTAGATGCTGGGTACGCCCATGATTACTTGGATTGTTTCTTTTTGTCACATCACAATTACTTAGAGCACAAGACACCATGCCTCCACGATACCTTTATTTTAAATTCTAATTAAGATTAACAAATATTATTTTAAACAAGCTGTGATTGCTCATTTGCAGCCCCTAGGGCTCTTACTGTAAAAAATGTTGGCACATGTCACTTGATCCTTTGTCTCTTTTTTACATAGACCATGTCCGTATGATGTTACCTTCTCTTTTCCACGCTTTGTTGGTCTTCTTGAGCGCAGCGAACATTTTTCTATGTCTATGGTCTAGACACTTATTAAAAAGATTTTTCAGGTAACTTATATCTTAATGGGGATGTGAAGTGCGCTTAGCTTTTATCTTAAATAGTATGTTAGGATCTGTGAATGCAACATATTTTTTTATTATCTCAGTTTTACATGTCTGTATAAAGTTTACTGGCCAGTTTCACCATTGAGGATTTATACCGCTTTGCTCGGTGTAGCACTTCCAAGGGGGGTTTCCAGCTGCTAAGCACTCCGCTACTCCTTGTTCGCCGAACGTTGTACTCGCACCGAAGTTGGTCGATCCGATTACTGTAACAAGGTTCTAATTTACAGCACATTTCTGTAACATGGTCCCGTGTAAAAGTTACGAAACACTTGGGTGCACTGATTTGTATTTTAAGTAAGATCTTAATTTAATGCAAGTTTGGTCGTTGTGCAATTTTATGAATTTCGTTCCAACCAAATTATTTTCAAAGTTCTTTAAGTTTTTTTGGAGTTATAGAAGGTGTATGGTAAAAGCCTTATAAAGCCGAATATGGTAGATAGGTACCATCAAACTGAACAAATTTTACTATGGGACCAACGCTGAAATCACGAAAAAAAAAACTACTGTTTCATACAAAAATTAATAACGAAAATATCAAAATGTTTGAAACAGCAGATTTTTTTACCATATTCGGCTTTATAAGGCTTTTACCAAACACCTTGTATAAGCAATCTTCTTTCAAAAATGATCTAATTATTGTGTCATTAATAAATAGGTCGATTTTCTTAATTAAAATATTTGCTTAATAAAACTACAAGCAAAATTTAAGTAGGATAATTATTATGAAAACCAGTAACTTACAATGGTCAACGCTCCGTTTTCCCCGAATAATCTGAAAGCACCAAATTAATTTATGAAAATGGTTCTTTATATTTAACATTAACAGCGTAATTACTTTCATAATTAAACAGAATCGCGATCTTTAATGGGTTTTGTTTACTATCCACGCATTGGTTAATTAAATTTAATAAATTGTCATTTCAATTACGCTTAATTGAGCAATATCTCGATAGTAAATATTCTTTGAAAAGTAATGGTGATTCGAAAAACAATGGTAACTAAAGTAAAACTCATTTTATTGCAAAAAATATGTTTATACATATACGCTATAAAGACAATCTTTTTTTATAAAATCTGTCATGTAAGGTTTCACAGCTTTCTTGTTCTATGGTACAGCTGGCCCTAAACACGGACGCGAAGCCCACAGCAATAATAGTCCGTAAGCCCGCGATACTATTACCTACGTCATATGACATCACGATGAAATGCATGGCACACGGTCGAAAATGTTGTGCAGAGCGAGGATCAGAAGATTATCGCAAATAAAATTGGCCGGAAGCTAGAGAAAATCCTTCACTTCCGGTTAAAAATTACTTTTGAAGGACTTCTGGCCAGATATTAGGTTTTCCGTAAGCCCGCGTCAATTTTGACGTAGGCAAAATTGACGCGGGCTTACGGACTATAAAAACAATTCTATAAAATGTCGCCATCATTATTAAACCTTTGAATGCAATATTAATAAACCAAATAGAAAGCTGACAGAGTAAACCGCACTTACCGCACACATTGCTAATTCCGCCATTATTCCAATTGTAATACACAAAACCGTTGCAATTTTCATTTTATCCTCCAGTCTACCTACTTCTATATTTCGCTTACAATAGACTAAACAAAATTTACGAAACCCAATCGCAAATTATTCGATGTCGGTTAAACTTTGTACACTTGATTTTTCCAAAGAGTCTTGAACTTAGAAAAAATCCTCAAAAACGTTGCTCAGTTCTTAAATTTTTTGCTAATGACTGTGTTTCCTTTGGTTGTTTACGATACTGAATGTGTTAACGTTTTCACAGTTTAAATAGCGAGGTCATTGCACGATTGATGTACCTGTAGTACCTATCAGAGGAAATATTTTAACTGTATCTAATATTGCGTTTAAATGACATCGTCAGGAATTTCATGTTAAGTTAAAGAAAATGGGATATCACATGCGTTGTTCAGATCCCAAAATATCAGTACATTAAACACCTTTGGAACACAAATTATATTTTATCGTGTCCATATGAGATGACGACTCAAGTTTATTAGGTACCTAACTATTCTATGGTTATGGTATTTCTTCACGACCACGTAGGTAATTTCTACTACTTTAATTTTTTATGTATTCATTTAAGTACAACACTGCTATTATTATTTTTTATTAGAATTTGACATAAAATAATTCACCGCAAAGTGCAGACTGTATGTAACTCTACTCTTAATTCTCATGAAATGTGTTTTTTAAGTTTTTTTTTTATATTTGACAACATCACAAACATAGCTCCGATTCCAAAGTAAGTAGCTAAAGCACTTGTGTTATAGAAATCAGAGACAATAGTGGAACAACAAACACCCAGACCTGAGCCAATTAAAAAAGTTCGTTTCATAAATTGTCCCAGCCGGGGATCGAACCTGGGACCTCAGACATGGCAACACCTTGAAAACCGGTGTACAAACCACTCGACAACGGAGGTCTAAAGCTTAATTTACTTACTTGCAATTTTACTTTAACTCCTTGAAATTTAAGTTTATATCAGTGGCAACTCTATGTTCTGAAGTAGCGACACTTAAATTTTATTTCAATTACTGTAAGTTCATAACTTGTACCACCATAAACATACTTCATTAAGAATTCAATGACATTTATTATCATATCACCACCTGTATTTCTGTGTGTCTTTTATTGCGTCACAAACAAATATTACGAAAAATCCACTAAGTAACACTTTTCTGTAACGTTATTTCAGACACTAATATTTCAGGAAGTAATGGTTTTATAACTTTCTTCCATATTGTGAGAGCATATCACAATTTATTTAACACAAACTAAGGCTGCGTTCAAACGATAACAAATGACCCGACCATCGCCATCGACAAAATATAACGGAGCTTATTAATGTGTCATAAAACTCAAAATTGTCAGCTCTGTATTTTAAGGAGTGGGCTCTGATTGAGTTGAGTTCGAGTTGAGTTTGAGTTGAGTTCGGGTTGAGGTCGGGTCGTGCGTTATCTTTTGAACGCAGGATTAAACTTATAGATAATGTTAGTAATTAAGGTTTTGTAAATCAATTGTTTTTCAATCCTAATATTTATCGGCTGTTTTCTTGTTGAGTGTCACATGTCAACTTGATATTACTTGACAGTGTATTAGTGTTGCCATAGTCCATGCAGTTGTCGGTAAGCACTCACAGACAAAACATCCTTCTGACGTTTAATGCTAGTCTGTGAATCGTGGAGCAAAGACTGACAGATTGATTGACGTGCCGTGGCGCGACGCGGCACGGCACAGTGGTGTGTTTCCGGCTTAAGTCTATGCTCCACGTGCGTTTATGCTCGACAGTTGCAAGTCTATGGACAATTCTATGATAGTTATGGTAAAGCGTATAAAAGCGTTGGTTTTTGTAAATTGTACTCACTTTTGCTCGATCTGTCGTCTGAACTGGTCGTGAAATAAAATATTACTTCTGTTAACATGGTGTATGATTTATAATCAACTCTAACATTTCAGAAGTGCGCGTTTTTTTTTACCACGTGTCACGTTGAACAATCGACGCATACGGCATCCTACTTCGAGAGACGATGAAGAAGAACCGAAGAGAGCTCCGAGGCGACTGATAATAATACCGACCGAATTATGCGGCTGGCCCCATTGCTGGAACAAATTATCAGACTACAGCCACAGCAACATCCAGCACCCCAAGTCTCCAATGAGGAATTTATTATGCCAGGTACGTCCACTGATATTAATAATTTTACCAATCAATGTTTCCGCCTTAAAACCACAACCTTCTGTTGAAATTAACGTGCCTGCCGTGCAAAATCAGCAAATTTAAGTGGGTCTACCTCCTACCCACCTTATTCTATCACTGATCAATTAATCTCACCCAGTTAATACCAGTGTAAGTCACAACCCTGTTGTGAGACAAACAGTTTTCAAGGCTCAGTTATGCGGAAACATTTGTCTCTATCTTTTTCTTTACATATGAACAGTATGGAAAATAACCTCACTTCTACACTTTTTTATGTTTTTCCTTTTTTTTTATCATTAGCACAATTATCTTTCTTGAAGAAAAAAGTTATTTGAGCAAATTTACAGTACGTTAAAGTTCAATACATATTGATGTAGAGTTCAATACATTTACGCCAAAATATGATGCGTTTTCCATGATATTCTGATTTTTTTTCTTCTCATACAATCATCTGTTATGGTTATATGCAATGTTATACTTGTAGCTACTAGATAAACTCTTTAACTTTTCGCATTTATATTTTTTTTTTGTAGACAACTTTACGTTTTTTATATAAAAAAATATGGTCCGCGCAAACCATGTTTTCCTATCATGGTCCCTTAAATACATCTTTGTTACATAATTTGAGAAATAATATAAGTAATTTATGATTTATCAGAAAACCTGAACACGTGCCTGAATTCGTAGGAAATTCTAATGCTATTGTCTGTTTACGCATGTTTGCATCGATTGGAGTCATTGGCGAAGATCTGCGGCTGGGATGAGAAAACACCCACCTACCACCACGACCGGGTGGCCTGGAAGGCAACGCGTTCGTGGTTTAGACACCAACAAGACATCAGACCTGACGTGGAACGAGTGGAAGAAACGTCTTCAAGACTATTCCATTCGTGTCTCCTACGTAACTGCGTACCGTCCTGAGTGGGTAATAGACTTTTATTGTAAGAAGCTGGTGGCGGCGCTAGGTTAATCTTGTGTGCTTAATGATAATTGTGTTTTTATAATTTATACATTATCCATTGGTTGAGGCAGGGGTTCGTGGTCTCAAAAAACCCCCAAAAAAACTACTGAACCCTAAAAATTTATAATATTTGATTGTAAATGAAATTGATTCATCGAAAATAGAGTACAGTCAACGGCACATCAGCTTATGGTGCTGTCGTGTGTACAATTCAGTTGTTACATTTATAGTCCATCTATTTTTCAATATTGGACATGTGAATCGAAAAATAAAATCAATTTAATAATTAGTGTTAATGTCAAAATTAATATTAGTTAATATTAGATGTACAATTAGAGAAACAACTTACACATCATGTCATTATCATTTGATTCTGTTAGGTTAATTTTACAAGTAAAATATTTCTCAAATAAGTAAAAATGTTTAGTTTTAGGTCATTCAAACAGTTTTTGTCTAGATATGGTCAGGTCATATAAAGGTTCAGTTAAGGGATGTGGCAATTTATTAATGATCCTAACACATCTATGTAACAGTTCCTCTTGTAGTGGACGGTCCGCATTCTGGGTAATAATAGTTTTTTTTAATGATGCCTAATACTTCTCATCATATAAAATGTATCCCTATGCACAATTAAATATGTATGGGTTTTGACGAATATGCAGCACTCAAAGATATATAATGTAGGAAGAGTTAATAGGTTTAGGTTTGCTTACAAGACGAGGTGGAACGTTACATATTGCTCTGAACATTGTAATTGGATATAAATGTTTTGTTTTAGTTATAAGACTTCAAAATAGTAAAGTAAACGGTATTTAAGATTTGAAGCTTATTTGAAGCTACGTTGCCTTGATATGCCATCAAAGAGGACTTTTGGTTGGGCAACTAGCTACATTTATTTATTTACTAAAGACACAATAACAGACATCAGACAGAAAACAAATTTACAATAAAATTCTTATATAATAGGTGCACGTCTGTGCCCAATTACAATTGTGCACAAATGTTTTAAAGAAACAGGACATAACAGTTAGGTATCTACTTGTTAATTTTAAGTTACTTATTAATTTAAACACATAAAATAAAGATTAGGTACGTTTACAAAATTAAGTTGAGAAAAAAAAATTACAAGATCAAAATCGAAAATCTAAATATACTAAAATCTGGATAGTACTTAAAAAATTGTTTCTAACAAGTGATATTTTACTGGAACTTATTTCTTATCTTAATTGATGTGATTAATTTCAATACAATGAAAACGATTATGAAGGATTTTTGTGGCCGTTTTAGCGATTTCTCACAATTTATCATGTGAGACAAAGTCAAAAGCTTTGTTAATATCGAAAAATATACATTATTGTATCAATATTATTGAAAGTGTTCTCAATAATATTTTTGTTAAATAAAAAAGCTGCTAAGAAAGCTGACTTGCTTTCCCAAGAGCAATTTTGTTCTTCAGACAGTAGATTAAATTTTTCTAGAAATTTATAAATAATGTTATGCGTTGCCTTTTCAAAAATAGCCAGTACTGAAATTATAGCAATGGGTCTGTAATAGTCCATCTCATCCATTTAATTATTGATATTTAAGGGCTTCCGAGAATATGGCTTTAGTCATTGATAGGTTGACTAATGTCAGATTGAGTTAGTGAACAATACTTAATAAATAATTTTTGTGGGTATTTTATCAACCCGACCGATGTGGTGTTATTGAGTGATCTTATAATTTTAAGTATTTCGTCGGCCGGATCTAAAAAGATACAAGCTTGCGTCCAACATGGTTTTAAATTATTGTCAGATTTTAAATTATTCTGATATACTGTCATGTTAGCATTAGATGAATAATTTGTAATATTAGACTAAAAAAGAATTGCAAATGTCAATGGGATCTGTAATAATTTTACTGTCTATCTTTATTTTTATGCAATTATTATTCCAATCTGGTTGCTCATATGATTTGATTCCATGGCGTTTAACAAACATTTTTACTCTATTGTAAACGTGCTTCATTGTCAAGATTAATTAAGATGATTATCAAGATGCATCCTTTAAGAACGGAAGAATAATTACGATATTTAGTTTTTACTGGACTGATTTGACGATAATAGTTATTATAATATTCCTAAAAAGTTGATAATTTGTAATTCCAAAGTCAGCTTGCTGCAGTCACTAAGATTATATCAACACAACATTAAAAAGTACTACACAAAAACTAAGCTTCAGACTAGTTTATAGATTTAAATCTATATTTTGACATTAACCCAGTAACCAACAAATGCACTTCATTTCCTTGAATAACGAGCCCAAGCCTAAATTAAGAAAGATACTAAAATATTTAAAATATGAAATAGACTACCGTATCTAAAATTAAAAAGATTATACTAGTGATAGTTTTAGATTTTGTAAGAAATAAACATTTTAATTTTTTTAATTTAGTGAGTAGACACTCTAAAGGCATGTATATTTTTTAAATCAAAACCAAAACAACCATACTGTTTATTAACAAAATTCTGGTAATTATCTCAATATTATCTTAACTCAATATTATGGTATGATACAATTATAAAAAAAATATATAAATTACAGGAATATACTGATAAGTAATCTAATGATTAACAATAAAACTAAACACAATAGTTAATTATAAAAAAAATATAATTCAGTGTGATACTTAATTGCAACAATATAAAAGAAAATCTGGATACTTAGTAATCACTTAGCTGAATTAGATTGATTCTAAAATATTATCATAAATTGTTGTTTTTATTAAGAATATAATATTTTATTACAGGAATATAAGACTTATTCGCGGATTATCTATTTGATATAAATAAGAGTAATGCAATATCACAATATATACATGAATGCTTTGTACATTATACTAAACACTAGTTAATAAAAACTTACAGTTATTATAATATTAGAAGCATTATTGCTGATTTTGCTTCTTATGAGTACTGCTTTGGTGTGTCCAGTAGCTTCAATCCACCCTGGTGTGTCCGGTGGTTAAATATGGTTATAAATGCGTTAACTGCTTTGGTGTGTCCAGCAGTATAACAAAAAAAAAGCTGCTTTGGTGTGTCCAGTAGCTTCAATCCACCCTGGTGTGTCCGGTGGTTAAATATGGTTATAAATGCGTTAACTGCTTTGGTGTGTCCAGCAGTATAACAAAAAAAAACTGCTTTGGTGTGTCCAGTAGCTTCAATCCACCCTGGTGTGTCCTGTGATTAAATATGGTTATAAATACGTTAACTGCTTTGTTGTGTCCAGCAGTATAAATGATAGAGGTCTGAGCGAGTTTTTCACATATTTGTAATCACCTTGGTACCTATGTTCGGTGAAATAAAAACGTTGATCGCCATCTTACTTAATAAGACAATAACTAATCTATAATATAAAAATGAATCGTTGAATGTCTTGCTAAGCACAAATCTCGAGATCAGCTAAACCGATTTCGCAATTTTTTTTTGTTGTGTTTGTTATTGTCAGAAGGTTCTTATGAAAAAATAAAGACAATTGCGCGAAAAATAAGAAAATTTAAGAATACTTAACCACCATATAAAATTTAATTTGGACTATAAACTTTTTTTAATATAACCTTATGACGTTTGACGTAGAATTGACAGAATGCGGGCTGCAAAAAAAAATTAATGTCGTTTAAAATTCGAATTAAATATTAATAAATCATAACTGAGACAGGACAACGTCTGTCAGGTCAGCTAGTAATTATTAAAAATATATGAATAATTAATTCCCTACAAAAGATCAATACTTCGTTCTTGTAATATTGTATTTTAGTTTTTCTACATAAATGCTATGAAAATTACGAGGGCGTAATTGTTTTATCAGGACGGCCGAATCTATGACATACAATGACAGAGATTCGATCGTGAATAATAATTGTGATGTAAAGAAAAATGTCTTACCTTTAACTTAAATGAGTTTATTTTTGTTTTTTTTTATAATTTCAATATCATTAATGCATGTAATTTATAAACGTCTGATATTACGAGGACGTAACAATAATTTGTCAGGAAAGGCCGAATGTTAGTAATTAAGGTTTTGTAAATCAATTGTTTTTCAATCCTAATATTTATCGGCTGTTTTCTTGTTGAGTGTCACATGTCAACTTGATATTACTTGACAGTGTATTAGTGTTGCCATAGTCCATGCAGTTGTCGGTAAGCACTCACAGACAAAACATCCTTCTGGCGTTTAATGCTAGTCTGTGAATCGTGGAGCAAAGACTGACAGATTGATTGACGTGCCGTGGCGCGACGCGGCACGGCACAGTGGTGTGTTTCCGGCTTAAGTCTATGCTCCACGTGCGTTTATGCTCGACAGTTGCAAGTCTATGGACAATTCTATGATAGTTATGGTAAAGCGTATAAAAGCGTTGGTTTTTGTAAATTGTACTCACTTTTGCTCGATCTGTCGTCTGAACTGGTCGTGAAATAAAATATTACTTCTGTTAACATGGTGTATGATTTATAATCAACTCTAACAATAAGTACTATTCCAGGTTTGGGTTTTTGTTTATTGAAACAGGAATTGTCCTGATGACAACTAAGTTACATCTACAAACTGGAGACAACAAATGAAAACCAAGTTACATATACAAACTGGAGGCAACAATACGGCACTAAATTAAATTTCATATGAATTATTTATTAAATCTCCCAGTACGCATAAAAAAACAAATTTAAATATCCAACAGTTTAGTCATAGAAAATATTTTTCATTTACGGTTCTCAGTACTAGTATTAGTTAGTAACTAGTGTAGAGTCACCATCGTGTCGTATTTTCATCTCCCTATAAACTTGACTCATATAAAACAAAATTGCCGTAAAACTATCAAACGATTTCTGACATATTATGTCACTCATAAAACAAAACTAAAACTCGTTCATCGCTGGTTCAGTACCAGTAAGTTATAATTGAGATAATTTGTAAGGCCAAAGGCATGTCATAAACCGTTAAACGCCCGTATAAACTTATCCAATCTCAGAGGCAGCCAACATATTACGGTTAAATTTATAGACTGGTAACAACTTGATGAGCTTAGTTTTTATCACTATACTCCATTCACCTTTTTGCGTTATAAAAAACTGTCATAAAACCACAGAATATACATTAGTACTACACTATAGTTAAACTCGTCAAACGTGCATACTTAACTACCTACCACTGTAAATGGTTTCAATACCAAAAGAAATACCAAAAAAACACTCGAAAATATCAATTATTGAACTCCAAAGTTCATGTCACAGAAAAGCAGTTCACCATTCAGGCTTTTAACCCTACCCAATTCAGGCAATCAAACGGTTAAATGTATCTTGTTTGCTCGATCGATGTTGTAATCATAAGTTGGATAACTTGCATCGTATAAACTTAGCGCTCTTAAACCAAAGCAGGACATTAATGTTGTAGTACTTGTAGTCAACTTGCTACCTGGCCGTGGCCATAAATATGTTATCACGTCACGACGGGACGTAAGTTTGATGGAACTGAACATAAGTCGCTTACTGAAAACAAACATGGCTGTGCATTAACAATGAAAAAAGCGCTGAATTACTTTGAAATAAAATTGGAGTGTGAGAGTTGGACGTTCGTAGTAAACATATTGTAAAATACTATTATCAAAAAAATGGGATAAAGGTAAAAGGATGACGACGTAAGACTATACAATATGTTTGGTTAGCGATGTCGGAGCTTTTAAGAGTGCGCAGTCTGCACACTAGCGCCGCCACTCGAAAAAAATCATAGTGCTTAAATAAAGACAATATTTTTGGGCCTGTAGTTTAGTTTATTGGACT
The DNA here is from genome assembly GCA_928269145.1 of Agriphila tristella. Classification (NCBI taxonomy): domain Eukaryota; kingdom Metazoa; phylum Arthropoda; class Insecta; order Lepidoptera; family Crambidae; genus Agriphila; species Agriphila tristella. Next base: position 18,515,124 of record OV743436.1, on the reverse strand, counting down.
TTTATTGCTAAAAGTGGCCACTTTTCGCAATAAAAGTCCATTAAACTAAACGGCAGGCTAGAAAATATTGATTAAGTGATAAAAAATACCACAAAGCTTGTTCGGAGTGCACTCCAGAGAGATAATTCACTATTTCGTCTTTATTTGAGTATTATGTTTTTTTTCCAATGGCGGCGCTAGTGTTCAGAATAAGCGCTCCTTATTTTATTAAAATAATATTTTACAGCAGGGCTTTTTACGTGCCGGACTACAGCTGGGCCACAAAAAAAAAAGTTGGAAATCTTACTTTTTGACTATGCCATGATGATGTCGATAATTTGTCGGAATTTGTCGCCAAAAACCAGATTTTGTCGGTCTTCCGTTTACGAGATACGTGTGGCCCAGCCGAAGAGACGTCTCTACAGCTGGGCCACACAGATCTCGAAAACGGAAGGTCGTAGCGAAAATCTGATTAGTCGTATGTGTAGCCGGTATTTTGTCGGAATTTGTCGCCAAAAACCAGAGTTTGTCGGTCTTCCGTTTACGAGATACGTGTGGCCCAGCCCAAGAGACGTCTCTACAGCTGGGCCACACAGATCTCGAAAACGGAAGGTCGTAGCGAAAATCTGATTACTCGTATGTGTAGCCGGTATTTTGTCGGAATTTGTCGCCAAAAACCAGAGTTTGTCGGTCTTCCGTTTACGAGATACGTGTGGCCCAGCCGAAGAGACGTCTCTACAGCTGGGCCACACAGATCTCGAGAACGGAAGGTCGTAGCGAAAATCTGATTACTCGTATGTGTAGCCGGTATTTTGTCGGAATTTGTCGCCAAAAACCAGAGTTTGTCGGTCTTCCGTTTAGGAGATACGTGTGGCCCAGCTGTAGAGACGTCTCTTCGGCTGGGCCACACAGATCTCGAAAACGGAAGGTCGTAGCGAAAATCTGATTACTCGTGGGTGTAGCCGGTATTTTGTCGGAGTTTGTCACCAAGAACCAGATTTTGTCGGTCTTGCGTTTAGGAGATACGTGAGGATACGCTGTGGAGACCTTTCTACCTGGATCTTGAGAAAGGAAGGTCGTAGCGAAAATCTGATAACTCGAGTGTGTAGCCGTTAGTTTGTCGGAGTTTGTCACCAAGAATCAGAGTTTGTCGATCTTGCGTTTAGAAGATATGTGAGGATATGCTGTAGAGACCTTTCTACCTGGATCTCGAGAACGAAAGGTCGTAGCGAAAATCTGATTACTCGTATGTGTAGCCGGTAGTTTTCCCGAGTTTGTCCTTAAGTTACAGACTTGGTCGACTCCCCTTTCCAGAGAAATAAGGGTTTTGTTTTTTTATGATTATAGTCTTAGAGCCTTATCCAAAATGCGTAAGCAGTATAGTTGATTTGTATTATTTTATGTACATAGTTAATATTAAATCCAAAATTTATATGATTAAAAGAATTTAGTGAGGAAATATGAAAGATTTCAATTAATTTTTCGAATAGTAATTGATGTATTCAACGTTTATTGTATCGACAACGTTTGGTATCTGGTCTCCTACTCTATATACGTGGTGTATCGTACAGTCGCGTACATCTGTCCTAAAAATGTAAGTAGTAATTTAATGAGTACGACATGCTAAGTGAGTTTCATGAGGTTTTATTTGGTTATTTATCGATGTACCTTTAGGAAAATGGTCAATAAAATAAAACAAGTGAAAACAACGTAAAGTATGGTATGATTGATGTGCAATTTATTTATCTTAATATATAAAAGAAGATACTGATTGGTGACTGACATATCAACGCACAGCCCAAACCGCTTGGTCTAGAGACACCAAATTTGGCACGTAGGTTCCTTATGAGGTCTAGGGGTGCACTAAGAAAGTATTTTTCAAAACTCACCCTCCAAGGGGGTGAAACGGGGGTCCAAAGTTTGTATGAAAGTCCCTCAGTTTCAAAGCTAGGATCTTCAAATTTTGTGTTTAGGCTAACGATTGAATATTAATGTACACGTATCTCAGCGTTTTTGAAAATTCTACTCCCGAAGGGGTGAAAAGGGGGATAAATTTGTGTAAAAAAAATCCTTCATTTACGAAGTAAAAATAGCTAAATTTATTATTTAAGCTTATGGATAGAAAACTAACGCAACTTATATCGTTATTGTTAGTATTTTGACCCCTATGGGGGTGAAATGGGGTAAAAAACCCAAAAATCGATATGGATGTCGTTATTACGATTTTCTAGGATGACGATTACGAAAATAACATTTATTTTGAAGTCCAATACGGTGGACATGATTTAACCCCTTAAGGGGTGAAAATGGGGTTCAAATTTTGTATGGAAAAAGAATATAAAATCGAAATTACAATTTAAAACTTCGCTGGAGATCTCGGCCAGTATCGGCCAAAAATTATGTCTCGGTCTCGGCTCGGCTAAAATGGCCGAGAATCTCGGCCTATTAGTACCTACTTACGTAGGCCTGAGATTACACTCGTGCGCTTTTGTCTTGCACTTTCTTCTTCGCTGAGGCATGCGTAATTGGAACTAACGCTGTTACGCATGCCACAGGGCATACGCTGACGCATCCTTCACTGTGATTAATCAAATCAAATCAAAATTGTTGATTTCAGTCTTTTGGTATTTTTTTGATGACTTGTGTAGGTAGGTACCTAGTTTAGTTTTACCATTTAAGAATGTGAATGTTATATTAATATAGTGGTGTGGTTGGCGTACGAGCTCAAAATCAATGGAAAACCTCAAACCCATCTACAGCATAGCCGTTTGGCACAAGTATACTTGAAGTCAAAACAATATTTTGGACCCGCAGTTCTTAAAAATTCTTCCCTTAGGAGAGGAGTTATGGGTAATCTTTTTGTATGGGGAAAAAAATTTTTTGTTCTAAATCCTATCATGTATTGCTAAGCCGGTTCTTAAAATATATTAAATTAATACATTTCAGCCACTGTCTTGTTTTAAATTAAATCAAAACACATTTTCAAAATATACCAAGTTTAGGCTCCTGCAGATCCGATGTGGTTAATTTATTTTTTGTAAAATACACCTTAAAATATATTTAATATCCTAATGTCAAACCACAAGAAAGCAATTTTGTAATAATATAATAATACGTTTAGTTCGTGCAAGGGCGATACACGCGCACGCGAATTTTGTTGCAAACTGATTAAGCGACGCTGTTGCCCATAGTACATCGATTTGCTTTTTTTTTTGCCATTTTATAGTAACTTAAAAAAAAACAAAAATCTCGGTCTCGGTCTCGGCCGAGACTATTTTTTAATCGCGGTCTCGATTCTCGGTGAAAAGTGTGTTCGGTCGGTCCCTAGTTGCTGGTAACGTTTTATAAGCAACACTCGGTCCGGTCAGGTGTCGGATGGGTGACCGTTAAAGCTAATTCAGGGCGGATTGGATTTAGAAAATTGGATTTAGAAAACTTGAGCACGAAATTATATATAGTGAGTTTACTACCTTATTATAAAACATGCAGAGATTCTAATGCACATATTCATTTTCCGCGGAAACACTTATTTTTCGAAAAAAATAAAGATCTAAGTCTAATTTTTAAACCAGTGTCGTCATTCTTGACGTTTAATGGCGGCGCACTAGGTTGGTAGCACTGCTAAATTGTTGCGATGGTGAATCAAAGACCGCAGGTCACGTGATAGGTGCGAGGAGCGTAGCGACGAGCATGTTAGGTGTACATGAACCCAGCGCGCGAGCCGAGCGAGCGAAGCGAGCGTGCCGCGGTAGCGGCCGGCGAAGCGCCAGAAACGACTTTTTTTACGTGCGAAATTTTGTACGTACGTCCCTTCCCCTTTACCCACCTCTTTTTAGCCTCCTCTGCTTAATTTCTAAATTTTTTGTTTTGAGGTTATGTTTACACAAAAAAATATTTCTTGAAAACTACGCATCACGGACGGATGGGGATTGGAAGAGGGAGTTGTTTCCCTTCCCTCCCCCTCTCTCCCTCCTTTAATTGCCGAAAAACAACAGCAATTTGGCTGTTATCATAACTTTTTTGTGTATTCATTTATATCAATATCTCTGCAAATATGTACTTCCGCGGAATGGGAGTACCACCAGGGGGGAGGTTACCTCCCCCCCTCCTCCCCCCTTCCCTCAAAACCACCAAATTCGTGCTCAAGTATTCTAAATTTTTACCTAGATAGCATGCATGCATGCATTCATTAAAGTAGTATAATTATTTCAAACACAGTTGTACGCGAATGTACATTCGCGAAGGTACATTCAAATCACATTTATCTCGTAAACGTAAGGCGATCAAGCTCTGGTATTTGGCGACAAACTCGCTCGAACTACCGACTACACATAGAAGTTATCAGATTTTCGCTACGACCTTTCGTTCTCGAGATCCAGGTAGAAAGGTCTCTACAGCATATCCTCAAATATCTTCTAAACGCAAGATCGACAAACTCTGATTCTTGGTGACAAACTCCGACAAACTAACGGCTACACACTCGAGTTATCAGATTTTCGCTACGACCTTCCTTTCTCAAGATCCAGGTAGAAAGGTCTCCACAGCGTATCCTCACGTATCTCCTAAACGCAAGACCGACAAAATCTGGTTCTTGGTGACAAACTCCGACAAAATACCGGCTACACCCACGAGTAATCAGATTTTCGCTACGACCTTCCGTTTTCGAGATCTGTGTGGCCCAGCCGAAGAGACGTCTCTACAGCTGGGCCACACGTATCTCCTAAACGGAAGACCGACAAACTCTGGTTTTTGGCGACAAATTCCGACAAAATACCGGCTACACATACGAGTAATCAGATTTTCGCTACGACCTTCCGTTTTCGAGATCTGTGTGGCCCAGCTGTAGAGACGTCTCTTCGGCTGGGCCACACGTATCTCGTAAACGGAAGACCGACAAACTCTGGTTTTTGGCGACAAATTCCGACAAAATACCGGCTACACATACGAGTAATCAGATTTTCGCTACGACCTTCCGTTTTCGAGATCTGTGTGGCCCAGCTGTAGAGACGTCTCTTCGGCTGGGCCACACGTATCTCGTAAACGGAAGACCGACAAACTCTGGTTTTTGGCGACAAATTCCGACAAAATACCGGCTACACATACGACTAATCAGATTTTCGCTACGACCTTCCGTTTTCGAGATCTGTGTGGCCCAGCTGTAGAGACGTCTCTTCGGCTGGGCCACACGTATCTCGTAAACGGAAGACCGACAAAATCTGGTTTTTGGCGACAAATTCCGACAAATTATCGACTTCATCATGGCATAGTCAAAAAGTAAGATTTCCAACTTTTTTTTTTGTGGCCCAGCTGTAGTCCGGCACGTGGGCTTTTTGTGGTTTTTTATTGTTAAAATAATCCAATTAAACCAAACCAAATAACTTTCAAGCAACTTATAATAATAAAATACGCGTTGCAATCAGTAACAGTCTTTTATTTCAACTAATAATACGCGCGGAAATCTAGAAGCTTTCATCCTCGTCATAATTAAATTTATTGCTCGCTAAAAACATAATGTACCGAAAATTCGCACGTACGGATTGAAGCTAAGGTTCTATATATAGTTTATTTACAAACAATAACCTCTGTAAAATATAGTTCGTGCTATAATATAACGTGCGTTCGTGCGTTCTAGCTTAGAATATATATTTAAAGCTAGATTTGATTATTTTTCAAATGAATGATTTTTTTCACAAATTCTATATAATCAATGCTGTTCGCAATGAAACATAAGTTCGATAGAAACAATATTTATTGATACTGAGAAAGGTTAATACATTTTGTATGGTAGATTCAGCAAAGGGAAAAGTTATGTGAGATAAATAAAGCCCGTCGTTCGCAGACGGCGGTCAGAGGGCCAATGTGTTAAGAGACGTGGAGCGGGCGGCGACGGCGTGGCGGCGCGGGCGGCGAGCGGTGGCATTTCCCCTCTCGCCTCTCGCCCCGAGCGTGGAGCGCAGATCGGCGCGAACATACTCCGGCCCGTTGAAAGCTCAGCTTTCAACTATCTTCAGATGAAAGCAAGGGGCAGATTCTGTTGAGTGCCCGTCTAATTGTTCCTTTAGCTGTTTGTAAGTCGGCTACACGGGGGACTCCATCGTTACCGGGGAAAAGCTTTATTACGCGTCCCATGAGCCAGTGCAACGGCTTCAGGCCATCCTCCTTGACGAGCACGAGTTCTCCCAATGACAGGTCCTTGCGGCGCTCCCGCCACTTGCGACGCTGTTGTAATTCGGATAGGTACTCCGTTGACCATCTGCGCCAGAAGTGTTGCCGTATCTGTTCCAGTCTTCGGTAGCGGTCCAGACGGTTAGGGTTGCAGTCGTGCAGTGGCGGAGCTGGTAGCGACATCAGAGGCCTGCCAACGAGAAAGTGCCCTGGTGTGAGCGGGGAAAAATCATTGGGTGAGGGAGAGAGAGGGCAGAGTGGTCTGCTATTTAGAATCGCTTCAATCTGACTAAACAGTGAGGACAGTTCCTCAAATGTGAGATGTGTGTTCCCTAAGATGCGTTTGAGATGATATTTTGCAGATTTTATGCCTGCCTCTACGTAGCCATTGAAGTTAGGGGCGTAAGCCGGTGAGAATTTAAAATTAATTGCTTGCTCAGCTGCAAACTCACTAATGGCGTTAGCACTATGATTTACAAATTGACTAATTTCCTTTGCAGCTGCGACAAAGTTACGACCGTTGTCACAAAACAATTCAGTAGGTTTACCGCGTCTGGCGATAAACCTACGTAGCGCCAGAATGAAGGCGTCCTTAGAGAGTTCGCTTACTGCCTCTAAGTGAACACACTTGTACCTTAAACATATAAAAAGACATAGATAACATTTGGTTATTTTACAGCCGCGCCCACGCCTGTCTGTTATTAAATATGGGCCTCCGAGATCAACAGCGGAGGATATGAAAGGAAAGTCGGCGTTTAGGCGTTGCGACGGTAAATTACCCATGATGTTTTTCATAGTTTCACCCTTTGTGCGTTTGCACGTGACACAATGGCGGACCGTGGAGCGCGCTAGGTTTCGTCCTCCAACCGGCCACACTGTCTGCCTTATGGAAGATAAGAGAAGTTGCGGTCCTGCGTGTAAGAGACGTAAGTGTTCACGTTCAAAAAGTAATATAGTGAGTGGGTGTTTAGAGTCGAGTAGCATGGGATGCTTTATATCGTAGCAATATTCGGAAGCATCGAGCCTCCCCCCTACTCTCAGGATGCCCTGAGAGTCTATAAAGGGTGTCAGAGAAGAGAGCGCTGATTTTGGATTTATATGTTTTTTATTTTGTAGAGTCGTGAGTACATCATTGAATGTTTCGTGTTGTGAAAGTTTGACTAATAAAGTGAAAGCGTTGTGTAGTTCGGTTGCACTAAATGTGTTTAATAGTTTCGTATGATTGGGTTTGCAATTATTTATGAATCTAAGTATGAATGCAGCAGTGTACTGTAGGTTTTTGAACTTAGAGAATCTTGTAAAATCTAAGTCGAGTAGATTATGTTTTGAAGTGGTGAGCATGGTAGTCAAGTTAAGTTTGGTTTCTGGTAAGCTTTCGTGTGTATCACATTGGAGGGAAGGCCACCTTGATTCGTCCAGAAGCAAAAAATTAGGTCCATGCCACCATAATGAGGCACTAGATATGTGCTGGGGGTCTACGCCTCGCGAAGCCAAGTCAGCTGGGTTATTAGTAGTTGGTACGTAACGCCAGATACAGTTTTCTGTTAGTTCATTTATAGTCGCGACCCTGTTGGCCACGTACAAGTTTAGTTTGGGGATATTAGTTTTTAGCCAAGCTAAGACAACTGTGGAGTCAGTCCAGAATATGGTTCGTGAGACTGGCTTTCTCAGAGCTTTTATGACAGCGGCGTAAGCTTTAGCCGCGAGCAGGGCCCCCGAAAGCTCCAAGCGGGGCGTACTACTGGGGTGCATTGGGGCTACTCTATCCTTAGCACATAGTAGATTGACAGATTGCTCACCAGAGCTAGAAGTTGATTTTACATAAATGCAGACAGCAAATGCTGCCTGGGAAGCATCACAGAAACAGTGAAGTTCTAAAGTTGTAGGTGGCGAGCCTGTGAGTACGTATCTGGGAATCGATAGATTCTTGATGTGGTGTAAATTATTGAAAAAGCGTAACCATGAACGTTGAATATCTGGTGGTACAGGGTCGTCCCATCCCACCTTGGCTGCCCAAAGCTTTTGCATGAGGATTTTTGGTTTTATTGTGCACAAACACAACAAGCCCAAAGGGTCAAATATACCAAATGTGATTGATAAAATTTTTCTTTTAGTAACTGTTTCACTGTTAATATCAGTGAAGGTAAAGTGCAATGAGTCTTGGTTTGGATTCCATCCTAAACCAAGAGTCTTACAAGATTGACTTAAAGCAAGATTGTCTGTAAGATTTATACTGTCTGATTGCAGGAGCTCCTTTGAATTAGATCTGTACTTGCGTAAGTTGAAGCCACCGGCGGCCAATGCTTTTGATACCGCCGATTGTAAGTGAAGTAGGGCAGATTCACTATCAGCTCCGGTCAGCAAATCGTCACAGTACATGTCGGATTGTAAAATAGTTTGAACTTGATGGTCGTTACAGTCTTGCCCTAGTTGCCACAAACATCTGGCGGCTAAAAAGCTCGCACTAGCAAAGCCGTATGTTAGTGTATTTAATTTTAGAGATCGTATGGGAAGACTTTCATCTTCACGCCACAATATAACTTGTAAATTTCTATCTGATTCGTTAATAAAAATTTGTCTAAACTGTTTTTCAATATCCCCTGACAAAACGTATTTGTAATGGCGGAACCTGAGTAAAATATTAAACAATGAGTCTTGAATATTGGGGCCTACCATTTGTATGTCATTAATAGAGTAACCTGATGAGGTTGGACAAGATGCGTCAAAAACTACGCGTAATTTTGTGGACTCGCTATCCTCTTTAAGGACGGCATGATGAGGTAGGAAGTAGGGTTTAGAGAGAGAGTGGGCTTCAGACAGATGGCCTTGACTCTCGTACTCATTGATGAAATCTGTGTACATTTGTTTGAGCTCAGGTTGTTTATTAAATCGTTTTTCAAGGTTGATGAGCCGTTTTCTGGCCATATGGTAAGAGTTACCTAAACAATCTGGAGAATCAGTAAGAGGTAGCTTTACTACAAAGCGTCCGTCATCTTGACGGTAAGTATGTTCGACAAAGTGAAGTTCGATTGGATCTCGTGAGGGTGAGGCACCAGAGGTGTTAACTTCTGGTGGAAGTTCTTCAGTTTCCCAAAATTTTGTCATTTGGGTAGAGAGATCGGTTAGAGAGAGATTAGTATGAGTAACTGGCCTAGGGGTAGGGTTGCTCATTATAGAGCCGGTAACTAACCACCCGAGTTTGGATGAAACTAGGAAAGCTCGCTTGTTACCGGTTAGAGGTTTACGTTGATTGCCTAAAATATTCCAAAAAATGTCAGCACCTAGTAATACGTCTATCTGTGAGGGAATATTGAAGGTAGGGTCAGCTAATTTAATAGAAGTATGTATATTTAATTGATTAATATCAAAGTATTTCTTTGGTAAGTTATCGGTGATTTCCTTTAATACTAAAAAGTCTACTTTAAGCTTGAAATCATTAAGTTTAGATTTGATTTGAGCTGTACACCGGTCGGGAGTACACTTTAGTGGCGTATTGCCGATGCCTACAATGGTTGTGGCAACTATGGGTTGACTGGGCAGTTTTAGACGTCGTTGCAAACTTTCACTCATATAAGAAGACTGGCTGCCGCAGTCAAGAAGAGCTTTTACTGTTTCTATCCTATTGTTGCAAGGATTTATGATTTCAATTAGAGCTGTGGATAATATAACTTCACTGCTGGACAGAGAAGAGTTAGCAATGGAGGTACGGGATGCCTCTGCATTGGGTTCAGCGGATGCCATAGTAGCGGCGGAAGTAGGGGGTAGTATCTGACTGTGAGTCAGAGAAGAAGTGCCCTGATCCATGCTAGCGCTACCAGGTGAGGGGTTAGAATGTGTTCGTGTAGTGTTTGCGTGTTTGTGTAAGTATGTGTTGTGACGTCCCTTACACACACGACAGCCACCTAGCTTGCAGCGGCGCGACTCGTGATCCGGCCGCAGGCAGATGTGGCACAGCTGGAGGCGGGAAACCTGAGCCCACCTCTCGTCGACAGACATGCGCCTGAAGTTGACGCAGTCGTAGATTCTGTGGTCCTTGTTGCAAATGGTGCACGGTCCGCCTTTGTGGACCGTTTGTTTATCTGTAGTTAGAAAAGATTTTTTAGTAGTAGTCTCTTGTTTATTTTTAAACTGTTTATCTGTTTTAGCTCGATACAGCGTTTCTAAAATATCAGCGCGTTCCTTTAAAAAGAATTTAAAATTATCTAAAGTGGGTAAGTCAGAAAGTTTACTTTTATATTCTTCCCACTTCAGAGAAGAATTGGAATCTAATTTCGTTGACATTAAATGTATGACAACAGTGTCCCACTGTTCAATAGGTTGGCCGAGCGTTTTGAGTGCTCGCAAATTTTTAGTAACGTGGTCACTTAGAAATCGTAAGGATTTATCAGATTCGCGCTGTATGGGATCAATGTTAAAGAGACAATTTAAATGGTTAGTTATCAGCTGTTTTTTGTTGTCATAACGTTCGCACAGGAGATTCCAGGCCTCAATATAATTGAGGGCTGAAACCTCAAGGTTAGAAATTACTCGAGAGGCTTCACCTTCCAAATAAGAATTGAGGTAATGGAATTTATGTATGTTATCGATTCTTTCATTACTATGTATGAGAGAAGTGTACGTGTCTCTAAATTCCATCCATTTGTAATAAGAGCCGTCAAATTTGGAAATTTTTATCTGTGGTAACTGAAAGCCCACCGGTCCACACTGATGACAACTATGTGCGGATTCAGACTGAGGAGGGCGTAGGAGTGGGATTTCATTGGAAGGCGCGACCTTGTCGAGTATACATTGTGCAGTTGCAATAGATGAATGGAAATCATCTTCAATAGTTTCCCGTTCAGAAAATTCAGCAGCAAAATTATTACTATTACTAACCTCAATGCGAGTCTGCAGCTCATCAAAGTTCGCCAGAAGTTCAATAATTCTGGTTAATTTCAAGGATAATTCTTTAGCCTTTACTTCCTCGAGCGGTTCCCCCGTATTAATTTTCAACAAATAATTAGCAAATCTAGTAACTTGTCCCTTGATGGAACTTCGCTTTACCTTTAGTTGAGCGAGCTGGTTAATTATTATTAATAAGACGCGAAGTTAACCGAGTTGGAAGAAGTTATCAGCAAGGTACACTGGGACATTATCGGGTTATCTGAAGTCCGAAGAGCGGGAGAGGACTCGATAATCCTCAACTCCGGTAACTTGCTTTACTACCGGGAGGGCGACCAACAGTCCCAAGGTGGTGTCGGGTTCATCGTCCACAAGTCCCTTGTCAACAACGTGATTACCATCGGAAGTGTGTCGACCAGGGTGGCGTACCTTATACTCAGAATAACCAAACGGTGTTCGCTGAATGTTATACAGGTTTACGCACCGACCTCGACACACCAAGATGACGAAGTGGAGGCTATGTATGAGGAGATCTCTAAAGCCATGCATAGCTACAAAACCCACTACACTGTTGTGATGGGGGACTTCAATGCAAAGTTGGGGAAACGATGCGGTGATGAGCTGAGAGTGGGGCAATTTGGAGTTGGGCAACGGAATGACAGAGGCCAGATGCTGGCTGACTTTATGGAGAAGGAGAACCTCTTTATGATGAACTCCTTCTTCAGAAAGCCGGAAAGCCGGAAGTGGACCTGGGTCAGTCCGGACGGTAAAGTCAGAAATGAGATAGATTTTATCATGTCGACGAAAAAGCAAATATTCAATGATGTCACTGTGATCAACGCTGTTAAGACGGGGAGCGATCACCGATTGGTACGTGGCACATTGAATATCAACCCAAAGCTGGAAAGATCTCGACTGATAAAATCAACAATTCGACCATTGCCGGCCCATATTCAAAACCCCGAGAGCTTTCAACTCGAACTCCAAAACCGCTTCGAAGCCCTTGAGAACAGCATAGATGTGGACGATCTAAACAACATGGTGGTGGATACTATCCGTACGGTAGGGTCCAAGCTCTTTAAGACCCGCCGTCCCAAGATAAAGAAACTCTCCGACCACACACTCCTACTCATGGATCAGAGACGTGAAATGAGGCTCCAGAGTTCAGTAGATGCTAATCGTTATCGGCAGCTTAATAGACAGATATCTAAGTCTTTGACGAGCGACCTTCGCCAATTTAATACGAATCGTATTAAAGAGGCTATCGAGCGGAATAAAGGCTCCAAAGTGTTCGCGAGAGATCTGTCTATTGGGCAAAGCCAGATGACGAAGCTGAAAACTGACGACGGACGCATCATTTCATCAAAGCCTGAAATCCTGAGGGAGATCGAGAGCTTCTATGGGCAGTTATATTCCACGCAGACACCTGTTGAAAGCAAGGCTAAAGACCCCAGAGCCAAGCTTACCCGACACTATACTCAAGATATCCCGGACGTCAGCCTGTACGAGATTAGTATGGCTCTCAAACAGCTGAAAAACAACAAGGCGGCGGGTGACGATGGAATCACTACAGAACTTCTGAGAGCGGGCGGTAAGCCGATACTCAAAGTCCTCCAGAAGCTCTTTAATTCCGTCATCGTCCAGGGCAGAACGCCAAAGACATGGAACATAAGTGAGGTGATCTTGTTCTTTAAAAAGGGTGACAAGTCCCTCTTAAAGAACTATAGACCCATCTCGCTTCTGAGTCATGTCTATAAGTTGTTTTCGAGAGTCCTTACGAATCGTCTCGCTCGCAAGTTCGACGACTTCCAACCTCCCGAACAAGCCGGGTTCCGAAAAGGCTTTAGCACCATAGACCACATCCATACGCTGCGGCAGGTTATACAGAAGACCGAGGAGTATAATAAGCCACTTTGCTTGGCGTTCGTGGACTATGAGAAAGCCTTTGATTCGATTGAAACCTGGGCGGTGCTGCAGTCTCTCCAAAGGTGCCAAGTGGACTATAGGTATATCGAGGTGTTGAGGTACTTATACCAAAATGCCACCATGACGATCCGAGTACAAAACCAGAACACAAATCCTATCCAACTGCAGCGTGGTGTGAGACAGGGAGACGTTATTTCTCCGAAACTGTTCACAGCTGCGTTGGAGGACATCTTTAAGCTCTTGGACTGGAAAGGACTCGGCATCAACATTAATGGCGAGTACCTAACACACCTTCGTTTTGCCGATGATATAGTCCTTATGGCTGAGACCATGGAAGACCTGAACACAATGCTCGAAGATCTCCGTAGTGCTTCCCAAAGAGTGGGTCTTAGGATGAACATGGAAAAGACGAAAATTATGTCAAATGCCCATGTTGTACCCTCTCCAGTTCATGTTGGGAACACTACACTTGAAGTTGTTGACCATTACGTATACCTAGGACAGGCAGTCCAGTTAGGTAGGTCCAACTTCGAGAAAGAGATCTCTCGCCGAATCCAACTCGGGTGGGCAGCATTCGGGAAGCTTCGAAAAATCTTCGCGTCCGACTTACCTCAGTGTCTCAAGACGAAAGTCTATGAACAGTGTGTGTTGCCAGTGATGACTTACGGCAGTGAAACGTGGCCGCTAACTATGGGTCTCATAAGGAGGCTCAAGGTCGCTCAGCGTGCAATGGAGAGAGCCATGCTCGGCGTTTCTCTACGTGATCAAATCAGAAACGAGGAGATCCGCAGGAGAACTAAAGTAACCGACATCGCTCGAAGGATTGCTCAGCTGAAGTGGCAATGGGCGGGACACATAGCGAGAAGAACCGATGGCCGTTGGGGCAGAAAGGTTCTGGAATGGCGACCGCGCACCGGACGACGCTCCGTGGGTAGGCCCCCGACAAGGTGGACCGACGATCTGGTGAAGGTCGCGGAAAGCCAGTGGATGCAGGCAGCGCAGGACCGATCGTCGTGGAGATCCTTAGGGGAGGCCTATACCCAGCAGTGGGTGTCGTGTGGCTGATATGATGATGATGATGATGATGATGAGCGAGCTGGGTAAGCTCGGTATCGATGTTAGATTTAGACTTTGAAGGACTAAGAGTAAGTGTAGGATTTTTGTCCATGTTGTATAGTTACACAAAACGGTAAGACAAAATTTAAATTTAAATTCGAATTTTAAAAGCAAAACAAAACAATAGGGAAAAACCGCAAAAGGAGTCAGAAAATCAAAAAATTGGCAAAACGGCTTACGCCCCTTATTAATCCAGCGAAGCGGGTGGATGATGCAACGCAGCGCGAGCGCGCGAGCGGCACGTGGCGCCGGAGTGGCTCGTAGAGGCGAAAGCGGCCAAGAAGCTACGATGTGCACCGGTAGGTGCCGACCGAACGCGAGCCGCTTGAATGGCTCGCGAACTCAGGTCGCGCTGGAATGTGCAAAATAAAGAAATTGCAAATGGCGGAATGGCTAAAGGCGTTATATATGATGGCGAGCTTGGGTACTTATTGATTGAGAATTTGATTATGATTATGCGTGCGTGCTATGCCGGCAAAAGGTGCAAAATAAAGAAATGTTGAAGGCTAGCGGGTAATTTACGAGCACTAGAAATGAGCTTTACGTGCTTCTCAAATAAAATGTTTGAACAAAATGCATGAGGTAATTATTTTAAATTGGGAAACTATGTGGTTTTATTTAACTAGCTTAGCACAATGAAATTGCGAAACAAGCAACTATGTATCAGATTACATTAAGAGAAATTCGTTAAATTTTAAGTAAGAAATTCGTTAGGTAGGTACCTAGGTAAATATTTCAAAGAAAATAAGGTGTGCGAAACAGAAAAAACAGCTGGATAAGACTGGCCTTGTTTTCCACATGGGATTGCGTTGCCCTGACGTGGTACCACACACTCACACTTGATGATGTGACACACTGTAAGTAGACTGAATATTCGACCACACAAAAAATATTTAGGCTAGGAGATTAATTTAGATGGGAAGGAATTGGGGCTCACGGCACTTCCCTTGGCAAGCAGATGCAGCAGCGGATGCGGGCGGATTCGGCCCGGCACGGTGCGCTGGCGGGCGGCCTCGGGCTGGCTGCCACGTGCCCGTTCGGTGCGGTGTTCCGGATTCCGGCGCCTCGTCTGTCACCCTCGCTCCACAGCACGGCAGCGTCGATAACCCGACGTTGCGTGGTTGGCTTCGGCGGCGGACGGCGTCGCCCCGTTCTTGTATGGCGCGGGTTCCCACGCGGCGGCGACGAAAGAATGGCTGACCTAGAACCGAGAACGAGACTGCAGTGTGTCCTGTCACGGTCGCCACTACTTATGTTCGCAATGAAACATAAGTTCGATAGAAACAATATTTATTGATACTGAGAAAGGTTAATACATTTTGTATGGTAGATTCAGCAAAGGGAAAAGTTATGTGAGATAAATAAAGCCCGTCGTTCGCAGACGGCGGTCAGAGGGCCAATGTGTTAAGAGACGTGGAGCGGGCGGCGACGGCGTGGCGGCGCGGGCGGCGAGCGGTGGCATTTCCCCTCTCGCCTCTCGCCCCGAGCGTGGAGCGCAGATCGGCGCGAACAAATGCAATAATAAGTAGAGATGAGACGTACTAGGCCAAACACGTACCGAGTCTTGCACGTACGAGTACACCTAAATACTTATTCCATAAACCTGTTCCACGAGTATTTAGAAGTATGCGTTTTTAATTACTCTACTCTAACTCTTTTCGATTACGTATGTAAACACGTATATTTTGAATAGCAAAACATTTGATATTTTGCTATTCAGAATATAAACACTTGAACATTGATATAAACACTTAGTATATTTTCGCGATTTCAGAGTTGGTCCCATAGTAAAAGTTGTTCAGTTTGATGGTCTCTATCTACCATGTTCGGCTTTATAAGGCTTTTACCAAACACCCTGTATACATACATTAATCATTAATAATCACATTACTATTTACATGTCATTGGTTTTTTTTCATTAAATATATTTTTTTTTGTATTTTTTTTTTAACAAAAACGACTAAGATCTTCTTAACTTACGTATCTCCTTATCTTTAATAAACACTTAAAAGTTAAACTACTAATTCACTTTATCCGCGAAAAAAGCAATACGAGATGCCGAAACAATTCAAATTTGAATAAAAACACACGACTAAGCAAACGGTCACGGCTAGAACCTAGAATATGAATCTTAATTACAATGAGATAAAGTATTATTGTCTAATGCGGAAACAAAAATCTTCGGACTCGCTTACTCCTTGACAGCGTCGGACGCTTACCTTCACAGTGCAAACAAAAAGCGGTTTTAACACAATAACGTTAAGGTTGATCGTAATTGTACGGGAAGAAACTCACTCACACTTAGATCGAACGCGTACCGACCGCGTCCACGAGTCTCCGCCGACTCTGAGTTTTTCGTATTCATAAGTTTGTGTGAGTAACTAAGTAATGTACGCCGTCGATACTTCTAAATACTCGAAACGCGTTGGACGCTGATTCGATACTTAGTATTTAGACGTCCAAGCAAATACTTATTCCAAAGACTTATTCCAGTAAATACATTTCAACTCTAATAATAAGTCTATGAATCAATGTCTAGAACGCACGAACGCACAATAATAAGTCTATGAATCAATGTCAATAATGTATGAATATTCTATAGAATATATCATACATTTTTGACATTTGTGACATTTTTGACATTTTGTCAATAATGTATGAATATTCTATAGAATATATCATACATTTTTGACATTCGAATACATTATTTTCATTGATTCATAGACTTATTTTGGCATTGATTACATAGAATTTGCGAAAAAAAAACATCCATTCGTAAAATGTTCAAATCTAGCTAAGAATAGAATAAGTATGTATACTAAAAAATACCAAACATCCCAAACAGCACATATTACTGCTTTTCAAAAGCAGTTTTAGCCTCGAGGCGACATCTATTAGATAAATTTTTAAACAACATGCAATTTGAGCGAGGTCTACAGCTCACTGTAGACCTCGCTAGAAATTATTAACAGCAGGGCCATCTAAAGATGGCCCTGCTGTAAAATATTAATTTCTCCGGATTTAAAAGTTTTACAGTTATAAAAAAATGTTTTTTGAAAGCTACTAATATTAGTTATCAAGTGAAAAAATTAGTTAAGTAATTTTTTTACTTTAATACGTCATCAAAAAATACTAAAATTTATTTTAATCCGAAATTAGTGTGCTATTTTTTTGATTTCCTCACAAACCTCAAAACTAGGACATTAATGTGCAATTTTTTTGCATTTTTAAAATTCATTCCAACAGGAGAGGGGATAGACCCCAACATGTGGGAGGTTTTGTCAATAGAATTGATCATATTATCTGCCATCTCTAACCAGACAAATTGTATATGAAAATACTGTCTAACACTGGATTTAAATGACAAATAGAATCTAACACTCTCTGTACAAGTTCCATAGTTAATAGTTTCCTTATTAAGTATATTATTGTGGTGTTCCTATAAAGTGTCATCATTTTAAAGAATAATTAACATTGTCCTTCAGATTAAAAAACATTTACTTTCAGACACTAACTCTTTTCATAATTTAGGCTCTCGCTACCGCCTAATTGCCGTTATAATGGACCCAAAAAATTATATTTGTGTAAAACATGAAAGAAAAGTCGCGTGTCACTGGTCTATAAAATTTTGTAATTAATAACCACAACGCCAGTCGTTTATGGTAATACAGGCGATTTTTCTTTACACTAATGCGCGTCTTTGAGTTCAACGTGCTTGAAACCCCACTTTGCAATTTCAGTGGCTCGAGATCTTATCTCTATCAATTATGGACCATAAAACGTAATGACTTCATCGTAAATCTTCAGCTTACACGACACAATTTTACTTGGTGTTGAATAAATGAGGTCAAATTGGCCGTGGTATTAATGACGGTTGTCCCGAAAATTTTCGGTCTGGTGCGTGAGCTCTCCACGGAAAAATTCGGCAAATTAACGTGTTTTTTCATATAATCCCCGCCACGTGACACTTTTCCTTAAGAGCGTCATATTAAGTCTTCGCCTTAATGGTGCTTAAATTATAGTGTGTAAGAAATGATGGATGTGATCGTTTTTGAAGGAACCTCCACATTTTAGAGCAATTAACAATAAGTTATTCTACAGCATTCGAATTTGACAAATTACTTTTATTTTTGGTATATAAAAAGGTGTGTAATTTATGATAAAGTAATGGAATAGCAAGAATAAAAAACGAATGACCTTATAAATACATATTCGAATTTTCACAAAGAACTTTTTTGCGTGCGTGTTTCAAAACCAACTAATCAAGGTATGCATAGCATTACTTATCTTTTAAAGGTCAATCGATTTATGGATTTGAATCTCCTTAAGAATATTATTTTTCCAATGAAAGGATAAATCGACGTTCTTACGTCATTATTAAGCGATTAATGACGTTGAACAAAAGAATAAACTTTAACTAGATTCAAATCCCAATCGATTGAACAAATCAAGCAGCAACTCTTTTCCATCGAAAGCTTCTAGACAAAAACTCAACAGTTTTTCCAGTGTCAAAAGTTTAAGCAAACTTTCGAGGTAAGCCATTCATCTCGACGACATTTTAAGTGCTTAAGTGGCCTGGGTGGATGGTGAAATCGTGTTTAATTTTCCTTAACGCTTGGAAAACAGAATTTCGCTATCGTCTTTGTGACGCCACTAAATAATTCATTGTACACTTCTTCAACTTTTGCGTGTAATGGACTTTTTTACATCTACATTGTTGTTTTCAAAGATTTAAATATTGTTTTGTCAAATTTCAGTAAGAAAATATAAACAAAATTTTATTCGTTTTCTTAGATTTTTCCCTAAATATGACCTCATGTGAATTTAATATATTTAAAAAATTACGTGGGGCACGTTTTGTGTAGTAAGTTTTGCTCAACTCATAAATAAAAAATATATGTGTAAACTTATAATTTATAGCATCTCACAGTATTCTCTATTACATCTGATAAACTTTTTATCTACACTCACAACGTAAAGTTCCAAATATGAATTCACAAAAGATTGTAATTACGTACTTTTTGATCGTAGATATATCGTGGATTACGATCCACGATATATATTCTTATCATGAATGTAGTACTTCCCTTCGGTATATTCTTATACATAGTGCGCTATGTATAAGAATATACATTATTTATTCTATCTTTGAAAAGCCGGGACCCTCAATTATTACATTTGAACTAAATCGAACTTTGGGAAATATAAAAATAAAACATCTACCTATAATATTTTTTTATTATAATTATATATTTGAATTTGAATATAATGCATTTCGTGTCGTTTAATAAGACAACTGTAGCTTGTCTATGGTGTATGTTCTTACTAGCAATAAAATAAAACTTTAACAAACTTACTTTTTAGTTAATTTATTCTTAACAAAAACAATAGAACCTTCTTCGAAATAGAATCACATTTTCACAGCTTTTTCTTCCAAAACATTGCAACACTCTTCGAGTCATATCTCGCAACTGCAACCTCGGGTCGGTACGAATTGAAACGTCTATGTTTCATTTCAATTTACGGACTGCTACGTCAATGGTTCCCAACCTTTGGTCCGCGAATCGCCAGTGGTCCATAAAAGCCAAAATATAGTCCGCGACCTGATAGCAATGATTTGCGTGTGGCTTTGATCAACAAGTCCGATACGTCCCAAAATTACCTTACTTTGACTCTGAAGATGGAGGCTCAAAATCAATGTATGATGTGTATTAAAATAATACTGTTACAGTACGAGGCAAATAACTTCAAATCGAATGGGGATTACGCGGAACGCGTATTTTGTGCATGCGTAGCGGTGAGGTACGCGGGCGGCGGAAGAGGGGCGCGCGCTATGTTCGCTCACAAGAGCACATATGCGAACTTATCCCCACTCCATCGAAAAATTTCAAGATATTTGCTTCATACTACAGCAGGGCTGCTGACAACAGCAGAGGCCATTAAGTAGATGCGGAAAAAATACCTTAGGTACATACTTAATTGAAATAAACTTTGAATAAAAAATCTTGATATTGCGTACGTATATTACGAACAACCTCAACGTCAAAGACTATTATGTATTCTGTGGTCAAATTGAAATGATACCGCTGGAAAAATATAGTAAGCCTATTATAACATAAAGATCTGGTTAGCCATCTGGTTATACAGTTTGACTACTTAAGAAAGATTGGGTTTACATTTTTTCAGACCTTTTATTAAATGATTTTTTTTTTCTTTTTTTGAGCCTGCTCTCTCAAACCACATGCACATATTAAGTTTCTTGCGTTTGCTTCTTCTACCTATTTCCTAATAGGTGGTAGTGTGACAAAAAATGTATAATTCAAAAGGACTACCTTGTTGTTCCATTTGAAATAAATAAAGTTGTAATTTCATCGAAAAAAACAAGAATACTTTGGGCACCACTGCCGCTACGTGAAGTAAAGTCCGTCGCGGGGGCGGGGGCGGGGGCGGCGTTGAATACTTCACGAATTCATTGCAGGTGTCGACAGAGGTACCTACTTGTCTCCTGAGATTTCGTCTGCATATTCATGCCTTTGAGATTGTTGGGTTGCACTGGCTCTCGATAAGTGTCGGTGCTGGTAAATTGAATCTACCACTACTCTACTGTTTCTTTTTTGTTAAAATAAATCCAATTAACACATTCACTGCCCATTACACGGTGCCGTGGAGGGGCGGGGTGTCTTGCCCACGGTGCCGTGGTTTGCGCCTACCTATATTATTTTCTAAATCCCAATACAACGCAACAACGTGTCGACTTCGTGGCGACATCTATTAGATTAATTTTTAAACAACATACAATTCGAGCGTGGTCTACAGCTCACTGAGCCACAAGTTATTAATCAATAGTTAGCTAGATCCAGGAGGTATAAGCTTCTTGGCTAGATCTCAAAGTGCTGCTTCACTTAGGCGCCGGGCAACCATAGACCACTTATTACTTAATTTACAAGTTAAAGGGCGAGCACCCACGCTAAAGCACAAAGGAAAAATGGGTTATATAAAGGTTGTGCGTGCTTTCAGAAATTACGCTCCGTGGAGCTTTTATGTTCTTGTGTACTCCGCTTTCGTTGTAATAATACCTTACTGAATTACAATATCGACTTATTTTATCTACTTTGTGAAGAAACACGAGTAAACAATATTAGTGTAGGCTGTCTCGGAGCTTTGTATATTTTAGTGAAAAGATTAAAAGAAAACGAAAAAAATTAGAACGGAATATTTTTGGGGGTATCCTATTGGTTGACGAGATGAAAGAAGAAAACGTTGTTGTGTTATGATTACTTATTGGTAAAATTATTATGAAGAGACGAATACCTTTTAATTTTAACACTTTCTAAGGCCTTTGATTATATTGATGCCGTACCTCTCTTCTGTTCAATGATGAAGAAATAATTTCTATTAGGGTCATTTCAAAAATGCTTCAAACTATTATCAAAAGCTCATACCAAAGCATTGACAAAGCCTCCTACACCCAGTGTTATGTAATCACTACTTAATCTAGCTATTACCTATCCTGACCTGTTGCTCGAATACTGGCCAAGTTATGTCGCTGAGCCGTTAGTTACATAAGCAGGTGTTGTCAGAACCATGCCAGCTAAGCCCCCGTCACTTAGCTTGTAAATCCTTTGACATAGGTACAAAGTTTTGCGCGTCTGCGGCCACCTTCCTAGTCTGTTTCTAGATTAAGTTACGTGCATAAAACTTTAATTGAACAAAATTGCTGATATTTTTAGATGATTTTTTTCTTCTCCTATAACATTCGATAGAAGTGCCCGGTGAATTTTCAACATTTTACCTATTCTATTCAATCATTAATTTGTTTCGAATGCCGAGTGATGAAATTCACGTTACAATTCAATCGTGAAACATTTATTTATTTTACTTTAATTATACACTATTATACACACCAATTACAATAATTAAAGAACATAATTAATACAGTTTTCTAACACAATTTCAACAACTATTCATTTATATTTTAGAGAGTTGAGCGCAGAAAGGGAGAGCGGTATGGGTGAATTAGCGCGTGCCACAGTTCTACTGCGGAGGTAGGTTGTTTGGCACAAAATGTCGACACAGCTCATTATGCAAGTCAGGAGCATCTATCTTACCGTTAAGAATTTTGCACATAATTGTGAGTTGGTGTTTCATTCGCCTAACCTCCAAAGGTTGGCCTAGACAACCCAACAAAAACTTGGACGGATACATGAAGGGATAGTATCCATTCACGCGTTTGTACAAATATCGAAGAAATGCTTTCTGCACCTTTTCTAACATAAGCACATACGAGCTTTCATGAGGGTTCCATACACACATAGCACTCTCCAATTTACTACGTACCAACGCCGTGAAAATAAGTCGTATGACTTGAACATTTTGAAAATCTTTTGCGTTTCTAAGAATGAATCCCAAACGCCGAAAAGATTATTTATTATGAATTGGCAAGAGCCTTTATGTGGTAGACATACAATGCGTAGAGTCCTTATGGATGAAATTCATGGAAAAATGGTCATACCACAACTGCGTTAACTAATCGTATGGCGATGGACTACACTGCACTAGATGATATTTGGCGAATATAGGTACTGCCTCATCAAACTCCTCGAGAATAGTACCTAAATGTATTATGTAAAATATAACCTTTTATCCGCTGAATGGTGTAAAAGAAAGTTAACTTCTATAGTAATAAGTACTAATTCGGTTTACCTCACGGACCCCTTTGAGAGCATAGTGTACAAAACTTATCTCGATCTTGTCCACATAGCCTCAAGAAGTGTAAGATAGTTCTCTCCAATGACCCGTATTATTGACAAGATTAGAACGTTCTTATTAGATCCGACATTTTCTAACGAAGTTTTGTAGTCTACGGTTTGAAAATGAATGTTTCAAAACTTTCAACACTGCTTTTATGCCTTTTATGACAAGGGTGCCAGTAAAGTGAAGTTGAAAGTCTTGTAAATATTTGTGTGTAGTTTTTAATTTTGCAGTAAGAAAATCCATAAGTTCATCTAAATACTAAACATTTAATTCTAAGCTGAACTTGTACTACTTAAGGACAATTAATAAGCATTCAAAAAAATACGAGTGCAAAATGATCATCACTTTTTTAGATTTGTGTGTCTCAAACCATTGAGGAGGTAAAGTTTGGTAATAAAAATGTACATTAACCATGAGAAAACCTAAACAAAAGTACGAGAACTTAAATAAAGTCTCAAACACAAAAAAAATCAATTTTGTTTTCATATAAGAAGTACTTTAGGAAATTGTATTGTTTGCTTTACCAAACACACTCAACATATTATTTAATAACTTTGTCTTTAGTACTATTGAGCACAATAAAGTTACCTAAGGCTGTTAGGCTACGTTCAGATGGTTAGCGTTTTCTGCGAGCATGCAGATATCCACGCTTGTTTCTTAACTTTATTAACACAACTGTACTGGACTGACGAATTGGATAAAGTGACAAGTAAAGTGACGAGTTACAGAAACTGACAAAAAAGGAAACCGACTTTCGACGAATTTCGCGAAACTGACGAATGACGTAAAGTGACCAGTTAGAGACACTGGCTAGGTAGGGAAACTGACGAGTGATACTTGGGGCATGCCAAAAGTAATTAGATACTCTTTACTCAATAATTTGATACTGGCAAGTTATACAACATCGTAATCACTGGTTACTTAGTAATAAATTTAAACATGGAACATACTTGAATTCAAGTAGTTTTTTTCTTAAATATGCTTTTATAATTGTATTAATCTGGGGCCCTATTTTTCAATCATTTATTTGAGTTATTTTCAGTCAATCACAATTGACAACTAAATTGCATTCCAAAATCGCTGACCAAAGAGATTGACTGACAACCTGCTGACCAACAAGCGATTCCAAAATACTGATTTTGCTATGTCGGCCGAAATGAGTAGTAAAGCGCTCAAGGCCAGGCGAAGGATTTAAAATTATACCCCAGAATTTTGCAAATAAAAGATTTTGTTAGAAAAAAACTATTCGAATTCAAGTATGTTCCATGTTTAAATTTATCACTAAGTAACCAGTGATTATGATGTTGTATAACTTGCCAGTATAACATTATTGAGTAAAGAGTATCTAATTACTTTTGGCACGCCCGCCCCTCGTAACCCAACCCGCGATGCGACAGTTGTCGACGGCGACAGGGTTGCCTACACGCGTTGCAAGTTATATTATGCTGTCGAGTGAGTAACATACAAGACTGTAAGCTCCAGAATATTGGGTCCAAAAATGAAAAACCAAATTAGTATTTACCGTATGGTTAGATTACCAAGTGTTACGTAAGTAAGTCGTTGGCAAGTTGATAACGACTAATAGATTAAGAGGAATATCAAAAAACGCACCATATTTTTACTTAGTATTTTACTAACAAAATTATATAAAGACAATACTCAAATGTAAACGAACACACTTGTTGATATCTATCACGTTACATTTACAGATCCGTAACTGTGACAATCATTTTATATAAGTAATATCAAATTGTATTTGTTTTGAAAACGAACTTTACTAAAGCTTATAATAATATCACGGCCCGATCCTTGCCATATTTTTTTGAGCTCCACATTACATTCGCTAACAGTATAAAGCGTAAATATTTGGTAGTCTAAACGTATCCTTACATTAATTACATAGCAAAGCTAATATTCCATTTATTACGAATCAACCAACAAATGTAATAAAACAGTAACTCCCTTACCTATGACTGGCAAAACCGCAAAGAAACACTCAACTATACAACTCTAATAAAACAGAATGCCAAGTCATCATGTATACATACCCGATATACAAGAACAAACTCAAAGAAAACCTTTGATGTTTTACCAAGAGAAAATGTATTGCGTAAATGTACACCTCATATTTTATCAAAGGGGGATGAAATGAAACGACTCACTCAAATTATTTTAGTTACTGCAGATAAATAGTTTGAATAAACCATGCCTGTAGGTATGTTTTGAGAAGGTAATGAGATTTTGGTCTTGTCTTCGTAAAATAATTACAATCTACTTCAAAATTACTTTTAATTTCTAAATATCGTGATGAAAATAAATTATTACTTTTGTTTTCGTTGGTAAATTATCAAGAACATCGTCGCGTTCTCGCATAATCTCCAAAGTAATTCTTATGATTTTCTATTTCATAAATTAGATGGCGCAGGTGTAACGCATAATTTTGAAAATGAGCCAGATATTAGGTATAGAACGTGTTTCAGATCAAACCACATCAAACTGAACAACTTTTACAATCGGACCAACTGTGAAATCGCGAAAAAAAATCAGCTGTCATACATTTTCATATTTTCGTTATTAATTTTTGTATGGCCCAGCTGATTTTTTCACGATTTCAGAGTTGGTCCCATACTAAAAGTTGTTCAGTTTGGTGGTCCCTATATCTACCATATTCTGGTTAAGATAATTAATATAAATCAAAAATACTAGAAAAAATCGACTCACCCGTAGCAGCTAAGACGGGATTGACTTTGATTGAAATTCTGATTTAGCTATTAATTCTGTCAGGTACATGTTGTATATATATAGATTTTCACTACAAAACCAACCTCTATTAAATAAATAATAAATAAATAAAAGTTTATTTAAATCATGACATGTATACAAAAACATATTTGCGTTAACAACCGTTGTAGTCATAAGACTGTGTTACAGTTATTAGCGCCCACCTCAAATTAGACAGGCATTACAGACATGATTTGAAATTATTGCAAGAACACTAGAGCGAGATATTTTTACTTTTCCACTGGTATACTGCAATCAAAACCAATGGCAAACCATGAGAATTCCATAAAACAACAGAATACAGAGAACTTCCGATAATTAATTCGGGTAGTATCGTTTAAACAACGTGCACATTATAAATTAATAGACAAACATAGAGCCGATAAACGGCTTTTAAACAATACTCGAACGAAACTTATAAATATGCATTTCTGCCAGCAAGCGTCGGGTCGCAATATTCAATATCAACGCAAATTCTAACAAAGTACCTTTCAGTGGAAAATTGGAAGGCATCTGAAATTCTGAATATTCGCCGGCAATTTTGAAAAAAATATGTTAATCTATTCTTGGGGAGACTGTGACTATTTTCATAAATTGATTGCTTCAGACCAATATCTGAAGAATTGTAATATTGGATTATTGACTTTATTGAGATCTTTGTTATTAAGAGAAAATGCCCGTCAATTAAAATCGTCATGAGACCTTTGAATGAATTATTAATTAATTCACCCGCAGATAAACTCAAAATTTTAATATGGTTCTTATTATGAAGGAGAAATATAAACGTTATGAAATATGAAATGCGAACGTATTTTTAAGTGAGAACCATACTATCGGGTTGTCCCGATAGTATGGTTCTCACACAACTCACAACGTTGTCGTCTTTTTTAGGGTTCCGTAGCCAAATTGGCAAAAAACGGAACCCTTATAGATTCGTCATGTCTGTCTGTCTGTCTGTCTGTCCGTCCGTATGTCACAGACATTTTATTCCGAAAGTATTAGGATTACACAGTTGAAACTTAGTAGGTAGATGTATTCTGTTAACCGCTTAAAGATTTAAACACAAAAATAAAAAAATAAAGATTACGGGGGGGCTCCCCATACATGGAACTGAAACTGAAAAATTTTTTTTCCTACATACCAATACGTGCGGGGTGTCTATATATGTATAGGTCTTTAAAAATGACATTGAGGTTCCTAAGACGATTTTTTCTAAAAGTCAACCGTTTGAAAGATAAACACTGCCAAAGTGGTAAAATGTGTGTCCTCCCCCCTCTAACTTTTGAAATAAGAGAGTGAAAAATCTAAAAAATATATATGCTATAGATCTTAATAAAAACTTTCAACGCAAAATTGGTTTGAACGAGATAGAGTAATTGGTTTTCAAGATATATCATATTTTCCAAAACCGCAAATATAACTTTGTCATTCATACCAACACTGTGAAAAATGAAGTTATTTTTACAGACGAAAAATTATAGTGGTATTAAATATAGTATGGTATAAGGTAGCTACGGAACCCTACGGTGCGTGGCCCGACATGCACTTGGCCAGTTTTTTAATCAGAGGTGCGATTGTGTAAAGCAATCGTATTCATTTGACAGTAAAAAACGTACGATTTCATTTGTCAAACGTCTAATAATGATAGTTATAAGGTTTGACGAATGAAATCGTATGTTTTGAACTGTCAAATGAATACGATTGCTTTACACAATCGCCTACACTTATTTTGATGAGCCCACTACTCAACAATAGAAATATAAAAAAAAAACGGAATTAAATTTTTATCATTAGATTTCAATGTAAATGTTAAAAACGAATAATTTAATCACTTGAACATATTAGGCATTGTTAGCAATAGAAACCTAGAAACAAAGAACTTAATATTATGCATGTACCTACCAAATGAATGAGAAATGTTACAATACAAGAGACCATTTAGACTCTAATGAAAAATTGAAATACTACTCTAGCTCTAGAAAATAAATAGGTATCGCGAAAATTTTTCGCTATACAATTTTGAGTAAAATATCACATGCTTCTTTAAACATAAGTTTAACATTGTTACATAAGTAACTACAACTACAATACTTTAAAATGAAAATAAAAGAATATTAATTACCAAAGTTGGAATACCATGTAAAAGTTTAGTGTTAATATGCCCTGCATTATTCAAACATAAAAAATATATTTAAACCGGCTACTTAAAGTCATAGCCTTCTGGACAAAGTAAAAATAACACATTGTCCTCACTTTACCCTTCGCAGGAGCACTCAAAGGCGAGATTTCTTAAAAGCCGGAAAATTTGCCCAATTTACTCCTCGGGACGTCTTTGACACTTTTTGACACAAAAGAAAATTATTGTATCTTGTACGGATAAACCACAAGGCTAATTTGGACACAATTATCTCGATATTCTCGATATTCAAACAAAAATTTGGTCTTCTTCTTTTTTCTTTTCTCCCCACGTGTTTAAGATCTTACTGATAAATAGCTTAAAAGTTTGTTTTAAATCATTCAATGGTATATTTTTCCGGCTTATTTTCGTGCTTTTTTTGTAAATAGGTAAATTCATAATTTAGGAGATGACAATACATTACATTGAATTTGCGAATGTGAGGCATTAACCAGATTTTGGTAAATTTAAAGTTTGATTATTGTGGGGAGAAAATAAAGTTATAGCACAGAGTAAACAATAGTTATTTTAAACTTTTAGATTTTTGCATTCACAATGCTATTTTAATATTAAGATTAATAAATAATGAAAAATATTTTCTAATTTTTCATTATTTTTTCTAATATTTTTCATTATTTATTCATCTCAATAGTTATTTGTTATACGAGTGACAAAAATCGATTTTGCTGCGAGTTTTTACGTGCCAAAAGAGCCATTTTCGTGCTGGAGAGGTGAAAAAGCTTTTGTATATGAACATTACATACAGAAGATTTTGTTAAGTAGTCGTTTTTCCTGTAGTTTTCTGCTTAAAATAATTTATATTATTATTATTAATGATTTTATAATTTTATATGTCATTTTGTTTAGCATGTCCTGTGAACGCAATTTGGAGATATTATTATTAGACTTTTCATTCTTGACGCGCAAACTTAGGTACTTCTGCTATCAAAAACTAATTCAAAGAAAAACTAAGAAAATATAATTACAAATTCAAAAATTAGTGCATTACTGCCGCGAGGCCGTCCTCGACACTGTAAATGCTAACTTACCGTTCTCGGCTGTAATGTACTATTTTTAGGGTTCCGTACCCAAAGGGTAAAAACGGGACCCTTTTACTAAGCCTCCGCTGTCCGTCTGTCTGTCTGTCTGTCACCAGGCTGTATCTCATGAACCGTGAAAAGTCAGTTGAAGTTTTCACAGGTGATGCATTTCTGTTGCCGCTATAACAACAAATACTAAAAATAGAATAAGATAAATATTTAAGGGGGGCTCCCATACAACAAACGTATTTTTTTTTACGTTTTTTGCTTTATATTAATAACGACAACAGGTAGACAGTTTAAATTTTCACAGATGCTGTATTTCTGTTGCCGCTATAACAACAATTACTAAAAACTGAATAAGTAAAATAAATATTTAAGGGGGGCTCCCATACAACTAACGTGATTTTTTTTCCGTTTTTTGGTACGGAACCCTTCGTGCGCGAGTCCGACTCGCACTTGCCCGTTTTTTTTTTATTTTCATACTGATTTACACTTTAACAAGCCTGCAAATATACATGAATGATGATTTATTTGCATGCAAACAAACAATGTATCAAAAGTCCGTAACTTTGAACAAAATATGCTTATTAAGAGTCCGATAACTCGAAAATATCGTTCACAGGATAGCCAACAATTTGCATATTTCCAAACGATATAATAAACGGGATGATTTGAAATTCATAAAACCGAGATCGATTCTCGCTTTTCATTCGCCTTCGAATTTTATAGCGCAAGAACGAGACGCATTTTCAAAATCCTCAGGGGTTACTTAGAGACTTTGTCATGTAAATCAGCCCTTCATCCCTAGGTGATGACATTCAAATTGAAATATTGTAAATATTTTAGTAGCGCATACTTGGATGCTCGATTTTAGGCGTTACATTCTTTTGTGTGAAACTACGATGTTTACTTTGCTTAACAATCTTAAAATTGTTGTTGTGCAGCAAAAAGGATTTTAATATTAATAATTCCCATGCATTGAGTACCAAAACAAAATATTGAGTCGACTGAAATATGATTTCAGGTAGGTACCTACGTTCTCAATAACTTTTTGACTCCGTTAATTCAATGCTAAGATCAATTTACTACGAATTAAATCTCTTTGATTTTTTGAATGATAAAATAACATAAATATTTATGTTGGTATTTATTATGTAATATATACTACAATACACTATATTCTACCTTTCATAGTTGCAAACAAATAAACCAAGCATGTCATGGGGTCTACTCCAAAAACTTAACTACGATAATAAGATCATGTTCAGTTTCGTGACATATCCCTAAGTCAACTCAAAGAAAAGTTTTTCATTTGTGTCGAATATACGTTTGGCAGGAAGATCTCACAGCACAAAAAGGGAAAATCCTAAAACCGAAAAATCAGAGAAAAAATAATCGGTTACCGGTGAGTTCGACTCCCACTTATTCCTCTAAATTCTCTTTATTCCTCTAAAAACACAGTTACATTGGAGATGCTTACAATTGTGATCAAAGGTGGTAGGTTGTAGTAGACGGACTTTATATCTTGTGGTAGTAGGCCCTCAAACGATACTGCGACAGATTCACCTTTGAGATGCAAATCAGTTCGATAGTCCCGACCCCCTGGTCCAATAACGGCTGGTGCCACTTATCGCGTTCATATTTTATGTGCTCTTATTCTTTATTTATCGAGAACAATTGCGTCTGCTAACATCCGTCTGTCCACCGCCGACGGTTCCAGCGCCATTCCGAAAACGAGATGACGGCATCGCCAATGTTTTATTGACAAGTACAAGTAGCCGGCAAACATCTTGAAAACGGATGGGGATTGCGCAGAACGCGTATTTCGGGTAAGTATGTGTAGCGGTGAGGTACGGGGGCATCGGGAGTTGGGCGTGCGCTATTGTCGCTCGCAAGTGCACATGCGCGAACTTATCCCCATTCCGTCACAAAAGCGTCGAGATTTTTGCCGGAATCTGTATTAAGTAACTCGTGATCAAAATGATAAACCACGTGAGATGACACGATAATTGCCGCCACTTTAGATTCGTTTCTTTAATGGCGTGAGTTATAATTATTATGTTTTGTTAAGATGACAGGATGGGCGTGGTGCAATGGGCAGGGCCCTATTTAATAACGTGACAATTTAATTTACATTGCTGTGTAGCTTTGAGTAGTTCGTTTTATTTTGAAATTGTTTGACGCAATGGATATAAAATTGTCATGACAGGTGACAAATTGTCACGTTTATTAAACAGGGCCCAGGGCGTCGCAACTTCGGTGCCAACACCATCATCTCGTTCTCGTGACGGCGAGTGGTGGACAAACGGGGTAACACTTGTGCGATAGGTACAGCTAAGGAAATGTTTAGAAGAAGATGCTTTAAAGTTAACATTTTTGATCACATAAACACCCACATCCACATTTTCATGATTCTTCTATCGCGAAAAGTGTAGATGAAAAACAAGATATCAATATCATACTATTTTTTAAGCATAGAAATAGAAAAATTTTTCTTAACTTTCACAAACAAAAATCTGTGAAGACTTTAAAGCTATTATTTAATAAATATTTTTTGAAGACGTACAAGTTCTCGGATAGCTATTTAATTTTTATATTTACAACTAGCGGCGGCCTGTAACTTCGTCTACGTGGATTTTTTTTTTGTATCCTCGGGAACAATACTTTTTTTCGGGATGGAAGGTACCCTATGCCCATCTCTGTATCCCTGACAACGTATATGTCAAATTAAATGATGATCGGTGTGAAGGTGTAACAAACAAACGGACTTTGCATTTATAATATTAAGTACCTAAGGATATACTTTTACTGAAATTGCTTAAAATGGAACCAACAATAAGACTCGGTATTAAAGCCAAACTTTAAACCACCAAATGGACCATGAATCCAACCCATTCAAAGCAAACTTAATTTTTCCATTGCCAATGTAAATGAGATCCCATACCCTCAGGTCCCAAAGCAAAAATTAACGATCCTTCCCAAATAAACCTAGACAAACGGAACTAGTTAGGTAGCTATTGTTAAATAAACAGAACCCTTTTCGTGGGTAATTTACATTTCTGACGGCAATTTCATTAGTCCAGTACTTACCTCTTGAGGGATTGTCTCTGAGCTTTGTGTCTCCAACACTAACGAAATTCATGTTTTCATACTATTTTTGTAAATTATCCCAACAAAAATATGAAAAAAAAACAATTAAATCAAAATGTTTAGTCTCGGAGCACCAATTTATCAACTTGGTCACAAATTAATTACTATTAATTACATTCAGTGGCTGTATAAATAATGGCCAACTTTTTTTCTCTATAATAATTGCTTATAAAACGATGTCTCTAAAGTATAAACTAATATTTTCTTTCATCCTTACTAATATTATAAATGCGGAAGTCCGTTTGTTTGTTTGTTACGCCTTCACGCCGTAACTTCTGAACCCAATCATCATGAAATTTTGCATACACATTGCCAGGGGTACAGAGAAGGACATAGAGTACCTTTCATCCCGAAAAAAAGTATTGTTCCCGAGGGATAGCAAAAAACCTCTCCACGCAGACGAAGTCGCGGGTGGCCGCTAGTTAAACATAAAGTTTTGGCTTATTTTCAAGATTAACACAATTCATACCATTCAACCCACAACAACGTCAACCAAAAGTATTTTCAAAAAGAATACTAGATCACTTTCCTTAACTTGTTAGCCAAACAACATTTCAAGGGTTACACTACAAAGGCACTATATCTTTGACCTTCGCATATACCAGACAATAGCAGGCATTCAAATCGATCGGTCAACTGAACGACAAGCATTTTGTCATCAACTGGTCCCAAATATTTGTCATGGGAAGATGTGGTCCTAACCAAACACAACGACGTATGAACAAACCACGGACGTGACATCGTCAGCCGTTACCATTTTATTTTGTTAATTCCATATGAGGTACATTGACAAATCAACTTTACCTGTAAATATGAGTCCCTGAAATAACGCAATTTTCGGTGGACAAATAAAAATGGATTAAATAAGAATTGAATTTCAGAATTTATTTTTTACAAGGTGTCAGAAAAAGTAAATGCCGTGTATCTAGTGCTGAACTTGTTTCCATCGTTGTTTCTAATTTTCATAACACAAGTACTTTATTATGAAAATCTTACATTAACATTATTTAATCTGTGCTTACAGGTTTCGCGTATGTACATTTTGAGTATGTACGTTTTGCGTATTGTACGTTTTGCGTATTGTACATTTTGCGTATTGTACATTTCGCGTATGTACGTTTTACTTATTGTACATTTTGCAACAGGTGTACATTTTGCGTATTGTACATTATACTACGAAGTGGTTTCATAAGATAAAATATTACTATGCTTAGTTTATTCATCGTCGTTTCCATGGATCGATAGGATAATTATGGGAAGTAAAATTCTTCATCAGCTAAACGTAGTACGGATCATTTGGGTAGTACTAATACAGTTTTACAAACTACCAAAATTCAGAATAATATAAAGTCGTTGGATGTATGTAAGTAGTCTATAGTCGAGTACAACGTGACTTGCGAAGAACAAAAAGGATTAAGAAGAAAGTTTTTTCTCTCTTGTAACATTGGTCTTATAACATATAACTTCCCACGAAAATAAGAAAATACATTTTTGCTGTTTGTGGTGCCTATAAAATACTTTAGTTTAATATAAGCTCAACAAACCACATTTCATTGGAAGAATAAAATAGACTAATCTCTCCAATTAACTGACTACCTCATGTTGGGGGCAAATTGTTTTATATATGACCTTTTAATTGAGACTGAGAGGCTCACTTATAGCTCT
The DNA here is from genome assembly GCA_928269145.1 of Agriphila tristella. Classification (NCBI taxonomy): domain Eukaryota; kingdom Metazoa; phylum Arthropoda; class Insecta; order Lepidoptera; family Crambidae; genus Agriphila; species Agriphila tristella. The sequence goes on along the minus strand of OV743436.1, from coordinate 18,481,488 downwards.
GTCTTTATTTTATTTTATCCTACCCCTCTATTCAATTCTTCTATTAGTCAAAATCTTCTATTCGTTTTAACGCCAATTTGAAAGTCCAAAATAAGCAAAAAAGGATTGTCGATGTCGCTACAAAATATTTATTGTTGATTGAAATTATAAAATTACGACATGTAGTTGTAAAGTTTTTGCCTATAATTATTATTTTTTAGTCATTATAGCGTTCGAACAAATAGAAAGTATGTAACTTTAATATACAGGGTTATTTGTAAAACACCGACAACCTCGCAGGAGTTGATTAGTCTATATGTTACGGCTAATACCCGAAGTGCGGCTAAACCTAGTTCTAGCCGGCTAAAACTAGGTGTAGCCGATAGCTGTTGGCTAAAACTAGGTGTAACCGATCTGCTTTACTCCTGTAGGTCCCGGGTTAGGTTAGAAATTTAAGGCGAGCGCGAAGCGCAGCGGAGCGTGAGCCTTAAATTCCGAGGTTATTTTTTTTTAACAGACAACAGAAAAAACTTTCTTTATATCCCATGCTGCACCTAGTTTTAGCCGGCTACACCTAGTATTAGCCGCTAGCAAATCGGCTACACCTAGTTTTAGCCAACAGCTAGCGGCTACACCTAGTTTTAGCCGGCTAAAACTAGGTTATTGATTGATTGATTCATTCATTCATTGTTGGGATAAGCGTGGAGCCCTAACGGCTGAAGGTAGAGACACCATTTTTGGAGGGTAGATACCTCTCACGTTGTAGATGAGCACTAAGAAAGGATTTTAGAAAATTCCCGTTATACAGGGTGCTACAGGTTGTTTAAGTTTGTATGAGAATTTGTATAGGTTTGAAGTAGAGACACCATTTTTGGAGGGTAGATACCTTTGATGGTGTTGGTGAGCACTAAGAAAGGATTTTAGAAAATTCCCGTTATACAGGGTGCTACAGGTTGTTTAAGTTTGTATGAGAATTTGCATAGGGTTGAAGTAGAGACACCATTTTTGGAGGGTAGATACCTTTCATAATGTAGGTGAGCACTAAGAAAGCGTTTTGTAAAATTCCCGTTATACAGGGTGCAACAGGTTGTTCCAGTTTGAATAGGGATTTGTATAGGGCTGAAGGTAGAGATACAATTTTTGGAGGGTATACCTTTCATGGCGTAGGTGAGCACTAAGAAATCATTTAGGAAAATTCCGGTTATACAGAGTGCTACAGGGTGTTCCAGTTTGTATGGGGATTTGTATGGGGCTGAACCATTTTTGCTGGTAGAGATACCATTTTTGGAGGGTAGATTCCTTTCATTGTTTACGTAAGCACTAAGACAGGGTTTTAGAAAATTCCCGTTATACAGGGTGCTACAGAGTGTTCCAGTTTTTACATGTTTTTTTTTTATGGGAAAATTTAAATGTGTGAAATAAGGTTTACTGATAAATACCTAGGTATATTGGTAATCCGTGACTTTCAAAATAAATGCACTACTATCTTAACCACGCGAACGAAGTCGCGGGCAAAAGCTTGTAACATCATAAACAACAAAATTTGTTCTACGACTTTTCCAAAAACAGACAAATAAACGACTTTTCATACAAAAAAAAACTGGATAGGTTTTTCGGACATTAGTATAGAGAGTCGATATTTTTTGTCTGTTTTCTGAAAAGTCGTAGAACATTAATGTTGTTGTTTATGATGATAATCTACTCCTGCGAGGTTGTTGGTGTTTTACAAAATAACCCTGTATAGCAACAGCATATAATACTATGTAAACTGAGACAAAAAATTATTTAGTACTAGCGGCCGCCCGCGACTTCGTCTGCGTGGAAAGTTTTTTTGCTATCCCTCGAGAACAGTACTTTTATTCTGGATATACTCCGCTTGCGAAATCATCCGCGTCGTGGACACGGTAGAGAAATTTCTTTAACGTGGCGTAGACAATAGAAAAATCCCCAGGTAGGTATCCCTTTTGCCCGCGATTTAACAATTAAGCGACCAGTTTAAAATGATCTCCTTAGTGTATGAAATCTAGTACTACGGAGAGTTCAAGCTGTTTCCCAGGTTCTACCCACCCGAATCAGATGAAACATAGCCTAAGTTTTAAGTTTGACCCTATGCTACCAAACTGTGAAAATCCCATCAAAATTTATTCTGTGGTTTTTGAGTTATTTGCGCACAAACATACAGATAAACAGACAAACAGATAAACAGACAAAAATTCCAAAAATGATAGAAATGGGTTTTATAGGTTGTTATCAAACACCCCAACCACTTTTTTTCAAAATATTTTCTTTGTACAGACACAACTTTTCTACAGCTTTATTATGTATAGATTGTTATTCTGATTGAAGATTTTCATAAAGTAATACCCGAGTGAGGTCCGCAAATTCAATACGAGACCACAAAACATGACATCACAGGCCCGAGGCAACAAATGTGTGGACCCTGTCCTTTATTCGGACACAAAACGGTCTTACTAAATGGTACTTGTAGGTACCATTATTTATTCTGTGCAATGGATTATTACGGCTCATTTTAATAAAGGAATTATTATTTTTACATGTTGGGTGAGGGACAAGGCTGTTGGTCTGCCTTCTCTATCAATGATTTAACATTAGAAAGGTATTTTTAAAACAAATATTTGCTGCTGACTTACTTTCTGTCAATTGTTTAGTATTTTTGAAGATATAAGTAGTAGTCACGTGTGCTCAATAAAAAATACGGCGTTTGGTGATCAAGGGATATCCTTTGGCAGGGTGAGCCTTCTGAACCATCAAAAAAAATTTTTTTTTCAAATCCCATACAAAAAAAAGATTAAAACAAAAAAAAAGTTATAACTCCCTTCTATACGAAATCCAAGATGGCTCCTCTTCTTAAAATGATCTAAGAGTTCAGAAGGTTTACCCTGCCAAATGATATCCCTTGATCACGAAACGCCGAATATATTGCACTTTTATGTCGTGAGCAAATGCAACCTATAGGTAGGTCACTAGAGTATAAAAAAAATATCACCGCTTAGGGCAGTAGATCTACAGACTTGACTTGACTTTTCTGAAAACAGACAAATAAACAACTTTCCATACAAATATCCGAACAGCTGATTGAGTTTTGTATAAAAAGTCGGTTTTTTTTTTGTCTGTTTTTGGAAAAGTTGTAGAACAAATGTTGTTTTTTATGATGTTAGTAATCTACACCTGCGAGTTGTTGGTGTTTTATTACAAATAACCCTGTATATTTGCTGCAAACATACTTTATATCATTTGTTAGTAATTTCGGGGATATAGGTCATTAAAATATAAAAATGTTCACTGTATATACAGCTGCCATATGCAAAATGCATGCCAACTAGCAAAGCGTGACATTAGAAAGGTCTTTCAGACATATACATTTGCTACTAACAATAAGTTATTTTGTTAGTATTTTTGGAGTTAAAGTTCGTTTAGCGCTAGCGCTTTTAAGTATTCATTTTCATTGGACAGCTATCAGAAAGAAAGGCCTCAAAACGCTCGTCATCCGTTGACTGCCAAATTATTATTTTTATGAATAAAAATTGACCAAGTATTTGAAAATTTAATCATTGTTTGAACCACAATAGTGCGAATCCCGTTCATGCGAAAGATCGATTGTGCGATTCACGTTTGTAAGTTAAGAAGAAACAAATCTATAATTAAATAAATAAATCATATAACTAGAGGAAGTTTTTTTTATTTATCATTACAAGAGAACATAGTGTGCACGTCCATAACATGTCGCAAGTTAAAAAATAAGCTTAATGCAAATGTTCATTTATTGTGTATGTGCTCTCGCTTTGTGTTGAAAGACTCATTTAAATATTAATTTGGAGGTATAAACAACGAAAACATAAATTAATTTTCTAAGCTATTTCATTTTGGAGCAGGTTGCCGCTTCGTTACAAAAACATCACTTGTTTTTTTACTTCTATCCTTTTCAACACAATGCGTTATTTATTATACTAAAGAAGGGCTTTCTCGTAATCAGTTGGCAACTAAGGAGCTCCCAACTCTGTGTAGGTAGATCTAGATAGCTTGATAGGTAGCCTTCAGTATAGTGTTTGTTTCACACAGTGATTTGTCTATACATAGAAAAAATTTCGCTGCTCTCAAGAGGACCAACAAAGCGTGGAAAAGAGAAGGGACATGGTCTGTGAAAAAAAGAGACATAAGAATCAAGTGACAATGTGCCAAAATTGTTTACAGTAAGAGCCCCTAGCGTCCCGCCTTGCAAATGAGCAATCACAGTTTGTTTAAAATATTTGTTAATCCTTATTAGAATTTCAAATAGAGGTATCGTGGAGCCATGGTGTCTTGTGCTCTAAGTAAATGTGATATGATAAAAAGAAACAATCCAAGTAATTACATTTTTCAAAGGTAAATAAGATTTTGCCACACATTTCTCTAAAACCAAATTTCAATCATTTATTCGTTTATCAACGAAGAAAACAGTATGGAACATAGGTTATTGATTTCCTTTGTCATAATATAGTCATATTTTATGTATGTCATATTTTACGTATCTTATATATAATGTACCTATGCATTCGTTTTTCGGATCTCCTGTTTATTGACATTGTTGTTCTTTGGCATGCTATTTCTATGACTTAAATACTTACTTAACTTACAATACTTAACTTATAGTACTTAATATTTTTTTTCTTTACGTCTTTTCGAATTACACTCGGATTAGTTCCATCCAATGTTCTAGTTATCGGCTATTGTTTGGCTATTGTATGTAAGTATCACAGTTTAGTTGGTTATTTTATCACCAGTTTCAGGTTTTGGAGAAAAGTTCGTTAAAAAAACGAAATACTAATAAAAATCGTAAGAGTAGTTTATATACCTCTTGGTTTTATATATTGCGTATTATTTGTTTTATGATCCTTCAAAGTTGTACGGACAAGTCCATTTAAAAAGTATAAAATTTATTAAAATTAATAATACCTTTAATCAGTCCATAAAATTTATAGCAAATTTGTCTAAGAAACACAATATTTAATACAATATATGTAGCTGCCGAACAAATTTCCTACGCGTTGCATACAAACTACTCAAGCGTGACGTCATAATTGAGTAGCCGTTATATTAGTGTGGAGCGTTTTCGGGTGAGTCCAATTTTATGCATTTCAAACTGTGATATCTCTGGCAGTTTTCATGCTGGCGAAATAATTATTTTACCAATGTTTATTTTTTTCGAGAGGTAATTTATGTAACATAAAATAAAAAAATAGTCGTCATGCCCTTTATGTGTGAATCATTTCCGAAAAATACGAGTTACTTACCCAAAAAAAATTTTTCAATGCCGAAAAGTATAATCCACCCTTTCTTCGCAAAATATTACATTCGCAAAATATTATATTCTCAAAATATTATAAATACAATCAAACACAAACAAAATAGAGTAGGTACCTAAGTCCACGAACTTATCACCTTGACCGTCAGTCATTATAAGACATGGGGCTCTCATTATTATTTTAAAAGGGCTTAATAGAAGGGCTTGCAAATAGCTCAGTGTGCAAACACTGTGAACAAGCATTCGTTAAACACTTCAGCGCAATTAACGTGGAGCGAGCCGCGATGAAAACAATGTTCGCTTTATTTAACAGCGCGAGCAAACAACGGCTACCTCGGCTAGCCAAATATAGCAGGAGAAAAATGTTTGGGACACAGCTCTAAATAAGTGCTCCGCTCTTTTAAAGACTACGAGATTTTTTCTTAACTATTAATGTGGATGGATAATATGAGTATTTGATTTCTATTAGTCATATCATTATATAATATGTCCCAGGGGCGTCGTCAAGGGTGGGCAGGGAGGGGCAGCTGCTATATCTAGTTCAGCTATCTGCTCGTCTATTGAAATCGGAAGAGTTCAATTTTTAAGATTATTAAGCCCCTCAAAAAAAGTAATTCTAATTTTTGTCCGGCAAGTCGGATTTTTTTTTTCAATATTTCTCAACACTACCCGACCGATAAGATAGATCTCCGCGCTTTGCACATTTTGACACCTCTCTCATAGACTCAAATTTTGACCGAACTAAGACCATGCCGCACTTTTGGCTGAATATCGGGCACATACACTGGTGATCTCATAAACATTTTCATGTTAAAAATATTACTAGTATATTACATTACAAACAACTTTGGCTCTGTTACCTTTTAGTGAAACAGTTTCCAATTTTATTATATTTAAATAAGAAATAAAGGGTTGCCCGGTCACTATCGGATGTCGGAAACAGAATATCGGAATATCCGGTAGGACCCTGGACATCGATCACGCTCGCTTATTTCGCTTCACGAGATACGGACAGGTCGGCAAATATGGCCGGCTCATAGGGTAAGCGTTCGATAACAATAGGGAACATGCATTAAATTTATTTGTATGAAAATCAAAAGTATAATACGTGAGAAAATCAACTGTAATATTAAAACTTTTCTCTTGCGTTTTTTTTCTCGTGATATAGTTACTTGAAGTTAGCACGCAGCAGCACCCGCCAAAAACGCTCTATACCAAACGGTCAACATTTATGACGTCACTTATGTCACGTTTCAGGCGCATTATTATGGAGTTAGCGAAGAATTTTCAAATATCTCCCTAAACATTGCGTTTAAGTACATATGTGCCATACAAAATATTATTTCTTATTCGATATTCTATCCGAAAATGAAAAAAAAAGATCGTTATTTTCCCCTGTGTGATAAAACTAAAATTATGCATTTTTTATTTATTTATCTGTCCCAACATGTTTTTATAAGTGTCCGCAGCGATCAAGCCTGAGGATCAAGCTCATATTTATCAAAATCGGTGACTTATGCATGTTCCCTATTTATGTATGACTAGCGGCCGCCCGCGACTTCGTCTGCGTGGAAATTTTTTTTGCTATCCCTCGGGAACAGTCCTTTTTTTCGGGATGAAAGTTATCCTATGTCCTTTTCTGTACCCCTGACAACGTGTATGCAAAATTTCATGACGATCGGTAAAGTAGTTAAGACGTTAAGGCGTAACAAACAACGAACGGACTTTAGCATTTATAATATTAGTAAGGATTGAACCATCGAAATGTATTTTCGATGGATTGAACCGATTTTTTTTATAAAAATGTCAAACAAATATATTTTTGAGTGGTAGCCATTAGTCATAATGTTAATTGCATCATGTCGGTTATAAAAATCTTACATATCAAAAGTATTTTTTTATTACAGTGGAAAACTAGATAGTTCGGTACTTACGTATGGTCATATAATGATAATATTATTTCTTTAGTACCTATAAAATAGAACGAATGATTAACAACTAACCTATTTGTATTTGTATTTAACCTACCTATGAAAAAAAATAGGTACGCTGTTTGTCTGAAAAAAAACTCACTTTTTCATGGTGTAAAGTTCCTACTAAAAATATTTAGAAAGCCTGCTACCAATTCTCTTCTTCTCATTTTCCTTCTACCATCCATTGATGACATGTGCCCTAGAGGCGGACATTAAAATGGCCCAGGGAACATTGAAATAGCTGTTATGTAGTTACTACCAGTCTGCCACAATTTGCCAAAAGCGACACTATAAACAAGGTTCCTTGAACATTTTTGAATACTTGACCAATAATTCAATTCAAATCTAAGAGGTATACACCGTTATTTTGTAGTCATTTTAATTTTATTGGAGATCCTTGGGAGAGTCCTATGCCCAGCGTTGGGTGTCGTGCGGCTGATATGATGATGAAGTTTGGTACGAGTATGGTAACCACGACGCAAATTCCGCTTTGTTGTTTTTATGTGATTACCACATCGCATTATTATGCGTTTTAGTAAGAACCACCGACACGAACAAATTTCACGTTGTGGATTTTTGGCCGTGACCACAACGTGTTGTGAGCGGTTATTTCGCTCAATAAGCGATTTCCGTCATTGACCCTAACACATTTATTTATAAAATGTACCTATGTTATAAAAAAGCACTTATAAGGTTAGTGAAAGTGAAATATATTTTATTTAAATAAGCTCACATAATAAGCATTTTTAAATCGTCAATTCTTTTACCCTACCACCCATTATGACGTCTTTTAACTGACAAGAAAAATGGGCGCAAAAAACTTGTCAGCTTTATCAATCAGATGGAACGATATTTACAAATATGTATATCGTTTCCAGACTTTATATTAACAAAGATTAACAAATAAATAACATTATTGAATTAGCTCATTTCTTAATGAGTTTCAAATTTCTTAATCAATTTACAGATTTTAAGCTAAATTCAAAGTTTGAACTTGTTATTCAGTCTAGGCTGTTACAATAAATAAAAATAAAAGAAAAACATACAATTCAATATGCATTAAGATAGGTAGTCAGAAGCAGACCCATTCCCACTGGCAGCACCAGTTCCCGAACATGACGCATGAACCAGCCATCTCTTCGCTCAACCATATTTGAGGGAACGTAACGACCCGCCTCATACGACACCACCGCAGAAATGATTAAAGATAGCATGACATACTAAGACTACCTATGTTAAGGCATCGAATTGAAAATTTATATCCAAAAGCTTTTAATAGGTCTTTCACTAAACTACTGACTATAGAAAGTAAAAATATTGTAATTAAATAAATCAAAACAAGGTAAGCTATTAAGAATTATATTTTTTGAGTAAGAAGTGCCATACATACAGACAATATAAAACAGATCTTTTATATACGAGTTATACGACGCCCTTAATACAAGCAGACAGAAGCAGACCCATTCCCACTGGCAGCACCCGTTCACGAGCATGACGCATGAACCAGCCATCGCTTCGCTCAACCATATTTGAGGGAACGTAACGACCCGCCTCACACGACACCACCGCAGAAATGTTTGAAGTGAGCATGACATACTAAAGCTACCCATATTAAGTCGTCGAGTCAGGAAGCCAGAAGTACGTTTTTAAGTAGGTAGGATACTTCTCACAATTTTATACTTAGAAAAGAAAATCACGATTCGAGTTTAATTAAAGGACTTTTATCTAGACCTATGAAAGAACCCCGGACTTTTTCTAATCAATACTGAGGTATTAGAGTAATAATTAACAATACAAAAGCTATGCCCATGCCTTTTTATCCTTCAAATAATCGTCAACAGTGTAATAACCTTTACTCATTAAATTGGATTTAACAGTATTTTTAAATTTTTCCAAGGGCAGTTCTGTGACTTGTTCTGGTATCTTATTATAAAAGGTAATACATCTACACAAAAAAGAGCTTCCGGTTTTATGCAGTCTGCGCCTTGGAACAGCAAGTTTGTTCTTGTTTCTTGTATTGAGTTTATGAACATTACTATTTTTTACAAAGCTATCTAAATTTTTCTTTACATACATTATATTTTCATAGATGTATTGGGAAGCTACCGTTAATATTTTAATTTCTTTAAATAGGTCACGAAGAGTATCTCTAGACCGTAAGTTGTATATAGCGCGCACTGCCCTTTTTTGTAAGATGAATATGTTATTAATATTAGCAGCTGAGCCCCACAACAACAAACCGTAGGTCATAATACTATGAAAATAACTGAAGTAAACCAATCTTGCTGTTTCAATGTCGGTCAGAAGCCTTATTTTCTTAACTGCAAAGGCAGCAGAGCTAAGTCTGCTTGACAGGATATCGATATGAGGGTCCCATTGCAACCGCGAGTCTATAGTAATACCTAAAAATTTTGTTGAGTCAACAAATTCGACTGCTTCGCCATTTACATGTATAGTCATATGAACCTGCCTCACATTAGGAAGTGAAAATTTGACACATTTAGTTTTACTAGAGTTAAGCTTCAGATTATTAATAGTAAACCAATGCATCACCTTGGAAAGAGTGCTGTTTACATCGTCACTGCAGTTACATCCTCTATCAACTTTAAAAATTAAAGAAGTATCATCAGCAAACAGTACTATTTCACATAAGTTTTTAGTATAGTAAGGAAGGTCATTAATATAAATAAGAAAAAGCAATGGACCCAATATCGATCCCTGCGGCACGCCCATGGTAATAGGTGCTTCATAGGATTCTGTTTTATTTACAACAACTTTTTGGGTTCTCGCCGACAGATACGATTGCATAAGGCTTACTGCATTTTTTGATACACCATAATGTTCCAATTTATCTAATAAAGTACTGTGACTGACACAATCAAATGCTTTAGAGAGATCACAAAATATACCAATTGCATCCTGTTTACTCTCCCATGCTTCAAAGACGTGTTTGAGAAGTGCAATTCCAGCATCAGTTGTGCATCTACCACGAGTAAAACCAAATTGTTTCTCGTGAAGTAGTTTGTTGATAAGAAAATGTGCTAATAATTGATCATAAATGATCTTTTCAAAAATTTTGCTTAGTGCTGGCAAAATGGAAATGGGTCTAAAGTTAGCGGGATCGCTTTTGTCCCCAGATTTAAAAAGAGGGATGATTTTACTATATTTCATTAAGTCTGGAAATATCCCTTCATCAACACACTTATTGAAAATAAAAGCAAGATGGGGAGCAATGGTAGTTATTATAGACTTAATTATGTGAGTTGAAATGCCCCAGAGATCTTCAGTCTTTTTTATATTTATTGAATTAAATGTTTTAAGAATGGTATCACTATTGATATGTCTAAATTTAAATACATTATTGCACTTATCAACACATGATTCCAAGAGGGAGACAGCAATTTTTGGAGATGAATTTAAATTACTGGTAGTTGCAATAGGTATTTTAGAAAAGAAATCTTGAAAAATTGTTGCCACTCCTTCATCTGACTCAATAATTTTATTGTCTGATACTATTGAGTATTCACGGTCATTATTTTTAGTTTTCCCAGTCTCTTTATTTATAATATTCCAAGTGGCTCTTATTTTATTATCTGACTGATGAATTATTGTAGATATACATTTTGCTTTTGCTAAAGTACATACTTTATTAAACATTTTTGAATAGTTTCTTACATATTCATGAAATTCGGGATCATTTGAAATTGTTTTCTGACCATATAATTCAAACAACTTATTTCTGCTAACATATATGCCTGGTGTTGCCCAATCACTAAATTTCTTTTTAAAGTCTTTGGATTTAATAGATCTTTGCTTAAATGTTTTATCAAATTCTACTTTAATTAAATTAAATAAATCATCATAATGAGTATTGGGATTATCATTACTAGGTAAGCAAAGAGTTTTGGCAGTGACATTATTATGAAAATTTTCCAATTTATTTTTAGTTAGAGGTCTGCAAATTATATTACACTGATGAGGAACATGATGGTGCTCAAGGGAAGCTATTTGTCCGCTATGGTCAGAACGAATACAATTTATTATTTCTTTATCAAGTACATTACAGTTGCTAAAAATATTGTCTAGGCAAGTTTTAGATGTAGCAGTGATTCTTGTAGGTTCACAAAAGGTGTTTGCTAAATTGAAGGACTTAAACAAATTCAGACACCTACTTGCAATTGAGGACGGCTTTAAGATGTCTACGTTAAAATCACCGCACACCACAATTTTTTTATTCTTTTTGATGACTAATTTTAGAGCGTCCTCCATAGCGGACTCAAATTGAGGGTAGTTACCAGTTGGTGGGCGATACACACAAATCATTATCAACTGATCTAATTCCACACATGACAGTTCAACGTGTTGTTCAATAGAGAGGGATATCACATCTTTTCGTTCCTTAAAATTCATATTGTTTTGCAAAATTATCAAAGATCCCCCTCTAGTGGTGGATTTCCTACTGAATGAACTAGCAATTTTATAACATTGAAATCCTGTAATTAATTCATATTCCTTAAGCCAGTGCTCAGTGACACATAAAATATTAGCATTTTTTTCAGTTAAAAAAAGTTCTAATTCTAATTCTTTGCCAGAAAAGCCCTGAATGTTTTGGTGAACTATAGTTAAATATTTAGGCTTTTCCTTAGTCATTACACGGCTAGAGACTTCCTCTATTGTCTTATTATGTAATTTAAATTACTAATAAAAGAATTACTTGGGACAAATGCCAAAGTGTTATTTTTAATGTCAACAATTTTTTGCTCAATAGGAGCAGGAGTAAAAATTGTATTATTATTACTTGGAACGGATTCCAAGGTCACATTTAAAATGTCAAAACTATTCTGCTCAATAGAAGCAGAAGTGATAGCCAAGTTCTTGGCTAAATGTTTAAAATAAAATGATAGCGCTAAAGCTACTTGTCTTTTAAAATAATTTGTAAGATAATATTTATCTTTTGTCAATTTAAAATTAAATATTAATTTATTTATGTCTATTATGTGATATCTCTGACTATTATAATAAGTCATATTGCTTAATGTTAAATTCAAATTATATCTGAAATTATTTTCTTCCTGTGGCAAGCTAGCACTGTAAGGTAGTGTAAACAATACAAATTTATTTATATTTAAACTGCATAACTTATTGTAGTATGAAATGAGATCCTTCTTGTTTACATTACCTCTTTGACCAACTAATATAATTAAATTAGTATTTTCATTTAAGTTTAGAGTTATTACTTTTCTCATAATGTCATGTAGGGTCGCACCCGGTATACAATAATTTAAAACTTTTTCTCCCAATTGATTATTGAATAAGTAGCCTAAATCTTTTCCAATTTCATCACACAACATAATGTTTGAACATTTGTTAGTGGTAAAGGAATTATTTTCACTTGTGCTTGCTAAAATATTTACATGTTCAGAGATTAAGGGCTCATACACTGTTTGGTCTTGTAAATGGTCCCGAGCATCTAGGCCTGACGCTAAGGAGCTATCATTATGGGTTGAATGGTTTTCTGACAGAGAGGGGATGGATAAACATTTAAGTGCCAGTATATATTCCCCTATCTCTTTTTTGGAACGGTCATAATTTTGGGTCATCCTGGATAATGACTCCTGTAATGAGTGAATTTTAGTATTTAACATAGCAATGTTATTTTCATATGTCAGTCTATTCTCATTGATTATAATTTGACATGTATCCAGCTTTTCAATTAGTTGTCTACGCTCTCTAATGTGACTAATATTTTTGAAAAAGTGTTTCTGCTTATTTAGTAACTTTTTTGTTTTTGAAATATACTTGTTAATTTTTACATATTTCTTTAGCTTGTTTCTACTACAACCAACCATTGCCTGACTCATAGTGCAATTAATTGAGTCTTCAGAAGTTAAATCAATTGTGATTGTTGGCTTATGGTTAAGTGAGGGAGAAACAAGTTTTGGGTCACAGCCGACTAACTCATCGTAAAGACTCAAGTTCTGAGTGACTACCGCTTGGTTTTGTTCTGACTCTAACTTATAAATACGGTTATTAGCGTCATGTAGCTGCTTTTCCAGTCCAGAGATGAGTCTGAGGGCCTTCTCATACTCATCTCTGCACTGGTCGAACCCATCGATTAAAGTTTGTAACCTATTACGTTCCTCAAACATATTCTGTTGTGACAAATGTAACTCAGACATTTCCTTTTTGAGTTGTGTATTGCTTTGAAGCACATCTAACAATTCCTTTTCATTCTCATCTCTTTCCAAATGCAGTTGCTTAACCAACTCCTTGGTGGCCTTTAGTTCCTGTAGGGTTTGATGGAGTTTAGCCTCCTCCTGGCGAGATGCGGCCTTACGGGTCAACATTGTGAAAATAAAAAGGTGTTTGTTAAACCTAAGTAATTCCAAGGGGATGTTTAATCAACTATAGTGAGGTTATCCAAATGATAACACTACACTATCGGCCTTAAATGTAGCCTTACTAGTTATAAACTGAACAGATTAGACTAAAAGCACATACAAAAATTACTACTTTGAAAAAGATAACAATGATTTACAGATAAAAATGCAATGTCATGTCATACCGGTAAGTGAAAGTGACCGTAGTTCGACGTCACAAAACACAAAATACACAAACAACTCACTGTTGGTATTCACTAAACTTAATTTTATACGTAAATGTTACGTGATTCAATGGAATTAGCCACAATTATTATGCTAATAATTAAAATATTTCAAATTTAAATACGGGAGCAAAATTTGACAACTGGTGCCGTCGGTGTTGCCACAGAAAAAAAAGCTTAAGTAGGGCGGTTTGTGTATTAATAATTCTTTTCATAAGTTTGCTCTTACTTTAGTGTGAAAACGATGCTTAAGTATGGCTAAATTCCATAAATACAGAAGTTTAGAGCTTAGTTCTAATCCAAGCAGATTTGAAAGAGAAAAGCAAATTGAAGCACAAACATGCCATCAATTTGATCGATAGTTATTTCAGGCGCTTGGAAAACGCAAATTCAATATGTAAGTATGCGCTTGAAATCAGAGAGGCGTAATAGATATTCAAAGCCCATACCAAAATAAGTAGGTATTTCAATTTTATAATTCACCGAAAATCTAAGCTAGTATACCCAGTAAAATTGGCGTCGCCTGTATTTGCAGTTGCTCTCAATAAATATCGACCAACCGGTCGATATTTATTATTCATTCATAAGAGCGCCGCGATATTTACTCTCCCATTACCGTAGACCGTAGGTAGTCGCGTTTCTTGCATTAAAAATTTATCATATTCCTAAGTCCATCCTGCGAACCCACGAGAAAATATTTAATGAACTAACTCAAAAAGCAGGAACGTTTCTTTTACTCGTTTATTTATTTAATTTAAGACGAGACAATGGGATTGCTTTGTACACAGAACAAAGATTTTTTTTTCCCCCAGTAGAAGTCGCATGTGGGCGGCACCCGTGTAACATCATATCTGCGGAGCTCCGCACATCTTTGAATATTGCTCCGTCAGTCGTATGAACGAACGCCAAACAAAAAAATCTTCAAAAATAATATAAAAATGCCGAGGTGCATTATATAAAAGAGCAAAATCGATATCCACTTATATCATTTAGCAAACGGGTGCATAAAATATCGGAGGCGAGCTTTATTTAATTAATTTTGATTTTAATTAAAAATTCAACTGATATTTTCCTTTTAAAATTCATAACAATAAATATCCACCTTTATGCGGTATACACTTATGATCCATATTCCAACGCATAATTTGACATATTCTTGAACTTTCATAAACACTAAAATATAGAATGGCGGAAATGTCACTCAATAGGGGAGACCGAGAAAAGATGTGACTGTGAAGAGTTGAAAAGTATTATCACCATAGCAAAAAATTGATAAGTAAATGATAAACGTCTAAATAACAGTTGATTTGATACACTCACCACTGAAAACACGCAAAAACAGCATGGAATTTTAGTCAACTTAAATAGTACGTTATAGGCGAGTCCATTTTATTGTCAAGAATTTTAATCACTCGAGGCAATTTAATGAAAATTGCTTCCCCTACAAGGCTGCGAAATCTCAAGAAATGAGAGGAATAAAATTCTTAGTTAAAATGTAATTTTGTAATTGTTCATGTAGCCATAAAGTTTTATAAAAATAACGTTTTATAGTTATTTTTAGATTTAGTATACTACACTCCTGGGGTCACTGGGGTAAGGTAACTACGGAACCCTACGGCGCGTGGCCCGACACGCACTTGCCCGGTTTTTTTAAACCCAAAACCGAAACACATTGTGATTCTTAAACCCAAAACGGAAACACATTGTATCTCAATTTTGGGTATAAGAAAAGAACTGTGTCAAAAAGCACTACCATTCCAACACCATTGATCCACGTTTTTGACGTTAACATTAGCAGACTTGACCCCCTGAACTTGTACGGGGCAGAAAGTAACTATCGAAATTAACTCGATAGGTATAGGTGCCGGCACATAACTTGGCCAGTAATTCTTTAACGCGCATATACTTCTACGCCTATACTTTTCTTTGTTTCCTCGATGTAAGAGAGCCCAGTAGCAATCTAGTTTGTAGACGCCTAGCGCCTGCACCTTGAAAAGGGATGTTGCACTTGACAGGTCGTAAGAGTTGGTTTATCTTCCTCGTCGGCTTGAGGTCTTGATAGACACACTCTTCAGAATATCTACAATCTTGTCAATGACACCTTTTATGTAAGGTAGAATAGCAGGTCGACGTTCTACTATGGCTGGCTTGACACGGTTTCTGGGTTGAAGGGGAGGCGTGGTACTGGCAATTTGTTACTTCGCAGAACGTGCTTGACATGCTGAAGCTCAGCTGTCAGGTCTTGTTGGTCACAGATCCCAAATACAAATAAATACAAATAACTTTATTTGCTGTAAATAGGGTGATTACTTATAATTTATTATTTGTAATTTGTTGTGTCATTATTTGTACCTTAGCTCTGTATTATATAAAAAAATCAATTATAAATTAAATATTTATGGCTTACCTTTGCGCAAATGTAAAACTGTATTGAACGAGTGGCTCTTAAGCCTAGAATATGAAGATGTTGAGGCCCTTGTTAAATTAAATGAATTTTAAATCATATTACCTATATTATTATTATTTTTATATATTTTTACTCTCTCACTCACACACACACACACACACACATACACACACACACACACACATTCAAAATTTAACTTTTGTCGTCTAAATAGTTGTTAATGTGTTATTTGTTACCTGATAATAGTTCGAGGTGGGCGCTAATAACTGCGACACAGTCCTAGACTAATGTGGTTGTTATCGTTATAAATTGTGTTCTGTAAACATAAATAGCACAAATAAAGATTATTATTATTATTATTATTATTAATTCCCGCGTACTCTCCGAAACAAAGATTTCCCTATGGTAGGTAGCTAACTGTAAAGGATGGTGGTGGAATTCACCATTGAGGTATCTATCTGTAAGTGTTGCTTTTCGAAACATCCGATATCCGATATATTTATTTTATTTGGGTTTCTGAATTTTGAAATTCAAATATTTTTTGCCTAGTAATTAAGAAATGTCAGGATTCCACCGAATTATGAAATAGGGTTTACACGAATTATTGATATGAAACTATTTAGGATAAGCTAAGTGAAGAATGTTAACCAACCCGGTTTCCCTTATCTCATTAAATTTTCTTAAAGAACTTTATGTGATAATAAATAAGGTGGTAAATCGCACTATTAAAATTAACTTACGCCATTTAGCGGCTGAGTAGCAGCATTATAAATATACGTATTATTTAATTTGGTACCAAGTTGCTATGGTAATACGACTGAATCTAAATAAATAAACTTTGTGATTTGTGGCTTTCTGGATATTATACATTTTTACTTTTTATCCAATTATGTGTTCACAAAGTGTGTGTGCGTAGCATGTAACTATTGAGTGGGGGGCTTGGCTTCGATTTTTAATGTGTTTGTTTGGTTACACTGGTTTTCAGACTAAATTGAGCTCATACTACTTCTATCTACTTCTATGTTCTGTGGCTTTGTATATTTGGTTTTACATGTTTATTATTTTACTTATGTACTTTTTATTCTAATTACAAAGAGTAATCCTCTAACCATGTTTTGTAATTTACGTTGGCAGCTGTACAAGACTGTGTCAAACAAAAACAACTGCTAGCACTTGTCATCTTTTGCATGAAATGATGATGCAAACTAATGTACTAGACTGTGTCAAACAACTGCTAGCACTTGTCATCTTTTGCATGAAATGATGATGCAAACTAATGTACTAGACGTTGTCAATCAACTGCTATTACTTGTCATCTTTTGCATCTAATGATGACGCAAACTAATGTACTAGACTGTGTCAAACAACTGCTAGCAATTGTCATCTTTTGCATGATGCAAACTAAACTCGGGAGAATCAAATCGCCAACAAATAGAAGATAGACGAAATGCCCATCGCTACGGCTGCGATTGAAAAATTGCAAACAATTAGCACCGTAGTCGTCGTAGCATCGTAGCATCGTGTAAAAACCAGCCGGATAAAGCTACGAGCGGCACGAGACGTTCGATTGCTACAGGCTGTCGGCTGAACGGAATGGGAGTTCCGGCTAGCAGAAAATCTCGTAGATCTGTGAACAGAAATCCACTGGAACAGAAAATTTTTCACGGCTCTGGTGTTCGCTGTTAACACCGAAGGAACTATAGGCATGACAATGAACTTTTAATGCAATATTGCAGAAAACTAAATGAATTAAACAAGGGATTATGCCGATTTTTCAATACAAGCTAGGCCATGATGCGCTTTGATGAAATTACCAACATACTATAGTAATTTTATACTGATTGCGTGGGAAGAATGTCATTAAAATATAATGCGGGAGAAAAGAGAAATCTCAATCTCAAGGAGCTGTTTACAGTTATAATTGTTTGACATTTTCCTATTATATGACATTTCAAAGTCAAAGTCAATGAGATATGTATGGTTAATGCGCATCATGGCCCAGAATCCAGCATGATCCTTTAAAATTGTAAAAAATAAAAACCGAAAAGGTGTCGCAATTTTATTTCAATGTACAACATAACAATACAACTTCAATACTCAATACTACAAAACTGGAACACTAGAATACCTACTTCAATTCATTGCATCAAAATGCGCGCTTCTTGTCCTCGGAATAACAGAAAATTTTCTAAGTCTATGAATAACAGCTTACCGTGTTATAGGGTTGTCAATCATTCGCATTCAGTCGTAAATACTTTTACGAAATGTTAACAACATCGAATGTCATGTAATTTTACATGATTGAACAATAATATACTTCCATACATGTATTCGATCCAAAAGATCCAATCTATCATATTTTCCCTGTGTACTCTACATACTGTAGAGTACATTAGTTTTTATAGCCGAAATATGTAGATAGAGTGAACGTCTTATAATAAACAGAACTGTTTGAAGATGACATTGAGTCAATAAAACCAGCTTTTTCATTACAGTATATAGTTTCCTTATAGATTTTGAAATCAGGGTTTGGCATAAATATGATTTTTCTTTTTTTTTATTTAGTTAGGACAACCAACGCAATAAACGCTATGTACATTCAATACAACAGAACGTATGCTAAAGGTTACATAATAAATCGCTATCGTACTTACAGGTTGCCACGGCATGCACTAACATTAAGCTATTAGTAAACAAAGACTAACTAATTACTAATTAATTACCAAGTAATTACTAACTAATTAAAATATCGAAAGATACAAATACTACTAATGTGTTAAGAAGTTGCAACTCAAAAGTAACTAAAGATAGATACAAGTTATGTTTGTTAAACAAAAAGAAAAAGCAAAGAAAATGTATGATCTTGACACGAATACGTTGGTTAATAATGATTTGAATTTGCGTGGAGGGTGATGCAAGTCAACATCAACGAAGGAGATGAGGCAGATAAGCGTGACAGGCGACTAAAATGTAACTATATTAATGGCGGAGAAATGACCCAGCTTGGTCTTGGAGTTCCTTGCTTTAAATGGTAAATATCTAGATGGTCGAGCTAATTTAAAAGGGACATTGAAATTTATTTGTTTTAATAAATCCGGACAATCCACGTAACCATTAAACAATTTATAAAAGAAAAGTGATCTAGCAATTGTCTTCGATTGTCGAGGCTGAGCAGCTTGAAATGATTTAGGCGTGAGTTATATGATGGGAGTTTTCTGGCCATTCCACACTGAAAAGACAAGTGCCATAAAAATCTTTTTTGAATGGACTCTAGACGACGTTCATGAACTTCGTAATAAGGTGTCCAAACTGGTGTCTAAAGTTGATCTAACCAATGAGTTAAATATCGCGATTTTACTTAAAGCATTTTTGAAATCTCTACAGCTACGTATAATGAACCCTAACAGTCTAAAGCATTTCTTGGCTAATTTATCGACATGTTTAAGGAAACGCAGCTTATTATCTATGTATAATTAAGTGGACATTTACCTTAAAAAAGGCGTTAATGCCTACCTTTGCTAAACTGATTTCATCATTTCCAATACCAATGACGTCTTTATGCCTCTTTTTCAAAATTCAGATAAATCCAATGCTTGAGAATTTTTGATAAGTTTGTCAACCCTATTTGCAATAATAATAACGTGTACAATAATAACGGGTACAGTAATAATAGATACAATGGAAGCGCTTCTTAGGAGCATCGACGTCGATCCTCTCACCGCACCACAGAGGATTAAAGTAATTTATCCGGTGACGTCCACGATAATGATTTGCGACTTTGCAGCTTTGTAACGGATACGAGTCAAAGAATAACAATGGCAGCATTGAATAAAAACTAGAACGAAAATTAATCTCTATTTCTTTCTAGGACAAGGTAAATATTTGTTGCAATACCTCGTTAAAGATAAAAACGAAATAAACAACGCTGAAAACGTGATAGTGCATCATTCTCCTAACTAGTTTACCGCGTAGACTAATCAGTTTTATTGGGATTTATATGCTAACATATCTATGACAAAGGTCCCACAACGACCCCCGTAATGGATTCCATTACGTTACTTATCCATATGGATAGCTCACATGGGCTAATGGTACAAAAGTATTTAATTGCTGAGTACTGTTTTCAGATTTCCCAATGCGCATTTTTCATCGTTTCATTCCATTTCCATTCTATTTTATGCCCGTTTGTTAGCACGTACGAGCAGCGCACGAATTGATTCCACTGGCTGACGATAAATTCTGCAGGTTATTTCACTTTCTGTGCACATTGTAGATGCAATTCTGTATTCGCCAACGAACTGTAAATCAATCGACAGATACAAAAAATTGTTTTGGGAAGTATTATTTGATCAGCAAATTAATCTAAATGGTTAGCAAAAAAAATCAGCAAGTAGTTTATCGGTCATGCATGGTTCTTAAGATAGGTACTGAGGTGTTAGCCGCTGTTGCGTTGCGTTGCGTTGCAGTTATCATCATGTTCTCATTTATCTCCAGAATGGTTTGACCGATTTAGATGCGGTTTAAGGTTAGATAACGTATGAATTCATAAAAAAAAAATTAATCATTAAAATTGTAAATTTCGGGGTAGGTGATGGTAGCCCCGACGGATTTTTCTTGCGTTTAATATTGTATAAGTAGTACCTACTTACCTACATCACTTTAAGTCGGGGGATTTTCGTAAAAAATACTCTCTCTCAATATTTTTTTAACTCTTTTTCAATTAAGAAAAACTATTTAATGCACTTAAACAATTAATACGCATAACTATAAACCCTAAACACAGTCCATGTTAATAACTCTAGAAAAATGTACCTAGGTATTCACTTTCGATGCAAATAATAATTTTTGATCAAGTCTGTATTATGATCAAATTGACAATAGGGATGATGACTATAATTAATAAAATAACGAAATACTAATAAAAATCGTAAACATAAAAAACTTTTAGAGTAGCTTGTATACCTCTTGGTTTTATATATTGCGTGTTATTTGTTTTATGACCCATCAAAGTTCAACAAGTCCATTTAAAAAGTATACAATTTGTTAAAATAAATAATACGTTTAATTAGTCTGTAAAATTTATTGAAAATTTGTCTAAGAAACCATTTTGATAATCACAATATTAAATTTAATATAGCTGCCGAACAAATTTCCTACGTGTTGCATAACAAACTACTCAAGCGTGACGTCATAATTGAGTAGCCGTTAGTATGGAGCGTTTTCGGGTGAGTCCAATTTTGTGCAGTTCAAACTGTGATATCTCGGGAAGTTTTCATGCTAGCGAAATAATTATTTTACCATTGTTTCTTTTTTTGAGAGGTTATTTATGTAACATAAAATAAAATAAAACCGGGCAAGTGCGGGTCGGGCCACGCGCCGTAGGGTTCCGTAGTTACCTTATGCCATACGATATTTAATAGGTACCACTATTATTTTTCGTCTGCAAAAATAACTGTTTTGGAAAATGTGCTATATCTCAAAAACGAATTATTATATCTCGTTCAAACCAATTTTCGTTGACAGTGTTTATTAAGATCTACAGCATATATTTTTTTTAAATTTTTCACTCTTTTATTTCAAAAGTTAGAGGGGGGGGACACACATTTTACCACTTTGGCAGTGTTCATCTTTCAAACGGTTGACTTTGAATAAAATTCGTCTTAGGAACCTCAATGTCATTTTTAAAGACCTATCTATAAATACCCCGCACGTATTAGTTTGAACAAAAAATATTTTTTTAATTTTTGTGTTAAATTCGTTAAGCGGTTAACAGAATACATCTACCTATCTACCAAGTTTCAACTGTGTAATCCTAATACCTTCGGAATAAAGTGGCTGTGACATACGGACGGACAGACAGACAGACAGACATGACGAATCTATAAGGGTTCCGTTTTTTGCCATTTAGGCTACGGAACCCTAAAAACATAACCCTCTTGCAGTCGGCTAAAAATAGTCATCATGCCTATTATTAATTTCGGTATCAGAATACCTACTTACTCGAAAAGCGAATGTAATAAACAGCGTTACAATTACTAGATATAGGTCCAAAATTAATAACGTCCTGAAATCTTACGGAGAGAAAAGTTACTCAAAAGATAAAACAATATAAGTAATAGGAACAAAACAAGTAATTAAACGAGCCTCCCACACGTTCATCGTTCTTAATTAATGCTTTGCTTAGAAAATAATATTTAGGTTAAAAATAGTTACAAGTCTAACAGAATTCCAAAAAGCGAATTTCCAAAATTCCAAAAATCATCAGAATTAATAATTTGTTTACACAACATGGCACTAAGAGAACACCATGCAACAATATGATTATATATCTAATTAGATTCACCCGGAATAGGGAACATGCATAAGTCACCGATTTTGATGAATTTGAGCTTGATCGCTGCGGACACTTATAAAAAACATGATGGAACAGGAAAATAATAAAAAATATGTATTATTTTAGTTTTATTACACGATGAAATCAGGGGAAAATAACGATATATTTTTATTCATTTTCGGATATAATGCATTTTACAGTCAGATAGAATATCGAATTAGAAACAATATTTTGTAGGACACATATGTACTTAAACGCAAAATTTTGGGAGATAATTGAAGATTATTGGCTAACTCCATATTAAACGCGCCGAAACACACCTGCACGCGTAGCATGAGCAAACGGGACTCTTGTCTACGAATACTTGTCGTCTCGACCCTCTAGATTGCTGAGCACAGTGGTGGGACTCGCTCTCAGAATTTTACAACCTTTTTATGTCTTTTAATACAAATATGAGTTTTAAAATATAATATTTTTATTTCAACATCAATAAACGTCGAAATTATCTGAAATGATTCGAAATGATTTAGTTTAAACATGATACTTATTTTTTAATAAGTTCTAAGATAAAGAGACACTCACAAAAGCTTTCACTTCCGTAGACAAAGCTCTCTCGAGCTCGAGAAGAATAATGTTGCCACTAGTAAATATTTATAATTATTTCCATCATTTCTCTTAAAGGGCGTTCCTTTCTATACGTTTCACGACGCAAAACTCTTGAAACCGATTTAAATATAGCCGTATGGATATAGTTCGTTTGCCTTCCTTTTATTGAGAGATTTTTGAAAAGATGACACAGACCAACGCACTTGTTAATTTAGTAATAAATATTGAAATAAATGTATGAAAATAATTTTAATTTACGTTTTTAAGTAAATAAATTAAAATTAAGTAAAATAAAAGTAAAAAAATACTGAAGGGAAAAAAGTGTAATATTAGGAAACAATATTATTGAATAGGTAGGTACCTTTTTACAATAAATTATTTATTGTATTATTTTAATTTATAAAATTTATGAAAAAATTTAAGAATAAAAAATACTTATTCGTTATTTACTACTAGTAAATATTTATTATATTTCTTTTTTTATAAATTTTATAATAAAAAAGAATTACTTAAATACAATTTTTCATTTTTTTTCTTTCCGGACAGCTGTTTTTGTCGTTTGTGCTGTAACTTCTCTTCTTACCTTAATAAAATATAAACACGGACAACTTAGATTTATTTTTATTGCGAAATTAAAAACTCAGAAAAAAAAAATAAGTCGACAAATCTTTCTCGACCACTCGAAGGGTGGTAGACAAATTTCTCCCACTCAACTGTCAAATTAATGTCAGTTGAAGACAAAAGCTCGTGTTTGTCGACTTTTGACATTAGGCCACGACAAAGAACAATGCGAGTCTACGGTTGTAAAATGCGAGCATGAGTATCTCGATCTCAACCCGACAAAAGTGACATTTCGGTGTAGACAAGCCATTGTTCTGTGAGTCGAATCTTATCTCGATGTTGGTCATGCTACGCGTGCAGAAACGTGATATGTGACGTCACCGTTTTGTATGGAGCGTTTTTGGCGGGTGCTGCTGCGCGCTAACTTCAAGTAACTATATCACGAGAAAAAAACGCAAGAGAAAAGTTTTAATATTACAGTTAATTTTCTCACGCATTATACTTTTGATTAATATTAAAACAAAAATTGATGCATATTCCCTATTGTTTGCATAATTTGCGTGTGTTCGTAAGCAAACAATCACCTAAATTGGAGGAGAGAAATAATTAGATAAAAACAATAAATGAAAAAAGCTTTTAAAAAAAAGCAAGACCTCCTTCAAAAATCATAAAAAACAGCTCTATAAAAAGCAAGAAATAATGTTCAAATCGATTAATTAAAACACGTCTATTGAAGTCGGGTCTCATTGGATCTTTTTCGGTAAAAAAAAAAACCACAAAATAAATACCTATTTTCCCATACATTTCGTTCTGCACGTCTACTGTCTTAGGAACAAGCGTACGCAGCGACATTTACAATTAGCTTTGCGTTCCCATCCCCGAGTTTATGGCTTATTAACACGTTTTTTTTTATTTTTAAGTTAGCGAACGAGTAGAAAAGTGGCCAGTTGAGTAGGGGGGCAGGCGCCCTGAAAAAAATATCTCGATATACGCCCACGAAAACGAATGCCTGATTTCACTTTAGGTATAAAAATTTGTAAAATAATGCAGATCTGCAAATTTTACTCTTTTTACACAAGAACACGTGGAAATAATTTGCAGTTTTAAGGAGCTGTTGTAAACCATAACCTATGTCAGCTTTATCAAACTGGTTGAGTTGACTTGAAGTTGTCAAATTTTTCGACGTGAACAACCTAAAACATTTTTGTTTACCTAGAATCATAAAACACTAGAAGGCTAGAAAACAAGATCCCGACTACCTAATTGAAAGGAATATAAATGAAAAATTTGGATAAAATACTGGTATTTTGTAGCTGTCACCGTAAAATCATGAGAACCGTTTAAATCAACTTTAAGCGGTTCTCATGATTTTACCAGTATTTTATCCAAATTTTTCATTTATATTCCTTTCAATTAGGTAGTCGGGATCCTGGCTTAAATTATAAAAAGATTAATCTCAAATATCAACAGTGGATCAAAATATCGGAATATTGTGAACTGGGAATAAAATTTTCTGGAAAAAAGGATATATTAAAATTACAATTTAATTTATATATATAAAATAATATTTTTCGGAATCGGAAATATTTTTCGATAATTATTGAAATACAGATAATGAAAGCGAAAGGTATTGTATTGTAATCTGTCGTAACTGTCATTTTTGTCGCCGTGTTGTAAACAACGGTTAGAACCCAGATACGACGATTAGTGGAATACGTTTTAAAATCAATTTTAAATTAAGTTCATGTATCCAAGTCAGCTTTGACAAAAATGTCAGTTACGACAGTTAGTCATGCGAGAGTCGAAATTACTAGGTAGGTAAGTACGGCACCCTCAGAGCATGAGTTAGTAGTACTCTCACACTTGTCCGTTTTTTCACTTAGACAAAGTACAATAAGAATTAATAATTAACTGCTTGCCCTTAGCCTACAAGGGAAGGGAAACGGGAAACCGTACCCGGTCGCGTTACGTTCCGCCTTAATTGCGCAGAAGTATTTAATGGGCTCTGTTTCTGATGTACACAATGAATGTTGAGTCAACCCTGCACCAATTATGACGATTAACTGGCTACATTTATAAGTGTTTATACTATACGGTTGCCAAACAGTCAGTGTGTGACATTTTTATTGACCGAGCGAGCGCGAAGCGCGAGCGAAGTGTCTCTGCTTCATCTTGGGCAAACAATATTTCGTAACTATGCCCTTCTGGCTTTTCGTTTGTTTTCCTCTACAGGTCGCATTTCTCAACGATTCTAGTGAAATTTTGTGAGCAGTTTCTTTAATAAAGTACTTATATAGATTTTTATAGTCGAGCCAGTTTTTCGAAATTTATAAAAAATAACACATTTTGAAAAATTCAAAATTAGAAGCGCTGTCTAGCTGCGAATTTACCACATAGAACCTACTAACTACGTGCTTTGAAAACCTGGTGGCGAGGGCGACATCTATTATTTTTAAAACAATCGCCAATTTGAGTTACTTACTTCTTTACACCGGACAGCCCATAAACAGAAAAATTTTCGCTGGGACAGCCGGAAAGACATACGAAACTTGCGAAGCACTGACATGAAAATTTTTTTTTCTATTTAACTGGACAGGCTGTCTGTATGATTTGACAGCAAAGTTCTTGTGCCTATTTGAAACGCCTCTAGCGTGGATCTAAAGAACTATCTGACGTAACTACAATGAAAATGGTTGCCATGATGACACCAGACTTTAGTACCATGTCCCTCACGCTATGCTCACGCTACGTCGTACAGCGCCAAAATGGCGGAAATCAAATAGGCACAAGAACAGTTTGACAGCAGCCTGTCTAGTGGAATATATAAAAGTCAATGTTGCGAAGAGATAAAGTGGATAGCTTAGAAATGTTGAGTTCTTGGACGATAGCACAGAATTTATAATAGTACTAAATAGTCTCTTTGTCCGGAATGCAGCCTACGAAATTATTGTAGCATCTCGAAAGCATCAAATACACTGACCTGAATTTTTTTTCTATTTAACTGGACTGGCTGTCTGTATGATTTGACAGGAAAGTTTTTGTGCCTATTTGAAACGCCTCTAGCGTCTGTCTAAGGAACTATATGGTTGCCATGATGGTCTCTCCAGACACAGACTTTAGTACCATGCATGTCCCTCAGGCTATGCTCACGCTACGTCCTACAGCGCCAAAATGGCGGAAATCAAATAGGCCGAAGAACAGTTTGACAGCAGCCAGTCTAGTGGAATATATAGAAGTCAATGGTCAAATACGATCACGGTCAGCCTTCTTGCGTCCATGTTTCCGAACCGTAACTGAAGATGACACTATGGAGTTTACCAATTTTCATCTATGTCTTCAGAGATATGTTCCGGTCTCTCCATTTATTCTCTGTAGCTGTGGACATTTAGTTCTTTTTCAACACTGGGAACGGGGAACTCATATCTCTGGATCCAATATATTATAAACTAGCTTCCGCCCGCAACTTCGTCGCGTGGACATTCGAGAAAATCCAACCTACCTTTAACCCAGATCGGTCAGTTGGGTGTGTATAGCAATCCGGATCTCCTCTATTAATTCCCTAGATAGTCATCATCAGCGCCCTACTCAAATGGCCTTCATCTTACATTCTACCTAATGCCTATGCCTTGGACCTATGCCTTTGAACGCTACGTTTACTATTAAGTATATCGACTGGCCTCAATACAAATATTTCAGTAGGTACTTACATAAGTATTTACCTACTTAGATTAAAATATTTTTATACCTACCTACGTACGCGTCGCCGTTTCAAAATGAAAATTCGACTCACTGCTGAGCTTATATAAAAATTCGCAACAGTCAATCTTTAATTTGACTAACTTACCACCTTTAACCAAACTTCCACCTTCCAACAAATTTTTAATCTAGGCTAAAATTAGTAAAATAATAAGTAAACGTAAGTAGCGACTATCAATCAGCCAAATTTTTGGTTTCACATACTAACTAGTCACTTACCGACTCACAACACACCATAATACAAGTAAAATCTTCTACAATGCAAGGCACACTTTCATTTGCATTCAAAACCCCTTGAACATTACAGTCGAGTAGGTAAGACTACGTAGCAAAGGTGCTGCTTGAAATGCTTGCTATTTGAATACCTACTGGCCTGCATTTGCACATTTGCATCAAAACACGCCTCAACGGCATATTTTGCTTAATCGCTTTCGGTTCCTACTAAGTGTACCTATGAGAAATTCGCTTAGCACTTTAGTCACAGAATAGATATAAGTACTACCTTTAGTACTTTGTTTGTGATAGCAACTTTTTTGACAGCTATGTCTTAAAATTTATAACATTTCTCAAAAAAACCGACTAAGTGCATGTCGGGCCACGCGCAGTAGGGTTCCGTAGTTACCATTTTTCATCTGCAAAAATAACTTTGTTTTTCAATTGTAATAAATAACAAAGTTATATGTGCGTTTTGGAAAATATGATATATCTCTAAAACTACCAAACTAGTGGCTCCGTGTGCTGTAGACCTCGCGAAAAAATAAAATAAAATGTCGCCATGAAGTTTTCAAAGCACACAGTAGGTACGTGAGTATTGCAGCTAGATGGTGCTTCTAATTTTGATCATTTTTCAAAATGGGTGAGTATTTTTTTTATAAATTTGGAAAAATTGGCTTGACTGAACAGTTATATATAATTATCGAACCTACTCACAAAATTTCACCAGAATCTGTTGAGAAATGCGACTTGTAGAGGAGATCAAACAACCGGAAAGCTGGAATGAAATATGGTTTTTTACATATCTCCGTCATTTTCACAAATTTCGAAAAACTGTCTCGACAATTTTTTTTTTATATATTTATCGAACCTGCTCACAAAATTTCACCGAGATCGGTTGAGAAATGCGACCTGTAGAGGAGAACAGCCAGCGCTGGAAATACGAACTGAAATTTGATTTTTTTACATTATCTCCGCCATTTAGAAAAAAAATGAAAAACTGGCTTGACATAAGAAATCTATACAATTTTCAAACCTGCTTACAAAATTTAACGAGAATCGGTTGAGAAATGCGACCTGTCAAAAAAGTCAAAAGTCAAATAAGCTTTATTCAAATAAACTTAATTATTAAGTACTTTTGAATCGTCTATATTTTCCTACCACCCGTTCCAGACTTTTTTAGCTGACAAGAAGAACGGGCGCAAGAAACTTATCAGCTGTAACAGCCATAAGTAACGATATTTACAAACTTGAATATATCGTTACCAGAAAATTACAACAGGGTGACAGGATTATTGGCAACAACATAGACTTATTATATTACTTCAACAAAGTACTTATTAGCAAGTTATGTGTTACATCATTTCCACGCATTTAGATCTTTAAGATAATCATCTACTTTATAATAACCTTTACCCATGAGCGTTTTTTTAACATGGTTTTTAAATTCATGCAAAGGAAGATCAATCACTTGTTGTGGAACTTTATTAATAAAGGCTATGCCTTTCCCCATAAATGAACCTCTAGTTTTTGCAAGCCTAAATCTTGGAACGGCAAGTTTATCTTTATTTCTTGTATTGAACTGGTGAATATTGCTGTTCTTAGCAAATGAATCATAGTGTTTCCTTACATAAACTAAATTATCATAAATATATTGGCCTGCCAAAGTTAAAATATTTATTTCTTTGAACAATTCTCTCAAGGTATCTCTCCGCCGTAGATTGTATATGGCGCGAACAGCTCTTTTTTGCAGTACAAAAATATTTTCAATACTGGCAGCTGAGCCCCACAATAGCAGTCCATACGACATTACGCTATGAAAATAACTAAAGTACCTTGCCGTTTCAATATCAGTTAAAAGCCTTATTTTCTTAACAGCGAATGCCGCTGAACTAAGTCTACTTGACAAGGCTTCAATATGTGGATCCCATTGCAGTCGAGAATCTAGTGTGATACCTAGAAATTTTGTGCTCTCGATAAACTCGACTTCATCGTCATTCAAATTAATATTTAATTTTGTCTGCTCAACATTAGGTAATGAGAATTTAACACATTTAGTTTTTTTGGGGTTAAGTGCTAAATTATTACTATTAAACCAGTATGAAACTTTAGAGAGGGCACTATTTACTTCGTCCGAACAGTTATTACCTCTGTTTACTTTAAAAACTGAAGAAGTATCATCCGCAAATAGTACTGTTTCACATAAATTATTCGCGTAGTTGGGAATGTCATTTATATAAATTAGAAACAGCAATGGGCCCAATATTGATCCCTGTGGCACACCCATATTGATGGGGGCTCCAGTAGATTCAGTTCTATTAATCACTACTTTCTGAGTTCTATTGTACAAATACGATTTCATAAGACTAACTGATTTATCAGAGACACCATAATGTTCTAGCTTCTTTAATAGTGTTTGATGATCAACGCAATCGAATGCCTTAGAAAGGTCACAGAAAATGCCAATTACATCTTGCTTTTCTTCCCAAGCATCAAGAATATGTTTGAGAAGTGCAATTCCAGCATCAGTAGTACTTTTACCCTTGGAAAAACCAAACTGATTTTTATGAAGTATATTATTGTATGTGAAGTAATCTAATAATTGGGAATATATAATTTTTTCAAATATTTTACTAAGTGATGTTAGTATAGATATTGGCCTAAAGTTAGCTGGGTCACTTTTATCACCTGATTTAAAAAGAGGAATCAATTTACTATTTTTCATTAGATCAGGAAAGACCCCTTCGTCAATACATTTGTTAAAAATAAAAGCCAAATAAGGGGCTAGTATATCAATTATTGATTTAATTATGCTTGTTGACATGCCCCAAAGATCTTCTGTTTTTTTAACATTAATTGTTTTAAAAGCTTTAATGATATCTGCACTATTTATATATTTAAAGGAAAAACTTTCATTGCACTTATCAACACTAGACTCCAGAAGGGAGACAGCGATGTTGGGACAAGCACTAAGAGTACGGGTAGTTTCTACAGGTATTCTAGCAAAGAAATCTTCAAAAACTTTAGCGACCTCATTGTCAGATTCAAAAGTTTGATCACCAGTTTTTAAACAGAAGGAATTTATATTGGATTTTGATTTGCCCGTTTCTTTGTTAATAATATTCCAAGTAGCCTTAATTTTATTGTCAGCTAATTTAATTTTATTTGCAAAGTACTTGGACTTTGCTAAGATACAGACTTCTCTGAATGTTTGTGAATACTTCTTGACAAATTCAATGAAGTTAGGATCACTAGAAGTAGCTTTCTCTGCATAAAGTTCGTATAATTTCCTTCTGCTCTTATATATGCCGGGTGTGGCCCAGTCACTAAATTTCGTACTATCATTACATTTGATGACTTTTTGTTTAAAAGTTTTACTAAATTCAGTTTGAACTATGCTAAATAAATGATTATATAGGTTATTGGCTTCAAAATTAGGTTCAGTGTAGAGGAGGTAAGACAGAGCCGGAAAGCTGGACTGCAATAGGTTTTTTTTACATATCTCCGCCATTTCGAAAAAAAACGAAAAAGTGGCGTAACAAAAAAAATCTATTTCATTTTCAAACCTGCTCACAAAATTTCACGAGAATCGCTTGAGAAATGCGATCTGTAGAGGAGAACAGACAGCGCTGGAAAGCCGAAAAACTTGTTTTTTTACATATCTCCGCCATTTTGAAAAATTAAAAAAATCTGGCTCGACAAAAAAATATGGAATTTTCGAACCTGCTCACAAATTTTCACGAGAATCGGTTGAGAAATGCGACCTGTAGAAGAGAACATACAGACATACGAAAGAATTTTTGCCCAAGCTGAAGCAGAGACGCTTCGCTCGCACTTCGTGCTCGCTCGGTCAATTACTTGCTCAGTGGATAATTGACTAAAGAACATTATATTTTTTCTTTACAAATAATATCAAACTGGGGGCCAATTCTACTAAACAAATACTGTCATAATCGGAAACGAATCGAAACGAAACTGAAGCTTTTGGTCGTTTTTCTATTCTGCTAAATCAATAACGATCCCGTTACAATTATATCTTAGTTTAGCTCACGATCAATCGATTCAAACTAAAAATGCTATTCTGCTAACTCAATCGAACATGAGCGGTTCGCTAACTGCTATTCCACTAATTTTTTTCCCTATGGATAGAACGAAACGCTACTGAATGCAAGCGTCTTATCTGTCAAAATTTACGATCGAATAACAGCCGAAGTTAAGTTCCTTCGCATCAGCTTTTTGTGAATCGATCGTTCTGAAAATGTTGTTCAACATGGAATATCTTCAAATCACTCATGAGGTAGACCTCGGAGGAGTCCGAAAATGAAATTAATGTGTTGGATTAAGCCACAATGCGTTTGATTTGACTGATCGCGAGTTCGTAAAAACCTACATACCTACTATCCAAAAATCTTGCCCAGTAGCTTATTTCATGGCTTAGTCCATTCATGCCGGTAAATCCATTATATCCATCCATCTTTCCATCTTAAATCCTTACATGTAATAAAACAGTAAAAAAGTGTGTCTGTACATTACATATATTTAAAAAAAACTGGGGCGATGGAGACATATTATAGAATAAGGATTAAAAAAAAGTGTGTCTGTTTGTTTGTCTGTTTGATTGAACACGCTAATCTCTGGAAATACTGAACGGATTCAAATGAAACTTTTTCTGTTATATAGCTGTTAAGCCTAGGCACAGTTAAGGGTATAATTAATTTTGGAAAAAGGAACACCTGATGCAGAACCATAATGGTCCAGCTAAACTATTAGAAATATAAAAACGACACCTTAGCAAAAGTTGTTCAGCTTGATGAGCATTTTTTGTTGAGGTATAAAAATCGAAGATTTGGAACACCTGACGCAGAACCATAATGGTCCAGCTAAACTATTAGAAATATAAAAATTACACCACGTGGTGAAGGCGGTAAAAGTTTGGGACTAATTTTTGATAACGACTTGCCTAAATACGGATCAGACGCTTAAAGCCGCTGGTGTCGATCTAAGGACTGGTTGTTTTTCGCATGACCAACTTTATGTGGCTTTTCCAGGGTTAGTAACGCTTCAGGTCTTTTCATATTGGCTCCCGAAGGAAAGGCTCTGAACATAGTTTAAAAAGATTTTTTTAAAACTATGTTTACATGTTTACAATATTAAATATAAAAAAAACAATTTATTAACTTTTAACATTATAACACTGCTACAAGTATTTTCTTATGTAACTACATTAGTTCATATTTATATGCATACGCCGGAGTCATTAAGTCCACGCGTACGAAGTCGCGGGCTTAAGCTAGTAAAAAATATATATCTATAAGACTGAAATAAATAGGGATAGATTTAAATAATTTTTGAATCCTACCTAGTAGGTAAGTAATTTCTTACCGTAATACGAGTATACCTATTGGGATCTTATCCAATGGCTTGCTTTGTCTGGGTCTGCAATGTGTTCGCAGTTCCTGGGTTCCGTGCACAATCACGCCAATTTCACTGTACCCAGCCTTTATAGTGCAATTTGAAAAGATTTTGGGAAGTACCTTCATTATAATAAAAAGTACTAGAGTACCTTCAATATCTTTTTAAAATCATCTCATCACAACGATGTCAACGATCAGCGATTAGGGAGGTTATTACGAGCTCAAAACTTATCAGTTTTCTGAATGATTATCAATGCATCTCTTTTGTTTACTATACAGCGAGAAGGAGACGCATTGGTAGCCATTCGTGCTTATAATACCCCCCTAGCAGTTTTAGGCTCGTATTACAGAATCAAACTCAAACTCAAATCTCTGCTTGAGTACAGTTAGATAGGGATGGCGCTATACGCGATGAATAGCACCATCCCTTTCTAACTGTACTCAAGCAGCAAGCAGTGCTTGAGTCTCGTCCTATAATACGGACCTTAAACTTTGACAATTGACACATAATATGCATACATGACATGTTTGTTTTTGTTTTTTTAGTAACTAACTCGCTCGGGATCCCACTGATTTGGTCCATTTAGTTTTAAAAATTGATAATAATCAGTTAATTAATTTGTAAATTATCCCTACTGTTTAAGAATTTGAAGTTAAAACATATTTATCACGCGTAAAATACACTCAATCATCGGTTATTATTAAAGTAGCTTGTGATTTATTATAATGGTAACACAAGATAGAGCTATTGTAGTTCGGTTTCTATTGCGTGCACGTTTACGTTCATGTTACGTTTTAGTTATGATTCGTTTGGGTGTATACCAATAGTAGAATAACTTTTATAGTAACGATCGAAGCCTGATCGAAGCGTAATCGTAACGAAACGTTGATAGTTTGTTAGTCGATGTACAATAGTAGAATTGGCCCGCTGAACAACTTTTACTATGGGACCAATTCTGATATCGTGAAAAAACATCTGCTGTTTCATACAAAAATTATTAACGAAAACATACATAATAATGTATGAAACACCGTTTTTTTTCGCGATCACAGAGTTGGCCCCATAGTAAAAGTTATCAATTTAATGGTAACTAAGGTAAATGTCCCATACTTCGGCATGTAAAGGCTCTTACGACATTGAGATTTTTTATAAATTGAACTAAACATGATATCAGTTTGAAATCTTTTGCATCATGAATATTGGTATTGTGTTAGTGATTCGATGCATAAATTATGTAGTTTTAGCTTGAATTTATTTTTATATTAATTTATTTGTGGACCTCTTGATTGAACCCTGATTCGTGATAAAAATTGGCTCTGCTTCTAAGTTCCCGAGCTCATGTCCCCTGTTTCGGAATAAAGATTTTTAAATTTAAATATGATAATTTATTAATAATAAAACATAAATATTTGAAGGGTTTCATAATAAAAAACAATATGAAGATATTTTAAAAATAAAAAAGGTCTGAGGGCAATAAATAAAGCTTTTATTACTTACAAAATAAAAATTCAAACAAATTCAATAACTATCTGTTTTGTTTGAAATTTTGTTTTAACATTGAAAATGTTTTTTCCATCGCTTCAGTAAGGTACCCAATTTCAGCCAAAGTGTGACATCGCCCTGGTCCCGTGATTTTTGGGTCTACGTGAATGTACTTAGTGTCAAAAAATGCGTCTCAGCAAGGGCTACAATATGGTAAAAAAAATTTTTGAAAAAGTCAAAAACTTTTTTCGAAAATCGCATAAATGTAGAAAAATGAAACACTTTTTCGGGGTCTTTTTTCACTAAATCGACAATTTCTCAAAAACGAAAAGCAATATCGAAAAAATGAAAAAACCCCTAGAGATATGGAGTTGGGCTACATTTCGAAAATTATGATATGTCCCTAGCTCTTACGGTCTGGGCTGTAGCTTATCCTTTATATAGCGAAATGTCGGCATACCTACCGCGAGAGACGCGCGCGGCGCGGGATATATAAGGTGGTACCAAATTATCTAATGATACTTAAACAGGTGATAGTGTTGCTTAAACTGAACAACTTTCTCCATAGAACATAGGTCGAAAAACGAATTTTTTTTTCGCCTTTCCATAGTAAGTTGATCAGCTGACCAGTACATTTTGTATGAGAGTATGAAATTTTTTTTTCGTTTTTCGACCTATGTTCTTTGGAGAAAGTCATTCAGTTTAAGCAACACTATCACCTGTTTAAGTATCATCAGAACATTTGGTACCACCTTATATATTACGTAGTACGATTAAAGTTTGTTAATTATTGTATAGTTCAAAGCTTGTAATAGTGATTTTATATTTTGTATATTTTATTTATTTATATTTTTTTATAAATTAAAAAAAATAGAAAACTTAAAGACAATGCAACTTTTCCCGTGACGGGATAGCCCAATTTTTTTAAAAGTAGGTAGGCGATTTGTTATTTACTTAAAGACAATGCAACTTTTCCCGTGACGGGTTGGCCCAATTTTTTTAAAAGTAGGCGATTTGTTATTTACTTAAAGACAATGCAACTTTTCCCGTGACGGGTTGGCCCAATTTTTTCAAAAGTATGGTACAGGAATGAAACTTGTTTCCATCGATATTATCATTAGGGCTGACTTTTACTATGGCACCAAAAAAATCTATCCTGGTGAAAAAAATTATAACTGCACTGAAGCCAAAAAATATAAACAATTTTTTTCCGGCGTTAGTGCCTTATAACTTTTTTCACCGGGATAGATTTTTGGTGCCATAGTAAAAGTCAACCCTAATGGTAATATCGATACTTGAAAACAAGTTTCATTCCTGTACCATACTTTAAAAAAATTGGGGCAATAAGTTGCATTGTTTATTTGCTTTAAAGCTAAAAATAATGAAAAATGTTAAAACCATAATATTGATATTGATACCGCCATACTTCGAGCAACAAAAGGCTTCGTTTGTCACGAAGGGAGAAGCCTTAGCGATATTACTCTATTCAAATTATTCTGGCATTTTTTGCGGGGGGGGGAAAATGCACACAAGTGCAGTTCCGCATACCCACTTACAAAAACTACACTGTAATGACGACACTCACACATAAAAAATAAAACAAAACAGCAAAAATTTGTGTACGGATGAGTCACACATCAAAATATGACACGTTTTTGACATAAAGGGCTGGGCTCAACTGTCGAT
Organism: Agriphila tristella; assembly: GCA_928269145.1. Classification (NCBI taxonomy): domain Eukaryota; kingdom Metazoa; phylum Arthropoda; class Insecta; order Lepidoptera; family Crambidae; genus Agriphila; species Agriphila tristella. The sequence goes on along the minus strand of OV743436.1, from coordinate 18,445,170 downwards.
GCAGCAATATCGATACGGAAAAAGGAATAAAGGTTACAAACTCAATAATTTTACGATGGGGTGAATAACAACAATCGGTGATCGCTCCCCGTCTTAACGTTGATCACAGTTACATCATTGAATAATTGCTTTTTTACCATCGCCACTCTAAAAAGTGCGTTTAATTCAACCATAAGAGTGAATAATAAGCGATTTTAAGTTATACAGAGCGATGTTGAATCTTCGGCTACTATTCAGCTCTTAGCAGTGTTATTTGCTTTAATTTGAATATGGTTTATTTAACAGTACTACTTACGGTCAGTATTCAGCTTGGATAAGAATCGCATAAGTCTTTCCTAACTACAACTCGACCAAATTAAAACGGTGTCATGAACTTAGCTGTCATGCAGCTATCATGCGCCTAATTATCTTGCTCGAGAGACGGCCGTTAGTCCCTCGAACTAAATTCCCTTTTTATTCACTTGTTGTATAATCAACTATTTCGACATTTATTTCGCGATATCTGTCGCGCTCACATCAGTGCAGAGGAAATCATGCAAAAAATCTCGCAAATGAATTTGGCGCAGAATCAGGGCCAGATTGACCAACACTTTATCGACAAACATTATTTAACGGTAACATCACTAAGTTGCCCATCGGCGAGAATTCGGATTTATCTAGCGACAGATCTGAAATTTGTACGGACGAGCCATGGACTAGCAGACCCGATGTCACTGAACAAATTTGACAACTAATCAAGAATAAAATATACGAATTTAATGTTTAAATGTAAACAAATAGCAATAATACGATAAAAAATTACTTTTATGTGAAATGTAAAACCGTCTTTTTGTATACTTGATGTTCAAGATCTCTTTTAACAGCAAATAACTCATCAATTCGACATTTTAAACAGAGCAGCGTTCACATGCGCGACTGGACTCGGTCTAGAAAGAAATCCGGGCGCAACTGGTTTTACTAACGCGTATGCCCATTTGGGCTTGTACTTCGGCAGAGGGGAAACGCTTCGTATGGCTTCTCTTTCTGTAGAAGCCCGTCTTACTCTAAGCCGCCATATAATAAGAATGGTCTACTATGCTCTATGCCATAGCCTTCTTTATTTCCAAGCCGTGAACATAAGTTTGGCAACGTCTGTTACTGTCAGTTCGTGGTCATGTCGTCCGCCAGTCTTCATACTAAATGTATGGGAATATTTCAATTTTAAGAGGTCGATATTTTTTTTCATAGTAATCGTGTGAGGTTTAAAGTATGAAAATAATTTAGTTCTTTTATTGAAATGCTTTGTATATCAATAGATAAACATTAAGAAAAATATCAATGTTAACCAGGAAAAAATGGCTGTCAAAGATGTCATCTTTTTTGTTGATTTTCTTCAGCAGGGAGTTGATTAACAAGCCCTCTAGCAATAAATGATATATCATTAGAAAGGTCTTTTAAAGACAAATATTTGCTGTTAATATACTTTATATCGATTGTTAATACTTTTGGAGTTAAAGGTTATTAAAGTATTAAAGTGGTTTACTGTCTATGGGAGTTGATCTACCACACCTATAAAAATGAATGATATTTCATAAGAAAGGTTTTTATATGACAAATATTTGCTGCAAACATACTTTCTAATCTTTCTATTAATTAAATAATTTTTGAAATAATTTTATACTATGTGCTTGACCACATGCGATGTTGCCGTTCTGCTCAACTTCAGGGCTTGGAAGATATAGAAGGCTATGTCTATGCCAATCTCTGCTCACGTACTGTGTTTCTTCCTGGGGCGGTGTAGCAAAGACCCACCTTCTAGAAGTAGAAAGAGCTCAACGGTCCTTACTCAAAGTCGCTGCCGGCCTCCCCTACCGCTACCCCACGACCGACCTGTACAAACACTGGGACGTTCTCTCAGTGAGACAATTATTCATCTTTGGCGTCTTACTGAAACAACACTCGCAGTTGACCTATAATCCTGAACTGCTGAAGAACAAACGAAGAAAGGCAACAGTCTGCCCAACCCAATCGCTAAATATGGCTACATCTCTCTCACAATTTCTTCTGCTTCCTCGGACCCTACCACTACCACAGAATATATTATTATAATAGTACTAACGCCTCCACAACAAAATAAATGAACAGCTCAATATATCGACACACGCTACGTATATAAGTGTGTATGTGGCAGATACACAAAATACGTTTTATTGCATTTTTTGCATCTACGTACCCATATTTATTATATCGATAAAAATTTTGTTTATTTTTTTGATCAGAACATATTTTTTTCCCAGATGTATTAATATGCATCAACATTATTAAAGAAGCATATCAAAAGGATGCATTCATCGTTGACCTCTTTGTCGGCACTCTTTGGGGCTTAGCTTAGAGTAAGACGGGCTTCTACAGAAAGAGAAGCCATACGAAGCGTTTCCCCTCTGCCGAAGTACAAGCCCAAATGGGCATACGCGTTAGTAAAACCAGTTGCGCCCGGATTTCTTTCTAGACCGAGTCCAGTCGCGCATGTGAACGCTGCTCTGTTTAAAATGTCGAATTGATGAGTTTTTTGCTGTTAAAAGAGATCTTGAACATCAAGTATACAAAAAGACGGTTTTACATTTCATATAAAAGTAATTTTTTATCGTATTATTGCTGTTTGTTTACATTTAAACATTAAATTCGTATATTTTATTCTTGATTAGTTGTCAAATTTGTTCAGTGACATCGGGGGGGTGATTTTGTAATTTTGTTGCAATCAAAACTGACAGAAATCGCAGTTACATTGCTGCTTTAGTTAAGAACCAATGTGACAACTATCTTACTTAAAGCAGCAATGCAACCGCGCTTTCAATCGATTTCAATCGAGAATTGTTAGCAACAGCTTTATGTAATCAAGGTACCGGCATATTTTCTTTGGTAGGTACCGGTCTGCTAGTCCAATGGCTCGTCCGTACAAATTTCAGATCTGTCGCTAGATAAATCCGAGTTCTCGCCGATGGGCAACTTAGTGATGTTACCGTTAAATAATGTTTGTCGATAAAGTGTTGGTCAATCTGGCCCTGATTCTGCGCCAAATTCATTTGCGAGATTTTTGCATGATTTGCTCTGCACTTATGTGAGCTCGACAGATATCGCGAAATAAATGTCGAAATAGTAGATTATACAACAAGTGATATTATACTCGTAGGTACCTAACGTGCTGCGAAGAAACTGTAAACAGATGCTATATTAACCCCCTCCATCGTTACGTAGATATTTTATTTACAAACTTAATTAAATACATGTAATGAAGAAGTAAAATAACTATTGCTTGATGGATCAAACATGTTCAAATTTTCTCCAGATATTTTGGACTTTCGATCTGGCAATAGCAACATGAGTGGTGAATAACAACGGCGACATTTTTGATAGAAAAAATAGGTAACTAAAATCACAATGACCTTACATTGAAATGTATGTAAACCAGAATGGACAGATCTACGGCACAAATTGTCGCAGCGATTGCAAAGATGGCGGCTACGCATGCACAGTGCGAGCGTGAGTTGTCAAAGAAAAAGTAGCATGCACACAGATGCGACACATTCTTCATGATGATTAGGATATACCTACTTGTTTAATAATATTGCATAAAATTATAGTAAAAACGCAATTTAATTAGGTAGGTAATAGGTACATGTTAATACTTACTCGAAAAATAAAAAGGGAGGATGGGAATTTAGTATCCGCACTCATAACAATCATTTGGTGTCGTCGAATAGATTTTTTATTAGGAAAATATTGGGTACTATGGAAACATGGAAAAATATTTTTCCATGTATCCATAGTAATAATAATAATTATTAGGATATACCTACTTGTTTAATAAAATTGCATAAAATTATAGTAAGAACGCAATTTAATTAGGTGATTGGTACATGTGAATACTTACTCGAAAAATAAAAAGGAGGATGGGCATTTAGTACCCGTATTTGATGTCGTCGAATAGATTTTTTATAAGGAAAAATATTTCTATGGCAACATGGAAAAATATTTACTAACCCAGATCCTTGTCCGGAAACCGCGGAAAGCTCACAAAGTGCTAGTTCTAGTTAATATCATAATAATTGCATATACGATAATATTATTATTAAAAAATTGCAAATACGATTTTACATATACTCTGCTTTATCTGCTGCTTATAATAATTACTCTGTCATAGCATTAAAGAAATAAACGAATTGAAATAAAAATGTATAATTGCAATTAAATCTTATAAAATTGAAATTAAAAAGGGAAGATGAGGCACTAGCTAGCGTCTCGAAAATGTGCCCTCAAAATTAAAGCGCTGAATAAACGCACTAATGAATTCTATAATTCAAAAAAACATTGAAACGTAGTGGGGATCGAACCAGCCGGCACAGCGCCTATCCAAATGGTAGTCAACGGCATTAGGAAAGTAAAGTAAAGTAAGCATTTATTCGGCGTTTTCAATACAATACAGATCATAAAGATAAGAATTAGACGACCAAAAGGGCTGACCAGGCTCAGCTTGTGTTGTGGAGTCTATTCCACAACGCTGGTTTTCAGCTGGACCCATAAATATATTAAAAATATAAAATATATGTAAAAGCACATTAACCACTATACCATCGATGATGCCAAAACTTACTACTGATGTAGGTATAATACAGTCTAAAATAGTCAAAACAAAATATGTAACAAAAACATATTGTGTTGAATTTTTTTTCTCTAAACTACCGAGTCAGATTTTGATGCCGCTTTGCATAACGGTGTAGTTGTGGTATCCCTACATAAATACAACAAAGTGTCGCTATTGGTTCATGGACCACTTCCCATACAAATTTTCCCACTCTCCTTTCTCACAGACAATTACTCTATTGAGTACTTTTACGAGCGTTTTTTTTCTAGATAGATATTCGTGCTAGGAGTAATGTACACATTTGAACTCAAATTTGCCTTGCCATTTGAGCGGGATGAGTAATTGCGGCAATGCAGCACAGTACATTGTTCTGTGCACGGATGTGCCTCGACAACAAAATACAGTAGGGATTTAAGATTAATAATCACTTTTAATTTATTTTTCTTTTTTGACAAGCCCCTGGACACATATTTTTCGCCTGACAGCGTAAGTTAAGTACCTACACTCTGGCGGCGCGCGGCGGTGTTGTCCTACATCATAGGCGGTTCTTAACGGAATATAATAATATACTTATATTGTAAAACTGTGCTATTAGTTCACCTATCCTAGTTTAGTACCTACGTATACAATCTGTATGGTTCACTTTTCATAATCTATGATTTTCATACAAAATGTCGGGTCAGTAGAAATAATGTATAAAAAATACTTTTGGTTGGTTTATGTTGATGATTTGTTTATTTACCGATGATAAGTCACTCCACTATTTTTTTGATTTGCATTGGAGAGATTTTTGCACCTCTTTAACACACAGGACGGCATTTTTATCGGCACAATTACACCGTGCGTTCGCGGTGAGCGTTGGCGAGTGACTAAATGAGTTGAGGGCAGTTGCCCTCAACGCGTGGAGCAAAAATCGGGGCCGCGAATGTCGATTCTATATAATACATTTCGATGTGACCTTATTAGTTTTATAGAACTCCTGGTGCCAATGCTGGATACGCCCTTGATGGCAGTACTGTCATGGAGCGATGTTCAGTGTCAGCAGCCTGAGCCCAACTTCCCTGGGTACACATTAGTCCCAACCCAATCACCTACACTCTCGAGCTTTTTGTATAAAGCTCAAGCGTATAAAAATGACCTCTTTGTTGTTATTCACCCCATCGTAAAATGATTGAGTTTGTAACCTTTATTCCTTTTTCCGTATCGATATTGCTGCATCGACAGTTGAGCCCAGCCCTTTATGTCAAAAACGTGTCATTTTTTGATGTGTGACTCATCCGTACACAAATTTTTGCTGTTTTGTTTTATTTTTTATGTGTGAGTGTCGTCATTATAGTGTAGTTTTTGTATGTGGGTATGCGGAACTGCACTTGTGTGCATTTCCCCCCCCTCCCCCCCCGCAAAAAATGCCAGAATAATTTGAATAGAGTAATATCGCTAAGGCTTCTCCCTTCGTGACAAACGAAGCCTTTTGTTGCTCGAAGGGGCTTAGAGGCATAGACTTAAAAAAATTTTGGCTACCAAAGGTAAGTGCTACATCCACTGACGTCCATTATACAAGTACGCTAGACAGGCCTTTGTCCTGAAATAACAGCAATTTTTTGTACCAATTTGAAAATCGCCATATTGGCGCTGAGAGCAGTAGATTCAGGAGGAGTGAAGGTCGAAACAAATTATCGGACGCGGCTTATGGACGCAGCTTACTGCCGCGGCTGATAGGTATCTGGGACTATGAAAATACACTGAGGTGTGCAAACTATCGGACGTAAGTCGCGGATGTAACCATAGACTAATATGACGTCATCGGACGTCCGATAGCTATCTGGCACGCAGGATGTTATTAGAGTGTGCACACTTATCAGCCGCGGCAGTAAGCCGCGTCCATCAGTCGCGTCCGATAATTTGTTTCGACCTTGAGTGTACTTGGAACTAATTAGTTCCAAGTACACTCACTACTGTCATAGTAGAATATATTGCTCTCAGCGCCAATATGGCGATTTTCAAATCGGCACAAACGACTGGTGACGTTCGCCAGTCCAGCGTACTTTCTATAATGGACGTCAGTGGCTACATCCATGAATCACACTGGGTGCATTCCTACAGTCTAATCGCTAAATCATCGATCGCTATAGAGTACGTTTTAACCAGGGGGTTTTCTCTAAATTTTGTATGGAACGGATAAAATTCAACATTTCGTATTATGTTGGCAGCACGGAAACGAACGATTCAAAAATACGGAAAATCGGAGTCATGCGACTTGGAAGACGTGTGTGTCTTAAGTCGCATGCGACAACACAATGTCATACGAGTGATTCAAAAATAGAGCCCTTGATCGTGCGCAAGCCATTTACGTTAAAAATAACGTAATCTTAATAACGTTAAAGTATCGATATTTTAGTAACACTTTTTGATAAATAGCTGTATTTCTTAACCACTCGATTGCTTCGCGGTACTGTAGTACCGCAAGCAAAAGACGGTCCTTTGTCGCGCGGTGCTGTAGGACCGGGTCGATCGCTGTTCGATTTCTACCAATTTGGTAGGTTTTTTTTAGGCGGCCACACCAAAACCTCTTGGGCTGATTTAGATTATGATTTTGGCAACACTAATATCGCAAAAAAAAGTAGAAAAGGCCTGTGATTGGTTGAAAAAAATAATTTTGAAGAGTTTCACGTCAGTTGACGCCATACTTGTTTTTTCTGTGTGAAGTGCTCTAATTTGATATGCCGTAAGTATTTTGTTAATTTATATTTCTGTTTGATGTCATATATTAAAAGAATCGTCATATCGTGATTTATTCGATCATATAAATATCTCGTCACAAATTTAATGTCTAGTGTTAAAAATCATAACAAAACCGTAGCCCGGTAAATTTCTTGATGTATTGTTTCTGTTTACAACAACATTATGTTATAATTTAGATTGGTTAATCAAAGAATTATCCGAAATAAGATAATAATACTATTAGTGAACAGTTTCAAAGTGGTTTCAAAATATAACATTCATCTGTTTACACAGGATGATTGATGCAACGCAAAATAGTGAGTTTTTATTACGCCATTATCCACGGTCAAGGTAACAAGGTCCTGTGGGACCTTGAAACAAACTAGCATTTTGGCAGGGCTGCCTCACACGCTTATTATTTTCATATTAGGTTGTGTTTATGTTGTTTTTATACATTACCTAGTGAATGTTTTTTTGGTTTTGGTGTTGGTTATTGTGATTGGTGTTGGGTGTCTAGTTATAATTTTTTAGTCCACATCCATTTTATATTTTATGCTGTGTACAGTGAAAATCGAGGAGAGTGAGGCAGGGGACGAGGAAGAGGAGAACTATTAAAAAAAAATGTGACTATAAAATTAAAAATATAATAAAAAAAAATTAAGTACTTACCTAGTTTTATTTAATGTGTGCGACAACCCTGAACTAAACTCGGCTACGCGCGGCCATCTTGGCAGCGAACGGCCCGTACACCAGCGCCCGGCAGCGCGGAATTGGATTATTTAGATCGAAATTTTACATACATTTTGGAAGAATCTTTCCTATGTATTGCATACTGTTAGAAACTGCAGGTTTTGCTCTTTCTGTACATATAATTAGTACAAGGTAATCTTGATCCAAGTTTAACCAATCAACGCTTGTTACAAAAACACAATTTTATCATTTATAGTGGGCCGCTTTAATGTTATAATTTTTTACAAAGATACTTTTCTCTCATCTCTCATCTTTTTTTACAAAATATGAAAGTTGAAATCTGTATCTTTCTAAAGTATATTTTATTTTTGTCACAAGCCTTCCACAATTGGAATAAAATACTACGAAACAGCGCTTAGACTCAGCAGCGAATTAAGACGCGCAGTAAAAATTTGTGCGATATACAAACATTATTAAGACCGTTGAATTGCTTCCAATTCAAAAAAAAATGGCATGTACGGAAAGGGGTATTATTCTAGTTTTTAATTATGTAAAAAAAAACACTAGTTATCGATTTAGATTTAATATTAAAAATCAATTCCCATTACAAGTCGTGAATTTTCTCTTTAGCTAAATTCACGAATTTTTTAGAAATTATTTTACCATTACAGGTACTCGTTTTTTTTTCAATACTTATAGCTTCATCCATTACCTATACGAAATAGAACATTATTTGTTCGTATACAAACAGGAACGGGTCATAAAAACGGTTTTAACGCAGCTGTGCAAGTGCACTGCTGTAACGCAAAACTGCGTGACAAACAAGGAAATTGCGCGCCGGCCGCGTGACAAACGAGTGGGTAAGTAACGTAACGTTTTATCGAAATATTTTGGTAATAAATAGATAACGGTAGCCGTCCCAGATTACAATTTACTCTATGGCGATCGATGACCCAACGTTTAGCCTGCTGGATGGAAGGCACTACAAACTAAAACGTAGTGATTATTTCCTCTGTGCTACAAACGTAGGCTGCCTGCGGTCCGCATGGCGAAAATATCGATATTATCGCGAATCCACATAAATGCAGAAGGTACAAAAACCCTACTAAGTGTAATATTTTGAGACTACTACTTAATTTGGTAGGATTCGCGCTAAAATACTATTAATAATCGCGCTAATATAAATATTTCATCGCCATGCGGACCGCAGCCGTAGTCACTCTACTCTACCATTGATTGACATTGACATTTTATTTTCTCTAAATATTACGTCTGTGATTTTATTTACGTGGGTGGTTTGGTACTTTGGTTGGTGATTTGCCGATGTTGGCTTTTATTTTTACAATAAACATATTTCTGTGAATAGTTTTGCAAAAATACGATACATTATTTTATTCTACAGAATCTGTTAGTCTTAGTCATATTTTGTTAATTTATCACTATGTCTCACCAAACGGGAATTCAAGGTACGAAATTCTAGATTTTATTTACAGATCATTTCACTCACACCCACATTATAACATTCGTTACCTAAAAATAGATATTATTTAAGGTCTATTAGCATATATTTGCACTAGAAAGTTTAGGTAGAACCATAATAAGACGAACTGTCTTTAAACTTGTGTAACTTTTTGTGTTCACAGCAAATGCAGAACTCAAACAATTCTTTGGAAAATGTAGAGATGGGAAGCTTCGTGTTATGAAAATCAGCATAGAAAATGGTATGTCCTCGTTACCCAGTAGTAGCCTACCGATAAGGGCTGGTTTATACGGGGTCAGTGACTGGACTCAGTAACTCGGAATTTCGGTCCTAGTAACTGGGTACAGATAGACAGGATCGGCAGTAAGTCATACTGTGCCCGAAAATAGAATGGGTGGCTAGTCGGCTAGAGTGACTTGCGAGCGAGAAGTCGGCACTGGACTGGGTTGAAACTAGTGTCTACATGAGTCTAGTAGCAAGTCAGCACTGGACTGGATTACTGAGCGTACTACCATGATACTGACCCCGTATAAACCAGGCATAAACCTTCTAAGATTCCCATTAATTACACGCCCGCCCACGTAACGAGACAGCATCTCAGGTATATACTTAGTCTAGCAGGAAATGTACAAAATTAAAAAACCAATTATTCAGTCTAGGCTATTACAAGCACGTCTTGTGAATGTCAAAGAAGCTACACCATCAGTTTGCAAACCATAAGTGGGAGACCTTGTATAAAATAGTATCCCAGGCTTTTGGTAACATAAATCTCATTATTTATTCCATACTCTTGCAGAACAGCTTACGTTGATAAAGAACTATGCTGCCAAAGGATCTTGGGAACATGACTTTGACAAATATATACCATCACTAATTGTTGATGATCAACCATGCTACATTTTATACAGGTATGTCAAGCTATTTGCTTAAACAAAATAGGATACATACATAATCAAAAGCATCAATGATTCTATTTATTTAATGCCTTCAAGTTTGCCTTATTTAGTTAAATACTAAAATAATGTACATTTTTTTAGATTAGATACAACAAACTCCCTTGGACACGATTGGTTGTTACTTAGCTGGTCACCGGATAGCGCACCAGTCAGGCAAAAAATGTTGTATGCATCCACAAAAGCCACTTTGAAGCAGGAATTTGGCTCTGCCCACATAAAAGATGAAATGCATGCAACTGTTAAGGTTATTAATTTTTAATTACGACTATAAAATACTTGATGTAGTCAATTAATGTATTACCACAGAATAAATAGTACTAGCGCACACAAGTTGCACTTAGCAAAATCATTTGACTAAATAGCAACTCTTGCTCCGACACAATAAAGTGCAATTCAGGTCACACAGTGCTGCCTTCCATAATTATTCGCCAAGTAGTTGCCTCTTTTTCTATAGCATAGCTCTTATCTTTACTTTACTGTTGTATAAAACTGATCCTCACTGACGACGCCCGCCGAGCGCTTCATACTGATGTGTAGAGTGACACGAGTGTGAAAATGGTTTTTTAATGTACATCAATATATTGATGCAAATTATTCATTACTAGCTTCCGCCCGCGACTTCGTCTGTGGGGAAAGTTTTTTTGCTATTCCTCAGGAACATTATTTTTTTCGGGATGAAAGGTACCCTATGTCCTTCTCTGTACCCCTGACAACGTGTATGCAAAATTTCATGATGATCGGTTCAGTAGTTAAGACGTGAAGGCGTAACAAACAAACGGACAAACGGACTTTCGCATTTATAATATTAGCAAATGCAATTTATGTATATTTTTCAGGAAGAAGTATGTTTAAGAGGATACAAAGCACATCTTAGTGGTATCAGTGCCCCGGCACCACTCACTGACCGAGAAGAGGCGCTAAAAGAACTGCAACAGACTGACCACAATACCAACTATGGCACAGACTCAAGGTATTATTAAGTAATCAATGTTACAATACAATTTTTAAACTTATAAAAAAAATCAGTTTTATTAGCTAGGGTTGCGGTTCCCTCTTAGCGAGCCCCACATACGAACCTCCTGCTCACCTGCAGGGGGTATGCGTAAATGCATTTTCATAGGCATTAAAGTTGCCAGTATGCCCCCTATATTACTGGTTATCCCGTTTTTCAGGCTAAGATAATACAGAAATCCGTAATTGCGAAAATAAAAGACGGGGTAAAAGCAGGGAACGTAATTGCGAAAATAAAAGACAGGGTAAAAGCAGGGAATGATAACATTATTTTTAAATGTAACATTGTTTCTTACTTTTTTTACCGTTAATTTTAACATTAACGTTATGTCAATAAATAACGTTAATTTGGATAACGTTACATTGAAATTAACGTCATTCCAGTAAATAACGTTAATTTTAACGTTATTTCTTACTTTTTGTTACTGTTACATTAAAATTAACGTTATTCCAATTAATAACGTTACTTTTTCACCGATAATTTTACCGGTACTATTGTACAGATAAAATTACTGGTAAAATTCCCAGATTTCAATCGAGAATTAGCAACAGAGCTAGGTCAGGCCTCCTTCACTCGCTCAAGGTCGCGCGATAAGCACCTACCGCTAGCCGTTCGTGCGAACGAACAAGTGGGCAAAGGGCCGCCACACGCCCGCCGCCGTACAAGCGCGGCATCTTACTGCCTGCGTAGGTATTGCCTCTTTATAATAGTAACAATGTCGAATCGACATTACTGTGCCGTATACGGATGTCAAAAACAAAAAACCAATAAAAAATTATCGTTTTTCACATTATGATATACGCTACGCAGTTCATTTAACAGAAGACAACCTTAACGTTGCGTCATTAGAAAAGGTAAGAGCACGCGATAGAAAGAGAGGCAACTACTAAATGAATATAAACTGTACTGCAGGCCATTGCGCGACCTGAATTGCACTTTATTGTGTCGGAGCAAAAGTTGCTTTTTATTTAAATTACTATGCGGCGTGCTGCTTCTGTACTTTGTACTATTACTTATTCTGTGGCTAGGTACGTAATCAGAGGGCAGGCCCGTGGTGATAGATCAATAAGGCCTAATAAGAAATAACAACACTAATGGTTAGAATGATTTTCTTTCTCTTTCTAGGCAGTCAACAATAGGTGGAGTATCATTTCCTATTACGGAAGCAGCGGAACAGGGTATACTTGATCTCAAATGTGGTTCCTACAATTATTTACAATTTAGCATAGGTAAGTCAATAAGTCAGTTTTTCCACTAAATTAATCGCTCTGCAGGAGAAAATCCAAGCTTGAAGTGTTTACCAATCATAGAATTATTTTCATGTGATATTATAATCTCCTGTTTTAAATTTATATTTACTTTCGTTTTTGCTACCCTCGCGAATTGGCATTGTCTACGTAAGTACTTATGCTGTACCTACCTACACAGTAACAAACTGACACATACCTGTGAAAATAGTGAGGCGTGTTTCGGTTGCACTCCGGCCCGGTTACGGTCCGGATGCGCTATGGATTCGGTCCGAATCCGCTCCGGCTACAGTCCGGTTTCGGTTTAACTCCGGTCGAACGTCAGCGTCATGTACACGCTCGTTTAAGCTGGCACACGTGGGCCACGTACGCTGATCTGGGCGTATCCAATAATGTACTCTATGGAGACGTCAGAAGGATACTTTTTGTTTCGTCGCGTAACGTGGCATCGCGTCGCAAGGCGTAGATATACGCAAATGTAATGTATAGTTGTTCTATCTCACGGAGACCGATCGATATGTATGTTGTTAGGCGTGCACATGCACATTATGTTAGTGTGCGTAATACGAGAGCGTGCAGACGCACACTAAAACAATGTGTACGTGCACGCCTAACATACATAGTCGAACGGACTTCGTGAGATATAACAACTTAGTGTAGGAAAGGAAGGTAGTGGACCCCACAGTAAATCCTCAGTAAACGAAACTTTACAGTATGATAATAGTATATTACTGACGCGGTCAATGATTGCATTGCTGGCAGCGCGATCATGATGGCCGATAGCGTAGCTTAGCGCAGGTCACGGCCGTCACAGCGCGGTCAGCATTGCAGCCCTTGATGGCCAAGCTGGAATGATGACCAAGCTTGAAGGCCGAGAGCGTAGTTAAGCTCAGCTTGAGGCCATCATAGCGTGGCCAGCAGTGCAGTTATTGTGGACCAAGTCTTGTATAGTGCTTTACTCAAAAATGTCAATAATGACAAAAAAGTAAAAAAAATTAAAATGACAAAAATTTTCAAAATGTCCAAAATGTCAATAATGTCAAAAACGTCTAAAATGACAAAATTTTCAAAAATTCAAAATTTTCAAAAATGTACGTTTTGGTGGTTTTTGAATTTTTTGACATTTTTGTCATTTTCGACATTTATGAAATTTATGACATTTTTGAGTAGTAGTAGTTTAGTAGGAAGGTGAAAAAACTACTAACCTATAGTAGTTTTTTCACCAACTATGTTTGAAACAAAACTCGACAATAATGGATTCTCAAAGGAAATTGCTGGTGGCTAAAACTCGACAATAATGAAATCCCATACAACTTTGTTGCGTCACCATCGGAGGAGCACGGCAACCTCGACTTTGTTCAAAGAAGGTTGTCAAAATAATGGCCATATTACAAGCATTTTTGAGTAAAGTATCTTATATACAACATATTTTTAAAATAATTCAAATCGTTTTTTTTTGTTTTTGGATATTTGTACATAGGTTTTGGTTCATATTATATTTATTACATCCCTGCAAAGTTTCATTGACTGAGGATTTAACGGTGGGGTCTCCATACAAAAGATCGCTTCATTTCCTACACTAAACTATAGCTCTAAACACTTGTTGTACTTACAACGTCTTAGAAAAAAACTACATCCGAATATGGCAGCGAATCGCGAAAAAAATCAACTTGTTTCATACAAAAAATAACGAAAATATCAAAATGTATGAAACAACTTGTCCATAGTAAAAGTTGTTCAGTTTAATGATCCCTATCTACCATATTCGGCTTTAGGGTTTTTTTTTAACACGTTGTATAAAATGTACGGGTTCCGACGTACCCGAATCAGCGTACGTGGCCCACGTGTGCCAAAAGTAGTTCCGGCTTTATTCTTACCATTGTTACGCAATGTTTAATTTTCAGATTTAGAAGAGGAGACGATTCACTTGTCCAAAGCGTGTAAGCTCCAACGCGGGGAACTAAGCGCGCAGGTGCCCGCGGACCAGGCGCGCTATCACCTCTACGTGTTCCAGCATTCACACGAGGGAGACCACTTTGACAGTACAGGTAGGAAAACATTGTTAAAAAGAAACTAGAAGTAATGCTTTTCCGCATACTCCATGCCTGGCAAGCAAGGTGGTTTTAATTACGTGAGGTGATTGATTATGGCGATTTTTTTAAGTTTTGACATTTCGTGTCGAAACTTTTTTTAACACCATATTGTGGTTGTGGCAGGTGGTGGCTAAGGAATCATCTCCATTCCTCTGTTACTCCCGTACTTTTTCGATGACGAAGTTATTTTGTTTTTTTTAGAATATTTACATTTATTTATACCAAAAATTCTGAAACTATCCTATTAATAAGGGAGCTTATTCCTACCTATAAAAAAATCAGCCAATTTGATTTTTTTCAGGCATTCCATTACTTACTAAATACTTTTTTATAGATTTTATTTAATAGAGAATACATCGCTCAGCTTTTAAAATCCGAGCCAGGGATTGAGGCAAATTGTGCTAACTTAAAATTAGTTTAATAAGCAATGGCGAACGTCATAAAGTAAAGATGTATTTGAACAGTTGTACAGATGCTACAGATCTGTATACTTGATTTACCATTTAGAGAGTAGAAAAATATTGTGGACGCCACTTTATATGTAAACACTTCAAAGTCACATCATAGTATAATAGTATAATATCTACATAGTATAAAACAAAGTCGCTTTCTCTGTCCCTATATCCCTACGTAATTACGTATGCTTAAATCTTTAAAACTACGCAACGGATTTTGATGCGGTTTTTTTAATAGATAGAGTGATTCAAGAGGAAGGTTTATATGTATGAGGCTGGCCCCAGACCTACCGGTTTCATTTCTTTGCTTTGCTGTTCTACTATGGACCGCCGGTCAAGAGGCTTATTTTCAATCTATCGCATATTTTGACCAGACCACATTGGCAAGATAGCCATTAGTTTGGTGTTATCAAATATCGTCGTCTGGGTTGCGATGCGAAGTTTTAGTTTAAAAAAAACTGCTGTTTCATACAAAAATTAATAACGAAATGATCAATTTTTTTTCGCGATTTCAGATTTGGTCCCATAGTAAAAGTTGTTCAGTTTTATTATAGTCCCTATCTACCTTATTCAGCTTTATGAGGCTTTACCAAACATCATCGATTTATTTTTAACGAAAGGAGTCCATGTTCAGGGTGGCATATCTCCTAAAAGCTTCCTACTTCGCAATCCAGGCGATGATATTTGATAACACCAAGCTAATGGCTATTTTGCCAATTTGGTCTAGTCCCAAAATGCGATAGATTGAAAATTACCCTGGTTGGCCGGTCTTTCAAGCAAGGTAGCACAGCAAAGCAAAGAAATGGAACCGGTAGGTCTGGGGCCAGCCTAATACATGGTGTTAAATTCCACACTACACCGAAGCGAAGCGAGGGCGGGTCGCTAGTCTCATATAAAATTGGCAGCAATTACTAACATTTTGTGTTGAACATTTTTTTTTTTTCATTCTGGCCAAACTGTTATAGCTGCGTTTCCACACGACATAAAAGAGCAATATACGGCGTTTCTTGATCGAGGGTTATCCTTTGGCAGGGTACACCTTCTGAACCCTTAGATTATTTTAAGAAGGGGAGCCATCTTGGATTTTTGTATGGGAGGGAGATAAAATACAATCTTTTTTTGTATGGAATTTGAATTTTTTTTTTTCAAAACCCATCGTGTGGGATATCGGATGAAAGGAATTTTTGAGCCGATTCCACATATATACAATATGATTACCTTGCAGCTACTGGTTTAAAAAAAATCGAAAAATAATTTTCCAAACATACTAAGTTTGGTCTCTTGCAGGAAGATAACCACTAAATGATTTTTTATGAAACATACGTCAAATAACTCGTAATATACTCTTATCTAAGATCCTGGAAGCATTTTTGAAAAAAATAACATTATGTATTTTTTTTTTATTCTGGTACTTTAACTCATACAATACTGGGATCAAAATATTTCAAAATTTTAAAATGTAATTTTTTTCAAAATTACTTTCAGGACGTTAGATAAGAGTATATTAGAAGTTGTTTGGCGTATGTTTCATAAGAATTCATTTAGTGGTTTTTTTCCTGAAAGAGCCCAAACTTAGCATGTTTGGAAAATTATTTTCCGATTTTTTTTAAACCAGTAGCTGCAATGTAATAATATTATATATTTTTGGAATCAGCTTAAAAATCCCTTTCATCCGATATCCCACACGACGGGTTTTGAAAAAAATTTTATTCAAATTCCATACAATAAAAAGATTGTATTTTATCTCCCTCCCATACAAAAATCCAAGATGGCTCCCCTTCTTAAAATGATCTAAGGGTTCAGAAGGTGCAACCTGCCAAAGGATATCCCTCGACCACCAAACGCCGTATTTTTTATTGAACACACCGGACTATCAGTCAAAACTTTGCTGAAGCCCATCATCTGCGTATACGTAAACGTGTACGTTCCACTGTGTTTGTGTTATGGAACTTTAATCATGTTTTCTGTTTCTAGCCTTGAATGGTTTATTCCGAATCGACCCCACGCTTCTGTCCCTACTTGGGAACAGAGGCGTGGGGTCGGTTGGGAATAATCCATTGAAAATGACAATAAAATATTACTTTCCCTCTTTCAGTGTTCATCTATTCGATGCCTGGATACAATTGCAGTATAAAGGAGCGCATGATGTATTCCAGCTGTAAGGGACAATTCCTAGAAATTATCGAAAGAATGGGCATAGAAATTGCAAAACGAGTAAGTTTTTTGCCAATAATGATTGTTAACCTAATTGTTTCTGTTACATATCATTTTTATATGATACTAGAACGAATATTATGTAGACTAGATTTGACCAGTGCCAGTGGTTAACAGTTTTAGAGCACGTTCATATGACAAGCGCTTAACGCGCGTTTTGATAACGCGCGTTTACAACTGCATAAAAACTACTTACATACATTTTATTCAAGCCGTACACATGCTAACGCGCGTTTTGATAAAGAGCGCGTTGAACGCTGCGCTAGCGCTTGTCTGTTGTCAGCGCGCGCTTTGAGATCATTGGTTTTCTACGTTGCCGTTCAGATGAGCGCGCGCTTTTGACGCGGAGAGACGTATTTTAGGGTTCGCTCAGTTCACCCAGAAATCATCCGAAATGGAAACGGAAGCTTTTAATACCAAATTACCGAATCTATATGGAATTGCCATATAAATCACCGTTAAAACTGTTTCTATGTCCATCTTCGACAAATGTGGAACTCAAACTGAACCAGGGCGGCCGAGGCAACGCGCGTTCAACGCCTTACAAGCGCGCTCCATGTGAACACTATACAAAAACTTAACGCGCGTTGAACGCTTGTCATCTGAACGTACCCTTAGTAAGCGTCATGTAAAAAGAGTGCCTCAAGTTGAGCGAAAATGTATCTTGTCTTTGGAAAACAGTATAGATTCCTCCATCATTTGTAAGTTCAGCGCTCTTTTTACGAGACGCGATTAATAGCAAGCACACTAAAATAAACTTTAATAAATAAAATCTCCATTCTAGCTTGAAATCGACGACGGCAAGGAACTGACCGACGAGTTCTTATATGACGAGATTCACCCAAAAAGGAATCTCCACCGACCGGCCTTCGCCAAACCCAAGGGCCCGCCTAACCGCGGCGCCAAACGGATTACCAAGTCACAAACCGCGCAATAAGTACATGTATATCATCTAGATCAGTGTTTCCCAACGTGCCTCCCCAGGGCCTTTAGGCGCAATTGGTACAATTCGCGATTGGTCCAATGTTAAAAATAATGTCCAATTCGCAGTTGGTCCAATTTGCAATTGGTCCAATTCGCAGTTGGTCCAATTCGCGGTTGGTCCAATTCGCAGTTGGTCCAATTCGCAGTTGGTCCAATTATAGTATATTAAGTTTTTGTATACTTATGTTTAAATACATACAGGGTCATTTTTGGACCCCTTTTCAAACTTTGTCAGGTCATTCTATAACAGCAGTACAATCAATTTATGAAGAAAAACAAAAATATTTTTTTTACATTTTTACCCCAAACTTTTCCCTACACAAATTGAAATTGTTGTCACCGTTTGCGCGTCGCACGGTCGACCCGCGCGAGCCCCCCTCCCGCCACTCGCCTTCCCCCGCTCGCGTCCCGTGCGTGACGGTGAGCGTGCGCGCCTAGATTTTTAGGATATAAAAAGTGGTTGAAAACTGTGAATTTAAAAAGAAATAATTTATAATTATCTCACCAATTTTTTTTTATTACTTCCTTGAACTATTATTTGATTTTGTAAAGGGGTCGCAAAATTACCCTGTATTTACTAACTTAAATATTCATATATTTTTGCAACTTATGAGTGCATTAATCGGTTGCGATACCTAATTAGTCACGTTTACTATTAAATGTGTTATTTTGTTTAATTTTGGAAATACACTTTATTTGGACCAATCGCGAATTGGACCAACTGCGAATTGGACCAACTGCGATTTGGACCAACTGCGAATTGGACCAACCGCAAATAAAGTGAATTGGACCAATCGCGAATTGGACCAATTGCGCCTAAAGGCCCCAGGGGTACGCGAGGTTGCATCAAGGGTACGCGCAGCAATCTCTTAACTAAGGGCGAGGTAAAGTAGCCCTTTACTTTTCTATGGGAGGCCGCAAAAAAAATACAAGTTGAAACTTGTATGTCGGTACCTGAAACCCTGTATCCTTTATGTTTGCACCCAATCGTAGCAGACGCCCTAAGATAAAGTGTTAACGAATGAACTAAACATGGAAAAACCGTTTCTTCGGACCAGCAAACGGAACAATTTTTACAACAGGCCAACTTTGAAATAGCGAAAAAAAATTGCTGTGTCATATATTTGGATCTATTTTCGATATTAATTTTTGTATGAAACGGCAGATATGCTTTTTCGGCTTTTCAGAGTTGGTCCCATAGTAAAATTTCATCAGTTTTATGAACTGAAGTAACAGTTTTCCCATTTTTGGATATGTAGGTATATCAGTAAAAAAAACTTTTATCATTCCTGCAATAAGGGGTATTTACGCCAGTTTGAGGTCTCTCTTGGAGGGGTACGTAGAAAAAACTAATTGGGAACCACTGATATACATTGTTTTAGATCTAAAAAGCGTTTTCCAGTAGTCTTATCAAATAGTCTTAGTAACAATGCAATGAGATGTATACTTTTTATACAACTGGGAAATGCAATATACGGACACATGAGTAAAGAAAAATACAGAATTGCAATAAATATTTGTAGTAACCACATCTACTAGTGAGGAAATCTCCATCGCGACGAGTCTGCTCTTCTATATTCGGGTAACTTCCGGCATAGACTAATAAATTATTATCCTATAGTGAGATTAGTGAGTTAACTCCTTTGTTTCGTTATGAGTTTATGACAAATGATGACAAGTACTACTGGAGTACTACGAGGCAAACATCTTGTCACTTTTTCGACGGAGTGGGGTTAAGTTCGCGCATAAGTCTTTATGTTGTAACGAATACAGTATACTTCATATTCATTCATATCTATTCTGACATTTAAGACTACTTTAGCTATTTTCCCAGCCTTTATTATTGTATGTATTTTCGTAATACATAATAATGATGAAATGATTACAGCTAAAAAAACGCTGATGTTATTTATTATAATAATAACTACAATATTATTTACGTCCAAACTGCTCAATGTATTTAGTACTCCGTGTTGATTGATTATATCAATAACTTATTTATTTACTTTAAACAGTCTTGTAATAATGAAATTCAAAGGCATAACATAGATAATGGATTGTATACAAAATGAACGTTAGTCAAAAAAAACAATACCATTTTAATGAAATTATTGTAAACTGATATTTATATCGATTACAGAATAAACCGGAATTATGAGATTTACTCTTATACAAATTACTGCAGTGCAGTCCAAAACAAAAAATATTTCTTTATTATTTTATTTATGCATAAAAAAATCGTAGTGTTAAATGCCAACTCCAATGTGATAGGAAGGATAGAATGGATAAATGTAATTTATATAGATGACAGTATTGAGTAGCTAAAATACGAATATTTATTGTATGCACGATTGTTTCAGGCAAAATTAAAATCTAGCAACCGCGTTGGTTTTTACATTTTGGAATGATATGGTTCCAATATCATAAAATCATTATCATCATAAAAATACCATACGATTTAAAAGGATTTTTTATTTACTAAGTAAAACCTTGCGCAATAATTATTATGTAGTTTGTAGCGTTATTATGTAGCTTGAAGTATTGTTAATGTAATATTGTATGGTATTATTATACGAACACCTGTTGTAAAACATTTTAATATTAATAATAATTACTTAAGTAATTATATGATGTATATTTTGTGTATCTACCTAGTTATAATCTTTTAATAATGGTTAATACATGAAAGCTCGATTCTTTTTACTTTTAATAAGTAGTGAATTTTATTTTCGTATTTATTTCTAAGCTAAAAGTCTAATAGGATCTTATTTAAAATTCTTTCACAATTTATATATTTTTATTTTTATTATTCATACCTATTTTATATTTTACAGTTATCAGAATCGAGCTAAAATTACGTTTAATTTTTATGTTGATATAAATATTGTTGTATTTTTGAAGCTTTCAAGTAAAAATCGCCAGATATTTTTATTGAATCAATGTGATGATTACTAATTTTACTTTATTGTTAATCGGTTGAATAATGTTGTATTACGTTAAAATCTTGCCATTTTAAAGCCTCAAATACATAAGGGGACATGTTCCGAAACATGTTGCTAGCTCTTGCTCTCGAAGCGGAGTCAACATGCCTCGCGTCACGTAAATGCGTCGCAAAATGTTGCGGGACAATGGACAACATTGCCGTCACCGTTGCACGTCATGCTGGGGAAAATTTTGTCCCCGACTAATGTATTCGTGGTATATATTAATCTATGTTCGTGGCTTTATTTTTTGAACTGACCTGACGGTCATAAGTCAGTTTTGTAAAACATTTGTGCAATCTCAAACTTCCGCTCTTAGTAAGCTCATGGTCTCCTTATTGTTATCATAATCATAAGCCCATAGAGTCTGGTCAACGAAAGATGAACCGGAAATGGAAGCGCCACTTTGCCTGTTAAATTAACGTTTAGTGGTGAAGTTATTGGAAACTGAACCTTAAAATAAGGCGCAAAATTAGTTCCATTTCCTACCGAGTCTCATCTTTCGTTGACCAAACTCTATTCATAACAGATGTATTAATGCCGCAGCCCCCGCAGCATGGGCTGGGCTCCAGGGCCCTATTTTTGAAAGGCGGCGAGCGCTATTTATTACTCATTTTCATCACATGCGGTTTATTCACTGACCAGAAAAAAAAATTTTTCTATTTAACTGGACTGGCTGTCTGTATGATTTGACACCAAAGTTTTTGTGCCTATTTGAAACGCCTCTAGCGTCTGTCTAAGGAACTAAATGGTTGCCATGATGGTCTCTCCAGACACAGACTTTAGTACCATGCATGTCCCTCAGGCTATGCTCACGCTACGTCCTACAGCGCCAAAATGGCGGAAATCAAATAGGCACAAGAACAGTTTGACAGCAGCCAGTTTAGTGGAATATATATAAGTCAATGGGTTTATTGTATTGACAACAAGCACTCGAAAAACACAAACTTATCTGACCCTGTGCCGTATATTCTCATCGAGTCAAGGTCCAAACAAATTATCGGACGCGGCTTACGGACGCGGCTTACTGCCGCGGCTGATAAGTGTGCACACTCTAATAACATCCTGCGTGCCAGATAGCTATCGGACGTCCGATGACGTCATATTAGTATATGGTTACGTCCGCGACCTACTACATCCGATAGTTTGCACACCTCAGATCAGCCGCGGCAGTAAGCCGCGTCCGATAATTTGTTTGGACCTTCACACGGGATAGTGCACACTGTGGCCGCGTTCCGAATCACGCCAACAGTGCTCACAGCGTGTGACGTCATTGTACACCGGTCCAAATCATTAGCACGCTGTCAGCACGCTCACGATACTATTGATTCGGACCGCTCGTGAGAGCGCTCACACCGCTAACGTTGGATTGTTTTTAACAACGTAACCTCCAAAAGGGGTTATCTCGATAAAGTTTATATGAATTCTATGGGATAAATTAATACAAAGGCAGTAATGAATATGAATCAAATTCCTTCACTCTGACCACTTATTTACTTACCAATTTATAAACCATCAAAGATTCAAAATACTTATTACCACTGCTAGCTCTCTCAACATCAATTTATTATAAGTATTTCGTTCGTAACTTCGCAAAACACCTGCAGATCAATAAATTCAGCCATCTTTTCTAAAAATCACAAATAATAACCACAAATTTTAACAAGAATGAACTTTGACAAGGAAGTTTGACAGCTACACCGACAACGCTCACAGTGCTTTGGTAGAATACGCTGAGCGCCGTTAGCACATGCGATGACGTCATCAGTAACGTCACTGCAGCTTACGTGAGCGTTGTTAGCATGAATCGGTCCGGGCGTTAGCGCGCTCATAGTGCTGTAAGCGTGATTCGGAACGCGGCATGTGACTGGTTGAGAAAAAAAATCGCAACGAGTAACAGTGTGACTCGATAATAGTGTTACTTGTTCGGAAAAAAAGTAGCAACACCAGTGTTACTAGATGAGAATAAAATTTCGCATCGAGTCACACTGTTTGTTACCCTGATTGTAATAATCTAGCTTAATGTGAAAAACAGTATTAAAAAAATCTACAGTTTTAGCAATATTTTTTGTCATTCGAGTGTTTTTATTGTATTCTGGAACACATTTAGATAATAAATGCACAAAAATCGTTGATGTTTTTGTAATTATTTCACTCTATTTTTGTATGTGAATACTGATTATCATTATAATGTTATGTTTTTAACTATATCAATATCAATACAGTGCTTTGATATAACTTTTTTTTTATTTCATGGCAGCCACCTGCAAAGTTATCAATTCCATCCATTAAAAATTTACTCCATATATCGGCTCATTTTGAACTTACCATCAAAATTCCTTTCGACGCATAGTGCCAGAAACGCAAATTACCGTACACGCTAACGACCACGTTTTTAACAGCAAACTACCAGATATGCAAATGACCAGATTTTTTTCCGCAAACGACCAGTATCTAATTTATACGCATAGTGCCAGATACGCAAAGTACCACCTGGGACTTAGAATTATTTTGTTACTGAAGTGAAGTGGCCAAATAAACTATTTCACGTTGGACTATGAATAAAACGAAAAGTACCAGGCTAGCATGAATGTAAAGGAGGTTTATCATACCTGTTCATCAGACAGATCCGGTCAGCATATTCCCCACAGCCCTCAACGGGAGTCCTAACTGTTGTAAAATTACAATTGTTTTAGCTGTCTTAGTCATTACTGCACTTCAAATTGTATTAGAATACAATTTGAAGTGCAGTAATGACCAATTTCAGGTCGTTTGCGTGCCTGGTCAATTGCGAATTCATTTCAGGTCGTTTGCGAATCTGGTCAATTGCGAATTCATTTCAGGTCGTTTGCGTATCGGGTCATTTGCACGTCTGGTAAGTTGCGAATTTGAAACATGGTCGTTAGCGTGTACGGTAATTTGCGTTTCTGGCACTATGCGTCGAAAGGTCAAAATTTTAAGGATGTGTCCAGTCCATGAAACTAAACAACTTTCTTTAAGAAACATGTGTCGAATTTCGCCACAAAATTTTGGTCATCCCATACTAAATTGATCAGGTGATCTCTTTTATTTGTATGGATAGTTGATTTTTTACATATTTGGCCATGTGTTCCTTAGAGAAAGTTGTTCAATTTCATGGACTGAACATATCCTCAAAATTTGGATAGTTAGTATATTAAAGATTAAAAAAATAAAAAGAAATGTCAACGTTTAAAATTATCAATTTTATTTACCTACTATGATAACTAGAATAAAAAATAATTTACAATGCTTTTAGACAGCAACAGTACGTAAAACATTTTTGCAGTAAGATCATTGGTGCCTGCTTTTAAAGGTTCGCGCACGTTATGTCGGGCCGCAGCGCAGCGCAAAATGCTTACTTAGTACATTAGTGACGGACCGGGCCGCAGCGCATCGACGGACTTTGAGTACAGTGTACCGCCAGACGTCGCGTGCAACTATACGTTATGGATAGCTCTGACGAAGAACTTTCTTTTTTTCTGTTGTTAGACGATGAGGAACAGCTTCTACAAAAAGTTGCTCAAAACGACAGAGCCGTCTCTAGCCCATGTAGCGCCTGTGTGCAAAAATACCCTGGCGCCCTCTAGTAGGCGTGCGGTCAAAATGGAATACTTACAATTCTATTCAAATAGTGCAATTTTAAATGATGTCGGGAAGCGATGGGTACACGAGTAAAAATATTTTTTTACACTTTATAGTATTCTAATACAGCCGAGTTCGCAATGATTGTTGGCGTTTCATCAAAACAGGTGTCGGTGTCGGCCGGCACGCGCCTTTGATTCGACACTGCCCCAATCATTATAATCAATCTTTAATTATCGGTTTTAAGGCTGATTTCACGTTGAAATTGAAACAAAAGTCATTGTGTAGTGTCACGTCACAGTGTAAAAATCATACAGAGATACAGGGCTGGAATTAAGAACTATGGACCCCTAGGCTCATTCTGTGGTGCGGGCCCCCGTCTAGTAGTAAAATGCAGTTGTAGAGCGGTGTCAACGCGATTTTTCAGAGAAATGCCTGTCTATAGTTGAAAAAAATGCCGCGCAGCTGGATTTTTAGCCAGTTTACCCACTGATCTTATAGTTTTTCCAGTTTATTGTAAAAAGTGGCCGCGCAGCGCAATTGGTCAGTTTCATCAATTAAACTTCTAATCTTGCCTATCGATTGTAAAAAAAAATGGCCGCGCAGCGCTATTTTTAGTCAGTTAAGGCCACTAATCTTGTAATCATGACTTCCTTTAGGAAAAAAACGGCCGCGCAGCGCAATTTATAGTCAGTTACATCCACTAATCTTGTAATCTTGCCTATCGATTGAAAAAAAAAATCTGCGCACCGCGATTTTTAGTGTTCTTCTGCCACTAATCTTGTAATCGTGCCTGTCTTTCGATAAAAAATGGCCGCGCAGCGCGATTTTTAGTGTGTTTCACTGTTTCAGCTACTAATCTTATAATATTGCCTGTTTTTCGATAAAAAAATGGCTGCGCAGCGCAATTTTTAGTCCGTTTAAGCCACTAATCTTATAATCATGCCTATCTTTAGGAAAAAAAACGGCCGCGCAGCGCGATTTATAGTCAAGTTTCATCCAATAATCTTGTAATCTTGCCTGTCTAAAGTGAAAAAAACGGCCGCGCAGCGCGATTTTTAGTGTGTTTGAGCCACTAATCTTGTAATCGTGCCTGTCCTTCGATAAAAAATGGCCGCGCAGCGCGATTTTTAGTGTGTTTCACTGTTTCAGCTACTAATCTTATAATATTGCCTGTTTTTCGATAAAAAAATGGCTGCGCAGCGCAATTTTTAGTCCGTTTAAGCCACTAATCTTATAATCATGCCTATCTTTAGGAAAAAAACGGCCGCGCAGCGCGATTTATAGTCAAGTTTCATCCAATAATCTTGTAATCTTGCCTGTCTAAAGTGAAAAAAACGGCCGCGCAGCGCGATTTTTAGTCAGTTTCATCCACTAGTTTTGTAATCTGTGGTTTCATCCACGTTATCCAAAAATGCAAAAAAAAAACATGTGATGCGGGCCCCTAGGCTGCAGCCTATGTAGCCTATGCTTAAATCCGGCAGTGCAGAGATGTACCTAACGCTTTGTTTGATGTCCGCGAAAATGGCGACAGCATTTGGACAGTGGCCTTAGTGCTAGGGTAACAGAGACGGTTCGACCATAACACCGGCTTCGGCCATAACACGAACCCAGGCGCAGGCAGGGTCTTTGAGAGCGCCCCGTGGCGCCGCGCCGCGAATATCAACGCTGGGCAGGGCACAGGCAGGGACTTTGAGAGCGCCCCGGGGCGCCGCGCCGCGAGTGACCACGCCGGGCCCGGGTGCAGTGAGGCAGGGTCTTTGAGAGCGCCCCGGGGCGCCGCGCCAAGAGTGACCACGTTGCGCGTCGCAAGCGCCAGCGCCGCTCGGTCGGCGCGGCGCCCCCTAAGACCCTGCGCCCGTGTGCGCTGCACACCCTGCACAATATGTAAAGACGCCTCTGCAAAACGATATCGTAAAATGTGGATACATCCAATTTGTTCTAAGAGAAATATATTCGGCGAATACCATCATCTTTTTACCCGACTGCAAGAGGGTTATGTTTTTCGCGCGTATCTTGTAAGTTTATTTGTTATGTAATATTATTTATTACCTCATATCTTTCAAACGGCTGAACGGATTTCTATGATTAAGATATCGTTAGATTTGTCTTGTCAGCCCAAGTGTTCTTAAGAAGGTGGCGTTATAAAAAAAACAACATGGCGGCTGGACGGTGCTATTATACGTAGTGGGAAAAAAAATTTTTTTTTTAGAATACTACAATATGGGTGTCAAATTAAAGAGCTTATTATAAGGATTTTAAAAAGGTATATTATGACTGTAATATATAATAACTAAAAAGATATAAATTAAAAAATAAATTTTAAAAAGTGAAAAACCCGCCTGCATAAAAAGACAAGTCAACTGAAAAGATGGAAACAAGATTAAATATTAGAGGCAACATAATAACATGCAGTCGGAGGCATATAATTCAAATAATTCATAACGTCACTTTCTTTATACATGCCTCCGACTGCATGTTATTATGTTGCCTCTAATATTTAATCTTGTTTCCATCTTTTCAGTTGACTTGTCTTTTTATGCAGGCGGGTTTTTTCCCGAACTTTTATCCGACAAAAATGTTATGGGGGAATTTTCGGATGACTCTTGAGTCTTGGTCGATAATCTGCTTGCTTTAGCACACTGAGTCGGGGCGCAGCGGGGCGGAGCGGGCCGCATCTCACGCAACCAAAATCTGCGGCGGATTATGCGGCTCGATGCGCCCCGACATAATGTGCGCGAACCTTAAGGACGCATTCTTGAAATCATGACTCAAACATATCAATTTACTAATTGTTCTACTTTCATTTCACCTTTTCTTGCGACAAGAGAATCGTGGTGTTTCGTCAACTCGTCGTTTTTAATTTCAGATGATTTTTCCACTGCCTGATTGTATTGTTCAACTCTGAAAAAAAAGACAATGAATACCTATCTATAATCAAATACGAACATTGCGATCAAAATGACAATAGATAGTAAACCTCATTTTTAGGGCTCCGACTACGGAACTCTGAGCTGGTTCACAATAGGTCGGACCGACAATTTGGTTTTGCTGTTTACAGTATGAGCTGCCGGTCCGACCATTAAGTCGAAAACGTCCGGTAAATGTGTCGTCGCCGACAATTTTATCGGGTCGACCTAATGTGAACAGCGCTATATTGAAATACATATGCCAATATGCATCCGACACCTTTGTCGTTCCGGTAAAAATGTCGGTCCGACCTAATGTGCTCGGCACGGAGCGGACCTGTCACTTTGTATGGATTTCTTTCTATGGCACAGAATATATAATGCGTGGGAGAGCTTCATAATGGCTAATTTAAAATTGTGTCATCACCAACGCGCGCCAATGACGACGCTGAGCGGTAATTTCGCTACTGTTCGCAGTTCCGCGGAATTGTAAATGGTAGATCAGCGGTTTTGCAGCATCGTCGACGTTATGTGTTTTGTGCTAAGAAGTATTGGGTTGGGTTGTACATTACCTTGCTTCTCTTAATTTGTACATTGCTGCTCTTATGTCATCCATTGTTATGCCAGTAAGTTTTAAAACTCCTAAGATTGCTATGCCTCCTATCGTACTTAACGCAGCACCTGAAAGTTTACAAGAATTGTTTGTATACTTTTGAAATAATTTTGATAACTGACTGCCTTACTAATATTTCAATGAAAGATCTATACTTTGAGATCAAACTGTATTACGACCTGGGGCCCTACCAGCTAACTTTCTGAATATCGGCAAGTCTGCCGGGCTTCAAATTAAAACAGATAAATCGAGTCCCAATCAGGCCAAAATGGCGAACCCCAATTCGTTACCCATCGATCCAGTAGTAGGTACCACGGGAAATATTTTTTTACCCCTGGTAATTAAATACAAAAAAAATAATGATTACCAAGTCCAGCTCCAACAAAACTGGCTGCCAATCCTAAGTTTGCTTTATAGAGTCCTCCAGTTAAAGCACCCGCTGTGATATACTCTATCAGCGCTGTTTCCCCTCTGTACACTGATATTGTTGTGGCTATTAAGCTGAAACAATGCAAATTTCACTTTTAAAATACTGTGGGGTCAAGGAAAAAGGAGATAAGTCAATAAATTGGCACATTATTATTTTTTTTAACAAATATTAAAAAAAAAAATTAAATTTATTAACTAATCTCCTTTTTCCTTGCAACAGTATGTAGTGTCAAGGAAAAAGGAGATGAGTCAAAAAATTGGCACATTATTAATTTGAACAAATATAAAAAAATAGTTATTTGTTATACAAGTGACCAAAATCAAATTGTGCTGCGAGTGGCGACTTTAAATCACGAACTAGCGAAGTAGTCTAGAATTGAATCACGAGCGTAGCGAGTGATTCTAATATAGACTACTGAGCACAGTGAGTGATTTAAAGGCACGAGGCAGAACAACATTTTGGTCTCGTGTAAAACATACAACTTTTCACCTCGACCAGCGAGAAAATTTTCACGTGACTATCCTGGTAAAAAAGCTTAATTCAGCATTAGAAACTTGTTCACTTAACTCTTTTGGAGTTAGGAAACTATCTTCATCGTTAGACGCATTCATTTTTGTAATTTATCACAAAAATAATTCAATCAAACCTATGCTGAAAATTTTTATTCATAGAGTAAGAGCCATATGACGTATCGACTGTGATTTTTGGTTAAAATGGGGAATTTTGGCGTTGTCGATCTCAGAAACAAACATGCATTAACAATTTTGACTTATTGAATAGTGCAGAATAGCTATTGGAATAGTTCGTAGCGGCCTCGCTTTTTGTAAATTTTGCTTAACTTTTTAATTAAACCCAAAATTGCAGAGAAAGATTTTCATAAAATGCGCGAGGGCACGTTTTTGAGCTCATGGATTGGACTACTGTTCTAAAGAAATGAAATAAAAAAAATTTAATGTTATTTCTTATATAGTAGAATAGTTCATAGCGGCCTCGGAATTTTGAAATATCATTGAAATAATATAGAAAAAAAATCTTATTCTAAACCAAAAAACTTCGAAAATCGCTTTGAGTTAACTGTGAATTTCTCCTATCTACGAACATATTATTGAGCAAAATTTATACCCAAATAATTGTTACTTCATAAGGAATAAAGATTTAATAATTTTTAAGCATGAATTTGTTATTTGAATTCAATAATAATGAGAAATCTAACTGCAAAATTACTACAAAATGCGATGCACCGACCGTCAAATATTTTACTCTTTGTCAGTACCGCGCGAGCGCTCCTCAGTGTTGGACGTGTGTCGAATTTCTGCGTCAGAGGCACGTTCTGCAGACGAGTGCGGTTGTTTCATATTTCGCTATTGTGTTAGGATTCGGAACGACCGAAGAACTTTTAATTAGAAAAACTT
This sequence comes from Agriphila tristella, assembly GCA_928269145.1. Classification (NCBI taxonomy): domain Eukaryota; kingdom Metazoa; phylum Arthropoda; class Insecta; order Lepidoptera; family Crambidae; genus Agriphila; species Agriphila tristella. Next base: position 18,414,749 of record OV743436.1, on the reverse strand, counting down.
CGTTTTCCGTTTGGAATACGAATAATTTAAACTTTCCTATATTCTAAATCAAATAAAATGTTTTTCTGAGGAGCACCATAAAATTTTAATAACAAAAACACAAAAACATGATCAGGGAATTGAACGCGCCTCAGTACTAGTCTGTAGTATAGTGCGACTAATAAGATTTGATCATCTAAGCACAGTACAGGCACAACCTAAAGATAGTTCATACAGTCGATCATCGGAGGCGTCTAGACAGAGCAATTGTGCGGGGTGGTGCGGTATAGGAGGGGGGTGGGAGGGCCCGAGAGGCCATACTTTGGCAATGTATGCATCTCGGGCCCTATCCCGACAGGGCTTACGCTTTCGATTGGGTTATATTTATATTGATTGAAAATTGTATTTGCATTTTTTTTAAGTTGGTGTCATGAAAAGTATTTTTGGCACGATTTTGATGTTAGATTTGGAATTCAAAATGGCGGCCGCACATTGCTGTATTTGTTTATACTGGTGTATTTTTGTTTGTGGGCCGATTTCGATGAAACTCGGTTTTTTTTACTATTTTGACAAGAAAATAACAATGCTTTGTTAAGAAAATAAAAATCCAAGATGGCGGCCATGTTTTTTATTAGTGGGCCGATTTCGATGAAACTCGGTTTTTGGTACTATTTTGACAAAAAACCAACAATGCTATGTTAAAAAAAATAAAAATCCAAGATGGCGGCCATCTTTTATGTTTGTAGGCTGATTTCGATGAAACCCGGTTTTTAGTTCTATTTTGACAAGAAAATAACAATGCCATGTTAAAAAAAAAACCAAGATGGCGGCCAACTTTTTTGTTTGTGGGCCGATTTCGATGAACCTCGGTTTCGGGTACTATTTTTAAAAGAAAGCTGGAACGCAATGTTGATAATGACAAAAATCCAAGATGGTCGCTAACTTCTTTATTTTTCTTTTTGTTCAGCAACAGCAACAACAGCAACGCAATGTTGAAAATATTAATAAATCTCAAATGGCGGCCAACTTTTTTTTTTGTGGGTCGTTTTTGATGAAATTCGGTTTTTGGTACTATTTTGACAAAAAAATAACAATGCTATGTTAAAAAAAAATAAAAAATCCAAGATGTCGGCCATCTTTTATGTTTGTAGGCAGATTTCGATGAAACCCGGTTTTTGGTTCTATTTTGACAAGAAAATAACAATGCCATGTTAAAAAAAATAAAAATTCAAGATGGCGGCCATCTTTTTATTTGTGGGCCGATTTCGATGAAACTCGGTTTTTGGTACTATTTTGACAAGAAAACAGCAACGCAATGTTAAAAAAATAAAAATCCAAGATGGCGGCTAATTTTTTTGTTTGTGGGCTGATTTCGATGAACCTCGGTTTCAATTACTATTTTTAAAAGAAAACAGGAACGCAATGTTGATAATGACAAAAATCCAATATGGTCGCTAATTTGTTTATTTACCTTTTTGTTCAGCAACAGCAACAACAGCAACGCAATGTTGAAAATATTAATGAATCACAAATGGCGGCCAACTTTTTTGTTTGTGGGTCGTTTTTGATGAAATTCGGTTTTTGGTACTATTTTGACAAAAAACAACAATGCTATGTTAAAAAAAACCAAGATGGCGGCCATCTTTTATGTTTGTAGGCAGATTTCGATGAAACCCGGTTTTTGGTTCTATTTTGACAAGAAAATAACAATGCCATGTTAAAAAAATAAAAATTCAAGATGGCGGCCATCTTTTTTATTTCTGGGCCGATTTCGATGAAACTCGGTTTTTAGTACTATTTTAAGAAGAAAACAGCAACGCAATGTTAAAAAAATAAAAATCCAAGATGGCGGCCAACTTTTTTGATTGTGGGCCGATTTCGATGAAACTCGGTTTCGGGTACTATTTTTAAAAGAAAACAGGAACGCAATGTTGATAATGACAAAAATCCAAGATGGTCGCTAACTTCTTTATTTTCTTTTTGTTCAGCAACAGCAACAACAGCAACGCAATGTTGAAATATTAAAAAATCCAAGATGGCGGCCAACTTTTGTTTTTGGACCGATTTCGATGAAACTCTTTTTAACACGTTTTTATTAGGTTGCTTTCTCGTTTGTTTGTGTGTTCGTTTGTTTCTCCACAAAGTTTGCGATCGATTTTATACTAGCTTCCCGAAGAGCTAGAGACTTGAAACTTTGAACATAGGTCAGAACTAGAAGGCAATGCAATATTATGGTGTCATTGAGCTGATCTGATGATGATGCAAGAAGGCCACAGGAACTCTGTGATGAAACCATAAAACTCCATCGTGTTTGGGTGTTTCCTTACATAATTTACTTACTGAATTTTTGAATTTCAGGCATTCACAATACTATATTTATATTAAGATATTTAGAAAAATACTAGAAAAAAATGACACACCCATAGCACCCATCCCGTCTGAGGTGCTTAGGTGAAACGAATTTTTCTAGTATTTTTCTAATATATGAATTAGCTGAACATAATTAACTTCTTTCCGTCTCAAGATTATATTACACAATATGCTTATTATTACATATTATTAGACTTTCCGGCAACTTTATTATTAGAACTAATTTTATTATAGGTACACAGTATTAGAAATAAGAATCGTTTATCCTATACCTTTAAACGAGCAATTCTTGTATATTTATTGATTTATATACAAGGTCACTAGAAATATGATGTATTCCTGCTAAAGGGTTATAGATGCGGTCAAAACAAATAGTTTTTGTAATTTAACTTTTTCTCGAAAAGTTAATAGTTAAGAGTTAATTGAAATTAAGTTTTTTTTTTTACCAAAAGTACGTTGAACTTAATTAAAATGACAGGAATTAAACGCGTGCAAACTACGATAGGTATTTTCACACCTACCTATTTTCCCGACGTTTCGACAGAGTTGCATCGGTCGTGGTTAGTGAATGCAAATCCGTATCTGTTTCAAAATCCGGATTTTTAAAAACGGATTTCGGTTAAATCCGGATTATCCGGATATTTCGGATTTAAAAAAATATATTGTTTTTAATTTAAAAATCAATAACTCTGTCCTTATAAATACACTTATGTCATCACACGATGTCACACACAAAAAAATATTTTAAATAGCCATGAAATATGGCTTTATATTAAAGATATTTTTACCATTAATGTTTAGTGTGTTTAGTAATAAAAAAAATCGGGGATCGAAAGTGTTTGTCCAGTCTCTTGGGAGAAGTCACTTGACGAAGTTGACTACGGCCAGTGGAGTCGTCGTAGCTTCGAAGCCGGAGGTTCTTTCGGAAATTGAAAACTTCTATAGCCAGCTGTACGCTTCGCATGCATCTCGACCTGATCCCGAAAATGAGGATACCCGAGCCACATTGACCCGCCACTTTACCGAAGACTTGCCAGAAATCAGCCTGTGTGAAATTGAGATGGCTCTTAGGCAGCTTAAAAACGGAAAAGCCCTGGTGAGGACGGCATTACATCTGAACTCCTCAAAGCAGGCGGAAAATCTGTATTAAAGGAGCTCCGAAACATCTTTAACGCCGTTCTCTTTGACGGGAGAACTCCGGAGGCGTGGAGTCGGAGTGTCGTCGTCTTGTTCTTCAAAAAAGGAGACACGACCTTACTGAAGAACTATCGACCCATCTCGCTCCTAAGCCACGTCTACAAGCTGTTTTCAAGATTCATCACAAACCGCCTTGCGCAAAGACTCGACGAATTTCAACCCCCGGAGCAGGCTGGGTTTCGAGGAGGATATGGCACCATAGACCACATCTTCACAGTGCGGCAGATTATACAGAAGTCCGAAGAGTATAACGAGCCTTTGTGCTTAGCATTTGTGGACTATGAGAAGGCATTTGATACTGTCGAAACCTGGGCTGTTTTAGAATCCCTGCAACGATGCCAAGTCGATTGGCGATACATTCAAGTGCTGAGATATCTCTACAATGCCGCAACCATGGCCGTCCAACTGCAGAACCAGCAGACTAAGCATATCCCCTTGCATCGAGGTGTGAGACAAGGGGATGTGATATCATATATAAAAATGTTTTATTGGTCAAACCTTACTATAATTTAAAAGAATATTTTGAAGAAAAAATGTTATAAGCCTTAATTTGTTTCCATTTTTTCCATATTTTATGTTGTTGTCATTTTTAATTTAAAAATGCTTTGTTTTTAACGCCACTATACCTTGAAAAGGTGAAATTGTAATACCTAACATCTTTTACATTTACTCAATACTATTGTATGTACCATTTTATTACAAATTTCATGTGGAATAAATGAATCTATGAATCTATCCCCCAAATTGTTCACAAACGCATTGGAGGATATGTTTAAAACGCTGGACTGGAAAGGACGCGGTATTAACATCAACGGCGAATACTTATCACACTTGCGATTTGCGGATGACATCGTCATTGTGGCTGAAACGTTGCAGGATCTACATTGCATGCTGAACAGCCTAGCCTCTCTACGCATCGGTCTTCGAATTTAAAGTCGACCCAATCTTAATTAGGCTTTAGAAATAGAAATATTTTCTTCGCAGTAGGTCTACCTTATTAGGTAGGTACCTACTGCAAAGATTGTGTGAAAATTGGTCATCCATATTACGCCATGTAAGCGCCAGCCACAACGGCCACATGACCGAAAAAATATTCAAACATTAACAATGACAATTAAAAAAATATTTTCGGTTGTCTAGAAGAAATCGTTCTTAGCGATAATACCGCCATGTTTAGCACTGTAAGTTTTGTTGTTAATTCTTTTTTATATTTATTTCTTGGTGTTAAAATAAAGTATTAGCTAATCTAAAAAAAAATCTTAAAGATAAAGTCAATTTCACGAATATTAAAAATATTTGTCTGTTTATTTCAATTTAAAGTTCTCCCCTCTAATAAAAAATAAACTTTATTTGTGTAAATAAAATTAAAATAATCAACAGTCTATGAATCACGTCCGATTTGCGAATAACGAAACGTTAATAAAATAATGAATATCTACATTAAAAGACACTCTGAAGACCGAAGCTAAGGAACGTAGACTCTTTATAAAATTAAACATACAATTTACAAAAGTACCGTTTGTTAAGTATTAAAGATGCTCTAAGTGAAATAGTCCAGTGAAATCAGTTGCTATTCGCCCAGTTGCTGTTCGCTGGATTGCTCTAAGTGAAATACTACTGAGAAAGTATTTTTTTGTTATAATTTGTTATTTTTCGAAAAATCCGGATTTAATTTTCAAATCCGGATTTGGAAGTATAGTAAAAATGAGCGGATATCCGGATTTTTCGGATTACGGATTATCCGGATTGCATTCCCTAGTCGTGGTCACGGGCTGACTAGAGCTGCGGTGTTACGCCTCCTCTTCGGTGGAATCTTCATCCACCGTCGAACAGTTTTTCCAACTACCGCCGCACACAACACTGACGGTGTCCCTATTTCGCATAGCCGTATTCTGGTAGTTAGCCGACCGCGAACAAAGAGGTAGTGCGTTTGCAAATACTGGATTCCACACTGCTGATAATTTGTGGCCATCTTCCCGATTGAAGTTATTTGGATGTACGTTTTCAGACACAAACATTTTGAATAAAAAACCAGAATCGAATGAGGAGTTATCTTACTACTCATTCGATTCTGTTTTTTTTATTATTTTGGAATAGAAAACATTCTAAGAGTTAATAATGAATAAAAAAATACCAAAAGCACAGGTGTTTATAAACAAATCAATCAATCCTTGATGGCATTTTTTTTCCAGATTTTTTTGGAAATAGCAGCAAATACCTAAAAAAAATCCCAAGTAACGAAGAGTGCAAAATGTTTAAAAAAACATCACCATCTATTCAGTTTTCCGTTGAGGTATAAAACTTATTAATAACTTAAATAAAAAATGAGAAATTAAGACTTAACTAATAGTAATCCCATTTCATGTGGTAACAAAATCCTAGGTCAAGCGCTTCGGGGGTGGCCGTATTATGCTACTTAAATCATAAATGTAAACGTTTGCTTGTTTGGATGTTTGTTAATCAATCACGCAAAACGGCTGAACGGGTTTGAATGAAATTTGGTACACAGATAATTTATAAACCGGATTAAAACATAGGAAAATACTTTTATGTTGGTTAAAGGTTCCCCAGGGATTTTTTCGAAAGTCAACACGGATGAGGTCATGGGTGGAAGCTAGTTTGCCATAAATGGTAGTGCTTGCTAAAAATACTTTCGTCCGAGTGAGTTTGAGACAGTACAGGACAGGATTATTTTCCGCAAAATTTTATACAGACGGCATCACAAATAACCATGCATATTAGCCATTTTTAATGCACCTGCTGCTGAGGAACAGGCCTTTGTTTTTTTTTTTGTTGTGGGTTGTGGATGGATAAAGCGGACGGGCCATTACCCACCACGTGGATTGGTCGGTGAAAACGACTGTAAATGCAACCAGGACCAATGGCTCAATGTAAGGTATTGTCAGCAAAGCTATGAGCTGAACACCTTCAGTTTCATTTCTAGATTGAGTAGTCCGTATTGTCTTGCATTTACCCAAAAGTCACAAAAGCATCTTTTGTATAAAAACAATGGAGGCAGGTAAATACGAACTTTTAGTTCCATCCTTGCAAGTGATTTATTTTCAAACTGTTAAGGTCATAACTTTGCTGACTGTACATTGAGTTAATAGGTACCGACCAATCCCTATCCTACCGGCCAAAGTCCATCTGGTCTAACGGGTTAAGACGGGGGCGGCAAGAAACGACAGTGTACCGGGTTCGAATCCCGCTCGGTGACTTACTTTTGTTTTTTTTATATGTTCTAGTTTATGTATATGTCGGAAATTAGGTCAGACATCAGAAGCAAAAATGCAGTACTCAGTGACAGTATTTTTTTTAAACAATTATACCAATCACGACACTACTATAAAACAATGGCAGCAACTAAAATAATTATTTGAAGCAATAATTATAATTATCACTACGCCAATATATAGTGGCAGTCCGAAAGGCCAGTGACAGTCCGAGTGGTTAGACAACGGTCCGTGCACCAAGACGCATCCAACAGAAATGCGTGCCGAGTGAGCGATGCGGCCGCTTTTATAAGCAAGAGTGGGGATAACCCCACCTGACCGGTCGCACCGCAAGCCCGTTCGAGGCGATGACGTCAGGGCGCACGTGCCGCTAGCAAGTCATAACGCCTTCTTTTCACGCCGCGCCGTCATATATATATTTTTTTGTTTTTAGACAAGTTTAAAAGAAATTAATATATACAATAGAAATAATTTCTACTAATAATTGTAGAGTTCTGCAAGATCAGATCTTAAAGGATATTTTTGTGTGGTCTATTGCCATTTAGCAAAGAGTTTTGAAATAGGTGCCTGGCTAGCATCGCATGCTAGCCAAGCAAGCAGAGGCTGAGTGAGCACCACAGAATAAAATGTACACAGCACATCACAGATGGCGATACTACCACCATATTACAATAAATAATAATAACCGAGCAAAGCTCGGTCACCCAGGTACTAACTATATTAAATGTCCATGTGAAGCCAAACTACCCTCCTACTCAAATCTGACCAGCACGACGAAGCACCAACATTCCAGCCCGCAAAAGCGGCCAGATCGTAGTATAGTATAACATACTGTAATTTACAGTATGTTGGTACGATGAGCTAGCTAGGTCCTGGCCTTTGGGACTTTTTATTTTTTATTTATTGAATTACAATAATAATAATACATTGTTACATTTCTTATAACACTGTCACAAAAACCTATTTAGGTTTGACTTCGTGGAGTAATTAGTCTGGCCCTTAAGCTAAAAAGTTTGGCGACCCATGTTCTAACTAAGCTATAGTTTTAATCTAAAACGAAAAACTTCCTTTGCTAGATAAAGCACTAGGTAATAAAATATTTTTTTTATTTTTAAAAAATATATCATCTGTCTCATTTATGGTATCATCTTCCTATAATCTGTTTCTTCACATGCAAATCCATGGCAGTCTAAAAATGTGCGGCATGGGGATAACAAATTACTCCATAGAAATACTAAGAAACATAAAACTTTGGGCAAAGTATCAAAATCGCTTGGTCATAGCTTCAACACAATATTGTGAACTCGTGAGTTGTCGTTAACGCTTCAGTATGTCTTACTAGTCTGTGAATATACGCAGAGTGCAGATTTGTCATATGGCTCCCCGTCGTTTTGATTACATTACGTTGTGTTTTTCTCTTATTCATTAATATTTCGTCTTATTTATTTATTTATAATCATAAAACATATAATTTGTTAATAAATTTCATTAATTTTTCTTATTTCATATTTGTTTCATACATGTGACCTCATTACCTCCATACTCTTTATTTCGAATTATCAACCTTATTTTTTAACAATGGGGAGGCGAAGGCAAAGTGAATTACAGATGGCGCTTCAGTCTTTGGAACAATTGTCAGTTTGAGCTTATATTGTCTTGACTGTGTATTACGTGATTTTACTTTCTTAGATTGTATTTTTTTCGGTTTTGCGGACAAACAATGTATTCTATGCTAACTTTAGCTCATATAAAAGAAGAATTACGGAAAAGAAAAGCCAAAACAACAGGCAAGAAAGTTTATAGCAACTTACAAAAAATTGCTAACAAGCATTACATTTCTTTAAATTTCGTGTAAGATTTACAAGTAATCTTTTTATTTCAGATTAGAAGCATATGATTTAAATTTTAACAAAGCAACTGAGTGTGAATTTCCGTGTTTATAGTTGCCTGATGATGCCTTCTGTGCAATAGTAATTCCAGGTTTCTGTACTGGAATTTATGTACCATCCAAAAAATTACACGAACCGTTTTATCATATTTATTTTATTATTCTAAGTTTCTTGAATGACTCTGGCGTATAAAATTCTATTAATTCTCTGTTTGGCCCCAATATTGGGCTTATTCCATATTTGATATACCTATCAAATTCATCCAAGTTATAAATATGTTAGAAACTGCTGAGGTTGAAATATTAAAGAACAAAGCTGTTATAATTCAAATGTTGTTTTATTTTGGCGAAGCTTCATCAAATTCATGAAACATTCCTTTTGATTTATAATGTTTCTCAGGCTCAGCAAAGGAGAAAATCGAGGGAAAAAGCATATTTTTTTTATATTTTTTTGCCCACTATTTTTTTTGTTACTGGGAAACCGATGAACTCCAATATTTTACAAGTTACATGCATAACAATGCGGCATTTTCTCAGTATAAAATTAAAAAGTGCAATACTCCAAGAGATTCCCATATGTTTTGACACTTTCTTTGAGGCGGCCGGGTACCAAAGACCAGACGCCACCTATCGGGATAAAATTGCGCTTTTCCTCCCCATTCTTATTTAAAACTCCTTGGTATATCCGTGCATTTTATTTTTTTACTTTTTAATCCGTGCATGACACCATAAAGCACTCAAAGTCAAAGTCAAAGTCAAATAAGCTTTATTCAAATAAACTTAATTATTAAGTACTTTTGAATCGTCTATATTTTCCTACCACCCGTTCCAGACTTTTTTAGCTGACAAGAAGAACGGGCGCAAGAAACTTATCAGCTGTAACAGCCATAAGTAACGATATTTACAAACTTGAATATATCGTTACCAGATAATTACAATACAACAGGGTGACAGGATTATTGGCAACAACATAGACTTATTATATTACTTCAACAAAGTACTTATTAGCAAGTTATGTGTTACATCATTTCCACGCATTTAGATCTTTAAGATAATCATACATACACTCACGCCTGTTTCCCATGGGGGTAGGCAGAGACTATGGATCGCCACCTGCTACGATCCTTGCACACTTCTTTCGCTTCATTCATATCCATCAATCTTTTCATACATGCCCTGCGGTTTTTGTCACTGCGTACACCAGCCTTTTTTATAATAACCTCTATTTGGTCCGCGTAGGTTTTTCTGGGACGCCCTCGTGCAATCGTTCCTTCCACATTCGCACAGTATATCTCTTTCGTGATTCGCCTTTCACTCATCCTCTCTAAGTGACCAAACCACCGGAGCATTCCTTTCTCAATTCTTGTCACTATATCATCTTTCAGACCACACCTTTTGCGAATCACCTCATTGCTCACTCTATCATTCAGTTTTACTCCGCATATTTTCCTCAACGATCGCATCTCTACCGCATTTATTCTGCTTTCATTCTTCTTCTGCCATACCCAAGATTCACTTCCATACATCAGTGTCGGTACCAGCACTCCGTTATGAATAGCCATTCGCGCCTTTGTAGAAACGGTTTGGCTACTCATAATAACCGAGTGTATAGCACCACTCACCGAATTTCCTTTCTTCACTCGTCTTTCTATGTCTTCCTCACTCTTTCCGTCCCTTGTGAACAAACTCCCCAAGTATACAAACTCACGGACTTGTTCCACTTTTTCGCCACCTAACATTACCGTACAGTCAGTCATTTCTTCATCTCTCTCAAACACCATCACTTTAGTCTTAGTTACATTCACTTTCATCCCTTTTCTCACAAAATCATCATTCATAACCGACATCATTTCCTGCAACTCTTGCGCAGAAGACGCAAGTATAACTTGGTCGTCAGCGTAGAGGAGGCACTTGATTTGAGTCCCATTAATCACAACCCCACAGTCACGTTCTTTCAGACCTTTCATACAACTGTCCAAAAACAGATTAAAGAGCCATGGTGACGCAACACATCCCTGTCTGACACCCCTAGAGATGCCAAACCAATCAGTGTATACGCCGTCAATCCTGACGCATGCACGGGAATCCTCATAGAGAGATTTCAGTGCATGAATCAGACTGCTCTCCAATCCGTATTCGGACAACACCTTCCATAGCTCATTCCTGTCAACTCGATCGTAGGCCTTCTCCAGGTCCACAAAGGCACAGTAAACCTTTTTGTGCTTAGCCAGGTGTTTTTCGGTTAAGCACCTCAAGGAGAAGACCTGATCCGTGCATCCCATTCCCTTTCAGAATCCCGCTTGCACATCCCAAATACTCTGATCAGTTTTTTGCATCACTCTTTCAATCAGTACCTTTGCATACAATTTACTGACAATGCTGAGAAGACTGATCCCGCGGTAGTTTTTAGCATCCTGCCGTGACCCTTTCCCTTTGTACAGCGGCACGACCACGGCTTTACGCCAATCTTCCGGCACTTTGCCACTGTTCCAACATTTATTAAAGATCAGGCACAGCCAGGACGCAACCAGCTCTTTCCCACCTCTCAGCATTTCAACAGTAATTCTGTCATACCCTGCTGCTTTCCCTTTTTTCATGCTCTTCATTGCACTAATAATCTCATCCATATATATATCTCTTTCATCCACTTCTGTCTGTTCCTCGTCTTCCACCCTTTTATCCGAGGCTTCTAGCATAGAGCCATCCGCCTCAAACAAACCTCAAATAACCTTTACCCATGAGCGTTTTTTTAACATGGTTTTTAAATTCATGCAAAGGAAGATCAATCACTTGTTGTGGAACTTTATTAATAAAGGCTATGCCTTTCCCCATAAATGAACCTCTAGTTTTTGCAAGCCTAAATCTTGGAACGGCAAGTTTATCTTTATTTCTTGTATTGAACTGGTGAATATTGCTGTTCTTAGCAAATGAATCATAGTGTTTCCTTACATAAACTAAATTATCATAAATATATTGGCCTGCCAAAGTTAAAATATTTATTTCTTTGAACATTTCTCTCAAGGTATCTCTCCGCCGTAGATTGTATATGGCGCGAACAGCTCTTTTTTGGAGTACAAAAATATTTTCAATACTGGCAGCTGAGCCCCACAATAGCAGTCCATACGACATTACGCTATGAAAATAACTAAAGTATACTAACCTTGCCGTTTCAATATCAGTTAAAAGCCTTATTTTCTTAACAGCGAATGCCGCTGAACTAAGTCTACTTGACAAGGCTTCAATATGTGGATCCCATTGCAGTCGAGAATCTAGTGTGATACCTAGAAATTTTGTGCTCTCGATAAACTCGACTTCATCGTCATTCAAATTAATATTTAATTTTGTCTGCTCAACATTAGGTAATGAGAATTTAACACATTTAGTTTTTTTGGGGTTAAGTGCTAAATTATTACTATTAAACCAGCATTGAACTGTATGTAAACTAGAATGGACAGATCTATGGCACAAATTGCCGCAGCGATTGCAAAGATGGCGGCTACGCATGGACAGTGCGAGCGTGAGTTGTCAAAGAAAAAGTAGCATGCACACAGATGCGACACATTCTTCATAATGATTAGGATATACCTACTTGTTTAATAATATTGCATAAAATTATAGTAAGAACGCAATTTAATTAGGTAATAGGTACATGTTAATACTTACTCGAAAAATAAAAAAAGGAGGATGGGCATTGAGTATCCGCACTCAAAACAATTATTTGGTGTCGTCGAATAGATTTTTTATTAGGAAAATATAAGGTACTATATGGAAGGAAACATGGAAAAATATTTTTCCATGTATCCATTGTAATAATAATAATAATGATTAGGATATACCTAATTGTTTAATAAAATTTAATAAAAACGCAATTTAATTAGGTGATTGGTACATGTAAATACTTACTCGAAAAAGGAGGATGGGCATTTAGTACCCGTATTTGATGTCGTCGAATAGATTTTTTTATTAGGAAAAATATTTCTATTGCAACATGGAAAAATATTTACTAACCCAGATCCTTGTCCGGAAACCGCGAAAAGCTCACAAAGTGCTAGTTCTAGTTGATATCATAATAATCGCATATACGATATTATTATAAAAAGAATTGCAAATACGATTTTACATATACTCTGCTTTATCTGCTGCTTATAATAATTACTCTGTCATAGCATTAAAGAAATAAACGAATTGAAATAAAAATCTATAATTTCAATTAAATCTTATAAAATTGAAATTAAAAAGGGAAGATAATGCACTAGCTAGCGTCTAAAAATGCGCCCTCAAAATTAAAGCGTTGAATAATCGTACCAATTAATTCTATAATTCAAAAACACTTGAAACGTACTGGGGATCGAACCGGCCGGCACAGCGCCTATCCAAATGGTAGTCAACGGCATTAGTAAAGTAAGCATTTATTTGGCGATTTCAATACAATACAGATCTTAAAAATTAGAATTAGACGACCGAAAGGTCTGACCAGGCTCAGCTTGTGTTGTGGAGTCTATTCCACATCGCTGGTTTTCAGCTGGACCCATAAATATATTAAAAATATAAAAAATATGTTAAGAGAAAACACATTAACCACTATACTATCGACGATGCCAAAACTGATGTAGGTATAATTCAGTCTAAAATAGTCAAAACAAAAAATGTAACAAAAACATATTGTGTTGATTTATTTTTTCTCTAAACTACCGAGTCAGATTTTGATGCCGCTTTGCATAAGGGTGTAGTTGAGGTATCCCTACATAAATACAACAACAGTGTCGCTATTGGTTCATGGACCACTTCCTATACAAATTTTCCCACTCTCCTTTCTCATAGACAATTACTCTATTGAGCACTTTTACGCGCGTTTTTTTTTTCCAGATAGATATTCGTGCTAGGGGTAACGTAGGTACACATTCGAACTCACTATTTGCCTTGCCACTCGAGCGGGATGAGTAATTGCGGCAATGGAGCACAGTTGTTCTGTGCACGGATGTGCCTCGACAACAAAATACAGTAGGGATTTAAGATTAATAATCACTTTTAATATTTTTTTTTTTTTGACAAGCCCCTGGACATATTTTTCGCCTGACAGCGTAAGTTAAGTACCTACACTGTGGCGGCGCGCGGCGGTGTTGTCCTACATCATAGGCAGTTCTTAACGGAATATAATAATATACTTATATTGTAAAACTGTGCTATTAGTTCACCTATCCTAGTTTAGTACCTACGTATACAATCTGTATAGTTCACTTTTCATAATCTATGATTTTCATACAAAATGTCGGCTCAGTAGAAATAATGTATAAAAATTAGTTTTGGTTGGTTTATGTTGATGTTTTGTTTACTTACCGATGATAAGTCACTACACAATTTTTTTGCTTCGTAGTGGCACGGATTTTGCACGTCTTCAACACACAGGTCGGCATTTTTATCGGCACAATTACACCGTGCGTTCGCGGTGAGCGTTGGCGAGTGACTAAATGAGTTGAGGTCAATTGACCTCAACGCGTGGAGCAAAAATCGGGGCCGCGAGGTCGATTCTATACATACATTTCAATGTAAACCAGTATGAAACTTTAGAGAGGGCACTATTTACTTCGTCCGAACAGTTATTACCTCTGTTTACTTTAAAAACTAAAGAAGTATCATCCGCAAATAGTACTGTTTCACATAAATTATTCGCGTAGTTGGGAAGGTCATTTATATAAATTAGAAACAGCAATGGGCCCAATATTGATCCCTGTGGCACACCCATATTGATGGGGGCTCCAGTAGATTTAGTTCTATTAATCACTACTTTCTGAGTTCTATTGTACAAATACGATTTCATAAGACTAACTGATTTATCAGAGACACCATAATGTTCTAGCTTCTTTAATAGTGTTTGATGATCAACGCAATCGAATGCCTTAGAAAGGTCACAGAAAATGCCAATTACATCTTGCTTTTCTTCCCAAGCATCAAGAATATGTTTGAGAAGTGCAATTCCAGCATCAGTAGTACTTTTACCCTTGGAAAAACCAAACTGATTTTTATGAAGTATATTATTGTATGTGAAGTAATCTAATAATTGGGAATATATAATTTTTTCAAATATTTTACTAAGTGCTGGTAGTATAGATATTGGCCTAAAGTTAGCTGGGTCACTTTTATCCCCAGATTTAAAAAGAGGAATCAATTTACTATTTTTCATTAGATCAGGAAAGACCCCTTCGTCAATACATTTGTTAAAAATAAAAGCCAAGTAAGGGGATAGTATATCAATTATTGATTTAATTATGCTTGTTGACATGCCCCAAAGATCTTCTGTTTTTTTAACATTAATTGTTTTAAAAGCTTTAATGATATCTGCACTATTTATATATTTAAAGGAAAAACTTTCATTGCACTTATCAACACTAAACTCCAGAAGGGAGACAGCGATGTTGGGACAAGCACTAAGGGTACTGGTAGTTTCTACAGGTATTCAAGCAAAGAAATCTTCAAAAACTTTAGCGACCTCATTGTCAGATTCAAAAGTTTGATCACCAGTTTTTAAACAGAAGGAATTTATATTGGATTTTGATTTGCCCGTTTCTTTGTTAATAATATTCCAAGTAGCCTTAATTTTATTGTCAGCTAATTTAATTTTATTTGCAAAGTACTTGGACTTTGCTAAGATACAGACTTCTCTGAATGTTTGTGAATACTTCTTGACAAATTCAATGAAGTTAGGATCACTAGAAGTAGCTTTCTCTGCATAAAGTTCGTATAATTTCCTTCTGCTCTTATATATGCCGGGTGTGGCCCAGTCACTAAATTTCGTACTATCATTACATTTGATGACTTTTTGTTTAAAAGTTTTACTAAATTCAGTTTGAACTATGCTAAATAAATGATTATATAGGTTATTGGCTTCAAAATTTGGTTCTGGTAATGTTTCAATTTTACTTGTGACATTGGTTCTGAATTTTTCAATACAGTGTTTTTTTACTGGCCTACACATTATTTCCCGTTTAGGCGGAACATGATGGTGCTCAATGGAGGCTAATTGTCCACTATGGTCGGATTTAATACAATTTAAAATTGATTTTTCAATGACATTACAGTTACAGAAAATATTATCTAAGCAGGTTGCCGATGTGGGTGTGATACGCGTTGGTTCATTAAAAATATGTAGCAAATTAAATTATTTAAATAGGTTTATGAACCTACTCGACAGTTTGGCTATTTTAGGGTCTAAGATGTCGACATTAAAATCTCCGCAAATTGCGACTTTTTTATTCTTCCTACAAGTTATTTTTAAAACTTCCTCCATAGTGGACTCAAACTCAGAGTAATTCGCTTTGGGGGGTCTATATACGCATACTATAATTATTTGATCAAGTTCCACGCACGATAACTCAACGGTTCGTTCAATTGAGAGGGATACTACATCTCTACGCTCTTTACATTGTAAACTATTGTGTAGAATAATAAGTGAACCCCCTCTTATAGTAGATTTCCTACTAAGCGAGCTAACAACTTTATAATTATCTAAACTTAAAAGTAATTCGTGCTTTTTCAACCAATGCTCAGTAACACATAACACATCAATATCTTCAGAGTTTGATAATAAGCTTATTTCTAAATCTTTGCCAGAAAAGCCTTGCATATTTTGGTGTACAATTCTTAAACACTTTGGCTTTTCTATTGTTAAGTCAGGGCTAGAGGACGCCTCTATTGTCCTAGATGGTAATTTAAATGTAAAAAATTTTATTACTTGAACTAAGTAAAATGTTATAATTATTTTTATTTGGAACAGATTCCAAAGTTGAATGACTAATGTCAATAGTTGACTGCTCAATAAAAGCAGTTGTTTTACTAGCCAGATTATTGGCTAAATTATTAAAATAAAAAGATAGCGATAATGCTATTTGTCTCCTAAAAGAACTAGGCAGATAGAACTTATCTTTTGTCAAGTAAAAACTATTAAATAATTTATTGATGTCAATTATGTGTAGCTGTTCACTATTATGAAATGCTACCGTATTCAATGTTACGTTCAACTGATACCTAAAGTTATTTTCCATTTGTGACACACTTTTGCAATAAGGGAATGTGAACAAAATCACTTTTTTTACTTTTAAAGACAATAAGGAATTACAATAAGCTATCAGTTGGTGTTTGTTCACATTACCCCTATTTCCTATCAAAATTATCAAATTAGTGTTTTTATTAAATGTTTTTTTAACAATAATTCTCATCAAGTCATCCAAAGTTGACCCAGGCATACAATAATTAATTATGTTTTCCTTGGTGTGTTTTTGAATTAATTGGCCTAAATTCTTACCCATCTCATCGCAGAACATAATTGTTTCACAACAGTTTTTATCAGAAGATGGATTATTTTTTGTTGAGTTTTTCAAATCGTTACAAGTGTATGAGACCTCTGGTTCTGGTTCACATACTGAGTGGGTAGTTAAGTTAGTTGGGTTATTATCAGAAACTTTAAGCTCACACACTGAGTGGGTAGGTAAGTGCTCTGGGGCATCCTGGACAACTGCATCACACTGCTGTCTTACAGCAACAGTATTTTGGTTAAAACAGCTACAATTCTGTTTTTTGCCAAGGGATTCGAACCGGTCTGTATTATAGTTACACATGTCAATCATGTCATTTGCAGCTAGCTTTTGGTAATTTAGCTGTTTGCGAGAAAAATCACTTAAATTATTGTACATTTCCCTGAGTGAAAGTTCCAAATTATCAATTTTTTCACTTAATTGATTATTTACCTTTTCACATTCTTTACTGTTATTACATGATGCCCTATTAATTACATCTAATTGCCCTAATAATTGCTTACGCTCTTTCCTCAGCTTTGAAAATTGGCTATAATAATTTTGTCTTTTTATCAACCTTTGAGTTTTCTTAATATATCTATTTAAGCCAATGATTTCAAAAGGAAGGATGAGCCCATCCGAATATTTGCCTTATGATTCTTTCATACAAGCAAAATCAGCGACATCTTTTAGATCCCACTCGAACTACTGCCATATTAGAGGTGGGCAAAAAAGATTCCTGAAGTGAACTATTTAGTTCAATTGGAGTTAAGGACAAGTTCACTCATCTGACTCCTTTGGGTCGCTAGTACTTTTAACTTTTTTTATATTTTTGTAATGGTATTTATATCAGTTTTTAGATGGTATTAAGGCCATAAATAAAACGTAAGCATTACAAAATCTCAAACATGTTTATTTCAAATTAGATGTTTTTGTTCTTTTTCACAGCTGTACTAAACTAATATTATAAACTATTTAAATTATTAAATATAAAAAGGAAAGATATGTTTGTTGGTTTGATTGTTTGTAATGCAAAAATTCAAAAACTAACTGAACAGATTTTATAAAACTTTCACCTATTGAAATTATCAGCAAGTAACATTAGCAGTATTTTATCTAAAAAAAATTAGAGATCCCAATGAAAATAGGAATAATGAAACGAAAGCCACAGTATATTTTTTTTTCTAAAATAATTATTGATCGGAAGATGATGACATTCGTATCATGATATTAATCCTTATGCAACTAAATAATTACATTGTCAAGGTTGATTATTAACATGCAAATTCCTCCTAAAACATAAAGCGAGGGAAAGCAAAAAACTTTCCACGCAGACGGATTCGTGGGCGGCCGCTAGTACTGCATGATTATGGGAGGCAGGAGCTTCGTTTTCTGAGTTCAGTTATTTTGTTTTATGCGTGAATGCGGTAAATACTTCAATCTCAATTCGCGGTATTGGCATTGCTTTCAGCTTCCATAGTCCAGCTTTTGACATCCGTGTCATAAAAATACGTTTTTAGGAGGACTGTTTTCGTTATTTTATCTACACCCATGCTTTAAATCATCTGTAAAAGGTTCTGCAACGGTTAGCTTACTGCCACCATTACAGTATCCCTGCTGTGCCGCGCGACCACGCGCTCAGCGTTGCATAATGAAATTCAGTACAACATTATAACTCTCTCGCGGAAGACATAATGACGAGGAGGGGGAGGAAGGTCAAAGTCAAAGTCAACACCTTTATAGATGATACATATTATGGGTGTATATAAATATCATGGGTGTTTTTAATCCATTTGTATTAATATTGTTTATTCCCAAATAAAAATTATAAAAAAATAAAAAAATTGGGTGTAGATAAAGTCTTGTATGCAACTGTACATAATTAGGTATTAAAACACTCATGTGATATATTCGTGTTTTAATACCCCTCATTATAGTACAGTTGCATAAATAACTATTATGCAACTCCATATTTCTTTACGAACTAGATCATTAGGCAATCTGTAATTACTTGAATTGAAATGTAATGTAGATAATTATTTTTGCAGCAAATATGGTTCATAGGAGACAGTTCTGTACGCAGTGTTCGTAATCTATCTTTTCCGTTTACTCTCGTTCTTTGAGTTAACTAGCTATGGAACTAAATGAACTAAGGTCTAAGGATCTTTTTATGGACTCAAGTGAACTACATAGTTCATTTGAATCCATATAAAGATCTTCAAGTGAACGAGTTCATTTGAGTCATGATGACCCGTCTCTATTGCCTCGAACAATAACAAGTAATAGTAAAATATTTTATAATTTATTAAAATTGTTAGACACGTTATAAAAATAATGTAAAGCTACTAACCGATGATACGATATTCCATGTTACTGTTTAACGTTTGCATCATAATTTTTGCAATCTACAAATGCGCCATTCGCCATTTTTATGTCACGTCAGTCACCGTCTGTCTACCATAGTCTTCCGCGGGTGACTGAATCGCGTTGGCCCTAAAATTGTAATTTTAGGGCCAACCAACTGGCGTCACTTCGTAGCGACGTTGACCGTGTCCTTACGCTAGTAATATAATAAGTCTATGATTTAAGCGGATATATTTTTTGATTTTCTTTCCACTATTAAGTTGACAATTATTTCTAATGACAACAGATTTGTCATTATAGTTATTACATGCCAAGGTTGAATTGTCATAATATATTGCAGAATCACATTGATGTAACTCGCTACGCACTCTATCTATCCTTTTCTCACATATCAATTTTACAAGTGTCATCCTTGTCACTTTATTTGTTTTTTCATTATTCATTTAAAAGTTGGTGTTAGAAATTAAAAAAGCACTTTGTCTCACGCTCGCAGCAAAAATCGAATTTGCTGCGAGTTTTTACGCGCCAAAAGCACCCTTTTCGTGCTGGAGAGGTGAAAAAAACATTTTTATGGACTCATCTCCTTTTTCCTTGACACCAATAAGTATCTTTAGTTTAGTGAGCAGCGGTTCCCGAATTTTTTTGGCTACGGAACCCTTTTTGGGCGGAACCGTAGCTTAAGTAAAAAGTAAACTAACTTAACTGTAACATTGTACTGAGGATTTTTGGCTTGGTGTTCACATCTTGTAAGTTAGTTTGACTTTAAAAGAAGGACTTTTATTTATTTAGTTAGAACATAAAGATAAGTAGGTATATATCCTGAATTTATAAACTCTTGAATTTTCGCGGAACCTCTGGAAGCCTCTTACAGAACCCCATTCGGGAACCGCTGAGTTAGAGGACCACAAGAAATTTTATAAAAATAGCTAGTTTTGTTATTGGATAGAAAATCACTGCATGATAAAAAATAAAAGGTTTTTTACAGAGAACCAAAAGGCACTCCATACAAGCGCCGAGTTTCCACTACCTATTACACAGACGCTACACAGTGACGTTTTTGCACTCGCGCAACTGTGTGCGTGAAGTCTGGGGCTATTGAATGAGCACACGATTCGGCACACGAACTCTCGGGGTGGGGTGAGGTAATTGATTGTGGGGCGGGTCCGAGAGTTCCCTTTCTGTACGGTAGTACTTATATCTATTGATCTATTCTGTGCTAGTGCAGCCATTGGGAAAAAAAATATAGTGCTTAACAAAAGGCGCATCACACATTCACGCGAGTGGCGAGCCAAATAGCGAATTAGAGTCACAAGTCAAAGGGCACTAGCGGCCCTCACAGCGGAAAATGTACTCTATTGTTGCATGCAAGCTGATAATTTACTTAAGTTTACTTACCTAAACATTCCTGTAAAGATACCTAATCTCCACCCCCATCTGTACGCCCCTTTAGCAAATGCTAAAGTTACATAGGTTTGTAATTGTTTCTGAAACATAAAAATAATTAATGACTGCCTGTAATAAAATTATATCTGAATGTCAATACAATACATACTATGTCTTCACTACAGATATTTGTGTCAGTCAAAAGATTTAGTACATAAAATTATAGAAAAACAATAAATTCATGATAAATTTCAAACTAATCTGGCCATAACCATAACTTTCTGGCCATCAAAAAATAAAAGGACTACAGTATTCTCCTATTATTTTAAAGGAGTATTATAATAGGAGAATACTATGAAAACCTATTGAATCAAACACTTTCTAGAAGACAATACATTTGTACAATGTTATTTATTTCTCAATGGACAGTAGACCGCAGCAACTTCACTTTACTCGAAAATGTATGGTGTGCACTGATTAAAATACACCATAGTTGGATTTTCTCAAATTAATAACATTGTAGTAAAGTACATTTTGCAGGCCTACAGGTCGCAGTGCCTGTGGCACTAAATGTCACTGCTAAAATTACAAATCGATTGCACAGGGGGCTGATTTTGTAACTTTTTGCAATCAACTCTGGCAAAAATCACAGTTACATTGCTGCTTTATAAGAACCAATGTGACAATTATCTTACTTAAAGCAGCAATGAAACTGTGATTTCAATCGAGAATTGTAAGCAACAGAGTTACGTAATCTAGGCTGATCAATACATGTAGCATTAGATTGGATTTACCTTTGCTTCCATAGTGGATTTGAAAATAGTTGCCTGATTGTTTTCTATAAAATACACATAGGCATCTTTTGATTGCACAAAGCCTCCAAAACAGGCACCAATAAATGTTCCACACATGGCAGCCTGTATTACGTTGTTCATTTCTACTGATACCTCCTCGAATTCACTGAAACAAAATAACCACTCATAAATCGATGTGATTAGTAACAGGGAAATAAATATTAGAAAAAATAAGCTTCCTGATGATGTCGTCTTTGCCTCTAACGTCAATCAATTAAAAAATCAACTGCACAGATATTTTTAACAATAAATAGTGAACACAAAACGCCTTTGCCAGAGATGGCGAACCTTTATGTATCAACATGCCATTATTCTAAATGTTAATGTTTAATGAGATGCCATCAAATCTTTGAGTTATGAATTTTGTGATCGGTGATGTGCCCAAAATATTGTGTTGTGTGCCATTGGTTCGCCACCCTGGCCTATGCTATCTATCTGTATAGCAGGATACAGACGCTATCAGTTGTAACAACCGTTTGTCTGCTAAAAACAACAATAATAATAAAAATTACATCTCCAGGAGCCGTATCGGCTAATGCATTGATTTTTGAAAAGTCTGCCGAGTTTCAAATTAAAACAATAAATCGAGCCCTAATTGGACCAAAATGACGAACCCCAATTCATGATGTCACACGAACATCAATATCTTCCAAATTACGTCAACAAAAAGTGTCTATCAGCCTTTTTTGATGTCCCCACCAATAAGAGATAATACATTTTTGGTTACCCATCCCATGACCGACCCTTGCGAATGTTGCTTAACTTCCGCAATCGCTGGGCCAGGCGCTAAACCACTGCACCACCAAGCTCCTCGACAAAAAGTACAAAACGAAATTCCTTACTTTGATTTCTCTGTTTTAAGTTGAAACTCGGCAGACCCGCCGAAGTTCGAAAAATTTGCCGGTACGGCCCCAGCTCCTCTGGTGGGCCACAGAGGGATGAGTGTATTTTTTGTAATAAGTACTTATATTATTTAACATAACATTTACGTAGCATTGTAAATGCAAAACTCTTTAATATCAAGAGGGGAAACTTAGAATAATAACATTTGCAGGGGCTGGGCTGAGCGTTGTTTGACCAGAATTATTGTGAACTTACCTTCCAGTATACATTTTTTTCACACGCCCCCACCCACTGTTGGGAGTTTCCACTTCTGTTTTGAGGAGATCATGATCGTAATTATTTTTGTTCCTAAATATGGGAAATAAAGAAGTCGGTGTTAACCTAACCACAGTTCTCAACATGTTGACAGTTCCTTCGAACACAAATACATTTCTTGGAAACGCGATACCGATGTTAAGTACTTTTTTCTCAAACTTGAAATGTAAATTAATTAAATTATTGAAGAAATTCTGTAAAAACAGAAACACTGAAACACCAAAATCGCTCGCACTTAATTTAGTTAGATTCACCAAATACTATATAGAAACTCTACCGAGTCGAGTATCCCCGCGTTCCAAATCACGCCAACAGCACTGTTAGCGTATAATCCATTAAATTAAGTAGGTACACAAATACCCTATTTCTGTAATATTTTGTGACTATTTAATTTGGTCGGATACGCGCTAACAGCGTTGTGAGCGTGATTCGGAACGCGGGGTATAGTATTTGGATTCACTGAGCAAGTAATCACTACGTTTTTTAGACAGATGACAGTGACACTGACACTGACAGTGACAGCCATAGATGTAGCAAATCCAAGGAGGTTCATATAATAAGGAGTGAGTACTCTACAAAAATTCTCACTATGCGTTTAAAAGAAATTCAACTTTATTCTCTTTGTAATAGAGTTGAAATTCTATCGACGACATTTACTGAAGACTCTACTGTGTGAATGAAACATCACCAAGTAGATGAGGATGTCTCGTTCGCACAATTGCCATTACTAAACAATAATACCACGATGGTAGGGAAAAAAATGTACGTTACCAATCACGTAGTGTATCAAAGTTAAGGATTCGAAGTGGAATATTGAAAATATACTACTTAAATATTCATTTAGAATAACACATAGTTATTGTGAAATAAAACTGAACTTACTCTTTTGATTTAATAAGATTTTTACAATAATGCTAATCAGCTATCATCGGTGAGGGGGTGTTAAATTCAAGTGTCAATCCTGGCAACTCCGATTTTGACTTTGGCGCCAAATTTCAATTTTAGAATTTCAATATTTAGGAAATATTCCTTTACAAAACTAGGGTGACCATAAATACTATACCATTTCAGATTTTCAAAAAACGAAATTGTTCTATTGAAATAACTGAAAGTCGCAGGCGAGGGGTAAAGTTAATATTAATAATCAAATTCATGTTTTTGCGCCGATTTCGATGAAACTCGGTTTAAGCGACTATTTTGACAAGAAAATAACAACGCAGTGTTAAAAATATTAAAAAATCCAAGATGGCGGCCAACTTTTAAGTTTGTAGACCGATTTAGATGAAACTCGGTTTTTGGTACAATTTTGACAAGAAAATAACAAAGCAATTTTTAAAGTATAAAAAATCCAAGATGGCGGCCAAATTTTTTATTTCTACCATAATTATTCTCTTTCATTAAAAACTGTTATTTTGGTAAATATATCAATAAGGTCTAAAATACTTGCACCAAAAAATGGGTGCAAGCGATTTTCAACGACACAATGTTAAAAATAAAAAAAAAACAAGATGGTGGCCAACCTTTTTTGTTTTTGGCTTGATTTCGATGAAAGTCGGTTTTAGTAATATTTTGACAAAACGCCGCCCTAGTGCTTGAATGGCCAATCGACCATTGAGCAAATTTTACAGGAGACGTTTTTTTTAGTTAGTTATCGCTATTATTTGAAATTTATTAAAATCTTTCTTGAATTAGAGACATGTAGTATTTCTTTAGATGAATATTGAAATAGCAATTGAAAATATTAATTATAGTACTGACTAAATTTCACTTATTAATGGAGGTTGGACTAAATGTTGAAAACAAAATTTTGTATATGGAGGTTGAGCACAATGACATGGAGATAGTGCTCTAAATTGAAATGCAAGTTTAGTGCTTGTTCGTCCAAACTACTATCCTATACGCTATACAGCATGTTCAATTTTCTGTAAATACGATACGAATTCAAGATTTTATTCCGGAAATTAGTGTTATTATGGAGTATTGGTATAAACAAATAAAATACAACAATCAAAAATTTTATTATTATTA
This sequence comes from Agriphila tristella, assembly GCA_928269145.1. Lineage (NCBI taxonomy): Eukaryota > Metazoa > Arthropoda > Insecta > Lepidoptera > Crambidae > Agriphila > Agriphila tristella. The sequence goes on along the minus strand of OV743436.1, from coordinate 18,390,007 downwards.
TGGTATCAAATGAAAGGCCTTGATGAGCACATCCCAAAATATTATTATTATTTGTCACTAAAATAAAAAATAAAAAAATCGTTTTTTTAATATGGGTATCAAATGAAAGGCCTTGATGAGCACATCCCAAAATAATATAATTTGTCACTAAAATTTAATAAGGCCTTTCATTTGATACCCATATCCAAAAATTGAAAAGAAAAACTTTTTTATTTGATTTTAGTGAAAAATTATAGAATTTTGGAATGTGCTCATCAAGGCCTTTCATTTGATATCCATATTCAAAAATTGAAAAAAATATTTTTTATTTGATTTTAGTGAAAAATTATAGAATTTTGGAATGTGCTCATCAAGGCCTTTCATTTGATACCCATATTCAAAATTTGAAAAAAAAAATTTTTTTTCTTAGATTTTAGTGACAAAATATAGAATTTTGGAATGTGCTGAACAAGGTCTTTAATTAGATACCCATATTCAAAAATTAAAATAAAAAAAATATACCTACCCATTTTCAAAAAAGAAGAAAATGATTAACATGGATTCTGTATAATAAAAAAATAACAAGTTTATTTTACGAAGTTTAATCGCGTGTGTGGCTGTTTACCTGACGACCTTTGTCTTAAAGTCTGAACTTAGACGAAGATTTTACTTTATGCTCTAGAGCATGACAAGCGATTTTATGCAGCCTATACCCAACATAAAGACGAACTTTACGAGCATGAGAAGTGAAAAGGTTTATTATTTATTCCAACACTTATAGTACAAAAATAGGTAGGTACTTATTAAGAACAAATTTCATCACGACAGAATTCTCCATTTAAGGTATTCGGGTAAAAAGTAGCACGCAAAGTAGCACCATAATGACTTAAGTGTGAAAAAGTAACAATCATCCTGTATATCACAGATAAAGTAACTTCGAACACTAAAACAAAAGAATATCAATAAAATGCTAACATACCTTTCAAAATCCAATTCGCTCAATTAATAACCTTTATTCTTCGTTGTTCCTGACATTTTAAAGCACATTAATTTATTAAAAAACAATTAAATTGTTAAATTTATCGTAGAAATACTGCTAACTCTAAAACAAAACAAACAACAAGCAAACAAAATGGCGTTGCGTGGCCTCGGAATACTTGACCGTGATTGGTCAGTTGATGGAGATTGGGCAAACAAGAACGGAGATTTATATTTGAATACGTTCATTTGAGCAAAATTTGGAGTTTGACTAAACAAGCACTAAAAACAGTTTTTATATGGGAGATTGGATATTTTATTTTTGCTATTAGTGTAAGTTTTATTCAAAAAAACTTAAAAATAATAATATTGTATAGCGTGTAATCAGGGTTGCTATAGTTTGAAATAAAAAAGTCAATTTTGGTAAAATTGGTCAGTTTGCCATTCAAGCACTAGGGCAGTGAAAAAATAACAATGAAATGTTGAAAATATAAAAAAAAAAACAAAATGGCCTAAATAGTACCAAAAACCGAGTTTCATCGAAATCGGTCTACAAACTTAAAAGTTGGCCACCATCTTGGATTTATAAATATTTTTAACACTGCGTTGTTATTTTCTTGTCAAAATAGTATGAAAAACCGTGTTTTAATGAAATCGGCCTATAAACAAAAAAGTTGGCCGCCATCTTGGATTTTTAATATTTTTGACATTGCGTTGTTATTGTCTTGTCAAAATAGTACCACAAACCGAGTTTCATCGAAATCGGCCTACAAACAAAAAAGTTGGCCGCCATCTTGAATTTTTTAATATTAAAAAAATGCGTTGTTATTTTCTTATCAAAACAGTGCCAAAAACCGAGTTTCATCGAAATTGGCCTACAAACAAAAAAGTTGGCCGCCATTTTGAATTTTTAAATAATTAAAAAATGCGTAGTTATTTTCTTATGAAAATAGTCCCAAAAACCGAGTTTTATCGAAATCGGCCCACACACAAAAAAGTTGGCCGCCATCTTGAATTTTTTAATATTTAAAAAATGCGTTGTTATTTTCTTATACAAATTGTGCCAAAAACCGAGTTTCATCGAAATCGGCCCACAAACAAAAAAGTTGGCCGCCATCTTGAATTTTTTAATATTTACAAAATGCTTTGTTATTTTCTTATCAAAATAGTGCCAAAAACCGAGTTTCATCGAAATCGGCCAATAAACAAAAAAGTTGGCCGCCATCTTGAATTTTTTTATATTTAAAAAATGCGTTGTTATTTTCTTACCAAAATAGTGCCCAAAAACCGAGTTTTATCGAAATCGGCCTAAAAACAAGAAAGTTGGCCGCCATCTTACATTTTTTAATATTTAAAAAATGCGTTGTTATTTTCTTATCAAAACAGTGCCAAAAACCGAGTTTCATCGAAATCGGTCTACAAACAAAAAAGTTGGCCGCCATTTTGAATTTTTTTATATTTAAAAAATGCGTAGTTATTTTCTTATGAAAATAGTGCCAAAAACCGAGTTTTATCGAAATCGGCCCACACACAAAAAAGTTGGCCGCCATCTTGAATTTTTTAATATTTAAAAAATGCGTTGTTATTGTCTTATACAAATTGTGCCAAAAACCGAGTTTCATCGAAATCGGCCCACAAACAAAAAAGTTGGCCGCCATCTTGAATTTTTTAATATTTAAAAAAATGCTTTGTTATTTTCTTATCAAAATAGTGCCAAAAACCGAGTTTCATCGAAATCGGCGCATAAACATGAATTTGATTATTAATATTAATTTTATTTACCCCTCGCCTGCGACTTCCAGTTATTCCGAACAATTTCGTTTTTAGGATATCTGAAATGGTGTAGAATTTATGGTCACCCTTGTTTTGTAAAGAAATATTTCCTGAATATTGAAATTCTAAAATTGAAATTCGGCGCCAAAGTCAAAATCGGATCGGAGTTGCCAGGATTGACACTTGAATTTATACAACTACAATAATGCTGATTAGCATTATTGTAGAAATCTAATTAAATCAAAAGAGTAAGTTCTGTTTTATGTTACAATTACGATGTGTTATTCTAAATTAATATTTAAGTAGTAGATTTTCAATATTCCACTCCGAATCCTTAACTTTGATACACTACGTGATTGGTAACGTAATTTTTTTTTCCCTACCATCGTGGTATTATTGTTTAGTAATGGCAATTGTGCGAACGAGACATCCTCATCTACTTGGTGATGTTTCATTCACACAGTAGAGTCTTCAGTCAATGTCTTCAACTCTATGACACAGAGTATAAAGTTGAATTTCTTTTAAACGCATAGTGAGAATTTTTGTAGAGTACTCACTCCACAAAAATTGGCCAGGGCCACAGAGGGCCTAGTACGAGTTGTATTTCTCACCTCACTTTGCGAATCGTATCGAGTGAAAGAGAGAAAATCATGCGAGTGAGTGAACGAGTGAAAGAGAGGAAACGATAGTTAACTATTCGAAAAGTGAAGTGAGAGCAAAAAACCAACTCGTACTAGGCCCTCAGATCATACAGGTAACACAGACAAGTTACATCACAGTCTAGGTAATAGAATGGGTGCATTTCAGCGGATCAATCGCTAAGTCATCAGACACCACTATGCATTTTGATCATGGAAAGTTGTGTTTTAAGTTACGCTGAAACATTTTATCTCGTGTCTTTTTCTTTACATGTAAAAAGTAAAGAAAATATGACCTCACTTCTCCAAGTTTTCGTTGTTTTTGTTGTTTTTTCATCATTATCATTATCATAATAAAAGTAATTAAAGCAACTTCACACTACGTTTGATTTCAGTATTGATTTTTTAACAATCATCTGTGAGGTTTATACGCAATTTAATATTTGTAGCAACCAGATAATCAGCTCTTTAGCTTTAAATAAATATGATTTTTCTGTGGCAACAGCTTTACGTTTTCTGTATAAAAAGATAAACCTCCCACAATATGTTTTCATACTATACTACTGACCCTTAAAGTTCTATTACATATAGGTGACGGCTACACTCATGGTAAATACTGTGATCCATCAAATTCCATGGTATTTACTGCGCGTGTAGGCTAGTGTATTGATGGATTTGAGTATTTTCTTGATATCTAAATTCCGGAATAAAAATTCTACGATTTCTAGTTAAGTGTAGCCAGTAGTCGTTTCTAAAAAAAGTACGTTCAAGCGCCTAAAATAGTACGAAAATGGCAAAAAGGTCGCAAAACAAAAAATCTAGTAAAAGCATGCATAGATAGATTTCTCTGAATCAAATAATTACTATTAGAGCTTAAAATCTATAGGTAAACACAACGAACTAAGATACTAAGGAAGTGTAATTTCGCTCAAAAAATAGCACCACGCAAACTACGATCGAGTGGGCGGGGCTAAAAAAGTACTAGCGAAGCACGATTTAGTCATGTCTGCCACGCGCTCGGCGACAGTCGTTAGCGTTACCACAAAAAAATAATTAGAAAAATGATTAAAATGACGTCATGTGTGGTCAAGTGGTGAAAAAAACCAAAAGAAGGCAGCAAAACTATACAGACTTAACATAACATAGGAAAGTAACATATTTTTCGTTTTTTATAAATATCTATGAGCGTATACATACAAAATATGGTCGTTATTATGCAACAAGTGTTCAGTCGCTTTGTGGGGCAGAGTCAAATCTTCACATTCACTGCTATCACACATTTTTAAACAAAAATAAAACTTTCTCATGGAATTCAGTACAACAAAAAAAGGAAAATTTAAATCAAAATTTTGTAATGCTAAAAATGGCGCGTCCTGCAATATGCAATATATAGAAAACGAGTAATCTGATGTAATCTCCTTGTTTTTTAGGGTTCCGTACCCAAAGGGTAAAAACGGGACCCTATTACTAAGCCTCCGCTGTCCGTCTGTCTGTCTGTCTGTCTGTCACCAGGCTGTATCTCATGAACCGTGATAGCTAGACAGTTAAAATTTTCACAGATGATGTATTTCTGTTGCCGCTATAACAACAAATACTAAAAACCAAATAAAATAAATATTTAAGGGAGGCTCTCATACAGCAAACATGTTTTTTTTGCCGTTTTTTGTACGGAACCCTTCGTGCGCGAGTCCGACTCGCACTTGGCCGGTTTTATTATTATACAGGGTGTAACAAAAACGCTGTCCAATCCGTGAAGGGATGATTAGGTAGGTACCTATAAAGATTCTATTCACGCAATCCTCTTTGATTAACGAGTAAAAATCCCTGGTTAAAATAGAATAAATAAAAAATGAAGAACTCACATTGCAACACCGAAGGCAGCAGAGTGGCACGACAACTAGTGACGTCATGAGGTCAAGACCGTCAGATCAGAACACAAAGTAATGACAATTTCCAGAAACTATGATTTTTATGCAGCTCTGAAAACAGCTTTTTAATATGGAGTTTGATCCGCGGATCATTCTGCTGGAACCCCAATGTGAGATCTGCTGCGAAAATGCTATTTTATATTTCCACCACCAATAGAAATACATGCCTTGCAACGGTGCATTAGATTGTCCCGAACACTTTGCAGCACACCTGTATTCCACTTAATTAGTACAAATGTGGCTATTATTCGCAAACGCATTACGGATTCACTCTCACAAATGTTTTTAAACATAAACTGTAAACATGACCTCACAAATAAAAATCAAGGGGTGTCAAATCTGAAGATCGCGCTGGCTACGGAGTTGGTCCACCTCTTTCAATCCACCGTCACCCATATTGCTAGTTTAGGTATTTGCGCACCGGTCAATAAGCATGTTAAAATAGTCTGCATTTGAAAAAGATCTTGACAAGAATAAACTTTGACTTGGTGGAATACGCTGCTATAAAAAATACATTACGACAAACTGAGAACCTCCTCCTTTTTTGAAGTCGGTTAAAACGGTGTTGCTATAAGAATTTTGTAATGCCAATTAAGGCATGCTTTTTTAAGTGAAAAATAAAAATAAAGCGACGTATTAATACTGTTGTTCTTTATCAGTCACACCTCTAAAAGACGTATTCAGGTGTTGCTCGCGCAAATGTGATAATTATCTACATAGTATGTACTTACATGTTATGAAAAAAAAATCTTTACAGAATACATTGTCTTTTATCAAGCAAACCTATTTTATTTCAATTGCTTGCCTAATTTTAGTCCTTCTTGAAATCATATGTCTTACCAATTCGTGACAAATAATATGATCATCATTCATCAACATCATCATTTTATAATTTTCATAAAATAAAATAAGAAAAAAAATCATCACAGCCGAAAGACGTCCACTGCTGGCATAGGTCTCCTTTAGTTTTTTAGAGCGACTAGTTACAGGCGACTTGCATCAAGCGTATTCGAGCGGTCTTTACCAAGTCGTCCGTCTACATAATAAAACAAACATTATATCTAACAAACAATAATGTACTAATTTCATAAAACAATTTTATGATGCCGCCCAGCGCCGTAGTAGGTTAGGTGTACTGACTGCATTCTACGTTACACCGTCCTCGCCTTAATGACAAAGGCACGACAACGGCCTAACTAGGCGAGTCAAATATCCAATCATGTTTGATCTGCGTTCAAACCCCAGCCAATAGAAAACGTCATATGCGTTACCCCGGTCACTCACATGCGCGCATAGGTTCGCGAATACGTCAAACCCACATGTGTAGGGCGACCTTCGCGAATGACTTCGCGAAGTTTTCGAGACATTCGTACTTTTCCAAGCTGTGTCGGTTTTTTGATGCACATCAAAGCGCGCGAACCTCGAACCTACGCTTAGCCTCCCACACATTCGTGCCACAGACGAAAGCATTCGTACGACCATTAGTAATCTGTGGTTACGCGTATTTTTCGTAGTTGCGGCGACCTTTATTTATAGCCTTTATTTTCTATATTGAAAATAGTAAATGAGCACACATAAAACAGTCCAACAGAGCTCTATTAAAATCATCTTCACCGTTCATTGTTCACAAAATCTCAAGTAAAAATAAACATTCGTGAACAAGTGTAGGAGGAAGGGCAAATGGGTTCGCACACTCATATGCGAACCTATTCGCGAAGTTGCTGACTTTGCGAATGAATTTCTGACAGCCACTCACATGCGTGCAAAGGTTCGTACAATGTACGAACCTTTGCGCGCATGTGAGTGACCGGGGTTAGAATACAATCTAATGCCGATTATGCGTGTGACAGAAGGGGAGTTTAAATAAAAAGATGTGTTCAGTACGGATCTCTATAATGAACTAACTTACTTAACAAAATCTGTCTTACACTAACTTACACCTAGCGTTTGTTTATATTATAATCTATTTATAGAATTAGGGCTCTCAAAAACTTAAAAATCGAAGTAGGGCTGTCACGGCCTTCCTGCCTAGGCTTCGCTCTCGAAGCCTAACTTCTTCACCTAATCACCCATCAGTGTTTTACCTGTAATTTGAAATATATTTAACTGACCTGAAACATATTGTACGTACACTCCCTCTTTGGCTTTTTTTTTTTTTTTTTTGTTTTTGCCCTCACTGGCAATTATATTTTGCTGCCCTCAATTGGCAATTTAATATTTTGTTTTTATTAGAAAGCTTTTAATTTATTTATTTTTGATTAATTTTAACTGTCAACTGGCCAAATTGACGATTAAAATTATGATTTTATAACTTTTATATCTCATTATCATTTTTTTTACTCAATAACTCTGCGGTCCTCGCTCACTTATCACATACTTAAGTAGCTCACGCCAAAAACTTTTTTTTTTGCTTTGCGGTCCCAGCACTCTTATTAATAGATAAGATGCTCACGCACACTCAATATTAGTAGCGATCCGTGCACACTTTTTTTTTACAAAAAAAATTGCTTACGCCTTTTTTATTATTATACTTACTTTTACTTTAATTCTTTGTTTTCTTTGATACTTATTCATTACTTTCATACTTATCAATTATACAAGGCTGTCACGGCATTTTCCGCAGCCTCTCGATTCCACAATCGCATTCTATCTTTTGGTATTATTTGAAATGTTTTCTTTTCTATATTTTTGACTTTATATCTATCTCTTGGCAAACATTTTTCTATTGTATATGGTCCATTGTACCTCGGATCTAATTTTCCGAGTCGCACTCGCTGTTGTTGAACATAAACAACATCACCTTCTTTGTATTGAATATTATTGCGTCTCATTCTATCAAATCGTAATTTAGTTTTTAGTGTATTGTTTCGTAAACGCTCTTCTGCGGTATTTCTTAATTGTTGTAGGTCTATGTTTATCTCATTTTCTATAAGTTCAGGATTTAGCTTCTTTAAATCAGGCACTTCCGATCGAATTCCTGTGAGCAGTTCTATCGGGGTACAGCCGGTACTTTTCTGAATAGTCGTATTTAGAGTTAATTGTATTTTGTAAATTACGTTCGACCATTCTGACCCACTATTTACTTCACAGGCAAGTAGATTTAATACTGTGGCTACATATCGCTCAGCTTGCCCATTGGCTCTACTGGCACCAGTTGCAATATAATGTATTTCAATATCCATACGTTTCAATAACTCCTTTGTTTGTTTACTTGAAAAATTTGTTCCTTTATCTGTTATAATTCTTTTCGTCGTTCCGAATAAACTGAGGTGAGGTTCGAGCGCTCTTACTAATTCAGACCCTGTGAGATTTTCAATTGGTATTAATATTGTAAATTTCGTATAGGCATCCACCAACAACAACAGGTATCTGTAGCGATCATTAGCTGTTCCGAATGGTCCAGTACAGTCGGCATGCAAAGTGTGAAAGGGTATGGGCAACTTCTCAATTGGATGTAATAAACCTTGTTTCGGCCCACTCGGTCGTTTTGTCGATAAACAAATGATGCAATGATTTATGTATTTTCGTATAAAAGATGTCATTCCAGGAAACCAATATTTTTTTTTCATTGATTCGACTGTTTTGTCTGCTCCAATATGACATTGTTCATCGTGGAATAGTTTAGTTAGGTTGAAGCGGGCTGCTGACGGTACATAATATTTTAAGTGTTCTTTTTTATTACTACTTTTTATTTTTCTTAACAGGATGCCATTTTGAATGGTGTACTCTTTCAAACTGTCGGGGTTTTCTTGTATTCGCCTTATGATATTAATTACATTTCGATCTTGTTTTTGTGTAGCTTCTATCCAAGTAATCTGATCGTTCACTAGCACCTCTTCTATTTGAGTTTGTGGCGGATTTCTACTTAAAAAATCTACATGTTTTATATTACTGCCTTTTCTATACTCAATTTTGAAATTGAAGTCTTGTATATAGGACCACCATCTAGCCACTCGTGGTAATAAATCTCGTTTTCTTGATGTTAATTTTACAGCGTTACAGTCTGTTATCAGTTTGAACTCTTTTCCCAATAAATAAACTCGAAAGTGTTTTAATGCGTTTACTATAGCAATTGTTTCCAATTCATAGCTATGATATTTAGACTCTTCCAGTGAGGCTCGTTTGCTGTAGTAAGCCACCACACGAAGATCTTGATCGTGCCTTTGGAATAAAATTGCACCAAATCCAAGACTACTTGCATCAGTATGCAATTCTGTTTCTTTTTCTGGATCAAAAACTACTAATAAAGGCAGTGAAGAAAGCTTATTTATAATATATTGTCGAGCTTTTTCTCTTTCCTCCGACCAAATGAAGTTGGTATTTTTTCGCAAAAGATCAGTTATACAAGCAGTTTTTATTGCAAATTCTGGTATATATTTCCGAAAATAACTAGCTAGTCCCATTAATTGTCTCACTTGCTTTACATTTTGTGGTATTGGAGCATTCTTTAATGCTTCAATCTTAGTTTTTCCAGGTCGTATCCCTTCCTCAGAAATAATTCTTCCCAAATATTCAATTTCTTTTTGTAAAAACTTACATTTCTTTAAGTTTAAAGTAAATCCTGCCTCGTCTAGTGCTTTCAACACTACACTTAACCTTTCTAAACCTTCTTCCATACTACATGAGGGAACGATGACGTCATCAATGTAGACTAGAGCAATGTTATATCTTAACGCTCCCAGTGCAATATTTACGGCCCTTTGAAATGTACTAGGTCCGTTGCTAAGACCAAAGGGAACACGTAACCATTCGTAGTGGCCGTCAGGTGTAACAAAGGCTGTTTTCTCCACCGATGATACAGTCGTCTTACTCTCAGATATTTCCTGTTCAATTGGAATTCCATGAAAACCGGATGCCATGTCAAGTGTGCTAAAATAACGAGCTTTCCCTAATCTATCCAACTGATCGTCAATTAATGGCAATGGGTATCTATCTTTTATAGTTATTCTATTCAATGCCCGGTAATCAACACATAATCTGTCACTAGCGTCCTTTTTTCTCACCAATATCACTGGTGACGCATAAGGTGACGTCGACTCCCTAATAATTTTATTATTTAAAAGTTCCGTCACAATCGTCCTCACTTTGTCCCGCTCGGAGGCCGACATTCTGTAAGGGTGATAAACAACGGGTTCGTTTGTCGTAGTCCGGATAGTCATAACGGCAGTCTTGATTTCACGAATGTTATTGTTAACTGCGATAAGACCCGAATGTTTATTTAACAGTTCCCGCATCTGAGCTTGGACCTGACTTGGAATTTTTAACAAAGCATTTACTATAACTTCGTCTATAGTATAAACAATCTCATATGGAACTTGATTTTGCCTTCTTATAATCGTACCGCTCGTGGAAGTTATAAACATAATATTGTTTGTGCTTATTGCATCTCTGCCCAAAATAGCATCATAACGTATTTCTTTGTCTTGCACTATATGAAAAGTTGTCTCTATTGTTATGTTTTCTAATTGGATTATAACATTTATCTTTTCATTACAAAATATTATTTCATTTGAAAGTCCACATATTTGTAGAAATGAAGGTTGACGATGAGCACCTATGCACCGTGCCAACTTATCTTTCATTAATGAACATGATGCTCCGCTATCAATTAAAATATGTACAATTCTTCCATTTATAATAACAGGTGTTGTACATACCTTGCCACTGCTGTTTACTTGTTTGGGGCGGTTTTCTCGATCGACTCTTTGTTTGGTCCAACAGAACGCTCAATGTATCCGCACTGCTGGCGATGGATTTGGCGTGAGGATCAGTGATCCCTCCAGTTATTAATTCAATGATTTCGCTTTCGCGAAATTGCAATCTAAGTTTTTTTTTAATATTCTATTCTTTTTTTGCGGCATAAATTGATACCGATGAAAATTGGTCGCTCGTCATATTTGCCGCTATTTTAAAATCACGACACAAATCGCGACATTTTGGGAATGTAATTTGTATTTCTTCTTTTAAGGCTGGCCACGTTCTTTGTACTGGTGTCCACTCTTTATACAACTCCAGTGCCGGCCCAGCCAAAAATGGCACACATCTTGCGATGATTTCCACATCATCCCATTTGTTTTTGGAAGATAAAAAATCAACTTCTGCAATCCACTCACTAGCTTCAATTGCACCAACACTAGGGTCAAATGTAGGCAATGCAATAGCCTTACTAGTACTCGTCTCTACACTAAAGTTATCACTATTATTGTACATATTCACAGTTTGTTCCACACTATCACTATTTATTGGTCTCTTATTACTACGTTTATTGTTTATTTTATTTTTATTGTTCATCGTGGGCAGTAGGTTAGGTATATATAAAAAAAAATACGCGACGAATCCCACTTCTGATGACAGAAGGGGAGTTTAAATAAAAAGATGTGTTCAGTACGGATCTCTATAATGAACTAACTTACTTAACAAAATCTGTCTTACACTAACTTACACCTAGCGTTTGTTTATATTATAATCTATTTATAGAATTAGGGCTCTCAAAAACTTAAAAATCGAAGTAGGGCTGTCACGTGCATTGTAATAAGGTATGTTTTTACTAGTTCATTGTTGAGTTTGCGACCTTTTGTGTTACAGAATATGTGAAGGTGCCATTTTTTATGCAATATTTGTTAGGAGTTAGGCTTCCTTAGATCTTAGTTCGTTGGGTAAACAGGCAACGGCAATGGCCGGAAAAATTAAATAATATGATGTCGGGAAAAAAGTGAAGGTCGAAAAGTATTTGTCTAGTGATCACTAGTTAACAAAACGGGTGCAAGCGAGTTTTTACTTTATTCACAATGACGGATTTTAATGAAACAGCAAAGTTAGTGAACGAAAATATGGGAAAAAACAACCAAATTTCTAACATCAATCAGGTAGAAAATCACCTGCACCTGTTTTTTTAACTACAGATCACTAGACAATGTTTTACTACCTTTACCTACTTCTTTTCCCAACATTAATTTTGTTTTTCGAAATTCACATACAGCTTGACCCTATAGAGTTGACTATATTTTGTACTGAAAAAATGTTGTTCCATTTTATTTCCTCTTTATCGTCTAGCTGTACATAGTATTTTTATTAAAATTGGAAAAAAAAATATATGTACTTGATTGAACTCAGTAGAATAGGTGAATTAATTTTATTCTACTAAGGTCAACGTTTTCCTTCAGTATAATTCACCCATTTGCAGGAGAATTAAGTGAACTGTGTGTACAAAAAGTTATATTAATCAAATTGTACGCAACGCAAACCAAAAAATCATCTTTAAAAAACTGTAATTTTATCGTGTTTCGAGCAACATGTTATGCCTATTCTTGCATTTTGGGTTAAAGAAGTATGAAATAGTGTGAATATAAAGCAGGATACCACAGTACACCACATGCTCAAGTAGTACGTAAATCGTAATAAAAGGCACGATCTGGCAACATTACCACTTGATAAATACTGAGCGTCTAGCCATGCATGTTTTATCTATTGATGGAATGTGATTCATCAGTACTTATCACACAGTTGTAATGAATCTCCGTTATTTCTTACTTCCTGCGTCATTGTCGTCACTCGAAGTTTTAAAAAAATCCAATGCATCACAAGGAATAAATCAAAAATATGCAAATTAATACAATTTATTATTGTACTCTAATGTAAATGATGGCATATTTTTTTTATTCCTTGTGATGCATTGGATTTAAAAAAAAATTCGAGTGCCGACAACAAGCCGACAATGACGCAGGAACTAAGAAATAACGGAGATTCACCCGACCACAGTGTTTACCATGCGTGTAGTCGTCGCCATCTAGTTAGATTTTATTATTTTCTCTATGGTTGAGAAAATGTACTCTATTGTGATCGATGACTCCGCGATTAGCCTGCTGGAATGCACCCAATGACAGAAGCACAGATTAGTTGGTTACCTATTAAGGTAAGGTCTAAACAAATTATCGGACGCAGCTTATGGACGCGGCTTACTGCCGCGCTGATAAGTGTGCACACTCTAATAACATCCTACGTGCCAGATAGCTGTCGGACGTCCGATGACGTCATATTAGTCTATGGTTACGTCCGCGACCTACTACATCCGATAGTTTGCACACCTCAGATCAGCCGCGGCAGTAAGCCGCGTCCGATAATTTGTTTGGACCCAGGGAAGACACTGGGCGCATTCTGCCAGACAAATCTTTGAGTCATCGATCGCCATAGAGTAAATTTTAACCATGGAAAGTAAAATAATGAACATTCTACCGAGTCTCATCTTTCGTTGACTCGGTTGGAAATTGAATTTTATGGCACTAGAAAGAATTTAAAGTTCTTGGCACGGCTTTAACTAAATCAGCTGTTTTCCAGTAATCATTATAGTAAATCATTTTACCCGACTACGACGAAGCAAAAAGGAGGGTTATTATTTTGACCAGTTTGTTAATCTGTTCCGTTATAACTTCTAAACTACTTATCATAATTTGACAAATGTGTAAGCGTCTTAGTCGCGCGTTCTACGACTGTAGAACGCACATGCCTTTTTTTTGATTTTGTACGCGACTTTAAGTGCCCTCACGATCACACTCACAGTATTCCTCTAGCATTAACTAATAAACATGATAAGTGTCCTTGTGGTAGCAGACGCAGCCACGTGTGAGAGAAATTTCCCGCCAAAAGTGAATTTCTACTACTGTAGAGCACGCGACCACTCGCGTTACATTTTTCGCGTGAGTTTTCGCCGACGTTTGTTTCTTGTAAAGTATATTTGCTGTCTTTTTTATGTTGCTATGAGATGTATTATTAAGTTTAAGGTTATTAGTAACCAGAGTGACTATTTTTTTTAATAATAGACTCACGGAGCGCGAAAGCTAGAATTTCAAGATGGTTGGAAATTACTGTCTTTCTGCCTGTACGTACCATCGTAGTACCTTTTTTATAGTAGGGGGAATCCGATTACGCATCCTGGAGGTGTGTGGGACCCGCCAGAGCACTACCAACTAAATCCCCTTCTACATCCCGCACTTACACGCAGGACCTACGGGACCGTGGTGACACGCACCATGTGATCCTGGTGAAGCTGCCTCATCAAGCCCGGCACATCATCGTAGTGCTTAAATTAATGTCTATGTCCCGACTATACGCAAAATGCTGATTTAGAGGTAGAAAATATGATTGAATAAATAATATGAACATTCAACTGTTAAAAATCTAATTTTTTCATTTTTTTTATATTTACAAGAAGTCTTATTTTAACTTACTATTATTAAAAAAAAAAATTTTTTTTATATAAATTACTTTCTTAATGAAACCCTTTTGAATATAACATACCATTTGTATTTGGATTTATAAAATTTCCCTTATAAACCCTGAGGTTAAAATGTTCTACATACGTAGAGCGCGCGCGCACTAACGCCCCAAACAGAGGCGCGCCTACTGGAGTGTTAATCATCCACTGGTTATAAAGGCCACATATACAGTCGACGATTATGGAGGTATCACCTACAAACAAATAGCACTGTCTTACATAAGTGCTGCGCGTAGGTAACTAGGTAGGTCATTTATATAGATTAAGAATAGTAAAGGTCCCAATATCGATCCTTGGGGCACGCCCATGCTAATGGGGACTCAACATAAGTCCCCATTAGCATTCTACTTGAGTCACAAAAAAAATACAATTACATCTTGCTAAGCCTCCCAATCGTCAAAGATGTGCTTCAAAAGCGCAATTCCAGCAGTAGTGCTCATGGGCGTAGTGATAGCGAGGAACGCCCATGAGAAGAGCGGTCGTTCGCTGGCAAACTGTAATTCTGACGAGCTTCATAGCTTCTTATAAGACCTAAGAAACTATAATACATAATAATAATAATAACTCTTTATTCATGCCAAAATTACTTACATAGTCACATCAAGCTTACTAACAGGCTTGGAGGCTGGCTTGTGAAATCCAACAAAAAAAACGATCAAAACAATATAATTTAAGATTTTCTGTGTCTGCCCCCTCTCATATACAATCCTGGCTACGCCCTTGGTAGTGCTTTAAACCAAACTGATATTTATGTAGGCTTTGATTATTTATGACTATATAAATAGTCAAAGTATGTAGGTATAGTGCGAATCACGAAAGATGACCACAAATGGCGCCCATCTTCGCATCATAACTCTTGAAGAAAAGATACTTAGGCGTGAAATACACAGAAGCGACGCGGCACGGATACGGCGGCGATACGGTGCAGATGTGAGACTTTCGGATGCTTTCGGCCAATCAAATACACGTAGGTATCGCCGCCCGCCGTCGCCGCCGTATCTGCGCCTTATCTCCGCCGCATCGCTTCTATGTATTTCACGCCATAAGTGAAAACATCAACTCTCACTAGGCCCTCAGGATACCTCTACCTACCAAGTTTCAAGTGTATAATCCTAATACTTTCGGAATAAAGTGTCTGTGACATACGGACGGACAGACACAGACATGACGAATCTATAAGGGTTCCGTTTTTTGCAATTTATGCTACGGAACCTTAAAAAACAGCTGTTTCAAATAAAAATTAATAACTTAAATATCAAATCGCATGAAACGTTGATTTCTTTTAAGCGATTTCAGAATTGTTCCCATAGTAAATGAAAGGTGTTCAATTTGATGGTCCTTTCTAACTAGGGTTGCCAACTTTTTTGCATCAAATATAGTATTTTCAAGATTATTAGTTAGTTTTAAACTTTTAGATTTTTGCATTCACAATGCTATTTTTATATTAAGATGAATAATAATGAAAAAATATTAGAAAAAATCGACTCACCCGTAGCAACTCCGTCTGAGTTGCTACGGGTGAGTCGATTTTTTCTAATATTTTTTCATTATTATTCATCTTATTATTAGTTAGTGTAAAAATATAGTAGATGGCGCAAATGTCCAAAAAATATAGTAGGTTGCCGTTTTGTAAAGAGAATTTAAAAAAAAGTTTAATTTTATAATTTGTTCAACAACCATAAACAGAAATGTTTTGTTTAATCACAAAAATTATTATGCAATGTAATATTTTTTTTTGCTTTTGGCTATACAGGGTAATTTTGCGACCCTTTACAAAATCAAATAATAGTTCAAGGAAGTAATAAAAAAAAATAGGTGAGATAATTATAAATTATTTCTTTTTAAATTCACAGTTTTCAACCACTTTTTATATCCTAAAAATCTAGGCGCGCACGCTCACCGTCACGCACGGGACGCGAGCGGGGGAAGGCGAGTGGCGAGAGGGAGGCTCGCGGGGGTCGACCGTGCGACGCGCAAACGCTGACAACAATTTCAATTTGTGTAGGGAAAAGTTTGGGGTAAAAATGTAAAAAAAATATTTTTGTTTTACTTCATAAATTGATTGTACTGCTGTTATAGAATGACCTGACAAAGTTTGAAAAGGGGTCCAAAAATGACCCTGTATTTTCACTTGAAAAAATATAGTAGTTTTGCCTCAAGGGTTGGCCACCTTATTTCTAAAATATTCGTCATTAGGGGTTTTTTGTATAACGTTGCATAATTTCAAATATACAGGGTGAAATTTTAATCATTTAGTTCCCGCCGTGGGGTGGTTCCACTCATGATTACAAGCAACTTTTACGATGGGGCCAACTCTCCTACTCGCAAAAAAAAATCAGCTGTTCCATACATTAAGGTCGAGTAGGTACTGCACTTTTGTATGGAACAGCTGATTTTTTTTTGCGAGCAGGAGAGTTGGCCCCATAGTAAAAATTGCTTGTAATCATGAGTGGAACCACCCCACGGCGGGAACCAAATGATTAAAATTTCAGCGTGTATTACTTAGTGGAGGTAAAATAGACTTAATGTTATATTTTAAAAATTATTGTGTTCCGGTTGTACTCTGACCGAGTGTTACTCTGACCGTGTCAACGCGGCATTAATCAAATCAGTCGATTTTACTCTTTGTCCAGTCGCATCCCTACAAGCGTGCCTGCTGGTCGTGTCATGTCCTAATTACTTAATGAATCTACGGATAATCTTTTCGTGAGATATTTCTTATTTGTAATTATACACAGTAAAACCGGTAAACATTTTTGATCAGGAGGGACGTACTGTGACGTGTGAAGCGACACAGCTAGAACGGCAAAAATATCCGTAGCCGTAGCGGCCGTAGCAAAGTGTCGTATCGTAGCAACATGAACCAGTCGATTTTACTCTTGGCCTACTCGTAAATACAAAATACAATCGCAAAGTTGCCAAGCGACTAAGGACAATAATGGAGATTAGACGTCGTATTATTATTAAAGCATCATGCAGCAATAAAAGACCCAATCTTAATATATAAAATCGTAAACTGAATGACTGACTGACTGACTGACTGACTGACTGATCTATCAACGCACAGCCCAAACCGCTGGACCTAGAGACTTGAAATTTTGCACACAGATACTTTATATAGTGTAGGCATCCACTAAGGAAGGATTTTTAAAAATTCCATCCCTAAGGGGATGAAATAAGGGATGAAAGTTTGTATGAAAGTCCCTCAGTTTTGAAGCTAGAATCTTCAAATTTTGTGTTTAGGCTGACGATTGAAAATTAATAAATACGGGTCTCAGCGTTTTTCAAAATTCTACCCCCGAAGGGGTGAAAAGGGGGATGAAGTTGTGTATTGAAGAAAATCCTTCATTTTCGAAGTAAAAATCGCTAAATTTATAGTTTAGGCTTATGGATAGAAATCTAAAGCAACGTAGGTATATTGTTTTTGTTAGGATTTCAACTCCAAAGGGGATGAAATGGAGGTGAAAAGGGTTAAAAAAACCTAAAAATAGATATGGATGTCGTTATCGGGGTTTTGTGGGATGACGATTGCAAAAATGACATTTATTTTGAAGTCCAACCACGGTGGTCATGATTTAACCCCTAAAGGCGTGAAAATGGGGTCCAAATTTTGTATGGAAAAATAATATAAAATAGACATTACAACTTTAAACTTCGTAGGAGCACATCTAAAAATAAATAGGCAAATATATATTTTGTTATTTTGAAAATCAACCCCTTAGGGGGTAAATGGGGTGAGTAAACATAAAAATCGATATAGATGTCGTTATTGGGGTTTTCTGGGATGACGATTGCAAAAATGATATTTATTTTGAAGTCCAACACGGTAGACATGATTTAACCCCTAAAAGGGTGAAAATGGGGACCAAATTTTGTATGGAAAAATAATATAAAATAGACATTACAACTTTAAACTTCGTAGGAGCACATTTAAAAATAAATAGGCAAATATATATTTTGTTATTTTGAAAATCAACCCCTTAGGGGGTAAATGGGGTGAGTAAACAAAAAAATTGATATAGATGTCGTTATTGGGGTTTTCTGGGATGACGATTGCAAAAATGATATTTATTTTGAAGTCCAACACGGTGGACATGATTTAACCCCTAAAGGCGTGAAAATGGGGTCCAAATTTTGTATGGAAAAATAATATAAAATAGACATTACAACTTTAAACTTCGTAGGAGCACATCTAAAAATAAATAGGCAAATATATATTTTGTTTTTTTGAAAATCAACCCGTTAGGGGGTAAATGGGGTGAGTAAACATAAAAATCGATATAGATGTCGTTATTGGGGTTTTCTGAGATGACGATTGCAAAAATGATATTTATTTTGAAGTCCAACACGGTGGACATGATTTAACCCCTAAAGGGGTGAAAAAGGGGTCCAAATTTTGTATGGAAAAATAATATAAAATAGACATTACAACTTTAAACTTCGTAGGAGCACATCTAAAAATAAATAGGCAAATATATATTTTGTTATTTTGAAAATCAACCCCTTAGGGGGTAAATGGGGTGAGTAAACATAAAAATCGATATAGATATCGTTATTGGGGTTTTCTGGGATGACGATTGCAAAAATGACATTTATTTTGAAGTCCAACACGGTGGACATGACACTTAGGGACCTGGACCTGGACATGCACATCCAGGGAACGGGAACGGGAACGGGAACGGGAACCGGAACGGGCACGGGCACGGGAACGGGAACGGAACGGAACGGAACGGAACGGAACGGAACGGAACGGAACGGAACGGAACGGAACGGAACGGAACGGAACGGAACGGAACGGAACGGAACGGAACGGAACGGAACGGAACGGAACGGAACGGAACGGAACGGAACGGAACGGAACGGAACGGACCGAACCGGAACGGAATGGAACGGAACGCAGCAGAGCGGAACGGACCGGACCAGAACGGAACGGAACGGAACAGAACGGAACGGAACGGAACGGGAACGGAATGGGAACGAGAACGGGAACGATACGGTAACGGGAACGGGAACGGGAACGGGAACGGGAACGGGAACGGGAACGGGAACGGGAACGGGAACGGGAACGGGAACGGGAACGGGAACGGGAACGGGAACGGGAACGGGAACGGGAACGGGAACGGGAACGGGAACGGGAACGGGAACGGGAACGGGAACGGGAACGGGAACGGGAACGGGAACGGGAACGGGAACGGGAACGGGAACGGGAACGGGAACGGGAACGGGAACGGGAACGGGAACGGGAACGGGAACGGGAACGGGAACGAAACTGAAATGAAACGGGAACGGAACGGGAATAGAACAGGATGGGAACGGGAACGGGAACAAGAACCGGACGGGAACGGAACGGGAATAAGAAGGGGTACGTAAGGCGTACGGGAAGTTTACGGGACGGGAACGCAGCGGGAATGGGAACGGGAAAGAAACGTGAACGAAACGGGAACGGAACGGGAATATAACGGGACGGGAACGGGAACGAGAACAGGAGGGGAACGGGACAGGAACGGAATGGGAACGGGGAACGGGAGCGGGAGCGGGAACGGGAACTGGAAGCCTTGTGCGAGGCCCGCCACACGCGGCAAATGTCTTGCCTCGCGAGGCAGCGCGCTTGATGGGGACTCGCCTAATCGCGTAAAAATGGCTGGCCGGATCCTGGTTGAAGGTTCCTTAAAAGGATTGCGTCTAATATCCACGCGGACGAAGTCGCGGGCAGAAGCTAGTTGATTATAAATTTACCGTTTGATATTTCTAAGGTTTTCATTACAATTTGCCGGTCACGCTCTTTTCGTACATAGTGTACACGCGTGCGTGCCGGTCGTGTCCTATTACTTAATGAATCTACGTGTAACCTTTTCGTAAGATATTTCTTATTTGCAATTATATAGAGTAAAAGTGGTACACGTGCAAGATTGGGATGGACGTGTGTAGCGATACAGTTATAACGGCAAAAATATTCGTAGCCGTAGTGGCCGTAGCGGAGTGACGTAGACAAAAACCAGTCGATTTTACTCGTTGACCATGACCAGTCGTAATCCCTACCCTACACGTATGCCTGCCGGTCGTGTCCAATAGGACTAGAACTAATAAGTTAGTTTATTTACTTACGTGTACCTAACCTTTTTGTAAGATATTTCTCAATCGCATCGCAAATATACTGAGTACCGCCAAAGGTGGCCGTAGCGGAGTGTCGTAGCACTCGTAGCACATATCAGTGACGTCACAGTTCCGGCACAGTACCGCATATGGGTTTGTAAATGAAACAAAATGCCATTTTCAACTATATTTTATTATAAAATGACAAAGAATAAATCTAGAGTTCAATAGGGTAGTCACTTAGATGGTAGGTAATATTGTATAATATTCATAATCCATACAACTGTTTATGGGAGAAGAGTGTGCCACCAGTCCATCTCGGACCAATCACAAAATTAATAAAAATTCACAATCTTCAAAATACACTTTTTTGAATATTACTTATATGCTTGTTAAAGCTTTATAATTTATTCTTTATTAAGTAAGTATGTAGATGATTTTCTATTAGAGTAAGATTTAAATCGAAAGGAAATTATCAAGATCCCTGTTATTTTGTCCCAATGATTGGTCTTTGGCATATTGAATCATTACGCTTAAAATATTGACGTGTTTAGCAAATTCACGCTAGATAGATAGGTACAGTCAGCAATGAAAGTCGCTTAACACGTATTTTGTCATTACAACTATTTTGATTAATGTTTTAAACTGTGAGATATTTATAAAGCAATTTTTATGACATATCAAAAAAATTGCTTTGACAAAGTAATAAAGTGTTAAAGCTACTTTTGTTGCTGACTGTACTAAAAGAAAAGTAGATGTGCTTTTATAAGAAATAAAATTTAAGATATTTTGTCGTTATTCAAACGATCCTTTTTAAACTATTTAACTATTTTAACTTTACACACAACCCTTTAATTTGCACACCATTATTAAAATTTTAGTGAACAACTAAATAAATTATAGGCAGTTACTAAAGTCATAGAAACAAAGAAATTAGGGTAGTTATAGTAAACACTCCTAATGAAGATTATCCTCGTTAAGTAGGTAGGTATTAATTAACTATAGCGACTACTGAAATTAAGATAGGATATTTTAACTAGTAAATCTTAAATTAATGATTATGTTAATTTTTACTATAGATCCTATTAATTTAATTTGTAATTATTAACATATAGTTGTGTATATTATTTACACCCACAGATTTATTTAACACGAGAATAACTGCCAGTTTATAGGTGCTATAAGGGTTTCAGTTAATCACTTTACAAGTTTAATAATTCAGATTGTTATCCTAACATTCGATATCGAGTAGATATCATATCTAGATCGGCGACTGTACATTTTTTCACTCTATAATTGGCAGTTATATATTTTTTTGCTAGTTCAACATTTCAATACGGAATGTTTCAGTTCTTTTCACGCTGTAGGAATAAGGGACGTGGCACGGACATCACTGCCCTGGCATACATCTACAGGGCAGCATTAAAATTTATTCATATTTATACCCTGTGCTAGATATAATCCATTTGATAATATTATACAAAACATATCATGGCAATATTTTAGTCCCTTACTCCTTTTACAATTCAACTAAACAACAATTTTTTTGCCTATATCTCCACGCAAGTTTAGACTCGAAAGCAACGCAAAAGGGAAGTAGATATTCACAAGTTACTCAGAAGCTGTAGATATACAATTTAAATCATCAATAGCTGACTTTAGATATTTATCATTTGGATAGTTTAGATCTATAAGTACGAATATGTCTAGAATACCAATTGTGTACTAATGTACATCATTTCATTATATTGATCCCCATTAAAATTTATAAGTTTATTTACAAATAGTATAATATCTCTTCGAGTATTCAAATCAATACCATGGAATTAAAAATATATTTTGGAGGTGACTTCGAGTGTAAATCGAAAAAAGGAATCATACAAAATGTTTATACAACATTAAAGGTCCTTTAAAAATATATAATACAGTTGTCGTACTTTAGACAATTGGTATCGAGTTTGTTAGAAAACAAAAAAAAGGAGGGAAGAAAGGGGTGAAAAATAAAGAACAAAAAAAAATCAATTATAATAATAAGTTTAATCATGAAATTAAAAATAAGAATGAAATTAACACACAAAAGGCTTAATTTTACAATAAGAAAAAGAAATGACATCTTAAATTAAAGGATAAAAAGAAATGATTAACTTAAACAGTCGTCGCTGAAAACAACTAGAAATAAGAAGATTTAACATGAAATAACGGAAATCGGAGCAGAAAGTTAATAATAGGACACGCACGCCTTAGCCAAATCTAGTTATTGATATGTCGGCCTGTATTCATTTCAATTATGAAATACTAATTATCGAGTACAGCTAATATAAGAGATAGGTAGGTATTCAGCACAATAAAATAAGCATTAAGTATGATATGCGCAGATATGTTCGAGAAACGAAGGCAGACAGAAACATGGGAAACTAGGCTCGTGGTCAGGTGCGCAGGCGCACGACACTCTACAGCGATTGAATCAATGAAGACATCCGAAAACAACTTCCACATTTATTCAACGCATAACTTTAACCAACAAATTGAAACAATCTTCACTTACGATGAATAAAATTGCATATATTGCGCTTAATAAAACTCTCAAATATAATTTAACTGTAACATTTTCATCAACTTTTCAATAAATGTTAAGATTACCTCAATTACCATTTACCTAAAATAATGTGTATTGACTTTAAATTTGGCATCTCATCCTAAACACTGATCTATTTATTATTTTTCAATAATATTACCATTATTATCTAAATATTTAAAATACATCTCTAAACACATAAATTCCTATAATTATCTATAAGTCGTTACCAATGTTATTGAAAAACGTTAGGCCTGAAAACGCTACACACATTGTATTAATCGACAACTACCAATTGAGCACAAGCAACTGTTTTACTGTCTCGATCGACCTCTATACAAGAGCAAAATACAAAATAAAAATTTGCATGTGTGTAGCGTTCTACGTTACAGTGGATATGTAATCTCCTCTTTGTGATATCAATTTATTTAAATACGTAATAGTAAATATTTAAAATTACAAATTGCGATACCTCCGATCTTCAAGCAGACCACCACCATTCTCATATCATTTTTTTCTTTGACATTATTTCAAAACTCTGACGCAGAATCCTGCGCATTATTAGAAAAACATTTTCAAAAACGTGCAAAATATCACCACACCCTGGTCACCTAACATTATCTAAACCAAATAACTACTTTTATGTTCTTACCGTAGGTAGGTACTGATTAATACGATTTGTATGATATTTTTTTCTATTAAACCTTACATTTAAAATGATCATCTATTTTTTTATTTTCATCTTACTAAGCTCTAGTTTTTTTTCCTTACGATTTACGGTACGTGATGTATATTATACATTTTATAATAGTGTAAATATGTGATTTATGATTTTAAATTGATATTTTTAAATAAGCAAAAGGCCGTTACGTCCGACCATTGATATATTTTTGTGATATGGTAGTGTCAAAATTAATAGCTGAAAATCCGAGCCTCCGTGGTCAGGCGTTATGCCCGTGTACCACTTCATGCGTTACACAAGTACCTATATACTCGTGTTCCTTATCGTCTACACTTTGATTCGCTCGCGATCTACTGATACTGATAGACTTATAATGGGGAATAAAACGGACAATACTCGCCGCCAGAGGCGCTGCTAATGTCGGACCCATAACAATCGACGGCATCTATCGAAGGCTATACAAAAATATGTTTCCGTTTACGTTTATATTAATCGTTTTTATCGTAGAATGCCGCGACAATTGGGTGTGATAATAAAAATGGTAATCACCATTTTCCTAAAAATGATAGACTGAGACCCCGGGATTTCAACTCGTCTTTTAACTGCTTCACAGTCGAATTTACTATACATATTTTACTCGCAAAATGAGGAACAACCACAATCTCGCCAAATTTCGTAAGAAAATAACCATCGAAGGGACAGACTCAAAAGTGACAGACATTTTAACAAAATATCGCAAGTAAAAGCCACCTAACGGACCTCCTGTTTCTAATGGGTCTGACGAATGCAACGCCATCTGTAAAAAGCTTTGCGTTTTGTTCCCCATTGATTCGCCGACAGTGGCCGTCCACCGTGCGACACACATTATGTGTGATGGGTCATCTTGTCATATCCAGATATTTGATCAACTTGTGCTTTGCCTAATCATTTCATAGTAAACTGGACGAGTGACTGAACACTTAAAACTGGTCCTAACAGTCAGAGCAAGATTGCTATCTGGGCGATCAATCTTTGACCAAATTCTTTATAATACATTTTTTCACTTTTTACAAAAGCTTTTCTTACCAGAGTTTAGATAATAAGACATTTTTCTCATAAAGTTAAATCACTTAATCCGACAAACTTAATCTCTTTTGCATTGGACTAGACGCATTTTAATTAATTTAAGAAGGCAAAGTTTTGTGAAAACCAATCGAGAGCTTAGCGAAGCCCGAGGAGTGAAGGGCTCAAGCGTTAGTTGGAGCGAGTCTTTATGTACAAAATGAAATGTCTAGGGAGAATTTATTTAACTAAAATACTGTTTACAACGAAGTTTTTGTGACCTAGTTTAAAAAATGTCGATTATATACGTCATAGAGCAAAAATCAGATCTCGCTAATACTTTAGTGGCCGCTGCCTAGAGGGCGCAGTGTGGCGCTACCCTTACAATACAATGAAAATTATTCTAAAAAATACGTCATCGAGATACCGCCCACACCGTGCGGCCTGAAGATACCCTCACAGAAAAATAAATAATTAAATCTACCTTCGACTGCTTAGTGAAACGTAAGCACGAGCATTTATATGTTGTAGCTACCATTAATATAAATTAACATCGAAATAAATGCATCATGTCACTATTATGTCGCTGAACATAACTCGATATAGTGATATAATAATCTAGAAGCTTAGCTTAGAGTTCTGATTACACTAACTAATCGTCACGGTCATCGAACTAAGAACAGAACTTACGGAACATTCTCCTAACGAAACGAGTTGGAAGCCGGAAGATTGTATGACGGCGCCAGAGCGACACTACTCTAAAATATATTATTATTAAAATATGTCTAAAACTAATATTGCACACACATACACATTCCTAACATAACATTCCATCAATAAAAAAAAGGAAAAATGTGTATGCGTACAAAACTATATTAATACTTATAAAGAAATGCAATAATAGTAAATTGTGCATATTATAATATTATAGATAGAGCATAAAATATATTTATAAAATATAATTTTAGGATAATAACTGCAAATTATGTGACAAATTAATATTTTCAACAATGTGCTCAAGTGAATGAATACAATTTAAATAGTCTGTCAATAACCACAAAACAACCGATGCAATGTTAAACATTGCAATTAAATATTACACAAACTGCCAAATTTCAAATAAATCTAGCGCAATCTAATTGCCCAATTATACTCTTCCGATAATTCGATTTAAAATGAATTTAATTATAACATAGAAATCACTGGAAATAAATGTTTTCATTTTAATATAAAAATAAAATTCTAGAAATTGAAAAGTGGAATGAATATCACACAAAATAAAAATCCTCTCTCTTGACACTGGGAAGTTAAAATTCGAGTTTTAGTACGATGACGAAATAGTATCTTAGATTATGACGTACCATGGGCAACTGCGTTGCTTAACCACCCCTAAGGTTAAAATCGCTCGCACGCCGCGCCGTCACTACATACGTATAGTTCGTGCAGCGGCGATACGCACGGACACGAATTTTGTTGCTAACTGGTTAAGCAACGCCGTTGCCCAAAGTACAGTAACAGTAAACGTACGTATTTATTAAGAAAATAGAGTAGCACTTAATATCTAAAGTGATCCGAGTAAGCGTAATACAGATACATTTAACATTTTTCAGTCGAGTGAATTCTCGATTTTGGAGAGGTACGATGTGATTGACAGTCGATCGATTGTCGCGCTCTGAGACGTAAACACTTTATTGAGATATTTATTGATTTTACGGATTCTATAAAACTTACAAAATAATAAAAAAATCATTGCCTTCATTTAATAGTTATCAACTCATCGTTAAGAGTGTATCTTTATACACTTGCTCTTAAGCGAGCGCTCTTGAAAACAGGAAGATATCTTTCACATCACAAATTTTATAGTGAGAAATCAAAACCGTGTCTGGCTTGGTTATACAGTCTCATTATCTCATACCCTTCGTTTCTAAAAGCATTCTTCTGATGTTGAGTACTAAAAATAATTGCATTTAACAAGTTCTAATTCCAAATACAGTATAGCTCTTAGTCATGGACCAAGGATATAATATCCATCCATATCTTAGTACAACGTAACTGTTAAAAGGGTCAAGACTCTTGTAAAAGTGCATACAGCGCTATTACCTTAACTGAAGTCAATTTTGTTATGTCAGTCTATATGAAAGACCGAGACTATTTTAATGCTTCAGTTTTGTTAACGATGTTGGCTCCAATTTGAGAAGAACCTATTTTTACTTTTATTAATAAAGAAGGTTTTGTTTCATCTTTAATTATTTTTTTTTTCTTTTATTTTTAAAACTTTCAAAGAGGTTTTCTTTCGTCTTCAATTAAAATCTTTTTTTATTTTTTAAACGCGCAAGGAGGTTTTGTTTCGTCTTCAGAGGCGACCGATTGTGTGATATTCCGTGTGCCCGCTTAGATACTGGACTTGGAGAAGGAGACTCGCAGGTGGTTGGACTCCGACAGCTGGTAGTTGTGCATCTTGATGAGCGCCGCCACCGCGTCGTCGATCGACGGCAGCTGCACCAATGCCATCTTGCGGTCTTTTCTAGAATTTGAAAAGTGATGATTAGCTGGAGCTCAAATAATAAAGTCCATGGGACTTTCATGCCTGTAGCACACCTCCGCCGCAAAACAAAGCCAGCGAAACCACAGTTGTTCCGCCATGACTTATATTCTATCGACGACGATATTCAAAAACGGAAACAAATGGAGTCTCGATTTTGGGTTTCAGAAACAAGAACTGTGTAAAAAGCATTACCATTCAAACATCATTGAAACATGATTTTGACGTTAACATTACCAGACTTGAGCCCCTGGCTGTTTCGCATCTGTTTCGCTTGTACAACTGACAATTCATGGCAGAACCTACTACGGTTTCGCTGGTATTGTTTCGCGGCGAAGGTGTGCTACAGGCGTCATGGGCTAAGTCAAGAATGGGTGACCAAAAATTTACTATCTCGAGCTCCTCCATGTTTCGGGAGACGCCTGCAGCCGTTGGTTCTGGCAGCATTTGCAGTCATTAGCACCCACCAATCGGAATTTTGTTAGATACAGAACCTAGTAGAAGAAAGGTAAAAGACATGAAAATATACTCACGGGAAGAATTTGAACGCCTTGATTGTGAATCCCCGTTTGGTGAATGCGTCTTTGATGTCTTCTTCCGACACGGTTGCTCTGCAATATCAATATGAAGTCGTTTAACATTGATAATGATAAGCAATGGTTGCGGTGTTGACAAATTTTCAATTTTCTAATTCAATAACTATAGCAAAAATAGCAGTGATGGAAAATAATCATGAAAATGAATGCATTTTCATGATTATATTAGTAAAATGTTACTATCTATACAGGTTGTTTGTATCACCCTAGCTAAAACTTAAAGGGATGATTCTACCCTTAGAAATAAGCAACTTTCTTTATTGAGCCACTTGTCGCAAATGCATATTTGTTGAGATTTTGATTTTTCGTTGCAAAGCAAAGTACGCGTAACATAATATCGCGGGTAAACAGTTGTACATTGCGGGTTTATAATTTTTTTATATTTTAATTATTTTTCTGTAAATTCTATGTGAAATTAAGATTCTATGTGACTAAGACAGAAAAAAACACTAAATTTTTTATGAATTTTTCGACTGAAATTCTACTTCAGATAGAATCATGAGTCGACTATGCCCTGAAAGTTTTCGCTAGGGTGCTTGCTACTAACACCCTGTATATTCGCCTAAGAAAAATGACGCCCTTAAATAGTGAAGATGTGATAAAATTACTGCCTAACTACTATAAACCAAAGCAATTTAACTAATATTGCTTATATAAAACTTTACTTGTTGTAGGTAATAAAGACAAAAACCTGCACTCAGTTTTTGCGAGCACACAGGAAAGTTTCAAAAGTTTCTAGAGTAAGAACAGATTGTTATGGTACAGAACAGAATGCAGCAAATTAGATTATATAAATGTGGATATAACTTACGGAATGTTGGACAGATGTAGCGTGGCGCTCGGCGGGTAGATGTTCTGGTAGTTTTTACTGCCCGGCTTCTTGAATCGGTGCAGCGGGCTCTGGGAGTAATCCCTGGTGTTATCGGGGAAAATATTGTGATTAATGCCGTGCAATGGATTAACGCAGAGTTGGAAAAGTATGAAATATGACTTTTTAATAATTCAGCATCTTTTTAAAGCATTAGAGCTGGTCATAATAATACTTATTAATAACTAAATATTAAGACACGTATTTTTTTGGTTACTTTGATAAAATATAATACGGTTTCAGTACCAATACAGATCTTGTTACAAAGGTCATACCTAGAGATGGGCAAAAGTACCGGTTTAAATCCGACAACTGGATTTAAACCCAGTTAAATCCCATGGACCATTTTGTTGAACTAGATAAAATCTTTATAAATATGACATGTATAATTTTCCTTTGAATATTTTTTTGTATTGATTTAACAAGAAATTGTTTCCACACCAACATCACATTTTACATATCTTAACATACACATTTGATATACAACGTGTTACAAAATAACCCTATTGACCCTATAATATAACCCCTATATACCCCCTAACACGTTGTATAATGGGTTTTTACTGGGTTTAAACCCAGTAGTCGGGTTTGAACCGGGTCTTTTTCCCATCTCTAGTCGTACCTGGTGAGTCCAGCGTCCGGTTGTCCTTCCTTGGGCAGCTGCACTGTCTGGTGTTTGCTGAGCATCACGCGCATCGCCTTGCCGAATACGCGCAGCTTGTCCATGTGGGTCATTGCTGCAATTAAATTGCACTGTTTTTACTGGGCTCATAGTAGAGTGAGTTTGGCCTGAAGTCAAATTTGGCCGGTAATATAACAAGTATACTAAGCTAAGCACTAAAATATTTATGTCAAAACGCCGAATTCGTATGGTGTCTAGACTACCGAATCACGAAAATAAAACTAAAGGTTATTGCCAAAACATAACACCTTGCTAGGGTAACCAGCTAAATATTTATTTTATAGTAGAGACATTATATCTTCACTTCAATATTTTTTGTTTAATAAATTAATCGATAATTACAAAGTACAAATTCTTTCAAAATATATTGTAAAAATCTTTTTTTTTTTACATATAATAAGTAGGTAAAAAGGATCATAGTTACCTAGATGTGCCTGATGCGGCTCTGCCATTTGGATAAGGGCGGAGTCCTTCTTGTTGTATAGGATCTTCACCCGTTGGACATCCCCGTACACACCTACGTATGACACACGCTTTTAAAACTGAACGTAAAACATTTACTTCAATCGCTTTTTTTAAACAGGATAAATTTGCAATGAGGCTTTATTTTTTCTTTATATTTAAAAATTCTATCAACCTCATTCCAAATTATCAACTTTCTGTACTTTCAATTAAATTAAAATCAAAGTTAACACATCGAGGTTTTACCCAAAATGTTGTCTAATTAGATAATAATTTAAAGGTAAGTCTTAAAACTTATTTTGTCAATGCGTCTTGGCTAACAGTGTATAAACTAAGTAATAATGTTGTAAAATATATAATAATGACATGAAACGGGACAGTTGGAAAATTATAAAAGAAGAAAAAAAAAACCATTTCAAGCGCTATTTTGGTCACGTAAAGCTTTTCAAATGCCGTAGCGATAACAACAGGAACCAACGTTTGGGTTCCGCTGTATCAAGCAAATAACTACAGACTATTATTATTAATATCTGCTTCATAAGTTTTTAATAAGTATTGAGAAATACTACCGTTCATTGGCAGCGTTCTCATTGAATTCGATCTACATTAATATCTCTATGAAATATACGTAAATAAACCAAACAAACTGATTTAAATAGATGCAAATTATAAATCTGATAGTTTAGACAGACGGAAAATAAAATGATAATGAAACAAAGACAACACTGGGTAGACAAGAAACAATCTAACTTAGCTACGACTAAGACGTCTGAAACACAAATTGTCAAAGTTAATAAAGCGTATAGAGTCGATAGTGTTATCAAGCGAAGCTTCGACAAAACGGATGCGGTTATCAGTACAGAAGTCGAGAATGTTAGGTGACAATTTGTCTTCCAGGCGACAGGGCTCAGGAGCAATATTAATGTTTTAATATAAAATACGGAATGTATGTGCACACGTACCGAAAAGGGTAAAGAGAGCGTCAGGCGTGACCATCTAAAACAATAGGAGAGAGAAAGAGACAGTATTATAAATAGTCGTAAAAGATATTCGACATCATATCTATAAATAAATTAGCAACTTATTTTTAAGGAGTTTGAGTAGAATATATAAGTAGAATAGCCTGTAACGCGGCTCGTATTAGTGATTGCATTAGTTGTTTGCATAATCGCTGCATTGTGAACCCATTATTAAACCGAGCCTAGAGTACACGTTACTGGCTATTGTGTTAGCGTAATGAATAAATTTGACAATAAACATTTACTACTACGTCCAAATAATTCAGAAATTTTGCATCTAAAATTAAACGTTGTAACGTTTCGATGTTCTGCTCAAGTCAGATTTACATCGGGAGTTCTCATTTTATGAGATTTACCCTTTGTGATATCTGAAATGTAAGCGTACGATAATTTTAAAGCAACATCAGTGTATTCTTTTTTCTATGTAAGTATTTGTATATCATTGTGATAGTTGGGTACAATAATGAGGTTGTTATATTAAAATGGAGCTTGTTTGGTTGATACCACGTCAATACTAACCTCTTCGTTAAGATTTGAGACGAGGAGAACCGTGGCTAAGGGTAGTGGCGGTGCTGCGAGGGCCCTCAGGGCTGGCGAGGCGGGGGTCAGAGTGAGGGCTCCAAAAGCCGGTAGGCCTACGCCGCCAACGCCTACTCCGTATGGCGAGGTCAGCCCTGAACCGAGTCCCAAAAACTGAGGTGCTAGGACCCCGCCACCTGCATAAGAATTGAAATCTGGAATAAAATTTATAAACTACTTTAAAAGTCTGTTAATACAACAATATAGCATAAAATATTTGACAGTTAAATAAAGAACTTATTTACAAGAAATAAGTAAGTAATTAAGAAAATTTTACAAGGAAATCTTACGATATTGTGTCAGTTATACGTCCGTCGGTATGTGGGTATTAAACTTCTGACAATACAATCCTCTACGGTGCAATGCGGATTTATGAGAAGATATTAGTCACTGTGGGAATAGGTACTTAACTGAGTATAAATGAGAATAATAAACTAGAAAACGGAGCAACACAATGCATATTACAAATGTGACTACAAGAATGAAGAAATAAGATGACATTTTGATTACAAACAACAATAAACGTATTTAAGCATTAATGTGTCAAGGAAACATAATATTTGAAAGCCAGTACCTACTTAGTTTCTGGAAGTAAGTAGTCAATAAAAACAATACAGTTGGCAAAATTAACAATGGAAGAAAGTGTGTTGATATAAAATAATCTACTGAAGATCGCACAATTTTTGACAACTTATATGAAAAATAAAGATGCCGATAGCATAAAAAACTATAACTATTTAAGTTATTGCACTATCAATGTGCTTAAACAAAAAATGTCACAAAAACAGACATTTAACAAAATCGGTCCAATAATATTTTTCAACTCAAAATGCTGTTTTGTATTTGCTGCAGAAAATATAACGGGCGGTGATAAGGTTTAAACCAAACTATTTAAATAAGCTTTAGAAACATTTGAAGATCGCATTCCAGATGTGAGAGAAATCAGGAGCCCGGTGATGCATTAACTTAAAGAGTTTGCATTTTGGATGCATAGGTCGCTGCAATAGAAATCAGGTGGTGACAGGAGCAGTGAGAGAAGCTTCCAGGTGCTTGGAGTAGTAGAGGACTAACTCATCCTGGAGGCGAGGGCCAGGGCCACGCGTGCCCGCAGTGACATCAACTCACTGGTCAACAGTTGGTGCGCGTCGCCATCACCCGAGGGCAGCGTTGGGTTGGTGTAGTCCCGCGACTTGTCGTTATTGTATTTCACGTTGAGGCAGGTCATCTTTGAGTAGTCGATGCGCAGAGTACAGCACCCATTATAAATGTTCTGCCCGTCCAAAGCCTGTGAACAAAATATTTCTATCAATATCGAAACCATAATCAATATAGGTTAGGTACCTAAAATGAAATTTTATAACGCTAGACTTTCCGAACTTCTAACATTTAATAGCCTGTAAAATTGTTGTTCACCTTAGTCGCTTTACCGTTGAAAGTACATGGTGTGAAGGATAATAACCTTTCCATTGTAGCCGAGAAAAATTCGCATTATGGCCGTGTCAAAATCGTTAAGTCCTGGGCGCAACAGTTATTTGTTTGCGCACGTCGCCTGCGGGAAACTGATAACGCCGCATCGCGATAGAAAAGAGAATTAATTAAAATGCAACAGCACTCAACTCAACCCATTCCTTTAAGCTTCATGCTTTTAGTTCGTCGATATTTCTAAGGCGAATGATTTATGTACTTTTTTAATTTGTTTGTATTGTTTTTTCAGTTTGCAAAACTTGACTTGAGCTTGACCAGAAAAAAAGTGCTCTGGCAGAGTCACATTTGCTTGCACCAGTTTAACTTACAGGAAGAAATTAGTTTATTCATTTTGCCGTTTCCGTTAGACTCTGCTTCAATTTCCCATACAAATTGCTTACGGCAGTCGATATCGAGAATGGTTTTTGTAAACTCATTCATGGTAATGCTTTTATTGTTTTTTTGGTCAGACTTTATGTTAGATAGGTACCTCGGTATCATCATACCTTTAGCTTTAATTTTATTGAGAACCATCGCATTAATGGGACAAACGACAACCGGGTATTAACATCGTTGTTCTCGATTATTTCAAAGGGTTCAATATTCAAACCGTTCTTAGAAGCCATTTCATCAGAAATGTCAACTTCCGTCGCCCCCGGCCAGTCTCTTAAACCGAAATTATTAATCTAACTCATTAAGAACACTTTTCTTGAGTTAAAATAAATGACAGCGACTTTGAGTAAGTATTATTGACGACAATATTATTTTAGGTTAAGCGCAGACCTTTACTTATTTTATGTAATATCTGCTTTCAAAAATTGTCCTCTACAATTTTTCATTATTTAGGTAACCGTAATATAATTTTAGGGGAAAAATTTCATATCCGTTTATTAACTGGCGGCGCCTGTCAAACGAAATTATGAAAAATTAATGGGAGGCACAACTGAGGCACCATTAGGTTGCAAGGTGTTTATTTAATTTGTAGTGCCGCCTTTTTAAATTGTGATTTCAGCCTTATACGAAACGATGGAAATGATAAAAATCAAATTGCTTAGCCGTGTTAAAGGGGCTTGTGGCGCTGAATCTGGCGCACAGTATATGTATGTTTTTTTTAAAAAAAACTCATATATGTACTGTGGTAGCAATCTCAGAATAAAATAGGTGCAGATGCATGCAGACGAAAACAACTTATCAGAACGTGGTACAGTTTTGGATTCATACCTTACTCACCCAAAGTATTGGTAAATGTATATTTAGGTAATTTCCACAACGGGTCAGTGATTTGCCTCTCAGCTGATCTAAAGGTGAAAGCGCACTGCACCCGGAATTTTCAACATATTAGGCTACCTTACCATCTAACAATACTAAATTGCCGTTTTGATGTCAGACTTAGGCAAGATGGTGTTTGCTAGCCAGACGGGCTTGAAACAAGCCCTATCAACCGAGTACCTACAGATATAACGCCCCCTGGTATTCGTACCCGGGACCTCTGCGTCTTTTAAGTGGGCGAGACACTATACCACAGAGGCAGTAAAAAAAATTAGGAAAGCAATTGGTGCGCTTTCGGGTGCACCTTAAACTGCCTTAGCAAATAGCGCTTTGTTTGTAACAAATAAAAATATCAGAGACGCAACCAAGAAGCGAAAGTTCGATGTCGGTACGTGGGATATTGGCTGTAGATTTAATAAATTTCTGTTCTATATGCAAATGCGACCCCCTGATGTGTAGACGTGAATAGATTGGCTCGTTTAAAGCTCAACTTATATGGAAATGCGAAAGGCACGTAAGAAAGCGTGGAAGAAGAGCGTTTCGATACGTAATTAGTTTTGTAGACCCTCGCGGGCCGAATTCCACTTCGTCGATGAATGCCGAATGCAAGAGAAGCGTAACCTAACGAGTAATTAATTTACAATTCTAATGTGTATTTTCCTTGACGCATATATTGTAAGGTTGTTTTCTTTAATTCAAATGGGAGGATACTTGTGATTTGTTATTCCATTTCATTTTGTGTAACGGAGTTAATTATATTTGAATTTCCAATATTAATGAGTATTGAAATAATTCGTTATACAGGAATATTTTTATTTGGAAGTAATTAAATTTTAAGATGTGTCTCTCGATTAAAGTAGACGTTTTTACGAAAAAGGAAAGATAGAATAAAAAAAATAAGAGGGCAAAGAGGGATTTTGAATTGCAGATTAATTTCTTTACTTTTATAAGCTTTTTCGGAGGCACTCCTGAATTTAAGTCGGTCGTTATTTTAGAATGTTCTATTGTGGTAAATTTTTGAAATGGTACTATCTTTTCTTTTTCCAAATAAATGCCTTGTTCTTTTCGAATAAAAGAGGGTAAGTACGAAATATAGCTTAAGATTGGAGAACCACTTTGGAGATGAATAAATTATTATTAATTAATATCATGACGATTAAGCCTCTAATTCATTATTGAATTTCGGATTCGCATTAAGCAATAAGAAGCTACTTTTTACAGTGCGTGCTCCCAGTGTCAATATTACCGGCATTTTATATTAATCTTGGAAACGGTTATTTGCGCTCGAGGAGGGAGACGTAATTGAGGTAAAAAAATATTAGGAAGAGCGACAAGGTGATAAAATGACAAACGTCACGCCCGTTTTGATATTGGGATCTTTTACTGCGTAATAGGGGGAGCGAATTTGTTGATTCTCCCGAAAATGGGATTTCAGGAAACTTATTGAACTTTCGTTAAAATTGGACGGGTGATGTTTACAAAGCGTTTTGTAAGATTCGAGCGATCCCTTTTCGTGGAGGTTAAACATTTGTGTTGTAAGTGAACCGTCTGCGTGGAAGAGCTAACGGCCCGTCAAAGATCAGCAAAGAGTGAGCCGTCGGCGTGAGCGTAAGACGTAACAAGTGTCCTCCGTATCTCTTAATCACGTCGCCCGTAATTGTTTTATCTTTAGCTCGTTAGAACTCGTTTAAGCAAAGCCTTCTTAGTGAAGGATTAAGTGCGGTCCGCCTTAATCCACCCCCCGTTGCTAATTCTGGCGGTTTTTCCGTAGAGACCAGATAAACGTTTTTGTTGGGGTCCCGGTTCCCTGAGTTTAATATTTATAAGAGTGCAAGCTCTTAGTGCTTTGGTTGGAGGTGCAATGCAAGGTTCATTGCGATGGAATAAGCATAATTATAGTTTTTTCATACAGCCGATTTTTTTTTACTATAGCTGCACTTGCAGGCGTAGTTTCTTGGGAAGATTTTTACTATAGTGCTGATATTATACTTAAAGTGAAAGTTTAGATGTTTGTTACTAAATCACGCAAAAACGGCTGAACGGATTTTGATGAAATTTGGCACATAGATAGTTTATAGCCTAGATTAAAACATGGAATCCTTCTTAATCTGGTTAACGGTTCCGTAGTTAGGTATTTTTCAAATACCAACGCGGACGAAGCGGGGGGCGGGAGCTGGTTAGATACTAAGTGATTAAAAGCTACAGATTTCCCCAACTACAAACTACTTAAGAGATAAAAGGAATATGCAAAGAATCATGAATTTTCTTTTTTTCTAATTGATTGGCGTGCCATTGTTGCACGGCGGGGATAAAGTATTCGCTCGATTAGTCCCGGATAAAAGATCACTTAGCGAGCGAGCCGCTCCAATGCGCGTTGCACTCAAAACAAATAGCACTAAGAGAACAAGCTTTTAACAAACCATTAATAAAAAGTGCGACAAGCAAAATGTTTGGATACTGCTCGTTTTAATCAGCCCCCTTTTGATTGCACACCTGAAAAGCATTCAAAAATTTTCAATCGTCACGAAATGGGATTCCACTATGGTGGACTGCACTTTGATTAATATCTTTTTGGTTTCACGTGAAACACTGCGACTGTTGCTGTATGATATGATTTTATATTTTTTATAACGCATCAAAATGATTAGGCCATATTTAATAGGATACATTGTGGAGTTAAGGAAGCAGTCAAAGTTTCAACCCTTGATTGGGGTATATGTACACATTGGTTGACGCGTCACCGAGCAAACATCAGCCGCTCCATTAGACAATGTAATTAATACTTGGGTTACGGTAATTGCGGCCGAGGCCGAAAGCGACGCACCCATTGACGATCAAAAAACTCGCCCTTAGCACACCCCGATCACTAAATTGTACCTCTAGATTATGTTCGCAAACTTCATTAATGGCCACCGACTTTTGTTACCCCATTAGTTTTAACAATATATTGTTCCACATGGCTGAGTATACAAGTATATTCGTTTGAGCCATTGTAAATTGGGCACAGGTGAAAAGTAAAACTTGCTAGTTGTTAGCGGAGCCGTGATTGTAAGCAAACCAGCCGCAGAACAGCAACAAAACAAGTACTAAACAATGTTTGACACGTAACTAGGTGATGCGGAGTGCAGCTCAACGGTGTTGACACAGTGGGAATCCAAACAGGGGTGGGCGATGGGACGTGCAATTTTAAACGGGTCTTGGACCTCGCCTGCAGTTGCTTGGTTGTTTGCTGGACTGTTTGAAATTTCGATGAACTTTGGCAACGTTAGGCACTACAGCACTGCACGATCTGGCAACGACATAAAGCAAGCGTCAGGAACAAAAGTCGCCTATGCTAGAATAATGAATTATTAAGGTAATGTAAATACATCAATGTCCAAAAAAATAAATTATTACATAAATAATAAGTAAAACGACTAAAATGATTAATTAATGTCGTTACGTAAAACTCCCCCAAACCACCGAAGAAAACCTTTATTAGGTCGTAAAAATACTAATTTAAACTGTCTTAAAGTTTGCAGAGTTCAACCCTTCTCCATAAATTAATTTCGGAAAATTATATGACAAAGTGTCGCAAATTTATTTTGTCTGCGGGCGAAGTTTACGATTTTATGTGCAGAGATATATGTCCCTTTTATGATACGTAGCAGATGATAGCTCACGGCGAAAGAGATCACATTTTTGACGGTTACATTGTTTGAATATGTCGCGTTGTTGACACAAAGGCGACGACGGCTAGACGTTGCAAAGTGCAATTTTAAAATGTAAACAAAGCCCGCACCTTGGGTCCGTAAACGCTATCTCAGATTTCGCCTTATTGAACCTGGGAGACGGAGAATAATCTTGTATTTTTCTCCGTAAAACATCAGCGTTTCTGCGAGTGTAGCTCACTTTTATAAGGATTTATGTAAGCACGCTTGATTAAAGTAAGATAATTTGTAACACCGTCGGTGACACTGGGTTAGCTTCACAGTGCAACCTTATCTTAACCTTTAAATCTATCTAACGATCCAGTAGTCTTAAAATATTTTTAGTAAAATTTAGCACCTAGAATAAAATGCTACTTTTTGATATTACCTTGCTTGCTCAGCTTTTCCAAGCTATAATAGAAATGTAATGTGACATTGGCACAGGGACACCTTGGCGAATGCTAATAGGTATTGTCAGTGACAGTGACAAGCTGGTTTGGTTATGGATGGGCAGGCCGCTCGAAGGCGGGCGGGGCCGTGGATCCTGCTATCAATCATAACTTACTGATGGAGCACAGCCGCTGATTAACTGGTGACGATGTGCGACACGATCATAAAGGTTTTGGCTATTTCAATGAGGATATTTACCATCGCATCATTGACAATAAAATGAAAATTAACTTGTGCACTCAAAATATGCCAACTTGTATCGAAAATTATAATTTAAATCGCCCACCCCAGGGGTCCCGGGTTCGATTCCCAGGACCCCTCCTGGGTCATTTGTACTCGGTTTGGTGAGTGATAGGGCTTATTTCAAGTGCGCTTGCTAGCTATCACCATCTTACCTAAGTCTGACGACATAACAACAATAAAAAAAATATGTATTCCGGTAGTTAGAGGTAAGATAGCCAGTTCCTCAGTGAAGAGGATTCCGGGTGTAGTGCGCTTCCACCTTCGGCCTTATCATCACTTAACATCAGGTGAGGTGAAGACCAAAAATTATACCGTTGTGCGTAAAAAAATACTTATAAGTAGTGACAAAAATCTCAACCAAAGAACACCTTACTTTAACCGCCTCTGTGGTCTAGTGGTTCGCCCACCCGTGTAAGACGCAGAGGTCCCGGGTTCAATTCCCAGGGGGGGTACAATTTGTACTCGGTTTGGTTGGTGGTAGGGCTTATTTCAAGCCCGCTTACCCCGCTAGCTACCACCATCTTACCTAAGTCTGACGCCATAACAACAATTTAAAAATTGTTGTGTTCCGGCAGTTAGAGGTAAGATAGCCAGTACTCCGGGTGTAGTGCGATTCCACCTTCGGCCTAATCGTCATCTAACATTAGGTGAGATGAAGGCCAAGCACTATCCCGTTGTATATATAAAAAAAACTGAAAATCCCTTTCTAAAATTATGTGAAGGTGTTTATTATCCTATACTTACTAATATTATAAATGCGAAAGTCCGTTTGTTTGTTTGTTTGTTTGTTTGTTTGTTACGCCTTCACGTCCTAACTACTGAACCGATCGTTATGAAATTTTGCATACACGTTGTCAGGGGTACAGAGAAGGACATAGGGTACTTTTCATCCCGAAAAAAAGAATAGTTCCCGAGGGATAGCAAAAAACTTTTCCACGCAGACGAAGTCGCGGGCGGAAGCTAGTTTACCATAATATCGAGATGCATAATTTGTACAATTTTCTAATACTCAAATTGCAGTCAACCCAAATTTAAGTCTAGTTACCATTCAGTGTTAAAAAAATGTTTATAGAATAGACCAACAATTTAAATTTGGCGGTGTGTCACAAGCGACACGCCGCCGGGTAGTTCACAACAAAACGTGCATTTTCAAATCCGAAAGAGACTCATTATTATTTCAGCGGTACACGCCCGCTGACATTATGTTGTTTTGTTTACGCAGTGAATCCGGTATAAATGACAGACATGGATGATATTTTTTGCAACTTTATTAAAACAATAATTGACGAGTTTCGTCTGTCGAGTCTTGCAAAACATGGTGTTTGTAACAATTATTTCGGAAGTCTATTTTCTCAGTAGGTAGGTATTATGTTACATCGGAAAAAAATATATATTGATGACATTAGAAACTAGTTCAGAAATGTTAAAGAAGGATATTTTTTTTTTTAAAGTAGGGGGTTATTAAAGGTATTACAACATTTGCAACTAGCTCACCAGAATTTATGCAAGACGATTTTTAGAGTAGGAATTTTCCGAATGTTTTCTTTACATAGAACTTTAATAAATGGTGCTAATGATTTGATTTTTAACATATTACGTTGGTAATACATTCATCTGATGAATTCTCATATAAGTACCTATTTACGGACAGATGATCCGCATTCGCATCGGTCGCATTAGGTACGTTTCACAACTGCGCGCGTAAGCCGCCCGGTGAAAAGATTTGATGGCGGGGTTAGAGATTTATGTCAAGGATCATACAGCCGGGATCGGGGGATTTCAGACCTCCTAACATCCGACTGTGCCCTTTGTGGTTGGAGCACTATCCGGCTTCACTTCACTTTGTACCTCTTACTTCGCTGCCACTTACCTCGCGGGACGTTTTAATTCCATTTCGAGGAAAATCCGCGGTCAGTGGAACCCAAGGGTATGTGTATATAATATAGGGTGGAGACGCGGTATGCTATAAACCTATCTGTTGATTAATTTTGAAAATAAACAATAAAACCAAAAGGCAAACAACTGCCATAAATCTGTTGTTTGTGTAATTTGCTTCAGATGGTATTTTCTTACTATAAAAACTTGCATTACTAATACAAACTTAATAATTCTGTACTTTACGAGTGACAGATTTAACTAAAAACGAATCAAAAAGTTAGAGACTCGAAATAACAAATTAATTTAACAAAACTCAATTGAGCAGCGTCGAAATTCAACATCAGCTCCATTTTATAGCGCACGACAAAATAAACAAGAGAAAATCATAAAAATGTTGAACTGACACAGTGCGCTTGTTAACTCAGCGGAGCCAGCATTAACGAGTGGCGGACTTATTACAGAACCGAACTAATGCAGCGTTATTACTGTACTGCATCGATAGAAGATCTGTCGGGCGTCTTTATCACTCTGTAAACACTCCGCTATTAGCTGTAAACAGTTGGTGTTGGTGCTTACGAGATGTCGCACTTATGATTTCTTATGAGACTTTCATTAGTAATGCGGCGCTATATCAGTAAAGCGAGATGGCAATGAGAAAACATCGCGCGCCGGAGCGACATCAATTTGGCAGATTAGGCGAAAAAATCAGGAAATCAATTCGTTGTAAATAACGATAGCGATTAAATGAAATACTTCTACTCTACACGATTGTGAATATTAATGATACAAATTAAAGCAATTTTGGCTTGAATATCTAATGTTGTTTCTAATTAATCTTAAACTTTAGACTTTTTATAAGGTATTTGTAAATTAAAATGTATCGAGCCAAAATCATTATATCGTGTTTCTAGTTACGTCTGTATAAATATGTAAAGAAAAATACATCTTAATTTCACATCTGTAGGATCTTTCAGTGACCTGACATTAGGTACACTTCATCAAAAAGATGATAATTTCCTTTAAAGATCACATCCAATGATGTTCCATAGTAAAAAATTTTTCTAGTTCAGCAATACTGACGTTGACTGTACAGAACCGAACTAATGCAAAGTTACAACTGCATCAATAGATCTGTCCCGCCTGATTTCCTCAATTAGCTGAAAACAGGGGTTGGTGCTTACGACATGTCGCACTAGTGATTGCTTATGAAACCTAGCCTTAATTCAGGAAGCATTATCTGTCTATTAAGGGTATATTATTGTCTAGTAAGGGTAAAGGTTGGAACTAGGTGGCGCAGTGGTATAGCGCCTGGCCCAGTGATTGCGGAGGTTAAGCAACTTTCGCAAGGGTCGGTCATGGGATGGATGACCAAAAATTTATTTTCTCGAGCTCCTGCCTGTGCTTCGGAAGGCACGTTAATAAGCCGTTGGTCCAGGCTGCATTTGCAGTCGTTAGCACCTACCAATCCGCATTGGGCCCGCGTGGTGGGTTATGGCCCATCTTCCTTATCCACCCATAAGGAAGGCCTGTGCCCCAGCAGTGGGGACTAAGGACAAATGGCTAAGGTAATGGTAAAGGTTCGTAACAGTTTCAACTTTTCTGGACATTTTGATTATGTTGATTATGAGTAGTATCACAGAATAGATAATAGTACGCTAGTACTATTATTCATAGTAAAAGTTATTCATTAAAATCTAAATAACCCAAAACATTACAACTAGGTACTAAAAATCTTTCACACGAAATCCTACATCATCATAAAGCGCTAATTAACTAAATTCATAGTTAAATTCAGCAAGCTTTGATAATCCCTTTACAAAGAGTCCATTATTTTGTAATCCGTATAGTTGATCAAATGCAAAAGTGAGTGCATAAATGAATTTAGTGCATTAAGAGCTCACATGCAAGTCGAGAGAGCTCGGAATACGCTACATTGTTACCGTAAGAGCGCTAATTTGGCTAGCTTGGTTCACAGAATTTACTTAATCGTAATACTACCTATTATGACAAGCTTGAAATAACAATCAGTCAAAACGAGGTAAGTACAAGGGTAACACTGAATGTTTTTAGAGCGGGCTAGTTATTAACAAATCTAATGAAACATAAGGCTGAGTTGCACCACCTAACTATAACGATAACAAGCTTGTTAAAGTACCGGTTAAGCACAAAGTGGCAGTAGCGCATCAAGATGAATTTAACACGAGAAAAGTTTCACTCCATGGTTTATTACGACTTTTATTGTAATCTTAGTCAACAACAAAGTTATGAAAGACTTCGATTAGCCTTTCATGATGAAGCCTCATCTTATGCCATTGTTTACAACTGGTTCAATAAGTTTAAGCATGGTTGTAGGAATCTCACTGATGATCTGCGTAAGCGACGACCTGCAATGGCAATAACTGAAGATAGCATCATTACTGTGTGGCGCACGATAGAGGCTGATAAGAAAATGACCTGCCAACAGATTAGGGCAACCTTAGGTATTGCTATGAATCAGGTACAAAAAATCTTACATGAACATTTAGGCGCCAGGAAAGTGTGTACTAGATGGATACCCCATAATTTAACCGAAGATCAAAAACGCTGTCGCGTAGATTGATGCCGCAAAATGATAGAAAAGTACGACGAAAGTAACTTTAATTCTGTATTTAATATCATTACAGGTGATGAAAGCTGTATTTATTGTTACGCACGCGAAACCAGAACACATTCTGCATCGTGGGTGCTTTCTTTTGAGGATTATCCAACAAAAGTAAAGAAAAACGAAGTGAAGGAAGAAAGATGATTGCCTCATTCTTCCGACTGACGGGTAATTTTGCGACAGTTGTGCTGGAAAACAAAAGGACAGTTACTACAGACTGGTATATTAACAAATGGTTTGCCAGTTGTCTTACAAAAATTTCGACAGCAGCGCCTACCAACAGGAACGTCTGCAGTACGAAAACGCTACAGTGCATTACGCGCG
Organism: Agriphila tristella; assembly: GCA_928269145.1. Classification (NCBI taxonomy): domain Eukaryota; kingdom Metazoa; phylum Arthropoda; class Insecta; order Lepidoptera; family Crambidae; genus Agriphila; species Agriphila tristella. The sequence continues at coordinate 18,346,343 of OV743436.1, read as the reverse complement.
ACAGAAAGTCGGATATTTTGCTATGGCGGGTATAGAGATAATGAGTCATCCACTATACAGTCTCGACCTTGTGTCTTTTATTTATTCCCAAAAATCAAAGATAAACTTCGAAGCTTTACGAATCCTGAAGACGCGGTGACTGCGTACGAAATGTGGAAAAGATCCCTAAAGTAGAGTGGGCCCACTGCTTTTCTCAGTAGTTCCACCGAATGCGACGTTGCTTAGAAAGGAATGGAGAACAATTTGAAAATCAGTAAAGGTATAAACACCTTCATGCTTCGTTTTGTTTTTTACTTTCTAAGAATTTTCAGTTTGTCCCACGCATATACTAAAAGTTGGATGTTGTATTAGGTTTAACCAGATGTGTCTCTCTAAACTTATCCTAGCTGGAGAATTGTATCTAAGAAAGTCTTATAGGGGCAGAAGTTTTAAAAGAAAGATTACTTAAGTCATTCGCTTTAAAAAAATTAATGAAAAACTTTTTAGTTTTGAAATTAAATCTCTATTCTGCACAAAGCAGGCTAAGTATCACTAAAAATGTGTTTTGTTTTTAATAAGGCGACATAAAACTAATTGGACAGAATTAAATTAACGAGTGTTCATTATCAGGTACTAATTGATTGTCAATTGAGCGTTTTGAAAAGTTCATAATTTGAAGTCGAAATTAAATTATGTAACAAACTGTTATCAGTTTAAACATTGAACAATACAAAATGAAAATAAGGTTCATGAAAATTCAATGAGTTTGTGTGTTTATAAATTGTTATTTTGCAAGGGGACCATCAGCTTGGATTTTAAAAAAATAGGTATTTACACTACACGGTAACTATTTTTTGCGGGAGTGGCGTTAGTGTTGCATAAATTACTTAACAAAAGAAAGTGATTTCTTGTGCCTATTCTTGACAACAATGTCCCGAATATGTGGTAGAGAAACATAAATTTCGATGATTCAGAAGTACTAGGTAGCTACCTCGTTGGTCTATTTGAAATGAACATAATTTCATTTCATTGATATAGTTCAGAGAAAGTTAGCGATAATCGTTGCCCTATTCCTGAACGCAGCATGGCTGCCGGCGCGAGTTGATACTTAGCGTTAGTAAGTTTTCTCCAGTACGCTTTGCCGCCATATCTCAATTCCAAGAGGGGTTTCCCGCTTTGGGTATTAGTACTATTATATAAATTGTGTGGTATTAGTCTATTAGACGAGATACTTGCACATAAATATGAAACATTAATGTATGTTACACAGGTACCTATAGATTTGGATACTTTTAACTTACCTAATATTTTTTTAAATGTCCCAATTTGAGTTGAGTTCTGTATGCAAGATTAAGTTATTTTATCTACTATAACTTCTTAAGGTAAATAATCTTGTTAGGGTACCTTATTTATTTTAGAATCTAAAAGTCCCTTACTGAAACTGAAGTAATCTTACGTTAAAGCCGGAGAGCAAACCCTAATTCATTAGTGAATTGCCGAATGAACAGCACATTTGTATAGACGAGCTAATTACCAATGTCGACATACCAGACAGCGGACGATCGCATCGAATCCGCAAATTAATCGGTTTCAACCAAACAAAAATCAAAAGCTAGCACACGCTACGCTCCCAATCGGTTAAAACAAAGTTACTGGCAGCGATTCATAACATTCTGCGGTTGAAAAAACAAAAAAGCTCAATAATTATGCTCGTAAAGCGAGTTTGCGGAAGCCGCAAAACGAAATTTAATTTGCCCTGAACGCTGCATCAGAAATAAAGTTAAAATAGTCGCTGCAGTAGGCGGTCGTACGGCCAACTTCTAACGCAAATGAATAGCGAATGGGAAAAGTTGGGTCGAGAAAAATGATGTCCCACTCGCCGGCCGTTGTCGCAGCGGCCTGCGTTGTTTCCCGATATTATTGTACTTAAACGTGTATAAACGTTCCGCCCTTGTCCAAAGTTCAGCGGACCATTGAAACACGGTGCAGCGTCGGATCATACAATATTTACTAAATGCATGTTGCCGTTTAAACGCCGGCCTAATGGATTCTGTGGGTCTCCAATACTCGTTTAAAGTGACGTTTATTTTATAGTATAATAAGCAAATTTTCCCGAGTGTTTAAAAGCTAAGATAATACTAATAACAAACTTAGTTCAAATGGAGTAAGCGAGATCGAGTCTCTTCATTCCCAGATAGTTCGGAAAGTAGTCATTAAAGTGAATGAAACGTGCGGCAATAGAAAACTTTGTTTAGTACCTTCTTTTCGAATAGTTAAATAAAAACAAAGTTTTCAGCACTTACCGTTTTCGCCGTTTGCGCTGACACCGTGTCTGGATACTGGATTAGTGCTTGGAATGAATCTGTGAATAAAACATGCCGCCATTAGTAAAACTCGTTTGAATTTAAATCTCCGTCGTAATCAAAGGTTCCACGTTAAATGAGTAATCTTTAGATTGTTTGGCGTTGACAAAACAGGCACTACAGTACTACGTTTCAAAGCTTTTAGTTCAAATTGAATAAATAAACATTTACGATGTTATAAAACTAGTTTAGTGACATCAGCATAAAGTGCTCGAGTGTTGGTTGTCTCACGGAATACTTGACAGGCAATATCTTGTTCATAAGGACGTTCAAACAAGGCGAAATTGGCGCCCAACGTGGTGCTACGCGATCCGCCGTGTACTCGAGATAGTTGTTTGTCTCAGGTGCACCTCAGGTATTTTATCACCTGTGTCACTTCAGCGAATAGATATTCGAGCAGAACTATGCCTATTGTGTTCACAACTCTATTGACTTAAGATCTCATCATGTTAGTAGAATTCATTTTACGATTATTACTTGTCCCACTGCTATCGAGCAATTACACCTAATAAAACGGGTGGTAATGTTGTCGGAAAAAACACATTAAGACGGAAAACATCTATAAACAATCGTGTCGTGGGGAGGATAGGAGCTCCCCACAAGTAATATAGTTGGTCCTCTAGTCTATTTACTGCGAGAGGATAAGCGTTAAACCCCCTAATTTAAGGCATGAGCCCGGCGATCATTGCCGGCCGGCGGGCGGCACATAAATTCACATTTTTAGGAAACATCGCAAACAGGCACCACCTGCGTGACCGCGCTACTCACCAGTAGGTGTCGCCACCATCGCAATATCAACATATGGATCGTATTGTATCATAATTTTTGTATCTTTTTATTATGAAGGCGACTTGTCTGAGTTGTCTACAGAGGTAGTTGAGGTAGAGCTGCCTGTCGTTTTTCACAAAAATGTTTTACAATGTACCTGCCTGTAAATAAAAACCTACATATTTATGTTTTCTGTATAGAAAGCTGTCCTGAAGTTAGAATTAACTTTGAAAAGAAACGCATGTTCGCATTTTACCTCTGTCGGCCAACACTACAGAATGAGGGAATATTTATTTTGGGCAATTTATCTACCTTTACCCGGTCGCACCTATAAAATATAGAAAGTAAGAGCACTCAAGGCAAGTCCTGTCAGCGTAAATTAAAAGTAACGCGCTGTCTCCTTCATACATAGTTAAATGCTGTTTAAGACCCCATATTTTCTTTGGGCCGGCCATTTGGGACCGTTAAAATGGAATGTATAAAAGGCTTACCGTAAATTGGAGTTTTTATGTAATTACTTCCTGAATAAGCAAAGGGTGTTTTATGGGAACTAGAAATTAAATAAGGTTCGGGTTTCTTTTAAAATCCCATGAGTTTAATGAATTTAAAAGAGGACAAATACTAATAAATAATAATTAGTGTTCGATGACATAATTAACTGTTTATGGATGACTTGAGCGTATTGGTTTGGCACTATAATTCTTCTATAACGCCGCTTGAGAAGAAGATAAAAGAATGTCAATTTAGGAATTGTATCTTTACTTCAACGTTTATACAAAAGGGTGCCCTTAAATTGCGTAACATTAATAATCCCATTTTGAAAATCCATAACAATCTTGACAAAACGTTAATTCGCATAACAATTAGATTGCATAATTTAAAAATATATATATTTTTAAATTATGCAATCTAATTGTTTGCCATTTGAGACAGTATAAGTACACATGACTACGCAAAGGGTAGGATCATACTCTATTCGCATCCCTTAGGATGCAATGTTTGTGTGTAAATGCATAATATAGCAGATTATAAAGGTAGGGCAAAGAGGATTCTCCGCTCAAATCTACCTAGGGACTAGCCCGTTAAATGGACTGCCTTCAAATAATACTATTATAAACTAAAATTGAATAGGATCTTTGATATACAAAACATAAACAAGACAACAATATAGGGTAAGCTGATCCCTGCTGGTTTTTTTTTAGATTCTAGATTTAATTCTAGAAGATCCATTTAGCTGGCACTTTCTTTATACCCTGTATTCTAGGTATACATATCAATGAATCAACAAAAAAGTATTTTTGTTAGAAACTATTTAAAAAAAGGAGCAGTACTGCAGTACCTATGTCGACATAATTTTTCTACCAAATAAAAAGCTGACTGATAATCGTCGTAGTAAGTCAGTCTTCATTAAGATGTTGACAGATAGGAAACACATAAAGGTGTATGGCTTCGCTATGTGCTCTATGAGAACGCGACGACGAAGTTTATGCCCTCGGGATAAAGAACCTTTCTTTCATTCCTATAAAGGATCTAAAAAGCCCTTCAAGGATGATAGCAACGCTTGAGACGTGTTTTACATCCGGGTGGTGCTTTTGTCTCCTTGAGAACAATATATAAAAAAAATTGAGTCAAATAATTTGACAGGTTTATTTTATTTTTACTCGTTAGAACTTTATAAAATATCTTATTAAGCCCGAAGTTTATTTATTTAGTTCATGAACCGAAAATTACGTTATGCCATAAAGTTAAAGGCTTGTGATATCAAAAGCATTAAAATATAGTAGTCGTACAAACCTATAGTTAATTAGTCGAAATCTTTTGCTACTTGTTAATGGATTTGTTTACTCAACTAATTTAACAATTCGGTTATTCAAGTTGACTCAAAAAGTTGCACACAAACTTTTTCGGAAAATAAGCAAATCCGTGTTCGTATTCTGGTATTCGAGGTTATTCATTTAATTGTAAGCTTAAATATTCGAGGAGTTAATTCAATAACGCTCCGTCTCCAATTCAAATGTGCCCAATCAATCGTCTGTACGGGCTTGATAATATTTCATTAAAAATTCAACTGGGTTGCGCAGCCACTTTATGGAATATATTAACCGTCAATGTTTGGGTAAACAGAAGACACCAGAAACGGTTACAGTACAGCCGTATAATATAGGTAGGCAAGCTCTTGTAAATGTAAAATTAAATGGGCTTATAGGAGCTTTGAGCTTAACACATGCACTAAAGAACACCTGGCAAAAAGCTGGGTATAAAAATCCATAATAATATATATCTTGGAGTGAATTTTGTGCAACAAATCGCAACATAATGCAAGTGGTGAATCGACCGTCCTGTATTTCATAATACATTTCGTTTGCCACATCTTGTGTTAAAACAACGCAACGCAATGGACTGAAGTCCAAAGACGAGGCAGCGATGGATGATCCGCTGTCGCATCGTCTGACCTTTAACGTAAGACGCCGTAAAATCTGAATATGCAGCTGAAACACTTTTTGTTGTCGTTACACTTACAGATCAGCGTAGTTACACTAATCCACGTTTCGTGGAGTGGAAACCAGTAACTTCACTTTACCGCTTTATTAATATTGAGCGAGGGGCAGTTTCTGCTCAAACGATTAGTGCATAATTTGATATCTTAAACCTCGTCTCTGGAATGAGCGACTTCTCTGAATCCTAAATGCGTCTTTCGCAATTTGAGCGCTCTTTCATCCTACCTAGATATTTCCGACTTTCAAATAACTTCCGTGTTGTGTACGGAAATGCAGAAAGAGAAAAAACTTTTTATGGACGCAGTGGAACTTTTACGGACATTTTAATTGAGTTTAATATTTGCTTAAGAATGTTGCACATGAATCTGTAAGGAATAGCAATATCTACTAAATATATTTTTTATATCAGTTAATCTCTACATGTAAGCAACTTTTGAAGGGTCAATCAAATATTTATGTGACAACCTGCTTTAAATATAAACTGATATCATAAATAAAGATACAAAGAAACAAGAAAACGACATTACATCCGTCACCTACTCAAGCTAACTAATTATGATTGACGGAAGCGTTCAGTACAGAAGTCACAAGAGAAATATACAAGAAACACAGAAGATATCCGTTACCGAATCAAATCCTTAATTACGAGAATCCGAGCGACACAGAGGCGACACCTACCGCAAACAGGGGACGCATAATAATTGTAGCGGTCTGCTACACCTTAATAAAGCCAATAGGAATGGGGAGGGCGGGGGGAGGGATTACGACGACTCCGAGCGCTCTTCATTGAGATTTGTTTCGGGATTAGGAACGCGTTTGATGGTAAACCTCCCGTCAGGTCAGTCGACGCGATAACAGGCCGTTTTTCCGCGTAACGCTTCCAATATTCATATGGTAAAAGCCTAACAGAATATTCATTACCGACACGCAGTGAACGCACGCTGAATAAATGTAAATCGGAGCGCGGTAACTTCTAAGCGATTAAAGTTATAAGGAATTCGGCGCTGTGATGTCGAAGTGTAAATATAAATAAAGGTGAAATATTAAATTTAACAAATCAGGGAAGCCGCATGTTTATTTGGCGGAGTCGATTGATAACCACTCAGACGGTGGAGCGTTCTAGCAGAAATAATCGGTGCCTAAATATTTCGGTCTTATGAAAATCAATTCAAGATGATAAGCAAGAGATTGATGTAAAGCATTTTTTTTGTAATCTTTATGACTAAATATTAGTTTATGATAGTATACTAGTAATGAAGATAATATATTTATAGATTAGAGAAATTGTGATAATTCAATTTGGTCAGTCAGTGGTTAAAGAATCTTTTGCAGATTGCAACATCTATACATATAATAAAGCTGTAGAAAAGATTTGTCTGTACAGTGGAAATATTTTGATAAAAAGTGGTTGGGGTGTTTAATAATAACCAGTAGAACCCATTTCTAACATTTTTGGATTTTTTGTCTGTTTGTCTGTTTATCTGTCCATCTGTTTGTCTGTATGTTTGTGCGCTAATAACGTAAAAAGCGCTAACCCAATCGTGATGATGGTTACATACAAATATACTGTGTATTTTGCAAAATAACCAAATCTTTATTTTATCGCAATCGATTTACTTAATCAAAAGATATCCGAATTCAAAGTTTACGATGAATTCGTTGTAATAATAATCATCGGGCGAATGATACTGTTAGAACGACCGACCAGCGGTGTATCCACATCTGGCACAGTATAATGGTCAATGGCTAAAGTAAACAAAAACGTGTCGAGTTTTGGGTCTATTGTAATTTCTCAGAAACAAAATGCACGGGCATCTGGCATGCAGTAAAATCAAAGCCCGGTTTCTATTAAGTAAGTATATTATTTTCTACTAGCATTATTTTCTATTTTCTACGATATTCAATAAAATCCTTAGTGCCTCGCTAGATAAACATATAATTCTTTTATTCTCGTTAAAGGTCCCCTAAGGATTTTCTCGAATGTCCACGCGAACGAAGTCGCGGGCGGAAGCTATAGTTATAATTAAATCGCGACTGTACGAAGATGTTTCATTTTCCAAACTAGTACTACGGGACATCAAAAAGACCCATTTTAAATAAAACAAACAGAAACGGGGATCGAAACTCGCGGGACAGTCGTTTTGCAATGAGACAATGACGAATGTAGTAAAAAAACATACGAGTTGCATCCAGAATTACTGTGGCTGAAGCAGTGTGGAGGACGGAAATTGGAAATGCTGCATTAGCAAGGGAATGTCATGATACCAACAAGTTATGAGCGTTCCAGGCGTACTTCGAGCGAGCAGAGAGAATCGATGCTTAATCGATTACAATTCAGGAGTTATACGCTTTTAATCGACCAATGTTTAGAATTCATTAGAAGGAGGTGTACTTATACTTAATGATAAAAAAATTGTTGTTTGTAATTTCTAAATATTTACGGTTTTGAAATAGTCGAAAAGGAAACTAAAAGTGAATTTATTTAAAGTTAACTGGAAAACCAACGAGAAAATTCAATGAAAAAAAATAGTTTAACAATGATACAACCATTTCAATCGTTTGTACATATTGGTACACGGGGTAAATAAAACCGATAGTTTTTTAGCGGTTTCAATGAGCCTACTGCGGGATTCAATTTAAAAAGCTATCTCTATATCATTTGCCGTGGAAAACACTTGACGAGATCCCCCGAGGGCTATGTCCGAGGTTTTAAATAAAGTTGATTCGTGGTTCTCAACTAGGTGTACCGGCATAATTAGCCGAGAGTGAGCAGTGCGGCCAGCGCGCCGTGGCTCGAGGGCTTATCAAATATGTACCTACTACCTACCTACCTGGCTCCTGTGTGCCGCCGGATTTATTTAGGATATGCATGAGGGTACGATTTAAATTTTAAACGGATTGCGCCCTTGGATTTGGGCCTGTGTTATGTTTGGTAAATCTATCACTATAACACCGGTCGCGCAAAATTAATTTTAAAGCCCGTTCCAATTTGATTTATTAATAGTTGTTATAGCCGCTGTAATCCCGGCCTAATATGGACGCGCGCGCCGCGATAAAAGCTTATATCGTTCAATATTCGATCGCGAAATAATGTACTTAATTAGGCGATTTAATAATGCAAAGCTTACTTACGCTTTCACCAATTTCATGGGCTTTTAACGTTTTAATGAAATAAAAACATCAAGCGTGCGTATGTTTTGTGAAACAACTGTTAACATTAATATGAATACGAAATGAGAAAGCGGGAATATTACTTACTGTTTTTTGTGAATGTGACGATCTTGAGCACCTTTCCGTATCGTTGGAAGATCGAGTATAGTACGTCCAGCACTATCGGGTATAACATGTGTTCAATAATGACGCGTAAAACTGTGTTGGGGCCACCCTGAAAAGAAAAAAAAAATTTAACAATTCTTTTATCAATTTCTTTATTTAAAAAAAGTTAGCATTTAAAATTTACTCCTCGAAGTAAATTTTCGACGTTTTTCTGCCTAGTAGTTTTATTGAATGGACTCCTTATAAAACTCGTTTCTTTAGTTGAAATTGATACTCTTTGAAATTCTAAGTTACTACTTTTACTATTTTAAATATAGAAGAACTCTAAAGTTGAAATTAGTAGTATCAATACAATGAACGGTTCAATTGGAAAACTGAACTTTTGTAATAAAATTTCTAATAACAAAAACCTGGGAAAATGAACTGAGTGTAATACGAAAAGGGAACAGAACAATACACATTGTTTCACAATTTTTAATAACAAAAGCAGAAGTTCGTATTTGCTTTTTCGCAGTATAAAGAGATTCGGGTTCGTAATATGTATTTTAGCCTAAAACAAAGAAACTGTTGAAAGACCAACTACGTACAAAAGCGTAAAATATTATAATATACATACATATTGACTCCCAGTATAGTAAATTGAATAACAGAATAAGAATATTTTATGAGAACACGGAAAACGAGTCAGAGTATATAAAAGTCAAATTCTAAGGAATGGAATAAAGTTATATTATCTACTGAAAAGGGTATACTTAGTGAATGTTTTATAATATTATAGTGGATATCAATGCCATACTTTACTTTGGTCTCAAAATAAGTAGTGTCAAAAAAGAACTTCTAGATATATTTAAAACTAGACAGTATCATACAATCACCCCTTAGAGCATTCAACCAATTATTGAATGCTCTATAAGCAATCACCCAATGCCGCGATAGTTAATTAAAACTTAAAAAAAAAACACGTTTTAAATCGGACGAAAAAAAAGCATACAATAATTTCTCCCGTAAAAATTCATAACTTCTTAATAAGCATCAAATTACATTAAGTATAAATGATCACACAAACAATAAAGAAAGTTATTATTAGAAACTAGCTGATGCCCGCGACTTCGTCCTTCGTCTTCGTGGACATTAGGAAAATCTCTAAAGGGAACCTTTGACCGGTCAAAAGCTCCTCTGTTTAGAATGTTATTATTAGAAATTTGAGCTACTTTTTAAGGCGAAGTCTACACGGAGCCAAATTATACAATCTATGTCATGATGTGAAATTTCTAACATTTTGCAGGTTAAACTACATAAGTACAAAGTCCAGTTAAAATACGTGCTAACCATTTACAAAAAGAGCAAGAAAACCACATCTTAAGGGCTCTTTAAATTTAAACCGCTAGAGAGGCACTATTTCCGCACGTCAGCAGGCCGGTTAACGCACTGCGCCCGGACATTTTAGATTTTTTATCAAAAGAAGTCGTGCGTTTGCAGTCCGGTGCACGCAGCCGCAACATTAAGGCCGTATACAGAAAGAAAGCTGGTAGCCGGCGTCGATCTACTAGCGCTTCTAGGCGCTGGTCCGCACCGGTAACCAGCGCAGGCATTTATATGAACAAGCGTTGATAAGCGCCGAACGTCACCGACAACTTGTCGGCGCTTATCGGGTGCCGGCTACCAGCTTTCTTTCTGTATACGGCCTAGTCAATGGACGTGTGCGCCGGACTACTAACGCACGATTTCTTTTGTATGAAAAAAGTCCGGGCGCAGTGCGTTAACCGGCCTGCTGACGTGCGGCAGCAGTGCGTCTCTATTGGAACTGAAAAATTCCTAAGGTGTAGGTAGGTACATAATAATAATGACCCATAAGTCAATACAGAGTCATTCTAAACTTACCATCCAAATTGCAAGGATGTGTTCAGTCCATGAAATTGAATAACTCACTAAGGAACACAGGGCCAAACATGTTTATAAAGATCGACTATTCATACAAATCAATTTAGTATGGGATCACCGAAATTTTGTGGCGAAATTTGACACATGTTTCTTGGAGAAAGTTGTTCAGTTTCATGGACTGGACACATCCTTGAAATTTAGATGGTAAATTTAAAAGGGGAATATATAAATGCACTTTAAAAATAATGTAACACTCTTTAAAATGATTAGCTTCAAAATTTATTGAATGAACTATAAAAATAATGGTTTCCACTATAATTATGCTAAGCTTTAAAATTAATACTTTGCACTGTACAATTTAATTGCTGAGCTTTAAAATTAATACTTTGCACCTTACAAATTAATTTTATAACTTTAACACTGGTAAACAGACGTCTTGGTGCGATGACGAGCGGGCGCAGCGAGAGAGGAGCCCAGCATTGTGACCAACAACGCCAGAACCGACGTGGTGTATATGGATTATGTTATGCCACAAGTTGTTTTCATCTTTCCATCTCATTTTAACAGTGGTCAGTCTGACATGGTTGAACAGAAACTAAATGGTTTCGGAGTTGGGACTAATGGTTGGGACACAGTTAAAGTGCAAACCATTATTTTTGTAGTGATAATATTAAATTATAGATCTATTATTATTGCAAACCATTATTTTTGTTGTGATAATATTAAATTATAGGTCTATTATTATTTTAAAGTGCTGATATACAATTTTATAGCTGTTTTCATCAAATTTAAAGTGCTATTAAATACATCCCAATTTAAAATGACCCTGAATGTATACACATATTTAAGACGCTAAGTCCGCAGGATACTAATATCAATATCATGAATGCAGAATAATCTTCCCCATTCTTTTTTATACATTTTGCAGACAAACAAATATTATAAAGCCTCGTATAAAGCCTCATATATGAACAAAATCTTACTTCACAAAAAGAGCGGAAACCACCTCTAAGGTGTAGATAGCATGAAGTATATATTGACCGGTGGGTCTTAAGACGCTAAGTCCGCTCCGAGCGACAATCCCCGCTCCGCCTGGTTTGCACCGGGTCACCGGGGACGGAGGATCTGGTTCCAGCGTCTAATATTTAAGTAAGCTTTGTAATCAGCTCTGTTTTGCTAAAGCTGACTGGGGGTTTGAGTTGTGTATTTAAGGTGATTGTACATATTTGAATAGTTGTGGAGTTTGATGTAGGTACGTTACCAGAACAATTAAATTTCTGCCTTAGTTAGCCTTGACCAGAAATATTTTCGGAAAGTTAGGAATAAATACCAAGCATGCCATTTATGAAAATTGCATTACGTCAATTTGTAGAATCTTAGAAACAATTCCAAAAGTGGAAGATGCACTAGATTTTTTTTAACAAATTACGGTATTTCTTTATTATATTTTTTTTCTTACAAGTTACCACGTCACAGTTTTAGCTGTTTAACAAGTGAAAACTAAAGCGAGAGATGCGCTGATATCTCAAGTATAGAATACATTATAGTAACTACTACACTCAAACTGAAATCGCTACGACAAATGGCTACGATCGCACCGAACTACAATCTGAAATAGCTACAACAAAATTTGTCGTAATGGCTACGATCGCACCCAACTTCCAACGGTCGTAGTAATTTACCGTAGCGTATGTGCCTATGCTACGTGCTACACACGCTACGTAATAATGTAGCTTATCAATTTTTTTTAGATGGTAGTTTCAATTATAGTACATATAAATGATATTTACAATAATAATTTTAATTATTTTATCATAAAAAGACTCAAATAAATTTAAATTGAGAATGAGAGAAAATGTTAGTAATAAGAATTGTCAATTCTCCACGCTGAAATTTGAATCATTTAGTTCCCGCAGTGGGATGGTACCACTCATGATTACAAGCAACTTTTACAACTTTTACTCTGATGTCGCAAAAATAATATCAGCTGTTCCATAAAGCGCAATACCTACTCGACCTATTTCTTCGCGATATCTGATTTGGCCCCATAGTAAAAGTTGCATGTAATCGTGAGTGGAACCACCCCACTGTGGGAACCAAATAATAATAAATAAGCTTTGATTAACTGTTTAGATGTACATTACATAATTTACCAGAGTCCCCTTTTAAGCTAAAATGCCTGTGTCAGGAGGCACCGCTCTTCCTTAACAATGGAATAACTTTAGGATAAACAGTTTACACTAGATGACCCCAAATTAATGTAAGAAGGTAAATTTTTTAAATATATTAAGCAAAGTGTGTATGTGGGTGTGTGTGCGCGTAAAATGATGCGTAAATGATAAAAAATTCACGCTGTATTAATAGGGCATACAGGGTGTTAATAGCACCCTAGTGAAAAATTTTAGGGCATAGTCGACTCATGATTCTGAGTCAATCTGAAGTGGAATTTTTCTCGCAAAATTCATGAAAAATTAGTGATTTTAAATATTTTTTTCTATCAAACAGAGTCTGTCGTAGTTGCATATAACCTAAATTTACAGAAAAAAATTAAATTAAATATGATTATAAACCCACAATGTACAACTTATGTAACCCGCGATATTATCACGTACATTGTTTCTTAACGAAAAATCAAAATCTCAACAGCTATGCATTTGCGACAAGTTCTTCCATAGAGAAAGTTACTTATTTCTAAGGGTAGAATCAGCCCTTAAAGTTGTCGCTAGGGTGCTACTAATACCCGGTATAAGGAAAAGAACTGTACCTGTATCTCCGTCCCTCCGTTCGCAGGCTGTAGGGCGGCGCCCGCGCCGGCCACCAGCGCCGCGCCCGCGCTGTTGGAGATGGCCTGCGCAGCCTGGAGCGCCGCCTGCGCCGACGCCGACTGAAAGCATTGTAGCTTTAGGAAAATACAGCTTATTTCAAAGGAGTAATATACTATGCGAGCCGAATAAGGACGCTGTTACACAAGGAGAGTCTCGCACGCAAGTGACGATTTCTAGAACAAAAATGCCACTCGCGTGTGAGACTCTCCTTGTGGTCGTAAGAATAGTACTGTCAAACAGTAATCTTGATCTTAGTTCCTTTTCTTGGACATCCTACACCATGAACTCAAAGCGAAACGTATACAAATATGGCGGTTCTGACAGTACTATTATTATTTGGCTCGCATAGTACAAGAGTAACAAAGATAGCGTTTTGAAAAAATTGACGGATACATTTTTATAGGAGTATACAACGTGTTACTAAAGAACCGCTAATGCCGAGTATATAGGTAGTAGATAGGGGATCATCAAACTGAACAACTTTTACAACGTTTACTTTACATATTCGGCATTAGGGTTATTTTGTATCACGTTGTATAAACACGGTTATTTTTAAAGTATATTTAAGAATGAAAAGGGGTGTTCAGACCACGTTAATGAACAACTTTTACTATGGGGCCAATCACGAAATCGCGAAAAAAAAAACAGCTGTTCCATAGAAAAGTACAACATTGACTCGACTATAATATATGGAACAGCTGATTTTTTTTCGCGATTTTTGATTGACCCCATAGTAAAAGTTGTTCATTAACGTGGTTTGAACACCTCTTTTCATTTTTAGATATACTTTAAAAATAACCGTGTATACACCGACTGAAATCTTTAGCTTAAGTGGCCTTCTAGCTCTTTGCCTAACGTTCCGGACTACAGCTGGGCCACAAAAAAAAAAGTTGGAAATCTGACTTTTTGACTATGCCATGATGAAGTCGATAATTTGTCGGAATTTGTTGCCAAAAACCAGAATTTGTCGGTCTTGCGTTTAGGAGATACGTGTGGCTCAGCTGTAGACACATCTCTACAGCTGGGCCACACAGATCTCTAAAACGGAAGGTCGTAGCAAAAATCTGATTACTCGTATGTGTAGCCGGTAATTTGTAGGATTTTGTCGCCAAAAACCAGAGTTGGTCGGTCTTGCGTTTAGGAGATACGTGTGGCTCAGCTGTAGAGACGTCTCTACAGCTGGGCCACACAGATCTCGAAAACGGAAGGTCGTAGCGAAAATCTGATTACTCGTATGGGTAGCCGGTAGTTTGTCGGATTTTGTCACCAAGAACCAGATTTTGTCGATCTTGCGTTTAGGAGATATGTGAGGATACGCTGTGGAGACTTTTCTACCTGGATCTTGAGAAAGGAAGGTCATAGCGAAAATCTGATAACTCGAGTGTGTAGCCGTTAGTTTGTCGGAATTTGTCACCAAGAATCAGATTTTGTCGATCTTGCGTTTAGGAGATATGTGAGGATGCGCTGTGGAGACCTTTTTACCTGGATCTCGAGAACGAAAGGTCGTAAGCGTATCCTCACATATCTCCTAAACGACAGATCGACAAAATCTGATTCTTGGTGACAAATTCCGACAAACTAACGGCTACATATACGAGTAATAAGATTTTCGCTACGACCTTCCGTTTTCGAGATCTGTGTGGCCCAGCTGTAGAGACGTCTCTACAGCTGAGCCACACGTATCTCCTAAACGCAAGACCGACAAAATCTGATTTTTGGCGACAAAATCCGACAAATTACCGGCTACACATACGAGTAATCAGATTTTCGCTACGACCTTCCGTTTTCGAGATCTGTGTGGCCCAGCTGTAGAGACGTCTCTACAGCTGAGCCACACGTATCTCCTAAACGCAAGACCGACAAATTCTGGTTTTTGGCGACAAATTCCGACAAATTATCGACTTCATCATAGCATAGTCGAAAAGTCAGATTTCCAACTTTTTTTTTGTGGCCCAGCTGTAGTCCGGAACGTCTTTGCCTATGATTAAAAAAATAATGCTTTAATGCATAACAGATTGAGAGAAAAGTTACTAATTTCGCATAATGTGTTCGTAAGTTGTAAACATGCGTTTATGGATTTTTGTAGAGTATTATAAAAAATATTAACCTGCTAGTACCTATAATCTTAACGAAAAAATTCCTAAATTTTACAATTTATTTTCATGTACTCTTAATTTTTTTTAACTCAAGTTTATTTAAAGGTTTATATTTATCTATTACTCAAAAGAAAGGAACCATGAAAATAAATTTCGTAATAATTTAACCGAAAAGGATACAAAGCAAGAGAGCATAAAATATCTTCTAACTACAGCTTTATCGGCAAACAGTGAGTTATGATTACATCCTCTATTTATCGTCTCAATAAAAGAAAAATACAACACAGTATCAACACACGCATTGAAATAATGTAACAATGTTCCCCCGGGAAATAAAAAGGTGGTCACGTACAAAAACTAAACATGTCCGGACACTCTCGTAACTCGAACAATGAGACGAGTATGAGAGTTATCTTGTGAATGCGTGAGCCACCTTGAGTGCTAACGACAGAGATAACATTGACCACGTCAAATAAAAGGCCGCCCATAAAGTTATTTTGTATCAAACAACAATTCGCTACTTTGTACGTGTTGGTAGTGCTAGACGCAGGTAACTGGCATGGAAAGCCACGTGGTAGGTACCACAACAGTTGTGGTACCTAACCTACCACGTGGCTTTCCATGCACGCACACATCCATTTCGTACAGGTAATCTCAGTGTATGTCAGGATTTATTCAGTAGCAGTTACCGAGAAGTTCCAATGACGATTTCGAATACTAACGGAGCGGGACTTTTTATTATAAGGTGATACGAGATACGACGTTAAATAATCGGCAACGCTCGAGCTTATACTGTTGCATTGTAAAACATACATGGCTGAGAGTCAGACAAAAGACGAGCGGCAACTTGCAAGCGTGCAAGCTCCTTTAGAAGCACTTGAATTAAAAAATAAACATGGACGACAGTTACATACTGCTACTCGGATTAAATTGGATCTGCTTTTACAATGCAGAAGCTTTCCAGAATATAATAATATAAGTAATGTTTATTAGAGATAGCCATATTCTAGAAGTCTATCTCATTTTTATTCGTTAGATTTTATTAATTTTAAATGAAGTGCGAAAGATAAAATACTAAGTTAATAGTAGTTTATGAAACTGACGCATAATGAGGGGTATTAAAACACGAGTGTGTGTTTAAAAACCGAGCCGTATGTAGGCGAGGTTTTTAATAGTATCACACGAGTGTTTTATTACCTAGTTATGTGCAGTTTCATACACTTCTTTATCTACACTCATTCAATTTAAACACACACTCGTGTTTTAATACCCCTCATTATGCATCAGTTTCATAAACTACTATTATATAATTTTTTTTCATACAAAAGAAGTAGATAAAAAAAATATTGTCAAGATTTTCAATATACCTACTTATATTGAAAATCTTGACAAGTAGCAAAATAACACAGCCAGTTCTTGTAACATAGTTAAAATCTCGGCTTGTAGTCCTCCGAGACGCAATCCTTTGAGCACCGTTGCTTTGCTGCGTCGTTTTCACATTACCTACGCCCGCGCACGGTACACTTTGATCCTATATTTTCGCGTGGCTTTGTGCGAGACGGGCTGACAAGAGGGCCGGCCAGACAAAAATAAGGCTTTAACAATGTCATGGTAAGCCTGCCGGCGACAGCAAAGGCTCTGCAAATTCGCGTTGACTTGACCCGCGTTTGCCGTGTCATCGGTATGCGATCACACACGTTCGCGATATTGAACTATTTAGAGCAAAGGTATTTTTTTTACTTTACAACGCACTAGGAGTTGGTATCGGAAATTTTCATTGAACTTTTGGAATGTTGGTATGGTATCAAAAAATTTTTATTAAGAAGGTAATAGTTTAAAATTGCACTTACTATAATTAAAACAATGTTTATTAATTTGATGGAGTTTGAACAGTTCCACTTAAATAAAAATTACCGTATTACTTATTCAAATAAAAATATATTGAAGTGTAAGAAGAAAAATCAAATGTTTAGTATCGATTTCATCATCCGACCGAATTCAGATATCGAAATGCTGCAATAGATTCCGTAAAAGAGTGCCGTTCGGAAGTCTGAATTAGAAATATTTTACGTGTCGCAGTCGCAGTGGCAATGGCGTGCCAAACTCGCAAGTTATTTAAAAAGCTGCCATCTCTTGTATTGGTATGGTCGCGACGGTCGACGACAAAATATCTAAGCGGACTCCTATTCATCCATCACAAAAACCTTTTGCATCGCATGATTGATCAAAGCCGCTATACGTTGCATGTTCTTTAAGGTGCATCGATGTTCAATACAGGATTCACCAAAGTAGATATTCCCTTTAACTACGAAGCTTCGAGTCCCCGTAGCATTTAGTATGAAAGTTGTTTCATAATTCTAATGTAATAGCGCTGCCTTTGAAACGTTCCGGTCGCTAACAGTATACATAGGTCCATTTCGTAACACGCTCATTATAAGTTTTAATAGTGTGCTCGCTTGCTGATACAAGAAGATCGGGGACACGTCACTATCTCTTAAGGCAATAATATTTGAACCCTCTTGTCGTTGAACATGATGCTTTAATTAAGCTTGTTAAAGTAAGTTTGTGTAGCTTCTTATTATTTAGAAATTACTTTCTTTTGTTTTGTTTTTCGTTTTGGACAATCATTTTTTTGTAGACCTTAAGTTCTTTATAAACTTAAATTAATGTACTGAACTGACGTAACATGAAACACATTATTGTAGACCTTAAGTTCTTTAATAAATTAACGTACTGAACTGACGTAATACGAATGTTAACCCTAAAATGCGAACTGCAAGAAAGTATTCACCAGCGATCTTTATGACCAACGTTCACAACAATATACACTTAAATTTCGAACGTCTGCGTTTGAAAACCTCAGCGGAAGACGAGTCCTATAACGGTAACAAGACGGCACCGAGTAGCATCATTATAGGGAGAGGAAGCACGGGTGACAGGCGAACATCACAATACCACCTTTTACGTCGAGCAGCGAGTATTTTACTGTCATTGCAATTTATTATTATGAGCAAATATTCAATGGGTTTCGATATCATTCAGTATATTTAAATATCAGTTGTATAAATAAAGCCGATACTATGAATTACATAAGAACCAATATTATGCAAACTAAATACATCATAGAAGTTTAATCATTTATATTGAGACTAATTCAGTGAACAATAACCGCAAAACATAAGTAGAAACGTGTACTGAAGTTGTATTAGTTATCTACAGATCTGTCAATTAGTTTAATAACTGGGTCCAACAAAGCTGTTTAATAGGCGGTGTTGTTTCATATCAGTATTTACCTACATCTCAAAGCATAAGTACAGAATCAGACAAACAGATAATAGACACCTACTTGTATCTGTTTTAGTTTAATCACCGAATTAATTAGCCATGATATTGACTTAGAAGCTTGTTTGCTGTCAACAATGCGATCGCAGCCATTGTTATTTCATAATAAGCATGATGGTGTCTGATACCGTAAATATAGAGATCAGTTTGTTATTTGCATCCCTAATGAGACATTAATTATAAAAAAAGTCCTAACCACGAAGACTAGTTTCATTCTCTAATAATTAGTCTTCAATCAATTCTTACTGAGTTGAGTTATGTATAATGTTATTTTTGCACTCGTTAAAATAACGAAAGATGTAGGATTAGATTTAAGCTTTTCAATCAAAGTTTCAAACATAAAAAAAAAATTCATTCTACATGATAATTACATTTAGACACAAGGAGTAATTATTAAGCAACGATTTGTACAACAAAATTGTTAGACCACAGTCTAACAATTTTGTTATACAAATCGTAATAAGATTGGCACATTAAATTATCACGTTTAAATGACTTTCACCCTCGACGGTTTTCTCAATGGCGATACTTGTTTCTGTTTGACGATCTATCTACCTTGATTGTTTCGACTTAAATTTAGGTACGGACCATCTCATCATTCGATATTATCAGCCATCAAATGATTGAGGGTTGTTTATGATAGGTTTCTTGGATAAACGAAACTAATTAAGCGTTTTAATTAATCCTCCCATTGGGTGTTTTGTTACAGAAAATATTGATTTACCTTCCGTATTCGGCCTGAAGGGAGGAAAGGAATTCCCATCGGCGGTTATTACTCACTATCCGTCGAAAGCGTTATTAGTTCACTAATTATTAAGGCAGAACAGTTAATGAGCGATGGGGGTGAGAAAATAAAAGAAAATAAGTTGATGGTAGGTGCGCAATAAGAGACGGTATTAAAGGGTTAAGTGTAATTTTTAGTACCAGGCGACATGTTGAGAGACGTTAATTTTATACAAGCCGTAAGCCATGCTAGACTGCCAATGTTGTGAAAGAATAAGTGAATAAACTATTTCACGAGCTTTTTAATGCTAGAAGTATAGACAGGATCTATTATATTAGCTCAGAAGTTCATTTACATACAATGAGCAATAAAACTAAAAAAAATGGTTATTTGACTTGAGAATGGATTCTACTTTTATGGTAGGGCAGATTAGGCTTTTAATGTTTTATAGGGCAGAAAGCGAAGCAAAATAAACCCATACACAAAATTTTGGCGCGATTTGACGAATTTTACGATGATTTCTAAGACTGCAAAGTTGGTAAAAAATCAAAATGCTCCAGTGATAACCTCCTCCTTTTTTTGAAGGCAGTTAACAAAATAAACTAATGTGACGTCACTCTGTGGCGTCATATTTCACACCGCGCGACTGATTATGTATGGTGCGCAAAAGAGTGATTACCTAAGCAAAACTTTTACTATAATATTTTTTTTTCACTCAATAACATTTTTTTAAAATTATCAACGCTATTTTGTCACTGGAGCATTTTAAATTTTTACCAACTTTAGAATATTGGAAATCATAGTAAATTTCGTCGAATCGCGTCAAAATGTATATACTAACGTGTAGGGGTTGATTTTGCTTCCCATTTTTGCTTTATTATACCTTAAAAGAAGAATCCATTCTCAAGTCAAACACCCAATTGTGAAATAGTTTTATCTGGCAGTCATGTACATTTTGCGTATTATACATTTCGCGTACTATGTCGATTTAGCGTATTGTACATTGTGCAAGAGGTGCACATTTTTCGAATTATACATTATGCCACGAAGGGCTTTGTTCCTACTTATCAAGATTGAATAGGCAGAAACAGTCGTAGTTCGGTAACTCAATCAAAATCGGAACAACGTCGCCTGTCCGTCCCACGTGGCATGCGGGTTTATTGAATACTGTTATCTAAATTGTGGGTTCTTGATGCCCTAACAAAGATTAAATTAACAGGTCGACTGCAGGCCGCAGCCGGGGGTTGAATTTCCCAATTGGTTACCTCGGCTTTAACGCTCCATCGCATACGCTACGATAATCCGCTTGTAGAGTTGTAATAGGGCTAATTGAACTATCGTTACGTTATTAGTGGGAATACACGCTCCGAGCCGGATTCCAAATGTTTATTGCGAAAACACAGTGCCGATTCATGCCAAGCCGAATAAAATCAAATAAGCGCGAATGTATTTTTTAGGTCCAAGGAAAAGTAGGTCTCCGAATACTTTTTACTGTCAGAGGCGTTTGTAAATATTGGTTGGGACGACCTTGATTGAATGATCTTTAGTTTTTTTAGGGTCAAACAGAAATCCTTAAGCAATAAAAAGATAAAGAAAGCGAGTTTAATATAGAGTTATTTAAAAGATTTGATTGACTTACAGTGAAAATACTTACAGCATTGCTGTGCGTCTGGTCTGTCTTGAGCTCCTTGTGGTTGGAGAACTGGACGTAGACGGCGCGCCCGCGCAGCTGCGCGACGCAACCGCCGAAGTACGCCACCATCGCCACTGCTGAAATCTCCTCCGCCATTTCGAGGAATGCCTGTTGAGATAAAAATACAATATTAAGTTAGGGTTAGGTACTCATAATCATAAAGTGCATGACAGAACACAAAAAACACAAGAAGACAGAAAACATTATCTTTATCTCAAATATCATCAATTGCGAAAGTTACAAAAAAATCATTAAAAAAATCAATCAGAATTGGATAGGTAAAATAAACGAAATTTTATTGAATATTCAATAAAACTTAAATACTCAGGGATGCTTTAGTAAGAGATTTTCCTAAACTGCTTTCAGTTGGAAGTCTTCAAACTCATTATTCTACGTGAATTCTCTGTACACAAGCTCTGAGCTACGTCAGAAAATATTCCGACCTCGTGTTTCTCTTGGAGTTAACAATGTTGTTAATACAGTTTAAGTATAGTTGGTTTGCAGCTCAAGCGTCCGTAATACTTCGACAGTTCACTCCTGCAAACAACGAAGAGCTTGCAGAATCCAATTAATCGAGTCCGACCATAGTCAAACAACATGGACTAATCCTGCATACAGTCTCCATAATTCTAAGCGCGTCATTATTTCGACCATCATTTTCGGTCAGAATTTCGCTGTTTGCGTCCCGTTTCACGTGCTTGCAGATCGCAACCGCAGGATCCTGCTTTTGGCATTTCAACACGGCTGACCGTACAGAGCACATCGTTAAAAGCTCGCGTAGCCGCAAATTAAATAGAAATTTGCCTGATGTTAATTAAAAAACAAATAAGCTTTGAAAGCCAGTCTGAAATAGGACAGCTATTCAAATAAAGGATGCAGCTTCGTGAACTAATTACGATATCTCGGAATATTTTTTCATTAGTGTGTGTGTTTATGATACTGAATATCGCATGAAAGAGTTCGAGCCTTCAATAATTAAGCTTTTGGTATGTTAAAAGTATAGTTTTTTACTCGAAAATAAAATGTAAATGCCGTTGCGGTTGAGTCGGATCGATGTGGCGCAAATTTATGAGAGCGACCTGTCTGACATGCGGAGTAGTCGTAAAATTGTGCCGCCTCTTTCGCTTTAATCACCGAGAGTAGGCGATTGTTGTGTCCACTCGCCGTGTTTGCCCACCTCTCCACAGACGGCACCTTTGTAACCGGACCTCCGGGCTTCAGTTACCGTCCAATGCGATACTTTCCATCATCCTCTCGTACGTCAAAGGTAAAGCTCGTGTGAAGTGCTATCTCTTTATTGATTAGATCGAAATGACAAAATGTATCGAGTATTTAGTTTAATTTGATTTAACTTTCCCGGATTTTTTGAAAGACTGTATTCGCCTGAAATCTCTTTCGTAGTAAGTAAAAACTTATGAAACTTTTCCAGCGCTTTGCACCTTAAGCATGAAACGTGGCTCTGGAAAAGATACGGAATATTTCATGACAAAAAAGCAAGCAAAGAGACTGTGACCGTTCATAAAAAGGGATTCGACTCGTTTCTCGCGGTAGAAGAGAGATTGTTTTCCTTCACGGCACGGTATATAGCGAAGGATGTCATACGGGCTATTTATTAGACGGGATAACATTGTCGCGCCGGCCGCAGCCTCCCTTGCCTTAATGGGATTTTCTTTTATCATTTTATTTCTCGGCTGTAAACTAACTCATTTTTAATTTGTCAGCGGCCGCACACCGTAAATTTCGTATTGCACGTGGACGGGAATAAAGCCGGCAGTAAAACCCGATGTCTTATAACCCGTTCGGGCGTAGTTCGCACTCATGATGTGGACGTGTTACTTGATGGATTGTTAACCGTACCGTACGAACATGTTTACGGTACGGCACATTTTGATATAGGTGATTCATAACGGTAGATTGTAAACGCTTGCATTACATTGATGGAGCTCACACTTTGTAAGAAACATTTAATATTCACAATTTAATTTAAAATTGAAATACGGAGGTAAG
Organism: Agriphila tristella; assembly: GCA_928269145.1. Taxonomy (NCBI): domain Eukaryota; kingdom Metazoa; phylum Arthropoda; class Insecta; order Lepidoptera; family Crambidae; genus Agriphila; species Agriphila tristella. The sequence goes on along the minus strand of OV743436.1, from coordinate 18,322,891 downwards.
AAGGGATGCGGTGTAATGGAGATTTCTAAAGGAGATAAAATGTGAGTTTAATGATACGTATACGGGGTTCAAAACCGCAAAATATTTTATCTATCTACATTTGCGCAGCCATTGAGTTTCTCTCGCCCCAAAATTTAATTTTATTTCTAACGTCTCGTCGGCTGTCCCTTAATTTCCGCTAAACATGATTTCAGATGCAATCTCGTGATCGGGGTCATTTCGTGATGCCCTTGTTACAGTAGGTATAAGGAAAATGTAGACAACGTGGAAATAAGCTAAATTTCGTAATATGGTGTGCTTGACATCTCGTTCGTTTCTGAAACGAACTTCTTTAGCTGTTTCATCGCTGTCTCGGTTTAGACTAATATGTTAGAGTTTTAACGACATTCACACAAAATAAATCATCGAGTTAAAAACTTTGCTAGAAGATTAATTTTAAATCTCTTTGTGCTTACAATAATTAAAAAATTAATTATTTTATTGCTACCTGTTATTTCCCCTTTATATACACTTTTAATTGCTTTTAAATTAACAGAGTTTATTAACGCAATGATATGCTAAAATCCAAATAGTAAGAAAAGTATAATATTCACACCATAACCACAGAATATATTTAAGCTAACTTATTGTGCCGTAACCGAAGATAAAATCTGGGTATGCGAAGGAGAACAGTGGATGTTTTGAAAATAAGCTCCTTTAATTGAGCATGCATAGTAATTAAATAAAATAGAACGGAAGACAAATACCTATTATCCCTTACCCTATTACCTAAAAGAAGGATATGGGCACATGGCCTATTGACGGCAAATTCAATGACTCATTTGTTTTGCTTCAACCGGGCTTCCTTAATAGTGACAAAGTTTTATCAAGTTTATTCAAACGTGAGATATTGCATAGAGTTATTGCAATCTCCTGTAATGTAACGCTTGCCTAGTTATTATAGTACGGGTCACCAATTAGTTTCGTTCGGGGTCCGTTTTAAGAAATGAAATTACCATCGCTGTCCCCGCCCAACATTTTAGAGAAAAGAGAAGAGAGATATTTATTACAGAAACATAATTATTAGGAGTACCTAATAATTAATTATTAAAAATAATTAATTATAAATAATAATAATTAATTACAAAAATACCCACTTTAAGTATAAAGTAGGTATTTTTTTAAGTTCGTGTGTTCTCGCGGTCCGCACAAAATGAGTCAGCGGTCCGGATGCAGACCGCGGTCCGCCATTTGGCAACCCCTGCATTATAGTATAGGCAAAATAAAATGGGAGAGACGCTTGTCTCCCATTTTATTCCCACACAAGACGCGGCACATTGTGGCCTATTTGCCGCAAACCAAAAATTGGGTTGGTAAACTTTTTCAAAATTGTTGTGAATTATATATTTTCTGGTAGCTTTTTGCTTTGGAGTCAGGAATAACCAATTGCGGAATTTTTATAATACGTCATTTTAATTAGAAATAATTATTTAAAATTTAAATTTACAGCATGGTACAATAAATCGCTATTACGGCTGTATGAGTAGGTAGCTCAAATAAAAAAAAAATGGCATTGGCAATGTCAACTATTTGTCATGTTAGTCACAGTCAGCTAAAATAAATAAAATAACTCTTTTGTAAGTTTATAGATATACATATATTTACGTGATCATCACAAACGTATAAAGCTTTCTGAAGGCAATTCCTGTTTAATCCTCTGCACCCCACGTCTCTTTCAAAGGTATGGGAATTGTACAAAATTTGTTCTGCGGATGGTCACATCTATATTTCAAACTAAACGGAACAAAGCAGTGTAGGTACTTCATCGGCGTAATAAGCTGGATAATGGATTTCTTCAAGCTGATCCATTTCCCATAACTGAACAATAAAAACACTGGAAAATCACAATAAATAAGCTGAAAAACAAACAACAACATTACGTCGTTATTAATGATTACCAAAGAGTAAAATAATTGGATTACTCTTTGTCACTTTCTGTCAAATCTGTCCTGTCAATCAGTTTTTTATCAGTTAATGCAAGGGAACTTCGTGTTCAGCCGTACGTTTGATATTTTATCGCGATAATAATATAAAAAAATATATTTGATTAAAAAGGTGAAATAAAAAAATCATAATATTATTTTCTTTATTCTTCAAACTTGTGCTATCAACAAAAAATATAAAACAATTATCTTCGAAAAAGTTTACCAACCCAATTGTGATTGTGATTCAACCGTCAGTTAATAGTTACAAAGTCTTCGCTATTCATACTAGTAAAGAAAAGAATTGCATTTATCCATTATTTAATTAAACTTTTTGCAACCCTCCTTATGCGCTATGCCTAGTCATTTTTGGAGAAACACACCTAATTTTGTTGTACCTTAACTTGCTTTAACAGTCATATCCTAATAACAAAGGATTCACAGGCTTTTCATGATAGTAAAGAAAGAAAAACTTAGTTGCGATTGCGACCTCTAAATGCTTTGCCTAGTCATTATAGGTGAAATAAAACGGGAGACATGTAGGTAGCGGCCTATTTGCGGCGGACCCAACCACCCACTTGTTGTGCTTCCGGAGCGGCGGCCATTGCGGCACAATGTTACATAGCCGAGTTAATTTACTAAATGAGGGTAGCGTGATCTCTTTTCATGTTGTCCGAGAAGCTTCAAGTGTAATGGAAATAAAGCGTGGAAGAAATTATAGTTCGCTAAATGATATTGGAACTGATAATACGTAATTAGCCGAAAACTATACTTTAATGTTGATCAATTTATCACTTATTAAGCCCACGATTTGTATTTCTAAAATGTCTAGAATACTCTAACACAAAGAAATAATTTAAAAAATAAGAATTCGTTGCGGTATGAGTATGACCCTATCTATGTTTATGCAAATAAAAAATATCAGACATTGAAAGAAAATATCCTGCTTAGCATTGCCTAAAAGTTTGTGTAAGAAATTGAAGGGATATTTTTGTTTTAGCTAGGTCAAAACCACATTTAAAACAACCAAGGGTTTATCTCACTAACAACCGGTATTGTTTTGAATAAACATTGATCAAGAAAAACCGCAGAAAACCTCTTTCAAAATAACAGCGACTTTAATATCTTAATGCGTTAATAATATGAAAGCTTTTACCGTTGTATTAACTACTGCACCGACTTGCATATTAATGTTTATTACTGGACTTGAAGAAAACAAGTACCAATATCAATTATCAAATCTATTTATTACCATGTAACCAATAAGGAGTACCTATTCAATACAATCATTAATAAAACTTGATATGAAAATAATTATGAGAACACGTTTTGCTTTGACTTGAGCTTTTGATAGATACAATTAACGCACAAGTACGATTAGTAAAACTGTGTTTTTTTCATGATCAAAAACCGGCCAAGTGCAAGTGGGCGCACCAAGGGTTCCGTACCAAAAAACGGCAAAAAATCACGTTTGTTGTATGGGGGCCCCACTTTAATATTTTATTCTGTTTTTAGTATTTGTTGTTATAGCGGCTACAGAAATACATCATATTCTGTGTGAATTTCAACTGTCTAGCTATCACTGTTTATGATCATGAGGATACAGCCTGGTGACAGAAGACGTCTGTCTTTCACCCAAAGGGTATAAAAACAGGACCCAATTACTAAGACGCCACTGTCCGTCTGTCTAGACAGACAGTGGAGTCTTAGTAATAGGGTGGATAATAGGGTGGGTACGGAACCCTAAAAAAATACTCGTTGAATGAAGGCACTTACTGCAGATTATTAACAATCGAATGTTTCTGTAAATTATTTCTTAAATAACGATGATAGCAAAAATGCCAAAAGTGGCTACTTTTAATTAAAAAAATCAATGAGCTTTTTCTTTTTTTACAAGACTGCCCAAAAAGGAGTGTACCTATAAGTGTTCAGGGTGCATGTATGTTTGTGGGTATGTGAGTTTCTTTATTCCACCATAACTTCTAAATGGCTTAACGGATTTGGATGTATGGGGTAATGATACCCCATTCTAATGATAGAATCCTTATATTATTCCGAGTGACACTATAATTTTTTTTTAGTTTAAAATAAAAAATTGTTCCACAAAATGGTCCTCCGACTGCAATGACACTTGTTATTTTACTTTTTAGTTCGCTTTGACAGGGCGTGTTTATCAAAAAAAAAATTATTATACCATGAATCTTATATTAATATAGCGGCTGCCCGCGGTTTCACCCACGTGGTGCCCGTTCCCGTAAGAATATCGGGATAAAAAGTACTCTATGTTTTAATCTAGACTATCTTCTATCTGTGTACCAAATTTCAAGCAAATCCTTTCAGCAGTTTTTGCGTGATGGAGGAACAAACATCCAAACATCTAAACATCCAAACCCACAAACTTTCACATTTATAATATTAGTAGGATTCTATTTATACCTAGTCGAGCAGCAGTTAACCACCAATCACATCTGAAGAGATCCTGTTGACTAAGGTGAATAATGATTTTGTTATGGACCACTTATCTCATCGTTTATAATTAAACATAGCTAATCAGCTATCAATAAACTGTTCAATGAAAATCTACAACAATAGCTTTTAAATGATAACAATGCTAACAATACGATTTTCTCAAGAGATAGACAAATATATATCAGAGGCTGTGTTTGTTTGGGTGAAGGGAGTAAAGTTGCACTGGTCTTCTTATTGCTGTTTGCTTAGTTGAACAGGCTACCCCAAGGAAAATGTTTCTTTTACCTAGATAAATATATTTTGTGGAAGATAGATTATTTCTTTAAAACGGTAAAATGCATTAATCTTTTATTAACTTTGTTTTTTCTTGTTATATTTGTAACAAAACTAGGGTTACCCTCGTATTCTATTCTTAACTTACATAATTTTTTTGGAACGTTAAAACTCTGTTTTGTAATGGATAATAGGCAAAGGTACTTTTTAGTTCCTCCTTTGTGTTTGGCTTTTCAAATATGACAAAATTGGAAATTTGAGAAAAATGCAAAACGCAATGAATTTGCATGTTTCCAAATGTTTTTAGTGATAACATTTAAGCTCGTCTCGTCATGCAATATCTAGGTACTAAACAAAAAAAGCAAACCAGTTGAAAAAAGGTAGGTACCTCTGTTTTGTCTTTACCTATTTATGCCTTTATAAATTCCGTATGATGACTTTTAGTATTTACTTGCGCCCCTTCTTAGTGGGAAGGTAAATGAAGTGTGAGCTCACCTGATTTTTGCCTTTGAGCACGAGCACATTGGTGACTCTGCCGAACGGTAGGCCGAGCTGTATGATCTCCGCCTCCGTCGTTTCGTTGGGGATGTTCCGTATGTGTATGACGCGGGACGGCTTGCCCACATTTTGTTCCAGTTTCACCTGCAAAAAAAAATACGGTGAGTGTTGGTAATAGGTATTAGTAAAAAATTCGGTGAGTGTTGGTAATATTAGTAAAAAATACGGTGAGTGTTGGTAATATTAGTAAAAATATACAGTGAGTGTTGGTAATATTAGTAAAAAATACGGTGAGTGTTGGTAATATACATAGTACTTAGGAGAGCTTTGGTTAGAGAATAGCGTCTGTGTGTATTTATTTCGCTTTATTACACAATATAGGTAGATTAATTATTGAATGAAGTCCCGAATCTATTTGGACAACAAAACTATCGTTTAATATCCAGACACCAGATTATTATAAGGAGATATAAATATGGCTGATTGTATTGTACAAGAATAATAACTGAGTTCTGTTCAATAATACCTAGATTATAATAGACGTAGAAGATAGATTCCTAAATCACACAATTGAATCGAGAAACAGTATTCTAATACGTATAATACCTACGTATAAATTAATCAATTAATGTTGGGCTCCAAAAGCGCGGTCTAAACGGCGCGCAAATGACCGCTCTAATATACATAAATAAACCAAGCATTGTTCACGAGGAAGAGCCGCCTGGATAATTGAAAAGTCGATGTAGTATAATTGTCGAGGCTTATCGGGCCAACCCCGATGTGGGTGCCATTGTTCCCCAGAGAGGCTTTTGATTACGGCGGCGAGCCGAACCGAGCTCCAAATATATTGTAGCTTTGTATGACACTCCACTTTCCATTGACGCGAAAAGATCAACCTGCGTGGTGACAATTTTACTCGAGCGCTAAATTAAGAACCGTTGTTTAAGATCCTGCCATTAAACCTATTCTTACAAGATTTTCTGGAGAACTCGGGTCGTGTTCGAGTTGAACAAGATTTCGGGAGTGGTGTACCATCTATCCCCCCATTTTTATACGTTCTTTGGCGGGCGGCGGAGCGTGGAGGTGTAACAAATGAGTCTAATGCCTATTAGTTCGACTTTGTTAAGTTCAGACAAAGTGAGCAGCCGCTTTGGCGAAAGTATGGGACAAGTTGTATTACTTTTTGAACTGTTCTCATATAGACATCTTAATCTGTAACTCTGAATGAGAAGGATTTGGTTGTTTGTTTGAAAATTACGTGGAAAAGGTTTAGATTGGCTTTGGCTTATTTTTGATATCTTTTGCGAAGTTTTTGCCTTAAATATTTTTCTCAGAGAAAAAATATGTCTTTTGTTATGGTGAATAAGGAATAATACTTGTCAAAGTATCGTTTGAGATTTACAACGAATTTAAGACACCGTTAACTAAAAAGAAAAGTACAAAAACAACGTTTACGAATAATCCAAAGGTTGTTACTGTCAATATCAAAGGAGCCAAATCTCCGTGAGTAAACAAATAAAAATATATATTTTTTACTCTACCTACACCGAAAGAAAAGGGAGGAATAAATCTTGGAAGGTGCTCGTTCACCTCGAGTGTACATTTCGGTATTTTCTCTGCCAACGAAAGAAAACAACTGGTACGTAAAACGTAAAGAAGGACATTACTTTCGCTGGGTCAGAAAATCTGCGAGGAGCGATTTCCACATCAGACATTTTAAATCATCCGCTCGGTCTCACATTTCATCCATAAATATTAAATCTTGGCTTGGTTGCTGGGATAGAAAAAAGAGATATCGTGTGACGTTTCCCTGAGAGGATTTCCCGGAATCGGTCAATTTTCCCGGTGATCGCGTCGGCTGTGTTTATTGAAACACTATTTCTCAGTTGGCCGCCTCCGAGCGCGCCGTCATTAGCTATATCACTGCCGATGTCGGTGATCATCTCACTCTTCTAGAAATCGTACGGCTTCAAAATTTATCGAATCGAATATAACTGAAATTAGTCACTGCTTTAAAGTTTTAAAGCCACTTCAGGTTTTACAATCTAAATATTACATTGTATTGTAAAAAACTCGAACGCATAAGAAGATAAGCACAAAATGGTATAGGTATTGTAGATTTGACATTACATTTAATACAAAAAATAACACTAATTTATTACAATTTCTAATGTGACATTTTATTTTTATTTCTTACTAGCGGCCGCCCGCGGTTTCACCCGCGTGGTTCCCGTTCCCGTGAGAATATCGGGATAAAAAGTATCCTATGTTTTAATCTAGGCTATCTACTATCTGTGTGCCAAATCCATTCAGTAGTTTTTGCGTGATTGAGGAACAAACATCCAAACATCTAAACATCCAAACCCACAAACTTTCACATTTATAATATTAATATATAGTAGGACTAGCGGCCGCCTGCGACTTTGTCTGCGAAAAAACTCGGGAACAATTATTTTTCTCGGGATGAAAGGTACCCTATGTCCTTTCTGTACCCCTGGCAATGAGTATGTAAAATTTCATGATGATCGGTTCAGTAGTTAAGAATTGAAGGCGTAACAATCAAACAAAGAAACAAACAAACGGATTTTCGCATTTATAATAATATATTAGTAAGGAAGGAAAACAGTCTAATCTAATTTAATTCAATGAGCAGTTCCTGATTTCATATTTCTGTACTTAAGTAAATGTGTGATCTGAATAAATTAAATTCTATTCCATTCTATTATATGCATGACTAATTATTCCAGTACACTATGTACATAAAAGTACCAAGCGATTCAAGTTTTTGTAATGAGGGCGTACCTATATCAAAACACTGTTCATGTTCTTACTTAACTATAATGGGATGATACACGTGAGGTTTTGGAGAAATCTTGACAAAGTACAAAGCGGAGAGGTAACTACACGACGTGTAATCCGCTTGCGGCGACCCAGCTAGACGAGGCCTGAGACTACCTACGTTGACATCATCGTCGTATTATTTATCACCACATATTGTAAAGCCTTATTCAAGTCCGTTTTGCGGTAGCTTGAGGTACAGAGGGGAATCAAAAGAACGTTTTTTACAATGACCATCCGAGTTATAGTAGTTTATTTTAAAACTCAGCATTCATTGATGAGTGAGTAATATGATTAGTCAGAAAGTACAGATGAAAAGATTAGAAAAGGATATCATCCACGTTTCATACATTTTTGGTCCAAATATGAAAGTGCCGGTCAAAAGACAAAAGTGCTTTATTCTGATAGATTTTGTTATAGCACCGAAGCTGTAGCACCGCTTCACATTTGTGTCAAAATGTATGAAAAGACAGACTTTTTGAACTCAATTAAAATCAAGTACAGCGGTGCTACAGCTTCGGTGCAATAATAAGAAATGCTTAGGTGGACAAAATCTATTAGAATTTGCTTTTTGGCCGACTTTTTTACATTTGAGCCAAAATTTATGAAAAAACAGACTTTTTGAACTTATTTAAAATCGAGTATAGCGGTGCTACAGTTTCGGTGCCGTAATAAGAAATACTTAGGTGAACAAAATCTATCACAATAAATCACTTTTGCTTTTTGGCCGGCACTTTCACATTTGGACCAAAATGGATGATGTCCTTTGTTGTAAGAAGCAAACCTAAACAAAAATAATGGTGTTTAGAGTTTTAAGTTAAATTCCACAAAGTTGCGATCAGGGACAAAAATCGAAAAATATCTACCCATCGAATTAGTTGATATCCACAGCCTTTTAAAATACGTGAAAGACAAACTAAAGTAGACGATACACATTTTTTTCGTCCACACATTTTCGGGGTAAGATGTAAAGACAGGGTAACGACAATGGACATTGACGGAGCGACAGCACCGTATAAGCAGGAAACCGGTCACGTAATAACTCGGGTCACACTACGAATGAAGAAATAACTTATGAAAACACATTTATTTACCCGACTACGACGACTTATGTTCATCTTTACCTCATAATTTCTAAACTACTTAATGTAATTTGACAAATGAGGTATTGTGTCGTTATATTAAATTGAATATCGCACCCTCTAGAGGACTTAAAGTCATGAACTAAGAAAAACAATATTTGTAATAAATTAATAATGCCTTGTTGAATATCAAATGAAAGGGCTTAATTATTACATTTCAAAAATATATATTGTTAGCTATTGCACGCGACTTTGTTTTTTCTATTATAATATATTATTGAGTATTGTATAAACTCATAGCGAGAGCATTGTGAATGCAAAAATCTCAAAATAAAAAATTACTTAGCTATTTCATCTTTATAAATAGGGAATATGCATAAGTCACCGATTTTCATAAAATTGAGCTTGATCGCTGCGGACATTTGTAAAAACATGATGGAACAAAAAGAAAAAAAAAACATTATTTTAGTTCTATCACACGATGAAATCAGGGGAAAATAACGATATTTTTTTTCACTTTCGAATATAATGAACTTAACAGTCAGATAGAATATCGAATAAGAAATATTTTTTTGTATGACACATATTATTATGTACTTAAACGCAAAATTTAGGGCGATAATTGAAAATAATCGAAAATTCTTGGCTAACTCCATAGTAAACGCGCGCCTGAAACATGATATGTGACGTCATATATCATGTCCGTTTTGTATGGAGCGTTTTCGGCGGTTGCTGCTGCGTGCTAACTTCAAGTAACTACATCACCAGAAAAAACCGCAAGAAAAAAGTTTTAATATTACAGTTGATTTTCTCACACATTATACTATTGATTTTGATAAAAAAAATTGATGCATAGGTATTCCCTATTTGCATTGTTGTAGAAAATAGTAAAAATATCAAGTTGTTAAACACCAAAACAAGACTAACTTCTCTGCGAAGGTACATTGCAACATCTCACCATGTATAAAATACCTAAATGTACCAACAACAATGGTAAAAGAGTATGGATGTGTAACCCTCCCATAATATTAAATGAATATGAAAAAAAATGTACATAAAATCTAAGTAAAAAATACCATGCAAATTAAAAATACATTGAAAAAGTATTATTTAAATAAAATGTCAATTCCTATACCAAAGGTCGGATCCACATCCCAATTCCAACCTAACTTACCAATAAAAGGGCTAATAGGGCTTAACAATCTTTAATTTTAAGCTTTGCTCAGTTTATTCAGTTTATTGTATTAAAAGCTTAATTCAAAAAAACAATTTTTTTAATAAAATATATTTACTTATGTTAAACTTTTAATATTGTGTGCCGTAATGTCACTGAAATATAAATTTGATCGCTTAGTAATTATTGTGCTGATCGTATTGAATAACTTTAAAAGAACTCAGCTTCGTATTTCAAAGTCACCCATTTTCAATATTTGTAGTCGCCTTCAGTCTGTCGCCCACTTAGATTTCAGTACGGTATATTTTGAATTTATTGTCGCCTGGCTAAATACTACCCATTAAATAACTTTACTTCAAGGTTGCAGCTGATTTAGTCCCATCTAATATTGTTGGTCATCATACTTTTAAAATCCGGATTTTTACACGGCTGCCCAAAAAGGAGTGTATATGTGTTCAGGGTTCATATATGTTTGTTGGTATGTGAGTTTCTTTATTCATCATAATTTCTAAATGGCTCAACGGATTTGAATGTATGGGGTATCGTTAGAATCCTTACATCATTCCGAGAAACATTGGCTATTTTTTTACACGACTGCCCAAAGCAAAAAGAGTGTTATGTGTTCAGGGTTCATGTATGTTTGTGGGTATGTGAGTTTCTTTATTCCACCATAACTTCTAAATGCCTGAACTGATTTGGATAAATGGGGTATCGTTAGAATCCTTACAGCATTCCGAGTGACACTGGCTATATTTTTTTTAGAAAAAATCAATATGGCGACTGTACGACGCCATTTTCAAATGTGAAAAAAAATTTTTTTTCTTCTATTATTACAATATGGGCATCAAATGAAAGGCCTTGATGAGCACATTCCAAAACTATATAATATGTCACTAAAATGTGTGAAATAAAATTAAATAAATTTAAAAAATATTAAAAACACGACTGCCCTGCCAAAAACGAACTAAAAAGTTAAATAAACAACAAGTGACATTGCAGTCGGGGGACCTCTTTGATCAAAAATTGTTCCATAATAAGGTCCCCCGACTGCAATGACACTTGTTGTTTAACTTTTTAGTTCGTTTTTGGCAGGGCAGTCGTGTTTTTAATATTTTTTAAATTTATTTAATTTTTATTAACACGTTTTTATTATTAGGTTGCTTTCGCGTTTGTTTCTCCAGAAAGTTTGCGAACGATTTTATCCTAGCTTCCCGATGAGCTAGAGACTTGAAACTTTGAACGTAGGTCAGAACTGGAAGGCAATGCAATATTATGGTGTCATTGAGCTCTTTGATCAAAAATTGTTCCATAATAAGGTCCCCCGACTGCAATGACACTTGTTGTTTAACTTTTTAGTTCGTTTTTGGCAGGGCAGTCGTGTTTTTAATATTTTTTAAATTTATTTAATTTTTATTAACACGTTTTTATTATTAGGTTGCTTTCGCGTTTGTTTCTCCACAAAGTTTGCGAACGATTTTATTCTAGCTTCCCGATGAGCTAGAGACTTGAAACTTTGAACGTAGGTCAGAACTGGAAGGCAATGCAATATTATGGTGTCATTGAGCTGATCTGATGATGAAGCCGGAAGAAGGCCACAGGAACTCTATGATGAAACCATACAACCCCATCGTGTTTGGGCTCGTTAGCATCGTCTTGACGAGTACTCTAATGGGAGACGAGGTCCAGGGTCTGATGATGAAGCCGAAAGGCCATGCCATAGGAACTCAATATTGAAACCGTGCAACCCCATCAAATTTGGGCTCGTTTGAATCGTCTTGACGAGTTCTTTGTTGGGAAATAGTTTCCAGGGTCTGATGATGGAACCGGAGGAAGGACACAGGAACTATTTAATAAAACTAAGCTACCCCATCGAGATTGGGCTCGTTTGAATCGTCTTGACGAGTACTTTGTTGGGAAATAGTGTCCAAGGATCTGATGATGGAGCCGGAGGAAGGCCATAGAAACTCCATGATGAAACCATACAACCCCATCGTGTTTGGGCTCGTTAGCATCGTCTTGACGAGTACTCTAATGGGAGACGAGGTCCAGGGTCTGATGATGAAGCTGAAATTCCATGCCATAGGAACTCAATATTGAAACCATGCAACCCCATCGAGTTTGGGCTCGTTTGAATCGTATTGACGAGTACTTTGTTAGGAAATAGTTTCCAGGGTCTCATGATGGAGCCGGAAGAAGCCCACTGGGACTCTGTAATAAAACCATGCAACCCCATCGAGTTTGGGCTCGTTTGAATCGTCTTGACGAGTGCTCCGATAGGAGATGGTATATTTTTAGTCTTAACTCGTTAACTAAAAAGCAGAAAATAAAAATTTACTGAAAAAAAAAACTTTTTTAAAAACACGTTTTTAAAACGGACTAAATTATTCCAAAAAAATCGGACTAAAAACATTAAAACGGACTAGTAAAAACAGACTAAAAAGAAAAAAATAAATGTTTCTGTAAATATTTATAACCTACAGAAATTTTAAATCTAAAAACGTGGGGCGCATGCTAAAGACAATAGGATGAAAAAATTTACAAAATGCTTATATTAGTTTATTTGTTGTTATAGCGGCAACAGAAATACATCATCTGTGAAAATTTCAACTGCCTAGCTATCACGGTTCACGAGGTACAGCCTGGTGACAGACAGACAGACAGACGGACAGTGGAGTCTTAGTAATAGGGTCCCGTTTTTACCCTTTGGGTTCGGAACCCTAAAAACTGTACAAATTGTAAGTAAATAAAAAAATATCAACATTACCACTACTGCCGAAACTGCAACATTTTTTATTCGACGTGACTTCAAAGTCACACTAAAACTGAATCCAGAACGAAAAAGCTGCAACTGCAACTCTAATTGATTTGTGCATTTAAAGCTTTCCGTCTTGATTGAAATCCGGGAACTAATAACAATTGCGATAGTCGAGCGACGCCGTCAGTAATCAGATGAAAGTTTGCAGTGCCGAAGCAGAGGCGAGAGTCAAGCGGATAAAGTATGTTAGTTCAGTGATCAGTCACGTCGTTCGAAACCGCCAGTTTAAAGTTGGATCTTAGTCTGAATTATGAAATTTTGCAACAAAACGGAAAAAAAACTATTACTTACTTAAACTAAACAAATTACAGAGAAACAAAATAAAAAGAAAGCACACAAAAGGCGGCCTTATTGCTTAATAGCAATCTCTACCAGGTCAAAAAGTCCTATGTCCACTAATAAGTACTGCATTAACTAGGGTACAGAGCTTTGAATAAAAAACATTATTTTAGTGATCAAAACTACACAGGTTGACTGACAGACATTTCACCAATATTGTTCCTATGTATGTCTAGTTAAGATCATCATTATTTGATTAATGGACTAATTATGTGTTGGTAGACAAACAGCTAATAAGCAGATTACAAGGTATTAAATAACAACAGGCGGCTAATTACAGAATCTCAAATATAAACAATAGATGAGATAGAACTTATTAACAAAATACCTATTAGTATTATGTCAATTGATAACGATAATATGAATGATACTTAAGAAGTACAAGAACCTTTTACTCCTCGTAAAGAAATAAAATTAAAACGACACACTCAAACACTCGACCCAGAACTCAGAAGGTCCCCTTGCTTCGTATAACTCAACCTGTGTGTTTCCTTGATAAATTCCGCAATTCATAAGGAGCTACTACAGTTGCATTGGCTGCTGAAATTCAAGAGCTTCATTACACAAAATCGTTGGAACTCGATCCGACGGAACTTTTAATTGGCGATCCCGATGATTATTGTTACTAAATTGCCGACCATCGTGGATACTATTTGAAACTTCAAGTACAGTTTTACTGGGACTTGTAGGATGTCTAAGTATTGTGATTTATTTATGATGCTGCTGCTGCTAATGATCATTGAACAGTATTGTCGTTATCTTTCTTCGCGTTGCATTACTACGAAGTTGTTCATAACGCAATATTTTTGGTCTACTACATCGATGCAAGAACATTATCGATCTACAGTTTTCGAAAAGATGGAGTTGACTTCCTTTTATTATACAACATTCAATATCTTAGTAAAGTAGCAATTAACAATATTTTATACACTCTAAATATTTGCTAGAACCAAGTGGTAACTAGAGAGCTACCTAATTTAAAACATTTGACGTCGGCCAACCCTTAACCGATAGGTGCTAATTCATTCATGCATAAGAATGGAGCTCAGAGCAGTTGCCTGTCAACTTTTAATAGTTGCTCCATCGAATCACTTAGCAACTTAAAAAACACATTTTTTAACTTATTTTGGCTTTATTAATTTAACAACAACATAAAATTGTAAAATGGAATCAATAATCGGCTAAATTGATTAAAATTTATAATTTCATTATTACTATTAGTAGCAAGTGAATGCTTTACAAAGGATGATGATTAGGTTTTGCGTGGCAAGTATTTGTAATCATAATCATTTATTTATTGGTTTCATACATGGTTATTAATATGGAAAGTAAAATTCGTTTGTACATCATGCTTCGTCTGTCACTAAGCATGCAAATTAACACAGTCTTGCTAATAATTATAGCTGTGGAATCATTATCAAATCATCAACAATGTAAAGAGAAAATAGGTTTTAATGTACTTAAATTGTTGTATTTGCTAATTATCAATGCAAAGGTACCTATTTACAGTTTACAACGAAGTAAACATACAAATCGTAAAAAGCTCGCTCACTGAAACAATGTCCTAAATCACTTGTGTTCATAAGTTTTTGTTTGTATGGATCGTTCGGGTGGCGGCCGTAGAAAATCGTAAAATAAGATAGCCAAATGGTTTTAGTGCCCCTAAAACTAGCAGTAAAATTGTAAGTGCCCGGCAATGAATATCTTTATGGCATCATTTGATTGATTACCGAATTCTCCGGTAAGAGAATCGATAAATTCATCTCGAGCTACAGTGCCTTGGGAATATTCATTTAGTGATACGAAATAAGTCAAGAGGAAGAATATGCAGGAACTCACACATATTAAAGGTTAGATAACTTGCAAAGGCTGAAATGAGTGCTTTGAATTTTATAGGTAAAGGCAGGTAATTCTTTTTTTTTATAATAGGAAAGAAATTTCAGAGATTTGCTCTCTATTACTGCCATAGCATATATTTATTACTAGACAGTATCAGAGTGATGTTTTAATGATAAGCCTATGAAATATTTACATGCTGGGCAATCTGGGCATACATTTTCCAGCAGGAATGGAAATCTAAAGTTATTTTTCGTACAGGTACAATTTGTTTGAAAGATTTTGTTACGGTAGACAATAGAATATAAATCTACACAAAGGAACGAAGGTTTACAACAGGCAGCACACATGTTTAATGCAACTTCATAAAACAGCAGTAAATCCAGAATTGCGCGTTAGGACGCCGAAATAGTCAAGATTCTGGCGTGTCTTCCTTAAAAAAAGTATTTAATGAGATTACTTCGATGAATAAGTAAAAAAAGAGCAGATTCCCCTGTACAAACAGTCAAACTGCGCGGAGTCGTAACTTCAGAGCAACTCGTAAATGCTTAACTAGTGGTGAACGTAGCCCGCGGCACCATCCTCAGATTTGATTGATCTTCACTGAGGAGGCCTCTCTACGTTTTTACAAGCCGACCTCAGAGGAAAATGAGGGAAAAAACGGGGAACATAATTAATTACTTTATTTGGACATTAATGACCCGGTCAAAGAGGACGAGGGTTGATTAGTGTGTTTTCTGCAGACATGCTCTGTCTGATATGGCATGGTTAGGTTAAGTGAAAAAAATATTGCTCAAAACTTGTGTCATCACTGTCATCAATGAGTTCAAAATCGAAAAAGCAATATTATTGCCTGCCTATAAAGTTGATAGGTACCTCTAAACGAGTTCTTTGAATTGGAGGAAGAACTGTTTACCGCGTTTTATTTGCCGGGAAAGTGTAAATACGGAAAGAAATTTCGTTAAAAGATAAGTTTCGTCTTATAAAACGTTTTATAAAAACGGTTGATCAATGTTTTCTTTCAATATTTTCACGGCACGAGGTGTTCGCACAAACAACACAAAGAGAGGACATAAAAAATATTTAAAAAAACGACTCGCCATTCCGCCGATGGGTTCCAAATGAATATTCAGGGCAAAGAAGAAAGGGGTGTCGCAAAAAAGGCAGTGCTTAAATTCTCTCCGGGAAAAAAGAGAGTGCCATCGCAAAACCATAAAATAACAAATAAATAAGCGTTGGAGGACACGTCCCTATTTAATTATGAATTAAGGCCAGGCTGTAACGAGATCACAATATAATTAAGATTACTACGGACCGGCTTTTTCTGGACGTCTCTAACAAGCGAGAGTAAATGGTGGGCAAAACACGGTCAAACTAAGCTTTGTTTATGTAGTTTTTCTTACATGGACTGTGTGCTTATATTATTATATTTCAACAATGTAAGTTTTGCAAATAATGATAATACAACATAAGAGTAAGTACCTAACTCTATAATAAGTAGGTATATTTTAACAAAAGGAAAATGGAAAAGAAAATATTGTTGTATTTTCGATTTTTTTGCAAATGTTCCGTTCATTCATTTTCTTAATAACGTGACATAATGACCGGTGACAGCGGGATATAAACTGCCTGCGGGAAGAATAAGAAAATGGTTCCTTTTCGACGGGATGCTTCATTTCTATTTAATTTACGTAAATGATATACAGGGGCGCGGGGTCTATTGAATATAGCACCCTCAAGCTTTTGTGTAACCTAGAAGACTTATTAAGGGCAAATAACAACGTTGGTATAATAGGTGCCTAAATAAATAAATAGGTAATTAGTGGTAAAGATAATATACTTTAATTAAGTAAGTGAAATTACATTTCTGACTAAAATTGTCCATGAACTGTGCTTATTTATTAGGCTGGTTCATAAAATTTTCTGGTCTATCCATGTAATCTTGTAGCGTTGTCAAAAAGGTTACAAGTTACCCACGTGGGTTTAACAACTGCAAAAAAATGAGTAAATTTCACAATTTGGCTCAATACGGAAAACATATTGCTTAGGTACTAAATTTCCCAGAATTTTCTATAACGATACAAAAGTATAACCGCTATAACATTAAATCTATGTTAAGATAACCTAAATCAATTCTTCCAGTGGTGAAAGCTTCTACACAATATAAAGGTTTGTTCAATGAACCCCAAATAAATTGATCGGAACCATGAAAAGGCAAGATCTGTTCTCATTGTAAAAAGTATATCGGATTCATTTGCCGAAAATTATCAATTCCATTCAGATTCAATATATTATGTAAAAATTCATCCAGTATCGCAGGTCGGGGGTAGAGATTAATAAAATTTTGGCCCTTCAATCCTCCGGGGATGCCCCTTTATGGCACGTTGGCTTTTTATGAGGGACCTTTTATTTTAATACTCATTTCGGTTTCGCGATTCCGTTGTTTTATCGCTTTATCTCGATTAATCGTTATTCGGTTAATTACGCACCCGGTTTAGGGAGGAGAAAAAAAAATTAAAAATCAAACCAATCAATTACTTGGCGATGATGGGAAATTAAAATCAAGTTTAATGTTTCACAACGAAAAAAGAACAATCGAATCAAACTCAGAATTTCCAAGTTGATATTGAGTTTCACGTCAATTAGGCGATGAAATCGGTAATTAAATATTTTATTCAAAACCTTTCAATTGTTTATTTCGAACATTGTCAAAAGTTACTCAATTATTTAAGTTGTAACTAATTTCAAAAGTGACTTTTGCAGTATCAAATTAATCAGATATTATTTTTAGTGTTAAGTATATTCAATATAAAGATTTACAGTTTCATAATAAGAAGCATTCATCGTTTGTGTTTGGAGATGTAGCTTGAAAGCAGTACGCATGCATATGGATACGGATCTGGTGCTACGCATCATAACTATCAACATTTACAAATATGACCACCATGGTCGAGTGGTTCGCACACCGATTTTTATGGTGGCGCATCTCTGAGGAGCCGGGGTCGATCCCCGACTGGGTCAATTCAGTAAAAAACTTTTATATACACCTTTAAACTTTCGCGTTGCGTTGCATTAGATTAGGAACACAGGTTTTAAACGCGGTTTTAAACATAGGTGTTGAACACTTACCTTTTCCCGACGTTTCGACCGAGTTGCATCAGCCGTGGTCACGATCTGACTTTTATTATTTATTTAGTTTAAACATTTTTAAATTTTGGAATCGGGTCAATGCATGTGATGTGTCAATTTACCTTTTTTGCGGCGGAGTCCTGGTTGTTATTGTCGGCGTGGTGCGGAGCGGCGGGCGCCATGACGGTGACGCCACTCTGCGAAAGAAGCTCGTCTGAGCCTCTCTGAAACAAAGAAAATGCCATTAGTTAAAAATAGGATACTCAGCTGAAGTGGCAGTAGGCGGAAAACATGGCTAAAAGGACCGATAGCCGTTGAGGTAAAAAGGTTTTGGAAGGGCGACCACGCACCGGTCGACGCTCTGTGGTCAGACCACCTTGTATCTAGTCCGATAAGGAAAACAAACGATCAGGTGAATGTCGCGGGAAGCCACTATAGATACGAACAGCGCAGGACCTTTCGTTTGGAGCCCGTAGCGATTTCGCCGCTGATGGCAGCCCTCTCGCTCGCACATTTCATTTTTCTCAAGATTTCTTAAAACTGAGTTCGTAATTGAAAAATTAGTCTCGACCACTTTTCGCAATAAAAGATTACAGACAATTTAAAATATATTTCAGTTTTTTGTTGCTAAAGTACAAAAAGTTGTCGCTTCTAACAGTTATTTTGAACTAGCAAATACGATAACTTTTTGTACTTCAGCAACTCAAAACTGAAATATATGTTGAAATGTAATCTCATATTGCGAAAAGTGGCCGAGACACATTTTTCAATTACAAACTCACATTAAGAAATCTTGAGAAAACATGAAATGTGCGAGCGAGAGAGCGGCAGTCAGTGGCAAGATCGCTACGGGCTCTTAAGGAGGTCCTCGAAAGAAATTTGCAGTGCGTGTAGGGTTGCCAACTTTTTTTGCATCAAATATAGTAGTTTCAAGATTTTTAGTGTAAAAATATAGTAGATGGGCAAAAATGTCCAAAAAAATATAGTAGGTTGCCGTTTTGTATGGAGGATTTTAAAGAAGTTGCATTACTAACATTTTCATAATTTATTCAACCACCATAAAGACAAGTGTTTAATCACAAAAAATATTATGCAATGGGGAATGTCCGAAAAAAATCAATTTGGCTGAATATTTTTCTATAGGTAGGAATAAGGAATAAGGTAAGGGACCTTATTCCTACCTATAGAAAAATATTCAGCCAATTTGTTTTTTTTTGGATATTCCCCATTACTTTACTTATGAGCATATAAGATGTATTTGTTTGTTGCTTTTGTTTAATTTTTTCACTTGCAAAAATATAGTAGTTTTGCCTACTATATATTTTTTCAAAAAATATAGTAGGCGAGCCCTCAATATAGTAGGATACTATATTATATAGTAGGGTTGGCAACCCTAAGTGCGTGGTTCAAAAACTAATGAGTAAGTTTGTTTGGAATAAAACCGAGAAGTCAAATGATAGTACACGAATAACCCTACATTAATTTTCCACTAATAATCCTGGTAATGATAAGAATAAGGTCATCACATTAGTTTCGTAGCCACACTAGTGACTGATGTCCCCAAAAGATTAGTAACGTAAATAAGTGACTAATATTTTATGAGACGTAACAATTTTTCTATGTCCACTTGCGTCACTTAAAATGATATATTAGTGAGACATCTGAACGCTATTACTTTGCTCACGCGAGTTAAACAGACGGGTGGGTGGATTACGTAAACAATTTCGAGCGGCATGTCAACCCTTCCAGGATCAATCTCAATTTAAGACGGCGAAATGACAGACCTCAGCAGTTAAACGCACCGGGCGAAGGTATAAATCAAGTAGCGTAATAAAGCAAATGTACAAATGACGCGAGGCAGTCACTACACCTCGTCGCGATTGTGCCGAGTATCGCGCCCTCGCACCTGCCTCGGGTATCACTCACGCGAGACGCTTAATAAACCCTGACATCTTCGCCCTAAAAATATAAACAACATTGGGAAGATGCGATCGAACATCGACAGTTTTTTTAGATGAAAAAAAACAAAACTAGGTATTAAATTGATATTGAAATCTGCAACTGCATTACAACAGCTGTAATGGTTGTTAGTAGCAAAAAGCTTATAAAATACTAGCTTTTGCCTTCGACTTTGACCGCGTTTCAGTAACAAAATCCCTAGGGGACTTTTTACCGGGATAAAAAGTAAAACTGTGTGCCATTCCAAATCCGTTCAGCCGTTTTCGCGTAATTGAGTAACAAACATCCAAACATCTAAACCAAACTTTCACATTTATAATATTAGTAGGCTATCCATATCCCGTTCCTGTCCCGTTCCCGTTATCCCGTATTATCGTTCCATACAAAATTTGAACTCCCATTTTACCCTATTGAATCCCAACTCAAATGGTTGAATCATGGTCACCATGTTGTACCTATTTTTATAAAAATATAAATGTCATTTTCGCAATCAACATCCCATAAAACCTCAATAACGACATACGTATCGAATTTTTCGGTTCATTTACCCCATTAATCCCCTAAGGGACGAGTTTCGGTAAACCACGAAAATATGTATTGCTTAAGTAATTGTTTTTAGAACTCCTACGAAGTTTCAAGTCAAAATAGCTATTTTTTCCAATACAAATTTTGAGCCCCCATTTCACCCCTTTAGAGGTGGAGTTTTCAAAAATGCCTATTATATTAAGTATCTAAGTACAAAAAATGTCTTTAGGTCCAGTGGTTTTGGGCTCTGCGTTCTCAAATAACTTTAGTGACATTTTAAATTGATAAAAAAACAGGTGACATTTAATTCGGCATAAAATCACAGTACTTAAATGTTGTTTTTGTTAACGTATTCCACGCGTTTAATAAAGCGTAGTCTGTGACAGGACAGGTTAACAGGTAATGAGGTAAACTTTTTATACAGATTTTGTACATAGGTACGCTGATTATACTGGATTCTTATTAAAATCCGTTTTATTATTTAGGTTCAAAAAAATAAGATTATGGAAGTTGGGTCGGCATTTATACGAAGGAAGTGAAGAATTTTTCGAAAAATCAATTAGCACTTCTAATCAAATATACATATTACATACATATTGGAGGAATGTGTAAGCATAGCTAGTTTAAATTACCTAAATTACAATTATATTAGTAATACTAGTGACCGCCCGCAACTTCGTCTGCGTGGACAGTAATTTTTTTATCCCTCGGAAACAGTCCTTTTTTCCTGGATGAAAGGTACATGTCCTTTTCTGTACTTCTGACAACGTGTTGTGCAAAATTTCATGTTGGTCGGTTGAGTAGTTAAGACGTAGGTATTAGTTAGTTTATTAGTTTTTAAATTAGAATTATACAAGGAAAAGCACCATCATCTTTAAATTCGAATTGAAGATACTAATAGCAAACCGTGTCTACAATTTACTTTATTATAATAAAGAGCAGATTATGCTAACAGCGGGAAATCCCATTTTGCGGCATAAAGCTTTCATTGTAAAAAAAAGAACCGTTTCAGAAATAAAACCAACATCCGCGGGGTCCTATTCCTTGGAGTAATTTCGTAGAGCGCGTGTAATAATTGCCCGAAATTAAATAACATTTTTCACAACAAAGAAACAACGAGGATGGAAATTTGGGAGCAGACTGGTGGATTGTGCTGGAAAAGAGGGCAGTTTTCGTTTCCATAACAATTTTTCAAGTTAATGAAGAATGATGTCGGATGTTTTCATTATGAAGACTAAGGTGACAATACAGGTTTAATGGGTGATGGGCTAACGACAACATTAAATTCTACATGTTTAATTAAAAACAAACATATTATGAGAAGGGGCTTTAAGGAACGATTCCATTAGATATAGCTAAACTGTAACTTTTGAAGTTGCACTGTAACACATAATATAAACCAAAGTAGCTTTCGACTTAATAGTATTTGTTTAAACTCTCGTAAGAAAACTTTAGATATTTTCTCGATCAAAACATGTACAAACGTTTTTCCAATATGTCATATGAATGAATGTGATACGAAGCCCCTCATATCAAAATATCGAGAGTAAAATATACATGAAAGGTTCGCTTAGATCACACGAGCGGCTTGGCCCTTTTAAGGATAGATAGTATGGTCGGAATGATACGTTTACGTGTTCAAAGAGTACGAAACCTTATTGTGCAGTATCAATGCGGATAATCTATTAGTGATATTAAAATGTTCTCCCGGATTCCCGGTAAAAGTGTTTTGATTTTTAGATGCGCTTTGTCCACTGGGTCAGTTGTTGTATTCTCATTTCAGTGATTGTGTTTGGGGGTACAAAAGACGGACCAGGGTTTCGGTTTTGGTGAATTTCAAAGTGTTTTCTGCGGAACAATTTTACGGCGAATACTTTTACAGTTGTCAAAAAGATCATTGTCCATAAAAAATGGTGACAACATTATGATTTTTTTCTATTATTTACATGATAAAATTATGTTCGTAAGTAAATTGAAATTTATCCGAACTTTTTTGATAAACGGTCGCCATTTTAGAATATTATACGAGTACTTGCTATAAGTTGTGAAAACATAGTTAAATGAGACATTATCAGTACACGAACTGGCAGGACAATTGGCTACGAGAAGCAAGATACACCGCCACTCGACATAACCACTATTCAATTTCCTCGCAAAACACGTAGTTTTTTTAATCAATACAAAATGTCGAAAACCAGTTTCATATTAAATGGGAATATTGGAACAAATTCAGGTAGTAAAAGGAACACATAAAAATTATTAATAAATTCACACGTCACACGTACATTGTTTCTGTGGCCGAATAAAATGGAGAAAGTGAACATTTATGATGGAAATGAAAAATCGCTTCGCCATTTATGACGTCATTGTTCCTGAGAATGGTTCTAATATGAAAAAGAATAAAAAGGGTCTAGCGAGGAAAAGCTGTAACGAGTCTAATAATTTTTATTGCGATTTCACGAGCTTACAGTCTGATTTAACTCGGCGAGTGTAAATTATGATTTAATTTAATAACCACCGCTGAAAACGAACGTAAAATGTTTTTATGTGAGATAATATACTTTTCATTAAGAGTCATGTGTTACTCCCGCAGTTTTATATTCATGTTTTATGAGTTGAAGTAACTCGTCAGGTTTGCATGAATCGTTAGGAAAAATGTCCGTGTATTTGTTGAAGCATTTTATGCAAAGCGATACAAACATAATTTTAAATTGTTAAAATTATTGTACTTTCCGTACTTGTTACTTTCCGGGATTTCGTCCTTAAACCATTTTTTTTTCAGAGTACAATTTTATCGTTAACGCTTTAACTGAAAAGGTACTTAAGTTATTAAAAGAACGATTGCAATTCAATGGAAACGTTCGTGTTCAATCGAACAATTTTACACGATTGATTGAACTAATTACCTACTGAGATTTTGTTCTTTTAGAATTCCTTTAACGAATCGTGGAAAGCCAAATAATTTCTCAAAAGTGTTGGACGTTGAAATATTTTTAAAGTAATTACTATTACGGTTAATGAGTCCTATCAAGAGCAATAACGAAATTGGTGCGATTCGAAAATTATTAGTTTTTCGATATATCGGTAGAGGCGTGTAATCGGTTTTAAACGATCGCATTTAAATCATATTTAGCGCATCCATAGCGCCGCCGCATGCGCCACACATCACGTAATATCCGAGCGTCTCCGAACTAAGATGTCGAAATTAACGATCTTGATAATATTTGTCGGCTGAGCGCTGCCAGCTCCGCCCGTAATTAATTGCACCAATTTGTTCTCCGCTTATAACGGACATTTGTCAAGCGCCCGCCCGCACCCGATGATTTTCGCACTAACTTCATAATCGATATTCCCAAGTATCGATTATCGCCCAAACTCTTCGCCAGAACTCCAATATTGAGACCTTACCCTGGTCATTAATAAACTGTAACGATCTATTTCTTGGATTCTAAACGTTATCGGAAATTTGACCAAAGATTAATCTCAAAAATTCTGAACGCTCGGTTATCGCAGCGATAAATTAACAAGACACGAGACGATGTAAAAGTTAACAATTCTCATTCCAACTAGGAGGCAAACCTCTTAGCCCCAGAACAATATAAGGAGACAGTACTCGCTGTCACAACTCTACTTTATAGGGAAAGTAGGAGAAGCGAGTTTGTGTGAACAAAGTTGCAGAGGGCCGGCCGCTTCGGTAATGAATAGAGACGTCACGCGGTAACCGCCACTCGGGCGCAACTCGCATACCATTTTAACTTGGAGCCGGCGATTACCGAACTATGTTGTTGTAACAGTTCCGGAACCGAGTCCGATACAGCCACAGTTTTGCCCCGTACATTCTTGATAAGCTTCAATTAAGCTTCGACGTGTGCATGTGTTACGTTATATTATAATCTTAGTCATAGGAAAGTGCTATTTTATAGTAAATGAAGAGTAAATGGACGCTTAAGTTACGATTTGATTAAGGTAAAAGTAATCTAGTCTCGGTAAAAGTTAGGTGATAAAAGTTCACAAAGTTCACAGAAACAAAATGCGAGAAACAAAGGGCGACGCTTTAAAGTCGACGCTCATTTGCATGCGAGACGATTTAAATAAATATACGTATCGCAGTGGACAGTTGTACCCGTGTTTTATAGCATTCATTATTTTATACAGAACCTGGAGAGAAAGCTTGACAAACGCTCGGATTAACATAAAAGTGCATACGTTTGTTAAATGGAGACTACCAATCTTGCGATGCCCGCTTAAGAAATGTTGGTGGGAAGAATGTTGACCCTACTTGGTTCACTCCCATGAGATTGAATTACTTCTCGGATCCAATAAAGCCTAATGTCACTGTGAGAAGCGTGCTGATGACTGCTATTTATCGTGCGTAAATAACGAGCTTACTCTCGAGCTTGATTGCAAATAAAAATAACTGTGATACCATTTTGAAATAGTTAGGTGGGCGCTGATATTACATACAATAATTAAAGGTGCAGTGAAAAACGTAGTAGTAAGTCAAGTAGTAAGTATAATAGTTAGTAGTAATTCAGTAACGATAAATCATTATTACTGTTTTATGTTATTAATTGCAATAGAATAGTTATGATATCAGATAAGTAAATAAATGACGAAAACAAATATAAGTTATAATCGTTTTACGAGTATGTATAAATAGAGTAAATGGTAAGTATTGTAACAAGAAAAAATATTTATCACCTTTATGTATGTAAAAGATGACCCTTATACATGTCAAACAGATACTCTACATGTATAAATAGAGGATTGAAGAACAAAAATATTCAGGACAACCAGTCCCCAAGGATTCTATTCCAATTCTAGCAAATGTAACAATAACAAATATTACTTATAGATATAAATTTACCGAAGGCTCTTACTTTATGGTGTACCCGCAATCAATTAATTTCGAATTACTCTGCAAATAGAGGTCCACGAAAAGGGCAGTTGTTAGCCGCTGGAGAATTGAATATTATCATTAATAAGACGAATATAGCGGTTAGTTTCATAGTTTCTTGTTAGGGTGCGCGTCGGCAGACGTAGAAGGAATGTTGAGAAATTCTGCACTTGTATCATTGTTTTATTTTTAAGTTAGAAATTCGGGTTGGAGTTAAAGAAATACAACTTTAACTTGTAACTTTAAATAGGTATAATGTTTTTTGTTGCAATCCGCAAAAAAATAATATTTGTGATGGATGTGATGTTATTTATAAAACAAGTTATAATATTTTTTCACATTTGATTAAGCAATTCCTAAATATTATTTTATACAGAATCAGAGTACCTATAACTTCAAAATGTATTGATAAATACAATTTTGTTAACTTAAAAAAACCATAAAAAATACTGCGCTAATTATCAATAAAAAAATATTTTGACTTTGACAAGATAAAAAATGAGTGTATGTTAGTTTCAAGATTCTTTTTTCCTAGTTTTCATTTCATTTATTTCCCAGGAAGTAGGTATATTAAAAGTTAGCCCATGGTAATTGTAATTTTTTTCAAGCTCTTGGTTACTTAGCAGTGCACTTTAACATGCTTTGCTAAGGTTCACATAAAAAAAACGCTTGAGAATATTCTTTCCTAGCAAATTTCACCTAAACTTTGAAGACGAAAGTTGTACGGCTTGTTAAGCGCTATTCTTGCAAGGTTTCAGATGTAATTTCTTTACATTTTTTAAGCTTTTCATCATTGACAGGCTATTTAAAGATTTTTACCGCAAATTTCCTGATGAAATTAACTAATCCTTCATGTTTCAAGTGCGCTACAAACACATTATTTGAGGGACCATACAACGTCAAATACATATTAAATGAGCGATTTCACAAAATATTTCTTGATTTATCGGTCAGTATGTGGTTGACAGAAGCAAGCTAAAACTTTTCTCGATTCTAAAAAAAATCGTAATGTGACCTCCAATTTTGTCGTTTTTCATGCTGTGCAATCAATTAGTCTTTAATCTTGAAAGTATAAGTATAAAAATCTTAGCTAGCTCTCTAGTATTGTGATCTACCTACACTTTTCCAAAATAGTAAATATTATTAGTAATCAATTAAAAATTATAATGTTTTCAATAATTTCGATAAAATCTACTATGAAAATTTCTTCCAGCGTTGTACACCCCCTTAACTTACATCATAACTACGAAAAATAAAGTTTCGCAGTAAAAGATGACTAACCCAATCATCTCAAACAATTGGGTTTCATGCCTATTATTAGGAGAAAACACAATCAATACCACTTGACTCGGGGAAAACAAATAGATTCTTTATAGGAATGTACGAAGGTAACAATTCACCCTTCAATGGGCCGTACGGAATCTAAAGCGATCGTAATTTCGTCGGGCAATATTCCGCCTTTTCATATTTTCCTTTTGGCTCCCAAATGTTATGCCGTGCCCGATACACGTCCGCGATTTCGTTTGTTATTTCGAGCCCTCTCACGCCTCTCCGATTTAGTACATCGGCACGTGAAGCATCAGTTAAACAAATATACAGAATCACTTGACTTCCTGTACGATAAGGGTACCTTGTATGCGAGAATTCCGTTATTCACCCGTGCCATCACTATTCATGAGTATCTGCGACGATCATTTGTCATAATCGTTCATTTATTAATATAATAAATAAATAAACTATATTTATTTTTTTGTTTTTTCTTTCTCAGCTTACGCTGGTGTTTTGTGTCATTTAAGGGACAAGGCCAATGAAACAAATTATTTATGTTATCATCTACAACTGGAGAAACTTGCAGACTATTTGGCTGCTTTAGCTTCAGTAATAATAATTACTAATATTATTATTAAATAAAATTTTATACATCATCACGAACATTAGACCACTTGTAAAAAATTCACAGATTTTAGTCCCCGCAAGAACCGGAGCATTGAAAATGAACACAAGAATTTACGAAAAACCAAAATCAAATCAAATGCAAAGTCCTATTATATTTTTAATGTTACATAGGTGGTACCTATTTATTTTTACGATTGTGACACTCGGCTCCGCCTCGTGTCACAAAAGCGCCTGCTGACTGCCTCGACGCAGCCGAAATAATTTCAAAATTCCAACGAATGCATTTCTCGTCTGCTTCTGCATCTTTTAACACTATTACCATGACGATCGGTCAATAATCATAGAAGCTACATCACTTTTATGTACGGAAACAGCCGTTTTTCTACAATTCCAAATCTAAAGGGACCACCTACAGGTCACAATTATAAACCGATTTTCAAAATTATTTCGCCATTTGATAGCTAAACTAATACCCTAGGACCCTTTTTTTTCATTTTTTCTTAAGTCGGTTTTTTTTCCGAAATATTTACAATTTAGTAAACAAACATCCCCCAAAAAACCCGGAATTTTCGGAATTTCGCAAAATTCTAAAAAAAGTTACTAGTAGATTTTCAAAATTCAAACGTTCACACGTGTCTCGATAAACTCCTCAGCTTTTGGTACTATTTTCATTTCGATCCTCTTAAAATCCTCGGAGATATGGCCAAAAATACGTCTCAGGCGATTTGCATCTGATAACCATTTTCAATGGTAAAAGTTCTTTTCCTAAATTGAATCAGCCTGGGATAGAACTTGGGACCTCAGAGATGGTAACACCATGAAAACCGGTGTACCAACCACTCGACCACGGAGGTCGTGATAATATTCTATCAGACGAATAATATGTTAAACATTTTTTCACACCACATGCTCGACAATGCCGAATTATATGTCATGTAAACCTTACCGAAAGCAAGACATTATATCTCTTGGCTTTAGCCGGGTTATAATGTTATATTATAACCCGCTGGTCAATAATGTGATTTTCACTTTCATAATTCTTATTGCTATGTCCATAAAGTCTAATTTCACTAAACAGAATGTGTCCTCAGCGGGCGCGGCCAACTCGATTTTCGAAGACCGAGGCCGTGGCCCACTAGATTCGCAATGAGACGAACTTCATTTGTTTGTCAAATCGAGTAGGCCACGCCAGCTGAAAGAAGTTGCTATAGCCGTAGCTAGTAGTACTACTAGCTTTAGAAGATTCTATAAATATTTCAAAGAAAAAAAAATGTCGAGTGATGAAAGTATTTTGACTCCAGAAGCTATTAAATTAGATGCCATAGGCATTGTCAATAATCTACTCCCAGAAAAGTCAAAGGAAAAATACCTGAAAGCCTATAAAGATTTTGACACATGGAAAACTAAATAAACTCTAGCTCAACCTCGATAAATGTACCAAATAAAAATAAAACGTTATCTTTCCATAATTGGACTAATGTCTCCAATATCAATTTGCACTTTTAATATGCTGTAATAAAAACTATCTACTAAGCCTGGTTTTTTATTGTCTCGCATAAAGTGAGAAAAGTAGAGTATACACCACCGGGATAAAACTGTTTTTTTCTTGGGCGCTTGAATCCCTCACTGCACTCAGGACTCAATCTTAATTCCCTCGCTTTGCTCGGGAATTAACTTATAACACCCTCGCTGCGCTCGGGAGTTAAATTTGGAGTCCTTCGTTACGTTCAGGATTCAATGTAGCGCCCGTGACATAAAACAGTGCTTTATCCCCTTGGTGTATAATCTACTATTATCTACACTCACAACGTAATGTTCCAAATATGAATTCAAAAAAGGTAATATAAATACGCACTTTATTTTCGTGGATAGGTAAAATTAAAAAATAAACTCATTACGATGCAGTCAACTGCATCATAAAATAACTTTTTTTCTCATTACGATACAGGGCAAATCCAAAAAGAAGCCAGTGCCGTAACATTAAAAAAAAACAACGATATTTTCCCACATATTTTCATTGATTTAAATGCACTCTATGGTAATCGATGACTTAGTGCGATTGCACTGATCTCTTTTTTTTTCTAATAGAATGCGCGCCATTTCTAAAGCATTTCAATTAAAGTTTTTATTTCAATTTTTACATTTTGTTATACTTACTGAAATTTGTAGGTTTTTTATTCTTGCTTTAAAATGTGAAAAAATGGACTCTGCCCAAGGAAACGACTTATTACAAGGTAGGTACCTTGCTAATACAAACAAAGTCTCTCTCTCTCTCTTTTCTAACGTTGATCTTTTATTTAGTAGGTTCAATCCCAAATGTATGAGTGTAGATAAAGTAGTGTATGAAACTGCACATAACTAGGTATTAAAACACTCGTGTGATACTATTAAAAACCTCGCCTACGGCTCGGTTTTTAAACACACACTCGTGTTTTAATACCCCTCTTTATGTGTCAGTTTCATAAACTACTATTATGTGTTGAATCTAGACTTTATAGATTAGACATTTGATTGCATAGTATTAATGTACGTCAACTAAGAAAGGTTCCTTAGAGTTATGTGCAAGTGCTAGCAATATTTACCGAAACATTATCTGAACTCGATAATACACGTTCGTACGTTTTCGAAAATTCCTGCATCAATAGATTTTCACAATGCACAACCGGATGGATGCTTTGAATATTTTTGATAGCAGTCGTGCAGAAAAAGCAGCGGAGGAACAAAATGTGACATGCCTTTAGTGCAATGCGAGACTTTATAGTCAAAGAGTGTTGGAAGATTTCTTATGCTGATAGATGCTCTTTTGAGGCAATGCATCTGACACTAGATTATGTATGCCATCTTTAAAGTTTTCTGGGAAAATATGTTTTATCAAGGGTTTGAATTCGAAAGAGTCGGAAACCACCCTCGCGATTTGTTGTCTTGGAATATTTTGGATAGTAAGCTTTCTCACTTTGCAACAAGTACTTTGAAATATGTGAAAAAAAATGTAAAACTAATTCTCGTAAGTCTCTAGTATAATTTTCCATCGATCGTATTACTTTTTTTTTTTAAATTGAACAATGATATAATAATGGACTCTTTTTAAAACAAAATTCATATTTGTCAGGAACGATATCAAATAAAGTTTTGTGAGATAGTTTACTTATCTGACAAAGGAAAAGCTCAAAAACAATTATTAAGGAAGTGGAAAGAAAAGAATATAAGTAGAGCTTCAAAACCTTATGTTAAGTAGACATATCTAGTGGAGGGAGGTTCAAAGGCGCTCCATGTTTACTTGTCTCCGGTGCGCGGCCGACAGCCTCAGATATTTAACCGCCGCCGGCGCTCCGCAAAGGTAAATAAAAACGACCGAGATTTAAATACTTTTTGTTTCTATTCTCCCACTTCCCTTTTGAAAAGTTGTCTTTTAAATTATAGAGTCGTTACCACTTCTCTTAATCACACAGATCGCAGTGCCATTATTCTACTTTAACTTTCAACTATTTAAACATAAATAAAATTAATAAAATTGTAAATCGCATTTTATATAAGCCTAGTACAAATTCGTACAGGCCACAAAACTTTGCTGGTGTTGCATTGGCATCGTCTGTTAGTAACTTTTAGACAATAGCATTACACGAACTTCCTAAAAGAGCTTTGGGGAGAAGGCACAAAAGCAATTGAGCGGACAAATATGTGAAGTGATAAAGCATCGAGAGTCAGGCTTGTGGCAGAATTAGGGACGTCAAACTCGGACACCGCACTTAACGCACTAATAGGTTTAGCTGACAACTTGCCGGCTTCCTACGACGACAACAGTTGTGATAACGAGTTTCAGAATCGGTTAATACAACAAAATTTGGCTTCTACACACTATAAGGTTTTTACAAGATCGCAATCAGAAGGTCCAATGCGAAGGGTCGGATGTAACATAATAAAGCTCTTTGCAGACCCTGGCCTCGAAATCCCGAGATGAATCATTCACTGTACTGTAATCTGTTAAAAAAATTCTTTGGAGTAAGGATATTAAAAAAACCGTATCTTTAGAGTACATTTAATGCTTTTAGCTACCAAAGGCACCTTTAGTAAATCAGGACAGTTAAACATTTTTTGTTATAAAAATAGTTGAAAAAGGTATAAAATAAATGTCACATGACAGTGTGGCGTGTTAGTACACTTCAATGGTCTTAAAAGTGAGCCCGGATTTGCAGGCTAATGTTCTTAAATCGGAACAGACGGGTAACGGGCAGGACAAATATTTTGCCACTTCGAAACGTTACCTGACCGGGGAAGTGGCCGCGGGCGGGGAGACAAAGTAAATATGTCCCCGTTTCCCGGCCCTCCCCACATTTTATCGGGGAGCGATCGGCTCTCGGGTCGGGAAATGAATTTAAAACGTGTTTGCGGGTAATCTGTTATCGGTCCCTTGTCTCTCGCCCGAATATAGACGTTCGGACCGCTCCTATATCGCGCCCGTGATTTCGCACCTTTGGTGAGCATGTAACTTCATAATTCCTCACGGCTATTTTAAATTTTAATTAACCCTTCCCTTTAAAACAAAAGGAATACCTACTGCGTGATTATTTTACTTGTACCTTTTGAATCAGTAACACATTCATTTACCCAAAACACAGGCAATTAAATATTTTATATTTGCAGTTCCATTTTTGATAAGTAAAGAGAACAAGCTACTTGAATTAAGGCAACATGGAACTTGGGAGAAAATTCATAAATGTGAAACATTAAATTGTTGAAACTCATCAATATAAGACTAAAGCGGAGTCTAATATGAGCCGTAGGTACTGGGTTAATTATGTTGTCAAGAGAGCTCTCGTAAGCTTCTATAACAGCGCTCCAGCCGAGCTTGGGGGGCCATAAAAGCTACATAATACGCGGCGACGTAAAACTCTTATTATTTTAGTATCTGTGAAACGGTCGCGGGGAACAACTCGTAAAATAAAACCTGTCGCATCTCGCAAGATGCAAGTCTCTCTCGAAGGCACCGTACAGCCGATACGCGCGTCTAAATCCACGAGGATTCAGTGTGGACACCGGTTAGGATCGAATACACCTAGATACCTGGATTTCTATGGAAAATGCAGACTTTATGGTAGCCGAGGGATAAGTTTCCATTTTAAATTGAAGAGAAACTCTGAAATGTTTCCTTGTCTCCCGCAGGGGCTGAGCACGCGAAGCTGAATAAAAATTCACGTCAGGTAAGCGCACAGAAATATTTACACAAACCGAACAACTTACTGAGGGGTGCAAGTGGTTACATAAATAAAATGTTCCTTGTTTATTCACCGTATCCATGTCAATCGATGGATTAAATAATTTCGTCATAAGCCTCCGTGAATAAAAACTGAACTTTGAACTACTGAACCAATATTTAACAGGTTAAGTTGTAGACTAAGGTAAAATTTTCAGTGAGAAATTATTCACCTTTTTTTGGCGAAAATGCGACTAAGTCCCGGAAACGCCCATTTACATAGCCGATGTCGGCGCGATGGTGCGTGGCGACTTCAAATGGGAATTATAATACCAAATTGAATACAAAACTTTCCTTTCAGTGCCGAGTAATGGAGGAGTCTATGCACCGGAACAATCGAAAAGACAAATAGAACGAGAGAAGAGACGAGACACTCGCTCTGTTAAAATAATAAGTGCCTGACGTCTTTTTGGACGTCTTGCCACGCTTTTTGTAACGATAAATTTTTACGCTTTGATCTTTCCAATTCAAATAGGCTTTTTTTCGTAGAATCAGAAGTTATAGGAATATTTCAAAAGCTTTAAGTGAGGCGCCGGAGCGGATTTTCCTTTCCACCGGCTATATCATTCTGATTGAAATGCAAATGAAACGGTGTCCGTTCGGAACGTATTTATTCTATCTGCCTTCTCGGCAAATCTTCGAAATTAGGTTGATGCCATACAGTAATTTATTGATATCGCAAATCGTATTTCGTATCTTCCGATAAGCTTCACCTGTTCTGAACTGCGACTGTATCTCAATATACGTTGGGTACCTCTAAAATTATTAATGATGATAACGATGCTCTAAAAAAATATCTTTGAAAACACAAAAGCATTTGCAATAAAATGTTTTTGATTTAAATAACTTGCAACAGTAGAATTTATGAAATTTTAATCTGGACTGTGCAAGCGCGTCTGCAGTCGCGCAATGACAGGGATTGTTTGCTGAAGAATCTGAGGCGGTTCATTATTCCGTTCCGAGTTATTTGGCGCCCAACGAGGGGCTCGACTCGCTTCCCCGTGAACATCTGACGGATCACTCGCTTTAGCTCTATCTTCAAAACGTTTTATTTCCATAATAATACACGTAACCTTGCGCGGCGCCTCATCGCACAGTGCCTGTACACAGCCGTAACTTCAAATCCGAACAAGTTACACGACGAAACAAGCTGCAACAAAAACATTTGCCTATGCCGACGTTAGTGAATTGTTCTCCCGCTTGTGACTGGGTAATTTCCATACATTTCAAGTTCCATCGCCTGCGGGACGTTCGTTCTTTTGTTGATAAATGTTTGACGGGAACTCCTGGGACGCCATTAAAAGTTTTTTCGTGAATAATTCCAGTTTACATACGCAAATGTTTACTCGTGAGTTTACCCGCGCTCACCTATTCGGTGATTTCTTTTCATAGAGGCGTTTGTTCGAGGAGCGGTGGGTTTCTTCTGAACCGACTCGTTGAATATGTAATTGGAAAACTTTTCGTGTTTTCTTTGTCATAAGTCTAGTTTGTGGTAAGTGGGTGCGCAATCCGCCAGAGTAGCGACTACTCTTTCGTACGAAAACGCGCTCCGACGCTTTTGGCTGTCGGGAAAGGGGAGAATCATAAAAATATTATAGCACTGTACATACATAATTTCTTATTTAATTTAAAGCAATTTACGTAGACTGTATGAAAAAGTTACAGTAAATGTAAAGTTCTATAAAACTTAACTGCCTAAAAGTAACATAACAAGTGTTAGTTTATTTATCCACAAAAACAAACCAAATGTATCGACTTTCGGTTTGCAAACGAATTGATCGGCTTTAGAAAGTTTATATTGTCGCGGATAAACGCACGTGACATGCTACCGTAGTCAAAGATTACATTCACGTCACAAGTTCCCTGTAACATGCTTAGCCTCAATTCCACCATCCAGCTGACAATTTCTGGATGGTTAGCTCCAATGTAATTTTACTGTCTGAAGCAAGGATCTATAAAAACATACATACAAACGATAGAATGATTGTTACTTACAAATTTCATAAAATCCACGTGAGGTGTTTTCACGTAAATAATTTTAAGGATCAGTGGAGGCTGGCAGCATAATTATTTCGCGCTAACGAAATTAATAAGGTAAATTTCAGCGGTGTGAGCGCTTATTGCGTTACGGGCCCGCTGTTTGATGTAAGCCGCAAAGTAGATGCAGGCGTTGAATAATCAAAATAAATTGCAGTGTACCTTAGAATATCAGTGTGAGTAATTGATAAAGACAAATTTAAAGACAATGGGGAGGCGAAGGCAAAGTGAATTACAGATGGCGCTCAGTCTTTGGAACAATTGTCAGTTTGAGCTTATATTGTCTTGACTGTGTATTACGTGATTTTACTTTCTTAGATTGTATTTTTTTCGGTTTTGCGGACAAACAATGTATTCTATGCTAACTTTAGCTCATATAAAAGAAGAATTACGGAAAAGAAAAGCCAAAACAACAGGCAAGAAAGTTTATAGCAACTTACAAAAAATTGCTAACAAGCATTACATTTCTTTAAATTTCGTGTAAGATTTACAAGTAATCTTTTTATTTCAGATTAGAAGCATATGATTTAAATTTTAACAAAGCAACTGAGTGTGAATTTCCGTGTTTATAGTTGCCTGATGATGCCTTCTGTGCAATAGTAATTTCAGGTTTCTGTACTGGAATTTCTGTACCATCCAAAGTTACACGAACCGTTTTATCATATTTATTTTATTATTCTAAGTTTCTTGAATGACTCTGGCATATAAAATTCTATTAATTCTCTGTTTGGCCCCAATATTGGGCTTATTCCATATTTGATATACCTATCAAATTCATCCAAGTTATAAATATGTTAGAAACTGCTGAGGTTGAAATATTAAAGAACAAAGCTGTTATAATTCAAATGTTGTTTTATTTTGGCGAAGCTTCATCAAATTCATGAAACATTCCTTTTGATTTATAATGTTTCTCAGGCTCAGCAAAGGAGAAAATCGAGGGAAAAGCATATTTTTTTTGATATTTTTCTGCCCACTATTTTTTTTGTTACTGGGAAATCGATGAACTCCAGTATTTTACAAGTTACATGCATAACAATGCGGCATTTTCTCAGTATAAAATTAAAAAGTGCAATACTCCAAGAGATTCCCATATGTTTTGACACTTTCTTTGAGGCGGCCGGGTACCAAAGACCAGACGCCACCTATCGGGATAAAATTGCGCTTTTCCTCCCCATTTAATAAGAGTTGAATATTTTATAAAGGTCGTTAAAAGTTCAGTCACCATCACCAAAAAGATTTATTAATTCACATTGCTTGAGAGCTTACAGTGGAAATACCAAATAAAGCAAGGGTTATAGAAGTTAATAGAAAATGAAAGTTTTTACGAGCCATAACGTCACCTGCGAAAGAGAAATAAAATGTTATCCTTTTTATCCACTAAAAAATATGCGAATGGTAATGTCTCCTTACCGTGTAAGCTGTTGTTAAAAAAACTGAATGGACGAAATTAAATTAAAACAAAGACGGTTAAGATTTATAATGGCAGCTGCTCAACCTCTATTTTTAATATCTTACGAGAAGATCTTTAAATTTTATGAAAACAGCTGGCGTGGCTAACATCAGATGGTTTTGAGTAGAAGTAATAGTTTGAAAGTTTTCGTTAACTTTCAAAGCATCATTATCGTTAGCATGCACTACATTATTCTTGTAATGAAAACTGAGTTAGAATATTATAATTTTTCTCAATTTTTGAAACGAATTTCTTATGACTCCTTATGTATCCAAAAATAATGGTACATAATGAAGCGGAAGAGAGACTGTATCGTGTCAAAGTACGACACAAATCGAGGGTGTCCACATCAAGTCTCGTACGACAAATTATGTGCTCGCGAACAGATAGCGATATTGTCGTCCCAAAAACACTTTTTCCTTGTTTTCTACGAAAATGGGGAAGGAAGAGCGCTAGTTCGGGTAGACAGCTTGATCCGGCGTTCGGCCTTTTGAGGGGCAGCAACAAGTCTGTAACTCGGACAAACGAATACTAACCTTCCCACTAAGCCTTAGAGTACAGTTTAAGAAATGACAAGAATAAAAATAAAAGAATTCATACGTGTCTAAACGTACGACAAGACGGAGAGAAGATAGAAGTTTAAGTGATGGAGCGTTACAGACATTAGGTAAATTGTTTGAGGCAACAGGCATTAGACAGGGATACTTTACGGGGTATGGATGTTTCTATAAAGAGGTAATAAAATTCAAACACAAAAAAATATTTGTATGTAAAACTTGTATTCTCATTTAATGTAAACTTCATGCACGAAGTAAATGGAAATACAAGTTCTACACACAAAATATTTTATTTGTGTTTGTATGAGAAATAAATTGAAGCTTGAAGCTTGAATCAAGGTATATTATCCTGATGGCATTCTCAGCAAAGAAGGCCAGTGTCCATGCACAGAGTGTACAGAAGTATTTAATTATTTTATTATCTTTACAAAGATAAGAGAAAACTATCCAATCGCTCAAGTAAAAGCTTCAATGAAGATGATAATGCAAGTGAACAGTGTATATTTTCAAAAAATTACTCAAGTTGGAGACGTAGCTTATGAAGCATTAAAATCGTGCCAAAGTTAACATTAAGCTGTCTCAAGAAGGGCAATGGAGTGCACAATCGCGGCAATAGGTGCTTATGTGGAGGTAAGTTGGCGAGGTTTCGGAACGCTCGGCAAACTGAGTGGGTTAAATGGACCGAGGACGCGACGAGGCCCGTTGCACTTGTTGCAATTTCTCTCCTCTCCACAACTTAATTGTACCGAGTACGCCCTTACGTCGCTATAGACGAATGGCGTTAATTTCGCTCAGGAAGGTTGCGTCCATTACTCTAATTGCGAGCCGCATTTCGTCTAAGCATCAGACTGAGAAGTTCGGTCGTCGGTGAAGTCTCCTTGAACAAACTCGAGAAAATTCGCACAAACCGACTATCAGAGAGCATGGCTTAAACGAGGACACTTCGCTAATATTCCTAATTAAGCTTTTAATGTAATTGAAAGAGTGGAGACACGTCGTGATTCAAAGGAGTCTGGAAGGCGTCACCCCTTCGCCGCCGCCAAAAATACTCTCTTAGATAAATTACTTAGAGAGAGTTCGGCGCGCATACAAATCGACCAGAGATTCCCCATATTTCATGTTCCGAGCACTCGCTCGATTTACACACACCTTTAATAGGCTCGTTCTACGGAGGCGCCCAGCGGTGAACGAGCGGCGCGTTCCTAAGTTGGTGAAAATTAAGCCATTTCCGTTTGGGAGCATCGCGTTCAAACTTTATTACTAATCGAGTCACGTCAGAAAAAGAATTTCCGATATACAATTAAAGGTGAAACGGGCGCAGCGGATAGCGGAGTCGGAGGTGGGCTGATATTGTTGGCGTCTGTCGCGAGGAAGCAAATTACTGGAGAACCGGGGCACCTGTGTTCGATAATGCGACGCCCCGTCTGCCCGAAAGGGCGAGGAATCAATTAGGACGTTACCGAATTGCGTAACGGTTCTAGTTACGAGCGTTACGAGTCGAAACGCAGCTGCTTTTTGTTCATCCAACCTCTTGTTATTGCGCAATTGACATTCGAAGCCTCAGATTAAGATATTACGTATTCATAGGACATTCTTTTTATTAAAATTTCATCGAGAAGGGGAAATTTATAGAAATAAAGTTTATGGTATTTTATCCATGTATCTTTTACAAAAAAAACATTTTTATAAAAATTCATTGCTTATCAACCCACAAAGTGGTAAGGTAACTGTTTTGTGGTGCGCATGCATCGCTTTGATACAATCGTATCGTCAGGTTAACCGCAGCAGCCGGAAGCACTCGCCATAAAAAAAGTATTTTTCTAACACGATGATAATATGCCGGACACGAAGTGCGATTATACTATTGGCAATAACTTGTGCAAGAGGAAAGTTAAGGGTATTTGAGTACTTTGCTTCAACGTTAATAAAATGTATGAATTAAAATAAAAAGTTATTAACAATAAAAATGTTTATTAACTCGTTTTCGTGGGGAAGTGTAATTAGGCTACATTTTCAAAAGTTATAAAGATAAACGAAAGGCCAGTGGTGTCAAAAAATGCAAGAGCTTGCATCATATGGTATCAAAATCAAATCAATGTTTTCTAAAATCGGTCCGGAACTTTCATTGGAAAATCGAAATAAAACGATAAAATTTCCCGTTTATCGGACAAAAAGTAGAGTATTCTGAAAACAAAAAACAAGATATTTAATAAAAATAAAAAACTCCTGAGGCAGATAGATTGTCTACCGTTTAGATAAATAAATTTTGTAATTGGTCGAAATCCGTGGGCTGGGTAGGTATAGCCTTTTCATTAAATGATTACCAGATGAAAAAAAACCCTAAAGAAATGACATGGGCTGCATTTAGAAGAAAAAAAACAGCTATCTTTTACGGTAGGCGATAGCTTATCCGTTGTGTAGCCAGGGCTCTAATAAATATCAATATTTATAACAATGCTTTTTTTAAGAAATTAATTAAATTTATTTTAAATCTATCAGAAGGTCGTGAATGGCACGAGATCTGTGATTTATTTCCTAAAGGATATTTAAAAAAATATCAATGAAAATGCTTAATATCATTGCAGATAATTTTCGGGCAGTATTTTATTTTTATTTCACACTGATTAATATTTTTCAACATGACTGTGATAATTATTATAAAACTCGACACATGAAGAAAGGTCCGTTAACCGCCCCTCTGTGGTTCAGTGGTTCGCCCACCAGTGTAAGACGCAGGGGTCCCGGATTCGATTCCTAGGAGGAGGGTACAATTTGTACCCGGTTAGGTTGGTGGTAAGGCTTATTTCAAGTTCGCCTGGCAAAGGCTGACGCCATAACAACAATTTAAAATTGTTATGTTCTGGCAGTTAGAGGTAAGTAAGATAGCCAGTTTTCCTCAGTGATAGGATTCCGGGTGTAGTGCGCTTCCACCTTCGGCCTTATCGTCACTTAACATCAGTTGAGGTGAAAGCCAAGCACTATCCAGTACCTTGATTACGTAAAGCTGTTGCTAACAATTCTCGATTGAAATCGATTGAAAGCGCAGTTGCATTGCTGCTTTAGTTAAGATAGTTGTCACATTGGTTCTTACTAAAGCAGCGATGTAACTGCGATTTCTGTCAGAGTTGATTGCAACAAAGTTACGTGATTACCCCCCTGTTGTGCATAAAAAAGACCCCTTTATTGTATTTTTGGAAATAATATTAAAAGGCCCCAAACTTCTTGACGTTTAAAAAAGGTAGGAATCAATCAAATTTTAATCAACTAACACAAAGGTTAAGAAGTTCGGGTTCGGGGTTAATATTTAAAAGCGGCTAAAAGTTTTTGTTTCATAACAAGTTTGTGAAAGCCTTTGTATTAAAGGGGAATAAATAATTCAAATAAATTATACGGGTATCGATTCCATGTTTGCACATAGAATCCAATTATTTGGAGACCGCTTCGGCAACCGTTTCTAAGAAATTACTGAAGTTTTTAGCCTGGGGTTACGAAAGGTTTGTTTGGTAACAGCTTAATCTTTCCCTATCACAGGAGTTTCGAAATCAGGTTTT
Source organism: Agriphila tristella (assembly GCA_928269145.1). Classification (NCBI taxonomy): domain Eukaryota; kingdom Metazoa; phylum Arthropoda; class Insecta; order Lepidoptera; family Crambidae; genus Agriphila; species Agriphila tristella. Next base: position 18,282,354 of record OV743436.1, on the reverse strand, counting down.
ATACAACTTATGCGATTGTATTGAGATACGTTAAAGGAATAATATTAATTACAATCATAAGAATTTTATTACTAAAATCACAGTTAGTTAGATGGAAAAGACTTATGTTTTTCACGATAATTCCGTTAATAAATGTTAAAGAATGAGACATGAAGCGGCCCAGTGTGGAAGAATAACCGTCAGCATTGAAATCTTCTTATGTATAAAATATAAGTTAAAAAAACATTTCAAAAATTTATTGGAAAGCTTACTCTTGTATCGATCTTGCCATTTTCAAACGCTTCCAATATTTTATTCATGCATGCAATTTATGTATAGATTAATCTAAATGTATTAAAACTGCACCAAAACTGCATTTAAGATTTTACTATAAATTGCATATTGTGACTAAAATATTAGAAGCCTTTCAAATTTATTTTACTCAAGTCATTTACTCGTCTATAGATACGAGGGTTAAGTTTTCCAATATATTTTTGTTATGTTTTTTAACTTATTTTTAATACACAGGAAGTAGAATGCAATGATTCCAATGCTGATGCTTATTGTTCCACACTGGGCTGCTTCCCAATACGGCCGGTCTAGTGGTATCGTCCCGGTCCGTATGTGAATTATTTAGAGGCGGTGGCCCGGCCGACTGGTCCACAATTAATGAAGTGGGCCCAGTCGTTTGTCAATGCGGCCGGCCGCGGTCGCCGGGCCCACACCTACTACAATCTATTTCCTAAAATGTGTCACTTGCAACCAACCGTAAGGTGTAACCGTTTTGCTCGCAATACCACAAGTAAACGGTAAACAAATTATTAACATGTGTTGGGTATCGTCAGTTGTTAAACTCAATTGGGTACCATTTTTGATTTTAATTAATTGAAAGACTCGAATATCAAAAATCGTGACTTCGTGACTGCTGTTAACCCTTCAAGCGGCGGCGTAGATAAAAAAGAAATTGTAAATAAAATGGTGGGACTAAGCTGTTGTATTTAAAAATATTAATAAAAGGGATGTATTTAATAGCACTTTAAAATTGATGAAAACAGCTATAAAATTGTATATCAGCACTTTAAAATAATAATAATAGACCTATAATTTAATATTAGCACTACAAAAATAATGATTTGCACTTTAAAATAATGATAGATCTATAATTTAAGATTATCACTACAAAAATAATGGTTTGCACTTTAACTGTGTCCCAACCATTGGTCCCAACTCCGAAACCATTTAGTTTCTGTCCAACCATGTCAGACTGACTACTGTTAAAATGAGATGGAAAGATAATAATAAATAAATAAATAAATATTTAAAGATCAAAACAACTTGTGGCATATTGCATTTGCATATACACCATCAGGTCGGTTCTGGCGTTATTGGTCACAATGGAACCTAACCTCCTCCTGGGCTCCTCTCTCGCTGCGCCCGCTCGTCGTCGCACCTAGACGTCTGTTTACCAGTGCTAAAGTTATACGATAAAATTAATTTGTAAGGTGCAAAGTATAAATTTTAAACAGTGGAAACCATTATTTTTATAGTTCATTCAATACATTTTGAAGTTAAACATTTTAAAGTGTGATACATTATTTTTAAAGTGCATTTATATATTCCCCTTAATAAAATGCGATGTAACATTAGTCGCCTTAGATTGAAACCCCTAATTTTTCCCGGTAATATCTATTAGCACTTATTAGTCATTCCAACTTAATACTATAACGGTGATATTCTGAAAGGCGATTATAAATCTACTAGAGAGCCGGGAGCGGCTCGCGCTGGGACCCCCGTTAATTTTAATGGTGAGATTTATTTGTCCCCGATTACACGAGTTTTGATCAAACTCTAAGGCGGCACCGTACGCGAAGATATTTAGGCCTACACTTTTAAAAGGTTAAAATACCAAAATAAAGGTAAAAAATACCCAAAATTATTCAAGAGTGAGTTTTCATGTGACCTTTTATCTTTAATGGTAAAACGAGATGAAGCCCTCAATGTCGAATATTGGAATGAAGATTCCGCTACAACGAAGTTTTGCAGGTATGCGGCAAAAGGATTGTTCAATCTAAAATTCATAAAATTCTGCATTATTAATAACTTTTATTCCTTTCTGCTATGATAACTACATGATATTACGCTGCCGTGTCCTACAGCTGGATGATTGAAATACAATAAAGTAGCAGCCAATTTCCGTTATCAATTTGATATGGGCTCGCTCAAACCTGCGACATTGGAAACCATAACGCCAAATGGCAGAATTTGGGCGACTAGCTTAATCGGGCAGAAGGAGCATCGATGCTTGTACTGGAACCGTCGTCGTTCTTATTGTAAATATGCATAAGGGCGGATGACGTGTCGGCTACGCGCGCTCATTACGACAATGTACCGTCAAAGACGTCTCCGATCCGGACCGTGAAGTGTCCCGGATACAAGCCGCTCAATTATGTTAATGGGCTTGCAGCATTCTCCAACAGGACTGCCTTCAGCTGATTGATATGCGCCTCCTCACAATACGCCTATACATTTACGAAGATTACACTGCACGTTGAATGACACTCTCTGAATAAGGCTGCGTTCAGACGATAACGCACGACCCAACGTCAACTCAAACTCAACTCAACCGGAGCCCACTCCTTGAAATACAGCGCTACCAATTTTAAGTTTTATGACACATTGATATGCTCCGTTATATTTTGTTGATGCAACTGCACACGCCTCGCGCTCAACCCGAACTCACCTCAAACTCACCTAAACAATACACAGGTGCTTATTAATGTGTCATAAGACTTAAAATCTGCATTTGAAATGAGTTTCAGTTGAGTTCGGGTTGAGGTAGGGTCGTGTGTTATAGTTTGAACGCAGCCGTAGATTGGCTCTAGATAACGACGTGGAATCACATGGTATCTAAAGCTCGTTGTTGGTTATTGCGGCACGTATCCGCCGGACTATCGTTTCGGCCAAAATCAATAACTAAGCACCCCAATAAAGCAAATACATTTTATTTCTCGACGTGTCTAGGCGCAGGCGGATGATTGATAGTGACCTGAGTACACAAACGCTTATTGAATGTCCAATAGAGGCACCCTCTGACAAAAAGGTTGACACAAATATCACAAACAAAGATTCGTAGGTATCAAAATTGCATTAAGCTTTTAGTTTAAGTAATTTAGTTTTGATTAGTTGGACTGATAAGTAAATTATTAGTGACCATTATTTATGGTTTGGTCTTTAGTCGTCTGATGACATGATAATGATATAGCTACTAAGTCAAAATAAATTCTCAGGCTGAAGTTCACCAACACTAAAACAGGTGATTAAATTTTAACCGTCTGTTTTTGACGTTTTTATGTATGGAGAAAATGTCAAAATCAGATGGTTAAAAATTAATCGGCTGTTAAAGTAGTTGGTGAAATCGGGTCTAAGTGTGAGTTGCACCCAAGAATCTTATATTCATATTCTATGGTTGCACCAAAACGCTGTCAAAGTTAAAGTTATTACCTACCTATTTGTCACGTCAAACTTGTCAAAGGACATCATGCTGGCTGACAACCTCTTTTTTGGCTAACCTATGCTTAACCGGTACAATAACAAGCTTGTTATCGTCAAAGTTATGTGGTGCAACTGAGCCTTAGGCTCTGTTAAAGTTAGGTGGTGCAACTGAGCCTTAAGAATCGATAAGGGTTAACCGGAGATTTTGCTATCAACAGACTTAGGCCCTTTACACATTTGTCGGCGCATGCAGCGGTACGGCATCGCTTCGCCATAGTAACTCACCTCGGTAACCATGGCAACTATGCCTGTTTACTATGTATGGCGAGGATGTTTACTGCGCCGACAAATGAGTAAAAGGCCTTAGAATAACTTATATCCCATATACATAGAAAAATTTTCGCTGATATATCCATTTGAACTTAGAGCAATGCGGCTTCCGCCCGTATTGCTCTAAGCATTTGAATGACATCAACAGATATCTACCGAAGAGGTTAGATTTAAAGTTAAGGAAATCTTTACACGTATTTTCGACACGTTCTTACCCAAAGTTCAAGCAAAGCTTTATGTAACTGGCAGAGTTTTAAGCATTGCAAAGTTTTACACTAAAGCTACTACAAACGATTTGACTGTGTTAAAATACCATTGATGAAATAAGTTACGTGCAGATACGAGTAGGGCTGCCACCTTTTTTTTCAGACAAACAAAGTATTTTTTCATTTAGGTAGAACAAAAATAAAGTACGCTACATAAAAAAGAGTACATTTTTAATTACAAACTTATTTATACTTACATTTTTTTTAGCAACTTCATTAGCAACTTCTAAGAAATATTTGTCTTTCTTTAAGATAGAGTTACACAAAAGTTACAAAGGTATTTTAGCGTTCTCTATTACTGATAGAGGATAGTACTCTATTTTAGAGTACCGGATGGCAACCCTACGAGTAGTGCTGCAATTTTGGTGACAACTTAAAAAAATAGGTTTTTCCGAGAGAAACTTCTTTTGGAAAAATACTAGTATAGTGTAGTACAGTAAATACTTGGTATATATTATTATTATACCTATATAGGTACCTACATAGGTAAAGTATGTACAATGGTACCAATATTATTCTTCAGTTTGTTAAAAGTTAAGCGTGTTGATACAAGGTTTTTTTCAATTCAGAACTCAAATAAAGTACGACTTGATTTATAGCCGTTTGTTTACTCATCTACCTTGAAAGAGGCACATAGAAAACGAAGAAAGTGTTTTGTGCGTTACTTTTCAAAAGATGAAAAGTCGCAGGTGTAAAATAGGTCGTTCAGCGTCAACAGTGACTTGCTCTCTGAACGGGGAAGACCCAATTTAACATCTGTAGTCTTGCTGCGAGCATCCCGTAAGATTTCCACAAAACGTCGACTCACTGGGTCGGTATACGCTCAAATTACGCGTAAAGCCGAACACAAAGGCTATGCTTATTCAAATTCCATTAATCTCCCCGGGGGAAGGTGGGGTAAAATGAACCGGCGCGGACAAAAACAATGCCGCCGGCAAATAACCGGCTCAGCATTGTTCCGGCAATTAGAAAGCTTTCCCATGTACCGGCCGTGTATAAAAACAGTGTAACATCAGCACGATTCGCTGCCTATTGCTCGTTACCGTTGATGTTTATTACCGTTATTAGGACTAACCCGTGCGGTTCTATATTAAACCTTTTTGTGGACAATCGATTAAAATTTGTCATTACTGCGGCAATCGTGGTTATGTTGTCAATAGCGCTTATTAAATCAGCAATAAAAGCAGTTCATCAAATTTTATTAATTTTATACAAAAAAGTAAACCATACTATACTAATTTTTGTGGAGGATATACTACGCTGTAAAGAAATTTTAAACTGTACCGCCTCAACACTGTCAGATTCCAGATCAGACAGCGATCAACGTATTAAAAGTGACCCGATACTGATTGGGACAAATGACACCGAGTTACGAGCTCAGCTCCACTTAATCCCAACCTCCCCTCAGGGTTCTGAAACGACATTTTAAGCTCAAAATTATAAATTCTTATAATTTCAAATCTTTATAAATTTGGGTGTAATTAATCCATTATGCAAATCCATTTATGAAATTCTGAATAAAAAAATGAAATATAAAGCAGAGTAAAATAGCAATATTTTTAATAACAGAAAAATTCACAATACTATTTAAAGCTAAGCTGATAAGATAACAAGTGTTTTTATTTTAAGTTTCTTATAGTGTTTCACATTCACATCACCTTATCGTATTGCTAATAATTTGGGAATCTGAGATATTTTTTTATAAGTATCTTTATTTGCTTTTATGGAATATATTATAGATAAAATAAGTTCTACGGATTTTCACTGTTATTTAATAAAACTATACCATAATACTTACGTACAATAAATGTGTGCTTTCTTTTATGCCACACAAATATTTCAAGATGCTCTTACAATCAATTTTATTAGCACCGTGTACACAGAAAAGATGCGGTGATCCATTAACCAATTATACTTCCATTCAACCCCAAAACCGCTACTTGACACAACCAGAGGCGTGTAATGGGAACAATGCGGCTGCAGCAATCACAAGGAGCTTGCCTCCGCTATTGTTTTTACCGTTGTTATTGCGAGTGCCGAGTAGCAATAAGCGAGGGTTGTTTGCCCAGGCCACTATTGTAGCCGGTTATTAGGACAGGTCCATAGCGACCCCCGCGGTGGCGTAGGGTTAAGATCAGCTCAACCTGGCTTAGTCTGTAACGAAGTATATGATGGATGTAATTAAACTGCACCGAATTGAATTTTACACTAAATTGATGGTTTTATTTAGAAAGGTATAATATGGACTTCTGATAAATCAGTTTTTTTTTTCGAATATTGGGGTTTAAGTATGAAGTTGCCGTTTTGTATTTGCTCTTTCCATAAAATTGCCATTTTGTATGGAGAATTTTAAAGAATTTGCATTTTCCATAGTAACATTGTTTTAATTTATTTAACATCAGATAATATGAACGTTAATGTTTCAAAACTTTTATGCACAAACATTTAAACACTGAGCTAACTAATGCCCACATGTATTAAGTGAAAAAAAAATATAGTATCATCTAAGTTACAACGAATCAGGTGGTCATTTCTATACTAACGAAAAAAGGAGGTCAGTTTAAGATACTTTTTTTTAATGCTCAGGAAAAAAAACAGAAATATTTTTATTGCTGATAGTGGGCTGTTATGATCACAATTCGAAATTTTAACAAGTAACCGAAGCATATTTAACGTCATAGTAGATAATGAGAGCTTCTGTGTGTGAGAAATAATCGGCAATTGTATACTTTAATCCCTATCGCTGAAAGGAAAAAGTATGTAAAAATTAATAAATAGGTGATTTAGATAAGAATAGTAGAAATTAAGAATATTATTTTGTATCGATTTTCTGTCTTCAGAAAGTTTCAACCCGGTCATATTCTTGCGGATTTTCCATCCAATCTGAACATGTATGTACCAAATATCTAATAAAAATATTTTTCTTTTCTGTTTTTAGTATTTGTTGTTATAGCGGCAACAGAAATACATCATCTGTGAAAATTTCACCTGTCTAGCTATCACGGTTCATGAGATACAGCCTGGTGACAGACAGACAGACAGACGGACAGCGGAGTCTAAGTAATAGGGTTTCGTTTTTACCCTTTAGGTACGGAACCCTAAAAAACTACTGATTTATTGCACGATATTCTACCACCATCCTAATAAATTAATATAAGGTTGATAGCAAACTTGTTTGGGCGGTGAAGCGACAAGCCTAATTCCCAGTTCAAATAATAGATGGCGCTACAGATATATGAGCAAACAACTGCGTGTAAACAAACACATCGTGGTTCTGATAGAATACATACTATCTAGTAACACACTCGTGTTGTGTAAACGCGGTTCGGCCATTTAGCGGTTGGCCACGGGAATATGGCGACCGAGCGACGTAGCTTCCGATGAAATTTTGATTATTTTTGCCACTATCTGGGTTTTGTCGTTTACATTAATTACATGGTTTTATGTTTCATTAATTTTGATGAAGTGGATGAAGCAGTGTTTATGTGGTATGAATGGTTTTTTGTTTTAAATTCTGAAATATAATGAAATAACTCTTGAAGGCATGGAATTAACAGATATCTATTAAAACTATTTAGCTAACAAGTCAGGAAATATTAAAAGATACAAAAAATGCATGAAACAACTGCTATATTTCAGCAAAATAGAAAAAAGTTACCTAAGTTATAAGTAGGTAGGTACCTTACAAATAGTTATCAATTCAAAACTTCAAAATGTATTTAGCCAAAAACGAAAGCACATTGCGAAAAAGACACCTGAAGCATCTTGGCATTTGGGCAATTAATTAAACTGACAGATAAAGGGCTCATTGCGACATAGTCCCATTGTAAGAGCACAGATTTTGTCAAAACAAGCTCAATTTTTGAACGTGAAACGTTCGTCTTTTCATACAAAAACTCACCTCATTTATCAAATCACCGTTGTCTACATTACAGAGTTGGGGGCGTTTTGTGAATAGGCTAAAAAGCCCATCCACACAAAACGCCGTCGCGACGCTCGCTCATTTCCAATCACACGCGAAAATAAGCCCTAAGGTCTTACACTTTGAACTCTTAATGTAACAACGTCAACGCGCATCAATCCAGAGCCCGATCAGAGCAGTAATTTAAGCGTAAATTAAACGGGTTAAATTAAACAAATAAAATTAATGAAAGCAAAGAGCTTTGCGATTTTCCAAACAAATACATTATTTTACAAGCTGCGAACGAAAAAGGAATTATTATAACGAGTATTATTTTCTTTTCAACTGTAGTTGAGAGCTAGCGGGTATTTCGTTCTATTTCATCTAACAGCCATATTTTAGCTTTTTCAACTAAGCAGCAAACCCTTGCTAAACAAAATATCATACACTCTCATCGCAGTAATTTTTGTGGGCTGGTTATCGTTGTATTAAATTAGTTAAATTATAATTTCGAGCTTAACACTAGTTAGTCAAAAGATTTTGGGAGATTCTTATATCTACGTTTTGTTATTTACAAATTTATTAAGCCATTGTAACCTAAAAGGCTGCCAGAAGCTACATATCATAAGCAGTCTGAAAAATTGTAAGACCATTAGAGAGTTGTATTCTACCTTAGGTACCTCATGAAATACAATAAAATCGTTTGTTTATCAACCAGGTTTTATTTATCATTTTCCTCACAACAAAATAATGTAACAGATACAACATTATGATCCCCACAATAGCAGCTTATTTTGTTTCAAAGGTCTTATCATATTGAAATAAATGTTCTTTTGACAATCTTCTAATGCTCCATTCATATTCATAAATATGGAAAGTGGTAATAACGCGTCATATTGAATACACATTAAATTTTCACCGCCTTTAGGAAAAGCGGCTTGCAGAAGCGGTGAAAAAGAAGGAGCCTTCAATTTTTTGAGTGGCTTTGACTGGTTTAAGTGCTTTAACATGCATGTGACGCGCTTGAATAGCCCTAAGTGTTGCACCGAAGGTGTACTTAAAAATTACTAAGTAATTTCTATAAAGCACACGTATTCGCAAAGTGCATACGGTTTCGGATTGGGCGTAGAATCCCTCGCTACACATTTTCCAGACGGGGAATTGCTTAAGCCAATTTTGTCTTAGAGTTCGCACCATTATCTGGGAGTACTCTGTACATGGACACTCTGCCTTTGGGAGCGTGATTAGCAGCTAAGTGAAATTTATTTTATCTATCCTCATGTACGTATCTTAGATCCTTACATTCTATATGTATACGTTCATTTAGGAGTGTAAGATCTGGAAATGTTATGTAACCTACTAATTTAGGATTCAGTTGGTTCGTTACATTCACACATTGGATTTCGACTTTTGCCACGGAATAAGTAATAGTACTCGTCTTGTCTGTTACAAAAATAACCCTACTCCTGTTTAAATTAGGTTAAAAGATAAAAAGGAATAAGAATCAAATGTAGATAGATTAGCACCTTACTTAGAAATCTATATTTTAAGAAAACGTGTGAAAAAGAGGTAATATTTGCTCATTGTGTGATATAGACAAAGTTAACAATCTACACTCGCTGTAAAACCGAATCCGATATGAAAGCAAATATTTTTTATGCAAAAACTCAAGCTCGTTGCGAAGATAAGCCGCTTTTCCTTTCTTAATCCTTTATTAAATATAAACACGCACTTATACAATTCTGGAGCCGGAATGGAAAAATATTTGCTTCGCGGCGCTTTCGAGTTTTCACGTCGGGAACTCATATAAAAGACATTTCGTTGGAGCTTCTAGCCTATCGACGGTATTATTCAAATTAATTTAGAGCGGGCGGTGAGGCAAAAAGTGCGCGCATTTGTGGCCCGCCCCTTATTCATAGGGCTGCCCTAAATTAGCATCACAATGAAGTGTTGGAGGCGCCAGCGCTTAATGCGACCTGCGTCTTCTCACGGATATGTTACATACTAATGAATTAAGTACAAAACTTCCGTATAGCTTATTTGTTGGCGACACTCTCGCAGGTGTAATACACCACACATTATTTAATTCATTAACTGTTCTGTTAGGTACTCAAAATATAAAACAAATAAAATTTTAAGTATTTTGCTTTTGAACTAGTCAATTTGCATAGCTTGCTTACTTAGCTACGTCTGTAAAAATTTTGATATTATTTTTCCATAAAACATTGTAGTATGTAGGTGAACTTCGTGCGCCTATTGGTTAAACCACCCTTTTACGCGTTCGCACCTATAAATAAATCAAAATATTCAGTAAAGGCTCGACTTTAAGGCGGCTTAGAGGAATCGTAAAATTCAACAACGTTGGCGTCGCCCCGGGGTTTATCTTTCGGCGGCGGGCGCCGTGTTTTTGCTGGAATCGTAAAAGAGTATCGCAGTATATGAATAGAAAGCAACCAACCCTTTTACAGGGGACATATGGAGTACTTTACAAGTTTAATGCTGAGAGCAGATTATCTCTTCATAAAAGTCGGTCTAGCACATTACGGTGGGTGGCACTTCGTCGAAAAATCTTGTCATTGAAGAAAAATGTTATTATTGTTTGGATCTCATATTTTTCTTTAAATAAGATAAATTTAATACCAACGAGTTGTAAAATCACAGTGCTCAAATAATCAGACAGAGGCAGATGTCTTGCGTCCCAAATATCCGACATTTAACCCTAAACAAAATACGAGCCGCCATTATCATCGCAAGTTGAGAACGTTTGGGTCATTAATAACAATTTATTTAGCACAATATCGCTGTTTGTTCCAATGGTAACCTTTGGGAAACGTAGATTTGATATTAAAACGCGGGTATCGTTTTGTAAATTGATTAGATAGTTTGTGATAAATTGTACAAGTTTCCCAGTTTTGTTTTGCCCGTGATGGGATCCGCAAGTATCAGAAACATTGTACCGTTTTAATCTGGCCTTCGTAATTTAATACTAAATTATACAGTTAGGTACTGTTTTGGGGGAGCCGTAACCGTTGACAAAGTCGATTAGGAAATAATTTATGTATATTTAATATTTAACTGTGTTTATAACATTGTGTCATCTTATAAATCCAAGGATGCCATTTTTGTGTGAAAAGTGTAGCTGCCATTTTTACATAAATTTTGTTGGGATCTACCAGCTAATTTCGTACTTAACATTTAGTAGGTACTACTTATTAGCACCACAATAGAAGTGTACAAAATACAAACTTCTTATCAGAAAATAAGCAAACCCAGGTTTTGCAAAATACTTTCAGCCGTGTGCAGGGGAACTTTCAGATGCAAAGTTGAGGTTCCAAAGTTCCCTATTCAACGGCAGGAGCGCGGGCCATTGTGGCTAATTCAGGGGATATAATTAAATTTGTTTACATAATATTGTTTGCTAACTTCTGTATTCGATAACGTGGCCACTTGATATTGTGTAATAAGGAAAATGTTACATGTTTATCTTTTTTGGTACAATTTTTGGACAGTTGTTATAAGTGGATAAAATGGAAATAAACGGGAAAGCGATACCCAAAAGAAATATTTCTTTACAATCTCTCTCTCGGATTAAGGACAACAAATTCAAATTCCGCTGCGATTTTTTAGACGTAATAGAATTACACTTGGAACTAAAGTGACCCGCCGGAGGAAAAACAACAATATTCTCGACCTCTCACTACAAAGGGGCCAGCATTCGTATTATCATTCCATTAAACAAAAGTCACCGGAGTTTCAAATGAAAACACAGAACTCATTATTCCCGGGCAGAGAAATGATTTCAAATGTTAACAAGATTCCCCATAATAGAGTTGTTCACAGAGAGATTTAAGAAAAACAAGCATGAGCTAAAGCTTGCTTTCCTGTGTTTGTGATTCTGAGTGATGTTGTTACTCAATAATGTAGCTTCATCACATTTAGAAAAACTACGGAAGACAGAATTTCTAGGCATCACATCTAGTCTTCTGTCAATACTTCTTAGTAATTGTAATGTCCCCGTAAGGTATAAGAAATGTTTTAAAAGGTTAAAACGTATCTTTAATGTTTTAAGTTACTTCCAGCATGTTTTAAATTAATCAGTAAAACTTCTCCTAGACATGGAAATTGCGTGTCGTTACTCACGAGGTCATTTTCTTCCAAAACTACATCGGCTTTCGTTTGATCAATTATTACAGTTTAAGGACTGTAAAGATTTCAGTAATGATTGAAAAATAAACATAACTTTAATATTTAATTAACTGTGCTGTACTGAAGAATATAAGGATAGTAACACAAAACCATTCTCTAGAACCTACACCGGCGAACAGAAAACAAGAATGAGGCACGGCAAATCCTGTACATTTTCGTGAGGCCCCTTGAGGAATTCCTATATTATATAATACATTGGGGAGGATCATTCTGCTCGTTTACTGCCGGATATATTTGTGAATGCTCGTTTGTCAAATGCACAGTCATTTATTCAACGATATATTTATGTAGTCTATACATAACTGAGAACAACGGGGGCACGCTTTCATAAAATGTTGATACGTATTTCAGGTAAGTCAGGAGCAGTGGAGGTACGGTAAATATTGCGTAGAAGGGCAGACAAGTTAAAATTATCAACCACAATATTTACAAATTTATACCAAAATAATGGTACCTAGTAATGAAAACATAATGATGCTCTTATGGATAATTCTAAATCTTTTATCAAAACAAATACTAAAAGCAACATATACTTTAATAGCAATAAATCAGGTGGCTCCCAATCTCCAGACAATGCGGCCAGTAAATCGTAACAGCAGCGCGTCAAATTCCTGCAGTGTGTATTCGGCAAGGTGATTTAATGTAATACATTTCCGTGTGGTATTTGGAACTGATCTGCTCACTAGTGTAGGGAAGCCTTTATCTACTGCATAATAGTGTTAACCTTATATGATACAATAAACTTGGAGTTTTGTGTGTATAGCTAGTGATGGAATTTGAAATCAAATTAGGGGAATCACTGCTATTTGATCCTGACAAAATGGAAATACGAATCATTGAATTTCACTTGGCAAAAATTGTGCAGATAATTATTTATTTATATAGTAGCGGTCACATAATTAAAGACACCAGTCGATTTTCATACAAACAAAGTAACTTTAAAGCATTAGTTCTCTGCCAAGGATTAACCTAGCTGTGATCTGATGATGGCTATCCATGGAGTGAATGGAGGAGATACAGATCGCTATACACACCCAACAGATCTGATGAGCATTCTAAGAGATATAAGGATATGTTTTAAAAAAACCGCTAAATTAGCATAAAAACGTATAGAAATCCTGAAACTGAAATCTCTGAATCTTAGAATGCTGATCAAATCAGTTGGGTGTGTATATAGTCCGTGAGCCCGCGACAGTATTGCCTACGTCATATGACATCACGATGAAATGCATGGCACACGGTCTGAAAAGTTGTGCTGAGCGAGGATCAGAAGATTATCGCAGAAAAAATTGGCCGGAAGCTTGAGAAAATCTTCCACTTCCGGTCAAAATTTTAAGATTTTATTTACGTCATGTGACATCAGTAAGAGACCCGTGTCATCATTTAGTTTTCAATCGTAGAGAGAGTAAACATAGGTCTGTTAGTTCTGAAATGGCCGGAATACTTTAAACTTGAAATTTTTGTTTTTTAGTCATTTCAGAACTGACAGACTTATGTTTACTCTCTCTACGATTGAAAACTAAATGATGACACGGGTCTCTTACTGATGTCACATGACGTAAATATAATCTTAAAATTTTGACCGGAAGTGGAAGATTTCCTCAAGCTTCCGGCCAATTTTTTTGCGATAATCTTCTGATCCCCGCTAAGCACAACTTTTCCGACCGTGTGCCATGCATTTCATCGTGATGTCATATGACGTAGGCAATACCGTCGCGGGCTCATGGTCTAATAGCATCTGAATTTCCTCCATTCACTCCCTGGATGGCCATCACATCTAGGTCAATCCTTGGCGGAGAACCAGGCTTCAAATTTACCTCGTTTGTATAAAAATTGACTGGTGTGTTTAATTATGTGACCGCCACTGTAACAGATTAAATTGACAAATACCGATGTTGGTTTCATTATCAAATCTCGAATAAAAGCAAACGCATGCTTTATCCCCTAAAATAGTGCCTATTTTAAGCAAAAACAGTGTATGCGACATCAAAGCAGGTATTTCAGAGTAGATATCCGTAGTTTCACAGCGGGCACACGCAGAGAGTTGGCGTGGCGGGTTCGTCTCGCCAATCAAACAGTCACTGAAAGCGGGCAAAGGCTTTGTATAATAAACCTGACAACCCAATGTTCCCGTGCGCCCGACAGAAATTAAATGCGAAGATAGTATTGGGGTATTTTCGAATATACATTATTTTGGCTGAGGATGTATCAGCGATGCTTTGAACTTCAGTCAATATCGATTATACGGAATAGATTATTTGCTATGGAATGACTTCTATTCTTGTATATTTATACAAACAAATGTTATGAGGTTTGTGAAGGAGCAAGCAGTAAGATATTTTTTTACAGTTTTGCTTCTTGCACAATTTCTGCTGTGTGCCACTGTAGAAGTAGAAATTATAATTTAATGCTGAAAATACACGAAAGGACAACAGTTTCTGAGCAATAAAAGTACCACGTTGTAAAACGATACCCCCATATTTATTTCTGTTATTTGTTAAAAGCGCCGTAAAGTTAATAAAGGGTTTTTTGTAACAAGCACGCGGCGAGTTCGAGATAAGCTACTGGTCCCAGAGGGCTGAAATCTTTTAAAACGTCGTTAAAACCAACCCCTGCTCGGCGCAGACAAAGGCCCAAACAGCCTAATTGTTGACGAAAAATATTCTCGATGCAAATTCGCACTCTTTACAGCCCATTCGGAATTTGTACTCGCCCCGAAAGAAGTTAACGTAATTAGCCCCGCGGTGGGGTGTATTCTGATTTTGCAAAACACTGGCCGAAGTAACGCACAAATTTGTTGTGCCCCGCAGTAAAATTTAAAGTGAATTCGACGGGGTTACGTTTTATATAAGCTAATATGAAACTTTTCAATTGAAACTGAGCTTGAAAGATAAACAATTTTTTCACCTATATTGGAGTAGAAAAATTCTTTGCTGGCATGGTTGTCTATTATTTTTAAAATCTATAAAATTCATTAGAGATGAATTCCTACGTAGGCTATGTCTTGGGAGCTTTCATTTGGATTCCTACGTAACAGAATGTAATGAATGTGACTCAGGTACAGATCAAAGGTAAGATAGTAGTTTTCCCACAATTAAGTACTTGCAAAACGCAGCGAAGTTTGATACTTAATTCTAACTGCATTTATCGAAAGCTACGATGTTGCAGTTGGCTGTCTAATGGCGGCTTTACACTGTAGACTTATCAAATTGTGTAAAGGTTTCACTGAACACCGATCATAGCAGGGTCAAATAAATAGGATACAATAGCTATAAAAGCGAAAAATTATAAGTAATGTCACGAGATCTAAAAATTTTTTTTTTTACAGGAAACAACTCGTCAAGTTTGATTATAGGCAGGTTGCGCAGATCATATGAACTTTTAATTTGCTTCTTGCCATCTGCCAGTGTCATATTGTCAAACAGCTCTTTCGTAATTTCATTGATATTACAAATCGGGCAATGTACATGTGACCGATGGCAGACATATGGGTAAAAATTCAAATGCCAGAGGGTTTTAGGTGTATATGACGGACGGTGAATGCAATAATTAATTAAAAATCTTTCATTTACTTTCACACATTCCGCGTTCACACATTGTGGTAGACTTGCAACGTATGTCACAATATTTATTTGCACATCTCATAACCCCTTTTGTTTTGAAATGCGAGAAAGTGGGTCACACTTTTTTAATCGCCATGCTATTTTCGAATTCGATATGAAACGAAACAATAGGAAGTGGACTGTGATGCTTCCCTTAATTGGTGTAGGTATGTATCCAAGAGATTATTGGGCACACTTCTCCCTAAAGACAAAGGTTCGCGGAGTCCTTGCAATCCGATCCGCCTCCGCCCCCTCCGTAATTTTCTCGTTAACGGAATGAATAAAACATTTCATTCCTTACCTTTCTTTTGTAATTGTTAATGGTTGATGGGTTTTGGAAATTTATGTTTGGAGTTTTATGTCTCGGTTTCTTTCAATCTTGTTTTGGATAAGCATTTATTATTCTGAACCTTCTTATGGTTGACATCCGGATTGACACTCCCTAACTTTGTCCGATAGGTTGAGTTAAGTAAGTCGTACTACCGAAAGTGAGGTAGTCCATTAGAAACCTTCAAATTATTCACAATGAGATGGAAATCTTTTACAGGTGCTGCTGAAGTCACTTTTGCCGATTCATACAACGGTCTAACAATAATAAAAAAGGGTTCGGTCTCGCGATAGACAATTTGCAAAGAAAAATACATCACGATAAAAAATGTAGCTCTAACGAGAACCTCAAAATGGCTCGTAAGCAATGAAACAGCGCAATTTTATGAGAAAGGCGGCTCACAAATAAACCAAAGCGGAGCACATTCCCGCCTCCATAAAACGCAGAGTCGCAGGCTGAAATAAACGTAACAGACTCGGTTCTTTAAAACATCCACCCGACGACAACCGCAAAGCTCAGCAAAAATCTCTAGTGTGAGCCGGAATTCCAGTGTCGGAATTTTCATAACTGGCGTGGCGTCGCGGCCGCTGAAGCGTTCCAGGTGAAAGATGCCGAATGTATGTCCCCAGGCGTTCTGATCGCGTTCCGCCGCTACTTTATTAGGCGGCGCCCGCTGCCTCTCAAGAAATATGTCTGCGGCCCGATCACAATAAACACCCGTATGAACGCTGCCCAGAAAGGCTTTATTTCGCCAGGTGTCATATCGCGTGGATTCGTAAAATATAAACGCGGCCGTTGCCCGTTATAAACGTACACAGGATTCCGCATATCGAAACTCTTCCTGGTTTATTTTGGAAACATATGTGGGATTGTTAATCTGACAATCGAATCACTCGAGATGCGGCTGAGTGGCGACTGCTGGATATTGTGGGCCACACCCCGCGAAGATTACGTGAGTTTTTCATATAAAGCCATTCAGCCAATTTCCTCATATCCTACACGGGAGCATAATAAGGGAGGCTTTTGTGAAGGAAAGAGGTTCGTGCACCTACAATGCGTAGGTACCGTGTGTGTTCGCCGTTGAAAAGGGTAGAGAGACGCAATATTTGGCTCCCACTTGGATCGAATAAGTTTGGATATTTAGAGCGCTGACGATGTGAACAAATAGCTACGTTTTTACTATGTCAACGTCTGCTCTGGAGAATCAGTTTGGGTATTCAATTTTCACGGATACCCTTGCTTATGTGTACATGAAAAATTGTGTGGATATCTCGATCCCTCAAACAATATAGGGCGTGTTTGAAGTACAAAGATTGAAGTGGGGTTTAGGAATATTAAATTCATCTTACACTCCTACGCGATGCTCTATGCTCGGATGATAATTACCTGTAACAAAAAAGAAAACATTGAAAATGTAATTCAATTATTAACACCATAAAATAATAAAACGTAGTATTCCGCATAATTTGGATCTGATTTGAGTTTAATGAACTGTTCGAGGGTAATCCAATTCACATTGCCAGCATGTAGGGTTAAATTAAAAGTTGAATGTAGGTAACGACATGAGCCTGTGTCGCTTAGTTAATTATTTCCAGCAACTATGATTATAATATACGTTGCGGCAGGAGCAGTGAGCAGCTGATGGTGACAGGGGCAACCACAGCCACGGGTCAACCCGTTTCTCTGTTTACATGTGTGATATTAACGGGCTTTGATTAATTTTACACTACAATAATGTACGAATCTACGAAGAAAAACATAATGTAATAATTAGTAGTAACAAAACTGATTTAGTACTACATTTTGTTGACTGCACTTTTTTAGAGGTAAGTATGCGCAGTAGCTATAAACACTGTTTGTAGCTACTGCGCATCTTTTGTCTCAACTTTCTCTTGCCAATATATATGCCGGGAGCTGTATATTCATTGCGTATTTATTACGCCGCTTCGATTAGATTGTTTTAGGTAGGTACTTATTTCTATTAGCATTAAATCCATATATTATAAATGCGAAAGTAACTCTGTCTGTTAAGCTTTCACGCCTAAACTACTAAACCGATTTTGATGAAATTTGGTGCAGAGATAGAGTAGAGATTGAGAAAGGACACATAGGATACCTTTTATTGCGAAATAAGGTTGAAGGTGTTGATATAGGGCATACTTTTTCTTAAGGAGATCGACCTAGCAAAAATGTATCACTAAGAGATCCTATATTTATAAAAAAAAACTAAAACTACATTGGATGCAAAGTGTCAAATCTGTTTTCCTTGGCGATCGACCTTAAAAGCTCTCGCGATGCGATCGACCTGTCACATGACGTAAATATAATCTTAAAATTTTGACCGGAAGTGGAAGATTTTCTCAAGCTTCCGGCCAATTTTATTTGCGATAATCTTCTGATCCTCGCTCAGCACAACTTTTCCGACCGTGTGCCATGCATTTCATCGTGATGTCATATGACGTAGGCAATACTGTCGCGGGCTCACGTACTAATTGTTAGGTCAATAAATTGTAGATCTAATTAACAAATTACATAGTTTATCTGACAAAGAGTTTGAGGTAGATCTCAACAGGATGCTGATCTAAGTAAGCGCACTAAAAGAGCATACAACAAGATTTAAACTATCGATAAATATTAACAACTTCCATCCGCAAGCAACATTTTAACAAACGCGATTCTTAGCTTCCCATCAGCGTATTCCCACGAAGTAATAAAAGATCGAGCATATTCCAATACAAAGCAACCGAAGGTCCTTACAAAATTTATTTATACGGAGAACGGTCGGTGTGGTTTCCCGACCACGGTCCCAACGCAATAAATTGTTCCAGACGCGATGCCGCGCGGCCCGTTTTTATCGATAGTTTTCAGTTTTAATCCACCTGTGATACAAGTGTGTTTTATTTGAGCAAATGGACTTTAAGCCTACATAAATACGAATTTATGTTTTTTTTGGTTTTTACATATAATACATAGACTTTCATTCGCAGCAAGAGATTAGATTAATAATATTATTAAAGGCTCTGTGAGTTGTAGACCTCACATCTGCGACACTTTTGATCATTTTTTGAAATGGCTGAAAACTATTTTTTATTTCGAAAAAATTCGGAAAACGGATTCGACAGAAAATGTCGATACTTATAATCGATCCAGCTCAAATAATTTCACGAGAATCGGTTGAGAAATGCGATGTAGAGGAAACAGACGGACAGACCGACAACCAGACAGCGGTAGGTACAGCCGGACATACGCAAGCATTTTTGCCCAAGCTGAAACGGTGAAGCTTAAGTGCTTGCATGGAGCTATTCTGAGGCAATACAAATTGTAAGGAAAAGTAATCGGAAGATTCATTTACCTTTTGAACTTTCTTTAAGTGACGCAATGAAAATTTAATATAAACTCACTCAAGACTTATAAAAGTACATTTATAATAACCAATTTTCGTAAGAAAGTAGGTGTTCCATTTTCTGAAATAGAAGTTTTCATTCGTTGGAGTTCACCAACAAAATAGTAGTACGAGTATCTTCTAGAATAGATAAATAATGGATGATAATATCACGTGTTGTGTTAGTGTAAAGGTAGTAAATGATACTAAAATACACATAACAAAGTTTTGATATAAGTAAATATTATATATTATTATAAATATGAAGATGAGCTTCGTGCTTTAAAATTAATTAGCTGTTGTCATGCAAGCGAGTTTGTGGAAAATAATTAAGCAAATGAAACTGAAACAAAGACAACACATAAATTACTCTTTAAACAGTCTTTAATCTTCAAACTTTCTTGATTATGAATAATTGATTGTTTTTCTGTTTCACGAAGACCGTTTTAATATGAATGTGTTAAGCGTGCACAAGTGCACATGCGCTTGTTTTAGTGTGCGTCTGTCTGCACGATCTCGTTTTACGCATACTACTAAAATAGTGTGCATGTGCACGCGAACAACATTCCTATCAAAACCAAAAGGGTCTTCGTGAGATAGAACAACTACCGATGATAGTCAATTAAAAACAATGATGTCTTAACTCACTTTTTGTCAATAAAGCTCAATTTCTGACGCTTTCGCTTAGACCCATTACCTGTGTGTCTATTAAGGGTCAATCGGAATTACCTTTCACACCTAATTAGAATTCTACGGTATAATTTAACGTGGGGTCATCAAAGGCCTCGCCGGGCGTTTGAATAGATTACCATTATGTGGGACAGTTTGTCAAAACCACACACTGTATTATCATATTATCAGCTAAGTACAAATTGTATTTTTGTGACAGATCAGATCAATGCAGAATTTTTGTATTTTTTTAGTGAACCAAGATGGGAAAACCATTTCTTCGAACCATCGAACTGAACAACTTTCACTGTAGGAAACGCCATCGAGATCCTCAAGTTTTTAACATAATTCATGTCATAAAACAAAAAGCTTCTGTTACATACATATAGCCAAGGTAAACAATGGTACTTTGTTAGCTAATTGTGACATTACAACGCTATGTTACATTTAATCGAGATTTGTCTCACCATGTCATCTCGTCCCTACAATTTTCTATGGAATAGTTTTATGGCTTCATTTACGGGTACTCAACAATTCATGGAACCTTTGGTTAGTTTATGGGCTTAATGCTTTAAGAAAATGTGTGAGTTTTACTTTGTATAGTATTAATACAAAATTAAAAAATGTTATTTCATTAGTAAATTCATTTTTTTTCATGAATTACCTATCAAGTAAACTTTTCGATATAAATGCAATACAATAACTTCGGATATTGCAGTACCCCAACCCAATTGACTAAGTAATTATTAATTGTAATAGGCGGTTTCAAAAGCTCGCTTTATGTCTGATGAGTTTCGAGAATTAATTATATTCAAAAGATAATTTGGATTCGGTTAATCCATTTGTTCCCAGAATCAAGCAGCATTATCTATGAGTAATGAGGTTAAAATGTAGGTATCAGCTTTGTTTATTTTTTTATCATCCGGATGTGTTATCTTTTTTCTGCAGAAATTGAAAATAGGAGGGATTCATAAACTTAAGTAAGATGAAAATAATAATGTTTGAGGGTAATTTGGGTGATTGATTAATTCTGTTATCCCGTGGCTCATTAACTATTAGGCTAAGTACTGACTAAAGCCTAATGAGGTAGGCTGTTAAAGTGACTAGTGTTTTTCATTAAGAAAGTGCCGTGTCCTTATTTGACAATATTTATTTCTTTCGAAGTAACAGTAGGAAGTTATTATAAATTCAGTCCATATCTATCTTGTTAGAATAACTTAAGAGGCCATGATCATGGTATGTTCAACCTCTGATAGAAGTGGAATGAAAAGAAGAAGTAATGATTGACCAAACCGGTATAATTTCGTTTGCGTAGAAAAAACATTAAAGAAAGGGAACAATAGCAAAAACTCTGTACAAATATTACTTCCTAAGAATATTACGCACGTTTGAAACCTACGTTAAACGTTTCGTTTCACAAACATTCGGCTCGAAATTACACCCAGCTCTCATTTCGGTGCCTCCGCCGGTTATTTTTATTTAATTCTAGGCAGGTGTACCGCGATCCTGTTCCACCAATATTTTTACACGATTACCATGCTGATGAAAAGCCAACATCAGAACATGGAACGAACATATCACCCCTTTGAGCTAATTGCACATTAAACGTTTTCTTTTGTCGTGCAAATTGAATTTTAAGACAAAGGTTTAATGTAAAATTTAATTAGTCTTATGTGGAATTAAAAAAAAGTTGATGAAAAACAATAAACCGATAAAACCTATTACGGAGGAACCAATAAGGAGAGGAGAGATCCCGGTCGCGGTTTCCCCCAATAAATATATCGAGATGAGCGCAAGATAAACATATCGGGAGCGAGCTGGCGGTAGGTTTAAAATATGCAGCCTTCCGCGCTTGGTGAAATTCGTGTAAACAAGTGAACGCCGACTGCGGATAAATCTTGGGATATTATTGTGCTCATACCGAGTTGACATGTTTATGTCGATATTTTTATCAATGGGGAGGCGAAGGCAAAGTGAATTACAGATGGCGCTCAGTCTTTGGAACAATTGTCAGTTTGAGCTTATATTGTCTTGACTGTGTATTACGTGATTTTACTTTCTTAGACTGTATTTTTTTCGGTTTTGCGGACAAACAATGTATTCTATGCTAACTTTAGCTCATATAAAAGAAGAATTACGGAAAAGAAAAGCCAAAACCACAGGCAAGAAAGTTTATAGCAACTTACAAAAAATATCTAACAAGCATTACATTTCTTTAAATTTCGTGTAAGATTTACAAGTAATCTTTTTATTTCAGATTAGAAGCATATGATTTAAATTTTAACAAAGCAACTGAGTGTGAATTTCCGTGTTTATAGTTGCCTGATGATGCCTTCTGTGCAATAGTAATTTCAGGTTTCTGTACTGGAATTTCTGTACCATCCAAAATTACACGAACCGTTTTATCATATTTATTTTATTATTCTAAGTTTCTTGAATGACTCTGGCATATAAAATTCTATTAATTCTCTGTTTGGCCCCAATATTGGGCTTATTCCATATTTGATATACCTATCAAATTCATCCAAGTTATAAATATGTTAGAAACTGCTGAGGTTGAAATATTAAAGAACAAAGCTGTTATAATTCAAATGTTGTTTTATTTTAGCGAAGCTTCATCAAATTCATGAAACATTCCTTTTGATTTATAATGTTTCTCAGGCTCAGCAAAGGAGAAAATCGAGGAAAAAGCATATTTTTTTTGATATTTTTTTGCTCACTTTTTTTTTTGTTACTGGGAAATCGATGAACTCCAATATTTTACAAGTTACATGCATAACAATGCGGCATTTTCTCAGTATAAAATTAAAAAGTGCAATACTCCAAGAGATTCCCATATGTTTTGACAGTTTCTTTGAGGCGGCTCGGTACCAACGACAAGACGCCACCTATCGGGATAAAATTGCGCTTTTCCTCCCCATTGCTAACCTTTCGTAGAGCGTTTTTTACAACTGATTTAGTTCGGAGTTTTCAGAGTTTTCATTAATGCTCGAAGTGGGACAAACAAAAATAAATAATTGGTATTTTTTAATAGACAATAAAGTATGACAATAGTACTTCTTTATTTACAGTTTTAATTCCACTGTTACGTAAATCGTCTGAAAAGCAGCAGCGATTAAATATGTAAAGGTCAATTAATTTGATAGACTAGTAGTTAAAATTAAAAAATTCAAGTTCAACGGCATTTTGTGAGCCATTTTGGCAACATGACTTTTCCGAAGTAAAAAAGCCTGCTGAATTCGGTTCTGAATGTTGCCAGGCCCAATTTTGGCTCCTTTGCCCAAAATTCAAGATGGCGGCCAAAATGAAGCCTTATCTTGTTAGAACTCGATTCTGGTCGTGTGAGGTGTCCTGGCATAGGTTTTGGGGGTCGCTGAACTCAATTTTGATAACCGGATGTCCGTGCGGGTACCGTAAGTATGAGATGTGGCTGGAGGCGAGAAAATTCCGCCATGCGACACAATTTTTTTTTAACACAGTTAATAGACAAATATGTTTAACAAGTTTATTATTCTATATAGTGATATAACTGGGCTATTTACCAGTATTTTATTACTGAGACAAATTTTCATAGTTTTAATTCTGTAGAGGATATTCGAAAAAAAAAATTGAAAAAATTCCGCCATGCGACACAAAATATTTTTTTTAACACAGTTACTAAACAAAACTGTTAAACAAGTTTATTATTCTATATAGTGTTATAATTGGGCTATTTATCAGTATTTTTTTCTAGGACAAATATTCATAGTTTTAATTCTGTAGAGGATTTTCGAAAAAAGAATTATAGAAAATTCCACCGTGTGAACAAAATATTTTTTTAACACAGTTACTAGACAAAAATGTTAAAGAAGTTTATTATTTTATTATAATAAAATAACTAGACTATTCACCAGTATTTTTTTTCTGGGGTAAATTTTAACAGTTTTAATTCAGTAGAGGATTAAAAAAAATGTCTGAGAAAAATCCGCCGCGCGACTCAAATATTTTAGTTATTGGACAAAAATGTTCAATAAGTTTATTACTTTATATGTATAGTGAAATAACTGGGCTATTTACCAGTGTTTTTTTATCTCAGGCAAATCCTCATAGTTTTAATTCTGTAGAGGATATTCTGTTCTTTTCTAATTCTGTAGAGTATAGAGATATTTTCTTGAATCAAGTCATTATAATAGCAAAACACGCTTGAAAAAAAAATATTCGGCTTG
Organism: Agriphila tristella; assembly: GCA_928269145.1. Taxonomy (NCBI): domain Eukaryota; kingdom Metazoa; phylum Arthropoda; class Insecta; order Lepidoptera; family Crambidae; genus Agriphila; species Agriphila tristella. The sequence goes on along the minus strand of OV743436.1, from coordinate 18,257,994 downwards.
GCAACATTCAGAATCGAAATTAGCAGCCTATTTTACATCGGAAAAGTCATGTTGTCCAAATGGCTCACAAAATGCCATTGAAACGGTAAAGGAAGCGGATATTTAGGATTTTCGACCAGTCTATAATAGGTATACACGTGGAGCAAACTAAAAATAAACATGACAGTACCTATGTATGGAAGCGTACAGAAGTTTATTTCTAGAACAGAATATTTATTGCTAAGAAAAACAAATCCGCCGTTGAGAATTCGCGTGGTATAGATATGCAGATATCTATAGAAACTTTTTTAAGAAGTGTGTAAATAAACAGGGCGATACGATGAGCTCTCGTTTCGTTCGGATATCGCAAACAACTATGGAGTTTAGCGGTAAAAAAATGTATCAGTATTCTAACTTTGTTCAAACGGTCGAAATGCGAGCCATACCTATGCGCCGAAGTTCGGTCTGCACTCGGTATACGACAGTCGCGAATGCGCCACAGACAGTGCAAACGAAATATTTACATACTATTGATTGAAATACAAGTAATTACTATAGCAAAGTGCAGATTGTGCTGTTTTTATTATATTTATTAATTAACTAATTAATCCAGACATAACATTTTTAATTACCCGGTTAGACCGAAAAATAAAATTAAGATAATATTAAGATACTTATTTTTTTTATTATCATTATATTATAGGTTTTACCAACTAACTATTTCCAGAAGGGTTTGAAACTAATTTGTTTCTCCCTTTGATAAGTAGGTATTTAACTTTTTTTAGTTTTCTGTTTTCACCATTCGTTTTGTTAACCTAGGTATTTTATTGCTTAGAAATCGATGTCTCGGCGAAGGACCCTATAATATGGATTCTAAAATATTACGTACAATTACAAAACCAGAAAGATACGAAAGTACTTAAATGAAAATAAAATACTGTAGCCGGGCGGCCCTACCGCGTGTTGGTGTACCGCGCGGCTCTAAGTAGTTTTTTTCAAGGATAGGGCCGAGTTAGAATACTGATACATTCTTTACCGTGGTTTAGGTAAGCCACGTTAAAAAAAATCCACCTGTATAGGTATACATGTGGATTTTTGAGACGGTACATTAAGGGCAGGTACCTTAACCGTTATAGTTACAGGAAAACGTTCCTGGGAGACCTTCCGTAACTTTTTAAGATATTCTGAACTGCATTCACAGATCTTGGAAAAAAGTTACCATTAGCAAAAAAATGCTAAAATACCAAAAAAAAAATTAATGTCAATCGATCCTATTTCATGTGGTGATCAAAAGACTCTATGGGACCATTTTTAAGGTATGAGTACTAGAAACGACAGAAATCGCCAAAAACTTTTCCCATACATTGTGTACGGAAAAACGAAAAATTTGCTCGAGATATTTTTAGTGCCTACGACACAGAATATATACTCTAAGCCTACGATCTTATTTCTTACTGTGATCATAATACTCTTTAAGGCCAACTGAAATTGAGTACAGAAACAAAAATTCACTATTGAACCTAAATAAAGGTTTTAGCGAGATTGCTTAGAGATGATCGAAGCAAGACTAATATTTCTTAAGTCGCCTATTCATGTAAAGGTCAAAAATATAGATTGACATTTCTTATGTTATCTATCAATTACTTATCTGGAGACAGTTTATTTAATGTGGTTTTTATTACAGAGCATTTACTGACAGGATAAGATACCAAAAAAAAACAATAGTAAGCACTGAAAACTAAGTTGTTAATGGATTTTTATGTTCTAAAGTTCTTAACTATAAACTAAAATGTTAACTATCAATACTTAAAAATGAAGTAGCCAGCCCTATCGCGGCCCGTATGGTACACTCCGCGCCACGTCACGTTCCACCGTCAGTCCGTGATAATTTTTATTCGCTCAAATGATCATATTTGTTCAACTTTTATCCCTGCCGTTTAACTCCAACTGCGCATTCCCGCCATTTGCATATGAATTTGATGTCACTGTGACTTTTTTCCTCAAACCGAGCGTTAAACTGCCGATGGTCTATTAGTCCATTCAATCTATTGGAATAGTTGCCAACAACGTGAATATTTTAGGTCACGCGGTGATGATTATTATGAGTTATTTTTTGTCAGGCTCGCCAATTTTTAGTTAATAAATACTAGTGGCTCCGTGAGCTGTATACCTTGTGTTAAAAAGTAGCTCAAATTGTATGTTGTTAAAAAATAATTTTAGCTCTGTTCCCAGAATAATATTAATATCCCGACCAGTAGGTAAGCAACGATCCAAAGTCATTCAAATCCAAATTCGCAGTCATAAGTTCTGTCACAACTTTATTATATTTTAGCCAAAAAAGTTTTGATTGATTTTGAACTATAAACAAGTCTTCTAAAATAAAAACAAAAATTTGCTTTGCACCGCTAACAAAAAAGGTTTGTGTTATTTTTGATCATTTTTAGAAATGGCTAAAATTTGTTTTTATATATCTCCGCCATTTTGAAAAAAATTGAAGAACTGGCTCGACAAAATAAAACCTATATAATTATCGAACCTGCTCACAAAATTTCACGAGAATCGGTTGAGAAATGCGACCTATAGAGGAGAACAAACGGACAGACGTCCGGACGGACGAAATAATTTTTGCCCAAGCTGAAGCAGAGACGCTTTGCGCACGCTCGGCAGATTATTAAACTAAGAGTATCTCAAAATTAAGTAAGAAAAGTAAACTTTTAGTACTTATATCAATCAACTGTGGAAACTAAAAACATAGTATTATACTTGAGCTATAACTTTCATTAAGAAGGAAAGCATAAAAATAAAACTTCTGAAGCCGCACAAAGAAGCAAGGGCAAAGTTGGCGGTCAAAATTAACTGTCGAGATTCACAATCAACGCCTACGTAATTGCTGTGTTAATATTTACAGTGACTGAAAGTTTAAACATGGGAATTGCACACTTTGGTCCAATTAATGTTTTGAGTTAAAAACGGTAACAAAGGCAGTGTCATCGGCCGAATAACGCGCGAATGTTTACCCGACACGCCGCGTGTGCATTAATTAAAAATATATTACCTGCTGAACTGGCAACAGTTTGATGCGACCGTGTGTACATACCTCGCGGTCAAAATGCTTATGATCGGTAGGGTTATCAATAGCCAACAATCATTGAAATTAAATTGGACCACGTCTGCACGCTAAAGCTAAAGCTTAAAAGCTTTCAATAACAAGTCATGTTGTTCAAGTTGACTACACGATGAAATTATTTTGCTGATAAAACCTTTTTTTACTAAGGTTTTATTCAAATAATTGGATATAATTATTATGAAACTTGTAATACCTGATATGATAACCAATTATGATATTATATTTATCTTAGCCAGCGGAAATAGAATGCAAGCAAAAATATGCATCCAACTTGTATCCAAGCTATTCTTACGTGTGAACTACAGTAAACCCACTGGAAACACTGACTGTGAGAGGTTCACTATGTCAGTACAATAAGGACGAGTTTTGCAGAGCAGCTATTACGGTACTATCGAAGGTAATACTATTATTTTTAATTTCCGACATAGGCGCGCACTGAATGGCGATTACAGCAACAGCTGAACATATGGATCGCGTCGTACTACAGGGTTGCCGTTTTTAATTATTGTTTTTTATACTTATTCATTTCAAATTTGAAATTCAAAATTTCAAATTTGAATTTCAAAATTCTTTACTTAGAACACATGGGATAAAATCAAAACTAGAAATGAAGGGAAAAAGTGTCATTATATTATTGTATCAACATAAGTACTATTAATCATATCCAACATAAAGAGTCACCTTACCCTTTAGTAGCTGTCATCTTAATCCAAGAACATTGCCTCCCCGCTTTTAAACAAATAGGTCACAGTAAAACCAAGCATAAACACCTCATTAAGTCCCGCAATGAGAATTAATCAAGCTCATCTTGCAGTTCAGCACTCTCATCCAGGAAATTAGTTCGTTCCCGATCCAGCCTAATCGGTATCAGGGGTCTACTCTGTTTCACGAATCCTGAATTTTAGTTTTTAAGTTACCCTGCTTCAAATTGATGTGCTTCTCTGAAGACCAAAGTGACCACAATTACAAGGCAGTTGCAAATTTTCTGGATAAATTCATGCTCATCGTATTAATTCGTACAGTACAGGGTGATTTTTAAACAGTCGACTGTGGTGTGACTTAGATCGACAAACTGAACAACTTTGTCTATGGGACCAACTAAATCATAGCAAAAACATAATTAGCTGTTCCATAGAAAAGTCAATATTTTTTTAAATTTGAGATTTTTGCATTCACCATGCTATTTTTAAACAATACTAAATAATATACCAGAAAAAAATACGACTTGCACTAGATCAATACTCAGACGGCAATCGAACCCGCGACCTTTGGATATCCAGTCCAATGCTCTGACTGCTGAGCTACCGAGACATTGTTGAATTTCTTCTAGTAGGTACCTATATCCTACTCTTACGCTGCAAGCCAGCGTTATTTCACCAATGTGAGGAATTACCTCCACATTCATTTAAAATATCTTTCCAGATAATATATTGACAATGGATTAAGATGGAATAGCTATTTCAATTTTAAATTTGAGATTTTAAAATCTCAACGTCAATATTTACACGACCAAAATGTATGGAACAGCTGATTTATTTTTTTGGTCTGATTAAGTTGGTCCCAAAGACAAAGTTGTTCGGTTTGACGTTTTAAGCCACACCACATTTGTCGACTGTTTTCGATTTCACCCTGTAGTTCTAGAGACATTGTATGATTTTTTATGCGATATTAGGTAGTTAATTTCTGACTTCTGGATATCAAGGGTTCACTTCCAGTTAATAAAATTTTAGCCTCTTCGATATTTGAGAGTATTAAAACATAATGCACCAACAATATTCGCTGGGACGGGCCATCATAAAAACTTTGCCCGTAGACGCTCCGTGCAACGTAAATACGGCATCATGCACTTTAACATTGTTTTAAAAAAGTAAATTTCAATAACCCAAGGAAGTTCCTCGACACTTTAGATGGCTAAAGTTTCAAGTGACGCTCTGTTCACTTTCACGGTTAACTTATTCTTAATTACGACGAAAAAATGGATTTTCGACAACATCCAAAATCAAAATATATTTAAGATGTTTTATAAGTAAACTTATTGCTTAAACTTTTTATTGATGTATGCTATATTATGAAATTATGGCACAACTGATATCTACCCTTTTCTAAACCCTACCCTATTCCATTATCACTTTCGTCTTCTGATAACAATACAAAGTTAACATGACAAAATTGTTATATAAGTGCATAGACATACAACTTTTAAAATCTCTTTTTTATCAAAGCGTATGAGCACAGTGTTAAGGTTGAACATTAGCACGTGACTCGCAATGAGGATCAGTAACATGTTTGAATCCTATAGTTTTAATGTTATAATATAAACACATATTGATAGCTATGAAACCTAGTGAAAGATTTTTTTTTTTAATCCGTTTAGAAATGGTTGAGTTAAATGGATTTGAAGGAAATGCCAAGCTCAATGCAATAGGTGCTTTATCACGTACGACATAAGGTTCACTTACGTCATGATGACGTCATAAGGACCCCCAAAATAACAGTATTTTAGCTCTTATAACTTCTCAGGTTTAAGAGATATCGTAAAAATTTCTTCACGGTTAATCATGTGGTGGTATAAGCTTTCTAATTAGCCACTAAACAAAAATTGTTACTGATCCTCATTGTAGGCACATAACATTGTTTCCCAGGGTTTTAGCGTTTACACAATATATTTTAGCGTGTTCTGACAACTAAGGACAGTTGTTCACTAAGAACTATGTTATCAAAGCAAAATTATCTCATCAAATGCATTGTATTTGTAGTAATAGGGAATATGCATAAGTCACCGATTTTCCTAAAATTGAGCTTGATCGCTGCGGACACTTGTAAAAACATGATGGAACAGAAAGAAAAATAAAAAAAAAGATTTTTTTCGTTTTATCACACGATGAAATCAGGGGAAAATAACATTTTTTTTTTTTCGTTTTCGGATATAATGCACTTTACAGTCAGATAGAATATCGAAAAAGAAATAATATTTTGTATGATACATCTACTTAAACGCAAAATTTAGGGAGATAATTGAAGATTATTGGCTAACTCCATATTAAACGCGCCCGAAACACACCGAACCGTGATGTGTGACGTCACCGTTTTGTATAGAGCGTTTTCGGTGGGAGCTGATGCGTGCTAACTTCAAGTAACTATATTACGAGAAAAAAACGCAAAAGACAAGTTTCAATATTACAGTTGATTTTCACACGCATTATACTATTGATTTTGATAAAAAAAAAATTGATGCATATTCCCTATTGCCGAATAAAACTTTAGTGTGTAAAAATAAGTGAATAAGTACACACTATAGTTGTATTTGGCAAATACTACAAACGTATTGAATTTAATGCGATAATTTTGCTTTGATAACATAGTTCCTATCCTAGCAAACAATGAGAATCAGTAACAATTTTTGTTTAGTGGCTAATCAGAAAGCTTATGATTAACTGTGAATTTTTTTTACGATATCTCTTAAATCTGAGAAGTTATAAGAGGTAAAATACTGTTTTTTGGGGGACTTTATGACGTCATCGCGACGTACGCGAACCTTATGTCGTACGCGATAGAGATAAAAATAATTTCACTAGGTTCCATAGCTATCAATATGTGTTTATATTATATCAATAAAACTATAGGATTCAAACCTGTTACTGATCCTCATTGCCGTTTCTTATCGGAACACGCTAAAGTATATTGTGTAAAAGCTAAAATCCTGGGAAACCACGTTATGTGCCTACAATAGCGAGTCACGTGCTAATGTTTAACCTTAATAAAATCTTGTCTAACTAGCTTGGCTAGCTAGGCAGAGGACATCAGCACTCAGAGCGGTATCAATTTCCGCACTGCTTCTATCCATTTGATTTATTTCGTTTCAACCTGTTTTTTTTATTTGACTGAAGCGCAGTTTGTTTTTGAATTGCACGCAAAACTGTAACAAATAAACAGCGAACATTGTCAGTCAGTGAATATTATGATAGCTATAAAGTTTTCAGTGCAGTTGTGAACTAAGCGGTGTGAGTTAGTATATTATTACAAATATGAACTGTATAGGTACATTGTTTAAGTATGTACTTACAGTGAGCGTTTGATAATACTAACAAGCAAAAGCTGCAGTTTTTGCATTTGTAACGGCAAATACCAACAATATTATTTTACAATAAAAATAACTCGGTTTAAAGAAATTTTTTTTTAGATTCGATATTAAAACAGCTAGCGAAGATAGAAAGACAATTTGATTTTTTCAGTGTTAATGAATAAAATCTCCATCTAGATAAAAAGTATTCAATAATCCACAGCTTTTTTAATTAAGTAATGTCTACATGATCAGCGAAATAAACCCGAGATTTTTTGTAAGAAAATTATCACAACATTACGATATCATTACTAGACATTTATCTACCGAGACTGAACGGTAAAATGACAAATGGCTTGAAAGCTGACTTTTTTGAATCCACTCTTCTCGTCTACACGAGCTAACACACTCGAAGTTAGTCCATCGATCAATTCAACGCGTTCCGAAGTTATGCTCTCGGGACTCTGTTAGATAGAGGTATTTCAAGATTTTAACATAATACTTCTTTAAGTAGTTTCTGATCCCACGTTTAGTGTGGTATCTTTATAATTAACAAAAAAGTTAATCAATGTTATTGAATTTTTAGATTTTATGCATTCACAATGCGATTTAATCCAGTATTTTTTCAATGAGCGGTTTTCAAAAGGCAGTTTAAGAAAAAAAGTAGTTCATAAAATAGAACTAGATGTCGTTGTACTTAGTAGGTAGATAGCTTTTTATGAAAAATATGAAATGTAATTACTTTTTTATTATACGTTTGTTGAGTATGTGGTTTGTTGCTTTGTGCGTTAGTTGTCCGATGGCGTGTTACGAAAACTTTTCTATGACCAATATGACCATTAGTGGGAAATAATTTAAAAAAAATCGACTTAGTTGAAGTAACGCCATCTGTCGACATAAAATTATACTAAAATTCTCTGCTGTCAGAAAACCGCTCATTATATTAATTAGTTTCTTATTTTATTGTTGGTACACTAGCTTTTTTATGCACAATGGGATAGTGCTTTGCCTTCACCTCACCTGATGTTGAGTGACGATAAGGCTGAAGGTGGAAGCACATGAGTAAAAAGAAAGGAACAGAGACAAAGCTTCCTAAGAACGTGAAATTCAAACTTGCAACTAACAAAACAAATGATGCCCTATGATTGTCCACTGGCTGGCTGTCAAAACAGGTTTTTTCCTTGTACGCGACAAGCGGCCAGTGGACACGCACACATGCCCCGCGTGCTTGTAGTGGTGCAACCGATTTGCGCGGTTGTATGAAGCTTTGTCTCTGGTCCTACGTAGTAGTGATTATTTCCTCTGTGGTGGAAGCGCGCTACACCCGGAATCCTCATGACTGAGGAACTAGCTATCTTACCTCTAATTGTCGGAATACAACAATTTTTAAATTGTTGGTATGGCGTCTGACTTAGGCAAGATGGTGGTAGCTAGACAGGCGGACTTGAAATAAGCCCTACCCATCAACCATAGTATACAGTTGTATAATTGTCTTGTGTAAATTTAAATCATTTTGTGAATTACTTTTGCTCTCTATGCTTGAGTTTATACAAAAGAGGCGTTCAGTTTTTCTCTCATTGAGAAAATAAAAATAATCTTGCTATTAAACCTAATTCAAACGAACTTTTTAAAATGAATTAGGTCAATTCAAATGTTTTCTAAATAATGACCTATTATTGTAATATTAAGCAGTGTCTTTAGTTGTATTACTATAGAATAGATATTAGTAATAAATAACCGAAACAAAAACACCTCACCTCTCAGAATATAGCAAACGCATAAACTACTTCATAACAGTAGTAAGCGTGACTCGTCGTAAAGATACTAAGTTTGTAGTACACTCGGCAACAAAAGTGGTGTGACCTTAATATTGTTCGAAACAGTACCTCTCAGGTGTTGCCAGTTCACACCATTCAGTGATTAATGTGTGGGCCGTGACAAGCGAGTGCAACGAAACAATAAGTTTTCCTGTTATAACTACCATTTTGAGCGATCCCTAAGTTACCGCCCCGTTAACACATATTATTGTGTTGTCATAAACAATCAATCCAACTTTTTCTTTGTACCTTTTTTTTGGTTAATGAACGAATTTTCCTTTTCGTAAGTTGTTGGATAAGAGTGCTTAGTAATTCTACTTATATAAATCACTTTGTTGTACGCATTTACTTCTTGGCTCCACGGAAGCCGCCATCTACCAATCATGTGAGCTTCTATGTAAAAGAAAACAAAATTATAATTTGATGTTCTTCTTGTTACCTTCACACTAAGTAAAGTTATGTATGATTCACAAAAAGTTTTGCAAATTGTGATTGAAAATAGGTACTTAAAAAAATTAAGAGTATACTTAGTCTTTCGAATTAGATTCAAGTATTTTACGATAAAAAAATGAGTTTTTTTTAATTAATGACTTAATTGAAACGACACCTTAGATTTATTTTATTTGTTTATTATTATTAAAACACACTAGTTACAATGTTTTCTTACATTTAACAGTGCTATATAAACCTATTTAGGTTTTACTAAGCACTGGGATTCATCCTCTTTATCAACAATCAACTTAAAACAAAACTTAGGTGAGTTAAAACTGTTTTAAAATGTTTGATTATGCGATACTTCTTTATTTAATTTTATTTATTTTTATTTATTTAATATGATACACCTATCAATTTGTTTTCATATCTCTGTAGGGTTTTGGAAATCACATGATATTAATTTTTATATACACCTATAATGGCTAGGTACCTATTTATGTTGTATTTACCATAACCATTATATTAAATTTCAGTTAGATTTATACTTAAAAAAAGTCGATACTGTTGGCACAGGCGGGAATCACCAACTTTAATTCGTTGAATCTATCTAGTATTTTTTTCATTCGCTTTAGAATTATTTCAATGCACAAATTATATATAAATATATTTTTAAATTATATTTCAAAGATTTTTATCAGACAAAATGCTAAACACATCCATATTATGACCGGGGCTACTCAAATGGCCACTTTTCTATTCGTTTGCTACCAAAAAATTTAAAAATAGGCCATAAACTCCAAAATTACGTGTCATAGGCTTGTCAATTCCATACAATACAACAATTTCAGTGATTTACATAAACATACGACGTCTGACTTGATCGTTTAATTGCTTATTTTTAAGCTTTAAATTAGCGAACGAATAGAAAAGTGGCCATTTGAGTAGAGGGGCAGACAATTAACTATAAGGGGTTCAATTTCAATTTGGGTTCCTAGAATGGATCCCCAGTAGGGAAGCTGAATCGGCGTATGTAATCGAGGCTTTACTATAACATCACTGTTTTGTTATTTTTTGTGTTGTGTGGTCTTTGGTTAAAATAAATACTTTCTCTCTCTCTCTCTCTCTCTCTCATAAGTAGTACATAAGTACCTAACTTATGCTAAATAAACAATATGACCTAAAATAATTATTTAATGTAGAAATCTTTTCAATATCATATTACAAATAAATAGATAATAATAGATACCCACGTTTGAGTTATATGTTACAAAAAAAACATAACTTGTAATAATTATACTCTAAAGTGCCCGACCGCGTTTCGAATCTTATTTTTAGATCGCTATTAAGTATCCAAAATTGTTAAAAAATCAATATAGTAAGCAGGTAATCCTTACTTCTTACTTTACTGATGAATATATAATAGATCCGAAAGTAAGTTTGTTTGTTTTTTACGCCTCCACGTCTCAACTACTTAACCGATCATCATAAAATTATGCTTACACGTTCTCAGGGGTACAGAAAAAGACACAGATATTATTCCGAAAGAAGTAGGTACTGTTCCCTAGGGATTGAGTACTGACTAGTATAACAATAAACCTTAAATTGTTGAAAGATTTCTCGTCATACTATCCCAGTTATATACGAAAACTAATTTTAATCTCCACTTTTGACAGTATTCGCATAGTATTTTGTCAATTTTGTAGCACACTAAAGTAGTCAAAACTTTGATAAAATGTTTCAAACTATAATTAATATTCATATGTCATACCTCATCATCGTCATGAACGCAATCTCTTTCATCGTGAATATATCGGAGGCGTGACAACATTTCACGTAAACTGAACATTGCCACTTATTCACTTCACTTTTTAGAAATAGTAAAAGAAAAATCACAATCACGTTTTATAGACAAAAAGTAAAATAAACTTCAAATCAGACAAGACACATTATAGTTGCGAGATGAAGCAAAAGATAGAATGCTACGAAGTGACGTTGAATGAGTAATAATGACAAATACCCTCCGAAACAAATGACGGATAGTAAACAATTTTACTTTTTTTCTTATTGGCGGGAGATTCAACCATTGACGAAAATAGAAAAACAAAATGATTTGAATTTGGAATGAAGGAGGTTTTAATCGATTTGGATTTTTGTAATAGTTAAAACATAAATCTTCCGTTGTTTGACGACTACTAGATTTGTAACATAGTTTTTTTTAGATTCTCTTTGATTTTTAAATACAAAATAAACTTTAATAATATTAGTAGTTCTGGAAAAATACATTGATTTGAAATACGTATATATTTATGTAATATATTATTAAATGGTACGTTGAATGGTTACTAATTATCTTCTCCTATCTAAATATACAAAGTGGAGAGGACAATGCAACAATAAATTAAATTTCGTATATCTAGTAACGCTCCCAGTCTGCCTGTAAAATATCAATTAAAAATACCCAGTAGTTTAGTCACAAGAAACATTTTTCAGTTTTTAACATTTTCTACATGCTGTATCTATTACTAAACTATTGCTGACAAGTCAAAAACCCCTACATCAGTATAAATTAACACAACGTTGCCAAATTATACCTTAGGCTTAAGCTGTAAGAGTCATTTTTAAATGACGCGTGTCATTTAAAAATGTGCGAATGAGACAAAATCTACTTTGAACAAACAATAAAGTTGACAACGTTTCAAAATCTTTTTTTTACCTGTGTAAAATGTGTATTTATTATTATTAAATTACTTACGAAAACAGGAGACACGTATTTTTTCCTTTTGCAAAATTTTATTTTGATGAAATGTCCAAACAAACATTTTTACGTGCCAAAGTCCTACACCTTGTTCACCACGTTTACCTACAGTGGTGTCTCTTTAAATTTTTATAGAAATTGAAATAAATGCACTTCAAACCAACCTGTATTTTATTAAACAGATTCAAACGTTAACAATATCGACTTTAATTTCGCAATTCAAAAAATTGTTTCGCTGAAAACTTCGGTTTTAGCAGTATCATGAATTCCACCTAGGGACTGTTACATTACGACTGTCTACCATTACAAATTCTTCAGAAACCTTGATGTTATTTTCAAATAAAGTTTAAATAACTAAAATACTAGTATGGGCAATTCAATTCAAAACATTCAAAGCACAAGCGAAAAATATTTTGGCACTTGACAGCGACAGTTTTTTTTGTGAATGCTCGTTGTCCAGTTTTTTATTTTTTATAGCAGCAGATATGACAATGTGTTCTCTAAGAGCTAGTAGTGGAGAAAATTCATTCAACTATGGTATAATAATATTAATTTCACCAACAAAATAGGCAAATAAGCTTAGTTAACTTAAATGTTAAAGGCTTTGCCAAACAGAACGCGTTCTAGCGCGCGCTAGAGCGATAGCCTGACACGCAGCGCCGGCGCTGTCTTTGGCATGAAACTGCACGTCCTACAAAACAATTCGGCGCGGCGCTATAGTGCGACGTCAGGCTAGCGCTCTAGCGCACGCTAAGTACGCGTTCTATTTGGAGAAGCCTAGGTTTAATACGTGTTAAAAAATCCCGTAAAATTATGTAAATCATAAATCTAATAATAATAATAATAAAGTCTGTTTTCACCATTATACTGTAATTTTTAGTCTGTGACTTTTTAATATTTTATTTTTATTCTGTTTACTTTTTGTACAACACAACCAGTGAACACAACACAAAAACACCCAAAGAGGAAGTCGTGATGACTTGACGTCTCATTGACGCAGTCTTATAATACTGCGTCAAAGGTGTTAGAATCTGTTAGAATACGAATAAAGTATTACTTCTTCTATGCCTTATTATAATTTCACAGTTTTCGAGTACACCGACGTGATTATAATTTATGGGGAATGTCGCTTCGCTGCTTTAGCTTTACGGACATACCGAGAGAGAAATTACGGTAAAACTTGTGTTTGTTCTACCAAGCAATAATGGTCGCACTATTGTTCAAGCCGTCCAAAGGATACAAGAAATATTTAATTTGTGACTAGGTATTCAGTGTACAGAATAACTTTAAATCAGTGATCAGTGGTCAGCTCGAGTCGCTGCCGTAGAAAGAAAAACACTGTTTTAATTCAGCATTAAATGGCGCCAAAAGTTTATTTCGCGGCTTGTCACCTATCAATACTATTCTGTGACCTAAAACCGCGCTGTTGCCACTCTTACCATATGTAAGTAACCAATATTTACAAAGGTTTATTTGTTTAATTTCGTACTTGTTTTTGTGGTATTTAGTTTGTTCGAAAAAAAAAAAATTTTTATTTCACTCCTAAGAATTATTTGATAGTTTCAAAATACTTCTATGAACTAGTGTCTACAGTGTTATCATTTATTGTTGCATTGTCATATCCACGTTGTATAAAAGAAGAATGAGTGCCTGTTTGACTGGCTGTCTTACATATCAACGCACAGTCCAAACCGCTGGGTCTAGAGATTCCAAATTTGGCACGTAGATTCCTTATGGTCTAGGGGTGCACTAAGAAAGGATTTTTCAAAATTGACCCCCTGGAGGGTTAAAATAGGGGATACAAGTTTGTATAAAAATCCCTCAGTTTCGAATCTTAAAATTTTGTATTCTGACGATTGAAAATTAATATAATACGTGTCTTAGCGTTTTTGATACTTCCACCCCCGAAGCGGTGAAAAGTTGGAGTAATTTGTGTATTAGTTAATTAATTAATTTGTGTAGAAAATCCTTAATTTTCGAAGTAAAAACAAAAAATATTATTTAGACACTAAAGCATCGTACATCGGTACTGCTGGAATTTCAACACCTTGGGGATAAGTGGGGTAAAAAAACCTGAAAATCCATATGTATATCGTTATTAAAGTTTTATGGGATGATAATTGCAAAAATGGCATTAATTTTGAAGTCCAATACGGTGGACATGATTCAACCCCTAAACCATTTTGACTTATTCGAAGGTGCCTGTGCTTCTATAACAAATGATTATTTTCTGCAAAATCAACTTCTTAAGGGGTAAATAGGGATAAATAAATCGGTCGTTACTGGCGAACTGTAGGAACGAGAACGGAATCGGGAAAGGGAACGGGTACGGATACGGGAACGGGAATAGCCATATCTAATTCTGAATTTTATAAACTAGCTTCTGCCCGCGACTTCCTCGCGAGGCAACGCGCTTGGTGTGAAACTGCGGATCCGCCTAATCACGTAAAAACGCCTGGTCGGATTTCGATGAAATTAAAACTTTTAAACCTGCGGGCGAAAGCTAGTTTAAAAATAAAGCCTTGACTGACAGATCAACGCCCAGCCCAAACCACTGGACAATGAGAGTTGAAATGTTGCACATAGATATTTTGTACAGTGATAACATCCATTAGGGGTACAAAGTTTGTATGGAAAAAAATTACAGTGACTTTGACCTTCGTAGGAGTACTTCTAAAAACGAATAAGCAAACACATGTTCTGTGGTTTTCTGAGACTCAACCCCCTTCGGGGTTACTGGGATAAAAAGCCTAAAATCTATATGGATAGGGTTTTATGGGATATTAATTGCGAGAATGGCATTTATTTTTAAGTCCAACACGGTGGTCATGATTCAAACCCCAAATGGGGGTTGAAAATTAGTATAGAAAAATAATACGGGAACGGGTACAATAATGGGTACGGGAGCAGGGCGTGGAACAAGAACGGAAAAGTTTGAATGTTTAGATGTTTGTTCCTCAATCATGCAAAAACGACGGATAGCATACAGACATTTAATAGCCTAAATTAAAACATAGGATACTTTTATCCCGGTCAATTCCCCTAGGGATTTTCGAATGCCCAAGCGGACAAAGTCGCGAGCAAAAGCTAGTTATTCATAAGAACATCTTAGTATTTTTCTACAAATAAGACTGGAACTGTGGAGGTTGGCTTTTACAGTTTTATGACTACTTCACTGCACTTTCGTTATAAAGTGCTGAACACTTGGCAATGCAACTGCCGCAATAACAGAATTAATTAGTAAAGTGCATGGCAGCAAATAGCAGCTAACTATTGTTCGAATGTATTTAAGTAAATAAGTGCCTTTATTCCATTAATTTGGAAGTTTTGTATAATGACAGAAAGTAAGATTTCTGATTGGTTTTCTTTGTTGTAGGTACCCATGTGTTGTGATGTGATAGATAGAAAATCTAACATAACATTTTATTGATTCAACGTTGGCCATCAGCCATTTTTAATGTCCCCACTGCTGGGGTACAGGCCTTCCTTATGGGTGGATAAGGAGGATGGGCCATAACCCACCACGTGGGATTGGTGGGTGTTAACGACTGCAAAATGCACCCGGGACCAACGGCTTAACGTGCCTTCCGAAGCACGGAGGAGCTCGAGATACTAAATTTTTGGTCCCATGACCGACCCTTGCGAAAGTTGCTTAACCTTCGCAATCGCTGGGTCTGACTCTAAACCACTGCGTCATCGAGCTCCTCAACGAGATTCAACGTTAATATAACCATATTCAAACTTCTACTTCCTAAATCGTTAAGCTTTCAAAATGCCTTACAATGTAAACAAACAATTCAGTAAAATGCGTGTTAAATTAAAATACTAAGTTTACAGTACAAGTCTATTTTTACACTCTTGCGTTGTGTAATCGTATCTTCGCAGAGGGAGCGCCATGCGTCAGGCCACTGATGCGGAGGTGTCATGCGAATTACACAGCCTAGCGCCTTCTCAGGTTCTCAACATGTGCTGTGAATTGATATTATAATATTAATCTGTGCCTTCACTTGCATTACACGATTTGTTATGGTGCGAATTCTTAAATAATCAAGTTTTTGTTAGTCTTACTACAATTGGGTATTGTAATGGATTCTACTTAGGTATACTGGAGAAAAAGGGGAAACAAAATGAACCATTATGCGAAGTTTTGGTTTGATTTAACGAACTTTACCATGATTTTAAGACTCCAAAGTTAGAAAAACCGGCCAAGTGCGAGACGGATTCACGCACGAAGGGTTCCGTGCCAAAAAAGACAAAAAATATTTTATTCTATTTTTAGTATTTGTTGTTAAAGCGGCAACAGAAATACATCATCTGTGAAAATTTCAACTGTCTAACTATCACGGTTCATGAGATACAGCATGTTGACAGACAGACAAACAGACAGACAGACGGACAGCGGAGTCTTAGTAATAGGGTTCCGTTTTTACCCTTTGGGTACGGAACCTAAAAAAAGTAATTAGAACCTATACGTAAATACGTAATTACATACAAATGCTGTTATGGGAAAATTATTGTAAAATTTTTCGGCTTCATAATCACAAATTTCTTTTGCGCGCCATACATAATTATAGGCCGCGCGGTTAGGAATGTGACGTCACTTTTCTGATACTTTTTGTATGGGGCGTTACATGCGGCCGCCATGATGTCAATATTCAAAGCATCATATCTCAATAAAAATTGATCGCAGAAAAAATAATGTTTTCACTGATATTTCTTTAACGATGCACTAATTTATGTACTTAATAAAAAAAATGTCAAGTACCCAATTATTTAGTATACCTTTACTATAGTTAATACTATTTTACCTAAGCACAGTATTAACTAAACTAGGTACCTACTATATCGCTACGATTTTCATGTTCACAGAACGTTCGAATCTATGATTCCTAACATAAAATGCTGACTTACATTTTGAAAACTTAAGTAAATGATCTTACATGAAAACAAAAAGCTAAGTATTCTTCAAACAACTCTTTAGTTCATTCTTTAAAACGTTAACAGTCAATTTACACTCTGGTTAGAATATTTCTCTAGAGCAGCGGTGTCAAACGACAAATTTCACAGAGAGCTCGCATCTCGTACGTGCTGACGTTACGTCCCCTTAACTCCGTATTCGCTTATTTTTATTTCATTTCGAATTTAGTGTACTGGAGTTTTCGTTTCAAATTAAACAGAAAATTAATGTTTGCGTGGATAATTTTATTAAAGCAACTGAATTTAATGTTGAAATTAAGCACGTTTTTGGGATCAGAGAAAAATTGAATACCTACCTACGTATTAAAACTTTTTATGTTGCATGTCTAATATAATATTTAAAACTTCGTCCTCTTGGTCAAAATTATTAAATAAAAGAAAATTAATATGTACATTCTCGCGAAACTTTTTAATAAGTTTGACAGTAGGTACGAAGTCATGCTTAGCCTCATAAAAAAAATCTGCATCCTTATAAAATAGCATTAATATCAGTATTTATCCCGTGACGTGACAACGTCAGCTTCAGTAGTAGCGCCGAAATGTCGAGAAATGGAAAAATCAAATCAATTAAGAAAATTGGACATCTATTCGTTAATACGCGAACCCATCAATAACAGTCTGTCGACTACCATTGCTTTAGCAAAGAGATTAGATTCCGATTGCAGACGCACTGTCGGACCGGACGGGGCATACGTGCATCCTAACAGCTCGGCCACAGCCCACCGTGGCGGGCGGCGCGGCAAGTGAATTCGGTAATCACTGAGCGGTCGTGACGATGAGCTGAGAGGCTGACATCGAGATGGCGCGTAGTGAATATTGAATTCGCTTGCCACGCCGCCCGCCGCGGTGGGCTGTGGCCGGGCTGTAACAGAATTGCAGCCGATTGACACCTACGCCTGTAGGCGTAGACGTTTCCCTACGGATCGTGCGTTCTGGGTCGCTTTATTTTAACTAATTGCTTTATTGGTGTTTTCGGGTATGTAGCACAGTATTGCCATGTAGTAAGGCTGTAGTAGTAGGACCATTCAATATACGAAGGACCACCTCAACCAAGATATTTACTACAAAAGAGTGCCGTTGATAGTAACGCGTAGGTATGCATTCGGATAAACTTCAGATTGTTTTGATTTCAAAATTATATTATCTCATAACATAATATTAAGTACATAAAATTTCGAAATTATTTGTAAACTTTATTTAACTGGTTTTTATTAATTGATGCTAATTTTCATTTACAATCATTGATTTTCATTTTTTATGTGACGAAATATGAGACTCCAATTAAAAGATATTTTTTTTACTTTTGTCACAGAAAAAGACTCGAAACCAAAACGTTTCCAAAACCTATTTTCAAAATTTGCAATCGATAACCTAATGGAATTACGCGCAACGGCCAACGATCCACTTATTCACAAGTACGTCTATTTGAGAATAGGTTCATATACACAACGTTCGATCCGATCACTTCCCAAATGTTGTAAGCGCGATAAACTTTATGGTTACAGCTCTCTATATAGTTCGGGAGTATTAGAGAAAGAATACTATAAAATGGAAAACTCTCCTCGTAAATTTCTGGCAGCTAGACGGAAAGTTCTAGAGATGTTTGACAAATTGGTGTTGCGATAAAGTGACGTAAGGCTTGTGGGGGAAAGCCCGGAATCGAATGGCTCATCATATTTTCGGCCCTTCAACTTTTTGAGTTGAGATGCAGTATTAACGGTTATTTCTTATCAATTTAACATTGGAATGAGATTGAAATTGGTTTTGTGGGCGTTAATTGTCTATCGTAAAGGGATAAACTTGCAAAGCGATGAAAAGAAATATTAGAGGAATGTTGTTTAAAGATTACGTTTCGATATATAAAAAAAATTTCAACCGATTAATGTAAAAAACGGTTTATTATAAAATAATATGAGATTAAAATGTTTGATTCTGGTATATGAAATCAATAATTTAATGAAAAAATAAAAAAAAAAGACAATAATAAATAATCTACGCACACTGAAACTGAAACGACATCAAAACTAAAACAACTATAAAAAAATCGACAAATTAATCGATGCTCGATCTATCGAGTACAGCATCCGCGCAATATCATTAGATGAAGTCGGTTAGTCGGCACGACAAGTAAATTGACTTAAGTATTCATGGCTTGATGAATAAGTGATGGGAATAGGGATGCGATCGAATCAGGTACGATTTCAATGATCGGATAAGTTTTGTAGGCCGAGTTTGGGTCCGTCGTTACTGTAGTGTGGCTATAACTTTAAGAGGGACACGATACGGAACTTCCTAGTACAAATTAAGGGGATCCTTCCAATTGATTCCGGATTTTGACCGATTGGCTAAAAGATTTGACGAAAGAAAAGTATTAGGAAATAAATACTTAAATCCAAATGTAACATCGTCGTTACTTATATTAAAGAAATAAAAAAATTGTTTAAAAAAAACAAAAAACCGACTTCAAAAACCTGCCTCTAAAAAGCAAGAAATAATATTCAAATCATTAGATACGCATTATCATTTTTATAATAACAACACGTCTATTGAAGTCGGGTGGAGCTGGAGTACAACTTCCTTTTTTTATTCTAAAAGCGCCACCCGACTTCAATAGACGTGTTGTTATTATAAAAATGATAATGCGTATCTAATGATTTGAATATTATTTCTTGCTTTTTAGAGGCAGGTTTTTGAAGTCGGTTTTTTGTTTTTTTTAAACAATTTTTTATTTTTTTATTTTTAGTGTAAGTACCTTCTATATTAGGTATATTATTATAGGTATATTATTGGGTAGAAAAATCGGCTCAGCCAATCGTGAGATATTCGCGGAGAAACATACATTCATACAGGTCAAACTGAGAGAGAACCTTTTTTTTTGAAGTCGGTTAAAAAGACTATATTAAAAGTACTCCTTTCCCAACAAAAAGAAACATCTAATTCGGTTCATAAATAACAAAGTCGTCATGTTAGTTGATGCAAAATCATACTATTTTCAGGATTTCTCAAAAACTACTGAACCGATTTGAAAAAAAAATAAATGGGACCATCTCGCAAGAAAACTCAATCGAACAAAAGAAGAATCATCAAAATCGGTTCATAAATGACGAAGATATGCGCGAACAACGATAAAAAATAAAAAAAAACATACAATCGAATTGAGAACCTCCTCCTTTTTGTGAAGTCGGTTAATCTATTGAAGTCGGGTGGGGCTGGAGTACAACTTCCTTTTTTTATTCTAAAAGCGCCACCCGACTTCAATAGACGTGTTGTTATTATAAAAATGATAATGCGTATCTAATGATTTGAATATTATTTCTTGCTTTTTAGAGGCAGGTTTTTGAAGTCGGTTTTTTGTTTTTTTTTAAACAATTTTTTATTTTTTTATTTTTAGTGTAAGTACCTTCTATATTAGGTATATTATTATAGGTATATTATTGGGTAGAAAAATCGGCTCAGCCAATCGTGAGATATTCGCGGAGAAACATACATTCATACAGGTCAAACTGAGAGAGAACCTTTTTTTTTGAAGTCGGTTAAAAAGACTATATTAAAAGTACTCCTTTCCCAACAAAAAGAAACATCTAATTCGGTTCATAAATAACAAAGTCGTCATGTTAGTTGATGCAAAATCATACTATTTTCAGGATTTCTCAAAAACTACTGAACCGATTTGAAAAAAAATTAAATGGGACCATCTCGCAAGAAAACTCAATCGAACAAAAGAAGAATCATCAAAATCGGTTCATAAATGACGAAGATATGCGCGAACAACGATAAAAAAAAAACATACAATCGAATTGAGAACCTCCTCCTTTTTGTGAAGTCGGTTAAAAAATTGTATGCTCGCTAAAATAATGTAATGAAATACAATTATACCTATAAACTCAGACCAATTAATAAAACAGTAAAACAACCCGTCACGAATTCAAAATATTATAGCACGTCTGTCTTACGTATGTATTAAGCCAAACAGTAATATTTCTTAAGCAAATTTGCACATGCGTCAGGGAACAACACAAAGCACAGCCTTTAAATATTCCTTTCCCTCATAATCAAAGTGCTGCGTTTGTAAGATAAGAATTCCCAACGCGTCTGAGCGAGCGAAGTCGTGTGCGACCGAAAATTATTTCACTCAGCTATTTATCAAAATATCTCGCGAAAGAAGCGGCGCCCAATTTCACAATACTCAGCTTGACTAATTTATGCTACTAAGCTGTGGAACGTGAGCTTTAATGATACGAGTAGAAAGGAAGGTAGAAGCCTTCACAATGACACTTGACTACCTTGATGGTTCTCTTTAGAAGCTATCTTACAGTACAAAAGCATGGAGCTATTATTCACAATGATTTTTTTTTAAAGAAAATAAAGCATGGAGTACTAGGAAGAAGACAGCTCACAAAATTTTGCAAAAACATAAAAAAAAAATATTTTCATTTCAAAATAAAATTATAGTTAAGTATATATAGGTCTAAAGGAACGAAGCCGATCTACGCATTCCGCCCATCATCAGGTTAATTTTTTTGTCTTTTAGACTATACCTGGTAAGTCAAGCTATGAAATTATCGAAGGTCAAAGTAAAAAAAAGATTTTCAGTATTTTTATGTTAACTCATTCAAAACGTTATTTCCAATTTTTTGTCCAAAGAAACTTTATAAAAAATCAAGTATTTCGTTACAAATAATGGCTCCAAAAAATGAAACGACATGAATGACACTGGATGTATCTCATCATGATTATGAGATATATTGAGTGATATTGACGTTCTGTGATAAATACTGAAAGTATCGAAATTCCCGGTATTTAAAAATTCAATACCGTTATTGTGAAGGCTTCTTTTCGGTTCGGTATCCCGGTATTGTCGGTATGCGGGATTCCGGTTTGCGACCCCTAATCTCATGCGCACGCACAAACGCTGCCTTTCAACTCAACAACAACCCAACCACACGCGGCTATGTAGCAACGCATACGCATGCACCGTCTGTTGCGCGCGTTACATTGCATGGTACTGTTTACAATGCTTTTTTTACACCAAAAATGAAAATCGTTTACCAGCGATAATTTTGGACAGAAATGGTCCTGATGATGGGCACAATGCGTAAACCTCGGCTTCGGTGAGGGTCTTTGTAGACCCTTAAAATTGCGTTTATTCAAGAGATTATTAATTTAAACCAATTTTAAACACAGTGCCTAAAATGCAACATGCCATCGCATCGCTGGCACAATGCCTAACACGGTCAATTGACTAAAAAGCAGATTGCCTAAAATGAAAGATGCCACTACCTGCAATACGCCGCCTCCGTACGCCAGTCGTTACATGAAAAGGAACTGCACAGTTTAATGTCTTTTTTTATTAGAGTGGCACTGGTGGGACAAATAAACCTAAAAAAACATGGAAGGTTTTAAATTTTTAAAGGCAACATATGACTTAATTAAGTACAGAAGATTAATATTTAAAACTTTTTTTTTAATTCCACAAAAAGCATTTTAATCGTAGAATGCAATGACGTCTCCGTGGATTATTCAAAGTGACTTCGCGAAATTTCAATGAATATCCTTAAAGCGTGCAGATTAAACATGGAAACTTTTTGTATTTGCTTACCGCTTCACGGCTGATATAAGTGGATTGCAAAAGTTGGAGGACGAGCATAAAAATGCTCGAGTTGGGGGGAAAAGAAAATCAGTATAAAGGGAGTGTCGCAATAACAGAGAGTGTGTTTTCGTTAAGGTAAAGTTCTACAACTAATGTTGGAATAATGGGCGTGAAATTAAATTTTATTACTATCCTTAAGGTAACGTATGGTCTGTTATTCGAGACACTGTATTTTACAATTTAGAACAGAATTAATGTCAAAAATCACTATTGACCCTAGTACTGCCTTAGCTAAGTAAAATCATTAAAGTTACTATTATTTTACACCGCCACTAAAATACAATATATGGCACTTTTTTGCTCAAAATGATTCCATCTCGTGTTCTTACAATAGTTTTTCGTTTTGCCTCTTCAACTTTCAACTCCTGCGCCACGTTTGTATTCAATTACGTTACCACATTTGTTTTAAATTGTATGCAATTACAAAACTTTTTCTGTTAATTGTAAAATCGAATCGCAAATTTAATTTCGATGAGGTGGCGATTCGATTTTACAAGCGATTGTCGATAAAATGCTGTAGTCGACTAAAGTCGCCTGGCAAGTTGCCTGGAAAATCGACCGGTGTAAATGACCCATTATACAATGTTTAAGTGACGGTTGTCTGTATACATCGTGTAGCAAAATCAACTAAGTGGTTACAACTAAAACAAACTAGAAAATTATTATACCATTGAAATAGAACTAAGAAAGCTAACAATCTAAAGTTTTTTGTTCTCAGCTTTCATAATCAATGTTCAGTGGATTAAATTTCTTTGCTTTTCAATTAAAGTAGCTTTTCCGAGGCAAAGTGAAAGAAGTGGAACGTCCTTCTATTGTCTGTATAAGTGAGAAGGATTGCTTTAATTTAATTGGCTGTTAATTCTAGTAATTAAACCATTCAAATGGTTTGAAAGGAATTTATTCTTGAATATCGACTAGACGGATCCTAATAATATAAAAATGATCCTTTCGAGACCTCCTTATTCTAAATTACTAGTAGTTAAACATAATTTTTAGAAACTACAAATCGCTTAATATTCTTGTGCCTTTTGTGTCCTAATCAAAGTTAACACAAGACTCCTCAAATACTCGTCTAACGTAATGATGATTAGGTTATATTGTTAATTTGAGATGGGCCCAAAGATAGGCCTTCGGGGACCGTCTCTCCTGAAGGACTGAAGTATATGTGTCCAAGCTCCTTAAACGGATGACTATTTACTCACACATTTGCTTGGCTAAATTAATTTGACTTTCCTGTCTCTCGTAACTTTTGTGAGCAAACAGATTTCCTTAAGTAAACAGATATACAAAGATTTATTAGCCCATTTAATATGGAAAGGGAAACTTTTGTTTGGCATTTGAAATTAATTTTATTGCTTCACCTTAATTACAAACAACGATGAGATTAGGTTATTTTTCCATTATACAGAGTTTATAAACTCCTGAAATATTATTGTGCAGATAAATTAAATTTAAGCTAACTTAAAAAATATTTTTTAATTGATAAAATACTGAATGGATATTTTTCTCGATGTAATAAAAATAGTCCCGAAAAAACATTCTTTAAGTGTGTACTACTCTACCTACTCAACTTGTAATTTTGTAAACACATGTTTCAATAATTCTTTTAACATTTTAAGGTAGGTAAACAATAAATACAAAAAGAGGGTGATACTAATAACACTTTTATATTTATGAGCGTTTCAGATTCAGCGAGTCATGGCAAGCCTCAGTTAGCCAGCTGGATATTACCTATTCATCGGGAGTCCCGCCATCTTCACACAAATAGGACCACTTGGGAAACGAAAACGTATTGAAATCACAATGTAACCGGCCCCTCCTTTTGTCCATTTCAAAATATAACATTTTTTTCATACTGACAAAAAGAGGTAGGTATGTTTATTTAACAACAGCGTTTAAGAGAAATTACTTATTCATGGCACGTCTACATTTTTCCTGCTTTTGTTAACTCGAGATATCGATTCGTTTGTCGTCTTTTTACTCGAAAATGGATGCAATAAGATATTTACGAAGCACATTTTTACGAAGGAGAAATTATTTGTTGAGCATTCAATGTGGAAATGGGTTTTTCAGAGATTAATGAATGAGTTACTTATATTAATCAAATTGCTAAAAAGATACACATAAAATACTTATTGCTTAGTCGATGTAAACTACGTAACGATTGACGTACGACAAATTTTGAAAGGCGTTGTTTGTTTTGATAATCAAACATGTATCTACCACTTTTAAATTATGTTAGTGAATGGATAGCACACATGAACTGAAAATAAATTAATATCCCATTTATTCACAAATTTAATCAATAAAACGAAATAAAACAATGAACTGAGTGGTCGCTAGTCCATAAAATACGATTTTATCATACCGTAGGGAGGGACACGTTTTCGAATATCGTCATAAAAAAAGTCACAGATGTCAAATTTATGACGTTGAACCACTGTAAAGAGATTAAGAGATTTACTACGGGCCGCAGCGGGCGCAGAGCATCGGTACATTTTACAAGTTTTAATAATTTTGTAATCCGTTTATGGCGACACCGCCAACATTAAAGTTTCCCTTTAAAATATCTCTTTCAATTGAACTGTACATTTTCTGTTACTGTGAAATGACAGATTACATTAATATTTATACACTCACCATTTCATATGAACGAAATACGAGGAAATGCACATACCTGAAACAAAACCATATATTGTTAAATATGAGAGGAATGTATGAAATATATAATACAATATACTTTATTGTAATATAACAAAAAACAAATCAGTGCATCACTTTTCGAAAACCTATTATATAAGTGTAATCCAATGCGGTACAAAATGTTTTAGGCAAAATAAATGTCAAAAGGTATTACAAAACAACATGCAAATTCAAAACGTTCGTGCAACTGTGCATGATTGAGCTCCCTCCCGGTCACTATGACTTTGCAAAATTATTTCCCAGTAAAAGTTACAGGCGTCAAGACACCGGAAATTATGAAAAAGATGTTTCCCTAGAGACGCTTATAAACGTCCGTAACTTGGCGAATAAATCACGGTAAGCGCTAACGCGGCCAAATAAATAATTTTCTTTATTCATCAAAATTAAAAGGAACAGTTGACAAAGAGGCGTTCTTAATTAAAACCCGCTTTGCGATTCTCATAACGCGCCCGATCAAGTTAGGACGCTTAGTTTGTTTGGTGTTGTGAACACAAATATAATTATGAGATACCCTGCTTCTGATGCCAACTTTTGAAATGCCTCTCTTTTTGTTTCCGTTTACCTTTCAAGGTAATATTTATGGAGTAAGTGGAATCTGCCAAGTTATAATTGCCGGTGGTATTTTATGACTGGATTTTAGAATTTAAAAACTTTACGTGGATCGGTTGTTTGTAATCGAATAAAGCTAAGTTTTAAATTTATTTAAATTACATGAAAGTTAAAAGATTTTTTTATGAAAAGTGAGTTGGTTGAAAATTTAACGAGAATGTGATGTATTATCCAGTCACGAACGCTTTCTTTAAAAATATATCCCAGACAAACACTCGTAAGATTTCCATTAAATCCTTTGTCGTACAAGACTGTTTTTCGTTGCACTTGGTGTTTTAAGAACTGAAACACATTTCCAGTAAGCATTAGTCGTTGCATTCGACGCGAGAGAAAAGAGATTACTTAATGGTCTAAACCAGACGCGCGGTGTAATAAGAAAAAAACATGTTTGGGTCTGAGCTTGCTTCGGTAAAGCACAAATGACGCGCTGTTCGTAGGTACATGTTGTTTTAATTAGGATTTTTGTTTCGGTAACGGTCATTATAGACTAAGGAACTTAAGGATCATTATGTTCCTTGTTAGACTCGGAATCAAACTATTTGATTTTTTTAGATATCTATCGTAGCTCTCACAAAATTACAAGCTAGGTTTATTCATCAAATATCAGCGAAATATTTGTCATATCTACGAAACAAGTTTTTGATACGCTGCGAAACCACTTTTCCGTGCAAATCAATTCGTAGGCGTATTCGGCTTACGTTTATTACAACATTTTGCAATATTTCCCGAATCTGAGAACAAAGATGTCGGTCGCTAGAAAATGGCTTTAAGGCGATTACGACCGCCAAAAGTGACGTCCAGGTAAAGCTCTGAAATATTAATGTACTGAATGATATTTCGTTCCGTTATGAAAACAGTCTCATAGATAAACAATGGGGAAGCCAATCTACGGCGTTTTGTTATCTATGTATTAAATTATACTTTACAAGTACCTACTCTCATTGGGAAATTATCATAAATGGTGAAATTAATAAACGAATTTAATTAAAAAAAAATTTTTGAAATAAAACTTTTTACGGATTACAGTGCGTATATTATTTATTCAGGTGTTATTTTAGAATTATTTAGTGTGCATTTACTTATTGGTGTTTTGATTTCACGACGCGTCGGGAAATCAAAACGGGGGCCGTGGTGTCGAAACGTGACCACGGCCCCTGGAAAGCAGGGGCCGTGGTCACGGGATAACTGGCTGCTCATAATTTCATGAAATTACCCGCTCGGAACTTTTTTAAAATATATTCAAGTATATTCGATTATTTTACAACTGCGTTCTGATTTTTATCGCATGATAGTTATTTATAAAAACAAAAACTAGCTACTGAATCTACCACCAGTTCACAAATCGGGAGGCCTCACAGAGAAAGAACTGGATGCCTACCATCAACTTTTATAAAGCGATTCAAAACAGGTGCGTTTCAGTTTAGGTTCCCAAACTGAATCGCTTTAATTCGTACCATGAGCTATTTAGAACTGAATCGCACTTGAATAGCTAAATATGAATGACTGAACGGTTTGTGTCTTTGTTTCGCGTGAGAGTTTCGTCACGGTAAAGAAATGTATCAGTATTCGAACTCGGTATATCTTTCTGGTTTTTTGATTGTACGTAATATTTTAGAATCAATATTATAGGGTTTACCTTCGCCGAGAAATCAATTTCTAAGCAATAAAATACATAACTAATGGTAAAAACAGAAAACTAAAAAAAGCTAAATACCTGCTATCTTCGTTGATCAAAAGGGAAAAACAAATTAGTTTCAAATCCCTCTGGCCATAGTTAGTTGACCTAATAATAATAATAATAATAAAATATAAGTTATCTTAATTTTATCTTAATCTAATTTTTTTGGACTTTCCGGGTATTTAAAAATGTTTTGTCTGGATTTATTAGTTAATTAAATATAATATAAACAGCACAATCTGCACTTCGCCATAATAACTACTTGTATTTCAATCAATTGTACGTAAATCTTTCGTTCGTCTCTGCGGCGCATTCGCGACTGTTGTATACCGAGTGCAGACCGAACACGAGGCGCATAGGTATGGCTTGCATTTCAACCGATTGTACTAAGTTAGAATACTGATACATTTCTTTACCGTGGTTTCGTAATTTTGCTGACCGCGCATTTTAAAGTTACGAAGTATCACATTGGAATGGCGTAAGTAAACATTAGTCATGCCTAGGTATTTTGTTTATTGAAAAATCATTAAGTTTGTTCTTACTTTAACACTCACGTCTAAAGATGGGATTCTGTTTGGGAGCTTTAAATACATACTTTATTGTTATTAAATTAATATGATATAAAAGATATCTCACTGTTGTGTTATCGTTTTCGAAAAATTCGAAAGTTGTTTATTCATCGCACATCTAAAATAAATTTTATTACTAGACAGTGCTTTAAAGGCAAATATTTTCAAAAAATATATAAAGTTTTAATATATATACCAACCTTAGAACAAATAACACTTTAACACATTGTCTGGGGTTTCTAACACAGTCTAATATCAATTTGAACACTAAAAATCACTCGTCACTAAAAACTTAAATCCTAAAAATTAGTTTAGCCTAAAGAAAACAGTTAACAATTCAGATTTTTGTCTAAAATAAGGAAATTTATTTGGATCGCTAAAATTGACGTATAAGTAGAGCAGTGTAGGCGCAAATATGAGGTCATGGTACGAAAAATGAATGAATGATAAGGCTTAGCGAGTCAGTTTGGGTAATGGACTAGCGCTGAATCGCTTGCTACTGACGCCGCTGAAACTTGATCGCTATAAAGGCGTCATGGTACAAATAAGCAAACCAGTTCAGTTTAGGTCCTAAACTGAATCGCAATAATAGTTCATGGTAGGCCTCCTGGCGGAAAAAAATCAGAGAGGTTGTGTCGACCACCCTTTTGGTCCCTATCCACAAAACGAACTAACTTAATTAAATTAAAATACATCAAAACAAAATAAATCCAAACTAAATAATTCTAAAATAACACCTGAATTATACGCGCTGTAACCAGTAAAAAATGATTTATTTCTGATGAACTACACGTCTCAGAAGTGTATTAAACAATTTTTGTTAAAACTAACACTTTGAACCATAAAAGGGTTTATTTAATAAATTCATATAGAATAAACGTCTTAATATTGTCGGACCTATCAGCGCCATAAATTGTAAACCGCGTTCTAAACAAGTGCACATAGAATTTTCAATTACACAAAGTGATGGCAACACCGTATCGGCCGCGCGGAGCTCGCGGTCAGCTCAGACCGATTGCTCACCACCAACGCTGGCCAACTCAATGCCGACTCAACCGTTATAAAAATAAAGCTACTTTTCCAACTAACGGCCACTTGCTGAAGTCGGGAACAACTCGTTTTCGAAAGGTTGAAGGAAAACTCGATCGCTTTTCCAGGGGGAAGCTCTCAGTGGTTTATTGCGTTATTACCTGGACGTGTCTGCCGCGCCGGGACAGCCGCAATTTGGGGAGAAAAGACGATATGTTGCTAGGAAAAGGATTTTTATAGAGCTCTGGCGGTCGGGAAAAGACCAGTGGCGCCGTCCGCGCCTCGTGTAATTTTCTTTGATCGAAAACACTGTGGGACACCTCCTCAGTTTTTATTTTCATTCAATTCAATATCGCCGTCCGGTTTGTACGACGTGCACAATTTGCTCGTTTTCCACGGTCGCTTGCACTCGAAATACAATATTAGTGCCTTTTAATAAAAAATGTCCCTCGTAAATCGAAGCTTTGAAATATCAATACATTAAATATTTATTAAAACAAGTGAGCACAATTTTAATATTTGCCTCGTTACGCAACTCACAACTACAATCGAAACACAAATGGATTTATATTTTAGACCCTGAAAAGTTATAACGAAATACGAACAATACTAAAGAAGAAAAAAGAGCGTTGACGTGAGCCACATAAGTCGTCTACCGAATTCGATTCAATAAAAATGTCGATCTACAAAGATTTGCCCCAATAATCTTGCGACAAAAACCGTAACCCGTCTTAGGAGCTATGAAATAAGAGTGGATGTCTATAAAATAAAATAATAACCGGTCAATAAAATATCTCGGCGGCTGGGGGTGGGGCCTGTCAAATAACAGACGGAGTGCAAGGCCACAGCATACATAAAACCAGTATTTTATCTCGCTTAGTGCGCAAATAAATTGTATACGGCCAGTAAGCGCAAATATCGCTGCCCTTTGACTGTCTCTCTTTAAATCTGTGATTATAAAATCTATTAAAAATATTAAAATACATTAGATCAAAATTTGACCATCAGCCATTTTTAACGTCCCCACTGCTGGGGATAAAGAGGATGGGCCATAACCCACCACGCGGGCCCAATGCGGATTGGTGGGTGGTAACGACTTCAAATGCACCCGGGACCAGCGGCTTAACGTGCCATTCAAAGCATAGAGGAGCTCGAGATAATAAATTTTTGGTCACCCATCCCATGACCGACCTTAGCTAAAGTTACTTTAATTCCGCAATCGCTGGGCCAGGCAAAAACCACTACGCCATCGAGATCAAAATTTACGAAAATTCTATTCTAGTACACTGAACAACACATTCGATAATTTCGTATCATAATCTACGCGACCAACCATTACTGTGGTGGGCGCAGTCGCGACTGTTGTGTACCGTAGTAAACCGAGATTCATTGCACGTCGCTTTCAGCCGGCTCGTATGATGGAATACTGGCACTTTTACACTGTGACAAGGCGTTGTGGGTGACAAGTGGCCGGAATTTGATCAGAGGTCGCGGCCGCTGACAAAGATCGGTTGACGGTCTCTGGCGATAGAGAAATATTACTGATTGGGTACTTTATTTCGAGAGTTTATGGAAGGTTAATTGACGATATTTGGCTTCTGACGTTGTTACTTTTTAAGGATGTTCAATTCAATCGTTTTAATCTAGAATGGTTTTATTTAATTAATTGCATAGGTAAAGTAAGTACTATTTTTTATTATGTAACAATAAAGCAGTGGTTAGCTGAAAGTATTTTGAAAAAAATAATCAAATTAGGTATCTGTTACTGTTAGAGTACAGACAGAATACGTATGTGAGGCGACATTATATTCAACACTAGTTAGTACCACTCCCGCAAAAAAAAAACAGTGTAAATATACAATTTATTAAAAATCCATGCTAATGGTCCCCTCGCAAAAATATATCAATTGTTATTTATAAACACACAAAGGAGATATCCCAGCGTTGCCCCGGTTTCATTTTATTTAATTACTTTCATAAGTAAAAAATGCTAATTACATTTTATTTAGGTACTTACTTATAGTATCAGTCAAGAATTGTTTTATATTTAGAAAAACAATTACAAAAACATTAAGTTGTTTTCCGAAGTATTTTGTGAAAAAATGTAAGTAAATAGTACTCTAATGATAAAAAAATGAGATTTAAAAGCGTTTTAACTTGAAAATCCCACTTTTTAATGCAGAAAATAATTATCAATCTGATTCTAGAGTAAAATACCTACTCTGACATACTACTTTGATTAAGACGCGATAGACTTTCATTTTTTGAGAATGGTGGGGCAAATGACATAGGCGCGATGGGACATGTCTTTTAATGACAGATATTTATTGTGGTTTTTCACGACGAAAAACAAAACGACGGCCATTTTTAGCTTTTTTCACCACCAAAACTGCAAACAATTTTTATTAACTTTAACTGATGCTTGGTTGTTAGTCTGCAGATTATCTAGTTAATGTGAGTTCTAAATATTTTTTTTCCAGTCTAATGTACTCGACCAGTTAATCTGCACTCTAACTGATTTACGCTCATTAGCGGTATGTATCATAACTACTACTAATGAAATAGTGTTTCGTTAGTCACAAAACATTTTACCATTGAAAATGGTTATCAGATGCAAATCGCCTGAGACGTATTTTTGGCCATATTTCCGAAGATTTTGGGAGGATCGAGATGAAAATAGTACTAAAAGTTGAGGAATTTATCGAGACACGTGTGAACGTTTGAATTTTGAAAATCTACTGGTAACTTTTTTTGTAATTTTGCAAAATTCCAAAAATTCCGGGTTTTTAGAGGGGTGTTTGTTAACTAAATTGTAAATATTGCGAAACAAAAACTGACTTAAGAAAAAATGAAAATAACGGTCCTAGGGTATTAGTTTAGCTACCAAATGGCGAAATAATTTTGAAAATCGGTTAATAGTTGTGACCTGTAGGTGGTCCCTTTAGATTTGGAATTGTTGAAAAACGGGTGTTTCCGTACATAAAAAGTGAAGTAGCTTTTATGATCACTGGCCGATCGTCATGGTAATAGTGTTAAAAGATGCAGAAGTAGACGAGAAGTGTATTCGTTGGAATTTCGAAAATAGATTAATAATAATTCGGCTGCGTCGAGGCAGTCAGCGGGCGCTTTTGTGACACGAGGCGGAGCCGAGTGTCACAATCGTAAAAATAAATAAGTACAACCTAGGTAACTTTAAAAATATAATAGGACTTTGCATTTGATTTGATTTTGGTTTTTCG
Source organism: Agriphila tristella (assembly GCA_928269145.1). NCBI lineage: Eukaryota > Metazoa > Arthropoda > Insecta > Lepidoptera > Crambidae > Agriphila > Agriphila tristella. Next base: position 18,225,367 of record OV743436.1, on the reverse strand, counting down.
TAAATTTTGGTGTTCATTTTCAATGCTCCGATTCTTGCGGGGACTGTAAAATCTGTGAATTTTTTATGCCTCATATCATTATTACTATCATAAGGTAAGGTCAATGGTTGTATTGTATAAGTCAACTCACTTAGAGCACCAAAGTTGCCGAAGACTAAAAACTAAATAAACGATCGTTCTGAAAAAGTATCCGACTCGTCGCCCAGCATAGTTTCATCGATACTTTCAAACTCCGCCCAAGGAACAGCTTTCCTATTCCTAGTTTCGCCAAACTCTCTAACGGGATGAATTAATAAAACACTCTTATAGGTAAGATATCGATACAAAGAAATTGCGATTATTTGCGATGCCAGTAGTCGCTTTAATGTCGGGGTTGATTAATACAACTAATCTACCACTAAGTAGGTTAGTACTTTAAAAAAATCTCTGCACTCTTTTTTTAAATTCATAGAATTTTCACCGAAATTCTCGATTTGAGTGTTCTTCCCTAGGCAGATGCTTATGAAGTATAAGATTTTTTTTTATCAAAACAAAAAAAACAAAGTTTTTCAAATGTGCAGCGAATTTAAGCTATTTTCATACCGGTTACGGCAAAAAAAATTGGGAACTCTCAAATTCTTTTGTGTTTAAAATGGCAAAATATTAAAGCTCATATTAAATTATATTTTTTTACATGTATCAAGCAATAAAAAAAAATATAAAAGGAAAAGAAAAATCAAGTATTTGATAATCTAGGTAGTTTAAAAGATTGTTTTAACTACACAACAGTGAAAAGCCCCATGGCCGCTATTGGACGGCAAACGAGTTTACGTAAAAATGTACCGGCAGCCATGGGAATCAATGTAAGTAAAGAGAATGCAGTCTCCATAACAATTGAGCCGGCAAATTGCAGTGTTAGCTCCGCGCAATAACCCCCGACTTCTCATTATGCAGATTGCGTGCCCACGTGTGGCGTCGTGGTCACACTGCACAAACACCTAGGAGCGTGCCCTAGAGGAAATAAGGTAAAAATGGGGAACATTATTGTGTAACTAATCACTCGCTATACATCAATTTAATTAGCATTGAGGTAAGTGCGACTCTTCAAAAAGTAATTTTACTGACAATCTTTGATTTAAACGAGTTTTTGACAAATTTTTACTGATCCACTACGCGGAAGATCATAGATTATTAATGGGAATTACCTACCTTACGCCGGGGTCGAAGTAGTAATGTGTAAGGCAATGTAACGCATTTTTATTAATTAATTAACATTTTTATTAATTTTGTGTGTGGACGGCAGGCACTTTTAGGTATTCTGTGCCCACGTTTGGATCCGGCATTACAGCGCTGCGCAGCGACGAATTCGACGCTGCTAACTGCTATACTACTCTCTAAAGTTTGCAGCGTCCAGTTCGTCGCTGCAACTGCGTTGTCTGTGTCATATTCCCATTACTGATTAAACACTTTCGAATCTATGGCATTTTGCGCCCTAGTGAATCAGTAATGGGTATATGACATCTGTCAGAAACTCGACGAAACTATTACTGACATGACAGTGAAGTTGCATGTTAGAGAATAGCACCCCAGAATGACAATGACTATTCGACTGACTTTAGCGAATAGCATAGCTGATCACAGGGTCTATAACAGTTGAGGCAGTAAATTACGGTGTTCTGTCTGATGACCCTTCTCATTATGCAGATTGCATGTCCACGTGCATCTTACCGCGGTCGCATAGCATTCGACCGAGACGGTTGATGCGACTTGCATTTTCAAAACTATGGAATTACTAATTTACATGTTGGAACGAACTTTCAAATGTACATCTCTAATGAGACATTCCTCTGGCTTGACATTCACGAGTTAATTTTACTATTCAATTCTTGAATTCTACAACGTAGGACATGACTCCATTAAATAGCAAGAAGTTATTTAATGATGTAAATTGTATTAGAATTTTTGGGCTTGCCAAAAAATATTGACGTATTTTATTTGCCAAGTTATAAAATTACTCTTGATACCTGACTGATAAATAACTCCTCAATACTCAAGTATTATAAAATACTATACTTATGTGGCTAGTACAATTGGCTTCAAAATTTGTTGAATAGTTTCAATACCATATCGCAACAGCTTACTGAACAAGTGCATTAAGGAAGTTGCAACCCAAAATAGTATCGCAATAATTAGAATGAACTGGTAATAAAATGTGTAGATCTATATTTCTGAGGCTGAGTGTACAACACCGTGAAGGAAAACAGTTAGTTGATATTTTACCTGGTACTTAAACAAATATTGTAATATTACGAATTTCAATCATAAATCTAGCAACCTAATGGTTGAAATTTCTACCCAGATGTTCACTTTCAATGAGATGCATTATGATAATACTCTCTTAAGTTCTGAACCTAGTAGGAAATGCTTATTTCATAAACATGTTCTACAAATTTTAAGACCCGACCGAAACATAAATATGTATGAAAACAAGCAGTTTTATTCAGTTGCTGAAAATATGGAGCAAGATTTTTGAGTAATGGATGTGTATTTTTATTTTTTGTGCGTTTTCTGATTATCTTTGTAGGCATCTTACCGCGTAAATAGGCCTTTTTATCGAAAAAAATAAAAAGAATAATTTTTAGCAAATTTAGTTAACTTTACCGAAATATGAACAAAGTTACCTGAAAAATGCTTCCAAACGAAACGAAAACGCTTTTATTTCCCGAAAAAAAAGCCAATCTTTGACTAGCTGCGTCTCCACAACCATGAACCTAGACTACTCGGGTTAGGCACTAATTGTAGAAAATGTAGTTAGCATTATAGAACAAAGTAACCTGAAAAACACTTATCCTTGAGGTAGTTTTTTGGGACAAATTAATAATGTCATTTAAAAACTGACAAAATCTGTTCATTGCATTTTCCTTCCGCGCTCCCACTGATACTTGTCGCATGCCAAATATTTTTTAACATAAGAGCAAAAATTACTCCATAACTGCATGTAAGTAACATCGCAGTAACTGTATCGTCGGATAGATAATCTGCATAATTGGAATTCGTAGTAGGATATTGCGTCCAGGTGAGTGGGGAGGGGGTAGCAATTTTCTGCGTCATTTCCGGCCGATCGTCCAGTCGGGCGGCGCGCATGCCTACACTCTACTTAACTGTTGTAAAAGTAAGTAATAGTAAATCGTGGATGGGATAGTTTAACCGAAAGCACAGCAGCATATTTCATACATGAACTCGGCGACATTTTATCGAGTGTATTTTGTTCGCATCATGCTTTCTTTGCTGTGATACGCTCTAGGTATTATTTATTCAGTGTTGTGATATAAGTATTCAAATACAAATCCCCTTAAGTAATAATTTGTTAACTACCTATGTCGATAATCTGAAAGTATAAGTGAAAGTAAAGTTTACTACGTTTTATAAATCATGATTTTCCGGGGAACTTAAGCAATAGTATCTAACTATTATGAATTTATCAACAACCGCGTCAATAAATTCATAAGAGTCCCTTTCTTATTATTGAGCTTCAAAACTATAAGTAGCTTATCGGAGGTGCAGTTAAACACAAAAGTACAACTATTATTTTTGTTATTTTCCGGGAAAGTCCCACTACTGGGGCCGTACCGGCTAACGAATCGATTTTCATAAAAGTCTGCTGGGTTTCAAATTAAAACAGATAAATCGAGCCCCAATTGGGCCAAAATGACGAACCCAAATTCATGATGTCACACGAACATCGATATCTTCCGAATCACGTCAACAAAAAGTACAAAACGAAATTGCTTACTTTGATTTCTCTGTTTTAAGTTGAAACCCAGCAGACTTTTATGAAAATCGATTCGTTAGCCGGTACGGCCCCTGGTTTCTTAGAAAGATCTCTCTGCTAAAATGTGAGTAAAGATTTCGCACATGATATTCAACATAGTATCAACTCAAAAAAGTTGAATTTTGAGTTATTTATATATTCGGAATCAGCATTTTTTTCTCTACAATCTGGTAAAACAACCTTTTAAGACGGTCTTGCCTGTTACCGAGGCTACCAAATCATAAATTTGTGTCACATCTCGAGTTAACACACCAAATCAGAAAATTATTTACAAATGTGAGCGTATTAACTGTTACTTGATACTGTTTTGCCTGTCAACTTTTATATAAAATTAATTGTTATTTTGAGTTATTACTGTTTTTTTGCTTGTTTATTCTTACTCCCGTTTTTAAGTTAATACTCTTTGCACTCTATGTGGTTCTAGAAAGTAGCTTGTATATTATTATATATTAGTCCCAAAGACTTTATTTTTTAAGTATACAAAATAGAAGAATGTAGCTTTTTAACGATATAAAAATCAGGCCATAAATACTTCACAGTCAGGAACTGTGATTTTTTAAATCTTTGAAACGCTTTATCTCGAAACTACGTTTTTAGGGTTCCGTACCCAAAGGGTAAAAACGGGACCCTATTACTAAGCCTCCGCTGTCCATCTGTCTGTCTGTCTGTCTGTCTGTCTGTCTGTCACCAGGCTGTATCTCATGAACCGTGATAGCTAGACAGTTGAAATTTTCACAGATGATGTATTTCTGTTGCCGCTATAACAACAAATAATAAAAACAGAATAAAATAAATATTTAAGGGGGGCTCCCATACAACAAACGTGATTTTTTGCTGTTTTTGGTACGGAACCCTTCGTGCGCGAGTCCGACTCGCACTTGGCCGGTTTTTTGAATATCATGTGCGATTTATGTTTAATAAAAATATAACATCGTAAAACTGTTTTCTTGTCCATAAAGCCCGATTTACACATCCATAAGTAAGTAAGTAAGTAGAAACCGCGTGTGGACACCGCCCGGCAAGTAAGTAAGCCGGTAAGTAGCAACTTGCCGCAGGATAGGATCGGGTTCTATTTTTTGGACAGGCAAGTGAAAGTGAAAGTGAAAGTGAAATATATTTTATTTAAATAAGCTCACATAATAAGCATTTTTAAATCGTCAATTCTTTTACCCTACCACCCATTATGACGTCTTTTAACTGACAAGAAAAATGGGCGCAAAAAACTTGTCAGCTTTATCAATCAGATGGAACGATATTTACAAATATGTATATCGTTTCCAGACTTTATATTAACAAAGATTAACAAATAAATAACATTATTGAATTAGCTCATTTCTTAATGAGTTTCAAATTTCTTAATCAATTTACAGATTTTAAGCTAAATTCAAAGTTTGAACTTGTTATTCAGTCTAGGCTGTTACAATAAATAAAAATAAAAGAAAAACATACAATTCAATATGCATTAAGATAGGTAGTCAGAAGCAGACCCATTCCCACTGGCAGCACCAGTTCCCGAACATGACGCATGAACCAGCCATCTCTTCGCTCAACCATATTTGAGGGAACGTAACGACCCGCCTCAAACGACACCACCGCAGAAATGATTAAAGATAGCATGACATACTAAGACTACCTATGTTAAGGCATCGAATTGAAAATTTATATCCAAAAGCTTTTCATAGGTCTTTCACTAAACTACTGACTATAGAAAGTAAAAATATTGCAATTAAATAAATCAAAACAAGGTAAGCTATTAAGAATTATATTTTTTGAGTAAGAAGTGCCATACATACAGACAATATAAAACAGATCTTTTATATACGAGTTATACGACGCCCTTAATACAAGCAGACAGAAGCAGACCCATTCCCACTGGCAGCACCCGTTCACGAGCATGACGCATGAACCAGCCATCGCTTCGCTCAACCATATTTGAGGGAACGTAACGACCCGCCTCACACGACACCACCGCAGAAATGTTTGAAGTGAGCATGACATACTAAAGCTACCCATATTAAGTCGTCGAGTCAGGAAGCCAGAAGTACGTTTTTAAGTAGGTAGGATACTTCTCACAATTTTATACTTAGAAAAGAAAATCACGATTCGAGTTTAATTAAAGGACTTTTATCTAGACCTATGAAAGAACCCCGGACTTTTTCTAATCAACACTGAGGTATTAGAGTAATAATTAACAATACAAAAGCTATGCCACCCGCATAGCTAGTAGCGCGCACCCCCCTCCCGCTTCGTCTCCCGCTCCCCGCCAACTTACTTGCTGCCGTGTAAACGGCACTGTCCGCAGGCAAGTAAGTAAGTTCATAAGTTGACATCTGTCGCAGCGGAATGATCTATTCCGTTCTAATACAAAAAACTTATGCCAATGGTATTTGTTTATTATCGTAATTAATTTTCTATACCGATCGAATACCATTCATAAACAAATCCTTAAACAAGTTAGATGAATAGATTTTGAGCTTCATTTAAATATTTTTTTAGTGATTGTCTCAGTTTCTGTTGGCTACATAAGCGGTTTTTGTATTTTTATGTTTTTAAGCTTGCTTAGACTATAATTGTAGCTTAGGAACACCTGATTTAAAGATAATGTTGTTAATGTTTGTGCAGTTAGTACTTGATTTTTTTATTCTTAATGGGTTCCGCAGTTCCTGTGGATCTTCATCAGACAATTCTCTGAATAGCTTATAAGTTGCGTTATGAACATTTCTTCTGCTAATCCATTTTCGTTCCTAAATTCGTGTAGGACTTTCACGTTCAATATTTATTTGATTTTCAATTTCTCCTAAAATCACACTTAATGACTCTTTAACAAAATCACGAAGTTGCTCACGCACTTCACCACAATCCATGGTTGGTCGCAATGTAAATAAAATTATTTATAAAGAGGGTAGCAATATGTCGTCATCCAACGCGCGCGGTCGACTTATGAACTTACTTACTATCCGCGTCAATTGGTAATGCGCCTGGCGGCCATGATTTTAACCTCAAAAACGAAAAACAATTGTAATTTTCTCATACACCTAGACCCTTTCTTATTGAAAATAAGAATTCAATAATTAATATATTATATTACCTATTAGAATTTTACTGTTTTTCGTCATTTTTAGTTGCGGATGACGATGATGTGTATGTTAATTTGACAAGGTTCCAGCGCATTATCAATTGACGGGGATAGTACTTGCCGAAGTCAATTCACCGTTTGGACGCAACTGTCCGTTTTCCGATTAAGTAGTAAGTAGAAGGACAGTTGAACTTACTTACTTACGGATGTGTAAATCGGCCTTTAGGGTAGTAAGTACTTGAATATTTAAAAAAAGTCAGACAGCGAATATAAATTAAACTACGGACGGTACCTGAAGTTTCTCCGTTATGATGGATAACATTTTATGATAATAAGGGATTTAAAACTACATTGTGTAAGGAAAATAATATCATGGATTAACTTGAAGGATGTCAATTCATGAAAAAAAGTTATCATAATTAAGTTAAAAAAAATATTAGCCAAGTTTAAAATGGTGATGATGGTATTTAGTTTATTAAGATTGTTTTTTGTTGTAACTTAGGGCCTCTTTCATAATCAAAAAGAAAGTTCTGAGTAGCTCACTTGACAAATAATCTTGACAGTGGTGATATGAAAAATACGTCAAATCGTAATCTGTCAAGTAAAGTACTTAAAACTTACTTTTGATTGTTAAGCAGGCAATTCGTATATCAAATAATATTTATCCCAAAAAAACTAAGTAAAGTTTGAGAAAAGCCATTTTCTTTTAATGGTGTTAGTTAGTCACTTAGTTACTACATAGTAGACTAGTTAGTGTACTTCTCTATTCGTGTCACTTAAAGCATGTATAACATTGAACACGTCGTTCAATCTTTCAAATGAAATAAGTATACCGTAATCAGACAGCTTCTTTCTATCACTATGATCATCATCACGCAATTTAACGTAAGCTACTACTCTTTTAATAAAAAACCCTATTTGTAAAGCGAATGGATTTAACGGGCCGTCAGTTTCCTTTTTTTGCACCGAGATATGTTTGCTTTATGATAATTAACAAGACTTGTAGCGCTATTTTGTATTTCTTGTTCTGTTTAATCCCCTCGCAGCCTTATCGTTATGCACTTTTTATCAGCAAAAAGTTCTTTTAATTGCGCATTTCCATTTCCATTACGTACGAGTAATTCTAAGTTGTGCAATAACATAACCTCGTTCTTGCCACTTAGAGGGGTTAGAGGGTATTTCAATAAGTTTGTTCGGTAACAAGAAGATTTTCAAGAGACCGTTTAAGTCGACATTGATTTGAAAAGCAGGTGTCCGAGATTACCGCTAGATGGAGTCACGTAGCTCGGTCTGAAATGTGATGACACTGCAATTGCATTGCACGGCGGGGCAGTTGCGTACCAACGAGGTGCATTACACAGATAATCTACTAATCTACTGGACGATGAGTTGTATAAAATGGCGTCAAAATTATTGCTCCTTTATTACTTTTAAATTTATCAATTTCTAAATAAAAAAAATAACAGATTTATATTCCTTTTTGCTGCTACTTGAGAAAGGTCTCAATAGCTTGAAAATAACTTACGGTTCAACAAATATTATCCTTACCATGAACAACCCAAAAATGCGTTTAATAAATTCTGAAACGCTTCTTGACTTAAGTAAGTATTTGTTTTTGTAATAGTATTAACCGGATCGGGTAAAAGTTTATCCTAATTAATCTTTTGAGGTATTTAGTCAAAGAGAAGTAAATTCTTCGGCTCGCTTTATTTAATCCTTAGTCCCGGAAAGTTGCGTTAAATAAGAAAGCATCGATACGCGGTGCCTTCGCTCGGTAGTCCTTAAGCGATTTCTCAACTTAATATAAACTAACAAGATTGTCTAGTCGGAATTTCATTGAACATTGAGATTTTTCTGCAGGAGATACAGTAAGTGAATTCGTGCAATATCTAGCTCAGGTTTACTTATACCGTTTGTCCTCACTTAAGGATTTTTCCAATATTAGTCTAGAGAAAGTTTCCAATACTCTTTATGTTTAAAAGCAGTATCAATTCATTTCACAGCAAAAATGGCAGCTACTAAAGCTACACAATAGATTTACATATCCGAATGTAAATTAAAAAGCTTCGGAGCATCGAATATTATTCATTCAAGTGTGCGCAGAGAGAATTAGCCACGTAAATTACCATTGTAAATAGTCGTCGGAGGTAATAGCGAATATTGAATTATAGATGAAGTATTGGAGGTACGAGATGAATCCAGTTTTTTCGCGTTAAAAACCCGGAGGGAAATTCCCAGCTACGTTGTGGCTGCAAAGCCTTCAATTTATGCAGGGACCGCATTGGCGTCTATCTGGACGACAATCTTGACACACGGCGAGAGATGAACAATGCAGTTTGCAGGAGCTTAGGAAACGTCAAAACCTTGGTTTTGTACTCGATAAATAAGCTATGTATGTAAATAAACAACTAACGTAAGCTCACAAATGGGAAGTTTGCTGCTTTTGGTTTTGCGAACGATGTCATGTTCGAATTAAATAATGTAAAAGAATTGTAGTTTTTAACCTATATTAAAATAATTCAAAAATATCTGTTAAAAAATAAAGTACAAAAAATAAAGTAGTACTTAATACACAATATACTCCTTTTTTGGGCATTCGTGTAAAAGGAAATAACATCGAAGAAAAACAAGTGGGAATTCAAAGAAACAATTGAGGTAAAAAGTCAGTCAAAGAGAGCAGCCGAAAGCGAGTCCCAGCATATAACTAGCCAGAACAAAGGGTGGCACAAATGGAAAATATGCCTCTGTTTGGTATAAGCCTGGCCAATCAGGGCCAGCACAATGTGCGACTAAACGGCGCACCGAGTGAACGGCACAAAAGCCGTAAAGAATGGCCCGTACTACCGCGCTAATAAAATAGTTGGCGCAACAGGTTGGCCCGCGCGCGATACAATGCTACTATATCTGATCCCTGTGCTTACTTCACATACGGGTTTAACCTAATTCTCGGTATGTTGTCGTGTGTCGAGGACATTTTTAAGAAGCCGCGAAGTTTATACGCTGCTGTGTTCCGTTTAAGTTTCGCTTGTCTAGACTTAAAAGCAGTTTACGTTTAAGTTTTCTTTATAGTTTAGGAAGCTTTTCTATTAACAATGTTATATATGTAACAATACTAACCTATTTATATCGACACCTGAATCAGTAAAACAAAATGAGAATAACTTGATTCAGAACATTTTGTTCGCTTTAGCAAAGTGTCGAAAGACAGTAAAATCATTTTTTTACAAAGCTCTATTTCAAGACTACTTAGAGTAGAGCTTATACTCAAAGTAGTTTGGAAATAAAGCGGTTATAGTAATGAAACTGATTTTGTAGCCGATCTAAGGAAAATGACTATTAGCAATACTGTGAATCGTGAATGCAGTATTGTCAATTGAAAACATGTTCACGGAATGCCCAATCAATATCAATGAAGCAAGTGTTAGCCAGCTGATTAGCCGAAGGTAATCCGAACATTCCAACAAAGCACTTAATATCAACATAGTTAGACACCCACTTAATGACTGAATGACTGTGTATTACTATCAATAACTAAGCTGGTTAGTACAATTAATCTTTAGTCCCTGGAGGTTGAGTACATGGTATCTGTTTACGGTGACAAGGTAGTCTGTTATGTATGTATGCAGATGTAGGTAAACATTCAAGTATATAAAACACAACCAGGATGGAAGTTTGGAATAAGTAAACATTTAAAGTAAATACTGTACGCATCATACTTACTAATACATAAGAGTAGTACATGTAGGAAGACGTACACGGAAACTTCAATGTCGCTTTCTAGGTGTATGAAAAGAATAACATAAAAAGCAGGTTTATAAATAAAAAAAATATTGGATTGGAACTTTTATGATTTCAACAAAACACAGGCTAAATAGGGCATGTCTGTAAAACGCCTAGACCTTATGCTAACCTGTAATAATTGAGTGACTTAGTAGATGAAACTTACGAAATTTGGAAAGTCGGCCCATTTTCAAAAAGAAAAGGTTCGAATAACCTATTTTTGAAAAGAATTTTCATTAAAAGAAATGATTGTGATAACAATTCAAACTTAACTTAATGAGTACTATCAAAAGCATTAAGACCTAAACCACTGGTGTAATACGAATATAATGAACATAAAAAAGACAAATCCGATGAAGTCTTTTGTAATACGAATATTCATAATACTATTAGTACACATAAAAAGGACAAAGAAGACATTCACCCAATTAGAGCGTAAGAAGAGATCAATAAAAGGACCACATACAAAAACAGAGAAGCTACTAAGGGAAAGCTATTATGAGAGGTACTGTATTGTGATATCGATGACAATCAGCACTCCAGCTAGTTCCACTTAGTTGGGTCCACGGCAAAGGGCACTTTACCTCGAAACCTATATTGTTTACGATGGCTCCACTCTACTCTCGAATCGTTTTATGTTTAAAGATCATAAATGGAAATGAGGTTTGATTTCCCATACGATATTTTATCGTCATAGTTTTATAAGGATTCGTTGATGGAAAAGCTAGAATAGCTTTCAGTATTTTATTATTTTAATGAAAAAAAAAAATTTGTTCTACAAACAAATTATCTAAGTCAGATTAATAAATATCTTAACTCGTTTTGAAATAAGAAGAAAATACCACAATAACTTTATGTTTCTAAATTCTAATCTGTCAAAGGGTAGTTGGAAAAGCCCAAACTGGTTTTTATTAAGATTCAGTAGCTTTCAGTTGACTTAGAAACTTTCAAGGGATCATGTCTTCGAAGTTAGGGAAAGCTCTTTGATATTTGTCCGATTGCGGTGAGACGGTCGATTCCTGCAATGAACATGATTGATAATCTTCAAGATTTAGGGGCACTGGAAGTTATTATTATTAAAGTTGCCATGAGTATTTTATGTAGTTTAAACATGTTGGATATATTAATGTCTCGAGATGGGATTGGACTAATTTGAATGTCTTTTTATCAAGCTATCTCAAGTAACGATTATTTATGTAAAGCCCAACAAAACAGTCCTCAAGTCCGCAATAACCATTTAGAATCTTCATACAACTCGAACAGAAATACTTAACAGGGCGTGGGGAGTTGTAATAAAATGGGAAGACATGCATTAATTATGCGTAAACAAAAGGCGTTGAACGTTCAACCAGCCACAGTCAGCAAAGAACAATCTATTAAACAACCGAGCGAGTGCCAAGCGGCGGTAACCGAGGAGTGACAAAACTTGATTCGGCGACTAATTAGCAATACAAACATGAATCAGGGGCTATTAGTTGTAATTGAATTGTCGCCGGCGGCGGAGTTGTCGCGGCGGCAAATTTAAATATCGTCAAGAACGAGGTTTCGACGCCAACAAAGTTTGCCCCGACCGCTTCCAGTTTTATTCACTATATCTCTATATATCAGCATCGTGCCATTACAGACTACGTACCAAATCATGTCATTCGAATCCTACATTGAAATTCAATACGGTCATTGTTTTCGAATCGGCTAATAAATATTCATAGAAAACAAATGACGGTAAATTACTGCGGCAACTTCGGCCGATCGGGGGCTCTCGAGCGCGGCTCGGCGACAATTTTTCATTGAAATTTTATAAAACACTTCTCGTTGCTCCGAGGAAATTATCTCCCCCATTGACAAAAATTTTTCACGGCAAGTTTGACATCAATCCATTTCTTTTTTCCCACTTTTATCTTTTAAGCCGTCATGGTAAAGTTGGATTGTGTTAATTGCGGGCTCAGATATTTTGCACTTGTATTTTGCGTAAAATAAAGGAATATTCCTGGAATTTAGAGATGTTTAATAACTGAGGCGTGGTGTTAATTGTCTGGAAACTCTGTTAAGCAGAAATTTATCGGTGTACCTAAGTGCCCACTTTGATACTACCATTTGCTGTTATTTGGGTTTGCAAAGTGTGTGTGCGTACCTTGGTAGTAGTGAAATGGCATTTAAACAAAATTTGCTTAGTCCGTTGCTTAACCGACCTTAGCTTGTGAGCTTGTGTAGTACGAGCAGCAGTCAACAAACACTAAACTGATTGAAGACTAGCGTCAACTGATGACAACGTGTGCGTAGTTGCATGTCTCCGTCGACGAATTCGATTAACTGAAACGCTGGTATAGCTTTGGAGTATTTAGCAAATGAATTGGCAGTACAAAAGTACTTTTTAATTATTATTTTTATAAAGACTATCATGTATAAATTTTTCTGTTTAAAGTAGTGACAAAACACACAGCAAACTGTAATAAAAAAATGACTTTTTATGGTTTTGTATCATACTTAGGGATTGTTTTTCTTAACGTCCTTGATCTTCTAATATAAAACTTCATGAATTAGTTCAATGCTACCAATTACGTCACAAACGATAATCCAGACGCGTTATCCCACTTTAATAACCGCACATACGTCATCATATTACGTATTAAGACGGAAGGTACGCCGTCACTCCTATCTACATCTCGCCCTAACATTCTGTGGGTAACATAAATTACAACTAGGATTTAATTTCCTTGTTTCTACCTATTAACTTTACGAGTGCAACAGTTTTGGGAGTCCCCTTTGCTTTAGTAATTAATATTTAACGATAGGTCGTGAAAATATAAAATTTAATAAGTTTTAGATTTGTATGTTGTCTTTATTGCAATAATCAATACGTAGAAGAAAGTTTGGTTTTTAGCGTACTTTTTATTAGTTTTGACTGTTAGTTCTATTGACAGAAATTTAATCTTTTTAAAATATGGATTACAGACGTAGCAGACTGTACTGTTATTTATTAATGTGACGTGTGGTATAACTAATAATATCATAACATTTTGATGCGAACACTCCCGCAATCGCTAAGACAATCTTACTCGAGGAATCGTAAGTACCACGTACGTACTTGAAACAGAGGATTAAGATATTCAAAGCCAGGCTTCCTTTGCGGTCCGCACAAAGGGATCCAATCTGTTCGCTGTTACAGTATTGAATCTTACTCGTAGTAAGTATAACTGAATCGAAGTATTCATGAAACCTACTATTGTTAGTCAGAATAAAGTTAAAATTTTAAAATTACTAAATATAGGTGGATGCTGTATCAGCAGTAAACATTAAGAGTACCAGGATTGCAGGAGCGAAGGGGAGCTTGCACGGTCTCTCATTTCCTTGACTCAGCTAAGACGGGATTAGGCTGCTTGCCGCACGCATTGAGATTTCTCAGCGCCAACCAGAACTCAGAGATCTGAAGATTTATGATTTATATATTTTTTAAGCCACACTTACGCTTTTTACATGATAACGATTTTGTCTCTTTTCAGTCTTTGTACCCGCATTTTGAACATCGAATAAACAACGATGTAATAGATATTTTCAATTTAATAGAAGTACAGAACAAACTCACAAAGACCATCACGTATTCATTAAATAAAGTTCTGGAGATCAGAACGTAATTCCCAAAAATTCAATGTAAGGGACACCAAAATAGTAAGTAATTCAATTACGTTAAGAACTCTTGGAATCAGAATAAAAAGTGAGGGACCCAACCGACGTCGTTTCTGCGCACTAAAATTTTGCTTACAGCCGGAATAATAACATACTCGTATAATATCTGAGATAGCTTACGTTAAAAATCAAAATACAATATTTGTGCGAAACAAACATTCCCGAAGAAATGAATAAAATTTCTATGAAGCTAGCTCGCATTAAAGTTGTATAGAAGGCGGCTGTGATGTTTCGCCGTAGATTACGAATATAAATTAATAACGAGTGTTTCATAAAAAATGGAGTTTCGCCCAACCGACCCCAGAGAATATCACGGTACATAATAAACCGATGCTGCTTTCTACTTCCGGAGCCCGGAAGACCGACCCACCACTGCAAAGACCTATTACATATGATTCTAAGGAAAAGCGCTCTATTCCTTTGCTGTAAATATTTAATGAAAATTTACAGCCAGTTCCATGTATGAAGCTCAAAATATGTAGTATTTATGTCGACTTTAACTTTTAAAAGCACATTTGTGTATGAGATTACACAGTGATATGATAAATTAATTAAGGCACGTCTCCGTAAATAAGCAGTAAGTAACATAGAGGAGTCGAACTAGTCAGTCCTTTGGACTTTATCAGATCTTCTCCGTATTAATTAACTTAAATGCAACAAGTCCGAGTTTGCTTTGCTGTCGAGAAAGACTGTCGTATGTTTCATTATGGAAGCAGCTGAATTAAGTAGCTTCGTCGAGTCCAAAGATATCTTTGCAAACGAAATTGCATACTCTTTGGCAACAATTTCGGCCTTCATGCTTTTCAGTTCATTTTCTAAACCGTACTCCAAATGAGTTAATTTGAACTTAATTAATGAGTTTTATACCTATACTACATCAATACAATACAGTGAGATATAGACCTCGCAAGATTTTCAAGAATGTTGAACATTCTTGCAGCTTTTCAAGTAACACATTTCGGGACATATGCTTGTATTTTTTGGAACCTTTAGTAATAAAATCCACCGTGATAAAGTTCTATAATGGTGGTTAGAACCTCTTTGCAACCTGTATGTTACCAAAGGGAGAAAAATTGCAACTAATTTATAGGTGCAAAAGCGATGCATAAGAGTTCGAATTGTTATCCTGAGTGGCATTTAAAACTAACGGTGCAAATTGCGCACTGTGAATGAATAATTGAACGATAAAACGATACCGTTCATTCGTTGAGTGACAAATGAGATCTTAACAAGTTATAATTTCGTTTCGGTGGAGCTTTGTGCTATTTGTGTTGTGAGTTGTGAAAGCATTAATTGAATATTGCCAAGGTATTTGGTGACTATTCAAATTTATTTGTTTTTTGCAAACGAAATTGCATACTCTTTGGCAACAATTTCGGCCTTCATGCTTTTCAGTTCATTTTCTAAACCGTACTCCAAATGAGTTCATTTGAACTTAATTAATGAGTTCTATACCTATACTACATCAATCCAATACACTAGCTAGTGGCACAGTGAGATATAGACCTCGCAAGATTTTCAAGAATGTTGTAACATTATTGCAGCTTTTCAAGAATGTTACAACCCCAAGTAACACATTTCGGGACATATAGCTTGTATAACGTATTTTTTGGAACCTTTAGTAATAAAATCCACCGTGATAAAGTTCTATAATGGTGGTTAGAACCTCTATGCAACCTGTATGTTACCAAAGGGAGAAAAATTGCAACTAATTTATAGGTGCAAAAGCGATGCATAAGAGTTCGACTTGTTATCCTGAGTGGCATTTAAAACTAACGGTGCAAATTGCGCGCTGTGAATGAATAATTGAACGATAAAACGATACCGTTCATTCGTTGAGTGACAAATGAGATCTTAACAAGTTATAATTTCGTTTCGGTGGAGCTTTGTGCTATTTGTGTTGTGAGTTGTGAAAGCATTAATTGAATATTGCCAAGGTATTTGGTGACTACAATTTTTTGTGTTTATCGCAGGATAACGTCATGAAGCGCTTGCAAATGGTTTTTTATTGTGAAACCATGGAATGTTTACTAAGTAAATTTTGATGCGCCTTCGATTTAAGCAAAAATTATCAAAAAATATGCACTGATCAAATAAATAAGTTATTAGGTTATAAAAATTTGGTTGTTAAAAACCTAACATTATGGTTTCACAAAAAGTATAGTTATCAAAACTCATTTTATTTATGTTGTTGTTATGAAATATCATTCAACAAGATGCTTTTCATGGAACACCTTTTTTAAAATGGCCGTATAATATAGACATTGTAGTTCATATTTTCACTCATTTGTTTCCATATTGAAGCTCTTAGGACCAAAAATCACTCATTAGTACCTGTACACTGAATCACAATCCTTACTAATACTATAAATGTGAATGTCCGTTCGTTTGTTTCTTACGCCTTTACGTCTTAACTACTGAACCAATCATCATGAAATTTTACATACACTTCGTCAGGGGTACAGAGAAGGACATAGGGTACCTTTCATCCCGAAAAAAGGTACTGCTCCCGAGGGATTGAGAAATAACTGTTTACGCAGACGAAGTCACGGGCGGTCGCTAGTTAAAAATAAGGTATACATTTTTATTTTTTAGAACTGTTAGATCTTTGGAAAAAAATGTTACTTAAGGTTTTCAAGAACTATCTTTTGCAATACGGTTACAGTGGTCAATTAGTGTATATTTGACCTTACAAATGCAATGACACTAGGTTCCAAATGAGCTGAAATAGTAACTCCTGAGCCACTACAGGTGATAAATAACTCATATATACAACTTATTTAGTACTAAAGATGCCAAATAAGGAAAAATTACCACCAATCAGGGCACAGTTCTTTAGTGGGGATTTTAAAATGTCATATGCCACTTTGAGTTCTAAAAGAGATAAAATTAAAACTTTTTTGCGTCTGTAAGTAATAAATTCGGCTTAATGCTACCATAAGTAATAAAGCAAAAACAAAAATCACTTAAAAGCACTTGTTGGTAATAAAAGTTACTCATTTGCAAATTCTAGTGCTGTTTGCATCTATAAGTAATACTGTCCACTCTTGCATCACTTATGTTGCAAAATAGGTTCCAAAATTCACTAACGTGCTACTTGGGGTATTCTTGAAAATTTTCGAAAAACTGAATCGTCAAAAAATCTAATCGAATCTGGTCACAAAATTTCACGAGAATCGGTTGAGAAATGCGACCCGAGGGCCTACCCAAATGGCCATTCTACTAAAATAAACGCTAGTAGAATAGAACGACAATATAAGTGATTGACAGGAGCTAAGCGTTAACTTATGTCAATACTATACATTGTAATTCTATTCTACTGCGTCAATTTTTAGTAGAATAGCCATTTGAGTAGGGGGGCTGTAGAGGAGAACATACAGCCGGACAATCATACGAAAGTTTTTATGCCCAAGCTGACACGGATACGCTTCGCTTGAGGCTCGCTCAGTCAATAATGTTAATCTCCGCCTCATTCTTAACTTTTTGTAAACCTTTCAACACTGAGTCTTAAAAACAGCTTTACAATATTTAACGATTAGTTAAATAAAAGATGCTTTTAGCAATAAAAATCTGAATTTTTCCTCGTTTAAACACGAAGCGACCGGATTAATTGGCTTAAAACCTAACAAGTCGCCGCGTTTGCTTTGCTGTAGAGCGTGCGCCGTATTTTATGAAACCAAATTAAATAGTCCAGTTGGATTATGAGACAGAAGCTCACCAACTACGGAAAGAATAATGTTATTGCTCGATAATAGAAGAGAACGCGAATATTCATGCAAATAAAGGACCTAAACTTGAAAGAAAGAAATATTTAATATTAAGGAAATACCTTCCAGAATATATGAAAAACATGCCGCGCTGTTAATCCGATACGATTATATTTTTTTAAATAAACAGACTTCTTAACTAAACAAATCGGATTTACTTGTACACGTAAATAAACATTAAGAAAAAACGAAATTGAAGGATTTATTCTCCTGATTTTTTCCCTTCGGGTATGGTAAAAGCGTCACTCTATGAAATTTCGACAGATGAATGGACCGGTGCACATGATAAAATTAAAAGGTTTCCAGTTTGCCTGCGGCTATGAGTCTGAAAATCAAAGCTTCCGATTTGATCTGTATATTCCCCTCGGTTAGAATTTTTACTGATACCCAGTAATTGTCTGTCGATTGTACCTTGTTAAATGTAAAGCTTTCAGTTGAATTGAAACGTATTTCAAATTTTATTTCGTTGTTTTCATTAAAAATAACAACAGTATTGCATACCAACATAGCTAATAATATCAATTTGTGATCCAGAAAAATCACTGGGCTGCCCGATTGACGTCGATGGCGTCGGTTATTGGGTCGTCGGGTTGCGTACACGATCACAAACTTATGAGCAGTTGCTCGATTTGAACCCTTTTCAGTTTTGTAATAAGATCTGAATTACGACGGCGGGGTGTACACGGAAACGGCCTAATGATGGCATAGACTACAATAGCACGTGGGCCCTTATTATTGGTATCTGACCTGACCGCTACGAGCGATTTGTCTAAATGAGATCCGGACCTCTCGGTGCTTTGTTATTTTTTTCTGTATTGGCGCCGTTGCTCTTGACGTATTGGGTTGGGAGTTTTCTTCTATTCATATCGGAAACATCAATTGTTAGGAATTTTTCAGTAGAACGTAAATATCTAAAGGAATCCATTATCTTTATTTGATTTATGAAATATAATGAATTTCGATGAAAAGCATTTCGTGTACCAAATATTTGATAAAATCAACGCTTTTTGTCGTAATTTTTCCACTATCGAGTGAAATTACTTCATGGCAAACCTATTTACGTTCGGTGTTTGTGCAAAATTGAACTATAATGGAATAACATTGTTGAATAGGAAATTTTAGGTAGGCCTAGCGTACTGGACTGATGGAGGACGGTGCACGCAATTTTGTGCGTAATTCCGTGTGAATAGATGTTATGTTTGTTGCGGTGTTGGTGTGAATACCCTGTACAGGGTAGCGTAACCTCGGTAATCCCGTGCAGCGGCGATTAATCTTCGTTTCGGCTCTCACGAGGTGGTTTGTTGCGGGTAAATTTGTGGGGATCGCCACGATTTGCTGACCATGGGCCCCACGGGTCGTGTTCGTCATACGTTAAGCCTTTGTTGGTTTAATCGCCTCTTTTATCGACGGCATATTAGAAGCGGCTTAGTATCTACAGCGAAAACTGTATATATCAATAAAAGCTGTGCAAATGTTGAGTTAGTATCGTAACAAAAATATTTTGGGTTAGGTATTTGTTTATCCTCAACAACAAAAAATATAATACAAAAATACAAGAAACAAAAGTATTTTTCATAATTGTAATGTAAGTAACAACATTCGTTATATCAGGCAATTTTCTCTACGCACGAGTGTAATAACACCCGCCGTTTCGTTTCGACATTCATCATTAGTTTTCCTAGAACATTATTTACGCGAACAATATGAATATTTGACGAATTCGGACGCAGTAAATGTTGTGTGTGGCGTCGTAAAATATACGTTGTTGTGGTGACACACAAATTACGACTTATAACGTGTTATGACTAGTTATTTGTGTGATTCGCATCACGCGATTAGTGTGCTTGCAGGATTTTGTGACAACGCTAACACCTTGTCCATTAGGTGCAAATCCGTACAAATTATACGTGATTTTGACGAGTTACGAGTAATATGATCACAATACTGAAAGCTAAATAATAGCAGAATCAAGTGAAATAGGAACCTATCGATTGATTATAATGTTACACTACACATTGTATAAGCAGATAAATTATAATAATCAGGATTTACTCAAAAATCATAATTAGATATAGTTCGAATCACGAAAGATGACCACAAATGGCGTCCATCTTCGCGTCATAACTCATGAAGAAAAGACTTTAGACAAAATAATATTTCATATTCGTATAGATATATCGATATTATTTAAATATATGAAGTATTATTTGGTCTTACGTCTTATCTTCGTGAGTTATGACGCGAAGATGGGCGCCATTTGTGGTCATCTTTCGTGATTCGAACGGTACTGACAGAGATATGCAATTTTCAGGGATACATATTCAAATTCATTAAATAGCAAAGAGCCCATATGCATTCTTACAACTTTGAGGAGTAATTTATTCATTTAAAATATTTACTATAGTTGGTATTCTATTGTAATAGACACTGCAAAAATAACCTTAAGTCATTAACAATGAAGATCGTGTGTACCGTCTCAGCTAAGGCAGCCACTGTGCTTCAACAATACGCCGCCCGGCTAATGTTTTACTCGCGTTCGTCTGTCAACTTTATGTACCTTGCCTTTTACCAAATTGTATTTTCGTGTTCGGCCGAGTTTTCCTTATAAATACCTACTATCATTAAGACGACACTGTGACAGGTGTTAATGTCGGGGGAAGGATCGAACCCATTTTCCGTAATGTAAACAATACCAATGTTATTTCGGTCGATGACAGATACAAATTAGAACGCGTTTTTATGTGGGCTTTGCGTTTACGATTGTCATTTGTTCCGAGTGCAGTAGCGTAGCAGACAAAATAATCAGCATTATTTTGACGTTTTTTAAATAAATAAATTATTTTTAGTAATTTTAAACAAAATTCGTACATTTTCAGAACCTTTTCCGCATGAGAGGAAATTATTTTGTACAAATTAATTTCGAAAATTCAATAAAGGAACTGTATTTTAGAAAACAAAATAATCCTCTGTTACACTTACATTTACTAGTACATTTATGGTTTCCAGGTACACCTGTAAACCAGATTTACACTTCAAGATATTCTCATCAATGTTTTAATTAATATGACACGTTTCAGTCGTAACTCAACCACTTCATTATATTCCGAATATTACGCCTTAAGCAGATTGATAAATTATCGCAAGTAAATTGTGAACTCCGAACCCATATGTTGAGGTATTAACCGGATAAATTGTATGCCTAGAAATTGTACCTATAAGGAGAACTTCAAATAAATTTGTGAGGGGAGAAACCATTATCTCCATTCGCAATTTTACAGCTCCCGTGGAACGATCTTTGGAGCAATTATTCCAATTTGAAGTTACACAAAAAAGTCTGAATTCGTAAGATTTGGATGACAGGCTGATTCTGTTCGTTAAAAGTAGATTTAGGCTGACAAGTATCATACATATTAAAATTGTAAACATTTATTGAACTTTTCTGATTTCTCAGTTTTTCGATTAGATACATGATGCCTTGACAGCATAATGACGTGATGAAATATACTTAGCCAATTGCAAGCTTAGATAGGTTTTTCCTTTGCGTATCAATATCTTGCTTATCATTCTTACTCCGCAAAACGAAATACAAAAACGCATCAAACATTTAATTGGCCTCCATAAAATTAGACAAGAAGAATGTTATTAGTTTTCTAACTAAGGTAATAAATTACGTCAAATTAATGGTATACTGAAGATGGTCGCAGCTGATGTCGCACCTGTACACAGGCATTAAACCTAGGCAAGGAGCCGTCATTACGCCCCGCGCGTCATTTGTTTATTAAACACCCTCCCAGATGGAACGAAATAATGGTCCGTAGACTTTGTCGTGGCCGTTTTCCCTTGAAATTAAATTGTAATGATGATGCAAACACGCTTCGTCCTCCCACCCCCGTTATTAAGTCCGCGTCTTCTTGAGGTCAAAATGAATAGGTTTTTAAAAGCCTACCCCGCCATGACAACTGTCATAGTTATGAAAGGAGCCCGAGTGCCCGGAGCTTGTTGAATAGAAAATGTTTTTGCGAAACGCCATCTGTGATGCCCGAATCTGTATTTATGTCGGGGCCACTTGAAAAGATCGTCTGGTTACACGATATTTTTTAATGTCCACAATTTCTAAAAGTTTGGCGTTGTATTAATTTTCGCGAGAAAAGTCGGTGTTTGAGAAATGACACCGAACACAGCAACAAGACTGGAATATATTTATGAATGGAAGCTTACTTCTGTAATGCTGTTTTAGTTATATTTACATGAATAAAAAATATTCATAAACAAAACACAATATCTTTAGCTCGCAATTTGTGTCTATTTATGATGTATTTAAATCTAGAAACTAGGTACCTATTTTCTCTGGAGTAAATACTTTTACGCCAAAGAAATAGCTTACGTTACTGCTACTGTTACTCCCATAGGAACAAAATAAAAATACCTAACTCATTCTATTAAAGATCTAACAAATCCAAAATTAATTCGCGTGTCCCCTTTTACAAGGGAACCGGGCAGTATATTAAACAATTGAATTTTATTTTATAAAAGTGAAATGACTTGACAAATCACGCAATCATTCAGCGACCTCAAAACCTAAAAAAGCGGGAAACAAAACCCACTTTTTGAATAAGCACGTTCAAGCATACCTGACGTAGGTACTTATACCTAAAAGATGTATAAATATACCGGAGCACGGGGAACCGCAAGGTATGAATGCGCAGTATAATTGACGCCCTTTCATCTTGCTCGCTTGCTGCTTGTTCAAAAACTCATTTGTATAATAATAAAATTATACGTAATTTGTTACATCGCAAGTGGAATGGTGCTAGACGAGTATTGTTAATAGTGGTTTATTTTATTAAGTTTCGAAGTAACTTTGAAATAATGATGCTAGATAATAAGGTTTTATTCATATCAAATTTATCTGTGTAAGGTACTGTTTGTTGTACACAAAATTATTTTATTCATAACGTTTAGCTTTGCACGTAGACTCTCTGATTTATTTATATTTCAATTCATAAGATATCTGATTATTATGACGCTATACCTAATTTAGTTTATCAACAAGAGAATGTTAAGTATACTGTGAAAGTTAATAGATATTTCTCAGAAGACTTTAAAGGCATTAAAAAACTTGAATTGTTTCTAGTACTTCAAGTACAGTCCGTTCCAATTGTCTAAATACCAAACTTGTTAGGCTTGCTCACTTCATCTCGTTCACAAGTTAGAAAACTAAATCATACAAACCCTAGTGAATAAATAGTTTTAACTCGTCAAGTTTATTTCAACGAGACACCTAATTACGAAAGCTTTGAGTTTTCTTAACAGATCGCGAAGTTTGATGAAAAGAAAAGTGAAGTTTAAGAATATTAACAAAGTTTAAAACTCACTTCCATATGTTTTATTTGATGTTCGACAATAATTATGTCTCATAATATAGTTAATGTTCATGTAGAAATATTTAAACTGCCGATAATTTATACCACTCGAGCAAAATGACCAAACTTTTGTTACGAGTCGAAAAATAGAGAACGTCAAATTAATTCTAATGAATATTTTCCGACTTTCAAACTGTTTTCGAAAGCTCTAACACGCTTATCGACTAATTAACACAAAAAAGCTGAAAAGAACTTTTCTGAATAGGAAATTGAAATTATTATCAGTAACGGCCGTAAATATTTCGGCATGAGCTGAAGAATTTTAATTAAAAACTTGTAAGAAGTATTCAGAAGAGAATATGTAATCTGTTGTAGATTAATTCATAATTGGCCCACGGTCTGTGCCAAAGTGTGGAACATTTGTAAAACTTTGCGAAAGTAGATAAGTGGATAATATTTTCCCTCGAATTACGGGGATCTTTATTATATGAAAATTTAATTTACTGTCATTTGGCGAACTTTGTTCAAGTGTCTGTTTAAAAAGGTTCGAACGTTTATTCCTCCCATACTCGTGCCTGTTTCTGTAATAATAAGTATTGTTTTCCTGCTATAAACAGATGCTTTTCTGGTGCAGGAGTGGAATTATTTTAATGATACAAAAGACTTATAAAGAGTAGAAACTAAACGAGATTAGACAAAGCGCAATATCGTGAATCAATATTTATACTTTAATCTGTACTAAGTCGGTGGGCTGTGAAAAGCTCGTAAGTCGCAACTTTAGTGAAAACTCTTTTAGTTGTTCGTGAGAAAACCTCGAAATACATGTCTACGTCGAAGAAACTCAGATTCAATAATTGTAGTGTCTACTATTGATGTGAATGAGAACTTCGTGAAAAATTTTCACTGTACTGTTTTTTTGCATCTCCTGTAAAATTTGGAGTAATGCACATGCGAGGTTTTCACAGCCCGCCGACGTGACGTAACTCGTTATTTTACAACGGTGTAAAATGTATAAGTACTTACAGAGTTTTTTTTATCCCCAACGGGATAGTGCTTGGTCTTCATCTCACGTAATGTTAAGTGACGATAAGGCCGAAAGTGTAAGTGCACTACACCTGGAATCCTCACCACTGAGGACTGGCTATTTTACCCTAGCTGCCGCCCGGAACACAACAATATTGTTGTTATGGCGTCAGCTTTGGGTAGGAAGATGGTGGTAGCTAGCCAGGTGGGCTTGAAATAAGCCCTACCACGAACCGAACCGAGTACAAATTGTGCCCCCTCTTCACCTGACACTTGAAAGACGCAGTGGTCTTTCTTGAAAGATGCAGTGGTCTTTCTTGAAAGATGCAGTGGTCTTTCAGGTGTGGGCCACTAGACCACAGAGGTGGTTTGATAAAAAATATTACTTCTGTGGCCACCTAGCTTAAAACAGAAGCATTGAAGTCATTGCAAAATTTATATGGCTCATAAAACACTTCGATTCGATAAAAAAAAATATGATCGTGATAAAAAATATACGACAAACAAAAACACCGCACCCCAGCGTTCAATTAACCGACGTGATTAAATTTTTACGCGACTTAAAAATACTTCCGAAGTATATAAAGGTATCTACTTACATTTTTATTACATAAATTGCACGCTTTGAGTTTGACGATTTTATGTTTTTAATGGAGAAATTGTGTTTGAATTTATTTTGGGGGCCCATTAAACCACTTCAAGTTGTTAAAGGGTGGTGATTCATTAAGGTGCTTTTATTTGAAAAACAAAGAAATGTTAGTCGGAAATTTGTGCGTTGTTTTCTCCGTCGGAAATTTATCTCAATAAAGTAAATTTCCTAGAAACACACTAGTGGCAGCACTAGAGCAGTAGTATCATGGAGAATGACGCTTAAAAATATTTATAAAAAAATACTTATAGTTTTTCTTTTACCAAATGCAAATGAAAAAGCACCGGGTCGTTGATGACATATTGAATACTTCTTTCATTTCATATTTAACCCCAGTTTTTCTAGGCATAGAACCTAGAGACACTGTAGTGTTGCACTTTCATTAAAACGTGGAGTATCATAGTCAACTCCAGTTCGAGGCCAGATGTGGCCAGCAGTATCCCTCATCGACAACTTAGCGCACACATATGTAAATCCACACAACATAAGCCCTCTGGGGAACAAGTGTGGAGTAATTTGCGAACACACGAGCTCCCGGCGTCGCGAGAACATTAACTATTAAATTCGTTGCATATTAAACTACACCCTTAGCTATGTAATCTACCTGAACGCTGAAGATACGTTCTAAGCATAAAAATACATTTTTTAACTGAATATGTTGAGTTGCTGACTTGAAAAGCTAATGGACCGGCAGAAGCAGGCTCCTTACATGTTCAAAGAGATAGTTTTGTAAATATTTTAATTGACTAACGAGATCGTGAGTCTGTGTTCTTTGCTATAATTAATTGGATAGTAGAGACTTTAATGGGTGAACTGTGTACTTAAACTTAAAAGCATGAGTCAATTTGAAGAACAAATTTTATTTAGGTACTTGTTTTTTGTTTCGTTGTGTTGTGATACTAGTAGATATTGATATTTCAGGAATTTATCGGGGAAATCTAGGCCAAAGTATCGAATTATGTTCTTTCATACGATTCCAGTAGAAATTATAACTAATGGGGCTACTATAATATCATAAAAGTAGCGACGTGAAGCTCAATTTATTTCGAAAGAAAAGCTCATATAATCACAGAACAAACAAAAAAGTTTATTTACCTCGCTCTAATTAAAATTATTCTTCTACATCATTGACATTAACAATACCGATTAGGCAACCAAGAAAGAAGGCATTCAATTATTCGAGTATTATATGTATTTATATTTACGTCTAAAACTTACGTCACTGTTCATTTGCAATACGAAAAAACGGTTTAGGGAAATTGAACATCGCAAGAGCAAAATTGAAAAAGGTCGCTCTTAAAAAAATTGCCCGTGACAGGCATCGGGCTGATTAGTATGCCTGACAAGTAAAATGATAACTGAAATAGATACAATGTTTATTCCCCCGAGGGGGTATCACGACCGCTTATCATTATTGAAGAGCTCAGCGTTTCGTAGATAGTTGAATTTTTCGGGATATTCTTTCGATTTCGGAATGTTTATCGCATAATTTTACTTGGCATCTTTTTGTTAAGACGCTTTTTAGGGATCATCTTTCGGGCTGTTAGTTGAGGGAAATGTTGGTACTAAATTGACAGTAGCTATGAGACTTTTTAAATAAGTTTAGACACAAAAAAAAAACTTTGAGTATTATAACAACGTAACTAGTGACTCTGTGAACTGTAGGCATTGCGTTTGTGACATATCTTATTGTTTTTCGGAATTACAGAAATATTTATGATATTTTTTTCGAAAAAAATCGTATAACTGTGTCAACAAAAAATATATGTCGTAGGATAATAGTATTACTAGGATTTTTGTAAAGATCCAATTTGTACAAATATCCTACGTCATAAATATGAACCTGCTCATAAAATTTCACGAGAATCGGTATAGAAATGCGATCTGTAGTAGTATAGAGAAGAACAGTTGGTCAGCCGGACAGACAGACCTTCGAAAGCAATTTTTGTCCAAGCTGTAAGGGAGAAGCTTCGCTCACACTTCGCGCTCGCTCGGTCAATTACGTGATAAGCTTATATAGCTCTTGGCTATTTACTTTCATTTATTTATAAGTTCTGTACATTGTGTGTACACACAATGTACATTTTAAAAGAAATGGACAGAAGAATTATTGTACTATACAAGAGCGCATTGTACAAGGGTTGGATGATATTGAATAAATACATAATTGGTTCACATTATCAAGATATTTTCCCAAATATTACAATAATATAATTTTGCTCAAAATCTCTTTTATAAGGGTTCGTTATTTTGGGTTATTCACCAACTGGACACAAGTGTGTCCAGTTGGTGAAACTCATAATAAGTATCACTTATTATTTCGTCATCTGGACACGCCTAGATATTGACGCGTGTCCACATAGTGAAACTCAAATTGAATTACTTTTTTTGTTTTTCCATTTGCATTGGCATTTATGTAAAATCTTTACAAAAGTATCTTACTTATAATACAACAAGTAAGCTCTCTCCACCTACTTGATTAAACAATTCTATCGGAAACCAAAAATGATTGAGACGTCCTCAAAACAAATCTCAGGTCATTTTTTAAGGGGGAGTCTCCTAAAAAATGGCTTCTTTGTTTTCGACAGCCAACAGGCGCCCTCTAGCGTGGTCGAGAGGGACCCCACTTGACACGCTTCATTTTAGCTTTCCTTTAAATGAAACTGGAGCGGGGCTTATATGATACCCGTCTGGAATGAATCAAATGCGCTGCGATTTATTATTTTGAGAAATATATTTTTAACTGACTGACATAAAAAGTTTCTGTTGGGAGGTATACCTGCTATTTAGTGTATTTCATCTTTTACAATCTATTCTTGCTTTCTCAAAGAAGTTTCAAGTATTGGCCTAAAGCGACCGTCTAAAAGTAAAAACTGACTTATGCTATTTCCTCCACAAAAATGGTTAAAGATAACAATGACATCACAAATACAAGTCCATTAAAGTTAAGGTTTCCCCCTTATTCGACTTGAATATTATGGAATATGCATATTTTTTTTTTATCAAAATCAATAGTATAATGCATGAGAAAATCAACTGTAATATTAAAACTTTTTTCTTGCGTTTTTTTCTCGTGATATAGTTACTTGAAGTTAGCACGCAGCAGCAACCGCCGAAAATGCTCCATACAAAACGGACATGATATATGACGTCACATATCACGTTTCAGGCGCGCGTTTACTATGGAGTTAGCCAAGATTTTCAATGATTTTCAATTATCTCCCAAAATTTTGCGTTAAAGTACATATGTCTCGTACAAAAAATGATTTCTTATTCGATATTCTATCTGACTGTTAAGTTAATTATAAGTATTCGAAAGTGAAAAAAATTTCGTTATTTTTCCCTGATTTCATCGTGTGATAAAACTAAAATAATACATTATTATTTTTTGTTTTCCTGTTCCATTATGTTTTTATACGTGTCCGAAGCGATCAAGCTCAAATTTATCAAAATCGGTGACTTATGCATATTTCCTATTTGTGTCTATGCATAAATTGAAAATTATGAACCAAAGTAGGTTGTAGAGCAAAGAGATCTGGCCAACATCCCTTTAAAACGGAACAAAACTGATAATTCAATCATTTCCTTTTTATTTCCCATGGTGCATATTCCACGTTACGCGGAGAACTTTTCCCATCGGGTGCAGCGCACGGCCGTGGCAATGCACTTTCGCTGACCCCGTGCCTCCTCCCACGGCGACCCTCTCCCTCACTCGTACCGACTTTCTCCAACCCTCTCGCTCTTTGATGCGCGAGCGCTCCCAGTACCGAGGTAATAACATTCTACGACGCGGTACTCCGACTGGAACGGGTTTTGTCGATGACTTCGACGATTACTTGTACGAGAGACAATGCCCAAGCGCATTCAGCTCGTTTAGAAACTTAGAAGGTTGCAATTCGTAAAAAGTACGATTTCAATATACTATTGTTCTGTTCAGGTCACTTGAACGTCATTTTGAACTCGAGCAAAAGAAACAAAACACTGTAATAATTATAATTTGTAAAGCCCTACCAGACGACACAGACAAACGCTTCTACACTGAATTTTAATGCCAAAACAATAGTGTTTCGAGCTTTGTGCTTAAAAGTATTATGCATGCTGGAAATACATGTCATGTTGAAAGTGTAGAAAGTAATTACAACGAGGAACGCCATATGCAAATCAAGTGTGAAAAATCCGTCAGCAGCGAGTGCATGATTCTCCCAGACAAAATAGCGGGAATGAATGTTTCATTAGGACGTTAGAGTACAAACTCATCGCGCACAAAGTTGGAGAAAGCCTCCGACCAAGTAACAATCGTTACAAAACTACATACAGCTGCATTGCACTTTGTATCGACAATCGAGGAGTCATAGATTTACTCACCGTAAGTAGAATAACTTTCTTGCTTACGAGAGCGATTCCACTGGCATTGTTAACGTTCTCTATATTTACATTTATCTCGCGCGCTTCCACCTGAATGATCTTCCAATATCCAAATAAGATATTCTTTAACCATATGCGAGGAACTAACGCCGAACATGTTTTATGTTTGCGATACGGTTTAACATAAAATACTATTTTCAAATTTTCATTCCGCTCGCCCCTGAAATACTATAGCGCGTGTGTTACGGATTACGTGGGAGCACGCTGGAATAATCTCTTGCTGTTTGAAAGCGAGAAGTGAAGTATGCAATCGACGACACAGATATTTGAACTTTATCTATCAAAAATTTAGGACGACTTTCGTCGGTATCACCCTCAGGGGGTCGTCGTTCTAGGTTTACCAGCATACGGCAACGTCAAGAGCAAATGGGGTTAAGGTGGCGTCTTCGTCGTTCTATTATGATGCATATGTCGAAGGGATTGAGTACAAATTCGATCGCAGAAATGATGGCCGTCTGAGTATATGCGACTGGCAACATTCCATCGTACAATGAGTAATTTAAAAATTCAAAAACTCGTCGAGGCTCGGCTTGTGCGAGGTGAAGCTATCCTCCGAGTACCGCTCTGCAATTGAGACTTTTATCTGCTTGCACGCTGTCATAAAACCACTGGTAACATAATACCAACTTGCACCCAAATAACACGGTTACCTGTATCGAGGCACGGTCATTAGAATAATGGAAATATACAAAACCTCGATTCGATTAGAACAAGCATTTTAGGAAATGCTGTATATCAATACGAAAATGTTTGAGAGTTTTCTAAGAAATCCTAATTGGTAAGCATGCTGCGAACAAATGCATTAGATCGATCGCTACTCAACAATTTTTAAATTAAATTCTTTCAACTCGTGTATTCCCAAGTATGGTTC
The DNA here is from genome assembly GCA_928269145.1 of Agriphila tristella. NCBI lineage: Eukaryota > Metazoa > Arthropoda > Insecta > Lepidoptera > Crambidae > Agriphila > Agriphila tristella. Next base: position 18,194,918 of record OV743436.1, on the reverse strand, counting down.
AGCAGACAGAGTGGAGCAGCGTTTCGTTGGTTTTTGGAATTTCTAAAAAGGTATTTGATTGCGATTTAATTATTCAGTTGCTATTCGATGCATATGCTACACGTCTGTTTTGAGCAGAGCCCGAAATGTCGATTGATCTGTTTCATGCATACTTGAATGTTTTATGCGAATGGTGTCAATTTGGTTTGTTAATTTATTTTACAGGCCCCTATGGAAAGTATTGATAACAATTTTTTATATAAGCAAAAATAAATTAAACCATATAGATAGGGAACTATGAATAAAAGTTTGGTGCCGATTAAAGTACATTTCTTGGAGCCATTGTTGAGTTAAGTACCTATTTCTATTTATTCCATTCCAATTTGATTAGTCACTGATGGTTTCGCAATTATGGATAATTGAATGAAATAACTTAGGTGTAACGAGGATAAAGTAAATTAATTATAAGGGTTGAACGAAATCAACAATCTAGAAACTTTTAATATTCAACGCGAGAACAAATCTCATAATGTTACGCAGTACTAAAAATAAAAAGGGAAATAATTACAGTTATTAGTAATTACCAACTCGTGGCGTACGAACGAATCTTGGGACCTAACCAGCTCGAAAATTATTCTTTGAAGCAAAGAAAATGTAGCCTAAGCCCGACAACGATAAAGTTGAAAATGTTTTGAAACTCATAGGCACAATTTCCGGGTTCAGAATTTAGAAAAGTAAAACAAACCTTGGTGTTATAAGTTAAGATTCAATTCAGCGGAACGGAAAGGAGAGTGTTGCGGATATTTGAAATTTAAGCTTTATATATAAAGAGAATAGGTTGTTAGTCGTATAGTGGGTTGGTAAAACTTTCAGAATGCAACGGGAATATGTTAGAGTGAGGTGGTAAAAACTAGGCCGTAATTAGTCTTTGGAGTCGAACCGTGAACAGGAGTGGAGGGCCAGAGCCTCAGAGGGCCCAGACTAGCCGTTGAAATACGTAATTCCAAGCAATGGTTGCAATTTTATTGTTTTGCTCCAGTTTCAAGAAAAATAATACCATTTCATTGTTTTAGCCAGAATATTCACCTCCGACTACCTATCGAAAGAGAAACTGTTTTCTTTTTTAAAATTTTCAGTTGAGATGGAAAAGCAACTGAAAAATAGTACCAAATGATTTTTAAAAGCGTTCTGCTTATTTCGGTTTCAGGAAATCCTAATATTATTTATACAGGAACTTTACCTTAAACACCTTATATATCTTCTTCTAATACAACGTGTTAAAAAAAGCTTCTGAAGCTGAATATGGTATTTTTTTTATAAAATAAAAATCAGCTATTTCGTACAAGAATTAATAACGACAATATCAAAATGTATGATGACAATGAATTTTTTCGCGATTTTAGAGTTGGTCTTATGGGACTACTATGGTAAAAGTCGTTCAGTAGGTATGATGTCAAAGTCAAAGTCAAATAAGCTTTATTCAAATAAACTTAATTATTAAGTACTTTTGAATTGTCTATATTTTCCTACCACCCGTTCCAGACTTTTTTAGCTGACAAGGAGTCCCTATCTACCATATTTGGCTTAAGTGGCTTTTTTTGTAACACGTTATATAAAATGAATTATTTAGGCCTATGGTTGGAAGTTCAAAACGATGAATCACGTATTTTATAATTTTCCGAAAATCAACCCATTTGGGGGTAAATAAATAAATAAATGCTTGGACAATTTCACACAGCGCCATCTAGCCCCAAACTAAGCAAAGCTTGTAATATGGGTGCTAGACAACTGATATACTACGTAAATACTTTTATCTACACTCATAATGTAATGTTCCAAATATGAATTCAAAAAAGGTAATATAAATACGTACTTTATTTTCGTGGATAGGTAAAATTAAAAAATAAACTCATTACGATGCAGTCAACTGCATCATAAAATAACTTTTTTTCTCATTACGATACAGGGCAAATCCAAAAAGAAGGCAGAGCCGTAACAATAAAAAAACAACGATATTTTCCCACATATTTTCCATGATTAAAATGCACTCTATGGTAATCGATGACTTAGTGCAATTAGTTTGTTGGAATGCACTGATCTCTTTTTTTTCTAATGGAATGCGCGCCAAGCATTTCAGATAAAGTTTTGATTTGAATTTTTACATTTTGTTATACTTACTGTATTTTGTAGGTTTTTATTTTTGCTTTAAAATGTGAAAAAAAATTTACTCTGCCCGATATTTTAGTTTAGATGCAGCTAAAGAATTTACTTATTACAAGGTAGGTACCTAGCTAATACAAACAAATTCTCTCTCTCTCTTTTCTAACGTTGATCTTTTATTTAGTAGGTTCAATCCCAAATGTATGAGTGTAGATAAAGTAGTGTATGAAACTGCACATAACTAGGTATTAATGTGTCAGTTTTATAAACTACTATTTAAATATATAGGTATACTTATTATACATAGTAAGTAGGGGAATATACCTAAAAATCGATATGGATGTAGTTAAAGGTTTCCTAAGGATTTTCTCAAATGTCTACGCGGGCGGAAGCTAGTGAATACAGCAAATCAAATATATTTTACAATTTACTAGTTAATTAGACATTTTTTCATCGTAGATAACTTATTTAAAATACTTTAACATACTTAACTTAAAAAAATATTTTAAACTTTCAAAATAGACTCACCGTATCGGACGCTGTGTAACGCCCGTTGCTGCACTCAAGTAGTGAAGATTCACTCACCTGAAATAAAAAAAAACACTAATAAGATCACAGAACAACAACAAGAGGGCACACAGATTAAACGGATTAAAAAACCACTTCCGACAAGCAAATATTTTTTGAACGAAAGTATTTATCTCAAGTTTATAACAACCGCAAGTACTTTATCTATAAACTCCAAGTACATCTAAAAGCTTGAAACGCGCAAACAAAATTTTGTTGTGCTTCAAGACAGCTGGAATTGAATGCAAACTGTTTAGCAAACAACTTACGAACGCATAAGATTGCATTATGCATAAATTATTCACATTACCGTATTCCGTTCGCGTACCAGAGATCTTGTGTCGGCAGATAGGGGTGAGGGAACCCGCAATCTGCGCTTAACTTCATTATGAGGGAATTGCTAAGCGTTCCTATTGTTGACCACAGTATAGATGTTTGAGGCACGCTGCCTTTGCCCGGTTAGTCATGCAAATAGAGATCAACTTGCGTCCCCTCTGCGGAATTGAACACAAAAGCTGTTTTGTTCCTGGTAACAAGATCTATGATTCCGGAATAGTTGTGTTTGGGGAAAACTCAGAACTTAGTAATTTTGTGTCAAAATTAACACAAAATATTTTTAAGAACCTAAATACACAAAAATAAATAATTAGAGAGGAAACAAGAGATGCATATCAGTTAGTTCAAAATTCTCGAACTAGCACAAGCTAAAACTAAAGTTTGCAGTGTTAAGTTCTCTCATTCGAACTGTATTGTGAGCATAATAGCCATTGTACTGAAAACTGAAAGTCGATCAAACCACGGCTGGGACCGGTTTAAAGGCTAAATGATTTTCCGTTAATAGACGTTTATCGCACAAAGGACGGTAATAGAGAACGAATTTCAACCTCTATAGTTGACGTTCCGTTCGGAATATTATCACGGGAACACAGATAGGCGAAACAATAATCGCAATCTGATAATGTCGACAGTTTCAACTGATTTAGGGGTTCAAAGTGAATTGAATACGAACGCGAGTACGCGATATTAGGTATATTAAAAGATACCAGTTTAAGGTATAAATCAATTAGTCCGCTCAAAGAATGATCAAAAAGGGGGTGTAGAGTGCGTGAGCAGGGATCTAAGAAATTTCTCCAGGAATTTGTTCAGGGTGCTTAGAGAGTAAACATACTAAAAGTCCCCGCCTCTAGCAGGTAAGCTGGGGGATTAAATTCCCACTTTTGAGTTTTTCGCTAATATCTTTAAAACGGTGCGTCGTAGAGAAAAAATATTTTCTACGTAATGAAAGCTAATAAAATTTTCTATATCTTTTGTTCTATACACTTTTTCAAATTCCAACCCATTTTCGAACTACACTTACTGGAAAAGACAATTTTGGAAAAAAACGACTTATCAAACACTAGTTGTTGCCTGCTTCTTAAATCGTAGTATTTCGGGATAAAAATAGCCAGTATGTTTATTCAGGTCCTAATGTATCTACACATATATACCAAATTCCATACATAGGTAGATTGATTAAAACAGAGGATACTTTTTATCCCGGGAACGGGAACCACGCAGGTGAAACCAAAATAAAAAAGTAAAAAAGTTTCGACAACTCAATGGCTGAACAGATATGTATGAAATTTGATATATAGATACATTAGGACCTGAATTAACATACTGTCTATTTTTTATCCCGAAATAATACAATTTAAGTAGCAGGCAACAGCTAGTGTTTGATAAGTCGTTTTTTTTTCGAAAATTTCACTTTTCCAGAATGTGTAGTTCGAAAATGGAAAATGTTCGAAGCACCCTGAACAAATTCCTGGAGAAATTTCTTAGGTCCCTGCTCAAGCACTCTACAACTCATTTATTAAGTGGACTAAATGTGCCTATTCTTTTACAATACCAATTAAGATTATTCTCTTCTATACAGGGTATTTCATAATAACCTGTAAATTTTTGTTTTATATTTGTATAGAAAACTGCAAAGTGACAACCCTAGACCGTAAATAGACTATTGTTTTCGATAATCAATCACATGAATGGACAAAAGCAAAACACAATTTAGATCTAGTGTTGCCACTATGCAGTTTATCATGAAAGGATATTTTATTTTCAAAAATGGCGGTTTTCAAGAGTTTTTAATCATTTTCCGAGGTTGTATGCTTGGTACCCGATAGGGTGGTAGATATATCACATTTAGTTTTAGGGGATTTTTGTAACACGTTAAGCACGTTGTACATGATTTTTTGTTATGATTATATTTAGTTACAAACCAAAAAAATAAACTCTAAAATAGCTTTGCGATTCGAATAAACACTTTACGTTATCAGTTAACAAGAATTCCGATCGAATAATGATCCACATACACAATACAACCGAAAGGATAATAACAACGAAATGCAATAAAAGAAAAAATATTCCTCGTATTAGAAATGCTTTTCAAATACCCTTGAAAAACATTTCATTCTACCGAATGTATGAAAGTATCAGTTTATTATCGGATCAAACATTTTATAAACAAAGCACGAGCTATTTTGCAAGTCCGAACTTCTGATGTTGTGAGTGAATTCCAACAGCATGGATGCTGAACAAAGGAATATAGAGGACAATGAAGCTGGAACCATACACGTACACTAAACTATGAAAAATTCTTAATGTTTTCATCGGATTTTAGTTCGTTAAGTCCAAAGCATTAAAGTTAATATTAGGTATGTGCTATCTATACTCTGTTTATCAGGAACATACATTAATTTCTAAATGTTTCGATTATACTTCTCCAGTTTTAAAATTATTGCACAAATTTTCAAATAATAAGTACTAGTTATTATCAAAGCCTTTTAAGCTTGGCGTTAAAAATGAGTTATTAAACATACAAAAAAAAAATTCACAGATTTTGCAGTCCCCGCAAGAATCGGAGCATTGAAAATGAATACAAAAATTTACGAAAAACCAAAATCAAATCAAATGCAAAATCCTATTATGTTTTTAAAGTTACCTAGATAGTACCTATTTATTTTTACGATTGTGACACTCGGCTCCGCCTCGTGTCACAAAAGCGCCCGCTGACTGCCTCGACGCAGCCGAAATATTATTAACCGATTCTCAAAATTCTAACGAATGCACTTCTCGTCTGCTTCTGCATCTTTTAACACTACTACCATGACGATCAATCAATAATCATACAAGCTACATAACATTTTATGCACGGAAACACCCGTTTTTCTAGAATTTCAAATCTAAAGGGACCACCTACAGGTCACAATTATTTACCGATTTTCAAAATTATTTCGCCATTTGGTAGCTAAACTAATACCCTAGGACCCTTTTTTTCATTTTTTCTTAAGTCAGTTTTTTTCCGAAATATTTACAATTTAGTAAACAAACACCCCCCCAAAAAACCCAGAATTTTTGGAATTTTGCAAAATTTCAAAAAAAGTTACCCGTAGATTTTCAAAATTTAAACGTTCACACGTGTCTCGATAAATTTCTCAACTTTTAATACTATTTCCATCTCGATCCTCTCAAAATCCTCAGAGATATGGTCAAAAATACGTTTCAGGCGATTTGCATCTGATAACCATTTTCAATGGTAAAAATATTTTGCTTATATAAAATAACTCTCTACTACAATCGTCATAAAAACAAAACAATTATCGAAGTCAAATAATAATTCCGCCGAATGCAAAGGTGACACAGATATTTTCCGTGGCACAGCAAGTGACGCCGTTCGCGCTACGCCAAGCGCGAGCGAGCTCACTGGATTACATGCACGGGGGTGTCATATCGAACGCGCCGCTGATGTTTGTTGTTGCATGTAGCGAAAGCAGATCTTTGATACTCGAACGCCTAAGTCATTTTCACTTAAAAATGATAAGTAAATTAATAAAGAAATATGTTTGGAGGTTTCCACGATTCATGTATCAGCTAGCCGTGTCAGATCACTGGATCACTACTGTCATATTGATGGGCTGTCGCTATTTGTCTTTGCATGTAGCGAAAGAAGATCTTTGATACTCGAACGCCTAATAGGTCAGTAGGGTAAGAATTTAAATCGGATTTAATTCCTACAAAAGGTTTTATTGTTTTAATAGCTTCATTTGTTGGCAAATATGACTGTCCTAAGTTTTCCCCCCCAGCGGAGTTGTGCTTAAGTGGTGGGGGGGGTAAAAATGTACTCCAAAAGGGGTATTTTTGCGGTGTTTTTATTATATCTCGTTTTTCATCAAGATTGTGTAAGAAGATTTTAAAATTGGGTAAATTCCAAACAATTTGAGGGTAGAACGGTTTTGATACGAACGATAGTTTTGGAGACACAAAGCATACCATATTTAATACCACTATCATTTTTCGTTTGCAAAATAACTTTGTTTTTCATAGTGTTTGTATGAATAACAAACTTATATTTGCGGTTATGGAAAATGTGCTATATCTCTAAAACTGCTAACTTTATCTCGTTCAAACTATTTTTGATTGAAAACGTTTATTAAGATTTACAGCATATATATTTTTTAGATTTTTCACTCTCTTATTTCAATAGTTAGACGTGGGAGACACACAGTAGAAATTTAGGTAGAAATCGTGTAACTTAAAAAATTGGTCTAATTTCGAAAAGCAGTGTCTCCAAATCTATCGCTCGTATCAAAACCGTTCTACCCTCAAATTGTTTCGTATTTAACCAACTTTAAAACCTTCTTACACAATTTGATGAACAACCAGTCCTTCCAGGTCAAATCCCCTTTTGGGGTACACTTTTACCCCCCACCACTTAAGCACAACTCCGCCGGGGGGGAAAACCTAGGATAGTCATATTGGGCAACAAAAGATGCCATTAAAACAATAAAACCTTTTGTAGGAATTAAATCCGATTTGAAGTGTTTCTTGGTTTAATGCTACTGAACTATAAGTCACTTTCACTTAAAAGTGATAAGTAAATTAGTGAAGAAATATGATTGAAGGTTTCCACTATTCATGTATCAGCTAGCCAAGTCAGATCACTGGATCACTACTGTAATATTGACGGGCTGTCGCTATTTGTTGTTGCATGTAGCGGAAGAAGATTTCAGAACTCTTCATAAAAGTTTGACTTCACCATTTATTTCGCTTGAAAGTGTATTTAATGAATTCAGATAAGATTCCCACTACTTGGGCACGCGATACGTCGACCGCGAGCCTGCTCGTAGATCACATGAACTACACAAAGGTACCGGATGGTGCCGATTTTTGTTGTCGCATAATACTGAAAGATTTCCGACACTCAAAGAAGTTTTTGTCACTTTCGTAAAAATTGTCAAGTCATTTTTTTAGGTTACTCCCGACGCAATCGAGAATATCGAGTGGGAATCGAGTAATCGTGAAAATGGTACTATGAAAACACAAGTATGGTCTGTGTGTATGAAAATCATTTAAACCATTTTCAATGTACCAAAATAACAGATTTTTGACGTTTATTCCATCCTGAACTCGATCCCGTCAAGTCCCGTTCGAGAGTATTAGTTGCAGGGCAGGTTAAGTTCAGATTTTGATTTAAGAAAAATAAACTCATGGTAAATTTTTAATAATCAAAAGTAACTATATTGACTATTTAGGAATAATTTATAGTCAATATAGTTACTTTTGATTATTAAAAATTTATAATCCTCGTGTCCATATCTTTGTTACTAGCTTCCGCCCGCGACTTCGTCCGCGTGCATATTAGAGAAAATCCTTAGGGAACTTACAACCAGGATCCGACCAGCCGTTTTTACGTCATTTGGCGGGTCCCCACCAATCGCGCTGCCTCGCGAGGCACAACGTTTGTCGCATTGGCGGGCCTGTACGTGTGGGGGGGGGGGACCCGTCAAATAACGTAAAAACGGTTGGTCGGATCCTGGTTGTAGGTTCCCTAAGGATTTTCTCTAATATGCACGCGGACGAAGTCGCGGGCGGAAGCTAGTTTATAACAATTCTCCCTCTCCCTCTCCTTCCCCCTCCCCCTCTCCCTCTCCCTAATCCTTTCCCACACCCCTTCCCGTCCCCGAGCTCTTAACAAAAATTTGAGCCCCTATTTCACCTTTTTAGGAGCTGAATCTGTCCACCGTGTTGCACTTCAAAATAAATGTCATATTCGCAATCACCATCCCATAAAACCCTAAGAACGACATCCATATCGACTTCAAAATAAATGTTATTTTCGCAATCGTCATCCTAGAAAACCCTAATAACGACATCCATATCGATTTTTGGGTTTTTTACCACATTTCACCCCCATTTCATCCCCATAGGGGTCAAAATACTATCATCATATCGGCCGCACGACACACACTGCTGGGTATAGGCCTCCCCTAAGGATCTCCACGACGATCGGTCCTGCGCTGTCAAAATACTAACAATAACGATAAACGTTGCGTTAGATTTCCATCCATAAGCTTAAATAATAAATTTAGCTATTTTTACTTCGTAAATGAAGGATTTTCTTTACACAACTTCATCCCCCTTTTCACCCCTTCGGGAGTAGAATTTTCAAAAACGCTGAGACACGTGTATATTAATATTCAATCGTTAGCGTAAACACAAAATTTGAAGATCCTAGCTTCGAAACTGAGGGACTTTCATACAAACTTTGGACCCCCGTTTCACCCCCTTGGAGGGTGAATTTAGAAAAATCCTTTCTTAGTGCACCCCTAGACCTCATAAGGAACCTACGTGCCAAATTTGGAGTCTCTAGACCCAGCGGTTTGGGCTGTGCGTTGCTACGTGAGTCACCAATCAGTATCTTCTTTTATATATTAAGATTACATTTTTTTATCGATACCATAACTGAACTTGAACTCTGAAAATGTATTCATACTTAAAATACGATCCCACTGTTCCTGAAGAAACGCGATAAAGTCTTTCTGCGACAAAACGGAATAAATAACGGTATTAAGCTTTCATCTACTTGTGAGGCTATATACTTACTTAGTTTAAGCAAAACTGAAATCATCTCTTTGATTAGGTATATCAATCATAGTGCATGAATGTGCTTAGAAAAGACATCTAATTCGGTGATGACGGAGATAAGACACACTTATGCAGTTCTTTTTAATTCAAAATATGAGCACTACATCAATTTATTTAAACAAAGGCCTGCAAATATGGCACCCACCATAGCTATAAAATACGTTTTGAAATGCTTGAAATATGTTCTCGAAAAAAAAAAACATAGTGTTAACATTAAAATCTTTAGAATTCTATGGCTGTCACACAGTGAAGTACAACCTCACCTATTTCAACAAAAGACTCACGAACAAGATGTGCGATTTTCAAGCAACTTCCTACAATTCGGTTGAGTTGTGATGGCGCTCCGGGCAGATCACAACTTAATGCAGCCAACTTTGTGCAACGTCAGTCTTAAACGAAACTTAACAATGTCTTAACTAATTACTTACCCTGTTTGCTTTAAAATGTTCATACGTCAAGGTTAATAAAGCAAATACAGCTAACTTAGTTGTAGAGTGCTTGCTTTTATAGGTGCTTACGTAAATGCAAACTTAATATAATGCTCATAATATTTAATGAAGTGCCTAAATAGTTTAGCTTTTGAAATATCAAAAGAGAAATAAGTACTACAAAACCTTTTATATTTAGATAACACTTACTTTACTTTAGGTTAAAATAGGTTATGATTAAGGCTTTATACAACGATAAGGTAGCTAAAATATCTTCAAAAATTTTTTCAGATAAAATTTATAAAAACAAACATTTATTACGCACGAACAAAAAATTAGACTTTCCTAAATTGATTTGAAGTTATAATATATTGAAATATTCGATGTCAGGTACTATTGATAAAATAACAATATTAAAAATATGAAAAGGCACAGTGGAACTTGTGTAAGCATGGGAGGAGCAAGTCGCATCCGCTTAATTAGTGAGTCGCCGTCGACTTACGTTATGCTATGTTCAAAACTTAATAAACTTTAAACAATACAAGCGAAGATGCGTTGTCAGAACTTCTACAGCTTGAAGTGAAACACACGACCGAAGTTATGCCCCTATTACCGTACAATGTGTCTAATACTGAATAATTCACAAACTCGCGTAACACGTGAAATGGTACAATCTTTCTAATTAATCTCTTCTAAAGTAATACCTTCAATGTTCTTCCTCGCAAACGTTACTTTGAATTCTTTTCCCATGGGCTTGCACAAAGGCTAACTGAAACGAAATAAGTTTGAGTGACATACCTCTTTGTCCCAAAATAGTTGCTACAAAGGAACCAATTTCATTAAAACAACTAAGTAAAAAAGCAGAAAAGCAACCTTAATAAGAATTTGTTGTAACGTTTTCGCAATCTACATTCCCGAAATAAATAAACTTGGAATTGGGGTAAATACTTCAAACAGTTTTCCTAATTGAGGTAAACTTAAATTGATAACCAGATTTACCTCTTTTTACAATTTCTTCAACGATCAATAAGTTTTTTACCGTGTTCCTAAATAAGAATTAATAAATTGCTCCAAGAAAAATGATGGAGCTTCAAAGATATTATGTCCCTTAATTTCAGCGTAAGACTTCAGTGTATTATTTTCTCCCCACGTAATGTGGAACATTTTTTAAATCGGGCCATAAAGCGAATCCTTAGCGAGCAACCTGGCCAACGGTGGAAGGAATTTAATAAAGTAACGTCTATTTTATCGTGAATTTATTTATTAAAGCGTGTTTTGATATATTTATTATAATATTGCAGCCCTTAATATTTTACTGTATACCTTTTTCTTGCAGTTTATTATTTGTATTGCAGTTTTTGTGGTTCTGTCGTGTCAGCAAGGAACCCTTATAATTTCGCCATGTCCGTCTGTCTGTCCGCGAATTAGCTCAGAGGCCTTTAGTACTAGAAAGCTATAGTTTGGCATGAATGTATAATAAAGCCTAAAAATGATAGAATAAAATCTTGAAATTTTTTTTATGTGTACTTACCTCCCCTACTGTACACTGAGGATGATTTCTTTTTCTCATCGATCTCATAGTGTGGGCTTTCGTTGAATTGAATAGGTCTTTTAAAAATATTGTAGGTTTGTGAAGACCACTTTTCGATTCAGATAGGTACCTACAGACAGATTGAAGTTCACAATTTTGTTAGAGTCAAGTGTTCTTCCCCCCTGTACCAGGTTAACGGTTGCTTTTCGATACGTGAAAAAAATCAGGACAGTAGTGCATAATAATATAATGAATTTAAAAGGAAAACTATCACTGCTGGGAAGGTTTTACCAGTTGACGAGTAACAGCCGATAGCCGATCAATGAAAAAGTTTTCGTAGCTACAAATCTTATTGAATAGTTAGGTACAATACTTAGTTTTAGTCCGTAGTGGTGTAAAACAGTAAAGTGAACATAAGTTTATAGCTTTATGGTATGGTACGAGGTTACTACGCAACCCTATACTGCGCGTGGCCCGACACACACTTGGCCGGTTTTTTCTGCACTCCGTTTTATAGTCACACTCTTTTATCGCAAGCAAACATAGTTATTCGCGGCAACTCGAGAACGGATCAAGGAATAGCTGAGCAGTTACAAACACCAAATTACAATTTCCTTACTACGTTTAAGCCTGACACATGTTCAGCAAAGTTTATACTACAATCTTTGGGAGATATGTTACAAATTTTGAATAAAACATTTTGACTTTGTTTATTTTATAAACTGCTCTGCTATATGAGAAGCGTGCATGATCAGCGCTTAACTCATGATGACGTTTTTTAATCTTCACAGAGTCTTATGTTTTCTCACTTCCTTTGTTTATAAATTAATTAAGAATAACAAACATTGCAAAAATGTGCAGTACCTGTCCCGCTGTCCGGCCATACATCTTCTTTAATCCCCGTGTTCTTCGCTCCGTCCATTCATAGCGTTGGTTTATTAACGTATCGACACAAAATAGGTTTCGACTATACCATACCATTTTTTCTTTCTCTCGGCGTGAAAGCCTTCCTTGCTTTTTTACAACGCTAGTCATTTTTTCCGGATACCATCGGTCCGTGTTGCTTGCTTTAACACCTTTATTATAATAAACGTAATATGATGTTCATTAAAGTGGCTCGCAAGCTTAAACGCTTAAAAAAGCGTCTACTGGATTTAACGGCTCATTTTTTGTAGAAGAGAGCTTTGTTTAAAATTAAGAATCTCTTCTTTTTGTAAAACGCTACAACGCAATGCTACGCAATTAAATGAAGAAATAAGCTAACCTGTGTTATAACTATATTTAAACTATCTTAAAAGACAAAAACTTCAAATTTAAAATCTTATAGTAATTCAGTCAGTTCTTCCGTGATCATGGCGCACGCAACTGTGCTGAAATATTGAAGTTTCAAAAATAAACAGGTAATGGTGTTACTCCCGACGTAATTTTATCTTATTAGATAAAAAAAAAAAAAAAAAAAAAATTTTTTTTTAAATTTTTTTTATAAATATTTGACAACATCACATCACATACATTGCTCCAATCCCAAAGTAAGTAGCTATAGCACTTGTGTTATGGAAATCAGAAACAACGGTGGTATGGTATGACACACACCCAGACCTGAGACAATATTGAAAAGTTCATTTTCTACATTGACCCAACCGGGGATCGAACCCGGGACCTCAAGAGATGGTGACGCCTTGAAAACCGGCGTGTGAACCACTCGACCACGGAGGTCGGAGATAAGTTATTACTTACAGTAATTTTTCAGTAATTTATGTTTCTCTTTTTATAAAAAATTACGTCACTTCATAAGCTATTAAAAGAATAAAAGAGTCCACCAAAACCTTTCCAAATTCCAATACTTACTAAAACCTTAGTCTTAAGTTTCTTTTAGCTTCCAACGTAAAGTTATCTGTACGGTTACATGCTCAGCTCATGTTATGATAGTATCCGTAATCGCACATACACAAGGAAAACCGGTAGAGAGCAATTTAGATAACTGGATCCTGCCTCTGTTAGGGCTAATTAGAGATGTAACCGAGTTACTGTGACTCATTTATAAGGCGCAGGCCACAATTGAAATCTATTACTGTTTGGTTAACTTGCTATTTATAAACCTCTAAGTTAAATGAGCTCTTTTATTATTTTTAAATTTTAGTTGTAATATAATCATTGTGTTCTAATATATTTATTTTTTAGTTAGATTACCTTACCTAAGTACCTTAATATGTGCTCAATCAAAAAACAGTAAAAATCATTGGCAATGTTGTTGGTATAGATCGAAAAGCTTTTTTAACCAATTTTAAAACTAAATTTTAATATCGGAGCATCAAAAATAAACAGGTACATGGTGTAAATCCCGACATACTTTATTCTAATCATTTTAAAACTCCCTATAGTAAATTTTATTTGCTATAAAACTATACAAACTCTTTCGATTTCATTCACAATCTTTATGGTAAGTTAGCACATCGTTTAAGTCCAAAACCCTTGTCCTTCATACTGGGCCTGTAAGAGCCGAAATTTCACAGCCGATTGCATGCCGCCATTGGGGCACCTTCGAAAAATGTCCGAAAGTATTAACTCCGTTATTGTAAAAACCTGTAATGGTCCTATAAATATTTTTTTATCTATATTCTAACGCAGATACGGGTCGGGATACCGACAAATGTATTTGCTTCAACCCTATTTTTTGACAATAAATTATGTGTTTTCACGGTTGAAAGCAGAAGTACTTAGGATACCTTTTTTCTTGGATTATGGATCATTTTTCACGTGATATTGCTTAGGTCTACAGCTGAACTATACACTAATAGTATTTATATAAAAAAAAATAACAATTAGAGATTTATGTTCTTTTTAGATTTAATCAATTATTTTATGTCAACGTTCATTTTCATTCAAGAAAAAAATAAGATTACTTAACACTGCTAACGGGTACTATCGATTCTTTTCAATATTTCACACCGGCATAGGGATGACTTATTCAACACATAGATCGCGTTGTATCAAAAGCAAATAGAGGAAGCAACTTCGAAGCAAAATAAAAATACGTCGAGCGAGTAGGAATGAATAACATCGCAATGCGATTTCAATGTTTGTATCCGTTGTTTGTTTGGCATACAAGCATGAGATCCAGCACACTCGCAAACACAAGAAAATGACATTAATTCTAAGATACGCTTGAGAAAGCCATACTTTCTACGCTACGATTAGGAAATATGATAACAAAATTTACAAAAGAGTCAATCTATCATACTTTCCAACATTCATCGTTATGAATCCGAGTTATAAAAACTTAATAAGGTATAGGTCCAATTATAAACAAACTTTACCAATTGTAATGTATTAACGACATGATTGTAGCTAATATATTTTTTATGAACAAATATTACCTATCTCAGTAAAATATTTTTAGAACACCCACCAGTTTTTCAAGATCCCATTTATTGAAACAAAAAGTGGAAATGTTGATGAGGGAGTTGAACATATTTATGTATAATGTTTTCCCCAAAAACAACCCACATACCACCGGGTCACCCTCACCATTACATTCAATAAAGAAAATCGAAACACACTAACCCCGCCGCGAAAAATGAATCTGTCTAAACGCAGAAGGGGACAAAAGATTAATTGAAAATCGATATAGGGACATACCTTTGCGAATCTATCAAAATATATTCAGTTTGCTTTCAAACGATAACGTTGGCCCGAATTATACTGTCAGTCTTGATTAATGTCGACTTATGACACTTATTGACTGTACCTACTCAGAAAAGTAAAATTTGCAAATGAAAAAATACTAGTCACCCGCTGAGATCTGCTGAAGTCCATTTGTTGGGAGTGATTTATCATTTTGCAGTTATTCAATGAGAATTAAATTAGGTAACGAGAATACCCGAAGTTTGGAGGCCATATTGAAATAGAAGTATTGGCAGTCAATGTG
The DNA here is from genome assembly GCA_928269145.1 of Agriphila tristella. Taxonomy (NCBI): domain Eukaryota; kingdom Metazoa; phylum Arthropoda; class Insecta; order Lepidoptera; family Crambidae; genus Agriphila; species Agriphila tristella. The sequence goes on along the minus strand of OV743436.1, from coordinate 18,179,362 downwards.
ATTTCTACTAAAATTTGTTGAAGTTTGATAGTTGCAAAACAAAATAACGTAAACTATGCTGAATGGTACGATTGTTGATAGAGACAATTCGAATTTCCACATATGGAACAACGAAAATTGACACTGGAAATGTAAATAACAACAAAAAATACCGTATAAAGGGACAACGTTGGAAACAACAAGGTGACGTATCAATTAGTTCGAATACACTTTTTTTTTTTTAATTCGGAACCATTACGAGGGTTGGTTTATTTGAAAACCATTAGCGGCAGAATGGATACGGTTTGAATCATCGATAAATGAACGGCTGTCTTTCACAAAAACCTGCCACAGGGTCGAATGTGAAACGGATATATTCAATTTACTTTTTTTTTAATATTCACATCAGATTACTTTCTGAATCTGTATCTCTTTCAGCTTAATAATTGACCTGAAAACGTAATTAATTACACATCCAAAAATTGGCAGGGGATTTTTGGCAAAAATTGGATAATTCATTGGGACTTCAGTATTATTCGAGGTGGAAGTGAAAGAGGACCTTAGGAATAATTTATGTAGGTGAGTGTCTTCTTCACATAAAATTAGCCTTTGCCAATCTGTCAGAGACGGCCGGTTGAACTCCTGAACAATTAACGGACGGGTAGAACGAATTTTTAATTAGTTCCATCCGATACAAAACCGCAAAGGAGGTTACAATCAACGGGAGCGCAGCACTAAATCAAAACAAAGTTTCAGTCGGATCCCTTTTACCAACTTTCTAAATAACGGCGAACAATCTTTTTCATTAAAAATCTCCATGAGCCCGATTATTAGGGAAGTAAAACGCCTCCGGTCGACCGGACGGAGTTTGGGAGTAAGATTTCGCGGGGTCAAACTTGGGAATGTTAACAGATAATTACGGCCAAGTTTCAGCTAGCACGAGACATTTAACAGATGCTTTTGGGAACGCGCTAGCGGGCGCGCGATGAATCCTAATGAGCCGTGGACGCGCCCGAATGTGAGCTTTGTTACCCAGACAATAGGCCGTCGTTTACCGCGTCGAAATGAGGAGCTTTTGGTAGGTACCCGTTAACACATTCGGACTCGTGTCTAAGGTTAATTAGATTAGTATCCAACAGTGTTCTGTGATGTTTAAGAAAACAGATTTATGTTGGCGCGATTCACTCGTCAAAAGTACGTTCTTTTTAATATTCGTACATTTTTTACCTTAGTACGCGTATTAAACGTGTCTTTAATATTCGTTACTTTGCAACTTTGAGTACGCACGAATTAACGTTAAATTGTTCATGAGCCAGAGTTAAAATGAAGGGAGATATTTGCTGATTTTTTTCTTTCATTGTGTCGACTTTTTTTATTAACTTTGAAGTTTATCGGCATCTGATACGTGTTGAAATGTATATTAATAAATATTTTAGTATTTTTTTGATGACATAATCAGGTTGCATATAGGTATACAGCAAATCATGCAAACTCCGCGAAAGTTACAATGGGGAATGTCCGAAAAAAATCAAACTGGCTGAGTGTTTTATAGTAAGCTCCCTTAGAAATTAGTTTCAGAATTTTCTGTTGCGTGAAAAAAAAGTCTCTTTGACTTCACAAATTTACGAAAGTATCAGCAGAATGGAGATTATGCCTTTGCCACCACCTGCCACAACCACAACATGGTATTAAAAAAAGTTTAAACACAAATGTCAAATCTTTTTTCTAAATACTTATTGTGGTTGTGGCAGGTGGTGGCAAAGGTATAATCTCCATTCTGCTGTTACTTTCGTACATTTGTGAAGTCGAAGAGACTTTAATTTTTTAGAAATTTTCCACGCAACCGAAATTTCTGAAACTTTTTGCTATTATTAACGGAGCTTATATTTAATTTAAAATTTATTAATATTCAGCCAATTTGATTTTGTTCGGACATACCCCATTCTTTTTGAGTAGTCGTATTTTGTAAATAGTGACGCTCTCAGACCTCAAATTGTTATTGGCGTTTTTATCAATTAGTACCTATCCCCGACAGCAAACAATGTAGTTACAAAATATTTGGTGATACATTGAGGTGCACATGCTGCGAACGCCTTGACTGAGGCTGACAAGCAATTTACATGAGTTGTTACCTCTCGCATCCTTCCGTTACGGCCGGTTGGTACACGGAACCGGATATATGAACCGCAAATGGGTTCATCAAATCCATAATTTAATACACCTGTGAGACAACTGACATTGTTCCGATAACTAAGTGGTAAGTAACTGCTAATGTGATTTTACTTAATAAGGTACATTCCATACTTAAAGTGCCGCCCTCAGACGTTTATACTTAACTAGCTTCCGCCCGCGACTTCGTCCGCGTGAATATTAGAGAAAATCCTTAGGGAACCTTCAACCAGGATCCAACCAGCCGTTTTTACGCGATTAGGCGGGTCCCCACCAAGCGAGCAGCCTCGTGCGAGGCAAGACGTTTGCCGCGTGTGGCGGCCCTCGCACGAGGCTGCTCGCTTGGTGGGGACCCGCCGAATCGCGTAAAAACGGCTGGTTGGATCCTGGTTGAAGGTTCCCTAAGGATTTTCTCTAATATTCACGCGGACGAAGTCGCGGGCGGAAGCTAGTTTATTACAACAGTCAGAATTGGGTCCAGATATATTAGTAGATATCCCGTTCCCGTTTCTTTACACTTTTCCGTTCCCGTTCCCGTTCCCGTACCCGTTCCCGTTCCCGTTCCCGTTCCCATTCCCTGGACATGCACAATGTCCAGGTCCAGGTCCATGATGTGTCATGTCCACCGCGTTGGACTTCAAAATAAATCTCATTTACGCAATCACCATCCCATAAACCGTCAAGAACGACATCCATATCGATTTTTATGTTTACTCACCCCACTTACCCTCTAAGGGGTTGGTTTTGAAATCACAAAATATATATTATTTTTAGACGTGCTCCTACGAATTTTAAAGTTGTAATTTCGATTTTATATTCTTTTTCCATACAAAATTTGAACCCCATTTTTACCCCTTTAGGGGTTAAATCATGTCCACCGTGTTGGACTTCAAAATAAATGTCATTTTTGCAATCGTCATCCCAGAAAACCCCAATAACGACATCTATATCGATTTTTATGTTTACTCACCCCATTTACCCCCTAAGGGGTTGATTTTCAAAATAACAAAATACATATTTGCCTTTTTATTTTTTAGATGTGCTCCTACGAAGTTTAAAGTTGTAATGTCTGTTTTATATTATTTTTCCATACAAAATTTGGACCCCATTTTCACCCCTTTAGGGGTTAAAACATGTCCACCGTGTTGGACTTCAAAATAAATGTCATTTTTGAAATCGCCATCCCACAAAACCCCGATAACGACATCCATATCTGTTTTTAGGTTTTTACCCCTTTTCACCCCCATTTCAGCCCCTTTGGGGTTGAAATCCTAACAAAAATATATACGTTGCGTTAGATTTCCATTCATAATCCTAAATTATAAATTTAGCGATTTTTACTTCGAAAATGAAGGATTTTCTTCAATACACAACTTCATTCCCCTTTTGACCCCTTCGGGGGTAGAATTTTGAAAAACGCTGAGACCCGTATTTATTAATTTTCAATCGTCAGCCTAAACACAATATTTGAAGATTCTAGCTTCAAAACTGAGGGACTTTCATACAAACTTCCATCCCTTATTTCATCCCCTTAGGGATGGAATTTTCAAAAATCCTTCCTTAGTGCCTACACTGTATAAAGTATCTGTGTGCAAAATTTCAAGTCTCTAGGTCCAGCGGTTTGGGCTGTGCGTTGATAAATCAGTCATTCAGTTTACGATTTTATATATTAAGATAAGTTATTAAGAGAAAAGGGTTTTAATAAAATTTTACAAGGAATTTTTAAGACAAATAGTTTAGTATTTTAAGAAGGCATCATTAAATTCCTTTGTAGTCATTCGTAGAAGTAGATAGCAAATTTTCACTGTTAGCAGTTTTGCTATCTACTTCTAGAAATTACTACGAGGAAATGTAACGGTACCTTAATATACTATGGGTCTTAAAAAATCCATGTATTTTTTAATAAACCTTTTAGAATAATTACAATATTAAATAATATTCACCGCGGCGCCACTTACGAGTCCCACGTAGAGATAAATTATTAAGCGTTTAACTAAGTAACTTAAAAAAGATAATAGAATCAATATAAAATAAACACACTTTACTCCACCCACACCGTGGATAACAAAAGCAACTCCAACCCTGGATATAAGAGAAAAACAATATACTAGTTCATTACCTCATGGCCTTTAAGTGATAAGCCGCATCAATATTCATGTTAACTCAATTAACAGGGACCCTTCCACTATCGTTACTATAAGCACCATTAAAAGGTCATCACACACGTTTCCATAATCTGAGCAAAAAGTTAAGGTGTACTCACACATCACGGCATGGCATAGTAACGGCTAATTAATTCTTCGCAGGAACAGGAAGGGCATGGGTCGCGTCATTAGATGCATTATGCAAACGCCACGCATGCGCAATGCATGCTAAACGATGTTATGCAAGACGTAGGTGACGTCATGATATTGGATATGGATAGCGAACAAGGTGCATGAAGATACTTTTTGTAGATTAGTAAAATGACAGCTTGCGCTGCACAAAAATTGTTTATTTTAAGAAGTACTAGCGGCCGCCCGCGATTTCACCCGCGTGGTTCCCGTTCCCGTGGGAATATCGGGATAAAAAGTATTCTATGTTTTAATCCAGGTTATCTACTATCTGTGTACCAAATTTCAACCAAATCCGTTCAGTAGTTTTTGCGTGATTGAGGAACAAACATCTAAACATCCAAACATCCAAACCCACAAACTTTAACATTAATATTAGTAGGATTTATAGAAACGATAAAATATATTTATTTAATATATTTCTTACCAAACTCGCATTCGATTCAATTTACTTCTCAGAATATAGATGCTGTTGATAAATGAAAAATGCGATCGGTTTTCTTTTCCAACTAACAAGTATTAATTTATTTCCCAGCATTATGTTACTGACCACAAGAGTCATAGATAAAATCTCTTGTGACTCATATTTTTTTACCAGCATTAACCAAAACTAAATACTCAGATGAGAACAATCTATCTTCAATTATCATTTATTAAAGTCATAAAGGTTAACGGCCATACCCGGAAAATAAACGAAATATTCAATTGGTTAACTCTAGAGAGCATAAAGAAACATGGCTTGTATAAGCACTCCGCTGCCTGGAAGATCTCACTCGGCGGCTATCCAACTAAATCACCTAAGCTACTCGAAACCGACTGGAAATTATTTTTGGAGAAACTTTTTAAACAGATTGATTAATGTCTGCACGGAATACTGGTGGTCTCATCTAGGTATTGAACGATTGGTAGTCTAAAAACTAACGTAGCTACGCAAAAATACGACCAATCAGTTTTAACATTCGACGTTAGTGTACACGCAAGTGTTTTATTTATTTTGTTTGAGAAAGGAAATGACGTGGCGTATATTATCGTCTTGTCATAACTCGTTGATGAGTTACTCTAAACTAATTTTTTGCTTCTGCAAAAATGAACAAGTTAAATTGCAATCCGGTATAGAAATCTCTTTCAATGAATCTTCGACACCATTCATTCAACCATTCCCCGTAATTATAATCATAATTCAAGCTGGACACTTTTTAATCCTCAATCCCGTTATTCATAGGATCACCACGCCACGGCAGAATGCAATTTACAATAAATTATGTAGATATTAATAAGTAGGGAGGTTAAGGGTTGAATATTATGGGCTAACCGTTCATCGTTCGATAAATTGCGAATGGAGACACTGTAGCCAGATTACGTGCTTCAATATCCGGAGAATAGACGGGGGTCTATTATCGAGTGTGATGGAATAGAAACTGTACGGTGTTAGTCTTGCGAGCACTTCGAAAAAGATCGTGTACTTTATAGATGGAGCACTGACTCGGCATTGTGTGCTGTCCTCCGCATCATTTTAATAATGGTTTAAGCAACATTTTCTTGAGTATAGAAAATATTATTTGAATGAAAGCTAGCTTTCGAGTATATTGAAATCAAATCATTATTATGACATTGTAGTTAACAATGTTACAATAAATTATTAACTACACTGTTAGAAGTAGTAAAACTTAATCTAAGCAAGTTAAATGTTACAAAACTAGTGCTATTAGTAGCAGGAAGCAAATTAGTGCGTGAAAATAATTCAGGTGCATTTCGTGAGCTCGTAAAATTCAGCGATGAGGAAATTGCAGTAATTTAAAAATCTAATGGCAACGGTTAAACGTATGTTTAGTGATATCATTGTTTAAGTGATTCCTGAATGAAAATAACGACTGAAAACTTTTTTTAATGATTAAAAAAAATACAGTATTTATAACAAATGTGAAAGACAAATTATTAGAAAGGAAGATGAATAAAAGCAATTAAGACAACATGATAACAATCATGTAAAGTACCCACGAAAACAATGACTACATAATAATGGATAATGAAGCTATTTATTATTGTTGACAAAAAAGTAATCAATTACAATTATGTCTTAAAAAAGCCAACCAAAAGAAATGTATATTAAATTAGCTTCAAACTAATTCGTTTTATGAAAATTTCTCATGATACTGATGGAAGAAAAACGATCAAACCTTTTCTAAAGTAAATAAGGAGCAGTAGCCGCCAATGTTTGACGACAAACAGAATTACGTTATTGTTTAGAAGGAAAATATTTGCGAATAAGACATCCCGCAGACAAACGAGCTTCATATACTATAATAATTAATGTATCTTATATCTTTAATATTCATTGTCAAGTTTCAACCCTTGAAATAAGAGCCTCTAATTATGATATTGTAAAATATGAAATTGGGAGAGAGGATAATGAAGAAATACCTAATATGGCTATATTATTGATAAGAATTAATTGTTTTGATACTAAAGAAAATATTCAATATGCCAATATTGTAATCTAACCTACGTACTTTTCGCTGTATTAAACGGTTTCTATAAAAGGGAAAATAAAAAGCTAAAAATTTAATCTTCAGATTTTGTATAAGTACGAAATCATTTCTATAGATTTTAAAAGACGTAATATTAAATTGTGACTTAACGACCTTACATTTTCATATCGGTAATTTTCACGGGCGGACTCGAAGGCAACATCACGCGCAAACAGATCGCTCATTCAGTTGTGCGTGACTTCGAGGGTCCTCCACCACTTAATGATATTGCCAACTTTTGATGACTTCGAAGATAATAATTCAAATTTCACGTAGCTCGTTTATCTCAAAATTCTGATTCACTGAACAAATATTAACAGAAGGAATTGGATCAACTGTTTAACATTCATTACTTAGTGTGTATAGATGATTAACGGCTATATTGCCGGGTTGTTTCGGACCCAAATGCAGATTCTAAGATACTGGATAATCTTCAGTTAAAGCCAGATTAGAATAAGGCGTCCTATTAGTATAATTTGTAGGACGATTAGTTGGACCCAAAAATAATGTAAGTGCCGAAAAATTCAAATGTTTCAACTTTTAAAGCTTTGTTTCTTATATAAAGGTTGATGTTAACAATGACATGTTTAGTTAGGTATTAAGAATGAGCAGCTTTGTAAGCAAATAAAAATACATCTTTTTTCATCAAAATGCGCACGATATCTCTTGCGCACAGGCTAGAAAATACGCCAAAAGCCCATAAATAAGAGAGCCTTAACAGTATTATAAAGACCACATCACATAAATTAGTTCACGATAGATAGCCAATAAAACAGCTGAACGCTCTTCTCAGACTGACTTAAAATGACCTATGCGACATTCAAAACAGAACTTTGGAGGGTCTGAATAAAGTTTCGTGTAGTTTGGGTTCTCGCCGCTGATCTGCGGTGTAGGTGCAAATCGAGATACGTCTTGATTGACAGAAGTCACGTTGTACGCAGTATTAGAGGGATCTAAACTTAAACTGTCAGGCTCGTTACTGCGTCGAAAGGATACGAGATAGTAAGGAGATAGTGAACTGGTGCGTCTTTGATCTTTATAACAGCTAATTAATTGGGTAAAGAAGGCTAAACGGGGCGAATCTATGGAGAAGCCTCGACTGTTTGAATAACTTTCAGATATGATTCAAAATAAAACTTTGTCTGTTAAAAGGTTCTTGATTTTATTTGGTAGTAATTAAGAGTTGGTTGATCGATTTCAGACGATTTTCGAACTATCAGCAGAAAAGCTAATTTGAATATGGCTCATCGATTAGACAAGTTGACAGCAGACGTCTGTTAAGTATGCGCGTCGCGTCGCCGGCCTGAGTTAAGAGGCAACTAAATGTCTGAGACGAGTTGTTAATTCGACTGATTAATTGTTTCAACACCTAAAGTATGCATAGTGAATGAAATTGGTTGATTACTGTCACCCATTCCATGGTTGATCAACTTTTCAACATGCGATAAATTAATATGTATCACAGTCATATGCAATATTTGGAATCTAATTTTGTAGATACATTCGGTTCGGTAATATACAAATAACACAGGTTTTAAAAACTTATTAATTTTTCCGCTTAAAATAATTCTAGTATGTAGCTATAAGAGTATGGCCGCCAAAAATTGTACAATAACAATCATGAATTCATAACACACGGTAACATTCGTGAATGGAGGTAACACGTGTGAAAATTAAGCCTAGTGTACATTAGTAAACTATTCCTATAATTACACGGAATAAAATAATAAAATGATTGTTATCACAAGGTAGTTTTTATTTTGGAATCTTAGGTAAGTATATTAAAATATAAACAATTTGTTCTTCGTAAAACACTTTATTCTTACAAAAAGGAAGGCCTTTTGATTTTAGATTCTTTAGTGTATACTACTCTTTAACAACCGATCACGAATGTTACGTAACACATTAGTAACACACGGTATCATTCGTGAATGAAAAAACTCGTGGATATGACCTAAAAATATTATTTATTATGTGACTTTTGAGTTTATGGACGCCGCGTAGTTTGATTTGTCAAAAGAATAGTCTTATCTACACACACGATCTAAAATAATATAGAAAATTTGCATTCTGACCGTGTTATTCTCACTTGAAAATATTAAAAACTCCCGAGACAAAACTACCGACTACCTTTAAGATGACTTTGACAGTAAACAAAACGGCGTTTTTTTCCTAAACGTTTGGCCAACCTGGAGCTGGGTGTTGCCATGACTAAGAAATATTATCACAGACGGGGAATCTAGCTAGTTCCGTTGTTAATCGTGGTAACTTACGTGAAGTAACAATCGGGAGAAAAAGTAAGACACAGTTTCAAATTAGTTTTACGTATTGTTTTTTTGGGTTATATTATTAAAAGAATACATTTAAACTTAGCAAATTAACATAATAATTCAAAAGTGCTAACGTTTCAACGGATCACAAAAAAATTGTGCAATAATGGGACGTCATAAGTATGAGATGTCTTAGTGGGACACACAAAATTTGTATGGGAACCAAAATTAACTCTTTATCAAAAAACAAATTGCACTCGTAATAGGCAACCAAAACTAATTTAAATTATTCGCATGAATAAAAATTATACTGCGGAACAGAAAAAAACACAAGATAAACTTTTACAATATAAAATATGGAATCTATAATATTCAATATGTGATGGACACATAGTTTTTCCCAAATGTACAATTTTTGGCGGCCATACTCATAAATCGTTTTATAAGTCCATGAGTAAGCTAAAAATTTTTTTTTTATAATTTATAATCTGTATCTTAATTGAAACTTCTTACAAAGCTTTATGATGAGCTCGGTGGCGCAGTGGTTTAGCGCCTGGCCCAGCGATTACGGAAGTTAAGCAACGTTTGCAAGGGTCGGTCATGGGATGGGTGACCAAAAATTTATTATCTCGAGCTCCTCCGTGCTTCGGAAGGCACGTTAAGCCGTTGGTCCCGGCTGCATTTGCAGTCGTTAGCACCCACCAATCCGCACTGGGCCCGCGTGGTGGGTTATGACCCATCCTCCTTACCACCCATAAGGCCTGTACCCCAGCAGTGGGGATATCAAAAAAGGCAGATAGACAAAGCTTTACGCTACAATTTTTTCGAATTTTAGAAACATAAAGCTCAAGTTTTCATTATGACCCTGTCGACCCTCTTGGCTGCACTTATGACACAAAACTCATAGAATGACGATACGAATTACCCTTCCTATTCTGTAGATGTAGAGACACCGTTCGTATTCTGTAGATTTAGCCCGCTGAGATTTTTTCTCATACCAAACATTTGTCTGGGCGGGCAAAGATTTTCATCAACCCAAAAGGTGGTGCCTGCCTATTTCAGTTAGCACCTTTTTCAGGCAATGAAATGAAAAAATATGGGTTAAAGAGGTAGGAACTTCGCTGGACTGGACTGAGTACGCTGAGCCACAAAAAGATTATGTAGAGATATAAAATAAAATATGCCGAAAAATGTGTTTCGCTTTCCAAAGTCGTTGACTTATTTATCAAACCACCCTCGTATTTATATAGCTGCATTAGTCTATAAAACCATGAAGGCATATACACTGTATACAACACAGTGCGGATCAATATACATAGTGGTAGGTAGATATTACCTACAGCATACAGCGTGGCAGTAAAAACAACTGCACTCCGATTTATTACTTAAAGTTATTTTCCATTGTGCTCGTTTGTAATGAAATAGTTCGTGGACTATCTCCACTATTCATATTCTGCTGGATACATGGCATTCGCTACATTAAAAGTTAATGAACCAAGTTTTGAATATTGATGTTGACAGATTGACAGGGTTCGTATTTTTACCCGACTGCACGAGGGTTATGTTTTTTATCCAAATATTTTTTTTGTATAATCCTTACTAATATTATAAATGCGAAAGTCCGTTTGTTTGTTTGTTTGTTACGCCTTCACGTCTTAACTACAGAACCGATCATCATGAAATTTTGCATACACGTTGTCAGCGGTACAGAGAAAGACATAGGCATGTCGCATCTTCCCGAAAAAAAGTATTATTCCCGAGGGATATCAAAAAACATTTCCACGCAGACGAAGTCGCGGGCGGCCGCTAGTTGTCAAATAATTGTAAAATAATAAAATAGAAATATCTCCTTCTCTCACAACATTATTAGACATACATACCCCGGTAACCATTACAGAGTCCACTTAACAATAATTAAACAATTTTCAATTAATGGCATTTAGTCAAATGGAAAGCTTACACAAATTAATTAAGTAAATCGTTTACGCGTGAAATTTAATAGGTAATTACCGTATTCGGTATTAACTGTGCTATGTCCGCGGGGTCGGTAGTACCCGATCATATTACCTAACCAAACAGTTGGCGACCACAGATAAGTAAGTTGCAAGCACGCGAAACCCTTCCACAAAGAACAGGGCGGGCAGAGATGACAAACTGTTGGTAAAATTTTAATCTTCGTTGATACGTACCTACATACGATACAAAGCTAAGTTAAACGATATTGAGTGAAGAATATAAATTAATATTGATCATTATTGAAAAACAAAGTAGGTAGTCAGGTTTCTGTAAGATCTGCAACTCAATAGTTACAATTGCGAGACAAAAACGTTGTATTTCTATTTAGGTTATTTGATTTTATAACTATCAAGTAACTTACAACGGGTTCCATTTCGTGTCAGTGAAACCATTCATTTTGTACACTGATGGGGTACTTACATAATCGCAAACCAAATTTCAATGAGGTGCCGATTTTAAGTTACAGACAAAAAATAACATTAACATTTATTTTATTATATTAGATAGAAAAATCAGTGATGTAAAATATTTTCAGGTAAAAGGTAACCGAAGTTTCAAAGACTTGTCCCCTCTACATTCGTAGTCTGTGGCACGTGGATTTAACTTCCACTGTACCCATAGCTTACACATGTACTTTGAGCTTATCACCTTGCACATGCTCGATCTTCGCACCAATTCACAAGACCGTACAATGTAAAGGGAAACTTAAGTGCTAAGTTTGAAAATACTGGGTCATTTTGTATTCACCATTCAAATTTTGAGGATGTGTTCAGTCCATAAAACTAAACAACTTTCTCTAAGGAACACATGGTCAAATATGTAAAATAAAAATAGACTATCACAAATCAAAGAGATCACGTGACCAATTTAGTATGGGATTTGAAAATGTATGGAATAACTATTTATTTCTCCTTTTCAATTTTTGAAGCCGATTAAAAATGGCAAATGTTGTTAAATTTAATTTAAATCCAGGTAACAGTATCGGCAATACACCTTTCTCATTATCCACTGACATCACAAGGAAGGCCTGTACCCCAGCAGTGGGACAGTAAAAATACATGATGATGAACAATATAGGTAATGTTACTTAGAAATAAGTAAATGTTTCACATAATATCCTGCCTTTTTAGATCCACCATGATGGGTATGTCGGTAAATGGAAAATATAAATTATTGCTTAACCCGGCGGTAGCGATGTATATAAAATTGAAATCAACCTCTTGTTTAATGGAAATATTTATTATTCAATCTGCTTCGGCTTTACGCGTAAATTAAGCTGTCTTAGACTTAGCCACTAATCCCTTTATTTCATTTATGAAATATTCATTTATGTGGCTTTATATTTTGAGATGGCAAAATCATTGGCTTGATTCAGATTACAATATTTTTGAGACTTAGTAATAAAATTGACATGGCTATTGTTTTCATTATTGAAAGTGGGAATACTTGATCCTACTCCTGGAATAAAATTTGGCACACAGAAAGTTTATAGCCTGGATTAAAACATAGGATACTTTAATCCTGGTCAAAAGTTCCCTAGGGCCCACGAGGACGAAGTCGCGGGCGGCAGCTAGAACGAAAATAATGTCTTCATGGATATATTTTTTGTTTCAGTTAAGTTATTTCATTTCTTTACCGTACCTCACATTAATAGACATAATTCTACTTAAACACTTTACATTATGAAAATGCAATCATCATTACAGAAATGATGGAACAAAATAAAACATTAATGGCATCTAAACAAAGGCACGGTACAAAAAATCAATATTTTTTATGTTTTCTGTAGTATCTGGGTGTTTTATCATGTCCCCGCTTTCAGTACAAAAGTGATAACACGCTACCGATCTGAGATAACGGACGACCCTACTAAAAAGCTAATGTGTATCAATAATAACTTTGCTTGTCAAATTACAACCTGTCAGGCACCATGGAAGAAAAACAAAAAACTATCTAATATCCGAGACATAAGGTTGAAATCTCCCAAAACTATGTCCAATTAACGTGTTAATTTTTAAAACCCTTCCGTAGAGTGTCTAATTGAAGAGGAAATATATACTATTGAAAAAAATATCAAACAAAAGCTTTGTGGTTATTTCGGAAATCGGTGTGTGTTCCATAAACTTTGGAGTGTATGAATACAATTAACTTAATTCACTTTTGATTACTGGTTCATACCCACCAATATGTGGCTATTAGAAATTAATTACATTCAATGATTCGAATTTATTTATTTTTTTATTACTCATGAGTAAAACAATGTTTTGTTTCGCCTTTTCAGTCACAAGCATTTCATTCACATGTTAAAATTGGTTCCATAAAAAGACAAGTTTTTTTTTTAAGTAGGGTGACACATTTTGTTGTATAGTTTTTGAAATTAAATATCATGAATAGTAGCTAGTTTGAAACAGATTTATTGTAGACATAGCATTGAAGACAAAAGTCGTATAAATTACTGTGAAAATAACACCCTAAGTAACAGAATAAAATACCTAAGGTTTAAAAATACACCCTGTACCTATATTTTGATACCCCATAACTCTGAGGTTATATTTTAAAGGTAAAAACAATAATTAAACTTCTAGTCCAAAAATGCATGGTTTTCCAGATATCATCAATCTTAATTAAATTACTTCAAAAATTATTACTTACCCATGACGATTCCTTGTTTTTGCATACTTATTTTAATGAACTATTTTGTGTAAAACATTAAGATGAAAATAAAAATTAATGGTATTCGATTATATTTCATGGTCTCCTTAATACCCTACAGTTATGGGATACAAAAAAAACAAGTTGTATAATAGTGAAAAGAGAAATGCATCGAAAATAACAAACAACAGTTAAAACTATGGCACGCGCGTCGATAAAAATCATTAAAAAGTCCACCGATTCCGATATATGTATCGGATAAAGTAATCGACACCAGCCACGATTAATGCCCACACCGCACCACTTTCATTACACTTTACGATATATCGAATGGAATCGATTCCCCATGTTAGGTTTGTATGCCGAATGCTAGTACGGAAATAGCTTACTACAGTTATAAACATCGCCCGGTTATATTTAACCTGCATTTTTAAATAATTATGTATAGTTAACTGCAAGTCGGTCGACAAAGGCCGGTGAAGAAGTAAAAGATTTCCTAAGGGGATTACAGGAACGGTTGCTTTTGCTTGTAAGATAAACGATAACAGCATAATTAAAAAAGAATATAATAATAAAGTAACTTTAACATACAAAACGTGTTAAAAAACTGTTTGCGATACCTATTATAGAGGATGATATGCTGTACTTAATCATTAAATTATGTAGGTAAGGTTAATATGAGAATAAGAAAGGAAAAGTATATAATATCAGCCCCCTAGTATGACCGCTTAAACACGCGAATAAAAAAATCTGCTGTTTCATACATTTCGATGGAGTAGGACTGTACTTTTGTATGGAACAGTTGATTTTTTTTCGTGATTTCGAGGTTGGTCCCGTTATAAAATTTGTTCAGTTTGATGGTCTGATCAACCCCACGAGAGGTTTTGTATTAACTAAAAATAACCTTGTATAAGGTCCTTCTTAAATAGTGCACTTAATTTTAAGGGGTCAATGTACTCATGCATACAAACAACTTTTACTATGGTATCAACATTGAAAGCGCGAAAAAAAATCAGCTGTTCCATAGAAAATTTTAAATCGAATAGATCAAAATGTATGGAAAAGCTGTTTTTTTTTCGATTTCAATGTTGGTACCATAGTAAAAGTTGTTTGGATGCATGAGTACATTGACTCCTTAAAATTTTGTGCATTATTTAAGAAGGACCTTATTTATTGCGTGATATAGCGTTTTATCGACACTCAACTGTCAAAACGCTTTGTATTTTGACAGTTTAACGTTTGAAATTGCTAATATCATATCGCGTTTCAGTGGTCATGCTAGGGGTGTTAATCTTTGAAAAAGCTCTAAACGTTGAAAGCGTTTTATTATAAACACGAGCCTAAGACATTTGAGGATTGAATATAATAATATTGCCTTTGGTTTCGTTGACCAAACCCTACTAAGACCACCCATATTATACTGAAACTTTGTCCATCCCTATTCTTTACGTAACTAATAAATATTTATTAAGGCGTAGTACTTTTTTCTCTGAGCCATTACCATCAACCTTTACGAGATTTCACTCGATAAAAATCGAATACGTATTTATATCAACACTGCTGGAAGCGAGTAGGGCTCAAATCGATGTCTATTCGAGCAGGTCAGCTGGAAGAGGCGCTGCATAAAAATCACTATTTTGTAAAGGGCAATCAAGGGTTATGTGGCACTTTTAAGAAACAGCAAAGAATTCGGAATTAGCACTTTGCTTTGAAACATATATTCAATAGTTTGCAGCGTCGGGATTAGACTGTTGCTATTGCACGTTATATTTTGATTTAAAAGTTTATTTTGCTGTTGAAATTAGTTTAATAATGTGTCACGGTCAATGAAGGATAATTTGTATTATGTATCACTTATGGCAGAATTTTATTATTGAAACGAGCTTATGATAAATTCTTAAAAGTGAAGAAGTGTTTAATTTCCTTTGCTCTATAAGCTCTGCGGAACAGAATTTGATCTGTTGAAAATTTTCCCTTATAAGTTTATCATCAATAAGTAGTTTAATAAATAGTGTCTCGGGCAACGAAGGATAATTTGGATTATGTATCACTTATGGCATATAGATGTAAATGTTATTATTGAAACGAGCTTCTCATAAAAAAATAAATTCTTAAAAGTGAAGAAGTGTTTAATTTCCTATGTTAAGATCTGCGGAACAGAATTTGATCTATTGCACATTTTTCCTTATAAGATTACCATCAATAAGTAACTCAAAAAAGTAAAGCGTATAGAATTTCAAAGTTCCCCACGCGGTCGGTTTGTTGTCAATAAATCTATTCCCGCCGTAACATACTCTAAAGTTAACAGATAAAAACTTAGTTCGGTGGCGTGGCTTCGATTACGTAAGAGAAACTTCCCCTATTACCCCCTACTTAAGGGTACAAATTTAGGCACCCCTATTTAAACAGAACACCTACGTGTGTAATTTACGCGAGTGTGGTTTGTGCTCCACTAGGGTCGGCCACTATCTAACCAAAAACACAACTTTTTGCCCATATCCGACTGTTTTTCCTCAAATACTCGTAAGGTCACTTAATGACAAAAACTATTTTTGATAAAATTAATATTCAATACCTGGGCGACCGAGCTTTGCTCGGTATGGTGGTGTTTAGGTGATAATCTACATTGTTATCTCAAACATTAACTACATTTTTTTAAACTTATCTAAAAACAATAAAAAATAATATACCTTTAAACTTGAACATATAAAAAAATTAAAGTAAGCGTTTTTCCAAACATAAGACTAATCTAGATCGATTGTTTAACCCCGAAAAATCGTCAGAGCCGTTTCCGAGATCACAGAAATAAATTTATAAACATACTTACAAGAATTGTTTTGTCTCGTTTAAATAAAGGTATAAGATTCTTTCTATATCGTTTCACAATTTTTGCTCGTAAAAAAAAAATTATAATCTATAAAAACGCTTAAAAGCTAATGCAATCTTAGCGATATAAAATCTGGAATTATAGTCAAACTAGCGGCCGCCCGCGACTTCGTCTGCGTGGAAAGATTTTTTGCTATCCCTCGGGATATATAATTTTTTTGGGGATGAAAGGTACCCTACGTCCTTCTCTATACCGCTGACAAGGTGTATGCAAAATTTCATGATGATCGGTTCAGTAGTTAGGACGTGAAGGGGTAACAAACAAACAAATAAACGAACGGACTTTCGCATTTATAATATTAAGTAAGGATTAGAACTTATAGTACCTAACTCGAATATAAACTATGGACCTAAGTCAAAAACTAATTATTTTAATAGAAGTGTTTTATTTTGATATTTTTTAATATTGTTAGTAATTGTTTGAAATAATACGCATTGTATAAAAAGTTATAAACTTCATCAAACGTGATTGCGATCAAGACTACGAATAAACTTTCAACGAAGCAACAAATTTTCGATGATATGATGATATGATATTGTGACGCGCGTTATCGCAAATCGCTGAAAAAATTTGTAACAGACGAGTAACTTGAATTGAATTCAAAATTCCCTGGCAGCCCTACCCAAGTGTGGTTTGCGCCTAGCACATGAGTAGGCACACAGATGGAATAAATCTCGGACGGGATCAGAACGATTTACAAGACTGGTGATTTGTTTAAGAATTCCAGGGGGAGGCTCGTGTTTGATTAGACCTGGGAGTGGGCCTGATGTTTTTTGCGTTTCTAATTTTCGTAAGTAAAACATTGGATGCGAGCTGTCCGAGTGAGGGATTGTTTCGGCGAATGTAATCGCACCTGGCTTTATAATCAAGATTCTATTTTGAATCACTTTGAGACAAAGAAAAACAGTGGAGCGTGAATTGATTTGACAGCGCACATTTTATAAGCTTTATTTACACTTAAGGTTGAAACTGCACAAAGTAGATAAATGTAAAAAACATAAGCTTTATACTCGAAGCTTTCTATCGAATACTCGTGATCATTGTCTGCAGTGTAGCAATATCAATCGTAAATTTAGTCGAGTCGTGACTTTTGTCTACAAACTACAACCGTAACTCGTCTCACCGATATGCGATATCGAGATCTATCATTTGAAAATTTGATATCGTAAAATATTATCATCTATTGTTCTTTGTCAGTGATACTAAACCATTTAAACATTATTATTTTTTCGATAGTATTTGCTCATAAAATTTGTCTACATTACGTTTTATAAGTATTTCTCAAAAACAAAATAGAGGCCACTAAAGGAGCAAACTTCTATGAAAAGTATTTTTATGATAAATTGAATCTAATTTTATTTAAATTTGATAAGTATTATTTGGAAGCTGTAATATTCAACTTACAGACTTTATTGTCGAATTTACTGTATGATTTCTCCTTTCCGACGAGTGTCAGTATTAGAAATGAAAAATGTTAGTTTTTGCGTATTTTTATATGGAATTACAATTTCTTTTTATTCTAACTGACACGGCGATTTTACAGTCTGAAAGTTGACTATTACAGCTTTCGAACAACATCAAATTCAAATAAAATCGAATTGAATTTATCATAAGAACCTTTCAGAAGTTAGCTCTTTTATAAAAAAAACCATATAGTGGCACTTATTTTCGTTTAGACCAGTATAATAAATACTACTGGCAACATTGTTGCCACAAAATCTAAAATAAAACTACCGTTCTGCCTCGAGTACGGCAAGTTCAGTACAATGTCATTATTTAAGCCGATCATGACCAAGAGCATTTGAGACAAATTCAAAGTCTCAAACTCAAGTTTGTCGTCATGTTTCGATACTAAAAATCTACCAAGAGCGAGTCGGTTTTGCATTGAACATTCAAGTTAGTTTTTAATGTCACTATTTTTGAAATGCTATACGAGAGAAATTGACAGCTTTCAAGTTAATATAGGATAACATTAATATGTAGTTGTTGTTTTTTTTCAGACTTTGGAAACTTCCCTATTGCTCTTGATTTCTAGAGGACAATTGACAACATTTCAAAAATTTTGTCCTGTGTTATTTGTTTTGACACGTGATCTTTTCTTTTTTAATCTTATAGGTTATTTAAATGGAGCGAGTTGGCAGACAACTTGGCAGTCGACTTTAGTCAATTAGCACTTTTTAACAACAATCGCTTGTAAAATAAAACGATTCGTGTAAGCACCCCCTAAAAAATAGTAAATGCAGTTAGACAGAATTCTGGCAGACCAAGGAATATGAATATAAGATTCTTGTGGCAGACAAACCTTGGCCCACATGAATTAAAAGTACAGTTTGACGTCAACCTGGACAGGTTATAGACATCTTATCTATGGACACCAATAAAGTTTGTTTGTTTATATGTTTAGCTTGAGTTTGTTTTCTTTTATTTTTGCAACTTTTATCTGATTTTGAACAATAGTGTAGACAAAGATATTCGTAAATTTGATTCCATAATCTCATGTGTAGTTCCTGCTTGCAAAAATAATGTGATGAAATGCCCAAACAAACACTTTTTTAAGTGCCAAAGTCTACATGCCAAAGCTTACAGTCTTATGTTTCTTTAAAGTTTTATGGAAATTGAAATAAAGGCATGCATACAAAATATGAAAAGAAATATGATTTGATATCATATTTCGAATGAAGTTAAAATTAAATATCACTATTTTTGAAATGCTTTTATCTGATTTTGAACAATAGTGTAGACAAATATATTCGTAAATTTGATTCCATAATCTCATGTGTAGTTCCTGCTTGCAAAAATAATGTGATGAAATGCCCAAACAAACACTTTTTTAAGTGCCAAAGTCTACATGCCAAAGCTTACAGTCTTATGTTTCTTTAAAGTTTTATGGAAATTGAAATAAAGGCATGCATACAAAATATGAAAAGAAATATGATTTGATATCATATTTCGAATGAAGTTAAAATTAAATATCACTATTTTTGAAATGCTATACGAGAGAAATTGGTAAATAGGTAATTCAACTTAAAACGTTAAAAACAACACGAGCAAATGGGAAAAATATGTTGCCTCCTGTCAAAAGTCAACATTTTTTTCCCATTTGCTCGTTTTGTTGATGATTTTTTTATGGTTTTTTCCATAGAGAAAATCACATTACTTTTATCCGCAAAGGAATGTCATTTATTATTCCGTCCTCTCGATAATACGGGGTTTTTTCCACATAAATAATTGACATGTCAATATGTGGCTCTACATTCTTAAAAGTATAGTAGGTACTCGTAATATAGTCAAATTGTTAATTGAACATCAGCATCAGCAGATACGTTTTCGAAGGTAGTCACTTAAATTCCTATATACACCAAACAATTGAACTAGGTATGAAGAAGTTTTTGATAATGACAGAACAGCAGATCCCCTACCTACTGTTTCCTCAGTATTCGGTATGGAACTCTAAAAACTGTCGCCCTCAAACAAGAGCGGTAAGTCGCCGCAACACTGTCATCATTTAAGCCGCACATTAGTGAAACTTGCCCCGTTTGAACCCGCACCTGCTCTCTACACACTCGATGTTTCACTATACAAATATACCGTGAAATATCCCCTTAAGTTTTGGACTCGTGCGGTATTTATTCGTTTGTTGAAGCAAATGTACAGCTTTGGCAGTGTGTTGCCAATACTTTTAAGGGGCCGTACAACGCCAAATAGACATTTTTGAACACAGATTTCACACAGTATTACTTGATTTATAGGTCCCAAGAAATAATGTAGAAAGTAGATTATTATAGTACTCAGTTTCGTATTTGACAGAAATATGAAAGCTAAAACTTTTCTCGATATAATAAAATCGTAAAGTGACCTCCAATTTTGTAGTTCTTCAATGAAGTGACAACCAATAATAAACCTATAATCTTGAAACTATAATAAAAAGAAACTTCAACTAGCTCTCTAGTTTTGTGATTGAAAGTTTTCCAAAACAAGAATTAGTTATTGATAAAAGCCTATCTTTACAATAATTTCGATAATTTTTACTTTGAAAATTGCTTCCAACGTTGTACGGCCTCTTAAAAGATGGAATTAAGTGAACAATATATTTTAATAAAATTAACAGTGTTTTTAACTATACAACTACACTGTGAAATATCCCTTTAGGTTTTATTTGTTTGGATGTTGAAGCAAATGTATTGTTTGGCAGTTTGTCCCTGTTACACCTACGTTTGAAAGTTAGGTGGTCAACTAGTCAAAGTAGATAAATAACAGGAGCATTTCATAGTTTTAAAGCTTTGTAAATAAAAATATATTATGCACAACAAGACAAGCACTAAACCTAGAGCAGAACTATAAACTCAATATTGTTCTTTTAACAAACAAGAGACATAAAACGTTTTAACAATTTCTATTGGAACGCACTTTAAAAGTGTTCCATTATTTTCTGAAGTTATAGGTCATACTGACAATATTTTTTTAAAATTAGCTAACAGCATTTTGGGGAACATAACTTTTCACTCTGCCACACCTGAGAACTGTGGGTTTATAATGATAAAAGTTTTCAAGTGTCGACTTTATATGAGTGGCTACAAGGTGCATAATGGCTCGTGCATGATATAAGTGAAATAATCTATAATTTGGAAGTTGTACCCGTTGGGAACAAATTCACAACTGAAGTAGATATAACTTGCTAAGAGAATTTCTGATGTAGGAGTGAAGGTAGATTAATGGACCTCCTGGATTAAGCAGTTGAGTCAGGGACAATGTGATTAAACATATAATTTGATTTCACGTACTTTTAGTCACGTATAAATTTTAGGTGTGAAATGCTAATAATTTGAGTAATATAATCAAACGCTCTTGAGTTTATGACGTGTGTAAGACAGTTATTACACTAGCTAGATAATGCTTTACTTATGTACTTATTCATACTAAGAAAAATGACTTTATTTCTTTTCATTTTCTTTGAAATGTTAACTAGCGAAGAAAATTTTACGTTGAAAAATACAAGTTTATGAAATGAGTTTCGAACTCGTTGCATCTTTAGGTGTTACAAAGCTGCTTTGGAAAAAAAGACGTTGCGGTAGCGCATCTGGAAATTGGCTTGACGAAAGAAATTAGAAAAAAATGTTCCGACTTAATTGTACCGAACTAATAAATCACAGTAAATTATGAACGAATGAAAAAAAGGATGGTAGTAGCAAACTACATAAACAATGGTAAAATAAAACCAAACAAAAATAATTCTGCTACTTACGCAGTCGAAAATGAATGATATCTACGTGAACTTTCTCTAACAACACCCACGTACCTGCAACCAAAAACAATGATAATTAGAAATAAAGCTAAACTGAAATCGTATTTAAATATAATATACAAATGGAAAATATTGATTTGTAAACCACGTAAATTACCGGCGCTTTTGGAAATCGAGTCGACACTGTGTTTAATTTTACAACTGTCACGCGATGTCATTAGAGCTTAATATCCTATGTCGCTTTTGACATTCTAGTGCGTAACGTAAAACCTAGTGAAAGAGTAACTAAAATAAACAGAGCTTTTCGGACCGCTGAAAATTAGCTGTGCGGTTACCGCATTAGTCAGTAGTGCAAAGAGCGTTGCCAACCGAATATAATTAAAGTTATTCGGAAATCGAAACAACATTCCAAATTCAAACGGGTACATTCGAAAACAAACCTCGCTGTGGAACCACTAGCACGCCGGTTAATCGCCAGCCACCTAGTGGGTAATCCTTTCGAGTGGTGTGCATATAACGACTGCATACCGAGCTCCGACCGTGGTTCGGCAGAGAGAAATTGCGGCACTCGGCGGTTCAAAGCGATGACGGATCCGTATCACTGCATGACGTGCATGAGTAGGTACCTATATACGAATGATGTTGCGCACCTTATTGTTGGAACGAATGCTATACGAGCCCTGTTTTGCTTTTTAATCTGTTGGCAACTGATGAAACTGTGCTTGCATTGCAAAGGTTTCTGCATTTGCGTTATAAAATGTTACGTACATTTACAATTGAATAGTGTTTGGTTCGTTAGAATTTTCTGTTGTTAAATAACGATTTAGTTTTTTAAGTGTAAAATATCTAAAATCTGAAATAATGCCTTTATTTAGAAATATGGTCATTTATTTTAAATACGGTTACTAACAAAATATTTTAAAGTTTTAGAGATAATAACGATTATAGTACTCTAAGTAGAGATACGAGTGTACTTGTTTTTACGACCTCCGAACAAAAACGATCTCAATAAATTTCTAAACAAGAAGAATAGGAAATAAACGCAGCATCAGCCAGATGAACTGAATGGGAGGCAGAGCTGCGCCGGCGCAGCGTGCATTGCCCTCAGTGCCCCCCACCCCGCGAGCAAACGCGACTGACTGCATTCCGCCGCGCTTCCTGGCCAAGGCAAGTGCAGCATAGCGCTGCAAGTACCCCCCCTTCCCTCTCACCCCTCTCTGTACGCCGCGACCCCTTTCCCGCCTAGGCAACAGAACAAAGAATCATTGTATTCAATGCCAAAGCCCGCCAAGGATTTTGATTCTCTTTTCAAAATTTATAAACACACCTATACACTGACATTGATTTGGAGAGCACTTGACGGATCGACGTTCCATTTTGGAGTCCCAAAAAAAAACTAAAACGTCTACAAGCCAAAGCACTTGACAATGTAATAAAATATTTTTAGAAACGAATAGATAGGTCCGAGGAAGGTCATCTGCTACAAAAACAAAACCTAGATAAAGCAAATGTTTGATACTCTTTGATGTATTTCGGTCCTTAGCCCCTTTTAAAATGATCATAAAAATCTAATATTATGAGGCAAAATAAAGGGCACTTCCCCGCCCGATCTCCCAGAGTAAGCCCTTTGTAATCTAATGCATTAAGATTATTAGGTTGTTCTAACATCGTCTTATTTCTTTAAAACGGTACCGACCCTTTATTCACTCAATGGTACAATGAAATTACGTTTCTTTTAATCCGCGTACAGCATTGGTATCTCGATATTTGATAGCTTGGAATGAAAGGAGTTTTTTGTTGTATCAAACATAAATCATTTCACTAGACTCGTATTGATAAATGAAATAAATGAAAAAAAGCTTACATCGACAAGCAGATATGTACAGTCTGAAAACTTAACAAATTGACGTAGCCGATTTTACAGCAGTCGAAAGAATATAATAATAATAATAAAATGTTTTTATTCGTCACTTCACAAACTTAATACATGGATGGATGTGTACATAGATCAAAGCATTTATAACCTAAATTTGTGAAGGACTGGTGCCCGAAATAGGTTTCGCAGAAACCTGTACCACAGGTCACCAGCCTCCTCCCGCAGAAAGGATTACAAAAGCTAGATAACACTGAGCAAGCTGATGAGCTATGAAATCAATAACTTTAAATAGAAAAAAGAAAAACAAAAAAAGGTTTAACTAAGGTAATGATAATTATAAATTAATTAATCTCTAGTAGCAACTAGATAAGTTATAGAGAACCAAGTATGAGTATGAGTGATATTAAAACTGTGAATGTTGGTGTGATTGTGTTAGAGTTGTGTGTGTATTATGATTGTGTGTTTGAGTGACTGAGTGTTAGTTTAAGTGGGAGGTGTGTGTATGTTAATAAGGGAGAAACGCAAGTAGTGAGCGAACGTAAAGGACGAAGTGGACAATCCATAGTGGGTAAGCACCGAGACTGGGACATCAGACAAAAACAAAAAAAAAAAACAAAAAAAAAAACATGGGATGAAAATATAAAAAATAAATAAATATAAAAATTTTAAATAAAATAAAAATAAAAAACACCTAATAGCGAGCAAACAGTTTCCTGTTTACGAGAGGGGTAATAGTAAACACTCAGTGGCCTCATAATCCAGTGTCTTCAGGTGTTGTTTTAAGGAGCTTTTACAGCTGACTGTAAGTAGTGGGTATGAGATATAAGAATATATATGGGATATAAGAATGAGAATGGCGAGCGATCAGTTAAAATAAAAATTTGAAAACCGGACAGTTAATAGATACCAATCAGCTCTCAGACATACATTGCACGTAACTCACACACAAGATATAACTCTACCTGTAGATGGAAAGCCAAGCAAAAAGTATGGAATAAGCTCGTAATAGTCCGCTGCTGAAAGCGTTTTCCACGAGGCTTTTAAGCGCTTATCTTGGAAATGATAGCCGTGGCCGGACGTTGAAAGGCTGTGACGACAATTTGCCTACATTAGGACATGCCCCGTTTTGCCATCGGCGTTGCCGGAGATTTTTCAACTCGTGAGCTGTTTTTAGAGTAACACAGATCGCAAGCGATTTTTATCTGACGTCCGAAAAGGAGTTTTCATTTTCAGGCTACGTTTGGGTGCAACCTGTCAATGTTTTTCATTAAAGACCTAATGAAAAACATGGACCGATGAATGTTTTTTCCCCTTTTATTGCTGGTCGTATTGATTCACAGAGCAGTCAACTATGAACGCAAAGAAAATTCAGTTACAAACTGGGATTGTACTTTATCAGTCCAAACTATATTAAATGTTTATTATAGAAGGATTGGCGCTCGTTTCACCACTTTTACGTTGAAACAATGGGTGGGTTTTATAGTTGTAGATGTTAAACAGATAAATACGAACATTTATCAATTAAAATAAAAACGGTTGTTTACAGAAATAAGTAAATAGAAAAGCAAATACGTATGTAGAAAAAAAAGTGTGATAACTAGTGAAACTTAAAGATGAATAAACTATTTTTAAGACTTCTAATGTTGCATAGATTTTGGTTAGTTCCATTAAACTTGGCTGAAATGAAAAGATTGTCATTAAATTTATAGTAGCAAAGATTAAATACAACATTAAAAAGATATCACACCATTAGTTCTAGATCTTGTACAAATACTGCTACCGCAATCCTAATACAACGCAGAAACTTTAAGAAGAAGGGTCATCATTAAATAAGAAAATTCCAACTTTGTTTCAATTTACGCGACTAAAGAAACTAGATATTAGTTTCTCGTCGTGTATCAGGTAACTCCGCATATTTATTGCGATTTGTGCAGCGGAAACTTTTAATTGAACAAGTATTCTTTTAACGACTTGCAAACTTGGTGCATTGCAATTTGGTTCGGATTGCGTCGATATCTCTCCATTGAAGATTATTCGATATGCTCTGACGGCAATATTCGATTTGAGCAGTTGTAGTGTATCAAATCTGTAGCACGATGTTGCAGTATTTCATGTTTTTGCGCACTTAAACACTGATTGCGAGTCAAGTGAGTTATGTAAGAGAAATATATAAAACTGACACGGTGGTATTAGCAATTTCGTTACTGATATTTATTTCAAATAAGAAAAATACAACGAATACTTCAGTTTGGACATAAATAATGATTGTACAACAAATGAAGAATAAAAAATAAACACTTTGAGTATTGGACCCGTTCCTTAACCAATGAATGAAAACATCATCTTAAACAATTTTAAACGACTATACTACGGTTTATAGTACAAGACCATCAAAATACCCACATATTTATAACAAAACACAAACGTTTATATTTTAAAATATAAACGTGCAAAATGTAGAGTCAATGTAGTTATCTCGGTAGATCGAATAAGCATTAGCTTTGCTAAGCGATCCATACTTTTATCTTACTTGTGAAGTTTCTAAAGAGTTTAGAAATCACAGAAGTACGGGATCCATGAGCGTCTGCTTGTTTTCCTCGTCTATTTCTGAACTAGCATTGAACCTTGAGTTATGGCTCTGGAGAGAAGGTTAGTAACAAAACTACCGCCGCTAGATACGAAAAATTAAGGTGAAAATATTGGTCCAAACCAATATATTATGTTTCGACAGCGATTTATATAAAATTGCTGAAATTTCGAACTCTGCCGAGATACAAAACTCTTTCGTGTTGTCTTTTTATGGACCACTGTAGGTGTGGAATCGTCGGACACAAAGAAAATGCACTCGGAAAGCCGTGAACGTTTGTAGGTGAAAGAAAACACGGACAGTTTTAGTTTTCTAAAGGCTGTAAAGTCTACGTGTACTCTTTTGAATTATACTGTGGGTCTTGTCTGTATTCTGGAGAAAGAAAAAATGTTTGAGCATGCATTATAAATAAAGCTCATTTAAGATAGATTTGATAATTATTTTATCTAATACTTGAAACCAAATAATGAATATTTGCAAATATTATTTTAATCAAATATTGTTAGAATGCGAATGCAAAAATGAATTATTTATAGCTTTCAGAAGCTGCACTAGGAATTTCAAAAGCTGCTAAATAATCGACGGAACGCGAATTCGATACGTCATCCGTTTCATTTCGCGTCTGTGAAGGTAAGGGTCCACCCAACATTTGTCATGTCATCGTGTTTCGAGTATTGCGTAAGGCGCAAACAGCCCGGAAACCTCTTACAATGGAAACGGAGTAAGTGGAAATACTTCGAAATATTGCCACCGTTACGAACGCAAACATTGCCACGGATCCTTTGCGATTCAATTGCAATTCAACTGCGTGCGATAGTTTCAATACGCCACTAGTTATTGGCCTGCAAACCAATATTCACATTAATCTCCATCTGGATATTTATTTTCACCTTTTCTGATATCGGAACTTTTACCCTTTGGGATTACGACGACGGAACTGCGAGAAATGTTTAATTTGCAGCACATTTTCTTTACGTAACAATATGTTTATTGTTTAAGAGCCATTGGCTTCATTAAGCTTATTTTCGTCGAAGACATTTTCTTAGATCATGGCAGAAAAACTTAATCTGATAATACCCATTCAGCAAAGACAATTCCATTTGTAAGTAAGCTCTCAAAATGTTTATACAATGAACATTTTCATTTTCCTCAACTTAAAGAAAATAATATTAAATTATATTTTATTACACAATGTCGTTGGCGAATTATAATGAAAGGAGCATCGCAAAGCCATGAAAGAATTTTCTACAAAACGAGTAATGAAAAGGGGAGGTTAAGTTAATAAGCTTATAGCACAAGCTTCTCTAACGTTGACCTGGGCCATTTTTTTTCATTACCTGCATCACAAAGGGGCAAGAAGCACTTTTCTTCTTTTTCATGTCTTGTGACTCGTTTCTTATTTATAAAGATAAAATAGAGGCGGTACATAAAGCTACTGTAAGGTGTTCTCATAGAACTTTATCAATTTACTACAAAATTGTTATGCACGCATGCAGCATGTGTTTAAATAACATCAAAGTCATAAAGTCGAAGAATTCTAGCTTGTAGCAAAAAAGCTAAGTAACTAGAACAATAATGTGTGTCTGCGTTTCATTGCATTAGACGTGAAAGTTGCGCAATTTGGATCTTTAGACGTTTGTCACTCAATCACGCAAAAACGGCTAAACGGATTTCACAGATGAAATTTGGCACACACATAGTTTATAGCCTGGATCAATACATAGGATACTTTTTATCGCGATAAAAGGTTCCCTAGGGATTTTCGGTTTGCTCACGTGGACGAAGTCGTGGGCGTATAAGCTAGTAAAAAAGTATTTACTACAAAAAAAGTATTTTAGAAGCCTACTAATTTGAACACTTATTGCCAGCATTATGTATTTATGCAATATTAATTTGACCAACATTTCAAAAACTCACATACAAGCTGGCGAGCTTAGGTCAGCATTTGAAAGTCCTCACAAAAACAAACAAACAAATTATAACTATTAAAGCGACGGGTTGAATGCTGCCCGATATTAATATTTCCGACGAGGTCCCGTTTTATTCAGCAAAATTGCAGTTAGAAAGATCCTATTAATGAACGTCGGCGGTCCTTTGTCCGGCGCCGGAGCATTTCCTGCACAATCGCCTTGACACCGAGTAATTAGGGAGAAAAATTCGTTACTCTCCGTAGTCTACCAACGTATTTCCCTATGCGGTGATTTTTTAACAGTTATAACACGATGTGCTATTTTGTTTGCTTAATGGCGTTGGGAAAATATTGTGTGTAATGGAGTATGTTGCGTACTATGTGCCTCATAAATTTTGCAGTCAAAAATATTCTTGACTTACTTTTCGTAGTCGTATTAAAAATAAATACAATACGAGTGTAAACCTTTGCCTGCATCCTACTAATATTATAAATGTGAAAGTTTGTGGGTTTGGATGTTTGGATGTTTGTTCCTCAATCACGCAAAAACTACTGAACAGATTTGGTTGAAATATGGCACACAGATAGTAGATAGCCTATAAAGAATACTTTTTATCCCTATATTCCCACGACACGGGATAAATATATTTTTATATATTCATATGTAGAGGTAGCATTATACTGTACATACTAATCACATAATCATCCGTTTAACATGGTGTGATAGGTAATGTTTTTCGGTCGGATATACAAAAATATCTTATTATTATCTCACAATGACACGAGGAAACAGTAATTATTACTTATATTATTAGCTATTATATTATAAACATTTTGTGTAACATAATTAATTATCTGTCTAGCTTTTTCAAGAATTCATTCCATAGATTAAATTGTGTTTTTACTTAACATATTACTAAAACATTTCAATCAAAGTTGAAATATTATAAAATCCCGCAGACCCATGGTGTTATAATAACAAAAGATCCAACGAATTGAAGAGACTAGTTTTTTGGCGTCCACATTTGAATCTATGGCCGTTCCGGTTCGTAAGTCGGCACGATGACCTTATATTATTTACAGTTTGGCGCGGAAAGCAAGCGATAGCGATTTGTTTGTCAAAAGTTTGAGGATTTTTTACCATTGAAAATGGTTATCAGATGCAAATCGCCTGAGACGTATTTTTGACCATATCTCCGAGGATTTTGAGAGGATCGAGAAGAAAATAGTACCAAAAGTTGAGGAATTTATCGAGACACATCTGAACGTTTGAATTTTGAAAATCTACTGGTAACTTTTTTTGAAATTTAGCAAAATTCCAAAAATTTCGGACTTCAATAGACGTGTTTTAATTAATCGATTTGAACATTATTTCTTGCTTTTTATAGAGCTGTTTTTTAAGATTTTTGAAGGAGGTTGTGCTTTTTTTAAAAAGCTTTTTTATTTCAAACTTTTTTTGTGGTAGGTATGTAAGTGATGATTTTATAAAATAAAACGTTATAATGTTTCAAATTTTTCAATGGTATACCCCGAGTAACTCAATTTCCACAAGAGTTCCGTTGGGCCTTCGCAGTTCAACCCTAGTCCAGCACGTCCTTGACAATAAATAGGTACTTAACTTGTTTTTGATTGTCATAATCCTACCAATATTTCAATCACTGTACAGTTCCTATTTAATTTTGAGGAGTTCCCTTGTGTATCTTCAAAATCCAAAGTCCAATACCAATGAAATTAATATGGTATCATCTTTAAGGTGTCTTCTTTCAAACAAAAAAATAATCATCTAAATCGGTTCATAAACAAAAAAGTAATGGTTGAAAATCCGCCTGAATTCATATAAAATGGTAACAAAAACGACAGTTTTTTCATGATTACTTGAAAACTACTGAACCGATTTCAAAATTTCAAAAAATGGGACCAACTTGGAAACAAATGTCATGTTATAACGTTTGAATCATTTCAATCGGTTCAGCCGTCTTCGAGTAATCGGTGTACATACATAAATAAAAAAAAAATATACGCGACGAATAGATAACCTCCTCCTTTTCAAATTTTTGAAGTCGGTTAAAAATTTTTGAAGTCGGTTAAAAACATAACGGTGGAGTATAGATTAAAAATGATCTTAGCGTGTAAAGTCAGTAGGTACGGAGAGAAATTTCAAGACTAACTGTAATAAGTGTAAATAGGAAAATCTTATCATTGGTATAGTCACTATCGTATATTTATAGCGAAGATTTAGAATCAAATGTTGTTTCACATTTTAATACTGACTGATACTAATCACAATATTTTAAGATCAAATTAAATCTCAAAAAATCACAAGCATCTTCGACATGGAACCTGTTTTTTTTGCTTGGTAATAATTACCATGGTAATTATTACGTACCATTATCGCTCATCACTCGTACCTTCTACTAACATGAGTACTTTTCTACACTTACGGTGACGGACGGGGGCCCCTCGCTCGGTCGCAACTTTTTATAAGACGTATAAGAACATAAAATGACCAGTGGTAATTTCAAAATAATTTTAATCACATTTATTATTTACTGTTAGGGCACACCTGCTTGCTGCGTAGTGGGCAAAAACTGTTCCTAAAGATTATAGGACAGTCACTATTCTTGGTTTATAGTTCTACATTCTTATCGTATGATGCAACGGCTTATCAGTGTTGTGTTTTCATTGAAAAACATAATTAATAATATTATTTTCACCTCTCCAGCACGAAAAGGGCACTTTTGGCGCGTAAAAACTCGCAGCAAAATCGATTTTTGCTGCGAGCGTGAGGCAAAGTGCTTTTTTAATTTTTAACACCAACTTTTAAAATAATAAAGAAAAAATAAATAAAGTGACAAGGATGACACTTGTAAAATTGATATGTGAGAAAAGGATAGATAGAGTGCTTTATGTTGTCATACATGAATTAAAAAGTAAAAAATAAAATGCACGGATATACCAAGGAGTTTTAAATGAGGATTGTTAAAAAAAGAAGGTTGATAATTCGAAATAAAGAGTATGGACGAAATGAGGTCGCATGTATGAAATAAATATAAAATAAGAAAAATTTATGAAATTTATTGCCAATTAGTGTTTTATGATTATAAATAAATAAATAAGATGGGATATTAATGAATAAGAAAAAAGCACAACGTAATAATGTAAAACAAAATGGCGGGAATCTACTTTATGAATAAAAGTTTTCAGCATAGGTTTGATCGAACTATTTTTGTGATAAATTACAAAAAACTTGTGCGTCCAACGATGAAGATAGTTGTCTAACTCCAAAAGAGTTGAGTGAACACGTTTCTAATGCTGAATTTAGCTTTTTACCAGGAAACTCACGTAAAAATTTTCTCGCTGGTCGAGGTGAAAAGTTGTATGTTTAACACGAGACCAAAATTTTGTTCTGCCTCGTGCCTTTAAATCACTCACTGTGCTCAGTAGTCTATATTAGAATCACTCGCTACGCTCGTGATTCAATTCTAGACTACTTCGCTAGTTCGTGATTTAAAGTCGACACTCGCAGCACAAATTGATTTTGGTCACTTGTATAACAAATAACTATTTTCACCTTTCCAGCACGAAAAGGGCGCTGTCGGTGCGCAATAACTCGCAGCAAAATCGAGCTTTGTTGCGAACGTAAGTGTCGATTCACTTTTCCTTAGTTTTCCGAGTTTTCTCGCTGGTATCGGTGAAAAGTTGTATGTTTATTAAGAGAGCAAATTTTTTGTCTTGTACTTTTAAATCACTCCCTTGTTCAGTAGTCGTTATTATTGCACTTCACTAGTTCGTGATTTAAAGTCAGCAGTCGCAGGAAAAATAACTTTACTCACTTATTGAATAATTAACTATTAACTCGAGAAAGGTTTCGGAAATTACTCTAATCACAACTACTCATTTATTCTTTATATTAGATTGCTCGCTAACATTTTCTTATCATTATGGGAATTTGATAGCACATCAAGCTCTACTGTTGAGTTTACTCAATACTTACTGTAGTTTACAATGATATTCTCCGAAATATGAAACTAATTTTGTCATTTATACAAACAACCACTAACATAGGAATATTTCCGATTGCTACAAACTTGTTCAACTCGTGATCATTGTGTAAGATAATTTCAGAGTACAAACCCGAACTAACTCTCGTTTCTAAATGAATTGTCTTATTCAATTAGCGAGTACATGATGTAGGTCCTAAATTAAGCACAATACTTGAAATTTTACGTACTTAAAATACAAATTTTGGTAGGATTGTTTAACTTTGTGGATAATCAGAAGTTTTTAACATGAAATATATTTTAGAGTTAATAAAAGAAGCTGAATTAAATGTGTTATTCCTTAAACTGTTCTGTTGAAACATAAATCATGTGATTTTTTTTTATCCACAACGGGATTAGTGCTCGGCCTTCACTCACCTCACCTGATGTTAAGTTATAGACAACAAGGCTGAAAGTGTAAGCGCACTACACCCGGAATCCTCACCATTGGGGAACTGGCTATAACCTGTAACTGCCAGAACACAACAATTTTTAAATTGTTGTTATGGTGTCGGACTTAGGTAAGATGGTGGTAGCTAGCCAGGCGGACTTGAAATAAGCTCTACCATTCCGCAGTCTAGCCCGCGTGGACTACAGGTTATATCCTGCGGGCGGAAACTCGTGCCCATCTGTGGGATAAAAAGTAGCCTATATCCTTCCCCAAGGTCCCATTTATATATCCGTACAAAATTTCGTCAAAACAGTCTAGCGGGCTAAGCATAAAACATAAAAGAAAGGGTTACTTTCGCATTTATAATATTGATAATGGATTGTATAATTAGAATTGTTATTACTTTAAATTATCGTATTTGAACTGCAGTCTGCAAGAGAACACTCGTAACCAAATTAGTTTACTAACTTGTTATAGATTTCATGTGCTATCGATTTTATGTACTTGATGGTTATGAAAATCTATGACAAGATGTTTTTATCTTCAGTTGTATCACAAAATAAAATAAAGTAATGGTCAAAAGCCTGATCGTTAAACGAGTGCTTCTTTTAAGACTGTATATCCGCATTTCAAAGAAATTAGCGTTTTTCCAAAGAAGTTATCTAAAGAATGAAAGCATTACTATTGATGTAAACTTTAGTTTTAGGAAGAAAAAATCTCAAATTTGTGCCGTATAGAGAGAATAACATAATAAATTATCAGGTATTTTAAAACGAAGACAATCTGTTCAAGTGGAATTTCAAATTTGCTTGTCAGAGGTATTTTTCACAAACGTTTGAGCTGTAACAAATAAGAATACGATTATTTTTTCATTTATTGTTTGTATTCTCAAGGAGTGCCATATAGAGAGAAATTAAAAAAAAAAGATTTTAATCACAGAGAAAAAAAATATTAGAAAATTCTCAAAACGGTGCACTTTGACATATTTTTTTATTAGTATTTACAGATTCTAAAGTATTTTTTTATATTTTTCTTAGGAATAATGAAGTATTTTTCTGTTGTATTAATTTATATCTATTTCATAATTTAATAGGAATTTTCAAAGTTTGACCTCACTACGGCTCGCGTAGAGTTGTTTTGATCGTTGGTATTGAAAATTTAAAAATGGAACGTGATGCGCGTCTACACCCTTAAGTGAATATGTATTCCCAATGACTTAAAAATTCATAACTAAACAATTAATTGATTTAACTACAAAATTAATAAAGAGGAAAGTTATTATTATCTCGAATAGACAGCGGACAACCTGTAGTGAAAACGTATCAGAGCAAAAAGTCGCAGCATAAAATATCACGTGACAGAATCCGCTTTTTGCATAATTGCTTCTTGAGTTGGAATTGGTAACTATTAGACGTATGAATGCAATTAGGTGAACATATTTCGATCGCATACCGTCTCGCGTGGCCGCCGATCCTACTTTCAAGCGAAATCGAGGAGAAACTGAAATAATGACGCGAACGCCACGCGATACAAGAAATAATTTTTAATGATTTATAGAAACAAGAAACTGCGGCTGTTGTACGCTATAAAACATTATACATATTGCACAGGATGATAATTAGATGTTCGTAAGGGAAGTTCATCACAGTAAACTCTTAACAGTCGAATAATTGGACATTTTATAGTTTTTGCAAGAACACTCTGCTGTAGAACACGCTATTTTGGGTGGCTGTAAATTGTTGATTGCTTCCCTCAACTTACATGTAATTATTAATTTCTTTTCTCGTGCTTTATTTAATTTTTTTTTCATACATTACATATAAATTCTCATGAAATATTTCAATATTTACGATTTTGTTGAGCAAGACCGTACAAAACGTAATGATGTTAGACGTCTTAAGTCTGGCGTATGCACCGTTATCTACACATTTCTATGAAGTATTTAAGCTCGTCCGAGGTACTGTTTCTTCGGAAACACGGCCCGTTATGCAGCCGCATATGAATATTTTGCGCACGTGAGGAAAATTCAAATGCTCTTAATATTCTGCGGCAGCAAAACAACCTAGGCCGTGTGCAGCACAAATGCTTGCATATTTAAAAAAACGCGTAGTTGACATAAATGCGGAACAAAAGACACTCGCGAAGCTTTCCACGTTTTAATTAATTTCATCACTCCGACGTTATTCTATGCTAAGCTAAATTAATATTAAGTGTTGTTTTGACATGCGATACAGTATAGTGACACTTTTAAGTCTTTGTTATTAACGAGTTATCACCGAGTTTTATTAGACTTTATTAATCAAGTATGCTAACTTTTGCAAAATTTAATATTGTATTTGATAATTACATAAGATTTCGCGTACCTTCGTCTGCTACGTTTTTTCAATACACTGTCTTACTATTGTTTCTTACATAAGTAGCAACAATCAAAAGAAAGATCACAAGACTAGAATTCTGTTAGCTTGTATAGAAACCGTTTCTTTAGTAGCAATGCTTTAAAAGCTTTTTCTGCTACCCAATCAACATGAAAGGTACAACAGCAAGGGTATTTATTCCCTTATCTCACTTTATATTTTACGAGGAACGTACAT
The DNA here is from genome assembly GCA_928269145.1 of Agriphila tristella. Classification (NCBI taxonomy): domain Eukaryota; kingdom Metazoa; phylum Arthropoda; class Insecta; order Lepidoptera; family Crambidae; genus Agriphila; species Agriphila tristella. The sequence goes on along the minus strand of OV743436.1, from coordinate 18,143,892 downwards.
TACGACTTACGGCCTCACTTCGAAGAATAAACCGGATTTGTGAGGAGTATTAAAATAACATAATCACACCTTTGACTGGTAGTCTTAATGAGAAAAGTTTAAATACGACCTCCCATTTAAATCAAACTTCTGTCATCAACGTTACTTTCACGGCGTCGGGCAGCGTCGCTCAGACCACCAAAAGATAAGAATCGATTCAAACGTAAACAAAACTCGGTTCTCCTCGCCTGCCGAAGAACCGATGTCTTATTCCTTCCCTCGATTTCCGCCTTTCAAACTTATTTCGGGATTGCATTTGAAATTTCGTTACAAGTTTACATTGACGGAGTTCCGACAAGTTGAACAATGTTTTGGTTTAGAACAACGGAATCTGATCAGCTGGGAATCTGCAATCAGTTTAAACGTTTCTCTCGACGAAAGTTAGCGACATGTGTGCTATCCGATATATTTAAAACAAAACAGATAAATTCTCTACTACTCGCACTATTCGGAGTTTGCACGTCGAGAGTTTGCATGGAATGATTAAAGTTATTTTCTACTTCAATAACTTTTTCAAATTCGTTCGTGACTTTTGTGTTTATGTTAAAAATCTAGTACATAACATATTAACAAATAATAATTTGCTTTACACAGATGCATTAAAATTGTATGATATCAATCTTGTTTTATGTTACTAGAACTAACTTGAGAGATCGACGACTTAAGCTAAACTCCAAGTAACATTCACATCGGAGACGTTAATATGCTTAACTTATGCGTGTGAATCTTACTCAACTTCTCAATAGTTATGATCGAAGTTTACGGAGTGATCCCACCCGCGATAACGTTTCATTAGCAATGTTGGTAGATAGTAAATGTTTATTTATGTGGTATCCGAGCGGAATTGTGATCAGCGAGGATAGTCATACCGCATTCACCACATGAGGGGTGCGATTGTATCACCATACATTAGCCCGAGACCAGAGAGAGTTATTATCAGATAACAACAACTTTGGAAAGTTGGGAGCGCGCGTAAATAAGCGGGAAAGTGACTTACCATGTTAGAGAGCAGCAGGCGATGGTGTTTAGCGACTTGGGGGTCTAGGGCTTGGAGCGGGAGGGCAAGGGGCAACGGGAGAGGCAGCGGCAGCGGGAGCGGGTGCGGAGCCGGCTGCAAGAACAACGGCGGGCAGCAAGCGCACGGCGTCACGTAGGACACGCACCCAAGCTGCGGCGGGAACAGCGTGCCGGCGGCCTCGAGGAGGCCTCGCACACGTCTCTCACGACCGCATCCGCGGCCGACCTCCGAGCGCTCGACGGCTCACGCCGCCGACTTCACCGGGAGAACAACCCTGGACTCCAAGACCGCGGAAAAGCGCGGGAACACGGAAGTTCACGCGCGGAAAAAGTTTCGAAAGTTAGGTTAGGAGTCACGCGAGGGTGGGAAAACTTAGCGATCGGGAGAAGCGAGAGTCGTCGCGCAGGGCTCGCGAGAGTGTGGAGAGAGCGGCGGCGTGCACGGAGCACAAGTCGCCAGACCGGCGTGTGGCGATGGACTGGCGGCGAGGCAGGTGCGCGGGGCGCGCGGCGGGGCTGGGGGCGGGCCCACCTGGCTCACCTGGGCGCCTGCGCGCGCTGGAGGCTGAGCCCACCTCGCGCTCGCACGCGCCTCTACCTCGCCTCTACCAGCGCCGTGCGCTCCCAGCTGCAACTTTTAATGCTACTAATGCATTAGGTAGGTACCTTTTTTACGTAACGCTGAAGCTTTTTGTTGCGTAAATAAAAGTTCAACTTTTATGAAGTTTTCAAGTTTTCCACAATTGTATACGAATGAATGTGAAACTAATAAGTGCTGAAATTTTCCTAAATTTTTTTTTCATGATATATTAAATTAAATCAGATAAACGAAATAATATTTCAATTAATTCATAAAAAAAATGTTGTAATAAATTGAAGAATGCCAATATTTTTATTAAAGTAGAACATATATTGATTTGAAGTTTTCATGGTTATTGACGTTATAAGAATAAACTTCCGTGATCATGGCGGAGTCTCAAAAATAAACAGGTACATGGTGTAAGTCCCGACATAGTTTTTTCTAATAAAGTAAAACATAATATTTCATTAACCTATTTTCATTCTAAAATACTTTTTTTTGTTAAGACACAAATTGTGTAACGCTTGTTTCACATTTCCTTGATCATTATTGACGGATAAGAGAGTCATCACTCGGAAATAACGAGGTCTTATCAGAGGGTGCCTTGGTGAATCGCATTGATCTCAGTTCGGTGGGAGCGGAGAGGTAAGCTCATTGTGGACGGTTACTGGATTAGGCGCCTTTTAGCGGCGCACACTATTTACGTTTTGAAAATTCTTTTAGAACGTACGCTGGTAGGGTGACTATGACAAGATTTCACAAAACCCCTTTTCAAGTTTTCGAAAAACTTATCTCGATGTTTTCGTAAATATAACCTACAACGTGTTACAAAATAACCCCTATTGCCGAATATGGTAGATAGGGACCATCAAACTGAACAACATTTACTATGGGACCAACGGAAGATAATATGAAATCGCGAAAATAAATTAGCTGTTTCATACAAAAGTTAACATCGAGAATATTAAAATGTATGAAACAGCTGATTATTTCACGATTTCAGAGTTGGTCTTATAGTAAAAGTTGTTCATTTTGATGGTCCCAATCCAATATATTATTCGGCATTAGGGGTTATTTTTACCCACGACGGACGGAACGGAACGGAGGCGGTATATGCGTTTGGGGTTAGAGGTTGTGCGTTTGTTTGTTTGTGTGTTTGTGTGTTTGTCTGTTACCATTTTCCTCGGAAACTACTAAGCCGATTTCGATGCGGTTTTTTGCATTCAAAAGGTTTCATTTCAGAGCAGGTTCTTAGACATGTTTCATAGTGGTAGACCACCAGGGGGCTCTGCAGCAACCAGATAAGTCAAGTTTGTCTATTACCATTTTCCTTGGAAACTACTGGGCCGATTTCAATGCGGTTTTTTGCAATCAAAAGGTTTCATTTCAGAGCAGGTTCTTTGATATGTTACATGGTGGTAGACCACCAGGGGGCGCTGCAGCAACCAGATAAGTCGCGCTTGAGAAGTTCTCTAAAACTACTCAACTGATTTCGATGCGGTTTTCTGTAATGGGTTTGTAGGTTATCGGCGATGGTTCTCAGATAGTTGTTATGGTGTTTAACCGCTAGGGGGCGCTGCAGTTATCATTTTCTCATTTATCTCCAAAGCGGTTTGACCAATTTGGATGCGGTTTTCTGTAATAGTTTTGTAGTTTGTCGGCAATGGTTCTTGGTGTTATGGTGTTCAGCCGCTAGGGGGCGCTGTAGTAATCATTTTCCGAATGGTTTGACCAATTTAGTTGCGGTTTTTAGAGTAGATAACGTATGAATTCTTTAAAAAGTTTAAAATAAAATGGCAAAATTAAAAATTTTGAAAAAACCCACGACGGTTAAAATTGAAACTCTTTATTTAAAAAGACTAAAATAAGTTTTACAAAAATCCCTTGACTAAAATTGATGTAGGTACTATACATACTTTATCTACCTATTCATAAATTACAAACGCAAGAAAAATCCGTCGGGGGCTGCCGTTGCCATTTCTCTAAAGTAACTATAACTGAAAAATATTTGTTCATTTGGGGGTAGGTAATGGCAGCCCCAACGGATTTTTCTTGCGTTTGTAATTGAATAGGTAGATAAAGTATGTATAGTACCTACATCACTTTTAGTCGAGGGATTTTTGTAAAACTTATTTTAGTCTTTTTAAATAAAGAGTTTTGTAACATGTTGTATACGTGCTTAGAATAAATAATAGATATTTGTATAAGTATTCGAAACAAAAAACTATTCCAACACAAGTTTCGTATTGAACACTTTGATTAGAAGTAGGTACTTAATTAATTTTCTGAAGCTATAATAAAATGGTAAAAAAGGACAAAATCACGCTACTTAATATTGAGCACTTGTTTAGGCAACTTTTCAATTTGACACAGTGTGGGTTTTAGCACTGCAATGTTACATACTACTCAACCAAACTATTTGCTGAATATGATAAAAAAATACGCCTTTACAGTTTTATTTATTTAAACCGAAATGAAACACAAAGATAACTTGAATTCTGACAAAAAATACCTATATTAGGTACTCCAACTTTTTCTAATAATAGGTACAATTATTCTGAGAAATGTTAAATCGATTCAATTAAGACTATTTTTACATTTAATACGTCTCTTATTGCCTTTTAAATAATTGATATCATTTCCAAAAACAGCTGCAAAGATATCAGAATTTTCCGCGAAAAAAATTATTAAATCACTATACGCCCAAAAGAAGCTATTTTTAACCCTCCGGCAGTTTTCCCAACTGAGATTCGTAACCAGTTGCGAATTAAGAATTTTTATTCTTTGTTCGCAACAGAGGAGATTTTTTCCTAAACCGCAACTAGGAATCCTAATTTGCAACCAGTCACGACAAAATATTTGTTTTCCTTATTCGCAATCTTCTTTATCTGTTCCATCGGTATTTGTCTGTTTGGGAAGTTCTTATTCTATATTTCAAAGTTGCGGTTAAGAAAAAAGTTCTTTTGATTCGCAACTGGTTGTGAACAAAGTATAAATATTCTTAATTCGCCACTGTTTGCAAATCGCAGTTGCGAAAACACTCGGGAGGGATTTTTAAGCGCTAAAAAAAGCTCAACAGATTTATGTGAAAAAGAAAAGAAGTTAAGTAGGTATCTCATTTCATGCACATGTAGAAATTTCCGTATATATTATAGAATTGTTTGAACTACATACTTGGATAATTTAATGAAATTATAATTTATACTACAGTATTTTTAGAAAAAGAACCGGTGAACAACATTTGACAGATTCACTGCATTTAAATTTTACAAAAAAAATATTTATATGGAGGATTTGCCAACTCTGATATAATTTAAGACAACAAATTTGCTTAACAATGATGATTAGTAATGAGTATAATGAATAAGTAGACAATTTTTCTACCTCAAAGTCAAAGATCAAAAATGAATAAATATTATAAAACGTATCCACCCTACAGCGACACAGATTACTCGATCTCATTAGGGAGCAAAGAGTAGCAGGATCTAAGTAGGTATTACAAATAGTTAAAGCTTACTTAGCCAGTGGGAGAAGCTCCATTTGGCTAATCCCCAAAAAGGCAGGTAATGACATTGCAAACGCTAGTGGCCAAGGGAGCACCAACGTGTCCTTGGATTAAACAAACATACGGACTTAGAAGTTAATTGAGTTACAATGAAAAGAAAGTAAGAAATGTAAGTGGTTTACCGGCTAAAAAGAAGATACCTAAAACGTTCTTATAGATACCTAAAGCTATACAGTTCTATGTGTGTTATTGTTAGAAAATTATTTAACAATGGAATTTAAATCAAAGAAGGCACAGTTGAGTTCAATATAATACAATTTTGACAGTTAACGCAATAATCAACATCCGTCAAAAGTGTTTACCGTCATTGAATTTGACTGTAATGTTATTAGACCTAAATTGATGATTTTGGATGAATAATATACCGTAGCTTTTCTATTAAATGACACATTATTTCTTAGAGTCTGTCTAAGAAGTCTACATGGGTAATTTCAAAAGTAATTTTATTACCCACCTAAATCCCCAACCACCCCACCAATACCCATCTAAATAAATAAATATGTTTACGATTAGAATTTTGACAGCACCAACAGGGTTACCAGTACAAGTTTTTATAAATAATTTAATAATTTCTCATGTAAACAGACCTTTTAGACAGACTCAAACATAAAACTATATTTGTGTAGTTTATAAATTTTAATGAAACTTTCTGCGAATAATGTATAAGTGTATTAAGCCTTCTTATAAGTGCGCTCTATTATTCTGAATTAGTTATAAAGCAAAATCCTCTCTGAGTAAGTTGTGCTTCACCCATAAACTCTTTATACTCGTTAGTATAGTTTTAACAAGACTATAAAATGATGGATTTCAATTTAAGCGCAACTATTTACTAACAAAGTTAACTCAAAACTCAAATTTAGTTTTTTTTTAATAAATTGAGCTCACATCAAATTATTAAGTTTTTTTTTACCCACCATATTTCATTTGCCTATATTCATGTACTAATACCTAATATCCAAAAAAAGTTGAAAAAAGTTAGTAATCGTTTATGAGGTTCGTCATTGACTAAAATTATAAATGAAAGAAAATAATTATGCATTTTTCTCACTCTCCCAACTTAAAGTAAAATATTATTCCATCATTAACTTTTATAATTAATTTAGCAAAAGATAGTATAAATATCGGTAAACTTAAATCAACGTACTCTTTAAAGGTGCTAAATAAATCTCTATACATCTCAAACGTAATTTTACTCAACATTTAAGTATAGCAAGGCTTACAAACAAAATTACTTCGTCTTGCTGAACAACCACACCCCGACTTTATACCTCAGAGGTTAACTCGAATGGGAGACTAAGCGATTAGTTTACTTAACATATTGTTACTCCATCAAGTCGTGTGTATATTTAAACGTGTGTTCGAAGGTATTAATAATTAATTAATACATATCGAAACGTCGTCAGGTAATTACTGGTGCTTAGAACCGGGAGATGAACGGATACTAACATGTTCGCGGTTTTCAGTCGGTATCTGTAATCTATTCAGCATGTATCCTTCTATTAGGCCTGTTCTCCGAGGATTTAACGATGTTATGACTGAATTTGAAATTGTTTTGACCTAGAGACAGACACAGTATGATTATTCCTCAGTGATGAGGATTCCTGGTGTAGTGCGCTTCCACATTCGCCCTTATCGTCACTTAACATCAGATGAGGTAAAGCCCAAGCGCTATCGCGTTGTGCATAAAAAAATGATTCCTATCAGCAGGATACAGTTTTTTTGTAGCTAATTTCAAATTTGAAAGTGACACGGTCAAATAATTCGCACTATGTTTTAGCAAAGGGTGACAAATTCCGACTACCTACCTAAAGTGATCAAACTAAAACTTTTTGCGCTTATAGCTTCAGAAAGAATTTCAAACATATAAAACATTTTACATTAACTACTTAAAGATTAGGTTGAATGAAAAGCGCAAATTAAAGCGACGCATTGACTGTCTCGCTCAAACTCTCGTAAATTACACTTAACTATCCCACTCATGGCAAGCAATTTTACGAAGCCAAACTGTTTTATTTCGTTATAATAAAAATCTATAATATATTTTTGAAAATCCAACTGACACTTAGAAGTGAGTGTTTAGACCAATCTACTAAGAAAATTTAGAGGTAAATCGCTTCTAAATTTAACCTGACGATTTGTCTGTAAAATGCAAATTTGTGTTTTCAAGAAGGTTTCTTTGATATTTTTTCTATGTTAAAAACGCTAATAAATCGTGTTTCTGCAACTGACAAAATGAAGTCAATGAAATTATAATCAGGTTATCGTTATGTTTTGTAATTGATGAGAAAAATCGAGATCCCTGCCACCAAAATGTCCAATGCGTCGTCTTAACGTACTCCAATTAATGGCTTTACTCGATAAAAAGACATAAACACATTCAACAAGAGGAGAGTAAAAATCACATATACATAATATGTAAAATTAAATCAAAAATTGGAGACAGGGTTTCATCTTGATGACCCTAAAAATACGTTGAGAAGTTTATAAAAAACACACTGAAGTAGCTATAAAATAAAGTTTGAAAGAAGTAACCTGCACCTTGCACCAGGATCGGATAAGAAAATCCAGAGCTATAAGACAACTTTCTATAATAAGCTCCGCAAAGTTAAAGCTAAGATAAAACGACGCCATAAAATCGTACAGAGCTCAAAGCATGACCTAAATTATAACTTAATTTATAATTAAAATGTTGAAGTTTGTTTTCATAGAATTATTATTCTATGCATAAAGCAAGCCTACATTCCGCCTGATTATTTGAAATTATGTTCCTAGAAGCTTAATCTTACTTACATACTTAGTTGGTTAACCTGAAATCGAATATTGCATCGGATGAACCAAATTCGGTATTCTGCCATTTACACCAATTTGACTATTTCCAGGAAATCTGAAACATTATCAATATACTAGGCTAGGAGATTCAATAGGTAACATTTAAGTTGAATCATGAATTGCTGATAATTATTTGAGTATTGAATTATGTTATATCTTATCCCTCTTAAATAATTCATACTACCTATTTATTATATTATGCCACCATATTAGGTGATAATCTACCTATACATTGTTATCACAAACATTAACTACATTTTTTTAAACTTGTCTAAAAACAATAAAAATTAAGTAAGTCACCGAGCGGGATTCGAACCCGTAACACTCGTTTCTTTCCATCCGCGTCTGAACCCGCTGGACCAGACGGACAGTGGCCGGCAGGACGAAATTAGCGACCAAGAAAAACGCATGAAAACTCGAAGACACGCGTTTTCCCAAACATAATCTAGATCGATTGTTTACCCCCAAAAACCCCCATATGCCAAATTTCAACGAAATCGTTAGAGCCGTTTCCAAGATCACAGATATAAATGTATATGTTATAGTCAAACCCCGAAGTCCAGGCGCTCCTAGGTTTGCAGGTTTGACAAGAAGGCTTAGTCAAAGTCCAAAACTAATAGCGTAATTCGAGCGTTGACTATCGCATTTATAGCCAAACCTAGGAGACTTACTTGGCCAGTCAAACACTGAAACGCAATTCGATCAAATCGGGGTTCGACCAGTCGGACTTAGATTAGGAACAGAATATGTTTTTTTCATTTAAAAGTATAAAAAACACATTCTTTAGAGTGATAATTAAATTAAATTAATAATCTTCATGTGAAACAAAGATTTCTGTTGTCTGTTAAAAAAAATAACCACGAAATTTAAGACGATCGAGAAGCGCAGCGGAGCGATCGTCTTAAATTTCTAAATTTCTAACCTATCACGTGATCTACAGGAGTGAGGCAGCTTTGATTAAATCTAACATCGGAAATGAATGCTCTTTTCATACATATTTAGGTTCATCTTAGTCAAAGCTGCCGTACTCCTGTATAGGTCACGTGATAGATTAGAAATATAATAAAATATAAAAAAAATTGTGGTTATTTTTTTTAACAGAACAGAAATCTTTGTTTCACAGGAAGATTGTTGAATCAGTTACATTTTCACCCTAAAGAATGTATTTTTACACATTTACATACAAAATAACACATTCTGTCCCTAATTTAAGTCTGACTGGTCAAACCCCGATTTGATCGTATTTAGTTTCGGCGTTTGACTATCCAAGTTGGTCTCTCCTAGGTTTGGCCATAAATTCGTTGTTCAAAGTCCGAAATACGTTTTAGTTTTGGACTTTAACAAAGCCTTATTGTCAAACCTGAGGTTTGACTAGGCAAACCTAGGAGCGCCTGGACTTCGGGGTTTGACTATAACATACAGATATACATACCTACAAGAATCGCTCGTTTAAAAGTACGGTAACTAAACAGAACCGCGGTGTAAGTAAATACGAATACAATCAAGTCATATTTCTAAGTATCAAGTGGAATGAATCAAATAGACATTATGAAGTAAGTACAGAAAGAGCGTTTAAAATCTCAGCAAAAACGTCTACCATGAACAAAAACAAACCCATACAATTACACACTGATTCGAGCAACCGGTTACACACATGACTCATGCCTCCAAGAAAAATTAATTAAAATAAAACTTCATACAATGTACATTGGGAAGACAAACAGTGAACGGTTTCAAATAGTTACCACAAAAACAGTGATGTATTACTGACTGCAGTAAAATATCGCGAGCTTTTCATTATGGCGCGTGTTTTAAGTAAGACTGAGCGCCCGACGCGGCCCCGGTCGGTGACCTGCGCGTGCGCCGCCAAGCCGTCTACTTGGTTATGTAACGTGACCTTAACATTGGGCGGTGTGTGGGACACTTTATTCAGAACGTGTCGTATCGTAGTGGCTGATATTGTTAAACCTACTTTTAGGATCGGCTGATCAAACAGTTTGTCGTGACTTTCGTGAACTCCGACAACAGTACATTAAGTAATATTAAGTCACTTTCGCGATTCGTCACTTGAGATGTTTGCTAACAATTTCGTCATACCATACAAAATGGATCAGGAAGATTGGCAAAATGTATGGGACGACGAAACAAATTTTTGTATTTCGATTGCAGTTTCATGGGTAGAATCACTTCCTAAAATATTATTGCTTATTTTTGTACACCTAATTCACTTATAGTTAATAAATTAATAGGTATAAGTGGGAGGTGTATGTCTAGGTACTCATTTGCCAAATTCATATACCTATATGTATTATGCGACTACGAGATATTATGCCAAATTCAAAAAAGTTCCTAAATCTAGTTACTTTTCGACAAAGTAGCAAATATCTCGATGTGACGAATCGCGAATGTATTGCACAAAGGTATCGGAGCTATAAATCAAAATTCAAAAGATAACGTCCTTTTAATACAATTTTCTGAATTCGTAGTCAGTGGAATATAAAAATTGTAGATTGTACAACAAGTGCATAAGACGCATCATTTCACCCGAGACGTATATATCCACCCGAGCCGCAGGCGAGGGTGGATAGTCAAGTCGAGGGTAAAATGGGTTTTATGTACGAGTTATACACTCTGCTTTTCACTTCGATTGTGAGGAAATTAAACAACAATATTGAAAATTGAAAAATATGTGAATATTGAAAACGAATTTTTTTCTTAAATTTTCGTAACAAATTATATAATTTTGGAATGTGCTCATCAAGGCCTTTCATTTGATACCCATATTCAAAAATTGAAAAAAAATTTTTTTTTTTCCTAATTTTACTGAAAAATTATATAATTTTGAAATGTGCTCATCAAGGCCTTTCATTTGATACCCATATTAAAAAATTGAAAAAAAAAAAATCTTTTTAATTTTAGTGACAAATTATACAAGGTGTTTGGTAAAAGCCTTATAAAGCCGAATATGGTAGATAGGGACCATCAAATTGAACAACTTTTACTATGGGACCAACTCCGAAATCGCGAAAAAAAAATCAGCTGTTCCATACATTTTGATATTTTCGTTATTATTTTTGTATGAAACAGCTGATTTTTTTTTCGCGATTTCAGAGTTGGTCCCATAGTAAAAGTTGTTCAGTTTGATGGTCCCTATCTACCATATTCGGCTTTATAAGGCTTTTACCAAACACCTTGTATAATTTTGGGATGTGCTCATCAAGGCCTTTCATTTGATACCCATATTGAAAAATTCCGAAAAATATTTTTTTTTCTTAAATTTTAGTGACAAATTATATAATTTTGGGATGTGCTCATCAAGGCCTTTCATTTGATACCCATATAAAAAAAACGAAAAAAAAAATATTAAAAAATTAAAAAAAGTATTATTAAGTATAACATGGATTATATGTATAAAAATTAAGAAAATAACAATTTTATTTAACGAAGTTTAATTGCGTGTGTGGCTTTTTAGCTGACGACCTTTGTCTTAGAGTCTGAACTTAGACGAAGATTTTACTTTATGCTCTAGAGCAGTCTTTCCCAACGTGGGCGATAACGCCCCCTTGTGGGCGCTGCAGGCCTAAAGGGGGGCGGTAAGGGACCCAGAAAAAAAAGGGGCATTATTGAACAGCATCAGATTCAACCTTCACATTAGTTTTTATATAAGAATTGATTATGTTTGTTTTATTTTCAATAAAAGATACTCTGTCCGAATACTATAAATTTGCGTTTCAATAATCAGTTATAAGTACTTAGCGGTTTTTAAGTATGTTTAAAAAGGGGGGCGTTAAAAAATAATTTATTCTTAAAGTGGGCAGTAGACAAAAAAAGGTTGGGAACCCCTGCTCTAGAGCATAAAAAGCGATTTTATGCAGCCTATACCCAACATAATGACGAACTTTACGAGCATGAGAAGTGAAAAAGTATTTTTCGTTGCGCTAAAATGTAGATACGGCACAAAAGTTAAGTGTTATTTAATAAGAAGTTTTTTATCTTTTTTTTAAATGCTTTTATGATATGAATAAGTTAAGGCTGAGGTTGTTAGAATGGTTATAATATAAATGATGGCTTTTATGAAAAAGTACAATAAAAAAACTTAAGATTTAATTTTTATCTTACATAACAAACAATTTTAACAAACCCCTCATTTAAGAACACAACAAACTTTCACAAAATTAATAATAAAACGCCGAAGCCTGTGGTGGTTAAACTATGCAACAGGCCCCGTATTCGAACCCGCAACTATTCTTAGGAGTCACTAACCGTTGGACCAAACTGATTGTAAAAGTATTTACTTTGTAGCAATACTTATATATTAAAATATATAATGAAAAGCGTGATCAAGTCGTAAGCGTTTCACTTACAATATTGTATGTAACACAATAACTGTTAACATCAAAGGATTTTACATCAAGCTGATGCTGTTTTCTATTTAAAAGTACTTGCTATATTAAAGCTCATTGGGTGCAAAAGCTCAGTCGACTTTCGGAGAATACGTTTATTATTACGTTCCGGAAACGGTGAAATAGGATTGCATTTCCTAGAAACAACGCATTCTACGCTTACAAGCTAAATGTAGAGACTACTATCGAAAAGTACTTGCCGTTTTCAAGCCATAATTTCATGTTCACATTTACCATCGGCTCTTGTGTTAAAAAGATACGACTCAAGAAGAAAATGCTTAGGCAGATCCAATGCATGTATACATTATAGTATTTATTTCCATAAGTATAGATTTCAAATTGGAGTTCTAAATGAAAACTTACCCTCTTGTATTGTAACCAGGACGTATAATAATGGTTTGCAATAAAATATAAATAAAAACATCAAAATCACAAACTTTATACATTACGAAAAATAATAAAAAAGAAATTATTCTTACAGAGAAAATAAAGGAGCAAGAGTTTATAGTCATTTATACAACTGTTGTATAATTAGGGATTCATCGAGGGTGATGATAGTATCACATGATAATTTTAATACCTCAGGACTTTATCTACCTACACCCATGACATGAATCCTCTTGGTTCTGAAACAGTTAGCTTATTGTCAACATTAAATCAACATGTGCCATAGTAACCATGATTTTAAAGGAGTTGCATTATGAAAATTTATAACACTCGTTTGGATGACATAATAGTTACTATGAGACAGGTTGATTTAATGTTGGAGTTGCATTAAAATTAAGTACATCATTATAACACTCGTTTGGATGATTTTACGAGTATGATTTGATTACTATAAACTGGTAATGTTGGTAATAAGCTGTTTCAGAAACTTTTATACAGGATTTAATAGTTATTTATGCAACTGTACTATAATGAGGGGTATTAAAACACGAACGTGATAATAGTATCACAATATGAGTTTTTTAATACCTAATTATGTACAGTTGCATACAAGACTTTATCTACACCCATTTTTTTTTTATTTTCTTTATTTTTTTGGGAAACAAACAATATTTTAATACATAGTTATGAATTAAAAACACTCATGATATTTATCTACACCCATGATATGTATCCTCTATAAAAATTTTGACTTTGTCTTTGACTTTGAATTTCTTCCCTCTCCTCGTTATTAGGGGGCTTCCATAAATTACGTGAGATATTTAAGGGGGGGAGGGGTTGAGTCAAATCTCATCTAATCTTACGTTGGAGAGAGGGGGGGTCTCGGCAAATATCACGCAATTTTTTTTCTGATTGAAACAAAAAAAAAATCTATTTTGGTTCATTAAATCCAGACTGTACATGCTTAGATTTAATCTTAAACGCATATCGTAATACGATTAAGATCATTCACTTAATTCGTTCGAAAGAAAATAATTTCATTCATACTTCGACGTTATACATCTACTGACTGTCAAACCATCATAATTATTTGTTTTATAAAGCACCAAGCATTTTTTTTTCTTTTTACAATAACAATCCAACGCGTTCATGTAAGAAACCCACATTTTGAAAAATCTCACTTGAGATTGGGGGATGGGGGAGGGGGTTGAATAAAATCTCACGACATCTCACCAGGGGGGGAGGGAGGGACAGAAAATTTAAAAAAACACCTCACGTAATTTATGGACGCCCCCTTATATCTTCCGCAAAAGTGTTATAATGTTGTACTGAATTTCACAGTGCAACGCTTCGCGCGTGGGCTCACGGCGCAGCAGGACCTCCGCTCGGGATATTGTAATGATGGCAGTAATCTGTTTCAGAACCCTTTACAGAGGATTTAAAGCATGGGTGTAGATAAACTTTATTAAAGCATCAGTGTGTTATATACGAGTAATGACATTATCAATTTAGAAAATATTATATTTAATATTTTAAACATCATAATGGAAAATATACATACTTTGTCTAGCTACAAATCGTTCAACAGAACAGACAGTTTTTTTTAAAGTCAGCTGTTGAATCACACAAATTATTGTTACTAACCACTGAAACAAAATCGCGTCATTCGCATTTGAAGCATTCTGAAATCGGTTGAGTAATCAATGTTTAACAAATAACAGAAGCCGAAGCAACTAACAAAATGCAAAATAACGGCTGGCGAAAAGAAAACATAAACCAAGAGCATCGTAATGCAAGTAAATCGTCCGTGGAATCCGAGAACAGAACCGAATAAATTGTTTTAATAAGGAATAAATTACTGGTGAAAAAATCGGGCCGATATCACGCCACTGTAAACGACGGCGCGCAGAACCTTTTCTTTTATGATTCACATTCTTGGGAGGGTATTACAACCTCTTAAAACTTGCCAAGTTTATAAATTGCTATAGTTACATCTCTTTCTCGCTGCATAGCAAATAAAAGAGATGCATTGATAGCCATTCAGAAAACTGGCAAGTTTTAAGAGGTTGTGATACGGGGGCTGAAAAGTTTAAAATTAAATCTGAACCTAATGCTGTAAGGTATTGGTCACAAAGAATCATCAAAAGATTATGTTTACACACAAAAACTATAGTTTCTGAGAAAATTAGCTTTGAAAATTCTTTCAAAAATATAATATCTTAATTTAACTACAACCCAACTGCTGTAGCTGTAGATACCAATACCTACTAAATCCGGTTTTTAGTGGAGCATTGAACATAGTTGTTTCTCAAATTGCAAAGAACTGGGTTTATTGTACTAAATTCATGTGACCAATAGCTGAAAAGCCAGATTCACTTCTCAAGCTTACGCGCTCACTAGACATGAAATAAAAGACTTTTTAACGGATACTAGCGCGGTTTTATTGAAAGTACTTTGGTAATTAGTTGGTATTTGGTTTGATTTTTGATTATTCCGACGTTTCGGCACCTTTGCAGCTGCCGTGGTCACGGGGGACTGAAGCTACTCGTGAGCCTACCTTCAAGCGATGAATTTTTTAAGACGTTCAGAAATTAATATTTTACAATTTTATTTATCTTTTTAATTGGTTTAAGTTGATTTTGTGATTTAATTAATGCTAAAGAGAGAGAATCTACTGAAACTACCACCATTTCACAAAATTGGGAGGCCCCTCCAAGAAAGAAATGGCGAAATAAAACTTGGAGAGGAAAGCCGACCTCCGTCTTTTATATTTATTAATTTATTTGCAAAAGGAACTAACCGTATCATTAGATCTTGCAGTGTGTGTATGGGGCTTCAGCTTGTGAATGATGGGGTCCCAAGCTGGTGGAATTTTCCAACCATCATCTCTATTGAAATTAGGATATTTATTTATTTCGATAGCCTCGCGGAGCATTCTAGGAATAAATCTACGTTCCTTAGCAAGGATTTGGGGTTTGTCAAATCTAATGTAATGGTTGGGCCCCTCAAAGGCGTGATCACACACTGCAGACTTGTTATCGCGCCTATGTTTCATGTCAGCTACATGCTCTTTAACGCGGGTCCCTATACTTCTCTTTGTTTGCCCGATGTAGGAGAGCCCACAGTCACAATCTAGTTTGTAGACGCCTGCGGCTTGAAGGGGGATGTTACACTTGACAGGTCGTAAGAATTGGTTGATCTTCTTCGGCGGCTTGAAGTAAGTTTTGATTGACGCTCGCTTCAGAATGTTTCCAATCTTGTCAGTGACACCCTTCAAATAAGGTAGGATGGCAGGTTGACGCTCTACTGTGGCTGGTTTGTCGCGTTTTCTGTGACGAAGGCGTGGTACTTGCAACTTGTTTTTACGCAGTACTTGTTTGACGTGCTGAAGTTCAGCCGTCAGGTGTTGTTTGTTTCAGAGAGCCCGCGGCATCTGTGACAAACAACACCTGACGGCTGAACTTCAGCACGTCAAACAAGTACTGCGTAAAAACAAGTTGCAAGTACCACGCCTTCGTCACAGAAAACGCGACAAACCAGCCACAGTAGAGCGTCAACCTGCCATCCTACCTTATTTGAAGGGTGTCACTGACAAGATTGGAAACATTCTGAAGCGAGCGTCAATCAAAACTTACTTCAAGCCGCCGAAGAAGATCAACCAATTCTTACGACCTGTCAAGTGTAACATCCCCCTTCAAGCCGCAGGCGTCTACAAACTAGATTGTGACTGTGGGCTCTCCTACATCGGGCAAACAAAGAGAAGTATAGGGACCCGCGTTAAAGAGCATGTAGCTGACATGAAACATAGGCGCGATAACAAGTCTGCAGTGTGTGATCACGCCTTTGAGGGGCCCAACCATTACATTAGATTTGACAAACCCCAAATCCTTGCTAAGGAACGTAGATTTATTCCTAGAATGCTCCGCGAGGCTATCGAAATAAATAAATATCCTAATTTCAATAGAGATGATGGTTGGAAAATTCCACCAGCTTGGGGCCCCATCATTCACAAGCTGAAGCCCCATACACACACTGCAAGATCTAATGATACGGTTAGTTCCTTTTGCAAATAAATTAATAAATATAAAAGACGGAGGTCGGCTTTCCTCTCCAAGTTTTATTTCGCCATTTCTTTCTTGGAGGGGCCTCCCAATTTTGTGAAATGGTGGTAGTTTCAGTAGATTCTCTCTCTTTAGCATTAATTAAATCACAAAATCAACTTAAACCAATTAAAAAGATAAATAAAATTGTAAAATATTAATTTCTGAACGTCTTAAAAAATTCATCGCTTGAGGGTAGGCTCACGAGTAGCTTCAGTCCCCCGTGACCACGGCAGCTGCAAAGGTGCCGAAACGTCGGAATAATCAAAAATCAAACCAAATACCAACTAATTACCAAAGTACTTTCAATAAAACCGCGCTAGTATCCGTTAAAAAGTCTTTTATTTCATGAAAAGCCAGAACTAAAGACTTTTTCATTTCATAACTTTTATTGCACTAATTTTTCAAGTAACCGCGGTACTGACATTCAATATTTCCCATGGTGTTACAATGGGTGACCATGGCATTTACGCTGTGTGCTCCGTATTGCCGCCTTATAAGGTGTGGGTTGAAATGCACTTTTTGCACACAGTGCATGCTCGGTAATCGCCATACGGTTACACTCAGTGCAACGGGACGGTCACGCTTGCCGATTTCATGATTACATGCTATGATAGATATACACTTCCAAGATGTTATTAATATCTAAACAGTACCTAGTATAGTTATATCAAATTCAACATGTATAATGCTGACACACTGATTGCTATGTAATTAGTGAATTGTAACTTCCGAATAACAATGTCTAATCAAGTTTCAAATACACTAATTACCTGCTCTATAATATTACTATTGTCAATGTCATTTGACAACATTTCATTTTGCGAAAGTACTTACGAAACCATTTCGAGATTTTAGAATCCTAAGCTTATATATTTTACAGAATTTTCAGAACAGTATTTTTTGCATCCATAAAAAAAAATGGTCCAAATTGAGAACGACAGGCATTTTGAGTTGAATCTGTCTTTGTCTTATATTCAATAAAATCAATTGTTACAATTTTGACAGTTGGTTATAATTTTTCATACACACGAATGATAGTCACAGAGAAAACATCAAAGCCAACTAGTTTACTTAAATAAAAATTACTAACATAAAACAGTTATCGATATCACTTACAGAAATCCCACTTCATCACCATCGATATCATGGTGACATCCATGTGGGTGACCTTAGAGCATTTAAATCAAGAAGCTTATATCCACAATGGAGGTTGCACGCCTAGTAAGTAAGTGAAGATTAAAAAAGACTCTTTAGTGACGTTACGGTGTATTGCTATCTCTTTCTTTTCGTTTTACAATACGTTTTCGTTTCTCACGAACAAACGAACGACGAACATCGAACACGTATTGTAACACTAAAGAAAGAGGTTGCACTAAGCCGTAAGGACCTTTTTTCAATCTTCACTATGATATATGGCCGTGCAAACTCCATTTGAGGGAGGTATAAGCTTCTTGATTTAAATGCTCTAAGTGGGTGACAGATGACATATTGTCACAGATTAGAGTCAGTTTTATGTAGGTAGCTATTTAACTTCCTAACTATGTACTTACGCTCTTTTAGAATGAGTAAATTTCTAATATTATATAAATAGGAAAAAAAAGTTAGTAAGAAGTAAAATAGGCATATTGTTTTCATTATCAAGCTAAATACAAGCCTACTTTGTATTTTCACATAGGTAACCAAAAATATGGTTCAGTACCTATTATGAGTGTAGTGCTATAATTTGATCAGTATTTAACTTTCAGTTACTTAGTGCTTTTTAGAAGCCAAAACATTTTGGAATGCTTGCTCAAAAGTATTATCATTATTTTTCTAAAATATTGTAATACATATTGTATTTAAATATTCTGTAGATATCGAATTATTCGTGCGCAAAACACACTAAGCAAATTTTTTGATGTAGCTCGCAAATGGAAAACTCGATACCCATTAGTATCAGGTTTTTGTTTAATTAACAATACATTGCTTTCTGCGTAATGGAAGCAGAATTATTGAAATACACTGTCGAAATAGTACTCGGAAAATAGTTCGTGTTTTGTTAATTTCCTCTGGTTAATTTTAATACCTGGGGCATTTTAACCGACTTCCAAAAAGGAGAAGTTCTCTGTTCGCCTGTATGTATGTTTTTTATGTATGTCCACCGATTACTCGAAGACGGCTGAACCGATTGAAATAATTAAGTTATTAGATCAGGTTTGTTCCCAAGTTAGTCCCAATTTTTGAAATTTTGAAATCGGTTTGGAAAAAATTTGCTTTAAAATTAAATACCACGACTACCTAAATAGAAATTGTCCTCCAGCCCCAACCGTCTTCAATAGACGTGTTTTATTTTATTACAATGATATGCGTATCTAGTGATTTAAAATTCATTTCTTGCTTTTTAGAGGTATTTAATTTTGAAGCTAATTTTGTTTTTATTTTCAGTTTTTTTGAAGTCGGTTTTAAAGGGTCAATTTACTGGACTTTTAGTGGACTGGACAATATAATTGGACTTTAGTCGAATAAGGTTTTTAATCGACAATCGCTTGTAAAATCTAATCGCACACCTAATTTCAATGAGGTGCGGCGATTCGATTTTACAATTATCTATAAAAATTCGCTATTCGACTAAAATCGCCTACTAAGTCACCCGGTAAACCGACCCGTGTGAATCCCACTTATATATAGCAGCTCGCTATTACATAAGTGAGATTCACACGGGTACGGATAACTGGGAATGGAGTTCCATATTGTAACAAAAATTTAAGTGAAATATAATATGTATATTCGCCACATATTGTACCGTGTATGTAACATATTAGGAATCGATGCGTTTGCAGTGAAACTTCGAAATGTGAGGTTTTAATTAGGTATTTCACTTTATTAAAGATGCAACTTTTTAATATCATGTTAGTTTATACAGTGAATTTTGTTGAAGCATCAATCAGTCGAACAACAAAACCTATTAATAAACCGGCCAAGTGCGAGTCGGACTTGCGCACGAAGGGTTTCGTACCAAAAACGGCAAAAAAATAACGTTTGTTGTATTCCCATACAACAAACGTGATTTTTGCCCCACTCAAATATTTTTTTTATTCTGTTTTTAGTATTTGTTGTTAGAGCGGCAACAGGAATACAATCATCTGTGAAAATTTCAACTGTCTAGCTATATCACGGTTCAGTATTAGGTTCTGACACAAAGTCTCAACCAAGGAATTTATAATTACTTCTTATGAAGTACTTATAATTTCCTTGGTCTCAACCTTATTTATTTTCAAATTTCGAATGTTGGTCAGAAATGTATTTGATTGATGAATTTTGAAAAACTGGCTCAACTGATTTTGATATATTTATCAAACCTGTTCACAAAATTTTACCAGAATCGGTTGAGAAATGCGACCTGTAGAGGAGAACAAAAGACAGACATACGAAAGAATTTTCGCCCAAGCTGAAACATAGACGCTTCGCTTCGCGTAGAAGTAGATTATAGTAACTCAGTTATGTGAATGACAGGAAACAAAATTTATAAAATATTTCTTGATAGAAAAAAATCCTTCCAATTTTGTAGTTTTTTCAATGATGTGTCAACCAATAATAAACCTATAAATCTTGAAACTATAATTTAAAAACCTTAGCTAACTCTCTAGTTTTGTGATTGACAGTTTTCGAAAATAGGAAATAATCTTCATTATTAATTAAAAACGATAATGTTGTCAATAATATCGATAATTTTAACAAAGAAAATTTCTTCCAGCGTTGTACGCCCCCTTAAAAAGGTATTTGTGATATTTTTTCAAAATAATTAGTGCTCTACTACTGCTAAAACTTATATTAACAGCCTTCAGAAACTTTCATCGATGACATTTGTTTATTTACTTTCAGTTTTAATCGAACTTTTAACAGTCGTTACCTTTTTTATTTATCTTCCTGGTACAATCTCATGTGAATACACCCGTCAATCTACGTAAAGCATATAAAGCTAGTAATTTAACACTGGCTTATAGAGTAGTATATGTAACATCAAATTACTCACTTTGATAACGCTTGCTTAATGTGAGGTGTAAACTTCTGTGTTCAAGGGCTTTCTGCCTGAAATATTCTTTGTAATACGAGGAGCAAAAGTGGCTGCGGTTTACTAGTGATGGGACATATCGAAAAATGACATCGATGGAAGTGGAAACGGAGAATTTAAATTAAATTTCCACCGAAAAGCGTACGAAACACGCGCGTGTTGAGAATGACATAATTCGTTTGTTCAGATTTAAGTTTTGTATTAAAATCGCATTCGATAAAGATGAAGATTATATTTTTACTATTATTAGTAAATATCGACAGATGCGAACATCATACAACATTCGTAATATCACAAACCATTTTGATCCATGACTTTTGCTTGTAGACGCTTCATTAATCAAATTTCAAAAGCATGTATACCTGTAACAAAAAGAAAAAACATTTAACATTACGCAAACATCGACACCTCCTACATCACTAGTGTACACCACTCTGGTGGCTGTAGCAGATCAAATTAAAAACAGAATTTATTATAAGTATCATTAATTATTTAATGCAACACCTTCACCGAGTCGCGGGACAGAGCGGTGACCGCACCCACGTTTTTGCCGAGCTCCGACGCAAACAGAATGAGATATTTAGATTAACACTGCCACGAAACAAGTCCGTATGTTGATTAAGGACACCCGGAAACGTAATTAGTTTCACACGTAAAATATTAGTATTCAATTAAGACTTCCATTTGTATACAGGTTTTATTTTGTGGGTATTAAAAATGTCTACTTTGCATGTTTGAAATGTAAATTTGCAAAGTGCTGCACTATGAGAAATTGTGTAACAGTAATGTTTGATGTTAAAGATACGACTTGTAATTATTAAATAAAAAATATATACAGGGTGTTTGGTAAAAGCCTTATAAATCCGAATATGGTAGATAGAGACCATCAAATTGAACAACTTTTACTATGGGACCAACACTGAAATCGCGAAAAAAAATCTTGCTGTTTCAAACAAAAAATAATAACGAAAATATCAAAATGTACAAAACAGCGTGTGTTAACCTTAGAATAATTACACCTAGAAGCCGTGTCCGCGTATGCAAAGTGAGGCAACTTATACTGAGCCAAAATGGCTCAGTTCTCAGATTTATATCCTTCATACGTTACCTAATCGTAACTAAAATCCAAAAATATAATAATTAATCTCTTTAAGGTAGGGAAATTGAAACTGTTTTGTACTTATTAGGTATGATTTTGTAATAATGGACAATATAAATCTGAAAACGGCGCCATTTTGGCTGTTTTAGTTACCTCACTTTAGACAGCGCGCTTTGTAGGGATTTATCGTTCTAGGTGTAATTATTCTAAGGTGTTAACGTATAAAACAGCAGATATTTTTTTCGTGATTTTAGAGTTGGTCCCATAGTAAGAGTTGTTCAGTTTGACGATCCCTATCTACCATATTCGGCTTTATAAGGCTATTACCAAACACCCTGTATATTGTTGATGATATTGTTATTACGTTGACCTGGGTAACACCCGGGTTCTTGTTTAATCGTAATAGAAATCTTCATCAGATTTAGCTATTCAGGAAATAATAGGTAGCCCTCATTATTATTGCTGTGGTATATTTTGATCGTAAAGCGTAACGTGAAATATCTACTTTACAGAGATATTACTGCAAATATATAAAAAGCCGGCCAAGTGCGAGTCGGACTCGCGCACGAAGGGTCCCGTACCAAAAACGGCAAAAAATCACGTTTGTTGTATGGGAGCATATTTTATTTTGTTTTTAGTATTTGTTGTTAAAGCGGCAACAGAAATACATCATCTCTGAAAATTTTAACTCTCTACCTGTTTTCGTTATTAATATTGAGCAAAAAACGGCAAAAAAAATCACGTTTGTTGTATGGGAGCCCCCCTTAAATATTTATTTTATTCTGTTTTTAACATATGTTGTTATAGCAGCAATAGAAATACACGATCTGTGAAAATTTCAACTGTCTACCTGTAGTTGTTATCAATATCGAGCAAAAAACGGCAAAAAAATCACGTTTGTTGTATGGGAGCCCCCCTTAAATATTTATTTTATTCTGTTATAGCGGCAACAGAAATACATCATCTGTGAAAATTTCAACTGTCTAGCTATCACGGTTCATGAGATACAGCCCGGTGACAGACAGACAGACGGACAGCGGAGTCTTAGTAAGAGGGTCCCGTTTTTACCCTTTGGGTACGGAACCCTAAAAAATAATGAAAGGACAACCTTTAATAAATTTATTAGAAAACAATAAATCGGTTGTATTATGTCACAGGGCACCTGAACAAAGTTAGTTAAACCCCTTAAATACTCATCAAACACACACGACCTTTTGTAGCAAACACTAAATAAGGAGTCATAATAAATTAGTCCTCTGGCGACCTTTTCGCAATATTAGTAGACTCAAAGCAGAATAAAATATGAATATTTGTCAAGGCTATCCGCAAAACAGGCAAAAGGTCCGAATGTTCTTCGGAACTTTGTAGTGGTTCAGAAGCAAGTGGGTTGACAGAGTCCACACCCTGAGGCAAATTTCGGACCGGCCTACTTTAGTATGAATACGGCGGTTGTATTTACTTTGTGACTTGTAAATGCCCTCAGTTGGAATGACGACACCGTTAATAAATAACTTGAAATGTGGAAATCTTGTGTTTGTCTTCAAAAGTAGGCGTATCATTGTGATGGAACGTCGGCCATTTAAATTTTTATGGGGTTTGCGAAAGTGAATTGCAATGTTCTTCGACGTTTACTTAAGACAAGGTTTTCATCCTTGAAACTCGGCGAGTCTTCAAAAAAATGTGTACTTCTTAAAAGGAGACGTATAAATGAAACATTTACTGGTTTGTAGCATAAATCCTCTGCAAAAAGTTGTCATTCATGTATGAAACTTCTGCAATTTATTTCATACTAGCTTCCGCCCGCGACTTCGTCCGCGTGGATATTAGAGAAAATCCTTAGGGAACCTTCAACCAGGATCTGACCAGCCGTTTTACGCGATTAGGCGGGTCCCCACCAAGCGCGCAGCCTCGTGCGAGGCCCGCCACACGCGGCAAACTTTTTGCCTCGTGAGGCAGCGAGCTTGGTGGGGACCCGCCTAATCGCGTAAAACGGCTGGTCAGATCCTGGTTGAAGTTTCCCTAAGGATTTTCTCTAATATCCACGCGGAAGAAGTCGCGGGCGGAAGCTAGTTTATTACAATGATCAGAATTGAGTCCAGAGATATTAGTAGTTTCCCGTTCCCGTTTTTTTATACTTTCCCGTT
This sequence comes from Agriphila tristella, assembly GCA_928269145.1. Classification (NCBI taxonomy): domain Eukaryota; kingdom Metazoa; phylum Arthropoda; class Insecta; order Lepidoptera; family Crambidae; genus Agriphila; species Agriphila tristella. Next base: position 18,119,675 of record OV743436.1, on the reverse strand, counting down.
CCCATTCCCGTTTGGTCCCGTTCCTGTTCCCGGTTTCCGTTCCCGTTCGCGTTCGCTTTCGCTTTCGCGATCCCGTCCCCTGGGGCTGAATCATGTCCACCGTGTTGGACTTCAAAATAAATGTCATTTTCACATTCCTCATCCAATAAAACCTCAAGAACGACATCCATATCGATTTTCATGTTTACTTACCCCTTTTACTCCCTAAGGGATGATTTTCAAAATAACAAAATATGTGTTTATCTACTTATTTTTAGATATGCTCCTAGGGATTTTAAAGTTGTAATGTCTATTTTATATTATTTTTCCATACATAATTAGAACCTAATTTTCATCCCTTTACTGGTTAAATAATGTCCACTGTGTTGGACTTCAAAATAAATGTCATTTTCGCAATTGCAATCCCATAAAACCTCAAGAAAGACATCCATATCGATTTTTATGTTTACTTATCCCATTTACCCCCTAAGGGGTTGATTTTCAAAATCATAAAATATTATGTTTGCGTATTTATTTTTAGACATGCTCCTACGAACTTTAAAGTTGTAATGTCTATTTTATACTATTTTCCATACCAAATTTGAAACCCATTTTCACCCCTTTAGGGGTTAAATCAGGTCGACCGTGTTGGACTTCAAAATAAATGTAATTTTCGCAATCGTTATCCCAGAAAACCCAAATAACCACATCCATATCTATTTTAGTTTTATTTAACCCGGTTTCATCCCCATAGTGTTTGAAATACTACCCAATAACAATATACGTTGCGTTATATTTCCATTAATAAGCCTAAATTATAAATTTAGCTATTTGTACTTCGAAAATTAAGGATTTTCTTCTATACACAACTTCATCCCCCTTTTCACCCCTTCGGGGGTAGAATTTTGGAAAACGCTGAGACACATCTTTATTAATTTTCAATCATCAGCTTAGACACGAAATTTGAAGGTCCTAGCTTCAAAACTGAGGGACTTTCATACAAACTTTCATCCCATATTTCATCCCCTTAGGGATGGAATTTTCAAAAATCCTTTCTTAGTGGATGTCTACACTATATAAGGTATCTATGTGCAAAATTTCAAGTCTCTAGGTTCAACGGTTTGGGCTGTGCGTTGATATCTCACTCAGTCAGTCAGTCAGTCAGGACTTTGAATTTTATATATATAGATAAGACTCTAATATTTGGAATCAACATTATTTTGCGTCTATTTAATGATTCATAAAATCAGCTTAGGTCAGCAGCAGCTTAGCTCAGCAGCTCAGGCTCGTAGTACAAGGCCACACAGAGGGGAGAGACCACGTAGCCGCTCTACGACACGTTGGATTGAAGTCATTAAGAAAACTACGCAGTCGATCGCATACAGTGTTCTCGCAACGCCGAAAATCGGCAAAAATGGAGAGACATCGCACGTCGTGCGGTCGCCCTGGAAGCGAGTGGCGACGGCGAGCTGCAGCCCTGTCCATCGACAGCCACGACCACTCTGTCAAGAAGCCGACTAAGAAGAAAATCAGCTTACTTTCTGTCGAAAAGATTGATTTTTTAACTTTTAGCGTGAAGAAGTGATATAGAATTACAACAACTACACCATAATTTGAAAAACAGAATATGGAAAAGGAGCTGGGCAACTTTGTAAAAAATCCTAAATCCAATCATCAGATTTCGTAATTTTCAACGATAGTGTGATATGATTTTTATACAAAATTATAGCGTTGTTATTGATCTAACACAATAACCGAGTAGATTTTAAATAAACGATCCAATATTCTAGAAATCAACTAAAATGTGAATGAAGCGACAATTAAAGCGTTGCAATAATCAGCCTTATTTAAAAAAAAAATGAAAGAATAGATTTCCTGAACTGCTTGGCCTTAAGATTGGGTAAATGAAACATATCATGAACAATTATGTAACATACAATTTTGCCTTTTTAGGCCTGCTGATAGCGAGAGTGGAGTGACTACATTTTGACACTTGCGTAGTGTTTAATTGCAGGGAGTTTACCCCGGTAAGTGCTGATAAAGCGAAACTACAATCTCTGTCATTAAACAAGGGGAAATGTTTGTAATAATTGATTAACGTACGTGTGTCGTCACTTGATTAATAGGCGCGGGGATCACGGCTTACGGCACCGGATCTAGATTAGGGGATGGGTTCATTATCCTGATTAAAATAGTTTCACTTATTATTAAATTTCTATACTGATCTAGGTCACATGATAAATATATAACTATTTTATAAGACATAGAACGTTTTCATACCCATCCCATAAATATAATGAACCTACATATTATTTTCATAGGTTTGGGTTTTATGGTGTCTTTTTTCTTAACGATATATCGGGGAAACTAACTCTATCGCGTGCGTAAGGAATTCGTTAAAGTTCCATAATTTATCGAATAATCAAGCCATTTGCGAAGTGTGACTTTATTACCTCTTGGGATTGCTTGATTATTTGTATTAGAGGTACTACCGGTACCCTAATTCGTTTTAAAAACGTGTTTAAAAAAACGTTTTTTTAGCTTAGAATAATAACACCTAGAAGCCGTGTCCTCGTATGCAAAGTGATGCAACTAATACTAGGCTAAAATGGCTTAGTTTTCAAACGTTACTTAATTGTAACTAAAATCCAATAATAATATAGTAACAAATCTCCTAAAAAGTAAAAAAAAATAAACTTTTTTGTACTTATTCGGTATGATTACCAAAATAATGGAGAATAAAAATCTGAAAACGGAGCCATTTTGGCTGTTTTAGTTGCCTCACTTTTGACAGTGCGCTTTGTAGAGAACTATCTAGCGAGGTGTTATTATTCTTTTAGATATATTTAGAAATTAACCGTGTATATACGCTACATGCCTAGCAGTAGGTGTCGTGCGGCTACAATGCGGGTGTTTAACTTTAAGGTCGAATATGCAATGGAGGTTTGTGCAAAAGATTGAGTATGCGATGAACGTTTGTGCCAAGGACTCTTCTGCGATGAGGTTTTACCTAAGTTACTTACATTCACTTACGTTTAGGACATTCTGTTGTTTGCCTAAAGTGTGTGATAATTGAATATCATTATAGTGTGCAAAAATCGTCCATCGTATTCTTAATTCATCAACGCCCGAGCGGTCGCCGGCGTCCGGACAACAATAGAAAATCTATTGTGCCTCGTTTTTCGGGCGTTGACGAGTTAAATTTTACTCGAAGGCTTCGCCTAACTAGATAGAAAGTGTATTTTTGATAGTACCTACACCCTTTCAGTGAGTCTTAGCACAAATTGAACATCAGCTGGAAAACAAGTAACATCTCCTGTTATAATATTCACTTTGGAACCCCCCCTCCCCTTATACCCCGCGATCCCTTCCAAAAGCTCTTAATGCCAAGTCGGCCTGACCTCATGGCAGCTCCATTAAGCCGTTTATACATAATGTATGAATTTGTTATGTCGTTTGATGTAAAGAAGCTTAAACTCAGGTATATAGTGATATGGTTTTAGATCAATTTCGCCTTTGTGGTTCGAGATTTCATTACGGTTATATGAAGGTGTAAATAGCTGAGGTATGAAATACTGTACGGGATTGAAAAGTTCATCCTACTAATATTATAAATGTGAAAGTTTGTGAGTTTGGATGTTTACATGTTTGGATGTTTGTTCCTCAATCACACAAAAACTACTGAATCGATTTGGTTGGAATTCAGCACACAAATAGTAGATCGCCTAGATTAAACCATAGAATACTTTTTATCCCGATATTCCCACGGGAACGGGAACCACGCAGGTGAAACCACGGGCGGTCGCTAGTCAGTTCATAATTTAAAAATTAATTAGAAGCTATGAAGTGAATAATACGAAATTAAAAATTATAACGTATTTCAAGACCGCGTTCTTATTTTTTTCTATCCGACACTTTTCTAAAAAGCTAACATAAAATAACCTTAAATTTTCTGTAACGAATAAAACCAGGCAGCTACAACACAATTTGTAACCGATCCGCAATCAATTACCGAACGGAGGCTAAACGAGGTATGATGCCCAACTAATAGTTCCGATCCGTTATGATTTGTTATACAACAATGCATTAGAGCAGTGTTTTTCAACCTTAACAAATACGCAACCCTTTTGCAAGTCAAAAAATTTGAGCACCCGCCTGTGAGATTACAAAAGCCTGTTGATTTCGTCCAAGTAGCTGGCCGAGTTCAACAGGCTTTTGTAGTCCCACTTTTTCAAAAAAAATACTCCAATAACCTGTTGATTTCGGCCAGGTACTTGGCCGAAACGCTCTGGCTTTTGGAGTAAAAGAATTTACTCCAAAAGCCAGAGCGTCTCGTCCATGTACCTGGCCGAAATCAACAGGCTTTTGTAATCTCGCCACCCGCCTCATGACCATAAACAAACAAAATGTCTGTTTTTGTGATTTCAAAGACTACGCACCCTACAAACCGCAAAGCTAATATTATATTAACTTTATGCTACAAACACTGTTTTTTCCCGGGTCCGCGTAGGCTTTCAGGTGCAAAACAATGCACTAGACCACCAAAAATTCTAAATTCAAATTAAATTTATAATTTATTATATTCTATGTCTAACTAAACACCATTTCTATTTAGAGATAGCAAGAATATGTAGGTGTATGTACCTACATACAACTGAAATAATGATACCTAAAGACAAACATAACATACAAAATGATTATAGACTATAAATAAATCGTTCAGTTTATTTGCTGAGTAATATTTGTCTAATTTCAAATAATACAGCTGTATGATATATTTACCTAATTAAAAATATTTAAAAGTTGTTGTACTCCTCCTATGTTTTGGTACATTTTCAATGAAGTTTTATATAATTAATTACAAATACTTCAGTACCTAGTATAAAAAAAATATAATTGATGAATAATTAAAAAACATACTAACCTAACCCAGAATTAGTAAATGCTCACCAAATCTTCTTGGGCGGCTTAGGATTTGGTGAGTATTTACTAATTTTGGAGAACAAAATGTATTTTTTTGGTATGCTAAAGTATTAATAAATGTATAAGTACATATATTAATAAGTACACCTATGTTAGTAAATATTGTTTTAAAATAATAACTATGATAGTTTTTAATTTCGATATATTGTTTTCTTAAGTGATACGTAACTATTGTATAACAAAAGTGTAGTGTGTGTGTGTGTGTGTGTGTGTGTGTGTAAGTTTTCCGGTTTATAGAAGACCACGCTCCATCTATTTTGGTACAGATGTTAGTTGTTGTTCAAGTGACCAGTTTAAGTTTTGCCGCACCAATTCCGGTACTAGCCACTTGGTTCTTAGTTTACGACAGCAGCTAAACAGTTATATAATATGCAGTGCAGTTATCTGGAATTACTACACTAGGGCCCGTATTTATAAACCGCTCTCAACGTTGAGAGCTATCTTGAGATCATACCTGAGATGCTGTTTCTATAAGAAGAGCATCAGCTAAAGTACTCCTATTATCTCAAGATATATAGTACAGGAAAAGACATGTCCCATCGCTCCTATGTCATTTGCCCCACCATTCTCAAAAAATGAAAGTCTATCGCGTCTTAATCAAAGTAGTATGTCAGATTAGGTATTTTACTCTAGAATCACATTGATAATTATTTTCTGCATTAAAAAGTGGGATTTTTAAGTTAAAACGCTTTTAAATCACAATTTTTTATGATTAGATTACTATTTACTTACATTTTTTTCACAAAATACTTCAGAAAACAACTTAATGTTTTTGTAATTGTTTTTCTAAATATAAAACAATTCTTGACTGATACTATACCTAAATAAAATGTAATTTGATTTTTTTAATTATGAAAGTAATTAAATAAAATGAAACTGGGGCAACACTGGGACATCTCCTTTTTGTCCAAATTTGCACATTGATAATTACTATTTAAGCGGGACCTTTTGGAATATGTTCGGACACTTTCCAGGATGACGCTCCCGAAAGTCCCAGACTTTCCGAAGTGGGATAGCCGGGATATCCTGGAAAAACTGGAATCAAATTGTGGAATAAAAAAATTTTTAGGTATAGCAATATGGGCATCGGTGAAAGCTAATAAAAAGCCAATTTCAAATATATATATACATTTTGATACTTTTATGTTATTGTTTTGACAGAAACTTTAAAAAACCATAATTCAGAAGTATGAAATATTACTAAATTATTAGAAAATAAAAAAATGCCCTGAATATCTACACAAAAAAGGCAAAAATCGCAATCGGGCATGTAACTACATTTTTTATAATGTTGTTAGATCTCTTGAGAGTAGTTTATACTCAAGTATGCAACCTTGAAATCCTGTGCTGCACGAAAAACTTGGCACTTTCTTGCATCTTCATCAAAAAAACTACCTTAAGGAAGCGTTTTTCAGGTTTTATTGTAATGAACTTTTGTAAAGCTAACTAAATTTGCTACAATTTGAGCCTAAACCAAAGAAAATATACACTAACGTGAAAAGAAGCGACACTTGCGCATGGGTGCTGTAAAATTGCTCGCGGCTATGTGTGAGTGCGCCGGGCGAGCGCGGGGGTGCCGCGACGCCATCGGGGCGAGGAATCTCCTCCGCGGAGGCACGTGCTATCAGGCTTGCCTAGTTCGCTCGCACCGCGCAATAGTACAGGCAAGTACGACAAACTAAAGTGATAGTGTAGAGCCGCATGCGAGGGCTTTAATCTACTTACTTTGTGCTTTAATCATTCATCGTTCAGGCAATGTAATTTGCTTTTCGTATTATAAATACAATACAGGGCAATATTATTGCTTTTCTCAAGAAATGTGAGGAAATTAATAGAATATTGTACATTGAGGGGTGAAGTGGTAATTGCACTTTCTTCAGAGTAATACATAGTGCTTTATACTACAGAAAATAAATAAATAAGTACTTAAAATAATATTGAATTAAAATAGCTACAATAATTGATTATGGTGTCTTGCCTTTCACCCCGAACTATATATCTATTACACAGACACTGCACATAATAAAGTTTTTGTACTTTTGTAAGTATAGAAAAATATTAAAATACACTTGACCGTTTTTTGACATTTTATTTATGCCTCTCATCTATTACCTCCATAGTTTTAAGGGGGGTCGAAAAAACTTATTTTTTTGGTTCCGACGCACCGTGTCCGAGATATTTGCATTTTTGTAATTTTATTTAGAGATTAGGTTAAAATAAATACTGTTCTTTAAAATGTAGTACCCACACACTATTTAAGTTGTAATTAATAAGAATATAAGTTGATATTAATTGTAATGAAAAAAACTATTTGGGCAAACAAAGAATAAACGTAGAAAAAGTCGCAAATCAAAAATTGTATTAATTTATTGATAGATCAAACATTCTGTAGACAGAATGTTTGGTAATAGCCTTATAAAGCCGAATATGGTAGATAGGGACCATCTAACTGAACCACTTTTATTATGGGACCTACTCTGAAATCGCGGAAAACATATCAGCTGTTTCATACAAAAAATAATAATGAAAATATCAAAATGTATGAAACAGCTGTTATTTTTTTTTCGCGATTTCAAAGTTGGTCCCATAGTAAAAGTTGTTCAGTTTGATGATCCCTATCTACCGTATTCGGATTTATAAGGCTCTTACCAATCACCTTGTATATATTTAATCGTAATATAGTATAATGTATTAATATTAAAATTAATATAAAATCAATACTTCACCAAACTATCGTTTTATAATTTCCTTGCTGCTAATAGACAACCCTATCACAAGTCGTGACTACTCGTCACGACTTCGACGCAGCCGCCGCCAAACTGGCGCCAAGCTCACACCTACAGGGAGTGCCGCCGCTGTGCCTAAACCGAGCAGTGTAGATTTGATTTATTGGTTGCGGAGACTCAGCTAGTCAAAGATGTTTTTTTTTTCACTTTTGTAAGAAATGCCATCCTTTGACTAGCTGTGTCTTCGCAACCAATAGTTCTAGACTTTTCAGATTAGGCTTAAACTGTAGTTAATTTAGTAAGCTTTATAAAAGTAGTGAATCAAGTAACCTGAAAGACGCTTCCTTAAGGTAGTTTTTTTAAGAAACTGAAAAAATTATGCTAATCTTTTAAAGTTATAGTTTTTTCAAGTTTCTGTCAAAACAATAATATAAAACAAATTAAGTAATCAGTAAGTTGTATTGAACAGAATGAGAGATAGTATTTTAATTATTTGAAAAAAAAAAGTTTATTTCCATTCGATTTGAAGAATGAGCTTAAATTAAAAGTTATAGGCTTATCCCTAGTTCCATTTATTTTTATACGAAAATTTCAGTGTAGGGAAATGTTACATACAATCACTAATAACTAAAATTCTTCGTAATATTTCAGTTTACAATTTATAAATTTTTCAGAAAAACCGATTCTATCTGTGACATGAAGCTAACTTTACAATTTATATGAGTTAGAAGGTTAGCTTATTAATTATCGAACTTTGCATATTAAGACTAATTTATGAAAATTATTTTTTATGAATTGTTTTAATGTTTTGTGAACCCAACATGAACTTTATGTACTTATGTACAATTTTGAAATCTGCGGTCAAATTATATTTGTTCTATTTATGTCAAAGTATGTAACTTTGCGATAGTAAAACGAAAACACTGTCGGGACGGACGAAGCACTAAACTTAAGAATCGCCTAAGTCTTTTCTTAACTACAACTCGACCAAGATAACTAGGCAAATGACAGCTACATGACGGCTAAGTTTATGACACCGTTTTAATTTGGTTGTGTTGTAGTTAGGAAAAGACTTAGGTGATCCTTAAGTTTAGAGCAATCAGGTGTAAGGTTTGAGAAAAGCCGTCAAGGGCTTTTTTAAATCATTCCACGATTATTCGGCTGGCGTCGAGCGTTCTTACTACTAATTTTCATTGAACGGCCATGCTGTCGTATGAAAAAACAAAAAACCGACTTCAAAAACCTGCCTCTAAAAAGCAAGAAATAATGTTCAAGTCATTAGATACGCATTATCATTGTTATAATAACAACACGTCTATTGAAGTCGGGTGGGGCTGGAGTACCACTTCCTTTTTTTATTCTAAAAGCCCCACCCGACTTCAAATAGACGTGTTGTTATTATAACAATGATAATGCGTATCTAATGATTTGAACATTATTTCTTGCTTTTTAGAGGCAGGTTTTTGAAGTCGGTTTTTTGTTTTTTAAAACAATTTTTTATTTTTTTATTTTTAGTGTAAGTACCTTCTATATTAGGTATATTATTGGGTAGAAAAATCGGCTCAGCCAAACGTGAGATATTCGCGGAGAAACATACATTCATACAGGTCAAACTGAGAGAGAACCTTTTTTTTTGAAGTCGGTTAAAAGACTACATTAAAAGTACCCCTTTCCCAACAAAAAGAAACATCTAATTCGGTTCATAAATAACAAAGTCGTCATGTTAGTTGATGCAAAATCATAGTATTTTCAGGATTTCTCAAAAACTACTGAACCGATTTGAAAAAAAATTAAATGGGACCATCTCGCAAGAAAACTCAATCGAACAAAAGAAGAATCATCAAAATCGGTTCATAAATGACGAAGATATGCGCGAACAACGATAAAAAAAAAAAACATGCAATCGAATTGAGAACCTCCTCCTTTTTGTGAAGTCGTTTAAAAATGAGGAGTAAAGAGTGTTCATCCAACGTCAGCCGAATGTTTTCAAAAATAGAGCCCCGGGACAGAACACTTGCGAGTTGCGAGTGATATCCATTATGGAAACTGCTCACGATCAGGCGTCATGCTTGCTTGTTGTAAAACTAATCAAATGAAGAAAGCCGCGAAAATCACATTGATTTCCCAAGCGGTGTTTAAACACAGAATGGCTTTACAAGATTTCAGCATGCAGCTTTCAAAGTTCCTAATGCGTCTGCAGCTCAGAATGTGTAGAAGTATCATTCCGCCATTTAGGAGCCGCACATCTCGACATCCCAGCATCTCCATGGGATAGGTATGCTCGTTAACCAACGTTACATACGAATACAGCTCATGATGAATAGTATTTCAGACTCCGTGTTTAATGCTAAACGATGCATCTTTCTGTTTAAATTTATTAATGTTTTGGAGTTGTTGTAAGAATTTAATACTGATTTTGTTTGTTTGTAATAAATTCTGTAACTTATTCCTTTCCTTTTTTTACACGACTGCCCAAAGCAAACGACTGCCCAAAGCAAAAAGAGTGTACCTATATATGTGTTCAGGGTTCATGTATGTTTGTGGATATGTGAGTTTCTTTATTCCACCATAACTTCCAAATGCCTGAACTGATTTGGATAAATGGGCTATCGTTAGAATCCTTACAGCATTCCGAGTGACACGGGCTATTTTTTTTAGAAAAAATCAATATGGCGACCGTACGACGCCATTTTCAAATGTGAAAAAAATATTTATTGTTGTCTATTTTTTCAATATGGGCATCAAATGAAAGGCCTTGATGAGCACATTTCAAAACTATATAATATGTCACTAAAATGTGTGAAATAAAAATAAATAAATTAAAAAAATATTAAAAACACGACTGCCCTGCCAAAAACGAACTAAAAAGTTAAACAACAAGTGTCATTGCAGTCGGGGGACCTCTTTGATCAAAAATTGTTCCATAATAAGGTCCCCCGACTGCAATGACACTTGTTGTTTAACTTTTTAGTTTGTTTTTGGCAGGGCAGTCGTGTTTTTAATATTTTTTTTTTTTTTTTTTAAATAAAAGTAATATTTTTAAGACATAACTTAAGTAATTTTAATAAAATCTCAGTGAAAGGTAAAACAACGCCAGAGTTAATTCATCAGATACATTTTCTATCACCAAATATTACGATATATTTCTGATCAAATAGGACAAAAATATTGCTTTATCGTTTCTTCTATTATTTAAAGTCAAGTATAGTAAACATTCTCAAATTCATTTCATTAGTACGTACCAAAATTATTTCTTCACCACTCAAGTTCGTTCAGTTAACAAACGCAAGAGACCACGCTTTGACCAAGTTGGACCTTTGATTGCGGCTTGCAAATGTTTGGCCGAGCTCACGGGAGCGGCATCAATTATTCAAATAAACCTGCACACAGACTAGACGAGTAATTTTGAATATTACCCTTACACAAGACACGTAAGCCGCTTACAAGTTTCGCCAGAAATAACTTGGGGACATGCTGAGCTCCTAAGTGATAAGTATAGAGCTCGTACTTAGACCTTGTTAATTTCTAGGAAATGTCACAGTGTAAGGAACTAATTAGCTATAAGAAGTAAGTAGATAGATTATTTAGATTAGTTGTAGATAGTATTAGTTTGGCAATTATTAATCAAAAGTTCAATAACGAGGGAACAGTGGCCAACGTATTCGATAGAAATGTTAACAAACACAAGTCTAAAAAAATATTTCCTACAAACTTTATCGTTATAAAAAGTCAGCTAAACTTTATTGTGTTGTTTTAAAAAGTGTGGAAGTTATTGTCTAATAATGATGCTGCAAACCAATAATTAATAGCATCAATGCAACAGGAGATTGTTTTTAAGTTTTAAAATTATTGCTGGAATAAAGAAGTCACAGAACAGCGATTGATCAAATGTTACTAACCTTTCATCATAGCATTTTTTGTGTCATTCCCTGTATGATAGCAACCAGCACTAAAGCCGGCCACATACAGACGGAATCCCGATTCGGAATTCCGAACGGAATATCGATAATGTATGAAAATTCCGTACGGAAAAATTGTGTGTTCGGCCCATAGATTTGTATGGATACTTATAGGAATTCCGAAACGGAATTCCATTTGTATGTGGCCAGTGTAAATGCAGCCACCGTGAAAAAAGCTATGCAGTTTTTAGGGTTCCGTACCCAAAGGGTAAAAACGGGACCCTATTACTAAGCCTCCGCTGTCCGTCTGTCTGTCTGTCTGTCTGTCACCAGGCTGTATCTCATGAACCGTGATAGCTAGACAGTTGAAATTTTCACAGATGATGTATTTCTGTTGCCGTTATAACAACAAATACTAAAAACAGAATAAAATAAATATTCAAGGGGGTCTCCCATACAACAAACGTGATTTTTTTGCCGTTTTTTGCTCAATATTGATAACGACTACAGGTAGACAGTTGAAATTTTCACAGATCGTGTATTTCTATTGTTGCTATAACAACATATGCTAAAAACATAATAAAATAAATATTTAATTTAAGGGGGGCTCCCATACAACAAACGTGATTTTTTTAATGTTTTTTTGGTACGGAACCCTTCGTGCGCGAGTCCGACTCGCACTTGGCCGGTTTTTTTTATTTATTATCAACAATCGATACTTTAAAAAAATAAGCTCTCGAAAAACCTTCCCTTGATAAATATATTACTTTACTAAACTTTACTAAGGGCTCGCCAGACGCCCGATCCATGAACCGTATCGTTTGTGATTATGACGCATCAATAGGAATATGTATTCTGAACTTAATGAGGCAGATTGAGTCTTTTTTTTACTATACTCCTTCGTTACGAAGCGCACATCCCAACTGAAGGGTAAAAAACACTTTTATATTTACAGTGTCTCGATCAACAATAAATAACGAAAGTTTTCAGTTTTCTAAAATGGACAGCTAAAATTTGTATGATTAATATTAGTATTTCTTGTGCAGGTATTCATCAAAACTATGCCATGACTTCGTAAGTCTGAGATCTTGTACTAAGAAGAAGCCGCAACAAACTCGGCAACGGAATTTTTAATTTTTACCCTTTAATGTGATACCTTTTCGTGAAGATTTTCCCTATATACGGCGGACGGTACGCTGAAAATAAATAATAAGAGTATTTTACTATTATCAAGATTTATTTAATGCATATTTTTGCAATTACTTATTTTGTTAAAAAATAATGTTAAATTAAAAAAGAATATGTAGTTATTTACTGCTAAATAAGCATGTTAAAATTAATTACTAATTTCAATTTTGCTTAAAATCAAACCTCCTTGTACAAAAACATAAAAAATACAATATTGAGTTGTGACATCTTACCCGCCTAAAGCATCAGTACATAAGATTAAAAAAGGCAAAATATAAAATACAGACAAAGGGAACTAAATTGGATAATGCGACTGTCAAACTCAAACAGCCCCAAAGCAATTTAGGCCGGAAAGTCTACAATCTGAATAAAGAGTGTCACACTGACTTTGGGTTTGCCATAAACGAAGGATTAAGGAAGTCACGGAAACGACAAGATAGATTAAGCCACGCGTCAGCGTTTAAAATGCCTACGTTGGTGCTTACACAATGAAAGATCACATAAATTTTATTTTCTATATCGATGACCTTTGGGTAGAAAGGTCGTATAAACCATTTTGGCCAAATTGAGTTATTTTGTACTATTAGTTATTCTGTGGTTATACAACGTGTTAATGAATAAACACAAAACCTCTTTGGCGTGAAAAACACAGAAGAGATGCGGCGGAGATAAGGCGCAGCTACGGCGGCGATACGTGTATTTCTTTTGCCAAAAGCATCCGAAAGTCTCACAACCTGCACCGTATCGCCGCCGTATCCGAGCCGCGTCACTTCTGTGTATTTCACACCTTAGATGGTGATTGTTCTCATGAATATGAACAACTTTTACTATGGGGCTAACTCTGCAACTCAACAAAAAAAATCTGCTGTTTCATACAAATTGTCAATATCTACTCGACCAGAATGTATGAAAAAGCTGATGTTTTTTCGCGATTTCAAGGTTGGCCCCATAGTAAAAGTTGTTCATATTAATGAGCACAATCACCACACGTTGTATATATACCATTTTTCTCAGGAAAATTTTCTCTATCGATCTGTATATATGTATAATACAGAAATTCGCAAAAAAAATGTTTATACGATCCAGATATTTTTGGTCATAACGTCTTGCGAAAGGTAAATTATCAACTTTAAAGCCAAATCCTACTAATATTATAAATGTGAAAGTTTGTGGGTTTGGATGTTTGTTCCTCAATCACGCTAAAACTACTGAACGGATTTGGTTGAAATTTTGCACACAGATAGTAGATAGCCTAGATTAAAACATAGAATACTTTTTATCCCGATATTCTCACGGGAACGGGAACCACGCGAGTGAAACCGCGGGCGGCCACTAGTTTTATATTTGTAGTTTTGATTAAATTTATAATTAGCCTATTTCATTCCCAAATTCTAAGATTTTTTTTCTTGGCTATCATTTTATAACTTAAAAACAAATAGTTACGATTTTTTTATTTACAACTAAAGACATTTTTCATCTCTCCTGAAAAGTTGGGTTTTGGTTTATACGACCTTTCTACCCAAAGGTTATGATATGGATTATCATCTTTAATTTATACAACTACTGAATAGGTATTGAATTCAGTGAAAACATGATAATAAATTATCTGCAGACGCTTTAGTATTATCTTAAGTCTAGACCCACTACTTGATACAAGGTCAGCAAAAGGCAATCCGCAGAGCTTATAATATTCACTATTTAGATAACAAATTACTTATTAATTAAGGTGTAGAACTTTGAACTATGCTGAAGTCTAAAACTAATTTAATTAATCAGTTCAAATTAGGTACGGTCCAACTAATCTTAAGAATATACTTGGATTAAACATAGTTTAAAGTGTTTTTGGGGCCAAATTTGTATGAGCTTATGGCGATGCAGACATACAGGGCACTGATTCCGTGCCGGATTCAAATCCCGCAGCAAGCGGAAATCTTGCGGGAATACATGGTTTAAGACATAATACAGTGGAATGAAAATGTTGAAGTTTTGAAGAAACAGTAAACATGATAAAATATGAGTGTTCTTAGTAAACTACCATGTATTGTTTAAGTTTTTCTTAAGTGAACAATCGCTTGTAAAATCGAATAGCCACTTAAATGAGATGGCAATTCGATTTTACAAGCTATTGTCAATAAAAAGAAGCTAGTCGACTAAAATCGACCTATGTTTGGACAGAAAGCATAATAATTTGGAATGTTCGTTTTAAAATGGACGGAATTTCATCTGAAGCACGACATATTAAAATAATTACTTCTGAACAACATCAATTAATTGACAAGCTAAAATAAGGGTCAAATTATGTAATGATTAAACGGTTTTATAGTTGCACACACGCGCTTGTTATTCCTCATTACTATTATGCAATCTGCACAGCGTCAGTATTTTGTGGGCTTACAATTTAGTATCGGTTTTGTTGTACCTTCTGTTGTAGGTTATTATGCCCGGAATCCTTAATTAATACCCTCGACGTTCGTTTAATATTAGATCATTAAAACCGCAATGTTCGAAAACTTACCTGCTTTCCAAAACTGGAAGTTCTATAAACAAAGGGAAGTTTCGTTGTGAACTTTGAACCGTACCTATGTCAGCTTACAAGTTATAACTTCCCATTCTAATTAAAAATTTAACAAAGAGGATAATGGTAGACCTTGTGCAGATCGAATATAATGGAGATTCTAATCACTGGTAAATTAGCTCAAATTAGGTAAAGTTGGCAGTTTAAATTCTAAGAACACGTTAAAAGTCGACAATGTGCCTTAATGGGTTAGAAGATGGCGCAAACACGTCAGATGCTCCAACAAATAGTAAAGAAAAATCGATCTTAGGCTACGGTTTCCTAGAATGACGGTGCCGTCATATTGCGGACGTAATATAACGGCGTAGAATGTTGTCTATGTAAGCAATATGGCGGCGCCGTATTGTTTACATAGACAACATTCAATCAACGCCGCTATATTACGGCCGTAATATGACGGCACTGCTATCCTAGAAAACCCTAGCTTTATAGAACGACAGGAGTGCGTATGGAAGTGGTGGACATCTACTGCACCAACCTGAAAATGATTTAAAAATGATGAGTGATCTATAACTTGAGAGGCCAATTTGCATGTCTTTGTATACTGTGCTATTTTGTTATTTTATTAATGGTAAACACGGTGTGCAAGTCCGCAAAAGTGCCAACTGCCAAGGGAGCGCAGGCGCAGGCGCTCCTTTGCAGTGCTATAAGTACTTAGCATGACGTAAATAAATGGTGAAAAACATAATCGATTCTCCCCTTGATTATGAACAAATCCCAGTCTAACCTTTTCATCAGACTGGGTTTTGGAGAATGATTTAAAAATAAAAAATAAATTACCATCAAAATGGCGTCTCCTTTTCGAGATGGCAGAAACACAAAGACCTTTAATAATAAAGTAATGTAAGTATATTTAGGTGAAACTAATAAGTAGATCCTTATTTATTATTTAACAAAGTAATACAATACGAAAAGTTTGTGCGAAATCAGATTAAATTCAAAATATCTGTAAATTTCAAACAATAAGTTGGGCGGCTTTTTAAATTTAAAAACAGCAAACAAAACTGTGTTTCGTGGTTTCTCTAGTCGGCGAGCAAAGCTCCATGGCGTCCATGTACTTAGTCAACTTTTATCAGAGCAGACGGGCGTTTTAAAGTAAACAGAAATTAAATATTTGTCTGAGAACTCCGCAGTACGGAGAATCGTAGTAATATCTAAGAGACGGGTAATGTTGACTTTTGAGTATAAATAAAAAACTGAGTGGAAGCTGGATTTTAAATGAAGAGGTAAAACTCAAAACTAGCCAAGTGCGATTTCGTAAGAGTGTCGATCTTCTACTAAGTACTAGTCAGATACATATCTACTAATTGTACCTATATCAAAATATTTATATGTAATTAAAAAATAAGTAATACTAAATTTGTAGCGCACGGAAACGACCGAGTGGTGTTTTTGCAGGAGAAAGAGAAAAAGCTATGGAAAATGCGTGCACCGCAGTGTGCCAACGCCCTAAATAGACGCGATTTCATAATGTAACGTAAAACAATTTTCATGTCCATTTTCATACACTTTAACGCATCCTAGATAGAGTATGTGATTTAATGGTACCCACTAGAGAGCAAAATCAATATGTATGTTGCTCTAGGCTACACTGACCTAATTTACAGCACACATATTTCGCTGAAAAAACATGCACTCCACCTGTTGTGCTTTACATAAATAAAATTGTACATAAAATGCAGACTCGGTGTCGATGTTAGTTTTCGTATATTTCAACATTCGCCGTGTTGTTATATGTCCATTTGATTACTACATATTTTCAGAACACTCATATTCTACAGGTAGATTATTTTTCAAGCGTTTTGGATTTGATATTGTACTACCAAATAGGCAGTGTATAATGGGCATGATGACTATTTTTAGGGTTCCGTACCCAAAGGGTAAAAACGGGACCCTATTACTAAGGCTCCGATGTCCGTCTGTCTGTCTGTCCGTCTGTCTGTCTGTCACCAGGCTGTATCTCATGAACCGTGATAGCTAGACAGTTGAAATTTTCACAGATGATGTATTTCTGTTGCCGCTATAACAACAAATACTAAAACCAGAATAAAATAAATATTTAAGGGGGGCTCCCATACAACAAACTTTTTTTTTTTGCCGTTTTTGGTACGGAACCCTTCGTGCGCGAGTCCGACTCGCACTTGGCCGGTTTTTTTTACTTTATGTTACATAAATTAGTACCTCTAAAAAAAGAAACAGGGGTAAAAGAATAAATTTCGCTAGCATGAAAACTGCCCAAAATATCACAGTTTCAAATGCACAAAATTGGACTCACCCGAAAACGCTCCATACTAACTGAGTAGTTTGTAAGCAACGCGTAGGAAATTTGTTCGGCAGCTATATTGAATATTGTGTTTATCAAAATGGTTTCTTAGTCAAGTTTGCTATATTTTTATGGAATAATTAAAGGTATTATTTCTTTTAATAAATTTTATACTTTTTAAATGGACTTGTCCGCCCAACTTTGAAGGGTCATAAAACAAATAATACTCAATATATAAAACCAAGAGGTATACAAGCTACTCTAAAAGTGTAATATGTTTACGATTTTTATTACTACTTATTTCGTTATTTTATTCATTAGTCATCATCCCTATTTTAGTCAGGAGGCAAATCCTACTAATATTATAAATGTGAAAGTTTGTGGGTTTGGATGTTTGGATGTTTAGATGTTTGGATGTTTGGATGTTTGTTCCTCAATCACGCAAAAACTACTGAACGGATTTGGTTGAAATTTGGCACACAGATAGTAGATAGCCTGGATTAAAATAATTTAACTGGATTAGGATAATTTTTATCCCGATATTCCCACGGGAACGGGAACCACGCGGGTGAAACCGCGGGCGGCCGCTAGTATTTAATAAGTCGTCTCCTTCACGATTTTCGTCGGACTCTCTTCTATATACCTAAAACTGGTATTTATGTGTTCCTTGTGCTCTACAAATCACGAAACTGACGGTTTTAAGAGGAGAAAGTGGGGACACGCATAGCTATGACGTCACAAAGATGGCGCCGACCGTAACAAGTTTTTCTTCATTTCTCGAGTTTTATTGCATCAATTTCGTTGTTTTGGTATGTCATTTGAAAGGTTTTATAATTGTCTATGGTTGCTCTTTTACAACCTACTAATTTAGTTTTGTCGTTTTTGAAATATTAACAAAAATATGATTTTTTTTCATAAACTTTTTATTATTTACAGGTTTAAACTAAATATAGAAAAAGATTTGTGTACCTAAGTTTGTAATTTAGTAATAAAAAATAAAGTGCGTTTTCATATCTTTTCAAAAATATAAACATCATTGTAGTGCAAAAATAAACAAACAAGTTGTGACCAATTCTGTAAGGAGAGTACTCATCAATTTTTTCCAATTTCTTTTTATTTAATGAAATTTTTCTTCATTTCTCGAGTTATACTTCATCAATTTCAATGTTTGATATGTCATTTGAAAGGTTATGTAATTGTCTATGATTGCTTTATTGACAGCTACTAATTTAAGATGGTCATTTTTGAAATATTAACAAAAATATGTTTTTTTTATACACTTTTTCTTTTTTTCCGGTTTAACTATAAATAAAGAGAAACATAAATGTGCCTAAGTTTGTTAGTTCATAACAAAAAATAAAGTCCATTTTATTAATTTCTCAGAAATATAATCATGATTGAAGTGCAATTATAAACAAACTAGTTGTGACCGATTCTGTAAAGAAAGTACTCATCAGATTTTTTAAAGTTCTTCTTTATTTCATCAAGTTATTCTTCATTTCCAGAGTTCTACTGCATCAATTTTGTTGTTTGATATGCCATTTGAAAGTTTAAATAATTGCCTATGATTGTTCTTTTGAAAACTGCTAATTAGGTTTGTTGTTTTTAAATAAAAAAAATTGAAAAATATGATTCTTTTTAATACACTTTTTCTTATTTACCGGTATAACTAAATAAAGAGAAACATAAGTATACCTAATTTTGTATGTTTTTAACAAAAAATAAAGTCTGTTTTATTGCCTTCTCAGAAAAATTAACATGGTTGTAGTGCAATAATAAACAAACAAGATGTGACCAATTCTGTAAAGAAAGTACTCATCTGATTTTACCGCCGTTTTCACTATTGATTTTGAAATGATAAGTATTTAAGAGCTGTGAAAAAGAAGCTGTGCTTTTTACAAATTACAGTATACATATAATATACGTTTACTTTTATATGTATTATAATATCACACATCAAGCAATTTAGATGTACTTGCTAAGCTATTATAAAAAACAATGTACAAAACCAAAGTATTATTTATTGTAATTACCTATAATAACAGTGCAAATAAAAACTATTTCCAATGTGTAGTGAAAATCACTTATTAAGTAGGGAAATGATGAATGAGATAATGTGTTTAGTGAACAGAGCATAGCAAGCAACATATAAGTACTACTCATCAACATCAAGAAAGTTATGCTGATTAAAACATAATTAATTCTTTTCCAATCCTATCATACGTTTTTGCTTTGAGCGTGCACAGTCGTATATCGCCGTCCGGCAGTCTGTCTTACACTGGCACTATATGAGCTCGATATCTTGCAGACATGTTGGATGGAGGTTTCAAGCTTGTGATGGGAATTAGGGAATTGTTATATAACCTCCAGCCACAGTTTTCTGGTAAGTAAGGTTTGGATCGGGATATTCGCAGTTTTCCAAACAAGTCTGGTAATTAGCTCTGTGTAGATGGTGCTTCTGACTTCTCTAGAAGGTGGTAATTAAATTACCACCAGTTTTCTCAAATGTTAAAAACCTAGACAAACTAAAATTACCAAGATATCAAGCTCATATCGTGCCAGTGTAAGACAGACTGCCTGACAATGAAATGCGACTGTGCACGCTCAAAGAAAAAACGTATATTGAAAGGAGTATGCCATATTAGAAAAGAAATATTTTAATCAGCATAACATTATGGATGTTGATGAGTAGTATTATGCTCTGTTCACTAAACTCGATAATTCAATTATGTCAACATTATCTCAGTCATTATTTCATTGTTATTTTCTATTTTGTACAATGTGATTTACGTAAAAAAAAATATTTGCACTATTATTAAGATTACAATAATACTTTGTTTTGTACATTGTTTCTATAATAGCTTAGCTTATATTACATCTAATTTACTGGATGTGTGATATTATAATATGAATATCCTACTAATATTATAAATGTGAGTTTGTGGGTTTGGATGTTTGTTTCTCAATCATGCAAAAACTACTGAACGGATTTGGTTGAAATTTGGCACACAGATATTAGATAGCCTAGATTAAAACATAGGATACTTTTTATCCCGATATTCCCACGGGAACGGGAACCACGTGGGTGAAACCGCGGGTGGCTGCTAGTATGAAATTATATTACATCTGATATTATAATAAAAAAGTAAACACATATTAGATTTATACTTTAATTTGTAAAAAGCACAGCTTTTTCTCTTAAATACTTATCATTTTCAAATCAATAGTGAAAACAGCGGTAAAAATCAGATTCGTACTTTCTTTACAGAATTGGTCACAACTTGTTTGTTTATTATTGCACTAAAATGATGTTTATATTTTTCTGAGAAGATATTAAAAGGGACATTATTTTTTATTATAAACTTACAAACTAAGTTACACAAATGATTTTTTTTATTTAGCTTATACCTGTAACTAAGAAAAAAATTATGAAAAAAAAACCATACTTTTGTTAATATTTCAAAAACGACAAGCCTAAGTTAGTAGGTGTCAAAAAAGCAATCATAGACAGTTATATAAGCTTTCAAATGAAATATCAAACAACGAAATTGATGCAATAAAACTCGAGAAATGAAGAAAAACTTGTTACGGTCGGCGCCAGCTTTGTGACGTCACAGCTATGCGTGTCCCCACTTCCTCCTCTTAAAACCGTCAGTTTCGTGTTTCATAGAGCACAAGGAACACATACATACCAGTTTTAGGTATATAGAAGAGAGTCCGACGAAAAATCTCAAAATGCTTCGTCGCCACCTAACTATTTTGTTCGGATTAAGCTCACTTAATAAAATCTGAATTATCTTTTAGTAGTTTCGTTCTGTTCCAACTAAAGTTTTGCTATCAAGAATATTATCAATCGATGGAAATGAAGTATGTAGTTTGCTAATCATTTTCCATAATTAGCTCTTCTTCTTTAAAATTACTTATAAATCTGGGATAATCAATACAGCATTGTTACTTTATAAAAAAACCGGCCAAGTGCGAGTCGGACTCGCGCACGAAGGGTTCCGTTCCGTACCAAAAACGGCAATAAAATCACGTTTGTTGTATGGGAGCCCCCTTAAATAATAATTTTATACTATTTTTAAAGAAAATTGTTATAGCGACAATAGAAATACATCATCTGTGAAAATTTTAACTGTCTACCTGTGGTCGTTATTAATATCGAGCAAAATACGACAAAAAAAACACGTTTGTTGTATGGGAGCCCCCTTAAATAATAATTTTATACTATTTTTGAAGAAAATTGTTATAGCGACAATAGAAATACATCATCTGTGAAAATTTTAACTGTCTACCTGTGGTCGTTATTAATATCGAGCAAAATACGACAAAAAAAACACGTTTGTTGTATGGGAGCCCCCCTTAAATATTTATTTTATTCTGTTTTTAGTATTTGATGTTATAGCGGCAACAGAAATAAATCATCTGTGAAAATTTCAACTGTCTAGCTATCACGGTTCATGAGATACAGCCTGGTGACAGACAGACAGACAGACAGACGGACAGCGGAGTCTTAGTAATAGGGTCCCGTTTTTACCCTTTGGGTACGGAACCCTAATAACGCTGTCTAGAAATATTTAGAAACCATATTACTGACTTAAGAAAGCTACTAATTCATCCAAATATCTCGAGTTTAGGAGATTCAAAGAAAATTTGATTTATCAATAATCATTAAATAACGTTCAAACTTATCAGATTATAAACACTCACTTGGGTTTCAGAGGGGAACCCTAATTACACTAATTAGTCACTTAACGTAATTTGTGTATCGAGTTTAGTTAAAGCAATTAAAATTACTTACCTATCTGCTTCAAACTTTTGCCTCGTAACATGCTATCAGATTTCGATAGGCAAGTATGACGTAATTTTCGTGTAAAGTTTAACTTCAATATTCTCATTATTATAGCTGTAACATGAACAGGCCGCTGTTTTGGTGTTAATATTTCTAATCGTCATATTTAACTGGGAGATAAAAACCTAGGTATAATCATATCCTACTCCTACTAATAGGTAATAGATATGTGAAAGTTTGAATGTTTGTTACTTAATGAATGACGCAAAAATAGCTGAACGGATTTAGATGAAATTTGGCACAGAGATACTTATAGATGGGATTAAAGCATAGGTTACTTTTTTAACACGGCCAAGTCCCTAGGTATTTTTCGACTGTCCCTCAAGCGAAGTCGCGAATTTTAAAAACGTATCAATTTTAAAATATTTGATGAATCCATTATTAGGAACTTTTGCAACGACAGGTTTTTATTCAATATGGTCAACAATGAAAGATTATATGCAAAAAATGAACCAAACTTTCCGATCTATAAAAGAAAATGGAAATCGTCAAAATAATCTTCAAGTAGTTTGACAACATCAAACAACTTAAACTTTATTTAAAGTCACTTAATTGTTACAAAATTTTGTTAATTAGCATTTTAACAAACTTTAACCTGACAAGGCGAAAAAGGTCTTTGCGTCTGCTAAGTTTTTGGTTTGTTTTTGAGAATCTATTGATAGCGTTTTGCCTTTAACAAATTCTAGGTTATCGAGCATATTTCTTTATTTTTTTACCCAATTATACTATCCTACCCGTACCCACTAATTTGAACAATGGCGAAATAATTTTTGAGTTAATTATTTAGCATATTAAAATTGCATTATTATGAATTTACGTATTATAAATTAATAAAATTTTTAGATTATAATTAAGTCCTGACTAAGTCAGGGAAAAAAATCAATCTAAAAAGAAACTCAAATGTCTGTTTATTAGATATACTATATCTATGTTATTAGGAACACAAACCCTACAACAAGTACTGTGATTGATTAGGAAACAACAAAAACTGACATATTTCTTCTTCTTCTTTTTTTTGTTTTGGCAATCTACTTTCCTCTTGGAAGTAACTTCTGCCAGTGTCAAGTGTTTGCTATTCACTGTAGACTTAGGATTAGGACTACGATAAAAACTTCAAACTGGAATATCTTTCTTTCTAGACTTGTGACAATCGTATACTTAACGTCAATCTATTAAGGAATTTAAGCACTATATTATACCATATTTTTCATACTAATACGCATAAAAAATATGTCAACAAAAATTTGTATGGAGGTTTGCCATTGTTCTTTTCAATAGAACAATGTTGTGATAGGCTGCCACGTCTAGTTGTGTCGCCCTTATTCAAGAATCTTACAGTCATATTCTTATTTCACGGTAATAAACATAATTTCAAATCACCGTAGATCCACAATTACTTTTATTTAACCACCAACTTAAACATTAAACAAAACTTTTTTTGGCGGACCACCAGACAAATCTATTGAACATTTCTAAAGAATCCCTTTTTACAGTTCCCCATTCCATCATAATACAGACAGTCACAACGGAAACCCAATTAGGTTTGTTTTCACTGTGGCATATTAAATTATTATGCAAAATTGACTTTACCATTTTTCTGTACCCCGTTACGTGCAAGGGTTGGAGTTATTATATAAGTTAATTTTACGCTTTCTTTTATTGTAAAATTTTATGGAACTTTTTTTTGTTCATTGGGTTGATAAGTTTTTCTTTTTAAGAAAGTAGAATCACGTATATATTTCAATTTATTTTTTAATCGGTCACTTACTAAAGTCTGAACATTGTCGACCGCGTATACCGGTATTTGTTTACCTATTTTAACTATTTTTATGTATAATATACTGAATCAACATTGATGATAAAAAACACGTACAAAAGTTATTAAAAATTCAGTCTTAAATTGTGGGTTTTGTTAACACAAGAAGCGCTAAAAGAACAATGACACGCAACACACTTAATTATCCTTACGGATAAGCAAAAGATAAGCTTCAGCTTATTTAATCCACATTTAAAACGCTCCTTATTGAAATCGACATACACCAGTAAATCACCGAAATCCTCCTTGATAAAGGTAGTCAGGGAAGTACCTATTTCAATTTCGATTCAGATACCACATTAAGCGCCCGACCTGCCTATCCGTTGGTTTCATCCGTAATTTAACTTTGAGACGAATCGGTTCAGCCGGACCAGAAAGACGTATAAGGTAGTAAGAAGCCGGATTGATAGGAGCGATTCGTCCACCGCGGCTCATTGGGTTGGCGGATTTTTAGCTTAGTGATTTCGATACGGTTGAGGTGAGAATACGATTGAGAGATGGGTTTTGATGGTAGTGAATGAGTCTTTGGTGATAGCTTGAAGTGAAGAGATCGTGGTGAGTGGACGTAAACTATACAAGGATTTGAACATAGAAACGTTAATACATACTAAGAAAAGTGAGATTGCTCGGAACTGTTAAAAATAGTGACTGGTCGAGAATGGGGAATGTGAATGGAAAAAAAAACAAATTTGCTGAATATTTTTTTATAGGCAGGAATAAGTTTCCTTATTAATCAAGGTATAATAACCAGTCTGCTGTTACTCCAATACTTTTTCGGAGACGAAGTATTTTTTAGTTTTTTAATGCAATAGAAAATTCTGAAACTTTTTCTATTTAATAAGCGAAATTGTATTCTTAGAATCGGCCATGAACGACTACAATGATATAGATAATGTTCAACTAAGTTGAATTAAACTGTGTCGTTTACGACGAGGAAGGGTTAAACTACATTGGCCAGCCCGTCAGAAAAGCCACTTGTTTAAAGCTTTGTCCAGACTTGTATCATTTTGGCGTATCGATCACCGTATCTTTACCATACATCGCTAGTTTGGTTGAGCGTGCGTTGATATTACTTCAACGCACGCCCAACCAAACTAGCGAGGTATGTCAAAGATACGGTGATCTGATACGCCAAAATGGGCTAGTCTGGACAAAGCTTTATAGACTGAGGAAAAGCTTAACATGACTGATAATTTTTAAGGACGATGGCATAGGTATATCTTATAACTCAGTTGACAATTTCTTCAATTAATTTTCACTATAGGTACCAAAATCTATTGTTCCTTTGAATTTCTCAAGCTAGAGTCTCAAAATTCTTACCTTATAAAACATTTTCTTAGAACGAACGCTGTAATAAACGCGGTTCGTACTTTAATACAAAGGCTACCTAGAGGCAAATTAATTAAATCTGGCTAAACTAGCAATAGCTGCACACAGGAAAGTGTACCAAGTAAATATTATCGTGCTGACGACGCTAATATTATTTGTACCTAGTAACAAAACAGGCACAGTAAACAGGCGCCTTTAATTTATAAAGGAAAAAAAATCGGTGCGAGTGGATGCATTTTTTTACCTCCTTCCTAAAAAGTTGGTTCCATTTTTAGGGTACCGTACCTAAAAGGAAAAAACCTAACCCTTATAGGATCATTTTGTTGTCCGTCTGTCTGTCTATCTGTCAAGAACCTTTAACACATGAACGCGTGGAGGTATCGAGTTGAAATTAAAACCATATAGTTACTTCTTAAACTTCTAAGAATGATACGGCCGTTTATATCGCAAAAAACGCACATTTCAGCACTCTCAAGGGAATCAAAATGTATAGGGTACTTTCCGTTGACATTGGTATAACTATGAAAGGCAAGTAATATCGTCTTATAGTATATATCGTACAAGTACAGTGAAAATCTGAAAACTATACATTTGTAATTAAATCATAAAAATATAGTCTTTATTTAAAGTGCCTACCGTAATCAATCAACGATTTTGTTTCGTTATTATTCGCAAGTCCGACTCGCACTTGTTCAGTTTTTTTCATTACATGACGACCTCCGTGGTCGAGTGGTTTGCACGCCGGTTTTCAAGGCGTCACCATCTCTTGAGGTCCCGGGTTCGATCCCCGGCTGGGTCAATGTAGAAAATGAACTTTTCAATATTGTCTCAGGTCTGGGTGTTTGTCACCGTTGTTTCTGATTTCCATAACACAAGTGCTATAGCTACTTACTTTGGGATTGGAGCAATGTATGTGATGTTGTCAAATATAAAAAAAAAGGTTTTCATAGTAACATTACATGCCAATAAACATGACTGTTAAGGATTTTATTTATACTTACTTTTCAAGCCATCGTTGCTCGCGTGGTTTTAGAACTTAAGTTGCAAGTCTGTATTAGTCGGAGAAGTTTGCCAAAATAGTGATCGAATTTCCAAGCAACATTGAGAAAAATAAAATACTAATATGGTTGTATAACAGCGATTATTATTAAATTTCTATGTTCTTTGATACTTTTTTTGATCACTCTTTAGGTTATTCAGTTATTATTGTTCGATTGCTATAATCAAAACCCGACGAGGTATCTGATCGAAGCCGACGAAAAGCCGATGAACCAAAACTTTCGAATAAATATCATAAACATTCCTTTACAGTAGTTTAAATTAAATCTCTATGGAATGGATTGTCAATTAATTTCATAGTTCCGATACCGAGCAATGAATGTCAATTGAAATTTGATTGAGTTTATCTCATAGTGCAGTTATGAGTTAACGTTGAGACTTAAATTATATTTTTGTGCTTTTTAAAGTTAAAAACACATATATATACATATATATATATATCTATGTACAAGGCATGATTTGGGACTTGACAATTTGGGGTGGTAAATTCAAAGCCTGCCACCCCCGGTATTTGGGGATGCAGATATTTTCATTTATATGAACCATTTACCAAAGTTATTATAGTTTTAGTATACAAAGTATGTTTCGAAACTTCAGAGATCCAACGTGTGTTTTGAGGTACATGTCCTTAAATGAAACGATGGGTAAATTTATACACACACACACGTGTATTTACATGAACGTAGCGTTTAATACGGAGACAAGACCTCAAACTATACATTAAGTAAAACAGATATGTGACGAAATACGGCTTTAAGTACTGATTTACAAATATTCACATTGCGAATCATTTTTGGTAAAAACTCTAAAATTCATGAAACCCATCTACGATAACAAACAACAATGCCGACTAAAAAGTCACAAAGTAAACAATATTATTAATTATTATCTCTCAATTTACGAATGACAATCAATCTCAACCTTTACTATATGTATAATTATGATTTTTTTAAATTCACCCGCCACTGACTGGTGACGTGTATTTGACTTACATCGTTGGTGTCCCCGGTCTCACGCACCGGGGTTTTTTTCTATAAGTAATTTACTGTTCATGGTAGGTACCTACTTTTCTTTGGAAAGGTTATAAAATTAATACTTTAGTTTTGGCGATTAGATAACAGTATTTTTGACAATATTTTCAACAATAATAGATCTTGTAAGTATCGCCCAATATAAATAGTAATTTAGATACCTACTTTTCCTATGTCGCGTACTCTTAAATTATACAACAATGGTCTAGGTCTAGGTTAGCCACAAAATAAAAATAACCAACTGTAAAAATTTTGAATATCACGTCACGCTACTATAATAATAATAACCCAGGCAATTTAGGGTTTGGCCCGGACATTGATAATTACTAAGCGGGACCTTTTGGAATATGTTGGGACACCTTCCAGTATGACAATCAAAAATTCTAGGTGTTTTCAGACCCTGGAATTCTTAGCTATCCCACTAGGGAGGTCGTGGTACTTTTTTGAGCGTCATGCTGGAAGGTGTCCCAACATATTCCATAAGGTCCCGCTTGGTAATTATCAATGTCCGGTTCATAGAATGGAATAGTTTATTTACCTAATTTTCCACATAAATTCCCGGATTTTCTAGGATATCTTGGCTATCCCACTAAGGAGGTCGTGGGATTTTTTTGAGCGTCATACTAGAAGGTGTACGTATATATTCCAAAAGGTCCCGCGTAGTAATTATCAATGTCATTGGCCCACCACACATTCCCACCGCTGTAACTCCTGTAAGCCAGGATCAACAGCGGCGACCATTCAAAACACTAGACAATGAAGTCCAGCGAGCCCGGGGGATTACTCTAATCTGTCTTGGAACCCGCAATGAATTAATCAAAGAAGATAGGAGGAGTAGGAAAAAGAAATATCCGACTTCCCTCCATTGCAAACGGGAGACAGCAATAAAAACATGGCTATTAGAGAGCCAATTCCATTATTTATGGCAGAGTTTAAGACCCTACCGCAAAAGCACCAAAAATAAAAATATAACAAATGGAACCTAACATTAAAAAAAAAATAAAAAAAAACTCGGCGAACCAGAGCTCACACTCCCAAAGAATATGATGAGCGGATCTTGGCTATCCCATTAGGGAGGTTGTGGAACTTTTTTGAGCGTCATCCTGGAAGGTGTCCCAACATACCTATTTCAAAAAGTTCCGCTCAGTAATTATAATCAATGTCAAGGTTATACATAACCTATTTTGCCAGGTAAATTCCAGGTTTTTCCAGGATATCTTGGCTATCCCACCAGGGAAGGTATGTGGGTATTGCCGAATTCATAAAAAAGGAGGTTATCGATTCGACACGTATGTATGTAATATTGTTGGAATTGCACAAGATTCGTATAGGTAATTATGCACATTGTTTGTCCTGCCCTCTTATGATGAGGTTTCACTATTTGTAGTACCGCTTCTCGTACTTACTAGCGCCACATAAGTTAAAAGAATAATAAATGAAGCGTTTGGAAATGAATAAAATAACATTTCTGAACGCATCAAGTAACGAGAACGCATCCTTGTGCATCTGTCAATGTCATGGTCCCGCGCTGTCATTCGTTTCTTATGTCACTTCAAAGGCGCCACGAAATTCTCGCGTAATCCTAAAATAAGTGCAAAAAACCAGTTTTTATTAAGTTCAGAACATTCACAATGAATAAGAAAAGAAACTAAGAAGATAAAACATCGAAAATTGAAAGAAAATTACAGAAGTTACTCAAGCAAAAAATTGGATTCCGACCAAGACTTCTATGTTTGTATTCTACACGATGGTATTCAGGGTATGTTTTACATGTTCCCTTGTTCTTTCAGCTATGAGTTTTGCTACTGATATAGGCCCGTCTTCTGGATGACGCTATATTGTAAAGTATCAAAACCACTGAGGTACTTAACCTACCTATAATGTTTATGCAATGTTCACACTATGAACAAAACGGATATAGGCCTCCCTTCGTGGTTCAGCTGTATCGTAACGTTCGTTTGCAATAATACAAAGATGTACCTATTAATGTGTTTATGCAATGTTCACACTATGAACAAAACGGATATAGGCCTCCCTTCGTGGTTCAGCTGTATCGTAACGTTCATTTGCAATAATACAAAGATGTACCTATTAATGTTTATTAAACCTTAATGTCTAAAACATGAAACAAAGATTGTTGCTATACACAGTCAGTACATACCCAATACCAAAGGTAAAGAGAAGGAAGCAGTACCTACCTATCTACATGAAACTCGACTTGTGTCTGAGATATGAAAGAGTTGGAATAGAATTATAATTGGCAATACTTAAATTCAGACCTGACTGCGGGGTATGGAGGAGTCAGTGATGTAGTTACTAAACTACACACTAGATCACACTACAATACGTTATACCATGACTGCCATATGCCATATATGCCTGCATATCGATTCCATAAAAAGGAAACAATATAATCACACCAGATTGTGGGACGGATGATAAACAGTTCACCGCTGAAGCAGGCTCAGTTCTCAAAGATATATTATAGGTACCTATATTGTTTTTTCCTGAATGGAAAGATTTTTTGTGCATTGAAGAAAAAACGTGAACAGATGAAATTCAACAATTTTACCCACAATTAAGTCTGGAACTCCGAACTATTAAAGAGACATAATTACCTATATATAAGTTTTTTGGATATCATAATGTAACCAAAACTTAGTATCAAGCAGCAGTGTTAAAACAAGAACTTGCAACAGCTGTTTATTATTATGGAAGAAGTACAAAAATAATTGGGCACAACTTTAGCAGCAAATAAATTGGTGAGTATAAAATAAATTGTTAATATGGTGAATTTACACCTCTTCAACAAAGGAAATAAATTTGACATTGTGTGCGATTTCAACAATGCTGCTAGAAAATTGTGTGTTTTCACTACACCTGAATAATAAGATTATAAAGGCAGCATACCAAGCTTTTTTTGACATAATACAGATTTTGACTTATCAATTTTGTCAAAAGTTGTCAATATTATTAAATATTCAAACTATACAGTATATAAGTCTGTATAAAACCTAAATAATGATAGAAATTACTCGATCACTAAGGTTTCTAACTAACTGCAACCGGAGCTTTAAACTGAAGGGGTACTTGTCTTAAAGGTCCAGAGAGCAACAGTTGACAACGGGAAGAAGCTACATACAGATATCTAAGATACCTACTTAATTATTTTTTACCCAATGCCTATATGAGTTAAATTGGCCATTATAATCTCTTAATAATTAATGAGTACCTACATACAATAATTTAAATTGTATTTCAGATTTACCTTATTTTGCTTCTTTTATAGATAGGTACTTAAATGCAATACTCGATAAAACTCAATGTTCATATTAAATGTTCATTTAATTCGGACAAGAAACTTAGATTTATTCGAACAGTACCTATTGTGTGAGTTAAAATATTTAAAGATGCATATTATATTATATGTGTAACATTATTCCATACATATTAGCACATAATGTGCCTATGTCTTACAATACATAGTGAGTACCTACTTAATAAAATCAAGAACTTAACTCCCTCTTATTTGGTCTTGTGTGTATGAAAAAATGTCACATGTCTCAATGCTAATAATGTTAAAGTAAGTGACATTTTTTAAATTTATAATTATGTAATTGAAAAGAAATCATGTCATTTTGTTCCTTCTGAAATGAAAATTCCTTGGTTTGATATTCAATACATATAGATAAATACAATGACGATACATACCTACATACATTCAGATTCATACAAACTAGTAATGAAACTAGATTTTGCTATAAGATTTCTTTGTCAGGACAACCTGCCTAGATCTACTAAAAATGAAAAAGGAATATACCTACTTCTCATTTTTATAAATTTAAAGATAATTTAGTTGCTTAACAACTTACCAGTCATGTTAATGTTGGTTAAATAAGCCAATCTATCAACAAATAATTTTAGCCTGAAAATAGACAGATTTAAGAGTGCATCACTCCATCTAGAGAAGAGAAATAACAGTTACCTAAAACATACCTACTGTTATTATTATAATTTTTATCTTATAGCTAAAATCATTTAGACTTTAATTCAGTCTTAAAACTTTAAGTTTTAGTCTTATAATTTTTTCACAATATGATAATTCTTGTAAAAAATAATAATGCCAGTAGGTTATATTTACAGATGTTATAGAATACTTACAGTATATCATTACCTGCACATTAATAAGATAGCAAAAACCATTTAGCAGTACCTATTTTGAAGATTTACATCAGATTAACACCTTCACGTCAGGGTACAAAAAACCAAATTAGTAGCTTGATTGAAGATTTAGCTTCAAGAAATATATGAGATTACACTGAATATAGGTATATAATAATATAATTATATTATCTAGATTCTTAGTACCTGAGTATTGTAACGAATGTTTGTTCGCTTTAAGAAATTTACCTAAATATTATTCTTATAACATTTTTTTATAAATACCCACCTACATGTTACTTTATGCATTTTTAATGCATCAAATGTATTGAAAATTGTATAGGTACCTGTTATAATCTTACTACCTATCACTACTTGAGGTTTCTTTTTTATAGTTACTCCACTCCACAGTTCCACATCTCTACAGAGAAACAATGCATTGGTTTGCAAATTCAATTTATTTATTGAAGGCTGCAATTGTTTATACTATATATATATATATATATATATATATTTCTTTTTGTAATCTACATAATTGTAGTTTCAATACAACACAATAGTTAGTTATGCTACACACGGAGTATATAATAATTCCCTTTGATGTTGCATGCATGCCTCTTAAGGTGCGTTCCCACGGTCTGTCTGTAGACGCACGAGAGGAGACCGACACGGCACCGCGGGGAACGACGCGTTCGCCGGTAACTTTAACGGATCGGTGCGTGCTCGCCCTCGTGCGGCTCGGT
Organism: Agriphila tristella; assembly: GCA_928269145.1. Classification (NCBI taxonomy): domain Eukaryota; kingdom Metazoa; phylum Arthropoda; class Insecta; order Lepidoptera; family Crambidae; genus Agriphila; species Agriphila tristella. The sequence goes on along the minus strand of OV743436.1, from coordinate 18,087,071 downwards.
GCGGTGCGTGGTAGCGCCGATCGTGGGAACGCGGCTTTATTAGTGTTTTGATTATGGTGAATTACTTAGTTATATGTAAGTAAGTACAGTCACATAATACACATACCTAATACTACTTATTTAGTAAATAATATTTTACCATGCCCACCAAAATTAATATATAAATATAACTTTAAATGGGAAGTTTCTATTTGAATGTTGTTAACTATTTAATAGAATCAATTTCATTATCTGAAGTAACACTGTCTATATGACGATCTCCGTGGTCGAGTGGTTTACACACACCGATTTTCGTGGTGTTGCCATCTCTGAGTTCCCGGTTCGACCTCTGGCAAAGTCAATTTAAAAAAAAATTACTTTTCTAGGTTGGCTTAGTTTTGACTGTTTGAATCACAACTGTTATCTCTAATTTACTTTACTCAAGTACTTCAGCTAGGTACTTTGAAATTGAGTTGGAGCAATATGTATGTGATGTTCAATATTTATATTTATCTATTTATTTATTAAAAACGGTTCATTTTATTAACACTACATTTTTTTTTCTGGCTGTGAGCTGAATATACCTCATCAGTTTCTCCACTGACTAGTAGTGTTTACATGATGACATTTTACTCTGCTACCTACCTTTTGTTAGCGAAATTGGTACTCTCGCAGAATAACGAGCCAACTTGATTCCTCTCACATCAACATTGTTTGATTGACACCACACCTTAGTAATGGTAATATACCCTATGGTAGTAATATAATATAATATGGTTACAATACCCATACTTAGTAATGGGAGTGAAGTATTTTTTGGAATTAATACTAACCAACATTATTACTTATTTATAGTATACCTTATTGTATAAATACAATTTTAACTATAAATTTTTCTAAGTTTTTTGGAAGAAACATCATTTATTCAATACTAAGAGTTTGATTGGTAACCAAAATGTCAATAACTTATTGCATCGACACCAAATTTATTCTAAAAAATAAATTGAATTTACTTTTCATAAATTTCATTTAGCATATTTTTTTTTTTAAATCTTTATTGTACAATATAAAGGTACAAAAGACTGACTTGCTGTTAATGGCATTCTCTACCAGTTAACCTACGGAAAAACGATATCTATTTATTAACGTGGTTTAAAATAAGTACATAATATAATTATAAATCTCTATTTTAGATGCTTATTTACACTTAAATATTTATTTTTTAAAATGGTTGGATACCTACCTGTTCAAAAATCTGATTCTGCAACTGAACTTTAAACATCTACAAATAGTGAAACCTCATCATAAGAGGGCAGGACAAACAATGTGCATAATTGTACAATCAAACAAACTTACCAAGTGATGTTCGATTGAGATTATGCACTTGTTTGTCCTGCCCGAAGATGATGAGTCCCTCCCACCCTTACAGGTACATGTACCTATACCCTATAGTTGCAGAATCAGCATCAGCTACCTACATCAGGGCGTACGTGACCTGAACTTTAAACTTAATGACAGCGCGGGACCATGACATTGACAGATGCACAAGGATGCGTTCTCGTTACTTGATGCGTTCAGAAATGTTATTTTATTCATTTCCAAACGCTTCATTTATTATTCTTTTAACTTATGTGGCGCTAGTAAGTACGAGAAGCGGTACTACAAATAGTGAAACCTCATCATCTTCGGGCAGGACAAACAAGTGCATAATCTCAATCGAACATCACTTGGTAAGTTTGTTTGATTGTACAAGTATATTATCCATGTGGGCTTCTAAACATGTGTGTTTCATAGTAAGTACTATGTACTATATACCTATGTTTGTTCGTCCATTATGCCGCATTATGCATTCGTTCTTGTTCCATTTATCCATTAGTTTCTATGTATTTGGTAGGTATTCATTATTTTTATTGTAGGGCTGTTTTTTTTATGACCAACGTATACCTAGAGTATAAATGGCTGAACCAAGGATTTCGGCGAGAAAGCTTGCAAACTGAAAGTAGTGGCATGAGTGTAATCATGAATCGGCTCACAGTCTGCAGGCAGTACAATAGCGTTGAAAGGTTCTTCATTTTTCTGTTCCGAATCGGTTTCTGATACGGCTATAGGTATTTGATAATATTATAACATCAATCTGAGTTGTGCTTTTTAATATCAAGTTTATCCGTAATTAATTACCTATATAGTACATACTAACCGGATTTATGGCGTTGACTGTAACATATTGAATGCAAAAATGACATCTATTTCTAAATAACAACATGACTCCCTTTTTGTTACAACCTGTATAAGTGGGATGATTTGAATTTATAACCCCAAATCATGCCTTGTACATACACATCTCACGACCCCAAAGCATAGTTCGAGGACACATTCTCGAACTATGCTTTGGGGTCGTGAGATGTGTATGTACAAGGCATGATTTGGGACTTTTGGGGTTATATATTCAGAGCATCCTACTTATACAGGGTGTAACAAAAAGGGGGTTACAAGCCGAAATGGGAGATTCTTCTTCTGCGCTTTCAAGGTCAGCAGCACTAAAGATTCGTACCGCGGCTTGTATTTTTTTTTTGTTTCATGCGCATTCAAGGTCGGTGCTCAATAAGTTTGCCGGCTACTACCTACCTATAGGTATATCTCGGATAATTACCTATAGTGGCCAACCCGACTTACGATTTACGATTATACCTACTCATACCTACCTTAAAAGTAATAAAAAGTTGATCCCTTTTTCCTGTTCATCGATTGTTTAATGGTTGCCTAAATCGATCATTAAGTATACTTATACCTACCTATTAGACACGTTTAGGTATTTTCCGTAAATGTCCTCAAACTATGCTGTAAGTAAAGTTACAATTTATTTAAAGTCCCCAGTACACGATGTCTGCGGGGTGTGTGTGAGACGCTGACTCCCGGGCGTTTAAACCGAAAAATATTGCTGTTGGCGTATAACAAACGGACTATAGGGGGCTCGCCGGGGTCGCTGCCGCTGCTCGGGAGAATCATCAACCCATACCCAACAGGCAACTGTCGGGTGTGTGTCCATATCAGAAAAATCTGAATGCAGGTTTCCTCACGATGTTTTTCCTTCCGCGATAGCAATGCCTGACTGGGGATAGATAGAATCCGGAACCTCTAGTTCCGTGGTCCGAACCGAAGCACAGATATACCTAACCTACATTATGTGGTCCGAAGTTTAAAGCCGCAAGTACACATTGGCCGATGTTGGTCCAACTTTGCAATGCATTGCTGGCCTTGCATGGCCCAGGCTCGAGTTTGCGCCATGCAAGGCCAGCAATGCATTGCAAAGTTGGGCCAACATAGGCCAATGTGTACTGCGGCTTTAACAACAAGGCAAAACACGCTAAGGCTGGCCCCAGACCTACCGTTTCTTTGCTGATCTACCTAGAACAGCAAAGCAAAGAATGAAACCGGGAGGCTAGAATGCCATACAAAACATACTACTCGTCACAGACCTATCGACCCAAACCGGCAAGAACGCCCGGTCAGCAAGCCACCGGTCGACATCGCCGGTAAGAACGTCTTCACCGGTAAGAAAGAGGCGTAGCCTACGTGCTCGCTCCGTACATGGTCACACACAGCTCGGTTGCAACCCGGCGCCGGTGCCGGCGATTTGTAAGCGTCAGAACCGCTGGACCAAAAGCGATATTGAATGTTTAGAAAATACCGAAATTCTTTACTTTTTTGCTACTTTTTAGTGCCTAACTTTAAATATTTAGTACCTCGATTGACAACCACAAAACGTGTAAAATATTTTTTTTACACTCTCTGGCCACTTAGCCAGACATTCTGACGTCAGGTTGTATGAACCACTTTTTTATAATTTTAAACAACACAACTAATTTATCTGTTTGTAAACATTTAGTACCTATTAAGTACCTTAACATATATTTTTTCAAAAAAAAATTAACGCATGGAAGATTTTTAAAATTGATATTTAATTTGACACAGGAACTTTGTAATAAAACCATACAACCCCATCGAGTTTGGGCTCTTTTCATTCATCCTGCTAAGTAATCTGTTGGAAGGAAATGTCCAGGGTCTGATGATGGAGCAGAAAGAAGGCCAAAGGAACTCTGTAATAAAACCATACAATCCCATGGAGTTTGGGCTCGTTTGATTTGTTTTGACAAATACTCTGTTGAGAAATAGTCTCCGGGGTCTGATGATGGCAAGAAGAAGGTAAGGCAACCTATGTAAGACCGGATATGATATGAGATGGGTGACCGTGGGACTGCAGTTACGAATATTAAGCAACTCTCGGAAAAACCGGGTAAATGGGTGATCGTTTAGGACTGCGATAAACAACTTTCGTTATCGCAATCCAACGGTCACCCATCTCATACCCGGCATCTTCAAAATTAGCTTTACTTACAGTCGTTATTCTAGTCCCAAACAGTCATCCATCTCATACTCGGCCTTTCCTAGAGTTGCTTAACTTTCGTTATCGCAGTGTCACCAATGTCATATCATATCCGGTCTTTCTTAAAATTGCCTTACCTTCTTCTTGCTCCTTCATCAGACCCCGAACACTATTTCAGTTTTTATTTTTTTTATTTTATTTGTTTAAGACATACCAACAGCATACACAATAAAACATACACATTGGAACAATAATCAAAATTCACTTCTGATGTGTAGGCCAATAACAGGCATGTACAGCATTAACAGTCTCAACACAGTACTTGTCAAGACAAATCAAACGAGCCCAAACTCTATGGAATTGTATGGTTTTATTACAGAGTTCCAGTGTCCTTCTTCCGGCTCCATCATCAGACCCTGGACACTATTTCCCAACAAAGCACTCGTCAAGACGATTCAAAGGAGCCCAAATTCAATGGGGTTGCACGATTTCAATATTAAGTTCCTATGGCATGGCCTTCCAGCTAAATCATCAGAGTCTGGACCTCATCTCCCTTTAAAGTACTCATCAAGACAACTCTAACGAGCCCAAGCACGATGGGGTTGTATGGTTCCATTATAGAGTTCCTGTGGCCTTCTTCCGGCTCCATCATCAAATCAGCCCAATGATACCATAATATTGCATTGCCTTCCATTTCTGACCTATGTTCAAAGTTTCAAGTCTCTAGCTCATCCGAAAGCTAGTTTAAATTGTTCGCAAACTTTGTGGAGAAACAAACAAACAAACACACAAGCAAACGAGAAAGCAACCTAATAAAAGCGTGTTAAAAACAACCTACCTACCTATAAGTTTCAAGTCAGTCTTCGGTAGCTAATTTCACACTCTCTGGCCCGGGTACCGGAGAGCGCCGGGGGTTAGCCGGGTCGCATGACAAAACGCATTCCTTATTATTCGACATTTCATTACGAAAGGGGGTTGGGAGAATACAAACAGTGCTTTCCCAAGGCACTGTCGCCACGATGTTCAAAGGGGATTTAAGTCCTTTAGGCTTGTGGTAGCCATAAACAGGTTAGTTGACCGCCGCCTGTGACTCGGCGTTGTTGCCCGTTTAGCACCACCCGGGGGACACGTGTAGGGTGGGCCTTGGAAAAGGTGGTAAGTCCTACGGACGCGAGCAACTCATCCCCCTAAAAGAAAGAACTAAAACAGAAAATAAAACAAATACAAAAACTACAATGTAAATAACTCCAATACTAACTACGTTGATCGAAAAAGACAGAGACTTACTGCCTTTTTTTTACTATGACAGTAAGCACGGCCGAGCGTGCTAGAAATTGTGTGGTGTAAATGAGCGCATTCTTACTCGTTTTCAAGACAGTCTTAAAATCGTTTGCTTAAAATTGTATAGTGTAATTGAGCCTTAAGAAACGTTGAACAAAATATGACCAACACAGAAAAACTTATTCATGAAAGTAAAGAAAAAATAACTTGTGAAACATGGCGTAATACATGCAAAAGTGTAATTGATAGAGAAACCGAATATATGAAATATTTTGACAGTGAATTTGAATTCATAATAAATTTACAAGACGAAAGTGATGACGAAACTGACTCTGAAGATTATAGTTATGATTCTACCTAAATTTAATTTTATTCTATTTAATGTAACGTGATTGATTACGTGGTACTAAAAATAAATATTTTGTCATACATTTTTTATTTTACCATGTCAATGTCATATCCACCAAACATAACACAAATTAATTATTTTGTTCATTAGCAATGAGCTTGCTAACGCTACCTGCAGTTACGCACACAAGTGCGCGTATTCATACGCGTAACAACTACAAGTATAGCTCACCCGTCTTCGTGACAGAGTACACACGGCGACAGCTCAAGCTACCCTGTTTGGACTTTGAACTATTAAAAGTTGAACGCTGCGAATCGTGCGAGAGGGTGCGGTATGCTGTTGATGTTTCGTCTCACGGCATTCTACGCCCGCGCCAGCAGCCGCGTCTATGCAGGCTCTCTAGCGCACTATTTTGTGTTTTGTACGCAGTGTAGTTTTATTATTATTATTATTTATTATTCGGTGAATCATCAGCTTACACAATATTAATATAAATTACAAAGTATAAACTTAAAAAGCTAATAATAGATTCACACGGTTAGCCAAAGTACAGTTAAATCTAATGTGAGCTTAAATTTAAGTTAGCATAAATGAATCAAGAACAATAGTAGGTATTAGAATTGCAAAAAATAACTGAATTATTCGCCATTGAAGAAATGCCTACTAACGAGTGTCTTCGCCGCACGAATACTGGTGTTAAATACATCCAAATCAAAATTATTTGATAAAATATTAAATTGATTCATTGAACGGTAGATAAAATTATTTTTTCTATATTTAGTGCTACAAAAAGGCAAGTTAAATGGTGCAGCTCGCCGTGAACTACGGGGTACGTTAAAAGAGAGTTTATATAGAAGCTCAGGACAATCAATCATACCAGATGAGATTTTCATAAGGTAGACCATATCAGCAATATCACGCCGCATGTGTAACGGAAGAAGGTGGAATTTTTTACATAAGTCTTCGTATTTAGATGAGTCATACGACAGCCCTGCACGATAGCATAGATGTTTTACGAACTTTTCCTGTATGCGTTCAATTCGCATTTTGTAAATTTTATATCGGGGGTTCCAAATTTGCGATGCATACTCCAGAATAGTTCTGACGAACATACAGTACAATATTTTTAGCGTTTTAATTTGATTAAAGTCCTTGGAACTACGTAAAATAAAACCCAGTGCCTTGGATGCTCTTCGCACAATGCTATCAATATGATCCTTGAACGTCAGTTTGTAGTCGTGAACAATCCCTAGATCCCTCACCGAAACATTCCTAGAAAGAGCAGTGCAGCCTATCCGATAAACATGATGTATGGTATTGGTCTTCCTAGAGTACGTAACAACGGAGCATTTAAGGGGATTCAAATCGAGAAAATTAACTTGACAGTAAGATTCAAGGCGGTTCAAGTCATCTTGGAGCGCACACGTATCTTGAACGGATCTCACAGCCGAGAAAATCTTCATATCATCAGCAAAGCATAATAATTTAGAAGATCGCAAGCAGCAGCTGATATCATTAATGTAAATGACGAATAAGAGGGGTCCCAACAGGGATCCCTGCGGCACCCCACTAGGGACCTTGATCCAGCTAGAAATGTAATTATTCACAACTACAGCTTGCGTTCTGTTGCGGATGTACGATTCAAACCACCTCAGAAGATCACCACTAATGCCAATCAGTTTCAGTTTGAATAAGAGCCGATCATGCTGAATTCGATCGAAAGCTTTACTGTAATCAGTATAAACTACGTCAACTTGGGATCCATTAACCATAGAGGCGGTAGTGAAATCATTCAACAATGCAAGGTTTGAAACTGTGGATCTTCCTGGTAGAAATCCATGCTGAAAGTCGTTTTTTGTCGTAGTTATGGTTATATAGGGTGCGTAGCTTGATCTGTCGCTGTGTGTACAAGTGAGTAAGATAGCTTCAAACAAAGGTACCAAGCGCGCCTTGTATGACGTGTGCACGCCGCCGCGCGCCGTATACAGACGCACACAATTACAAAAATATAGGAACAAATTAGAACACACAGTCAGGGCTGCGTACGATGGACGTTGCTGCTTGCCGCGTCATAATATGCGAGAGTTGCGAGACGGATCCGATTGTTGCGCTCTTGTTGATTATGTATTTTTAATTACGTAGGTACTTACTTTTAATATTTTGTTAATCATTTCAAAGTCAACAGCTCATCGAGTGTTTTTTTGTTGGTATTAGATTAGGTGGTACCTACAATAACTCAATGGATACATAGGTATACCTAATATAACAGTAACATAAGTAGGTACCTAATTACTTACCTACCTCTCCTCTCCGCTTTGGTGGTTACCGGACCTTTTACCTACCTTTCGGCGTGTATCGAAAAAATACTGAAAGTAACTTACCTACCAAATATATTAATTAATTAATTTCTGCTCTCTATTCCCGCAACTTCGGCATTCACAGAAAGGATAAAATATTTTCAGTAAAGAATTCTAAAGTAGCGAGAAGAACGCAAGTCAACAGAGCGTGTATTTCTTGAATTAAAAAAAAAGAGCTTTTCCTTTACATTAATTAGAAAATTTATTGCGACAAAGCGACAAAGCATATTATGACACTTTTATAAAAAAAGTTTAAAAAATTCAAGAAGTGCAAAAAAATTTAGTTTTTATTCAAATAAATAAATAACAAATACATTATCTTTGACTTTCTTTGCCTTTTCCTTAAAATACTATATTTTTTCAAAGTTTAGGTACAGCTTGGCAAAAAAGAGTATGGAAAAAATGAGGGCGCTGCTACATTAAATCAGGCCACCCCATATACTACGACTAGACGATTGTGATACTTTGCTAAGAAAATTAATATTTGTTAAATATTTCTAGTTTTATTTGGAATAGGAATTACTTTTCTTTTAACCTAATATTTTCGTGTAAGAAAAAGTTTGTCTTATGGAACATACATCAAAACCGTCCAAATCTTTCCTCGGATGACCTTTTCGGTGCTTTCCCGGTGTGGAAAATTTTCCATTATTTTCAACACCTTCTTTTTCAATATTTCTTACATTATTGACACTAACACCTGTAAATAGCAAGTTACAGTGCTTGTGAGTACCCAAGAATAATTTATGTTTATAAGAATCAAGCACGTGTAGTCGTTGTATACGCGACTTTACTTGACAGCAAAGTGGTGTTGCCATGAAAGAAAATATTTAGTTCCATCTGTCACCACGTCAAACTCTTTTTTGCCAAGCTGTACTATATATTTTAATAGTTTTGAAAAATACTATATTTAGTCGAAGAAATGTTGGCAACCCTACCAACGAGGGAGTTTCTTGCCGTTTGCTCAACCTCAATGACCATAATTAAAAAAAAACGCGTAGGTACCTATAGAATCACAGTCTGAATCATGAAAACCGTAGGAACTGACTATATGTAGGCACTTTCAGCGCAAATTCCTTTAAAGCTGTCTATCTATCGAACGAACTAACTAACTAACTAACAACGGATTTTTGTAATCTAATTTTCACCCACTTCCTGTGAACCGATTAAGGCTGGCCCCAGACCTACCGGTTTCATTTCTTTGCTTTGCTGTTCTACCATGGACCGCCGGCCAAGAGGCTCATTTTCAATCTATCGCATATTTTGACCTGACCACATTGGCAAGATAGCCATTAGTTTGGTGTTATCAAATATCGTCGTCTGGGGTGCGATGAGAAGTTTTAGCGCCCTCGCAGATTACAGACTTTCTATCGGCCGATAGTTTGATCGGGTTGGGTTGCTAGCGCGCACACTGGCCCGACTAAACAGTCGGGTTGGTGATGAGTGCGCAGACTAGCCAACTGTCAGCCGACTTCCTTACATATAATAAAACAGTAAAAAAAAGTGTGTCTGTACATAATGTACATTACATATATTTATTTCAAAAAAAAATATCTGGGGCGATGGAGACATACTAATAGAGTAAGAATTTACAAAAAAAGTGTGTCTGTTTGTCTGTTTGTTTGTCTGTTTGAACACGCTAATCTCCGGAAATACTAAACGGATTCGAATGAAAATTTTTTTGTTATACAAGGTGTTTGGTAAAAGCCTTATAAAGCCGAATATGGTAGATAGGGACCATCAAATTGAACAACTTTTACTATGGGACCAACTCCGAAATCGCGAAAAAAAAATCAGCTGTTCCATACATTTTGATATTTTCGTTATTATTTTTTGTATGAAACAGCTGATTTTTTTTTCGCGATTTCAGAGTTGGTCCCATAGTAAAAGTTGTTCAGTTTGATGGTCCCTATCTACCATATTCGGCTTTATAAGGCTTTTACCAAACACCTTGTATAGCTGTTAAGCCTGGGCGTAACTTAGGGTATAACTGATTTTTGGAAATGGAACACCTGATGCAGAACCATAATGGTCCAACTTAACTATAAGGAATATAAAAATGACACCTTTGCAAAAGTTGTTCAACCTGATGAGCATTTTTTGTTGAGGTATAAAAATCGAAGATCTGGAACACCTGATGCAGAACCATAATGGTCCAGCTAAACTATACAAAATATAAAAATTACATCTTTGCAAAAGTTGTTCAGCCTGATGAGCATTTTTTGTTGAGGTATAAAAATCGAAGATCTGGAACACCTGATGCAGAACCATAATGGTCCAGCTAAAACTATACAATATATAAAAATGTCATTTTTGCAAAAGTTGTTGAGCCTGATGAGCATTTTTTGTTTAGGTATAAAAATCGAAGATCTGGAACACCTGATGCAGAGCCATAAATAACACTGTTACAAGTATTTTCTTATGTAACTACATTAGTTCATTTATATGCATACGCCGAAGTCATAAAGTCCACGCGTACGAAGTCGCGGGCATCAGCTATATTAAATAAAAAAGTTAAAAAAATATTCATTTTTAACATTATAACACTGCTACAAGTATTTTCTTATGTTTCGAATGATTTGCTAGTGTAGTTTGTAACCGAGTTTTGAAGAGAACTGTTGCACAATGAAAATTAATTTACTTTTGTCTAGAATGGTTATTACTGCTCTCATAATATGGAGAAGAGAATATTGGGTACATCCAATCTTCAGTCATAGATTATTAAACGGATGTGTATGTATTATATATGTTATAGCAATTAGGATTATTTATGTATGTATTGTTATGTAGGTTTATATTTTTATTTTAGCTAGATCCTTATTTATGATTAATGGATATTTAGTTATCCATTTTTTTTGCCGCCACGGTTTCTTTCTTTAACACCCTTTCCGGTCGACTGTTAGAGAATGCCTTAAGGCATTAAGTCCGCCAATTGAATTTTCTTATGCAATAAAGTTTAAATAAATAAATAAGTTTAAATAAATGGAAAATTTTACACGATACATTCCAAATTACTCGATCTTCCGAAAAAAAATCGTCCAAGTCAGTTCAGCTTTCTGAAGCTGAATATTTGATTTTACATACATAACTAACAAAACATACCTATCTACATAGCATATGGATGCTAGACAACAGATTTTTTACTAGGTAGGTAATTAAAAGGGATTGAAATGAATTAATACTTTAGCATTCATACCAAAAAATCGATCGACCGATCAATTAGCGATGCCATTATTAATAAACCCTCGACTGTCCGGCGCCAAAACTCGGAGCGAAATGAACTATCGGCCGAGCCGGCCGACTAAACGATCGTCGTGTGTGCGCGCGTGGATATGAGCCAATACTGATTAACCAGGCGGCCGATAGTTGGCCGACAGTTTAGTCGGGAAGCCCATCCAACTTATTTATCGGCCGACTCCGAATCGTTCTAGTGTGCGCACCTGCATACACCTTCATACTGATTGAGAGCCCGACTAAACTGTCGGCCGATAGAAAGTCTGTAGTCTGCGGGCACGCTTAGTTTTCGTTTTAAAAAAAACTGCTGTTTTATACAAAAATTAATAACGATATTATCAAAATGTATGAAACAGTTCATTTTTTTTCGCGATTTCAGATTTGGTCCCATCGTAAAAGTTGTTCAGTTTTATTATGGTCCCTATCTACCATATTCAGTTTTATAAGGCTTTACCAAACATCTTGTATAAATAAGCGATCGAGTTATTTTTAACGATCGGAGTCCATGTTCAGGGTGGCATATCTCCTAAAAGCTTCCTACTTCGCAATCCAGGCGATGATATTTGATAAAACCCAGATTATGGCTATCTTGCCAATTTGGTCTAGTCCCAAAATGCGATAGATTGAAAATTACCCTGGTTGGCCGGCGGTCTTTCAAGCAAGGTAGCACAGCAAAGCAAAGAAACGGAACCGGTAGGTCTGGGGCCAGCCTAAGTTGAAACTTTACAAACACGTAGGTACCTATAGTTCTGATGACAATATAATATTATGGTAGCAAGGAGTTGATCTGATGATGGAGACGGAAGGTGGTCAAGAGATCTCCTTGATGAATTATAGCAGAGTACTCGGGTTTGGTATCATTTAAATTATTTCGATGAGAACTTTATGTAGTACCTACCGGTAAGATTGAAGGTCTGATAATGGAGACGGAAGTTGGTGAAGGGATCTTCTCGATTAATTATGGGAAAACACTCGTGTTTGGTCTCATTTCAATTGTTGTGACGAGAACTTAGTGGTACCATTAAGATTGAGGGTCTGTTGATGGAGACGGAAGGTGGTCAAGGGATCTCCTCCCATGTAGGTATTATAGTAAAACACTCGTGTTTAGACTCATTTAAAATTTTGCGATGAGAACTTTGTGGTACCAGTAAGATTGAGTCTGATGATGGAGACGGAAGGTGGTGAAGGGATCTGCTCAATGAATTATAGAAAAACACTCGTGTTTGGTCTCATTTCCATTGTTGTGACGAGAACTTTGTGGTACCATTAATATTGAGGGTCTGATGATGGAGACGGAAGGTGGTCAAGGGATCTCCTCTATAATTGTAGCAGAGCATTCGTGTTTGATCTCGTTTCAATTGTATCGATAAGAAATTTGTGATATCAGTAAGATTGAGGGTCTGATGACGGAGACGGAAGGTGGTTAAGGGGTCTCCTCAGTAAATTATAGTAAAACATTCGTGTTTGGAGTCATTTCAAATGTTGCAATGAGAACATTGTGGTACCTATCAGTAGTGTTTGGTCTCATTTCATTTCTTTCGATAGTAAAATGGTACCGATAAGTTGGTATGTTTGATGATGGAGACGTAATGTAGTCAAGGTTTCTCCTTTGTAATTTGTTGTCAAACGCTCATGTTTGGTAACATTCAATTGGTTTTGATAAGAACCTTGTAGTCCCGGTATGATTGAGGGTCTTATAATGGAGACGGAACGTGGCCAAGGGATCTCCTCAGTAAACTATTGCACAACACTTGTGTTTGAAATCTTATAATTTTTGTCTATATTTTTGTCTACGATTTTATAATCAAAATTAATTAACAAAGTATTAATTTATAATATGAATCCCTATTGTAATACTTTTTTCGTAATAATTATTAAGTTAGGTTGACATAGATTATACTCAAAATTTTTCAGCTAACAGTATTGTACAACATAGTATGAAAATGTAACAATAGTAGATTATACAACAAGTGAATAAAAAGGGAATTTAGTTCGAGGGACTTAGTTGGATCCCGAGAGTAGCGAAGGATTCTAGAGTTGAATCCCGAGCGTAGCGAGGGATTCAAAAGTAGAATCCTGAGCGAAGCGAGGGATACAAAGGACCGAGATGAAATTTTTTTTTCACGAGTTGTGTACTCTACTTTTTACCATTGACTGCGAGAAAACAAATAGGTAGGTACCTACCTATAATAACGGTACTTTATACTTAGTAAGTATTTATAGTTGACCATTGCTGGGGCACAGGCCTTCCTTATGGGTGGGAGGATGGGCCATCACCCACCACGCGGGCCCAATGCGGATTGATAGGTGTTAACGACTGCAAAAGCAGCCGGGACCAAAGGCTTAACGTGCCTTCCGAGGCACGGAGGAGCTCGAGATAAAACATTTTTGGTCTGGTCACCCATCCCATGACCGACCCATGCGACCCATGCGGGAAATTAGAAGTTTTCCAATGACATAAAACAACCACGCTAAGAGAGAGATTACATGATCAGTCTGGCATCAGTCCATTTCATCAGTCTGTTTAGACTTTGTCTTTTTGCAGACTGAATATCGTACCAGACTGATTGAATGGACTGATGCAAGATTGAACATTGAATCTCCCTCTAATAGATAGAAAAGAACCCAAAGATAAGAAGACACTATAAAGAACCTAATAAAATTTGGCGGAATAATTTTTTTTCTTTAATTTTATTGTGTAACTAAGGCTCTATGGAATAGCTCCATAGCCAGCCAGTAGGTATAGGTACTTTTTTGTACTAATTCATGATGCGCGCTTGTTCCAAATTCAAATTACTTTTATTCACTCGGTGAATAAAATCGCTTATTATTCACTCTTTTCGTTGAATTAAACGCACTTTTTAGAGTGGCGATGGTAAAAAGTTATTTTTTACCGTTTAGTGCAGTTTTCATTAAAGTAAAATTGTTTTACTCATAAAGTTTTTTTTACTTATTTTATACACAATTTATATATACTTCTTCGTATAAAACAGTTTGAGGACAGTGCACACTATCATGCAGAGCATATAAATCGTAGCGTATAAAAAATCGAGACCCGATGTAAACGATTGGTAAGATTGTGTATAAAAGATTTCGCTGACCCCATAGTATCCGTTGAATACATGATTACTTTGAGACATGTCCCTAAACTATACAAAAGTCCTCAAAGCATGCTTACACTGTAAATTTTGTCCTCGAAGTAAACCTTGTACATAGATATATATATATACATATATAACTTCCATGTTTCGAATAAAGTTTACTGTTTTAATCTTAGTTTTATTTTTGAACACCTCATTCACAAAATCCTATTTTTTCAGGATTTGAAGGAAATAAAAGGAGAATTAATTAATTGGGTGACTGGAAATAATTAAAGGCGACTGTTAATGGGATACCTACTTAAATACTCAACCCGGCAACGGTTTATTTTGTTGGCGATAATATAATTAAACGGGCGACTAACTGTGGAGTAGAAAAAATATGTACAACGAGCAACTACATGTGGGTGATAAACAATTTAAACGAGTGACAAAAATACTGAATGGGCGACTATTATACCAAGTAGGTAACTATAACTGATTTAAGCTGCCCAACATGGTATTTTTGTCAAAGTAAAATATATGCCAAATTTTAAATGTTTTGTGTGCCACAAGGTTGTCGCCCAAATATAAAATTTGATCGCCCGTTCTGAATAACTTGTTACTCAATTCGAGTTTTAAAGTCATCCATTTTCAATATTTGTAGTCGCCCTCAGTCCGTCGGCCACTTAGTATTTCAGTACGCTATATTCAGTATTTTTGATACCCAAAATGGGAATTTATTGTTACCCGATTAAATAATACCCAAATAAAAGTACTCTACAGACACCACACACACATAGATTTTTTGCCTCTTCATAAAAGTAATTTACTAATTTTCACAAATAAAACAAAAAGAGGAAATACACAAATGCATCGTCAAGCCTTCGGGCGACACAGTATGCAATTTGCCATATTGTTGCCATTCTGCTATTTGCTTAATTAATTTCACAAATAATCGGGTACAGTGCCACAGCACTTAATTGTAGAGATTCGGAACTAATTGGATATGAGATTCGACTCATACGAATGATATTCACTCCTGAGTAATAATAGGGAATATGCATAAGTCACCGATTTTGATGAAATTGAGCTTGATCGCTGCGGACACTTATAAAAACATGATGGAACAGGAAAAAAAATAAAAAATATATATTATTTTAGTTTTATCACACGATGAAATCAGGGGAAAATAACGATTTTTTTTTTCATTTTCGGATATAATGCACTTTACAGTCAGATAGAATATCGAATAAGAAATAATATTTTGTATGACACATATGTACTTAAACGCAAAAATTAGGGAGATAATTGAAGATTATTGGCTAATTCCATATTAAACGCGCCGAAACACACCTGAAACGTGATGTGTGACGTCACCGTTTTGTATGGAGCGTTTTCGGCGGGTGCTGCTGCGCGCTAACTTCAAGTAACTATATCACGAGAAAAAAACGCAAGAGAAAAGTTTTAATATTACAGTTAATTTTCTCACGTATTATACTTTTGATTAAGATAAAAAAAAATTGATGCATATTCCCTATTAGTGCATTTTTTTTTGTTTTGGAATTTGGAAGAAAAAATACAAGAGAAGTTTAAATTTTTTACATTACTTTTTTCTGTATAATGCAAAGACTTCTAGTATATGTTTGTATTTTGGTATAATGTGTTCTCACAGTGACATTGGGATTTGACTTATGTCGAATAATGACGATCCTATTTGAGGTAAAAAAAAAATATTAGCAGTCACTGACTAATGATTAACCAGAAAAGACGTCACGATTTTATCCCCTGACTTTTTTCCCTTTTAACATGTATGTGAGATTTTTTAATTAACCATTTCAGACCATTTGTATTAGTAACGTTCTTTTATTGATTATATACCTACGTATTATAGTGGAGTGGTAAGTTTGCGGTCGTAAAAATATATGAAGTATTTAATAAAATGTGGGATTTTACCAATTTTAATATTCAGACTTTACAAACCAGCGATTCAAAGTGAGTCAATATTGTTACTCATTAATTAAACATGACCAAATACGGATTCGTTCAAATGGACCCTTATTTAAGTGTGGTCACGGTTCAATCCCGGTTGCGTACAAAGTGAACCTTTATTTACATCACCTATAAAAAGTCAATAAACCGTGAAACTATCGAAAATAATCGTTTTCAATTAAACACCGTTCATTTGAGTTCGTACTTACGTTTAATTTAACCTCATTCGCACGGTGGATAGTTAATGATTTTGTTTTAATATAAATACTTTCGGTACCTAAAGTTTGCCACGCACGGTCCAATCCTGCTGTAATGTTTGTGCAGCGAATAATACAATGTTTATGAAGTCGCTAGTCTAAAGTAAATTAACAAGTTACAGACAAGCTGGCAACAATACCTCTATCTATTACCAGAATAAACAACTAATTCATGACTGCTAAATAAAGCAGGAACGAAATTTTAAGTCAAAAGATTGACTTCCATCGTGAAGCGCATGCAGCACTAAGCATAACGTTTTGAATTTAACAAATCATTTAGTAAATTGAACCCTAAATACCTTAATTGCGCAAAATACGTAGATGGTAAACACCAGAAATAAAAATACTGTGAAGACAGTTCTTAGAAATCTAATTTTGGCATTTTTTCCAAGGTATTATAGACCTTAGAAAAATATATCAACGAATAATAAATCAAATAGTCATTTGCAGTGCTCTTTAATTCACCCGTCTAAAACAACCTCTGTAAAACACGAGCTTATGCTGCATCACGACCTTTTCTTTACCAAGAATTTTCTAGAATAAATGAACGTTCCATTGCTTACACATATTTAATGTAATTAATTTTCAAATGCACGTCAGAACTTTTTTTACGTCATGAAAATAATTGTTAGGAATGGACCTGCTAAATGACATGAAATTATACTATTTGTAGTGGTATATTGAAATACTTGCGACTGCCCGCGACTTTATCCGCGTGGACAGTTCTTCTCTATCCCTCAGGAACCGGTTTTTTATGGATGAAAGGTCCTTTACAATGTCAATTTTTTAACAATGTTTATGTAAAATTTAATGATGAGCGGTTGAGTAGTTAAGACGTAAAGGCGTAACAAACAAAAACTTACTTTCGCATTCATCTAATATGAAAATAAGAGAATGAAATACGAATTGCTCGTCAAAAATCTTACGAGCAACATGTAAAAAAGTCTAGTTTATAAAACATGCTGTTCATATGGTATAAAATACGAGTAGGTACAATGTTATTGTTTAGCTTTTTTTAATTCATAAATGTTTTGAATATTTATGTATGTGAAAAAACATATTGCCTGAACTAATTTGTATGCAATTTTCAGTAACATATTGGCACAGGATAAAGAAAAACCTTCTGTGCATATTGGTATACGTTTTGACTTTCAACAAAATTAAAAATAAATACTTTCAAATCAGTATTTGCAAATAAATATGTATTGCTTGCACAGTGTTTACACACTGGAGTCCATATTGGTAAACACAGAACTACGAAAGAGCAAACACGAAATATTTACTCCACATTCTTTTTAACTAGAAAAAATCCGAGGCATTGATGGGTAAAGTAGCTCTTCTGCACTTCAATGTGAAAGCGACCACGATTATGAAAGGTAGGCGTTAATTATAGTTATTCTATAAAGAATTTT
This sequence comes from Agriphila tristella, assembly GCA_928269145.1. Lineage (NCBI taxonomy): Eukaryota > Metazoa > Arthropoda > Insecta > Lepidoptera > Crambidae > Agriphila > Agriphila tristella. The sequence goes on along the minus strand of OV743436.1, from coordinate 18,068,752 downwards.
AAATGATATGTTGTGAAAGGAAAATTATTCAGACTGCTCCATTCATTAAGCAGGATAAATTTTGTAATAGAAAATGGAGAGTATTTATCTATTAAGACTCAAGAGTCTTCGTAACTAACTAAATGATGCGATTACTAAGTGTTGAAAAGGGTTGTTATATTAAGTCTTTTAATTTTAAATCATTTTGCATTATTTTTTTCAATTGATAATACTATACTAGTGGCTCTAATTAAAAGTAGCTCAAATCGTTATGTTTTTTTAAAAACAAATAACACATTAGTTTTCCAACTAATAAGTATCTATACTGTGCAAATAATATACGTAGTCCTAGGTTCTGTAACAAAGTCACAAATAACATTATTTATTCTCAAATTTCGAATATTGGCCAGAAATGTTTCGATTGATGAATTTTTGAATCTTCTCAACAAAATTTACTTTGCACCGCTAACAAAAAAGTTTTGTGACATTTTTGATCATTTTTCGAAACTGTTGAAATATGTCAATATAACTCCGCCATTTCGAAAAATTTCGTTCGCAAAATTTCACAAGAATCGGTTGAGTAATGTGACCTGTAGAAGACAACAGTCAGCGCTAGGAAACCGGACTGAAAAATGATTGTTTTTACATATCTTCACCACTTTGAAAAAAAAAACGAAACACTGGCTCGACAAGAAAATTCTATATAATTTTCAAACCTGCTCACAAAATTTCACGAGTTCGGTTGAGAAATGCGACCTGTAGAGGAAAACAAACAGCGCCGGAAAGCCGGACTGAATTATGTTTTTTTAACATTGAAAATGTTTTTTCGATCGCTTCAGTAAGGTACCCAATTTCGGCCAAAGTGAGACATTGCCCTGGTCCCGTGAGTTTTGGGTCTACGTGTTAGTAGTAGTAGTTTTGGGACTAAATGTCAAAAGATGCGTCTCAGCAAGGGCTACAAAACGATGAAAAAAAATTTTGAAAAAGTCAAAAACTTTTTTCAAAAATCGCATAAATGTAGAAAAATGACACATATTTTCGGGGCCTTTTCTCACTAAATCGACAATTTCTCAAAAACGAAAAGCGATATCGAAAAAATTAAAAAAACCCCTAGAGATATTGAGGCTACCTACTGAAATTAGTATATGTCCCTGCATGACTCTTACGGTCTGAGCTGTAGCTCATCCTTTATGAAGCGAAATGTTGGGATACCGCGGGCGACGTGCGCGGCGCGGGATAGTGGTAATACGTAGTAGGTACGATTGAAGTTTTTAAATAATTGTATATTTCAAAGCTTGTAATAGTGTTTTATATTTTGTATTTTTTATTTATTTCCACATTTTTATAAATAAAAAAGTATTTAGATATATATTAAAACCATAATATTGATATTGATTAGCTCGAGCAGGTCAACAGATGGTATGACGTGAATAGAGCGTGAAGCGAGAGCTGATTCCAGATCTAGTCGAAGATTTAAAAATCATTACATACGGCGGCGCGGGGCGGTACCATAGTGTGACTGCACTGAAATGTCTCCATAAGTCCATATTCAAGTAAGTGACGTCGCTTACTATGTGAAAACGAAAGAGAAAGTAGTGTTAGCAATAACTGTAGGAGCAAAAGAGATGACGCTATTATCTCCAGTACACGTGCTAGGCGTCGTAGTGAGTTTTTGTGTGTAGAGAAACGGATAAACGAATCTTGAGCGAAAGTTGAACAGAAGAGAGGTTTTAGTTTGACTCTACTAGATCCATACATACACTCACGCCTGTTTCCCATGGGGGTAGGCAGAGACTATGGATCGCCACCTGCTACGATCCTTGCACACTTCTTTCGCTTCATTCATATCCATCAATCTTTTCATACATGCCCTGCGGTTTTTGTCACTGCGTACACCAGCCTTTTTTATAATAACCTCTATTTGGTCCGCGTAGGTTTTTCTGGGACGCCCTCGTGCAATCGTTCCTTCCACATTCGCACAGTATATCTCTTTCGTGATTCGCCTTTCATTCATCCTCTCTAAGTGACCAAACCACTGGAGCATTCCTTTCTCAATTCTTGTCACTATATCATCTTTCAGACCACACCTTTTGCGAATCACCTCATTGCTCACTCTATCACTCAGTTTTACTCCACATATTTTCCTCAACGATCGCATCTCTACCGCATTTATTCTGCTTTCATTCTTCTTCTGCCATACCCAAGATTCACTTCCATACATCAGTGTCGGTACCAGCACTCCGTTATGAATAGCCATTCGCGCCTTTGCAGAAACGGTTTGGCTACTCATAACCGAGTGTATAGCACCACTCACCGAATTTCCTTTCTTCACTCGTCTTTCTATGTCTTCCTCACTCTTTCCGTCCCTTGTGAACAAACTCCCCAAGTATACAAACTCACGGACTTGTTCCACTTTTTCGCCACCTAACATTACCGTACAGTCAGTCATTTCTTCATCTCTCTCAAACACCATCACTTTAGTCTTAGTTACATTCACTTTCATCCCTTTTCTCACAAAATCTTCATTCATAACCGACATCATTTCCTGCAACTCTTGCGCAGAAGACGCAAGTATAACTTGGTCGTCAGCGTAGAGAAGGCACTTGATTTGAGTCCCATTCATCACAACCCCACAGTCACGTTCTTTCAGACCTTTCATACAACTGTCCAAAAACAGATTAAAGAGCCATGGTGACGCAACACATCCCTGTCTGACACCCCTAGAGATGCCAAACCAGTCAGTGTATACGCCGTCAATCCTGACGCATGCACGGGAATCCTCATAGAGAGATTTCAGTGCATGAATCAGTCTGCTCTCCAATCCGTATTCGGACAACACCTTCCATAGCTCATTCCTGTCAACTCGATCGTAGGCCTTCTCCAGGTCCACAAAGGCACAGTAAACCTTTTTGTGCTTAGCCAGGTGTTTTTCGGTTAAGCACCTCAAGGAGAAGACCTGATCCGTGCATCCCATTCCCTTTCTGAATCCCGCTTGCACATCCCAAATACTCTGATCAGTTTTTTGCATCACTCTTTCAATCAGTACCTTTGCATACAATTTACTGACAATGCTGAGAAGACTGATCCCGCGGTAGTTTTTAGCATCCTGCCGTGACCCTTTCCCTTTGTACAGCGGCACGACCACGGCTTTACGCCAATCTTCCGGCACTTTGCCACTGTTCCAACATTTATTAAAGATCAGGCACAGCCAGGACGCAACCAGCTCTTTCCCACCTCTCAGCATTTCAACAGTAATTCTGTCATATCCTGCTGCTTTCCCTTTTTTCATGCTCTTCATTGCACTAATAATCTCATCCATATATATATCTCTTTCATCCACTTCTGTCTCTTCCTCGTCTTCCACCCTTTTATCCGAGGCTTCTAGCATAGAGCCATCCGCCTCAAACAAACTCTCAAAATATTTCATCCACTCCTGTAGTACACCTTTTTCATCTGTCACTAGCTCACCTTTTTCATCTCTTATCACATTCATTTTAGACTTATGTGATCCACTTCGAGACGTTTTCACTTGTTTCCAAAACAATTTTATATTGTCTCGAAAGTTATCACAGAGTTTGAAGTCACACTTTTCTTTCATCTTTCTCTTTTTTTCGTCTACTTTTTCTTTCACTACTTTCTTAATCCTTTTAAACTCCCTTGCAACTGTATCAACATCATCTTCTGTAACACTTGCGTTCACTCTTTTACTGGCTTTGATGGCCAGCAGATCCTGCCATACTTTTTTCTTTTCGTTCACTATCTGTCTTACCTCACTATCCCACCAGTTTATTGGGGGAGCATTCTTCCTTTTACTCACTCCACATATTTCCTCAGCTGTTTCAGTCACACCTTTTTTAAACTTTTCCCAAACTTCCTCAAGCTTGCCATCTTTCACTTCAGCCACATTTCCCAATCGTTCTTTCAATTTGCACAAATATGTCTTTTGCACTTCCACTTCATCCAGGTTCTCAACTTTTACTCTAGTCAGCTCCGTTGTTGACACTGTGGGACGATGACGCCAACTTTTGAACAGACCACTAACCCGAGACACTACAAGAAAGTGGTCTGTTCCAATGTTACTACCCCTAAAGACCCTGGTGTCTACAACTCTGCCCTTCAGTCTTTCATCAACAATCACAAAATCGATCATACTCTTCTTTTCCCCTCTCTGCCAAGTGTACATATGAATTTCCTTGTGGTCAAACATGGTGTTCGTTACCACAAGATTCTTTTCTAAACATACCTCAATCAAACTCCTGCCATTATCATTTACTCTTTTGTCTCCATATATTCCTAAAACTCCCTCACATCCCTCTCTTCTCACACCTACCCATCCGTTAAAATCTCCAAGCATAACTATCCTTTCATTATCTTTGCATTCATTCAAGATGTCTTCCACACTTTTCCAGAAATCCTCCTTTTCCGTTGCTGACTTGGATATATCGGGAGCATACACGCCAATGACGCGTATCCGAAGTAATCCTACTTTGAGTCTAACCCAGAGAAGTCTGGGACTAACACACTCATACTCAGTCATGCATTCTATCATCCTTTCCGACAGCAGGAGTCCCACGCCCATACTCGCGTGCTCATTTTCGGCAACGCCCGACCACAGAACTTTAAACGGGCCATGTTCTGAGACTCCTTTGCCCTTTCTTTTCGTCTCGTTCACGCATAAAACATCCAACTTCTTTTCTTCCATAATCAAACACACCTCATCCATTTTCTCCTCCATCGCTCCACATACATTCAGCGTAGCAAAACGGGTCTCCGATGCCCGCTTTTCGCCCCGAGAGAAACAAGTTACGCGTGATGAGTGGCGAGCTCTATCGCCGCAGCCAGGTTTATCTAGATCAGGTTTATACTAGATCCAAAATATTATATATTGTGGGTTGCTGTTATTTCAATTTCGAGATTTGAAATTACTCGATCAGTCACGTCTTTCTTAGTGACTCTGCGATTCCAAATTTTACAACGATCTCTGAGAATGAGAGTGAGATGATAATGCCTAGGTAAACATGAGGGTTGTTATCGCACATTCGGGTGATGATGAAGTCGGCGCGAGAGTCTCGCATGCTGCATTTGATTTTGATTTATTTTTTATTAGGATTAATTTATTTAGAAATTCAGATGTTTTAGTTATACATAGTACTTATAGTACCTTTCAATAAAATATTAATGTCTATAAGAAAGGAATAAAAAATATTTTGTTAAATTCATTAAATTTATTTTCAATGTACCAGAAGGTCGTGAAAGGCACGAGATCTGTGATTTTTTTTCATATCTCCGCCGTTTGAAAAATTTTGAAAACCGGATCGATAAAAAAAATCTGCATAATTTTCGAACCTGCTTAAAAATTTCGCGAGAATCGGTTGAAAAATGCGACCTGTAGAGGAGAACAAACGGACAGCCGCCGGAAGGACATACGAAAGAATTTTTGCCCAAGCTGAAGCAGAGACGCTTCGCTCGCACTTCGTGCTCGCTCGGTCAATTAATTTTATATATTTAACTTAAAAATGCAGTCCATATATTGTACAAATTCAACCAGTCATTTCTGGTGATACGCGTGTCTAAGTATTAGTGTCTAATTACATTTGCGAAACTATTAGAGATTTAGTACGTGACCTGATATACCCGACATTGTCTCTTCGATATTACGATACTACAATTTATATTTGTTAATTAACGAAGTTCAATTCATTGATTTTCATTACCAAAAAGTTGAATTAGACAGAACATTCGCTGTACTTAGAATAAAATGAGCATTAAGCAAATACTCACGAACATAATGACTAAGTAAAAACAGGCCCAAGTTCTCGGACTACAAAGACTCATTGAACACCAATTACCTTGGAGGCCTCCGAAAAGCTCTTTAATTAAATCCTTCTCCGATGACGTCATAATTATAGCGCAAATTGGATTGAGACACCCTCTTGTTTTGTTAATTGTAAGTAGAAAATTTCTCATCTAAATTAATTAGTTTTCAACAGATTCCAAAAAGGCAATAGTGAGTCCAATAACTGTTGTTAAGGATATTGAAATTTTCATAGTACAAGGGACTTTAGAGCAGTTACTGCCGAAAACATCAAATATTTTTATAAAATTACCTTATATAAGTATTAAAAACCGACCAAGTGCATGTCGGGCCATGCGTAGTTTAAGGTTCCGTAGTAACCACCATACGATATAACTGTAAACTTATATTTACTCTATGTTTTACACAACTACCGACTATAACTAAAAATAATGGCTGACTATTCAATAATACCTACAAATATTTATAAGTTGATCGACCATTACCTACTCGTGAACCTACCTAGCAAACCTTGCAAAGCCTACCTAGCAGTCATAATTTTCCTTTTAATTCATTATACTCGTATGTACTACTGTCCTGAATTTTTTCACATATCCAAAAGCAACTGTTTTCCTTACCAGGAAACCAAGATTACCGAGTTGGGACATTTATATCTTAACAAAATTTTGCACTAGCTTATAGTTCGCAAACGGGCCCCTAAATCAAAAAGTAGTACACCAAAAGATCTATACTATTTTCAAGATTTTATTCTACCACTTTTTTGGCGTGATTAATAAACACATTCATGACAAATTACAGCTTTCTATGGGGTCCAGACTTGACAACGGAACCCTAAAAACTACAGATGAATACTGATAGAACTCTGTAATATTAAAAGTTCCAAGAGCAGCGAGGCATCGACGATACAAATGTACACAACACTATGTTATATAATATAACATAGAGATGTTATGTACATTTGTCTTTGTAGCTTTCGGTCACTTTTACCATAATTACGATATTATGTCATCACTATCCTATCGAAAATAAAAACATGGTCTACTAATAAAACAAATATGTTTAAAAATTATATATACGAATATTGTTTTCTACCTCAAGATTTCTTTAAAGTAATTTATTACTATTTACCGAAGGAAAATGTTTTTCTCCCAGCTACTTAATGTCAGTTAAGTTTTTTAAAATTATTATTAAGGGAAACAAACGACTGATTTTACACAAAATTACATGTTTATGTAACAATGCGATAGCCAATATAGATTCCTCAGTTAGCATGAGCAGACATGCACTAATATTAAAATAGTATTCGAATTATACAATGTTGTTTAGAATAAATTGATCCTTATTATTAAGCTTATCGATTGGTATCGTAAAACTATAAAAAGTTATTGTTCGGATTTTAGTCCAATCAAAAATCTTTAAACGCAACTGCATTCATTTATAGGTATTTAAAAAAAGAAGTAAAACTTTACTTTTTCGAAAATGCAACTAATTATTCTTTTTTTAATAAAAAAATATCAGATACGGCAAGTTTTTTTAAAGTAGTCCTGTTACGATAAACGACATAAAACAGTCATTACTTACCTCTAGGTACTTATTAATTTTTCAGTGTACTTTTTGGTAATAAAAAACATAGTAAAACATAAGTAGGTACTTTAAAAAAAAGAATTTACGAACATGCACATAAGGAAAAACGCGCAAAGAAAAATTTGAGCTTACTGAGAAGGCAGGTATATCTTTGTTTTCTTACTTGCTCTAACAAAGAGCTAGTTTCAAAGCGAAATTCAATTCCGTTAGCGAATATTTTCCTATTTCTATGGTTGTTTTTAAGAACGAACTTCATGTAAGGGCAAAACCGGATAAATACGAGATTTAAGTTAGATGTCAGGGACAAAATATGAATTTAACTAAAACACACGTATTAATTATTAGCACGGGAATTAAAACAGTTAAAAATGTATTATCATTGTCATAATAAACACCCTTAATTATTTATTATATAAAAAATATGGGGATATTTTACACAGACCACTTAAATGAATAATAATGTGCAGTTAAAAATTAAAAATTGTTTACGGTAAGTGTAGGTACAACTTTCTTTTTTTATTCTAAAAGCCCCACCCGACTTCAATAGACGTTATTATAACGATGATAATGCGTATCCAATGATTTTATTATTATTTCTTACTTTTTAGAGACAGGTTTTTTGAAGTCGGTTTTTTTGTTTTTTAAACAATTTTATGATTTTTTATTTTTAGTGTAAGTACCTTCTGTATTAGGTAGATATATTATTAGGTAGAAAAATTGGCTCAGCCAAACGTGAGATAATCGCGGAAAAACATACATACATACAGGTCAAACTGAGAACCTTATTTTTTTAAGTCGGTTAAAAAGACTACACTAAAGGTATCCTTTTTACAACACAACAAACTTCATCTAATTCGGTTCATAAATAACAAAGTCGTCAAGGTAATCCTAATGCAAAATCATAGTATTTTCAGGATTACTTACTTGAAAACTACTGAACCGACTTGAAAAAAATAAACTAAACAAATATTAATGGGACCATCTCGCAAGAATACTCAATCGAACAAAAAAAGAATCATCAAAATTGGTCCATAAATGACGAAGATACGCGCGAACAACAATTAAAAAAGTATACAATCGATTTGAGAACCTCTTCCTTTTGATGAAGTCGGTTAAAAACCAATAGTGTCAAAATATCGGGGCAAAAATCTTGATTAATCGGCAAACTCACAAAGAAGGCAAAACGCGTGTGTAGACGCATTCATTCTTTCAATTATTTACGTAAAGAGTATCTTTTCATTACGCGCGTGTAAGTTTATGAAAGAGCTCTAAATCCAGAAATCACAAAATAATTGGGACAAACAAACCTCAATCTCTTGACTAATTACGAAATATTGAAACTTTTAACTACACATACTTGATTAGTGAAGGGAAGAGGTACCCCATGACTTTAGATATTATTATTAAAACTTAACCGTGTACTATATTTATAAAGTGTCTGTATCGGGTTCCAAACCTTTTTCTCTTGGATCAAAGAATTGCCAAGCAATATTGGCTTTAGATGTAATACTGAATGGCATGATCGTAAACAAAATATTTACGGTATATGTATGGCGTTAAAAGCAATAAGTTTTTTTTATTACTGCGATATTGATAATGATTATCTAACACACACTTTCAAATGGTTATCTACATCGAGGTTGGTTTGGGTGACAATTTATAGATATGTTACAGCCACAATAATAGAAAAAAGTGTAACCCAAATTGCTGGCCTGAAAGCCACCTTTTAAAGACAGTCATGCTAAAATTATAATAATCAGACAATGTCCGCATAAAAGTAAGGTTTTGTTGACACAATTTAAGGATACATCTTGGTAATAGCCTTATTAATCCGAATATGGTAAATAGTTAGGATATTCGGCTTCATGAGACTATTATCAGATACCCTTTATACAAAAGTCCACATTTTAAATAATGAATCTTTGATATACCTATGTATTTACCAATCTCCAACGGCATATTAATCAAGCAAATGTAAGAACAAAGTACGAAAACATTATCTGCGAAGTTACCGACAAAGGAATAAAAGCCAACACTCAAATACGAATATTGGAAAATTGCACACACATTGGAATTATTTCCAGTAGCTACGATATTAAATTTCCGTAATTCATTATTTCGTTTTATCGTGTAAAACATTGGAATCAAGGTACGAGTATAATACCTAGATATATCGGATTTTGATGTATTGGAGTTGAATTTTGCTTTGTTGCCGATTTGTTTAGTTGTACGGTTGAAAATTGGATGACGAGTGTACAATTTTCGGAAAATACAATACCATCTCGCTAATATACAAGCACAAAAGAGTTAGTTGTGGGTTGAACCCCACTGACGTCCATTATACAAGTACGCTGGACAGGCGATGGTCACCAATCGTTTGTTCCGATTTGAAAATCGCCATATTGGCGCTGAGACATAATGGCTGAGAGCAGTAGATTCTATACTATGGCAGTGTGAGTGTACACTGGAACTAATTAGTTCCAAATACACTCACTACTGCCATAGTAGAATCTACTGCTCTCAGCGCCAATATGGCGAATTTCAAATCGGTACAAAAATTGCTGTCATTTCATGACAATAGCCTGTCCAGCGTACTTGCATAGTGGACGTCAGTGGTTGAACCCGCATTTTTTGTAGCTTTGTCTCTTTCCGTCACACAATATTTTTTATCTAGATAAAAACCTCTCGGCCGCTCTTTGGCATCGGAGGCCACAGAGCACTATTCTCGCCCTAGTGCTCAATGATTCTGAGCAGCGGAGAGAGATAGAGCTATAGACAAACCGGGAAAGTTTGAAATCGCTAAGTCAATCAGAAGTAGGGTTACCAGACGACAGGAATTTTCCTAAAATGTTAGGAATTTTAGCCACCCGTCATAAAAACAGGGAAAATCTGTAATTGTCAGGGATTTTCTAAATTGCGAAAAGACATGTGTAAGTAATGAAAACTTATATTTGTAGAACATTTTGGTATATCAAATGTCAGGGAATTTTTAAGGAAAATTAGGGGAAAAGTCAGGAATCGAAAAAGTCATCTTATTATGGGACTTGGTAACCCTAATCAGAAGACGATCATAATAATACTTTCAACACACTGGCTCGTAAAGTGAGCCCTAATGCATCGCTTTTAGGGCCATAAACTGAGCAATGACAAACGCGTGCAATAATATATACAACACTAGTATGTTATAGAATTAACCCTACAAAATTAAACTATAGTATCTTACTGCAAGTTCTATGCAACTAAAGAGCGGGTAATACAGTTCCTTTTTTTAGTAACAACAAAGTGGTTTTATGTTGCTGAAAATTCATATACATTTTTGGAATAAATAAATGTGTAAGTCGTTAATTAAGTTAAACAATTATTTATTATTATCAAATTATTCAAAATTCACAACATTTTGTTTTAAAATATTAAAATATCTGCATTTTATCACAAAAAATTATAATTTTGAAGTAGGCTGTATGTTCGCAATACAGTTTGTTCGCAAAATATTCTTGCAGTGGGCGTGTGAAAAAAAAACAAAAACAAAAACCTGCGCGCCTTTTCCCATAATTATCATATATGGTTTTTGTGGTATTTGTTGCTGTGTCGTGAAAATTACTTTGTTTTTTCCTCGCAAATGTGTTGAAAAACGTCGTATGAAGCTCGTGAGCTCTTGCTTATTGCACACACGGCTGAGTTACGCCCTCACCTGTGGCTCGGGCTGCAACCCACAGCCTTGTGTGCAATGAGCAACCTAAGCTAACTTGTCTCATAATGTACTATTCTTAACGAACAACTGCGTTCAGTGCTTACGCAGAACACGTAATGGTTCCGTGGTTTTACAGCACAGCGAAATAATAAAGTGAACCAGATTATGATAATACTCATCCTAACACAAAGTGTAAATGCATTTAGTTGCATTTTTCAGACCAAAGCCTAATAAATTTTAAGCCCATATGCATCGAACGTTCGTTTTGCGCCACGCAAAACATTTTCCTAGCCAAATTAGTTTTCTAAAAAGCCGATTAAGCGAAAACTAAAATCGGTTAATAATTTGCCAAACAATGAACAGATTATACGACATAGAATAATAACAGTTCATTTGCGAACATATTTTGAATAACTACTATCAGAATTCAGAACTGATTGGATGTGTGAACCAGAAATGTTTCAGTTCATTAGTTTGTCTGGTTATTCCTGCTTGTTGTATGTATTCTGTATTTTTCAATCATACCTATTTCTTGCTCTATTTTCAAAGTAAAAAAATGGCTTTAAATACTACAGTCTTTCATTTTAAAGAAAAAGGTTGATTGATACGTACTACTAGTATTGAGCTAAAATTCTATATGCACATATTGCTAAAACGCTAGTTTTTTTAAATACCTAGTTGTTCAGCAACGTTCAAGAGATAGAGATAGATTCGAAAGATAGTTTATTTAAGTACCTAGTTTAAAATAATCACTACTGAAAAATTATGTTGAGTAAATTACCTAATTACCCAGTCCTCAAAAGTTAATATTAATAAATTAAATCAAAATAAACCAGGCAATTAATGTATGTATTATTATAACGAGCACTATTATGCATTCGACTGGAGGCTCGGAGCCAATCGAATATGTCTGAGTGATCAAGCAATTTCGCTAATTAGCATAGTCAAATTTTTAATGACCTGATGCATGAATAGTCTGATCTTGTAATGTAACGATCTGTTTACAATTGGACACTTTTAGAACTCGAAAAGAACAAGGTACACGAAAAAGAAGCTGAATGTCGGAAGAATTTTATGGCTTTGTCTATAAATATTCAAATATTCATAAGTCATTAGAACTACCTATGTCCTATTTTATGATAGAAGAACATTGCAATAACCAATCGAAATCGACATCATCTAAAGATTGTTACTCCCATGTAATTCATACCTGGTAAGTTTGTGAAAATAACATCCAGTCGAGACGCTTACCTGAAAGAAAAAAAACAAATTATTATTTATTCTGTGTACGGTATTGACTGAGAAACGTATCGACTGCAAGTTGCAGTATGAAAATTTGGTTGTCCAATAGATAATATCCCAGTCGACTATCATTATCGCATGAAGTCTGAGATTCAAACCCGAAAACAAAATGAATACATTCAATGGACAGAGTATTTCCCGTAACTAGTTACAACTTTAACAAAATAAATTAAATCCAATATTATTATTATGCGTTTTAAATTAATTTATGTTATTTCGACATAAAACAGGTACCCAAACGTTATTTTCAACAACAAAATAGCAAGTCAATAACAATGCTCTTCCTTGAAAGGTAAAGTACAAATGTAGGAATAATACAATATTGAAATTGAACGAATGAAACCGATCTGCTTGCCTGTCAGTTACAAAGTAAAAAGCTCACTGTTATTTATTATAGATACAGTTAATCGTCAATGGAAACTGTATCAGATAACAGACAATCAAACTGAATTTACTGTAATAGCGATAAAGAAATTGGTTACAAGTTATCTATGAAATCTTGACCAAAAACTCCCTTCTGTGCATCTAAAAACTGTTTTAATTATGCTTGAATAGAAAGTTGCATTAGGGGAATAGAAGCTGCAATTGCAGTTCACTTATTTCTATACTACATTATCTATTCAAAACTAACATTGTTCATTTTAATAAATAAACCAAGGCTACTCAATGTAGCAGACTCTACAACTCAACGAAAGATGAGACTCGGTTGGAAAAGGAGCCAATTTTGCGACTTTTTTAGGAATCAGTTTCCACTAACTTAAACTCTAAACGTTAATTTGACAAGTGACGCCACCGTTTCAGTCTCATCTTTCGTTGACCAGACTCTACCTAGTTATAAAACATTAGTGTCAATAACAAAGCATTTGGAATAAGCTTAGATTTAGTTTTTGGTGTTTTATGAAAGAGCATTAAGTTGCAACTATTTCATCGCAATTTTTAAGATCATAACAACGTACTTCTACATGATATGAGATGCTGCAACGTATAAATGTTGTTTAAAATATTTATTTTGCAAGATTACACTGTAAAGTGTTTATTTACAAACATTCAGTGAAAATAACATTGAATATGTCAGTGGCTTGAAAACTCAATCAGTCAGTATTTACATCACGCAAGCTTACCGAGTGTCGAACTGAACGTATTGACAATAGCATCAACGGGTTAAATTTTTGATGATGTCATGAAATTATGAGGAGCTCAGTCATGTGAAATTATAGGTATTGGAGTTACTGCGACCCAAGTACATCATCTATTTAGGCAGTCTAATGGAAATAATATAGGATAGTTGCAATCTTTGAATATTTGAGATGTACAGTGTTCTTATGAACAAAATAATTAAGAAGTAAAAGAGAAAAATATGCGTAGGTGCCTAATTAAATTTAGTAAACTTCAAATTCCCTTTGGACGCAAAATATTATATTCGCTTAACAATAAATTCTCAAAATGTCAGAAATACAATGAAATACAATCCATACAAATATTATAAATGCGAAACTGACTCTGTTTGTCTGTCTGACTGTTACGCTTTCACGCCTAAACTACTGAATCGATTTTGATGAAATTTGGTACAGAGATAGAGTGAAGCTTGGGCACGGATCTCAGCCTGCACCATATTACTTGTAGTCCACGCGGGCGGAAAGCTAGTAAAACATATTCTTGGATTTCGTTTTCGTTACCCATCCAGCTGATGTACAAAGCGTCCCTTGAAATTTGAAAAACCGTTTAAACTTTTATGAAATTCGCTTATATTGTCTCGCGGTATATGAGCTTTAAACACATAGGTAAACAAACATGTAGTACATCCACTATTCCTCTATGATTAATTGCGTTGCGCGTACCAAGACAGATTACCTTTCCCTCGGGAATAGTTCGGCTTCCCTACTCCACGTTTCATCGCCGCTGATGAACTTAACTATACCGGAGTTGATGCGGAAGTGAGAGCTGGAGAGCTTAGCAGAAGAATAATATTACAACGTAGGTATTACAAAAAACCCCTAAAACCGAATATGGTAGAAAGGGTACCATGGAAACAACACCGGAAAATAATTATAAACCTTCTGAAATTACCATTTTTTAAGTTATTTGCTCTGTTCCCGATTTTTTGAAATTGTGTTTTACTTTTGCCCATTAATGAGATTTATCGAAAACAATAGTGTGTTTGCGTCTAGGGTTGTCACTCTGCAGTTTTCCATACAACTAAAAAACAAAATTTAACGGGTTTTTATGAAACACTCTGTGTCTGTTTGCGGATGTGATAAAATGTGGGGATCATTAGATTTATCACAAATTGTCATATGCTAATTTTTTTCCTAATACGGATGCCCGTAGCCCTTGTCCCAGCGACGCGAAGTTGCGCTTGCCTGACAAAAACATGCACGCGTGCATGGAGTATGCACGCATGCATGTTGTGTGCTCACAAAACTCAGAGCGGACGGCGCCGGCGATAAAGCGACGACACGCCGCGTATCTACACGGCACACCCGCCGTACAGATTGCGATATCACTATTCGGAGGCGTTTCATTTCATAATATTTATCAACTTTCAGCGAACAGACTTACACAGATTTATACCCATTCATAAAAGCCCATACAAAGGTATCGCCAAGATCGAAACGAGTAATCTTTATTGACGTGTTCCCGTCGACCGCTTAATTAGCTTTTGGGCGGAGATTTCGAAGGGATTTCCTCCAAATTAGGCATGAAGTAATTTGTTGTCGATACAGGAAGGATTGCCTTTTGCACGTTTAGATGTTGTCGCTAAGAAAATTTGTTTAGGTTCGGCCTTTCACATGACGTGATGATCCTTCAATAGATTTTGATTAAAAATAGAAATGTTTATCATATTTTGTGTCTTGAAGGGTAGTAAAGCTTTAAATTCGGAACAATGACATATATCTGCTACAAATACCTTATTTAGCTGTTGTTGATTATAATAACGGTATGCGTCGTGTTGTTCAGTAATTTGCAATATTATAAGAAAACTGTATTATGTTCTTGTTTTATCATCCCATTCACTTCGGCTTTATTTAAAATCTCTATTTCTGGTTCCGATATTAATACCAAAGTTAACATAAGGTGGTCGGAAAAGTTTGCGGCCTTTTGATACTAAACATAATAAAGATACCAGCTGCGAGGAACATCTTTATCATCAAAATTACAAGACCTGAATCTGCTAAACCATTTTTTTGCAGTAGTATTCGACATAGCATCTTTTCCATAAACATAAAAAACATTACTAATCTTTCTTTGAGCACTAGCAGCATGAAAATGCTGCTGTTAAGGTTCTGAACCCTCATCGAAAAAAAATTGCAAAACGTATCTAATAATATTTTTTTTATATATGAAAAAACAAGACAATTATCATTTGTTTTAATTTTACCGCTATTACCAGAAAGTGAGCTGTCTAACAATTATACTCGTATTACTTTCCCGCCTAAGTTTAGGTTTGCCAGAAATATAACACGCGAACTTTTCCGACTACCTATTATTATTAGTTTTCTTTCCTCGTCATTATTTATAGCGATAAATCTCTGTCGAAAAATAATACTACTTAAACAAAATTAGGCTTAGTGTATCCGCACAATCAGGTTTGCTCAGTAAACATGCTCAGAAGACATCTTACCTCGGTATTTGCGGACGGGACTGTAAACAATGGGAAGGTCCCTAAGAGTGGCAAGAATACAAATAAATTATTTTATTATTATTTATTTGTAGAGCATCACTTAAGCTTGATACGTGAAACTTTGAAAGCGGTAAGAATGGTTTTGTGGAATGGAAATCGACCAGTTTTTGAGAAAAAAAAAACTTATTTTGCCAATTCTTCGGTTTCATTTGAATTCTAGTTAAGGCGCTGATATAGTATTACTAGCGCCCCCAATAAATTTATTTTTATTACTCGTAAACCAAGTCAATATTTAAAAAAACCGACTTCAAAAACCTGCCTGTAAAAAGCAAGACATAATATTCAAATCATTAGATATGCATTATCATTGTTATAATAAAAACACGTCTATTGAAGTCGGGTGGGGCTGGAGTACAAATACCATTTTTTTTACTCTTAAAGCCCAACCAGACTTCAATAGACGTGTTTTTATTATAACAATGATAATGCATATCTAATGATTTGAATATTATTTCTTGCGTTTTATAGACAGGTTTTTTGAAGTCGGTTTTTTTGTTTTATAAACATTTTTTTTTTTTTTTTTTAGTGTAAGTACCTTCTGTATTAGGTACTTATATTATTTAGGTAGAAAAATCGACTCAGCCAAACGTGAGATAATCGCGAAGAAACATACATACATACTGAGAACCTCCTTTTTTTAAGTCGGTTAAAAAGACTACACTAAAGTAACGTTGGAAAAGGGATTTCCAACGAAAAAATCTAATTCGGTTCATAAATAAGAAAGTCGTCAAGGTAGTTGATGCAAAATCATAGTATTTTCAGGATTACTTGAAAACTACCCGACCGATTTAAAAAAATAAATAAATGGGACCATCTCGCAAGCAAACTCAATCGAACAAAAAAAGAATCATCAAAATCGGTCCATAAAATGTCGAAGATACGCGCGAACAACGATAAAAAAAACATACAATCGAATTGAGAACCTTCTCCTTTTGTTGAAGTCGGTTAAAAGAGCTCATGTAATAATCTCTTAAATCTAAACTTAGAGATAAAATGGATTTTAAAACTTACAGAACGAATGAAAACTGTTGTAGAGTTATTCAAAAAATATTTGATACAATTTAAGAGATTATTACATGAGCTTTTTTAAATATTGACTTGGTTTACGACTAATAAAAATAAATGTATTGGTGGCGCTAGTTTTACTATAACAGCGCCTTAAGTGAACTTTAAAAAAACATAGTAGATACCTACACTAAAAATAAAGTTAAGAGAAGAGCCGTTCAGAAGGAATTGCGGTTTTACTGTTTCTGCGAAAATGTATCGTTTCTGAAGTTTCTTACACAACAAAAAACAAATTTTCCTTTTTCTCCTCTTTATTCCAATAACTTCAACGGGGTTGAGGAACTAAGCAGTGTCGAAATTCTTTCGAAAGACAAGGCCAGGTCCCGTGATTTTGACCAAGCAGGTCCCACTACATTGTGAATAAGAAAAGTCTCACACTGCATGTTACTGGGAGAATGTATGATCAATTTGCAAAATACCTACTTCCAGTAACTTCAACAGGGTTAGTTAAGTAAGCTAAGCAGTGCCCAAATTCTCAATATCAGTGGCAAATTCTTTAATTAAACCCGTTTGAAAGGCGAGGCCAAGGAGGTCCCGAGATGCAGCCCTCAGCGATAAGGCAACCAGATGTCGCGATGTAATTGCGCGCCTTTGTGGCGTCCCTAATGAAAGGTTGACGAAACTGATATTGCTATCTTTAATCAACGGAAACTTGTCCGCGTCACGATGCGGGCGTTTGACAGCGTGTTGCTGTCAATGTCGGAATATGGACGAGAGTCACACCATTCCATGAAGGGCAAGAAAAGAAACGCAAAGTTCAAACATTATAATTCAGCCAAAGACAAAAAATATCACAAGGAACAAAATGTTTTGTTATTTGCTACGGTGTTTTTAATCAGAATTAGAAACGATAAGGTCAAAATTAGAAAACAATCAGTAAAGAAATATACAAACCTACCAATCATTTACACAATATTTCTACAGTTTCCTTTCACTGTTTATCTGATATTATTTTACATTGATTTCTATTTATAAAATTGAACATCTAAAAACTTCTTCTTATAAGGTACTTACTCTATTTACAGTAGTTCGTCGACCGCCTCCACACAACGTGTGAGTACAGCTAAAGACATAAAAGTGAAGTCACGTATTTAATTAATTAGACGTTCTGCTAACAACCCGATCTGTCACATCGGGCAGCCACACGAGCGAAGGAAACTAATCTCTTTGAGACAATACTAAGGCAATATCTTTGGTTTACGACGACCTCTCACTAGATCTACAAATATTTGAACAATCCACCGGCACCATTGTCTAGGTCAAACTAATTTTGGGACCCCAAGTAATTCAGTTCAACATTTAAGACCACCGGGTACAGTGGCGTTTAATCATTATTTGATTAGTAAGTTTTAATTGAAAATAATGACTTTGGTAAGAAAAAATATACCTTATCACGTAAAAATTTGCGTTTTACATTTTTGTTAAATTTGAAGTTAAATTAATTTTATGTAAATTTGACGACATGTAAATCCAATTATTATTATTTTCATCCAATTATTACCTTTTTAGAAGACTTCTACAAACGATAAAGATCCAAGTTCACAGTCGAATTGACCGCTAAAGAGGTTACATTACCCCTCACAGATAATACACTTACAAGGTAGTTCTTAACCCTTCCCCGATTCCCCTGGCGGAAAGTTGCGAGGCATGCGGTGCGATGCGGGTGACTAAGTGATGTACGGCTCCCGGGGTCCGTATTCGCCGGGCCGTGACGGACCCTCTGAGCGCCTTGTTATTTTAGACGAATTTCATCATCCACAGGTACGTTTTACTGGATGAAATTTTGAATATAGAAGTTCCGTAAGACGTTGGTAGCTTATTTTGTGATTGCAGTGCTATAACAGTAATACGAGGTAGCAATGACAGCGAGACAGATTTGACAGAGTAGGCGAAAAAATCACGAAATCAATTCGTAGTAAAAAACGATTGAAAAGAAATGCTTCTACACGATTGTGAATGATACAAATTACGAGTATGGAATTGAATACCTAATGTTGTTTCTAAATAATCTCAAACTTTAGACTTTTTAAGAAGTATTTACGAAATAAAAATGTATCGAGCCAAAGTCATTAAATCGTGTTTTTGGTTCAATAGGTGTCTGGATAAAGATATAAAGAAATATACTTACTTACTTATATCTTAAATTCAGATCCGTAGGATCTTTCAGCGACGTAGGGCAATACATCAAAAGGTTTTTCTTTACAGATCGCCCTCAGGTACCTTGATTATATTTGTAATTTTGTACTCAAGCATTTATATAGTTAAATAATTGCTTCACGTACGCACCCATTGCATTCATTTTTTTGTTGGTCTCTAAACAAGATATTCCGAAATTTTTATTATTCCAAAACTTTCAAATAAGAGAAATAAAATTGAATTTGCAGCTGTTCATATTTACATTACTATTTAATGTACCTTATATATTTTTCATTGTCGATAAAAGTATTTTTAACCGTTTTAGATGTACTTAGAGGAATATATTTGTGTACACTATTGTTGGGATCAATTTAAACATCGTTTGTATTCCCACCATCTGTGACGAATAGCAACGCCACATTAGTATTTCATTCAAGGTATTTAAAGAAGTCGTAATATCATGTTTGGTTATACCTTCAGGCTTCCTATGAAAATATTATTAATGGCATAATCATTAATACATTTTTGAAGTATTAATGTCTGGACACAGACTGAAAACAAGACATACGGAAGTACTTAAATTCCTTGTTTTCGATTATTTATGTATGACCAGTAACGTGATTATGAAAAATCACAAAGAAATGCTTCGAAACTCCGCTGACTCGTCAAAAATAAGCCGTCAACAATAAAATGACTAAATATTCGCATTTAAAAGTACAACAATCGGTCGTACTGATTGCTGTCCTCCCATCCCAAACGAAAACAAGTAAATTCAATTGACTTTTAATGATGCAAATTTTTCGAATTCCATTACGAGTCCGCGAGTCCGTGCATTGTTCGTCCGTTGATCAAAGGCGTCAAATTAAACAATCAACAGGTCCCGAAACAAACGTTGATAAAGAAATTCCTGTCGCTTCTATATAGTTCAGCTTTTTTCTCGAATAAATTGTCATTTTTCGTGAAAATACCTTATCGGATTATTTCGTTTAAACGCATGAGGGTAAACGGTTCATAAATAAAATTATGGTTTCTGTTTATAGACTAGACTAGTTATTCCAATATCAGGAGACAAAAATAAATGAGATGTTTTAGAAACAGAACCAGTATCTTAATAGAATATAAACAGCTCTCTTTACTTTGATAGCTTATTCATAACTTTGGAGGTGCTATATTAAATTAAGCTATTCGACACTTGTTGGATTTACAAAAAAGTTTGCGCTATATGAAATATATTTATTAGGTAAATGAAAAATATTTCACAAAACATTATGATTGTACTCTTGAGTGACAAAACTGTGTCTTTAAAAACCCTCTAAAAATTCTAAGCGGCAAGGAAACTTTGACGTGAGCAAAACTAATAAATTATTAATATCACTTACGAACAATTGGATAAGTAACTTACTTCAGCATAAAATAAATTTATATCATCCCCAAGGAAACAGCCTACGTTTCTCGGAATAATAGATGAAGCGTGTTCTGCGTTATTCCCATACGTCACCGGACTAACTAGTGGAAGCCGTACAAAATATTGCTGATTCAAATAAAAAACCGATTGCTATCTCACTTTGATGTTGTCGGAGGAAATGAGATCTGGTTCCGATCCGCGAGAAAAGGGAATAATCTCCTTCCCGGTTTGGAGGTCCGTGGGCAATGTGCCGGAACCCTATTAATCTTGCTTCAATATTTACCAGTCTAGAGCGGTACCCTTCTAAATAAAATTTATCCGCAATATACAGAGGTGTAATCGATTTTGGAAGTGTAATTGGATTTTTAAAACTAACAGTCATTTTACGCGGGGGCTATTGTAAGGCCTGAAGAATTGGTGTCGGGAATTGGCAATTTTAAAAGCAATAACATTAACAATTTACAGAACCGCGATAAACAAAATATAAGCAAAGATAAGTTGTTGATAATTTTCTGTTGTGTATTTGTGTTTATTAGTTTTGGCAATATTAATATTTAAGTTCAATATTTACAAGATAAACGAATTTCAGTTTTCAAATATGAGTTAGGTATTATCATTTTCTATTTGATTCGACGTTTTGAGGATTCAAGTGAAATAAAATATGTCTTCTTTTATTTATGTTCTGGCATATATGCAAATATATTTTAGTAAGATAACCTTGGAATCGTCTTCATAGATCTATTCAGGTCTATTTCGTGTTGCCAGTAGCTGGAACTTTATTTCCCCGATGGCGCAACAAATCTATATTTACGTCTGTTTCCTTTTTATTTTGTCGTAAAATCACTGTGATTTATCGATCTCTATTTCGTTTATGTTTAGAGATCGCTTAGTGATTATTTTTCTTCAAAACTCATGTATCATTGGAATTATATAGAATCAAATGAATAGTTGTCTCGAATCTTTGCCTGTTTCTAGAGTTGTATCGCTTATATCATAATGCAAACATTATTATAATATACACGAAAAAAAATCTTTTTTTTAAGTAAGAATAAAATGCTGTAAACACATTTTAACAAGGTATTTTTGCCTGTGTTAGTGAAGCCGGCAAAATAGCTTTCGCCGAAAACCATGTCGTCAAAATCAAATCCAAGAACTCTGTTCTGTCGTATCACTTTCACCTTACATATTTTATGAACATTATATAAAAAAAAATGATTTGGCTGATACTCTTCTGTAAGGCAGGGTTTATCATGTTAACTTTCAGATTTTCGATACATTTCAAGTGCAAAATCTGTCATCTTCTTTCATATAAATTAATACGGAACTTTTTTTCGCACTACACGTATGACTTGGCTCCCTTTTAAATTTCACTGTGATTGGGAGGGTACCGTCATATCAGCTGAAGGGCTGGGTGTCGACTTCTGACCGTTTCGAGTGCCGATCTAATTTGCCGAATTGCGGAAGCATATGAAATTAAATATTTCCCCGTGTAAGGCGGTTTTGTGGACGTGAAATACCTAAGGAGTCAGTTACCAACAACCTAAAGTCTGATAAACTTTACACAGTATTTCAGCGATACCCGATAAAAAACACAATACGAATTTAGTTTCACGTTAGACAAAGAAATATGAGTATGGACGCTGATAAGGAGTGCAACATCCTACGATCATTGGCAACATCGCATAAAAGGTTTTGCATTTCATTACTGGGAAAGCCAATAAGGCATGTAACGCGGCATCAACAAACAAATGAACAACGATGCTAAAATTAAAGAGTAAAAAACTACGCATATCGTAACGTGAAACTGGGGATACTGGGGATAATTGAATCCCCACAAAGAACGCATCATCTGCGGATGACCGCGTAGTGGGGCTGAATAGAAAAACAATATTTGTGGAAATAACGGCACCTCCCCAAAGCGGCGTTTTCCTTAGCCATTTCCTTCGCAGTCACAGGTGAGATTTATATACGGATAATTGGATAAAGAACGCGTTTGCGAGAACTGATACGTGGAAGAGGGGCGCTGCCTGTGAAAAAATTGGTACAGCCATTATAACTCTGACGCTTACTGCATCTGTTGTAATTTGCAATTGAAATAATTTGGAAATTAAGATGTAACAGGCATTAACAGTTAGTTTATTTAAAACAAGATCTATTCTTTTGTATTTTTATTTCCAGAAATTAAAACCTAAGGGGTCAAGTCTGCTAATGTTTTCGTCAAAGTCGTAGTTCAATGGTGTTTGAATGGTAATGCTTTTTGACACAGTTCTTGTTTCTTAAACCCAAAATGGAAACATTGTGTCGTGATTTTGGATTTAAGAAACAAGAACTGTGTCAAAAAGCATTACCATTAGAACACCATTGAACTACTATTATGACTTAAACATTAGCAGACTTGACCTCTTGTAGTATTGAAGAGATGGATTGGAAATAATTATTGCTAAAGGACTATAAATAGTTACATAAAATTATACTATTACACGGTTTATTAACTACCACCCATGAATATTTATTACGTCCAAAACACGTACCGTTACGTATTCCATTTGTGAATGTCACCGTGACGTTATTATAACACATCACTCCGAAAACATTACACCGATACACAAAAAAGTGTTATTCAAACTGACGCTTTGAAGGTTCGCAGCGCGCATTCATTTTATTAATGATCGGCTGGGCCAGTTCCGTAGAAAAGGCCACGGTTTCGAACATACATTTTTATTATCCGGTCTGGCCATACAGTATTCAGATGCAGGCAGCGCTGTTTCAATCCGTGGATCAAAAGCAAGCGCGCCCGCACCGCCCGTATTGCAAGCAAAGAACTCGTTTGACACTTTACCGGGAAATACCGGGATAGGATGAAAGGTATACCTACCGTGACAGGGTTTTTGATACCCTGAAACTTTTTTTACGTAAAACCTAAGTACTTTTGTTCGTATGAGAAAAAATACAGTTTTACTAAAATATGATAATAATAAATTGTCGTAGAGCAGCAAACGTTTAGAAGACTAGTTTTGATTATATGTGATTTATCCAAATTAATTTTAAAAAAAGATACGAAAATGACTCACCATTTTGTTTCATACCATAATTATATTATTTTTTTGGGAATGTACATAAATAAAAAAGGCTCTGTAAACAAGTTCTTTTCGCGTTTAATTCGTAAGTATTGTAATGTAATCATTACTCTGCGATTTTAAATATGTCTTCAGATAAGTACGCATCATAAATACCTGCCATTATAATACCAACCCAACACATTGAAATTAACCCAATCATACACAGAGGATTAAAATAAGACACTGGACAAACCACGCGCTGACCAATTTAATTTGTAATGAGCCCGCGTAATCCGGACATTAATTTAAAAGCGGATAATAATATTCTACCGCAACGTGCTCATTAAATATGAAAACGCACGTGTTTACATAAGATTAATTAATAGAATTTGTTGCTGCATTAGGAAGATACTAGCATAGGATAAGGTTAAAAGAGCTGATTCTACTTGGTTTGTAAATATAGGTAATTACAAAAGGAAGCATCGTCGAAAAATATCTTAAGATATCACATTTGAGTAAGGATTAAATTCCGCTAAGAGAGGCATTTTCTATACAACTTATAGGTTATCAATATAGGACAGAGGACTCTTGATAAAGAAAATTTATCTTAAATAACAACGGAAATTTAAGTAAAAATCTTGAAATACAAGTTCTCAATCCACCATCCACTTTATTTTAATGAGTAGTGCCCGTAAATGAAAAAAGAAGTCAATTACAAAGAGAAGATTATCTGGCAATATCTTTGCATTTAAAGATAAAAATATTACTTGAAAATCTTGCCAAACTAAGGTTTTACTGTCAAGTCGACATGAATTAACTACAGACAAATGAACACAACACCTTTACAAAACACACCAAAAACAAGAGAATGTGGAGTCATTAGTACCGTAAAAAAACAGAGTTGAAAGTAAATAAGGCATGTGCATGGCAAGACGAGAGCGACAAGAAAATTGAGTGAAAACTAAATCCAAAGGCACAAGTTGGTCACACATCGAACAGTGCGTGCGAATTCCTTGATATTTAATTTCTACAGGAAATCTACACAATATCTATTTGTCGACAGCACAGTAGGTATGAACTTACAACAAACAATATTATATATTTTTTTAAACAGTAAAAAACCTAATAATGTTATTTTGTAAGAAGAATTGATTGCATCTCTTATCGATAATATTATTAATCATTATTACGTTAAAGATTCTTGAGACTGCATGAGCTTTACCAAATACATAAAGTAAGCAAAAGTAATTAAAATGTTCATAAATGTACGTGTTTATTTTATACAACGCTGTGCTGACGAGCGACCAGTAAGTGAGATAAAAAGGTGCTGCACAGCCTTAAAACATTTGAAATTCAAAACAAAATCAAACAGAGGTTGGCACATTTGATTCCACCGGGTGAAAGAGTGATTCGAAAATGTATTTACAAAGTGAAGCCCACACACGAAGGGTTAGCGTGACGTGAGTTGCGAAATGTGAATTATTCATACAGAGCAGTTTTGTTTTATTACCTTGACCATTTCACGCAATACGTTGGTTGATCACTAACGGCCAGACGCGCTCCTTAACACCTTTTTAGGCACTTGATTTGTCAACTAGTTTTTAAAGTTCTTTAACTGTCCTCGTGCGCACTTCACGATAAGAGCTGGTCCTGAAAATCAATTTAACGTTGTTAATATCGAGATAATAAATTAAGACTAAAGAGACACATTGTAAGTAGGTAATAATTAATAAATAAAATAAATAAATACACGTAAATAATGATCATTATTATTTTTCTACCGAAATACAATTTGACAAATAAAGAGAACCAATTCAAACTCAAGCATACCTACCTATATATTTATAAATAGGTAGGTATCTAAAACATCTTCCTATTTAAAAATAATTTCGTTTTACTAAGTATCAAAATTTTTAGGATAATGTTGTAGTGAAATGGACAATTAAATAAAATATACAATTAAAATTAAAGGACTTTAATTGTAAATATAACTATTTTCAACTTTACGAAATAAGCTACAGCGCGAAATCGACATTGGCAACGGGCGCTCGTCGCGGCTTTTTCTTTTTAACCGAGTTTCGAGTTTGCTCGGTGGAATTAGTTTACGCCGATGTTTGATCGGATATTCCTTTAAAGAAGTTAACGGAACGGTAACGCCCCCCAGTAAATAGACGCAGCCAGCAAAGCACCTCGTTATTGCTATTCGGAAACATCTATGTTTGGATACAAATAAAATTTTTGGCGGTAGAGTTTAGAAGATCGTGTGTACCGATATCTCGATACCGCTCTTTGAAAGCTGTAACTCGATTATGTGTTTAAGGCAACACTTTTGAATACGCTGCTGCTATGTAAAGCTGAATCAAAAAAATATTGAAACGAAATTTTTTTGCAGTACTTGTATTAAGATGTGATTTTTGAAATGGCTATCAAAACATGAAATTGACATTTAATGTCATTGGATTAAATTTTAGAAATTCAGTTAGAAATACAATACACTATATTTCACAGACTAAAAATTATTAAAAGTTTTAATAACTACTGTTAATCATCGCAAATATAGCAATGTTACGTTTTGGTACCTACTGAATATTTTTTTACGTTCAGCGTTGGATAATTTGTACGGAATTATACAAACAGGTTCGTTCCGAAGTATTTTCAAGGTGTAATAGGATTGGCTACCGACTTTTTAATTATACCGATCCTATCGACCTCGGAGACCACCAGATTTTGAAGTAGTTTTCAATTAAGGGAAATTCTCGAGTTCCGATACTAAGCGATTTAAACTGTCCTACTGGACGTTTTACTAACGACGATATTTTTACTAACATTATAGATACAAACAAACTTTACGTGAAATCAATGAAAAATATTCATCAGTCGACCATTTTTTCAAACTTCTTTTCTACCTATATAAAGAAAAATACATACACGCTTATATATGACCAAAACGCTGCTTGCGTAACTAACAAGCAACTTAACTACGAGTATATTACTAAACACGTTGTCAACACAGATATTCCCAAGCCATTAAGTTTTGCAAAATTTTACACTATTTGACTATAAAACCATTTTCATACATAAGTATAAAATAAATTCAAATTTCTAAAAGTTATAAGAAGCGACGGACACGAGTCTTGAGAACTCGCGTCGCTAAGAACTAGATTTTGTTAAGAAAACAGTGACTTTAAAAGACGCTAAAAATTTTCGAATCCAGATGTTATGTGAAAGGACGCAATACTTTGAATACATTTTTGATGGCTTTTATATAATAACTTTGGGATTGAAGTTGAAAGAAAAATTCACAGAATTCTAGAAATTGGGTACAACAACTTTTGCACAGTTGCTTTAATTCAATACACAGCAATGTTATTTCGTTCCAAACTTACTATCTGATGTTTAAAATAAACTGCGGAAAAATGTGTTCTACCTATTTATTTTATTACTAGCTCCCTTTCTTTGAAGTACAATCAACTATACACTTTATAAAACAAAGCATCAAATAAAATAAAAAACTTTTTTGTACTTATATTAGAAATGGAATATTCAAATGCTTATTAATTCTAACTTGAAATTAGCAAGACAAAGTTGACGCAATATCAATTAATTTTTCCTTTGCAAACAAAGGTATCCGATTAAGGTAATTAAATTGAACGGATTAAAAGCCATGGTAACAGAAACACCCCAGATCAAAGAGAAGGCAATAGGAAATAATATCAGAGAACAATATAATTATCAAAACAGGTAATGCTACTACACAAGTATTGGCAGACTCGAAAATAGAAATAAACGTATATTATACGAACATAATTCAGTTGATTGAATTAATTCAGGGAATTTGTGATAGGTATCACTTTATGGTGGATTGGCTTTAAGATCTTTGTACATTAGGTACCTACACCAAATCAACGCCGACTTTACATTGAATCACTGTAAGCTTTTTTATATTACTTCAGATAGAGTTTCCAATATTTAGTTGAAAGAAGTGAAAAGCGCGCGACGCATAGACCACGCCACTCATTAAATGTTGAAAAGTCATAATAACGAACACGATATACAGGATGTCCCAATTGTCCCACACCACACGGAGGGATATATCATCAGTACCTTAAATATTGGAGATAGGAAATTTTACTGAAAAAAGACTTCATTTTGTTTTTTAAAAATAAACCGAACTGCATTCAAAGATTTTTTTAGAAATCGCATACGATACCATACAAATTCATACAATACGGTAATAATTTAAAGTTTAATATTAATTTTCATGGTCTTTCTTTTGTTTAAGGTGATGTGTTATTTAAGCAAAATTAATCCTAACGAGTGACTCTTGCGATCAGTATCGTAAAAATAAAAAATAAAAAATATCGTATTTAGTGGTACTATTCCTGGTGGGGCGAAGGCAGGCGATTTTTCAAAAATCTTTGACGGCAGTTCGATTTATTTTTATAAATAAAATGAAGTCTTCTTTCAGTAAAATTTCCTATCTTTAATATTTGAGATACTTTCGCTCCGTGTGGCAAAGTTTTGGGACACCCTGTATATAAATCTCACATTTCAATGCTTTGTTCTGTGTCGAGCAGAGTCCTTTTTGAGTCTCTGAAATGTGCGTAGATGAGTAGCTGACGAACTTAGTACATTGTCACACCACCAGGTCATAAGGCTTGTACAACAAGTTGCATTCCTACTATGATAACAATTAGGTATGACATTGTACTAAAATATAATAATATGTTACCAGCAATGTGTTAATTCGGTGTTTTACCTATACAATACCTAGGTAATGTATTGAATACCTACAACGTTCAGGTAATGTTATTAAATATATACTTTACCTAGGTATTCTATACAAATACCGTATGTGTGTGTAAAAGACGAGAGCAGGGAAGTTTCACGTTAATGTTATTGTGATTATACTGTAATTTATAGATAGTAAAGAAGTCTCTGTCGCCCGATGAATATATTATTTTTCGATTAAGAAATGCGGTATTATATAATCAGAAAACCTCTATTGATAGTAAATTTTACAAAAACGTCGTTTCTGGCGCTTCGCCGGCCGCAGCGCTGCAACGCCACGCTTGCTCCGCTCGCTCAGCTTGCGCGTTCTTTGGTTGCGGTTATAACCTAATCTAATGAACTCTTTAAGACTTTTTTCATGGCTGCGCACAATTAAATGAGATTGTTTACACGAGATTGTAGTGAAATGGAAGCGTGTAATTATAAACATAGTTGAAATTAATCAACGGACGTTTTAAATATTTTTTTGAACAAAAACTTATAGAATATAACCAACAGCTCCAGGTAATTGTGTTATTTTTTTTTATTGTTTGTTCCGTGATGTGTAGTTAAGCAATGTTATTGTTAAGATGAATAAATAATGAAAAATATTAGAAAAAATCGACTCACCCGTAGCAACTCAGACGGGATTCGAACCCGCACCCTTAAGAATCCGGCCCAATGCACTACCAATTATGCTACTGAGCCCCTAATGGATTTGGCGAAATTTTCTAATACTTTTTACGTTTCCGCTGAAGATCAGCGCCATCTCACCAATGTGAAGAGAATTACTTCGACATTGAAAGCAGCCCCCGTTGCAGGTGCTAGACAATCAATTAAGGTGAAACAGTCATATAATTTTTAAACTTTTAGATTTTTGCATTCACAATGCTATTTTTATATTAAGATGAATAAATAATGAAAAATATTAGAAAAAATCGACTCACCCGTAGCAACTCAGACGGGATTCGAACCCGCACCCTTAGGAATCCGGCCCAATGCACTACCAATTATGCTACTGAGCCCCTAATGGATTTGGCGAAATTTTCTAATACTTTTTACGTTTCCGCTGAAGATCAGCGCCATCTCACCAATGTGAAGAGAATTACTTCGACATTTAAAGGAGGCCCCGTTGCAGGTGCTAGACAATCAATTAAGGTGAAACAGTCATATAATTTTTAAACTTTTAGATTTTTGCATTCACAATGCTATTTTTATATTAAGATGAATAAATAATGAAAAATATTAGAAAAAATCGACTCACCCGTAGCAACTCAGACGGGATTCGAACCCGCACCCTTAGGAAATGTTATTGTCATAAGTTTAAATATGAATGTCATTTGTTTTTTATCATTTTAGGATCTCACCGTAAACCTTGAAAATTAAAAAAGAATCTTAGACGATACGAGAAAGCTCAGGTGACCATGAGTTGTAGACAAAGAAGGACAGCTATGGACTATTTACTGAATGAATAAGACTGCTAGTGAAGACTATTTAATACCTACCATTTTTTATAATATATAAGAAATATATTTTACTTATACTATCATTACTTTTACTATTTTGTAACTTACTTCTTAATAGAATTGAAAATGCCTAATTGTTTTTGCTTAAGTTATTGTTTAAAAATTATATGACATTAAAGTATTTCTACTTGAATTCGCAATATTAAAATACTTTTTTTCTCATATGGTTATCCTATTCTGTGGACAGCCGTAGCATCTGCCAGTCCGTTCATTTGATTGTTTTACGAAAATAAAGAATTCCCAATATTCAATACCTATTTCACATATTTTCGTCACATGGTTACCCTATTCAATGAACGGCCAAAGCATCCGCCAGCCTGTTCATAAAATTTTGTGTTAGATGCATTGGCATTGTTTAGGCCACTGATTAAGTGACGCCGTTCAATGAATACACTAGGCCGCCAATTAAACGGCTGGTTAAGCTGGTTGGATACGACATATTGTGCATTACTTACCTAGGTAAAGAAATGGACAATAATATTCATAACATTTCATACATTAACTGGTTGGCCCAGGTATTGTATATGTCGTAGGATAATCGTATAAGCCGGATCTTTACAAAAATCCTAGGTCATCGTTTACAATACCTGAATTTCACACATTTCCGGTAACATATATACTCGTTACGAGTACGGTATAAGTATATGATATACTTATACCGCAACAAGTCTTCACTTACCTACTTCTAAGGCCAACGATTTTTAGCCATGGTTACGTCAAGCTTGAATCAAAAAGAAGCCTTAACTGTGTCCACTCAATTTCAATGAAACTAAATTTTGTTTTCATATTGTTATTTGTTAAAAGAACAAAAACAGTTTCATAAAAGTAATCTAATATGAATTCTGTTTATTTTTATGTAATCAACCTTTGTTATAAACGGAGCTGTAACTTCGTAAAGTTATATAACAGTTTGACGTGAAGAAAAAGACTGCGTAACTAATTCAAAATGCTTCTGTGACGTCATTATAGGTAATAATTAACTTTTTATTTTCTTAGGGGTGTATTGATTTAAACCAATATTATTTTTAGTGAGATGTTATGATTTTATTTCTTTTAAAAACCTCACAATGTAAACATAATAAAAAAGAACAGTCGATGTTCTGTCAAATTTAATGTACCTATATTGCGGAACTTTTTATCTGACCTGCATTTTTATTTTTGACTTGTAGGTAGAGATCGTAAGTGTTGGTGACTGATAATGTGGTTGTACATCATCAGGCACCAACATTTAAGATTACTTTGTCTACATACAGCCATGGCCCATACTTACTTTGAAATAAATACAAAAAAAATGTATTTTGTATAATGTGACAAGCACTATATTCTGACATATTTTGTTCAGTTAAAAGTTTTTTAGCAGGTTATATTTTTAGGATGCTGTACTCGAAGGGGCCAAACCGAAATCTGCTGTCACTCATATGTCCGTCTGTCCGTCCGGCGTCTGTCTCAAAGCCCTAGCAGCTAAACCGTTGGGGCTACAGTCTTCATATTTGCACCAAAGATTTGTCATGCCGACCCAAAGTCAGTATATATTTTTTTATGTTAGAAGGAGGCTTTTAACCCAAAAGTCCCACACGTTTAGAATTCGTAATGTAGGCAAGTACAGTATATTTTTTAATTTTAAAAAATATTAGAAAACAAAGGCATGAGAAACCTCCCAAGTTTTTTTCCAAAAATTAGTTCCGGAGTATTTTTTATCTTTTCTTTGATCTTGCGTGATAATGTTTATTATTACGTATATTTTACCAACAAATGCCAATATAATGACAAATCTGAATTTTTCTTTTAAATTCCGTAAATTCCCTCATTTTCCTAATACAAACCAATTTAATTTTGCGGTTAAACGCGTTTGCATCGATAAGCTCCATTCGGTACGGAACCGTAAATGTGCGAAGTCCGACACGATCGTGGCCATTTTTTTTTTGGTTTTCTGTACTAGCTATATACATTATAACGTAAACGGCACTATTTCACAATATTTTTCAATAATAGGCATAGGTTTAACGGCCTCCTGGGTCTAGTGGTTCGCCCACCCGTGTAAAACGCAAAAGCCCTGGGTTCGCATAAAAAAGGCACTTAAACAGAACTACTCTTATTAGTACATATATATGTCTGTGACCATTACCTAGGTATTTAAACGAATCTTGACACAACATTTCAATGTTTATTACGTCTTTAGTAAAAATAACTATGTGGTAAATTCTACGAAAAAATATTTATTTTTATGAGAATTAATAATAATTTTCCTTTCTGCGGATGGACAGAGTCACAACATTTTTATTTATAAACTAGCGGCCGCTCGCGACTTCGTCTGCGTAGAAAGTCGGGATGAAAAGTACCCTATGTCCTTCTCTGTACCCCTGAAAACGTTTATGCAAAATTTCATGATGATCGGTTCAGTGGTTAAGGGCCCTATCACATTTTTTCGTCGAAATTTCGATTTTGACGGATTTTAGCGATACAACCTAGAGAAACCTTTAGGTCTACTAAATACATTTATATGTGTCCGCAACAAAAAGTAATATGATGACTCACTGCAAAGTTAAAGGGTTAGAAAGGAAAATTAAAGTTGGTGAACGTTTTTTTAGAGTCAACTTTGAACATACACAGAAAGCCACACAAGTACAAACAACAAATAAAAGTATGCAATTTGATTTTCTTATGGACTAAAGATTATTATGATATAATTTTTACGTAATAATAACAATGTATCTAGGAGAAATCCACAGTTAATTCTGAGCTTTTTTAGTAGTTTTATGGTTATTGATTCGGATTTTTTTCTCATATTCTATACATAATTTCAAAATTCCGAGGCCGCTATGAACTATTCGACTATATAAGAGATAGCATTCATTTTTTTTATTTCAATTGTTCAACACAGTTGTTCAATTTATGAGCTCAAAAAAGTGCCTTCGCGCATTTTATGAAAATCTTTCTGTGCAATATCGGGTTCAATTATAAAGTTAAGCAAATTTTCAAAAAAGCGAGGCCGCTATGAACTATTCCAATAATAGCTATTCTGCACCATTCAAAAGTGTTATTGTATTTTTGTTTCTGAGATCGATAACGCCAAAATTGGCCATTTTACGCAAAAATCACAGTCGAAATGTAATATGCCTCTTAAGACGTGAAGGCGTAACAAACAAACAAAGAAACAAACGGACTTCCGCATTTATAATATTAGTAAGGAAGTAAGGAAGCAGAGATGTTGTCAAGTGTACCATTAAAGAATTTCAGATAGAACCTTAATTTTCATAACATTGACTCGGAACCGGAAGGGAATTTTTAATACACATTGTAGTTTAGCATGCTTTCCTAAATTACATTACTTGTCAACGTAAAAATTCAAGTTTCAGTGGTATTTTTGTCATATGAAATTTCTTGTTTTTAATTTCACCGTCGTAAAATATTAGGGGTTAAAGTATTATTGTCTAAATCACGAAAAAAAATTCTAGTCCGTTATAAGTTCTGCAAGTTTCGAAAGTTCTGGCGAATACGGAGGATGCCATATGGTTTCTAACTACAGCTCCTGTAGAGTTTTAGAATAAAAAAATCCGTTTTATGGAAATTTTAAAAGAATGCATTTTCTGTACAAACATTTTCATAATTTACTTAACACCCATGAACGCGAATGTTTTAAAACTTTTATTAACAAATGTATAAACACTCAGCTAACTAATGCCATAAATAAGTATCGGCTAAGTTACAACGAATTAAGTGATCATTTCTGCTAACGAAAAAAGGAGTCTCCTTTAAGAGGCTTTTTTAACATTCAGCAAAAAAATCTGAAATCTTTTTACTGCTGATAGTAGGCCGTTACGATCATAATTGGAAATAATAACAAGTAACCGAAGCATCTTTAACATCATAGAAGATATGAGAGCCTCTGTGTGTGAGAAACAATCGGCAATTTCATACTTAAACCCCTATTATAAAAGCGACCAAAACCATTTTAGAATAAGTTTATTCTGACTAGAATATGTTTAGTGCTTAAGTTAAAACAAAATTGGTCACCAGAGCGTATTCAAAGCTGTTAGGTGAAAGCAACTTGATACAGTTTCTTATTTTTATTGCTTAGGTATGCACTTTGTACATTAATAACGTAAAAGCAGAGGAATAAATATAAACGAGAGATTTTTGTTTCCTCTGTAGCAAAGGGTTGCAAGACGTATTTCATTTATATGCTTTCTTACTATAAACATATATTGTTCGTTAATATTTAAGTTAATGGTAATGACTAAGTGTTAACTGCTCTAGACTTTGGTATATGACCAAAGTTATGTAGTAAAGCTAAATATTAGGTCTTTACCTATGAACTTGCCGATATTTTGTCACATACAGAGAAAATAATAACTTCTATGTTTTAAAATATTTAACAATATCTTGATTTACGTCTGTCGAATTATGACCATGATAGTCAACTATCAGTAAAAATAAAGTCCTTTTTTTTTTCATAGCATTAAAAAAAGATCTTGAAAGTTACTCTTTTTTTTGTGAGCCAAAAAAGGGGTGACCGGAGGGGTTGTAACTTAGCCAAAACTTATTTTTTTCGCTTATCGTAAATGGAATAGGTTAGCATAGTGTTCAAACATTAGTACATAAAAGTTTTGTTACAAGAGTGTTAACGGTTGTTAAATGAACAAAGAAAATGCTAGTATGAAAAATGCAACTTCTTGAAAATTCTCCATACAAATCGGCAATTTCATAGGTAAAGACCTATTATTAGATGCGGAAACTAATCGTACAGACAGAACAGGAAAAATGTGATAAAGATTAGAAATAACATAGTGAATGAAATTTGATGCAGCACTTTACTAACTTAAATAAGCTCATAGTAATATGTAACGACACAAAAATTAGATATTACCTAAATAAAACTTAATGCAAACAGAAGGGACATACCCAAAGAAACAATTTACTAGGTTCTACAACTCTAGCGGAAACTACAGCGGCGAGATTTCCGATAACAGAGCCAAAGGGCGCGAACGGACGGCTCGTTTCCGCCGCGGACGTAACTTAATCTAGTAACGATTAAGTCGGTCGTTGTTTGACCGAGACACTGATATGGCCGATGTGTCGCTTGTTACCGTTTCGTGGTATCATATTGATTTTTAACGTTTTTGCTAGGTTAAAAGATGTCTCATGTTACACCGCGCCAGGTCTGAGCTAAGATTCGGTTGTAGGTCGACTAATATCCCATTTGGGACCGTCTGAGACTCGGCTCAGACGCGGCATGGTGTAGCGTGAATCATCTCTTCGAAAAGTTAGTTTCAGGAGCAAGATCCTCCCTCTTTAAGCAACATTGCGTCATTGTCACTCATGGGTGCCGGGAGGGGGGTGCAAGGGGGTGCGCGTGCACCCCCTTGGCTTTGAAAAATACACAAAAAAAGTTTTTTTTAATTAACCACTTCTTAATATATAAAATCGTAAACTGAATGACTGACTGACTGACTGACTGACTGACTGACTGACTGACTGATCTATCAACGCACAGCCCAAACCGCTGGACCTAGAGACTTGAAATTTTGCACACAGATACTTTATACAGTGTAGGCATCCACTAAGGAAGGATTTTTGAAAATTCCATCCCTAAGGGGATGAAATAAGGGATGAAAGTTTGTATGAAAGTCCCTCAGTTTTGAAGCTAGAATCTTCAAATTTTGTGTTTAGGCTGACGATTGAAAATTAATAAATACGGGTCTCAGCGTTTTTCAAAATTCTACCCCCGAAGGGGTCAAAAGGGGGATGAAGTTGTGTATTAAAGAAAATCCTTCATTTTCAAGGTAAAATCGCTAAATTTATAATTTAGGCTTATGGATAGAAATCTAAAGCAACGTTTATTGTTTTTGTTAGGATTTCAACTCCAAAGGGGATGCAATGGGGGTGAAAAGGGTTAAAAAAAACCTAAAAATAGATATGGATGTCGTTATCGGGGTTTTGTGGGATGACGATTGCAAAAATGACATTTGTTTTGAAGTCCAACCACGGTGGACATGATTTAACCCCTAAAGGGGTGAAAATGGGGTCCAAATTTTGTATGGAAAATAATATAAAATAGACATTACAACTTTAAACTTCGTAGGAGTACATCTAAAAATAAATAGGCAAATATATATTTTGTTATTTTGAAAATCAACCCGTTAGGGGGTAAATGGGGTGAGTAAACATAAAAATCGATATAGATATCGTTATTGGGGTTTTCTGGGATGACGATTGCAAAAATGACATTTATTTTGAAGTCCAACACGCTGGACATGATTTAACCCCTAAAGGGGTGAAAATGGGGTCCAAATTTTGTATGGAAAAATAATATAAAATAGACATTACAACTTTAAACTTCGTAGGAGCACATTTAAAAATAAATAGGCAAATATGTATTTTGTTATTTTAAAAATCAACCCCTTACGGGGTAAATGGGGTGAGTAAACATAAAAATCGATATATATGTCGTTATTGGGGTTTTCTGGGATGACGATTGCAAAAATGACATTTATTTTGAAGTCCAACCCCTAAAGGGGTAAAAATGGGGTTCAAATTTTGTATGGAAAAAGAATACAAAATCGAAATTACAACTTTAAAATTCGTAGGAGCACGTCTAAATATAGATTTTGGGATTTTGAAAATCAACCATTAGAGGGTAAGTGGGGTGAGTAACATAAAAATCGATATGGATGTCGTTCTTGAGGTTTTATGGGATGGTGATTGCGAAAATGAGATTTATTTTGAAGTCCAACGCGGTGGACATGACACATATGGACCTGGACATGCACATCCAGGGAACGGGAACGGGAACCGGAACGGGCACGGGCACGGGAACGGGAACGGGAACGGGAACGGGAATGGGAACGGAACGGAACGGAACGGAACGGAACGGAACGGAACGGAACGGGACGGGAAGGGAGGGACGGGACGGGACGGGACGGGACGGGACGGGACGGAACGGAACGGAACGGAACCAAATTTTGTATGGAAAAATAATATAAAATAGACATTACAACTTTAAACTTCGTAGGAGCACATTTAAAAATAAATAGGCAAATATGTATTTTGTTATTTTAAAAATCAACCCCTTAGGCGGTAATTGGGGTGAGTAAACATAAAAATCGATATAGATATCGTTATTGGGGTTTTCTGGGATGACGATTGCATTTATTTTGAAGTCCAACACGGTGGACATGATTTAACCCCTAAAGGGGTAAAAATGGGGTTCAAATTTTGTATGGAAAAAGAATACAAAATCGAAATTACAACTTTAAAATTCGTAGGAGCACGTCTAAATATAGATTTTGGGATTTTGAAAATCAACCATTAGAGGGTAAGTGGGGTGAGTAACATAAAAATCGATATGGATGTCGTTCTTGAGGTTTTATGGGATGGTGATTGCGAAAATGAGATTTATTTTAAAGTCCAACGCGGTGGACATGACACATGGACCTGGACATGCACATCCAGGGAACGGGAACGGGAACCGGAACGGGCACGGGAACGGGAATGGGAACGGAACGGAACGGAACGGAACGGGACGGGACGGGACGGAACGTAACGGAACGGAACGGAACGGTACGGAACGGAACGGAACGGAACGGAACGGAAAGGAACGGAACGGAACGGAACGGAACGGAACGGAACGGAACGGAACGGAACGGAACGGAACGGAACGGAACGGAACGGAACGGAACGGAACGGAACGGAACGGAACGGAACGGAACGGGAACGAGACGGTAACGGGAACTAGAACGGGACGGGTACGGGAACGGGAACGGAAGGGGTACGGGACGAGTACGGGACGGGATCGGACGGGAACGGGAACGGAACGAAACGGGAATGAAACAGGAACGTAACGGGAACGGAACGGGAACAAAACTGGAATGAAACGGGAACGGAACGGGAATAGAACAGGATGGGAACGGGAACGGGAACAAGAACCGGACGGGAACGGAACGGGAACAAGAACGGGAACGTAAGGCGTACGGGACGGTTAGGGGACGTTTACGGGACGGGAACGCAGCGGGAACGGAACGGGAATGGGAACGGGAACGAAAAGTGAACGGAACGGGAACGAAACGGAAATATAACGGGACGGGAACGGGAAAGAGAACAGGATGGGAACGGGACAGGAACGGGATGGGAACGGGAACGAAAACGGAAGGGGTACGGGACGGTTACGGGACGTTTACGGGACGGGAACGCAAACGGGACGGGAACGGAACGGGAGCGGGAGCGGGAACGGGAACTGGAAGCCTTGTGCGAGGCCCGCCACACGCGGCAAATGTCTTGCCTCGCGAGGCAGCGCGCTTGATGGGGACTCGCCTAATCGCGTAAAAATGGCTGGCCGGATCCTGGTTGAAGGTTCCTTAAAAGGATTTCGTCTAATATCCACGCGGACGAAGTCGCGGGCAGAAGCTAGTATTGAATAAAACCTTGAGGGGTCGAGGTTGCTGTCCAATTTTTTCACTGGCAGCCCTCAAACATGAAACTACACATTATAATTTGAATTTATTTTTGGTTTGATTACCCAACCAATATATGATTGTAGATCAACGTCGATACCTAACCTACTCATCGCCAAAAACAAGCTTTCGTTTTCTCATAATTTACTAAATGATTTCTATAAATTTTCTGCTGATTGTCTGATATGAGATTTTCACTAACGGCTGCACAGCTGATTTATGTTTCATACGCACAGCATAACCAGCCATAAGCTTAGATACTGTTTTCTTTTAAAACATAAAAACATCAATGAGTATATTCCTCAATAATATAAGGTAAAACAATTTTGTTTTCCCTCTGAACGGTATTGTCAAATTACGGAAAAGTAAAGGGTTATTTTACAGCCGGGAATTAGATGCGGTCGGAAGTAACAAACCGGCGGGTTTCCGGCGTAGCGTCTTGAGGGTTAAGAACGCTCGTTTCCGAGCCTCACACCTAGGGTTACAAG
This sequence comes from Agriphila tristella, assembly GCA_928269145.1. NCBI lineage: Eukaryota > Metazoa > Arthropoda > Insecta > Lepidoptera > Crambidae > Agriphila > Agriphila tristella. The sequence continues at coordinate 18,029,800 of OV743436.1, read as the reverse complement.
CCGTCAGGATTTATCCGGACACATCCGGGCCTTTGGTTTTTTGTTCGGTCCCTGTCCGTTTTTATTTAAACAGGCCTAACATTCATACTCGTATATTACAATTATGCTAAAATTAATGTTTAATTTCCTCATAAAATTACTCAAAACACGTAACAAAAATATTTTGACTATTTTTGTTACGTGTCGTTTCGTTTAGTTGTACATTTTGTCCGGAGTTTCCCAAAAACGAAATGGTAACCCTAGTAACACCACTTAATCCTTAAACGATTAGTTCTGTTACCGAGGTTTGTAATACCAGGAAACATTCGTTAAGTACGCTAGCTTTTCAATTGGCCTTTGCTTATTTCTCGTCAGTTTATTTCCATGGTGGTATTTAGAGACTTATAATATTATTTTGCTTATGGTGGTTATACCACCGAAAGAGGCACCTTCAGACGTTTTTATTTAATAAGTTGTTAATAGAAAACGATTGTAGTAAAACTTTACATGGTAGTTTTAGGGCCCATGTATTTTAAGAAAGTATCAGTATCAGCCCTAATATTTTAAGAAAGTATCACTATATTCCCTCGTAAGTAGTCATCCGTGGAAATAGAAAGCAAATGTGTCAAAAAATTTGACTTAATTAGCAGTTTTGCTATCTACTTCTAGCAGTGACTACTATTTAGACTATGTGCCCTACGAATTCCACGTAAAGTTTTATTAAGATTGACTATTAGAAATACAATATTTAATAAAATTCACCTCGGCGCCATACTTACGGTCATACAACGACCTTTTAAGGTTTCGTGTCTATAATTAAAGAAAGTCTTTATCTTTATGCTTATTTTATTTCGATTTTTCTTCAGAATTACATAATTCTAAAGAAAAATCGAAATAAAATAAGCATAAAGATAAAAAGCATAAAGATAAAAAGTGCACATGCACTAAGCACAAGATTACGTTAATTCATACTAAGCACACAGCATTTGCAAAGCATCAAAACTATATTTTTTTTATTCACAACGGGATAATGCTTGGCCTTCACCTCATCTGATGTTAAGTAACGATAAGGCCGAAAGTGTAAGCGCACTACAACCGGAATTCTCACCACTGAGGTTATATCTATACTGACATGGTTCTGTAGAGATGTAAGAAATAACATTTCTGTTTAGTTGAAAAGTCGACTTATTTTTCAGACTAAGGCTGCGTTCAAACGATAACACACGACCCGACCTCAACCCGAACTCAACTCAAACTCACCTCTAACACAGCCCACCTTGAAATACATCGCTTACAATTTTGGGTCTTATGACACTTTAATAAAGTCCTGTGTAATGTCCATGTGAGTTTGAAGTGAGTTCGGTTTGAGTTCGATTGAGTTTGAGTTTGGGTTGTGTACGGGTTGAGTTTGAGTTGAGTTCGGGTTGAGCGCGGGGAGTATGCAGTTGCATCGACAAAATATAAAAGAGCTTATTAATGTGTCATAAGACTCAAAATTGTAAGTGATGTATTTTAAGGAGTGGGCTGCGTTTGAGTTGAGTTTGGGTTGAGGTTGGGTCGTGCGTTATCGTCTGAACGCAGCCTTAAAGAATTTTACTCAAAACTGCTTCTAATATGGCCATTATTTTGACAACCTTCTTTGAACAAATTTATTCCAGCCTGGCCATCAAGGGTTGCAATGCTGACCGCGCTGTGACAGCCTTGACCTGCGCTAAGCTACGCTATCGGCCATCATCATCGCGCTGTCAGCAATGCAGTCATTATAGACCGCGTCAGTAATGTACTATTGTATTTCAAGCAAGCAATTTCATTAACCGTGACTAGCCGCTTTTGTTTCGTAGTTACTTTTATGGGTTGTTAAGTAACAAATCTTTAATTAGTAGGTACAAGGGCGACAAAACGAAAATTTTAATAAGGCCCGACGTCATTATGGTTGGTTCGCTTGTCCACTATAGCGTCTACAGGCGGAAAACTTACTATGTCTTGTATGGTCGGCACAAAAAATACTTTTAGTGATATCGCAAGTGACATGAAACCAAATAAAAGTAATTTTTTCCAACATGCTTGGAAATTCGATATTTTGACAACCTTCTTATTATCTATAAGGTAAATCCGATCATGTAAAATTTTTATCAAACTACTAACTGACATGTTTCAGGTATAAGGTAATCTGTGTCATATCTTAAAAAGATTTACAGGTTCTGGCTAAATTCCAATTATAGTTTATTTTTAATATCATGTGTAGTGTGATATTAAATATTTATTTTTAATAATTTTTGTACTGTGACTCCGAAGTACACAAAAACAACATTAATAACGATTAAAACATTTTTTTTTCGATTTACCCATATAATTATATCAACACTCTTAATTTATTTTATGCAGTAAACAACATTTTTCTGATCGTACTGGGCGGTTGTGCGTGGAAGAGTACACGCGAACCCCCAATTACAAAGCGTGCGGTGTTAAAAATTAATTCGCAGCTATAAAAGCCTATAGTCTGTTGTTGTATGTCTCATTTTTTGTATCCTTTGATAAATTTAGTTTGAGTTGAAAAGACGGTCATCAAGGTAGGTATCACTCTACAATTTCTCTGAGCCTAACTTTGAAACTAAATATCACGAAACTATTATTTACTAACAATACAAAAAATTGTGTAGTATAATAAGTTGCTGTATAAGAAATAATGACCTCCTTTTTACACTTGTCCCCAAAGATTTTCTTTCTTAGAAAAAAGAATCAGTTACATCCCCTACCTTCCGAACAATAATCATAGGTTCCCAAACTTCGCAAGTCAGTTAAAAACAGCTATCGCCATCAATTGTCACCTATAGGCAATAAGCGGGGACAAAACTCACCGAGACCTTTATTAGAAAACTTTCAGTATCCTTGGACATGGAAAAATAAAGTTGTTCTACGTGCCAAATAAAACATAATGGTCGGACCGTACGGGCCAGTAATTTGTGATCGTGTTCGCGATTAAACATAAATACAAGTTTCTTGGAAACGTAAGAAATAAATCATGCAATTTACTGTTGTGGGTGGAATCAGCTCACGCAATTCGCGCTTTGACAAATATTTGCAAAAGTTTTTTTTAAATATAGAGACTGTAAAAATATAACCTATATGATTTACAAGAATGTTTAGTTTCATCATTTGCTAACGATACGACGCCGAATTTGAAAGTCCGAGTAAGTTTAAATTAATATACTTGAGTAGTTTCATGTATATTCTCTTCCATTTTTTTTATTAAACCAGAAGTTGTGACATTTGCACAAGGTGACTTTAGCCAACAGTGACAGCCGATTTTAGCACTTTAGTGAACTAGCAAGTCGCTTGTAAAATTTTGTCGCAGGCAGTAGTCGACCAGCAGATCGCCTGTGAAAGTGACACATCGGTGCAGTCGACAGCGTAACCTATTTAGGTAACAAATAATTTGTAATAAGTTATAAAATAAGTTTGATACACAGACGATTGTAGTCACTACGCGCATTTAAACAGTCGATTTAAGTCATCTGCGGCTTCATCCGACTTGCCATTAACACATTTAACTTTTTTCGCCGTGCGGCAAAAGTCGTGGGGTTTAGTCACCCGTGTAAATAGCACATAATAATAAACTTTGAAACAGGCACTTAAACTATCTTAGCATTAGTTAGTATTAATGTTTTGTATAGTAAATTCTAAAAGTATGTTATGTTTTGCGTTCAAACGAAAAGTTTGTCCCTTGGTTAGGTACAGCACAGATAAGTAAAATCTAACTCTTACGATGACGGACGGGCCCCATTAACCTCACCACCGGTTATTGCGCTGTCTGCGACGTTTATATTGTTCCGTGGATAATGCCTGTTATTTAGACGCGAGACGCTAATATCAGGCCACGTAGAGTCAGGGTACCGTAGAAATACAAATAGTTTTAATAATGACATATAAAGACTAAGACAAAAAAGGATGACGGCTAGTTAATTGCAATAGATTGAGCCACTAGTTTTGAACATTACTTAATAGTGAAATAAAGCTCTTTTTAACAGATACTAGCGCGCTTTTATTGGAAGTACTTTGGTAATTAGTTAGTACTTGGTTAGATTTTTTTCCCTGAATTCTTTCCTTTACAAAATTTTTATCAAATCCTTACTAATCCTTACTAATATTATAAATGCGAAAGTCCGTTTGTTTGTTTATTTGTTACGCCTTCACGTCTTAACTACTAAACCGATCATCGTGAAATTTTGCACACACATTGTCAGGGGTACAGAAAAGGACATAGGGTACCTTTCATCCCGAAAAAGGGAACTGTTCCCGAGGGATAGACAAAACATTAAACACGCGGACGAAGCCGCGGGCGGTCGCTAGTATTATAAATGCAAAAGTCCGTTTGTTTGTTTGTTACGCCTTCACGTCTTAACTACTGAACCGATCATCATGCAATTTTACATACACGTTGTCAGGAGTACAGAGAAGGACATAGGGTACCTTTCATCCCGAAAAAAAAGCGTTGTTCCCGAGGGATAGAAAAAATCTTTCCACGCAGACGAAGTCGTGGGCGTCCGCTAGTACCAACTAAATACCAAAGTGCTTTCAATAAAACCGCGCTAGTATTAATCTTAATCTTAACAGTGGTGAAAAATTCACACTTGACGTTTTCAGCGAGTCGCTTTCTACAACAATAAAAAAACTGAGTCAGTTTTATTGAATTTGACTGTTATTATTGTTAGACATTTAAGGGATAAAGGGATAAAGCCTTTATTTAGTTAGCTGTGAATTGTTGGCATCGCGGATGTTAATGAATTTTGAGCCGCATTCCGTTATGAAATCTGCGAATTCGGATTTTGGGGAATCTACGTTTATTTGTATAGTTCGTTGTTAATTGAAATCGATGCAATGCAGGGGTGGTCAGACAGTCAGTAGGTAAACATTTTTTAACATACTGTTCTATTCAATAAAAAGCCATATAAAAATATTTTTTTATGTAAGTCAGAGTTTTTGTTATTTTTGTGAACAGTTGTCCATCAGCCATTTTTGATGTCCCCACTGCTGGGGCACAGGCCTTCCTTATGGGTGGATAAGGAGGACGGGCCATAACCCACCACGCGGGCCCAATGCGGATTGGTGGGTGTTAACGACTGCAAATGCAGCCGGGACCAACGGCTTAACGTGCCTTCCGAAGCACGAAGGAGCTCGAGATAATAATTTTTCACCCATCCCATGACCGACCCTTGCGAACGTTGCTTAACCTCCGCAATCGCTGGGCCAGGCGCTAAGCCACTGCGCCACCGAGCTCCTGCGAGAGTAGTTTGTGAACAGTTGCTACTCTCTAATCAACAAAGTTCATTTAGCTAATGTAAATGACATTTACATCGATTGATTCAAGTATTAATGTGTTCACCACATTCTATTGAACTACCTATACATTTGCAGTTGACATTGGCAACAATTGCAACGATCAGAAATGGTAAAATTATCGTCTCTTTGTGATGATGGCAATGCGATTGAAGCACAAAGACCGTCCGTGGAATTGACCTGTCGAACGTTTCGGTGTCTCTACTATGACTGACAATGCCGATGTTAGCGTATCACATGGACACAACGAACTAATCTATCTAATCTATACTACATTGAATTATATAAGGACACATTTCCTATTTTAATTTCTGAATAAAAATAAAGATATCCTTAATCATACTTAACATTTTCTAATTTTGTGTGTGTGAAAGAAATTTTGTCGGAATGGTGTCGTCGTACTTTAGTTATTTATACATTATTTAAAAAAATACGAACCTAGTCTCCTTTGATCTGAATAAAGAAAGTGAAAAAAATATTTGTCTTTTTTTCTTTTATGCTCTCTCGACTTGATCAAATATAAGCATAAAAAAATACCTTAAAAATTAAAAAGATGGCTAATTATCTTAGCCAAAACTTATGTTTTAACCTAAGCACGATACGTTATTTATTAGTGTTTAAACATTAGTGCATAAAAGTTTTAAAACATCAGCGTTCATGGTTGTTAAATAACTAAATAAAGAAAATGTTAGTTTGGAAAATGCAACTCCTTTAAAATTATCCATACAAAACGCCGATTATTTCATAGGTGACCTAATATAAGGATCAGGATTCTTTTTGTCCATGTCCAAAAAGGGCCACTCACAGGTTTAACAGAGGGAATAAGTCATATTTGCTGATTAAAATCAAAATTAATATGAGTTTAAATTCAAGCTTTTATAAGGCTAGTGGGATGGAATTCGAGTTATTTATTATTAAACCGGCTTTATTAACTCCATCACGAGATTGCAGTTTACGGTGTGCCCGGGCTATCCTTCGGGAATGTGGTTGTGAATGAATGTTTTAAATTTTTATTTTTGTTGCAACTAGATTTTTTATAATTATTGAACAAACAATGTTGAAGTATTTTAAGCGAATTCAAAAATTAAAATGGAAGAGATTATTTATTCGTCGTGTAGATGTTTTTTTTATATATATGTACACCGATTACTCGAAGACGGCTGAACCGATTGAAATGATTCAAAGGTTATTTTCGTGATTACATCAAATACATACCCAAGTAGGTCTCATTTTTTTAAATTTTGATATCGTTTCAGTAGTGTTCAGGAAATCCTGAAGATACTGTTGGTTTTGTCACCATTATATCCACCGGTGGATCGAAGAGGAAAAAAATTATTTGTTCCACCGATGGAGCCTCGTCGGTGGATCGTAGAGGAATTAAGGATATTTTTATTAAACAAATGATTTAGCTGGTTTGAAAACACTAATGTCTCGTTATTTACCGTTTTACTAACTAATTAATTTTTAAAGTATGTAATGAATATTATTATTAATGTTTATTTCGTGGAAAAAGCAGACATTTTTGGCTTTCATAATGCGGTTTATTACTCGCCCATCCCAGACACCATTATTATGAATTTGTCTTATCTTGTAAAAATAGAATGTTTCGTTTTTAGTGTAAGCTCTGAGCCCAAACATATGCATTTCTAATTAATCAGTCAACATTTGACAGTACATCATTATGTACTTAGTATGTTCTACCTTATACGTACTTGTGATTGAAACCTGCCAGTCGTACCTGGATACATAACTGGATTTATATACCTATTACATATAGAACTGTCTGTTTGTCGTATGTTCTATGCAGAGCTCTTCAATTGACGCCCCCAGGGCAGATCCGTTGTATTGTACCAGGTCAAAAGCAAAGCCTGTTGCCTCCGTACATTCAGCAAATTCATGTTACTCCAATACAAGAAACTGGAATGTTTTGTTTTGACCGAGCACTCCATTGATTTCTATTTGAAAGGCTCTTGAATCTTCATTTTTTATTGAAAATATTATCACAATATAAAACACCAAATAAAACAAAAGATGGATGAGTCTAAAAGTGCCATGGTCTATCCTTCAAATGAACACAAACTATTTTTACCAACTCAAAGAACAACGAATAAATAAATAAAATATCATCTACGAAATATCAACAGCGCGAACGATGTTCGTAGCCTAGCACGGCCTACGTAGCGTTTCCGTAGCAAATGTCGTAGGCCGCTACGCCGTAGCGGGTTACTAATGAGGGCTCCGATATTGTGTTCCAACTCGAGCGACCTCTATAAATTGGTTTCATGCATATTTATTTATTCAAATATGTGTGAATGGGGAGGAAAAGCGCAATTTTATCCCGATAGGTGGCGTCTGGTCTTGGTACCGGGCCGCCTCAAAGAAAGTGTCAAAACATATGGGAATCTCTTGGAGTATTGCACTTTTTAATTTTATACTGAGAAACTTCCGCATTGTTATGCATGTAACTTGTAAATTATTGGAGTTCATCGATTTCCCAGTAACAAAAAAAATATTGGGCAAAAAAATATCAAAAAAAAGATGCTTTTCCCTCGATTTTCTCCTTTGCTGAGCCTGAGAAACATTATAAATCAAAAGGAATGTTTCATGAATTTGATGAAGCTTCGCCAAAATAAAACAACATTTGAATTATAACAGCTTTGTTCTTTAATATTTCAACCTCAGCAGTTTCTAGCATATTTATAACTTGGATGAATTTGATAGGTATATCAAATATGGAATAAGCCCAATATTGGGGCCAAACAGAGAATTAATAGAATTTTATATGCCAGAGTCATTCAAGAAACTTAGAATAATAAAATAAATATGATAAAACGGTTCGTGTAATTTTGGATGGTACAGAAATTCCAGTACAGAAACCTGAAATTACTATTGCACAGAAGGCATCATCAGGCAACTATAAACACGGAAATTCACACTCAGTTGCTTTGTTAAAATTTAAATCATATGCTTCTAATCTGAAATAAAAAGATTACTTGTAAATCTTACACGAAATTTAAAGAAATGTAATGCTTGTTAGCAATTTTTTGTAAGTTGCTTTAAACTTTCTTGCCTGTTGTTTTGGCTTTTCTTTTCCGTAATTCTTCTTTTATATGAGCTAAAGTTAGCATATAATACATTGTTTGTCCGCAAAACCGAAAAAAATACAATCTAAGAAAGTAAAATCACGTAATACACAGTCAAGACAATATAAGCTCAAACTGACAATTGTTCCAAAGAATGAAGCGCCATCTGTAATTCACTTTGCCTTCGCCTCCCCATTGAAATCTCGCTACTCAAACAAGCCTGGACGAGATATTGAGTCAAGATATTAGAATGATGTGATGTGACATAACATAGACTATAAGGTGCGAATAAATTGAATTTCACCTATTTACTTAAAGCGAATCGGTCTTGTTATCTGAATTAGTTGTCACATTCTTAAAAAATATGTAACCCGTAACTAATAAGTTACCAATAAAGCCCTAAATTTTTCAAATAATGCTTTGATGACAGTATTTTTATTCATTGTTAATACCGAAACGCCTTTGACACCAAACTAATTTGAACCTAGGACATTTTAGCCGTCACATCAGTTTGCATGAAGTAGGGGATTAATTTATTTCCTAGTGATAAAGCACGCAGGCACGTGTTGAAACGTTCCGGTTAATAGATTTTTGATGATTCCACCGTGGTAGCAACTTGACATAGTTGGGTGGTAACTATTTGAATCACTAAATGGTGTTGATACTCTTCGAAGCTTAGTAGAAAAATCACATTGACACACATTTTTATCAACGCCATCTATCGAGCCTACAGTTTTTTGTCATTGTGAAAAGCCCTCATTAGACTGAAGACTTTATATTAAGTATTTTATATATTATTATCAATTTATAAATTTTCTCTGTAGATGTCTTTTTTATTTTACTTAGTCTAAATAACTCGATCACATCTATTTCAAATTATTTTACCGATTCTTTCTCTACTATGACGTAGATGCAGAGTAGTTATATAGTCACTAGTATACTAACCTACTTTTAAAATGGTAAAGTACTCTTTCTGACTAAAATGCACTTTGAAATTAATTTAATTGTTTTTGCTGCAAAATAATTCATTATATAATATTCATGGCACGGGCATATACAGTAAGGAAAGAAATCACTAGCAGAATAAATGTATATCTCTTCTTATAAGGGACTAGCTTTTGCCCGCGACTTCGTGATTAAGATATTTGTCAGTAAACCTAATTTCACACATTTAAATTTTCCCTTAAAAAAATCATGTACAAACTGGAACACTCTGTAGCTCCCTGTATAACGGGAATTTTCCAAAACCATGTCTTAGTTACACAATGAAAGGAATCTACCCTCCAAAAATGGTATCTCTACCAGCAAAAATGGTTAAGCCCCATAGAAATCACCATACAAACTGGAACACCCTGTAGCAACCTGTACAACGGGAATTTTCCTAAATGCTTTCTTAGTGCTCACCTACGCCATGAAAGGTATACCCTCCAAAAATTGTGTCACTACCTTAAGCCCTATACAAATCCCTGTTCAAACTGGAACACCCTGTTGCACCCTGTATAACGGGAGTTTTACAAAACGCTTTCTTAGGGCCTACACACATAACGCGTTGTGGCGGCGCACCGCAACGCAACGCAAATTTCTGCGGTGCGTTGACGCGCGGCGCCGCGCTTTGCTTGGGGTGACCATTTTTCTGTGATTCGTGAGTATTGATACACGTGTCTCTACAATAGATTGCAATAAACGAATAGCTCTTTTGTTATTGTGTAGACATTAAGCCAAATTGAATAAACGTCGACAGAGAAGATATTGAGTGCATCCACTTAATTAAGTTATGAATCCTGATACTTCATACTTTCCCGAAAAGTACTCTCTGTACTTTTCGGGAAAGTATGAAGTATTAAATATGGACGAAAAAAATGTCTTTGAATAGTTTAGAAACTACTACGTTAAAAACAAACTGCCTTTCGCATTTATAATATTACTAGCGGCCGACCGCGGCTTCGTCTGCGTGGAAAGGTTTTTTGTTAACCCTCGGGAACAATACTGTCTTTCGGGATGAAAGGTACCCTATGTCCTTTTCTGTACTTCTGACAACGTGTATGCAAAATTTCATGATGATCGGTTCAGTAGTTAAGACGTGAAGGCGTAACCAACAAACAAACAAACGGACTTTCGCATTTATAATATTAGTAAGGATAGTAAGGATATTTTAAATCATAGAAGTTATTAATTTCTCTGTATGTGTCAAAATATCGGCAATTTCATAATTAGGCAAAGACCCATATTTGTTTTTGGTGTTTTTTGTTTTGATTTATTCTTTTTTCATTAATATTTTGTTATAAATTAAGAAACTTCATTTGTGTAATTAGGTAGTTTAGTTACAACGCGGTTGTTTTATAGCATCATAGACTATACAACAAGAACCTACTATGGTATGGAGTGTCCGAGGTAGGACTAAAACTGTGGTCAACAAGTGTGACGTCATTTCTGCGGCGCCGCGCGGCACCGCCGGACAACGCACGGTGCCGCCGATTTTGGCGTTGCGTTGCGGTGCGTCGCCGCAACGCGGTTACACATAACCGCGCTTAGTGCGCTCACCTACACCATGAAAGGTCCACCTCCAAAAATGGTGTCTCTACTTCAACCCTATACAAATTCTCATACAAACTTAAACAACGTGTTGCACCCTGTATAACGGGAATTTTCCAAAATCCTTTCTTAGTGCTCATGCTCACCTACACCATCAAAGGTATCTATCCTCCAAAAATGGTGTCTCTACTTCAACCCTATACAAATTCTCATACAAACTTAAACAACCTGTAGCACCCTGTATAACGGGAATTTTCTAAAATCCTTTCTTAGTGCTCATCTACATCATGACAGGTATCTACCCTCCAAAAATGGTGTCTCTACTTCAACCCTATACAAATTATCATACAAACTTAAACAACGTGTAGCACCCTGTATAACGGGAATTTTCTAAAATCCTTTCTTAGTGCTCATGCTCACCTACACCATCAAAGGTATCTATCCTCCAAAAATGGTGTCTCTACTTCAACCCTATACAAATTCTCATACAAACTTAAACAACCTGTAGCACCCTGTATAACAGGAATTTTCTAAAATCCTTTCTTAGTGCTCATCTACATCATGAAAGGTATCTACCCTCCAAAAATGGTGTCTCTACCTTTAGCCGTTAGGGCTCCACGATCCCAACAATGAATGAATCAATCAGTCACAATGAATGAATCAATCAGTCAATCAATTTAGAGTTTTATATGTATAGACTAGCTTTTGCTCGCGACTTCGGTCGCGTGATTAAGATAGTTGTGCATTTATTTTGAAAGTCACGGATTACCAATATACCTAGGTATTTATCAGTAAACCTTATTTCACACATTTAAATTTAAATTAAATTACAAAAAATATTGCTTTATTAGTCAATAATATTTGGTATAAGAGTTACGTCTTATTCTCAACATTTAAAAAGATATTACTCAAACATAATTTCTAAACTCAAAGAAGTATGTTAAAATAATTTATTTGTAAAATAAGCAAAGGTATATACGGAACATCCGATGCGAAATGTATCCCGAGGCTACACGTTCGTTATTGACCTGACTATGTCCCTTAAAATATTCCGGCATAGGCGAAAACATGGCGACGTTGTTTTGTTTTTAATATTCTGCTCCCGGTTTTTCAGATATCAGGCCAAATGAAATAAAGGAAAATGTCATTTCAATAAAAGCAGACAAACAAGATTGTAGATAAGAATTGTTTTATTTAATGAAACAAAAAGCTTTCCACGATAAGGGTGATGTAAAAAAACGTTATTTCAATTAATTCAGAAACAAATAACTTTTTATTAGTATCGAGAAACAGTTAAAGTAAACTGACCAGTGAGTACCTAAACCATCTAGATAGACGGGTAACACTAGCGTATTGACAACCACATGTGGCATTTAAAACGATGCCAACAATTGATGTTTGCAAAAGTAATTAAACATTTGCTTATATTTACATATTGTAACTATGAATTTTCTACATAATTGTAGTTTGTCAGTGATCTACCTTAATAGGTACCTTAATAGGTAGATCACAAATCTTTAATGAAATTAAAGAGTAGCAGGTGTGACTTGACTTGACACAGTCTCTTTTCCGTTTCTCTATAGCGCATGTCCTTGGACGAATCAACCACTGGACACGTAACGTAAAAAAAATGTATGAAATCACGTTCAACCAATTTTTGCGGGGCGAGGGGGGATTACACTTGTCAAATAATGACAATGTTGTAGGGTGATTTAGCCGGTTTTCGGCCATAATTGCCGGCCAAATATTATGGATTGTGAAACTCGTACATTAATTCTCGGCCAGGCGGCCGAAAAGCAAATTACCTCCCAGAAATGCATTTCGTCACCCGGCCATCAAATTTAAATGTATCACACCGAATACTTTACGCGTTTAAGTCAAAATAACAGTTCTAAAACTAATTTACCATACTCACACTCAATTGCAAGAAGCTTCACTTTATATCTTCTTTAACTAATGCCACTTTATCGCTAATAAAATCATTAACATAATGATTTCATTAGTTTGTTGCATCAAACTACTTTAGGTTAAAAACTTAATCCTTTAACTAATGAGAGCCTTAAACATTGTTGCCAATAATATAGTTAAAAAATACATGGGATGACCGAATGGTTGAGTTTTGTTTTGAAAAGTATTCGAAGTTTGTTTATAAAATGGCCAAAAAAACGCGTTTGACACATAGTATGGTTTGACAACTTATTTACCTAACCTTTGAATAAAAACTAAATTTTTAATGTTTTTTTTTATTTCTTAGTATACCTACATATAAGAGAAAAATCAACATCTACATACTAGGAGAATATTGTAACGATATTGTGTTTACAAGGGCTGATCGCACAGATGTGTCATTTTGATGTGATGTACCAGGGGCTTCAAATTGAGGCGGTCTCGAAGCAGCAGCGCTGCCTCCTTTGAAATTCGGGAGCGCAGCCGGAATTTTTCTCCGTCATGTTTTTCGAATAAATTTATTGGTGGCGACAAGGAACATCTTCTGGATCCGATAATGATGATAGGCTGGTCGGTCAACGACGTATTTAGCGAAAATACAAAGTAAACACGATGTGAAATTGGGTTAATGGCCCGTCATCGACCCATTAAAAATTATTCCTCTTTCCTACAATACTTTAATGAGACATTAGGATTTAAAGTGGCACTAAAAAGATAAAAATCTTTCTTGCAATTGAGTGTCAGTAATAAAAATTATGTGTATCAAACCGTAAACAATTTTGTAATTTACCTTCCAAAAAACTCACATGCACAATTTTTTTGCTACTTTAACGACACACCTACCGTTCAATTTTCGCCCTTCTTACCCACGACACTACCAAAGCGCACTACTGGTAGTGTCGTGGGTAATTTTTTTTCCCTTCTACACTACCGGCCCAGTAGTATCGTAGGTAAATAAATATATGCATTCCCCACGACACACTACCATTATAAACTTAATTAACTTCTTTAAATCACATTATCAAAGTACCAGGGTAGCATAGATTTAGAGGAGGTCAACATTTTTAAACAAAATAAATTGTTGAAGTCCTTATCCGCGCGACCTTGAGCAAGTGAAGGAGGCCTGGTTATGTTTCCGAAATGGCCGAAAACCAAAGGGGGCCGGCAAACCGGCTAAGTCACCCTACTTTGTTTATATACCAAATTTTATTTATTTTACGGAAAATAGCTACTATAATAGGTTGAAATTGTGCTTATGCGTGAAAAGAAAGATTTCTTGATAGCCCGCAATTTTTTTTGCTGAACAAGACGGAGCATTTTGCCCATTTTTGTACCAATGTTTCGCCACGAGCTCTAGCATCACACTGACAACGCAATATCGTTTACTGAGGCTATCGGTCACAGTAAGTGGCTAAGGGGTAAAGGCGAATATGGCTGTCATTTCGCGTCCAGTGGTTAATTCGTCCAAGCGCATGTCCTATCTTCTAAAAACAATTCACAGATCTCGTGCCTTTCACGACCTTCTGGTACATTGAAAATGAATTTAATGAATTTAACAATAGTTATTTGTTATACAAGTGACCAAAGTCGATTTGTGCTGCGAGTGCCGACTTTAAATCACGAACTAGCGAAGTAGCGAGTGATTCTAATATAGACTACTGAGCACAGTGAGTGATTTAAAGGCACGAGGCAGAACAAAACTTTGGTCTCGTGTTAAACATACAACTTTTCATCTCGACCAGCAAGAAAAAATTCACGTGACTTTCCTGGTAAAAATCTAAATTCAGCATTAGAAACTTGTTCTCTCAACTCTTTTGGAGTTAGATAACTATCTTCATCGATGGGCGTACTCATTTTTTGTTATATATCACAAAATTAGTTCGATCAAACCTATGCTGAAAATTTTTATTCATAGATTAAAATATATTCCTGTCGTTTTATTAAGGTACATTAGATTCTGTTTTTCTCTAATTTATTAATATCCCATCTTATTGATTTATTTATATTTATAAAACACTAACTTGTTTAAAAATTTCATTGATTTTTCTTATTACATTTATTTCATACATGCGACCCCATTTCGTCCATACTCTTTATTTCGAATTATCAAACTTCTTTTTCAACAATCCTTATTTAAAACTCCTTGGTAGATCCGTGCATTTTATTTTTTATACTTTTTAATTCTCATGTATGACAACATAAAGCAGTTTTTCTATCCTTTTCTCACATATCAATTTTACAAGTCTCAACCTTGTCACTCTATTTCTTTTTTCTTAATTATTTCAAAACTTGGTGTTAGAACTTAAAAAAGCACTTTGCCTCACGCTCGCAGCAAAAATCGATTTTGCTGCGAGTTTTTACGCGCCAAAGTGCCCTTTTCGTGCTGGAGAGGTGAAAAATATTTTATTATTCTTTTCTTATAGACATTATTATTTTATTGAAAGGTAACCTAAGTACGTATAACTAAAACATCTGAATTTCTAAATAAATTAACCCTAATAAAAAAATAAATCAAAATCAAATGCAGCATGCGAGACTTTCGCGCCGACTTCATCATCGCTCGAATGTGCGATAACAACCCTCATGTTTACCTAGGCATCATCATCACACTCTCATTCTCAGAGATCGTTGTAAAATTTGGAATCGCAGAGTCACTAAGAAAGACGTGACTGATCGAGTAATTTCAAATCTCGAAAAAAATTAAATAACAGCAACCCACAATATATAATATTTTGGATCTAGTAGAGGTCAAACTAAAATCTCTCTTCTGTTCAACTTTCGCTCAAGATTCGTTTATTCGTTTCTCTACACACAAAAACTCGCTACGACGCCTAGCACGTGTACTGGAGATAATAGCGTCATCTCTTTTGCTCCTACAGTTATTGCTAACACTACTTTCTCTTTCGTTTTCACATAGTAAGCTTGAATATGGACTTATGGAGACATTTCAGTGCAGTCACACTATGGTACCGCCCCGCGCCGCCGTATCTAACGATTTTTAAATCTTTGACCAGATCTGGAATCAGCTCTCGCGTCACGCTCTATTCACGTCATACCATCTGTTGACCTGCTAGAGCTAATCAATATCAATATTATGGTTTTAATATACAGGGTGTAAATTTTTAATGCCACCTGGAGGGAAAGTACTCTAAACAATGGAGACAGCAAATTTCGCTCAAAGGAAACATTCCTTTATTTTTGAAAAGAAACATAACTGCATTCAAAGATTTTTAAAATATACGCTTCCCACACCCAGGAATCGAACTGGCTAAAATTCGAAAAAACAACACCCTGTACTTTTATGATATCAATCGTTAGGGTCGAACATAAGGATCAAATCTCTCTAACAAACATGGTAAATTAAATCAAAGGAAAACCATTAAATCTTAACTTATTTTAATTAAACGAGAAAAAAGGTTGTTCGAAATGGGCCCCATGTTGCTGGTATTTCTCTTGTTCCTTTTCCAAATGCAAAATTCCATAATTTAGATTACTGCTACACGCAGTTTTTATGTCTCATCTATCTTATAAGGAGTCTGCATTACGAACATCTTATCGAAATAGTTCTACATCAAAGATAATTGATTGCGAACTAGGTAGGTACTAATACTTATAACATATTGGATCATTTAGTAAAAGTGTTTTATCTTGTCTTTTATGGTTTTCCTTTCATTTAATTTACCATGTTTGTAAGAAAGATTTCATCCTTATGTTTGACCCTATAGATGGATATGATAAAAGAAAATGGTGTTGTTTTTTGGAATTGTAGCCGGTTCGATTCCTGGGCGTGGGAAGGGTATTTAAAAAAAATTGAATGCAGTTTTGTTTCTCTTCAAAAATAAAGGAATGTTTTCTTTGAGTGGAATTTGCTATCTCCATTGTTTAGAGTACTTTCCCTCCAGGTGGCATTAAAAAATTCCACCCTGTATATCTAAATACTTTTTTATTTATAAAAAATGTGGAAATAAATAAAAAATACAAAATATAAAACACTATTACAAGCTTTGAAATATACAATTATTTAAAAACTTCAATCGTACCTACTACGTATTACCATTATCCCGCGCCGCGTACGTCGCCCGCGGTATCCCAACATTTCGCTTCATAAAGGATAAGCTACAGCCCAGACCGTAAGAGTCAGGGACATATACTAATTTCAGTAGGTAGCCTAACTGAATATCTCTAGGGGTTTTTTTCATTTTTTCAATATCGCTTTTCGTTTTTGAGAAATTGTCGATTTAGTGAGAAAAGACCCCGAAAAAGTGTGTAATTTTTCTACATTTATGCGATATTCGAAAAAAGTTTTTGACTTTTTCAAAAATTTTTTTCACCATATTGTAGCCCTTGCTGAGACGCATCTTTTGACATTTAGTACATTCACGTAGACCCAAAACTCACGGGACCAGGGCAATGTCTCACTTTTGCTGAAATTGGGTACCTTACCGAAGCGATCGAAAAAACATTTTCAATGTTAAAAACGTTAAAACGGCAGAAAGTTGAAAGTAAAAGCGCACGGTTTGTAAGCAATATTGCATGCTTCAGACGCAAGTCAAATTTTATTGAAAGTTGAAGCGCCTCGGTTGAAGACAGATCAAGTCAATATCAAGAGTATTATACTGTGGTCTTGCTTTTGGAATGGAACTGAATAAATTCGTTTACAAAAATGCATCGTTTTTGCAAACTGGCAAAATTTATATTATACAATAAATAAAGTAAATGAGTTCCATTTCTATTTGCTTTCAACTTTTAATTAACAAAAAACATTTCGGCATTCATTTTCAGAATGTGCAGACTATAACTGTATGGATATCATGATCAGAAAGCTTTTTAAATAAATATTTGATCGCATTCAATTTATGGAATCAAAAACCTTTTTTTCCGTAGACCGTACCTTTGTGTCGTTTTGTGAAATGACCGTGTGCATTTCAATGCTTTTAAGCTAAATAAATACAATATCGGTTACTACAATATCCTACAATATCGGTTATATTGTTATTAGAAACTAGCTTCCGCCCGCGACTTCGTCCGCGTGCATATTAGAGAAAATCCTTAGGGAACCTACAACCAAGATCCGACCAGCCGTTTTTACGTATGGACGCGGACGAAGTCGCGGGCGGAAGCTAGTTTATTACAATAATCAGAATTGGGTCCAGATATATCCCTCTCCCTCTCCCTCTCCCTCTCCCTCTGCCTCTCCCTCTCCCTCTCCCTCTCCCTCTCCCTCTCCCTCTCCCTCTCCCTCTCCCTCTCCCTCTCCCTCTCCCTCTCCCTCTCCCTCTCCCTCTCCCTCTCCCTCTCCCTCTCCCTCTCCCTCTTCCTTCCCGTCCCCGACCTCTCAAAACTTTGAGCCCCTTTTTCACCTTTTTAGGAGTTGAATCTGTCCGTGTTGCACTTCAAAATAAATGTCATATTCGCAATCACCATCCCATAAAACCCTAATAACGACATCCATATCTATTTTTATGAATAGTTACCCATATTACTCCCTATTCAAAATACCAAATTATGTGTTTGCCTATTTATTTTTAGACGTGCTCCTACGAATTTTAAAGTTGTCATTTGAATTTTAGATTCTTTTTCCATACAAAATTTGAACCCCATTTTCACCCCTTTAGTGGTTAAATCATGTCCACCGTGTTGGACATCATAATAAATGTCATTTTCGCAATCACCATCCCATAAAACCTCAAGAACGACATCCATATTGATTTTTTTTATGTTTACTTACCCCATTTACCCCCTAAGGGGTTGATTTTCAAAATCACAAAATAATTGTTTTCTTATTTATTTTTAGACGTGCTCCAGCGAAGTTTAAAGTTGTAATTTCGATTTTATATTCTTTTTCCATACAAAATTTGAACCCCATTTTCAACCCTTTAGGGGTTAAATCATGTCCACCGTATTGGACTTCAAAATAAATGTTATTTTCGCAATCGTCATCCTAGAAAACCCTAATAACGACATCCATATAGATTTTTGGGTTTTTTACCCCATTTCACCCCCATTTCATCCCCATAGGGGTCAAAATACTAACAATAACGATATACGTTGCGTTAGATTTCCATACATAAGCTTAAATAATAAATTTAGCTATTTTTACTTCGTAAATGAAGGATTTTCTTTACACAACTTCATCCCCATTTTCACCCCTTCGGGAGTAGAATTTTTAAAAATGCTGAGACACGTGTATAGTGTTAGCAACATTCAATCGTTAGCCTAAACACAAAATTTTAAAATCCTAGCTTCGAAACTGAGGGACTTTCATACAAACTATGGACCCCCGTTTCACCCCCTTGGAGGGTGAGTTTTGAAAAATCCTTTCTTAGTGCACCCCTAGACCTCATAAGGAAACTACGTGCCAAATTTGGAGTCCCTAGACCCAGCGGTTTGGGCTGTGCGTTGATATGTCAGTCACCAATCAGTATCTTCTTTTATTTATTAGAAATTGTTTTCTACATAATTTTAATGAATACTGCTAAAAATGGATGATCACAAAGTAATATAAGTTAACAAAATTACCCTTATTAACCCCCAACGCAAAAATAAGAGTATTATAAGTTTGACGTGTGCGCGTCTGTCTTTCTGAGCCAACTAGTAGCTGGAACTTAATGAACCGATTTCGCAGCGGTTTTTAACCCTTCACGACAGTCTGGTAAAAACAGATCTATGAGAACATTTCAGGATACATTTACCGATCAAGGTATGAAATATAATAAATGAGTAGAACGTTTGAGAGCTAGAAACTAATTAAAGTCGTCGTTCGAATCGATACTTGTAAATTAAGACGGTTTAACTTGCCGAGCTAATTGGGCAAAAGTTCATTTCAAATATTGATATTGCTGTGTCGTCTTTCTCTAAAGGTGTTCCGTAAGGGTGGGGTGCACTGGGTAATTAATGTATAGGTATACTTCTGTGGCACTGGGTAATGTGTATTTATACTTCTGTAGTTAGTCGATTGAAGAAATTTTAAATGTTACTAAATAGTAATTATACATTTATATTTTGGCTAGTGAAATGTTTTATGTAAATCATTTGTCAATATTATCATCAATTGAACGCAAAAAGAGGGGTGTTAAAAATTTAACATGTTTGTGTGTGTGTCTGTCTGTCTTAGGCAACGTATCGCCCAAAATAATGGACCGATTTTGATGCCGTTTTAATTATTTGAAAGCTGACGTGATCAAGATGGTTATAATTTTTGAAGATTTGTTCAGCCGCTCATTACCTACTTGACAAAGGGGTGCTTATCAATTACTATCACAATCACAGGACCGATTGATTTGAAAGGTGTACAGTTACTTCGGTGGTATTTCCATAACATGGTAACCTTGAGCTGCTGCATCCCCAACCGCTCATCAACTCACAGCAGATATAGCATGTTTGGGCTCATTATGGAATGGTCTCAATGAATAGGTAATTAGATGATGATCGAGACCCTGTGATGGAAAATGCTTACGTACACCTATTAGAATTAGAGATTATTGGCAATTGTTAAAATATGTTTTGGGTAGCTAGTTTGTATTCAATGCCATTTTGAATTCATAAAATAATCTAAACACTGAAGAAAAAGCTTTTATCTTTAAGACCATTACTTGATCTAAGTGCTCACTTATACTAAAACCTAAGCACATTACAACAATATTACTCGAGCTTTAAGCACTAGGTACAACAGATTATATTTTTTGTCCATTTTTTATAAAATGTCCTTGTCATAAACTTATTCGTGCTTTACAGCTACCATTTTAAGTTTCAACCAAACAAAATACAAAAAAGCGTCAACTTTTTACGTCACTATTAAGATACAAAAGATACAAAACGTAAATAACATGTAGTTCTTCACAACAGATAACAATATTAAGAGGATCTTTGAAATATAATCCCGTGTTATTTAGGTATAAACTAAGGTACAGTGAAAAACAACCGTCTTTATAGAAAACGTAAACAAGGTGTGTATACCCAGCTTAACATTCAAGCCCCAACTCTCAAAGTTACCTTATATTCTTTCGCTTACTTATATTATTTAGCTTTGATATATTCGCAATTTAAGTTGCCTGAAACTCGTCCGAGGGAGGCAGGATTAAATTACATATTTTTTACTTGCCAACGAGAGCAAGCGACTTTAGTCCGTAAACGAGGTCCGTCACAAAATGGACAAACAAAAAATCCCGTGCAAAATCGCGAAATTTTTATTATGTCGCTCGATGGTAGCATATTTTTATGCAACTTAATAATAACGTAATGTGAGTTTTAACAGCTTTCTGTATTTTGTTATAATGATTTTTAATTGTGATAAACTTTGTGGCAAAATGTTTTAAAGTGGAAAAAAAGTTACAACCAGTTAGCACGGTCAGTATTCTGAGGCGTCGTCCAAATTGACTTCGATCGTATGATCAAACAATGCGTTTTCATCGCACGATGACAGATTTCTATAGTCTGTCGCGCAATGATGAATTAAAACACTCAAATAATTATATGTGATTAATCGCGTCATGCGACGAAAACGGATCGTTTGCTCGTACCATCGTAGCCAATTAGGACGACGCCTAAGTCTAGTCTATTCTAACCACTGGACCAGTTTACCGGACACGAAAATGTATCACAAAGCTTGCGTTTGAAAAATAAATTCAAAAGAAAGTTAGTGAAAAGTTGCAATTACTGTATTTTTTGCCAACGTTAGTGCCAAATACACAACCAATATTATGACAGTCATTTTAGCACTTAACATTTGCGACTGATTTTAATTTCGATTGACATTGAAACCTATGTTCACATTATAGTGTAATAATATTTTTTCATCGGTGAAATGAAATGGTGATGGTAGGGTTTTGTACTGTTTCTTTCTTTTAAAAATAGATTTACTAACTCAAACAAAGCTTACAAAATAATCTTTACGATTGTAAGGTTATAATGAATGTGACAAAGTAGATAAATAAATACCTTAATTCCAATGTGTATGGGGAAGTCTGACGCCAACGCAGGCTGAGGATGAAGTGCTGCCGGCAGCAGCGGCAAGGGCAAGGGACAGGACATCATAGCTGCGCCAACCTGCAACCAAACACCATATTGTAGCAAATTTAGTCTACTTTAAAAACGTCCTGAAAAGGTACATCAAAAATTAGTGCTTTAGTGTAATAGTTAAGCGTTAAAAAGCCAAATTATTTTTTTGACAAAGTCGCTCGAGGTCACGAAATTATTCATTGGGCCAACATCATAAACAAATCTGCAAAAATCAGAACTTCCGGAGTTGACGCAAATGTATAAAGTTACTAGACTAGTAAGTACTGCACATTAGCCATTATTGTCCCCATTCTGGGGCATAGGCCCCATTCATATGGGTGGATAAAGAGGAAGGGCCGTAACCCCACAAAACAGGCTCAATGCGGATTGGTAAATATTAACGACTGCAAATGTTTTTTCCACCTCAGAGATCTTTATTCTTCAAAAAGTAATTGACTGAACAAGCACTAAAAGCGCACGCTAACACAAGCTAAACTTCACAGCTAAAACCAATCGGTACGTCGCGAACAATTTAGTTAGCGCTAGAAAAGCCGGGATCAGCCAGCATATGCTCTAATATTCCGTATGGAGAACGTTGAAAACATTATGAATAATATAGAGGCGTACATTCGGAGCGAGATCACGCTGTATTACCGTGTGACGAATACGCGCGACGAACGAACGGACAGCCGACGCGGTAATCTTTTATTTATCACGACGTTTATTGTTTAATTGATATGTCTACGTTTTGTTAGGTAGGTATTCATTAATTCTCTCATCTCTCATTAGTACTCATTAATTAGCCCATTAATGAGTTGGCAAAGTTCGGAGAGGAAGTTTCGGAGGTGTCTTTGATAAAATCGACTTTGAGCACCAGCAGGGTGGTTCAATAAAATGCTTGTTTCAACAAAACAAATATATCAAATGTATCGATTAATCTTTAAAGCATCTAATCATCACTAATAACAAAGAATTTTTTTTCACCACTGACCAGAAAAATTAAAAAAACACATTTTCTACAATGAAAATTATCTTAGACAATATTACTTTTTTAGTCAATATTACTAATGAAATGAGACAAAACTTCTGATCTAGTTTGGCTTTTTATTTAATATTTGCATTAAAATTATTACACCACGTATTTTTTATCTGTGATCATATCGAACCTAATTTATAGTAACTTTTATGTGCTCCAGCAGTTGGCTAATTAAATAAAATTTCTCATGAGAATGAAGATAATGGTGATCAATTACGGTGCTTATAATATTATCTCCAATCAAAAATATTTAACTAATACTAAATATCAGACAACATTGTTTACAAATCGTGAGCGGTAAGGATGTAAAGTTTTAATCGAATCGTCGGCCGATTCCGGCGCCTGGGGACTCCTGCGATGAATCAATTTAACTATACACTAATTAAATGATACGAAACAAATTGGGGAACCAATGCTGAATTGATGGCAAGTGTTTAAAGTTGTAAGTGTTCGGCCGAGTGTTTCTTACTTAATTAACATAAGGGTTCGTGTTTACCTATGTTGGTTTTTTATTCTTATTGTGTGGGTACTATGAAAATTGAGTTTAATTATTGTATACGAGTAAGTATGTTCTATTTTATTATTGTTTTTATTAATTACTCTACTTGATGATCAAACCTATTTACGGCTGAAACTTTAAACTGTAAGGCTTTGGTCTCCTATTTACACCGTCGGCTGTTACAGCGTTAGCCGTTATGCCGGCTCCACACTCGCGCCGCGAAAGCCCGCGAAGGCCGCGAACCGCGAGTGTGGAGGGTTTCGTGGCTTCGTGTTCGCGCTTCGCGGCGTTCCCCGTCCGGTGGTGGTTTTTTGGTCCGCGTCAAAGGGCTTGTGTGCCGAACTAAGGTTGCCGTGATTCGCAGCCGCGGTTCACGCGCGAGTCTGGAGGGCTATATTTTTCGCACCGTTTCATGCGCGAACCGCGCCCGTGATTCGCAGCCGCGGTTCACGGGCGAGTGTGGAGCCGGCTTTACACTCTGCTTACTAGAAATGTACCCTTGTGGACTGTGGTCTCTTTCAAACGCTGACTTCGCTCGGCGTAATATGAAATGTATATGTTTACACTGACGTCAGACGTCGGTAATAGCATAAAATAGTAGTCCAAGGTCTAACACTTTTTTAGAATAGAATGTATTTATTGCATTTCATGTGGTACAGTAAGGATCTTAAAATTATTTTGGTGCTTACACATGAGCCCTGTAAGGACATAACAATATTAGTACTTAAAATTAAATTCAAACTTGTTTGAAATGTATTACCTATCTTAAAAAACCTAACGGAAAAAAATAAACAAAAACATAACATTCTTAAAAATAACATAACATTAGAAATTACTTAAATTATATTATTTATTATTTCTACCTACTATAGTTTTTTTAAGCACACCACCTACCACCAACCAAACCGAGTACAAATGTATTCCCCTTCCTGGGAATCGAACCCGGGACCCCTGTGTCTTACACGGGTGGTCGAACCACTAGACCACAGAGGCGGTTAAAGCATTTAAGCGTTTACAAATAACTAGCAACCAACAAATTAACTCAAAAACTAAGACATATTCGTAAATATCAATTTACCGACTTAATGCAATTTTTACATTTATTTCAGCTAGGTTACAAAAAATCTGTTAAATAAAATTGGACCGCGGTTTTATTTAATAGTTTAAACTCCGAACCGCGTTTAGGTAGTTCGCTTATCCCATTAATTACATAAATGTAGGTTTCATTACCGTAATTAATGGAGTTACGTAACTGTCATAATAACAAAACTTTACTTCTAAATAGTTTGTAGCGTGGTTTTACTTTCGCCATAGCGGGAGCTACTAATAACAGTCTATTCCTCACTGGTACCTATATCAAGGCTGCGACAGAGAAGTGAGAGATTAAATAAATATAGAAGGCCTATTACAAAATAAAAAAACCTATGAAATTGCCTACTTTTTGCTCACACTCATAGAACTTTCAGAAACTTATGGTTTTAGAGACTTATTCATATTCAGATAGTTGCTTTATTATGGGGTATTTACATGGAGCGACTTGGCAGGCAACGTGGCAGGCGATTTTAGTCAAATAGTTTTTTTTATCGACAATCGCTTGTCGCAAACCTAGTTTCAATGAGGTGGCGATTCGATTTTATAAGCGACTGTCGATAAAAAGCGCTAATTGACTAAAGTCGCCTGCCAAGTTGCCTGCCAAGTCGCTCCGAATAACACGGAGTAAATGCCAAATGGGGCGAATGGGGTGTTTACCCCATTAGGCAACATTGGATTTCGATCATAAAACGGTCAACTATCGGTAATATTTGTCTTATTTATGTTTACTTAACATTACAAAAATACCTCGAAAGTGACTCCTTGTTTTGCATTTAAAAATTATTGCACCGCCCGTAATAGGGCATTTACAAGGTTAATTCAGATGACTTGCTTAGCAACTTTAGTCGACTGGGGCTTTTTATCGACAATCGCTTGTAAAATTAAATCGCCATCTCAGTGAAATTAGGTTTGCGATTCGATTTTAAAAGAAAGCCATATTCGACCCTTAACCAGTTTTTTCACCGAATCCAAAAACAAAAATATTAAAAACATCGGAAACAATCGTTTACGTATATTACATAACAAAGACAATTAACAAAAAATAGTTTGGCCCTAAAAGTCGTTATCAATTTCAACTTTATTGCAATGACATAAATGTCAACGTCATCTATATAATTATATAAAATTCTGAGTACAAATCTTTTATTAAAACTAAACTGAATGATTTGCGACTTCATTCGGATACAGAATAATAATTGAAAAAAAAGAAACGGAAGAATACAAATGGAAAACAAGAAACGATACCTATCCTTTCAATTCAATTCCATACAATTTCGGAGAAGATCTGTATAATTGGTAATTTTTCATGGCAGTTATTTACCATACAAAACTTGTGGTTGTGGGGTTTACAAATAATTGTTAGCACATTTGCATTTTCATCTTTAGAATTATTTATCGGTAGCTCTAGTAAGGTGTACCACAAACACTGTAGACTGCTAAGGCAGTCTATAGCAGTCTATGTATGTACCATGGGCAACAGCGTCGCTTAACCACTGCTAAGGTTAAAATCGCTTACACGCCGCGCCCGCTGTCACATACGTTTAGTTCGTGCCGGGGCGATACGCGCGCACACGAATTTTGTTGCAAACTGGTTAAGCGACGCTGTTGCCCATATTTATATAAAACTAACTACTTTAAATAAAACCGATGCTTTGACTGGAAAACTATTATTTATTTTATCTTTTTAATCAAATTCGAATACATCATAAAATCTAGGATGCGCCTCCATAGCCGCGCACCGAGTCCTCTGTAGAAAATCGAATCTTAACTTTTTAAACTAGAATTCAAATCCATGTCAAACGCGCCACCGCAATATCGGCCAGTAGATACGCGGGCATAGACACCACAGTACCATTGTATGTTGAATTTGAAATTATTTAATTAAAATTACTAATATATACCTATACGTACTTTACCAATCAGAGCAACCTACATAAAAATGCGCATTTTACTTAACCTTTACAAATAACAAATTTGCGAAATATTGTACTCAAAATGAAAAGCGTGTTAATAATTGAAAAATATTTGGAACAAGTATTCCCAATACAATATTTACGTACGTGCGTACCGCAAGTATTTCACCTGAAATTTCGTTTAAAGCTTCTGTCGTAATTGTATTATAATATCCTGAATTCGAAACAATAAAACGAAATAGATTTCAATAAGCTTTCTCTCTTAAAATCATTAATCCTCGAAGGACGATTGGCGTTCTATAATTTTGACGGATCCAATTATTTTATCGCTTCTTCCCAAAAGCGAATACCGTTGAAATTAATTAATTAACTATCGGTTTAATTAAATCATCCCAACTCCGCTCAATTTATTCTTTCGAGTGATCAAATAACTTTTCTTAATCACTATAGGATTATAATAGGATAATTACTTTTCTTTCAATGAACAATGGATAAATATTTAACTTTTTATATATATTAATAACTTATTATAAAAATGTTTTGACTTTTGTGTTATCCAGAAGAATAAGTAATGTGTAGCGAAAAATTACGAACTATTCGAGATTCGTGCTCATTATCACTAAGAAGTTGCGTCTCGTCGTTCCTTTGCAAACATAAACAATTCGAGATGAAATAATATACAAACGCAATTGATGCGGAATTTTTAAAAAGGAAATATTTTTCTAGGATTAGCCATAAATCCTCATTCTATATTCAGGTAAGTCACCTCTTTGTCCAAGAAAATACTTACTTAAGGCTTTTTACTTCATGACACTCTTTTGTAAAATTGAAATGGAAAAATGAACGAGAAACGTTCCTTGGCTTTACAGAAAATATAAATTCAAAATCACATTTAATAAAAAGAACGAATAAACGTAATAGAATTTTTTATTCGATAAAAAAAATCATTTCCATTAACAACTTAAATATCAATCCCAGCGATTATAAAGTAATTTTCGGAGTGCATTTATTCAATATCTGCATTCTGTGAAATATTAAAGGCAAAAATCAATGCAACATATTGAAACGTAATGATAATTAAAAACAGTCTGCCATTTTCAATATCCAATCTCGTGTTTGCAATTAGCAAGTGTACCAGTCTGTAATCCGGTATTAATCTTTCGCATGATTAACTACCGATTAGCCGTATGCTAGAAGCGTGCACACATGCAAAATGTAATCATGAGGAATTGAATCGGTAATGTCTAGTTGGGGCTAAGCCAAAGTTGGACATGAGGATTATTCATGTACATGTTTTACAATTTAGTCCGTTAGATAAGGATCTACTTCGCAAAAAAAAAACTTTTCATGGTAGTTTAGCTTTACATATATCTACATGGTTTCGAGCTTTTTGAGGCTGATTTTTCGAGATGGAGTTGAAAAAACTAAAAACCTTAAACTATTTTAAACCTAATCAATCTTCGTGAAGGTCGTACTTTTTTTTTGATCAATTTTTAATCAAAGGTGTCAAAGGAGTCCCCCGAGTGCAATGACACATTTTATTCAACTTTTTAGTTACACTTTGACAATGCAAGTCGTGTTTTTAATAATTATCAAAATTATTTATTTTATTTCATACATTTTAGTGACAAATTAAATAGTTTTGGAATGAGCTCATCAAGGCTTTTCATTTGATAACCATATTAAAATAATTAAAGATTTTTTTTTTGTTCACATAACAAAATGGCTTCATGCAGCCGACATATTTAGGTACTCTTTTTAAATAGCCCAGTGTCACCTTAAGATGATGTAAGGATTCTAACGATACCTCACAATACCAAATCTGTTTAGGCATTTAGAAGTTATGGTGGAATAAAGAAACTCACATACATACAAACATACATGAACCTTGAATAGGATACACTCTTCTTTTTTGGGCAATCGTGTAAAATAGACGAATAGCGCGCTTACTTCCACCACACTCCGACTAAAGAAAACCGACTTCAAAAAACCTGCCTCTCAAAAGCAAGAAATAATATTCAAATACGCATTGTCATCGTTATAATAACGTCTATTGAAGTCGGGTGGGGTATGAACGTACCGTACGTACGTACGGGAAGTACAACTTCCTTTTTTTAATTCTAAAAGCCCCACCCGACTTCAATAGACGTTATTATAACGATGACAATGCGTATTTTAATATTATTTCTTGCTTTTTAGAGGCAGGTTTTTTTAAAGTCGGTTTTTTTGTTTTTTAAACAATTTTTTATTTTTAGTGTAAGTACCTACTGTATTAGGTAGTGTAGGTATATTATTAGGTAGAAAAATTGGCTCAGCCAAACGTGAGATAATCGCGGAGAAACACACATAGGTACATACAGGTCAAACTGAGAACCTTATTTTTTTGAAGTCTGTTAAAAAGACTACACTCAAGGTATCCCTTTTCCAACACAAAAAACTTCATCTAATTCGGTTCATAAATAACAAAGTCGTCAAGGTAGTTAATGCAAAATCATAGTATTTTCAGGATTACTTGAAAACTACTGCACCGATTTTTTTTTTAATAATGGGACCATCTCGCAAGAATACTCAATCGAACAAAAAAATAATCATCAGAATAAAAAAAAAGTATACAATCGAATTGAGAACCTCCTCCTTTTGATGAAGTCGGTTAAAAAACTAACAACACCGCATAACTTCCCAAACTTCCATATAAACCATCTGATGCAGAACTTCAACAAAAATAAATCAAACTTATAAAATTAAAATGTTCCTAAGCGCCAAGTTAGCAATTAAGTTGCAATCAGAGCGGCGCAGCGTGCTCCATGTTAGTTCAAACGGACAAGTTCTATTGTACTAAGTCAGCTCAAAGACTTAACTTAGTTGTACTTTCAATAACTCCACAATTAGTTGCGTTGTTGCATTCACGTATATTCAATTTCCTATGTTTCCTTACTTGGCTTACGCTTCTCTCCATTTGTGGCATTCCGTAAGAGGAGTAAGGACGAGCTTTCAAAGCGAATTCAACAATTAGCAGTTATCTTATTATGTGCTGCATATTAGTCTGAACATGTATAACTTTGTTTACAACTTTAGTGTACAGTCAAGTTCATAAATATGTAGGTAAGCACTTTTGACAGATGTAGACTTTTATCACAGAATATAATATAATAGCTTTTATTACAAAGTTGACTTTTATAACATAAGGTTGATGAGCTGTCAAAGGTGCGTACATAATAATACTATTGAACTCGACTGTAAGTACCTACATATAAGTAATGATTATAAACACATCCAAATGTAGGTATAATTAAGTTTTTATTAAGTTATTTCAAAATACTCCCCTAACATCAGTATCATAGATTAAAATAATATTACTACTCGGTTGTGCGTGCCGCTAACTAAGGTAATTTATATTAAACGCAAAAGCTACGTAAAGTACGTAAACGTTTAATATTTTTCAGTAGATATATACTGACATAATAAGATTTGAAATTTTGATATGTTCACAAGAAACACGTTTTCAAAGAAATGATATCTTTTTTCAAGTTAGTGTACTATTGGTGTTAGTAAATATTAGTAGGTAAATAAGAAATAGTGCAATTAAAAAGCTGAACGGCTAAATTAGTTCAAATCCTCCAAAATGGTTTGAAAATATTCTGGAACGTAAAAGCGTTATTTCATAACAAAATCTTTGCCGGCTATTCGGGCTTAATTAAAACGATTGAAATATTTCGTAACTAAGTGAAAAACGCATTAAAAGTTTATCGGCGGGAAGGCGGCATCCCCGCAATGAAAGCGAAAACAAAGCCACAGAATATAATATTCCAATACAAAAACTTTGAGAGACTTTTCGTTCGAAGGGTACAAAGGTACTAAACTGTTTTACCTAGGATTTTAAACAACGTAATTTTAGGAATTATTCAAGATTTTCTGAATACCTATTACATTTTTTTTTCTTTTGAGGTTTACTCAAGGATAAATTTAACTAGACCTATGTATTTGTCATATTAAACATTATTTTTTTATCATACAATAGCCGTTGTCCGCGTCTATGTCCGTGTAGATAACTAAACATAACAAACAATTATTTCTAAGTTATAAATACTAAATAGGTAAACTGTTTATTCTCTAAAAATGAATTTTCGAATTTCCAAAAAATATAAATAAAAAGAAACATCAGAACAACGATTTCTTTCTTTTAACGAGATTGCATTTCCATTATTACATTCCCAAAAATATCCACCGTGCTCTTGAAGTTTTTTATCATCATAAATTAATTTGCCAAGTTAGATTGCGGTCGGAAAGACATTTTCAATGGTACCAGCTATCTGTCGCTGTGTGTGACAACCTCTCATGTCTTTTTTTACTTTGTTATTTGTTGTTTTTCTATAATAAGGGGAGGTATAATCGTATTAAACACAAATTGTTTCAACGTTTGTCGTTGTATTGTTATAAGAATGAAAAGGGATGGATTTTATCGTGTGCTGGCATACTTTTTGAAGTGTACTTGTCGATCGAAGGGAAATATAATTCCTTTTGCATTATTTCTTATGTATTCTGTATTCTTGTATGTTGTTTTATGGAAGCAAGCAAAAATATTACATTACACTGGGAAATTGGGTATGCTTTTACTATGCCAACTTTTATAAATATTAGGTACAGAGCTAGATTACTATTTTTGTAAGCACCTTTTTATCTAATACTTAAGAGGATAAAACCAGGTCAGGCAAATAATATTGTTAACTAGCTTCTGCCCGCGACTTCGTCCGCGTGGAAATTAGAGAAAATCCTAAGGGAACCTGAACCAACCAGGATCCGTCCAGCCATGTTTACGCGATTAGGCGGGTCCCCATCAAGCGCGCTGCGTCGCGAGGCAAGACCTTTGCCGCGTGTGGCGGGCCTCGTATGAGGCTTCCCGTTCCGTTTCCTTTCCGTTCCCATCCCGTTCCCGTTACGTTCCCTTTCCATTTTCGTACCATTTCCGTTCCGTTCCCGTCCCGCTCCCGTCTAGTTCCCGTCCCTTTCTCGTCCCGTTCCTATTCCGTTCCCTTTCGGTTCCCGTTCCGTTCCCTTTCCGTTCCCGTCTAGTTCCCGTCCCATTCCTGTTCCGTTTCCGTTCCCGTGCCCGTTCCCATTCCGTTCCCGTCCCCTTCCCGTTCTGTTCCCGTTCCGATCCCGTTCCGTTCCCTTTCCGTTCCCGTCCCGTTCCCGTCTATTTCCCGTCCCTTTCCCGTCGTGTTCGCGTCCCGTTCGCGTCCCGTTCGCAACCCATTCGCGTTCCGTTCCCATTCCCGCCCCCGTTCCTGTTTTTCTATTTGATACCTTTGTGAAATTAATTTCGAAATCAAACAGCTAATTAGTTCTTATTTAATTAGCAGTAGGATAATACTAATAGCTCTTGATAATCACACCCTAATTCAAGAACAATACTCAAACGACACTTGCTTATGCGAACTCACTGCGTTGAAATAAAGATCTGTGATTGGTCGTTTGTTTTACGTAAGTATTGTGTGATTGAAAGTTGGTACGCTGTGCGTCCGCAGTCACTGTGAGACCTCATAGTAATGTTTGTGAATATGGGTGTTGGTCTCTTAAAATCAATATAGATGAGTAGATACTTACATTCAATTTAAAACAAATACAATTGAAAAAGAAGAATCAACCTAAGTTTCATCTCTTTTCCTAGAATTATACAAGCTGAAATTTTAATCATTTGGTTACCGCAGTGGTAACTCATGATTCACCAAAATTATAAAAAAAATCTGCTATTCCATACATTAAGGTCGAGTAGGTATAGCGCTTTTGTATGGAACAACCGATTTATTTTTTGCGATATCAGAGTTGGCCCCATAGTAAATGTTGCTTGTAATCATGAGTGGAACCACCCCACTGCGGGAACATGTGTTGAAATTTTAATCATTTGGTTCCCGCAGTGGGGTGGTTCCACTCATGATTACAAGCAACATTTACTATGGGGCCAACTCTGATATCGCAAAAAATAAATCGGTTGTTCCATACAAAAGCGCTATACCTACTCGACCTTAATGTATGGAATAGCGGATTTTTTTTATAATTTTGGTGAATCATGAGTTACCACTGCGGTAACCAAATGATTAAAATTTCAGTGTGTGTAAACCTTTAAAAAGAAACATAAAACATAACGATACTTATTTGAAATATTCAATCCACTTTGCCCGAAAGGCTTTTGAAAAGAAGCTGCCTCTGTTACCGGTCTCGAGTTCGTTATGAACTTTCTCAGTATTTACTTGAACAAAATTGTTAGTTTTTCAGCCACTCGCTGCAGAATTGCGAATGCGGCAATTCAACAAGTAGGTTGAACTTACACACAGTCTAGGCTATGAAAGTAGGTTCAGCACACGACGATTTTAGGAAGTAGCTATTAGGTCCCACTTTCCTACCTTCTTACCTTTATTAAGACTCGTATTCGTTAGTCTTCTTCCTATATATTTAACACCTATTAGTAAGTATTCAATCTGTTAATGCAACCATCCAATTCCGGTTAATTCACTTGACAGTGTTCTTGTAAGGTAGAGATGCAACCGATAAACTAGGGGACAAACTATTTTTAGGGTTCCGTAGCCAAAATGGCAAAAAACGGAACCCTTATAGATTCGTCATGTCTGTCTGTCTGTCTGTCCGTCCGTATGTCACAGCCATTTTATTCCGAAAGTATTAGGATTACACAAATGAAACTTGGTAGGTAGATGTATTCTGTGAACCGCTTTAAGGTTTTTACATAACAATAAAAAAATAAAAGATTAAGGGGGGGCTCCCCATACATGAAACTGAAACTAAAAATATTTTTTTCATCAAACCTATACCTGCGGGGTGTCTATAGATAGGTCTTTAAAAATGACATTGAGGTTTCTAAGACAATTTTTTCTCAAAGTCAACCGTTTGAATGATATATACTGCCAAAGTGGTAAAATGAGTGTCCCCCCCTTTAACTTTTAAAATAAGAGAGTAAAAAATTTAAAAAAAATATATGCTGTAGATCGTAATAAATACTTTCAACAAAAATTGGTTTGAACGAGATATAGTGACAATTTTTAGAGATATATCACATTTTCC
Organism: Agriphila tristella; assembly: GCA_928269145.1. Lineage (NCBI taxonomy): Eukaryota > Metazoa > Arthropoda > Insecta > Lepidoptera > Crambidae > Agriphila > Agriphila tristella. The sequence continues at coordinate 17,996,311 of OV743436.1, read as the reverse complement.
AAAACCGCAAATATAACTTTGTCACTCATACAAACACTATGAAAAACAAAGTTATTTTTGCATACGAAAAATTATAGTGGTATCCAATATGGTATTGTATACGGTAACTACGGAACCCTACTGCGCGTGGTCCGACACGCACTTGGCCTGTTTTTTATAAGAAATCCAAGAAAAATGCGGTAGGACTTATTTTGTTTACAATAGTAAACAAAATAAGTCCTACCGCATTTTTCTTCTGAAAGTATCATACTGCATCAGAGCCATACCTGCAACTACAATTCGAGTGGTTAGACGTAGACATAACTAATTTCAGCTTACCTGAACTCCAAGACAAACGCAGAACAGCGTCGCTCCGGCTTATGACGACATTTAGTTGCCAACTAACATTTGCACAGTGGATCATACCGGCCAACTTCGAATAGACTATGTTAACTAATTTGTATGTGATATGAGTGGTTATTGTACAAAGTTAACAGTTCGGAATCATGACTGACACTTTAACAGGCAGAAATAGGAACTATTACAGCTCTCTTTAAATTTTTATAAAAAAATCTTAAGGCGATGTCTAAACATATTTTATTACATAGACTAAGTGACATCATATAATGTATATAGGGGTAACTATTATATATTCTATGGTAATACCTACCAAGTATTGATCTTCATTATATTTTATGCTTTCAGCATCACAAACAAATGGTTGAATATATTTTATTTAAAAAATAATTAAATAAATTTAAGTTGACTTTTTAAAACAAACTGCTTAAGTTATATGTAGAGTATTAATAGAGGTAGGTAGGACACAGCAACGTGGGTAGGAATGTAGATATTATTTATTTAATATCAATTACAGAAAATATTTTAAAGAAGTATTTCCATGAATATCTTGCCAGGCCTCCCTCATATTAAGGCACTGGAACGTCAACACACATAGTATCGGTCCTTATACCGGTTCCTATCAACGTCTGTATCCAATTAATTGCTAGGGCATTCTCCGCGCAGCTTCCTCCTCCGGCATGTCAATGAAAGCAATTACTATCGCCGTACACGCACCATATAGGATAGGCCACCCAGGCGCCTATTAGCCTACAACGCCAATAAGTGAATCTGTCATTTAATGGCCACGCGATGCGTCTCTATTTAGCCGTTAGATGACGCTTTTGTTCCCCACGCTCCTGCATAAATGATGGATTACGCACCAATCGTCCGACGGCACGAAGAAAACATCCACTCGATCAACACAAAAACACGAGTAAGCATCCCCCCATCCTACCTATAACCATACGCTTAAGGTCCAAGATGCTTTGCATGATCTCCAACAATTCTTTTACAAAGATGTAAACGCCAATCGATGTGTCAGTTGGCTGATGGGGAAACTTTTCATTTTGCCGATGTATCGGCCGATGTTGCCAGAGGAAAAACAATTTTCTTGCTATTTGAAAGCTCATTTTTAACGTTATTGACTGGGAACTTTTTAGAGTTGAGGTAGCGCGAATATTGGGCGAATGTTTACCAACTGATATCGGGTGATCGATGGAGTGCTCCGACTCCGATGCAGAGGTTACAATTATTGTTTGGAAACACGATAAATTTCACGCAACATCGGAATGTAATCAAAAAAACGGCAAATACGTAGTTAATTAAATATGGGACGGTTCCCTTCAAAATATATATCTTTTCCTCATACCACAATAGATGTCGAAAATATTTCATAAGTTCTGATATATTATTTACTAAGCCTTATTTTGCTGGAAAATAACAATTTTCTTGAAAGGAAGCCTGACTGGAAACATAATCTATCAAAGTATCGAATATCAAGCCTATTGTTATTAAAAAGCATATTGTGAGTAACAATACAATACTTACTTATTCATAAAAGGTACATTGTATTTAACAGGTTGGTGTATTTTGAATTCCTTTTCTGTAGTATATGGAGGAAATTATTCTTTTATATTAAACAATCGCTAATCTAAGTCATAGCTTTGTTGGAAAATAAATAATTACGAATTTTTATTAAAAGTAATCAAATCATTATGTTTATCTAAAGTATTAATTACTTTCATTACGTAGCCTGGGATATGGATTGCTTCCATTACGAAAAATAATAGGAAAAGTCGTAACAATATTTAAAAAAAAACGTGATTAATTACTTATATGATTGACTTATTGGTTCGTTTTCAATGGCCGCACATTTCAACTAATTGGATAGCAGAAACTGTTCTGCTTTTGTTTCCAATGTTCAATGTAACGAGCGATGCTTTTTACGAGTATGTTGTCCATACGTCGAGAGAAAAATTCGATGAACGTTTCGTGGTACCATTAATAATATTTATTTATTCTGTTCCACAGACAAACACGGGAACCAATGGCCGTGTACGTGGAAAGGCGCGAGTGGTAAGTGGAACGCGATTAAAGAAATTGTTCAATTTAAAACATTATTATGCGATAAACTGCGATTAAAACAAAATTTAAGGCCTTAAAACATGTTCAATTATTTAAATCTATTTTTCATCAAATCAATCATTGGTGATCACTCGTCTCCTACGTCACGAATAACTTGTCTTTTAAATCATGGTTATATGAAATGGTTTTTTTAACAGACAACAGAAAAAACTATCTTTATATCCCATGCTGGACCAAGTTTTAGCCGGCTAAAACTGGCTAAAACTAGGTTTAGCCACACTTCGGGTATTAGCCGTAACATATACATATAATATTAATCTATGCCTTTCACCGACACTGTATAGTATAACCCAAGAATCTTAGTATAACCGGAATCTCAAACGAGTTCGAGTACGTGACGCAGTGTCACGGTAAAGAAATCTAGATATCTTAACCATGGCAGTGTCGTCGCGTCGGTCGGCGCAAGCTGTCTGTGTGTGTGCGTTGCTCGAGCACGCGTGGTACAGTTAGTGGCACGAATCATGAATATTTTTCGACGGAGTGGGGATAAGTTCGCGCATGTGCTCTTGTGAGCGACCAATAGCGCGTGCCCCTCTCCCGCCGCCCGCGCCCCTCACCGCAACGCATACCCAAAATACGCGTTCCGCGCAATCCCCACCCGATTTCATGATTCGTGCCACTGACTGTACTAAGCAGCATCTCTATTTTATGCATACGCTAACCGCTCGTATTCTAGACCGCACTCTAGGCTTGGGGCTGTTTTAACTGAAGGGTCAGTTTTCCATTTCTCTTTATAAGCTAGGTATATCCCATACGTTTCATGCATTTCAGTAATACATGTGTATTGGTACACAAGTGAAGTTTTCACAACGAGTAGTGCAATAAAGGTACTTCTGATTCTGAATGGAACAAAAATAAAGGCCTGATGGTTTTTTAGGTTTGATTGTTTGTATGTGTTTTTTTTTAATGTTATTGCATGGCAAGCTTTGATGTAAATGTCCTCGCGTACGTTGTCTTTATGACTCCTGTTAACTACCTACTTAATATTAACGCGTAAGCGCAACTTTAATTTTTGCAAATTTAAATCCATTTAAAATTAGATTATTTTAATTGATAACGATTTTATTACACGACTGCTCAAAACAGGAACACTCTTGTTTTTGATTGTGTTTAGGGTATGTATGTATGAATCTGAGTTTCTTTATTCCACCATAACTTCTAATGCCTCTGAACACATTTAGATGTGTGGGGTATCACAGAATCTTTACATTATTTCGAATGACAGTAGCTGATATTGATGTTTTTTTTTAATCGATTAATGTTTTTTTTTAAGCTTAGTATGGTAGTTGCATTACCATTTATTTACAATTACCATTTCGATTTTTTTAATTACTTGTTTTTATTTCATACATTTTGGTGAGAAATTATTGAGTTTTTAATAAAGAAAAATATTTTCTAGTATTATATTATTGAATATGTCGTTATCTTGTAATTTCAAAAGATTTGAACGTACCGAATATAAAATTAACTTAACAAGCAACAGATCAAAGAGGCCTTTTAAACCTTTTCTGTATTTTGAAAGGGACCTAGACCATTCAGAATTATGAAGCAAGTCCAGGCCAAGCATAACAACCACAATGCTCTAACTTTTCCCAGCCCATTCGCAAAACCGAATTTGAGATCGGACGTGAAAAAAAAACCATTTCCCAATGAAACAATGAACGACAATACGTTGTAATAACTTTACTCACAGAGCTGGGACTAAAACACCTGAATACACAGAAAACTACGAAGCAACGTTGCCTTTATCACCCCTTTTCAATAGTAGAGCTCGACAACGCTTTGCGTTCCGTCTCTGCCAACAGTAATATGTTCATTTATTCGGTTTCAGAGAATTAGACTAGGTGCTGATTAGAATGAATGAATGAAAAAAAATATTTAAAATGAATTACTAGTACTTTAAAATAGTCCAGTTTTTTTCCATGCCATATTCGAGACGTCTTTTTGCTGACAAGAAGAAGCCAAGCTGCGTGAAGCTCACGAAAATTTGTACATTGCGCTGAATATTGTTTCCTAAATAATTGTGATGGAATTCATTGAGTAAATTCTTGTTCGCAAACCAATAACTGATTTCGGAGGTAATTAAGTGATTTATCATATAAGTAGGTATTAACAAAAAATTAACATAATTATATAAAGGTACAGAATATTTTATTCATAGGTACTTATTTATTCGATTCCATCTTATTAAATTTTAGGTACTTCACCACCCAAGTAATATACTTTATTATAAAATATTTATTATAAATTTTTTTTAAAATATCTACGTTTCAAAATATACACATCCGCAGCTCGCAGCCGATCAGCTGATTTATTTTCGTTACGTTACGTGTAGTTAGAAAAACATTAAAACAACATTAATTTTTAACAAAACTCGTTGTAATAAGTTTATTTCATTAAAAAAGTGGTATGTAAATATTTAAAAAAAAATGAAAAACCTGCCTATTGCGAAAACGTTTCCCTTACACCATATACAGGCCAGTTTCATACAATTATGCAATTAACCACGGTTATATTATAATGACACAAAAATACATCGCGCTTTTTATGTCACACAGCAAATAAACTGACTACAGTAAAACAATTTTAGTTCCACGAAAACGTATCTCGTTTAAATGTAGGTGCATTACCCATCCAGAGGAGCGTATATACGAAAATGTGTTCTATTCCCGTAATTTAATGTCGGAATTAAATAATTATGAGCAAGTGTCGAAGGGCATGCGGGTCGCAAACAAAGGCAATAGAGCGAGCCCCTGCGGTCTCAACCGCGGCCGCTCGTGTTTACTGGCCGCTTTTTCCTTTAAATCATAAAAAAATAACGCTAAACAATGCAACCTTTTTACATTACTCTTGTATTCATCCTCTTTGTTACGTGGAAATTCTAAAGATATTTAACCTCTTTACTGAATAATGGTGATAACCACAGAGCAAAATAAGGCGCGCTTTTTTATATAACATTAATTAATTACAATAATTGAAGTATTTGAATGAATATAGTCTGTTAAATTATTATTAATCAAACACGCATGACATTTCATTCTACGTGAATGGGGAGGAAAAGCGCAATTTTATCCCGATAGGTGGCGTCTGGTCTTTGGTACCCGGCCGCCTCAAAGAAAGTGTCAAAACATATGGGAATCTCTTGGAGTATTGCACTTTTTAATTTTATACTGAGAAAATGCCGCATTGTTATGCATGTAACTTGTAAAATATTGGAGTTCTTCGATTTTCCAGTACCAAAAAAAATATTGGGCAAAAAAATATCAAAAAAAAGATGCTTTTCCCTCAATTTTCTTCTTTGCTGAGCCTGAGAAACATTATAAATCAAAAGGAATGTTTCATGAATTTGATGAAGCTTCGCCAAAATAAAACAATATTTGAATTATAACAGCTTTGTTCTTTAATATTTCAACCTCAGCCGTTTCCAACATATTTATAACTTGGATGAATTTGATAGGTATATCAAATATGGAATAAGCCCAATATTGGGGCCAAACAGAGAATTAATAGAATTTATATGCCAGAGTCATTCAAGAAACTTAGAATAATAAAATAAATATGATAAAACGGTTCGTGTAATTTTGGATGGTACAGAAATTCCAGTACAGAAACCTGAAATTACTATTGCACAGAAGGCATCATGAGGCAACTATATACACGGAATTCACACTCAGTTGCTTTGTTAAAATTTAAATCATATGCTTCTAATCTGAAATAAAAAGATTACTGGTAAATCTTACACGAAATTTAAAGAAATGTAGTGCTTGTTAGCAATTTTTTGTAAGTTGCTATGAACTTTTTTGCCTGTTATTTTGGCTTTTCTTTTCCGTAATTCTTTTATCTGAGCTAAAGTTAGCATAGAATACATTGTTTGTCCGCAAAACCGAAAAAAATATAATGTAAGAAAGTAAAATCACGTAATACACAGTCAAGACAATATAAGCTCAAATTGACAATGGGTCCAAAGACTGAAGCGCCATCTGTAATTCACTTTGCCTTCGCCTCCCCATTCCGGAATAAACGAAATTTATAAATTCATAATTATGTCAAAAAGAATACTTATATATTATGAATGGCCCGATTCGTAGTGTAGATTTAACTCGTTATTTGCGGAGGATTATATCGATATTTAATTTTTTAAGCTGATGATGCTGTTCCAAATATGAACATGGCGAGTGATGAAATATTTATTAATCCGAATGTAGCTTAATGTACCAACGAGGGTTAAACGTGTACATACGTATTTTAAACCCGTGATTACCAAAAGCGTAATTAATTTTAAACGAATCCTATATTTTAGTATCAAAACACTTTCTTATTTTAAGCTGCACTATTAATTATTTATATACATTACATATACCTACAAAAAGTTAGAAATACAAAAGCTTTTTGAAAAAGAAAAACCTTTTTTAAAAACCTTAAAAAACAGCAGAGGGGTGTTATAAGTTTGAAGCCTATAATATCGTCTGTCTGAACCAATCATCGTAGTCCCTAAATGGATCAAGTGATTTCAATGCGTTTTACCATTGTAAGTAGTAAGTAAGTAAATTATTTATTTGCAAAAATATGGTTACAAAATGTTCTTAAATTATGTCCAGTTCAACATATTCAATCGATAAACAGTCGATGTGCAAATATTTTAAAATCATGTTATAGTCTAATCCCTACATAATTGAAATCAAAATTAAAAATCAAATCCTATGTCAACTTAATTTTAAATAAATATATACAGCGTGAAATTTTAATCATTTGGTTCCCGCCGTGGGGTGGTTCCACTCATGATTACAAGCAACTTTTACTATGGGGCCAACTCTCCTGTTCGCAAAAAAAAATCAGCTGTTCCATACAAAAGTGCAGTACCTACTCGACCTTAATGTATGGAACAGCTGATTTTTTTTTGCGAGCAGGAGAGTTGGCCCCATAGTAAAAGTTGCTTGTGATCATGAGTGGAACCACCCCACGGCGGGTACCAAATGATTATAATTTCAGCGTGTATATATATTGTTTACATGTCAAATTTATTATTATTTATCAAAATCCATGTATTCTCTTACACTATAAAATCATTTTTCCTTCAGCCATTTCGTCAGGTCTCTTTTAAACATATTCCCATTCAATATTTTAATATTGTCAGGTAGCCTATTAAAGATTTGTATGCACATATTTACAACATTTCTTTTATAAATATCTTTCCGACACCGTGGCTGATATAAATTATGGGCATAGTTAGCCCTGAAAATTGAAAATGGTTATCAGATGCAAATCGCCTGAGACGTATTTTTGACCATATTTCCGAGGATTTTGAGAAGATCGAGATGAAAATAGTACCAAATGTTGAGGAATTTATCGAGACACGTGTGAACGTGTGAATTTTGAAAATCTGCTGGTAACAATTTTTGAAATTTTGAAAAATTCCAAAAATTCCGGGTTTTTTGGGGGGTGTTTGTTTACTAAATTGTAAATATTTCGGAAAAAAGACTGACTTAAGAAAAAATGAAAAAATAGGTCCTAGGGTATTAGTTTAGCTACCAAATGGCGAAATAATTTTGAAAATCGGTAAATAATTGTGACCTGTAGGTGGTCCCTCTAGATTTGGAATTCTAGAAAAACGGGTGTTTCCCTACATAAAAAGTTATGTAGCTTCTATGATTATTGACCGATCGTCATGGTAATAGTGTTAAAAGATGCAGAAGCAGACGAGAAGTGCATTTGTTGGGATTTAGAAAATCGGTTAATAATATTTCGGCTGCGTCGAGGCAGTCAGCGGGCGATTTTGTGACACGAGGCGGAGCCGAGTGTCACAATCGTAAAAATAAATAGGTACTACCTAGGTAACTTTAAAAATATAATAGGGCTTTGCATTTGATTTGATTTTTCGTAAATTTTTGTGTTCATTTTCAATGCTCCGATTCTTGCGGGGACTGTAAAATCTGTGATTTTTTTTAATGAAAGCTAAATTATTAATGCTACAAAATCTAAGCATTCAAAAAGTGAATCTTTATACGATTAAAAAAATGTTTGCCACATCAAAAGCTATTTTTCTTAGATATTTTCAGGCATTTTCGTTAACACGATAAATAGCCCGCGTTATCTGGTCAGCGATCCTTCAAATATCCCAAAACGAATTAACATTAACTCACTAACATAACAAAGGATTATTCACTCAGGCTTTGTTACTCTAATTCTTTATTCCACCTTGCCTTTTGGAGCCCATACAATTTACTTTGCACAAAGGACCCTTACATGTTTGTGAATAGTTAGTAAGGCACTGTTTTATTAAGTACTGCCAGATTCACGTAATTTGTATGTTGCTTCTTTTGCGAAAGCGTTTTCTTGTGTTCTTATGTTTTATTTATTAAGAGCCTTTTTATTTGCGTCACATAATATTTGACGACCAATCATATTTTGTTTTTAGAATGAGAAATTAAAACAAAGCATTTGTAGTCACTCCCTCGATGACCATCATCAAATCACAGCTAGGTCAATTCTTGGCGGACAACCAAGGCTTCAAAGTTACCTCGTTTGTATACTTATGTATAATACAGTAATGTATATAAACTTACATATACAATGTGTTACAAAAAAGCCCCTAAAATCCGATTATGATAGATAGGGTACCTACAATCTCTGAAAACATGATATACTGCATAGTGGCAACCATAGACCTAAATTATGTTTTACTTTTGCCCATTGATGAGATTGACTACCGAAAATAATAGCATATTTTCATCTAGGGTTGTAACTTTGCGGCTTTCCACACAAATAAAAATCAAAATTTTACGGGTTATTTAGAAACACCTTGTACAATACTCGCGATTAAATATCTTGCCATAACTATTTGTGTGATGTAGAAAAATATAGTGAAGAAAAATAATATTAAACACAAAATAATAATTGGTTGAACTTTCGACTTGAAAACGACTTTGATCCATTTTGTGATGCTATCTTTTACTATTATATAAATATAATGCTTAATAAACAAACGCTTGTTCTCGTCGTCCTTTAAGACAAATTTAAATTAAGCTTTCCAATGCCTGAAATTCGACGGCATTGTACCTCCAAAACAGCTAAGATCCCGAGGCACCCCATTGAGCAGATTTAATTAACAAGATATGAGTATCTTTTAAACCAACTCTACCCACTTTTTGGTACATAGCAGATTAAAATTCAATGAGCCGGCAAGATTTTAATAAACGCGACTACGATATTATTACGTAAATTAATTTTTAAATTAGTTAACATATTGCTGGTGATAAATAATCGTCAAGCACAATGTGATCGGTGAGATTTCATTTTTGAAGTTGGTAATTTGATTAAATTTCTGTTCTGAAATCGTTTTCATCGTTCATTTTGTTCGGGGCATTGTTTCCGATGGCATTTCACGTGAATTATGAACTGTATGTTTTTGTACGCGCCCTGAGGGTATGCACTGTAGCGAATTGAAAACCGGTAATCGAATGCGAGGAATGGGTTGTGTCAATATTTTAAACATCTGAATGTAATAATTCAATATTGTGCCTACATGATAGGAGCATACCCCGGGCACTCCATACAAGCGCCACGTTTCAACTACCTATCTATTACACAGACGCAACAAAGTGACGTTTTTGCACACGCGCAACCGTGTGCGAGAGGTCTAGGGCTATTTGAATGAGCACACGATTCGGCACACGAACTCGCGCGGTGGGGTGAGGTAATTGATTGTGGGGCGGGGCGGAGAGTTTCCTTTCTGTACGGTAGTACTTGGTCTATTCGGTGATAGCTCATAAATTGGTATAATTTTAATCATAATTAAACAAAAATCTACCTTTTCAGCACGAACAGACACGTAAAAGCAGCACACTAGTTTTTTGCTACATTTTATTTTTATTTTGAATAGTTAAATAATAATTATTCAGAAACAAAGACCACATTATGAAATTATTGTTACACAAAAGTTTCACGTAACATACAATATTATACACGAACTCAGATAATTAGGGAAGAGCAGGCATCGCATTACAGTACCTACCTAACGTCAAATCACTGCTATTTACTAATTTAAAATAATGATAATTTACATACATATTTCATTTCAAGGAATACATTCTTCCTTAAAGCCAAAGTATATGCACCAATGTAAAAATATAATATTAAGAACAAACATTATTTAAGATCAAATAAGTACACCCAAGTTTTATTCTTGACATCTCAGAAAAAACATATAAGTACCGTACCTACTTCCATGTAGATTTTCACAATTATCTTACTAATTGGTGAATAATAAATTAGAACTTAACTAAACAACTTCACGTACCCAAGCATGGGAAATCCATTTGTCAAGTAATTAATTCAGAATATCAATAAGATATTCTCATTCAGCATATTATTATTTGCTTTCTTTCTTATTGTTATAAAAAATCATACAAATGCGAAAAACTTGATTATTTACTAAATTAGTTGAGTTTATGTTCTAGTTAATCGTTTCAAAAAAAAAGCTTAATTTCTATGTTTTTTTTTCTTTAAGTGAATAATCTAAAAAAGCCTGACATTTTCTAAGTCCGGCCAAAGTCCTGATAGAGACCCTCCAAAAAAGCCTGACATTTTCTAAGTCCGGCCAAAGTCCTGATAGAGACCCAAAAAGCCTGACATGTCAGGTAACCATTATTCAAATCCTGACATCTAGTAACCATTATTGCGTCTGACTATCGTGATCTTTTTTTGTAATAGGCCCTCAGTTCACTAGGAACAGTTACTAAGTGCAGTTGCTTGGATTTTATGGGTCGATTTTTCAGACGACTTAAGTCTACTGGGGCTTTTTATCGACAATCGCTTGTAAATCGAATCGCCACGTCATTGAAATTAGGTTTGCGATTCGATTTTACAAGCGATTGTGAATAAAAAGCTCTATTCGACTAAAGTCACCTGAAAAACGGCCAGTTTAAATACCCCATTAGCAATAAACTCTTCGTATTGTGGCCTTAGCGTTAAGGCTGTAGACGCGCATCACGTTCCATTTTTAAATTTTCAATACAAATGACCAAAACAACTCTGCGCGAGCCGTAATGAGGGCGAACTTTGAAAATTATTAAATAGATATAAGCATATATAGGTACAAAACACCCAATACAATAGACAAATACCTCATTACTCCTAAGAAAAATAAAAAATGACTTTAGAATCTGTAAATACCAGTAAAAAAACATGTTAAAGTGTACCGATTTGAGCATTTTTAAAATTTTATTTCTCTGTGATTAAATTTTTTTTTTTAATTGTATCTCTATAGGGCACTTCTTGACAATACAAACAATAAGTAAAAAAATAAATATTAGTCGTACTCTTATTTGTTAACAGCTGAAACGTTTTGTGAAAAATACCTCTGACAAGCAAATTTGAAATTCCACTTAAACAGACTGTTTACTTAATAAATTATCAGGTATTTAAAATACCTGATAATTTATTAAGTTTTTCTCTCTATGCGGCACTAATTTAAGAATTTTGCTTTCTAAAACTAAAGTTTACATCAATAGTAAATTTCATTGAAAAAACGCTAATTTCTTTGAAATGCAGCCTTAAATAAAATGTCAACCCGCGAAGGTAGTAAGATGAGGGAGGTCACAACTTTGTTTGTTAGGCAACATCTCCCCGTCATCTGACGGTGTAGTTCGACAAAATTAAAAAAAAAAACCAAGACAGCTGGTGGCTTAATTAGAATTTTTCGAATTATACAACGCTGAGCGACGTTTACGCGTCGCTCGTGAAATTTAGGGGTCCTCCCTTAGTTTGGAACTTTATCGTTATTATTATTTCAAAACACTTGCTCGTAAAATGAGCCTTAATACATCGCTTTTAATATACTATTAAACGTAAAGTTAGTCCTGGTTTAAAACTGATACTGTAACTTTGATGAAAGTAAGACTTGGAAGCTATAAGTTTTGATAAAATTGGATATAGTGTGATATAATTAAAAAAAACAATAAGTGCTAAATGTAAAGAAGTTAGCAAATTCAAAAAGAACAACAATAAAAAGTACATTTATTTATATTTTAACTTATTTGACAACATAATACCAATGTGTTAATGTTAACAACAGTAGATACCTAATACTAGGTACCTATTAGGGATTTTGGTTTAATCAAGAAAATTGAACTGAAGGCGACAATAATTATTTTTATTTCCAAATTTATACGACAAAATGAAAACAAATTAAATAAAAAAAGCAATAAGTGCTAAATATAAAGAAGTCAGCAAATTCAAAAAGAAAAACAATAAAAAGTACATTTATTTAAATTTTAACTTATTTGACAACATAATACCAATGTGTCAATGTTAACAACAGTAGATACCTAATACTACCTATTAGGGATTTTGGTTTAATCAAGAAAATTGAACTGAAGGCGACAATAATTCTTTTTATTTCCAAATTTATACGACAAAAAAGAAAACAAATTAAATAAATCAATGTTCATCTAATTTATTAATTATTATCCATTATTAATAAAATTATAGTTGTCGGTTGACTACGGAACCTTTATATTTAAGGACTTTGTATACCTAAAGCATTGTTAACAAAACGACATAAAATTGTAAGGACCATGCTACACAGTAACGGTGGAGCTGAGAGATTTTTAACGTTCAATATTTTTGAGCTACGACGCATCTTATTACATTCTTGGCCCAATGGATGGATGTAATTTAAAATGTTTATCGTGCATACTAAATAAAATAAAAAATCTTATATTACACACACCTGTAACGAATACTTCATAATCGTTTTAATTTATGTTTGGTTGTTGAATTTTTTTAACTTATCGGAGTTATAACTTAACTTTCTTTGTTTGCATTTTTAACCGAATTCACAAAAAGGAGGAGGTTCTCAATTCGATTGTATGTTTTTTTTTTATCGTTGTTCGCGCATATCTTCGTCATTTATGAACCGATTTTGATGATTTTTCTTTTGTTCGATTGAGTTTTCTTGCGAAATGGTCCCATTTTTTTTTTTTCAAATCGGTTCGGTAGTTTTCGAGAAATCCTGAAAATACTATGATTTTCATCAACTCACATGACGACTCTGCTATTTATGAACCGAATTAGATGTTTCTTTTTGTTGGGAAAGTGGTACTTTTAGTGTAGTCTTCTTAATCGACTTCAAAAAAAGGTTCTCTCTCAGTTTGACCTGTATGAATGTATGTTTCTCCGCGAATATCTCACGTTTGGCTGAGCCGATTTTTCTACCCAATAATATACCTATAATATACCTAATATAGAAGGTACTAACACTAAAAATAATAAAATAAAAAATTGTTTTAAAAAACAAAAAACCGACTTCAAAAACCTGCCTCTAAAAAGCAAGAAATAATATTCAAATCATTAGATACGCATTATCATTGTTATAACAACACGTCTATTGAAGTCGGGTGGGGCTTTTAGAATAAAAAAAGGAAGTTGTAGGTACTCCAGCCCCACCCGACTTCAATAGACGTGTTGTTATAACAATGATAATGCGTATCTAATGATTTGAATATTATTTCTTGCTTTTTAGAGGCAGGTTTTTGAAGTCTGTTTTTTGTTTTTTAAAACAATTTTCTTATGCCAGGAAGGAGTAATTGATGAGCGTAGTACCTTCATATCAATTCTCACATATGTTAGAGGTTTTAACTACGTTATGCATTCAAGATTCAACTAATTGTCACAAATTTCATTTACTGGTAACACAGCGACCTACAAAAAGTTTCCAAGTGTGGTAAAAAGTTAGTATATCGCGCGAGTCAACAGGTGTCGCTGGCGTCGCGCCAGAGACAGCGACTAAACGACTCCACTCATGGACCGTTCCGTTTAGCATATTATTGGGCGGATCGAACATCTATGAATACGAATCGAGACATTCATTGCTTGTAATGGATCGTGTTAGCTTTTGATAGTGTTTTTTTTTCTTTAAACGGATTTGGCACCGTCATCGTTTTGCTAACAGTGGTTTGTATTGGAACATTTTGAACTAAGAACATAAAAAGTTTAAAAAATAGTATTAAAGATGGACTTAAACTTAACAATCAGTGTGTGTCAAAATATACTATGAATTATTTTTGAGAAGATTTATTGAACATCAGGGAAAAATATCTGGGCGAACCGAGCTTCGCTCGGTTATTATTTATTGTAATATGGTGGTGTTTAAGTGATAACAAAAGTGCTTTAGCTACTTACTTTGGGATCAGAGCAATGTACGAGTATGTGATGTTTTTCGATATTCGTAATCTCAACCTTACAGGACTTTTCACAGAGTAACGCCATCTATTGTCAATTTCTCTTATTACATAACTCGTAAGATGTACTTAATTACATAATAATTCCGCGAGGCGTAGTAGTTAGTTTTGATGCCATCATCCGAGAGATGGCGTCTCCGAAAAACTGTGTTTAAAGTTTGAATCGGTTTTTTTTTTGTTTTGCACTATTCTTCGAGCATCGCGGCCCGTCTTACTCTAAGGCACTATTGCTTCACAAGTCTCAATAAAATAAAATCTCGAAAGCAACATTAACTACATTTTTTAAACTTGTCTAAAAACAATAATACTTGAACAAACATATAAAAAAAATTAAGTCACCGAGCGGGATTCGAACTCAGACACTTATTTCTTGTGGTCCACGTCCTAACCCGCTGAACCAAATGGACATTGGCCGGCCGCGGACGAAATTAGCGACCATATTCTGCGTCGAAAGAAAAACGCATGAAAATGCGAAAATGCGCGTTTTCCCAAACATAAAACTAATCTAGATCGATTGTTTACCCCCGAAAACCCCCATATAACAAATTTCAACGAAATCGTTAGAGCCGTTTCCGAGATCACCGAAATAATTATATATATATATACAAGAATTGCTCGTTTAAAGATATAAGATAACATTCTTCTTATAGTTGTAAAAAATAATATCATAATTTGAAGTCAATTAAGAGGAAATAAATTTAATATATGTACTGAAATACATACTTTGTAACAATGTTGTGTTTCATTACATTACACAAAACGATACTTGGAATACCCAATATCTGCTACACTGGTCAAATTGCGGACAGAAACTTGTAATAAAAATAAAAGACACAATAGTCCACCAAAACCTTTTCGTTCATCATCTCAAAATGTAGAAGAGTTAATCCCATATATTATGGAAATCAGAAACAATGACGCAGAAACGTCCCCATATTAACCACAGAATAGAAACAGACTGCATTCCTCTAAAATGTCGAAATTATGCAGGGCTCTCATAAAATAATAGTCGTCCGAGCTAAATCGGCTGTTGAATTATTCAGTCGGTGCACTGTTTCTTAATAAAGGTGAAAAATGCTCAGCCACTTTCGAGGGAAATGCAACTTGCACTGATATAACCTTGGATCGTACCTTTTATGGTTTTTTTTTTGGAACAAACTTAGGTAAATACGGGAAAGACGCTACAATGGCACAATGAATGAAACTACAAAACATCAGAGCGATATGGTCCATTGATTGAAGACACGGTGTGTTTGATAACTATGATTCGTCTTTGTACTTTCTTTGTTATTTTGAAATGGAATAATGACTTCTAATCCTTACTTAAAAACCTTACTTAAAATAAAGGGATTAAACGCGTACAACAAATGATAGGTATTTTCACACCTACCTATTTTCCTGATGTTTCGACCGAGTTGCATTGGCCGTGGTCACGGGCTGACATAATAACATAAAAAATGGTTTGATCTTAAAAATAATGTTCTCTTGAAAATTATAGTTTTTATACGTTGGCATGTTTTGTCAAGTACAATCTATTATGGTTGTTAATTTTTCCAATAATGTACTTCGTAAACCAAAATGGGAGTAACAAGGAAATAACTCTAGCAGAGTTTATGACGTGTGCCGTTGCGCAGATAGCGACACAACTGCAGCGAAACCGATAAATTTTCATGGTTATTATGGTGCACTCATGCTGCGCTTTACGATCTGTTTTACAGAAGGAATGTCAATTTGGCTTCCAGTCACCGATCTCACCTTCATGTACTTGAGCTGTAAGTTGGTAAGAATAATGACAAAAAATCTAAAAGACATCAGCCTACGTAATAAAAAAATAATTAGATCAACTAACTGGAGATATTTAGGCATAAAAGTCATATTCAGCGAACATAACAAATCACTCAAAGTGGTAACTTTTGTGATACCCAAGATTTGAGCAATCTCAGTATGTATCCACATTCGAATAGTATCTAAAATTCACCACTCCGTGTGTAGCAATAAATTTCTCGTGAGTCGCAAGGACAAAATCTCGTTACTTACAAGCGCCCTAAAGCATCTGCCTCCATAAATCAAGCAAGCTCTTCCGAAACGTTTTTCTTGTCGAGTGCATGCAACAGATAGGCCGACAACAGGTAGGCTGGCGAACGGCCAACGGCTCACATCTGCAGGTCTTTTGGAACTTAGGGGGTGAGTTTCGTTCAGTCTATTGTTGGAGTTCTGGCTGCTCTGTTTTTAGTTGTTTGTTGTAAAAGGTTGATAGGGATTTGGCAACTTGAGTTCATGATAAAAGATTCTATCAAAATTGATTGGGTGTACGAGATACCTATATACATTTGTATTTCAGTAGAGCTCTTCCAAAAAAAGTTTTTTCTTGTCAAATGCGTGTAACATATAATATAGGTTTAAACAACAGGTAGGCACTTAGTATTTCGAGGGGTGAACTTTGTCCAATCCATTGTTGAAATTATGGCTGGATGGCTTTCAGCTATTTGAACTAAAAGTTTGAAAGACATTCTGATAGTCTGTGATCCTGATAAATGTTTATTCATTTATTTTAGTAGAGCTTCTCCAGAAAATAAATATTTCTAGCTTCCCCAGAAACGACAGCGTCTAAATATTTAATTTCATCAATAACTATCACAATATGATTTGAAATAAAACCCGATTAGGTACTTACTTATTTTTATAATTAAGCAAGCCTATATGGGATAAAATATAATTTGAATATAAAGACAAAAAAATCAAATTAAAAATACCATAGAAGCAAGGCATTTACTATCACTACTCGTATGAACTGAACAACAGGTTGGCGTTCGGCCAGGCGCCTCCATGTGTCTTGCTACGAGACTACGAGCCTCAAACGCTACGGTTATGCTACGTGGCACTTTTAGACTTACTACGAAAGGCTCTGAGGTTAAATAACAGCGACAAAGTTTTTAAGTTTGCTTTGAAAAGACAAATACGAGTTCTATACGGGGAAGATTTATTTTTTGAGATTTCTTAACGGCTTTTGTCTTATCGAAAAAGCCTAATCGAAAAAAAAATTGAAGTCAGTTTTTTTACTATGATGATTGACTGATGGCTTATAAAGCTTTTTTTAATGTGAATATCTGAGTGCTATATTTGCAACAAATCAGTATAACAGTGGGGCATTGGCGACCTTGTTTAAATAAATCGAGATTTTTCCAAAACATCTCTTTTCTAGTATTTACTAAACAAAATATTGATTCAATCAGGATTGTACAACTCAACACGAAAGTGACGTGTCGGTTGACTGGAGGCCAAATTGACATTCCTTCTGTAAAACAGATCGTAAAGCGTAGCATGAGTGCACCATAATAACCATGAAAATTTATCGGTTTCGCTGCAGTTGTGCCGCTATCTGCGCAACGGCACACGTCATAAACTCTGCTCTTCCTCGTTAACTCAACATCAGTTAATAAAATAAAGTTATTGGAAAATAAATAATAACTACAGGTAATTTACTTCAAAAACAAAACCGGTTACCGTAAACAACTTGTAGTAAATATTTACGATTAAAACGGATAGTTATCCAATAAAATGTATTTGTATGCTCAGCTTGTATAAAATAGTTGATAACAATTTTTTTTATTTAACTTTAATATTATACTGGGCTTAGATGGTTGCGACTTTGCAAATTCGAAGGGCGCCATTTACGAGCACATCCAAACCAAATATATGGTTATTTCCATAGACTTAGAATTTTTTAAATATTAATTATATGGTTATTTCATTATACAAGGTTCGTTTGTAACCACTCTCCAAATTTTAAGGATGTGTTCAGTCCATGAAACTGAACAACTTTCTCTAAGAAACATAGGGTCAAATATGTAAAAAAGAAATTGTCTTTTCATACAAATCAAAGAGATCACGTGATCAGACTTGGCATGGGATGACCAAAATTTTTTGGCATATTTCGATTCGACACATGTTTCATGGAGAAAGTTGTTCAGTTTCATGGAATGAACACATCCTTAAAATTTGGAGAGTGGTTACAAATGCACCTTGTATAAAATCTGTCTAAAAGTAACTTAATTTTTTGTAAGTGTTGTGAAGAAACTTTGCAAAGAAATATCTAATTTTACAAAAACCTTTTGTTTCTCAAACTGATTGATTAATAAATAGGTTTTGTGTGTAATTAATACCAGCTAAAACTAAACGGTAGTTAAGAGGTTTAACTAATACTACCAAACAAACAAGTTTGACTTATAACTCAACGTTTACTAAAATACGACCTTTACAGTCGATATCTCAGACCAATTCTGTGCTAAGGCCAGCCACACGCGACGAATTGCGACTCATTACAGGCACGGGGCGTCGCCAAATCTGCGGCGGGGCTAAGCGGCCGTGACATTCCGCTTACAAATTTTATTATCCACCCCTGGCCAATCTTTACACTGAGCTTTAAGGAGCTCCGTTTAACAGCAGACAATCTGTTATGGTTGATGGATCTAGATTTATAGAAGTTTTTTTTTTCTTTATTTTGAAAGGGTTTTGAACAGTGGCTATGTCACCCCCTTTTTTTGCTGGTTCTTTTCGTTACAAAGTTTCCCGTTTTGGGTTTGCGAACCGATGGCTTAGCTTCTTTTTTTTTAATCACACATTATCATAGCACATTTAGAAGTGCTTGTAACAGCCTAGACTGAATAAATGACTGAGTTTTGAAGATGAATAATTTAAGAGCACACTAATATTTAACGTTATTTTCTACTAATATTATAATTTAGAAAGTTTGGATGTTGGTATGCTTGGGTGTTTTGTTACTCAACAGCTCGGTGTGGACTCGGCTATTCACGCAAAAACTGCTGAATGGACTTAGATGGACACACAGTTAGTTTATAACGTGGATTAACATAGGCTAGTTTTCCCAGGGATTTTATGAATGTCCACGCAGACGAAGTCGCGGGTGGAAGCTAGTAAACAATATTTGAAAAGTGTAATACTAATAAATAATCAACTTTCTTTATCACATAAAGAGCAAATTCATTCTTATATCTTTCTACGGTGACCAATATAAGTAACTCTTAATCAATTTTAAAACACAATCACAAAAAGGTGCAATAATAAAAGAGAATAACATGATTATTTGACTATTTCAATTTACAACGTTTCAAATACCAGGAAATTAGTCCAATATAACATCTGAATTTAGACATCAAATATTCCAACATAAGCACACACAATGCCTTTAAGTGCCGATTCAATTAAATTTGCGGAATGACCTTTAGAATTTCCTATAAAGGCATGATTAAAACTAATACAGGAACAATCACAAGTCTCTTGACGTCCTTCCACAACAATGGTCTGACCAAAATAATGTAGGCTTTGACGGTAAACCCTATTTACCGGTCGAACGTCGAAGAAACTGACGGATCGCCACCGCATTCGACCGACGTCACGCGGTTTGGTGAATAATTTACCTAGGTAAGGATTGTTCCTTTACCTTGTATACCTTGTGGTACAAGTTGAAACATTTGGTGAAAATCTACGACGAGCTACGACTACGACTTCGACAAAAGTCGAAAAGTCATAACTATAACCTTTTTGAATTTGTTTGCTACAAGGAAAGAACACTTCGACACAATATTTTTTACTTCGACAGTGCGAACCTGCCAGGTTGCACATCATATTGTAATCATTGCACGTTTTTGTATTGACATATGTATGGCAATTGTATTGGCAGTAGGCATGTAAGTCAGTTTTCATGTAGGTATTTGAGGGATGACGTAGGATAGCTAAGTGTCCCTAGGGAAACAAAAAAATTTAAGTATGTTTACCTTAAGTCATAACGACGCGCGACATAATGTAACTATGTAGTACCATGGACGAATTTTCGTCCATGGTAGTACCTAAGTTGAGAGTGGATCGATCAGGGATTGATGTCATAATTTACCTGTAACAAAAAGATAACAGCATAGTTAATAAAAAAACCGGCCAAGTGCGAGTCGGACTCGCGCACAAGGTTTCCGTACCAAAAAACGGCAAAAAAAAACACGTTTGTTGTATGGGAGCCCACTTAAATATTTATTTTATACTGTTTTTATTTGTGTCGCGGTTGATGAAATACAGTCTGGTGACAGACAGACGGACAGTGGAGTCATAGTAATAGGGTCTCATTTTTACCCAAAGGTACGGAACCGTAATTAACAATTGGTGATTTTATGAAACTGTAAAATATTAAAATAAATCTTACTTACAAAATTAGAACCGGATTAAATTACGTCAACATAGTGGGAAAGATGAGAGCCATTTACAAAGACATTTTAGATTAAAACGTGAAAACGTATATGAATGAATTCCTATACAAAATTCATTGACACGAACTGAAAATTCGTCTTACATCTCTTAATTCAAGATTAGAAATAAAATCTACGTTTTCTTTTGTATATTGTAAAACGTTCCGTTGTGTATGAGACGAAACGCGCTGAACATTCTTGTGAGTGAAATGTGAGGCTTCCTCATAATTTATTCGTTGAAGACGGCTTCGAAATTTTAGGTAATCCGATACATATGAAACAGATTAGGTAAATTATAAAAAAATACGCAACATGTCGTGAGTGGGAACTAATTTTGTGCCTAAAGTTTTGACTGACATTTTCTAATTTTATATTGTTTATACGGTTTCGTACCAAAATGGTAAAAAGGAACCGTTATCTTTGGTGTGACTCAGTCTGTCTGTCTGTTCGTCTGTCACAGGGTAGGTTCTTGGATATCTCAAGAACTATTAAAATGCTATCAACTTGTGGAATATTAATAGGAAGACTTTTGTTTGTTTATTTTTTTAGGCTGCATAGCCTTTGATAAAAATTGTAAAAAAAGTTTGAATTTTTCACAGCTTCAAAGAACCGTTGTATATGGTTTTTATTTCAACTCGATAACTTCATGCGTTCCCGAGATAAAGGGTTTTAATAGACTGACGGACAGACACAGTTTATGATTTAATTACAAATGTTTAGTTTTCAATTTTTTCCCTTCATTTGTAGTATAAGACGATATTAATTGCCAAATTTCATAGTTCTAGGTCAACGGGAGGTACCCTATGAATTTTGATTTCCTTGAGACTTTGAGAGTGTCGAAATATGCGTTTTTTGCGGCAAAAACGGGTCTCATCCTTTTTCACGTAAACTTAGAAATTTCATTTTTGTACAGCTTCAAGGGTCCGTAGACCTGAGTAGTCGTATATGGTTTTAATTTCAACTGGATACCTCCACGCGTTCCTGAGATAAAGGGTCTTGATAGACATACAGACAGACTGACAACAAGGTGATGCTATAAGGGTCCCGTTTTTTCCTTTTAGCCCTAAAAATTGGAAAATTAACGTTACTCGTGTCGTGTATCTAAACAAGCACATGGTTAAATACCACAAATAATTGATAAATTAAAAACATATACCCAAATTCCTTAAATAAAGATACTTTTTGAAGCTTACGTACTTTGCAAAGAATTACAGATGTTTATTTGTGATAGAATCTTAACAATGTGAGAAACAAGCTTCTGCTCCCATACAAATTAAGTACAAATAAGTACATCTCAGGAAAGTTGTTCGAGTCAGTCGTTTTATCGGAAATCTACGGCAAAGTTTTTACGGTTTGATTTGTTACAAGTCCGGAGTGCGAATATAGGGAGACTGGATCGGGCCTTTCGTCTCTAACAAATAATATGGATTTCTATTAAGAAATAAGCAATACAAAGTTGTGTGCTCATTTACTACAAATAAGTTTAGCTAAATACGTCGATCGCGTTCGGTTTGACTGAATTTGTTAACCTATAATCATGTTGTTTTTAAACAGACCGCATTATTAACAAAAGTTTACACTTATTTAACGATAACGGGCAAGTCGAATTCGCCCATACCGAATAACAATTAGCATTAGTTCACCGAATACGGACTGTAACCCTATATTGACCAAAACAGAATACACTCCAACAGTAGTGGACACGAGTTTATTGCCGGTTCTTCTCGCTAAGCGCTCCAGGAACGTTCATTTGCGATTGTCAATTTTTACGTCATTGATGCGAAGATTGATCGTTTACATGTACAATTGAAGCGATTGTCAATTCCTACAACAATGGGATTGATGTCTTGCGATTGCGAACCGACAACCGACGACAGCGGCGTAGCTTCTTTGACATTCACAGGTGCATATGACAGCCTATACAGCTAGACTAAATAAATGGTTTTAGATTTTGTGATTTTTGGTCACTTCCAGCGCAACTGACTTCTCCGTACGGTTACGGCTTCACGCTTTGCGAGTCTATCGCTCCGCTCCGTTTGAACTCCTTACTTATTTGGGAATGTTTAAAAAGTTCACGGATTGCGAAATGGATTTTACGAGATGAATACTGATATCCATGTATTGATTTTGGGTTTATTCCCGGTAATAACTGATAAGTATCTCGCTCAGGAAACGAGAATGGGAGAAGGTTATTGTTGAATCTTAGGAAATAAGAATTCAAATATTTTACAGGTTCAAAAGTTAATATTAAGTGCATGCCTATTTCGTATAAGGATTTGAAAAACATTTTTGGCTGTCTTTATGGCACCTATTTCAAATCTTCTTCTAACCTATTTCAAAAGACGGAATTAAAATTGTTTTAAGATGAGGCCCCCCAAATAAAAAAGAAAAATGAAGTCAACTAAAATTTGTAGGTAGAGCTAGAGTGTGAAAGATGACATTTAGTAGTTGTTAGTAGAATTGGAACCCTCCATGACTCGATTTCCTATGTTGCACATGCAGGTTTGGCGTATACCATGCGTTGAATTTTCGCCCTCTTTTTTCTTTACTCATTCTCATTTCTACTTCTATCAGTGAATTCTAATAGTAAAATCGTAAGAAAATTACAAGACTCCACCACAACAGTTCACCTTCTAGCTCCTGTTAAAGTAAATCATTAAGGGCGCTCGTCACGGCTGTCGCCTCTCATCAAATCGAACAAGGCACAGTGTAGATTGATTCCAGCGCTCGCCACGGATCATTTCGGACCGTCTATTGTGCGCTTAATGACGTCAACAGTATAGCCTCGGTGGTTAGCGCCGGGACCGTGCCCTTTGTTCGTGCAATTACAATATTAAGTGTGAACGAGATCTCTTTAATATTATTAAACACAAAGACCAGAGTCATCGAACTTCCCTTAATGTACCTAATTCAAGATTTTTAAGAACTTTGTATTTTATTAGATACTAGCGACTCGCCCTCGCTTCGCTTCGATTCCTTCCTTTTTTTGCCAAATGCGACCTTCCAACACCACCTAAAAAGAAAACAAATACCGGCACCGTACACTAGTCGTCACCTCCATTTGCTCCGTTCAAGTCCCGTAATTTGGTGAAAAGTTGAAAACCGCATGAAAATCCGTTCAGTAGTTTTTGAGTTTATCGCGAACAGACAGACGCGGCGAGGGACTTTGTTTTATAAATGTAGTCAATATACCACCAACACCAACCCTTGGAACGTTGTTGAATCGAAAATGATGACAAGAAGAAAGTAAAAGGTTGCCTACTTTTAACAAGAAGTAAGAAAGTATTTAATGAGCTATTAGATATCAATTATTTGCAATACAGTAATGCGGTTTATGATATTCAGTGTAACAATGGTAGATAATAATCGGATCAACGTGAATAATTGTGTAGGCCACCATTAGTGCATGCTGGATGCGAACAATAATCAAACGGCGGACAATGGAGGCTTGTCCGGACAATACATCTCCATAGCTCGGTAGGCATTACGTGGAAACTGAAAGTATCTGTTACATTTTTAATCTATCTATCTACATATACCAGCCTTTCGTTCGTGCATCTTGGAACATAGGCCTCCTCCAAAGCTTTCTACGATCTTTTATCTTGCTCCACCTGGAACCATTTTTTTAACACGTTTTTATTAGGTTGCTTTTGCTCGTTTGTTAGTTTGTTTGTCCGCAAAGTTTGCGAACGACTTTATACTAGCTTCCCGATGAGCTAGAGACTTGAAATTTTAAACATAGGTCAGAACTGGAATACTATGCAATATTATGGTATCATTGAGCTGATCTGATGATGGATCCAGAAGAAGGCCATAGGAACTCTATGATGAAACCATACAACCCCATCTTGTGTATGCTCGTTAGAATCGTCTTGAAGAATACTCTAATGGGAGATGAGGTTCAGGGGTCTGATGATGAAGCTGGAAGGCCATGCCATAGGAACTCAATATTGAAACCGTGCAACCCCATCGAGTTTGGGCTCGTTTGAATCATCTTGACGAATACTTTGTTGGGAAGTAGTTTCCAGGGTCTGATGATGAAGCCGGAAGAAGGCCACTGGAACTCGGTTATAAAACCACGCAACCACATTGAGTTTGGGCTCGTTTGAATCATCTTGACGAGTACTTTAATGGGAAATAGTGTCCGAGGATCTGATGATGGAGCCGGAGGAAGGCCATAGGAACTCTATAATAAAACCATGCAACCCAATCGAGTTTGGGCTCGTTTAAATTGTCTTGACGAGTACTTTGTTGGGAAATAGTTTCCAGGGTCTGATGATGGAGCCGGAAAGGGCCACTGGGACTCTGTAATAAAACCATGCAACCCCATCGAGTCGAGTGCTCCTTAGCTCGTTAACTAAAAAGCAGAAAATAATAATTTACTGAAAAAAAATTTTTTTTTTAAACACGTTTTTAAAACGGACTAAATCAATACAAAAAAAATCGCACTAAAAACATTAAAACGATTAGTAAAAACAGACTAAAAAGTCAAAAATAAATTCTTCTGTAAATATTTATAACCCTATACCTACAGAAATGTTAAACCTAAAAACGTGGGGCGCATGCTAAAGACAATATGGATGACAAATTTTACAAAACGCGCGTTTTTACTAATCCGTTTTAATATTTTTAGTCCGATTTTTTTGTATGGCGGCCATTACACACGTCAATCTGGTGCAATCTGATCAAAACCGCAGATTGATGGAATTTGATGCGGTTTGTTTGCGACGTTACACGGTCAATCCAGCGAGATCTGGATCGCAGTAGATCTTGGTAGATTGACAATCTACCACGATCCACGGTGGTCTTTGGCAGGGTTGCCAACTTTTTGCATTAATTTTCGCGTGATATCGATCGATGACCTGAGTGATGCAGTATTTAACATGCCAGTCTACCACGCAAGAGATCCCGGGTTCGATTCCCGGACGTAATTGAAATGATGAATTTTAATTTCTGTGACGGTCTGCGTATAATAAGTACCTAACTATTTCGAAAAGTAAGTAAGTACCTAGTATCTGTTGTCTAGCACCCATTTTATCCCTTGATTAGTTAGGGTTAGATGAATATCGATATTTAATTTTACACGCACAGGTGTGTAAAATTTCATCAAAATCAGTTCAGCCTTCTGAAGCTGAACTGATTTGGATGAAATTAGGCACTCAGTTCATAGCTTGGTCATATCGTATTATAAATTTTAATACGACTTTTTATAAATTTTAATACGATATTACCAAGCTATGAACTGAGTGCCAAATTTCATCCAAATCAGTTCAGCTTCAGAAGGCTGAACTGATTTTGATGAAATTTTACACACATCATATATAGTTTATAGCCTGGTATAGTATAAATATCGAGGTAAAATAGTATTTTTCAAAACTTTGCAAAAAATATAGTAGGTAGGTTTATGGGAAATTTATGAAAAAATATAGTCCTCATTTATTTTTAACTAGCTTCCTTTAAAAATTAAAAATAGGGTACATACATAAGGTAGGTACTTCCTAGGGTACCAAACTAACTGTGTGCCAAATTTTATCATCTTTTACTGCAATCCAATATTTTTAACCGACTTAAAAAAGGAGGAGGTTCTCTTTTCATCTGTATATTTTTTAAGGGATTCTTCAAATGCCCACGCGCATGTAGTCACGGCCGGAAAGAAAGTTAAAATAAATATGGGTTTTATTTTTATAAATTTCCCAAATGTACTACAAATTAGTTTCAATGTTTAAAATAATTAAAATGCCTAGGGTACCTTTGATCGAGATAAAAAATATAAGTTTTAATCCAGACTATAAACTGTTTGCCAAATTTCATCCAAATCAGTTCAGCTTTCATAAAAAACAAATATACAGACGAAGAGAGAACCTCCTCTTTTTTTGTAGTCGGTTAAAAACATCGGATCGCAGTATATTGTGCTAGATTGTCAGTCTACCATGGTAGATTGTCAATCTACCACAATCTACCGCGATCCGATGCAAGCATATTGTGGTAGATTATCAATCTACCATGGTAGACTGACAATCTAGCACAATCTAATGCGATCCGATGTTTTTAACCGACTTCAAAAAAAGAGGAGGTTGTTTTTCTGTTCGTCTGTATGTTTTTTTTTGTTTTTTTTTCAAATGTCCATCCGGATGTAGTCGCGGGCGGAAGCTAGTTAAAAATAAATATGGACTATATTTTTATAAATTTCCCAAAAGTACTACAAATTAGTTTCAATGTTTAAAATAATTAAAATGCCTAGGGTACCTTTGATCGAGATGAAAAATATAAGTTTTAATCCAGACTATAAACTGTTTGCCAAATTTCATCCAAATCAGTTCAGCTTTCATAAAAAACAAATATACAGACGAAGAGAGAACCTCCTCTTTTTTTGAAGTCGGTTAAAAACATCGGATCGCAGTAGATTGTGCTAGATTGTCAGTCTACCATGGTAGATTGACAATCTACCAAGATCTACTGCGATCCGATGCAAGCATATTGTGGTAGATTGTCAATCTACCATGGTAGACTGACAATCTAGCACAATCTACTGCGATCCGATGTTTTAACCGACTTCAAAAAAAGAGGAGGTTGTTTTTATGTTCGTCTGTATGTTTTTTTTTTGGGTATTTTTCAAATGTCCATCCGGATGTAGTCGCGGGCGGAAGCTAGTTAAAAATAAATATGGGCTATATTTTTATAAATTTCCCAAAAGTACTACAAATTAATTTAAATGTTTAAAGAAATAAAAATGCCTAGGGTACCTTTGACCGAGATCAAAAATATCATAAGTTTTAATCCAGACTATAAACTGTTTGCAAAATTTCATCCAAATCAATGCAGCCTTCATAAAAAACAAATATACATACGAACAGAGAACCTCCTCCTTTTTTGAAGTCGGTTAAAAATATCGCATCGCAGCAGATTGTGGTAGATTGTTTTTTAATGATTTTCCGAATGTCCACCCACGCGTATGTAGTCGCGGGTGGAAGCTAGTTAAAAATAAATGTGTACTACATTTTTATAAATATCCCAAAAGTAAGTACTATAATGTTTAAATGTTTTGAAAATAATACTTATACCTCGAAAAAAAGGTGCCAACCCTAAGCCAGACCAAGCCAGATTGACGTAGATTGACAATCCAGCACAATCTGATCACGCCAGATCGCGCCAGATTGAAACAGATCGCGAACAACGTTACACAATCAATCTCTGTCAATCTTTGTCAGTCTGGCGCGGTCTGGCGTGATCAGATTGTGTGTGTAATGGGTGCCTTAGGCGGCCATTACACACGTCAATCTGGTGTGATCTGATCAAAACCGCAGATTGATGGAATTTGATGCGGTTGGTTTGCGACGTTACACGGTCAATCCAGCGAGATCTGGATCGCAGTAGATCTTGGTAGATTGACAATCTACCACGATCCACGGTGGGCTTTGGCAGGGTTGCCAACTTTTTGCATTAATTTTCGCGTGATATCGATCGATGACCTGAGTGGTGCAGTATTCAACATGCTAGTCTACCGCGCAAGAGATCCCGGGTTCGATTCCCGGACGTAATTGAAATGATGAATTTTAATTTCTGTGACGGTCTGCGTATAATAAGTACCTATCTATTTCGAAAAGTAAGTAAGTACCTAGTAAAATATGTTGTCTAGCACCCATTTTATGCCTTGATTAGTTAGGGTTAGATGAATATCGATATTTAATTTTACACGCACAGGTGTGTAAAATTTCATCAAAATCAGTTCAGCCTTCTGAAGCTGAACTGATTTGGATGAAATTTGGCACTCAGTTCATAGCTTGGTAATATCGTATTATAAATTTTAATACTATTTTTTATAAATTTTAATACGATATTACCAAGCTATGAACTGAGTGCCAAATTTCATCCAAATCAGTTCAGCTTCAGAAGGCTGAACTGATTTTGATGAAATTTTACACACATCATATATAGTTTATAGCCTGGTATAGTATAAATATCGAGGTAAAATAGTATTTTTCAAAACTTTGCAAAAAATATAGTAGGTAGGTTTATGGGAAATTTATGAAAAAATATAGTCCTCATTTATTTTTAACTAGCTTCCTTTAAAAATTAAAAATAGGGTACATACATAGGGTAGGTACTTCTTAGGGTACCAAACTAACTGTGTGCCAAATTTTATCATCTTAAACTGCAATCCAATATTTTTAACCGACTTAAAAAAGGAGGAGGTTCTCTTTTCATCTGTATATTTTTTAAGGGATTCTTCAAATGCCCACGCGCATGTAGTCACGGCCGGAAAGAAAGTTAAAATAAATATGGGTTTTATTTTTATAAATTTCCCAAATGTACTACAAATTAGTTTCAATGTTTAAAATAATTAAAATGCCTAGGGTACCTTTGATCGAGATAAAAAATATAAGTTTTAATCCAGACTATAAACTGTTTGCCAAATTTCATCCAAATCAGTTCAGCTTTCATAAAAAACAAATATACAGACGAAGAGAGAACCTCCTCTTTTTTTGAAGTCGGTTAAAAACATCGGATCGCATTAGATTGTGCTAGATTGTCAGTCTACCATGGTAGATTGACAATCTACTAAGATCTACCGCGATCCGATGCAAGCATATTGTGGTAGATTGTCAATCTACCATGGTAGACTGACAATCTAGCACAATCTAATGCGATCCGATGTTTTTAACCGACTTCAAAAAAAGAGGAGGTTGTTTTTCTGTTCGTCTGTATGTTTTTTTTTTGTTTTTTTTCAAATGTCCATCCGGATGTAGTCGCGGGCGGAAGCTAGTTAAAAATAAATATGGGCTATATTTTTATAAATTTCCCAAAAGTACTACAAATTAGTTTCAATGTTTAAAATAATTAAAATGCCTAGGGTACCTTTGATCGAGATGAAAAATATAAGTTTTAATCCAGACTATAAACTGTTTGCCAAATTTCATCCAAATCAGTTTAGCTTTCATAAAAAACAAATATACAGACGAAGAGAGAACCTCCTCTTTTTTTGAAGTCGGTTAAAACATCGGATCGCAGTAGATTGTGCTAGATTGTCAGTCTACCATGGTAGATTGACAATCTACCAAGATCTACTGCGATCCGATGCAAGCATATTGTGGTAGATTGTCAATCTACCATGGTAGACTGACAATCTAGCACAATCTACTGCGATCCGATGTTTTAACCGACTTCAAAAAAAGAGGAGGTTGTTTTTATGTTCGTCTGTATGTTTTTTTTTGGGTATTTTTCAAATGTCCATCCGGATGTAGTCGCGGGCCGAAGCTAGTTAAAAATAAATATGGGCTATATTTTTATAAATTTCCCAAAAGTACTACAAATTAATTTAAATGTTTAAAGAAATAAAAATGCCTAGGGTACCTTTGACCGAGATCAAAAATATCATAAGTTTTAATCCAGACTATAAACTGTTTGCAAAATTTCATCCAAATCAATGCAGCCTTCATAAAAAACAAATATACATACGAACAGAGAACCTCCTCCTTTTTTGAAGTCGGTTAAAAATATCGCATCGCAGCAGATTGTGCTAGATTGTTTTTTAATGATTTTTCGAATGACCACCCACGCGGATGTAGTCGCGGGCGGAAGCTAGTTAAAAATAAATGTGTACTACATTTTTATAAATATCCCAAAAGTAAGTACTTTAATGTTTAAATGTTTTGAAAATAATACTTATACCTCGAAAAAAAGGTGCCAACCCTAAGCCAGACCAAGCCAGATTGACGTAGATTGACAATCCAGCACAATCTGATCACGCCAGATCGCGCCAGACCGCGCCAGATTGAAACAGATCGCGAACAACGTTACACAATCAATCTCTGTCAGTCTGGCGCGGTCTGGCGTGATCAGATTGTGTGTAATGGGTGCCTATTAATTTAGTCCGTTTTAAAAACGTGTTTTTAAAAAAGATTTTAAGCATGACTCCTTAGGTCATTGACCCACCTTTCAGGTGGATACCTACCTCGCTTAGTTTGTCTTGGCTTCCTTCCAGTACCTTCCTGGTCCATCTCTCGGTGCTCATACGACAGACATTTTTTAATAGATAAGCAAAAGTTGAATACGATCTCTCTTACTGACTTGGCCAGAATAATCAACGCCGTCCCCGTGTACACTGAATGGCCACATTCGCAATTTCTTTTCAAATCTTTTGTACAATTTTGCACTGGATCCACTAAAATCCATTGTAAAGATCCATTGATGGATCTTTTTGCAGTCTTATGCCCACTTGAATCCTTGATTCAGGATTTTTGCAAAGTGTTTTTTAGAATTTACGTGTGTCTGAAAATCCAATTCATCAACGCCCAAGCGGTCGCCAGCGACCGGACAACAATAGAAAATCTACTGTGTCTCGTTTTCCGGGCGTTGACGAGTTGGCTTTTTCCTCCTTTTCATTTTCATTTTATTTTTGTATCTCTTTTTTCCATCATCAATTCAATCAATAAAAAAAAAACGAAAATAAAAAAGCCGGGGTTTGGAATTATTAGTATTTTATGATAAAAGAAGATTGCTTGTGTCACCCATTCTTGAGTGGATCTTCAGACACACTTTAGTTCCAAAAATCCACTTTGCAAAAATCCTGAACCATCGATGGATGAATGAACGAAGCCAATTTTGTATATAGCTATGCCTTATTATTGTTTTTACTATGATCTTATTCGACATTATTAAAATTTAGTGGCACCTATAGTTCCAACATGTGAATGCGGAATGGGTAGCGACTCAGTGATTTTTTTTTCGCCTACTCTATGCTACTTTTTTTCACTCCATCCCTTAGACCTCTGGCAACCTTGCCAACTTTTCGAAATAGGTTTTTTAATATAAGGAACGCAATTTTAATTACATATTATTTATTTTATTTTATACACAAAATATCTAATATCTTAATGATGGGTTTTAGTCGATGACTAATTTGTCTACATTTTCATAATTACCGTAAACAATCTAACTAATAACTACGGGTCAAATATCGACAGGGGAGGTAATTATTTTCAAATGTAGACACGGTAATTACTATTGCATACCAAACACATCTCATCATATGGAGCGTTATAATCTAGCATCTACAAAGGACATCTGATACACAGGAACAAGGATATAGAATTATACTTGATAAGAATTAGGACTTACAATATTTATACAATACTAAATAATATACTAGAAAAAATTCGACTCGTCATCAGGCGGGAATCGCACACGTGACCTTTGAGTCAGGTCCAATGCTAACCAACTAAGCTACCGAGTGTGTAGTCATCCAATTGGCAGCATTAGATGATTTTAATAGGAAGGCTCTACCACGCCAAGAAAGAAACTTGAAAAAATTATACTAATCTCGTACGTAACGATAGTAATATCAATGTTGATCTGCGAATTCAGATTTCGTATCATAAAAAAAAACAAATACAGCATTGTTACAAAATAAAACATAAGTCAAGTATTTCAAAGAAGGAAAGATATGCTATTTTCCCTACAGAAAATATCTCAAGCGTAAAAACACCGCACTGTACAGAAAGAGCACTTATGTAAGTAAAATAAACATGACACATCCAGAACTTCGAATGCTTTCGATTCGATCGAAATTAGTCTCATGCTTCACAAAGCTCAGATGCAACATGTTGATATACTTAGGTAGTGATACGAATAACCTTTCCATTTCTATATGTGTCTGTAGACTATAATAGTAATGAGGATTTCTAACCAATAGATAGTGACTTTATCAAAAATTCCCCCCCCCCCCAGTTCTATGTTCTGTTTCCTACTTCTATGTTCTGTGTGTGTACCCCTAACAATGTGTATGGAAAATAGCATGTTTATTTTGAATTAGTAGCCGTTCGCATTTAATTTATCTAGGTGCCAATACATTCTTTCTCCTCCTATTTTTCTACCCAAATCCTTTTCATGACAAATAGTCATATGTCCTTCCACATGGTCCAATATATTTTTGTACTAATATATACCAAATGGATTGGTTCAAGCCTAAAAAGGTAACAGAAAGACATTTTTTTATGATTTTAGCGGTAGATTTAAGTACTTACCTACCTGAAGTCAGCAAGATTAAATCTGCACTCAAAATATATGATGAGTAAACATTTGATTTTAATAAACGTTTAAAACTGGAATCAAACTGTTTGGCAGTATTCGGATATAATCAAAATATATTTAAGTTTTTTTGAGTGGTTTTAAAAACTGCACAACCTAATAATACCCACATACGGAAAAGCTTTGTGCGTTTATGGATTAAAATAGGTACTTTTTTTTTGACTGTGCGTGAAAAATGTGAAAATATACAGGAATGAACATAAAAAAGATAAAAGCATAAATCAGATTTTTCGAATAGTTTGTGTAATATTGAACAAACTAATTAAAGCAAGTATAAGTTTTTATATTTAGGTTGATTTCAGATAATCGTATTGAGTAAGTAAATATACCTTAGAACACTTTTATGTGACGAAAAAAAAGAGATTTGGAAACCAATTAAGATTTAAAATCAAACATCAAATCAGTTAACTCGTTAACTTAAACAAAATCGTCGTTTCTTTCTTTCTTTCTTGTTTCAAAGATTTGTCTTCAAGTCTATCTTTCTATACTAATAGAACTCATACATTAAATTTGTACTAAGATGAATCATAAATGATTTAATATTTACCAACGTAAGCATAACATAATAATATGATGTACACCTACCTCTCTGATACAGCAAACATGTCATACTCGTCGCCCCTACTCTTATAAAATATGCAAAGGCCCGAATAATTTGAACATTCTTGCGACACACGTGAATTTATAATTTCATAAAAGGAAAGAACATTTCCAATTGATGCTCCCTTAATATACATAAAGAATTAAATATTTCTTAAAAGCTTGTAATTTTTTGCCTGGGATATCTCGAAATTGTGGAGTTTAACCACACAATACATAATGGTCTAACTTTAATTGTTTCGGTAAGAAAAAGAGGGATGAAAACTGCTTTTTGAACAC
This sequence comes from Agriphila tristella, assembly GCA_928269145.1. Classification (NCBI taxonomy): domain Eukaryota; kingdom Metazoa; phylum Arthropoda; class Insecta; order Lepidoptera; family Crambidae; genus Agriphila; species Agriphila tristella. Next base: position 17,962,389 of record OV743436.1, on the reverse strand, counting down.
GTCGGAAGTCATTTTTGAGTATGTACAACCGAACACAAAAAACTTAAGTAGGTATATAAAAAAATTGAGAGAGAACTTATTATTACTTAACATCTCAGTTTAGACTTAATTAATTTATATATTTATTATATGTGGTCACACATTTTATATTCATACGGTATTACCTTGAGAGCCCATTATAATGTTAAAACCGCACGGAGGCAAAAATGGTTTAACAGGGACCCTTAACAGGTTAAAGTCAGACCATACATTTATTACAAAAACAATACCCTTGGGTTCATTATAAAATTAAAACCATATAAAGAAGTATAAGTAGGGATTTAAACTATAAACCCTTAAAAGTAAAGGTGAGGGCATATCTATTCGCTTCCAGTCAGTCATACGGATTAAGAGGCCGGCTCCGCGTTTGAAATAAGTTTTACCCATTACTTAACATATTTCTCAGTTTAGATCAAAGCCAGCTAACTAATTATTTTCATAATTATTTCACCATCTGAAAAATATAATAAATTTTTGATGAAACGTAGTTTCGCCATATTTATTATACTTACAAGTGGGTAGGTACCTACCTATCTCATATCGTATTTTTCACCGCCGTCCTACGTGACTGACACTTCTGTGCCATGTCATAACCTTTCTTCTTTGAAATCCGACACAGTAAATGTTTTTTTTGTCAACCACACAAACGAATGGTAACTAGTCCCTATGTTACAAGTTTTTAGCAAACATAATTATTTCAAGACCATGTGTAGTGTGTGTCACCTCTCTTACATTATATATGTGTTTAGACCAATAAATCGGGTAGTATCCACTGAACCGTCGTTCTCATTTAACGTCTCCCGGTCGCCACCTTGCATGGCAACCCTGCCAGTGCTGCCTTGCGGCAGCGCTGAGCAGATGGTTTGGCAAAAAAAACTTTTGTATTAAAAAAATATATATAAATGAATACTTAATTTAATTAGACTAAAGTGAGAGTGAAAACTGAACGTTTACGAAGTGAATAAACAATATGGTGAACAAAAAAGGGTCATACATAATTATAATAAGTTAAAATTAAACCTTTGATTAAATAATAAATAGCATAAGTGAAAATGGACAACATAATAAAATATTATGTTACTTCAATAGTAAAGTGGAAAAGAGATGCTGGGCGACCGGGAGAAGAGTTTTCTTGTCTTTCCTTAGATTTTGGATTGGTTTCTTTGATTCTTTTTAGCTTGAAACAAAATTCTTATTTGGTAAAATGAAATATGGCGTTTTGAAAAACCTTGTTCCGTTGAAAAAATTTCAAATATTAATAAATGTATTTTTTGTTAATACCTAAAATTGTGAAATAGAATAAATAAGTCTGTGTAACAAAAAAAAATCGTGTACTAATAAAAATTTGCTAAGTATCGTTTCAAATCAGAGCAGCATTTTATTTGTTTAGATTTTTTTTAAAGTAAAGAAATGTTATTGTATCGTTAATGACACTTTGTTTACCATTAGGCATTGATTCTATATCTATGTAAAATATATTTTTCATTGTGTTTTGTTGAATATTATGTTATTGTAACAGTTTTCAATTTAATCAACATTTTATTAAATTACTTTGAGAAAAGATAGCAAGTAAAAAACAAAATAAATTTGAAACATTGGTATTTTTTTTTAAATTGGTAATTTTATATTGTAACAGTTTTGAAAAAAAAATATGTTTTTTTTTATTAAATTGTTATTGATACTTAGTTAAAAAAAACTTTGACATGTTTTTTTTTTTCAAATAACGGGGGAGGTGTAGTGTGTGTCACCTCTCTTACATTATATATGTGTTTAGACCAATAAATCGGGTAGTATCCACTGAACCGTCGTTCTCATTTAACGTCTCCCGGTCGCCACCTTGCACATGAGTCACTGTCGAGTAAGTATCAAAAAGAACTATGTAAAGTCTGGCTTTGTCTCACCAAATGTCATAAACATTTCACATTCCTTAATCTGAAGGAATATTTACAGCGTTAAACTGATTTTACAAAACAATTAATTTCCAAAAACACGAAAATAAGCTAATAAAATGTGTCACGTTTGAATTAAAAAAAAATACAAGTTAACAAAAGCACAAGTCTCTCTGTTCTTTATACTAGTCTCATAAACAGGTAAAAGTACCAAAACTGAGTACATTTCTTGTATAATATTACCCTTCAAATATTTTCATCTTGATATCATGATAGTTTGTCAGTTACTGTCAAAGTAAAAAAGATAACCGTAGGCGAGTTCCCATAAAATTCTACCTGGCTACAAACAATGTTAGCGAAAATTCAATCTCGCAAAATAGAAAATATTTTTACGGTCAATGAATATGAAAGTGTGGATATGAGGCGGTATTATGTCGGTCCTACGGCGTATAGCACGTTATAGCACTTCACACCTATAATGAATCTTACAGCAACGGTTTAAGGTCCAGAATGTTAAACGATGATTGTTTGTTGTCTCAAACTAGAGTTAGTGTTCTTGTGCAAAGCAATATGTTTACTTAGACTTTGAATCGTAGGTAAATTGTTTCTGTGAACTCGCTAGTGAGTCTTACCTAGGGTTTGTTTTCTAAAGTACATAGACGATCTCGAACCTAGGTCATAAGTACTTATTAACTAAGTTTAGGCTCCTGTTTAATTAACGGATTTGTGTGTTAAAACAGAAGGTGGCGAAAGTCACAAGGTAAGAATTTCTATACTCGGTCGGTTAGAAATCGGTTGATGGATTTAGTGTTTTTTTTGATAAGTTGATGAACTATAACACAATATATTAGCGGCTACAATGTACGGGTCATCGTACATTGTAGCCGCTAATATATTGTGCAACGTAGCGACCTACTTCAATCACTTGCAATATTCAATTATTATAATTTTTCAGTACAATAAAGTAACTCCGTAGTATCGGTCGATCGTATCATTTCTAGTGCATTTTTGACATATTCCTGCATCATCATCCTGATACTACCTGACATCATCTGACATTACATTGATTGAGCACACCAGCCCAATCCATAGGTCGCTGGTTCAAATCCGGCTCGAAGGACCAAATGATTGGGCTGGTGTGCTCAATCAATGTAATGTCAGATGATGTCAGGTAGTATCAGGATGATGATGCAGGAATATGTCAAAAATGCACTAGAAATGATACGATCGACCGATACTACGGAGTTACTTTATTGTACTGAAAAATTATAATAATTGAATATTGCAAGTGATTGAAGTAGGTCGCTACGTTGCACAATATATTAGCGGCTACAATGTACGATGACCCGTACAGTATTAAAAATATTTAATACACTTTTTATGAAACTGTTTCCAAGAGGTAAGTAAGTACCAATTCGTCTAAGCCGCGGCCACGTTTACATAATACGAACGCACGAACCCCCCGAGTATTTAATTAAAAAACCTGTGCTACACCACCGCCGGATCTGAGTATTAGGTGCTATTGTAGTGAGCGTCTTTCAAGGAAAATTTTAAATCGATTCCCAAGCGCTTTCTTCGCTGGGAAACCAATCCCGGTCGTACAATAAGCTCGCGCACAATGCCCCGTTATAGTACGACGATGACGCGAATCACTCCACCGCTTACACAGCTCTTACAGGAGGATTATGCTATTTACGCTTTTATAATGTACCTATAGCCTACCTGTCGAACATGATTTAAATACGCTGATTATAGAGCGCTATTGCGCTGTAGATATCAATTTATAGTATGAATGAATCTTTATCCCTTCTTGCTTTGAATAAGTTTTATTGCTGAAAGTCGTATATTTCTTAATTTATTGGAAGACTTTTTTATGATAGATCGCTTGAGCCTTGACCTAGAATCGCTTGACCGCTATCACGTCTGGTGGTAAGGTAAGGGATGATGCAATCTACGATGAAACACGCTTGCCTGTAGAGGTAACCTATTCACTCGCGACTTGAAGGCCCCCAGATTGTATATATCCGGAAACACGGACCAAGGAGTTCCACTCTCTAGCGGTAGGGATGACAAAATTTGAATGAATGAAAAAGTTTTTGAAGCAAAACACATAGTGCACAATTTTGAAATACCACCAAAAAACGGTGGCGAAGATCGTACGTCTGGTTGTCCGATGGAAGAAGGGAAGATTTACAAACAAATCATCACAGTCATTTACGAGTAGGTATAACAAAAGCCGATAAGTACCTAAATACAATGATATTCACAGATCTGTGACGACGAAACCTGATAAAATGTCAATGCAATTCCTACTTAATTAAAAAGAATATCGTACTTTTTTCTGAAAGCTGAAACAATTTTTGGGTAGGGAGTTATTCTCTCGTTTTTTGTACACAACCTAGGCCTGAAGTTACAAACTCTGACTGCGACCTACAAGAGTTTTTTAACGATATCTCGAAAAAACGACTGAAGACTTTTTCAAATTAAGCTTTAGAAATCAATTCGAACTTTTAACTTTTTGTTGTTTTTAGATGGTCTTCGTAAGGTAGGTAGGTCTAATTAAAAAACCACGGGGTTTTGATATGAATAACGAACATTGTGCATGTAAAGTAGGTTTAACAAAGGCTTACATTAGACATCAACATAATTTGTATTATGTGTAAACCTAATGATTAACCAAACATTTGGGATTAAAACTAAACAGTGCAGTCTACCACCGCAACCTCAAATAAATAATTAATTAAGCCGCATCCGCAGTAGAATTAACATTTAGCTACTGCCTAAATAAACAAATTGTGTTAATACGAAAATAAGTTTAGTTTGCAATGAAAATAACATTTAGTTTTTGTTTCGGTAAATATTTAATAGGGGGTGCGGAAGTCTACAAAAATCTCCGTGCTCTTCTAAATTTAGGTGGGTCTAGCTTTTGTATACCTATTTCATATCTCGCCAAGTTTTTTTGTTATTGTAAATAAAGGAATTAAATTCATTAAGTATCTCTACTAGGTTTCATTCCCGGGAATTCTCGAGCCGAGAATTCCCGGGAAATCGTTGGGCTATGTTCCCGGGAAATTAAGCTCGAGAAAAGTCGAGAACTCGAGAAATCATATCAAAGTTTCAGATGTTCTGGTTTATTAATATTTTGTGATTTATTTTATCAAAATGGAGATGTAATCTTATGAATTTTACTATCGTTCTTTTCTCTTAATGTTTCTTGAAATTTGAACACTTAAAATACCTAAATTATACTACTTAGATAATATATTTCCTATTTTTCTAGAACAACACGCGAGCTTATAGTTGCGTAAAAGATAAACTGTTTATTTTTTTCAAGCTTCTTTTTCTAACTTAACTTGTATGTTTTTTCTTATGTTAGCATTATTAACTATTAATGTATCTCACGTTGTATGTGTATTATTATGTTTGACTGCGAGACTGTTGCCTCATCTATTTCAATCGGGTTTTTCGATTTGCATCCCGTGTGGGAAGTTTAGGGAAAATTTCGAGTGTACGACACCAACTAACACCCGTGAAATTCGCATGTACATGAAATTAATAAGTACCTAGGTATGTTATTTAGAACGTGTGAGTCGAATCTTGCCACTGAATTGTGTTGTGTATGATTTTAGGTGTTGTTTTATTGATCTTGCAAAGTTTTAAGTTGTTTTTTTTTTTACTTTTTAGAATTTTGCATTCACAATGCTATTTTTATATTAAGATGAATAAATAATTAAAAATATTAGAAAAAATCGGCTCACCCGTAGCAACTTAGACGGGATTTGTTTTTTTTTCAATTAACCTCCCAGAAATGGTGCTGTGATTGTTATTATAAGTCAGCGTAGTAAAGTTTTCATGTTAATTCTTTTATTTTTTTTATTTTGTTTGAGAGAAGCTAATTTTGTTGAAAATATCATATTTTATGATGATTTGATACTTTTGATTGATAGGAAGAATTAATTGATTTAAAATAAGAAACTTTTTATGATACACATTTTTATTTTGTGACGACTTTTTCCATTATTTGAACCAAAAGATATGCAAAAACATACGGACATGTAAATTTCTCGACAACCCGAGAAGACCCGAGTAATTAGCCTCGAGAATTCTCGCGACCCGAGAAACTGAAAAGCTCGAGAAATCATGACCCTAATCTCTACTCACTCGCATAAAATGTCTAGTAGAAATAATTTTCTCTGAAGTTTAGATGTTATTATTAATTTAGAAATCTGCATTTTGTGGCAAAAAATCCAAATGTTTCTCCACTAGAGCCGCGTAATTTTTAACCTATTAATCGCAATCGCGGCCCACTCAGATATTCGATTAGAGGTAATGAACCGTCAAATCCTCACTTTAACGATCAGCGAGTTCATAACTCACGGCGTTCGTGGAGCCGCGGCTTAAAACCGCTTCGGGCTTAACGTCACATTTTTTCCATTAGCGCGACAAATCGGCGACCTGTTGCCACTTGTCGCGTTGTCAGTGTTGTCACATGCCCGCCCCGTTAAGACGCGGCAAAACACGGGTTTTGTCACTTAAGCCCTCATGATACTATTTTTAACTTCGTTTTGAATGTGTATTTCCATAATCTTTTTATACAACATTTTCCGCGTTTTGTAATGTACGATATTGAGTGATTTTCGGTCAGAGTTGGCAAAGTGGTGAAAGTTTTAAATTAAGTAAGTCTAAGTCTTCGGTATTACCTAGATTTTCGTTATTCGGCAGTGTTTATTTGGTAAACTCATAACCAAACCTTCATAAAATCATTGTAAAAAAGAACTCGCTGTATTGAAAATGCCTGTAATTAGTTTCTTATGATACCTACTGTGCCTGTATTATGAGTTTGCAGTTACATTTACTATACTCGATAACTAACTGTAGTAAGCAATTTTGTACAGCGCTTCTGACGGTAACTACCTATATACTAAACTTGTCATACAATTGTTAAATACAGTTTAAGCGTCTACGCCAAGAAGCTTATACCCCCCTCCAATGGAGATTGCACGGCCATATGTCATAGTGAAGATTGAAAAAAGCTCCTTTAGTGACGTGACGGCTTATTGCAACCTCTTTCTTTAGTGTTACAATACGTGTTCGTTGTTCTTCGTTCGTTCGTTCGTGAGAAACGAAAACGTATTGTAAAACGAAAAGAAAGAGATAGCAATACACCGTGACGTCACTAAAGAGTCTTTTTCAATCTTCAGTATGATACTAGGCGTGCAATCTCCATTGTGGGTTTAAGCTTCTTGGTCTACGCCTACTGATATCATATTTTTCCTAGACACATATCTATCATACTTATTCTAAAAGCTTCTTATCTACGAAAAGTTTATAAATAACCCAACCTCCTTTTGTCCGCAGAATTCAAAAGCCCCATTCTAATTGTATGACACACTTTATTATAAAAAAATCCAGCCCTCTTACACTGAGAAAAATTTCCTCTGCCGCACTACGTAAAATAAGGATAAAAATCGACCACAATGACGTGTGTAACCCGCTACATTACGCGTAAGTAGTCAGTCATACGTAGTCGGCATACTGACGATCATCATGGAGCGGGTTACGTAATTTACGAGTGGTCGATTTTTGTACGTACGTACGTAGCCCGACATCCGGCTACGTACATACGTAGTGCGCAAGTCGCACTGAATACTCCTGAAACTACGACTGCGGCTTACGTACGTTACTGTAGCGGGCACAGTAAATAATGGTGAGCTATACGTGTGCACCGCGGCGGCATACGTACAATACTGTGGCAGACACAGTAAAGCACGGTGAGCCGTACGTGTGTACCACGGCGGCATACGTTCGATACTGTAGCGGGCACAGTAAATAATGGTGAGCCATACGTGTGCACCGCGGCGGCATACGTACGATACTGTAGCGGGCTCAGTAAAGCACGATGAGCCGTACGTGTGTACCACGGCGACATACGTACGATACTGTAGCGGGCACAGTAAATAATGGTGAGCCATACGTGTGCACCGCGGCGGCATACGTACGATACTGTGGCAGACACAGTAAAGCACGGTGAGCCGTACGTGTGTACCGCGACGGCATATGAGCGATACTGTAGCGGGTACAGTAAATAATGGTGAGCCATACGTGTGCACCGCGGCGGCATACGTACGATACTGTGGCAGACACAGTAAAGCACGGTGAGCCGTACGTGTGTACCGCGACGGCACACGTATGATACTGTAGCGGGCACAGTAAATAATGGTGAGTCATACGTGTGCACCGCGGTGGCATACGTACGATACTGTGGCAGACACAGTAAAGCACGGTGAGCCGTACGTGTGTACCGCGACGGCATATGTACGATACTGTAGCCGGCACAGTAAATAATGGCGAGCCATACGTGTACACCGCGGTGGCATACGTACGATACTGTGGCAGACACAGTAAAGCACGGTGAGCCGTACGTGTGTACCGCGACGGCATACGTATGATACTGTAGCGGGCACAGTAAATAATGGTGAGCCATACGTGTGCACCGCGGTGGCATACGTACGATACTGTGGCAGACACAGTAAAGCACGGTGAGCCGTACGTGTGTACCGCGACGGCATATGTACGATACTGTAGCCGGCACAGTAAATAATGGTGAGCCATACGTGTGCACCGCGGCGGCATACGTACGATACTGTGGCAGACACAGTAAAGCCCGGTGAGCCGTACGTGTTTACCGCGACGGCATACGTATGATACTGTAGCGGGCATAGTAAATAAGGGTGAGCCATACGTGTGCACCGCGGCGGCATACGTACGATACTGTGGCAGACACAGTAAAGCACGGTGAGCCGTACGTGTGTACCACGGCAACAACCGTACGATACTGTAGCGGGTACAGTAAATAATGGTGAGCCATACGTGTGCACCGCGGTGGCATACGTACGATACTGTGGCGGGCACAGTAAATCATGGTGCACCATACGTGTGCACCATGGTGGCATACGTATGATACTGTAGCGGGCACAGTCAAGCATGGTGAGCCATACGTTTGCACCACGGCGGCATACTTACGATACTATGGCGGACACAGTCAATCATGGTGCGCCATACGTGTGCACCATGGCGGCATAGGTAGGATACTGTGGCAGGCACAGTAAAGCATGATGTGCCCGACGTATTAACTGTCGTAGTAGAGGTAAGGTACCGTTGCCGGTACAGTAAGGCATGATGAACCGTGCGTATATACTACGGCAGCATACGTACGATACTGGTGCGGGAACAGTAAAGCACGGTGAACCATACTTATGTAACACGCCAGCGTACGTACGATACTGCTGCGGGTATAGTAAGACATGGTGCACCATACGTGTTTCGTATGGCACACCATGCCTTACGATACTCGCACCTGTATTTTCCTTATGCTGGCATGGTACATACAAAGGTGTTCAGATAATTAGTATGAATATTAACCAAAGTCAATGAAATTTTGTAGACACGATCGAGAAACTAATATCTAGGTCTATAGTTTATTACATTTTCGTAAAAATGTATAGTTTAAATATTGCAGGGAGTTTTTAATGAAAATATGAAAACCCCCTGTAATATTTAAACTATACATTTTTACGAAACTGTATTAAACCACAGACCTAGGTATTACTTTCTAGACCATGTCTACAAAATTTAATTGACTTTGATTGGTTAATATTCAAAATTATTATCTGAACACCTATGTATGTACGGCCAGCGTCATAAATATATATATACGTTAACAAGAGCTCAAAAATATCTACACACCTCTATGTCACTGATAATAAGGTTGGTGTTTACATATTTTGACTCAATGGCTGTATATATGTATATAAATGACACTGACTGTACCATGCCAACATAAGGAAAATACAGGTGCAATTATCGTAAGGCATAGTGTGCAATACGTAACACGTAGTGCAATAGTGCATCATGCCTTATACCCGCAGCAGTATCGCATGTACTCGGGCGTGAGTCTAATTAGACACACTTGATTTTTAAGTTTCCGTTTTTCCTTTTTTTGAGGCACGGAACCCTAAAAATCAAGTATGTCTAATAGCCGTCCATCTATGTACATACGTATGGTGAATGGTATGGTGCCTTATTGTCCCACACTAGTATCATACCTTCTATTTGTCTTCTCAGCATATATATTTGTCCACTGCTGGAGATATGCTTCTCCCATGGTTTTTCTATGTCGTCCTTGTTGCGGCGTATCTGGTTGAGGTAGGCCCTGACATCTTAGGAATGGCGGTCTGCCCACGCTTCGACTTCCCGTTCATACCTCTACTATAACAGTTAATAAGTTTTATACAACATTATGCTTCTTTGTAGTATAACCTGCACTGATTACATAGATATCTACTTATAAATATTGGTGCGGGTACGATAAAGAATGATGTATCATTTTAAAGCTGACCAGATGTTTTAAAAACCCGCATGCGGCATTTTTCACATTTAATTTCTTTTACTGGCAATAGTTACGTATAAATAAATCACAAAGGTCGCGTCCTTATTGCAGGGTTTTTTTAAACTCTGGTCAAGCTTTATCTACTTTTGTTGAACTTGTACGATATTAGTGCGGCTATTATTATTATTATTATTATTATGCAAAATAATTTTATAGCAAACTTAACAGCTGCACCGATATAGCACCAAAGTCCAGACCTGTAAGTGAAAAGCATATAATAATTGGTAATTTAGATAAAATCATACTTCACGATACATATACATTTAGTGTACACAGCCATGATACAACATTTTTTATTTTTTAACTTTTACAAGGTTATTAACAGAAGAAATTCCGTTCTCAAACCCTGTACAAGTTTTATAGCTTAACATGTTTAAAAGGAAATAGACATAAAAGATTCATATTATTTATTTTCAATCGCAAAAATTGAGACATACTTAGTTACAAAAAAACCACAACAAGCTTAATTAATCATACTATTCTAGAATTACATGGTCGTCAAATTGGCGTACCCGTGAAACATTATGCTTTCTTTGAATGATCTTGTTGGATACGTCGGATTCAAAAGCAGCTTGCGATATATAGCCGTCGCATTCCGTGAAAGTGAAATGTTGATGACATAAGCCAGCAACTTCAAAGCAATATTGCAGGATGTCTCGGTTTATCTTCTGTATTCAAAGAAAAAAAGTTTCGGTTAATTTTTTAAAACTTATTTTTATAAAGGTTTAATAATAAGAACTAATATTTGAGAAAATATTCTTACCGTCAATCAGTGCAATTATATTTGCTATTTTTGTTCTCGTGTCTCTATTTTTTCGCAATTTTGATGAAGCATAAGAGGAACATAATTTGTTTTCCATTCCTAGATACAAACGACTGAAATCGTTCATTAGCTGAAAAAAGAATAAGTAACTTTTGTCATTTATATGTCATTGCGTACGTTTTTATAGAAAAACCACAAAGATTATGTAAAAAATAAAGCTGCGGACTGCGGTATATGCTTACCAAGGTATTGCCTTGTGATTGTTTCAAGGCTGGGAAATCCTTGAAGTAATCCACTATATCACTTTTTCCACACTGGATGCGGTTTAGGCAGTTTCCGCCTACTTTTCTTCAACAGATTTCCATGGTTTCCAGATTTCCATGATTTTTCATTTTTCAGCCAGAGTAATGTTTCTTCATAGACAATCCCTGTAATACACACGTAAACCACATATAAATGTTTATGGTGGGATGAGTTAACAAGAGGAAGCGCATCAAGGGCAGAATGAGATGACAGCAGTCGAGCTGTCAAACGTCAAAGTGACGCACAACGAACTAACATTATGAATTTTACATGGCAATCGAAGTTCAGACACTTGTCTTATAAGAAATAAACAAACTTTTGGATATATAGCAGTCGCATACCTCTGCTCTAGGTAGCTTCCACGCTGGCTTTCCTTTTATATTCGGTGCAGGTGGAATGTTGATGACATAGGCCAGCAATATCAAAGCAACCTTGCTAGATGTGTCTCTGGTTCATCTTCTGTATCCAAGAAAAAAGTTTCGGTTAATTTTTTAGACTTAATTTTATGATGGTTTTATAGTAAGAACGAATATTTGAGAAAAACTTCTTACCGTCAATCAGTGCAATTATATTTGCTATTTTTGTTCTCGTGTCTTCGTCTCTAATTTTTCGTAATTTTAATGAAGCATATTTTATAATTTCTTCATATTTGATGGTGATAGGGCAAAATAGTTTGTTTTCCTTTCCCGGATACAGACGACTGAAATCATTCATTAGCTGAAAAAAAGAATAAATACAATAAATGTACGCTTAGTTATTTCCACTGGAGAGAAAGGTCCGGATCGCAACCACAGAGCTTATTGGGTTGTTAAGCGAGCACTAAAATAGCTTGTCTCTTTTAGTGCGTGCACAATAGCTAGTTCTGCAATGTCGGCAGCGCGCGAGTGTTACTTTTGGTATTACAAGAGTGTAGAGTCTGTGCGAAAAGAGAAGAATCGTGGCAGAAACGGAAACTAACATTATGAATTTTACATGGCAATCAAAATTCAGATATTTGTCTTAAAAGAAATAAACAAACTTTTGTCATTTCTATGTCATTGCGTACGTTTTTATAGAAAGACCACAAAGACTAAGTAAAAAAATAAAGCTGCAGTATATATGCTTACCAAGGTATAGCCTTGTGATTGTTTTAAGGCTGGTAAATCTTTGAAGTAATCCGCTATATCACCTTTTCCACATTGGATGCGGTTTAGGCGGTGATCTGCAGTGTCAATTTTCCTCAACAGATTTCCATGGATCGACATTGTTTTTTAGCCACAGTAATGTTTCTTGATTTTTCATAATCAATACCTGTAATTTATATGTGTATGGTGGGATATGTTAACAAAAGGAAGGGCATCAAGGGCAAAGTGAGATGACATCAGTCGAGCTGTCAAACATCAAAGTGACGCACAATGAACTGTAAATGTATTTTTAACTAATAATAAAATTTATTACAGTCTGTTTTTCTAACCTGGGGCGTGTTTCATAAAAGTTACTGATTTTATTAGCTAATTTTATTAGACTCATAAAATAATTTTATTAGTTGTCATTTTTCAGTTTCATAAACTTTTTGATAACACTAATGCTACTGCTCCACCTGCGTTATCGTTCACGTTAGTGATAATTTTATTTTATTTTATATTCAAGGAAAACAAACAGCATATAAAAGTAGGAACACTAAAAACAAGACTTTTGTATGAACATGCCTTAGACAGTTTTTATAATGTCCAACTACGCTTTAATTAAAGCGATAAAAATGCGTATTGGCTACATTAGGTTTTAACGCCGCTAATGTTAATTTCTAGTGAATTATCACTTAACATTTAATGACATTTGTAATGACGTTTGTAAATTAAAGACGTTAGAAGAGAAGAGAAGAGAAAGTTAAGTCTTGGCTACATCTGCGTCACGTCTAGATTAACGCTTTAAGCTATGCGTTAAGACGCAGGTGGAGCCGTAGAGTAATCGCTGCGGCAGGAACTGCTCGGGGTGCGCGTAGTACGCGCGCGTGTGCGGCGGCATGGGGCTGGGCGGGGTTCGCTAGACACTGGGCTGTAGTACAGCACGCTACTGGCACACTCACCCACTGGTGCTGCAGCCGGGCGCGGGCCACCCGCTGCGGCAGAAACTGCTCGGGGTGCGCGTAGTACGCGCGCGTGTGCGGCGGCATGGGGCTGGGCGGGGCTTGCTAGACACTGGGCTGTAGTACAGCACGCTACTGGCACACTCACCCACTGGTGCGGCGGCCGGGCGCGGGCCACCCGCTGCGGCAGGAACTGCTCGAGGAGCGCGTAGTACGCGCGCGTGTGCGGCGGCATGGGGCTGGGCGGGGCTCGCGAGACACTACGCTGTAGTACAGCACGCTACTGGCACACTCACCCACTGGTGCGGCGGCCGGGCGTGGGCCACCCGCTGCGGCAGGAACTGCTCGGGGTGCGCGTAGTACGCGCGCGTGTGCGGCGGCATGGGGCTGGACGGGGCTAGCTAGACACTGGGCTGTAGTACAGCACGCTACTGGCACACTCACCCACTGGTGCGGCGGCCGGGCGCGGGCCACCCGCTGCGGCAGGAACTGCTCGAGGTGCGCGTAGTACGCGCGCGTGTGCGGCGGCATGGGGCTGGGCGGGGCTCGCGAGACACTACGCTGTAGTACAGCACGCTACTGGCACACTCACCCACTGGTGCGGCGGCCGGGCGTGGGCCACCCGCTGCGGCAGGAACTGCTCGGGGTGCGCGTAGTTCGCGCACGTGTGCAGCGGCATGGGGCTGGACGGGGCTAGCTAGACACTGCGCTGTAGTACAGCACGCTACTGGCACACTCACCCACTGGTGCGGCGGCCGGGCGCGGGCCACCCGCTGCGGCAGGAACTGCTCGGGGTGTGCGTAGTACGAGCGCGTGTGCGGCGGCATGGGGCTGGACGGGGCTAGCTAGACACTGGGCTGTAGTACAGCACGCTACTGGCACACTCACCCACTGGTGCGGGCCACCCGCTACGGCAGAAGTGACGCACAACGAACAAATAAATATTTATTACAGTCTGTTTTTCTAACCTGGGGCTAACTAACTTTTATTACTGGTCATAATATTGAACTAATATTTTTTTATGAAACACACCCTTGGATACTAAATTGACAGGTAATATAAGTAGTATGGAGAATATCAAAGAATGTAGGGGTTGCAGTCTCTTTTGGGGTGTAAAATTCAAACCTCGAAGTGAATGCATTCTAAAGATATATAGCCACTTATAAAAAAAAACCGGCCAAGTGCGTGTCGGGCCACGCGCAGTAGGGTTCCGTAGTTACCGTATACAATACCATATTGAATACCACTATAATTTTCCGTATGCAAAAATAACTTTGTTTTTAATAGTGTTTGTATGAATGACAATGTTATATTTGCAGTTTTGGAAAATGTGATATATCTCTAAAAATTATCACTATATCTCGTTCCAACCAATTTTCGTTGAAAGTATTTATTACGATCTACAGCATATATTTTTTTTAGATTTTTCACTCTGTTATTTTAAAAGTTAAAGGGGGGGGGGGACAATCATTTTACCACTTTGGTAGTGTATATCTTTCAAACGGTTAACTTTGAGAAAAAATAGTCTTAGTAAACTCAATGTCATTTTTAAAGACCTATCTACAACGTGTTAATGAAAAAGCGCAAAACCTCTTAGGTGGTGATTGTGCTCATGAATATGAACAACTTTTACTATGGAGCCAACCTTGAAATCGCGAAAAAAAAATCAGCTTTTTCATACAAGGTGTCAGTACCTACTCGACCAGAATGTATGAAACAGCTGTTTTTTTTTTCGCGATTTCAAGGTTGGCTCCATAGTAAAAGTTGTTCATATTCATGAGCACAATCACCACCTAAGAGGTTTTGCGCTTTTTCATTAACACGTTGTATAGATAACCCGCACGTATAGGTTTGATGAAAAAAAAATTTTCAGTTACAGTTTCATGTATGAGGAGCCCACCCTTAAACTTTTTTTATTTTTTATTTTTATGTGAAAACCTTAAAGCGGTTTACAGAATACATCTACCTACCAAGTTTCACTTGTGTAATCCTAATAGTTTCGGAATAAAGTGGCTGTGACATACGGACAGACAGACAGACAGACATGACGAAACTATAAGGGTTCCGTTTTTTGCCATTAGGCTACGGAACCCTAAAAATAGCAAGAAGCAAGGTCGTCAGCAAATGTAAAGGAAAATCTGAAAATTGTCAATTTCTAGTTTTATCAGATAGAATTGTTTGTTGAATAAAGAATGTTTGTATCAACATATACATAACCGGTACCTCGTGGTGCGAGCCCGACTCGAATTTGACTAGTAATTATTATTTGCTTACCACTTTGCAGAGATTGAAAGGGATGAGGCCGCCTGTCAGAATTGTATTACATTACAATTCTACAATATTGTAAGCTTTTTACTATCAGTGACTGACAATTTTTTTAATTATTGCCCATCTTGACATTTTTTTAATAAATACTTAAAATAATAAATAAAAATGTGTTTATTTGTTTAATCTAATAGGAATCTATTGAAATTTTAAGATGAATCTGAATTAGAAATGAAGTGAATGTTATACCTAGTATAAGTATAACAAGTGATTTTCTTTTTTTTAAGTTAATTAAGTATAGAGTATTGACTAATAACTTTGCGACTGTTGTCTTATCATTGCATTATTGTATTAATTTCTTGTTTGGAATTTACTAAGTAAGGTAATTTTATGGAAAATCTGTAATTGGCCTTGCTTTAATGGTTAGAATTTGTAGTAAAAATAAATGGTAACGCTGTTGGTTTTCAAATAAAATAAAATAAAAATTGCCCATCAGGCGTCAAATTAAAATCTCTATTGAACAGAAACATATAAAATGGTCGCTACAATTCGACAATTTTTTTAATACGTTTTGGTATCAAACTTAGTAATGTCATATGAGTAACTTACATTGTTATTAGCTGCAGTAACAATCTGTAGAGATTTTTGCATTATCACCGACATTAGTGTCCCGTACTTACAGCGTTTTGAGTAGGATTGTGGTTATATGGTTGACTGAAAAATACAAATACAAATAAAATAATGTTGTATACAAAACTTGTCATGTACCTACCTACTTGTAATTGCCTACATGTTTAAAACTTATAGTTGTCTATATGTTCATAATCTCATGTTTTATACTTTAATTAGGTAGGTATTAAATAATGGAGTAGTCTAAGAAACAAACTTTAGAGCTCATCAACAGTTAGAGCATGTTTATGAATGTTTTTGGAATTGCGAAAATGGAATTTAAAAGATCGGCAATAAAAAAGATGGGGGTCAATTCTGCTAATGCATTATGTTAACGTCGAAATCGTGGTTCAATGTTGTTTGAATGGTAATGCTTTTTGACACAGTTCTTGTTTCTTATACCCAAAACCGAAACACATGGTGTTTTTGGGTTTAAGAAACAAGAACTGTGTCAAAAAGCATTACCATTCGAACAACATTGAAACACGATTTTACGATAAAATTAGCAGATTTAACCCCCTGGTTTAAGAAAAAATGCTGTCCGTTCAGGTTTACAACTTTATCCAACAAGCAATGGACTTATTTGTAATTAGTATTATTCAGATTTTTCAATAAAACCAACAATAATTACGTCAAACACGTTTGTATGTGAAAATTCACTCATTTGAATGTTGACACATTTCGGTGAGCTGTTACTATGGTAAGGGCTTATCTAACGATTTAAATCTTTGGCTTGACAAGCATTCTACAAGTTTTCTATAAAACTAGCCTTACTAATTTAAGAAAACTAGTATTTAACTTTTGTACCTACAACATGAAAAGTGCAATAAACGTTTTGAACTTTACTGACGAGCAATTGGCTTACCTTCAAGAAATGGAAGTATTTCACTTTTAATATCTTTGTATTTCACTTAATATCTTCCTCAATATCCTTAATTTCTTCCATAACTTCGTAACGTAATAGGCACCGGGCACGCGCCGCCTCTGCGTCATGTCACTCACTCGCACTCTCTCTGCCTGCTTGTGCTTGCGTTGCGTTGCGCGGGGGTCAGTGTGACCAGATAAAATTTTTCGAAATACCGAAGCACCTCAAAAATATATATATAAAACCGGTTTTATTCATTCATCATTACAATAAAACTTAGTATTGTACATAATTTTTAAATTCTATTCGAAGGCAAAACTAGACACGCCACGCTTTCCGGATGGATGCGTCAAGTAAAATAAAAACAAAGAATAAACGCGCTCTTATATGACGACAAAAATGTACTGCAAAGGAAAAATTCCCAAATTACTTATCCAAGGAAAAATTTCAAAGATTAAGTCAAGTGCGGGACAGAAAATCATTTAACTGAATATAAAAGATGACTGAACAAAAAAGTAGGTACAGTTGCCAAAAAATTTTGAAAATTTGTTCCTGGAGAATTTTTCTGCGAGGGTTCGCACTTCGCCCGGCCCCTGTATCTTCGTTCGATTCTTACATTCCAATACTAACTAACTAAAATACAAAATTGTAACGTTAGAAAGTAGCCAGATGGTAGCAATTTGCATCTAACAGAATTATTTAGTTTCGCTTATATTTTTAGTCAACTAAAGTGGTTGCCCACTTGGTTGTAAAAACAGAGCAAACAAAAATACGCTAAATAAACTTATAAAGTAGCTAATGACCACCAAACAACATAATTTAATGTGATGGCAACCCCAAATACGTTAAATGCGCAGTACGACGACGTAAGTAACCGCGCTATTTATAAATAGCGCGGTTCATTATAATGAGCCCGCTTACTTATTTACGTAATAGGGCTGCAGTATAATGCAGCGGTTATTCCGATACGCATAGTGGCTGTTTTTTTCCGGTTCCAGGGTATCTTTTAACTAATGCGACTACTTAAAATGTTTCGGGATATCTATACGTCGAGTTACCTTACCTACTAAGAACCATAGACTTAGAAAATTTTTCGCTATATTAAGTTTATGCTAAGAACATATAATCTAAGATGGCGGCCAATTTGTTTATGGCGCCGGCTAGACGCGTGGTATTTACCGTGATCCAACGCGATAAAGTAAATTTTAACCATTGAAAGTAATTTGTATGGAATATTCAATATTTTACTTTCCATGGTTAAAATTTGCTCTATGACGTTGGATCACGATATTTACCACGACGTGTAGCCGTCGCCTAAGGGCCGATTAAAATGAAACTCGGTTTTTGGAACTATTTTGGCAAGAAAACAACATGCAATGATAAATAAAAATCGAAGGTGGCGGGAAACTTTTTTGTTTGTGGGCCGATTACCATAAAACACGGTTTTTGGAACTAATTTAACGAGAAAATAGCAACGCAATGTTGAAAATATTGAAAAATCAATAATGGCAGTCAACTTTTTTGTTTGTAGGCCGATTTCGATGAAACTCGGTTTTTAACAAAATTGTGACAATAAAACAGCTACGCAAAAAAGCTACGTAAAAAATATAAAAAATCCAAGATGGCGGCCAACTTTTTTGTTTTTCGGCCGATTTAGATGAAACTTAGTTTATGGTGTTATTTTAACAAGGCAATAACAACGCAATGTTAAAAATATAAAAAAATCCAAGATGGCGGCCAACTTTTTTGTTTTTTGGTCGATTTCGATGAAACTTGGTATATGGTGTTATTTTAACAAGGCAATAACAACGCAATGTTAAAAATGTAAAAAAAATCAAGATGGCGGCCAACTTTTTTGCTTGTGGGCCGATTTAGATGAAATTTGGTTTTTGGTACTATTTTGACATGAGAACAGCGACGCAATGTAAAAAAAGTAAAAAATTCAAGATGGCGGACAACTTTTTTGTTTGCAGGCCGATTTCGATGAAACTCGGTTTTTGGTCCTATTTTGACAAGAAAACAGAAACGCAATATTAAAAAGTAAAAAAATAAAGATGGCAGCCAACTTCTCTGTTTGCGGGCCAATTTCGATGAAACTCTGTTTTTGGTACTATTCTGACAAGAAAACGGCAATGCACTGTTAAAAATGTAAATAATTCTAGATGGCGGCCTACTTTATTGTTTGTGGGCCGATTTCAATGAAACTTGGTTTTGGGTACTATTTTGACTAGAAAACAACAACGCAGTGTTAAAAATCTAAAAAAATCAAGATGGCGGCCAACTTTTTTGTTTGTGGGCCGATTTCGATGAAATTCGGTTTTTAGTACTATTTTGACAAGAAAACATTAACGCAATGTTAAAAATGTAAAAAAATTCAAGATGGCGGCCAACTTTTTTGCTTGTGGGCCGATTTTGATGAAACTTGGTTTTTGGTATTATTTTGACATGAGAACAGCTACGCAAAGTTAAAAAGGTTAAAATTCAAGATAGTGGCCAACTCCTTTATTTGTGGGCCGATTTCGATGAAACTC
The DNA here is from genome assembly GCA_928269145.1 of Agriphila tristella. Lineage (NCBI taxonomy): Eukaryota > Metazoa > Arthropoda > Insecta > Lepidoptera > Crambidae > Agriphila > Agriphila tristella. The sequence continues at coordinate 17,942,551 of OV743436.1, read as the reverse complement.
GGTATTTGTACTTTTTTTACAAGAAAACGGCAACGCAATGTTAAAAATGTCAAAGTTCAAGATGGCAGCCAACTTTTTTGCTTGTGGGCTGATTTCAATGAAACTCGGTGTTTGCTAGTATTTTGACAAGAGAACAGCTACGCAAAGTTAAAAATGGAATAAATTCAAGATGGTGGCCAACTCCTTTGTTGATGGGCCTATTTCGATAAAACTCGGTTTTTTGTACTATTTTGACAAGACGACAGCAACGCAATGTTAAAAATATAAAAATATCTAAGATGGCGGCAAACTTTTTGCTCGCGGGGCGATTTAATGAAACTCGGTTTTTGACACTATTTTGATCAGAAAACAGCAATGCAAAGTTAAAAATGTGAAAATTCAAGATAGCGGCCAACTTTTTTGCTTGTGAGCTGATTTCGATGAAACTCGGTGATGCCGTTTTCTGGCCAAAAAGGGCCAAAAAACCGAGTTTCATAAAAATCGGCCCACAAGCAAAAAGTTGGCCGCCATCTTGCATATTTTATGTTTTTAATATAGCGTTGCTGTTTTCTTGTCAAAATAGTACCAAAAATAAAGTTTCATCGAAATCAGCCCACAAGCCAAAAAGTTGGCCGCCATCTTGAATTTTTACATTTGTAACTTTGCGTTGCTGTTTTCTTGTCAAAATAGTGTCAAAAACCGTGTTTCATCGAAATCGCCCTGCAAACAAAAAAGTTGGCCGCCATCTTAGATATTTTTGTATTTTTAACATTGCGTTGCTGTTTTCTTGGCAAAATAGTACCAAAAACCGAGATTCATCGAAATCGGCCCGCAAACAAAAAATTTGGCCGCCATCTTTAATTTTTTACATTTTTAACACTGCGTTGCTGTTTTCTTGTCAAAATAGTACCAAAAACCGAGTTTCATCGAAATCGACCCGTAAGCAAAAAAGTTAGCCGCCATCTTGAATTTTTTACATTTTTAAGAGTGCGTTGCTGTTTTCTTGTCAAAATAGTAGCAAAAACCGAGTTTCATCGAAATCAGCCCACAAGCAAAAAAGTTTGCCGCCATTTTGAATTTTTTAATGTATTCAACATTGCGTTGTTATTTTCGTGTCAAAGTTATATCAAAAAGCGAGCTTCATCGAAATCGGCCCATAAACAAAAAGAAAAGGAGCAAAAACTAAGTCACATGTTTTTCTATTCTTTATTTGAAGAGCATAAAAAGAAGAAAAAGAGACAAATTTAAAAAAAAAATTCTTACCTTTTAGAAAAAAATGACAATTTTTTTTCAAAGAATATAACTTGAATTTTGAAGTACTCGTACCAATCTTATTTTTCTTATTAATTTTTGATATTCAAAAAGGCAAATCACAGAGTGCCAACCCTTACACCTTTAGTCGTTGCGTCAACTGCCTAGCTAGACGAACAGCGGTTCTAGTAAGGGTAACATTTTTCGAATTTAAATGAAAATACAACAATGTGTGTGGATTTTGGGTAAACAAATGAATGACGTAAAATTAATTGAAGGTCAACAATTTCTATTTGAGATAGGAATTGTATGGTATCTTAAAATAGCAATATCTCGAAAAATACTCATCCTGGACTGGTGGTGTAAATTAAGTCTAATAAATTTACCAAAATATTACCAAAAGTAATAAAAGTAAATGTTTTTCAAAGTTGAGATAAATAAATAATACTCTATTTCCATACCACTGTGTATTTATCTATACCGATTATAGCAATTAATAATTTATAAAAACAAAAAGTAGCAACCCTGTTTGCCTTGCCGTTGAGTCGCCGGTGACGCGCCGTGCCGGTGACGCGCCGGCCGTCACGTCACCGGCGCGTCGCCGGCCGTTACGTCACCGGCGCGTCGCCGGCAAGGTAAACAGGGTTGCCACTTATTTGATTCAATAAAGTATTGGTTGTTATAATAGGTAGAAAAAAAAGTACATTGTGGTTTGGAAATAAAGTATTATTTATTTATTTCAACTTTAAAAACATTTTATTTACACTTTTCTTAATATTTTCGTTAATTTTATAGGCTAAATTTACACCACCACTTTAGGATGAGTATTTTTCGAGATATATTGCTGTTTTAAGATTGACAAATGACAACTTAAAACAACAATTTCGCAAAAAGAAATTGTTGACCTTCACTTGTTTTTCTGAGATTCATTTGTTTACCCGAAATCCACACACGTTGTATTTTTATTAAAATTCGAAAAATTGTACCCTTACCAATATTTAGTGGAACTGATGAATAAGGTCTCACAAAGTTACCGAAATATGAACAAAAGTTATAAAAAATGTTTTTCAAGGCTGAAATAAATAAATTATACTTTTTCTGTACCGATTATAGTAATCAATAATTTATTAAAACAAAAAGTAGCAGCCCTGTTTGTCTTGCCGGTGCCTCGCCGGCGACGCGCCGCGCCGGTGACGTGTCAGCCGTCACGTCACCGGCGCGTCACCGGCCGTCACGTCACCGGCGCGTCGCCGGCCGTCACGTCACCGGCGCGTCCCCGGCATGGCAAACAGGGTTGCCACTTATTTATTATAATAAATTATTGGTTGTTATAATAGGTAGAAAAAAGTACATTGTGGTGTAGAAATAAAGTATTTATTTATTTATTTCAACTTTAAGAACCTACTGTTTAAGTATTGTTTTTGGTAGTATTTTGGTAACTTTGTTAGACTTAATTCACCTTTACCACTAAGTTCAAGCAAAGGTACTATTTTTCGAATTTTAATAATAATACAACAATTTCTGTAGACAATGTTTTCATGCCTTCACTTGTGTTCCGGCATTCATTTGTTTACCCGAAAATCCGACATTCGCATACGTTGTTGTATTTCTATTATAATTCGAGAAAATAATATTTACCTTTACTTGAACTTAGTGGAATAAGTAAATTAAGTCTAGTAAAGTTACCAAAATATTTCCAAAAAACAATACTTAAACAGTAGGTTTTTAAAGTTGGAATAAATAAATAATTCTATATTTCCATACCACAATGTACTTTTTTCTACCTATTATAGCAACCTATACTTTATTAAAACAAAAAAGTGGCAGCCCTGCTTGCCTTGCCGGTGAAGCGACGTTGACTTGACTGAAACGAGCCGGCGACGCGCCGGTGACGTGCCGGCGCCGGTGATCTGAACTGCTTGTTCACACATATTTTTGACGTTGACGGACGGGCCGGTGACGCGCCGGAGCTGTGGGAATGATCCTTTAAGCCGCATACGTAACTGTAAAGAATGCGCCACAGTAATTTAATGATGCAGCTGACGTCATAAAGATTCTACGTACCAAACACAGTCGGTAAGTAAACGGAGTTCGTAAAATGAGCCTGGATACGTAAAAACTGATGATGTAGACGGAGACATTATTAATTATCCCGTGTACGTAAAATGTATCGGCATATCTCCGACCCTGCTCGTGCATTATGTACGTAACCGGGACCATTACTTAATGTGACAGAGACAGTATAATGATTTGGCAACCAGTTACTGTTATAAAGAGCCTGGATACTGAAATATTGCAGCTGTATAACTATTCGTACGTATGGCGCATACATATTTTATGTTACGGGTTAAGTAAATTACGTATGCTGCTCCGTGCAGAATCATTAAGCCGAATACGTAACTGTAAAGAATGCGCCACAGTAATTTAATGATGCGGCTGACGTCATAAAGATTCTACGTACCAAACACAGTCGGTAAGTAAACGGAGTTCGTAAAATGAGCCAGGATACATAAAAACTGGTGATGTAGACGGAGACATTATTAATTATCCCGTGTACGTAAAATGTATCGGCATACCTCCGACCCTGCTCGTACATTATGTACGTAACCGGGACCATTACTTAATGTGACAGGGACAGTACAATGATTTGGCAACCAGTTACTGTTATAAAGAGCCTGGATACTGAAATAATGCAGCTGTATAACTATTCGTACGTATGGCGCACACATATTTTATGTTACGGGTTAAGTAAATTACGTATGCTGCTCCGTGCAGAATCATTTAGCCGCATACGTAACTGTAAAGAATGCGCTACAGTAATTTAATGATGCGGCTGACGTCATAAAGATTCTACGTACCAAACACAGTCGGTAAGTAAACGGAGTTCGTAAAATGAGCCAGGATACATAAAAACTGGTGATGTAGACGGAGACATTATTAATTATCCCGTGTACGTAAAATGTATCGGCATACCTCCGACCCTGCTCGTACATTATGTACGTAACCGGGACCATTACTTAATGTGACAGGGACAGTACAATGATTTGGCAACCAGTTACTGTTATAAAGAGCCTGGATACTGAAATAATGCAGCTGTATAACTATTCGTACGTATAGCGCATACATATTTCATGTTACGGGTTAAGTAAATTACGTATGCTGCTCCGTGCAGAATCATTAAGCCGCATACGTAACTGTAAAGAATGCGCCACAGTAATTTAATGATGCGGCTGACGTTATAAAGATTCTACGTACCAAACACAGTCGGTAAGTAAACGGAGTACGTAAAATGAGCCAGGATACGTAAAAACTGATGATGTAGACGGAAACATTATTAATTATCCCGTGTACGTAAAATGTATCGGCATATCTCCGACCCTGCTTGTACATTATGTTCGTAACCGGGACCATTACTTAATGAGACAGAGTCAGTACAATGATTTGGCAACCAGTTACTGTTATAAAGAGCCTGGATACTGAAATAATGCGACTGTGTAACTTCGTACGTATAGCGCATACATATTTCATGTTACGGGTAAAGTAAATTACGTATGCTGCTCCGTGCAGAATCATTAAGCCGCATACGTAACTGTAAAGAGTGCGCCACAGTAATTTCATGATGCGGCTGACGTCATAAAGATTCTATGTACCGAACACTGCCAGTAAGTAAACGGAGTTCGTAAAATGAGCCAGGATACGTAAATGTTTATGTAGGCGGAGACATTATTAATTATCCCGTGTACGTAAAATGTATCGGCATATCTCCGACCCTGCTCGTACATTATGTACGTAACCCGGACTATTACTTAATGAGACGGAGTCAGTACAATGATTTGGCAACCAGTTACTGTTGTAAAGAGCCTGGATACTGAAATAATGCAGCTGTATAACTTCGTACGTATAGCGCATATATATTTCCTGTTGCGGGTTAAGTAAATTACGTATGCTGCTCCGTTAATACATATGCGGCATCATTAAACCGCATACGTAAACGTTAACAGTGCGGGCACAGTAATTTCATGATGCGGCTTACGTATTAAGGATTCGGCCTCATTACAAGTAACTCGTTTACATTGTCTTTACAGGGCATTATGCCGCATACTTACTGGACATGGTGTCGGCTCATTATAAGTATGGCTCTTATTTATTTCATGTGAAAAGCACATTATACGTATCTGGCTGCCAGTGCATTACAAATTTGCCAATTTTAAGTAGCCCGTTTTTCTCAGTGTACCTGCTTATTTATTTAACATTAACAAAAGGGAGCAGAGATGAGGAGGGAACAATCGAATCGATCTGGTATTAAAGAACCTTATTTATTTCTGAAAGGGAAACGGCAGACGTCGAAAGCATCGAATAATACTCATTACTAAGTATCGATCGCAATGGATCGTCACTAGCTCTGCGTTCCACCGAACGAATGGATTTAAAATGTTTTTTTTTATATATTTTTTAAGTGGTTGAACAATGAGAATTTTCTGCTGAATTGAAAACCAACCTAACTTTTGCAAAATAAAGCACTTTGGTATATTTATCTATAACTAGCGACCCGCCCTCGCGTCTCAACGAATAAGTATTTTATACACATAAACCTTCCAGAAAAATATCTAAAATAATAAAAATTGTATCAAAATCCGTTGCGTAATTTAGAAGAAACTAGCGGCCGCCCGCGACTTCGTCTGCGTGGAAAGATTTTTTGCTATCCCTCTGGATTAATATTGTTTTTCGGGATGAAAAGTACCCTATGTACGTCTCTGTACCCCTGAGAACGTGTATGCAAAATTTCATGATGATCGGTTCAGTAGTTAAGACATGAAGGCGAAACAAACAAACAAACAAACGGACTTTCGCATTTATAATATTAAGTAAGGATAAGCAAACAAACAGACAGACACGAATAACGAATTTGTTTTATACTATTTAGTGATATTTTGGTTTTTAGTTGGAATTTCCAAGTTTCCGAAATGTATGTTTATTAACATCGAATAATACTTATTCACTTACATACCTACTAAGTATCGATAACCATGGATCGTATCTAGCTGCGCGTTACCCCGAACGAATTGATTGTGTATCTACATAAATTTGAAACTCGAGCACTTTTTCTTTTATTTTGATAAAGGCACATTTTCCGCTGCAATTGTAAATTAGAACCAATTTTTTGAATCATTATTGTGAAAAAAATTGATCGAACTTTTTGGTTATAAATCCATTTCGTGGATGCAAGAATTAATTACGTCGCGCAAACGTGGCGACAATAACTTCAAAATCATATTCTATAGAATATGAATATAAAATTCTTGCATGGCGAATTCGTAAAATGACAGTAGAAAAATCCCTACCTACATTTTCCAAACGACACACAACGTCATAAGACATTTCACTTTTTAAACCTTTCGATTCCGCTTCCGCTTATTGACATAGTGTCCACCACAGAACAAAGAAAAAAAAATCATAGGCGTCCGTCCACGAAGGTGTTATTAGTATAACCGTTGATGTTTCGAGGTTATAACGAAAATGGAAACGCCTTGTGCATTATTTTTATGGCAACTCAAAATAAGTAAAATAAATTATTATTTAAATCTATATTTCCTCCTCAATATGTGATTACAGACAAGGGTGTGTGCTAAGGACCGAGTTTAACGAAGCCAATTACATCGGCAGATTGTGTAAATCACCCTCACTGCAATATGGAAAACTCAAGGAACTCGCTAACAAGCTCTTTTATGCGACTCTGCTTCATAAGATTAATCATACTGAAAAGATATTTTTACAATGATATTTTTGCAAAAAGCTGCATTATTAATCTACTTAGAGTGATTTTTCAATGCCTAGATAAAGCTTTATCTGTTTGATAGCATAAGTACCGTCGAACTGAAAATGTTTGTCATTCATTTGTCTGTCACATTTTTAAAATTACTTTTATTATATTTGGTGAATAATTAAACTGACTGATATTTGTTAACTGAGGATTGAAAAATCAGCACCAGTCATAAATGTAAGCAAAGAAAATAAACCACTTTTCTGAGTAAAAAGACGTCACTCGTAAGCGATTGCGTAAATATTAGAATTTTATGAACGCCCTAGTAGTTAAGTACTAAATAAAACTATAAATATCTCAAGTCGATAAATTACAAACAAATCTACAGCCTCGATCTGAATTTCATTTACATTTAAAAGTTATTAAACGCAACAAAAAAAGGAATCAAATAAATCAAACTTAACAATTATTTTGTAGGTCGTGTATTTATTAACTTTTGAACTTTCCGAAATCACGTAATATTTTGTCTCGTTAAGCAAATTTCTACTTCTAATGGAGGTGCAAATATAAATCATACCCTTTTAAATTAGAGCACTAATGGGTCCCTAATGAATTTTGATGGCGACCACTCTGTTATGCGAATCAGGATTAACTAAAACTAGTAGCACTTTAATATTTATTAGCGAAACACCCTCGGACCGACCTCTGTCGTACCTACTTGTCAATAAAGGGAAATGACCAAATTTTGTATCCCCATCACTTAGATCAGATTTCCCATTCAAATGTGTAAATATTCTATTTGATGTTAGTTTCGATTGTAGGTTAAGTTACATTACAATTTCAGTATAAAAAGGAAAAGCTAAGTTGAAAAATTGAGAAAAAATTATCTAGAATATCATGAGTCATGACAATACCTGTACAATAAATAACAATGTTTTTTTCTCATATTTTGATTAATATTATATCAAGGGCCAATGCGTTAGTGTTAACGATTGCAAATGCAGCCGGGACCAACGGCTTAAGGGTGCACCGAGCGTCCACTAGCGCCGCCAATAAAGAAAAAATAATTACAACGAAATAACTATGTTTAACAAAATTCTGAAACATATAAAAACTAGTAATAGTTATAAACTATTTTTGTATGCGTTTTTTTCCTGGTTTAAATGTGTTTGTGTAGTTAAAACCTGGATTAACGCCTAAAGTGGCCACTTTAGGCGTTAATCCAGATTTTAACCACACGAATGCATTTAAACTTAGAATTTTACGCATACAAAAATAGTTTATAACTAATACTAGTTTTTATATGTTTCAGAATTTTGTTAAACATAGTTATTTCGTTGTAATGATTTTTTCTTGATTGGCGGCGCTAGTGGACGCTCGGTGCACCCTTAACGTGCTTTCCGAAGCACGGAGGAGCTCGAGATAATAAATTTTTGGTCACCCATCCCATGACCGACCCTTGCGAACGTTGCTTAACCTCCGCAATCGCTGGGCCAGGCGCTAAAGCGCCACCGAGCTCCAAAAAGATGTTTAAATCAATATAATTGCCAATATCGATAGACACTTCAAATCTTTGATAGACCAATTTATTAAAGGAATCTTAGCAGGCATTAGTTATTTAACTAATTCAATATTCAATATTACGCACAATCATTAATAACTTCTAAAAACTGTTCTATGTAAGCTCCTCATTACAAGTCTGCCCACAAATTCCCAGCACAAATCCCTTCTTAGTCTCAATGTTCAAAAGTCGTAAACAAAACCGAGTAAAACAAAGCCCATCTAAGATATTAACAATCCTTTTTAACTTACATTCGAGACTGACAAATGAATGTTTAGCCGGGTAGCAGGTGGCTCAGTTTATGAGACTCGGTAGGTGTCTCGACATCGCATAAATCAAAATAGTACGCAACGGAGGCAAGTCTTGCCCGCAGTTTCTTGGGCACTTTGAAACCGTTTCTAACGAAGGATTTTCGTGACGCGTCGATGCTCTTTTGTTTACGTTTAGTTGTTCGAAAACAAGTGACTATCTTGTAAGTGTAACGAAGATTAATTTATGGAAAACTTGAAATGGGTGTAAGGAGAGTGTGTCTTTAAGAAAACATTGGCCAAAAGGCTACACACCTTGTGTGTAACGTGTAACATAATTATCATGAAATCGTGGAATAAAAAAGGCAGTTGAAAAGTAGCTCTGAGAAGTTATTTTTACGCTGACAAGTTCAGTTGGTTATCGTTAAACAAGGGACCTTCACATGCCGTGTAAGTAGCAACGTTACCTGATCATCTGTTTTTTTTTTCATGTGACTAACTGTATTACACCTTTTCCTGTCTACTTATCCTACCGATGCTGTGGTCAAGCGTTTACTCCAGAGAAAACCACCCATCACTTGTCATGTCATAGCTTAACGTGTCGCAGGCACTGACAACGAATACGTGCATCGGATATGAATGAAATGTAAGAAATAATAATTGTCAGTATAAAAATAAAAAGTTGTTTCCATATTTTTCTTATTGAAATTATAGTTTCGAACAATAAAAAGTCGCATTCAAAATAGTTAAATAAAAACATTGTAATAATTTTGCACCTAATAAAGTTTTAACATTCAACATTGATAAGTAAATTGAGAACGTAGGGATAATAACCTAATTAGGTACTAAAACAATATTTTTACGTAATATAATTTTACACACTATAATTTCCTTCAGATTTACATGAGCCAATTTACATGAGCGTTTTAAAAAACAGAACCTCATATGCCACCAAAAAGTATGTTTAGTATGAGCATCACTTTCATAAGGCTCTTAATATGTAATGTTAAACACAAGCAACACGTCCGTACGTACGCAGTTTACGTGCCGGTAAACTGATCTTAGACGCAGGTAGCGTAGGACAAACCACTAAAAGAACACGTTACTTGCCAGGACAGATCAGGGCGGGTAGTGTTGTGGCCGGCCGAAGGTGTCGATAGTTGACAAACTTAACACAGCATTCGTAAAGAAATTGAAATGAGGGCTTTTCAAAGTGGCATTTAAAAATAAAAATAGTAACAATTTGCTTCACTATGGCGTTGATAGAAAGAGAAGTGTCAAAATTGGTTTTTAAAAATAAATGGCCTGTACCAAAGATGAAAGTAAGCGCTCGCTGGCTGACATCTGCCCAAAAAGAAACATTTTTGGGTTACATCTGCCTGCCTACCTGAGTTGAGTACTCTTCGAAGCTTAGTAAAAAAAATACATTGACACATACATTTTTATCAACGCCATCTATCGAGCCTACAGTTTTTTGTCATTTTGAAAAGCCATCATTGGAAACGTGTGTACAGTTAGCGTCAAGTATTTGGAGAATTTCAAATTCTGATTAACCAAATGTCTGCCTCGTAGACCGTTGTAAGATAACGATACGTATAATCACTATTTGCGGTACTAATAACCGAAGAATAAGTTTAGACTTAAAATAACCAAAACGTTTGGTTAGGAATATGACGCTTTGAACGTTACAAACTTTTTTAAACTAGGTATAAACTTATTTTTAATATATTAGTATGGCGGTTTATGTTTTTCCAAGAAAATTAACTGACACTGGTACTATTTTTCATTGACTGTAGAAAACAATGTTAGGATAGCTGCCTAATAGGTCATAGACAATGCGAGCAGCTGAAATAGGTACGTTATCTATTTTTTTCCAAACGGGCTACTACTACACTACAGTGACATTTAATTATTTTATGTAATAAACAAGTTCGATACAGACTTGAACTATCGTGTGAGTTTATCGAGCAGGCCCCCATCCGTAGCGGGCGGGGGCGGGACGGCAGGCGATTAGCCGCGGTGTTTCCCGCCGCCTTGGAAATAGAAAATAAAGGCGCCGTGACATGAGCGTCGCGTACGTTTATACCGGCGCGTGCGAGTGGGCTTGAACGGCACTTTAGAGGACCGTTTAGTTTTTGCAAGGAAACTTGGTGTTTTGTTTTGGCATGGAACGGTTGTGTTTAAAAGAAAGATTGTAGTTAGTGTTCGGTACGTTACATAAAACGAACTTTCCTCTCAGAAATTTCGATACCTTGAATGTTTTTAATAAATTTTCTGACATTTGACTACGTTAACGACAGAAAAATCTTTCTATTTAAAGATAATTGAGCTGATTCCAATGCAAATAGCTAAAGCGCTGGATGTTACCCACAAAGACCTTTAAACCTATGAAAATTCAGACAGTAAATGTGACTGACAAGACAACCAAAGCCTCAGAGTTGATATTGCCATACTTGCTGCAAATTACAAAAGTCGTAGCTACCAGCTTCAGAAATAAACCGCTAAAATAATTGTATTCCACTATACTGTCCCATTCGAAGCCACCGTTGTCCGTAGACGATACAAGTTAAACGCGCGGTCGTCCGTCCGAACGTGACCGCTTTACGTATTTATGCAGATGGGACACCCGCACGTCCCAACTCCTGGGAAGAATTCAACCGGCGTCTCCCGCCGGTGTAACGGACACACTTATTATTGGAACAACTGGAATCCGGCTTACGAAGATTCGGAACATTACGCCCTCCGATTAGCAGAGATTATGGGAATTTAGATTAAGGATTTTTCTACCTCCATTTTCTTATTGGGATTTTACCCAATGTGTTCAAAGTAAAAAAAAATTGATACTTATACAGGGTGTTTGGTAATAGCCTTATAAAGCCGAATATGGTGGATATGGACCATCAAACTGAACAACTTTTACTATGGGACCAACTCTGAAATCGCTGTCTGTTTCATACATTTTGATTTTTTAGTTATTAATTTTTGTATGAAACAGCTGATTTTTTTTCGCGTTTTTAGAGTTGGTCCCATAGTAAAAGTTGTTCAGTTTGATGGTCCCTATCCACCATATTCGGCTTTATAAGGCTATTATCAAACACCCTGTATAAGACCTACTTTATTTATTTGTTGTTTAAATAGATTTCAGTTAGCTCTTTCTCCGAAAACATCATAGCAACGATTCAAATTATTCGGCACTAGCGGCCGCCCGCGACTTCGTCTACGTGGAAAGTTTTTTTGCTATCCCTCGGGAACAATCCTTTTTTTTCGGGATGAAAGGTACCCTATGTCCTTTTCAGTACCCCTGACAACGTGTACCTATATACGGCGTCTGGGACGCTGGACGCGGCATCCAGTGTCACTGCGATGGTCACTCGGAACTGTTTTTACAATGTAAACGGACGTGAGCGATTAAAATATGGGTGACCTGCATTGCATACCCACTTTAGGTACTTAAGAAAGGAAAGATAGTCATGAATGTCAGTACTTAAATATTAAGTAGATTTTTATCGCATAGTACCTACACAAGGTAAATAAATACAAAACCTTAAAACAAAGTACCTAGGTACCTACACAATACAAAAAACAAAATAGGTAGGTACACCTACGCAAGTGAATAAAACGGATTCTCACCTGGTTGACCAAAATCCAAGCTTATTTCTTCCCAACGTTTGTGTTTCAACACATTGTTTTTATTGCTGGCATCATAATAATATGAAACTATGTTTCATTTAACTAATTCTATTAGTACTCCATCTTGTTCCTACCTAAATTTCCTAAATTTCACCATTTCCAGAGTGACCGCGCGACAAAAACGCGGCGTCCGTGTACGCCAGAATGCTCCGAAATGACTGCGTAGGCGGCGTACGGCCTACGGACGCGGCGCACGGCGCTCGTGCGCCGCGTCAGGCGTGCGAGGGAGACCACACTAGTACATTTCCATAGTAAGCATTCGTAGGTCGCGTACAGCGTTACGCCGGACGCGACCTACGGCGTTTGTTGCAGACCACCGCCTAAGGGTGTAAGATGATACGCTATATAGCGTAGTAAACACGTGTTAATTATATAAGTATACTAGATAATAAGAACTTATATTGATGAAAATTAGCTTTAATTTGGTTTTCAATGCAAATTTATTTTCGCAAACTTTTCAATTTTCCCTTAAAAAATATATCATCAACTTACAGCGTATGAAAGGAGCCACACACAGTGCAAGTATAATTTATGTCCTCCACACAACCAGTCAGCACTCAGCCATAATATTCAAAGAGAAAAATCATAGTTTATGGGCAACAATCTCTCCCCACAAAAGCTCCTTACAAGACGAGCCCGAGAGCATCCATTAATATTACTTACACTACAAATAAATTTCATTTTATTTAATGAATAAAAATTCTTCAAAAGTAATCAGCTTTGTCTCATTAAGATGTCGTCAACTTGTATACTTTTTGTGTTTAAATTTTATTATTTTTCTTAGTAATTACTGTTTTTGTTTGTAACAAAGTGAAGTTAATTTACTCTTATTATATTTTTCATTCAAAAAATAAGTCTTACAAGTAATATTCATTAAGAAATTTAAATTTTAGCTTACCGATACCAACAAGTGTAGGTAACTGATAAGAAAAGATAACAATTGTTTGTTATACAGGGGTCGAAAGGAGGCAATTCCCATACGAGATATTTAAGTTCGAGTTCGAGTATGGAATTGATGACTTTCGCAGCCGTGATTAACACTACTTTTTATTTCGAATATAAGGAAAATTAACTTATTTATTAGTCTACTATATTATAATATAGTATAGTTTACTTGTCTTATAGGTAAACAATCTTTACACAACTCTTTATTGTAATGTTCATTTATGAATAAAAAACAATAAATGGTTTTCCACACAAATATTACAAAATAAATTATTAATGATAATTTGATTTAGTAAGAAAGCATATTTTTAATAACGATTTTAAGTTTGACAGACGAAAGACAACTGTCTAAAATTTACAAAATAGAAAAGTATGGATAGTGAACAGACTTCAGCCCTGGCTTTATATTGTCTCGCTGAAGGTGTGAAAATAGGCTTCGAAATAGGCTGTCTTCGAGTTGGGTGGCTTAAACCCCGCGCTTCGCTCAGGACTCTACAATCTCTACATCCCCTCACTTCTTGCTCAGGGTCGTAAGACACTGCTTTATCCCCTTGATGCAAAATCTACCTACTATTTCCGCCTTTGAATGGAAGGCAGTGTTTTCTACCCGCAGCTGAAATTAAAATAAATGATCTTCGCATTAAAATAAATATATTTGTACAAATTAATTCAAAATTAAAGCAAGTGCTAGTGCTAGGTACTTGAAATTTTACACGATACTCCTTAATTACAATTAAGGAGAACTTGTAAAATTTCAAACCTTTGATTTATCTATAGTATCTGCATTCATGTTTAACTTAGACTTTGATAGTCCTTTAATGCACGTTTTTTTCAAATGATAAGAGTATTAGAATGTGAAGTAATTTTAAAAAGTGGAGAATCTACACTGCTGTTCTCTACTTTATTATTCCAGAAATCCTCTCAACGAATCACCTCCTCTGCCGTAGCTATTTTGCGAAACTAACTTAACGTGCAATAACGTCTTTAGGGCAATATTCAGGCTCTAATAAGCCCCCATTAGCCTTTGCCGGTTATTCGACCTAACCTTACCGTAGCGAGTGCAGTTCATAAATTTATAAAATTGCCTCCATTACCTTCAGTCCTATTTATGTATTAAAAGGCAATATTGCAGCGTGTAGGTTATTTCATGCGTTTAAAGCAGGTAAGAAAATCTTTTTTCATAAAAAACTTAACTTGAACCAATAATTTTTTTTTGTTAAATATTAATTTCTGAACGTCTTTAAAAACTATTCGCTTGAGGGTAGGCTCAGGAGCAGCTTCAATCCCCCGTGACCACGGCAGCTGCAAAGGTGCCGAAAGGTCGGGAAAATAAAAAATCAAACCGAATACCAACTAATTACCAAAGTACTTTCAATAAAACCGCGCTAGTATCCGTTAAAAAGTATTTTATCTCATGATCTGTTTCATCATTATTTCTTCGTATTTTTGATTGCATTGATGGTGCAAGGCAAAGGTGCATACGGACTAGTGTTGCCCAAATTCAGTCTTGGTCTTGCAGTCTTGGTCTTGTTCTTGCGTTTTTGCAAGACCAAGACCAAGAACAAGACCGCGTATTTTTAGCAAGACCAAGACCAAGACTGACCGTGCAAGACTTGAGCAAGAACAAGACATAGCCTGCAAGACTCTTGCGTCTTGCAGCTAGGACTTAGCGCTATTTCACTGAGTAGTTAGGTGTAACAGTTCGGTGTATAGGTAGGTACGCTTAGGAATTCTATGAGACGCAAAAAACTGTATCAAAGAATATGAAAAACTGGACCTATGCGCATTACGACTAATACCATAAACATAGCGAATAAACTCTTTTATTAAATTTCTTATAAGTTGAGGGTTCAATCTCTTTCTAGACAGATAAGTATTGTTCTTTAAAATACAGTCAAGTTATTGTAATTAATTTGTTTTTTTACATGTTTTAGCAAATGTAAGCTTATAAATCATAAATGTTTATTAAGAAACAGTTACTTCTATGGAAAACGACATATAGGTCAGTTGATTTTTCGAATTTCTTATCAAATCTTCAGTTATTTATTAATCTGCTTGATCTTAACTATGGCTATGTTAATTCAAGCTCACAATGTTCCAATTATAATACGTTTTTCTAAGATTTAAAGTAAACTTTAATAAATAGTAATAGACTAATAGGTAATTGCAAGACTTGCAAGACTCTTGCTGCAAGACCAAGACCAAGACCAAGACTGGGAGCGCAAGACCAAGACCAAGACCAAGACCAGGTGTATTGGCGCAAGACCAAGACCAAGACTGGCTAAGTCTCGTCTTGTTCTTGCATTTGGGCAACACTAATACGGACGTTACAACGGGAAGGATAATTGTATTCTGACATACTTCGTAAGGTAAGTGGTTCAAGCACATCACTACATAGACAAAACAAAGTCAAAGTCAAAGTCAAATAAGCTTTATTCAAATAAACTTAATTATTAAGTACTTTTGAATCGTCTATATTTTCCTACCACCCGTTCCAGACTTTTTTTAGCTGACAAGAAGAACGGGCGCAAGAAACTTATCAGCTGTAACAGCCATAAGTAACGATATTTACAAACTTGAATATAACGTTACCAGATAATTACAACAGGGTGACAGGATTATTGGCAACAACATAGACTTATTATATTACTTCAACAAAGTACTTATAGTAGCAAGTTATGTGTTACATCATTTCCACGCATTTTGATCTTTAAGATAATCATCTACTTTATAATAACCTTTACCCATGAGCGTTTTTTTAACATGGATTTTAAATTCATGCAAAGGCAGATCAATCACTTGTTGCGGAACTTTATTAATAAAGGCTATGCCTTTCCCCATAAATGAACTTCTAGATTTTGCAAGCCTAAATCTTGGAACGGCAAGTTTATCTTTATTTCTTGTATTAAACTGGTGAATATTGCTGTTCTTAGGAAATGAATCATAGTGTTTCCTTACATAAACTAAATTTTCATATATGTATTGGCCTGCCAAAGTTAAGATGTTTATTTCTTTAAACAATTCTCTCAAGCTATCTCTTCGCCGAAGATTGTATATGGCGCGAACAGCTCTTTTTTGGAGTACGAAAATATTTTCAATACTGGCAGCTGAGCCCCATAATAGCAGTCCATAAGACATTACACTGTGAAAATAACTATAATATACTAACCTTGCCGTTTCAATATCAGTTAAAAGCCTTATTTTCTTAACAGCGAATGCTGCTGAACTAAGTCTACTTGACAAGGCTTCAATATGTGGATCCCATTGCAGTCGAGAATCTAGTGTAATACCTAGAAATTTTGTACTCTCAATAAACTCGACTTCATCGTTATTCAAATTAATATTTAATTTTGTCTGCTCAACATTAGGTAATGAAAATTTTACACATTTAGTTTTTTTGGGGTTAAGTGCTAAATTATTGCTATTAAACCAGTATGAAACTTTAGAGAGGGCGCTATTTACTTCGTCCGAACAGTTGTTACTTCTGTTTACTTTG
This sequence comes from Agriphila tristella, assembly GCA_928269145.1. NCBI lineage: Eukaryota > Metazoa > Arthropoda > Insecta > Lepidoptera > Crambidae > Agriphila > Agriphila tristella. Next base: position 17,925,620 of record OV743436.1, on the reverse strand, counting down.
AAAACTAAAGAAGTATCATCCGCAAATAGTACTGTCTCACATAAATTATTCGCGTAATTGGGAAGGTCATTTATATAAATTAGAAACAGCAATGGGCCCAATATTGATCCCTGTGGCACACCCATATTGGTGGGGGCTCCAGTAGATTGAGTTCTATTAATCACTACTTTCTGAGTCCTATTGTACAAATACGATTTCATAAGGCTAACTGATTTGTCAGAGACACCATAATGTTCTAGCTTCTTTAATAGTGTTTGGTGATCAACGCAATCGAATGCCTTAGAAAGGTCACAGAAAATGCCAATTACATCTTGCTTTTCTTCCCAAGCGACAAAAATATGTTTGAGAAGTGCAATTCCAGCATCAGTAGTATTTTTACCTTTGGAAAATCCAAACTGATTTTTATGAAGAATGTTATTGGATGTGAAATAATCTAGTAATTGGGAATATATATTTTTTTCAAATATTTTACTAAGTGCTGGTAGTATAGATATTGGCCTAAAGTTAGCTGGGTCACTTTTATCCCCAGATTTAAAAAGAGGAATCAATTTACTATTTTTCATTAAGTTAGGAAAGACCCCTTCATCAATACATTTGTTAAAAATAAAAGCCAAGTAAGGGGCTAGTATATCAATTATTGATTTAATAATGCTTGTTGACATGCCCCAAAGATCTTCTGTTTTTTTGACATTAATTGTTTTAAAAGCTTTAATAATATCTTCACTATTTATATATTTAAAGAAAAAGGTTTCCTTGCGCTTATCAACACTAGACTCTAGGAGGGAGACTGCGATGTTGGGACAAGCACTAAGAGTACTGGTTGTTTCTATTGGTATTCGAGCAAAGAAATCTTCAAAGACTTTAGCGACCTTATCGTCAGATTCAACAGTTTGATCACCAATTTTTAAACAGAAGGAATTTATATTGGATTTTGATTTGCCCGTTTCTTTGTTAATAATGTTCCAAGTAGCCTTAATTTTATTATCTGCTGATTTAATTTTATTTGAAAAGTACTTGGACTTTGCTAGAATACAAACTTCTCTGAATGTTCGTGAATACTTCTTGACAAATTCAATGAAGTTAGGATCACAGGAAGTAGCTTTCTCTGCATAAAGTTCGTATAATTTCCTTCTGCTTTTATATATACCGGGTGTGGCCCAGTCACTAAATTTCGTACTATCATTACATTTGATGACTTTTTGTTTAAAAGTTTCACTAAATTCAGTTTGGACTACGCTAAATAAATGGTTATATAAGTTATTGGCTTCAAAATTTGGTTCTGGTAAAGTTTCAATTTTACTTGTGACATTGTTTCTGAATTTTTCAATACAGTGTTTTTTTATTGGCCTACACATTATTTTCCTTTTAGACGGAACATGATGGTGCTCAATAGAGGCTAATTGTCCACTATGGTCGGACTTAATACAATTCAAAATTGATTTTTCAAGTAAACAAAGTCGCTTCCCGCTGTCTGTCCCTATGTATGCTTAGATCTTAAACTACGCAACGGATTTGATGCGGTTTTTTTTAATAGATAGTGGTTCAAGAGGAAGGTTTATATGTATAATACATGGTGTCAAATTCCACACTTCACCGAAGAGAAGCGAGGGCCGGTCGCTAGTTAAAGTTATATAAGGTAGTGAAAGCGATTTTCCATTTTTTTAATATGAAAAAGTCCTCTCAAGACCAGAGATCCCGCCTATTCACTCTCGTGGGACCCCTAACAGACCATAAATAAAACGAGTGACGACCTCGGAATCAATCATCCCATCCTAAATCGCTTTCGCATTATCTTACTAGATAACCCTTAGCGTCACGGCAGGGACTACTGGGATTGGGGACAAGTGAGAATTTAATAATAGAGGTTGGAGGAAAACAATGAATATTCACTGGTCTTATGCTTTAAGTGTATGCGTCTATATGGGTCAGTTGTCTAACGTAAATATTAGTGAAAATATTTGTAATGTACCTATTTAGTGCTATGAGAACGCCCAAATTTTTTTCCAGACCTAATAAATAACTATGATTATGCTACAAAATATAATTCAAGTACACCCATCAACTTTGTCTAGGGATACAGGTGTTTTTTTTTTCATACAAACGAGGTAACTTTGAAACCTTGGTTTTCTTCTTGGTGATCTGATTATGGCTATCCAGGGAGTGAATGGAGGAGATTCAGATCGTTATACACATCCAACTGATCTGATCAGCATTCTAAAAGAAGGACATGTTTAAAAAAAACTGCGGAAATAGCATCAAAATGTATGGAAATCCTAAAACTGAGAACTCTGACCCTTTTATCTTTTAGAATGCTTATCATCAGGTGGGTGTGCATAACGATTTGAATCTCCTCCGTTCACTTCCTGGATAGCCATAATCAGATCACAGCACGTTACATCCGTTGCAAAAAAATCACAGATTTTACAGTCCCCGCAAGAATCGGAGCATTGAAAATGAACACAAAAATTTATGAAAAACCAAAATCAAATCAAATGCAAAGTCCTATTATATTTTTAATGTTACCTAGTTAGTACCTATTTATTTTTACGATTGTGACACTCGGCTCCGCCTCGTGTCACAAAAGCGCCCGCTGACTGCCTCGACGCAGCCGAAATAATATTAACCAATTTTCAAAATTCCAACGAATGCACTCTCGTCTGCTTCTGCATCTTTTAACACCACGATCATGACGATCGGTCAATAATCATAGAAGCTACATCACTTTTTATGTACGGAAACAGCCGTTTTTCTACAATTCCAAATCTAAAGGGACCACCTACAGGTCACAATTATAAACCAATTTTCAAAATTATTTCGCCATTTGATAGCTAAACTAATACCCTAGGACCCTTTTTTTCTCGGTTTTTTTTTCGAAATATTTACAATTTAGTAAACAAACATCCCCCAAAAAACCCGGAATTTTCGGAATTTAGCAAAATTCCAAAAAAAGTTACGAGTAGATTTTCAAAATTCAAACGTTCACACGTGTCTCGATAAACTCCTCAACTTTTGGTAATATTTTCATTTCGATCCTCTTAAAATCCTCGGAGATATGGCCAAAAATACGTCTCAGGCGATTTGCATCTGATAACCATTTTCAATGGTAAAACAAGGCTTCAAAATTACCTTGTTTGTATGAAAAATACACCTGTATCCCTAGACAAAGTTGATGAGTACAGACCTAGTGAAAGCTAGATTAAATTCGTTGTTAGTTTTTTATTTAAAATTGTACAAAAAGTATTAAGAACCTTCTTTATTACTACAACTGTCAAAAACTAACACAGTCATTGATACGATTTTGCCTAAACCGCTAATCATTGTACAAAATTGACGCTACCCAACCAAGGTACTCAGAAAAACATTAACCCCCGTATCTATAGACGAGTAAGTAATGACTTGAGTAAAACTTGCAATTTTCAAATGCTTCTAATAATATATTCACACGCATTTTACAGTATAAATTAACTTTAAATGGATAAAAACTGCACTAAGAAGTCATTTAAGATGAATTTTACTATAAATTGCATGTGAATATGATATGAGAAGCATTAGAAAATTACGAGTTTTACTCAAGTCATTACTTACTTGTCTATAGATACGGGGGTAAGAGTTACTAAATCCGACAGTATATGAACATCACCTGTTGAGATGGCCCCAGAAGTAGAGCAAATAAATCAATCATTCAATATAGGAGCCCCGCGGAGTCCGGCGATTTGTCATGGAGGGGACCGGCTCCTAATGTCTGTTCGATTCGTAGTTTCAATGGCCCCGAATGGAATTTTTCAAATGTTCCTTGGGGCAAAGTGTTTTAGGTAATAAAAGGATTTTCTGGTAAGCCAACAATATTGAAAGCTGACGGAATGTGGTTTATTGCTTCAGACGTAGCGTTTACTAAGTATATTGGGCTGGTTTTGACTTTATTATTGACTAGTTATTTGTGAAAGTCAACTTAATTTTTGTTGTTCAGTTTTCAATCTTCCGAAAATCAAAATTTTTGTCATAAGTTTATGAAAACTGACTTTTCTGTTCATGTTTCAACTACTACAAAGACACTGCTACGGGAATAACGAACTAACCAATTCACAGTTACTGGAAATTTGAGACTTGCATTCTGTCCTTTCATACAAAGATATAACGAAACATTGAAATTAATACATGTTCCGAATCGTCTTTCATATCTCGCTAATTTGCCTGGCTGGAGGCAACATTGCGGTAACAAAGGGAGCATTTCCATTGCAACAAACAAAAGAAAAAATACATTACAATAACATGTTCCGGGTAACATGAACGTAATCGAAGATTCCATCGACATGGTATTCTGTTTCTCAGCGCGTCGGCAAAGAAACGAATACGCTCTCACTGAAACCAGCACTTTTATCTTCCGGAATGCGGTTATACTCCGCCTGGAGCGATACCGAATCATTTCTATCTATTTTTCTCAAAACACAAACTTGAAATACATCTAAAGCTTTCCCTTTGTCCCTTTCAAAGCTTTTGTTTCGTAAACAAACCCCGATTATCCGCAGATTTGCTACAAAAATGATAGGTAAACAACAATATTTTAGGCAAACAACTTATATATCCCTGAGCCAACATTGGCGCACGCCCAAGGGTCCTCTTTTGTGAACTGGGGTCCATCGCACAGTTCGTTACGCAGACGGTAGACCATCTGTTATTTTTGCCCATTACATATTTTAATGCCCCCGAAGGAGATTTTCTTACCGCCCGCCTCCTTAACCGTTTCCAACCCATTGGGCGACTTAAATGAAACATTTAAATGCAATCTTCAGCTGTGATCGCGGTTTCCTCGAATAGACTTTCCCCAGTTTCAATATCTCGTCGCGACATGCTAATGATTTTTATTATTATTGGAATTTATTTTGTGAAGTCCTCTCGGGCTAATGGCGGAGTGAGCTCTGCTTCAGAAGGGTTGGGAGAATTTACATTCTTTATGTTTCGGGGGAAGAAACGGGCTGGTTGTTATGTTCGTATATCGTAATTACGCCGGTACGAGGAGCCTAAAGAATGTTAACATACAAACGTGACTCTGGAGATTCTTTAGATAAACATTAATGTCAGTCATGAGATGTTTCAATTCCTTTCGCTTCAGGCGAGATTCCAGTCTTGTTTTTTTTGGTCTGAAAAAAAGCTATGGACTTTTGTTTATTCAAGAGCGCCCAACATCCTAAATGCGAAAGTCCGTTTGTTTGTTTGTTTGTTACGCCTTCACGTCTTAACTACTGAACCAACCGTAATGAAATTTTGCATACACGTTTTCAGGGGTACAGAGGAGGACATTGGGTACCTTTCAACCAGAAAAAAGTACTGTTCCCAAGGGATAGCAAAAAAAAATTCCATGCAAACGAAGTCGCGGACAGTCGTTAGTTTCGAATAAAAGTAAAGGTGCCATCAACATAAAACCGGGTAAATATCGTTAGAAATCGGTCCCCATACAATTCAAGTATTCTTCTTAAGCAGTGAATAAGAAATTTGTACAATGGATGCTACAATACTGAATATTCCATTTAAATAGCAGTACATTTGTCTCAAAAGCTTTCGGAGTCGGAGATCATAAGAAATGCATAAGGTCGCAAGAAAGGCGGATATAAGAATTCCGGATCTAAGAGCAAATAACATGACTATGGAGTGGATCTACCTATACTATAGGAAATGGCTTCGGCGTGATAGAAATTGCTGAAGTACAGAAATAACTGCTAGAAACGACAACTTTTTGTACTTCAGCGACACAAAACTGAAATATTTAAAATGACCGTAATCTTTATATTGCGAAAAGTGGCAGGAACACATTTTCAATTAGCCACACATATTTGAGAAATCTTGAGAATACATGAAATGTGCAAACGTGAGCGGCAAATCGTGGTCGGCCTCCGAAGAACATCCTATTAAAATTATTATACTAAATAATATATAGAAAAAAATCGACTCGCACCAGATCAATACTCGGACGGACGGGAATTGATACAAATTTTTTTTCTAGTATAATATTTAGTAGGTATTGTATAAAAATAGCAAAAATCTCATATTAAAAAAATGCAAAAATCTCATATTTAAAAAAATATTATTATTTAGAATTTTAGATCACTTCTTACTTCCTTACCGCTCGTACGTACTAATTTAGTTAGGCTAATGTCTATTAGTTAGCCTACCTATCTTTCTGTTAGCTATAACCTTATTGGACCGTCGGCCAACCAGGGTCATTTTTTAGGGTGGCTTTTCTTCCAGAAGCTTCCTACTTCGCAACCCAGACGACAATATTTGATAACACAAAACTAATGGATATCTTATCAATGGGTCTGGTACCAATATGCGATAGATTGACAATGAGCTCCTTGGCCGTCCATATAGCAACTGGTCTTCAACCAGCACAGTTAAACGAAGAAGTATTAGGCAAGAACAAAACCAATTTAATTTTGTGTCAAAAATGTATAAGTCATCATCCTCCTACCCTTATCCCAATTTATTTGGGGTCGGTGCATTGCGTCCTTTTCTTCCATTCCTTCCTGTCACTCGTCATTTCCTCGTCCACTCCCTTCGCATTCATATCATTCCGCACACAATCCATCCATCTTTTCTGCGGTCTTCCTCTTACTTTCCAGCCCTCAACATCCATATCCATTACTCTTCTAGTAACATGCCCTTCATCCCTCCTCATAACATGCCCAAACCAAGCCAGACGATTTCCTTGCAGCTTCTCTGTCACTGGTGCTACTTTCAGACTTCCTCTGACATACCTACTAATTTATTATTTTATCCATTCGCGTCACACACACCACACATCCACCTCAACATTTTCATCTTTGCTACATGTAATTTCCTTTCATCCATCTTCTTCATAGCCCAACATTCTGACCCATACATGACTACTGGCCTTATTACGGACTTATAAATTTTAATTCACTTGTTTTGAAAAACCTTCATACAGAAAATAATAAAGTAGGTAAATAAAGACTAATTAATATCCATAAATTCCATTAAATATAATCAAAACATACCTAGGTAATAACTTTCAAAAACTTAGTCGGTCGAAAATATCCACGAAGCTTCACTTTAAAATCTATCAAGTTTAATTTATACTTGCCATAATTTTATATTAAAGAATGGTCACCTACATTTTTAAGTAACGAAATATTTAATTTTGAGATGAAAAAAGAGCTGAAAAGTACCTACTAATTAAAAAAGGAAAATATTCCGTAAGCCGTTTACTTACGGGACCGTCTAATAAATTTCACTTAAATACAATTGTAAGGGACAAGGTTAATTGGCATTCTGAAGAATTGCTTTTGAATTTTTCAACAGCTTACTTAATGGAACGAAATAAGTTCACAAAAATTTAAAAGAAAGCTTAAAAATATATACTGTGTAGTAATAAATAAATAAAAATGTATTCTTTAATTTGATAATTATGATAATATTTTATTATTTTGTTTACCAAGTAGATAAACTAGTCATGTAGCGTGTGCTAATTAGTAATTTTATAAAAACCCGCTGATCTTTAGAATCGAAGTATTATTCCTCTTTAGAGCATTACAGCGCCATCTAGGATATCGCGCACGCACTTTCAAGTAATGGAAAAGCGACTACATGAATGTGAACCATCTGCTGACAGCGCGGCACAAACAACCGTTTGTTGATACGCCACTAGCGCCTCTAACGTGAAACTGCGGAAAATAAAGTTTCGTCGAGCGAGCCCGAGCCGGGAAAATGTAATAATTTTGCGAGAGTTTGTTATCAAGAAGTTTGGATATACGTATCGTATCGTCTCTATCGGTTTATTTCAGTTGAATGCTCTTTAAGCACTTTATAAGTAGACTTAAGTTGAAGTAACTTACGATTCAACATTATGACCGACTGCGGAGTTATTACATAGGTACCTGAAAATAAAAGAAAGTTATATTATTAGTAAGTAGGTACAGTACAGTACAGAGTACGTGTGTACAGTAATCTTCTTTTCTTTCCCTCATTATTTTTTTAACCGAATTCAGCTAAAGGAGGAGGTTCTCAATTCGATTGTATGTCGTATCTTCTACATTTCTTGACTGATTTTGATGATTATTATTTTTTTGTTCGATTGAGTTTGTTTGCGAGATGGTCCCGTTTAATTTTTTTTCAAGTCAGTCGAGTAGTTTTCAAGTAATCCTGAAAATACTATAATTTTGCATCAACTACCTTACGACTTTCTTATTTATAAACCGAATTAGATGTTTTTTTTGTTGGAAAAGGGATACTTTAGTGTAGTCTTTTTAACCGACTTCAAAAAAGGAGGTTCTCAGTTTGACCCGTATGTATGTTTGTTACTCCGCGATTATCACACGTTTGGCTGAGCTGATTTACCTACCTACCTACATTACCTAATACAGAAGGTACATACACGAAAAATAAAAAAAATGTTATAAAACAAAAAAACCGACTTCATAAAACCTGCCTATAAAAAGCAAGAAATAATATTCAAATCGTTAGATATGCATTGCATGCATTATCATCATTATAATAAAAACACGTCTATTGAAGTCGGGTGGGGCTTTTAGAATAAAAAACCGGCCAAGTGCGAGTCGGACTCACGCACGAAGGGTTCCGTTTCCGTACCAAAAAACGGCAAAAAAAACACGTTTGTTGTATGGGAGCCCCCCTTAAATATTTTTTTCTGTTTTTAGTATTTGTTGTTAGAGCAGCAATAGAAATACATCATCTGTGAAAATTTCAACTGTCTACCTGCAGTCGTCATCAATAGCGAGCAAAAAACGGCAAAAAAATCACGTTTGTTGTATGGGAGCCCCCCTTAAATATTTATTTTATTCTGTTTTTAGTATTTGTTGTTATAGCGGCAACAGAAATACATCATCTGTGAAAATTTCACCTGTCTAGCTATCACGGTTCATGAGATACAGCTTGGTGACAGACAGACAGACAGACAGACGGACAGCGGAGTCTTAGTAATAGGGTCCCGTTTTTACCCTTTGGGTACGGAACCCTAAAAAAGGAAGTTGTATGTAGGTACCTACTCCAGCCCTACCCGACTTCAATAGACGTGTTTTTATTATAACAATGATAATGCATATCTAAAGATTTGAATATTATTTCTTGCTTTTTATAGGCAGGTTTTGAATTCGGTTTTTTTTTTGTTTTTTAAACAATTTCATTTATTTATTTATTTATTCTTAAGGTACACCAACAGCGATACACATTAGATTTACATAATATCAGATTCAAGAGTTTTTAGTACAAACGTGCTCGCCAATTATAGGTATACACAGCATTTGTCGTAGGTATATTTTGTGGTTATTTACCTAATATTAATTAATTAATTTATACAGATAAAAAAAAATACGAAAAATTATAAAATTAAATATTTTCTGAGTGTGTGCTGACTGGTTGAAAGAAATTTAACAATTTGTTTTTAAAAGTTCTTGCCGAGTCACCGAAAATATCAATGTTAGGTATCTTGTTTTTAATCTCGTTATATGCATTACATATTCGTGCAATAGGGTGGTGCAAGCCTAAATTGGTCCTATGAGATGGTATGTGAAATAACTTCCGTATGCGATATCGGGGATATTTATAAGGGACATTTAATTTAATTTGATTAACAAGATGAACACTCTTGATGTTGTTATTTAAGATCTTATGAAGAAACATTAAGTCTGAAATCAACCGTCGGTTTCTTAAGGATGCCATTTTGAAGAACGTTAGTCGTTGACTGTAAGGATGCCTGTGGGATATGCCAGGAGTTGAAAAAGCAAGACTTCGAGTGAACGCTCTCTGTATTGATTCTATTCTCTGCGAAGGTGCACTGTAGACGGGGTTCCAAACAGCACTTGCAAATTCCAGATGGCTGCGCACTAGGGTGTTAAAAAGCACTTTCTTAGTTTTAATATTACGATACCCTTTTGCGTTTCTTTTTAAAAACCCCAACATGCGGGCTGCTTTTTTTATAGCCTTTTCTATGTGGACATTCATTTTTAATTGGCAATCCAACGTAACACCCAAATCTTTGACATCCTCGACCTTCTTAAGAGTAACACCATCTATTGCGAAGGAGGTGTTTAGGGGAGATTTCTTTTTAGTGTAACTAATATGATGACACTTATTCGGATTTAACAACATTAAATTATTTTTGCACCAATTGGATATATTGTTTAGGTCAGATTGTAAGAGATCGGCATCTTCAGAACATTTAATTGCCTTTTTTAGCTTTACGTCGTCTGCATACATATATATTTCACAGTGGTTAATTTCTACAGTGATATCATTTATGAATGTCAAGAATAGTAATGGACCTAAATGAGATCCTTGGGGGACGCCAGATAAAGCAAAGAATGTGTTTGACTCAAAGCCATTGACGACCACACTTTGCGGCCTTTTCGTCAAGTAGGATTCGAACCACTGTAATATTGACCCGTGCACACCCGCGCTGTTAAGTTTGGATAGTAAAATGTGGTGGTTAACTTTGTCAAATGCACTAGAGAAATCTGTATAGATTGTATCTACTTGCAAACCCCTATCCACGTCTTGCGACACGGACGAAACAAAAGATGCCAGATTCGATTCCACTGACCGACCACGCATAAAACCATGCTGGACATCAGAGATTGTACTTCCGACGAGACGGTAAATGATGGGATACACAAGGCATTCGAACAGCTTAGAAAAACACGAGAGTATGGAAATCGGCCGATAGTTAGTCACGTTTGTTCTGTCACCTTTCTTGTAAATTGGCATGATTCTAGCTTTTTTCCATTCATCTGGAAAAGTGCCATCTCTTAGTGATCGATTGTATATAAGTTTCAAAGGCAGGGAAAGAGCGGGTCCACATCGGTTTATAAATATAGGGGGTATGTTATCAGGGCCGGGTCCCTTTTTAGAATTTAAAAGTTTAATTCTCGAGAGTATCTGTGATTCGCTCAGCTGTATACTACCTATATGATCATTATTAAAAGTCACTGCAGCAGGTATGTTAGTACTGTTGCTAGTCGTGTACACCGAAGAAAAGTGTTTCGCGAACAAATTAGTTATCTCGGTACCAGATGATGCCGTAGAGTCATTTAATTTCATTTGAGCTGGCAGTGCAGAGAGACCTTTGCGCTTATCTTTTATGAAACGCCAAAACTTATCAGGGTTTCTGCAAATAGTAATTTCGATTTCCTTCATATAGTTTCTATGACAAATATCAAAAAGTTTATGGCATCGTTCACGAAGAATATTATATTCATGTTTATCTCTCGGATTGTTGCATTTAATGTAATTTCTGCGATGTTTGTCTTTTTCTTTAAGTAATTTTATAAGCTGTTTTGAAAACCAGATGGGGTAGTTAGAAGATGTTAGGGTTTTTTTAGGCACGTGATCAACAATTACCTTTCTTAACGTTTTATAGAATTCAGCTACTGCCTCGTTAACATCTTTACAGTTTTTAAAAATATCCTCCCAGTCAGCACAGCTCAGTTTAAGATTAATAGCTTCATAGTCGGCTTTATAATAATTAAACATTTCACGCTTCTTAGGAACTAGATTTACATTGGAGTTGGTATCAATAGCAGCAAGGGTGATCATTAAATGGGGATGATGTTTATCTAATTTACTTAATAAGTCTAAAGGTTGGGAGATACATAACTGTTTTAAATTACTTAAGACTAAATCTAGTGTTCTCTCAGCAAAATTTTTGACGTGGTTGAATTGATAAAGGTTGTTCATTTCTAAGAAATCTATCAAACAACATCCCAGATCATTGTTATAATTAGAAGGTGTCAGATGATTGAACCCATCTTTACAATCCCAGTTAATAAAACTAAGGTTGAAGTCACCAAGCAATATAACATTTTGAATATTGTTCATTAGGTTGTCAACATTATTTAAGAAACGTCTCTGTGTATCCAATTTAGATGGTGACGGTAAATAAACTGCACAAAGAGAAACAGTCTCTAATGAGCCATTTCATAAACTAATGTGTCTTGTTCATCGTTGTTTACAGCTCGTTCGTATATAATTTTCCTTAATCTTGGGAAAAAACTAAACATAAACGGCAAACCACTCACATCGCACCTCTTTGTGATAATGATCGCAGATATTAAGTAGCGGTTTAGCCACTTTGTTCTTAGCTTCAAAGTTTTAAACAATTTTCAACCTTGCTACAAAAGAAATATGTATACCTACAATGTAATCTTACGCTGCTTCACATGAAAACGTAAGCACAAATTGCAACAAATTAATGTTGCGCTACATGTAAATGCAATTCTCGTCTCTAAGCCTATAAGAATATAGTTTAAAGTTTCGTTTTGGATGGTGATCGTTGTCAGATAATTAATATTCAAGTTGGCTGGCGTCCGGCCGTCATCCTTCCTCAAATATTGACACCCGCTTTTTTATTTTACTACAATACACGTCGACCATTTTTGTCATTAACGTGTTTTGTTTCGTATTAACTCACAGTTTTTAAAGCTCCGGACAAACTGACGCGAGCGAATCGCGCGATTGGAGCATTTTGACAGATTTTGATCACGTAACTCAAAGCAATAGCCATAGCCATAGTCATTGCCATAGCAATTCTCTAGGAATTTCATTGACAATGGCTATGGCTATCGCTTTGAGTTACGTAATCGCAATCGCGAATTTCGCGGGAATTCGCCTCAGTTTGTACGGAGCTTAAAGCGGATGGTTGCGAAAATAATGAGCTGAGTCAGGAAGATTTTTACTTGATAACTGTAAAGATGACGGATGATGGAAAATAAGAGAAGTACCTACTTACTTACATACTGTATCGACCGTAAACAAGCTGTGATAAGACAAGGAATGTTGGTGATAATGAATCCTTGCTAACTTTGCTTGTTTTTACTTTTTCTTTATATACTCCTGAAACCTCTGAAATCTCTGCTAATAGATATAGAAACAACGTCTGCTAGATTAGCATAGCTATATCGCGTGATAATAGCATTTTATGGACACTCATCTGTCAAAATCCATTGTCTTTTGACAGATAGACGTGATAAATCGCTATTTTATACCGCGATTCGGTAGTCATGCTACGGGGGTGGTAAATACAAGGTGCATTTGTAACCACTCTCCAAATCTTAAGGATGTGTTCAGTCCATGAAACTGAACAACTTTCTCCATAAAACATGTGTCGAAATACGCCAAAAAATTTTAGTTATCCCATACTAAGCTGATCACGTGATCAAAGTAATTTTTTTACCATTGAAAATGGTTATCAGATGCAAATCGCCTGAGACGTATTTTTGACAATATCTCCGAGGATTTTGAGAGGATCGAGATGAAAATAGTACCAAAAGTTGAGGAATTTATCAAGACATATGTGAACGTTTGAAATTTGAAAATCTACTGGTAACTTTTTTCGGAATTCCGAAAAAAGTTACCTAAATTGTAAATATTTCGGAAAAAAACCGACTTAAGAAAAAATGAAAAAAAGGGTCCTAGGGTATTAGTTAAGCTACCAAATGGAGAAATAATTTTTAAAATAGGTTAATAATTGTGACCTGTAGGTGGTCCCTTTAGATTTGGAATTGTAGAAAAACGGCTGTTTCCGTACATAAAAAGTGATATAGCTTCTATGATTATTAACCGATCATCATGGTAATAGTGTTAAAAGACGCAGAAGCAGACGAGAAGTGCATTCGTTGGAATTTTGAAAATCGGTTAATAATATTTCGGCTGCGTCGAGGCAGTCAGCGGGCGCTTTTGTGACACGAGGCGGAGCCGAGTGTCACAATCGTAAAGAGAAATAGGTACTAGGTACCTCGGTAACTTTAAAAATATAATAGGACTTTGCATTTGATTTAATTTTGGTTTTTGGTTAATTTTTGTGTTCATTTTCAATGCTCTGATTCTTGCGGGGACTGTAAAATCTGTGAATTTTTTACAAATATGTAACAACTTTCTCTAAGAAACATAGGGTCAAATATGCTCCTATGTTTCTTAGAAAAAGTTGTTCAGTTTCATGGACTGAACACATCCTTAAAATTTGGAGAGTGGTTACAAATGCACCATGTATAGAGTAGAGTTGCATCATAAATTTAAAGTTCTGCTCTTAAACTGTCCCCAATTTTTTTTGCGGAAACAAAATCTTATCTGAAAACTAGTTCGCTTTATGAATTTATTAACCAGACAATTATTGCACTTTAACTGTCCACATTTATTTGGCGAAACAAATTTCTTATCCGAAAACTACTTCGTTTCAAGGATTATACCAGACAATTATTCTTGCATATTGGTATTGAGAGTACAATATCCTTAAGTGGTATGTACCGATACCTTCGCATCATCTGGATAGTTTCCTTAATGCACGTCACAAGACTCGAGCATTAATGCCCATGTATTACTGACAGAGTAGGCCCTCGCGTACATCACTCAGATGTAACATTCGCTGGAAAAGACCACGTCTATATTATGATAATATTATTGTTGAAATGGGTTTCAACATTCTGGCATTTTGGCCATTTTACCACTACAACCATATTTTTTTATTCTTGACGGAGATTTCGGAAATGTAGCGGCGCACGATGAAACCTGTGTATATCGATAGGGGATAGATGAATTGAAATGTCATATGATATAAAATCCTAAAGCGCAACGGTTCCGAGATAATCCATGTTTGTATAGATAAAAAACCAAACTTATTCCCCTGATCATCTCGAAACAATAAAATAAAAATACACATAGGTACCTAACTAAAGAATGAAACATCAGACAGAGTTTTCGTGATTATTGGAACTCCAAATTAATTGGGACACCATATAAAACAGTAATGAAATAAATATTTGTACATTATCAAAAATGTCTAATCATAAAAGTTGGAGAAGTAAAACATGTAGAGAAACAAATCTTAACAAGGGAGATTGGGAGTAGTCATGTCTTAGTCTTATGACGACACTTACTGTCACTTAGGGCACAAAAAAGTCAGTAAAAAGCACTTTAACTTTCCTTTCCAACAACACTCCTCTTTCACGTCCAAATTAATATACAAGTCCGAATTGCAATTTCATATAAATTCTGTTCCATTTTTTAATTAAACAAAAAGTTAGTGCCTAACCATAGATTGTGATATTGTGATACAGGCTCTTAGTAATAACTTCTCATACTTTTTCGGATACAACTAGGACAATTAGTTTTAGTGCTCTCTATTTTGTAGAATACTTTTAGATACTTGAGATTAAAGCGCTACAAATGATTCAGAATGGTAAGTACTTCCAGTGGTTTAGATTCAGGTCAGTATTCACGACAGGCCTACACCACCCTACACTGACGGATATACCGCATCTAGTCGTAAATGGCATCACGTGGATCCCATATCCATTGCTCGATTAAACAAAACCCATTATATGACTAAAGTGTAAAATTGTATGGGCTTTTTTAAGTTACTTTTTTACAAACAACTACAGTATGTTTAATTAAAGTATTCACCTGCAGACTTTTCAAAATTAATAACTGCAAAATTCTAAATGTTTATTTTCCTTTTCATATTTCACACAAAAGGGTTTGAACCTCTTAGTATGAGAGGCTGGCATAGTAGTAGCCATATTTTGTTTTTTACTTTTGACGAGGATTTCGGAAGTATAGCAGCGCTTGAGAATTTTTTTGTTCGTCTATAGATCCCCTATCGATTTACACAGGTTTCATCGTGCTATGTTTCTAAAATCCCCGTCAAAAATAAAAAAATATGATTACCACTATTAGCCACTATGCAAATTAGACAGAACACAGTGATTTATATTATCCTTTAAAACTATAGTTTATGAAATATAATTATCAACTGTTACGAAAATGTATAAAAAAGGAATAATTTCCTTGTCGAGTTGTATTTGTCTTAATATTCTAGTTTCCTCCTTTTCACCCAATAGCCTAAGTCATGCAGAAACTTAAATTCGTTCTGCCATTGTTCTAAGATTATTAATACACCGAGAGTCCCCTCCCGTGACGTCACAATGTTAGTAATTTCACGCGTAATGACGCAAGCAGGTACAACACAATAAGTCACGGGCTTTGAAAACCAGTCCTGAGAATAAGTTTGCTACTAACGCGCTATTTTACAGCACTATAATATAAAAGTCATTAAGAATAGCTAAGTGTAAATGGCAATGAACTTCATAAGCTAAAATTGTAGCCTTAATTTACTTCATTCTCTCTTGTGTTTGTGTAAAAAGAATATATGAACATTAAGTACTCCACAGGCAATGAATCAATCCAGATGTGGGTTTTCATCAACTTTGGAAGATAAATCGTATACATTAATAATGAAAATGAGAGTACGTGTATTTTTCTAATAAACAAATAAGTATATTTTTAATTTGAAAACTTTTTTCATATCGAGACAAGTTTGATAGATTATTTCAAATGAAAAACTTGGAACATTCGTGTGCCCATGCCCTAACTAAAACAGTCGGCAGTACATTTCTGTTAATAGAGCGTGTGCGTTCAAAGTCCCAAAGTCCCCGTTTGCAAACGCACATAAATAATGCGCAGTGACGTCACTCGCAGCCCCACTTGTTCCCGGCTGAATAGTTATTGTGGCCCACAACCTGCCACAACTGAAACGTTTGTAAGAGGAGGTACACACGACACGGCTATTAACAAACATTGTACAGTCAACCTCAGAAGTAACTACATATTACTTACTACTTATATTTATATAAGTAGTAAGTACCATTATTATGATTTAATTAAACCGCCTCTGTGGTCTAGTGGTTCACCCATCCGTGTAAGACGCAGGGTTCCTGGGTTCGATTCCCAGGGGGGTACAATTTGTATTGGGTTTGGTTGGTGGTAGGGCTTATTTCAAGTCCGCCTAGCTAGCTACCACCATCTTACCTAAGTCTGACCTCATAACAACAATTCAAAAATTGTTGAGTTCCGGCAGTAGAGGTAAGATAGCCAGTTTCTTAGTGACGAGGACTCCGGGTGTGTGCTTCCACCTTCGGCCTTATCGTCACTTAACATCAGGTGACGGCCAAGCACTATCCCGTTGTGCATAAAAAAATTAAAAACCGGCCAAGTGCGAGTCGAACTCACGCACGAAGGGTTCCGTACCAAAAAACGGCAAAAAAAAATCACGTTTGTTCTATGGGTGCCCCCATTAAATATTTATTTTATTCTGTTTTTGTATTTGTTGTTATAGCGGCAACAGAAATACATCATCTGTGAAAATTTCAACTGTCTATTAGCTATCACGGTTCATGAGATACAGCCTGGTGACAGACAGACAGACGGACAACGGAGGCTTAGTAATAGGGTCCCGTTTTTACCCTTTGGGTACGGAACCCTAAAAATGAGAGGTATATGGTTATATAGAAGGATTGCAACTTACTGAACAAGCAAAATATTCGTGCGGCATACCTTTTATTTAAGGTATCATCAATATCTAATTCCGCCGTAAGTATTTTACTGAATAAACAACGTCTGAGAATTGTTCGTTTAAAAACATAAATGCAAAAATGAATCCCTTTGATAACCAAGATAAAACGCAACCTAAAAAGCCTTTTATCTTTATTGAGAGATATTTTGTAGCAGCTATTTTATTACGAAACTTTGTAAGTAGCGTGTTCTATCTAAAAATAGAGTTAAGATCGCCAAACTTACGACCTTTTAAAATAGTTTAACACTTTCGATATTAGGTAAGTACCTATATTATCTAAGACTAAGTACAAAAATAAAACATTTAAATATATTTTTAAGAAGGGTAACGAACTAACGATGAAAATACTGCACAAAAAGACGGATAATGTCGTGTTTCAGTTGATTTCTAGGACTCTACATTTACATTATAGCACAGAATACATTAGTTAGTACATTATAGGTAGGATAAGATTCCCATAGGATAAAAAGTATAATAAGTATTATCTTTTTATTTTTTATTTAAGATTTTAGCAATGTACTAGAAAAAAATCGACTCGTCACCAGATCACTTTGTCAGGCGGGAATCGAACCCATGCCCTTTGGAAGTCCGGTCTAATGCTCTTCCAAATGAGCTACCGAGTGACTCGGTTCAGTTGGAATGGAAGAGCATTGGGCCGAACTTCCAAAGATAGCGGGTTTGATTCCCGCCTGAGATAATGATCTATATGTACCCCTAGCACGAACATCTTTTGAGAGAAAAAACGTGCATAAAAGTAGGTAGGTACTCGATAGATAAGTTGTCTATGAGAAATTTAATCTTGCTTTTTGACGCTAGATGGCGCTATACAATTTCCCCTACAACATTATTTTCGAATGTTATTACGCGCATAATTTTTGTCGATAGCTGTTCAGTGTTCGTGCTATGAGGTACTGGTGACGAGTCGATTTTTTTATAGTATATTATTTATTATTTATTTATTATATTTTATTTTGTAAATCATACTATAACTATTGATACTGGAAACGTAATAGATGATGAATAGGTTGACTAATGTAACAAAATGATTACTCAATAAATAAAAAGTAACAACCAAAGTAGTTGTTATCGAAATAAAATGGGACATAAAGAAAGTTTTATTAGGTGGGTGCGGGCGATGTACGTACGTTCATTCGTAAATCACCTTTTTTACGATACGTTACGAGAGACATATTAAATGAAGATTCGATATGTTCGGCTTCGGCGACACCATTAGGAAGTGCCGCCACGGAAACCCGCTGGTATGCGGTGCCGCGTTTACACGGGTTAGTGCACTTGCGCCAGTACTTGAATACGAAAGAGAAACATTTTGGTTTGTGTTTCTCAAAAAGTGTGTTAAAAGTACGAGGCCGTTCTTCATACTTATTCGGTTTCATGTTTTTCTATTCAATAGGCAGAAAAAATCGTAAAGCTTGACAAAGCTTTTTAACCGCCTCTGTGGTCTAGTGGTTCGCCCACCCATGTAAGACGCAGGGGTCCCGGGTTCGATTCTCAGCGAGGGTACAATTTGTATTCGGTTTGGTTGGTCGCTGGTTATCTTACGCCCAACAATTTAAAAATTGTTGTGTTCCGGCAGTTAGAGGTAAGATAGCCAGTTCCTCAGTGATGAGGATTCCGGGAGTAGTGCGTTCCACCTTCAGCCTTATCGTCACCTAACATCGTTATTTTTGCAAACATGATAGAATTGAAAATAATTTTAGGAGATTATGTTTGTCTTTTAAGAACATAATATTTGACGAAAAATATCTGCAACACCGAAAAATTTTAGCGTTTCTTTTTATATTAAAACAAATTCTAAAATCACTTCAACTATTATCAGAAAATATAAACGCAACAGTTTTCGCACAACTTATAATATCACAACACTTGATCCCCCCTAATAAACGAGCGAGATGGTTTAAAAACTATTTATAATCTATCATAATAAAAAAATATATAAACTCATCAGAAAAAAGAGACCGTCTAAACACAGCACAAGAAAAGATTCCGATGAAATGAAAGGATATGCTCCGAGGGAGAGCTCTCGGCCTAGAGAAGCCCTGAGGTGAAAATACCCACCAAATCTTTCACACTACATAAACTCGCAGAACTGAGAGAGGACACGAATAATACAAAACGCGACACCTTGTCGAAGGAAGACGCTGTAAAAACATCTCGATGCTTTATGCTTCTTTAGTTTTATTTTGTTCACTCCCTTTTTCTAAGTACTATTACGTCAAGTCAGCTTTCAATATAAAATTCAACTCTGACTTTTTAAAGATAGTTTTCTTGACTCTTGAGTAAGGTCAAGGTTTAGTTCAAAGGTCATTGGGCATTTTGTTCGACATTTGACCTACGGCGTACACAAATGAAATAGGGCTAGGTATGTAGATAAATGTATCTGCTACGCAATGGTATGGGTGGGTCGCATTCTTCAGGACATGTTTCATTTTTATCATTATATAATAGCATGTCAATAACAAATAAAATAAATAAAGACAATACAAACGTATATTATGCTTGTGCTACACATTTTTATAATGCTGAAAATAAAAACTTCTGTTTTATTAACAAAAGTTTAATAACATTAAACATTTACGCGCACACATAATGTGAAATAACCTTTTTCTGCCAGTAAAATTGGTTTGGTTTCTGAACACGAACTTTCATCAAGCAGGTCAAATATGCCCAATGACCTTTATTCTCTCAAACAGAGCTGCCAGAATGGATTTTTTCTCATTTTGAGGAAAATTTTAATAGGAGAAAAGAAAATCTCCTCTTCATACAAAACGTATCATTTTGGGGAAAAATAAAACGAGATCTGGGTAAAGTTTGAAATTCATATCTGGCAAGCCTGTTCTCCAGTCTTTTCTACGGTTGCGTCAATATTTTTTTCTTGATATGAGTTTGGCATGAAAAGGACAACGGTTTAAAATAGATATTTTTTTATTTACCAACTTTATTATAATTTCAATCACAACAACATTTTGTATGCAAGAATCCTGTAAAAATATTGAATGTGCGTTTCATTGTACTGTCTTTCAAATAAACAGCCAAATAACAATTTGTATCAGTGTCGGTAATTTTAATTTATGGTTTACATTCATGGTCGAATTAACGCCGTGAAAGACAAATGGCACGTGGAATATCGTCGTCACGGCGACACGATTACGTCTTAGAAATGGGTATTATTAGTATAACAAATTATATTTATCATAATAATGATTTTCTGGAGGAGCAAGCAAACGGTCTCCATAGAAACGGCTCTACCATCACCTAGCTAAAGAAATGTTTTTTTTTGTATTTTGTTGTGATGCCTAAGAACGAGGTCTGTACGTTTTTTTACATTATCAAAGATTTTGAAATATTTGAAAGTAAAATTATCCCACTTCGAAGCCGGCTACGAAATGGGACTACTTTTACTCCCAGTTAGAAGCCCGCTTCAAAATGGGTCAATTTTACTCCCAGTAAGAAGCCAGCTTCGAAATAGGACTAAATCGGACGGCACCTCCACAAAATTTTCATTAGGTACTTCCTGATTCGATTTTTTTTGAGTGTCAACGCTGTCAAAGTGCTAACATGTTATAAATAACGTTCAAGTAACACAGATCAAATACGAATTATAGATGATTAAAACTATAATAACTGCATTATTTACCCTTACGTTGACTCATAGATAAATAAATCGAATCAGCCTATCAAAGAGATAACATTTCGAAGCCGGCTACGAAATGGGACTACTTTTACTAACAGTAAGAAGCCAGCTTCGAAATGGTACTATTTTAATCCCATTTCAAAGCTGGCTTCTTATTGGGAGTAAAAGTAGTCCCATTTCGTAGCCGGCTTCGAAATGGGAATTTTTGTTCCAGTATTAAAGCCGGCTACGAAATCTAACTACGAAGTGGTCCGAAGGGGTTTAGTGGTATATTTTTAACTCAAATTTCCATAACCCGTAGGTAAACTTGCCTTTTACTAAAAGTCTATGAAAGAAAACGTTAACATTTGTGATGTTGCTGCCATGGTTTTTTCTTCATTCAAACAGTTTATCGACATCACTCAAAACCATAAACCATTTCATCTTACTCGGTTCCATAATCTGAAAATAACTTCAAACAACAAACTTCCGCTCAAGCCAAACAGTATCTAGGGCGGAATATATTCCATAATTCCATTCATATCAATAAACCGTAACTCACTACTCATCATTCGATAAACAGCGTATGGATATAACAAAGTTCTAACGTCAAACTTTATATTGAGGAAACTATAAAATTGGATAATCGTAAAAGCAAAGTTGGGCGGTGTCCAAGTTAATCCACAATGAAAAATAATTCGACATACGGCTCGATGGCGAGACGGGAAGCTTTATTACATTTCTGTTTCTGTAAGAAATAAAGAGACACCGGTTGAAAGATTCGTGTTGAGTTTGGGTGGTTTTCTACATGCATATTTAATGGCTGATACATCATACACACAATGCGATTACAAAGCGGAAACTTCACTTAAGAATGAGTGGCAAAGCGTAAAATTTTACAGATCAAAATACATCGTTTTGTACCGCTCTGAATTTGGTCAATTCTATTGGACGCATTGTACATTAAAGAAATTATATATCTTTGGGGTAGAACGTAATAAATTGTTTATAAAAATAATGCTCTTAATAGTACATTATTGCAAAGGCAGCGAAATAGGCAATGGCAGGTCGAGTATGAGTTTTGTTCAATGATACGAGACAGGCAATTGCCATTTCGGCCGAGGCATATATAGTGCTTTTCTTAAAAAATGCAAGGAAATAAAAAATGGCCTTTTACACAATAAATTTAATTAATAGTAAAAGTTATATTGCTCATGTTAGGACAAAATTATTTAGCGAAAATGTTATTCATTGACATACGCCAAAAACACTGTTTCGGAGAATAATTTAGCATTTTTCTCGTTTTTCCAGAACATGAAATTTTCATATACTTTCATATATTTTTCTTTTGATTTCGCAGGAAGCAGGTTTTCCATCGCAAATTTAGCTTCCGATCTTACATCTGGTGGAGTGCAGTCAATGTTCATTTCATTTTCACTTTCAGAATCATCGGAACTCATTTTAATAATTTTTTATTAACAAAATAACAACGAACTCCGCTTTACCGCCATTTTTTTATTTTATTTTACAGTTTGTGCCGAAAGGTAAACGCATCTGTGGCTATACAGCCACGAGAACGCAATGTGTACGATTGATGAAAGAGTTCTAAATTCAAACAGCACACCGTTTCATACAACATTGCCGGCGCGCTCTTCGTTCCAAATTCAAAGAACGCGCCGGGAAGTGATTTAGGTTTTGCAGTCTACGTAAATATGATACTTCGCGTGTTCTTTATTCAAAAGTAATGACAATATTTCCGCGCATGTTTAAGAAAAATTAATTAATCGATGTCAGGAGTGATCGGTACAACAAAGTGAAATGTATCAGTATTTTGTTGGTAGGGCTGTCACAAAGAAACCGGTCCAACATACGTTGTGGATTATTTAATGTAATATGAGGCGTTAATTTTTATTTTTATTTTGAATAATAAATAATCGAATAGAGTACGAGAATTATAAAAGTTCCTTTATTCTATACCATCCAATGCATAAGTTATTCTTAACATAAATTAAGAATAACTTAAATGCATTTCAGTCGCTAGAACTTCGGCTTGTTAAATTGATGAGTTTTTAACACTCTCATAATCTCTGATTTAAAAAACAATAAATTCAATATAAATAAGAACCAGTATCGATCGTGTACAGGGTGATTTTTTGAACAGTCGACAAAGTTTTGTGGCTTAGACTGTCAAACAGAACAACTTTGTCTATGGTACCAATTTAATCAGAGCAAAAAAATAATCAGCTGTTCCATAGAAAACGTTAATATCTGCCTACTCGACCAAAATGTATGGAACAGCTGATTATTTTTGCTCTGAATAACTTGGTCCTTCGACAAAGTTGTTCAGTTTGTGGGATTTTGTAGTGTGGCTTACACAACATTTGTCGACTGTTTTCGATTTAGACCTGTAGTGTACACTTTATGAACCCATTCCCAATTTGTTAAAATCAGTCCAGTATTTTAATAAAAGCTCTTTAGAGTCAACCCTAATGTCACCACGCTGGAGGCAGGGCCGCATAAAACCGAATGCCTTAATTTAATATATCAATTAGGGCCAATTTAATTTCCAGCCCATGCAGCCGGTCACTGCAGCGCATCACAAAACTATACCTATCTCTTTTCTACTCATACATTTTCATGCCATTAAAAGTATTGCCATCTCACGTTGCCGCGGTGTTTACCCCAAGTTTGGGGCAAACACTTAATAGAATGCAGTGTCAATAAGTTATCTTGGACTGTGTTTTGAATAAGTATAATTTTAGGTCTTCTAATAACATTCAATTTGACCTAAAATTCCTTTAATCGCCTTAAATATCAAAAAGTTATAAGTACGTACCTAGGTATTTTCTTTTTCTTTTTGACGCTTATGTGAACGTTATGAAGATTTTGTTTAAAATATTAATTACTTTTATTACCTAGTAGTAGTAGGTACCTTTTGAAAATTATTACTGTGATGAGTTTCATGGAACATACAATCAACTAAATAATTAACAAAATTTACAAGGAAATAGCTTTCTTAGACTTAAAAGTGCACAGTCATATTTTTTTTTATAAAATCAAAGATAATTTTTATATTATTCAGTGGTTTTGACCTTAATTTCTCTTGACGCATAAAAACAGTAATACCTTGTTGAATGGTCTGCAACATAACATAAACAATGATGAACATAAACATAAGCATTGGTAAATCTATAATCTCGACACCGAACCCCCTTACATGAAAAATTTAGGGGGGTTCCCCCTCACAGCTGATCGGCGATCTCATTAAAATCAGGAAAGACCCCGGGAGCAACCGCGGGCCGACTCAAAACTGCTCGTTTTACTCTTATTCAGAGTGTGCATTGAAAGTAAATATTTAGTTTAAAATGCTCGATAAGTACTCATTGTGTAAATTCTATTTTTTTACTATTATAAATTCAAATGAGAGATTTTTTTCATTTAAATTGTAAATATCAGCAATCGCTCAATAAATGCCCGCGTCCAATGCGATAGAAAAACGAACATTTGACATCAGCCATTTTGAATGTCCTCAGTCCATTGCTGGACCGTCCGTACACCTACCTTCACAGAGACCTTCACAGGCACATACCTTCCTTATTGGTTGATAATGAGGACGAACCATAACCCACCACGCGGGCCCAATGCAGATTGGTGGATTTTAACAACTGCAAATGCAGCCGGAACCAACGAACGGCTTTACGCTTCCGAAGCACGGAGGAGCACAAGATAATGCATTTTAGAACCGATTTCACCAACTACTTTAACAGCGAATTATTTTTTAACCATCTGATTTTGAAATTTTCTCCATACATAAAAGCGTCAAAAACAGACGGTTAAAACTTAATCACCTGTTTTAGTGTTGGTGTACTTCAGCCTTAAGTCACCTATCCCATGATCGACCCTTACAAAAGTCGCTTAACCTCCGCAATCGCAGAGCCAGGTTGAAAACGATCATTAAGCTGTGATAATGGCGACAAGTATATTGATCATAAATTATAAATACGAAACAATATTGTAGAGGAATCTACCACAACACAAGTAATGAAAAATACGAACTACTTGTATAATTACATAAAGTGTAAAAGAAGAAAGCAAGGGCTTAAACCTTTTTAAACATAAAGTAAATTTAATAACCCTTTAAAACATAATGTCATCACATCATGGCTTTGGCAACGTAACCGTGTAAGATTCAATTTTTTTACGCAAAGTACCGAGGAAGAGTGCTTGTTAAAAGCTTACCAACATAAACCTGATACGGGGAAACTTCATTTTGAAGTAAGCATGTTACACCGGAATGGTTATTCATAACCCGCGCTTTCGTAACAAATTTTCAAAGAAACTGAACGTGAAAATGAAGTATGTAGCATAAAATTTTATATATATTTTGCCGAGCCCAAGATTTTTTTCTCTTGATTTATTCAATCCGAGTCACTGCTCCGTGTTTTGGGAATATGTTTTGACAGTCAATTTATTTGCCTAGCCAGTGTATCGCCGCAGACGAAAATAGCTGAACTAGCATAGAAATATACAGTGACACTAATGTATTTTAGAGCCGAAAAATTGAGTAGATGATAGCGGAATGAGTTAAAACATTGTAGATTAAATAGTCTTCTCATTTTTAGAAGTGTAAACTTATGTTTATCATATACTTTATAATTAAAGAGGTGTGTTATTATATGTGATAATCTCGAAATTGCTTGGAAAGAGATGCAGTGATTAATAGATTAATATATCTACTTAATTCACCGTATTTTGTTTAAACTTGCTAGATACCTCGAAGTCATGTACGTCCACCTACGTAATTTGATGTATTCATATCTTTTAATACCTAATCATTATCTTTTAAAAGACGAGCGACGTGTTCACACAAAAGGCTTGTAAAAAGTCAAGCTTCCACAGAGGGCGTAATTCTCGCCAATTAGCCGGCTGAGTACCTCTTTCGCACCAGTGGGCAGCGAGATTGCGATCCCGTCTCATGAATCACCTTACAACTTACAAGCTTTCCAGTGGGTAAAGTTACTGTAAGTTTTACCTTTTACATAATTAAGGTAATTGTTTTAGCATATTGTGGAGGGTTATGAATGACAGTGTATTATATTTATTTTTCTCCAAAGATATCTCACAATGTTTGTTTTTTCATCTAGTCATATGGAACACGGTACAAATCGGAGGCATACCTAGTCAGTCAAATAAAAAGAATGCGTGGTTAAAAAATGTCTGGTGCGGTTAAAGTACTAGCTTTTTTATTAATTTTAATAAAAAGCTTTGGCGCTAGTAAAGAAATCAGTGGACTGTATATTTTTGGAAAATTTGAAAGACGATAAGGGTATTAAAGTCAGCTAAAAGTCCACGTATAAAATTATCATACGGCAAGGCACTTGTTATACAACTATTGAGAAGGAATCCAGCTGTTTTAGGTATTTTGAAGGGGAAAAGATACAGCTGAAAATTAAGGAAAAAATACATGCACTCACGTGCTCGTAGAATAGCTGCAGTTCTGGATACAATTTAAAACAGCACTTCACACCACGTGGCAGCAGCCTTTTTTCCAAGTGTCCATTCGACGTAGCTAAAGCTTCATTAATACACCAATTAGTTCGTAGATATTGCAGACACAACACATAAATCACTACTATGCTGAAAGTACTTGAGAAATATCAAAATTGTCCAAAATTGTAGGGACGTTTGCACGCGGTGGCTCGTTGCGATCGAACACACAGACAGAGAGCGTAGTTTTTCAATTCGCGTTGACATTGCATAGCAAGCTCGCACCCATCTAATGTGCATGTATGTATAGGTAAGGAAGAAGGGATGGATATATAGATAGCCGTTACAAGTTCGACAAATTAATTATAAAATAAAAAACTTATAACAATAACCAACAATGTCGACCTAGTGGTATTTACAATCGATTCGTAATAAATCACT
Source organism: Agriphila tristella (assembly GCA_928269145.1). Taxonomy (NCBI): domain Eukaryota; kingdom Metazoa; phylum Arthropoda; class Insecta; order Lepidoptera; family Crambidae; genus Agriphila; species Agriphila tristella. The sequence goes on along the minus strand of OV743436.1, from coordinate 17,898,687 downwards.
ACCATTATCTGTTTTGAGCTGCAAAATAATTTGAAAGATCAGACACGCAATTTGCCTTTTCTCTCGATTTCACGTCAAAAGACTATACAAAATATTCTTGAGAATAATTCATACGATTGTCTTACCTCCATTTTCTGTAGGTTTCTACAAGTGGATAATTATCCGATTCCATTTGGGGCATCAGGACAGCGAGATTATACATAAATATTTAATACAACGAAGTGGAAAATCCAATGAAGATCGTGCGTTGCTTGAAGGAATATTTCTAAAAGAGGAAATATATGTTCTTTTTTAATATAAATAAAGACATTTAGGTACGTAAATTTAATGCAAATACGTACCTTTTTCAGTTTCTTCTTCAATCTCTTTATATGATGCAGAAGAAACAATTATTATTCGAAAGTAGTACACATAAAATGTTTTCTTTCTTTCTTTCGTCCAAAAATGTCTTTCACTTTATAAAACAATACACTTAAGTGGATTCTAGTAGTTTAGATGATTGATGGTAAGATAATAATCTCTGATAATATCAGGCGCCGCCGCCCGTAAAGAAACGACAAATAGTTTACGTGTTAACACTTCAACACATTTCTAACACAGTCACAATAACGTTGGCATCGCATTGTGTTCAATCAACTACAATATTACATCTTGAATAACGAAACTGTTAATTCCAGTTTCTATGCCAAAACCACGCCCGCATGTTTTTAAACAAATTTAGTTCTAATAAACTGAAAATAAAGTTTGTTTTTAAAGAGTGAGTGGGAGTGGAATGCATCCACGCCGTGCGCTGTTTTGCCACCTACACAAAATAAATGAAGTGCAGTCAGTCACACAATAGTTGTTACAAAATATAATTATAGAACAAGAGTTATTTTCTTCAACATTATACGATAATACTTTACTTTTAAAAATTGTGCGGCCTAAAATTTTGGATTTAGGTTTATTCTGTGATTTAGACCCTAAATAATCGATTTATGATTTTCAATAAAACTACTTGAATCATTTATTCTGTCATCAGAAGTTTAATGAACCAAAATTTAATTCAAGTACCATAGACTTATTATATTGAAATCATTGTCAAGTACACATAATTATTGATATTATATTATTGTACTGACATGAAAATTGAATCCACGACCTTTCGCAAACGCAATTAAAGAGAAGTTGCTTTTTTCGAGAATAAAATAGCTTATAATAATGCAATGTCATTGTGAATACTTATTAACTAGAAAAAAACAGTATCTGCAACTAAAACGTCAGTGTAGCAGAAGTCGTGTAAAAATAAGATTTTTCTTTTGCCAAATTAAATAAAAACTCCAAGTTATAAAAAGCTCCATACGAGCGGACAGTGATTCACGCCCCAATTCGGCATCCTTCTGAATAGGCTGGGAGGTCACGCGAATTTTTAGGGGTCTAAAAAAGTTATATTTTTTGTACAAAATAATCTTCAAGAGTAAACAGACGATTAATTTTCACGAAACTTTAAATCTCTCATTTATACCGAAGCTCTTGTAAAACACTTTCAGATTTCTAGAAAGAAAAAAGGCGTCTTCGGATCAATTAGAGATTAGCAGCTGTCAATCACTTTTATCAATGATATTAATTATTAACTTACTTTTAAAAGGCTTTTACTTGTGACTGACTAGTAGAATAGATGACCCACATAAACGACCATAAATAATTTCCTCACTCTTTCTTTTTTACAAACATTCATTCGATTTAGATGTGCCATAAGACTTACGATAAAAGCATTATATCAAGAAGCTTTAAAGTTAAACTTAAAGAAAAGTCATTAGATGATAACACTATACCTCTACGATTTGGAAAAACTGATAAAACAAGATTTTTTTAGACAATCGGAATTTCACAAATCGTAATTACATAAGTCATTCTAGAGCTAAAAATAAAATGACCACTACTGAAAAACTGATTGATGCTGTTCCTGGCTTCCTTTCAGCAAACAAAAGTGCAGTCTTAGGGAAGGAGGAAAAAGGAAGTAAATGTCTTCTCTATGGGTTTTGTACGGAACACTTGGCAAGGAAGATAGAGGTTCTTGTCCTTTTTTAGCGTCCATGTTTTCAGCCTACCCTGCGTGCATCGTGTTTAGACAACCAACCTTTTTTATCAACGTTGACATGAAAGAGCTGTTTTGTATAATATGCATGACTGTATTCCAAGGAAATATTTTATTCATTTAGCAAGTGAATGTAACTTTTATCTACGATCTACGTACCTCACATTGACACATTTTCGTTTGTGTTTTAATCATGGTACAAGGACGATGATGTCATAGCTTTTACAAAGCTATTAATTGGGCTATAAATGATATTTTTCAAACTGATTTTCCACTTTACTTACTTTCCACAAAAGTACTCTGCCATAGCGCATCATCATTATTTTATAATTGATATTAAAATTAATAACACAGAATCCGCCCGCCCTAAAAAAGAAACTTTGAATGTTAAAGAAGACCATCAAATAAAATCATGCCATCAATAGATGTGTTCTTGTTGTAATAAAATTACATAGGAGGAATCTTATAATATGGAATAACTTGACTAAGTTGACTTGACTTGTTAAGTTGTTGAGCTTTTCTTGATGTCGTGAACCGCGTCGTCGTGAACGGTTTAGAAAAGTTGCTATTTCTAAACCGTTTTGTAAACGTTTTCTAACTTCATGTTTATTTGATAAAACAGTCATCGGTATTCATTATTACAAGCCCAATTGCGTTTCAACAATTTAAAAAGAATACAAATATTTTCTTATTTATCTTCTCGAATCTAACATGATTACTAAGAAGCGTCGTTTGGGTATTTCATATCGATATTTTAAAAGGGTCGTTAGTTAAATTTGGGTTGAAAGAAACATTAAAAACTCATAAAACGGCACCATCGAACTATAGTTTTGGCTTCCGATGTTCAGGCCTATCACGATGAGACCACGCGACAGCTGTTTGGATTAAATCCGTCTGCCGATGTTGAAAATGTGGATTTTTTCACTATAATTACACACGCGGCGAAATTGGAACGAGCACAAGCGGTTAATCGTCACACTGAATTTTGAATCTTAATATGATTATCTTTAAATGATAATAGAATTCTTCATCGTATTATTCTTCAAGTTGTTAACAAACAACAATTTAACAGATGATACTCGCTTACCAGAGAGGTGTGTCCCTAAATAAGGTATTTTCTTAAATTAAATCTGAAAATAGATAACTTACTAACAATCAAACAATATTTTTATGTTTCAGTATGAAATATCTGCTATAACATTTAATAGGTAGGTAAGTAAAGTTATCTGTAAGTGTAACTTCTATAACAGTAGTATGCCGCTCCAAATAACTATTTTTACACTCAATATTCAAAAAATTTATAAAAGACCAAATTATCTGAACTACAGTTCGATATACTATCGATCGTAACATAAAAAAACCTTCAAAACTGCATTCATGTTGTACACACAAAGGAAATTAAAAACCGAACTGTCTGTAACTAAAAAGTAACTGTCTTTTCGCAAGTTTTGTATCTCTTTGAGATGTTAACAAGGATCAAACGGCATTGTCGATCTTGACAGCTTTGATATATGACCGAAAGGAAAGTGGTCTAAACTGGAAAAAGCGTAGGAAAATATGCTGTTCAACTTTGCGATGTCAATGAAAAATATAACAGATGAGTTATGCTTTAAATAAACTTTTTAATAAAAACAGATGCGTTAAGGCTTGAATAAACAACTTTGTAATAAGCTTTTTCATTCGTTTGTTTACCTGTAGAACAAGTAACAATGTCGTATGAAATAAACATCAATATTTGTCATATAGAACAACGATAGCAATATCAAGTTAACACAATTGACCGTGACGTTGCATTTCACAGAAACGCGCGTCTGCTCACATCCGTGCAGTGCGGTGCGTAAGTAAAATATGCTATTCTGGTGGGTGGTGGGTGACTTGACTATCGTGTATGCTCAAGTAGTGACAATGACTATAATCTTATAAATACAGATAATACCCTAATTTAATTTATTGTGGCATGACAAGCCCGGGAAGGGTTTTGTCTACCTATATCAAAAATTTCATTTCGATCAAATTCAATAGGGGAGACGTACCAAATAGGTACTGGATACTTTTTGAAAACCGGAAAAATAACCAACATAGTTGATAAAAAACATTTGTTTGTTACACTCATAGAGATAAGTATCTAATCATCTTAGCATCCCAAAAAGAAATAAATAAGCTCCACTAATAATCGGCAAATTATTGTTTTTTCTAAAAAATTACAGAAATCAACGACATAATTTTATGTACCCTATATTGGTCAGTAGGTATTCTTAATATTGGATATCCAATATTGGGTACATAACACTCGATATGGGATATCCAGTATAAGGAATACACAGACACACTACAAATAAGGTAAATTAACCCGTGGGGCGTGTTCACAAACATAGTCTATTACATCTGGATCAAGCCCAGCACAAACTTCATAAGCCCATCGATAAGTTGTAAGTTGAGTTCAATAACTACAACTACATACTGATTTATATGTATCCCAATACTGGATAACCAGTATTAGGGTAGCACGGTATCCAGAATTGAGCTAAGTACCTACATTTACTAAAATGTTCTCGAACTCTTTACCTGCCAAAATTATCAAGAAAAGGCGTTAATTACGTCTCAATAACTAAGTATGTGCCTAGTTAATAGGTATTCCTATAACAACAAATAAATGCACTTACCGTTGTTTATCACACTTTGTAACACTATATCAAAATTAGTTGGATAATCGAAAAACACATTTTGAATTTTGACAGCCGACTGGAGCTAGTTATGGCGCTGTTGTCAGATAAAGCATTGAGATTACACATTGATGAAGTAGGTTTAGACAGTTACAATAGATGGCAATGGTTACTTTTCTAGATATTGATGTATCCAGTATTGGGCACGTATCCAATATTTGGTACGTCTCCCTAATATTAATTCTAAGCATATTGCTTCAAGTTAATGTCACATCACTATCTCCAGTTTTAATCAAACCCGAGACAATTTAAAAACTCGTTTTACAAATTGATCCGATTTAAGCCAACGAGGTCGCCAGCGAAGCCACGGAACTGAAATTAAAAGATTTCCTCAGCCACAAATCTTTCCTGCAATCCATCTTAACATAATTACAGTTTTAAGTGTTCCAAAACGTGCTAATTTCCGAACAGTAGGAAACACTCGAACATAAATAATGGAACAATGGGCTGTGGCACTGACTGGCGTTTATGTCAACAATGAACGGTTTTAGATCTTTGATCGAATGCCAGCAGCAAACCGCGCAGATGTCAGTTTAATAGGTTACAGATGCTGAAAAATATTTGGAAGATTATTTTGCTGCACCGAGATATTATTATGTCGCTCTTTGAAAACGTTCAATTGTTTTCGTTACGAATAGTTACGATCAAAAAGTATTTTATTATAGAAATGTAAACAAAACCGTGTTTCAAACAGCGAAATTCCCGTCTAAACAAAAACTATATTAAAATTAGTACAATTTTTCATCGCATTTTCATAAAAGACATTATTGTAGCTTGCTACACTTGCATTGTTTTAATAATATTAATAAAAAATAAAACATGAATGATAAAGTCAATTTATAATAAATATTTAAAACTACTGCCCAACATGATTTATTCTAAAATACACATAATCATTGGGAACATTTATAATAAAATTTAAAATCTAATATTTTTAGAACTTTACGGCCAAACTCACATTGCAATTGGTGTTAGTCAAAACGCAGTGACTTTGTAGTCTCCTAGTGATCAAATTATGACGCAACGCGAACATCGCACGTGGCCTGCTATAAACTGTGCGGTAACAAATTTACAACATCATCATTTTACAGCGGCATAATTGGCCAACTAAAGAATTCATAGATCTAAGATCAAAATACCTTATACCAGGGCTTTCCCAACAAACAGATTTTTAAGAATATTAGATTAACCTTAAAATAAAAAATATATATTTTCATTGATGCCTGCACTAACAGAGATAACATAGCACGTCTTCTTCGACTATCAAATACATCAGCTGCAGTCAAATATCATAAAAAATTGTATAAATATGTTGTCATTGCCAAGCAACTGGTATTTGTTTCATTCCGTCCATTTCCGTGCTTAAAAATTTAACAAAGAATGGCACATTAGCGCTCAGTACCCCATAGGAAAAGCAAAAAGCAGCTCTAATATTATTAAAAACTGTCAGAAACAAAATAATATTCCATTTGAATGTGGAATCCGATTTTTTATGATAACATGTTCGAGTAATACGACCAAATGATCATCGGCGTACAGTACTGAACCAGAGTTGAGCACTAGATGGAATTTAAATGGAACAGTTATTGGTTGCGCATCGGAATTATACTGCGTAATGGAACACCGCTATCAGGACGACGCGATGCCAAGTCGTAAACATTCCTACGGGCCAGTTGCACGATAAATCGAAGATACTGCAGTGTGAAGCTGTCTTAATATGATTTCAATTTATGCTAAGAAAATAGATAATATCACCAAGATGATTAGGGGTTTTTTCAACAATTTTGTAAATGACGACTTTATTGGTTTCAATCTGTCATGAGATTGAATCGCGGGTGAAATCGTGAATGTCATCCTGCATTTGATCTTTTTAACTATGATTACCTTAGGGTTCTTACCTTAGTAGGACTACTAGGTACGAATCCTTTTAAGAAAGTACCTAGTACAAAGGTATGCCCAAGTTGACTCAGTAAACGAAATGAGATCAACAACAAAATATTAAATGCACACTCAAATTATTTAATTGGATTTTTTTTCCATAGGTACCTACTTGGTGGGTACTTGGATAGGTAAACAAAAACATAATGAAATTAAAACCGTAAGAATAGTATTTTTATGTTTCAGTAGTAACATTGTCAACTATTTTTATTATTTAAGTGAAGTGATAAATTCACTTCTCAAGCTTACGCGTACACTAGACATGAAATAAAAGACTTTTTAACGGATACTAGCGCGGTTTTATTGAAAGTACTTTGGTAATTAGTTGGTATTTGGTTTGATTTTTGATTTTCCCGACGTTTCGGCACCTTTGCAGCTGCCGTGGCTCACGAGTAGCTTCAGTCCCCCGTGACCAAATACCAACTACTTAATTACCAAAGTACTTTCAATAAAATCGCGCTAGTATCCGTTAAAAAATCTTTTATTTCATGTGAAGTGATAAGTTTCAACAAAGGTACTACAAAACTGACTGCTATTCCAACTAAGAAATTAGATTGCAACTTTGTAAACGTACAAAGTAAGCATTACAAATTAGGACAAGTGTACTAAATGAAGTTGTTGTGAACAAAGTATTCGGCTAGCTTAATCCTAAAGTAATCCACTTAAGTGAAAACAAAGATATATCTTGGTTGAAGACGCGGGGTTTGTAGTTTAAGCTCGTACCATCACAACGTTTTACTCTGTACTTAATCAGTAAACTTCTGTTATTAGCTAACTCTAGGCATTAAGTTTTATTTTAATTTATATCGGCTGTAATTTACCACTCACGTTTGACCCCAATGTTGGTTGCGGTTAAAGATGAACGTTGCTTAAGAAAAATATAAGATGTGGATTATGACATTTATCATATTTTAAGTAGTACTGGGGGGCTACTCAAATGGCCACTTTTCTATTCGTTCGCTAACTTAAATCTTAAAAATAAGCAATTAATGATCAAGTCAGACGTTCGCAAGTTTATGCAAATCACAGACATTGTTGTATTGTACAGAATTGACAAGCCTACGACACGTTATTTTGGTGTTTATGGCTTATTTTTAATTTTTAAGTTAGCGAACGAATAGAAAAGTGGCCATTTGAGTAGCCCCGCTTTTCTAGTGTTAAGCAATAATGGACATTTGACCACGCGGTAACGAATTTTCAATAGCTCTATTACTTTTCGCCACTTTGAAATATCGTGCGCTAGAGCGAGAAGACCTAATAATAACCGATGCCGTAGGGTTGGATAAAAAAATATAGAACTATGGATAAGATAATTGTAATTCCTAATCAACAATTTTTTTCAATTTTTGCAAAAAAAAAGGTCAAATAGACCTTTTCTTTGCAAAGATTGACACTAAGCGTGCCCGCAGACTACAGACTTTCTATCGGCCGATAGTAGGCCCGATAGTTGGTTTTTTATGAAGAATCGGCCGACACCGAATCGTTGTAGTGTGCGCACTTGCATACTTCTTCATACTGATCGGAGAGCCCGACTAAACTGTCGGCCGATAGAAAGTCTGTAGTCTGCGAGCACGCTTACGGTAGAGTTATCTTTTTTGTTAACAATGTTCTACTATCGGATAATATTCTTGATATTAAATAAAAGAACATTGAAATTAGCGGAAAATTAACTGAGCACACCAGCTTTGTTGCTGAATCTTGGTTTACTAAAGCTTTAATCCTCTTAAGCGATGCACTGTGTTGTTTAAAATAAAACGATTTCAGTTTAAAAGTCATGTAAGAACTGTCAAAAATAAATAGGACAAGTAAGATATGGACTATGTATAATGATTATTATGGAGTATTTAACAATCTAATATTAGGATTAACCTAAAAATAAAGTATTGAAAACGACCATAAACACTTTCATTAGTATGCCTATATAAAATATGATAAGTATGTAAATGTGAAGAGAAAAATGATACGTAAATAATTGAGGAGCTCGATGGGGCAGTGGCTTAGCACCTGGCCCAGCAATTGCTGAGGTTGAGCAACTATCGCAAGGATCGGTCATGGGATGGGTGACCAACAAATTTATAAATTACCTATAAATAAGTACTTGCATTAATATTACCAGTTATACTTAGTTTCCAAGCTATGGTGCGTCAAAGTTGACCGATAAGTAGATTCATCAATTTTATAAGTACTTACTAATAATTTTATTGCATTCTGAAAGTACTAAAATATTCTAATTGACATTGAATAGCACCTAAAAGAAAATAGTCTGAGAGTAGATTTCTACCCAGACTAAAATTCGGTATTTCTTACAGATTTTTCATTAAAAATTCATTAAATTAGGATAGAGTAATTGAAAGACTCTTGACTCGAATGAGCCAGCTTGATTAATGTTGGTAGGTACTTATTATGTATGGGTATCTAAATTGAATTAAGTTAACGTTTAAGCAATGTTCTTTGTTTTATCATCCATCAGCAATAAATAAGTACATTGCTTATGTGCAGATTGCCTAGATTGACTATTTCCTATAAATTACTATCCTTACTAATAAATTATAAATGCAAAAGTTCGTTTGTTTGTTACGCCTTTACGTCTTAACTACTGAACCGATCATCACGAAATTTTACATACACGTTGTCAGGGGTACAGAGAAGAACATACATTTCATCTTGAAAAAGTATTGTTCCAGAGGGAGGGATAGCAAAAAAAAATCCAAGCAGACGAAGTCGCGGGCGGCCGCTAGTTCCCCATAAATATCCTACTAATATTATTAATGTGAAAGTTTGTAAGTTTGGAGATGTTTCTTCCTCAATCACGCAAAAACGGCTAAATAGATTTGGATTAAATTGAACACATAGATAGTTATAGCCTGGATTAAAACAAAGGATACTTTTTTATCCTTGTCAAAGGTTTTCTAGTGATTTTCCGAATGTCCACGCGGACGAAGTCGCGGGCGGAAGCTAGTAAAACAATAATGAAAAAACATGGTCTTTGTTTGTTCACCTATTTATTACCAAATTATTTGGACACACGTTTGTAGGTGACAAAGAACTTTGCATGGCATTATGAGTGTCATTAAACCAACAACACAATAAAAGCAGAAATGAGAAAGCATGAGTTTAGACTACTGAATTCTGCGTCGAACTCTCACTGATTTTCTTTGCTGATGATTCAACCCCGTCGTACGAAGCTTCAGGCTAAAAGCATGAGTTTAGACTACTGAATTCTGCGTCGAACTCTCACTGATTTTCTTTGCTGATGATTCAACCCCGTCGTACGAAGCTTCAGGCTACCTTCTAGCATTGCAACATATTGTAGTTGAAACGGTAGTCAGGTTAAATAAATCTCACACTTTAACACGACCCGCTCAGGTGCAAGCACGTCTCGCATCGCATCCATTTACCGCCCAGAAGACAACAGGCATGAATCTACACTACGTAGCTTTCAGACATCCATTCAACTTTCAAGCTTATTAATAACCTCTACTACAGTTCTATAGTTGCTTGTAACCACAGAACAGGAAAATTCTTGTTTTGTCACAGAATACATAATAGTACTTTGTGCTTGTAACGCTACGTAATTTATTGCAGAAAAGATATCCAAGTCACATATCGTAGTAAAAAGTGTTTGTGGCATTAGAATAGAAACGTTTATTAACAACACACAAAATAAAATAAAACAGTATACAATGAAACAAGATACAAACAAGAAGAGATAAATACATATTAATTGTACAATATAAAAACAGAAAGTGTGAAGCTAATGGGCCCTGCCTCAGCAAAATTAACTTCTGGGTCATTCTTCGATGTACAGAATGACCAGAAACACTGATATTCTGACAATTAACATTAATGACGTTAAGTCCCTCTTTTCGCTACGAAATTTCATTGACTGGAAAATTATTATTATCATACAGAATGCGGCATACTCATTATGTGTAGTGCAACTGCGTCTCTAAATTCAAAATTTAAAGTCGGAAAAATACGTTTGCAGGATATTGGATTGTAACTTATGGAACTTATCAAATAGATCAAAAAGAGACGTCAACATGTCAACAGTTGCCGATCGAGACCGCTTATTTACTGGCAACTGCTGCAGTAAGTATTTTTGCAGCAGTCTGCAGCAGACAGGCCATCTCGAACTACTCTCCCGACAAACTAGACTTGAATCGAGTTACTGCCACTAATTGCTTGGGGTCTAACTTAGTTTGTTCGCCAAATATTGTTCGATTCAGCTACGACATTTAACTATTATGAAACCAATATATATTGTTAACTACGGTGATGCGCTGATGACGCTGAACTATTTTCGTATATATGTTAAAGAACATTCGATCTCTGAATATTTTGTTTATTACTAAAGGCTATTGAATAAAAATCACACAATCGATTTGAAACTAAACAGTCAAAAATAGGCTAGACAACACAACAGAGAGTTAAAAACGAATGACGTAAACTGGTTAAGTGGTTTTCTATATCGGACAGACAAATGGACATTATTTTAAACAAAATGTAAAGAAGTACATTTCTACCTACACAATATATTACATACATCATTTTTAAACAAATATTTGAAAACTTTGATAGAAGATAATTTTGAGAAGCTACCACTAACATCTTTTAAAAGCAAAACATCCACATCTAAGAAACATTATTGTCGTTAGCCATATACCTAATTCTGTTCCTTTACTTATGATATAGGTATTGTAAAGTTGTATCGAACAGAAATACTTAAACGACCTCTTTTATATAAAACTGAAGCGGACAAGCTATAGGAACTGGAGCAAGTCTAGAAACTCTGTAGATAGATACGAGTCAATTTGCTAATGGTACTGTCTCTAAGAGTTGCGATATTTTTATTTATCTTAGCAAATGAGCTCGCTGTAAAGATGCTCCCATCCCAACGCTCTTTGAACATTGCAAAGAATTTTCAATATTGGCATGATTCACGGAGTAATAAGGTAAACAATCAAATAAAGACCCATTTATTCAGTCATATAAGGTGAGTAGCTCAGCTACCGACAAGTTTTACTTTATAATATAACGAAGGACGTTCTATACGACCGCAATCCTTCCTTACTTAAAACTATTATCTTAGACAACACTAAAAAAATAAAACTTATAACAGATATATAATAAAATGTCAACATCACACACATGTCACTCTCAGCATAAAAGAGATCACCAATCATCTTCGTCGTTTAAAATCCAAATTGTTGAAAGCCAGGGGCTTCCAAACAAACAAACTTCAAAAGAATCTCTAGAAAAACTTCAGCTCGTAAAAGTTAAATGAAAAAGTTGGCCTTTAAATTGACAGTCCCGAGCCGTGGACCGAAGAGGTTAATAAAATTGCCTTCTGACATGGGAATAAAGTGTTGCATTACCGCCTGCAAATATTGAAAGGGATTGGGTGGCGCCGTTTAGCACGTGCCCCTTAGAATACCCCGGGAAATGTGCGCAATTTTATTTGTGAAAGCTTTGAGAATCTTAGGTGCAGAAAACATCAAATAGGGAATATGCATCATTTTTTTTATTAAAATCAAAAGTATAATACGTGAGAAAATCAACTGTAATATTTAAACTTTTTCTTGCGTTTTTCTCTCGTGATATAGTTAGATGAAGTTAGCACGCAGCAGCAACCGCCGAAAACGCTCCAAACAAAACGGACATGATATATGACGTCACATGTCACGTTTCAGGCGCGCGTTTACTATGGAGTTAGCCAAGAATTTTCAATTATTTTCAATTATCTCACTAAAATTTGCGTTTAAGTACATATGTGTAATACAAAAAAATATTTCTTATTCGATATTCTATCCGACTGTTAAGTTCGTTATATTCCAAAGTGAAAAAAAAATCGTTATTTTTTCCTGATTTCATCGTGTGATAAAACTAAAATAATACATTATTATTTTTTATTTTCCTGTTCCATTTTGTTTTTATACGTGTCCGAAGCGATCAAGCTCAAATTTCTCAAAATCGGTGACTTATGCATATTCCCTATTGCACCAGTGACATGTTCATGTATTTTTAGAATCGGCCCAAGATAATTGATAAAGCATCAGACAGAGACAAGTTTATTCTAGTGAAAAATCTCTCTTTTTTAATTTTTTTTAAATAAGATAGGTAGCTAAGATCTTTCAATAAATCTACTTTATAAAGTACACTGATCAGAAACGAGTCAATATTTAATTAGGCATATTTAAGAAGAATTCTTGCAGTGTACACAATCCCTTGTTTGTTATAGAGATTTTGCGCGGTAACAAGTAATAAAGAAAGTCTTTAATATTTCCCGAGACGCAAAAGTGAAAGTTTTAACCAGACTTCTAGAGCAATCAAGACTATGAAAAATTAATCTCGTGATTAAAAATGAATTTCTTAAGTCGCGCCTCGAAGTTATTGAATACACAGTGGGGAGTTGCGTTGTTAGTGATAATTAAGTAGGTGAAACTTTTTTATTCTTAAACCCATGATTGTTTTTAAACAACTTTTAGATTATCGTTATCGTCTCGTAAAATACTAGAAAACCCAAATCGGCAATTTCGTACTTAAACTTCTAAACTTTATTTTCTTTCATAATGAAATTTTAATAGTAAAGTAAAGAGTAACAAATATTTTTTCATTTTAGCTCCTTATCTCTTTTTGAGACGTTTTGTAAAAGTCCATAGACAAAAGAACCAAATAAAAAAACACGCTAAACCTTGGCCCCGTTACTGCTGCACACATGTACTACATGTGACACTGACACTATGTGACTTCTGCTGATTGTTAATTTATAAAAAAATGTGTGCTAAGCAGCAATAAATGAATTATCTATCTATCAAATCAGTAAACCCAAACAATCCCATTAGACATAGTTTTAAGACATGGCAATTTGATGTAAACACTGGCATGCTTAATCTTTCGTTGTCCGTCCGTACGAAACTCAGGTCGCAGTAAGGGCACAGAATATCTGTAAGGGCGTCATTTTGTCTTCAGCGAGCCATTCATAGTGAGAGCCATCCACATCAAAAGGCGCCACTCGGTTCAACAACCGCTATAAAAAAACGCACAATACCATAGAATCCTCAATAATACAATAAGTCTCAAAGACTCCTCAAGAGGTTTCACAGCACTTATTTCTTTAATTTTGACTTTGTTTTCTGCATAAGTAAGGTTTGTTTAACGAAAAGCAATATTTTTACCTAGAAAATGTTGAGTTTTATTTGTTTAGCGATTGATGTTATATTTAAGACAAGTGACTTATTTCATTTAAGCTTTTATCGTCTCCGTAGCATTTGTAGTAAAAAGGTTTCTTTAATCGGATTTTACATAACCTTTGAAGGACCATTTACTTAAGAAATCGTAATAAGTATAATATCTCTCTTGATGTTGACTTGAATAAATATATGTGGCTAAATTAACTGATTGCATTATATTAAAGAAATTGGAATAAGTGAACATCTGGACTGAAATTAACATGGTGGCTAAATTAATTAACCGCATTATATTAATAAATAGAAATAAGTAAAACATCTCACTATTATTTTATCTAACTCGACGTTGGAATAAACATGTGGCTAAATTAACTGATTGCATTACGTAGAAGGACAAACAGTAAGACCGCTACCTTGATAAACACATGTGTTTCAGAGTCAATATCGACTACCGCAAATTGAACCCAAAGTGCTACCGTAGCGTAAGGCAAACTGTCTTGGCTTTTGATCATAAGTAAATAGATTACATTGTTATGTACTTTCCCTGTTTTAATACGAGACAAAGACATTTGTGTAGGGATTCATACGCCAGTAAGTGAACCTAAATCTGATCGATAATTGGTTAAACAAGATCTTTATGTGGAAGATTAACTTTTTTTTCTACGTTGGATGTGGGAAGCGCGGGCCCGCATCATGGAGACCTTGGGAGAGTACTGGCTAGGTATACCCAGCAGTGCGTCATACATAATATAGCTGAAGATTTTTTTATACATTATGTTCACTTGTCTGATGGTAGGTAGGTATAGGTAGGTAGGTAATAGTATAGGCGATGTCGATTTACTCGCTGCCGAGTTCTAAAAAGGTCCGAAAACAATATTAATACTGATTAAAGCAATTTATGTATTAGGTTATTAGCGAATCGGCATGACTTTTATTTTTTATGAGTGCATTTACAAGTTGATCGGAAAAATTCGAGAAATTTCACTGGACACCAGTAGATGTATTGTGAATTATGAGTTTACGCTCACTATACTCCTTAGCAAATGTAGTAGATATTTTTGTAAGACAACTTTTAGTTTAGTGTAGTTACCGCGAAAGGCTCTGTTACTTACCAAATTGCATACAAAACTGGTCCTCATCGACATTAGTAAACGCAACTGGTGCATACTCAAGCTGCAGTCAAAATATCGGTAAAGACACGTGCGCGCATTTGGGCGACTAATGAAATCGACTGACAAGCACGATGCATCATCCAGACAAAGACGACTGCAGAAATAGATGCGTCCGCGCAACAGACTGTCTTATTATGAATAATTGGCGAATGCGAATGTGATGAATTGTTTTGACCTCAACCGTTTTGTTTAGCTAATCTACCTCTTTGCTGTGTATCAGCTGATCGCAAATCGCAAAACTCCATCGAGTTTTAAAGGTGACAAGCTTACAACTTGACACTATTTGGTATTCATAATGTGAGAAAAATTTACTACTTTCCAGCGGTGATAATTTAACCAAAAACTCGGTAATTAACATTATTTCAATTTTTGTGCTCTTAATACATGTCGCTGTACCTACACCTGACGGGAAAATACCACGGACGGGACGGGTACGTGCTGTGCACCATACATTTTTCCCTGTCCCGTCCCGTGTCGGGTTCCCGTCACGTATATTTGTTACCATATTTCTAAACGTGAAACGTTCTACTTACTTTTACGTGAAAAAGCTATGTCACGTATACTTCTACGACTGAGAGCTTTATCTTGAGCTAATAGACCTTTATAAATTAGGTACAAGGATAACCTGGAAAGAAGCATTAATGACAATAAAAACACCAAATAATACTGTAAATAAACTGAATATCGTTAACCTGAAAACCGTAAAGATAAATTCTAAAACAAACTCTTTAAAAAGGAACAAATTAAATAACAATGTTTGCTGTCTAAATCACTGGACCGACAAGTTTGCTACGAAAGGCAACAGAGGAGAAATCGTCGGAAAAACCTATCAAAACTTGAGAAAATTCAATAAGGGCACTTGGAAACTTTGTTAAAGGAAGTAACAGGAATATTCTTATGAAAAAAAAGAATCCCAATTTGTGTCGCCGGTAAAATAAATATAACGTACAAGGCCGCAGGCTTTTGGCATAATGGAGTTAGTTTAATAACTCCGAGGGCGGGGACTGCGAAATGTTGTGTTTTAATTAATAACGCATAACAAAGGATATTCTTAATTATAAAATAATAATAAAAAAGTTATAAGTCCTTCAGAAACACATCAAACTAATTCATCTAATATTTTAATGTGAAAGTTTGAATGTTACTCAATCACGCAAACTGCTAAACGGATTAAAACAAAAAAAAATGATCGAATTATATTTTTATGTATAAATACCACAGTATAAAGACTGTGTAAATAGTATGCGTAAAACTGCTACAGATAAAGTAATATCAACACATTCTGATTAATATCCTTACTCGAGAGTTCGTAATTGATTTCTGTGTCGGAACAGCAGGCGGTCATTTGATAAACTCAAAATGAGTATTAAATCATAAAGATCATTTTAACTAATATCATTTTTAATAAAAAAATCGGAAACATTTATTGAAAATCAGAAAATTAATGAAAAATTACCGCCACTGTTCTGAACAGGGTTACAAATAATTGTGTGCTTATTAACAAAATGAATGAACATTTGAATAGGTAGGTACCTATTATCTATCTATCACCATGCTGTAGACAAAATATGTCCAGACAGACAGACAAATTTATGTTTGAAGGTTTATTATAATGAGCACGTGATACCAACATTTGAATATATTAAAATTGATGACTATTATGAATGGTCCAACTCACGCAAACGCTGCATTCTATTTGTCAGTTTACCTGAAAATAAAAAGACTACGTCAAATAATTTATATACAATAATAATCTTATACATACATACAATAAAGTACATAACGTCCATTTATTTATGAGACTTTTATTTGGTATTTTATTGGAATAATAGACAATAATAATAATTATTATTTTTGTACGACCATAACAACTGAAAATTAAGAATAAGTACCTACTCAGTTAACTGTTAAATTAAATGAATGAAATAGTTCAATAGTTCTTTAATTCATCATAATAGGTATAACGAACGAATTCAGTTGTTGGTTTAGGTACTAAAAAAATCTCAGAAATAAATAAATCGACTACACTTTAGCTGATTTAGTTTTCCGAATCCCCATCTCTCTTACGCTTGTTAATTGGAAGATAAGGCAATAATCACATATTAATTTAATTAGTGGAAAAGCGCGGTGTACGTTACTTTGTGTGCAGCTGTACTTTTTTCGGTTTTTTGACAATCTGTCCTTTTGAGAATCTGTCCTTATGAGAATTAAGGATATATTCGGTGTATCGTTTGTTCCAGCGTATAGCTATTATAGTTCGTGAAAGAAATAAAAAAGTGTTTAAGAGTCCTTTTAGAATTAGGATTCTTAACAGTCGATCACCATCACCAATGAGACTATTGAATATAATCCTATTTTTTGTCACAAGTTCAAAAGATGAAGTTCCTAGGTCAAATCAACTTATTCAATAAAATAATGCTAATTCTAAATGTCAAAAAGTAGATTGAAAAAATAATCAGACCATTATCGCACGCAATAAAGCATAAAGGTGTGATTTATAATCATTATGAGTGCTGAAAAGCTTAGCACGTCGCGGGCAGTGAGGCGCCGAGTGTCGCTATCGAGTATTGTCGATATCGATTAATGAAAAACATCGAGCAGTCCGCCGGCTGACGCGTCCCGGTCGCCATTAATCAAATCACGACTATGCGGTATAATGGCAGACTAATTACAGTTTGTGCGATTCACCTATACAACGTGGCTGTAATTACTGCATTAACTGGACTGTGGAAACGGTTCATATGGGATAACGCTGGCTGATTACGTATCGCAATGCGGGCGCTCGAAAGTTTGCTCAGCTCGTCTATCAATCAGTCATTTGTGTGGGGCTAAGTAATTCGATGTTGATCATCATTTGTGAAGGTTCCACTCAATTATATGAAAACATCATAGGTTTATTTTGAGTCAGTAATTCGAAAAATACGTTCACTTAGCGTGTCCGCAGCCTACAGACTTTCTATCGGCCGATAGTTGGCCCCATAGTTGGTTTTGTATGAAGAATCGGCCGATACCAAATCGTTGTAGTGTGCGCACTTGCATACTTCTTCATACTGATTCCAACTATCGGCCGACAGTTTGGTCTGTAGTTTGCAATAACTCTTAATATGTGTTTGTTTATCAATCCCCTAAACAAACAGCAGAGATTTAAATATAAATAAAAGTACCTAAAGAAACTACATTTAAAAACTGTTAGTTAGGAATAGTAGCTGTAGCTCTGTACACACATGTCACTGTTTCTTATAGTCGTAACTTATGTTTTTTTTTACAAACACCAACTTTTTGAACTAACCGCTCAACAATATCATCGACAAAAACTCATCACTATATTTAGTCCAAGAAACGAAATCTTATACCGCTCAGAGTTCCCTCAGGACTCATAAAAGAGGTGATAAAGTGGTGGATCCCACCTTAACGTTTACCTCTGAATACCGGTTTATGGATCTTTACCCACTATCCGAGCGGGAATAATGAACCACCATCTCATATTTTGCATCAGTATTCATAGTACAATATTGGTTTAGAATAGGAAAAATATTGTGATAAACTTCTCGAGCCTTCGAAGGTTTATGAACATGAATGGATTCCTTTTTTCCATTGAAGCAGAACATAATTGGTTGATGTTGGAAATTTTCTTGATTCAATAAATATTATCTTATTAAAATTGCGCTTGGATTTGAGGAAAGATTTTTACTATGACAAATCAGTACTATCGTGCTTTATTTATTTGGTGCTCAATTGCTCATCTAACTTATCCTTCTTATAGCGCACAAACATGTTGACATTATGTACTTATATTTTTATGGTATTATCCGTGGTAATAAGTACTGTATTTCTATGTAATCATTATTTCATTATTACTAAATTCAATAATTTCTTATGGTAATTAATTAATATGCGTCATATTTTATAATTATTCTAAATTGAATTCTATTCTAATCTAAATTCTCAATTAGTTGTTACATATTTGCATGCTATGTTAAATTGCCAAATAGGTTAAAGGCACCATTTTTTATTTAGAAGATCATAATTGTTATCACCCTATTTATAGCAAATAAAGTTATTTGTATTTGTATCTTGTATTTCAAAGGCACAAACTTTTTACAGACCACCTGTTAAGGGCTTTATCCAGGGGGTTTTATCCAATGCTGAAAGCATAGGTAATCAATGTTTCGTGCGTTCAGTTATTTTAGTTGTTCGCATGTCATGACGTGTCTGATGGCGTTGGCCTTTGATGACCTAATTACCATACCATAACCTTACTATAACTACCTTTAAGGCCGCCGGTAACGATCATTTGCGATTGTCAATTTTTTCGCCATTGCCCATTGATGCGAAAATTGATCGTTTTACGCGTGCGAATGAAGCGATTGTCAATCGCTCCAACAATGGCATTGACGAAAAAATTGTCAATCGCAATTGATCGTTACCGGCGGGCTTTACATAAACACCGTCATTTTGTTGTCGTTTTAATTATCTTAAGTACTCCCTTAACTTGTTTTTTGTTTAGTTTCATTGGTTCTACCAATGAAACTGAACAAAAAACAAGGGTCGAAACGTGTTACAAAATAACCCCTAATGCCGAATATGGTAGATAGGGACCATCAAACTAAACAATTTTTATTATGGGACCAACTCTGAAATCGCGTAAATAAAATCAGCTGTTTCATACAAAAATAAATAAGGAAAATATTAAAATGTATAAAAAAGCTGTTTTTTCCCGATTTTAGTGTTGGTCCCATAGTAAAAGTTGTTCAGTTGGATGGTCCCTATCTACCATATTCGGAGCATTAGGAGTTATTATTTTGTAACACGTTGTATATCTTTCAGAGAATTAAGATCATTGAATTTTTTATTTTTTCCTTTTCGTCATTCCAATGTAATGTAGTGAGTGTACGTGTTTTTGAAATTATTATTGACAAAGAGGCAATAATGTATCTATATTTTTCCTTAAGAAATAAATTAGTTGACTATGTAAATTATCTTTGATCATAATTGGCAGAATTTCATTTATACAATTTTATGACCATATAAACAAAAGAAATCATTTTATTAACTTCAGTTTACTACTATAAAAAGAACAATCTTAATTGTAAGGCACTTTCCGATACCATATTTTATACATCAATGCTTTATTTTTAGTATTCCATTC
Organism: Agriphila tristella; assembly: GCA_928269145.1. NCBI lineage: Eukaryota > Metazoa > Arthropoda > Insecta > Lepidoptera > Crambidae > Agriphila > Agriphila tristella. Next base: position 17,878,438 of record OV743436.1, on the reverse strand, counting down.
CATGGTTAATATTGCAATGCTTTTATTATAAACGCACTGCGGTTAAAACTTCATAATAAGTCATTTAACCAATATGCCCACCATGCAATTAGTCAAAACTTAAATAAAGAAAAAGTTGTAGGTTTCGTTGTTTTTGTAACTTGCTTTAGTTTAAACTTCATATTCAGATTCCGAAAATAGGAACAATACGCTCAGAATTAATGCTCAATTTATTAGTAGATAAAAACCCTGATCAATCATTTATATTTGTACGAATAGTTACGATTTTGATTCTCTTGATAAGGTATTATTTAATGATCAAACGAACTTACCCTAAGTGAAGTTCGATCTTAATTATCCCGTCTTCATCGAAGAGATTTAATTTGTTACAAAGTAGTAGCTCTGCTATACGCTCGCACTATATCGCACGTCTTCAGCGCTATAGGAAGGAAAAAGAAAGCAATAGCTACCCCCTCTCTGCCTCCGACCAGCGCTGCCCGCCGCCGCGTCAACCTCATTCAGTTTGGAGTAGTAAGTAAATACATTGATATCTCCATCTATTATAGGGATACGGTTGTTAAACAAACAACTAGCAAGGGAGGGTTGGGACTTTAAATCTCTTCGATGAAGACGGGATAATTAAGATCGAACTTCACTTAGGGTAAGTTCGTTTGATCATTAAATTATCCCGTCTTCATCTCCCGAGATTTAATTTGTTACAAAGTAGGATGTTTAGAGAAGATATCAATGTTATTAGAGGAACCTTTGTTTGTTTATATAAATAAACAAGGGTTAAGTGAACACACATTAAATTATTATAAGGACTAGTTAAATAAGATAAAAATAAGTCAGTGCTCCTGCACTGCAACTGCAACATAATAAAAAATTGTTTTATTACAATGTCGGTTCTGCAAAATTAGAGCCCGAATCCTGGAAACTCGCAAATATTGTCGATTGTCCAGTCCAAACAGCAGATTGCGAATAGCATCCACAGAAAATTCGACACACAGACTAGTAATTGAACAAATTTTTCGTCACAAATGGCAGCAACTTGGCTGCCGCGCCGATGTAACCACATGTTACACAACATGATAAACAGGTAATGAGATTAATAAAAAAATCGGTGTAACATTCCTCCATTATAAATTTTATCAATCGGCCGAATGTTTGTGACGAGGCAGCATTGATAAGTTTTTTTTTTGGGAGGGGGGGGTTTGTATTAGTTCATAAGGGCGATAATATTTAAGATATTTATATTAATAAACACAAATAATTTTATTACAGAAATAAAAACTCAAAGAATGGAAAGTTCAACAAGTTGAAACTTACAGAAGATGTGATTAAACATCTGTCATTTAAATTTTAAATAATAAATTATTTCGCCAAATCTTACTGTGTTACCTCAGATAATATAATACAATACTAAGTTGCTTAATTGAATTAAGTACATGATCTGTATTCATTCACTTGTAGCCAAGGCTAACAAGGTGACCAATGTGTGCTTAATTGTTCAAAATGTAAGTTATTTGGGAGTAAGTTCAACAGGTAAACTTAAACTATTGTAAGATCCAACGGTATCTAACGGTAATGTAACGGTAGTGTAACAAACATATCTAAAAAAAAAGTTTTTTTTTTTTTAGGTTACCATTGCCGCTGATATGGATTTAAAATAATTAGGAGATATCTGAGCAATGATTGTATACTGGGATTCGTTTAGAAAGCAGTTATTTAGAAATCCTATTAAATCATTAATTTATATAAAATAAGATATTCTTTCTTGGCACTATTTCCAATAAAAATATAGATTTGATTGCAGTATTATTCAAATACTGAGGCAAGGTATCAATAGACACTTCTAACGCTTGACTAAAGAAACTTGTTTTCTAAGGAACGTTTGCCTTATAATATGCAGCCAGAGAAAACTGACAGCGAGGATGATGTTTCTTTCTGCGAACAGATAAAAATAAATTAACGTTTGTTGTGACTATTACCATCGCTATTTCTTTAACAGCAAGTTGATTAAGGTTTCAACGAGGGAATGGAGTTGCCTGTCACAAGTATATTATTATGTTTACTAGGTAGCTTTAATAATATAAGTTTATTTAATGTATTGTGTAATTGCAGAAATAAAAACTTTTATTTTTTATTTTATTTCATTGAGAAACCATGGCTGTGATAGCTATTATGTCATTTGGCTTTGTCATGTCCAATAAAATAAGTTTTTTTTTTTTATAAGTAAGGAAAAATAAAGCTGGGAGGCGTTATTTCGCCTATTGTTAATCATAACACTACCATTTCTCGCGAGCAATTTAGCAATTTAATTTAATTGCAAGCAATGAACACCACTAATTCGATTCATTTATGAAATGGCAGTGGTGTTATTAATATACAACAAAAACTTCAGTATAGGCACCTGCAGACAGACGGCGTGGTGCGCGTCCCAGCTATATCTAGCACAGCCGCAGTGGTAGGCGCCGCCCATCGGGTAGCAGCCAATCGGTGCTAGTATACGCACGGCATGCGAAGAATTTTATAACAAAAAGCAGATCCAGGTCATTAATGAGCAGCAATTATTCCTGGTTTGTGCAAAATCTTATATTGTCTCACTTTGACCGGCTGCTGCGCAGTCTTATTGTCAAAGCAATGGAGAAAGTATTGAAAACTATTCGTTTATCATATTGATTTAAACGTATCAGGAAAACCAATATTATTTTTCCACCATACAATACAAAGTTGACAAGGTACATAGTACGATGTAATACGTAATTATTATATTCATTATTTTAAATAGTTAAACATTAATGCTCAATATGTACAAGCCTTAAGCTTGTCCAATATTAAAATTTTAAGTGTTAAAATAGTAATGCTACCGCAGTACAAACTCCTGTAATAGTTCCCAAGTCACTAAAATGTATTTTATTTGATTTTAATAACTTCTTCTAAAAATATTTTGTTTGTCCTTATTTGTCAATATACTACTAATTTTAGAAATTCAATACAAGGCCAAAGAATTTACATGTTTGGCTGGGACTTTCTTGATAGTTAATGAGGATCTTAAATATTAGAATCATTGTTTTTATAGTTTCTAATACTTGAAAATTTGAGAAATTTTGGTAATTAATACCCAGACATAAGTGTCATCTTAATAGGGCATTGAAGCCTGTAATTAATGGGTTAAATTATTGGTTTAAAAATCTAGTAAAGATGATGATTCTGTGTAGTGCTGTGAAAAAGCCAAAGAATAAGACCCAAAACTCATGAAGTTTATTGACTTAATAACATCTTTACTAATATTAAAAATTCAAAAGTCCTTTTGTTTGTTTGTTTGTTACACCCTCACGTCTCAACCACTGAACAGATCATCATGAAATTTTTATACACGTTGTCTGGGTTACAGAGAAAGACATACGGTACCTTTAATCCCGAAAGGAAAATATTGTTCCTGAGGGATAGCAAGAAACATTTCCTTGGCGGCCGCTAGTCTTCAATACTTTTTGCGCTGTGCGTGAAAGCAACCGTTCTCAAGGACTAATAGTTGTGCCATGACATTATCAGGACACATGTTATGAGTTAAGTCGTTCTAGCATCCTCCATAAAATGTTCAGAAAGTACCCACATGTTCTATTTTCTATTGTAAAGAAAATAAAATATATTTGTTTATTTTTTAATTAAACTAACTGAATACTTAGGATTAGTATTGGAAAATAACCTCAAGCACATAACGGTCGTTTGATAGTTTTTACTCGAATCGAGAACGTATTTTAGCTGACCAGCTAAAAATACAGACAAGGTACAGACCTTTTGTTCTGATCCGGTAGCGCGACGGTGCCGACGGTGGTGATCACGGGTAGCCCTTGGAGCTGGAAGCTGCAGGTAGGTGCCGCAAGGCTGATGAAACACGTTAAACTGGCCCTGCTGATTGTTGTCCGTCACCTCGGCTCAACTGCTTGTGTTCCAAGATATGGTTGTGGTTGTTGTGGCAGACCCCAAGTTTAGAGAGAACTAAGCAGTAGGTGTCGTCGCGCTGACGGTCTTTAAAGACACTGTTCGAACGATTTTCAGTAGTGGCATAATACATGATAATAGCATGATTCATTTTCAACGAATCGGAGATGAATTTGCCGGTAATGTTTTTTTTTTTAATTTTACTGACCATAAGGGCACCTTTAACACTTGTGGGAATGTATTTTGATGTTCAACATCATTGCTGATTTTTCTCGAAGAAAAAATAAAAAGGAATCAGAATTTTGTTTTATAATGTTGTTCGAGAAAACCGAAACATTTAAAAGTACTTGTACATACCTGTATCAGTGACAACAATTTTGATGTTTCACGAAAAAGATTATTAGGCCTTCATTTTTGATAGCAAATATCTTATTAATATTTGTAAAATAACGGTTAATATCTCGTATTAACACATAGAAGTATCTCGTATTGACTTAAAGTAAATAATCTGCAGTTTACGTCAGCAAATCTAGGTATATATGTTTTATAAAATTACGGCTTATATCTCGTATTAGCTTATAATAGTACTTATCACTGGTCAATATCACGTATTGACTCGGGAAAAAATATCTCATAAAAGCAAGTATGTCGTATTGACTCAAAGCAAATATTTTGCAGTTAACACCAGCAAATCTATTCATATTTTGTAAAATATGAAGCGGTTAATAATGATTAAACAAACTTACCTGTAAGTTGAGTTCAATCATAATATACGAAGGATTCTCACAAAAGCAGGTCGTATCGACTCGAGGCAAGTATTCGGCAGTTTATTGTAAAATGATGGTTAATATCTCGTATTAACGCATAAAAGTATCACTGGTCAATATCTCGTATTGACTCGGGAAAAAAAATTCACTGGCCAATATCACGTATTGGCTCGGGAAAAATGTACCATTGGTCAATATCTCGTATTGACTCGAGGCAAATATAAGGCAGTTTGCCTTTGTGAATAACTTGCATACTTTTCATCACTAAGAGAAAAGATAAATTGTGAGTCTACCTTCAACATTCGTATCACTTGCATAGTGACGGTATTTTACCGTTTTCATGAATTAATTCACGTTTATAATTTCACTGATTTTAAGACTATAGTTAAACAAAAAAGTAATATTTTTGTGATGACCGACGTGCGTCTTGCGCGCGCGCGCAACAAAGAATGAGGTTGACGCGGCGGCGGGCAGCGCTGGTCGGAGGCAGAGAGGGGGTAGCTATTGCTTTCTTTTTCCTTCCTATAGCGCTGAAGACGTGCGATATAGTGCGAGCGTATAGCAGAGCTACTACTTTGTAACAAATTAAATCTCGGGAGATGAAGACGGGATAATAAGAGTATTTTCGTGCCACTCAAATACTTGCCCAGCCTAATAATCCTTCTATACTTCAATATTTTTATTACTTTACAGAACAAAGTTCTAAATCTAAAGTAATACCAACAAACAAACAAATTCTTTCAGTACTTACTTACTTACCAGTAGAATAAAAACTTAGGTTTTTATGACTATTTTTATATCAAAGGTCAATCAAACAACAAAGTTTCGTCGACAAGGGTTCTGAAAAAAACTTTCCTTGTCTCCGGTTTCGTAAAAACTGAAAAAAAAAACCCGCCAAGTGCGAGTCGGACTCGCGCACGAAGGGTTCCGTACCACAATACAGCAAAAAAAAACACGTTTGTTGTATGGGAGCCCCCCTTAAATATGTATTTTATGATATTTTTAGTATTTGTTGTTATAGTGGCAACAGAAATACATCATCTGGGAAAATTTCAACTGTCTAGCTATCACGGTTCATGAGATACAGCCTGGTGACAGACAGACAGACAGACGGACAGCGGAATCTTAGTAATAGGGTCCCGTTTTTACCCTTTGGGTACGGAACCCTAAAAACGGTGTAAATGCCTTTCCTCGTGATCGAATTAAAACAGTGGTAATTATCGCACGTGCCCTATCTCATTACACGGCTATTTTATCGAGACAGCTGCATTGTGTCTGAGACAATAAACTCGAGAAGGAAACAATTAGTCGGTTAATTCGGTATTCTCGTGAGTAAGACGAGAAAGCACCGCCTACGGTGACCTTGAGTTTTCCATTGTATTTTTAGCATTAAGTTCTAGAGTCGTCTGGAAGACACGGTATTAAATTTTGAAAGTGTGAAGTCATTTCTAATTGCTTGTTTATAAATATATTTTGAAAATATATTAGGAACTCGAAGTAATAAAACATTAAATTATTTATACATTTTAAAAGCGATCTTCGAAAAATAACTATAGTAAGTAAGTACTGAGGCAAATAAAAGCGCTGAGATTTACAATAAAGAAAAAATTACATCTTTGTCAACGTTTTTATTAGGGTTCCGTACCCAAAGGGTAAAAACGGGACCCTATTACTAAGGCTCCGCTGTCCGTCTGTCTGTCTGTCTGTCTGTCCGTCTGTCTGTCTGTCTGTCACCAGGCTGTATCTCATGAACCGTGATAGCTAGACAGTTGAAATTTTCCCAGATGATGTATTTCTGTTGCCGCTATAAGAACAAATACTAAAAACAGAATAAAATACATATTTAAGGGGGGCTCCCATACAACAAACGTGTTTTTTTGCAGTTTTTTGGTATGAAACCCTTCGTGTGCGAGTCCGACTCGCACTTGGTCGGTTTTTTAAAATATATTACTCTGAAAAAATCACATCATCCATTAGTCTGAAACTAAGCAAATCGTTTACTATGGTGAATAAATAGAGAACATAAATAAGAAATTCTTATTAAGACTATAATAGTTCATGACTCAAGAGCAAAATGCTCTGTTCATCAAACAATATGCCTCTCTACCAGGACTGTAAAAAGCGTTCATCTCAAAGAACCTATCTGCAAAATACTTAACTAACGTGGCACTATGCACTATGTAACAAGCGATGCTTAGCGTTAAAATAACAGCGACCTAACAACAGCAAATAGCACAGTTGCAGGAAACGATTTGCAAACGCAAATTAACTCCGTGTTATCGCTACGACGACTATAATAGTAACTTGATAACTCGACTGTTAAGAGTTAGTTCGGACTAGTCTACGTTTAGGTACTATTAAATATTCTGTGGTTACATTACTTATACATATAAAACAGGGTGTTTGATAATCCTTACTTCCTTACTAATATTATAAATGCGAAAGTCCGTTTGTTTGTTTATTTGTTTGTTTGTTTGTTACGCCTTCATGTCTTAACTACTGAACCGATCATCATGAAATTTTGCATAGCCGTTGTTAGGGGTACAGAAAAGGACATAGGGTACCTTTCATCCAGAAAAAACGTACAGTTCCCGAGGGATAGCAAAAAAACTGTACACGCAGACGAAGTCGCGGGCGGCCTCTATAGTAGCCTTATAAAGCCGAATATGGCAGATAGGGACCATTAAACTAAGCAACTTCTACTATAGGTATGACCGACTCAGAAATCGCTAAAAAAACAGCATAAGTACATTTTGATATTTTCGCTATCAATTTTTGTATGAAACAGTTTATTTTTTTTCGCGATTTCAGAGTTGGTTCCATAGTAAAAGTTGTTCGGTTTGATGGTCCCTATCTACCTTATTCGGCTTTATAAAGCTATTAACAACTCTGTTTATGTTGATTTTAAAAGCTGAAGAAAGCTCTTTTTTAAATAATTTAATTTTTAAACTGTTTTTAACAATTTGCACCTAACATAAAGTAAATGAAGAGTTAAAGCTGTGATCCCTATTCATTTTAATTTATTAGGGTTAACAGATTTTTAATCTTTCAAATAGGCATGGTTCTTAGAGTTATGTTTAATATTATATTTGTGAGGTCGCGTAGTTGAAACTATTAAAATTACACCTTTAATGACCTGGATCCCTGAAGAATTATGTTTCCATCACCCTGCCTCACCATCACTTATAGATGAAGGCCAAACGCTTGACTTATATCAAGGCTTTGATAGTTTGAAATAACCATAATACTAGGTTTTTTTTTACATTAAATGGGCTTACTCTTGGCCACATTCGAGAACCATAAGGCTAAGAAGAGACCCAAGATGAAGCGAGCTTGCCCAGAAGGTAAAATGTGAAAGTGGCTCTATCAATTTGTTTTGTTACGTTTTCATGAATTCTGATGTGTTTTGCTATAACTTGATCCAGAATTATTAGATTAGAGAAGAGCATAATAATTATATTCCACTATTATTCTCGGAAATCCCACTGAAAACGAATCTAAGACCAAGTTGGTGATAAAAGCTAGTTTACTCTACAAAGCAAAATATTTTTCATAAAAAAAACAATGATTCGATTCTTAGTCAAGGTTTTTAAACGGCTTAGAAGACTCTTCCAGACGAGTTATTTTTCCAATGTATCGCACTTTCCTAACTAGGTGTTTAAATAATTCAGTGCTTGGCACTTTTAATTGGCTAGTTAGCACCGCTTCAGCAAATGGCTTCAAGCCTGCAACTTGAATTTTCATACAATTTTATAATAATAATACAATATGATAATCATGTCAATTCCTTCCTATTGCTGTATTAACTTTTATACCTTTAACCCAAATTTTGTCATCATTTTCCTTTTTTCCCTAGCATTAGTTTTTATTTTGAATCTAATTCAGAACAAAAATTTTGGTCAATGTCCCTTCACCAGACCCGAGACAGTTAGTTTTTTTTTATATTTTCTACAATGATCCGACTTTGATGAAAATAATTAAAACTAAGCAGTGTTAAAATACACCGTCACCCATTTATATCTCCAAGGAAGTAATTCTCATAACTCGTTTTTATGTAAAAAATTAATGCCCACAACTCATTCTTATCAGTACTTTCGTGTCATCCGAGGTTTCAGTTCCGCGCCCAGAAGGCTATTTAAATTTTAAATAATGAATAGTGTTGTATTGTATGCACGGATATCTGAAAGTTTAAATGTTTCTGCTTGAATGCGAGCACAGTCTATTAACGAGCAGTAAGTCTTATTACTTCTTTATTTACAAAGAATGATTGTTTTTAATAAGCTAATAAGAACAAAATATGAAGCTGTAATAGTGTCACTAAATCACATTCTTCTCATTTTGATAATCACAAAAATGTTACATTGGCATCGGCTGCGCATCATGTGATATTGTAGTCATAAACTGAACCACAAAGTTCAGGATGATACCTAAAGGCAATCAGTTATTAAGCCATGCGAATCCAAATAAATATTTTTACAATGTGTCATGTCTTTTACAGAAACCAATGATACGAACCACTACTGACAATAGAGAAGATTGCATACCGAACGTAAGTTAAGTATGCACGTCGGAGTTGAGCTTAATGGAAACAATGGACCAACAAAGTTCAGTGCAACGTTCAACTTTAATATCCACTGTTTGTGGTTTGCGACAATACCTTTAGCGCATCGACGACGATACTTATACGTATAGTATTTTATGGAAAAAACAATGACTTTTGGGACTACTTTAAGAACTGCGTACCACTGTAAGATGAGTCTTTAAAGAACATAAGATAAACAATAAATTAAAACCAGCATGGTTCTTTACGTCATTTTTTTTGTAAGTAACGGTTTTCAAATTAGTGTATGGCTGAATAGATATTAATGAATTACAACTCTTTGAAAAAACTTCTAAATGAAAGCTACACAGAAAATTTAATTAAATTCTATTATCTTTTTATAAAACAGAAAAAATGGTTTCCTTTTGTGATTCCTATAAAGCTTCGTTTTAAAGTATTGTATATACGCTAGTTCGAAAAATAAAAAAATATTGCATAGGCAGTACTATTTTATTTCGCCATAACATGAAGGCAAACAATATAGTGCAGTGTAGGCACGAATTTCAGCTGTGGTTTCGCTACATTAGCCAACATTAGAAGCGTGTGCTCATTAAGCTAATATGCTGATATGCCACAATATCTGCATGCAAACCGAATCGTTATCATTGTTTAATAGACTACTTATAAGAAATATTATACAACCCTAAGCTTTGTAACGCAGACATTCAAAATACGTGGCGGCTAGCCTGATGACCACGTAAAATAAACAGGGTTTGAATCTTGATTTAAAAATAGAACAATCTTTGAATATTAAAATAAAAAGTAACACTTTACTCGTACCTAAGGTTTGGTATGGACATATTAGTTATTCTGTATGAGTTGTTAGTAAAAAAAAAATTTCCTATTTCAATAATTTTTATGACAAAACAGTTCTTTATTTCAGAATAAAGTTGTAGCAAGTATGAATAGCCTACAGAGCGATAAACAAAATAAAATCGATCATATTTCTCAGGACATAAAGTGGCTCCGTCCATTACGACACTGGTAACGCTGAAATAATGGCCCATAAACATCAAGTAAATGTGTGACTAAATAGAATATTTTACCGTTATTGTCGTTTTCTGCAAAATGTGAGCTAATTGCAGAAAAAGTGATAACAGCACAGCGCACAATCGTCTTTGAGTAGATAATCTCGTTTGTTGATACTAAACAAACATTATTAAGCTTAGGGCCATTTAACAAAGGTCTAATATTTTCTTCAAAAAAAACAGAAGGAAGGGAAAGTCAAGATGATTTTCAAGATTTTTTTTATACTTAGTCCTTTCAAAATTATAAGACTCGGTCTATTTAGACTTTGCACATCCACCCGACCAACCGTTCAAGCAAAAGAAGGAAAACAATTGAGAGCAATACTACTTAGGTTACTTTCATTGTTCGGATTGCAATGCGATAACCGGTGTATCGGTACCTATCGGTACTCATAAACAACTTTAATCGTCTTTTGTTCCGGCTTCTGGTGACCACTTGCGTCAAGCTATTGTTCAATACTACATAACACAGACCATCTATTTCAGTTGCTCGTCGTGCATTGCTGGGATTGTTCCCAGATTGCATGTCACACACTGGAAACTGCCCAGGAATGTATCAATGTCAACTGTTAAACATCGTTCAATCGCAGTTTCAAAGTGAGATGCAACTTCAGAGAATAAGCAAGTGGGAAGAAAAAAGCGAAGAACACTTTGGTGTCAGATGCAACGACAGTTCGCGGTCCAACTATGGAACTTTGAACACTAGAAACTAACTTGGTAGCGCTATTTGGAATTTGACTCTGTCTATTGTCGATAAGATATAGCGTTTGCATAAATAATTTTGTCAGTCAGCCAAAACTGATAATAATATTCAAAGATGAATTTAGAAAACTAAACAAAATGAAGTGTGAAATAAAAATTAGTTTCGTTTAAGTTTTAAGAGTTATGATTTTACGAAACGTAAAATGTACTCATCCATTTGAAAACAATTTCACGGCACGCATAACGAACATGTTTTATTGAAATCCAAAAATAGTAAAGTATATTATACATTCACCCGAAATCCTGTGAATGTGACATTGAAACTAACTGAAAACGTTCCTTCGAGCAGGATAGTGTATTTCAAATCTACAAGTATGTTTTATAATTTAAATTTTAAATAAAAACATATGACTTTCAGACGTCGAAGAAAAGTCGCTGACGTGAGAAGCGTTAATCGAGTGACTTCATTGTTTATTGAAATTTGGCCATTCCTTAAAGACGATTGGGTCTGAAATCATCTGGGATAGGCTAGTGTTTATTTTTGCTGAAAGTGCGCTCATCGCGGTGTGAAGTGAAGTTTATGATAGAGAAACAGTTTATATTGCGTTATTTAGCCGAAGCATTGTGTATGCCCCGAAATCGTGGGGAATCTTAATTGTCTAACACCCATTCAGGGATTACAACGAGGCGTCTTATTTCAGAATAGCAAGACTTGTTACTCTTACGTGCGCGCGGTTCCCGTGATTCACATTTGTTGAGAGTTGAGCAACGCAATTCCTTGGCAATGCTTTTGTTCTATTTACACTGGTTCCAGAATCTGGAGCCACTCGTGATATTAATACTAAGCTTCACGGATCACCAGCTGCAAGTGTAACAAGAGTCGGTTGATGTAATCGAATGATTCACTGGATACGCATCACTGAATCGATAAACGAATATTGTGCCAAACGTCACTAGGAGTCGTAACTGAACGTTTATATGCTCAATAACCGTAAATATGAGTTGTATTTTCGAAGATCGGGCAATATAGTTAGGTCATCAGACGTATTTAGCGCTCAGCGTGGGGCTGGCGTTTATTGCCTGAATTCCATCATTTTATTACTTAATCAAAACAGTAGATAACAACGAATTTTATTTCAAAGCATTTCAAAGCATCTAAGTTTAAATGAAAGGCCGTAGTTCCGGTATACCGAGAGGAAAGAGGGTGCTCAATTCCATGAGGAGTCAATGACATTTGACGAACGTCCCGGCGCAGCCATGACCTCTTCATCTTCCTCCGTAAATACAATCAATACACTACCTGTGCATACAAATCAGCTACGATGCCTGCGGTCCCTTAAGTCTTTTGCGTAAGGTTCGAAATAGATTGTTGTTGGAATGATAAATGTAGTCCTTTATGAGCAGCTATTCAATTAAGGACTCTGTGTTTGAAGGTATTGTTAGTTGGAGAATGATCGCGGATAGGCCCATTAAGTTCACGATAGCCATACTCGTGCTTTTACGACATTGTAACACGTGTGCTTTTTCATGCTTTTCGTGAACTACACACGTTGATTACCTATTTTTAACCGACTTCAAAAAAAAAGGAGGTTCTCAGTTTGACCTGTATGTATGTATGTATGTATGTTTGTATGTTTGTCCGCGATTATCTCGCGTTTGGCCGAACCGATTTTGATGCGGTTTTCTGAAAAGTATTTCTTACATTTAGGAGAAGGTTTTGGTATTTTAACCGACTTCAAAAAAGGAGGTTCTCAGTTTGACCGGTATGTATGTATGTTTGTCCGCGATTATCTCGCGTTGAACTGAACCGACTTTGTTGCGGCTTTCAGAAAAGTATTTGTTACATTTAGGCGAAGGTTTTGGTATTTTAACCGACATCAAAAAGGAGGTTCTCAGTTTGACCAGTATCTTAATATATAAAATCGTAAACTGAATGACTGATCTATCAACGCACAGCCCAAACCGCTGGACCTAGAAACTTGAAATTTTGCACACAGATACCTTATACAGTGTAGGCATCCAATAAGGAAGGATTTTTGAAAATTCTATCCCTAAGGGGATGAAATAAGGGATGAAAGTTTGTATGAAAGTCCCTCAGTTTTGAAGCTAGGATCATCAAATTTTGTGTTTAGGCTGACAATTGAAAATTAATAAATACGGGTCTCGGCGTTTTTCAAAATTCTACCCCCGAAGGGGTCAAAAGGGGGATGAAGTTGTGAATTGAACAAAATCCTTTATTTTCGAAGTAAACACTGCTAAATATATAATTTAGGCTTATGGATGGGAATCTAACGCAACGTATATTGTTATTGTTAGTATTTGAAAAGGGGTAAAAAAACCTGAAAATAGACATGAATGTCGTTATTGGGGTTTTCTGGGATGACGATTGCAAAAATGACATTTATTTGAAAGTCTAACGGTGGACATGATTTAATCCCTCAGGGGGTGAAAACGGGGTTCAAATTTTGTATGGAAAAATAATATTAAATGGACATTACAACTTTAAACTTCGAAGGAGCACGTCTAAAAATAAATAAGCTAACATATATTTTGTGATTTTAAAAACCAACCCCTTAGGGGTGGATGGGGTGAGTACTAAACCTAAAAATAGATATGGATGTCGTTTTTGGCGTTTTCTGGGATGACGATTGCAAAAATGACATTTATTTTGAAGTCCAACACGGTGGACATGATTTAACCCCTCAAGGGGTGAAAATGGGGTTCAAATTTTGTATGGAAAAAAATATTAAATGGACATTACAACTTTAAACTTCGTAGGAGCACGTCTAAAAATAAATAAACAAACATATATTTTGTGATTTTGAAAATCAACCCCTTAGGGGGTAAATAGGGGTGAGTAAACATAAAAATCGATGTGGATGTCGTTCTTGAGGTTTTTTTGGGATGGTGATTGCGAAAATGAGATTTATTTTGAAGTCTGACACGGTGGACATGATTTAACCCTTATATAAATATAAATAAATAAATAAATGGGGTTCCAATTTTGTATGGAAATATAATATAAAATAGACATTACAACTTTGAACTTCGTGGGAGCACATCTAAAAATAAATAGGCAAACACATATTTTGTTATTTTGAAAATCATCCCTTAGGGTGTAAATGGGGTAAGTAAACATGAAAATCGATTTGGATGTCGTTCTTGAGGTTTCATGGGATGGTGATTGCGAAAATGACATTTATTTTGAAGTCCAACACAGTGGACATGACACATCATGGACCTGGACCTAGACATGCACATCCAGGGAACGGGAACGGGAACGGGCAAGGGCACGGACACGGGAACTGGAACGGGAACGGGAACAGGACGAGAACGGGACGGGAACGGGACGGGACGGAACGGAACGGAACGGAACGGAACGGAACGGGAAGGGATCGCGAATGAAACGTGAACGGAAAGGGAACAAAACGGGATGGGAACGGGAAAGGAACGGCACGGGAACGGGACGGGAACGGAGGGGGAAGGAACGGGAACGGAACGGGACGAGAACGGTACGGGAACGGGAACGAGAACGGGACGGTAACGGTACGGGAACGGGAATGGCAACGGAAGGGGTACGGGAACGGGACAGGAAAGGGAGCGGGAACGGACGGGAACAGAACGGGAACGGGAACCGGAACCGGAACGGGAAACGTAAAAATGACTGGTCAGATCCTGGTTGAAGGTTCTCTTAGGATTTTCTCTAACATCCACGCGGACGAAGTCGCGGGCAGAAGCTAGTCTTAATATATGAAAGAAGAAACTGACTGACATATCAACGCATAGCCCAAACCGCTGGGTCTAGAGACTCCAAATTTGGCACACAGGTTCCTTATGAGGGCTAGGGGTGCACTAAAGAAATTTTTTTTCAAAACTGACCCCTGAGGGGGTGAAACGGGGGTCCAAAGTTTGAATGAAAGTCCCTCAGTTTTGAAGCTAGCATTTTCAAATTTTGTGTTTAGGCTGAAGATTGAAAATTGATTTATACGAATCTCAGCTTTTTTGAAAATTCTGCCCCTGAAGGGGTGAAAAGGGGGATAGAGTTGTGTACAGAAAATCCTTCATTTTTGAAGTAAAAATCCCTGAATTTATAATTTAGGCTTATGAATTGACATTTACAAAACGTAAATTATTTTAGGTAGTATTTCATCACCTATGGGGATGAAATAGGGGTGAAATGGGGCAAAAATACAAAAAAAAAATAGATGTCGTTATTGGGGTTTTCTGGGATGACGATTGCGAAAATGACATTTATTTTGAAGTTCCACACGGTGGACATGATTTAACCCCTAAAGGGTTGAAAAAGGGGTTCAAATTTTGTATGGAAAATTAATATAAAATAGACATTACAACTACAAACTTCGTAGAAGCACGTCTAAATATAAATATAGGCAAACATATATTTTGTGATTTTGAAAATTCACCCCTTAGGGGGTAAATGGGGTAAGTAAAAATTAAAATCGATATGGATGTCGTTCTTGAGATTTTATGGGATGGTAATTGCGAAAATAACATTTATTTTGAAGTTCAACAACGTTGACATGATTTAACCCCTAAGGAGGTGAAAATGGGGTCAAATTTTGTATGGAAAATTATATAAAATAGACATTACAACTTTAGAATTCGTTGGAGCACGTCTAAAAATAAATAGGCAAACACACATTTTGTTATTTTGAAAATTATTCTTTAAGGGGTAAATGAGGTAATTAAAAATGAAAATCGATGTGGATGTCGTTCTTGAGGTTTTATGGGATGGTGATTGCGAAAATGTCATTTATTTTGAAAAGAGTAAGGAAATGGGAACGGGATATTAATATCTCTGGACCCAATTCTGATTATTGTAATAAACTAGCTTCCGCCCGCGACTTCGTCCGCGTGGATATTAGAGAAAATCCTTAGGGAACCATTAAACAGAATAACATTGTATTCCAGGTGCATACAACTTGTTACAAAATAACCCCTAATCCCGAATATGGTAGATAGGGACCATCAAACTGAACAACTTTTGCTATGGGACAAACTTTGAAATCGCGAAAAAAAAGCAATTTCATAACTTTCATACAAAAATTCATAACGAAAATATCAAAATGTATGAAACCGCTGTTTTTTTTTCGCGATTTTAGATTTCAGACTTCATAATAGAAATAATGCATTATGTCTTTCAGTGTAGGTATGAGATTTACTTGAAACTTGACATTAGTGCTCTTCTTCACAATTTATGGTATACTTACGTAATTCAGCGTTTTACAAAGTTCATCTCTTAAGGGGTGAAATGGGATGTAAGTTTGTTTGGGAACATAGGCTGCTTTTGACAACGGTAACCGATTACCACGCGGACGAAGTGCCACAAAAAAACCATAGGTAAACAAGTGCTAGTGCCACGCGTAGGAAGTCGCGGGCAGTAGCTAGTGTATGTATATTTGTCTGCGATGATCTCGCGTTCGGCTGAACCGATTTTATTGCGGTTTTCAGAAAAGTATTTATTAAATTTAGGAGAACGTTTTGGTGTTTTAACCGACTTCAAAAAAGGAGGTTCTGACCCCACTTGATCCTTATGTATTCATGAATGTTTGTCTGCGATTATCTCGTGTATGGCTGAATTGATTTTGATGCGGTTTTCAGAAAAGTATTTTTGACATTTTAGAGGGTTTGTAACTGACTTCAAAAAAGGAGGTTATCAGTTTGACCCATATGCATGTATGTCCGCGATTATCTCACGTTTGGTCAAACCGATTTTTCTACCTAGATAACATATCTAATACAGAAGGTACTTACACTAAAAAGAATGAAATAAAAAATTGTTTTTAAAAACAAAAAACCGTCTTCAAAAGCCTACGCTACCTCTAAAAAGCAAGAAATAATATTCAAATCACTAGATACGCATTATCATTGTAAATAAAACACGTATATTGAAGTCGGGTGGGGCTTTTAGAATAAAAAAAAGCTGTCCTCCAGCCCCACCCGACTTCAATATACGTGTTTTATTTACAATGATAATGCGTATCTAGTGATTTGAATATTATTTCTTGCTTTTTAGAGGTAGCGTAGGCTTTTGAAGTCGGTTTTTTGTTTTTTAAAACAATTTTTTTTCTCACACTATTTATGCAAATATGTATAGAAACAGCACACAATATTGACTTTTAAAACTTAAGTAAGTACAAAATTTATTAACTTTACCTACCAAAACCGTCTATCCATTCTAAATTTGACGTTCCTAATTCTGATAGGTAACTGATTATCACTGTTTTAGTTTTAAATCGTTAAGATGTTGATTACTGTGCGCTGTACTATACCTACCGAATTATGAATTATGTGGCTGTAGACTAGGAAATTTCTTATAAAGAATTCTGAACGGTTCCAGAAGGTAGTGTTGACTGTTGATCCGTATTTACGTTGATGGGATACATACAATAACCTTTTCACTCCTCTTGCTCAAAAAGTCCGTCATTGTAAGGTACAAGAGTCAGGATAAAATAGCATAAATACCCCTAGGCGATAAAGTTTTTTCTTTTTTAATGTTTGTCTATTACCAATGAACCTACTAAAACGAAAAAGTCTTTATTCATAATTACGAATGAAAACTCGCTCGATTTTTGAAAATGGAACTAAAAGCAGCGATCAGCGATGGTGAAATCATAGACTTATTTATACTCTGTGACTTTTAGTTTAAAATGCGTGCATTGTGTTTCTTAGCTGCTATTATAAATAGTAATTAAAAAAGGCTCTGGCGCGAAATCTTTAGAATTTTTCTCTCTTCGAGCAACAAAGGCTTCGAAGCCCGTCTTACTCTAAGTTTTCTCTAATTCCAAACTGATTGAATTGTGTGACTGCAAGTAAGTAATAGAATAGAAATAATTTTAATCTTTTGCCGTCAATCACAAATTGCGTATTTAAATACTGTATGAAAAGTTTATGAAGTGGAGGATAGAAAAACGAGTGGATTCGTTTACGGAAGTATAAACTATAGGTATTTAATATTGGATTTTATTTTTTCGCAATCGTAGTGAAAAGTAGAGTGTAACACACGACGCTAAAACCCATTGTAACTCGGTTTCTATTTATTCCCTCGCTATGCAATGGGTCATTTTAGCGTCTTGTATAACAATCTACTATTAAGCGTTACCTTATGATGAATATCTCAAGAGAATACATGATATATTTCAGTTGACATTTATAATGCCGACAACTGCATTAGCGCATTATGCGATATTTTAGAGTTGTCTAGGGAAAGAAATGGGGCCAGAGTTAGTCACTCGCAAACGTTCAAAGATCACGATGACTGCTGGGGTTTAATGCTTGTTTTTCCTTTTGAAAACTAACAAGATGTGTATCGATTTACCGAACTAAAAGAATGGCATATCCATTATTTCAGTTCGGAATCCTGAGAACCAGAATGTAAACCTGTTAAATACTAGTTACTAGTAGGAAGTATACTAGTAAGTACCTAACAATCAAGTTGTAAATCTTAAAGAAGTGTGGACAGGTTTTGGTTTAAGATGAATCTGCAAAGGTATCAACTAAAACTTCAAACTTTAAAGGTATACAAATAAAATAAACTAACTCTATCAGACATACTAATTTCAACTATAACGTAGGTGGAACCAATTTTACAAAAAAACCTTGCCTTACTCAGTCCTTAAATGATTGAAATAGACTATGCACGGATTCTGAGGTACAAATGTGGTTTATCGGTGGTTTCCGAGGAGACCACATTATCTGGTTTAAAAACATCAAATTAACTTTTGTAATAAAGTCCCTCCGATAAAGTATCTCAGAAACCGGGGGTAATTGACTATCCGTAATAGTTGTAGAACCACACCTAGCCGGCCATCTAATGCTGGGTTCATAAACCGCAATGGCACACCAAAATGGGGTATTGTTTACTAGCTATGAAACAGAACTGCTATAAAGGATGCGAGGAATCGTAAAAGAGTTATCATATACCCATAAATTTCGGGGACACAAATAAATGTTCCGAACAAAGTTATGGTCTTATAGACCCATAGTGATTTAGTTTTATATTTAGTAGCTACTTATGTTATGCTATCATTCCGATGTAATTGTATTTGTATCAATAGGGATTTTTCGGTCATGTGTATGGTTTGATTATTTTAATGACTTATGTCATTCAAAGAGACAAAGTTCGCTCCATATCCGCGGACGAAAGAGACGAAGTCTATAAGTAATTGTTCATAAGGTTAAATAATAAATAAATGTTCTTATAAAATAATTACTTACAGGTACTTAATGAAGTTAAGCAAACGCAGAAAATAAATAGAATAAAAAGAGCAACTCCAAATAAAAAGCTAACAAATAACAGGCTCTAGAAATGCGAGTCAGTTCCGTATCAACAACAAATCAGGCCTTTAATAACAAGTCCATCCTAAAGCCATCAAATAATATACTGGTAATATCTACAAAACTTGAACAGATTATAATGAAGATACAAAAAAAAAACAAACAAATAAAGCAAAAGTGAGACAGTTCCCAATATAAAAAGCCAAATCAACTTTCATCATACGATCAAGCGAAAAGCTGTCATCAGTTCATCAAAACGGTTTAATACAGCCGCGGAGTAATCAAGCCTCGCCGATCGTTCCCGTCAACTTACCACGTGGATGATGAATTAATTGCAACGGCTATCAATCACCGCGACACTCCACTGTACTCATTCATAATCATAACTAAGCGCTTGATGTTTATTTATAATAACACTCAATTGACTACGGAAAGTTATATGAAGCTGCCTTGTGAGTTGTGTTTAGTCATTATCGTTAGTAACGTAAGCCTGAAAATTGAACTGAGAAGAGTAAAATAAAAATAAAAAGGATCTATGTCATTACCATTTTAGAGATAAAAATGAAAAGAAAAACTAAATAACAATTCAATGTTTGCTATGACCTTTAAAACTACAAAAATAGAATTTTCAATTATTACTCGTACCTACACATAAAATCTGCTTCACCGAAAAAATAGACATTATCTATTTTCAAACTTTCAAGCGTATTTCATAAAGACTATGAATAAAATTATTTCTTTCTTGAGAGCACTTGGAAGGTAACTTTGCTAATTATAATATTAATGGCAGAGATTTAAATGGAAATTTTCAATAATATCAGTTGGTATCATTACACGTTACAAGCAGGGAAAACGTAAGCTCCTTGAGTCTATTACGAGTTTCAGGTTTTGATTCGAGTGCTATTTAAGCACAAACTTATCCCAAGTAATTGGGATTCTAATTTGGAACACATAATTTTGGCAAAAGCTATTTAAACATTCATTTGGCTTTTTGGCTAACCATTTCAATTCAACTTATATTTTCGACTTACTCTGGCCATGACTCTATCAGTCAAAATTTTCTAAATGTCAGGTGTGATTGAAATAATCAATGCAAACATTACAGAACTTGATACATGTAATCAATTAATCAACTTATCTTAACATGTCTGTAATAATTAAACAAGTCTCTTCGATTTGTCAAAGCCGCATGTCAAAATAAGTTGGCACTATGTCTTTGATTTTAACGGTGCCACTTCCATTCATTTTCGTGAGTGATTGTGGCTTATGATTTACGATATTATTCTCTAATGCATGATGTTAGAGTATCGTATTGTTGATCAGTAAAACCTAGTGTAGCTATCTACTACGTGCCAACTTACATTTGACAGCAGCAGACATGTGTTTGCTTTCCGGCCACCTCGATTAGTTTATTGCAATGCATAAAATTAAGTCTTGTTGCGATCAACGTCTTAATAATACTTTCCTTAGGGTTGCTGTTTAAATCACTGATGGATTATCAAAGTACGTGTAATCGTTGTTTATAATTTAAATTCGCTTGTCATGTCGCGATAATCATGTAGTGATTGATACCTACACTCATGCCAAGATCGCAAAACATTGGCTAGACCAAAACTGTGCACTATTAAAATGATCCTTAGAGGTTTTAATAGTTTCAGTGCAGTTCAGCACTTTCGGCGCTAGCGCTTTTTTATGTGTTCGGCGCGCATTTCCGAAACGGTTTTCATATAAAGCGCTTCTTTTTTGTACGTACAGCGCCCTTTTATAACGGTTTTCAGTTTTTTATTACGTATTCCAGAAATCTAGGGCTTTTCTAAGGTATGGCAGCACGTTTTTCGCTTCGGAGGGGTGGCAGGGCAGCACTGTTTCAGTGACCATTCTTTTGTGTGTGAGAAACTTGTGTGTGCAACTGCAAAACAATCGAAAAATCTATGTATTTTTGAACGATCTTAAATCTTTCATGCACGGGTAGGCTGAACATTTGCACATAAATTTTATGAACAAGCCCTATCTACCAAGCTCCAATCAATTATTAATTCAATATAAACGTCCCTAAACAATTGATCGATTTAGCCAATAAATAATTTATGGTCAGAGCATTGCAAGCATACGGGTTTGATTAAAACTAATGACGAGCCGCTCCCGAGTCTCGTTGACGATATTGCCTCTGTTCTAATAACAATCATGTCGACCCTCAATTAACTTGGACGAAATTCCGAACGTTTTTTTATAGATATGTTATCGAGTCATCATCGTCGAGTCAATCAATTGAGTGCTTATTGAAAAGATTTTAGCGCAACTTACGATTGTGAAAACTGACAAATATTGTATATTTTTTCAACGCTTTCTTTACACGAGAAAATGTGAGATTGCTCGGTTTGATTAAAAGTTCGAAACAAATATTTGTTAGTTCCCGGAATTGTCGTTTGTCAAGCGTTTGTCGTATGTTTGTGTTCGGCCAAATCACGTCGTGCGAGTTTTGTTTGTAATGTAACTTTCACTACAAGTAATGCTCATCAGCATTGGAAGAAAACAATGTTTTATAACGGCTAAATATAAGCAATATAGAGGTAAGAAAGAACTTAACCTATCGCCGACTTAAAAAAAATAAGAAAGTATCAACTTTTTGATACTTTCGAGTAGCTTTCTACTCGTAACATAATGTTTCATTGATCACCTTCTTAGCTGAGCCGTTTTCAGACACTGCCAAACTTTTTTCTTAATTTACAATCTTTTTAGAATAGCTGCTGGCACGTTCGATCTAAGCTCCTAAACGATTAAAATTACGAAGCAGTTTGCTTCTAATAAATATTTTTTGGTTTATCGATATAGCACAGAATACACAGGTAGTAAAAGTCGGTAGGCTCTAATGTATAAATAATTTGTTATGACTTCTTACATTCATACGTAACCCCAGATATTTTATCGGATGCGGTCCTCGAGAAAATCTTTGCGACGTATTACCATATTCCCTTTTGGGTTTTACCGCTACTGGATGTCATATCCAGTAGTGGTGTTAGTATTATTTCTCCTTGTGTATTTTGATTTTCTTCAATATTTTAAAATAAATAGAGAAACAGATACTTAAATAATAATAATTACAAATTCAAAATTAAATGTATGTTCTACTTCTACCTGTACTAATATTTAAGGTATTTGAATCTGCGCCTTTGAGGTTTTTTTTATAGTCAAGAGTACCAACCATCTTTTTAAAAATACTTCATAATAAAGCGCGATTTTCACCTTTAATATGGTTCATGTATGATCATGAGCAGTTCCGATACTTGCGACAATGCAACAAAGTTCATACGCTAGGTTGTTCATAGTATGTATGATACGACGGCTGCTGTGTCCCGATCAGGATGTGCGCCTCAATTGGATAATAACCTGTCCCAGAAACGTAGGAAGTCCTCGTACTTACGTATTTGCATGTTGTACTGAGTGTAAGATAGAACTAGTCAGATGAAGGTATTTATTTTACGTAAAAGCAACCGCATCTTTCTTTCGTACAACAGAGTTCCTAAAATATAATTCGTTTCGAACCGTTTGTTTAGGTAATATAATCTAAATATATAAAAGAAAAAATATTCCATAAAACTGAAACTGTCGCTCGTCTGCAAGTTTTCTTAATTACCATACGAATAAATGAAGTTTCATTAGTTATTACTTTATATCAGTAGTTACTTAGACGACTCTGCCTGGAGACATAACTAGTTAGGCTCCAGACAGATATAACATTTTTTTATAAATAGACGCACATGATCGCTGTGTTATATAATACTTTTAAAGAAAGCTCAACTTTCCGTTTTGACAATACGACTGATTCTTGGCTGTACGTTTCTATTGTCGTAACCACATAGTAACGTCTATATTTGAGGATATGAACTCTCAATTGATTAATATCTGAGCTGCGCCCAACTCTTATTGATAGTTATTGTCCAGTGGGATCATAAATTGCCAACAATAGAGTGTCGATATTTATTGGACACTATGTTTATGTTTTCAACATTCAATTTCCATTTAAAATTTAAAATACCTCATTGCTTAGTGATAATAATAAAGAACATTGGGATTACATTTCATAAGGATTAGTCAATAATGATGATTAAAAAGCTTGTCCTTGCGTGCACTAACTCTATTCCACTATCGCAGACTTGGTACCTCAAAACAAAATTAGTAATGACCATGAATGTTAATAAAAGCCTAATAAAACAAGATGTAATAAAATATTATATTTTCCACTCAAACCATGATTTAACATGTTTAACATACACTTTTTAAACCATAAAGTATGTATTCTGAAACTAACAAAATTCGCATTTTAGGCGAGCTAGCCATTTCAGTACGATTCAACACAAAGTCGTAATTATCTCGTTCTTAATTATTATAATGTCAGAGTCAGTTTGCCCAAGATATTACAGTTCAGTTTAAAAATCTGATAAATTTATCTTGTCACATTAACATTCACGTTGACGTGATCCGCAACTAAAAATTTCATGAAACAAGAAAATTCTAATAGGTAATCTAATATATTAATTAATGAATTTTTAAAAGGCTGGTGTACGCAGTGACAAAAACCGCAGGGCATGTATGAATAGATTGATGGATGTGAATGAAGCGAAAGAAGTGTGCAAGGATCGTAGCAGGTGGCGATCCATAGTCTTTGCCTACCCCCATGGCACAGAATATATAATAGTACTAACGTCCTATGGGAAACAGGCGTGAGTGTGTGTATGTATGTATGTACGAGTATTTTCAATAAGATAGGTTTTCTAGGTTTATAAAAAAAATACATTTTTTTTTTCATTTTTGAGGTTAAAATCATGGCCGCCAGGCGCATTACCAATTGACGCATTATCACCTGACTATGTATGATATTTCAATTTATAAAGATTGCCATAAAAAACGGGCCGGTCTTACATTGATCTGATCCTACGAATACAAATACGAGTAGGTACTTTATATAGGAGTATACCTACTGCTTATATTACAGTATTCGAAAGAGAATTTATATTTTAGATTTATTTTAAAACTAGTTTGAGCACAACCCAAATATAAAATACAATTTTAACTCCGCTAAAAGCTACACAAGAGTTTTCTTTCTCTAAATTGGTTAGTTCCATTTCAGTTAGAGTTTCAAAGAATTTCAATGGTTGTTACTACGGGTTCTAAGAAACATATGCAGTATCCGTCTATTATTTACAATTAGATAGGTAGCTCAGTTTCTCAAATGTGTGGAATTTCTGTGGTATATACTTTTTGTCACACGAACTAGAGCTAGAGTTGAGTATATAAAAATTACGTAACATTTCCCGTTGAGTTTTATTAGTTGTTATTATTATTATTGCTTGTATTGTATAGTGACAGGGTAAAATATATTATGGAAACTAGCTTCATAAAGAATAAATTTCCACCCGCAATGTCGTCCGTGTGGATATTCCAGTAAATCATTAGGGAACTAACCATCGGATTTTTGATGAAATTAAAACATACAATGCTTTTAATCCTGGTTAAAGGTTCCTTAAGGATTTTCTCGAATGTCCACGTGTACGAAGTTTTCGTTCCCGTCCCGTCCCCGTCCCAACCTCATCCCGTTTTAGAAGTTTCAAGTTGAAATGTCTATTACCACCTATTACTTATATATATTATTTTTAATCGTCAGCCTAAACACACAATTTAAAATCCTAACTTTGAAATTGAGGGACTTTCATACATGCTTTCATCCTCTATCCTCTATTTCACCCCCTTGGGATGGAATAACTAAATTGGTAATTCCGAATTACACGTCATTAGAGAAAAAATGTAGGTATGCAAAATTTCAAGATCTAGGTTTGGATTTGGGTTTGGACTGTGCGTTAATATTTAACCCAGTCAGTCAGTTTACGATTTTTATATACTAAAAAGATGTGAGTAATCATACTCATACTTAAGTTTTTATAACACCAAAAGTTCAGCTTTGTTTAAAGAAATACGAGTAAATATGAGAAAGAACCGTAGTAGTGGTTTTGGCTACTTGTGATTCCGCTCACGCGGCGTCTGAGTGGGCCGAGCTACAATAGTTGAAGGAATTGCTCCCCGGTTAACAGTCATTGGGCCACATGTTTCAATTGATTGTTCGGTTTCTTCGCCTCACACGTACAATATTTTTATAAGAGCGTCTGTGTTTTGTTTAAACTTACTCTAAGGATTTTGTTGGATATGATTAAAGTATATCTTTTACCTACTTCAAATTGACCTATCGCTAACATTGAAGAATTAGTAGCACACAATAAAATAATACAGTGGGGTCAGTGAGTATTATGAGAATAATAAACGAAAAATTCTGTGTTCTAAATATTTTTAATTTACGCTGTACAAAATATTCAGGAATGTCTGCATTAGTTTAACAGCAGAGATCCAACACCGAGAACAAGCCATTTATTTTGGTATATCCATTTGTCATTTCTATTATCATATCTCCCGCTATACAATGTCGTGCGAATGTCATATCATCATCAGTTGACACCTTTTACCGTGTTACTCTTATGAGTCACTTTGAAATATTAATATCTAAATATTGGATTTCTGTTGACTAAAAGTTGTTACTTTTTAGGGTTCCGTACCTAAAGGGTAAAAACGGGACCCTATTACTAAGACCCCGCTGTCCGTCTGTCTGTCTGTCACCAGGCTGTATCTCATGAACCGTGATAGCTAGACAGTTGAAATGTTATTTTGCTGCTATATCAACAAATACTAAAAACAGAATAAAATAAATATTTAAGGGGGGCTCACATACAACAAACGTGATTTTTTGCCGTTTTTTGCTCAATATTAATAACGACAACAGGTAGACAGTTGAAATTTTCACAGATTATGTATTTCTGTTGCCGCTATAACAACAAATAGGTAGGTAGTAAAAACAGTATAAAATAAATATTTAAAGGGGGCTCCCATACAACAAACGTTATTTTTTTTTGTTGTTATAGCGGCAACAGAAATACATAATCAGATCTGTGAAAATTGTCTGTCTAGCTATTAAGGCCAGTATATTCCAAAAACTCTGTCTCTGTCTTTTTCTTTACGTGTGTGCTGCAGTAATGAAATTAACCTCAATTTTTCATTTTTTCAATATTTTTGTTGTTATTTTGAGCGTAAAGTCACTTTTTGAAAAAGTTACCGTTGAATATTCTTCTATATGTCATTAGTCTATATATTTTCCATGAATAACGGATTGATAAACTTTAAGTATTAATTTATTAGTATTTAAGTATTATCCAAAAAATATAAAATTAATGAAATTCTTTTTTGCCTTTTTTATTTTTTAGTCGAGTGAAGATACAAATATCGTTGTTTCAATATCGTTTATGAAACTTCAACATAATATTTTTATATGCTCAAAATAAAGAATAATTGATTGTTTATTTTTGAATCAAACATATGCCAAATACGATAATTTGGAATATACTGGCCTTAAGGTTCATGAGATACAGCTTGGTGACAGACACATATGGACAGTGAAGTCAGCTAGGGTTTCCTAGGATAGCGGTGCCGTCATATTACAGCCGTAATATAGAGGCGTTGAATGTTGTCTATGTAAACAATACGGCGACACCGTAACGTCAGAAACCGCGCCGTATTGTTTACATAGAGAACGTTCTACGCCGCTAAATTACGGGATGACGGCATCGTCATCCTAGGAAACCCTAGCTTTAGTAATAGTAATACGGTAATACCCAAAGGGTAAAAACGGGACCCTAAACCCTAAAAAGTATCATCAACAGCAAAATACACATCAAGTCGTTCCGTATCAAAACAGGGCAAGCCCCTAGCGACCACGCTGATGCGAGGTCGAATTGATTGAACTCAATTGACTATGCCTTAGAAATTGTCACACAGCGCTTGCTAACGTTTCTCACATAGGAGGCAAATGGTTCTTTCATACATTTCTGTGTCTGGCCCCACAATATAAATCTCTTTTGTTGTGACCATTTGGGTGTGTACTGTGTAGGTACCTGTGCGGGAAGAGACCATTCAGCATGTCTGTGTTGATTCAATACCCACGTCAAAATAAATAAATACCTGCCGACAGAATTAACATTTTGTTGTTTAAGCTGCGGGCATTTAGAATGTTACTCAATGACGTGAAATATTTTGCCTAATAGGTGAAAGAGTGTATGCAGAAAACTTCTATAAATTATTGATTCATATTAGCTATTTGTAAAACTTTTTTACACCGATACTAAATGCATTAAACGTTAATTCAAATAAGCTTTCACCGTGAAATCTTATTTGAATTAACGTTTACACTCTTTCACCTATTAGGTAAAATATTAACTACCTAACCTAATAGTTTATATAGTTTCAACGTATTCATAACGCTAAAACGATCATGAATTTGCTTTCAACTTCATTATAATAATAAGTATCCTTAATCTATAGTATAGAGACTATAGAGTAATAAGACGGCGGCTGTCTAGTAGTTGAAGTGATAACCTGAAAATCATAAGCAAACAATATTATCTGCAAAGTGATCGTACAACAAAGGCGCTCGATCCTTCAATATAGCTCAGGCCCGTCACTATAGCCGTCTAATGGATTTATTAATTAATCCATAACCGTACTCAGGTAGGCCCAACCGCGAAATAAATTCGACGCAATATCCGGTGGGCACCGCCGGAACGGACACAGCCGGTATTGGCATATTGTTACCGACAATATGACCCACGAGTATATCTTCAATTATTCAAAACCATTCCACATTCTAGTTTCATACAGACTCTTGGAGTATTTTTTTCTGTCACTTCATCAAGTTAATTCTTCTTGATTAGAAACGATGCGTTTTAGTCGTCGTGGAGCAGAGGCTCTCCTTATAGTAATTCTGAGAAATAAAGGGTCATTTCCACAGTTTTATTCGTGCCAAAAAGCTGCAAGCTAAGTATTTTACTTTTAAAGCGTTGCACATATCTATTCAACCAAATATAAGACTGCTTGTACTTATTAATATACCTACTAAGGTACGTATGTGTTAAAACTGTACTCAACATTCCGAACAATTCATAGTCAGCCTATTAAAATAACTTGTGTAAAGTTGAGACTAAAGCCAAATTAGTGGTAGCTTACGTGAAAGCGAATAACTCGAAATCAAACATTTGTTTTGAATTTATGATGATTGATTGAATGAAACATCTACGCTAATCCAACAAGCATTGTAATACCAGTTTATGTGCAAATAGTATTGGCGCAAATCGGTGAAGTTTGGCTAAGTTATATTGCGCTCGGAATTTCATTACACAAAATCGTGGTAACACTAATATAAGTTTTTGAAAGCTTTTCACGATTTATAAATTTGAATAACGCAAAAAAATAGAAAATACATGAGGTGGAAAGTTATACGAGTTATTAAGATGGATTGTATGGCATTTACTTCTACTTTTAACCGTTGTTAAAACTCTAGTCTCTCATATAGTTTAATAAGAAAGAGATACTATTTGCGTAGGTTAGGTATCCTTGACAATTAAAAGTACAACGGATTGCAAATACCTAACGAGCCAATGTAAAAAATATATAAATGATTACTTAACCTTATTAGGTTAAGTAATCATTTATGATTGTGATAAAACGCACTTTATTTATATGTTACTTCAAAATTAAAAACCGAATTACATGGCTCTTTTTAAAAGAGCAAATATAAGTCAAACCCTTTAAAACCACGCAACGAATCGTATAAAAAGCAACTTTTTCAATTGCTGGTGAGGGATAATAGCAATGGAAATCCTAACCTAATTCCAACGTTACGCAAAATCATTTGTCATGCGCGTTTCCTACTCGCCCTTACCCATGATGTATGTCCTTGGGTCGTTCCTTTGACCTCAGCTAAAGGCACGTCTCCACGTCTTCAACTCGAGAATTATTTCCGTGGACCCCCACCCCTACTTTCCGCGCCGTTTACTGTTCTTCAATTATGTGACTTTCTCTAAGTGGTCATTCCCTTCTCGAGTTTTTTTGTGCGATTTGACACGGATACGATTTATTGAAAAGTTGCAAAATTTACGTGCCCGATGAATAATTACTATAATATTATTTGAATACAAAGGAAAATATGTTTGCAAAGATTTACTTAGGAACTAGAGCATAATAAATAAGATAAGGCCAATACTTTCAATTTCTTCTGAAACCAGCGCAACAACAAAATTAATAAAAAATAACAAAAGACAAGCGGCCAAAAAACGGTACCTCACTACCTAGATAATGTATAGTACCTACAAGCAAAAACAACAAAAAAAAAAGTTGTATTTTATAGAAATTCAGCATTAGTCTGGTGATATTTTTTCTGGAGCACATTTATAGCGTACAAGCCGCAATTGAAAATACTAACGTCATATATAACATTGAACGAGGCTCGGCGACCCAATGATACGTGATCAATTGAACAATTGGCTTGTTCCACGGCGCACTTGTCGCTCTCTATGAGAAATATTTTAGTTGTAACTTTCGTCCTAGTTGCTACGTTAACGAGAAATGTTTTGAAACTAAAGACTCTGTCAAATAAACTGAAATCATAATCCTTAATGCCTAAAAACACTTTCAACCCAACCATATCAGACACATCCATAAAGGCAAAGTGACTATAAAATTCAATTCGGCGAAGCATATTGCGGTTTTAACATCAAAGATAGTTGCGAATAGAGCTTGAAGTGAGATAATGAAACGACGAACCACAACGTTTCCGTTGGTTGATTGTAAAGCCCCCTGTATACAGAACGCAGTGTGCGAGACAGGAGTGGCGGTAAAGTGGAACATGGTGTTCACAACAGTGAATTAGTTGGGGAGATTACATTGACTTGCGTTTTACGCATTGTTATGTTAACAATAAAATTTTATGGAATCATACCTTTAAAAACCGGCCAAGTGCATGTGATAGTAAACCTTATTTGAACCGTACCATAGGGCTTTAAACTTATTTCCTCCCTGTTTGACTACTAATTACGACTAAGAATAATACATAAAAAAAATCCATACGAAAACTTTTCCGTTGTTCGACTATTACTCGTTAAATTGTACAGTGCCTAGCAGTGATAGCTGTAATTTTAAATTGTTAAAAGTGTATAATGTAACTACGGTCCTGAAAACTTTTCACATATCCAAAAATAACCATTTACCGTATAAAGGGGTAGGGGACACTTGACTCTTACAAAATTGTATTCTTTAAAGCATTCACAAATAGGGGCCGTACCAGCTAACGCATCGATTATCAAAAAGTCTGCCGAGTTTCAACTTAAAACAGAAAAATCAAAGTAAGAAGTTTCGTCTTGTACTTTCTGTTGACATAATTTGGAAGATATCGATGTTCGTGTGACATCATGAATTGGGGTTCGCACATTTTGGCCCAATTGGGGCTCGATTTATCTGTTTTAATTTGAAACCCGGCAGACTTTTCGATAATCGATTCGTTAGCCGGTACGGCCCCAGATCTTAGAATCAAAATCGAAATACCTTCAATATTTTCATAAGACCTACCAACGACACTGAGATTGTCGAAAAAACAATTTCATCCCCACTTACTTAACATGTAGGAGGGGAGGTGAGGTACACTAAAAAAAATTTTGTTTTTTGTTTTTATTCTTCTACTTTTTTCGGCTGCTAAATTACAGCTTTCTAGTACTGAGGGCCTCTAAGCTAAGCCGCGGACGGACAGACAGACGGACATGGCGAAACTTACTGTTACCTATAAGTTTCGCCATGTCCGTCCTTTTTCCTTGTTGACTTGACTACGGAACCCTAAAAACCATGAGCAATATCAATTAAACCAGGAAATAGCGAGCCATTGTCCTGGGTTTATTTCTTTTTAGGTTTTTAAGCTCATAATATTTACTAGCCGATGACGCAGCTTTTCAGCTTTCGCAAAAAGCTGTTAGCCTACTTAAGTTTAAATTCTGTATTTTTTAACAATATAAATACTTGATTTATAATCAAAACCGATATCAATAATTTAATTATGATTTGTATTTCAAGAGTAAAAAGCTTACCTATTTTTAATGAACCTATGTCCCTTCTGTTTTATCCTGCAACTCTTTGTGTAGCGGGGACTTAACTACGTCCCGCCCGACTTCCCGAGATATGAAGAATGTACCCATTCAAACTTTCCCTCGTTAAACTCTTGCTAATGATTACAACGCAGCTTTTTGCGATGGACTCGACCATTCGTCTTCCGGTAACTGATGTGTGCACCGCTTTTTGGATAGACTAGGTAACACGGAGTTTTCACGACTGATTTAGATACCTACCTAGGTACCTAATAAAGTTGGAAAATGTTCCAAAGGTTTTAAAATATTTGTACAAAGCTACCTATGTGAAAAAATAGTTATTTATGATTGTTGTTTTAATAAAGTTGGTTTTTAGAATTTCAAGATACTCAAAAGCAGTAAAAAATAAATTCATTACCGTTGTAAAAAAGTTGATTTCTTGTCCGCTCTCCCCAAAATGTGGGTTGTGTCAAATAACCAACAGTCATCACACACTTTGTAAATACCAATGTACCCGTGAGACGTTAAAACAAACTTTCCGTCGTTAACTACCCACAAATGACGACAAACCTTTTTGCAATGGACTTGGTCGTTTCTCTTCCGAGCGATATGTGTTTACGGTAAGATTGTAGGAAGTGTGTTACTTTGCTGAATTTGTTTCAATGAAGTAAGTGTAGGTAGCATTATTGAGTCAGAATTTAGTAAAAGTAGTATGAAAAATACGACGTTCAGAACAAAATATGTATATTATTAACAAACACTATTACAAATAGGCAGGGAGGTAGCAATTTATTGCATGATTTTAATATGAAACTTTATATTTCTCAAGTTGGGCTATTTGTAAAAATAATAGAAATAAAACCACACCGATTTAGGGATCGCCACGCCAATGTTAAAATCTGGTGATCTATTTGAAAATCTTACAGCCGTCGGCAAACTCTCTAAAACTTCTTATTTCCCAGAACTTTGCGACACTTCTTAGAAGAAATTTTCTACGAATTAAACAAAAGGAATGCCCCCTAAACAAATTATTGACCTTCCGATTAGGACGATACTTGGGCCACCCTACACAGCTTTCCTTCACAATCAAAAATTTAAATGAGTTTCCTCCATCCAGGAGAGAAACGTTTTTTTCTCGTAATGCCATTTTAGGCAGGCATTACTCCTAAATGAATATTCATTCAGTGCGAAATCGTTTAAGAGATAATAGATTGAGGTTCATATTAGGATCAGGATGAATTATGGATCTGTTTTATATGCGGGAATCTGATGGTTAGACTCGTCAATTTCATTTAAAATGATTAATTGATCACAGAAGCAATTACTTACAATTGGTGTTATGTAGGAAGCGGCGTTGGATTATGTGGGTTTTTACCTGAAAACAAAACGGAATGTCATTAATTAAATGAATAGGTAGATATCGTCTTGCTCCAATTTCCCCTGTGTTAAAAAGTCATTTATCACTGTCTCGTGTGAATTAAAGGATTCAGTATTCTTATTACCAAGAACCAGAATTCCTTGAACTGT
Organism: Agriphila tristella; assembly: GCA_928269145.1. NCBI lineage: Eukaryota > Metazoa > Arthropoda > Insecta > Lepidoptera > Crambidae > Agriphila > Agriphila tristella. The sequence continues at coordinate 17,845,590 of OV743436.1, read as the reverse complement.
ATCCTTGATTTAAGATTTACAATCTGCAAAATTGTATTTAGATACAAAAAAAGATCTATTTTTGAAAAAAAAAATCGGTATTTTACTTTACCAATGGACGAAACAACGATCCCTCGGCGATACAGTGCGATCTAATTGAAAGTATTACATTTCGGAAACGTAGAACAGCACGGGTAGTTGTTTTTAAGGTAATTTCCCGAGCGACCGAGAAAAATACGAGCCATTACGGAAGAGACGGTGATGCCGACTACACGAAACTTAGCATTGTCGGTACTTTCAATCTCGTGCAAGTTGTTTCATAATGTAGACAACTGGGACTAAAGTGGGTAATTCACACCAAAGGGAATTTGGTTATTTGTCGAGTAGGGAGTTATTATACTATTAAAAGAAACTGATGGGTGTTCGAGTACTCGCTATTCCCAAGCGAGTCTTGCTGTGAGCTGGACAGATGCCGACATTTCACTACATATGATTTTTAAAGTATTGTGTGGTCTGCACGGAAATCGGAATACATCTCTGCATTTGTTTGCTTGCACTCTCGGACAAATTCTTTTGAAACGATCACACGTAGACTTCTGAAACCTTTAATTCATAACTTACTGTTATTGCTTGAACTTGTATTTAATATAATATAGGCAATTCGTGAAGATATGCATACTTACGTTGCACCCATATCTATGCGTTGCACAAAAAATGTATTATCGAAATAAACGTCAAACTTAAGGATTACAAAATTTCCAATCGAACACAGATGAAGTTGAGAATGTTGAGATATCGAGACTTGATTTAAAATGTTCTGTCTATTGATTCCATTTCATAAACTTTGTAGAGGCTTATTCCCTGGAGGGTAGTGGCGCAGACTCAGATATTGCTTTATTTAGTTAAGCTTTTGTATCCAATAATACTAATATAGATCAACACCAACTTATCACAAGCCGTAATAAGTCATAAATATGCATCAAATCAATCTATCGACAATTTTAAGCGCACAGAATTGAATCTAGGTCTATCGATATTGTATTGAGTTTATAGCAGGAGACTTACCAACCTACTTATCTTAATTAATCAGGAAGTTAAGCAACTTCTGTTTAAATTGATCCTTCAACAATGTCTACATAGTTTGTTTGTCTGAGTCCAGGGTCCTAAAGTTTACTTTTGGATATCGAGCACAAGAGTGGTGTCAAACAAACTTATCTTAATGATGTACCTAGGTAAGCGTCATCTGTATACCTCCAACAATGAGGGCTAAACCGATTGTGTTTCGTTCTATACGAGTAAGTAGTATAGTCTGCGGAGTGGACGGCCGACATAATAGGCGTGCATCTCGCATCAAATCCTCTGGCGGCCGCGTGTCGCCGGTTGATAAGCAACCGATGGGCTCCACTGACGCTGTGAGCCAGGAACTGTCGCGGAAACTATTATCAAGGATCACAACACAATACAATTAATAGGTGGGGGAACACCCCTTTTTAGCTACTGACAAGTGTTGTGAGTTACTAATGACGTTGAAAAGTGAAATAAATGAAACTAAAGCTATAGATCTACGCATTAATTAATGGCATTAGCTAAGCAGGTTTGTAGAACATAGTTTTATTAAGTCATGGTCAATTCTTGATAATTTGCAGATAATTATTAATTGCAACACCTAATTGTTGGTGAAACTATCGCATATCGTTTTGCTTCGTTTTAAGAAAAGAAAATCTAATTCGTTCGTAACTTACGCCACGAAAATAAAAATCCAATCTACGATAGTGATGCTTTATTAACTGACCACAATTATGACAATATCGCTCGCCATAACAATCCTTTAGAAGAGAAATAAAGAGCTTGCATTCAAGTCAGTCATCGCCTTAATTCATCAATGTTCCCCGCTTCATTTCAATATTATAACGTTTACATTTAATAAGCGTCGCAATTTAAATGATGGGGGTAGATAAATTATGACGTATCTCATCTCATTAATCGCGCGCAGCGTTTAAACACAATGAGCGGTATGATGAAAATTTTCAATTAAACAAAACAAAAAGGCAACGCCTTCGCGGGCATTGTGTGGCGGGCGACAGCGTGGCGTGGTGGGGATGGCGTGGCGGAAGTCCGGCGCTCGGGTGGCGGATGGCGGCAATGGCGTCGCCTCAGAATGGCGCGCGCGAGCGTCTCACTCGCGCCATTACTCCCATGTGGCGGAGATTACGCGAACTGATATCATACGGAAGTGACGCCAGCAGCGGCTGCCTACTCTTCTTAAAGCTGGATAAGAATTTGGTTCCGAGAACAATTTATTTAATTTTATTAGGTAATAAAAATAACTCTGGCTTTTAACGTGATCCAGAGTTAGATATGAATATAATTTTAAAACGTTTGCCTCACAACATTTAATTTATCATTCTAAATATTAAGATTTTGAAAGAAATACGGCAATTGTATAATTTGTAGAAGATAAAGTGACAAGAATCAACGAGTGTAGTTAACTAATAAATGAGCTAGTTTTTACAAATTTCAACGATACTCCAATAATGGAAAGAATAAATAAAGAGCACGTGACAAAACACACAATAGTCCCCCCTATAGTAACCTCAAAAGCTATAGGGACTTATTCAATCGTCATAAACATGACATCTCATACAGTATCAGCAAGCGCGATACAAATCTCGCGACAGGCAGAACTGTAGCACAGTCCCCGCTTCCTGCATTGTAAGTTACGCACGTCATATACGGATACCCGCAAAATTAGAATAACCACCCAAAACCAAATGACCTAACCCTTATTCGATTTGCGGTAAAGTTAAAACTCGCGCAACTTTGCCTCCCCCAGCAGTAAACCGAAAATCGGTACCCGAGCGTCAATCTACGGAGTCAGTGAACGCTATTTCGGTCTGCACAAGCATACACAAGCAGTCTTTGAAATTTTAATCGTTACATTCACCCTGTCCCGATGGCACACTGGAGAGGTACCACGTATGTTCATCACGCGAGCGTAAATACGCCGTGAAAGGGGTAAACAGTGGCAAGGTATCGTGCAGAGCCTTGGATAGTTGTGGGATGAAGGCTCAACAGAGTGATTTCAAAAAAAATATAATAAAAATAATCTAGAAAAAGTTAAGTGCTAGAACTTGTAAAACAGCGGTAAACAGGGTTGGTAACAAAAAAATTATAGCCAAAATGAATATTGAAGTGGCGCAAAATAAGTCTATTTTTTATCCTTTATAACTTTGCATTTAAACAGTAACTTATTGAAATTATATAATAAAGAATGGTGAAAAGAACACACACAACGTCAACCACACGGCACCGCACGTGTTTTTTCACACAACATATCTACTATCTTGAGTCTTGACCCTTCTTGCTTTTTGTGACCGACCTTTTTTCATGTTTTTGTGCTATTATCCGACTCTACATTATTAGACATTATTGTGTTTTTAAACTTTTCCTATACATATTCAGAACCTCTTCTCTTTAGATTATATTTATTAATAGATTAACGTTACGAATGAAATACTTGTAGATTATTGTGTAAAAAATCCCTTTCCCATTTTGCACATTTTTCTACGCTTTGAATTGCATTCTAAGCATATTCTTACGTATTATTGATGAAACTGATAAAAAACTAAAATATTTAATTGAGTACTCTTTATTTATATTGAGATCGAGTGTTATACTTTTCTATATCCCGAGTAAATCAACTTCAGCTACAATCGCACTAAATAATGCTATTCCGGCCGTTGGTCGGGTTCCTTCGCTTAATTCAATATAACCCTAATCTCACCTGCCTTCTATACATAATACTTGATGTGATTTCATTTGGGTAAACAGAGGCCCTACTGTTATATGAATGGAAGATGGAAATCAATAAACAGAGTTATGTTACGACATAATGTATTGTGAATACTACGGATAACATGAGGAATTATTGTAGAAGGAAAGCCGTGTTAAGTAATTAGTTATGATATTTTTGTACCTAATTGAGATAGGTACGTAATTCTGCAAAAGCGTACACTTACCGAGTGGAGAATCGACAGCTTTTCTAAGTGACAGATACTACACCACCCATTATAGAAATTCTACATTGAACACAGAAATTGAATTATTACTTTTAACACTGTCCTTGATAAAGTCATATCCTCGTAAACGGTTTTACATTTATAATTACCATGGCCAGTATTTACGTTGTCACAATAAAAATGGCGTGCCTCTTCGCATTAGCTACCTTATTGCGCAAACAGAAGAATATTTCAAACAATGTGGGGCAGACGTAAAAACATTATAAATAATATGCACCTTCACTGCTATTATACCTCTACATACCACGAAATACAAAATGGGTCACCGCTAAATTATGAATAAAGAAAAATACCACTCTTTACGTGACTTTTTACAACACATGTGCGTCTTGCTTTAAAATTTAAGCCCTGTTTACATTCAAATATTCACCCCCAAGAGAGCCGTGGGTACCCGAAAACGGCAACTAACATCGAAAACTTGCTGTGGGACTATTTTCGTCGCCCTACAGGAATGTTAAAATAGATTGTAACAGTTTCGGGATATAAAATTCAGTAAGTGGAGTTAGGGGGGTTAACTTTCATGTCGTTATAGCTTATTTTGGGCTAATGCGATTTCGGTGTTGGATTCTAACATTTCTAACGTACAAGGCTTCCCCCTGTCTTGAAGCGCACGTGCGTATCGGCATATCAATAACTCGTACTATAGTGCTAATCGTAGAACAAACGTTAAAATTTTATAATCGATTTTACAAAATGCTGACTCATACACAATCTATGGTGTCGTAATCTGCATCTCTATTTAAATTGATCACAGTAATAATTAGAAAAAAATAATGCCATTAAACACTTTCCATTTGTCACCGTAAATACATATTGTCAAATTTTCTAAAATTCAATGGAAGTTACGAAACTGAAGCTTTGGATTCTACTTCCATTTTCAGAAAAAAAGAGGTATTCATTATTGTTTTACGTAAAATTTAAATTATCCTAACTTACCTCAAAATAACATAAGCTGCTCTCAAAGTAATCTACACTTGATGGTCTTTCTTTAAATTCACCAAACTGACCAACTGACACATTTAACCACAGAATTACCTATTATTAGTACTGGCGTACAGAATAGAAGTTGCTCTCCGCAAAATCATTTAAATAAATAGCGACTCTTGCTCCGAAACAATAGAGTGCAATTCAGGTCGTGCAGCGCTCCCTTTCCAACATTATATTCACCTATAGTTGCCTCTTTCTTTCGCGTAGCTCAAACTAAACAACGTTCAACATAAAGTGTTGACTTTTTTTACTAGAACTATAAACGTTCGGCCTTCACCACGAAAATTGTTAACGGTCGAAAGCTAAAAATGCTTCGTTACTGAAGAAGCTGTCTTCTCATTTTATTTATTACTTTTATTTCTATAGATTAAAAGTCTTAATTCTTATATTTTATACTTTTAACTGCCGGATCAGTGGCCGGAATAGCACCCCACCCACCATCTTATTGCGACATACGTTGTGGTAGGTAGCTGTGAGGACAGAACAAGCTCTGTCATAGATAGGATCAAGCGCTATTAACAATCATAAAGGTAGGTATCGATATTTTAGATCACAGACTCAGTACAAGCTCTACCATTATCGAATTGAGCTCAATAACAACCCTCAAATAAATCGATAACTGAGATCGACGGCGACGGTTAAACAAATGCACTACAGAAGTTTCATCAATATCGATAAGTTTATCTATAAAATTTTCAGAACCATCAGTATCACTTATGATAAGGATTGCAACATTGTTAAGATCTTCATATTTTCTCCGTAGAATGCGAACAAATGAATGTTTAAAGACAGCTCCACACTCGCGCGCGAACCGCGGCCGCGAATTACGGGCGCGGTTCGCGCATGAAAACGGTGCGAAAAATATAGCCCTCCAGACTCGCGCGTGAACCGCGGCCGCGAATCACGGCAACATTAGTTCGGCACACAAGTCCTTTGACGCGGACCAAAAAACCGCCACCGGACGGGGAACGCCGCGAAGCGCGAACGCGAAGCCGCGAAGCCCATACGCGAAGCCGCGAAACCCTCCACACTCGCGGTTCGCGGCCTTCGCGGCCTTTCGCGGCGCGAGTGTGGAGCCCTCTTAAAGGTAATCAAGGTGTGTTGAAAAAAAATTTTGACATTCTAGAGCTTACAATTGAGAACTTCTAAAACATTACCATAACAAACACAGAGCTAATGTTTTTAGCGTTGGAACGTCTCGCATGATTGAGAAATATTTGGATAATGGAAGACCTTGAGGTTCATTGTCCACGGAATTATGTCAAAATAGCACTTCTTTCAGAAAAATAACAAGCAGTATTTATATTTATTCTGAGGTGTGACTGTGTGTAGTCACAGGTATGATGTCATTCAAAATTACTATCAAGAATTTGTATAATTTTAACGCGAAAAACAATTTCTAAAAATGATAAACTTAAAAAAGAAGTTGATACCTTCTTAATGATTTATTATTGTCGATGTATGATTAAGGTACGGATTTTGTTTCCTAAATTATAATTATAACTGTCATACTTAAATGTTTTAGTATTGTCACGATCGTAGTTCGCCACCATTGGTAAAAAAAAAAACAAGAAAAATTATGTCAGGCAGGAGCAATACATTTCTTATTGTCTTTGTTGACTTGACTGACGTAAGCTGTCTGAAATGTCATGCATTGTCAACGTCTACAACACAGACGCAAATCTGCAGTACGAAGAAATAAATGAAACAAGTTTTGGCATATTTACGTTTGGCGTTCATCATTTGCAAACAAAATTATGTTATAGAACAATACCTAATCAAGCGAAACATTTGCTCTTAACGGTGCGCGGCGGAGGGTTACATAATTTTATTTTCAACTAGGGTTAAAATATTTTTCTGGAAAAGCAAGTATTTTTGATACTTTTACTATCATCTTGCAATCAAAATTTTTCGAAGCCCCTCTTCAACAATCGGCGGTCTAACTTTAACTGTACAAACGGAAATTCTCCTTTCAATTTCCCAGACCTTTTTACAAGTGCTAATAAATAGAATAAACTGGCAACATATTTACTGCTACCAAAACCCAGAGCTAACGTAAATGCTTAAGCATTTGCCGGTTCAGTTGATTGAGTGCGCTTTGCGGTTACGGCTCAGTCGAACAGGGGAGTTGCAAGCTGAAATGCAACCAACTTGGTTTGGGCCCATTTCTTTCCGCTGCCTACTTGACGTGCAGAGGCTTTTTGATGTCCACATTTAAGCTATAAAACTACCTAGCGGCTGTTTTCATATTTAAGAACTGTGTGTGCAAGAATTTTAAAGTGCATTACTACCATATTTTCAGAACGAATTTAATGTATCTTTTATGTATGATATCCATAACTAAAAGGTGACTGTGAAAACTAATCTGACGTTGCGTGAGTGACAGAAATCCACATTGGCTCTAACCGAAACATTCGGCGAACTCAAAGCTCCCATTAAAGTGTAGCCATTTTTGTTTTTATCTTCACAAGCTTTCCAGGGTTCCCCTCAGTTTCCAGTCGTCGTGTAGCCGATTGAGTGTGAAACAGTAGGTGTGAAGCGACGGATGGTGACGTCCGTCACTCATCCGTGAAGTGTTGACGGGAATAAACGGGATGCCATGCTGCGGTCACCGTGTCTCCTATTTTTAGCTCCCTATTTTTTAAGGTCGACTGTCAAATTGCTCAGTTAGCATGTAAAGTCGGGTTAAGAACAAAAACAAACGAGTTTCACTCAATATGGAAAATGGTCTTTACTTCTTTTTTTCTCAGAACAACATTTCTTGCCTTAGATTAAAGAAACAAAAGCATAGATTTTAACCTTCACATTGCGCTTTTCGTAATATGTGCAAATGCTTGTTGTTTAACCTGCCGTTTGGTTATTTTGCGTATTAGGTACGCTATCGTGGTTGACACACTTCCGATTAACATTGGTAACAAGGGACTTGTGGACGATGAAGCCTACCGCCTACAACTACTAATACACCACCTAGGGACTGTTGGCCGCCCTCCCGGTAGTATAGCAAGTTACCGGAATTGAGGGTTATCGAGTCCTCTCCCTCTCTTCGGATTTCAGATAACTCAATGATGTCCCAGCGTAATTTGCTAATAGCTTCTTCCAACTCGGTTAGCTTCGCGTTGGCTCTCAGTGTGCGCGTGTTTTAAGTTGCCAGGTGCAGTTGTCGTCGTTGTTGGTAGCCCAACTACACCCGGGTATTCTCAGCACCCACTGCCCCGCCGTTACCATAGCCGCTACCGTAGCTCGGAATAGCGGGGCTGCCGGGGACTGGGAGTCGATTTTTGACTGTGTGTTTATCATATGAGGGGGTTTGCCATAATCGCCACGCTTGGCAGGCGGGTTGTCGATTGCAATAGGGCCAAGATTATTGGAGATGCTGCCCGTCAGGAGTCAGAAGACGGGCAGCTGCCATCAGGAGATAGCTGTGCTCCCTTTGTCGCCTTTTACGACACCCATGTGACGATAGGGGTAGTACTGCAGGCCGACACATACACGGACGAATAATTATTTATTACTAGTTTTTTTCGTGACTTCGTCCGCTTTGAATTTCGTTTCCCGTAGGAATTCGAGAATTCTCGTTGCCTATGTCCTTCTCCAAGCTCGAATATATCTCTACACCAATCATATGCATAAGGTATATATGCGTGAAAAAGTAACATTCAAAATATACAAAGTTACTTTCGCATTTATAAAAGGTTGTAGTATGGATTAGGTACTGAAATAAGCAGCACAATAAAAAAAGCACAAAAAATATCTTGAAAAAACTGCACCGTATAAAACGAGGTAGGTACGGCATGCGGCGCGGGCGCACGGGCGAGACCGGTTGCGTTCTGAAATGCGTTCACCAGGGTGAAGGTCAAGCGCTCCTTGGCGCGTAAATTTTGTAAGTTGTTTTCCCGCCATTATTGTATCGGCGTGGCTCGTGCTCGTGATGCATTCGTGAAGCAATCAATGGAGTCTGTAGTAAAAGTGTATGTTTTTTTCACAGATCTTAATGTACAGTACGAGGCATATATCTTGAATTTTTTCAACGGAGTGGGGATAAGTTCGCGCATGTGCTCTTGTGAGCGACCAATAGCGCGCGCCCCTCTCCCGCCGCCCGCGTACCTCACAGCAACGCTGCCCAAAATACGCGATCCGCGCAATCCCCACCCGATTACAAGCAACAAGATAATTGCCTCGTACTGTATCAAAACTGAAGAAATTTCTATTTCATATTGTAATTGTGCTTTGTTTGTTAAGGAAGCCATGCAAACATTGGAACTTTAATTACAGTCACATGTATGTAGCGCACCGCACGCAGATAATTGACTGTAAAATACGATAATTATTATTTGTAGATTAAATCCTATATAAATAAACATTTTTTAGGGATTATAGCGCGTATATTATTAATTCAGTGTTACTTTAGAATCTTTTAGTTTGGATATATTGTTTTTTTTTACACCTTTCTAGAGGCCGTGGTCAGGGGACGACTAAAGCAAAGAGGCTGCTCATCATCATCATCGTTTATAACACCTGAATTAACAATATATACATATAATATTATTTATTTCATCTTCATTGCTTAAATTAAAAACAGCAAATGGCGGACTTACTTCCCAAGGGCATTCTCTACCAGTCAACCGGTAAAATCGTGGCGGCAATAAACAAATCTTATTTAAAAAAGTCAAAGAGAAAATATACCAAAAAAATATACAGTATATAAAAAAACACATATACGCGCCGTAATCTGTAAAAAGTGTTTAATTTCTAATGAACTGTACGCGCGGAAGTCTTAGAAGTGTAGAAAATCCTATAATAGCTGAACGTGGTTTATAATTCTTTCTGGGGTCGCATTATGACCTCTTATTTCCTGGCAGTTTTCTGACTGGCTATCAATCTATCTCTTTTATTTGTTATACAGCGAGAAAGAGATGTAACTATAGCAATTCATAAACCTGGCAAGTTTTAAGAGGTTGTAATACCCCCCCTGTAGCTGTCGCTTACTGGAAATGGAATTTAATAAGCGGTAGTGCAGTCGGCTCCGTCTAGGGTTACCAGATGGTATATCTAAAAATCCTGACAAAAACCTGATTTCTGCTAAAAATTCCTGACATTTTGCTATGTTGATAATATTTATCGCAAAGTTTTTTTTTAGTAAAATGTACTAGTTGATTGTTACGAAAAAAAGAAAGCTTAATTCTCAAGGTTTGTTCTCTATTATGTGAGTAATACAAAAAGAGCTTGTCATTTTCCAAATTCGGGCGGAATCCTGACAAGGACCTAAAAAGCCTGACATGTCAGAACAAATCCTGATGTCTGTGTCTGGTAACCCTGGCTCCGTCTCGCTTGAGCGACCGGGATGCATGCGTTCCGAAGTGCATTTACCTGCAATCTATCGGAGCGAGTCGTCTAGACTCTAGGTGAAGGTCGCTACTTCACCGATTTAGAATATGATGTCCACTCGTGCTCAGCATTTCAATCCGGTTTATTTATACAGTGAGCTTTATCACACGCTTTACGTCAAACCGTCATCGTCAGTGCAATTATTAAAAAAAACAAGTGGGTCTTGAATTCAATGAGCGACAAGGAGTTCGGCTTCGGTCGGTGACTTTTTTAATTATTTGCAAATTGATTCATAGTGGATATTGTGTCTTAAAATTGGTGCAGTTTTGTGGTACAAGAAATGTCTACGCAACTGAACAATATGCGGGATAGTTGAAATAGGCGCGATCTTGGTTGTGTGAAGCTGAGACTTTTATTGTAGGCTACCTCGGCAGAACTTACCGAGTAAACTGTCTTGATATACTTCGTGCCAAATGCTCCAAGCAGCATTGGAATGCGATGCACCCGCATTCTAATGAAAATTGAAACATTATCTACCACTGAACTATTCAACACTTGACACTGGCAAAAATTACTCCCTAAAAGAGAAGAGTAGATCGCCATACTAAAATAAGAAGAAGGAGAAGAATGAGTGACAAGTTGTTGAATAAATTCAACAACTTGTCACTTATTCTTCTAAAGTTAAGCATTGAGTTAAAGTGTCAGATTTTGAAAAAATACCAACTCGACCTCGCGACGTGAACGACGACATGAACGACGCATCGTTCACACGCCATTGGGTAATGAATGATGCTGATATTGAATGGAACGATAGTAGTATTTCATAGTGAGTCGAAATCACTTTGCTTTTTTAATGTCTGTTCGTTTCTTAATATCTTATCAGTACCTTTAATATCTACACATTTTCCATCACCTCCAAGCTCCAATCATCTCCCTATTACTAGAATATCCTAGTCATAAAGATTGTTACCAAACAGACAGAGAAACATTGATTCTGTTACACTGCTGATTGTTAATTTTGCTCGCGTTAGTACCAAACAGCTGATTCCAAGCGAACAATTTCACGTCTATGCTTTTGGTCTTTTGGGCAAAGCAACAAGTCAGGACGCACAGTGGATGAACGAGTTCACGTCCGACCTTTCAATGCAGGTGAAGGTCACTGTCCTGGTACTGCCGAACGCAAATGTCAATATAAATATTGTAGATGTTCCCCGCCACTAGCGACCGACGGCCATCTTGAAATTCGGCTCGACCGGTTTATAGGATGGACGAGAGCGAAAGAATGTTGATTGTTGAGTATATTGGATTTCGCCAAGCCCTCTAAAAATATGGAATTATATTAGTAGTTATTTTCCGTTTTTATTATTAGCTAAGTAGTCAAAATACTACTCGCAGCTATCAAAATTGTTTTTATAACATAAAAGTGAAACTCCCTCTGTAAGATTTTATCAAAGAGAATGTAAAAAAACTAGCGTTTTAGATTTTATGCTTATTTAAGTATCAATAAAGGAGGTGTAAAACATGAGTATTTATTCTTATTACGTTTACGCCAAAACAACATTTGAAGTCGTTAAAATAAATTTTGAGCTTTTTATTTCATTTCTATTGTCGTGACCCCGGAATAATGCTGCTAATTAATCATTGTGACCTACGGTACCCTTTTAATGAATACCTAAAGAAATTAAAACTCCTGCAGTAGGAGTACTGGCTCACTAAACAAAAAATACACAATCGTAGCTTTGTGCTCCACCGAACATTAATTAAGAAGGAAAAGATTTGCTAACGAAAGGACTTAAAGTTGCTTTCAAATATAAGCTTTCGGTGTTACGTGATATGAGTTAAAATCGCTAGATACCATCTGTAGGTCGGTATCGAACAGATGGTTTGTTTGGAGCACGTTGTGGCTTTAGATGGGTTGGCATCGGCGCCAAATAATCTGGAATTAAAAAACAACTCATTGAAAACAATCGTTAGCGAGAAAAAACGTCGCGAACTGTTAATAAGAACTGTGTCAGCCACGTGGACAGCGAGGAGATGACAGAACTTTTTTCAGTCTTTCAGAAAATTAAATTAAATGCAACAGAGCACATTTTAAACTTAAAAATTGTTGGAGTTCGAGGTCAGATCAATAAACTTTTTAGATTTTTGCATTCACAATGCTATTTTTATATTAAGATGAATAAATAATGAAAAATATTAGAAAAAATCGGCTCACCCGTAGCAACTTAGACGGGATAGATCCCGTCTAAGTTGCTACGGGTGAGCCGATTTTTTCTAATATTTTTCATTATTTATTCATCAGATCAATAAGAAAAAAATCATAATTGACATAGACGTATTAATAATAATTCAGTGACAATTTATGATGTAAAATCTTAAACATACGTATATTAACATAATATATGTACTAAGAAACAAGAAACGCTACACGGATGATAAGAGCTTTGCAAATGCGCCAATTTAGTACTAATTTAACCAGCTTACAAATAAAAAAACGCATCAAAATAGGTCCGTTAGTTTGGGAGCTACGAACCCAAGACAAACAGATAAACAAACACACACGCCAAACTTATAAACACTCCTCTTTTTGCGTCGGGAGTCAAACAATAAAAATAATATCTACGCGACTTCTGATCTTGACAAAAAATTACAGCTAACAGCCATGTTTAGCATATTAGCATACACGAATGCATGCATTAGGTACATCCTAATGTTAAAAACCATAAATTAAAAAATAAAACTTGAAACCTCTTTTTACTTCCAAATGCTGTAATTGGGTGAGGACACGACACCTATGGCATGGTATGGCATAGTTCGATAGGGCCATTGCTGTGGGACAGCGGGCCGGGCCGGGCCGAGTTACTAACGAGGGGAAGAGTGCCTATTTCCGCGACCTAATGACCGTGCGCCTTTCACTAACATTGGAGTTGGAACTACATTTGCAGCTATCGGCGTCTGAAACGCAAAATAAAGTATGGATTAAAAAAATACCTTCTTTGGTTGAGAATAAAAAATGAATGAAATGATTTTTTTTTGTTATTTTTTACTCCTCAACGGGATAGTGGTAAAGCGTAGATATTAGGGCGAAGAACCGTGTGTGGGCATTCGCCCTTTTTCTGAATCTAAAGATTAAGTAATCCTTTCAACGCAAACTTTTTAGCCTGCTCTTAAAATGATTTTAGACCAAACTATGAAACTTTGACGGTACGTGTCGTACGTAACTAATTACAAAACATAATAGGTATAGGATGAAAACGCACCGGTAATAGTTATCAGAATGTATCCAATTACTAACGAAGGGAAAACTACAGTTACCGCCCCATAATAACCGCTGATACAGCTCGCCCAAACGTTTAGGTTACCGTTCTATGTAGTAATTAAATTGTACCTATAAAGGGTTTATATCAGTTGTGTGTGTAAACAAATTTAAGGAAGAGAAAATAGTTTCCACCTGCTGCTCAATGAAATAATAGTAGATTATACAACAAGTGAATAAAAAGGGAATTTATTTCGAGGGACTAAGTTGGATCCCGAGAGTAGCGAAGGATTCTAGAGTTGAATCCCGAGCGTAGCGAGGCATTCAAAAGTAGAATCCTGAGCGAAGCGAGGGATACAAAGGACCGAGATGAATTTTTTTTTCACGAGTTGTGTACTCTACTTTTTACCATTGACTGCGAGAAAACAAATACCTAGCAGTATCTACTTTATACAATATTTATAGTTGACCATCAGCCATTTTTAATGTCCCCACTGCTGGGGCACAGGCCTTTTTTATGGATGGGCCATAACCCATCGCGCGGGCCCAATGCGGATTGATGGGTGTTAACGACTGCAATTCCAGCCGGGACCAACGGCTTAACGGCATTTTTGGTCACCCATCCCATGACCGACCCATGCGTGAAATTAGAAGTTTTCCAATGACAAACAACCACGCTAGGTAAGAGAGAGATTACATGATCAGTCTGGCATCAGTCCATTTCATCAGTCTTGTGTAGACTTTGAACTTTTTCAGACCAGCTGAATATCGTACCAGATTGATGGAATAGACGGAACATTCAATCTCCCTCTAATAGATGGAAAAGAACCCAAAGATAAGACACTTAAAAGAACCTAATTAAATTGACACTAAAAAAAACCTAATTAAATTTGGCGGGATATTTTTTTTCGTTTAATTTTATTGTGTAACTATGGCTCTATGGAATAGCTCCATAGCAGCCAGTAGGTATAGGTACTTTTTTGTACTAATTCATGATGCGCGCTTGTTCCAAATTCAAATTATTTTTATTCACTCGGTGAATAAAATCGCTTATTATTCACTCTTATCGTTGAATTAAACGCACTTTTTAGAGTGGCGATGGTAAAAAACATATTTTTGTTCAATAAGCCCTAATGTAAGTATTTTATTGACTATTGACAATAAAATCTCCACAGGAAACTTAGCAATCACTACAGGGTGGAATCTACATAGGTATGCCAGAAAGTAGACGTAAAAATTTACGTAGGCAAAACTCAAATTTTTACTACAAACCACAGACAACACCAGACACAAGGAATTAATTTCGTTAAATATTACAACCATTTTTTTTATTAAAGTTCAGATTATTATAATGGATCAAGATCAAATTTCCTATAAACAATAGCAGTAATAAAAGCTCAAAGAACTTATACCACAGAATACAAAATAGTACAAGTTGCTATTAACTTTTATTTATTACTCATTTAATTTTTTTCCAGTGATTATTAAATAACATTGATGCTTGAAATTACGTCTAAATATATCATCTATTTTCACAAGCCAGACGTTTGAGGTTTGTGTGACAGTTTCGATTTCTCTAGAGACAGGTCGGTGTCTGATTAAATACAGAACGGAACCATTCTAAATTTAATTACTTTTCACTTAGTTGTTTGTTTCCCAATGAATAATTGTTTGTCCATGCATGTGTAGCAATAATAAATAAATATCCGAAGTTATGAGATGACCTAAGTATTCATCCAATCCAAACTTCCATAGGTTAGTGTAACTTTGATTTAAAATAAATTGTTCATACATTTTTTTTTTAAACATTTGCTTATTAATGAAATAAAAGACTTTTTAACGGATACTAGCGCGGTTTTATTGAAAGTACTTTGGTAATTACTTGGTATTTGGTTTGATTTTTGATTTTCCCGAAAAATCAAACCAAATACCAACTAATTACCAAAGTACTTTCAATAAAACCGCGCTAGTATCCGTTAAAAAGTCTTTTATTTCATGTCTAGTGAGCGCGTAAGCTTGAGAAGTGAATATTTGCTTATTAAGTTAGCAAAATTTGCTTTCACACAACTCGACAATAATTAAATTGAACACTGGAAATAGCCATCGAAAACGTCGGATAGATTTGGACCCCTGTCGCTGTCAGAGATTTATTTAAAAAGTTGCCCGCCCTGGACACTGCTGTAAATGTAACAAAAAGCAATAGAATAGAATCCGCTTCGGAACGATGGAGAGTATTGACGGCGTTATGCGCAAGTGAAACGAGATTAAAGACAGAGGGTACCTACCTACATTGATTACTAATTTAGTTCCAAATGAATGCAGTTCACTCTTGGAATAGGGATTGATTTGGCTTTTGTTCTTTTGCTTGCGAATTGCGATACATATTGACTGTTGAATTGTTTATTTGTTGAACTCATTCTCAAAGTTATTTTATTTTTGTTTTTATAAAAGTGTTGATTACTAATGTGGGACTTACCCGTGGGCTCTAGTCACCCGTGTGACTAAAGCCGACGAGCACGACTTCAAAAGACGACGAGACGGCAAAAGTTGTGCGGCTTTAGAATCACCCGTGTAAATTCCCACATCAGAGACACTATTCTCACGGACTTGGTTGACTGATGTTTACGGAATCGAAAAAAACAAAGTTTATGTATTTAGTGGCAAATATACCTCCTAAGTATAGAAGAAGAAAATTAATGGTTTTATCAATCACCTAATAAATGCATTTTCAGTGAACTAATAAATAATATTTGTTCCCAAAATAGTAGATCTTTCACCTAATTTGAATTACCAAATAATACTAAAACACTTACCTAAATAATAATTAAGAATTACTTTGAAATTATATCAATCATCAAATAATTATATTGGGTATCAAAATAATAAAAATGCCACTAAAACTGAATCACCAAACAATATAAAAATGTTTAGATACTTACCTAAGAATTATTTTTAATCACTGGAAAATAATATTAATTTATCAAATAATTCAACTGAAAGACGATACTTTGTTGCATCTAAAATATTTCTTAAGCCCCTCCTCTATTTGTTTTTTTTTAAGAAAGATTTTTTTTTTAAATGTAATTTTCAGCACATTCTAAGTTATCAAATCTTTGAATTGAATGTCCAAACCTTACTTTGTGAACTTTTTCTTTTTGGTAGGAAGTTCACTTCTTCATCTGCACTACTCTCCTCAGGCTCTAGCATTGAACTAAGGAACCGATCTATTTCTTAGGTGACAGATCTATTATTTTGATGATTGACTTACTTTTTAAAGGACAGAGCTATAGAAAAAAGTGATCAAACTATAATTTAAGATACATATTTACATTAATCCGATAATTTATACTTAAGGATAGTTTTGATTAATATGATGTCTAATATATTTCTTGGAGATAGATATTATTATTAGGGTATTGCAGATTAGTGACACATCTAAACTTAGGGGACAGAAAATATTGTTCCCAAAATTAATTAACCCTTTGAGCCTCTTTAATGATTTTCCCATAGTCAAAAAATACTAAGTTCTTTCATAAATGTGTAAAACCTGTTAAGACACAACCATTTATATTATTTTATTTCACTTTTAATGTGTACCTCTTAGCTATATAGTCATGTCAAACAACCACTAATTTGCCATTAAATATAACACTGTGTAAGTTTATACCTACTTTGTCTCCTCAAAGTAGGTAAGACAAAATGTGTTAAATGAAAAATCAAACAAAACTTTAACACTGTTTACTTTCTTAGGTATACTGTCGAAATAGTTGGTCACGTTTCATAAATATTTGTCCAAAACCCACCAAAGACCACATAAGCAGCTATTGGTTTTTCACGCAAGAATGAGAAGTGAAGTTGTTCCACTATTTATTTTCAAGCTATTGGTTGGACTGTCAGACGTAGGTATTTACAGAAACAACGACCTTGAAATCCGCGTCCATAAAAACTTATGTGCATACGTGAGGTATTGTTGATAGACATAGTAATCGATTTGCTATTCGCATGAATAAAAGCTGTGGAACTGCAAACGTTTTATAGCCGCTGTTGATAAAGGCCAGCCGGTCCGCGCCCCCGGAACTAGGGTTACCAGATCTTATAATGAGATTTCCTGACTTTTTCTTGACTTTCCAGTAAAGTTCATGACACTTTGTACACCTAATTTAGTTAACGTTTGATAATTTTTCTCACTAAAATGATTAACGAATTATGTATTTACATACTTACACTTTTTGGAATTTCAAAAATCCTGACAACTACAGTTTTCCCTGAGAGATGCCTAAAATTTCTGTCATGTTATGAAAATTCCTGTCATCTGGTAGGTAAAGGTAACCCTACCTGCGCCCGCGGCATGGGTTCGTATATCATATCGACCTCGATATGACTAAAATATGTATTAAACAACGTCGAAACATATTTGACAGGACGATAAAGTTCGTACTTCGATAAAGAATTTTTCACCTCTCCAGCACGAAAAGGGTGCTTTTGGCGCGTAAAAACTCGCAGCAAAATTGATTTTTGCTGCGAGCGTGAGACAAAGTGCTTTTTTAATTTCTAACACCAACTTTTAAAATAATAAAGAAAATACAAATAAAGTGACAAGGATGACACTTGTAAAATTGATATGTGAGAAAAGGATAGATAGAGTGCTTTATGGTGTCATACACGGATTAAAAAGTAAAAAAATAAAATGCACGGATATACCAAGGAGTTTTAAATAAGGATTGTTAAAAAAGAAGGTTGATAATTCGAAATAAAGAGTATGTAGGTAATGAGGTCACATGTATGAAACAAATATGAAATAAGAAAATTTTATGAAATTTATTAACAAATTATATGTTTTATGATTATAAATAAATAAATAAGACGGAATATTAATGAATAAGAGAAAAACACAACGCAATGTAATCAAAACGACGGGAATCTACTTTACTGACTCTATGAATAAAATTTTTCAGCATAGGTTTGATTGAATTATTTTTGTGATAAATTACAAAAATGAATGCGTCCAACGATGAAGATAGTTGTCTAACTCCAAAAGAGTTAAGTGAACAAGTTTCTAATGCTGAATTAAGCTTTTTTACCAGGAAAGTCACGTGAAAATTTTCTCGCTAGTCGAGGTGAAAAGTTGTATGTAACTATTATCACGTCGACAGAAATCATTCATTCAGTGTGTTTTAAATTCGTTCTTTTGGCGTTGATAAGTTTTAGAAAAGGATCGCACTACACGCGCGCATACTGTACTGCGCGCGTGTCGCGCTCTTTTGTCGACCACCTTTGAGTAGTAGACAATCGACTTCAACCTGTCAAAAAACTGTGCAAGATGGCGGCTCATTGTGATCATTTGGTGATCATGCACGCAGTGCGCGATAATTAGTCGCACTTGACATTTCATCGTGACATAGATAATATAATTTATAGAATGATCCACGCATTGTGTCATAATTTTGTCAGGTTTCATAATATGATAAAAACTCGATAAACAGTTTATCGATTGTGCCATGCAGCGGGCGCTGGAACGGTTCCTGTTCGGTTCGGCCCTCGACCTGCAAACTTGGCGTAACTTCGCAACTATAATCCAGGGGGCTAATTGTCTAATTTCAAAATCTATCGTAATCGCTTTCAGGATGTGATACATTGTTGCTTCTTTTTGGCACAAATAAAAACTTACCATAGAAATGCAGCAATGTGTCACATCCATCTGTCAAATGAAAGCGATTGCGATAGATTTTGAAAATTAGACAATAGGTAGGCAGAACTGTAGGGAAATTTCCTATCCTTTTACATTTTATAATTGAAACTTTACGTTTGATTTAAAAATGCTGGTTGCGTCCAAGAAACACGATTAGCGTACTTTCGAGTATTTTCTCTTACTTAGTAAATTATATAAGACCATCGAAATGTTCGATGCGTAAGACTTATTTATATTTACCAGTTCTTCTGGAGCCATCAGAAGCATACTTTGATTTTAATTAAAATAAATATTAATAGTTTGGCATTTGTATTTAAAAGTTCATCAGTGATAGGTAAATAAATTGTTAAGTAGGTACATTTTAGAAGTGCTGTACTGTAATACACCTGTACTTACATACTCGCACGCTCACAATTATGTAAGCCTAATATTACAGTGTGTGCCATTAGATGGTGATCTGATCTTTCTCAAACACTTGCTCAAAAGGTCATCAACGGATGGGTTGGGTGACCAAAAAATTTAAAAATCTTTGGTTCAATTTTTATAGTAAGTAAAAATTATTGGCATTGATTCTATCGACTCTCTACACAGCGAGGTTGGTAAAAGTTTCTACTCTCTTCCGTATTTAGAAGAATTTAACTCTATTTTTAAAGTCATTTCAGTAATCAGTATAAATAAGCTCATAGGTATTCCCACAGCTTTGGATGAGTCAACGTTGGGTCACATCTTACGCGATTTCGGGATGGAACATAGTCATAATATCCATCCAACAAGACCTGCCTTTTTTCATTATACCTACTGAGTGCATAATTATAAAAGATGCGGCAATTTATACGAATGTGCCACTAAATCAACAGAATTCCTTTCAAGAAGATTACCAACAACGTTGAATGAATGAAGGAGGCTGATTTTTTGC
This sequence comes from Agriphila tristella, assembly GCA_928269145.1. Classification (NCBI taxonomy): domain Eukaryota; kingdom Metazoa; phylum Arthropoda; class Insecta; order Lepidoptera; family Crambidae; genus Agriphila; species Agriphila tristella. The sequence goes on along the minus strand of OV743436.1, from coordinate 17,825,359 downwards.
GACCAACCTAAAAGGGTATCTTAAGTACTGAATCCCGCAGACATTATCGTCAAAGTATAGACCCTTCCCTTAAGGTGAACACTTTTATATCCCCATCAAACGTTACGACTACAATAAAACACGATTGTTTTCCATTAACATGGACGTCCTCATGCCGGGTCGATGTAAAAAAAATAAACGAATCAATTTTTGAAAATTGACATGTACTTACTTAATGTACCTACTACTTATTCTCGTAATCTTTGTCTTTACTAATTACTTTAAATTAAAATAAGAACCAAATATATTATACGTTGATGCCCTCATAAACATTCCAATAATAGAGCACTTTCTGCTTACAACATCGATGGTTTTAAAGACAGACAATGATTTTGAATAAATAGATAATTGAAGAATCTGCAATTTTTAATAATTTTATGACGACAAAATAAAGAAAGCCATACCCGTAGACACACTCTAACAAGAAGCTGAAACAATGGTATCAGATGTAGATAGGGGTCTGGTAGGGCGTGTTCAGCGAGCAAAATAAATTTTATTTACATTTAAAAAGCGTGGCGGGATCTTCGTCAATGGCCGTCCAACTGTCGGGTCGGTGAGCAAATAAAATGAACCCGCTTTACAGGGTGACTACAATGAACTGGGAAAAGCTCTGCTTTGCTTTAATTAAAAGTAAATTGTTTGTGTAAGTCCATTCGTTCAACGCCACCCTGGAAATGGTTTCGCGATAACGCGAGTACAAAGTAGTTACTCCACGATAAATACAATACTTGTTAGGAAGTTTTCCTAATTGCCTTCAACAATAGCCTGGTGCGCTGACTGCGTATTTATAAACAAATAGCGAGCTGTAATCTTACCGAGACGGTTATACTACGCTAACTTACTTAGAGTTAAGGAATAGAATAGTCCGATTTTTAACCCACTTCCAAAAAGGAGGAGGTTCTCTGTTCGTCTGTATATTTGTTTTCTTTTTGTGTTTGTCCACCGATTACTCGAAAACGGCTGGACCAATTGAATAGGTTCAAACGTTATTACAGTAGGTAAACTCCCAAGTTGGTTCCATTTTTTTAAATTTGGAAATCGGTTCAGTACTTTTCAAGTAATCTTGAAAAAAGCACGAAAATAGTATGATTTTGTGTGAATTACCTCGATGACAAGGATCGTATTACTTCTTTGTTTATGAACTGAATAAGATAATTATTTTTTTGTTGGAAGAGGGATATCTGTGTAGTTCTTTAACCGACTTAAAAAAGGAGGTTCTCAGTTTGACCCGTATGTATGTATGTTTCTTCGCAATTATCTCACGTTTGGCTGAGCCGATTTTACTATCTATAAATAATATACCTACTACACTAAGTTTAAAAAAAAAACCGGTTTCAAAAAACCGACTTAGAAAAAACCTACCTCTAAAAAGCAAGAAATAAATTCGTAATAATAAAAACACGTCTATTGAAGTCGGGTTAGAATAAAAAAAGGAATCTATACTCCAGCCCCACCCGACTTCAATAGACGTGTTTTTATTATTACGAATAATATTTCTTGCTTTTTAGAGGTAGGTTTTTTGAAGTCGGTTTTTTGATTTTTTTTTTAATTAAAAACAGTATAATTTAATGACACGTAACTAGTTGATAGAAGTAGAAAAACTTAACGAAATAAAAAAATAAACTTGATAAAGGAAATAAGTTGAAAATTAGATGTAAACCATTTTTTACAAACAAATATCTATTGTAAAATTATATCATGCATAGTAAAGAAACTTGCGCAAGATATGGCGAATCAGACATTTAAAGCAATATCACGCATCTGCCCTCAAATATTAAATACCGAATTACAACTTTATCGTCAATATTTCTTACTCTATGATTTTAGGTGATTTTTATTAATCCGAAAAACCACGGTTTCCTGAAACAATTGGTAAGCAATTGGTATTTAACGTCGTTACTACTCGTTACATAACACCTTCATTTAAAATCAGAAAATAATTTCTCTAATTTAGTATACAAATATTTCTACTGCTTTGTCAACAACTTTAGGTCACTAAGCCCAGATTCACAATCGATGTGGTATGTATTAATGTTCACGAGACAATAATGTTCTGCATAATTTAGTTCAATGCACGTAAAAATCTGAAGCCTGCTGAACTGATAACAAAGAAATCTTTTATTATTCCTCACTTGAATGATTTGTATTTACTTCTCTCTCTATCTATAATAAAAATCAATATTATTGTTCTAGTAAGTTCTAGTAAGTACGTACTAAAAGTACTGCCTAAGGGTCAGTTCAGACAGAACGGAAAAATACCCGAGCAATTTTCTAGCTTCATTGAAAATTATGTTTTGTCGAATCACATTCATCGGATTATCCAAAGTGATATTAGCCGATAACAAAACAATGCATTTACGGATATCTAGTATTCAAGAACATAAGAAAAACTCAGAACGCTCTAAGAAATCATGCCTATTTATTACTAGTATTTTCAGTAACAATAGAACAAAAACTAAGGCACCATTTAAACGCACTGAAGTGGATAAGACAAGTCGTAAACAGAGCCCATTACAGTTCCAGACATTGCTTGAGACATCCCTAAAAAGCAAAACAATACTTAGCCCCCATTCAGAAGTTTTCCATAATCGTTTTTACATATTCATCGCGATGTCAGGGTGCGTTTGTGACGCGACGACTGCTATGAATTTGAATAACAAATGGCTGACATCTGCATGATTCTACAGGGATTCACAGTTCCCTCGAATCCAGATCTAGGGAAACAATACAGGGTCTTAAATTGATAGCTATGACGAATTTAGCTTGCGGTTTGGGTCAACAGAACAGCCTCAGGAAGTTTCTTGAGTTTGATTCCAAGTTCAACGAGCATCAATAAAATTTTGAGAATTCTTTCAATTCTGTCACCAACACACGCATGTTATGAAATACGTGACTTTTAATTAACAATCAGTTTATATCCATATTGTATGTACGAGTACCTACAAAACATAAATCCAAAGAAACAAATGCTACTTTGACTGACCAGACCAGGGGTCATTATTCTATTCCAATATTCAGTCGTTACGTCACCCGGTCGCCAGACGAACGACTCTTGAATAACAATCATGAGGTCCACTACCTAGACGATAATTAAATTTTCCACACGCGCTCCACACACCACTACAGAACGAATTCTGAAGGTCTTCGAACTCTCCACACCTAATATTATATTTCAAAAGCATTCGGTGCTAATTTCTGACACTTATTCTGCCGAGGCATAATTGAAAAACTTCCGCTGTTAATTAAAGTGACGATTTACAGACGCCAGGGATAAACTCTAACAAAAACACGATATATTTTTAATCACGAAATTGGAAGTGTTTGGCGAACATTATAATCCCTCGCTTTCGATTATTTGTCTCTATCCTTCTCTATCAGGTAGAAGACATGCGCGGCCGTCAAGGTTATTGCCATTACCTAGTTTACATTGAATGATGTGGCCAATTGTGTATGCTTCGTTTAAAACATCCGACACTTCAAGGTCGTTTGTTTTTGGTACAAACATTTCCTATTCCTGGCAATCCCAGAAATGAGAAACTGCAAGGGAGTCTCCAGGCACCGATTAATATCTAGGTTATCGCAGCTGTAATAAGGCAGGAGAAACTCGCCGTAGCGGAACAATATAATCAGTTGTATACGCTTCATGAAAACATGATTCATGGGAGCTCTTTCGTTACAAGGCCTGTGTATTTGCATGAGCAGTTGCATTTACATACTTTTTATCACCATTAAGAGCAATACCTACGCATTAATACTTTTCATTTAAATAATGATTTCTGTTAAAAGGATCCTGTCTTGTAGTCTGTCTGTGAGCATTACATACCTAAACTACCTAAATTTTAACTTAGTCATGGATATCATAAATTTCAACAAAAACTAAGGTTTTTTGCGCATTTCCATATAACTTTTTATAAACTACGAAATAGAGTTTGATGCTGTTTTTAATATGTAAGAATAACAGACGCCTCATTAATAATTATCATATAGACAAAGTTAGTTCATATATTGGCAGTAATAGTAGATTATACAACAAGTGAAAAAAGAAGGAATTTAGTTCGAGGTACTATTTTGGATCCCGAGAGCAGCGAAGGATTCTAGAGTTGAATCCCGAGCGTAGCAAGGGATTCAAAAGTAGAATCCTGAGCGAAACGAGGGATACAAAGGACCGAGATGAAATTTTTTTTCACGAGTTGTGTACTCTACTTTTTACCATTGACTGCGAGAAAACATAATAGCAGTACTTACACCTATAGTACCTATTTATAGTTATCAAATTTTATTATTTAGATAGGTACCTAATCGGTAATTTAACCGTTAGAAAATAGTGAAACTATAAGTTTTCCAATGACATAAAACAACCATGCTATATGAGGGAAATTACATGATCAGTCTGACATCAGTCCATTTCATCAGTTTGTATAGACTTTGAATTTTTACAGACTGAAGATCGTACTAGACTGATGGAATGGACTGATGCAAGACTGAACATCTAATCTCCCTCTAATATAAAGAAAAGAACCCAAAGATAAGACACTAAAAAGAACCTTATTATATTGGCGAGATATTTTTTTTAGAAAAGAACCCAAAGATAAGACACTAAAAAGAACCTAAATAAAATTGGCGGGATATTTTTTTTTTATTGTAATAACTATGGCTTTATCTATGGAATAGCTCCATACTTTCAGCACGTTTTATTTTTTTTTTGTACATAATTCATACGATGCGCGCTTGTTCCAAATTCAAATTATTTTTATTCACTCGGTGAATAAAATCGCTTATTATTCACTCTTATCGTTGAATTAAACGCACTTTTTAGAGTGGCGATGGTAAAAAATTTATTAAATAACCAAAACAAAGGACTTATGCTTAAGCAGTTTCAGCTTGGGCAAAAATGCTTTCGAATGTCCGTCTGTTCTCCTCTACTCTATTCAACCGATTCTCGTGAAATTTTGTGAACAAGTTCGATGATATGAATATTTTTTGTCGACTCAGTTTTTAGAAATTTTTCGATAAAAACATATTTCAGTCATTTCGAAAAATGATCAAAAATGTCACAAACGTGTGGTCACAAAGCCACTAGTATTAATTGGCTTGTATTTTGTGCATTATGTTGGTAGCAAAAGTATTCAGTTTCAAATACCAGCTTCCATCGTTTTAAGGCTCGAGTCTTATGGCAATCTGAGATTTCTTGTGTGGTTTGAAAGACTTGAGTCGTGTCGAAAGAGGTCTCGCCTCCATTTTGCAACATTACGCCAGTGATGAGACGGCAAATTGCTCATTTGTCTACGGCGACAGTGGCAACTGCTGTCGTGATTATATTCACCTATGTATACTATAACAGCTCAGCTTCAATTGCAGAAAGCGCGGATCTGAGGTAATTACTAACTTACTTTTGTAATTCTCCTTTGGATTTTACAGCTTCTTCATGCATATTGTCACGGAGACAAAAAAAGGTTTTTTTATTGTATCTTTCGTAATATTTGATTAGTACAAACAACAATCCAACGATATATAGCCATGAAAGTTAGCCGGTAGGGCCCCAGGTAAAATACCTAATCCAATGTTCAACGGTCTTTTAAAGGATATCGTGATTGATTGATCGAGACCTTTTGTCATCACATAATCTTGTTATATTGTCTGTGTTTACCATATAATATCCTCGACGAACATTTGTTTTCGACTGATGTTATTTTTAATCGATTTGCATAGTTCATTTTATTAGTAATTCATTGAGTAAAACAAGAGTCATGTTAATTTTAAAGTCATTTTTAATATGTTCTTTTCGGTAAAATGTAAAAACGTAGAAATAATACTTAGCAATGGCAGAAAGAGAAAAGAGACGGTCATGTAAAAACCCGATGCTTAAAGATGGCTTTTGAGCAGCCGAGGTTTTCAGCTTCAGCCATCTTATCCACCTAGAGTGCTGTGACGTCACAATGCCCTGAAGCGGCCGTCCTGAAAAACGTTAATTGCGCGACACCAACCATCCCGAGGTGCTTTCTATCTCACATTGCTTCCATAATTCCTGTACCGAATGACACAACCAAACTAAACCTTATTGTCCAAGCAGTAAAATACAATTTCAAACGAGCGAAAGTCAATAAAATATTTAATATAGATTCCTGAATTAAAATGAACCTTAACACTCAAGGCCGACACTTTTAAGTATCCGTGGTTATAAAACTGACCATTTATAGTGAAGTTTTTACTGAAAGTGTTTTGGTCGGGATCGGTTATTAATGATTAGCACTTTCTTTTAACCCTAAAAATTACATAAATTTCAGTAACTTGTTTTAAATTAAACAAAAAAATATTTTCAAAACATACTTACCAAGTTTGGGCTCCTCCAGATCCGATGCAGTTGAATAATTTTTCGTAAAATACACCTCAAATGATACATAACATTCTGATATCTAACCTCATGAAAGCAATTTTGAAAATATTTACAAACTTAGTTTTTTTTGCCCAAACTTATGTTTCTTAGGCATTATTAGAAATTAATTTTTGAATTTTTAGATTTTAGGCATTCACAATGCTATTTTTTTATATTAAGAAAATTTTTTTAATAGAAAAAATCGACCCACCCGTAGTCCCGTCTTAGCTGCTACGGGTGGGTCGATTTTTTCTAGTACAAGTTTCTATTAAAACATTTATCTTAATTGAATTTTGGTTTAATTAAAATCAAGTGCTGAAATGGAATTATGTGATTTATTAAAAAAAACGTCTTAAAAAGCCCTTTCATTCAATAAACACGATAGGTTTCAGAACAATCATTTTCTTTTATCGTACGTTAATCACTTTGTAATAATGAAAAATTAATAAAGAATACTAAATGTCAGTTAGATATCAGGATTATTATGTATTATTTGAGGTGTATTTTATGAAATAGTAGATTATACAACAAGTGAAAAAAGAAGGAATTTAGTTCGAGGTACTATTTTGGATCCCGAGAGCAGCGAAGGATTCTAGAGTTGAATCCCGAGCGTAGCGAGGGATTCAAAAGTAGAATCCTGAGCGAAACGAGGGATACAAAGGACCGAGATGAAATTTTTTTTCACGAGTTGTGTACTCTACTTTTTACCATTGACTGCGAGAAAACAAAATAGCAGTACTTACACCTATAGTACCTATTTATAGTTATCAAATTGTATTATTTAGATAGGTAATCGGTAATTTAACCGTTAGAAAATAGTGAAACTATAAGTTTTCCAATGACATTAAACAACCATGCTATGAGGGAAATTACATGATCAGTCTGACATCAGTCCATTTCATCAGTTTGTATAGACTTTGAATTTTTACAGACTGAAGATCGTACCAGACTGATGGAATGGACTGATGCAAGACTAAACATCTAATCTTCCTCTAATATAAAGAAAAGAACCCAAAGATAAGACACTAAAAAGAACCTAATTAATTTGGCGAGATATTTTTTTTAAGGTGCTCCCTCACCGGGAGCATTCGCGTGTAATGTAACGTTACAGATTTGAGCATTACATCAGTGAACGAGGAGAACCGATGATGATGAAATGATGCTCGTCAGTCCGGGAGGTATTATTGTAATGTAATGCTCAAAGTCGAATCTATTATATTACATTACATGCGAATGCTCGTCAGTCAGGGAGGTATTATTGTAATGTAATGCTCAAAGACGAATCTATGATGTTACATTACAAGCGAATGCTCCCTCACCGGTGTCTTATGACACTAAAAAGAACCTAAATAAAATTGGCGGGATATAACTATGGCTATCTATGGAATAGCTCCATACTTTCAACACGTTTTATTAGGGTTCCGTAGCCTAAATGGCAAAAAACGGAACCCTTATAGATTCGTCATGTCTGTCTGTCTGTCTGTCCGTCCGTATGTCACAGCCACTTTATTCCGAAAGTATTAGGATTACACAGTTGAAACTTGGTAGGTAGATGTATTCTGTTAACCGCTTAACGAATTTAACACAAAAACAAAAAAAATAAAAGATTAAGGGGGGGCTCCCCATACATGGAACCGAAACAGAAAAAAAAATTGTCCCAACCAATACGTGTGGGGTAGGTCTTTAAAAATGACATTGAGGTTCCTAAGACGATTTTTTTTCAAATCAAAGTCAACCGTTTGAAAGATAAACACCGCCAAAGTGGTAAAATGTGTGCCCCCCCCCTCTAACTTTTGAAATAAGAAAGTGAAAAATCTAAAAAAAATATATGCTATAGATCTTAATAAATACTTTCAACGAAAATTGGTTTGAACGAGATATAATAATTAGTTATTGAGATATAGCACATTTTGCAAAACCGCAAATATAACTTTGTCATTCATACAAACACTGTGAAAAACAAAGTTATTTTTGCAGACGAAAAATAATAGTGGTATTAAATATCGTATGGTATAAGGTAACTACGGAACCCTACTGCGCGTGGCCCGACATGCACTTGGCCGGTTTTTTTTTTTGTACATAATTCATACAATGAATAGAAGATTCTTGAATTCATACGATGCGAGCTTGTTCACCGAGTGAATAAAAAATTCAAAATATTTTTATTCACTCGGTGAATAAAACAGCGTTTTATTCACTCTTATCGTTGAATTAAACGCACTTTTTCGAGTGGCAATGGTAAATAAGAATTCTATTGCTTCGGATCTGGAGGAGCCCAAGCTTGGTATATTTTGTTGAAAATGTTTTTTGGTTTAATTTAAAACAAGTGGATGAAATGTAATAATGTGATATATTTTTAGAACCGGCTCAGAAAGCCTTTTCTTTCAATACCATTACGATAGGTTTTGGAACAAAAAATTTCGCTCATCCCTGCATCAAAAATTTTGATGGCTCCTCTCTTAAATCAAAATAGTAGTCTTAATGACCACCTCAGCGAAAGGAAATGTCTTTATCATTATTTGCCGTAAAATTAAGTGTAGACCACCAACTATTTGTCACCAATAATATGTCCGGGACTGTTCTCCTCTGAAAGTCGCATTTCTCAACCGATTCTCGTGAAATTTTGTGAGCAGTTTTGATAATTAACTAGGTAAGTACATAAGATTTTTGTCGAGCTAGTTTTTCGAAATTTTTCAAAAATTTTTTTTTTTCATATCTCCGCCAGATATGAAAAAAAATTATTATTTCAGTCCAGCTTTCCGGCTGCCTGTTTTCCTCTACAACAGGACGCATTTTTCAATCGATTCCTGTGAAATTTTGTGTGCAGGTTCGATAAATACGAACTTTTTAGTCGAGACAGTTTTTAGATTTTTTTCAAAATAGCGGAGATATGTAAAAAAAAACATATTTCAGTCCGGCTTTCCAGCTGTCTCTTTTACTTTACAGGTTGCATTTCTCAACCGTTTCTCGTGAAATTTTCAGAAAATAGAATTTTAGATGAGTCAGGTTTCCGAAATTTATTCAAAAAATTTGTAATTCATCAATTTAGAAAAAATATCAAAATTAGAAGCTTCATCTAGCTGCGAATATACCAAATAAACCAAACAGCACGTACTATATGCGCTGAAAACCTCGTGGTGGCATCTATTTGATTGTTTTTCAAACAACATACAATTTGAGCTACTTTTTATTTTTTAACGAGAGCGAGGTCTACAGCTCACGTAGCCACAGAATAGTACGAGTACTATTATGTATTCTGTGGTACAAGTACAGAAGCAGCACTCCGCAAAGTCATTTAAATAAATAGCGACTTTTGCTCCGACACAATAAAGTGCAATTCAGGTCACGCAGTTCACCTAGTAGTTGCCTCTCTTTCGATCGCGTGCTCTTTCCTTTTCTGTCGTTAGGGTTGTCTTCTCTTAAATGAACTACGTAGCATAGGTATATCAAAATGTGAAAAACGACAATTGTTTATTGGTTCTTTGATTTTGATATCCGTACATGACACAGTAATGTCGATTCGACATTGTTTTGTTTCTATTATAAAGAGGCAATACACAGGCGGGGCGTGTGGCGGCCCTCTGCTCACTTGTGCCTTCGAAGGCACGGCTAGCGGTAGGTCCTTATCACGCGACCTTGAGCGAGTGAAGGAGGCCTGACGGAGCCACTAGTATTACAATAATTTCAGAAGGCTCTAATAGTCATCAAAACCGTATGTAATTTGAATCGGTCAAGGTTAAAAAAGCAAAACTAATGAGAGCTTCACCTGTCAAGGTAAACGACAATCGATAGGCACTTAGGAAATAAATAAGTAGTGTTTATTATACTTATTGATATTCAAAGTAATTATTACTTTTAGGATCTATTAACGCCGGATTAATCAGGTAAATGAACCTGTAAATATCGAGCCATTGAAGCAATACATTATACAACACACACAAATTAATTAGTAGAAGACACAGAATTAACACAAATTAAAGCGAGCACATTGACGCAACAACCACAGCCATCAACAAATAAGCAATGTATAAAACGATACGAAAACACACCTAAGAAAATCCCAACAACAGTTGACAAATGAAACAGAACCTAAACACATTTCGATAGGATTCGATCTTGCCCAAGCGTGTAACCAATAAGGGGAAAGAACGACGCAACAGATCCCTACGAATATGTTCGCAGGCTCACTCCGAGTTACTAACACTCGCAATTCATTTTGTGAACTGAATATATTACGCAATGACAAAAGATAAAGAACCTTTTCTCTCTATAAATAAGGGTGAGTATCAAAGCCAAGCGAAGTCTTAGAAATAAGCACGAATTTCCGAAGAACTTTCGATGGAATATAAACCTTACGACGCTTTAGATTAAGTTCAAATCAAACAGTTTGACAAGTGTATTTTTACAAATCCCAAATCATGATCATATGGCAAGGCGAACGATAAATATATTCGGTGTATTGAAATCCTACACAGTCATAAGAAGTCGTAAATTGGTCTTTAACAGCTGTCAATTAAAATAAGTATTAACTTTACTTCTATGTAAAAAAATAAAATACAATGAATGGTAACATAATTAATGGACAATATTAAATAGTTAATAATATACCAAAATTAAAACAAAAGTTACATGAATAAACTACAAGTGATCAAAACAATCTGAATAAGACTTAACTACTATTTGTATTCTGAACCTAAACACTAAAAGATTAGGAAAACAAACATACGTAATTATTTCGTTTTGTAACCCCACTGGCTACATTTTTATCAATACCATTACGTCAAATTTTTATGGTGAAAGAAATGTCTAACTGTAACTGGTATCATGATGTATAAATAAGCAAAAATAATAGGTCCAGTCCTAAATGTAAAGCAAGCAGGTACCTATTTCCTTGAAATGAAACGCATTTTTGTGGGCAATACGTGTTTTATGTACAAATCGTAACCATTACAGCAAAATTGATTTCAATTTTATGGTTTCTGCTCTCCTGAATCCAATCATTGTTATCGCTTTTGTGTGCCATTAAAATATAATGAACTCAAGCAATTCTAAACTCGGTCGAATAGCAGATTTAACTCTCCGTCTAATTACTAAGAAGAGGCCTTTTCGGCCAAAATAATTATAACAATGGAGCGTAAATTAATGGATTATTATGCATACTTGATTTAATCAGACCGCTCAATTTCTCAACAATGTTGACTTCCAAATATAATGGTTCTAACCAACCTCTAGCTAGGTCAAATGTATGTTGAAATAAGTACTTTTCTAAAATATAAAAGAGTCAAAACCTCAAAACCCTGCACAATAACTAATTCCTACATCAAGCAAAGTTGGGCTAATCAGCGCTATGTAAATGAAATGATTACAAAGAAAACATTATCCGTAATTAACTAACAGTCACCCGTTCGTAAAACGAAAATTTAAAATAGTTTTTTGAACTCCAATAAGTATAGAGAAAATTTGACTTGTTTTTCTTGCCGGTGAATTTGTATTTTGATTGAGTGATACGTGACAAACATTTTGTCACAAAATTCTTCATGATTCCAAAATTTTATTCAAAGTGTGATTGATAAGAGATTAAGAGTATATTTCATAACCTCTCATCTAGAAACCCACTACATTTAATCTAGGTTGTTGGAAATCAAAAAGTGTGACACTTTTTTGAACCACACCACCGGCCTATTAAAATTCCCTATAATGTATAGTACCTATACTCGTTCTTATTTGTGAAGTGGCCAGCCCAGCCTTCGTTGTAACACGTCGTTAAACAAACACATTATAATGTTGCAGTGTAACACATCGACGCAGGCTGGCGTCCTGATGGCTGCGACGTGGACCCGTGCCAGATAGTTCCAGCAAGACATTTGGTGGCTACATAGCTACACGGTCCTAATGACCACCCGGCAGATTGAAAAATCTTTCTGGTCATTAAATCACGCTTTAGATTCACTTACATTTTTACTAAACTTTCACAATCAGACATTACACGAAACACCAAACGTTGTGAAAGTGAGAAGGCTGATCCTACCTGATAAATATTCTGATCTAATGATCTCCAGTCCACAGCACTTCTAACTGAAACTGCCACCTACTGTCATGTAGGGAATACAATAAACTCATGCTTACGTGTTGGAATTTCATAAGTAGGTACACGTAAATTGAGCAAAGCTCGGTAAGTACTATCGATCATGTGGCGTTGTCCTGTCGCATTGCCCTGAGGCGTACGTAGCTGTCACAGTTTCCGTTTGCTGTACAGTCAGCAACAATAGAAACACACTATATTCGCTCTTATTGATACCAACAGAAGGCGAATGTAACTCCTATGTGTATCGACATGTGCTCACATTCTCATACAGGTCTGATCCGTATCGTAAGCAAGAATTTGCATATTATCATAAATATGGAAAAATATTTTAATAAATCACAAAAAACTGTCACAATAATTCTAAATTTGAATTTATCTTGTAAGTCAGCAATGATAATTTAGTTTTTGATAACTACAAATTAACAAAAAAACATAAATGAGAACTATAACAACAATAGAATGGAAGTAAAATGTAGAGTGATCTTTTTTCATCACAAACTATAAAAACAACTAAATCCTTAGTTATCCTAGGAAATTCCATCTACATAATATGAGATTAACGTCTGGGTTTAAAACGTTTCTTGTGATAACGGGGGGAGATAAGGAGTAAAAAATTAAAAACTCCAGATCTGTTTTAGAATGTACGTATCTGGAATTCCGGATGCGATTTTAGACTGTCTTATTAATATCTTAAGTATGTAAATAATTAATTAATATTTATAAGACCATTTTTATTGACTTCATTGATGATTAAAAAAGTTTTCAAATTTGTGAGGTAAAATTAATGTCAATTAAAAGTGCAAAATGACGCATTTTAACACGTTTTTTTATAGATCTATTAGTCATTTTGCACTTTTAATAAAATGTGTCATTTTTCATTTTAAAGCTACCGCTTTAGTCCAAATTCACCGAGCAATACCGTGAAAAAAAGTACTTGTCTTTTTTGTACACCAAGTTTCTAACCATCATAACAGAGGTATCCAACCACTTAGTAGTTTGCGATCGCGATATATCGATCAGGCTTCATAAAGGATGCTGCGGCCGATGCGGGCGACCCAGTACTGTCTATCGATGCATTTACCATTTACACTTTACACAATGACTGTACCGGCGGCGACGGGACGGGTTGACGCGCATTTAATAGCACAAACGGTCTTCGCTATCCTGCCTACGTTATCCCACATTAGTAGTTCACACTTATTGCAAAAAATATAAAAATATGAGTAGAGGGAAAAGAGAAGAGATCACGATACAAGCACAACTATTATACTCTACCATTATATTATACTTATTCATATCGTATATTCTAACTTTGGCATTCCATTTCAATATACATATTTATGATAATAAAAAAATAATAAACTATTGTTAGCAAATGATCGTATGTTTTATTAAATTAAATGTAAAGGTCTGTTATTATTAATTTCAAGATTAGTATACCAAAACCACGACCCGCTTGGAATTTTATTCAGCCATTAAAAAGCATGAGGCCTTATGATTTATTTAATTAAATCCAGCACGCCCCACACAATGGTGTGAGCAATAAGATGCCGAGAACTCCTAAAGCGTTAATAGGAATGTCTTCAATTAAATCCTAGTTACTGTGATATTAAATAATAATATAATACTGCGGTTGACTTAACACCTTTTGATTGGACCAATTTTTTATTTTTCCGCTATTTTTCTATTGATATCAGCTATTTTTATCGTCCGCACTGCTGGGGCACAGGTCTTCCCTTATGGGTGGATAAGGAAGATGGGCTATAACCCACCACGCTGGCCCATTGCGAACTGTTGGTGTTAATAACAGCAAATGCAGCCAGGACCAATGGCTTAACGTGTCTTCCGAAGCAAGGAGGAGCTCAAAATAATATTTTTTTCTTTGGTCACTCATACCATGACCGACCTTTAGCACCGCAATCCCAGGGCCAGGCGCTAAATACCTGTGCCACCAAGCTTTTAGTTTAGCTCGCAGTTTCCATAAAAAATTGAATTATCAGTTACCAGCCTACATCAAAAAAGAATCATTATAATATTAATTACTTAACAAAGAAAGTATAAAAATACGTAGCCAGACACCAAGTAATTGAAAATCTGTAAATGACCAAATTTTGGGTTATTGGTTTGTTGCCGTTCCTAATTTAATTAGTAAAGAAGATTAAGGCCCCAACATAATGTTCTAAGCCTCTTGAGGCTTGACCTCCTTTCTCGTGACCTCACTTCCAACATTATTATACAAAGATACGTTTCAATTCAAAACTCTCATACCGAAAAATATGAGCGGTCATAAAAAGATTTAGCGTACAACTAAAAATGGAAATTTCTTAACAGAAAAATAAAGAGGCTCTCATCTTTTCTCGGAGGAGTTCTTTGCTCGACATACCGGCAAATACTGACCCAGCCCTAACACCTGTGAAATATCATATAGCCGTGAGATTCCTGCTTCGAACAATAACCTGTAGCAATATTGCAATAAACAATTCATGCAACGGCATTGGGAGTCAGTGAATGCATCAGAACGTATAGCATTTGGTATTATGTGGTATAACGTAGCGGCTCACATCGTTATTTTACTACACAAACAAGTGTCTCTCCATCACGATCGTATCAGGGTGTTTGTATCGTCGTAGTTTGTCTTATTTCTTGTATTCTGATATAAGGGATGTCTATTAGGTATCGTGCTGTGTGGTGATTTTAAGAGGTAACGTTTAGTTAAATTTCCCTTTTTAATGGTATGGCCATTATATCCAGGATAGGAATAAATGCAAGGTACAACAGACAAATTCTACTCTTCAAATTATCTGTGAAATATTTTTGATGTGTCGGTTTATAATAAGGTACATACCCACTGACAGCTAAGCACTTTACACACTCGGTTGTAAAAATGACGCAAACTTATGCTGAAAGCCGGCAATTTGTAAGGTGTACAAACTAATACATAATTATCTATAGGTATTTATTAACTTCTATTATCATTATCACTTTGAACGTTTATCATTACCTAGCATGCATTTATTACAAATAATGGCTTTACCTATATACGATAAATTATTTCAGCTACAAAATATAAATAGCAAGAGGGGACTCTTGCTATCACTCTCACGGTCACGGCTATATGAATCTCTCGGCTCGGCTATGATATTTTTGTATATTTTGCTTTCGTTTAAATTTTGTTGAAAAGTTTACAAACATTTTGTTCATTTCATTTCATTCATTGTAAAGCTTCCAGAATATCTCGTTTGAACTTTATTTTATTAGGCGAAGTTCGTGCATATCTGATTACAACGATTAGTCTCCGGAACATCAAGTTGTTCTCGAACCGGGGTCGACTCTCGATGTCCGTAAATCGGCGTTTGGGATCGGATAATTTGTTTTGAAAATTTGAGTTTCTTAATAGCTTTTATTGCACCTTCACTGAAAAGCTCTGAGTTGTTGAATTATGTATCATCCGGGACCTTAAAGCACATTGTAATTCGCACAAACATGTAAAAACCAATTCTCGATTTAGTAATGTGAAATACTGTCATTTATCACCTAACACACGTTCTTTTAAAAAATCCAGTCATACATAATTTTACTGTTTTTTTTTTAAAGCTTACGTAAAAGTGCCGGTGCGCGTAGGAAATACATAAAACTTTGACCTAACTATTGACTTCGAGCAAATTAAATAAAGTAGACCCTCAGAACTTAAGGTTAAAAAAGGCCTTTTTCCTCTAATCTGAGTTCACTGTTCACACATAAAGCGACTCAACATTTACTCGAAAGCTGTTTCCATATTTTAAATGGTATGGGACAATTACCTACGGCAACTTCCCACGATGGCACTTGAAAGTAAATTGATAAAGGTTCTAGCAGAACCCGTATTGCATCTTAAGCCGTGGTTAAATTTAGAAATAGTGATGTCATTTGAACAGTTACGCCCGTTAACTAAATTCCTTGATGAGTTCACCCCACATCGTGCGTTTGTTAAAATAAGCTAAAGCCAATTACCAGCTGGTACTTGTAAGTATTCACATACAAGTATAAATAAATAGTAGGTACGTAATAATGAAAGATTTTACTAATGATTTTGTATCTAAAATGATGCTCACAAAAAATTATGAATTGAGAAAATTTATTGAAGTCGGTGCCAATCCAAGCATGATCGACTATAGCTTGTTCGCCGCATTTGGCATGGACTTCAAAAGATTGAAAGTTTGATTTACACAATTTCATTTTAGCACATCCGTCTTGCGGTCTGTTAGTGTGTAGTTTTGGATACTAATGCAATTTCGGCTTACCAGTACCAGTCTATTCCCCATTAGATATAATTGAACTTTTTTTTTATAAATAGAAAGTAAATGATGGTGTCGTAGTTAGTATTTATCAAAAAAAAAATAAACTATGTTACAACAACATAATGATAACATCTTAAGGTCACAATCACAAGTGAGGAGCATAATGCGCTACGGCCATTCGTGTTTATTTGTTGTTACAATTTATTCGACAATTTGTATCCATTAACAAAGTGAACGAAGGCTCAATAGGTGCTCGTAACCAGGATTTAACGTCTTAGTTCCCTGTGGGAGAGGGACGGTTTCCTGCTCCGAGAATTTTGCCGTAACATTCCAGGACAAATTCCCCACAAAAGTTGGCCGTGCATGTTACAAATAGAATAGCGATTTTGTACAGTCTTCATTCTTTTTATATTTAAAAGCTATTTGTTTATCTGTGTTTTTTTTTATAAAATGTGAAGATCCTCTTTTTACGAATGCATAAAAACTATTAAGGGTGCACCGAGCGTCCACTAGCGCCGCCAATAAAAAAAAATCATTACAACGAAATAACTATGTTTAACAAAATTCTGAAACATATAAAAACTAGTATTAGTTATAAACTATTTTTGTATGCGTTTTTTTCCTGGCTTAAATGTGTTTGTGTAGTTAAAACCTGGATTAACGCCTAAAGTGGCCACTTTAGGCGTTAATCCAGGTTTTAACCACACGAACGCATTTAAACTTAGAATTTTACGCATACAAAAATAGTTTATAACTAATACTAGTTTTTATATGTTTCAGAATTTTGTTAAACATAGTTATTTCATTGTAATGATTTACTCTTGATTGGCGGCGCTAGTGGACGCTCGGTGCACCCTTAAAAGACGATTACCTTCAAGTCAACTTGTAACCTATTAACCATGGCCACGCACGCTCCCAAGATGACGCAAGTACGAACACGCAAAATGAAATCATCGTGTATAAAATCATTGTCCAGTCCATCCGAGAAAGTGGCATCAGTACAGTAGACAATCTCGTCAACGTAATAACATGCAAAACAATAAACAATCACTAACAACAGTAGAAAGGAGGTAATCATGTTATGGACTTTGAACAATGGGTAATATCATTTTGTCTGTCAACAGTCTTGCAGAAAACGATTTTATGCTCATTTGTCCCCCTGATTGTTGCAACTTCATGGAAACAGCCTGTTCTATTTTCATACTAATTTCAAATGTAATCCTAAACTAATAAATCACCCACTCGAACTAATGTATCGCGTCGGTCCCATGACCTCGACTACACTTAGATCATGAAATCGTTCATTAACAAGGTTACCCATTGTTTGGTTTGAAACGTTCAGCTCTTATGAATGCGTCGTGTAACCTTATTTTGTATGAATTATAATAACACTCACGGCGAAGTATTCAATTTTGATGTATTTTTGGCTCACTTTCTGTAAATAACGGATCACGTAAGGCAAAATAATAACCTTCCTGTGTCATAATAAGACTCATAAGCCAGTAAGTATAAAACTGTAGATTTTTAACTAAATTATCTCACAGATGCCGAAATCATTTGAGTTTGAGAAGTGTTCCAATTCGTATTTGAAGATATTGATAACGCGTCTGATAGATATATCGATAACTTGATAAAAATTGTACGGGATAATACATATTTGACGTTTTGACAGCTGCCTCTCAGATATTGATAGGTAAATACAAAAAAGCGTGCTATTTTTGATAAGATTGGAGAAGCATCAAATATTTACGACGAAGTGTTTGAAATTTAAGCAAACATCTCAAAAAACTTTAACCTGATGCATTCACTGTCTTGCATTCTGTTCTGTTGTGTGAGAAATAAAAACGAAATAAATAATTCAGTCGGGTTTTTAAATAAACTATCCAATGTAGATATATGATCATTTCCTGTTAACGATGGAGTAAATGTAATCGATTGTTGGAAAGTATCCAAAGTTTTTTCTAACTATATTCTTGCGGCTGGCACTAGTTATCAACGAATGATATTTGATTCCCTGAACAAAATTAATTCTAATTTTAGGACGTTACAATCTGTTTTTACAGGAGACAACTTCGTCCATAGAGACTTGCCAGTTTATTCATGTTGATTTAGGCCACGCAAGCATTTAATAACATTAATGATTAATGGTATTTTGATTTTAAAATTAAGATGGTTTACGTAGGAAGCATTTAAATCTTCATCTTTCAGATCAATTCCAAATACGAAATTCACATAATATACATATACGCATTTACGCATACAAAATTCTTCGAATAACAAAGACATCGACTTTAGAATTTTAATCTATTCTAAATATAAACATCAGTATTCTACTGTGAATGAAGGTCACAGCAATCCGTCACGTTGGAGAAGTAATTTTTGGGCATTAACCGATACGCTTTATGATTCTTGAACTCCTTTATATTAAAGGATAACATTTGTCATGTGTATAAAAAAATGCATTTAGCCTGTCTGAACAAGGCACTAATAATGTAATGTGTTATGCACAAACACCAACAAAACTATAGTTATTTATGCAACTGTACTATAATAAGGGGTATTATGTGTGATAATAGTATCACATGAGTGTTTTAAATGTTTTAATACCTAATAATGTACAGTTGCATACATGGCTTTAGCCTTTATCTACACCCATTTATTTTATTTTTATTTGGGAAACAAACTATGTTTTAATACATATGGATTAAAACATCCATTATATTTATCTACACCCATGATATGTATCCTCTATAAAAGGTTTTGACTTTGACTTAACTCCCCCTCCTCGTCATTATATCTTCCGAAAGTGTGTTATAATGTTGTACTGAATTTCATAATGCAACACTTCGGACGTGGGAACGCCGTGCAGCACCAGCTCTCGCTCGGGATATTGTAACGATGGCAGTAAGCTAACTGTTTCAGGACCCTTTACAGAGAATTTAAAGCATGGGTATAGATAAAGTTATTTAAAAGTATTTAACTATGGTTTTTAAGGTAAACTAAGGTTACCATCGGCTGTACCACAGCGCACGCAGGAGTTACTGGTGATCAATCTAGTCGCAGAATCTGCGTTATCTTCATAACAGTGTTGCATAACATCTAACATGGACTAAATGATTGATCCAGAGAATCGAATATAGTATTAAACTCTAACTAGACGTAAGCCCAAGTATCAGTTTGGTAGTTGCTAACTAATTTACGCCAGCCTCGGAGACGGGAGACGGGCGTGAACCCATGATCGCAACGCTACTTATTCCCCCAATTATAACTTCGACCGCATTACATTTACACCTCATTAGAAGGACCCCTGACGAACTGAGATTCCCGAGGCTTCGTTCATTTTAGATTCAATAAGAAGCTTTGAGGCTAGAATGTGAACTTTAGGAAAAAATAATGATTTTTTAAGAAACTAACCATATTATTTCTCTATCTCTGATTAAAAATCTGTCAATGAATTCTGTATGCATGATCATTTTATCCTTAATCAAATAAGTTATCAAAACTAGTCAGATAATGTTCAAAAATCATAAGTACGAACTTACTATATGGTCGATAATATGTATAATCTGAGGATTATGTTTAAGAGCTTGTTAATAGAGATAACGCCGTTCCGTTCATCCGGTGATCCTATCTAAACAATTGGAAACTTCAACCGCAACGCACTCATTCAACAAATCCCAAATCTTAACCCAAGCTATCTAAACTAGGTAATATTAGTCACATTAAAGAAGTGAGGTAATTTCGGGTTATCATTTTATTTACGTGACGTCAAAATGGCTTATCGGGGCTTTATTGAATCACTTGTCGCTCCCAGATTATTTTAAGCTTCCTGAGCCCTCGCTAAATCTGCACTAGTAAAGGAAATCGATAGAACGTTCTAGATTTTAATAGACGATATTTTCTAACTAGTTGGGTCGCACGTAAGATCTCAAGCACTTCTTTCAATGGGGCGTTGCTCCATTCTAATGTGAACGATTTATGGGCAGCACACACTCTGTAATATCAATGCGGGCTTAAGTGCCCCGCATGGCTTTCTATTAAATCGGATACCTATTGAAGTTGGAGCGCAGTAAAGAGGAATAATAGTAAATAGTTCCGGTTTTTAAAGTATTTGCTGCCTCGTGAACTCGTGATAAAGAATTTTTTTACTAACTAGGTTTTGAACAGTTATTATTGGGTCGCCGTATTTTAGTGGTTATCCTTTCTTGGACTAATGATTTATTCATAACTTAGAAGTTAGTAGTTAGTATTGAGGTTTATTTCAGTCGCACTAACAATACCTTGTTTCAGTGCCGATACTCAACGAATAAATGCGATTTGAATAATATTATCGGGCGCATTACGTACAATTCGCTTGAGGCGCGTATCTTCCAGGCTAGAATTCAGTCGCACACTTTTCCAACTTCATCCTCGCCTGGCACAAAGACTTCAACTACATATTTGCATCTGGGGCGCCAGCCAAGATATTGTAAGACGAGCGCATTTGAACGAAAATAACAAAATACTAAAATTGGCGCCCAACGTGGTACGCCACCACTAAATTAGTTCTTTGCCGTTATTAAAAGCTTAATGAAGTTCAAGGGATTCCATCGGACGTCAAAACACTGGACTCTGAGTAAACTACGCTTAGTTAACTTCAATCGAGCAGTACCGGCGCGGGGTGAGGGCGAACCGTAATTAATTACTGCTGTCGCTGACAAGCGAAGGCTGCTAAGTACATGTCGCTTCATAAATAATCTAGTAGACGCTACATATAACACCGTAATCGAAAAATTATCGCTGCCGTTACAAACTCAGTTCGACGAAACTTAGTTACTGCACCAAACTGGCTTTGCACACTATTCTAAGAAAATTTCGTTATTCAATATGTACATGCTCAAAAAGCTGAGACTTCAGTGAAGACAGGGTAATTAGTCATACATCCGACTCCGTAGTTAGGAATTCTTGTCATTCGTGACATAATTAAATTCTTATGGAGACATAAATAAACAAGTGTATCATCTTCGCTAGTCTCCGCAACTCACATAATTTGATTATGGCACACATATGGGTCCGCATTAAACATTCATGTGTAAATTATGTTGATGATGATTTATGAAGTCAGTGAGGTAGTAGGTAGTTGATTGCAATTGCTATAGGAAAAATGTTTAATTCACAATCACAGTTCCTAATGTGTGTTTCAGTTTCTGCTCTACACGGACAATGTTCCATTCATGTTCTCAAAACCTTAAAGTTATAAATCACTTTTCAACTGAGCTCAAGGTGGTTTAAGGCAAATAGACACACATCCTAACAAAATAAGGATTGTCAATAAATTCGGATTCAACGCAACCCACTCTTTAAAAGTCTCTTTATCTTTTAAATCTATTTATAAGCGTCTTTTCAAATCTGCCAGAACGAATCGCTACTTTCTTACCATTGAATAAGGTAGATAAGAAAGCTTCCACAAGCACTGATTTTAGAACTGAGGGGTTACGAAAAATATATGAATGTAAGTTAGACCTTGGGTGTCGCTGCGTTAGAGTGGATCCACACTTGTATCATTTTGGCGTATCAGATCACCGTATCTTTAGCATACATCGCTAGTTTGGTTGGTGGTACGTTGGAGTAATACTGTATCAAAGAGACGATGTATGTCAAAGATACGGTGATCTGATCCCCCTAAAATGATACAAGTGTGGATCCACTCTAACTGTATTATTTATTACCTAGTAAAATAGTTGAAACAAAAAGCAAAAGTAAAATTTTTGTTCATTTGGCATTAAGTAGTCCCTTGTGCGCACTTAAAATATAAATAATTTAAAAATATTAAATACGCAACTGCCCTGTCATAAATGAACTTGTCATTACAGTCATAGGACCATTTTGTGGAACAATTTTTTATCAAAAAGGTCCCCCGACTGCAATAACTCTTGTTATTTAACTTTTTAGTTCGTTTTTGGCAGGACAGTGGCGTTTTTTATATGTTTTTAATTTAAAAGCGATCGAAAAAACATGGCACGCACCTGTTTACACGCTGCCTAACTATAAGTCTCAACATTATTATGGGAAATATAATATAAATTGTTAAATTCTCTTTATTCACCTGTATGTCTTTTTAAAATATGTGGTCTTTTTATAAAATAAATATATATTTTTGTATTTACTTACAATTTTTTTTATATAAGTGAACAAAACAAGCCTTAAAATTAATTTTTTTTTTAATTTTAGTTGATAAGCACTCTCCGTGCGCGCTAGAACAAGTACCTACCCAAATATGAAAAATACTGATCTCTAAAAAATTGCATAATAAATTTGACAAAATGTGCTCCTTTTTAACCGCCTAAAACAGGCCATTTTTAACGGGTTTTTTACTTTTCTCAAAAACTATTTTTTTATTTTTATTTTTGACCATCTTGGAGTTCTTATCAATACGCGTCTTTTGACCCTAACCATTTAAGTAACCAAATTTAGTAACCTAAAACTCAGGACACCAAGGCTAATTCGCAGCTAAATTCAAGGACTATGTACTAAAGCGATCGAAAAAACATTATCTCAAAAACTACAAACAGTATATGGGAAAAATATAGGTCAAGTTGCGTACGAGTAGTGAATTTTTTAGTAGTTCCACACTCAACCGCCAATATTTCTACCGACGAATATGATATCCACTTTCAACCGGTAAAAATCATTCCACATTGAACCGGCAACTCGGATAGTTATAAAGACTAATATGTAAAGTACATAGAGGAACCTATTAATTAAATAAATATACCTTAATTGACCGAGCGAGCACGAAGTGCGAGCGAAGCGTCTCTGCTTCAGCTTGGGCAAAAATTCTTTCGTATGTCCTGTATGGCTGTATGTTCTACTCTACAGGTCGAATTTCTCAAACGATTCTCGTGAAATTTTGTGAGCAGGTTTGAAAATTATAAAAATTATATAGATTTTTTTGGTCGAGCCAGTTTTTTTAAATTTTTCAAAATGGCTGAGATAATGTAAAAAAGACATTTCAGTTTCAGTACAACTTTCCGGCGCTGCCTTTTCTCTTCTACAGGTCGCATTTCTCAACCGATTATCGTGAAATTTTGTGGGCAAGATCGATAATTATACAAAAAATTTCTGTCTAGCCAGTTTTTCGAAATTTACCAAAAAATCACCCATTTCGAAAAATGATTAAAATTAGAACCGCCATCTAGCTGCGAACATACCTACCAAATAATATACAAACAGCACGTACCTATACCTACTATGTGCTTTGAAAAGCTCGTGAGCTGTGGGAAAAAGGGGTGGCGACAGCTTTCAGACTATTTTTTAAACAACATACAGTTTGAGAGCTACTTTTTAACGCGAGGTCTACAGCTCACGGAGCCACTAGTATATTTTTATCAGGATTACATAAATATGGAGACGGTTAACTTCTATATTTTCACTGTTTAATATTTTTTATACGAAGAAAAGAAAAGTGATTGAAATATGGATAAAATTAGAACCGCCATCTAGCTGCGAACATACCTACCAAATAATATACAAACAGCACGTACCTATACCTACGCTTTGAAAAGCTCGTGAGCTGTGGGAAAAAGGGGTGGCGACAGTTTTTAGATTATTTTGAAACAACATACAGTTTGAGAGCTACTTTTTAACGCGAGGTCTACAGCTCACGGGGCCACTAGTATATTTTTATCACGATTACATAAATATGGAGACGGTTAACTTCTATATTTTCACTGTTTAATATTTTTAATACGAAGAAAAGAAAAGTGATTGAAATATGGAAGTCAACTTTCTCCATATTTATGTGAACCTGATACTTTGGTGACGTACTAAGAAGAAAAGAAAAAATATATTGAAAAGTGATTGAAAATGAAAATATAGAAATTAACCTTCTCCATATTTATCTGATCCTGGTACTTTGGTGACGTACTAAGAAGAAAATATGATTTTTAAACATTTCTATTATTTAATTTGAATATTTTATCTGAGATTACTTTATTTTATTGTACTTAATGTACCTATTTTTTATAGCTGGTTGAAAGAGGAATGAACTGCTGGTCGAAACTGGAAGTACATAATATAATTAATTTTGTTTGCCGCGCGATAGAATATGGAACTCAAAGTAATTCAAACCGGTTCAAAGTGGAAGATATATTCAACAGTATAAAAATCGCCGGTTGTGTGGAACTACCCGAATTTTTACCTGCACGCGCCACACATCGTTACATTGTTGATAAAAACCAGGTTTTTTTACAACTTAGTCAAACGTTGGCCCCGAGTTTTTGTTACCTTTTTTTATAATCCACAAATTATCAACTTTTTTTAATGCATGACAGAAACGTCACACCAGCGAACTTTAGTAAAGTCTGCGAATGATATTTTAGAGTGAAATGACAGAATATATATTAGTACTAAACGTATGTAACTTAGATTATAAAGGACTGTTAATATCAATAAGTACCATTGTCTTTGTAATAAATAACAATACAACCGACGCCCGAAAATATTATAATAAACAATTCACTGTTTAATAAACTTGTTTTGATATGTGCTGTGCTGTGTTTTTGCGTGATATAAAAGCCTACCCTACTCATCGCGACTAGTTCTAATATTATTATCATTAAAATGTTTAAAGCGTATTAACAATCATCATAACACACTTAAAGAAATCCAGTAGATCCATTTCGATCGATGACATCAACGAATAAATCTGTCGTTCTGTGTGTATGCTGTGTCTCACTCCCCCAGGGACAGGGACGGACGCACGCCGGATCCGGTTGTTAAGCTAATAGAATCTTTTATTTTTACACTATGTTAACATAATATTAAGACCTATTCAATGACTTCATCAGTTACATCTTTGTTACTATTAAAAAAGAAACAATATTGTACTTTTTAGTATATTTTTTTGTATTTGTATTGTTTTTTTTTTTAATTATTTAATTCATATAAGTACAAAAAATATCTTTGATTTATTCAGATTTTATTCTTTTAAATAAACGTTTCTTATAAAAGTTATTGCGAGAACTTCAAGGTCGACAGGCATTGAAAAGATGCGATAACAGAGTCTCGCATTTTTATCGCTGGTTTGAAATCTACTAAAGGGTTTGGAGTTGTGAATAAGACGATAGGAATAAAAGAGTTTCTTTACTATTCTTGTCATAAAACACGATAACCAGGCTGTAATTCATATTATACAAATACGTTTACGACCGGTTTTGTAGGTAATCAAAACTTGCTTTGAATTTTTTGACATTTGAAAATGCAAAATTATTAATTAATGATTTGCACAATATTGTTATTAATTTTGATAAGAAAATATAACTAATGTATCAATTATTATTTAAAATTATTAATAAAATTAAATAATATAAAGACTATCCTTACTATAATATTATAAATGCGAATGTCCGTTTGTTTGTTTGTTTGTTTGTTACGCCTTCACGTCCTAACTACTGAACCGATCATCATGAAATTTTGCATACACGTTGTCAGGGGTACAGAGAAGGACATAGGGTACCTTTCATCCCGAAAAAAGTATAGTTCCCGAGGGATCGCAAAAAAACTTTCCACGCAGACGAAGTCGCGGGCGGCCGCTAGTAATAGGTATAAAGAAAATAAAACTAAAGCTTTTGACAGTTCAAGAACATATACAACAAACAATGCAGTAGGTACAAATGCATTCGAGGCAGCTCTTGAGAACCAAGCTTAGAATTCAAATGTAAGCTAAGTTTCAAATGTTTGTCTGTGATGTGCAGTTGAGTGTTACTTAGCTTTGCTAATGTTTCCATGACATTTGGCCTCGGCTGCGAACGGAACTCGAGATTCAATGGATTCGATTTAAACGATGATAAATAATTACCGACATAGTCAGCGATTGATGCAAGCCTTTACAAGGTGAACGATTCATTCGATTTACGTTCGAGCCATTCTCTATAAACGCATTGTTAATTAAAAACTACTTTGCTGATTGAATAGATAACAATGATTCGCTAACATCACTTGAAGCATGAAAATTAAGATAATAATCTTTTACTTTACAAAATAGACATAATATAAAATTAATAAAATAGGTTTTCTATTGCAGTAAGAATCAAGGAAGACGACTTCTAATGTGATTGTGACTATCTTCTACTCTACTAGACAATCTCAGAATAGGTTACAGATTTAGCTTCAGGAAACCGGTAGTTTCCTCGGTAACATTATAGATAATTGCACACGCACGGAGAAACACTGGCGTTAGCTAACCTATAAAATTAGACGATTACGAAACTGTCCCCAGATGAACTGAAATCTAAAACAACTCTATGCTTGTTGTTACGCAACAGAAAAACTCGCCGATGAGAAAGCTGGAAGCTATTTCACAAATTATTAACGGGATAGGCACATGATACTGTTGACTAGACCGGTCTTTATGGTAAACAATCTACATGAGATTGTCAAAGGTTAAATCCATTTTATTAGCTTCTTTAGTGAGAAAGTACGCCTATGATTTTAATCCTGCAGTGCTATTAATCTAAGCTGCTATTGTATTTTTAAAACGTGCATACCATCTTGAAATATTTGACGATGTATGAGTCGCAGCTGCAATATTCGAGTTAATATGTCAGCCCTTAGCAAACCATCATTTTAATACCAATTATGTTGTATTACCAAAGAAATGCTCATCGAAAACATAAAAGAAAAATAAATCTTCAATAAGTACAAACGTCTCAGAGTAATATATGCGTCGTTCATTCGAAAAGGATTTTGCCAAACACTAGGCTATAATAATTCTTTGGCTTTGCAGACCGAAATTCGAAGATTGGGTCTTATTTCTATAATACAGTACAAGGTAAAATCGTAAGTTTTATTTGGCGATGGCAAGCAAGCGCTGAACACTGTCCAATCACGTCCATGTTTTAATATTGGCAGACCTCAAGTCAAGATAGCAAACGACCAAACTCACTAACTTCGAACTATAAATATGGAAGGATTTTGTGCAGATTTTATTAATCCGTTTTATTGAATAAATACTTTTCTCGTCTTAACGTGTATAATTTTTTTTAGCATATTGATTCATGAACAATACGCAGATATACAAGGTAGAGCTTTAGTAATGTTTTTTTTACTAAGAAGGTTTTGAGTTAACGAAAATGTTTTTGCCAAAGAAAATATTTCTTTTATTTATATGTGGAAATCTCAATATTGAAATTAGTCTTATGAATAATTTGCGGTTAAGTAAATAGAAGTGAATATAGACCAATTGTTTTAACTTAAAAAAAAATATGCGTGTAAGTTTTTATACAATACAACTTGAGATTTAACTTACGAGAAACAACTGTGTAAATTGAAAAGTAACAAATTCATGTCAAGGTAAATTATTCACTTTTTATTTGTTTATTCAACTGACATGAGAATAAATATTAATATTTTAAATAAATACAAAAATATAATGCTCGTTCATACACTTAGTTCCTATTTATTAGGAATGGTAGGAATTTCCTAAACTCGTTATGAAATCATAGTGATGTAAGTACGTTAACCTATACTTATTTCTAAATCAATCAGAAATGGGACCAATTTTTCAAAAGTAGTAATTGAATCGGTATTGCGAATGATACCAAATTGAGTAAAATTTTGCACATTCATATTCATGTAGATCAGCATCATGTATCGATCTTCTCAATCAGTATCAACACATTGGTACTTATGGTACCTTTTTAGGGTTCCGTAGCCTAAATGGCAAAAAACGGAACCCTTATAGATTCGTCATGTCTGTCTGTCTGTCTGTCCGTCCGTAGGTAACTTGGTAGGTAGATGTATTCTGTTAACCGCTTAAAGAATTTAACACAAAAATAAAAATAATAAAGATTAAGGGGGGGCTCCCCATAAATGGAACCGAAACTGAAAAAAAAAATTTTGTCCCAACCAATACGTGTGGGGTATCTATAGATAGGTCTTTAAAAATGACATTGAGGTTCCTAAGACGATTTTTCAAAGTCAACCGTTTGAAAGATAAACACCGCCAAAGTGGTAAAATGTGTGTCCACCCCCCCCCCCCCCCCCTCTAACTTTAGAAATAAGAAAGAGAAAAATCTAAAAAAAATATATGCTGTAGATCTTAATAAACACTTTCAACGAAAATTGGTTTGAACGAGATATAATAATTAGTTATTGAGATATAGCACATTTTGCAAAACCGCAAATATAACTTTGTCATTCATACCAACACTGTGAAAAACAAAGTTATTTTCGCAGACGAAAAATAATAGTGGTATTAAATATCGTATGGTATAAGGTAACTACGTAACCCTACTGGTTTTAAATGGCGGAGATAATGTAAAAAAATCATATTTCAGTCCGTATTTCCGGCGCTGTCTGTTCTCCTCTACAGGTTGCATTTCTCAACCGATCTCTGTGAAATTTTGTGAGCAGTTTTGATTAATATATAGATTTTTTTTGTCGAGACAGTTTTTCGAAATTTGTTAAAATGACGGAGATATGTAAAAAACCATATTTCATTCCAGCTTTCCGGCTGTTTGATCTCCTCTACAGGCACAGAATACATAATAGTACAAGTCTACAGGTCGCATTTCTCAACAGATTCTGGTGTAATTTTGTGAGTAGGTTCGATAATTATATTACTGTTCAGTCAAGCCAACTTTTCCAAATTTATAAAAAAAATACTCACCCATTTTGAAAAATGATCAAAATTAGAAGCACCATCTAGCTGCGAATACCTACTCACGTACCTGTGTGCTTTAAAAACTTCATGGCGACATTTTATTTTATTTTATCGCGAGGTCTACAGCTCACGGAGCCACTAGTAATAACAGATTCTCAAAATAGGCAAAATTGTATATATACGGGCAAAAATGTCAGGAAATCATAAACGCAAAATCTGACGTTGAATATATATTAAAAATAATAAAATAAAGTCTAACTAGAAGTACCAGGACTACATAGTTACAAAGGAGGTACTTGACATCTTCTTTTAAATTCAGGTACATAAGTATGTTGAAAATATTTTATAAAAGTTAACCTTCTCTAGATTTATGTGACCCTGGTACTTTTTAAAAATAATTATAAAACAATCCTTTAGTTAGTTATTCAAAATAATATGTGTTACCAGAATAACCTTAGGCTGATAAGTATTAAGATATTTAATTTAATAGAAAAATACAAGAAAAAAAACCAGCCAAGTGCGAGTCGGATTCGCGCACGAAGGGTTCCGTACTAAAAACGGCAAAAAAAAAAAAACACGTTTGTTGTAGGGGAGCCCCCCTTAAATATTTATTTTATTCGGTATTTGTTGTTATAGCGGCAACAGAAATACATCATCTGTGAAAATTTCAACTGTCTAGCTATCACGGTTCATGAGATACAACCTGGTGACAGACAGACATACAGACAGACAGACAGACGGACAGCGGAGGCTTAGTAATAGGGTCCCGTTTTTACCCTTTGGGTACGGAACCCTAAAAAATCGACTCGCCCGTAGCAGCTCAAACGGGATTGCTGCTACGGGTGAGTCGATTTTTTCTAGTATTTTTTCTATTAAATTAATTAACTTAATATAAAAAGGGTAGTCTGCGCTTGCGTAAAGCAACTTCAGAGCGAGCTTAAATTTGTACAATGTATATAAAGTATCTTAATGTTTTTTAAAAGAATCGATATTTTTAAATTTTGCTATTATACATATTTCGCATAAAAGGAGGAGGTTCTCAAGTCGACGGTTTTTTTTTTTATGTATGTTTTAACATAGCTTCGTCAGTTGTTACCCGATTTGTACAATTCTTTTTTTATCTCAAAGAACATAGTTTGTGTTTAGTCCCATAAATTTTTTTCAGAGATCTGGCCAGTAGTTTTCTCATAATCCTGAAAAATATCAATTAATTAGCTCGCCATCGCACGAGTTTTTAAGGAATTTCGGACATAACATCTTTGTTTATGAACCGATTTAGATGATTCTTTTTTTATTTGAAAGGGTATACTTCAAGAATGGTCACAATTAAATTTCATCGTTATTGGACTTCGACTTCGAAGATACACAAGGGAACTCCTCAAAGTTAAATAGTATATGTAAAGTGATTTAGGTTTTGGTAAGTTTATGGCAATCCAAAACAAACCAAATCATGGTTTGCAATGCAACGTTCTGGACTAGACTTGGACTACGAAAGACACAACGGAACTCCTCAACAACAAACAGCGTAAATTTGGAAATTGATTTTTGGGCATTTTACCATTGAAAATGTTATAATATAAATTTTAAAAATATTTACACGCTGCGATTACATGCCTACCACTAAAAAGTTGAAAATAAAAAAGCTTTAAAAAAAAAGAAAAACCGCCTTCAAAAAACCTGAAAACAAAAACAGCTTAAAAATTAAATACCTCTAAAAAGCAAGAAATAATATTCGAATCATTCGTTACACATATCAATATTAATAAAACACGTCTAATGAAGTCGGGTGGGGCTTTTAGAAAAAAATGAAGTTGTCCTCCAGCCCCACCCGACTTCAATAGACGTGTTTTATTAATATTGATATGTGTAACGAATGATTCGAATATTATTTCTTGCTTTTTAGAGGTATTTAATTTTTAAGCTGTTTTTGTTTTCAGGTTTATTGAAGGCGGTTTTTCTTTTTTTTTAAGGCTTTTTCATCGACTGTACTTTGGCTATTTTGAGAATCTGTTATTATAAGAATCTCATATTTTGCGCCTAAAGGAAAATACTTTTTACGGATTACAACGCATATATATTATATTCGTATGTTATTTTAGAAGTTTACACTTATTGGTTTTGATTTCCCGACGTTTTCCGACACCTTTCCATGGACCGTGGTCACGCTCGGGATGACTAAGCAAAAAGGCTGCTCATAATTTTACGAAATTAGCCGCTCGGAACTTTATAAAAATGCATTAAAATTTCCTAAATTACCTATTTTATAAGTAGCTGCGTTCTGATTTTAAATATTATTACTAAATTAAATTGATTATAATTATTTAAAAACAAGACTAAGCTACTGAATCTACCACCAGTTCACAAATTGGGAGGGCACTCCGATTTTCCGACTCGAGAAAGAACTGGTGGAAGAAAACTCAGAGAGGTTTGTCGATCTCCTTTTTGATCCCTATCTACAGAACGAACTAACTGTATCTTCAGATCCTGCATGCAGCGTGTGACTTCTCACCGAACCAGCTGCTTCTGTTAATACAAAGCGCAGATTCGTCCGGTCATGGAGTACTTTTGTCACCTGTGGGATGGTTGTGCTAAGTATCAGCTTGAACTTCTTGAATCGATTGAAAACCGCGCCAGGAGGCTCATCGGCAACTCAACATTGGCCACGGCGGAACTTCAGAGCCTTAGTCACAGTCGCAAAGTTGCTAGTTTATCGGTTTTTTATAGAATACACTTTGGAGAGTGTGCGAGGGAACTATACGACCTTGTTTCTGCAGCTCCTTTCCACTAACTGGGATACCAGACGCAAGTTAGCATATCACCCTTACATTGTAGATACTCTAACTAAGGGTCCGTACCAAGCGCTTTGTAAAACATTTCTTATGCGAATTCCTAAAGAATGGAATGCGCTGCCTGCTCATGTGTTTCCCGATAGTTACAACTTTGGTCTCCTCAAGGCAAGAGTGAATAGGCATTTCTTGGGCAAGCGTCCTACACCTGACATCATCCTGCAGACTTGTTATCGCGCCTATGATTAATGTCAGCTATATCCTTAAACATCTTTTTGTTTGCCCGATGTAAGAAAGCCCACAGTCGCAATTTAGTTTGTAAACGCCTGCATCTTGAAAGGGGATGTTGCACTTGACAGGTTCTAAGAATTGGTTTATATTCTTCAGCGCCTTGAAGTAGGTCTTGATAGACGCACGCTTTAGAATACCTCCAATCTTGTCAGTATCACCTTTCATGAGAGCCGCCGCTGGGTACGTACTTTGTGCTTTCATGTAAGGTAGGTCGACGTTCTACGTGGCTGGTTTAACACCGTACTGGCAGTTTGTTAGATCGCAGTACGTGCTTGACATGCTGAAGCTCAGCTGTCAGGTGTTGTTGGTCACAGATTCCGCGTACTCTCTATAACAAGGATTTCCCTACGGTTCCGAGCGGTTCATTTCATAAAATTATGAGCAGCCTTTTTGCTATAGTCAACCGGTCATCCTGTTACCACGGCCCCTGGAAAGCAATGACACCACAGAATATATATTAGTACTAACGTATAACACCTGAATTTATAATATACGCGCTGTTAATTAATCTGTAAAAAGTGTTTTTTTTTTATGGAAGATGTCTAACGCTGTAGAGTGACTGAATTTCACGATAAAGGCTTCGAAGACGTGAGCGTATGTTAATTAAAAATGTAGTATGGTAATTTTTATATTATCTTTACAAAATAATGACGATATTATCAAATATTAATTGCTTGAGGTGTCTTCGTTAAATATTAAATATTGTCATGCTTACATCCCTTAATAAAAGCTTAAACATAAAACATACCTACCTTAATCTCCGAAGTACTAGCAGAAAACTTTGTTTGAGTAGGACTTTATCAAACATCAAAAAGTTCCGCAAAGGACTCGGTGAAGACGTAACTAACCATACCAGCGGAAGGTAGAAATCGTCGGTACCTTAGAAAAGCCGACTGTTTAATCAAACTAAGCTCAAGTACATTGAAGTTTCCGAAGTTATAAGTAATTTGACGTCAACAAAGTTGTGGAATAAAAATCTAAGAGTTATGATGTTATTGGCAGAAGAGATTATTTAGGCAATTTGTTAACTTTTGTCAAATGCTGGTTCTATCTAGTACCTACAATACTTATGATGGGAACGAATCTTAAATTGATGTAAAACCATAGAATTTTATGTGATCTCGGAAACGGCTCTAACGATTTCGCATAAATTTGGTATATGAGGATTTTCGGGGGTAAACAATCGATCTAGATTAGTCTTATGTTTGGGAAAATGCGTGTTTTCGAGTTTTCATGCGTTTTTCTTTCAACTTAGAATATGGTCGCTAATTTCGTCCTGCCGGCCACTGGCCGTCTGGTCCAGCGGGTTAAGACGCGGACGGCAAGAAACGAGTGTTACACGTTCGAATCCCGCTCGGTGACTAGTAAGTCACCGAGTCACAAAAACAAAGTATTGTTTTTTTTTATATGTTCAAGTTTTTATTTTTTATTTTTATTGTTTTTAAACAAGTTTAAAAAAAAAAAGTTAATGTTTGAGATAACAATGTAGATTATCACCTAAACACCACCATATTACAATAAATAGTAATAACCGAGCAAAGCTCGGTCGTCCAAGTACTAAATACTTATTTACGTAACGGTAGGCGTACACCAAAACCGATTTTATCGGCCGATGGCGGACAGACCTACTCGGACGAGTAACTCAGAGTGTGCACCTGCTGTGCCGACATTGGGCGTTGCCGTGCCGAACTTCTGTAGTCACTCTCAGCTATGCAACCTCACATTAAAACAGAGTGGCTCTTTCGGCCGTTAAACAAAAGTATGTACCTTTGAAATTTAACCGGTGATAATTCACCGGTTTGTTAAATCTTGATAGACATTTGGTTGAACAATATTACGATTGACGATAATCTCGTTTGCAAGATATCGATATGCCACCGTTAAAGTTCGGAAATCAGTGAATCTGCAGATTAACTAATCTGCAGATTCACTGGTCGAATCAGTTAAAGTGCGGAAAATTGTTTTATTTCTTACTTTAACTAGGTAATCTGCAGATCAGATTCCCTAGCTAATCTGCAGATTAACAACCAAGGATCAGTTAAAGTAAGGAAACAGGTTCTTTTATTGAAGAAAATGTGTAATAATATAAAAAGGGGTAGACACAAAAGTGGGGGGACGGTGGGGGCGCAGGCCCCCCGCCATCGAAAAAGGCTTAAAGTGTTCATTAGGTTATGTTAGTATTGTGACCAAAAACGCGCAAGCCAAGCGAGCAGAGCGAGCGTGCCGCGGGAGCGGCCGGCGAAGCGCCAGAAACGAAGTTTTTGTAGAAAAAAACTTTCAATGTAAGTCTTTTACTTCAACTGCCAGAAGCTTTGGCTATTTCACTCACTGTATTCCGCACTTTAACGTATAGCATCCGTTAATCTGCAGATTAACTAGTTAAAGTGCGGAAATCGTCCACTTTAAGAAAAATTCCGCACTTTAACTGACTCGACCAGTTAATCTGCAGATTAACTAGTGAATTCGGATTCCGTACTACGGTAACATATATACTCATTTCAAGTAAGTAGGTATTCCATCCGTCACATGATTAATTACGAGCAGCAGTTACCTGAAACGTACATACATTACCTGCGTAGCTAGCACTACCTACGTTTGTAACGATTCGGGGTGTTTCTTGGAAATAAGGACGAGATGAGGACTAGAATAATGTTTATCGAATTTTATAAAGGTACAAGTAGACGTCAGACCAATGATACTATTGACGAATTTTTGTCCAAACCTAGGAGACCAACTTAGTCAAACGCCGAAACTCTACAATCGTATTGAGTTTCGGCGTTTGACTGTCCAAGTTGATCTCTCCTAGGATTAGATATAAAATCGTTTATCAAAGGCCGAAACACGCTTTTGGTTTGGACTTTGACTAAAGGCTTCTTGTCAAACTTGAGGTTTGACTAGCCAAACCTAGTACTTAGAGCCGGAGCTTCGGAGTTTGCATATCTACATTTAAAACTCTTTGATTGATTGACGTTGGGATACGGCTAGAGCCCTAACGGCTGAAACTAGACACCATTTTTGGAGGATAAATACCTTTCATGGTAGGTGAGCACAAAATTTTTTAGAAAATTCACCTTCTAAGGGGCTGAAAGTGTGTATGGGAATTTGTATAAGAAAATTAAAATGAGCGATTGTTGTTCTACCGGCTGAACGTAAAAACAAAATTTTGCAGGGTCTACCTTTCATGGTGTAGGTGAGCATTAAGAAAGGGTTTTGGAAAGGGAAGGGGATAGGGATAGGCAGGGATATGGAATTATGAAATTATGGATAGGGATAAGGATAGGGACGGGGACGGGGACGGGGACGGGGACGGGGACGGGGACGGGGACGGGGACGGGGACGGGGACGGGGACGGGGACGGGGACGGGGACGGGGACGGGGACGGGGACGGGGACGGGGACGCCTTCGACGCACCATTTTAAGGATAGGTAGGTAGGTACAAGGTAGGTACTCATGATTTTCTAAAAGTGTAGTCGCAAAATCACTAGCCTATCTACCTACTAAGTAGACGTGTGCGCCGATCGGCGTGGCGCACGCCGCCGGTGATTTTGGCCACGCCGCCGCCGCCGGATTTTTCATCGGCGTCATCGGCGTCAAAATCCAAGTGTAACATGTGTAAGAAGCAAGTACAAAACCCAAAATAACTTTCATCTTGCACATAAAATTTTATTCCTTTTCTCTCTTTTATGTACTTATTTGATTGTTGCCATCCTAGAAGTTATTTTGATATTGAAATTTTGATTATCTAATTGCACCTATTTAGTCATTATTATCATATCAGCCGTACGGTACACACTGCTGGGTATAGGCCTCCCCCAACCCAAGTATCTTTACAACGATCGGTCCTACGCTGCCCGCATTCAACGACTTCCCGCGACCTTCACTCTCACGTTGGTCTACCTTATCGGGGGCCTACCCACGAAGCGTTCGTCGTCCGGTGCGCGGTCGCCATTCAAGAACCTTTCCGCCCCAATGGCCATCGGTTCTTCTCACTGTGTCCCGCCCACTGCCACTTCAGCTGAGCATTCCTCCAAGCGATGTCGGTTACTTTATTTCTCCTACGGATCTCCTCATTTCTGATTCGAACACGAAGGGAAATGGCAAGATTGCCAAGCATGGCTCTCTCCATTGCACGCTGGGTGAACCATCTTATGAAATGAGACCCATATAGCAATCACATTTCACTGCCTTAAGTCATCACTTGCAACACATTGGTCATAGGTTTTTGTCTTGAGACACTGAGGTAAGTTAGACGCGAAGATTTGGCGAAGCCTTCTGAATGCTGCAAATCCGAGTTGGATTCGACGAGAGATCTCTTTCTCGAAACTGGACTATATGTCCTAGGTATAAGTTATAGTCAACAACTTTGAGTGTAGTGTTACTAACATGAGCTGGAGTGGGTACATACAGCATGGGCGTTCGACATAATTTTCGTCTTAGCCATGTTGTTTCTAAAATCCATTCTTTGGGAGGCACTACGGTGATCTTTGAGCATTGTGTTCAGGTCTTCCATGGTTTCATTCAGCCATAAGAACTATATCATCGGCAAAACGAAGGTGTCTTAGGCACTGGTCATTATTGTTGATACCGAGTCCTTTCCAGTCCAAGAGCTTAAAAATGTCCTCCAATGAAGCTGGGAACACTTTTGGAGAACTAATGACTACCTGTCTCACATCTCGCTGGAGTTGAATAAGATTTGTGCTCTGACGTCTTCCCGGACGTAGAGCACAAATTCCATTCAGACACTATATCTTCGGTATAGTGTCGGACTGTTGGGCTCTGGGGTCTTTAGCCTTGCTTAACAGGTGTAGAATATAACTGCATATAGAAACTCTCGATCTCCCTCAGAATCAAGCTTCGATGAAATTATGCGACTGTCGTCAGTTTGTATTTATTAAAGACAAATAATTCTTGTCATGATATAAATTCGGGCAACAAAGGATTTAAAGCGCATTCGCTTAAATAGTGTCGCCCTTTCATCGCGCCGCCTTTGCACGTGCCGCTTCTTATCAAAGGATGCCGCCGCATAAACAAAGGATACCGCGTGCGGCGTACACCCGCAAGTCAATTTGGATTTTGGCAGTTTACATCGAAGCGCCGCGCCGTAGTGAAAAGTTGTGTTTGTTGACTCTGCTACGTATACTAAAAATGTTTTTCGTCCTTGGGAGGACAGTGAAGTGCCTCAAGATTAAACTTTAAGTGAACCAACAAAAAAAAGACGGGTGTTTTGTAAAACATGTAAACACAAAAAAAAGTTTAGATAACGCAATTAAAAAAGAAAATCGATATTTTGGTATGGGTTCGGAACGTGATGAAGTTGGATCTTTTATTATAAATACAGGTGATAATGACTCCGACACTTCAAGTGATGAAGAATAGTAGGTAGTCTTATTTTTTATTTAATTTTTCATTAAAATTTCGTATTTTTTTCAATAAACACAAGTAGGGACGGACACTATAATCTTAAAAAAACACGACCCCCCCCCCCTCTCCCCCCGCCCGCACACTATGGTACAACTTAAATAATTATCGATTCCGATAACGATATTGTTTACCGTTATCAGTAACATTACCAAAAACTTGCCGGTATGCCTGTCTCTGAACACATTTGCTTGCGGGTGTACCGACACTATCTAAGCGAACGAGCTTTATTTGATCTCTAATAAGCATGGCATATAGTGTTGATTATAACAAATAAATAAAAAGTGTAATATGGATTGAGACGTCTTTTATTCTACTTATTTTGACCATCCACGCCGATTATGCCGATGACGCCGCCGCCGGTCAAATGACCATCGGCGCACATGTCTACTACTAAGGAAGATAGGTATAAGCACTCAGAATCCAGAATTGCTAAGTAAAGGTACTAAATAATGGTAGGTATTTTACTGGGATATAAAAAAACAACAAAAAAATTGTTTCTCACCCATAGACATAGAACAATTTTCGCTGCGCTTAAGAAGACCAACAAAGCGTGGAAAAGAGAAGTTAACATTATACGGACACGGTGTGTGAAAAAAAGAGACAAAGAATCAAGTGACAATGTGCCAACATTTTTTACAGTAAGAGCCCCTAGCGTTCCGCCTTGCAAATGAGCAATCACAGTTTGTTTAATATAAGTATTTGTTAATCCTTATTAGAATTTCAAATAAAGGTATCGTGGAGCCATGGTGTCTTGTGCTCTAAGTAATTGTGATGTGATAAAAAGAAACAATCCAAGTAGGTGTAACGAAACATAAATAATAGACTATAACTCTATAGCTGAATCATATGTCAAAGTGAGCTGTCACTGTCAAGTTGACAGTTGACAGCTAATGTAAAAGTGGCGCGTGTATCTTTTCAGGGCAACCTTACAGGAACGATCTCTTTTGATTGTTTAATTTAATATATAATTAAGTAAAGTTATCTCCAGGTAATGTGTTGAAATATTGTGAACCATAATAATGCGAAATACAACTCTTGTTATTACGTTGATTGAACTTTTGTTTTAATGTAAACATTATCTCTTCCGAGACACCAAGCCAATAGCTTGGTTACATCTCCGAAGTGGGATCACTTTATAAACAAATTGTTTATATAGGCAGACCCGCCCATAAGCTCGACTAAAATAGCAACTTATTGCAATTAACTACGCAGTCAACGTATTAACAAGTAGGTACTTTTATTGTAAAGGAGTAAGTACCTTAGTGAGTAAGGAAGGAAGGACATCATTTTGGTAATGGAGTTTTGTACAAATTGAAATTTGAAAATGAGTCAGACAGGTACAATGCTTTGGGATGAAAAAATAATAATAATAGAATTACTGCTCTTTTTGTGGGTCGAACCTATCAAGCAGTGTAGATGATGATTTTGTCAAATAGATATTACTTGAAACTTTGATTTTACAATGATCTATTAATGAAAGTATAACTGTTTTCAAGAGATGTTATAAACTCAGTGTCCCATTATAATGCTGACCAAATTCTATTGAATAGTGTACTACTATCACCGTGTGATATGCTGACCTAACCATTGACAAGACTGCTGAGGTGAACAATTGAAATCCCTACATATTTACTATGATCTATTAATGAATTTTGCTATCATTTATAGTTTTTTTTTGAGCGGATGATACATGCTTGCCTTACCCAGATGGGTTAGTGATATACGGTGAAAGAATGCAAATGACCAAATGGTTGATTGGTAACATTACAGTTGTAGTAAGTACACACATTTAAAGGATATGGTAACAGTGCCGTGAGTATTAATTGAAATCATATAGGTGTGAAACAATGAGAAAGATAAAAACATCTTTTATATAGGTACTTATAACAGTAAGTACAGGTTTCTTAAAAGTGACAAAATACACTGCAATAATAAATGTTTACCATAATAAAACATTTATGCAAGTACATTACTTACATTAATAATGTACGTAGTAGGTTAAAAAAAAAGTGAGAGATCATTTTAATTCAGAAATTCGATGCAAGAGTTTATAGTGACCGATTGAAGTTTAAAGAAGATGTAGACTTTGGATAATTATTTCAAATAATCAATATACCTACATAATAGTATATTGAATATTTCAAATTGAAAAAGATATATTATGTTTTAAAATACTTATATAGTACAGCTGAAGTTTTAACACAAATTATTTATTTTTAAGATTGCTGTGTCCTGTGTCAGAGTCTATGTCGATACAAACAGAAACCAGCTGTAATGTAAGTAGGTACAACATGGATATGCAAAGGATGTTTTGGAATTTGAAGGCTCACCAAAATCATAGTCAAGTGTAAGTACACGACTTGTAATAAGTTCATTAGAGATTTTGAAGGCATTGGTTAGTATGATTATTAGAGGAATTTTATACAACTATGTTTTGAATAGACAACATTTTGTTTAGTTGTCTAGTTGGGTAGTTATAAGCCCTGCCTAAAATTTCAGGGATCTGGGGTTTGAATCCTGGTAATGTTATGTGTTTGAGTCTTCGATCAGATTTGAGTGGTACCTAACCTGAAGCATTGTGTGTGATTAAAACATATTTTTTTTACTAATTTATGTTATCTACGTAAACATAGTTCTGTGACTATAAGTATTATAGATGGAATCTGTGAAATTTATTATTACTATTGGCTAATTATAATCCTACTCCAGTGACCCAAAAATAAGAATATAAATGTGTCTTAGCTTCTGACACAGATTCATCACATCTCAATGTCTGAACATATAAAATCAAGGCCCACATTATAGGGTATTTGACTGCATTTGAAAATACCAATTTTTATTATATTTAGAAAACAGGACATTTTGACCTAAGTATAAAATACATGAAAAGATACATACCCATTTTATTATCTATCATTAACTCTTGGAAAGTTAGAATGAATTAGTTTCTGAAATTTCAGAAACAAGCAAAGTGAAACATTGGCATGTATTGTGATGCAGTTTTAACTTGAAAAGTGGGACGTTTTACCTCAGAATTTGATCAACTCTAAGTTATAACTAACTACAGTGTTTTAAGTCATACAACAGTGAAAATTGGCATAAAACATTTATATTTTCAATGTTAAACTAGGTATTGTTTGAATTTTGACTGTCAGGACTAGGGTTGCCAACCCTACTATATAATATAGTATCCTACTATATTGAGGGCTCGCCTACTATATTTAAAAAAAAAATATATATAATAGGCAAAACTAATATATTTTTTCAAGTCAAAAATTTAACAAATCAACAAAAGAATATATAATTACTTATATGCACATAAGTAATTGCATCATATTTTTTGTGATTAAACACTTGTCTTTATGCTTGTTGAATAAATTATGAAAATGTTAGTACCTACCTACTTACTTAATTGTGAAAAATGCAACTTCTTCAAAATCCTCCATACAAAACGGCAACCTACTATATTTATTTGGACATTTTCGCCATCTACTATATTTTTACACTAAAAATCTTGAAACTACTATATTTGATCCAAAAAAAAAAGTTGGCAACCCTAGTCAGGACAGAACTTAGAATGATACATTACTTACTGCACTAGCCATTAAATAGTTAATTTTATAAAACGTACTTTATAAATTACAGTTCCATTCTATAATGTTATTATGAATCTAATCTATGTACTTATGCGCAGTATGAATTTTTGACTGATCAATGTTTTGAAGTACAGACAATAAGAGAAATAAAAAAAATTTACAGTTTTTCTTCTTGTGTGTAAGAGCATAGTAGAATTTGATTCTACTATGGTAAGAGTGACCCGATAAAATACCTCTTAATGAAATGGAACATTAAGACATTGTTTTTAAGTTACAGAAAATTATTGAAAGAGAGATCGAGCCTGAAGCGTAGATGGGTACGACTGCGATGTGCGGCAACGAGATCTACGAGTACGATAGCAACGATCCCGAAGCGACAGCGTATACTATCAACTTGACCGAGACCGTAATCGAGGCATGAGGAACAGCCAGAAACGATGCGAAAGACTTACGCTTAGCGAACACAAAATAATTCTTTCTCAGAAAAGAAAGTGACTTAAAATTGAATCTACAGAGTTCTTTGATTGATTGCTTTGATTTTGTATTATATTACTGGATTCGTTCACCTTGTGATGTTCTGTAAAGATGACACGGTCGGATATCAAGTAACTGAAAATCCATAACTAACGATGAGGGGCCAACTGCAGCACAAAATGGTAACATGATCAATACCTAACTGGAAGGCGAAGGTGGCTCTAGTTGAAG
This sequence comes from Agriphila tristella, assembly GCA_928269145.1. Lineage (NCBI taxonomy): Eukaryota > Metazoa > Arthropoda > Insecta > Lepidoptera > Crambidae > Agriphila > Agriphila tristella. Next base: position 17,783,143 of record OV743436.1, on the reverse strand, counting down.
GGTGAAGTCTTCGATGCAGTCTAGGTAAAGTATGATAAGGGTGTTAGAGTCACAAGAGGGCAGGAGTCCAAGAGTGTCTCGAGCACCGCAGCCGTGGCGGTGTCGTGTGAAGGAAGTAGCACTTCACCACAAGCGGTGTCGTTGTGAAGAGAAGTAGCACGTCACTCCCGGTTATAGTTAAGTGAGCGATGGGTGTTAGAGTCACAAGAGGGCAGGAGTCCAGAGTGTCTCGAGCACCGCAGCCGTGGTGTGTCGTGTGAAGGAAGTAGCACTTCACCACAAGCGGTGTCGTTGTGAAGAGAAGTAGCACGTCACTCCCGGTTATAGTTAAGTGAGCGATGGGTGTTAGAGTCACAAGAGGGCAGGAGTCCAGAGTGTCTCGAGCACCGCAGCCGTGGTGTGTCGTGTGAAGGAAGTAGCACTTCACCACAAGCGGTGTAGTTGTGAAGAGAAGTAGCACGTCACTCCCGGTTATAGTTAAGTGAGCGATGGGTGTTAGAGTCACAAGAGGGCAGGAGTCCAGAGTGTCTCGAGCACCGCAGCCGTGGTGTGTCGTGTGAAGGAAGTAGCACTTCACCACAAGCGGTGTCGTTGTGAAGAGAAGTAGCACGTCACTCCCGGTTATAGTTAAGTGAGCGATGGGTGTTAGAGTCACAAGAGGGCAGGAGTCCAGAGTGTCTCGAGCACCGCAGCCGTGGCGGTGTCGTGTGAAGGAAGTAGCACTTCACCACCCGGCTAAGATTAAGTAAGAGAAGAAATCAACACTTCGATGTAAGCGCCTGTTTCACTTGTTCTGGTTTTGTTTGAATTAACTTGACGGACAATTCTGTTAAAAACTCTACTCCATTTTTAATGCCAAAGTCCTGGACTGTGAGACAGACACTAATAAAATAAGTAAGTAAATAAGTACCTGCTCGATTTGACTTGTTGCCTCATTAGTGATCGAACTGTGATGACCACCGTGACCGTAAGAGACTTATCCACCAATTTTCTTTACGAAGTGAGAGTAATTAAAAGTTTCAAATCCTAAGCGTGACAAACCCAGAGCGGAGTTAGAGGCAGGTCCTCACCCATATTACCTTCAAACTTAATTGTGAATACCTATCTCTGTAAGCTTTGGTGATTTTTGACGATTCAAAGGGTTTTACTTGTAAAAAGGACTGCTATCATAAATTGCAAAAGGGTATCAAATACCCTTAATTAAACATAATTAAAATTGAGTGGACTAGTCTGTTGTAGAATCTGTAATCAATCACACCTTATTTATAATAGTTTCTTACATGTGAAAACTTGATTACTGGCAAATGACTAACCATAGTTATATAAGCATTATAAGAATACTGATTAGCTGTAAGTTTTTCCAAGATTACAATAAAATAATAACTAGGAATTTTGAAAAATAAAAAGATTCTGTAGGTTACCTACATAAGCATATAAACATTATAAAATTACTTAACAAATATATAGTTGATATATCAATAATCAGAATTGAAATCAAAAGGATTTTGTGTACCTACTTAGTGTTTTCAACAAGTAATATGCCATTATGCTGTTTGAATGTTCTTTTTAACCGACTTAAAAAAGGAGGTTCTCAGTACGTCGGAATGTTTGTTTTAAAATGACACTAATAGGGAATTACACCATTTTTTGGAAACTGTTTTAAATTAATCGTGAGGTCGAAAGAAGCCAGCAGGATTTTTAATTTAATTTTATAAAACCATTAATGCCTTAATGTTTGTTTAGTATCGAAGTGACGTCACGTCACATCGTAATCCAATATGGCGAAGGGCGTTTTGAACATTTGATGAATAGATTTAAAAAAATAGACGATTTATAAAATTGAATTATAAAATTTATATTGCATTTTTATAAATAAATGTCGACGTTTCTCGTTTCCTATTTATGAAATCTATCTTAAATATGCATTTTTATATTTTATTTTACATGGTGTAAAATAGCCTATTGTATTGTAATTTTAGAGATGGGTATTTTACTCGATATATTAGCAAATTTAGTATAGATTTACTGTTTATTTTTTTATTTTTAAATGCTAAAACGAAGGGACTCGTTCTTGAAGGATGGCCGACTGTAACGAAACATAAATAATAGACTATAACTCTATAGCTGAATCATATGTCAAAGTGAGCTGTCACTGTCAAGTTGACAGTTGACAGCTAATGTAAAAGTGGCGCGTGTATCTTTTCAGGGCAACCTTACAGGAACGATCTCTTTTGATTGTTTAATTTAATATATAATTAAGTAAAGTTATCTCCAGGTAATGTGTTGAAATATTGTGAACCATAATAATGCGAAATACAACTCTTGTTATTACGTTGATTGAACTTTTGTTTTAATGTAAACATTATCTCTTCCGAGACACCAAGCCAATAGCTTGGTTACATAGGTAATCACACTTTTCAAAGGTAAATAAGATTTTGCCACTCATTTCTCTAAAACCAAATTTCGCTACATTTATTCGTTTATCGACGAAGAAAACAGTATGGAACATAGTTTATTAATTTCCTTTGCCAAAATATAGTCATATTTTATGTATGTAAGTCATATATAGTATTATGTAGGTAAAGGTACATTCGTTTTTCGGATCACCTGTTTATTGACATTGTTGTTCTTTGGCATTCTATTTCTATGTTCTCACCATACCTACTTCTTCAATTAGGAGAAACGAACACTAAAACGTTCGCATTACCACATCAACCAAAAAGGGCAAAATAATAAAGAAAAAATGTAAACACAAAATCTTGGTAAACAAATCAACGAGATTTATCTCGGCTTTTTCCCCTCACTCCCTCAGTCCATCTGTTTGTGGGAGCAGGACAAGACATTGCTTGGTATGCTACTTAAGTGACGTCATCCTACAGACACCCGAATGTAACCACACGACACGGCACGACACGGCCCCTGGTAAAAAACGGCTTTGGTCCGTGTGGTAGAGATCACTGCACTAAGCTAAACGACTTTAAGGCATGCAACACAGAAATGTATCAATGAGTTTATACTGTTTAAATTAAGTATGTTCTCATTTATAAGATTCCATCAAATCACACTTTTATGCTTAAATGCTTAAAAAATAGAGGGTACTTAAAATACTTAGATCGCTCTGGCTCTACAATTTTTTACCAAGTATTTAATTAGGTACTTATCCTCTATTGTTTATGTATTTAAGCATAAAAGTGTGATTTGATGGAATTTTATAAATGAGAAAATAATTTAAACAGTTTTACTAACTAAAAATAGCACATTTCGTAAAAAAACTGAACATTTGTATGCTGAAAAGGAGCCACTAAAAGTTTCAAAAAGTTTATGAACATAGTAAAAAGTTTTTAGAAACTCCGTAGGTACCTACTGAATGTCGGAAATGAGAGGGTATTTGCATACCAACCTACAAGAGACCAACATAGCTAGCTAGCATTTGACAAAACTCACCTTGTAAAGAGGTTCCGTGCGCGCGCAGGTAAATCACCGAAATCCCACAGGTGAACGTTATCCTCCGTTCAAAAATCCAAAATATTTGGTCGCAGCCCGTTGACAGCCGGCGCGGAACCGGTGAACACTCGTGCGTTTGTACTTAACCACGCACCAAAACACAATGTAACCACAACGTTGACTGTTTGTTTATAAAATTATGAGCTACTTATTAATAATTTGTATGGTCCGAACTGCGCATGCCCGTGCAACACGCGCCGAGTTCGAAATAGGTTATGTTTTTAAGTTGTAGGCACGTCAAGACTTCACTTTACGCACTTCTCACTACTTTCCGAGAAGAGTCCTATTAGAACAGAACTACGCGAACTTTTTCGTTCCGAGACACGGGACCACTGCAAACTTTATCAGTTATTCCCATGAGAATTCTTCACGTATTTATCACTTAAATACACACTATCTCACCTTTTGACCAACAGCCGGCTCTACCTGTGGTAATCGAAGGCCTCGTATGTATAATAAACACTTGAAAACTCCGGAACCGGTAATAATTTGATTCCGCACGTGATATTGACACTGTCAAAATAAAAACAGGTTGAACATAGCAACACTTGAACTCACTCACGGACGACACATTTCATGTTTAAACGTCCTGAGGTCCGAGCGGCAAATTAAACGAATAGAAAAGAAAATAAACGAAGAATACTAAGGTCGTCGACTGCGTAGCCGAGCGTCCGACACTCGCTGAGCGCTGTACTAACGCGAGACGAGAGGCCGCGCGACCCGCCCCGCCCCGCCACCCGCTCCCGCCCCCGCCCGCGCCCTGCGTGCGACCCGCGCCTATATAACCAACGTATGAGAAAAGTCGCGATGGAAGAATCAAGAGTGCATTCAACAGATTACACTTCCATAGGTAGTTTTATCAGCCCATAGATAAATAGTAGAGACAGCAGAGGTTAGGTGGTGGTGCCGATGTTTTTGTGTTGTTTTCCGGTGCTGAAGCCGGTGGGTGGAGGCAGGACGGCACGGCAGTCAATTAAGTCTGAGCGCCACGTGCGTTAATGCACCCTCCGTTTACAATACAACGATTTATTTATGATTTGATTAATGCTGACTGTTTGTTTTGGTTAGACTAACTTAGACAACGATTAGAATGGATGTTTTTTGACAATCATCATAAATAAAGTTGACTTTACATTTTTAGTTATGCTAGGTGTATAGGTAATATACTTACTTACCTATACATTATTATGACTAACTAGGTACCTACCTATAGTTAGTCTTATAAATGTACATACAATGAATTGCTTAGATAATATCGTTGCCAAAATCCCACAGTCTTTGAGGATAAGCACAATTTGTAAACGTCTCTAAAAATGTGACTATACCTTTTTCAAAATTATGGACTGGACCTCACCCTTTCGACGCATACATTGTCGAATAAATATTTAGAGATTGCTGATATGATAGTCGTGGAGGAAATGAAGAAGAAGTAAAACTGCTTACTCAAACGGAACGGGCGTGAAGATAATATGCATGCACAGGTACCTACTCACGCATGTGCAATCAACTATACACAAAATATCAATCCTAGATAATAATGAAAATATTTTTTGTAGTGTAAGCTCACGATAACAAACTCTACATTCTCGTAACAGTTTCATAATCTCTTAAAAACACTGACCACCTTTTGGCAAATATGAATAGACTCAAACTAGTAGGTATAGCATAGTGGTAATGACGTGAAAATATCTCTAGTAGGTAGGTAAGTAGGTAGGTACTTACTTGTATTTACGTGACATGTCGCATGACAGGTGCGTCGATTTGATATTATCACCGCATGATTGAACAGGGCTCTACCTACGTGTAGATCTTTGGAAGATTTGCTCTTATCGGCAATAAAGGAAAAACAAGGATTTTGGTTTTCATGACCAATAATTTTTGCACTACTAGTTATTTTTCGTTCTCAACCAGAAGGGTTTGGAACATCTTTTTGGACGAACAGCTAGCCCTGGAAAACCCTTCTTGTTAGTGTGCCATGCTATTATTATTAATAGATCCGGGCACCTGACAATATAAAATTGCTGCCACCTTTGATGCCACCTGGCACAACTTTTCTACCAGCCAAAATGCCTGGCAATGTTATATTCGATTTAGATACATGATTGGCTTGCTATTATACCACACCAAATCCAGAGCTCTGTAAATTGTATACCTTCAATCGGTTTTTCCACCCCCACCACTGAAAAGCTGTCAAGTGCCCGGATCAATTCTATTCCGAGGGCGGCATGAGTGTCACTCACCTAGGCAAGCATGCACTTAGAGGATGACCGGCAGCTAGAAGTGTCGTCGGCTGTTTTGAAAACTAAATCGACTGACTACCAGATGGGAGGCCAGTCGTAGAGAGTTGGGGATGACCTGAAGGGTCGTTTGCAGCCTTCTGGGCCTCCAACAGGTGGTCCAAGTCCGCCGAGAGTTGGTTAGGGGGATCCATTAGGACAGATTTAGGTTTACGGAATAACTGGGAGGAGGAGGAAGCTTGGGGGTCACACCCCGCCACGCAGTGATCCTCAGCTGATTCAAAAAATTGCTCAGAGATCTTAAGGAAGAATTGTTGGAGTGCCGAAAGTTCGAGGTCCCTATGCAAGTCCGCATAGCGCACGTTACCGCGCGTAGTATAGGGCGTCATCGTCAGCCGCTTTGCGGCAGAAGAGATTTTGCACTACTTGTAACAATTGAAAAAAAATGCAAAACTGCGTCTTAGATTTGGTACATTTGCACAATCTATAGGTAGTAATCAAATACCTATTAAATTACCGAAAGATTATTTCATAAACGGATATCAACTGTATCCTAATAACGAGACATCAATACGATCTAAGATCAGCAATACCTACTTATACCCTCCTACCTAATGTAGCTAGAAGTTCCTATGAAAGCAGATATTTCTATATGCGTCACACAGGATGTTGGCAATAAATACTGCCCGATTGTATTCTAGCTATGTCACCGAAGTAGAGACAAAAATCACGTTCCCTTTAATGAGAGAGTCGAACTATCTAATCTACTATGTTATTTGATTATGTTTATGGAATATCTGAACACAATAACTCTACATTGTAGTTTTGTTGAAACAAGAAAGAAAACAAATGACCGCATTAAATTGAACAGTCGAATAAAGCAATTTTCCGGTAATATTCGATAATTATAACTGTCAGGAAAAGTTTAACTCACGCAATGTTACCGCAATTCTTTTAGAAATATTTGTTTTGTGTCAGTCAACCCCCTCCTACGCAACTTGGAAAAACATCCCGCTGTGCTGCATTGTTAAAATATTGTTTTCACTTCTCCAGCACGAAAAGGGCGCGTTTGGCGCGTAATAACTCCCAGCAAAATCGATTTTTGCTACGAGCGTGAGGCAAAATGCTTTTTTAATTTCTAACACCACCTTTTGGAATAATTAAGAAAAAAGAAATAGACATCATGACAAGAAGGATGACACTTGTAAAATTTATTGGTGCGAAAACACTGGAAACAATTTATTGGTATCACCACGCAGTGAGGGCATAATCATTCCTTTTTTCCGCAGCTTGCTGTGTCTGAGTTTCTAAGTGTTTCTGTCACCTAAGTAATATTTATTATGCATACACACAATGAATTTTGAAAAGTTAATGTAACTTGTGTTTGTACCGTACTTTTAAGATACTCATTAGGCCGTGAGCCCACGACAGTATTGCCTACGTCATATGACATCACGATGAAATGCATGGCACACGGTCTGAAAAGTTTTGCTGAGCGAGGATCAGAAGATTATCGCAAATAAAATTGGCCGGAAGCTTGAGAAAATCTTCCACTTCCGGTCAAAATTTTAAGATTATATTTACGTCATGTGACATCAGTAAGAGACTCGTGTCATCATTTTGAAAAAACAAATATATGTAGCTTACTTCCGCAAACAATATATGCAAGATGCACTGCCCGCCCGCCCGCAATAATATGCACATGCACACCACAAAATATCAGTGCACAATACCTGCATTTAGCAAGACAGCAACACACCTTGCACCTTCACCAATTAGGCTACTCTACACGTGTTTCGCCCCAACCCGGGGCATCCTCAGGAGTTAGATCGTGCGTACACCAACACCGAATGAGCAACATCGCCCTCCGACACCGTATTTATTCTCTTCCTCCCCACTCCGCACCGAGTGACTGACAGCGTTTGAAGAATGTTGCCAGTTTCAAATAAAAAGGAAAAAGAGGAAGGAAAAATTATTTTAATTTAAATTGTGTACAAATAAATTGATATACATTAAATAATGTGTTTTATTAATAAGATATTTAATCTTAAGTATTATTATTATTTAAGAAAATACGCAGCAATGGCGAGGAAGAGACGTCAAGTTGATTGTTAAGAATGGCTCCATCAACATTGTGTTTGATAATTTCTAGGTTTTCCAACACGTTCAGTCGTAGACCTTTATTACAAGTATGTAAAACCTCATAGGAATGGCCATCAGATAGTTGATGTCCGGTATTTAATAAATGTTTCGCGAAATGTGATCGTTCCGGGTGGCCATTCCTAAAATTTTATAATCAGACGTAAATATAATCTTAAAATTTTGACCGGAAGTGGAAGATTTTCTCAAGCTTCCGGCCAATTTTATTTGCGATAATCTTCCGATCCTCGCTCAGCACAACTTTTCAGACCGTGTGCCATGCATTTCATCATGATGTCATATGACGTAGGCAATACTGTCGTGGGCTCACGGACTACATGTAAACTTTATAATAATCATAGATATAGTATATTAAAAAGGGGTAGATGCGCCACCGAGCGACCGGGTGTAAGGGATAGATATATTATGACGTCAAAATATGGGGCTGCCATGATCGCAAAAAAAATACCCTAAAATGTAGTTGGAATCGTTACAGTACTTGAATTCCGTAGTGAGTGAAAGTCAACATTTTGACTCGCTAATTAAACAAAGTATTGCAAGCGAAATCGCGAAAATAAGTGGTCCCGACCAACCACTTTTTTTGTCCAGACCGACCCTAAGTTATGCCCAGGCTTAACAGCTATATAACAGAAAAAGTTTCATTCGAATCCATTCAGTATTTTCGGAGATTAGCGTGTTCAAACAGACAATCAAATTTTTTTTTAAATATAATATGTAACTAGCTGATGCCCGCGACTTCGTAGGCGTGGACTTTGACTTGCGCATGCATATGAACTTATGTAGTTACATAAGAAAATACTTGTAGCAGTGTTATAATGTTAAAAGTTACAAAATCAACAAAAAATGTTCATCAGGCTGAACAATTTTTGCTAAGGTGTACATACATACATACATACATACACTCACGCCTGTTTCCTATGGGGGTAGGCAGAGACTATGGATCGCCACCTGCTACGATCCTTGCACACTTCTTTCGCTTCATTCATATCCATCAATGTCATTTTTATATTTTGTATAGTTTAGCTGGACCATTATGGTTCTGCATCAGGTGTTCCCAGATCATGGATTTCTATACCTCAACAAAAAATACTCATCTGGCTGAACAACTTTTGCTAAGGTGTCATTTTTATATTTTGTATAGTTTAGCTGGACCATTATGGCTCTGCATCAGGTATTCCAGATCTCCGATTTTTATACCTCAACAAAAAATGCTCATTAGGTTGAACAACTTTTGCTAAGGTGTCATTTTTATATTCCGTATAGGTTAGTTGGGCCATCATGGTTCTGCATCAGGTGTTCCATTTTCCAAAATCAATTATACCCTAAGTTATGCCCAGGCTTAACAGCTATAATATAACAAAAAAAATTCATCCGAATCCGTTCAGTATTTCCGGAGATTAGCGTGTTCAAACAGACAAACAAACAGACAAACAGACACACCTTTTTTTTCAAATTCCTACTCTACTAATGTATCCATCGCCCAAATATTTTTTTTTGAAATATATGTAATGTACAGACACACTTTTTTACTGTTTTATTATAAGTAAAAATGTACAGACACACTTTTTTTACTGTTTTATTATATGTAAGGATAAGGATGTACAGACACACTTTTTCTACAAATCAATTCGTGTGTACTTATGCCAATTCTTTTTTCCAGTTGCTTCTATCCATTTCTCACGAATTTTATCTTCCGTCGGAAATCTGGAAAAATCAAATCGCTTGAAATTCCCTGAAATATGGGGTAATTTTTGGGGAAAAATTTCTATATGGGTAGGCATCCGGAAATCGATTTATAAACCTACTGATTTTAGTGGACTTCAATGCTAAGCTGGCTTCTATTACGTAGATTAATACGCAATTTTCCTGGTTTGCATGTCAAATGTTTCGGAGGTTATTTTTAGAAATAATTTTTAGAGTTTTCCTATTTATCAGGTTTTTCATGATATAACTAATGATTTAGCTCAGAAACTTGGTTCCTGTGAGGTTTGAGAAAGAAATACGTGATCAATATATAGAAAACAGTGTACTTACGCATGAAATGTAACACCCGCTTCTTTTCTTTATTTGTTGCTTTTGCAGCCAAATATTGAACACCCCACCATTTTGTTGGCTAGACACAAACACTACACATTCGATTTATAATAAATTTTATGTATAAATTAGGTAGTAATCCACAAAACCTTTAATTTCTTTGGCACTTTTGATATAACCTCACTTGTTTGTTTTGCCTAGTTGAACTGTGCCTATAACCCGACCATGAAAAAAAGTCCGGTCGGTGATAGAGATAAAACATGAAACTCTTCTTTATTTCCTCCTATAGGAATCTCAATAAGACGATCTCGCTCTATCAAAGCATGTCAGACCCTTGATAATAATAAATAAATAAAAAAAAAACAAAAGCTTCTTGTGCGAAAAGAATAGACAGTAGCTTTTTATTTTGTCGGACATGGATTGAAAAGTAAAAGTAAAAAAATAAAATACACGGATATAACACGGAGTTTTAAACGAAAGGAGTTTTTGTTGAAAAAGAAGGTTGATAAATCGAAATAAAGAGTATGGACGAACTGAGGTCGCATTTATGAAATAAATATAAAATTAGAATATGAAACATATTTTGTAGTGTTTCAGCCCTTGATCAGAAAGCCTGACTTGCAAAACGTCTTTAAAGCAAAACGACTCAAGTTTCTAATGCTGCGTTTAGCTTTTTACCAGGAAAATCACGTATTTATAACTCTTTTCTCGCTGGTAGGTAGAGCTAGGTCTCAGATCAAATAAAAAAGAAAGATGGAGCGTTGCGAACAATGAAGTGAGGCCGGTTTTTGATGGTACATGTGTGCGTACAAGGGGGCGGGCGGGGGCCGGGCGGCAGGGTTTTATATGGAAAGCCATGGCGTAGTTTAGTTACACGTGTGTGCGTGAACTGTATATGGACACAGCCAAGGCGTAGTTTTACAGGCCTCACCGCTTCGTTCGGAAGACTCCGTCTTACTTTTTTTATTTGGTCTGAGGAGCTAGGTGAAAAGTTGTATGTTTAACACGAGACCAAAATTTTGTTCTACTTCGTGCCTTTAAATCGCTCACTGTGCTCAGTAGTATATATTAGAATCACTCGCGCCCAAATTGACTTTGTATAACAAATAACTATTACATTACGGTGATAACTGTATTAGATTTATAAAAATAATTTAAAATGTCTAGTCTACCAATAACATTAGAAAAGATAAACTCTATTAGGTAATGGGATATGGTCTATATCTATGATGGGATACTATTGTACTTTCTTTTGGTAATTTTGAAAGTGGTCACACACACGCTGTTTGTTTTTCATAAGTATGTAAGTAGAAACCCAAGAAACTTATGATAGCAACCAACCTGCAAAAAGCTTTCTAATATAAACACTTACCTCATATGTGGTTACGTCACAGAAAACGTGAGCTGGCAAAATTCTTTCGAATAACCCACTCCCTATTTTTTTACCCATTAACCCTAAAGTATCTTCCACTCAATAGAGTTTCTACAGCGCAAAAAAATCCAAAATTGCCCGTTGAATTGCCAGCGTGCATATAAAAAGTAGGTTACGTCCCGAAAACACGGTAATTGAAAAACGAAGTTAATTAGAGAACCGCCACTAAAACACGTTAACGACTGTCTGTCTGTGGTGAACGCTGCCATATCCTATTAATTTTGTTATATTGACCGCTTTTGCATTTTAATGGGTAAATGGTTGTCGCCACGCGTATGTAATGGAATCGTCGGTGAAACGACCATAAATAACGTTAGTACTGACGATAGAATTGTTTTTTTGTGTGTCAATAGAGATTTCAAAACAAAAAAAAACATAATACATAAGGGACAGATAATATATAGTACCTCCTTCAACCGGGTTTCAACCTCATTAACAATAGGAACTATAAGAAATCTTTTATTTACTAACCATAACAAATGAAGACATATACTAAATCCTTGTCCTCTCGATACAAACGAACCTCATAAAACGAATCGGAGTTTTTTCAGCACTAAAAATACTTTTAATAAATCAACCCGAGTCGAGTTCGCTATTAGACACCCGGATCGAATGTAATGACACCGGGAGACCAAATTGGCACTTTTCTAAGTAATAAAATGTCATCTGAAATCGTATTTATTATTTATGGCTCAGCAGCGTTGAAAACGAGGTCACTCATATTTTTAACAGTATTCAAAGTACTTTTAAATACGGCAAAACACTTCAAAGCTTTTGTAATTTGTAATCGCAAAATTATAGAACCTTATTTCATTGCGATAGGTAAGTGATAGTATTTTTTTTGCACGCCATTTTTAAAACGATTGTTAAGCTATTTACTCCGTCGTCACCGTCCGGTTTATTGGTGCTCAAACTTACACGGCAGTTTTCAACAAATGACTTTTTATATAGCTTACGATAGAAATCTCATGTGTTTCCCTATTCTTCGTTTACAGTCACTAAACTTTATATAGCCTTTTCCATACGTTAAGAGAATCAAATTAGCCACTTGCTTCATTCGATTGAAGTCAATGAATCGAAAGGGGTAATCTATCCAGCCCCCCTAGCCAAAGTAACATTTGCAAATTTTCGCTATCACTTCGCTTCCAAACATGTATGGATTTGACGTTTTAAAATTCGATAGTTAACGAAACCTTATGTTAATCCCATACATGTTTCGAAGCGAAGCGATAGCGAAAATTTGCAAATGTTACTTTGGCTAGGGGGGCTGATATTTAACAGTAGACGGTGGCGAAAGTGACCGTCCCCTGTAATCCCCGTAGTGATCTTAAGAGCTAACTTTTGGAAGTTAAACTGAACAACTGACATACCTTAGTCCTCTGCACTCAGTATATAGTACTAAACGCTTACAATTTTCGTTCAGTAATAACTATCCGCCGTCATTCCTTTGTCGAAGCAAGGAGCTTACATTTTCAAAGTATCCACGGTTGAAGAAGTTACAGACAGCTTAGACAGTTTAATGCCTGTATCATTATCTAAATGTACCTATGGAAAAGCTGTCTTTAATCTTGGACGCCATTCGGCATTTAACTCCTAACATGTAATAATAAAGAATCAATATTAGTTTTGCCAATGGTCAGTCCACAGAAGCCAGTTTACATTTATAAAATATCTTAAATCGTTGTTCCTATTACAGCACTATATATTGAAATGGAGCTCCAAACTCGTTCAATTTAGTAAATCGAACGAATACCATGCCTTACACAGAGCCGGGAAGGGATTCAATTGGACCAATGGCTACCAAGCCATATATAGTTATTTGTTGAAAAAATGCAGACAGAATGAATAGAATGAGTAAATTTTACGCTGTGTAAACGAGGATGGAGGTTGAATTTGAGAGGAAGTTGAAGATTTCTATGAGCCTTATGTTATGATCTAAGTATATAACTATGTCTATAAGAAACAATTCATAAGTGGTATTAATGTCGTTCATTCCGAGAAATATAGACGGCACGTCAATTTCATCAAAGACAACACCTAATCGTGAGAACAACGGAGATTTATATCACAGGAGTCTTATTGTTTGTACAAACAAGTGATCAGTGCATATCTTTGGTCACATCACAGCCTCTCTCAGATAGATTCGATGATTGAAACATTGAATTATGTGTGTTCTTACCTTTATGTTTGTTTGATTGTTTGATGTAGGTAGTAAGTTTAAAAACTTTTAAAGTCTGTTGAAAATAAAGTGCACATTTAATTAAACTCTTCTTTTCTTCTCCTTTTTCGACGAAAAAGGATTACTATCGTAAAAGCACAGGTGGTCTTAAAAGTCACATGACAACTAACTGATGAACTCGATGGAAAAGCTCCACTGTGCATCAATCAAATACTTAGTAAAAGGTAATGAACACGATAAAATCCAAAATCTTTTATATATAACTATTAACGTGCATATCGAGAGCAACACGTTAGTAGTAGTTAAAGGTTGGTAAGGAGGTTTTTTAAAGCCGTGACGATTAATTTTAAACCGTCAACTCGTTTTAAAAAACCTTAACGACCGTGTACCATGCGATGTTTTTCCATACATTTGCGAAAAAACATTATAGGTACCTAATGAAATGGAAATAGAAATTAAAAAAAAACCGTAAACAAAAAAATCTGCTGTATAAAAAACGTACGGTGCCGGTGTTCAATTTTCCGCACGCTCAACGAAAGCTCACATTTTTGAACAACTGTATTGAGAATAATTTTAACCTTTTATGATTTCCCCATTAATTAAGTAGACTTATTAGTAGACTAAAATTATCTGTATTGTTTTTTAGTTAATTTCATAGTTTTTTCTCACTTAATGCTCTGAAATGTTATCATTTCATTTAAAAAAAAAGTACATTTCTACTAAGAAAATTTTATTACTCGCATTTCTCGAGAAAAGCGCTACACAAGCCTTATACATTGCCTCGAATCAAACCATCCCTTGACAATGAAAAATGCTTAACTTTCCGTGCTCAGCCTTAATGTACTATTAAATACATGTAAAAGAGTTCTTTGTTACTACCCCCGGCAACATTGGCACTGAGTGACACTGACAAAAACTAGTATGATGAAAGTTTCTAAATTAAAACATGGTTCTGCTCATATTAAAAACCCTTTGCACTCGTTAAACGTACCTTGTTTTACTTTGCTGGCTGTGTTTATTCAACACAGGACAAATAGACAGCACATAAATTTTTCATCATAAAATTTTAATGAGGAATACTTTTCATATTTGTTTGTAGTTTGTTTTATTTTTTCGTAATTTTAGGAGTTCTCTAATGATTAATCTTTTCTTTGCAATTAGACGAACACACAGCTATGCACAATTACTTTGTTAAACAGCATGAGTATTAAGTTAAGACATTAAGTTTTTTTTTACTGAATTCAGGCGAATGATAAAAGCAAGCATTGATTTCACGCTTCAGAATCAGAAGTTGTTTGGTTGTTACTTAGTACTTTTTAATGTTTTACGGTAGGTGCCTGCCTCTGCCTACAAGGCGCTCTATGTAAATATAAGAAGTTTCAAAAACGAATCTTACTCGAAGATTTTAGTCTGTAACAAGAACGAGTCGCAACAAAGATCTTTTCCCTGTAAAAGGTAGCTGCGGACCTGACAACGGAAATTGTCAGGTAAACGCATTGTTGATAACCGCCGATTTACCATCACGAGTCGCCAATAGAATTCACAAAGCCGACAGTAAACTTGCAGTGGGAGGGGGGGGAGATTAAAAATCGAGCGAGTCGCAGACACTCACAGTCACAATACAATGAAAAAATATTTTTTTCGCAGGCTCCTTTCAGCAGTCGCTTTGTTTGTAAAACGAAGTTCCCCGTTTCTCTCTATACGGCTCATCGCGATTTTCTCTTAGGGGAAAAATATTGCGTAATGAATACCGAGCGCTGACGTATCCGTAACGGAGTCCTCGCGTCCTAGGAGTGCAGCGCGTAGATATTTAAATTTTTATTTGCTTAATGATGGAAATGGTCATAATATTTTTTTCAACTCTCCAGCACGAAAAGGGTGCTTTTGGCGTGTAAAAACTCGCAGCAAAATCGATTTTTGCTGCGAGCGTGAGACAAAGTACTTTTTTAATTTCTAACACCAACTTTTAAATGAATAAAGAAAAAACAAATAAAGTGACAAGGAAGACACTTGTAAAATTGATATGTGAGAAAAGGATAGATAGAGTGCTTTATGGTGTCATACACGGATTAAAAAGTAAAAAAATAAAATGCACGGATATACCAAGGAGTTTTAAATAAGGATTGTTAAAAAATAAGGTTGATAATTCGAATTAAAGAGTATGGAGGTAATGAGGTCACATGTATGAAACAAGTATGAAATAAGAAAAATTAATGAAATTTATTAACAAATTATATGTTTTATGATTATAAATAAATAAATAAGATGGAATATTAATGAATAAGAGAAAAACACAACGTTATGTAATCAAAACGACGGGAATCTACTTAACAGACTCTTGAATAAAATTTTTCAGCATTTTCAGTTTGATTTAATTATTTTTGTGATAAATTACAAAAATGAATGCCTCCAACGATGAAGATAGTTTCCTAACTCCAAAAGAGTTAAGTGAACAAGTTTCTAATGCTGAATTAAGCTTTTTACCAGGAAAGTCACGTGAAAATTTTCTCGCTGGTCGAGGTGAAAAGTTGTATGTTTTACACGAGACCAAAATGTTGTTCTGCCTCGTGCCTTTAAATCACTCACTGTGCTCAGTAGTCTATATTAGAATCACTCGCTACGCTCGTGATTCAATTCTAGACTACTTCGCTAATTCGTGATTTAAAGTCGCCACTCGCAGCACAATTTGATTTTGGTCACTTGTATAACAAATAACTATTTCTTATTAATTTTCATGTTACTTTTACCTACTTCAGGAGCTATAGAGCTTTTTGTAAATTCCAGTTAGTTGATTTTGTTTCTCTTTTTTCGGGTTCCGTACCCAAGAGTAAAAACGGAACCCTATTACTAAGACTCCGCTGTCCATCCGTCTGTCTGTCTGTCTGTCACCAGACTGAATTTCATGAACCGTGATAGCTAGACAGTTGAAATTTTCACAGATGATGTATTTCTGTTGCCGCTATCACAACAATACTAAAAACAGAATAAAATAAATATTTGAGTGGGGCTTTCATACAACAAACGTGATTTTTTTGCCGGTTTTTGGATACGGAACCCTTAGTGCGTGAGTCCGACTGGCACTTGCCCGGTTTTTTCTATATCGTATAAAGATTACAGAATTTATAATCTGCAGAGCTTTCACAGAGTATTAACCATTATCTTCTTCTTCTCGTTCCATAGTATTATTACAGAGTATTACCAAATCAATGATCCGATTTTCTTCTCTGCAACTTTAGTTTCATCCCAGAATTCATTGTTCTGTATTCTGGGTTTCATCTTATTTTATGGTTTCGTAAACGTGAATGGGTGGAACATATGCGTCGTAATGACAGTTAATTAAATATGTTTCAGTGTTCCAGCCTGCTCATTAAAATGAATGGATTTACAAAATAAAATATTCAAAATTTGCATTATTTTTATACAAATAAAAATGATGCATTACGTTACGACGCATTGTTCCACTCAAATGAGTTATAAAATTATAACGAGGTCAATATGGGATATACAACATGTAAAACAATAACCCCTAATACCGAATATGGTAGATAGGGACCATGAAACTGAACAACTTTTTCTATGAGACCAGTTCTGAAATCGCGAAAAAAATTGCTGTTTCATTCGTTTTGATATTTTTGTTGTCTATCAATTTTTGTATGAAAAGGCAGATTTTTTTTCGCGATTTCAGACTCGGTCGTAAATAATTGTCCAGTTTGATGGTCCCTATTCACCATATTCGGCATTAGGGGTTATTTAATTGTAACACGTTGTATAGTCTACTAACGTACAAATCGTCATGGCTTTTGTATATTTGTATCACGTCACCCAAATAATATTAACTCAATGTTTAGGATTGTTGAAGTTTCCGTATAGGGTCCATGTTTATGCGCTATGCAAACTTGTTACACTTGGTAACTAATTGGAGGGTAGCAATTAATATTATCAGTCGGCACCTCGTCCAACGGGTTGATATTTAATGCAATAATAGTACATTATGATATAAGTGCGGTAATTAAGATGAATAAATAATGAAAAATATTAGAAAAAATCGGCTCACCCGTAGCAACTTAGACGGGATTCGAACCCGCACCCTTAGGATTCCGGCCCAATGCACTACCAATTATGCTACCAAGCCGCTGAGGGATGTGGCGAAATTTTCCAATACTTTCCACGCTTCCGCTGAAGATCAGCGCCATCTCACCAATCTGAAGAGAACTACTTCGACATTTGGTTGTAGAACCTTTGCAGGTGCCAGACAATCAATTAAGGTGAAACAGTACAATTTTAAACTTTTAGATTTAAGATGAATAAATAATGAAAAATATTAGAAAAAATCGGCTCACCCGTAGCAACTTAGACGGGATTTATTCATCTTAATATAAAAATAGCATTGTGAATGCAAAAATCTAAAAGTTTAAAATAAGTGCGGTAAGTTGAAAATTACAGCTGAGGCGATATTGCTAGCCCGAGCCGTAGGCGAGGGCTACAAGAAAGCAGAGGCTGTAATTATCAAAGCGCACAGTCATACGACGTTTTATAACATATTTGCGAGGAAATTAAAAAAACTCGGACTTTGCATTTTTGCTTGTTTTCCATAATGATGAAATTTTGATACACTTGTAAGTATCTATCGCTCGATTTTTCTGCCTTTCACTTCGATTGTGAGGAAATCAAACAACAATAAAGTAAAAAAACAAAAATTGAAAAGAAAAATTTTTTTTTAATTTTAGTGACAAATTTAAAAAAAAATTTTTTTTTTAATTTAGTGACAAATTATATTATTTTGGAATGTGCACATCAAGGCCTTTCATTTGATACCGATATTCAATATTCGAAAAAAAAATATTTTTTCTTAAATTTTAGTGACACATTATATTATTTTGGAATGTGCTCATCAAGGCCTTTCATTTGATACCCATATTCAAAAATCGAAAAAAAAATTTTTTTTTCTTAAATTTTAGTGTCAAATTATATAATTTTGGAATGTGCTCATCAAGGCCTTTCATTTGATACCCATATTCAAAAATCGAAAAAAAAAAATTCTTAGGTACATTTTAGTCACAAATTATATAATTTTGGAATGTGGTCATCAAGGCCTTTCCTTTGATAACCATATTCAAAAATTGAAAAAAAAAAATTTTATTGAAAAAATAAATTATATATATAAAGTAAATTTTATTCACAAAATATTGACCAAAAGGTCAATCGCACATGACGCATTAGAAAAGATTCTGATATAAAAACTCTTTGCTAAGATTTAAAAAAGTACCGTTCGTTTTAGACGAAGCATCTTGATAAACCGTGCGTTTTACTTTACATTACCGCACAAGTTCGTAATGAGATACAATACGATATTGAAATTGGCGTAATAAGAGACCCTTTACGAGCAAATATGTTATAAACAGTGTTAAATGCAGATTGCTTAAGGAGATCCTCTATGTTTCTAGTTAGACTGTGAATTTTTTTATAGTTACCTACTTTGATAAATTCCAAGTATGAAAACTTAAACTTTAGGTCAAATTTGACTTTCATTAAAGTTATCAATCATAAATCAATAGTTTGAGCTTGACTGTACGTTACACAATTTTAACTATCAGGGTGAGGACATTATTGTTGAATTATGAAAATATTTTATTCAAACTAATAAGTTTCGTTGTCATAACTCCAAAGTTTTCAAAACTCAAGGTTTTTTAGGGTTCCGTACCCAAAGGGTAAAAACGGGACCCTATTACTAAGCCTCCGCTGTCCGTCTGTCTGTCTGTCTGTCACCAGGCTGTATCTCATGAACCGTGATAGCTAGATAGTTGAAATTTTCACAGATGATGTATTTCTGTTGCCGCTATAACAACAAATACTAAAAACAGAATAAAGTAAATATTTAAGGGGGGCTCCCATACAAGAAACGTGATTTGTTTGTTGTTTTTTGGTACGGAACCCATCGTGCGCGAGTCCGACTCGCACTTGGCCGGTTTTTTATTTTTGAAGTGACTAACTAAATACGTCGCCACCTGTTGAAAGCCTTTATCTAAATTAAAACGTTTTAAGATATAAGGTCAGTGGGAGACCTCTCGAGTGAAGGCTCTCTGAATAAAACATAAAACCGTTACTGCGCACGGCTATCCGTCTTATACCTACGAATCTACGATGTAACATGGACGACCTCCGTGGTCGAGTGGTTCGCACGCCGGTTTTCAAGGCGTCACCATCTCATGAGGTCCCGGGTTCGATCCCCGGCTGGGTCAATGTTGAAAATGAACTTTTCAATATTGTCTCAGGTCTGGGTGTGTGTCATACCACCGTTGTTTCTGATTTCCATAACACAAGTGCTATAGCTACTTACTTTGGGATTGGAGCAATGTATGTGAAGTTGTCAAATATATTAATATATATATTATTATATATTATATATTAATATATATATATATTAATATATACATTTAAGTGATAGAAACAACGTTTAAAACAACGAATAGTTGCTTAAGCACTTCCCTTTCGTTGGACTATTTCTTAGAAACCTAATCTTTATAAAATAATATGTCCTATAGTTAGCTAAATGTTACATAGCGCACGACTATGGCTCGTATCTCGTTAAAATCAAACTCAAAATTGCTTGAGTACAATTAGAAAGGAATGGCGCTATATGCGATAAATAGCACCATCCCTTTCTAACTGTACTCAAGCAGAGATTTAAGTTTCTTAAGAAGGCAAAAAGAAACATTTCACTATTTTATGTCGTTAAAGAAAAGATTAAAAAGCTAGGGACCCAATATAGAACCTTGTGGGACACCTGAAGTAGCATAGTATTGTTCTGAGTGGAAACCTCTCACAACAACCGCTGTGAACGTTTTTGAAGATAGCTTCTTCAATCCCAAACCTTTTTTCTAAGCTTTTGAAATGATGATGATGAGCTTCGAAAGGAACTTTCGGATGTTATTTTAATCAGAACTTAAAATTATTTTTAACGTTATTGAAGTTTCTGTAGAAAACATTTTATTACCGAACATAATATGTTAGTAAATTTCTATACTATTAGATAATGTTTTAGCTTTATAATGTTATCATTATCAAGTATTTTATAACTATACACCATAAAGTCAGTAACGTCAGGCTGTTAAACAAATAGCAATATCTATGGCTTTCTCAACAGGTTAGCCATAAACCAAATGACACTCGCCAAGTACTTATATCACGGAAAACTCTTGAAAATTCAGTATAACATCAAGACGAGGCCAGTTCACGATCTGATGAAAATATTGATTTTTGAGCTTCCAATATGAAGAACTGATTTAGAATTCTACTTCACAAAAATTACTGTAGATTGAAAAAGAAACAAATAACACAATAACCGAACAATAATCACAATATCCTAACTAAAGAGATAGTGAAAGAGTAGATTTCGTGAACTGCCTTGCCTTTAGCTCACATGGGTATTTATTGTATAAGAGGTCAAGCATTGACAATACTCTTTTATAGTGTCTCTCTGGATAGATAGTGATAGATAGAGTATGTAAGTAAATCAGTTCTCATAATTTACGTTATATTTGTATGGAGATTATAATTATCTATTTGACACTGCTTACTTTTTCGATAAAAATTGCGCGCATTTTCCGTTGAAAAAGTTTCGCGACAAACTTAGGATGTACAAGCTAGAAGAACGGGTAAATACCTACTTATTCGATTCGGCAGTCGTCAGTCGTTTAGTTTTGCTAAAAATATATCAAATTAACCTTTTTTGTTACAAAAAAGTATATGTACATGACATGTTTACGTAACTAGCACTTATGAAGATTAAAGTTAGGAATGTAAAAAGGAAGGTCGTGAAAAAAGGATAAACACATGTTCTTGAGTCCCCGAAGTGCCACTTTATGGTTTGCAATAATGTCTCGAGTAGCTACCATCTGGCATCATGCATTATTGTTTTTAAGGGAGTAGGTATATTACTTATTACTGTCTATAGATAACAATTTTTGATTAGAGGAACAATGTATACCACATTGGATTTGTAGTTGTACACAGGAGATCAAATATCTACATATGGGACTATTACAAAAAAGAATCACGATAGTCGGATGCAATTTTCTTGATATTAAACCTTATTCGTGAGTCAATAGTGCTACGGAGTGAGATAAACATCGTACGCATATCGTGTTGCTTTTTTGCAATAGGCCCTCTGATTTGTGATTGCTTCCGAATTCTTTTCAAGCTTTCGTAGATTTCGTGCATTAAAGGTTTTTTTTTAATGCCAGCTTGAACGGAAAGCATCATGTTTATTGTGTTAGTCATCAACACAGGCCCGTAGACAGAGGGAGGGATGGGTGGCCTATCCCCTCCCGGTTATCTTCGAACATAGACCAAAAACATTGTTTAAACAAGGTGTTTGGAAATAAATAGCCTTATAAAGCCATCTATGGTTAGTAGGGTGGGGACCATCAAATTGAACAACTTTTACCATGGGACCAACTCTGAAATCGCGAAAAATAATCAGGTGTTTCATACAAAAAATAATAACGAAAATACCAAAATATATGAAACTGCTGATTTTTTTTCCAGATTTCAGAGTTGGTCCCAATTTGTTGTTTGATGGTCCCTGTCTACCATATTCGGCTTTATAAGGCTATTTCCAAACACCCTGATTAAAAGTAATCTCGAAAACTACTGAACCGACCAACTAGATACTATGTCAGCTTACAAATTTAAAAAGCTACAGGCCTGCATCAACATCTATCAAATCGCACATGACAGTGTGACAGTGGTGGGCTGTGGCCTGTTCGGAATTAACAAAAGGACCGTACACTTGATAATCTCCTCCTTTTTTGAAGTTGGTTAAAACAGGATACTTACGCTTTATTTTCTTACTTAAAAAAGAAAAAGCAAAAACCTTAAATACACCATTAGTATTTTAAACGTAAACAAATATTTAGGAGCTTTAAAAAATTTGTTACACAGAAAAATCTTCACAAACGATAAAAATAGATGAAGGTTGAAGTATAAATCTTTATATTTACCTCAGTCGACGAAAACCGTACAATTACTTTTTTATGTTCTTTACCTAAGTATTGATTGATATTTATAGGACGTAGGAAAGGTAATTCGCTCGGGACAAGGTAATTTACGGTGCCGAACCAAACCGACAATAGGTAGTTATTTACGATTAAATAAAATACAATGGCTTAAAACTGTATAACATATAGTTACTATATAAGTACATCGATATTTTATTAATTTAAAAATCTATTTTATTTGTCTCTACCACAGAATATACATAATAGTACTAACGTTCTCTACACCGATTTCATTTTGAGCATATTAGTCATCGAGGAAATAATCACTACGTTTTAATTAGTGTAGGAAAGGAAGGTACTGGACCCCCACAGTAAATCCTCAGTAGACGAAACTTTACAGACCTATGATAAAGTGTCATAAATGAAAAAAAAAAAGTTTATCCAAATCGTTTTTTTTTTGTTTTTGGATATTTGTTCCCCGGTTTTTGGTTCATACTAGGTATTTTACATTTTACATCCCTGCAAAGTTTCATCGACTTTGGATTTAATGTTGGGGTCTCCATAGTACTCCATACAAAAGATCGCTTCATTTCCTACAATATATTTACTGTTAACTTTAGTTCACACTTTTAACCCTTTAATATTAAATAATGGTATTTGAACCATTTCCAGATGCTATGCATTAATAGTCTGCCAGCACGTGTGCCGTTTATTGATGTCCTAACGTAATCCTTCCTCAAGGTTATTTTGGGTTATTGTTTAAAACGTTACTATTAAAATACCTATTATCTCACGGTCTGCTTCTTAATAAATTATTTAACTTGCTTAAGAAATCTAAGGTAGCGTTTTCGACTTCCCTCTATTTGCGTAACCTTTTGCGTAGGTAACGAAAGTTTACAGAAAAGAAAGTTTAACTAAGTATAATTTCTCTAAGTAATGGAGTTTTTCCACCGATCCACTGTAACTGATCCACCGAGAATAAAAAAATCCCAACCGATCCCCTTGTTTATAGTTTTCAATTCCCAACGGATCCCCTCATTGTATTTCTAACCAAGAAAAGGTAGGTCAGAAGAAAAAGAAGTATGAAAATCAAATATTCATTTATTGAGCAATAATTTTTAATGTAATAAATAAATATAACAGAATCAGATTTGAACATCAGTACCACTGTACCTACAAAAAATAAGCTAATAATATAAGTAATAGGGTTTCAGATGGGAATAAAAAGAAATTAAAAATTAAAGCGATCCACCAGGGGATCGGTTGCAGGGGATCGGATGGGAATAACTCACCCTATTTTGTGCTTCATAAATATTTTTGATGATAATGATGAGAGGAATTATTAACACAGTTTAGTTTTAAATGTTGCCCCTTTACTTACCTATAAAGGTAAAAGCGACATTCCCACACTTCAGTGATATAATAAATAGCGTTGGTTGGAGTAGTCGAAATTGTTTTCCTTACGTCTCCGTCCCTCAGCCAGAACCCGAACCTTTCTCCGCTTGATCAATTTGTCATTTGCAACAAAAATCAGTCCGTCGTGAAAGGATAATGCGGCCGCGCCTGAAATCACTTTGCTGTGACCTCAGCTTTTGACGCCATTTTACCAGGTTTTTTTTGTTTTTAGGTGCGTACTGAATCTAAATTCGCTGAAAAATATAAGTGTAGTGTTATGTTTGTATGAAGTACCTATACCACTTCTACCTTTTAAGTTTAGGGGAATTAATCATTTATGTATTTGCTTGTATTTGTCATCCTACTAATAATACGGGGATAAAATAATGTTATTTTGTATTATTGAACATAATATAAAAATGAAATTGTTTAATCTAACTAAGCAATGTATGAGAGGAGGTCAACATTATTACAACCTATTGAACAAATCAAAGATATCGGTGCAGTAGTATTAACGGGCAATTATATTAAATTAACAATTAAAGTATTTTTTTTTACTTTTTTAATAAATATTACACAAAAGTCATGAATAAACCGATACATACTTAGTAAATATAAATAAAAGACGAAGCTCGGCAAACTTCGCCTGGCTTCCACAATATTAAGCAGAGGTCACACTGAAGTGGGCAGTGTAAAACTTTCCTTTTATTAGAACCGTGTGCGGTGAGCGAAGCGAGCGGCCACTATTTCAATAGCACAAAGTACGATTGTTGCACTACCTGTTGATCTGCCGTGCTAAACTTTACTAGTAGAGTTCAGGCTTCATACAAATAAGGTTTATTTATGACATGTATGAATAAAAAGTTAAATAGATACAGAGCAACTTTATTCAAGCTTTACGTATTTAAGTTGCTAAAATAGTTGTCGACGAAGCGGTATGGTAGCCAGATATGAATTTCAAACTTTTCCTATATCTCATTTTATTTTTTATCCAAAATGATACATTTGTATAAAGAAAAGATTTAAAAAATCCCCGAACCCAATTTTTTCGTTGCTCAACATGATAATTTTTGTATGAAAAAGGATTTTCTTGTCTCCCCAATAATTATTTTTTCCCCAAAATAGGGAAAAACCTAATATAGCAGCCCTGGCTCAATATTTTACGCGTTTGGCTTCTGATAATGTAAAGATCATTCATCGAATGGGTTCCCAACTACCAAGCAATTATTACCTCCGAATCCTTAGCTTTTTTTAAGCATTCTAACTTTCATTTTGTGTGTCTAACTTAAATTGATTTACTAAACGTTTACTAAACTTAGTAGAAGTTTCGGTCGAAAGTTGAAAGCCATGTCAGATATAATTTTCTTGAGTGTCACAACGATTATCCTAGATTTTCTAAGTCATAAGTCAGTTTTATTAATGCTAATACATCAAGAGGATAATATTAAAAAAAATATTCAAAACTTTTCCAATTTAGCCACTATTTATTGTTTATTTATCTTGTAAAAACTTTATCCTTTGAATTGTTTCAATTGTATGATTAATGATTCCAAAACTTAATTTAAAATGATATTGAATCCTCAGAATTTCTTGCCGAAACTTTCTTTACTCAGATGATTTATCGGATCTAAATAATTTAATTAAGTCTGGAAGATAAATTATAAAAACTTGACTAGAACGCGATTTGAAACATTCGATGAGCAATCACCATTGGTTGACCTAGGAAAGTACTAAAACTTTTTTTTACCTCGATCATATTTACTTAACCTTGGCGTATGTACCTCCTAGCCTCCGTACGGCTGTTATGAGTAGAAATAGTATATGGTACCTAGGTCCCTACCATCGGAACATAAACAACAGATGCATACAGTAAACAGTCCTCTATCGACTTTGAACAATAATGAACGCCCGATGCGCCGTTTATCCGGGGCTGTCGGCTCCGCGTCCGGTTTTCATCCGGTTTTCGTCCGGTTTCTGCATTACATTTTTTTTCCATTAGGCTTTATCTATTTGTTTGCGGTGCTCCAAACCTAGAGTTTATGCTAGCTTCAGAATCCATTAGGATTACTGCTATATTTTGTAAAAGTACAGTAACGTACCGAAACGGCCAAGTCACTAACTATTATTAAAGTTAAGTTAATTGAGTCTTAAAAGTTAAGGGGACAGCTTTTAGTCGGGTGTTGAGCTAATTGAATTGACCAAAACAATTTTCTGCTTATAATATGTCCTACTAATTTGTTTACTTACTGTTAGAATTTGTCTTTGTCTTAATCTTTATGTCTGCTTAACAGATTTTTATAATAATCCCTAATTTACCTTTTCGCACTTTTCAAAAATTATTTGTGTAAGTATATAACCAGTCGCCAAAGTATGAACGAAACTAGAAAATTTGTTATGATGCTGAAAGCGAAAACTACTGCCCTACCTCTTAAAGTAATTCGCTTAAAAGTTATTTCCAAGTGAAAATCTTATATCTGGTTAAACTCGTAGTTAACAATAAAAGACAAATGGCGCTAACGAACTACGAGTACCTACAAATACAACGAACATAATCACGACAGAAACGCTCCGCTCGCTTCGCTTAGACAAGGTTGAGCTTAAGATACACGTTCTGAAACATGCCACTTTAATGATGTAATTTAGAAAATGTATTCTGGTATTTTGGGATTGAAAATGTAGAATAAAATAAATTGTAATTAAAAATTCTTGAGCTAGCAACCACGTAGATAATAACTATTTAGTCATCTGTGACGTTAGGTAAATGTTGTAATTTTTATAATGTATTGATAAACCCCTTAAACTGACCATTGCAGAACCATGATTCTCGATGGATAAAGATTGATTGTTTAAGTACTTATTGCACATGTTTAGTATCACTTTCACATAATTTTTAGATTTAGTATATAAATGTGACGGTCTGATGCATTAACCTGAGGGGATGTATATTAACTTAGCCTACCTGTAACAAACAAATTAAATAACATAAGGATTGAAAAGAGATAAACTGAGTGAAATGCCCGACCACATATGGGATAAATTAATGCAGGGTTATTTTTTTCGAAACGAGGTGTAAGTATCCAAACGTTTCCGCGAGTTTAGCAAAGGCAACCGCGAACGTAAGACGGGCTTATAATTTCATTTGCTGAGCGCCCCGGGGGGCCCTCGAACACGAATCAGACGCAACTTTGGTAAAGACATGTTTTGTTCACTTGAACAACTGTCTTCAAAACTTAGGCAAAAACATTTTACTGTATAAAAAAAGTTTTTTATGCCAAAGAAAAATTGTTGGTGCGCGGTAGACGGATACTTATCAAAATGACAAAAAAGATTACTTGCCTATGTTAAGTTTAATATTTAATACAACAAAGTTCATAACATACACAAATTATACTTTTTGTAGCCTTTACCTACGAGACTCGTAAAAATTACAGTCAAAATTACGGTGTTGCTAGTCTAAATATACGGTAAATTATAAAAAATTACGGCAGAATTAATAAAAAAGTAGAATCACTCATTTTTCGATAGAATAATCAAACGCCGACCAAAATTACGGTGTTGCTAGTCTAAAAATACGGTAAATTATAAAATATTACGGCAGATCGATAGATTATTCGATAGAATAATCAAAACTCACGGAGTAATATGGCGTTATTATCATTGTTATAGTTGTTTATTCACTTTGTCAGTGAGAATAGCGATTTATCGACACTCAACTTTCAAATTAATTGTTTTTTGATAGTTAAAATCGGTAAATCTAATAATAATTTAGCTAATTCTATGAGAAACGAAATAGAATGTAACATGTCTACGGTAGGTGGTAGATTCGTAAAAAATACGGTAAGTCTACCGTAATTACGATGCAGTTGGAGATATACGAGGGATCAAATTCAATTGTCTATATGCATAATTAATTAATGCAGATCGTTAGGTAGGCTGCAGCTAATTAATTGTCATTTCCGAGAATGCTTATACACAGTGCTGGAGCATCCACTAGCTAATGCTGATCTATTTGTAGTAAATTTAAGCAATGTCTGAGAGCATTTTGTGATTCACAAGTGTAAGGGTCAACTAAAATCATTTGCTTAAGAAAGTTACTTAGTTGAGACATTCAGGAGTTTCCGAATCAAATTGGAGCCACAGAATTTCGAGGACACCCAATTTGTAAGCAACCTGTTTCTAAGAGAGGTAGCCAATAAGGCTGGCCCCAGACCTACCGGTTCCGTTTCTTTGCTTTGCTGTGCTACCTTGCTTGAAAGACCGCCGGCCAACCAGGGTAATTTTCAATCTATCTCATTTTGGGACTAGACCAAATTGGCAAGATAGCCATTAGCTTGGTTTTATCAAATGTCATCGCCTGGATTGCGAAGTAGGAAGCTTTTAGGAGATATGCCACCCTGAACATGGACTCCGATCGTTAAAAATAACTCGATCGCTTATTTATACAAGATGTTTGGTAAAGCCTTATAAAACTGAATATGGTAGATAGGGACCATAATAAAACTGAACAACTTTTACTATGGGACCAAATCTGAAATCGCGAAAAAAAATGAACTGTTTCATACATTTTGATAATTTCGTTATTAATTTTTGTATAAAACAGCAGTTTTTTTTTAAAACGAAAACTAAAACTTCTCATCGCACCCCAGACGACGATATTTGATAACACCAAACTAATGGCTATCTTGCCAATGTGGTCAGGTCAAAATATGCGATAGATTGAAAATGAGCCTCTTGGCCGGCGGTCCATGGTAGAACAGCAAAGCAAAGAAACGGAACCGGTAGGTCTGGGGCCAGCCTAAGTATTGTCCTGCAGTGTAGTAATTCGGACAGAGCTGAGGTCCAATAGTAAAAATGCAGATGCCATTATCACATAGCACCATGTGGTTGCAACTTTACTGAACAAACCAAACCGTGTGGAGTTCGACAGAGTAGATTAGCACAAACCTTTAACACTGGGTGTCGTATAAATAAGCGACCAATTACTGAGACACCTCCGTGGAGCAAAAAATTGGCAATAGCGTTGTCCGATAATAGAGGTCCAACTCTGTGATACCAGCGCAGCCGGCCAAGCGTGGATATCAGGCTCACTTGTGAGGCTACGTATGCTTGTGATGATACTATGGCTTGTGATTGTATGTATGGTGCTTTAGTTAAACGATAATATGACCACCTCTTATAAACTTTCTGAAATATCATAGTTTAGTTCGAGCACCTTCCAAAAAAAGCTTACTTTGACGAAAATAATTTGGTCAACTGTTTGTTATGTGCCTTAGTTATTTTCAAACAAAACAATATTTTCATAAAAATAGAAGCTATTTTAAGAAACGCCTAGTGTACTTACCTACTTAAACCTACTGGTTATCCATAAATAAATAGGCATAGGCAATAAACGCCCACAGTTTATTATACCTACTTAATTGTCATGTTTTGTAAAAGCGTTAATTATTGAAAGCTTCGTGAAAGTTATTAATTGGAGATATATATATATATGTTACGGCTAATACCCGAAGTGCGGTTTAACCTAGTTTTAGCCGGCTAAAACTAGGTGTAGCCGCTAGCTGTTGGCTAAAACTAGGTGTAGCCGATTTGCTCGCGGCTAATACTAGGTGTAGCCGGCTAAAACTAGGTGCAGGCGGTGCAGCATGGGATATAAAGAAAGTTTTTTCTGTTGTCTGTTAAAAAAAAAATAACCTCGAAATTTAACGCTCACGCTGCGCTGCGCTTCGTGCTCGCCTTAAATTTCTAACCTAACCCGGGACCTACAGGAGTAAAGCAGATCGGTTACACCTAGTTTTAGCCAACAGCTATCGGCTACACCTAGTTTTAGCCGGCTAAAACTAGGTTAAACCGCACTTCGGGTATTAGCCGTAACATATATATATATACAGGGCGTTTCTTTTAAGGTGTCAAGCCAATACGAAGCGATAGCTGAGTACTATACCTATCGATTGAACCCCTATGTATGTTCCGCGATTTTTTGTAGTTTAGGAGTTATAATTTTTTTTCATTATTTTTTATGATTTAAGGTCTGAACGGCTTTAAAAATTATATCTTTTTTTTTTGGTAAGCTTTTCTCGGTATTTTTTTTTGCAACACAATGCCTATTAATTGTAGTTTTATTTAATGATCAAACGAACTTACCCTAAGTGAAGTTCGATCTTAATTATCCCGTCTTCATCGAAGAGATTTAATTTGTTACAAAGTAGTAGCTCTGCTATACACTCGCACTATATCGCACGTCTTCAGCGCTATAGGAAGGAAAAAGAAAGCAATAGCTACCCCCTCTCTGCCTCCGACCAGCGCTGCCCGCCGCCGCGTCAACCTCATTCAGTTTGGAGTAGTAAGTAAATACATTGATATCTCCATCTATTATAGGGATACGGTTGTTAAACAAACAACTAGCAAGGGAGGGTTGGGACTTTAAATCTCTTCGATGAAGACGGGATAATTAAGATCGAACTTCACTTAGGGTAAGTTCGTTTGATCATTAAATTATCCCGTCTTCATCTCCCGAGATTTAATTTGTTACAAAGTAGGATGTTTAGAGAAGATATCAATGTTATTAGAGGAACCCTTGTTTGTTTATATAAATAAACAAGGGTTAAGTGAACACAAATTAAATTATTTTAAGGATTAGTTAAATAAGATAAAAATAAGTCAGTGCTCCTGCACTGCAACTGCAACATAATAAAAAATTGTTTTATTACAATGTCGGTTCTGCAAAATTAGAGCCCGAATCCTGGAAACTCGCAAATATTGTCGATTGTCCAGTCCAAACAGCAGATTGCGAATAGCATCCACAGAAAATTCGACACACAGACTAGTAATTGAACAAATTTTTCGTCACAAATGGCAGCAACGTGGCCGCCGCGCCGATGTAACCACATGTTACACAACATGATAAACAGGTAATGAGATTAATAAAAAAATCGGTGTAACATTCCTCCATTATAAATTTTATCAATCGGCCGAATGTTTGTGACAAGGCAGCATTGATAAGTTTTTTTTTTTTGGGGGGGGGGGGGGTTGTATTAGTTCATAAGGGCGATAATATTTAAGATATTTATATTAATAAACACAAATAATTTTATTACAGAAATAAAAACTCAAAGAATGGAAAGTTCAACAAGTTGAGACTTACAGAAGATGTGATTAAACATCTGTCATTTAAATTTTAAATAATAAATTATTTCGCCAAATCTTACTGTGTTACCTCAGATAATATAATACAATACTGAGTTGCTTAATTGAATTAAGTACATGATCTGTATTCATTCACTTGTAGCCAAGGCTAACAAGGTGACCAATGTGTGCTTAATTGTTCAAAATGTAATTTATTTGGGAGTAAGTTCAACAGGTAAACTTAAACTATTGTAAGATCCAACGGTATCTAACGGTAATGTAATGTAACGGTAATGTAACGGTAGTGTAACAAACAAATCTAAAAAAAAAAATTTTTTAGGTTACCATTGCCGCTGATATGGATTTAAAATAATTAGGAGATATCTGAGCAATGATTGTTTACTGGGATTCGTTTAGAAAGCAGTTATTTAGAAATCCTATTAAATCATTAATTTATATAAAATAAGATATTCTTTCTTGGCACTATTTCCAATAAAAATATTGATTTGCTTGCAGTATTATTCAAATACTGAGGCAAGGTATCAATAGACACTTCTAACGCTTGACTAAAGAAACTTGTTTTCTAAGGAACGTTTGCCTTATAATATGCAGCCAGAGAAAACTGACAGCGAGGAAGATGTATCTTTCTGCGAACAGATAAAAATAAATTAACGTTTGTTGTGACTATTACCATCGCTATTTCTTTAACAGCAAGTTGATTAAGGTTTCAACGAGGGAATGGAGTTGCCTGTCACAAGTATATTATTATGTTTACTAGGTAGCTTTAATAATATAAGTTTATTTAATGTATTGTGTAATTGCAGAAATAAAAAACTTTTATTTTTTATTTTATTTCATTGAGAAACCATGGCTGTGATAGCTTTTATGTCATTTGGCTTTGTCATGTACAATAAAATAAGTTTTTTTTTTTTTTTAATAAGTAAGGAAAAATAAAGCTGGGGAGGCGTTATTACGCCTATTGTTAATCATAACACTGCCATTTCTCGCGAGCAATTTAGCAATTTAATTTAATTGCAAGCAATGAACACCACTAATTCGATTCATTTATGAAATGGCAGTGGTGTTATTAATATACAACAAAAACTTCAGTATAGGCACCTGCAGACAGACGGCGTGGTGCGCGTCCCAGCTATATCCAGCACAGCCGCAGTGGTAGGCACCGCCCATCGGGTAGCAGCCCATCAGTGCTAGTATACGCACGGCATGCGAAGAATTTTATAACAAAAAGCAGATCCAGGTCATTAATGAGCAGCAATTATTCCTGGTTTGTGCAAAATCTTATATTGTCTCACTTTGACCGGCTGCTGCGCAGTCTTATTGTCAAAGCAATGGAGAAAGTATTGAAAACTATTCGTTTATCATATTGATTTAAACGTATCAGGAAAACAAATATTATTTTTCCACCATACAATACAAAGTTGACAAGGTACATAGTACGATGTAATACGTAGTTATTATATTCATTATTTTAAATAGTTAAACATTAATGCTCAATATGTACAAGCCTTAAGCTTGTCCAATATTAAAATTTTAAGTGTTAAAATAGTAATTCTACCGCAGTACAAACTCCTGTAATAGTTCCCAAGTATCTGACAAAGTCACTAAAATGTATTTTATTTGATTTTAATAACTTCTAAAAATATTTTGTTTGTCCTTATTTGTCAATATACTACTAATTTTAGAAATTCAATACAAGGCCAAAGAATTTACACGTTTGGCTGGGACTTTCTTTATAGTTAATGAGGATCTTAAATATTAAAATCATTGTTTTTATAGTTTCTAATACTTGAAAATTTGAGAAATTTTGGTAATTAATACCCAGACATAAGTGTCATCTTAATAGGGCATTGAAGCCTGTAATTAATGGGTTAAATTATTGGTTTAAAAATCTAGTAAAGATGATGATTCTGTGTAGTGCTGTGAAAAAGCCAAAGAATAAGACCCAAAACTCATGAAGTTTATTGACTTAAGAACATCTTTACTAATATAAAAAATGCAAAAGTCCTTTTGTTTGTTTGTTTGTTACACCCTCACGTCTCAACCACTGAACAAATCATCATGAAATTTTTATACACGTTGTCTGGGTTACAGAGAAAGACATACGGTACCTTTAATCCCGAAAGGAAAAAATTGTTCCTGAGGGATAGCAAGAAACATTTCCTTGGCGGCCGCTAGTCTTCAATACTTTTTGCGCTGTGCGTGAAAACAACCGTTCTCAAGGACTAATAGTTGTGCCATGACATTATCAGGACACATGTTATGAGTTAAGTCGTTCTAGCATCCTCCATAAAATGTTCAGAAAGTACCCACATGTTCTATTTTCTATTGTAAAGAAAATAAAATATATTTGTTTATTTTTTAATTTAACTAACTGAATACTTAGAATTAGTATTGGAAAATAACCTCAAGCACATAACGGTCGTTTGATAGTTTTTACTCGAATCGAGAACGTATTTTAGCTGACCAGCTAAAAATACAGACAAGGTACAGACCTTTTGTTCTGATCCGGTAGCGCGACGGTGCCGACGGTGGTGATCACGGGTAGCCCTTGGAGCTGGAAGCTGCAGGTAGGTGCCGCAAGGCTGATGAACACGATGAATACGTTAAACTGGCCCTGCCGATTGTTGTCCGTCACCTCGGCTCAACTGCTTGTGTTCCAAGATATGGTTGCGGTTGTTGTGGCAGACCCCAAGTTTAGAGAGAACTGAGCAGTAGGTGTCGTCGCGCTGACGGTCTTTAAAGACACTGTTCGAACGATTTTCAGTAGTGGCATAATACATGATAATAGCATGATTCATTTTCAACGAATCGGAGATGAATTTGCCGGTAATTTTTATTTTTTTTATTTTATTGACCATAAGGGCACCTTTAACACTTGTGGGAGTGTATTTTGATGTTCAACATCATTGCTGATTTTTCTCGAAGAAAAAATAAAAAGGAATCAGAATTTTGTTTTATAATGTTGTTCGAGAAAACCGAAACATTTAAAAGTACTTGTACATACCTGTATCAGTGACAACAATTTTGATGTTTCACGAAAAAGATTATTAGGCCTTCATTTTTGATAGCAAATATCTTATTAATATTTGTAAAATAACGGTTAATATCTCGTATTAACACATAGAAGTATCTCGTATTGACTTAAAGTAAATAATCTGCAGTTTACGTCAGCAAATCTAGGTATATATGTTTTATAAAATTACGGCTAATATCTCGTATTAGCTCATAATAGTACTTATCACTGGTCAATATCACGTATTGACTCGGGAAAAAATATCTCATAAAAGCAAGTATGTCGTATTGACTCAAAGCAAATATTTTGCAGTTAACACCAACAAATCTATTCATATTTTGTAAAATATGAAGCGGTTAATAATGATTAAACAAACTTACCTGTAAGTTGAGTTCAATCATAATATACGAAGGATTCTCACAAAAGCAGGTCGTATCGACTCGAGGCAAGTATTCGGCAGTTTATTGTAAAATGATGGTTAATATCTCGTATTAACGCATAAAAGTATCACTGGTCAATATCTCGTATTGACTCGGGAAAAAAAATTCACTGGCCAATATCACGTATTGGCTCGGGAAAAATGTACCATTGGTCAATATCTCGTATTGACTCGAGGCAAATATAAGGCAGTTTGCCTTTGTGAATAACTTGCATACTTTTCATCACTAAGAGAAAAGATAAATTGTGAGTCTACCTTCAACATTCGTATCACTTGCATAGTGACGGTATTTTACCGTTTTCATGAATTAATTCACGTTTATAATTTCACTGATTTTAAGACTATAGTTAAACAAAAAAGTAATATTTTTGTGATGACCGACGTGCGTCTTGCGCGCGCGCGCAACAAAGAATGAGGTTGACGCGGCGGCGGGCAGCGCTGGTCGGAGGCAGAGAGGGGGTAGCTATTGCTTTCTTTTTCCTTCCTATAGCGCTGAAGACGTGCGATATAGTGCGAGTGTATAGCAGAGCTACTACTTTGTAACAAATTAAATCTCGGGAGATGAAGACGGGATAATGAGTAAAATAATCACCTTCCTTACTTTGACACTAGTTGCAAAAAATTTGATCGATAGTAAAAAATTGGGAACAAACAAAAAATAATGGAATCTTCAACTGTAAAAAATTATTCCATAGCTTCTGACTAACTTTAAAAACTGTGCGACAGCCTAAGCTTTCATAATAGTACAAAAAATATGTACTTTATGGGGTATTATTTGCTAAAATCGGGCCCTGAAGGTGGTGAATCGGAAATTTTGTAATTTTCATATTTTATGATTTGTTACTATTTTCGCATGTTTTTGTCATTCCAAAGATTAATTATCCATTTAAGTTTAATTATGGTAAAGACAGTAATTTTATCACTACTACTAAGTATCCAATAACCATCTTATTCATAAAAAAACTATAAATAGAGTTACGTCATATTGACATTCATTATTCATAAACATTTCTAAGAAAAAGCTACTTTAGCGTTATTATGTGGTCGTTCTGACGAATCCATAGACAAAACAGGCAAATCTACTGACTGATATCGAAATTTTAATAAAAAAAATTGATACCAGTCAGTTTAATAAAAAACCGCAAAAATAAAACAATCTGTCATTAAATGTCAATATGGCGTTTAATAAGCCGCATGTTAGCTAAAATTGACTATAATTCTATTTATAGGTTTTTTAATGAATAAGATGGTTATTGGATACTTAGTGGTAGTGATAAAATTACTGTCTTTACCATAATTAAACTTAAATGGATAATTAATCTTTGGAATGACAAAAATATGCGAAAATAATAACAATATCATAAAATATGAAAATTACAAAATATCCGATTCACCACCTTCAGGGCACGATTTCAGCAATTAATACCCCATAAAGTACATATTTTTTTGTACTATTATGAAAGCTTAGGCTGTCGCACAGTTTTTAAAGTTAGTCAGAAGCTATGGAATAATCTTTAATTTATTTATTTTTACAGTTGAAGATTCCATTCTGTTTTGTTTGTTCCCAATTTTTTTACTATCGATCAAATTTTTTGCAACTAGTGTCAAAGTAAGGAAGGTGATTATTTTACTCATAAAACTACAATTAATAGGCATTATGTTGCAAAAAAAAATACCGAGAAAAGCTCACCCAAAAAAAGATATTATTTTTTAAAGCCGTTTAGACCTTAAATCATAAAAAAATATGAAAAAAATTATAACTCCTAAACTACAAAAAATCGCGGAACATACATAGGGGTTCAATCGATAGGTATAGTACTCAGCTATCGCCTCGCATTGGCTTGACACCTTAAAAGAAACACCCTGTATATATATTTTCATTTCTATAATTTACTACCATCATAAAAATAAAAAAGTAAAGTTAATCAAGACGATATATAGTAAAATACAAAAACACTTGAAACTATGCAAGTATTTTCTGATATTCCGAACTAGCCACCATTGGGTATATGATGGAAAAATTGTGATTTATAGTTAATTTTTCTTATGTTACTTTTTCTGAAATTAGAAGTAACTTTCATCTTTCCTGCAACGAAACTAAGTAAGAACTATTTGCGTCAAAATGATTGATATTTGGATTAATGGGAGTATGAAATACCAGATTTTCAAAAAAACTAAAGTAAAGATAGATTGAGAATCGCTATGGAATAAATAATTGTCAAATACAAATTAAGGACTTAGTCTCAAGATAGGTTAGTCCACGATTATTTATTAATGGCCTCTGCATTACTTACACGAAACGAAACAATTCATCCTAGAACAATTCGTTCAAGGTAATGAATATGGGCAAGTCACAGTCCCACACGCAATTCCAATGGGGCTTGATAAAGATGTTAATATTTAACTACCACATCCCCTTTAGAAGCACATTTACTAGAGGAGCCGCAGGAAATAAAGAATTCACGAATCCCACAGAATAAATAGTAGTGCAGTATTTATTACCACGCTTTGGTTCTACCTTGCTGTTAAAATAATATAATTATTTGTCTCGACGACAAATAATTCTATTACATTACTACTCACCTGAATACAATCATAATTTGATATCAGACACAGACAAAATCTTTGTACGAAGACAACGTTACTCTTTCTTTAGGTCTATAACCAACGGATCTCTCTCTTTATTCGATCACGCAGGTAAGTTCATAATGATGCACTCTACAAATAGTTTTCTTTTTTTAACAAAAGATAAGTCGTAAATCTATAATACGACAAGGAAAATGCTAACAAATTTAAATGAAAACATTGTAAGTGGTACCTATACCACATCTACGTCATATACAAATAACAATATACCTACGTAGATATATACAAATATTCAATTCCGGTACGTAAGCCGCCTTACTTTAAAAGCTGCGATTGTCGATTGGTGATGGTAGAATCTAATTCGCATAATACTGTGCATACTTTGCGCGTGTCGTACAGTATACGTATTCAGGGATCGAAATAAGCTCCTGATTTCTCAGGAGACGCTGAATGCCGGTCTGTGGGCCACTGTGCCGAAAGAGGGTACATTTGTAAGGAAACGGAGTTATTTTTGAAAGAGAAAAACTATGACACTAGAACTAAAGACAGCTAGAACTTCATGTTTAACTCTCAATGTAGAGTACCTCCTAGGCGTAGTACGTGTTAAAATATCGTTACTTATGGCTGTTACAGCTGATAAGTTTCTTGCGCCCGTTCTTCTTGTCAGCTAAAAAAGTCTGGAACGGGTGGTAGGAAAATATAGACGATTCAAAAGTACTTAATAATTAAGTTTATTTGAATAAAGCTTATTTGACTTTGACTTTGAAAAGATGATTTAATCAATATCTATATCTCCAAACACATTTTTTTTACTTCATTAAATTTTTGTTTACACACTATTGTTGTACTTAATTCGTTATTTTCACAAAATATAATGCGCGTGCCAATGCCAAGTGCCTTTGTAGGTTTTTTCTTGCTTACACGTGTAGTGCTATTTATGCACGTACACTTGTTTTAAGTTTTATATTTTACTACTTCTCTAAATATGATATCATAATATGACATGTGGATGACAAAAAAATACTTTGATTGCTCGAACTATGCAAATCCAGCGAATAAATAATCTAAAATGTTTATTTGGTTTTAAGTGTAAACTCATTTCTCAGTTTCGTACGAAATTTTTAGCAACATAAACTAAGCTATGAATGACTATGTAATATATAAAGTCTGTTCTTTTCCCAATAAACGATAAATAAATAAATTAAACAATATTTTTTCTTCAACTTAGGTCTTATAAAATTCTTTTAAATTTCTATTATTAATTTTCACGTATAGACGTGGCTCTAGCCAACACTTGTTTTCTTTTATTAAAGTTTTATAAAACTAAAATGATGATTACACTCGGAAACACTGCCATATCCATTAGGACATTATGATGATCCTTCATCCTTAGCTGTCATTTTACCAAGAGCCTTAAAGATTAATTTGACAATCTTTTGTAATAATCGCCAAACACCAAACAAATATTCAAATGTTTTCAATAATCGTAAGAAATAGTCATAAAAATATTTTTTTAGTAAAATTTCAGTCATACAATTTCTACAAAATAGAAACAAAAATAATATGAAACAGTGTCAAAATTATTTAAACGAACCCCTTTCCATATATTTCAAACGAAAGCAAGTAAAACTTCGATTTCTTTGTAAAGCTCCACGCATTACAGGTGGCTCTACACATTTAATTTCGCGAAATTCACCAAAATTTCATTAGTTAATGAACTGAAATACATTTTCTATGCACTGAATGAGACAAGCCTTTTTTAATTCGTTAAAAGCATTAACAGCGTTTTCCTGGATCGATTGAAGTAGATATACATATTAACCAAGGTATACATATATTTAAGTATGTTTGGAAATAGATAAAAATTAATTGTCATAAACAGCAACTGACTTCCAATGAAGCGTACAAACTTATTAATCTAAATTATAATTAGTTTTCAAAGTCTTACTTTTGTAAGTTAGGTAGTCAAAATATTCCGTTATCTGTGAGATACAAAAGTTCTTCCAACTTCTAAAACAAAGGTTTAAGTATCTTTTATACTACCTACATATACGTAAAGTCAGGCTCTTCTTAGCAATGGTTACGTGTGTATATTACGTATCTTCGAGCAATTAGTTTATCAGTGTATTAGGGTACCCATTTAGGTTCGCGAACCTCGTGTAACGCGAACCTATCTTGCAGGTTCGCGGAACTCAATGTGGAGTGGACGCTCTATTGCGAACTTCTACTTGCTCTCCCTCCTTTGTGTTCGTTTGCATCGGATCGAAAAGCAAAATGCGGAGCGCGCACCGAGATTCGCACACGTGCCACTATGGCGCACTGTTGCAGGTTCGCAGAGCGCGAAGGTCCGCGAATCTAAGTTACACCATTTGCCTCCTATAGATAGTGGTAGACAAGAAGAACTAAATATTTCAAACTTTAATTTTAACCACAATTTGTATGTCAACTGCATGCCTTTTTGTGGTTTGCTTGAAAACAAAAGAAATCTCACGTTTATCCGGTCAAAATAAAAAATGAACAATTTTTTACAGCAAAATTTTAGAGTGAAATAGACCTACAAATTATTAACGCGAGTCACAAATATTTCAATTTAAAATATAAAGTAGCTTTGAGGTGGTTCGCTTGCTTTGCTTAAGGTTCACTTACACTGGAATTCTGTTTTCCACGGCTCAGCCGGATCATAGACTCGCTCTGTGGCAGACGTGCTTTGAGCAGAAACTAATTGCAATAGAGCCACACAACATTGATGTAGAGAAATAAACATATCGATACTGACGCGACAATTTTTGTTTTACTTTTTTTAAGTGGGATGAATTGAGAGAGGAGAAAAATAAACACTGTTTTTTTCACAGACGCTTAATTTTTTTTTGTCACAGGTGTTTTTTTTGACGATTTTACAAAAAAAAATGATGATTCTGGACAATCAGAGTGTGCGTTAATTATCTCACGCGGAACTAGAATACAAAATTGAATAAGTATTAATCTTATTTTGTTCCCAAACTCAACCGCTTGCAAACAATAACAAGTACATTAAAAAAAACTAGAAATTCTGTTCCATTTTATATTAAAACCAGGAGATAGTAGTTAGGTATCTTGAAACTTGATAAAACATACTTACATCATTACAGACTCTACTATGGGTAATATTTACTAATGCTCACTTGTCATCATTTTCCTGGAAAAGGAAAGGAAACAACTACCTAACTTACAACGTGTTGACTTCTAGTAACAACCACAATCACCACACAGTTCATGTCACGTCTAGTAACAGTTAATTCCGCAATCCGGACCCTGGATTAAAGCCAAGGAAGATGTTTCCCGTGCTGGTGAATCTAGACGATGGTTGTATTCCGTTTGCAATAATACCCGAAATACGTGGTCTGCCGGAGTTGTATGGTCGGTGATTACAGTCTCCTGCCTCAAGACAGGTGGCAAAACCCGAGATACAGATGAAATTTAAGTAACATCTCCTCCACTTTGAATGCAGACGACCGTTCAAAGCTGCCGTGGAAAGCTACGAATAGGTGTCTTCACAATGTTGCATTCAACTGAAATTCAGATTGAATATTGAGAGTGGTATTAAATCTTTTTCTCTTCTGGTGTAGCTTTTTATATTTAGTTAAAAATTATTTTTATGCTAGTGGCTCTGTGAGCTGCAGACAGACCTCACGTTTGTGTATTTTTTTTTTATTATTTTCGATATGACTGAAATGTGTTTTTTTCCTGGCTCCATAAATAAAAAATGATATAATTTTAAAACCTTACAAAGTTTCACAAGAATTGGTTGAGAAATGTGGCTTTTAGAGGAGAAATAACAAACAGACATATAATAATAATAATTCATTTTTTTCGGAACGAAGTCCATAGATGTGTTAGAAACAATTTACCTTAATAACTAAGTTTGTAATTAGAATACAGATTTGATTGGAATAAAAGTAATAATAAAATAAAATACATTGAATAAATCATACATTATTACACAATAAAATTCATAAATTAAATTTTGCTATATTGGCATGCCGTTTGGCCCATAGGCTCAGGAAGACAGAGTCCCAACGCTCGACCAACAACGCCCTCAAGATGGTATTGTCGCTGTTTCTTACTCTGTTTAACAGAGACGCACAACGCTTTCGAATAATGGTAGAAAAGCCATCGACCCGCGCCTCCGCAAACATACAGCCACGCGCGACATAATATACGAAAGAATTTTGCCCCAAGCTGAAGCAAACGCTTCGCTCGTGCTTCGCGCTCGCTCGGTCAATAAATTAGCAGAGTAGCAGAATTAGAAAAACAATATAAAATAATAAAGGTGTTATTTTACATTAGCTATAAAAAAAATATAGTGTCAACTCTATTATTTCTCCATTATGAAAGGAAAAACTATTAGGATAAGAACGCCCGAAATAATTAATTATACAGAACGACACCATTTGCTGTTCATTACGTTTCATCATCAGTAGTTCAGTTCATTTGAACGTCAAATTGTTCTTGATAATTTACCAAATGAAGTTTACGCGCGCGCGGCAAACATGCGTGTCTTAATATATTTAACAGAAGTGACATCTTGTCTCGCTACACGTTTACTCTCGTCGCATGTTTGACAAAGCTGGCTGAAGGCGGTAATTACCAGCTAATCCTCAATCCAAGCTTTCAGCGCCTCCAACAGATTGCTTGGTGCTATGTTTGATACTTTTGCATCACAGTGCAGTGGTACCAAACAAATTAGGCATTTTTTCTGACTTTCTTTCAATTTAGCCGCGCCGTCTCCAAAAGAATATACTTACTCTAAGTATTTAGAAATATGACTTAAAATTTACCATTACCACACTTTTACAATGGATTGTTAAACTGTGATTGTACTAATTATAACACGTTTAGTTTGCTACAATATTGAAATGCTTCATATTTACATCTTCTTATCGTACTTAAGCCTTCTAATCATTTTTAGGTACTTCAATCAACATTTTCATTTACGTGCATAATTATTGTACAACATAGTGACTTCCAAGTTCTTTACTGATTAGGGTTATACACTGTGATTGTCCTATAGTCGCACTCCTTATCAGCCCGTTTATTTATTATGTGCGTGAAGATGTGTTCGCTGGGTTTAGCTGTTTGCACAATACCTCGGATGAGTGTCGCTGTGCTACATCTCTAGTTCTCTGCGGATTAAGACGAGTGTCCTTGTGAGAGATTAGCTCTATCCAATTGTATTTCAACTAATTATTGAAATTCAGTTTCAGAATTCACAGCATTATACAGTTAATGACGTTGCTTAGACAAAGAGAACTATCTTAACTATCTTTAGGCAATACAGTTTCATTATTTTATCTAGAAAAAAGTAGTTACCGCGGGATAGAAAAAAACTGTCCACGCAGACAAATTTGCATGCAGCCGCTAGTAAACATATAAATAACACTTCTATCTTGTTTGAGTTTCACAGTGTACAACAGAAAATAGAAAATAATAGCTCGCTGCCATGTTTTTCGTATTTGACATAACCAACTAACTGCGTTTGAAGTGAACGAATTATACAAACTTTGAGGAGTCGTCGTTTTTGTTTGAGAAGTAATTAAAAGTTTGGATCTGTTACGGAATAACTTGATGCCCATCACATTGATCTGATATTATTTACCGGAGCCTCGGAAGTTTTATTTAATACAAATATAATAAAATAAACCTGACGCTATGCCTGGAAGTACGTACAGCAGTGCGGTACCCTAGGGATTCTTTCAAGCAGCTTATTTAGCATCTTGATTGCAGCGCTCGTTGTTTTTACGTGTGCGGTGTGCTTTGTAGCTGCATCTAACTTCCGAAAAGCAGTCAATATTATCCTTACTAATATTATAAAAGCGAAAGTCCGTTTGTTTGTTTGTTACGCCTTCACGTCTTAACTACTGAACCGATCATCATGAAATTTTGCATACATTGTCTAGCAAGGGTACAGAAAAGGACATAGGGTACCTTTCATCCTGAAAAAAAATGTTCCCGAGGGATAGCAAAAAAACTTTCCACGCAGACGAAGTCGCGGGAGGCTGCTAGTATTATATAATAACTAGCAGCCGCCCGTGACTTCGTCTGCGTGGAAAGTTTTTTTGCTATCCCTCGGGAACGAAACATATTTTCAGGATGAAAGGTACCCTATGTCCTTCTCTGTACCCCTGGCAACGTGTATGCAAAATTTCATGATGATCGGTAGAGTGGTTAAGACGTGAAGGCGTAACAAACAAGCAAACAAACGGACTTTCGCATTTATAATATTAGTAAAGGATGGATCATCGATACCAAAGGGGTGTACAAATATATGGACTCTGGTCCTGGACCCAATAGATATAAATAGTATATCGTTAGAAAGGTATATTCTCATAGAGCACAAATAGGTATGGCGCTTGTCCTGAAATGTTGTCCGGATATTCTATGGACCCGCCGCCGTTAAGCGACTTTCATTGGTGACTGTACTTTCCGAGATACTGAAAACACATATTTATAAGCCGATATCTTGAATCGGACATCAAATCTAAATGTAACCCCATAATCACTTTTTTTCCTCATTAAAAGACCTTTCCATCGATGTACGATTCAAGTCTATTGGTCATAT
Source organism: Agriphila tristella (assembly GCA_928269145.1). NCBI lineage: Eukaryota > Metazoa > Arthropoda > Insecta > Lepidoptera > Crambidae > Agriphila > Agriphila tristella. Next base: position 17,739,424 of record OV743436.1, on the reverse strand, counting down.
GCACCAAAGTGCCCGAACCCCTTTATTGTATCTTCTGTGGCCCCCCTTAAATGCAATTTCACTGTTAATCTTCGATTCACCCAGTTACGACAGATGTTATTGCTAACTGTATAGAATACCATAGCTGAAATTTAAATTTAAATATTTTTTAACTGAATTCAAATGCAGAGTACGGAGTTTTCAAGTCTTGGAAGAATGGACCATTGGATAATGTTTCAGGCAGCAATGAAACTTGAAAGTAATTAAAATGTAAATTAATTCCTCCAGTACCTTCAGATTGCGTAAAGTTAGTTTAAACCTGTAATACATACAACCTGATTCTGAAAACGTTAATTAGTTAGTTTTCGAAGATTCGTAAGTAAACGTAAAGTTGAAGTTAATTTTTAATAAAGTAGGGTTCAAGAAAAAAAAAGAATATTTTATCTTTCTTTATTGAATTGTGTTGGAGAACACTCGATCACCAGAAGTAGAATAGATAAAAATTCACAGATTTCGCAGTTCCCGCAAGAATCGGAGCATTGAAAATGAATACAAAAATTTACGAAAAAACAAAATCAAATCAAAAGCAAAATCCTATAATTTTTCTAAGGTATACTAGGTACCCTTTTTTTTTACGATCGATTGTGACACTCGGCTGCGCCTCGTGTCACAAAAGTGCCCCTGACTGCTTCGACGCGACTAAAATATTATTAACCGATTAAAAAAAATCAACTAATGCACTTCTCGTCTGCTTCCGCATCTTTCAATACCATTACCATGACGATCGGTCAATAATCATAGAAACTACATCACTTTTTATATACCGAAATACCCGTTTTTCTACAATTTCAAATCTAAAGGGACCACCTACAGGTCACAATTATAAACCGATTTTCAAAAAAATGTCGCTATTTTGTAGCTAAACTAGGACCCATTTTTTCATTTTTTCTTAAGTCGGTTTTTTTCTCGAAATATTTACAATTTAGTAAACAAACACCCCCCAAAAAACCCGCATTTTTCGAAATTTCAAAAAAGCTACCAGCCTATTTTCAAAATTCAAACGTTTACACGTGTCTCAATAAATTCCTCAACTTTTGGTACTATTTTCATCTCGATCCTCCTAAAATCCTCGGAACTATGACCAAAAATACTCAGGCGATTTGCATTTGATAACCATTTTCAATGGTAAAAAATATCCAATGAAATGATTCATCATATTCATACACCGCATGTTTTTGGAAAATCTTAATACAATAAAAGAGATTCTATTAGTTTCAATAGAATCAAATAACTCTAGAAACATATAATTCAATCTGGGATTTAAAATCGAATTTAACGACTGTATCGAATGCGTTTGATTGAACTTCATGATTTATCTTAAGAAACCCAAATTATTTTATTTACTTATAGAGTTATTCCAGGAATTTTTGACTCAGCAATACGATGTTAGTGTAATTTGGGACGGACTAATGTTCTTTTTACGATCCACTGTGTAAAACTGGCACTTTTGATGTCAGACCAGCCAGCTGCACCGTCTTCTCGGAATGTATATTTTCTGGGGGTTCTGTATACAACAACATTATAATAAATGCTTTAAAAAATATAAAAATACAATAATGTCTTTTTTATTACGAAAACCAAGAGCGTAAAGATGGCCAAATCACAGAGCGTCCCTAGGCTATGTTTCACTAAATCGGAGTTTTCAAATTAATATTTCACGATATAGACAAGTTAAAAAATAGAAAATCATTCAAAATATGTGTGAGCTTTAGTAAAAAATATCGCATTTCACATTCGTCAATAAATTATGATTGCACTGCATTTTCAATGCTATTTTCTTATACCAGATTTAATATCATCATACCTACATATTTGATTTAGTCAATTTGTTGGCGCTCACCCACGTTATTATGTGGTCACAATAACTGAAAAACTATTTAGTAACCAGTTACCTTCAGCCCACTACTGAAGTTTCTAGAAAATTACCATTGGCTTAAATCACGGATATTGCTTCCTCGAGGCGACTATTGAGTTAATTCGTATGAAATACCACATTGGTATATTATGGTTTTTGTTTAAAAAAAACCTGCATAAAAAGACAAGTCAACTGAAAAGATGAAAACAAGATTAAATATTAAAGGCAACATTATAACATACAGTCGGAGGCATGCATAAACAAAGTGACTTGAGTTATAATATACCTCCGACTGCATGTTATAATTTTTTTTCACTACGTATAATATCACCGTACAGCCGCCATGTTGTATTTTTTATAACACCATCACCTTCTTAAAAACACTTGGGCTGACAAGACAAATCTGACGATATGTTAATCATAGAAATCCGTTCAGCCGTTTGAAAGATTTGAGGTAATAAAGTATATTACATACAAACAAACAAACATACATACAAGATACGCGCGAAAAACATAACCCTCTTGCAGTCAGTAAAAAATGGACTTGGTGCTATACTGAAAATGAATTTGTAACAGAATTTATCACATAGGTAGGTATTTTTTTTATATTGGCACAGAGAAAAAAATAAATTGGTCTCCCTCTTTGATGAAGTCTACGTAGAAACTTTTGACTAAGTACAAAATATGTATTCACGTAAATCATATCTTAACCCGATTCAGTCCTAAAAGCGTCTGATTGAAGCATACTGCTCACTAAACATAAAACGCAAACGCAACTAATGAGAGCTCGTAAACACGTTACGATACTCGTAATTTTTTGACTGATGCTTTCGGTCTATTTTGGTAAACAAAACAGATTTTTAACCGACTTCAAAAAAAGGAGGAGGTTCTCAAGTCGACGGTATTTTTTTTTTTTTTTTTTTTTTTTTTTTTATGTATGTTTTAACATAGCTTCGTCAGTTGTTACCCGATTTGTACAATTCTTTTTTTATCTCAAAGAACATAGTTCGTGTGTGGTCCCATAAAATTTTTTCAGAGATCTGGCCAGTAGTTTTCTCATAATCCTGAAAAATATCAATTATTTAGCTCGCCATCGTACGAGTTTTTATGGAATTTCGGACATAACATCTTTGTTTATGAACCGATTTAGATGATTCTTTTTTTATTTAAAAGGGTATACTTCAAGAGTGGTCACAATTTAATTTCATCGTTATTGGACTTCGAACTTCGAAGATACACAAGGGAACTCCTCAAAGTCAAATAGTATATGTAAAGTGATTTAGGTTTTGGTAAGTTTATGGCAATCCAAAACAAACCAAATCATGGTTTGCGATGCAACGTTCTGGACTAGATTTTGACTACGAAAACACAACGGAACTCCTCAAAAACAAACAGCGTGAATTTGGAAATTGAGTTCTGGGCATTTTACCATTGAAAATGTTATAATATAAAGTTAAAAAATATTTACACGCTGCGCTTACATACCTACCACTAAAAAGTTGAAAATAAAAAAGCTTTTTAAAAAAAAGAAAAACCGCCTTCAAAAAACCTGAAAACAAAAACAGCTTAAAAATTAAATACCTCTAAAAAGCAAGAAATAATATTCGAATCATTCGTTACACATATCAATATTAATAAAACACGTCTAATGAAGTCGGGTGGGGCTTTAAGAAAAAAATGAAGTTGTCCTCCAGCCCCACCCGACTTCAATAGACGTGTTTTATTAATATTGATATGTGTAACGAATGATTCGAATATTATTTCTTGCTTTTTAGAGGTATTTAATTTTTAAGCTGTTTTTGTTTTCAGGTTTTTTGAAGGCGGTTTTTCTTTTTTTTTTGTTACTTCAGGTTACGTAAGGACGTTGAATTTCGTTACTTTGGTAAAGCTGTAACTGGCTCGTTTTGCCTTAATTCGATTTGAAAACCTTTATTTTCTTAGGTCTTAGGTATATGGTGCAATAACATAAGGTCGTTTACCCTAGGCGTCGGAAAGGACTTAGTGCAATCACATACCTATTAGGTAATTAAATCGTTCCATTATCATTACAAACCAATTTAATTACTTGTATTATAAATGCGAAAGTCCGTTTGTTTGTTTGTTTAACCGACTTCAAAAATCATAACCCTCTTGCAGTAAAAAGAAGGAGGTTCTCTGTTCGGCTGTATGTATGTTTTTTTATGTACGTCCACCGATTACTCGAAAACGGCTGAACCGATTGAAATAATTCAAATGTTATTAGATCAGTGGGTCTACCGCCCAAGTGTTTTTATTTGTGCCAAAAAGAAGCAGTATTGTATATCATCCATCTGTCAAATGAAGCCGACGGCGTAGTCGACGACACTGGGCATTAGGGCCCCAGGTTTGCTCACAAGTTGGTCCCATTTTTTGAAATTTTGAAATCAGTTCAGTATTTTTCAAGTAATCCTGAAAAAAGCACGAAAATAGTATGATTTTGTGTGAATCACCTCGATGATATGGTCGTATAACTTCTTTGTTTATGAACTGAGTAAGATAATTATCTTTTTGTTGGAAAAGAGATATCTTAACTGTAGTTCTTTACCGACTTAAAAAAGGAGGTTCTCAGTTTGACCCGTGTGTATGTATGTTTCTTCGCGATTATCTTACGTTTGGCTAAGCCAATTTTTTCTACCTAAATAATATACCTACACTTTTAGAATAAAAAAAAGGAATTTGTACTCCAGCCCCACCCGACTTCAATAGACATGTTTTTATTATTAGAATGATAATGCGTATCTAGTGATTTTAATTACCGACTTCAAAAGGAGGGAGGTACTCAATTCGACCCGTTTTTTTTTTTGTTTTTTGTATGTACACCGATTACTCGAAGACGGCTGAACCGATTGAAATGATTCAAACGTTATTAGATCAGGTTTGTTATCAAGTTGGTCCCATTTTTATTTGGAAAATTTGGAAATCGGTTCAGTACTTTTCAGGAAAACCTGAAAATACTGTCGTTTTCGTTACAATTTTGTGAACTTATACGGATGATCGACCATATCTTCTTTGTTTATGTACTGATTTAAATGATTCTTTTTTTGTTTGAAAGAGGATACCATTTTGATTTCATTGTTATTGGACCTTGGATATCAAAGATACGCAAGGGAACTCCTCAAAATCAAATAGGAACTGTATAGTGATTACACTAAAAAGAATAAAATAAAAAATTGTTTAAAAACAAAAAAACCGACTTCAAAAAACCTGAAAATAAAAACAAAAACAGCTTCAAAATTAAATACATCTAAAAAGCAAGAAATAATTTTCTAATCACTAGATACCACGCATATCACTGTAATAAAACACGTCTATGGAAGTCGGGTGGGGCTCTTAGAATAAAAAAAATAAGTATCCAGCCCCACCCGACTTCAATAGACGTGTTTTATTACAGTGATATGCATGGTATCTAGTGATTAGAAAATTATTTCTTGCTTTTAAGATGTATTTAATTTTGAAGCTGTTTTTGTTTTTATTTTCAGGTTTTTTGAAGTCGGTTTTTTTGTTTTTAAACAATTTTTATTATTTCTTGCTATTTAGAGGTAGGTTTTTGAAGTCGGTTTTTTGTTTTTTTTAAACTATTTTTTCTAGTATTATTTGTCTTAAGTAATAAGTTAATGATACTTAGTACCTATAGTATAGAGGTTAGAGGTAAATACGAAACAGCTACCTAGTTTCTTACCTACTGATATAAAAGCTACTCTTTTGTCGGTAATAAGCACCATCCAACATCTTTTAATACATAAAGAAATAAATAATAAACTTAGGTACTTACTTAAATAAATTTATATGGATATAAATTGAAATTAAATGTTGTATCATGATCTGGATTTCGAAGCTATTATTTCTTAACAAATGGCCCCAACAATGGAGCTACGCTTCTCACAAAAACCTTATCCCATTGAGAAAACAAATGTAACTTTTACAAGAAGCTCCCTCGTAATTCAAGTTTAAACTTTACAGGAGTCGGTAATTATTATAATCTTGGCAATATCAGAGCAACAATGCTTATTGTTTAAACTGTGTTGTCTTGAAAGAAACTTTTAATAGGCAAGAAACTTAAGACGATAGAACCAAGTGATTGCTATCAAAACAGTTTCGTAATGTGCATATTATTAATTTAGGAATCCAATTTGAAAGTTTCAAACTCTCATTAAAAGTTAATGGATTAATTTTGTGTTAAAAATATTGATTACTTAATACGCACATCTGGGACTAACTGACAAAGTTACTTTTTGGGTTGAGGTGTTTCATTAAAGAGTCGCAGTTAATTTGACACAGTACAATGTATATCGTTGAGGCTTCAAGAGGATCACTTAATATTTAAACACACCAAACCAAGCAGCTTTGTATAAGTAGAATCTGTCCCTCGTCAAGTCTCTACGTCAAAGACAAAATGTATTCTCTGTTCTCGTTATGACATCAACAATGGCTTTGTATTTTTTTCATAATATATCTGAACTGAAAAGACTTGCCCACATCCCACAACTAATTACCTAATAGCATACCGATATGAACTTTGTTGTCATTAAACGTTTTCTAAAAAAAAACAATCGAGTCTTTAAAAAACTAACTCTAGAGATAGTGACGTAAACAATGATATTAATCTAAGCTTTATATTTCTCATTCCTTTATTAGAAAAAAGGGTCTTCATAGACAGACCTTTCGAGCTCCAGTGGGTACCTACCCATAAAAGTCGGTAAGTACCTACCTACACCTAATAAAGTAACAGGTTCTTTGATAGCTTTCGTTGAAAGGCTACCTAAAGTTATTCATTGAATGGATTTAATGTTATGATAACTTTTGGAGAATATCAGATTACATTAATGAAACATTAATTGTATTATCTTGCTTGCATATTATTATCAAATATTATCGAAACCAAAAAATGCGCTTGGGCTGCAATCTCAAATTTTTAATAATTCATTGGACTAATACCTATCCTGTGGCATAGGTTTAGTTGCATTTTTCATTGCAATTAATTAATTTTCAACAAATATAAAATGTTAAACGATGTCGATGAATTTGACGATGTTGAAGAAGAAGAGAAGGTAATCACTACCATGAGAATTAATTATTTATTCTTATGTCACTACGACGGATGCATTTTGAGACTTATGAAGTCCAAGAACTACCTTAAAGGTGTGACCACGGGTCGGTCGGGGGTCAGATAGGCTTGGCCGACCTATAATAAATATTGTTAACAAGAATGATATCTGCATTAGAATTCTTCACTCTTATTATTATCCGAGATAGGCAGGATCTCAGCCTTACAAAAGTTCAATGTTTTCTCATATTTCTCCAACTTATATAATTTCTTGTCGAAACTGAAATTTACTTCTCTTTATCTTTACGACTAGTTGATCACATTCAACCATCAAAGACTACGATTTACTGCCATACAAGTTCAGAATACACGAAAATGTCAAGACAGATTGGTCATTCACGTTCTCAGTTACTTTGCATAAGTAAAATGAAAGAAATTATTACTGGAACGAAAATATTATACCTAAACACAGCTACAAGGTAAATTATGAAGACATATTTAAATACAAGAATTCAAATATGAAGAAGTTAGGAGGATTGGGACCTAGATAAATAGCAAGACGAGTTAGACGAGGGATGCATTGAGTGAGAGCTTCAATGATTTTTACTAAAATATTAATCAGTCAATTTGGCAAAACCTAGCTCTGAAAGATATAGCCTAAAGCCGGTCGTGTTGGTCGAAAGTATTCATTCAATTTTTGTTACGTCATGTTAGTGTATTACAGCATTTGCTATCGCATTACATTTTTGTTAAAATAAATTTAAAGCACGCAATGTTATCCTACTAATATTATAAATGTGAAAGTTTGTGGGTTTGGATGTTTGGATGTTTAGATGTTTGGATGTTTGTTCCTCAATCACGCAAAAACTACTGAACGGATTTGGTTGAAATTTGGTACACATATAGTAGATAGCCTGGATTAAAACATAGGATACTTTTTATCCCGATATTCCTACGGGAACGGGAACCACCCGGGTGAAACCCGGGCGGCCGCTAGTTTAAAATATTTTTGCAAGCGACTCCACTGAACTACTATGACAGTGTAAGCAACCATGCTTGCATTCAACGTTGCAAATAACAACCCATAGGTATTCTGTGGTCGTGTTTGTTTTCCCCGATCTGCTATTATGTTATTTTGTTAGCTAATATTAGACAATTTTGATATACCTACTTGATAATTTATTAATGTTCCTCTTGTTGTTTAAATTAGGCACTTGCCTACGAATACGAACTCAAGTGCCTCTATCTAGGACGTTTACGTTAGTAAAGTTAATAACTTCGTAAACATAACTTTTTAAGTTTTACCTCAAATTATATTCACCACTTTCTTATTAATCCGCAAAGTTATTTTTCTATATAGGTAATTTCCACAGAAAGTTTGAAAACATTCATTTTCCAGAATACCCATGCTGCCATCTAGTATCTAGGTTAGTACAGGAAACTTTGCAAAGCAGCTCCTCCCTAACCGTGCTTCTTTAAAGTTCCCTATTTTGTATAGATGGCGGTAAGTGATCGTAATGATAAAATATTCAAGTTTTGGAAATAATGTTTTACATACCTCGCTTTATTATTTTTTTTACTTTGAAAGACTTCTTATCATTATCAATCATTTAAAAGAACTAATAATAATTTTCTACTGTTAAAATTAATAATCCCTATACAAACACAAACTTATTTAAGTACCTATTCTGTGTTTTAGTTAAGTTACGTTATCAAACGGAGTTTATTCATTATTTAATAAGAGGAAAAAATAAATAGATTTTTATAAAAATACCAACTTTTATTTTTTGCCAATCTACATTCTCGTGCTAACTGACCTTCGTTTTTATAGCTACATTTTGACTATAATTTAAATTCATAAATTTAATAGGTCTATCTACAATCTGTCAGTTTTATTTCTGAAAGTTATTGCATTTCTCATCAAATAACAATACATTTGACAAATTGACAAACTTAAAGCTAGATACTTCTAGCTTTTCTAACGGATCACACATGGTTTTAACACGACCTAAGTCTAGATAGGGGGGTGGAAGAGTGGTCCGGTCAGGGGCGATCAGTCAACGTCGCTCGCTCATTGTTATCCCCCCGTAATAAAGTGCAAATTCCTGCTCGCGCTGTTTCAACAACTTTATAAAATATTAACTCACTAGAGTCTGTCTAAAAAGTCAGTTTACATGAGAAATTATTAAATTATTTAATTTATAAAAACGTATACTGGTAACCCTGTTGGTGCTGTCAAAATTCTAATTGTAAACATATTTATTTATTTAGATGGGTATTGGTGGGGTGGTTGGGGATTGTGGTTGGGGATTGTGGTTGGGGATTTAGGTGGGTAATAAAATTATTTTTGAAATTACCAATGTAAGTAAACAGACTTTATAGACAGACTTTATAAAGTTCGAATTCCAAAATCTCAGGAAAGTGAAAAACAATAGACGTTCGTTGCGATAATTTAAACAATCTATACATATAAAACTCTAAATTGATTGATTGATTGACTGATTCATTCATTGTTGGGATAAGCGTGGAGCCCTAACGGCTGAAGGTAGAGACACCATTTTTGGAGGGTAGAGATATCTTTCATGATGTAGATGAGCACTAAGAAAGGATTTTAGAAAATTCCCATTATACAGAGTGCTACAGGTTGTTTAAGTTTGTATGAGAATTTGTATCGGATTGAAGTAGAGACACCATTTTTGGAGGGTAGATACCTTTTATTGTGTAGGTAAGCACTAAGACCGGGTTTTGGAAAATTCCCGTTATACAGGTTGCTACAGAGTGTTCCAGTTTGTACATGATTTTTTTTTATAGGAAAATTTAAATGTGTGAAATAAGGTTTACTGATAAATACCTAGGTATATTGGTAATCCGTGACTTTCAAAATAAATGCACAACTATCTTAATCACGCGAACGAAGTCGCGGGCAAAAGCTAGTACATATATAAGCTTCAGTTGAAAAGCTTAAAAAAAAACAGCTAACCTTTCAGAGATTTCAATTAAAATGCTTGGTTATATCACATAATAAAATATAATTATGTACGTTACCTAGTAAAAGTGTTACTCAGAAAAATCAGAAAACAACTAGATATATAGAGCCAACTCCCAATTATTTTGGCATTGTTGCTGTTAGCTATATTTTATAAAGCTTTGGTTATTAAAACTAAAAAAAATGCATTATTAATTGTTACTACCCCCAAAATCTTATGATATCAAACTTTTCAGCTGTTTACACCACGCATAGAATGCAATCTAAGTAACGGCATTCGATCATACACTCCGCCCGTTCCCGAGAAACCGACCATTTTCTCGTATTTTAGGAAACCTCGCAGGCACAATCAGTCAACGTCACGGCGCATTGTTAGGGGGAATAAAGTGCAAACTGCAGCCGGAACCGGGAACTTTTATAAAATATTAGCTCGACCGGTGCTTTGTTGGGGTCCAGGCTCCAGATTGATTGGAATAATGTTTCGTAGTTTATTCAAATTCTATAGAATAATTTCAAATCTCTAAGGAAACTTGCATGAAAACATGGAAACATTACAACAGAATAAATAATAGTGCAAAGCTTTTATGTAATCTTTCTACGAGCTTTTCAATTACTTTTCAGATTTTCATGATATTATTAAAATACTTTTGCATTAACTACAACCGCGCCGCGCCGTCTGAAAGACTGTAACCATTCATTTACGTGAATTCACAAAACAGTAAGACTTTTCGCGAAACTTCCCTGTCCTTTTTAAACGGGAGCTTTAAGCTTTGAAGTTATTAAAAGTCCCAAGAACTAGGTCCCGCCGATGCAATACTTAAGACTGAGGCAGTCCCATCGGTGGGCAACATAAACTGGAGCAATCGGCTCCGACAAATAGCGTTTTTATGTCGTAGCGGCAGCGGTTACGCGCTAAACGGTTGACTCGATTGCTACCAGCCTCCTACCCTTTTTAATACTCTACTATTAGTTCTCATTTTCCATTTACAGGATCGAAGACTTTTAATGGAAACTAAAATTGAATTCGAGTAAGAGAAAAGCCGAAACAGGAATGCATGAATAAGAAAGTGTTAAGAGCTGAAAAAAATCTGTCCCTGAATTTCTCATCTCAATGGTTATTTCATGTCACCAATTGATTGCTTGTAAGTACTTTAATATTTTTATCAAATTCTCAATTTTCTTGGGTATTTACTCAATAATTGGTTAGAATATGTTTGCAAATATACCCGTAGCAGCTACGGCGTAGCTACTAAATTTTTAGTAAAATTATCAATTATGATGATTTTTATAAAAAATTGTAAAAACTAAATCTTAATCTATTTTATGGCTTTTGACGTAATTCTCATACTTAGCACGTATACGTATACAGTGTGTGGCCTAGAACCGGGGATAATACAGAAAATAGAGAATCTCTAGAGTATAAGTGTTTATTCTGAAAAGTTACCAGTTGATTTAAACCCATACGTTACACACAATAAAAATTTAAAGTTACAATTCATAATCAGTGTATTATTCCAAAACGACATTATCGCTAACGTTTCGAACTTATCGTGGTACAGGGAATAATAAAAAACGAACCGCAAAACGTCATGATATTATCACTATCCACTAGAGAATTTACTTTTAACTCCTTGAATAGAACCGGTCCCCACTACTTCCACTTCTCACAGCATAAAATCTGTTTTAAATTAATAAAAATCTGTAGTACCTAATTAATTATTAAATATCGCAATGACAGTAATCTGTTTACTTAATGGGGAGGAAAAGCGCAATTTTATCCCGATAGGTGCCGTCTTGTCGTTGGTACCGAGCCGCCTTAAAGAAACTGTCAAAACATATGGGAATCTCTTGGAGTATTGCACTTTTTAATTTTATACTGAGAAAATGCCGCATTGTTATGCATGTAACTTGTAAAATATTGGAGTTCATCGATTTCCCAGTAGCAAAAAAAATTGTGGGCAAAAAAATATCAAAAAAAATATGCTTTTTCCTCGATTTTCTCCTTTTCTGAGCCTGAGAAACATTATAAATCAAAAGGAATGTTTCATGAATTTGATGAAGCTTCGCCAAAATAAAACAACATTTGAATTATAACAGCTTTGTTCTTTAATATTTCAACCTCAGCAGTTTCTAACATATTTATAACTTGGATGAATTTGATAGGTATATCAAATATGGAATAAGCCCAATATTGGGGCCAAACAGAGAATTAATAGAATTTTATATGCCAGAGTCATTCAAGAAACTTAGAATAATAAAATAAATATGATAAAACGGTTCGTGTAATTTTGGATGGTACAGAAATTCCAGTACAGAAACCTGAAATTACTATTGCACAAAAGGCATCATCAGGCAACTATAAACACGGAAATTCACACTCAGTTGCTTTGTTAAAATTTAAATCATATGCTTCTAATCTGAAATAAAAAGATTACTTGTAAATCTTACACGAAATTTAAAGAAATGTAATGCTTGTTAGCAATTTTTTGTAAGTTGCTATAAACTTTCTTGCCTGTTGTTTTGGCTTTTCTTTTTCGTAATTCTTCTTTTATATGAGCTAAAGTTAGCATAGAATACATTGTTTGTCCGCAAAACCGAAAAAAATACAATCTAAGAATGTAAAATCACGTAATACACAGTCAAGACAATATAAGCTCAAACTGACAATTGTTCCAAAGACTGAGCGCCATCTGTAATTCACTTTGCCTTCGCCTCCCTTTATCCATCATGACAATGACATGACATGTCAATGGGGAGGAAAAGCGCAATTTTATCCCGATAGGTGGCGTCTGGTCTTTGGTACCCGGCCGCCTCAAAGAAAGTGTCAAAACATATGGGAATCTCTTGGAGTATTGCACTTTTTAATTTTATACTGAGAAAATGCCGCATTGTTATGCATGTAACTTGTAAAATATTGGAGTTCATCGATTTCCCAGTAACAAAGAAAATATTCGGCAAAAAAATATCAAAACAAACTCACACTCAGTTGCTTTGTTAAAATTTAAATCATATGCTTCTAATCTGAAATAAAAAGATTACTTGTAAATCTTACACGAAATTTAAAAAAATGTAATGCTTGTTAGCAATTTTTTGTAAGTTGCTATAAACTTTCTTGCCTGTTGTTTTGGCTTTTCTTTTCCGTAATTCTTCTTTTATCTGAGCTAAAGTTAGCATAGAATACATTGTTTGTCCGCTAAACAGAAAAAAATATAATCTAAGAAAGTAAAATCACGTAATACACAGTCAAGACAATATTAGCTCAAACTGACAAAGGGTCCAAAGACTGAAGCGCCATCTGTAATTCACTTTGCCTTCGCCTTCCCATTTTCTCCTCTTATTTTTGGTTTGGCAATCTACTCTCTTCTTCAGGGAGTAAAGATTCAATGTTAAAGGAGTAGTGAACTTTTTGTTACTCTTTTTACAATAATGTAAAAAGAGTAACAAAAAGTTCACTACTCCTTTAACATTGAATCTTTACTAACTAAGATCATAAGATCTTCTTTTTAAAAACTTTGTAAAAAAATAATTTTGATAAATAAAGTCAAAATGCTGTCACGAGAATTTTTCAGTTTAAATTAATTTTCAAATATTGGAATTACTTAGATTAATTTACACAATTTGTGATGTGAGAATGGCTAGACCATTTGTGTGCGGAGAAGCTCGTGGTATAATGCATCACGTGCCCTGGCGTTGTTTCCAAAGCAAACAGAAGGCACCCGAGGAATGTTCGCGTTATTGCAACGCTTATGTGATAACCGTGCTCTTGTCCCTGGACATCAATACGAGGGCAACAGACCCTAAATTTTTACATGATGCTATTCAACGTGGATTTAGGAACCGTTCACAATAACATTATCAGTCGGTACACTACTTGCATAACAGCAGAGCGGCAGACATGAAAATCGACCTATGTAGCGAAGCGACGTGCTTTCCGCTTTGTGTCTGTATTTGTTATTTGTACAATAAATAATTTACTACTGACGAGAAAGTGGTTCATTTCTATCAGCTGAAACAAGTTGTGTCAGACAACCCATAAATTGTCAAAAAGACGTTCCGAGTAGCTCCGAATAAGTACGATGAGTAGTACGCGTGTTGTCGATTGAGTTGAGTGGAACTGTTGTTTGCATTACATTGAATTTACGATTAAGTTTGTTAGAAAAATCAAAAAGTTAAGATTTTATTTTAATTAGTTGGGACCATAATGATTCAATTACTAGTGACCTATAGAGGCTCCGTTTTTAATATTATCCCCGATTCTAGGCCACACACTGTATACGTATAACTTGGCATTCGGTGTAGTCAACTAATTTCAGTTGATGAAATTATAATTTATTGCTTTCAGCTCATGAAAATGTTGCGAGCATAAAACTTGCAAAACATAAAAAATCCATCTATAAGAGAATAATCGAGTTACGATCGAGAACCTGCGGTACGTACCGGCCTAATAGTTTCCCCTCTGGAACTTTTCAATCGCCCGATAAGAGGCTTGCGGGGACGTCCCGATATTTATTTACCACATTGAAACTTATTCGCATCGTCCCGTCGACTGAATTTGTTCTTTATTCAGTTGTTTCATTGTCTTTTTTTACAACTGAGACTACTTAACTGTCTGCGGTGCGTTTGCGGGTACTTTCCGGTACTTAGTTGAGTATTTCATGGTAAAAGCTTTGTTTTCTGTGATATTTATTTGCACTTTTTTGGTCGAGCTTTCGTATCTGTTCGGCTGTCCGTCTGTTTTCCTCTACAGATCGCATTTCTCAACCAATTCTCGTGAAAGTCTGTGAGTGGGTTCGATAATACATAAGTTCTTTTGTCGATTCAGTTTTCGATTTTTTTCGGAAAAATAGTAGGTTGTTATACGAGGGTCAAAAGGAAGCAATTCCCATACGAGATATTTAGTATGTATATAGTTCGAGGATGGAATTGATGACTTTTGCCCGAGTTAAACACTCTACTTTTCATTTCGAATATAAGGAAAGTAAAAAAGTCGTATCCGGACACTTAGTTTTTCCAAAATGTTTATTGATAAAAACATGTACTTAGTAACTACATTGGTAGACCTTATAATTATTTTACTAACTTACCTACCTTACCTATTTAAATTTAATTGAAAATTAGAACAATTTGTGAAATTTAAAGTTAAATTCATGCTTGAAATATTTACAGTTTGATATATTATGATGACAGATTTGATTAAAACGCTAGTTTTTTTTACATTCTCCTTGGATTTGGCTTTGCCGGATGCCTGTAAAAGTTGTAGATATTCTTTGGTCTTTGATTAGACGGTAAGTTCATTGCAGAGACTCTCCTGAAGTAGTTGTTTGAGGCGAATAAGAGCGTAGTTTTATTGTTTCTTTTATTTTGTATGATAATTAAAATATAATTTTTGTTTTAGTATAAACTAATTTTTAGAAAAACACAAACAAAACTTTGGCACACACAGCCCAAAGTCACAGAGTTCTAGGTATCCCTCCAATATTTTATAGTTTTTCTTATTTTAAATTTGGAAGTCTGCCGGCCGCTCCGCCCAATGTTTTTAATTTTGCACTGGTTGTTTTGTTTATACCACAGAACAAAGAAATTTTTTTTTCCCCCAGTAGAAGTCGCATGTGGGCGGCACCCGTGTAACATCATATCTGCGAAGCTCCACACATCTTTGAATTTTGCTCCGTCAGTCGTATGAACGAACGCCAAACAAAAAAATCTTCAAAAATAATATAAAAATGCCGAGGTGCATTGTATAAAAGAGCAAAATTGATATCCACATATATCATTTAGCAAACGGGTGCATAAAATATCGGAGGCGAGCTTTATTTAATTATTTTTGATTTTAATTAAAAATTCAACTGATGTTTTCCTTTTAAAATTCATAACAATAAATGTCCACCTTTATGAGGTATACACTTATGATCCATATTCCAACGGACAATTTGACATATTCTTGAACTTTCATAAACACTAAAATATAGAATGGCGGAAATGTCACTCAATAGGGGAGACCGAGAAAAGATGTGACTGTAAAGAGTTGAAAAGTATTATCACCATAGCAAAAAATTGATAAGTAAATGATAAACGTCTAAAGAACAGGTGATTTGATACACTCACCACTGAAAACACGCAAAAACAGCACGGAATTTTAGTCAACTTAAATAGTACGTTATAGGCGAGTCCGGGAAGCTAGCCTTTTATTGTCAAGGATTTTAATCATTCGAAGCAATTTAATGAAAATTGCTTCCCCTACAAGGCTCCGAAGTCTCAAGAAATGAGAGGAAAAAATTCTTAGTTAAAATGTAATTTTGAAATTGGTCATGTTGCCATAAAGTTTTATAAAAATAACGTTTTATAGTTATTTTTAGATTTAGAATACTACACTCCTGGGGGTCAATTCTGCTAATGTTAACGTCGAAATCGTGGTTCAGTGGTGTTTGAATGGTAATGCTTTTTGACACAGTTCTGGTTTTTTAAACCCAAAACCGAAACACATTGTGATTCTTAAACCCAAAACGGAAACACATTGTATCTCGATTTTGGGTATAAGAAACAAGAACTGTGTCAAAAAGCACTACCATTCCAACACCATTGATCCACGTTTTTGACGTTAACATTAGCAGACTTGACCCCCTGCACGCGTAGCATGAGCAAACGGGACTCTTGTCTACGAAGACTTGTCGTCTCGACCTTCTAGATTGCTGAGCACAGTGGTGGGACTCGCTCTCAGAATTTTACAACCTTTTTATGCCTTTTAATACAAATATGAGTTTTAAAATATAATATTTTTATTTCAACATCAATAAACGTCGAAATTATCTGAAATGATTCGAAATGATTTAGTTTAAACATGATACTTATTTTTTAATAAGTTCTAAGATAAAGAGACACTCACAAAAGCTTCCACTTCCGTAGGCAAAGCTCTCTCGAGGTCGAGAATAATAATGTTGCCACTAGTAAATATTTATAATTATTTCCATCATTTCTCTTAAAGGGCGTTCCTTTCTATACGTTTCACGACGCAAAACTCTTAAAACCGAGTTAAATATAGCCGTATGGATATAGTTCGTTTGCCTTCCTTTTATTGAGAGATTTTTGAAAAGATGACACAGACCAACGCACTTGTTAATTTAGTAATAAATATTGAAATCAATGTATGAAAATAATTTTAATTTACGTTTTAAGTAAATAAATTAAAATTAAGTAAAATAAAAGTAAAAACAATACTAAAGGGAAAAAAGTGTAATATTAGGAAACAATATTATTGAATAGGTTGGTACCTTTTTACAATAAATTATTTATTGTATTATTTTAATTTATAAAATTTATGAAAAAATTTAAGAATAAAAAATACTTATTCGTTATTTACTACTAGTAAATATTTATTTTATTTCTTTTTTTATAAATTTTATAATAAAAAAAAATAACTTTAATACAATTTTTCATTCTCTTCTTACCTTAATAAAATATAAACACGGACAACTTAGATTTATTTTTATTGCGAAATTAAAAATTCAGAAAAAAAAATAAGTCGACAAATCTTTCTCGACCACTCGAAGGGTAGTAGACAAATTTCTCCCACTCAACTGTCAAATTAATGTCAGTTGAAGACAAAAGCTCGTGTTTGTCGACTTTTGACATTAGGCCACGACAAAGAACAATGCGAGTCTACGGTTGTAAAATGCGAGCATGAGTATCTCGATCTCAACCCGACAAAAGTGACATTTCGGTGTAGACAAGCCATTGTTCTGTGAGTCGAATCTTATCTCGATGTTGGTCATGCTACGCGTGCTGAACTTGTGCGGGGCCGAAAGTAACTATTGAAATTAACTCGATAGGTATAGGTGCCGGCACATAACTTGGCAAGTTCTTTAACGCGCATATACTTCGACGCCTATACTTTTCTTTGGTTGCCCGATGTAAGAGAGCCCAGTAGCAATCTAGTTTGTAGACGCCTAGCGCTTGCACCTTGAAAAGGGATGTTGCACTTGACAGGTCGTAAGAATTGGTTTATCTTCCTCGTCGGCTTGAGGTCTTGATAGACACACTCAATCTTGTCAATGACACCTTTCATGTAAGGTAGAATGGCAGGTCGTCGTTCTACTATGGCTGGCTTGACACGGTTTCTGGGTTGGAGGGAAGGTGTGGTACTGGCAATTTGTTACTTCGCAGAACGTGCTTGACATGCTGAAAATCAGCTGTCAGGTCTTGTTGGTCACAAATCCCAAATACAAATAAATACAAATAACTTTATTTGCTGTAAATAGGGTGATTACTTATAATTCCCGCATACTCTCCGAAACAAAGATTTCCCTATGGTAAGTAGCTAACTGTAAAGGATGGTGGTGGAATTCACCATTGAGGTATCTATCTGTAAGTGTTGCTTTTCGAAACATCCGATATCCGATATATTTATTTTATTTGGGTTTCTGAATTTTGAAATTCAAATATTTTTTGCCTAGTAATTAAGAAATGTCAGGATTCCACCGAATTATGAAATAGGGTTTACACGAATTATAGATATGAAACTACCTATTTAGGATAAGCTAAGTGAAGAATGTTAACCAACCCGGTTTCCCTTATCTCATAAAATTTTCTTAAAGTACTTTATGTGTTAATAAATAAGGTGGTAAATCGCACTATTAAGATTAGCTTACGCCATCTAGCGGCTGAGTAGCAGCATTATAAATATACGTATTATTTAATTTGGTACCAAGTTGCTATGGTAATACGACTGAATCTAAATAAATAAACTTTGTGATTTATGGCTTTCTGGATATTACACATTTTTACTTTTTATCCAATTATGTGTTCACAAAGTGTGTGTGCGTAGCATGTAACTATTGAGTGGGGGGCTTGGCTTCGATTTTTTATGTGTTTGTTTGGTTACACTGGTTTTCATACTAAATTGAGCTCATACTACTTCTATCTACTTCTATGTTCTGTGGTTTATACCATGTTTTGTTGTTGTTCGTGAATGCGCCCACAAAGGAAATAATCATGAATGCGCCCTAAAACAAGGCTGCAAAAACTTTTCTAAACTTTTTCATTGCCGATGAGGTAACTCTATGGTTGACTATGTTACCAAATTGAGTTCTATTTTTAAATTACTTTTACACCCTAGGGTGGAACGAAGAGTTTTTGACCCGCTGCTCAGTTTAAATATACAATCACTTTCCGAATATGAGAAATGAAAAATACATTATTTCAGCCATTTCTAAAAATGACACAAACGCGTCGTCTACAGCTCACATAGCCTCACTAGTCGCTCACTAGTCTATTCAATTTTTAAAAGACATTCATTTTGTTCACTAAAGATAAATTCCATATCATAAATTAAGTCATACATGTTTAATACAAATTACATACCTACATACTTGTCTTTGACCTTTACCAAACTCGCTTTAAACAAGAAACCAGTGAATTTTACATGGAAAAGCTTAAAGAATTAAGCCTCTCTGGCTGCTTAATGATTCAGAGAGCCTAATTGCCTCTTTCGAATCTCGGATGATCGTGAATAAAACCTTATGCTAAGTCAATGTAGACCCGTGCATGACGCACGTCGTTGGATCAAATATTCATACATTTCAAGGCCTTTTTTAACGTGAAGAAAACAAGCTTACCTAAAGGCTCGCTTTCCTAAGTTTTTTTATTGAGAGAAATGTATTTCTAAAGAATATGGAATTTCTTTAATCTGACATTAAATTGGCCGCGTGAAATTACACCTATAAAAACCCCATTTCTGCATTTGAAAAACTAATGTTTGAAAAACTCCAGAAACATTTAATAAGAAATGTACTTACCATATTTTATTCCTTTTGCCATTCCAGAATTCTAGGTACGTATCTACTTACTCTAGTACTATAAAGTGTAAGTGGCGACATGGCTTATAAAACGTCTCATAAAACATTTAAAAACCATTAAAACATCGAAACGTGTTAAAATTTCACCCCAGTCGTAAAATGGCGCAATTGTAAGGGTGCGCTATGAACATAAAATTTGGCCACTCAAGCAGTACTGAAAGAGTCGTTAACAAATCCGATTCAGCCTTTGATGAGTCGAGGTTTTGAGATAGTTACAACATTTTCCTACAATTTATGGTTTCCATATTTTGATTAGTTGCATTCAATGTGAACAAATCCTTGATCGAATCGTTGATGGCGAAAATAGCATTTCATAATCATAGAAACAGGTATAGAAAAATAGGAAAGATAAATTGCTGAAAACAAACGATAACCAACTATTGTTTGTTTTCAGCTATTTTTTTTTCCTCTTCAAAAACCTTTAGGTATTTCTGAAATCTAACAGTTAGTAGAAATTTAATCTACAATTAAATTTACTCATTAAACTATATATAATGTATGTACATGCCCTAATATAATGATTCAACATAATCTTGCGCCTAATTAGCGTTCGTGTATGTTCTAAACCAGAGTTTCCCAAATGGTGGGTCTCGACTCGACCCAGCACAGGGCCACGAATTTTTTTTTTTCAATTTTGCCTAATAATAAGGAAAATGAAGTGCATAGGTACCAGCGTTTCCCAAATGGTGGGTCTCGACCCAGCACCGGGCCACGAAAACTATTTTTTTTTTCTTTTAATTTTTCTTAATATATGCACTTCATTTTCCTTATTATTAAGAAAAGTTTTAGTTTAGACTGCTTAACTAAACTAAAATTTGTGTTGGGTCACGATGTAGAGAGAGGCCAGGGCATAGTAAAGTTTGGGAAACACTGTTCTAACCCATTATCATTAGTGATAAACAGCACTATCTTAAATCTAGACAAGAGACGTAATTGAAATGTCTAATTCTCTAATTGCCTTTGTACATATCTATCGAAGTTAATTATATAATTCTCCTAGCTTAGAGTACGTATTAACTTCATGTAGGTCGATAAACACAGCTTACTGTCAATACTGTCATGTTAAAGTAAGCAA
Organism: Agriphila tristella; assembly: GCA_928269145.1. Taxonomy (NCBI): domain Eukaryota; kingdom Metazoa; phylum Arthropoda; class Insecta; order Lepidoptera; family Crambidae; genus Agriphila; species Agriphila tristella. The sequence goes on along the minus strand of OV743436.1, from coordinate 17,718,556 downwards.
TAATTTAAAAGCAATAAATAGCACTGTACTGATTTTTTTTGGAATATTGTAAGGAATATATACTAAAACGCAGCTTAAACCCAAGTTTGCAGCTTCAAAATACCTTGTGATAACCGCTTAGTACTTGGAAAGCTTTAATTTTGTTACTTTTTTCAGGATTTTAAGTTCTATTGTACCTTCAGACTACGGCTGCGCTCAAATTGTAGAAAATTGCGTATTTCCTTTTTTTAGAAGTTAAAGGCCAAACTCTGAAAATACGCACATAACGCACATTTCTATCTATCTATAGTACCTGCTGCTTAGTCACTACGAGGAACACTATTTTTGTGCCTACAGTTGCATTGCATACAAAAATTGTTTTGCCATTGCATACAAAAATGTCATGTTATTTTAAGAAGAACTCATTTTGGTTTACTATAAACCATTGTAGTCTAACCCTGAATGATATCTAGAACAAAATGAAGTGCCGAAATACTTCGAAATACATATAAAACAATTTTTAATTTGATAAAAAATAGATCACAGACCACGGTTCTTGGTTGGTTCTACGTGTTACGAGTAAAGCTAGGGTTTCCTAGGATAGCGGTGCTGTAATATTTCGGCTGTAATATAGCGGCGTTGGATGTTGTCTATGTAAAAAATACGGCGACACCGTAATGTCAGAAACCGCGCCGTATTGTTTGCATAGACAACGTTCTACGCCGCTAAATTACGGCCGTAATATGACGGCACCGTCATCCTAGGAAACCCTAGCTTTAGCGGGTACTACTGAGTAACTTTATTTTATTTTGGCTGACAAGTGGAAAAAGAAGATTGTCTTCCATATCGATATCGTCTCACCAAAGACAAGACTGATACATGAATAAGTAATCGACGTAATGAATGATTTAGCATAATTCTATCTAGCGCAAGTCCGCGTCACACAATTAACCTCATGTTAATGCAGGTCTGAATTAACATGAGGCAGCTCATTAAATAAACAATGTAAATGTCAAGTAACTTTTTGCATCGTGTCATTTCATCATAGGTTTTTTAGATTACCTAAGTATTATCTTCTCCTTCTAACTTCGAAGTTCTAAGGCTTCCGCTCGTACAGTTTACGTTACATTAGAAATAAAACACTTTTTATGGATTACAGCGCGTATTATTGTTAATTCAGATGTTATTTTAGCATTATTTAGTTTTGTTTTGCTGGTTTTTTGGGTTTTCCGACGTTACGACACCTTTCCAGGGGCCGTGGTCACGGGACGACTAAATGAAAAAAGCTGCTCATATTTTTATGAAATTACCCGCTCGGAACTTTATAAAAATGCATTTAAGTTTATTAAATTATTTTATAGCTGCGTTCTGATCTGATTTTAATAATTATTTTTAATTAAATTGATTAAAGTTGATTAGGAAACACGATCTGGCTACTGAATCTACTACCATCTTTCTTCAGCCGCACGACGACGCACGGTTACTGCTGGATATAAGCCACCCTCACGAATCTCCTCGACGATCTGTCCTGCGCTGCTCACATCCAGCAGCTTTTTGCAACTTTCACGAGATCGTTGGTCCATCTTGCAGGGACACTCCCAGGAGAGACTGTCAACAGCCCAGAGGGGTAAGTAATTACGTAACTTTGTTGCAATCAACTCTGACAGAAATCGCAGTAACATTGCTGCTTTAGTAACAACCAATGTGACAACTATCTTAACCAAAGCAGCAATGCAACTGCGATTTCAATCGATTTCAATCGAGAATTGTTAGCAACAGACTTACGTGATCAAGGGTCAGGTCAGGTCGATCAAAGGTTTTTTCATAGACCCAAACGCCAAACAAGTTGGCAGATTATACTTCTCGTCTTCTTTTCTTTTTCAAAGTAGCAGCACCAATGTTATTAACACAAGCTGAAAAAACAACTACTCCTCTTTGTGCCCACAAAGACAAGTAGTTGTATTTTCAGCTTCATATATGAGAAGGTGTATGACAATACATAAGAATTGTTTAAAATTAATTAATAAAACAAATAACGCAAATTCACAAGCTGTATAGCATACGACATCGTTCCGCTCCCGCATTTCTGCCATAATCAAAGCCTACAATTCAGAGTCCATTTTAATTTCGGCAAATCAACGAAGTGAGCATTGGCGGTTGCCGGTTCAATACAGGTATGTTTACCCGGAGCAAACACGCGGAGCGGCCAGCATTGTTAGAAATATACCAATTGTTTGCCACAAAGAGTTCACTCTACCGAATTGGCAACAACCATTGGAACTAATAATGAACACGTTACTGCTTTACGGCTTATGCGCTCACCTGTACTGGTAATGAAATAGCTCGTTTTCCATTAGTGATTGTGTGTGATATAAGACAAGGATGCGTTTATGCAGACTTCAGAAGAGCATTAAGCCGAATTTTTACAGCAGTGGTTCTTTTTGGGAATTAATACAAAAAAAAATATTTTGTTCTACAAAATTAGTAAATGCTCACCAAATCCTAAACCGCCCAAAAAGATTTGGTAAGCATTTAATTAATTCTGGGTTAGGTGATCATTTAAACATAAGCCGTTCTTTTTTAGGGTTCCGTACCCAAAGGGTAAAAACGGGACCCTAATACTAAGACTCCGCTGTCCGTCTGTCTGTCTGTCTGTCACCAGGCTGTATCTCATGAACCATCATAGCTATAGACAGTTGAAATTTTCACAGATGATGTATTTCTGTTGCCGCTATAACAACAAATACTAAAAACAGAATAAAATAAATATTTGAGGGGGGCTCCCGTACAACAAACGTGATTTTTTGCCTTTTTTGGTACGGAACCCTTCGTGCGCGAGTCCGACTCGCACTTGGCTGGTTTTTTTATAATTTACGCATTCTCTTTAATTAAACATCATCAAATTTTTATTGTATGCTAAATAGGCATTTAGGTTTAATAAAACTCGTCACTTGTTAAATGAATTAATAAAACTTAATTTAAATTCATTATTCATCATGCGGCATTTATTTTAAAACAGACTGCACAATGGAACATGTTATTTCAAGCAAGTACATAACATTCAATTAGACGAGTTTACTTTTGAAACACAAGTTAAATTCACAAAGCATTTTGTAAAGGTGAACCGCCGGGGGCTGCCGGTTAGCAAACTAAACTATAGTTAGGCTCACGATCTGAACATTTCGGATGGTATAATAATATTGCCGGAGAGACCTGTCCAAATACACCGTTATTATCTTGAACTAACACGTAGGAATTAGCGTTCGATGTCAACAGAAGAATTTTTATTTGTAAAGGTTTTTAAATAAAAGGAAACATCAAATATCCTTACGTCCAAACATAGATTAGATACTTGCGACTAAAATTATTTTCAGGTTTCAAACAAAGCTAATATCGATTTTTCGTTTTTTTTTTTCATTATTACTGTGGCTATATTTTCCATTTGATGAAATGTCCTGTTACAATGATCTTATATAAATACCTAATTACAATCAACGACAATCGAATAAAGTAATGATTTACTGAATCGATAATATCTATAGCGGTGAAATGAAAAGAAAAGTCTGCAAAAATCTGTACCATTGCTATAAGAATAAATAAAACTTATTCTTATGCCATTGCAAACCATGCTATGGTATTTTTTTATTCTGTGGGTACCCCGCTCACAAAATTAGTGTGTAAATAAGTACTTAGCTACTAACATTAGGTAATAAGAGTTTATAGATACTATATGTCTGTGCGCTAGTCCTAAATATTTTTTTATAACTATCTCTAATTACCTAACAAATTATTATTTTAGACTTTCGCTGTATCAAAGTTAATTATTTTTGGACAGAAAGAAAGCTACAAAATCAAATATTAAATAATATTACCCAGATTGCTACTCGACTCGAAAGTCCTTGTTAGCTATAGTCAAATATTTAACGCACACCTCGATGATGAGGTACCTATCTAAGTCCTAAATAAGCAACATTGCAAATGAAATCTAAACGGCTGATAGTAGAAAGGTAAAATATGTGCCTTTAAGCTTCGTCCTAACAAATTACCACTTTGTTACTTACTATCACTGAAGTATCACTTTGTTTTTTATACTACTGTGGGTTGTGGCGAATGGCTTATTGGGAAAATTGGCAAAATGGGTGTTTGGAAATAGCCTTATAAAGCCGAATATTGTAGATAGGGTACCAGTACTTAAGGCTCCATGATAGGAAAACATGGTTTGCGCGGGCCATATTTTTATATAGAAAACGTAAAGTTGTAGCCACAAAAAAAAACATATGACAAGCTAAAGAGATTATCTAGTAGCTACAAGTATTAAATTGCGTATAAACCTCAGAGATGATTGTAAAAAATAAATCTGAATATCATCAAAAGCGCTTGTTGCGGGCCATACTTTTGTCAAAAATAATAGCGGAAACATATTAATTCTACATCAAAATACACTTTAACGTACTGTGTACTTTTTTTCAAGAAAGATAATTGTGCTAATGATAATAATGAAAAAACAATGAAAAACATCGAAAGTGCAGTGAGGTTATTTTCCATACTCTTTACACGTAAAGAAAAGACAGAGACAAATGTTTCCACATAAGTGAGCCTTAAAATAAATATAATACTAGAAAAATTCAACTCGTCACCAGATCATTTTGTCAGGCGGGAAAATGATGGTGACGACGAGACGAGACTAATTTTTTGACCGAGCGAGCGCGAAGCACGAGCGAAACGTCTTCGTTTCAGCTTAGGCAAAAATGCTTTTGTTTATCCCGTTGTCCGACTGTCCATCTGTACTCCTCTAAGGTCGCATCTCTCAACCGTGAGCAGTTTCTATAATTATAGATTTTTTGTTAATTCAGTTTTCCGAAATTTTTCAAAATGGTGGAGATATGGGAAAATTGTATTTCAGCCATTACGTTTTTTTTTAAATGTTTCAGCCATTTTTTTAAATGTTACAAACGCGAGGTCTATAGTCCTACAGAGCCACTAGTTCTATTATGTAGTTTATTGTCCATCAGCCATTTTTATTGTCCCCATTGCTGGGGCACAGGGACGGGCCTTAACCCACCACGCGAGCCCAATGTGGATTGGTGGATGTTAACGACTGCAAACGCTCCTCGGACCAACGACTTAACGTGCCTTCCGAAGCACGGAGGAGCTCGAGATAATGATGACCGACCCTTAAGAAAATTGCTTAACCTCCGCAATCTCTGGGCCAGGTGCTAAACCATTGCGCCACCGAGCTCCTCGCTCTAATTTATTATTTAGTATGAAATAGCATTGTTAAAACCTCAATACCATTGACACGACCCAGGAAAATTAGTATAAACCCTGAAAACCACCATATGACTCAGATTTTGTTTTTTTTTATTTGTAAGTATAGAAAATTGCTTAAGTGAAACCCTAAACGCAAATAGCCTATTATTCTCAATAATTAATCCCATCAATAGGCAAAAGCAACTACTACGGTTACCACTCACCATATGTAGTTTATCTTAAAAATAAAAATATTTATTTTTCTAAAACCCCTTGGTGGATTTGGTCTGACATCGTGGAGGTATTATATATCCTGCTGCACAAGTGGCGTTGTTGACCGTCACATCAAAAACTACTATTTAGAGAATAAAAATATTAGGTACTTACCTATATGCAAAATACAGAAATCTGACACAAATAGAAACGGTAACAACAAACCTAAACTGAAACAATACGCAACTACAAACTGTAGCATACCTACCTACTTCCAAGTAAGCGGTAATGAATATAAAGACGTTACTGAATTATTAAAATTAAACCGTTTTGAACCAGTTCCAGCCGCTCGTTTGCCGCAAGAAAGTTGTGAATCCAAGCACAAAGGACAAAGGATCCACACCGGGGGCCATTTGTTCAGCGCACGTATTTGTTCCCACCTAATTAAACATGAAACAGAGCCAGGTATTATATAACTGCAAATGATATGGCCGCTATGAAACCTCAACGCAACTTTCAAAATGAGTTGCAAATTAGATCTTTTCACTAAAAATGTAGAGTGTCAATGTACAGTTATGTAATCAGTTTAATAAGCAAAATATTTTTTTTATGCTCAACGGGGTGGTGCTTGGTCTTAACCCCACCTGATTAATGTGACGTTAAAATAAAAAATAAAAATAAAATAAAATAAAATAAAATACATTTATTTCAGACTAGGTCCATATCATCATCATCATCACAAAATTTATTAAATTATCACACATCACACATTAAAATTAAGTTAAGACCGAATGTGGAAGCGCACTATACTCGGAATCCTCATCACTGAGAAAATGGCAATCTTTACCCCTAACTGCCGGAACACAACAATGTTTAAATTGTTGTTATAGCGTCAGACTTAGGTAAGATGATGAGTTAGCCAGGTGGACTTGAAATAAGCCCTACCACCAACCAAACCGAGTACAAATTGTACCTCCCTGGGAATCGATCCCGGGAACTCTGCGACTTACACGGGTTAGCAAACCACTAGACCACAGAGGTGGTTAAGTTTTTATGTTAATTCAATTCAATTCAATTTATTTGCAAATACAGGTAGTACAGAGGTATTTAATATATTATATTGTATGTAGCTTAATCCATATTTCACCACATGGCATGCAAATTAACAAATAAATTTAAAAGTTACAAATGTTTATCCTCTAAAAATTCTCTAACACTATAATAGGCTTTGTCAAGTAATATGTCTTTCAATTTACATCGAAATCTGTTAAAATTATCAATTTCTCTAATATTGGATGGAATTTTATTGTACACTTTAGGTGCCATACACAAGACACTCTTATTCATAAGCGCAGTCTTATTACACGGCATACAAAGTCTGTCACGAAGCCTTGCACTATTAAATGTCGTATATAAATTTAAATTTCATTTAACAAATACAGCTATTTCATAAATGTACATACAAGGCAATGTCAAAAGTTTTAGGGATATAAAATGCGGTTTACAACTGTCAGTTTGTTTTAAATTACAAATAGCCCTTACACATTTCTTTTGAGCTTTAAATGCATACTCTTTGTCAACTGAGTTCCCCCAAAATATCAGTCCATAACGAAGCGTAGATGCTACGTACGCGTGATATGCGGTTAAGACAGTCTTAGCATTGACAACTTTAGCAAGCATGTAAAGAACATAAGAGAATCTACTTAATCTAGCACAAACAGTCTCAATATGCTCTTTCCAATTGAGGTTACAGTCAACGTTTAGTCCTAAAAATTTAGTTACTTCTACTTCTTTTATCGTATTGTCAGAATGTTTAATTTCAATCGATACAGTATTTCTAGAACTATTTCTAAATGTCATAATATTAGTTTTGTCTATATTTAGTAATAAATTATTCATTCTTAACCAATTAACAATTTCATCAAGTGCATTATTTATGTCAGTTGCAAGTAGGGATAAACATTTATTTGAAAATATGACTGTGCTGTCATCAGCGAATAAAATCATTGGTGTAGCTACAACTGAGGGAAAGTCATTGATATATATCAAAAAGTTTTTACAAGTTCTGCATAATATAATCAAATCAAACACTCTCCTTTTACTGGGCTTGAGCTACCTAACGAAACCAATGCTACGAAGAATGAATTTTCTTGCTACGAGAACAGCTTCATACGAAGAAATCTTTTCGTAGCTTGTTCGTAGCAAGCAAAACATGAAATATAGAATTATTATTATTCTTTTCATATTTTCCTCCGTGAATTAATTTTCTTGCGACAAAACTAGTTTATTAATAAAAAGTACAAACGTTATTATTAAAAATGTTATTAATTAAAGTATATTATGTTATTAATAAAAAGTAAAAAGTACAACAAGTAGTAAAAGTAGTTACAACCCCTGGTAAGCTATGGATCTGTAGTATGGTGGCCAAAAGCAGCCCAAACCACTGGAGCCAAAAAGCTTCAGGGACTACAACGTCAGGCCTGCTGCGCCCTCACTGGATGCATGAGCACAGCTCCCACAGCTGCTCTAGAGATAATGCTGAACTTAACACCACTGCACCTCCACATTCAACAGGAGGCAGCCAAAACAGCGTTAAGACTAAAACAACTGGGATCTCTAAAATTCGAGAGGGTAAAACATCTCAGTGGACTACTGGAGGACTGGCTGAACACCCCTCTTATTGAAGCACCATGCGACAAAGTTAAGCCAACCTTAATTTTTGACAAAAAATACAGAATACACCTGATAGACGACATCAGCTCCAAGAAAAGACACAAGGCTCTCCTGATTTATACTGACGGCTCCAAGACCTCATCGGGCACAGGGTCGGGTGTTTTCTCAGAAGACCTCAACATACAAATTGCATCCCCCTTAAGCTCATACAACACGGTCTTTCAGGCCGAATGCGTGGGCATAATAATGGCGGCTCGGGCAATCGAAACAAGGGAGGTAAAAGACCGCGACATCTTAATTCTCTCTGACAGCAAATCCGTTCTACAGGCTCTCCAGGGGGGTTATTCACGATTGTCGGAAACCAACTTTCCGAGTCGAATCGGAAAGTCTGCCGAAAAACGCGATTCACGATCATCGGATCGAATATTTTTGACATTACTTTGTCGATTGAATTCGATTTACTATCCGAGAGCATTTTTCTATCGGAAAGAGATCCGTACACTAAGAAGATTGGAATTAATGAAAAAAAAACATGAAATTCACCTAAGTACATTCGAAAAGCTTATTTAAAACCCCAAAATTAAGGCCACGTAGGTAGTAAGTAATCTCATTTTTTGTGCTATAAAGATTATAGGTTAATATTTCTACTAAGTATAAAAAAAATATTATATTGAACAAACAATACTTTTGCTTTTATTAAGTAACCTTATTTTCCAAGAAAAAAAAACAAAATTTATCAAAACTGCGGTATTTGCGATTTTTTTATTGTAAGAAAGAAGTAAATGTTCACGTTTACAAAGAATGTTATGTATGTTATGTTAAATTCAGTATTTTTATAATTTATTAAATGTCGCAGATTTAATGACGAGTGTTATTTTTTTTAGATAATAGGATGAAACTTGTGAAGTATCAATGTAAATTTTAGTAATTTATCGCGAAATATCAATTCCAGCTTATCGATTTTATTTTCTATCTTACGCTAACAAACTTTGTAAATGCACTGCGCTTTCCTGTCGGAAAGTTAGTCGAATGCTAGTCGAATGTATTTGTGAATAGCAGTTTTCGAATCTATCGGTACGGAAACGGATTCGAATCGAATGCTTTCGACTATATTTCCGACAATCGTGAATAGCCCTACAGGGCAGTCGCATCACATCGAGCCTTTTACTTGAGTGTCACCACGCCCTAAATACAGTAGGTCTACTTAATAATATTACTATCCAATGGATCAAAGGTCACAGTGGATCACGGGGAAACGATGCAGCCGACGAACTGGCTGGCTGAGCTGGGCTGGCTGGAGTGATCCGGCCACACATTCTCCGACGCAAAATAGGCGCAATAGACGTCGAGTTGCGGAAACCGCCTGCACTGACAAGAAGAATAAAAAGTACTTTGATTCGTACCATTTTTAACATCACTGGATATTATGGTATCTATCTATGGCTAAATAAAATAGCATTTGGTTTCGTATGGCCGAACGGTTTACTTTAGTGCCCGATAGAAAATGTCAGAGCATAATATTAGTATAATTATTATATTAGTGATAATGTATAATATTAGTTTCATTGTAGTAGATATTTTTTTATTTCAACAAAAATACAAAATTATATATAAATTACGCTAAGTAAATAATGAGATACTTACTTAGATAAGAAAGAATAGGTACAGATACAGATTTTTTATATAATTTTTAGATTTTAGGCATTTACAATGCTATTTTAATATTAAAATAAGTAAATAATATATTACAAAAAATACTAGAAAAAAATCGACTTACCCGTAGCAGCTCAGACAAAACAAGATAGATAAAAATAAAATTTGCGTAGCCAATACAATATTATCTAACCGGTTCTGGTGAAATGGTCAACAGTTACATTTCATATTGGCGACGACCTCATTCAGTAATGAGAGCAATCCTCAAACATTTGCATTCGAGCGTGTGTTTATCTGCTCCGAGCGTTTGCAATCAGAAGCAATATGCCCAATATTAGTTACCTTTGGATAAATTAATACTAACATTTCAAATCGGTTTTGCTGTATCGGCATTGCGTTTAATTGAAAAGTCTGTGATATGCTGTTCACTTAATACTAAATTAGTAAACTTATAATTATAACCCAAGCTCAGCTTACGTCGAGCTTGGAACTTGGCTGTAACGTGGAAAATGATCGAGTGGTCGCGGGCATATCCGTTGTGACGTCATAAAGCCGGTAACTGCTACCAATTTCCGGTAAGGCTTATACGTTATAATGTTAGTCTTATCTGATGACTGAAAAGATTGAAACGCAAATATTTACGTATTAGTCAAGTAGTCATACCGGTAAAATGTGCTTACAAATAGAAAAAATATGCTTTTTTAACGCATAGCTCCAACTGACACGTAAGGCGTAACCGCATTTACATAAGTCATTGTAAAATGAACATTTAAACATATTTTGTCAATACAACTCAAAAAAATATCCCCATTAAATTTCTTATCTCACAAAACAGCATCCAGAAAAAGTAACATTACTTTATTTGAACTAAAAAGATTGACATATTTTATCCAAAATATTTGCATTTGATCAGATTATTATTTTCAGAATCCAAACCACTTGATCAGTAAAAAATAAAAATCGGTTAGGCATACTTGAACGTTATTAAAATAATTTTCAACGTCAAAGAAAGCTCGGAAAGCCTTTTGTTGGAAACAGGAATTCACGATTCCTCGTTATCAGAAACTTAGCAACCGCGAATAATTAACAAATTCCCACAAATAATTTATCTGTGTAGCAAATTGCCGTTGTCAGATTAGTTCTGGATGTTTCCAAAACAATTTTCCCAAAAACAAAAGCGGCTTAGCGGGGAGCATCGCCAAATAAAATATTCTATTAGCAAAATCCGTGGGCTCATAATTCTTAGAGAGCGGTGCGTTCGTAGCCATGGCAGGTGGTCTTAATAAATACGAAAATGGTCTATCGTCGAGTTAGTAATAAATTCAAAAGGCAATCAACGCCCAGGGTGGGTAAAAATATTAATAGCCGAGAAATAATTATGCATTCATGACTCCCTACTCTGGAGCGGTGGATCTGAGGGACTGAGCTAAATCCGTGGAGATTGGGTGACCGGCATAACCGACCTTTGTGAACTTCAGCAAGTAAGGATTATGAGTGAGCACCTAATGTTATTAGGTGCCTACTCGCTAACTTTGACTCGTGTTCTTGTTTGAGAACATAATGACGTATAAATTAGGGTTTAATTAGGTCGTTTACATTGTTGCGTTGAGAAACGAAAGTATGTTAAGCCCTCAATTCGTTTGATGGTATTACTCAAAAGTTTTATAACGCACAAATCATTTTCGGCTGTTATGTCCCTGACATGTTTATCAGACGATAATTTTTATGTGAAACTAAAGTACTTAAATGTATTCTGTGACCAAACTTGAAGATGAAAATAATTGAAGATTCTATGTGTCAAAAAAAGAACTTCCCTCGGAACAAAACAGAGGAAAACATAGGCTCCGTAAGTCATCACTCATCAATCAATCGTTAATCCGCCGATGCAATATCCATAAAATGAATCGCGCGCACCGTGTGAGCTTGCGTTGCTGCGTAATTCTACCGCGAGACCCTAGTGCTGCCCTCGATTGTTTAACGTAAATAGTCAACAGCTCTGGGGGTCAAGTCTGTCTGCTAATGTTAACGTCAAAATTGTGTTTCAATGGTGTTTGAATGGTAATGCTTTTTGACATAGTTCTTGTTTCTTAAACCCAAAACTAAAATACATTGTGTTTCTTAAACCCAAAACGGAAACATATTGTGTCTTGATTTTGGGTTTAAGAAACAAGAACTGTGTCAAAAAACATTACCATTCAAACACCATTGAAACACGATTTTGACCTTAACATTAGCAGACTTGAACCCCTGGTTCACAAGTCATTGTACGCCGAAAGGGTTAAATAGCACAATGTTGACCTGACATAATATGAGAAATCACTAGGTAACTAGTAATAAAAACGGGATTGAACTGAATTTACCCCCCCTTTGACCTCCAAAACACAAAAAAATGTGCGGGTTGCATCCATCAATCTCCCAAATAATTATTTGTTGTGAAATTCGGAAATTCAGCAGAATTAACAATAACTTATTCACTCATCCATCACTCTTCAGTCATTATTTTAATGTAACTACAGACTACTACTATGTACTACTACTACGTACGTAGGTGACCATGTGACCATCAGCCATTTTTTTTTAAATTTCCAACTGCTGGGGTACAGGTTTTCCTTATGGGAGCGCCATCGAGCTCCTCACTAGGCAGGGTACTAGTTTAAAATTATTTTCTAGTTTTACAAGAAGACTCGATGTTGTATTCGGATTCAGCGCAACACTATAACGACGACAATGCCGCAATCGGAGCAGCAATCTGCATAATGGATTGGTCGGCCGAACGCGGCGTCCGGTCGCCGCTCATTCAATTGTCGCGCCGCCGATGTGTCGCTCCGTTATTACGGAATACGGAATTAATAATTCCACGGGATGCGGATCGGCGGTTTAGAAGCCCTTTTTATTGACCCCAGTTGTTGTTTATGGAAGGCTAATTTATTTTGATTTGCGACGCAAATTAATAGCACTGTTGGGTTGGGCCGTCAGGTGTATTTTTATGGCTTTTTGGTTTGCCTGATGGGAAGTACTTATTTCTTTTTAAAATCCGAGTTGGCTTGCTGGAGTATTGAACTATAACTATTTAGTAATCTGTACCATAACTATAATTTAGTTCCTATCTAGAGAAAATCTAAACTGTTCCTAAACATATGCATTGATGTCATTGATAAAATGTTTACAAAATCTAAGAACTAAAATTTCATCTTTAGCTACTTTTGAGTGGCTTACAATGTCGCTAACTGTAATCTATCTTTTATGGAAATACCAGCGACAAGAACACAAATGGACTTGGTTGTTCCATTTCCCTGAAATCCTAGTCATAGAGCGAATACTAAATCACCTGTACCTTCCACCCGAAGCAATGTCTTCAGGTGTACTCATTAACAAACAGAGTGTGCCAACACTACGTACCAAATTGCTCGAGTTAGCAGTTTTGAATTTCAAATGTGGGTATGAAGTGACAGTACAAACAGTCAACCTTACTGGAACAGATCCCGAGGGAGTTCTTTGCATATTTGACAAACTGTTTTGTCGCTTATCGCTGCAATATTATTGCCTTAACTAGATTACACTTGTCGAATTTTGAATCGGTAAGTGAAAAGCTGAACCAGGTGAATCTGTTTATTACAAACATTATTAGTCGCAAAATATTCCTCATTTTTTTTTCAGTGACACACATACAAAGTTAGGTCGTTGTATCTGTTAAACGTGCTTTGCATACATGTGACATGTATATCAATACAAAAACATTAAATAATTAACTTAACCTTAAAATGCCACAAAAAAATAATGCGAATTTTTACTTTTAAAAACGATTACCACACATTACGTCCTGAAATAAATAAATCTACATTTTGACACGAGAAAAAGCTGCGACCTTCATGATTTTTAGATCTATTCGGATAGTTGCCACAAGAAGATTCTGCCAGTTAACGTCCTCTTCTATTTTTTTAAATACTTACACAGTCCTATCAACTCAATTATTTGTTTGTTTTAATTTATTTTTATTTTACAGAAAAAGCATATATTTTACGAGTCAATAAGTATATTCAGAACGACAATCTTTGGTAGATCTAAGCACAAGTCTCCTCTAATGACAATGGAAAATTGTTCTGTTTGCGCCTTCCCGCGATAACGAAATTATTCTTGACCGCAATGTTCTGCCGGCTCACGACGGGTGGCCAACTCTCAAGATATACGGTGCAATAATGGCCTCATCTAAACCCAGCTTTCGAGCTTTAGATTTACTGACCACACATATTTATTGCATGAAGGTAACTTAATATGGCCGCCTTAGAAAGGTTTTAAAGATCTTACTTTTATAAAAACGCAAAACCACTTCACAATCTTTTAAGTAGATAGATAAAACACCACACTAAAAAGCATAAAACAAAAAAGGAGGTCTGTCTGATCTCTCTGGGAGGAGGGAACTGTGTATGACCGTTAAATTTCTATCACGAATGAAATAAGCATCATCCTAAAGGAAAGTGACCTAACACTAATTTCCCGTTACGACGGCGACGTTCAATTTAAAATACCTAATCCAGCAATTCCAGCTGCTGTTACAATTACAGTAAGGTAATTGAAATCCGTGGAGAGTGGCCATTCTCTCGTACGAGCCTCCATTCCATATGAGCCTTGGTCAATAGAAAAACACAATAGGCTCGCACAATGCCCCACTGAATGGTCTTAAATGGTCCCAGTCGAATGGAAATTTTAGTGCTCGCGAAACTTTAATGGCGTCACTGGATTTTTTCTCTGGCTGTAAAGGCCAAATTGAAATACGAACGAGTTTCGGCAAGTACCCGTCTAACTATAGCTAGTGAAAGGGTTGAAAGTACTTACCTATCTTTACAGTAATGATCCTACTTAATAAAAAGTTTAATCTACTTGTTCATGATGTTGTTTTTTTCCTCATTGCCTTTGACTGCAAAGGCCCTTTACCTACTACAAACGGTCGGTGGACAGCTCCCCCTCTTTAGTAAATCTATCGGCCACAAGAAATGAGAAATTCATAAATTCTACACTTCTTCAAATTAATTGAGTTTGTAAAGTAATCGAGAAGTCATCTAGTTTCTGAGCTATTCAATAACGAAATGTCAGTTACATGCAGTAATGATGCAACAGTGATACATTTCATGTAGTTATTAATTATTAATTAGCCATAATATCTTAGATCATTCTGCTGCATAATTATATGCTACTGCCTGGAAGCAATGTGGTTTTGAACAACGCTACCGCTCCGAGCGGCAAGCGATAACATGCTGGGGCCGTATTATGACCTCTTATTTCCAGGCAGTTTTCTGACTGGCTATCAATCTATCTCTTTTATTTGCTATACGACGAGAAAGAGATGTCACTACAGCAATTTATAAACCTGGCAGGATTTAAGAGCTTGTAATACGGCCTCAGGTAAACATTATGAACAGGGCAGCGGATCTGGATTAACTATCATATCGATCGCTGTTACATGAAGTTTTCTGTCAATTGTGTCTTTGCTGATCGATTACAAAATTCTACACTTTTACTTATTTACACCTTCAGAAAAGTTTGCCCATTTCGAACAGTTGAGCAGGCTTAGCTTAGGTATACCTAGATGTTCTAATCTAAAGCGTCTGCAGAAACATGCAATTAAAAATAACAAATTTTGTACTCCTATTTATATTTAGGTATGGTTATAAGTATAGTTATAATAAATATTTGATTATTAATGAATTTAGATTGTGGAATGAATTGATACTTGTTTGCTTAGTAGTACAGTAACGAACGGCATTATGTATAAAGCACGATTTCGACCTTATTATTGATCCATCGGTAAAGCTTAATATTAAAATTGAGTCATTACGAAGGAAATCATTATAGTAGCAGTTCCGAACAGCGAACAGCGGCCAGTCCACTCCATGGCGAGCGTAACATATCATTTGCCTGCGAGCGTTAAACTCAAAATGCACCCAAACTCGAATACAATGGCATTCCACTGTTTGCAGGCTGCACTTGTATTTGAAGAATACATTGCTTTTATTCTACTTCCATTGAGCCACCATTTTTAATTAAAGCACTCTATCGGATCTCCTTGATTGCTGTTTTTGTAATGAACTGAAAAAAACAGGCCATAAAAAATGTGAATCAACAAAAATCTTACAACAACATTTTTCGAAAAAGTCGTCCTTAATTTTGTGTCCTTTTTCGATTTTGTTACTAGCATTGTTTACGCTTATCAAAATCACCAACAATAAAATTAATCAGGTAGACAACGTATTACAAAAAAAAGCCCTAAAGCCGAATATTATTATGGTTAATAAGGTACAATGCACAACCCCGACAAATTATTATAAACCATGAAAACCGCCACTTTTTTGAAAATAAAATCTTTATTCGACATAAACTGCATAATGGTAACCCTAGATTTAAATTGTGTTTTGCTTTTGCTCATAATGGGATTGATTATCGAAAACAATAGTCTATTTGCGTCTAGGCTTGTCACTTTGATTTTTATACAAATAAAAAATTTAATTTTACGGGTTTTTATAACAGATTAGCGACTGTCAATAGAAATAGGCTATTTACAATACAAATTTATTGATAACTTACTAACATTGTTATAATTCGACAAACTTGATTTTTTTGTATGAATTTTTGTGATGCTATTAGAAACAATAGAAAACTGTTATGTTCCGTAACGATAACAAATAAGATCACAGAACAAATATACACAATTTGATCGCATATTATATACTTTCGTTACACACTTTTACTTTCATAACTCTTCATTACTGTATATATTGTATAAGCCAATCGAGTTACCTGAAACAATGTAAAATTAATCAGTTTTAATGAATTTAATTAACCGCCCACAGAAACGAGTTTCCATTTTCAACGACTTTTGTCATTATAATAATAAGCAGCTCTATGGTAAACGAGAGCACAGAATACATAATAGTACAAGTCGAGAGTTCTTTATTATTAAACTAGCGGCCGCCCGCGACTTCGTCTTCGTGGAAAGTTTTTTGCTATCCTTCGAGAACAATAAGTCCTTCTCTGTACCCCTAAAAACGTGTACCTATGCAAAATTTCATGATGATCGGTTCAGTAGTTAAGTCATGAAAGCGTAACAAACAAACAAACGGACTTTCGCATTTATAATATTAGTAAGGATCAGTGTTATTACAAAGAGACTGATTTCAAGAAAACATTAGTATTTCAAGAGTAAATTCGTTCTACAAAAAAAGCTCGTATTAGAGCACACTTCGCCATCCTTATAGTTTTGTTTTGTAATACTTAGTTATTAATGTAACTGTAGTATAATGAGGGGTATGCCGAGTGTGATATAGTATCACATGAGTGGTGTATTAATACCTGATTATGTGCAGTTGCATACAAGACTTTATTTACACCCATGATCTGGTTTTGAAACAGTAACTTATTCCCAACATCAAAACAAAAAGTGTCATCGATAGGTAGGGATTATTCCCAGGAGTCCCCTCTAACACTGTCCCCCGGGGTGATAACCATAATATCCGAACGAGTGGCTGGGGGCGAAGCCAGCCCTCCCGCGCGCGCCGGCCTCATAATATCATCCAAACGAGTTTTATTATGTTGTACTGAATTTCATAACGCAACTCGGGAGGGCTGGTGGCTCCGCCGGCCACTCGTTCGGATGATATTATGTATACATGACACTAGTTAACTGTTTCAGAACCTTTTATAGAGGATTTAAAGCATGGGTGTAGATAAAAAACATAAATAATAGTAGAGTGGATACCGCAACAAAAGTAGTCAGCGACACAGGCACCACACTGGAGACCCTCGGAATCACCCTGTAGTGCCAACGACACATCGCTATCAAGATCTGGCGACGAAATTTGGGAGATACCGACAGCCAGTCACTGAAATATATGGCTGTGTTTACTGAATCACTCTGGAAAAAAAGGAAAATATCTTGAATGTTTACTTCACTGTGAACGTAGATACCTCATTGTTGATTATCGACTGATGTACATAGGTACTTACCTCGTGTTGAACCAAATGTCCATAATAACAGTATATAAAATTTTGAGCTTGATACACGAATAATGCGGCGAATAAAAACATAAATTCCACAGAAAATATGTTTACCTAAAAACATAGCAAGTATACATAAATTATAAATATATATTTTTCACGCTTACAGATAAGCAAAATACTAGGGCATATTTATTTGTCCTCGAAAAGTATTCCTTTTGTATTAATTTTATTTAGGCTTAATCTGAGTTTTAGGGGTTAGAACTTAGATTTAAACGTAATAAAAATAAAATAGTACTTAGTCATTGTATATATTCAAATATTTAGTCGATGACCTCCGTGGTCGAGTGGTTTGCACGCTGGTTTTCAAGGCGTCACCATCTCTTGAGGTCCCGGGTTCGATCCCCGGCTGGGTCAATGTAGAAAATGAACTTTTCAATGTTGTCTCAGGTCTGGGTGTTTGTCATACCACCGTTGTTTCTGATTTCCATAACACAAGTGCTATAGATAGCTACTTACTTTGGGATTGGAGCAATGTATGTGATGTTGTCAAATATTTATATTTATTATATATTTAAATATTTATTAAGTATATCAAATATTTATTTAGTCGTGTAAATATTTTCATATAATTACCGATCTTAGGCCGTAAACAATTAAACACAGGGCTAGAGACAAAGTCATAAAATTCACTGAAATCCCAAAATTCAGTGCACTGTTAACTTGATTAATAAACCTGAAAAAGAAAAATAATTGTTCTTAGTTGTACCCATTGAAACATGTTCTCATCGATCTCTAATAAAAACTTTAGCTACCTACCTAACTAATCCAAAACTTTTAACCGCCTCTGTGATAATAGTTGTTCGCCCACCCTTGTTAGACCCGGGTGCTGGCATAAGATTAAATAAAACTTTAATTTATTCTTATGGTGCCGGGTTCGATTCCTTTTTTTTTGAATGAGGGCTAATACTATCTTTACGTATGCGACGCTTGGCCTGCTGGGCTTGGTCAGTTTGCAGGAAGCCACTCCTGGTCTAGGAGGGGGGTGCAATTTATACTCTGTTTGGTTGGAGGTATAGGGCTTATTTAAGTCCACCTGGCCTTCCACCATCTTACCTAATCCTGACGCCATAACAGCATTTTTTTATGTTCCGGCAGTTAGCGGTAATATAGCCAGTTCCTAAGTGGTGAGGATTCCGGTGTAGTGCGTTTCCACCTTCGGTGTTATCGTACACTTAACATCAGGTGGGATGAAGGGCAAGCACTATCCCGTTACAAAAAAACTTCCTACTTACCACGATATCTTCCCATATCTCCGAACATAGTAAATGAAACGTTCGTTCAAGTTCTTATCCAGTTGATCTTTGAACTTAAACGAATGAATCTCCGTTATGGTTGCTTTTTGGTCAAAAGCGTGTCGCAGTTTGTACTTGATCGACTTCAGTTGACTGGTGGCTTGCATGTAATACGACGCGATCATACAATCTAAACTGTAATGTCCGAAGCCTGTCCAGATACCTGCGATCGCTTCAAACATGCAGGAACAAAGGAATCTATAACATTTGTATTAGAATATACCACACCACACAATTACCTAAATTCCGAAAAGATAATCATATGAACTTTTGAAGCTTTTATTGCTTTTATTTGGCGTGCAGAAGAGACGCCTAATTCTCGATAGGAATGGCAGTTTTTCCTTAAACATCTCACGCTGTTGATAATTACTCATATTATATCTTTTCAATCTATACATTTCTCTAAATTGGTTGATTAATTGTTGGGACACGTGTAGAGCCTTAACGGTTGAAAGTAGAGCCACCATTGTAAGAAAGTAGGTGAAAGGAAAGGAAAGAAGAAAGGATTTTAGAAAACTCACCCTTAAGGGGATGA
This sequence comes from Agriphila tristella, assembly GCA_928269145.1. Classification (NCBI taxonomy): domain Eukaryota; kingdom Metazoa; phylum Arthropoda; class Insecta; order Lepidoptera; family Crambidae; genus Agriphila; species Agriphila tristella. Next base: position 17,698,909 of record OV743436.1, on the reverse strand, counting down.
AATAGGCGATGATAGTTTGTATAGAAGTCCCTTAGTTTCATAACTATCAAAATTGTGTTTAGGCTGACGATGACGATTAAAAATTGTAAGGGGTAGGGAAAGGGGAAGGGGAAAGGGGCTGGGGGAGGGGGGAAGGTGACAGTAAGTGTAAGCGAAAGAGGAGTGAAAAGTGTAAAATTTAAAATTGAAATGTGAAAAGCGAAAAGTGAAATGTGATGAGTGAAACGTGGGAAGGGTAAAGGTAAGGGGAAGGGGAAGTGTAAGTGGGAAGGGGAACGGGAACGAGATACTAATATCTCTGGACCGGTGTAATTATTCTAAGTCTGGACCCAATTCTGAACGGGGACGGGGACGGACGCCTTCTTCAGCATTTTAAGAATTCTTAAGATTTTCTAAAATGTCCACGCGGTTGAAGTCGCGGGCAAAAGCTAGTCATGTATAATATTAATATAATTGACAACCTAACTTTGTTGATATTATCTTTGATAAACCTACCCTGTCCATTGGCTAGTATCGTAAGGAACGTACGATGGTAAACTAAAAGCAGGATTCTCAATTCTTTTTATCATCCTATTTAATATCCACAATGTCATAGAAAAAGCCATCCAACCATTAACCATCTTAAACAGTCTCAATGCTTTTGTTTTATGTTCAATGATATATTCCTCATCTTTTTCATTTTCCGGAGCAAAAATTCGATCTGGGAAAAACAAAAGTTGTATATTTTATATTTTTCTATACTATGCCTTGAAAAAATAAGAAGAGAGGTGGCGTTTTTACAATTTTAAAGATCTTGAGCTATCTATCGTGCATATTGGTTTGTTACTTATTCATGTGTAAGTGTAAACTGCTAAACCAATAATTTTGATGATTTTGATGGGCACATTGTGTCCGTTACATCAGTTGCTTGCTATAGATAGATGTTAGATGCTGTAAAATAATTTTGCCTTTTCAATAAAACAGCCTCTCACCTTTGATAAGACTATGAAGAGCATCAAGTTTCGTTGAATTGAGAGACACGGCTATAAGTTTTCCCAAAAAATTTATATGCGATATTTGCTCTATGAACGCCTCGAATTGCAAACTGCTGCGGTCGGAGCTAAACATCTAGAGAGAAAAAATCAATACAATATTACACTATCACCACAACCACAGCTTTTTCATTTTGCTATATTTTACAATATATCTAAATTATAGGTACTATGGATGGGCAACAGCGTCGCTTAACCACTCCTAAGGTTAAAATCGCTTGCACGCCGCACACATAACACACGTCATGTCATCACAACGTAGGTTTAGTTCGTGTTCGTGCAGAGGCGATACGCGCGCACACGAATTTGTCGCACCAAAAGTTCCGACAAACTTGAAAAAACAGTAAAGCACTTACAGAGTACAGATAAATGAGATGCTGAAGGTTGAGTATAAAGGCAACACCTATAACGAACATTCTGTAAGTAAAATGCAGGAGTTCGTAATGATGATTTGGCGAATGCAATTTGTAAATACCCAGCCAAGTCATGGCCGAATAAATGCGTCGATGAATGTCGAAAGCTTCTATTTTACTCGTATTGTTATTGTCACCCATTTTGTTCGTCGATACAATGATACTGATTATTATTGAAGCTTTAAAGCTCAGCTGCCTAATTATTAGCGGCGTAAAGATAAAGTTTTTTTTTTTATTTCTACGCACTTCAGGGTGTCTCATTTCTGTGAAACTAATACAATGCCGTAATAGGAATTAATTATGGTAAAACACCAACAACCTCGCAGGAGTGGATTATTAACATCACTAACATCATAAACAACAAAACAACAACACTTTCAGAAAAGGCCAAAAAATCTTGACTTTTCTACAAAACTCGATCAGCTGTTCGGATTGTATGAAAAGTATATTTTTGGTTGTTTTTTTTTCAGGAAATGTCGTAGTTTTCTTGATTTTAGTAATCTACTCCTGGGATGTTGTTGGTGTTTTACCAATAACACTCGTATCTACAACTTGTTAATGAATTAACGCAAAATGAGAAAACCGTTTCTTCGGACCATTAAACTAAACAACTTTTAGTATAGGACCAACACTGAAATAAACTCATTTTGCGTTATTCATTAACACGTTGTATAAACACGTAATAACATCGTAAAAAGTATTACTTGAGTAAAATTTGCAATTTTAAAAAACTTCTAATGTTATATTCAAATGCAGTTTTAGTGCAGTTTTGATGCATTTAAGATTAATTATAAGTACTATAATTGCATGTGATTATAATATTAGAAGCATTTTGGAAGTTTTACTCAAATCACTACTTAGGTACTCGTCTATAAATACGAAGAAGACACTACTTATTTCGTTACTTCCATTCGCTTTAAAATTCTTACTTTTTTTAAGAAATTAAGAAAAACATTCAGGTTGCTATTCATTGAAATAAATCACTTTTACGGATTACAATACAACATGTATTTTATTATTTTAGGGGCTGTTTTGATTATTTAGTTTGTTTTTATTTTATTTTTCAGTTCCCGACGTTTCGGCAGGGGTCAATCATTAATCCCGTGATTCCCGTAACTGTCCTACCGTAATCGGTAAAGTGTTTTATTTCAAAAAAACTAAGGTTTACTCAGTTTATCAATACATAAATATACCTAATAGGATGTGGCACCTAACGAATACATCCTGTAAGTTTAAAAAAATAATTATACGTTGCCTGCTCAAGCTTTCTAATAATTACTTTATCTATACCAACGAAATAATGTAACTAGGTAATAAAGACTTTTCAAATTACAGGGTTCGCGATGGCTAATGCGTCAACGAAATTCAAGGCAAAGATTAATTAAGTAGTTATTACTAACTTACCATTATTCATCATATCAGCCGCACGACACCCACTGCAGGGTATAGGCCTCCCCTAAGGATCTCCACGACGATCGGTCCGGCGCTGCCCGCATCCAGTGGCTTCCAGCAACCTTCACTAGATCGTCGGTCCACCTTGTCGGGGGCCTACCCACGGAGCGTCGTCCGGTGCGCGGTCGCCATTCCAGCACCTTTCCGCCCCAACGGCCATCGGTTCTTCTCGCTATGTGTCCCGCCCATTGCCACTTCAGCTGAGCAATCCTTCGAGTGATGTCGGTTACTTTACTTCTCCTGCAGATCTCCTCGATTCTGATTCGATCACGCAGGGAAACGCCGAGCATGGCTCTCTCCATTGCACGCTGGGTGACCTTGAGCCTCATTATGAGACCCATAGTTAGCGACCACGTTTCACTGCCGTAAGTCATCACTGGCAACACACACTGGTCAATGGTCATAGACCTTCACACTGAGGTGGCCCAGAGGAGGGCCCAATCGCGGTAATTTGAAAGGTTTTTACGTTCATAACTAACGGAACGTATTTGGTTTTGGTTAAGCTTTGATTTGGATTTGGTTAATCCGATGTGTCAAACGGTATCGCGCTATTTAATTTCAACGATGCAGCTCTGACTAATCGCTGTCATCCATCACCATAGAGTAAATCAGTGCAAGAAATTATCATTTTAAACGAGTTTGTCTTTGCTCAGAAATTAAGTGCTGCTTTAATTTATAACAATGGTCGAAGTTTATTTGAGATTCCTTTGAGCACCTACCTACTTAAATTAGATGGCTGTAGATATGTACCGACTACAATAGGTAATAAAATAATCTTTTCAGAAATTGAGTGGTGGAAGGTGATGTCCGCTAAGTGCATACCTAAATGGGTAAGGTCGTTAAAAAAAAATATTTCTGATAGTTACAAAGTGAGCCCATGTTTCTTTGAGAATTGACGAGTTCTAATGAATGAAGTAATAATATGCTCAGAATACCGAAGAAACAACCAGAATTTACTTATGGCTGTAATTTAATAAAATACCCATACATTTTTGAAACAATTATTTGTCTCCTCACTACACGGTGGTAGAAAGATTTGCATTAGAAAAAATATATTGTGTTATGGCTCTCAATACGTAGTTTACCTGTTAAAGCGATAAAAATACCATGTAATAACGTATAAATTATTCAAATTGAAAAATCCAGATAAACATAAAACATTGTCTAGTATTTGTCTCCAATAGTTTTCCAGTGTGTTATTCGAATTTGTTATTAATCTAGCTTTTTGTTTGTAATAGTAGGCAACAAAATCTAACAAATTTCGATGTGGCAACACCTTACGATAACACTGTCAAGTGTCACTTGGAATTTTCATGTCATTTGTGGTCGCGACAATCTTCGGTTGTGAATCTCTTTTTTTGGTGCGCATGTTTCGGGCATTTATTCTGTGATTTTTACACGGTAAGTACGAAAATATTGTTAATTGGGCTACTAATAATGAAAATACAGTCAATGAACAGATAGACTAGCTCCCATTGCATGAAACCTTACCTCACAAGGTGGAAGAGCAGAAACTATTACTGCAACACATTTCTGCTCTTCCACCTTGTGGAGGTAAGGTTTCATGCAATGGGAGCTTAGTCTAAGAGTAAACCGTGTTTTAACATTGAAATCGAACTAAATTTGTGGCCGGTACTTATTGTTAAAGTTAGAATTTTCTAGTGTTTGTTCTAGTTCGTTATGTGTGTTATGGTGGTATGTTACATAACACACTGGAATTTTGTCGTTTTAGTTCATTAGTAGATTTGATACGAGTATGGAGAAGCCTTAAATACGACAACCACGGAGACGATGAATAGCAAGAAACCAGCCGATTTTTTTTCTAACCCTCGACGATGAGCAGTTCAAGGATCTGGGGCCCTATTTTTGAATCATTCGACGTGGCGTCGAGCGCTCTTTTCTACTGATTTTCGTTCGACATTTGATTTTCCATATTTTTGAATCGCTCGACCGCAACGAGTGCCCCTACCCACTTTTACTTTTACAGTCGAGCGATACGGCACGGCGAGCGATATTCTTTTCTACTTAAAAGCAAAGATTTTTGTTTAACAGCCAATAGAAACATGGATATTACGTTCCGTTTTCGTTGTGGTAGTTACCAGTTTTCTCTAAATTCTTTAAGGAACGGATAAAATCCAACATTTCGTATTATGTTGGCAGCACGGAAACGAACGATTCAAAAATACGGAAAATCGGCTTCATGCGACTTGGAAGACGAGTGTGACTTAAGTCGCATGCGACAAAACTATGTCATACGAGCGATTCAAAAATAGAGCCCCTGTCTTCATTCCGGCATGCAATTAAAACTACCAAAATGTGATTGTGGCACGTGTCATTCTACATAATAAGGTTCTATTTAGATGACCATGTAATGAAAGTTGATGAATTCGCAGCAGAGAGCAGTGAATAAAATTGAATGCCTGTACAAAATCAACATACCTACCTACACAAAATTTTGCTACTGGAACTGCAATAGTAGATACCTAGTTATTTGAAGCTAAACAAGGAATAAAAGATTGTATGATTTGTTACAATGTTTTTATTTTTTGTATCAATAATTTTAATAGGTGTTAGACCTTTCACACACAAATATTTTACTGTTGCTACTGTACAGATGCTATTGTACTGTTTTCAAATAGCAATCAATGCTTCCTTTTTTCTGAATGTAGAAAGCTCCAGTCATTTGTATCTGAAGAAAAAACGATAATGTTATTAGTTGTATGTTTTACTTTGGTGAACAATAAAGTAGGTAATCTATTCATTAATTAATTCTAGGTACGCTTTGATTTATGTAAGTATGTAAGTATTTTGATTTTTTGGAATTACATACGAAACGAGAATTTGAAACAATACCTAAAGACAAGTATATACAGAAAATAAATCAGGTCTATTTACTTTGTTACAAGTGAGAAAATGAAATTGAAAGTGAGATTTATAGGGGGAAGAGGGTCGAGCCAAATCTCACGACATCTCACCAAGGGGGGAGGGGGGTCGAAAAATCGCCAAAATCACCTCACGTAATTAATGGATGCCCCCTAATTTAGTCCGTTTTAAAAACGTGTTTTTATAGTACATTACTGACGCGGTCAATAATGACTGCATTGCTGGCCGATAGCGTAGCTTAGCGCAGCGCCCGCTGCATGGCACAATCGATAAACTGTTTATGGAGCTTTTATGATATTATGAAACCTGAGAAAATTATGACACAGTGCGTGGATCATTCTATAAATTATATTATTTATAGCGCGGACAGCAAGGGCTGCAATGATGACCAAGCTTGAAGGCCGAGAGCGTAGTTAAGCTCAGCTTGAGGCCATCATAGCGTGGCCGTGCAGTCATTGTGGACCAAGTCTTGTATATTGCTTTACTCAAAAATGTCAAAAAAGTAAAAATGTCAAAAATGACCAAAATTACCAAAATGATAATTTTTGAATTTTTTGATATTTTTGACATTTTTGATATTTTTGACATTTATGAAATTTTTGAAATTTTTGACATTTTTGACATATTTGTCATTTTTGACATTCTTGACATTATTGATATTATTAACATTTATGACATTTATTACTTTTTTGTCATTTTTGAGTAATAGTACATTACTGACGCGGTCAATAATTACTGCATTGCTGGCAGCGCGATGATGATGGCCGATAGCGTAGCTTAACGCCGTCACAGCGCGGTCAGTATTGCAGCCCTTGAGGGCCAAGCTGGAATAAAGGCCGAGACCGGAGATCGAGGTCTTTATAGCGCGGACAGCAAGGGCTGCAATGATGACCAAGCTTGAAGGCCGAGAGCGTAGTTAAGCTCAGCTTGAGGCCATCATAGCGTGGCCAGCAGTGCAGTCATTGTGGACCAAGTCTTGTATAGTGCTTTACTCAAAAATGTCAAAAAAGTAAAAATGACAAAATGTCAAAAATTTCCAAAATTACCAAAATGATCATTTTTGAATTTTTTGATATTTTTGAAATTTTTGTAATTTTTGAAATTTTTTGACATTTTTGACATTTTTGACATTATGACATTTTTTACTTTTTTGTCATTTTTGAGTAAAGCACTATACAAGACTTGGTCCAAAATGACAAAAAAATAAAAAAAGCAAGAAAGTCAAAAAGTCAAAAATATCAAAAAGGAAAAATAGTATAAAAGTAAAAAAAAAATACAAAAACATCATCTACAACAATACAACACCCGCGCAAATAAAGAATGGGATTGAAAATGGCGGCTCACGGCGCTTACCACAACGAGTGTAATCCCATTCATTAACTGCGCGGGTTGTACAATGTACTTTTTTCACGAACTATGTTTGAAACAAAACTCGACAATAATGAAATCCCATACAACTTTGTTGCGTCACCATCGGAGGAGCACGGCAACCTCGACTTAGTTCAAAGAAGGTTGTCAAAATAATGGCAATATTACAAGCATTTTTGAGTAAAGCACTATACAAGGTGTTTGGTAAAAGCCTTATAAAGCCGAATATGGTAGATAGGAACCATCAAACTGAACGACTTTTACTATGGGACCAACTCTGAAATCGCGAAAAAAAAATCAGCTGTTCCATACATTTTGATATTTTCGTTATTATTTTTTGTATGAAACAGCTGATATTTTTTTCGCGATTTCAGAGTTGGTCCCATAGTAAAAGTTGTTCAGTTTGATGGTCCCTATCTACCATATTCGGCTTTATAAGGCTTTTACCAAACACCTTGTACAAGACTTGGTCCAAAATGACAAAAAAATAAAAAGGCAAGAAAGTCAAAAATATCAAAAAGGAAAAATAGTAAAAAAGTAAAAAATAATAATACAAGAACATCATCTACAACAAGACAACACCCGCGCAAATAAAAAATGGGATTGAAAATGGCGGCTCACGGCGCTTACCACAACGAGTGTAATCCTATTCATTAACTGCGTGGGTTGTACAATGTACTTTTTCACCTCTCCAGCACGAAAAGAGTGCTTTAGGCGCGTAAAAACTCGCAGCAAAATCTATTTTTGCTGCGAGCGTTTTTTTTTTAATTTCTAACACCAACTTTTAAAATAATAAAGAAAAAACAAATAAAGCGACAAGGATGACACTTGTAAAATTGATATGTGAGAAAAGGATAGATAGAGTGCTTTATGGTGTCATCAAGAAGCTTATATCCACAATGGAGGTTGCACGCCTAGTAAGTAAGTGAAGATTGAAAAAGACTCTTTAGTGACGTAACGGCGTATTGCTATCTCTTTCTTTTCGTTTTTCAATACGTTTTCGTTTCTCACGAACAAACGAACGACGAACAAAGAACACGTATTGTAACACTAAAGAAAGAGGTTGCAATAAGCCTTAAGGACCTTTTTTCAATCTTCACTATGACATATGGCCGTGCAAACTCCATTTGAGGGAGGTATAAGCTTATTGGGTGTCATACACGGATTAAAAAGTAAAAAAATAAAATGCGCGGATATACCAAGGAGTTTTAAATAAGGATTTTTAAAAAAGAAGGTTGATAATTCGAAATAAAGAGTATGCAGGTAATGAGGTCACAAATATCCCTTGTTCGCTTTACGACAGATTCGCTTTACGGCAGATTCGCTTAACGCCAGATTCGCTTAACGCCAGATTCGCTTTAAGACAGAAATTGTACAGTCGTTTTAAAAAGTCTCTACAAAAAATATATTTTCATACTACACAAAACTAGGAAGATTTTTTTTATTAAAGGAGACATGATTGTTACTAGTGCACTGCGTGACAAGATTATTACTAGTGCACTGCGAAATTAATTCATTCAGGGCCCGTGGACCTACCGACTTTCCCTACTAGGTGGTCCTAGATAATTTAAATTTGATATTCAATTACGAAATAATTGGATGGAGGAGTTATTTTGATTTCGTACTGCAAAGATATGTCTAATTCCTTTTTATCAAAAAAATAAATCAAAATATCTCTTTGTAAGTTATGTTGCCCTGGTACTTTTGACTGAATATAACATTATTTTGTAATTGAATATAAAATAATTATTTAGGGTTAGGTGATTGTTTGATGTTTTATTAATCCCTTTTTTCGCTTTAAGTCAGATTTTCTATATCGAGTTGACTGTACTTCTGTCGTATAACGAATCTGCCGTAAAGCGAATCTGCCGTAAAGCGAATCTGTCGTAAAGCGAATCTGTCCTAAAGCGAACAAAGGAGAAAAATTTATGAAATTTATTAACAAATTATATGTTTTATGCATAGACTTATTATATTCTTTTGAAATGATTGGTTTTATGATTTTAAATAAATAAATAAGACGGGATATTAATGAATAAGAGAAAAACACAACGTAATGTAATCAAAACGACCGGAATCTACTTTACTGACTCTATGAATAAAATTCCCCTATTTTTTTTTTATCTTACTCTATGATAAAATTTTTCAGCATAGGTTTGATCGAATTATTTTTGTGATAAATTACAAAAATGAATGCGTCCAAGGATGAAGATAGTTTCCTAACTCCAAAAGAGTTAAGTGAACAAGTTTCTAATGCTGAATTAAGTTTTTTACCAGGAAAGTCACGTGAAAATTTTCTCGCTGGTCGAGGTGAAAAGTTGTATGTTTTACACGAGACCAAAATGTTGTTCTGCCTCGTGCCTTTAAATCACTCACTGTGCTCAGTAGTCTATATTAAAATCACTCGCTACGCTCGTGATTCAATTCTAGACTACTTCGCTAGTTCGTGATTTAAAGTCGGCACTCGCAGCACAAATTGATTTTGGTCACTTGTATAACAAATAACTATTTTCACGAACTATGTTTGAAACAAAACTCGACAATAATGGATTCTGAAAGGAAATTGCTTGAAATCCCATACAACTTTGTTGCGTCACCATCGGAGGAGCACGGCAACCTCGACTTTGTTCAAAGAAGGTTGTCAAAATAATGGCCATATTACAAGCATTTTTGAGTAAAAAAAGATTATTTTTCAGTAAATTATTATTTTCTGCTTTTTAGTTAACGAGATAAGACTAAAAAAAATAAACCATCTCCTATCGGAGCACTCGTCAAGTCGATTCAAATGAGTCCAAACTCGATGGGGTAACATGGTTTTATTAAAGAGTTGTTGTTTATTAAACCATGCAACCCCATCAAATTTGGGCTCGTTTGAATCGTCTTGACGAGTTCTTTGTTGGGAATAAGTTTCCAGGGTCTGATGATGGAGCCGGAAGAAGGACACAGGAACTCTTTAATAAAACCACGCTACCCCATCGAGATTGGGCTCGTTTGAATCGTCTTGACGAGTACCTACCTACTTTGTTGGGAAATAGTGTCTGAGGATCTGATGATGGAGCCGGAGGAAGGCCATAGGAACTCTATAATAAAACCATGCAACTCCATCGAGTTTGGGCTCGTTCGAATCTTCTTGGCGAGTGCTCCGGTAGGAGACGGAATATTTTTTAGTGTTAGATCGTTAACTAAAAAGCAGAAAATAATAATTTACTGAAAAAAAATCTTTTTTAAAAACACGTTTTTAAAACGGACTAAATTATTACTAAAAAATCGGGCTAAAAACATTAAAACGGACTAAAAAGTAAAAAATAAATTCTTCTGTAAATATTTATAACCAACCCTACCTACAGAAATTTTAAACCTAAAAACGTGGGGCGCATTTTGTAAAATTTATCATCCATATTGTCTTCAGCATACATAATTTAGTCATAATTTAGTCCGTTTTAAAAACGTGTTTGTAAAAAAGTTTTTTTTTCAGTAAATTTTTAGAAATGCTTATCAAGGCCTTTCATTTGATGGCTTCATTTCCGGTGTTCATAGCGACAAGACCCAACAAGCAAATTAATCATATAAGGTTGAGTTTATTCAGCTTTTCGGTGTTATAAAAGTCAAGTAAGTGTGAATTATTCAGCACGTGTCGTATAAAAGCATCTTATATAGCATTTCAGTTATTTAACATTTCGGTCACATAATGATGCTGAGTAAACGTTTACTCAGCATCCTTATATGACTGAAGTGTCATATAAGTATTGGCTGAATAAGTCGCTAGTATACGACGCTTATGTTCCTATTTCGTCGGGTAAAAGCATATTATATAGCTTTCTTGTGACAAGTTTGACTCAGTCGAGTAAAAGCAACATCGTTGCTTTTATACTGCTGTCGTATAAAAGCATCTTATATAGCATTTTAGTTATTCAGCATTTCGGTCACATAATGATGCTGAATAAACGTTTACGCAGCATCTTTATATGACTAAAGTGTCATATGACCTTATATGACGCCAGCAGCGTGTGCCCGAGCCGCAGGCGAGGGCGTAACTCAGCCGAGTGTGCAATAAGCAAAGAGCTCACGAGTTTCATACTACGTTTTTTAACACACTTGCGAGGAAAACCAAAGTAATTTGCCACACAGCAACAAATACGACAAAAACAAAATATGATAATTATGATGGGAAAAGGCGCGTAGGTTTTTTTTTGTTTTTTTCACACGCCCAATGAACGCGAACAACAGAGTTAGTGAGCATACAGCCTACCTCAAAATATGGTTTTAAGTAATAAAATGCAAATATTTAATAATTTATAACAAAATATTATGAATTATGAATAATTTGATAATAATAAATATTTGTTTGATTTAATTAAGGACTTACACGTTTATTTCTTCCAAAAATGTTTATGAATTTTCAGTGGCATAAAACCTCTTTGTTGTTACTAAAAATAACTGTATAACCCGGTTAAATTGGAAATGCTCTGTTTACTCGCATATAACTTGTAGTAAGGTACCTATTTAACTTTATAGGGATAATTCTATAACCAACTAGTGTTTTATATATTATTGCACGCGTTTGTTATAGTTCGGTTTATGGCCCTAAAAGCGATGTATTAAGCTCACTTTACGAGCAAGTGTGTTGAAAATATTTTTACACGTATAATTTCAATCTGGGTATTACCACAGAATACATAATAGTACAGTATTACTGAGACTCAGTAACTGAATACAAGGTTTTGCAGTTGACATTTAGATGAGTGAGTTATTATAGCCACACCGCCAAAGCTATCGTCCTATCCCTTCGAAAAATATTGTATCCGTTTATCTTAAAAGAAGAGTCCGGCTCTAAGCATGTTTCACTTAATGTGGATCTTTTCCTGAACTAAAATATTTTCAAATGTACACAGCACTTAATCACCTCTCGTATTTTGGCTTGTATTGTATGATTTCTTAAAAAAATAATCTCTCTTAGTCTGAATAACAGCTTATCAAAGTTTACGTCCTTTTTATTAACACGTTTTTGACCGAGCGAGCACGAAGTGCGAGCGAAGCGTCTCTGCTTCAGCTTGGGCAAAAATTCTTTCGTATTAGAGTGTCTGTCTGTTCCAGCCTACAGGTCGCATTTCTCAACCGATTCTTGTGAAATTTTGTGAGCAGGTTCGAAAATTATATAGATTTTTTTGTCGTGCCAGTTTTTTTTTTTAAATGACAGAGATATGTTAAAAAAACCGATTTCAGTATGTTCTCCTCTACAGGTCGCATTTCTCAACCCATCCCGGTGAAATTTTGTAAGCAGGTTTGATAAATATATAGATTTTTTTTGTCGAGACAGTTTTTCGAAATTTATTAAAATGACGGAGATATGTGAAAAAACATATTTTAGTCCAGCTTTCCGGATGTTTGTTCTCCTCTGTAGAGAAGAACGAAAAATTCCATCTCTAAGGGGATGAAATAAGGGATGAAAGTTTGTATGAAAGTCCCTCATTTTTGAAGCTAGGATCTTCAAATTTTGTGTTTAGGCTGATGATGACAGCTGATAAGTTTCTTGCGCCCGTTCTTCTTGTCAGCTAAAAAAGTCTGGAACGGGTGGTAGGAAAATATAGACGATTCAAAAGTACTTAATAATTAAGTTTATTTGAATAAAGCTTATTTGACTTTGACTTTGACTTTGATTGAAAATTAATAAATATGTGTCTTAGCGTTTTTCAAAATTCAACCCCCGAAGGGGTGAAAAGGGGGATGTAATTGTGTATTGACGAAAATCCTTTATTTTCGAAGTAAAAATAGCTAAATTTATAATTTAGGCTATGGATGGAAATATAACTCAACATATATTTTTGTTGGTAGTATTTCAACCCCTATGGAGATGAAATGGGGTCGAAACGGGGTAAATAAACCGAAAAATAGGTATGGATGTAGTTACTAGGGTTTTCTGGGATGACGATTGCAAAAATTACATTTATTTTGAAGTCCAACACGGTAGACATGATTTTACCCATAAAGCGGTGAAAATGGGGTTCAAATTTTGTATGGCAAAATATCATAAAATATTTACATACATTACAATACATTACAACTTTAAATTTCGTAGGAGCACGTCTAAAAATAAATAAGCAAACGTATATTTTGTGATTTTGAAAATCAACCCCTTAGGGGGTAAATGGGGTAAGTAAACATAAAAATCAGCATGGATGTCGCTCTTGAGATTTTATGAGATGGTGATTGCGAAAATGACATTTATTTTGAAGTCCAACGCGGTGGACATTATTTAACGGCTAAAGGGGTGAATATGGGGTTCAAATTTTGTAGGGAAAAAGAAATAAAATAACAACAACTTTAAAATTCGTAGGAGCATGTTTCAAATAAATAGACAAACACATATTTTGTTATTTTGAAAACCATCCCTTAGGGGGTAAATGGGGTAAGTAAACATGAAAATCGATGTGAATGTCGTTCTTGAGGTTTTATGGGATGGTGATTGCGAAAATGACATTTATTTTGAAGTCCAACACGGTGCACATGATTCAGCCTCAGGGGACGGAAACGGAACGGGAACGGGATACCAACATCTCTGCATTGACCCAATTCTGATTATTGTCATAAACTAGCTTCCGCCCGCGACTTTGTCCGCGTGGATATTAGAGGAAATCCTTAGGGAACCTACAACCAGGATACGACCAGCCGTTTTTACGCGATTAGGCGGGTCCCCACTAAGCGAGCAGGCAGCCTCGTGCAAGGCCTGCCACACGCGGCAAACGTCTTGCCTCGCGACTCTCGCGAGGCAGCGCGCTTGGTGGGGACCCGCCTAATCGCTTAAAAACGGCTGGTCGGATCCTGGTTGAAGGTTCCCTAAGGATTTTCTCTGACATCCACGCGGATGAAGTCGCGGGCGGAAGCTAGTGGTAGATTAAGGTACAATGCATACAACCCTGAAAAATTATTATAAACCATGAAAACCACTTTTTTGAAAATAAAATCTAAATTCATGATAAACTGCATTGTGGCAACCCTAGACCTAAATTGTGTTTTGCTTTTGCATATTTATGGGATTGATTATCGAAAACAATAGTCTATTTGCATCTAGGGTTGTCACTTTGTTTTCCATAAAAAAATACGGGTTAAAAACAGATAAGCGACTGTCCATAGAAATAGGCTATTTATTTGTATACAGATTTATTACTTAGGTACTTACTAACATTGTTATAATTCGACAAACTAAATACAGACTTTATTTTTTTGTGAAAATATTTGTAATGCTATTAAAATAATAGGTAACTCTTTTATTCCGTAACGTTAACAAATAAGATCACAGAACCAATATTAGGTACGCCCTTTGATCGCATCTATCTGTGCTTTCGTTACACACTTTTACTTTCATAACTCTTCATTACTGTATATATTGTATAAGCCAATCGAGTTATCTGAAACAATGTAAAATTAATCAGTTTTAATGAATTTAATTAACCGCTCATAGAAACGAGTTTCCATTTTCAACCACTTTTGTTATTATAATGATAAGCATCTCTATGGCAAACGAGAGTTTTTTATTAGATCCAATGTTAAAAGATTTACAAAGACTTTATTATTAGATACAAACAGATTGATTCCATGAAAGCATCAGGAATTCAGGACTTCAGGAGTAAATTCGTGCTAATAAAAACTCGTATGTTAGAGCACACTTCGCCTTCCTGATAGTTTAGTTTTGTAATTTATTTTTGCAACTTTAGTATAATGTAATATGAGGGATACGCCGAGTGTGATAATAGTATCACTTGAGTGTTTTAATACCTAATTATGTTCAGTTGCATACAAGACTTTATCTACACCCATGATTATGAATCCTTTATTAAAGGTTCTGAAACAGTAGCTTATTGCCAACATCAAAACAACCAGTGTCATAGTAACCATAATATCCGAACGAGTGGCTGGGGGCGAAGCCAGCCCTCCCGCGCGCGCCGGCCTCATAATATCATCCAAACGAGTTTTATTATGTTGTACTGAATTTCATAACGCAACTCGGGAGGGCTGATGGCTCCACCGGCCACTCGTTCGGATGATATTATGTATACATGACACTAGTTATTATAATGTTGGCAGTAAGTAAAATGTTCAGAACCTTTCATAGAAGACTTAAAACATGGGTGTAGATAAATAAACATAAATAATAGTAGAGTGGATACCGAAACAAAAGTAGTCAGCGACACAGGCACCACACTGGAGACCCTCGGAATCACCCTGTAGTGCCACCGACACATCGCTATCAAGATCTGGCGACGAAATTTTGGAGATACCGACAGCCAGTCACTGAAATATATGGCTGTGTTTACTGAATCACTCTGAAAAAAAAATTAAGAATGTTTAATTTATTGTGAACTTCTTACTTCATTGTTGATTTCGAAAGCGATCAACCGAAGGTAATTTCTTACCTCATGTTGAACCAAATGTCCATAATAACAGTATATAAAATTTTGAGCTTGATACACGAATAATATGGCGAATAAAAATATAAACTCCACGGTAAATACGTTTACCTAAAAATATAAGAATATAAATAAATTGTACCTACCTACAGGTATATTTTTCACGCTTACAGAAATAAGCAAAAACTAGGGCACATTAAAATTTATTTGACCTCGAAAAGTTCCCTTTTTATTATTTTTATATAGGTTTAATTTGTACTTTGTGTATTCTGTGGTTTAATCTAGATTAAACCTAAACAAAAATAAAATAGATTCTTAATAGTTATTTATTATTTATATTCAAATATTTTTATTCGTGTAAATATTCATAATTACCGATCTTAGGCCGTAAACAATCAAACACATGGCCAGAGATAACGTCATGAAATTTACTGAAACCCCAAAATTCAGTGCACTGTTAACTTGATTAATAAACCTGAAAAAGAAAAATAATTGTTCTTAGTTATGTTGTATTGTAGGTAGGTACCTATTAGAAAAATGTTTTCATCGATCTCTAATAAAAACTTTAGCTACCTAACTAAACCATAACTTTTTTAACCGCCTCTGTGGTCTAGTGGTTCGCCCACTCTTGTAAGACCCGGCTCCCGGGTTCGATCCTAGGAGGGGGGGGGGGTGCAATTTATACTCGGTTTGGTTGGAGGTAGGTCCACCATCTTACCTAATCCTGACGCCATAACAACAATAAAAAAAAATGTGTTCCGGCAGTTAGCGGTAATATAGCTAGTTCCTAAGCAAGTAGGTGGTGAGGATTCCGGGTGTAGTGCATTTCCTCCCATCCCGGGCGTTATCGTACACTTAACATGAGGTGGGATGAAGGGCAAGCACTATCCCGTTACAAAAAAAACTTCCTACTTACCACGATATCTTCCCATATCTCCGAACATAGTAAATGAAACGTTCGTTCAAGTTCTCATCCAGTTGATCTTTGAACTTAAACGAATGAGTTCCCGTTATGGTTGCTTTTTGGTCAAAAGCGTGTCGCAGTTTGTATTTGATCGACTTCAGTTGACTGGTGGCTTGCATGTAGTATGAAGCGATCATGCAATCTAAACTGTAATGTCCGAAGCCTGTCCAGATAGCTGCGGCCGCTTCAAACATGCAGGAACAGAGGAATCTATAACATTTCTTATAATTATACTAGGTACACCACACAATTAACTAAATTCTGCAAAAAAAATCATGGGAACTTTTGGAACTAGGTATTTTTTTTTGTAGGCGTGCAGAAATGACGCCTAATTCTGGATCTCACGCTGGTGATAATTATTCATAAATATTATTTTTAACAAACTTAATTATACCTAACTTTGTTGATATTATCTTTGATAAACCTACCCTGTCCATTGGCTGGTATCGTAAGGAACGTACGATGGTAAAGTGTAGGCAGGATTTTCAATTCTTTTTAACATCCTATTTAATATCCACAATATCATAGAAAAAGCCATCCAACCATTAACCATCTTAAACAGTCTCCATGCTTTTGTTTTATGTTCCTTGATATATTCCTCATCTTTTTTATTTTCTGGAGCGAAAATTGGATCTGGGAAATACAAAAACCGACTTCAAAAAAGCTGAAAACAAAAACAGCTTCAAAATTAATTACCTCTAAAAAGCAAGAAATAATATTCGAATCTTTCGTTACACATATTAATACTAGTGGCTCCGTGAGCTGTAGACCTCGCGAAAAAATAAAATAAAATGTCACCATGAAGTTTTCAAAGCACACAGTAGGTACGTGAGTATTGCAGCTAGATGGTGCTTCTAATTTTGATCATTTTTTTAAAAAGGGTGAGTATTTTTTTATAAATTTGGAAAAATTGGCTTGACTGAACAGTTATATATAATTATCGAACCTACTCACAAAATTTTACGCGAATCTGTTGAGAAATGCGACTTGTAGAGGAGATCAAACAGCCGGAAAGCTGGAATGAAATATGGTTTTTTACATATCTCCGCCATTTTCACAAATTTCGAAAAACTGGCTCGACAAACAATTTGTATATATTTATCGAACCTGCTCACAAAATTTCACCGAGATCGGTTGAGAAATGCGACCTGTAGAGGAGAACAGCCAGCGCTGGAAATACGGACTGAAATTTTATTTTTTTACATTATCTCCGCCATTTAGAAAAAAAAAATGAAAAACTGGCTTGACATAAGAAATCTATACAATTTTCAAATCTGCTTACAAAATTTTACGAGAATCGGTTGAGAAATGCTACCTGTAGAGGAAAATAGACAGCCCTGGAAAGCCGGACTGAAATACGTATTTTTAACATTTCTTCGTCATTTTGAAAAATTTCCAAAAACTGGCGTGACAAAAAAACCAATATTATTTTCGAACCAGCTCACAAAATTTCACGAGAATCGGTTGAGAAATGCGACCTGTAGAGGAGAACATCCAGCGCCAGAAAGCCGGACTGAAATACATTTTTCTTACATATCTCCGCCGTTACGAAAAATTTAGAAAAACTGTCTCAACTTGAAAAAATCTATATGATTTTCGAAGCTGCCCACAAAATTTCACGAAATTCGGTTAACAGATGCGACCTGTAGAGGAGAAAAGACAGAGCCGGAAAGCTGGACTGCAATAGGCTTTTTTACATATCTCCGCCATTTCGAAAAAAATCGAAAAAGTGGCGTGACAAAAAAATTCTATATCATTTTCAAACCTGCTCACAAAATTTCACGAGAATCGCTTGAGAAATGCGACCTGTAGAGGAGAACAGACAGCGCTGGAAAGCCGAAAAACCTGTTTTTTTAACATATCTCCGCCATTTTGAAAAATTAAAAAAATCTGGCTCGACAAAAAAAATTCATATAATTTTCAAACCTGCTCACAAATTTTCACGAGAATCGGTTGAGAAATGCGACCTGTAGAAGAGAACATACAGACATACGAAAGAATTTTTGCCCAAGCTGAAGCAGAGACGCTTCGCTCGCACTCGTGCTCGCTCGGTCAATTAATAAAACACGTCTAATGAAATCGGGTGGGGCTGGAGGGCAACTTCATTTTTTTCTAAAAGCCCCACCCGACTTCATTAGACGTAACGAAAGATTCGAATATTATTTCTTGCTTTTTAGAGGTATTTAATTTTGAAGCTGTTTTTGTTTTCAGCTTTTTTGAAGTCGGTTTTTCTTTTAAAAAAAAAGCTTTTTTATTTTCAACTTTTTAGTGGTAGGTATGTAAGCGCAGCGTGTAAATATTTTTTAACTTTATAATATTTTCAATGGTAAAATTCACAGAACTCAATTTCCAAAGGCTTACGCCCATCTACGGCCCAACTTTAAAATACCGTGTACAAACTTTCCATAAAATTTAAAAATCATGTTTCAATTTATTATGAATAATGCAATTGGAATTATTATGTAATAAAGTCGCCATCACCAAAACCATTTTAATAACAATTCAAAGATTTTTATGCGAGTGACGTTGCTCGAGGTACGAAAAAATCTCGTAAACAATCGATGCGATATAAAAATCGATACCAACAAAATATATTATTAATTACTAACATTATTTGTAACGGCAATTCTTGTTTGACTAAGTATAACTTCAAAAAATATAGTTTTTATTAAAACCAGTGAAATATTAAAATGTTTTTTAGATTATAACAGTATTGAACAAGATTAAAATCGATTTAGTAATCGATTCCAATAGAACAATGGCAGCACTGTGTACTCGGCTGATCTACTGTCAGTTTGACAATATAGTGACAGTACTATCCGCGTCAATTGGTAATGCGCCTGGCGGCCATGAATTTAACCTCAAAAACGAAAAACAATTGTAATTTTCTTATTTACCTAGACTTTTTCTTATTGAAAATAAGAATTCAATAATTAATATATTATATTACCTATTAGAATTTTATTATTTTTTGTCATTTTTAGTTGCGGATAACGATGATGTGTATGTTAATTTGACAAGGTTCCAGCGCATTACCAATTGACGGGGATAGTACGACGACGGCGACGTCACAACGTTTGATTGTCGTTTGTTTGTGTTTTGTTGTTTTGTTTTGTATTGGAAGTGTTTTGCAGTAAGTGTGTTTTTTCTCGTGCATCCTTTACTTTTTGACCCATTTTACGCTAATGGACTCCGAGTCTCCGACCCTATCCCGAACGTTAGGCCCCGCTATTTTATATGACGATAATCTGGAATGGAAATGCCCACTTGTCTCTCGCATGCATTGGATTCTGGAAGCAGCTCTGGTTAGTTTATTCAAAGTAAACAACATTACATTTAGTTAAAATTGACTTCGTATGACTAAAACGATAAAACTAATGCCTCTGATATGAAAATGGTTGAAATAAATTGTGCCCATACTGACGAAAAAAAAGTCGTTTTACTAAAAAAAGGCGACTTATTTTCTTAACCAACATTCAGTTTATTGAGTTTTTGACATGCCATGCTTTCATTTAATACACAATTCGTCTGTGTACACCACGATGTACCGTGGGCCGTAACTTCTATAGACCCATGGGCATGGTCCTTTACGCTGTTTGTTTTTGAGGAGTTCCGTGGTGTCTTCGTAATCCAAGTCTAGTCCAGAACGTTGCATCGCAGACTATGGTTTGGTTTATTTTGGATTGACATAAACTTACCAAAATCAAAATTACTATACATAACTATGTATAGTAATTTTGATTTTATAATTAACAAGTTCAACATTTTAGTATTAAGTATGGCAAATGTTGTGTATATCTGTAATTAGCAAACATGTATACAATGATACTTTTTGTATTTAAATAAGAAATGATCAATATGTCTTGCTGTTGATGTACCATTTTATATAAAATAAAAAAATAAAAAAACTATTTGACTTTGAGGAGTTCTCTTGTGTATCTTCGAAGTTCAAAATTCAATAACAATGAAATTAAAATGTGACTATTCTTGAAGTATACCCTTTCAAACAAAAAAAGAATAGTCTAAATCGGTTCATAAACAAGATGTTATGGCCGTAAAAACTCGTGCGATGGCAAGATAAATAATTCATATTTTTCAGGATTATGAAAAAACTACTCTCCAGATCTCTGTAAAAATTTTATGGGACCACACACGAACTATGTTCTTTGAGATAAAAAAAGAATGAGGGCTTTTCAAAATGACAAAAAGCTGGCTCGATAAATGGCGTTGAAAAAAATAGGGAATGAGGGGTTTTCAAATTGACATTTAAAAAAAAGAAAAGTAACTATTTGCCAGTGTTTGTTTGTGTGTTTTTTTTCGAAGAGTACTCCGGTAGGCAGGCAGATGTACCTGACCTCCTTGTATAATAGAGGTCAGTGCAGTACATGCTTGCTTACTGGCCGGTTGGTTGGCCGTTTATTTTTAAAAGCCAATTTTGACTTCCCTCTCACCATCAACGCGATCTAGTGAGGCAAATAGTTAATTTTCTTTTTTTTAAATGTCAATTTGAAAACCCCTCATTGTATAAATAAAGTTATGTTAAAACATACATTAAAAAAACCGTCGACTAGAGAACCTCCTCCTTTTTTTGAAGTCGTTTAAAAAAGGTACCTACCTATATTTTCGGTTACGTATCACAATCTCTTAAGTTGGATGGCCTAAGGTCATAACACCTAAGGACGAAAGGCCTGATTTGAAAAATACCTAATGGAAAAAATACCTAAGAACATAATATAATTGAAACATTAATTAATAATAATATTAATAGTATAGTTGAAACACATAATGGACGTTTTACCTAAAGTCGATTCACCTAAGGACAATACATCTATAAACAAAATATCTAATTTCTAAACACCTAACGGTCGTTTGTTCTAAGTTCATAATAACTAAGAACCCGTTTTATGAAGAAGTATTTCGCTCAAAGGTATTATGTCTATCACTATTAGGATTAAGGCGATTCCCTGACCGAGAGTGGCGCCCTCAGAGGTTTTTATTTTAAAAGGTGTTAATAGAAAAGGATTTCAATAAAACCTTTCTTGTATCTTTAGGGCTCATAGTCTAGTATTTTTAGAATGTAATAAAAATAGTTATAGTAAACAGTTGATAGCTATCAACTACTTACTACTTGTATGCATAATTCTTAGTTTAAAATGTGTTCTCGTAGTTAAAATCGGGGAATATATAAATGCACTTTAAAAATAATGGTTTCCACTATAAATATGTTATCGTTAAAATTAATACTTTGCACTTTACAATTTAATTGTTTAGCTTTAAAATTAATACTTTGCACCATACAAATTAATTTTATAACTTTAGTACTGGTAAACAGACGACTAGGTGCGACGATGAGCGGGCGCAGCGAGAGAGGAGCTGAGGAGGAGGTTAGGTTCCATTGCGACCAACAACGCCAGAACCGACCTGATGGCGTGTATGCATTATGCCACAAGTTGTTATCATCTTGCCATCTCATTAGTCTGACATGGGTTGACAGAAATTAAATGGTTTCGGAGTTGGGGAGTTGGTTTCGTTAAAGTGCAAACCATTATTTTTGTAGTGATTATATTAATTATAGATCTATTATTATTTTAAAGTGCTGACAAAATTGTTATAGTGCAAACCATTATTTTTGTAGTGAAAATATTAAATTATAGGTCTATAATTATTTTAAAGTGCTGATATACAATTTTAAAGCTGTTTTCATCAAATTTAAAGTGCTATTAAATACATCCCTAATAAATCTGGATTAACGCCCAAAGTGGCCACTTTAGGCGTTGAGCCAGATTGTAACTAAACAAACACATGTACACCAGGAAAAACACGAATACAAATATAGTTTATAACTAATACTAGTTTTTATATTTTTCAGAATTTTATTAAACATAGTTATTTCTTTGTAATGATTTTTTCTTGAGTGGCGGCGCTAGTGGAGGCTCGGTGCACCCTTAACCAGAATTGATCATCGAACCCACCAAAATATAAAAAAAAAGTTTTTACGAGAGCGATCGAAAGGGTTACTCATAAGCATTATTTTTCTTGAGTAACACATTGCCGGTAGACCAGCAGGTATTCTATACAATACCTAGTGATTGTATACATTATACCTAAGTCTAAGTAATCTATGAAATAGACAACAATATTACCTTTTTCTATTTCATACATTGCCTAGAAGGCCCAGTCATTTTACACATTGCCGGTGACCCAGTTATTGAATTTCGAGATTTTAGGCATTCACAATGCTATTTTAACACGTTTTTATTAGGTTGCTTTCGCGTTTGTTTATTTGTGTGTTTCTCTACAAAGTTTGCGAACGATTTTATCCTAACTTTCCGATGAGCTAGAGACTTGAAACTTTTAACATAGGCCAGAACTGGAAGGCAATGCGATATTATGGTGTCATTGAGCTGATCTGATGATGAAGCCGGAAGAAGGCCCCATCAAATTTGGGACGAGTTCTTTGTTGATAAATAGTTTCCAGGGTCTGATGATGGAGCCGGATCGAGGAAGGACACATGAACTCTTTAATAAAACCACGCTACCTTATCGAGATTGGGCTCGTTTGAATTGTCTTGACGAGTACTTTGTTGGGAAATAGTGTCCAGGGTCTGATGATGGAGCCGGAAGAAGGCCACTGGAACTTGGTAATAAAACCATGCTATCCTATCGAGTTTGGGCTCGTTTGAATCATCTTCACGAGTACTTTAATGGGAAATATTGACCGAGGATCTGATGATGGAGCCGGAGGAAGGCCATAGAAACTCTATAATAAAACCATGCAACCCCATCGAGTTTGGGCTCGTTTGAATTGTCTTGACGAGTACTTTTTTGGGAAGTTTCCAGGGTCTGATGATAGAGCCGGAAGAAAGCCACTGGGACTCTGTATTAAAACCATGCAACCCCATCGAGTTTCGGCTCGTTTGAATCGTCTTGACGAGTGCTCCGATAGGAGATGGTATATTTTTTTAGTCTTAGCTCGTTAACTAAAAAGCAGAAAATAAAAATTTACTGAAAAAAACTTTTTTTTGAAACATGTTTTTATTACAAAAAAGTCGGACTAAAAACATTAAAACGGACTAGTAAAAACAGACTAGTATAAAATTTTTTTTTCTTTAATAGTTATTACCCTACAGAAATTTTAAACCTAAAAACGTGAGGCAGACAGTATGGATGATAAATTTTACAAAATGAACTGACTGACTGACTGATCTATCAACGCACAGCCCAAACCGCTGGACCTAGAGACTTGAAATTTTGCACACAGATATAAAAACATAATAAAATAAATATTTAAGGGGGGCTCCCATACAACAAACCTGATTTATTGCCGTTTTTTCTCTATATTAATAACGACAACAGACGTTTAAAATATTCACAGAATATTTAGTAGTAATTAAATAGTAATTAATGAAATAGAATAAAATAAATATTTAAGGGAGGCTCCCATGTTTTTTTACGAAACCCTTCGTGCGCAGCTCTGAGACGCACTTGGCCGGTTTTTTTTATGCGTAAACTGCTAAACCAATAATTTGATCTGGTTTCGATGGACACAATGTGCCCACAACTTCAGTTGCTTGCTAGGTGCTATAAAATAATTTGAAAGAATATTATTACTGCCTTTTCAATAAAACCTCTCACCTTTGATAAGACTATGAAGGGCATCAAGTTTCTTTGAATTCAGAGAAAGGGCTAAAAGTTTTCCTAAAAAATTAATATGCGATATTTGCTCTACGAACGCCACGTATTGCAAACTGCTGCCGTCGGAGCTTAACATCTAGAGAGAAAAAAACAATACAATATTATTACAACCGAACGCTACACTATCTCCACAACCACAACTTTTTCATTTTGTTATAGGTATATTTTACAAATTATTAAAGTAAATATAAATAGGTAGTAATTCTGAAATTTTACAAATACCAAGTTCAACATCACGTTTTTATATATGACGCACTAAAAGATTTACTCAACATTTTTTTTTTCAACAACTTAAAAAATAACAGTAAAGTAAGTACCTACTTACATAATACATATAAATAAGATGCTGAAGGTTGAGTGTAAAAGCGACAGCTACAACAAACATCCTGTAAGTAAAATGCAGGCGTTCGTAATGATGATTTGGCGAATGCAATTTGTAAATACCCAGCCAAGTCATGGCCGAATAAATGCGCCGATGAATGTCGAAAGCTTCTATTTTACTCTTATTGTTATTGTCACCCATTTTGATCGTCGCTACAGTGATACTGATTATTGAAGCTTTAAAGCTCTAAGCAACCTAATTATTAGCGGCGTAAAGATAAAGTATTTTTTTTCATTTCTACGCACTTCAGGGTGTCTCCTCTCTGTGAAACTATTAAAATGCCGTAGTTAATAGGAATTAATTAATTATGGTAAAACACCAACAACCTCGCAGGAGTGGATTACTAACATCACTAACATCATAAACATCAAAACAACAACACAATGTTTGTTCTACGACTTTCCGAAAAAGGCCAAAACATCTTAACTTTGCTACAAAACTCGATCAGCTGTTCGGATTGTATGAAAAGTATTTTTTGGTTGTTTTTTTTTCGGGAAAAGTCGTAGTTTTCTTGATTTTAGTAATCTAATCCTGGGATGTTGTTGGTGTTTTACCAATAACCCTCGTATTAAACGCAAAATGAGAAAACCGTTTCTTCGAACGATTGTCCAATAGTAGGTAAAAGTTGTTCAGTTTGATGAAACTGAACAACTTTTACTATGGGACCAACTCTGAAATCACGAAAAAAAAACAGCTGTTACATACAAAAATAAATAACGAAAATATAAAAATGTATTAAGCAGCTAATTTTTTTTCGCGATATCAGTGTTGATCGCATAGTAAAAGTTGTTTAGTTTGATGGTCCGAATAAACGGTTTTCTCATTTTGCGTTAATTCATTAACACGTTGTATACCTACTTAAACACGTAATAAGTAATGACTTGACTAAAATTTGCACTTTTAAAATGCTTCTATTGTTACACTTACTCACATGCAATTTAGTATAATTAATCTTAAATGCATCAAAACTGCACTAAAACTGCATTTTAGATTAATTATACTATAATTGCATGTGATTATAATCTATTTTTTATTGCATTATTATTGCATTTTATAATTTTAGGGGTTGTTTTGATTATTAAGTTTGTTCCCGACGTTTCGGCAGGGGCCAGTTCATTCCGTGACCACGGTCCCACCGTAATCCGTATAGGTGTTTTATCTGGTGGATTTATTTCAAGAAATATTTAGTTATATAAGTACTTTACTTAGTTTAGCAATAAAAATATACTTACCTACCTAATGGGATTTGGCATCTAACGAATACATCCTGTAAGTTTATGGAAATAATTATACGTTGCCTGCTCAGGCTTTCTAATAATTAGGTACTCTATCTATACCAACGAAATAATGTAACTAATAACGACTTTTCAAATTACAGGGTTCGCGATGGCTAATGCGTCAACGAAATTCAAGGCAAAGATTAATTACTATCCGCGTCAATTGGTAATGCGCCTGGCGGCCATGATTTTAACCACAAAAACGAAAAACAATTGATTTTTTTTCATATACCTAGACCCTTTCTTATTGAAAATAAGAATTCAATAATTAATATACTTTATTACCTATTAGAATTTTACTGTTTTTTGTCATTTTTAGTTTCGGATGACGTTGATGTGTATGTTAATTTGACAAGGTTCCAGCGCATTACCAATTGACGCGGATAGTAAGTAGTTTGTTACTAACTTATCTACCATTATACAGTGCCTTTGGTCTTGAACTAGCGATAATTTAAAGCAATCAACGAAAACCAAAACAACCGGCCGTTATTAGGTTTTTTCACGACCAAAACTGCAAAATTTGTGTTTATAATTAATAACAATTGATATTTTGCGAGGGGACCATTACACATATATAACACTTATTACTCCTACCAGTCCTACTAGTTGAGGTCCACAACTTGACGTCCAGAATATTTGGATTTTCAGAATTACCCGAACATCTGTAATGAAGAAGCCTGTTAAGTTAATTAACTAATTGATTTTTAACTTGATAGATTTTCATAGTTGGTTTACCTATAGAATATTGTAGCTCAAGGTTTTATTATTATTCGGATTTAGTCGACTAGGGCAAATCCGAGCTAAATCAGAGTTCAGATTAACCCGATGTTGGTTTTCCATAGGAACTGTCAGTGGTTCTCAATATTTATGTTTTTATGGAATTATGTTCATTTGTTTTAAATAGTATTTTTTACTACAGCTACATTTTGATATCACTGAAAGGTCAATTTTATTAATATGCACGCAAAGAATTCTCTGCACTATTTTTTTTATTTTTTTAACTTGCTTTTTAATTTCTTGATACTTGTATAGTTTTGGTAATAATTAGGTCCAATCGACCATTGAACGAAAAGTGACACAACTTCTTTGAAACTATAGGCTAAGTAAGTACAAGGTAAAAGATTTGTTTAAATTTTAATATTTTTATAAGTGGAATATTCTGTTTCTTTTATTTTAATATAAATAAAATAAAAAAAAACAGTTTTTCCTTTCATTTCAGATACTTGTTATTATTCATACAAATGGTAGGTACCTATGCCACATTATGTATCTACCGTCAAACCCTCCAACTTTGGACACTTTTTTTAGAAAATCGATCGCCACACCAAAAAAATATATGGTAAGGCGTATATTTTATGATGTGCAAGTATAGTGTACACAAATAGCTAATAGCCAAGCATAGGTACACTTTAAAAAACACATTATTTCATGCCTTTATATTAATTTTAAAGGCCTGCCAAAGTTACCTCCACTTTCCGCCAACATGGTCCATTGCTTGTATCATCTAAAGTATAGCATCTATTTACATATAATTAAGAACTATACTAGAAATCTGTCCAGAGATGGCTTGCAGAAAACAATGAACACAAAATATGGCCGTTTTTACGTTTTAGAGCAGTGGCTAATGTTACCTAGTCATTTTAGCTCATTTCCATACAACTGATTTTTGGGAACTAGAGTTGTCACGAAGCGAAAAAAAATCGTTTTTCGATCTATGTTCCTTGGAGAAAGTTGTTTAGTTTAAGCAACACTATTACCTGTTCAGATTGATACTTAATTGGTTCCACCTTATACAGGCTGATATGCATTAATAAAGTTCAAATAATTGACATTGACAGAAAGATTTCAAACCTAAGAAAAGATCTTAAAACGCCATCTACATATGTAATATGTTATTTTTGTATCTTTTTTTTCTTTACGGAAAACGCCTCATTGAAACCAGAACTTTACAAATAATTAAATTACTGGTACCTACGTAACAACCTTAGCGCATATTTGATCGCGGCCAATGTTTCCAACTCAAGATTCGGGCGACTGTTTGTAACATTTGCCGCTCACATTTCTCACAAACAAAGATTAGTCGTAATTTAAAATGCACATTAAAACGTTCCCCTGATATCATTCTTTAGCATAGCTGGAAATTACTTACCTAGGCTCCATATTTTTTGCTCACCATCGAAAATAAAGAGAGCACAATTTGGTTCACCAGTTCAATGCACGTCTTTGTCAACTGCTGTCACACAACCAGATGAAGTTAGCAATGGAACTAACACTTAGTGTTATCAGAAAAGTAGTCTATTTTCTACTAATGGTTAAAAATTAAGCCTATCTTACATAGTTTTGGTGTTATCAATTGTTTTGTTTTTTTTTCTGGTTTTGGCCAACATTACCCTCAAAGTCCAAAGTTGGAGGGTTTGACGGTACTAAAAGTTTGAGATCCCTTGACTAGCTGTCGGGTAATTCCGAAATATAAGGTCCTTCTTAAATAGTGCACATAATTTTAAGGGGGCAATGTACTCATGCATACAAACAACTTTTAATATGTTCTTCCATAAAAAAAAATATTCGGACAAGGGACCAGCCCCCGGACCTCCTAACTCTCTCAGTCGTAGACGTCAGTGCACTGTCCGTCCTTGTCATCGTGTTATGATATGACAAGGATGGATATAGTCTAGCTATCGCTCTGGCTAAAGCTTTGAGTTAGGCGGTAGGGCCCCCGTACTACTATACCATCAGCTTGGGTTTTTAAATTGTTTTCAAAACTTTTGAAAACACAAGAAATAGTCCGATCAACGGGGCTTATGCAACCCGAATAATTCTCCCGTCCATGAAATTTGGCATGTGATGAAGTTAGGTAATACAGATTACAGATGCACAATAAGCCAATAAATTTTATTACGAGAAGTTAGGTATTTTTACCTAAACATGAAAATTGCTTATATCTCTCTGTGAATATTTCCTCGGGCTAAAACACTTTCTGTATACGTACTTATGTACTTGTTATAATAAGTATGTGAAGGAATCCAATCTTTTTTCTATTTCAGAGATACCCCAAATTTAACTTTTAACATTTTTCAATATATCTTCTATTGAAAAAATTATCTGTCGATTATTATTTATTAATATGTTCTTATATCCTTAAATACATAGCTTTATTCAGTAAGCCAATAAATTTTCTTCTTTAATCATATTTTTTTAATTTTTTGACTTTAAGAGGTTATTTACGTAATGTGAAAAAATAGTCGGTCCACTTTTATACGTTTATTAGATAAATTATTTTATATTAAAACAGATTAAACAATAATCCAATCATTTTTTGAACGCGCATATATTTTTTAGTATAGTCGCCGCTTTATGATAGAGCATAAGGGTTGACCTTCACTTGACTACTCAGCGCTGCTTTGTCACGCACTTTTGGACTAGTGTAGGCGAGTTTGGTGGCCACTGTTATCAAAAATAATTAAGAGTTTCAAGAGTTCAAGAATAGTGGTAGGTATTTTTGAATAAAACAATTAATAAGTGTGTTTATAAGTAGATATCAGATTTAATGCATTTGCATATAACTATATAATATATATTTTAGCCTTTTTTCCCAATTGTTCATATTTATTTAAGTAGCGGGAGCTAAATATAGGCAGCTTTTTAAGCTAGCCTCTATTTAAATCAATAGAAATACTGTAAACAATGATTGAACATGCCAACGCCATTCCTCATTCCTTAGCCGAAAAGTTGCGAATAAAGTTAAAGTTAGACGCTATTTCGCGCAAAAAACCAGAGCTTCGAAGAAAACGAAGAACATTAATGCCTTCATCAATGGCACAGGTACCCTGCGTAAAAAGTATCTCCAGATTCTTCAGAAATGGCGCCAAATTTGGCCAATGACATCAGTTGATATAGAGAGGTCGTTTTCGGCGTTCAAATTGATATTGGGTGAAAAAATTTTTTTTTTAGTTTTCATTGTGCATATTTTGGACATATTAATAGTTTTTAGTGCATATTTTAATTTTTTGGCACTTTGTTAGTGCATATAATCCGATGTCAATTTATTAGTAATATTATGAGTCACTAATTTTTATTTAATTCTAGCCAATGGAAATTGGTTTACACATGACTGCCCAAAAAGTTCGCATAAGAAATGTATTGGCAAAGCGCTTGGTACTGACCCTTGAAGTATCTACTTTGTAAGGGTGATATATATCACACCCTTTCTCGGAAAAAAACAACTATAAAGTTTATACTCACCAGTGTTTCCACGCTCAACAAATTTGCAGACAATCCAGGGACATACTTTACCTCTCTCACTCCAAATTGCATACTCTCATCTTTAATGACATCACCTGAGCCACTCATATCATCATCAATGCATACAACTTTTGGCCGTTTGCTACATTAATATCAACATCACTGTTAAAGTCTCTATAATTAGCTTGCGGTAGGTCATGTGAGATGAAAGGACGCTCCTGAGTCCACTACCCATTCATTGTCATTACTCTTGATGGTGCTATAAGCAGCTAGAATAGTGTTACCCTTTTTCTCTTTGTTTGCATTAGGATTATTCGGACATATCAATGCTTTATGCGGTCCATTGCATATAAAGCATCTTATCTCTTTCTCCTGCTTTTCACGCTTCTGCTGCGTTTGTTTTTGCTGATTGCCTTTACTTACTGTTCGTGGAACTACTCTTGTACCTTGAACGGCTATTTCTTGCAACCAATGCATTCTCAGTGGATGTTGAAGGTATTGGACTATACTGTTGAAGCAATATTGTTTTGACGTAGTTAGATGTCAGTGTGATGTTTGCATTCTCTATTGTCATCTTCAGGGGTGTATGTATACTCTTCAGTAAGTCCTTGTAACATAAGCGCTGCTAGTAATCCAACATCTACTTCCTTACCAATATCTCTTAACTGTTGAGCTACTTTCAGTATTTGCGTAACATAGCCTTCATACAGCTGAATTGCTCTAACTCAAAGCTTACACGATCCTATTTGATTTTGAGGAGTTTTCATGAAAATCTTCGAAGTCCAAGGTTCAATGCCAATGAAATTAACATGAGACCACCCTTAAGGTATTCCTTTCCAACAAAACAAGAATCATCTAAATCGGTTCATAAACAAAGAAGTTATGTCTGTAGATCCATAAAAACTCGAGTCATTTTTATTTTACCAGTATTTTCAGGATTACTCGAAAACTACTGAACCGATTTCAAATTAAAAAAATGAACGTGAACGTAGAAGGAAGAAATAACTCAGGTTACTGCCAATATAATACAAAAAGTTTTGTTCAAATCGTTCCAGTAGTTTAAAAGTTAACAGAATTGGCCTCGTTACGATTAGGGAATGCAAACCGGTTTCACCGAAACCGAAAAAAACGGTTTTTCGGTCGATTTCACACGCAAAATAAAACCGGTTTTTTTAAACGAAAAACCGGTTTTGTCCAGTTTTTTTCTGATTAAATTAATTTTCTTGCTTTGCAATACATACAAAACGAAAAAGCACCGCCCCATTTTGATTGACTGCTTCAAGTAGTTCAGTTCAGTGACCTACTTGTGCGGCTGAACGGGTCGAAGGTGCTTATAGCGACTTACGTAAGTCAATTATGGAAATTTATTATTCATCATCATCTTCTTGCTGTGCTGTGCCTTTTCCTATTTACTTGGGGTCGGCCTTCCCTGTCCTTCTCTTTCACTGTGCATGGTTGAGTGTCAGGTTGGGGTCGATGTCGGCTTCTTTCAGGTCGCGCTGAACCGTCATCAGCCAAGTGGCAGATGTTCCATCGCGCCTACGTGTCGTCGTTGGGATGTTTAGGGCTATTTTCACCATGTGATCCTCCGGTGCCTTCGGTACATGCCCGAACCACCGTAGACGTCTCTTTCAGCTTTTCTGTTATGGGTGCTACTAGCCAGCATAGTGACGCCCGCTGACCAGCGTCTCTCTGACGTATGGAGTTTGTTTAAATGTTGTTTATTTGTGGCCCAAAATTCGGATCCAAACAGCATGGCAGGTCTGATGGCTGTTTTGTAGACTCGTCCCTTCACAAAGATCTCTATAAGATGGCTATGCCTCTAAAGAGAGGCATTCGACTATCGCACATGACGCCTGTGAGCTGTCGCCATTTCATCCAGCCCGTTTGAGCTATATGGAGGACGTCGCTGTCAATCTTTCCGTCATAGCTTAGCACGGAGCCAATGTATTTGAACTGGTTGACTGTTGGTAGGTGGTCATTTCCCACATAGAAGCTAAAGTCATCGGGGTGTGATGTGCTATCGAAAATACATGATACGTGCTCCGCTTTCTTTCGGCTGATTTTGGGGCCATTTTCTTCCAGCGACTCCACCCAGCCGTTTAAATCACGCTGGAGATCTATCGCATTGTTAGATATGAGGGCCACGTCGGTCGTCTGCATAAAGAAGATTCTAAGGCCCTCCTTTCGTTGACTCTTATTATTATTAGTTAAATAATCCATTGTGACGTTAAATACAAGTCGACTGTGGAAAGGAAAAAATGCTAAAGCGCCAAAATGCTAGTTGTGGGAAATGAGGTTTAAAGTTTCATTTTTTCGAAAAAAAAAACATAACTTTTTTGTTATTAACGTGAGCAAATTCATGTGTATGAAAGATCATATTATTTATTTTTTCCCCAAATTTAAGATATACTCATTGGTTTCTAATTCTATTATATCGCGAAATACTTGTCGCTTAAGCAAAAATACTTATTTTTTTGAGAAAACTCCAGTCAGGAAAAAATTACTTATGTCCACAATATTGTAAGAACCCAGTCAGTGAAAACTGATTATAAGTCGCAATGATCTTTTCTAGGGCAATGACAAAATGCTTAATGACCTTAACTTTAACAGATGCAGTGAAGAAAAGTTTACTCAATTACCCATGTTGGCGATGATTTACCCGAACCCTTTAGGGAAAATTGCTTAAATGCACCAATGCTGTAGAATAAATGCAAACAAGTATTGCTGAACACCAACTCAATTACTCTATATTAGATTTCTTTTTTACTTATCGATATCAGTAATAAGTATTACTATGTTTCAGTTAATTGTCTATTATTTCGCCCTTGTTTGGGAGGTTGGAAGTCGCCAAACCTGCGAGCGAGACGATTCGTAAAGACTCTCGAAAACAACTTATAAATATGGCTCAGAAGTGAGATGGGTCTGTAGTTCTTTAAGAGAGTCATGCATGCTTTCGGCGTTCTGCCTTCAACGATGACGGAATTGAAAAGCTTCTGGAGGATTTTAGTATTGGCTTATCACCCGCTCTAAGAAGTTCTGTAGTGATCGGTTGTTATTCAGCTGTTTGAGAGCCATACTTCGACGACCTGAGTAGTGCAGAGGTCAACATTATTTGGGTGGGTGAAACCAGGGAAGCATCAAAATCGGTGACTTCCCATTGAGTGTCTTGGAAGCGTGAAGTAATTAGTATTACTATGTTTCAGTTAATCGAAATAATGTCAAATTATGACTTCTGTATTGTAATATACGTTGCATCAATAAATCTGAGAGTAGTATTTTCGCTAACGTACTAGAGTAATAATAACACAAACAGCTAGCAAAAATTGCTTAAGCGCCAACCGTTCTTACTTCTTAAGCCAATGATGTTTTGCTAAAGCGCCAAACCATTGTAGTCTATAAAATGCTTAAATTACTAAATCACCATTACTTTTCAAATTTGAATAAACGAAAATTGCTCAAGTGGTACAAATGAAATAAAGGTGGACCGGATAAAAATTCTTATGCTACATTTGTTACAAAAATAATAAAAATACGTCGCTTTAGTCATATTGACAGCGTAAATTTGTGAAAAACGTAGAATTTTAGAAATGCTAAAGCGCCAAAAAAAGTGCTCCTAGAAACCTAGACAGATCGACGCAGAAAAAAAAGCGCTATCCAATGATATATATAACTCATAATGGCCAAAGTGGCGCTTTAGCATTTTTTCCTTTCCACAGTCGAAGTGGACTCAGAGTAGACCCTTGATGTACCCCTACCATCAAGTCAAAGCTTACACTCGTGCCTGCAGGTCAGACCAATTGTGTTGAAATTGAGACATTTGTGACATGCCGATGAAAAGTGCGATGTGTAACTCCGGGACAGAATGCGCGTGGAGGGCTTTCCAGATCAGAGGGCCTAGCCAAAGTAACATTGGCAAATCTTCGTTATCGCTTCGCTTTCGAAACATGTATGGGATTGACATAAGGTTTCGTTAACAATCTAATTTTAAAACGTTAAATCCATACATGTTTCGAAAGCGAAGCAATAACGAAAATTTGCAAATGTTACTTTGGCTAGGGGGGCAGATCGCGAGGCACGTGGTCGAACGCCTTTTCCAGTTCTATAAACACCATAATGCAGGTTCGTGCTATTAGCTTTTGCCTTTTTGATGAGGATTCTTATGGCTTGAATTGTGTCTGATGTGCGTTTGCCAGCCACAGCATTTCAGAGCAATGATTTTGATGTCGTTTTGTAGATAATATTTCTATGTATTGTAAAAATGCAAAAAAAATGCACATTAATGTCCTAGTTTTTGAGATATGTTAGAAAAATGAAAAAAAAAACCACACTCATTTCGAATTAAAAATTATATTAGTAATTTTTTGACATACCTATTTAAGTTAAAAGTTTACATAATTTATTTTTTTACTTGATAGATGATATTGTTAGCTTTCGAAAAGTATTTTCTTTTATAACTGTAGGACTTTTAAATCCGGAGAAATTAATAAATTTTCGGCAAGGCCATCTAAAATTAAAAGTCAAATTTAAAATGCGGGTCATTCCAACAGGAGAGGGGATAGACCCCAACATGTGGGGGGTTATGTCGATAAAATTGATCATTAATATGATCAATATTATCAACGGCATATAATTATGCCTTTAAAAGCTCCGACATCGCTAACCAAACAAATTGTATGTATATTTTGTTTTATTTATATGAAAACAATGAGCTCTTTAGTAGCTTATTACGTCTACGTAATCATTTGCCCTTAGTTATATTTTTTGTATTTTAGTTACACAAATTATTTCCTAGGACCTGCAATGATTTCCTACGAAATATATGGGAGTTTGTTGAGATGTCTGACTTTTTAGTCTCAAACATGGGTTGGTCCCATACCATAGAAGTATTTGATCATCGAGAAGCAGGATCGATTGGCGTTACAAAAATTGTGTAAAATGGTAATGTTCTTGATAACTGTGCATTTTTTGATAAACTGTGAATAGGGATACTCTTAAAATTGTAAACATTTTAACTAAATCAATAAAAATTTAGTATTGCACATTTTCCAATATTTTCTTCAAAACCGGTTTTAACCGGTTTTGGATTCAAAACCGGAAAAAAACCGGTTTTCATTTCACTTCGGTTTTGCATTCCCTAGTTACGATACTGTTTTTACCTATCTCCTTTATGACATAGCGTAATGAATTGTACCTAAGATTATACTGCCAACATAATAAAAAAAGGTTTGTTCAAATCGGTCCAGTAGTTTAAAAGTTATGCGCGTACATACAAACAAACAAACAAACAGACAAAAATTCCAAAAACGATTGTTTTGGGTTTAGTATCATATACTTAACATGGAGCACTTTTTTGAAAAAATGTTGAATGTACAGAATTGGCCTCGTTACGATTTTATTATATGTATATGTCACCTTAAACCCCGTTTTGACTAGTCAAAACTAGTTTTAACTAAGTTCCTTTGTAAGAACTAGTTTTACCTAGTCAAAACTAGAATTTACTACAAAGTGTATTTCAATTTGAGTTAAAACTAGTTCTTACTGAGAGCTTTAGTTAAAACTAGTATTAGAGAATCGTGTTTGGAGAAATGACTCAATCACAAGCGAATCGAATCGAATAGAACCTGCTTTATTCCTGTAGGACCTGGGTTAGGTTAGAAATTTAAGGCGAGTGCGAAGCGTAGCGGAGCGTGAGCCTTAAATTTCGGGGTTATTTTTTTATAACAGACAACAGAAATATTTTCTTTTATTATAATAACTGACAGCAAACGTACCTACGTTTGACGGACGTATCTACGCTTGCTGTTTACAAAGCAACAGGTGTCACCCCTGAGTCAGGTGACATCTCTTGACCAATCAGAATGAGGTACGATGAAGTTTGACCTAGCTCGAAACAGTTCTTACTGAATCAGTTTGTTAAAACGCGTTTTGACTAGTCAAAACTAGTTTTAACTTATAATATTTATTTAGCAGCAGTAAATACTAATTGCAACAAAGGCCTTAAGTAAAAACTAGTTTTGACTAGTCAAACGTTTTTACTAAAAACGGGTTTTTACTGTAACATATAGATACCCGCCCTCGCTTCGCTTCGGTGTAGTGTGGAATTTGACACCATGAATATGTTACGGCTAATATCCGAAGTGCGGCTAAACCTAGTTCTAGCCGGCTAAAACTAGGTGTAGCCGATAGCTGTTGGCTAAAACTAGGTGTAGCCGATTTGCTCGCGGCTAATACTAGGTGTAGCCGGCTAAAACTAGGTGCAGCATGGGATATAAAGAAAGTTTTTTCTGTTGTCTGTTAAAAAAAATAACCTCGAAATTTAAGGCTCATGCTCCGCTGCGCTTCGCGCTCGCCTTAATTTTCTAACCTAACCCGGGACCTACAGGAGTAAAGCAGATCGGTCACACCTAGTTTTAGCCAACAGCTATCGGCTACACCTAGTTTTAACCGGCTAGAACTAGGTTTAGCCGCACTTCGGGTATTAGCCGTAACATATACATATAAACTTACCTCTTGAATCACTCTATCACTAAAACCGCATCAAAAGCCGTTGCGTAGTTTTAAACATCTAAGGATACATAGTGACAAACAGCGGGAAGCGACTTTGTTTTAGACTATGTACTGTAGTGAGCACGGTGGCCACCAAACTCGCCTACACTCTACTCCAAAAGTGCGTGGCAAAGCAGCGCCGAGTAGTCAAGTTGAGGTCAACCCTTATGCTCTAGCATAAATCGGCGACTATCCTTAAAAATATATGCGCGTTCAAAAAATGATTGGATTATTGTTAAATCTGTTTTAATATAAAATAATTTATCTAATAAACGTATAAAAGTGGACCGACTATTTTTTCACATTACGTAAATAACCTCTTAAAGTCAAAAAATTAAAAAATATGATTGAAGAAGAAAATTTATTGGCTTACTGAACAAAGCTATGTATTTAAAGATACAAAAACATATTAAAAAATAATAATCAACAGATAATTTTTTCAATAGAAGATATATTGAAAAATGTTAAAAATTGAATTTGAAGTACCTCTAAAATCGAAAAAAGATTGGATTCCTTTACATACTTATTCTAAAACGCACATAAGTACGTATACAGGAAGTGTTTCAGCCCGAGGAAATATTCACAGATAGATATAAGCAATTTTCATATTTAGGTAAAAATACCTAACTTCTCGTTACAAAATTTATTGGCTTATTGTGCATCTGTAATCTTTATTACCTAACTTCATCACATGCCAAATTTCATAGACGGGAGAATTATTCGGAAGTCTCCATACAACAAATATGCTCATTAATTGGACTAAAAATACTTCGAATTTATAGCTGTATGGCGCTACATAATGATCCTTTGCCTTTTATTGAAGCGGAAAAAATAAAACAAAAAAGGAAGTGTCTATTCATCGGGGCGCCTCGACGAATAGTATTTTTCTCTATCTAGCGGTGCGCACCATTGAATAGCACTTTCTCTAGGGATTGGCTATAGGCCGGTGCGTCGGGTTCAATCCCCGCGGGAAGTAACATCTTTGAGTTGTTGTTTCTAGCTTGGTTTGGACATTGCAGGCTGATCACCTGATTGTGTGATAAGAAAGATGATCAGTGCTTCGGCTGTAGATCCTGCGCCTGACCTCTCTCCGGTCGTGTCGGTCGTCCTACCGTCCTATCGGAATTAGAGAAGAGAGAGTGATTGCAAACACTTTTCTCTCAAATCTCAATTAAACTGCATTTAAATCTTTAAACATAAACCAAAGCTACGCTCTACACCTACACTGAACAAACCTGCTAAAACCACAACCATAGAGGATTACTATTCCCGCAAATCTGCATGATGGAACCTTGTCATATTAACATCCACGTAGACGTCATCCGCAACAAAAAATTAGGTGCCTACATGTAACAATAAAATTTAAATAGGTGATTTTGTTATATTAATTATTGAATTATTAATTTTAATAAGATAGGGTCTAGGTATAAAAAAATCTACAATTGTTTTCCGTTTTTTAGGTTTAAAAATGGCTGCCAGGTTCATTAGCAATTTGCGGAGATAGTATTACAAAGTGTTTGGTAAAAGCCTTATAAAGTCGAAAATGGTAGATAGGGACCATCAAACTGAACTTGGTCCAATAGTAAAAGTCGTTCAGTTTGATGATCCCTATTTACCATATTCGGATTTACAAGGCTTTTACCAAACACTTTGTATTATAAAACGGCACCACAGCAATAAAATAACACCGGTTAAATTGAATATAAAAAACAACAACTCAAAGAGGTTGCTTCCCGCGGCAGGGATCGAACCCACGACCTCTAGATCGAGAGAACAACGCTCTTAACCAGTACTAACCACTAGCCACAGAGGCATTTACACAATTATTACTACCTATTGGAATAGTTGAACTTACGATTACGACAACTAAAAAGGAGGCACCGCCATATAGCCAATCCCTAGAGAAAGCGCTATTCAGCGGTGCGCACCGCTAGATAGAGAAAAATACTATTCGTCGAGGCGCCCCGATGAATAGACACTTCCAACATATTAGACGCGGCTTAAGGTATCGGACGCGGCTTACTGCCGCGGCTGATCTGAGGTGTGCAAACTATCGGATACGTCCGCGACCTACTACATCCGATAGTTTGCACACCTCAGATCAGCCGCGGCAGTAAGCCGCGTCCGATAATTTGTTTGGACCTTTACTGCCGCGGCTGATAAGCG
The DNA here is from genome assembly GCA_928269145.1 of Agriphila tristella. NCBI lineage: Eukaryota > Metazoa > Arthropoda > Insecta > Lepidoptera > Crambidae > Agriphila > Agriphila tristella. Next base: position 17,660,082 of record OV743436.1, on the reverse strand, counting down.
TGCACACTCTAATAACATCCAGAGGGCCTAGTGTACGAGTTGTGTTTCTCACCTCACTTTGCGAATAGTATCGAGTGAAAGAGAGGAAATCATGCGAGTGAGTGAACGAGTGAAAGAGAGGAAACGATAGTTAACTATTCGAAAAGTGAAGTGAGAGCAAAAAACCAACTCGTACTAGGCCCTCTGCGTTCCAGATAGCTATAGGACGTCCGATGACGTCATATTAGTCTATGGTTACATCCGCGACCATAGATGTAGCACATCCCTTCGGTATAAACCAGATTGAGCTCTTCGTCCCAAAACGAGCCGAAAGAGAGGTCAAGTCAAGTAGATAATTGTATCTCTTTCTTCCATAGGGTGACCAAACTGTATGGTTGGTCGGAGACATACTTATTACATTAAACTGTTTAATATAAACTTAAGTACTTAGGTAGTTCTATATTTACAATTAATACTTTTGCCACGTTTTTATACGGTTGCTTGCTCGTTTGTTTGTGTTTTCGTTTGTTTGTGTGAGCACAAATTTTGCAAACGATTTTATACTAACTTCCCGATGAACTAGAGACTTGAAACTTTGAAAACAGGGGCCCTATTTTTGAATCGCTCGGCTGGCGTCGAGCGCTCGTTTCTACTGATTTTCGTTCGACAAAGCAACTCCAATGTATGGGATGTCGAACGAAAATCAGTAGAAACGAGCGCTCCACGCCAGCCGAGCGATTCGAAAATAGGGCCCCAGGTCAGAACTAGAAGGTAATGTAATATTATGGTATCATTGAGTTGATCTGACGATGGAGCCGGAAGGACGCCACAGGAACACTATGATGAAACCATACAACCCCATCGTGTTTGGGCTCGTTAGAATCGTCTTGGCAAGTACTCTGTTGGGGAATAATATCCAAGGGGCTGATGAAGGAGCCGGAAGAAGGCCATTGGAACTTTGTAATAAAATCATGCAACCCCATCGAGTTTGAGCTCGATTGATTCGTCTTGACGAGTGCTCCGATAGGAGGTGGTATACTTTTAGTTTTAACTTGTTAACTGAAAAGCAGAAAATAATAATTTACTAAAAATAAATCTTCACATTTTTTATCACGTTTTATTAGGTTGCTTTCTTGTTTTTATTTATAAATATGGTTAATCAAACAATATCTAAAAAAATTCAAGTGTAAATAATGACATAATTATAAAGTTTATTCCAATTTTGATAAAAATGCAATGTGCTTGTATTTCGGAAATCAAATGAATGTTGGAAAACAAGTGAAGGTAGGAAAACATTGTCTAGTGATCTGTAGTTAAAAAAATAGGTGCAAACGATTTTTGACTTTATTGACGTTTAAAATTCGGTTGCTTTCTACCATAATTACTCTCTTTAATTAAAAACTGTTATTTTGGTAAATATATCAATAAGGTCTAAAATACTTGCACCAATTTTTTACTAGTGAAATTAAAAAAATGGGTGCAACCGATTTTTAACGACACCATGTTATAAATAAAAAAAACAAGATGGCGGCCACCCTTTTTTTGTTTTTGGCTTGATTTCGATGAAAATCGGTTTTTAGTAATATTTTGACAAAAAATAACAATGAAGTGTTGAAAATATAAAAAATCAAAATGGCGGCCTACTTTTTTGTTTGTAGGCCGATTTCGATGAAACTCGGTTTTTGGTACTATTTAGGCAAGAAAATAACAACGCAATTTTTAAAATATTTAAAATTCAAGATGGCGCTTAACTTTTTTGTTTTTGAGCCGATTTCGATGAAACTTGGTTTTAAGTACTATTTAGACAAAAAAATAAAAACGCAATGTTGAAAATATAAAAAAATCCAAAATGGTGGCCAATTGTTTTGTTTGAGAACTGATTTCTATGAAACTCGGTTTTTGGTACCATTTTGACAAGAAAATAATAATGCAATGTAAACAATGTCAAAAGGTCAAAATGGCTGCCAATTTTGTTTTTGAGTTGATTTTAATATAATTGGGTTGAAAAAAAGAAGAACAAGAAAAGAATTTGGCCGCCACCTTGGATTTTTAATACTTTCAATATTGTGTTGCTGCTTTCTTGTCAAAATAGTACCAAAACTGGAGTTTCATCGAAATCGGCCTACAAACAAAAAAGTTGGCCACAATCTTGAATTTTTAATATTAAAAAAATTGCGTTGTTATTTTCTTATTAAAATAGTACTAAAAACCGAGTTTTATCGAAATCAGCCCACAAACAAAAAGTTGGCCACCATCCTGGATTTTTAATATTACAAAATTGCGTTGTTATTCTCTTCTCAAAATAGTACCAAAAACCGAATTTCATCTAAATCGGCCCACCAAGAAAAAAGTTGGCCGCCATCTTGGATTTTTAAATTTTTTAACATAGCGTTGTTATTTTCTTGTCAAAATAGTACCAATAACCTAGTTTCATCGAAATCGGCCTACATACAAAAAAGTTGGCCGCCATCTTGGATTTTTTATATTTTTAACATTGCATTGTTATTGTCTTGTCAGAATGGTACCAAAAACCGAGTTTCATCGAAATCGGCCTACAAACAAAAAAGTTGGCCGCCATCTTTGATTTTTTATACTTTAAAAATTCTTTGTCATTTTCATGTCAAAAAAAACCGAGTTTCATCTAAATCGGTCTACAAACATAAAAGTTGGCCGCCATCTTTTTTAATATTTTTAACACTGCGTTGTTATTTTCTTGTCGAAACAGTTCCTTAAACCGAGTTTCATCGAAATCGGCGCAAAAACATAAATTTAATTATTAATTAACGTTACCCCTCGCCTGCGACTTTCAGTTATTTCAATAGAACAATTTCGTTTTTTGAAAATCTGAAATGGTATAGTATTTATGGTCACCCTAGTTTTTAAAAGGAATATTACCTAAATATTGAAATTCTAAAATTGAAATTTGGCGCCAAAGTCAAAATCGGAGTTGCCAGGATTGACACTTGAATTTAACACCACCTCACCGATAATAGCTGATTAGCATTATTGTGAAAAAGAGGGCTTTCCCTAATTTACGCGCTCGGGTTTTAGGTATTTACGGCTCGATCGCCGCGCGAAGTGAGCGCGCGTGTGCGTGTGTGCGTTTCTCCTCACGTACGGCACACAGTTGCTACCATACGCTGCAATGACCGAACGATCTTGATCTGTGTTTATGCCGCGTACAGAGGCCCAGTGGTTCTCTTTGTATTTGCATAAAATTTTAAGGCATAATATGTCATAGCATAATATGATTTCACCGAATGATGTTTACGCATAATATTACTTAGTCATAACAGCTTATGCATATTTTTTTAAGCATGACTACTTTAAGCATAATTATGTTTAAGCATAGCATTATTAACGCATATTTTTAATACGAAACTGAACGACGACCAACAACATGAGATATTTTCAAAAAATATGCAGAATTACAATCATGAACCAAATGTACTTAAGGCTCAATTACATTACACAATTTTAAGCACGCGATTTCAAGACTAAGCATGGTGTAAACGGACTAAGACAGAGAATCTTAAAATCGTGCGGCCTAGCCCGCTCGATAATAAGATTCTTAAAATTGTGTCGTCTAAATGCACGCACGATTTCAAGACAGTCTAACTGTACCTACGACGGCACGTCAGACGTAACAGTTGTACTACAAAAACCAACTTTATACCTAAGGCATAAAGGCGTTCTCAAGGTCAACGTGTAGAGGTAATGTGACAGACAGAGACAGACTCTGTCTGACTCGCCACAGATAGACGATACTGCCACAGTACAAGATAAGTTCAAAAAGGAATGTTGGTTTTTTAACACGTTTTCATATGGACGTTTTCTTGTTTATTTATTTATTTATACTAATAATATTTATAAGTAGGTTCGTTTATTTGTTTGTCCGTAATTTTAGAAAAGAGTATTTTATACTAGGTAAGTACCTACCTACCTAGCTTCCCGATGAGCTAGAGACTTGAAACTTATAGGTAGGTAGGTTGTTTTTAACACGCTTTTAGTAGGTCGCTTTCTCGTTTGCTTGTGTGTTTGTTTGTTTGTCTCTCCACAAAGTTTGCGAACAATTTAAACTAGCTTTCGGATGAGCTAGAGACTTGAAACTTTGAACATAGGTCAGAAATGGAAGGCAATGCAATATTATGGTATCATTGGGTTGATCTGATGATGGAGCCGGAAGAAGGCCACAGGAACTCTATGATGGAACCATACAACCCCATCGTGCTTGGGCTCGTTAGAATCGTCTTGATGAGTACTTTAAAGGGAGATGAGGTCTAGGCTCTTATGATGAAGCTGGAAGGCCATGCCATAGGAACTCAATATTGAAATCGTGCAACCCCATTGAATTTGGGCTCCTTTGAATCGTCTTGACGAGTGCTTTGTTGGGAAATAGTGTCCAGGGTCTGATGATGGAGCCGGAAGAAGGACACTGGAACTCTTTAATAAAACCACGCTACCCCATTGAGTTTGGGCTCGTTTGAATCGTCTTGGCGAGTACTCTAATGGGAAATAGTGTCCAAGGATCTGATGATGGAGCCGAAAGAAGGCCATAGGAACTCTATAATAAAACCATGCAACCCCATCGAGTTTGGGCTCGTTTGAATCGTCTTGACGAGTACTTTGTTGGGAAATAGTGTAACGTATAATAATGCGATATCTAGGTAGGTCGATACGTGCGCGACCGACAACAACGACGATGTGCACCTTCTGAGCCGGACGCCGTGGGCGGGCGTGGCGCGGGGTGGGTCACGCTGAGAGGCGGGTGGGTCACGCCGAGGGGCGGGTGGGTGCCGCTGCCGCGGCCCGCGCGCGAGCCATCGCGTTCGCGTTGGTGTGCGGTGCGGTGCGGTGCGGCGTGTGTGTCCGTCGAGTTATTCACAAGAGCGACAGTCTTGTTTTGTTTGATACGATTCTTGCAATTTGCATTAAGTACCTACACATTAGAGGTTTTTATCTGTCTATCAGCCTTTTTGATGTCCCCACTGCTGGGGCACAGGCCTTCCTTATGGGTGGTAAGAAGGATGGGCCACATAACCCACCACGCAGGCCCAGTGCGCATTGGTGGGTGTTAATGACTGCAAATGCAGCCGGGACCAACGGCTTAACGTGCCTTCCGAAGCACGGAGGAGCTCGAGATAATAAATTTTTGGTCACCCATCCCATGACCGACCCTTGCGAACGTTGCTTAACTTCCGCAATCGCTGGGCCAGGCGCTAAACCACTGCGCCACCGAGCTCCTCGCTCCTCCGAGGTTTTTATCTACTTAAATAAAATGATACTAGGTAAATAAACCTACTACTACTTCATACCTACTAGGTAAAATATATCTATTCGTGAGCCTTTCGAATTTTCAACCTAGTCAGATATTAATGTTATGTAGGTTTCTAATAGGTAGATAAAAGTTGAAAAAAATGATTGATTAATATATAAGTAAGGAGATAGGTACCTAAAATTTTATTTGACACGACGACTGCAAATTGAAAATATTTATAATTAACCTCTTAACAAACAATGATTAAAGAAAAGGAATTTGGTATTAGGTAGGTGCTTAAAGAACTAAAACAGAAAATAAAACAAATACAAAAACTACAATGTAAATAACTCCAATACTACGTTGATTGAAAAAGACATTAGAGACTTACTGCCTTCTCTTTTACTATGACAGTAAGCACGGCCGAGCGTGCTAGAAATTGTGTGGTGTAAATGCGCGCATTCTTAGTCGTTTTCAAGACAGTCTTAAAATCGCTTGCTTAAAATTGTATAGTGTAATTGAGCCTTTAGAGAAAAGGTAAATTTTGTGTTTACATTTTATGAAATAATTATCGTGTGTTACATTTAGGGCTTGCAATTCGAATATTCGAATGCTTCGAATATTCGCCTTATTTTGCTATTCGAATACTCAAGTCGGTGATATTCGAATATTCGAATATTTTTTACTTTGTTTGTGACAAAGCAAAAGTCGTTAATTAAATACCCGAATAGCTGAAATACCCGAATATAAATGCGCTATATCTCGTAAAATACAGTGGCACTAGTTTTTTTTAATTTTGGGTACCATAAAGCACGTACCCGTACGGTACACTGACATAACCACAGCATTTTTTGGCACCGTGGCCGGGCCACGGTCTATGACACCTAAATCAGTAAGTTCTAGATTAAATAACTACTAAATCTGTAATTAGGAATTTATAAATAAAAAATACTAAATCAACGCGTGACAACCCTTACACTATTCTCGAGTCGCTATTCGTCACGCCAACACGGCGGCTTTTTGGACAACATCAATCGCGATGACTGACTGAATAGAATTATCGGCGCTAGACGCCGGCGCTTTACAAATTTCCCATACCTACATTACAATAAAATTACTCAAATTCCGATAGCTGTTCATCCTACGGGTACAGTATTTATACTATGGTCCGTCAGTATTTACCAAAATCCGTGATATTTACTGATCGTGTAGGTAAGTGTATAAACCCATAGCAATAAATACCTACTCACGTACTCAACTAAGCAATAAATAGGTACCAACTCACCCCTACTACCAGGAAAGGCTAGGCGTTCCTTACTAATTATAAATTAGGTATTAGACGATTTCGTCAAATACCAAATTTATCAGTAGATAAGTACTAAGTAGCTAAATGTTATGACTCCATTTTGACGCAGCCCGCCCGCGGTGGCTGTGGCCACAAAATAGGGATTTTGTGCTGTGGGTGTGGCATACTTCGTACACGTTTTTGTTGTTTGCCGCTCGCCGCCCCGCAATCGTTGCCGCTCTCGTCGCTAACGGTTAACATAGGCGTTCCTGGATGAGCTGGGCTTGCTGGAGTAATCCGGCCGCACACCCTCCGATCGAAAAATAGGCGCAATAAACGTCGAGTTGCCGTGAGAGAATCCACCCGTATTGTTTAGAAGAAGAAGAAGAGAAGTGTCCGCTAGTGGATTTGCCATTTATCTAACCCTGTTAAAAATTAAATAGGTACTAACGCAGCTTCTCTTGCTTTCTGCAAATTATTTTTATTACTTTTTCTTGACTTTTTTGATCCATAATATTTTTTTTCTTTTCTACCCATGTTCTGTAAGGAAAACAAAAATAAGTTTGTAGAGAAAATTGTTATAATTAATGTTAAGTACAGTTTTAATTTTAGTCCATTCAGATTCACAAACAAACAAAATTACTTACGGATCAACATCAATGTTCCAAATTTGGTCGCACTATACTTATTTTATAGAAATATTATTACGCGTGGCACTTGTGCGGCGGCGGGAAGTCAACCGACAAAGGTCTTGCCTCGAAGGGCGCCAGCGCGCGACTAACTTGAAACGCTTGATGCACCCGATTTTATACTTACTTTGAAAATTAATTTCATAAAAGATTGATGACGGATATTTTTTTTATTTTTACACATTTATAGTACAATCTTTATTCTTACGTAGAAAAATATTTATGTTGCCAAATAACTTCTAGATTATGAGATATAACGTGTTTTCTTGTAGTAATTTTCTCGATTTTTTACTTTCTTAGATGTGATAAAAATACATGTTAATGAACTAAAATTCGAAATTTTCTTAATACAAGTTCAATTAAAGGATATGCCCCTTCGAACGAATACTTATTATTTTCTTGCCTAGTAATAATTATTGGTGTAACATTACTTCAAAGATGAGCCTTCGCCCGTCTTCTGGAAATCGCGCTTTCGAAACCCACTGTTTACGTAGTCAATTATCCAATTGAAACGAATTTTGGTTAATACAGTTTCAATAAAAATATATGATAATTAAGATGGTTGAAGTCAAAAGAAGCTAAAACAATAAATTATGTGACCAAAATCGCTTCAAAAACTCCCAAGTTCTTGATTTACGTATGTAAAATGCGAATGCCCTCTTAAATCAAAAGAGTAAGTTCAGTTTCATTTCACAATAACTATGTGTTATTCTAAATTAATATTTAAGTAGTATATTTTCAATATTCCACTTCGAATCCTTAACTTTGATACACTACGTGATTGGTAACGTACATTTTTTTTCCTACCATCGTGGTATTATTGTTTAGCAATGGCAATTGTGCGAACGAGACATCCTCATCTACTTGGTGATGTTTCATTCACACAGCAGAGTCTTCAGTAAATGTCGTCGATAGAATTTCAACTCTATTGCAAAGAGTATAAAGTTGAATTTCTTTTAAACGCATAGTGAGAATTTTTGTAGAGTACTCGGTCCTCTTATATGAACGTCCTTGTCCGCGACCTACTACATCGGAAGTGTCTATTCATCGGGGCGCCTCGACGAATAGTATTTTTCTCTATCTAGCGGTGCGCACCATTGAATAGCACTTTCTCTAGGGATTGGCTATAGGCCGGTGCGTCGGGTTCAATCCCCGCGGGAAGTAACATCTTTGAGTTGTTGTTTCTAGCTTGGTTTGGACATTGCAGGCTGATCACCTGATTGTGTGATAAGAAAGATGATCAGTGCTTCGGCTGTAGATCCTGCGCCTGACCTCTCTCCGGTCGTGTCGGTCGTCCTACCGTCCTATCGGAATTAGAGAAGAGAGAGTGATTGCAAACACTTTTCTCTCAAATCTCAATTAAACTGCATTTAAATCTTTAAACATAAACCAAAGCTACGCTCTACACCTACACTGAACAAACCTGCTAAAACCACAACCATAGAGGATTACTATTCCCGCAAATCTGCATGATGGAACCTTGTCATATTAACATCCACGTAGACGTCATCCGCAACAAAAAATTAGGTGCCTACATGTAACAATAAAATTTAAATAGGTGATTTTGTTATATTAATTATTGAATTATTAATTTTAATAAGATAGGGTCTAGGTATAAAAAAATCTACAATTGTTTTCCGTTTTTTAGGTTTAAAAATGGCTGCCAGGTTCATTAGCAATTTGCGGAGATAGTATTACAAAGTGTTTGGTAAAAGCCTTATAAAGTCGAAAATGGTAGATAGGGACCATCAAACTGAACTTGGTCCAATAGTAAAAGTCGTTCAGTTTGATGATCCCTATTTACCATATTCGGATTTACAAGGCTTTTACCAAACACTTTGTATTATAAAACGGCACCACAGCAATAAAATAACACCGGTTAAATTGAATATAAAAAACAACAACTCAAAGAGGTTGCTTCCCGCGGCAGGGATCGAACCCACGACCTCTAGATCGAGAGAACAACGCTCTTAACCAGTACTAACCACTAGCCACAGAGGCATTTACACAATTATTACTACCTATTGGAATAGTTGAACTTACGATTACGACAACTAAAAAGGAGGCACCGCCATATAGCCAATCCCTAGAGAAAGCGCTATTCAGCGGTGCGCACCGCTAGATAGAGAAAAATACTATTCGTCGAGGCGCCCCGATGAATAGACACTTCCTAATATGTTTGGACCTTCAATGGGTGCATTCCAGCAGACCAACCGCTAGGTCATTGATCACCACAGTTCAACCATGGATGGTAACTAATCTTTTATGAAATAGGCTCGATGGATCACAGTATTTATCATGCGTGTATGGTTTGCCTAGCGCCGATTACATTATACGGCGGGCTGATTATCTAATTAAAAACCACCTAGCGACTGGTTGCAGTTCACAGATGATCGGCCCCCTGGGGCCTTACTATGAGCTCTTATAGCAGGACTTATACTGAATGGCATTACTTTTTCGTACCATGACCTCGATTTAGCAGGCCTGCGGAGGGCCTGCTTTAATACACGCTCTTAAACCGTTCACCATTTTTTATGTATGGACGAAGCGTACCACGACGCTCCGTTTGACAGTTTGGGAGCTGTTTTATAGCGTCTGTAATGTCAAATAAAGCAATTCATAAAAAGTTCCTACGTGATCAGCTTTTTCAAAATTGTTTAGTGTATTTAGATAAGTTTGGCGTGAGAATTTTAAGATTTGTGAATTTCTTTTAATGTTTATTATTTAACAGTGAATTATGTAACTTGATAAAGGCAACGCGACGACTTCCTTGTTGTTGAATATCACTAAAATAAAAAGAAATGATGAGAGATGAGACCCCATAAATAAGTACCTACTATCCCCTTCAATTGGTAATGCGCCTGGCGGCCATGATTTTAACCTCAAAAACGAAAAACAATTGCATTTTTTTTAATACCTAGACCCTTTCTTATTGAAAATAAGAATTAAATAATTAATACACTATTATTACCTATTAAAATTTTCCTGTTTTTTGTCATTTTTAGCTGCGGATGACGTTGATGTGTATGTTAATTTGACAAGGTTCCAGCGCATTACCAATTGACGCGGATAGTAAATTGCATTACATTTTATGTTATTATGAATAATAATAATCAAATAAAGAAGAAAATGATTTATTTTATATCGATGTAAGTAATTAACAAACTAATGGTGTGAAATGATATTGAAAATAAAAAAAAACCGAAATAATATAACTTTAATTTGTTTTATTAACTTGCGACATTTTATTACTATCCCCGTCAATTGGTAATGCGCTGGAACCTTGTCAAATTAACATACACATCATCGTCATCCGCAACTAAAAATGTCAAAAAACAGTAAAATTCTAATAGGTAATATAATATATTAATTATTGAATTCTTATTTTCAATAAGAAAGGGTCTAGGTATATCAAAAATTTACAAATTGTTTTTCGTTTTTGAGGTTAAAAACATGGCCGCCAGGCGCATTACCAATTGGCGGGGATAATAAGCGATAAATTGGGTGCATTCTGCCATACAAATATCTGAGTCATCGAACGCCATAAAGTACATTTTAACCATGAAAAGTAAATGAATATTCTAAACAAATTACTTTCCATGGTTAACAAATTTATGGCGATCGATGACTCAGAGATATTTGTCTTACAGAATGCACCCATCGATTTGTATAGGCTAGCTCGTTTTCGCATCGTCTACAAAGCATTAGTGCTCTGTGACAAAGCATACCAGAGACAAACTAACCGTTCACCTTGAGTCAAAACAATCTTTAAGCCGTTCACCTAAAAGACGGTCATGGTACCGATTTAAGCAATTTTGTTTAGGGCCTGCTTCTGAACTGAACGGCTTAAGGATGGTTTCTTATTTGCTGATGGTAAGCCCCCTTATTATCTAAAAAGAAACTATTTAGCGACCGGTTGCATTTGACATACATTGCAACTTTTCTTTGGTATGTTTTTTTTTACCCAAAAAGAAGTAGCAATGGATCACTATCATAGTAAAATCAAATAAGTAAGTCGTCTTACTCATTATACGCCCGAACGCGGTTTGTATGTGAGCACGGCCGTACGTATGCGTCGTCGCACGCACACACTGACACAACTTAAAGGTGATAGCGGTGCGTCAGTCGTGGCTGCGTCGTACTTAATACCGCCCGCGCTCAGCCGCTCACGCACGCTCCGCCGTACATGTACACTACCTACTTACCTCCTTTAAATACAAATTCGTGAAGATGACCTTTAGAAAATATTGCAGTGTTTATGGATGTCTAAATAGCAGTTTGTCTGATTCGGAATTGTCTTTCTTTGCATTATGGTCGGTATACATTTTGATTAGTGTTTAGTGCGAGTGGCTCGTTTAGTGTTTAGCAAAAAACACGTGCGGACTGTCTCTGTTTAGTGTTAAGTAATTGTTTTTTGCTAAACACTAAACACTAAACGAGCCACTCGCACTAGACACTAATCAAAATGTATACCGGCCATTACCTAGCGAACAAGAACGGTGAGTACCTATCTAATCTACTACCCTACTATATCATACGTAGGAACGTACATAATTAAATAATGTGTTAGCTATTACATATCTGAAAGTGTTTAGGAAATACCTAGTTCTGCTCCGAATTTCATTGACCAGATACCAATTTGTGGTTTGATTTAATAGTTCACTAAGTATGCCCCACCGCGAAAAGAAGGGACCAATTACTTAAGTAGAAATTTGTATAAATCAAACTAAATCTTAGGTAGGTATATAAGCAATAAACTTGAGTAGGTAGGTTGTAGTTGTGGTTGTTGTTAAACATTGTAGACAGCTCCTAGTCTATGTACAAAAATAATTAAAAAAATATATTATAGATCCCTGATGCTTACCCTACAGGGGAAAATTGTTTTACATTAAAGATTGCCTACATATGCATTTTGACGATTGAATAAACTATAAGCGACAGCCCTACCAGTCAGCCAGTGTTTAGGCTATTATCGCTCGCTCACAGCTCGAGTTGGCCTACTTATTTGATTTTTCTATGTCACTATCATCTGTGAACTGCAACCAGTCGCTAGGTGGTTTTTAATTAGATAATCAGCCCGCGTGATCCATTACTACTTCTTTTTGGATTAAAAAAAACATACCAAAGAAAAGTGGCAATGTATGTCAAATGCAACCGGTCGCTAAATAGTTTCTTTTTAGATAATCAGGGGCCCTATTTTTAAATCACTCGTCTCCAATCGAGCGCTCTTTTCTACTGATTTTCGTTCGACATTTGACTCAAATGTATGGAGACGAGCGCTCGACGCCAGCCGAGCGATTCAAAAATAGGACCCCAGGGTGCCGATCTAGCATCTGATTTAGGAACAATTTCGGGCTGCCACCCGTAGGTGCTTGACAATGAAATATTGTATTTATTATACAATATTCTACTGTCAACATGTCAAGTACGGATGGCGGCGATGCGATGCGGTGGGTGGTTCGATTTAAAAAGTGAATTTACACTGATTGAACTTATCATATGGGTGGCAACTCTAAATTGAATTCCTAAATCGGATATTATAGTCTGTTCACGGAAACAAGTTAGTGAAGCGCTATCTCACTCACACAATTTTTTAACTGTGATTGGTCAGTGATAAACGCTAAGGCGGTGTACACAGTACGAGTACTTTTTTTTGTCTACTCATACTCCCCGCACTGTGCAGACGTGCTCTTACTTGTAACTGTATTCTCAATTCTTTACCTGGCTTGTGTATTCAATTTTTAATCCCAAGGTGGCGCAGGTGTGCTTTTGACCCGTATTGTTCTTTTGTCATAAATGAGCAATAACTTAAGAAAATACTTGTTTCCATTGTACAATAAAATAGCCGGGTGTGCTAGTTCCATTGTTATTCGGTTTAGTCTAGGAATGACTGATTCGCAAAATGACTACGTAGTCTATTATTGACCGATTCGTGGAATGTACAATTCTATAAATGACTGATTCTAGTAATGACCGATTCTACAAATGACTGATTCTACAAAAGACCGATTCTACAATTGACTGATTCTACAAATGACTGATTTTACAGTTTATGAACAATTATAGATATAGAGGTTTTATAGATTTTATTAGGAATTTGGTAAATAAAATGCAATGTAAGGAATAACGAATCATTTATTTCAAAAATGTTTCACCATAATCAATGCGTTTAGGCGCATTTGGTCCATTTCTCATTTGGTCCATTTCGCAGAACGTCCATTTCGCGGAACGTCCATTTCGCATTTGGTCAACTTTTACATAAATGGGATAATTTTGTTTTTGTTCTTTTTCTATAAGAATAAAGTTGACCAAATGCGAAATGGACGTTCCGCGAAATGGACCAAATGCGAAATGGACGTTCTGCGAAATGGACCAAATGAGAAATGGACGTTCTGCGAAATGGACCAAATGCGAAATGGACGTTCCGCGAAATGGACCAAATGAGAAATGGACCAAGTGGACCAAATGAGAAGTGAACCAAATGCGCCTAAACGTAATCAATGACGCTAACCTGCTAACAATTTTTATAAAGAAGAAATAGTTCTTGTATTACAATACCTCATACTACATTTTGTAGCGCAAAATCAAAGATGTATTCAGATTTGGTCAAAAAATAAATAAACATTTTATTTTATTTACCAAATTCCTAATCAAATCTCTATTGTTCATAAACTGTAAAATCAGTCATTTGTAGAATCAGTCAATTGTAGAATCGGTCTTTTGTAGAATCAGTCATTTGTAGAATCGGTCATTACTAGAATCAGTCATTTATAGAATTGTACATTCCACGAATCGGTCAATAATAGACTACGTAGTCATTTTGCGAATCAGTCATTCCTAGACTAAACCTGTAATAAATGGCTCTCAAATAGGATAGATGAAGCCGCGGGTATAAGCTAAGCGCAGTGTGAGCGCACATTTACTTTTCTAACTAACACTGACCCTAAAAAAGTTTTTTTGTCTTTGTTATTTGTATGAAAATGTGTGATAGAGAAGGCGCTATACTAACTCGTTTCCGTGAACAGAGTATAGATTAGTATTATATGTCATCGCGGTTTAAACATGCAAAGCCGATATTATAGTTTTTTTGTAAGGCTTTGATTGAGTAGCCGGTTTAAAATAACTCTATGGCGATCGATGACCCAGCGGTTAGCCCACTGGAATACACCGAATGTCAAGTATGTCACAAACAGTGTCCACTCCACACAACACACAAGGGATTTGCTACATCTATGGTCCACACCTTAGGGTATTTTACCCTAAATTTAGGGTATTTAAACACGTTTAAGGTAATTTTTAGGATATAAAATTATTTAGGGTAATTTTTAGGGGGAAAAATTCGAGTGACTTTGTACTATTTAAGAAAAAACCACTGAAGAGTTTGACTCTTATGTGCTTTTTTATACAGTCATGTCGTGTTGGAAACTTAAACGAATGGATGTATTCATAGATATATTAAAGAAAAAAGATTGAAAAAAGTTAATGAATTCACTTTAATTTGTGTTTTATTTTAGAATAAATGTTTAGAGTAAAATATTTTGAATAGGGTCTAATTTAGGGTAATTTCACAAGAGGTCCGGGGAAAATCAATATCAGAGGGTGGCAGCACTGGTCACAAATGTCAGTGTCAATTTGGCTGTCAGGCACAATTTTCTAACCTATTTCGTGTACACGTGAGTGCTTTTTAGGTATCTTATTATATATAATACAATTATGGTGAAGATAAAATCCGTCAAAAAGAAAGCTCAAAATCTAAAGTCCCAAACTAAAGTTGACGACAATGTGGTTCAATTGCCCCCGCTGCGAATGTCTGATGAACCTGCGCCGAAACAGGTATGTTAATGTTTCAATTCAAACTTATCTTCCAGTTCTAATTATTGATAGTATATATCAGGGTTGGGTTGGGGAAACTATGGGTTGAAATCCGGCCCGCGAGCATCAAATGAAAATCACTTAAATGATAGAGCCAAAAATGCAACAACTTGAACTTAGCCCCCCATTTATTTCGATAGTAAATTGGCACCCGAAGAAAAAAGTTACCCCATCCCTGGTTTAGATAAAGCATGCTGACCGTAAATAAAGCCACGTTGACATGATCAAAGTATACTTGAACCAAGTAACTTGGACAAAGTAGCTTTTTGTATAAGGCGACATAGATCTAGATCGTTAGATGTGCCCCTAACATAGTATGAGCTCACCGAAATGTGTCAACATTCAAATGAGTGAGCCTCACTTCTTTGCTCTTAGTGTTGGTTTGAACACGGTGTCAATCACTTCTATATTTTTTAAGAAAAAACCACTAGAAAACTGTCTTGTGCCTTTCATCTATGCACCAATAATTCTAGGAATACAATTATAGCAAAATCGTGTAACATATCACGCGTAAATATTTAGATTTCAATTATTATCGAAATTTATTTTCCTTCCGTTGTCAATTCCGATGGACGTAAACAACGCATCACGCAAGCGTGCGCCATTTTGAAGGATTTGAAATAATCCTACAGATTTTCAGTAATAGGGCAGATCTAACGATCTAGATCTATGTAAGGCGACATCCAAGTGCACTTGGATTGCTCGTTTACATGATCCAAGTAGCGTCCAAGTAGTTGTCAAAACTACTTGGTCCAAGCAGACTTGAATGGAAGTAGAGCATGGTCCAAGTTTACTTTGATGAAAATAAATTTTGATCCAAGTGCGCTTTGATTGCTCGTTTACATGATCCAAGTAGTCATCCAAACTACTTGGTCCAAGTATACTTGATCATGTCAACGCAGCTTAACTGTTTACTAATTTTTCGTAATTTTTGAGGTTATTAATGCTGCAACACAATTTTTCAGGTAAAATGGATAAACAGACAAAGAGTGTTAGTGTTTGCAACTCGCGGCATCAATCATCGCCACCGGCATATCATGGAAGACATAAAAAAGTTGATGCCACATCACAAAACTGAGTCAAAGATGGAAAGAAGTAAAAACCTTTATGTGGTCAATGAAATAAGTGAGATGAAGAACTGCAACAAATGTTTACTGTTTGAGGGTCGGAAAATGAGGGACTTGTATCTATGGATGTCCAATATACCCAATGGACCAAGTGTCAAGTTTTTAGTGGAAAATGGCATGTATATTCAGCTTTAAAAAATTATATTGTCACTGTCCTACATAAACATAATTTACTTACTCAAAGTAATTTACATCATTAGAGGTAGTCCAGAAACTCATGAAACAGAAGTAAAATTATTTTTACTAAAAAGTTGTGGTTGTTGCATAGTCTGTCAACAAAGTCATAAATTACTTTCTTTGTCATTTGTATTATTGTTTAACCTCTAAATGCCGGCCCGAACCAAAAGGTCCAAACAAAAATTGCATCCCCAAGAGTTTCTGTTGTTGCATAAGAGATTTATCAGTCTGGGGTCGATAAATTGTTATTTTCTCACAGATATTGGCTATACATGTAATTGGATGCATGCGAAAATGGATTCACAGATAATACAGTTTTTACAGAATGATAACATATAGCTTGACAACATATTGCTTAAGATATTGTTACTAACTTCTTATGGGCCTTGCCTGAAATAAATAATTTGAATTGAATCGAATAGCCTGATTGTGAAATTATCAGGTTATTCGTGAAAGATGGCATTTTATTGCCATATTGCCAGCCCCCCTCCTTTTTTTATACGGCAGGCGCAGAAAAGTTAAACAACACTTAACTACGTTTGTAATGCAACAACCACATAATTTTAGTAAAAATAATTTTACTTCCATTTCATGACTTTCTGGACTATAAACTACCTATATAAAACATCAGGTTTTTTACAGTTTATACTATGGCTGAACTGAAAATGACAGGCAATTGCTTAAGAGGATCCAGGCCGCTTCTATCTTTTGACCCTCAGTTCACAAAAGGTCCACACTATATACTCCTTAAGGAATTGCTGACACAAATTTTTGGTGTTCCCAATTACCATCCTAAAAGTCAACCATTCTTTGACCATATTTACACTTTTATGATTTTGGACAACAGAATTTGGTTCAGAAACTACCAGATTCTTTCTGAAGATGGTGCCTTGGCCGAAATTGGTCCAAGATTTGTACTAAACCCTGTAAGTATACACAAACACAAAATCGTTATTATATTTCTTGAAGGAATAAAAATATAGCAGCTGTCCTAATTAAATTCTCTCAGGTGAAGGTATTTTCTGGATCATTTGGTGGAAAAACTTTGTTTCTTGATGGAATAAAAATCTAGCAGCTTTCCTAATTAAATTATTTTCTCAGGTGAAGATATTCTCTGGATCCTTTGGTGGAACAACTTTGTGGGAAAACCCTAAATACATCAGCCCTGCTAAACTACGACAAGCATTCTCCAAGAAGGCTGCCAACAAATATGAGAGGAGAATTGAAAAGAAAGTAGTGTATGAAGCCACGAAACCAGAAACAGGTTATCCTGACATTGAAGGTGCTGACTTCTTCAAAGGTGATCCTATGGAAAAAGCTAAGGAGGTTGTAGTAAAAGGTAAATATTGCCATCCTTATAGATTTATAATATATATCTTCCGCCCGCGACTTCGCCCGCGAGGACCCTAAGGAACCTTGGAACAGGATAAAAAGTATCCTGTGTTAATCCAGGTAATTAACTATCTGTATGCAAAATTTTATACAAATCTGTTTATCCGTTTTTGTGTGTTTGAGTAACAAACATCTAAACATCCAAACTTTTACATTTATAATTTAGTATGATATAAGATAAAATATCTGATGGACCTTGTTTTACAGAGGAAGACGAAGATTCTGCAGAAGATGTTGAAATGGAACCACCAAAACCAGTTACAGTAACCAGCGTGAAGAAGAAGTCTAAAACCAAACCAGATATGGCTATCAGACGTAAACAATTGAAAGCCAAGAGTAAAGCTATTTCTGACCAAATCAAAAAGAGGAAACAGTTTAAAAAGAAAAAACCCTAGGGGCTATCTGTAGGGTCTAAATAAAACAATGTTATTTCACACACAATAGCCGTTTTATTTCAAATCACTTAGATTATACTGCATACAATGATTTATTAATTTAAATTAAATGGAAGATTCTTACTGGAGAGGTAGAAAAATTAAAAACAGGCAAGTTTAACATGTAACAAGTTCCTTAGTCTGAAAAAATTTATATTTATAGTTCGTTTTGAAACACAATATGTGTACACAACAAAAGTTATACCTATTTACTAAACTAAAATAATTACACATTCAAAAGCATTAATTTTACTTAAATATGCGTCACGATATATTTTTGAAATGAGAAAATGAAGAACACGACTTCCTGATTTACTATGTTCCTTTAGGTAAAGGAACACATACCATAATTATTCTTATGCACATACATTGGTTATAATAAAGTACAGCTTGACCATAAAGAGTTGACAAAAATTGAGGGCGCCACTTTCTATGTAAACACGTCAAAATCACGAATAAATTGGCAACACTTACTTAATTTTGTACTGAAAAATTTTAGTTCCATTTTATTTAATTTCAACTCTTTATGGTCAAACTGTAGTAAGTAATAAAGCACAAAAGCAAAATAGGAATGATAGATTATTATAAATGCCACCAGTGTACCCTAACATTCAATCTGCTTCAATTAACGTAAAAGTTATTAGGCAAGTAATTAACAGTCCAAGAACATGCAAAATTCATTTTAAAAATAAGAGTTAAAACAAGTTTATTATGATGATTATTATAATTATCGGACGGTTAAAACAGACCATCACAGTACACAAAGCTTAAAAAGTGCATATTTAATCATTTATTAATTATCGAGTATATAATAGTGAACAACAATGATAAACACAGAGCTATTAACATTATAAATAACAATACTTAACTCTTTTTGCAGTACATTTAAAATTCTTGTATAGAAAACATTGAAATGCAATAAGTAATCATTTTAAACTATAAATTTATTTTAAAACTAAATTAGCAGTCGGCACGAAAGCCCTACAAACAGTCTTAGTGAATATAATAAAAACTATATTCGTCAATTTTATAAAGTTATACATAGGATAGATACCTACGTAAGTAATATAAAAAAGTGCCATTAAAATAGCAGATTTTTTATGTTATCAGCTTCTTTAAACTTAGATACTAAATTATAACGTTATCTTAGTAAATACCTACTATAAAAATATGAGTAAAACATCCTAAAATGTGTATATTATTACGATCTTGTACTGTGTAAAATGTAAAAAATATTAAAAAATAATTGATAAAACCTATCTAATTGATTATACGACTAAGGTAAAATAATTATTCAATTAATAATACGACGTAGCTCTGCTTCACGGCAGCGGTGGATGAGATTTATGAATTTATCTGTGAATAAATGTGTATGTGCTTTATTTTATAGTAACAAATGAGTGCAAAATGCGTTGGTCCTTAAGTGTACGGTTGAAACAACTGATTAAATTCTGGCATAGTGAAAAACAAAGACTGTTATTGTTTGATTTTCGATGATTTTAGGTTACAACCTCAGCGACCTCGATCCCCACTGACGCAGAGTAATGAAAAAGTAGTACCTAACTAATTGGTCTCTATCACCACGAAATTTTACTTGTGCAACTCTATTTCTACATTTCAAGTAAAAGTTAGTAGTGTAATGTACTTCCATTAAGTTCCATAGATAATATTTTCAATCATTTTATAGAAATTTATACTTTATACAATATTACAAATTTGCGGGCACATTTGTCCGACGCCACGTGTTAGCACGCCGTATTTATATGGACGTGTTATAAGTGTGATCCTAGTCACGGGCGTAGCCAGGGGGGGGGTTTTGGGGGTTCAAACCCCCCCCCGAAATATACAATAGGCATCATCTATTTATTGATCTATAACATTAAAATAAAGTTAGGCAAGGCGAGGAGTATAATTATTATACAAATATTAACATTTTGAATTTGCTGCCATCTGTCACCGATCAACGTTAGTTCGTTGATATCACTGAAAGAGTCCATGAACACATCACAGCTGTAAAAAACCACCAAACTAATAAATCAGCAATTGCAGAACATTTGCTGGAAAGCGGCACAAACCATTGGATCGAATTTTATCGCACGCAGGTTCTTTCTACTGCAACTCGGTCGAAACGTCGGGAAAAAAGGTAGGTGTGAAAATACCTATCGTAGTTTGAATGCGTTTAATTCCTGTCATTTTACTTAAGTATATCCAAATATTTATACATTGCTACAAATTTTGGCATACCCGTTTCCACTGCTACCTACGGTTGCCAGATGGTCGGGATTTGCCTGGATTCTCCCGGAATTCCAAGTGGTCTCCCGACTCCCGAAAAATCAAAAAATCTCCCGGAAAAACTGCTGTTCCGAAAGTTCTCTGGAAAACATTAATTTTTGCGTAAGAAACTACAGATCACAAGATTAGCGGATGAAACTAACTAAAAATCGCGACCGTTTTATTCTACTATTAGACAGGCAAGAGTACAAGATTAATGGATGAAACGGGTGAAACTAAACGGCGCTGCGCGGCCTTTTTTTTATAGGCAGACAAGATCACAACTTACAAGATTAGTGGATGAAACTGAATAAAATTTTTTAATTTTAAATATTTATTTGTCCGAGCGGTCCTCTAATGCCCATGGGTTCATTTAATAAGAATATAAATGTCATTTCATTTACATTGTTGTAGTTTTATTTTCTTAAAACCCCCCCCCCCCGATACAGAATTCTGGCTACGCCCGTGATCCTAGTGCATACATTTACAATGAAAACCGATGTCATCTGACGGCGTGTTAACGCGTGGCGTCAGACAAATGTGCCTGCACCTTTAATCTGACAACGCGATCTAACCTCGCGGCCGTAGTGGGTGTTCTACGAGCTCAAAATCAATGGAATACCGCAAATCGATGTACAGTATAGCCGTTTGGTACACGTATACTTGAGGTGAAAACAAAATTTTGGACCCGCAGTTCTTAAAAATTCTTCCCTTAGGAGAGGAGCTATGGTGTCATCTTTTTTTTGTATGAGAAAAAAAATTTTTTTTTTCTAAAACCTATCGTGTATGGTATTGAATGAAAGGGCTTGCTGAGCCGGTTCCAAAAATATATCACATCGTTATATTTCAGGCACTTGTTTTAAATTAAACCAAAAAACATTTTCAAAACATACCAAGTTTGGGCTCCTACAGATACAATATGGTTGAATTATTTTTCATAAAATATACCTCAAATGATATGTCATATTCTCATATCTAACCTCAAGAAAGCAATTTTGAAAATATTGATAATTAGTATTTTTTTTTAATTTTTTCATGATTTCAAAGCTTTTACAAAGTGATTATATTTATTAAAAAAAAATACTGTTCTAAAACCTATCTTGTGTGATATCAAATGAATGGGCTTTCTGAGCTGTTTCTAAAAATATATCACATAATTACATTTCAGTACTTGTTTTAAATTAAACCAAAAATCAATTTCCAAAAATCCCATACAAACGTAAGTTTGGGCAAAAATTTGAAAAAAACACTAAATTTAGATATTTTCAAAATTACTTTCTTGTGCTTTGATATGAGGATATTATGTAACTCTTAAGGTGTATTTTACAAGAAACAGTTTAACCAAATCGGATCTGAAGGAGCCCAAACTTGGTATGTTTTGAAAATGTTTTTTGGTTTAATTTAAAACAAGTGGCTGAAATATAATGATGTGATATATTTTTAGAACCGGCTCAGCAAGCCCTTTCATTCGATACCATGCACGATAGGTTTTAGAAAAAAAAATTTTTTCTCCCATCCAAAAAAAAGATGACGCCATAACTCCTTTCCTTAGGGAAGATTTTTTAAGAACTGCGGGTCCAAAATTTTGTTTTTACCTCAAGTCTACGTGTACCAAAGGGCTTTGCTGTACATCGATTTGCCGTTTTTTTTTGCGTACGCGTAGGACTACCGGGAGGATTTTTGTTACTCGATAGATTCCATATTATTCTGTCAATCAATGCCCAATACAAAATATTTTAATATATTCATTCTATTGAGATCACATTTCGGATGAATTAAACCACGGATTAGTTCTCCCTCGTGAGAAAACAGGGGAATAAATAATTGTTGTATAACAATTAATTACATACCTATTACCTACGTATAAAATCCAAACCAACCTTATTTAGTCCCACAGACAACATCAATCTTTTACAGACTGCACATGCATTTAAACAACTTAAAACTACACAATTACTTAATTCATAAATTAACTTGTAAAGATAAAAAAAAACATTAGTGCTAAACACCAAAAACTTGATTAGTAAATACATTAACAATGATTTCAATGACTAGAGAGCATAATATCAAAAAAGCGTTGAATATTAAGGGCGTTTGGCTGACTTTAACATGATTTGCGTAATTTTCGCTACGCTCGAAGCATGTTTTGCACACGGCAAGAACACCACAAGGCAGCGAACGCCCTAAATGCCTTAAATCCAATAACGAGCAGATCTAACCCGCAAAAAAATATATAATATATACATAATTAGTATGCACAAAATAGTAAAGCTTAAAAAAATATAATTTAAATTGATATTAGACGCGAATTAGTAGCGCGATTATTAGGAGACATTCCACAAGCGCATACGAAGCGTTAAATGAGATTCAGTACTTTTCTTGCAGGTCTTCCAGTTCAGGGCCATCAGTTTCGTCCATTTCCCGTTTGTGTCCACCGAGTTCTGCCAAACGGGACCGCTTCCATTTACCATCTGCACCGTTCATGTTGCGGTCTTCACACACGCATAGGAAAAGGGAATCGACTACCATCTGGAAATAAAATATGTTAATTATTGTTAATACAATGAGGGCTTTTAAAAGTGACTTTGAAACGAACGCACTCTGAATAAGACAGTTGATGTTTATAGGGGGGGTTTAAAACTTACCTCATAAAGGGACAGTATGCAGTGCGCTATGAAGAACGAGAACACGCATATGACGAGCGTGGGCGCGGCGAAGAAGTGCAGGTCGGAGTTGCGCTTGAGCAGCAGCAGCCCCACGATGCACTTGCCCAGGTTACTAACTATAGGGGGGTTAACTTGCCTCGTAGAGGGACAGTATGCAGTGCGCGATGAAGAACGAGAACACGCATATGACGAGCGTGGGCGCGGCGAAGAAGTGCAGGTCGGAGTTGCGCTTGAGCAGCAGCAGCCCCACGATGCCCGTCACGGCCGTCACGATGCACTTGCCCAGGAACAGTATGAAATCGCCCACGCTGTTTATTGTCGCCACTTGCAAGGCGTTGTTCACTATCGTACTGAATGCCTGGAGGCACATTGAAATGTTATATGTATAGTGTCTTAATAATCTACATGCAACCACAGAATACTTAAAGCTTCGTACAAACTGACGCGAATTCGCTCGCGTCGCGGCAATTTTGACCACCTAACTCAAAGCGATAGCCATAGGCCTATAGCTATGGCTATCGCTTCAATTCTCTATTTATAAAATTTCTCTATTAATAAATAGCAATTGCTATGGCAATGGCTATGACTAGGTTAGGTGAGCGTTAGGTTATCAAAATCCGTCAAAATGCCCCATCGCGCGAGCGAATTCGCGTCAGTTTGTACGAAGCTTAATGGTACAGTATAAGTATACAACATAGTTAATTAGTTATGCCACCTAAACTACACCACACCACGGACACTCCATACAACCGCTCAGTTATAACTAAAGGCCGGATTTGCGGTGGCAGGAATACAAACTTGCTAGTGATTACCAAATTATCGTAGATGTTTTTATATATCGATGTTTTGAAAATATTTTTGAAGTGGAACTTCTTTGATCGCGTCTGTATTTATTTTGTGTATTTTACCAAGAAGGAAGTATTTTTAAAAAATTTGACATTCTACTTCACTCACTTTGACTTTGCTATCTTTGCATCAAGAAAAACTGCAGTGAATTTTATTATTTATACATTTCACGATTTCACTTTTTTTAATGTAGGTAGGTAATTTTTACTATTTCCGACAGTAAGTCTATAGTATATCACGTTACATAATTATTATTTTTTTATCGATAAATTACACAAATAGATAATCAAGTTGTCCACGCACTATTAAACGTCATTTTATTCGTGCTACCGCAAATCCGGGGTCTGGTTATAACTGCCTATTACACAGACACTCAACAGATGTTCTTTTGTACACGCGCAACTGTGTGCGTAAAGCTAAGGGCTACCTACGGGAATCGTGTCGCCTCACACACAGCTATTGACACTCATGATCATGACTAAACGAGCACACGATTTCGGCACATGAACTTGCGAAGTGGGGTGAGGTAATTGATTCTAGACCGGGCCGTGGAGTGTCCTTTCTTTTTAGGTAGTACATATCTATTCTGAGCCTAAACTTTCTGAGATGGGAAAGGAACACACTGTGTGTTTTAAAAATAAATAAGTATGTACTTACCTTAGCTGCAGCTTTACAAAAGTGACATCTTTCAATGGTTATGATAGTGTAAGCATTGTGATTCAGGTAACGAATAAACTTTTCAAGGCAATAGAAACAGCAAATGCCACATTTCAGTCCACATTTAGCACATTCGGATCCTTTTTCTGCTCTGGACGATAATCTATAAACATCAATTTTATTATCATTTTAACTCTAAGTATAAACATTCAGTACCTGTATTTATGAATTTGGACAGTTACATTGACTATATTCGATAGTGTCAGTGTAAAAGGAAAATTGTATGCAATTTGGCACAGCGCCTCTAGCGGTAACTAGACTAAGCTAAAAGTTGTCATACAATGTCAACTACAGTCGCTATCAAGTGTAGTAGTAAACTCATAATACGCGTACAGAACGAAATCAATGCAAACTTCATTTATCTATAACTACAGTACGAGACAAACATTTTGACACTTTTGCGACGGAGTGGGGATAAGTTCGCGCATGTGCACTTGCGAACGACCAATAGCGCCCCCCTCTCCCGACGCCCGCGTACGTCACCGCTACGCATACCCAAAATACGCGTTTTGCGCAATCGCCCCCGATTTCAAGATGTATGCCTCGTACTGTATCTGAAAATATTGTACTTACTTGGCATGTAGATACATGAGAATGAGGCGAGGAATCTTAAACAGGGTTATCAAGAAAGAGCCCTTGGCGACAGAACCCAAGTGATACTTCACAAGTTTCCCAATCGAATACATTACAGGAGAATTTGCATTTGGACCTCTGAAAAAAAAAGTTTAATATACTTACTAAAATAACTGTAATATCCACTTAAAAAATCACGGTTAATTTACCTGAAATACCAATGGGAAACAGCGCCAGCAATTGTCATTTGTTGACATCCGAGAATGAACTCGCTACCCCATATTAAACATATGAGGCAAATCCACCACATACTCTTCACCCACATCGGATCAAACTCCACGGAGTCTAGAGTAAAAGCTAAACATAAAAAACATCTGATGTAAATACGTGTGTACCTACATAAAAAAAAATCCATTACACACAACTAGGGGTATTACCACAGAAGTACGATGCATATTATTTTGAAATCGGGTGGGTATTGCGCGGAACGCGTATTTTGGGCATGCGTAGCGGTGAGGAGCGCGGGCGGCGGGAGAGGGGCGCGCGCTATTGGTCGCTCACAAGAGCACATGCGCGAACTTATTCCCACTCCGTCGAAAAAAATTCAAGATATATGCCTCGTACCGTACATAATAGTGCAAGTGTATGGGGAATATATAAATGCACTTTAAAATTAATGTAACACACTTAAAAATGTTTAGCTTCAAAATTTATTGAATGAACTATAAAAATAATGGTTTACACTATAAATATGCTTAGCTTTAAAATTAATACTTTGCACTATACAATTTAATTGCTTAGCTTTAAAATTAATACGTTGCACCATACAAATTAATTTTATAACTTTAGCACTGGTATACAGACGTGTAGGTGCGACGACGAGCGGGCGCAGCGAGAGAGGCGCTGAGGAGGAGGTTAGGTTCCGTTGTGACCAACAACGCCAGAACCGACCTGATGGTGTATATGCATTATATCACAAGTTGTTTTCATCTTTCCATCTCATTTTAACAGTGGTCAGTCTGTCATACACTGGCCTGCAAAACTAAGTACTACAGAGGTCTATTTTCATACAAACGAGGTAACTTTGAAGCATTGGTTCTCCGCCCAGGATTAAACGTGGTGTGATCTGATGATGGCCATCCAGGGAGTGAATGGAGAAGATTCAGATCCCCATACACACCCAATAGATCTGATCAGCATTCTAAGAGCTGTAAGGATAAGAGTTATCAGTTACAGCATTTCCATACATTTTAATGCTATTTTCGTGGTTTTTTTAAACATATCCAAACAGCTCTTAGAATGCTGATCAGATCTATTGGGTGTGTATGGGGATCTGAATCTTCTCCATTCACTCCCTGGATGGCCATCATCAAATCACACCACGTTTAATCCTGGGCGGAGAACCAATGCTTCAAAGTTACCTCGTTTGTATGAAAATAGACCTCTGTAGTACTTAGTTTTGCAGGTCAGTGTAGTTGGACAGAAACTAAATGGTTTCGGAGTTGGGACCAATGGCTGGGACCACTGTCTGTGGTTGGAACACAGTTAAAGTGCAAACCATTATTTTTGTAGTGATCACATTAAATTAGAGATCTATTATTATTTTAACGTGCAAACCATTATTTTTGTAGTGATAATATTAAATTATAGGTCTATTATTATTTTAAAGTGCTAATATACAATTTTATAGCTGTTTTTACCCACGACGGACGGAACGGAACGGAGGCGGTATATGCGTTTGGGGTTAGAGGTTGTTTGTTTGTCTGTTACCATTTTCCTCGGAAACTACTGGGCCGATTTCGATGCGGTTTTTTGCATTCAAAAGGTTTCATTTCAGAGCAAGTTCGTAGACATGTTTCATGAATTCTTTAAAAACTTTAAAATAAAAAAGAAAATTGAAAATTTTTAAAAAACCCACGACCATTAAAATTGTTACTCGCTTTTCATCAAATTTAAAGTGCTATTAAATACATCCCCAAGTGTATTACTAAAAATCCTTCAGACGATTTTGATCTCAGACTTTCGGCATCAGTCATTTATTGTCCCCACTGCTGGGACACAGGCTTTCCTTATGGGTGGATAAGGATAGGATGGGTCATAAGTCATAATCCACCACGCGGGCGCAATGCGAATTGGTGGGTGTTAACGACTGCAAATGCAGCCTGCACCAACGGCTCTACGTGCCTTGAGAAGCAGGGAGGAGTTTGAGATGATAAATTTTTGATCACCCACCCCGTAACCGACCTTTGCGAAAGTTGCTTAACCTCAACAACTGCAGGCCAATGCGCCAACCCACTGCACCATCGAGCTCTTTAAACTTTAGAGTGCAACATTTTAAGGTTTAAAATCAATTAGAGAAAGGCAGTTTTGTATAGCCTAATGTGCTGCCGATTGTACCGTGAGAATATGTTTTTTTTAATGGCTCAATTTATACCAAGGGCGAAGGCATGGACTCAATGGCGAAGGCAATTAGCGTCTGGAAGCGATGCATATGGCATCAATGAGTACAGTCAGTGTTGAATAGTATAATTAGTCATAATTATAGTGTAAAGTACAAACTAGACGAGCCAAAAAAGAGGTGCGTTGTGCGTCTTCACGCGCATTTTTGAGCAATGCCGCGCAATATCTATAAGTTTGCACTTTACGCAATGGACATAAGACTGATTGTGCTATGTACCATAAAATGAGCTTCGCTTCCAGACCTAGGAAGAGCCCTAGCCTAGGGGGACAGATTTCTGGGGTGCGTGGTCGGATAACCTCCTCGTGTTCCCTCTACTGTCTGTCTCCGTCCATCTGTGGACTGGGAACGATAGTGGGAGGGACGGTGCACCCTGGGTATCACAGTAAATGACTCCTTTTGGTCTCATTTACGGTGATGGCTAATAGTCCGACCCTCCTGTTACCCTGTACGCAGTGCAGGACCAGGGGCCCGCTTCGGGGGGCCGAGGGGAGACAACCCCAATAAAAAACTCTATCCGTAGCCCTGTACGTAGTGCAGGAACGGGGGTCGCTTTCATGGGGACCACGAGGAGACAACCTCTATAAAAAATCCTTAAAATTCCGGTATTTGAGGACGAGGTGCCTGAAGCCTGTTCCAGGTGGTTGGCGAAGGAGGTCAATCCTGATCGCCACCCTTGGGTACCTCCCGCCCCCCAAGGTGTAGTAGGGTTACTCGGGTACAGGGGTCTGTGCCCGGGCGGACCGTCTTTCCCCCATTTTCGTGGGATTAATTATGTCGTTTGAATTTAAAAAACCAAAAGCCGTCAAGGACAACACACAGCGTCCGTCCAAAAACTGTGTCGGAAAACGTAAGACGAGGTCAAGATCTCCTTCTTCTACCTTCGGAGAAGGGAAACTTACTGAGTATGAAGACGAGTACCATCGGAGGTCTCAAGACATCAGCTCAGCTTATGACAGTGTCGAATCGCCTGATGAGTTTGGGGCGAAAGCTTTGAGTGCTCAAGTTCGGCGGGAAAATTATGAGTTGAGTCTCTTGTTGGGACACACGAGTGACGAAGAAGAACCCAAAGCGGATTGTAAAAAGTCTGTTACGTTACGTTCGTTCGTTCAGTTCAGTCCGTTACGTTCCCTCAAATATGGTTGAGCGAAGCGATGGCTGGTTCATGCGTCATGCTCGTGAACGGGTGCTGCCAGTGGGAATGGGTCTGCTTCTGTCTGCTTGTATTAAGGGCGTCGTATAACTCGTATATAAAAGATCTGTTTTATATTGTCTGTATGTATGGCACTTCTTACTCAAAAAATATAATTCTTAATAGCTTACCTTGTTTTGATTTATTTAATTGCAATATTTTTACTTTCTATAGTCAGTAGTTTAGTGAAAGACCTATGAAAAGCTTTTGGATATAAATTTTCAATTCGATGCCTTAACATAGGTAGTCTTAGTATGTCATGCTCTCTTTAATCATTTCTGCGGTGGTGTCGTATCAGGCTCAAATATGGTTGAGCGAAGAGATGGCTGGTTCATGCGTCATGTTCGGGAACTGGTGCTGCCAGTGGGAATGGGTCTGCTTCTGACTACCTATCTTAATGCATATTGAATTGTATGTTTTTCTTTTATTTTTATTTATTGTAACAGCCTAGACTGAATAACAAGTTCAAACTTTGAATTTAGCTTAAAATCTGTAAATTGATTAAAAAATTTGAAACTCATTAAGAAATGAGCTAATTCAATAATGTTATTTATTTGTTAATCTATAAAGTCTGGAAACGATATACATATTTGTAAATATCGTTCCATCTGATTGATAAAGCTGACAAGTTTTTTGCGCCCATTTTTCTTGTCAGTTAAAAGACGTCATAATGGGTGGTAGGGTAAAAGAATTGACGATTTAAAAATGCTTATTATGTGAGCTTATTTAAATAAAATATATTTCACTTTCACTTTCACTTTCTGGAAAGCAACCGCGCAGGGCGCTGAGGGCTGGAAAAAGATTGGCCAAGACCGGGACAGACAAGACTCCTGATCTAAGCCTCACTGCTTCGGATGATCGGGTGGAGAAAGGATTAAACGCTCCTAGTTCGGTGACAAGAGACTCAATGGAGTTGGGGGATGAAGAGGCGGTAGTTCATGGGTTCAATGAAATATCCCATAAGGCCCAAAAGAAGGGAGCTGACGAGGCGGCCAAGCTAAGGGAGGAGAACAAATCTCTCCGGGAGGAGTTATCAGCCTTGAAAAAGGAGATGGCCGATCTGAAGCAGACATTGGGCCAATGCTTATGCAGATGCACCGCCACTAAGGAGGTTTTGGTGACTCAGAAGTCGCTGGACACACTGGAGCGCTCCCTGAAGGCCATGATCGTTAAGACCATAGATGGCAAAATGACAAGTTTACGGTTAACCGTCCCTGTCCCCTTTTCCGGCGAAGGACCTAAACCAGTGCAGAGACAAAAAGAGATGTGTGCTCCTCCAACTTTGCCTCCCACAACTAGTGGTGATAATGCCTGGAGTGCCGCTGGCAGTAGGAAAGAGCGTAGACGTCAGGCCAAAGCTGCGGCAGAGTCAGCCGCTACTAAGAAGGCCACGGAGATGAAAGCCGGCAAAAAAGAAGCAAGTTAGGCTCACCTCCCCCAAAACCTCGGCAGTGATGTTGACCCTCCTGCCGGAGGCCATGGAGCGTGGATTGACGTACGCGGACGTCATCTCGACGGCAAGAAAGGCGGTATCCCTCCCGGAGATAGGTGTAACGGAGGGGGTCAGGACGCGAATGAGCCAGACGGGGGCGAGGATAGTGGAGGTCCCGGATCCTAGCGGCGAGAAGGCGAACATCCTTGCGGAGAGGCTCCACACGGCGCTTGATGGCATAGCTCGGGTAGGAAGGCCACAGAAGACGGCGGACCTGTTCATCACAGGTCTTGACGAGACCGTCCGAAAGGAGGAGGTGTTACGCGCTGTGGTGGAGAAAGCCGAGTGCGAACCGAAGATGATCCTGGCCCAGGATATCAAATGGAGTCTGGAGGGAAGGGGACGCATGTTGCTGAGATGTCCGGTTGCGGCAGCAAAGGCAATTGCAAAGGGAGGAAGTATAACGGTCGGTTGGAACACCGCCAGGGTTAAGGTGCTGGCCCCCTTGCCATTGAGGTGCTTCCGATGTATGGGGGTGGGGCACACTAAGCCACGGTGCCCCTCGGAAGTGGACCGAAGCACGCTTTGCTTCAGGTGTGGGCAGTCGGGATATGTCGCGGCTGGGTGCAGAGCTGAGGCCAAATGTGCCCTATGTTCTGATGACGATCGGCCTCATGGGCACGTAATGGGCAGTGTAAAATGCGTCCCTCCAGTGATCAAGGGTAGCCGCCCCAAGCACGGAGGGTTTGCAGCAGTCGAGGCACAAATGCCCACAATAGAGGAGATGTCTGTTGAGACATCCCTAATCCAAGCAGCTGAGGCATCGGCATAGCTGATGCTAGGGGTACGTCCCCCGGATTGATCCCTACTCATCTCCTGGGAGAAGAGCACGGGAGCGTCATGTGATGGGGGAACTGATCACCTTGTTCCCCCGGTCTGGGGCCAAGCGGGCGGTGGGGGGTGAACCACTGCCTGCCTTGCACGGCCCTGATGACCTTGTTGGGGAGATGGCCAAACTTACCCGGCCATCTCCTGTCGGTGAGGAGGCCTGGGAAGCTGGGCAGGCCAATGTGTCGCTAGGGAGATTACCACCGTGGACCCCCGTTAGCTTCGGCGGCGACCAATGGCAGCGAGAGGGTAAGTGCCGGAGGTTTTTTGTGGGTATTCCCTCCTCCCGGGATCCCACCGAGCCAGTCAGCTGGGTGGAATCACGGGAGGCAGTCGTGGAGGGAGCCGCAACGCTGAATGTTGCGGTCCCCTCCTGGCGAGTCCCACATACCCCCTCCCCGCTCACCTGCGGGGGGAGAAGCGCGTAAAGGCGTTTTCCTTCGGTAGGAAAAAAAAAAAGGGGGACAGATTTCTGGCACTAGATAGCTAGGACTTTACACGTCTCTGTACGGCGCCTAAATTATTATTACAATAAAAAAAATATATTACTTACTTTTGAAACTAGCGCTTCTGTTGATGTTTTGGGCTTGGATGGCTGCTTTATCAACGTGATCAGGCAAGGGAGTTCCATTAATGAAAAAGTTTGTTTGGTATGGTATTCCTGGGTAATTTGCTGTTGCTAGACAAACCTGGAATTTGTTATTATTTATAAATAAAAAATATAAATATAATATTGTAATATAATAAAGATGCTCTTTTGCAGGTCCTTTTTTATAATTTAGACTCAAGATATGTCACTAAAATGGAATTATCCTTATGAGGATCAGTAAACAGGTTCGAATCCTAGTTTTATTGATATAATATAAACACAGTCATGTTGATAGCTATGAAACCTAGTGAAATAATTTTTGAAATCCGTTTAGAAATGGTTGAGTTAAAAGGGTTTGAAGGAAATGCCAAGCTCAATGCAATATGTGCTTTATCACGTTACGACATAAGGGTCGCGTACGTCACGATGACGTCATAAGGACCCCCAAAAAACCAGTATTTTAGCTCTTTTAACTTCTCAGGTTTAAGAGATATCGTAAAAAAATTTCACAGTATATTAATCATGTGTTGGCATAAGCCACTAAACAAAAATCGTTACTGATCCTCATTGAGTTGACTTACGGCCGAATTCTCAGCTTCTTAGCCAAAATCTTAAGGTCTCCTTAACTTCAACGAAGTTGTCAGTTTCATAGATAAGAGTTTCTGTCAAATCAGACAACTTTAAGATTCGTTTCGAGTATTTGGCCGTTACTATCCTAAAAATGTCTCTCAAATAAGAATAGGGCACACACTTACCACAACCAATGACCAAAATGTGAAGAACAATATCAAAAATACGAAAGTTATGATTGGTTGCAGGAACAGAGCTGGAATGGAGCCGAGGCAGTTGGCCGTCTCCTTGAACAGAGCCGCCAGGAATGATACTCGGGAACGCATCACCCACACCAATAGCAGCAAGATGAACTATTGAAAACAACAATAATTATTAAAGTTTGGAATATTACAGACACTATTTTGCTGGAGCCAAGACACATGTTAATTTCCATCAGTTTATAAAAAAAAATCTTACCGTCACAATAGTTGCAATAATGGCATACCACAGAAAAGCTTTCTCATTTTTCAAAGATTCCTGAAAATTATAATAAGCATGTAAAAAATTGCGTTCTTAATTAATCAAGTTAGTAAGCCGACAGTTAAGTAAAAATATGAATCATCAAAATTGGTTTATAAACCTGATGAAGTAACGTTGAAATGTCAATCCAAAACAAACATACAAATGAACGTAGAACCTCCTTCTTTTTTGAAGTTGGTTAAAAAAGTAACTATCCACTAATTTACACTTGATTTGTTACTCACAGCTAAGAAAGGAGTATCAGAGAAGTCCCTTTGTTTAGTTCTGAGCTCATGATATGTGTACCATAAAAGTGCAGTACCGGCTACGCTCACTATGGATACTACGATCATAAATATCCAAGAAACGAAAGTTGCCAACAAGTGCAGGATAGACACCATTGCCAATGAACAAACTGTAAAAAAATATATGAACAGAATAAATTGTTAATGACGTGACGTAATAGTTGCAATTTAAAATTATGTTTCGTCCATCTTTTGTCTCTTAGTAGGCACTTTTACTAACTACCCAATTTTAATACCACCTAAGTAGGATCTTGTTATTTAACATTGTTAAGGAAATAAGAATGTTAAAAGATTTATAATAGTATTTTGTTTAAGAATTAGAGCAGAATATTAGTTACCTATGTAAATGTAGTGTGTGTGTGATTAATTAATTATGATAATTAATAACGCCTTGCAGTCATAAAACAAAGTAGCTACCAGTGGCGAAGGGTCCATACAAGCCGATTCTCATCGGCTTACCTTTGGAAATCCCACCCCACTGAATCCACTATGCAGATCATAACATTTTTCATCATTTTTGTAGAGCGGCTTACCTTCGCCATAATTTCACCCCGCGCCACGGGTAGCTACATAACCATTTGCATAATAACTTTTAATCTTACTGAACTATTACAATGTTTTTGTTATTTAAATGAAACGGAAGAAGGATATCCTGCTTCCTCTTCCTTTTTTATGAAAAAAAAAATCATTTTGCGGTACTGTAACAATGTAATGTAGTACTATATCCACCTTAAAACATGTCATTTCTATTGAAAACACCTACATAATACATATTTTAAATTGCATGTTATTTTAACATTCATAAATAGTTTATATCTGTGGTTAAGATTTGTTAAAAAGACTAAGATGGGTAAGCCCAGTCCCCCAAGACCACGGCAGCTGAAAAGGTGCCAAAACGTCGGGAAAATCAATAATCAAACCAAATACCAACTAATTACCAAAGTATTTTCAAAAAGCCGCGCTAGTATCTCTTAAAAAGTGTTTTATTTCATGTTTAGTGAGCGTGTAAGCTTGAGAGGAGAATATGACGGTAAAAAAATAGAAATAAGCTCCCCACGGCATCAATTTCCCCAGAACGACAGAGCTTGTTTCTAAATCTAACCCAATATGACTATGATGTCACAGCGTACAATGACTCAGTGTTACAATACAGTCACATCCTACACTGTTGTATATTATAAAGTGCCTTGGCTAGCACTAGAATTAAAATAGATCTGACCTTCCTTTAATGGATTAGTCAATATTCCTCAAGGCTACAGACAGCATTAACTGGTTTACAATGTTAATTGTAAAATATGAATTACAGTGAAATAGGAAGTTTAATGACTGTCTACTAATTACTATTAAGATACTGTATAATAATGAATTTTAGGTATTTTCAACAATTTTGCTTTCTGAAACATTCTTGGCAATGCAATTCCAGAACTTCTTTGAAAGTCAAAGTTTAACTGAAATAATGTAACAAATTGTTTTAAAATAATAAAACATAATTGATTACTTACGGAATGCAACAATTACACAGATTATCATTTCTTTCCAAGATGAATAGATATCAGATAGCATTTGTTCAATAGTATCCCAACTGTTTAATAAATCGTAAAAATCAGTAAATACTCTTTCAGCTAGGTCCTTAGCAGATTTTGGGAAGCATCTATTTAGAAGTGGGAAGGAGTCGTATACTGGTAATGTAGGACAAGGCCCAATGAAGTTGTTGAGGTCTGGGCTGTAGGTAATGTTATTTAGGTTTATATCATATCTACAAAGATTTGAGCCAGTTTGTCTGTAGAAATCTTGTAAATCACCAAACGATGTCATTTTCCTATTAGGACATTGTTTTACACAAATCTTAAGTGAACGTCTCAATTCCTTGACGTCCATGAAAAATAAATAACTCTTGTCAGCAGTACTGATTCCAGCTAATGGAAACTTCATTAATTTCTTATTTGAGTTCACTCCACATGTGTTTCCGAAGGAGTCATATCCATTTATCAGTCTTTGTGGATTTCCATACACAAAGGAAATAGCAGCTACTATAATCTGTAATAATACAAAGGTAAAGCCCAAATCATAAAGATAATGTACAATGACAATAAGAACAGGACACTTCACTTAATAAATAAATTATAACAAAGTATTTACCATCAAAATCCAAAACAATATGTAAATGATGAGCCAAAGAATATCAGTGCAACCTTTTTTCGGTGCTTCATTTTGAGGTGAGATTTCACTTTGAGCACAACCCATGCTGATGGATTAATAAATATTGTTCACTTTTATTCAGAAAAAAACATTATAATCAAACTTTATGAACAGCAAAAAACTATTTCATCTGTGAGCAAAAACCCGAAATTCTTTCAAAAACAAACCACAACACAACACAAGCCGACCGCACGCCGACCGATAGAGGTACCGACCGACCGAAACCGACCGAACCGAACCATAGACCAATACTATAGGGATGCAACGAAACACGCAACGTATCGATGTTTCGGAAACATCGATATTTCAGTAAAACTGCGGACAAACCAACTCGTACAGCCTGCGTTCGCGGTGGCGTGCTCGGTGGCGATATTCTCGAGTGCAAAGCCCGCACCCTGATTATCGAAAAAGAAACTATTTACTATTTAGCGACCGGTTGCATTTGACATACATTGCCACTTTTCTTTGGTAGGTATGTTTTTTTAACCCAAAAAGAAGTAGCAATGGATCACGATCATCTGTGAACTGCAACCAGTCGCTAGGTGGTTTTTAACCCTTGTTCGCTTTAGGACAGATTCGCTTTACGCCAGATTCGCTTTACGGCAGATTCGCTTAACGCCAGATTCGCTTTAAGACAGAAATTGTACAGTCGTTTTAAAAAGTCTTTACAAAAAAAATATTTTCATACTACACATAACTAGGAAGATTTTTTTTTATTAAAGGAGACAAAGGAGGATTTTGACATGATTGTTACTAGTGCACTGCGAAATTAATTCATTCAGGGCCCGTGGACCTACCGACTTTCCCTACTAGTAGGACCACGGTGGTCCTAGATAATTTAAATTTGATGTTCAATAGGGAATATGCATAAGTCACCGATTTTGATGAATTTGAGCTTGATCGCTGCGGACACTTATAAAAACATGATGGAACAGGAAAAAAAATAAAAAAAAATATTATTTAAGTTTTATCACACGATGAAATCAGGGAAAAATAACAATATTTTTTTTTTCATTTTCGGATATAATGCACTTTACAGTCAGATAGAATATCGAATAAGAAACAATATTTTATATGACACATATGTACTTAAACGCAAAATTTAGGGAGATAATTGAAGATTATTGGCTAACTCCATATTAAACGCGCCGAAACACACCTGAAACGTGATGTGTGACGTCACCGTTTTGTATGGAGCGTTTTCGGCGGGTGCTGCTGCGCGCTAACTTCAAGTAACTATATCTCGCGAAAAAAACGCAAGAGAAAAGTTTTAATATTACAGTTAATTTTCTCACGCAATATACTTTTGATTAAGATTAAAAAAAAAATTGATGCATATTCCCTATTATGAAATAATGTAATATTCAGTCAAAAGTACCAGGGCAACATAACTTACGAGGAGTTATTTTGATTTCGTACTGCAAAGATATGTCTTATTCCTTTTAGCTCTTTAATTTTTCAAAAATATAAATCGAAATAACTCTTTGTAAGTTATGTTGCCCTGGTACTTTTGACTGAATATAACATTATTTTGTAATGGGGAGGAAAAGCGCAATTTTATCCCGATAGGTGGCGTCTGGTCTTGGTACCGGGCCGCCTCAAAGAAAGTGTCAAAACATATGGGAATCTCTTGGAGTATTGCACTTTTTAATTTTATACTGAGAAAATTCCGCATTGTTATGCATGTAACTTGTAAATTATTGGAGTTCATCGATTTCCCAGTAACAAAAAAAATATTGGGCAAAAAAATATCAAAAAAAAGATGCTTTTCCCTCGATTTTCTCCTTTGCTGAGCCTGAGAAACATTATAAATCAAAAGGAATGTTTCATGAATTTGATGAAGCTTCGCCAAAATAAAACAACATTTGAATTATAACAGCTTTGTTCTTTAATATTTCAACCTCAGCAGTTTCTAGCATATTTATAACTTGGATGAATTTTATAGGTATATCAAATATGGAATAAGCCCAATATTGGGGCCAAACAGAGAATTAATAGAATTTTATATGCCAGAGTCATTCAAGAAACTTAGAATAATAAAATAAATATGATAAAACGGTTCGTGTAATTTTGGATGGTACAGAAATTCCAGTACAGAAACCTGAAATTACTATTGCACAGAAGGCATCATCAGGCAACTATAAACACGGAAATTCACACTCAGTTGCTTTGTTAAAATTTAAATCATATGCTTCTAATCTGAAATAAAAAGATTACTTGTAAATCTTACACGAAATTTAAAGAAATGTAATGCTTGTTAGCAATTTTTTGTAAGTTGCTATAAACTTTCTTGCCTGTTGTTTTGGCTTTTCTTTTCCGTAATTCTTCTTTTATATGAGCTAAAGTTAGCATATAATACATTGTTTGTCCGCAAAACCGAAAAAAATACAATCTAAGAAAGTAAAATCACGTAATACACAGTCAAGACAATATAAGCTCAAACTGACAATTGTTCCAAAGAATGAAGCGCCATCTGTAATTCACTTTGCCTTCGCCTCCCCATTGAATATAAAATAATTATTTAGGGTTAGGTGATTGGTGTTTGATGTTTTATTAATCCCTTTTTTCGCTTTAAGTCAGATTTTCTATATCGAGTTGACTGTACTTCTGTCGTATAGCGAATCTGCCGTAAAGCGAATCTGCCGTGAAGCGAATCTGTCGTTTTTAATTAGATAATCAGCCCGCCGTTCACACCAAACACGCGATCTACGCGTTCAGTATGCGTTCCGTCCAGTCTGCGTCCACCTTCGGAACCTCCATCCGTTTAAATTTTGTGATATTTGTAATGGAAGATAGTGGAAATGACGTCGAAGAAGAAATTCTTTTATTAGCAGCGCTTGTTGAAGACGAAGAAAAGCAAAAGAAGTAGGTACCATACCAGGGGGGTAATTACGTAACTTTGTTGCAATCAACTCTGACAGAAACCGCAGTTACATCGCTGCTTTAGTAAGAACCAATGTGACAACTATCTTAACTAAAGCAGCAATGCAACCGCGCTTTCAATCGATTTCAATCGAGAATTGTTAGCAACAGCTTTACCAGGCGCGGTCGCAGCCTGAAATTTTGGGGGGGGTCACTAATAAATTTTGTAAATTTATAGAAGCAGTGCCGGTTTTAGCACTACCAGCGCTTTCTACGGGTGCCCGTGCCCCCTATATGCGATTACAAGATTTTCA
The DNA here is from genome assembly GCA_928269145.1 of Agriphila tristella. NCBI lineage: Eukaryota > Metazoa > Arthropoda > Insecta > Lepidoptera > Crambidae > Agriphila > Agriphila tristella. The sequence continues at coordinate 17,621,487 of OV743436.1, read as the reverse complement.
ATTTTGCCTGTTAGGTAAAAAACGGCCGCGCAGCGCGTTTTTTTAGTCAGTTTCAACTACTAATCTTGTAACCTTGCTTGTCAGTGGAAAAAAAATGGCCGCGTAGCGCAGTTTTTAGTCAGTTTCATCAGCTAATCTTCTAATTTTGCTTATTTCAGTAAAAAAAAACTGCCGCGCAGCGCGTTTTTTAGTCAGTTTCATCTACTAATCTTGTAATCTTGCTTGTTTATAGTAAAAGAAAAGGCCGCGCAGCGCGATTTTTAGTCAGTTTCAACTACTAATCTTGTAACCTTGCTTGTTAGTGGAAAAAAAATGGCCGCGTAGCGCAGTTTTTAGTCAGTTTCATCTGCTAATCTTCTAATTTTGCTTATTTCAGTAAAAAATCGGCCGCGCAGCGCGATTTTTAGTCAGTTTCAACTACTAATCTTGTAACCTTGCTTGTTTATAGTAAAAAATGGGCGCACAGCGCAGTTTTTGTCAGTTTTATCTGCTAATCTTCTAATTTTGCTTATTACATTAAAAAAAACGCCACGCAGCGCAATTTTTAGTCAGTTTCATCTACTAATCTTGTAAACTTGCTTGTTTATAGTAAATACCATTTTGGCGCGGAACCTTAAAAATGGCCGCGCAGCGCAGTTTTAGGTCAGTTTCGTCTGCTAAACTTCAAATTTTGCTTATTACAGAAAAAAAACTACCGCGCAGCGCGATTTTTAGTCAGTTTCATCTACTAATCCTGCTTGTTTATATTAAAAAATAGCCGCGCAGTGCGATTTTTGTCAGTTTTATTCGTCGTTTGGTCGCTCATCACCAGGTATATACGATTGATAGTCGACCGGTGGTCGGGCGTTTTCGGCGCCCCACACATGAGGGCGCTCAGTGCTATCACACCGCTTGCATCGCCCTACTGTCGGTACTGCTAAATAAGGCGTCAAATAGAAGATTTCTATTTGACGTTTACGATTTTGGGGGGGGTCATGTCCCCCGTGACCCCCCCCCCCCCCCCTCGGACCGCGCCTGAGCTTTACATAATCAAGGTACAGCTCATTTGAAATAAATACCGTCAACTGTGGCAACATTACCATATTTTTCGACATTTTAGCAAACTATAGATACATAGAGCATGATACTTTGATTTTTATTGATTCAATGTGTAAAGCAAACCCGTCTATTTATGTTAACCCATTGAACTCATCTAAATCGGACATAAGTTCATTACAATATCAATTTTTGAGCTCTAGGTAAAATTGACTCGTTTTTGGCAACTTTACCTCATGAACAGTTTACCTAGAAAAATCAATAGAAGAGGTTAGGCAACGTAATGTTACCATTATTTTTTGAGCAAAAATATCGATATTGCTGTCATAGAAGCTTTTTACTACTGTTTATTTTAGCACTAGTAACACTTAGGTAAAGTTGACCTTAGATTTTTGAAATTCTCATAGAAGCGAGCGGATGTCGCCAGGGTTGTCAATTTACTTATTAAGTTATAAATTCAAACAAATATAATTTATTGATATTTTTTATTAGGCAGGTACAATGTTATTCATTAGAGATCAATCAAAATAGTTATCTAAGTAACAAAAATCATATCAACTATTTGAAACAAAGAATTGCTGAAAAATAATATAGTATTAGAAAAAGTCGACTCCTCTCACAACTGTGCTCCGATGGGATGTGAGAGGAGTCGACTTTTTCTAATATTATAACATTTTTCAATAATAAATTTTGCATTGTAAATGCAAAAATATAAAAATTTGTCAAAAAATTGCTTCTAAACGTAAAAATTCAAGCGTTTAACAATTACGAAAAATGTTTACATTAAAGTAACACCTAGTATGGCATGATAGTTGCTAACTTATATAATGTAGGTAACTTAATTCTTTGGAATGGCACAAGTTAAAAACCCACGAGCCCTGCAAGTAGGTAGCTTACAGGCGGGAACTGTTTCATAGTTGACAACCCTAGTCGTAGGTAAAGTTGCCATCGAGCCAGGCGAGGCAACTTGACCTAACCTGTAGCAATATTACCGCTTCCCGTAACTCAGAAAAAAGGAGTTTTAAAGAATCATACAATTGAAATATACTTAAAAAAGTAAATACCCAATACAACTCGCCATAAATCACTTACCTACACGCCGATTTTCTGTAATAAACACAAATTTTTCTTTGTTGCCGCAGCGAGCACAATTGACCACATGAAATTAGAAGTCACACTACTTGACAGTTACCGATGTTGCTAGCTTAAAAAACTTTTTGTGATACCACAATTTATCACAAAATCTACCAATGCGGCAAAATTTGCACTGGCTGTAACAGATAAAAAAATATTCCATAGTATGCAGCGTAATGTATGCTGTGGTAAAGTTGCTCAAGGAAAGTAAAGATGCCACAGTTGACGGTACATTCAAAATCAATCCGGTAGTCAATATTGACGCGGGTTTCTATGTACCTATCGTTTTTTCTTCTCTTTTGTATTCTATATTTTTGCACTTCAGCAATAATTTTTTCCGTCTCTGACATTGTAGACTACCTCCAAATTAGTTGCGTGCAGCATGCGTGCAGCGTTCAGATTGTGTCGACAGCATCTGGACGCCACCGCCGAATGATCGCGCGGGCGAATGCTGCATTTCGAGCGGCCGGACGCACCGGTTTGAACATATCACTACAAACGCTACTGCGGGGCTACTCAAATGGCCACTTTTCTATTCGTTCGCTAACTTAAAAATTAAAAATAAGCCATAAACACCAAAATAACGTGTCGTAGGCTTGTCGAACCTTTGCGCGCATGTGAGTGACCAGTGGGGTGATTTTGTAATTTTGTTGCAATCAACTCTGACAGAAATCGCAGTTACATCGCTGCTTTAGTAAGAACCAATGTGACAACTATCTTAACTAAAGCAGCAATGCAACTGCGCTTTCAATCGATTTCAATCGAGAATTGTTAGCAACAGACTTACGTAATCAAGGGTCGGGTAAAGAGTTGACAAAAATTGAGGGCGCCACTTTGTATGTAAACACGTCAAAATCACGAATAATTTGGCAACACTGACAATATTTTGTACTGAAAATTTTCTTCGTAAGTTATGACACGAAGATGGGCGCTATTTGTGGTCATCTTTCGTGATTCGAACTATACATTATGTCTCGGTCAAAATGGCCGAGAATCGGCCTATTAATTGACCGACCGAGCGAGCACGAAGTGTGAGCGAACCCTCTCTGCTTCAGCTAGGTGATTGCGTAAAGTCAATCGTATTCATTTGACAGTTCATATTGTATCATAATAATGTCATCCTATACAAATTGCAGCCGATGGAATACGACTGTCAAATGAATACGATTACCTTACGCAATTCCACCCCAGCTTGGGCAAACATTTTATCGTATGTCTTTCTGTTCTCATCTACCGGTCACATTTCTCAACCGTTTCAAAAATTATATAGATTTTTTTTTGTCAAGCAAGATTTTTAATTATTTCAAAATAGCCGAGATATGTTAAAAAAACTGATTTCACGGCCTTCCAGCGCTGTCTGTTCTCCTCTACAGGTCGCATATTTCTCAACCTATTTTCGTGAAATTTTGTGAGCAGGTTTGAAAATGATATAGATTTTTTGTCACGCCACTTTTTCGATTTTTTTCAAAATGGCGGAGATATGTAAAAAAAACATATTGCTGTCCAGCTTTCCGGCTCCGTCTTTTCTCCTCTACAGGTCACATTTCTCAACCGATTATCGTGAAATTTTGAGGGCAAGTTCGAAAATCATATAGATTTTTTCAAGTTGAGCCAATTTTTCTATTTTTTTAGAAATGGCGGAGATATGTGTAAAAATGTATTTCAATCTGGCTTTCTGACGCTGGATGTTCTCCTCTACAGGTCGCATTTCTCAACCGATTCTCGTGAAATTTTGTGAACAGGTTCGAAAATTATATAGATTTTATTGTTACGCCAGTTTTTTTAAATTTTTCAAAATGGCGGAGAAAAGAAACATATTTCAGTACGACTTTCCAACTCTCCGTTTCCCTCTACAAGTCACATTTCTTAACCGATTCTCGTGAAATTTTGTAAGCAGATTCGATAATTATATAGATTTTTTAATCCAGCCAGTTTTTTGTAATTTCCCACAAATTACCTATTTAGATTTTTTTTATGAATGAATGAATAAATTGTTTATTTATCTAAGAATAAAATTTAAAGTAAAAAACCAAAACTACATTAAGTGATTTGTCTGCAGGTACAGTCTCACACGTCATAACAACAGTTTAAATAATAATGATTAAATTTATCGATGCTTAAATAGACCAAGGTCCTGTTTCCGATTTAGTTCCAATTATTATATTTTGACGAGTAGATTATGAAATAGGCACCAAGTATGACATACTATCTAGTAGGTATATTTCTTAGGTAGAGTACCAAATTTAGCAAAATTATCCTCAGATCTGATATATTGAGGCAAACTGTTTAATAAGTAAGGGATTCTCTTATTGAGGGTTCTATCACCAAAATAATGCGATACTTTGGGCACTGAGTATAATATATATAAATATATTATTAATAGCAAGTAAATATTTATGTTTTAAACTCACGGGAAGAATTTTGCATATTTTAAATAATTTTTTATAGTCTCCATTACAACATTTTTTAGTTGTTTTTTATTTACGAGCAGCTTGGCCAATCGGATTGGCAGTGCTTCAAACTTATCTAAATTTGTTTTAAAAGTAAATCCATAGGAATCCAGAGCGTAACTCAGAATAGAATCTACCAAAGCCATGTACAGCTTGACCATAAAGAGTTAAAATTAAATTAAATGGAACTAAAATTTTTCAGTACAGAATATAGTCAGTGTTGCCAAATTATTCGTGATTTTGACGTGTTTACATACAAAGTGGCGCCCTCAATTTTTGTCAACTCTTTATGTTCAAGCTGTATATGCATTTTAAAGTGTGCAACGGTACTTTGTAGCTTAAATGATAGAATTTAGCTAGCAATTTTAAGTTAGAAGCGCCATCTAGCTGCGATTATACCTACCAAATAATATACCAAACAGCACGCACCCACTGTGTGCTTGAAAAGCTCGTGAGCAGTGTGGGAGAAAGGGGTGGCGACATCTTTTAGATTATTTTTTAAACAACATACATTTTGAGCTACTTTTTAACGCGAGGTCTACAGCTCACGGAGCCACTAATACCTACTTGCGTAGGCCTGAGATTACATTCGTGCGCTTTCATCTTGCACTTTCTTCTTTGCTGAGGCATTATGCGTCAATGCGTCATTGGAACAACTGCTGTTACACATGCCACAGGGCATCCGCTGATGCATCCCTCACTGTGATTAATCAAATCAAATGAAAGTTGTTAATTTCAGTAATTTGGTAATTTGTTGTTGACTTCTAGTAGGTTTTTTTTTTAGAGAAACATTTATAATTTAATTTTATGCAAAGACGGTGTCTCAAAAACCTTTAAAGGTTTTTCTGTACATCGTCACTCGTAATCTTTATTCATTAATAAAAGCATTGTTAAGCACAATCTAAACTATTATTTTACAAAAAAATAAATTTACCACATTGCGTATCTGAAGGAGCCTAAACTTGGTATGTTTTGAAATTTTTTTTTGGTTTAATTTAAAACAAGAGCCTGAAATGTATTGATGTGATATATTTTTAGAACCAGGGACCCTATTTTTGAATCGCTCGGCCGGCGTCGAGCGCTCGTTTCTACTGATTTTCGTTCGACAAATCAACTCAAATGTATGGGATGTCGAACGAAAATCAGTAGAAACGAGCGCTCGACGCCAGACGAGCGATTCAAAAATAGAGCCCCAGCTTAGCTCGTTTTTTCATTCAATACTGTTCAAGCAGACGTTGCGATGTGGCAATGGAATGGCGTGATAGGCGTGATCAACCAAATAAACACATTGTTGCAATATCCAGAGTTTTATTCTTCAAGATAAAATCCAGCATTACATTATTTGTAGTAAATTGATAGCGATGAATTAAGATTATTAAAATTATTGGGACAACACAAAAACACACACGAAAGGCTGAGAGCCGCAAGCAGGAAGTGAAGTTAAAATCAAAGTGACAGGTGACAGCTTTCAATGTCATTCAAATCAATATAGCTGCGTTCATGTAGGGCTTATACAATTAATTTCTAACAAATACCATACACGATAGGTTTTAGAACAAATAAAAAAATCCCCATACAAAAAAGATGACACTAAACCATACCATAAGGGAAGAATTTTCAATGATAAAAAAAAACCAAACTGTGCATCGGTTTGCGGTTTTTTTGCATACACCTAGCGCTATTATGATTAAATAAAGATTTTTGTTTTGTTAAAATTAAATGTGTTTTTTCATCAATATTCGCAATTTAAATTTAAAAACATTAAAAAAAACCATAAATCTCGGTTTCGGCCGAGACTGTTTTTTATTCTCGGTCTCGGTTCTCGGCGAAAAATGGGTAAGGTCGGTCCCTAGCGCTATTAAGATTCAATAAAGATTTTTGATTAAATTAAATGTTTTTTTCATCAACATTCGCCATTTTATGGTGACATTTAAACAATTTCAAATATTCTCGGTCTCGGTTCTCGGCAAAAAATTGGTTCAGTCGGTCCCTATTCGGAATACAGCCTGTGCTGTGAGTATCCAATAAATTTATTAACATTTTAAATTCTTTCGGATTTCGCTGCCTTATAGATGAACCCACCCGAGTCACAAAAAATAGCTCAAGTTGTATCGATCAGTTAATAGTTAGTGACAATTTGACAATCAAATCTTCCGTTAAAGACTACCAATTTTCAGATCATAAAACAATATTTGGACAAATGCTACTACAAGATCCTGAAACAAAGAATAAGGCAACTTACTATACAAAAACTCGAATATTCAACAAAAATAACATGGAAATATTTAAGAAAGCTTTAGAAAAAATTGATTGGGATAATAAACTTTCTCGAAACGCAGACATGAATACAAATTATAATATTTTTTCTCGTGAACTTAGGGGTCGTACATAAATCACGTGAGCCTCGAAAGGGGGGGGGGGGGGTAGTTGAAAACATCACGAAGTATCACAAGAGGGGACGGGGGGGTGTAGTGAGATATCACGTGTATTAATTTTTTTCGTTGAACGCGTGATTTTTAACCGAAAACTGCGTGTGATTGTTGACTCACCGTTACCAGGACAATTTCCCGGCCCACCGCGACATATTTATACTGAAAAATGTTGAGATTTTTTTGGACCAAAAAAATACACGTGATTTAGTAAAACGTAAAACCTCACCATGCATCACCAGGGGGGAGGGGGGGTTAAAAATTGGCCAAAAAAACATCACGTGATTAATGGACGCCCCCTTAAATCACTATTAAACAAATATATACCTACCAATAAAAATAAAAATTAAATAAATGTAGAAAAACAAAATGGATTACAAAGGGATTAAAAAAATGCAGCTATCATAAACGTATACTGCGCTCCCTTACAAACAAATTTGTTAACGAAACTTTAAAAGCATACTCGAAATTATATACCAAAACATTAAAGAAAATAATAACTTCTGAGAAAAGAAACTCTAATATAAAAAGACTTCTAACCGCCCGTAATAAAAATAAAACTATGTGGAGTATAATAAAAGACCAAACTAATCCGTCCAAACAATACAAACATGAAAATATAACTTTAAACGTCGGAAATGACAACATAATTTCACCGTCTCATGTAGCCGAAACGTTTAATAACTATTTTGTGAGTGTAAGTTCTTCCTCCTCCACCTCTCAAATCCCGCCCAATCAACCTGGCGCCAGATTCTTGAGTAATTCATTTTATTTAGGGGATGTTACGGAAGCAGACGTAAAAAAAGCTATATTAAAAATAAAACGCAATAACACTAGCGGACACGATGAACTCCCAGGTTCACTGATTGCGTATTGCATAGATGAAATGGTGCCACCATTAACGTTTTTGATAAATCAGTCATATAATCAAAGTGTATTTCCAGAGAGTTTAAAATTAGCTATTATAAAACCGATTTTTAAAAAAGGAAATAAATCATGCCCATCCAATTACCGACCTATTGCAATCTTACCTGTAATATCAAATTTTTTTGAAACTATAATGTACAAAAAAATCTATAGCTTTTTAGAAAAATATGATGTCTTTAGCAGCAGTCAACACGGATTTCGAAGAAATCGATCTACCACGTCAGCGGTCCTTGAATGCAATATCGAAATATTAAATATACTTAATAATAATTATCCCTTCTCCGTCTCTGAGATTTAATTTGTTACAAAGTAGTAGCTCTGCTACTCGTTCGCACTCTGTCGCACGTAGTTCAGCGCCCAAGCGGGAAAGAGAAAGCAATAGCCTTCCCCTCCCCGCCTCCGACTATCGCTGCCCGCCACCGCGTCAACCTCATTTCTTTGTTGCGCGCGCGCGCAAGACGCACGTAGTCACAAAAATGTTACTTTTTTGTTTAACTATAGTCTTAAAATCAGTGAAATTATAGACGTGAATTAATTCGTGAGAAACGGTAAAATACCGTCACTATGCAAGTGATACGAATGTCGAAGGTAGACTCACAATTATCTTTTCTCTTAGTGATGAAAAGTATGCAAGTTATTCACAAAGGCAAACTGCCTTATATTTGCCTCGAGTCAATACGAGATATTGACCAATGGTACTTTTTTCCCGAGTCAATACGCGATATTGACCAATGAATTATTTTTCCCGAGTCAATACGAGATATTGACCAGTGATACTTTTATGAGTTAATACGAGATATTAACCATCATTTTACAATAAACTGCCGAATACTTGCCTCGAGTCGATACGACATGCTTTTGTGAGTTAATGTCTTCGGACGAATCCTTCATATATTATGATTGAACTCAACTTACAGGTAAGTTCGTTTAATCATTATTAACCGCTTCATATTTAACAAAATATGAATAGATTTGCTGGTGTTAACTGCAAAATATGCTTTGAGTCAATACGACATACTTGCTTTTATAAGATATTTTTTCCCGAGTCAATACGTGATATTGACCAGTGATACTATTTTGAGCTAATACAAGATATTAGCCATAATTTTATAAAAAAAAAATATACATAGATTTGCTGACGTAAACTGTAGATTATTTACTTGAAGTTACTACGAGATACTTTTATGTGTTAATACGAGATATTAACCGTTATTTTACAAATATTAATAAAATATTTGCTATCAAAGTTGAAGGCCTAATAACCTTTTCAGTAAAACATCAAAATTGTTGTCACTAATACAGCTATGTACATACAAGTACTTTTATATGTTTTCGGTTTTCTCGAACAACATTATAAAACAAAATTCTGATTCCTTCTTATTTTGTTTTTCTTCGTGAAAAAATCAGCAATGATGTTGAACATCAAAATACACTTCCACAAGTGTTAAAGGTGCCCTTAAGATCAGTAAAGTTTAAAAAAAAATATTATTGGCAAACTCATCGCCGATTCGTTGAAAATGAATCATGCGATTATCATGTATTATGCCACTACTGAAAATCGTTCGTATAGTGTCTTTAAAGACCGTCAGCGCGACGACACCTACTGCTCAGTCCTCTCTAAACTTGGGGTCTGCCACAACAACCATAACCATATCTTGGAACACAAGCAATTGGGCCGAGGTGACGGACAACAAACAGCAGGGCCAGTTTAACGTGTTTCATCAGCCTTGCGGCACCTACTTGCAGCTTCCAGCTCCAAGGGCTACCTGTAATCACCACCGTCGGCAGCGTCGCGCTACTGGATCAGAACAAAAGGTCTGTACCTTGTCTGTATTTTTAGCTGGTCAGCTAAAATACGTTCTCGTTTCGAGTAAAATCTATCATAAACGACCGTTATGTGCTTTCCAATACTAATCCTAAGTATTCAGTTAGTTAAATTAGAAAATAAACAAATATACATATTTTATTTTCTTAACAAAAGAAAATAGAACATGTGGGTACTTTCTGAACATTTTATGGAGGATGCTAGAACAACAATAAACTCATAACATGTGTCCTGATAATGTCATGGCACAACTATTAGTCTTTGAGAACAGTTGCTTTTACACACAGCGCAAAAAGCATTTAAGACTAGCGGCTGCCCATGGCTTCGCCTGCATGGAAATCTTTCTTGCTATCCCTTGGAAACAATATTTTCCTTTCGGGATTAAAGGTACCGTATGTCCTTCTCTGTAACCCAGACAAAGTGTATAAAAATTTCATGATGATCTATTCAGTAGTTAAGATGTGAAGGTGTAACAAACAAACAAACAAAAGGACTTTTGCATTTTAATATTAGTAAGGATGTTATTTACTTCTGACAATAAACTTCATGAGTTTAGGGTCTTATTCTTTGGCTTTTGCACAGCACTACACATAATCATCATCTGTACTAAATGTTTTAAACCAATAATTTTAACCATAATTTTCAGGCTTCAATGACCTATTAAGATGACATTTATGTCTGGGTATTAATTACCAGAATTTCTCAAATTTAGAAGTATTAGAAACTATAAAAACAATGATTCAAATATTTAAGATCCTCATTAACTATCAAGAAAGTACTATTACTCCCAGCCAAACATGTAAATTCTGTGGCCTTGTATTGAATTTCTAAAATTAGTAGTATATTGACAAATAAGGACAAACAAAATATTTATAGAAGAAACTATTAAAATCAAATAAAATACATTTTAGTGACTTTGTCAGATACTTAGGAACTATTACAGCAGTTTGTACTGCGGTAGCACTACTATTTTAACACTTAAAATTGTAATATTGGATAAGCTTAAGGCTTGTACAAATTGCGCATAAATGTTTAACTATATTAAAATGATTAACCACCTGTCACTTTCAACGGAACAAATCTTCAGCTCAGTGATCAAGTTAGGAATCTGGGCGTGTACTTCGACCGCAACTTGAATTGGTCCGTACAACTACAGGAAGTGAGCCGAAAACTTTTTGCTACCGCCGGTTCTTTGCGTAGGCTCAGAAACTTCTTGCCAACTGCCACCAGGATTTCGCTTGCGCAGTCCTTGCTATTGCCCATACTTGACTATGCAGATGTCAGCTATCTCGATCTCACAGAAGAGCAACTAAATAAACTTGAGCGGCTTCAAAACTTTTGCATCAGATTTGTGTTTGGACTTCGCAAATATGACCATATCTCCGAATTTCGTAAAAAGCTCAAGTGGTTGCCTATTCGCCTTCGCCGGAATATGCATATTCTTTCCCTATTGTTTAATATTCTCTTTAATCCCACTACCCCTTCTTATCTTAAAGATCGTTTCAAATTTGCTAAAGACTCCCACTCCCGTTCCTTAAGGTCATCAGAAAACTTGTTGCTGGAAATGCCAATACATTCTACTATGTTCTACGATCGATCCTTTTCGGTGCAGGCTGTCCGTCTATGGAATGCTTTGCCGGTAACGATAAGGACTGCTCAATCTCAGCACACATTTAAAAAACTAGTCAAAGAGCACTATCTTACTTTTTAAGTTTATTTTTTTCCTGGTCTTACAACTGGATTAAACTTTAACAATTTCCTCTTCGCATTGTAGGTATTAAGTAGTTTATGTAGGTTTATTATATATTGGTATTATATAGTATAGTATTAAGTTATATTTTATCATATATTTATGTAGGTATTCGAGTTTAATAGGATTATTATTATTACTTTATTGAATTTGCACACGTCCAACTACCCCATCACATTTATCTATATTCCTGTCCATCCCAAGGTTGCCTGGAAGAAATCGCTTTTAGTGATAAGGCCGCCATTTGTATGTCTCCTTTATGTTTGTATTGTTACTCGTTTGTTCTGTGTGTATACAATAAAGAGTATATAAATAAATAAATAAATAAATAAATAAATATAATAATTACGTTTTATATCGTACTATGGACCTTTTTAACTTTGTATTGTATGGTGAAAAAATAATATATTTCTTTTCCTGATACTTAGACCAATATGATAAACGAATAGTTTTCAATACTTTTTCCGTTGCTTTGACAATGGACTGTGCAGCAGCCGGTCAAAGTGAGACAATATAAGATTTTGCACAAACGAGGAAAAATTGCTGCTCATTAATGACCTGGATCTGCTTTTTTGGTATAAAATCCTTCGCATACCGTGCGTATACTAGCACTGATGGTCTGTTACCCGATGGGCGGCGCCTACCACTACGGCTGCGCTGGCTACAGCTGGGACGTGCACCACGCCGTCTGTCTGCAGGTGCCTATACTGAAGTTTTTTGTTGTATATTAATAACACCACTGCCATTTCATAAATGAATCGAATTAGTGGTGTTCATTGCTTGCAATTAAATCAAATTGCTAAATTGCTCGCGAGAAATGGCAGTGGTATGATCAACAATAGGCATAATAATGCCTCCTCAGCTTTCTTTTTCCTCACTTATTTTAAAATAATAACTTTATTGTATATGACAAAGCCAAATGACTTAATAGCTATTATGGCCATGGTTTCTCAATGAAATGAAAAAAAAAGGTTTTTTATTTTCTGCAATTACACAATACATTAAATACACTTATATAATTGAAGCTACCCAGTAAACATAATAATATACTTGTGGCAGGCAACTCCATTCCCTCGTTGAAACCTTAATCAACTTGCTGTTAAAGAAATAGCGATGGTAATAGTCACATCAAGCGTTAATTTATTTTCATCTGTTCGCAGAAAGAAACATCATCCTCGCTCTCAGTTTTCTCTGGCTGCATATTATAAGGCAAATGTTCCTTAGTCAAGCGTTAGAAGTGTTTATTGATATCTTGCCTCAGTATTTGAATAATACTGCAAGCAAATCTTTATTTTTATTGGAACTATTGCCAAGAAATAATATCTTATTATATACTAATTAATGATTTAATAGGTTTTCGAAACAACTGTTTTCTAAATGAATCCCACTAAACAATCATTGCTCAGATATCTCCTAATTTTTTAAATCTATATCACCGGCAATGATAAACTAAAAAAAATATAAAAAAAATATAGATATGTTTGTTACACTATAACGTTGGATCTCACAATAGTTTAAGATTACCTGTTAAACTTACTCCCAAATAACTTACATTTTGAACAATTAAGCACCCATTGGTCACCTTGTTAGCCTTGGCTACAAGTAAATGAATACAGATCATGTACTTAACTCAATTAAGCAACTCAGATCATTGTATTATATTATCTGAGGGAACACAGTAAGATTTAACGAAATAATTTATTATTTAAAATTTAAATGACAGATGTTTAATCACATCTTCTGTAAGTCTCAACTTGTTGAACTTTCCATTCTTTGAGTTTTTATTTCTGTAATAAAAGTATTTGTGTTTATTTATATAAATATCTTAAATATTGTCGCCCTTATAAACTAATACAAACCCCAAAAAAAATACATATCAATGCTGCCTCGTCACAAACATTCGGCAAAATTTATAATGGAGGAATGTTACACCCATTTTTTTTATCTCATTACCTGTTTATCATGTTGTATAACATGTGGTCACATCGGCGCGGCGGCCAAGTTGCTGCCATTCGTGACGAAAAATTTTTGCACTTACTAGTCTATGTGCCGGATTTTCTGTGGATGCTTTTCGCAATCTGCTGTTTGGACTGGACAATCGACAATATTTGCGTGTTTCCAGGCATGGGGCTCTAATATCACAGAACCGACATTATAATAAAACTACTTTTTTGTGTTGCAGTAGCACTGACTTATTTTCATCTTATTTAACTATTAAAAATAATTTAATGTGTGTTCACTTAACCCTTGTTTATTTATATAAACAAACAAGGCTTTCCTCTAATAACATTGATATCTTCTCTAAACATCCTACTTTGTAACAAATTAAATCTCAGAGACGAAGAAGGGATAATTTAATGATCAAACGAACTTACCCTAAGTGAAGTTCGATCCTAATTATCCCTTCTTCGTCGAAGAGATTTAAAGTCCCAGCCCTCCCTTGCTAGTTGTTTGTTCAACAGCCGTATCCCTATACTAGATGGGGATATCAATGTATTTCCTTACTACTCCAAACTGAATGAGGTTGACGTGGTGGCGGGCAGCGATAGTCGGAGGCGGGGAGGGGAAGGCTATTGCTTTCTCTTTCCCGCTTGGGCGCTGAACTACGTGCGACAGAGTGCGAACGAGTAGCAGAGCTACTACTTTGTAACAAATTAAATCTCTTCGACGAAGAAGGGATAATAAGGATCGAACTTCACTTAGGGTAAGTTCGTTTGATCATTAAAAAAGGCTGCAATTGCTATCTTTATGGATTTATCAAAAGCTTATGATAGAGTTTCGCATAGTATCTTAATTAAAAAACTAGAACTCATAGGGTTACGCGGTCAAACAAAAGAATGGCTCGTTTCATATTTACAGAATAGAAAACAGTATGTTCCAATCACACATCTTGATGAAGCGACCGGTGAACTGAAAACAATCGAGTCACCTTGTAAATCGGTAGCCGGTTCTATTCCACAAGGAAGTGTACTCGGATGTTTACTATTTTTAGCATACATAAATGAACTCCCTGCAGTAGTCCCACAAAAACTTGTATTATTTGCTGATGATGCAACCCTCATAATACCATGTGACTATGACGACATAAACATACTTAATAAAACTATATCCGAGTCCTTAACAAAAATCGCAAAACACTTAAAAGATATTAACCTCATACTTAACTATGAGAAAACTAAAATAATGCACTTCAGTATCAAAGACAAGGGGGGTAATTACGTAACTTTGTTGCAATCAACTCTGACAGAAATCGCAGTTACATCGCTGCTTGAGTAAGAACCAATGTGACAACTATCTTAACTAAAGCAGCAATGCAACCGCGCTTTCAATCGATTTCAATCGAGAATTGTTAGCAACAGCTTTACGTAATCAAGGTACCGGGGGGTAATTACGTAACTTTGTTGCAATCAACTCTGACAGAAATCGCATTTACATCGCTGCTTTAGTAAGAACCAATGTGACAACTATCTTAACTAAAGCAGCAATGCAACCGCACTTTCAATCGATTTCAATCGAGAATTGTTAGCAACAGCTTTACGTAATCAAGGTACCGGTATAATAACTAACATAAGCCATGAGGGGCATAAAATAGAGGTAGTCGACTCATTCTCACAGTTAGGAATTATTGTAGACTCTAACCTGTCATGGAAGCTTCATGTAGATTCAATAGCAAAAAAAATCAGTCGATTCACTTATGCGCTACGTGAACTTAGAAAAACCACAAATGAGGAGTGCGCACTCACAGCGTATCACAGCTACGCCGCGGCTTGGATGCGTTATGGCATCGCGCTCTGGGGCAACCCTACGGATGCGCAGACCGTTTCCATCCTACAAAAACGTTGTCTAAGGATCATAGCATTAGCAGGGCGAAGAGACTCTTGTAGAACACTATTCAAAAAATTCCGCATCCTCACAGTGACTGACACATACATCTTCGAACTATGTCGACTTGTTAGAAAGCATTCACACTATTTTCATAGAGTAGGCGATAAACAAGGGCGCTATGTGTCACGTCGCCGAGAGAATGACTTAGTTGCACCCCCAGTAAATCTTACCTTGTTTAAAAACAGCGCGTACTACATGGCTATTAAAGTGTACAATCACCTACCCCAAAAGCTGAAAGCCCTCCATGATGATACATTTGAAAAGGAGCTAAAAATTCTGCTTCTTTTCAAAACTAACTATAATATAAAAGAATATTTTGAGGGAAAGATACGATAGTTTTAAATTGTTTTTATCCTTTTTTTATATACCTAATCATAATTTTATTTTTTATCCTAATGTTAAACCATTTGTAATGTTTAGATTGTATTGTAGTAAAATAAAATAAGTTAAGAATTAAGAAACACCACAATACCTAGAAAAGGTAAATTTGTAAACTACCTATAACATCTAGGTTAATCTTCTTTTGTTACAAATTTTAGTGGATTAAATGAATATGAATATGAATATGAATATCACAGACGTAACCCAGGGGGGTGATTTTGTAATTTTGTTGCAATCAACTCTGACAGAAATCGCAGTTACATTGCTGCTTTAGTTAGAACCAATGTGACAACTATCTTACTTAAAGCAGCAATGCAACCGCGCTTTCAGTCAATTTCAATCGAGAATTGTTAGCAACAGCTTTACGTAATCAAGGTACCGTACCTTGATTACGTAAAGCTGTTGCTAACAATTCTTGATTGAAATCGATTGAAAGCGCGGTTGCATTGCTGCTTTAGTTAATATAGTTGTCACATTGGTTCTTACTAAAGCAGCGATGTAACTGCGATTTCTGTCAGAGTTGATTGCAACAAAATTACGTAATTACCCCCCTGTACCTTGATTACGTAAAGCTGTTGCTAACAATTCTCGATTGAAATCGATTGAAAGCGCGGTTGCATTGCTGCTTTAGTTAAGATAGTTGTCAAATTGGTTCTTAATAAAGCAGCGATGTTACTGCGATTTCTGTCAGTGTTGATTGCAACAAAGTTACATAATTACCCCCCTGTACCTTGATTACGTAAAGCTGTTGCTAACAATTCTCGATTGAAATCGATTGAAAGCGCGGTTGCATTGCTGCTTTAGTTAAGATAGTTGTCACATTGGTTCTTACTAAAGCAGCGATGTAACTGCGATTTCTGTCAAAGTTGATTGCAACAAAGTTACGTAATTACCCCCCTGTACCTTGATTACGTAAAGCTGTTGCTAACAATTCTCGATTGAAATCGATTGAAAGCGCAGTTACATTGCTGCATTAACTAAGATAGTTGTCACATTGGTTCTTACTAAAGCAGCAATGTAACTGCGATTTCTGTCAAAGTTGATTGCAACAAAGTTACATAATTACCCCCCAGTACCTTGATTACGTAAAGCTGTTGCTAACAATTCTCGATTGAAATCGATTGAAAGCGCGGTTGCATTGCTGCTTTAGTTAAGATAGTTGTCACATTGGTTCTTACTAAAGCAGCGATGTAACTGTGATTTCTGTCAGAGTTGATTGCAACAAAGTTACGTGATTACCCCCCTGGTCACTCACATGCAGTGTGGTGTGACCATCCTGCCTTCTCGGCAGGTTTAGAACTTTATTTTACTCTCTGGCATATTTGTTTGACGTTTTAGAAATCTGGCAGTATTTGGCAATTCATCCTTTAGAATGAGTATGGTGCGGATCGACAAAAGAAAAAACCGTAGGTAGGAATTTTAAAACTTTATTATATTTTAAAGTTTATTTTCTTTATATGACATTGTGCCCAGCCATAGAGTGCACAAACGAAAGGACGTGAAACTAGGCTCAAAATTATCGATAAAAAATCATAATAAAGTCAGAAAAAGGCGTGTTTTGGCGTTTTATTGATACTCAATGGTCAAAATCCATTGTCATTTGACAGTTTAAAGTGATAAATCGCTATATAATATATTTTTTGTATGCCGCGGCAGTAAGCCGCGTCGGATAATTTGTTTCGACCTTGAGTCAGTCAAAGTCAATCAACGTCATTGTCTAACTAAATTTAATAAAAAAAGAGGAAAGAATTTTTTACGAAATGTTCAATATTTTACTTTCCATGGTAAAAATTTACTCTATGGCGATGCCGATGGATCACGGAATCACGGTATTTACCACGCGTGTAGCCGTCGCCGAATAGTGGAGAGTATCGATATTTGTGCGATTGATCCGTGGAATGCACCCACTGGAGTTTAGAGAGTGTTCTGTGACCCAGTGTCATGTCATGTCAAATTTGTCAACGTAGTCAGGCCGCGTTCCGAATCACGCCAACAGTGCTCACAGCGTGTGACGTCATTGTACACCGGTCCAAATCATTAGCACGCTGTCAGCACGCTCACGATACTATTGATTCGGACCGCTCGTGAGAGCGCTCACACTGCTAACGTTGGATTGTATAGAACAACATAACCTCAAATGGGTTAATCTCGGTAAAGTAAATATTTATTCTAAGGGATAGATAAATAAAAAGGCACGAATTAAGTTCCTTCACTGAGACCAATTATTTACTAACCAATTTTAAACTTTCAAAGCTTTAAAATACTTATTACCACTGCTAGCTCTTTCAACATCAGTTTAATATAATTATTTCGTTCGTATCTTTACAAAACACCTGCAGGTCAATAAATTCAGCCATCTTTTGTAAAAATCACAAATAATGACTACCAACATCCACAACGATTCACAATGGGGAGGCGGAAGGCAAAGTGAATTACAGATGGCGCTCAGTCTTTGGAACAATTGTCAGTTTGAGCTTATATTGTCTTGACTGTGTATTACGTGATTTTACTTTCTTAGATTGTATTTTTTTCGGTTTTGCGGACAAACAATGTATTCTATGCTAACTTTAGCTCATATAAAAGAAGAATTACGGAAAAGAAAAGCAAAAACAACAGGCAAGAAAGTTTATAGCAACTTACAAAAAATTGCTAACAAGCATTACATTTCTTTAAATTTCGTGTAAGATTTACAAGTAATCTTTTTATTTCAGATTAGAAGCATATGATTTAAATTTTAACAAAGCAACTGAGTGTGAATTTCCGTGTTTATAGTTGCCTGATGATGCCTTCTGTGCAATAGTAATTTCAGGTTTCTGTACTGGAATTTCTGTACCATCCAAAATTACACGAACCGTTTTATCATATTTATTTTATTATTCTAAGTTTCTTGAATGACTCTGGCATATACAATTCTATTAATTCTCTGTTTGGCCCCAATATTGGGCTTATTCCATATTTGATATACCTATCAAATTCATCCAAGTTATAAATATGTTAGAAACTGCTGAGGTTGAAATATTAAAGAACAAAGCTGTTATAATTCAAATGTTGTTTTATTTTGGCGAAGCTTCATCAAATTAATGAAACATTCCTTTTGATTTATGTTTCTCAGGCTCAGCAAAGGAGAAAATCGAGGAAAAAGCATATGTTTTTTGATATTTTTTTGCCCACTATTTTTTTTGTTACTGGGAAATCGATGAACTCCAATATTTTACAAGTTACATGCATAACAATGCGGCATTTTCTCAGTATAAAATTAAAAAGTGCAATACTCCAAGAGATTCCCATATGTTTTGACAGTTTCTTTGAGGCGGCTCGGTACCAACGACAAGACGCCACCTATCGGGATAAAATTGCGCTTTTCCTCCCCATTTAACCATGTATTTTTTGTCAACAATGAACTTTGACAATGAAGTTTGACAGCTACACCGACTACGCTCACCAGTGTTGCCAGACCGTGGGCAATTGCCCACGCCATGGGCAATTTTGGGATTTTTTTGAAAAAAGGGCAAAAAGAGCGGAAAGGTCTTGGAACCGGTAAAATATGGGCAATTTTGGAAATCACGGAACTCACTTACCAGAAATCACATAAAAACACCTGGCACAAAGTACAAAAACACAAAATCACAGCTAAGGTTGGGTATCCATAGACGTTTCTTCCTATAGAACCATCTAGGAACTAAGCCCAGCACCTGCGTTTATGATTTCGCAGATAAAAACAGTTTTACCGATGTAGATCCACTGGACTACATTTTTTGCCAAAATTTTTCGATCGACCATAGTCGTCCAGACATTTAAATGGCTAAAGGGCGGGAGCTTTCGAAAAATTAAGATTGTTCTAATTACAAACAGGGACGTATTTATCCTAGAGTCCAAGGGGGCCATGGCCCAGGGCGGCGCCAGGCTGCGAGGGGCGGCGTGAACCGGCCCTCGCGAGCTTAGGGACGCCTTTTGAAATTATTCGTGAGAAAAATAACAATTTTTTTACAACAATTTAAATTACTTTTAATTTAAATTACAACGATTTTTTTTACATAGTAGATGAAACTAACTGTAAATCGCGCTGCGCGGCCGTTTTTTAACGTTTTTACAATAGAAAAGCAAGACTACAAGATAAGTGGATGAAACTGACAAAATTCGCGCTATTTTTTGTCAGTTTCATCCAGTCTTTTTTATAACTTTTATAATTACAAGATTAGTAGTATTTTTATTAGTGAGTAGGGTTCCTGTTATTTACAATAAATAGCTTCAGTCAGCCGCCCCTAGGACTTAGCTTAAGGGCGCATTTCATAATTAGTTATACCAATCATTTATTGACGAACTGCAGTGCAGAATGTTCATTTTCCGTTCATGATGTTACGTGATTAGTGAAATTAGTAGACAAAACTGAAAAAAAATCTCGGTGCGCGGCCGTTTTTTTTGTTACTTATAGTCAGGCAAAATTACAAGATTAGTGGATGGAACTGACAAAAATCGCGCTACGCGGCCGATTTTTTTAATAAGTAGGTACTCATAGTCAGGCAAAATTACAATTTTTTTACTGAAGATTGACAAAATTACAGGGTTTTTTTAATGAAAATGATTAAAAATCGCGCTGCGCGGCATTTTTTTAAGTATACACAAGCATCCTCTTCCTCCCGCACGTAACCCTAGGGGCGGCATACCTTAGGCGCCGAATCTTACAATACGTCCCTGGGTACAAAGCGTGTCATTATACGAAAGTTTCCCCCCTACATGTCGTTGTTTTAACGATTATGGGCGATTTTGTGTTGGAAAGGGCAGTTTTAACAACCTGTGTGGGCAAGTGTGTTGATCAGGTCTGGCAACACTGACGCTCACAGTATTGGGATTTTGTCAATGAGAAGCCAGGAGACTTTTATTCGCTTCTTTATTACCACTTTTCACATTATTTTATTACATCTTCTCTTAGCTGAGCCTAAAATCGTATTGTCAAACTATCGACTGACATGTGTGGCAGATTGTCAACCTTGAGATTCGAACATACCATAGATATCCCATGGAGGTCGGAAGCCTCCTGCAACACACCCCGTTAAATGAATCATTTTTTGAAGCACTCCCTTTTTGGTGGAATACGCTGAGTGTCGTTAGCACATGCGATGACGTCATCTGTGACGTCACTTTAACTTACGTGAGCGTTGTAAGCATGATTTGGACCGGGCGTTAGCGCGCTCACAATGCTGTAAGCGTGATTCGGATTTCGGAACGCGGCCTGTCAGTCAGTCACAGTCAATCAACGTCACTGTGTGGTCACTGTCTGTCTGACTAAATTTAATTTTTGTTTGCTTTCCTTGAAAAAAAATCTGCAAAAATTAGAAAAGCAACATGGCATATCCCAACAAATTATTAAAAATCCAATGTTCACTACTGAACCCCTGTTTAAAAAGATATTTAAACAATAATGTAGCCAGTATTACTAAAATACACAGGGAAGTGTACTCCAGAACATATCCAACGAAGGTGGTACTAGCTGATGGTTCTTCGATAGATATTAGGTATCACGAGCCGAGAAAAATTATCAAGGTAATTATTTAACTACCTACAAAACTATGACGATGACTTGTATTACATCTATTTTAGATATGTACTTTTTTTAAATTAGACTTATGTTATAAATAAAGGCAAATATAGAAAAGGTTCTTACTTTAAAGTGTACTATCCCCGTCAATTGGTAATGCGCTGGAACCTTGTCAAATTAACATACACATCACCGTCATCCGCAACTAAAAATGACAAAAAACAGTAAAATTCTAATAGGTAATATAATATATTAATTATTGAATTCTTATTTTCAATAAAAAAGGGTCTAGGTATATGAGAAAATTACAATTGTTTTTCGTTTTTGAGGTTAAAATCATGGCCGCCAGGCGCATTACCAATTGACGCGGATAGTAATACTGATGACTTCAGACATTACTTTTCGCACTCATAATAAAACAATGACCCATTCATAAATCGCAAACTTTCGGTAATCAACGAAAAACTATTCGTCATAAATGATTTTTAATTAAAACTTCTATAAAATGGAAACTATTAGGCGTAGCTCAAAAGTAAAACTGGGTACATAATCTTAAATATATGTACTTTTATAGTATTAAGAAAAAAATATTAATAATTTGTTTTTTATAGTAAAAACTGATAACAAATGCTTTTGAATTAAGTCGATATTTACAAAAAAGGGTGTGCTGGTTATTGGCCTAACTTAAGTGTCTGTATACAACAAAGTGTTCACGCTAGCTGATGCAATATTTAAAAATATATTGACTCAATACTAAATAAGTCATCTATTCTTCTTTCAATTTTGATAAAATGGCGACCGAATTCAAAATGGGTTGCTATTCTTTAAAAAATATTATAAAAATGTATCATAATTTTCAATAAAATATTGACGCATCTCAAAATCGGTTGTTGATGCATACAAACGTCTCCTGCTACAGTCGGCGCAACAAAAGAGAATATGGGTGCAACACTGAATTGGTCGTTATTCGGCTGAAATACAACACGCGCGGGAGGGGAATGAATATAGACTCAATTTTTTTAAACCTTTTTCCTTGAAGAATAAAGGTCTTTTTTCTTTACCAGATTGTAGAGCATGCTCTAAAAGGTAGAAATCTTACTTAAACTGATTTTGCCTAAATTTCGAATTTGGTTGTTGTTTTATTAAGAGTGCGTTTTGTAATAAGTCTGAATTCATCAAAAACAATAATTGGACACCTTTAAACTCCACCCTTCAGCTTCATCATTCATAATTTATACAACAGATACCTTATTTATTATACCTATCTTTCAAACTAGACAACATATTGTGATTAATTTGTGACTGGTCTTTATAATTCTATAAAAAAAATCTACCTCCCACACTCATATTCATCCTGCAATCGATAAATAATTATTATTTATGTTGCCCGGATGGAGAAATTTAGAATTTATATAAAAATGTACCTAAATTATGTTTCATAATTTATTCATGTAAAAGTAAATAAAAAACATTGAGTTTTTCTCCTCAGTTGTTTAACTCGGACATTCTTTTTCATATCGTAGCTGCCCTTGGATTTATCACAATTATCTGAGGAAGAAAGAAGAATTAGACTTGAAAAAAGGAAACCAAAGAAAAGAGTCAAGATAAGTGATGATTTGGAAGATAACTACAGTGCTAAGAAATATTTAAAATACTTAAAGAAATGATGACTATCCGTTTTTGTTTCTTATGTTGATGTCATAAAATATGAAATAAATAGGTAGGTACTTTTACATTATAGATCTTTTATTATTTAATTAATAATGAACAGCTGAAGAATTAGAAAAACTACATTTTGTTGACTGCCAGCCAGGTGGCCAATATCGCAGCCCCCATACATCTTCCATAGAGCGTAGTTGTTAAAGCCGTGTTGACATGACATGATCAAAGTATTTTAGAAGATGTTGGCTAAGCTATGTGAGGGAGTTAGTTCCTAGCTTCTATCTTGAGGTTCTTGAAATTAAACTCCGAAGAAGGTGTAAAAATGAATGTGTATTTTGAAGAAGAAGAAGATGTATCTTCACGCGCGCCCTCGGGCGTGCGGGTAAGTAGATATTTGGTTATTACCATTATGTGGTTATTATGTGTATTTTGAGGTCGTGCTGTCTTCACGCGCGCCGCAGGCGCGCGGGGAGATGGCATGAGGCCGAAGCCTATGGCCATTGTATCTGGTTCGCGGGCCGTTTACGAACGGCCTGGTCATTGGGGTCACCCCTCCACGCTTTTTCACACACCGTGTATTTTGATAAAACTTAGCCTACTTATGTACAAAAGGATTACTTACAACTAGTATCTAAAATTAAACGATAAACCAAAACTTAGAACTACAAACGGTAGAGGGCGCTTGCGAGCGAGCTGGCCGGGCGATCGACGATCGCGCGCGGCACAGCGGAGCGGAGGGGGCCCGCCCCGCGCGCAGATAAAACAGACGGCGCGGGGCGGCGCCACTTCAGTTGTCGGCGACTATCGAAGAGAGCGGACGTATCGACGCGCGCGAAGCGTGGCGCGTCGTATGAACGAAATCTTCATGAAATGTATTGCAGCTTTGCGGCTGCAGCTACAGGACTCCCCCTCAAGCGAAGCGTACGGGAAGGTTGATCCTCCTGCCGGATCGTGATCTTCGCTCCGTCGGATCTTCAGCTTGCGTCGTTAGAGGGCTCGGCGTAGGACTTGTGTTTGTTGCGGTTGCGGTGTTGCTATGCGGCGCAGTGTTGACGGTGTTGTTGTCAAGTGGCGCGGTATTCGTTGTATACGCCGGTTTCAATCTGTCGATCGATACTGTAGCTTTTCGTCCGGGTAGCTGAATTTCGTAGAACTTGTGGTTGCGCTTCAAAACTGGATACGGGCCTTCGTACGGTGGTTGTAGTGGTTTTCGTACGGCGTCGACTCGTAGAAATACGGAATCGCATGTTGCTAGGTCGGTGTGCACGAACATATTTCGCTTGTTGCTATGCGGTAGGTATGTCGGCGTGAGTGCGGTGATTGACGAATGCAGTTGCTGAACGAAATCTTGATTCATGTTGATGTTTGGTGACGGTGATGGCGTGATGAAATCACCGGGAAGGCGTAGAGCTTGTCCGTAGGTTAGCTGTGCTGCGCTTGTGTTGGTGTCGGTGCGGATTGCTGCGCGAAGTCCCATGAGCACGGTGGGCAGCTCGTCGATCCATTTTGTATTCGGTTCGAGACGAGACATCAGTGCGGCTTTCAGTGATCGGTGCCAGCGTTCAATGATTCCGTTGCTCTGCGGGTGATAAGCGGTCGTTCTTGTTTTTTCAGTGCCAAGTAGATGTGTAAGCGCGCGAAACAGCTGACTTTCAAATTGGCGGCCTTGGTCGGTTGTTATTGTTTTTGGGCAACCAAATCTTGTTATCCAGGCATTGTAGACGTTGGCGGCGACGACTTCGCTTGTTATTTCCTTTATAGGTATTGCTTCGGGCCAGCGCGTAGTGCGATCGATCATAGTGAGTAGGTATCGATATCCGTTTTCGCTTGTTTTTAACGGGCCGACGATGTCGATATTTAAATGATGCAATCTGTCGCAGGCGGCGTATGTCGATAAGCTTGATTGTGTGTGACGCTGTATCTTCGCACGTTGACAGGATAAACAGGTTTTTGCCCAGTTGCCGATGTCCACGTTCATTGACGGCCAAAAGTAGCGTTCTTGAATAAGTTTTCGTGTCGTCCGCGTTCCGGGGTGACTGACCTTATGCACGGCGTCGAAAGCGGTGCGGCGAAAGTCAGTAGGTAGATACGGACGTATGTTTGATGTTGATGTTTCGTAGTAGACATCGCAGTCGGTGTTAGGTATTCTGATTTTCTTCATTTGCAGGTTTCGTTGTTGAAGTAGAGTAGGTAATTCGGAATCTTGTTGTTGGGCTGTTGATAGTTGCTCGTAGTCTATTGATGTCGGACAAGTGATGGTTTCGATGCGTGATAGTGCGTCGGCGACGATGTTATTTTTCCCGCTGATGTGACGAATATCGGTGGTGAATTCGGCGATGAATAAAAGTTGTCTTGCGCGACGTGGAGTTTCGCTGTCCGATGTTGGTTTTTGAAGTGCGTAGGTCAATGGCTTGTGATCGGTGAATACTATTAGTTCTCTTCCTTCGAACATCTTCCGAAAATGCTTCATTGACATGTAGATGGAAAGTAATTCCCTGTCGTAGGTACTATACTTTTGTTGCGTAGCGGAAAATTTCTTTGAGTAGTATCCAAGTGGTTGCCAGGCATTGTTGACATATTGTTGCAGAACGGCGCCCGCACATGTGTTTGATGCGTCGCAGAATAGTGCTTGCGGTACGTTGTTTTGCGGATGTGCCAGTAGCGCTGCGTTTTGTAGGCATGTCTTGGATTTTTCGAATGCTTCGGTTGCTTCGGTTGACCACTGGATTTCCGTCTTGTCGCGTTTCTTCGAATTGTGTAGGTATTGGTTGAGCGGTGCTTGAAGTGATGCGGCGTTCGGTATGTGTTCTCGATAATAGTTGATCATACCGAGAAAAGTACGTAACTGCTGAATGGTTTTCGGTCTTGGGTATTCAGTGATGGTGGTTACTTTTTTCTGAGGTGGAATGATGCCGGTGGATGATACTTTGTAGCCGAGAAACTTGACTGACTTCTTGCCGAAAACACATTTTGACGGGTTGATGGTGATACCAGCGTCTTCTAAACGTTGTAGTACGGTGCGTAGGTGTTCTCGGTGTTGCTCTTCTGATTCTGAGGCTAGGAGTAGGTCGTCCACAAAAGGGAAAACGAAGTCAAGTCCTCGAAGTACGTCATGGATGAATCGCTGGAACGTTTGACCTGCGTTCTTCAGACCTGGGCACATTCGAGGAAACTCGAATAACCCAAATGGAGTTATGATGGCTGTCTTCTCTATGTCGGCTTCTTTGTTTGGTATTTGTGAGTAGGCTCGATTCAGGTCTATGGTGGAGAAGATGGTCTTGCCAGCCAGTTGGTAGGTGAAGTCCTTGATTCTGGGTATCGGGTATCGGTCTGGTTTGGTTATTGTGTTCAGTCGGCGATAGTCTCCACAGACTCTCAGGTCTTCGTTTTTCTTCGGTACAACGTGAAGTGGGCTGGACCAGGGACTCTTGCTTGGTCTGCATAGGCCTTGCTGCATCATCGATTCGAATTCCTTTCTGACGGCTTCGTAGCGGTGTGGTGGAATGGGTCGAGCGCGGCTGTGCAGCGGTTGTCCGGTTGTTTCAATGTGTTCCACTCGATGTTTCGGTGTGAGCTTCATGGAGGTGAGACGTGTGATGCCGGGAAAGTCGTTGAGTATGTCGTGGTATGACTGTTCTAGGTCGATGCTTCGTACTGTAGGTATGTTGGTGTAGCAGCCGGGAGCGTGGTTTGATAACTTTGTGACGTTATCGATCAGTCTTTGGTTCTTCATGTCGACGAGAAGTTCGTGATGACAGAGAAAGTCAGCTCCGATGATTGGCTTGCTGACGTCGGCGATGATGAATTTCCACTTGTACGGTCTTCGTAGGTTCAGATCCAGTTCAAGTGTTTGTTCGCCGTAAGTACTTATAGTGGTGTTATTAGCAGCATACAAGTTGAACGGTAGTGGCTTCATTGTTGACCCTCTCTTCCGTGGAATGACTGAGACGTTGGCACCAGTGTCGATGAGAAACTTCAGTCTTGATTTTTTGTCGGATACGAAGAGACGGTATGATTTTCCTAGAACGTCGGATCCCGCTTCGTCTAACGATTGGTTTTGTTTGATGGCGTCGTCGTGGCTTCGCTGATATATGACGCTGTGGCTGCGACGACGGTTGTGATGTTGTTTGTTGTAGCGACGAGGTGGATGGCGTCTGGGTGGTGGCGGATATTGCGCGCTTTCTTTTAGCTCGGCGATGGTTTGCTTGAGCCGGTGCACTTCCTCGGTAAGCAGTTGCATTAGTGAGGGTGAAGCTGTTGACTCCATGGTAGTGCTTGATATAGTAGGCTTGATTTGATAGCTTCAGCGCAGGGATTCGTCTTCGTTTTTCGTTGAAGGTTGCTTATCCAAACGAGGGTGTCACCACTTTAGAAGATGTTGGCTAAGCTATGTGAGGGAGTTAGTTCCTAGCTTCTATCTTGAGGTTCTTGAAATTAAACTCCGAAGAAGGTGTAAAAATGAATGTGTATTTTGATAAAACTTAGCCTACTTATGTACAAAAGGATTACTTACAACTAGTATCTAAAATTAAACGATAAACCAAAACTTAGAACTACAAACGGTAGAGGGCGCTTGCAAGCGAGCTGGCCGGGCGATCGACGATCGCGCGCGGCACAGCGGAGCGGAGGGGGCCCGCCCCGCGCGCAGATAAAACAGACGGCGCGGGGCGGCGCCACTTCAGTTACCACGGACCTCAGCTAACCACACTGCGCACGAGTCCTTAGTTGTAAACCACATACGATCTCCTCCGCTATTGTTACAATAGCTGGTAGGAGATCGGCCGAACAGCCCTTTTCAGGGCTAGCGGGGACTGTAAACACCCCCCACCTGCTGCAGGACACGTCGACGTGTCCAGGACTGCGCTTGGTAAGCCCTCAATATGCCATCACCCGATCGAGATCGCAGCACTGGTGTGCAGGCCGAAACATCGCCGCCCAACGCTGCGCCCCGACATCTGCCGCAGCCGGTAAGCCAAACGCCTGCTGCAATTGCCACCACCTCCGCCGCAGCCACACCCGTTGCGCGCCCCCGCCCGACCCCGCCCGCCCGCGATACGCCCTCAACCGGCGAGCGTTTACGCTCACTAACGAAGGCACCATTACCTCGCGTCAGATATGAATCTGACGCAGTGATTGTGTCGAAGTTGGTGAGCGCTGGTTACGTCAGTGACCAGTTAGCTCGCTGGATGGTGGCGTACCTGCGGATCACGGAGGCCGAGCTGGAAGGAACGCCGCTGCTCGCCCCTTCAGACGAGATCGCCCTCCAAGCGCTAGAGGCGATGCGTGACTTGGAGTTCCCACCGCTGTCGACCGAGCGGAAACGCTCTTCGAAGGGCCCACGCGCCGGTAAGCGACCACGCGACATGCCTCACCCCCGCGACCCGCGCTGCAAACGCAGCCGAAGCTCGGGCGATCCGCCCAGCCCGGAAAAGTCCGAGACCCCAGCAGCCTCCGCACCCGCCCCGCCGCAACCGCAGCCGCTATCGCTGCACACGCCTGCTCCACAGCCGCAGCGCGAGCAACGCCCCCGCCGGGTCCTACCAGATCCAGCCAAGGTAGCTACACCGCCTACGTCTGTACCCGCCCCACCGACTACGTTCGCGCAGGCCACTGCCGCGCACCCTGCGCCACAAGCTGCCCCCACCACATCAACCGATTCCGCGACTACCCGCGGCCAGAGATACCCGCCACTAGTGGTCGAGCAACTACCGGATTGGCCCAAACACCTAAAAGCGCTGCACGAGCGCCTCGGACGACCGCCCACCGCTCGCCCCTTTGGCGTGGGCGTGCGCTTCTCTCCCGAGGATGGCGGCGAATACCGGGTCATCCAGGCCTACCTCTCCGATTTGGAGAGACAGAGCGGGCAGAGTTGGTGGTCGTACGCCCTCCCGGAGGAGAGGAACCTGAAGGTAGCCATACGAGGCCTTTCCTTCAACACAGAGCCCGCAGACATCATCGCAGCCCTGGCGGAGAAGGGGTTCACGGCGGAGCACGTCCGCCGCATCCGGGCGCGAGCAGGGCGCCCAGGATGTATCTTCTTTGCCTCACTCACTCACACCCCAGGCATCATACCGGCCATATACCAGGTACCTGAGCTGCTGTATATGACCGGCATTACAATCGAGGCATGGCGCGGGAAAAGGGGCCCAGCGCAGTGCCATCGGTGTCAAGGCTTCAGACACTCCTCTAAAGGTTGCCACCGCCCATTAGCCTGCGTGCGCTGCGGAGCTTCGCACGCCGCGGCCGACTGCCCACGCCCGAGGTCTGATCCAGCAACCTGTGCGAACTGCCAGGGCCCTCACCCAGCCAATTACCATAGCTGCCCGGCCATGAGAAGAGAAGCCCGCAATAAGAGAGCGGGTCCGCAGTTTAAAACCGGCCCGATTACTGAAGCCGCGATTCGCCAACCAGAGGTAACTGAGTCGGCCCCTGCCACCCTTATGGCCGACGCCAATCCCGCCACAACCCGCGGGACCGCCGCCCCGCCCCCGCCCAAAAAGCGGAACCGACGCGGAGGGAGAGGTCGAGGACGAGGTGCGACAGAGAGGGGCGATCGCCCCCCCACCGACTTCTTCTACGACTACCCGCCACAAAAAGGAGCCGGCCCCCCACCACCGCACACAGGGGGCAGCACTTACGCGCGACAACATTTCGCCGGCTACCCACCTCAGCCAGCTAATCTACCTCCAACGAGCGCCGGCAACTTGCCGTCGCACGTACAGCAGATGCTCGCCGTGTTCTCGCAGAATATGGCGCAGCAGATCCACAATTGCTTCGATCAGATCCTGTCGGCACATTCCAGTCATTAAGGTTCGTACACTGGAACGCCCAAACGCTCACGGGGAAGCGGCGCATGCTGCTTCACTTCCTGCGCGAGAACAAAATAGACGTCGCCCTCGTGAGCGAAACGCGACTCGCCACCACCACCACAGTGCGCTTCCCCAACTACCTGGTGTACCGACAGGACGAGGTCTCCAGCGTCGACGGCCTTCCCATCCGTGGCCTAATGGTCTTGGTCCACAGACGCATCATCCACCAGCCCGCTCCCGCAGTCCAACTCAACAGTTTTCGGGCGCTTGGTGTGGACATCCACATAGCCCAGACCAACATCAGGATCTACGCTGCCTACAAGCCTCCCACATACCGCCTCGACATGAGGGAGTTGAGAGGCCTGCTGCGCTCCTCCCCCACCATAATCGCCGGAGATCTCAATTCAAAACACCCGGCGTGGAACTCTACGGCCACCAACCCAGCAGGTAGAGCTTTAGTACAGGACGCCATCGAACACCATTACGACGTCCTAGGCCCGAACGAGCCCACGCACCACGATGCTGCCTCTGGAACAGACGACGTCCTGGACATCCTTGTTGTCAAGGACATCCCAGCAACAATAAACCAGGAAGTCATGCTGGATTTACCGTCAGACCACCGACCGGTAATATGCACTCTGGACGCCCTACCTACGCGCTCCGCACTGCCAGCCCCGCGGAAGCGCATTGATTGGGCTCTCTTCCAATCGGCACTAATTGCCCACACTCCGACTCGACCAATCAACACCCCTTCTGACGTCGACGAGGCAACGGTAGAGCTGACATCTGCCATCCAGTCTGCGCTCACCACAGCTACGCACACCCGCCCGGGTGCGGTAAAAACTCCATCTCTACCGCCCCAGGTGTTGGCACTCATCGCGGAAAAACGCAGCCTGCAGCGGCTATGGCAGCAGACCCGCTGCCCCATCACCAAAACTCGCCTCAACTCTACCACTGACAAAGTGAAACGCGCCTTGGAAGAGCACGCGGCCTACTCATGGGACCGACACGTCATAGAGGTAGGCGACCACGCCCCTTCGGTACACCGCCTGTGCCGACAGCTCTATCGGACCACCCCTTCGACATCCCGCCCTCTCATCCACCCGGATGGCCAGCCAAGATACAAGGCGGAGGACAGAGCAGAGCTGCTCGTCACCCACTTAGAGCAGCAATTCACGCCCAACCCGACTTCAGATGACGAGCACGTCACGACCGTAGAGCAGCATGTGTCCAACCGACTGTCGCAGCCATTGGCCCCGCACGAAGAGCCGATTGTCTTCTCCCCCCGTCAGGTGCTGAGAGAGATAGCCAGGACTAAACCTAGGAAGGCTCCGGGCCCTGACGGGATCATCTGCGTCACCTACCACCAAAGACCGTCGCCGCGATCGCGCGGCTCTACAATGGAATCTGCCGCACAGGGCACTTACCAGAGGACTGGAAGAAAGGTAGGGTGATCATGCTCCCCAAACCGGGGAAAAACCACTCACGCCCCGAGAACCACCGGCCCATCACCCTCCTCGCCACGCTCTCCAAGGTCCTCGAGAAGTTGCTCCTGCCTCACTTACTGCCACACATCGAGCCGCGCGACGAACAGTTTGGCTTTCGCGCCGAGCACTCTACGACACTACAACTGACCAGGGTACTCCACTTCATCTCAACTTGCGTCAACAAACGCGAGCTCCCCGTAGCGGTCATGCTGGACATGGAGAAGGCCTTCGATAGAGTCTGGCACGAAGGCCTACTCTACAAACTCTCCATGTCCACCCTGCCGCTGCGACTGCTACGGGTCGTAGCCGCGTTCCTCCGCGACCGGACCGTCCAGGTAGTCGTAGAGGACTCTACATCCGCCTCCCGCCCCGTCCGCGCGGGTGTGCCACAGGCCAGCTGTTTATCACCGGCGCTCTACGCTGCATATACAAATGACGTCCCTGTAGTGGGGGGCGTGAAGCTGGCGCTCTACGCCGACGACACGGCGTATGTAGCGAGCTCCATCCGCCAATCTCATGCCGCTGCAAAAATCCAAGCCGCTCTCGACACTCTCCCGGCTTGGTTAGATAAGTGGCGTTTGTCTATCAACGTTGCCAAAACTCAGGCCGTGTGTTTCGGAGGCAACTTCCGCCTCCCGCCGCAACTCACTATCAACGGTGCTCCTGTGAATTGGTCGCCAACTGCCACATACCTCGGCGTGACGCTGGATCGCCGCCTGACGATGCGCCCACACATTAACAAGACCGTCATCAAGGTAAAGACAGCCCGTACCCTGCTGCAGCCCGTCTTCTCCAGCCGCCTCCCACTTAGAACCAAGCTGAGGATTTATAAAACCTACGTGCGCTCCATCATCACCTACGCCGCCCCAGCTTGGTATGCGCTCACTGCGGAAACGCTGCGCAAACGGCTCCGCAGTCAACAAAACCTCACGCTCCGCCGCATTGTCAACGCCCCGAGGTACGTCCGTAACGAAACAATACGGAAAAATCTCAAAGTCGAGCCCCTCGATGAATTCATCTCCCGTCTGGCGCGCAACCTCTTCGCCCGCGCCGACGCCTCCACGCACGCCCATCTGCGCAACCTAGCACCGGCATATGAACGCCGGCAAGAGCGACGTAGCCGCGCTCTTCCAAGAGAGCTAGTCGGCACTCCGCCCGATGACGCCCCCGCACAAATCGCATCATCAAGTGGCTCCACCTCGCGGAATCCACGTGACGTCGAGCCCCCACCACCAGAATAGCTTCATTAAACCATCGCTTCCTACCCACTTTCGGCTTCACAACTACCCACATATTAAGGCGCTCCCCCCTCACGATAAGTCCACCGTCCGCTCGCAGGTCGTTCGCTGGGCCTCCCGAAAGGGTCTCACCCGGCGGGCTGGACCGCGCTGAGGACGGTCGGTGAAGAAACTTAGGGAGGGGGGGGGATGACCCCAACTGACCAATCTGCAATTATGGGCAGATTGCGAACCCGATACGGTAGTAATGGTTTCGACCAAATCTACATACCCGCACGCCCGAGGGCGCGCGTGAAGAATACACCTCCGCCACTAGTGATGGGCCGAGACCGCTATTTTTGGTATTCGTTAAACAAAAATTCGAATTAGTGTTCGAGTCCAGGTATTCGCATTGGGTATTCGAGTAGTGAGACTAGTATTCGAATACTCAATTTGACTCGAATACTGTTTTGACACTTGTGAAACGTGCATTTACATTTTTTTCACATAACCGTTCAAAAAGTAAGTATTACTACACAAAATGACACTGGTTTTACGTATTGATTCCTACAATAAACAATCAAATTTAGCGCTAAAACTGATTGTCCCGCTTTGGTATTCGCATAATTTTAATACTCGAATTCTCTATTCGAGTACCGAATGCATCCGAATACTGTATTTTCGGTACTCGAATATGCGAGTACCAAGAAGGTATTCGAATTAGTATTCGAGTCGGCCTTGTCTCGGCCCATCACTATCCGCCACTTCAGTTGTCGGCGACTATCGAAGAGAGCGGACGTATCGACGCGCGCGAAGCGTGGCGCGTCGTATGAACGAAATCTTCATGAAATGTATTGCAGCTTTGCGGCTGCAGCTACAGTATACTTGAATCATATAAATTGGATAAAGTTGCTTTGATAAAAGTATACTTGGATAACCGTTGACACAATCCAAGTATACTTGAACCAATTAACTTGGACAAAGTAGCTTTTTGTATACAGCAACAAGTCCAAGTGCACTTGGATTGCTCGTTTACATGATCCAAGTAGCGTCCAAGATGTCGTAAAAACTTCTTGGTCCAAGCAGACTTGGATGTAAGTAGAGCATGATCCAAGTTTACTTTGGTGACAATTTTGATCCTTGTTAGGGTTACCATCTATTCGGATTAATCCGGACATGTCTGGACTTTTAGATTATTGTCTGGACTCTGTCCGGCTTTTAAGATTGGGCGGTGTAATGTCCATCAGCCATTTTTAATGTCCCCACTACTGGGGCATAGGAGGACGGGCCATAACCCACCACGCGGGCCCAATGCGGATTGGTGGGTGTTAACGACTGCAAATGCAGCCGGGACCAACGGCTTAACGTGCCTTCCGAAGCACGGAGGAGCTCGAGATAATAAATTTTTGGTCACCCATCCCATGACCGACCCTTGCGAACGTTGCTTAACTTCCGCAATCACTGGGCCAGGCGCTAAACCACTGCGTCACCGAGCTCCTCTAATACTAGTTAAAAAACATACATAGCACTAATGTTCGAAAGAGAAGTCCGAACTCCTTGTATACTTTGATTGCTCGTTTACATGATCCAAGTAGTCACCCAAACTACTTGGTCCAAGTCTTAGATTATTTAAAGGTCCAAGTATACTTTGATCATGTCAACGCAGCTTTACCTAGGGTTGCCAACCCTACTATATAATAATGATATAATATAGTATAGTATCCTACTATATTGAGGGCTCGCCTATTGTATTTTTGAAAAAATATATAGTAGGCAAAATTACTATATTTTGTCAAGTGAAAAAATAGATTGCCAAAACCAAAATAAGACGTCGTCTCACATTATGCAGATATTAGACGGGTCATTTTTCGTTCATTTTAGATGCTTCATCACATTGAAAGCAGTGAAGCATCGAAAACAGGGTTGGTAGATCCAGGGGGCTTATTGTCTAATTTTGAAAATCTATCGCAATCGCTTTCATTTGACAGATGGATGTGACACATTGCTGCATTCCTTTGGTAAGTTTTTATTTGTGCCAAAAAGAAGCATCAATGTATCACATCTTGAAAGCGATTGCGATAGATTTTGAAATTAGACAAATAAGTACCCAGATTTTGATATTTCCCCATATTCAAGAATTCTTTTCCCCAAAATGATACATTTGGTAACTTTTTACCCCATTTTTGTTAAACCGGAAATAAAACGAATTAAAAAGATACAGCTGCCGGCAGATAAATTGGCAAGAGAAAGTTGAGACAAAAGATGCGCAGTAGCTAAAAACACAGTGTTTGTAGCTACTGCGCATCTTTTGTCTCAACTTTCTCTTGCCAATTTAAATGCCGGCAGCTGTATTAAACTAAGTTTATTAAGAAAATAAAAGAAGTATCGGAAGTTCTAAACTGAATCATCTAAATTCTAAACGTTTAGAACTTCCGAAACTTAATCTTCGCTTAACATGGTCAGATAAACACTATCGGAGTTAAATTTATACTCCAACCAAAATTCTTCCTTGTATATTTTTCTCCCCCAAAGATTTCAAAATTTCGCCAAGACCATTGTTTTTCCCCAAAAATGCGAAAAAAACCCCCAACCTACCAACCCTGATCGAAAAAGAAGTGTCTAAAGATTCATCTTTCATCGCGATGCGCCTTTTCGATAAAAGTCACTAGACGGCAGTGCACTTTCATCGGGCATCGCATCGGAAATGAACAATAAATGAAGCGTGTAAACAGTGTCATTCACTGCAGTGAACGGCATGTCGTCAGTAGCTTATTTGTGTTTATTTTAAAATGCCTTTATTTTTCGTTTTTAGACTTTTTTCAACCCGCATCATGCAACATGCATACAAGCAGTGCATGCAAGCATTTTTTTTCTCTTTAATTAACTTTTAATTCATTATTCAAAATTATCACGCACAACCTGTTGCCGCGAAATTTTGTGAGAAATGAGAAATACTACATTCATTTTACATTTAGTGTCTTAATACAAAAAGTCGTTCACTGGTCACTATTCACTGCCTTTTCATCGAAAATAAAGCACTTTTGATGACCCGTCTAATCTGCAATAAGCCGAAATTAGACGGGTCATTTTTCGTTCATTTTCGATGCTTCATCGCAGTGAAGCATCGAAAATGAAGTGTCTAATTATGTAGATTCATCCTTCATCGCGATGCGCCTTTTCGATGAAAGTCACTATAATAGACGGCAGTGCGCTGTCATCGGGCATCGCTCATCGCATCGTTTTTTTGAAATCATGAAAAAAAAAATATTCGTATGCGCGCCAAATAAGAATAGTACTGTCAAACGGACATTTTGATCTTTGTTCCTTTTCTTGCACATTCCTACACCCTGAAGTGGGAGCGAAATGCAAACAAAAATGGCGGCGGGCTGATTATCTAATTAAAAACCACCTAGCGACTGGTTGCAGTTCACAGATGATCGTAATCCATTGCTACTTCTTTTTGAGTAAAAAAAAATCAAGAAAAAAAGAAAAGTGGCAATGTATGTCAAATGCAACCGGTCGCTAAATAGTTTATTTTTAGATAATCAGGGTGCCGGTTTGACAGTACTATTCTTATTTGGCTCGCATAGTATTTCAAAATAGACGTTGCTTCGACGAGAAGTAACGATGCTATGTATGAGGACACTTCGTTCAACGACTCCATAGGTGAAAGTAAAAATGGCGCCAACCGGAAGTAAGTCTGTTTTACGATTTATTGACAGGAAAACTGCTACTACAGTAGCCCGTAATACATTTAAATTATCAAAAAGGTTACCGCTCGCCGTTGTGATATTGTTATTTATTATGAAATTATAGATCCTTTAACCCAAGTTTGACAGATCGCAACCCGCCGTAACCTATATTTGTATATCTCCAAAAATGATATTTTTTTAGTTTTCGAGGTTTACCACATGGTTTAGCTATTGTCGTGTTCTACAGCTTTGTTTGATTGCCACTAATAATAGTAAGCCTATGGAAAGTGACCATACACAGATTTAAGACCAGATAAAGTCCATAAATTTTCATCTGGTCTTAAATCTGTCTAAAAGCTAAAGCTTCACGACACGAATGCTTTGTTATTGCAGTTTATGCCTGCTTCCCTTACTTCCCTTCTCTAAGAGTCAGTCAGCCAATCACCTGTCACATCAAATGTCAAAGTCAGTGAGTGAGAAGTGGTAAGGATGTCGAAAAAAACCGAAATCCTTTTCGATTATCGGAAATATATCGATATATCGGTATTATCTGAACAAATATTAGTTATTATTAGTGATAATCCCAGGATTATCACCAACTGGACACACGTGTGTCCAGCCCCCGGACCGCCTAACTCTCGCTTTGACTGGCTTTGGTTTATGACGTCAGTGCACTGTCCGTCCTTGTCATCGTTTTACGATATGACAAGAATGGATATAGTCTAGCTATCGCTCTGGCTAAAGCTTTGAGTTAGGCGGTAGGGCCCCAGTTGGTGAAACTCAAAATTATTATTGTTGAAGGCTTTCGGCCTCCGTGGTTTGTAATCGTTACGTTCAAAGGGTAAAAATTTACTGTGTGGACCGTTGAATCAGGGATTGGGGGAGGGGGAAGGGTGGGGGGAGGGGAAGCCCCCACCCCGAAGGGAGAGTTGTGGAGCCTTATAGTTTTTGAGAAAATAAAAATGAAATTTGAGGTTAGGTTACTCTAAATATATGAAAAATACATTTAAGGGGTTAGGGGAGGGGAAACCAGGGTAGTAGAGAGGAGGGGGGACTCACCCACCCAACATTTCTATTGTCTGTTATAAAAAAATCTTGATATTTAAATTTTTTACCTAACACGTGCCGACAGGACTAATGGCCGGTATACATTTTGATTAGTGATTAGTGCGAATGACTCGTTTAGTGTTTAGCAAAAAACAATTACTTAACACTAATCAGAGACTGTCCGAACGTGTTTTTTGATAAACACTAAACGAGCCACTCGCACTAATCACTAATCAAAATGTATACCGGCCATAAGGCAAACTAAAGGCTTCTGAAGGTCCAAACAAATTATCGGACGCGGCTTACTGCCGCGGCTGATAAGTGTGCACACTCTAATAACATCCTGTGTGCCAGATAGCTATCGGACGTCCGATGACGTCATATTAGTCTATGGTTACGTCCGCGACCTACTACATCCGATAGTTTGCACACCTCAGCGGGGCTACTCAAATGGCCACTTTTCTACTCGTTCGCTAACTTAAAAATTAAAAATAAGCCATAAACACCAAAATAACGTGTCGTAGGCTTATCAATTCTGTACAATACAACAATGTCTGTGATTTACATAAACTTGCGACGTCTGACTTGATCATTAATTGCTTATTTTTAAGATTTAAGTTACCGAACGAATAGAAAAGTGGCCATTTGAGTAGCCCCCCAGATCAGCCGCGGCAGTAAGCCGCGTCCGATAATTTGTTTGGACCTTGAGCGTCTCCGGCGCTGCGGGAAGTGCAGCCCCTACGCCCTTGCGTAACAAATCGCAGGCACTCTATGCTCGCCTCCGGGCTTATAAAAACACTCTAGGGGTAGGACAGACTAGACTACAGAGTTTAGTTATCATCTTTTTTTCTTAAATTCCCATTTTTCTGCTGGAAAACTGTGTAACAGCCTTTCTAATCTGTGGATAACAATGAAACAAAACGCAACTCAAGGTCCAAACAAATTATCGGACGCGGCTTACTGCCGCGGCTGATCTGAGGTGTGCAAACTATCGGATGTAGTAGGTCGCGGACGTAACCATAGACTAATATGACGTCATCGGACGTCCGATAGCTATCTGGCACGCAGGATGTTATGAGAGTGTGCACACTTATCAG
Organism: Agriphila tristella; assembly: GCA_928269145.1. Taxonomy (NCBI): domain Eukaryota; kingdom Metazoa; phylum Arthropoda; class Insecta; order Lepidoptera; family Crambidae; genus Agriphila; species Agriphila tristella. The sequence continues at coordinate 17,583,124 of OV743436.1, read as the reverse complement.
CCGCGGCAGTAAGCCGCGTCCATAAGCCGCGTCCGATAATTTGTTTGGACCTTCAAGGTCGAAACAAATTATCGGACGCGGCTTATGGACGCGGCTTACTGCCGCGGCTGATAGGTATCTGGGAATATGAAAATACACTGAAGGTCGAAACAAATTATCGGACGCGGCTTACTGCCGCGGCTGATAAGTGTGCACACTCTTAATAACATCCTGCGTGCCAGATAGCTGTCGGACGTCCGATGACATCATATTAGTCTATGGTTACGTCCGCGACCTACTACATCCGCAGCCTGATTATCTAATTAAAAACCACCTAGCGACCGGTCATAATTACGGAATCTTCGCTGTCAAACTCGATTTCGTACCACCGATCGAGTTTCTACGAGTGCTGCCTCCAACGGACAACTAAAGAACTAAAATATACGAGCACTTGCAAGGAAATTCTCCGAAATTCGTATTATCTAACTCAGAAACCGCGACGCGACCACGACGATTTCGCGATTTCTTCTGTCAAACAGAAACCAGACAAAACGTAATTTCTGATAAGTTTTCGTTAAATTCTTAGCCTTACCTTTAACCAAAATTAAATAAAATTGCTATAATGTAAAACAAAAGGCCTGTCCTTCAATACCTACACGGAATTTGCAATTTTGAAGACGAAAAAATGTAAACAAAATTCGAAGCGAAAACAAAAAGGTTATATTCACAGAGCACATATGGTCAGACACATACACAGTCACAGACTACTTTCGGTAAAAAGACTTTTCAGTCGCTCCCACCGGTTGCCAGTGGCGCTAGTTTCTATGGAAATCTTCACGAGCATAAACTAATCAGTGATCGCATACATAATACCAAATCAGTGACTCGGTCGCGCGACGATTTCGAAATAATTCAGGAATCGAGTTTGGTCGCTCATTTAAGATAATCAGCCTGCCGATAGTTTGCACACCTCAGAGGGCCTAGTACGAGTTGATTTTTTGTTCTCACTTTACTTTGCCAATAGTAAACTATCGTCTTCTCTCTTTCACTCGTTCACTCACTCGCATGATATCCTCTCTTTCACTCGATACTATTCGCAAAGTGAGGTGAGAAACACAACTCGTACTAGGCCCTCAGATCAGCCGCGGCAGTAAGCCGCGTCCGATAATTTGTTTCGACCTTGAGGTGTGCAAACTATCGGACGTAAGTCGCGGACGTAACCATAGACTAATATGACGTCATCGGACGTCCGATATGTTGAAGGAGGTTTCTAACGCTAGAAATATACTATTGTGTTGTGTTGTGTCGTGTCGCGACGAGGTACGTATCGGTTTCATACATTTAGTATGGTTAGAAACACATTATTACAGTGTGTCGTGTCGACACAACACAATAATGTATTTCTAACCATACCAAATGTATGAAAACGATACGTACCTCGTCGCGACACGACACAACACAATAGTATATTTCCGTCTTAACCTATATGCTCTGCTCTATGGTACATTCGTAAATCAAGTTAATTTGATTATGTCAGTCTGCTCGCACAAGCGCAAATCTCTGTAGTTTGACGCACTTCTTGTAAATCCGTCGAGATGTCTGGTCGCTGACATGAGTTCAGAAGCTGTATAGAGCTATGTGCTATGTGTATAAATTGATTGTATTGTTAAAACGTGTGAAACTACGCAATAAAAGTGTTTTTAAAAGTCTCCTGCCCCCCTAGCCAAAGTAACATTTGCAAATTTTCGCTATCGCTTCGCTTCGAAACATGTATGGGATTGACATAAGGTTTCGTTAACTATCGAATTTTAAAACGTCAAATCCATACATGTTTCGAAGCGAAGCGATAGCGAAAATTTGCAAATGTTACTTTGGCTAGGGAGTTTACGATAGCTATCTGGCACGCAGGATGTTATTAGAATGTGCACAGTTATCAGCCGCGGCAGTAAGCCGCGTCCATCAAGGTCCAAACAAATTATCGGACGCGGCTTATGCACGCGGCTTACTGCCGTGGCTGATAAGTGTGCACACTCTCATAACATCCTGCGTGCTAGATAGCTATCGGACGTCCGATGACGTCATATTAGTCTATGGTTACGTCCGCGACCTACTACATCGGCGGGCTGATTATCTAATTAGAAACCACCTAGCGACCGGTTTTAGTTCACAGATGATCGTAATACATTGCTACTTTTCTTTGGGGTAAAAAAAACATACCAAAGAAAAGTAGCAATGTATGTCAAATGCAACCGGTCGCGAAATAGTTTCTTTTTAGATAATCAGGGGGCCGATAGTCTGCACACCTCAGATCAGCCGCGGCAGTAAGCCGCGTCCGATAATTTGTTTCGACCTTCAGTCGCGTCCGATAATATGTTTCGACCTTGACAGCTATATTTAAAAAAAAAGTCAATTAGTCATCAAGAAATACGAAAATATCCGAAATTTCCGTTTTTTTTTCTCAAAAACTACAAGCTTCCGCAAGTTGAATTTTTGCAAAGTTTCTACCATAATTTTGCCGTTATCCAAATCAACGGTCCAAACAGTAAATTTTATCCAAAGCGGTAAGTGACAGTAATAAGTGGATATTTCGAAATACTTAATATCGATTATCACCCGAAAAATATCGATATATATTTTTCGACAACCCTAAAAAGTGGAAAATAAAAAAAGCAAATGCCAAAAATCCGTGTGGTGTGCAGTGTTGGTAGGTTGGGGGTTTTTTTCGCATTTTTGGGGAAAAATAACGGTCTTGGCGAAATTTTGGGGAAATGAAATCTTTGGGGAAAAGTTTGGGGAAAAAAATATACAAGGAAGAATTTTGGTTGGAGTATAAATTTAACTCCGATAATGTTTATCTGACCATATTAAGAAAAGATGAATTTTTGGAAGTTCTAAAAGTTTTAGATAATTCAGATTATAACTTCAGATACTTCTTTATTTTCTTATATTTTCTTAATAAACTTAATTTAATATCTTTAAATTCGTTTTTTTTCCTGTTTAACAAAAATGGGAAAAAAGTTGCCAAACGTATCATTTTGGGGAAAAGAATTCTTGAATATGGGGAAATTTCAAAATTTGGATCTGCCAACCCAGGTGGTGTGACAAGATCCGATTTAGCGTGAATTAAATTATAATTTATTTATAATAAAAACCCAAAAAGTTCCTTTACCTCCAATGCTCGTATCGTTTCCAATCATGTTTCTTAATTCTCTGTTCCCTGAATAATTTTGTATTATTTAATGCGATACTTTATCAGTTAACCTATTACACACTATTACGTAATTTATTTGCCAAAGTAAAAGATGGGGAACCATGTATCAGCTGAAGCTAACGTTAACATCAAACGAGTAGAAAATGTGCAGCCACCTGCGGAATGTCCCATGCACAACAAACTGAATGATGCACCTGCAGGTAGTGTTCAGGGAGAACATCCTAAGCAACAAGAGAGTGATAAAGTTGACTCCAAGAGACCCTCAGAGTGCCCTGTGCAACAAGGAAATAATGATATAAATCCATATAATATGGTAAGATAGTTTCTTAACATAAAACTAAGTGTCAGAAAAAAGTAAGTACTTACTATCCCTTAAATTGGTTTTCAGATGCCTGCTGCTAACCAGCAACCATCACCAGACCAGCCATTCTCTCTGCCTACTAATAGGCAGGTTTCCTCTATCCCGCGGGCTATGCCAGATGGCTCCACCGAGTTCTGGGTGTATCCGAGTCAACAAATGTTTTGGAATGCGATGTTGCGTAAAGGCTGGCGTTGGAAGGATGAGGATATAAAACAAAAGGATATGGATGATATTATCCGCATCCACAATGCTAACAATGAACAGGTAATATAATATAAAAAAGGTCTGTTAATTCCAGTCAACTTACGAAAAGAATGTTTGTGAACAAACAAAACAGCCTATACTTAACCTCAAAAGTACTTTTTATGCTGGTTAATTCATCTGGTGGAGGTCGCGGAAAGCCAGTGGATGCAGGCAGCGCAGGACCGATCGTCGTGGAGATCCTTAGGGGAGGCCTATGCCCAGCAGTGGGTGTCGTGTGGCTGATATGATGAATTCATCAATGACTGCACAGCAGCATGCATCCGGACAACAATATGAAATCTATTGTTTCATTTTCCTTGGCCTTGAATTGTTAAGTCTCAAGTAAATGATAGATTTATAGAATACCTATTATTATTATCTAATTTCACTTTTATATTTCAGGCCTGGCAAGAAGTACTGAAGTGGGAAGCACTTCATGCAAAGGAGTGTGGACATCCCCGTCTTAAGAGTTTTGGGGGGAAGGCTACCCAATACAGTCCTAGAGCTCGCATTCGTAACCTTTTGGGGTATGTATTTTTATTTGAAGTCCATTGAGAGCCTTATAACAAATATGGTGTCATGAGAACCATAGACAATAATATTGTAGAAATTAAGGGACTAATAGGGATATACTCAGATAAATGCATTAAATAGATCAATAGTTCCTTACTTCTTTTTAATAAGACCAAGTTCAGTTGTTTTTTTACAAAATATGACTCTTAAATAAATGGGTTTAGTCGACAAATGCCGACTTAGTTTAAAAGGTCAGATTCTACAAATGTCCAATTCTACAAATGCCAACTTCTACAAATGCCCACTTCTACAAATGCCAACATTTAGTTGTAATATTTTCAATTACTTTTTGATATTTATTTTTGCGTTTCCATATTTTGTTTATTTACCTTCTCCACATTTATGTGAATTACGTACGGGCGCAGCGGAAGGTCTAAAAAAAATCAATTTATTTAATAAAAAAATATAATGTTTAAAATTACAATTACAAGTAATGAAACTCGTCCGAAGTGTGGTACAAGAATGTCTTATAAAATAGCCACGATGAGGTCAATCGGTGTCGCCGGCGCGGTCACGTTGTGCTGCGTCGGCACTTGGCTGTTGTTGCGAGGAATCGGGGCGCTGCTTATGTGACGAAATACATGTACTATGTGTGCGTAACACCTCCCCCCGTAGTACAGCGACTATTGAAGACTTTTGTCGTAAATTGAGCTGGAAGCTGCGTTGAGTCTGCGTTGAGATGAACTCTTGATACGCTTGGGATGGCGTAAACCCTCGTAACATTGGAATGATCTTCTTGAGAGTTGTCTGTCTGAACCTTCGTCTTGCTCATGTACTTGCGGTAAATTGCGACGCTAATCAGTACACATGCACCGAACAGTACCACATACATTGGGATAGTTGTGTGATACAGGCTGTAGTCGGAGGCTGCGATCGGCTCTGTCGGCATCTGCAAAGCTATCTTAGAGTTGGTTTCATGTAAATGGTCCAGATTGATTGAAGTAAGTTTGAATGGAGGTGATATAGGTGCGCTGATGCTGCTTTTCTCTGGTAGGTCCATGATCTTCATCGCCTGTCCTTTTATACGATCCTTTGTGTTTGATATCAGGAACTCTGGAGTTTCGATGTAACATCTATGCGGGATCATGATGAGGTAGCTGCCCTGAAGTATTTGGTGTAAATCTTGTCCACAGGATAAATGTACCTTAGTCGGGTTCGGGAAGCTGACTGTGTAGTGCCGGTCATCAAGCTCCTCGAAGGCTGGATTATCTAACAGGACGGTGATTGGGTTACATACGGCGGTCCTTTGTTGCGTGGTGATCAGCTGATGAATACAGTCTGGTGACGTTCGGCTCCGCAGGTTCCGCATCTCCTCACATAGATACCCTTTGCTCGTCTTCGGGCATTCTGCCGCTATGTACTTGAAATCTTTCTCATGGATTGCCAGGAAGGGAGATAAAGGAGTAAGGATCTCATGATTTTTATTAGGTATAATAGATAGTTTATAAAGATCATATAATTGAGATAAAATAATAGGGAATTTATATACTATAACTATATTGTTACCTACGTAATAGGAACCTAACTTGATTATATCGTAATACTCTCTAATATCTAAACTAATTATATTTTCATCTCCATACAAAGATTTCATCTTATTAATTAAGTCTCGAATGGAGTCTGGGTCAATAATAGAATGATGCATAGCCGAACTTCGAATGAAAGCTAGATTATTTTGTAACTTAGTTATTTCTATAGATATAGAATCAACGTTATCTCCTAAGATGAGAAAAGCTTGTGCTAGATGAGCGTATTTAACTAAATCATAATCGTTAGTAGCTATACTATCTCTAATTTTACTCATTATCGATTCGATTTTATTTTGATTGGAAACTATACTATCGATTATCTTTGAATATTGAGATGACCATTCTTTAGTTAAGCTGACGTGGTTATTTAATTCAGTAATTATCGCGTTTTCTTTATCTTGTAGAGCTTTAATAGCATCGTTATAGTGCAGCGCGTCAGTATAATCGAGGTTGCCAGTTATACTTTTAACTACGGAACCTAAACCGTCAATGAGTCCCCTTTTAACGCGGTTAGTTTCAAATGTTAATAACTGTTTCGACAATGATTTTAGTTTGTTCTTTAAATAGTTAATATGGGGTTCAAATAATGATGACGTACTATTATTAAGGTCTGGGCTTATGGTAGATAACTGATTATTTACAGAGCTTATTTTACTTTGTAAATCTTCAAAATCTACGTATTGCAAAAACGAATGATAATTTGAGATAACGTTAGTTGGGCCTAGTCTGAAGGGTAACACACCGGGTCCATCATCCAGATTTTCAAGTTTTATCTCCTGCATTAGGGCTGGTTGCAGGAAGGTAAGTAGGGCCAGGAGGATCCTGCAACAATTGGGCGCTTTTAGGTACTCTTTTTAATCGAGATTTAGCGACAGGGCCACGCTTTTTCCTAGTATATATATGAATAGGAAGATCTGCCATAACTACATCTTTGGTATACCGAGGAGCAAGTTTTTGACGAGATGAAAAAGGATTTTTGATAAAGATTTGCTGCTCGGGAGAGTACTCAGCCTCAGCTTCACGATCTTTATTCCGATTATCTGTTAATTCCTTACGATAAGATGAACCGGACTCATGAATTAAATTATAGACTTTGCTCATTTTATCTTTATGATTAGTAATATATTGTTGTAATAAGTGAGTTGAGAGATCTATATCAAAAGGATCGCGGGGGTCAAAGTGACCAGTTATTACTTCGATTGGCCTACATTTAGTGAAGCTGTGTATGGTGTTGTTATAAGCTAAAAGGGCATACGGCATTAGATTTATCACGGATTCGGTTTTCTTATCAATTTTTAAAATGCGGAGATGCTCTAAGACGGTTGAATGAAATCTTTCAACTATGCCGTTTTCATTAGGGGCATGAGGAGCGATGCGATGATGCTGTATCTTATGCAACCTTGTGAATTCGGCAAAGAGTTGATTACTAAATTCAGGGCCATTATCTGTTACCAATGTAATAGGTATTGAGTGATGAGTACAATATTTTAGAAAAGCCTGTACGACGCTAACGGCCGTACCGTCTCTTAGATAGTAAGCCTGCGCATATTTGGAAAAAGCATCTACTATTGTTAAAAACTTTTCGCTTTGAATCGTTAATAAGTCTAAGTGAACTAATTCAAATGGTTTAGTTGCGGGTGGTACTATATGAAATTGTTGCTTTATAGGATTGCGGTCATACTTTGCTTGGCCGCAAACGGTACATTCATTAATAAATTTCACGATGTGCTCTCGCATTTTGGGCCAATAATACTTATGAGATAGTGCTAGGTAAGTTTCATTGATACCGCGATGATTAGTCTTACCATCGTGATATTTGTTAATAATGTCTTGCTGTCTTAGGTACTCTCTGACATTTTCTAATTCCCGCTTGGTTAGCATAAGATTCATAGCCGAATTTTTAAATGTCCTTTGTATAATTGGAACAATATCATACATAGCTTCAGGTGGATTTATAAGAAGACCGGTTTTAATTTTAGGATGGACGTACTCTTTGATGGCGTTAATGACGTCATCTTCTAAGTTAGACCGTGATAACTGAATAGTTGTGCGCGTGTGCGTTTCGAAGGGCTTAGTTACCGTCGACCGTCCTTTAATGTCGCCTACAACGTTAAAAATGATCTGTTTAGTAAATTTATTCAAAGGGTCATCCGTGATGGGGACCTCTAAAATTGGGTTTTCTACTTCCGTATGTACTGTAATGGTTCTAGAATCATCAGCCTCTGGTGCTGTGATGGTTCTGGAATCATCGAGAGAAGGAATCTTTTCTGAAGGGTTTACTATAATAGAACTTATTTCGTCATTGTTAACTTCAATTCGCGACAGAGCGTCCGCGTTAGTATTGACCTTGCCCGGTTTATAAACTACTGTGTAATCGTACTCGCTCAGCTTTAGCCGCCATCTATTTAATCGCGAGTCAGGATCCTTTAAGTTCATGATCCACTGTAAGGGTTTGTGGTCAGTAATCAATTTAAATTTACGGCCGAAAAGATAAGGCCTAAAGTATTTGATAGCCCATACGATAGCTAAACATTCCTTCTCTATTGTACTATATTTAAGCTCGCTTGAATTTAAGGTCCGAGAAGCGTACGCGATGGGTTTATCTGACCCTATTGTGCCCTGAGATAACACAGCGCCAACCGCCACGTTTGAGGCATCAGTTGTTAGCAAGAATTCCTTAGAAAAATCCGGATACTGGAGGATTGGATCGTTTGTTAATAACGTCTTACAATGCTCAAAACAATTAACGTAGTTTTGGTCGAGTGTTATCTTAGCGCCCTTTTTAAGACACTGGGTAAGAGGTTTAGTTAATTTGGCAAAATTTGGGATGAATTTTCGGTAGTATCCTAACAAGCCGAGAAAACGTTTGATCTCCGTGGGCGTTTTGGGCAGTGGGTACTTTTCTATTGCAGCAATTTTTCCCGGGTTTGGTTTAACACCGTCTGCACAGATTACATGACCTAAAAACTCAGTTTCCAACTTTAAAAATTCAGATTTATCCATCTGTATTTTAAAGTTGGATTCCCGTAGTTTTTCGAACACTTTTTTAAGGTTTAGTATATGCTCCTGAAGGGACGTGCTATAAACTATAATATCGTCGAGATAGACCAGGCAAACTTCATTCTGAAGGCCCTTCAAGACATTATCCATCACCCTCTGAAAGGTTGATGGAGAATTCTTCAAACCCATGGGCATCCTTAAAAATTCGTAATGTCCATTTTCTACGTTAAATGCTGTTTTTTCTATGTCTGCAGGGTCCATCTCAACCTGGTAGAACCCACTGGCCAAGTCAAGGGTGGTGAAATACTGACACTTACCCAGTTTATCCAGAACATCCGTAATGTTCGGTAACGGGTATTTGTCATCAACCGTTTTCTCGTTAACTTTCCTAAAGTCCACTACAAGACGCCATTTAACTTTACCGGACGCATCTGCCTTTTTGGGAACGACCCAAATAGGAGAGCTCCACGCGGATTCCGAGGGTCTGATTATATTCTGACTAAGCATCTTCTCAATTTGATCACGAACTTCTTGTCGGTGGACATGAGGATAGCGGTAACTTTTAGCGTGTACTGGAATTTCATCAGTGGTTTTGATTTTGTGTTTGATCTTGTTGGTGAAGGTCAATGCTTCTCCCTCAAGATAAAACACATCAGCATACTCTGCACACAAATTTTGCAAGTTAATTAACTCTTCAGAATTTAAATGCTCTGTGCGGAGGCGCGATAAAACATTTTTAATACGATCAGATGAAATTTCAGTACGGTCAAATTCTATGTTCAATAATTCAGCCGATACGGGGCGGTCCATAGAAAATATGACGTCATTAGGAGACGCATTAGTAATCTCTACCCAGCCTCGGTTATTCTTGACTTGAGTTAAACATTCAGAAATTAAACAGTTGCATATAGTTTGATCATTAACTAGTACGTCTCCGTCTTGACTATTTATAGGCAATCGAACTAATTTAGTAGTGTTACTCGGAATAATTTCTTCATATAAGTTTGCATTACGTGAGTCATACATTTCTATAGGTAATTGCGTACTACGAGTAATAAGAAGTTTATTTTTTAAATCAATATTAGAATTCCACACATCAAGCAAATCGAATCCTAGTAAGCCATCGAAATAGTTATGAAAATCATAAACGAATAATGTTATATCTCCCGGTTCCCTAAATTCTGAAAAACAAGGTAAGGTAATCGAATGATCGTTTCTACTGGTAGCATGCACATTGGTGACTTGAAAAGGTTCATAGTTCAAGGGTAAATGACTAAAATATTTTTTTACAGCTTGAGGGCTAATAAAGGACTGATTAGCCCCCGTATCGATTAAAAATTTAAGTGGAGGGTTGCTGATTTGAATATAGCCAAGTTGCCTTTGAATATGAAAGTTGACCTCTATTTTTGCGTGTCTGATTTGGATATTTTCTGAAAATTTTCCTCCTCGGATGGGGGAGGATTCTGGCTCACTTCTTCAACCATGGGGTTCTCAAACCATGGCTGCTCATCGACATTATTAAAATCGGAATATTGTTCGTAATTAGCAAAATCAGGATAATAGCAATAGTCAACGTGGCTATATTCATAGTAGGGGTCATAATCATATTCAAAATCGTTAAAATTGACCTCACGTGTTTTAAAGTAATTACTAGGAGGCGGGTTTCCGAATTTCCGCCAGTCGTGACCTGATGGGGGTAATTGCTTCGGAACGAAATGGCTAACACCGCTCATTGGACGGGGTGCACCAAAATTATAAGACTGTTGAGGTTGAGGTCTATTAGGCATCCTAAAAGCGTTACCCTGTTGGTTATAGTTTGGTGGAGGGGCCCGGAACATCTGCTGAGTACGAGTCAAGCCACGCGGGGGTTGACCCTGGGCCTGTTGCCAGTTCGGTTTCCAACCCTGATTAGGAGGATATTGCATAGATGGCTTGGATGGACCAGGAATATTCATTATTTGCTGTCTGGATGGACCAGGCATGCTAAAAATTGGCATTTTCTGAGCAAAGTTATTTAAGGGTAGGTTAAAATTACTATGAACACTCTGGGGTTGAAATTCCTTTCGGCTAGGCCCTTCATTACGTTGTTGCATATAAAGTGTGTTAAGTTCCTCTTGAACAAATTCAAGAGCCTGCTCAATGGTCGCGGGACGCATGCATCTAACCCTATAACCTAAGGGATCTTTCAAACCGCGTAAATAAGCCTGTACTGTAAGTTTCTTATAAAGGGTGCGTTTAGCCTCGATTGTACTGCGCACATTTTCGTGAAGGGTGACATAAGTCATTATAGTACTATACAAGTTTTGGCACCGCTCGTAAAATTCCTGTGGGGTACCGGCACCCTGGGTTTGCATGGACAAGTCATTATATAGCGCTGTCTCGTCGCGATGATCAGCGAAATTATTTATTAGAGCGGTACGTATCCCATCCCAATTTTCCGGGATACCACTTGAATTAATAAGTCTAGCCGCGGGGCCAGTAACTTTATTAAGTATGCCATTTATGAGGGCTAAGTTATTTAAATCATTAGGCGCGGTGATTTTAAAATGCCTGATAACTAATTGATCGCATATGTTAATAAAGCGTGTAAGGACATGGGGGTTGCCATCGAATTCGGGCACTAACCTGAGTGATTTGAGGATTACGTCAATGTCGTCGTTAGACATTTTCGGGGAAATAACTTCCGGTGCTATTGGTTCGAATATTTGATCTGTCAGTATTTGATCTGTCAGTATTTGATCTGAAATATTCCTAGTCTCGTCCATATAATTATTCCTGTTCGACCTACTACTGCCTGAACTATCACGGGAAGCTCTTGGGTGAAAAATCTTGAACGTTTAATATAAGACACACGATATATACCTACACACGACTAAAACACTTATTTAAATCTATAATTAGAAAATTACGAATATAGTATATATAGAGATATAGAAAAATTCTAGGGAATAAGGGAAAGCAAGAACTTGAAAGATTCAAGGTACTTACAACATTTTCTGGTATCTTTTCTTAGACGAATCGATGTCTGGATTCCCTTCTGCTGCGGCCCGTTGTAGATTCGGAATACCCGGACGCGACGTGATAGCCACTCGGGCGGCTTTTTGGGATAAAAGTACGATGATTTTACTCTAAATACCCGATCCGACCCGCGGGTATCCTACCGACTGCGCCAATTACGTACGGGCGCAGCGGAAGGTCTAAAAAAAATCAATTTATTTAATAAAAAAATATAATGTTTAAAATTACAATTACAAGTAATGAAACTCGTCCGAAGTGTGGTACAAGAATGTCTTATAAAATAGCCACGATGAGGTCAATCGGTGTCGCCGGCGCGGTCACGTTGTGCTGCGTCGGCACTTGGCTGTTGTTGCGAGGAATCGGGGCGCTGCTTATGTGACGAAATACATGTACTATGTGTGCGTAACATGTGATCCTGGTACTTCGGAGACGATTTTATATTACGACTAGCGGCCGCCCGCGACTTCGTCTGCGTGGAAAGTTTTTTTGCTATCCCTCGGGAACAATACATTTTTTCGGGATAAAAGGTACCCTATGTCCTTCTCTGTATCGCTGACAACGTGTATGCCAAATTTCATGATGATCGGTTTAGTAGTTAAGACGTGAAGGCGTAACAAACAAACAAACAAATAAACAAACAAACGGACTTTCGCATTTATAATATTAGTAAGGATGGAAAGAACAAAAAAACCAAATTACAAAATTGATTGAAAACACACTATAGAAACGCAAAAATATATATCAAAAAGTGATTGAAAATATTACAACTAAATGTTGGCATTTGTAGAAGTGGGCATTTGTAGAAGTGGGCATTTGTAGAAGTTGGCATTTGTAGAATTAGACAATTGTAGAATCTGGCGTTTTAAACTAAGTTGGCATTTGAGGAAGTGGGCATTTGTAGAATTGGACATTTGTAGAATCTGGCGTTTTAAACTAAGTTGGCATTTGTAGAAGTTGGTATTTGTAGAAGTTGCCATTTGTTGAAGTGGGCATTTGTAGAAGTTGGCATTTGTAGAATTGGACATTTGTAGAATCTGGCGTTTTAAACTAAGTTGGCATTTGTCGACTAAAGCAATAAATGTATACCTACTACAGGTATCTTATAATGTCCCACAAAATTATGTGTTGCGGTGTTTCGCGGCGGAGATGTGCCACAAGCATTAATGAAGTATACAATAATCTTAAAGTTGTATTTTTATAATTTCAGGTACGAATTACCATTTGATCGTCACGATTGGATCGTAGACAGGTGTGGCAAAGATGTCCGCTATGTTATTGATTACTACGATGGTGGAGAAGTTGATAATAAGTACCAGTTTGCTCTATTGGATGTCAGGCCTGCATACGACTCATTTGAAAATGTATGGGATAGAATGAAAGTATTTTACATGAGATACCGTTACGAATTAATTGGTAATAAAGAAAATACCAATTTAAATAATTAGTTACCTATTTATCTATTGTACACATGTTTGTTTTAAGGATTAACATAACAAAATGCATCAGAAAATCTTGTTTTGTGGAGTTCTTCTGTCGACTAATGTCACTGTTGTAACTCTTTGTGATTGTATTTTGATGTTCTGATTCTGACAGATGAAATATAATGCTTTCTGTTTGAAATAAATATAAGAAATATATAAACTTCTCCCACCTGTAAAATCTTTTGATCTGTAAATTATTTTGTTTGTAATAAAATATTTTATTGTAGAGATATTTCATGTTTGTCATTCAAGTTCACAATGTAGGTAATAAATAACTCTACTAAAAGATTTGTTGTCATTCATAGAATTAATAATAATGCTTAAATTAACAAGTAGGTAGGTACTTAAATTAGCATTGGTAGCGTTAACATAATATAAAAAACACTTATTTTATGGTTGTTTTATTTAGAGGTATTCTTATCCTTACATTACTACTAGTATTTATAGTCATAATAATAGATAAAAATATTATTAGTTGTCAATATTTACAACTTGATTGATATGAGCAAATCCTTTGCATTCATTTTTAAATATTTCCACCTGCTGCTCGATGTATCCTTCAAAATTTTTATAAGGACAGGCTGTGAGCACTTTGAATTTTGGTTTACCTTTATTGGAGTGGTAAACAGATCTCAATGTCAGTATTGGAGGTTTTTCTGGAAATTTTACACCTGTAAATATTTTTTGTTTTGAGTAGATTATCAAAGGTAATCACATACTATCCCCGTCAATTGGTAATGTGCCTGGCGGCCATGATTTTAACTTCAAAAACGAAAAACAATTGCAATTTTTTTATATATACTTTCTTATTGAAAATAAGTATTCAATAATTAATATTTATATTACCTATTAGAATTTTCCTGTTTTTTGTCATTTTTTGTTGCGAATGACGTTGATGTGTATGTTAATTCGACAAGGTTCCAGCGCATTACCAATTGACGGGGATAGTACAAGTGACAAGTTAGACAAAGTTATGTACGATTCACACCGACCGGCGCGAGTCGGGCCGCGCTGGAGCGCATTTTACAAAATTGCTGAAGGAGCTTCACAATACACGTTGTTCACGTTCACATTGTTTTCACGTTGCGGTAGCCGAGTCAGCTACGTGCCGGACTACAGCTGGGCCACAAAAAAAAAAGTTAGAAATCTTACTTTTTGACTATGCCATGATGAAGTCGATAATTTGTCGGAATTTGTCGCCAAAAACCAGATTTTGTCGGTCTTCCGTTTAGGAGATACGTGTGGCTCAGCTGTAGAGACGTCTCTACAGCTGGGCCACACAGATCTCGAAAACGGAAGGTCGTAGCGAAAATCTGATTACTCGTATGTGTAGCCGGTATTTTGTCGGAATTTGTCGCCAAAAACCAGAGTTTGTCGGTCTTCCGTTTACGAGATACGTGTGGCTCAGTCACATACTATCCCCGTCAATTGGTAATGTGCCTGGCGGCCATGATTTTAACTTCAAAAACGAAAAACAATTGCAATTTTTTTATATATACTTTCTTATTGAAAATAAGTATTCAATAATTAATATTTATATTACCTATTAGAATTTTCCTGTTTTTTGTCATTTTTTGTTGCGAATGACGTTGATGTGTATGTTAATTCGACAAGGTTCCAGCGCATTACCAATTGACGGGGATAGTACAAGTGACAAGTTAGACAAAGTTATGTACGATTCACACCGACCGGCGCGAGTCGGGCCGCGCTGGAGCGCATTTTACAAAATTGCTGAAGGAGCTTCACAATACACGTTGTTCACGTTCACATTGTTTTCACGTTGCGGTAGCCGAGTCAGCTACGTGCCGGACTACAGCTGGGCCACAAAAAAAAAAGTTAGAAATCTTACTTTTTGACTATGCCATGATGAAGTCGATAATTTGTCGGAATTTGTCGCCAAAAACCAGATTTTGTCGGTCTTCCGTTTAGGAGATACGTGTGGCTCAGCTGTAGAGACGTCTCTACAGCTGGGCCACACAGATCTCGAAAACGGAAGGTCGTAGCGAAAATCTGATTACTCGTATGTGTAGCCGGTATTTTGTCGGAATTTGTCGCCAAAAACCAGAGTTTGTCGGTCTTCCGTTTACGAGATACGTGTGGCTCAGCTGTAGAGACGTCTCTACAGCTGGGCCACACAGATCTCGAAAACGGAAGGTCGTAGCGAAAATCTGATTACTTGTATGTGTAGCCGGTATTTTGTCGGATTTTGTCACCAAGAACCAGATTTTGTCGGTCTTCCGTTTAGGAGATACGTGTGGCTCAGCTGTAGAGACGTCTCTACAGCTGGGCCACACAGATCTCGAAAACGGAAGGTCGTAGCGAAAATCTGATTACTCGTATGTGTAGCCGGTATTTTGTCGGAATTTGTCGCCAAAAACCAGAGTTTGTCGGTCTTCCGTTTAGGAGATACGTGTGGCCCAGCTGTAGAGACGTCTCTACGGCTGGGCCACACAGATCTCGAAAACGGAAGGTCGTAGCGAAAATCTGATTACTCGTGGGTGTAGCCGGTATTTTGTCGGAGTTTGTCACCAAGAACCAGATTTTGTCGGTCTTGCGTTTAGGAGATACGTGAGGATACGCTGTGGAGACCTTTCTACCTGGATCTTGAGAAAGGAAGGTCGTAGCGAAAATCTGATAACTCGAGTGTGTAGCCGTTAGTTTGTCGGAGTTTGTCACCAAGAATCAGAGTTTGTCGATCTTGCGTTTAGAAGATATGTGAGGATATGCTGTAGAGACCTTTCTACCTGGATCTCGAGAACGAAAGGTCGTAGCGAAAATCTGATTACTCGTATGTGTAGCCGGTAGTTTTCCCGAGTTTGTCCTTAAGTTACAGACTTGGTCGACATCCCTTTCCAGAGAAATAAGGGGTTTGTTTTTTTATGATTATAGTCTTAGAGCCTAATCCAAAATGCGTAAGCAGTATAGTTGTTTTGTATTATTTTATGTACATAGTTAATATTAAATCCAAAATTTATATGATTAAAAGAATTTAGTGAGGAAATATGAAAGATTTCAATTAATTTTTCGAATAGTAATTGATGTATTCAACGTTTATTGTATCGACAACGTTTGGTATCTGGTCTCCTACTCTATATACGTGGTGTATCGTACAGTCGCGTACATCTGTCCTATAAATGTAAGTGGTAATTTAATGAGTACGACATGCTAAGTGAGTTTCATGAGGTTTTATTTGGTTATTTATCGATGTACCTTTAGGAAAATGGTCAATAAAATAAAACAAGTGAAAACAACGTAAAGTATGCTATGATTGATGTGCAATTTATTTATAAAATATAAATTTAATGAATAGTTAATACTTTTTTGATGAATGGTTTTTAAACTTTTCTTGTGATTAACTTTACTAAAGTGAACTGTCACTACTAAGTATTTACCTACTAACCCTTTGGACTGTAGGTTCCACTACATGGTTCCATCAGTGAGTCAAATAACTGCTAAATATCGGGGGGGCCCACCGATATTTAGCAGTGGGAACACGAGGACTTGGAAATCCTTTTGGTCCCACTGATGGAACCATGTAGTGGAACCCACAGTCTGAAGGGACCTGCTTAACTGTTGGCATCACGTTGGAATATAGGTAGGTAACGGCGAGATTAGACTTGACTTTACGCTGAGCTGAGCTTTATTGTAATATTGAGGTTTTATTTAGCTCTGTGTAGTAAAGTTATTTTTCGGTTATACTTAACCGCCAAATTGTCTGCACTGATCGAGCCCAGCATTTGTATAATATCCACTTCACTTACTTCACTCATTGTACATTAATGTCTCTTGATTGATTTGAGCACACAGTTTTTTTTTTAATAAAAAACGTAAAATTTGAACAAAACACTGGAAAAATATTTGACAATAATCACAATAATAACAATGGACGCAATGAATGTTGCCGTTAGCCAATCAGAGCATCCGTCAGCCCATAACGTTTATGTCAGCCAATCAGCGTGCGCAAAGTGATGATCATTGACGATTTACCTAAGATACGCTGGATTTTTGTAAAAATCCTAAACATCACTCGGACGATTGCAAAAATCTGTCTTAAATTCTAATTATCCGGTATTTTACAATCATACTAGGATTTTTATAAAAATCCTATTTTTTACAATTATCCTACGACATATGCAACAACCACGCGTTACTGGTAAGGACCGACCGAGATCTCGGTCTCGGTCTCGGCCAGTCTCGGCCAAAAATTATGTCTCGGTCTCGGCCAAAATGGCCGAGAATCTCGGCCTATTAGTACCTACTTATAGTCATAGGTCTTATGGACACTTTTTGACGAAAAGCTGCAAATCATAAAGAAAGCATGCCGCTTTGCACAGTGATAGAGGGGGCAAATATAAGCATTGTTGCCCGCAGCAGCAAAAGTTTCACCCCTTAGGATAAGAGATGGCGCCACTTCAAAAATTTTTTTTCAGAAATATCTACAAGCCCAACGTGTTCACCGATTTCTATGATTGAGGTGTCAAATGATTTGTCTTTTTCTTTTTGTTTTAATTTGAAACGCCTAATGCTGTGAAGCTCAAATGACTACCATTACCTATAGACTTTGGGTAATATTATGTAAATTTTATATTTTTTAATTAAGGTTCTTTATTTTTATAAAATAGGTATTAATTTTTCATTCTGGAAAAAACCTATTTTCTTCAGCTCCAAAGACATCGAGCGATCTAAAAGAAAGAAAAATCAATCACGATGAATGTTGCATTTATTATTATTATTATTTATAACATCATTAAATATTGCATTTATAAGTTACGTTTCATTCCTACACCTGCCTTTGTAGAATTTGCACTGAGGAGTACAAGGCAGACCGCCACAAACACCGACAGGTGAACCAGAAAGGTACTGGAATGTAAGCCAAGAGAAACTAAGCAAGGCAGAGGTCGTCCACTTGAAAGATAGGTCAACGATCTATGGAGTCAAGCAGGTAGCAACTGGTTCCAGACCGAAGATCGTGGAAGTTTTAGAGGAGGCCCATGCCCTAAGATGGACGAACGAAGGGCCGCTATAAATAGATAGATAGATTGGTCTACGGTAATTTAATTGTGACCAAATCGCCTTCACGTCTGGTTATTTTGGTGTCCATCTGCCTTGGGAGGATTTCTTCCATCCCAAAAAGATGGGCATGAGATGAGACTGGCACATCTAAATTCAAAACATTTCACCATGTATGGCCCGTTTGGTAATTGGTAGCTGCACGCAGTGCATCTTGTTCTCAAGGGTATCTGAAGAAGGCTTGTCACTAACCCTATTTTTTGAGGCAAACAAGTCCTTGCGAACCCAATTAGCTGTCATATGGTCTGTTTGCGAATTATAACATATGGCAGTGCAGAACATTGCTATTGTTTGGGTCATATGTCCACTGCGGCTGCGCTTTGAGGCTTTCATGCATATACAGGGTGTGATACCAAGTCTTACTTTAGTTTTAAAAGGGAAAACACATGTTGAAGATTGTATGTCTCACCGTGAAGTAACTAATCCATACCAAAAAGATTCAATACTTGTCGCCATATATGGCCTGCTAGGTAACTGGTAGCTGCACGCAGTGCATCTTGTTCTCAAGGGTATCTGAAGTAAGCTTGTCACTAGCCGATTTTTTTGAGGCAAACAACGCCTTGCGAACCCCTTTAGTTGTTACATGGTCTGTTTGCGAATCATAACATATGACAGTGCAGAACATTGCCATTGTTTGGATCCTGATATGTCCACTGCGGCTGCGCTTCGAGGCTTTCATGCATTTACAGGGTTTGATACCAAGTCTTACTTCAATTTAAAAAAGGAAAAAACATGTTTGAACTTGGATGTCTCATCCTGAAGTAACTACTGCTTTTGCAAGCATATCGCAGATCCCTTGAGACCCTCTGAGAAGAAAAAAATTGGCGTTTTGGAATGGTTGGTTATTTTCATTACTGTATAAGGCGCGTATTTATGCGTAAATGTTTGCTTAAGTTTGTTTCACATAATGTAAACTTTGATTTCAGATTCACATGCAAATGTTATGACTTCCGCCTACATCAGCTGCTCTTTGACGACATGCACTGAGTGCAGCTTAAGCGGGCTATATATATGGGGAAATGTTTTGAATTTAGATGTGCCAGTCCCATGCCCATCTTTTTATTAATGGAAGAAATCTTCCCAAGGTAGATGGACCCTAAAATGGTCAGACGTTTGCAGTCACGTCTGACCATTTTAGGGTCCATCTACCTTGGTCTCAATTAAAATTACTAGACCAATGCTCTTGTAATCAGGCTGCAACTCAATGCATTGTGGTTGCCGACGAGTCCGTCTGCCTTGTACATACTTTTCCGTGCAATTCTGCAAAGGCAGCTGTAGGAATGAAACAAAAGTAAGAAAGAATTGCATTTATAGCAATATTTTGTTATGTTATAAATTATTAATTGCGACATTTATCTTGATTTTTTTTCTTTTTCAGTTCGATCGATGTCTATGAAGCGGAAGAAAAAGAATAGGTTATTTCTAGAATTAAAAATTTATATTTTATAATAATAATTGATCTTTTATTTCAAAATATAAAATTTACATAAAATCAAATAAAAGTAATCGGCATATAACTCCAAAACTACTTGACTAATTTCGATGCGGTTTTCGTATTTGGATTTAGAATGAATTGATTTATAATAAAAAAAACATAATAAACATGAAATATTTATCTTTATTGAATAAAAACAATAATTTCCCTCTAATATAATTTTTTTCACATATTTTAATTTTTTTGTCTGTTTTCTGTAAAAATGTTACGTTTTATATATTTTTATAATAAAACATAAAAAGACAAATCATTTGACACCTCAATCATAGAAATCGGTGCACCCGTTGGGCTTTTAGATATTTCTGAAAAATTTTTTTGAAGTGGCGCCATCTCTTATCCTAAGGGGTGAAACTTTTGCTGCTGCGGGAAAAAATACTTATATTTGCCCCCTCTATCACTGTGCAAAGCGGCATGCTTTCTTTATGATTTGCAGCTTTTTAATCATAAGACCTATGACTATTACGTAGGCCTGAGATTACACTCGTGCGCTTTTGTCTTGCACTTTCTTCTTCGCTGAGGCATGCGTAATTGGAACTAACGCTGTTACGCATGCCACAGGGCATACGCTGACACATCCTTCACTGTGATTAATCAAATCAAATCAAAATTGTTGATTTCAGTCTTTTGGTATTTTTTTGATGACTTGTAGTAGGTAGGTACCTAGTTTAGTTTTACCATTTATGAATGTGAATGTTATATTAATATAGTGGTGTGGTTGGCGTACGAGCTCAAAATCAATGGAAAACCTCAAACCCATCTACAGCATAGCCGTTTGGTACAAGTATACTTGAAGTCAAAACGATATTTTGGACCCGCAGTTCTTTAAAATTCTTCCCTTAGGAGAGGAGTTATGGGTAATCTTTTTGTATGGGGAAAAAAATTTTTTGTTCTAAATCCTATCATGTATTGCTAAGCCGGTTCTTAAAATATATTAAATTAATACATTTCAGCCACTGTCTTGTTTTAAATTAAATCAAAACACATTTTCAAAATATACCAAGTTTAGGCTCCTGCAGATCCGATGTGGTAAATTTATTTTTTGTAAAATACACCTTAAAATATATTTAATATCCTAATGTCAAACCACAAGAAAGCAATTTTGTAATAATATAATAATACGTTTAGTTCGTGCAAGGGCGATACACGCGCACGCGAATTTTGTTGCAAACTGATTAAGCGACGCTGTTGCCCATAGTACATCGATTTGCTTTTTTTTTTTTTGCCATTTTATAGTAACTTTAAAAAAAAAAAACTCGGTCTCGGTCTCGGCCGAGACTATTTTTTAATCTCGGTCTCGATTCTCGGTGAAAAGTGGGTTCGGTCGGTCCCTAGTTGCTGGTAACGTTTTATAAGCAACACTCGGTCCGGTCAGGTGTCGGATGGGTGACCGTTAAAGCTAATTCAGGGCGGCCGCATATTGTAAGAAATAAAACATCATGAAGCTTAGATAGCATGCATGCATGCATTCATTAAAGTAGTATAATTATTTCAAACACAGTTGTACGCGAATGTACATTCGCGAAGGTACATTCAAATCACATTTATCTCGTAAATGTAAGGCGATCAAGCTCTGGTATTTGGCAACAAACTCGCTCGAACTACCGACTACACATAGGAGTTATCAGATTTTCGCTACGACCTTTCGTTCTCGAGATCCAGGTAGAAAGGTCTCTACAGCATATCCTCACATATCTTCTAAACGCAAGATCGACAAACTCTGATTCTTGGTGACAAACTCCGACAAACTAACGGCTACACACTCGAGTTATCAGATTTTCGCTACGACCTTCCTTTCTCAAGATCCAGGTAGAAAGGTCTCCACAGCGTATCCTCACGTATCTCCTAAACGCAAGACCGACAAAATCTGGTTCTTGGTGACAAACTCCGACAAAATACCGGCTACACCCACGAGTAATCAGATTTTCGCTACGACCTTCCGTTTTCGAGATCTGTGTGGCCCAGCCGTAGAGACGTCTCTACAGCTGGGCCACACGTATCTCCTAAACGGAAGACCGACAAACTCTGGTTTTTGGCGACAAATTCCGACAAAATACCGGCTACACATACGAGTAATCAGATTTTCGCTACGACCTTCCGTTTTCGAGATCTGTGTGGCCCAGCTGTAGAGACGTCTCTACAGCTGAGCCACACGTATCTCCTAAAGGGAAGACCGACAAAATCTGGTTCTTGGTGAAAAAATCCGACAAAATACCGGCTACACATACAAGTAATCAGATTTTCGCTACGACCTTCCGTTTTCGAGATCTGTGTGGCCCAGCTGTAGAGACGTCTCTACAGCTGAGCCACACGTATCTCGTAAACGGAAGACCGACAAACTCTGGTTTTTGGCGACAAATTCCGACAAAATACCGGCTACACATACGAGTAATCAGATTTTCGCTACGACCTTCCGTTTTCGAGATCTGTGTGGCCCAGCTGTAGAGACGTCTCTACAGCTGAGCCACACGTATCTCCTAAACGGAAGACCGACAAAATCTGGTTTTTGGCGACAAATTTCGACAAATTATCGACTTCATCATGGCATAGTCAAAAAGTAAGATTTCCAACTTTTTTTTTTGTGGCCCAGCTGTAGTCCGGCACGTGAGTCAGCTGCTCTGGGTTGCCAACGGCTCACCGACGATTTTTCACGTTGCGGCGCAGCCCGTCTCGGCTGCTCTCGGTTGCCGACGCGCCCACGCGCGGTTGACTGACTGACCGCGACCACGACTCCTAGAAAAGCGTGCCGACAACGGACCGATGCGTGCACGTGCCGACATCGGTTGCCGACGCGTACGGGCGCAACCGCTGCGACGCGGCCCGACTCGCGCCGCACTGGTTGGTGTAAATCGTGCATTAAAGATATGCTCACATTGCTCACCTATATCTATTTGGAGTATCCAATGAAAATCATTCATTTCAAACAGGAATGCTGCATTATTTGCATCATGCTCCAATACAGCTCCTTCATATTTCACTATCAGTTGTGCTAAGAGCTCTCTTTTTAATTTCTCGTTATTTAAAAGCTCTTGAATCTAAAATTTATATTATTATTAAAATAGTCATAAATAATAATATTAATAAATTAATATTCTTCACCTTCACCACAGAATATAATACCTTATTATTAAGTAGTTCTGTAACCATTGGCACATAATCCATCAAAACACCAGAATGATGCATCCTGTAAAAGTCATCATAAGATCTTAAGGTTTGATGCCAACAGCAGTGTATACAGGATGTCCCAAATTTTTGCCACACACAGGAAAGTCCCATAAATATTGAAGACTAGCGGCCGCCCGCGGTTTCACACGCGTGGTTCCCGTTTCCGTGGGAATATCGAGATAAAAAGTATCTTATGTTTTAATCTAGGCTATCTACTATCTGTGTGCCAAATTTCAACCAAATCCGTTCAGTAGTTTTTGCGTGATTGAGGAACAAACATCCAAACCCACAAACTTTCACATTTATAATATTAGTAGGATAGGATACCATACTGAAAGAAAACCCCATTCTGTTTAAAAAAATAATTGGAATTGCATTAAAAGATTGAAAAAAAAACCCGCATAAGTAGTAGGTACTATGTGATACAATACAATACATAAAATTTAAATGTTCATGTTTTTCCTTTTGTTTAAGATGCTGTGTTATTAAAGAAAAAATATCTTAATGACCCTTTGGATTGGTATCATAAAAATAAAAGATATTTTTTCACATTTGGTGGGTTTGATTCCTGGTGAAGACAGGCGATTATTCAAAAATCTTTGAATGCAGTTCCAGTTATATTTAAAATTTTAAAGTAAAAATGAACTTTTTCTAGTAAAATTACCTGTCTTCATTATTTAAAGTAGGTACTTTTCGGGTGGCAAAGTTTTGGGACACCCTCTATAAAAATTACTCAAAATCATTATATTTATAACATACACTGGTAAGACTATATTTCCAAGTGACTTGGTGAGAAGTGGTGATAGTATTAATTCTGCATTTGTAGAGTTGGGATACCGTACAAGTAGTAGTGCTGTATCAATTCCAGGGTTCTGTTCTATTCTGAAAAATAAAAATAAAGAAATTCAGAATTATTCTACAGAAATAAATGAGTAAATAAACACAAGACATACCCTTCATTGTACAACTCGGGTAGACGAGATGCATCTATGTTAAGTTTAATCAAAAACTCAACGACATGTCCCCCTACCCACACTTCAATATCTTTTTCAGAAGTCACAGCATCGCCAAGTAATGCGCTGTATTCAAAATATGCACGAGAACTTTCATCTTCATTCAGTTTATTAATCTTAAAAAGAAATTTACTTGTTATAGTATCCACACTTGTAAGTAAACAGTTTTGATAGTTGTAATTTTAGTATTTTATTTTACTACGCTAGTAATGATTTTTTGATGGTTGTAACACATCTTTTTTACCTAAATCACTATTAAAAAATATGTTGTCTTATTAAATCAAAATTGACTGACATTAATAATGAATAATTTCTTTGGTAATTATTTGTTGTATTTTATAAATGAATATTTCAATAGACTTAGGTGAAGATTGTTTACTAAATAGGACAAGTACTATGCAAGCCAAATAAGAATAGTACTCTCAATATGGTCACATTTGTTTGGCTTGTGTTTCGCTTCCACTTCAGGGTGTACGATGTGCAAGAAAAATAACAAAGGTCAAGATTGCCGCTTACAGTACTATTCTTTTTTGGTTAAACAGGATAAACAGACTAGACAAAGCCAGATAAATGTATGCATGCATATAATATTAGTCAAATTACATACCTGGTGTGTTTTATATAAAGTAACTAATTCAGATATAACGTCACTTAATGCTTTTGGATCACTTTCATTCCATTTAGATAAACTTGGTAATTTAGCTTCAACAAACTCTTCATCAGTATTGTTAAGGAAAGTATCATCATCAAACCTAAAGTCAGGTGCAAACCATGGAGTTGTAGAATCGAAAATTACTTCCCATTTCAATTTCTTAGAGCAGTATGGCAGAACAAGTCGGAATTGATTTTCTGCACCTTCCAAATTCCCAGAAAGGCGTTCAATGTCTACTTTAGTTTTGCATAAACCTGTAATACAAGAATATCAATAAAAGGAAATTAAAACATTGAATCATCTGAAAGCGATAGATACAAAAAATAGAGCGTGGAGTTACCAAGTTCTAAATCCTGGTATACACATTGTATAAATGGTCGAAAAGCTGGAGATATATCGTTTAAAATGCCCTGACAATTTTCATTAGACATTATGTTAGCTTGTATTTAACCTTTATCGACCTATTATTATGAAAAACAAACACAATCCCAAAAAGTAAAAATATCCAAAGCCGAATTCAATCCAACCAAACTTATTTTGACATTATTGACATTGACAGAATTTTGACAGCACGCAACAGAGCAGAGAACAGACACAATACAGACGGAGTCTCTGAGAGAGGAAAAGACGGAGTAGAGTCCTCGCACAAAGTATTTTAATCACTCCGTCATCAAGGAATACTTTTGCCAGTTTCATCGAATTCTACCGATTTTCTGACTGTGATTTTACCAATTTTCAATTTTTAGTTATAGGTAACACAGGGTTGCGTTCCTAAAGTTCGCTCGACGACGGACCTTCACTCTGAGGCGTGCGACGTTCGTCATCCGACGTTTACGAACGACATGTATACTAGAATTATCTAATCCAGTTATTATCTTATTTTCTGACCAGTTGGAGAAAGATTTGATATGTCCAATAGATACAATAAGATAAAATTAAGTAATTCTGATCACCAATAACACTATAAATTAATTAAACAAAATCTCACATCAAAAAACGCGTCCGACAAGTCAAACGTTTCCCGCCTTTTTTCCAAAACCAATGTTTATAAACAAAGAAGACGTGTCAACTGTCCACTAAAACGTCAGAGCGAATTTCACCCACCTATTTCGTGGGGTGACCGGTGCGTTCGCCGGGCGACATTTACGAACGGTAAGAGTGATCGTCGGACTATCGCCTCGGTGGTTTTAGAACGCGTACTATGTCACCGAGCGTCGTCGAGCGAACTTTAGGAACGCACCCCTGTTCTGACTTCTCTCTCTTGATTTTTTGCATATTTTTCTAATTCAGAAAAAAACATGACTGCTTCTTTCTCGGAAATCTGTTTAATTAAATAATATTGACAAGTTACAAATGTGTTAAAACAAATGGTGGTAATTCTTTCTCGCAACGTTCATGAAAAGTAAAATAAAAGGATATTAAATAGTTCGTTTGGACGGTTCGTCAATTTGACTTTTGCTGTGGCGTTTTCAGTTTTCTTTTGACGCCGTGTTTTCCTTGAATTGTTTTTGTTGGTGGTTTATTTCGACGGGAATAAATATTTTATAAGTGTATGGAGTAATACAATGAAAGAAATGAATTCGATTATACAAAATACTTCGTCTGATCTTTTGAAATTAGCTAGAAAATTTAACTGTTTTTATTTATCAGGTAAATTGACAAAAAAACTAAACACTATTTTGATTAGAAATTTACATAACAATCATGGTATTGATAATTTGTCGTAGGTTTACATCAAGGCACTTGTAAGCCGTTCATTGTTGCTGGTCATCAAGTTGGATTAATAAGGCCTAATGTTATGAAATATCTTCAAAGATTCCCTGAGGTATAATCATCACATCAGTAATTTGTATAAGTATTATATTTGAGTAAGTATAGAAATTCAGAAATATAATATGGTTTTGCATATTACAGGTTTTTAGAGTGGCTGAAAAATTTGTTGAATTGAATCCAGCATTTAGAGACTACTCTGAAAGAACCACAAAAGTTGCTGAAGTACTTGAACATTTAAGAAAAGACAGTGAAATATGCGCCCTTAAGGGTTGGCGAGATGAGGTACCTAATTAAGATTGTTTATAAAATTTCCAGAATATGGGTTTGCATATAGTTTGGTTACACATAAGTTGTTGAGGGAGGTTTCTAACCTATATGCTCTGCTCTATGGTACATTCGGAATTCAAGTGAGTTTGATTATGTCAATCTGCCTGCACATCTGTAGTTTGACGTATTCATTGTAAAGCCGTGGTATCGAAAGGTTGTCATAGAGTTATATTAGGAAAACTATCTGTTGAAGTGTGATAATGTGATATAAAGTGTGAGAATGCTTAATAAACGCCTGTATAAAAGTCTCCTGGTCTCATTGCCACAACCCTTCATAAGTCGTAAGGAAATGTGCTCTTATAGTTATACTCACCCTACTGCTAAACTCTTTATAAACTATTAGGAAACAGAATTGTCTGATTTTGCGTTTTGTACATTATGCTACGAAGGGATTGTATGCACGGTTATCGCATCCTCTTTTTCCTTTTTATGCTTTGGCGGTTCCCTTGTGAATGCATCTTCTTAAGCAGTGTTAATAATAGTATTAACACAAATATACAGATACTTACCCACATTATTACTGATGCTTAGTAAGATATTCTTAGGCAAGGCTATTGGTTGGTTAGATTTTTATCCCAGGGGTGGAGTAGTTCAAATTGTCAGGTTTCATTGATTTTAATTTCTCAATTTTTTTTCTTCACTCGTCAAAAATGATATATGTTTGATTTATTATTAAATGGTGTGCTTTAAATGTTTAGCAAAATATTATTATTTTGGTGAGCAGAAAATACATTAGGCCTGCCCCCCTGGTTTTGTGTCTACCCCCTTTAATTGCCAAATTTTGGGGGGAGTAGAGGGTCGCCATCCCTTTGCCCTCGCCCTTATCTTTCCCCACTCCCCCTACCCTCCGCAATCTACCTACAACCTCTCCCCCTTCCCCTCTGTTTACCCATACTTTGTCACCGTAACAGACTAACAATACTAAATTGTCTTAATTATATTTTAATCATTAAAGTAATAACTTTCTCTTTTTTACTAAACTTAGCTCTCCATTGTTTAAAGTGCAAACTAATACGACTAGGTACTTTTCAAGAATGTGTTTGAATTCCTAAGAAGACTTGAAAACTTTTTTTGGCTCGTATCTAGTTTTTACTTTACACAATGGAGTATGAACTATAAAATTAGCTTCACTTCCAGAAAATTTCTCTTCTACTGCAGTGTATTGAGCCTTATGATATTGCAGTATATTTGAAATTGATTTTTAATTTTCATATACAATTTCTTTACAGTGTTTCGAAGTAAGCACCCCTTTTTGTCATGAAAGTCTATTGGAAATGGATAGAAGTGCCATCTGTTTGTTTGGAATAAGAAATTATGGAGTCAGTGTAACTGGCTATCTGAACCACCCTTCCAAAGGATTGTGTATTTGGTTACAACAACGAAGCTTCACTAAACAAACTTGGCCAGGTCACTGTTTTCTTTCACTGTAAAGTCCTTATTTTCCTACTTGTCTCATTTGGTAATAATCTGCACCCAATTATCAATGATAAAATAATATAACAATCCCTTTTCCACATATAAATTATATAAAAAGTTACTAATTATAAACAGTTTACTAAATAGGACAAGTAAGGATAAACAGACTAATAGTTTGCTAGTCATTAGCCAAAATTAGTAAAAATGGAGAATGAATGAAATCAGTGTTTCTTTCAGGTACTAGCCCGGGGGGTCTTGCCCCCTCGGAAAGCTGGCAAACACACAGTCGCATCGGGAGAGGGAGGGTCATTCCGCACCCCCTAACCTAATCTTAATTGTCCCATTTTGTCTGAAAGAAAAACTGAATTAATAGTTAATTATGCAACTGTGCTGTATAATGAGAGGTATTAAAACACGAATGTGGGTTTATCACACGAGGCGAGGCGAAGCAGAGTGTGATAATAGTATCACATGAAGGTTTTAATACCTAATTGTACTGCATACAAGACTTTATCTACACCCATGATATGTACTTATCCTCTGTAAAGGGTTTTGACTTTGACTTTCCCCCTCATCATTATATCATCCGAACGAGTGTTATAATGTTGTACTGAATTTCATAATGTATTTCGTCAGGCGTGGGCGCCGGTATCGTGACATCCTCTCGTTCGGATATTGTGGTGACTATGACACTCGTTGTTATAACATTGGCAGTAAGCTAACTGTTTCAGAACCTTTTTTAAAAGATTTAAAGCATGGGTGCAGATAAATATTGTCACATCTTAATATATAAAATCGTAAACTGAATGACTGACTGACTGACTGACTGACTGACTGACTGACTGACTGACTGACTGACTGACTGACTGACTGACTGATCTATCAACGCACAGCCCAAACCGCTGGACCTAGAGACTTCAAATTTTGCACACAGATACTTTATACAGTGTAGGCATCCACTAAGGAAGGATTTTTGAAAATTCCATCCCTATGCGGATGAAATAAGGGATGAAAGTTTGTATGAAAGTCCCTCAGTTTTGAAGCTAGAATCTTCAAATTTTGTGTTTAGGCTGACGATTGAAAATTAATAAATACGGGTCTCAGCGTTTTTCAAAATTCTACCCCCGAAGGGGTCAAAAGGGGGATGAAGTTGTGTATTAAAGAAAATCCTTCATTTTCGAAGTAAAAATCGCTAAATTTATAATTTAGGATTATGGATAGAAATCTAAAGCAACGTATATTGTTTTTGTTAGGATTTCAACTCCAAAGGGGATGAAATGGGGGTGAAAAGGGTTAAAAAAACCTAAAAATAGATATGGATGTCGTTATCGGGGTTTTGTGGGATGACGATTGCAAAAATGACATTTATTTTGAAGTCCAACCACGGTGGACATGATTTAACCCCTAAAGGGGTGAAAATGGGGTCCAAATTTTGTATGGAAAATTAATATAAAATAGACATTACAACTTTAAACTTCGTAGGAGCACATCTAAAAATAAATAGGCAAATATTTATTTTGTTATTTTGAAAATCAACCCCTTAGGGGGTAAATGGGGTGAGTAAACATAAAAATCGATATAGATGTCGTTATTGGGGTTTTCTGGGATGACGATTGCAAAAATGACATTTATTTTGAAGTCCAACACGGTAGACATGATTTAACCCCTAAAGGGGTGAAAATGGGGTCCAAATTTTGTATGGAAAAATAATATAAAATAGACATTACAACTTTAAATTTAGTAGGAGCACATCTAAAAATAAATAGGCAAATATACATTTTGTTATTTTGAAAATCAACCCCTTAGGGGGTAAATGGGTAAGTAAACATAAAAATCGATATAGATGTCGTTATTGGGGTTTTCTGGGATGTCGATTGCAAAAATGACATTTATTTTGAAGTCCAACACGGTGGACATGATTTAACCCCTAAAGGGGTAAAAATGAGGTTCAAATTTTGTATGGAAAAAGAATACAAAATCGAAATTACAACTTTAAAATTCATAGGAGCAAGTCTAAATATATATTTTGGGATTTTGAAAATCAACCCCTTAGTGGGTAAGTGGGGTGAGTAACATAAAAATCGATATGGATGTCGTTCTTGAGGTTTTATGGGATGGTGATTGCGAAAATGAGATTAATTTTGAAGTGCAACGCGGTGGACATGACACATATGGACCTGGACCTGGACATGCACATCCAGGGAACGGGAACGGGAACCGGAACGGGCACGGGCACGGGAACGGGAACGGGAACGGAACGGAACGGAACGGAACGGAGCGGGAACGGAACGGGAACGGAACGGGAACGGTACGGGAACGGTACGGGAACGGAACGGGAACGGAACGGGAACGGAACGGGAACAGAACGCAACGGAACGGGAACGGAACGGGAACGGAACGCAACGGAACGGGAACGGAATGGGAACGGAACGGGAACGGAACGGGAACGGAACGGGAACGGAACGGGAACGGAACGGGTACGGAACGGGAACGCAACGGGAACGGAACGGGAATATAACGGGACGGGAACGAGAACGAGAACAGGATGGAAACGGGACGGGACGGGAATACGGGACGGTTACGGGACGTTTACGGGACGGGAACGGAACGGGAACGGGAACGGGAACTGGAAGCCTTGTGCGAGGCCCGCCACACGCGGCAAATGTCTTGCCTCGCGAGGCAGCGCGCTTGATGGGGACTCGCCTAATCGCGTAAAAATGGCTGGCCAGATCCTGGTTGAAGGTTCCTTAAAAGGATTTCGTCTAATATCCACGCGGACGAAGTCGCGGGCAGAAGCTAGTGATTGTATAAAATAATATAATGTTACAGGCAAATGGGATTGCTTTGTGAGTGGAGGATTGGCCGTTGGATACGGTATTCTTGAGACCACCATAAAGGAAGCTGCTGAAGAAGCTTCCGTGGAAGGGGATCTTGTTACGAAATTGGTACCTGCTGGTTGTGTCAGGTTTGTAAATTATTACACTTTAAATGGAGTCTACTTTTGATTTGATTTTGTACACTGTTTTTATTCAATTACAATATTGACCGAGATTAAAATAACATCCACAGGCCCTACCAGCTAACTTTCCGAACTTCGGTAAATCTGCCGGGCTTCAACTTGAAACAGATAGCGAAGTATGGAATTTCGTATTGTACTATTTGCCGAAGTTATTTGGAAGATATCGATCGATGCTCGTGTGGCATCGTGAATGGGGGTTCGCCGTTTTGGCCTGATTGTGACATTCAATTTATCTGTATTAGTTTGAAGCCCGGCAAACCGAACTTCAGAGCGTTCGTTAGCCGGTATGACCCCCAGATGTGTAATAGTAGAATTGGCAGATTTTATAGATTCTCGCAATATTAAACATGCTCTTTTTGTTTTAGTTTTTATTTTGAAAGTGAAAGAGGTCTATTTCCTAATACGGAATATGTGTATGACCTGGAATTGCCATTGGATTTTGTTCCACAAAATGCTGATGGAGAAGTTGAAAGTTTCGAACTGTTAACTGCTGAGGAATGCATACAAAGATCTCTCACTCCACAGTTCAAGACTACCAGTGCTCCTGTGCTTATAGACTTTCTGATAAGGAAAGGATACATCAACCCCGAAAATGGTATGTATATTTGGATAATTCAGTTGCATGACTTTAATCACGTGGAGGGGCGACTAGCTTATAGCAATGTCACAGCCAATGGTGCAGACTCTCCCAAAATACAGTTTTTTGATTAACAATATGTTGTCTCTTTTCACATGATGTGTTATTTTTGAATGCCATGAACAAAACACTACATAATTTTCCAATCTTATGTTACTTATCTACTTTTTTAGTTGTGACAATTTACTTATATTAGCAATTTTATAGTTTCAGATTTTTTATGTTCTTATTAATGTATTTTTTCAGAACCAAATTATCGATATTTGGTGGAGCTACTACACGTTCCATTGCAGTCAATTTATAATTGGCCCTACACTATGGTCACTGGCGTCACTGCAGTTAATGGAGATGGACAAGTTATAAACAATATTAATTAAAATAGCCTAATACATGAATTGAATAAATTATTTTTGAATTCTCAATATGCTATGGGTATAATTTTACTGTATTGTGAATGAAGAAAAATCCAGGTAATTTATAGTAGGTACTTATACAGGATGGATTTTTGAGACGGGATATTAAGGGCAGGTACCTTAACCGTTATAGTTACAGGAAAACGTTCCTGGGAGACCTTCCATAACTTTTTGGGATATTCTGAACTACATTCACAGATTTTGGAAAAAGTTACCGTTAGCAATAAAATATTTTTTTTACCAAAAAAAAAAAAATTATGCCATTCGATCCTATTTCATGTGGGGATCAAAAGACTATGGGACCATTTATGCGACAGAAATCGCCAAAAACTTTTCCCATACATTTTGTACGGAAAAAAGAAAAATCTTCTCGAAATATTTTTTATTGCCAAATGATCCTATTTGTTACTGTGAACAAAATACTCTTTAAGGCCGACTGAAATTTGAATACAGAAACTAACACAACATCGTCTTCACAGGCACAATCTTTTACACAACATTAGATCAAAAAAGTAGTTTCTGTACTCAAATTTCAGTTGGCCTTAAAGAGTATTTTGATCACAATAAGAAATAAGATAGTTTGGCACTAAAAAATATTTCGAGTAAATTTTTAGTTTATCCGTTCAAAATATATGGGAAAAGTTTTTGGCGATTTCTGTCGTTTCTAGTACTCATATCTTAAATGGTCCCATAGAGTCTTTTGATACCCACATGAAATAGGATCGATTGGCATAAAAAAATGTTTTTTGGTATTTTAGCATTTTTTTTGCTAACGGCAACTTTTTTCCAAAATCTGTGAATGCAGTTCAGAATATCTCAAAAAGTTATGGAAGGTCTCGCGGGAACGTTTTCCTGTAACTATAACGGTTAAGGTACCTGCCCTTAATGTACCGTCTCAAAAATCCACCCTGTATAAGGTGGTACAAAATGATCTGATGATACTTGAACAGGTGAGTGTTGCTTAAGTGAACAACTTTCTCCAAGGAACATAGGTAGAAAATCTAAAACTAAAAAAAATAAAAAAAATCATACTCGCATATAAAATGTATTGGTCAGCTCAAGTCAGCTGAACGACTTACTATGGAAAGGCAAAAAATAAAACTCTTTTTTCAACCTATATTCCTTGGAGAAAGTCAGAGTCAGAGTTTAAGTATCATCAGATCATTTGGTACCACCTTATATTGATTTTTGGCAAACCTTAAACAATTCAGTGATTATGGCCTAATTTTTTATTGAAATTGCCTTATTTTATTAGCTCAATTATTTAAACGAGAATTGATAGCTTATAGAGGTGTCCAAAAACTTAAATTATTCGAGAATAATCTTATTTTTTAAAATGTTACTTAAACATAAGCCTAAAACATAAAATTCCAGGTCGAAAATATAGGTTGTTTGAATAAATATTTATGGTGCACCTTGTTTCCCTCCGTGCCTGCCCTGTTTCCTCGTGGTCATTACTATTTTGTCATATTATTTTCGATGAAATTCTTCGCCCTGGATAATTTATCAAAAAACTATGTACGAGTACCTAACAGATTCGAATTTAGCCGTCCGTTTTATTTAGCCGTCAGCACAGCGAATTTCGCCCTGTCTTGCGCCTTAGTGAAAAAGTTGTCCAATGCTGCCAATCTTCGTCTACTCGTCCCGGATGTACCGAAACCAAGACTTTCTTCTTCTGCCAATGCGCTTTTTTGTGAGCTGAAGCAGCTGGTACCTCTCGTGTGTCATCACGTTCGTTACCGTGATACCTTTATTTGTTTGATGGTTCGCAAGAATTCGCGGGTCTAAACAACGTGTTTTAGAACTCTCATCTGCGATCTTCTGTGTCCAGATAATGCGGAGCATCCTACGGCAGCTCCACATCTCAAAAGCTTTGAGATGCTTCTAGGTGTCAAATTTTAGGATCCAAGCCTCGCTACTATGCAATACCACTGGCTATTGCTACGCAGCCCATAATAATGGAGTATCTTGCGGCCTACATAGAACACATAAAACTTGCTCCATTTTCTTGAAGGTTACACAGGTAATTTCAATTCAGGCACGGATTTCTTGATCACTGTCTTGTTCTTCATTTACCCAAGCACCGAGTTACTTATTTTGCTCTCTCGCTCAGACCTGCCTCTCTAATCCTAGGATTTAGGTCTGTGTTGCTTTAAGCGACCAAGAACTTGGTTTTGACACGTTTATGTTCAATCCCGCCCTCAAACTACACTCATGCACTCGTGTTCAGTATGAGTTGTAAGTCTTGCTGTATGTTGAGGAAATAAGTACAGTGTCAACGGCATACTTATCTCAAGTTGTTGGTAGTTTTGCCATCGATCTGGAGGAGCTGTGGACAGGATTTCCAAAGGTTCGTGGTTCGAGTTCTACCTGAGTGGCTGGAGAGGAGTTGCTTTTTTTCTAGTAATATTATTTATCATAAAAACGGAACGCTTAGATTTTATGAAATGTCTGTGGAGCTCTATCCGAGCTCGAACCGAAGCCGTAAACCCGCGCGTGACCGTAAAGCCGCGCAGATGCCTACAGGGTGGCCGATGGATATGTTATGTATGTTAGACAAGAGTATAGCTGTCCACGACGAAACAGGATTAGGTATCGCCTACATATCCTCTATTTATTTATTGTAATATACCTAATTTATGATTGGCACTAGAAGAATTATTCATTGACCAAATTCTGATAAATGTGGTATTGTTCAGATATTATTATTACTATACATTAAATGTCAAGATAGTTTAGCTAGGTATGGTTAATTTCTGTGATACTTTACCAGTTTGGTATAAGACATTGTGTTTTACTTGGAATTGGATTTTTCGGTTCGCTCTTAAATGTATTATAATTTTATATTCAACACACATTTTAGATGGTGGATTTTACAAGTGTTGTACCAAATTGTGTGATAATTATAGTGATGCGTGTTACATTCATATTAGGATGGTACCTATTGGTTGATGGTTTTTGAGAATGTAGCCTTCTAGTCATTGGATGACGATACTATAACTTTTTGCATTACCTATCCTTGCTTATTTAACACCAAACAAATAGCCAGCATATCGTAAGTAAAACGTAAAAAGTTATCTTCTACTCATTTCTTACCAATAAAATTTGTGTTTTATGGAGTGCCAAAATGCTGTTACAGAAGTAATAGCTTCCCTTTAGTTTATTTAAGTTGTAGAAACAATTTTTGTAATTCATGTAATGTCGTCCATTCATTCACCAATCCTATAGGTAATATGCAAACAGCTTAGGCTTATTTTGTAATATGATAATACTGTCAGCGACAAATTAGAGCCAAGCTAATCCTATAATCCAATTAATTTGTAACACCCAAAGTGATAAAACAATATTGTAAGAATCGACTCGCGATCAGAATGGGATAACACCTTGTAAGGAGTAAGTTTGATTTTCAAGCAAGCAAGCATTAGCAAAAAAAGTTTTATTAATATTTGTCAGTTATAGTCCGTTTATCCTTACTTATTTGGTTAACAAATTGCACTCAACTGTTTACTAAAATAATAATTTATGAAAAATACGACAAATAATGGTTTTGCGCATACACCGACCGAAATAATTAATTATTGCTATGTCCAAAGACACGATGACGTCTTCTTTTATTCTTTTAGAATTCAAAAATAGGGCCCCTGGTCTTTCCCATCTTTATGTATGGAATAGAAACATGGACCATACTAGCCAGAAAGAGACAGAATCGATGCATTCCAGATGTGGTGTTGGTTGGAGGCGAATGCTTGGGATACCCTGGACGGCCAAAGGCACAAATATATCTATCCTAACACAATTAAATGTCAAGAATCGGCTGTCCACTATCGCGTACTCTCATACTTTGGCCACATAATGCGAAGAGGTGAAAGTCTCGAAAAGCTGGTCGTGGTTGGTGGAATAGAAGGCAAGAGAGTCCGAGGTCGTTCCAAGTAAGAGTAGCAACCTCCTCAAGCAAATTCCATCAAGCAGTGAGAGCAACTATGGACTGGGACCGGTGGAGGCAAATCGTAAAAGCAGCCGGTGATCACGATTATTAGTTATGAGGCAACGATTAAGAGAGAGTTATTCATTATATTAATGTCAATATCATATATTTTTAAATAACGATACGTCGTAAGAACGGTCAAAAACTTTTTATAACGCTATGTAAATATAAACGGATAGTCAGTTACTTCGGAGGTCAAATCCCATTCATCGCGTCAGACTTCTAATTTTTGGCAATCGCACTTATTAATAAAATTGACTTTCGAGTCTGTAATGAAGTTGTAATTTATCAGCATTGGTTGTTCCGATATGTATATAATATGTATTTCGCTAATATTTGACGCTGACTGTACTAACAAACGCCGATTTCAGCTAGTAAGGGTAAAATTTTATTGTACCTACCTACCCTGTTAATTATAGTATGTGTACTTATTTATGTATGATCCTTGACTTTAAAAGTATTATTACTCTACGATTATTTGTAAAGTCACGTACATGTTTTTGTTTATACTTTATCGGTACGGAAGGCCTGTGTGCGGTGCATTTAAATTTGATACTAGCAAATAAGCTTTCTATTTGCGCAATAACATTCTATTATAATCGCTTATTAGCACCAATCTATTATTCCGCCAAAGTGATACTGTCAATATGCTTGGTATAATTAAGCTTATATTGGTGTGCGTGCAGTGTGCAGAGGTTTACAAAGGTAGGTAGTTGAAATAATAAATGAAGTAAAAACTTTTCTTTTTGGGTCTCTTGTACATGTATGTACATATTCGAGCAAAAAAACTGAAATCCTGATTTAGTGTCAGTTAAAAAAGGGAAAAATTTGGGCGGAATTTAACATGATTCGCCGGAGTAGAGATGCACGTTTGGCATTTTCTTATCGATTTAATATTTTTGAATATTTCCACATTATCATATTTCTAAACTTTATGAAATAGCACTAACGAATCTATAGAATTTTTTCTACAAAGTATGATACAATTTCATAGTCTGTAGTGAAGTTATATACGAATCGTGTTGCAAATATTAGTCAAATACCTACATAAAATATAATGACAAACCAGTTACTTTTACTTAAGGCAATGCTAGTTAAGGTTTTATACGAGATTTAAAATAGAGGTAGTTGTGTATGTGTAGACAATTATTGTATAGAAATTGATGAATTGTGTAACGCTAGCGATGTATTATTATTTTCGTTTACCAAGCGCAAAGCAAAGGAAACCATTCTAGGGTGGGGTATTATTTGTTCAATAATATAAGCTGGAGAATAATATTTATGCAACTGTTCTATAATTAGGGATATTTTGGCATCGTGTGATAATATAGTATCACATGAGTGTTTTAATACCTAATTATTTACAGTTGCATAGGCACAAGACTTTATCTACACCCATGATTATGAATTCTCTATAAAAAGTTCTGAAACGGTTAGCTTGTTGCCAACATTAAGGCTCGTATTATAGAATCAAACTCAATCTCAAATCTCTGCTTAAAAAGGGGTGGTGCTAGTCATCGCATATAGCGCCATCTCTTTCTAACTGTACTCGAGCAGAGATTTGAGTTTGATTCTATAATACGAACCAATACAACCAGTGTCATACTCATTTTCGAGTTGCATTAAGGAAGTCATTACAATATTATAACACTACTCGTTTGGATGATATTATGGTTATTATGACACTGGTTTTTATAATGTTGGCAATAAGTTTACAGTTTCACAAACTTTTATAGACGATTTAAAGCAAATACTATGAAATAATAAGTAGTAATTATTATTACAGTGTTCAACAGACAGACCGTATGTACAGTCAACGTCAGATATTTGGAGCCCCAGCCAGTACGTGAAAATAGAAGCGTTGTGATGAAAAATATCGAAATATCCGAAACAAATATTATATTGTTCATGATGATAACGATAGTCGTCGGCGCACACCAACGTGCTGTGCCGAGCCTCTGAGAACACGAATAAATTAATAAATAAAATTATTATTGGCAAAACGCGATGCTCAAAATTCGCGATAGTGTTTCATTTAGCACTGTATGCTGATAGCCGAATGTTAAATTTTTTCAGTGTTCTCAGAAAATGCTCTACTCTTGGTGTGCGCTGGTTAATCCTTAGACAACATTCTAACCAAGGTGTTGTCAAATAAATGTGCTTGTAACGATGTTACAAATAACTGGATGTTTTCAAATATTGATTGCTGACTGTACACGAGTTTTGATATTTTGCGCTTGGTTAATGTAACATTGTTGATAACATGATAAGGGCGAAAGATTTTGTACCAGTTGGTAATATTTAAAATGTACTCGTTTACACATATTTGTGAAAGTAGTTATGAAACTAGTGTTTTCCTAAAAATTAAAAATTCTAAGTGAAAGAAGTAGTTTTCATTCCTTCAGGACAGGAAATAGGGACGAAATAAAAGATATTACATACACTTGATGATCTTTATTCTAATCGCCTATTGACAAACTCATGTCCCACTTTTTACAATTATTATTATTATGTAACAAATTGTTATGTAGGGTAATAAATTATCAACTATTCAGTAACAAAATATTGCCGCCAGTTTTATATCTGATATGATACAATATATTTCGTAGAACAAGGACGTGTCTTACAAATATAAGTAGATAGATAAATTATACTAATAAGTATTTTTGAAACTTTAAATCGACATGATTTCATCATGTTCACTCAGTTTTCATATTTTCACAGCTTTGGCAACTCATACTTTGATGTTAAGGCTGAATTTAAGGTGATTGTACACATAATTATTATTGAAGAGTACAACAAAATTAGTAAAGAAAAGCTTATTATAAACAAACCGCACCAAAACTAGCAATACAAAGCTGATTTGGTGAAACATTTTGAAATTAATAATACAAAGCAGAAAAATCTGGAAGTACCTAATGATTAGTAACTTTCAAGTATCTTAAAAAACGACAAAATAAACGTAAAGTACAACATTTTAATTGCGATCCTTTATAGGATCTACTGGTGTCTCGTTCTTAAAATTAAAAAGCGAAAATAACGGTCAAAGTCTTTCGATGACGTCCGACATACAGAAACAGCATGACTTTGTGTGATCAGATCACATAATATAGAGATGGGCTAAAGGCCCGGTTTGAACACGACAACTGGGTTTAAACCCAGCTAAATAAAATCTTTGAATAAGATGGTTTGTCCTTTGAATATTCTTCTGTATCGATTTATTAAGAAATCGTTTTCATAGCAACGTCACATTTGATCAATAGAAGTAAAACAGAAAATTAAAAGTTTCTATAACATACAATAATGGGTTATTACTCTTTTAATTTTTCAATGCTCGCGCCGGCCGCTTGCGGCTGGACAACAATAGAATTTTATTGTGTCTCATTTTTCGGGCGTTGAAGTGTTAAACCGGATCTTTCGCCCATCTCTAATCACATAGTGACGCAGGCGCTCAGCGGATGCTAGTAATCGTCCCCGCGAGAGATGACTTCCTTGCAAGTGGGCCTGAGCAGGATGGTGTGCTCGAACTGCGCGGTGTAGCAGCCCTTGACGTCGCACAGCGGCGGGTAGGGGTCGACGACCCCCTTGTCGCACAGGTCCTTCAGCGCCATGGCGTAGCGGGAGGCGCCCGCGCGCTCCAGCCACCGCTTGCAGAATGCGAGCGTGCTGAAGTTCTTGTTGATCAAGTTCAACAACTGCTTTGAGGATTGCAGTCTGAAAACAAGATACATATTCAGCCAAGCACATTAGGGAACATACCCATACTACGTGACTCGATAAGGCGGAGAGGGGGGCTTTAAAATACCACGCTTGGTCACAGGGGCGGGGGAGGAGGCCTAGGTTATGTCACGTAGTCAATACCCTCTATGGAAATCTGTTTTTTTGGAGTTTTTTTTCTTTTTGATACATTTTTTATCACTTGTAATTGTATGTAAGATTATGGCACCCACTCTTGGTATTACGTGGCAAGCGCCGTACTAATAAAAAGACAAATATGAGCAAAATAAAAAAAAAATGGGTCACTTTATATGGGTACGTTTCCTTAAGGTGGGTAGCTACTTAGGTTCGCGAACATCAGCGCTCCGCGAACCTAGAACAGTGCGCCATAGCAAACATTTTATTTTTACTTTGGTTATGGTTTGTACGTGTGCGAGTGTTCACTTACGTACACACTATGGCGCACTGTTGCAGCACGGATAAACATTTTTTGGTGCAGGTTCGTGGAGCGCGGTGGTTCGCGAACCTATGTGGGTACCCATCCTTAGTGTACCTCTGATGCCCGGTTTTTGTGGTAATTATCGGTGGTTAATCGGAGAGGTCCTCATTATCTGGATAAAAGTTAATTTAATTACTTTACACCAGATAATGTGGACCCCTCCAATAAAATACCTAAGAAACCGGGTGTAGAAGGTTACAACTACAAGTACAGAAATACCTCACAATATACAAATAACTTTTTGTTTGAATGAAAAATGAAAGTAGGTAATCAATTTAATATTATTCTAACTCTTTTAAATCTATAACTCTGAATAAGTTGACAAAAGAAGTACTCAACAGAAGTGTTGGACAAAATTAAAAGTACCTTCTATCTCTGTCTAAACGCGAAGCGATCCATAATTTTTCCCTACCCTTTTGTACGAAAGAAACACTACGCATGCACTCAGGTTATTCACGATTGTGGGAAATCTACTCGAAAGCATTCAATTCTAATCTGTATCCTCCGATAAATTCGAAAACTGCCATTCAGAAATACATTCGACCGGCATTCGATTCACTTTGCGATGGGAAAGCGCAATGCATTTACAAAGTTTGGTAGCATAGGGTGTAGAAAATAAGATCGAAGACTTTCTGATTCGATTTGGAAAGTTGGTTTCCAACAATCATGAATAACCCCCCCAGGGAGCAACTTCAGAGAGAGGTCAGGTAATTGCTACACATGCGTTGAGGAGTAAGAATTGTTAGTACGTGCCGGACTACAGCTGGGCCACAAAAAAAAAGTTTAAAATCTGACTTTTTGACTATGCCATGATAAAGACGATAGTTTGTCGGAATTTGTCACCAAAAACCAGAATTTGTCGGGTTTGCGTTTAAGAGATACGTGTGGCGCAGCTGTAGACGTCTCTACAGCTGAGCCACACAGATCTCGAAAACGGAAGGTCGTAGCGAATATCTGATTACTCGTGTGTGCAGCCGTTAATTTGTCGGAATTTGTCACCAAAAACCAGAATTTGTCGGGTTTGCGTTTAGGAGATCTTCACATATCTCCAAAATAGACAAACTATCGTCTTTATCATGGCATAGTCAAGAAGTCAGATTTTCAACTTATCCTAAACGCAAGACCGACAAACTCTGGTTTTTGTGCGACAAATTCCGACAAATTAACGGCTGCACACACGAGTAATCAGATTTTCGCTACGACCTTCCGTTTTCGAGATCTGTGTGGCTCAGCTGTAGAGACGTCTCTACAGCTCCGCCACACGTATCTCCTAAACGCAAGCCCGACAAATTCTGGTTTTTGGCGACAAATTCCGACAAACTATCGTCTTCATCATGGCATAGTCAAAAAGTCAGATTTTCAACTTTTTTTTGTGGCCAAGCTGTAGTCCGGCACGTATTGTTAGTTCCTTCTTACCTCAGTGGCACAAACTGCTGGTCGAAGTTCTTCATGTAATGTGAGCAGTCCATATCGTCATGCACTTGCCCGCGACCAGTAGAGCCGAATGTCTCGATGGCGTAGAACTCATTCTCTTCCATGCGAGTGGTCTCACCACCCTTTACGATAGGCACAGTCTTGCCAGCGTGGATCCCTGATGAATGATGGTAAAAATATAAGTTACTTATCATCCCCATGGGAGCCTAGCGTCCGGAGGGTACAAAAATCTGACACCCCTTGCCAAGGGCGCTGGTGGTAACACGTCAAGACTTTGTGTTTTAGAGTAGTCAGTAGAAACGGCTTAGCACGCAACTTTGCCAATACATGGCATGTGTTGAGCGATGTAGGAATTTGCTAGTAGCCAGCTCCCCTAGCATGACCGACAAAACACGATATACAGGGTGACATGGAAATTCGACCTATTCCTTGAAAGGGGTTATACTAGAGGTCATTAGCAACAAATTAAGTCCAGTGAACCAGGGGTCAAAACTTGATGGTTACCGAGCTGCAGCAGTTCTTCGATATTTAAGAAATTTTCCGACTTGTTACCAAAAACCATTAATTATGAATAAACTACTTCACTCTAAACATTGAATTGATACTTTTCTGAAAGCTGAAAAATAAGTGATCAATTTAAAAAAAAAACGTTGGCCCAAAACATACATAATCACAGAAATAAAAGGTCCTAAGTAGCAATAACTTTTATTTTCTGTATTTTTCCCGAACATCGTCGTAAGTTATTGAAAAAAAAGTGTATGAAAGTTCGCGTACAAATTAGTAGAATAACTAACTAGTTTCATTAGCTTTCCAAAAAGGTACAAATGTCATTAACTTTCCCAGCTGTTTTAAAAAAAATCGGCAAAAGAGCGCCGTAGGTCAAAGTTTTTATTTTGAATTGTTAATTGAATTCAGCTCGAAAGTCAACAGTGTTACTCTAACTACATTGTGAATAAAAAATAAATGTAAGTTGATAAAGTTTAGTAAAAAAAACAGTTAACAAAAATTACAAATCCCGTTCAAACTGCCTACCATTGTTGCGTATGCAAGCACGAAGCCTACGACGTCGTACTTCACTCATTGTTACTCGCGTTGAAAATGAGGTTTTATTTTTTCGGCAACTGCCAAAATTCTCTCCCGCAACTCTTCAATGGATGTCGCTGGTCGAATCGCAGGGGGTACACTTAGTCCTTCATGTGACCCCAAAGTTACATCTGGGCACCCATCGTGCTGGTACACCATATCTCTTCTTGTAGCTAGTGGCACATCTCCTAAAAGCGAGTGAACACGTTTTCGGAAGCTGTGGTGGAAGAAGAAATGGTACAACGTACGAAAACTTTTTATGAAAAATCTCTGGTACCACTATTTGCACTTTTGGGCCCCTAAAGGCCAAAACCCAAGAAAAATTTAAGAAA
Organism: Agriphila tristella; assembly: GCA_928269145.1. Taxonomy (NCBI): domain Eukaryota; kingdom Metazoa; phylum Arthropoda; class Insecta; order Lepidoptera; family Crambidae; genus Agriphila; species Agriphila tristella. Next base: position 17,539,702 of record OV743436.1, on the reverse strand, counting down.
GGGCCCACCACAGAAGATTTACATTAAATGTTTGGATGGGGACTGTCCATGATAAGTTGATCGGGCCTTTCTTCTTGCCCAAAATGGTACATCGTACGATTTTTTTTAAGAGAGCTAGTGAACTGAACACGCTTTTGGAAGATGTGCTACAAGAACAGATATGGTGTACGATGGGAGCCCAGATGTATCTTTATAGTCAGGAGGCAAATATTTAATAAGTCGTCTCCTTCACGATTTTCGTCGGACTCTCTTCTATATACCTAAAACTGGTATGTATATGTTCCTTGTGCTCTACAAAACACGAAACTGACGGTTTTAAGAGGAGAAAGTGGGGACACGCATAGCTATGACGTCACAAAGATGGCGCCGACCGTAACAAGTTTTTCTTCATTTCTCGAGTTTTATTGCATCAATTTCGTTGTTTGATATGTCATTTGAAAGGTTATATAATTGTCTATGATTGCTCTTTTGAAACCTACTAATTTAGTTTTGTCGTTTTTGAAATATTAACAAAAATATGATTTTTTTTCATAAACTTTTTATTATTTACATGTTTAAACTAAATATAGAAAAAGATTTGTGTACCTAAGTTTGTAATTTAATAATAAAAAATAAAGTGTTTTCATATCTTCTCAAAAATATAAACATCATTGTAGTGCAATAATAAACAAACAAGTTGTGACCAATTCTGTAAGGAGAGTACTCATATTTTTTTTTTCATTTTCTTTTTATTTAATGAAATTTTTCTTCATTTCTCGAGTTATACTTCATCAATTTCAATGTTTGGTATGTCATTTGAAAGGTTATATAATTGTCTATGATTGCTTTATTGACAGCTACTAATTTAAGTTTGTCGTTTTTGAAATATTAACAAAAATATTTTTTTTTATACAGTTTTTCTTATTTTCCGGTATAACTATAAATATAGAGAATCATAAATGTGCCTAAGTTTGTTAGTTCATAACAAAAAATAAAGTCCGTTTTATTACTTTCTCAGAAATATAAACATGATTGAAGTGCAATAATAAACAAACAAGTTGTGACCGATTCTGTAAAGAAAGTACTCATCTGATTTTTTAAAGTTCTTCTTTATTTCATCAAGTTATTCTTCATTTCTAGAGTTCTACTGCATCAATTTTGTTGTTTGATATGCCATTTGAAAGTGTATGTAATTGCCTATGATTGTTCTTTTGAAAACTGCTAATTAGGTTTTGTTGTTTTTAAAATATTAACAGGTAACAAAAATATGATTCTTTTTCATACACTTTTTCTTATTTACCGGTATAACTAAATAAAGAGAAACATAAGTGTACGTAATTTTGTATGTTTAAAAAAAAATAAAGTCTGTTTTATTGCCTTCTTAGAAAAATAAACATGGTTGTAGTGCAATAATAAACAAACAAGTTGTGACCAATTCTGTAATGTAAAGAAAGTACTCATCTGATTTTACCGCCGTTTTCACTATTGATTTTGAAATGATAAGTATTTAAGAGCTGTGAAAAAGAAGCTGTGCTTTTTACAAATTACAGTATAGATATAATATACGTTTACTTTTATATGTATTATAATATCACACATCAAGCAATTTAGATGTACTTGCTAAGCTATTATAAAAAACAATGTACAAAACTAAAGTATTATTTATTGCAATTACCTATAATAACAGTGCAAATAAAAACTATTCCCAATGTGTAGTGAAAATCACTTATTAAGTAGGGAAATGATGAATGAGATAATGTGTTTGGTGAACAGAGCATAGCAAGCAACATAATATAAGGGGATGTATTTAATAGCACTTTAAATTTGATGAAAACAGCTATAAAATTGTATATCAGCACTTTAAAATAATAATGGACCTATAATTTAATATAATCACTACAAAAATAATGGTTTGCACTTTAAAATAATAAAAGATATATAATTTAATATAATATTATCACTTCAAAAATAATGCTTGCACTTTAACTGTGTCGCAACCATTGGTCCCAACGCCGAAACCATTTAGTTTCTGTCCAACCATGTCAGACTGACCACCATCTGACCACTGTTAAAATGAGATGGAAAGATGAAAACAACTTGTGGCATGATGCATAATTATACGCCATCAGGTCGGTTCTAGCGTTGTTGGTCACAAGGCTCCTCTCTCGCTGCGCCCGCTCGTCGTCGCACCTAGACATCTGTTTACCAGTGCTAAAGTTATAAAATTAATTTGTAAAGTGCAAAGTATTAATTTTAAAGCTAATCTATTAAATTGTATAGTGCAAAGGATTAATTTTAAAGCTTAGCATATTTATAGTGGAAACCATTATTTTTATAGTTCATTCAATAAATTTTGAAGCTAAACATTTTAAAGTGTGTTACATTATTTTTAAAGTGCATTTATATATTCCCCTAATATAAGTACTACTCATCAACATCAAGAAAGTTATGCTGATTAAAACATAATTAATTATTTTCCAATCCTATCATTCGTTTTTGCTTTGAGCGTGCACAGTCGCATTTCGTCGTCCGGCAGTCTGTCTTACACTGGCACGATATGAGCTCGATATCTTGCAGACATATTGGATGGAGGTTTTAAGCTTGTGATGGAAATTAGGGAATTGTTATATAACCTCCAGCCACAGTTTTCTGGTAAGAGTAGTAGGGTTTGGATCGAGATATTCGCAGTTTTCCAAATAAGTCTGGTAATTAGCTCTGTGTAGATGGTGCTTCTGACTTCTCTAGAAGGTGGTAATTAAATTACCACCGGTTTTCTCAAATGTTAAAAACCTAGACAAACTAAAATTACCAAGATATCAAGCTCATATCGTACCAGTGTAAGACAGACTGCCTGACAATGAAATGCGACTGTGCACGCTCAAAGCAAAAACGTATACTGAAAGGAGTAGGTAGGTATGCCATATTAGAAAAGAAATATTTTAATCAGCATAACATTATGGATGTTGATGAGTAGTATATGTTGCTTGCTATGCTCTGTTCACTAAACTCGATAATTCAATTATGTCAACATTATCTCATTCATTATTTCATTGTTATTTTCTATTTTGTTCAATGTGATTTACGTAAAAATAAGTAATTTTCATTACACCTTGGGAATAGTTTTTATTTGCACTATTATTAAGATTACAATAATACTTTGTTTTGTACATTGATTCTATAATAGCTTAGCTTATATTACTTCTAATTTACTGGATGTGTGATATTATAATATGAATATCCTACTTAATCTTATAAATGTGAAAGTTTGTGGGTTTGGATGTTTAGATGTTTGTTCCTCAATCACGCAAAAACTACTGAACGGATTTGGTTGAAATTTGCCACACAGATATAAGATAGCCTAGATTAAAACATAGAATACTTTTTATCCCGATATTCCCACGGGAACGGGAACCATGCGGGTGAGACCGCGGGCGGCCGCTAGTATGAAATTATATTACATCTGATATTATAATAAAAAAGTAAACACATATTAGATTTATACTTTAATTTGTAAAAAGCACAGCTTTTTCTCTTAAATACTTATCATTTTCAAATCAATAGTGAAAACAGCGGTAAAAATCAGATTCGTACTTTCTTTACAGAATTGGTCACAACTTGTTTGTTTATTATTGCACTACAATCACCTTTATATTTCTGGAAAGGTAATAAAATGGATATTATTTTTGTTATACACAAACATACAAACTAACACACACTTATGTTTTTCTTTATTTAGTTATACCGGTAAATAAGAAAGAGTGTATGAAAAAAAACATATTTTTGTTAATATTTTAAAAACAACAATACTAAATTAGTAGGATTCAATAGAATAATCATAGAACATTATATAACCTTTCAAATGACATATCAAACATTGAAATTGATGCAGTAGAACTCGATAAATGTTAAAAAAAACTTGATGAAATAAAGAAGAAATTGAAAAAACTAGATTAGTACTTTCCTTACAGAATTGGTAACAACTTGTTTGTTTATTATTGCACTACAATGATGTTTATATTTTTCTGAGAATATATTAAAACAGACTTTATTTTTATTATAAACTTACAAACTAAGGTACACAAATGATTTTTTTAATTTAGCTTATACCTGTAACTAAGAAAAAAAATATGAAAAAAAAAATCATACTTTTGTTAATATTTCAACAACGACACGACTTAGTTAGTAGGTTTCAAGAGAAATCATAGACAGTTATATATGCTTTCAAATGACATATCAAACAACGAAATTGATGCAATAGAACTGGAGAAATGAAGAAAAACTTGTTACGGTCGGCCGCCATCTTTGTGACGTCACAGCTTTGCGTGTCCCCACTTCCTCCTCTTAAAACCGTCAGTTTCGTGTTTCGTAGAGCACAAGGAACACATACATACCAGTTTTAGGTATATAGAAGAGAGTCCGACGAAAAATCTCAAAATGCTTCGTCGCCACCTAACTATTAGGGTCACATGAAGGACTAAGTGTACCCCCTGCGATTCGACCAGCGACATCCATTGAAGAGTTGCGGGAGAGAATTTTGGCAGTTGCCGAACAAATAAAAACCTCACTTTCAACGCGAGTAACAGTGAGTGAAGTACGACGTCGTAGGCTTCGTGCTTGCATACGCAACAATGGTAGGCAGTTTGAACGGGATTTGTAATTTTTGTTAACTGTTTTTTTTTACTAAACTTTATCAACTTACATTTATTTTTTATTCACAGTGTAGTTAGAGTAACACTGTTGACTTTCGAGCTGAATTCAATTAACAATTCAAAATAAAAACTTTGACCTACGGCGCTCTTTTGCCGATTTTTTTTAAAACAGCTGGGAAAGTTAATGACATTTGTACCTTTTTGGAAAGCTAATGAAACTAGTTAGTTATTCTACTAATTTGTACGCGAACTTTTATACACTTTTTTTTCAATAACTTACGACGATGTTCGGGAAAAAATACAGAAAATAAAAGTTATTGCTATTTAGGACCTTTTATTTCTGTGATTATGTATGTTTTGGGCCAACGTTTTTTTTTAAATTGATCACTTATTTTTCAGCTTTCAGAAAAGTATCAATTCAATGTTTAGAGTGAAGTAGTTTATTCATAATTAATGGTTTTTGGTAACAAGTCGGAAAATTTCTTAAATATCGAAGAACTGCTGCAGCTCGGTAACCATCAAGTTTTGACCACTGGTTCACTGGACTTAATTTGTTGGTAATGATCTCTAGTATAACCCCTTTCAAGGAATAGGTCGAATTTCCATGTCACCCTGTATACTATATCGCGTGATATAGCGTTTTATCGACACTCAACTGTCAAAATCCATTCTTTTGACAGTTAAACGTGATAACTCGCTATGTCATATCGTGTTTCGGTGGTCATGCTAGGGGGGCAGGTCAGAAGGTATTAATACTTTTGTATGTGTACATAATACAGGGTAATTTTGCGACCCCTTTACAAAATCAAATAATAGTTCAAGGAAGTAATAAAAAAAAAATAGTGAGATAATCATAAATTATTTCTTTTTAAATACTATAAAGATAATAATGAAACACTTACTGTATGGTCCAATAGAATGACCATTTAGATTCCGAATGGGTTTCACTTGATAAACTTGTCCATCTAATTCAACCTCATGTGACTCCATAACCTGTGAAAGATTTTCTTCAGTATTTCACCGACTTCATAAGAAAGGAAGGATAGAAGAGTCTAACTAAACTAAGGCGAAGAGGCCCTACTCGCTAACTTTTCTTTTCGGACTACGGCGGGTCTGCCGGGCTTCAACTTAAAATAGATAAATCAAAGTAAGGAATTTCGTATTTGCCGAAGTTATTTGAAAGATATCGATGTTCGTGTGACATCATGAATTGGGGTTCGCCATTTTTCGCCTGATTAGGGCTCGATTTAACTATTTTAATTTGAAGCCCGGCAGACTTGTCAAGCTCGGAGCATTGGCCGGTACGACGGCGCGTGATATAGCGTTTTATAGATAGTCAACTGCCAAAAAATCCATTGTCTTTTGACAGTTAAACGTGATAAATCACTATATCATATCATGTTTCGGTGGTCATGCGAGAGGGGCAGAGCTTTATTTTAATAAACAATTTGTCACTGTCATGTGTCAATTTTTTAACCAATGTGTTAACCAATTTGCTGAGGCCGTACCGGCTAACGCTCTGAACCTCGGTAAGTCTGCTGGGCTTCAAGTTAAAACAGATCCAATCTGGCCAAAATGGCTAACGCCAATTCATGATGTCACACGAACATCAATATCTTCCAAATAACTTTGGCAAGTACAATTTATCTGTTTTAGGGCTCTATCACTCCGCACAAATTTCATACGTCAGAAAAGATAAGACATACGCTATAGAAAGAGAGGCAACTATTAAGTGAATGTTTTGGAGCAAATGGAGTGCTGTGTGACCTGAATTGCACTTTATTGTATCAGGAGTAGAGTCGCTATTTAATTAAACGATTCTGTGGAGTGCAACTTCTGTACGCTAGAGGACTATTATCTATTCTATGTCTGTTTTATTTAAGTTGAAGCCCGGCCCGGCAGATCCACCTAAGTTCGAAAAGTTAGCCGGTATAGCCCCAGATGTTATCAAACTACCTCCTGTACAGCAGTGCCAACGTCGCAAAGCCTGACGTCGACCCCGGACGCCTTGATTCCGGCCTCGGTGGCCTCCTGCACGCCCTTCACCAGCGGGTCGTAGCGCGGGTTGAAGTGCAGCGTGAACGCGCAGTCGATGATGCGCCCGTTGATGTGCGTGCCGAAATCTATCTTCACCACGTCGTCGTATTCAAGGACGGTAGTGTCACCTAAAACCATCAAGGCAGTTGGATATGATTCAATTGACATTGATGAAACCTTTAACCAACATGAGATCACAAAAGTTTTATGTGAAACATTTGTTAACTCACAAAGTTACAGTCGAAATCTAACATAGTGCAAAGATTTCTGTGGACAATTTTATCATTCAGGTTCATGATGTCCCTTTCCCATGATGTCCCTCGGTTTCAAAAGGTCCCTTTCCCATAATGTCCCTCAATTTCAGAAGGTCCCTTTCCCGAAATGTTAATTTACCAAATGGCCTCTTTGTACAACAGACAGATTGCAGAGGCTCAATTTTTGAAAAAATAATATTTTTAAGACTTTCTTTATTTAAATAAACAAAGTTTAAATTTTTTTTTAGTTTTTAATTAAAATTATGATTACTGATCAAAATTATGTTTTTAAGTAGGATTTCTGTTATAATGAAAGGTTCTATGTTTTGTTTTATGTATTAAAATTTGATTGACCATATGGTTTTATTTTATTTAATCCATTTTCCAGTAATCAATGCAATCTATCTGTTGTACGAAGAGGCCATTTTGGAAAGGAAAGGGACCTTTTGAAACTGAGGGACATTATGGACCTGAAGGAATTTTGTAAGTTACAATGTTACCCACAAACATAAAATAGGTAATTTTGTGAATGTTAATAATAATAATAAAATAATAATTACCTGTGTTAGGTGTATAATGAGCAGCACAGTGGTTGCGACTGCATCCCGTTGGGAAGGCAAGACCTGCCTTTAGGCCGTCCTCTCCTATCAGACGTCTGGCAGTAGATTCCAGCTCTTCACATATTTGTATCATGGTCATGCCTGGTTTTATCCAGTCACGCATATACTTGCGAGTCTAAAGATGTGTACAATAATTTTATTTAACATTTTTGGTTGGTATAAAAATCATGGGTCTTGCAGGCATAGCATGACAAACCTAGCATAAATGACAAATAAATCCTACATTGAAATGTAGTTTGACAGTATTTATTCATACAAGGTTGTGTCTGTTTATCCTTGTCTTATTTGATAAACAATATTCACTCAACTCTTTAGTGAATAAAAAAATGATTTATAAAATACAACAAATAGTTTTCCACACAGATTACAGAATAAATAGTTAATTTATCAATGAGAATTTCCTTTAGTAGTAAAGCATATTTTAAAATAACAATTTAATGTTATTAGAATAAACTATGTCGGGATTTTCACCATGTACCTGTTTATTTTTGAAACCCCGGGGCAGTTGCATGTGCCATGATCATGGAAGAACTGTTGTGCGGGTAGATGTTATCGGCAGACGATTAATTGGTCTACCCTCTGTCTAGTTATTTTATTACATTCGATACCGATATAGTCTCAAAAATAAACAGGTACATGGTGTAAATCCTGACATAGTTTATTCTAATAATGTAAATAACCACGGAAATTTCAAACATTATATAGGTAACTTTTTAAGTTTAAAAGACTGTTTATTAAATAAGACCAGTAAGGATAAATGGACTCGTAAGTAGCAATGTTATTTTTGATGTTTTGACGATATAAAATTCCTCTCGAGCTCATCACTCTATGCTACAGTGGGTGGTATATTAAATGTCACCTGTCTATGAGCTTCTGCAGCGTGTCTGATTTCCTGATAGATGTCTTGCTGCATCCTGTCCAAAGCCCTTTTCTCTTCGCTAGCGAAACGGTCCTTAGCAGTTCTCTCATCTATGCCTTCTGCTGGCCCATGCTCCATAATCTGACCCTCTGGGAAGTTGTCTGTGAAGGAGGTAATTGTTTTTTGATTTAATATTATTTTTTTATGTACAAAATATTTCTTCACAGGGACTGTAGGTATGCAGTGTAATTGTAGTAGGCAATATTAACAATGTACTAAATACATTTTAATAATTCATCAATGCCCGCATGGCCCGACGGCAATAGAAAAGCTATTGTGTCTCATTTTCCAGGCCTTGAAGTGTTAACGTAATTGATTAAAATAAATCGATCTATATCATAAATGTAATAAAATATTACTATTGAAATAAAACTTAACTATCTATGCATACAATGAAATTATAAAATAAAAGCTTTTTGTCTGAGAAGCTATGAAGCATCTCAGACAAAAAGCTTATTTAGATAAATATAAAAATTTGATATTAATATCAAATTTTAATATTAATAACATTGAACAATACGTTGATGACCCTGAGAGCAATTTGTCTACATTGAAATGTCAAAAATGATATCCCAACGTAGACAAACCCTTTGTTTACCTGTCAAGAATGACATTTTAGGGTTAGACAAAATCTAATCTAAGCTACACCTGCATGTCTATTTGCTAGTCACACTACTATAATGAACAAAAGATAATGTAAATATGATGTACTTACTGTCAGGATATAACTCGGCAATAGGTATAGTTGGCGGGTTAGTTTGTTCTTTGCCGGCACCCTTGCCTTTGCTTTTGTTTTTCTTCTTTTTTTTCTTAGAGGCATCACCGTCTGCCGCATCTTCAATTGTTGCAGCGCTGACTTTATCTGATACATTAGTCACTACAGCTTCTTCATCACCAACTGTTTCTGTATCAGCTGAAAGATAATTTTTAATTTAAGTACATACCTATGTAATGAAAACAAATTTAATTTCTTTAGAATCTTCAGACCTAACTTTGCTTTTCTCTGTATAGATGCGTTTTTAATTTGAAACCTATAAGCAACTTTATAAACAGGAAAAACAGGTATTTATCTTTGTTTACCGCTTAGGAGATCATGCATGCTACACAAAGAGTATAATATTACTGATTAGGTTATGAGTGTTATGATGTTCAAAAATCCTTTTATATTTTGCATGATTGTTAGTAATACTTATAGGTAAGGTTATCATAAAATAAAGCCTAAACTTCGAATGTGGTTTGGTTTACGAAGCCAGGAACTAACCTGACTTCTTCTTCTTTTTTTTCTTTTTCTTCTTCTTGGCGGGATCTTTCGTTTCGCATTCTTCTACGGCATCCAATTCCTCCTCCTCTTCACCGTTTTCAACCTCATCGGATTTAATTTCATCCACACTTTTTACCGCAGCCATTGTTTAGAATTTTACACAAATAAAATATCCTCCTCATGCGATTTGCGAATCCAATTTTTTTACTTCTTTTTTTTAATTAATTTTGGTTTTAATGGCACTGGGTTCTTGCTCTTTTGTGGCAAACATGACAGTTTTCCTTTTTTTTGGGTTTAACGGCACTGGGTTCTTGCCCTTTTGTGCTAACTGCTAAACATTGTCTGACGCCGGGGCCCTACCGCCTAACTCATGCCCAACTCAAAGCGATAGCCAAAGCGATAGCTATACCCGTCAGTGTTGCCAGACCCGATCAAAACTTTTGCCCCCGCAGGTTGTTAAAATTGCCCTTTCTGACACAAAATCGCCCATAATCTTTAAAACAACGAAATATAGGAAAATCTGTTGCACCTTGACACCCTTTGTACCTAGAACAATCGGAATTTTTTGAAAGCTCCCGCCCTGTAGTCACATAAACGTCTGGGCGATTAATGGTGACCGAATTTTTTGGGCCAAAAACTGTTTTTATTGGTGAAATCTTTTACAGAGGTGCTGGTATTCGTTCCTAGATGACACTTTAAGGAGAAATGTCAACGGATACCCAAACTAAGCTGTGAATTTTGTGTTTGGTACTCTGTTTCAAGTGGTCTCTGGTTAGCTAGTTCCGTGATTTCCAAAATTACCCATATTTTACCGGTTCCAAGAATCCTATCCGCCCTTTTTGCTCTTTTTTCAAAAAAATCCTAGAATTGCCCATGGCGTGGGCAATTGCCCACGGTCTGGCAACACTGATACCCGTCCTTCGGGTCTATCGGCTATTTACTCTTAACTTAAGGTAACCTGACTTCAGTCAAGCCAATGTAACCAGTCTTGCCTTCAATTTTTGGTATCGCGTAAAATTCATGTTGAACTTGAAGCCCAATTGACTTCAAATACAGACAACTATATTGAAGAGTGAATGATGTTATGAGTGCGTTTTGTGCATATTTTTTTTTTCTCAATTTTAACTTTTAAGTTCAATTTTGGCTTCAGATTGCGTTATTTTAATCATAAATCAATCAAAACTATGTTTATTGATCATAATTTTACCCCATAGTCTCGTAAACGTAGAGTTTCAGAAACAATATTGCAAGACAAAACACGAACTAAACATTTGATATTGTTCTGTGGCGAATTGGCGATATTGAGTACATTCCAGCAGACAAACCACTAAGTCATCGGATAGCCGAGACAGTATTCATTTTAATTAGGGAAAGAAATAATTATGTTTATAGTGTGTTACTAGCAGCCGCCCGCGACTTCGTCTGCTTGGAGAGTTTTTTGCTATCCCTCGGGAACAATACGTTTTTTCAGGATAAAGGTATCCTAGGTGTTTTTCTGTACCACTGACAACGTGTATGTACTATCCCCACAAATTGGTAATGAACCTGGCGGCCGTATTTTAACTTCAAAAACGAAAAACAATTGTATTTTTTTTATAAACCTAGACCCTATTTTATTGAAAATAATAATTCAACTGTTAATATTAGCTCACCTATAATTTTATTGTTATATGCCATTTTTATTTGCGGATGACGTTAACGTATATGTTAATGTGACAAGGTTCCATCAAATTACCGATTTGCGGGTATAGTAAAATTTCGTGATGATTGGTTCAGTAGTTAAGACGTGAAGGCGTAACAAACCAACGGACTTTCGCATTTATAATATTAGTAAGGATTTATTTTAACTTACCATGGTTAAAATTCTACTCTATTTATTGGCCATCGATCACTCAGCGATTAGCTTGCTGGAATGTACCCATTGTTGTTTATGTTTGAGGTTATATGTGTTTCCTTACAAGAAAATTTTATGAAATTGAAAAATAGGTGCAATTGGTATTCATCATTGATTTCTTTAAATTCAATGACCTTTAGTTACTTTTTGTTATTTTCCAAGGCAATCATGGGGAAATGATTCAATAACGGGATCGTACGTTATATTGATAAACATTTTGGAAATGTATCTTGTTTTACAAATTTTAGTTCGTATCCCTCGTTATATTGCGATTGTTACTCGTGTAACACTCACAACATAACAAGGGATACTGACACTGATCAAAATTGTACGTTACCTACTGTATTAGTTGTCGCAAATGTCTATTGACTTAGTATGTAAATAGTGCTTTCATTGCATATGTTTCAGAATGCCTTGCCTGCGCACAAAATTGTAAGCAATGTCCGAAGGCAATGTCCCAATTGCCCGCGAGCGGGCCCTTCTTCCTTACATTCCACGACGCCCGCCCCAACGCAGGCGCCAACTCACCGCTCTCAAGGTAAAGCTTTTAATCCGCCTTTCCGTCAAACACATTGGGTTCACATATTTTTCGAAAGCTTGTAACTTTTAACACAACCCTAAAGATATAAATAGGTAGGTACTAATGACATTACTAGTGCACAATAAATTATCAAACAAATGAAGAATATTTCTATTTTACTAGCAGTGTCTGTAAAAGCAGTACCTATTTATTTTACTCAGTGACTGACTATAATCTGCTTTTAGATTCATCATCTCCAGCGGCCTCCTACCTGAACTATTCTAAAAGAAGGCTTCCGCCACAGAAGAGAGATTGATGGCTGCTGCGGTACAGACTCGGCAGAAAAAATCTACCAATGAGAAAAGTGTGGCTACTACAGAATGAGCAGACTGAAGTAAAGACTGAGCTATATGCATAATTTATTATAGGTAGTAATTTAACACATTGACTGTCAACCTACGAGTACACTCGTCGTCTGTATATTACTATGAGTATACTCGCTTGGCAGCCAATGTGTTAAAAAGTTAACTATTTTATGTTTATTATTAAATTGACAATGTACTACTGAAGTGACTGATTTCAGAGCACTCGCGGTACAAAACGACATTTTAATTCCTAAAATTTTCTCTTTTGCTTCATTCTCGAGTGAAGCTGCAGCGGATTACTCTCTATTGTCAATTTAATAAGGGTGCAGTCTGCACACTAGCGCCGCTACTGAAACGAGAAGTGCTTAAATAAAGACGAAATTGTGAATCCACGACAAAGTGGCTACTTTTAGCAAAAAAATCAAACTAAACGACAGGCTAGAAAATATTGTTTAAGTGATAAAAAGTACCACAAAGCTTGTTCGGAGTTTGCACTACAGAGATATAATTTACAATTTCGTCTTTATTTAAGCACTATGATTCTCGTTTCAATGGCGGCGCTAGAGTGCAGACTGCGCCCTATTTTTACCCGACTACGGCGAAGGCAAAACGGAGAGTTAATGATTTTTAATTGATAGTTTTAAAATTGGAATTGAAATATATTTCATAAGCTTTAGTGAAGGCTGTGCTATGTACCTAATAACTATAGAGGTTTCAAAATAGAATACATATCACCCAAGTTATTTTTTTTATAATACTTATAACAGTATTGTGTTAAATATTGTTAAAATATTAAACTATAGTAGTAAAGACTTTATGTTTAATAATACACTGTACCTAATAATTATAGTAGTTTTAAAAAGGAATAATACTTAAGTTATTAAATTTATTATGTTTTTGAAAATGTTGTTTAATTATAACTACCTACTTATGTGAATACCTTTATATAGGTGGGAACTGAAAAAAGTAAAAACAATTATTGATATAAAAATTCTCTTTATTCCAATACTTAAGGCTTTCATTTAACCTTTCCTATATCTACTCCTAACACAGTACGTAATTCCTGACTGCGTTATTAATAAAGAATAAGTTTACAACCCGGCTAAACAGCAATATTGCTTGTTGGCAATTTACCTCAGTATTAATAGGGCCGTGAAGGTTTATCATCTAGCAATATACGCTTTTAACTATAACTTGTGCGTATGCTAGCAATCGAACTCGGAGCTGCAGCAAATACTCCGGTTTTGTACCTACAATCAAAGACGTCAAGTGACGCCCTCATCCTAATTATTGCTCACTAAGTACAAAATGTATTAAATATTCACATCTACTGATTGAAGCTAAGGTGCTATAGTTTATTTACAAACAATAACCTCTGTAAAATGTATGTCATTATAGTTTTAGTAGGCAAAAGAGCAAAAAATGGCCACTTAGGCACTGTTATTGGCTACTATTTAGCTTCAATCTCTACACACGTGAATTTTCGATACATTATGTAATTACTTAGCGAGAAATAAATTAAATTAAGTTGAGGGCGCCATTGACGTCTATAGGAGCCTTAGAGCTAAAACGCACTAGCGGCAGGTTATAGTATGTACAGTCCGCCACAACGACACAAATGCCGGCCCATAGGTGAGTGCCTAGCGACTGACTGTCTGGCGGAATGGGTTGGTCCTCGTCACACTGTTTCGGTCCTTACTAGTAAATAAAGGTACAGAATATAATAATACTAAAATTAAGGTTCTTATTGATTGTTGTACATACATGAAGAATTTAAATTATGCAAAATTATGACTTGATCCCGTAGTTCTGACATTCACAATACCTATACGAGGAGTGGCTGGAAGGAAAGTAATCTACCTACCTAAGTTTGAAAGAAAACACAGATGGATGAGTCCCTTGCAACTTTAATACATTTATCATTAATGAGGTATTTCCATTAGAAAATTTGTATTGTCTTGGGCATCACAATGGTCATTCACAGCATCCTTTATCTCTTCTCCGTTGAAAGACCTCTCCTCAAATTTTTCTGCACATGGATTTGCAGAGATCAACCGGCTGTAACATACAAATACATATAAATATTATGTACCTTATATTTGACTTAAAATGTAGAAGGATAGCGTATGACAAATCAATCATCTACGAAGATGCTGTGGCAATGATAATGACGAAATTTTTGTAAACAAATCACCATTATTTTTAGTATTATGTGTAACTATTTCACTAAATAAACATAAAATAAATGATTACAAAATTCTATCATAATAAAAATATTACCTACTAAGTTATGGTCACAAAATTCCATCCATGAGGTATAAGTATATAATATAGGTAAGGAAAAAAATATTTTATAGTCTACCTGAGAACCAAAAGTGGCAGCCTTCTTCATGAAGCCACTGTCTCCCCTTCCAGCTGGACACATTCCACACAGGCACAGGTTTCATGACTCACACCACTAAATGTCACATCAAAATGTGAAGAATATGTAGATCTGCTTCATTCCTAAAAATAATTAATGTAATAATTATTATTTACAAATTAGATTTAAGGTAATTTAAAGTAAAATGTTGGTCTGCGTAAACTAACAACAACAAAACAAAATTCAAAGAATGGCAGCGCTTTAGATTTCTCTAGTTGTGTGCCATCAATATCTTTCCTTCTTTGGTTGCGGTTGGAGAGTTAAATTAGGTTTGAGGCAGTTTTTCTTTCATATTTTAACATAATTGAACTGTATCATATCAAATAGGTAATTAATGTGGTTAGCATACCTTTGTGTTGCTTGTGATCTTGAAAACATTTTTTTTCTTAATACATATCTGACACACTCAGACATTGTAGTCTGCGAAAGGTCAAGGATCCTTGCACTACACGTTTTGTTGGTTTGGTAACCACCACTTAGATTTAATGCAATGCAGCCAAAATCTGAAAAATAACAAAAAAAAATTAGTCGTATTGAGGTGAGTTCTAAGTATTTACCACATCAATTAACGTATAAAGTGTCGAGGGAGGTTTCTCACGAAGTGCTATGCTCTATGGTACATTCGAATTTCAAGTTAGATTTGTTATGTCAATCTGCTTGGACATGCGCAGCACTCTGTAGTTTGACACACTTCTTGTGGATCCGTCGAGATGTATAGACATTAATTCAGAAACTACGTAAAGTACAAATTATGTTATAACAGTGCTGTAACTTGTGAACTGGCTCAATATATATATACACAAAAGTCTCCTGGTCTCATTAACATATGCCTTTATAAAGTACCTTATGTAATTAATCTCCGGGCGTACACGGCTGTAGACCTTCAACTTCTTGGTAGAAACAAGGAAGAATTGGAGTACGAAGATATTCACTTTAAAATCTGTTTAAGGCTTCTCTCTTCTGCCACAGCACGGCAGATTGCTCTTTATTAAAAAATAATCGAGTAATTACTCTAATACAATCAATAATAATGAATATTAAGCTCAAATCTTGATAAAATAATCGAAGCCAGTGACTAATTTACTCTTGGCTTCATTTGACATTACAATCGGGCTATCACGGTTGACTTTTCTTTTTTAATTTTTACGCGATACCGATAACTGTCAAATCGTATAGGAAAATGAAGCTAAAGATTCACTCTTTAGCTTCGTCAATACCGCAAGTTCAAGTAACCTGTCATCAAATGTCAAAACTCAAACCAATTGGGCTTGGATTTTTTAGCCGATAGAGCTGCAGCGGGTCTATCGGCTATTTACTCTTAACTTAAGGTAACCTGACTTCAGTCAAGCCAATGTAACCAGTCTTGCCTTCAATTTTTGGTATCGCGTAAAATTCATGTTGAACTTGAAGCCCAATTGACTTCAAATACAGACAACTATATTGAAGAGTGAATGATGTAATGAGTGCGTTTTGTGCATATTTTTTTTTTCTCGATTTTAACTTTTAAGTTCAATTTTGGCTTCAGATTGCGTTATTTTAATCATAAATCAATCAAAACTATGTTTATTGATCATAATTTTACCTCATAGTCTCGTAAACGTAGAGTTATCAGAAACAATATTGCAAGACAAAATACGAACTAAACATTTGATATTGTTCTGTGGCGAATTGGCGATATTGAGTACATTCCAGCAGACAAACCACTAAGTCATCGGATAGCCGAGACAGTATTCATTTTAATTAGGGAAAGAAATAATTAAGTTTATAGTGTGTTACTAGCAGCCGCCCGCGACTTCGTCTGCTTGGAGAGTTTTTTGATATCCCTCGGGAACAATACGTTTTTTCAGGATAAAGGTATCCTAGGTGTTTTTCTGTACCACTGACAACGTGTATGTACTATCCCCACAAATTGGTAATGAACCTGGCGGCCGTATTTTAACTTCAAAAACGAAAAACAATTGTATTTTTTTTATAAACCTAGACCCTATTTTATTGAAAATAATAATTTAACTGTTAATATTAACTTACCTATAATTTTATTGTTATATGCCATTTTTATTTGCGGATGACGTTAACGTATATGTTAATGTGACAAGGTTCCATCAAATTACCGATTTGCGGGTATAGTAAAATTTCGTGATGATCGGTTCAGTAGTTAAGACGTGAAGGCGTAACAAACCAACGGACTTTCGCATTTATAATATTAGTAAGGATTTATTTTAACTTACCATGGTTAAAATTCTACTCTATTTATTGGCCATCGATCACTCAGCGATTAGCTTGCTGGAATGTACCCATTGTTGTTTATGTTTGAGGTTATATGTGTTTACTTACAAGAAAATTTTATGAAATTGAAAAATAGGTGCAATTGTAAGTATTCATCATTGATTTCTTTAAATTCAATGACCTTTAGTTACTTTTTGTTATTTTCCAAGGCAATCATGGGGAAATGATTCAATAACGGGATCGTACGTTATATTTATAAACATTTTGGAAATGTATCTTGTTTTACAAATTTTAGTTCGTATCCCTCGTTATATTGCGATTGTTACTCGTGTAACACTCACAACATAACAAGGGATACTGACACTGATCAAAATTGTACGTTACCTACTGTATTAGTTGTCGCAAATGTCTATTGACTTAGTATGTAAACAGTGCTTTCATTGCATATGTTTCAGAATGCCTTGCCTGCGTACAAAATTGTAAGCAATGTCCGAAGGCAATGTCCCAATTGCCCGCGAGCGGGCCCTTCTTCCTTACATTCCACGACGCCCGCCCCAACGCAGGCGCCAACCCACCGCTCTCAAGGTAAAGCTTTTAATCCGCCTTTCCGTCAAACACATTGGGTTCACATATTTTTCGAAAGCTTGTAACTTTTAACACAACCCTAAAGATATAAATAGGTAGGTACTAATGACATTACTAGTGCACAATAAATTATCAAACAAATGAAGAATATTTCTATTTTACTAGCAGTGTCTGTAAAAGCAGTACCTATTTATTTTACTCAATGACTGACTATAATCTGCTTTTAGATTCATCATCTCCAGCGGCCTCCTACCTGAACTGTTCTAAAAGAAGGCTTCCGCCACAGAAAAGAGATTGATGGCTGCTGCGGTACAGACTCGGCAGAAAAAATCTACCAATGAGAAAAGTGTGGCTACTACAGAATGAGCAGACTGAAGTGAAGACTGAGCTATATGCATAATTTATTATAGGTAGTAATTTAACACATTGACTGTCAACCTACGAGTACACTCGTAGTCTGTATATTACTACGAGTATACTCGCTTGGCAGCCAATGTGTTAAAAAGTTAACTTTTTTATGTTTATTATTAAATTGACAATGTACTACTGAAGTGACTGATTTCAGAGCACTCGTGGTACAAAACGACATTTTAATTCCTAAAATTTTCTCTTTTGCTTCATTCTCGAGTGAAGCTGCAGCGGATTACTCTCTATTGTCAATTTAATAAGGGCGCAGTCTGCACACTAGCTCCGCTACTGAAACGAGAAGTGCTTAAATAAAGACGAAATTGTGAATCCACGACAAAGTGGCTACTTTTAAAAAAATCAAACTAAACGACAGGCTAGAAAATATTGTTTAAGTGATAAAAAGTACCACAAAGCTTGTTCGGAGTGTGCACTACAGAGATATAATTTACAATTTCGTCTTTATTTAAGCACTATGATTCTCGTTTCAATGGCGGCGCTAGAGTGCAGACTGCGCCCTATTTTTACCCGACTACGGCGAAGGCAAAACGGAGAGTTAATGATTTTTAATTGATAGTTTTTAAATTGGAATTGAAATATATTTCATAAGCTTTAGTGAAGGCTGTGCTATGTACCTAATAACTATAAAGGTTTCAAAATAGAATACATATCACCCAAGTTATTTTTTTTATAATATTTATAACAGTATTGTGTTAAATATTGTTAAAATATTAAACTATAGTAGTAAAGACTTTATGTTTAATAATAGTACACTGTACCTAATAATTATAGTAGTTTTAGAAAGGAATAATACTTAAGTTATTAAATTTATTATGTTTTTGAAAATGTTGTTTAATTATAACTACCTACTTATGTGAATACCTTTATATAGGTGGGAACTGAAAAAAGTAAAAACAATTATTGATATAAAAATTCTCTTTATTCCAATACTTAAGGCTTTCATTCAACCTTTCCTATATCTACTCCTAACACAGTACGTAATTCCTGACTGCACACTGGTCCTCGTCACACTGTTTCGGTCCTTACTAGTAAATAAAGGTACAGAATATAATAATACTAAAATTAAGGTTCTTATTGATTGTTGTACATACATGAAGAATTTAAATTATGCAAAATTATGACTTGATCCCGTAGTTCTGACATTCACAATACCTATACGAGGAATGGCTGGAAGGAAAGTAATCTACCTACCTAAGTTTGAAAGAAAACACAGATGGATGAGTCCCTTGCAACTTTAATACATTTATCATTAATGAGGTATTTCCATTAGAAAATTTGTATTGTCTTGGGCATCACAATGGTCATTCACAGCATCCTTTATCTCTTCTCCGTTGAAAGACCTCTCCTCAAATTTTTCTGCACATGGATTTGCAGAGATCAACAGGCTGTAACATACAAATACATATAAATATTATGTACCTTATATTTGACTTAAAATGTAGAAGGATAGCGTATGACAAATCAATCATCTACGAAGATGCTGTGGCAATGATAATGACCAAATTTTTGTAAACAAATCACCATTATTTTTAGTATTATGTGTAACTATTTCACTAAATAAACATAAAATAAATGATTACAAAATTCTATCATAATAAAAATATTACCTACTAAGTTATGGTCACAAAATTCCATCCATGAGGTATAAGTATATAATATAGGTAAGGAAAAAATATTTTATAGTCTACCTGAGAACCAAAAGTGGCAGCCTTCTTCATGAAGCCACTGTCTCCCCTTCCAGCTGGACACATTCCACACAGGCACAGGTTTCATGACTCACACCACTAAATGTCACATCAAAATGTGAAGAATATGTAGATCTGCTTCATTCCTAAAAATAATTAATGTAATAATTATTATTTACAAATTAGATTTAAGGTAATTTAAAGTAAAATGTTGGTCTGCGTAAACTAACAACAACAAAACAAAATTCAAAGAATGGCAGCGCTTTAGATTTCTCTAGTTGTGTGCCATCAATATCTTTCCTTCTTTGGTTGCGGTTGGAGAGTTAGGTTTGAGGCAGTTTTTCTTTCATATTTTAACATAATTGAACTGTATCATATCAAATAGGTAATTAATGTTGTTAGCATACCTTTGTGTTGCTTGTGATCTTGAAAACATTTTTTTTCTTAATACATATCTGACACACTCAGACATTGTAGTCTGCGAAAGGTCAAGGATCCTTGCACTACACGTTTTGTTGGTTTGGTAACCACCACTTAGATTTAATGCAATGCAGCCAAAATCTGAAAAATAACAAAAAAAAATTAGTCGTGTTGAGGTGAGTTCTAAGTATTTACCACATCAATTAACGTATAAAGTACCTTATGTAATTAATCTCCGGGCGTACACGGCTGTAGACCTTCAACTTCTTGGTAGAAACAAGGAAGAATTGGAGTACGAAGATATTTACTTTAAAATCTGTTTAAGGCTTCTCTCTTCTGCCACAGCACGGCAGATTGCTCGTTATTAAAAAATAATCGAGTAATTACTAATACAATCAATAATAATGAATATTAAGCTCAAATCTTGATAAAATAATCGAAGCCAGTGACTAATTTACTCTTGGCTTCATTTGACATTACAATCGGGCTATCACGGTTGACTTTTCTTTTTTAATTTTTACGCGATACCGATAACTGTCAAATCGTATAGGAAAATGAAGCTAAAGATCACAGAGTACTTTTTTATATAGTGAATAGAGACTTAACTCAGGCGGTAAAATAGGAAACTACCCAGTACCGCCATCTCTACGCGAGTTTTGGAACTAATATCACCATGTGATGCTCGAGCTAGCTGGGAAACTAGTTTATTTTTCCTTGACGATTTTTCATGCCTTTGTTAAGAATTAATCAGGGAATAAATCTGAGTTTCAAAACATCAAATCTATTCTCTGATTAAGCCTTAACAAAGGTATGAAAAATCGGTCCCTTAAAAAATCTACCAAGGTAGTTACTGGATAGAAATAAAACACGATGTAAATTAAATAAATATATACATTATTTATTTTTTCTTTTAAAACATTTTTGATAATATTTTTTTGCTTTTGCTTTAAAAACATCGGTGTCATCGTCACACTCTCTTTTATTGTTTAATATTTTATTTAGATCTTTGCAATAATTAAATATGAAAAATCTGCAAGATATCATTATTAAATAATTTATTAACAATTCTTTATGTTTTTCACATTTGATAAAATCAAATTCTACATATATTAATACTATCGTTTTAATTAACTCACTTAGTTTTTTTTTTTCAATATTTTCTTTTAAAATTGTATAATTGATATCTTGCAGACTTGATATACAGCACAAGAGAGCGTGACTTGGACTGCAAAGCCATTTTTTATTACAATATTCTCTATATTTTATATATTCTAAT
This sequence comes from Agriphila tristella, assembly GCA_928269145.1. NCBI lineage: Eukaryota > Metazoa > Arthropoda > Insecta > Lepidoptera > Crambidae > Agriphila > Agriphila tristella. The sequence goes on along the minus strand of OV743436.1, from coordinate 17,518,164 downwards.
TCTTTTGTACTCAACATATCTTTTTTGCATTGACTACACCCCTTGAAGACTTTTTTCTTAGCATTTTTTACAAAATATCCGCTCACATACTGTAAAGCACCCATTTTTCGTGAGTCATTTTTGTCTTCAAGGGGTGTGATTGTTACATCTGGTATATTGTTTAACTCACATAAAGGTTTCTCTTTGCAGTCCCTGTCCACGATGATTATGTTACTAAGCGCATAACAATTGTCAGTTTCACAATTTGCGCCTGGAGCATGGACACTAGAGAGGCTATTCACCAATAATGTAGCGTACGCAGACTCAAATTTTTCGGGAGATGGGTTCACATTGCGACACCCATGGCTTCTAATGGACCCAAAAAAGTTTTCGATTGGGTCCTGATTCAGATGCCGCAACCAAATAGAATTTATCCCATATTTGATATTCAGTTTTTTTATCAATAACTCTATGCCCTCTATTGTCCATACCCAGTTATTAATAGTAGGAACATTTTCTTCCTTTAAAGATTGAGAATTAATGAATTTCATTTTCTTTAACATTATTTTTGAGTCTTTCCATACTTCATGGTGTACTGATGTAGGAGTTGCTGGTCCTAGGAGTGGCTTTCCATGTTTTTTTCTTTTCCCGAAGCTCCCATTGACGGAGTCGAAGAGTCGGTCGAAAAATAACAATATGTCGGCCGTTTCCTTGCATTCCGGTGATAGAATTCCTTTATCTGTAATAAATAAAACATGATTGTTAGAAACAGTTACAGTTAAGCGTGGTTAAGCTTTGAAATCCATGACTCGAAGAAGGACTTATTATTTTTATTTTCTTTCTTACAAGCTTTATGTCAAATAGTGAATAGCATTAAATGCTTAAAGCGCCGTAGTACCTACTACTAGCGCCGCCAATACATTTATTTTTAATACCTTTAAGCCAGATAAATATTAAAAAAAGCTAATATCATGCCCTCCTAAATGGTCTATAATATTATTTGAAAAACTCTTCAACAGTTTTCATTCTTTATGTAGGTTTTAAAATCCATTCAAGTCAAAAGTGGCCACTTTGAGCTAAAATGGATTTTAAAACTTACAGAAAGAATTAAAACTGTTGCAGAGTTATTCGAAAAATATTAGAGACAATTTAGCAGGGCATGATCTTAACTTTTTTAAATTTTGACTTAGTTTACGAGTAATAAAAATAAATGTATTGGCGGCGCTAGTAGTGGGTAGTACGGCGCCTTAAGGCGATTTCCTGGCCGAAAGTGGCGCCCTTAGAGGTTTTTATTTAATAAGTTGTTAACAGAAAAAGATTTTAAGTGGAATTTTTAGGGCTAAATGATCTAGTATTTTTAGATGGTATCACTACATTCCCTCGCAGTCATTCGTAGAAGTAGAAAGCAAATGTGTCAAAAACGGCTACTTTTAGCAGTTTTGCTATGTAATTCTAGCAGTGACTACGAGGGAATGTAATGATACCGTCTAAAATTACTAGATTATGGGCCCTAAAATTCTACGAGAAGTTTTATTAAAATTGTGTATTAGAATTACAATATTAAATAAAATTCACCGCGGCGCCACTTTCGGTCAGGAAAGCGCCTTAATGATAAAGATGGAATAATACTGTGGTAACTAATCAAAAAATAATTATGTTCTCATAATTTTGACAGTGTGGATTTTGAACATTTTGGCAAATTTCTATAAGTACACCGTTATTTTTAAAGTATATCTAAAAATGAAAAGGGGTGTTTTACCATGGGGCCAACCACGAAATCGCGAAAAAAAAACAGCTGTTACATACATCATAGTCGAGTCGATGATGTACTTTTCTATGGAACAGCTGATTTTTTTAGCCTCGTGGTTGGCGCCATAGTAAAAGTTGTTCATTAACGTGGTCTGAACACCCCTTTTCATTTTTAGGTATACTTTAAAAATAACGGTGTATTTCTCTGATGGATGGTACTATCTGGGAACTATTTATGTATAAACAACCTACTTCGAGTAAGTAAAAAAGTAGAGAGCATTGTATTTCTCATGAAATAGAAAATTAATACTTCCAATAATAAAACAACACCGAGTAGAGAGTCAAACGCTATCAGTAAGTACCTTCCATCGCAGTCTCTTTTTATGAGCAATTATACAATAAATACAAATATTGAACAGTAATCATATGCTTACCTGCAAGGTAGCCCATGTTTGTTGCTACAGTTTGGCTGAAAACTTGTGTAGCGTATTTAACTTTCATTTTAGGGATTTTTGCTAGTACGCAATGATAGTCTGTTAATTTCGGCACAAGTCTTATTCCTCGATAACCTGGGTTTTCATTGTGCAAACCAAGTACATGTGACCATTTTGCTTTTTTCTTACTCTTGTCTTTAATATATTGCAAATCTTTTGTGATTAAATTATTTCTGATACATTTCATTAAGTGGGGTGGATCATACAAAGGTATTATCTCATGCTCGTTTATAAGAAAATAATTTCCTTTTTGTTCTTCTCCTTTTCTTAAAAGTGTAGCTTGTGTTTCTTGCATTAAAAGCTTTATGCATTGTACATTGTTAGTCCCTTGATCACATACAGTGGCAACCACAATCAGACCAGCTTCTTGCAATTTGCCAATAACGGCTTTCAATTGAGCTGCCAATTCAGGCCCCTTTGTGGCAGCTTGCGAAAATGTGTAAGCAATTGGCTGCTTGTAATTTTTTATCAAGCCTCTCAGCATAAAGACTTGAGCATGATCTGCAAACTCAGGGCGCGTTTCTTTACCATTGGTAACAAACCCAGTAACATAATCTTTCCTCTCATTGTAACTTAAACTACATTTGAGTGACATTTCATCAAATAATACCATGCACAGTCGATCCTCTATTTTCATTTTTTCAGCCGCCTTCTTGATCTGCTGTAGTGTTGCTTCATTGATACCTGGCTTGATATCTGCCATATTTATTAATTTGACCAGTGTCTGCGGTGAAGGCAAGATAAATATCTTTCGGAAAAATCTATACCCTTTGGGGCTTTGTTTAAAAATAGACAAAGCCATTAGTTTTTCTTTCAGTGAAAAACGTCGTCCTTTAAGGCCTTTTTTATGCTCTCGAAATTGCAACAATGTTAATGTTTTTGCCGTGCTGGGCAAATTGTCAAGAGCTTTTGATAGTTCTGGATGTGAAACAATATTTTGCATGGCTTTGATCTTGAGTGCCTGTTTCTTGACTTTGCTGCGGCATTTGCTCAACCTGACTCCAACTCGTATGAGCTTCCTACGCAAATGCTGCTCAACTTGAGATACAGGAGTGCATCGTTTTCTTCTATGCACAACTTTGGTTACACCAGTTATACTGCTCTCTGCAATTTAAAAATAACATAAATGAAAAACAATCTACAGCATATTTAATAAACAATAGACATTGTAGGCATTTATCATTAACGATAGGACATTACAGCCGAGAATGGGAAGTTAACGAGGCAATGTAAATAGCTTGCAGTTCCAGTACATTATAAGGCTTTTCTCAAAATTTCTTAGTAAAATCGTTTTTAAATTGGTTTGTGTGACCAGTCATGCAGCCTTAAGGACGCACCGAGCCTCCACTAGCGCCACCGATCAAGAAAAAATCATTACAAAATGTTGTTGTCAACTATGTTTAGTAAAGTTCCGAAAAATATAAAACTAGTTTTAGTTATAAACTACTAGCGGCCGCCCGCGACTTCATCTGCTTGAAAAGTTTTTTGCTATCCCTCGGGAACAATACTTTTTTTCGGGATGAAAGGTACCCTATGTCCTTCTCTGTACCCCTGACAATGTGTATGCAAAATTTCATGACGATCGGTTCAGTAGTTAAGACGTGAAGGCGTAACAAACAAACAAACAAACGGACTTTCGCATTTATAATACTAGCGGCCGCCCGCGACTTCGTCTGCGTGGAAAGTTTTTTGCTATTCCTTGGGAACAGCACTTTTTCGGGATGAAAGGTACCTTATGTACTTCTCTGTACCCCTGACAACGTGTATGCAAAATTTCATGATGATCGATTCAGTAGTTAAGACGTGAAGGCGTAACAAACAAACAAACGGACTTTCGCATTTATAATATTAGTAAGGATTTTTGTATGCATATTTTCCTGGTTTAAATGTGTTCGTGTAGTTAAAATCTGGATTAACACCTAAAGCGGCCGCTAAAGGCGTTAATCCAGATTGTAACTACTACTACACACATACCTTCAAACTAGGAATTAATGCATACAAAAATAGATCACACCTAATACTAGTTTTTAAATGTTTTTAGAATTTTGTTAAACATAGTTATTTCACTGTAATGATTTTTTCTTGATTGGTGGCGCTAGTGGTGGATGTGATGTAAAAATAACGCAAGCTGAGCTTGGTCTCTGGTCTGGTTTTAATACAAAATGTATGCACCGAGTACCTTCCGCCAACCGTCAGAATTTTTCTGACAGAAATTTCTTACAATATGCGGTCGCCCTAAGTGACAAAAATTGTATAATATTATATGACTTACCAGGAATTTGATCTGATTCTATATCTTTAGAAATAATAATTCCAGCAGGTTGAATTGCAGCAACATTCAAAGAATTAGTCGCAGGAACTGGTTCTGAAAAGGAAAATTACATAAAAAATTACTTCAAAAGAAATACTGCAGTAAAAACTTATTAATAAAAGTATCACCGGTATCACATCAGAAATTACATTATGTTATTGTAAACTTCACTCTTTCAAAAAGCCAAATCGAAAATGATGACTTACCAGGAATATGAACAATTTCCACGTCTTTGGTAATTCCAGTTGATTGAATTGCAGCAATATTTAAGGAAGTAGTCTCAGGAACTGGTTCTGAAAAGGAAAGTAAGTAAGTTAAAAGTACTTCAAAAAGCATACTGTAGTAAACTTATTAATAAAAAAAAATATAACTTCATAAATTACATTATGTCATTGTCAACTTCACGATATTTCAAAGTCGAACAGATGATGTTGATATTAAATTATTACTTCAAGGCATTTTTGTTAAGAGTAAAAATTTATTCTTAACTTACCAACATTTTCCTTCATTTGAGCATCATAAATAGTTGGTTGAACCTTATCTTGTGAAGCTTTAGGACCTGAAATAATATTATTTTAAGGTTAACATTTTTTTACACATAATTATGTTAAAAAAATTGGAAACTATTCAAAACTTCAATATTCAACAGTCAAATGCAGGTATATATTTATTATTATCATAGTGAAATAAGATACTTATCTAATGAAATAAAATAATGAGCAGGGCCCCTATTTTTGAATCGATCGACTGGCGCTCGTTTCTACTGATTTTCGTTCGAAAAATCAACTCAAATGTATGGGATGTCGAACGAAAATCGAGAGAAAAGAGCGCTCGACGCCAATCGAGCGATCCAAAAATAGGTCCCCTGATCATTTATTATTTTATAAAATTAAGGAAAATATCTATTAAATTAAAATAAAAAGTTAAGTACCTTTTGAGGTTGATGCTTCCAACACATTTTGAATTGATCGCAAGGGTCTAAAACTTTCACTAAAAGTTGATTTTGGCAATGTCAATCCTGAAACAATAATATCACATTTGAAAAACGAATTTACTATAATATTCGATAGATAGTTATATAAACACTTTATTGTACATACACATTACAAAACATACAATTACAAATTAAAACTTTAATCTACGGTGGGCAATGGCGGTCTTATAATGTTTATGTGGTAGGAAAAGAATATAGACAATTCAAAAGTGCTTAATTATTAAGTTTATTCGAATAAAGCCACTTTGAATTTGAAATGGAAGGAACAGAGTTATCAATTCGTTACTGAATTCAAAAAATAAAGTAAAGTATTACATTCATCAATGCCCACACACGCGGCCTCCGGTGTCCGGACAACAAAAGAAATTCTTTTCTCATTTTCCATGTGTTGACAGGTTAAATATTACTCAAGCAACTTAGCAATATTTGACCGTACTCAATTTTATTTAATTCATAAACTGACCGTTATTCCAATAAATTACATACTGTGATATGATCTATTCTGCATTAAATTCTTCATAGATTATAAATAAACAATAATTACTTTCACACCAAACATTTATCTCCAAGGACCACACAAAACTTAACTTATATATGGCGACTGAACAACTGATGATAAACTTAATATGAACAAAAATCCATGACTAATGGCCGGTATACATTTTGATTAATGTTTAGTGCGAGTAGCTCGTTTAGTGTTTAGCAAAAAACAATTACTTAACACTAATCAGAGACTGTCCGAACGTGTTTTTTGCTAAACACTAAACGAGCCACTCGCACTAAACACTAATCAAAATGTATACCGGCCATTAGTCACAAAAGCTCATGCTCGCTCGTCATACAAATATTTCCCTATTAATGATGAGTGAAAGAATGAGACGAGTTAAGTTTTTAGGGATTCAATGGAACATACAACTTGGTCGACTTAATGACAAAATAATTTGACTAGAAATTTTTGTCAGCAGCCTTGGAAAATTTACAAGTACACAAATATGTTTGCATTATAAAACTGACCTGGCATGTTCTTCGTTGGTACAGCTATATTGCTCAGCAAATTATTACGGCACCAGTACTTTTCTTCGAAATGCTGATGGCATACACGGCGGTATTTGAAGATATGGTCATTGCTGAGACCCAAAATTTCACCACCAACAGAATAGACCCAAGTATTAAAACGATCCTTGTTCTTAGCTGGATTCGGGAACTTATGCAAAACGTCCTTCGAACCTGAAATTGGTACGGTCGGTTAGTATGAGTTGGTAATGATTGTTATGGAAGATGCGACATTTAAATGGCTTTGGTCAAGTGTGCCTAAAAAAGAGTGAATAATATAGGTATAAGTACCTGCTCTGTTTGAACATCCCGGTACGCAACACACTTTGTTAGACATTATAAAAACAAACACCGTCTTCACAAGGTCCAAGTAAGAGTCCTGTCTCAATTCTTAGCTTAAAAATAGTCACAAGCGCAAAACTCGACACGGCCGGAGGAACGAGAGTTCGACTCAACGGACTTAGGTGGAGAAACACTTAATAACCGATAATTAACTAAGTAAAACAAACAAAATAACGACACAGCACTGTAAACAGAACCGGCGGCCATTTGCTTGTAGTGTTGCAAGCTAGTACAATAATAAATACCAAATAATTTTCTAGGGAACATCATCATTTTGTAAAATAATTTTATTTTTCATCAAATCAGAAATGATTTAAAAAAAGAAAGTCAGGATTAGACTACTGTAATGCAAAAGTTATGTCCACAAGAACAAAGTGGATTACTAAACCATTGTTTTAGCAAAATTCGAAGGTACCGATTCGTATAATAAATGGGCTAATGTAAAAATTTAATCTTAACTGGTCACCCTAGAAATACCGACCCACCATCATAGCGCCATCTTGCGGACTACTTAAGAAACTGTGGCAAAACCTGCCATCTATATACGTGTTTTGGAACTAAAGTTTCGTTTCTTTTCTCATACTGCTTTGTTAGTACTAAGATTGTATACCCTGCTAAAGATTCACTCTTTAGCTTCGTCAAAAATATTAAGTTAAGGTAATTACGCGATACCGCAAGTTCAAGTAACCTGTCATCAAATGTCAAAACTCAAACCAATTGGGCTTGGATTTTTTAGCCGATAGAGCTGAACACGATGACAAGGGCCGCGTTCCGAATCACGCTCACAGCACTATGAGCGCGCTAACGCCCGGACCGATTCATGCTAACAACGCTCACGTAAGTTGAAGTGACGTCACAGATGACGTCATCGCATGTGCTAACGACGCTCAGCGTATTCTACCAAAGCACTGTGAGCGTTGTCGGTGTAGCTGTCAAACTTCCTTATCAAAGTTCGTTCTTGTTAAAATTTGTGGTTATTATTTGTGATTTTTAGAAAAGATGGCTGAATTTATTAATCTGCAGGTGTTTTGCGAAGCTACGAACGAAATACTTATAATAAATTGATGTTGAGAGAGCTAGCAGTGATAATAAGTATTTTGAATTTTATATGGTTTATAAATTGGTAAGTAAATAACTGGTCAGAGTGAAGGAACTTGATTCATATTCATTACTGCCTTTGTATTTACTTATCCCATAAAATTAATATTTACTTTATCGAGATAACCCCTTTTGGAGGTTACGTTGTTATAAACAATCCAACGTTAGCGGTGTGAGCGCTCTCACGAGCGGTCCGAATGTATAGTATCGTGAGCGTGCTGACAGCGTGCTAATGATTTTTGGACCACCGGTGTACAATGACGCCACACGCTGTGAGCACTGTTGGCGTGATTCGGAACGCAGCCAAGGACGGACAGTGCACTGACGTCATAAACCAAAGCCAGAGTCAAAGCGGTAGAGTTAAACGGTAGCCCCACAGGTGTTCACGCCGTATTTATAAATTATAATGTATGGACGTGAAGATAAGGCTGGCCCCAGACCTACCGGTTCCGTTTCTTTGCTTTGCTGTGCTACCTTGCTTGAAAGACCGCCGGCCAACCAGGGTAATTTTCAATCTATCGCATTTTGGGACTAGACCAAATTGGCAAGATAGCCATTAGCTTGGTTTTATCAAATGTCATCGCCTGGATTGCGAAGTAGGAAGCTTTTAGGAGATATGCCACCCTGAACATGGACTCCGATCGTTAAAAATAACTCGATCGCTTATTTATACAAGATGTTTGGTAAAGCCTTATAAAACTGAATATGGTAGATAGGGACCATAATAAAACTGAAAAACTTTTAATATGGGACCAAATCTGAAATCGAGAAAAAAATGAACTGTTTCATACATTTTGATAATTTCGTTATTAATTTTTGTATAAAACAGCAGTTTTTTTTTAAAACGAAAACTAAAACTTCTCATCGCACCCCAGACGACGATATTTGATAACACCAAACTAATGGCTATCTTGCCAATGTGGTCAGGGGCCTTACTATGAGCTCTTATAGCAGGACTTATACTGAATGGCATTACTTTTTCGTACCATGACCTCGATTTAGCAGGCCTGCGGAGGGCCTGCTTTAATACACGCTCTTAAACCGTTCACCATTTTTTATGTATGGACGAAGCGTACCACGACGCACGGTTTGACAGTTTGGGAGCTGTTTTATAGCGTCTGTAATGTCAAATAAAGCAATACATAAAAAGTTCCTACGTGATCAGCTTTTTCAAAATTGTTTAGTGTATTTAGATTAGTTTGGTGTGAGAATTTTAAGATTTGTGAATTTCTTTTAATGTTTATTATTTGACAGTGAATTATGTAACTTGATAAAGGCAACGCGAAGACTTCCTTGTTGTTGAATATCACTAAAATAAAAAGAAATGATGAGAGATGAGACCCCATAAATAAGTACCTAAATTGCATTACATTTTATGTTATTATGAATAATAATAATCAAATAAAGAAGAAAATGATTTATTTTATATCGATGTAAGTAATTAACAAACTAATGGTGTGAAATGATATTGAAAATAAAAAAAACTGAAATAATATAACTTTAATTTGTTTTATTGACTTGCGACATTTTATTAGAGCACGCACCTAGTAAATCGCACTTAAAAATAAATATGAAGTTATGATACTTTATTTGCAATGTTCTCATTAAAAAAAACTAGTAAGTGACCGTTATTTTATTTTTCATCAATTTAGAACGTCGCGGCAGACAGAGATATACTATCCCCGCAAATTGGTGATTCGCAAGAACCTTGTCACATTAACATCCACATCGACGTGATCCTCAACTAAAAATGCCATGAAATAAGAAAATTCTTAATAGGTATTCTAATATAATAATTATTTATTGAATTATTATTTTCAGTAAGATAGGGTCTAGGTATATCAAAAATTTACAAATTGTTTTTCGTTTTTGAGGTTAAAAACATGGCCGCTAGGTGCATTACCAATTGGCGGGGATAATAAGCGATAAATTGGGTCAGCAAACAAATATCTGAGTCATCGAACGCCATAAAGTACATTTTAACCAGGAAAAGTAAATGAATATTCTAAACAAATTACTTTCCAAGGTTAACAAATTTGGAGAATGGCAAACTGGGAACCATTTTCCAAATTCATAAATACTGAGCGTGCCCAATTCGGACCTTATGAGATTTAAAGGTCATAATTTGGTGGTTACTTTTCAATTTAAAGTGTTCGTAAAGAAGGAGGCAACATTTAGAAAAACAACGTCATTCGCAACTAAAAATGACAAAAACAGTAAAATTCTTATAGGTACTGCCTACCCCCATGGGAAACAGGCGTGAGTGTATGTATGTATGTATGTATGTAATATAATGTATTAATTATTGAATTCTTATTTTCAATAAGAAAGGGTCTAGGTATATGAAAAAAATACGATTGTTTTTCGTTTTTGAGGTTAAAATCATGGCCGCCAGGCGCATTACCAATTGACGCGGATTAGTACCTACCTACCGTTATCATACTATGTTTCAGGTCAATGATAGATAGGGAGGTAGGTAATTGTCTATTACGGTCAAATTACTAAATATTTGTAGATTTCATGACCAGCGTCACCTAAAGCTTTTAAATAAAAATCATTCTGTGTAGGTTTGGTAAATTGGTAATGTATCCAAAGTACGAGTAATTGCCTATTAGGTGTTGTTTTGAGGTTAGGTTTTAAAATAACTTTTTATCCCCAGCTTTAAAGTGTATCTTACGATTACATAATTTATTAGGCTTTAATAGAGGATTAAAGTCATGCTATTTACTTCTTGGCACGCTAAGCCTTTAAGTGGTTCTGAAAATATATGGACACCTGCCATTCTCCAAATATGGCGATCGATGACTCAGAGATTTGTCTTACAGAATGCACCCATCGATTTGTATAGGCTAGCTCGTTTTCGCATCGTCTACAAAGCATTAGTGATCTGTGACAAAGCATACCAGAGACAAACTAACCGTTCACCTTAAGTTAAAACAATCTTTAAGCCGTTCACCTAAAAGACGGTCATGGTACCGATTTAAGCAATTTTGTTTAGGGCCTGCTTCTGAACTGAACGGCTTAAGGATGGTTTCTTATTTGCTGATGGTAAGCCCCCAGGTCAAAATATGCGATAGATTGAAAATGAGCCTCTTGGCCGGCGGTCCATGGTAGAACAGCAAAGCAAAGAAACGGAACCGGTAGGTCTGGGGCCAGCCTTAGTGTGCTCCTAGAATAAGTACATACCATAAACTTAATATCCACTCGCACCTTTGTCCGTCTACTTGAGCATAGCGAAAAAGCACGCGTTAACACGTGGCGTCAGACAAATGTGCCCGCACCTTTATTCCTTTTTTTGGGTTGGTTTAAGGCGGCGCGGCCTCTAGACGATCAAAAGCATTGCACAAAATTACGTATTGATCATTTTATTGACCGAGTAGGGTTAATATTGAAAATTGCGTTATTTGCGCAATGATTGAACAAAAGTTTGAGCGAGTTTGATTTTAATTGCACAATATTCTTTCATTGCAGTTGCTCTGTGTAGGGTCAACATTGCGCAATATTTTTTTAATCAGTGACGTTTTCATCAAAATAGAATAAATTTTTTTTTGGTGTTGGTTTACGCACTCACTATCTAACTCCTGAGGATACTCCGTTGGTTGGGGCGAAACGGGCGATATTTTGTGGTGTGCATGTGCATATTTTTGCGGGCGGGCGGGCGGTGCATCTTGCATCTTGCATATATTGCTCCTCGTGAAATTTTGTGAAGGTTCGAAAATATAGATAGTTTTTTTTGTCGAGTCAGTTTTTCGATATTATTCAAAATAGCGGAGATACTTTTGTAAAAAAATATATTTCCGGCTAATATTAGTCCGGCTTTCCAGTGCTGTTTGTTTTCCACAGTTCGCATAATGTGGCAGCTTCGAAAATTATATAGGTAGGTAGGTACCATAAAGTTAATATACCTACGGAATAGAGGAACAAACATGAGCTGTCAATCGAAACCGAAATTGATTTACATTTGTGTGTGTATTTTTTTATGTATAAGTCTCAGTGATGTAATCTTGTCACTATTGATATAAATATCGATATCGATAGTATTATTTAACAGCCATAGATTCAAAATAAATGGGATAGAATTTTGCACGGGTGTACTAAAATTACGATTCTGAAATGAAGTATGACTATTAGAAAAAGATCAGAAGATATTTAAAATCATATATTTAACATAAAAAAAGATAAGAAGATATTTCAAATCATTTACATTAACACATGTTGAAATGAAACTTCGTAGGAATACTTCTAAAAACAAATAAACTTGTATTTCATGTAACGTAAATAAACAAATAAAATCAACCCCTTAGGGGATAAATGAACCGTGTCATTATTGAGGTTTTATAGGATGTTGATTGCGAAAATGGCATTTATTTTTGGGCTTCTTTTTCCTTGGCGTCAATTCTGGTCGAAAAGAAGTCGATGGTGGTGACTGTTGCAATAGCGGAGGTGTAGATCTAGAATTCGATGAAGTTGGTACATATGTGAATGCCTCTGGTACAATATCTCTATAAACGTAGGACGATACTGTGCGTCTAGGCTTTATATTGACCTGTAACAAAGACAGAAATGAGTGGCTATTGAGTGAGTTAGTGAAGTTGCTGCTATTAAAAGTGAAGCTGAAATTGCAGTTGTAATACCTACTTACTTAGAAATAAAATAGTATTATTATTTTATAGTATCATTTTATTAATGCTTACCGGAACAAACTTAGATGGAACTGCAGATTTTTTCAAAATCCGCTTAACCCCTCGCATCTGGAAATATTTTTCCTCAAAATGCTTACTGCATAGACATGAAGTTTTCTTTGGAGTCCAGTTTGGACTGCCAATTAATGTAAGCCATGCATTCTTTGTATCTAAGTTGGTAGCAATCTGACTGAAATATAGTTAAATTACTTATGATGGTATTCTAATAGTCAGAAACTGATACCTATGGATCGGCTTAAGTATCTTAAATGGGATTGATTACATTCCAAGATGATTAATAACTAAACATCATAATATACCTAAGTACTTTTACAACAGTGAAACATATTCGTTTACCGCGTGATGCGGCGTGATAGACAATCGACAAAAAATATCAATAACTTTATGCAGCCCTACTGTAAAATGGAAATTATTTCTTTACACAAAATATTCGTTAATTTTGCATTTTGTCTAGCCGATCTTTGCTTCTTACAAAAATAAGTGTTTACAGAAGAAATTTTAGCACTGCACGTGATAATTTCACGTTCAGTGCTAAAATTTCGAAACGTATTGGCAAAAATAAACACAAAGTTAGGCGGGGCCGATTTGGAATAATTTACCTGTGGAATGAAAATTTTTCTGGGTTATTTCGATGTGTTGTACAACAATCAATCACTGAACAGGACACCATGTTTCCAAAGCATTATTTCGCAAAAATGTCCACGATTTCAAGAAAAATCGAAAATATTTTCAGAACTCAAATTCTCAGCGGGCTGATAAGGGCTGACAAACTGTCAATCAGTTGCGAAAAAGAGTTCTGCACTACATAATCACGCATCTCTTTTTATCACACATTGTTGCTGATTAGCGACATTTCGCTTGCTCAGCCCTTTGTTACTCTATTCCGCTAGGTAATATTAACTTTATGGTAGGTACTTTAGATTTTTTTCTAAATGGGGAGATATGAAAAACAAGAGATTCAGTCCGGCTTTCCGCCGCTGTCTGTTCTTCGTATTTCTTAACCGATTCTCATGAAATTTTTTGAGCAGGTTCGAAAATTATATAGGTACTTACCTTTTTTTTTTTTTTTTTTTTTTTTTTTGAGTGAGGGCAAATACTATCTTTACGTATGCGACGCTTGGCATGCTGGGCTCGGTCAGTTTGCAGGAAGCCACACCTGGTCTGTCTCTCGCCGCCCCCGGGTCCCCTGTCGAGCCTAGATATTAGGTTCGGCGGGGGATCCGGGGGGTTCTAACCTCTCCCCAGAGAGAGGGGAGAGGGAGAGAGCCTACTCCCGAACTCCCCATAAGGTTACCCACTAATGTGGGCTGACCAGATGGGATGATCGGGAGCAGGCACCACTACCAGCTAAACCCCTCACTACTTGCTCTCTCTCTCCGTCAATCAGTCACGGGGGATGTGGTGACAGTCACCCTTTTGACCGGACGGGTGGCCTGGCTATCCGGGCCCCTACACGGCGGGAGACGACCGAGCAAGTGTGATCGTCCCCCCAGACGGCGTGCACTGTGCAATGCTGACGACAGAACGCTCCATCGCCAGCCAGTTACACTATGGAATGCGGCGGTCGTATTGACGCCTTCTTCTCCCCAACCGTCTGCGGCGGATGAGGGCCGCCTGAGCGTCCTCTTCACGCGCCCTCTCCGCTGTCTCTTTTTGGAGGATCACATCTTCGCAAAAAGAGACTGCCGCTTGCCAGCATCTGTCACTGTCCAGCATCCGGCTAACGATGCCGGGCAGCGAGAGATCCGGCCCTACCACCGCCACGAGATCCCGACGCTGCACCGACCACGCAGGACACACCTCTAGTGTGTGCTGTGCGGTATCCAGCGCCTCGTCGCACTCATGGCATTCCGGCGTTACCTCCCGTTGGATTAGGTGCAGAAACTTACCAAAGCATCCGTGCCCGGTAAGAATCTGCACCAATCTGAACGTCAGCGTTCCATGACGCCGCTCCATCCACTCCACCAAGAGCGGGCGCACCGCATCCACCGTCCGCACGCCCGCCGGCGGAGTCTCCAGCTGGAGGCGCCACTCCATCAGTAGCTGCTCCTCCGCCTGCCGTCTGATTGCAGCAACCTCAGCCGGGGCCAACCGTGTCCCTTGCCTGCTTGCTTCCCTCTTGTTCAGGTACACCCTGCTGAGGACCCGTGCCTCCAGCTCCCACGGGGGTGTACCTGCGAGTAAACATGCCGCCATACTGGAGACCGTCTTATAGCCGCGTATAATGCGGGTTGCTATAGCCCGTTGCGGTCTTCTCAAGAGGCGACAGTTCTCCTCGTTTAGAGCGTCCGCCCACACTGGTGCCCCATATAGGGCCATGCTACGCACCACCCCTGCAAACAGCTTGCGACAGCTGACATTCGCGCCGCCAATATTCGGCAAAACCCGCCCTAATGCCGTCGCCACCCGCTCTAGTCTGGGCGCCAGTTGACGAAAGTGTTCCGTAAAGCGCCAGCGCCCGTCCAAGATGAGTCCCAGGTATTTAATGTGGGGCTTCAAAGGGATCCGCACACCCCTCACGACAATATTGGCCTCGACAGGAGGCCCTCTCCTGGGACCATGAAATATGATGGCCTCTGTCTTGTGAACCGCCACCTCCAGCCCTAACAACTGGATCCTTTCCATTACCAGCTGAGTTGCCACGCCAGCCAGTCGCCTCGCCTCCCAATAATCTTCCCCCCTCGCTATGACCAAGGTGTCGTCCGCATAGCAGAGGAGGCTCGTCTTCGGAAGCAGCGCTCCGCGGAGGACCCAGTCGTAACCGAGGTTCCATAACAACGGACCCAGTACGGAGCCCTGTGGGACTCCACGCGTCATACCCCGGCTTGTCAGCCGACCCTCTGCGTCTACAAAGATAACTTCCCGATCTTCGAGGTACGACTCCAGAATCCTTCTGAGGTACGCCGGGACACGGTGGTATTTAAGTGCTTCCTTGATCACGAAGTAGGGGAGGGTGTTGAAAGCGTTTCGGATATCGAGTGATACCGCCACAACCTGTTCCCCTCTCCGGATCGCACGTTCTGTGACCTCCTTTAGCGTCATCAGCGCATCAACTGTCGACCTATTCCTACGGAACCCGAATTGGTTTGCAGACAAATCTGGACCTACCTGCTCCAGATGCTTGACGACTCGCTCTGCCAGGATTCTTTCCAGCGTCTTGGCGAGTTCGTCAAGCAGAACGATCGGACGATACGCCTCGGGGGAATCGGCAGGCCTTCCCTCCTTCCGGAGGAGGCACAAGCGGCCCCTTTTCCAAGCCCTAGGGAATTCACCTGACTCCAGGCAGCTATTATAGAGTGCCATTAGATGTTCCCCGAGGTGCTCCATGATGATCGGGAGCGTCCTTCCCGGTATCCATATAGGTACTTACCTAGATTTTTGGCGAACCAGTTTTTCGAAATTTTCAAAATGGCGTAGATAAGTATAAAAACACTGTTCTCAGTATAAAATAGACATATTTTAGTCCAGGCGCTGTCTGACCTCCTCCTACAGGTCGCGTTTCTCAACCGATAATCGTGAAATTTTGTGAGCAGGTTCCAAATATATATAGAATTTTTTGCCAAGCCAGTTTTTCAAAATTTTTCAAAATAGTGGAGATATGAAAAAAAACATATTTCTGCCCGGCTTTCCGGCTGTCTGTTCTCCTTAACAAAGTTGCATTTCTCGACTGATTCTCGTGGAATTTTGTAAGCAGATAATAATTATAATATTTTAGTCGAGGCAGTTTTTCGTTTATATCAAAAAATATCACCCATTTAAAAGTCAAAGTCAAAATGGCTTTATTCAAATAAACATACATACATACACTCACGCCTGTTTCCCATCATGGGGGTAGGCAGAGACTATGGATCGCCACCTGCTACGATCCTTGCACACTTCTTTCGCTTCATTCACATCCATCAATCTTTTCATACATGCCCTGCGGTTTTTGTCACTGCGTACACCAGCCTTTTTTATAATAACCCCTATTTGGTCCGCGTACGTTTTTCTGGGACGCCCTTGTGCAATCGTTCCTTCCACATTCGCACAATATATCTCTTTAGTGATTCGCCTCTCATTCATCCTCTCTAAGTGACCAAACCACCAGAGCATTTCTTTCTCTGAAAACCTCATGGCAACATCTGTTAGATTATTTTTTAAAGCAACTTTTTAACGCGAGGTCTACAGCTCACGGAGTCAGTAGATTTTTATTTAAATTTTCAAATAGGCTGTCCAAATCTCCTTGTAATCGCAAACAGTCCTGGGGCCCTATTTTTGAATCGCTCGATTGGCGTCGAGCGCTTTTTTCTAGCTGCCCCCCCCTTAGAGGTTAAAAAATGTAGCCAACTGCAAATAACCAAAGTTCTAAGGCCGTGCAATTGACTTGCTTTTCCGATAAATCCTGCCCCATCTCAAAACTTGAATAAATTCACTAGGTGCTGTTGACTGTACCTACAATTCATATCATTCTCATCTCATCCTCTTTATTTAATCTTGGACGAATTAACCACTGGACGCGAAATGACAGCCATATTCGCCTTTACCCCTTAGAGCCGATTTCACCGCTTAAATTGAACGCGCTCAATTCGAGTTAACCTCAGCTCACGCGCTTAAACTTTTGAACTTGGTTTCCGTTTCTGAACGGCCGATTTACGACGGTTAGCGTATTTGAACTTATCTATGGTTTGAACACGTTCAAGAACTGTCTGTCATCTGTCTGCCATGATGTCTTCTTCTTCTTCTTTTTTGTTTTGGCAATCTACTTTCCTCTTGGAAGTAATTTTTGCCAATGTCAAATGTTGAATAGTTCAGTGGTAGATAATATTGTTTCATTGCCATGATTGTGGAGTAGGTATGTACGTTGAACATGGGAGAATTGATTATTGCATAGAAAGAAATAAGTAGTGGAAAGAAATATTCTTTTCGTATTTGAATAAAAAAAAAGATGATTGGAGCCTTAGCTAGTGCCAATGCTCTATTCAGCTTTTTCCTATTCACCTTTTTTCCTCAACCACCTTTCTTAATTTGCCATCATCAGATCAGAGCCCGTTTAATCCTGGGCGGAGAACCAGATCTTCAAATTTACCTCGTTTGTATGAAAATAGGCCTGTGTGGTGCGATTTTTCTGCTCTCGAGTTTATTATGTTTTGAATTACGAGCGGCGCCTTTAAAAACAGTAATTAAACACCCATTATAATAATAAGCGTTCAAAACATCCAATGCCTAATAATGTTTTATAGGCACCGTAAATCAAAACATAATAGAATATTGTAAAGTACACTTACTTACCTATGACCTACCTAACTTTTACTATTATGCTAGTAGATATCCCGTTAACTACGTACCTAGTTCTTCTACATACAACTAATAATAATAAAGAAAAAACGGACAACAATTTATTTCACTGATTTATTACCTACCATGTAAAAAATTCACAATTCACAAGTTTCACGACACTTACTTAAATAACATGTATTCAGTACCTAGGTACTTAAATTATTATATCCACAATCCGTTCGAAATAAACAATTGAGCAAAATATCACTGCGGAAAATAAAAATACTGCATAAAACTCAAAAAAATCAGATAAACATTGTTTTAAAATTGACAAACTGACAAAAACAAATTCCATAGAGAAATTTGACAAAAATCAAAGAGATTATAAGTCAGTGTTTCCACTACCAAGTTTTAGTTTTACCCTAAATAATTTCGATCATTTCAAAATTAAAAATTATACTTGGGCCAGAAAGAATTTTAATGGAACTAATATTTTTAAGTACAAAAGATAGTCAATGTGATTTTGAAGTGTTGACCTATGCAAAAGAAAGTTGTTATAAATTATTGGAAAATAATAAAAATTGTAAGTTATTGAAAAATAAAGTGGCGACCTTTTTTTGTCAACTCTTTACATGCTGTTTATTGTTCTAAATTTAAAAAGACCGCCGTAAACTTGACATCAAATTTTTCATTACTTACTTTTGTTTTTGACGTTCTTGACAACTGACCCTGAAATTAATTTTTTGCGTAGGTAATGAATGAATAAGTGCGTAGCCTATTTCTTTAAATTCACTGAGTAGGTATGTTTCACAGGGTTCACACCACGAGTGAATGTGGTTTGCGCCACGAAGAATATCATGATCTGTATTTTTTTTCCCATTTATGTAGGGAAAATTTCTTTAATTGCAATACTTTGAACGCAACTTCATTCTTTGTCAAAGCTGAACTACGGTTATCAAAATGAAGACGGTGAAACCGGTGCAACGTAGACCGCGATCAAAACGAATTTCTGAACTCGCTTAAGTAAAACCAAGTTCAATTTAACTCGGTTAACGGTGAAATCGGCACTTAGCCACTTACTGTGACCGATAGCCTCAGTAAACGATATTGCGTTGTCAGTGTGATGCTAGAGCTCGTGGCGAAACATTGGTACAAAAATGGGCAAAATGCTCCGTCTTGTTCAGCAAAAAAATAGCGGGCAATCAAGAAATCTTTCTTTTCACGCATAAGCACTATTTCAACCTATTACCTATAGTAGCTATTTTCCGTAAAACAAATAAAATTTGGTATATAAACAAAGTAGGGTGACTTAGCCAGTTTGCCGGCCCCCTTTGGTTTTCGGCCATTTCGGAAACATAACCAGGCCTCCTTCACTTGCTCAAGGTCGCGCGGTTAAGGACTTCAACAATTTATTATGTTTAAAAATGTTGACCTCCTCTAAATCTATGCTACCCTGGTACTTTGATAATGTGATTTAAAGAAGTTAATTAAGTTAATAATGGTAGTGTGTCGTGGGGAATGCATATATTTATTTACCTACGATACTACTGGGCCGGTAGTGTAGAAGGGAAAAAAATTACCCACGACACTACCAGTAGTGCGCCTTGGTAGTGTCGTGGGTAAGAAGGGCGAAAACTGAACGGTAGGTGTGTCGTTAAAGTAGCAAAAAAAATGTGCATGTGAGTTTTTTGGAAGGTAAGTTACAATATTGTTTACGGTTTGATACACATAATTTTTATTACTGACACTCAATTGCAAGAAAGATTTTTATCTTTTTAGTGCCACTTTAAATCCTAATGTTTCTTAAAGTATTGTAGGAAAGAAAAGAGGAATAATTTTTAATGGGTCGATGACGGGCCATTAAACCAACATCGTGTTTACTTTGTATTTTCGCTAAATACGTCGTTGACCGACCAGCCTATCGTCATTATCCGGATCCAGAAGATGTTCCTTGTCGCCACCAATAAATTTATTCGAAAAACATGACGGAGAAAAATTCGAATCTCAAAGGAGGCAGCGCTGCTGCTTCGAGACCGCCTCAATTTGGAGCCACAAACCCTGAGGAGTAAAGCCGTTTGTGGTCTTATCCAGCTTCTGATCGCTTTGCGGTTCTTCGCGACAGGGTCCTTCCAGATGGGACTAGCTGATTTGGCGAACAAAGACAGTTCTACTGCCCCTGGTACATCACATCAAAATGACACATCTGTGCGATCAGCCCTTGTAAACACAATATCGTGACAATATTCTCCTAGTATGTAGATGTTGATTTTTCTCTTATATGTAGGTATACTAAGAAATAAAAAAAACATTCAGTTTTAAATATTAAGTTTTTATTTAACGGTTAGGAAAATAAGTTGTCAAACCATACTATGTGTCAAACGCGTTTTTTTGGCCATTTTATATACAAACTTCGAATACTTTTCAAAATAAAACTCAACCATTCGGTCATCCCATGCATTTTTTAACTTTATTATTGGCAACAATGTTTAAGGCTCTCATTACTTAAAGGATTAAGTTTTTAGCCTAAAGTAGTTTGATGCAACAAACTAATGAAATCATTACGTTAATGATTTCATTAGCGATAAAGTGGCATTAGCTAAAGAAGATATAAAGTGTAGCTTCTTGCAATTGAGTGTGAGTATGGTAAATTAGTTTTAGTACTGTTATTTTGACTTAAACGCGTAAAGTATTCGGTGTGATATATTTAAATTAGATGGCCGGGTGACGAAATGCATTTCTGGGAGGTCATTTGCTTTTCGGCCGCCTGGCCGAGAATTAATGTACGAGTTTCACAATCCATAATATTTGCGCCGGCAATTATGGCCGAAAACCGGCTAAATCACCCTATAACATTGTCATTATTTGACAAGTGTAATCCCCCCTCGCCCCGCAAAAATTGGTTGAACGTGATTTCATACATTTTTCTTACGTTACGTGTCCAGTGGTTGATTCGTCCAAGTCTTTAATGTTAACTTGGCCTCCCCCTGGGCCATGGGCTGGCGACGCCCTTGCGCTTAGCTCCTGTCAATCCCATACATTGCTATCCTATTCTACTAGCGGTAATTTTAGTAGAATGACCATTTGAGTAGGCCATTAGGACAGGTAGGTAGGTTAGGTACCTACCTACATCCATAAAAATAGTTCATCGTTTAATTTCGTTGTTTTGATGCTATATTGATAAGTTCAGGTGGAGCTAGTTTGCAGACGTGGAAGTTTTTACTGTCTACTCTTTTATGGCGTAGTAAACAAGAACTGAGAGTTAAAAGCTTGGGGAAATTGCTGTTTAAGCCTTTTTAACACCGTAACGTGACCGTAACACGATTTTTAGAGCATCTAATCTATTAACCCTTTACCGCATGGTGTGCCAAATTTGGAACACTTACAAAATTCCCCCATAAATCATTAATTTCGCAATATTTACATTAAAATTGCTAACATTTCTGTAAATGAGGGTATATTTATAACTAGCTGATGCCCGCGACTTCGTACGCGTGGACTTTATGACTCCAGCGTAGCATATAAATATGAACTAATGTAGTTACATAAGAAAATACTTGTAGCAGTGTTAAAAGTAAAAAAAATAAATTATTTTATTTTTTATATGTAATATTGTAAACATAGTTTAACAAATTCTTTATAAACTATGTTCGGAGTCTTTCCTTCGGGAGCCAATATAAAAAGACCTGAAGCATTACTAACCCTGGAAAAGCCACATAAAGTTTGCCATGCGAAAAACAACCAGTCCTTAGATCGACACCAGCGGCTGACCCGTATTTAGGCAAGTCGATACCTAAAATTAAGTCCAAACTGTTACCACCTTCACCACGTGGAGGTACTCCCAGCTTATGTTATTATATTATGCTAAACATCTTTGACCTGATCTCTTAGATTTCCACATCAGATGGTCTTCGATTTTTTGCACATATATTAAACTTGGTTCAGCATCAGGCATTCCAGATCTTCGATTTTATTCCTCAACAAAAATGCTCATCAGGCTGAACAACTTTTACAAATATGTCATTTTTATATTTTGTATAGTTTAGCTGGACCATTACGGTTCTGCATCAGGTATTCCAGATCTTCGATTTTTGTACCTCAACAAAAAATGCTCATCAGGCTGAACGACTTTTGCTAGGGTGTCATTTTTATATTTTGTAAAGTTTAGCTGGTCCATTATGGTTCTGCATCAGGTGTTCCAGATCATCAATTTTTATACCTCAACAAAAAATGCTCATCAGGCTGAACAACTTTTGCTAAGGTGTCATTTTTATATTTTGTATAGTTTAGCTGGACCATTATGGTTCTGCATCAGGTGTTCCAGATCTTCGATTTTTATACCTCAACAAAAAATGCTCATCAGGCTGAACAACTTTTGCTAAGGTGTCATTTTTATATTCCTTATAGTTTAGCTGGACCATTATGGTTCTGCATCAGGTGTTCCAGATCATAAATTTTTATACCTCAACAAAAAATGCTCATCAGGCTGAACAACTTTAGCAAAGATGTAATTTTTATATATTGTAAAGTTTAGCTGAACCATTATGGTTCTGCATCAGGTGTTCCAAATCTTAGATTTTTGTACCTCAACAAAAACTGCTCATCAGGCTGAACAACTTTTGCTAAGGTGTCATTTTTATATTTTGTATAGTTTAGCTGGACCATTATGGTTCTGCATCAGGTGTTCCAGATCTTCGATTTTTATACCACAACAAAAAATGCTCATCAGGCTGAACAACTTTTGCTAAGGTGTCATTTTTGTATACCTTATAGTTAAGTTGGACCATTATGGTTCTGCATCAGGTGTTCCATTTCCTAATAGTAGTTTATGAAACTGACACATAAAGAGGGGTATTAAAACACGAGTGTGTGTTTTTAATAGTATCACACGAGTGTTTTAATACCTAGTTATGTGCAGTTTCATACACTACTTTATCTACACTCATACATTTGGGATTGAACCTACTAAATAAAAGATCAACGTTAGAAAAGAGAGAGAGACTTTGTTTGTATTAGCAAGGTACCTACCTACCTTGTAATAAGTCAATTCCTTAGCTGCATCTAAACTAAAATATCGGGCAGAGTAATTTTTTTTCACATTTTAGAGCAAGAATAAAAAAACCTACAAAATTCAGTTAAGTATAACAAAATGTAAAAATTGAAACCAAATTTTATCGGAAATGCTTGGCGCGCATTCCATTAGAAAAAAAAATTTGATCAGTGCATTTCAACAAACTAATCGCACTAAAGTCATCGATTACCATAGAGTACATTTTAATCATGAAAAATATGTGAGAAAAGGAAAATATCGTTGTTTTTTTTTAATGTTACGGCACTGCCTTCTTTTTGGATTTGCCCTGTATCGTAATGAGAAAAAAAGTTATTTTATGATGCAGTTGACTGCATCGTAATGAGTTTATTTTTTAATTTTACCTATCCACGAAAATAAAGTACGTATTTATATTACCTTTTTTGAATTCATATTTGGAACATTACGTTGTGAGTGTAGATAAAATCAATTATACCTTATGTTACGCCCAGGCTTAACAGCTATATAACAAAAAAAGTTTTATTCGAATCCGTTCAGTATTTCCGGAGATTAGCATGTTCAAACAGACAAACAAACAGACAAACAGACGCCCTTTTTTTTTAAATTCTTACTCTATTACTATGTCTCTATCGCCCCAGATTTTTTTTTTTGAAATAAATGTAATGTACAGACACACTTTTTCTACTGTTTTATTATATGTATAAGGATTTAAGAATGAACCTGACTTATTTACGAAGCTCAGTTTTATCGTTTTGCCGGTACAAACTTTTCGTCTGCATAATTTTGTGAAGTCAAGAAAATTTTATACTTTGATGCTGAATTTCGGTAGCTTTTCATCCAAATCCAAATATAAATAAAACAAGTGTTTAGTTTAGCAGAGGAATGGATCCCCAATATTTTTATGGCATAAAACTAAAGTAACAATAAATGCATACTATTAATTTTGTCGATTAAACTTTGTTCCGAATTTGGAACACTATGCATTAATGCATTTAAACATTGGCCAAATTTGGAACACTATGCAGTATGGTTATTAAACTTATCTGATCAAATTTGGAACACCATGCAGTGTCGTTACATATTCAGGGTGTTTCATAGGAACCCGTGAAATTTTGTTTTTATTTGTATGGAAAACTCCAGAGAAGATGCATATAATAGAATATTGTTTTCCATAATCAATCTCATTAGGCATAAATAAACATCATTTTAGGTTTAGGTTTGCGACTATGCAGTTTATCATGAAATGAAAAGTGTGGTTTTCAGGATTTATAATAATTTGCCGGGGTTGTATGCATGGTACCATCCATCCACCATCGGCTTTAGGGGTTTTTTTGTATACTATTAGACTTTTGGATATTACAGATAAAACACCAAGTCGGCCTCATATCGCTGTCGTCATTCCAGATAGTAGTGAGGACGAAAATATATCCGATGATGATACCTATAGAAACTCGAACCAATTTGAATGCTTTCACCGGTACTCAAGCTTGTTATCGTTAAAATTAGGTGATGCAACTGAGCCTTAACAAAGATGCTTCTCTTGACCCTTCCAAAAGCGTTTTGAAGTGTTGCAGTGCAGATTTGCGATGAAAACGATGTTTTGAAATCATGAAAAATTGTGATCTTGAAACACCTTGAAACCCTGAAATCTTGTCACGTAAATTTCATTTTTGCTACAGGCACAGAATAGATTAGTACCTACTACCTACGGGCGACAAGCTTCGCTTTGTGATAAAAACAAATGACTCGCAACACGAGTTTAAAAAAAATACAGCCAAGTGTGAGCCGGACTCGCGCACGAAGGGTTCCGTATCAAAAACGGCAAAAAATAACGTTTGTTTTATGGGAGCCCCACTTAAAAAAATATTTTATTCTGTTTTTAGTGCCTATTTGAAATTTTCACAGGATGATATATTTCTGTTGTTATAGCGGCAACAGAAATATATCATCCTGTGAAAATTTCAACTGTCTAGTTATCACGGTTCATGAGATACAGTCCGGTGACAGACAGATAGACAGACGGACAGTGGAGTCTTAGTAATAGGGTCCCGTTTTTACCCTTGGGGTACGAAACCAAACATAACATTCTCTCATACTCAAATATTTGTGGATTGCCAGATACGCAAAACTTTCAGAGTGCCTTTTGTATAATATTGATTTTATCCTACGTACATAATTATGTAAGTTAGATAATCCTTAAATGCCTATAAAAGAAATAAAGTTTCACGATAATTTTATTGAAAAAATAAAGAGGGTTTTCTCTAAGCTCTTATTCTGCAAGAAAATGTCTACAGATATTTGTAAAAGTTTGTGAACATATTTATTTAAATACTTTTAATATAATGGGAATTATTTCTTGGAACAAATATCGCGTTGAAGTCTTCAAGTCAAACATCTTTTTGTTTGCACTCTAGTTTTGTTCGTCAGATCGCAGATAGAGGGCGCCCAGTAGAAATGTCGCCCACGGGCGCTGTAGTGCTAAAACTGGACTTCATACATGAACCCTGAACACAGAATATATACTCTAACGCGAACACATTACACTCTGTTTTTTTGGGCAGTCGTGTAATAAGATGATCATAGTACCTAGGTATCGTTAATGTTTTTATTTCGCCAAGTCTAATTTGTAGCGCAGCGGGGGGTAAATTACGAAGCGATGTTCTAATTACGGTAAAAGAGGACGTAACTGAATTAAGTACGTATAATTGTTCTGAAACCTTCGGGATCTAACTATGAACTCGAAATTATCACTGTTCTAAAAGCAAAACAGCGGCCGGCCGGATTTAGGGAGTTGAAAATGATCTACATTTTTCATTTATGTTAGTTATTACTAAATAGACTAGATAGGTAACAAGTACATGGAAAGTTTTCGTATTCCTTTACATTTTAAAGGTTGAAGTGAGGTTTAAGTAGTTAACGCATTATCAAAATTATCTAAATGTCCGATTTTCTTGTAAGCTAAAAATACTTCTTCAGTGGGAAAAAGACTTCGACGATTTAGTGCTTGAATCAATAAATAGTAGATTGTTATACAAGACGCTAAAATGACCCATTGCATACGAGGTAGTTTTATTCCCGAGCTTTAGCGAGGGAATAAATAGAAACCGAGTTACAATGGGTTTTAGCGTCGTGTGTTACACTCTACTTTTCACTACGAAGGCGAGAAAATAAAATACAATATTAAATACCTAGTTTATACTTACGTAAACGAATCCACTCATTTTTCTATCGTCCACTTTATAAACTTTTCGTACAGTATTTAAATAAATGATTTGTGCTTGACGGCAAAAGATTAAAATTATTTCTTTCCTATTACTTACTTACAGGCACACAATTCAATCAGTTTGGTATTAGAGAAAAATTCTAAAGATTTCGCGTCTTTTTTAATTTCTACTGTAGCAGCTAAGAAACACAATGCACGCATTCTACGATCAAACTTAAAGTCACAGAGTATAAATAAGTCTATGATTTCACCGAAGAGATCGCTGCTATTGATATTGATTTTTGAAAATGGAACTAAATTCCATTTTCAAAAATAAAAATGAGAAACAGTATTAAGTCGAGCGAGTCTTTTTTCGTGATTATGAATAAAGACTTTTTCGTTTTAGTAGGCTCATTGGTAATAGACAAACATTAAAAAAGAAAAAACTTTATCCCCTAGGGGTAATTTTGCTATTTTATCCTGGCTCTTGTACCTTACTATGACGGACTTTTACAGCAAGAGGAGTGAAAAATACTTTTAGGTATTTTCTTTTTCACATCCGTAACAAAAGGTTAATGTACAGTTTCAATTTTTTTCCTATGCCTCATTTTACAGTACATCATACTGCTTTAGAAGAGTGCATGGTAGGGCCCCAAAAGCACGGGGGCTTGATCTACTTGGGGCCAAGCTGAGACAATTTGGAAAGTCGTTACAAAGTTAGGAGGGAGTTATTGAACGAGTTTTGTTTCCTTGTACCTAAATAGTGACCGTTTGTTATGGAACAAGACAAGGACTGATAGGTCCTATCTTGACGTGTGAATCTATATTGTGAATCGCGAATAGGAAGAAACACGTTTGTGTAAAATTGAAAACAGTGCAGAATAGAGAATGTGATCAATTGCAGTTGTGCGGAATCCATATTGTGCAGAATCTCGAATAGGTAGAAAAGAGATTGTCAAGAACGTCGATTAATTCGTTCTATCTTGACCTATCTTTTGTTCAGAATGTAAACAGACCTTTAAGAATTTAGCTTTAAATTCAACAAACCTCTGTAAAAGTGGTAAAAAAACCTTGGTCATTTGGTTAGGCGTAAAATACTTATTTGATTTTTTTATATTTTTGTAACAGAACTGCATATTAATACTAGCTTTTGCCCGCGACTTCGTTCGCGTGATTAAGATAGTTGTGCATTTATTTTGAAAGTCACGGATCACCAATATACCTAGATTACCTAGGTATTTATCAGTAGACCTCATTTCACACATTTAAATTTTCCCATAAAAAATCATGAACAACCTGGAACACTCTGTAGCACCCTGTATAACGGGAATTTTCCAAAACCCTTTCTTAGTGGTCACCTACACCATGAAAAGTATCTACCCTCCAAAAATGGTATCTCTACCAGCAAAAATAGTTCAGCACTATACAAATCCTCGCATACAAACTGAAACATTCTGTAGCGCCCTATGAAACGTATCTATCCTCCAAAAATGGTGTCTCTACCTTTAGCCCATATAAACTGGAACATCCTGTAGCACCCTGTACAACGGGAATTTTCCAAACCCTTTTTTAGTGCTCACCTACATCATGAAAGGTATCTACCCTTATAAAATGGTGTCTCTACCTTCAGCCGTTAGGGCTCTATGCCTATCCCAACAATGAATGAATGAATCAATCAGTAAATCAATTTAGAGTTTAATATGTATAGATTCTTAGAGCTTTGGTCTGAGCTTAGAGCTAGAAGCCAGCGTTGCTCTAAGTATAGTTTAGAAAATACGTCTAGTCTACGTTGTAATTAGGGTTGCCAACCCTACTATATAATATAGTATCCTACTATATTGAGGGCTCGACTACTATATTTTTAGAAAAAATATATAGTAGGCAAAACTACTATATTTTTTCAAGTGAAAAACAAGAACACACACTGCAAGATCTAATGATACGGTTAGTTCCTTTTGCAAATAAATTAATAAATTTAAAAGACGGAGGTCGGCTTTCCTCTCCAAGTTTTATTTCGCCATTTCTTTCTTGGAGGGGCCTCCCAATTTTGTGAAATGGTGGTAGTTTCAGTAGATTCTCTCTCTTTAGCATTAATTAAATCACAAAATCAACTTAAACCAATTAAAAAGATAAAATTTTGTAAAATATTAATTTCTGAACGTCTCAAAAAATTCATCGCTTGAGGGTAGGCTCACGAGTAACATCAGTCCCCCGTGACCACGGCAGCTGCAAAGGTGCCGAAACGTCGGGAAAAATCAAAAATCAAACCAAATACAAACTAATTACCAAAGTACTCTCAATAAAACCGCGCTAGTATCCGTTAAAAAGTCTTTTATTTCATGTCTAGTGAGCGCGTAAGCTTGAGAAGTGAATATGTCAACCAGTACGGACTGGATGTTGCAAACAAATTCCGTCGGTTGGAAGATCTTATGACGAAGCGCGCAAGAAGAATAACATCATTAAACTTCTTGAAGAGATGTCGTGATCAAGATCTCATCCCGCACTGTGTCAGGATTTCTCCAAAACATGACATACGAGGGAGCGCCAAGATCCTACAACAGGCAAGCAAAAAGTTACTCGTGAGCCTTATCCGTGAACATCGTTCCGATTTGGTAGCATTAAATCAACAAATAGATCGCTTGTCCAATGACTTGAAGATACAACTTGCCACGGAGGACTTTAACCATTACATTCTGGTCCTAAACAAACGCGAAACAGCCGTATACAACGAATGTAAGCATAGACAAATTTCTAAATATGAGAAGTTGCACAAACGTCATCATGCATTTCCGTACGATACGAACCATAGAGTAGAAGATGACACCCGTCAATGTCAAACCCGTGCAGTTGTCAATTTATCAAAACAAATATTGGATGAACCTACTTTAAAAGTATTAAATAAGGGTCTGAATTTCGCGGTAACACCTCGCAGAATACCGTATGAGGATATTATCTGCAGCATAGAGGATTGTCTAGTTAAAAATCAGATCAAAAAAGAGGACAGTGAAGCTATACGTCAAGATATTTCATCTGTTTTACGTCGTAGTAAACTGCCCAAACAAAATCTTCCATATGATGAAAACGTCGCGTTGAAGAACTTACGCATTAGACCTGAGTTAACTATCCTTCGAGCTGATAAAGGTAACGCAACGGTAGTTATGGATACGTCGGATTATAACGCAAAAATACAAGAACTTTTGAGTGATGAGAAAACCTACAAACATGTTAAATGTGATCAAACCACCAAGATCCTTAATAATACGAAAGAACTCATCAAAAAACATTCAGAACAGTTAGATCTTGACGTCGATTATCTTATTCCATCCTGCCCTATACCGCCGAAACTGTATGGGTTGCCAAAAATACACAAAGACAATGCTCCGCTACGTCCCATTGTAAGCCAAATTGACTCACCAACCTACAAATTGGCTAAACACGTAGCGAAAACACTCACACCACTGAGAGGTAATACATCAGCGTTTGTAAAAGATTCCTACCAGTTTGTCAGTGAGATACAACATCTACATCTCGCTGATGATGAAACTATGGTTAGTTTTGATGTTCAGTCCTTATTCACATGCTTACCAGTACAGGACTGCATTGATATCATCAGGAAAAAGCTAGTTGATAACAACATGCCAATTGAATATGCAGAACTACTAGAATTATGCCTAACATCTGGCTATCTGTTATGGAACGAGGAGTTCTACGTGCAAGTGGATGGAGTAGTAATGGGCTCTCCTGTATCCCCCATTGTTGCTGACATTTTCATGGAGAATTTTGAGGAGAAAGCACTAGCCACAGCACCAGTGACTCCCCGGTTCTACAAACGGTACGTAGATGACACTTTCACAATACTACCTAGAGACAGTGTCCCTGCTTTTCTTAACCATCTTAACTCCATTAACCCCAACATACAATTTACTATGGAGTTAGAGGCAGATAATAAACTAGCTTTCCTAGACATTCTCATTATCAGGAATCCGAACCAAACCCTGAGCCATACAGTGTATCGTAAAGCAACCCATACAGACAGATACCTCAATGGTGACTCTCACCATCATCCTATACAGTTAGCTACCGTAGGAAAATCTTTGTTTCAGAGAGCCCGCGGCATCTGTGACAAACAACACCTGACGGCTGAGCTTCAGCACGTCAAACAAGTACTGCGTAAAAACAAGTTGCAAGTACCACGCCTTTGTCACAGAAAACGCGACAAACCAGCCACAGTAGAACGTCAACCTGCCATCCTACCTTATTTGAAGGGTGTCACTGACAAGATTGGAAACATTCTGAAGCGAGCGTCAATCAAAACTTACTTCAAGCCGCCGAAGAAGATCAACCAATTCTTACGACCTGTCAAGTGTAATATCCCCCTTCAAGCCGCAGGCGTCTACAAACTAGATTGTGACTGTGGGCTCTCCTACATCGGGCAAACAAAGAGAAGTATAGGGACCCGTGTTAAAGAGCATGTAGCTGACATGAAACATAGGCGCGATAACAAGTCTGCAGTGTGTGATCACGCCTTTGAGGGGCCCAACCATTACATTAGATTTGACAAACCCCAAATCCTTGCTAAAGAACGTAGATTTATTCCTAGAATGCTCCGCGAGGCTATCGAAATAAATAAATATCCTAATTTCAATAGAGATGATGGTTGGAAAATTCCACCAGCTTGGGACCCCATCATTCACAAGCTAAAGCCCCATACACACACTGCAAGATCTAATGATACGGTTAGTTCCTTTTGCAAATAAATTAATAAATTTAAAAGACGGAGGTCGGCTTTCCTCTCCAAGTTTTATTTCGCCATTTCTTTCTTGGAGGGGCCTCCCAATTTTGTGAAATGGTGGTAGTTTCAGTAGATTCTCTCTCTTTAGCATTAATTAAATCACAAAATCAACTTAAACCAATTAAAAAGATAAAATTTTGTAAAATATTAATTTCTGAACGTCTCAAAAAAATTCATCGCTTGAGGGTAGGCTCACGAGTAACTTCAGTCCCCCGTGACCACGGCAGCTGCAAAGGTGCCGAAACGTCGGGAAAAATCAAAAATCAAACCAAATACAAACTAATTACCAAAGTACTCTCAATAAAACCGCGCTAGTATCCGTTAAAAAGTCTTTTATTTCATGTCTAGTGAGCGCGTAAGCTTGAGAAGTGAATATGAAAAAATTAGACAAAAGCAACAAAACATTATTAATTATATGCACATAAGTAATTGCATAATATTTTTTGTGATTAAACTATGAAAATGTTAGTACTAAAGTTTGAAAAATACAACTTCTTTAAAATGCTCCAATACAAAACGGCAACCTACTTTATTTTTTTGGATTTTTTCGCCACCTACTATATTTTTACCCTAAAAATCTTGAAAATACTATATTTGATGCAAAAAAAGTTGGCAACCCTAGTTGTAATGTCGATTTTTTTTGCCATATAGAATGTAATCTTATTAATTGTGAAATAATAATTAATATAAATTATGTAACTTTTGCTTACCACAATCGTAACAATTAGATAGCTGTACTTTTATGTGGGAGAAGGCACGTCTTTTTCTTAGTAAATAAATAAAAATCAATGTAATTAGTATATTTTTATTACAATTAATATAATTGTTACAAGTAATGAATTTTATCAATGTAATTTATAAATAAAAGTCGCTAAACGACTCGTAAAACAACTGTGTGCACGTGCGCCTCCCCACTACGCCATCACGCCACCGGGCTTGTTTGCGCACGTGTATAAAAACGGCTTGCGCAGTTGTCGATAGCTCAGACGTTGTCCAACTGTCGGACACGGCACTCTGTCGGATCGGTGCTCTGAACTGTCTGGTAATGTAGTTAAGTATTACTCCTTTTATGACAGTAATAATAGTGTAACAAAATTATAATAAATTTAGACAGTCATAACCACGATATTGAAATAAATATCTCACATTGCCATCTTTTCTTTTATTCTCTCTCACATCAGAAGTGGGATCTAACCTAGTTGGATTACATATACTACGCCTACGAATTTTTACGTTCCAGGAATCTCGTATATCAAAATGCTTGCTGTAGAATCCGCCACGTTGGAGACTCGATGTTGAAGATCAAGTCGAGTGACCAATTATGGATCAGAGTCATCAATCCTGGGTGTTTTGAAAAGACCTGAACAGTGGAGTGAAGCCTGAAAAAGTGAATCAATTCCGGGTTGACCGACAAATTGCTGATAAGTACCCATAAATTTTACATTTTTATAAGGTACCCGTAGACTTTACCAAATTGTTATCATTTGGTCATCAAGTCAAAAATAATGACGTTTCCTTGTGATATTATAAAAAAATCAAGTAGAATTTGGCGGAGAAAATGATGACGCAAATGCTGCGCAAAGAGTGCTATATATATATTTCGTAAAATAAGTATACTTTCGTGGAGGTTGATTAATACAAAGATCCTTGGTTCGAATCCTGGTGGTATACATAATTTTGTGATGCGGAGTTAGTCACAGATTTTTAAATTCTTTTTAAATATTTCTATATTTTTACCCGTAACCACAGTTAGTAACCACAGTACAAGCTTTGCTTAGCTTGGAACTGGAACTAAATGATTGGTGTGAATTATCTAGACTAGAATATATAATTTTCCATGTGCCTCGCACGACTGTGCGAGTGTACCACTAAGTGGCCGTGATTTTGCAACTGTGACTAAGGACTACTTATATGGGATATCTGCTGGATGATGTTCGAATTATGGTATTTAAGGCTCCGTTATGCGGAATCACTTGTCTCTCTTTTTCTTTACGTGTAAAGAGAATGGAAATAACCTCATTTCTGTACTTTTGCGATGTTTTTCGTTGCTTTTTCATCATTATCTTTCTTGGAAAAAAATTATTGTCGCAACTGCACAGTGCGTTGCAGTGGAGTTTGATGTAGAATTCAGTGCGTTTCCGCTGCTATTTGCGCCGGAAGTACCCGCGACAAGTGCTTTTGATATTCTGATTTTTTGGCAGTCGTCTGTGAGGTTTGTGCGCAGTTTGATACTTGGGGCTACTGGATAGTCTCCTTAATTTGTCGTATGTTTTTTTTTGTGGCTACAACTTTATGTTTGTTATATGGAAATGTGGCCCGCGCAAGCCATGTTTTCCTATCATGCACCCTTAGTACTGAGATTCAAAACGTGCAATCGAATAATAATATAAGTACTGATATAAGAAATAATTTTAGCTTTCCGTAGAAAAAATGTTCAATTCAATTTGGTCTTAAAATATATCAAATTAGCCAATAAGGCCTTTCCCTTCCTTACTCTTTGATCAGTGAAAAGACAATTTTAAGATATTATGTACATATTGTGACATCACAATCTAGTAGCATTATGCTTCGAAACTTGAAATCTTTATACTAAAGCGATACGGAAAAGTCAGTGATTTATTTTTGAATTTTTTTGAATTTGATTATTTTATTGAAAAGAAAGACCTGCTGAGAGAAATTTTAATGTGAAATAAGCTGTGCCCTTTACAATTACAGTTTTCAATTGTTCTCCGTATCAAATCATAGCACTAATGAGAAAAAGTCTTATTACTTCTTTGGTAGAACTGCTCATGCTCAGTAGAACCAGTGGGATTCTTTTCTGGCTAAAATTGTGTGTATAGAACCTATAATAAAATAAATGAAAGTCTGACAAATAACTTACTGATATTTTTTTTTTTTTACAACAGAGATAACTTGAAATGATTGTTACCTATAAATTGATCATTAAAACAATTTTTGTGCATGCAGTTCTGACTGTAGATATCAATTTGTGCCTTAAACATTGTGTGGAGTAAGTCAGCAAAATGTTTGTAAAGGCAATTTTTATTTAAATAATTTTCCTCTTCAAAACAGGAACTCTTTTGCTCTTTGGAAACAAGGGTTCTCTTCTTGTGCAGCAATTGTTCGTGTCGGAGCTGGTGTGGAGCGTTATCCTGTGCTTAAAAGGATCCGAGCAGGGGTAGGATCGCTTCCAATCCCTGGATTTCATTAGATCTTTTAAACAATTGTTTTAGTTCATCACTGGTTGATGCCATACTTACAGCACTGTATTTTGTTTTGATCCCTGCTGGATACAAACTATTTTAATAGGGATGTTTTTCAATAGAAT
This sequence comes from Agriphila tristella, assembly GCA_928269145.1. Lineage (NCBI taxonomy): Eukaryota > Metazoa > Arthropoda > Insecta > Lepidoptera > Crambidae > Agriphila > Agriphila tristella. The sequence goes on along the minus strand of OV743436.1, from coordinate 17,483,816 downwards.
TTCTGCAATAAAGCATTGTTGCAGAGGACTGTGTACATACAATATACAGTTGAAAATTACAAGAACTTGTAACAACGGTCTTCCTATGTTTATTTTTAATATTCAAGAGAAAGTTAATTTAAATTATGAATTATTACTATGATACAGACGTGAGTTTTGAATAGAAATTCGATTCATTCCCTCAATTTAGTACATGCCTATCCTAAATTTTGTTTCTGGTGTTAATACAGAATGTGGGTAGACAAAAAATACCCTCAACATTCGTAATCGCTTTTCATTATATATAGTAGTAAATTATTAAGATTTAAATATTTTACTGTGCTTTACTGTACTTTTACTGTGCAATTGTACTTTACTGTACTATTGTGGCAGCAGATCTTACCAAATAGCTAGTGATTCTGATTAAAAAGAAAAGTGAGTATGATTTTCTAAGTGATATTGATACTTAAAGATTTCGTGAATAATTTAAGTTTTGCGTTGATGTTTAAGTTTTTCGTAAACAGGATAAAGTTGAAGTTAATACTGGTTGTTTTTATGCTGTACAAAAGGGTGTTTTACATTCATATAAAATGAAATTGGTAATGGTATTCTTGAATATCTTTTTCTGAACCCGTTTTGTCAGTATTTGACACAAAGATGCAGGTTACAATCAGATGAGGGTTGTTGGATGTTTTAGTTTGCGAATTACTCAAACTTAGTCTTCACTTACTTCTACGAGTTTTAGATGTTGTAATGTTTTGAGAATGATGCCCATTAGTGGCAGTAGTGTTTTTTACTATATTGATGTTTCGTCACTCTTCCAGATCACTATGATATTTATTTTTATGAATAAACTATAACGTATAATAATAATCGGATGTGTCGGATGTGTTGCGAACTGTGGTTCGTGATAATTTTAGGTCACTCCCCTGTAATAGAAGGCGAGGTGACAAAATCGTTGGAGACAGACTGATCTCCTTAACCTGGTTATCTTATTTCTCTTTATACACTAACTCCTGGCCAGATGTTCACTGTATACTGAGCAATAAAGAATATTACCAGTTGGCCGTGCCATTGAGGAGATTTTTACCGAGGCCGCAAGATTCTGGTAAATGCCGTGCCATATAAACTTTATAACGGCTTTTTACCTAGGTACTACTAAGTAAGAAATAAATAATATGATCAAGTTCGCCGTGCCCTTCGAGCAACAAAGGCTTCGTTTTTCACGAAGGGAGAAGCCTTAGCGATTAAACTCTATTCAAATTATTCTGGCATTTTTTGCGGGGGGGGAAAATGCACACAAGTGCAGTTCCGCATACCCACATACAAAAACAACACTGTAATGACGACACTCACACATAAAAAATAAAACAAAACAGCAAAAAATTGTGTACGGATGAGTCACACATCAAAATATGACACGTTTTTGACATAAAGGGCTGGGCTCAACTGTCGATGCAGCAATATCGATACGGAAAAAGGAATAAACGTTACAAACTCAATCATTTTACGATGGGGTGAATAACAACAAAGAGGTCATTTTTATACGCTTGAGCTTTATACAAAAAGCTCGAGAGTGTAGGTGATTGGGTTGTGACTAATGTGTACCCAGGGACGTTGGGCTCAGGATGCTGACACTGAACATCGCTCCATGACAGTAGGGGAAGGGGGGGCATGATGCATGTGCACTCCCACTCACTGTTTCTGTCGCACTGACAGTTGATCGAGTATGGCTTCCTATTGGCTCATTGCTTTCTGTTCGCAAGAGTCTAGTTTCTTGTATGTGTGCGTGACCCGTCTTACCTCGCGTCCCCATCATGCCCCCCCTTCCCCTACTGCCACCCAACAATTTGAATTTTGACCGACCGTTGAATAAAAATTTGACGCAGAATCAGGGCCCAGATTGACCAACACTTTATCGACAAACATTATTAAACGCTAACATCACTAAGTTGTCCATCGGCGAGAACTCGGATTTATCTAGCGACAGATCTGAAATTTGTACGGACGAGCCATGGACTAGCAAACCCGATGTCACTGAACAAATCTGACAACTAATCAAGAATAAAATATACGAATTTAATGTTTTAATGTAAACAAATAGCAATAATATGATACAAATTTACTTTCATGTGAAATGTAACACCATCTTTTTGTATACTTGATGTTCGAGACCTCTTTTAACAGCAAAAACCTCATCAAATCGACATTTTAAACAGAGCAGCGTTCACATGCGCGACTGGACTCGGTCTAGAAAGAAATCCGGGCGCAACTGGTTTTACTAATGCGTATGCCCATTTGGGCTTGTACTTCGGCAGAGGGGAACGCTTCGTATGGCTTCTCTTTCTGTAGAAGCCCGTCTTACTCTAAGGCCGTGCCTATGTGGCTTATTACCGAGGTAGTACTATTAATTCCTCAATATCACACCCCATTACAAATATTCTTATTATAAAATACGAGTAATTTGTAATAAGTCCTTACTATACATTTAAGGTTTTTAAAATTTGTTGTTTTGTTTACCAATGGAGATTATTGTTATGTAGTTTCTTTTTTTTATAAAAAAAGGGGTATCTCCCATTGAAGGTTTCACTGTGATAAAAGTGAATTGTGTCATGTGATTTGACCATAATTAGAAGCTATGTGATTTAGCTTGACGGTCATGTGATTTGACCATAATTAGAAGCTATGTGATTTAGCTTGACGGTCATGTGATTTGACCATAATTAGAAGCTATGTGATTTAGCTTCACGGTCATGTGATTTGACCATACCTTAGTTGCTATGTAATTTAGCTTTACGGTCATGTGATTTGACCATACCTTAGTTACTATGTTATTTAGCTTCACGGTCATGTGATTTGACCATACCTTAGTTGCTATGTAATTTAGCTTTACGGTCATGTGATTTGACCATACCTTAGTTGCTATGTAATTTAGCTTTACGGTCATGTGATTTGACCATACCTTAGTTGCTATGTGATTTAGCTTTACGGTCATGTGATTTGACTATAATTAGTTGCTAAGTATATTATTTAGCGTTAGAGTCATGTGATTTGACGATGATTCGTTGCTGCCTATGTAAATTTAGCTTTACGGTCATATGATTTGGCCATAATTTATGTTCTAATGAAAGGCGTGTTTAGTATAATTCGCGAGCCTTACTTATTAAGGCTGCTCGTCAGGATGGTCGTGTGGGAGAAGGCACGTCTTTTTCTTAGTAAATAAATAAAAAACAATGTAATTAGTATATTTTTATTACAATTAATATAATTGTTACAAGTAATGAATTTTATCAATGTAATTTATAAATAAAAGTCGCTAAACGACTCGTAAAACAACTGTGTGCACGTGCGCCTCCCCACTACGCCATCACGCCACCGGGCTTGTTTGCGCACGTGTATAAAAACGGCTTGCGCAGTTGTCGATAGCTCAGACGTTGTCCAACTGTCGGACACGGCAATCTGTCGGATCGGTGCTCTGAACTGTCTGGTAATGTAGTTAAATATTACTCCTTTTATGACAGTAATAATAGTGTAATAAAATTATAATAAATTTAGACAGTCATAACCACGATATTGAAATAAATATCTCACATTGCCATCTTTTCTTTTATTCTCTCTCACATTTATATAAAATGTTAACCTATTTTATGACAGAACAGAATTCCGAAAACAAGTACCTACCCACTAAAAGTATGTTTGGTAAAAACCGGTCCGTAGGTATCAACGTAATAGCCGAAGTATTTAACGTAAAATTTTTCGTTTTGAGGCGGTGTTATTAACTGGAACAAAGCGGTACGAAGTGAATTCATTACTGGATTAACTTAAATATACCTCGGAGGTTGTTATAATTACGCGATTATAAGTGGTTAAAGGGAAAATTACATCAATTATTAACCATTTTGAAGCATGATGTGATGTGTAAAGTTTGTCTCCGTTCATTTCATACTTACCTTAGGCACATGGATTGTAAAACTGTGCCTTAAGTATTATTAAAAAAGATGACAATACAATGAAAGTTAAAAAAAGAATTGTAAGACATTACCACGCCAAATGAAAAACAGGCCAAGTGCGAGTCGGACTCGCGCATGAAGGGTTCCGTACCAAAAAACGGCAAAAAACACGTTTGTTGTATGGGAGCCCCCCTTAAATATTTATTTTATTCTGTTTTTAGCATATGTTGTTATAGCAGCAATAGAAATACACGACCTGTGAAAATTTTAACTGTCTACCTGTAGTTGTTATCAATATCGAGTAAAAAACGGCATAAAAATCACGTTTGTTGTATGGGAGCCCCCCTTAAATATTTGTATTTTTCTGTTTTTAGTATTTGTTGTTATAGCGGCAACAAAAATACATCATCTGTGAAAATTTCAACTGTCTAGCTATCACGGTTCATGAGACAGACAGATGGACAGCGGAGTCTTAGTAATAGGGTCCCATTTTTACCCTTTGTGTACGGAACCCTAAAAAACCGGCCAAGTGCGAGTCGGACTCACGCACGAAGGGTTCCGTACCAAAAACGGCAAAAAAAAAACACGTTTGTTGTATGGGAGCCCCCCTTAAATATCTATTTTATTTTGTTTTTAGTATAGAGCTTATTAGATCATCCTGAATTAAGGATACGGAATTCAGAGTCCGATTTAGGACGAGAAATTCAGTCGCCAATTAGACCGTCCTGAATAACGGATCCGATATCACAGCTTAACGATCATACAGTAGTTACACGAATGTACTTGCGCAGAGCAACGGAGGGGAAAATACAGTGACCGTAAAAATACATGTAGGTAGGAGGTATAGGTAGGTAGTAGGTACGTGTCATTTTCAATGCTAATCTGAACTAGGTTTATTAATGTAGGTAAGTACTAGTATGTAATTTGCGAATAACTCATCTAATAACATACCTAAAATCAAGTTTAAAAGCAAATACCAACAGATGACAACTGTCAAACTTAAAACAGCAATTTTTACGACTTTTAAACGATTTTTACACAAAATATAAAAAGTATAAAAGATTAAGGGGGGATGGAAATGAAATACCTACATGGAACTGAAACGGAAAAAAAATCATCTAACCTATACGTGTGGGGGTGCCTATGGATAGGTCTTTAAAAATGACATTGAGGTTTCTAAAAGTATTTTTTCTCAAAGTCAACCGTTTGGAAAATATACACTTTCAAAATGGTAAAATGTGTGAGTCCCCCCTCTAACTTTTAAACTAAGAGAGTGAAAAATAAAAAAATGTTGTAGATCTTTATAAACACTATCTACGAAAATTGGTTTGAAAGAGATATATTTAGGAGATATAGTATGTACATTTTCCAAAACCGCAAATATAACTTTGTCATTTATACAAACACTATAAAAAACAAAGTTATTTTCAGATGAAAATGATAGTGGTATTAAATAAGGTATGGTATATGGTAACTGCGGAACCCTACTGCGCGTGGCCCGACACGCACTTGGCCAGTTTTTTTTTAATTAAAAAAAGTAAATCACAGAGTGATTATGCCCTTATACACTTAGTTTTGTCGTTGCGCCAACTGTCTATCTAGCTAGACGAACGGCGGCTTTTTTTTCACGAACATAAAAAGCGTTGACTGACTGTATACTCTTTAGGCTGTGGTACTACTGTGTCGGAGCAGAGCGTCCTGAATGCGATTACACTGTCCTAAGTGCTTCCGATTTAGCATCCTTAACGCCGGAGACCATTTCTATCCTAACTAGGATCCTAACTAGGATTCTACCTTCCTGAATGCAATTACACTTCTCTGAATTAAGGAGCGACTTCATTCCGGATCCTTAATTCAGGATGATCTAATAAGCTCTTATTTGTTCTTATAGCGGCAACAGAAATACATCATCTGTGAAAATTTCAGCTGTCTAGCTATCACGGTTCATGAGATACAGCCTGGTGACAGACAGACAGACAGACAGACAGACGGACAGCGGAGTCTTAGTAATAGGGTTCCTTTTTTACCCTTTGGGTACGGAACCCTAAAAAAGTACCGTCTGAGCACATAATTATCCAGATGAGTTTAAACTAGTACCAAAAGAATAACACAAAAAAAATCTTATGGATATTAAAAAATATAAATAAACGAATTAATAAAGGTAAAGCCGCTTATCATTCCGCGAAGTTATAAAAGTTGACGTAGGGATTTGGGTTATGGTGTCCTTTGTGTACAAGGTAGCCATTATTATTTGCACCAAGTCGTTACTCTGAGACTCCTCAGAGATCGATGTTACATGGAATTTTAACAATGTTGTTATTTGTTAGGTCAGGGACGGTATTACATTACAACCTCTTAAAACTTGCCAGGTTTATGTATTGCTATACCTAGTTACATCTCTTTCTCGCTGTATAGCAAATAAAAGAGAGGCATTGATAGCCATTCAGAAAACTGGCAAGTTTTAAAAGGTTGTACTTAATACTGGGGCAGGTATGGTTTCATTAATGAATCTCTGCCGCACGCCTAGCCTTTGCGGAGTTACGTGAAGGTATTTTCAAAATATTTTAAAATATCATAGCATTTAAGTAATACGTTACACCATTATAATTGTTTTTATTTTATAGCTTACTGTATTTTTAATTTATAATTGCCATTTATTTTCAGATTTTCGAAATATATTTGCTATCGGTAATTGTTCTCTTGAATACCTAGAATAAAACTTACAACTTTCAACTAATTAAAATAGGGTGTGGTTTAACTGGTAAGCAAAATATTCGTATTTTGGTGAGCAGAAAAAGCTATTTGGTCAGCCAAAATGGTTAGTTGGTCAGCAACTTTTGGCAAATATTTCTAAATCAGTCAGCAATTAAGTAATTTCATTCTAGACTGCTCTACATTTTTTAGCTGCAATCCACTGATTGCAGCTAAAAAATGTAGAGCAGTCTCACTATCCACGTTAAATAAAATTTTGCTGAGCAATTCAGTGAAGTGACCCACGTTTATTAAAATTTTGGTGAGCAATTCAGTGACCCAGGTCTAATAAAATTTGGCTCGTTTGATTCGTTTTGACAAATACTGTTGAGAGATAGGGTCTGATGATTGGAGCAAGAAGAAAGCCACAGGAACTCAATAATGAAACCATACAATCCCATCAAGTTTGGGTTCGTTTGATTCGTCTCGACAAGTACTCTCGTGGGAGACGGTGTCTAGTCTGGTGAGGGCGCAGCAAGAAGGTAAGGAAACTTTAGGAAAGGCCGGATATGAGATGGGTGTCCATGTGGGACTGCGATAACGACAGTTAAGCAACTCTAGGAAAAGCCGGGTATAAGATGGGTGACCGTTTGAGACTGCGATAATTGATGTTAAGCGACTTCGGTCGAGTTTGGGATGGATGACCGTAAATTGATGACCGGGATTGTAATAACGAATGTCAAGCTATTTTTGAAGAGGCCGGTATGAGATGGGTCACCGTGCGACTGCGATAAATAATGTTAACCATCTTTGAAAAAAGACGGGTTTGGAATGAGTGACTGTTTAGGACTGGAATAACTATACGGGTATGGGGTATATGGTATGGGGAACTAGATATGGGGTAGGGGGAGGGGAGGGGACGGGTAATTAGATATTTTACTGACCTATTAAATATTTTGGTGACCAATTTTGCCTATGTAATAATTATTATGATCACCCGTATCCATAAAAGCAGTAATAAAGTCTTTCTAATGCAGATAAAACCTGTTATTTCATTTTACTTATCTAGTTGGCAAATCGAAATAAACTAAATATAATCTAAAATATGAGATCTGTATCAGACATAGTTCTGATGGATAAAGTTTTGTAGTATGCATTGGATAAAGACGACTAAGTTAAATAAACTTTAAAGGAGTACGTTAAAAGAGTCATCTCCGGTGTTCATAATGCTCTACTACTGCCACAGTAGAAATTAGTTTTTTCAACTAATATTTATACTGTGCTTAAGCCAATTGACCCGACCGTGCCAGCTGCAATGCCGTAAAAGCCGCCTCAATTTCAACACAGTTTATGGTCGCAGAAGGATAATATCGACAGATAGCTTATATCGTTACGTGCATAGATAATAAATATGTGGTGAAGAATAGACTTGTGAAGCTATTGTTCGGGTACACGATAATATCGGAAGCGATTGTGTGATAAGAGAGGGCATGCTACGGCGTGTAAATCAGGCTACCCTGGTTTGTGTGTGTAGGTTAGCCAGGGCTCATGGTGTCTGTCTACGCCAGCGGTTCCCGAATTCTTTTGGCCTCGGAACCCTTTTTGGTTCACCGTTTTTGGGCGAAACACTAGCTCAAGTAAGAATAGTAAACTAACTGTAACATTTTTTTACGTGAAATCACACCATACGAGGCTTTTTGGCTTGGTGTTCGCATCTTATAAGTATAGATTGACTTTAAAAGCAGGACTTTTTAAGATAAAAATATTTGTTTAGTTATTACAAAAATATATTTTTTTCCGTAAGAGACTCCTAAGAGCCTCTTCATCAGGAACCCCAGGGTCCTGCGGAACACCATTCGGAAACTGCTGGTCTACGCTACACTACGGTAGGTGTTTTGAGGCGACACGTCGCGACGCCCGCCGCCGGCAGTCGTGATTCGCTAGCCCGCCCGACGGCACGCTACAAGATTCTCGCCGAGCTACGTGCTACGAGATCTCGTCTCGTAGCACTTTTAAGTATAATAACACGGTTATATTCTTGTGCTATTATAACTAATGCATGTGACTTATGTTTAGTTGGCTGAGTGAAAAGTTTGTGTATAACTTGGTGTTATTCTGAGCTGTTTGTGTAGACTATTAAAACTGTTAGGAGTACACACTCCTATCGCACTAATTCTTAAGTAAACAAGAGATCTAGAGTAAAGGAATTGTGATAAATGTGACGGTTCTGCAGTGCAGTTGTTTGTGTTTCTGTGCAAACGGTTTTCAATTACATTCTATTTGGTGAGTTTATATCACACATTTTTTTATATGTACAGTTTATTTAGTTTTAGTACAAAGTACGAACGAACGAAAGTAGGCCCTTTGTTTCATGTCCAATTTTTATTTTTAGTTATTAATCATAGAGTTTAATATATGGTAGGTATTGATAAGCATCCAAAACTGAAAAATTTATAAAGTAAACAGTACTTTATAATACGTAAATAAATATGTATGTTAATATTGCGTCTAAGAAGCAACTAACCAAATAAAGCTTTTTATTGCTTTAAAGACATTATGCAAGTTAGGTTATCTGCATTTTAGTCATTAAGCATTGTTGACGTTTTGCTTTAAAGACTTTTTGCAAGTTAGGCTTTCTGATCATTAAGGAGTAAGAACAACATGAACTACTTAGACGCATGCACATACTTGGTGGGTTGAGTAAGTAAAGTGTGACGTAGGAAGTTAAAAGAAAAAATAGAATAAACCGACTGTGTGATAATATATTATGTAATCCTGACGCTTTGAATAATATTTCCTTACAAATCAGCCAATACTGCCGGAGGCTACATAAGACTTCCTACCTCTGATGTAAATACACACATACCTACTGCATACGTACGTAATTCACAAATTTTACTGAAATATCAGTTTCGGTAAATAAAGATTAGAGTATAATTATTTAAAAATCTTTTATGAACCAAGGTCGGACCTTTTCAAGAGTCTTTAGTTATCGTTGACTGATTATCACATTTTAGCATCTCGACCTTATCTCGACCAATACTTATTTGTGTGACAATAAAATTACCATTCACCTCTACAGAAGGTGAAGCCCGAAAGTGGGTATTCCAATATTGATACTTGATTGATATAAGAAGTTGGTTTGACAGGTAACACGACTTTTCACATTCAGGCGGTTGTATGACCGTATGCCTTTTTTTTAATAAGTTATTAATAGACAAAGATTTTAATAATGTTTTACGTAGAGTTTTTAGGGCCCATGGTCTAGTATTTTTAGAAGGTATTATATAACTACATGCCCTCGTAGTCATTCGTAGAAGTAGATAGCAAATGTGTCAAAAACGGCCACTGTTAGCAGTTTTGCTAGATATTTACTTACAGCAGTGACTACGAGGGAATGTAACGATACCATCTAAAAATATTAGACTGTGGGCTCTGAAAATTTCACGTAAAACATTATTAAAATTGTGTATTAGAATTATAATATTAAATAAAATTCACCGCGGTGTCACTTTCGCCCAGGGTGCCACCCTTCAGTTCGATTTAGCATACGAGTGCATAAAGAATGCCAATTGATTATGTGAAAATCTGGCATTGGTAAGTTGTATTATCGATTGAGTTTATACTACTTATAAGTCTGTAGTGATTCGGAGAATAGAATCGATTGGAATTTGTGTCAACTTTGAAGAATCGCTCTATCGGTTTACGACCCAATCTGACATAAACCTTTTTCGTACTGACGACAGAATTTGATTATTCACGAATCCAACAATGGACAATGGGGAGGAAAAGCGCAATTTTATCCCGATAGGTGGCGTCTGGTCTTTGGTACCGGGCCGCCTCAAAGAAAGTGTCAAAACATATGGGAATCTCTTGGAGTATTGCACTTTTTAATTTTATACTGAGAAAATGCCGCATTGTTATGCATGTAACTTGTAAAATATTGGAGTTCATCGATTTCCCAGTAACAAAAAAAATTGTAGGCAAAAAAATATAAAAAAAAATATGCTTTTCCCTCGATTTTCTCCTTTGCTGAGCCTGAGAAACATTATAAATCAAAAGGAATGTTTCATGAATTTGATGAAGCTTCGCCAAAATAAAACAAAATTCGAATTATAACAGCTTTGTTCTTTAATATTTCAACCTCAGCAGTTTCTAACATATTTATAACTTGGATGAATTTGATAGGTATATCAAATATGGAATAAGCCCAATATTGGGGCCAAACAGAGAATTAATAGAATTTTATATGCCAGAGTCATTCAAGAAACTTAGAATAATAAAATAAATATGATAAAACGGTTCGTGGAATTTTGGATGGTACAGAAATTCCAGTACAGAAACCTGAAATTACTATTGCACAGAAGGCATTATCAGGCAACTATAAACACGGAAATTCACACTCAGTTGCTTTGTTAAAATTTAAATCATATGCTTCTAATCTGAAAAAAAAAAAGATTACTTGTAAATCTTACACGAAATTTAAAGAAATGTAATGCTTGTTAGCAATTTTTTGTAAGTTGATATAAACTTTCTTGCCTGTTGTTTTGGCTTTTCTTTTCCGTAATTCTTCTTTTATATGAGCTAAAGTTAGCATAGAATACATTGTTTGTCCGCAAAACCGAAAAAAATACAATCTAAGAAAGTAAAATCACATAATACACAGTCAAGACAATATAAGCTCAAACTGACAATTGTTCCAAAGACTGAGCGCCATCTGTAATTCACTTTGCCTTCGCCTCCCCATTGATCTCAAAAAACGTTTGCATCTGACAATCTGCGCATTCAAGTGATGTATAATATATATGTAGAGAGAGTGACTTTGCCATTTCCGAAGTCCCGGGTTCAATCCACAAGTGATTTTCTGACAATATATTGTTTAATTAAATTGCCATGGTTATTAACGTTATTAGAATAAACTATATCGGGATTTACACCATATACCTACCTGTTTATTTTTGAGACTCCGATATTTCAGCGCAGTTGCATGCGCCATGATCACGGAAGAACCTGTCGATTATTGCGTGTGTAAATATCGGAGTCCCAAAAATAAACAGGTTCATGGTGTAAATTCCGATATAGTTTATCCTGATTCTTTTGCCTTCATTTTATGTTGTAACTGAGTTCAAAAAGCTTTGCTAACTGTGGACAGACTGGTCGTATCAATTTAAATAGAGGTCGCAAGTAATTGTGTAATATACACTTTTAAACTTTCGCGTTGCATTTTATTAGATTTGGAACACAGGTTTTAACGCGATTTTAACTAAAACATAGGTGTTGAGCACCTACCTTTTCCCGACGTTTCGACCGAGTTGCATCGGCCGTGGTTACGGGCTGACTGACTAATTGTGTAATACCGCTGTAATAAATTTTCATCGCTTAGCCAAATTGTGACTCATTTTAATGTTCATGCTCGCTTGGCAAATTTATAAGTTATTATGCTCATTGTTATAGTATGCTCATACCCAAAACTCGTTTCAAAAGAACCTTTAGAAATCATATTATGTTTAGGATCAGCCAGCCATTTGAATTCTTCGCCATTTTGAAGCTGAGTCATGACATGGAAAGTAAACAAATTCCAAAGAGTTTTACGATCTCTGTAATAATAATAAACAGGCCTTAATGTAACTATGAAATATTGATACCGGTTATAAATAGACTTTGACTGTTTGACCTAAATGTGCAGGACGTTAATTTTACACGAATGCCCAAAAATTGGAGTGTATTGTTCTTCATAATATCTTGACCACTTTAGCTACTGAATAAACTAGCTAGTGGCTTTGTGAGATGTAGACCTTGAGTTTGTGGTATTTTTGAACATGCATAATTTTTTTTTCAAAAAAGTTCGAAAACCGCTTTCGTCAAAAAAAATAAAAATCTTTTTAATTACCTATCGAACTTGCGCTCAGTAAATTTTACGAGAATCGGTTGACAAATGTGACCTGTAGAGCAGAACAGACGGACAGTCGGTCGGACATACGAAAGCATTTTTGTCCAAGCTGGAACGGAGATGCTTCGCTTTCGTTTCGCGCTCGCTCGGTCAGTAAAAGCACTTTAGAATGAAGACGCAAATAGAGTGTTTACGATAATCAACTCTGTTAATGGGCAAAAGATAAAACACCATTTCGGTCTAGGGTTGCCACATCATAAAAAGAAAATCATGTTTGTTTTAAAAAGTGTTGATTTTCAGGGTTTATAATAATTTTCTAGGTTTGTTTGCATGACACCCTATCTACCATATTCGGCTTTATAACCCTATTATTCTAAAACACCCTGTATAGTATAAGAACCCTCAGTTTTTTTTTCAGTCTATGTTTATATTAGGTATGATTGTTCAATATTAAGTAAATATCTGTATTACCTACCGAAGTTTGCCTTTCCGAGAAAGTATATTAGAAGGCTGATAGACCCAATCAAAAGAAACTTATTTCGATATGAATATTCTACGGAAGGTTCGTGCCTACAGCAAATTATTCTGCCTTTTCCTATTCAAGAGCAAAGTCATATGATGAAGGTTTGATGGAAATGTTCCTATCGGGAAACTCGCAGAAAAAGTAAAAAAAAATGTTCACGTACAGTTGAATTTAATTCGGGTCTCAGTTTTTGACTGCGAAAAAGGAGGATTTATTTAATGTTATTTAAATTTGTGTAGAGTTTTTTTTTTCAGATTTTTTTGCTCTGATAAATAGTTTCAAGTTTCTCACTCATAAGTATTCCGACAAACAACGTGGTTTTTTTGACTTTTCCAACTTATGTCATATTCCAAACAAACCTTAGGAAAATCCCTATTTTAGTCAAAAAGCTGTTACTTTTATTTATTCTTATGCTGTTGTTTGAAACCTCTGGAACCTCAGATCAAGATTAGAAACAGTAACGTCAGTAACTGTCGTGCAGGCAGTAGAGGCGTGAACATATTTCAAGAAAAACAACACATTTGCGAACGAACTTTCCTTTTTGTGACTTATTAAATGTGACTGTTGAAAGTTTTCGAAGTCTCAGTGAGGCAAAACCCACTTCACGGTAAATTAAACAAGACTCAAATTGCTTAGTCAACAATCCTTCAACTTGGTTTTATGGTGCTTTTAGATGGAAATCTACTTAAAATTATGTTTTTATAAGGTTTTTAATATTGTTGGGTATTGAAGATTTCTCGATCAACTAAGTATAAACTTTGAATTATTTGATTTATGACGATATTTCTTGAAGAAAAGAGAGACAAATACAATAAGAAAAAAAGGAATGAGATGAGTATTTATATTAATATGTTATAAATAAGCTTATAAGTCCTCTTTGACGTTGGATTCCTCCCTTTTATGATGGAAGAGGGAGATATCAATTTAAAGGTTTTTCATTCAGTATTACCTTTTTTTGTGATATTATGAAGACTTTTCATGAATGTCTCGTTGGTAATTATTTTTCAGTAAATTATATCTTTTATTATTTATGTTATAATATATAAATTCTATTATATCAACGAATCACAAAAATATTTCCTGAAACTTTGGATCCTGTGCTATTTAGGTACTTACAGTTAGTTATGAAACCCCAAACTAAGCTGATTTCTAAGATTTTCCTTTAGAACCTAAGATTTACCAACTCTACTGGTAAAAGTTCCAACTGTCCTGTGATTATCGTTCATTTCGAACTATTGCCGCCATTCACTCGGTAAATCTTATGTTTTATACCCTCAAAGACATCGTAAATGTTAAAAATGTACGAGTATTTTGAAGGTGTTTTAAAATTATATCTAACTAAATGGCATCTAATTTAAACTAGTTAAGGATTGACTGACAGGTATTATAATATATTAATAACTAATGAATAATTAAGAAATACCTACTCATCTTATTATAAATGTTTTTTTGATGTTTGTTCTTCAATCACACAAAAACGGCTTAACAGATTTAGATGAAATTTGACACACAGATAGTTTATCGCCTGGATTAAAACATAGGATACTTTTTATCCCGGCCAAAGGTTCCCTAGGAATGTCCACGCGGACGAACTATACATGTGCCAAATCTAAAAATGTTCAGCTGATTTTAACAGACAGTCATATTTATAATGTTAGTAGGAAGTAGGATACCTATAAATTGACCGAGCGAGCGCGAAGCGTCTCTGCTTTAGCTCGGCCAAAAATGCTATCGTATGTCCTTTCACGTTCCGGCATGTTCGTCTGTCCACCTGTCCTCCGGTCGCATTTCTCAACAGATTGTCGTGAAATTTTGTGAGCAGATACGATAATTTTTTTTTTGTCTAGCCATTTTTTCGAAATATTTCAAATGGGTAAAATATTATCAAACGTGAGGTCTCAGCTCTACAGAGCCACTTTACGGGACACTCATGTCCCAGAATATGTCTTCTATCATACCGCATGACGTGAGAATACAATATTGTTTGGCTAACATACGGAGGAGGCACGGAAAATATTTATAGTGCGTTCAACAATTTACGCGTCACTGGGGGTGGGCAATTATAGTAAGCTATTAGCCTCCAGCGGCGACGGCGATATTGCATGCTTATAAAATATTGACTGCTGCTAGAAAATTGGTTTGCCTGTTTAACTACGCCATTCTATTACGTTTAGTATCTAGTTGTAGTTTTTATTGCTGTTTTAGTCGTAGACAAGATAAAAGTGAAAAGTACTTAGGTTGAAAAAGAACGTAAAGACAAAATAACATTCTGCTACTTGTGTGTGTAGTCGTTCACGAAAACACTCATATTGTATGGTTTTATTTTATGCTACCACGATACAATCTTCGCTTTCGCTACATCGGCAATACAGTAGCGTAACGAACGCAACACTACTAGCGAAATGTGAGCGTCGTCTGAGTAACGGCGTTATGACCGTTCATTAGACCATTGGCATAACAAAAATATTTTTTTACTCTGTCATTGGGGTATCAAAGGAGTA
Source organism: Agriphila tristella (assembly GCA_928269145.1). Classification (NCBI taxonomy): domain Eukaryota; kingdom Metazoa; phylum Arthropoda; class Insecta; order Lepidoptera; family Crambidae; genus Agriphila; species Agriphila tristella. Next base: position 17,468,282 of record OV743436.1, on the reverse strand, counting down.
GTTCCGACTTTTTGATTAAAGTGAAAATCGTAAGGCAGCCATTACATGGTCATGCAAGCGTCAGTCAAAATCCATCAGTCATGAATTACGTTTGACTGATTGACTGATGGAAAGAACAAATTACATCATGCAACCATCAGTCACTACATTACACGGTAGGTTAATCGTCAGTCACAGCCCGTGACTGTGGTTAAAATGACAGCAAAACCTACCGTGTAATGGGTGCCTAACAAAAATTGAAAAATTGTTATAAACTCGTTCGTTCAAACAAAAGTTGATATGTAAGTACTTACGGATACGTCCTCTATTCGACTCCATTTTCTGTGTAAGCTGATATAAAACACAGAGTGTGATGTTTCAACGTTAGCTATTTTACGACTGTGTCAACTTTGAAAAAACATTGGTAAAAACAAAGTAATTCAACAACACAAATATGAAACATCTTAAAAGTGAGCAATAAAATAACATTGTTACTGCGACTGAGTAGTAGATAACACCAGTTTATTGTTTTCCTGATGTAATAAGACAGTAAAAATGAGTTAGTGAGTGGGTACGTATATCTTTTGCACTTTATAGGTATTTATTATAACGATCACAAGAATAATGTGAAAATACATACAAAGCCATTTATAACAATATATCATGAACATCAAAATTCTATCCATCTTCTATCCTAATTAAAGCCTAATTAGCTAAGAATAGACTATTCTATTCTATTCTATAATAGAAAAACATTTATAAACAACACACAGAATAATTAAGAAAAGAAAACAAAATTGTACAATGAATTAACACAGAACAGAAGAGAGATAAAAGGGTAAAAAAGTGTGCTGCTAAAAGGCCCTGTCTCAGTAAATGTCCATGACCATATGCTGGGGCACAGGTCTTCCTTATGGGTAGATAAGGAGGATGGGCCATAACCCACCACGTGGGAACAATGAGGATTGGTAGGTGATTACAACTGCAATGTACCCGGGACCAACGGCTTATCGTGCGTTCTGAAGCACGGGGGAGCTCGAGATAATAAATTTTTGATCACCCATCCAATAACCGACCATTGCGAAAGTTGCTTAACCTCCGCAGTTACTGGGCCAGGTGCTAAACCACTGCGCCACCGAGCTCCTCGCATACTGGATGCTCGATCGCAAATAAGTTTACTGTTACTTAACTATCGAAAAAGCTTTCATCCTACTAATATTAAAAATGAATGTTTGTTCCTCAATTGCGCAAAAACAGCTAAACAGATTGCGATGAAATTTGACACACAGATAGCTTACAGCCTGGATTAAATCATTAAAACAACTTTTTATCCGGATCAAAGGTTTTCCTTGCGATTTTTCGAATGTCCACGCGGACGAAATCGAGGGCGGAAGCTAGTCATATATAAAATTTGGCTTTTTTGTTCCTGTTTTTTTTAAGAATACACAGGAAAAATAAACGGCCTTATTGACACCTTGATTGACAGACAAGGGGATAAACGCAAAAATGGTAAAAAAAGCTGCATTTTTTTTATTTTTACTTTTTACTTTAATATTTTATCTAACTTTATAGGTGTTACCTACTTTTTTTTTTTTCAAAATGAATTTATTCCCATAGTAATTTTATTGTTACATGTCCTAATCAACGAGTATGTTTAGAAAAACAATTAGTAGATTTGTATGTAAATACATTTATTTATGTTATCTCAAGGTCGAAACAATTCGATTATTGTCCTTTGTTGCCGATTATTTAACACATTGTAAGTATAGGTATTTATAAATCATGATAAATTATTGCCTGGAAATTATTGCATAAAAAGTTCGAGTACTTATTGTGTTTATAAATCGTATAATCTTAATCCTGCGATTAATGCGTATAGAATATTCTTTTGTGCAGAAAACAGCCATTCATTTCTTATAGACTTGGATATAATGCCATTGTTGAAAATTGCGTTGTGAGCAGATTCAATTTAAATTGAATTTATTGATTTTGAAATCTTACAGCTAATAGCATGTTGCGTGAAACATTTGCTGTATCATTTAGATGTTGAATACCTGTATTCCAACATATTAACTTTATCATTCCAACTAAAATAAAATCTCAAAGCGGTGTGTGACTGAGGAAAAACCTTTTTTCAAACTTAGAAATAAAGTCAAGCTTGACATTCCTCGCAAACCATGTCACTTGTCTCGTTAAGTTTCCATAATTTACTTAAAATTGACCAAAAAAGTTTTCCCTTTGAGAAAGTTTGATGGACGGTTCATATTTAAAATTCAATTACTGAAGATTTCGTATTTGTTTCACTTTGAGTTCTTACCTATAATATTGTTATCTGAGACTGAAGAGGTATAAATAATCAAAGATGAGAGGTACTTCAAACATCTGAATAGGGGACAGGGATAGAATGAAATGCTAAAGATGTTTGCGATATTTCATGGATTTGACTTATTTTAACACGTTTTTATTAGGTTGCTTTCTCGTTTGTGTGTTCGTTCGTTCGTTCGTTTGTTTCGCAAAGTTTGTGAACGATTTTGTACTAGCTTAGCTTCCCGATGAGCTAGAAACTTGAAACTTTGAACGTAGGTCAGAACTGGAAGGCAATGCAATATTATGGTGTCATTGAGCTGATCTGATGATGGATCCGGAAGAAGGCCACAGGATCTCTATGATGAAACCATACAACCCTATCGTGTTTGGGCTCGTTAGAATCGACTTGATGAGTACTCTAATGGGAGATGAGATCCAGGGTCTGATGATGAAGCTGAAATTCCATGCCATAGGAACTCAATATTAAAACCGTGCAACCCCATGAAATTTGGGCTTATTTGAATCGTCTTGACAAATTCTTTGTTGGGAAATAGTTTCCAGGGTCTGATGATGGAGCCGGAAGAAGGACACAGGAACTCTTTAATAAAACCACGCTACCCCATCGAGATTGGGCTCGTTTGAATCGTCTTGACGAGTACTTTGTTGGGAAATAGTGTCCGAGGATCTGATGATGGAGCGGGAGGAAGGCCAGAGGAACTCTATAATAAAACCATGCAACTCCATCGAGTTTGGGCTCGTTTGAATCGTCTTGACGAGTTTTTTGTTGCGAAATAGTTTCCAGGGTCTGATGATGAAGCCGGAAGAAGGACACAGGAACTCTTTAATAAAACCACGCTACCCCATCGAGATTGGGCTCGTTTGAATCGTCTTGACGAGTACTTTGTTGGGAAATAGTGTCTGAGGATCTGATGATGGAGCCGGAGGAAGGCCATAGGAACTCTATAATAAAACCATGCAACTCCATCGAGTTTGGGCTAGTTCGAATCGTCTTGGCGAGTGCTCCGGTAGGAGATGGTTTATTTTTTTAGTGTTAGCTCGCTAACTAAAAAGCAGAAAATAATAATTTACTGAAAAAAAACTTTTTTAAAAACACGTTTTTAAAACGGACTAAATTATAAAAAAAACATTAAAATGGACTAAAAAGTAAAAAATAAATTCTTCTGTAAATATTTATAACCAACCTACAGAAATTTTAAACCTAGAAACGTGGGGCGCATTTTGTAAAATTTATCATCCATATTGTCTTTAGCATGGGCCCCACGTTCTTAGGTTTAAAATTTCTGTAGTTGGTTATAAATATTTACAGAAGAATTTATTTTTTACTTTTTAGTTCGTTTTTTTTATTATGAAAACAGCGTACTGAGATTGTGAATGTTACATTACAAAAGGTTTATTTTGTTTGCGAATTGATTTATATAATTATTATACCTACTTGTAAGTGCGTGATTTGTGACGTACAGTACAAGCTTATTCAATAATAATTTTATTGGTGAACATTGCATTATTTTGTACTGAGCTAGAAACTATTTTATGTAGGACGTTAGAAACCCGAAACATACGAGTGATCGCACGAGATTTGTTTCTGACAGAATCAAATGTTTTCATCAAACTGAAATATATTTCTACTTTTACATATTCATAATAAATAAGAAACCGAATAAAAAAAAAACTAACATAATACCTACTATTATCATTTTCACTAGTTTTTTTTTGTGAAAAACTTGAATAAACTTTTATTGTATTCTTCGAAAACCTTTTACGAATCCAGTTAAATCTCAAGATCTTCAGTCAATCGCACGCAACGAAACTGATATAAAGCTTTCAATTCCGTGTGATAAGGCAGCGCAAACAGAATCGAGGGAACGTTATTGAATATCGGAGCTTGACAAACTGAATGCTTTTCGGAATTGCATGTTTCGAGTATGTATCATTTAATATTAAGTTTATATTGATCGTTTGCAGGACCTACCACTTACGTCAAATCATGTTTACCCTTATCATGAAAAGTTCGTATCGGGTACAAATACTTACCTATCTTTCTTTTAATAGAAATTCAAACAGTGCCACCTGCCTCCGTAAACTGATTCCGATTGAATCGATTCGCACTAAAAACAAAACCTATATATTTTCTGTATCATTTGCATATTCACCATTTTCACTACAAAGAAATGTTTGATAAATCAAAGAAAAGACGCATTGAAATCTCAACAAGTTAAATTTCTTGAGCGGACAGGGCGCGGTGGTTAGATTAAGCTCCATGATTTTGTGTTTCATACAAGCTTATAGGTACTGTGAAAAATAAGCGGTTCTTGGAGTAATAAAATTAGTGTCACACCGAAACTGGAATTCAAGCCCAAACCGAAACCGAACTTTCGGCCCTGGTTCCAGTTTCGGCCGAAACCGAAACTTAAACTTTTTTCACACTTTAAATTGACGTTTTTTTTCACTTATAGTCACTTAACATGTGTTGAATAAAATAAATAAGTAACAATAATGAAGTTTTTGCTATCCCTCGGGAATAATACTTTTTGGGATAAAAGGCACTCTATGTCCTTTTCTGTACCCCTGATAACGTGTATGCAAAATTTACGTGTTTGTAAAGGCGTAACAAACAAACAAACACGTAAACAAACGGACTTTCACATTTATAATATTAGTAAGGATAAGGAATAACAAGAGTTTAATAAAATCAAAACTGGCTATCTGTCAATTTATTAATTTGTGGTAAAACGAAAAAGAAAAAATCAAGACGGCAAAATTTTGTAGATTTTGTTTGAAAGATATCCGTCTTTGATGAGAAATACTCGTATGCAATAGTCGATGACGTTTTTACAATGCTGCTGTATCTATTTTGTGACAAAAATTACAGATAGTCAGCCGATTTTCATTCTATACGACTCACTGACCTCCATTAAACAAATACGCTGGACAGGCTACTGTCATGAAATGACAGCAATTTTTTGTGCCGATTTTAAAATCGTCATATTGGCACTGAGAGCAGTAGATTCTACTAAGGCAGTAGTGAGTGAACTTGGAACTTATGAGTTCCACAAGTTTTCCAAGTTCACTCACTACTGCCATAGTAGAATCTACTGCTCTCAGCGTCAATATGGCGATTTTCAAATCGGATCAAACGATTGGTGACGTCCGCCTGTCCAGCGTACTTGTTTAATGGAGGTCAGCAGTGATACGACTCAATTTAAATAAAAAAAATGAAATACTCATTGTGTTAAGCTTACTTATGTAAGTCAACTTTTTATTAATTATTTGATGTTTAACAATAGTCGTATGATCAGTTATTTGTTGTGATTTACCATACATTGGTACTACCCGTCCGAATTGCCTCGCGCAGTAAGAGAAAAAGCTTCGATATAACTAAGTAGTAATAGTTAGGTGGTAAATATGCATGAGTCATAAATAGATGTCTTTTTTACAAATAAAATTAACCAGTAAGTGAAGGTATACACTGAGCCAGGCAACCTCAACTCAACACGAACGCGCCGATTCACGCCGGCTGACGAACTCCGAAGTTAGCCGATTGACGCGTGGAATATATTTGGCCGAAACCGAAACTGTGGCCGAAACTAGTTTTTTTGGCCGAAACCGAAACCGTAACTTCGGTCGGTCACTAAATAAAAGGTAAGCGGAGGTAGGCGTGGATACCGTATATCCATCGGGCTAATGCCACAAAATAAATAATTCTAGAGCTTCATACTTGTGGCTTGACCTGACACAGCCCGCGGCTGTTATTATTTTTATCATGATCGGGAAGTGAACGTACTAATATTTTACTTTATGAATTTTGATGTGAAACTCATAAACCGTTATTACTGTCTAATAGCAGTTTATCAGTTTCACATCAAAAATAAAGTAAAATTTTCCCATTTTTAACACGTTTTTATTAGGTTGCTTTCTCGTTTGTGTGTTCATTCGTTTGTTCGTTTGTTTCTCCGCAAAGTTTGTGAACGATTTTGTACCAGCTTCCCGATGAGCTAGAGACTTGAAACTTTGAACGTAGGTCAGAACTAGAAGGCAATGCAATATTATGGTGTCTTTGAGTTTATCTGATGATGGATTCGGAAGAAGACCACAGGATCTCTATGATGAAACCATACAACCCCATCGTGTTTGGGCTCGTTAGAATCGTCTTGACGAGTACTCTAATGGGAGACGAGATCCAGGGTCTGATGATGAAGCTGAAATGCCATGCCATAGGAACTCAATATTGAAACCGTGCAACCCCATCAAATTTGGGCTTATTTGAATCGTATTGACGAGTTCTTTGTTGGGAAATAGTTTCCAGGGTCTGATGATGGAGCCAGAAGAAGGACACAGGAACTCTTTAATAAAACCACGCTACACCATCGAGATTGGGCTCGTTTGAATTGTCTTCACGAGTACTTTGTTGGGAAATAGTGTCCGAGGATCTGATGATGGAGCCGGAGGAAGGCCATATGAACTCTATAGTAAAACCATGGAACTCCATCGAGTTTGGGCTCGTTTGAATCGTCTTGACGAGTTCTTTGTTGGGAAATAGTTTTCAGGGTCTGATGATGGAGCCGGAAGAAGGACACAGGAACTCTTTAATAAAACCACGCTACCCCATCGAGATTGGGCTCGTTTGAATCGTCTTGACGATTACTTTATTGGAAAATAGAGTCTGAGGATCTGATGATGGAGCCGGAGGAAGGCCATAGGAACTCTATAATAAAACCATGCAACTCCATCGAGTTTGGGCTCGTTCGAATCGTCTTGGCGAGTGCTCCGGTAGGAGGTTGTATGTTTTTTTAGTGTTAGCTCGCTAACTAAAAAGCAGAAAATAATAGTTTACTGAAAAAAAATATTTAAAACACGTCTTTGAAACGGACTAAATTATTAAAAAAAAACGGACTATAAAAATTTAAACAGACTAAAAAGTAAAAAAAAAATTCTCTTGTATATGTATTTATAACCAACCTACAGATATTTTAAACCTAAAAACGTGGGGCGCATGCTAAAGACAATATGGATGATAATTTTACAATATGCGCCCCACGTTTTTAGGTTTAAAATTTCTGTAGGTTGGTTATAAATATTTACAAAAGAATTTATTTTTTCTTTTTAGTCTGTTTTAATGTTTTTAGTCCGATTTTTTTAAAATAATTTAGTCCGTTTTAAAAACGTGTTTTAAAAAAGTTTTTTTTTCAGTAAATTATTTTATGTTTTGATCTTGTCACATTTATAATCATAATGAATAAGACTTATGAATAACTTGGTAATTGTATACGTCATGAAATGTTTTCAAACAAAAGTTTGTGCAGTCTTTGTTTCTTTCGAGAGTGTATGAAACAAAAGAGTACCTACCTACCTATGTTTTTTTTTTTCAAAATGTTTATTGAATAAGCGGCGTGTTATCCCATACTATCAAGATGATGGGGTGGAGTGGATAGATGGACACGCGTTTTCCGAGTACCTATCCACCTGTTTTAGGATGGATAAACGGAATAAGCGGATTAAGAGGAGCTCGTGGCGCAGTGGTTTAGCGCCTGGCCCAACGATTGTGGAAGTTAAGCAACTTTTGCAGGGGTCGGTCACAGGATGGGTGACCAAAAATATATTATCTCGAGCTCCTCCGTGCTCCGGAAGGCACGTTAAGCCGTTGTTGGTCCCGGCTGCATTTGCAGTCGTTAACACCCACCAATCCGCATTGGGCAGGCGTGGTGGGTTATGGGTTATGGTCCGTCCTCCATATCCACCCGTAAGAAAGGCCTGTGCCCCAGCAGTGGGAACATTAAATGGCTGATGGACAAACGGAATAAGCAAACGGCGGCGTCTAGAATGTGGGAAATTAGAAAGAAGAATCTACTTGTATAAGATAAGTAGTATATTTTTTCTAGACATAATGCCTAGGCTGTAAATCACATGGCAGTGAGGGCGCCAGCGAAACCCGTAAATCAGGGCGGAGGGACTTCCTGCCCCTCCGTATTAAATTAATTTTGCTACCTACGCGAAACAATGACCGAATTTTATATTTTTACCTTCCTTCTTGAGATTGCTGGCGTTTTTAGCATTGTTATTTTGTCAACAGTTTCATTATAAAGTAGTACCGTCTTAGTCTGATTCCGGGAGATTTTCTTTGTAATAAGTAAGTTGTCAATTTTCAAGTATACTGGATTTGGATGGATATAATATTAAAATAGTAAATAGATAAATGGTGTTACTTACAAAATGACAGTATTATTATTTTAAGTATAATTTAATAAAAGTGACATTACTTCAGTACCGTATTTTCTCTACAAAAAAAAAATATGTTAAAAGAAAATTTTTATCAAGCAAGTATTCAACTAATTTTCAGCTCATCAATATGGATCATAGAAAAGTTGTCAAATGTATCTTTAATGTATCTGCATTTTGTTAATCGCAAAGTGCCTTGGAGATTAATGATGTTCATCTCAAAAGATCGAAATGATTATAAAAGGCACTCTAGTACGTACAGAGATTGCAAGTGCTGCAAAAAAACTATCTCTTGAGTACCTAACTACCTATGTATAATAAATAATAACACACCGTAAATCAAGGGCATCAGCACGGAAAGCGGCGCCATCCACATATGAAATTAATTTCGCCAGGAACAATAATGGCGGGAATTTCACCTTCGCGCGTGTGTGACACGTGACAAACAATGGCCTCATAGTCGATATTAATGGGGAGGAAAAGCGCAATTTTATCCCGATAGGTGGCGTCTTGTCGTTGGTACCGAGCCGCCTCAAAGAAACTGTAAAAACATATGGGAATCTCTTGGAGTATTGCACTTTTTAATTTTATACTGAGAAAATGCCGCATTGTTATGCATGTAACTTGTAAAATATTGGAGTTCATCGATTTCCGAGTAACAAAAAAAATAGTGGGCAAAAAAATATCAAAAAAATATGCTTTTTCCTCGATTTTCTCCTTTGCTGAGCCTGAGAAACATTATAAATCAAAAGGAATGTTTCATGAATTTGATGAAGCTTCGCCAAAATAAAACAACATTTGAATTATAACAGCTTTGTTCTTTAATATTTCAACCTCAGCAGTTTCTAACATATTTATAACTTGGATGAATTTGATAGGTATATCAAATATGGAATAAGCCCAATATTGGGGCCAAACAGAGAATTAATAGAATTTTATATGCCAAAGTCATTCAAGAAACTTAGAATAATAAAATAAATATGATAAAACGGTTCGTGTAATTTTGGATGGTACAGAAATTCCAGTACAGAAACCTGAAATTACTATTGCACAGAAGGCATCATCAGGCAACTATAAACACGGAAATTCACACTCAGTTGCTTTGTTAAAATTTAAATCATATGCTTCTAATCTGAAATAAAAAGATTACTTGTAAATCTTACACGAAATTTAAAGAAATGTAATGCTTGTTAGCAATTTTTTGTAAGTTGCTATAAACTTTCTTGCCTGTTGTTTTGGCTTTTCTTTTCCGTAATTCTTCTTTTATCTGAGCTAAAGTTAGCATAGAATACATTGTTTGTCCGCAAAACCGAAAAAAATACAATCTAAGAAAGTAAAATCACGTAATACACAGTCAAGACAATATAAGCTCAAACTGACAATTGTTCCAAAGACTAAGCGCCATCTGTAATTCACTTTGCCTTCGCCTCCCCATTTCAAAAAGTTTATCACAGTCTTTTGTTTTTGTAGTTCCTATATAGTTGGATATTGTTTTTTCGTGATTGGTGGTTCTAGTAGAAATTGACAACATTTCATTTTAAGAAAGTACTAAAATTAGAAAACCATTTTGAGATTTTAGTGTTCTAAGCTCATATTTTTTTTATTTTTTTTTATATATTTTTTTATATTTACAGCCAGGGAAACTTACCCTAGATTTAGGGTAAACATTATCCGGCACTAATAATAATAAATAATATAATAATACTATTTATTTATTTCCCAGCATAAATAACAAAGTGGCACAGTACAACATTTCAGGTATTTAGGCGAATGTTACAATATTACGTTACGGTCATAAATGTGTCCGAACAAGGTTGAAAAAAATTGTATCTCGGACTAAAGAGAGACATAAGATACATTGCTCGTTCGAGTTATTTTAAATCCCGAAATTGAAATTACAGCAAACCCATGAGTATAACTAAATACAAGAAAAATATATCTTTCTACTATTTCTTTCTATAAAAATCAACAAATAATGAGGCTTTTCAAAGTGAAAAAATAAAAATAGTAACTATTTGCCTCACTGGACGGCGTTGATGGAAAGAGATGAGTCAAAATTGACTTCGGCGACAGTACTCTTCGACATCACAATAGGGAATATGCATCAAATTTTTTTCTTATCAAAATCAATAGTATAATGCGTGAGAAAATCAACTGTAATATTGAAACTTGTCTCTTGCGTTTTTTTCTCGTAATATAGTTACTTGAAGTTAGCACGCATCAGCTCCCGCCGAAAACGCTCTATACAAAACGGTGACGTCACACATCACGTTTCGGTGTGCTTCGGGCGCGTTTAATATGGAGTTAGCCAATAATCTTCAATTATCTCCCTAAATTTTGCGTTTAAGTAGATATGTGTCATACAAAATATTATTTCTTTTTCGATATTCTATCTGACTGTAAAGTGCATTATATCCGAAAACGAAAAAAAAAATATCGTTATTTTCCCCTGATTTCATCGTGTGATAAAACGAAAATAATATTTTTTTTTTATTTTTCTTTCTGTTCCATCATGTTTTTACAAGTGTCCGCAGCGATCAAGCTCAATTTTAGGAAAATCGGTGACTTATGCATATTCCCTATTGACATCATAGACAGTTTTTTTTAAATTTGATGTTTGAAGAGGCAAGGCAAAGGCATCGCTTATATTTTACCTATATCTTGTACTTACGTCCTTTTAGAATAAACCATTTTCTATTAATTAATATCTCAGTAATGTATGAACATAAATGGAAAAGAAAAAATACGTGTTGCCTAAAAAACGATAATTTTTTATTATATCCATAAAAACATGTACCTAAATATTTTGAAATGTTGTCAATTCCAGAACTAATACATATTCAAAAAAAGACGTGCGGTACGGTCGTGTTGCTTTTCTTACGAATGACGTTGACATTTATTTCATTGCAATAAAGTTGAAATTGTAAATTACCTTTAGGGCCAAACTACTTTTGCAAATTGTCTATTTCCGATGTTTTCCGATGCCCCTTCTTTATTTGAAGGACTGTAAGGAACTTAGTTTTCACCACGGCTAATTTAAGGCGATAGGTGCCGATGTACAAATTTAGAAAAATAATTTTAAAGGTAGGTATAATTAGTACCTAATAAAGTAATTACCTTTAAAGCTTATAAAGTTTTATAAGGAACACCCATTGTTTAACCTTACCTTAAACATTACATTAAACTTAACATATAAAAATTAATTTCAATATAAATTACATACATATCATGCTAAAATACACTTTGTTGATTGGATGAAGAACTATCTGTCATCATTCATACACCTGCCCCCCTACTCAAATGGCCAAGTTTCTATTCGTTTGAACGCTACGCTTTGAGCAATAGACGATTAAATCACATGTCGCAATCTTATGCAAATCACAGACTTCGATGTATTGTATGGAATTGACAAGCTTACGGCATGTAATTTTATAGTTTACTTTAAAGTTTTAATAGTAAGCGTAGCGTTCAAACGAATAGAAAGTTGGCCATTTGAGTAGGGCCCCTGATAATGTAATAAGTACAGTTAAACTGCAAATAACGATTGTTTATTTGTTAAAAAAATGAATGTATTTGTGTTAATCACCAGCTATTTCATCAAACTGTGCCCTATTTGCTTGAAATGTAAATGATAAGTAAGTAATTTAATTGTTTTATTACAACTCACCAAATAGCGTCCCATCGATTACTGTTTTAATTAAGTGTAGAAGTAGTTAATTTTCGATGACACGTTATTTCTTTCATTACGCTAATGTTTGGCACATTATGAATATGGTTTGAATATGGTTGTGTTGTGGCTATAGGAATAATTAGCAAGTGGCTTAGTTTCATATACGTACCTATCTCCTTTAGTTTTATGTACCTTGGAGACACAAAAAAACGGACTAAATTACTAATTACAAAAATAAATTTGAAATTTTAATTTCTATTGTAATAATTTAGTCCGTTTTAAATACGTATTTTAAAAAAAGTTTTTTTTTCAGTTTTTCTGCTTTTTAGTTAACGAGCTAAAGCTAAAAATATACCATCTCCTATCGGAACACTCGTCAAGAGACGATTCAAACAAGCTCTAACTCGATGGGGTTGTATGGTTTTAATACAGAGTTCCAGTAGCCTTTTTTGGCTCCATCATCAGACCCTAAACAGAACACTATTTCCCAACAAAGTACTCGTCAAGACGATTCGAACGACCCCAAACTCGATGGGGTGGCGTGGTTTTATTAAAGAGTTCCTGTGTCTTATGTTTAAAGTCTCTAGCTTATCGGGAAGCTAGTATATAGTTCACAAACTTTGCGGACAAACAAACAAACGAGAAAGCAACCTAATAAAAACGTGTTAATAAACCTTTATTATGATAGGTACCTACCTTTTAACAAATTAATATTGAAGGACAAATCAAAAGACAGCAAGACAACGACATTGGTTATGATGTAAATTTACACAAACGTAAATAAAGTTAGGTTTAACTTTTATGGGGACATTGCGTTTACATTACATTATAAATATAATTATGTATTTTTTCAAACACACACAGGTAATATGAATTATGCTACTTTCGGAAAAGTTTGAAATCTGCATGGCCAAAATAACGATAAACTGAAGAAAGATTAAGGGCCCTTATAAATCGCGACTTTTAACGCACGTTCGACAGTCGCACGACTGTATCGCGTCACCAGCGATTTCGAATCTCGATGAGTATAGAGAAATAGTGTAAATAGACGATTTGCGACCGTATCGATGCTGCATCACGACTGAATCGCGACTGTATCGCTGCAAAATGTCGCAATGTGTAAAGGGTCCTAAAGTTTTTTTCACGTCCCGGACGAAGAATGGAACGGAACCGCAACGGGACGCGAATTTACAAAGGCTATACTATTTCAGTCACGAGTCAGACTCTAATGGTTGAGCTTTTGTTTATGCATATTACTCAACAATACCTAAACTATTTCAGTAAAAAAATGACTCAAATGGATTAGCTTTTGCGTTGATATTTTCAAAGAAAATGCACGGACAAAACCTAGTACGGTATTATACATATCCACTCAAATAGTTAAGCTTTTGTCCTAGTCGAGTAGAGTCTCACTGCCTTGTTTATCGCGAATTAAATAATTAAAATACTCGTTTTTATTCTGTATTTGATTGACAAAAAAAACGAATCTACAAACGAACATTTATTACGAAAGAAACAGGTACACACTCAACACTTGTTGAGAGTACTTACAAATAAAAATAAAATACTTTTTCCTCCAATGTAAAATACAAAAGGCAGATAATTATTTTTATCTACACCCATGCTTTAAATCCTCTGTAAAGGGTTCTGAAACGGTTATCTTACTGCCAACATTACGATATCCGAGCGAGAGGTTAGGTTAAACACACTTTCGGAAGATATCATGATGAGGAGGAGTAAAGTCAAAGACAAAGTCAAAGTCAAAACCCTTTGTAGAGTAGGTATACATATCATGGGTGTAGATAAATATCATGGGTGTTTTTAATCCATATGTATTAAAATATTGTTGGTATCCCAAATAAAAATATAAAAAATATAAAAATGGGTGTAAATAAGGTCTTGTATGCAACTGTACTTAATTAGGTATTAAAAACTCATGTGATACTATTATAAACCCACATTCGTGTTTTAACACCCCTCATTATAGTACAGTTGCATAAATAACTATTATCTTCACACACAACGTAAAGTTCCATATGGATCAAAAAAGATAGTATAAACACGTACTTTTGTTCATGAATAAAAAAAGCCATCACAGTTCAACATTCTGCATCATAAAATAACTTTTTTATTTTTATAGCACACTTTTACTTTTTAATTTTAATAAAATAATAGTACTAACCACAGACCATAAAACAATACTATGTAGGTACTAACATATGGGCTCTAGTATAATACGGTCTGTGGTGCGGGGTGCGCCATTTACAGAAAAGTTATGAATTCCATTTTTAACTGTTTGTTGTACTGTTTTTATTCTTGCTTTAAAATGTCTGATAGCGGTGAATGTGAAGATTTGACTCTGCCCGATATTTTAGATGCAGCGACGGAAATGACTTCTATTGACCTAATACAATGTAATGAGAGAGCGATTTTCTCCTGGTACAGGTGTTTTTACACTTAAAAGGGGGAATCAACCATACCCTGTATTACCCACTTGTTTTTTTATGAAATAAATATTTTTTCATTTTTTTTTTTTCAATACAAGCAAAAGTCTCATTCTCTTTGTTAGTAAAAAAAATTACTAAAAAAAATCTTTCTTAAATCACCAAATGCAAAATTGTAGTGAAACAGTAAAATAAAGGGTTTTTAAACAAATAAAAAAAATGAGTGACACCTATCGGCAATAATTTGTACTAATAAGATTGTTTTGCTTTTTGCGTTTCCAAGATTTTAACGTCTGTTTGGAAAGTTTGGTAAAGTTTGTTGCTATCTATCTGTGCTAAGCGTGCTGCGTGCGACGCCACCTAGCGTTATATAAGAAAAAAAATTTTAGTAGCCCTGCCAAAGAATATGAATACAAGATTCTTGAGCCCTGCTAATCGCCTTACGACGACACGTGCCATTTCTTTTTTTGGGATGAGGTATCTGTAGTAGTTAACAGTATTATATTATCTGTGACTCGACTAAGTATTGTTCGTTCGTACGTTATATTTATATAATTCTCGACAAAAGCTTATCTATTTGAGTGGCAAAATAAAGTCTTATTGAGATACGTAACGTTTTACACGCAACTCCTGATCTTATTAGGTTAGTCGTAGGTATGTATAGATATAAAGTAAACGGTTATAAAAGGCGAAAGTGGCGCATTTCATAATACCTAGGTCGCATAATGGTAATAAAACTCTAAATTATTGATTGACTGATTCATTCACTGATTCATTGTTGGGATAAGCGTAGAGCCCTAACGGCTGATATGAAGGTAGAGACACCATTTTTGGAGGGTAGATAGACCTTTCATGGTGTAGGTGAGCACTAAGAAAGCATTTTGGAAAATTCCCGTTATACAGGGTGTTCCAGTTTGTAATTGTACCAATGGGGATATGTATAGGGCTGAACCATTTTTGCTGGTAGAGATAACATTTTTGGAGGGTAGGTACCTTTCATGGTGTAGGTGACCACTAAGAAAGGGTTTTGGAAAATTGCCGTTATACAGGATGCTACAGAGTGTTCCAGTTTGTACATGATTTTTTATGGGAAAATTTAAATGTGTGAAATTAGGTCTAAGTACTGCTAAATACCTAGGTTGTTAATCCGTGACTTTAAAAATAAATGCACATCAGAATCAATCTTAACCACCCGAATGAAATCGCGGGCAAAAGCTAGTGTTTTATTGTAACACGCTTTACTTTAAAGGCGCATTAATGTTTTGAAATTTTCTTTATAAAACGATTTTATCCTTTCGGTTCACAATTTCGTTTCTATTCCTTGTGAAACATAGTTTTATTGGTATAATATAAAAAAACACTAGCGGCCGCCCGCGGTTTAACCCGCTTGGTTCCCGTTTCCGTGAGAATATCGGGATAAAAAGTATTCTATGTTTAAATCTAGACTATGTACTAACTGTGTGCCAAATTTCAACCAAATCCGTTTAATAGTTTTTGCGTGATTGAGGAACAAACATCCAAACCAACAAACTTTCATCCGTTTAGAAATGGTTGAGTTAAAAGGGTTTTGAAGGAAATGCCAAGCTCAATGCAATATGTGCTTTATCAAGTACGACATAAGGTTCGCGTACGTCTCGATGACGTCATAAGGACCCCCCAAAATAACAGTGTTTTTGCACGTTTTAACCCGTATATCTTATCGTAAAAATTTCTTCACAGTTAATCATGTGGTGGCATAAGCTGTCTGATAAGCCACTAAACAAAAATCGTTACTGATCCTCATTGCACAAAGAAATGAAACAAGGTTTACATATTATTGAATCTATATTGATTGTGCAGCTGGTAAAATCGAATTGACGTCTATATTTCTATGGGAATGTCACTTTATTGGTATTGTATGTGATGATATTTCGTTTTTTACTGTAGCGCTCCAAAGATATCTGAAATTTCGTCAATTTATAACAATACATTTAAAGGGTTTTAAAGATTTAAGGTCAGCCATTGTTGTAAGTCATCACATCAATAGACTATTATTTGTCTGTAATATGCGATCGAGCGCCATTGCTATTTGTTTTGCTTTAAAACAAATAAATAATTGTTTTATTAAATTCTTAATAGGACATTTATAAAATATGTTGTTATATATGAAAGACATATAACAGGATGATGAACCGAAACTGTATGTATTGACAAAGTTTTTGTTTTACGTTAACAAAACCAACTGTTGAATAAAAGGTATATTTAATAGTTAGACTTATATCTTTATATTATATTGAAGTCATCCATAATTCCACTATATAATCATTATATTAAGGTTTTTTAAAAACGTTTTTAGACCAACAAGTTGTTTAGATGTTATAATAATGTCCCTATTTTGATGATATTGTCTTAAAAAAAACCTTTTTACGACTGAAACTTTCTTACAACTTACCATTATATTACTGTTACTTAATTGAGTTGAAAAAACGTTTATTCGAGGTTGTAATTAGACTAGTTAGACGACTTAATCATCAGATGTACTTTGTCTATAAGAACGATAACAGAGTTAGTTAATAACCAATATAAAACTTTAAAAGTAAGTAGTACATAACCCTTCATTTATACGACTTGTTTGCTTGTACAGTACTAGGTTTTGTCCGTGCATTTTCTTTGAAAATATCAACGCAAAAGCTAATCCATTTGAGTCATTTTTTTACTGAAATAGTTTAGGTATTGTTGAGTAATATGCATAAACAAAAGCTCAACCATTAGAGTCTGACTCGTGACTGAAATAGTATAGCCTTTGTAAATTTGTAATTAAGACGATCGCTCCGCTGCGCTTCGCGATCGTCTTAAATATCTGACCTAAACGTGACCTACAGGAGTAAGGCAGCTTTGACTAAATTTAACATCGGAAATGAATGCTGTTTCTCATACATATTTAGGTTAATCTTAGTCAAAGCTACCTTACTCCTGTAGGTCACGTTTAGGTTAGAAATTTAAAGGTCTTAAATTTCGTGGTTATTTTTTTTAACAGACAACAGAAATCTTTGTATCACAGGAAGACTGTTAATTTAGTTACATTTTCACTCTAAAGAATGTGTTTTTCATACTTTTAAATACAAAAAAAACATATTCTGTACCTAATTTAAGTCTGACTGGTCGAACCCCGATTCAATCAAATGGCGTTTCGGTGTTTGACTGTCCAAGTTAGTCTCTCCTAGGTTTGGCTATAATTGCGTTAGTCAAAGCCCGAAACACGCTATTAGTTTTGGACTTTGACTAAGCCTTCTTGTCAAACCTAGGAGCGCCTGGACTTCGGGGTTTGACTATAACATATACAAATGCCAAAATTACAAATGTCTACATGTGAAAACTTGATTACGGCTAATGACTAACCTAGTTCTATAAACATTGTAACATAAGTAGCTGTAAGTTTTCCAAAAAATAAATAACATATCAGCTTAGATTCTCTAAGATTGACACCTAGTTAAGAGAAAGCACTTCCCTTTTCGTTTTATCTGTGGAGTGTTGTAATTGTAACAGCACGATGTAGATCTGAGAGTAAATTTATAGTTGCTCAAATGTTTTCAAGCTTTTCATTAATCTTTTTACCGATACCTACTAAAGAAACCAGTGAAAGTGATCATAATATAAATGGAAAATATAAACTCTGTATCAGCACATATACTCTACTCTGTTTTAAAATCTAATTCGAGAATAAAATATTATGGTACTTGATCATAAATAATAGGAGCAGGAGATGAGATTTCATAAGTAGGACATTAAAAGTCGAGTGGTGAAACAAATTCAATAATTCGAGGAAATAAAGGGACGAGGAATTATATCCCTTTCTAAAAAGTGGCTGTTTTTGCAGCATATATTTAAAAGATAATAGGGATATAGCTCGGTAAAGTTATCCAACTGACATATTTGTTAAAATAATGCAAATTTTTAAGATTGGTAAAAAATCCAAAACCACTCATAACTCAGTTATGAAAAGTTTGATCGGATTTCAAAGTCCAAACTATCCATAAAGATAAAAACTATAACTTCGGAGTTCTTTTGTCTGCAGAATAGTATTATTATGGAGTGACGCCGGTAGATTACACACACGATAACCTTTTAGGTGGTTTAATGGATTTCTCTAGGGAAGTATGTTTCAAGTGTGAAATAATATGCCTACCAGGATGGAAATGGGCGCGTCAATGTTAACAGTAAATTACACCTACTAATACAAACTGGGTCGATCATCTAGGATAAAGGAAAGACTGTACAGAAGAAAAAAAGTGTTTTGAATGATTATTTACTCTATTTCCTATCTATATCTATAGATCTATTCTATCTACAAGGGTGAACTGTAACTTCACTTTGAAGAAATCAGAAGTCATATTAAATTGCATAGTTTTCCCTTCTGCAAGTAGGTTGCTGGGCGCTGGCACTCTCTTCTCTACCGACTCTAGTCAGAAAGATCTACATCTTTCTATTCCTACGAATTTCCACACATTACCGACACCGACTCGACGCCAACTTCAATCCGTGTTCTAAAAAGTACTTCTCAAAATTCAACGACGCGTCGATCATACGTATTTGCATACCTCTATACCCACATAATATTATTCAATTTACTTCGTTGTTGAAAATCCAGCCTAGGACTTTAGATTGTTTTGATTGAAGCGATGCATTTTTGATTTTTTCTATAAAAAAAATATGTAAGTACTTAACTTTACATCTAACCCAACTCATCCTATACCCATGTCATACGTTGAGAAAGTTACTTGGTGAAGTTTGTTCTACTTACTGACAAGATGTCCAATATTGTTACATGTCATCCTCAAACTTAAGTAAATACGGTAATTTAACAATACTGTTGTGTACTTGCTGTTGGTTCCCTAGATGACTACTTAAAGCCGCATACATAAAAAAAATCACTTATTTTACAGTCCCCGCAAGAATTGAAAGGAGCATTGAAAATGAATAAAGTCAAAGTCAAATAAGCTTTATTCAAATAAACATAATTATTAAGTACTTTTGAATCGTCTATATAATACAAATATTTACGAGAAACCAAAATTAAATCAAACGCAAGACTTTTTACTAATCTAGTACTAATACCCTAGGACTTTTTTTCTTATGCCGCTTTTTTTCCGAAATATTTACAATTTAGTCAACAAACACCCCCCAAAAAACCCGAATTTTACAAAATTCCAAATAAAATAACCAGTAGATTTTCAAAATTCAAACGTCCACACATGTCTCGATAAATTCTCAACTTTTGGTACTATTTCCATCTCGATCCTCCCAAAATCCTCGAAGATATGGTCAAAATACGTCTCAGATTTGCATCTGATAACCATTTTCAATGTTAAAATTGTTACTGCTTAAAAAAAAAGGTAATAAAATAGACACTACAATATTTAACAGCGTCTGGAAGATCGTGTACTAAACAGTGGTTACGTTCAGAGTATTTTTCAAAATTCTACATATGAAAAAGCTCAATTTTATATCACTCGACGTAAAGAGCCGAAGGCGAAGGACTAAGCACGGTCTAAATCCCTAAACACTGAAGAAGAAAGAAATATGGCTATGTTATTTATTCGAGCAGAGTAATTTCAAAAATTTATGATGCCGTCAAATATTTTTGAGTAGGTACCTAATATTAGTTTCCAAGTCTCATGCTTTACAAAAAGTATGTTTTTTAACAGTGAAAGTCCTAGATCAATATCTATAATATCTATATAAATATCTCTATTAATTTATTTAACTTCTAAAATATAAATAAAAACATATTTTCTTTCACTTCTTTCTAAACGTGTTTTTGTATTTTGTGGTCCTTTTGTTTACCTTACCCTTTGTCCCTTTTTATTGAATGTAACAGTTTTTATCTTCCTATTCCAAGAACCGTCACTTCGTTTGACATCGGAGTGACTCAATTACATTAGTCTTAGATAAGTGGTCCGTTTTCCCAAACTGATAAAAGTGCAAGAAGATGGGTCGCAGTACCCCTTAGATCCTTAAACCATTTAATGCTCTAACATTATCCTTAGCACGTACAGCTACCAAGAAAAAAAAAGTAAATAATCGATAGAGTAACTCTCTATGGAAAATCTCATTTCACTTTTCGGCGGTAGATGGCGCTGTACAAATTTCCCACACAAAATTACTCTATCGTATGTTTTTACACATTACCTATATTGGCTCCGTGCACGCTTTTAGCGCCACCTAGCTTTTTGCAACTTTGTTGGCTCTGACCTGACCGTTTTGATATGTAATGGCGGCATTGTGACAAAATATTAAAAAATACTACATATACATATTGTATTATTAATGTAAATTTCAAAATTACTTTGATTTGGGTGAACAAAGTGTTGTGAAATCATTTTTGGTCATTTAAATTAAATATGGCAAGTAAGATCTATTTAAAAAGAGTGTTTTATTTTGGTTATATCAGGGTTTGGTTACTTCATTTTTATTTGTAAATTTTGTAAAACAAAAGGATAAAGCTACTTTAATAATTTTATTAAGTGATAATAAACATACATAATTGTTCCTGTAATGAATTAAATATCGTTTTCAAGCAGATTACAGAGCCTACATTATTTCTACTTTTTGCCACCATGAGTGCTGCGATCGATTATTATACTTTCGCACGTACCTACTAAGAAAAGTGTTATAGGATAGGATAGGGCACATAAGCAAGCGCATGAGTTAAAAAAAATTGGAACATTCACTATATTAAAATAAGGGCTCAATCAAGATAAGGGCTAGTAAAATGCTGTAAAAACACGATTTTAGGATTTTGGATTTTGCAGGTTCGCCAGAAGACCAACAAATCCTCCCAGTAAAATTTTTCGTAAAGCACTAGAGGTAGAGATTTTATGGGTTAGCTTCATATCAGCGCAGGTTGCTCGCTTCGTGCGCAATGAAATTATGGCAAGCACCTAAATCCAGAGAAAAGTGGTTTCTTCACTGACTCAAGAAATTTGGTATTTACATGATTTTTCCACATAAATGGAGAAATATCGAATTATATTTTTTAAATGTTTTCGAATAATTTTTCAAAACAGTTTCGTTGCGCTAAGCCGATTTACCTTTACTTACGCAAATGTAATATCTGGGAAGTTACCTGAAGTTGGTAACATCAATTCTAAAAATTGTCGGTCATCAATCAACAAATTCGGTATTGCTTCTTTTGAGTGATAACATTTTCTACTTAGAGCATTATTAACTTTAGTTAGATTTTTTTATCTTATATCTGTTACTTATATTACTTGTGATTGGTTTAAATGTTCTGCACATTTTTGAGATTCTGATGAAGAAACAAAAATAAAACATTATGCAGTTGAGAGGCAAACAGTATTTAATAAGGTGTAAACTGTGCGACTGTATTTTAACTTGCTTGCTTTTATTAAATATCGATATTATTAATTATTATGTACAAACGAAAATCTTTAAACTAAGCTATAAATAAATGATCTAGAAGGTATGTTTTATAAACACTTTGAACATCAAAAAGCTTTCTCTTATTCTGTGATGAATTTGGTGTTTTCACACGAAAGCATAAATAACGTTTTATCTGTGCAAGGTTTAGAATATGTGAGTAAGTGACAGAGAGGGGATCACTTTTTAATTAAAATGAAAGTACTTGAGAGACGTTTTTATTAAGATTGTTACAGTGATCCTTGTAAAAACATTGTTGACATTTTCAGCAGATATATAAAAGTGAAAATCTTAGAATTCGCTTTATAAAAGACAGGTGGTGATGAGACCTGTAGCCCCTGTAGGTAATGTATGTCCTATAACATGTTGCTATTGTATTGTTTGAAGACCCGTGTTGTTGTTATCGATTTAATTTCTTTGAAAGTATTATAAAGAAGAGTAATGTAATGCGTTCATTCCTTCTTGATGTTTTTTAGTTTCAATTGCCCAACGTTATTGAATTTGTCGATGCTTTTCTTTGTAAGTATATCAAATTGGAAGACACTACCTAAGGAGTAACTTTATCCTTTTTCCTAGAACTACAATGTCAATAAACAGGTGATCCGAAAACGAATGCATACATTTTATATGAGATACGTAAAATGTGACTTAGGTTCATAAAATACTACCTATATATGGCAAAGGAAATTAATAAACTATGTTCCATACTGTTTTCTTCGTCGATAAACGAATAAATGAAGCGAAATTTGGTTTTAGAGAAATGTGTGGCAAAATCTTATTTACCTGTGAAAAGTGTGATTATTGGATTTTTTCTTTTTGTCTCATCACAATTACCTAGAGCACAAGACACCATGGCTCCACGATACCTTTATTTTAAATTCTAATTAAGGTTAACAAATATTTTAAACAAACTGTGATTGCTCATTTGCTAAGCGGGACGCTAGGAGCTCTTACTGTAAAAAATGTTGGCACATGTCACTTGATCCTTTGTCTCTTTTTTACATAGACCGTGTCCGTATGATGTTAACTTCTCTTTTCTCGCTTTGTTGGTCTTCTTGAGCACAGCGAAAATTTTTCTAAACGTCATGTCTACTACACACACACACGTGCTTGATAAATAATAATCCTATACATATCGCGCATACGATCAAACAACGAGAGAAATTTCAATAGCAAATAAGTATCCACCTTATTATAAACGTCCAAACAACAATAATCGTAAATTATCTCAAGGAAACAAACGATCTAACGATGTTTTTGAATTATGGAAATCTATTATGGGTAATTAACTAAATTATGTAACTCATGTTTCTGTTTTACGGTCGTGGATTAGTATAAGTAATAAACAAATTGTTTGAAAATAAAACCTATTTGTCAACCATAACAACAATATCGCATGTCGAATTTAAATCGTGAACGATGGTGAGGCAATTTATGACTGAAATTAGTTCAAACTAACCAACTTGGTAAACACGTCAGAGAAGAATGGTGGGAATAGTGTAAATGAATAGGTTTATGTTTGTGGTGCAAACATTAGGTGAGTGTAAACATCACTCAACATGAGATTTATATTGTTTGCAACACGTCAATCACGTGACCGGGTTGTTAACAATGTACTGGATCATGCCAAGTCTAAACTGAGATCCTGCCCCAGACATAATAAAATCGAGGAACACTTGACGCAACGGCTGCGATCCTGCCTCTTGAGTTGAAATTCCCGGGTTCCAGTAAGATAGGGACATCTGGTTTTATGTGATGCGTGTGTCTTAACATTTGTTCCCGAGTCATGAATATTTTTCACAAGCTTTACTTAGTTTGGTACTAAAATGTTTGGCGTGATGTATCCGGATAATTTATTCATTTAAAACTTTTTAAGAGCTTTTTGACACCATTCCGTCTATCGAACTAATGTAACCGTCATCATCAAATTGCACCCTAAACTTTCTGTTCTCTATCACAGAACAGGTACCTAATGTAATCGGAGCCCTTTATCCCGAAACTAACGATTCTAATTATAGAGGGTCACTCAAAAGCGTTGGTTGACCCTGCAAACACGGGTTCTTTAATTAATTATCCACGTGAAACACAATTAAGAGATTGGATATATGAAACTTGAGGTTCTCGTCAGTTTTAATGAACACGAAAAGAATAAACTTTGATAAGTTGAGAAATGAGATACTTTCTACAAATCAGCGAAGCTTAGGTACTTTTATTTCAAGCTTTCATAGTCATGCCTTCGCAGTTATTTGTTTTACTTATTGTTTACATAAGTGATCTCCTAATAATTTACCCTAAAAGAGTTGGAACAAAATCCAAGGTTTTTGATTCAACTCTTTTAGTCCAACGTTTTCGTTTTAGCAGGAAGAGTACAAGATCAACAAATTGTTTTTAATTACAATTTGTTTTAATGTTGTATTTTTCTACGAGGCGAACAACCAGTTCTTTCGTAAATGGATTGAAATTTGCGTATTAATAAATTGTCAAAGTAACTACATAATTAGCTAATAACTATAATTGTAACGAAAGTTGGAATTATTTGAAAAAATATATGAAAAACTCAGTAAGTAAGATGGTTGCAATAATCAATCAGTCAAACAAGGACATGGTAATGCACTTTAATAACAGACCTACATCTCTTTTTAACCGACTTCCAAAAAGGAGGAGGTTCTATGTTCGTCTGTATATTTGTTTTTTTTTTGTGTATGTCCACCGATTACTCGAAAACGGCTGGACCGATTGAAATGATTCAAACGTTATTACATTAGGTAAGCTCCCAAGTTGGTCCCATTTTTTAAAATTTGAAAATCGGTTCAGTATTTTTCAAGTAATCTTGAAAAAAGCACGAAAATAGTATGATTTTGTGTGAATAACCTCGATGATAATGTCGTATTACTTCTTTGTTTATGAACTGAATAAGATAATTATTTTTTTGTTGGAAGAGGGATATCTGTGTAGTTTTTAACTGACTTAAAAAAAAGAGGTTCTCAGTTTGACCCGTATGTTATACGAGTATGTTTCTTCGCAATTATCGCACGTTTGGCCGAGCCGATTTTAATATCTAAATAATATACCTACAAGGTACCTACACTAAAAATAAAAAAAAATAAAATTGTTTAAAAAAAACAAAAAACCGACTTCAAAAAACCTACCTCTAAAAAGCAAGAAATAATATTCGTAATAATAAAAACACGTCTATTGAAGTCGGGTGGGGCTTTTAAAATAAAAAACAGGAATCTATACTCCAGCCTCACCCGACTTCAATAGACGTGTTTTTATTATTACGAATATTATTTTTTGCTTTATAGAGGTAGGTTTTTGAAGTCGGTTTTTTGTTTTTTTTAAACAATTTTTAATTACATTATAGAACCTAGTAAGAAATACAAATAGGTTCCTTCTACAAAAGTACCTACAGTGACGCGCCCGTACCTAAGTAACAAGTCCCAGAGTAAACCACATTGTTTGGGGGTCATCAGCGCGGGGTACCTACCTTTCTGAAAGCCTAAAAGCATTGTAATGTTGTATGAGACACATTCGAAACTTTAGTCCATTTTACATAAACAAGGTTGTTGATTATTGTCCCTAGTAAATGGTGCTAAAATTAGG
This sequence comes from Agriphila tristella, assembly GCA_928269145.1. Lineage (NCBI taxonomy): Eukaryota > Metazoa > Arthropoda > Insecta > Lepidoptera > Crambidae > Agriphila > Agriphila tristella. The sequence goes on along the minus strand of OV743436.1, from coordinate 17,442,626 downwards.
CAGTAATGGCCGTAGTCAGTTCATTAATAGGGGTCTCTAAAGTTAAGGTTGGAAAGGGATGAGTTGGAATTGAAATAAACTGTTACGAGCAAAGATACTAGGATAAGTAAATAAGGTGATACTCCTAATTATTGTTATTATTATCGCAATACTTTGCTTTGATTTTCACCGAACGATAAAGTGATTCCTGAGGAAGGTTTAGGTGTATAATATGTTGACGTTTTATGTAAATTGGTAGAAATATGACGATAATTGTTGAAGATGTCGGCAAAAAATAAGCCGACTGGGAGCTTGCATCGTAAACGCTGCATAAACATTTTGGGCTATAGCAAAATAATGTATGATGGAATTGTTCCTCTTTTATAGGTCTATTAAAAAGTCCGCGATGGCATAGATCTTTTAAGAATAGCTTACTATACCCATTGTTTGAGCTGGGGTGGAGTGCTGGTTCGTGCAAATGAAGTACGACTTCTTTAGTTGAAATTATATATTACAAAAACTTAGTACATTGGGTTTGATTTGATTTTGTCGTTTATAAGTTAAACGGTATGGATGACGAGAGGGGAAGACACGCGCGCGCCGGCCGGCCGCGCGCCCTCTCTGGTTTCTTGACAATGACGTTGACATTTGACAGGTGACGTCTCGATGGCAGTATTGCCAGGCGTTAACACCCATATATCTAAAAAATTGGTCACATACAATGCGGTAATTTGGAAAGCTATTTAGAAGGATACAGTATTAATCCTTATCACCTTTTATGCACATTATTTTAACCCTTTACACCACACAATTTAAATTAATATCTAAGAAGATATCGCAAAAAAATAACGTGTGCGAAAATAAATTCAAGCGCGTTTCTTACATCGACGACAGGACAGGACTCGAATGGGACGGAAACAGACTTTTGGAGCGAATGGGTGGCGACTGTGTGGTATTTGTTTTCTTTTTGGGTATTGTTAGAAGGTCGCATTTGACATTTGGAAGGAACCGAAGCGAAGCGAGGGCGGGTCGCTAGTTTTAACTAAATAAAATTAATATGATCCTGACTTATACAGGCTGTTTAGTAATAGCCTTATAAAGCCGAATATGGTAGATAGGGACCATCAAACTGAACAACTTTTACTATTCGACCAACTCTGAAATCGCGAAAAAAAAATCAGCTGTTTCATAGATTTTAATATTTTCGTCAGTAATTTTTGTATGAAACAGCTGTTTTTTTTTCGCGATTTCAGAGTTGGTCCCATTGTAAATGTTGTTCAGTTTAATGGTCCCTATCTACCATATTCGGCTTTATAAGGCTACTATCGGCTGCCCGCGGTTTCACCCGCGTGGTTTTCGTTCCCGTGGGAATATCGGGATAAAAAGTATCCTATGTTTTAATCTAGGCTATCTACTATCTGTGTGCCAAATTCCAACCAAATCAGTGCAGTAGTTTTTTCGTGATTGAGGAACAAACATCCAAACATCTAAACATCGAAACCCATAAACTTTCACATTTATATTATCCTACTAATATTATTACGAGTATTAGGATTACCAAACACCTTGTATTATAGAGCTAAATGCCTGATTGCTTTTACGTCTTAATTACTCACCCGATGCTCATGAAATTTTGCATACACGTTGTCGATACAGGGGTACAATAAAGAACATAGGGTACCTTTCATGGAAATAAGTACCTACTGTTCCCGAAGGATAGAAAAAGAACTGTTCCGCAGAAGAACACGGTCGGGTCATGGGCGGCCGCTCGCTAGTATCGGACAAAGATGTGCTAATTGTTGTGTTCACAGCCTTTTTTATACCTGAAATAAATAGTATTTTAATAAATAAGTACGTCTTTTAAAGCGTAAATTATGTGAATTGAGGCTTAAAAACTTATCCCCAACACGGAAGAAGCAGCACGATCAAAAGCAGCTAATAATCTTTTAAGGACTTTATTAAAAAAAAGAGAAATGCCACAATTACCGAAACGGAATAAAATTTTCTATGCCGTAATTGGAATTTCCTATTATTTGATGTAGAACATTTCGAGTCAATGCATCGAACGTAAATGGAGGCAGTCGGAGGCACAATGGCTTCGTTTGGTTGATTGCATGGGCAGATTTCATTGTGTCGTTTTACCTCAATAGCACCAACAATTTCAATAGATAGGGCGCTATTTCCCCTGAGTAAAAAACGCAATATTAGTTCTTGCTTAGTTTTGACCTATGATCATCGAGATATATAGATTGATAACAAGGAAGCTACAGTTTCGGTTTTCACTCAGAATAAATTGTAAACGCGACAAGCTTTCTTCTGATTCCTGGAAAAGTTAAATGCTCTAATTGGCAAACTATCTTGTACTTTCTGAAAACATTTATACTATATACTCTGTAAATAGAAACTCAACATTTCACACTAGAAAGGTAACCTATCACATTTCCGAAATTTACTTGTCCTAATTTCATTTGACCGAAAACTGTTGACCGACGTCTTTGTTGCCATATGTTTTGTTTGCCATATTTTTATATCATCGAAATATCATTTGGCATATGTCTCATTTTACCGAACTACGTTTCACCGATTTTCAGATTAACTTTTTACTATTGGCCGAAGTCTCTTTTGACTTTTTTTCATTTGCTAGATAACTTATTTGCCATACTTTCACTTCACCAGAACAACATTTTACCGAATATCATTTGGCCGCAAGTTTATTTGAATAAAGATTTTTTTTTTGTTTGACTTTACTTTTGACTTTGACATTGGCACAGAATATATACTCTAACGCGAAAAGAAACGACACTCGCGCATGTATGCTCGTAAAATCGCTCGTGGCTATGTGTGCGTGTCTGGAGGCGCGCGGGGAATGCAGCCGCTAGTCGCCGACTTACTCGGGCAAGGGTTCTTTCTACTTTCGCTCGCCGCTCGCTTGTCCCACCGCAATCCGTATTGTACTGCATTTCGCACGGGCTGACTACGTGTTTTTAAACTTTACTTACCCTTCAGTATTGCCATTTTAAAGTTTTAGGCCAGTAAAATTCAACATTAAAAACGCAAAGAGCGATATAAAGCTGCATTTTTGGTATGTTATTTAGACCCTTAGAGGTGTGTAAAACTATGCTAACTATATTTTCAGTTTTTGCAGTTTAATTAAAAAACTATGGGCTTTTGAATATCATTTCGAAAGTATATTAAATTTGAAAGAATATAAGCCTACCCACAGCTCCGTATGTTTATTAGTTTTTGAGATATGATGCTTGAAAAATTTTCATTCATCGGCACATCTAACCACCCACACCGTTCGTTATTTTCATACAAGCATACTCACTTCACAGTCTCATAAATAAAAAAGGTTGTGCATTTCTGCAATGGTTTGCATTTAATAGATTAGTCGAGTACACATTTTCCGAATATGAATGTGTGAAAAATGATTATAAATTATACCTTTCCTTCATTAACACGCTAGAGATTTAAAAAATGATTATAAATAACAGAAAATATAGTATAAGTGTTGCAATTTATGATGTGTACCTACCTAATATAATTAAAAGATTACAAAAACTTATTATAAATCAAACTTATCTTTCATTAACATGTCCTTGCACAAATTTATATTAATTTCCTAACATACCTTACTATCTAATTTCCTTTGCCACAAGTCTAAATTATATTTCGGTATCAACCCTAGCGCTTACACGCTCTGGCTCAAGGTCGCTGGCGCTCGAACTCTCACCTACAGAGTGTGTCACGGCTGTGACATTGGTGGGTTAGGTTAGGTCGGTGTTTTGACCACTCGTAGCAGAGCGAGCGAAGCGGGTGGAACTTAATAATGCTTGCATGCATGTTCCGTGCTTGTTTGTTTGCTTGCTCGCTTTGATGTATGCTTGCACGCATGCTTGCTTGTTTGCATGTTGGGTCCTTGCTTGCAAAATGCTTGCCGGGGGGTGCAGGGGGGCTGGCCCCCCTAGGCCCCCCGCTATAAAGAAAAACTTTTTATGCACCTACCAGTAGGTTAGGTTAGTGTTTTGACCACTCGGAGCTCCAAAATGCTTGGATGCATGCTGCATGCTTGCTTACATACTGCATGCTTGCTTGCGTGCTGCATGCTTGCTTGCGTGCTGCATGCCTGCTTGCGTGCTGCATGCCTGCTTGCGTGCTGCATGCCTGCTTGCGTGCTGCATGCCTGCTTGCGTGCTGCATGCCTGCTTGCGTGCTCCATGCCTGCTTGCATGCATCCGTATAAAATTTAGGAAAATATTAGTTAACTTAGAATTGAGTGGTGGTAGTTATTTTGCATGCATATTTATTGAGTCAAGCAGAAAATAATTTAAATTAATAAATAACTAATTTTCAGAACATTACGAAAATTTATCCGATTCCAGTTTAAAACGATTTTGGAAATCAACTAATAACATTAGAATACTAAATATTATACTAGAAAAAATACGACTCGCTACGAAGATTAGGAATCCGAAAAGTGTGCTACAAGTTTTTAAGGCGACGTGAAATTAAATTATGGCAAATAGATCAGTGATCACTGATTCATCAGGGGACTCGGAAAAACAAACCAAAATAAGTCGGCCACCACCACTCATTCTATATGGAATCGAAGATGTGAACAAACTCACCGAAGCAATAGAGACGGTCCTGGCAAAAAGCGATTACACACTAAAACTAATCACAAAAAACCAGCTTCGAGTAAATTGTACAACAGTGGACGCATATAAAAAACTTATGAACACTGTCCGAGAAATGGGACTCATAGGTCACACCTTTACCAGAAAGGAAGATAGATGCTATAGGATTGTTATAAGAAACCTTCACCATTCCACACCACATGACGCTATCATCGAGGAAATCGAAAAATCAGGCAACACTGTTCGAGGAGAAATAATTAACGCTAGAGTAGGACCCGAAAAAATACCGACGTCAACATTTTTTGTTAACCTCGAGCGTAGTCCCAATAACCAAGCAGTCAAAAGTATCAAATATATCTACAACACGGTAGTCACTATAGAGGACCCCAAGAAAAGGAACACTATAGTACAATGTACAAAATGCCAACAATACGGACACTCCAAAAATAACTGTATGAGACCAGCCCGATGTGTGAAATGTGCAGGACAACATAGAACAAGCGACTGTCAGAAAAAAGATCGCAGTACACCAGCAAAATGTGCTCTGTGCTTAGGAGAACATCCAGCAAACTATAAAGGCTGTAAAGTGTATTTAGAAATCTTTGAAAGAAAAAACAAACGTAACACCAACTATTACAATTACAACGGAAGACAAGAACACACAATAACAGAAAAAGCTATATTGAGGCCGCTATCAGGAACAAATAGATCCGGGCCGAAAGAAAGAAATGCAGAATCAAGTAACGAACAAGCCTCCAACTTTATGAAACATAATAAAGACCCAACGACACAGGAACATCTTGAAACTATGAAGCAGTTATCCGAGCAAAAAAAAAGCTATTCTGATGTAACCAAAACACATAGACCACAGCGACTCTCTGAACAGCATATAGCTAGACAGAAATCAAAAATACCAGATTCCCGAAAAGACTACACCCACAACGCAAGGTTTCCAACTGAGCCTTATAGACAACAATTAACTCAAGACAATACACAAGAGTACTACTATACATCAACCCAAGTCATTCAAGACCTAATGACCAAGCAACTTGAAAAAATGGATATGCTATTTAACCAAATGAGCACACTGATGGGCATCATAGTAACTCTCGTCGAAAAATTGTCACCGTGATTTATCACGCTCTGAACATAGCTACGTGGAACACAAACGGATTGGCTCCAAATCTACATGAAGTCGAAATGTTGCTAGACATTCACAAACTAGACATTCTTCTTATTTCCGAAACACACTTTACAAGCAGAAGCGTAGTCAACATCAAAAACTTTACCATTTACAATACTAACCACCCTGATGGAACTGCTCATGGTGGAACTGCTGTTATAGTGAGGTCTTCAATAAAGCATCACGAACTAGCTCCGTATCAAACAGAACATTTACAGGCTACAACGATTGCTGTTGAAGGGAAGGCTGCCCTCTTTAATGTGTCTGCAGTATATTGTCCACCAAAACACAAAATCAAGGAGGATCAATTGACAAACTACTTCAGAACACTGGGTCCCAGATTTATCGCTGGAGGAGATTGGAACTCAAAACATCCCCATTGGGGCTCAAGGATACCTACCACAAGAGGAAGGCAATTGAAACTAGCGATAGACGTGAACAACCTGATAACACTCTCTACCGAAGAGCCAACACATTGGCCTTCAGATGTGAACAAACTACCAGACATAATAGACTTCTTTATATGCAAAGGGATGTCACAGTATGCTTCCAAAACTTATGCATGCTTAGATGGGTCTTCGAATCACACCCCTGTACTACTTACTATAAGCACAACGTTACTGGAGTACGAGGCAAGTCCTAGGTTATACAACAACCACACTGACTGGGACTCATTTCGCGAGATAATCGATAGAAAATTGGAACTAAAAATTGCCCTCAAAACCCCAGATGACATAGAAACTGCTGCTACCAACTTTACAAATCTGGTACAAGTCGCTTGCTGGTTGACAACTCCGGACAAACATGACAACACCCCAAAATACAACAGTGTTCCATCAGCCATAAGATCCAAAATTCAGGAAAAAAGAAGACTTCGTAGAGTCTGGCACAGCACTCGGCTTGGGGAAGATAAAAAAGCCTTCAACAAAGCTATAGTGGAACTTAAAAAACTGATTAGTGACACTAAAAACAATACACTTACCTCATACTTGGAGTCACTAACACCAACAAAGTCCACAAATTACTCCCTCTGGAAGGCTACATCTAGATTCAACCAACCCAAAAAGACTCGACCTCCTCTCAAGCAACAAAACAACGCATGGGCAAGGACAGCACAAGAAAGAGTAGATGTGTTTGCTAATCACTTATCTAATGTCTTCAAACCTAACGAAGGACAAAGTAATGATGACTCGGATATTGATGCCTTGCTAAATCAAGACTTCCAGCTAGACTTTCCGCTAAAGCCTACAAACACTAGAGAAGTTTCAAGGTACCTCTTAAAACTCGACAGCAAAAAAGCACCTGGGTTCGATGAAATCACAAAAGAGGTCTTGGTCCAACTGCCAAGAAAAGGCATAGTGTTTCTTACAACACTATTTAATGGCATCATGAGAGTTGGCTATTATCCAAGAATTTGGAAGATTTCTAGCATTATAATGATCCATAAGGACGGAAAGCCCATCAACGAAGTTACCTCCTACAGACCCATCAGTCTTTTACCGGTTATCTCAAAGTTATTTGAAAAGATATTGCTATCACGAATACTCGTTTGCCTATCTGAACGATCCATAATTCCTGACCACCAGTTCGGATTCCGAGAAGAGCACGGAACAGTAGAACAAGTTCACAGAGTCGTCGATCAAATAAGAAAATCCTTAGAACTAAAGGAATACTGTTCGTCGGCTTTTCTTGACATAGAACAAGCATTTGATAGGGTTTGGCATAAAGGATTACTTTATAAAATAAAGAGACTACTGCCACACCCCTTCTTCGGGATCCTAAAATCGTACCTATCTGAAAGAATATTCTACGTAAAAGACGGCGAGTATACGTCTGACTTTCATGAAATACAAGCTGGATTACCCCAGGGATCTGTGCTGGGGCCCGTTCTCTATACGATATTTACGTCAGATTTACCAGAAACAACCGGGGTATTAACCGCCACATTTGCAGATGATACTGCTATACTTGCCAGCAGTAATAGCCCAGACGAAGCATCCCAGCTCCTCCAGGAGGAGCTAGACAAAATTGGAGAATGGCTCAGAAAATGGAGAATCAGAGCCAGTGCCTCAAAATCGGTTCAAGCCACATTTACACTTCGTAAAGGAGACTGTCCACCTGTAACGCTAGAAGGAAAACGTCTACCACACAACGATACAGTTAAATATCTTGGTATGCATTTAGATCGGAGAATGACATGGAAAAAGCACCTACAAAAAAAGAGAGATGAGCTTAACCTCAGATACAGAAACCTACAATGGCTGCTCGGAAGAAACTCGGTGTTAAGCACAGACAGCAAACTCCTGATATACAAGGTCGTCCTAAAACCTATCTGGACATACGGCATACAGCTATGGGGATCAGCCTGTAACTCCAACATTGAAATAGTACAGAGGGCACAGAATGGCATTCTCAGAAATTCATCTAATGCGCCGTGGTTTATTAAGACTACTGAGCTGCATGCTGAACTCCAGATAAACTCGGTCAATGAGGAAATTGAACTGTACTCAACCAAGTACAAAAACCGCCTTAGCACACATCCCAACCGCCTGGCAGCGCAATTGACCACTATAAATTACCCCAAGAGGCTTAAACGACAACACATCATTGAGCTGTCACTGTCAGGCGAATGATAGAAAAATAAGGAATGGAGGGGCACTCAGTGGAGTACTCTTCCTGCAAGACAATTTGACTACATCACATCTGCTCATAGTCAAGAGACTGATCGCAGATAAGCCAACAAAAAAAATAAAAAAAAATCAGTGGTGTAATGAATGTTCGGGAATTATGATAACGGGTGGCGCAAAAGTAAAGACCCTATTTGGTTCAGCTATAACATTTTTTCTAAATTAGAAAACTAGATTTAGGTTTTTTTAAATGTATATTTGTGCCATTAAATTTCGTACCATTAGGATTTAAAGATGATGTCTTTTAAATGGTGACCTCCAGAGTTGATACACATTTGAGCCCTATTTATGACATTTTGCATAACTTGCCGTAACACTTCCTGCGATATGTTCGTTATTTCTTGACGAATGTTTTCTTTTAGAGCTGCGAGAGTCTGTGGCTTGTTCACATACACCCGAGATTTCAAAAAACCCCAAAGAAAGAAGTCTGGACTGGTCAGATCGGGTGATCTTGCAGGCCAAGGCAAATCGCCAAAACGAGAGATAACTCGGCCTGGAAAAGCGTCCCTCACTAAATCCATATTTATTCCACGTTCTTGGGGAGTAAAACGGTCCATGTTTATTTTCAGTGTATTTTATATTTGTTCACTACACAATTTTCAACAACAGAATGACAGAAAATGTCATATAAAAAAAATAAAAGTATTTTCTTTAGTGCCAGTACTTTTGCGCCACCCGTTACTTTGACGAAACGTTCTTTCGACCGACCAAATGAGACGTCGGAGTAACGAAAAACGAAAATAGTCGAAAAGTTGTCGGTAAAATGAAATTCGACCAACACAAAAATCGATCTTAAGATAGGATACGATTTCAGTGCCGCAACAATGAACTCACGCATATTGAAAAACATTAGTTTGGTTCTAATGTAAGTGGATCAAAAACTATTGCATTTGTACTATTATTCTGTCCCGTTGAGCAAATCAAATCATATCGGTCTTTACCCTGTTTAATCCTGTTGCAAATGCAAAGTATTTTCATATCCTTATTTGGAGATTGAAATTGCGCGGTTTTACTAAAAGTCCGTTGGTAATCACCAAATCAAACCAAATCCAAAGTTTGGATTTGGTTTGATTTTTTATTTTTCTTGACGTTTCGGCGCCTGAATCCTGAACTCAAGCTACTTGTGAGCTTCTTTCAGTGGTGATTTTGTAAAAACTAGTTATTGTTATCTTTACTGGGAACTTTGTATCTTTTTAGAATTTCGTGCTGTGGATAATAAATTGCTCGTCATTATAACAATTTGTATTTCATGGCCCTATTATAATATCTAGACACGTCGCGACGACACACAGGGAATGTTTGCTGGGTGTTCTAAGTGGGTATATCTGCGGTGAGACACGCGATATTAGCATTTATATTAACCCTTAACAAAACAGGTTGGTGGAAATTAGAGTAAATTAATTTAAAGCTCCATTTCCTTTAAAAATAAACATTATAGCATCGTGCTCTCAGCGTCCGTGAGTAATTAACGATGTTAGAGATTTTGCGATTTTTATGTTTTTCTTGGGCTTTCCTGTGGACATAATTTTAAGGCACTTTTTGGGAGAACGTTCGAGATATTTAATTAACTTTATTTCACTGCTCTATTTCCCAAAGACAATGAGGTTTTCCTTTAATTAAATGTCCAAATATAACGCAAAACAATTTACGTAAAGCAAACTTGCTCTGGCTCTCTGGTGTTGGATAACTATAGCCATATTATATTATTTCTACAATGTAGAAAATTAGTTACAAACAAATAGGTAAAAGTATGTGAATTAATTGAATTTGGCAGTTATTACGAATAACTCATCGAGAGTTTGATATTGTTTTAAGAAAGTAACTGATAAATCTAAAAGTTAACGGTAAGCTCATTGTCTTTTTTACAATGGTGTCCTCATTAATTTATTTAGTAACGATATCCATCAATTTTAATTAACAGCTCGACAAGCCCATGACAGCTCTTTAATGATAAGAAGTACCAACCTAACCTAAGATTTTCTCTCATATTACAGTTTCTAGGCTGAAAATTCGTAAAGGTGTTTGATTTAAGCGCGGGTATGCGATGCAGTACTGAAGTGTAGGGTGGTTGTTGAGTTTTCCTATAGGGGTATAGAACTGTGTATACACCTTTAGCCGTAACACGACTCACGCAACCTTCCGGAATCGATAATCCATTGACCCCTGTAAATGTCCCTACGTACGTAAATATATTTTAAAAATCCATTTTATAATTTAAGCATCAACACCTATAGAAATTTTCGTCTGTAAATAACCGACGACGTGGAGTGTTGAAATTATAATAATCTGCTTAATTTCAATCTCCAAGAGGGTTCTGATCGTGAAAAGGAGGGACGGTTAATTGCCGATCAAAAATCAGTCAGTAAGGCAGGTAATGGGTTTTTTATTAGATTTGGCATACATGTGATTTTATAGTATTTTAATGTTTATCTGTTTGACATGGAATAATTTCGGTTTAAAATAAAAAAAAAACATATTTAGCGGCAAATATTTGGCGCGAAGTTGAATGTAGAGCTTAATTTATTAGAAGATCTAATTAAACATAGTGGTCAAACTGTTGTTGAGTTTAATGACATTCATCAACTATTTATGAGTGACCACCTCTAGTTTCAAATTTAATAATGGTTGTTGGTCGTTTGTTTAGGGCGCACTATTAGGGATCTGTCAATAGTGTTGGGATAATTTCCATTGAATTGGTTTAACTCGGGAATCTTCAATCAGAGTCCCAGTATTTCGGACGGCGTTATTAGTTCTTTTCCTCTTGGGACTTAGGATATTAAGGAAACAATCTCTCATAATGACTGCCATTTTCAAACAATGAATAATTATTTCATTCTTTTGTACACTGAGAAAAAAATATTGCTATTGCAACAAAAAAACTTTGATGCTAGGGAGCCGTCAAAGGTAAATAGTTACAAGAGCAACGTCTTTATTGTCATTTTTTAAATTGCCAATGGAACTAAGTTGCCAATATTGATGTTATAGCAATTAAAAATTGTCATACTATCTAAGTGAAATTGATACAGTCACAATGCTAAAATTGATCCTATCGCAATACTTGCTTTTGCCTTTGTTCTGATGACAAAGGATTTTGCTAAAATGACAAAAGCAAATTGTCCCTAGATCTACTTTTCTTTAGTTGTACTAGCAATCTTCCTTTGTTACTTTATCAACATCACTGTTGCTGCTCCAACAAAGTCACTTTTGTCGAATATATTTTGCTACCCCAGCAAAGTAACATTGCCGGTCTCGATCCCTGCACTTGTTAGTGGTACACCATGGAAAAATTGATACTCCCCGAAGCTTTTGCATATTATTCCAGGGGTATGCGTACCCTGAACGGAGTTCATTGTACATCACATATGTGCATTGCAGCATTTGCACTTACATGGTGCCAGAGAACTCCGGTCAAGATACGCAATATGCATACTCTGTAATAATAAAGGCAGAAGATACGAGGAGTATCAGTTTTTCCATGGTGTACCACTAACAAAGTATAGTGCAGGGATAAAGACAGGCAATGTTACTTTACTGTGATTGCAAAAGGCATAATGACAAAGAAAAATGATTATGAGAAGGTAAAAATGAAAATATATGAATATTCCAATCATAAAACTATTTATTTATGTTTCCACTACAATTATTAAATAAACGAAAAACTAATATTGTGGCCTAAAAGGTATAAATCGCAACAATAGAATTAGGTGGTAAAAGTTTCAAAGTCCTCCATAGCTAGGCAACTTTTAATGCACTATCCAGGTTCTCCGTGGCTAAGCAACTTGTAATGCACTGTTCCAGCCTCCATAGTTGGGCAACTTGTAACGCACTGTTCCAGCCTCCATAGTGGGGCAACTCGTAACGCACTGTTCCAGCCTCGATAGTTGAGCAACTTGTAACGCACTGTTCCAGCCTCCATAGTTGGGCAATTTGTAACGCACTGTTCCAGGTCCTGCATAACCAGGCAATTTGTTGTCCTCCATAAGAAGTAGCGAGCGCGGGCCACTCCCTCAGCTTGTGGCTCGAAGGCGGCCACTCGGACGCTCGGTTTGCGCCGAAAATACTCGTCCGCAGCTTGTGGTCTCTTAGTGGCCACGACTAGTGGCTCAATGTGCGCCAGCTCATAGTTTTTTTGATTATAAAGCACGACCGCAAAACACGCGTCTTACTCTGACCAACAACAAGAACAAACTAACTCGATTAATAAATAAATTGCCAGGTAGACAAAACAGGTTGCGATTGCAACAATGTCATTATTGTAATCTTATATAGGCTATTTTGTGCAGATGACTAATTTGTATTTTGTTAGTTAAAAAGGTTGCTTTACTGACAACACTACCTAAACATAGTAACAACTGTTATTTTGATAGATTATACTTTGCTATAGCATCACATTACAACGTTGATAAATTAACAACGTTCCGTAGCTACCCCGTTTAAGTACACATACTTAGTCATAGGATCAATGTTTCTTTTGCTGAAATGACAAAAATTTGTTCAACAATAAAAAAGTTGTAATTGCCACAATGGCCACATAGCTGCAGCAACAATTCACTTACGTGGGGTGACAATAAAATTCTAACAAAGCGTTTATTGTCGCTTTGTTAGACGTTTTTTTTCTGAGTGTACTGTCATGGAGGAACGTTACTATAATGTTTGTTTTTGGTTTTAATATGTTTTTAGTGCTCAGTGCTATGCTACGTAATTAAATAGCACATCTTAAATTATGTTAATTTAGCCCAACAATATATTTTTTATCAATTTTTAAAATAAAAAAAACAGTTTTTTTTTACGAAATTTAATCTTAAACTTTTAGATTTTTGCATTCACAATGCTATTTTTATATTAAGATGAATAAATAATTTTAAAGATGAAAAATAAATTTAATCTTTTCATTTCTTCTCTTTTCATTCAGTGGATATTTTATTATTGATAAAAAAACCCTAGCAAAGCTTTGACTACGATGAAAAGTATCCCGTATTTTAATCCAGGTTATAAGCTATCTATGTGCCTGTAAAGCCGTTTTTGGGTGATATAGTAAAAACATTCAAATATACAAACATCCATATTTATAATATTAGTAGGATAGGTAGTCATCAGCATTAGGTACATTTTTTTAAATAAAGAATCTCAAGACTTTAGTCTTAGTACTTAATCGTAAATAAAGATTTTGTCTAACGCCCAAAGTTTTGTCTAGCGACAAATTTTACTTCACTCTGCAATTTGGAAGTAAGTGAGTCGGGTTCAGTAACACCTAAATGCAGAAAGTTCAACATTTTCTAGGAAGTAAAACAGTATAATGTGTTCACAAAACAACTGGAGCTTCGGGACAACAATTTACTTGTGGATACATAAGATTTGCTTGCTTCTTAGGAAACTTGAGAAGCAATTTGGAAAGTATTATCGAGATACTCTGAAGTTTCAGTTTACAGAATGGCTAAGTGTTTTATTAAAGTAAGCCTTGTAATTTAACAGTTGTAGGAACTTGAGAGTGATAAATTCGTACATTTATAACCTAAACTGTTCTTTAATAGTATATTTATTTGATTTTCGCGATATTGTTCATTATTTAGTTTCGATTACTTTGTAAACATTGTAGACTGGAGTGGAAATTATGTTTCAATAGGCACTTCCTTTAATTTTCGTAAAATTTAATATTCAACATAAATATCCATCAAAGGTAAACAAACTAATGATTATATAAAACATAGCAAAGTATTTGGTTTTCAAGGCGTCACCTCATATCTTGAGGTCCCGGGTTCGATTTCCAGCTGAGTCAATGTAGAAAATGAACTTTTCTATATTGTCTCAGGTCTGGATGTTTGTGATACGACTGTTGTCTCAGATTTCCATATCACAAGTGATTTAGCTACTTACTTTGGAATCGGAGTAATGTATGTGATATTTATTATTTGTTTTAAAGAGTATTGTGTCAAAAAAATATAAATTAATGAAATTTTTATCCTCGAAAGTACATAATTATTGGCTCATACGTATGCGCCATATTCGATACTGTAAACTCAAATCTCTGCTAACACTAGATCCTATTTAAGTTAATGCTAAAGTATATCTATATAGGTACTAAGATATTGGATAACTTTTATTGTGGACAGAACCAAGAAAGTAGAGTCGGAATGCCTTCAATTTACTGAACAAATGCTTGCAGCTTGTACATTATTGTACAATAGTCGCTTTGTACAGTAAAACTTTGAACTTCGTCACTATGTCACACCATCTGTTACATCACCGACTGATCTAATTTATTAACTGAGTGCAGATGCTAAGTTGACAACTTCGGAAATAAATGTACTTATTCAGTTTATTTTGTTGCCAGATAAATAATGAATCGAAATAAAAAAAACATTTCCGCTTTCCAATGCTATGGTATGTGTGCTTTCAGTTGTTCGAATATTTGTACTAAAATACTGATGAACAAACAATTCAGAATTTTCTATAAAATTCGGATTGTTTGGTGATGAACTAGGTATATACGACTAAGTTTATGTTAAAAATTTAAATCTATGTCAACGATGAAGATATCTTTATGATGGACGTGAAGATCTCGCTAAAAATTCTAAGTCCAATTTTCGAGAGATTTTTGGTGTTCCTAAAAGAGCTCAAAGATATTTTTAATATTGTCGTTACATTTTGTTTGTGAAAAAACGTTCACACGTTGCACAGACCATACAACAAGTACTCACGTTGTAACTCTAAAGCCGGCTGACCTGCCCCCCTACTAAAATGGCCAACTTTCTATTCGTTTAAACGCTACGCTTACTTTTAAAGCTTAAATATGAGCAAAAGATGATTAAGTTACATGTCGCAAACTTATGTAAATCACAGACTTCGATGATATGGAATGGAACTGTCAAGCTTACGGCACGTAATTTTATATTTTATTTAGGTGTTCGTGCCTTCGCTTGAACCACATATGAGATTACACTTCTGTAAATTCAGCCTTATGACTCACTTGACAGCTCCGCACAGCGCCCTCTAGCGTCTGATTGGAACTAATCATGTGACCGGTGACAGCGCGCGGCTGGTTGTTACTTCAGTACGCTTTTGTAACTCAGCCGAGTCACACGTGTGAATAATAATAATAATAATAAAAAAAAAAAAAAAAAGTGTACACAAAATGGCGGTAAGTTTTACCTGATTTTATTTAAAGTGAAAATAATTTCGCTACAGAATATTAGATGACACGCATGAAATTGTTTTCATGGTAAAATAATTACGCTCGGCGCCCTGGGCCCAGCAACGATCATGCCAATTTAGGCATCTGTGTGCGGTTAATTGGATTTTGCTTGGCGCCCTTGGCCCAGCTCCATCCGCTCTTATACTGTCGTAGTACCGCCGGCGCGCCGATGTCGGCTCGACAGTGTTGTCTAAGTTAATACGTTGCCTCAACGAAGCGACATCTTTGTGCTGGTACTAGCACGACATGTTACGACAACATCAGTCGTCCAAATGAGGCGACGCGACGCCTCCAATTCCTCTGAGCCGACACTGCCGAGGCGGCGATCGTCCCTGTCGTCGTTCCATTGGAACGACGTGTCGTTCCATCGGGACGACGCGTCGGTTCGATGTGGCGACGTGATGGGCCATTAAGGAGACGACGATCAGCTGTGCTATGAGCCGACGCGTCGTCTCGTGAAGCGCCAAATCATGTACTTATCAGAATCGACGTACGCGCTCCTTCGCTGCCGTGTTCTTTAACAGACCCTGTTCATTGCAGGTTGCATCAAGCTCATCCAGTCTAACTATGGGCGAGTTGGCTCTGTTAACTCCAGACGACAAAGAAGAGAATCAAGTCTTCTCGCTTATCATTGACTCGATCAATCGTCACTACCCAGAAAACTGGAGACAATGGAAAATTAAAAACTATTCGTTCGAACACCTGTTTGGAGAGAATATCTCACCAGAAGTTGAGAACAAAATAAGATTTGGTATACCCACTACGGATTTAGTAAAAGCATTTCTGCCAAAT
Source organism: Agriphila tristella (assembly GCA_928269145.1). Lineage (NCBI taxonomy): Eukaryota > Metazoa > Arthropoda > Insecta > Lepidoptera > Crambidae > Agriphila > Agriphila tristella. The sequence goes on along the minus strand of OV743436.1, from coordinate 17,426,156 downwards.
GCTACGCAACTGCCAGAACGAGCTTATCGGGCCATAAGGAAAACAATACTTTCATGGCCTCTAGGAAGATCCTTGCTGTACGCTCCCCATAGTATAGTAGAGAAAGTACATGCTCCGTCGTATGACGAGTTTATGAACACTATTAAAGACCTGAAAAAGCAAGGCAAACTTACGAACAGAGAGCAAACATCTAAATTGTTATCCGAAGGTAAGGAGAAGACAAGACTAGAAACCTCCTCACCGTGTTCGTCTCGCTCCAAACAAAGTTGTAGCCGAACTGTTACCGGTGTAACTTCGCCAAAACATTGCTTTGCCCCGTCGCCAGCGGTAAAACGTCAAAAGGAGGAACGAGGTAGTTCTCCTCCACCCAAACGCGCGTTCGTGAGTCAAGGAAGTTCAGACCACCTTATGGCGACTATGTTCCAGCAACAAATGGAAATTTTTAATAAGCTGGTAGAAATGCAAGCAGACCAAAATAAGAAAATAGAAGACCTTCAAAAGGCAACTATATCGTCAAAAGCGATTGATTTAGATCAATCGTTTGAATCTTATCCAGATAGTACACGAGAAGATGCTGATCGGGAGACATGCGAGGGATCTTCGACCCTCCATAGTGATGAGGCTGCTTCGATACCTGAAGAATCGGTATCTGATGATCCTGAGCGTGTACTAAGAAACAAAATTGCCAACGCACAGCGTGAACTAGAGAAGTTGCAAGCTGCAAAGTCGGTCAAACTCACCACTAACTATGACTTCAAACCATCCACATCTGAAATGGAATCCAAATTCTCAAAGGCTGATCCAGTACTAGCAAAGCAAGCTTCAGAATGTCAGCGCCTGGGTTCAGAGAGTTGGAAAAATGTACGTTACTCAGAAGTCCAGAAGCAATTTCAAGCGACTCCCATCTTTTCAGCTCTAAAGGTTAATAATCATCTCGCATCAGTTACACCGAACTGGTCCTCGGTAGCGGTGTGGGAAAAGTTTGATCTCACACTTGGTGCTATAACAAACGGGTTACTACAGCAGCGACAAATATTTGAATGTTTGTTTGAGAATTTGCCTCAAGAGTACAAGCATAAAATAGGTGAGGAATACCTAGCAAATAACTCCAAGTTTCGCAAGAGCTCGGACGCTTTATTGCAATATGTATGTGGGCGTAGAGCGGAAGTTATACAACAAAGGAGAGAATGTTACAAGATAAAAAACAAAGTCTTGCATGAAATCCTTCACTCTATCCCGCCCACAGATACACACTTGTTCAAAGAACCGGAATTGGCCAACGCCATAAAAGACCAAGGTGGACTACATAAGTTTTTTCGTACCAAGCAACCCAACCAAGGGGTCTCAAGAAAGTACCAAGCTAGCTACAGAGAGAAAAAGGGTGAATTCGTTCGAGAGAGAAACAAAAGTTTTAAAACCTTTAAAACCTCTCATGACTCAAATAGATTCGATGAGCGAAGACGGAAATGGAGAGGAAACGAAGGGCGGGAAGCAAAACCAAAAGGACAGCAGAAGTGGAAAAGTCAGAAAAAAGCATGACTTCAAAGCGGGACAGTTGTCTCTGCACAAAAGAAAGTGGATTGCCATAGGAGCCCCGCCTTATATTATAAAAACTATATCCGGATACAGAATCCCCTTTCGGAAAACACCAGTTCTAGGCAAACTATCGGATTGGAAGAAGTTCGAAACTCCTGCCTCCACCGACATGACACACGAAATTCAAAAAATGATAATTTCTGGCGCCCTTCAACCAAGCCAGCACGAATCAGGATTCCTTTCAAAAATGTTTCTAAGGAAAAAGTCAGACGGCAGCAACAGACCCATTTTCAATTTGAAAACTCTAAACAGTTTCGTGCACACTCCAAAGTTCCGACTTCTAAACCATCACCAGATTCCAAAGGTGCTCAACCCAAAAGATTACATGGTCAAAATAGACATATCTCAGGCATACTATCATGTTCCGATAGTACCAACGCACTGCAGATTTCTAACTCTAGCTTACCAAGGAAAAACATACGAAATGACTTGTCTACCGTTTGGCCTGGCAAGCGCTCCATCAGCCTTCGCAAGAGTGACCAACTGGCTAGCTCATTGGTTCAGACATTCAAAAGGTATAAAAATAATAGTATATCTCGACGATTTTCTGATGGTTCACGAGGATCCAAAAACACTCGCCCATCAAGCCGAGTTTGTACGAGACGTACTACAAAGATTAGGGTGGTCCATAAATCAAAGCAAATCCACGACGGAACCAACCCAACGTCTAGAGTACCTGGGAATAACGTGGGATACCAAGGAGAACCGAAAGATGCTTTCAGACGAAAAAGCAAACAAAATAATAGCATCACTTCGGCTGCTGCTAAGAAGAAAGACATGGAGTTGGCGCGAGGCAAAGATAATTTTGGGCAAACTAAATTTCGCCTCATTCGTTATTCCCCTGGGAAGGCTTCATTGCAGGAGATTGCAGATAGAATCTTCAAAACTGCCGAAGGGGAAACCAAGACAACGGTATCCGATCCCACTGTCAGCTTGCGCAGAACTTTCTTGGTGGATCGACAACATACTCAAAAGTACTGCTATTCATCTCCCAAATCCGACATGGTTCATAACAACAGATGCCGCACAATACGGATGGGGAGCGATAGCCAACAATCGAAAGATGTGGGGTTCTTGGAGCCAAAGTCAACAAATCTGGCACTCCAATCAAAAGGAACTAGCGGCCCTTCTCGAAACACTGAAGCAGCTAGACAGTCGCTTACAAGGGTCAACGATAATATGGCAAACCGACAATCGAACTGCAGCGGCATACGTAACAAAGCAGGGGGGAACAAGGTCAGTACGCCTACTGAACACGACAAGAGAGATCCTCAACCTATGCGATCGCAACAATTGCAAGCTCACAGCCCGTTACATCCCAGGTCCATACAATGGTCTTGCGGACGGATTGTCGAGAACCAAGAAGTTACCGGAATGGCACCTGTCCAAACAAATAACGACTCAAATATTCCGAAGTATGGGTACTCCGGAAATAGATCTGTTTGCCTCAGACAGATCTGCTGTTGTGCCAAAATATGTAAGCGAGAATGCCTTAGACATGGAAAGTCAATACACAAATGCGTTCAGCCGGCCATGGAAGTACAACCTCGGATGGGTTTTTCCCCCACCAGCTCTTATACCCAGAGTATTACACAACCTGGAGAATTCAACCGGCCAATATTTGCTAATAGCGCCGAATTGGGAAAAGGCTTTTTGGATGCAGGACGTGAAAGCTCGAGCAATCCAACAGCCTTGGAAAATACCGGATTTACAGATAAATCTCATAGACCTTCAGACCGGCTTACCACCTCCGGCAGTGAATCAATTAGATTTGCAGGTCTGGAAGATACAGGCTGGGCCAAGGAGACTGCAAACTGGAACAATAGTCAGTTAGAATTACTTCAATCTGGCTGGAGGAAGTCCACGTTAAAAACATACAAACCTGCATGGAATAAGTGGTGTCGCTGGGCTTCAGAACAGAATGTTAGAATAAACGATCCGAAACCAGCAGATTTAGCACGTTTCCTTACCTACCTTTTCGAAGAATTAAAATTAGCTCCCAGAACTATACAACTTCACAAGTCAGTTGTAAGCACGTTAGCTAACCCAGATAAAAGTCAATGGCTAAGTTCACATCCTATTGTTTCCCAAACTTTAAAAGGCATTTTTTCTAAACAGCCCCCTATTAAAAAGCCTCTTGCTTGGAAAATCAATGAATTATTGGATTTTCTCAAGACATACAATATTAACAGTGAAAGCCTGTTTGCAATTTCCAGGCACGTTGCTATATTGCTCCTACTGGCATCGGGTAGAAGGGTGCACGATCTGACTCTTTTAAGTCTAGATCCAGATCATTTTGAAGAACGAGATAATGAAATAGTTTTTTGGCCAAAATTCGGCTCTAAAACTGATAGCATATCATATAGGCAGTCTGGTTGGAGTTTCAAAGCTAATCCAATAATAAGATGGAATATCATCTACTGGACAAAAATGCTTATTACGATGGCTGAGAGGCGTCGCCAATCGAAAAATGTGGATAATCTTTTCATTACTACTCGGGGGCAAATAAAAGGAGCCTCGCGCAGTGTCATTGCGGGCTGGATCAAGACCTTATTTAAAGAAGCCAATATTAACGCTTCGGCAGGAAGTACCAGAGCAGCCGTAGCAACTGACAATTGGACAAATAAAAACATGGACATCGATGAAGTATTGAGTAGAGGAAATTGGAGATCAAAATGCACTTTCATCAATCATTACTTCAAACAAATTGCAGCAACCTCAAATCAATCCAGTACTGGCATTAGTGATTGTTTTACTCCATTAGATTAGAATTCTTGTTGATTCATTTTTAAGTTTGTGCTGATTCAATAATGATTGTAATTAATAATTATAAAGTTAATCAAATTTAGTTTCTTACAATTAGTAAAAAGAATAATCATATTTTGAGTTCTCCGATAAATTATTAAAAACTTACCTGGAAAATAAGTTTCATTTAAGTATTATCACAGTACGCCCGGTGCAGCGCCGGCAGAGTTTAAACACGTCTCATATGTGGTTCAAGCGAAGGCACGAACACCTAAATAGGACCGTTTTTCCCCCGAAGGGTAAAAAACGGATATTTAGGTTTCTGCCGAAGCTTGAACCACACCTGAACTCCTTGCCGTCGCTCGTACTGAAGTAACAACCAGCCGCGCGCTGTCACCGGTCACATGATTAGTTCCAATCAGACGCTAGAGGGCGCTGTGCGGAGCTGTCAAGTGAGTCATAAGGCTGAATTTACAGAAGTGTAATCTCATATGTGGTTCAAGCTTCGGCAGAAACCTAAATATCCGTTTTTTACCCTTCGGGGGAAAAACGGTCCTATTTACTGATTATTTTAAAGTTTTAATAGTAAGCGTAGCGTTCAAACGAATAAAATGTCGGCCATTTGAGTAGGGGGGCAGAGCATTTTGCCGTAACGTAACATTCGAGGCGACCGTGATATATTACGGCATTGCTTGACTGACCTGTACCCTTGCTCGTGGCGAGCACTGCGCTCGACTAGGCTCCGCAACGGAACATAGTCAGGTTCGAAATGTCGGATAAAGAAGTCGTGTTTCTGGATTCTATGATTTTACTTAATTATTCATTATTACTAAAATATAACTACCGTCAATGACAAAAATCAAAACAAAAAGACACTCCAATGCCCGATTACATGCGCTCGCGACGACGCGACGGGCGCTTGGGGTTGTTGCACTGACCTAAAATTAAGGCGTAACGTAACACTCAAAGGGATTCGCTATAATACCGACAGTTGGGTGGAGCACGTGGCGCTCGCAGCGAGCGGCTTGGCTCGCTGTACTGACCTATAACATTTCGTCGTAACGCAACGTTACGTTACGACGAAATGTTACAGGTCAGCCGCCGGCTTAAAAACTTTTTGTTTTCATAGACAATACAAATAGAAGGAATCCTAAACAAACAGTTGCCAAACTTGGCACAGGGTCACGTTTTAAACCAGTAGAGATAAGAGCTCATAATCATAACGTACTTATTTAATAGAATCGAACTTTCATTTAAGAAAAAGACATCGCACGGAGAGATTTTAAGAAAATTGAGCTAGTGAAAAACAAAACGGTGACTTGAAGATTTTTGTACGTATTATATTTAAATCCACCTTTTCTCTAAAACGGTGGATTTAAGTGGAATAAGAAATGTATGATTTTATTTAAATCCACTTATTTATAAACCGGTGGATCGAAAAGAAAAATAAATATCCTTTGATCTACTGATTTTGCAGCTACTGGATCATTGTCGGTGGATCGTAAAGGATTAAGGGGTATCATACAAACAATTATATCATGTTATGTTACGTCACATTGTGACGGGCCTATCTTATCAAACTTTGATTTACCGACGACGTAGCTGGATTTTTTTATTTGGTCATAGTGTCGTTTTGCATTTCCTATAGAAGAGGATAGGCAATATGGGAGAGTAAAATAGTTAACACTTAAGTAAATTTCATCAAATATTGACGTTCGATCAACTCGAGCTCTCTACTGGCACAGTACTCGATTTGCCACCAAAACAAGCGCAATCTATTTTCGCCAAGTGTCCATCGTCGAAAACACTGAGACGCGTTGTGCACCTAGTACATAGCTATTGTTCTATCATCGACAGCGTATAACAATCATTCTTGCTTCAGGGGCACATGAGTACCTTTTATTTTTCCACTTGGACCCACTATGAAAGTCTATTACTTATTGAGTGTGTTAACGATTGCTAATGCAGCCGAATTTGCGGTTTCTTTGAATCACGGAAGAGCTGAAAAATTAAATATTTAGTTAACCATCCAGGTTAAACCTTAGCAAAAGTAGCACAACTTCGGCAATTACTTTGCCATCAAACCCCCAATTCTGCTAAAGGGAGGGCAACAAAATACAAAATCCGATTTGTTCCACGATTGTCTCCGTGATATCTAGCCACCACATTTTCTCGGGCACCCATTTAAGGGTTATATGGGTCAGTTGTGGGTCTGTATGGGTGTGGTCTGCAATCAGTGTCAATGCAATTTACCTCATCATGTGTTCCACGTTACATATTCTGAGCTAGTCTAATAGCGATGATGGATCGGCCGAACGGATGTGTATCTTCATTAACAGTGTGTCTTCTTCATTAATATTTGTGTGTCTTGCCACAGAATACATAATAGCACAAGTGTCTTGCTTGGATAAGCTCATAGATGCTCTAATCGTGGGAGGAATAAATTTAAAAACATTACTTATTTCGGTTGAAGAACCTACCTAAGGTTAGTTTCTAATACTAAATCTGAGGCCAAATAAGCATTTTTTGTTGAAGTTTCAAAATGTAGGTACGGCATCGTCTCTTACTGAATATTTAATGTACGAGCAAGTATTTATGACAAAAATATTTCCTTCAAAGGAAGTAGAACTATAGACTTATAAAATTAGACTGGCTTAAGCGATTTACTTATATTGTTGTCCACTTATGTAATTGTACCTATGTACAGTGTAATAACTATTCGAGCAATAAAATTGTTCACATTATGAGGAAATTTCCTCATCAGACCTAAAGGAAATAATTGGCTCTTCTGTAGGCGTACCTTAATCAAGTAATAAATATCGGTAATTTCTATATGAGTGTGTTCAATGTTGAATCAATATACTCCATCCATGTTATTGAATCAATTGAGTTAGTATAGGTAAAGAATTTCAATATTCATCTATGGACTCCAACGAACTAAGATCTTAGTTCGTTGATGGACTCTATTAAAATAAGTGGTGACTTTTCTTTGGATTTTTTATCACGTGTTAGTGCAATCCCTTTTATCGTTTTATTTTTATTTGCAGGATCTCTCGGTGACTTTGATAAATAACAAACACGCAAGCATTTGACTTTACACTTACTTAAGTAACTAGTCTTGATAAAACCTTACCACCGACTTTTCCAAGAAAGCGTGTAGTGTAATATATTGTAGGGCAGGGCAGGTTACAAAAATAAAGTACTTTAGTTACTGGAAAAAATATTATAGTGTTGTCAATATCAATATATCTTTCGAATGAAGGTTTTTTCCCTTTATTTAGTTTAAAGCTTTTATCCACATGGATACGCCAACCCAATTGTATTTTCTAACAATGCGATGCCAACATTGCAACTTAATATAAAAAATTAAGTATTCTTTAACAAATTGTGTTATTGAAATAGAATAACTGTTCACTTTTTTATAAAAAACTATTTTTTTACCATCGCCACTCTAAAAAGTGCGTTTAATTCAACGATAAGAGTGAATAATAAGCGATTTTATTCACCGAGTGAATAAAAATAATTTGAATTTGGAACAAGCGCGCATCATGAATTCGTACAAAAAAGTTCCTATACCTACCTACTGGCCGCTATGGAGGAGCTATTCCATAGTTACACAATAAAATTAAACGAAAAAAAATATCCCGCCAAATTTAATTAGGTTCTTTTTTGTGTCAATTTAATTAGGTTTTTTTTAGTGTCTTATCTTTGGGTGCTTTTCTATGTATTAGATGGAGATTGAATGTTCAGTCTTCATTCTATCAGTCTGGTACGATATTTAGTCTGCAAAAATTCAAAGTCTATACAGACTGATATAAAATGGATTGATGCCAGACTGATCATGACTGTAATCTCTCTCTTAGCGTGGTTGTTTTATGTCATTTGAAAACTTCTAATATCACGCATGAGTCGGTCATGGGATGGGTGACCAAAACTGTATTAACTCGAGCTCCTCCGTGCCTCGGAAAGCACGTTAAGCCTTTTGTCCCGGCTGCATTTGCAATCGTTAACACCCATCAATCCGCATTGGGCCCGCGTGGTGGTTTATGGCCCATCCTCCCACTCATAAGGAAGGCCTGTGCCCCAGCAGCGGGGACATTAAAAATGGCTGATGGTCAACTATAAATACTAAGTATAAAGTACTGCTAGAGGTACCTATTTGTTTTCTCGCAGTCAATGGTAAAAAGTAGAGTACACAACTCGTGAAAAAAAAATTTCATCTCGGTCCTTTGTATCCCTCGCTTCGCTCAGGATTCTACTTTTGAATCCCTCGCTACGCTCGGGATTCAATTCTAGAATCCTTCGCTACTCTCGGGATCCAACTTAGTCCCTCGAACTAAATTCCCTTTTTATTCACTTGTTGTATAATCTACTATTTTAGCCGCATCTGATTTAGGGTTTGCCAAAATACCTATTTTGAATTTTCAAAAGATATAATTAAAAAAAGATATGTATATTGATATGTATTTACACTATCAAGAAATTATCCAACTTCTTGACTTTATTTTAGTCCAATAATTAGTAAAATTTATTTATTCTTCGTAATGTTTGAGCTCCTTTACGTTTAAGTTACAGAAGTTTCAAGTACTTTTACTTTGATTGGGTGGTAGTTACCTTCATAACAACGTTAAAGTTCTTAATTAAGTTTTAAGAAAAATACACTTAAAGTACTTACTAGGTACTTCGTTATTTATCGTTCTTCTTTGTGGAGTTATATCAGGTGAGTGAGATATCAATCTCGAATAGGTATTCTTTACTATTTAAAATGTTTCGTTATTTTAATGATAGACTTTTTGTACTAAATTAAATGTCGGCTGTCGTCGAGCCCCTTTACTACTCACATTCAACATCCATCTCAGCCATGATTTCAACTTGAAAGGCCCCCCCTTTTTTGAAAGGGGGTTCAAAAAAAATCACAAATATCACTAAGGGGCCCTCCCCCTAGTGATATTTTGTGATTGGGGATTTTGGGGTGGGAGGGGGGGGGGGGGAGTAGTGAGACGTGTATTAATTTAATGTAATTCAGGTTAAAAAGTTGTTAAAAACATCACGTGATTAATGGACGGCCCCTTAGAGCCAATTTCACCATTGATTTTAAACGCGCTTTGTCAAAAAACAAGTTTAAGGCTGTCACTGTCATAACAACAAAGTAAAATTTGTTACAAAAATGTACAATTATGTTATAAACAATGCCTTGTTAAATCTTGATTCAATTTTTTTAATGACCTGGTGAAATTGATTTTTGGAATAAACGGGGAACGGGGTATCAAACTCGACACTTAAACTACATTACGTAAAACGTGATCTTGATCGCGTTTAAAATCAATGGTGAATTTGGCTCTTAGTCGTGTAATAATAAAAAAAATAGAGCCCAATGTCAGTTTTAGCTGGACAACTATTTCATGAAATGGTCGAATGGTCGGCCACATCATGAATTGATCAATTCTAAGATCTGGCCAGGACATAATATCCATGACGTTATCTTTCGCTCGTGAGTTGTCCGAAAATTGACTGCAAGTGAATAACGTATTACAAATTTGCTAGATGCGAATAGAATATTATTACCGACGCAATACACGTAACTAATATTTTTTGTGGGCAACCAGCAGCCACGATATGCAATCTATGTGAACTGGCATAAAGTCGAACTCCTAAGTTTATTTGTAAAGTTACATGCTATAGGGATTGTTTAAATTTTTACTTAGAATGATAAACATGGCAGTAAAAGAAGTTAAAAAAAATGCACTTTAGTTGTCGACCACCCATTGACACGATTGGTTATCGACCGAGACCATGGTTCAAGTGGCTGGTTCGACGACGACGCGACGACGACGTTTGGTTTTCACTAGTTTCAGCCCGTGACTTTGTCTGCGCCGTCTATAGAATTGAATCATCTCACGGGAACATACAACAGCAATAATAAAAATATACTAATGTTATCCAGGCTTTGAAATATCTGTGTGCCCAATTTCATCAAAATATTCTGTTATGCTGTTTTTACGTGATTGAGTATGAAACATCCAAACATACTAACTTTCACATTTGTCATATTATTATCTTTTTAGCTATAGGAGCTCGTTTTTTCGCATTTTATTCGAGCAGCCAAATTGTTTAGCAGCTTTAAAAACAGCTTAAAATAAGTACCTAATAAAAGCTTGTAAAAAAATTACGAATATACTTTGAGGATTAGAAAAATAAATCTTCGTTACTTATTTTTTATTTTTGTACTAGCAGTGTGGAAGTTGATCCTCCCTAGTAAACAAGTCTTCTGCAAGATATTAAGTTGCATAGTGTGTTAGAATTAAGGGATCAGGCATACATAATTAAAAGCACTAAGTCACTGTTTAACAAGGATATATTTGAGTAACTAAAAGCAATACTCGCATTATCAAGGAAACAACATCTTAGACCTTATTAATCACTATAATATTTGATTTACCAAGATTTTACAAGAAAATATAATTAATCATATCAATCACTATATTTTAACGTAACTTTTATAATCACTAACATTCTAAATTGTGTTACAAATAAAACAACACATTAGACTTTATTATTCATAGTGAATAATAGCATAGCCAATAAACGAATCATAAAACATTAATCATCATGAATAAACCATTAAACTTTACTTTTGTAATCACTTCTATTTTAAATTTATTGTATTACAATGAAATAACAAATAGTCTTTATTATTCATTCTAACGAACATTGCATAAAATGCCAATAAAACAACACATTCAATCAAACAAATGAACAGAGTGTTCTGAACAGAATAACATCTTAGATGTAACACAGGTATTCAATACTTATCTTATTATTCGGCGAGGCACAAAATCAGACTGACCCGTTACACTATTTCGATTTCACTTTTATACATTTATTCTTGGCGGGAATTGAGACTTCTTTCACCGTTACTGTCCATAGTCATTTCACTACTTATTATCTCGATAATAACTGTAAAACATTAATTTCCAAGAAAGCATGCGTAACACAATTTTGAAATGGACAGTAAGAGTTATTGAAATAGAATCACGCTCATAAGTGTGCTTAAATATTTCTATAAATTTAACAAATGAACCTTGCTCTAAAGCCAAATACACTTCCGTCAATTTACATACTTTTAATCAGTGCACTAAAATCTTATAATTTGTTACTTAACATTTTTACACTACTACAGTTCGTCATAATATTTGTGATCATTAATATAAAATGGTAAATAAATCGTTTTAATAAAATTAACAATTAACCATTACACAGTCAAATAATTCAACCGGAAACCAATAAATATGTTGATAAAATTAAATAATCACTTTCGATTTATTTAAATGCTTATAATTTTGCGAAGATATTAATTTCAGTAATGAAAAATATAAATAAACTTATAATTAAGCCTAAAATTGTTTGAAAACATCCGTATGACAAATTTATTATCAATTGTTACCCAGCCGGAACACTCGATATATTATAGTTCGTCCATCCTGACAAATTTGCGACCTCGCAAACCACGTGCTTTCTGTAGGAGATATCTGTAATGAGAAAACATTTTGTATTACATGTTATCAATGATCCAATTTCCATTGTGATGATTTACCTATTTTTTCATCGTCTGGTCCGACGGCCTATGTTATTTATTTTTAAATAGAAAAATCTCAACAAAATATCGTCCAATATTTACTGAATGTTATTTAAGTTATCAATATAAATACAACGGACAATTCATAAACTTTTAATATTCATGAAATTAATTAATTCGAACTACTACACATAGTTTGCCCATGAAAGTTCATTAAATTTGGTATAATTCATTTATACCCTTAATTTCTGATAAACTTTATTAAGATGGTCCCCGTTACATGACACCAAGGTGGTCCTTAATACTTGCCAACCAGGCGGCCCTTAGCAAAATAAAGTTCTTTTTTCCATCGTCAGATGAGACGATCCTTAACAAGATAAACCCTTTTTTTATCGTCAGATTAGACGGCATTTAACAAAATAAAACTTTCCATTTTCATCGTCAGGTTAGACGGCCCTTAACAAATTAACCTTTTTCCATCGTCAGGTTAGACGGCCCTTAGCAAATTAACCTTTTTCCATCGTCAGGTTAGACGGCCCTTAACAAAGTAACCTTTTTGCATCGTCAGGTTAGACGGCCCTTAACAAAATTATAAGGTGTTCGTATTACTGTAACATCCATTATTTTATTATAATTCTATTAATTGCAGTAACATTATCCTTCCAACAAATCTATAAGTTATCTGTGCTATCAAATTGACTCACTAATCTCACTATCACTTGCCTTATGCATTTAATTAGGATTCAAAGCAACTGCTAATACACTTATACTCATTGGGTCCCTCAATGAATACTATTATTTATATAAAATCAAAATAACTGGAAACTTTCGACATTCATATCACCCTAAGGCCGCTATTACATTATCATATTTTTATCATTTATATATGATTTCATATCTGTCAAATTCTACGATCATAGTTAAATGATGCTGTCCTTCATTTTTACTTATTACACTTATGATCCACCTATGATCATATAAACGTCATAAATCAATATGGATAACGATTTAGCCGTGATTCCCGCTGCTATGAGTGCAATTTTATTAATAGCATTAAAAAAGGAGAAAACTGTTAAGAACAAAACATTAAATAAAAGACGTATTTGGGTTTTATATAGACGTATTTTGTAATCTGGAGCAAGATTATTATACATATAAACACTTATTTTCCTCGTAAAGAGTAAATATTTTTGTTATTTTAATATTCCAGTCAAAATTAATGCACTTGAAAGATGCCATTTATTAAGGTTAGGCGCATAGAGGAAAGAAATAATTAAGACTGGGGCGACGAATATGATCCTACTTGTACGCTCGCTGTCAAATAGGATCCCATAAATATGATCATAGACAATATAAATCATATGTAGTTATTAAATCGTCCTAGTTTCTTCATATAAAAATGACTCATACATATATGATCATATTTCTATGATAGTCTAATAGCACTCTAACACCAATTTAACTTTTCTAGCTGACAGGAAACTAATTTTCAGCTTCTGCAAAGATAAGTTCAGTAGCTTTATTTACATAATATGCCCACTCGTAATTATTATTACCAATTTTATTAAAATACAGAGTTGCAACCTTGCAACATATTTATAAAAAATAATACTATAAAGTCAAATGAAAACAAGCATTGCTGTTTTTTAAATAATTTTGTAATAACCCTTGCTCGTGAGCAAATTTTACCATGTATTTTAAATCTATACGAAGGCAGCTCTATGCTGTCGTGTGCTCGTGTCGCAATCGCAACTATGTTGTGAAATTTCATCAACGAAAGGCAATGCCTTTCGACATATAGTTTCTGTTGTCTAAATCTTGGAGCGGCAACTTCATTCTATTTCCCGTATTAAAACAATGGGTATCACCTTATCAATTGATCCGTATTACTAACAGCCTTAAACTAAACTCCTTTACATATCAACATATTAATTTTTCCTTAAACAATTCTCTCAGATAATCCCGCAACAAAGGGTGTACTATTGTGCATTCTGTGGTACAGCTTGCCGTACAGACGTCTTAAACATATCTTTTGAAGTAAAAATTATATTCTCAATACTAGCTGCTGAGATAAAAATATATTTTTATTGAATATTATTCATATTACAGTACACTATGAAAGCAACTAAGGTAGGCCAACCCTGCCTTGTCGCTTTAGGTAAACTGTAAATGTCACAAAACAGTCATCTTGATAAGATAAATATGTAGATTGGATACAATTGTCGTCGTGAATCATTTCATTTTTATAGGTACATTAGAGATTTTGTATTTTCAACAAACTCAAACTATGTCTGCATTCAAATTAATATTAAAAAGTATATTAGGTAATTTAAATAATATATTTTATTTTCTTCGATTGATCATTTATATTGCTTCAATGTAAAACTTAAAAAGGAGCACTGATTTCGTCGTTAGAACAATTTCATTATCAATATCACTGTTACCTTTGGAAAAAATTAAATTGAATCTTATATTGAATATAAATAATTGGGAAATATTCCAATAATTAATAGAAAACTTTGAATTATTTTCTTTTCCCATTATTTTACTGGGTACATGTAATTATAATATACTTATAATATGTACTACGTACAGGTACAGGTAAATTGGCCTAAAAGTTAGGCTCACTTTTTATCTCCTGCTTCAAACAAAGTAACCAATTTTATTTACTACATATTTTCCACTGGGCCAGGAAAAGTACCTCCTTTAAAATAAATGTTAACTATTATTGCATCAATATTAATGATTAAAAATATTGGTAGGATTGACCCAAAGCCTCGGTTTTTTTTTTAATCTAAATACCTCAACACCTATCGACACCTGATTCAAGGAGGTCAACAAGACAACAATGTTAAGACAAGAATTTAAATTTCTGACATTTTCTAAGAGAACCCAAGTGAATGATTTTCCCAACCTTATTCATAATTTTAAGAGAGAATGACTATACCATTTGTTTTTCCAGTTTCTTGATTAAAAATTTTCACAAACAAGTTCTGATTTTCATTCGACATATTATACTTGGAATTTGTTGAGGGAGGTTTCTAACCTATATGCTCTGCTCTATGGTACATTCGGAATTCAAGTGAGTTTGATTATGTCAATCTGCCTGCACATCTGTAGTTTGACGTATTCATTGTAAAGCCGTGGTATCGAAAGGTTGTCATAGAGTTATATTAGGAAAACTATCTGTTGAAGTGTGAAATTATGTTATAAAGTGTAAGAGTGATCAATAAACATGTGTACAAAAGTCTCCTGGTCTCATTGCCACAACCCTTCAGGTTATGGGCCCACACGCTAAAGGTTGTGGCCCTATAGAGACCGGGAGTGAAAATAATAAGAGAAATAGTGAGTTTTGCATTTGAGATGATTATTTTGAAATAACATATAACTGACAGAGTTGGATAGAGGCCTTAGCAACGGAGTATGTTGACAAAATAGTGTTGCTAAGGGCAATGAAATGAAAGTGTCAACAGATAAATAATGATTACAAATAAAATAAAATGAGGAATGATTTAAATTATGAAATGATTAAGCTGGTGAAAATTTTATGAAGGTGAATTTTATCTGAATTTTAAAATTGAATTTGAAATTACACTTTTGGCCGTGGAAAGTATGATGTAGAAAATATGGTGAAAATAAATGGACTGATGATGAACAAACAGGAGAAGAGGAAACCAGTCAAAATTCAACAGATAGCAATGAAGAATTTCGAGGAGATGGAGAAAGTAGAAATAGAAGATTTAGAGAAACAAGATATGGTGGAACAAATGACAATCGAAAAAACGAAGGTAGAACAAGTGACGGTGAAACAAATGAAAGTGAAGAAAGTTATGGAAATTTTTATTATTTTGTGAAGAACTGTTTTTTGGAATAAGTTTATTTTGAAGAAGTCTTTTGGCGAGTATTTTATGATGGAGGAGATCGAGCAGGAGGCAAAGAATAGTCGAGCAGGAGTTATATGATGATGAAGTTTAGAAGAAGAAGGTTTTATAATGTAATGATGATGAAGAAGGAAGAAGTTTTTTAGGATGATGAATCGAGTGGGAGAAAAGAAGCTTTTTAATGATGATGTGTCGAGTGGGAGAAAAATGTAGAAGTTTTATAATGATGATGAGTCGAGTGGGAGAAATGTAGAAGAAGTTTTATAATGATGATGAGTCGAGTGGGAGAAAAATGTAGAAGTTTTATAATGATGATGAGTCGAGTGGGAGAAATGTAGAAGAAGTTTTATAATGATGATGAGTCGAGTGGGAGAAAAGTAGAAGTTTTATAATGAAGATGATGTTGAGTGGGAGTAAAGGTTTATAAAGAAGATGTAGAGTAGGAGAATTTAATGAAGATGTTGAGAAGGAGAGGTTTTAAAATAGAAGATGTCGAGAAGGAGAGGTTTTATAGAAGATGTCGAGAAGGAGATTTTATATGAAGAGGTAGAGAAGGAGTAATTTTATAATATTGAAGAAGTTGAGTAGGAGCGAGATAGTTTTGAGAAGAATTATTTTATGAGAAGAAGATAGAGATAGAGATGAAGAAGTTTATTAGAAGATAGAATATAGAATTAAGGGGGTGCTTGTGTTCGTTAAGGGGGTGCGTTAAATAATGATTCATTTAAGGGGGTGTGGGATTAGAAAGTAAATGAATCATCATTTAAAATGGAATGTTTTTGATATCCAAGTGTATTTTGATATTTCTTGTGGTTTAGTCTGATGTTTAGTTAGTTAGGTCTTTGGTTTGGATTATTGTATGTGTCGTCTGAGTTAGGTTAAAGTTAGGTTCCTGGGTTGGGTTAAAAGTTAATGTAACTTGGTAGGACTTAAGAAGTCTATAAGTTTGGCAGGTGATTCGAAATTTATCCTGATGTTGTACTGGTAGGTAGAAAATTGTTTTTAGTCAGTATGGTCAGCATGTGCAGCAGATTGAGGGGGTGTGTTGAGGGAGGTTTCTAACCTATATGCTCTGCTCTATGGTACATTCGGAATTCAAGTGAGTTTGATTATGTCAATCTGCCTGCACATCTGTAGTTTGACGTATTCATTGTAAAGCCGTGGTATCGAAAGGTTGTCATAGAGTTATATTAGGAAAACTATCTGTTGAAGTGTGAAATTATGTTATAAAGTGTAAGAGTGATCAATAAACATGTGTACAAAAGTCTCCTGGTCTCATTGCCACAACCCTTCAGAATTTGCTAGAATACATGCATGTCAAAATGTTCTTGATGAAGTAATCAATACATATTCAAAGCTATCAGGATCGAAGTAGGTCCTTTTTGAAAACTTATTTAAAACTCAACATTAATATATAAATTTAGTTAAATATTACTAAAAATTTGTTCAAAGCATTGTATCCACTAATTATTATCTTTTAGCTCTAGTTGTTATTTGTTAGTAGGTTTTCCACAAAACAAATAATAAATAAAATTTATTTCTACTTCTTTGATGATCAGTTGTGGCTAAATCTCATAAATTACTTTGTTTGGACCACTCCAAATAAAATATGATAACAAAGGTTATCGAGTTTCTTAGTAGGGATTGGTGCAATTCCAAGTTTACACAATTTATAGTTATTGGCCTATTTACTACCCATTCCGCGTTTTAAGACAAAAATACTTTTAAGGTATAGGTACTTATGTAATTGAATATTGATACTAGCCATTGTTAAGCTTTTATATTTCATAATAAAATAAACTTGATAGATTTAAGACATATTTTCGTAATGTTGTAACACTGTTTTTTTCACCTATCCTTACGATAGCAAGCGCTTGATTTTAAAGTACTTTTTATAGCGAAATTCTCGCTATAGTCTTGTAGGTTGGACAAGGAACATTAGGTATTAGATGTAGGTAAGAGTTTAGATAGGTTTTACAAAACACACATAGTGTTTTCACATAGCTTTTGATGTGTTTAGTGTTAGTTTATTGCATGGATATTTCTACCTTTATTTGGGTCAATTTCCAGTAGTTTAACGAATGTCGGCGATTATACCGCCCACTTTGATCACAAAGCATTCAGTTGAATTCATTTTAAAAACCTCATTCATAAAGAGTTTTAGCACTTTTCAATAATTAAAGCAAATAAACTTTCTTGTTTACATATCTCACAGCTGTCTTTTCAATTGACAAGTGACAACTGTCAGATGTGACGTTTAGCGTTCCGATTCCAGCTAACTGAACGTTTCGGACCAATTAATTTACACTTTGGTGATAAAATCAAATAAATAAATATCACCTATTTGTTATTTTAATTAAATAAAGTAAATGCCAATGTCTCGCATGCTAGTTAAACGTTTTAATATTAATAGTGAAAACTGCCGATCAAAAAAACTAATTACAGAATCAACACAGAATGTTATTCCTACGGAAAAATTTAATCACTATATTGTTAAAAAATACGAAGAAATTCCACTACATCCATCGTCATTACGTTTATTTTACGCAAATATGCAAAGTATTCGGAATGCTGGCAAATTCGACGAAATAAAATGCATAATGAAAACAATACCAAGTACCATTCACTTATTGATATTTACCGAGACGTGGTTTACCTCAAAAAGTGACGCTAAATTATATAACTTACCGAACTATACGCATATTTATAACTATAGGCAGAACAGCAGAGGTGGTGGTGTATCTATCTATGTACACGAAAGCATCAAATATGAAGTTACAGAAGAACTATGCGAAAATGGTAACCACTACTTATGGATACACATAAATAAATTATCTTTGAATATTGGAGCTATTTATAGACCCGGAGATACCAACCTTGGCAACTTTTTAGATATTTACGCGTCGCAGTTAGAACAGCGGAGCAGGGCCGTTGTTATCGGTGATTTCAACGTTGATCTACTAAAAATGGAGCCGGACAGCAAAAAATACTTGCAGGAGATTCATGAAGCCGGATACGAACTTGTGAATAAAATAGATAGGAGGTATAACACACGTGAAACTAAGTCAACAAGCACACTCTTGGATCATGTATGTACAAATATAAAAAATCACTCTTTTAGTATATCGATCATTAATTCTTCGTTATCAGACCATAAACATATTTTTTTAGAAATTAGTAGATTAGCACCATGTATCAACAAAAAAATTCAATACAAGGCACTTGATTATGAGAATCTTTTTAATAGCACAAAAAACGCAGAATATTCAAATGATAACAATGACTATAATTACTTTGAAAAATATATACAAAAACAAATAAACAACAATAAAGTAGATAAAATAAAATATTTAAATCCGCCAAAAGATGATTGGATAAATAAAAACATAATAAATTCAATTAACTTACGAAATCAATTAGGTCAACAAACTAAAACTAATCCGAATGATAAAATTTTAGAAAATCAATTCCACAAAGAAAAAGCAAATGTCAAATCGATTATAAGAACAAATAAAAGAAAATATTATCATAAATTATTTCAAAATAACAATAAAAATCCAAAAAAAATGTGGGAATTGATTAATAACTTGGCTCAAAATAAAATAGTAATGAATACACTTCCTCCTAAACTAATATCAACTTCAGGTACTATTACGGAAGGTAACGCTATATGTAATCACTTTAACTCATTCTTTGCGTCAGTGGGTCAAGAACTAGCTAACCAAATTCCAAAACATTATCACGATAATGTAGGTAATATCTTAATGTATGATGACAACTACATTCATGACTCAACCCTAACTGATTTTGCCCCTTGTACTGTGGAGGAGGTGGAGAAAATTATCGATCACCTCGACATAAATACCAGCTCCGGAATAGACGGAATTAGCGCGAAAGCTATTAAATGTTTAAAAAATATAATAAGTGAGAGGCTAACTGACTGTATAAATGCTTGCCTAAAACTAGGTATTTTCCCGGATTCGCTGAAAGTTGCTAAAGTTACCCCTATTTACAAGTCAGGGGTCAAAACTGACCCTAGCAACTACAGACCGGTATCGGTACTGCCAATTTTATCAAAAATATTTGAGCGTATTCTGTACGATCGTTTAAATAATTACTTAATCGAAAAAAGCTTTTTTATTGATCAACAATACGGTTTCCGATCGAAATCAAGTACTTTGACTGCAACCATAGACCTAGTTACAAAAATAAAAACATCGATAGACGAAAAATGTATTGCTCTAGGAATATTTATTGATATAAAAAAAGCTTTCGACACCGTAAGTCATAAAAAGCTGCTACAAAAATTGTGTAACATAGGCGTAAAAGGTACAGCACTTAATATGTTTTCTTCATACTTACAGAATAGACGGCAGGTTGTTAAGATCGATAATTTCGAAAGTTGTGAGCAAAATATAAATTACGGAATTCCGCAGGGGTCCATAGTCGGTCCATTAATTTTTTTGATTTACCTAAACAATATAAGTAAAATCGGTTTGTCTGGACAATTAACACTATACGCGGATGATACTTGTTTGTTCTACTTTGGTAAGTCGCTTCACGACATACTACAGGAGGCTCAAAAAGACCTTGATATTCTAAACGAATGGTTGAAATATAATTTACTAACCATCAATACTTCAAAAACATCGTTTATGATTTTTGCTGCAAAAAATAAACAAATACCAGATTTTACTCCAATTACTATAAACAATATAGTCATACAGCAAACCAACAAAGAAAAATATCTTGGTTTATGGCTAGATGATAAATTAACATGGACCTTTCACATTGATCATGTAAAATCAAAATTAATGTCATTACTTGCTGCATTACGTAAGGTAGTTAACTGCATCCCCACCAGAATACGTCCTATCATATATAACTCGCTGGTTAAGTCACATCTCGATTACCTTATTGAAGTCTGGGGGTCTGCGGCCGAAACAAATCTTAAACCGTTGCAAAGAACACAAAACAAAATAATAAAAGTATTACACTGTTTTAATTATCTAATGTCTACTAAAGAATTGTACAAAAAAACTAAACTACAAAACCTTCGACAGTTATATATATATTCCACATGTGTTCTTATTAGGAAAATTATTAATGGCTCTGTCCGATCCAATATACAATTACACATAAAAGAAAATAGACACAATTTAAGAAATAAACATCAACTACTCTTAACTAATATACGAACAAATTACGGTAAGAAAACAATATTATTTGAAGGTGTCCAATACTACAATAAATTACCTAACAAAGTAAAAGAATGTAATCACATTAACTCATTCAAATCCAAGCTAAAAGAATACGTGTGCACATTGTAACTACCTACCTACTTATAATACGAATAATTTTGTGTTTTGTTTGATGCCGACGCGCCAGAGGCACGATGTTAGTATTAAGTATCTTTTGTATCTCATTATAAGTGAACATTAATGTTTGTATGAGAATAAATGTCTTTAAACCTAAACCTAATATTCAGACAAAAGGTAAGTATGTTCATAGAATGTATTTTGTCTGGGGGGTAGGTTGTTGTCTATGGCATTCTAGATTTTTCGAGTCGTTTCAACAATGACCGACGTAGTTCGTCGGACGGAAGCCTTTTGTCTCATTCGTGGTATTTCGCCTGTGTCGTGTAGATGCAGGAAATTTTCGTCATGTGAAGTGAAACCCAATCTATTTTTTTTGGTGGGTTTCTATTAATTTAATGATGCGTTGAGCATCCCTTTAAGTGGTGAGTGTTATAATAATACGAATCTAATTATTTGTCCGTTTATACCAGTGGTATCCAGATTGTAACCTCGTGTCGTATTGTTCTCAGGGCTCCAGCTCGTCAATTTATATTTCATCATGTCTTTCATGAGATAAAAACCTGTGATAATTAAAGCCCAAATTTGGTAAGTTTCTCAACCTTGTTATAATGTTATTTGTAAGGAAAACCTCATATTCAATGTTGGACAATTTGGTGACTTTGATTTTTTTTACAGGGCTCCCAGGTTGTGTCCACAGTTTTACCTCAAAATTTCAAGATATAAGTACTTCCAGGTTTACCTCAAAATTTCAAGATATAAGTGGTTTCCAGTTTGGTCCAGGAAATCTTTCAAGGTTATGGTTTGAGCTTGTTTCGATGTAACGTCGTCTGTGCAGCGGCTTGGCGAGAATTCCATGCTATGATGTCTCATTAAAATCAGCGCGACGAGCACAGGTTAAACCGTACCATTGCCATGGATTTATAAAACTAACCAAGGTATTCCTCAGCTTTCTTTTATTATCATCGCGGCAGTGTTTCTGTAGTATGTACCCGGTGAAGTAATTAACGTTCATATCTACTACAAAATGATGTTTTGATGACATGTTCAGACTCAACCCGGAGCAGGTCAACAGCCAATAAATGTACCTACAGTCCTGTTTCAAATTTATTTAGCTTCAGCGTAACTGGTTCATGAGCCAGAATGTATAAATAATTCTATTTTACTATGAATGTCTTGTGTTAAGATGATAAGTAATAGGTATCTTAGCATAAGTTTTTTTGAGTACATATGTGTTCGGTTCTTGACGGTCGGCCGACTTGAGAGATATGGTGACGTTTGAAAACTTATTTCAAATGCGGAACCGGCCTCTTAATCCGTCTGACTAACGGGAAACGAACGGATATGCCCTCACCTTTACTTTTAAGGGTTTATAGTTTAAATCCCTACTTCTTTATATGGTTTTAATTTTATAATGAACCCAAGGGTATTGTTTTTGTAATTAATGTATGGTCTCACTTTAACCTGTTAAGGGTCCCTGTTAAACCATTTGCCCTTCGTGCGGTTTTAACATTATAATGGGTTCTCAAGGTATTATGTATTAATATAAAATGTGTGACTTCATTTTAACCCTTCGGATTCTACGTTAAACCATTTATACCCCATGTGGTTTTAAATATTTTTATGACATATTTTCTGCGAATCGTTGTTAACTTTGTATTAGTTATACAATGTGTTAAATAAATGTTTATTTCAACGTAAATATTGGTTTGATTTATGAAACTCACTTTGTTTCGATCCGTGGACAATTTTTCTTTTAATTTTTCACTTTCATTGATATTAACGGCGCCCAAAATCATAGTTGTTCCATGGATGACTGAGCCACGCGAATCCACATAACCCCTTTGCTCTACCGACTAACATTTTCAGTGGGGTAATTTCCATCTATACCCCGGGGTAAAATTTTTCCCATTGCAATGTTGCATACTGATTGTTCATCGAAACATGTTGGCTAATATAATGTATATCTACCTATATCAACAATGTTAGCCACGTTTCTATCCAAATGAAATTATTCTATTCTTTTCTAAAACTTGCAATGAAATGAACTCAAACGCCGGGTGTTCCCCAGGCAGTCTGTACGTATACACTACACTACACATTAATAATTATTTATTCCAGTTACACACATAGTAACTAATTGTTTTGTTCAAATATATTGGAAACTTTTTATCTTGAACTATGTAAGAATATAACGCCTACGTCTCTTAGGGGGATTCCTACTAAACAAACTTGCATCCTTTTACAACTTTCCAACTACAGAATTTTACAAACCGCTAATAATAATTTAGGATATATTATCATTATAATTGCTTATAATTCTAATTATCATTATAATTTATAAAAACGGAAGCAATTATCAATATCAATATCAGTAGGTATCAACATCCACATTAACACCAACATCAACACCAACATCGACATCGACATCAACATCGACATCAACATCAACATCAACATCAACATCAACATCAACATCAACATCAACATCAACATCAACATCAACATCATTATCGTTATCATTATCGTTATTGAACAGTTTTTGCAAAGCGTCAATGTACTACCATATTAACTAACCGTTCATTGAAATTATTAAACTCAGCAAATAAGATATTAAGTATTTGTATAAAAACCGACATTTGAATATCGAATCTCTTCGGATTATGTTAATACCAAATACTGAAAAACCTTCTTTTTAATATTACAAAGCTAGCCTCTAATGTTTCAAGTGGTAGTTTTAAATTAATTAAAAAAATGAAAAATTTCATCATATTTAAATAAGCTCCAACTAAAATTATTTTTTACTTGTAACAAACTTAGACTACAGGGAAATATTAAGACTTCAATATTTCTAACATTCAGGGAACACAATGTATTGAAAAACCACTTCATCCTACTCCCAACGTCACCTTACATCCCTAACATCGCATTACATATGCACTGAATTTGATCAATGTATGCCTATTATAATAAATAATCGGAACGGACTTGCCTTGTGTTTTGCTTGCGTGCCAATAATACCCTGCTATCGTCGGAGCTGGAATCTTGCGAAACCTCTCTTGAACTCACGGACGCAATCGCTTCTGTTCTGGCTCACAAGGATTCTCGGCTCGAACTCGTTGGCACCTTTTCTTCGGACTTACTGGTTATCACCACTTCTGAAATTGTTAGAATTAAGGGATCAGGCATACATAATTAAAAGCACTAAGTCACTGTTTAACAAGGATATATTTGAGTAACTAAAAGCAATACTCGCATTATCAAGGAAACAACATCTTAGACCTTATTAATCACTATAATATTTGATTTACCAAGATTTTACAAGAAAATATAATTAATCATATCAATCACTATATTTTAACGTAACTTTTATAATCACTAACATTCTAAATTGTGTTACAAATAAAACAACACATTAGACTTTATTATTCATAGTGAATAATAGCATAGCCAATAAACGAATCATAAAACATTAATCATCATGAATAAACCATTAAACTTTACTTTTGTAATCACTTCTATTTTAAATTTATTGTATTACAATGAAATAACAAATAGTCTTTATTATTCATTCTAACGAACATTGCATAAAATGCCAATAAAACAACACATTCAATCAAACAAATGAACAGAGTGTTCTGAACAGAATAACATCTTAGATGTAACACAGGTATTCAATACTTATCTTATTATTCGGCGAGGCACAAAATCAGACTGACCCGTTACACTATTTCGATTTCACTTTTATACATTTATTCTTGGCGGGAATTGAGACTTCTTTCACCGTTACTGTCCATAGTCATTTCACTACTTATTATCTCGATAATAACTGTAAAACATTAATTTCCAAGAAAGCATGCGTAACACAATTTTGAAATGGACAGTAAGAGTTATTGAAATAGAATCACGCTCATAAGTGTGCTTAAATATTTCTATAAATTTAACAAATGAACCTTGCTCTAAAGCCAAATACACTTCCGTCAATTTACATACTTTTAATCAGTGCACTAAAATCTTATAATTTGTTACCTAACATTTTTACACTACTACAGTTCGTCATAATATTTGTGATCATTAATATAAAATGGTAAATAAATAGTTTTAATAAAATTAACAATTAACCATTACACAGTCAAATAATTCAACCGGAAACCAATAAATATGTTGATAAAATTAAATAATCACTTTCGATTTATTTAAATGCTTATAATTTTGCGAAGATATTAATTTCAGTAATGAAAAATATAAATAAACTTATAATTAAGCCTAAAATTGTTTGAAAACATCCGTATGACAAATTTATTATCAATTGTTACCCAGCCGGAACACTCGATATATTATAAGTGAGAAATAATGTATTAGACTATCGGGAGCTTTTTTTATTAATTCCGTAAAAATATTCTGTTTCGCTTTATCAGCAAGTTTCCTTTTTTATATTTTCTTTTAAAACTACAACGTATTTTACGCTTGAAAACATTAACTGCACAGAAAATAAATAATAACTTGCCTCAACGTTTTTTTAACCTATTTATAACTTTGTCATTGGTTTATTCCACATTGAATCTATATAAGTGTTTTTTTTTTAATCTATTTTAAGGCAACAGTCCAGCAGTTTTCCAATATGT
Organism: Agriphila tristella; assembly: GCA_928269145.1. NCBI lineage: Eukaryota > Metazoa > Arthropoda > Insecta > Lepidoptera > Crambidae > Agriphila > Agriphila tristella. Next base: position 17,400,418 of record OV743436.1, on the reverse strand, counting down.
GTGATCTAATCTAAGTAACAATGATAGTATAATAATATTTGACCTCAAACTTTTGCTTGATCTGAAAAATAAACGCTCCAGCAGTCTAGAGTCTAGTCCCTGAGGACTTGTACTATTATGTATTCTGTGCTAAGGCACAGAGGGCCTAAGGGGCTGAACTTGACTATCACAAGTATTATTATAAGAACAATAGTCAAAGTCAAAGTCAAAAATAGCTTTAGTCAAATAAACTTAATTATTAAATACTTTTGAATCGTCTATTTTTTCCTACCACCCGTTCCAATACTCAAACGACCCCTGCATATGCGAACGCACTGCGTTGAAATAGACCTCTGTTGATGGTTCGTTTGTTTTACGCGTTAGAGCTCGCGCAAACTACAGACTTTCTATCGGCCGATAGTTGGCTCGGGCCTTTAATCAGTATGGTATGAAAAAGTATGCAAGTGCGCACATTACAACGATTTGGTATCGGCCGATTCTTCACATTAAAACCAACTATCGGCCGATAGAAGTCTGTAGTCTGCGAGAGCCCTTACGTGTGGGGACGCTGTGCGTCCGCGGGCACTGCGAGATCTCATAGCAATGTTTGTGAATACGGGTGTATATGTCTAGGTATAGATGTTTTATTCTGTCTGTCTTTGATAAGACTCAAATCTCTAGGGCTATTTATGTCATCGTTATTTATTTACGCCCCAAAAAATGAATAAGGTCTTGTAATATAAGTGGGATTTACCCTGAAGGATTTGTATTAATCAAGTACAAATACTTGAATAGTTACCTATGTTATGATTAACATAATCAAACAAAGGTTGACATTACGTTCTCAATCCTTTTCGTATATAACAATACGATTTTTTTAACATCGATTGTGGTGAGATAACTTTGTATTGCGGGACATAGAGATAATCTTTTATTTGTTATTCAACGGTCGCGGGTTCAAATACCACCGTAGCAGTTGTTTGTGTGGTGAACACCAAGTTTACTTAGGGTTGTCACTTACAATATATTTTTTACTAGCTTCCGCCCGCGACTTCGTTTGCGTGGATAGTATTTTGTCTATCCCTCGGGAACAGTTCCTTTTTACGGGATGAAAGGTACCCTATGTCCTTCTTTGTACCCCTGACAACGTGTGTGTAAAATTTCATGATGATCGGTTCAGTAGTTAAGACGTGAAGGCGTAACAAACAAACAAACAAATAAACAAACAAACGGACTTTCGCATTTATAATATTAGTAAGGATAAGGATGCACATCGGGGTAGTGCTAGGCCTTCAGGTCACCTGATGTTAAGTGACGATAAGGCAAGGTGGAAACGCACTACACGGGAATCCTCATCACTGAGGAACTAGCTATCTTACCTCTAACTGCCGGAACACAGCAATTTTTAAATTGTTGTTATGGTGTCAGACTTAGGTAAGATGGTGGTAGCTAGCCAGGCGGACTTGAAATAAGCCCTTCCTACCACCAACCAAACCGAGTACAGATGTACCTCCCTCCTGGAAATCGAACCCGGAACCCCTGCATCTTATTGGGTGGGCGAAACACTAGACTACAGAGGCGTTTGATTATGGGCCGTGGTTTGGGATTAATTGATTTATTTGTTGGTTCTGACGTATGTAGCTGTTCTTGATACTTAATTTTTGTGCAAATTCATAAGATGTACCTACAAGGCAAAGTAAATCAATATGATACTTTAAATAAAGAGTTACAATTTTAACCGTCGTGGGTTTTTTCAAAATTTTTAATGTTGCCATTTTATTTTAAACTTTTTAAAGAATTCATAAGTTATCTACTCTAAAAACCGCATCTAAATTGGACAAACCATTCGGAAAATGATTACTACAGCGACCCCTAGCGGCTGAACACCATAACACCAAGAACCATCGCCGTCAAACTACAAAACTATTACAGAAAACCGCATCCAAATTGGTCAAACCGCTTTGGAAATAAACGAGAAAATGATAACTGCAGCGCTCCCTAGCGGTTAAACACCATAACATCTATCTGAGAACCATCGCCGATAACCTACAAACCCATTACAGAAAACCGCATCGAAATCAGTTGAGTAGTTTTAGAGAACTTCTCAAGCGCGACTTATCTGGTTGCTGCAGCGCCCCCTGGTGGTCTACCACCATGTAACATATCTAAGAACCTGCTCTAAAATGAAACCTTTTGATTGCAAAAAACCGCATTGAAATCGGCCCAGTAGATTCCAAGGAAAATGGTAAAATAATTTCGGGGAATCCCCCTCTACAGTCATAGACAAACTTGACTTATCTGGTTGCTGCAGAGCCCCCTGGTGGTCTACCACTATGAAACATGTCTAAGAACCTGCTCTGAAATGAAACCTTTTGAATGCAAAAAACTGCATCGAAATCGGCTTAGTAGTTTCCGAGAAAAATGGTAACAGACAAACACACAAACAAACAAACAAACGCACAACCTCTAACTCCAAACGCATATACCGCCTCCGTTCCGTTCCGTCCGTCGTGGGTAAAAATAAAGGGAGGGGAGTCTTATCTAAAATGCGGTGCATGTTTCATCTTGATACGTCACAAAGTCCACGCGGACGAAGTCGCGGGCGGCCGCAAGTCAAATATTAATGTATAGGACAATTCCTATACATTCACATTTATGTCAAACTTATTGAATAGCATTTATTTATAGGTAAGTATACCAATTTATTAATTTTGTAGCTTTACACAACCTTCAGGACGATTTGATTTTGTAATTCAACTTAGAAACAGTAATGGACGTGTACAAAAGGTTTTTCATCTAAATTCTAAGGATACAATTATTTAGAACGAAGGTTTTACAGTTGTAGGCCCGACAAAAGCATTTCGTTGTATCCGTTTGGTGACCCTAAAACCTAAAATGATGAAAAATGAGTTTCCAAGTTTGTGTTGTGGAAGACATGGGTAGATAGGATGATACTTAGAGAAAGAACTTTGATTCAATTCCACTCTATATTCATAGATTATACTAGAAAACATATAAATTAAGTTTTCAACGTTATGCTTCTGCGCAAATTATTTTTCTACTAGCGGCCGCCCGCGGTTTCACCCTCGTGGTTCCAGTTCCCGTAGGAATATCGGGATAAAAAGTATGCTATGTTTTAATCTAGGCTATTTTCTATCTGCGTGACAAATTTTAACCAAATCCGTTTAATAGTTTTTGCGTGATTGAGGAACAAACATCCAAACATCCAAACACACAAACTTTCACATTTATAATATTAGTAGGATAAGTACTAAGAGTTACTTGTGTTAATACCTTATTTTGGTGTTATTGAATGCAATTAAGCAGCCATGACTAACCCTACTGACCCTAGTGAAAGTTGCTTGACTTTTACAATTGCAGGCCGAATAAAAATACAAATTTCGAAAAAACATCTTTGCATTTGCCCTCGTGACCACGGCAGCTGCAAATATGCCGAAACCTCAAGAAAATCAAATAGCGAATTAAAAATTCACAGATCCCGTGCTCTACAGTTCTACACGACTTGAAAAGGCATTGAAAATGAATCTACCTACCTATTATAGATTATTGAATTTATTGAATTTTATAAAAATATATTCCTTTGTTTGAATTAGTACTTACAATAATTTGAAATCACAGCAAAGCCATGAACAATTTTGAATCTACTTTTCTGTGATTCGTACCTATGTATGAAATTCATATTAAAAAATATTTCATTGTTATAAAAATTACCTACTATTTTATTGAAAGGTAGTAGGTACTACTCTACTACCTAAAAAAATTAAAAAATTCTACGATTTGTTTTCAGCTACGTCAAACCAAACCTCCATAGCAACTCAGCAACGCGACGCATATCTGAGGAGCGCGCTCCCCGAAATTAGGTGCGCATTATCTTGAAACCCGTCGATTTCAATTTTCAGTAAGAATGCATAATTTTTCGGTCGAAGAAAGTTTTTTTTTTCAAACCGTAATTTTTTTAATTTCAAAACCAACTTTTCCAAAATATTTTTACATCATCTTAAAGCCCTTCAAATTCCGCGTCTTTTGAGCCCTCAAATGTCCTCGTGGCCTTAAACTTCAGGGTATCACGGGCGAATCTCACTTTCAGCGAAAATGGGGGCCTACTGGAGCGAACGAAAAAACATTTTCAATGTTAAAAACTAAACTAAACATAAAGAAATATTTATTGAAATGCTATATATGTACGCAGTACTCGTGTAAACCTTAGAAGTGAAAAGCATATATTTTATTTTAAAGTTTTTAAAGAATTCATGAAACATGTCTAAGAACCTGCTCTGAAATGAAACCTTTTGAATGCAAAAAACCGCATCGAAATCGGCCCAGTAGTTTCTGAGGAAAATGGTTACAGACAACCTCTAACCCCAAACGCATATACCGCCTCCGTTCCGTTCCGTCCGTCGTGGGTAAAAAGAAATATAATATTCTTGACAACGAGAATTCATGATACTTAAGTGAACGGTCATTCTAGAATGGCTACACTCAGACTTTCATTAAGTCTAGAAGCGAGTTATTATTACATAAGTTGAGTGTTTCCAAACAGACTGTTAGCCATTCTGGAGAAGTTGTAGAAACTAACATCAAAGTTTATTATTACTACAAGGCGTCGTTTAATGAAAAAAAAACCGGTCAAGTGCAAGTCTGACTCACGCACGAAGAGTTCCGTACCAAAAAACGACAAAAAAATCACGTTTGTTGTATGGGAGTCCCCCTAAATATTTATTTTATATTGTTTTTTGTCTCATGAGATACAGCCTGGTGACAGACAGACAGACAGACGGCGGAATCTTAGTAATAGGGTTCCGTTTTTACCCTTTGGGTACGGAACCCTAACAAGAAAAACAAACAAACGAGAAAGCAACCTAATAAAAACGTGTTAAAATCAAATGAAATCGATAAGCGAAAACGTTTAGTTGTTTGATTACAATAATGAGAGTAACTAGTAGGTACTTATTTGCGGTGAATTCATGGGCAAACTTCATTCTTCCGGCCTTATAGGAACAATAAATATGTTTTATCGATCTAACGAAAAGAGTTCGAGCCATCTTATCTCAGAAACTACGATATTTAGCACGTCATACATAAAACTGTTAAAAACTGCGTCAGTGTTTACTGAATGTATTATGAGGAGTGATAAATGACAAGTTTATTTAATGTGTCAAAATAAATAGAAGATTGTAGATTATGATATTTTGCCTTATTTAAACAGTTTGTCGAAAACCGAAACTTTACACATAAACTTCACACTTTTCGGCTTAAATTATTTTCCGTTAATAAAACTTAGATAACAGATGTGTATGCCTAAAGGCATTTTTTTTTATATCAACGGCGATTGAGTGTCTGGTAAAATTGATGACAATTTTCCGTCACCACAGACAGGATATGAGATAGAAATGCCGTTAGAAATAATGAAATATCAGGAAGCGTGGTCTTAATTTGACGGTATAATATTTTATTTTATTTACTGACGCAAATTCCAATTACACACTAGTGTTGATCTGAAAGGTAGGTAGGCGGAAATTTTGTAAATTTTATCCACAAACAGATAATAATATAAATTATAAGTTATTGATACAGTTGTCGATCAGTTTAGTTACCATAATTTCTTCAAACTTCTGTAATCGAATACCTAATTATAACTTTAATAGAAGACTTCTAAGGCTTCCGAGCGTACATTTCATTAGAAATATATATTTTTTTACGGATTACAGCGCGTATATTTGTTATGCGCGTATGTTTGGACGACTGAAAAGTCGTCCTGTGCGTCCACGGCCCTAGAAAGGTGTCGAAACGTCGGGAAACCCAAAAAAAAAAACAAATCAAAATTAAATAACTCTAAATTAACATTTGAATAAACCAATATACGCGCTGTAATCCGTAAAATATGTTTTATTCCCTATTTAATAGGAGACTTTTACTATGACTATAGGATGAGGACTATATTAGTTAACTGTTAAATAACTGTTTTTGTTACATTTAACTGTTATTAATGAGATACCTACCTCTAACAATTTATTTGGTCGTGCCCATATTGGAAGTCAAGGGCGCAAAAGTAATCAAACTTTTTCGCCAAACGGTGGAGCAGTAAGTACCTACACCAAACCAAAGTAGTATTTATACGACATATGCCTTTTCTCTCTTCTTTATATTGCTTCCAATACAGATGTTTTTTGATTAGACAATTCGCCAATTCGTTTAAGGTTACAAAAGTACCTACACATAATGATTAAATGACATTTGATACAAAAAGTTTAGCGCACTTTATTTCTTTTTTGACATCTGTATGTTTAGTCGTGGATTATGCACTTAAACTTAATAAGAATTTTTGCATTAATAATAGGGGTTTTATAGGTCTTTGGGTTTTATATGAAATTGACGATTTTTTCTTTCATACAGCAGAGACCCTCATATCGTCTATGATTGTTAAAGATGCTTTAGTTGCTTGTTATCATTTCGAATTCGATATCCTTTTTTCACTTAACACACGTACTGTTTAGTTAGCATAGTGTTTCAACGTTTGTGCATATGTTACCGGCCAAACCCGATTTCAGGACAAACTAGTTTGGCCTAGGCTAAACTAGTTCTTCCTAAAGGCGAAAGGATTAACTAGTATAGCCTAGGCCAAACTAGTTTGTCCTAAGCCCGATAAGATAAACCAGTTTAGGCTAGGCCAAACTAGTTGATCCTGATATAAATACGCACATTCCAGGATAAACTGGTATGGCCTAGTCTAAACATTAAATAATACCTAGAAAGCCAAAATAAATAGATAAAATGAATAAAATGCTCGGTAGTTTGGAAAGTGGCGATAGATAACCGCCTCTGTGGTCTAGTGGATCGTCCACCCGTGTAAGACGGAGGCACCCGAGGTTCGATTCCCAAGGGGGGTACAATTTATACTTGGTTTGGTTGGTGGTAGGGCTGATTTCATGTCCGCCTGGCTAGCTACTACCATCTTACCTAAGTCAGACGCCATAACTGTCTGACGATTGTTGTGTTCCGGTCCGATCTTCGCGTCCGACTTACCTCAGTGTCTCAAGACGAAAGTCTATGAACAGTGTGTGTTGCCAGCGATGACTTACGGCAGTGAAACGTGGCCGCTAACTATGGGTCTCATAAGGAGGCTCAAGGTCACTCAGCGTGCAATGGAGAGAGCCATGCTCGGCGTTTTTCTACGTGATCAAATCAGAAACGAGGAGATCCGCAGGAGAACTAAAGTAACCGACATCGCTCGAAGGATTGCTCAGCTGAAGTGGCAATGGGCGGGACACATAGCGAGAAGAACCGATCGCCGTTGGGGCAGAAAGGTTCTGGAATGGCGACCGCGCACCGGACGACGCTCCGTGGGTAGGCCCCCGACAAGGTGGACCGACGATCTGGTGGAGGTCGCGGAAAGCCAGTGGATGCAGGCAGCGCAAGACCGATCGTCGTGGAGATCCTTAGGGGAGGCCTATACCCAGCAGTGGGTGTCGTGTGGCTGATATGATGATGATGATGATGATGATGAGTTAGAGGTAAGATACCCAGTTCCTCAGTGATGAGGATTCCTGGTGTAGTGCGCTTCCACCTTCGGCCTTATCGTCACTAAGCATCTAGTGAGGTGAATGAAGGGTGAATGCCAAGCACTATCCCGATGTGCATTAAAAAGAAAAGGTATAAAAATTGATGGTCACGGTGACGGTAAGTGAAAGCGGAAGTGGAAGCTAAAGCGGAAGCAAAAGCGTGAAGTAAAAAGTGAAGTGGCAAGTGACAGGTGACAAGTAAAAAGTGGTAACGGGAACGGTATGGAAACGGCAACGGAAATGGAAGAGGAACGGGATAGTAATATCTCTGGATCCTATTCTGAACGGAAACGGGGACGGGAACGCCTTCTACAGCATTTTAAGAATTTTAAAGATTTTCTAAAATGTCCACGCGAATGAAGTCGCGCAAAAGCTAGTAAAACAAAATAATGAATTGTTAAAAAAAAACAATAATTTATAACAATTAATATTAAAGTTTTTTTATGTGATAAGTTATTTTTTTTAAATAGCGAATATTTATTTATGTTTAAGAAACAATAATTATACCTCACTTATTCTATTTTATTACTTCCGACAAGGCTAAATGAGTGTAGACTAGGCCGTACTAGTTTATCCTGGAATATGCGTTTTTATATCAGGATCAACTAGTTTGGCCTAGGCTAAACTGGTTTATCCTATCGAGCTTAGGACAAAATAGTTTGGTCTAGGCTATACTAGTTAAGCCTATCGCGTATAGGAAGAACTAGTTAAGCCTAGGCCAAACTAGTTTGTCCTGAAATCGGGTTTGGCTGGTAACACATATAAGTATTAGTTAGAACATAAGCGTTTATGGTTGTTAAATAAATTGAGAAAAAGTCATTATTGAAAATGCATCTTCTTTAAATTTCTCTATCTATACAAGTAATTTCTAAAACTCGTATATTACTGGACATTCGTTTGAAGACGTGGCAGTTAATTATGCTTCTGAATTTCCTTCTGGCAAATCGGTACCAGGTTTTATGGTAGCTTCTGAACAAGCCATTAATTTAACCCATTTTCAACTGACGTCAGTCTGTTTTGGCGCCGCAGGTTAGCGTGTAATTTCTTCAACTAGCCACGATATGCATACTTGAAAATCAAATCATAGGTACTGAGTTCTCGCCATTTTGTAACTTCTCCCATTTTTATGGTACTTTGCTCATCGTGTAAAACTTAATTGTATTCTTTTTTCATATTATGTAATTCTTAAGTATTTAGTTAAAGAAAAATACTCACTGGATTATTCTAACGCCGACAGTTAAAAACATAGTGTGCTTTCAAATTCCATGTTCACGTTTAAAGTCATCGCTTCAAATGTCCCTCTCAGTTTAAGCAAGCTCTTAGTTTAAGTACGGATGGTCAATAATAATAGACTGCTCAATCCCTAGACAATAGTACGACACCAAGGGTAGACAATCTCGTGCCGACACGCGTCCTATTACCGAAGCTAGGTAGACCACAAAATACCGACGACGTTTGTGTAGGTATTCCATCCCTTAAATTTTTTTAAATGTCTCATTAATTCCATATTCATGTAGCAGACATACTAGAAGAGAAAATGGAATATGCATGAAGTAAATGTTTTTATAAAACTTTTAGAATTCTATTATGAATACAAACGGTAGATCGAGCTGAATTCGATTGGCAAGTTTGTATTATCGAAGCTCTTCGGTTTTATTTTTTTAATATTATTATGCAAATGGCTTGCTGTTGTTTTATAAAGTGTCACCACGTTCGAAAAACATTATTTATGGTATTTATCTAGATGTAGATTCTAGATAATCTAGAATATCTGAATCGGTTCAACAATTCTAGGCAGAATCGCTCGAGACTTTATTTTGAAGGATGCCAATAGATAAAATGGAAGCGATGACTCGAAGGTTATATTCTCGACTATTTTTCTTGTTTTATTTAGGTACTCTCGTTCCTATAGTCTGATTATTTGCCAATCAATCAATAGAGGTTTGACAACCTTAATCCTTCAAGTCCCGGAAAATGAGACAGACACAATAGATTTTCCATGATCGCGTGTTATTAAATTAAGATTAGATTTTATTCATGTATTTTTCTGGATGTTGGTTTTCCAAAACAATACCTAACTTAATAAAAGGACAAAAACAACCCCTTTCTCGTTTTCTAAGGTAAAATAGTGGGATTGTTTGACTCAAGCAAGTGACTGTCCATCATAGTGATGGAACTAATTTATTATTTAAGCGGTGTATGTACATACTATATAGTAGTATATAGTTAGTTTCTCGGAGAGTAAATGTATTACATAAAATTGCATGTACCTACCCTTTGAACTTCGTCCTTCTTTGGCAGTAACCTTTCATGTAATTCTTATGAGATATTATTATGCTCTCATAAACTCTATTTGTTATTTCTTAAATTGTGAGTAATTTGGGATTGATAACAACCATCTAACGGTTCATAAAGCTATTTTTTATCAAACTAGGTGGTCAAAGTAAATTTTGCATTAATTATTAATGAAACGTGATAAAACTGAAGTTAAAATGTAGTGGATTGTTTGTGACTGGGACACACTAGGGGATTATGTTTGTTATTCAGATTAGCGTGGCTCCATGTGCATTGACAATATCCTTGTTAAATGAGATTCCAATGTTTGTCATGAGTGAATTGGGCTAGACTAGAGGATTATTGGATTAAAGCAATAAAGTTGGGTCCGCGTTGTTAGCTGATTGGCCTCGCGCGACGCGGGACAATGTTTGACTATGTGTGAATTGGACAATTCAGTCTGATCTCTTACTGTCTTATTCAGAGTGCGTTCATTAAACTAGAGCCAAAGTTAACATAGCGTTAGACTGCGGACTAACGCCATTTTAGCGCAAATCGTATTCAGAGTGACAGTTTAACGTTTAGTCACACCGTTTAAGGATTAAAAACTGCATTGTATTTGGTTTACAAACATTAAACCAGGGGGGCTACTCAAATGGCCACTTTTCTATTCGTTCGCTAACTTAAAGCTTAAAAATAAGCAATTAAACGATCAACTCACACGTCGCAAGTTTATGTAAATCACAGACATTGTTGTATTGTATAGAATTGACAAGCCTACGTTACGAATTTTGGAGTTTATGGCTTATTGTGAATTTTTAAGTTAGCGAACGAATAGAAAAGTGGTCATTTGAGTAGCCCCCAAGGTTTTGTTAGAACAGTCTTGCACCCCAGTTTTGTGAAACATCTCTGAATAAGACAGTTTATGTTACGAACTTTTTGTTTTCGGTGTTGATTGTAATACTACACTAGGACCACAAGAAAGATTATTATTTACTCTGTACTAGGGCTTTATTGACATGGTAGGGAAGACCGGAGCCAGTCTTAAAAAATGTTCTACTTTTAGTTGTAACTTCTAATTTACTCAATATTTAGACTTGATATTTTAAATATAAGAGATCATTTATTGTACTAATCCGAGAGTGTTGTTATTAAGTATTTTCTTCAATCTAACGTTTTGTATATCAGCCTCTATAATAATTAACAGTAACAAACGAAATATAGGAACGATATGACCAATAAGTAAAAAAAAAAAGCCATCATACACACAACTTGGGTCTACTGCTTGCAAGAGATACATTGTGCCTATCCAGTCAAAACCAAATATGTCGCTTTTATAAAAACAATGACAAGAAATGCCAAATTATGTGGGTATTAATTAACACGTTAATACTTACCCCGCCGATTTGTTAATAATGGCTCCAAGGGTGTACTATTATGTATTCTGTGCCAAGGGTACTATTTATTTATATATTCATTAACATACAAGATATTGGTTAATAATTACGATAATTATGTAGAGTCACTCAACTTAAAATGAGCGTCAGGGAAAAAATCTTTACAGTCGTTACAACGAATAATTCAGGTGTTAATAAAAAAAATAAAGTAGAAAATATTCTTTACCTGCCCAAAAAATATGTGTAGCATATTGCCTTGAGCTTATTTGCCCAGTCAAAAGTGTTTCGGGCATGGCTTAGTCGGCATACAAAGGCATACTTATTTGTAGTTTGTATAGTTTTTGAGAAATTGACTTGTTGATACTAACCTATGTTAATTGTGTTCCCGGTCTACCCTACCTACTGGTAAAATTGAATTACATCGTGTGTTTGCAATACTTACATTATGTAATGTAACTTACTTTGACGAGATAATAAAGATAATGAATAATGAGTAAATTGATTAAAACTCTTTTATTGTATTGTTTATACTGATTATAGCAGATAATCTTAGATAATTGATTTTTGACCATTATGAAATTCTTATTTCATTTTTTGTTTCAGATTGACGTTGGTGGACTCGTGGAACTTTCTAAAATAATAGTGCCAATATTTTTAAAACAAGATTGAAAGCTGTGTAAAACTTAATTAGTGAAGTGACCAAACGTATATCAGTGCATGTTGTAAATTGACATAATTGGACGGTGCGAAAACAAAAGAGGGTGGTAATTTACGTTAAAAGGTTCAGTGCGAGAAAAAAGCTGTTGAGTGGAAATTTTGTGTTGTTCGTGTGCGCGAAGATAGTGATGTCGGCGTGTGTTGTGGAGGAAGGGAGAGAGGAGGGGGGTGGTGATGGCTCCGCTGAGGAAGACGTGCATGAAGAGCGTGAGCTGCCGTATGAGCGCACGCGGCGAGAGGTGCTCATGAGCGGGCGCGGCCGGCGCGCGTGCTCCGAGCAGGGCCCACACCCGGGACTGTCGTTGCGTAAGTAAAACTATTCACTGTTGAAAGCTTTTAAAAGTCCCTTTTTTACGTGAGGCATACACTGTTAATGTGAGAGGGATAGGGATATTATTGACATGGGGATGATTTTCTAGACTTATTCAATAGCTTAGCTGGTCAGACAGCATGCGGGAGCCAATGCTAGCGCGAAGAGTTGAATTTACTAGTTTATATAAAAACGCCGCTGCTATCCAGAGCTTGTGTGGTATTGCTGGCAACATGCCTTTATATCTGAAGTACATCGGTAGAACGGTACGTCGTCTTACTAGACGGAGTGGTAGTAATTGCCAAGGAAGTTATTGTAATATGCCGTTCCCAGATCTGTACCTGGAGGCATTCTCGAATGGTGGTAATAAACTTATGAGTCATCGATTTATCTGTCTTCTGACTAAATAAACACAAAGTAAGACTCGAAAATATGATTAGTAACATGGTTATCCACTTAACCACGCTAGTAGCAAGTTTAACACAAAGTCTTGTTAATTTTACGTCAAGAAAGTCACGATAGTATCGTATTATCTTATCTGAAACCCTATTACAAGTTATTTCACTTCACTCTTAATCGTGAGCGCTTGAGTGTTTATATGAGATTTGAGGACCATCAGCGGAATACGTGGTGAACTATCATTTTCATACAAAATTTTAATGTGCTCACGATCGAACTGAATGAATTCATTCAGTTCAGAAAAAATTGTTCGTGTCAACTGATCAAATTCTAAGTCAAAATCTCAATGAAAAAGGTCTAATAACAAAATGTTCGAAACCAAATCACGTATGTTGCTGAAAAGGGATTGCAGAACAAAGTTTCGAGCCATTTCACTAATACGAATCCGATTTCACCTTGCGTAAAATGTAATGTCACTACAAAGATATTCTCACATGACTGACCAATAGTCGTCCGGAAAGACCACAAAAGTGCCAGATAAGATAAAACGTAAGAATTTGAATGAGGCTGTGTCAGGGCTTCCGTCCTACCCTTGTAAAGCTTGTCATGGAGCATGAAAGACATAATATTACCATCTACATACCTACTTTATTTATAAGTAATACTATAAATAAATCCATAAGCATTACACCTGCGCTGCTTACCGCATAATACCTGAATAATTGAACTGCTACTGAGTGGCATGAAAATAAATTAATGGCACAATTTTTGTACCGTTTATGATTGATTTTAGTTGCATTGACTTAATTATATGGTATTTATAGAACAGTACACCTGCATCAACGAAAAATAAATATTTTCTCTCTCAGTAGCGAAAATCTGAGATTTTAAACGCATTATTGAGGTATGAGAGTAATTAAAAGCATTAAAGCCAGTTCGACATAGACCTTTCAGCCAAGTTAGCAAACTTCTAGGAAAATAATTGGCAATTATAAAATGTTTAATAGTTTGTTGTTCATAATGTGAGTAAGCTTCGCTCAATTTTATTTAGCCGAGCAAAGGCTAAACTAAAAAGGTTAAACTATGTCAATAGTGAACTGTAATAAAATCTTTATCGAATTCAAAATATTTTCATTACCTACCTACGGGATTCGTTTCTGCGTCTTTTTGCAGAGATTAATTTTGATTCATCCTAAATATAAAAATCCTGGCACAGATTACTGTATTTACCGTTTTTTAGTTATTTTAATATGTATATTACATATGTTTTATACATAAGCATACTTAGCTAGTTTCTATTTTTCTCAAATAACTTATAAAATTATTTTAGAATTATTCAATAACTTTATATGATTGATGAAAAGATATCGAGATAAGTACCTACTAAAAATACAATATAACTTTCTTTGAATACTTATTTGGATAAAACATTTGTTTGACTTTGGAAAGTTTCTTTTCTCTTGTCTGAAAATCAGCACCCATTGTTACCAAATAACAGTAATTTCGGGATTCAAATCAGTTTTGATATCACAGTCTAAACGAGCCCTAAATTAATTGTTTGTTGCCGGGCAACGTCGGAATAATGAAGTCACGCGTTTCGTAATATCTTTTCTTTGAATTCTATTACATTACTTATCAAAAGGTGAATTTAAATGGATCGATCGTGTTATGGTTCAACTTTTCGCTTTAGTATAAGCTGATTTGCATGCAAAAGGCGTTGAAAAGCTTGGCAACGAAGATTAATAAACTGTGAATAGGCTTGGAGCTGATTATCATTATGATGTTGACCCACATCTTCCGCGTCGTTAGATTCCCTCTACGGGCAAATAGGGGCTTAGGGGACCAACGCGGGAAAACCTGGACCCTGTTTAAAAATTCAATCGGTTGTTTCAAACTTTTTGATTGGTCTCTGTGTTGTTTTGTCACGTTTTCGTTTTTGACAGTTTTCGCAACGAGAAACGGATGTTCTTTCATCTATGTACTTAGAAATAAAATAGAATATCAAAGCTATAACAGTTTGTGGATAAGAATATTGTCAACGTTATCCACTCTATTTCTGAGACGAACGGATACTCCTGAACGACCCTCGTCATAATTTTTATTTTAGGTTTCATTGTTTGGTTTTCGCTATATACTGATGTCTAATCAATCATCCAGTAAAAAAATATACCGAGTTTTGATAGGGTATTACTGTAAGGGACAAGAAATATATCGAATTTTCAGTTATAATTAAAATAGTTATTACTACTACCAAAAATAAGATGTTTTTGACAAAGGGTGAATTAATATGTCACTGATAGGTATTTTCCCTGACTGAAAAAAGGAGTTTCGGAATTTTATGTTAGTTGTATAATTTTCTATTTATTAATCTGTGATTCATATATTCTTATATTTTTATTTTTAGTTACAAACAAATATAAAAAAAAAACTTAATCCTAAATACAGTATTTACAAATAATACAATAAAAACAAAATTCTGACATATCCGTATGTAATATGTAGGTAAGTATCTGATGAACCATAGCATAAGCCTTCTATATCTTCCAAGCCCTGAAGTTGAGCAGAACGGCAACATCGCATGTGGTCAAGCACATAGTATAAAATTATTTTAAAAGTTATTTATTATTTGTTTTTCCTATATTATCTATGTTTAAACTAGTTGCAAATTGTGATGTAAGATTATTTCAATGAAGTTTTATATTTATTATTATTATTTATTTATTAGAACATAAGGCTTGAGTCAAATTATTTGAACTTTTTGGGGGTCCTTTAGTACGATGAGCATTTTGATCTAAGCCTCCTCTAGCAATAAATCTTACATCATTGGAAAGGTATTTAAATTTGAAGCACTTTATTGTATTACTATAAACGTCAACTATTAGTACTTTGAGAGTTATAACGCTCTAAACTTGACCAATTTTTTTAACATTAATGACCTAAAACTCCGAAAATACTAACAATTAATAGAAAGTATGTTTGCAGCAAATAATTGTCATATAAAAACCTTTCTTATGATATATCATTCATTTCAATAGGTGTAGATCAACTCCCAAAGACAATAAACAACTTTTATACTTTAATAACCTTTAACTCCAAAAGTATTAACAATTGATATAAAGTATATTTACAGCAAATATTTGTCTTTAAAAAACCTTTCTAATGATATATCATTTATTGCTAGAGCGCGTGTTAATCAACTCCCTGCTGAAGAAAATCAACAAAAAAGATGACATCTTTGACAGCCATTTTTTCCTGGTTAACATTGATATGTTTCTTATTGTTTAATATACAAAGCATTTCAATAAAAGAACTAAACTATTTTCATATTTTAAACCTCACACGATTACTCTGAAAAAAAATATCGACCTCTTAAAATTGAAATATTCCCATACATTTAGTATGGAGACTGGTGGACGACATGACCACGAACTGACAGTAACAGACGTTGCCAAACTTATGTTCACGGCTTGGAAATGAAGAAGGCTATGGATGAACTAAATGATCATTGATCATTGACAAACTAGATATCCATGCTAAATTAAAGTCAAATTGACATTTCCATTCTTAATTTCGAAAGCAAAGGTAGGTAGGTACCAGTGGCGAGGGGTGAAATTATGGCGAAGGTAAGCCGCTCTACAAAAATGATGAAAAATGTTATGATCTGCATAGTGGATTCAGTGAGGTGGGATTTCCAAAGGTAAGCCGATGGGAATCGGCTTGTATGGACCCTTCGCCACTGGTAGGTACTGTGGTTATGCAGTCACGTTTTCACATTTTGCAGTGACATTTCTGCCCTTTAGAGATTTGTTGTGGATAACGGAACGTTTTAGACGACTCGTGTTACTATATTAAAAAATATTCATCATTCAATAACTCTTTATCTACATGTGTTTAAAATAAGAAAGAAATAAGTCACAAATATTATTGTTATTGACAATATTTTAAGACCAAATTAAATTAAGCATTTTTCTGCGGAAAGAACCGGTTGTTATTTTGTGTTAACATTTTATGCCCGTGTTTATAAACAGCTCTCAACGTTGAGAGCCTTCTTGAGATCATACCTGAGATGGTGTTCCTATGAGAAGAGTATCTCAAGTATGGTCTCAAGATAGCTCTCCACGTTGAGAGCGGTTTATAAATACGGCCTTAGAGTATAAAGGAGAAAGCCCTACATACAATAGACTGCAAAACCTATAAACCTATAGAAGACTGCACCAAGGTCAAGCTGTGAGGCCCTCCGCTGCCTTGAGCGGGACACGCGCGCGGGGCGACATAGATTAGAGCTTACTCAAGAACTACGCAAGCATCTGTCCGTCAAAAACCAGCAATCTATATTCCCGAGCCGTGTACCCGCGGCGGGATCCCGCTTAAGGCAGCGGAGGGCCTGAGGTCTTTGCGTACCGATTACCAATATCGGCGGGTAACCTTGGATTTATTACTGACTAATCCTACCAAGGTTTCGTGTATGTTGTATCTATAGGTTTCATGTATTCTAGGTATTTGAAGGTTTCTTCGTTGATTTTGTAGGTTCTAAGAATATTATGACATGCCCACATGATTCAAATAAATACTTGTAAAAGAATAAAAATAATAATATATCTTTATTGAAATAATCTTACATCACACTTATATATCGCAACTCATTACATACACACACACAGTATTTTTTATAGATTGGTGTTCAATCAAGAGTCTTATATTCATATTCCATTTATAAGATTCTTGGTGTTCATAAACTGTAATTCAACTCAATGACAACTTATTTACATATTTTGTAACTTTTAACATACTCGGACATCCTTAGGAGTAGCGGCCGCCCATGACATTATTTTTTGATGTTCATTTTCGCAACAAAAAATACCGGTCCTTCCCCACGGTCCAAAACACGGTCCACGGTAAAATTCATGAAAATTTGTTCAAAGGTGTATGCGTGAAAAGTTAACAAACAGAGTTACTTTCATATTATACATATTCAATTATTCATTTATATATGCATTTTTGATAATCCTTACTAATCCATTCTTATGGTAATCCTTACTTTTATATTATAAATGCGAAAGTCCGATTGTTTATTTGTTTGTTTGTTACGCCTTCACGTCTTAACTACTGAACCTATTATCATGAAATTTTACATACACGTTGTCAGGGGTACAGAGAAGGACAAAGGGACATTCACCCCAAAAAAAGTAATGTTCCTGAGGGAGAGGCAAAAAACTATCCACCAGACGAAGTCGCGGGCGGCCGCTAGTATTATAAATGCGAAAGGCCGTTTGTTTGTTTGTTACGCCTTCAGGTCTTAACTACCTGAACCGATCATCATAAAATTTGCATTGCATACACGTTGTCAGTGATACAGAAAAGGACATAAGGTACCTTTCATCCCGAAAAAAGGTACTATTCCCGAGGGAAAGAGAAATAAACTGTCCACGCAGACGAAGTCGCGGGCGGCCGCTAGTATTTGATAAAATTGATTTTAAAAACAAAAAAAAGGACTGCATTTAGTAACTGTGTTTATTTCAGCATGAATTTACGACGAATTAAAATCATGGCGTCTGAAAGATTTTCTCGACTTTTTCTCTTGATCTTAGTCCCATTGCCACCATCAATCACGTTTAAAATCACAATGATTTATCATTGTCCGGGCCAAAACAGGATCAGTAAGAAATGAGTACCCAGTTAAAGGTTACTTGCTTAAATATGGCTTTTGTTTTATTAACAATGCTCGTACAAAGTTTGAATCTTGTAAATATAAAAAAAATATTCAATTATGTGGTTTGAATCTATCATAATGGTAGATTACTTTTTAATTAGCTGGAGTTAAAATACCGGCCACCGCTTGTCTCACCTCATTTTAGGGAGTACTTTTGAAATAAACCATGGCTTTACTTCAGTAATGCGTAAGAATTCAGGAGGACTATTTTTCATTTTCTTGTACACTGTTACTTCTCTTACAGTCTTTTTGATAAAGGTTTCTTAATTTCAGTCAGGATCAGAATTTGATACGAACTGACACGGACAGCAGCATGAAATGCTGATTATAATATGGCTATGGCTAATCTAATGTAATTTAGTTATTATGCCCTGATTGATTCATTATCGAACAGCTCAAACCACTGGATGGATCGGGCTGAAACTTGCCATATCTTTGAATGGAATGGAATCCTCATGGGAAGTGCAAATCTACGCGAATAAAGTCGCAGGTGAAAGTGGTATTACTATATTATTTAGGGTCAAATTAAATTATTAAAATATACTTAATAGCTCCTAAAAAACGTGAGAGAGTCTGTATACCAATCCTCACGGCCTGGAGCAAAGAGGATTAATATTTTGTTTTCATAATTGTTTTGGTGTTATTATGAAAAAATATCGGATTATAACTGTCATTATTTCTATCAGTTTTAGGATATTTTTACCAAATGAAAAGAAAAATATAAAAGTGGGGTTATATGTTCCAGTAGTTTATGTACATAGTATTTTAATTAAGTAAATAAAATAGTTCGTTCTTTGACGGTTATTTCTGATAAATGAAAGCAGTGTGTTTTTTTATATTAATGGACATTTTATACAAGGTTATTTTTAGTTTATACAAAACCTCTCGTGATGGGGTTGATCAGACCATCAAACTGAACAACTTTCATTATGGGTCCAATCTTGAAATCGCGAAAAAAATATCAGCTGTTTCATACATTTCGATGGAGTAAGAATGTACTTTTGTATGGAACAGCTGATTTTTTTTCGTGATTTCGAGGTTTGTCTTGTAATGAAAGTTGTTCAGTTTGATGGTCTGATGCATCTCACGAGAGGTTTTGTATTAACTAAAAATAACCTTGTATAGCTCCATTTAGGGCTTCGATCAAGAATATCCTAGATAACGCTTTGCGAACTAAATCTGGGTACAAATTACTATTCTTTGCAAATTCAACTTTAATTAGTAAGAAAAAAAGAAGAGAATACGTTGTACCTACAAAATAAGCTCCCAGTTTCAACGTGGGGCGTTATTTCGAGGTGCCGTTTTTAAGACTGACTGGACATCTAGAGTATTCTTGATCGAAGATTTACGGTTAAGGCAGGCACAGTTCACCAATGCATAAACAGTTGATTAAGTTTTAACCGTCTGTTTTTGACATTTTTAAGTATGGAGAAAATGTCAAAAACAGATGGTTAGAAATTAATCAGCTGTTTGGGTAGTTGTGGGCAACCCTTTAATTAGCACTTGGTGTTAACAGAGCACGGAACAGCGCACTTGTGGGGTGCGAACGCCGCTGCGACCAGCGGGCGCCGCGGATGGAGCCGCAAGCGCACGTCCGCGCCGCAGATGGGCGTCAACTTGCACGGCTCTACGCCGCGCATCGCGCTCGTGCTGCGCTCGCGCAGAAGCTGGCCCGTCGCACCGCAGTCATACCGCAGGTAAATTTACTCTATTTATGTATCTTAAATGCATTTTTTAAGATACCTAATTGAGGCATGTACAGTGTACAGGTCAACAAAGGACATCATCCATTTTGGTCTAAATGTGAAAGTGCCGGCCAAAAAGCAAAAGTGCTTTATTCTGATAGATTTTGTCCACCTAAGCATTTCTTATTATGGCACCGAAGCTGTAGCACCGCTATACTCGATTTTAAATAAGTTCATAAAGTCTGTTTTTTCATACATTTTTGCACAAATGTAAAAAAGTAGGCCAAAAAGCAAATTCTGATAGATTTTGTCCACCTAAGCATTTTTTTTGGCACCGACGCTGGTAGAGCTTCGGTGCCATAATAAGAAATGTGCGGTGCTACCACCGCTGCACTTGATTTTAATTGAGTTCAAAAAGTCTGTCTTTTCATACATTTTGACACAAATGTGAAGCGGTGCTACAGCTTCGGTGCCATTGTAAAAAATGCTAAGATGGATAATTTTTTTTTATCAGAATAAAGCACTTTTGTGGTGTGGCTTAGACTCTAAGCCACACCACTTAGACCGTGAAACTGAACTTTGTCTATGGGACCAACTTAAATAGAGCAAAAATAATATCAGCTGTTCCATAGAAAACGTTTGTTTGTTCTACTCGAGCAAAACTCGAGCATATTTTTTTTGCTCGGATTAAGTTGGCCCCCTAGACAAAGTTGTTCAGTTATCGATTTCAACTACAGACGATAAAATTTTAACTACATGAGTTAATAATTAATGTGTGACAGGAACGGATAACGCGAAATACCGACTTTCAAGATGTTTAAAACATGAACTTTAATTACTGTAAAAACATTTAAGTTCAACTTAACACTCGAGTTCAGCTTAAGTTTACTACAAACATTAGTATAAAACTTCACTAAGAGAGCCATTTGCTAATGAGCGTATAAGTGTAGAGTTGCAGAGGAAACATACGTAAGCACTAAGGTAAGCTTAAAAGTGACATAATATTGAGATTTGATTTACAGAAGCTTTTTAAGATAGGTATGGTGTCCAGTAGATACCAGATCTAGAAGTAATAAGAATGATTTTTGCCATCCCTAACCCCAACATGTAAATAATATCAGCTATGTCAAACTCTGCTAAAATCAAACAAATCTCACGAAAAACGTAGTATGGATTTATGGAATTACATTATCATTGTTCTTTCTCCTAAATTCTGCATGTTTTATGCCGAAAAAATGACACTTTTCCCTTAGAGACATCTTACGCGGAGCAAAAATATTTCACGTGCCAATGCCGGATAATGTAAGGTGTAAATGTCCAAGTTCATCTTTTTACATTTTATTTGATCTGAATTTTATTTAAACTTTAAAATTAATTTTGGTTCTGGAACTAAATACAATGTTCCTTTAGAAAAGTATTTATTTACTTACAAAAACTCAGTTTATTTATACGATGATAAAGATGAGACTAAGTTGAAGGGGTTTTTAACTGCTACTTTGATTCATTCACCCATTCACACACTTATAAATATGAAGAACAAAGACAGTTTCGATTTATCTCACCTACTAAATCCTCAGCGACATGTATGAAAGTGACGTGTTTTAATCCCATTGAGTGCAAAGTCCGACTCGTCATTAGACGAAAGTAGTCGTCTTGTAAAGCTTTGCTCTCTTCGGATGTCTTATTTCCTTTCGGAGCGTTAGGACTAAGGTGCTAAAATGACCAAGGTGCTGGTCATTTCAGCAACTTGGTCATTTTATCACTTTGGTCATTTCAGCACCTTGGTCATTTTAGCATCTTAGTCCTAACGCTCCAAAAGGTCTTATTTAATAAGTTTAAAATGATTTAGAATTCTACGAGAATAAAGTTTGATAAAATGTTACTCTAGTCAACTCTAGTGGCTCTGTGAGCTGTTAGTCATCGTGTTTGTGTTATTTATTGAATCTGCTGAATATTCACCATTTTGAAAAATTTCTAAAAACTGAATGGACTAAAAAATCTGTTTTATTTATCGAACCTGCTCACGACCTGTAGATTAGAACAGACGGAAAGCCGGACAGTCAGTCGGACATAAGAAAGCATTTTTGCCCAAGCTAAAACGGAGACGCTTCACTCGCACTTCGTGCCCGTTCGGTGAGTAATTCATTGAATAATTTTCAAGAAATAGAAAAGTCATTTTTATTTGTGCCTCCGATTTTTTTGCGGAATTGCTTTCATATTCATCTAAATGTTATAATAGTGTTTGAACTGAAAGTAAACGGTCATGCTCCAAAAAGTGTTTATTTCATATTTCGGAGATAAGTACCTACCTAAGTATGTATGTATATTGAACACAAATGCGTAACTGATTTCCTTGAGGGTATCCGCCGTTATTCGACTAATTGGATTGAGCGATACTGGACACCACCAAATGAGTCGTAAAAGCAATTTGGAATTTGACGCGCAGCAGTATTTCTGTAAGCCTAGAGCTACATGTAGTAGGTATGATCATAATACGATTATTTATTGTAATAATATTTTCGATAATCAGAAACTTTTGCTGGCAAAAATTATCACAAAATGTGGTGTTCGGAAAGTTCTGACCTTGCAGAAAACGTGGCAATTCGCAGGGCGGGCGGGAAAAATGTATTTAGGCAGTTTCATTACAAAGACGTCGTCATCTCGAAGGAGTATCTGTGAGTAATAGTTATCTTGAGTTCTTTTTAAGCTATTTAATGTGCCATTTAAGATTTTTGTTTTAAAAGACCTCCCACTCTGTAGATATGAGAATGAATAGCTTTTCTTTTTAGACTGATTAGATTTTCTAACTTTATTACAAACAACAACTCAAATTCAGGAAGTAAGTACCTATGTCATAAGTAATTTTGTGAAAATTTAAATGCAAATAAAATAATCTCGGTCAGAATCTTTTGGAGATAGAGACGTTTCGATCTTGGGCTAAGTAATTAGTTAGTCAAAATACAAGTGTAGGTACTTGCAAAGAGATGTTGCTTTGAGAAATTATCAGTTTTTTTATTTTCTGTCTCACAAGTGCGGAAGATAATGAAATATGTTAGAAATTATTTTTTTATTATTGTAGATTAGTTCGGTTAACCGAACTAACAACCGAACTACTGCAACTAGGCAGGCGTTTGACCACCATCTTGCTTGGTAAACAGGATGTGGTCTAAGGTGTAGAATGCTTACCCAGGAAATGCTTATTCACTCTTGCCTTGAAGATACAAAGGTTGTAACTATCAGGGAACACATGAGCGGGCGGCGCATTCCATTCTTTAGCAGTTCGCATAAGGAATGTATTGGCAAAGCGCTTGGCACGGACCTTTGGAATATCTACTATGTAAGGGTGATATGCTAACCTGCTGCGTCTGGTACCCCGATGGTGGAAAGGAACTAGAGGAACAAGGTCGTGCAGTTCCCTCGCACACTCTCCATAGTGTATTCTATAAAAAACCGATAAACTAGCAACTTACGGTGACTACTTTGATTGCGAAAAGATCTTGTGCCTAATATTCACCGATAACAATCTTTATCTCATTCCAGTTCATCAAATCTATTTCATAAACAAAAGTGATAAAATTAAAACAAATTCATAATTATGCATCCATTATCATAACTATTAATATATTACGCGAAACAATACAGTTAATTGGCCAAGTGCCATTCATTGTTAAATATTACACCATTCTGCGCTATAATCATGGAAAGAAGTATCCAATAGCTCTTACATGACAAGCAAAAACAAAATCCGAAGTGGAACAAAACCAGTTAGTGAAACATAAAATTTTACTCAAAAAAAAAACTTTTAAACAGATCATCCGATTTGTTATGGTTGGTTCCCCGTTGCAAGTTTATTTTTACCATGTTTTAAAGCCTGAAAAAGCGGTCAAGTAGGTGTTGCAAGAATAGATGCCACAACACAATGGAAGAAAATTTTTAGTTTCACAAAATAGTTATCATTTTGTTCATAGTTTATTAATAGGTATGTTTTGTGTTTGAAATTCAGCCTCATATACTTACAGTTATTTTTATAAGAGGACAAAAAATCGCTGATAGAGACGTAGGCAAACTACTTCTACTTATTTCTTTAGAAGATCTTGTGTCTATATTTTTTTACCTACATGAATCTTGGTTTTATTTGACCGCGACCTTCATTTTGGCATCTTTTAAACTTTTTTAGTCCTGTGAGTTGTCCAGAATCTTCGCTTTGTATGGTGACAAATGTGACAATACATCACAGTAGACTCCGAAGATACCTTTAAAGTTCCTATTTATCATATCCATTTAATGTTATAAAAGTTATGGGTTTTGCGTGAAATTGGGCACAAATATAGTTTACTAGCGGCCGCCCGCGACGTCTGCGTGGAAAGTTTTTTGCCATCCCGGGAACAATACTTTTTTCGGGATGAAAGGTCCTTCTCTGGACCCCTGACAATAGGTATGCAAAATTTCATGATGATCGGTTCAGTAGTTAAGACGTGAAGGCGTAACAAACAAACAGACTTTCGCATTTATAATATTAGTAAGGATAGTAAGGATTAGTTCCCGTTCCCGTTCTCGTTCTCATTCCTGTTCTCGTTTCCGTATTATTTTTCCATAAAAAAATTTAACCCCCTTTTCATGGCGCCGTGATACGTAAATACGTGAATACCTAAATGCCATTTTCGCAATCAACACCCCATAACCCAATTTTCAGAAATTCACAAAATACACGTTTGATCATTTCAATTCATTTGTTTATAGAAATACTCCTACAAAGATTCAAGTCGTAATGTCTATTTTATATTTTTTCCATACAAAGTTTGAACCCCATATGACCCCTTTAGGGTTTGAATAATGTCTACCACTAAAAATAAATGTCATTTTCGTAATCAACATCCCATAAAACCTCGATAACGACATCCATATCGATTTTGGGCTTTTTGTACCCCATTTACCCCCTTAAGGGTTGAGTTTCGGAAAACCACGAAACACGTGTTTGCTTATTTGTTTTTAGAAGTGCTCCTACGAAGTTTCAAGTTGAAATGTCTATTTAATTATTTTTTCCATACAAACTTTGTACCCTCATTTCGACCCTTTAGGGGTGGAATTTCCAAAAATCCCTTCTTAGTGGGTGTTTACATTGTATAATATATCTATGTACAAAATTTAAAGTCCCTAGGTTCAGTGGTTTGGGCTGGGCAATAGTCTGTCAGTCACCTCTTCACTTTTATATAAGAGAAGATAACTTAGAATACTTTTTGGTTAAAAGTTCCGTAGGGATTTTTCAAATGTCCACGCGGATAAAGTCGCGGTTGGAAGCTATAGTTTTTGAAAAATCGCCAAAAGGATTCATTCATTTATAAAAACAGCCGCCTGCGACTACATCTGCGTGGAAAGTTTTTTTGCCTTCCCTCAATCTCGGAAAAAAAAAAACTTTTTTTCGGGATGAAAGGTAACCTATGTCCTTCTCTGTATCCCTGGCAACGTGTTTGTAATTTAAAAATAATGATAATAAATTTCATGATAATCGGTTTAGTAACAAAGAAATAAACGAACGGACTTTCGCATTTATAATATTAGTAAGGATAAGGATTGACTATAGGCATTGAACTGTTCAATTTGAACACGCACTTAACGTATTTCGTGTGAACAAAGTAATAGATTTTCACGAAAAAGCGCCATCACTGTTCGATTAATTGAATTGCACGCCACCGGAGACCCGAAATTACTCGTGACAGCAATTTGAGACGAGTTTAGCGGATAACTATGTTTATGTAATTAACCTAATCTACGTCACTTAGGGTTTAGTAAGGACTTTGTAATGAAATTACTTCAATTCATTACGTTTTTTGCTTTTAGGGATCTATAATTTTATAATTTGTATGTAGGGTTCATAGTTTCATAGTAGATTTGGAGCTCTATATTTTTCATTGTCTCAACTAGAAACCGTTCTGGTTGAGTTTTAACCAACTTCAAAAAATTGAAAGGAGCTTATATTTTTTTATCCTAAACGGAATAATACACCACCGAGAACAAATGTACCCCCTTCTTGGGAATCGAACCCAGGACCCCTGCGTGGCTGCGTCTTACACGGGTAGGCGAACCACTAGACCACAGCACAGACAGAGGCGGTTTTTTTATCGTGCGTAATTTCGACATTTAATTTTATGGATCGGTTTTTTTAATCGGTTTAGTAGTTTTTGTTCAAAAATTTTTAAAACTTTATTTATTCAAGACGTTATGAGAAGCATGCCAATATTTAAATTAAATTGTCGTAGGTAAAATAACTAAAACTAAAAGGTAAAATAACTATTAAAATTTAATAAAAAAAAAACGATAGCCATTTGAAACGATAATCGTAACGTAGGTATAACTTTATAATCTGTGAGTAGGTATTAAAAACACTTCTATTTTGTTTGATTCAGTTAATTATTATTTTAATACAAGACGATCCCTTTTTCCATTTTTGTAGCGCGTTGTTTAATAAAAGTTGTAAATTAAATGCATTCTTTAAGCATCGACTTAGTCGACCGACACCTTATCTTTTTCAATTTCGAAGAAAGAAAGAAACTGTACCAAGTAGACTGTGAGTAAAATTGAACAATGTTTCGCTATAAATTCTGTAAAATAGCACTGTCAATTCGTACTTATACTGCTTTGTTTACTCTAGTCACATACATGCATAATAATACTAAATATTGTTCGTATCTGCTCAACGTATGTGCTTTTAAATGTAATTGGAATGCGAATTAGGAGCATAACATCACCATTGTGAAATGTCATTGTCAGCTTATTATTACGCTTCTTGGGCGGAATTGCGGCTTGGCTTAACATTTGTGTCAGTACGTGCCCCGCGTGTTATCACGGCTTATCAGCATAAATCGTTGTTACATTAAACCTCGTCGTAGATAAATTAAGTCTTCTTAGGGTAAGTTGGCTTAATAGTTCCTAAATAAATTACATTTTCTTTGTTCTGAAACAGCAAGCTCATGCTCTGAAATAAGATCATTACATTTAAAAAAAGAATGCTGGTACATATTTACGTGGTGGTCTGGTTCATCACATTCCAAAGGGGTATGAGCACAGCCTTCTCTATTGTGTGTAGAACAATAGAGAAGGCTGTGGTATGAGTAATAAGTGGGTCTTTTTTTTGCGATGTCACTTCTAAAAAACTGTTTCATCAAATATCTCAAAAATTGCCAACGATGGACTTACACTGTAAATTTTTTGCTTACTGGGATAAATAAGATCATTGAGATGAAACAGTTTTTTGGGAGCGACATCGCCTAATAAGACTCTCATATTATTTTTTAAACCTAAATATCTCAAAAACATAATTAATTCATAATTAACATTGGCCCTCATTATTCTTGTAATTGCCCCTGATTTTTGTACTTAGAGCAATAAATATGAGATGCTGCACAAATTTTATCAATTTCTTAATTTCAGCTGCACCTTGGCCAGTTGCTCTTTTTGGGTTTATTAAGTAAACCTATCACTTGCAAACTCAATTTGAAAATAATTGTGTTACAACTGATTAATCACAATAGAATCTGAAAGCATCAACATAATTCAATCAATCAACATTTGGCACAATAGCCAAACTTCGATTGCTTGTCGGTTGGATGACTAATGTTACCGCGAGCATTCTTTAGTAAGTGTTGCGACCTTCAGGTTAACCCGAATTTCCCCGTGTTAATGGTTGTTTGATACCTGTAGGATGCCCATTTTGTAAACAAGGAATTCAGTAATATAATCACCCTTATGGATTTAACATGTGATCAAAGATTTGAGATAAACATGTTTGCTACCTGTTGCTGTAAATTATTTCACGGTATTTTGCGTTGTCTCAACATACAAAGCATTACGTTTGAGTGATATATTGTAGACGTTCTAGTATCTTTCCATATCGATATTTAATTAAAATGTCAAAACCTCACTAAGACGGTAACTCCGTTATAATTTATAGGTTATTGAATTTACATTTGCGGTTCTGTAAATGTTGCGTAATAAAAATAAGACAGTTAAAATGGCCAATGGACTGGTAATATTGCAAAAGAAAGTAAGGAAAAATGGATAAAAATTATTACAGAGTGGCAACCATGGGATGGGAAAAGGAAAAGAGGAAGACAAACCAAAAGATGGGCAGATGATATTAAGAAAATTGGAGGAACATTTTGGACGCGAAAAGCAAAAGACAGAACAGAATGGAAACAGCTGGAAGAGGCCTACGTGTCACAAGACACGCTAATCACTAAAGCCAAGAAGGAATAAAATAAATTTAGTTAATTATTAGTGCCATTATTTAAAATGTTTGTGACAGCAATAAAGGCTTTAATAAATAAATATAAATAAAATAAATAAATGTTGCGTTGCTTCTTTCTTTAGAATACTATTATAATTTCGGCTCTGATCTTTTATTATTATATTATTCCATTTTTTGTAAGTTTACCAATAAAAAATTCCTTAGGTGGTGCTAAACTGTAACAGACTATTCGTAGATTAATTATTTAATACCATTTAATTTAATTTATTATTTATCTATTATTAAAATAATAATATATTTTGAGTTTTTCTGACGGACTAAGTATCTGAAAGTTTAAAGTAAACGTTGATCGATAAAATGAGACTAAATCAATGCAATTTCATATTTGAAAATGATTTAAATGTAATTGAGATCTAAAAAGACCCATTATGATCCTTTGTTCAATGATTTTACCTTTGACGGCCAGACTTATTCAATTTAGCGTTTGTATCTCAAAGAAAATGATCTCTAATGAAATACCTTTTGTTACCGATTCGACCGCTACGAAAACTTTTGATTGTTCGCAAGAAAACTTTCGTGGCTACAGTCGTGCGCAAAACATAATAATTACTTATTTATTAGTAACACTCTGCATTAAAGATGAAATCGTTTCAAACAAATATTTTTTTTTTCTGAAAAAAGAAATATATGTAGCTTACTTCCGCAAACAATATATGCAAGATGCACCTCCCGCCCGCCCGCTAAAATATGCACATGCAACCCCACAAAATATCAGTGCACAATACCTGCATTTAGCAAGACAGCAACACACCTTGCACCTTCACCAATTAGGCTACTCTACACGTGTTTCGCCCCAACCCGGAGCATCCTCAGGAGTTAGATCGCCTCTACCGACACCGAATGCTTCGGTGTTGGTTTACGCACGATCAGGATCGGGGGTGCGTTCCGTGGCTTCGCACGAGTGCACTCGAGCGCACTCCGGTGCGCGCTCTAACCGTTCCGTGGTTCGGTGAAATTTTACCCTGACAGCTGTCAGAGCGTATTTTCACTCGTTCAGTGGCTTGGAGCGTTGCAACCAAACAACCATCAAAATAGATGGTTGAAAAACGCTCTGACGTTTGTCTATACAAAATATGTCATTGTCATTTTGACATTATTTTGTATTTTGATGTTTTTGTGTCTAAGTTTAAAAAATATCATGGTTTCTACTCAAAAAACAGATTTTTATTTGATTTAGTTTAAAGGAAAGTTTAAATTATCCGTATTCCAAGTGGAAAACGAAAACATTGTACCTAAAGAGGTTATAAAAACAACTTGATCGTTCCGTCGCTTGGTTGCAACCCAAACGGGTTAAATTTTAACCAAACAACTACACCCAAAGCGACGGAACGCAGCCCAGGAGGTATTTACAGGAGTACTGACAGGATCAGGAGTTAGATCGTGCGTAAACCAACACCGAAGCATTCGGTGTTGGTTTACGCACGATCTAACTCCTGAGGATGCTCCGGGTTGGGGCGAAACACTTGTAGAGTAGCCTAATTGGTGAAATGCAAGGTGTGTTGCTATCTTGCTAAATGCAGGTATTGTGCACTGATATTTTGTGGTGTTGCATGTGCATAATATTTTATCGGGCGGGCGGGCGGTGCATCTTGCATATATTGTTTGCGGAAGTAAGCTACATATATATTTTAAATGGTTTGGGACTTCCGCCAAGTGACGCCTGATTCAATCAAATACATAAATAATATATCTAAGTAAAAATATCTGTAAAGCAATCGGTGTTAAAAAACTTTATATTTGGAACACGGATTTAAGGAAGGTGTCTTTATTTATGTTTTGAGCAGATGGGGGTGGAAGTGCTCGAGAAACGTATAAAGACGCCATTATGTTTCGTGAATGAAACCGTGTTACGGCGTTAGGGTAGGGTTCGATCGAAGATTAGGGGTCCTACGTTGTTTTGTTGTTGGCAACCTTTTGGCAACCAACGGATTATTTCTATTAGCCTTGTTCTATTCTTTTCCTTTTCAGTAACGACGTAGGCAGATTAAAAAGCATGTTTTTTAATCTTCTTTTCACCAGTTTTTTGTATTTTTGTATTTGCGTTTCAAATATATTTTAGCATGTTACTTTCTTCACTTTTAGTTGGGTTAGAAGTAGAACAAAAACCGGCCAAGTGTGAGTCGGACGCGCACGAAGGGTTCCGTACCAAAAAACGGGAAAAAATTTCGTTTGTTGTATGGGAGTGCCCCTTAAATTTTTATTTTATTTTGTTTTTAGTACTTATTTGTTGTTATAGCGGCAACAGAAATACATCATCTGTGAAAATTTCAACTGTCTGGCTATCACGGTTCATGAGATACAGCCTGATGACAGACAGACGGACAGCGGAGTGGTATAAATAGGGTCCCGATTTTACCCTTTGGGTACGGAACCCTAAAAACTTTTTAACAAGCAGTGTCACTAACCGTTATTTGATATATTTCATAATATGTATATTACTCTACTATGCATATGCTACTTCGTACGTTTCATATTATAGAGAAGTAAATAAAAGCTCTGGGTTCAAGAAAAACACAGATGAATGGAGACTTAAAAAGATTTTTTTTTGTTAAAATCATAGTAGTTACAAAGCAGTATAATTCATTTGCTTTATAACACACATTAATTTGATTGAAATCGCACAAAATCCCATACTTATAATATTTACGTATTGAACTTTTTTTGGTCAACATTAAACTGCTTTGTTCCATTCCTGACGATTGGTGACGTTTATCCATTGACCTTCGTATACTTAACTTAATAAAAGATTATGCTACCCTAAAGGCTTTCAAAAGTGATGTACATTGTTGGATCGCATAATCAGCGGTAAAATATACGATCTCATTTACTTGTTAGCTTAGCCGGCGTGATCGATCAGTACAGGTAATGTTTGCCATCGTACGTAATGTCTATATAATCGGCTGTTTCAGGCTGCCTATTTTATTATTGGGGAAAACCGATGGTGTTTATATTATGGTATCGCCGAATAAAGTATCATGGTTTTTTTTACATACGGTCCTGTGATAAAAGATAAAGGCTTTTTTAAAGTTGTGCATCTACATACAACTTTAAGAAAGCAATATCAATAAAGCAATAAAGCAAATCATTCATCCAATGCGATGTATAAAAATATGATGACACGTCATACAAAATCAATCTAAAAGAAAAATACATCAAAGAATTTCACATTTTTTTTTGATTTTTTATAGTTTGACTGCAAGAGCAAGTATCACAAAAAAGCATGAACATTTTTAATTATTTTTCTAAAAGTAATGAATTAATGACACAGAATAGATATAAGTACTACCGTTTAATGATTAATATAGTTCCCCAAAAAATTTGTTATCATCTTCGATTCGAAGAAAATTCTTTAGGTTTGATTTTTAAGTTTATTCGGTTCGCTACGGCCAGGCCGCAGACTGTGCCTCATTTGGATAACAAAGCACGGGCTAAGTGGGGATCGAGCTGTGATTTATTCCAGATTAAATATAGACCTTCATACATAAATAATTAGAACTATGTTAGAACCAGCTTGTGGTTTTATTTATTACTTAGACGAAAGTCATTTTATTTGTCTGTAATGAAAAAATAATTCGCGTTGTACCTACCTACGACACAGAATATATACTCTAACGCGAAAAGAAACGACACTTGCGCATGTATGCTCGTAAAATCGCTCGCGGCTATGTGTGCGTGTCTGGAGGCACGCGGGGGCTGCGCGCGGCGCGCGGGGAGTGCAGCCGCTAGTCGCCGACTTACCCGGCCAAGGGTTCTACTGTCGCTCGCCGCTCGCTTGGCCCATCGCAATCCGCATTGTACCGCATTTCTCACGGACTGACAACGCGACGCGACGCAACATTATTTAATTGTTAGATAATCATGCCCGGCGGCGGGCATTATTGTTGTGTTTGTTGTTGTGGCAACAACCAAAAACAATATCCTGATAAAAGTATCTTCGTATTTTAAAAGTTAAAATATACGAAATATTAGTCATGCCCTTACCCTTCCTTTTACCTGGCTTTAATTATAAAAAAAGATCTGAAAACAAGGATTTCAGACGATTAAACTCGTAAACTCGCAAGTAGGTAAAATTGACAGACAATAAATAAATAAAAATACAAATCAAATCTTTCATTAACATGTTAAAGATTAATAAATTTATTATAAATAACAGAAAATATAGTATAAGAGTTGCAATTTATGATGTACTAACAGCCGCCCGCGGTTTCACCCGCGTGGTTTCCGTTACCGTAAGAATATCGGGATAAAAAGTATTCTATGTTTTAATCTAGGCTATCTAGTATCTGTGTGCCAAATTTCAACCAAATCCGTTCAGTAGTTTTTGCGTGATTGAGGAACAAACATCCAAACATCTAAACATCCAAACCCACAAACTTTCACATTTATAATATTAGTAGGATCTACCCTACCTAATATAATTTAAAGATTACAAAAAGTTATTATAAATCAAACCTATCTTTCACATGTCCTTGCACAAGTTTATATTTCCTAACATACTATGTTATCTCCTTTGTTACAAGTCTAAATTCGGTATCAACCCTAGCGCTTCCACGCTCTGGCTCAAGGTCGCTGGCGCTCGAACTCTCATGTACAGAGTGTGTCACGGCTGTGCCTACGATGCGGTGATATTGCGTAATAGTTGCTTAAAAATGTGTGCTTTTGATGACAGTGCAAGCAGAAAGTTGATTTTAACGCACGCCGTCCGTTTTGTTTGCGGTTTTTTTCTAATTTCTATTACAATTTCAAGACTTTCAGAAAACAGACAAAAAATAAATTCGATCAGCTGTTCGGACATAAGTAGGGACGGATTAATATGTATTATATAAAAAAAAACATAATCCTTACATATAATAAAACAGTAAAAAAGTGTGTCTGTACATTACATATATTTCCAAAAATTTTTTTGGGGCGATGGAGACATAGTAATAGAGTAAGAATGTCAAAAAAAAGTGTGTCTGTTTGTTTGTCTGTTTGAACACGCTAATCTCCGGAAATACTGAACGGATTCGAATGAAACTTTATTTGTTTTATAGCTGTTAAGCCTAGGCATAACTTAGGCTACAATTGATTTTAAAAAATGGAACACCTGATGCAGAACCATAAATGGTCTAACTTAACGAGCATTTTTTGAGCATGAGCATTTTTTGTTTTCATTTCATTCATTCATTCATAAAGAACTATAAGGAATATAAAAATGACACATA
Source organism: Agriphila tristella (assembly GCA_928269145.1). Taxonomy (NCBI): domain Eukaryota; kingdom Metazoa; phylum Arthropoda; class Insecta; order Lepidoptera; family Crambidae; genus Agriphila; species Agriphila tristella. The sequence goes on along the minus strand of OV743436.1, from coordinate 17,366,858 downwards.
TACAACCACCTCTGTGGTCTAGTGGTTTGCCCACCCGTGTAAGACGCAGAGGTCCCGGGTTCGATTCCCAGGCGGGGTACAATTTGTACTCGGTTTGGTTGGTGGTAGGGCTTATTTCAAGTCCGCCTGGCTAGCTACCACCATCTTACCTAAGTCTGACGCCATAACAACAATTTAAAAATTGTTGTGTTCAGGCAGTTAGAGGTAAGATAGCCAGTATTTCGGGTGTAGTGCGCTTCCACCTTCGGGCTTATCGTCATCTAACATTAGGTGAGATGAAGGCCAAGCACTATCCTGTATTGTATAAAAAAAAACACCTTAGCTATAGTTCTTCAGCCTGATGAGCATTTTTTGTTAAGGTATAAAAATCGAAGATCTGGAACACCTGATGCAGAACCATAATGGTCCAGCTAAACTTTACTAAATATAAAAAAACCAGCCAAGTGCGAGTCGGACTCGCGTACGAAGGGTTCCGTACCAAAAAACAGCAAAAATCACGTTTGTTGTATGGGAGCCCCCCTTAAATATTTATTTTTCTCTGTTTTTAGTATATGTTGTTATAGCAACAATAGAAATACATCATCTGTGAAAGTTTCAACTAGACATGGGTTGTACCAGGGTAAATTGCCTACCTGTTACACGAAAATAACAGTTCCAACATCCTGTTACAAAAATAACAGCCATATCGTAACAATTTGCTTCCATCCATTGTTCCGCCTGTTCTGTGGAACAAGCGCTTCTTTACTCTAACCTAAGGACTACTTACATAATGAAAAGAGACAAAGCTTGTTATTTTTATCTATTATGATCATAAACTGTTATTTTTTCTGTTAAGCAAGACTAAATTTTATTACAATTAAGTAAAATCTAATATAATAAAATTTGTTTTCCATTGCGGCAGTTACGGCACACATGCATCATCTAGTTTTTACTGGGTAAACCATCACATCACCTAATGAAGATGCTTGCAGCATTACTTTCATTCAGTATTTCACTTAAATTGCGATAGATGGCAGTAGTTATCATAAATTTACAAAAAAAAATTAAAAAATAAAGATACACAAAGATTGTTGTTAAAAACACAGGTGCAAGCGATTTTCGATCATATTGACGTTTGAAATTTGGTTGGTTTTTTCGCATATTCTCGTTGTCTAACTTTGCTAGTTAATTAAAAACGGTTATTTTGATGAATTTCTGATAATGTTTTTTAACTAATTATCACTCCTCAAATGTTTCCCTAACTTCCCTTTTTTTCACCCACATCATTTTTTTCTTCCAGCCATTGCCTGTGTCCCAGCAGTTGAGACATAAATGGTGATGATTATAGTGATGAAATACCAGGGGGGTAATTACGTAGCTTTGTTGCAATCAACTCAGACAGAAATCGCAGTTACATCGCTGCTTTAGTAAAAACCAATGTGACAACTATCTTAACTAAATCAGCAATGCAACCGCGCTTTCAATCGATTTCAATCGAGAATTGTTAGCAACAGCTTTACGTAATCAAGGTACAGGTGATTTAAGTCTACTGAAGGAAAATTCTAAATTGCGAAAAATTAACCCCAATCTGGGAAGCCTGATCTTTTCCTTAACTCCCTGGCAGCACTAGATGTCCTACCCACATTTCCTACTTTGCCTAAGAATGCACCCATTCCACGTAAATAATAAAGTGCTTAAACATCCTTTAGTTAGGCGATGGCTACACGCGTGGTAAAATATACTGTGATCCATCAGTATTTAATCAGGGGCGTATTTCATAAAAAATAGTAAATTTACTACAATAATTTACCATTGTTGTCATTGGGGTAGGATTATGTTATAAATTATAAAACATAATTATACCCCAATAAACTACTACTATGGTAAAATTACTGTACTTTTTCATTATTTTATGAAAAAGACCCCTGATTAAATACTAATGGATCACAGTATTTACCATGCGTGTAGCCGTCGCCTTAGAATCTCAATAAAATTAAAATATTTTTATTAGATTCGCCCCGTTTACCTACCTTTGAACATAACATTGGCAAAATAGTCAAACTCCATTGCGAAAAAAAAACAAAAAGGCCATAAACAAACACAGGAACAGATAACACGACTAATTTACAAAGTCTAATGTATTTTTGATATGGTCGGTTTATATAATAGATAAAAATAACAAGCTTTGTCTCTTTTCTTTCCATATGTTAGAGTAAGAAAGCGCTTGTTCCCACGTAACAGGTGGAACAATGGCAACAGGTTGTTACTTTGATAACAGCTCGGTACAGGGAACAGTGAAGACGGCGAGAACAGTCTGTTTCGCCTGTTCCTTTAAACAACAGTTATTTCATAGCGCTCGTAACAGGGCGAAACAGTTACATTCAATTATCTGTTATTTTTAATTGTTGCAATAAATACGCCTCACGTCTAATTTCAACTGCCTACCTGCAGTCGTTATTAATATCGAGCAACAACGGCAAAAAATCACGTTCGTTGTATGGGAGCCCCCCTCAAATATTATTTATATATTATTATTACCTTATTTTATTCTGTTTTTAGTATTTGTTGTTATAGCGGTAACAGAAATACATCATCTGTGAAAATTTCACTTGTCTAGCTATCACGGTTCATGAGATACAGCCTGGTGACAGACAGACAAACGGACAGCGGAGTCTTAGTAATAGGGTCCCGTTTTTACCCTTTGGGTACGGAACCCTAAAAATGTCATCTTTGCAAAAGTTGTTCAGCCTGATGAGCCTTGTTTGTTGAGGTACATCTGGAACACCTGATGCAGAACCATAATGGTCCAGCTAAACTAAACAAAATATAAAAATGACATCTTTGCAAAAGTTGTTCAGCCTGATGAGATTTTTGTTGAGGTATAAAAATCGAAGATCTGGAACACCCGATGCAGAACCATAATGATCTAGCTAAACTAAACAAAATATAAAAATGATACCATGGCAAAAGTTGTTCAGCCTGATGAGCATTTTTTGTTGATGTATAAAAATTGAAGATCTGGAACACCTGATGCAGAACCATAACACTGCTACAAGTATTTTCTTATGTAACTACATTAGTTCATTTATATGCATACGCCGAAGTCATAAAGGCATCAGCTAGTATGTAAATATAATATAGACTAATAAAACTGAAATATGGAAAAAAATATGTGTTTAAAAAATAACAATATTGTAAAAATTACGACTGTTTAATGCGAAAAATAAATGCAATTTTACTCAGCTTCTGTTTCATTATTACTTAAATAGCAGTATAAAATCACATGTTTCATTAAATTTTCAAAATTAAAATTCTGTCTGTTTGGACGAAATAATGATTTGTGATGATTTGATTGCAATTGGGTAGAAACAACTTCGAGGGAGAGGCCAACAGAAGGATACAGCTGGGCTGGGCAGCATATGGGAAACTTCGTCGAGTCTTTGAGTCGCCTATTCCACAGAATCTAAAGACGAAAGTCTTCAACCAATGCGTCCTGCCTGTCATGACATACGGAGCCAAAACGTGGACACTCACTGTAGGGCTGGTTCACAAATTTAAAGTCGCGCAGCGAGCTATGGAAAGGGCTATGCTCGGAGTTTCTCTGAGAGATAGGGTCCGGAACGAGGTGATCCGACAGAGAACTAAAGTCATTGACATAGCTCACAGGATTAGCAAGCTGAAGTGGCAGTGGGCCGGCCATATTAGCCGTAGAACCGATGGCCGCTGGGGCAGACGAGTTCTTGAGTGGAGACCCCGAATGGGCAAACGTAGTGTACGACGCCCTCAGACAAGGTGGAGCGACGATCTTCGCAAGGTGGCTGGCATAAACTGGATGAGTATAGCCGCGGATCGTGCTCAGTGGCGTGCACTCGGAGAGGCCTATGTTCAGCAGTGGACGATGATAGGCTGATGATGATGATGATGACTGGCCGAATGGTCTTTCAACATCACAGGATGGACTGGAGCATATTTAAATCTATGTTGACTTCTATATGTCCCGCACAGCATGCTGTAATTTTTTTAAGGTATGAAATCCTTTTTTTTTTTCAAGACGTAGCTTAATCTAACGTGAAATGATAAAAATATGGATTAATTGATATTTTTTGTGAAATATTAAAAAATATGGAAAATAAAAATTGAATTTTCTCGATCTAATAATATCATAATTAATGTAGGAAATATAAGTAAGGAGGAAACCCATTTTAATTATAAATATGTATTTACATATTAATCCGGGCCCTAGACATAAGTAAGGAAAGAAGACTTAACTGCTTTCGGAAAAGTCGTAGAACAAAATATGTTGTTCTTTATGATGTTAGTAATGTGCTCCTGCGAGGTTGTGGGGGTTTAACAAATAACCCTGTATAAATTTATAGTTTTTTTTTTATTATAGGTATATTTGCATACTCTTTTTCAACCACTATAATACTTTCCTGGCAGTCAAATGCTAATGTACAGAGGTACATTCACTGACAAGCCAAACTCAACAGGAAAGTTAGAAATTATTTATCACTCACTTGGGAGTCAATATATCAGCTAATGGAATTTCTGTAATAATTCCGCTGTAGTCAATAAGTCAGGTGTAAAACATATTTTCAATGGTATACAAAACTATTTAGTTTATAATACTTATTCTGAATTTTAGCAACTGAATTATTCATGAAGAGAATGTAAAGCTGATCCATTATGCAAACAGACCGATTCCAAATATATCTAGAAATTGTATTATGTTTTCTGTTATATTTTAGTATTTTAGTACCTTTTCTGTACACCTGACGACCGACGTGTGTGCAAAATTAATGTTGATCGAGTGTGAGAAATAAACAAACACACTTTCACATTTATAATATCAGTAAGAATTTAAAAGTAATGTTTGTTGAATCCCATGCAGTATAAATAAATGATGCCATGTCAATCGATTTCAATCGAATAGAAACTCAAAATTATATATTAAAACTGGTAAACATTGTAGCAGCATTATTATTTCTCAAATAACGTACCGATCGTATTTTCTAATACAATTTTACGAAGAGTTTCTCAGGGATATATGCATACAATACTTTCCAGTTTTGTTTCCAACTTTCCTAGGATACGCTATTTATTTAATCCTATTTGCAGTTGCTGCAAAATAAAAGTTTTTTCAATCGCTTGCGATACAAGTAGAGGAATATATTTATGATGTTTTTATTTTATACTATTTATGAAAGACAAGTTCAAAAGATATGCAATAAATCGACGCCTTTTTTAAATAAATATGACGGTACATCCGTCGTATTTTTATACGACAGATTTAGTTTTGGCGGAATTTAAATTGAAAAATCTCTTTAATGTCGATTTCTGTGTCGCTGAGGTCGTAGTTTGCTCAATCTCAGTCCCAAAACGTAGATTTGGGCTTAAAGCTGTTTAGCTTTCTCTCTCAGTCAAAGGAAGGGCCCCGAAATTCTAAATAGCAAGGGGTCCATTTGTCATTGTCTGACGTAAAATATTGTTATGGCAAAAGTATAGTTGAAAGGGGTGTGTTTATGTTTTAGAAGTAAAAACATACGGACTTAAATGTGAGATAGGTACAGGTGGTGGTTTAAAGATATTTGATGTTGGATATTGGTAAGAAGTTTCTTGAATAAAGTAATTTAATAATTTGATTTAATTAACTTAGATCTTTTTTTTAAAGTAAGGGAAAAGTTTGTTTGTATAAACAGTTTTACCTCGTTTCTGCAATAATTAAGCCTTTACATTTCATCATTAATCATATTAGACTACATACTGCGATAACATAACCATAATTTCAAAAAGCTCTTAAAATAATTGCTTTTATTAAGAAACGCTCCACTTTTTAATCGTTTTGGCTCTTTATAATAAAAGTAGGTTATTCCCAGAATAGGATTTCATTCGCTATTAAAATTAAAGGATTAGCTTGATCGGTTGAGCCCACGTTTCAATATGATTTAATGAAAGGAATTATCGGACTCTGAACGAAACTCTATTAAAAAGTGTCATTTTTTAGATTGAATACTTTCATCATTAAAATAACTTCAGATTAAACCTTATCTAGGAAAACCGGACCTTTCTAGGAAATTGTAATTTTCTGTAGTCCTGTAAAATAATTGTCATTTTTTATGTGAGTAAGAAGTTTTATAAATAGAGTAATATTATTTTGAAAACTGGGCTTATACTTACGTAAGTATAACATAATTAATTTCGTAAGCGAAAAATAATGAGAAATTATACATAAAATATGCAATTATGCAGCGTCAATATACCTAACTTATACATCAAAAATGTATTTTTTAAATACCTTAACATTATGTAAATACTACTGTATATCTAATCTATACATATAAAACTCTAAATTGATTGATTGTTGGGATAGGCGTGGAGCCCTAACGGCTGAAGGTAGAGACACTATTTTTGGAGGGTAGATACCTTTCATGATGTAGATGAGCACTAAGAAAGGGTTTTGGAAAATTCCCGTTATACAGGGTGCTACAGCGTGTTCCAGTTTGTATGGAGATTTGTATAGGGCTGAAGGTAGAGACACCATTTTTGGAGGGTAGATACCTTTCATGGTGTAGATGAGCACTAAGAAAGGGTTTTGGAAAATTCCCGTTTTACAGGGTGCTACAGCGTGTTCCAGTTTGTATGGAGATTTGTATAGGGCTGAAGGTAGAGACACCATTTTTGGAGGGTAGACACCTTTCATGGTGTAGATGAGCACTAAGAAAGGGTTTTGGAAAATTCCCGTTATACAGGATGTTACAGGGTGTTCCCGTTTGTATGGGAATTTGTATAGGGTTGAAGATGGAGACACCAAGTTTTGAGGGAGATACCTTTCATGGTGTAGGTGAGCACTAAGAAAGCATTTTGGAAACTTCCCGTTATACAGGGTGCTACAGAATGTTCCAGTTTGTATTGGGATTTATATAGGGCTGGAGATAGAGACACCATTTTTGGAGGGTAGATAGATACCTTTCATGGTGTAGGTGAGCACTAAGAAAGGGTTTTGGAAAATCCCTATATACAGGGTGCTACAGAGTGTTCCAGTTTGTGCATATTTTTTTTATGGGAAAATTTAAATGTGTGAAATTAGGTCTACTGATAAAAAAACCTAGGTCTATTGGTAATCCGTGACTTTCAAAATAAATGCACATCTATCTTAATCACGCGAACGAAGTTGCGGGCAAAAGCTAGTCTATACATATAAAACTCTAAATTGATTGATTGACTGATTCATTCATTGTTGGGATAAGCGTGGAGCCCTAACGGCTGAAGGAAGAGACACCATTTTTAAAGGGTAGATACCTTTCATGATGTAGAAGATGAGCACTAAGAAAGGATTTTAGAAAATTCCCGTTATACAGGGTGCTACAGGTTGTTTAAGTTTGTATGAGTATTTGTATAGGGTTGAAGTAGAAACACCATTTTTGGAGGGTAGATACCTTTCATGGTGTAGGTGAGCACTAAGAAAGGATATTAGAAAATTTTCGTTATACAGGCTGCTACAGGTTTTTAAGTTTGTATGAGAATTTGTATAGGGTTGAATTGAAGTAGAGACACCATTTTGGAGGGTAGATAAGATACCTTTCATGGTGTAGGTGAGCACTAAGAAAGGATTTTAGAAAATTCCCGTTATACCGGGTGCTACAGGTTGTTTAAGTTTGTATGAGAATTTGTATAGTGTTGAAGTAGAGACACCATTTTTGGAGGGTAGATACCTTTCATAGTGTAGGTGAGCACTAAGAAAGGATTTTAGAAAATTCCCGTAATACAGGGTGCTACAGGTTGTTTAAGTTTGTATGAGAATTTGTATAGGGTTGAAGTAGAGACACCATTTTTGGAGGGTAGATACCTTTCATGGTGTAGGTAAGCGAGCACTAAGAAAGGATTTTAGAAAATTCCCGTTATACAGGGTGCTACAGATTATTTAAGTTTTATATGAGAATTTGTATAGGGATGAAGTAGAGACACCATTTTTGGAGGGTAGATACCTTTCATGGTGAAGGTGAGCACTAAGAAAGCATTTAGGAAAATTCCCGTTATACAGGGTGCTACAGGGTGTTCCAGTTTGTATGGGGATTTGTACGGGGCTGAACCATTTTTGCTGGTAGAGATACCATTTTTGGAGGGTAGATTCCTTTCATTGTGTAGGTAAGCACTAAGACAGGGTTTTGGAAAATTCCCGTTATACAGGGTGCTACAGAGTGTTCCAGTTTGTACATGTTTTTTTTATAGGAAAATTTAAATGTGTGAAATGAGGTTTACTGATAAATACCTAGGTATATTGGTAATCCGTGACTTTCAAAATAAATGCACAATACTATCTTAATCACGCGAACGAAGTCGCGGGCAAAAGCTAGTGTGTCTATATAAACCTAAATATTTCTTTAAAATCCAAGAAAAGGCGTGAAATTCCTTGTAGGTATATAAATAGATAAAACTTGGTTAATGTCCCACTGTTCTTGGTATGGAACATTACCTCAATAAAGATTAGAATTTCAAATCATACCTTGTTTACCTCACAAGGCCTTGGCTTTTTCTTAATTACCATATTCATATTGAATTAGAATTTTAAGTGCCTTGCAAAAAATCTCTTTACATGGGCCTTGCGGAAAAGATTTTTTACAATATTAAAGTACCTATAAAAAATACTAGGAAATCTACAATTGGTCTTAGAAGTAACAATCATTTCTCACTATTTATTATGTTCATAATGCATTAGGGTTGTCTTACCGAACAAGCGCAATACTTAGCAGCTAGTGTGACATGGTTCTTATTTGAAGCAAGTCATACTATGTATATTTTTTTTTCTAAGTAGACTGTTTAAGAGTCTACAGTTAGCTCTAACTTTTTGTTTGATTTTAAAATGGAACAGATTTTCTATGAATATTTCAGCTGTCAAGTACTTTACCGGAACATATAAACGAATCTTGCGTAAGTGGTATTTTGCGAATATGGCGTATTGCGTAAAGGTTAGTGTATTGGTGTTTTGCGTATATTGTGCGGCTAAAAGCTCTGTAAATGGTGTGAAAGAATATCTAGATGTTGTTGAGTCATACGACAGCTTATTACTAGAAACAAAACAATAACAGTGTTGTTTTTTTTAATTAGTTTTGATTTAATAATTTATATCAGCATATGACGATCACATTTGATTGTAGTTATGAATAGGTTTACAAAAAATATTTTCAAGATTTCCAATCTATATGGGTGGGTTTCATGATCGCCAACAGTTGAATGAAAATTTAATGTCAATCGATTTCGTTTTAATAAATGCCTTGAAACATAAATGTCTCATTTTCGACTGTCCATATGTCGACAGAAGGGTAAAAATTGTTATTTAAATTTTCAACTCTGGTAATAATGGCGAACACATTAATAGCTAAACAGTACAATGGTGTTAAGTAATGGGCTGAATCTTGAAATATTTTACGTTAATTGTACTGAGTGGAGGCCCGTTTCATTACAGCTGAAAGGGACTAACAAATGATCCCGTATTTATTGCTATAATTGAAAATTAAAGAGGGATTCATACCTTTAATGAACTCTTATCATGTTTAAACATACGTTACAGGAACAGAAATATTTGTACTCACCATCAAATCGACAGTTCAATGAATCTATAAGGTTATTCCGTAATATGTCTCTTTTTATGGAATTCGTAATGAATGACAGTATGGATTGGACCGAGTTTTCCTAATACATTATAAAAGCAACTTTAACTAAAAGTGGTTCATCACTTTACGATTGTTAATAATAATTTTGATTGTTAATAAACTTGTGAAAACTGAGATTTTAATAATCTAGCAAGTATTAATATCCTACTCAAGAGTAAGTCCAATGAAAAGAAACGATCTAATCTTCATAAAATGAGTTTCCATTTAGGAGTTCTTATCACAATTGATAAATCTTTTAATAATTGACGACCAGCTTTATTATTTAAACGACACAGTGTTTTTGTTACGTTACGTAAGTAATAATGAGATATCTTATCATCATCATCATCTTCATCATATCAGCTACACGACACCCACTGCTGGGTATAGACCTCCCCTAAGGATCTCCACGACGATCGGTCCTGCGCTGCCTGCATCCACTGGCTTTCCGCGACCTTCACCAGATCGTCGGTCCACCTTGTCGGGGGCCTACCCACGGAGTGTCGTCCGGTGCGCGGTCGCCATTCCAGAACCTTTCTGCCCCAACGGCCATCGGTTCTTCTCGCTATGTGTCCCGCCCTTTGCCACTTCAGCTGAGCAATCCTTCGAGCGATGTCGGTTACTTTAGTTCTCCTGCGGATCTTCTCGTTTCTGATTTGATCACGTAGGGAAACGCCGAGCATGGCTCTCTCCATTGCACGCTGAGTGACCTTGAGCCTCCTTATATGAGATATCTAATAATTTCCATTAAAGTTTTAACTTTCGAATTTTTAAAGCTCTCTGAGACATCGCATCCTAATGCGATGCTAATCACAATGGTAAAAGTATTTTCACAACATTGTTCCTAAGCAATGTTGTGAAAATACTTTTCCAATTGTGATTAGAATTCTCCTTTTTTTAGAGCCTAACCAAAAAAAACGTTTTATTAGGGTGCTGCGTCCTTTAAGGTCAAATACCGGCTGCAATTGTTCAAATGTTCTGTCGCAAAAACAAAGATTTTTTTTTCTTTTTACCCGACTACGGCAAAGCAAAAAGGGGGGTTATGATTGTAAAACCAAACTCAGGGAAAGGCCGATGATGTAGAATAAAACCACGTAGTACTCGTTTTATACTTTTGTAATCCTTGTAATTTTAATAACTTTGCACAGTAGACACACTTATCGCATAAGTTCACCACTCGAGTGTCCTCCAAATACTGCACGACAAACAAAGTTTTGCAAAACGAAAAAGTGAAAGTTAAAACTTATTAGGAAGTGTGTGTGTAAGGCGTGAAATACACAGAAGCGACGCGGCACGGATACGGCGGCGATACGGTGCAGATGTGAGACTTTCGGATGCTTTCGGCCAATCAAATACACATATCGCCGCCGTCGCCGCCGTATCTGCGTCTTATCGCCGCCGCATCGCTTCTATGTATTTCACGCCTAAGGCGGGCTCTAGACGACAAAATCATATTGCGCAATATTTAACCGTTTGTAGACTCGTGTGACATTTTTTTAACTCACTTTAGGGTTCGGAACGACCAAGAACTTTAAAGTTCATGGTAGCTTCTAAAAAACGGTTTTTATTTGATTTAGATTATAGGAAAGTTTTAATTATTCGCACTCCAAATGAAGGGCACAGGGGAAAACATCAATGTCACAAAGACAATGAACTAAGAAATAGCAAAATTAATCTTTTCATCCTTGAAAAAATGTACTGCATTTGCTCTGTATCAATATTTTATTATGAATTTTACTCCGTGACTATACATGTTACTGCAAAGTGTGTTTTGGCGTTACGTTATATCAAATTCAAACTTCACAATGGCATTGCCAGTTCAAAAAACATGAAAATGTGACATAGCATGTTTTTTCCCTGTACCCTTCCAATGGAAAATGAAGACATTGTACTATTAATAACATTTAAAGTTCTTGGTCGTTCCGAACCTTGAGTAGTGAGTTAAAAAAATGACACACGAGTCTATACAAAGGGTTAAGTATTGCGAAATATTATTGTTTCGTCTAGGGCCGCCTAAATTACATTTATGGCCAACTAGCTTCTGTCCGTGACTTTGTCCACGTGGACACTTGAAAAATCCCAAGAGGACTTAACCAAGATGAAAAGTATCGTATGTGTTTTTCCAATGCGTTATCAATCAATCACTCACGTATCAAACATCGAAACATTCACATTATTAATGAATATTCGTCGGATATAGAAACTCTGATACGAATTGGATTATTTCTATGTTCCGTTTTGCCAATGAGGAGTTCCTTACTATGCGCCTACTAAATATGATGAGACATTTGCTGTGTAAATAAACCTTTTCAACTGAAATACGTAATCCATCATATTAAAAGGTGTCAGCGTTTGTAACTGGTTGCAAAATTGTCGTAGCGTGTTTGAATTTCAGAGACATTCATATTTTGAAATCAAACCTTATTTGTATGTGCTAAAGGTTCAAAAGTAATACCTTTCAAAGCTTTGTCTTTCCTTCGCACCACCACCATAGTCTAGCTTCAGTCACTTGAGAAATTATTTACTCGCATATATATTTTCTTTTGAACTTTTAGCACATACAAATAAGCTAGCTAAAGGAATTATTTTACGTGTTTGAGATGTAGAATAAAGCCAAGTAAAACACAATGAAAAGCCGAAATTACTTTCACTGGATATGGAATGGCTTTGAAACAATATTAGAAATTTATAGGGTTGTGCAAAATTAAACTAAATAAATAAATAAAACTGTGCACAGATGTAAATAATCTTCTCCATTATTTATTACAGAGAAAATTTATTTATCTAATTGCAGTGCAATTAGGCCTTCTGACCGTCGGGCACTTTGCTAATAGGACTTAACGGCATAAATTTTATAGCACAAATGAGATTTCCAGTATACATATTATTCAAACTAACTTTAAGTGAGATTATGTAAACTTACTCATAAACTATTCAATTTGGTCAACGGGATGATTCGTAGTTTAGAAATAGATTTGAAATAGGTATTTTATTAGTTTTCGCCCGCGACTTTGTCCGTGTGGACATTCGGGAATTCCCTAGGAGACCTTTGACCGAAATAAAAATTATCCTATGTTTCAATCTGGGTTATAATTTTTCTGTATAAAATGCGAACCCCATTTCACCCCTTTAAGGGTTGAATCATGGCTACCATGTTAGATTTCAAAATGAATGCCATTTTGCAATAAACATCCTCTAAAACCTCAATCAAAACATCCATATTTTTAGCCCATTTACCCCTAAGGGAGATCAAGAACTTTGGTAAAACCCCTTTTAACTGATTTTGGTAGTCAAAAATGTTAATGGTAGTTTAAGTCTTAAAGAGTTCATTATGAGGTTAGAACTGCGACCGAGCCGAGCGAACGGAGCAAGCGTGCCGCGGGAGCGGCCGGGGAAGAGCCAGAAACGAAGTTTTTGTAAAATTTACTATCAATTATAGTGGTCTCTTTTGATTATATACCGCACCATTTATGTAATATAGATATAATAGAAAAAAAAAAGAAAATTTGTAGGTAAAAATGATTTGTGCCTTTATGTTACGGATACCAAGAAATCTCACTAACAGGTTGTTTGAAGCTCTACACTGGTATCAGATTACATTGTTTGCACACACAATAAAATGATACTATGACATTCTATTGAATACGGGTACGATCCCCGCAATGATGTGGGTACGTGTAACAGTTCTGTGTCCTGAACATCAGTTTATGATAAGGAGCTTACGTTAAAGTTATTATAGGATGCGTCATTATAATGTTGGTGAAGTGTGTGTGTTGACCTTATGGGCTCTAGGTCACAGATTATACATATAGTTAATATGTTACAACCAGCAGCTTACTCTTTAATTTGATACGAACTCGATGTTAGATCGAGATTCGAACTCGTCAAAAGTAACGTTTTAACATCGAGATGTTTAAACGTTTTAAAATCGAGATGTTTTCTTCCAAACTCAATCGAATCGAAGATATTCAAAATAAATCGCCGTACTAATATTCGAATCGAAAATATTAGTACGTCTATTTTCGATTTCAAGACACTATTCGACTACAATTCGATCGTAGCTAAAATCGATTCCCATAGTACCAACTCTGGTTCTCGATATCGATTCGACTTTGAATACCGCTTACAAAACCTACTACCGCAAGGGCAAGGGGTTCGAATTACGAATAAGAATCAAATCGGAAAATTGACATTTATTTAACCGCAGTGCCTAAAAGAACGTCTGCATAAATGTAACATGTCAGCCGTTTTGTTAAAAATAATCTCTGGTGAACGTTTAACGTTTTTATTTCTTTTGGGCGTAGGTAACGAAAGAAATTTTAAGTGAGTGCTTGAAATTAATAGTAAGACTTTTAAACTTTTAGATTTTTGCATTCACAATGCTATTTTTATATTAAGATGAATAAATAATGAAAAATATTAGAAAAAATCGGCTCACCCGTAGCAACTTAGACGGGATTCGAACCCGCACCCTTAGGATTCCGGCCCAATGCACTACCAATTATGCTACCAAGCCGCTGAGGGATGTGGCGAAATTTTCTAATACTTTCTACGCTTCCGCTGAAGATCAGCGCCATCTCACCAATGTGAAGAGAACTACTTCGACATTCGGTTGTAGCACCTTTGCAGATGCCAGACAATCAATTAAGGTGAAACAGTACAATTTTAAACTTTTAGATTTTTGCATTCACAATGCTATTTTTATATTAAGATGAATAAATAATGAAAAATATTAGAAAAAATCGGCTCACCCGTAGCAACTTAGACGGGATTCGAACCCGCACCCTTAGGATTCCGGCCCAATGCACTACCAATTATGCTACCAAGCCGCTGAGGGATGTGGCTTTTGTGCGCTCCGGAAAAGATCATTTCCGATTGTCAATTTTTACGTAATTGACGCTCATTGATGTGAAAATTGATCGTTTACACGTGCAATTAAAGCGTGTCAATTCCTAAAACAACGTGGATTGACGAAAAAAAAATTACAATCGCAATTGATCGTTACCGGTGCGGCGGCCCTTATACAAACCTTTAATTTTATATCTTTACTAGCGGCCGCCCGCGGTTTCACCCGCGTGGTTCCCGCTTCCGTGGGAATATCGGGATAAAAAGAATTCTATGTTTTAATCTAGGCAATATACTGTGTGCCAAATTTCAACCAAATCCGTTCAGTAGTTATTGCGTGATTGGGAAACAAACATCCAAACATCAAAACCCACAAACTTTTACATTTATAATATTAGTAGGATTTACCGATTTAAACTTAACAAAATCATAAAATTCCTACAAATCTCTGATAGCGACATTCTCTTCTACCATTACGTATTTTAAGTCTCCATATTTAGCTTTCACGCTGATAATATCAAAAACCGTTTATAAGAAATGAAATCTCGAAAAGCGTCAGTCAACGGCTTTGTAGGAGATAAAGTATCATGGTTATTATTACTGAACATTTTTCATTACCACGCTTAGCTTTAATTTTTTTTTGCCTAACAAAATTTAGCAGAGTATTATGTAAGAAAATCAATCAAACCTGTACTTAAAACATAAAATCTTGATATTTATAAAAAAATAAGTATCGAATAAAGCGTAATAAGAAATATTTTTGGTAGTTAAGTAGTTTTAGTACTACACTCGACGTCAGAAAAACCGCACCTCTTCGACACTAAGTTTAGACTTGGCCATCTGCTATTGCTAGCTAACGTTTTATTGTGTAAATGTTGATACCTATCTATTGAAAGTACATTTAATGAGCTTTCTTTTGATAATTGTTTGATTTAGTTAACATAACAGTAACCATAATTAAACGATTAAAGCGTTATTGCTAGCGCCACCAGAAAAGGGAAATAAAAGGGGTCAATTCAGGAAATGCGGGTAAATTCGCTATCTAGATGATGGAGAAAACACACTTCAACAGTTCAATTAAAAAAAGGAATACTCAAGATGGATTCTATTGTCCATGAAGTTACTCAAATATTGCAAAAAAATAGGCAATGTAATGTGCTCGGAAACTCAATCTCAGTAATTGATTCCGTTCGACGAGTATTCCAACGGTTTCTAAAGACTGTTGGCTATGTCCGAAGGGGAAGAAGTATATAATAACACTTATCATTAAATTATATGGGATTAAATTAACTTTGAAGAAAAGGTGCGGTTTTTCTGACGCCGAGTGTAGTAGTATTAGTTTAAAATAAAATAAGATTTTAGGTAGTTGAGCATTACATTATAGTTAAATGAATCTGCATTGGATTAATGCATCACAATTTGATTCATTTGGATAGTATTGACCAAACCAACATTCGTGACAGTGATGTATGTATTTTCGTTAAAAAGAAAAATAAAAACGCCATCAATTACTAATGGCTATTCGTCCGTCCATTTAAAAGGTTTTACGAGTTTTCGTATTGTTAAATCCGTATGGTTTCCATTTAAATAGGTAGGTACGAGTATTACCTAATACAACCCTTCGATAGTATTTCGTACAGGCGAGCAACGTTTGTATTTTATGTCCTGAATAGGGTTGCCAACCCTACTATATAATATAGTATCCTACTATATTGAGGGCTCGACTACTATATTTTTAGAAAAAATATATAGTAGGCAAAACTACTATATTTTTTCAAGTGAAAAACAAGAACACACACTGCAAGATCTAATGATACGGTTAGTTCCTTTTGCAAATAAATTAATAAATTTAAAAGACGGAGGTCGGCTTTCCTCTCCAAGTTTTATTTCGCCATTTCTTTCTTGGAGGGGCCTCCCAATTTTGTGAAATGGTGGTAGTTTCAGTAGATTCTCTCTCTTTAGCATTAATTAAATCACAAAATCAACTTAAACCAATTAAAAAGATAAAATTTTGTAAAATATTAATTTCTGAACGTCTCAAAAAATTCATCGCTTGAGGGTAGGCTCACGAGTAACATCAGTCCCCCGTGACCACGGCAGCTGCAAAGGTGCCGAAACGTCGGGAAAAATCAAAAATCAAACCAAATACAAACTAATTACCAAAGTACTCTCAATAAAACCGCGCTAGTATCCGTTAAAAAGTCTTTTATTTCATGTCTAGTGAGCGCGTAAGCTTGAGAAGTGAATATGTCAACCAGTACGGACTGGATGTTGCAAACAAATTCCGTCGGTTGGAAGATCTTATGACGAAGCGCGCAAGAAGAATAACATCATTAAACTTCTTGAAGAGATGTCGTGATCAAGATCTCATCCCGCACTGTGTCAGGATTTCTCCAAAACATGACATACGAGGGAGCGCCAAGATCCTACAACAGGCAAGCAAAAAGTTACTCGTGAGCCTTATCCGTGAACATCGTTCCGATTTGGTAGCATTAAATCAACAAATAGATCGCTTGTCCAATGACTTGAAGATACAACTTGCCACGGAGGACTTTAACCATTACATTCTGGTCCTAAACAAACGCGAAACAGCCGTATACAACGAATGTAAGCATAGACAAATTTCTAAATATGAGAAGTTGCACAAACGTCATCATGCATTTCCGTACGATACGAACCATAGAGTAGAAGATGACACCCGTCAATGTCAAACCCGTGCAGTTGTCAATTTATCAAAACAAATATTGGATGAACCTACTTTAAAAGTATTAAATAAGGGTCTGAATTTCGCGGTAACACCTCGCAGAATACCGTATGAGGATATTATCTGCAGCATAGAGGATTGTCTAGTTAAAAATCAGATCAAAAAAGAGGACAGTGAAGCTATACGTCAAGATATTTCATCTGTTTTACGACGTAGTAAACTGCCCAAACAAAATCTTCCATATGATGAAAACGTCGCGTTGAAGAACTTACGCACTAGACCTGAGTTAACTATCCTTCGAGCTGATAAAGGTAACGCAACGGTAGTTATGGATACGTCGGATTATAACGCAAAAATACAAGAACTTTTGAGTGATGAGAAAACCTACAAACATGTTAAATGTGATCAAACCACCAAGATCCTTAATAATACGAAAGAACTCATCAAAAAACATTCAGAACAGTTAGATCTTGACGTCGATTATCTTATTCCATCCTGCCCTATATGAAGGGTTGTGGCAATGAGACCAGGAGACTTTTGTACAGGCGTTTATTAAGCATTCTCACACTTTATAACATAATTTCACACTTCAACAGATAGTTTTCCTAATATAACTCTATGACAACCTTTCGATACCACGGCTTTACAATGAATACGTCAAACTACAGATGTGCAGGCAGATTGACATAATCAAACTCACTTGAATTCCGAATGTACCATAGAGCAGAGCATATAGGTTAGAAACCTCCCTCAACACACCCCCTCAATCTGCTGCACATGCTAACCATACTGACTAAAACAGTTTTCTACCTACCAGTACAACATCAGGATAAATTTCGAATCACCAAGAACAACCAAGTTACATTAACCTTTAACCCAACCCAGGAACCTAACTTTAACCTAACTCAGACGACACATACAATAATCCAAACCAAAGACCTAACTAACTAAACATCAGACTAAACCACAAGAAATATCAAAATACACTTGGATATCAAAAAAAAATCATTTTAAATGATGATTCATTTACTTTCTAATCCCACACCCCCTTAAATGAATCATTATTTAACGCACCCCCTTAACGAACACAAGCACCACCTTAATTCTATATTCTATCTTCTAATAAACTTCTTCATCTCTATCTCTATCTTCTTCTCATAAAATAATTCTTCTCAAAACTATCTCGCTCCTACTCAACTTCTTCAATATTATAAAATTACTCCTTCTCTACCTCTTCTATATAAAATCTCCTTCTCGACATCTTCTATTAAACCTCTCCTTCCCGACGTCTTCTGTATAAAACCTCTCCTTCTCAACATCTTCATTAAATTCTCCTACTCGACATCTTCTTTATAAACCTTTACTCCCACTCAACATCATCTTCATTATAAAACTTCTTCTACTTTTCTCCCACTCGACTCATCATCATTATAAAACTTCTTCTACATTTCTCCCACTCGACTCATCATCATTATAAAACTTCTACATTTTTCTCCCACTCGACACATCATCATTAAAAAACTTCATTTCTCCCACTCGATTCATCATCCTAAAAAACTTCTTCCTTCTTCATCATCATTACATTATAAAACCTTCTTCTTCTCAACTTCATCATCATGTAACTCCTGCTCGACTATTCTTTGCCTCCTGCTCGACCTCCTCCATCATAAAATACTCGCCAAAAGACTTCTTCAAAATAAACTTATTCCAAAACACAGTTCTTCACAAAATAATAAAATTTTCCATAACTTTCTACACCTTCATTTGTTTCACCGTCACTTGTTCTATCTTCATTTATTCGATTGTCATTTGTTACTATCTCTTGTTTCTCTAAAACTTCTATTTCCTTCTATTTCTCCATCTTCTCGACACCCTTCATTCCTATCTGTTGAATTTTAACTTGTTTCCTCTTCTTTTGTTTGTTCATCTTCAGTCCATTTATTCTCACCATATTTTCTTCATCATACTACTTTCCACGGCCAAAAGTGTAATTTCAAATTCAATTTTAAAATTCAGATAAAATTCACCTTCATAAGATTTTCACCAGCTTAATCATTTCATAATTTAAATTATCCCTCATTTTATTTTATTTGTAATCATTATTTATCTGTTGACACTTTCATTTCATTGCCCTTAGCAACACTATTTTGTCAACAAACTCCGTTGCTAAGGCCTCTATGCAACTCTGTCAGTTATATGTTATTTCAAAATAATCATCTCAAATGCAAAACTCACTATTTCTCTTATTATTTTCACTCCCGGTCTCTATGGGGCCACAACCTCTAGCGTGTGGCCCATAACCTGAAGGGTTGTGGCAATGAGACCAGGAGACTTTTGTACAGGCGTTTATTAAGCATTCTCACACTTTATAACATAATTTCACACTTCAACAGATAGTTTTCCTAATATAACTCTATGACAACCTTTCGATACCACGGCTTTACAATGAATACGTCAAACTACAGATGTGCAGGCAGATTGACATAATCAAACTCACTTGAATTCCGAATGTACCATAGAGCAGAGCATATAGGTTAGAAACCTCCCTCAACACTATACCGCCGAAACTGTATGGGTTGCCGAAAATACACAAAGACAATGCTCCGCTACGTCCCATTGTAAGCCAAATTGACTCACCAACCTACAAATTGGCTAAACACGTAGCGAAAACACTCACACCACTGAGAGGTAATACATCAGCGTTTGTAAAAGATTCCTACCAGTTTGTCAGTGAGATACAACATCTACATCTCGCTGATGATGAAACTATGGTTAGTTTTGATGTTCAGTCCTTATTCACATGCTTACCAGTACAGGACTGCATTGATATCATCAGGAAAAAGCTAGTTGATAACAACATGCCAATTGAATATGCAGAACTACTAGAATTATGCCTAACATCTGGCTATCTGTTATGGAACGAGGAGTTCTACGTGCAAGTGGATGGAGTAGTAATGGGCTCTCCTGTATCCCCCATTGTTGCTGACATTTTCATGGAGAATTTTGAGGAGAAAGCACTAGCCACAGCACCAGTGACTCCCCGGTTCTACAAACGGTACGTAGATGACACTTTCACAATACTACCTAGAGACAGTGTCCCTGCTTTTCTTAACCATCTTAACTCCATTAACCCCAACATACAATTTACTATGGAGTTAGAGGCAGATAATAAACTAGCTTTCCTAGACATTCTCATTATCAGGAATCCGAACCAAACCCTGAGCCATACAGTGTATCGTAAAGCAACCCATACAGACAGATACCTCAATGGTGACTCTCACCATCATCCTATACAGTTAGCTACCGTAGGAAAATCTTTGTTTCAGAGAGCCCGCGGCATCTGTGACAAACAACACCTGACGGCTGAGCTTCAGCACGTCAAACAAGTACTGCGTAAAAACAAGTTGCAAGTACCACGCCTTTGTCACAGAAAACGCTACAAACCAGCCACAGTAGAACGTCAACCTGCCATCCTACCTTATTTGAAGGGTGTCACTGACAAGATTGGAAACATTCTGAAGCGAGCGTCAATCAAAACTTACTTCAAGCCGCCGAAGAAGATCAACCAATTCTTACGACCTGTCAAGTGTAATATCCCCCTTCAAGCCGCAGGCGTCTACAAACTAGATTGTGACTGTGGGCTCTCCTACATCGGGCAAACAAAGAGAAGTATAGGGACCCGCGTTAAAGAGCATGTAGCTGACATGAAACATAGGCGCGATAACAAGTCTGCAGTGTGTGATCACGCCTTTGAGGGGCCCAACCATTACATTAGATTTGACAAACCCCAAATCCTTGCTAAAGAACGTAGATTTATTCCTAGAATGCTCCGCGAGGCTATCGAAATAAATAAATATCCTAATTTCAATAGAGATGATGGTTGGAAAATTCCACCAGCTTGGGACCCCATCATTCACAAGCTAAAGCCCCATACACACACTGCAAGATCTAATGATACGGTTAGTTCCTTTTGCAAATAAATTAATAAATTTAAAAGACGGAGGTCGGCTTTCCTCTCCAAGTTTTATTTCGCCATTTCTTTCTTGGAGGGGCCTCCCAATTTTGTGAAATGGTGGTAGTTTCAGTAGATTCTCTCTCTTTAGCATTAATTAAATCATAAAATCAACTTAAACCAATTAAAAAGATAAAATTTTGTAAAATATTAATTTCTGAACGTCTCAAAAAAATTCATCGCTTGAGGGTAGGCTCACGAGTAACTTCAGTCCCCCGTGACCACGGCAGCTGCAAAGGTGCCGAAACGTCGGGAAAAATCAAAAATCAAACCAAATACAAACTAATTACCAAAGTACTCTCAATAAAACCGCGCTAGTATCCGTTAAAAAGTCTTTTATTTCATGTCTAGTGAGCGCGTAAGCTTGAGAAGTGAATATGAAAAAATTAGACAAAAGCAACAAAACATTATTAATTATATGCACATAAGTAATTGCATAATATTTTTTGTGATTAAACTATAAAAATGTTAGTACTAAAGTTTGAAAAATACAACTTCTTTAAAATGCTCCAATACAAAACGGCAACCTACTTTATTTTTTTTGATTTTTTCGCCACCTACTATATTTTTACCCTAAAAATCTTGAAAATACTATATTTGATGCAAAAAAAGTTGGCAACCCTAGTCCTGAATAACATGCGTGATGGTATTCATGCATAATAAAAATTAATTTATTTCCAATTATTTATTCAATACCAAACCAATTTATTTATTTATTTTTAATGTACCCATCAACTTTTGTAAAACAAAGTTAATGTTTATAAATGGCTAGTTTACCTGAGATAATAATAAGAGATGACAAGTAAGGTTTTCTGCAATGGGAGCTTGGTCCATTAGCAACAATCTTTTTTGCCATAGTTGAGCCAGAGCTTTTCAAAATTCAAAGTAAGTAATTTATTCAGTCTAGGCTACAGAAGCTACGCCATCGGTTCGTTCGTTCGCCAGTTGGCAAATGTTTTATATTAAGGCTTAGAATAATTACACCTAGAACGATAATTCCCTACAAAGAGCGCTGTCAAAAGTGAGGCAACAAAAACAGCCAAAATGGCGCCGTTTTCAGATTTTTATTGTCCATTATTAAATAATCATGCCTAATAAGTACAAAACATTTTCAATTTCCCTACCTTAAAGAGATTAATTATTATATTATTGGATTTTAGTTACGATTAGGTAACGTATGAAGAATATAAATCTGAGAACTGAGCCATTTTGGCTCAGTATAAGTTGCCTCACTTTGCATACAGGGACACGGCTTCTAGGTGTAATCATTCTAAGTATTAAGGTGATTCCCTGACCGGAATTGGCACCCTCAGAGGTTTTTATTTAATAACTTATTAATAGAAAAGGATTTTAATAAAACTTTTCGTGGAATTTTTAGGGCTCATAGTATAGTAGAGAAAATAATTTTAATAAAAGAAATAGTAGATTTTTTAGGGCTCATAGTCTAGTATTTTTAGAAGGTATCACTACATTCCCTCGAAGCCATTCGTAGAAGTACCTAAATAGCAAATGTATCAAAAACGGCCACTTTTACCAGTTTTGTTATTTATTTTTAGCAGTGACTACGAGGGAGCGCCTTAAGTTTCAGGCCAATCTTTTAGGTTACTAACCAAAGGCTGCCAGCCCTTATTTTACAATTCAATTATAAAAAAAAAAAACAATGAACTGCTCTAACCTACTCTACTTCAAACGCTCCGCAAAAACCAATCGCATTAATTTTTCTTTTTATTTCGTATGTCATAAATTATATCCAATTGATTGTTTAAAGCGCCATCGCTGGAAAATTTACAAACTAATTTGAAAGCTCTAGTTGTGCTCTGTGCTGTTTTCCTGGAGTACCTACTCCTGAAAAGTTGTCGAGAATTTACGGAAAATGCCAAGAGATGGCGTTCAGAAAGTCACGCAGCGTTTCCATTTCATATTTCAGAGAGTGCGTAGATGGCGCTAGTATCTTTGAAAAATATTCGAGACATTAGTACGTTTTTAGGCGAAGAAAAAAATTTTCAGCCGTGGATTATATTACAAACTTAGAATAATAAAGCCAAGAATGATAGTATCCTAAAAGGCGGTCTGTCAAAAGTGAGGCAAAAATGAAATTTATGTGTGCGTAAGGTGCTTGTGTTTACGCTCGACGAAACGCACACAGCAAAAAACTAATGTTACCAGTACATGAAATTTTCCCTTAAAAGTAGGGAAATTGAAACCATCGTCGTACTTAGAGTTGCGATTGTGTAGATTTCACCATTTACATGTAACTAGAGTTTGCTTGTCAAAACTAGAGATGGGCTAGGGTATAAACAGAAAGTCTATATATTATATATATTTTTTAAATAAGATGTCGACTGTGCAATGCTAAAAATGACAAAATTAAAGATGGTGCGAACTTTTTTGTTTATGAACCGATTTTGATGAAACTCGATTTGGGGCACTATTTTGACAAGAAAACAGCAACGCAATGTTAAAAATATAAAAATCCAAAATGGCAGACAACTTTTTGTTTGAGAGCCGATTTCGATGAAACTCGGTTCGGGGCACTATTTTCACAAAAAAACAGCAACGCAATGTTAAATATATAAAAAAATCAAGATGGCGGTCAACTTTTTTGTTTGTGGGCCGATTTCAATGAAACTCGATTCGAGGTACTGTTTTAATAAGATAACAGCAACGCAATGTTAAAAATATAAAACATACAAGATGGCGGCCAACTTTTTTGTTTGTGGGCTGATTTTGATGAAACTTGGTTCGGGGTACTATTTTAACAAAAAAACAGCAACGCAATATTAAATATATAAAAAATCCAAGATGGCGGCCAACTTTTTTGTTTGTGGGCCGATTTCGATGAAACTCGGTTCAGGGCACTATTTTCACAAAAAAACAGCAACGCAATGTTAAATATATACAAAATTCAAGATGCCGGCTAAATTTTTTGTTTGTGGGCCGATTTCGATGGAACTCGGTTCGAGGTACTATTTTAGCAAGATAACAGCAACGCAATGTTAAAAATATAAAAAATCCAAGATGGCGGCCAACTTTTTTGTTTTTGGGCCGATTTCTATGAAACTCGATTTGGGGCAATGTTTTAACAAAAAACAGCTATGCAATGTTAAAAATATATAAAAATCCAAGATGGTGGTCAACTTTTTTGTTTGTGGGCTGATTTTGATGAAACTTGGTTCGGGGTACTATTTTAACAAAAAAACAGCAACGCAATATTAAATATATAAAAAATCCAAGATGGCGGCCAACTTTTTTGTTTGTGGGCCGATTTCGATGAAACTCGGTTCAGGGCACTATTTTCACAAAAAAACAGCAACGCAATGTTAAATATATACAAAATTCAAGATGCCGGCTAAATTTTTTGTTTGTGGGCCGATTTCGATGGAACTCGGTTCGAGGTACTATTTTAGCAAGATAACAGCAACGCAATGTTAAAAATATAAAAAATCCAAGATGGCGGCCAACTTTTTTGTTTTTGGGCCGATTTCTATGAAACTCGATTTGGGGCAATGTTTTAACAAAAAACAGCTATGCAATGTTAAAAATATATAAAAATCCAAGATGGTGGTCAACTTTTTTGTTTGTGGGCCGATTTTAATGAAACTCGGTTCGGGGTACTATTTTAACAAAAAACAGCAACGTGATGTTCCAAATATAAAAAGTTCAAGATGGCGGCAAACTTTTTTGTTTTACGGGCCGATTTTAGTGAAACTTGATTTAGGGCACTATTTTTCCAAGAAAACAGCAACGCATGTTAAAAATATAAAAATTCCAAGATGGCGGCTAACTTTTTTGTTTGTGGGCTGATTTTGATGAAACTCGGTTAAGAGTACTATTTTAACAACAAAATAGCAACGAAATGTTAAAAAAAAATCCACGATGGCATCTAAATTTTTGTTTGTGCCTGATATCGATGAAACCTGGTTTCGGGTATTATTTTTAAAAGAAAACAGCAACGCAAAGTAAAATACCGGCCAAGTGCGAGTCGGACTCGCGCACGAAGGGTTCCGTACCAAATCAGCAAATAATCACCTTTGTGGTATGGGAGCTTTTCTTATTTGTTTTTCTTTTTTTTCAACCGAGTTACATCGAAATAAACCCAAAAACATAGTTCACCGCTATCAACCCTTTGTCATTTTTAGGGTTCCGTTTTTTATATTTTTAACATTGCGTTGCTATTTTCTTATCAAAATAGTACCCCGAACCGAGTTTCATCGAAATCAACCGACAAACAACAAAGTAGGCCGCCATCTTAAAATTTTTATATTTTTAACATTGCGTTGCTGTTTTGTTGTCAAAATAGTACGCCGAACCAAGTTTCATCGAAATCGGCCCTCAAACAACAAAGTTGGCCGCCATCTTGGATTTTTTATATTTTTAACATTGCGTTGCTGTTTCCTTGTTAAAATAATATTCCGAACCGAGTTTCATCGAAATCGGCCCACAAACAAAAAAGTTGGACGCCATCTTGGATTTTTTTATATTTTTAACATTGCGTTGCTGTTTTCTTGTCAAAATAGTACCCCGAACCGAGTTTCATCGAAATCGGCCCACAAACAACAAAGTTGGCCGCCATCTTGGATTTTTTATATTTTTAACATTGCGTTGCTGTTTTGTTGTCAAAATAGTACCCCGAACCCAGTTTCATCGAAATCGGCCCGCAAACAAAAAAGTTGGCCGCCATCTTGGATTTTTTTATATTTTTAACATTGCGTTGCTGTTTTTTTGTCAAAATAGTACCCCGAACCCAGTTTCATTGAAATCGGCCCTCAAACAACAAAGTTGGCCGCCATCTTAGATTTTTATATTTTTAACATTGCGTTGCTGTTTCCTTGCTAAAATACTACTCCGAACCGAGTTTCATCGAAATCGGCCCACAAACAAAAAAGTTGGCCGCCATCTTGGATTTATATATTTTTAACATTGCGTTGCTGTTTTCTTGTCAAAATAGTACCCCGAACCGAGTTTCATCGAAATCGGCCCACAAACAAAAAAGTTGGCCACCATCTTATATTTTTTATCATATAATTTTTTTCAAATGAGAACATTGCGTTTTTTCAATGCTAGCAACCATTTTAGTAGATAAGTATTAGTTGTCGAATTGCGTGGAATCTTAATTATGTAATTGAGATGTGTTTAACTTTTAATTGATCAACTAAGTAAATGCGGGGGATTTTTTTCCCCGTACTGGCAACATTTTCATAAAATATGAAGTGACAAATATAGTTATTTTTGATGAATGATTTTCGTAAAAATCAGTCTGTCGCAACTTTCATACAAAAAATAATTCTATGAAACGGACACGAATTTTGATGGCGACTATATTTGTCTCTCTCTTCCTCATTCTTTCTCGTTCTTTGATGATACGTCATTCATTTGTCAATCAGAGCAACTATAGGCGGTACATTTAAAGATCTTTGGGAAGTTTTTAGTACCTATTAATAAAATTTTAACAAATTAAATTATCAATTTGTGTTAATAGTACGCTAGTAATATAATAAGTCAGTGGTTAATGGTCCAGTCATTGCGAATTATAAGTGCGTATCTAAACAAATCACAATGAAGCATGTGTAATTTGTGGTTTGAAATTGGCGCTAAAGGACGACACAAAATGGTTTTTTATGGCCAAATTTCCTTTTGATGAGCTTCGGTGAGTAATCATTAATCAACTTAACATCCGTTTAAACTTTTTGTTAGGTATTTGAATGTAAATAATAATTTTAGTCAAATATTAAGCTGATGGGAAATCGAGTAGGTAGTGTAGGTTCCTACTTACATCTATAAATATCGATATCGATGTTTTTAATTTTAGTTGGAATGTAAGAAATGTAAGAAAAATGTACTATATACACTTTATAACTTTCCCGTTGCATTGTACAGTCAGCAGCACATGAGGTTATACAAAACTGTCAAAATTCCTTTTGAACTTAAATATCTTTCCACTTAAGTAGGTATAAAAATGTTTTCATATAATTTTTATTTCAGGTTCATTACCATCAGCCGTCGAAATAATTGAAGAAGTACAATGAAGATTTTTAAGAAATAAATATTTTTAACTTTAAATTTCTTTATTTCAAATATTAAACTGAACACATGCTCTGTTTTTTAAAGTACTGTCCAACGGTTAAATGATTTATAATTAATTCTAACATACTTATGTGACTCAGTACTAGTTAAAAAACGGAGCATTGTGCCATGTTAGTGGAAGTTTTAAAATTATTCTTAAGTAAGCGCAGTTCAGTGCATTCATCGATATCGATAAAAATGTTAATACTAGGTCGCCCATCTCTATCTTTTTTCCTGTAGGTTGGCAAAATATTGTTTTACAGTCGTTAGGTTGGCAACGATGAGGTATGTTTGATTTGACATTTCATAGATTTTTTTTGCTCTATGAAGTCCCGTCTCTTCTTACGTAGTTATTGCTTTCTCTGTGGTAAAAATGTAAGTGAAAACACGTTAATTAGACGTGAAATGTTATCTACAATCTTTCTAGTGTTTTTTCGATGTAATGTGACCTGATTGTGACATCCGTTCATTGCGCAAACCCTCATTTTCATTGAAATTTTCGGGAGTTGTGTTCGACACGAATATCACTTGAGAAATGGCGGGCCGAATAGTCATACTTAGCCATTCTGGCTCAGTTTGAGTTGCCTCACCATACGGACGCGGACTAGGTATCTGGGTCTTATTAATCTAAGATTACAAAATAGTCTCGTCAATTTTAAGAAAAATCTTTTTGGTTTTTTTTATAAAATTTTGTAAACAAATAGGTATGAAAGACTTCATTACAATACAAATGTGAGTATTGTGCGTAGTGAAGTTTATTAAGTATATTGTTTACAAATGTTTTACCTTTAGACGTAGCTAAAACTTAAAAAGTATACGTAGCTTAAAACTTAAAAATAATCGGACTAAAAACATTAAAACGGACTAGTGAAAACAGACAAAAAAGTATAAAATATTTTTTTCTATTTATTTATAACCCTATACCTACAGAAATTTTAAATCTAAAAACGTGGGGCGCATTTTGTAAAATTTATCATCCATATTGTCTTTAGCATGCGCCCCACGTTTTTAGATTTAAAATTTCTGTTATAAATATTTACAGAAAAAAATGTTTTATACTTTTTAGTCTGTTTTTACTAGTCCGTTTTAATGTTTTTAGTCCGATTTTTTTGTAATAATTTAGTCCGTTTTAAAAACGTGTTTTTAAAAAAGTTTTTTTTTCAGTAAATTTTTATTTTCTGCTTTTTAGTTAAGAGGCATATTACATTTCGACTGTGATTTTTGCGTAAAATGGCCAATTTTGGCGTTATCGATCTCGGAAACAAAAACACATTGACACTTTTGACTAATTGAATGGTGCAGAATAGCTATTGGAATAGTTCATAGCGGCCTCGCTTTTTTGAAAATTTGCTTAACTTTATAATGAAACCCGAAATAGCAGAGAAAGATTTTCATAAAATGCGCGAAGGCACTTTTTTGAGCTCATGGATTGAACAACTGTGCTAAACAACTGAAAGAAAAAAAATTGAATGTTATCTCTTATATAGTCGAATAGTTCATAGCGGCCTCGGAATTTTGAAATTATGTATGGAATATGTGAAAAAAAATCCCAATCAAAAAACATAACACTACTAAAAAAGCTCAGAATTAACTGTGGATTTCTCCTAGATACATTATTATTATTATTACGTAAAAATTATATCATAATAATCTTTACTTCGTAAAAAAATCAAATTTTATACTTTTATTTGTTGTTTGTACTTGTTTGTCTTTCTGTGTATGTTCAAAGTTGACTCTAAGAAATCGTTCACCAACTTTCATTTTCCTTTCTAACCCTTTAACTTTCCAGTGAATCATCGTATTACTTTTTGTCGCGGACACATATAAATATATTTAGTAGACCCAAAGGTTTCTCTAGGTTGTATCGCTAAAATCCGTCAAAATCGAAATTTCGACGAAAAAATGTGATAGGGCCCTTAACGAGCTAAGACTAAAAATATACCATCTCCTATCGGAGCACTCGTCAAGACGATTCAAACGAGCCCAAACTCAATGGGGTTGCATGGTTTTATTACAGAGTCCCAGTGGCCTTCTTCCGGCTCTATTATCAGACCCTGGAAACTATTTCCTAACAAAGTACTCGTCAATACGATTCAAACGAGCCCAAACTCGATGGGGTTTCATGGTTTCAATATTGAGTTCCTATTGGCATGGCCTTTCAGCTTCATCATCAGACCCTGGACCTCGTCTCCCATTAGAGTACTCGTCAAGACGATGCTAACGAGCCCAAACACGATGGGGTTGTATGGTTTCAATATTGAGTTCCTATTGGCATGGCCTTTCAGCTTCATCATCAGACCCTGGACCTCGTCTCCCATTAGAGTACTCGTCAAGACGATGCTAACGAGCCCAAACACGATGGGGTTGTATGGTTTCCTCATAGAGTTTCTATGGCCTTCCTCCGGCCCCACCATCAGATCCTCGGACATTATTTCCCATTAAAGTACTCGTCAAGGTGATTCAAACGAGCCCAAACTCGATGGGATTGCATGGATTTATTACCGAGTTCCAGTGGCCTTCTTCCGGCTCCATCATTAGACCCTGGACACTATTTCCCAACAAAGTACTCGTCAAGACGATTCAAACGAGCCCAAATTTGATGGGGTTGCACGGTTTCAATATTGAGTTCCTATGGCTTGGCCTTTCGGCTTCATCATCAGACCCTGGACTTCGTCTCTCATTAGAGTACTCGTCAAGACGATGCTAACGAGCCCAAACACGATGGGGTTGTATGGTTTCATCATAGAGTTCCTGTGGCCTTCTTCCGGCTTCATCATCAGGTCAGCTCAATGACACCATAATATTGCATTGCCTTTCAGTTCTGACCTATGTTCAAAGTTTCAAGTCTCTAGCTCATCTGGAAGCTAGGATAAAATCGTTCGCAAACTTTGTGGAGAAACACACAAACAAACAAACAAACGCGAAAGCAACCTAATAAAAACGTGTTAAAAAAGGATCTTAGTTTGTTCTCGTTTTCAACCATAGACATGTTTATGGTGCTTTATTTTTGAAAAGGCGTTTCTCTAAGTGATATTTTAAGTAACTAAAACACTATTGATAAAAAAAAACATAAATCCTTTTCACGTCAGCGTTTGAGACACATAATAGTAGATTATACAACAAGTGAATAAAAAGGGAATTTAGTTCGAGGGACTTAGTTGGATCCCGAGAGTAGCGAAGGATTCTAGAGTTGAATCCCGAGCGTAGCGAGGTATTCAAAAGTAGAATCCTGAGCGAAGCGAGGGATACAAAGGACCGAGATGAAATTTTTTTTTCACGAGTTGTGTACTCTACTTTTTACCATTGACTGCGAGAAAACAAATAGGTAGGTACCTACCTATAATAACGGTACTTTATACTTAGTAAGTATTTATAGTTGACCATTGCTGGGGCACAGGCCTTCCTTATGGGTGGGAGGATGGGCCATCACCCACCACGCGGGCCCAATGCGGATTGATAGGTGTTAACGACTGCAAAAGCAGCCGGGACCAACGGCTTAACGTGCCTTCCGAGGCACGGAGGAGCTCGAGATAAAACATTTTTGGTCTGGTCACCCATCCCATGACCGACCCATGCGACCCATGCGGGAAATTAGAAGTTTTCCAATGACATAAAACAACCACGCTAAGAGAGAGATTACATGATCAGTCTGGCATCAGTCCATTTCATCAGTCTGTTTAGACTTTGTCTTTTTGCAGACTGAATATCGTACCAGACTGATTGAATGGACTGATGCAAGATTGAACATTGAATCTCCCTCTAATAGATAGAAAAGAACCCAAAGATAAGAAGACACTATAAAGAACCTAATAAAATTTGGCGGAATAATTTTTTTTCTTTAATTTTATTGTGTAACTAAGGCTCTATGGAATAGCTCCATAGCCAGCCAGTAGGTATAGGTACTTTTTTGTACTAATTCATGATGCGCGCTTGTTCCAAATTCAAATTACTTTTATTCACTCGGTGAATAAAATCGCTTATTATTCACTCTTTTCGTTGAATTAAACGCACTTTTTAGAGTGGCGATGGTAAAAACAGAATTAAACCACTTCTAGCTTACAATTTACTCACCGTTTCGCTCACTGGGGATGTGCGTTTATGGCTAAGAGCTGATCTCCGTTTTATTTTGTAAAGGCAATCTTGCCTTTGACACGCTTCTCACTTTCACTTAGCTCTTTCACCTATCAGGTTTCATGATGGAAGCCATTATTAATTCAAAGGAAGCCGACACTGAAGCGGTTATTGCTGACATCACAAGGTTCCGTACGTCCATTAATCTCCTGCCACTACATTTATATTCAACCGTTTTCACCCACTTTGTTTCTTGTTTACAAGTAACGGCTGTCGTGACTACGCATTTTTAATATAATTTATAGTTTGCAACTTCGTCAATATTATGTAGCAATTTATTTGCAGTGCTCAACTTAATTAATACTTTTGAGTGACAGATTGATTTAATGAGAGACAGTTTGTGACACTCCTTCGTCGTTTTTCTTGACTGTCTGTGACCTTTGGGTGGACTTTATTTAGTCTTAAGTTCTTTATCTGATGTTCCAATGTCATTAATTACCAGAATGAGAAGGTACAAATATTTTTGTTTAGTTTGTTTTATTTAGGCTACCTTCAGGAATAGTTTGCTTGCATCACTATTATTTTTAATTAGCTGATCCAAATACTAAACTTGTTGCCTATTCGGTCCACCAAATCTGTCTCTTCTACTTTGAGAACCTTCATTCCTTTGAACAAGCTTTCAAAAAAGCATGTCACTCAATATTGGTTTGAAATAAGTCTAATGAAATCATTACTTCATCAATTAACGGTGCATTTTATAAGTAGATAGGATACTCGTAGCTTATGCATGAAAATTGTTAGGTTTCAATTTATAATCTTGAGTTTACAACTAGATTCACAATTTAAGTTAGATGGTTTCAATTTGAATTCAACGGTGACACTGCAATCTGCTACATTGTTGCCTACATAGGTAGATGGCTGATAGCCTTTGGTGGCAAAAGTTACTGCTGAATAGGAAAACGATTGCAATTCTATGAAAGCCATAGACTCAGCTAATCCAGATGGCTTATGTTACATAATCATTGGTTTAATATGAAATTTCTATATGTGAAAAGTTAATAAAAGCGAATGTAAAATTTAATTTATTCCACACGTGCTATGTTGATATCCATGATAAAAATGATACACCGAAAAAAATTCTCTTTTCCGGATTTATTTTTCATAAACTGCAAAATGTAGCCCAATGAAAATGAAATAGTGATGATTGTAATGTAAATCAGCTATAAAAGTGTTTCCAGACTATTAAACTAAATGCGAGCGATTTTCCGAGGTCATTAATTTTGATATCACCGTTATCTACGCTACAGACTTTTTGCTACCAAATTGTTAAATTACGTTCGTTTTATACGAGAGTTCAAATTTGTTTACGATGTAAATTTCGTGTAATACCTTCGGTTTGTTAAGTCTTAAAACAAACGCCTCTCAATTAAAAGCGCGAAGTAAGTTAAATAAACATTGCAGTATTGTATCCTAAAATACTTTACCACAATTTTAGAACATTTTACGACTTCGCCTTTAGAGATATTGTTACTCACCTTTTAGTAACAGCCAGAATTAATTTATTAAGTCATGTGTTTTCCTTTCTGTAAG
Source organism: Agriphila tristella (assembly GCA_928269145.1). Lineage (NCBI taxonomy): Eukaryota > Metazoa > Arthropoda > Insecta > Lepidoptera > Crambidae > Agriphila > Agriphila tristella. The sequence goes on along the minus strand of OV743436.1, from coordinate 17,333,944 downwards.
TACAAGTTAGGAATTTTCTTGTGAGTCATGTTATTTTTAAAATGATTGATCAGACTTTAAAAGATAATTTAAATATTATTCAATCAGAAAGTTTTAAGTACTTAAATGTCAACAGTATCATAACTTCTAGACAGGTGCAATGTGAAACTAAACTGGTCACGTACAAAGAGCTTAAGTAGCACACAAAAGTTGTTTTGTGTTTGTCAACTTGGTTTCAGAGTTGGTAATTTTCTGTACCATATAGGTAGGAATACAGCACACCTACATTTGGGGAAAAGTTTCGGCACATTTGTTTATGTTTTGGTTGTAATCTTCGTGAAGTCACAGTTTCACGTCGTGTAGGTACTTTATAGGTATTTCATATAATATGTATTATCATAGGTAGGTATAGGTAGTGTAATTTATTTATTTCATTGGTAGGTATTTTTAAAAGGGTTATGGACCATAACCTTCCAAGACCATAACCCTTGTGAAATTGGTATTTTTCAATATCTAAATTACAACTATTCTATAAGCTTGTAAGCTTCAATATAACAGTCCATTTTTTTATTGAAGCCAAACTTTTTCATAATACGAGAACAGAATTCAATAAAATCCATTATTGACTATATCTCTGCTTATCTTGAAAGCTGATTTAAAGGGAAAAAAGTTGGTCGTGGGCGGTGATACACAACGCGGGAAGACACGACGATTGTAGCTTTCAGGGCCAATATCGCGTCGCCAGATTACAATCTGGCTTTATTCCTGTTCAATGGCAAATTCAATGGCACTTGCGAAAATGAATAAAACATGACTCTTATAAAGATTAGCTAAGTGTTTCTCGTAAAATATGCTTCTTTTATAATCCACTTACTTCGAAAATCATATTTTTCTTTACAAAACTAAACAATAAATCACAAGGAAATGGTTATACGGCCAAATAAAAGTGTCCTTGTTACACTTTTGTCATATTGTGTATAGGTGAAAGCTCTACAATATTCAGTCCACGTTTAATATGAATTTGGGTCGGGCGTCGTGTTTACAATAATAACGATACTCGCATTTTATCCGAATGAACAGCTTCAAAGGTGCAGGTAAATAAATAAAGCGCTGACAGCGGACAAAGGTATTTCACACGCAACGCAACTGCGGATGAATATTACATTTAGTGTCCTGAGTCGAGATAATGTTTGAAATATCGACATTGCACGCTTCTATTTTAAGCACGTGAAAAGTGTGGGGATCGGGTCCGGGGCGGGGGATGTCGGCATTCAACAGGCGGCGTGGGTCGATACGGGCGGCGCAGGGCTCGCGCCTCTGAGCCCCACAGCCTATATTGCTTCTGTCTTATGCTAATACAGGCCTTTCTTCACAAAAATACGCCACCCGCCAATTAGGGTTCAGACGAAAATGCTGTGGCGGGAGCCGTTTTTTGCAAATGTCGCCAGTCATAAATTGGGCAAATTGAATTTTGCTGTGTATCTACTAATCGGTTGTACCATATGGTGTATTATGTTCACGAATGATGTGCTGTCGTTGGCATTAAAAGTCCCCCAATACATTATCTTCTTTTATGAGGGTACGAGTTGTGGTCTCTTCATTCTCAGACTAAAACGTTCAGTTTTGTCGCAGACTTTGAAGTTTTAAATACTAAAAAAGAATTTTAGTATTATCAGTATGTCAAAGACCTGTATTTCTTAATTCTTTTTTCAGTATTGTTTTAGAAAATTTAGGCTTGTAACAATTTTTGATACCACCAAATATAAAAATTAACACGTGTAGAATTATATAGATATAGAATTATAGAAAGTGAAAATAGTGAATAGTGTATAACAAAACGCTTACGCTTGCGACATCTAATGACATAGATATACATATATCGAGTTATTTAAAATCCCACTTCTAGTACTTGCTAAATCAGCGATAGGTTCAAAAGTAAGGTTTTCTTCGTCGGGTTAGGCTTCTCTAATTTAATTTAAAACCATCTGTATTATAACACTGTAAGTATACTTTTATGAAATCACATCTGCAATTTATTGATTTAATGAAATTAAATTTTCTTCATGCAAAAGGAAATAAATCCCTTAACTGAAACTCATTGCAAAGTTTTATACATATACATATTTGTTTGCGCGTGTTTTATTTATAAAGCAAAGTTTGAGATTCGGAGTGGAGTGGTGTGGAGGCTTTTAAAAGTAAAACAGCAGGCATGGTTTATTTACTTTTGACTTTAGCAAGTTTTTTTGACAGGACTTCAAAGGCACTGTTGTCTTGTGTTTGTTCTTGTGTCTATTTCAATCCAATGGTTCTATGACGTGTAGTATAGGTTCGGTATCCATGCTTCGGAATGCATGTTAAGCCATTAGTTCTGGCTGCATTTGCAGTCACGCCCACCAATCCGCTTTGGGCCCGCGTGGTGGGTTACGGCCCGTCCTCCTTATCCACCCATAGGGAAGGCCTGTGCACCAGCACTGGGGATATAAAAAATGGCTAATTTCGATTATTTTAAAATAAGTGCCTAATTTCTATAAAGTGACTATAGGTATTGACTATAAATAACTTTTTGACAGGTCTGTCGAAGAGGTCAAACCGCTTTTAGCGCGTGTTAATCAAACCAAAATGACCGCCACTGCCTAAGGTCAAACTAAAATTATATCTTGGATTAGTTGACTTTGTGGAAAATTTGTCAGATAAATCCATACGTTGCTCAGCACAAATTTGTAAATATTATATTCATACAACAAGATTAAGTTCTCATCAATATCAGCTATAAAAAGAAATGTCAGATTTCTGTAGAATATCCTTCTGTGTACATTTTCTAAGTCAAAACATTATTAAGTTTAATTAATATTTTATTTCAAATGGCAAATAAAAAATCTAATAGAACAGGAAATGGAGATAAAGGAATCTAAGTTTAGGTAAGAACACAATTGAATCTATAGTAGCGTGTTATAAAATTCATGGGCTAGATTCCGCTGAGTCTCCTCAGCAAATCTTATCTGAGATGCTAGCTTTATTGTGGAGGCAACTACTTGGACCGACTCAAATATATTAAACTATGATGACTTTATCTTTGCAAAAACTGTTCCAACAAACAAGTATACAGTACAACAAAGTACACAATGAAATTGATAGCTTATCGTGTTAAAGGTTCTTCTTATGTCAGAGGCCAGCTTTGTTGTGCAGCCAATTTTTTCAATTTGACAAAATCCTAATAAAGCCAAAAATTTAAGACGAAAAAGACTTCTTATCTCGGTACAAAATCTAAATGTTATAACCACTAGTGGAAACCTAACACAAACAACAAGATTAGAAAATCTAAGTAGAGGTTTTAAAAGTCTAGATTAAAAACACAATAACATCGATAGTACCGAGGAGATTCTGAGATGGGCTGGCTGGATTGCGCCGAATTTCCTCAGTAGATACTTAGAATAGTTACACCTAGAACGATAATTTTCTACAAAGCGCGCTGTCAAAAGCGAGGCAACAAAAACAGCCAAAATGGCGCCGTTTTCAGATTTTTATTGTCCATTATTACATCATCATACTTAATAAGTACAAAACAGTTTCAATTTCCCTACCTTTATGAGAGAGATCTGATTATTAGGTAACGTATGAAGGATATAAATCTGAATACTGAGCCATTTTGGCTCAGTATTAGTTGCCTCACTTTGCATGCAAGAACACGGCTTCTAGGTGTAATTATTCTAAGAGTAGATATGCCAGATTTGTTGCAGAACCAAGTTCTTGGATCCGATCCGATTCATCAAATATACTTATCTAGTTACACTACTGCTAATTTAGATACAAATCCTTATGCTTATGTATTACTCCTCTTTTATTTAAATTGGATTCCTTGTAACACAGACAATGGATTTAAATGGATGTAAAACAAAACGGGGTAGTTTAATAGAGAAGATAGATCGTGCGTGGGATTTGTAGAGTTACAATATATCTAGACAGTTTGAGCTTGGAAAATTATGTTGTACATATTTTCTACTTAAATTTAAAGACACAGCATTAATTGAATAGGGTTAGGTAATGTTTGAAAATAACGTTTTTCAGCTTCTTTATTATTTATGTTCCTGGAAAAATAGCAGACGAAAATAATAAGCTAATTGTAGGTTTCCGCGTTGAATTTTTTATGAAAAGAATAATTTCTTTTCAAAGTGATTTAGGTACTTTACTTGCAATTATTCACAAAAATCCTTTTCTAAAGTACTTTTTTAATAACCATTTTTTTCTGAGTGAACCATGTAATAGAGAGTTAATGCTTTCACACAGGATTAAAGATGATCGCTCAATTTATATGGGAGTTTTTTCTTCATCTCGCCTTTTATATAGGTATCTAGTTTCCAGTCTCGAATCCTGCCCTGAATTTCCTGAAAAAGAATCATGATTAATAAAATAGATCTAATGTATATAGGTAGTATACATCTAACAGTCTCTTAACTAAAAGTGAGTGACCACCGCCAACTAGCCATAAGTAAGTTAAGCCAAATATAAAAAAACTAGCGGCCCGCCCCGACTTCGCACGGGTGCAATGTAGTTACCTACTAATGTAAAACTGTGCTATAATGTGGTGTCAGTGTGAAGTTATTAGATTATACTACAGGTTATCTACATACGACGTACGCAAGGAGTGTTATAATATAATTGAAGTGTGTGTGCTATTTTTGTGTTTAAAAAAATTCTTATCATTATCTTATTTGTGATTTAAAATTCCCGTCCAGTGAAGTTAGATTCGAAGTGGGGTTCGAGTTTGCTTACAGAACCAACGCCATGTTCACGATTCTGTATTAGGTAGGTGAATAGACATCAGTATAAGCTTCTTGATAGACATGTATAGACTTATATAATCTACTCTGTAATTAGTACATACCTATTACCTATACTATGGTTTTGTCTCTTTACTCTCTTCTTGTCATATTGCTTTCCTTTGCCTATTGGCTATTGTAAACGTGTTTCCATTATTCTGCTAATTAATCTTCCTTTTCCCCTTTCAACTGCCGTTTCCTTTGGTCCATAAAAAACACCCTGGTCCATAAAAAATTAGCGGTAATTTAACAAAATAATTATAATTATATTATGTAATATTTAATACTTAAAGGTATCTTCTTTATACAATAAATAAAAATCTAATGTAATGTTCATTGTGTATGTTTATTTGTTTCCTATGCAGTATGCACTCCTAAACTATTCATCCACATTCCACATCCGATTAGTAATGTAATAAGTATATGTTTGGTGAATTGTTCTACTTACGACTGAAAAGGCTTCAAAATCGTTATATTGCAACGCATGCCGGGTGCAATTATACTTCCTTTGCTTCGTTCTCGAGATAACACTTGTAGTACCGCGTACCGGCTCGCCATTCATCCACTAATAGTTTAAATTATTTACATTAGGCTTAGATTAAAGACATTAGGTATGTAGTTTGGTATTAAAAATGACGTGAACCAAGGAACATAATTACAGTCTCAGTGGACGTCAGTGCTGACAACTGACATTTATTTTTCTTAATCGTACAAAATAATGACTAAGAAGTTTTGATTCCGATATCGAAGTCAACCACCCTAAAAATAGCTTTCTACCCCTTTTCAACCTTGTTAGGGGATACATTTCAAGAAAATACGAAACACGTACTCAATGAATTTTGTGAAAGAATGTCTATATGCCAAATTTCAAGTCAATCGGGCCAAGGAATCGCTTTTACCCCCTTAGGGGTTGAATTTCGCCAAATCCCGTCTTAGTGAGCACCTACACCCTAAAAGGAACCCCCATGCAAAATTTGAGGCTCCTAGCACTTGTAGTTTCTGAGATTTCGTGATGAGTGAGTGAGTCAGTGATTTACTCTTTTATATATATAGATGGATATCCATTAAATGTATTATATTTTTGTACCTATGTAAAAACCAGTCGTGGCCAACAGTCGATCGCGAGAGGCATAACAAAATGTGCTTCGCGCGTGGTGACCAGACTGCCAACGCATACGCAACGTTAGCATGCGGTGACAGTCCGGTTCAGCCCCCTAAAGTCGCATTACTAATTTCCCAGCAAAAATGTAAACAAAGAAACGTCACTGTCAAATTGACAAACTGACCCTGATAGTGACATTTTCAGATATTGAAAACCTTTGGTCACTTTTAAAACTTTTTAATTTGTATATTATATTTTCAGTCATTATAAATATAATGTCATCCAGGGTTATTTTAAAGTAGGATGGTAATTAGAAATTTTATCTTTATAACCTATCATAATTTTTGATGTTAAAAGTTCTTGAAACGAACTGATAAGAAAACTTTACTTAGATATTGCCTGTATGTAAACTATCAAAAATATGTAGCATCACCGCCTGTTCCCCCCCCCCCCCCCCTCCCCAATACCAAAAGACAAATGTTACTACTACAGCTACTACTCGTAATACTAATTTAAATGAAATTTTATGAAAAGACCAAAGGTTGCTGTGTACGGTTTGCAGTTGATGTGTGCACAGCGTCATAAAATGTTTTCTACTATAAAACTGTTATTATGAAATATTAAATTATATTACTCTTTTTGACGCAAAACTCATGATTCAGAATATTTATCTAATTTATTTTTATTAGGTTTGTGATGAAAACCCATGTAAGTGTGTTTATTTCGTGACTTAGCATTATACTATTTCTTTTTGTGTTGTTTTGTTCTGGCAACACCTTTGTTTACCTTTTTGCTGGGAAATTAGTAATGCGACTTTAGCATGACCACCATAACACGATTTATATATCGAGTGATATAGCGTTTTACCTACACTCACCTGTCAAAATCCATTGTCTTTTAACAGTTAAACGTGATAAATTGATAATCATATCGCGTTTTGTTGGCCATGCTAGGGGGCTGAACGTATAGACTAATCACATTAAATTGTCAAATTTTCAACTTTAATTAAAAATGCTGACCCAATATAAATTCTAATCCTACTAATATTATAAATGTGAAAGTTTGTGGGTTTGGATGTTTGGATGTTTGTTCCTCAATCACGCAAAAATTACTAAACGAATTTGGTTGGAATTTGGCACACAGATAGTAGATAGCCTAGATTAAAACTTTTTATCACGATATTCCCACGGGAACGGGGACCACGGGGCGGGGGTGAAACCGCGGGCGGCCGCTAGTGCTAGGATAAAGCCATTGTAGTCTGGTTTCATATTACCAGTGGTTATGAGATATCTATTGCAATAGAAAAACACATTATCTGTGTTTCTTTATACAGCTACAAAGAGAGATGGAGAGAGAGAGATAAGAATAATAAATTTTTCATCCCTTCTATTCGAAAAATGATGATTTGTTCCTATATAAGTGGGACCAAAATAGCTCTTTTCTGGTAAGAACTTTTTAGTGGGAGGAAAAGAGATTTGAATTTAGAACATGTATCTTTCAAAGAATTCGAACGCCGCCGCCAGCTGGTATGAATTGACTGGCTGTATAGACGGCGCGGAGACTAAATAAAACATAAGCGCGCGAATTAAGTCTGTGTTCTTGTAATTAGTACATACTTACCTACTTAGTACAATAACTTTTGAAAATTGCGCTAGTGTATCAAACGTAACTATAAATTAGTAATTATTTTTATTTTTCACGTGTCTTTTTTAAATAAAGAACATTTTCATTAATAACGTAAACACAGTCTCCTATTTATTTTCTCATAGAAAGGGGATGAAAAGTAGAGTATATGACTCGGGCGCAAAATATTTTTGGCGAGGGCGACATACTTTGAATCCCTCGCTACGTTCAGGATTCTACTGAAGAATCCCTCGCTACGCTCAGGATTCTACTCTAGAATCCCTCACTTCGCCTTGGATTCAAAAAAGCGCCCTCGCCGTAAAAATATTATTTTGCTCCCTTGTAATACAATCTACTATTTCATCCCTTCTATTCGAAAAAGGATGCATTGTTCCTATATAAGTGGGACCAAAATAGCTCTTTTCTGGTAAGAACTTTTTAGTGGGAGGAAAAGAGATTTGAATTTAGAACATGTATCTTTCAAAGAATTCGAACGCCGCCGCCGGCTGGTATGTATTGACTGGCTGTATAGACGGCGCGGCGAAACTGAAAAAAAAAAACATAAGCGCGCGAATTAAGTCTGTGTTCTTGTAATTATAGTCTGTCTCAATCCAATTTAATGAAAATGTAAACAAAGACGCCATTATTCCGACCATAGACTATTTAGTGATGTGGTGAAAATTAGATCAATTGTGAATCGATAAATTAATTGATTGCTTCGATTAAATTAATTGAATGCTATTATGTTGGATTTCCTTAGGAAGGAATACTGACAAAACAAAAATAATAACTAATAGATTAGATAACGGACGGACGGACGTTCAAGAGTTAAAAATAAAATGGCAATGGGCAGGACAGGGAAAAAACGCTGAAGCTATTCCGTCAACGCCGAACGTGCCGCATCGGGCACAACACACGTGACCGACACGTGGCCGCACGAAAACGCTTTTTACTCAATTATAGAGACAGTGCTGATAGAGATGATAGAGATACTGTATGGACAACCTTATTTGAGAGACAAGCTTATGAAATTCCTAACAATCAGTGATAAAAATATATAGTCATCTGTGCTTTGACATTTTGTACCAACAAAAAATGTCGTTTTATTCTTACTTCCTGCGTCATTGTCGGCACCCGAAAATTTTTTAAAAATCCAATGCAACACAAGGAAAAAAAACAAAAATATGCCATCATTTACGTTAGAGTACAATAGTAAATTGTATTAATTTGCATATTTTTGATTTATTTCTTGTGATGCATTGGATTTTTAACAATTTTTCGGGTGCCGACAATGACGCAGGAAGTAAGAATAAAATAAAATTCTAAAATAAATAACAAAACAAAAGTAACAAAGATAACTTTGAATAGTTTAAGGACACAGAGTCAATAATAAGCAGTTCCATACAAGCCACCATAAAATAAAACCTAACCAAATAAATACTTGGTAAAAATAAAACAAAACTCACCCTATTTTGAGAAAAGCAGTCATGAGCAGGGATTAGGGTGAGCTGATGATGAAAGAGGTAAAACTAGGAATTACCTATATGTTTTTTTTATAAATAAATGCATGATCCATTCGTGCATATGGTATTTATAAAAACGTCATAATTATAACTCCTAACTATTAGTTGTATTCTTTTAAGTTATTTAGGTAGCTAAAGATGCAAGGCTAAACTCCGTAATTATGACGGACCCGCAGGCTGATTATCTAATTAAAAACCACCTAGCGACCGGTTTGATTTGACAGATGAATGTGACTCATTGCTTTTTCTTTTTGGGTTAAAAAAAATCATACCAAAGAAAAGTAGCAATGTATGTGAAATGAAACCAGTCGCTAAATAGTTTCTATTTAGATAATCAGCCTGCCGAGAATATAATTAATTGATATTTTTGTGAAATTTTTATCAATAAAGACAAAGTGATATTTTTTTCGATAGCATAACATCGATTCATAATCGTTTAAGGATCATACCAAAGAAAAGTAGCAATGTATGTGAAATGAAACCGGTCGCTAAATAGTTTCTATTTAGATAATCAGCCTGCCGAGAATATAATTAATTGATATTTTTGTGAAATTTTTATCAATAAAGACAAAGTGATATTTTTTTTCGATAGCATAACATCGATTCATAATCGATATAAGAAATTGAACTAATAATTGAATTATCTGATAGACTTTTACGTCAAACACTATGCGATCACAGATTAGATAAGATTTTTGCTTGGATATATAACCTCACTTTTCTTCTTAAAATTTTCAACAAAATTTTAAAAATGTTAAACAAACGTCGATCATTGGAACAATTAGTGAGATATGAGTTGAAACCTTCTCATTACTTATGAATGTGTTTATAAATCCATTTAGTGGCCGAAAGTGTGTGAATTTTTAATGAAACAGGTTTGTTTACATTTTCATTAAATTGGATTGAGACAGACTTTAGTACATACTTACGTAGGTACTTAGTACAATAACTTTGGAAAATTGCGCTAGTGTATCAAACGTAACTATAAATTTGTAATTATTTTTACTTTTCACGTGTCTTTTTTAAATAAAGAACATTTTCATTAATTACATAAACACAGTCTCCTATTTATTTTCTCATAGAAAGGGGATGAAAAGTAGAGTATATGACTCGGGCGCAAAATATTTTTGACGAGGGCGACATACTTTGAATCCCTTGCTACGTTCAGGATTCTACTGAAGAATCCCTCACTTCGCTCTGGATTCAAAAAAGCGCCCTCGCCGTAAAAATATTATTTTGCTCCCTTGTAATACAATCTACTAATTAGTATTGGTAATTACAGACAACCCTTTAAATATTAAAGCTTAAAAGGTTTCAGTATCGCTTTTATTGCGATCGTTTAAATAGTTTACGTTATGCAGTTGACTTTCAACTCTATTAATTCTTCAGTTACATAATAATCAGAATCATTTTCTAAACTTTTCATAACTGATGAGTATCTATAACTAAATTCTCTATAGAAAATTTCAGTGTAGCCTATACAAGGTGTTTGGTAAAAGCCTTATAAAGCCGAATATGGTAGATAGGGACCATCAAATTGAACAACTTTTACTATGGGACCAACTCCGAAATCGCGAAAAAAAATCAGCTGTTCCTTACATTTTGATATTTTCGTTATTATTTTTTGTATGAAACAGCTGATTTTTTTTTCGCGATTTCAGAGTTGGTCCCATAGTAAAAGTTGTTCAGTTTGATGGTCCCTATCTACCATATTCGGCTTTATAAGGCTTTTACCAAACACCTTGTATACTTCTAGAATGATTTAAATTGACTTGCATTTGTTATTGCAAACTTTGAAACACACAGGGTTTTGGAAGTAGCCTTCTAAAGCCGAATAAGGCAGAAAGGACCATCAAACTGAACAGCTTCGCCATGGGACCAATTCTGAAATCGCGAAAAAAATCAGCTGTCTCATACATTTTGATATTTTCGGTTTCAGAGTTGGTCCTATCGTGAAAGTTGATCAGTTTGATTGTCCCTATCTACCATATTCGGCTTTAAAGGCTATTTCCAAACACCTTGTATACACAAAGTTTTAATAAACATACAGATAAATCGGTACAGTCGGAAACATCTGGAATGCTTCTGTTTGCTTCTTACACTTTGATCGGCCCCGGCTGAAGGGTTACATAGAGGAAATGCTGAAACGCAAAGTCGTTCAACTTTGAATTAGGTAGTTTACTTAACACAAGTAGAATGGAGAATTTATTGATGTTTTAGGATTTTCATTTGTATTCTCCTTTCACCTTTTCATAGAAAAAATAAATAAGTGTAGGCTAAAGTTTTATGAAAGTAACATGCTCAACATACTGTAACTCTGTGTGAAAAATTATTGAATCGTTTTAATATTCCTAGAAACTGTTTACTATGTAATGTAAGTTTCATAATATTATTAGGCTGAATTAAATATAACCTTCTAATTATAGATTGCAATATCTATTCATCAATATTTTCCACACGAAAATGAACACATACAGGTGATTGAATCGAAACGCCGTCTAACAGCTTTAATCAGCTTAAGTGATGTTAAATCATTACGTTTGTATGTAAATTTATTCTATTATAGTTAGTGCTGTTTTGTAATTAAACATAAATTATAAAGTTTACAGGTATAGGCGGATTTCATGGAAATAGTGCTTTAATTTGGAATTTCCTGAAACTCGTAGAGGTATATAAAATTTACTCCTACGAATTCTAAGGATAATGTATTTGCACTGCCTTTCGTATGTGAATATTTGTATAAGCATGACTTATGTACAGATTTTCATATGATAAATGAAAAGGGTCATGGCCTGGTTGTCATGAAAGACAAGAACTAAATTTTGAGCATTTCAAAGGTGGACCTACATCCCGCCACCTCTAACACATTGCCAGTGGAAAATTTGGCATTGTGATATGGCTAATACATTATATACTATACCTGAACGTTATAGAATTTCCATAGAATTCCTAGGATTATGAGATTCTCGTTATTAAATGTTCCCTCCTTGCGAGCCCCATATGTGAACCTCCTGCTCACCTGCAGTGGCGAATGCGTTAATATATGTTTATCGGCATAAAAAAGGATCGCAGATTGCAGATAACATAAAAAGTGACTTTGATTTCCTGGAAAAGAATTTAATTCTCAAAAGAATGTTCGGAAAATTCATAGAAATAAAATTGCACACCCTGCCGTCCGGCGGATGGGTCGGTTTTCGACCAACTGAATCCATAAACATCCTTTTACGGACGCATGACCCTTTTATCTTTTTACATGTCAAACTAAAGGGGCGCCGCCCGATTATCGGCAAACACGTCGAACCGCGGCGCGACCACAGATACTCAGTACATATATAAGTTTTGAAAAAAACTTATATATGTACTGTGACAGATATTTGATGTTTCTTACCACATCTTTTTGATTGTTTCTTGTGTGGACGTTTTTTGTGTGATGTAAATACGTAAAGGTCTATTGTCACAACGAGCCAAACATGTTACTTGTTGCAGTCGTCGTGAAGTTTGTGGGTCAATGAAGTAAATTATTGTATTGGATTTTGATTTGCCTGTTTTTTCTTAAGTGATTTTCAATCATACTAGAAACTCGATTTTTTACAGTCCACGTTGTATTTATTCTCGTTGTCTCTATATTATGTAAAATATTTGCCTTATAATGTTAATATTGTATTTAGGGCGTAAGTAGTGTCCCTACATTCATTTACTTACCGAGCTGTAGTAATTTGTAATGAACCAAAACTTTCCATTCCATACATTTTTTAATTGCCTTTTTGGAGATTAGGTGAATTCTCATTAAAATTATTTAAATCTGAAGTGATCTGTAGGAAATCGTTGGAGTTGTAGTAAAGATTCTTACTTAAGTTACTTGTATAGTCATGGTTTATTCGAGTAACAATGATGGTTCATGTGATTATTAAAAGTTTTACGAAAATGGGCCATTGTGTTCTCTTATCGATCAACCTAATTAATTTCTTTGGTCGATAGTAAAAATAATTGCTATTTGCACAAAGCGGTGGCGCCACGAATAAACAAACATTTCCGTGAGTCTGTATTATGTCTGTCATTTTTGTTAATTCGGTTAAAACTATCTATAATTAGTTTCGTGTCTTCCAATTTTACCATTTCATTCCATTTACATATCATACAAAAAAAACAATTATATTTACAAAACATACAGAGTGTAAAATTATTTATTGTTAATTTACTCAAATATAAAACGGTGTTTGCGAGACTTAAATAAACACTGCCTGCAACATATAGACAATGGTCAAATAGCTTAAAATAAACAAAGATAATTAAATTTAAAAAAATAAAGGAAAATCCACTTCGAGTTTATTAATGTTTAATTCGATGGTGACTGGGAACTCCGCTGCGTAGAAATGCGTAACTATAGTTATTAAAATAGTGAACGTCCCTAGCCATTATTTACACATGTAAAATGTGTAATTTATTTTATTATGAATGTTAAAGCATCTTAGGGAAAAGCTATACTGCGCCGCTTGGCAACGTATTTTCATGCATAGCTCTACGTCTTCGTAGAAACTTCGTTATCTAGAGCAACAAAAAAAAAAAAAAAAAATTCTCGCTCTTCGGCATCAGCGAGACCCTTTTTTACCCCTAGCACCTTCGCGTGACACTACCAGTAGTGCCTTGAGGAACTGCTTATTATCCAGCACTACCAGTTGTGCCATTTTTTATACCGGGTGTCCCAAAACCTTGCCACACTGAGGGAAAGTACTTTAAATATTGAAGATAGGAAATTTTACTGAAAGAAGACTTCATTTTGATTTTAAAAACTGCATACAAAGATTTTTGAAAAATCGCATGCCTTAACCAGGAATCGAACCCACCAAATTAGAAAAAAAAAACAATCGTTTATTTTTACGATACCAATCGAAAGGGTTACTCATTAGAATTATTTTTTGTTAAGTAACACAGCATCTTAAACAAAAGTAAAACCATGAAATTTTACATTTAAATTTTAATGATTACATATTGTATCAATTTGTATTGGAAATAATGCGATATTTAAAAAAATCTTTGAATGCAGTTCGCATTAATTTTTAAAATAAAATGAAGTCTTCTTTCAGTAAAGGATTATGCCGATTTTTCTATGCAAGTTAGGCCATGATGCGCTTTGATGAAATTACCAATATACTATAGTAATTTTATACTGATTGCGTGGGAAGAATGTAATTAAAATATAATGCGGGAGAAAAGAGAAATCTCAATCTCAAGGAGCTGTTTACAGTTATAATTGTTTGACATTTTCCTATTATATGACATTTCAAAGTCAAAGTCAGTGAGATTTGTATGGTTAGTGCGCATCATGGCCCAGAATCCGGCATGATCCTTTCCTATCTTCAATATTTAAGGTACTTTTCCTCCATGTGGCAAAGTTTTGGGACACCCTGTATATTTTTAATCACTTACATCTCTGAAGTACCAGGATCACATAAATATGAAGAAGGTTAACTTCTAATACCTATTGAAAAAAACATGGCACAACTGGTAGTGCTGAAGGGAAAAGCAGTTCCCCAAGGCACTACTGGTAGTGTCATGTGGTTGTGCTACAAGTAAGAAAGGGGCAAGACGGTCATCGCTGAGCGGAATTCTCGCTCTAACTTACGATGTTACAGTGCGGTAGAAGAAGATAGAAGAGCTTTGGAAAAATGATGACCGGGTGATCAAATATAGCTCAACCCTAAATATTTTTATGAGTGTGCCACTTAAACACTGCTATTAATCATCGAAGGTACTACTTTGAAGGTATGTATTCTTAAGTTGTATCGCAGCGCAGGGCGCGAACAGATGGTGAGATGTAGGATCGATACTGGCTATGAATAATTAAGATGAATGTGCCTTTTTGAGGCTGAAAGGCAAGTGGGTGAGGACTCGGTCGGAGTAATGTGTTTAATGTATGGTAAATAAAGGACTACCTATGTCAAGTCTTTTTGTGAACTATTCCGATATTGCAAGGTCATGTATGTTTTCGTTATTAAACACAAATATTAATGTGGTTCTGAATTGATTCGAAAATCAGTTAAATTCTCTAGACTTGGATGGTAACATTGGTAACAAATAGTTCGGTACCGATAAAATTGCTCTACTGCCACAGAATATGTAATAGTACTAACTATTGCTCTACTTTTATAAGTTTAGCCCCAAAACTAAAATAATGTATGTTCCGAACCTGACAAATATATATACACAAAATTTTCAAGTTTTTAAAAAGTGTACCTAACTATTACAAATTACATTCAACTTCGAAAGAAAGCTTTAAAATTAATACTTTGCACTATACATTTTAATTGCTTAGCTTTAAAATTAAAACTTTGCACAATACAAATTAATTTTATAACTTTAGTACTGGTAAACAGACGACTAGGTGCGACCACGAGCGGGCGCAGCGAGAGAGGAGCTGAGGAGGAGGTTAGGTTCCATTGCGACAACAACGCCAGAACTGACCTGATGGCGTGTATGGCATTATGCTACAAGTTGTTATCATCTTACCATCTCACTTTAACAGTGGTCAGTCTGATATGGTTTGACAGAAATTAAATGGTTTCGGAGTTGGGACACAGTTATAGTGCAAACCATTATTTTTGTAGTGATAATATTAAATTATAGGTCTATCATTATTTTAAAGTGCTGATATACAATTATATAACTGTTTTCATCAAATTTAAAGTGCTATTAAATACATCCCCTCTGAAAGTTACAACTTTGGTTTCAAAAACCCTAATACAATTTTATCCGAGCATTTATCGGTTAAATTCTTTCCCTTGTGCATTTCCCTTCAATATTCGACTCATTAGACAACGAACGGGTACTGAATGTTAGCAAGAATAATAAAAAATCTATACTAAAAGTAAAGTACTCCAGTGAAACCTTTT
This sequence comes from Agriphila tristella, assembly GCA_928269145.1. Lineage (NCBI taxonomy): Eukaryota > Metazoa > Arthropoda > Insecta > Lepidoptera > Crambidae > Agriphila > Agriphila tristella. Next base: position 17,318,010 of record OV743436.1, on the reverse strand, counting down.
TACGATGTTTTCATTACCACTTTCGAACGATCCATTTATAGCTATTAAAGATGCATGGAAAAAATATTATGAGTTCATTCAATAAATAGTAAAGCTGATGAAGTAACAGTTTACCCTTCGATAGATGTTTCATTGCGATCGTGACTATGCATTAAGTAAGGAATTTAAAATAGTTTCATGGAAGACACGGAGAGAAAGAAAAGCTTTTTGTTTTAGCGATTTATTTTTCTACTCTTTTATCTATTTGCAATTTTAATTAAAATCTTGTCAGAGCTAATTTTTCCTCAAACTTCTATGATCAACAAGTAAATATTACCTTCAAACTTTAAGCATTTCTTTGCTTCTAAAAAATCGAAACATACTCCAATGCAGAGCAAAACTTTGAAGTTCTGACCATGATGCCCTACTCAACTATTCCTAACTATGAGCCGAGAACAGCAAACTTTTAAGCACAGCACCAATCACAAAAAGGCTTTTTTTTTTCACTTTTTTATTTGGCTGAGGTCTCGATAGCTTAGCGGTTAAAGGGATTGGTTAGAATTTCACTATTCGATTTCCGCCGGTGAAAATTGTTTTGTTCTTGTATAAAATAGACCATATTTAAAATGAAAAAAAAAGGGACTAACTTGAGAACAAACCTGATGTAATAACGTTTGAATAATTTCAATCGGTTCAGCCGTCTTCGAGTAATCGGTGGACGTACATAAAATAAAATATACATACTGCCGAATGGGAAACCTCCTCCTTTTTTGAATTCGGTTAATAAAATTGACCATCCATATAATGACAGTAAATTAAAAGCATTGTAAATGAAAAAACAAATAAACCTATCGTTCGTTTTGCTTACCAGATTTATGATTACATGATATTCATATTATATGCTGTCAAATATATCATTTAAAGTATACCTCTGTCGTATTGAACAAAATCTTATTAGCCGTAATGAGAATCCAATGTAGCATATGTTACTGAGGACATCCTAATGCTGAGGGCTTTCAGATTCAATTTCGGACAATTGAATTGATTGAAAAGGAGCTCAAGCTTAGTTCCACATGTTACACGTAGTATCTAGGGCGGAAAATGGTACCTTTATATCGTAAGTATCCACATAATGTTCTAATGTTACTCGTTTCTGAAATATGGACAGAGGTAATGCCACTGAAAAACTACTACATAAATTAAGTACCTACTACAAAATCTGTAGGAACTTTTAGTATTTTTTTATATCAATAATGTTTTATTTTTTACTTTTGTATCATTCAAGATTTTACAGTTCAAAAATAACTTGTGTAAGGTTTATATAAAATGTTACTACTTGTTACTTATGTAACTTATTGAATATCGACATCGAGATCCTACATTATACCAACAGAAAAAAACTAACATGTGAATAACTATTTACATCGCAAGGAAATATGAATTTAATATTATTATTAAAATTATCGCGTAAATCGGGAGGTAGTTAATTTATGAACCAGGAAACTAGCTAAGCTGTTGTTTGCTCGCCATAGCAACGTTGTTTACGCGAGTGTTGTTGTGTAATGTTGGTATTGTGTAGATCACTATGGTATTTCATGCACTGAGAGGATTACATAGGCTGCTTTATACGTTTGAAGAAATATCAAATTAAAAGCTCAGCGCGTGTTCTATGAAATTTGGGATTTTTCTTTATTTTTAAACCTTTTCTTTCAACTTCACAAGGTTACATAAAAAATATGATACTACCAATTTCCCTTGTCCATCAGCCATTTTTATGTCCCCACTGCTGGGCACAGGCCTTCCTTATGGGTGGATAAGGCGGACGGGCCATAACCTACCACACCGGCTCAATGCGAATTGGTGGGTGTTAACGACTGCAAATGCAGCAGGGATTTCCCTTACTATCACGAAAATCGATTTTGGGAAAATATAGTATAATTTGGTTAAATAATTTTCGAGATAACTGGTTGTTAAAAAATCAGCTAAAAAGGTGTTTTGAAAAAAATATCATAGTGCATTAATAACTGAATAAAATTTAAAACACCCAATCTTCCGTCGTAAATGGTTTATCAGTAACATATATTTTTTTGAAGACGTATAATCAGTTCTAATTTTTGAGATAACTAAATCTTGATAGAGTGAATTTTGTCAGTCTGACCTATGAGTCTGAAACTGTGTGTGAGTCTGAACTGAACCCCGTTTCCTTGTGGCCAAATTAAAATGCCAAACTAATTTTGCTACGTGGCAATTAAGCTTTAATTACACTCACCAAAAATAAATCAGGTTATTTAAGTATTATCATTAAAAAAGTTTAAAAATGTTTTAGTGAGACGGCCTGTCTGAGCTTCAAAATGCGAAAACGCTTTTAACTTTACTGTTATACTCGTAATGTAAATTATCGTAGAGCCAGCAGCTTTAATTCTGGCCGGGCGGCAGGTAATCCATTTATCTCGTTTTCTCAATGCCTGATATACCTAAGCTTTATTTCCTCCGATTTATTTTCAATTATCATTTGAGAATTTTATGAAAAGATCTTCCGTGACTTTTTTATAAATTAGATTATTTCACAGCCAAACACAGCGTCCTTATCAGGCCATGAAGTTAGTTAAATGAAAGAAATCTTCAGAGAAAGATGGGCCGAACTCTCAATCATAATAGCATTACTGCGGAACGTGGATGGATAGACGAAACAAGGTTACATAAAAACCAATCTGTTCCCGAAAGGGAGGAACGTTAAATAATATGATTAAACGCTGTTTTACCACCAATGGCCATTTTATTGATGAAATTGCTATCTTGTTATTGAACGGTAAGTTTAAGTGGCACTGCGAGGGTGAAATAATGTCAAGAGTTTTTTGTGGCCACGGTGGTGTAGTGCTTTGGGAATTTAATATAATATTTGCATTAATGTTTCACAACTTAGATTGTTTTTCAGAACTTTTTGAATTATAGCTTGCTTATTATGTATTGAACTAATAGAATTTAGATTTGGTTAAAAAGGTACAACTATTTATTAAAGTTATACACGTGATATAATAATTTATACAAATTTGGATCATTTACTAAATTATATTCATAGCATTGGGAATGCAAAAATCAACAATTTTATAATCATTGAGTAAAGTTAAAACTAAGTAGTGTTATCTTGAAACTTTATAATAAAGTAAAAGAAACGTATATAAATGTTTCAACACAATATTATTAAATAAGTAATAATGCCAGAAAGATGTCTGATTACAATGCTTTCAAAATTGAAATCGAATATACTAAATTTTTTACATTAAATCGGTTCAAAAGAAACAAAGTTAACATTTCAATTCCTCAGAGAAGGTAAGTGAACGAAACAACATAGGCGTAGTAATTTACGATAATTGCTTAAAACCACTGTATTTAAATGCAATTTCTTCGGGATTGTAGGTACTGTGGTTAACCCGCCCTTCGCGCACGATTTATTTTGAACAACATTTCAATTTTGGTATTTATTTACAGTAAGATTTATTAATTACGGTTTGGATCGTAGCCACTATTTTACCGAGTTATTAAAGACATAAACTTACGTAGGTATTACTGTACTGTGTGGTTAATTAAAATTTATTTTTTGTCGACATTTATATGATTGCGTGTCCCATTATAGGTTTTACTTTTTGCATTTTTTATGCCTTCGGAACCATTAATTTTTCGATCGTAGTTCTTTCTTATTAATCAAACTTCGGATTTATCTAACTTCAAAATAGGGAGAGATGTGACTATCAAAATATTTGAAAGAGAAAAAAATTACATTGCCTATGAGTTTAAGTATCTTTACTTTTAAAAGTCTATCTGTTGAAGGTTGAATCTATTTGCCTTACCTTTATCGGCTGAATAATATAAAACCTTGCCTAGGGACTTTGTTGAGGGACACTGTTAACAACTACGTATGGCTACCGAACTGAGAACTGTGTTCGGAACACATAACCCTTTTCCATTTACCTACATGAAAACGGTTTCATGACAAAGTTTTGTCACACTTTCGAAAGTAACCCTTTTGTGACATTATGCAAGATATGTTTCAAAATGTATTAAAAGTTTAGATGGACAAAGTTAGTGCTTCTGAAAAAAATATATGTTTGTTGGTTTGTACTTTACATTCTCCTGGGCCCAATGAGTGGTGTAAGCTAGTACTTAAAGTTTATTATATCAAAATAACAACAACTAAATTGTAAGAGTAAGTATATTAAATCTTTACTTTACAAAACTACTCTGTTCTTTGAGAGACCAAATCTAGTTAATAATATGATTATTATTCTACTTCAGAAGTAATTTAATAATAGCAACACAAAATTTTGGAACAATGCTGTGCTAATTTATATCATTTCAACTCTGAAATCTGTACGGTTTTACGTAAAACGAATTTATAAGCACATCCCGAATACAACTCAGTGACTTGCTTAACAGTTAATCCTATTTGGTATTCAGGTCACCATAATAAAGAGTTTAAATCCGCCTCGATCAATAGGATTTATTTAATCATCTCTTCTTGCTAGCTCTCGTGAAGCACGGAATTCGTTAGCGACCAGTTGATAAAAGAACATTCTTACATAATTTGGTGTCTTTGCTGTTTCATTAAGATTTGCAAACCGTTATTAATATTAAAAAGGTAAACCTTTTAGCAAAATAAGCTCCTTTAAAAGGGTCATTATCATCTGTGTAAATTAATAACTTAAGAACGTACTTTGTTCAGTGTAATGGTACCAGATATTATCAGGAGTGTATTCTTAAGCAATGGGAATTTTGCGGTTACGATGGTGATTGCCGCTATTAAGATAAACTACATTTGGCCCACCCAGCACTGCTTTATTTCATAGCTGTATCTATTTACACGGTTTTTTAGCTAAAGCGAAAAAAAAACTATTATGTCAAAAGCGAGGGCATCAGCGAGACGATCTCTTGCAGAACATTGTTCTCCACAAAAATTTTCACTGTTCTGTGTGTGTGAGAGACAAAGAGAGAGAGAGAGAATCACTCTGGGGAACCATGTCTTTACAGACATGAAAACATTGGGGTGATGGTCTAATAAAGTTGAAACCCATATGCTGCAGCGTACCTGTTCATACTATCCCCGTCAATTGGTAATGCGCTGGAACCTTGTCAAATTAACATACACATCATCGTCATCCGCAACTAAAAATGTCAAAAAATAGTAAAATTCTAATAGGTAATATAATATATTAATTATTGAATTCTTATTTTCAATAAGAAAGGGTCTAGGTATATGAGAAAATTACAATTGTTTTTCGTTTTTGCGGTTAAAATCATGGCCGCCAGGCGCATTACCAATTGACGCGGATAGTACCATCTAGTAGCACCTGTATTGAGAGCTGGCAGTATAGCTCCAACAAAGAAAGTAAAAAAAAAGTTCAACATGGAAGTTTACCTGCTTCCATTATTCGTATTCGTAATCGATATACCTAGATTCAACATTATGAAACTATTTCTATCTTTTCTTTCAGTCAGTGGTTACGCCACACTATTATAATCAAAGCGCTATAGGAAAATACTACACAATTTTGAAGTTTGATTTTTTTTATTGTTCTCTGTACACTGTGATGTCTGCACTGCTTAAAATGGGAAGCGAGCATGCTAGGTAATAATCAAATCGCAAAAAAGCCGCTGTAATCATTTTAAAATAGTCCCCGAGGTTTCGACACATTTTGTCATTATGGCTCATTCCCGTGGGGCTCTGACCTAGTTTGTGGACACAGGGTTAAAGGACTTAATTTCCGTAATGCTTTTAGAAATTATGGTTAGCTCAGTATTTCTACGAGGATTGAATAACAGCAAGCTGGAAGAGTTTTTCAGTGTGATTTTCTTTAATGATAGATAGGCAAGCGTTTGACCGCTATCACCACGCCTGGTGGTAAATGATGATGCGATCTTCGATTACTCGCGACTTGAAGGCCCTCAGATTGCACCTTTCGGGAATGACAGACTCGGGCAAGGAGTTTCACTCTCTAGCGGTACGGATGATGAAAGGAGATTGTTCTAAATCGCCCCAAAACCAACAAGCATTTGAAATGTACCAAAATTTTTATTATATTTTAATATACGATTTGAGAATTATAATTACAAGCGGACACTGCGAAACATTTAATACACTTTTAAAAGTACTTTAATTTTTAATACCCTGAAATCCGCCATCTTATTGTCATTAGATACATTCCAGCAGGCTAATCGCTGAGTCATCGATCGCTATAGAGTACATTTTAACCAGGGAAAGTAAATTATTAAACATTATAAAAAAAATACTTTCCATGGAGGTGCATTCTAGCACAGGCTAATCGCTGAGTTCATGATCACCACAGTTTACATTTTAACCATGGAAAGTAATTTGTTTTAATGTTCAATTTTATTACTTTCCATGGTTCAAATGTAGTCATTCACGATCAATGATTTAGCGATTGGTCTGTCGGAAAGCATCCAATATATCCTGTGGTGATCGATGACTTAGCAATTCGTCTGCCGGAATGCACCCATTGTCAGTTCCAGTGGTCTCGAACCTACCGATTTTTCGGTAGTTCTACCGATATTTTAGTATTAAAAATTGTTTTTCGGTATTTCTACCGATAAAAAACCATTCGGAACTTAGCTCGTTTGTATGGAAAACCCTATGGTGGTCCTTGGTATTTATGGTATTATTCACAATATACCGATTTTGGGTATGAATCTACCGATAATTATTGGCAAATCTACCGATTTCGCATTTTTACGTTCGAGTGAGACCACTGCTGACAGTTCATTTAGTAATATGGATGATAGGTGTTACGAAAGCATCGATATGGTGGCAATATATCTGAATAAGTATATCAAGTTTTTCAGTTTAAATCCGATCTTAAATGTAATTTTTTGCTATGTAGTCTTAAGAAAGATATTTTTTTCAAATAAATTATATATTTATCAAGGAGCTTTTTATAGATGGCGTTTTTTAAAAATAACCTCAAAATCTGATCATTTTCTTTAAATAAAAATGTTTACAGAAGTGTCCGTGGGAAAACATTGTTCTTATGGGCTTATACGAGTCATTTACGATTAGAAAATATTTTTCATCCCTTCTATTCGAAAAAGGATGCATTGTTCCTATATAAGTGGGACCAAAATAGCTCTTTTCTGGTAAGAACTTTTTAGTGGGAGGAAAAGAGATTTGAATTTAGAACATTTATCTTTCAAAGAATTCGAACGCCACCGCCGGCTGGTATGTATTGACTGGCTATATAGACGGCGCGGCGAGGTCGCCGCGGCGCGATAACCCGCGCAAACTGAAAAAAAAACATAAGCGCGCGAATTAAGTCTGTGTTCTTGTAATTAGTACATACTTACGTACTTAGTACAATAACTTTTGAAAATTGCGCTAGTGTATCAAACGTAACTATAAATTTGTAATTATTTTTACTTTTCACGTGTTTTTTTTAAATAAAGAACATTTTCATTAATTACATAAACACAGTCTCCTATTTATTTTCTCATTATTATTATTATTATTTAGAAGGGGGGACACCAGCGAAGCCGGACGGGTGATCAGTCACCTTGATCGGAACCATTTCACCCATTTCCCCAAATCCCCATATTTTCTCATAGAAAGGGGATGAAAAGTAGAGTATATGACTCGGGCGCAAAATATTTTTGGCGAGGGCGACATACTTTGAATCCCTCGCTACGTTCAGGATTCTACTGAAGAATCCCTCGCTACGCTCGGGATTCTACTCTAGAATCCCTCACTTCGCTCTGGATTCAAAAAAGCGCCCTCGCCGTAAAAATATTATTTTGCTCCCTTGTAATACAATCTACTATTTTTCTCTGCTGTTGGCTCTAGGGCGAACAATGTATGGGCGTAGAACAATCACCTTTGAAGCAAAACGCCTATTGCCAAGTTTTTGGAAAATCCGTGCGGCGGAATTATGTAGGTTGTGCAATTCCGCTGCAAACTCTACGAAATGTATCCGATACATAAAACACCGGTAAGCAAAGGTTGTAACCTTGTGTCTATGGTCGAGGCTTTTGAGCTTATTACAGAAAATTAAGATTGTCGTTGCCGGTGAGCTGCTTGGCCCTCCACTCAATAGATTTAAGCATCTAGAGCTGGTAGTTGGCGGAGCCATGCCACAAGATCTTTGAGATTGCTTGCTTATCTAAATTATCAATCAAAATAATGCAATGAAAAGAAAGTCTCTGGAAAATGTAATTTAATACAAGAAAACGAAAAAGTATGTACCTATATTACTTAGTTTATGCCCACTCCAAACTTTAAAGAGTGGTGTGTTAAGGTGAATGATGGTGAAAATACTTATTTACGTTCACACTTTAATCGGTTTATGTTATTCGATAAAGAAAAACGTTTATCTTAATGTTTTGAAAACAAAATTGGTGTTTTGAACGAATCGTCTATTTAAACAGTCGTAATTATATTAATGTTTGAGTGGCACTTATATCCCGATCTAAGTACTAACTTTATCAGTCGGATAAAGAAAGAAGACGTCAAACTATCACTGTTAATTCACAGAAAAAAGCTTACGTAACATTTAGTACTTTTACATAATTCAAGTTAATGATAATAAGAATTTTGTTTAAATAAAATGAACAAAATACATTCGTTTTACTGTCAAGACCGTTTAGAGTAGGGGACGGATCGACGTACGTAACCCGTTGTCGCGCAATTCATTTCAATAAAACGTCCGAAGGGACGTGTAGGCATGCAAATCGACTGTGCTAAATGTCTCTCTCAAAATGTATAAATTGGATCCAGCTCCTTTGATTGCTACAAATAAGGAGGTGACGCAAATAAAAGGTCAGAGCTATTATATGATGAATTTAGGTTATGTAGCGGGGGAGCAGCAAAAACAGCAATTTCGTTCAATAAACTCTTTTATTTTAATTTAATGGTTACAGCGTCGTGCGTCGTTGCGAGTAAAAGCAATCTAAGATGGCGTCCCTCCTGTCATCCGTCTCTCTTCCACATTCATACGTCTCACTCGCACACTCCTTACGTTCCGTTTCCCACATTCGGCCGTCCTGATCCATATCTGTCCCCAGATATACTACTCTCATACAAATTATACAATGATAAGTACTTAAGAAGTCTCACATCCACCGTTACATAGGTAGCCAAAATATTAAATAATAATTTTACCAAAATCACTACTCGTTACAAAACTCTACACTATTTCAAATGTACTACTGTTATATTTAAACACAAAAATATTACACAAGTAAATAATATGACCTCCAATTTGCATCGATAACACAACATTACAAATCGATAAAGTATGCCTCAGAAAATTGTGTCAAGTGGTATGCTAGACAACGGAAAGTATAACACAAATCCTGAAACATAAGAAAAAAAACAGAATTAATTCCCAAAAATTACCTGTGAATAAACAAAAGCTCAATCTTCCAGCCCTTCGCTGTCATACTCAGGCCACTTCTTCATTTGGTCTGCAGAGCTAGACGTCTTACTGGGACCTTCTGTTGAGGAGTCTACCTTTTCCACGTCATAGCGGTCATTTCTCTTGCATTTTACTACCTTATATGGGCCAAGGTACTTGGGCTTCAGTTTAAGTCCTGGGCCAAACTGAGTTCTCTTTATAGCCACTAGATCACCTTCTCTATATTTTGAACTTTCCTTTCTCTTCCTATTATAAGTTTTCTTGTTTTCTTCTTGAATTTTTAATATTTGTTCTTTAGCTTGAATTCTTAACTTTTCCCTATTTTCATCGTACTGTAACTGATTTTCTTCTTGCAATAAACTTAGAATTTCCACGTCTTCCTTATTCCTCATTTTCACACCCATTAGTAACTCGAATGGTGTAGTGTTCACACTCCTTTGGAACGTACTGTTCAACGCCCTTTGAACACTACTTACGTGCTTATACCATACCACAGGATTATCAATGCACAATTTTGTCAAAATTGGCAAGATAGTCCTGTGTACCCTCTCTACTTGTCCATTGCCGCGTGGTACACCAGTAGTAATCTTCACATGACAGATACTCTCTTCTTCACAGTAACTCTCAAACTCTCTGCTCGTGAAAGCCGTTCCTCTATCCGTAATCACTCTGCGAGGATTTCCAAAAATCTGCTGGTGTATCCGCAACTTGCTTAACGTCTCCTGAGTTGTGGTCGACTTAGTCGGAAATAACCATACAAACTTGGTGAATGCATCGATAACTGTAAGAATGTAGTTGTACTGTTTCTTCGTCTCAGTAAGTGGTCCGATATGATCCAAATGCAGTGTGTCAAAAGGAACATTTACCTTTTCAATTGGGTTTAAGAATCCTTCTTGTTTTCCTTCTTTCTTCGTAGCTAACAAACATGGTATACAACTCACTAGATATTCATCTATTTTCTTATCTAAATCTCTTATGTAATAGTCCTTATTCAATAGTTCTTTCATCTTCTTCTTCCCAAAGTGTCCGATACTGTGTACTTTGTTAAGTATTTCTTTCTCTAAACACTTAGGTACCACTAACAATTTTTCTTCACCTTTGTATAACACTTCATTATCTAAACTGTAATCTTGAAAAGTTTTCTCATATAAAATTTCTTTAATCGCTCTCAAACCATCATCTTTATCTTGAGCCGACTTGATACTGTCATTCAATGTTGAAATTACATTAACTGTAGGCACTCTACTTAGGGCATCAGTGTGTCTCATCAGCGTACCAGATCTATGTTCTATCTCATAGTCATACTCGTTTAGCATAAGTACCCATCTTGCCACTTTGGGCGTCAAATCCTTTTTCTTAAGTGTCATCTCAAACGCCTTGCAGTCGGTTACTATTTTAAAATGAATCCCATAAAGATAATGTCGAAATTTCATCACACCCTCTACTATAGCAAGCGCCTCCAACTCATAACTCGCGTATCTACTCTGCGCTTCGTTCGTCTTCCGACTCATATAATGAACTGGGTGTAGGCCGGAGTCCGGGTGATCCTGCATGAGTATGGCTGCAAATGCTATACTTGATGCATCAGTGTGCAGTTCAGTCCTTAACTTGGGGTCAAATATCTTTAACACTGGTCCGCTGACCAACTTAGTTTTCAAAATTTCAAAAGCTACTTTCTGTTCTTCCTGAAATAAAAATTCTTTGCTTTTCCTTAACAAATCTGTCAATGGTTTAGATATAATGGCAAAATCTTTAATATACTTCCTGAAATAGCTTGTTAATCCAACAAAACTATGCAACTGCTTCATATTCATCGGTTCGGGGTACCTTGTTACTGCTTCGACTTTCTCCGTGCTTGGTCTTACTTCTCCGTCCTTTATTACGTGTCCCAAATACTCAATTTCTCGTTGAAGTAAGTTTGCTTTCTTCCAGTTGATTTGCAGTCCGTACTGTGAAGCTACCTCAAGCACTTGCTTTAATTTTTGTAGTCCTTCACCTTCACATGAAGCTGGAATTATTATATCATCGATGAAAATCATTAACACACCTTGAGATATCAAGTTCCTAAAAATTATACTGACAAATCTCATAAAAGTCTTCGGACAAACAGATAAACCAAAGGGTGCTCTCAGAAACTCATATTGTCCTTGGTGAGTAACAAAAGCTGTGTAAGGAATTGACTCCTCACTCACTTTCAGATGAAAAAACCCATTTTTCAGATCTAACACACTGAAAACTTTAGCACTTTGCAATTTGTCAATAAGATCATCAATAATCGGAAGTGGAAACTCGTCTTTAACTATCTTTTCATTTAATCTCCTGTAGTCTACACATACTCTGATCGAACCATCCTTCTTTTTGACCATCACAAGAGGACTAGAATATTCAGAAAAACTAACCTGTATTATTCCTTGTTCCAACCATTCTTCGATTTGTTTTTCTACGACTTTTTGCTCCATCAGTGACAGACGTCGAGGTCGCTGTGATACCGGGATATCGTCCTTTAGCACAATTTTGAGTTGAATTGGTGCCTCTTTTAATTGCATAGGCTTGTACTGCTGCACACACTTCATAACCTCACCCCGTATCGTTGCGTCTCGCACGTGATCTAAAACAATACCAGAACAACACCCTACAAAACAATCTATTTTCCCTAACCATTCTAAATTTTCAGGTAAAAATGACACACTTCCTTCGTTGACTAACATCACCACTTGCGACAAAAACTCCTGGCCTAAAATACAGTTAAATGGCATAACATCGTCGTAAACTACGTGAAAAACAATTTTTTTGTATAACTGGTTATCAATTTCACAATTCAATAAAACTTTTCCTATAGACTTAACCATAAATTTACCTAAACCCGAAATGATGAGGTCATCTTTAACAATATCACATGGAAATTTATCTACAACATTTTTAGCAATTAAATTTACATCAGATCCGGTATCAATTAAGGTCGTTAAACTACAATTATTATTAAACTTTAGAGTTTTCACCGGTTTCGTACAAAGCGAAAGTTTGTTTACATTCTGTAACTGCATGACGTTGACGTCTTCCGTGACGTTGACAGTTGAACGGTCATTCGATCGTTCACACTTCACTTCGGTCAGTTCGTTCCGTCGTTCGGTCCCGTCGCAAACCGTAGAATGTCGCCACTGTCGCTCTTGCTCGTCGCTCTCGGTCTCGGTCATCATCGTACTTCCGAACATGGCCGCTCCTCGGTATCCGCCGCGCTTTTCGCCACCGCCACCGATCGCCGCCATTTTGCCGTCGTTGTACTTGCCGTGTATGATGCCGCGTTTTACAGGGTTCACCGTGCAATCTTTGCGTATATGTCCGAATGAGTTGCATCCAAAGCACTTCAGGCCGTTTTTGCACTCCGCCGCTATGTGATCTATACTGCCACAGTTAAAACACCTTTGTTGCATGACGCCACCGGCGCCATAACGCTCTCGCTCGCGGTAATTTTCCACTGGGTTGCGTCTGGCTCTTTGCTCCTGCGCTTTGCTTTTCATGCTTTCGTATATAGCCAACCTGTCCTTCAGACCGGAGTAGTTATTCACACCATACAGCACACTTTTATTCATCTCGTAGTCTTCGATGCCGTCGACAATGTACTGGATCGCGACGTAGTCTGGGAATTTTGCTCGCTTACCCAGCTCCTTCATAGTGAGCATGTACTGTAGATATGATTCATCGGGCCTCTTCTTGCGCGCCGCCATCGCCTCGTGCATTTCTTTCACATTTACAACATCTGGGAATTCTCTAACGAGTGCGGTTTTGAGCTCTTCGTACGATTTAAATGTTTTTTCTGACCTTAGCCATAGTGCTGCCGTCCCAGATAGCGTTCTTCTCGCTATAATAAGTGTTTGCTGAGGCGTCCACTGGAATATCTCCGCGTTGTCTTCGATGTCCTGTGCCCACTTACTTGACGAGTAGGTTTTGTCATCGCCGCTGAATTTTGCGATCGAGTGCAGCCCATCCATCAAGCTGAATGAAGCCGCTGACGCCTCTGGTGCCGTCTTCTTCCCGTCGTTTTCGTTCGTCATCGTCATTTCGTCCTAGGAAGCTTACCACGTGCAGTGCAACACGCCGCCTCGGGTGGTTTTCGTCGTCGGTCTTGCTTACTTACGCCCTTTTTATCCCGGACGAGCCCCCAAAAATATGTAGCGGGGGAGCAGCAAAAACAGCAATTTCGTTCAATAAACTCTTTTATTTTAATTTAATGGTTACAGCGTCGTGCGTCGTTGCGAGTAAAAGCAATCTAAGATGGCGTCCCTCCTGTCATCCGTCTCTCTTCCACATTCATACGTCTCACTCGCACACTCCTTACGTTCCGTTTCCCACAGTTATATTTCTAGAATTGACGGATTTGAATAAAAAACATTTAAAACAGTACGAAAACTTCATTTAAATAACACGTGTAATAGACGTTACGAATGGGATGTGAACTCAAAAATTCAGCACCGGCAAATAAAATAAAAAACAGGAAAATCAAGTTGATGTAATCAAGAACCTCGAGGTTTCGCCCAGGAAACTCATTAGTAGCACGCCATATCATTTTGCGTTAAATAGATCCAAGTTAAGCAATTTAGCTGATTTGCTAAAATACCTTAATTATTTAGCCATGCCTTTCTTTTCAAATTGATTAAGCTTAATTGTCTCAGCTTTCTTGATTGACCTACAGTGACAGGTGACAGTTTGAAATAAAATTTAATCTCTATCTCGCTATCTCTATATTGATTTCTTTTTATTGTAGGTATGAGTAATAATATTAACCATGTGGCATATACGTCTTTACATTGAATTGTACTTTGTTGCTATAGGTATGGACATCTTACAAAGTGTATAATAATGTGTATTGCAAGATTTTGCACAACATGTACGTACAGTGGGTTTGATGAAAAAAAACTTTTTTATGTCAATATAAAACCGAATGCTCCAGAAAACAAAGCAATTATAATAACAGAATAAGATATTAGGCTCACGTTCATGAATTATCAGTCTAAGCAAGTACCTACGCATAGTAGGGGCATAGAATACATAAATTATATACATAGTACGGCTGACCTATCTAAGAGTTCAAACAATGACGTCTGTGAATCAAACAATCACAATGGCTCTATTAACTAAGGTTTGGCATAACTACTAAATTGGCTTCTGCAACTGTTGGAGTTGCACTTTAGCGCCCTCCTGTGATAACATGTGTTTAGTTTGTTTGCTATAAAAGATAAGATGGGATGTGATTAAAATGTTTGACGACTTAATATTTTCGATTTGAAATCCATTGATAGCACAATGCTATGCTACTGATAAACTTTCCGTAATTGTTTTTATACAGAGCTATAATTTTATTGTGCTTTATAGTAATAATTTACTACCGCGTATTCTTGCTTCTTGAGGTCTAAAGTCTAAGTAGGTATTCGATAACATTTTAAACAATCATTTTATTTTTTAGATTCCTCGGAGACCAAAGTGATTCAGCCACAGTTCTTTTCAATTTTACAACAAACTGAATGGGAATATTTTATGAGTATTTATTTAAAAATGATTAAGTTGGAAAAAAGCATTTTGTAAGATTTGTTATCAATTGTTATTTTGCATACGTCCTAAATAGCCTATAGTTCATTTTTCATAGGTATGTTTTTAGTACGATTTTAATACTTTTTAGTTCGTTTAAAAACATTTTTTTTTTCATTTAAATATTAATTTTCTGCTTTTTAGTCTTATTTGCGTAATGTTTTGCTGTGGCTTTTTCCAGCTTCATCATCAAGACCCTATACCATCTGGACACCATCTCCCAACAGAGTACTTGTCTTGTCAAGACGAATCAAACGAGCCCAAATTCGATGGGTTGTGTGGCATTATTATAGAGTTCCTGTAGCCTTCTTCCGGCTCCATCATTAGTCCCAGGCAACCATCTCTTATCAGAGTACTAGTCAAGATGAATCAATCAAACCCAAAGTCAATGGGGTTGCATGGTTTTATTACAAAGTTCTTGTGGCCTTCTTTCGGTTCCATTATCAGGCCCTGGGGGCTAATTGTCTAATTTAAATATCTTTCGCAATCGCTTTCATTTGACAGATGGATGTGAGATATTGCTGCATTTCTTTGGTAAGTTTTTATTTGTGCTAAAAAGTAGCATCAATGTGTTACATCCTGAAAGTGATTGCGATAGATTTTGAAATTACACAATAGAAAGGCAGGACACTATTTCCCAACAGAGTACTCGTCAAGACGAATCAAACGAGTCCAGGTCCAGACTCGATGGGGTCGCATTGTTTTATTACAGAGCACATCATCAGATCATTTCGATGACACCATAATATTGCATTATCTTCCAGTTCTGACCTGTTTAAAGTTTCAAGTCTTTAGTTTATCGGGAAGCTAGATGACAAAATTTGTGGACAAACAAATGAGACGAGAAAGCGACCTAATAAAAACGTGTTAAAAACATTTTAGAATATGAGAGTCCTCTCTTTTCTCGTTAAAGTAGATGCCTAGAAAATGAAAATGCATTCTGAGCTGTGGTGTGTGGCGGTCGCAACGACGAGAGGTTTTATATTTTGTAAGGATGTTTACGAACCGTGAAGCCCTAACAAGACGAGATCAAGTTCTAAACTAAATTGCAGACTTGGTTCAATTTGAGAAACGTATTTTTAAAGGTTTTGCAGAAAATACGTTTTATTAATAAAAAAAAAACGTGGCTGGTAGGTTATTTCTTTCTTATTGCAACTAATTAATAGAATTTATATGAAAGTGTGTTTTTCAACTTCAGGAGGAATAGATTTTAAATTTTTGCTTAATAAAATAGTATCTCTTATGTAATGGTTTACCATTTGGTAGTATGACGGAACATTTCAAAATGAACCAACCATACTGTTATACGTACTTTAAAGCAGTATCACGTTACTAAGAAAATTCAATCAATGAAAGCTTTACGTCATTTCAGACATACCTACTTAGAGTAAAGTTAGCAATGATATAGTCGGACTGATTTCTAAGAAATTGCTTATTTAAATTTTATGCCGATTTTAAGTCGGCTATAAAGAGGTTTAATGGAAGTTGGTTTAGACAGTTGAAATCGTTAGAGATTTTTATAGTAGTGGATTATACTCGTTATTTACGATAGATGAAGTTATAATGGAAAGATTTCATCAGTTGCCAACATAAGTTCATAGGTTAACTCCTTCATAGTTCCTTCCAATTTGTTTTGGGGTTTATAATTAGTACAGGTAAATTGAAATATACCTGTCGTGGACTGTACAACAAGAAATTAAGTAGCCCACGGACACTAATGAAATGACTGTTGTCTGGGGAATATTGTTGCGGCAACGGCACAAACACAATTATTGTCACTTGTTGCCCACCTTTGTATCTCAAATCATATTTCAACGTGCCTTTTGTTTCGTTTTACATTTTACTTTTGCGGAGCTGAATAATGATATACATTTTATGAAAGCTGTGACCGCACCTAATTTGCCATCTTTCTAGTCTTAACGCCGAAATGTCATGGGTCATGTCATGTACCTACTCTTATTTCATGTAACTAAATTATAATATACTGTGGGCCTTTTACAAAAAATAATCACGATAGTCGGACGCATTTCGTCGTTCAATTTACTTGATATTGAACCTTATGCGTGAGTCAGTAGTGCCACGGAGTGAGCGAACATCGTACGCTTATCGTGATGCTGTTTTGTAATAGTCCCTCTGTTTAGTTATCTAAATCTCAAACTTTTTTCTTCTTCTTTGTTTAAACGAAAATTTATTAGTACTATTATTTATTCTGTGTTAATACTCTAAACTCTAATCACAGAATTTGATTGTCTACCTTTAAACTATTAGTTAGATGCATAGACGTATGACCAATCAGCCAAAGCAACCATGAGTTAAATTATTTTTGTGCGTTATCCCCATCAACTTCAAATACAAAGTAGAGATTATTCAAGAAAGAGGTAATGACTAAAGCTTTATGAGTTTATTTAATAAAAATATAGGTAGGAAAAGCCAGACACTCGTTGTTTAAACTGTCTGAACGCAATTTCTTTTTGTATCATTTTTACATTTTAATAAATTAAATATGAAGAGTTTTAAGTAAAGTCATCGTTAACTTTGTGAAAAGATTTAGATATTTGTTGACATTATATTAACATTGTTAAAAAAGTTTAATTCGGTTTCCTAGGACAGCGGTGCCGTCATATTACGGCCGTAATATAGCGGCGTAGAACGTTGTCTATGTAAACAATACGGCGTGTTTTCTGACGTTACGGTGTCGCCGTATTGTTTACATAGACAACGTTCTATGCCGCAAAATTACGGCCGTAATATGACGGCACCGTCATCCTGGGAAACCCTAGCAAGTGAGGCAATTTACCTGTCAATCTAAATATCAGCCAAAATAAAAGAAAAGCGCTGTTAAATTATTTTTAATTATCCGTGAGTGCTCGGCGATCATTGTAATTATAATTTGGGGTGCCATAAATATACAGCTATATTTTTCAAAAACACTTTGTTCGCCGTACTCGAGCCTCTTGGGAGACATTTACTGTCTCGGAAGAAAGAAACGTCAATTATCTTTTGATTTATCTGCAAAGTGAAATCCACGGGAAGTTTTATATCCACCATGAAATTTACTGGCGATGGCGGGTAGTACGATGTTAAGTTTATTTGTTTCCTTGAACCTTTAATATTAAAACCGTGATGCGTAAAATTAATCTAAGAATATTTGAATTTCGTATAACTCGCAAAGTAAGTATTGAGTGATAGCAGGTAACCATAGCCGTTTCTACGATAATAAATAACTAATTATGTTTATTTTACAAATATTTTATCCGTTCAAGGATTTAAACCTTATAAGTATTCTGTGGTATGGCTACTATCTACCTATTAGGGACAAATTCGATAAAAAACACTGCAGTTTACAAATAAATGTTTGCTGTTCATATCATGCACGTCAACCGCTTGTGTGTAGTAAATGTGGAACCGAAAAATTCTACTCTAAAATAGCTACTTTATTTATAAAGGGTTTTGTAATACACCAACAACCTCGCAGGAATATTTTATTAACATCATACAACACTTTCCAAAAATGACGAAAAATATATGCAACTTTTCATTCAAAATTATATGAGCTGTTCGGACATTTGTAGGGATTTTACCATTGAAAATGGTTATCAGATGCAAATCGCCTGAGACGTATTTTTGACCATAGCTCCGAGGATTTTGAGAGGATTGAGATGGAAATAGTGCCAAAAGTTGAGGAATTTATCGAGACAGTTGTGAACGTTTGAATTTTGAAAATTTACTCGTAACTTTTTTAGAAATTTTGCAAAATTCAAAAAATTCCGGGTTTTTGGGGGGTGTTTGTTTACTCAATTGTAAATATTTCGGAAAAAAAACTGACTTAAGAAAAAAATTAAAAAAAGGGTCCTAGGGTATTAGTTTAGCTACCAAATGGCGAAATAATTTTGAAAATCGGTAAATAATTGTGACCTGTTTAAGTTTGGAATTCTAGAAAAACGGGTGTTACAGTATACATAAAAAGTTATGTAGCTTCTATGATTATTGACCGATCGTCATGATAATAGTGTTAAAAGATGCAGAAGCAGACGAGATTCGTTGGAATTTTGAAAATCGGTTAATAATATTTGGGCTGCGTCGAGGTAGTGAGCGGGCGCTTTTGTGACACGAGGCGGAGCCGAGTGTCACAATCGTAAAAATAAATAGGTACTAACTAGGTAATTTTAAATATATTATAGGATTTTGCATTTGATTTGATTTTGGTTTTTCGTAAATTTTTATATTCATTTTCAATGCTCCGATTCTTGCGGGGACTACAAAATCTGTGAATTTTTTTGTCTCTTTTGGGAAAAATCGTAGAACAAACGTTGTTATTTATGATGTTAGTAAAATATTCCTGTGAGGTTGTTGGTGTTTTACAAAATAACCCTGTAGTATCAAAAGTGTCCATCTAAAAATATTATACTTAATATAGAAACTGCGAATTTGTTTTTAGATCCTTTAAATGAAAAATTTGCGTATGAATTTTAACGTTGAATAAATTGATTTTCCATTGTTACAGGTAATGTTTTGCACGCGATGATAGTTCAAACAGTTTGAATTTGTGAAAGTGTCGAAGATGTGAAACTTTAATTAAAAGCAAAAAAAGGTATGTATTTTTTATATAGAATGGTCTAAATCTATTATATAAAATAATTACCTAAAAATGATTGACATGTATTAATTTTTTACAAGTAAGGTTTTACACCGTACATAATATGTTTTCGGGGCTTTTGATCAATTATTTAACGAAATATGTGAAAAAGCCTTATTACCTGTATTATCCAGAGGATGGAATAATAAATTACATTCCTTTGAGTAAAAAAAGTTGTGTGATTTCAACTTAAAAAAAACAAAAAAAACTATCGCTGTCAATAGGGAATAACGCGTAAATATTATTTTTGTATCAAAATCAAAAGTATAAGTACTTAATGCGTGAGAAAATCAACTTTTTCTTGCGTTTTTTTATTATTGACTTGACCCGCCGAAAATGCTCTATACAAAACGGCCGTGATTTGTGATGTCACCCATCACGTTTCAGGCGCGTTTATAATGAAGTTAGCCAAGAATGTTTAATTATCTCCCTTAATTTTGCGTTTAAGTACATGTGTCATATAAAATATTATTTCTTATTCGATATTCTATCTGACTGTTACGTGCATTATATCCGGAAATGAAAATAAAATATGGTCCCCTGATTTCATCGTGTGATAAAACTAAAATAATAAAATATTTAATTTTTATTTTTCTGTTCCATAATCATTTTATTCGTGTCCAAGCGATCAAGCTCAAAATCAACATCTTATGCATATTCTCTGTTGTCAAAATATTTTCCGCTTTTGCTCGTTTTGTTTTGAATTTTTTTATTAAAGTTTTGTGTGGAGACCCCAACATTAAATCCTCAGTCGATGAAACTTTGGAGGGATGTAATAAAGTATAAACTAAAACCTATGTACAAATATCCAAATAAAAAAAATACGTTTGGATAATTTATAAAATATATTTCATTTATGATACTTTATCATACTGTAAAGTTTCGTCTCCTGAGGATTTACTCTGGTGGTCCACTACCTTCATTTCCTACACTATTAGTAATTTAGTTAATTTTAACATCTTTCGAAATATAATATCAAGGTTACTGAACGATTTGTAATGTTAGACAGTTGAATCCTTCCCAAAGTGGACTTCATGATGCTACTGAAGCTGAAGTCTTCTGTGAAACATTTATTTTTAGAAAATAAATATATTTGTTAAGATTGAATCTGTTTAATAAAATACAGTTTAATTTGAAGTGCATTAATTTCTCTTTTAGAATGAATAAGTCTTCAAATTAATTTTATGATGCCTTAAAATTAAAAAAAAATGGAAAAGAAAAAAATACGTGTCTCTTGTGTTCAAAAGTAATTTTTAAATAACAAATAAAAACACATTACAAAAATTTTGAAATAGGTATTATTATTGACTATTCGTTTTCTCTAATGGTTCTTGGTTCGATTAAGTGCCTTTATCGTTTCCTTACATTATTTTTCTATAAATAAATTGAAATCTAAACCATCTTTAACATAATGAAAGAGATTAGCTCAACTTTATGAATTAATTAATTTTAGATCAAAACTTCAAAAAAAAACTTTTTCTTCTGTTTTTCAAAAAAAAAGACGTTTGGGCTTTGGATGTAGAGACCTCCAAACGATAACAGGTTAAGATTCAATGACAGAGAATTAATTTGACTTCTGTCCCATTTTTAAATTGAACCAGATTGTTACTCGGGGCCTGTAATACAGGTTCTAACAACAGCTGTTCCTTTCACAAAATGAGGTCACCATACGCCGGTCACCATGTAGAGCTGTTGGCTTTATCAAACCTGTCAACATGGGATTACCTGGAATCGGCTTAATTAGTAGGTACAGTGGATTGTATTATATTTTCATCTATTGAAAATGGAAGCATATGCTTCTAAAAATAAACATCATTTTAGAAATGAAATAGGTAAGAATATTTTTCTAGGTTTTGGTGAAGCAAATGGATATATTTTATTTTTGCCATTCATGTTAACTAATTCCTTTCAGAATTTTTATATTTTAGCCATTCACAATGCTGTTTTCATATTAAAAATATTAACAATACTAGAAAAAGTCTACTCAACCGTCCGCTGCTACGAGTGAGTCGATTTTTTCTAGTATATATAATTCCTTTTAATGTAGAATTCCTTGTGCATTTCCCATTGTTTGGTATTTTGTAAGAAAAGGTAAAGAAGCAGTTAGTTGTCGCCCATTTTCTTTCTTCTTGGTGTGATAATCTAAGCGAATTTAATTTAGCCTTGGTTTACCTCAGATATTTAACATAATACACTGTTCTGCTTATATGTATTATATTGAACCATAATAGAGCGGACAGTAAACCACAAAGGAAGTAAACAGCTCGGAGGGTTACTAAGATATTGTTTTGTTTATTACTGAGCGAAGATCAAACCGTGAATTAATATCCTGTTGTAATTAATATTAAATGACGTACACACTGGAGTATAAGGTTGGTTTTCATGAATAACGCTGTATTATTGTTGTTTTAATTTAACCCATATCGGTGAATGACGACCGTCGTGGTTCACGACTTATGTCAATTTTTTGCAAGGATTACTTCCCGTTTGTGTCAATGTGGAAAAATACCTTTTTCGTGAATTCGGATTATTATTAATCTTATCAAACACGACATACGTGTTAAGTTATAAATATGTTAATAGTTATCTTAATAAGGTGAAAAATTGTTAGTGATTAATTTCACTGTTATTCACAACATGAAAAACTTGATTATTCAGATTTGAATACAAAAATCACTACAATAATCAAAGCAATTTGGCTGATTACAGATTTTGTTTTTTTTTCTACAGATATTTCTACCTAGATCTAAAGGACGATATTTACCTATACCTGAGCCCACATCACATCACACCACACCTTGTACATACTCTATAACGTGTTAAAGAATAAACGCAAAACCTCTTAGGTGGTGATTGTGCTTATGAATATGAACAACTTTTACCATGTGGCCAACCTTGAAATCGCGAAAAAAAAATCAGCTGTTACATACATTCTGGTCGAGTAGGCATTGACAAATTGTATGAAACAGCTGTTTTTTTACACGACTGCCCAAAGCAAAAAGAGTGTTATGTGTTCAGGATTCATGTATGTTTGTGGGTATGTGAGTTTCTTTATTCCACCATAACTTCTAAATGCCTGAACTGATTAGGATAAATGGGGTATCGTTAGAATCCTTACAACATTCCGAGTGACACTAGCTATATTTTTTTTAGAAAAAATCAATATGGCGACGGTACGACGCCATTTTCAAATATGAAAAAAAAAATTTTTCTTCTTTTATTACAATATGGGCATCAAATAAAAGGCCTTGATGAGCACATTCCAAAACTATATAATATGTCACTAAAATGTGTAAAATAAAAATAAATAAATTAAAAAAATATTAAAAACACGACTGCCCTGCCAAAACGAACTAAAAAGTTAAATAAACAACAAGTGTCATTGCAGTCGGGGGACCTCTTTGATCAAAAACTGTTCCATGATAAGGTCCCCCGACTGCAATGACACTTGTTGTTTAACTTTTTAGTTCGTTTTGGAGGGGCAGTCGTGTTTTTAATATTTTTTAAATTTTTTTTTTTGTTGAGTTGCAGAGTTGGCCCCTCTATTAGTTATTCTGTGCCCATAGTAAAAGTTGTTCATATTCATGAGCACAATCACCAACCACCTAAGAGGTTTTGCGTTTATTCATTAACACGTTGTATACAGGTACATACACACATTGTACACATAGTATACTTACGTTCGCGTCACCAATTCTTTTATCCACGCCAGCCAAAACACGTCAACAATCTTTCGGCGTTCTCCGCTTGATTGTATCCGGATACACATCCATATATCCATATTGTCGGATATTAGATCGGGCTAATATGGGCCGGTATTCCACTGTGCAATATCGGGGAGAAAGCACTCGCTCTGAGCAATGTTCATTAGAAGCTTTAAAGCTCCATTCTAAGTGAGATTCGTAATACCAAATAGAATTGCAATTGAAACCGAGTTTATCAATGGCTTTGTTTACGAGATCGTAAACGATTTATCGTAAACGAAATCAATCTTTCTTGCCGTAATTAAACATGGGTATGTGAATAGATGTGGCATTATTAGCAAATAATAATAGTACAAAAAATAAAAAAAGGTACCGGAAGATATTAATGATATTTAAGTTCTAATTATAATTTATGTAATGCAAAGAAATGCGCTTAACCCTCCTTAATATTTTAAAAACTTTATATAAATCCATAATTGTAATGAAATGAAATAAATAATAAACAATAAGCTAAATTTTATATTACTGATAAATTAAGTAGAAAATTTTAAACTGGAGTGACACAATCTCTTAGCAAAATATTACCATTTCGAAATTACATTCATACGTATGTTTGCTTGCTTACTCATAATTTATATCATGTGTTACACTTATTTATTTAGGCTCTGCATAAATAACACTCATAAATTGAATCAAGTAAAGATTTATTACACCAATGAAACAATTTATTTGTTTCAAAATGAACTGCGGGAAATTTGAGAGATGCGCGGTCTTTCAGCTATGTTGCCTGACTCGTAAACATTTCAAATGAAATTTAAAGTACATTATGTGGGTTGGTTTCTAGATATTTTGTTTGTGGAAATTTGCTATCTCGCGCTTTATTTGCGAAGTGAAATCATCCAGGTAGCTTTCTATTCTAAAATCATTTTGTCTATGTAAACAGCATCAAAGTTTGTTTTCTAATAACTATTGTTTACCACTGTAATAAACACAAACAACTTTAGTCGAAGATTGATGATACAAAATTCTATCTAAACTAAGTACACCTACTCACTAATATAACAAATAACAAGCAGTGTCTAAGAAACAATCATAGCGATACATTTAGCAATATATTTGTTGTTCGACTTATTATTAGTGAGGTAAATATCAAGCTAATGTCATTGCTGCATCTGAAATTGATTAAAATATTTGTTATATATTATAATATAATTTATTTAAATTATAATATATAAGATTAAATCGTACGGAAAAAAGTGTATAGAGCAGAGAGAAGAAGAAGAAGCAGAGAAAGAAGACCTTCTCTTACATCTACTTTAGGTGTTATGAAATTATATTAGAAACTTAGAACATAATAACTAATTAATGTTTCATTACAATTAGCTATATTCGTATTTTATTACCTACTATTTATATTCACATTTGAACTTATGCCGTTTGAAGTTTTCTACAACATAACAACAGGATGTGAGAGATTCTCATATCTGTTGTTGTATCCTTTAGGCTAGTTAACTCAAGTATATTTAACTTAATCCTATGTCAATTGAGTGAGCCAGCCATGAGCCAGCCGTTCTTGAGTATCGGTAATCTATAGTTAACTCAGACGAAATCTCGAACCCACTCAGGATCTAACCTTGGGCGCCAACGAGGGGGTAATGTTGATTGCTATACATATACTAGGTATATGTGTATCGAGTTGAGATAGAATATGACTTATATCTATCCATTTATTATATTACTAGCGGCTGCCCGCGACTTCGTCTGCGTGGACAGTTTTTTGTTATCCCTCGGGAACTATACGTTTTTTCTGGATGAAAGGTATGTCCTTTTCTGCACCCCTGACAACGTGTATGCAAAATTTCATGATGCTCGGTTCAAAAGTTACGACGTGAAGGCGTAACAAACAAACAAACGGATTTTCGCATTTATAATATTAGTAAGGATTAAAGTTCTTGTGTCTGGTATTCTTTAAAGTAACAAGTTCTAAGTTCTATTATAGCGCACACACACACCTATATCGATTTAGGTGTTTTCTTTAGTAACTCGTGCATTTGCTTTAGAAAAGCATTTGGTCACAGTGAAGAAATGTATCAGTATTCGAACTCGGCACTGTCCTTGAAAAAACTACCTAGAGCCGCGCGGTACATAAACACGCGATAGGGCCGCCCGAAAAAAAAAAATCATGGCCGGCCCGGCTACAGTATTTTATTTTCATCTAAGTACTTTCGTATCTTTCTGGTTTTATTTTAGAATCCATATTATAGGGTTTACTTTCACCGAGAAATTAATTTCTAAGCAAAATAATAATAATTTAATAAAAGTAATGGTGAAAACAGAAAACCAAAAAAGCTAATTATTACGGATTGTATAAATTTGTATCAAATCGTATGCAATTAAAAAAAAAAGATTGAATGCAGTTCCAATTATTTTTAAAAACAAAATGCAGTCTTCTTTCAGAAAAAATCCTATCATCAATATTTAAGGTACTTTCCCTCCGTATGGCAAAGTTTTGGGACACCCTGTATAATAAAAATAAATAAATTAAGCTTCTTAATTTTATCTTAATCTTATTTTTCGGACTCTCCGGGTATTTAGAAATGTTGTGTCTGGATTAATTGGTTAATTAAATATAATAAAAACAGCACAATCTGCACTTTGCCACAGTAATTTACTTGTATTTCAATCAATAGTACGTAAATCTTTCGTTGGTCACTGCGGCGCACTCGCGACTGTTGTATACTGAGTGCAGACCGAACTCGAGGCGCATAGGTATGGCTCGCATTTCGGCCATTTGTACTAAGTTAGAATACTGATACATTTCTTTACCGAGATTTGGTGAAGCGGAACTGATGATGAAGACCACAGATGGTCACTAGAACTATTTAATACTAAATTTTTCACGGGTGCGATACGATTACCTTACCTTAACATGGTTGCTAAACAATTTATGTTCATCACGATGCATATATGGTAAAGTGGAGCTGATGGTGAGGTACCTACCAGGAGAATTCCTCAAAAATTAACGGACCTGCGTCGGGGAAAGCAGTATTTTTTTTATCGTCAAAGTAGTTAGGCTATTGTAATTTGTAACTTAAAAAACTCGTAATATTGTCGCTTATCACCTATCACAAAAAGTTGAAAAAAAAAATGAAAAAAAAAAAAAACTTCAAAAGCTGGTTTCGTTAGTTTTTTTCACGGGACGACTAGACAGGCGACTTGCTGATCGATAAGTCAAGAAGCGCTTTTTAGGGTTCCGTACCCAAAGGGTAAAACTGTCTAGCTATCACGGTTCATGAGATACAGCCTGGTGACAGACAGACAGACGGACAGCGGAGCCTTAGTAATAGGGTCCCGCCCTTCGCCCACAGTTGAAATTTTCACAGATGATGTATTTCTGTTGCCGCTATAACAACAAATACTAAAAACAGAATAAAATAAATATTTAATTGGGGGGCTCCAATACAACAAACGTGTATTTTTGCCGTTTTTTGGTACGGAACCCTTCGTGCGCGAGTCCGACTCGCACTTGGCCGGTTTTTTATCAACAGTCGCTAATAAAATTTGATCGCAAACATAAATTCAATGGGGTGGCGATTCCATTGTACAAGCGATTGTCCATATAAAATAGACCAGTAAGTCGCCAGCGAAGTCAACCTGTCTAAACACCACATTACACTACACAGACTATCTAACTAAGGAATGATCATTTAAGAAAACAAAAGACAGTCGTTATTTTAAAGTTCAGTTCGTAATAATAATAATAATCGTATAAACCCTTAACTTCTAAAAGCTGTTGAGTGTATTCCGAGGCGTACGGCTGTATTAAGCAGAGTACGAATTTCTTGTGTAATAATTGAGTAGCTCATTAGCACTAATGACTTACGTTCAGAGCTCGGTCGTGTTGTATGGAAAGACAGGTTGTGAACATGAATTTAATAACTCGTTAGATTATGTTTGCGCCAGCTTAAGTCCTTTGTAATCGGTTTGCACTATATTTTGCCTAATATATATAAGTATAAAGGTACAGAGGAGATTGACCCTATTTCTTAAATACATGGTGTTATGAGAATGTCACATACCTAATGTCATTGAACATGACTATACGATAGGCGCAAGCCCGTCTGTCAGCCATTACTTTTGTCATGATTTTGTATTTCTGTTAATATCTTGCAATTTGCATTACTTATAATAAAACCAAGTGTTTCTTAAAGTCCAGTGTTCTTATTATGATCATGCACCGACCCATAATAATAGACATGGGGGCACATGAGGTCCCTAAATTAAACTTTAGCGCATATCTGCATGTATAGTTATAATAAACTAACAGCCGCCCGCGGTTTCACCCGCGTGGTTCCCGTTCCCGTAGGAATATCGGGATAAAAAGTATTTTATGTTTTAATCTAGGCTATCTACTATCTGTGTGCCAAATTTCAACCAAATCCGTTCAGTAGTTTTTGCGTGATTGAGGAACAAACATCCAAACATCTAAACATCCAAACCCACAAACTTTCACATTTATAATATTAGTAGGATAGTAGCATTTTGAAAACCGTTCTTTTATTTTTATGACGGTTGCAAACAGCCAAAATATTTTTCTAGTACTTCATATTTCAAAGTTTAGACTAGAAATTTTGTTTTTTTAATTGTCTTTTAAGGAGTTTTATAAAATAATAAAATAAAAAAAAATTGAGGTTTGCGAAAAAACTAATCTTGAAAGTAGAAACATAACACGTTCTATCTTCATGAATTAAGAGTGTATTCGCGTATTGCCTTTTTAGGGAGATTTCAGATCTGATCTGACTACTAATGACCTGCTGCAAAAAGTGAACGACGATAGAAGGACGAAGTTCGTTAAAAAACCGGCCAAGTGGGAGTCGGATTCGCACACGAAAGGTTTCGTACAAAAATACGTAAAAAAACACGTTTGTTATATGGGAGCCCCACTTAAATATTTATTTTATTCTGTTATTTTTAGTATTTGTTGTTTTTGTTGTGAAAATTTCAACTGTCTAGCTATCGCGGTTCATAAGATACAGCCTGGTGACAGACAGACAGATGGACAGTGGAGTCTTAGTAATAAGGTCCCGTTTTTACCCTTTGGGTACTGTGACGCCCTGGCTGGCGTCGCGTGCAAACTCTTTGGCATTGGCTTAGCATAAAAATAATTCGGATTTAAAGATTCGAACGAAAAAATATTCCTGCTCATCCTTTGCTTTGGGTCATTCTAGAAGCGGACCCGGTGCAAGTAACATTGATTATATTCGCGTGAAATAAAATATTTTAAAATCAGTTGAACGGTGTTTTATCGTAGCTACCACCTTCGTAGGAAGGGGGACGCGGGATCCGGCACCATGAAGATCAAGATATTAATTCATTGATTGATGTGAATTGAATGTCATTAGGAATAAAAAAATGTTAGATAGGTAGGGATTTCGGAATAAAGTTGGGGGTAGGAAGAATTTGGGGAACGTGGGAAGTGGGACCTGACGAACTGGGGAACACCCTGACAGTCCCATAAGGACTGGGTGGTCTCGTGGGTTGCGAGACATCTCCAGGTCCTGGTCGCACTTCCACACGCAAACCATGATAGCCGGATCCAATTTTATGGTTGTTTAGACTTAAAGTTTAAGCAATGGTGATTGGCTCTGAGGTATCATGAAATGTCAGGTACAATGTGCTCTTTTCGAAGTGTCAACACGAATCATAGATTTATTCAGTGTTGCCAGACCCAATCAACACATTTGCCCACACAGGTTGTTAAAACTGCCCTTTCCGACACAAAATCGCCCATAATGGTTAAAACAACGACATGTAGGAGAAACTATCGTATAACACGCTTTGTACCCAGGGACATAGGTACATATTTTAAGATTCGCCGCCCTGGACCAATAAGGTATGCCGCCCTAGGGTTACGTGCGGGAGGAAGAGGATGCTTGTGTATACCAAAAAAAATGCCGCACAGCCCGATTTTTAATCATTTTCAAATCATTAAAAAGCCCTGTAATTTTGTAAATTTTCAGTAAAAAAAAATTGTTTTGTCAGTTCCATCCACTAATCTTGTAATTTTGCCTGGCTAATAAATAAATATCATGAAATCGGCCGCGCAGCGCGATTTTTGTCAGTTCTATCTACTGATCTTGTAATTTTGCCTGACTATAAGTAATAAAAATATCGGCCGCGTAGCACGATTTTTTGTGAGTTCTATGCACTAATCTTGTAATTTTGCCTGACTATGAGTAGGTAGGTACTTAATAACGCGAATTTTTTGTGAGTTCGTTAAAAAAAAGCGGCCGCGCAGCGCCATTTACAGTTAGTTTCATCTACTATGTAAAAAAAATGAAAAAAAATCGTTGTAATTTAAATAAAAAGTAATTTAAATTGTTGTAAAAATAATTGTAACCCTTCTCACGAATAATTTCAAAAAGTGTCCCGAAGCTCGCAAGGGGCGGTTCGCGCCGCCCCTCGCAGCCTGGCGCCCTGGGTCATGGCCCCCTTGGACCCTAGGGTAAATACTGTTTGTACAGCTTGACCATAAAGAGTTGACAAAAATTGAGGGCGCCACTTTCTATGTAAACACGTCAAAATCACGAATAAATTGGCAACACTTACTAAATTTTGTACTGAAAAATTTTAGTTCCATTTTATTTAATTTCAACTCATTATGGTCAAACTTTACCTAGAACAATCTTAATTTTCCGTAAGCTCCCGCCCTTTAGTCATTTAAACGTCTGGGCGACTATGGTCGATCGAAAATTTTTCAAAAAATTGGCAAAAAATGTAGCCCAGTCGATCTACATCGGTAAAACTATTTTTATCTGCGAAATCTTAAACGCAGGTGCTGGGCTTCATTCCTAGATGGTTCTATAGGAAGAAAAGTCTATGGATACCCAACCTAAGCTGTGATTTTGTGTTTTTGTCATTTGTGCCAGGTGTTTTTATGTGATTTCTGGTTAATGAGTTCCGTGATTTCCAAAATTGCCCATATTTTACCGGTTCCAAGACCTTTTCGCTCTTTTTGCCCTTTTTTCAAAAAAATCCTAAAATTGCCCATGGCGTGGGCAATTGCCCACGGTCTGGCAACACTGGATTTATTTTTAAAGAGATTTGTCTTGACATTGGGCAAGAGCCACGTTGCTGTTCTGTGGTTTGCTGACATGGTCTGACAAGTCGCAGAATAGATAATGAAGGGGTTTGTGGTCGTTTGCTCTATGATCAGTCTATGGTCATGGAAAAAAAAAACCCTGACATTTCACGTCTATGAATGGGCAAAGAGTATAGGTAGTTGATAGGGGCAGAGAGTATGGTGATTAGTAGGGCTAGCTTTGAAATTTTTACTCTATGTATTAAGGCTAGGGGCGTAGACAGAGAAACCTATAGACGACTGCTCAGCGTGGCCGCGTGTGAGACAGGACGATAAACAGATGGTGTTGCTACATAAACAATTTTACCCCAGATTTATGCACTAAGTAGAAAACAAATGTCTGCAATCTGCAAAAACCTACTACGTTCAGTTTAAGCGCATAAGGTCCACTCACTTCGCATTTTGGTCCATTTCGTAGAACGCCGAACGTCCGTTTCGCATTTGGTCCTTTTCGCAGAACGTTTATTTAACATTTGGTGAACTTTCACATAAATTAATATGGGAGAAGGTAAATTATTTTGTTTTTGTTCTTTTTACATAAATCTATTCGTTTTTATGGAGAATTTTGTTCCATATTTTCACTTTGTGATATTTTTTATTTTTAGTACGTCACAAAATAACCAGGATCACATAAACGTGGAGAAGGTTAACTTCAATTATTTTAATTTGTTTTTCTTTTCTCTGTACCTAATACAGTTCGAGGCATATATCTTGAAATTTTTCCTACGGAGTGGGGATAAGTTCGCGCATGTGCTCTAGTGAGCGACCTAGCGCGTGTCCTTCTCCCACCGCCCGCGCCCCTCACCGCTGCGCATGCCCAAAATACGCGTTCCGCGCAATCCCCACCTGATTTCAAGATATATGCCTCGTACTGTACCTTGGTGACGTATTACGAAGAAAAGAAAAATATCGAAGTGATTGAAAATATAGAAGTTAACCTTCTCCATATTTATGAAAAACAAAAAAAATATCAATCCTCGCCTTGCAAAGGAGTTATTTTAGAAAGTGGACTAAATGCGAAATGAACGTTCAGCGAAATGGACCAAATGCGAAAGAGACGCCTTTTCCGCAAGTGGTCCTAATGCGTCTGAACGTCTGCTGAGATTTAGGAGAATTAGAAGGGATATTTAGAAAACTCAAAACAAAACAAACTCATCAAATAATAGTACATTACTGACGCGGTCAATAATGACTGCATTGCTGGCAGCGCGATGATGATGGCCGATAGCGTAGCTTAGCGCAGGTCCAGGTCGAGGCCTTTATAGCGCGGACAGCAAGGGCTGCAATGATGACCAAGCTTGAAGGCCGAGAGCGTAGTTAAGCTCAGCTTGAGGCCATCATAGCGTGGCCTGCAGTGCAGTCATTGTGACCAAGTCTTGTATAGTTCTTTACTCAAAAATGTCAAAAATTACGAAAATGTCAAAAATTGACATTTTGGTAATTTTTGACATTTCTGACATATTTGTAATTTTTTGACATTTTTGAGTAAAGCACTATACAAGACTTGGTCCAAAATGACAAAAATGTTAAAAATGATTAAAATTACAAAAAACTATGTTTGAAAAAAAACTCGACAATAATGGATTTTCAAAGGAAATTGCTGGTGGCTAAAACTCGACAATAATGAAATCCCATACAACTTTGTTGCGTCACCATCGGAGGTGCACGGCAACCTCGACTTTGTTCAAAGAAGGTTGTCAAAATAATGGCCATATTAAAAGCATTTTTGAGTAAAACATTTAATGCTTTTATTTTTCATTAATAACGATTACATTACTTATGAAACCACTTTTATAAATTGCGTTAAAAGACCTTTGACCAGCTCTGAGCATACGTATTCTGCCCGTCATCAGGACAGGACCATTTAATTATTGTCTTCTAATCTAGACTATACCTGGGAAATCAACAGATATGATGATGATAATGAAGGTCCAATTAAAAACAATATAGTTTTTTATTAAAACAAATTTTAAACATTATATATTAGTTTAAGTCCAAAGAAACATTATCAAAAATTTAAATATTTCGTAACAAACAATGGTTTCGAAATGTCAGAACTCAATGTATCTTATGCGCACGCACACACGCTTTCATTTCAACTCGGCCGCACGCCTCGGTGTTACTTTTAAAGTTGATGCAATCACATTACAATTTATTCTTTTAAGGAGGTAAATTTACAGCAGCTGTAGTCACTGTGACTTAAAATTCTTGAGCCTGAAATAATAACTAAATTATAATAACAACCAACATACTTACAACAAATGAGACAAATGTAACAAAAAAATATTACCACAAGTGGAATAGCATAGGAATAGAGGGATTAGAACAGTGACTTTCTTCTTTCTCTTCTTTTCTTTATTCAAAACATTTATTTTTTTCAAAATGTTTGCTACACATTCTTGAAAATTTTTTTGGGGCCCAATTTGTCCGGCGTGTGGCATCAATCCATAGGGTAGGTACTAGTACGTACTGTTTAATTTTTAGGAAATCTGTAAAGGTTAATCATATTTTAGCTTCTGTATTATAAACGATTTACGTATGGTGCAATTTGAAAATGGGCAAATTAACGTAGAGTACTGGCAACACAATCCAAATTAGTGATTAGGTTATAAAATACTCTTCTTGAACTTTAGACATGTTCAGATTGAATTTAAACGAATATTAAGCTGTTCTATAACGAAAATTTAAAATAACAATTGAAATTAATGCATATTACTTGATAAAATCTACAATACTTACGAGTGAAATGATATATTTGAAAGTTTACAATCACTGGTACTTTTACAACCTATTACACAACATCGAACCATTTTCACAGATTTATTAAGTGTATGATTGTTCTAACAACTGAATAATTTACTTTAGAAAGAGACACCGCAACGAATTATCTCACAAAACACTTTTTTCTTTCTGATTACGAAGAAGCACCGACGAACTGTCAAAAGTTTGTTTAGCAAACTAGTTTGCTACACACGAGAAAACCGGCACGTAGTATGAGACAGAAAATCATATCGCTCTGTCCCATTTTTATGCAAGACGTGTGCATAAGTCTGTCTCTTTCGTGTGTGAATGCGACAGATGCCGTCAATTTGTCTATAGGTTTCTCTGTCTACGGCTAGGGGTGTGCTGTGTGTTCGGCTTTTTGGTGGGTTTTTGCCATAAACTTAATATCCACTGGAATAGACGAACAGAGTTCACTTGGCTGCGAAACCAAAAGTGAGATGAGCCAGTGTTTGTAAATATGTAAACGTGTGCGTGAATTTAGAGATGCACTGAAGTCCATTTTAGGTTGTCGATAACCATAATGTATTATTGCTCTAATAAATAAAACACAAACAAGATTTTGAACAATTTTATTTAAATAATTTCTTAAGGTCTCCTTTGAGGCTCCCTGCTTATTTATTTATGTCATTTATCCAGTTTAATTTAATCATTGGATATACAGAAAACCTGGAAAAAATTGTTAAATTAGTACTTAAGTTGGTATAATTTACCATTTGAAAACTGTCGGTTACAAGCAGCTTTAAATAAAACTATCAGTGTTCACAAAGACAAACAAAGTTACATTTGAAATCATCGACATGAGTATCGATATCGATAATTTTTGATCAATATCTACGCCTTATTTTCTCAAGTTCACGGACATAATATCTTTTTATCTAACACATAATGTTTAGAAATCAGCCTTTGTTTAGGAAATAGGCGTTTAATAGCATCATATTAGTATATAACTTAGTGTGTTTGGGAATATATTCAACTAAAATATGAATTATGAAAATGGTAATAGTACAATCATATTTACCTGTGAAATGAGTGTTTATTTGGGTTATTGTCGTAAGTAACATTACAATCCAGTACAGAACACGACACCATTATTGATTTATATAGCTTTGAGAGCCAAACCGACCCGATCGCGATCAAAATTACAAAATAATCTTGTTGACGCTTTTCACCGAGGTGATAAACGATGATAATCAAGTCAAACCAGGTTCAGCTGTCAGTTTTATTTTACTCTTTCTCGCACATCGCATAAGCCGTAAGAATCGGTTTCTCACTCGCACCTTTGTCCGTCTACTTGAGCATAGCGAAAAATTTTCTAAGTCTATGGTTTTTGCCAGCACAAAGCCAACACGTGGGTCTGTGGGCATAGATAACTGAGAGAATAGATAATGACCCATGTGCAGGCTCGCCTCTAGTAAAGGCCAGCACACAAGCGTGATAGTATGATTGTAAAGCCCTTCCCACACTAGGTAGGACTATGTGTAGGACGTGATTGTAAAGGACAAGGCATGAGCTGGAAAATTTATTTCTTTCTAAAGAAATAAATTTTAGCGGTATCCGGGGGATGTGACGCCCTGGCTGGCGTCGCGTGCAAACTCTTTGGCATTGGCTTAGCATAAAAGAAAAATACAGACGAAAAATAATTCGGATTTAAAGATTCGAACGAAAAAATATTCCTGCTCATCCTTTGCTTTGGGTCATTCTAGAAGCGGACCCGGTGCAAGTAACATTGATTATATTCGCGTGAAATAAAATATTTTAAAATCAGTTGAACGGTGTTTTATCGTAGCTATCGCCTTCAGCCTTTATAGTACGGAACCCGAAAAACGACGGAGCACAGACCAAAATTAAGTAGGTAAGTCGAACGTCGAACATCGATTTTTTGTAGTAGGATGTCTGATGCATAGAAAACTATACCTGTACTAGATCCCATTACAAACTCTAATGTTATAATAGGACGTGGGTCCAGAATGATTCCCGAGGGGATCTCCTTGTTTTGCGAGCTGCTGATCCGTCACGTGATCAGCCTCATACGAAACAAATAATACGTGATACGACTATTCAGTAGTAATAATACTTGTAGTTTACTATAAACTTGTAGTTCAGTAAATTCTCGCGAAATTTATCTTCAAGTTTCAGATTAACCTCAACTTTGTTGAAAACCTGCTTGTTAGAAACTTTCAATGATCGTTTCATATTACAAGAACTTTGTAAATACAGACAGTTAAGTAACTAATAATTCAATGTTCTTGAATAACTTTCCATATTTTAATGCTTGAATTTTTAGCAAACTAAAACATAAAGTTTTCATTTGATGATAAAAAAAAATATTTGAAAGAAAGTTATTGAGAAACTGATTCCCACTTTCAATTGAGAAGATTTTTTATGTTTTACGTAAGTAGGTACTTGC
Organism: Agriphila tristella; assembly: GCA_928269145.1. Lineage (NCBI taxonomy): Eukaryota > Metazoa > Arthropoda > Insecta > Lepidoptera > Crambidae > Agriphila > Agriphila tristella. The sequence goes on along the minus strand of OV743436.1, from coordinate 17,282,360 downwards.
AGAAAGAAAAACATATTAGGTTGTAACACTTTTTTTTACACCTATCCTTACGGTAGCAAGCACTTGATTTTAAAGTACTTTTTATAGCGGAATTCTCGCTATAGTCTTCTAGGTTGGATTAGGAACATTAGGTATTAAGCTTAAGTAGGTTTGTTAAATAAGTAGTGTGTTGTTTTGATACAATGTGTGTAGGAGAAATGCATAAATCTTTCTACCTTTGTATGTGTCAATTTCCAGTAGTTTAACGAATGTCGGTGATTGTACCACACACTTCGGCATTCGGGCATTCACTTGAATTCACTTTGAAACCTCATTCATAAAGAATTTTGGCACTTTTGAATAATTAAAGCAAATACACTTTCTTGTTTACATATCTCACAGCTGTCTTTTCAATTGACAAGTGACAACTGTCAGATGTGACGTTTGGCGTTCCGATTCCAGCTAATTGAACGATTTACACCATAGAGTAAGATAAAAAAAATAGGGGTAGAGAGCCCTCTGGCGATTTTAAAACTTACTCATTTTGAAGCGCCATCTCTGATCGGCGATCTTCTTGTTAGTTTGTTTTTTTTTTTTTTAGTACCTAATCTAGCAATCCTACCTACGGCTTTGTTCTAATTATCTTTTATAACATTCTAAACGCCGTGTTCACTAGTATTAGTATTTTTTCCGAAGAAAATATCTAACACATGAGAACAAACGTTTCAAATGTTATAAGAGATAACTAGAACAAAACAGTTAAAAACATAATTACAAAAGGGAGAAAAGAAAAGGACACAAAATTAAACAATTAAGTGAAAGAGTCATTATGTTTTTATTTATTCCTCTCAGTTTATGCCTAGGGATAATTTTATTCAAAATTGTTCATATTCTTATTTCTTAATATTTATTCATTCACAAACACGGTCAGGGTGCCTACTAGCGTAGTAGGTACCCTGACCGTGTTTGTGTAGTACATTAGTATACCTACCTAGTAGTATTAGGTATACTAATGTACCTACAGCCAGTGGCGAAGGGTCCATACAAGATGATTCCCATTGCATTGGCTTACCTTTTAGAAATCCCACCCTACCGATCCACTATGCAGATCATAACACTTTTGTTGAACGGCTTACCTTCGCCATAATTTCACCCCTCGCCACAGCCATTAATTTTTCCCAGGTAAGTATAACATAATCTTGTTAAATGTAACCTATTAAAGAACACATCACTAACACTTAATAAGTATAGCTAGCAGTTTTAATGAAAATACATTTTCATCAAAACATGTTGCGCAGCCAGTAATTGATAACTGAATATTAAAACCATTCCAGTAAAATTATTCGTAAATAAGCAATTAATGCTTCCGCATAGAAAAACAGGAAGGATGGTGCACGGTCGAACCAAAATAATTTAACTGACACCTATACGAAGTCCTATATATTATTACGAGATATAATACAATCATTTTACTTACACCCTTACTTTAAGTCTATAAAACGATTATGGAGCCAAAGAGTCCCGGAATTGAAACAAGTAATGATACTTGTTTTTTATAAAAAAAAATATTAATTTTCATCATTTGCGGTTGCCACAATCAAACTGCTCGATAGCTCGTATTGCACCTGTATCAGGATGACAACAGAGTGGGATGGGGGTGGGCTGTGATCTGAAAAAAAAATGTTTGTAATTTTATTATTGAAAATATTGTAGCTTATGAATGAATGATGCATAATGAGGGCATTATGCATGATGTTTGCAGTTACGTCTTTGTAATTCTATTACATTATGCATGATGTTTGCAGTTACGTCTTTGTTATTAATTATTTTGAGAAATATCTACCCTTAATATGCGTAAACAAAACTTACATGATATTTCTGGTATATGAAGACGAAGTGGGATGGGTTGGAATTGAAATGGGTCTGGAACTGGGATGGGTCTGGTTGCCTGAAAAAAATATAACATAAAAAAATATATTTTCATGAACACTAAAATATTAATACAAATTTCCGCGCCGGGGTTATAGTATCATTTGAAAGGCCTTACGAAACTCTACAAAGTTATATATATTTCAATTTCAAAATCAAGCGCCCCATTTTTAAAGCCAACCCCAAAAAAAATTACGTGATGTTGCTTCAGTGGAAACGCACCCTAAATCAAGGAGGTAGTAATTTGATTCTACTATGGTTCCTACCTAGTACCTACATAAAAAACTTACACGATGAATTGCCGGTAAGTGAAGGGAGGGTACTACGCCTGCAGCCCTTATCCTGCTGGCGAAGGTGCTGGTTGCAGACCCCATTCTTTTAACTTGTCAACACATTTTCACCAACAATCTCTACCCAATCTTTAAAACTATCCGGGCCCTTATTCTTTTGTTGGGAAACGGTGGAAAGAAGCAACTGAAATAAGTAAACGTGCGAAATAAAAACAGAAAAAGATTTTTGTGATATTGCTAAAGGAAAATTCTGACAATTAAATTTTGTTTTTGATAAAAAGAGTATACCTACCTTTATGTATGTACTCTCGCTAATGACTATTAGAAAATCATTGTCTATTCCCAAACCATAAACTGCTTGACAAGCATTTACGCGCTTGTCAAGCATTGCTTGATCGTTGAGGGAGTTCTTATAAAAAAAAAATTGTATGAAGTAATGATCTTCGCCGATGAGAGATGAAGGCACTTCCTTTACAATAATGTCACTTAGTATAGGAGTGTCAAGAGTGTCCCCCCCCTGATTTACACTTTGGTGATAAAATCAAATAAATAAATATCACCTATTTGATATTTTTTTAAATAAAGTAAATGTTAATGTCTCGCATGCTAGTTAAACGTTTTAATATTAATATTCAGACAAAAGGTAAGTAAGTTCAGGGAGTGTGTCTTTTGTCGATGGTACTCATTCGAGAGAATTCTATCAAACTCGGTGGATTTCCGCCATTTAAATTTTCACCTGTGTCATATTTCATAATGTGTTGAGCCTGAATTGTAGGGGGCTCAAGGCTCAAATTGTATATTGTACCATGTTTCTTTCGAGATGATAACCTGTAATAATTAAAGCCCAAATTTGGTAAGTTTCTCAACCTTGTTCTAATATTAGTTGTAAGGAAAACCTCATATGTATGTAGGACAATTTGGTGACTTTGATTTTTTATTACAGGGCTTCCAGGTTCCTTCATAGGTTTGGTCCAGGAAATCTTTCAAGGTTATGGTTTAAGCTCGTTTCGATGTAACGTCGTCCGTGCAGCGGCTTGGCGAGAATTCCATGCTATGATGTCTCATTAAAATCAGCGCTTCGAGCACATGTTAAACCATACCATTACCATGGATTTATAAAACTAACCAAGGTATTCCGTAGCCTTCTTTTATTATCATTGCGGCAGTGTTTCTGTAGTATGTACCCGGTGAAGTAATTAACGTTCATATCCAGTACAAAATGGTGTTTTGATGACATGTTCAGACTCAACCCGGAGCAGGTCTACAGCCAATAATAGTCATGTTTGAAATTTATTTAGCTTCAGCGTAACGTATAAATAATTCTATTTTACTATGAATGTCTTGTGTTAAGATGATAAGTAATAGGTATCTTTGCATAAGTTTTGTGAGTACATATGTGTTCGGTTCTTGACGGTCAGCCGACTTGAGAGATATGGTGACATTTGAAAACTTATTTCAAATGCGGAACCGGCCTCTTAATCCGTCTGACTAACTGGAAACGAATAGATATGCCCTCACCTTTACTTTTAAGGGTCTATAGTTTAAATCCCTACTTCTTTATATGGTTTTAATTTTATAATGAACCCCAGGGTATTGTCTTTGTAATAAATGTATGGTCTCACTTTAACCTGTTAAGGGTCCCTGTTAAACCATTTGCCCTTCGTGCGGTTTTAACATTATAATGGGTTCTCAAGGTATTATGTATATATATTGAAAGTGAATTAATATTCTTATATCTTTAAACGAGCAATTCTTGTATATATATATATTTCCGTGATCTCGGAAACGGCTCTAACGATTTCGTTAAAATTTGGTATAAGGAGATTTTCGGGGGTAAAAAATCGATCTTGATTGGTTTTACGTTTGGGAAAATGCGCGTTTTCGCGTTTTCATGCGTTTTTCTTTTGACGCAGAAGATGGTCGCTAATTTCGTCCGCGGCCGGCCAATATCCGTTTGGTTCAGCGGGTTAGGACGTGGGCCACAAGAAACGAGTGTTCAGAGTTCGAATCCCGCTCGGTGACTTACTTTTTTATGTTCAAGTTTATATATAAATTTAATTGTTTTTAGACAAGTTTAAAAAAATGTAGTTAATGTTACTTTCGAGTTTTTACCTTATTGAGACTTATGAAGCAATAGTGCAAAACGAAAATTTACCGATACGAATTTTAAACAGTTTTTCGGGTACGTTTTCTGACGCCATCTCTCGGATAATGCCATAAAAACTAACTACTACGCCTCACGGAATTATTATGTATTAACTACATCTTATTCCATAGCTATATAATAAGAGAAATTGACAATAGAAGGCGTTACTCTGTGACAAGTCAAGTAATGTAAGGTTGAGATTACGAATATCGAAAAAAACATCGGGGAATATATAATTGCACTTTAAAAATAATGTAACACTCTTTAAAATGTTTAGCTTCAAAATTTATTGAATGAACTTTAAAAATAATGGTTTTCACTTTAAATATGCTGAGCTTTAAAATTAATACTTTGCACTATACAATTAATTGTTTAGCATTAAATTTAATACTTTATACCATACAAATTAATTTTATAACTTTAGTATTGGTAAACAGACGACTAGGTGTGAGGACGAACGCGCGCAGCGAGAGGGGAGCTGAGGAGGAGGTTCGGTTCCATTGCGACCAACAACGCTAGAACCTAGAACCGACTTGATGAGACTTGCTATCTCATTAGTCTGACATGGTTTGACAGAAATTAAATGATTTCGGAGTTGGGACACAGTTATAGTGCAAACCATTATTTTTGTAGTGATAATATTAATTATAGATCTTTTATTATTTTAAAGTGCAAACCATTATTTTTGTAGTGATAAGATTAAATTATAGGTCTATCATTATTTTAAAGTGCTGATATACAATTTTATAGCTGTTTTCATCAAATTTAAAGTGCTATTAAATACGTCCCAAAAACATCACATACATTGCTCTGATCCCAAAGTAAGTAGCTAAAGCACTTTTTTTATCACCTAAACACCATCATATTACAATAAATACTAATAACCGAGCTTGCTCGGTTCACCCAGGTACTATAATAATAATCGAAGTTCAATAAAGAAAAATAAAAAAAAAACGTCATACATCACTGTTCTTTACCGGTGGTGCCAAAGAAAAATTGTCTAATTATCACTAAAACACAATGAATCATTTGTTTACCAAAAATGGAATTACAGCAGACTGGCAACTAAAACAAAACAATCGACAAACCAAGCAACAGAGTGACCACATCAACTAGCAATCACAATTCATATACTACCCGCGTGAAATAAATACTTTCTTTTGGTCGAATTAATGAAGTTATGCACACATTCGCATTCGCATAAAATTCGCATTGATTGATGCGAAAGCGAATGTCAATGCGAAAAAACATTCGCATCGACTTTCGCATCAAAACGATGCGAACCATTCGCATATGCGAATGCGAATGCAAATATTCATAACATCTCTAATTGAAATCCAAGCATTTCGTGTAAAAGCGTGAATTATTTGTTTCATTTTGCATACGATAAATTGTATATGTAATATTGCTATAAATTGTATATGTGATATTGCAATAAATTGTATATGAGAAAGTTCTGTACATACCTAATTGTTTATGGTAAACTCTAGTGTAAAGGGGGTGTAACATCGCATCGTTAGCTGGCGCTGCTGCTTAGAAGAACTATAAGTTTCCAAGTAATTAATCTATTAATCTCCAATAAATAAGCCGTCCAGTTGTACAAACTTAGTCAGTTCCTAAATAGGCCGGATTTAGGATCTGACCGCTTTGAACTTCGGGTAACACCACTGTTTATCACAATGATAAATGTTGTTTTCCCCAACCTCGTTACCTTAAATGAGCACCTTTTGGTAGCACTCAGCGAACTAAAATTTATAGAAGTGTAATGCAAACAAATATTGCTTAAAAATGGCACCACGGGGCCGAAAAAGTACAACTCGCTCAGCTTTAGTCGGCCCAGACACGCAACCGCTGACTGACAGTGTTCTTTTCAATAAATTGCAGTTTGTATTGTAGAGAAAAGATATAAAGAGAAAGTTTATTAGAAATTATGTCCTTTATAGTCCAACGGTGTAAAAGATGCAAAGAAGGCAGTAAAAAGATGCAAAAAACGCATATTATTTTTTCGTTTAAGTGTAGAAAATATCTATGAGTATACAAATTATGGTCGCTAATAAGCAACCAGTGTTCAGACGCTTTGAGCTGCATAATTAAATGCCAGCATTTTTGGCTCTATCCACTTAGTTGTACTTTTCGTGTGGTACCATTTTTTGAGCAGAATGCTTATTCCATAGATTTTAGTTCGCTGGTAGCATTATTAAATGAAAACCAAGTAAACAACACACAATGGCGTTCACTCAGAATTATTAGGAACCAAAATTCAATTTTCAATTGTTTTCTACTGCTTCCCTATACAGGGTGTCCCAAAACTTTGCCACATGGAGGGAAAGTACCTTAAATATTGAAGATAGGTAATTTTACTGAAAGAAGAATTCATTTTGTTTAAAAAAATAATGCGAACTGCATTCAAAGTTTTTTTTTTGAAAATCGCATTCATTCCTATACAAATTAATACAATACGTAATAATTTAAATCTTAAATTTCAGGGTCTTCCTTTTGTTTAAGATGCTGTGTTACTTGGCAAAAAATAATCCTGATGAGTAACCCTTTCGATCCGTATCGTAAAAATAAAATATTGTTTTTTTTTTCTAATTTGATGGGTTCGATTCCTGGTTAAGGCATGCGATTTTTCGAAAATCTTTGAATGCAGTTCCAATTATTTTAAAAATCAAAATGAAGTCTTTTTGGGGTTCCGTACCCAAAGGGTAAAAACGGGACCCTATTACTAAGGCTCCGCTGTCCGTCTGTCTGTCTGTCTGTCTGTCTGTCACCAGGCTGTATCTCATGAACCGTGATAGCTAGGAAGTTGAAATTTTCACAGATGATGTATTTCTGTTGCCGCTATAACAACAAATACTAAAAACAGAATAAAATAAATATTTAAGGGGGGCTCCCATACAACAAACGTGTTTTTTGCAGTTTTTTGGTATGGAACCCTTCGTGCGGGAGTCCGACTCGCACTTGGCCGGTTTTTTTTTCAGGATAATTTCCTATCTTCAATATTTAAGGTACTTTCCCTCCATGTGGCAAAGTTTTGGGACACCCTTTATATACCTATCAAGCAAGATTCTTATATTAATATTCTATTATCAAGTACATACAAGTATATACCTGTCAAGTTCTATAATACCTGTCAAGTGAGCGTATACTAGACTTTTCTGTAATATAAATAAAGGTCTTTTTTTATCGTAAGTGTACACGCATGAGACTAGAAGTAATGAGGTCCCAAAAGGACCACGAATCATTTCTTTTATAATACTCTCAATAAAAATATACTCTAAATAACCCCTCATACTGCCCCAAATATGGAGACGAAAGAGGCTTATTTGAATGACAGGTTGACAAGGATATAGGAAATCAGTAACGTAAAGCATAAGAATAAATAAAAAATCTTATGTGTAAAGATTCATTTTTCCGTATATAGTGCCAAAAACAATTTGACGGTGGACTATGGACTTAAGAACATTTAAGTGAGTGCGTGCTAATCTAAATAATTAATTGATGAGGTATCTATTGTTGTTAGTCTAACAATAGCTACCTCAAAGCATTTACAGGTATCTATTGTTAGACTAATAAAAACATTTTCAGGAGTCAAGGAAAAAATCGGTAGCGAAACACATAAAAAAACTGTCGAATTGAGAATTCAATTTTGATCAATTCTTATGTGAACTGCTTAAGAATGGAATGCGCGGCCTGCTCAAGTGTTCCCCGATAGTTTCAACTTTGGTCTCTTCAAGGTAAAGTGAATAGGCATTACCTGGGCATGCGTGCTACACCTTAGACCACTTCCTGTTTACCAAGCAAGATGGTAGCGTGCCCAGTCTACCATAAAAAACAATCTTAAAATTATAATATTGTTTCAAGTTGGTACATAACAATTAAAAAACTAAATTTATAACATTATTACGTTCGTATTAAAAAATTTGCTGAATTCGTGGTAAGAAATTGAAAATGAAAATTTTCTGTAGAATAGATACGAGAGCCTGAAAACAGCCGCGACACTTGTTGAGTTGGGCGGCTATCAGAGGTAAGCAGGTGAGCTGTTGGACTGAGAAAAGGAAAAGTTCAAGTATTTTCCATTATAAGTACAACTTGTGCTCCAACATCTAAGTTTTGACGTGTTTTTCGAACTTTAAAGTAGGCATGCTAATATTGACACATGATTACTCAGTGCAACACCGTGTTTCGAATCCTCTTTACTGCATAAATAAAAATGGTAAATAAATTTTGCTAAAACAAGAAAAATAACTCTTGCTGGTTTAAAAAGTGATTTAAACAAAACGTCGCGTCGGTTTATATTTTTGATCATGCAATTAGTTAACTGGCATATGTATACTTGTAACCATCCTGTAACCTCTATTTAATTCAAATTAAGTCGGATGTAATGCATTTGGCAGCTAATCTACTACTATAAAAACAATAGGCGAGTAATTCATTAATTTGCAAAGTGTTTGAGGATGTTTCGTTTGACAATGGCCCATAGAATTTAAGTGTCTTTATTTGGATTGTTATCTCACTAGTGTGAAATCGAAACGACTGCCGTATTCATTTATGAAGCCATTTAAGCGACGGTAATAGCATCTGTTCTTCTTTTTTAATGGTTTACTAAATTAATGTTTATGGAAACTTTATGAAATAATTCAGTAAGGTTATTAAAAAGTAATAATTACAAAGACAATTAGATACCTACTGTTAGACAAAAACTTAGCGTTAATATGATGCGATCATGCGAAAGAACTATGAATTCACATATAGGCATAATTGAGGCTTAGGACCTAATTGGTAGGTAAGCCTCTAATCAAGTGAATTATAAAGTCTACTATTCTATTTTTTCTGATTCAGACATGATATCGTATTAAAAAACGAATATAAACAGAAACTTTAGTTCTGTAAACGACAATTTTGTAGGCGCGTAACGGCCATAGCCACCTTTCACGGCTCCCCGAAATTCAAATAAAATTAAGATACTGAAATTGAATTGAAACTGAATCGCATTTGTGTGAAATTCTATTGTTTTTTGACTCTTTCATCGACTAGTATTAACCTAACCCACAAACTTTCACATTTATAATATTAGTAGGAAGTAGGATGAACAATTTACTAATTGTTGAAAGCTCATTAAAACATCACATAAAACAATTATGATTTATGCCAAGAAACTTTTTCTGCTCGTTATATTTTTAGCATTGTTTACTAATAAAAATACCGCCGAGGTGTCCGAAAATAACTGAAATACAAAATAGTGGTTACCTACATGTTATTTTAGATGGCGTACCGTGAGTCACGATTGCGTGGATCCAATTTACAAATTCGTGTGAACATGATTGTAAACATGAAAATTTTGTTATAATAATAGTTAAATTAACATGTTAAAGCGATTGTATTTATGGATACCAAAATAATAGTAATTACCAATCATTTAATTAATGAAAACGCTGCTTGTTTTTAACCGACTTCAAAAAAGGATCAGGTTTTCTGTTCGACTGTATGTTTGTTTTTTTTACTTTCTTGACTTTGTTTCTGGAGATTTACGTATGTTACAAAATCCTTACTAATATTATAAATGCGAAAATCCGTTTGTTTGTTTGTTTATTACGCCTTCACCTCTAAACTACTCACCGACCGATCATCATGAAATTTTGCATACACGTTGTCAGGGGTACAGAGAAGGACATAGGGTACCTTTCATCCCGAAAAATGTATTGTTTCCGAGGGATAACAAAAAACCTTTTCACGCAGACAAAGTCGCGGGCGGCCGCTAGTGTTCAATAAACAATTGCTTTTTTAATTGTATAATTATCTCGAGGATTTTAAATTAAAGTTTCGGGGACTTTAAATAATACAAATTATCATTTTTAGAGTACCTATTTCAGTATCAAATACATAAAAATATATTTATGTCAATGTAGCGACAATGTAATAAAATGACTGTAAAATTATTTCTACATTGAAGAGAAGTGATAGAAATGCAAATATCACAATACTGGTAAACCTTTAAAACAAAGAACCTGTCATTTAACGCGTTAATTTAATTAACTTTAACTAAATTGTTTTGTTTCTACGCAACTGTCAATTAATTTTTGATAACCGCGAACGATCGTTCAAACCATAGAAATAGAATGCCAAAGAACAACAATGTCAATAAACAGGTGATCTGAAAAACGAATGTATACATTATATATGAGATACGTAAAATGTGACTTACATTACATAAAATATGACTATATTATGGCAAAGGAAATTAATAAACTATGTTCCATACTGTTTTCTTCGTCGATAAACGAATAAATGTAGCGAAATTTGGTTTTAGAGAAATGTGTGGCAAAATCTTATTTACCTTTGAAAAGTGTGATTACTTGGATTGTTTTTTTTTATCACATCACAATTACTAAGAACACAAGACACCATGGCTCCACGATACCTTTTTTTGAAATTCTATTTAGGATTAACAAATATTTTAAACAAACTGTGATTGCTTATTTGCAAGGCGGGACGCTAGGGGCTCTTACTGTAAAAAATGTTGGCACATTGTCACTTGATTCTTTGTCTCTTTTTTTCACAGACCGTGTCTGTATAATGTTAACTTCTCTTTTCCACGCTTTGTTGGTCTTCTTGAGCGCAACGAAAATTTTTCTATGTCTATGGTTCAAACTGAAACGGACGAGTTTCTTTGTAAAGTAATTATCTAAATGGGACAGGTTAAGTTTTCTCTTTACAAAGTGATAGACGAGTGCGAAGTTGCATTTAAATATAGACACTTAAAGTTATTCGCACTTTCTAGGAATTTATTAAAATAAAAGTGTTTATTTCATTTTAACCATAGTTTACAAGTTTAGGTTCTACTCAACCTCGTATATTAGTATGCGAGATAGTATTTATGTAGGTATCTATACAAGGTGTTTGGTAAATCCTTATAAAGCCAAATATGGTAGATAGGGACCATCAAACTGGTCAACTTTTACTATGGGGCCAACTTTGAAATCGCGAAAAAAAAGCTGTTTCATACATTTTAATATTATCGTTGTAATTTTTTTTATGAAACAGCCGATTTTTGTATCAATCACCTTGTATTATCATAATAACGTTAGAAACGTAAATCTAAATGTACTTGAATACCTACTACATTCAAATCGGCGAAAGCTTTTACCTGAATTTCGATGTAATCAGTTCACAAGAAACTGTGCTCGATTTTGGAACGCGGTTTTATTCGATTGCGCTAATATCTGTCTGTGGAATACTGTGAATGATATGATACCTAAATATACTGTTTTCAAACAGAGATGTACTCAAGCTGACCATGAACTCCTTGTACGTTTACGTTTGAACGTTCATTAATCATTGGAAAACGCAAAGTAGAGCAACAAGCTCGAGGCAGGGACGGCTTTTGTTACAAAGAAGTACGAACCTTCTTAGAAGAATAAAAATGATTACCATAACACTTTGAATAAAATATAGGCTTGGGAACTAGGGTAAGGTATGGTGTTGAGCCGGAAATAAAAAAATCATTGCTCTTTTCATAATTAAAGTTTTAAAGGATCTAATAATATGGACGAAATGATAAGGATTGAAAAAGACATTTTCTTGTTGTGATTTTACAAACATTGTTTCCAACCACTCAGGTGGGACGAGTTATTTTTTCTGGGACATAATTAACATTAGATAGAAATCGCAAAAATCTGAAATGATATTTCATTTTAGATTTTTGCGATTTCTATCTAATTTCTATTAATAATGATGTTATTTCCATAAAGATGACCCAGAATTTAAATCCTACTTCTAACTTATATTATAAATGTAAAAGTTTTTGAATTTGGATATTTGTTACTCAATCACGCAAAAAAGCTACGGAACGTATTATTATTCGAATGTATTGTCTCTATGATATAATGTATTATTCGAACGTTCATGCGGATGAATTCGCGGCGGAAGCTTGTATTTATAATTCTGCTTCAACGTAAATTTAATAATAGTAGAGCTTATTTACTTAGAGCTTAGTTAATTTGAATTTCTTAGCTTTGCTTGACTGTCCATCAGCCATTTTTAATGTCCCCACTGCTGGGGCACAGGCCTTCCTTATGGGTGGTAAGGAGGATGGGCCATAACCCACCACGCGGGCCCAATGCGGATTGGTGGGTGTTAACGACTGCAAATGCAGCCGGGACCAACGGCTTAACGTGCCTTCCGAAGCACGGAGGAGTTTGAGATTGTAAATTTTTGGTCACCCTTCCCATGACCGACCCTTGGGAACGTTGCTTAACCGCCGCAATCGTTGGGCCAGGCGCTAAACCACTGCGCCACCGAGCTCCTCTTGCTTGACTTTAAGTTTTGCGAATATAAATAGAACGATTATGAAAATTGATTTTCAGTTGGTTTATTGTTATGGAACTGAATGCGACTCTGTGTGTTCGATTAGAGAATCGTCCGATATTCAAGTTCTGAAACATCTTTGAATTGAATTTCTTTAGCGTTGGAAAAACCTTACAACTATTCGCTATGATAAGGTAAATATTGTAAATACACCTTTGCATTTTTAACTAACTTTAACTAAACGTAATAGCTGCTGCAGCAGAAATCTTCGCATTATATCAAACATTGCATGTTGAGCGTCATTTGTCAACGGATTAAACAAATGAATGGAACCCTGATTAAAATTGAAAGCAATTTGTTGATGATAAGTTTGTTTTCTAATATACCAGTTTCCGCCCGCGTCTTCCATCGCGTTAAAATGTATCCCACGGAAATAATAATATAATCATCAGGCTTTGAATTATCTCTGTAGTAGCAAGTTTTGGGCAACAAACATCCAAACATATAAACATTCACATAATTATTATGCAATGTTACAAATGTTTAATATTAGTGGGATGTCCTAACCCTAGGATTATTTTCGTTTTATTATTTACTTAGTTATCTCAGCGGCCGCGTCTAGTGAGCGCGCTCTTGCCCGATTTAGGTGCAGATGCCCGATCGATCGTTTATAAATAGTGATGAATTTGGCGGCAAGTTGACGGCCGATAGGTGTCGATATCCGACACAACACACTTTTACGCACCACTTTATTTTCTTATATTTTCAGCCGAGATATTGTATTATTTAAATAACAAAAAAAATGTCTTCAATCAAACTGAAGTTAACGTCATTATTTTCTAAGTACCTACACTTTCACGTTTTTTCATGAATTCCGAGATTTTCAAAAAAAATCACCGATCTCGTGCCTTTCACGACCTTCGGGTGCATTGAAAATGAATTTAATAATTGAATTTTATAAAAAATATATTCCTTTCTTTGAATTAGTACTTACAATACTTTGAAATCACAGCAAAGCCTTGATTTGAGACTTCAACCATTCATGTAGCCTTAAAACTTACGACACCAAGGCGATGTCGCACTCTGAGCGAAAATGGGGGCTATACTGAAGCGAGCGAAAAAACATTTTCAATGTTAAAGGTTAAGCTACAGGGCAAACCCTTAACCCGATCATCTCGGTTTTAGGCTTAAATTGTAGCTGACTAAATTGTTTAGAGGAATTTTTCTCAAAATTTTGATATCATTCTCCGTTTCCAAAATATCGAGCGCCAAAATAAAAAAATCGGAAAGAAATGAATTTTTCTACTATTTCGGCCATAATTTCTTAAGTTTTTTATTTTCTCGAATAATTCTTTTTGCACCTTGTAGCTATCGTAAATACGCGTCTTTTGAGTCTTTTTGAATATCATATAAGGGGATATAAGGGGATCGCACTTTTTCGTGAAATCGGTGCCTATACTGGAGCGAACGAAAAGACATTTTCAATGTCAAAAAAAAATATTTAACATTTCTAATTAATTATTTGAAATGTTCAGTTGTCCACGCGAATGAAGTTCTGGGCAACAGCTACACTCGCGAGCAAAAGTATGGAATCATAGGCCTATTTTCATACAAACGAGGTAACTTTGAAGCTTTGGTTCTCCGCCCAGGATTAAACGGGGTGTGATCTGATGATGTCCATTCAAAGAGTGAATTGAGGAGTCTCAGATCGCTCAAGAAACCCAACAGATCAGAAGAGTCGTTTACACTAGAGACCGTATGGTGTTTTAAGTGTTACATTTTCCATACTTTTGATTGTAATATTGGCTTGTTTTTGTTATTTTTTTTATTCAACCCTGAGTGACTCATCTAATCCGTTAGGTTTCTTTAGTATTATGGGCTCCGCCATTCGTTATTTTAATTGCCAACATCAGATCACATCCCTATTGATCCTAGGCGGAGAACCAAAGCGTCAAAGTTACCTCGTTTGTATGAAAATAGGCCTGTGATTCCAAATTTTGCTGGCGAGTGTAGTTTAACAATAAGTCTAAATTAGCTTTAATGCTTATCTTCTTTTACAAGCAGCCATCAATATCCGTCAAATAGTCCTTATGGTTTTGCTACGCTTGCTAACATTCGAGCTGCTCATCTATCTATGTGGGGTGGAGCTTGCCCATTCGCTTTCAGCAATATATGTTCATTCAAGCTCACTCACTAATAATGTGCTTCCCCCACTTGATCAGGAGAATATCAATTATTCTGATTGTGTCGGTGACAACTTGCTATTTCTCTTTTAACCTTTACTAGGATCCGCTCGCGTCGACCCCCTTATGACTTTCATTATAAATTCTTTCTTACTGTTCGCTTACATTGTAAAGGGTTTTTTGTGGAAAATTTCAAGTTTTTAATCTGCATTGTTAAGTCAGCCAGTTAGTCAGTTTCTCCGTAACTTGAAGTACAGATATTAATAAAAAGTTTCTTTAATTGACTTCATTTTGAAATAATGATCAATTTTGCATCAATAATTTATTGCTTTCAGTATTGGAATGCATGTACTAAATTGGTAATTAACTCATTCATACGTTTAATTGATTTCAACACCTAGGTATATCAAAATGTTAATAGTTGTTTATTATTAAAATAGGTTCATTGGCATATTTCAATTACAGCTTTTACTTTAATTCAAATTCTAGGACATAAATGTTTTTGGTAAACCCTCAAGGAAATAAACTGCAACCTACTTTTGAGTAGAAACAAGGTAAATATAAAAAGATGCTGTCATATTTTAAAACTCTTTTATAAGCTGTTGGAGATATTTCAAAGCAATAAGAACGTCGCGGAATAGTAGTTCAAAGTAGCGAGTTAAAACTGGAGCTAAGTTCATTAAGTTAGTTAAACAGTCCCGTCGAGCGACTTGCCAGTAGATCAGACAAGCATCAAGCGTCTTTAAAATAGACACAAATGCAGTGTGGCACCAGCGGGACTATCGTCTAAAACAATGAAGTTAATGTAAATTGTAATTTGACAGATGTATGTGATACATTACTACTTTGTTTTGGCACAAATAAAAACTCACCAAAGAAAAATAGTAATGTATATCCATCTGTCAAATCAGAGCGATTACGATAGCAATTGAAGTTAGCCGATAGAGTCCCAGGAAATGACATCGAAATGAATCTACTAACAAGTAGTCATACAGAAAACTATGCTGTGACTTGTACAATTTATCGGGTACGGTTGGCCTAATAAATGCACAAAAACTGTCACTCAAAAATATTTTAAGTTTTTTGGCTCATATTATTACTAATACTGACTGTTGTTTAGTTGTCAACTTTATATATATTGTATTTATTTATTGCGTACAAACTTTACACAATAATTGGTGTAACATGGCACTAAAATAATCAGCTCCGACTCCAACTAACTAAACGTAAGATCATCTGTGCTCTTTGTGAATAGGGAATATGCATAAGTCACCGATTTTCCTAAAATTGAACTTGATCGCTGCGGACACTTGTAAAAACATGATGGAACAGAAAGAAAAATAAAAAAAAATGATTATTTTCGTTTTATCACACGATGAAATCAGGGGAAAATGACGATATTTTTTTTTCGTTTTCGGATATAATGCACTTTACAGTCAGATAGAATATCGAAAAAGAAATAATATTTTGTATGACACATATCTACTTAAACGCAAAATTTAGGGAGATAATTGAAGATTATTGGCTAACTCCATATTAAACGCGCCCGAAACACACCGAAACGTGATGTGTGACGTCACCGTTTTGTATAGAGCGTTTTCGGCGGGAGCTGATGCGTGCTAACTTCAAGTAACTATATTACGAGAAAAAAACGCAAGAGACAAGTTTCAATATTACAGTTGATTTTCTCACGCATTATACTATTGATTTTGATAAAAAAAAAAATTTGATGCATATTCCCTATTGTGAAATTCCCGGTTAAAGTGGCCGCCGTTGTGGTCTGGTGGTTCGCCCACCCGTGTAAGACGCAGAGGTCCCGGGTTTGATTCCCAGGGGGGTACAATTTGTACTCGGTTTGGTTGGTGGTAGGGCTTATTTCAAGTCCGCCTGGCTAGCTACCACCATCTTACCTAAGTCTGACGCCATAACAACAATTTAAAAACTGTTGTGTTACGGCAGTTAGAGGTAAGATAGCCAGTATTCCGGGTGTAGTGCGCTTCCACCTTCGGCCTTATCGTCATTTAACATTAGGTGAGATGAAGGCCAAGCACTATCCCGTTGTGTATAAAAAAAAAGTAGAAAATCTATTTTTATTTATTTAGTAGCAGCTCTAGATAGTTTCTGTTATTTATTACTAAACAAAACAGTTTTTTTTCTTTATCCTGCGATATAATGGTAATCTGTAAATGGTAAAATGTAAACTAGTAGCATTGTCTATTATATTATGGGCTGTGAATCCGTAGCCTTGGTTTTTAATTTTAATGTCGCTAATCGATAGAATAGATAGACCAACCCGGCTGTAGTAAATTGTTCTAATTTGAACATCCATTTTAGTCCATCATCAATCCATTTATTGCTTTTATTTTGGTTTAGCATTAATTCGACTGTATGTATTTTCTCGGAAAAAAGACTGTGATCTTTAGTTTTTCCATATTAATAGCTTCAGATTTTTGTTTACTCATCATTCGTGCGGTAATTAATTGGACATTATTTTGATTGAAAATAATTGCGGATTCCTTTTTACTCCCACAGCCATTATCACATTACTAGGTAGAGGACGGCACTCAGCGGTCATTTTAATGAAAGTATCATAACGTATTAATTGCTGGTGTTCATACATTCGCATGTTAAGTACTCTGCGTTGCACTTAACGATAATTTTAGTGGCTTTTATGAACTTATAATAATAAGATTAATGTTAATACATAGCTATTTGTATATTCACAAAATTATTTTATACCCTCTTGCTTGCGAACCTTTAAGGGCTTCCAGAGAACCCCAGTCGAAATGTCAAGGTGAACCCACAGATGTTTACGAGCTAACGGACCGAGTGCGTCCACCACATAAATTAACGAATGTCATATTACTATATGTAATAAATATCGTTGAAACAATATTATTTTTTACATAACAAACTTATTAAAATCTTTATGAATTTACAAATCAATACAAATTGATGAAGATTTAAGAGAACAACATCCAATTGTTGCTTCTATTATATGTAATGTTATCACTGTTAGGCATCAAGTAAATCTCATTGAATACAAGTACGTTTCAAGAACAAAGGTAGGGCTTACAGGGATTGGCTACATGGGCTCGAACCAAACACGTTCATGGTCAAACAAAAAGGCAGAAGCACGCTCGATAGTGACATAACATAGAAACAACCATAGAATAATAGAGGCTACGCAGCATCTCTATCTCTAACGTCTACGTAACTCGGAAACGACGCTCGCGGGGTGAAAAACCCTTTTGCGGTCCTACAATAACGTATGAGACTCCGCGTAGACAAGGGAAATGGGAGTTAGAAGGGATGGTCGAAGAGCCAGAATCGTAGGTCGGGCGGGCGGCGCGCGAGTATGGTCGTCCTGCTCGCTCGGCGCCCTAGGCAGCGACGCGCAGCAACGCTCAGTCGCGGTCTGCTGGCCGTCGCGACGCTCGGGGCCGCTCCGCCGCCGCGCCGCCTCGTGCTCGCTGCACGCGTGACATGTGGGAGACGTGTGAGATGCACTGTTGAGCACCAGCTCCATCGCCGCGATCACCCGCGCCGCCCAGGATTGCGCCCCACGCTCCCCTCGGAACGCGTCGCGCCGCCCTAGTGCACTGTGCCGTCGAGACGTTTGTTTTGTGTACTCATTCTGTTTTAAATACGCATCATCGCAACTTAACACTACAACATTTCACCTCTACCTACACGCAACTGCAATGCGTGAGATTTATGTTTACTATCGGGCCACTCTACGCGGCTTAGATTTACGCTGAGGGAATTAGCGTTTCGCGCGGTGTGATCATTGTTACGAGTTACGACATTAGAGATAACAGTTTAATCTGAACATCACGCGGTAAAAAACATGCATTAGCGAGTTACGCAGTGTTACGTGTCTAATGGCCATAATTATTATTAAAAAGTGTCAAGGTTTTATAGAATAACATACAACAGAAAAAATCCGTTTTCATTTTCTTTCCTGAAAATACTATGTGTTTTAGACAAAGGAATAACAATCAAGGTCACCTCTTTTCGAAAAGTTAATCATTTACAAAAACTAAAATAAATATTTGTCATTGATTCATGGGCAACTTGTTGAATGTTTACAGTTCGTAATGGTGATGACCCTTGCCGTGTTCTCAGGAAAAATAGTTTATCCCTACAGTGTAAAGGGTTTATGTGGTGGATTTATGGATTTTATTGTCTGTTATTTGTTTCCAATAGCCACTACATAAATCATATTTCGGGACAAATAATATTGCCCGCCATCTATTCGATTGTATACTTTGATCGGTTTGAAATAAATTTGTAAGCATTGACAAAAAACATTTTTACAAGTAAAACTGTAACTTTGCCACTCTCTACTGACCAAAAAATTATGCTCATTTTTTAAAATTATGATAATATGATGCGAACTCAATGAATAATTGCAATTTGAGTCATCAAATTCTATCTTAATCTGGCGTCGTCCACGTGGAAAATAGTAACACCGAGATCCACGTTGGGTCAAAATCACCCACACTGACTCAAAATGTTCATGATTATCTTAGTTATTTGAAAGATATCATACTTTTAATTGAATCGTAAAATAAAATAACAAAAAGTACAGAACTTTTACCGTCTGTATTTTCAAACTACTTCAAAAATTTACAGGATTATCTTTTTAGCCCTTTAAATAAAAAAAAAACAGTATTTACATAATAAAAATCAACATTTATGACGTTGGTAAAGATTGTAATACTACAGCACGAAATTCTTACACCGAATGCCACGTTGGGTCAAATTTACCTTCTTCTACTATAAACGCATCTATCTCACGATACTGTCAAACTAAGAACACAGAAGTGATTTATTATTTGCAAATGGAAAAAAACAACGAAAACAATGAATGCAAAACAGTCCAAAACGAGCGAACTACTGAGAAAATCAACATCTGTGCAAAACCTACTTTAAAAATACTCACAACTGTAAAACGTTCGGGTCATTATGACCCAATGTGGCTGGCCCCTGGTTAATATTTACTATGATAAAAGAAACTCTTATTAAGTATTTCATTTTTATTACATAATATTTATGCTTTGCAATGATGGAGTGTTCAATCATAACATCAGAGCATTTTCATGAAAATGGAGACTCACCTTCGTCAAGAGCGTAAAAGCATTCTAAATATTGTACAAGATTAGGTATCACATCACATTCTCTTATCTTTAACTTTTAAATATTAAAGATAACAAATTTCTAATATTGACTAGCCAGTCTTTGATCTAAATATAACTTTAATCAATATTCTAAGTGCTGATTGACTAATTAATTACAAAATTAATTATTGTTTTGTCAATATTTATTTTCAAAGTCGAAACAATGAAATTTTATTGATATCTTCATGCATATTCACTTCCACATCCACATCCACTTTTTCGCAAAATTATTCGCAAAAATCAGTCAGAAAAATTTCTCTCTGCAATTTTCACATACATGGCAGCCCTGCCAGTTAACGAGACTGGGTGACGTTCAAGGCACAAAAGTGAGTTCAATTGGTCGTAGCGACTGTTCAACTAGACGTAATTGATTTCGCCGATCGTCATTCATTCCTCGGCATAATATCAATAATTGGAATGGTTACCCTACTGATTAAATGAAAATGTGTCGACGGGACTCTTGTATCATAGAATCCTAATAAGTACAAATTGAAGCAACTACATTGCTGCATATTTGGCACCAATTTTGGGCGTTGTCGTAATGGAAAAAGTAATCATCATCACCACATTTTTTTTTTGTTGCAAATTATATTCTACCCAATTGATTAAACTAAAATGTGTCGTTGGATCAATGGATTGTTTATTTGTGGCTAGGAAGTAGTTTGACGCGGTGTAACTGTGCCAATAGATACAATTGTGTATGTGGTGTAGCTTGGCGTTCGTGGACTATGAGAAAGCCTTTGATTCGATTGAAACCTGGGCGGTGCTGCAGTCTCTCCAAAGGTGCCAAGTGGACTATAGGTATATCGAGGTGTTGAGGTACTTATACCAAAATGCCACCATGACGATCCGAGTACAGAACCAGAACACAAATCCTATCCAACTGCAGCGTGGTGTGAGACAGGGAGACGTTATTTCTCCGAAACTGTTCACAGCTGCGTTGGAGGACATCTTTAAGCTCTTGGACTGGAAAGGACTCGGCATCAACATTAATGGCGAGTACCTAACACACCTTCGTTTTGCCGATGATATAGTCCTTATGGCTGAGACCATGGAAGACCTGAACACAATGCTCGAAGATCTCCGTAGTGCTTCCCAAAGAGTGGGTCTTAGGATGAACATGGAAAAGACGAAAATTATGTCAAATGCCCATGTTGTACCCTCTCCAGTTCATGTTGGGAACACTACACTTGAAGTTGTTGACCATTACGTATACCTAGGACAGGCAGTCCAGTTAGGTAGGTCCAACTTCGAGAAAGAGATCTCTCGCCGAACCCAACTCGGGTGGGCAGCATTCGGGAAGCTTCGAAAAATCTTCGCGTCCGACTTACCTCAGTGTCTCAAGACGAAAGTCTATGAACAGTGTGTGTTGCCAGTGATGACTTACGGCAGTGAAACGTGGCCGCTAACTATGGGTCTCATAAGGAGGCTCAAGGTCGCTCAGCGTGCAATGGAGAGAGCCATGCTCGGCGTTTCCCTACGTGATCAAATCAGAAACGAGGAGATCCGCAGGAGAACTAAAGTAACCGACATCGCTCGAAGGATTGCTCAGCTGAAGTGGCAATGGGCGGGACACATAGCGAGAAGAACCGATGGCCGTTGGGGCAGAAAGGTTCTGGAATGGCGACCGCGCACCGGACGACGCTCCGTGGGTAGGCCCCCGACAAGGTGGACCGACGATCTGGTGAAGGTCGCGGAAAGCCAGTGGATGCAGGCAGCGCAGGACCGATCGTCGTGGAGATCCTTAGGGGAGGCCTATACCCAGCAGTGGGTGTCGTGTGGCTGATATGATGATGATGATGATGATGATGTGGAGTATGACGGACTACAACTGGCGACCCTGACCGGCTCGTCATTCATGAATCAAATTGATAGATTTGAAGCGTACAAATGTAGTTATAGAGGTGCTCTATTTCCTATTTTTTTTGTTACAGTCAACGTTATTTTGTGTTTTTGACAAACGTTCAAAGAATTTTCATTAAGTAATACTTAAGAACATTTAGTATAAAATCATTCCAATCAATACAAAAATAAGAATACTGTCTTGATAATAAAAATATCCGTCTACTTACGAAGACAAAGAAAATTAAAATTTCAAGATAAATTATGTGATTGCAGATAAAATGGTGTCATATATATTTTTTAAATGACACTTAAGACAAATAAAGTAAAGCAAAGTAATCTTAGTTCACTGACGTAGGTAATCTCAAGAAACGAGGATTTAATAATAATATACAAGCAGCTATAACCACTATCTTTTATGGTTTTCGTCATACGATTTTATCGTAATTCATATATTTCGAAGTTAAAAAAATCATACATATTTGTTTCCACAGAAACACTAAAGTTTCATAAATTCACATATTATATGATTTCTCAATATTTGTACGTCTATAAGTTCAACACAAGTAGCAGGCGATAAAAATATTGAATATTTAGAAAAATCTTCGAAATTAAAAACGGAACTGATCTATAAAAGTTTTTTTTGTAAAATATAAATATTAAAAAAAAAGTTTTTTACTATGATTTTTTTTAACGTAAGTATACATTTTTGAATATCCAAATATTTTCTTAATATTTTCTTTATCAGTTATTCTATTGTACGTCATGTAAGTACTTTTTTAATTCTATGCTAGGGCACATTATGAACAAATCACTTTGTAAAATACTGATTTCTCCCTTAGGCATTATTTTTCTAGGGTTATTTACGTATTTATTTAAATAAAGAACATCATTAATCATAATCAAAACTGTTATTATTCAGTGTTATTTGGAATTGTCTATTCAACATTTATTTTCGTTACTGAGGGAAGATAGTTAGATAGACAGATTCACAACTATAAAGAAGTCATATTGTAGTCCGCTACAAAAGCAGGGTAACGAGGTAAATTAAAGTTAAATTAGCTAGTTATAATTTAACCATTTGGTAAGATTTTGGTAGTAGTAGAATCGTGGTCATTTGGTTCCAATGACAAAGTTAAAACTAATAATTTTCTGTAAACATAAGTAAAACGATAACGAATTAGTGAAACGACTAACATGAAAGTTTTTAATTCGTTTCACTATCAGAAACGACTCTGAAAGTTCTGTCATAAAAAGAAAAAAAGCGGGATTACTCTAACTTAAACTCATAAAATAGTTTTTCTCACTTATGCTCGGAAATATTATCATTCATCTAAAAAAAATTTCGAGAGGTTCCACATTTACGTGGTGGTCAGGTTAAATTTTTTGCGGAAATGAATTTCAGTACTTAATTCCCGCACAAGTGCGCGAAGTAACATTCTTAATTCAAAATGGTAGAATTCAGCTTGCTTTATTTTTTTAACTTGACTCGAACTTGAACGAAAGTTAAGGAAAATAAAAAAATATCTTATAAATCACGTATTATAGTCCAAAGTAAAAGTGAATTAAAATAATGTCTGCATTGATCGCGACTTCCTTTACTTGTTTTTTTTATTACCGTACCTATTTTTATGGAACTAAATAAACTGTAATGTTGTCTACGCCTACATCCGATCCGATGCTTTACCAGAGTCAAAGTGGATTTACCTGTCACACCCCAGTTTGTGACAAGTGGTGTGAGCAGAAAATATCATTAGGAGTAAAATGTAACCGTCTAAAGTAGTGAGATCCTGGCTTAGGATGTTTATTTTCATTAGTGAAAAATATTAACGAGCACATAATTACTTTATTAATGTCTCAATTTTTTTTTTAGTTTTCATAATAGTCAAACAAAGAAACTTACCGTACTTCTCTTTAATTGTTTTATTACTATGAAAGAGGATTTTATTTTCAAATTTAAATACAGCCATTTACATATTTAATTTCGTTGTCATCGATACCGAGTAGCTCTCGAGTTGATAATCTTTGCGCTGCCGCCCCGTGGAGTTGGCTTCGAGCCAAGAGATACTTACACCACGTCACTTCTTATGAAATAATATGCTTTGATCCTCTCTCTAATCCAATTAATAGAACTCGATTCAGAGATGTTGACTGCTACTTATTTCGCATAATGTAACGATTGTCGCTTTAGAATTTGAGTGGCTCTATAGAACAAACAAAATAAATGTCTCATCGCATTGCGTTGAATATTCGATCTCAATTACAGGAATGACTATGGGTTAAACAGTTGAAATAAAAAGTGTTTTTAAAATGGTGCTCATATTTTTGCTTTATAGACAGAACTGAAAGCACTCGTAGATGAGTCTTGAGCCGAACTAATTATATACTCACTCCTCTTTTCTTTCTTACCTCTGTCCTTTACCTAGACGATACTTTTGTAAATCTTTAGGCTGATATAGCCATTCAGACTGACATATCGATACTTATTTAATCTTCTAAGCTAACTTGAAGACTGACCTAGAACTTTGTTATTACTCTTGTTATCGCATAAACGTTTAGTAAAGTGCCAACGAATGTTGTTTATGAGCGGAAGTTTTGAAGTGAAGTGTCTTGTTCGTGAATGGTGTTCATCAGTGTTACGCGCTGTGTTATAAGAGAAATTTAGCGGTGAAAAGCTGTGGAAAAGTTTTGGCCAACGTTAAAGGGTGTGTGGCGACGAGAAAGTGGTTCGTGTCGGTGATAGGGCTGGGTCGTGGATAAGTTCATAATAGGGGCCCGCACGGCGACAAGGTGGTCGGAGGTGGGGTGTTCCGTTGCTGCGTGCCCTGGTGTGGGGCGCGCGCGGCGGCGCCTGTCGACGACGCCGACCATGCTCTTAGAGAAGGCAGCCCGGAACTCACTCGCCACCAACTCGGTAAGTCTTTCTACATACTTAACACTTGTATGTACCCGTAGCACGAAAAACTATTGAGTGCTAGCCAAATTCGTACCAAGTCCAAATATCTATGTTTGTATATCCGACGAGTGGACTAATCACAGCGGTATTTTGTGTGGACCATCTACCTCCGAAAAGAGGAACCACAACCACAATCGATACGGTATTAATTTGTGTTCTCGTTCTAGCTCGATACGAATCGATAGTTTTCCGTTCTAAGGGTACTGAATACCTAGTGAACCGGCTAGCTTGGTTGGCCTTTTCAAACTGAACTGAAAAACATCACTTTCTGTCTCATACCTATCACACCATAGAGACTAGATATTTCAGACAACATATTTGTACCAAAATATTACGTAGGTATATTGGCCAACCTTTTATTTTTATTGGCCAACTGAGCTGTCGGATATTTATATCTATTCTCATTATTCTACGGCATTTTTAGTTTAGTTTTTTTATGTTGCGGACGTCTTGATAGCTATTATTTTATTCTATACTTAATTCAAACTGACTGTCTTTAATTTGGCGGGTTTAAAAAATAATAGACTTTATATTGACGCCCGTAACTTTAACAAAAATAAGACTAGATTTATTAAGATCTTTCTTGGCTATTCAACATTAATTTAATTAATACCCTAATAGTGGTAATAATGGTGTTACCTAAGCTTGCCTGTACTACCTAAGTACAGGAAAATAATTAAATTACGTAGATTAAGTTGATGCAAAATTCGTGTACTTCAAAAGCGATTAGTGAAAAATTTGCAATACCTACAAAAAATCTTTCATGATTTGTTAGAACATTTTGCAAGTTGTTCAAAACAACACCATTTGTTTGAAACATTTGTTTGCCGCAGCCAATCGAAATATTTTCATAAATAGAAACAGCCCATATGTTACAAATACCAATTCGATTATTCGTTGAATTCAGTGTGTTTGATGCAATTGGTGGTATGAGAACGCAATGTGCGGAATCACGTATTGATAATAGGATTCCCAGTTTATTCACACGCGCTAAGATTAGATTACTGTGTATACTCGGCTGCCCTACGCAGAAGTCAAGTAACTCAGTTTCCAAAAAAAAACATTTTCTGTTTAAGCAAAGCAAATCGCATTTACCATTTTTTTATTTTATTAAAATTCGGTTTAATTCGGAAAATATAGCCAAAAATATCTTTTTCCGTTTGCAAAATCTATGCTAAAACAAAGTATATTTCCCATTTCTAACTTAAAAATAAGCAAGTCTTATCAAGATACTTGAACTTGAAATCGATTGGCAGATACTTGATTTCTATGTATTTATTTTATAGTGGTAAGTACTATATTCTATGGCTCTATGCAAAGCTGAAAACAAGTATCTACTAGAGTACAATAGAGAATCTCAAGTTACTTGTTTATAGTGTACAATATTATTGACAAATCAATACATATTTCTACGCAGAACACTATTTTCGCTCGTCAAAATGTAGGTAGGTATGAGAACTTGTTTTTATTTACAGATATACCTATGTTTTTACTTTAAACACCAATGACATTTTAACATTTTAGTGTTCAAAATATCTATTTTTTTTTCAATTAATACACTAAATAACGTTTTTAAGCTCTCCTGTAAAATTTGTCTGGAATGAGATACTAGAATTTGGTTTAGGGCAGCCGTACTATATATAGATCGTTGTTGAATCTCACTGTGAGCTCTCTAATGGAATGAAAATATAGCAGAAAACGTTTTACCGCTTCGAGGTAAGTAGGGCGGTGTATTTATTATCAAGATTTGCAAGAGATCTTTAAAAAAAACTTAGCTAATTTACGTTGAATACCTTTTTATGATGTGCTCTCGTTGCGTGGGAGTTAGTCTTTGAGTATTATGAAACAGCTGACTTCATCTGTTAATTGATTTATAATTGAGCGATCACTATATTTAATGGACATTAAACTTCATTAAAAGAAAATATCATATACTAGCAAAGAAACTTTTTGAGAATTCAAAGAATATTGCTAGATAAATTATTTGTTTCAGTCATCCCTTTTTTCCCCGTACTTTATCTCAAATACAAAGCGTTACGTAGAAAAAAATACTGATAGCTATCGAGACAGACAGCGTTATATTTTATGGAGAAAAGTATGCATTTTGCCTAATAAAGGGAGATCGTATCCGACCCTCGGGACTCGGGTATACATTTCTGGGTGTTAAAAACTCGATACTTGATAAAACGTAACTAAACGTAATTTATGAAGAAAAGTAAAATCATACTTTCTTATACGCCAGAATATAAATTCGTTCACATATTGACTGATTTTGATGTTAAACTAAGTCATGGAAAAGAAACAAGTTCATTATAAATACTGTACAGTTATTTTGGTTATTGAAGGTAATGTACAAGTGGGAAATTAAAAAAAAACTTCTGTCTAACGAAACTATTACGATTGCGAACTTATGTATTGTTTATTTGAAAGAAATAAATATCCCACTTGTTAAAATTGATTAACAACAAGAACAAGTAAGATATACATATAAGATGTTAACAAGCAAAAACTGAAAGCTATATGAATTCATGAAGAGTGGTGTTTTTATGTTTTCTGCGCTTTATGGTGTTTTTTTATCGGTAAAAATTAGCATACAGCCGAGGAAAATGGGTCACACACGATCACTTTATCCGGTTTTATGACGACCTGATTTTTTGTCAGAGAAATATAGTTTGGAGGAAGGTGGACTGCCCAAAAAACAAAGTGTAATATGTTCAGGGTTCATTATGTTTGTGGGTAGGTAGTGGAGGTATGTGAGTTTATTTATTCCAACATAACTTATAAATGCCTTCACGGATTTGAGTGTGTGAAATAAAAAAAAATATAAACAATTAAACGACTGCCCTGCCAAAAACGAATAACAAGTGTTATTGCAGACGGTGAACCATTTTGTGGGACATTTTTTTACACGACTGCCCAAAGCAAAAAGAGTGTATATTTATTAATCAAAGAGGTTACCCGACTGCAATGACACTTGTTAATTTAACTTTTTACACGACTGCCCAAAAAGGAGTGTATATGTGTTTAGGGTTCATGTATATTTGTGGGTATGTGAGTTTCTTTATTCCACCATATTTTCTAAATGCCTTAACAGATTTGGATGTATAGGGTATTGTTAGAATCCTTACATTATCCTGAGTGACACTGGCTATATTTTTTTTGAAAAATTCAATATGACGACTGTACAACGCCACTTACAAATAAAAAAAAAAATTTCTTCTATTATTACAATATGGGCATCAAATGAAAGGCATTGATGAGCACATTTCAACTATATAATTTGTCCCTTAAATGTGTGAAATAAAAATAAATAAATCAAAAACACGACTGCCCTGCCAAAAACGAACTAAAAAGTTAAATAACAAGTGACATTGCAGTCGGCGGACCTCTTTGATCAAAAATTGTTCTACAAAACGGTTCCCCGACTGCAATGTCACTTGTTATTTAACTTTTTAGTTCGTTTTTGGCAGGGCAGTCGTGTTTTTATTTTTTTTAACTAATTTTTTTGTTAGTTTTTGGCAGGGCAGTCGGCTGTTTTTTTCTGTTTGAATTGTTGAGCCTTGCAGAAGACTAGTCAGATAACTCTGATATGGTCATGCAAGTGCCCGTAGGCCAGTGTTCCTAAAACTTTTTGTAGTTACGAACCACTTTCAGAATATAGAAAAATCCACGGACCTCTCTTAAGGCACTTTCCTGACCGAAAGTGGCGCCGCAGTGGAATTTTAAGGGACCATAGTCTAGTATTTTTAGACGGTATCATTACATTATCTCGTAGTCACTGCTAGAAGTAGATAGCAAAATTTATAAAACTGGCCGTTTTTGACACGACATTTGCTGTCTATTTCTAGCAGTGACTACGAGGGAATGTAATGATACCGTCTAAAAATTCCACGAGAAGTTTTATTAAAATTTTGAATTAGAATTAGGAATACTCT
Organism: Agriphila tristella; assembly: GCA_928269145.1. Classification (NCBI taxonomy): domain Eukaryota; kingdom Metazoa; phylum Arthropoda; class Insecta; order Lepidoptera; family Crambidae; genus Agriphila; species Agriphila tristella. Next base: position 17,253,610 of record OV743436.1, on the reverse strand, counting down.
TATTATAAATTTGACTCTGGAAAAAGATTGCGCTTACCAGAATTTTATTCTAGAGGCTTTGAAACAGCAGGCAGGATTGCTACTTATCGAAAAAGGAGGTGATTCGCATACATAAGTACCTACATATATGCTGTAAACCAGCGACTTCGTCCGCGCGGACATTCGAGAAAATCCTCAGGGATACTTTAACCAGGATAAAAAGTATTGTATGTTTTAATTCCATCAAAATCCGATCAGCAATTTTTACGTGATTAGGCGAGTTCCCCACTAAGCGCACTGCCTCACGAGGCAGGACGTTTGCCGCGTGCAGCAGGCCTCGCATGAGGCAGCTCGCTTGGTGAGGCAGCTCGTCTAATCATGAAAAAACAGCTGTTCGGATTTTGATGAAATTGAAACATAGAATACTTTGATCTTGGTTAAAGGATCCCTAAGGATTTTTTCGAATGTCCACGCGGACGAGGTCGCGGGCGGAAGCTAGTTTATAATATTCTTAATAGGGTCCAGATATTAGCATCCTATTTCCGTTTCCATCCCCGTCCCCCTCCTCCTCTCCATCCCCCTCCCCCTCTCCATTCCCTATACATTTTAGAAGTATTCCTACGATGTTTCAAGTCGAAATGTCTATTTTACATTATTTTCCATACAAATTTTCAACCCCTATTTCAACTTTAACCCCCTATTAAGGTTCATGTTCACCATGTTGAACTTCAAAACAGATGCCATTTTGCCAATCGTCATCACATAACGACATACATATTGCTTTTTAGGTGTATTTATCCCATTCAACCCCTATAGGGTTGATTTTCGAAAGATTACGAAATATTTGTTTGCTTATTTATTTTAACTATCCAACCATAAGCCTAAATAATAAATTTAATAAGTGTGGGGTGGAATTATCAAGAACGCTGACACACGTATATATTAATTTTTAATCGTCAGCCTAAATACAAAATTTGGAGATCCTAACTTCGAAACTGACGGAGATCATACATATTTTGATGCCCTATTTTACCCCCTTAGGGGTGGAATTTCTAAAAATCCTTTCATAGTGGACACCTACACTGTAAAGTTGAAAATGTGCTGTAATTTGAAGTCTCTAGATTTTCTAGAGTCTCTAGAGTCAGGACTTTGAATTTTATATGTATAGATTTTAGAGGTCGAAAGCACGTCACGAGGTTTTTGTACTCACATCAACTGAATTTATATGCGAAATTTTAATTTCTATCATCCCAATCCTCAAGTGGAATAAAATAAATGATGAAGAAGAATGCAGTGAAATGAAATGAGCTGTAATCTAAATATGAGTGAATATTTAAGGCCTTAGTGTCAGACTAGAAATAAGAAACATAAAGATTTAGAATAATTTTGAATATAAATCATGGAATAGATTAACGTCATCAACTGAGTAATAAAAATGCCTAAATGTGTAGCGTTTGTCCACAAAATAAGTTTAAAAAAAAGAAGCTTCATTAATATTCATGTTTTGATTACGTATACTTCTCTATCGATTTTGGTATACATGTAGCTGGCAAAGACTGAAAGACATTAACTATTAAAGCAAGGACACTTGCTATAGATAGAGGTTGTAACAGCACAACATATAAAACGACAAATGCGTGTTATACGAACTGAATAATTTTCTCATTAGTTTATATTGCTTAATTTGGGAATAGTATTACAGATGATAAAACACAATAGCTGAAATTTGCTTAATTGTTATATTCTGTTTCTGCTGTAATTATAAATACAACTCTACATAGAATTAGACGCATGTTTTATTCATTCGGTGATCCCAATGAATGTAGTCTGTGTCCATCATCCCTGTTTGAGACTATTTAATTGGCTTACGTTTTGGTACACCAACATTTAAATGCAACTAAGATAAATCAATGCCGAAGTTTTCCACAAAATATAATCGATGTAATTTATCAAAAGTGAGATGCTGTTTTGATAGGCAAATTTTTTTTAATTTAAGCAAATTATATAATAAAAAAAACCCAGTCGAAAATCGCTCATATCGAGAAATGGAAGCTTACAAAATATTTCCCAATATCAAAAGCTACGAATATCAAGTGATACACACCATTCGATTCAACGCTCGGGTGTGTCGTCGCGTCTAAAGAAGATGGCGCCTGTATTCTGTACAAGATTTTCCAATGTCAACATATAGCGTACCTATTTATATATATCTTAGTAGTAACTAGTTAACACTTCGATCACCTATTGATCGAAGAGTTTATACAATAGAAGTGATAAATACTTAGTCAGTGGCAGTCTGTTGAGTATTTAAGTAGAAAAAGTTACTCATAACTAATTCTTTGGTTATTTCAATAATTAACTATTCATTATATTCAATAATAAAGTAGACTCAGAATACTTTTAATAATGCGTACTATTGTTTAATATTTTATCAGTGCAATATACGTAGTAAACTAGAAAAAAATGTAACGCCCCCTGTCCCCCACAAGTGAAACATTCTTTGTTTTTAAGCGACTTCGAAAATTTTAAAATACCTTCACTTGCTTCGGTGTTTCTCTTGCTCCACTTGTTTTATAAGCAAAAAAAAATCTCAAGATGTCTACTCTTAAAAAAAAACAAGCTAGGGCTCAAGGAATCCAACATGCTGGATAAAATCAGAGGTCACTCCAGCTCAGCTCGGCAGTTTTATGAATGAATCCAGAAAGTTTTAATTAGTTCGACACCGAAGTGTTTAAGCTCACCATTTCATACGAAAGCCTGACTGAAATCCCTAGCTTCTAGAATACTAAGGCTGGCACGCTTATTATGACTGTCTGCTAATAGAACCACCGTTTTGGATATTTATGGAATTATGTAGTCGTAGAAAAAAATAATTTTACTAATTTGAGTCAGTAACACGAATGTTATCAACCCAAAAAATCATAAGTTTAGCGTTCATTAGATTTATACGTACGCATTAAAAGTACAGATGGAAAAGCTTGTCTCAGCCTTGAATAGTATTTTCATTTCATAAAAAAATATAAGTCAATGCATTATATATAATTAGAAATATTCAAACATGCTTAATATTACTGTCCAACTTTTAGAAACTCAATTACCCATTTTCAGTATTAAAAATACAGTTCATACTCTATTTGGAAGTTCTAAAATAGCACTTTAATATTCAAATGTGATTCTATTTTAGCCGAACTTTTTCTTTTATTCAAATTTTCAAATGAAACATCAAACATCAAATTAATCCAAGGAGTTATCTCAAAACTATTAGGTAATTTTTTAATAGAAAATAACGAAAATTACCAAAACATTACTGTTAAATATTTGAAGGCTATTTATAAGTAAAATTTTCACGGGAATAAAAGTGATGGTTTACTTACATCGTTGGTATCTGTAAATGTCTTGCGTGGTCCTGCAAACTCCACAGTGAAGTGGCGACACTATTCGTAATATCGTGGCCTACGCGCTCTATAACCACCTGTAAAACGTTTGGACTGTTTACCGTCCGTCGCGTCGCGTCGCGTCTCGTCGACGTTCGGTAGGGTGGCGATTTCGGGAATCCGCCATACTAATACCGGCTGGATCGATCGCTGGCCACCAAATACCACGCTTTAAGCATAAGCTACTTATTTTAAAGCTGTAGCAGTTTCGCTAATTTAGTATTTCATGACTATGCCAGATAATGCTGAACAATGATAACCAAAACGATACGGGGTAGATCAATACCTTCTCTCTTATGGGCACCATCATAAGGGCCCTTTAAGTTTAGGAACAGTCCCCGTATTACAACCTCTTAAAACTTGCCAGTTTTCTGAATATTCGGCTATCTATGCGTCTCTTTTATTTGGTTATACAGTGAGAAAGCGATGTAACAATAGGAACTCATACACCTAGCAAGTTTTAAGATGTTCAATTCCTACTTTATAATTTTAGGATTTTAGTACTTATTCACAATGCAATTTATTTATATAATACTCGTCACCAGATCATTTTCTCAGGCGGGAATAGTCATAGGTACGATATGGGATATTATTTTCCTTTCGGGGCGTTAGGACCATGGTGCTAAAATGACCAATACATTTGCGGTTAATATAATTTAAAAAATAATAATTGGCCAAGTGCGTTTCAGGCCACGCACAGGAGGGTTCCGTAGTTACCTTACATACCATATTGAATACCACTATCAATTTTTTTGTCTGCAAAATAACTTTGTTTTTGTTTGTAAGAATGATTATATCTAAAAATTATCACTATATCTCGTTCAAAACAATTTTCGTTAAAAAGTTCTTATTATCTACAGCATATGTATATTTTTTAATTTTTCACTCTCTTATTTTAAAGTTAAAGGGGGGGGGGGGCACACATTTTACCACTTTGGCAGTGTATATCTTTCAAACAGTTGATGTAATTTTTAAAGACCTATCTATAGACGTATAGGTTTGATGAAATAATTTTTCGGATTAAAATGGCTGTGACGACACGAAAGGACAGACGGACAGACATAAATGACGAAATTATAAGGGTTCCGTTTTTGCCATTAGGCTACGGAACCCTAAAAAGTAACACTGATCTAAGTTTTGTGAAAAATATCACAGTCAAATTTTAATCTAAGCTTTAATTTTTCCGCTCAATTTCTTATTTTATTAAAGTAATTAGATAATTTGCTACTGTTACACTATTTAATTTAGTCGCTGTTAAAAGGGTTCTCGTAGTTTTAATTAAGTTTATGAGAATTTCAACGCCCGTTTGTTAATAATAGATAAGCGATACCGAGGAATTTTATGATACCTACTCACTCAGTTTTTCCGCCGTATACAGGGTTAGTCAAAGTCATAAGCTTTATTCAAATAAACTTAATTATAAAGTACTTTTGAATCGTTTATATTTTTCTACCACCCGTTCCAGACTTTTTTAGCTGACAAGAAGAACGGGCGCAAGAATCTTATCAGCTGTAACAGCCATAAGTAACGATATTTACAAACTTGATTATATCGTTACCAGATAATTACAACAGGGTGACAGGATTATTGGCAACAACATAGACTTATTATATAACTTCAACAAAGTACTTATAGTAGCAAGTTATGTGTACGCATTTTGATCTTTAAGATACTTTATAATAGTTATTTCTAAAACACTAACAACCTCGCAGGAGTAGATTACTAACATCATAAACAACAACACTTTTTCGAAAACAACAAAAAAAAACCCGGCCAAGTGCGAGTCGGACTCGCGCACGAAGGGTTCCGTACCAAAAAACAGCAAAAAAAAACACGTTTGTTGTATGGGAGCCCCCCTTAAATATTTATTTTATTCTTTTTTTAGTATTTATTGTTATATTAGCAATTGAAATACATCATCTATGAAAATTTCAACTGTCTACCTGCAGTCGTTATTAATATCGAGCAAAATACGGCAAAAAAATCACGTTTGTTGTATGGGAGCCCCCCTTAAATATTTATTTTATTCTGTTTTTAGTATTTGTTGTTATAGCGGCAACAGAAATACATCATCTGTAAAAATTTCACCTGTCTAGCTATCACGGTTCATGAGATACAGCCTGGTGACAGACAGACAGACAGACAGACGGACAGCGGAGTCTTAGTAATAGGGTCCCGTTTTTACCCTTTGGGTACGGAACCCTAAAAACGACTTTTCATACAAAACTCGATCAGCTGTTCGAACATCTTATACGGAAAGTCAATGCAGCTGCCTGCCGACCCACCCGGAAACCAACCATTCGAACCTCTTCGTTTGGGAAATCATCTTTACTCATATTTATAACGTATATTATTTTTAATAACTTATAACTAAACCGACCAAACGGGTGACCAGCAACGGTTCCCAATACCACGGTTCAGTTGGCTCCTTTCGATTTAAATCCATCTAATCTCGCATATTGCAGGCAGCGCAGGACCGATCGTCGTGGAGATCCTTAGGGGAGGCCTATGCCCAGCAGTGGGTGTCGTGTGGCTGATATGATGATGATGATGATGATGAATCTCGCATAATATTACTCTCTATTATTTATTCAAGTTCTCAGCATGTACTCGTAAATTAGGTAGAAACTGTTAGATCTAATCTGTTTTTTAGTGCATGTGGTGCCTTCCTATAAGTATGGCGGCATCTAGTTTTAGAGCCTTGCTAATAATTATATTGTCTGTAACAATTGGTATACCCATTGTTGGAGAGCCAAAATAAAATAAATAAATAAGAAACTACAGATTATCGCACAGATTCATGAAAATCAAATCCCTTCCTTACTAATTTTATAAATGCGAAAGTTTGTTTGTTTGTTACGCTTTCATGTCTTAACTACTAAACTGATCATCATGAAATTTTGCATACATGTTGTCAAGGGTACATTTACACCTTTCATCCCGAAAAAAGGTACAGTAGAGAAATATCTGTCCACGCAGACGAAGTCGCGAGCGGCCGCTAGTAGATAAAAGGGATCCCAATATTTCAGTTGGTACCTTCGAACCCCCGACTGCCCGGGTGAGCAGCAAGGGTTTCCAATACCACGGTCAATTTGGCCCCTTTCGTTTTGAAGTCCATCATCACTCACAATAATTACTATTGCGTTTTACGGTACGATTATTGCGGTAATTACGATTTCGATACTGTTATTGCTTTTCATTAATTGGTAAGGTACCTAGGATATGATATATAGGTTCATTTGGTTATATTTTTTCATTCAAAGTTTTAACATTGAAAATGGTTATCAGATGCCAATCGCCTGAGACGTATTTATGGCCATATCTCTGAAGAGAGAGAGAGGACAGGCAATTGAGGAATTTATCGAGACACGTGTGAGGGTTTGAATGTTTAAAATCGGATATTTTGGGGGTCTTTCAGTAAATTGTAAATATTTCGGAAAAAACTGACTTAAGAAAAAAAAACAAAAAAGCCCAAAGGTACAGTTTAGCTACAAAATGGTGAATTTTTTTAACGGAATTGTAAAAAACGGGTATTTCCGTATATAGGAAGTGATGTAGCTTTCTATTAGTATTGACCAAACGTCATGGTAATAGTGTTAGATGCGGAAGCAGACGAGAAGTGCATCAGTTGGAATTTTGAAAATCGGTAATTGACCCACCGGTGAAGCTTCGTTGGTGGATTGTAGAGGAATGAGGGATTTTTGGGCCGCGTCGAGGCAGTAAGCGGGCGCTTTTGTAAAAATAAATAGGTAAATAAGTACCTTAGAAAAATAAATGGATTTTTCATTTGATTTGATTTGATTTTCTCATAAGTTTTGGACTACGAAATCTATGAATTTTTAATTTTTATTTATTTTTCATAGCTTGCATGCATATAACTGTAATATGAAATGTGAAATTCATTTAATCTTTTTAGTGAATTCTGATAATAATCAATGAATGAAACTAAAAATCGACAGTAAACTCTTATACACTTTTGATTTTACGGTCAATTTGATTTAGCAGAGTATATTATTTTTAGCTTCTCAAATTATCAATGTCAAAATCACAAAAAACATACGACGACATACTTTAATTAACTGGCTGCCACTTTTCAAATGTGGTACTAGTCACAAAATTTCTTTAGTGAAAAAAAAATATTTTTGCCGTTAGCTATATTCGATAGCATTTCGAAACGTCGATTCACTCCAAGCGTGGCGATATTTTATTGTTCCGACACATTACACAGATACTGCAATACATTCTATTGATTAGGAATCCCCGATTAAAGCTAAAAACTAAAATTCTGAAGAGATTCTACCGTAAATCAAACCTAAGGATTATATCATACTAATCATTATGTCATTAATTATTACGACGCACAAAAGATCCCAAGGGTCAAAATGCGCCATGGGTCAAACCCCGTAGGGTTTGAACCTGCATGATTTGCACTGAAACCTTATCTTATTACAGTTCGCAGACTGAAATAAGATAAGATTTCAGTTCAAATCATAGGATGACCACTTTACATAGCAACGTTCAAATAATATGTACCTTAAGTGAAGAGTTAAAAAAAATAGACTAGATATTTCGGGTTCTTTTGTCGTTAAAATACGAATTATCTGCCAACGAAAATTATTTTGAGTAAGAGATATAAAAGTTTAGTTATTTATTTCTAACGACTTTTTTTAGATTTATTTCTCAACCACAACAACAAAGCATTTTAAAGACGTAGACTTGCGTGGGCGGCAGTCATAATATCATTCAGAATAGTTTCCGGTGGCTGTGATAATTTTTAAAGATATGTATATTTTACCTTTATTTGTGGTTCTGTGTCGTGGCCTTGGCCTATATTTCCACCAAAAGTATAAAATTATTGGGTTTGGAATAAAATAACACCTATTTATTTTATGTTTTATTTTTATATTATTTGAAATAAGTACAATCTATTTTTTTAACATTATTAAATACAAAAGCGTCCAAAATTATTTAATTTTTTTAAATACCAATTTCATAAATATAAAAATAAATTTTAGTTTCTTCTCAACAATTCTAAATGTTTGAAATCATATCAACAAGTATAACAATTTATCTTCTACTAGCGGCCGCCCGCGACTTCGTCTGCGTGGAAAGTTTTTTTGCTATCCCTCGAGGAAAATATTTTTTTCGGGATGAAAAGTATGTCCTTCTCTGTACCCCTGGCAACGTGTATATAAAATTTCATGATGATCGGTTCAGTAGTTAAGACGTAAGGCGTAATTAACAAACAAACGGACTTTCGCATTTGTAATATTAAGTAAAGATATCTTTATGGGTTATGAAAACCAACAGGTACAAAGAAGATTTTTAAGAAAGACCAATACAAAAACGTTGTATTTCATAGCTAGCAATCTAAAAGCGCTCACTCCAGTGATCTGTAGTCTCAATATTATTTTTTTGTTCCCAACGATTTAATTGATTGATGCGCTAGACAGCCATCTCGTTGATTTTCAATCGGGACGAAGGCCGATTTGGTTTGTTCAATTAATAAGTTTTTCGAACAACATTCCTATTCATGTATACTTGTTGATATAATGCTGGTAAGTGACGATCTACGGGGTTAAAGTGGTAACAAACATTGTACGAGTATGTTGAATTTGAAGTCCCTAATCTGTTTTATTTCCCAAGTCTTATTATCACAAAATAATTGTTTTTATTTTAATTTTTTTAAATATTTTTTTTTAATATTTTACAACATCACATACATTGCTCCAATTCCAAAGTAAGTAGCTATAGCACTTGTGTTATGGAAAATAATTGTATAATACCTTCATAAAATGGACAAAAAATATTTCGTATTTTCAAACACTGACCTCAATAAAAAAAAATCAGGACAGTGTTTGCAAATCATCTAATTAAACAGTGACAGTGAGTTGACAAATCGTCGGCGAAGAGTGAAAACCTCGTAAATCCTCTTTCTCATCTAAAACACTTTTGCCGACTTTATCGTCACTCACGACCAGCTTCTGTCATTGACGAGGTTTTCATAAAATACAATAGATGACGTTACACGCGTTTGAATGGAATATGAGTGAGGTAGAGTCGTGAGATAAGAGGTTTTCTGTCAAAAACTGCAAAAAAATGTTCTAGATAAAAAGGACATTAACGAGGTTTTCACTCTTCGCCGACGAAATGTGAAAATAATAACTTCTATGATTTAATAGTACATTACGATATTAGTGCGTAAAGATGGTTATAACATGCGAGGCGGAATTTCAGCCCGAGCCGTAGGCGAGGGCGTAATTGAGCCGAGCATGTTATAACCAATACGCACGTATATCGTACGACGTTTTTCAACACATTTGCGAGGAAACAGAAAAAAAAAATACGCCAAAACTACATTTTCGGAAAATGACTTGGCATTTTTCATGTTTTTCCACTTCAAGAAATTTTCATACGTGGTTATGTATCTGTCCTTGGATATTGACGGCAGCAGGCTGTCGCATGCGGTTCGCGCTTCTGTTAGTATATCCGGTGGAGTTGATAAGTAATATATTGCTCATCTTCATTATTGAAAGTTGTCATTTTTAGATATTCACAATACAAGTACAAAGAAAAGAAAATTTGAGAAAAATGGCGCGAGGATTATTTTCTGCCGTGGCTGCGTGAAAATGTTGGCAAAGACGCTAGAGCATGCAGACAAGTTTTTAAATTACCGAATAAACTGTTTTTTTTTTATTTTAAATAAACTGAATCTGTGAATGCACACTGTCTACTGACTGGCGCCGCGCGGCGATTAGTTCGATAGCAAGTGTTTACGCCAGTACAAATTATTAGTTCTTAACTTAACAATAGATGGCGCTGTACCCGTGTGCCTCGCGGTATGGTTTTGCCTTGCATAGAACATTAATGTCCATATTAGAATTATAGTTCCTCTAGATCATCAATAGATAGCGCTGTAGCTAGTTACATCGCGCTATGGTTTTGCTTTGTGTAGATCATAAGGATTTTTAATGGCAAATAATACTGTTATGGAATTTGTATGGACTATAACTTAACTATTTGCTTTGGTAACACACGCGTTTTTTATGACCCGCTTTACATATTTAAAACCGGTGGAATTACAACAGCTTTACGAGCAAGTGTGTTGAAAAATATTTAACAATATATTGATATTATATCGAATTATGACCATGATAGTCAGATATCAGTAAAAATAAAGTCCTTACTTTCATCATCATCAGCCTATCATCATCCACTGCTGAACATAGGCCTCTCCGAGTGCACGCCACTGAGCACGATCCGCGGCTATACTCATCCAGTTTATGTCAGCCACCTTGCGAAGATCGTCGCTCCACCTTGTCTGACGGCGTCCCACACTACGTTTTGCCCATACGCGGTCTCCACTCAAGAACTCGTCTATGTATACTTGTATACTACCTATGTACCTTATTTTAGCTTTCTTTAACATTTAAAAAGATCTTGAAAGTGACTATTTTTTTGTGAGCAAAAAAAGGGTGATCGGAGGCGTTGTAACTTGGCCAAAACTATTTTTTTCGCTTATCGTAAATGAAATAAGTTAGCATAGTGGTTACAGTGGTGAATATTAGTACCAGGACTTTTAGCAAAAAACCTAGGACTAATTCCGGCGAAAGGTTTTTTGTTTTTAAAGTGTTCCTTAGGTCCCCCTGAATATATCTGGAAAGTTCCCCGTGATTCCCATGTACGCTCTCCCCTCCCACCCCTCAAACGTCTCCCTTATTTTAGTTTTTTCTATTTATCTCAGAAACGGTTGAAGATAGAAGAAAGTTGTCAACGTATGATATAATTGTTATAAAATATCCAACCCATCGACACTTCAATAATTTCGATGTGAGCTGTAGTCTCTGAAATATACCTACAGACATTTCACCAAAAAAAAATGTTTTTTGCCCAAAAATCGTTCTTTGTACTAGTTTTAAAGAAAAGTGACTGAACTTGTGGCAAAATTATGTAAGGTCATATGAATTTTGATACATTGAGGAATAAAACGAGGTATTATACATTGTTATAGCAGCATCGGTTCTCGATTCACACGGAATGGTGTCAACGCCACGATGCACTTTTTAGCCCAATACTTTTGTATAAAAATTTTGTATCATACATACATAAAAGTTTTGTATCAGCGATAAAGAAAACGGTTGTATGAAAAATGCAATTTCTTGAAAATTCTCCATAATAATTGGCAATTTCGTAAGTACCTATAATAATACATAATACATGTATAGTTTTTTTTATCAATGACAATTAAATAAGGAGTTTAACTGCTACAAATTTTCATGCAAAATCACAGACAGTGTGCAAATCTTACTATTTCTATACTATTTGATAAGTACCTAACCCCCCCCCTCGCCCCTTCTGGCTATTCAAGTTAATTGAATACTCAACTTCTCAGGATGCTATGTCTGCGGGCATTGTAGGTACCTAAACAAGATTAATTAGTTAGACAACAACCTAAAGAAAATGCTGTGTCTTGATTATGCTAAATATCATAATTTACTTTTTGGGACGAAGAAGTTAATCAATCGTGTCTTCAAAAGAAACCATTTTTATTTATCGGTAAATTTTCATTATTGTAAGGACTAGTCATATTATTAACTAGCATGCGCCCGCGACTTCGTCCGCATGAATATTCGGAAAATTCATAGGGAACCTTTAACCGGTATAAAAAGTATCCTATGTTTTAAACGTGGCTATATATTAATATAATATATATTATGTGCCAATACAAATCCGTTCAGCCATTATTGCGTAATTGAGTAACAAACATCTAAACAGTCAAACTTTCACATTTATAATATTAGTAGGATACTTACATCCTGTTTCCTTTAGTTCTCGTTTCCGTATTATTATTCCATACAAAATTAGGGACCCCCATTTTGGCCCTCATGCCAACCGTGTTGAAATAAATACCATTTTCACAATCAACATCCCATAAAACCTCAATAAATTCTGCATGGCGTATGCAATCAGCAACGGACAACCGTTTTTCTCGCTGCGAAGGTTTCCCGCGAGACTGATTATTGTGTCTGACGCGATATTTATATTGAGGAAATGTACTTTAAAATGTCGCGCGCGAGTCTAGCGGGCTATATTTTTCGCGCCGTTTTAATGCGCGAACCGCGCCGGTGATTCGCGGCCGCGGTTCGCGCGCGTGTGTGGAGCCGGCTTTTGACGCGGACCAAAAAACCGCCACCGGACGGGGAACGCTGCGAAGCGCGAACGCGAAGCCCATACGCGAAGCCGCGAAACCTTGGACGAATCAACCACTTCGTCCAAGCGCGAAACCCCCCACACTCACGGTTCGCGGCAACGAACTATTGGTTCGCGGCCATCGCGGGCTTTCGCGGCGCGAGTGTGGAGCCCTCTTAAGGTTTAGTGTCTCAAACAATACAGTTATTCAGTCAAGATCGATGACTTAAGACACAATTTATAGAAGCTTCGAAAAGATATAATAAAAGAATACCAAAACAGCAGATATAGTACGGTTCTTGAAAACCTCGTGATCATCCCTCATTCCTCTACGATCCACCGACGAGGCTCCACCGGTGAATCGAAGGATATTTTTTTTCCTCTTCGATCCACCGGTGGAGCCTCGTCGGTGGATCGTAGATGAATGAGGGCAAATATTAGGAGAACTTTAAAACAACATACAATTTGAGCTACTTTTTTACATATGTATTTTATATACCTACTTAATAATTATTATTTATTTTTTCTAATATTCTATGTTTATTGTTACTAAATTAACATTTTACACTTCAAGCTTTGTTTGAAATCTTTTTTTTTTCAACATGATATCTTCTTTCTTTCACTACCATATCACATAATCTTAATTAATTAATTGTTGAATAAAATAATGTATTTTTTAATTTCCTTTTCTCAAGTCACTTAAAATTTCAATTATAAACCAAATCGCTTGCAATGAGTATAAACGTATAAATCAATAAATACTTCGAAGTAAAATGTAGAAGGCATTATCATCTTATGTTCAACAACCCTTAAAGGCACCTTCGGGAGAAATAAATTTACATACGAAACCCATAGCTTTATTTCATGTCATTTGCAATCTCAAATCGTAGTTTTTCATACAAACAAATATTATCGGTCTCTTACCATTATTATCGTAAATATTCTTCAGATTATAACTATTACCTACGAAATATGTATGATGGATTGTAGTAGTCATTAAAATCATGTTTAGAATAAAAAAATGAACATCAAACACATTTGAAGCTTAATGTTATAATATCAGGGATCAGATTAAGGGCTTAGATACATTTGGAATAATTTGCTTAAGCATATTATTAGGGTAATATCATTATCATTACGCGTTAATTGGTATTAAGCACAGCCTAACCATATTTTAGTAATTTAGTAAGTATTGGACGATGTAATTTTGCAAATTAATAGTCCCGATCTCAGGCTATAACAATATCGAGCATGATATTCAACAATTTACTTCCATTGTCTAGTCGATGGCCATTTTAATTTGGATTCCGTATTGTTTTATTGAGCACAATGAAACTTTTTGATCGTATTGTTCTTCTTCTTTTCTCTTACGTATCAAGATTGATGAATTTTAATATCCATTAGGACGCCAAGAACAATTTACTGTGATAGATTGTTCACCGTCGCCTGGGTATGGTCCGTGTTGGTCATTATCATTAGATGCAGAGGTCTGGCTTTGACTTCTAGAAAGACTAGATTAAATTTATGGTCATTTAGGGATTATAGCTTCGGGTTGAAGATTCTGTTTGGTCTGAGTGAAGTGTCAATGTCTTCGGCTTTATCGTCACTTCACTACCGTTTGTAATAAAAATATTATTCTGCTTCACTAAATTATTGATTCAGAGTGCTTTGGTTAAATGGGTTCAATTTTGTAGGCATGGTCAGATCTAGAAGTTTTCTCATTTCCGAACTTACTTGTTTACTTAGTACATTTCAGATCGATCATCGATCAAGAGAGATATTCGATGTTTTTTTTATCGTAGTCAAAATATAACATCAAAAGAAAGCACGTCTCTTTCCATAAAAACATTTTACTTACTCGTTAAGTAAATAGTTAATATTAAAAATCTGCCTTACCTTGTCAAAGCTAATTTTAATGACCTTACCTTATTAGGTACTGTAGTTTATTTTGAAGAGATTTACTTGTTAACTTTACACAGTGAGTTTTTTCAATGGAGGGGCACCACTAATCGCCTTAACAGGATAAAATAGGAGCGAAAAATCCGCTTATCAGCACACGCAAGTCCACTGAAGGGTTCGTTTTTTTGTCGTCCCATAAGTATGCAACAGGCTATAAACCTATTACCATTTGGTGTGTAGAACAAAGATTGGTGAATTACATCGATTTTTATTATAGCTGTACTGGCGGCCACCTGCCGCTGTGTTTGCGATTTTTTTGTGGATTTTTTTTTGTAGATTTTCCTAAAAATTATTTATTTAATTTCGGACGACCAACAGCTACTATAACATAATACATTACTTAAATAGTAACAGAAAGCCAATTATAGGTCATCACAAATATAAGACAAAATACACTTCATCTTTCACACATCTTTCATAAAAACCTTGTCCTGACAATCAAGAACACAACAAAAACAGCCGCATCGGTCGAACCATTCTCAAGTAAGTTCCACGTATCTACGTGGCATTTGATTTTCACGAACACAATCTAAGGATTCTTCAGGATTCTAAATTAAAAACTTTCTTAGTTATAGGTCCGACCACTCAATGACAGTACAATACAGCTTAATCGACCCACCTCTAATTTCGCAGCTGATTGACTCCATGTAGTGCCTAGGGCAACAATGCTAGCGGACAAAGACTTACTGATTTTTTTTTAATTATGAAAGCCTATATGAAACTCTCTACGGAATTCTAAATAGAATAGAATAGAATAGAATAGAATAGAATAGAATAGAATAATTATTTATTTTCCATTGGTGCAGATACAAAGTTTTTGTGCAAGGTTTACATAATGAACAATATATAACGTTTGCCTGAACTAGGAAATCCTGTGTTTCAGGCGATTTGAGCTAATAATATTCACAAAAATTAGTTAATCACTAACTTATTACTTAAGCAAATATATATTTTTTTTCTCCACAATAAAAGTTTTTGTTGAAGTTAAAGTAGGTACACATACATTACAAATTATTCTTTGATTAAAACTTACTTAAATAAATATACAATTTACTATTTTAATACAACCAATAGTCTCTCTGTATCTTCATAGGACATGATTTGTAGGATATTTTTTAAGTTGATCTTACAATTTCTAGAATTGAGCGGGTAGATGTTTGCTATACGATTTAATCTATTGTACAGCAGTGGGCCCAGGAATAAATAGAATTTTTTTGTAAAAGCATAATTAATAGAAACTCTTTGAGTGCATACAATATCTTTGCGTCTTTTATAAATTATGTCAGGGTTAAAAGAAAGTGCTGAGTGCTGTTTTAATACTATGTGCATTATAAATAATTGTCGAACCGTTAGCAAATTACAAGACTTATACAGAAGGTTAGTGGGAAATAGAAAAGGGCGGGAAGTTGACACTTTGAGAATCGCTCTCTGTGCTCTCTCTGTGGTTAGTATCAATGTTTTACTTGCACCTCCCCATGTCGTGATACAGTAAGTTAATATTGATTCACATAGTGCAAAATACACCTGCCTTATTATTGTCGGTTCAGCAATATGTCGTAACTTTTTGAATACAAATATTAACTTACGTAATCTGCTATTTAAAGCCGCAATATGTGGCTTAAAAGAAAGAGTTTCATCTAATATAATACCCAGGTATTTAATTTTATCTGTTTCTTTAATTTCGGGGCACATACATTGGTTATCCATATGCACTCCACAATAATGGGCATGTAGTGTTGGGTTAGTGTTAGAAAAACACTGTTTACGTACAGAAAACTTAATATAGTTAGTTTTTTCAGCATTTAGTGTTAAAAGGTTAGATTGAAGCCAATTATTTACAACATTGAATCCTCGTTGCGCATACTTGTATACTTGTTCTTCCGAGTCAGCCGCGAAAAGAAGTACAGTATCATCAGCGTAAGATATGATCATCCCATGATCTAGCTTAATATTACAAAGGTCATTGATGTAAATCAGAAACAGGGTAGGTCCTAAAATACTTCCTTGCGGAACCCCGAAGGATGTATTATCCTGCTCATCACTGAGGACACTTCCAATTCTCACACATTGGCTACGTTCTTCCAGATAACTCGTGAAGAGTTTCAGCTGTGTGCCTCTTATGCCTAAAGTCTCAAGTTTGCGCAAAAGGATAGGGATAGACACCGTATCAAAAGCTTTTGCCAAATCCAGGAAGATTCCAATTGTGTGACTACCTTTGTCCAAATTATTTACAATATAATCTGTTAAATGATGTACGGCATCAGCAGTTGATACTTTTGGTCGAAACCCAAATTGATATTTAGACAAAATCGCCTTTTCTTCTAAAAATCGAACTAGCCTATTATTGATAATTTTTTCCAATATTTTAGAAAAAGATGGTAATAATGATATGGGTCTGTAATTTGAAACTTGACTTTTTGTTCCAGATTTATATACAGGAACAACTACAGCCTTTTTTAAACATTTGGGAAAAATACCTGTATATAAACTTTTTTGAAAAATATAAGTCAAGGGAGGCACCAGAATGTACCTAAACTGCTTGATTATTTTATTCGATATATTGTCCCACCCAACTGCACAGTCATCTTTCAAACACATGATAATTTTTTCAACCTCAATTTCGTCAGTATCAAGCAAAGCAAAGGATTTTAAGGAAGTGCCACAGGCAGGGGCGGCAAGTGAAATGTTATGATTTTTTTCTGCCAGACATTTACCAATATTAACAAAATAATTATTGACATTATTAGCGGAAATTAAATGTGACGAGTTCTCTTGAAGTAAGCATAATGATGAGTCATGTTGTTTTGAAGTGTAGGTGATATTTTTAATATGATTCCATATCTTTTTATTATTTTTTCCAGCTGATTGTAGTACTGATTTTTCGTACGCAGTTTTAACTTTTTTCAAAATATTATTACAAAAATTCCGGTATCTTTTATATGACAATTGTAGTATCTGATTATTAGGATTTCGTTTTGCGTTCGTATGCAGTTTATCTCTATGTTTCATGCAGCGAATAAGACCCGGAGTGATCCACGGTTTTATGTTGAAGCTTCTGTTATTTAATTTAACACACGATGTATTTCTCTGAATCGCTTGTTGTACATTTTGTACTAAATATAACATGCAAAAATTCGGATCAGCAGAATTATAAACTGGAGTAAAATCGATGTTACGTAAGTCAACTTCTAAATTATTTACATTTAATTTAGTGACAGTGCGATTATTGTTTAACCTAGGTAATTTACAATTTAAGGTTAGTAGGACGGCACTATGGTCTGTTATCGTTGAGTTAGTAACAAGTGCAAGTGAAGATAAATTTGATTTAAGCATGATATGGTCCAAGCAAGAGCCACTTTGATGAGTAGGCAATGTATGCGCGGGAAGCAAGCCATGGAATGAGCATATATTTAGGTAATCTTGGGCAGCCGACTCAATTTTTTCAGGATCAATATTAATATTAATATCTCCAATTAAAACTATGTTTTTAAATGAGGATAGAGTTTGCAGTATATTGTTTAGAGAATCCACGAAGTTAGTTGTACTTTTAAAAGCGGGTGGTCTATACAAAGCTAATATTGCAAATTCTGATCCTATTTTAATAAGCAAATTGCTGCATTCATCTATGATGGGTTCCTCTGTAGACACATTTAATTGATTTTTAGCATAGACTACAACCCCATCATTTTGATTATGAGTTCTATTAGTCTTATATATGTTGTAACCTGGTAATAAGGGAAGGTTATATTGTTTATCTAGCCAACATTCGGTTAAAACGATGACGTCGGAATTAACGTCTAATCTCTGTTGAAAAATACTAAAACTATCGAAATTTTTAATTATGCTGCGAATGTTTTGTGTTAGTATGGTAAGTGAATTTTTGTAGACGGAAAGATATTGTTTGCAATTTTCTACTTCACACAACTTAGACTCAGATACAGAGAGACTGTCTAAATCATCAATTAAATTATTAATCATAATATTACTTACTAAAATTAAGAGACAAAAAAAATACAAAAATAGATTAAAGGAAATGAAAATAAAATAAAAATGAAAAAGGGCTGTTAATACCCTTGTAAGCGGCGCTCCTAGGCGCCTCCATAATCAATGGAATTAATGTACCTTTTTTCCGCTAAACATTTTGCAGGGCAGTCTGCGCTACCTGTGTTATGACCATTTGGTTTTTTGAACCTTGAACATGTAGCACATTTTGGTTGGTCAGTTTTCTTGGTGCACTCCTTTATTGAGTGTCCCTGTTCACCACAATGGCCGCAGGTGTAGTTTAGCTCCCGACAAGACTTGGCCGCATGACCGTATTGTTGACATTTATAACATCGCGTGACCAAAGTAAAGTCTCTTACAGGGCAAGATGACCAATTAACAAAAATCCTCTCTTTCGATATAAGGGCTTTACGTATTTCGGCAGATACTTCTAAGACATAATTACAAGTCTCGGCTTCCTTCTTGCCCGACTTGTGGCTAAGTCTAATCGAGGTCAGGAACGATTCGAGGCTCGAGTTTTCTAATTGGTCAGCTAAATTTTGTTGGTATATACAAGTAAATACCTCTTTTTCCTGCATGGTCACGGGTATCCCGATAACTACGATTCTGGGCTTTCGCTTATGGAGTTCATCGACTGAAAGGCCCGAGTTTGCAAGTTGAGTTGATCTTTTTAACTTTTCAATGTCGTCTTTGGTCTCAGTGCTTATTATAACACCCCCGTTTTTGGTTTTGCGCAAACCTCTAACTTGCAGCTTCATCCCTTCAGGGCAAATAATTTTTTGCACAAGGGACTTTGTCTCCTCACTTGATTTTCCTTTGTCATTTGGATAAATAGCTACGGCACTTACATTTGAGGTCTTAATAAAATTATTGGAGCCCTTTTTGACCATATCAGAGAAGGACACTCCTGGTACAGTTTTTGGTGTCTCCTTAAGGCTCAGTTTGAGATCCTGTAACTGCTGTGACAGATCAAGTTGGGTGTAAAGGGTCTGAATCTTCGTATGGGCTTGAACGGTTTTCAGTTTCAGTGACTGATACTGCACAGCCATCTGCGAACTTCCGTGGCTCACTTTACGACATAGATTATTTATGCGTAGTTTTTGGTCCGAGTTTAATTTGCCTTCTGAAGCAATATGGCAAACTTCATTAAGGCACTGTTCTATATTCGTCATCCAGTTCTGAATTTCTGGAGTTGGTATAAGTTCCAGGGGCCCTTCTTCTTGGTCTTGAGATCTCGGATGATCCGAGCCGCCGCCGGGCGAGGGTGATGGAGGCGGGGTGCGACCGGTCCTGCCACCCCGGCTAAATGGGCTATCCATCCTTTATTAATCTAATCTCCTATGCACTAAACATTTTCACTGAATCACTAACTAATCTTTAATGTATATTATACCTAACACAGTGACACAGTTTGTAATTACCGATGATTGGTCAAAAACGAGGTCACGATTTTGCCAGTGATTAATTAATTATTTTAATAAATTTTCGACACGTCTGCTCACTGACGCAGTGCTTATATATAATCTTATAAATGCAACTCTTTCCCTGTGTACATTACGTAATTGAGTCACAAATATTAGCATGAGCACTCAATCACCGTTTTAGCCGTAGCCACATCGACCTCACCTTTAATTTCTCAGCTGATCGACTCCGTGTAGGTAGGTAGTGCAACAATGTTATCGAGCAAAGGCCACGCCTTGTAAACGAAGCCACGGTTCACTTGGACGCACTCTAAAATATTCAGCACCACATTTGATGTGATTTTTATAGAGCAGTTCACAATGAGATATCAACAAATTGCAAGTTTGTTTACCATACAAATTGTCGTATCCTCCGTATAAATCCATCGTATCCTTCGATCATAGATGATTGAAGCTCGTATTTGGTAGAATTTTAATTAATTAATTGATGTTAGACTTCACAAAAGTATTTTAATACTATACTATTACAGTAGTACAAAGGAACGCAAGCGAGATTTGAGACTGACTGTACAGGGTTGACACCTTTTCGTTCGGCTATGATTGACACGCAATTTTTCACAGAAACATATTGGCTTGGTGATATAAACAATCTTGGCATTCATTTAGGTTGTTGTTAGAAGTGGACTTTAATTGGTCTCACAAAAAAAATGTATTGAAAATATTATGCATAAAATCTAGCAGAACTTGTCTCACAAGTAGACTTAAAAAGTTTGTAAATTATGGTCTCAGAATAATGCTTCTTCCTTGACCTACGATAAAAGTTACGCTACAGACTAAAAATCAATAAATTACATTGTGTGGGTAAAAATTAATCCTGGGCTGTTTTATTGTGATAAAGCGCGACCCAAACGAATCATACGAAGTAAATGCTCTCAAGATATTTCTAAGAAAGTTTTATTTGTTGTTTACTTCTCCCGTTTTCCTTCGAAATACGTAAAACGTAAATAAAATAAGCCACGGCACGGCATTAGAAGGTTTCAAATTTCTGTTAACCGAGCCTGTTTTTCGATAGCCTTATTTTTTGGAATAAAGAAAAAATTACATAATTTAATAAAGGAACTTGTCCTTCAGAATCTCGAGCCTCATAATAAACCTAATAGGCACGTCGTTTAAAAATATTTTATTTTTCTCGCAATAATCACAGAGAAAGTTCCATCCAAACAATTAAATTATAAAGTCATTTCTTATTTATCGTTATATTCTTATCTTCTGAGGACGAAATTGAAATCAACCTTTTTCTTTAATCATGACAATACAAAAGCCATACTGTAAACTCAACGTCTATCTCGATCGCTTTCAATTTTGACAATCTGTGTACATCCATCGCTGGCTTAGAAAGACAGTCGTCGAGATAATTTATATCGACGCAGCAATGGACGTACAGTGTAAGTCAAACTGAAATCGATTGCGCTAAATATGGTTGAGTTTCACAAGGCCCCAGAACGTATTGAATAAGTAACGAATCCTATTTATAAAAGCAAATCCCAGTAGATAGTAGATATACTTAAGTGAAATTGATTTTAAATTAAGCCTTATTGTTACTTCGGAATCGATTAAGAGCGAATGATAGGAAGGTAATTTAAATATCATTGGAATTCAACTCGTACACTTAATTTGGTAGATGGATAATAGTCGTTAAAATCTTATCCCGGTCGGATTCAACGTGCTTAGAATAGAAATTACCCAAAATGCATTTAAAATTGAGTCGAATATCCTTTGCGCTTGACATGAATTTTGCATCAACTTTTAATGTTCCAACGTGAAGCTGATTGTCTTCAGTTCATACACCTACTGAAATTGGTTTCCATTTCAAAGTGCTAAGAATGTTTGTTCACTGGCTTCATTACTTGTTTACAGTCGCCCCGGAGCCTGTAATAAGCTCACCCCGACCGATCGGTCAACAGTCCCCCCTTCCGGGGATAGAGGAAGAAGACGACTCCGACTGGCCTTTAGAAGACGCGACGGACGCGACAATCACACCGTCTTATAAGAGTACTAAAAGTAGTACGGATACGGTTTTCACGTCCTCTAGGAGTTCGGGGAAAAAATATAGTATAGGGAGTCCTTCATCGCTGAAGATATGTATATCGGCAGCGGCGAGGAAATCGAATAAAGCACGTAAGCGTGGATCGGGCCAGGCGGCGGCGCCCGCGGGCGGCGAGGAGACCGCGCCCGCGCCGCTCGGCAGGATGCAGGCGGAGCAGGGCAGCATCGGCGAGCTCCAGAAGTACCATGGACGGTACCTCAAGAGCCGACGCCATACTCTGGCGAATGTCCGGTGAGTTCTATGTTCTGGAATGTAATTTTTGTACACATGAAAATATTACTTAATTATTAACATTTAAATTATATGGTGGATAAGATTATAATAATGTGCATGAAATTATTTAGGTTAAAGTTTAAAGATGATAAGGATTAATACTGTATCCGTCTATAGCTTTCCAATTACAGCATTATACGTGACCAATTTTTCAGAAGATATAATGGGTATAGTAAGGTATTCTTAAAATAAAGATATATTTTATTATGCCATTGCGGACTTTTATGTAGATCTATAGAAAAGGAATATTCCACTATCACCATGCATTGTTTCGCTAATTATTATTTCAAAGGGATTAAGCATCGTTGTCGATGTCACTTCCAATAATTATCGTTTTATTTTAACCGATTTACACAAAACCTTGACAAATTATATAATTAAATCTTCCTCATGAATCATTCTATCTAATGGTGAAAACTGTATGAAAATCCAAGCAGTTAGTTGTTGATTTATCGCGAACAGACAGACGCGACAGAGAACTTTGTTTTATAATATTTAGCGATTATAGCAGTGGCAGTTATTCGACGATGCTAGATGCAAAACGTAGTAGATACTACACAAACATAGAGCTAGATTAATGTTCCCGCCGCGTTTCTTCGTAAAATTACTTTTAGATATTCGTAAATTTTATCTACAACATATTATTATAAGAAATAACGGACAGCTGACCCATTACCCAAAATATACCTCATTATGATGTTTACAAATAGATGGGGGAACAGGTCGTAACTTTAGTGTTACAAAATGGTTTTAACCTCACAGTTAATACACAGACGGCCGTAAAAGCCGTTTATGAGTTAGGTAACCGCATCGATGTTTCTTCCGCGTAATTAAAATGTCAAATGAAATATTCAAACAGATTTTAATATTGCACTAAGGAACTTAGGTTATCAAAGTAAAAGGGAAGCCGCGTTTGAATGGCGATGCTTAGCTTAAACTGTGTTTAAATTAAACAAGGTATCGCTTTATTTAAAAAAATGTACAAGATTTAACTAAAGCTGATACCGTAGTCTTTGCCAAAATAGAGCTCCATGAGGTATTCCTTTGACCAAACCTTGCTGTCGTGTCGTGTGTCGACCACAAAGAGTTAATTCCTCACTCTACATACAACATTACATCTCCAGAACAAACAGTATGTGATAAATAGGCGATTTAAGAAAAAAAACCTAGATTATTTTACAGACCGTGCCTGTGACAGATTGATTACCTTACTTACTATTATTTCTCATTTTTAATTTAACTTCGTCATATTAAAAGCACAAAATATAAAAATCAATAATTCGATTCGTATCAGAGATTTTCTGGCAATAACAATTAATGTTCAATAATAATAAATACCTACGAGTCAATTGTGAGTTATATTGTGAAAAGTATTACCAGTTTTTAATTTAAAGCAATCAAAATGTCTTAGGTCGAGAGAAGAAAGACACAGATGTTTCAGTTTTTGGATAAGTTTTCAGAGCAAGTTTTTGGATATACAGTACTACTACGACGACCTCCGTGGTTTACTTTTGAGATCCCTGGATGGGACAATTTAGAAAAAAAAACTATTTTTTCTATAAGGCTCAGGTGCCCAATCACGTTAGTTCTTAACAATAAAACCAAAACTAATTCGTTACCTTTTGAGTTTCTTTTACAGAAAAACACTTGTTTTAGTTTTGTTAAATTTTTTGTAAGCTCTATGCTTGGGAGCCTAGGAACGTTAGTACTATTATATATTCTGTGCCTAGGATGCCAATCTTGGACAAAGAACACATTTCTTCGTGACGTTGAACACATCATGGATTCTGTCAAATGACAAATAACTTACTTCTGTATTGCGTCCTTTCCTGACTTTTTTGTCTCATTTCCTAAATTGTGGCCTTATTTGTCATTCGTCTAAACAATTAATTTTATAATTTTGCAAACTATTACGCCATTTTTTATGATATCATAAAAACACTTTTGATAAAAAGAGCAGCCAAAAAGTATTCATTTTCCCGATCAGAGCCACTGCTCTGCTTTGTCTTTTAACTAAAATGTTAATTGGATACAGCATTATGTGATGTTTTTGTGTTCGTATGGAGTGAAAATGGGGTATCGTGTATGAATGGGGTATCAGGGTGTTTAAAATGATGGTGCTTGTTGCGTCGCCATCTGTCTTTATCTCACCGGCCGCGGCCCAGTTTGTGAGCGTTCGTAGATGCCACCATAGAGTACATTATTATACTAGGATGCCACCACTTTATCTGTGCCCTTATTACGAACAGCTTCCGAGAAAGAAAAACGCCCGTAAATGTACTCTATAGTATAATTATCTAAGGAAAATCTAATTTCGCTTTTCGGCGGTATAATGGCGTTATACAAATTTCCCATTCAAAATTACTCTTTCGAGTACTTTTACGCCCGTTTTTTTCTCAATAGATGTTAGTGCTAAGGGTACAGATATATAATTAATCTTCATTAACGCAAACACGAGACTTTTGCATTACAACAACTTTGCGTCCTATGCCGGTTCTTTGTTTATTTGAACTAGGGTGTGTGAGTGGGGTACTATCACCGTATCAGTGTGTGAATGGGGTATAAGGGTGTATAAAATATGGTGCTTGTTGCATCGCCATCTGTCTTTATCTCACCGTCCGCGGCCCAGTTTGTGGACATCCGGCGAGGCTCCGGGTTGCATATTAAACGTTTCCGCTACTTTATCCGATCTATTAATCTTCATTAACGTAAACACGAGACTTTTGCTTCACGACAACTTTGCGTCTAATCCCGGTTGTTTGATAGATCATTTTTTTGTTTGAAGTAGTTAAACATAATACGCATTTTACTGAAAATTAACGATTTTTTTTTATAGACTGGTAAAACTTTACAATGGCTTAACAAAATAAATAGGTAATCTGATTCGTAGAAGCATAGTAGGTAGAAGCTTACATCATAACATAATATACCTAGCATACAGTATCATTTTTTGAAATAGATGGATGGCTTTTATATAGTGTAAATACTTATTCCTACCTATAAATGGAATAAATAGTATGAAAATTCCAGGTTTCTTCACCTAATGTAGTGCTTTTGTTAATTATAACTAGTTCGCCCAGTGGTCATTATTGAAAAATTGAGGAAAATGTTAAGAAATAGTTTTTTTTTCAAAATTGTTGTTAATTCACACTCAAGCTCGTCAATAGCCTACCAAACCAAAAAGAAAATCAGTTGGTAAAGAGGGGACAAAAATGCACATACTTACTGAACTGTTTCGTCTTTACCTATTTAACAGATATGGCTTTATACTACTTTAGAGGAAGGAAACTTTATTCCAAAACTGTACAAATGTTTGTCACC
The DNA here is from genome assembly GCA_928269145.1 of Agriphila tristella. Lineage (NCBI taxonomy): Eukaryota > Metazoa > Arthropoda > Insecta > Lepidoptera > Crambidae > Agriphila > Agriphila tristella. The sequence continues at coordinate 17,227,925 of OV743436.1, read as the reverse complement.
TTTTATAATATTTTTATGAAGTTTACGATGCATAACCCACCCATAATATACTTTACTGATGATCGATTGGCGACAGGCAGGGGTGATAGATTTTGTTGTCACTCAATGGGTACGCGTCGATATGACCTTTCACCTTCCTTTCACGTTTGTGGGTATAAAAATAAAAACAATATTGTTAAGTACAAATTCATGTAACGTTAAAATAATAATAATATACCCGTCAGTTCTCATTGCCGGAGTGGAATATGTTTACTTTGAGAGATCACAAGATAGAGCTTTTGTTTAAGATGTATCTCGGATGAATTTCAAACGTTAGAACTCAGTTAAATAACATTCACCTCGTCCCGTTCTATACACCTATTGTGTTTGTAATTAATAAGAATATGTAATGAAGTAAACACTTTATTTGTAATATAAATGTGCACAATGTATTTTATTGGAAACATCGATAGTAGAGGAAGGAAGACAGAGCATATCGACAAAGTCTATTTGAGGCGAGCACAGAGTAGGTTTATGTGACCAGTGCCACAGACAACTATTATTATAAAGGTGCTAGTATGTATGTAACACTCCCCCTTGTTATAAATTCAAACGTTGTGGTGGTCTTCTGATTCGTGTACTACGACGCTGAGGTATTTCTGTAGGTGAACTTCTCTCTCTTACAGGTGCTGGTACTGGATGTGCTTCTTGCTCTATCAAAGGTGGTGTATTTGTAGTTTCAGGTACGGGAGTCTTCTTATCGGTAGAGTTTCTCTCATCTTCTACGGTGTTTGTTTTAGCAGGACTGGTTTGGATTTGCATCGGGGTGACTGCCTCTTTTTGATAGCTGACTTCTGGATTTGGCAGGTAAGTGTGGTATGGTATTCTTGTATTATTATTGCTAGTGCATGAGCATTTTATTATTTGATCTGCATGCCTGTAGTGTAGTCTTCCATCTACTTCCACTTCATAATGTAGTTTTCCTTTTCTATTGAGTATATTTCCAAATTTCCATTTATTTCCATCATACATTCTTACTTGCACTCTCTCCCCTGTTTTAAATTCTTTATTAACCATTTCTTCTTCTTTCATGTTATTTTTCTCTTTCCCTCTTTTAACTAAGTCAATCCTTGTTCTATACAGTCTCTTGAACATCATCTCAGCAGGGCTTAATCCTGTTGCACTGTTAGGTGTTTTTCTGTATGTCATTAAAAATTTACATAACTTGTCTTGAATGGATCCTTCTTCATTTGCCATTGCTTTTAGTTTGTTTTTAAAAGTCTGGACGTATCTTTCGGCTTGACCGTTTGTAGCTGGATGAAAAGGTGCTGAAAATTTTGCCTGGATTCCATTTTGTTTTAAAAATCTTTGCATTTCTTCTGATCTGAACTGTGTACCATTATCTGAAACTTGAGTAATCGGTAATCCAAATGTAGTATACAACTGTTTTAAAATTCTTATAGTAGCTGTAGCTGTAATAGTGTTGGTGGGTATCACTTCTAACCATTTTGTGTAAGCATCCACCACTATTAAAAAATATTGGTTCATGAACGGTCCAGCATAATCAATATGTATCCGACTCCATGGTTCTTTTGGTGATTCCCAACTATGTATTGGTACTTTAGTTGGATTTTTCTGCATTAAGCAACACATCTTACATTGTTTAACCATGTTTTCAATATCAATATCTATATTTTTCCACCACACATAGCTTCTAGCTAGTGCTTTCATCTTGACTATGCCTGTATGAGCTGTATGTAATTCTTCTAAAATCATAGGTTGTAGTTTCTTCGGTATTACAATTCTTATTCCATAAAAAATACAATTATCTTGTAGTGAAAATTCATGAAGTCTCTTCGGATCATTCTTGCCAGTTTGTATTTCTATATATAATTTTTGTAGTTCTGGATCTTTCGCTGTAGCTTCTTTAATTTCTTGTAGTGTAATTGGCATTTCCGCTATTTGGTTTAAGTAGAATACATCATCGTCAGTATGCTTCTCTTGTTCTGTATTTGTAGTATGTTGTAATCTTGATAAATAATCTGCATTTGCGTTCTGTGTACTCTTTCGTAGTCTTATTTCATAGTCAAAACCTGCTAAAAAGTTTGCATAGTGTACTAGTCTTATAGCTGTAGTCGCTGGAATAACTTTTTCATGATGTAAAATTCTTGCCAATGGTTGATTATCAATAATTAATATTATTTTTCTTCCATAACAAAATTGAAAAAATTTCTTCAGTCCCCATATAAGAGCGGCTGCTTCTTTATCTAGCTGGCTGTAGCCTTTTTCTGCTTTGGTGAGTGACTTCGATGCAAAAGCTATCGGTCGTTCAGTCTTGTCCGGCATAATGTGTGATAACACAGCTCCAAATCCTGTAGGTGATGCATCCGTAGCAAGGGTAACTGGTAAGTTTACATGGAATGGTGTAAGTACTTTTTCACTACATATTTCTTCTTTCAACTTCTGAAAACAGCTTTCACACTCTTGTGTCCAATCAAATTTTGTATCTTTCTGTAGTAACTTGTACAACGGGCTTAGTTTTGATGCCAAGTTTGGAATAAATTGTTGATAGTAATTTATCATTCCTAGAAATGTTCTTAACGATGACACATCTGTAGGTCTTGCGCTATTCTTGATATCTTTTACTTTATCTGGTGTAGGGTGTAATCCTTTTTCATTTATGGTATGTCCTAAATAGGTTACTGATTTTTGGAAAAATTGACATTTATTCTTGTTCAAATGCAATCCACTAGACTGTAGTTTTTGAAATACTTTTCTAATTCTTTCTAGTAGTTGTATGTAGGTATTACCTTGTAAAGCAATGTCATCAAAAAAACAGGCTGTACCTTCCATATCTTGTAAAGTTTGATCCATGTAGCGCTGCCAAATGTTCGGTGAAATCTTTACTCCAAACATTAGTCTTTTCACATTGTAGGTGCCTTTGCATGTACTAATTGCTTGCATCTTCGCAGTTTCTTCACTAGTCTTTAAGTGTAAGTATGCTTGGTTGATGTCTAATGTACAAAAGTATTTTCCCCCACTTAGTTTGGAAAATATTTCTTCAACTCTTGGAATCGGGTAGTTGTCCGTTTCAAGATTCTTGTTTAACGTAGCTCTGTAATCGGCACATAATCGTAGTTTTCCATTTTGCTTTACTACTGGGACTACGGGTGTACCCCATTGAGAATATGTAACTTTTTCTAAAATCCCCGCTTTCTCCAACCGGTCTATTTCTGTTTCTACCTGGTTTCTGAGAGCAAATGGAACTGGACGTGGTTTCAAAAAGATAGGTGTAGCTCCTTCTTTTAATTTAAATGTAGCCTGATAATCTTTAATTTCTCCAATTTCTTCTGAAAATAATTCTTTGTATTCTTCTATTAAATTCTGTAATTTTTCTTTGTATTCTTGTTCAGAAATATCATTCTCTTCTTTATTTATTGCATGGACTTCAAATTGTAAGTTTAGTTTTCTTATCCATTCTCTTCCGACTACTGGATCTACTTTTCTATCAATGACAAATATTCTTCCTTCTATTTCTTTCTTTTTGTATTAAATTTTTAAGTTGCATGTTCCAATTGGTTTAATAACTTCACCAGTATAAGTTTTCAATTTTATTGATGTACTTTGTAACTTTAAGATAGGGAATGTACTGTAAAAGTAATCAGCGGAGCAAGTTGTAACCGCGGCTCCAGTATCCAATTCCCATGTAAAATTTTTCTCATTTATTTGTAACTTTATATTAAATTTATCATCTTGTTTCTGACATGAAATAGGAATATTGTTTATTTCATACACTTCCTCTTCACTTTCATCATATGTATTATTATCAATTTCAATCTGTTTATGTTCTTTGAAACACACAGCTTGTACGTGTCCTTTTGTCTTACATTTCTTGCAAAATAATTTATTTTTATTTCGGCACTCGGTTGCCTTATGGTTTTCTTTACCACATCTATAACACTGTATTTTTCTTGTATTTTCTTTGCTTTTCATGTAGCTTTTGTATGAATGATTATATATATTAATTATATTCATCATATCAGCCACACGACACCCACTGCTGGGTATAGGCCTCCCCTAAGGATCTCCACGACGATCGGTCCTGCGCTGCCTGCATATAACATTAATTATATTAATGAATTTTATTTATTCATCTTGTATTTATTTTTACTGTAATTATTTGTACTCACTTTATTTATATTTCTCTTAATTTCTTGACCCATTTCTTGAGTTTCAAACTTTGAAGTTTCAATAGCCATTGCAATTCTTATAATATTTTCAAAACTTGTACTCGGTGATTCTTGTAATAATCTTTCCTTGATTTCACTGTTCCGTAGTCCTCTAATAAATTGTACACGGAGGTGAGTATCAAACGTAGCTTGGTGACAGTTGTTGCATATAAAGTTGCATTTTCCTCCTAACTCTTTCAATGCTGCCACGTAATTCGCAATGCTTTCATGATCCCCTTGGATTCTTAAACAGAATTTATGCTGTTGAGCTACCTCTCCCGGCTCTGGGGAAATATGGCTGCTTAGAATTGATACTAGGTCATCGTAACTCTTTGATTCTGGTGTATTAGGTGCACAGATGTTTTTCAAGACTTGATAATACTTAGGGCCAATACAATTCAGAAAGATTTTCACTTTTGTACCGGCGTCTGTAACGCCTTTCAGTTGAATGTAATTCTGTAACCGCATAATGTAGCTTGTAAAAGATTCGTTTATTTCATCGTATGGTTGCAATGCAATACCACTTACACTTCCCTGTGTATGATTCTGACTCAGTAATGCACTTTGTAATTGCTGTTGCTGTAATTGTAAACCTCTCATAGTATCCGCCATTTGCGATAGCACTTGCGATAATTGTTCCATGGTTGTATTGTAATTTGTCACTATGACTGTAAATGGACAAGGAATGTGTGAAGCGGGCTATCATCACAGGAATGGAGGCCCCTGGATTGTAGGATTAGGGTTTTAGAGGAACAATTTGGGTTTTGTAACATACGAGGTTACAAAATGTCCGCGTGGTTTGGTATCACTTTTCACTTTTTGTATTGTACGTACTTGCACTTTTTGTTTCGATTTTTCTAGTCATCCTCGTTCGCCATTCTATTGTGTTTGTAATTAATAAGAATATGTAATGAAGTAAACACTTTATTTGTAATATAAATGTGCACAATGTATTTTATTGGAAACATCGATAGTAGAGGAAGGAAGACAGAGCATATCGAAAAAGTCTATTTGAGGCGAGCACAGAGTAGGTTTATGTGACCAGTGCCACAGACAACTATTATTATAAAGGTGCTAGTATGTATGTAACAACACCTAAATATGTATAAGTAGGTACTGTAGTGTAAATACTCATTCCCAAAATCCGGAGATACCTAAGTTACAAATGGCATCATAAACTAAATACACAAAAAACAAGGTTCAAAAGCAATACAAATAATGTTAGTAATAAAAAATATTGTACAGAATCTAAATATTATTGACTCATAGTTACCACAAGTTACACACAAAATACGTTGCTCTGCCCCCTGATTATGTAACAATGTTGCTATCATTTCTCATTTGAAATCATTTTTAATTCAGATTCGATTGATATATAACGTATTTTCTGTCTAATATAACAAAAATAATTACAGTTTAAATCAAACAACAGCCAAAAGGTGATTGGAAAAGGTACAATAAATCTATCAATAATTCTAAAATCATTGAGCAAATCCTGATAAATAGTACTGAACTTGAATAATTCTCTCTCTTTGATGTTTGATGACACTATTTTAGAGGTACAATCATAAATAACGTTTCCATAAATAGAGGAGGTTTCTAAAGCGGCTCATTTAGAAAATATTTGTACGTGGTATATGGGTATAAACATAAAAGATGTCGAAATGTCTCTTGAGGTCGTTGACCGTCTGAAAGCTCGAGTTGAATCACGTGACGTGAGAATTCTTTACGAAGAATAAATAAATAGCTCTCGACTGAGTTAATTAGCTAGCACTAATTTATTAAAATAGATATCAGGTGTTAATGGTATGCCATTAAATATAATATCTATAGAAAAATAGTAACAGTTACAATAAAAACATCAAATACAAAATATAAGAGCACTGTTTTTGAATGCCACATGAGTTACAATATTAATAATATAAACTTCAAATGGCAAAACACCCGACAACACAAAACGCAAATTAGCAAAAAAATATTTGTGTTCATAAAAATTTACTCTGTTTTAACTCTAAACTTAAACAAAAAAAAATTAGGACAGCAGAATAACAAAGCAAGCATAGTTTTTTTATGTTTTAAAATAATTATAAGAATGGAAAAAGATTTTTATTGAGATATTATTTAGTTTTTCTTCACCTTTCCGCTGGTGAGCTGGGGAGTCGTATGTCAGGCATGTCACAGACACCGCCTCGGGACATTTGGAGATCTCCCTGTATATGATATATCAAAGTCTTTTTATGTACAAACGAGGCTCAAAGCAACCTGCCTGTGTAACAGTTTTTCGTCTGAAAATAAGCGAGACATGTTCTAGGGAATAAAACCAGGGACAATATAAATGAAAAATAACCCGAATAACAAGTAAAGTAAAATAAAGCCGAAAAATAACAAGTAAAGTAGTTAATTAAATACTATTACACGTTATTTAATGTGAATGGTAATACACCCAAAATACTGTATTTTTATTAGAGTGGCTGTTAGTCATAAAATAAACTTAGTTTTTACAAGCTTTTTCAGTACGGTACCTAGTAGATTGAATATATATATGCAAACAATGTCAAGTAGTGAGCTGAGGATGCTGATATTCGATATCGTTTATTAACATAATTCATACAAAATATATGTTAATAATTATAATGTAACATGACAAAAAAACTATCAAAAATATTGCAATTCCGCATTCATAATCACCTGCTCAGAGACTACTCGTACTATTTCTAAGCTCGTACACAATTAGGTGCAGTGCAGTATCGACGACGAGACAGCACATAGCAAAAATCTTCCAATGACTACTGACTACAGTGTGCTCTATGTTATGTTATCAATGACACAAAAATTCAGCGCTGTCACGGCGGCGGGCGCCGTAAATTTTCACCGCCAGTGACTGATATTGCACTACGCCGCAGGCCAGTCATTTTCCACAGTGTGGTGTTCGTTTTCAGAGACAGGTCTCCGTAATCATACAAAAAAGTGTGTTACGAGGGACGCCGACAGGGGTCGTGTCGGCAAAGAATAGATTGTCTCTATTCTGTCACATCACAGCGCTAGAACGAAAAAGTGAGAAAAATTGTTTATACCGCGTTTCATGACTGGGATGTGCCAATACCTCAATCAACTTGTTCGATAGGACAGACGACAGCTTTATTTTGCTTCCACATAAACAAGTTTGAAAAATAATAAATAATATAAACTATGGTTTGAGTATCAGGCGTCCTTGCGGAAGTCCAATATGATGGATGGAAAAATATATTTCGCAATAACTTCCACGCACAGATGGTAAAACATGCAAGAAATCTACAGGGTCATTTAGTATTCACCATCCAAATTTTGAGGATGTGTTCAGTCTATGACACTGAATAACTTTCTCTAAGGAACACAGGGCCAAATATGTAAAAAAAAATCAGTCAAGTGCGAGTCGGACTCACGCACGAAGGGTTCTGTACCAAAAAACAGCAAAAAAAAACACGTTTGTTGTTTGGGAGCCTCACTTAAATATTTATTTTATTCTGTTTTTAGAAATTTTTGTTATAGTGGCAACAGAAATATGTACATCATCTGTGACAAATTCAACTGTTGTCGTTATTAATATCGAGCAAAAAATGGCAAAAAATTCTCGTTTGTTGTATGGGAGCCCCCTTAACTATTTTTTTTGTTTTTAGTATTTGTTGTTATAGGGGCAACCGAAATACATCATCTGTGAAAATGTCAACTGTCTAACTGTCACGGTTCATAAGATACAGCCTGGTGACAGACAGATAGACAAACAGACATACATACAGACGGACAGACAGACAGACAGATGGACAGCGGAGTCTAAGTAATAGGGTCCCGTTTTTACCCTTTGGGTACGGATTACGGAACCCTAAAAAATCGCCTATCCATACAAACCAAAGGCGCTATGGCCTGACCACATTTTATTTCTCAGATATGGGTGACCAAAATTTTGTGGCGGAATTCGACACATGATTCTTGGAGAAAGTTGTTTGGTTGATGGTGACTGGTCAAATCCTTAAAATTAGGATGGTAAGTTTAGAATGACCGTGTATGCACCCGCCCGCCCACAAATAAATGCACAATATGCTAATAGCCGCAGTCACACCGCAAGCAACACACCCACGGACGTATATAAGGCGGGGGTTGTGGGGGTCCGGACCCCCCCCATTCATATTCATCTTACTTGTCCAACAGAAAAAAAATACATGCAACGCGCCGATTGTAGAAAACGATAGATGCTTAGTCCGCCGCAGGGTGTAATCTCGAGATATTTTACGCCTCAGAGCTGAGGTTGCTTGCACACAATTTTTTTTACTTAGCTTTAAAAGTGTCATAGACAACTTTGCCGTAGAATGCATTTTTTAGAAGTTATAACCCAAAAACTAAAATAAGTTGAGGTTTTTCGATCACTACGAAGTTAGCACAGATCTTTCAGGGTTTCAGGTCAGGCAGGGGCGACCGCCCAGTGCGCCATTTTATATCCCCAGCCGCAGGCGTCCCTTTATACACACCTTTACAGTTTACATTTATACAGTCCTACAATAATTTCTATCGTAAATTCCCTTTTAGCGATAAAATCATTAATTAGCCGGTACGGCCCCAGAACGACTTGGCAATATCTCGTCGAAATTTCATCGCTCGCTACCATGTGCCATTTAAGATTTTGGCCATTGTAAAATCCAGAAGCGGCCCTAGGGCGGTGCAAGCGGTGCGACTGCACTGGGTGCTCTCGTGTGTGGGGCGCTGAAAACGCAAGACAACCGGTCGACTATCAATCGTATCGTATTGTTGCCTGGTGACGAGCGACGATGCGACGAATGAAAATGACCAAAAATCGCACTGCGCGGCCATTTTTTAGTATAAACAAGCAAGATTAGTGGATTAACCGACTAAAAGTCGCGCTGCGCAGCTGTTTTTATTACTATAAACAAGCAAGATTAGTCGATGAAACTGACTAAAAATCGCGCTGCGCGGTGGTTTTTTTACTGTAATAAGCAAAATTACAAGATTAGTAGATGAAACTGATAAAAAATTGCGCTGCGCGGCCGTTATTTTTTTTGTACTATAAACAAGCGAGATTACAAGATCAGTAGGTGAAACTGACTAAAAATCGCGCTGCGCGGCTATTTATTTACTAACAGGCAAAATTGAAAATCTTGGAATTGCAGATAGGGGGCGCCCCGTAGAAATGTCACCCGGGGCACTGGTAGTGCTAAAACCGGCAGTGGCAGGCAATGTTCAATTTGTAAATGATAGATTAATTGGCGTTAGAGCTCAGTTTTTTTACGTTGGGGACCCCCCCCTTGTCAAAGCTATAGCTACGTCCGTGAACACACCCTGCCCTTTCCGGTGGCATTTACATATCTAGAGATTCTAGCTAGAGTATAGGATATCGGTTTCATCCGCGTACTTTGTATGGAAATTTGGACAGCGTCGCCTAATTTAGTAACAGTGTCAAATCTCTTTCAAATTTTAGATATCTTCTAAGATTTGAAAGAAATTTGACATAATTGAATACTCGATTCCCTTTCGGCGCCAGGCGTCTACTTATCAATTAGCCAATTTCTCATACAAGACTACTTCTCAATGTGACAATTTCGCAGTTAGCCAACCTAGCAATTATCCTACTTCGCATACAGTCTACATTCAAAACGACTACTCGCAGACTGCCTACTTGTCAAATAATAAATAAAGTACAGTCAGCGTCAAATTTACCAATATTCATAGCCATCATATTTTTTTTACAATAATGAAGGTTTTTTTGGTATTTATAATTATTTTCTGCTCTGCTTTTTTTATAATAAAACAATTAAATTTCTGTCGAAGATGCCTTAATCATCAAAATCGGATCATCCGTCAGGTTTTAGATTGTTTTTAAGGTTTTTTGAACAAGTGGCGCCATCACTGTTCCTAAGGGAACAGAGATGTCGCACTAACTGTCGCTGCTGCGCGTGAAATTGCTTATTTTGATCCCTGCTATCACTGTACAAAGTGGCTTGCTTTTATCACAAAATGCAGCTTTTCATAAAACAGAAATTACGCACTAAGCCCTAGCACTACAGGACACAGTTCGCCTCTGCGGGAATTGTACCCACAAACACAACTTCTGGATCAAGAGCCAAATGTTCTAAACACTGGGCCACCAAGACGGTAAAATTACTACCTAAGACAAAAATTTTGATGCTGAATGTCCGACGATGACGTTTGGGAGAAAAGTAGGCAGTCTGCGAAATAGTCGCTTTGAGAAGTAGACTGTATGCGAAGTAGGATAATTGCTAGGTTGGCTAGGCTGCGAAGATGTTTCATTGAGAAGTAGTCGGAATGATAAATTGGCTATTTGATAAGTAGACACCTGGCGCCGAAAGGCTCGATTCTTGTGCTTGAGTACGAGTACCGAAATTAGTAACATTCATAGTTTTCAGTGTACTATTATGTTTTACTCGATGTTTCTTAAAAATAGCCTGTTTTGTTAGCAAAGCACTAAAACTTGAATGTTCAGCGCAAACATAAAAAGCAACTTGCATGCAATATGAAGTATGAATGACCCCGGCTCCCCACAGACCACAACTTAACAAGTCCTAGATTTTTCCATTCTCTATTGTAGTATCCACCTTTCATCGCAAGTAATGTGTTATGATCGACGTACCGGTTGGAATGAAAGTGGTAATTTCAAACAAAGAGTTTATTTTCCATTGTATCTAGGATTAAAAGGTTTTTCATCGATACTTTTTATTTTAACTGTATTTTTTATGTGGGCTTTTGATTGCTACTGGATTACTTAGACGAAATTTTTGTTTCATTCAGGTTTTTGTTGATTATTTATTTCAAACCTTGGGTTATGCGTTAAAATAAACTAAACAAAAGTACTTTGTGTAGTAAATTGATTTTTTATTTTAGTTTGAAACAATACATAGGAAAATTTTTCTTAAAAATTTAGTGAACATTGAAATTAAAGTTTATTATTTGATAACTAGTTATTAAACGAAAAAAAAACTCTTTTTGTAGGAGTTATGAAAAAAAGTTATATAGACGGAATAAGGGTAAATACCCACTCATTTCTTTACCTGCCGATATCGTAAGGCAATCTATATACCTCCATTATTCTAGATTCCTTTAACGTGCTGCAAGATAAATTACGTGCCTATGGGAATTTCAGGAGTTGCGAGTCTTGTTGTCTATCAACAGACTACTCTGTCAGTGTCGAATGGAACAACCACATTGACTGAAATTAACATTGAAATTCAAACTGTTCAGTGTTAGCGCCACCAAGGTTATTTAATATTATGTTAATGTAAATATAAATAAAGCATTTTTTTTTAAAAACTCGCCGCTTTACAATGGGATAGGTAGAAGAACACCCAAAGTACAGTGCTTGGCTTTTGAAATTCTTAAACTGCACGGGGCATTGTTTTTGATATTTTATGTAAGTAGTCTCGGCCTGCTTTGTGAAAGTGTTTATATGACTTAAATATTTAAAATTTTCAAGAAGAATTCTCAACGGGAGCGAATGTAAAAAAACATTTTTTTAAATAAAGGCAGCGTCGTTTCCTGTAAAGCTTTTGTTCTAAAGACACTCGTTTTTAATGAAACGCACGTTTCCTTAGTAGGGGACAGAGAATGTTTGTGGCAGGTTTTCAAAGGATTCGCATATGAGAGTTATGGATGCATCGGAGTGCGTTCGTATTGAGCGGGAGGTGGATTTCCACAATGTAGTAAGTAGTCCGTTTATTGTGCGATGTATCTGTCAGTAGCATCACGTACGTTCTTTTTATTTGAAAATGTATAAGGCGTTTAAGCTGGAGATGAGTTTCTTTGAATGGCCACTAAAAATCCTCGTCCTTCGTAAGTACATTAAGTCACTGGTCTCGGTCCCAGTGGGACTTTGTAGGCTGCTTAGCTTCACTGCCGACATTCGCAGGAGGTATTGATTTTTCTAGATGCAAAGAGATGCCATACGGTCTGCCGCTCGAAGATAAGATATGTAAAAAATATAGCGCTCTCTTAAAATTACGTGACAAACCTTTGAAACGTGAGAAACCTTTGAAATGTTTAACTAATTTATATATATGCAAAATCAACAACATTAATTATTTAAACTTTTTGTTAAATTCAAATGGTTCAATACTTTTAAATTTAAGATATTACAAATTTAAATATATTGTACAGCGTTCATATGAAATACTCGTATATATTTTTAACGTTCTTTAAAGCGAAACGGCATCAATCGTTAAAATATAATCTTAACATTTACAAAAACTTTACTTTTACATAAATAATAAGCGAAATAACCATTCAAATAAAAAAAAAACAATTATATTTGTAAATTTGAAATTCTTTAGCAAAACAATTGCATCAAGAGCGAACTTGTAAAAAGAATGAAAGAAAATTAGAATGCCATAATAAAAAATAGGTGTTTTAATATCTTATTATGTGCTACAGTAATGTGCATGCATAATGAAATAATGTACATTGTTATGCATGCATGAAGATTGAATAATAGTCATTAAACAATTTACGTTATTTGAATGCAGATTTACGTCTCTATATAAATCATTCTAATGTACACTTTAAAATTGCAGTGTGAAGTTTATAACCTAGTATTTAGTTTAGTATCCAATAAATAACTAAGAAGCATCCATCGATTATAGTCCTGGGGATATACATTTTAAACTTTCTTGGCATTATGTTTAAATCACTTAGGGGCAAGTCTAATTACTGGGGTAAAACCGATAAAACAATTTGTCAGTGGACAGACAGATTTACAATCCCGCTGCGCTGTAACTTTGATTCCGTTCCAACAAATGAAAGTTGTTCATAACTGTCTTGGCCGGGGATTGGCGTAAATCGAGTTGGGTTTCATTGATTTAAAAATGCCCATTCCTTTTTGTATTTTGAATGCGTTTTCGCATTTGAACGGTTTTTGAAAGCAACACAATATTGTTTCTAGTATAGGTAGTACCTTTATTTTAGCTTCTTTCGTTTATTAGTGCTTTCGTCATAGAAATAGAACAGCGGATCCTAAGTCTATGTGTTTCGATCTCATTTTGCTACGTCATATTTAAAAGGTGACATGGTGGTACTTGACGATTTGATGACTATTCGTGTTCGTGACGCGTATTTGTCATTTTCGTCCAAATATTCATGTAATGTCCAAACATCTAAAACACACCTTCCATTAATGGCCGTGAACGGTAAGAATACACATTATTATTTTGATTTATTTTGCCTACCTCATATAGGTATGATATGTGAAAAACAAGTAAAGTAGACAAATATGTCCACCTCACCATGACTGCATTTGGGCAAATAAATGAGCACGAAATGCCATATGAAGTGCCATCTCTCAAAATTGTTTTCAATATTTTTTCACATAGGTAACACTGTTTTCGACATAAGTACATTTCAAATATTTTCATGTAAATGACAATTATGTTGTTGTTCATGTTTAATGAAATCGATTTCTTTAAAGCATTGTGAAAGGTCTTTGTCCTCATATCGATTATTTTCTATATCACTTCACGAAATTGTGAATCCAATAGCTTTAAAACGGCAAACGATGGGTCGTCATGTATTGTGGATTGGATTCTTGCACGCCACGAGCACATCGTTGCGGTATGGATGCACCTCTTTATAGTTCGTATTAGATTGGTATATTTATGAAACAGTAAAAGTATTAAAATAACGCGTTAATTAGATCTTTTGTGTATAGGTAATATTATTTTTATAGTATTGAAAGAAATATACAGGGTATTTGAAAAATACACTAACGACCTCGCAGGAGTAGATTACTATCATCATTAACAACATTTAATTTTGTTTAACGACTTTTCTGAAAAACAACTGACTTTCTTCTTCTGACTTTTCATACAAAGCTCGATTTGGGAGATTTTTATGGAAAGTCTTTTTTATTTACACCTGCGAGGTTGTTAGTGTTTTAGAAATAACTCTGTATACAGGTTTTATAAATCTATTTCTGAAAATTTTGCAGCTGTCCTAGTCACGAGATGATTCTAAAGTCTACTACAAAAAATTTAATTCCATTATCTTAAAACTACGATGCAATATCGTATTTAACCGCGTAGGTACCTACTCATCTAATTGTTTAGCACGTAAAGTAACTGGTATGTATCAAGTAAGTACGTGGCGGCGCCGGCGGCGGGGCGCGACGCTGCCGCTGCTGCGAGAGCGACCCGCCGGGTGGCGGTTTATTGACTGACATTTCTTCATAAGTTATTTAAATACGAAGAAATTCAATCGTAATTTCATAAAGTTCCTCGACTTGTTTATCGATTCATAGATGTTTTAGCAAACCAAAAAGTATTCAAAGTAGCAAAAAAATACGTGTAAATACAATAAAATGAAAATTGATAGTTCAAAATTTTATTAAGTTTGCTCCAGTGGTCTTTTATCACTTGATAAATATAAAACAACCTCTTATAGCTCTCTTTATAAAGGAAAATAAAGCGAGTGCATTTGATGCAGAATTCTTAGCATACGTTCGTTTAATGTCGTAATAAATTCGAGATTGCAGTTGACGTCCTTATGGTTTAGTAGTAATAAAATTAGATGTTTGAGCTTTTCTTATCTGGTTATTACACTTCAGAGCGCACTACTGAATCTAATAAATACTATTAACAGGATGTACACACGGCCTTGGCACCATCTTTAAATCGTACGTATTAAAAACAGTTTTTGCAGTGTGCTGCTGTCGTGTGTAAATAAAATACTTACATATTCGAATAAATATACATAATATTTATAGGGAACTAATGGAATGGTCTGTCTTCGCCGAGTCGCTTCAACTTTCAATTCAACTTGCGTCAAACGCATGCAATGTTGATTACCTCCAAACCGTACGCTTTCACGTTCAACTTACTGCCATATGAATTTGACGATTTTTTAAAAGATAGAGCAGGCGCTATTGCATACCTTGAGGCATGCTTCTGTTAAAAGTTCCAGAGAAAAGGGAAAACGCACGATCAGCGTGCGCTTTTGAATGCCTTGAGGTATGCGTTAAATGAAAATGAAATAGAAAAGGAAAGTGACTTTGTGAAGACACACCTGAAGAGAAGGATGTACTGCGCCGACCTCAAATAAATTAGAAAAAGGGCAGGGAGATGATGATATAGTACTATTACAAATGTACAATGCATTAATTGCTTGTGAAAATTTTATATATCTCGTTCTTTTCGGAATCACGGGCATGACTGACTGACGTTGGCTTATTTTGAAGTGAATTCGGTAGGTAATTAACGTTACCTAATCCTGCCCTAACAGGGGCACAGATTGATATAGATTGGCACGCTCAGTTTAATTACACATACTGATCTTCATGTGTCTGTGTGTGGGTTATTGCCCGTGACGGGAAAACTCTATGCCAAAGGCATATAATATGAGCTAATAATGATGATGAAAATTCTGAGACATTTTTCATTACGTATAATAATACTTTTTAGGGTTCCGTACCTAAAGGGTAAAAACGGAACCCTATTACTAAGACTCCGCTGTCCGTCTAACTGTCTGTCTGTCAACAGACTGTATCTCATGAACCGTGATAGCTAGACAGCTGAAATTTTCACAGATGATGTATTTCTGTTGCCGCTATAACAACAAATACTAAAAACGGTATAAAATAAATATTTAAGGGGGGCTTCCATACAACAAACGTGTTTTTTTGCCGTTTTTTGCTGGATGTTAATAACGACAGCAGGTAGACCGTTGAAATTTTCACAGATGATGTATTTCTGTTGCCGCCATAACAACAAATACTAAAAACAAAATAAAATAAATATTTAAGGGGGCTCCCAAACAACAAACGTGATTTTTTTGCCGGTTTTTGGTACGGAACCCTTCATGCGTGAGTCCGACTCGCACTTGGCCGGTTTTTACTAACAGTAATATCAAACATATTTTTATTGCAAAAGGTCAAAGTCAAAATACTTTTTGCCTACATTCGTTGAATAAAATTATTTAATATAAATTCCCCAAATAATGTTACATTTTCTTTCATTTCTTTGATGTAAATTAAGGCGTCCCACGCCAATTTCAAGATTAACAAATACTATGTAACCAAACTAGTATGGCCTCCCCAAAAGGCACATAAAAGAGTAACAACGCTATCTATCTCAAGAATGCCTCGTATCCGTCAGGTGCCCACTCAACCACACGCTAACAGAAAACGTATAACGTATCAAGACCCTTTTAATGGCCAAAACTTTGCCAAAGTCTATTCCAATTAACGTTGTAGAAATTTATTTTCTACCAAAAAAGTTTTATTATACTTTCCGACTCAAAAGTAATTGATTATATAAGAGTCGAAAAGGAGATCCGACTGGAAAAATATTAAAAAAAAACACAACATAACCCATCAATGGTATGTGCTATGGTATGTATGTAGTACTTTTTATTTTAATAAATAGCTTTGTCGATGAGAAAAATTAAAATATACAGGTATTTTTAGTAAACACAAAAAGATATGACATGATATAAATCTTTACTGTGACACCGAACGAAATTCAAGTTTTGACTTTGAGTTAGAAGTTGAACCATGATGCAAATGCGAAACGACTTCTCTGTCGTGTCGGAGAAAAGCAAATGCATGGAATAGGGAATATGCATCAATTTTTTTTTAAATCTTAATCAAAAGTATAATGCGTAAGAAACTGTAATATTAAAACTTTTCTCTTGCGTTTTTTTCTCGTGATATAGTTACTTGAAGTTAGCGCGCAGCAGCACCCGCCGAAAACGCTCCATACAAAATGGTGACGTCACACATCACGTTTCAGGTGTGTTTCGGCGCGTTTAATATGGAGTTAGCCAATAATCTTCAATTATCTCCCTAAATTTTGCGTTTAAGTACATATGTGTCATACAAAATATTGTTTCTTATTCGATATTCTATCTGACTGTAAAGTGCATTATATCCGAAAATGAAAAAAAAAGTTGTTATTTTTCCCTGATTTCATTGTGTAATAAAACTAAAATAATTCCTTTTTTTATATTTTTTCCTGTTCCATTATGTTTTTATAAGTGTCCGCGGCGATCAAGCTCAAATTCATCGAAATCGGTGACTTATGCATATTCCCTATTCGTTACATCGGTATTGAAATAAAACGGGAAGGGTCTTAGGCATCTAAGAAATGCGGTTTATCGGCCACAAGTATGTCATTAACTATCGCCAGCAGGCAATATCGAACAGTACTGGCATACCACGTTCGCCGTTCCTGAAACGGAGTGTTAAGATTATATTGGTCGGAATTGTATTCACTGAAAATTCAGTTTGCTCCATGTGTTTTCCAAGCATTACATACAGTGTGTTGTGTAGAGTAGATATGTTAATGTAAAAGCTCGTATATTAGTAAATCTTAGGTTCTTATGGAAAATCTTAGGATTTACCAACATGAGATTTAATAAAAGGTGAATAAAGGAGAATATAGTGTAGCCCATGTTAGGTTTTACTGGTGACGGATGGTAAATGTTGGATTTTTTTAATAAAACAGTAATTTAGCTATACTATCGGTCAATCTTAGATTTTACCTCCGAGACGCGGTAAATGCTGTATTTTTTAGTTTGAAGGTATTTTAAATTGCACTCTACCTATTAGTAATAAATTACAGTAGAATTCGGATATAACGACCTTCAAGGGACCGGCGATATTATGTCGTACTAAGCGGATGACGCACAAAGCGGCAGAATTATTTCTTAAGTACCTACATACAAACTTAACTTACAAATACTGTAATCAAATATGATTTGACTGACGGGTAAATTTATTGTAATGTGCGACTTAGAAATACTGCAAAGACAAATATAAAATAAAAATGATGGTGAAGAATAAATGAAAATGATAATGGAAAATAATTAAGGATTTTTATTAATTAGTTTACATAAATAAATAAAAAAAACCGACCAAGTGCGAGTCGGACTCGCGCACGAAGGGTTCCGTACCAAAAACCGGCAAATCAAGTTTGTTGTATGGGAGCCCCCCTTAAATATTTATTTTATTTGGTTTTTAGTATTTGTTGTTATAGCGGCAACAGAATTACATCATCTGTGAAAATTTCAATTGTCTAGCTATCACGGTTCATGAGATACAGCCTGGTGACAGACAGACAGACAGACGGACAGCGGAGGCTTAGTAATAGGGTCCCGTTTTTACCCTTTGGGTACGGAACCCTAAAAAAACAGCCTTTACCGCGTCTCTGAGGTAAAACCTAAGATTTACCGAGTGAATAGTGGTAAGTATGTAAATGTTCAAAATTAACGATAATCACGGAACAGTTCGTTTTATAAGAGTTGGTAAATCTTAGGTTTTACAAGTTCGGGGTTTTACAGTAACGTATATCATATAAACAATTTTATTTGTTGTAAATTAGAATTAACAGACTTTTCATTTCAACAGCAACGATGCTTGACTTCACACATAGGGTTTATGTGGGACTGACAATTCTTTACATTTATAAAAACCACACTTAAAAAAATATTTTTATTTTATTTATAGCATAGCACGCATATGAATCAAAGGTGACGCGGTGCGTATTCCGTGTGTGAACATAATTAGGCTGTTGTCACTCTATTGAGCACGGGGTATTACACATAATAAGCTGTGTGCGCAGGTTGTGGTAAACACTGTTCTCGGCAGTTACGTGGTATTAGCCTTTAAACTTAGTTATTGGTGTAAAGCCTAATATTGACGTGGCGAACATAATTCACTTATGAGATGCTGATGTTCGGTTGAGGATGAAAAGTGATATTTCATGAAATGTTTGCTTATAGCCCTAGTGGTATGAATGTGTCCGAGAGCGGTTTTGTCTTCGTCAAAATGTCAAAAATGACACCCTGATATAAACAAACCCTTTTGTTTATTAGACAAAAATTTAATTCAGATGAAAAAAATTTTGTCGATATTCTCTTGCAGTTTCTCTATCTTCTGTAGGTATGGTGCACAATCGGCAATAATTAAGTCTTAAATTGTTCAATGCATGATGTCTTATCAATTGATTGATACTGAATAATAAGTATCTGAATTTAGCTGCAGTCTATCTGATTTAATGAATACTGATTTAATGTTGATATTGTTGATAAGTATGTTATACTTTGGTAAAATTTTAGTTTGAATTATACTTTTTATTGTTACCTACCCGAAAATACCAAAATCATTAATAATACCTATAATATAGTACATATTTTTTTATTATTATTTAAACTCTTTATTGTACTACAATAAATTAATGTACAAAAGGCGGACTTAATGCTAAGAGCATTCTCTCCCAGTCAACCCTTAGGGAACAGATAGCCACGAATGCGGTACATTTCATTGACCGAGCGAGCACGAAGTGCGAGCGAAGCGTCTCTGCTTCAGCTTGGGCAATAATTCTTTCGTATGTCTGTATGTTCTCTTCTACAGGTCGCATTTCTCAACCGATTCCTGTGAAAATTTGTGAGCAGGTTCGAAAATTAAATAGAATTTTTTTGTCGAGCCAGATTTTTTTAATTTTTCAAAATGGCGGAGATATGTTAAAAAAACAGGTTTTACGGCTTTCCAACGCTGTCTGTTCTCCTCTACAGGCCACATTTCTCAACCGATTCTCGTGAAATTTTGTGAGCAGGTTTGAAAATAATATAGAATTTTTTTGTCACGCCACTTTTTCGATTTTGTTCAAAATGGCGGAGATATGTGAAAAAAACAAATTGCAATCCAGCTTCCCGGCTTTGTCTTTTCTCCTCTACAGGTCGCATTTCTCAACCGAATTTCGTGAAATTTTGTGGGCAGGTTTGAAAATCATATAGATTTTTTATAATTGCGACAGTTTTTCCAAATTTTTCGTAATGGCGGAGATATGTTAGAAAAATGTATTTCAGTCCGGCTTTTTGGCGCTGGATGTTCTCCTCTACAGGTCGCATTTCTCAACCGATTCTCGTGAAATTTTGTGAACAGGTTTGAAAATAATATAGATTTTTTTTTGTCACGCCACTTTTTCGATTTTTTCAAAATGGCGCAGATATGTAAAATAAACATATTGCAGTCCAGCTTCCCGGCTCTGTCTTTTCTCCTCTAGAAGTCGCATTTCTCAATCGAATTTCGTGAAATTTTGTGGGCAGGTTCGAAAATCATTTAGATTTTTAAGTTGAGACAGTTTTTCCAAATTTTTCGTAATGGCGGAGATATGTAAGAAAAATGTATTTCAGTCTGGCTTTTTGGCGCTTGATGTTCTCCTCTACAGGTCGCATTTCTCAACCGATTCTCGTCAAATTTTGTGAGCTGGTTCGAAAACTACATAGAATTTTTTTGTCACGCCAGTTTTTTGAAATTTTTCATAATGACGGAGAAATGTAGAAAAACATATTTCAGTCCGACTTTCCAGCTGTCCAATTTCCTCTACAGGTCGCATTTCTCAACAGATTCTCGTGAAGTTTTGTGAGCAGGTTCGATAATTATATAGATTTTTTCAATTTAGCCAGTTTTTTTAAATTTACCAAAAATCATCATTTCGAAAAATGTTTAAAATTAGAAGCGCCCTCTAGCTGCAAACATACGTACCATATAATACCAAACAGCACGTACCTACTACGTGCTTTGAAAAGCTCGTGAACAGTGTGGGAAAAAAGGGTGGCGACATCTTTTAGATAATTTTTTAAACAACATACAATTTGAGCTACTTTTTAACGCGAGGTCTACAGCTCACGGAGCCACTAGTACTATATATAAGTATGTAAGATACGATCTCAGATAATCTGCTCGATATCGTCTCCGACATCGATTTATTGGAAAGCATTCGATGTGCTTATTCTCCCGGAAACGTGCAGTTATTTAACACGTAAATAGTTTCAAATCGTAACACCAGTTCGTTAATTTTACGACGGTTATGAATTAAGTGCTGAAAGTCTAGCACCCCTGAAATAGTTGGCCGATGTCCATTGGAGACGGCATCTTGTCAACACCGGCTGAATCACGGAAATATTCGGCCGAAATAAAAAAAATATACCTTGACAAACCAGATAGTTTATAAAAGTAGTTTTTTGTAGTAACTTTTCTAATAGTTTGGATTATTATTATGAAATACCAATTTTATAACATTATCTGACTGGGTATTCTTTTTGAATGAAAAGTTTGTTCCTTTTATTAGATACGTTAACAATGCCACTCATTTATTTCTCACTCTCAACGCATTTCACAAACGAGGAAAAACGCAATATAAGCCATACCACTCGCACGCGAGCTGAATATTTTGGGTTACGTGATTTATATTAATTTAAAGTAATCCCAAGGTATTTGTCTCTCAGCACTGGAAACATATGGGACAACATTAAACCTGAAAATATCACTGGCAATCATTGCGTAAACAATTTTGAGTTATGCATTATGACTTGGTACAGAGTACCCATTCATTTTAAAGTGTGAGTGTATGTGTAATCGCCTTTTCTATTATTATTAATGACGTACTTATAATAAACTAGCGGCCGCCCGCGGTTTCACCCGCGTGGTTCCCGTTACCGTGGGAATATCGGAATAAAAAGTCCTATGTCTTAATCTAGGCTATCTACTATCTGTGTGCCAAATTTCAACCAAATCTGTTCAGTAGTTTTTTTTTTTGCGTGATTGAGGAACAAACATCCAAACCCACTAACTTTAATAATATTAGTAGGATAATGAGTTTAATATAGTAAATAATGAGTTTAATTTGAAATAAGATTCCATACGACAGTCATACATTTAAGACAGCCATTAGAGAACTGAAAACTTTCTACAACTAGGCAATAACTTCTATCATGATTACTCAGTAATAAATATGATTACTCGCGAAATTGATAAAAGCTTCAGGCATTCTCATGTTTTGCCGTACCACACTGAATTACAAGCGCCTTAACAATACTGTACAATACATCGTAATAATAACGAGATTTACCCGCCTAACACAATCGAATTCATTGATAATACCGTATTACAGATATTGGCAAGGTTTTCGTACCCCGTTTATTACCAACATAACAATATTGATGAAAGATTCGAAACTGGGGAAAAGTTTTGATAGAAATAATGATTGGATCACCTTTGTTATAACGGCTAATTGGGAAATTTGGGAGAGCAAAAGTTATAGGATTAAACTAAAACATAGGGTTTCATAGAAAACAAAAAGATCTATCGCAAAGTTATTTACAACTGAAATTGTGAAAAGAGAATTTTAGTAGTTTCAGTTACTAAATAGGCAGATCCATGATGTACTTCAAAATGATTACAGGTTAGCTGTCCCCCCTAGCTAAATCATCGTTATCGTGTCGCTTTCAAAACATGTAGGTATGGGATTGACATAAGGTTTCGTTAACAATCGAATTTCAAAACGTCAAATCCATTGCAAATGTTACTTTGACAGATCAGCTAGCTGTTTGAAAGAAACAGTGCGTTTTTCACGAGCTGATAACAACAACAAGGCCCCTAGAGTCTGGAGTACACTACAAAACGAGTGCCTATCGGGGTTATTGCTCACAATATCTACTAGAAAATCTCTCAGAATTCATAGTGTCGATATTCATATTCTTTTTCACGTTTTTATCATGATTAATAGTTTTGATGATAAAGAAATTGCAATAGAAACCTCTTTTTAGGGTTCCGTACCCAAAGGGTAAAAACGGGACCCTATTACTAAGACTCCACTGTCCGTCTGTCTGTCTGTCACCAGGCTGTATCTCATGAACCGTGATAGCTAAACAGGTGAAATTTTCACAGATGTTGTATTTCTATTGCTGCTATAACATCAAATAATAAAATCAGAAAAAATAAATTTTTAAGGGGGGCTACCATTCAACAAACGTATTTTTTTTGCTGTTTTTTGGTACGGAACCCTTCGTGCGCGAGTCCGACTCGCACTTGGCCGGTTTTTTTAAATATATTCCCAGGCTTTGTTGTATTATTTAATACTTGTCAAAGATTTGATTGATGATATTTCAGTTTACATAAAGGTATTGTTAGTATTCACATTGTAAAAAAAAAAAATAAAAAAAACGACGACAGTTTTCATTCTTAATTTTCACCCGTTATAATAGGAAAATATATATTCTAAAGTTTCATACTGGTAGTAATAATTTAGCACTTAACCCCAAAAAACAATGTGTAAAATTTTCATTACTTACCTAATGTTGAGCAGACATAATTAAATATTTATTTGAATGCCGATGAAGTCGAGTTTATTGAGAGTACCAAATTACTAGGTATTACATTAGATTTTTGACTGCAATGGGATCAACATATTGAAGCCTTGTCAAGTAGACTTAGTTCAGCGCTGTTAAGAAAATAAGGCTTTTGACTGATATTGAAAAGGTTATTATATTTTTATAGGATAATGTCTTATGGACTGCTATTGTGGGGCTCAGCTGCCAGTATTGAAAATATTTTTGTACTGCAAAAAAGAGCTGTTCGGTTCGCGCCATATACAATCTTCGGCGGAGAGATACCTTGAGATAATTGTTTAAAGAAATAAATAATTTAACTTTGACAGGTCAATACATATATTATATGAAAAATTAGTTTATGTAAGGAAACACTATGATTGATTTGCTAAGAACAGCAATATTCACAAATTTAATACAAGAAATAAAGTTAAACTTGCCGTTTTAAGATTAAGGCTTGCAAAAACTAGAGGTTCTTTTATGGGAAAAGGCATACCCTTTATTAGTAAAGTTCCAAAACAAGGGATTGATTTTCCTTTGCATGAATTTAAAACCATGTTAAAAACGCTCATCGGTAAAGGTTATTATAAAGTAGACGATTATCTTGATCAAAATGCGTGGAAATGATGTAACACATCATTTCCACGCATACGCACGACTACTATCAATAATCCTGTCACCCTCTTGTAATTATGCAGTAACGATATATTTAACTTTGTAAATATCGTTACTCATGGCTGTTAAAGTTGCTAAGTTTCTTGCGCCCGTTCCTCTTGTCAGTTAAAAAAGTCTGGAATGGGTGGTAGGAAAATATAGTGTAGACGATTCAAAAGTACTTAATCATTAAGTTTATTTGAATAAAGCTATTTTTGACTTTGACTTTGATTCAATATCATTTGAAAAGTCGGTATAATACCATAATGTAAATTACTATCGGAAAACGGATTTTATTAGAGATGGCTGGATATTGAGCTTCTCCAATAACTTGCCGTTTGTCTTAATAATTTAACGGTAGAGCGAAGCAAATATTTTGATACTGATATTACATTGATACCTTTTGACAAGGTTATCAATCTTTCCGTTAATCTGATACCAACTTGCTTTTTAGGGTTCCGTACCCAAAGGGTAAAAAACGGAACCCTATTACTAAGACTCCGCTGTCCGTCTGTCTGTCACCAGGCTGTATCTCATAAACCGTGATAGCTAGACAGTTGAAATTTTCACTGACAATGTATTTCTGTTGCTGCTATAACAACAAATACTAAGAACAGAATTAAATAAATATTTAAGGGGGCCTCCCATACAACAAACGTGTTTTTTTTCCGTTTTTTGCTCGATATTAATAACGACTGCAGGTAGACAGTTGAAAATTTCACAGGTGATGTTTTTCTATTGTTGCTATAACAACAAATACTAAAAAAATAATAAAATAAATATTTAAGGGGGGCTCCCACACAAAAAACGTGATTTTTTGCCGTTTTTGGTACGGAACCCTTCGTGCGCGAGTCCGACACGCACTTCGCCGTTTTTTTTAAATTTGATAACTTTTATGTTTCGCTTCGTTTCACAGACAGTGATCTCAAGCACTTTCAAAGCGCGGACGATTATACTTGGGCGTGGAACTATTACTACATATTATAAAACAAAGTCTGTCTGTCTGTCTGTTCGCGATAAACTCAGAAAACTACTGCACGGATTTTCATGCGGTTTTCACCAATAAATAAAGTGATTCATGAAGTAGGTTTAAGAATATAATTTGTTAAGGTTTTGTGTAAATTGGTAGAGCTATTACGTTATTATAATAAAAAGTATTTTTGGTCATGAGTCTATAATATTGTTTTTAATATTATCCTCTGAAGTGGCATCCACTTGAATCCAACAATACTATTTTGTCAGCGCACATATTCTGTCTGACTGCCACCTCGGTGATTATAATAATTATTTTTAAAATTATTATTATTAATAATTTATCAGATTCTTTTAAATATTGTTATAGTTAATTACTTCCTAAAATAATTAAAAAATAATAAATTTAGCTCTTTATTTCCGCAACATGGCGGTAGTGTCAAATTTTTGTTTGTCAAAAAACTGCAAAATGAACCACCTAAAGGCGTGCAGAGTATGCTTGGCGTACGATATCCGCTTGCATTCAATATCTGGTTGCCAGCTTCAGGATATTTACGAGAAATTCATTATTATTAATAATTTATCAGATTCTTTTAAATATTGTTATAGTTAATTACTTCCTAAAATAATTAAAAAATAATAAATTTAGCTCTTTATTTCCGCAACATGGCGGTAGTGTCATACAGCATTATAGTCGCGCACATTCAATAGGTGCATTCCAGCAGACCAATCGCTCACCGATCACCACAAAGTAAAAGTTAACCATTTGTCAAAAAAGGAAGGAATCGAACCGAAGCGAGGACGGGTCGCTATAGTAATGCATAATTCTATCTACGCTACTCTACTAGTATGTTCAGTGAGAAAAAAAATGTAGTGAATTGGCTATTAATATATTCCTGTCATGAGAATTTAGCCTATGAAGGATTTCTAAAATAATCCATGAAAATACAAAAATATCTTTTAAATCTATTACTTGTTTGTTATACAAAGGCCAAAATTGTATCATACGTGCAAGCAGGGATTCAAAGCCGAGATTGTACGTTTCTAACGTAGAAGTTTGGTAAATACTTTTGTACTTCTGCAATTTTCATTTAACTCTGTGTATAACAAAGTGTATCAAAAGACGTGACTCATGACATATTTCGTTCTCCAAGTTAACGTTACCTGTTCAACTTGTTCATTGCCCACAAACTTTTCGTTTAAAAATTGCCCTGCAGCTGCACAACGGAAAGTTTCACCTTTCGTTTTCACTGTTGAGTAATTTAATTTTTCCTTTTTCATACTGAAACTTTTCTTCATCCTTACATCCTCAAAGTATTTATTAATATCCCACTTCTACTGGCAACTACCAAAAGCGTATTTCTATTCATAGCAAAACTGAGAAAAGGTTACCGGGATGTTATTTAAAAGGTGATGAAAAATGTTGCCTAGAAACTCATATGTATTTTTATGTACGGGCGCTTATTTACGGGGGTTTATTTATTAATACTGTGCTTGCTTTGCTCCTTTTAATAAATTATTGTTTGGAATTGGAAGACATCAGTATTGGATTTTTTTATTACTTGAACAATTTCACACAGCACCATCTAGCCCCAAAGTAAGCAAACTTGTAATAATTGTAACTTACTTACTTTGTAACTTAATTACTTATATTTTACTAGCTTCCGCCCGCGACTTCGTCTGCGTGGATAGTATTTTGACTATCCCTCGGGAACAGTTCCTTTTTTCGGGATAAAAGGTACCCTATGTCCTTTTCTGTACCCCTGACAACGTGTGTGTAAAATTTCATGATGATCGGTTCAGTAGTTAAGACGTGAAGGCGTAACAAACAAACAAACAAACAAACAAACAAACGGACTTTCGCATTTATTATTAGTAAGGATAAGGATTCATTTTAAGCATGATTTATGAATATCGTATAATAGTAATTGATTGTTATGGAGTGAATGCATTAAATGTTGCGATGGTAAGTTAAAATAATTGACGTTTTCATTAAGTCTATTTTATATTATCTCTCATTGAGTCGGGACCTTGGACGAATTAACTTCGTCCAAGGTCGGGACTAACTTCTCGGCCAAAGAACTTAGAAATACGTGAACAAAAAGAAAAACAAAGACAGCAATCTTTGTAACCTTATTTTCATTGTGTTTTTAACTATCTTCGTTACAGCCTGTCGATTCTGTAACCAAATTCGCATCTCACTTCACTTCGCGTGAATTTGTTATAAGAAATTGGCTGAATAAAAGCTATTTTTTAACCGAATTCATCAAAAGGAGGAGGTTCTCAATTCGATTGTATACTTTTTTTATCGTTGTTCGCGCGTATCTTCGTTATTTATGGACCGATTTTGATGATTCTTTTTTTGTTCGATTGAGTATTCTTGATGGTTCGAGATGGTCCTCAAATCATTAGATAGGTACGCATTATCGTCGTTATAATAACGTCTATTGAAGTCGGGTGGGGCTTTTAGCATAAAAAAAGGAAGTTGTACGTACGGTACGTTCGTACCCCACCCGACTATAATAGACGTTATTATAACGATGATAATGCGTATCCAATGATTTGAATATTATTTCTTGCTTTTTAGAGGCAGGTTTTTTGAAGTCGGTTTTTTGTTTTTAAACAATTTTACCGATTGCGAAAAGTTTGAGGTAGCCTGCTACCGGTAGCTATCTTAAATCTTTTGTGATTAGAAAAACAGCCTATCATTAAATCATTTATAATTAAAATTTCCGCGAAGTCAAGTGATGTTCTAAGTGAGATGCGAGTTTGTTACAGAATCGACAGGCTGGCTTGTAATCTGATTGAAACTTTTTTGTGAATATCGCTGGAACGCGCAATTATGTAACTGTAATAAGATAATTGCAAACACGCAAATCATAACAATATATGTTTACTAATGTTGTCATTAACACAACGTTGTTAATAAGTAATGGCCTATTTACATGGGTCGATTTTAGTCACATGTGACGGTCGACCTTAGTCACCTAGCAAGTCGCTTGTAAAATTGATTCTCAGGTGATAAATCGGTGAAGGCGTCGCTGTCGTCTATGTGGTCGATGGCATAACATAAGAAACAATATGCAATAACACTTAGTTCCAATTTTGACCACCGGATTAGATAAGTTTGTTCCATAGAAATAGAATGCCTAAGAACAGCAATGTCAATAAACAGGTAATCCGAAAAACGAATGTATACATTATATTATATGAGATACGTAAAATATGACTTACATAAATAAAATATGACTATAATATGGCAAAGGAAATTAATAAACTATGTTCCATACCTGTTTTCTTGTTCGTCGATAAACGAATAAATGTAGCGAAATTTGGATTTAGAGAAATGTGTGGCAAAATCTTATTTACCTTTGAAAAGTGTGATTACTTGGATTGTTTCTTTTTATCACATCACAACAGGAAATATGCATAAGTCACCGATTTTAATAAATTTGAGCTTGATCGCTTCGGACACGTATAAAAACATGATGACACAAGAAAATAAAAAAAAAAATGTATTATTTAAGTTTTATCAAAAATAACGTTTTTTTTTACCCTTTCGAATATAATGAACTTAGCAGTCAGATAGAATTTCAATAAGAATTCATTTTTTGTATGACACATATGTACTTAAACGAAAAATTTAGGGAGATAATTGAAAATAATTGAAAATTCTTGACTAACTCCACAGTAAACGCGCGCCTGAAACGTGATATGTGACGTCATATATCATGTCCGTTTTGTATGGAGCGTTTTCAGTGGTTGCTGCCTGCGTGCTAACTTTAAGTAACTATATCACGTGAAAAAAACACAAGAAAAAGTTTTAATAATACAGTTGATTTTCTCACGCATTATACTTTTGATTTTGATACAAAAAAAATTTGATGCATACTCCCTCTTACTAAGAGCACAAGACACTATGGCTCCACGATACCTTTTTTTGAAATTCTAATAAGGATTAACAAATATTTAAAACAAACTGTAATTGATCATTTGCAAGGCGGGACGCTAGGGGCTCTTACTTTAAAAAATGTTGGCACATTGTCACTTGATTCTTTGTCTCTTTTTTTCACAGACCGTGTCCGTTTAATGTTAACTTCTCTTTTCCACGCTTTGTTGATCTTCTTGAGCGCAGCGAAAATTTTTCTATGTCTATGGTTTGTTCAGTCACTTGCGGTGCGGCCTAGGCCGAATTGCCGACACAGTGACAGTAGATTTTCATCGTGCGGCGAAGGTTTTAGTCACTCGTCTAAATCCCACATAAGAAATATAATGGTAATTAATCTAACGTAAATTCTATTTTACACAGACGATACGCATAAATTAAAAGGATTACGTCAACATTAAACTTTTATGATATGACTTGGCAACACTGTAAAGGTGTTAGTGATGTTCATCTTCTCACCTCATTTACTAAATCTTACATCTTTTTATAACAGCCAATGACGTCATTTTGCCTCTGCAATATTAATCATAGACGAAACTTTCATACGGACTTTTATTTAGTTCTTTGCAGAACTACAAACCATTGACGTAGTTAGTCTTCGTAGAACAATATTTATTACAGGTATATATGTTATAGTCAAACCCCGAACTCCAGGCCCTCCTAAGTTTGCCGAGTCAAACCTCAGGTTTGACAAGAAGGCTTAGTCAAAGTCCAAAACTAAAGCTTATTTCGGGCTTTGACTAACGAATTTATGGCTAAACCTAAGAAAGACCAACTTGGATAGTCAAACGCCGATAGTCGCTCCGCTGCGTTTCGCGATCGTCTAACCTAAACGTGACCTACGGGATTAAGGCAGCTTTGACTAAATCTAACATCAGAAATGGATGCTGTTTCTCATACATATGCCTTACTCCTGTGGGTCACGTTTAGGTTAGAAATTTAAATACCCACCAAAAAAATAACTTATTTATTATTAACTTAGTTATTTTTTTTTAACAGACAACAGAAATCTTTTTTTCTTAGGAAGATTATTAATTAAATTAAATTATCACTTTGAAGAATGTGTTTTTCATACGTTTAAATAAAAAAAAACATATTCTGTACCTAATTTAAGTCTGACTGGTCGAACCCCGATTTGATCGAATTGCGATTCGGTGTTTGACTGTCCAAGTTAGTCTCTCCTAGGTTTGGCTATAAATGCGTTAGTCAAAGCCCGAAACACGCTATTAGTTTTGGACTTTGACTGAGTCTTTTTGTCAAACCTGAAGTTTGACTAGGCAAACCTAGTAGCGCCTGGACTTCGGGGTTTGACTATAACATACAGTGTGTGGCCTAGAATCGGGGATAATATTAAAAACGGAGCCTCTATAGGTCACACAGATGTCATTGCGATATTTAATAATGAATTACTACAGATTTTAATTAATTTGAAACAGATTTTATGCTGTGAGAAGTGGAAGTAGTGGGGACCGGTTCTATTCAAGGAGTTAAAAGTAAATTCTCTAGTGGATAGTGATAATATCATGACGTTTTGCGGTTAGTTTTTTTATTATTCCCTGTACCACGATAAGTTCGAAACGATAGCGATAACGTCGTTTTGGAATAATACACTGATTATGAATTGAAACTTTAAATTTTAATTGTGTGTAACGTATGGGTTTTAATCAACTGGAAACTTTTCAGAATAAACACTAATACTCTAGAGAGTCTCTATTTTTTGCATTATCCCCGGTTCTAGGCCACACACTGTATATACCTACCTTGAATAGTGGGTAGGTATTTATTATATCAGTCACTTTAAATTACAGATTTTTAACAACCATAACTCGTGTACAAATTAGTTCACTTAATTGAAAACTTGTTTTTGGATAAAATAATTATGAAATTTATTGCTTTACATGATTAGGCCTATCAAATTGTAGAATAGATAAATTACTTTTATTGGTTTTCTAGCACCAGCTTTTACATAATTTATATTCTATTTTACATCCTTATTTATTAACTACAACTACTTCAGAGAGGTAACATTGTAATTCACTATTCCTGTGTACTCATAAACTACTTATGATACGCGTTAGTAGGTCTCTTGCGCGCCATTAATTCAGGGATTTTATCGCAGTTACTGGCTCACTTGTTTTCCTATTTCACACGCTTTCGCGTTGCTTCCGTAAATCAGATGCTCCTAAACATAATAAGTAGTACGAGTTATGGGTTGAAAACAAAATGCTGTGGATTAGATAATGTTATTATACAATGTTTATCTACTGGTAACATTCCTAAAGTATGTTTTTACTTCAAAACATAGTAAGTATATATACCTTCCAAAAAAACTTAGTGAGCTTCAATCTTTAAACGTATTCCAAACCTTTATGTTCCGACCCAACTGATAAAATGAGGCAAATCAAAGAGGAGGCTACCCGTACATTATGCTCTTGATACCTAACACTGAAGCATATTTTATCGAAGCACATAATAATGTGCCCTTACGAAGCGTCTGTGTAGACAAAAAGCTGGCTTATATAAGACTCTTGTGGTTTAGTACATCGTAAATCTGCCGAACAAGGGACACAAAGTGTGGCTATTAGCTTGAAAACCTCTTTATTAAATGTATCATTTTGCACCATACCCACATTAGGGTTAACGAACTCACTTACGTTTGCGAATGGCTATTCCGATGACGTAGGCTTTCGCGTACCTACTGTATTTCACTAATTAGGTTTTCGGATTTGATTGAAAAAGCACTTAAATAGTATATTTATTTGGTAATTAATACATTAGCAAACCAACAAAAAAACATTTTGTTCTCGAAAAATTAGTAAATTTAATGCTTACCAAATCCTAAACCACCCAAGAAGATTTGGTGAGCACTTACTTACAAATTCTGAGTTAGGTTAAGTTAGTATGGTGATCATTAAATATAGGCCTATCAATTGTATCGCTAGATTTTCCAGTCAGTTGTTCTGTCTGTTTTATGCGCGTCTCCACACAGAGACATGCTTGATTAGAAAGTTTTATACGAGTAAAGTGAACTTACAAATATGCTTGGTTATAATATATTTTTCACACCACATGCTCGACAATGCCGAATTATATGTCATGTAAACCTTACCGAAAGCAAGACATTATATCTCTTGGCTTTAGCCGGGTTATAATGTTCCATTATAACCCGCTGGTCAATAATGTGATTTTCACTTTCATAATTCTTATTGCTATGTACATAAAGTCTAATTTCACTAAACAGAATGTGTCCTCAGCGGGCGCGGCCAACTCGATTTTCGAAGACCGAGGCCGTGGCCCACTAGATTCGCACTGAGACGAACTTCATTTGTTTGTCAAATCGAGTAGGCCACGCCAGCTGAAAGAAGTTGCTATAGCCGTAGCTAGTAGTACTACTAGCTTTAGAAGATTCTATAAATATTTCAAAGAAAAAATAAAAAATGTCGAGTGATGAAAGTATTTTGACTCCAGAAGCTATTAAATTAGATGCCATAAGCATTGTCAATAATGTACTCACAGAAAAGTCAAAGGAAAAATACCTGAAAGCGTATAAAATTTTGGTACATGGAAAACTGCAAAAGGCGCAAACGATGAACGTACCAAATAAAAATATAACGTTATCTTTCCATAATTGGACTAATGTCTCCAATATCAATTTGCACTTTTAATATGCTGTAATAAACACTATCTACCTAAGCCTGGTTTTTTATTGTCTCGCATAAAGTGAGAAAAGTAGAGTATACACCACCGGGATAAAACTGTTTTTTTCTTGGGCGCTTGAATCCCTCACTGCACTCAGGACTCAATCTTAATTCCCTCGCTTTGCTCGGGAATTAACTTATAACACCCTCGCTGCGCTCGGGAGTTAAATTTGGAGTCCTTCGTTACGTTCAGGATTCAATGTAGCGCCCGTGACATAAAACAGTGCTTTATCCCCTTGGTGTATAATCTACTATCAATTGTTCCATCTTGCTAGATTGTACCGTAAAAAACGTTGAGCATATGTGCATACGTGGGGACGTAGGTACATTATAGAGGTAGATTCACGTAATTACTCGTAAGTAAGTATACAAACTTCTTAGATTTCCACGTGTACCTACTATTCATTGAATTAAAACACTTTACTAAAATAACATACGCGTTGTAATCCATAAAAGTATTAAATTCCAATAAAATTTAGGTTGTAGAGTCAAGTCAACCGTAATCCAGTTAGTAAGTAGGTATTAAAACCAGTGGGTCTATTGCCCAAGTGTCGTCGACTTCGCCGTTGGCTTCATTTGACAGATGGATGAAATACATTGCTACTTTTACTTACTTTTTTTTGGTACAAATTAAAACTTACCAAAGAAAAGTAGCAATGTATTACAACCATCTGTCAAATGAAGCTGACGGCGAAGTCGACGACACTTGGGCAATAGACCCACAGTAGGCAAGTTCAATAATTATTATTGGACGAAGAGATATGTGTCGTCTGATATACAAATCAAAAAACAATTCGTAAATGGAAAATAAAAAGGATGTAAGTAATTATACATAAGTAATGTATGGTAAAATATGCAAAAAATATGTAAGTACTTAGGGTTAAGTTAATGTTAAATACAAGTAAACCGAAAGTTGCTAACTTATTTATTTTACTGATCAAATTCAAAATATAACGCATTGACTTTCTTAAATGAATTTTGATTAGATTTTAACTTTCAAGCCATTACCTATTAATTTGAATTTAAATTCAGCTCAAAATATTTAATAACAAATAGCCTTGAAATTTAGGTCCGAATTTAATAAATTTGGCTTGTTATAGGGCACTTTGATATTCTGACATGGTAATGAAAATTCACCCTCTTTCGCTCCATAACTCATGGGTCAAGGCCGTAGCAAATCTGCGAAACTTATTAAATGTAATTGAATGATGCTTCTTGATTTACTGAGCGAGTGTGAAAATATTCGAATTTTGTCACCAATATCATTCTTTGGCGAAAATAAAGTGAAACGCTCATAAATAACGTTCAAGAATGAAAAGACGATTATACCTACCTAATGCTGACACTTTGAGGAAGACAAAATATACTCGTTAACTGAAATTATAATTTACTAGCGGCCGCCCACGGTTTCACCTGCGTAATTCCCGTTACCGTGGTAATATCGGGATAAAAAGTATCCTATGTTTTAATCTAGGCTATTTACTATTTGTGTGCCAAATTCCAACCAAATCCGTTCATTAGTTTTTGCGTGATTGAGGAACAAACATCCAAACATCCAAACCCACAAACTTTCACATTTATAATATTAGTAGGATTTGGTGATCATAATAATATTGAAATTATTTACAAAATATACGTTGTCACAAGCCTACAGAGCAAGATACTTACTATTTTTAATAAAATCCCATTACCATTTGAGTGTAACTACTCCAGAGTAGTACCTACTGTACATATATGTTAAAAATTGTTTAAAAACAAAAAACCGACTTCAAAAAACTTGAAAATAAAAACAAAAACCAGGTATCTAGTGATTTGAAAATTATTTCTTGCTTTTTAGAGGTATTTAATTTTGAAGCTGTTTTTGTTTTTATTTTCAAGTTTTTTGAAGTCGGTTTTTTGTTTTTAAACAATTTTTTATTTCATTGTTTTTAGTGTAATCACTATACGGTTCCTATTTGATTTTGAGGAGTTCCCTTGTGTATCTTTGAAATCCAAGGTCCAATAACAATGAATAAAAATGGTATCATCACTAAAGTATTCTCTTTCAAACAAGAAAAGAATCATCTAAATCGGTACATAAACAAAGAAGATATGGTCGATCATCTGTATAAGTTCACAAAATGGTAACGAAAACGACAGTATTTTCAGTTTTTCCTGAAAAGTACTGAACCGATTTCAAAATTTAAAAAAATGGGACCAACTTGGAAACGAACCTGATCTAATACCGTTTGAATTATTTCAATCGGTTCAGCCGTCTTCGAGTAATCGGTGTACATACAAAAAACAAAAAAAAACTGGTCGAATTGAGTACCTCCCTCCTTTTGAAGTCGGTAAAAATATAGCCACTCGCATAAATGATACATATACCTAACAAATTAATTTCATACATTATTACTTTATTATGTTGTATAACCACTATCACAAACACAATAGAAACAAGAATAGCTATTTCAAGTTAGCTTACTCCAAAATTTCCAGTTCAAAAATCGATATGAATATCGCTTTAACTCGTGTCATGGTTCGATAGCAACGTACACAGTGCAATGTACACAATAATATACACAGTCCAACGGTCACAATGCAAATAACTAAGTTCGTCTGATATTGAATGAGCCAATCCGAGCCAAGAAGCCGTATCGTTTTAATTCAGGTTAAAATGCCATGTCGTGCACTCATTGGTGTAATCAACAGAAGGCCTGTTTGCATTCACTTAATTAAACAAGATGACAATGACTAATTAGCTAATAACTAATGGCTTTGTGTTTGCCTTGTGTCGAGACACTCGGCGAAATGTCTAAAAGCCGACAATGTATGGATGCCATGTTTTGTTTATCTCACACTTGCTTTCCGTCTGAGGGATATTTTGTGAGGTATACGAGGAAATACTACTAATATTCTCCTATAATCTTTTCGAATCGCTAGAACTCGGTGCAACAATGGAACTGGTTTTCGGTACATCAATGTGTTTATTGATTCGATCTAAGTTTGCTATCATAAGGTTTTCTCTTTTTTGTGATTTAATTATCAAAGGGATAAATAAGTGCATGTTATCATACCAGTAACCGTATTTCAAAATATCTGCAGCAATTTTACTGATTTGTAGAATTGTGAAAATACATTATAGTCTGAAAGTGTACCTGAAGAAAATTAAGTTTGTTTATTATCCACTTTTAAAGAATATAAGGCATCCACACAAAGCTCAATATAACTTAATGGCCGCGCCTCACGATCCTCTGTATTGTGTACTTCACGTCAGAGCTGTTAAATAACAGTAACGTTATTATTTATACCGTCAAAGGCAATCGAAGCTTTGAACGAAACTATTCCCATAAAAGACGAAAACAGATAAAAGGACAAGTTAACGGCGGAAAAATAATCTTACATAATACGTTGGGGAAGTAATCTTCAAGTGAATCCAATAAACTTCCAATAGGTATTTGGGTGTACACAGATGGCGGGTTTCCCAGCTGAGTATCCTGTTTTCCAACAGGAAACGATAACAGTGGATCAATGGACCACTATCAATTTGGCAATAAAAAAATCGTAGAGAAAGGTAGGTACTCTACATTTAACTCTGTCAATAGTAAAAACGGTAGTGCAAACATCGACAGAGGTATCATCAGATTCAATATGAAGATGCCGTCTGTCGATGTGTGGACGGGGCATCTGACGTTTGTTTGACGTTTGTGGGCAGTAACGCAACCGGACTAGCTGTCAAATCTAAGCAGCTGATTTTAAAATTAATTTTAATTAATCTAATAGTGTTTTCCTTTAGTAATATTGTTTTTAAAGTGTTTATTACAACTTAAATATTATAAGGAAGTGTTTTCAAACAATTCCATCAAGTAGTTTTCGAACTACCATAACGACTGAACATCACCTAACCTAGTCACCGCCAATGTTTTCGTGGTAAACATTTCGTTGAAAAGGACAAATCTGTGGAATACTACGCACTAAACCGGGGAAGTACTTTTGTTCCGTAATTTTACTTATATTATTTCAACATTGACTACAACACTAAGCCAATCAGACTGATTCCTAACATTTTATTTTGTAAAGCAACGGCATAGGTACCTTGATAAAGATACCTATGACTTGTGTGGCATATTGGTTCTCAATTATCCAATCTGTTCCTTACTACTTGTACAAAATTCACGTAAAGTGAGTTGGCACAAAACGACTTGGCACAGTCAATTTTCTCTTTACTTGACGTAAAGTGGAAGTAAAGTTGAGATGGTGACTACTATTGTCACAGACATTCACTAAACTATTTACCCTTTACAAACATTACACTACTCATAAATAAAATACAGCTACAATCAAAACATTGTGTAACCATTTTGCTACTTGAATACTATTGTACAATTATTATCCATGTTTTATTGCTATAATTAATTAAATTAAGCATCTAGTATCTTTTATTGAAACCATAACCAGATAGTATCTGAATTAATTCTTTTTTTTTAAATGACTATTATAACGTTCTTGTGTACATAATTATTAAGCTTCACTAAAATTATAGGACTAAAATAATGTTATAATTTGAATAGGTAACTACTTACATACATTTACTCATATTTAAAAAAATAAAAGAATATTAAGTTTATCTCACTAAATTATTCCCAATTACTTAACAATCGTGGCCAACTGTCAAGTTCTTAAATTCTGTTTTCCTCCAAGTATATTCTCTGATAATAAATAAATAATCAATATTTGTTTTAAATAGTTCCTGATCCTGTTGTTTGTAAACTTTCAGGACTTTAAAATTCACCATGCTGACCCGTAAGGCTGCAGCACAAAGCACCGAGATGAAGTTGAGGCAGGCACTGCAGGAACTGAAGGAGTCAAGGGATACTTGCAGCCAGCTACTGCGTGAGCGAGATGACAGTGAAGAAGAAATCAGTAAAGTTATTGCTCGCAACTCTCAACTGAAGATTGAGATGGCTCAGATGCATTCTGAGCATTTGGAAGTAATACGCCAAAGAGACCAGCTCGAGAACACCGTTAGCAGCTTTGATGAACAGTGCAGCACCTACGAGAGGGCCCTGAACCGCATCACTGATTTGGAACGGGAGTTGAACGATGCTAACAGGCAAATATTAGACTTCAAGGAGCAGCAGCAACTGCAAGAAGTGGACCATACACAGAGTCTTTTTGAGGAGCTCATGATGTCTTCACCTGCTGTACAGTCAGCAGAACAGTCAAGAAGCACAGGCAGTGATTTTTCACCTCGGCCTCAAATTTTAGGTGCTAATAAATTAAAGAAATATATTAAAATACATAAATTAATTAAAAAAACAGGAAAACTAATTAGGAAAAATAATTGTTTTTCTAAAAACATTGCTTTAAGAAAAGAACGAATTAGCCTCTTGGATTCATTGGAAATTTATAGTAGTAAATTAACTGAAAGCAGGCAAATGTATGACCGGGACACTAACAAATTGCAATTGAAAATCATTCAGTTGCATGAGTCACTTGAACTTGTGCAAAAGAAGTACTCCCTTGCGCAGAAACAAATTGATGAGCACATCAAATCTGCCACAGAGTTAGTGGAACTCTGCAATTATAATGCGGACCGGTATGATTCTTTAGTAAGTAGTCAACTTATTATTGAATCTTCAGTTCTTCAGAATAATGATTCTGATGTAAATGAAATTAGTCAATCTACACAGAGCCCCTGTCATTCATCATCCTGCATAGAAACATTACAAAGTAGCTATAGTAAATGCACTTTTAAACCAGCATTATCTTGTAACTCGAAGGAGGCAAAAACAATTATGTTTTCAGACAAATTAGGTCAGGGATTAGGTTTAGCTCTAAGAGATAAGCTCTCTAAAAAACTTATTAATATTTGTACTCCTGGTGTATCTTTTAACAAAATTGTTCAAAATATTAATAAGTCGCATATTGATGACGCCACAACAGTAGTAATAATATGTGGGGACAGTTCCAATATTTCAAAAAGGGACATTCTTAAAAATATGAATATTCTATTAACATTGCAGTCTGAAACAGGATGTAAAATAATAATAAGCGCTTTCCCTTTTGCAAGTAACTTAAACTGGGATCAAAATAAGCGCATTTTTGATTTAAATTTGTATATATATAATTTGATTTGTCGTCACAGTGACGTTATTTTATACTTTGACGTTAATAAATTTATTAACACTTTTACATTGACACCAGATAGTATGTATCTGCCGAAAAAAATTAGGATGCAAATAGCTAATTTGTTAGCTTACAATTTACAGGACTCTGTTACAGCTGTAACTAAGTCCATAAAACCGAGTATTAGTACTTCATCTACTACTCGGCATATTGTTTCAAAGAAAACAGTGACAAACTCAGATTTAAACTGAGACACAAGACAACAGGCAGGCCTAATTGTATCAATTTAATTAGTCAAAATATTCAGGGTCTGTCTGGCAAAGATTTAGAATTAGAATTATTTGTTGAATGTAATAATATTCAAATAATTTGCATTACAGAACACTGGCTGAAGCCTGGTGATATGTCATTTAATCTAAATAATTTTCAACTAGCAAGTGCGATGGTTAGGCAAACAACTATTCGTGGCGGTTCTGTAATTTTTGTGAATAATAATATAAAGTATAAAGAAAGAAAGGATATTGTGAAACTCACATCAGAGCGCCATGTGGAGTTGTCTTGTATAGAATTAGATAGCATGATAATTGTGTCTGTATACCGCCCCCCTAAGGGTATCTATGAAATCTTTGAATCTGTCATGGAAGATGTTCTAAAAAAGTTAAGGTTAAAAAATAAATCAGTAGTAATTTGTGGCGATTTTAATATTGATATTCTTGAGAACAATTCTTTGACTACTCGTTTTCTGGCATTATTTAAATGTTTTATTCTACACAATCAATTTTTAGAACCCACACGTGTAACTGAACACTCCGCCACTTGCATAGATAATGTTTTTTCAGAATGTGATCCGGCAAACAAATTTGTTTTTAGTAATATTTCATCTGATCATTACGGTTTGAAAGTTTCATACGCTGTGAACGTCATAGATACACCTAAGACTGTAGAATGCAGACCTATCACAAAAAAGGGATTGGACAATTTTAATAACAAAATTGATGAACAAATCTCTTTAATGCCATGGATTTCGGATAATCCTGATGTTTTGTACGGGAACCTCTTTCATTTAGTTACTAATGAGTTTGATAAAACATTTAAAACCAAGACTATTAAATGTACTCAGAAGTTACGGTTCTGCGATTGGGCTACGACAGGTATTTATAAAAGTAGAAACAGACTTTATGAACTTTACAAGCTTAGAGAAACTAACCAAAGCCCAGGTTTCTTAGAACATGTTAAAAAATATTCGAAGACTTTTAAAATACTATGTGCAGTTGCAAAGTCTAACTGCATTAAAAAACAGTCGAGTAACAAAACTAAAACAACTTGGGATATCATTAATCGTGAAACTGGTAAAACTAAAGCACGGGAAAATAACCTTACGCAAGTTCCGCAAGGCTCCATTTTGGGCCCTTTCTTATTTTTAATATATATAAATGATCTTCCCTTTTTTGCAGAAAGGTTCTGTGATATTGTTTTGTTCGCAGATGATACTTCTTTAATATTCAAAGTTGACAGGAAAAAAACAGATTTTGACGATGTGAACAAAGCACTCTCGCAGGTTCTTACTTGGTTTAATGTAAATAATCTCCAGCTTAATGCTAAGAAAACTAAATGTGTTAAATTCGCTTTACCTAATTTACAGGCGAATCCCACTGAAATTGTAATCAATAATGAGAAATTAGATTTGCTCGATTCAACAGTTTTCTTGGGTGTTACTCTTGACAGTAAACTTCAATGGAATATGCATATAGCAACTCTGGCGGGCAAGCTCAGCTCTGCTGCCTATGCCATTAGAAAAGTTAGACAGTTAACAGATGTAGAAACTGCCAGATTAGTGTATTTCAGTTATTTTCATAGCATTATGTCATACTGTATTCTTTTGTGGGGGATAGCAGCCGATATAAATACTATTTTTGTTTTACAAAAACGAGCAATAAGAGCTATTTATCAACTAAGTTCTAGAACATCTCTTAGGGATAGATTCAAAGAGATTGGTATATTGACAGCAGCATCTCAATTTATATTAAACTGCATACTTTTCGTGCGTCGCAATATTAACTTATATACAAAACATAGTGATTGGCACAATCGGAACACCAGAAACAAAGACAAACTTGTAATGCCTCAGTATAGATTAGAAAAAGTTCGTGGTTCTTTCATAGGTCTTGGTATAAAGTTTTATAATAAAATTCCAAGTAATATTTTGGATTTACCATTTGATAACTTTAAGACTCATGTAAAAAATTGTCTTCTCAAAAAAGGATACTATACCGTTAAAGATTATTTAATTGATAAAACAGCCTGGTCGTAGATTTTTCTATTCTTTGTGGAAATTGAGAGAATTGTCCTACCTACTTATAATTTATTGTATGCTTTTGACTCGACGCCTTAATGCGAGTAGCTTTAGTATGTCATGCTCACTTTAAACATTTCTGCGGTGGTGTCGTATGAGGCGGGTCGTTACATTCCCTCAAATATGGTTGAGCGAAGCGATGGCTGGTTCATGCGTCATGCTCGTGAACGAGTGCTGCCAGTGGGAATGGGTCTGCTTCTATCTGCTTGTACTAAGGGCGTCGTATATTTATATATATTATTTTTCTGATTAATATTATCAATATGTATGGCACTTCTTACTCAAATTTTAAATTAATAACTAAACCTTGTTTTGATTTCAAATTTTTTTTTTATTGCAATCATTTTGCTTTCTATATTCAGTAGTTTTGTAAGTAAAGGCCTATGAAAAGCTTTAGGATAATAGTTTTCAATTCGGTGCCTTAGGATGGGTAGCCTAAGTATGTCATGCTCTCTTTAATCATTTCTGCGGTGGTGTCGTGTGGGGCGGGTCGTTACGTTCCCTCAAATATGGTTGAGCGAAGCGATGGCTGGTCCATGCGTCATGCTCGTGAACGGGTGCTGCCAGTGGAAAGGGTCTGCTTCTGAGTACCTATCTTAACGCATATTGAATTGTAAGAATTGCATTTTTTTTTAATTATTTTTTATGTCTTGTAACATGTGGTTTTTTTTTGGTAAATTTTGCCTACTTAGGTGCACTTTCGAGTAGCAGACACAGTGATTTCTCAACTAGTTGAAAGTTATTTACTCTCATTACTTAGTAGTATTTAGTTAGTAGTATTTAATTTCAACCTACCTACCCATTGTGTGCAAACTTTTGTTAATTATTGTGATGGAAAATGACCTCACTTTAAATGTGGAGCTCATTTTTCAATGTTGACGACTCTGTATGAAATATACAGGGAGAAAAAAGCAGCCCTTGACGAGTTTCTTGCCGGTTCTTCTCGTTACAAGGTCTCCCGCTTAGGGTTTGCGAACCGATGGTGTAGCTTCTATGACATTCACAAGTGCTTGTAACAGCCTAGACTGAATAAATAATTTTTGAATTTTGATTTTTTTTTTAAAGTAAACGAGCAGTACCTTCCTCTTCCACATTGGCGGACGCACCCGCAGATGCATCTGTCAAGTGTCAACGTGTAGAGGCTACATTACGCGCAGGCTTCAACCACCTCTGTAGTCTAGTGGTTCGCCCATCCGTGTAAGACGCAGGGGTCCTGGATGCGATTCCCAGGAGGGGCGCACATTTGTACTCGGTTTGGTTCGTGGAAGGGCTTATTTCAAGAGTCCGCCTGGCTATAGCTGCCACCATCTAACCTAAGTTTGACGCCATAAGGCAAAAATTCTTTTGTATGTCCGGCTGCCTGTTCCATCCTACAGGTCGCATTTCTCAACCGATTCTTGTGAAATTTTGTGAGCAGGTTCGAAAATTATATAGAATTTTGTTGTCGAGACAGTTTTTTGAAAATTTTCAAAATGGCAGAGATATGTTACGTTATAAGATTAGAGATATGTTAAAAAAAACAGATTTCAGTCCGCTTTCCAGCTCTGTCTGTTTTCATCTACAGGAGGGGTATTACAACCTCTTAAAACTTGCCAGGTTTATGAATTGCTATAAATACAACTCTTTCTCGCTGTATAGCAAATAAACGAGGCACATTGATAGCCATTCAGAAAACTGGCAAGTTTTAAGAGGTTGTAATACAGGGGCAGGTCGCATTATTCAACCGATTCTCGTAAAATTTTGTAAGCAAGTTTGAATATAATATG
Organism: Agriphila tristella; assembly: GCA_928269145.1. Taxonomy (NCBI): domain Eukaryota; kingdom Metazoa; phylum Arthropoda; class Insecta; order Lepidoptera; family Crambidae; genus Agriphila; species Agriphila tristella. The sequence continues at coordinate 17,185,065 of OV743436.1, read as the reverse complement.
CATTTTTTTTTTATCAGACCAGTTTTTAGATTTTTTAAAAATGGCAGAGATATGTTAAAAAAAACAATTTCAGTCCGGCTTTCCAGCGCTGTATGTTCTCCTCTACAGGTCGCATTTCTCAACTGATTCTCGTGAAATTTTGTAAGCAGGTTCAAAAATAATGTAAAAATTTTTTGTCACGCCACTTTTTTGAAATTTTTCTAATTGTTGGAGATATGTTAAAAAAAAACATATTCCAGTCCGGCTCTCCAGAAGTGTCTGTTCTCCTCTACAGGTCCCATTTCTCAACCGATTCTCGTGAAATTTTGTGGGCAAGTTCAAAAATGTATATATTTTTTTACTAAAGCCAATCTTTCAATTTTATTTAAAATGGCGGAGATATGTAAAAAAAAACATATTTCAGTCCAGATTTCCGGCGCTGTCTGTTCTCCTCTACAGGTCGCATTTCTCAAACGATCCCGGTGAAATTTTGTAAGCAGGTTTGATAAATATAAAGATTTTTTTTGTCGAGAAAGTTTTTCGAAATTTATTAAAATGACGGAGATATGTAAAAAAACATATTTCAGTCCAGCTTTCCGGCTGTTTGTTCTCTTTGTTTAGTCAAGACGATTTTTCCAAATTTATAAAAAAAAACACCCATAATGAAAAATTATCAAAGTTAGAAGCACCATCTAGCTGTTCGCAGCTAGATTGTTCGTGTTGTATAGTTTGAATACTCACGTACCTACCTACCTTTGTAAACTTCATGGCGACATTTTATTTTATTTTATCGCGAGGTCTACAGCTCATGGAGCCACTAGTTAGGCCGTTTTAAAACCGTGTTTAAAAATGTTTTTTCCTACCACGCTTATATTAACACATATTATTGTACACACACAAGCGATAGCAAAATTTAATCTCACCGCGTCTAATATCGAAGATAGAAATGGCAACAACAAAAAAATACTCGTATTAATCAATATTATCTTTTATAGGATTGATCAAAAATAAATCCTGATGAGAGTGATCATAGCAATATTTATGTACTCATATTTCTCGATTACTGTAGTAGAGATCAAAAGAACCTTGTCAACGACAGAAAGGTAAACACGTATAGCTCGGAAATCGGCCTGTCCGTTTGCGTCACAACTTCACAAGTGAACACGCTCGGTTCTTTGCAAGCCAATCACTGTGAAAGCACCGGCCCGTTGAACTTCAGATGGAACGTAAATTGGTGGAACTGACAGACTTTTTAACACTTGTACTGCGTACTTATCGATTTCACGTCGGTCATGAATAAACAAACGGATATGAAACAGAAATGCCTGGGAACTATCATGTTTGTAGAAGTTCGTGTTTCCCAATCGACGTGTTACAAAATCGACGTTTAATATAGAGATTCATAATCCGTTTATTTTTATAAAAATCTTGGATAATTTAAGTGTAAACTTAAACTGAGATAAAGGTAGTACCTACAATCGCACTTAGGAAAAGTCTCATCAATAAGCATCAGATTGCCCAATACTAGATCTAATTGGCTATTATCAAAAGGAAATACAAAAGTATGCAAATGAATCTGACTTTTACATATTTCTTTTATCGAATTCTAAAAACTGTTGATTTAAAACTGTTGGCAAAAAACTTGCAACATTGTTGCAAGTTTTTTGCAATCTTTGAAAAATAAAATATGGAAGTAAATTAGATTAATTCTCAAAGGACAGCGAGCGTAAGCTTCGTCATGACAGTTTAATGGGCATTCACGTACCTATTATTCCCAATGACACGCATTTAGTCCATATTATTTTAGGGTTCTCCATCTCATAATAAACTCCATTCGAACTAATATATTGAACAGTAAAGCTAATGGCTTGTCGTGAATACTTGAAACATAATATTATTATAGTTGTACAATTTCTTACGAGAAAGTCAGTCTTTGGGCACATTTACATAAACCTACATTGGCCAGCTGCTGTGTCCACTTTTCAAATAAATATTAGGTTGTTATGATGAAAATTAAGTTCTTTGTATGTTTTTTTTCAATTGAAAATGCACTTCTACTAATAAATATTATGAAGTAGGTATTTTAAGTTAAATTGATTTATTTTTATTTTAACGTCGTTGTCGAGTCAATAAACGTTTGGTAAATATTATTAACAATTAAAAGGAATTAAAATAAAACGTCATGAGCAATTAAAAGTTCTAGTTTTAATTGTATCTCTGTATAATTATTTTTGGTATTTAACAAGAATTCCAAGCATACAATTACTCGATATCATGGGAAAGTACTAGTATTACCAGTTTAAACAGTATTCAATACAATAATACACTGATACCTGACCTTAAGCAGTGGTATCTCTCCAGCAGGAATAGCGTATCGCGACAAATTTATCAAAGTCATCTGGTATTATGACTTTATTTAACAACTTTATTGAAAACACTTATTTCACCGTTCAACCTTTCACTGTGACGACTTGAGCACGACTGAGCGCGCCTCTACCCCGTCACCGCATATTTAAACGTTATGCGTGGCGTGGTAGGGGCGAGCGTGGCGTGACTGGCGTGGTAGGGGCGACTGCAGTCACCCGATTACTACAACTACCGTTTAAGTACTTTTAATGGAATAAACACACAAATTTAGTTGTACTACATGGTTCATCACGAATAATAATTAAAGTAATTTATACAGTAACCTTACAGTCGGCCATCCTGCTAGAGCGAGTCCCATCGCGTAAAACAATATCTTTTATAACTCTGAGTACATCCATTCAATTAGTCATAAAATATTCTTAAATAAAAACATCATTTTATTAGAAGAAAAATAGCAGCCTTCCAACAAAATATTTCGCATTTTTGCGAAAGTCATAATTATTATTTAATTACATTACAAATATTTATTGCATGACACAAAACGTAATTACGTTTTTATTTATACATAAGTAGGTATCCAGAAAACATCCCGTTAGAGAAAGGGTATGTATATAAAGTGACATTTATTTGTCTACAATTAACGTAATTAGATTACTTAATTTAATTAAACTTAAAATTTTACAATTCAATTCAACTCTGTTTACATCAATAAAAATATAGTCGTATGGCATTTCATCCGAGCACGTTATAAACACGAGCAATAGCTTGTTTAACGATAGATTATCAACATCAAAATTCATTAATATAATTACAAGATACTTTAGAAATTAAAAATGGATGTATACCTTAAATAAATTGCTAAGGGGTTAATATTTCATTGCACCGAATTATAAAGATTGCAAACTTAGAAATATTTTTTTATCATTAGCTATTGCAACTTATTTTATTTACTTAAGTCTTAGACTCATTAGTTACGTGTAGGCATTTCAATATTTGTCTCCAATACAAACTTAGTTTAGAAAAATACCTACTAACAACAATCAACAACAAGTCATCAAAACGCTATAAAAGGCTCATCATTAAAATAGAAAATTGAAGTAATCGTTTCTGTAAATATGTATATATATATATATATATTACTAAATACTATATTGAATGTAATATCTTTCTCATACCATTTGTAATGCTTGAAATACTTTTATAATTTTTATACCATATTAATTAAAAAATCACGCGCGGCGGCGCTATGGCTATGGGCAGCATTAATTACATGGATTAGACGTTTCAATAAAAATTTGCCCTGAGATAACTTTGGGGTGCACCCAGTGCTTCAATTAGTGTAACACAGTGACAGAAAAAGCATATTTCAGTGACACATGTCATAAACTATTATGATATCCAATAATTTAATCATCAATTTGCAAAAAGTTTTCTTTCTTTTAAGTAGTTATTGTACCTACATAACACTTGTACTATTATGTATTTCGTGACACAACTCAGTAAGAGTAAAATTTGTTACTTCTTGAACTAATAAAAAATAGCATTCTACATTACAGCAAGGTAAAAAAAACTTTTTATTTTATTTACAAAGTATTCTGAAGGTCTTTTAAATTAGTAATGGTTTTAAATTTACCCTTACTAATTTAACCAGGTTAACCTTTTGTTTAGTTATATACATTAGCATACTTCCCTATATAATGGATATGTAAATGTAATATGTACTAAAGAGAAGTTTAGATATCGTAGAAGTGACTCCACTATACACACAGTACGTTATGTGGAGGTACCTTCCTTGAATATAACTGCACATTTTAAAAACTCGATCAGAATAAACACTAAGTAATAAATGATTTTAGAAATCAGTATTTTGGTAATCTTACTTCCCATAGCGGGCACACAGAGTCCAAATACAAATCACATTATGTATTATCAATCCATGTACAAAAGTAATTAGCTATAATCCCACACAAGCACCACCCTTACTATCTATCTGGTTTAAGTTTTTTTTCCAGTACCTACGGTGCCCAATATAATGTGTTCTAAAAGCAGATTGAATTGTCCTACTAAGTAAGTAGTTACTTCATTCTATCGCGACCCTCAGTCATGAGGAACAAGAAAAATCATGATAAAAGGATTTTTTTTCTTTTTAATATTATTTCATTTTAATGAGGAGCACTGTCATCACCAGGACCGTGCGTTAGTCTACAGAATTACTTAATTGTTTTGTGAAAAGTTTCACCTAGTTTATGGATCGCCTTGAATTTCTCAAATAGAAAAGGCAGGGTAAATTACCCAATTATTGGTATTTAGAGTAATAAACCGAAACAATAAATTTTGCCTATTGATTTTAGTAGCTCTATTTGAAATAAACATAGTGGGTGCTACACGCAACGCAATACACAATACGGATTCTCTCTTTTTTTTTGTATTTTGTATGTATGTCGTTTTAAGCTATTACCACCACACATACACCATCATATTATGTATAAATAAATAAACCCATAGTCCATTCATTAGTACCCTTCAACCTATTATTGGCATGTACCGATCAAATTACTGGTACACCTTACGCCAATAATAATTTAATAGGCAACAGTTAATAAAATTATAGGTATTATTCTCAGTACCTTTATTAAAATATTGGCATGCTTTCACCAAGTACAGGTACAACTTAGAAGTTTTATTTTCGACTATTGGAATAGGGCCAATTTTTTGAAGCCTTATAGAAAACTTCATTATTATTTATGAATTATTTAATTTCAAATTTGTCCTGAATACTAACATAGGATTTAAGTTAATTGTTACTAACAAAATGGATTGTAATATCTGAATTATGAAATAAATTATTATTATTATTTCCATTATTTGATTAAAAAAATACATTAAATGATCATTGAAAATAAGGTTCTAATTTCTCATTAGATATTAAGATAATATGCCAAAACATTATAATTGAGTTTTTTCCATAATTAGGTAACACAGTTTATCGAATAATATTCATGTTTTTTTATGTTAAGTTTAGAGTGCCAACAAATATAAGGGTGTAATAACAGGTTAAGTCACCCCTACATGATTGACGTGAGAAAATTATGTTAAAATTGTAATAATCCGGTATCGGAGATAAAATGCAATGAATACGAAAATAATTATTTTGTCTAGAAATTGTATCATTGATTACGAAATTTCATTTCATTTTTTTCATTTAAAAATTCTTTATTTCATATTATAAACAATATTGTAACAAGTACTAAGATAATACATGTACATTGATTAATTTAAAGATACTTCATTAGGCTTAACTTACCACCTACGAATGCTTTAGAAATATATGTTATTCCACTTTAGTTTTATTATCTTGAAATATTAACACACAGTATTTAAATGGCACTATTCGCAGACAAAAAAAATCTACAAAACAAAAGTGATTTGCTTATTGCATATCAGATTACGAAATAAAACGCACAATAGTTTTGTTTTTTTGTAGGAATGTGAAGGAAGAATTAGAATTAATATTAAGTATAGTAAAATTACTGTTGCATTATTGTGTATTATGAATATAGTTTTATTTTAAGATTTATATGTAATTATTTCTTTTATTTATTGTTTGTTCAATTTTTTTTTCTTATCAAATTGGATCAATAATTGTTATCTGAAATAAATGAATTTTATTATTTTTCTTTTACTACCGGTAAACTTCAGTAGAGTAGGTCATTGCTCACAATGGCCATTTAAAAATATATACGCTCAATACACCATTATAAATGGCATCACATTCTATGTTTTACTAATTACTCATTAAATGACTTGGCAACAGATGCACGAGCTGATCATAGTGTAGTAAAATTAATAAGAATAATATTTGAAATTGAATTACTAGTTTATTAAAAGAACGGTAGGTATAGCCATAATTGGCAATAATACATGGCTGGACTCATTGGACTCAATTAGTTGCATTGCAGTAAATACATTTAAAGAGGATTTACATTCAGCATACTTAATTATTTGCTCTTTATTGTACTCACAAAAGAGTTGCAGAGGAGTTATTAATTAAATCATTGTAAGGAGAACTGGATTTATCTTTCAGATAGCTTTCTTGCAGGTTCCAGCAAACCCAGGACATGTTAGGGATTTTTCAAGTAAGTATGGATAAGTTATGTACTGCAAATATCTAGAGTACTTATGTTTATATTGGTTTTAGTGTGCGTTCGTCGCATCTATATCTATCATTTTAACTAAGAAAAATAATATAAACAAAACAGTAAAATAATACTTATAACGATGATAAAACATTCTGATGATTTAGATTTAAAAGAAATGATTATAATAATTATAATCTAGAAAACTTGTTAAAAATTACCTTACGGATGTTCGCAATAATTTTACTTGCTTGTCAAACAATATGGCTAAGAACAGTTATTAAAAAATAAATTTAAGTGGAACAAAATTAAGAGAACTTGCATGAGTTGCATGTTCAAAAACCAAATACATAAACAGTTTTTTTTCACGCTACATACTTAATGTAGTAGTATGTAGCGTATAGTAGCGTGTAGTATTTAGACTATGTACATCTAACATAGCAAAACGTTTAAATAATATAAACAGGTGGGTTATTAATTAAGATAAAGATTGCTATCAGATTCAAGCCTCGTACGTACTAAAGTCAACCCTACTCTAGATGATTTTATTACTTAGGTATTTACTTCTTACAACAGACAATTATAATTGCATTCACTTGATAATGCTCTGATAAATTTTGAAAAATGAGATATTGAGAAGCAAGCTTCATGTCCAAGAAAAGTTATAGTCTACCTAAGACTTTCTTTATCTTCGAATTATTTATATTATTCTCTTTAAGCATTTGCGTAAATTATACACACTTTTTCTTTATTTAATAATCAATAAAACTAACTTAAATTAATGTTATCAACTCAATCTATTGCAATTCTTTTCAAATAAGTATATTCATCGATGAAGTCTGTCTTAAGCCTAAGTTATGACTCTTGATATCGTATAAACCAGCACGAATGCTTGCGACTGTAGCTGACTTTCAAGCGCCCGCTTCCTTACTCAAGATATTGCCGTCTGAATATTTTACTAGTTGTTACTACGGACGCCTTACGCTCTCACAGCTGCGTCTTAAATTGTACAATTTTGAACAAAGATTACACAGTATTACTTAATTTATCGATCGATATGATAACCAATAATAGACCTATAGTCTCGGAACATAATATAAAAAACGTAGCTAGCTTTCTAGTTATTCTTAATAACAGTTTTTTTTTTAATAAGAAATAGTTTATTTGTTATTAATTAAAAATGTGATAATGCCAATAATTTCGATAATTCTTACTATGAAAATTCCTTCTAGCGTTGTACGGCCTCTCAAGGATGATGCCTTACGTTCTCACAGCTGTATTTTAAAATATATAAACAGCTTATATACGACACACCGAGCGCTTGCGGCTTTGCCCGACTATGTCAGGCTCCCTTCCGCTCCCTCACTCGTGTCGCAAAATATTACGATTCGAAATTGCGTTTGACGCTTTACGCCCTCATAGCTGCGTCTTAATTATATAAACAGAGAAAGTAAATAAGACATACCGAGCGCTTGCGGCTTTGCCCGACTATGTCAGGCTCCCTTCCGCTCCCTCACTCGTATCACTATTACAATTTGAAATTTCGTGTAACCACGTAGTGGACGCTCAACAGCATCAGTTGGAGTCAAAATTGTTGCTATGAATCTTGCACTCAACTTCCAATTTGCGATATGCATTTTTCATTGCTGAAACTTGCACAAAATTTTATGTAATTAATCACTATTTGTCACCCAATAAATTTAGAATGGTCTTATCATATTTAATTAATTGGGCAACTGAATTGTTATATGATTGTAGGTACAGAATCCGTAATCTATGCTCAATATGTTACGTGACACGTGATCTTATTTGTATTCAATGTAAAAAGACAGCAGAGATGGGAAAATGCTAAATTGATCTTAAAAGAACAGTTATTTTCCAACTTTAACTGTAATATTGGTAATATTAGTATTATATCAGTATCAACAAAACGTTTCATGAAAACTAAACCTGTATTAGAGAAAACTATCTTAGAGAGAGAGAGTGAAAAAAAAATGCTACGTAATCCGCCTCTGAGCACTAGAGTGAATAGTTATAGATGATTAGCACAAAAACAAAAAAAACTTAAGGGTTTTAATGATTTCTATAAATAATTTCTCCCTCTAGTTATCATCATAGTATGCTTACGTGGAATTCTCCATTTTATTTATTTTGTGCGGGCAGGATAAGCGAGAATTCTAAAGAAATCTCGTTTATCTCACTTCTGAAGTTAAAAGGAATTAAAATAAAACGTCATGAGCAATTAAAAGTTCTAGTTTTAATTGTATCTCTGTATAATTATTTTTGGTATTTAACAAGAATTCCAAGCATACAATTACTCGATATCATGGGAAAGTACTAGTATTACCAGTTTAAACAGTATTCAATACAATAATACACTGATACCTGACCTTAAGCAGTGGTATCTCTCCAGCAGGAATAGCGTATCGCGACAAATTTATCAAAGTCATCTGGTATTATGACTTTATTTAACAACTTTATTGAAAACACTTATTTCACCGTTCAACCTTTCACTGTGACGACTGACGTGAGCACGACTGAGCGCGCCTCTACCCCGTCACCGCATATTTAAACGTTATGCGTGGCGTGGTAGGGGCGAGCGTGGCGTGACTGGCGTGGTAGGGGCGACTGCAGTCACCCGATTACTACAACTACCGTTTAAGTACTTTTAATGGAATAAACACACAAATTTAGTTGTACTACATGGTTCATCACGAATAATAATTAAAGTAATTTATACAGTAACCTTACACAATGAAATTATGAATATTGCTAGTAATCAAAAATACGTAGACATGATTTGATAGCCGTAATGATACAAACGGACATGTTGTTAGAACATAATTACACTGTACTTATAAAAGCATTTTGACAGACAACGTTATTTATTAATGTAATAGATGTTACCCCCCACGACCGATGGACATTAATAAGCCTGTTAATTAGAAAGAAAATAACGTAAGATTTTCCAGTTTTCCAGTAAAGTAAATGTCTACCTTATCTAATTATGTTAGTAATTTTTACTTTATAAATATACTTTCATTAAGTTTTGACATGTGGTGTTGTTTGTTTCATACCATACCTGCTTGAAACCATCATCACATTATTCATCACTCATGAAAGCATACATAATTGGGGTTAAAGTATGAAATTGCCAATTTTTTTCTCACACACAGAGGCTCTCATATCTTCTATGATGTTAAATATGCTTCGGTTATTTGTTATTATTTCGAATTATGATCATAACGGCCTACTATCAGCAATAAAAAGATTTCAGATTCTTTTTCCTGAACGTAAAAAAAGCCTCTTAAAAGTGATTCCTTTTTTCGTTAGCAGAAATGACCACTTATTCGTTGTAACTTAGCCGATACAGAAAATGTTAGGTAGGTATGGAAAATGCATTTTTTTATTAAATTTCCCATGAAAAACGGTAATTTTTATTCGTAAACCCCTAATAACTCTATAGGAGCTGCAGTTAGAAACCATATGGCATCCTCCGTATTTGCCAGACCTTGCTATAACGTATACAGTTTTAAACTTTCGCGTTGCATTGTACTTAATTAAAATTACAGGAATTAAACGCGTGCAAACTACGATAGGTATTTTCACACCTACCTATTTTCCCGACGTTTTGGCCCGTGACCACGGCCGATGCAACTCGGTCGAAACGTCGGGAAAATAGGTAGGTGTGAAAATACCTATCGTAGTTTGCACGCGTTTAATTCCTTGCTATAACGGACTACAATTTTTTTCGTGATTCAGATAATTTTCTACGTGGTAAAAAATTGTCTTCCCAAGAGCCGGCACAAAATGCTTTCACGCAGTTGGTCAAATCTAGATCCACATAGTTCTATCGCAAAGGCATAAATGAACTTCCGATTAGATATCAACAATGTATAAATGAGGGTAAATATTTTGATCAAATAAATATATGTTATACTTGTCAAAAAAACCAGTTTAATTTTTTTTAGGATCAAATCGGCAATTTCATACTTTAACCCCTATTTACATTCAAAGATTTACCTCTTATTATTACGTTTAGCAAATAAAAAGGACACCAATTATTTTTTTATCATATTACCACAAAATACAGTCTTCTAAGTTTTGGTTCAATTAGAACTGCGGCTTCGTTATGTTTTCCGAGAAACGTCGTCGTTAAATTAATTTCACGGAAAAAAGCAAAAGTACGGCCGACCGGTTAAATGAGTCCTCGCCTGTGGGGCACAGGGGCGCGAGGGGAGACGAGAACGGGGGCGATGCGGGCGACGGGTGACGAACGCCTGCCGCCCGCACCTCTCACGACCCCCGTTCTCGTCTCCCCTCGCGCCTCTGTGCCCCGCAGGCGAGGACTCATTTAACCGGTCGGCCCTGATTAAAGCCGGGATAGTCTTAAGTAGGACAAAATTTCAAAAACGTGATTAACGGGTCAGCCATAAAGATAATACTCCTATTGCTTCTGTTTTAAAGTCTCTATAGAAAACAATGATAATAAATTTGAAAATAAATTAATAAATTCTGCGTTGTTCACGATACATCGTTACGTGAGCTTTACATAATTCCTTGGATGGAAAATGTTCTCAGATGAAAATAATTATGTAAATACAGTAATTGCTTGGGCCATTACATTTCATTCTTCGTCCGTGAACCTCGCAGAACATTATTCACCTTGTCGTAACATTAGGCGCTTCGCTTCGTTTACATGAAGTTGCAAAATCAGGTAGGGTGAATATGCCTATTACCAGCCCCCCCAAGGATTTTTCAACTTTGAATCTCTGTTGTTGCCACAATTGCTATCTTAAAAATATTGTTGATACAGTTTTAGGTAGGTTGATTCATCTTTATTACGAAAATAGTACTTAGTTTTACGTAGTTTTGTGGGAAAAAAATAGAGAAGCGTTTAAATGTCCGAAGGGCGAAAAACCCTAACTCCAGCCGCCTTTGTCCTAATATCAGCCGCTTTGCTCCCTAATTCCAGCCGGGTACAGGGTGTTCTAAAATAATACAACCATGTAAGTATAAAATAAAAAAATATAATTTGGTAACTCTTAATAGTGATAATAAAACACTAAAGGCTATAAATTATGATTCCCATAGCAAGTCATTGAAACTTACACCTCTCCTGTAGATATTAATCAATTTAGAATATATGTTACCGTTAGAGTACGGAATCCGTTAATCTGCAGATTAACTAGTGAATCTGCAGATTAACTGGCCGAGCCAGTTAAAGTGCGGAATTTTTCTTAAAATAGACGATTTCCGCACTTTAACTAGTTAATCTGCAGATTAACGGATGCTACACCGTTAAAGTGCGGAATACAGTAAGTGAAATAGCCAAGGCTTTAGGAAATTGAAGTAAAAGACCTACATTGAAAGTTTATTTTACAAAAACTTCGTTTCTGACGCTTCGCCGGGCATATTCGTTCAAACGTACCGCGTCAGTTATTATAATAAAAGAAAATATTTCTGTTTGTTCTGTATTTAAATTTAAATTTTGAGTTTAAATTTCTAACCTAACCCGGGACCTACAGGAATAAAGCAGTTCGATACGATCGATCGTCGACACGTCAGGTCAAATACGATTATAAAGTTGCAGTTGCGCCCCCCCCCCCCCCCCCTCCCCCCGTCCCCCGCTTTTGTGTCTACCTTTTATGTTATTACTAATTTTCTTTAAATAACAAAACCTGTTTCCGTACTTTAACTGATCCTTGGTCGTTAATCTGCAGATTAACTAGTTAAAGTGCGGAAATCGTCAATTTTAAGAAAAAACCGCACTTTAACTGACTCGACCAGTTAATCTGCAGATTCACTAGTTGATCTGTAGATTAACGGATTTCCGCACATTAACGGTGACATATACATATATTAAAAATGGCGTAACAAAAAGTGAACTTTGGTTTAATAAACATAAAATCAAAGAGTATGAAATCGTTTTAATTATTTGAAACTTTTTTAAGCGTTTTCCAAGAAGTGGAATTCAATATACAGTTCTTTTTATATTGAATTTATTTTCTGTTTCTATGAGTGAAGAAAAGTATGATGTTAATTATTATTACTTTTTACATCTAATATAAAAAAAAACAAAATAATTAAAATCGTATTTGAGAACATCCTGTATATTGCCGTAAAGTTAGATGACCGGCTGGAGTTAGGTCCTCATACATATCCTAATATCAGCCCCTAATTTGCAGAACAAATAACTTAGGAAATGAACATTATTCACCCGGCTGTAATTAGGTCATTGGGTGCAGGGTTAGTAATTCTAGTGATTAGCACTACAAATTCCAACCTTGAGACGAGCAAATTAAGATGAATTAGATTTCTTAAACGAAAGTTAAAAACCCAATACCAGCCCCGGCTGATAATAGAAAGTTATTGAAAATCACCCAGTCAAACTCCAGCCCCCCTATTTTTTTCGAAATTAGTAAATTTAATTACAAACTAGTAATGTCAAAACGTTATATATCTAATCTATTACTAGTATCAAAGCTTAAAACCTAAAAAAAATGCATCTTGCCTTCGTAAACACACTTCCCAAAGTTCGCATCGATCGAGCTTTTATGCTGTTTTTCAAACATAGTCACCTCTACTAGGTCTCGGTGAACATTATTGCTCGTTGTGTGAGTTGTAGGTGACGTGACGGGGTAATAGTGATTTTCCAACTTAGAGGATTAACTAGCGGTGTGACTCCATTAAACAGTTTCCGATTTTCACTGTTTTTTATTGAAAGCAAAGCAAAAACTTTTGGGGGCTGGTATTAGGGGGGGGGCTGGAGTTAGGCATATCCACCCTACCTACCTTATACTGATTGAAATAATACCTATCCAAGATTCAAAAAAATTTATTTCAACAAGTTTGGGCACTTTCAGTATCATTTAATATCAAGTAATAGTTTGCATTGATAAAAATTACTTCAACCAATTATTGTTTTAGTTTAATATTTTTTTATAGATATATCACTTTATCTAACTCGATGGTGATTATGATAACGTCGGTAATTTTTGCCTATTTATATTTCCACTATAAAATTACAATCATACATAGCTGTAAGGTGTCCTATGATGTAAGGCAATTCTATTAAATTATGTAATTTATAACTTCGATAAAATCGTTTCAATGGACATTGACAATATTTGTAATGGTTCGAGACACGCACACTAACTAAAAATACATGTTGATTTTTGATTAAAATATGAACTATGCGATAGCATGAATTACTGAGATATAAAGTAACCAACAATGCTTTGTTAAAAAAAAAGTGAAAATACATTGTTTAAAGCACTGAACGAATTCAGTCGTTGTATGAAATAAACTAATAGTTGAAATAAAAAATAATGTTGTTTCTGAAACAAACATCAATAATGTAATCCCATTTTAATCACAGTTCTTTTGAAACTAATTAAAGACCTCTAAACCTATTTAAAGCTTAACCTTAAACTTAGCCAAGTAAAGTATTTACAGCAAAAAGGTAACAAAGTGACGCAACTTCTCATTTACCCCTGATGGGTCGTAAAATAATAAAATTGTATCAGAATTGCTACGTTTTAGTGCGAAGTAATTAAGTCTTGTAGGGTGGATATGCCTAACTCCAGCCCCCCCCCTAATACCAGCCCCCAAAAGTTTTTGCTTTGCTTTCATTAAAAAGCAGTGAAAATCGGAAACTGTTTGATGGAGCCACACCGCTAGTTAATCCTCTAAGTTGGAAAATCACTATTAGCCGGTCACGTCACCTACAACTCACACAACGAGCAATAATGTTTACCGAGACCGAGTAGAGGTGACTATGTTTGAAAAACAGCATAAAAGCTCGATCGATGCGAACTTTGGGAAGTGTGTTTACGAAGGCAAGATGCAATTTTTTTAGGTTTTAAGCTTTGATACTAGTAATAGATTAGATATATAACGTTTTGGCATTACTAGTTTGTAATTAAATTTACTAATTTCGAAAAAAATAGGGGGGCTGGAGTTTGACTAAATGATTTTCAATAACTTTCTATTACCAGCCGGGGCTGGTATTGGGTATTTAACTTTCGTTTAAGAAATCAAGTTCATCTTAATTTGCTCGTCTCAAGGTTGGAATTTGTAGTGCTATTCACTAGAATTACTAACCCTGCACCCTATGACCTAATTACAGCCGGGTGAAAAATGTTTAATTCCTAAGTTATTTATTCTGCAAATTAGGGGCTGGTATTAGGATATGTATGAGAACCTAACTCCAGCCGGTCATCTAACTTTACGGCAATAAACAGGGTGTTCTCAAATATGATTTTAATTATTTTGTTTTATTTTTTTATGTTAGATGTAAAAAGTAATAATAATTAAAATCATACTTTTCTTCACTCATAGAAACAGAAAATAAATTCAATATAAAAAAATGTATATTGAATTACACTTCTTGGAAAACGCTTAAAAAAGTTTCAAATAATTAAAACGATTTCATACTCGTTGATTGTATGTTTATTAAACCAAAGTTAATTTTTGATACGCCATTTTTAATATATGTGTATTCTTAATTGATTAATATCTACAGGAGAGGTGTAAGTTTCAATGACTTGCTATGGGAATCATAATTTATAGCCTTTAGTGTTTTATTATCACTATTGAGAGTTACCAAATTATTATTTTTTTATTTTATACTAACATGGTTGTATTATTTTAGAACACCCTGTACCCGGCTGGAATTAGGGAGCAAAGCGGCTGATATTAGGGCAAAGGCGGCTGGAGTTAGGGTTTTTCGCCCTTCGGACATTTAAACGCTTCTCTATTTTTTTCCCACATAACTACGTAAAACTAAGTTCTATTTTCGTAATAAAGATGAATCAACCTACCTAAAACTGTATCAACAATATTTTTAAGATAGCAATTGTGGCAACAACAGAGATTCAAAGTTGAAAAATCCTTGGGGGGGCTGGTAATTGGCATATTCACCCTACGTGCTTTCTAAGGCAGGCTGCTAGATGTCAGATTATGTTTATGAGAACATTTTTTATAAGTAGGTATAGCAGGAGAGGAGATAGTTCAATTAGCTTCTTTTATACTTTCGAGTGAAGCAGGATGGATTCAGTTTTATTTATAAGCTGCCTTTACGAGCCTGAGGAGCTCGGTGGTGCAGTGGTATAGCGCCTGGCCCAGCGATGGCGGAGGTCAAGCTACTTTCGCAATCAGTCATGGAATGCCCAAAAATTAACTATCTCGAGTTCCTCCGTGCTTCGGAGGGACGTTAAGCCGTTGGTCCCGGCTGCATTTGCAGTCGTTGATACCCACCAATCCGCATTGGGCCGCGTGGTAGGTTATAGCCCATCCTCATTATCCACCTATAAGTAAGGCCTGTGCCTCATTAAAAATGGCTGATGTCAATAAGCTACCTGCTGACTACGGCAACAAAGTCGTAGAATGCATTTGTCTACGTTTTTTATGGTACCATCCAGGTTTAAGCATTTCATAGTGTTAATGGCATAAAAAGTATAACTTTTAATTCATGTAATAGTTTGTGCAAATAAACTTCTAGACTCGATTTCACAGGTTTCTTATAAGTTCCAATTGTACTTAATAATTGACGAAATTAAATAATTTTACGGAGGTTCTGTTCCATTTTTTTTAACTAAACAACAAATGATATTCGGGTCCCGAGAAACTGATCCATCGTTCAATTATTGAATAAAAATGACTTACTAACACATGTTTATTTAGACTAACAGCAATTTTAAATAGCATGAGAGTAGATTGCTATCTTAAGTGTCAGTAAATAAGTCATACCCATTACTAGGTATTCTTTAAAAGATAATTTGACTTTTACACTTTTTACCCAAAGCACACAAATGCACACGAAATCCCTAATCATTGTAAGTTATTTTGTTTACGACAATCCACCTGAATAAGATGGAGGTAACAATACCTATTAAAGATAATGTCACGCAACTTTTTCTCGTGGTTACCAACAAATAAGATGTGATACAGCTAAAGTTATTTGTTCCGGAGATGTTTGCCACGCGAAACAAAAATATTACACTTCGCCACCTTTTTGTGACAGCTTGACAAGACCGAAAAGTATAGTGCAGAGACGAAAACGAGGTAGGTACCTATTTATGTCACTGTTATGGCACTTCGAACTGAATAAACTTTATAATAAGATGTAACTATGAAAACGAACTTATAATTCGTAAAATAATATGTTCAGTTTCATAGTACAGTTGTAGCAATAAGTTTTTTATCGTGCGCCTCCTTAAATTTTCTAAGATTTCATTATTTATGTTACCTACTCTTACCAAATAGTATGCCGGCCGACTGAGGTTCAATTCTGGTAGTAGCAGTGTACATTTTTTTCCAAAACATAATTATCAGTCATTTTAAAATATAAAAAAAAATAAAGATTAAGGGGGGGCTCCCCATACATGGAAATGAAACTGAAAAAAAATTCAGCAAACCTATACGTGCGGGGTGTCTATAGATAGGTCTTTAAAAATGACATTGAAGTTTCTAGAACTAATTTTTCTCAAGGTCAACCGTTTGAAAGATAATTATACACTTCCAAAATAGTAAAATGTGTATCCCCACCCCTTTAAGTTTTAAAATAATAGAGTGAAAAATCTAATAAAAAAAATATGTTGTAGATCGTAATAAACACTTTAAAAAAATAATTTGAATGAAATACATTTAGTAGTTTTTCAGATATCGTCGTCATGCTGCCAAAACCGGTTAACTGCAATTTTGGTCAAATATGAGTTAACAATACCAATCGATTCAGTTTTTCAATTCCTACGTCTGCCAATATCGGTTAAACGCAGAAACCCAATAGTTGCAGAGATACTCTGTGGATAATACAGGATAATTGTCAAGTTCTGTAAAAAGTCGCCAGACAAAAGCGATTAAATTTGTTTAACGATAGTTTTTTCGATATTACGCTTGCTAAATAATATTAAACTCGTTTAATTGGTTTTCTCATTTACGCACTGGAGCAGGTTCGCAGATAATTCATTCTGCTATAGTATTTTAAATGCCGTTAGCTGGTTTTGGAAAAATATTAACTTATTGAAAACTTTAATAACATACGTCAGCAAAAATTAAATTATTAACTTTAACTCATTTTGTCCCGCGCCCTTAACATGCAAAATTAAATAATGTTTTTGTGAAAAAAATAATTATATGCATTTAATTAATTTCTGGTGAAGTTACTACGGGTTCTATTATATAAACATCTCTGCAGCCAAAAGCGATTAAATGATGATACCTGTAGTTGCCAGGGACTCGCGTTGGCGCGCGGCGCAGTTATTCATTTTTCATTACGATGTTCGGCTCAACGAAACACCTCTAAACAAAAAGTCCTAACAAAATTAGTACAGAGCAAGAAATACCATCAGTTTGTGGCTCAGTGTTCGAAACGTAGATCAAGTAAGTTTATTTATTCAACATAATAATATGTGTAGTTCCTGAAGAGGGACTTGTCACCCTTCATAAAGAACAAAATCATCTCACTTATGTTCCATGCCTTTGGTGTTCTGCCCTCGACGGTGACGGAGTTGAGAAGCTTTTGGAGGATTTTAAGTATCCGCTTGCCGCCCGCTCCCAGAAGTTCTGTGGTGATTCCGTCGTCATCATCGTCACCCGCCGCCTTGTTGTTTTTCAGCTGTTTGAGAGCCATACTAATCTCGGACAGGCTGACTTCTGGGATATCTTCGGTATAGTATCGGGTGAGCTTGGCTCTGGGGTTTTTAACCTTGCTTTCAACGCTCGCGAACACTTTGTAGCCTTAATTTCGCTCAATAGCCTCTTTGATACGATTCGTATTAAATTGGCGAAGGTCGCTCGCTCGTCAAAGACTTAGATATCTGTCAATTGAGCTGCCGATCCGCTGAGCTCTCGAGCCTCATTTCGTTAGGAGTGTGTGGTCGGAGAGTTTTTTTTTAACTTGGAACGGCGGGTCTTAAACAACTTGGACCCTACCTACCGTAAGGACAGTATCCACCACCGTGTTGTTTAGATCGTCCGACATATTTGCTGTTAAGATTATTAATCCCGTCGGAGCCTGCTACTGACTGACTGGGTGAGTCGATTTTTTCCAGTATTTTTTAAATTATATTAATAATCTTTATACATATAAAAAAAGCATTGTGAATGCCTAAAATCTAAAAAGTTCAATAATTATAAAGCTTTCGGGGTTTTGAATATGGGCCAGTAATGGTCCAAGAGTGGATTTTATCAGTTCAGATCTTTCCAGCTTTAGGTTGATATTCAATATGCCAAGTACCAATCGGTGATCGCTTTCCGTCTTGACGGCGTTGATCACATCACAGTGACATCATTGAATATTTGCTTTTTCGTCGACATGATAAAATCTACCTATCTCATTTCTGACTGTACCGTCTGGTCTGTTCCAGGTCCACTTCCGGCTTTCAAGCTTCCCGAAGAAGGAACTCCTTCTTCATTAAGAGGTTCTCCTTCTCCATAATGTCGGCCAGCATCTGGCCTCTGGCATTCCGTTGCCCAACTCCAAATTTCCCCACTCTCAGCTCATCACAGCATTGTTTCCCCAACTTTGCATTTAAGTCCCCCATTCCAACGGTGTAGGTAGTGGGTTGTGTAGCTTTGTATGGCCTTGGAGATCTTCTCATGCATAGCCTCCACTTCGTCGTCAAGTCGAAGCTTAAGCCTGTATCACATTCAACTAATACCGTTTGGATATTCTGAGTATCAGGTAAGCTACCCCACTTCCGATGGCAATCACGTTGTTGACAAGGGACTTGTAGACGACAAACCCGACACCACTGTTGACACTGACTGTTGGTTGGGTCGCTCTCCCGGTAGTATAGCAAATTACCGAAATTGAGGATTGTCGAGTGCTCTCCCTCTCTTCGAACTTTGGATTACCCAATGATGTTCCAGCCTAACTTGCTAATAACTTCTTCCAATTCAGTCTGCGCGTGTTATAGGTTGCCAGGTGCAGTTGTCGTGGTTGATGGTAGTCAACCCACACCCGAAGATTTTAGCACCCCATATCCCGCCGTTACCATAGCCGCTACCGTAGCTGGAGGCCGATTTTTTTGTGAATCTATCATACATGGGGGGTTTGCCATAATCGCCACGTTTGGCAGGTGGGTTGGCGATCACAGTAGGCCAAGGTTTTTGGAGACACTGCTGCCGCCGTCTCTTGATGGCTGTGCTTTTTTAGGCCGGCACAAACACGGCAATGAGGACTAAATTGTTTTTTTTTTAATTCCTTAACTTAATTTAGGTTAAGATGTCTTAATAAAAAGTATCTTTAGCTCATAGTTTTTATTTCTTCTTGATTACAAATCGATCTAGCCCATCAATTTTAATAGGAGTTTCAAAATAACTGTAGCACTATCATTCTACTGAGGCGGTTACGTTACGTTAAATTCGATCATTATGTAATGTACATTGATCTTTGAAAATCAATAGCAATGTCCAGCAGTAGGTTACAAACAAAGTAGCCTGTGTGTTAATTCTATGCATTATCTATCTATCTACCAACTTTCATCTAAATCCGTTCATTAGTTTCAGATATTAATTTTGTAAGAGACCTGTGCCCAGCAGTGGGATACAAAGTAGCCTTTGTGTTGATCCTTTGCCTTATCTATCTACTTACAGAATTTCATCTAAATCCGTTCGGTAGCTTCGGAGATAAACGTGTAAACATAAATGTATAGATGAGTAAAAAAAGAATAAATGAAAAGTCCTCAATTCTATCGTCAGTAAAAACTAGCTAAAATTATGTCTAACTCTTTTTTCTGTTCTTCTGATAACATTATATAGTTACTTTTTTTTCTACATTATGTATTATGGTAAAATGAATATCTGCTTATAAGCATTATTAAAATTGTTAGACTTGAAGGTTAAAATTTAACAAAAGACTATTTTTGATAATTGGCAGCCAAAAGTGATTAAAAGCACTCCTCTCGAAGATATTTTTTTATTTTTATCCGTTTCTTTAAGGATAATCGAATCAACTAGTCTTGCCTTCTACAGAAGGATAAATTATGCATCGGAAAAAAACTAAATATAATAATAAAAGCTAATATTTAACAAAACAATCTACAGTAAACTTTCAAATTGATTTATCTCAAAATGCATTAGTGTGCATTTAGCTAACTTTGGCAGCATGACGACGATATAATACATTTTCTAAATCCGCAAATATAACTTTGTCACATACAAACACTATGAAAAATAAAGTTATTTCTGCAGAGAAAAAACGGTAGTGGTATTAAGTATATAATTTAATATGGTAACTACGGGACCCTACGGCGCGAGGCCCGACATGCACTTGGCCGGTTTTTAGGGTTTCGTAGCCAAAATGGCAAAAAACGGAACCCTTATAGATTCGTCATGTCTGTCTGTCTGTCCGTCCGTATGTCACAGCCATTTTATTCCGAAAGTATTAGGATTACACAGTTGAAACTTGGTAAGTAGATGTATTCTGTTAACCGCTTAACGAATTTAACATAAAAATAAAAAAAATAAAAGATTAAGGGGGGGCTCCCCATACATGGAACTGAAACTGAAAAAAATTTTTTTCTTTAAACCAATACGTGTGGGGTGTCTATAGATAGGTCTTTTAAAATGGCATTGAGGTTTCCAAGACGAATTTTTTTCAAAGTCAACCGTTTGAAAGATAAACACTGCCAAAGTGGTAAAATGTGTGTCCCCCCCTCTAACTTTTGAAAAAAGAGACTGAAAAATCTAAAAAAAAAATATGATATAGATCTTAATAAAAACTTTCAACGAAAATTGGTTTGAACGAGATATAATAATTATTTTTCGAGATATACCATATTTTACAAAACCGAAAATATAACTTTGTCATTCATACCAACACTGTGAAAAACAAAGTTATTTTTACAGACGAAAAATGATAGTGGTATTAAATATAGTATGGTATAAGGTAACTACGGAACCCTACGGCGCGTGGCCCGACACTCACTTGGCCAGTTCGGGCTCACGGGCCTCATGGGGATTGGCAGGTCCTTGTCCTTTTTCTTGAGTAGGTAATGGAATATTGTAGTTAATATTATTAACTATTAGCGGCCGCCCGCGGTTTCACCTGCGCGGTTCCCGTTCCCGTAGGAATGTCGGGATAAAAAGTATCCTATGTTTTAATCTAGGCTATCTACTATCTGTGTGCCAAATTTCAACCAATTACGTTCAGTGGTTTTTGCATGATTGAGGAACAAACATCCAAACATCTAAACATCCAAACATCCAAACACCCAAACCCACAAACTTTCACATTTATGATATTAGTAGGAAGTAGGATTGATATTATTTTTATTACTCAGCAATAGAACAGTCGTCTTGTTCCGTTTTTAATTGGTAATCCACGTCAAGGTTTGAAAGGAATCAACAAACTGAACAACTTTTACTATGGGACAAACTGTGAAACCGCGAAAAAAAACAGCTGTTTCTGTAGATGTCTGGATTTATTATTTTATTACTATTTTATGTCAATAATTCTTATAAAACAGTCTATGAGAAGTGATAGGAATCTATGGAAATTATAAAAAAAAACTCTTGTTTTTATATGTAAATGCACTCTGCAAACCGCAGCACAGCATCACAACTGAACTGAGTGTTTTATTTTCGGAACCAGAATATAAATAAATAGTTGGAAAGTGGGCCTCGTTTTAATTGGTTACAAATGGCAACACGCATCTAGGATATTACAAAATTGGCTAATTTCCTAACTTGAGACAGTTTTAAGGGCTGGGTCAGTGTCAGCGTTAAAGGCAAGGGCTGGATTTCTGTGAGGAATTTTCAAGGCTGATTCTGATGTGTGATCCTAATTTCGTGTAACACAAGTGCGGTAACCTGCCCCCCTTCTCAAATGGCCAACATTATATTCGTTTGAGCGTTCTTTAAAATAAAATTTAACTTTAAAATAAGCAGTAAACTATAAAATTACTGCCGTAAGCTTGACAATTCTATTCAATACATCGAAGACTGTGATTTACATAAGTTTGCGATATGTGATTTAATCATCTGTACGAGACACCTAAAGATGCTGTGATAAATGACTAAAAGATGATATGGATTTAAACTAATTTATTCCACAAACTGATATATTTAAATTGATGCTACATGGATGCTACTATGCTAAGTGATTGATATATGATAAGAGCGCGCGTCCGCCGCGATGGGTGTGGTGACGTGAACTGTTGCAAAATTATAATTATTTACTACAATTAATAAAATGATGATTCTGCGAAATGCACGGTTGTGCCGTACATCATCTATTGCTCATATTTAAGCTTTAAATGTAAGCGTATCGTTCAAACGAATAGAAAGTGGCCATTTGAGTAGGGGAGCTGGTATCCTTTATTGACGAAACACAAGTAATATGAACTATCTCAGATATGACAGTTTCAACGTACCTATAGAGAGGGATTAACCTGCCCCCCCTACTCAAATGGCCAACATTCTATTCGTTTGAACGCTACGCTTACTTTTAAAACTTTAAAATAAGCAGTAAACTATAAAATTACTGCAGTAAGCTTGACAATTCCATGCAATACATCGAAGACTGTGATTTACATAAGTTTGCGACATGTGATTTAATCATCTATTGCTCATATTTAAGCTTTAAAGGTAAGCGTAGCGTTCAAACGAATAGAAAGTGGCCATTTGAGTAGGGGAGCTGGTATCCTTTATTGACGAAACACAAGTAATAATATGATATGAATATATCCCGTCTAAGTTGCTACGGGTGAGCCGATTTTTTCTAATATTTTTCATTATTTATTCATCTTAATATAAAAATAGCATTGTGAATGCAAAAATCTAAAAGTTAAAATAATAATATGAACTATCTCAGATATGACAGTTTCACCGTACTTATAGAGTGGGATTACACGACTATACAGACTGACACCAGACTGATACAGAGCTCCATTTGTACAATTTTTTCTTGGAATATTAAGAAAATCGTTCAAATTAATCAGTCTGATGTCAGTCTGCATAATCGTGTAATCCTCTCATATAAAATTCTCTGCATCAAGTATAGTGTAGGAAAGGATGGTAGTGGACCCCCACAGTAAATCCTCAGTAGACGAAACTTTACACTTACAGTATAATCATAAATGAAACATATTTTTTAAATAATATTTTTTTGTTTGTTTTTGTATAGGTATTTTTACAAAGGTTTTGGTTCATACTATATTACATCCTTGCAAAGTTTCATCGACTGAGGATTTAACGTTGGGGTCTCCATACAAAAGATCACTTCATTTCCTACACTAGTATTCGTTGTTGGGTGGCAGGAAGAGGATTGTGATGCCTAATTGAATGAGTGTTTCCAATACATATTATACCTACACTAGCTTCCGCCCGCGACTTGTTTGGCGTGGACATTCGAGAAAACACTTCTTATTCTGGTTAAAGGATCCCCCTTTTACGTCCTGCCTCGCTAGGCAGTTCGCTTGGTGTGGACGGGACGTACCTCGCTTGTAAGGCAGGGCGTTTGCCGCTTGCGTCAGGCCTCGCGCGGCCCTCACCCGATGTCTGCCACGGGCGAGGCACGTCCACATCCATCCACACCAAGCGCCCTGCCTAGCGAGGAGGACTAAAACATAGAATACTTTTATCCTGGTTAAAGGTTCCCTAAGGATTTTCTCGAATGTCTACGCGAACGAAGTCGCGGGCGGAAGCTAGTAGAAAATAATATAATAGAAAGTGGGCTTTGATTTTATACTGAATGCACATGCATTTTGTTTCTGAGAAATTACAATAGACCCAAAACTCGCCATTGACATTGTCATTATAGGTATACTGTGCCAGATGTGGATACACCAGCTGGTCGGACGTAAACTTAAAATTCGTATTAGTATCTTTTAATTCAGTGAACCGATTGCAATGAAATAAAGATTTAATTATTTTGCTAGATACACAGTATATATGTATGTAAACATCATCACTATTGGGTTCAAAAACGAGAGAATGTTGGTCCTCCCATACTAACTAGAGTTAGTATGGGATTAGTTAGTATAGGAGTATATACTACTAGCTAAGACACATTTTGTTGGTAAAAATGTTTCGTTTCATTTGTAGAGCACTCCCTTAAGTTAATTAAAACCACTACAAAATATGACGGTGTGTAAAATTATGGTTTGTATTTGACAATAAATTAGATGAAGGAGATGTGTCAAGATTAATAACATTCATCTTCTGTTTGTAGCCGTGACAGTATCAAGATCACGTTGAATACCACGTCGTCAAATCAAACATGTCCTGAGATATAGTCTAATTTAATACATGCATATTCGTTTGATTAAGATATTACAAATAATATAATGGCGATATTTATTAAGTATGTAATGATTATTTTACATGTACCTTGACTACATAGTTTACTAAGGTGAACATTGTTTGTTTGTACCTACAGTCAAGTTACAAAAGTTCAAGCTCAGGAAACTTCAACCATTAATCTTTCACAGGTTGCTGGCACCGATACAAAATGAAAACATTTTGGTTCCAAAACAAAATAATGTATTAAATACTGCTACCTTCAATTGTTTTTCAGACAGCGGATTAAAATATGGGATTGTCAGTTTTTCTCACGCACAAAGATCCTCATAATTTATAATGATCGTTGCTTCCATGCTATACAATAATATGTTGGGCTAGTGATGTCGGAGCTTTTAAAGGCAGATAATATGATCAATTTTATCGACAAAACCCCCCCACATGTTGGGGTCTATCCCCTCTCCTGTTGGAAAGACCGGCATTTTAAATTTGACTTTTTATTTCAGATGGCCCTGCCGAAAAATATTAATTTCTTCGAATTTAAAAGTCCTACAGTTACAAAAAAAATATTTTTCGAAAGCTATAATTATCACCTATCAAGTAAAAAAAGTAATTATGTAAATTTTTTACTTGAATATGTCATAGAAAATTACTAAAATAAATTTTAATCCGAAATTAGTGTGCTATTTTTCAGTTTTTCTCACATATCTCAAAAACTAGCACATAAATATGCAGTTTCTACAATACACAGGAATATCATGTACAAAACGACATAAAAATCATTGCTCTGAGTTACATATTTCGAGAATTATTGTTGTTTGAATATGAGGCCCTGTCCTAATTGGCCATCGGTCGTGCGATGGATTCCTGTGTACTTAGAATAATTACACCTAGAACGATAATTCCCTACAAAGCGCGCTGTCAAAAGTGAGGCAACTATAATAGCCAAAATGGCGCCGTTTTCAGATTTTTATTGTCGATTATTATAATCATACCTAATAAGTACAAAACAGTTTCAATTTCCCTACCTTAAAGACATTAATTATTATATTATTGGATTTTAGTTACGATTAGATAACGTATGACGGATATAAATCTGAGAACTGAGCCATTTTGGCTCAATATAAGTTGCCTCACTTTGCATACGCGGACACGGCTTCTAGGTGTAATTATTCTAAGCCTGTGTATTAAAAAAATGCAGAAAAATAACATAAAATCACATTAATGTGCTAGTTTTTGAGACATGTGAGAAAAACTGAAACATAGCACACTAATTTCAGATTAAATTTTACTTTAGTAATTTTTATGACGTATTAAAGTTACAATTTTACTTAAATAAGTTTTTTACTTGATAGATGATATTATTAGCTTTCTAAAAATATTTTTAAATACCAAAGAAATTAATATTTTCGGCAGGGCCATCTAAAATAAAAAGTCAAATTTAAAATGCCGGTCATTCCAACAGGAGAAGGGATAAACCCCAACATGTGGGGGGTTTTGTCGATAAAATTGATCATATATCTGTCTTTAAAAGCTCCGACATCGCTAACTAAACATATTTTATAATAATATCGAATTATGATCATCATAATTGGCCAACTATCAATAATATAAAGAACCTTAGTTTTGTTTTCTTGATGTACATAAAATTTTTGGACAGGAGCGTTCGATAAATTTATAAAATGCAACTTCTTTCAAAATTTCATAATTATTAGTACTGGCAATTTCATAATTTAAACTTACTTTCCTAATTATACAGGCTGTATTTTTATTCACTCTCCAAATTTTAATGATGTGTTCATTCCAAAGATTTCTTTGGTTCATTCCATAAAATTGGACGTTGAACCAACAGTGACAATAGTAGATTATTGCATCGAGCACAAAGTAATTTATTATTGCACCAAATGCCTGATTTAGATCCTAATCTAACAGGCACGAGGGCAATATAAATTACTTAAGGCGAGGTGCATAATCTGCTTTTCTTTCAACTATTACCTATAGGAATAGTAGATAAAAGAAATTCATATCAAAGAGTTTCATTTTCTATAACATTTTGGCTTCATTTAGAATGTTTTCCGGAGTTAATGAAGCCGAAGCACTCAAAATCAGATAGTATGACACTTTATCGTTTCCAAAAATATTGTCAAGCAAAATTATCAAAGTTCCCGTCAAATCACTTTTTTTAATTTCTTTCATTTTTAAATCAGAGTTAGCAGCAATCATTTTTTAAATTTGGAACAAGTAGGGTAGAAACGAATAATACACGTACGTAAAAAAAAGTATTGATATCGGTTGGCTGAATAGAGTCCATTGAGATTGGCACCTTTTGGTGCGATAAAAAAAACTGTGCAACAATGAAATTTCATACATTTTTATTGCTCTAGAGAAATAAAGTCTCGCTTTGTACTGAGTTTTTAGTGTGATTGTGATTAAATTAAAGCATAGTTGGAAGAAAAATATATATCATTTGAAAGATAATAAATCTATACTCTATTTCTTTGTATGGCAACAAGTAACTAGGACGCCGGAGAAAAAATATAGGAGCGTACAAACATGTAAAAAGCAAGTAAGATAAATCAATATATGTATAGGTATATAAAAATATGTGAATAGTAACAGCGAGCTGGTAGGAGTTACCAGAGAAACTCAATGGCGCAGTAGTTTAGCGCCTGATCCGCCGATTGTGGAGGTTAGGCAACTTTAGCAAGGGTTGGTCATGGGATGGGTGACCAAAAATCTATTATCTCGAGCTTTGTACTTCGTAGAAGGTACGTTAAACCATTGTTCCCGGCTGAATTTGCAGTCTGAATGTGAAATGTTTTATTATGTGCTTAAAAGGTATAGGTACCTTATTATTTAAATAAAAACGTTAAAAAATCGGTTAAAAATGTAGGTAATTTTTAAAAAATTGTATGCACTAGTTTTTGAAGCCAAAAGTAAACTGAATTAATAAAAATAAATGTTTTATTTTATCTACATTTAGCGCGCAGTAGTATCTCCATAACCCAATGGTAAATCAAAATAAAATTTATATCCACATGATCTAGGCATATGGTATCTTAAACATAAAATATATTTTCATTTCTGTTGGATTTACGTCAATTTTCCTTAGTAGAGTGCCCATGATTCTTTCTCTAATTATTTCGACAAGCGTATTTCGACACGTGTTTCTTAGAGAAATTTGTACAGTTTCATGGACTGAATAGATCCTTAAAATTTGGAGAGTGAATAAAGACCCTGTAAAACACCCTGTGTAACTTAGGATCTTGCTTGTATGCTGGTATTATTTGCTCGCACTAAATTGGCAGTAATCCTTGTGGCCACTACAGTCAAGTCACGTCTGCCACATGC
This sequence comes from Agriphila tristella, assembly GCA_928269145.1. Classification (NCBI taxonomy): domain Eukaryota; kingdom Metazoa; phylum Arthropoda; class Insecta; order Lepidoptera; family Crambidae; genus Agriphila; species Agriphila tristella. The sequence goes on along the minus strand of OV743436.1, from coordinate 17,156,983 downwards.
CTGAGCTTCGTATGGCTCAATATAGCTTGGCCCTTATTAGATCGTTTATATAATCGGTGATCCGTGAGCTTACTTTATTGTAGTTAACTGTACCAAAAACATATAGAAATAGAATCAAACTTACAGGACAACTTAATTTTATTCCAGTAGTACTAAAGTCTCAAATATAATATATATTTCTTTTCTTTATGGAAAATAAATCTGTGTTAATAATTAAAAAAAAAAGCACAATAAGCAATATTGGCTATTATTAAATGCATTTTTAATTTTTTTGGTAAATCATAACAAGAGTCCGTTTTTTTATAAAAGCTAGAGAAATTATTTCTCAATCAAGGATAATAATGTTGTGTCACAAATGACGCGCTGTTTTTTTTATTAAAATAAAAAAAGTTTCAAATTTTTTACAATATGTCGCAAATGACGCTTAGTTTTCCCTGAGCAAACGTAGTGAATTTCACATCACTGATAAAGCCCCATCTCTGAAAGATCATTTCCACCAACGAGGTTCAGAGAAATCGTTCTTCGATATTGGAAAAAGGTTATAGATCGTAACGACATTAATTTTAAAGATGTTATCAGAAGTTACGGGCCTTCAATTTTAAATCTTTTGTTATACAAAAACATTTCCAGAAAGGCAAATTAAGTATAATTCGCAAACCGTATACCTTGGTAATGAACTTCACAATTATTATTTACACACATTTTTTTTGTCATTAACATACTTTTAAAAATTAATAATAATAATGACATCTTAAATATTATAACTAGTGGCTCAGCGAGTTGTAGACCTCGCGATAAAATAAAATAAAATGTCGCCATGAAGTTTTCAAAGGACACAGTAGGTACGTGAGTATTCGCAGCTAGATGGTTCTAATTTTGATCATTTTTCCAAATTCCCAAAAAAAAAAATTTTTTTTGACTAAACAGTTAAATATGATTATCGAACCTACACAAAAATGTTTAAAATAAAAAGCTTTTTAAAAAAAAGAAAAACCTCCTTCAAAAACCCAAAAATAAAAACTGATTCAAAATCAAATAGCTCTAAAAGGCAAGAAATAGTATTAAAATCATCAATACGCATTTCAATTTTAATAAAAAACGTCAAATGGAGTCAGATGGAGATTTTAGAATTAAAAAAAGGTTGTTCTCCATCCCACCCGACTTCAATAGACGTTTTTTTATCAAAAATGAAAGAGCTATTGGATTTTGAAGCAGTTTTTATTTTTGGGTATTTGAAGGAGGTTTTTCTTTTTTTTTAAGTTTCTTTTACCTAACTAATAAACTACCCTCTTTTACTAAAACTTCTGACGTTGAGCTTCTTTCGCACTCTAAAGTTTGCCGCCATCGATATTTTTTTCCGTTATTTTCATTTCCACCTTATTTCCAGCTGTTTGCGCTCCTCAGATTACTCGTCTGCTACTAAGGATTTATTTAGGTTGGAATTCAATTCAGATCCATTTTGTGTTACCGTTGGATTTGTGGGAAAGTTTGTTAAAGTGGATAACTTGGTCCGAAATTGTTTATCCCATTTTCCAATTTCGTCATTTGGAACGAAATATGACTGGTTGTAGTGATGGTTTCTGTTTACGTAATTTGTTTGTACAGGGTTAATTGTAAAACACCGTAACTTCGCATGAGTAGATTACTAACATTATAAATAATAACATTTTGTTCTACGACTTTTCCGAAAACAGACAAAAAATCGAGATTCCAAACAAATGTCCGAACAGCTGATTGAGTTTTATACGAATAGTGGATTTTTAGGGTTCCGTAGCCTAAATGGCAAAAAACGGAACCCTTATAGATTCGTCATGTCTGTCTGTCTGTCTGTCTGTCCGTCCGTATGTCACAGCCACTTTATTCCGAAAGTATTAGGATTACACAGTTGAAACTTGGTAGGTAGATGTATTCTGTTAACCGCTTAACGAATTTAACACAAAAATAAAAAAAATAAAAGATTAAGGGGGCTCCCCATACATGGAACCGAAACTGAAAAAAAATTTTTTGTCCCAACCAATACGTGTGGGGTATCTTTAGATAGGTCTTTAAAAATGACATTGAGGTTCCTAAGACGATTTTTTTTCAAAGTCAACCGTTTGAAAGATAAACACCGCCAAAGTCGTAAAATGTGTGTCCCCCCCCCTCTAACTTTTGAAATAAGAAAGTGAAAAATCTAAAAAAAATATATGCTGTAGATCTTAATAAACACTTTCAACGAAAATTGGTTTGAACGAGATATAATAATTAGTTATTGAGATATAGCACATTTTGCAAAACCGCAAATATAACTTTGTCATTCATACCAACACTGTGAAAAACAAAGTTATTTTTGCAGACAAAAAATAATAGTGGTATTAAATATCGTATTGTATAAGGTAACTACGGAAACCTACTGCGCGTGGCCCGACACGCACTTGTTTTTTCTTGTCTGTTTTCGGAAAAGTCGTAGAAAACAAGTAGTTGTTTATGATGCAAACTACTCCTGCAAGGTTGTTGGTGTTTTACAAATAACCCTGTTTTTCTAATAGAATAGGTTTGATTAAACTTTTTAATTAAAATCTTAGTAATCTCTCATCAGTTTACAGAGCTTTAAGGATTTAACTGTTTGGTTTCATCTGATATTTAATACGGTTTATGTTGGACTAGCGGCAGCCCGCGACTTTGTCTGCGTGATAAAATTTTCTATCCCTCGGGAACAGTACTTTTTTCCTGTATGAAAGGTAGTGTGGTGCCTACGTGTTTAGTCAAGTAGCTACGTCTCCCATGCGTTATAGTATATATATGTCCTTTTTTGTATGTCCTTTTCCCTTTTCCCTATATCCTTTTCTGTACCCTTGCAAACTACGTGTATGCAAATTTTCATGATGAAAACAAACAAACAAATTTATACTTTCACATTATAATATTAGTTAGGAGAAAGCGAAATTGTTACAGCAATTTTAACATCATCACAACTATAAATAACGTTATAAAGAGCTTGACATTACTTCGTGCAAGCAAAACTGGCCATAAATTATTATTTTACAGTTAAGATGTGACGTCATAAGAGCTTACGGAAGGGTGATTACGCATTCAGCCGTGCACAAGCTACTCCTTCCATAGACAAAGCGTCACAAACACCGAAATACAGTACTTAACTTAAACTCATTTGTATGTAGGTACCTTAATCCGCTTGAAATTATGTATGATCGCACGTGAAAGTTTGCTTATTTATGTTTTAATGTCTGGAATAGGTACATTTTTTAACGTTTTTAGTAAAAACAAAATCTTTACTTAATATTTTTTCTTATTACACGACTGCCCAAAAATAAGAGTATATTGTGTTCAGGGTTCATGTATGTGTGTATGGATGGAAATGGATAGAATAAAACTCACTTCCATCCAGTTGTCCGTAAGTAATTGCTAAAAGTGACCACTTTTAGCAATAAAACTCTATTAAACTAAACGACAGACTAGAAAATATTGTTATTTTAAGCACTACGCTTTTTTTTGGCGGCGCTAGTGTAGCGCATAAACCTTCTTAAATATGAAGTGGTTATTAATAAGACTTTTCTCTATAAAGAATAACATTATTAATACTTACATAAACGATAAAAGCTTATCCGTTGTTAACATAAACGCGCAATCAATATCTCAACTCAAAATGTCTGTACTTGGATCGAAGCCAAAAAAACATAACAAGTAAGTACTGATTCTTTAAGGTTTGTGGTAAACATATATTTTATCAATACTGCATTAATATTTTAATTAATTGAAAAGTAATTTGTAAATGGACAATAAAGAGCCCTATTACTTAGATCGTTTGTCAATTTAGCAAAGCACAGTAAACATCGATATCGCTTTTTAGCTTAACTATAATAAATAGACCGCCGGCCCAGAGATTCATTTTCAATGTATCGCATATTGGGATGAGACCACAAGTGTAAAGATAGCTATTGGCTTGGTGTTATCAAATATTGTCGGGGTTGGGTTGCGAAGTAGGAAGCTTCTGGGAGATATATACCTAAGACAAGATACATTTCGGATTAAATGTGTCATTTTACAGATTAAAATACGATACAAGTGAAGTTGCCGAGGGTCACTGTATTGTCATTGTCAATGTATAGGTAATCGCATTGTACCACTGACGTCCACTATACAGCGTTCTTGTACAGGGTCATTTTTGGACCCCTTTTCAAACTTTGTCAGGTCATTCTATAACAGCAGTACAATCAATTTATGAAGTAAAACAAAAATATTTTTTTTACATTTTTACCCCAAACTTTTCCCTACACAAATTGAAATTGTTGTCACCGTTTGCGCGTCGCACGGTCGACCCGCGCGATCCCCCCTCCCGCCACTCGCCTTCCCCCGCTCGCGACTCGCGTCCCGTTCGTGACGGTGAGCGTGCGCGCCTAGATTTTTAGGATATAAAAAGTGGTTGAAAACTGTGAATTTAAAAAGAAATAATTTATAATAATCCCACCAACTTTTTTTTTATTACTTCCTTGAACTATTATTTGATTTTGTAAAGGGGTCGCAAAATTACCCTGTATAATGGACGTCAGTGCATTGTACAAAGTGATAATGTTAAATTTAAAATAATAAAGCATACGTGTCTGAACCTCTATTCAGCTGATCAGGGTAAAAGGGTACCGAAGCAAGTAAAATGGGGTCCCGTGTGAAAACTTTGATGGAAAGCGATTGTCGAACTTCGATTCAGGCTCAAACCAATTTATTATGGAATCTGTCGAGGGCCATGAGTTATTCGTACTTTATGTTCTTTGAGAGTTCGCGGGAAGTTTATCTGAAATCTTGTGGAAAACTCGGTGAATTACGATAAGCGTACAAAATTGTTAATTGATTAAAGTTCGAATATAAAGTAAAAAAATACAAACACGCTATCGGTTTCGTGATTTTCGTGTGTGGGCTACACAGTTCTGTAAGTCTAAGGCCGCCTACGCACCGACATGTGCCTAGATTAGTGCCTAGAGCCTAGATGTAACCAAGTAAGACGAACGTTCACGAATGTTCGCAACCGGCCGCACTGCGCGCTAGGTGCCTCGATATATCCAAGCGCGAAACTTACATTACAACCAAAGACTATGAGACAAAGGCGACTATCCTAGCGACTCATCTACCAGTGGCGGTCATCAAGTAACCTGGATATATTTATAAAGGATCTAGGCAACTATCGGTGCGTTCGCAGCCTAATAGGTTCCTTGACGTGAAAACCTTTACTTGTAGCACGAACATCGAAAAAAATTGCGCGTGAATAAACTTTCGATAGTTGGGAAATTTGTACAGCGCCATCTACCACCGAAAAGAGAAATTACATTTTCTATAGAGAATTAATTTCGAGTAATTTTACGCTCTTTTTTTCTTGATAGCTGTTCGTGCTAAGGGAACTGAAGACTGAGAATGAATATAATATTGGCAACAACTCTGTGTATTAACCATACACAAGATTTAAGACTTTTCTTAAAAACAAAATTAAGCGACAACTTTTTAATCATGACACAGTACAGCTCGTATAGAACACGCACCATTTACAATAGCTTACTGTAAAACTCATAGACATAGAAAAATGTTCACTGCGCTTAGATTCTTAAAACGTGAATTTTCTCTTGGTGTAAAAGTATTTCCACTCATGAAGAATGAGTTGCCATTTAGAAAAATAATAAGAATAACGTGTTTACGAGATTGACGCACATCCAAAGACATTTTGCCTGCGTTATTCGAACGCACGCATAATCGTATATTTCGCAGCTAATATTAATACCCGCTGTCATAAAATACTGAAATAAAAATATTTGGCATAGAGCCGCCATTTATATTTTAATATTATTGAAATACGAAATATAGAAAATAACGAGACTATAAGTAGGTATTCATGCATTCTTCGGTGCTAAATAATAATGTAGAATGCTTATTATAAATCACAAGCTTAGCATTTTAAAATGAATTTAATACCTAATATCAAAGATTATGAAGTTTATTAAAGAATCTACTTTATTTTTCTTGCATTGTTTATTTTATGTAAACTATCTGTTCAAAACTGCAAACTGTAGTAGTTAACTTAATATTTTTGGGATGAGTAATCAGCGCCATCTATGCGTTACACACAAAAGTGTATTGCTACAACTTTCAAGGAAAACTTAACTACCAGTGCCGTAGAGAGCGGGATTTTCCTTCGTAGTCTCGTAGCAAGAACGCAGGCTACTATTTTGATCTCAGCGATTGCCACTAGATGCCGCTACGCCGAAAACAATGAAAATGGCTACACCATTGCTTTTTAAATTAATTATTTTCAAGCTTTATTATGAACATACTCAGTTACTAGTAGCTCCGTGATCTGTAGATATCGCGTTTAAAAATATCATAAATTATAAGTTGTTTAAAAAATTGATAGATGTGGCCCTCGCTACGAGGTTTTCAAAGCTCACAGTAGGGTACGTGCTGTTTGGTATATTAAGTATTTGGTTTATTCGCAGCTAGATGGCGCTTCTAATTTTGGATTTTTTTCGAAATGTGTGAATATTTTTGATAAATTTCGGAAAACTGGATCCGCCAAAAAAATATTATAATTATCGAACCTGCTCACAACATTTCAAAAAATCTGTTGAGAAATGCGACCTGTAGAGGAGAATAAACGGAAAGCCGGAAGGATAGCTGGAAGGATATTACGAAACATTTTTTACCCAAGCTGCTGAATCAGAGAGGCTTCGCTCGCGCTTAGCGCTCGCTAATATTAATACAATAATATTTTTTTCATTTAAGGTTTTTCTCTGCTATAGGTTAAAGTATTTAATGCTAGTTAAAAACTTGTTGAATTGAAGACAATCTGTTATATAATATTGTTATACAATATAAAAATTAAACTGTTCACATTTTTTAATATTCTTGAGTTATTCAGCTAAATTCAGATTTAGGTGGTAGAAAATCTCAAGATTCCATAAAAAAAATGGAAACGAGAAACCTCGTAGGTCAAATAAGTTTAGAATAGGAAGACTGAAATTTTTGAATTTGTTTGACTATTAAAATATGATTTCTTATGGAAATAAGTTACTTGTCATACTTTTTACATAACTCGTTAAAGAAAGACTGGTTTTCACATTTTGTTTATTTGAAATTTTAACCCATTTTCATATTCAATTTTTCTAATAGAATTAAAAAAGAAAATATAATTAGGTATAATTAATGAATATTTCAGTACTATCAATATCCTTCGCACAAATCAACTTGCTACATCTGCGGCCTGTAGAGTGGTTGAAAATAATTTGAATTAAACGAAACGAAACGAAAGGAAAAGTTTTCCGTGAAGAAACATCCACGAATTTTCATTTTGCATTTCTCATGGCGCACTCGAGAAAACTTGGCAAATTAACATGTCGGGTAACCGTCCTCATTCCGTTCGCCACCGAGCAAGAATGCTAAGGATTTGTCGGGATATTTGTTGCTTTGCGATGTTTTGTCTCGTGAGTTTGAAATGTAAGTAATGAACAAAAGTGCCGTGGTAGTAACCGTAGTGAGTTGAGAACTAAAATTTTAATAAAAGAAGTAGTGATGGATAAGTTAAATGTTAGCTTGTCTCTTGTAAGATACTAATTCTTAATTTTTCTGGCACTTAAATATGATAATAAAGTCAATAATTGACCGAGCGCGAGCGAAGCGTCTCTGCTTCAGCTTCAAACATTCTTTCGTATGTCCTTTCTTCCAGCTGTCCGTTTGTTCTACTCTACAGGTCGCATTTCTCAACCGATTCTACTGAAATTTTGTGAGCAGGTTTGATAATTAGGTAGATATATAGAATTTATCAGGCGTGGCAGTTTTTTGTTTTTTTTTGGAAATGGAGGAGATATAAAAAATCTTGTTTCAGCAGTTTAGAAAAATAATCAAAAATGTAACAAAACGTTAGCGGTATAAAGTAAATTTTGTTTTTTTTATTTTTATAAAACTCAAAAGTTCATAAATCAAAACATTTCTGGCCAATATTCGAAAATAAATAAGGTTGTGACTTTGTGACAGAACCTAGGACTACGTATATTATTTGCACAGTATAGATACATATTATTTGAAAAAACTAAAATCTATTCTGTGTTCTTTGTTTTAAAAAAAAACATACAATTTGAGCTACTTTTCAACGCGAGGACTACAGCTCACGGAGCCACTAGTAATAATACTAGTTAATTTGTAAATGCAAACCGATGAAGATTTGTCAATGAACTATTTTAATATTGAAAAACACCATTCTATCCAAATCCAAAAGGCTCAACAAAATGTCAGAAATAATGAGAAATGGCTCCTGCCGAATGGAACCGAATAATATGCAAATTACATCTCAGTTCATTATTTATACAACGGCAAAGCACAGCAATTTGTTGATCGTCAATATGGTAATTATTAAATTTGCATGCTTTTGAACTTTTTGTACACGAATGCGTTACACGTGGATGATTTTAAATGAAGTAAGATACCTACCCATAAATGGTGAAAACTAATCATTATTTGAGGTGTAAAGCTTTGGCCTTCATTTAACAACGGAAAATTTTGAAGGAAGGCTTAGCCTAAATGACTGGTCATTAAGCAAACGTTAGTAAACAGAGTCGTTAAAATCAATAAGTACGTTTCTAGATCATTCAAATATGGAAAGATCTTAACATAAAATATAATAACTAAAAAAATAGTTAGGAAATAGCTTGACAACCGAAACAAAATGTTTGGATTTTAAATTCTAAAATTACTGCATGAAATATAAATAAAACAGTTGAAGAGGATTTTAGTCCGTGAGCCCGCGACAGTATTGTCTACGTCATATGACATCACGATGAAATGCATGGCACACGGTCGGAAAAATTGTGCTGAGCGAGGATCAGAAGATTATCGCAGAAAAATTGGCCGAAAGCTTGAGAATTCCACTTCCGGTCAAATTGTTAAAATTGAAAAACAAAAACAAAAAAAATAGTTTAAGGTATTCCGGCCATTTCATAACTGACAGACTTATGTTTACTCTCTCTACGATGAAAACTAAATGATGACACGGGTCTCTTACTGATGTCACATGACGTAAATATAATCTTAAAATTTTGACCGGAAGTGGAAGATTTTCTTAAGCTTCCGGCCAATTTTTTATGCGATAATCCTCTGATCCTCGCTAAGCACAACTTTTCCGACCGTGTGCCATGCATTTCATCGTGATGTCATATGACGTAGGCAATACTGTCGTGGGCTCACGGTCTATTTCGTATGTTAGGAGAATACCAAAGGGATTAATAAATAACTAGGGTATCTTCTCATACTACTAATTTAGGATACGATCCATCAAAGCTACTGATAAAATTACATTATATTTGTGCTCTAGTTTGTACTACCTGTAACTCCTGGGAATGATTCTCGTTCGTATGAAGTTAAAGGGTCAAAAGGAATAAATAAATAATCAAAGTTGGCGAGTTATATTTTGCTAAAGGTCAAAGAGTAAAATTTAGAATAAAAAATTTTTGAATAAGCTTGAGGTGAGTTCAAGAAAAAACAGATGAAAAAAAAACTAGGTGGTTTTACTGTCACCTTTTGGGATGTTATTGTGGATAGACCACAATACTATGTACATTGATACAGTACAATGGAAATTATACTTTTACTTCTCTTGTTACTTTCTTTAAAACAGAACGTTGTGAAATGTTATTCTGACTGTTTTGATCAAAGGAAGACTTAGTAGTGCAAGCCGATTTACTCAGCGTGGTGACAATACCTATATACCTATTAGAATTATCCGCAAATCTATTTTATATACTTGTTCTCTGTCAAAAGACATAATGTAATTTAACTCATTGCATAAGTATGAAACACTGAAAAGTGTGCGCATAGATATATTTTAACTATCAGTATCAACCATGACAAAATGGCAATATTTGTCATACATAAGCATCTGGACTAACTTCGCAGAAATAATAAAAGAGAGTTGGCAGCGAAGAGCATTCAATAATTATGTTCAAAATAAAGTACAGAAAGATAAGTAAAATTACTTTCGGAAGTTCGTTTACACTGAAAAGTGTGCCGCATAGATATATTTTAACTATCAATATCAACCATGACAAAATGGCAATATTTGTCATACATAAGCATCTGGACTAACTTCGCAGAAATAATAAAAGAGAGTTGGCAGCGAAGAGCATTCAATAATTATGTTCAAAATAAAGTACAGAAAGATAAGTAAAATTACTTTCGGAAGTTCGTTTATTTAAAAAGTGATACATCATTAATGATCATTGGAGGTGCGGAATAGATACTTTCAGTCCATTTTTGGCAGTGAATGTCATTTAGGCACACATAATATACACACATAAACAGTCAAAGTCATTAAGGCATATTATATAGAAAAATATTACATTATAAACACAGGCATCCACTGAATATTGCGTTGTATATTAAAAACAGCTTCGTCAACTTATATCATAAACTCAGTTTACAACGCTTAGCAGGCTATCTCTACATTGATTTTGTGTTTATGTAGCGTTTCCCTTTGAACAAATTCTATCGTAAATATTTAAACGCCCTTGTGAATAGAGACTGAAATTCAAATGTAAAACGCATTAGTGTAAGTTCTTCGTTTTGTCTGTTAATATATTGCTCAATGAGGATCGGTAACAGGTTTGAATCCTATAGTTTTATTGATATAATATAAAATCATATTAATAGCTATGAAACTTAGTGAAAGATTTTTTGAAATCCATTTAGAAATGGTTGAGTTATTAAGGGTTTGAAGTAAATGTCAAACTCAATTCAATATGTGCTTTATCGCGTACGATTTAAGGTTCACGTACGTCGCAATGACGTCATAAGGACCCCCCAAAATAACAGTGTCTTAGCATGTTTTAGGTCGTACAACTTCTCAGGTTTAAGAGATATCGCAAAAATTTCTTCACAGTCAATCATGTGGTGGCATAAGCTTTCTGATAAGCCACTAAACAAAAATCGTTACTGATCCTCATTATTTCAGCAACCTGAACACGATGGTAGGCCGGAAAGATAAGTTTAAGTTCATTAAAAAACTTTCATTTTGTTTCATACTGGTCGGCAACGAACAGAGAAAAACAGCTAAAACTTTTCGTAACAGCAAAGAAGACTCCGTAGGAAGTTGTCTCGTCTAATGTCGTGGAAAACATTTATCAAAATATGTATATTACTTTTATCTAAAAACAAAAAGGTAAGATTGTAATTTCTTTGCGTCAAAATCTCGCTGAAAAAAATATGATTAACGAGTAGTTCAAGCTTCAGTTTCAAAATGCATTCACGCTAGACGAGAAGATTGTTTGATGTTTTGAAATAAAATAGAGTTTTAGGATCTGTACAGCTGAAGTGAATGAATATAAAAAAAGCACAAAAGAGAAGAAAAGAGCATTGTGAATAAGCAATTACCCAAATGGATGCGACGAACTTATTTCTGCACCGTAACCACAAACATCAAGTAGGGGGTTATGAGCTTCAAAAAGCTTTTTTGAAAGTTAGTCGTTTGTGAATTTTCGTTATTCTTCTTTCCCAATCTTTGTTAGCAATTTACTTGACTTTTAATGTATCTTGACCTTGATCTGCTTTTATTGAAAATATTATGTATCAAAGTGGTTGATTTTTTTAAAACTTTACCATTTCTACTTTAAATATGCATCACTTAAAAACTTGGTGTAAAGCTTGTATAATTACATTAGGTGATAGTGATAACCTGTGAGCCTGCTTAATTAAATTATATTTGATTTATCTTTATTAAAATGATTAAATTTGTTTATTTGTTTACACAACTACAACTTGTTTCAATGTTCTTCAAGGATTTTATCATCGTAATAGAATTCATACTCGTTACAGTAGAATGCGAAATGCAGATTGTGTAGCTCGTAGCGGGCTTTGGAAAAGCTCATCCACGATTGTGCAACCTTACGTAACGCCGGTCGATAGCTGCCCAATGTATATGGATACATAGGACATCCCGACACAAGGATGTAGTGTCAAGTAGAGCAGCTCTAATGGGTTGTAATTTGTAGGAGACACTGGTATTTGTTGTTCAGATGTTGGTGTTTATTTTTGCTTCTACGGAAAGCAATTTCCTATTGTGTTTTTCATTTGATCGCTTTAGGTGCACACCTTAGCTAATTGATGGAACTATGGTTGTTTACAAATAAAATTTTATTCAGCCAGAGAAGAGCATTTATCAAGATGTGTATCGATCTATCGATGTTTTCCATAATGTGAAACCTCCCTATATTTTCTTTCTTTGTCAAAACCGGTAATCTACTGTTGCAGAGTATTTTACAGTTTTTCGTTATAATCTCGGTTTTTAGAGTCTCACACCCTCCGGTTTTCCTCGAGGCGCACCCATTTATTTCACGATGCGCACCTACTAAATAGCTATCAAAACAAATTACCTATTTAAGTGCGCATCGAGGAATAGTTTAGGTGCGCTTGAAAATGGGTGCGCTTCGAGGAATACCTTAATATTTTCACATTTGTTATATTATGGGATAAACACATTGAATCGTATTTTAGACGGGTTTCCTTATATCAAATCTTCAAAAAAATATGATTCATATACCTAACAATAAAAAAGTAGGTAATGATGTACGATCTTAGCTAATAAAACAAAGCAAATAATACAGCTGTTACAAAGTTATTACCACGAATAAAACAAACGTGCACGAGGTCTGGAGATGGCAGTTGTTAACACCCACCAATCCGCGCAGGGGCTCTATTTTTGAATCGCTCGTATGACATAGTTTTGTCGCATGCGACTTAAGTCACATTCGTTTTCCAAGTCGCATGATGCCGATTTTCCGTATTTTTGAATCGTTCGTTTCCGGTGCTGCCAATATAAACGAAATGTTGGATTTTATCCGTTCCACGCAGAATCTAGAGAAAACTGGTAATTACCGCAACGAAAACGAAACGTTAATATTCATGTTTCTATTGGCTGTTAAAAAAATTCTTTGCTTTTTAATAAAAAATAATATCGCTCGCCGTGCCGTATCGCTCGACTGCAAACGAGTGCCCTCAACCACTCGTTGCGGTCGAGCGATTCAAAAATATGGAAAGTCAAATGTCGAACGAAAATCAGTAGAAACCAATCGCTCGACGCCAGTCGAACGATTCAAAAATAGGGCCCCAGGTCCCACGCGGTAACTACAGTTTCATCTTTAATGTATGTTCTTTAATGTAGCTAATTTGTAGAATATTGTTGTAACTCGATTATTGTTGTTTGGCAGAAAAGGAAAGGCGACCAATTACACAAAACTAGGGGCTGTGTGAGCTCTAGACTTTAAACATTTTTTAAAATGGCCAAAATATATGTGTTTTTTCAAAAAAATTCGAAAATTTGAATTGACAAATAATATTGTATAATTAACAAACCTGCTCACAAAGTTTCACGAGAATAGGTTGAGAAATTCGACCTGTAGAGGAGAACAGACGCTATCCGGCTGATAGCTGGACAGCGGGACAGCCGGACAGCAGGACAGACATACGAAAGCAGCATGTTCGCCCAAGCTGAAACGGACACGCTTCGCGCTCAATTGGTCAAATAGTACAGTACAGTTATAGTGTGGTTATAGTTAGTTTGAGCATTTGCTTTCCACGAACTTTCCACGGCACATGCCTCGCAAAAGTCTAGTTCTACGTTTACACCTTTTCCGAAAAAAGGGTAAACACATTTTTCGTTGAAAACGGTCCAACATTGCGATCTTCAGCGCACCTGCCAAACGTGGTGATTAAGGTTGCCTCTCACGGGAGTGGCCTACGCACTGAAATACCCTCAGGCTAAATGTTCAACTGTCATTATGTGAAAAAAGTCAAACGTTATGTTATAAAGATCAAGTGACAAAAGCTGATGTAGATCTGAAAAATATAATCTGCTTAGATATTTTTTGTGTTAATTATTAAACATCACATAAATTGAAATTGAACATACTTAGTGACTCGACAGCTTAGTGGTCAGAGCATTGGACCGGACTTCCAAAGGTCGCGGGTTCGATTCTCATCCGAGAATTGATCTGCTGCGAGTCGTATTTTTTCTAGTATATTGTTTAGTATTATACCTAGATTGCCTTAACCAAATATGAAATGTACAAAAAGACAGTACCTTCGAAAATAATTTGATTTCAGATTAGAGGCGACAAATATTTTTTTAAGGAGGTCTTTACACTAGGTGAGATGATACCTGTTTAAGATAAAAATAAAAGCTATATAGAACTATCGAAATCAATACTGGTTTATATTCGTCAGCCGTCGCCAAAATGATACGGTACACTATCAGAATACCAATTGGACACTTCAACAACTCAATAGTTGTATTGGCTCTTTTTCCATTTTCTGTCTAACATTTCAGACGTGTTTTTCCAAAGGACTATTCATAAAACATGTCATGGAAGCCTAGACGAAATGAAATTCACTAGCCTGACGAAATATATTGTCTTTCAGATAAAATTATTGAAAGTGTAATATTTTTTGTACCAAATTAGCTGGTAGGTATTTAAGTTACTTTTTAAATAAATTTTTGACACGTGAGTAGGTATTTAAATAGCAGATAAACAGCCAGCAATTAACAAACGTAATATAAGCATAATTATCTCCAATAAGTGGAACGACGAGTTTTCTACATATTTCAATAAAAAAACTTTTTTAAAAACACGTTTTTAAAACGGACTAAATTATTACAAAAAAAATCGGACTAAAACATTAAAACAGACTGGTAAAAACAGACCAAAAATTATCAAATAAAATTTTCTGTAAATATATATAACCCCATACCTACAGAAATTTTAAACCTAAAAACGTGGGGCGCATTTTGTAAATTTTATCATACATATTGTCTTTAGCATACGCCCCACGTTTTTAGGTTTATAATTTCTGTAATAATTTAGTCCATTTTAAAAAAAGTGTTTTTAAAAAAGTTTTTTTTCAGTAAATTTTTATTTTCTGCTTTTTAGTTAACGAGCTAAAACTAAAAATATACCATCTCCTATCTGAGCACTCGTCAAGACGATTCAAACGAGCCCAAACTCGATGGGGTTGCATGGTTTTATTACAGAGTTCCAGTGGCCTTCTTTCGGCTCCATCATCAGACCCTGGAAACTATTTCCCAACAAAGTATTCGTCAAGACGATTCAAACGAGCCCAAACTCGATGGGGTAGCATGGTTTTATTATAGAGTTTCTATGGCCTTCTTCCGGCTCCATCATCAGACCCTCGGACACTATTTCCCATTAAAGTACTCGTCAAGACGATTCAAACGAGCCCAATCTCGATGGGATTGTATGGTTTTATTACCGAGTTCCAGTGGCCTTCTTCCGGCTTCATCATCAGACCCTGAAAACAATTTCCCAGCAAAGAACTTGTCAAGACGATTCAAACGAGCCCAAATTTGATGGGGTTGCACGGTTTCAATATTGAGTTCCTATGGCATGGTCTTTTGGCTTCATCATCAGACCCTGGACTTCTTCTCCCGTTAGAGTACTCGTCTAGACGATGCTAACGAGATCAAACACGATGGGGTTGTATGGTTTCATCATAGAGTTCCTGTGGCCTTCTTCCGGCTTCATTATCAGATCAGCTCAATGACACCATAATATTGCATTGCCTTCCAGTTCTGACCTATGTTCAAAGTTTCAAGCTCATCGGGAAGCTAGGATAAAATCGTTCGCAAACTTTGTGGAGAAACACAAACAAACAAACAAACAAACGCGAAAGCAACCTAATAAAAACGTGTTAAAATAAGTGCTTGGACAATTTCACACAGCGCCATCTAGCCCCAGACTGAGCGAAGCTCGTAATATGGGTGCTAGAAAACTGATATACTACATTATACTTTTTTTAAATATACTTATTATACATAGTAACACACAGACCTGTCACAGAAATTAAAATTCATCATTTTATTTCTGCCCGGCCGGAAATCGAACCCGGGACCTCTTGCGTGGTAGACCGGCATGTTGACCACTGCACCACTCAGGTCGTCAAATGTTAAAAAAATAACGTTTTATTTTGAGATTTCATAGACATGTTTGTATTTTTTGTCATTTACGTTAACTTTTTATCATGGAAATTCAGATAAGGTTCACCAAATCAAATTATTCCTTTGACAAACTAATTCATTCTAAGTAGATTATGTACTAATTATAATGAATAGCTGTTCAGCAACACCCAGCAAAACTGGGGGATTCTAATGAGCTTGCAGATTATTTAATTAAAACGCTCTTAGCATCTATGATACATGCTTGGAGGGGAGGCTTGTAGTTTGCCTATCTAATGACACTGTTATATGATATGACAATTATACGTGTGAAACTGCGAAGCCCTAAGAGGTGCTTAAAATAGTAGATTCAAAATTGTGGGTATGAATATCGTTGTTTTACTAATATAATTAGATTTAATTATTTAAGTATTGTGTATGATATGAAATAACGGAATGAAAAAAAGTAAGTTGTTGTTTTCTAATTCTTTACAAACCTGTTTGACATGCAAAGTCGTGAAATAAGGTGTAAAAGTGAAAATTGACGTGAGTCACAACTTTCTATAAGTCTCATAAATGACTAAATATAGTGAGTGACGAATGATTACACATTTATAAATGATTCATTTTTATAATTAATTCTATAAATTGATGATTTCATTTTTGTAACTGGTGTCATAAGCGGTTCTATTAATAGAAAAGAAAAAAAAAACCCGATTGAAGCATTTGCGAATCAAACACACATTTTGATCGATTGACGTATGATCAACAAACCGATCGACCCGCACTTAAAGTGATTATATTGAAAATTGGAATAGCCTTGGCTCGATATAACATAAATACTTAGTGATTTTACGTTTTGAATAAGTAATATTTTTCTAAAATAAGTTACAAACTAGTGACGCAAGCAAAATTTTCGCAAGAATAAGTTTATAAAAATATTTTTATGATTAAACATCGTTTTAAACAATCGTCTAGTTTAAAAAACATCGTATCCCACACAACTAAAAACTATGAAATATGGTTCGAAAATTCTGAAAATATCTGTAAAAAAACTTAAGAACATTGCCGTAGAAAAAAGATATTCAGTATGTTATTAGAAAAAACTAAAATATTATTAGAGGAAAGTAATTCACTGTGGCTTTAATTATTTTATTATTACCTATTAAGTAACACTCTAATTGCAAAATAGTGAAAAGCTATCACTCTGAATCGTTTTAAACTCACCTCCTCAGAAACGGTTTCTCCTAGAAAAGTTTATAACCTCCCAAGACGTGGAAGAGGGCCAAACCAATTAAATCGCGAACCGTCTTCTAGGGTTGAAAATGACTTGTAAAATACACGTATTTCCAGTAAGTCTACGTTTTTTACGATTCCCATATTATCTGGTGGTAGGAATCTGGTATATTCGATCAAAAAAATACACAGGTACTTTTCATGAAATTGTAAATAATGAAAAATATATTGTTTAAAATACTACTTCTTATAAAATATTAGTCTATGTAACCAGATGGACCTTATGTTTTTAAGGTTCCGTAGCCTAATGGCAAAAACGGAACCCTTATAGATTCGTCATGACTGTATATCTGTCTGTCTGTCTGTCTGTCCGTCCGTATGACACAGCCACTTTATTTCAAAACTATTAGGATTACACAACAGTTGAAACTAGATAGGTAGATGTATGTTCCGGTATTAACGCATCTCATCAATCGGTGTATCGAAACATCTATCTACCCCGACCTGCTTAAAATTGGAGTAATAAGACCTTTATATAAAAGAGGCAAACACGACGAATATAATAATTATCGTCCAATTACAATCCTGTCATGCTTAGATAAAATAATAGAAAGATTTTTAGAAGACCAACTAAATAAATATTTACAGTCAAATAACATTATTAGTAGAAATCAGTATGGGTTCCAAAAACATAAAAGTACCACACAGCTTCTAGGCAAATTTTCTGACGAAGTAAATGAATACCTCGATAAAAAAAATGCATGTTTTGGCACTTTTTATTGATTTTAGTAAGGCGTTCGATATGCTTAATTTAAACAAGCTTTATGACAAATTATCTGAAAATGGAGTGCAGGGTCCTCTGTTGAAGCTACTTGTTGACTATCATAATAACAGGTACACGACCGTCAAAGTAAAAGATCAATTTAGTACTAAAACTTTGACCACCAAAGGCACGGCTCAAGGCTCAATTGTCGGTCCAACTGAGTACCTCCTCTACGTCAATGATATGAGCCACATTATAGAATCGGGGGCTGTGTATCAATTCGCAGATGATACGTGTCTTTTGGTGGCCTGTAAAGATGTCCTGGCAGCACAAAAAATGCTTCAACAAAATTTTACAAACATGTGCAAGTGGGCACATGATCACGGCCTAGTAATAAACGCTCAAAAAACTAAATTAGTACACATACACTCATCACATAATAAATCACCAATCACACCCACCGTGAAAGCTCATGAACATGCTTGCTTGCACTCAAACAATACAAACTATTTGTGTCCGTGTTCTGTCATAGAGGTAGTTAATAATCATAAATACATTGGTCTCACGATTGATAGTCGATTTTGCTGGGGACCCCACAAAGAACACGTATGTAATAAGTTAAGATCCATTATTAGTAAGCTTTATGTGCTAAGATATAAATTACCTTTTAAAATATTAAGATTATTATACCTGTCCCTAGCGGACTCGATTATTAGTTATGGTCTAGGTACATATGGCAGAACATACACAACATACATTGACTCCATCTATAGACTACAACTAAAAATGTTAAAAATAATAACTCCCAAATATATTTAAAAAAAACTTAATAATGATGAGAAAAAGCTATTTAATTATTGTAATGTAATGAGCATATATGAAAAAATTGAATACCTACCAAATCCTAATTGAATCTTACAATCCTGATTGTGTAATAGAAAAAAAAAGACCTAAGTATTTGAGAGCAGTGCCTTACCTAAATAAGTATCACCTACCTAAACACAACAACTTGTATGGGAAAAGAACTTCCAGATATTTATACCTTTTTATCTAAATAAGTTGCCCTGTGAACTACAGATTATGTACAAAGAAAATATCAAAGCATTTCGGTTTAAGCTTAAACAGTATTATTTACCTAACAAACAAAATATGTAAAATCAGCGACTCGCTGTCACCCATATAAACCCTATGAGGTTTTCGTGGTGCGGCAATGTGTTAAAATATGTATATTTAAAGTTTATTGAATAAATGAATAATAAAATAAATAAATTCTGTGAATCGCTTTACGATTTTTACACAATAATAAAAAAAATATAAAAAGATTAAGGGTGCTCCCCATACATGGAAGTGAAATGGAAAAAGATTTTTTTCATCAAACCTATACGTGTGGGGTGTCTATAGATAGATCTTTAAAAAATACATTGAGGTTCCTAAACTGTATTTTTCTCAAAGTCAACCGTTTGAAAGATATTCACTTCCAAAGTGGTAAATGTGTTCCCCCCCCTTTAACTTTTAAAATAAGAGAGTGAAAAATCTAAGAAAAATATATGTTGAATATTTTAATAAACACTTTCAACGAAAATTGGTTTGAACGAGATATAAGTAGGTATTTAGTAGTTTTAGAGATATAGCACATTTTCCAAAACCACAAATACCTATAACTTTGTCGTTTATACAAACACTATGAAAAATTAAGTTATTTTTGCAGATGAAAAATGATAGTGGTATTAAATAAGGTATGGTACCTACATGGTAACTACGGAACCCTACTGCGCGTGGCCCGACACACACTTGGCTGATTTTTTTTGGTACATAAATCAATAGTTGAAAATAAAATAAAAGTGTAGGTATACTAAATATAAGAGGCTCTAGAAACTATTAATTTGTGTGTGCAGCTGTACCATTTTCGGTTTTTTGAGTATCTGTTCTTTTGAGAATCTGTCTTTTTGAGAAACAGCTGTCCCTATGATAATCTGTCCTTATGAGAAAAAGGAAAATAAAGGAAAAAATCGACTCGTCACCAGATATTTTTTCCAGACTTGTCACCAGATAATTTCAACGATGCTACTAGTGACTCTGAGTGACTCAGTTGGAAGAGCACTGTGAATGCTAAAACCTCAAAATTAAAAATCTTTTGCCGTTTTCAACCCTAGTCTCCACCAAATTGCTCTCGTTACTTGCACTTTTTCGATGGAAACGGTATGGGAGAGTGGCAGCATTCTTGCGAAAATTCGTTCTTGTTAGTAGGTACCTATTTGTCACGAAAACTAAATTGTAAAATCTTCGGCTTAGGTTTCAATTATCTACTGATATTAAAATAAATCACTTTTGCGAATACGGTGGTAATTTCAGTAAAGATTTTTTATGTTACATTTTTTTTTATTTAATTGATTTGTGTAGCACTTTAGTAACCCATGACTATATAGGGCAGCTGCGAAGTGGTCAAAAAGTAAATATTTCAATTTATAGTTGGTGTTCATATGATGTTTTGTATATCTTAATCTACTGATAATTTTTATTTTAAAATGATAACATTTTGACACTTAAGTATAGGAATATTAATATTTTTTTTAGAATCAACACAAGATAAAATCCGAATGTATTATTCTGTAATACTTAGCTATGTTTATATAAGTTTGTCACTAACTAAAATAGATTACTTAGTTTTTCAGTTACCTTGGATGCCTAATGATTGTTTTCTACAAGATTGTAAGGTTAATTTATGTAAAGTGTATTTAGTTACTATTGTCAAAATGAATAAGAAAGCGACTGAACTATGAATATTTTAAATTTTAAATGTTTTGGAAACAGCTTTAGTCGGTAGAACAATGGAAATGGTAAACGACTGCTTGTTTGAGTGCTCAAGCTGAATACGATGAGAGCATTCCTGTTGATTCTTCATGTAGACATTTCGTGTAGGTAGGTAAGCTAGAAATCTAATAAAAATATGATAAGCATTAAGTAAGATTTTCATAGTGACTAATTTTGCGCAGCTTTAGTAACAATAATCAAGCTATCGTCTTTTTTTATTATAATAATAATAATAAATATTTGACAACATCACATACATTGCTCCGATTCCAAAGTCAGTAGCTGAAGCACTTGTGTTATGGAAATCAGAGACAACGGTGGTATCACAAACACCCAGACTTGAGACAATATAGAAAAGTTCATTTTCTACATTGACCCAGCCGGGGATCGAACCCGGGACCTCAAGAGATGGTGACGCCTTGAAACCGGCGTGCAACCCACTCGACCACGGAGGTCGTCAAAAGTTCAATGTGCCAAAAAGTAGTTGCCTGGTTTGTTGCTAGGCCTAATACTTTTATATATTAAGGGGATTACATAGGCCAGAATAAGCAGCTTTATATGCGTTTGAAGTTATATCGAACTAAAAGCTCTTAAGATAAAGTACTCGTACAAATCAACGCGTGCTTTAGCGTGATGGTGACACCGCGTCGCGTTCATCAATAAAGATTTGAGGTTTTTCCTGATTTTTATAACCTTACTTTCGACTTTATACCTATTATAAGAAACAATAATATAATAATTTGGTCAAATATCTTTCGAGATAATTGGTTTAGTTTAAAAAAAATCAAATATAAAGGTGCTTTGAAAAAAAAAACGAATTTCAATAATAATTTTATTTAAAATTTAAAACTACTAATCTTTCATCATAAACGGTATATTAATAACTTATATTTTTTGAGACTTAATCATTTATTCTTTTCGAGATTATTAGAACCTAATACAAAGAATTTTCCTTTTTTCGCTAAATGGCAGATACTGGAAACGGCAGATCTGCAAACGGCAGATTCTGTAAAATGGCAGATTCTTTAAACGACAGATATTGTACAGTTAGACAGCAAAAACAAAAGGTTTTTGACATGTTTTTTTTTAAACATTGGTTTTGTCCAGAATTTATTTCAATATTAATAACGTTTTGATGTTTCTATTGGTGGTGGTTAACCTTTCTCCATAATTATGAGATCCTGGTACTTTGGTGACGTATTGTTTTACCAAAAAAGTTTATAATTTTCTTTTTATTTTTTATATCAAGGGCATAATGAGTCGGTGTGACTATGGGTAAAATAACCCCGTAGTCACACTTGTGTGGTAAGTCGATATGACCACGGGTTGGTCGGGATTATCGTGTGTCATTATTTCCGTTGTCATTTTCCTTGATAGAGCCTAATAATAATAACAAATATCTTTAGAATTAGAATGCTGTTTGGGACTGTACTTCTGCCATTTACAGAATCTGCCGTTTGCAGAATCTGCCATTTTGCGAAAAAAGGCTAATTGTGTCAGTCTGGCTGCCCTATGTAATTCCCTAAAGCAGACTAATTACAATTTTTAGGAGCTGGTGATGTTACTAATCGAAGTCGATAATATCCTACTAATATTATATACTAGCAGCCGCCCGCGGTTTCACCCGCGTGGTTCCCGTTCCCGTGGGAATATAAGGATAAATATTCTATGTTTTAATCTAGGCTATCTACTATCTGTGTGCCAAATTTCAACCAAATCCGTTCAGTAGTTTTTGCATGATTGAGGAACAAACATCCAAACATCCAAACCCACAAACTTTCACATTTATAATATTAGTAGGATGTGAAAGTTTGTGGGTTTGGTTTGTTTGATCCTCAATCACGCAATAACTACAAAACGGATTTGGTTGAAATTTGGCATACAGATAAATTTATCCCGATATTTGGCTGCGTTCAGACGATAACGCACGACCCGACCTCAACCCGAACTCAACTCAAACTCAACTCGAACTCAACTCAACCGGAACCCTCTCCTTGAAATACAGCGCTTACAATTTTGAGTTTTATGACACATTAATAAGCTCCGTTATATTTTGTCGATGCAACTGCACACGCCCCGCGCTTAACCCAACCTCGACTCAAACTCAACCCAAACACATCCCGAACTCAACTTAAACTCAATTCGAGCTCAACCCGAACTCACTTCAAACTCACCTGAACATAACACAGGAGCTTATTAATGTGTTATAAGACTCAAAATTGTAAGCGATGTATTTCAAGGTGGGCTGCGGTTGAGGTGAGTTTGAGTTGAGTTCAGGTGAGGCCAGGTCGTGTGTTATCGTTTGAACGCAGCCTTAACCACGCGGGTGAAACCGCGGGCAACGGCTAGTTCTTTTATATAAAAATGAAAACCATTATTTTTATTAAATTCAAAGAGGTAAGGTCGACAATAAGTATTACATTAAGTATTTAGATATCATCAATAATCCTATCTAAGAATGTGGACAGGTCTCATTATTTTAATAGTTAAATGGTCAAACAAAGTCTGGTAAATGTACAAAGCATTAATCCCAAAGGCTATTTACTAGAACGATCAGATGGAAAAAAAACATTAAACCTCTCAACCTACGCTTTCTTGTTTTATACTCGTAAAAGAAATAATAAATGTTTTTTACTAATTAAATAACATTAATAGCGTGGGTATCAGTAGACATTTAGTATTTTTATTTTAGGTTCTTGTCCATGTCATTTTCGTATCAGTGAGTTGGTCTGGTTAAAGCAAAGCTGAATGTTATCAGTTAATACATTTTTATTACTTTTACTTATTACTTTTATTTATTATTTCAAAAATACCGATTATTCATCATAGTTATCCGAAAGAGACTTTCAAATACTTAAGCACCTATCTATATGTACTCTGGGTCTAGAAACTCACATCCTTACCACAAAAGATTTAGACCAGGTTTTAGACACTGTTTAACAAATGTCCAAGTCAATCTTTGTCCAATGTAAGAAAGTGCTATTATGTTAAAACTCATCATGATTATTTAATTTATCATACTCGTAATTCTTTCGAGAAACTAAAAAAAAACATACTTAGTATTTTCAGGATTTAAGTTAGCATATCGTTATTCGTTACAATGTATATAATACATTGTAGCATTTTATAATGTCGCCGTCCCCGGGGAATAAAATGATAATCGCAAAAAGTCAATTGTTCGGGAAAAATCAAAAACATATTTTTTACGATTATTCAGTAAATAATAGACTGAGAATCAAGTGTGATGTCTTGAATGAAAGCTAATTTTTGTACCTTTCATATTATGTTATAACTCTATGTTTCCTATTTAATAAAAGGAAGATATGTCATAAAGTAGAGAATAGTAAAAAAAGTTTGCCGAACTTGGCTACTAATGCACACTTATCATTTTGTTCGCGTTTCTTTTAAAAAAATATTTAATATTGCAATATGGTAGTACACTGTTTTTCAACAGTAAATTTGAACATATGTACCGAAAATAATAATGGGTTGCCATTTTGTTCTGATAAACTTTATAAGTTTTGCTGTATGGTATTAAAATATTAAACTTTAAGTTTTTATTCTGTTTATAAAATGAAACTTAAATGCCATCCTTCCGCCCCTCCGAAGTACTTGTCCGTCAGTCCTCAGCAATTTTTAATGTTCCCACTGCTGGTGCAAAGGCCTTCCTTATGGGTGGATAAGGAGGATGGGCCAAAACTCACCACGCGGGCCCATTGTGGATTGGTAGGCGTTAACGACTGCAAATTTAGCCAGGATCAATGGCATGACGTACTTTCCGAAGCACGGAGAACTTCGAAAATTTGGTCACCCATCCAGGAGATGGGTGATCGGTCAGGAGTCAGGATCGACCCTTGCGAAAGTTGCATAACCTCCGCAACCCTGCGGTTGCAGAGGCCCTTCGGCAATTGTGTTACCACTGTGCGATTGAGCTCCTTGGTCCTCCTCCTCGCTTCACTGGAGTAAGATTACCTCACTGAGACGACTTATTCATTTAGCGGTAGAGCTTGTTTTACTAGGGGACTTCAATTATAATTCTCACCATAAATAGTGGCTGAGAGTCGCGAAGGATATTAGCCCTAGCGCTAAATATCACTCAACTGGTGGAGAAAGCGACTCAGATTTCAGATGTCACTGACCATACACCCAATTGGGTTGATAAACTTTTTCAAAATTGTTGTGAATTATATATTTTCTGGTAGCTTTTGGCTTTGGAGTCAGGAATAACCAATTGCGGAATTTTTATAATACGTCATTTTAATTTAAATAATTATTTAAAATTTAAATTTACAGCATGGTACAATAAATCGCTATTACGGCTGTATGCGTAGGTAGTGCTTTTGCTCAAATAAAAAAATGAAAATTTTGGCATTGGCAATGTCAACTATTTGTCATTTTAGTCACAGTCAGCTAAAATAAATAAAATAACTCTTTTGTAAGTTTGTAGATATACATATATTTACGTGATCATCACAAACGTATAAAGCTTTCTGAAGGCAATTCCTGTTTAATCCTCAGCACCCCACGTCTCTTTCAAAGGTATGGGAATTGTACAAAATTTTTCTGCTGATGGTCACATCTATATTTCAAACTAAACGGAACAAAGCAGTGTAGGTACTTCATCGGCGTAATAAGCTGGATAATGGATTTCTTCAAGCTGATCCATTTCCCATAACTGAACAATAAAAACACTAGAAAATCACAATAAATAAGCTGAAAAACAAACAACAACATTACGTCGTTATTAATGATTACCAAAGAGTAAAATAATTGGATTACTCTTTGTCACTTTCTGTCAAATCTGTCCTGTCAATTAGTTTTTTATCAGTAAATGCAAGGGAACTTCGTGTTCAGCCGTACGTTTGATATTTTATCGCGATAATAATATAAAAAAAATATATTTGATTAACAAGGTGAAATAAATCATAATATTATTTTCTTTATTCTTCAAACTTGTGCTATCAACAAAAAATATAAAACAATTATCTTAGAAAAAGTTTACCAACCCAATTGCCTACGACTACTACGACCTGCCAGAGACTTACTGCTGACAACTGATCCCAAGAAACTTAGCTGTGATACTAATTAATCACTTTACAAAAAAGAGGTCCATAAAACCCTAAGTCTATACGGGAGTAAGATCTCAGTGGTCCCAATGATAAACGAGTTAGAGCATGCCTTAGTTTTCTTCTGTGCTACGTATGGCCACTCTCAAAACAATTGCTAGAAGCTTGACAATGAGCAGCCAGTACCCAAGAATCGCGATCACTTTCATTATCTGTAAGAGTGCTGAACAGTGAATTACTCTAATACCTAAAGGACAAAACCTCCTCTGTAACCGTAAATATGACTTTCAGCGGGAACGATCGACTGGGGATGTTTTGATGTAGTATGAGACGTACTGCTCGGGTGAGGCCATTGAGGTGCACTGCAAAGCACTTGCCGTGTCGGTTGACATCTCAAAGGCCAGACAGGATCTGGTCTGGCACGCAAGTCTGCTGAGCAAGCTTCTTGCGTACAGCTACACTGTGTGTCAATTTTTTTGCTGCACATCTTTGACTTACTAATATCAGGAGTTAGTAGATTGTTGAGGCAGGATATCTTACCATATATACACCTCACATTTATTTAGCGAAAAGGGAAATACTTCTGCCGAGCTAGCTGTCTGTGCTCGGCTCGGGGACCTCGCACCAACAGCTGTTTGATTTTGGAATTTTTATTTATGCGAAGTGCATAGAAAACTTTGATATCCTGAGTCAAGTCTCCATAATATACATGTTTGCTTGACGTAGGGCGAAGTCACGCCTGCATAATGTTTATAATTTGTACTTTTTGCTGATCTTGCGTTCTTCGTAATTCGTAAATTGCTTATGTACCGGTATCATTACGTAGTTACATACGTTATTGATGTGATATGGGTATGTTGATAAGAGTACTGTCACGATGAGATACCAATCAAATGCAAGTGCTGGCAGCGGCGTCACGTTAGTCGTGAAGTTAATGAGAGAGGCCATGATCAACAGGTCGAAGTTAAAGTCAGGTTATACAGTGTGGAAACTGCAACCTCATCAATTGTAGCACTTCCATAACACAGGCGTACCTGTTTATAGGAAGGGATCTCTCGCTGCCCAGCATCATCGATGCGATGCTGAACAGATCATGGCAGGCGGCAGTCTGTGAGGATATCATACTCCAGAAGGAAATAGTAGAGAGGGTCCGCAAAGAGGACCCTCACTCACGCTGCTTTTCTCCAACGCAGACGGACAGGGGTTAGAAAAGAAGGCGTCGCTACGCGAACTTCATTGCTCCTTAAATAAGACCAAGTGGGCTGTGGAGGGTGACCCTTCACCTACTTTGCACGGTTTAAATCGTCTGGAGAGATGACTAATCTTACTCGGCCATATCTTAACCGTGAGGAGGCCTGGATGACCAGGCCAGCCACCGGGTTTAATGAGAAGATTCGAGTTTCTCTAGGCCAGAGATTCTCAAACTAATTTGGGCAAGAGACTTTTTTTCCAAAATACCTCAAAAACTTAAAAATCCCATCAAATATCAAGTATAATTTAAAAATTATTCGTTTACTAGCTTACGCCCGCAACTTATATCGCGTGGATTTTCGGGAAAAATCCCTAGGGAATCTTTGATCGGGATAAAAAGTATCCTATGTTTTTTCCAGGCTATAAATAAACTATCCGTGTGTCAAATTCCGTTCAGCCGTTTTTGCGTGATTGAGTAACAAACATCCAAACCCACAAACTTTCACATTTATAATATTAAGTAGAATGTCGACCCCTGGGAAACTGATTTCGACCCCAAGGGGTCCAATATCGGCCACTTTGGGAATCCCTGATCTAGGCCAACCAGCGAGCGGCGAGAGAGCAAGTGCCGAAGTTTTTAGTGGGTAAAGTGAATATTCCCTCCTGCCGTGATCCAATCGACCCACTAGGGCTGGGTAGGATCACAAAAGCCCTAGGTTGTTTACGGTAAAAAGGAGTATTTTCAACCTGACTCCTAGTTTGCTAAGGAAGTCCAACCTTGCATGGAATGGAACATTGCAGCTACCTTTGGAACGGCTCAGCGGGTTGCTGCACTGGTCATGGTGTATATATATATATATATATATATATATATATATATATATATATATTTATCCCGCAAACAATTGGCCGTCCCCTGAAGGCGAAAGTGCATTTAACCTGGCGTCCACCTGCTTTTGGCGTCCGCATACCGGACGCCACTTTATTGGCCGGTGGCACTTAGGCCCTATTGATCCTAGCTAGCCATAGTACAAATATCGACGGAAGCCAAAAATCGTATAAAATGGCTGCAAAAAAATATTGAAAAGTTCCCGAATAAATCTCAGCGCAGGTGAGGCGCTGCTGCAGCGCGTATATCCACGCATGTATATCGAGGGGAATTTCTGACTACGAGTTCGCGTATTTGGCGTCCACAATTGCAACGTTGCCAGCTCGCTCGTTGAATCTATGACAATAGCTCAAATAATATTTACTGTAATTTAAACAATATACATCGTCTTCGGCCACGTACGCGTTGCGTAATATTCGGCGCTCGATCTTATTAATGAAACTTACAAATAAACTCAACTTTATTCATAAAAATAGATAACAATCCATACTAATAATATAAATGCGAAAGTTTTTCCGTCTGTTACCTCTTCACACATAGACTGCTGAACCGATTTAGATGAACTTTAGTATGGACTATGGAGATAGTTTCGGACCCGAGAAAGAGCATAGGACACTTTTGTCCCCAAAATCATCTCCTAAAGGGGCAAAAAGGAGGGTAGAAGTTTGTATAGGGAATCTATTTTCACTAAACCGATTTAATTAAATTTGGTATGAAGACATATTAGGGTAGTTTTTATCGACGAAATCATCCTCTTAGGGGGTAAAAAGCGGTGGAAGTTTGTATAACCGCTATACCGATTGTGATGATATGTTGGTATCGGTATTGGTATTTGTCATTTGGTATCAACAAATCAACGTAAAGCTTTGTACGGACGCTCAATAGCTGTACATATACGGACGTTCAATAGCCATATACGGATGCCCAATAGCTGTCTGTATACGGACGCCCAACACGCATATACGGACGCCCAATAGCTGTATACGGACGTTCAATAGCTAAATACGGACGCCCTATAGCTGTATACGGACGCCCAATAGCCATAGAGGGACGCCCAATAGCTGTATACGGACGTTCAATAACTATAAGTATACGGACGTTTAATAGCCTGGCGACCGTGATTCCAGGAATACGGTACTATTCGAGGCGGTACTATGTGGCTGCAAGCTAGGTACCAACTGTAAGATGATAGCACTGTTCCTAGTATTTTTTTATTTAATTTTAATCATATCAACCGCATGACACCCAGTGCTGGGTAAAGACTTTCTCTAAGGATCTCCACGACGATCCTGCGTTGCTCGCATCTAGTGGCTTCCCGCAACCTTCACCAGTTCATCGGTCCACATGTCAGGGGCCTACCCACGGAGCGTCGTCCGGTGCGTCATCGCTATTCCAGAACCTTTCCGCCTCAACTGCCGTCGGTTCTTCTCGTTATGTGTCCAGCCCACTGCCACTTCAGCTGAGCAATCCTGCGAGTGATGTCGGCTACTTTAGTTCTTCTGTGAATCTCCTCATTTCTGATTCCTAACATGAACTGGAGCGGGCACGATATGGGCATTCGACATGATTTTCGTCTTATTCCACTCACTGGAAAGCACTGCGGAGATCTTAGAGCGTTCTTCTGAGGTCGTCCAAGGTCTCAGCCATAAGAACTATATCATCGGCAAAACGAAGGTTTGTTAGGTACTGACCATCAATGTTAAAGCTGAGTCCTTTCCAGTTTAAGAGTTTAAAGATGTCCTCCAACGCAACTGTGAACAGTTTCGGAGAAATAACATCTCCCTGTCTCGCATCGATGCAGTTGGATAGGATTTGTGCTCTGGTTTTGTACTCCGATCGACATGGTGGCATTTTCGTATAAGTACCTCAACACCTCGATATACCTGTACCTAGTCCACTTGGCACCTTTGGAGAGACCTGGACGATGCTCGTCCAGGTTTCAATCGAATCAGATAATACTCCTCGATCTTATGCATAACCTGCCACAGCGTATGGATGTGGTCTATGGTGCTAAAGCCTTTTCGGAACCAGGCTTGTTTTGGAAATTGGAAGTGGTCAAACCTGCGAGCGAGACGATTCGTAAGAATTCTCGAAAAAGACATGGCTCAGAAGTGAGATGGGTCTTTTGTCACCCTTTTCAAAGAACAAAATCACCTCACTTATGTTCCATGCCTTCGGTGTTCCGCCCTCGACGATGACGGAATTGAAAAGCTTCTTAAGGACTTTAAGGATCGGCTTACCACCGGCTCTGACGTCCGGGATATCTTCAGTATAGTGTCGGGTAAGCTTGGATCTGGGGTTTTTAGCCTTGCTTTCAACAGGTGTCTGCCTGAATTGTAACTGCCCATAGAAACTCTTGATCTCTCTCAGGATTTCAGGCTTCGAAGAGATGATGCGTCCGTCGATAGTTTTCAGCTTCGTCTTCTGGCTTTTCCTAATAGAGAGATCTCTCGCGAACACTTTGGAGCCTTTATTCCGCTCGATTACTTTTTTAATACGATTCGTATTTAATTGGCGAAGGTCACTCGTCAAAGACTTAGATATTTTTCTATTTAGTTGCCGATAACGATGAGCATCCACTGAACTCTGGAGTCTCATTTCACGTCTCTGATCCATGAGTAGGAGTGTGTGGTTGGAGAGTTTCTTTAGCTTGGGCGGCGGGTCTTAAAGAACTTAGACCCTACCATACGGACAGTATCCACCACCATATTGTTTAGATCGTCCCCATCTATGGTGTTCTCAAAGGCTTTGAAGCGGTTTTGGACTTCTGAATGCTTTCGGGGTTTTGAATATGGGTCGGTAATAGTCGAAGCATGGACTTTATCAGTGGAGATCTATCCAGGTTTATGTTGATATTCAATGTGCCATGTACCAATCAGTGATCGTATACCCATTTTAACGGCGTTGATTACAGTGACATCATTGAATAATTTTTCTTTTTTGTAGACATGATAAAATCTATCGCATTTCTGACTTCTTTCATGTTTTGTTATAAACTATCATTTTTAACCGACTTTAAAAAATGAAGGAGGTTCTCAGTTAATCGGAATCTTTGTTTTTTTATGTATGTTACTCGATTACTCGAAGACGGCTGGACCGATTTGAAAAATTCTTTTTCTGTTTGAAAGTATATACTTCCAAGTTGGTCCCATTGTCATGATGTCAGGATCTGATGATGGGATCCTGGAGAAATCAAGGAAACTTTTTAAATATTATAGGTACACCCATTACGATTTTGGTATTTCATTAAGTAACTTGTGTATTTTCTTTCAAAAAGTACCATTTTGGTGAAGTAGAACTGATGATGAAAACCAGCATAGATGATCATCGGAACTATTCAATACTAAGTATTTCACTGGTACGATACGATTACTTTAATATGGTTGCTAGGCTATTTATGCTCATCATAATATATATGGTGAAGTGGAGCTGATAGTGAAGTACCAGGAAAACTCCTCAACAATTAACGCCCCTGAGTCGTGAAAAGCAGTATTTTGTAAAAGGTGATGAGCCATTGACATAAGGCTATTGTAACTTCGATAATATGGTCACTAAACATACCCACCACAAAAAAGTTCAAAATGAAAAAAGATTTTCAAAAAAACAAAACCTCCTTCAAAAACCTTAAAAATAACCTAACAAAATCAGCTTCAAAAATAAATGGCTCTTAAAAGCAAGATTTAAAATATTTAAATCTGCATAACAACTAACTCGAAAGTTTGTACGCATATGATCTAATATTAAACAACGTCTTATGGAGTCGGGTGGGGTTTGAAACCCATAATCATAATCGTCGTCGTCCCCCCCCCCCAACCAACTTCAAAAGGCGTTGTTTAATATTAGATATGCGTACTCAATTTCGGGTTAGTTGTTATGCAGATTTAAGTATTTTATTTCTTGCTTTTTAGAGCCATTTATTTTTGAATCTGTTATTGTTAGGTTATTTTTAAGGTTTTTGAAGGAGGTTTTGTCTTTATTATATGTAAATATGGGTAGCTTAGATACACAATCTACCAATTTTTTTTAAAGATCGTCCAGTAAGTGTTGCATGAAAGACGGGCATGCATTTACCATTTAATTTACCATGCTCATTGCAACACAACAGACTTATTATAAAATATAATCAAATAATTATAAAGCAAGCACACTAGGTACCTACGCGTATTTACATATTATAACATATTGGGCATCCGTATATGTATAGACTTTACGAATATTGGAACAAATTAAATGTTGAAACTGAGTACAGACAAGTGATAGGAAAAGAAAGAGATAATAAACCGAAAGCTGGCAACGTCGCACTCCCAAATACCGTCCATCCTGTGAGGACGTTAAATAATCGATGCCATGGGTAAATTACGATCAATATATCCAGGATGCCTATAATGTATCACCATGGTTAGGGGTTCAAAAATGTTCGAGCATGACTGCAAGACGAATATCGCGAAATAGAAAATTATCGGAAAATGACGTATCCCACGGAGCTGGAAATCAAAAAACTAAGCAATATTCATTTAGACAAGTTAAAAAAAGTAAGGGGAACTGGGGGACGTCGTAATGATGCACGACGTGCATGACGCCAAAAAGGTTGCTGGATGTAAATATATATATATATATATATATATATATATATATATATATATATATATATATAGAAAGAGTCAAGAGGTTCATTAGCAACAAAACAATGTTGATAGCTGTCTCCGTCCGAGAGAACACTGAATGAGATTAAAAACAACGATAATTTTAGCTATTTATTTCATCCATTTAGACCAGACCTTGCAACAAAAAATGGCAACATGACTTTGCTGTTCCTCTCTCTATCAAAAGTTTGAGTAATGAACTATTACTCACCAATGCTGACGAATTTATTTCGAGAATAAAATGATAACTGCTATTACAATAATATTGCCGAAATGTTTTTGACGCGAATACTATTGTAATGGCTTTAGCCATAATAGTTACTGAATTATATTTCTACTAATAGATTGTTATCACTTTATTCGCGCAAACTTTAATTTTGTTATAAAATGCGAATATTATTGCATTATTTTATAACTTTTTTGCTTATAGAGAAAAAAATACAAAAAAAATATGGTAGATGGATAGATGTCTGTAGCAGGGATTGAAATACCGTTAAAAAAATATAACGATAAATAAAAAATAACGTTAAAAATACCGTTAAAACATTTTATCGGTAAATTTACCGGTAAAAATAACGTTAAAAGTATTTTACCGGTAAAATTAGCGTTAAATTTAGCGTTAAACTTTACCGGTACATTATACCGGTAAAATTATCGCTAAAAAAATAACGTTATTAATTATAATAACGTTAATTTTAAAGTTTAACGGTAAAAAAAGTAAGAAATAACGTTAAAATTAACGTTATTTACTAAAATAACGTTAATTTCAATGTAACGTTATCTAAATTAACGTTATTTATTGACATAACGTTAATTTTAAAATTAACGCTAAAAAAAGTAAAAAATAACGTTATACTTAAAAATAACGTTATCATTCCTTGGTCTGTAGATCTCAAAAATTGAATAAAAGGAAAAAAATGATTATAGCCATTGTCATTTTATTCCCCGGGGACGGCGATGTATACGTATAAAATACAAACAATTCAAATTATAATCCCAAGTCAAATAGAATCCCGCTCTCGACAGCAACTGCGGAGCATTTCAGGAACAATGAAATGCGATTACGACAAGGATACATGTCGCATTAGAACACGCTTTCAGGCTGAGCGTAGAGGCAAGCTTATTTACTGCTAAGTTCAGACCATTATTAAGAGTTAAAATACTAAATTATTTACGTTACCTTGTGTTGGTAAACGTAGATTTAACGACTGATAACGATATGTTGAGAAAAGTCGTTTAAAATTTTCAAATGTACTCGTAGAAAGTATGGAAAAAACTATTTTATATATTTTGTATATAATGACAGAGAACTGCTAGTCGTACGGAAAATAAACGTAACTCGATGTACAGGATAGCCATTTGGCACACGTACTTGAGGTCAAAAGATTTTTTTGAGCCGCAGTTCTTAAAAAACTCTCTTAATAGGAGAAAAGTTAAGACGTCATCTTTTTGTATGTTATGTATATTGAAATATTTATTTCCCATACAAAAAAGATGACGTCATAACTCCTCTCCAAAGGGCAACTTTTATAAGAATTGCGGCTGAAAAAAATATATTTGTTCATTTGTTTATTATTATTAGGGAAACATACAAAGTTTTATAAGACTTACGTAAACTAAACTTAAATTTTAACGCATATATCAGCAAAGATTCCACTGTTACATAACACACAAAAAGTACCTAAATTTATCTAAATATTTCTTTAGGTGTGCCAAACACCTATCCTGTACATCGATTTCCCTCGAAATTTGGCTCGTAAACCGACCACTAAAGGAAAGGGTATCTGCCCATGTTATCTATCTATATATATAAAATTCAAAGTCCTGACTGAGTGAGATATCAACGCACAGCCCAAACCGCTGAACCTAGAGACTTGAAATTTTGCACACAGATACTTTATACAGTGTAGGCATCCACTAAGGAAGGATTTTTGAAAATTCCATCCCTAAGGGGATGAAATAAGGGATGAAAGTTTGTATGAAAGTCCCTCAGTTTTGAAGCTAGGATCTTCAAATTTTGTGTTTAGGCTGATGATTGAAAATAAATAAATACGTGTCTCAGCGTTTTTCAAAATTCTACCCCCAAAGGGGTGAAAAGGGGGATGAAGTTGTGTTTAGAAGATAATCCTTCATTTTTGAAGTAGAAATCGCTAGATTTGTAATTTAGGCTTATGGATGGAAATCTAACGCAACGCATATTGTATTGGTATAATTTCAACCCCCATGGTGATGAAATGGGGGTGCAATGGGGTAAATAAACCTAAAAATCGATATGGATGTCGTTATTGGGGTTTTCTGGGATGAAGATTGCGAAAATGACATTTATTTTGAAGTCCAACACGGTCGACATGATTTAACCCCTAAAGGGGTGAAAATTGGATTTAAATTTGGTATTGAAAACAATATAAAATAGACATTACAACTTAAAACTTCGTAGGAGCATGTCTTAAAATAAATAGGCAAACATATATTTTGTGGTTTTGAAAATCAACCCCTTAGGGGGTAAATGGGCTAAGTAAACGTAGAAATCGATATGGATGTCGTTCTTGAGGTTTTATGGGATGGTGATTGCGAAAATGACATTAATTTTGAAGTCCAATTTAACCGCTAAAGGGGTGAAAATGGGGTACAAATTATATATGGAAAAATAATATAAAATAGACATTACATAGTTTACAGCTTAAAAATTCGTAGGAGCATGTCTAAAAATAAATAGGCAAACACATATTTTCTTATTTTGAAAATCATCCGTTAGGGGGTAAATGGGGTAAGTAAACATGAAAGCCGATGTGGATGTCGTTCTTGAGGTTTTATGGGATGAGGAATGCGAAAATGACATTTGTTTTGAAGTCCAACACGGTGGACATGATTCAGCCCAAGGGGACGGGGACGGACACGGGAACAGGAACGGGAACGGGGGCGGGGACGGAAACGGGAAAGAGTAAAGAAACGGGAACGTGATACTCTTAATATCTCTGGACCTAATTCTGATTATTGTAATAAACTAGCTTCCGCCCGCGACTTCGTCCGCGTGGATATTAGAGAAAATCCTTAGGGAACCTTCAACCAGGATCCGACCAACCGTTTTATACGCGATTACGCGGGTCCCCACCAAGCGCGCAGCCTCGTGCGAGGCCTGTCACACGTCGCAAATGTTTTGCCTCGCGAGGCAGCGCGCTTGGTGGGGACCCGCCTAATCGCGTATAAAACGGTTGGTCGGATCCTGGTTGAAGGTTCCCTAAGGATTTTCTCTAATATCCACGCGGACGAAGTCGCGGGCGGAAGCTAGTGCTCTATAAAATCATCGAACCTGCTCACAAAATTTCACGAGAATCGGTTGACAAATACGACCTGTAGAGGAGCTGAACTGAACAGCCAAACAGACAGACTGAGAAAGCATTTTTGCCCAAGTAGAAATTTAAATTAATTTAAATTAAAACCGTAACATTATTGTCGCACGAACACCCTAGTGATGAGATAGGGTCACCCATGTCTTGTTATTGGAAGATGGTTAGAACTTTGTGTGATTGATACTTTCATTGATAGTCTATCTACGATGTAAAGAGCAGCATCTTATTGTATGCTATAAGGAAAGCGATTTCTTTTATCATTATGTTTGATAAAAGACGTATCCACATTAAGAAAAAAATTAGTAACTTTACGGCTTTTACAAAACTGTTTCCGCTTTGAATATCGGACAATTTTATGCCAATCCTACTAATATTATAAATGAGAAAGTTTGTGGGTTTGGATGTTTAGATGTTTGGATGTTTGTTCCTCAATCACGCAAAAACTACTGAACGGATTTGGTTGAAATTTGGCACACAGATAGTACATAGCCTGGATTAAAACATAGAATACTTTTTATCCCGATATTCCCATGGGAACGGGAACCACGCGGGTGAAACCGCGGGCAGCCGCTAGTCTGTACAATATATTATCAAAAATACGTAACGATTGTCTGTTCATAAATTACGAAAGAAAGAAGGAATGTTTTCGAGACCATTTTTAAATCTTTCACTATTTTTTACAAGGAATAAAAATAACGTTTCGCTCATATCAATACCGGGGGCTTAGTATCGATTTCCGAATACGATACGACAATACCTTTCTCGTATATTTTATATGATTCAGATCCGTCTTTGTCGTAATGCCGGTTTGCTTTATTTGCACAATCCGAATGCGTAAGCTTATCGCAATGGCTATTTTATACGGACGAAGTTAGCGAGCGAGCTTCCAAGCATATAATGTACCAATCCTATCATAAAAATCCGTCCAAAATTGCTTTCACGTTATTTTCATGTTGATGTCAACAGCCAAGAATGGTATTATGAACACATTTGTGTGTTTTGTGTAAACCAGATCCGAAATTGATAATCATTCCCGTGGCTAACAAACATAAAAAAATAATAAAAAAAGTTTCCGGCGAACTGAAAACTTTCTCCTCTCTCCTAGCAAAAATGAATGTTTGAATTCATTATATTCGAATTTATCATTTTATTTGGTTCAGTAAGTAGGTTTTTTTTCGGATTATGTTTTTCTTTAGTTATTGAAACATTCGAAAATATTTACTTAGTTTCGATACATCTATCGTTTTTTCTGTCAATGTGAAGAAAACAATGAAAACTAAACTTTTTTCTCTCAGAAGAGAAAAAATAAATATAGATTTAATTGTTTTCTAGCTAATGAACTTTAGCTTTGCCTTGTAACCCATGACCATGAAATCATACTAATACGTACTTCATACATCCAGTCGGTCATTCAACTAAACACGGAGGGATCATCGCAGTGTTTAGAACCTATAAAAAAAACAATGAATCTTCTATTTGGGTTTAAGAGCCAATTCCACTATTTATTTACTAAAAGTTTCATAGAAAATTAGCAAACTTTTACCACTTACATATTGGCACAGAACTTGGCAAGGCAATGATGAGACAAAAGATGCGCCCAGTTTAGTGTTTGTAGCTGCTGCGCATCTTTTATCTCATACTAGCGGCCACCCGCGACTTCGTCTTCGTGGAAAGGTTTTTTTGCTATCCCTCGGGATAGCAAAAAAATAATTATTAGTAAGGCTATTAGTAAGGATTTCTCTTGCCAAGTTGTACGCCGGTATCTGTATACATATAACTAGTTTTTGCCCGCAACTTCGTTCGCGTGATTAAGATAGATGTGCATTTATTTTGAAAGTCACGGATTACCAATAGACTTAGGTATTACCAGTAGACTTATTTCACACATTTAAATTTTCCCATAAAAAATATGCACAAACTGGAACACTCTGTAGCACCCTGTATATAGGGATTTTCCAAAACCCTTTCTTAGTGCTCACCTACACCATGAAAGGTATCTATCTACCCTCCAAAAATGGTGTCTCTATCTCCAGCCCTATACAAATCCCAATACAAACTGGAACA
Source organism: Agriphila tristella (assembly GCA_928269145.1). NCBI lineage: Eukaryota > Metazoa > Arthropoda > Insecta > Lepidoptera > Crambidae > Agriphila > Agriphila tristella. The sequence continues at coordinate 17,119,003 of OV743436.1, read as the reverse complement.
TCCTGTAGCACCCTGTATAACGGGAATTTTCCAAAATGCTTTCTCAGTGCTCACCTACACCATGAAAGGTATCTCCCTCCAAACATGGTGTCTCTATCTTCAACCCTATACAAATTCCCATACAAACGGGAACACCCTGTAGCACCCTGTATAACGGGAATTTTCCAAAAACCCTTTCTTAGTGCTCACCTACACCATGAAAGGTATCTACCCTCCAAAAATGGTGTCTCTACCGTCAGCCCTATACAAATATCCATACAAACTGGTACACGCTGTAGCACCCTGTATAACGGGAATTTTCCAAAACCTTTTCTTAATGCTCACCTACACCATGAAATGTATCTACCCTCCAAAAATGGTGTCTCTACCTTCAACCCTATACAAATTCTCATACAAACTTGTACAACCTGTAGCACCCTGTATAACGGGAATTTTCTAAAATCCTTGCTTAGTGCTCATCTACATCATAAAATGTATCTACCGTCCAAAAATGGTGTCTCTACCTTCAGCCGTTAGGGCTCTACACCTATCCCAACAATCAATCAGTTTAGAGTTTTATATATTTAGATAAGCACATTCTATTTTACAATACGTCTAGACAATAATCAGACAAAAGAAGTCTGGATATACTTTTTTGTACGAAATGTTTAATACGAACCAATCGCAAGCACTTCCTTCTGGGGCGTTTCACAGCCCCGTTACGTCACAGCGAATGCGGGTCAATATCAACGAAAAGCAGTTGGCTCTGCTAACGCTTGCATTTTCCCTATTAATAGTGGAATGTTAAAAGATTTCGTATTAATTTTATTTAGATACTTTACTAGATAACGAGGGAGTATATTTAAATGACTTGAGACTTGGGACTAAAATAACACGGAATGGTTTTTAATTAAAAAGTATTGCTTTAAATTTTATAGGACTTTAGATATATGTTGTTGAATGATTTAACTCTTATAGTAATATCTTTACACATACTTATACATTATCGCAAAATATGCTTGCAAATTGTTTTTTTTATTTTAACACAAAAAATCTACAAATGATGTGCCTAGTCCGATTTAAGGGTATTCAATAGTGAGCGACATAAAATATGTCGCTACATATACAGTATTTATGATCGTGTGCATAAAATATTTCGGATAAAAAGTACTGCATAAGCAAAATCACACACGCTGGTGACGTTGATCAATCATTTCTAAAAGCATCTTTATTGCTACACGTCACAGGAAAATTGATGGACCCAATTAGGGACACGGGGAAATGTTGGTTACTGAAAACATTTGGCTGATTGTTATCATTATTTTCATAGATTCATCTCCTCAATAAATTGATTTTCTTTTTAATGCATAAATCAATCATAAGTTCAAATTGAAAGAACTAAACATCAAACTTTATGGGGTGGGTAATTTATTCTTGAGAGAAATCTACTTATATCATTGTTTGAACAACATAATAATTTGAAATCTATATTCCATTTAAATCAATAATTCATAGCTACCGAAGATGAAGAATTCGCTTGAGGCTGGAGGGAGTCAACCATCATTAATATCAGCATTGTAACTGAGTCTATGATTTATGTAGTTTCAATATAATAAATCTTAAACGCAAATAGTACGACGTCTTTGGTTGCAAAAATAAGCGTCTTTGCTTTTTGATAACTAAGTTATAAATCAAATAATAATGGTGATCTTTTAAATCTAGGATAAGAATGAGGACTGCGGCGTATTTTTCCAGTCTTCTCAATAACATTATATTAATTTATAAAAACATTTAAAGTTGACACAAAGCGACAAGGATTCCTACACTGGCCTGCAAAACTAAGTACTACAGAGGTCTATTTTCATACAAACGAGGTAACTTTGAAGCATTGGTTCTCCGCCCAGGATTAAACGTGGTGTAATCTGATGATAGCCATCCAAGGAGTGAATGAAGAAGATTCAGATCCCCATACACACCCAATTGATCTGACCAGCATTCTATGAGCTGTTTGGATATGTTTAAAAAAACCACAAAAATCGCATTAAAATGTATGTATCTAATCCTTACAGCTCTTAGAATGCTGATCAGATCAATTGGGTGTGTATGGAGATCTGAATCTTCTCCATTCACTCCCTGGATGGCCATCATCAGATCACATCCCGCTTAATTCTGGGCGGAGAACCAAAGCTTCAAAGTTACCTCGTTTGTATGAAAATAGACCTCTGTAGTACTTAGTCTTGCAGGCCAGTGTAGTTTAGCGTAGTCATCAGCTATGTTATTCTCTGAAGTTAACCTTGAATGTCGCATACTCATTACTCGATAATAATCATAAAGTCGATAAGCAAATACGAAAACTGAAAGTTGCGTTGTAGTGAATCTTACTGCTAAATAGATATAAAGATGTAAAGAGCCATTACTCCAAAAAAGTTAAGAAAAAGGAAAATGTTATCATCTTAGCCACGGGTAAGTAATATGTCCAAATAATGGGGTTTTAGAAATTTCTGTTGTCTTCCGAAACTGAAACGAGACAATCAAGAATCGTTTGCTCAAAGATAATTATCCATAACTATTGACGTAATGAGAAATCAGAGACAGTTCGTAATTTTATACAGAAGCTACAATAATATCTACAGAATCTTAATACCTAATACCTTATGTAGAAACGAGTGTGACCAATTTAAAAAATATTTCGCGAAGATGAAGTTGCTATTGTACAATATTGATATTGTACAATAGCAACTAATGGAAATTAGTGTCCGACCGAAACTGGAATTCCAGCCGAAACCGAAACCGAACTTTCGTCCCTAGTTCCAACTTCGGCCGAAATCGAAACTTTTTTCACACATTAAATTTATGCTAAATTAACAATTTAAACAAAAAAAAATTACTCATTGCCTCAAACTTACTTTTGTAAGTCAACTTTTTTATTAATCAACATTATTTATTGTTTAACAAATATAACTCGTCCAAATTGACTAAGCACCTCGAGCAGTAAGAGAAAGAGCTTCGAGAGTAATCTCGAAGCTCTTTCTCTTACTGCTGCATATTTACCACCTTATTATGATTAAGCTATCACTAGTTTAGTCATAATAAGGTGGTAAATATGCACGAATAGATGTTTTTTCACAATTAAAATCAATCAAGTAACTGAAGATATATACACACTAAACCACAGAACCTTAACTCAAAACGATCGCGCCGTTTCACGCCTGGCTGGTGAACTCCGAAGTTAGCCGACTGATGCGCGGCAATATTTGGTAAACGAAAACCGAGTTCGGCCAATATTTGGCCTAAACCGAAACTGTGGCCGATACTGGTTTTGTTTGGCCGAAACTGGCTGAAACCGAAACTTCGGACCGGTCGGTCACTAATCGAAATATGAATGCAGAAAAAAGGTTTTTGCACCTTCCACATCAGTGAGGATTGCGAAGGATAAAGGAAATGTGGATGTAAATTATAGTTCGATAATTAGGCTTGAAAGCCTTTGTGAAATTAACTTCCCGGGGGTTACTCCCGAAAGACGAACGATTTTCTGAGATCGAATTGGAGTCGAGTAAACGTCAAAACAGTACAATGGAAACTATGAACGGTTGGTTTTCAATGTACTAAAATGACAGATTTTTGACATTTATTCAATACCAATTCGATCTCAAAACTTCGTTTGTGTTTCGGGAGTAACCCCCCTCACGTTCACTCAAAATTTGCAGTTTAAGTTGAATTTATTCTAACTAAACAAAACTATGCTTATGTTCCTCTAGGTATCAAAATGTTTTGGGCAATGTCTAAAAAGTAATGAAAAATTTATGCAAAAAAAAAAAACAAAAACATTGACCATCTTTCAAACAGAGATCCGTAAGATTAACCAAAAGAGGTAGCAGCCGCAGCGTCAAGAAAAGCTGAAAACGCAGTCACGAGATGAGCAGGGATTAATTTTTGAAAAATTGGCTACAAAAGTCATCGATGGAGCAAATCTGTTAGATTGATAAAATTCGTATAATATGTAACGTAGTTTTTTTTATTAAACTGAACATCTCTAATTTTGAAAATAAAATATTTTGTCTCTTTATATCTCTGACACCCCAATAAGAGGTTGATTCCCTATCATGTAAAAAACTCCGGCTAAGGCATTAGAAAATATTTGGAAATCGAATCATCAAATTACTCAAATGTCTGGAATAAATTCATTCTTGAATTTACTACTGATTTCGTTCGTGTATTTGCAAAAGGTCTAAATGTTTCGTGTCAACACGAAAAGGAGGCAAACGAATTTTTCCACAAGTTTTCGCCCATAGCATTTTTACGTCTTGTTACAAGTGGCGTGTCATCTTTCTCAAGATACTTATTATTCTTGTTTTCCAGACGGCGTGATATGCAAGATAAAGTCTTTTCACACACAATGTATCAGAATGGAGATGGATCATCGTTCTTTTTTCTCTCCATTACACTATTGTGCGGGTTTAGTGACATCCTTTGTATGGGAATGGTCGATTTAGGATATATGTTCCGGGTCGCAAGAATGTATAAGCATCCTAATGACGGTCCGTAATAAACTGAATAGTGGAGGACGATGTTTGCTGTGAATGCGAAACTTAATTTTGTAAGTGTTGAAGTTCCTGGTAACAAGACGTATTACAAAGATAGTTCCTCAATTATTGCGTTTGTTATTATTTGATTACATTTTACTAGCTGCCACCCGTTACTTTGTCGGCGTGTAAAGATATTTTTCTGTCTCTCGGGAACAGTATTTTTTTCTCGACAAAAGGTTACCTATCTCCTTTTTTTGTATCCCTGAAAATGTGTAAGACAAAAAAGATGATCGGTCATCAAGAAAGCATAGCAAACCAACGCATATTTAGGACAATTTTTTGTCGATCTATTTTACTCAAACCATTTCGATGCCTTGCATCTACAATTATTCAGTATTGATCAGTCTAGCTAGATACTCCACGTGTTAATTTGATCACCTTAATCGGTGGTTTGTACTCTAATCTATAGTAGTTTCATTCAAGAAAAGTTTAAAACGCTTGCACTTTGCGGAATTGAGTTCCATTATTTTTTTATTACCGCTATTGGCATAAGTGAGAATTTCACGGTTACGTCATTTGTGGTCGATATGAAGATCCGACACCGCAGTTCCTCCTTTTAGCTTTTTACAAGCTAAGCAGAAAATGTTCATACATTTTTTTTTCTTTGTTCAGTCGTTCATACGAATACTTAACGAATACGATTAAAATAGCAAAACAAAAAAGATATTTGTATTTGTAAAAGTCATTCAAGTTTTGTGAGAATCAAGTTCTTCAGTAAAATAAAATTGGTTTTATATCTATAGATAGAAAGAACACATTTGTGCAACGTTTCAAAAGCCTTTAAAATAATTCCATAGGTACTCGCAGTTAGATCACTCAACATTGACGAAATACCCGGCTCACGGCTCTCGTCATTGTTGATGAAAACAGCATTTCATAAAAATTACAAGTCCATATTTTTCAAAATGAATGAACCGATTTTAATGAAACTACATACGCATAAGCAAGTTGCATAGGTCTAAGAAGTTAGTAAATATCATTTTTCAAATGTCTTATTTTAAAAAGATAATTGGAAATTTCCATAGAAATAGAATGCCAAAGAACAACAATGTCAATAAACAGGTGATCCGAAAAACAAATGTTTAGATTTTGTATGAGATACGTAAAATATGACTTACGTACATAAAATATGACTATATTATGGCAAAGGAAATTAATAAACTATGTTCCATCCTGTTTTCTTCGTCGATAAACGAATAAATGTAGCGAAATTTAGTTTTAGAGAAATGTGTGGCAAAATCTTATTTACCTTTGAAAAGTGTGACTACTTGGATTATTTCTTTTTATCACATCACAACCATAGCTCGACGATACCTTTATTTGAAATTCTAATAAGGATTAACAAATATTTAAAAAAACTGTGATTGCTTATTTGCAAGGCGGGACGCTAGGGGCTCTTACTGTAAAAAATGTTGGCACATTGTTGGACTTGACAGTTTATATGAAATGCCGTATTTCGTCAAAGCTCTTAAATAATTTTGTTTTTACAATATGTTTTTAATGGTTTTAATCTAATTAATTATTCGATTGTTTCAGGTAAGTCAAAAATGTGGAGATGAAGAACTTATGAAAACAGACGGTATTAAACTTACATAATAATAAGTTTACTAATTTTAATTTTCAAACATTTTGTCAATATCTCTAAACTATTGTTATATGCAAATCAGCACGAATTTACTAAATTCAAATAACTTGTTATATGTAAATAGGTATAACCTTTGCAAAACTTTACCTATCACGGCTTTGTCTAAATTTTAAGACATTATTATGTTATTGCCCGGGGAAATCAAGGAAAGGATGAATAATGAAAATATTATACCTTGATCAAGAGTCAGATTACGGCAAGTCGAGATTTAATATGAATTTTATGTAAAACAGCAATATCATAGTGAAAATATTTTTTCACAGAAGTAAATATTTTTCAATGCCAACTGTGTTGCGCTTACGAACTACCAGAAATACCTAATTGGTAAGTATCCCTTTGGTTAAATATTAAATTATTTTACATTTTTTATATTTTTTATTGTTAAGTTACGAAAGTGAACATAGTCATTATTATTTTTTAATTACATGGATATGGTGGATATGGAAAAATAAGTTGCCACTCAAGATTGCGTCGCGAATCGCGATGAGGTTATTATACGTACGTATGTATTTTTAGATTTCTCGTTATGAGAAATAGTAGATTATACAACAAGTGAATAAAAAGGGAATTTAGTTCGAGGGACTAAGTTGGATCCCGAGAGTAGCGAAGGTTTCTAGAGTTGAATCCCGAGCGTAGCGAGGGATTCAAAAGTAGAATCCTGAGCGAAGCGAGGGATACAAAGGACCGAGATGAAATTTTTTTTTCACGAGTTGTGTACTCTACTTTTTACCATTGACTGCGAGAAAACACTAACCTAGCAGTACTTATAGTATTTATGGTTGACCATCAGCTATTTTTAATGTCCCCACTGCTGGGGCACAGGCCTTCCTTATGGGTGGGAGGATGGGCCATAACCCACCGCGCGGGCCCAATGCGGATTGATGTGTGTTAACGACTGCAAATGGAGTCGGGACCAACGGCTTAACGTGCTTTCCGAGACACGGAGGCTTAGAGCATTTAAAACGGAGGAGCTCGAGATAATACATTTTTGGTCACCCATCCCATGACCAACCCATGCGACCCATGCGTGAAATTAGAAGTTTTCCAATGACATAAAACAACCACGCTAAGACACGCAGAGATTACATGATCAGTCTGGCATCAGTCCATTTCATCAGTCTGTATAGACTTTAAATTTTTGCAGACTGAATATCGTACCAGACTGATGGAATGGACTGATGCAAGACTGAACATTCATCTCCCTCTAATCTCTAATCGATAGAAAAGAACCCAAAGACAAGACACTAAAAAGAACCTAATTAAATTTGGCGGGAAATTTTTTTTCTTTAATTTTATTGTGTGTCTATGGCTCTATGGAATAGCTCCATAGCAGCCAGTAGGTATAGGTACTTTTTGTACTAATTCATGATGCGCGCTTGTTCCAAATTCAAATTATTTTTATTCACTCGGTGAATAAAATCGCTTATTATTCACTCTTATCGTTGAATTAAACGCACTTTTTAGAGTGGCGATGGTAAAAATAATATTATAGTAAGTAAATAGAATATTTAAAAAAAACAGGACAAAAATTGTTAAAGAAATTGACTAAGTAAAATTAGTTCTGTCAAATTATCCTGACACATCAATGGCCCTTCGGAGCCGGTGCCAAATTTCCAACAAACTGAGCCTTTTTTTTAACTTCTTTCTTCACTAAGTCGTATCTAGAAAAGGTAAGTCCAGAACCCAAAAAAAATTACTGGCTAAAATTAGTTCTGTCAAGTTATCCTGACACATTAATGGGCCTTCGGAGCCAGTGCCAAGTTGCAACTGACTGTTAGAAAAAAAATAGTACCTTCATTATTCACTAAGACGTGTCTAGAAAAGGTACTTACCTTTTCAGTAAATTTTTTAGGGTTTTGGACTTCCAGAACCCTAAAAAATTTACTGGCTAAAATTAGTTCTGTCAAGTTATCCTGACACATCAAAGGTCCTTCAACTGACTGTTAGAAAAAAAAATTACCTTCATTCATCACTAAGACGTATCTAGAAAAGGTAAGTTCAGAACCCTAAAAAATTGACTGACTAAAATTAGTTCTGTCAAGTTATCCTGACTCATCAATGGCCCTACGGAGCTGGTGCCAAGTTGCAACTAACTGTTGAAGAAAAGTTATACCATTTGACACGGTGCCAATATCCACGATCAAACAACTTCCGGGCCGTCACCTTGCGACCAACTATTTGTCGAAGGTGTCTATTTTATTTCCACGTGAAATTAAAAATAATGCAGCTATGGCTCTGTTATCTGAGAAATAGTTTCACATTTCATAGGTAGTAGATAAATTAAATGTTTTCAGTTTCTGCTTTAAATGGTTACAGAATTTTAATTTATTAATTTTGTGAACACAATATTGTAAACGAAAGAAGTGGACAAAAAAGGCAATATAATAGACTAGCCGCCGCACGCAGTTTCACCCGCGTGGTTCCCGTTCCCGTAGGTATATCGGGATAAGAGTATTCTATGTTTTAATTTAGGCTATCTACTATCTGTGTGCCAAATTCCAATCAAATCCGTTCAGTAGTTTTTGCGTGATTGAGGAACAAACATCTAAACATCCAAACCCACAAACTTTTAGAATTATAATATTAGTAGGATTAAGGTCCGTAATAGGAAAGAACATTGAAAGGGCCAATTAATCCATTGTTATAAACTGATACAAGTCGGTTTTAAAGAAGTTAGTGACGTCACAAGGCCTGAAGTAACTGCAAATGACTTTAAAATGATATTTTCTTCATTATCCTCCTTATTCAAGTACATGAGCTACAGTAACAATATTTAGCGACTTAAGATAACAGTTTCACATTCAGAAAACATACAATTTATTTATGAATGAATAAATTGACGTAAATTTTTAATTAACTTCATTTTTAGTTATCAACAGCTCTATGTTGCTGATAAAACCGGAAACTCGGTTCTTATCGAAAAGTCCGCGAACTACGCAATTCCTTATTGTTGTGCTCGTTAATTACAAAAATGACTTTGAAGAATTATAGAGAACTAGCGGCCACCCGCGACTTCGTTTGCGTTGACTCCCTTGGAAACTAGATGAAGGGTACTTACGTCCTTTTCTGTACCCCTGACAAATAGAAATGAAAATTTTGCATAATTAGGTACCTAAGTATGCAAAATTTTCATGATGATCAATTAAGATGTAAAGACCTGAATGAGTAACAAACAAAGTTACTTTCGTATTTATAATATTTGCACAGAATATACAGGATGTTACAAAATAACCCACTTTGCCGAATATGGTAGATAGTAGGGACTATCAAACTGAACAATTTTTACAACAGGACCAACTATGAAATCACGAAAAATAATCAGCTGTTTCATACAAAAATTAATAACGAATATATCAAAAATGTATGAAACAGTTAATTTTTTTTCGCGATTCCAGAGTTAGTCCCGTACTAAAAGTTATTCAGTTTGAGGGTCCTTATTAGGGCATGCACCCAGTTCTGTTTATTCCTTCAAAGAACCGGGTTGTAGAAATGAATAGAACCGGGTGCATGCCCTATCTATCTATCTATATTCGGCACTGCGAGTTGTTTTGACACCAGTACAGAATATTATAATAGTACCTACTAATCGTACAGAAACCCATCTGCGCGAGGACAATCAAATAATAAGCAACTCTCGTTGCACAGCTATAAAATACAATTTCAAATTGCACAGCGCTGCTGATATTAGTTTTGATAGAATTAGATTGTTTTCATAAAATACTTCTGTCTGAGTTCAACTAATAAATAATAATACTATTCTGTTCGTTTAAAATAATCATTATATAAGGAGAAGTGATATTAATATCATGATATTAAGCTCAAATTACATAATTTTAAAGGGACACAAAAACAAAAACTGTTAACCAATCAGAAATAACTGATAAACATTATACATCAGTTACTGTTATTAATTCGATATGATGAATAAATTCACTGTTTATTGAATTAACATTTAAGTCGAAACTTGATTCACATGGAGTAGAGGAATTGTTAACTAAGTTCAACAACATTGTTTATCATGGAGTTTAATTCCTGAATTCTCTTGGAAGTTGTATTGCATTTGGATGGTGAAATTATGTTGTGGACTACAGGGCAGTGTAGTTACTGTGCACTTGAGAATTCAGGCCGTATTAAAAGCTGCAAATACGATTTAAAAGCAGCGCAGGTAAATGCGTTGGTAGGATATTGTCTATATAGCCTTATCCTATTTGACATTGTTTTAGACAACGCGTAGTTTGTAGTAACAGACTATTTTCATAGCAAGATCAAGACTAAAGCATAGTGAGCAACTGTCTGAATAAGCCAAAGCCACTCGTATAAAATAATAATGTTTTTTCTCTCTCTCCTTTGAACATATCATTTGAACGGAATAGTATAAAGATGAGATTGGGTTAGCATGTCTAAAAGACAAAAACCCCGGTCTATTTAAAAAAAATCATCTTGTTTATTTTCTAAACATAGACTTTTAGCAACTAAATTCTCAGTTCGAAACATTCAACGTAAGACAGAAGCTAAGGTAAAAATCAAACAAACTTTAATTAACTTCCGCTATGAATCTAAATTAACATTTTAATTAATTTGAAAACAAATATGGCTATTGTTTAGTCGAAACACAAAATATTGCGTGCTGAAATAATCGGATTATAAAATGACACGTTACTGAACATACTTTTGCACTCGTCGTGTTATCAGATAGGATGACTTGCTGATGCGAACAAGCATCTTAGTTAAGTGCCGGAGCAAATGGCTTCTAATTTACTAAGGCGTCAAACTAGGTCGTAATTGTATAGTTTCTTTTACTATGGTTTGGTTATAGTAATGGTTTGGTGCTATTAGTGTTTTCTAAACACTAAACAGATTGAATACGTAATTAAAGTTACTCTACAGATGCTTACACTGATTTTGTTAAGGTGACTTTGCTAAGGTTTAGTTAGATGAACAAAATTATCATAAATAAAGCAAGTAGATAATGTGTTACAAAAAATCCCTGAAGCCGAATATGGTAGATAATACCTTGCATACAATCCCGAAAAAATATTATAAACCCTGAAAACTGCCACTTTTCTGGGAAAAAATATCCATTCATGATAAACTGTATAGTGGCAACCCTAGACCTAAATGTGTTTTGCTTTTACCATTAATGCGGTTGAATATCGAAAACAATCGTTAATATGCATCTAGGGTTGTTACTTTGCAGTTTTCCTTACAACGATGAAATAATTTTTTACAGGTTATTATGAAACACCCTGTATATAATCTTCATAGGTAATGTCCATCAATGTGAAATATGATGAAAACTACTACAACACTAAAATTATATTAAGATGAATAAATAATGAAAAATATTAGAAAAAATCGGCTCACCCGTAGCAACTTAGACGGGATACTACGGGATGCTACGGGTGAGCCGATTTTTTCTAATATTTTTCATTATTTATTCATCTTAATATAAAAATAGCATTGTGAATGCAAAAATCTAAAAGTTTAAAATTATATTTCAAGCCACAAACTTTATGCTATTGAGAAAAGCATTGTTGAGAAAGCTTTTGTCTGCAGCTTCGGCTATGTGAATTTTACAAATTATTAAAGTTTGGAATTTCTACATCTAAAACTAAAATATGTGTCTTTACCAGAAGCCGTGTAGATACAGAAATCCATGTTTCAGTAAATGCAACACCCTTGGTGATAGAAGAAAATATAAAATACCTAGGTATGTGGCTGGACAAATCCCTAAATTGGAAAAAACACATCAATGAGACTGCCGAACAAGTTACTAAAATGTTAAATATGTTAAAAATCTTAGCTGGACCGTCATGGGGAGTGCATCCTGAACATTTGCGTAAACTATACATTTCGTTATTAAGAAGTAGACTTGACTATGGATGCCTTTTGTATGATAATGCTCCTAAGTCTCATTTATATAAGTTAGATAAAATACAAAATCAAGCATTAAGGGTCAGTGGAGGGTTCATTAGAACCACGCCCCTACATGTTATGGAGAATGAAATGTGTGTACCGCCATTATTTTTAAGAAGGTATTTTCTTGCCTCTAAATACTGCTTGAAGAGTCTCTCATCGTCAAATAATAACACAAATAAACTACTTGTTCAACTAAATAATAACTTGCAAAAAACTTACTGGCGAAAGAAAAGAAAACCACTGACAGCAACAGTGTATAATGAATATAAACACGAAGAGATACATTCCAGCAGTATTTTACAAATGTTTAACCTAGACACATGGGTTTCCAATATTGATGTAAAAAATACAATCAGTACAGATTTAGATTGTATTAAGCATCCTAAAAAACTCTACGAAATAAATTCAACAAAATATAACTTAATTGAAGAATTAGATGCTAAATACAAAGACTGGCACAAAATCTTTACTGATGGATCGAAAAATGGAAATAATGTGGGGGCTGCCTACCATGTCGATAAGAATAATACCAGTGAATGTCTCAAAATAACACCCAATGTCTGCATTATGACTGCAGAAATCCTTGCAATTTCAGAGGCCCTATCATACGCTCACGCGATGGGATTTAACAGATTTGTGATACTTTCGGATAGTAAGAGTGCATTGCAGCATATTGCTCGATGTGCCTCTGGAGCAAGCAGAGGTACACCGATAGCATATTCTGTAATGCAAAAAATTTATAAACTATCCAAAGAAGGCCGTATATTTAGATTACAGTGGATCCCGTCCCATGTAGGTCTAGCAGGAAACGAGAGGGTTGACATGTTAGCTAAAAAAAAGAAAAACCGCCTTCAAAAAACTGAAAACAAAAACAGCTTAAAAATTAAATACCTCTAAAAAGCAAGAAATAATATTCGAATCATTCGTTACACATATCAATATTAATAAAACACGTCTATTGAAGTCGGGTGGGGCTGGAGGACAACTTAATTTTTTTCTTAAAGCCCCACCCGACTTCATTAGACGTGTTTTATTAATATTGATATGTGTAACGAATGATTCGAATATTATTTCTTGCTTTTTAGAGGTATTTAATTTTTAAGCTGTTTTTGTTTTCAGTTTTTTGAAGGCGGTTTTTCTTTTTTTTTAAAAAGCTTTTTTATTTTCAACTTTTTAGTGGTAGGTATGTAAGCGCAGCGTGTAAATATTTTTTAACTTTATAAAATGGTAAAATGCCCAGAACTCAATTTCCAAATTTACGCTGTTTTTTTGAGGAGTTCCGTTGTGTCATCGTAGTCCAAGTCTAGTCCAGAACGTTGCATCGCAAACCATGATTTGGTTTGTTTTGGATTGCCATAAACTTACCAAAACCTAAATCACTTTACTTATACTATTTGATTTTGAAGAGTTCCTTTATGTATCTTCGAAGTTCGAAGTCCAATAACAATGAAATTAAATTGTGACCACTCTTGAAGTATACCCTTTCAAATAAAGAAAGAATCATCTAAATCGGTTCATAAACAAAGAAGTTATGTCCGAAATTCCATAAAAACTCGTGCGATGGCGAGCTAAATAATTGATATTTTTCAGGATTATGAAAAAACTACTGGCCAGATCTCTGTAAAAAAATTATGGGACCACACACGAACTATGTTCTTTGAGTTAAAAAAAGAATTATACAAATCGGGTAATAACTGACGAAGCTATGTTAAAACATACATAAAAAAAAAAAAAAATAAAAAAAAAAAACCGTCGACTTGAGAACCTCCTCCTTTTTTTGAAGTCGGTTAAAAAGGATCTATCGATGGTCATGAAATATATGTTAGAATCCATTACACAGAAATTTTAAATAAAGTTAAAAATAGAGTCTATAACAAATGGAAAGAATACTTCGATTTACGTTCGCAAGAAAAGGGAATATGGTACAAAACGTTGCAATGTGAACCCCCTCGCATTCCCTGGTTTGCAGGAGCTAATTTAACTAGGCAACTCGTTAAAATAGCCTTAAGGATTCGATCTGGACACATTCCACTTAACAAATTTGCATTTTTAATGAGGAAGTCAGAATCGCCAAATTGTAACATCTGCGGTGCAATTGAAGACGTTCACCATTTGCTGGTGGAGTGTGTCCAAAACGAAAATATGAGACGAGAGGTGATGACAGAACTTAACTTAAATGCAAAAAATGTAAGCATGTTCCATGGCATTCTGTCGGCTCCCACCAGCGATGAGGCTAGAATTGTATATGTTTTCGCCCTAAATAGTGTCATAAATAGGGTCATAGGATAAGTAGTTTTAGATAAGGTTATGATGGGGCTGACATGACCTTTAAGTGTTAAAAGCCCCTAAATAAAAAAAGAATAAAAAAAAAAAAAAAAAAGTTTGGAATAAGCTTTATTTTTTATCTGAAGGAGCGTTAGTCATCTCCCATTTTTAGTTGCACTTTAATTTATTAGTATTTTTTTATACAACTTTGTTCTTTGTTGATGGATTAGGTATAAACATAATTTGATATACGATTTCAGGACTTCAAAAATATTATAGCTTCTTTGCAGACAAATTACTTACGCCATCACGTAACCCGCTTACAACGTAAACTGCAATTTGGTTTTGAAGATGAACTTTTTATCTTTGTAAGTAAAAGGGATTGTACCTATTGATACCTATTTTACTTTTGCAACTAAGGGCCCTATTTTTGAATAGTTCGGCTGGCGTCGAGCGCTCTTTTCTACTGATTTTCCTGACTCAAATGTATGAGATTGAGTCGAATGTCGAACGAAAATCAGTAGAAAAGAGCGCTCGTCGCAAGTCTTAAAATGTAATTATAGTTTCGAAGTCAAATCACGAACTCCAGAAAGAATCCCGTCAATTTCCTACTACGTAAACTGCAATTTGGTTCTACAGACGTATGTACTCTTAAATGCTGCTGTGATGTATGTTACTTTTTGTGGCGATGCGCTCCGCCGCCGCCGCCATGTACTACAAAAATGTATGCTCCGCTCGCTCCGCTGAGCGTGCCGTATCACTAAGTATCAACAAACTCTGAAGCAGCCTCGCAATTTGACTACGCAAAACGAGTACAAGTAAATTACTGTGACACATGTTAGGACACATAAAAAGACTTCGAGTGGATAAATTGCTAGACTAAAAACACCGGATGATGGTTTCAAGTGAAAAAAAGGTTTTTTTTTTGTAGTTATTTTAAAAGCAAAAAATATGGATTCACAATCACAAAAACAGGCACGGCAAATTTAAAAGTCATGCTTTTCAATATTTTCAAGCTACAACTTTTCCATAGATAATATCTTCCAACCAGTTAAACACAAATACCTTTGATTAATTTTACTCCTTTTTAACTCCAGTAATAAATTGGGATGAAAATTGGAGATTTTGCCTTTTTGTTATCGCTCCTTTTCCTACTTAAAAATATTTTTTTCAGTTACTTGGTCATTGCAAACAAAAGAGTTAAATGACTGAAAGGTCCATGATTATTATCTTCACATCCGTTACCTAAATCAAAATCGGTAAAAAAAAAAATCCTATATTCAGCATTTAAAAATATTTTCGTCCGTAAGTTGAATTCAGCTTTGGCTCAGCTCAACAACTAAACGGAACGTATTCATCAATTTCGTTAGCTATACATTGAACTTCACCACTCAAACCATTAATAACCAAGGACAAGTGTCACCAAAGAAAGCGTGTCGTAAACCGATCGGCTTGCGTGTAGGGTTACCTGACCCTGATTGCGTAACTCTTATGCTTAAATATTAAAATCGTTTAAAATTTGTCAGTTTCATCTATTAGCAAAGCTGCTTTCAACTGAAACTGTCAAAGGATCATGCCGCATTCTGGGCCATGATGCGCATTAACCATACATATCTGTGACAGACTCATGTCAAGTCAAAAAGGGGTAGATAACAAAATGTCATATAATAGGAAAATTTCAAACAATGATATCCCCAAACGGCTCCGTGAGATTGAGATTTCTCTTTTTTCCCGCATTATATTTTAACGATACTCTTTCCACGCAATCACTATAAAATTACTATAGTATATTGGTAATTTCATCAAAGCGCATCATGGCCTAGCTTGTATAGTAAAATCGGCATAATCCTTTCAGTAATTTCAAACGGTTTGAATCGATTTCAAACGAGAATTGTTAGCAACAGTGTTACGTAATCAGGGGGCTTATCCAATAATGAGATTTCCTGATTTTTTGTACGCCTACATCTACATGCCCTATTTAGTTGACGTTTTATTATTTCTTCTCATTAAGTACTTTCACTTTTTGGGTTTTTATATGTTATTTTTGTAAATAATTTAAATAATTTCTGACAATTACAGTTTTTCCCTGTTTTCCTGACAGATGGCTAAAATTCCTGACATGTCAGGAAGTGTCCTATCATCTGGTAACCCTGTTAGCGTGTGGCCACCGGAGAAGCGGTACGTTATTCACGCGCGGGGGATGATTCAGGTCGGTGCGCCCCCACATCTAAGCCAGGGTTACGCCGTGGAAAATTACTAGGCATTTGTTCGTGTTAACTCCTGTCGGTGTAACCGGCCCCATGATTGATTGCAACTAAACTGTCCGAATGAAAACTAAGAAGATTAGTGGATGCTGATCTGAAGCTACGTTTAGTTCCGTTGTTATCGATAGGTAAAAATTGGAATTGCTTAGAAAAATAACTGATTAACACTCTTGTTCAATTTTATACTAGAAGAAAACAACAACAAGTTGTTTTTTTCTGGTATTAAATTTATATACCTAATATAAAAATAGTATTTTAAATGCAAATATATCTAAAATTCAACAACAATAACAGTCAGTTTTAAAACAGTACAAAAAACAACGGTTTTGATGTTCACATATTTTTTTTTAGTTTCATCAGCTTCGTCACGGCACCAGCTCTACAAACAACTTTGCTTTTTTAACACGTTTTTATTTTATATCTTCCGACAGTATGTCAATACTGGTCATGCATGGTATGCCTTCAATTTTTGCCTTCAATCTTTGAAAGTCTGGCCAATTGCCATTACCCATGCGAAACTCTTTTCCTGATAACGATAATTATAGTGCGTTGTGTTTGTGTCGTCATTACGACTTTTATACCAATTTTAAAATGAGTTAAAACTTTACTCTTTCTAGTACTATTTGTGTTTTAGACAATGCACGGTCCGGCTTAGAAATTGATAAACACAGAATGTGTTGTTCTATTTCACGCCAAATACATACCTATAGCATAATATAAAAATTAGTACTAGCGTATTTATAATAGGGTTGCAACTTAAGGCGAATCCCTGACCAAAAGTGGCGCCCCCAGAGGTTTTTATATTTTAATAAGTTGTTAATAGAAAAAGATTTTATTAAAACTATTCGTGGCATCTTTAGGACTCATAGTATTCTTAGAAGGTATCACTACATTCCCTCGCAGTCATTCCTAGAAGTATACAGCAAATCTGTAAATAAAAAACGGCCACTTTTAGCATTTTTGTTATCTACTTCTAGCAGTGACTATGAGGGAATGTAATGATACCGTCTAAAAATATTAGACTATGGGCCCTTTTTAACGAGAAGTTTTATTAAAATTGTGTATTAGAATGGGGAGGCGAAGGCAAAGTGAATTACAGATGGCGCTTCAGTCTTTGGAGCCATTGTCAGTTTGAGCTTATATTGTCTTGACTGTGTATTCCGTCTTAGATTCTTATTCTTCTTCTTAGATTATATTTTTTTTCGGTTTTGCGGACAAACAATGTATTCTACGCTAACTTTAGCTCAGATAAAAGAAGAATTACGGAAAAGAAAAGCCAAAACAACAGGCAAGAAAGTTTATAGCAACTTACGAAAAATTGCTAACAAGCATTACATTTCTTTAAATTTCGTGTAAGATTTACAAGTAATCTTTTTATTTCAGATTAGAAGCATATGATTTAAATTTTAACAAAGCAACTGAGTGTGAATTTCCGTGTTTATAGTTGCCTCATGATGCCTTCTGTGCAATAGTAATTTCAGGTTTCTGTACTGGAATTTCTGTACCATCCAAAGTTACACGAACCGTTTTATCATATTTATTTTATTATTCTAAGTTTCTTGAATGACTCTGGTATATAAAATTCTATTAATTCTCTGTTTGGCCCCAATATTGGGCTTATTCCATATTTGATATACCTATCAAATTCATCCAAGTTATAAATATGTTAGAAACTGCTGAGGTTGAAATATTAAAGAACAAAGCTGTTATAATTCAAATGTTGTTTTATTTTGGCGAAGCTTCATCAAATTCATGAAACATTCCTTTTGATTTATAATGTTTCTAAGGCTCAGCAAAGGAGAAAATCTAGGGAAAAGCATCTTTTTTTTTATTTTTTTTTGCCAAATATTTTTTTTTTACTGGGAAATGGATGAAATCCAATATTTTACAAGTTACATGCATAACAATGCGGCATTTTCGCAGTATAAAATTAAAAAGTGCAATACTCCAAGAGATTCCCATATGTTTTGACACTTTCTTTGAGGCGGCCGGGTACCAAAGACCAGACGCCACCTATCGGGATAAAATTGCGCTTTTCCTCCCCATTACAACATTAAATAAAATTCAACTCGGCGCCACTTTCGGTCAGAAAAGCGCCTTAAGAAGTAATCACAAAAGGCTGGTGTGAAAAAAATACTATGGTGTTTAGGTACTTCGGAAACCTTCAGACAACTTTTTTCCATGTTTCACTCATAACTAGGACAACTCACTAATTAAAAATACGAGTCAGTACTACAGGCTCTTTTGTAGTGTATTAACGAGACTTAAGACAATACAAGTTGAAACTATTTTTTGTTGGTCTTTGGTCATTGTTTGAGATTTTCAGTGCTCAGTGAAACTAAAAACCGCATCAAACAGGATCAAGTTGTCGAGAAGTATAAGTAACAAATGTGTTATATTACAAGCAAACAAAACACTATTGTGAATTTAAGCACTTCGAAACTCTTTATCAAACGGATTCTGTATCAATGGTATAAAATAATTGATTTTATTAGTTCTTGAAGATATCAACTCGGTATTTGTAATTTTCTTTGAGATCTGATACTTGAGTAGTTTACAGTTTCTTTATCATGCTTTACATAAACTTTCAGAAGTATTTATTTTTGAATACGACATAAAATTATTAATAAGTTTAAACTAGTTATACGTAGAAAGTATGTCATATCCAAGAAACCTTGATAAATATTTTAAGAAGGATTACATATACACGTTTATTTGTTAAATAAATTATAAATGTGTCTTCTTATTTTCTTCAAAGTAAAATAATGTTTTTTTTCTGGAGGCGACATAAGATTTACTGTGACATGACCTGCCTAGTGATACGTGCCTGCGTCAATGCGGTGGCAGAATTTTGTTACGTTTGTAAAAATAATGTATAACGTAGATGTGGCAGCGTTGGATATTAAAACGTGCTTGAATGGCATATTTAGTCTCCGCGAATCTCGACACACGAAATAATTGTATTTTATTTTGTTTTGTTGATGAATTAAAATTTAACTCAGCTTTAGGAGAGATACTTAATAAGAAAATTTAGATTTCGTGTAGGTAAAGAAGCTTAAAAGCACGTTTATATGGTATATTCGAAAACTAACTTGTAAACGCATTTTGATAATATTCATTAAATTGTTTTAAATTAAAATATTTCTGCACTTTAAAATGTTTGTCTAATATGTTTGTCCTTGGTTAATATAGAATACTATAGTTATGATTATTTTGTATTAGCAATATTACGTTTATAGTAATATTTACCAAGTAGTTCTAATGTTTGTAAAAATATACAATAGAGGTTGTCATATATAATCCATTGTAACAAGTGCAAAGGCGTTTAAGTTATCCGATACATCGATACGCTTAGTGACTTCAGCTCCTGGTGTAATGTTACGAACGGACGCAAATCGACGTCGCTCCCGTCGGCGTCGGGCGAGCGAGCGCGAGCGGTTCGCACGCACTGCCTCTGCCTCGTACAGTCCTCTCTAAGCCGCCAGTGAGCGCGCCTGCTGCGGCCGCCTTACACCGTAGCAGCGCAATGCCTACGAAATGTCATCTTCATCTACCTACAAAACCCGATAACCGATCCCCTTATACCGCCAAATAGCACTATAGTGCACGGCATCAATTTCTAGTGAAGTTTATCAGTAAGTTCCATAATCAATGTGTCGTTAAAATGCATAACCTTGACGCAAGTTTATTTTTTTTGTGTGTGTGCGTGTGTGTTCAATTATAACCGCGAGTTTAATTGTCGCAGTTTGTTAATCTTCGGTGTGTTTAACAGGAAATAGCAAGTAAATGCATCGATGCGTTTGTGTTACATTCACCACTGGGTGGCGATTATTCACAAATGATTTCGAATGTGTCTTCAATCCGGTTTCTGTTTACGAATTCGGTGACCTTGGTAAGATACGTAGCTATGATAAGATACTTGACTTGCAAAGTCATTATAACTTAGAAACTTATTTTTACATGGTGTTATAATTATTATATCTTTAAAGTTGATTGACCACTTGTGTTCCCTTTTTTGCGATAGCTTGAAGCTAACTTTGTTGGCAACTAGACCCAAAGCACTAAGCAGATGGCTTAAATGGGATTGGTGCCAATAACGACAAAACTACTTAGGCGTAATAAATATTCCATAAAACGTCACCGAAGTTATACGGTATTGTTTATATTAAAATTGTATTTATTTCTTGTTTAAATTATAATTGTATGAAATGTTATCAGGTTTGCTAACGCGTTTATTTCATATTTATTGAATAATAGTTAATAGGAAAACCTCAATAGGTAAACATATTGGCTGTAAGATAAAATTATTTTCGTTATTTATTTTATCTTTTAGAATTTGGCCACCATGTTCTATTGACTAATAACAACTTCAAATAATTAATCAAGAAACAGGAAGCAATATGTGTTGCTATAGAATTTAATACTAACAATAGAAAAATAATAGAATTGCCGCGTGAAAAAAAAAACGCCTTCTTCCTGTTTAGTTAATTCATGATTTACTATTATTAAAACTTATAGTAGGCTAGTAATTGTGAGTAGTATATTGACAAAATAATGTAAAGAATAGTTACAAACATCTGAATTGTTAAAGTGTTGCATCGTACTGGATAAAATTTCGTGTAATGATAAAAAAAAAATGGTGCAGATAAGATAAACCTAACATTTAACCAGGAAATATATGTTTGATGCCATTTAGGTTTTTTCAGTACTTGTATACCATTCCGCAGTAACTTAAACACAATATATTATAAGTATGTAATCTACTACAAAAAATATCAGACACAGTTACGCTCCCATGAAACAATCAGAAACCGAGCAAAATCGTGAAAATTTCAGATAGGTATAATAATATTCTAATAGTGTACTACCTACTAAAGAAAGTATCTCAAATATAATCATTATAATCAAGTTAATAACAATAAGCCAGTTTTAATATTACTGTATAGAGTCTGTCTAAAAAGTATGCGTTTACATGGGTAATTTCAAAGGTAATTTTATTACCCACCTAAATCCCCAACTATTTTATCTAAATAAAATTGAGTAAAGCTGTGTTTACAATTAGAATTTTGACAGCACCAACAGGGTTACCAGTATAAAGGAAAAGTAGGTACTGGCAGTTATGAAACTAGCTTTTTATTTTTTCAATAATATCCAAATCAATAAGCCTAAAATACTAACTCACAAGATAAAACTATTGATTCTGTGTGTTTTCAGTAAAAATATCCAATCTCTTAGTGCGTCGTTTAAGATCTCTTTGTTGGGTAAACAGAATCAGAAAACAAAGTAAAAATTGACCTATGAAAAATGTATAAGTCTTCATAAATAAATTACTGGTAAATAAACATGACATTCA
Organism: Agriphila tristella; assembly: GCA_928269145.1. Taxonomy (NCBI): domain Eukaryota; kingdom Metazoa; phylum Arthropoda; class Insecta; order Lepidoptera; family Crambidae; genus Agriphila; species Agriphila tristella. The sequence continues at coordinate 17,096,992 of OV743436.1, read as the reverse complement.
TGGAAATAAAAAAATATTTACGATTAGGTACATAAGAAATATTTTGTGCTATATTTTTTGTTAAGTAAAAGTAGGTAAATAAAGAAAACCAAATGGCTGTTTAAGATTTCAATCATACTTTTCTAGTAGCATTAAGCGTTTCAACCCTATTGGTTCATCTCAGTGCCTTTTAGCGTCTGTACTAAAATGTTGAATGTAACTTGAGTCTAGAAAAACATTGTGTTTTAGACAAAAAAAAATATCTGGATTTAATTCCCAACCGAGTCTTTCCAGAGAAGAAAACACTTTATTGGAAAACCTAAATAATAGTTTTTTTAATTTGCAAAAAATGCTTTTCAGAAATAAGTATTTTAGGTACTTATTACCTTTGTATAGATGTCTTTGTTAGTTAATTAACTATGTTAAAAATTAACTCAATCGCCGTCGGAGACAAAAAGATTCTCATTACCAAAAAAGCTATTTTTGAAACACGCAAGTTGAAACAAAGTTCGACATTATTTTCGTGTTAATGAATTTACACAAACACGCGACGAAGTTATTATCAATCAAAATACTTCAGTTTGATAGCACGGCTAAGTGGAATGACTCGATTTGATATTTCTAAGTAATATCAGATATATAAATTACATCACAAACTTTTCACTAAGGCGTTGTCTATGGCTAACTTTCAGCATGAGCATTCCGTTTCAAATATACTTAGAGCTTCATGAATAAAGGATACGGCCTTTATGTTCAAATGTTCTGCACTAAGCCTCTTGTTTACGTTTACATCTAAATTAAACTGCCATAGAGTCTTTCTTAAGACTTTTATAACATTTAAGTTTTTAAATAAGTATATGTGAAAGTCTAAAGTCATTGAAATGATTGACGATATTGGATATTATTTTAGTAATATAATCAAAATGACGAAACTCTAACATAATAGATATTTTGTTTTAAAATACGTATGAAATGTAAACTTAATTGAATAGGATCTCGCTTGAGACTTGAGTAATTGGTTTGATTTTTAAGTAGCTACGGAATAGCATGAACTTTACACTGACATTAATTTATTTCGTTACAAGTTTCTTTGATGAGAAAAGTTCTTTTGTTTTATATTTTTGCCTGCCTACTGAAAATTTCAACTCAAATTCCAACTTGATTGTTCAACTGCCAAAGTGTTTAATTACTTTGATTTTAGATACTATTTCCAAAACTAGTCATTATTGTTGTATTTTTTTACTATGGAAGCCGCTAAGTTTTATCGATTAACAACATTGTATTTTGAAATTACAGTACTAGATAAAAATATCAAAAATATTTATAAAGACTGAGTAAAAGTCAAAGGAACCAAATAATTTTTAAATTTGGGATTTTAGCATTCACAGTTTTATTTTTATACAATATTAAATAATATAACATATTAGAAAAAAATCGATTCGTCACCAAATCATATTCTCAGGCGGGAATCGAACCCGCGACCTTTACAAGTCCGGTCCAATGCTCTTCCAACTGAACTATCGAGACACATATCCAATCATTGTTTCTCTTTCCATCTCAAAACAAACAATAATAATGAAATTGAGAGAGATAAAAGGTAAATCAGGTAACTATGTAGTTACACTGTACTAGATTTTATTTGTTTCGCATCGTATTTTACGAGAAGATCTAAAACTAGGTGATTTTAGTAACAACATATACGTGAGAGCTGACAAGAATTACGTGGAATCCAAATGGCCGAGGCGTAAACCTGGGCTTCGGTATGTTAACGTCAACCCCAACAATCGTATATCAATGGTGCTTCAATGGTATTGCTACAATATAGTACAAATAGCAATGCCATTGAAATACTATTGATACACGATTATTGCGTTAGCAGAATCGAGGTTTGCTATCGGTCGCTTTAAATATGTCAAAGGCAGACCTTGGCTATTTATTGAGCCCATTTGATACTCCGCAGACGTCATGACACGAAACTGTGAAGAGGGAAGTTCCTTCACCACTACGCCGTCTGTAAAAGTGTTACGTAATGTTTTTTCCCAATTTATTGCCGACTCCAACGATATTTATGGGACGTATTAAGTTGAATTTATTTGCTTAGATTAATAAAGCGAAGGATGCAATCCCAGACTCTTGCGGAATGATTCTGTAGTCATAAATCTGAATCAGCCTATTTGTATTTTGAAGGGTAATGAGTGACCCTTTTCAAAGTCATGCGGATTGTACTAGAGTGTGAAACTTTATGTGTGGTGAGGATATGCTAGCAGTGAAGAAGATTTGCCCTTTCAACTTCGGTTTCCAACGTGATTCTTACGGAAGGTCTATCTAAGCTCTCCCGGTTTTAGATATTTATAAAAAGCATTTTTTTATAAATCGAAAAGCTTTTTACTTTATTATCAATCATCAATAAAGATTTACTATCAAATTAAATTACAAAATTTAGTAAAAAAATAAATAAAGGGAAATATGACCATCAAAGATGTTATTTAGATTACAAATGATTGCTCGGGGTAAATAGAACAACAAGATTATTAAAGTTCACAGTGGTATTTTGTAAATGGAATAAAACACAATAATGTGTCTTTTTCCTTATCTAGTATACATTTAGTAAATATTGACTACAGAGTTCATTGACGTAGCTATTATTTAGGCACGTTCGATTACTCTCGACGACTTTAGGGCATCTTCAGGAAGATAAGTAATCCGCCGAAACCAAGTTTCAAGATATACGGCCGTGATAATCTCCACTTGAACCTCATGAAAGCGAAATCGCTGAGCGGAGATATAACTTTTTGCAGACACAGCAGTTTCGCGGGATTAGCTAGAGGTTAAGTTCGAAATATGAATACGTAAAGATGAGAAAAGTTGCCTTGCAAAGTTTGAGATGCAATCATGCATAGAAAAGAGCAAAGTCAGAAGATTATAATTATAACGTCCCGTCTTTAAAAAGTAAATTAGTCTCAAAGTTCTGAATTGCAGTACTTATCTAAAACACGTTTACACGGCAGATAGAAGGCATCGGGAATCGGGAATGCAAAATCAAAACAGAACATCCAATACAAAAACACAACAAAGTGACGCAAAGATTGATATAATTTAATACACCATTACCGTTAGCCCATAAATCCAATCCATATTTAATTGGAAAATGGATTAGGGAAAATTAAGATAGACATTACAGATTGCTTCCGCTTCTTATGTGGCATTTGTACCTACATCATAATTGATTTTATTGATTATTGTGAATGGTGTGCATAGAAACAGTTTTCTTGATTTTGTATTTTTTTGCAACTGTCATTTATAGTGAACGGCCGCCCGCGGTTTCACCCGCGTGGTTCCCGTTTCCGTAGGAATATCGGTATAAAAAGTATTCTATGTTTTAATCTAGGTTATCTACTATCTGTGTGCCAAATTTCAACCAAATCCGTTCCGTAGTTTTTGCGTGATTGAGGAACAAACATCCAAACATCTAAACATCCAAACCCACAAACTTTCACATTTATAATATTAGTAGGATCTAAGCTAATAAAGTCTCTAATCTTTAATTAATCGTAAACGCACTATATTTACGTACAAGTTTTACAGCTTCCACGTAAATCGACTAGACGTAAAGCGAACATAAGGGTTAAGTTCGGGCCCTAAAACAATCAACGTTACAGACCACCATAATTACTTCCGAGATACTTCGCTAGACCCTACAATAACACTTAATTCCTAAGGGACGCATTTTTCTGATTATGGTTGTTTCAAGTATTAATACCAAGCTGCTATCACTCCCGTGACTAAAAGTCATTTGGGTTTGACATATTGCGAATAAATCAGACAAGTTATGGGTTTGACGCAAATTCCGTGATCACGACCATTATTGATAGTTGAACGGTCGGGCCATAACTTGTCTGTAACAATGGTATTGAACACTTTTTGCTGTAAAGGGTGGTCAAGGTTACTGTTCTATGGATCCGGACCTTATTTTATTGAGGACCTCACTTAACGGTATTTCATTTTTGCACGCAACTTCATCTAAGCGCTGCATCGCCAGTTTTCCTCGATAAGCAAATACAACCTATAGGTTTTTCAGTATAATGCGTTGAATTCCGTGGTTTGAATGATACCATAACCGACAGTTTTAATTAATGCAGTGTTTTATAAATTAAGCAAACTTAATTATTTGTGTGTTGAAATTAAAGCCTTATATAGAACGTGTATCAGAGAAAATGCTTGTGTACGGCATAATACATTCCTGATAACGGCCCGTCGTTCATTGTAAACATAACATGTAAATTCTGAAAAATAGTCTAATGTAATTCATGTCATACAGAAAAGCTTTGTTGTGAAAAAAAAATGCATGCGTTCCACTTCTTTTGTCTTGAATTCAGTTTGACTTCTCTAACGTATTTCAATAAAAAAGGTTGACATTTATGTATTTTCAAATTTTAATAATTTGAAAATTCGTTATCACTTTAACGATATCCTAATTATAATTTAAGTAGTTTTCTGTAAAAAAAAATACCGCTTCAGCACGAAAAGAGCCCTTTTGACGCGTAAAAATTCGCAGCAAAATGGATTTCTAATATGGAATTACTCGGCGCAAAAAAACTAGGCAATGGTTCATTCTGAAACTATTTTTAATCTATAGCGATTTAACTCATAAGTAGGAGGGAAATGGAGAACGAGTAAGAGGAAGGGAAGATAGACAAAGAGAGGAGTAAAGAGAGGAGGTAAGGAGAGTTGATGGCAAGAGGGGATAAGAGGGAGAAAAAAGGGGGAAGACGAGATAAAAAGGGCCAAGAGCGGGAAAGAGCCGGGCAAACAGCGGGCAAACCACGAGCAGCCAGCGGGCAAACCGCTAGCAAACAGCGGGCAAACGGCGGAACACATACATACTGAAAATTTATTATTGAGGCAAAGAATGCTGATAATTATCTTTGATGAAGATTGGAGATGTATTATCATTATCAAAATATAACATTGCTGAATGAATTTCATGGATTGTTAATATTCCATCGTTTGTTTGAAGTTCGGTAAAACATAAATGTTTGGGTTTTGAGATTATTATGAACATAAGGAAATAAAAACATTATAAGAAAATACGGCCGCAGGAAGATGTTCCCAAAACATTGAACAAACAAACTCTCTTTTACCCCGTAGGCCTGTTATTCATATTCCCATATTTATGTGAGTTTTATGATAAAGTAATGGCGAACTAAAGATCTCTTTTAAAAACACCGAGTTTTTTCTTAATAAAGTCAAACTCATTCATCGTCTCAAGATGTTTTGTTTGGAAAAATATTAGTCAGTTTTTATCTGGAAAAAAGAGTGAACTTAGGTGAACCGTATTATGTTACCATTGGCAAAGTTTGAAAGGAACCGTTTTATGGTGCTCAAAAATTCCATTAGTACAGCAAACAGTTTCAGAAAACTGGCGTCAACACTTCAATGCGAGATTTGCCGAGTCCCAACAGTCCAGCCCTTATTTATGCTTGGTTTATACAGACTCAGTAACATGGCAGTACAGTAACCCAGTCCAGCGCTGACTAGCTACTGGGCTCGTGTAAACACTAGTTTCAACTTAGGCCAGAGTGCTGACTCCTCACTCGCAAGTCAGTCCAGCACACTAACCACCCGTTCTAGTTTCGGGCACAGTACGACTAGGGTTTCCTAGGATGACGGTGCCGTCATATTACGGCCGTAATTTAGCAGTTCTACGCCGTTGTCTACGTAAACAATACGGCGCGGTTTCTGACGTTACGGTGTCGCCGTATGGTTTACATAGACAACATTCAACCCCGCTATCCTAGGAAACCCTAGCTTTACTGCCGATCCTGTACACGTATCCAGTTACTACTGGGTCTGAAACTCCGAACCACTGGGTCCAGGCCAGGCACTGATCCCGAATAAACCAGCCCTTAGACAAAGTCACATTTGCAAATCTTCGCTATCGGTGAGTGATGTATGGTTATGAAGTTTTGAAAAACGATGGCTAGCATAAACTTATGTCCTTTCCGTACATCTTCAGTCATACCGTAGTTCAGCATTGTCGCGATTCAGTCTGTCACTGTAATGTCTTGTCCATTTCCATGAGACGAATGGCTCGATATGAATTTATATCGCCACCCGATACTGATCTTTAATTCATAAAGCTATTTTTTTCTTCACACTTGTTTCATATTCTGGGTTGTTTCGTATTCATTCAAAGTTGATATAAGATTTACAAGATGTGTGTATTTCAAGGATAGCCTTATGGTATATACCTATGGAGTGGTTTTTAAAATCCTTTAAATAGGTACCTGGGTAGGTATAATAAGATTCTGATCTTGATTGTGACAAGATCTTCTCTTTGTAGCTGATACTGTATTACATGGTATACTCTTTATTTGTTCTGTGGCTTACTAGCAGAGTTTAAATTTAACCTTTTACTAAAACCCCCTTACTAATAAAGATTGTATAACAGATGTGTATTTTTGTTCCTTTCTTTTAAATGACAAATTTAAATCGTTTGACAGAGAGTAACCATTGTGTAACTATACATCTATAAAATATTTATTAGTAAGGGGGTAAGACTACCTATATTAAGATTCTTCTGTATCCCGCCCGGCCACATAGACGACAGAATCCCGATTCGGAATTCCGAAGGGAATATTGATAATGTATGAAAATTCCGTACGCAAAAATACCACATGTGTGTGGTAGGTCCATAGATTTGTAATTGTATGAATTAGCTGGGTGCGGAATTACGTATGAACGGAATCCCGTCTGTGTGTGGCCACTCTAAAGGCAGGCATACAAAAATATTATTATTTTGAAGGCATTTAGTTTAGTATCATGATTAATGTATCTCACCTCCATTTCTTTCGTCTCGTCAAAGGAACTCCATAACGCATAAAGAGCGCGGATACCCGAAGCTTTTAGGGTATTCATTACCTACTTAATTTCTCTGGTCACGTTTTGTGTACCAAAGCAAAAAGGATTTACTCTTAAAAATATTTCTAACCAACTGACTTCAAATTCGGTGTAGGAATGAAATTAAATCTTTACTTCTTTTTGTTTAATTATTAAGTAGTCTCGTGTACTTATTTACCCTTTTCTGTAATGTACCTTTGATAACAACATAAAGATATACTTCATTATATGAGGTCGCTAAGATGCCAAATAGTAACTTTTTTGAAATACTCAGCCCTCTGAGTGCTCTCTTACAGAAATTAGCAAAAACTAAAAATGGTAAATGAGAAAAGAAACAGTACACATTTAAATAAGCGAGAAGCCCCAAGGCTTTTTCATGGCAAAATCGCTCCATCTTCGGCCATTCAGTAGGTTTTGAATGTTACCCCGTTCGCTGGTTACGGCAATAAATTATAAAAAAATAGCATTTATCACTTTTTTTTAATTGAAATTGATTGCAGTATACCTATATCTTCGATATTTAAAAAATGTTAGTTCTGAAACTACTCTAAATATACGAATAACTTATTCTTGCTTGTAAAACTAGCATTTCAATGTTTTTTTTACTTGGGTTATGTTGTCATAATAAATATTATATTTAAGAAATCACTCATATAGGAACGAATCATTTATATCTATAAGCCTCTTCGATTGTAACCTCTGATGTTTTACATTGATCAATCAGCAATATTACGTAGCCCGTTTGTTTTAAACAACCTTTTTTTTTTGATATTATTTAAACACTGATTTCTATCTCATTAAACGAAAAATGAACACCAATTTTCAGTTAAGATAAGAGGGAGTCGAGTGGAGAAAACTCAAGCACGTTATTACGAAAAAATTTATGCTCGCGAACTGTGTTGTTTGGTCTAATATGACGTCATTGTTTTACATTTCAACCCAATGACATGAAGCAAACTGCTATCGTAAATATAAACTACGAATAGAACAATTAGGTGGGGCAGATAAACAAATTATATATGTATGTATTCCGATTCAAACATTTTGTAATCATGAAGACACCACCACGTTTTCGTGGCCGAATCAAAATTGTCTTGCTGATGTTTCATAAAATGTAATTCAATCATAGTAATTATTTATTAATTTATTTTTTTTAACATTTTATCCTAGCTTGTATCTAGGATTTTTTTCTGAAAATTGAGAAAAATTGTGTAATTGGGAACTTTACAGGGGACGAGGGGTGACGTAGTTGCGGTAGGGGTGAGAATTGTAAATTATAATGTACACACTTATATCTAGGTATAACACAACAGCATAAAAACTTAACTATTATTAATTTTGCCGCTCAAAAATCTACAATGATGATACTATTTATCATAATACTTTCATGGAGAATAAAAACGCATAAAAAGGAGCCATTTTAAGTCTTGCGGTGTTTTGTTTTTCCTTATTTTTCAGTACAAATGCACAAACCTTTTCTTATTGAACAATGTGCAAAGAACTCCACTCCATTTGGCATTAAGTAGAAGCTAAGTCCAGATGGCTCAACGAAAATATAATTTCGATCTTTAGGATTTTTAGAGGTATTTTCAAAATTAAAATGTATCGAGCCAAAATCAGTGAATCGTGTTTCTGATCCTATAAGTGTCTGAAGAGAGATGTATGAAATACATAATAATATCTTAATTTCAAATATTTAGGACCTTTCCGCGACCTATAATGGCATAACATCAAAAAGTTTAAACTTTTAGACGTATTCCATTAACTGAACAATATAAGAATATACAAGGTGTTTGGTAAAAGCCTTATAAAGCCGAATATGGTAGATAGAGGCCATCAAATTGGACAACTTTTACTATGGGACCAACTCTGAAATCGCGAAAAAAAAATCAGCTGTTTCATACAAAAATTAACAACGAAAATATCAAAATGTATGAAACAGCTCATTTTTTTTTCGCGATTTCAGAGTTGGTCCCATAGTAAAAGTTGTTCAGTTTGATGGTCCCTATCTACCATATTCGGCTTTATAAGGCTTTTACCAAACACCTTGTATAATTATTTAAATAGACTCACAAAATGGGCACAGTACTTTATCAGCCCCCGTACCGTATTACAAGCTCATATCACACCAGTTTTCTAAATGGCTATCAATGTGTCTCTTTTATTTTCTATACAGCGAGAAAAATATCTAACTATTGGAATTTATAAACCTGGCAAGTTTTAAGAACTTGTAATACCCCTCCCCCCCCCAAAAGCCATCCCACTGGTTTCCTACAAGTTGCAACATTTATAAGAAGACAAAACTTCGAACATCTATCGAGGGTTCCGTAGCCTTATAGATTCGTCATGTCTGTCTGTCAACCGTTTGAAAGATAAACACCCCCAAAGTGGTAAAATGTGTGTCCCCCCCCCTCTAACTTTTGAAATAAGAAAGTGAAAAATCTTAAAAAAATATATGCTGTAGATCTTAATAAACACTTTCAACGAAAATTGGTTTGAATGAGATATAATAATTAGTTATTACCCCCCCCCCCCAAAAGCCATCCCCCTGGTTTCCTACAAGTTGCAACATTTACAAGAAGACAGCTAAGTAAGGGTGCGTACAGCACTCCTAGCACGAAACTTCGAACATCTATCGAGAAAAGAAAACGCATGAAAAATATTCGATACAGTAATTTACACGCGTTAAAGTACTCGATAGAGTAATTACTTATCTATGAAAAATTTCATTTTGCTTTTCGGCTGTAGATGTCACTGTACAAATTTTTCATTCATAATTACTCTATCGAATGTTTTCACGCACGTTTAAAAACGCGCATAAAAGTACTCGATCTTGGACGAATGTTCGTCCAAGTACTCGATATAGTAAATTATCTATAGAAAATTTCATTTTGATGTTTGGCGCTAGATGGCGCTGTACAAATTTCCCATACAAAATGTATTTATTGAATATTTTTACGTTCTTTATTTTTTTCGATAGCTGTTCGTGATCTCTGCGCTGCACAGCGAATGCGACTGTTTGCGAATGACTCGCGAGCTTCGATACAAATACCCATACAAAATTAGTCTCACGAGTTTTTTTCCGCTCATTTTTTTCCGATAGATGTTATGTGCTCAGGGTACTGATCGATTATTACAGTTTATTTTTATATTGAGAAGTTAGCACTGTCATATGTTTAGTTTATCATTCGTTTATTTCAAAAAACCGCTCCGTAAATTCGTACTCCTTACGAACCTTCAACAAAAGAATCACGACCTTTTATTAAATTTCTTCGCCTTCTTATTCAATAAGATCACACAAAATTTGGTGTCAATATCGGCACATATTTAGAATTTTCTCATCTCACCCCATATTGAATCAAATATTAAATTAGATTTCATGGCATCTTTCGGTCGGAACCTAATTTATAAGCAAATTTTAGCCGACCTCTTTCAATAATACGTATGAATTGTTAAGGGTTTGGGAATTTAATTTCAGCTCTTTGTTATTTTATATTGTTTTATTTCAAAAGAACAGTTAGGATTTAGAATTTCAATCGGTAACGAATTAACGCTTAAAAATTATACGTACTTAATAACTGCTGAAAAGGAGAATACCCATCGTAGCTAATTGAGGGAGCTCGTATAACGTAACGTGTAAGTTGAATAAAATAATCTACAATAAGAAAAATGAGTTGATAAAAATTCGTCGAGTTTTTTGTACAGAAAAATCAAATTAATTTATTCTTGAATGTATGCTTTTTCGAGCATGGCCGCACCTTTTTCGGTGTTGTAAACGACTATGTCGAACGTTTTACACTGCCAAACGTCGTGACGTCACTTGTTGACTGCCTCAATGTTAGTAAACAAAGCGAAACTGCTTCGGTCGTACCCTCAAAGTCGGGTTTGACATTGTGAAAACAACGTGTCGAGAAACCTTGACACGTACTAACTGTATGGTGGTATACTCTATTTAACCCCTTTTTACCTAGGTTGTATTTTTTTTATACTGGGCCAAAAATTAGTTAAAATAAGAAAAAAATTAAAGCTAGCTTCTACTGACCCTTTTTATTAATTTTTTTAAGTGAAAAAGTTAATTCTACAGTTAAGTTACATAAAGTTATACTAGACTAGAGACAACAAACATAAAGTTACATTAGTTAGACTAGATAGGTAAGACGCAGCTGTATCCAGCGTATGTCGAGTAAAAAAAACCATCCAAGTGCGAGTCGGACTCACGCACGAAGGGTTCCGTACCAAAAAACGACAATAAATCACGTTTGTTGTATGGGAGCCCCCCTTAAATATTTATTTTATTCTGTTTTTAGTATTTGTTGTTATAGCGGCAACAGAAATACATCATCTGTGAAAATTTCAACTGTCTAGCTATCACGGTTCATGAGATACAGACTGGTGACAGACAGACAGACAGACGGACAGACAGACAGACGGACAGCGGAGTCTTAGTAATAGGGTCCCATTTTTACCCTTTGGGTACGGAACCCTAAAAAGGAAATAATAGTAATGGTAGGAATCTCTAAATTTACTAGACTTTATTTACTTTTACAGCCATATTCACAAACATTACTATGACGTCTCACCACTGTGAGACTGTTGGGTCACTGCCCCAGACGTCACAGTGGCCCCAAAAAACCAAAAACAGAAAAAAATCTTAGTAAATTAATTTAAACCATAAAATTAGGTTACATTAGAATAGGGTGTGTAACGAGCCAACCAGGTCCAGATTACGGGTGTTATTAACTGTAACTTGGCTGGGTTAAACAAGTGCGAGTCGGACTCGCGCACGAAGGGTTCCGTACCAAAAACGGCAAAAAAATAACACGTTTGTTGTATGGGAGACCCCCTTAAATATTTATTTTATTCTGTTTTTAGTATTTGTTGTTATAGCGGCAACAAAAATACATAATCTGTGAAAATTTCAACTGTCTAGCTATCACGGTTCATGAGATACAGCCTGGTGACAGACAGACAGACAGACAGACCGACAGACAGACAGACGGCCAGCGGAGTCTTAGTAATAGGGTCCCGTTTTTACCCTTTGGGTACGGAACCCTAAAAATGAACTTGTTAGAAACTGATGCAACTATGATGATTGATTGTGAGACTTTCATAATAAATAAGGCACACGTCAATAAATATTTCAGTACGTTAACTAGCATTTACAGTTTATTAACAATCGTGATTGTTGTTCAACATAATATTTCATATTTCAATGAACACTTAGATATTCAGCAAACATTTTATGTGACACTTATGCACGCAATGCATTTTCAGTAAACAATCATTCTGCGATACACAAACGAGCGCGTTATCGTGTTTGTCATATGAAATATTTGTAGTACCGCCTTTATTTGTGTTCGTATTCCACCAAGATAAAGTATCGTAATATTACTAGAAAAACTACAGACGCGATAAAGTATGTTTGTAAACAAAACACTTTTTATGGTTGCTTTGATATTTTATGAACCAAATCGCTTATCATGAAGTTATTCCACACGTCACAATCTCTGCGGACTGTGTGTCCCAAAACTTTGCGACACGAAGGGAAAATGTAGAAAATTTTACTGAAACAAGATTTAATTTTAAATTTTAATAAAAATAATTGGAACTGCATTCAAAGATTTTTAAAAAAATCGCATAATAATTATGATACCATACAAAGCGGAATAATTAAAATTTAAATGTTAAATTTCATGGTCTTTCTTTTATTTATGATGTTGTGTCATCACATCATCAAATTACTTTTATTCAAGAAAGATAATTGTGATGATAATAATAATGATGAAAAACAACGAAAAACATCAAAAAAGAGCATAAGTGAGGTTATTTTCCTTTACATGTAAAGAAAAAGACAGAGACAAATGTTTTTGCTTAACCGAGCCCTTTTCAAGCGAGCCCTTTCCGAGCCTTAACAACCAAAGCAACCAATTCAAGTCTTGAATTGGTTGCTTTGGTTGTTAAGGCTCGAATTTCAAGAGAATAGTGTATTTTAGCTGCTACTTGGTCGATGGATGGTACCTAACGATAGGTATCGTGTGTGAGGGCTCACCGGCTTATCGTTGTTGCCGGTGCGTGACCAAACCGGCTCTTGAATATACTCGTACCTAGCGAGACTAATTTATAAAAAAACGTAATTTGCTTTGAATAAAGACTACGCTTTATATCAATAGTACAATATAAGTCAATATGCTTGTTTAAACTTGCCATTCTCTCAATTGAAGTTTTTGAAATGCATTCTAAATGCTTCTACTAGATTTACTAACAATACCTAATAGAAATTGTTTGTCTACCAAAATGAAGTTTTTTTGTGTCGAGAACAAGCTAGACTTACCTTTTTTATTAAATAAAATGACGGCTTACCGTTTGACTAATAAAATAAAATTTATAAGTTAAAGGGTATGAAAACATTAAATCACTACGCCAGGCGTCAACTTTATAATCATTATTTTTATAACTGCCAGCAAACTTGGTATAAATATTTATATGATTTTCCTGTATTTCTTCTAATCTTGTGCCTAGAGTTTGCATTTCCATTGTTGTATATGTAGCTTCATTTAAAAAGAGAGAATATACAAATTGTACGTAGAAATAATTTCATCTTAAGCATACATTTGTACCATTAATATGCGCAAGGTTGGCGAGTGAACCCCAAAAGCGTATAACCGGCATATTTTATACTTTACGACCCGTGACGCGAATTTCATTAAACTAGAGACATATTTGTTTTCGTTCGCGCTGCGCCTTTTACTGTCGTAAAGAAGGGGCAACTCCAAAGTTTCCAACACATAAAAACAGACTGATACCCACAGCCGTAGCTTCTAATTTTGTGGCGAAACACAATACAGTTTTACATATTTTGGCATGAAAAACGGTCTTTTTTGCTCTACAATTTTTGAATGTTAAGGCGAGATGCTTTAATTTAGAAAAATACGTTTTGATTGAACATTAAAAAAAGTAGTTTTCCAGACTAACATTGTCAATAAAATATCGAAACAACAGTGAACGCTCGTACGTAGTTAACCAATACCAAAAAAAAATACTTTAAATAATTCTCAAATTTCAGAGGTACCTAAGGAAAGTCCTTACCTTGAAATGCTATAGTAGCATTTGTTCTGGATTGTAACAGCATGTTATATTACATTAGCGCGTTTTAACAGTAATATAAAATAGTTGAACTTACGAGTACATCCCAACTCCGCAAGACGTTTTTGTAATCAGGCGGTAAAACTTCATATTACAAAAAAACTCGTGAAAACTAGCGACGTTACACCGCCACCAAAAGATATTTACTGAAATGAACTAAGTTGAGTAAGATGGAGATAAGTTAAGATAAGAATAGTCTCGTAGAAAATACCACCTTTTCTAAAATTCAGTATGGATTTACAGAAAGGGTTTTGTTAGTAGTCCTAAGAAAGCAAGAATCTATAAATAGTTATGTAATTAAGAGTTTTACTTTTTAAGATAAATAACCGTCTCATAGCAGCTACGCCATTTACATTCTTTGGGGACTTTTGAAACTGAGCCTCCCAACCCAATATCTATTTACGTGGAACCTGTTACTTGGGGGTTTACTGAATAAGGGCTTGCCTCAATAATTAATTTTGGAGAGGTACAGACAGCTTACGTGACTTTTACTAGAACCTTTATTGGACGTGTTTGGTCACCATTGACCCTAAGTCTGTGGCCTAAAAAAAGATGGGAGCGAGTGCGGGCAGCGGGGCGGTCAGCGTGTGAAACAAACACAAACGACTTGTATGAATTACCAGAGAAAACTCGCGGGCGCGTCCTTATCATGAGCGGGTGTAGAGTGCCAATGGGAGCGGGTGGAAAGTGGGCAGCGGCCCGCCACGCGCAACTTCTCGTCATCATCACGTCTCAGATTTACCCGCTCGTCAATACAGTGACGTTCGTAAGTGTATGAAACTCTCCGAAATGATGATTCGTTAATAAAATACTGCATTCTAAAATATTCACGTCGCAATTTTTTCGATACAGACATTTTAACGGTTCGGCCACAGCCAGCGCGGCAGGCGGCGGCGAGGCAGGCGGTGTGGCAAGCGAATTCGGTAATCACTGCGCGGTCGTGACGACGAGCTGAAAGACTGCCATCGAGATAGCGCGGAATGATTATTGAACGCCGCCTGCCGCGCCGGCTGTGGCCTGGACGTAATAATAACACACGCAAGTCTTTATCGCAACACTGTCGCGTGAGCAATGCACAGACAGCAGACAGCCTGCTGCCCACCCCATGACACCTCTGTCAGGTCGCGCCCGCTCCCCGCCCCGCTGTCTGCACCCGCTCCCACCTGGGCCACAGACTAAAGCTATTTGCTACAGATCTGAGACGATATTTTGACGCAATATTGAGCCTTAAGATCAGACAGAGCAGATTAATGGAACTATTCTTTTTAATACACAACAGGGAATACACGGATTTACTAAAGCTCCAAGATAGACATTTTGGCTAGACCATCCACAAACTTTGTGTTGTGTTTTACTATAATGAACCAAATCTATTGTTCAATATATACAGGTTAATCCTATATTCGTACAGTCCAAAGATACAGTGCTCGCCTCCCAGTCACAGAGTTACTAATCTACGAGAAATGAATTCTATTCAAATATTAAAAAAAAAATTTAGAAACCCATTGTGATACAAAATGTAAGCGGCAAATTCATATTTTCTATAGGGAGATAAAAAAAAATTAAATTATTTTTTCTCGGGGAGGTGTTCAGATTCACGAGTACATTGACCTACCATTGGATGGACACACCATTTCCGCTACACCCTGTATAAGTAAATCCCAACCAAGTTTATAATATCTGCTTCATCAAGATATTTATCGTAATGCTGCATGATAACCAAGTTGTTTATTATGATAAAAAAAATATTGTCATACAAAAGTCTGTCTTGCCGAATAGCATTTTTTCATCAATCACAACACAAGAGTGTAAAATTTGATTTATAATTTTCCTATCATTGATATTCTGTCTTATGTCTATGGTTTCAGACAAAGACCCGGACACATGTTGGGCAACCCCAGCCATATATCGTACGCCGCCGCTACGCAGCTTATTGCTTTAGCGTCCACATTTTTTTTGCCTCGAGCCTTTTTGTGGTACGACAATGTGAAAATTTGGCGACTAAGAAGTGTCGTGTACGCTGTGACGTCACATAAATCACGTTCCTTTCAACTCGGCTTAAACGATTAATATAAAATACCTATATGGGATTTGGCTACGCTTGAATCGTTGTTTCTATGGAAACCTCATACCATTTAAAAATTCACAGATCTCGTGCCTTTCACGACCTTCTGGTACATTGAAAATGAATTTAATGAATTTAACAAAATATTTTATTATTCTTTTCTTATAGACATTAATATTTTATTGAAAGGTAACCTAAGTACTATGTATAACTAAAACATCTGAATTTCTAAATAAATTAACCCTAATAAAAAAAATAATCAAAATCAAATGCAGCATGCGAGGCTCTCGCGCCGACTTCATCATAACAACCCTCATGTTTACCTAGGCATCATCATCACACTCTCATTCTCAGAGATCGTTGTAAAATTTGGAATCGCAGAGTCACTAAGAAAGACGTGACTGATCGAGTAATTTCAAATCTCGAAATTGAAATAACAGCCACCCACGATATATAATATTTTGGATCTAGTAGAGGCCCTCGGCTTCGCCTCGGGTCTCAAACTAAAACCTCTCTTCTGTTCAACTTTCGCTCAAGATTCGTTTATCCGTTTCTCTACACACAAAATCTCACTACGACGCCTAGCACGTGTACTGGAGATAATAGCGTCATCTCTTTTGCTCTTACAGTTATTGCTAACACTACTTTCTCTTTAGTTTTCACATAGTAAGCGACGTCACTTACTTGAATATGGACTTATGGAGACATTTCAGTGCAGTCACACTATGGTACCGCCCCGCGCCACCGTATCTAACGATTTTTAAATCTTTGACTAGATCTGGAATCATCTCTCGCTTCACGCTCTATTCACGTCATACCATGTGTTGACCTGCTAGCTAATCAATATCAATATTATGGTTTTAATATATATCTAAATACTTTTTTATTTATAAAAACTGTGGAAATAAATAAAAAATACATAATATATATAAAACTCTATTTCAAGCTTTGAAACATACAATTATTTATAAACTTCAATCGTACCTACTACGTATTACCATTACCCGCGCCGCGCACGTCGCCCGCGGTATCCCAACATTCCTCTTCATAAAGGATAAGCTACAGCCCAGACCGTAAGAGTCAGGGACATATACTAATTTCAGTAGGTAGCCTAACTCAATATCTCTAAGGGTTTTTTTCATTTTTTCGATATCGCTTTTCGTTTTTGAGAAATTGTCGATTTAGTGAGAAAAGACCCCGAAAAAGTGTGTCATTTTGCTACATTTATGCGATTTTCGAAAAAAGTTTTTGACTTTTTCAAAATTTTTTTCACCATATTGTAGCCCTTGCTGAGATACATCTTTTGACATTTAGTACATACACGTAGACCCAAAACTCACGGGACCGGCGATGTCTCACTTTGGCTGAAATTGGGTACCTTACCGAAGCGATCGAAAAAACATTTTCAATGTTATAAAATCTGTGTTGATCTAAAAAAAATGTTAGGTACTTTTAAAAGAACTATCATAATAATTGATGACACTTATAGGTGTAGAATAGGAGTAATGGTAGAGTATATTGTTATTTATTTTTTCTATACAATAGTTGTCAACAACTTTTGAATTGTAAACAATAATGCATTGGTAAATTTTAAAAGCAAAATAAAAATAAATCGACACAAAAATATATATATATATTTGCACATTAAGACTAGTAAGTTTAATTAGGTGTTATTTTTTTTTCATACTCTACATAGTTCAAAATAATTTTGATTTAACAAAAATTTTATGTTCCAAAATAGTTTCATTTGATTCTAAGAAAAAGTGTCATTTTTAGGGTTCCGTACCCAAAGGGTAGAAACGGGACCCTATTACTAAGACCCCGCTGTCCGTCTGTCTGTCTGTCTGTCACCAGGCTGTATCTCATGAACCGTGATAGCTAGACAGTTGAAATTTTCACAGATGATGTATTTCTGTTGCCGCTATAACAACAAATACTAAAAACAGAATAAAATAAATATTTAACGGAGGCTCCCATACAACAAACTTGTTGTTTTTGCCGTTTTTTGGTACGGAACCCTTCGTGCGTGAGTCCAACTCGCACTGGGTCGGTTTTTAATCATAAACATACTTTATATGAAACTAGCGGCCGCCCGCGACTTCGTCTGCGTGGAAAGATATGCTATCTTTATGATATGATATTGCTATCCCTCGGGAACAATACTTTTTTTTTGAATGAAAGGTACCCTCTATGTCCTTTTCTGTACACCTGACAACGTGTATGCAAAACTTCATGATGATCGGTTCAGTAGTTAAGACGTGAAGGCGTAACAAACAAACAAACAAACGGACTTTCGCATTTATAATATTAGTAAGGATTTACACAAATTATTAAACAATGTTATTACTTTTAAAACGACATTAAATCAAATTTACAATAAATATCGACTTAACTACAATATCTCGATACTCATTCTGCAGAACACATAAAAAATATTGCTAAATTGTAGAATCTTGTTTGAATCGCTTAAAATTGCAAACGACTGGTCCTTTGAATGAGGCTATTTGGAATATTACCGATTCGGTATTTTAGTATTCTGTTAAATGGTCTACCTAGCATAACACTACGGCATAACCCAAACAAATAAGTATTCACAATTTGTTTGAACATGTTTTAAGTTTCGCGAACTTGGAAATTGAAATCGTTATGTAGCGTTAAATTACAACGTATTTGTTTAAAAGGCACAAAGACAAAATTACTTAAATAAAAATTTTAGGGGTTTAAGCTTAGAATAACTATACCTAGAACGATAATTCCCTACAAAGCGTGCTGTCAAAAGTGAGGCAACAAAAACAGCCAAAATGGCGCCGTTTTCAGATTTTTATTGTCCATTATTAAATAATCATGCCTAATAAGTACAAAACAGTTTCAATTTCCCTAACTTAAAGAGATTAATTATTATTATTGGATTTAAGTAACGATTAGGTAACGTATGAAGAATATAAATCTGAGAACTGAGCCATTTTGGCTCAGTATAAGTTGCCTCACTTTGCATACAAGGACACGGCTCCTAGGTGTAATTATTCTAAGGGTTTAAGTATGAAATTGCCGTTTTGTTATGGAGAATTTTGAAGAATTTGCATTTTGACTAACATTGTCTTTGAGCGCTAATGTTTTTTTTAACTTTTATGCAAAAATGTTTTATTTGAATACTCAGCTAACAAAAGCTACATGTATTAGGTACAGGAAAAAAAAAAGTATCGGCTAAGTTAAAACGAATTCAGTGGTCATTTTTGCTAACGAAAAAAGGAGTCACTTTTAAGATAGTTACTTTTTTAACGTACAGGAAAAAATCAGGAATATGTTTATTGCTGATAATGGGCCGTTATGATCATAATTCGAAATAAAAACAATTAACCGAAGCATCTTTAACATCAAAGAAGATATGAGAGCCTCTGTGTGTGAGAAAAAAATCGCCAATTTCGTACTTTAACCTCTGTTATTTTGAAATGTGTGTTCCATTACTACTGATTCATTCACCCAAGTAACAAATCAAAAACTAGAATAGCAAACTTATTATGGGTACCAGCATGCGGCATCGCAATAACATAAGATAATACAAATAGATTCAAGCAAACGAATGTTAATTTAAGGGATACTTATTTTCCATACAATAACTACGTTACCTAATGTACGTACAAAAGAACTCGGGCAATATTATTTGTAAGAAAACAATTCTTGTTCTTTTATTCTAAAGAAGACCTTTTTATCCATGATATATTTGTCGAATAAGACAATTTCTTTTATGATATGTGTATTGTTTTCATAATATTTAATGATCGTGATCAAAGGAATTCTTCAAGTATTCATAACAAAATCGAAATAACAAGAGACGTATTTTTTCACATAAATGAATGAATTCGTTTTTAAAAATGTTTATAAAAATCATTGATGTGAATATTGTTATTTAGATCAAAAACATATTTGTTACCTTTTAGTATTGGTGATATACATATATTACAGATAATTCCTTTGATTTCTTAAAAAAACTGAAGCTAATGAGATCTTTGTGATACGCACACATATATCTCTCTTATATAAAAGTGAAGGGGTGACTGACAGACTAATTGCCCAGCCCAAACCACTGAACTTAGAGACTTGAAATTTTGTACAAAGATACTTTATACAGTGTAAACGCCCACTAAGAAGGGATTTTTGGAAATTCCACCCCTAAAGGGTTGAAATGGGGGTACAAAGTTTGTATGGAAAAAAATACATTTCAACTTGAAACTTCGTAGGAGTACTTATAAAAACAAATAAGCAAACACGTGTTTCGTGGTTTTACGAAATTCAACCCTTTAGGGGTAAATGGGGTAAAAAAAGCCCAACATCGATTTGGGTGTCGTTATCGAGGTTTTATGGGATGTTGATTGCGAAAATGGCATTTATTTTGAAGTCCAACACAGTGCCATGATTCAACCCCTAAAGGGATGAAATGGAGAATCCCATTTCACCCCATTCCATATTATTCCATATTTTGTATGGTAAAATAATATTCAATAGACATTTCGACTTGAAAATTCATACGAGTACTTCTAAAAATAAGCAAACAAATCGATATGGATGTCTCTATTGAGGTTTTATTGGACGTTTATTGCGAAAATGGTATTTATTTTAGGTTACAATACGACACAGGACTTTATTCAACACCTAACTAAAGGACTGAAAAGGGGGTTAAATTATTTTATGGAAAAATAATACGGGAACGGGAACAAGGACGAGAACGGGAACTAATAATATTATCAATGTGAAAGTTTAATGTTTGGATCTGTTGTTTGATTATCAATGTGAAAGTTTAATGTTTGGATTGAATGTTACTCTATCACGTAAAACCGGGCTGGCTGAACGGATTTGGAATAGCACATAGATAGTTTTAGCCTGTGGTAAAATATAGATACTTTTTATCTCGGTCAAAAGGTTCCGTAGCGATATCCCGAATGTCCACGCGGACGAAGTCGAGGGCAAAAGCTAGTTTAGAATAAACGTAAAAAATATTACGTACGAGCTTACACCGCGCAGCTCCCGTTTTCAAAAGTAATTTGGTAATTTCAAAGTTGCTCTACAGTTGAATCCAGTGGAATATTTTAAAGCTATAAAATACTTAAATCTCTGCACAGTTGATGCTAAAAAGTCATTCCATTTTTCAATAGTTCTACTTTTTTTCCTTGTAATAAGTATGACGTAGCTTAATTATTCAGAATCGCGTGTTGCGATTCTATAAAATGATCCCACGATGCTATGTTTGAGACCTGAGTATCATTTCATAACTATATTGATGATCAACAATGTATCTGTACCCTACAAATAAGACTAGGATTTTCATCGTCAGTCTTTTAAAACTAGCATCACTTTATTTTTTCTTTGAGTATTAAGACACTAAAGTTGGTATAAATTTTTAACTTCAATAATTTGAACACCTGACCTGCTATTCCAAATATAAAGGTGATGTCCAAAAATGTATGAGGTCTGGGCCACGTCTTTGTACAGTATACCAAAAAATAGATAAAGACACGATAAACAGTTTCTAGTTTGTTTTCTGGAAGGAACATTAAACAAAATGCAAAAACGCATAAAAAAAGCATCATGGCGGAAGATGTTAACAACTTCTTATACGTCTGTGTAACAACAACCCACAGCACAGAGTAGGTAGAACTCAATGACAGTGACAATGGGCGCATTCTGCCAGACAAATCTTTGAGTCATCGATCGCCATAGAGAGTACATTTCAACCATGGAAAGTAAAATATTGATCAATACCGGCAGCTAGACCGCTTATCTCAAAGCGATAGTAATGCTCTATCCGTCCTTGTGCTACACGGTGCATGTATCTTGCGCACGTTGAGGCGCGTTACTTGCGCGAGTGTACAATGCTATGGAGCTGGACCCGCTTTACGTGTTTCCACGGAGCATGTAACCTGCGCAAGTGCTCAACTTGCGCGGGCTACTTGCACCGTGTAGAAACACCCTAAGCACCTACCGCTATACTTTCCATGGTTAAAAATGGCAATCGATGACTCAAAGATTTGTCTGGCAGAATGCGCCCACTGACGGCTTTTTAACGGAGAGTTGCCATATTTGACACTTTATTTCAAGTAAAAAATATTGATCTGTTTTTATTAATAACCATTTAACCATGCATTCTATAAAATTATTTGTATTTTTCTCAGAATCAGTGTATTTTTCTCCATCTTTGAGGGTGGTGTACATAGACGTGGCCCAAATTAGGACATGTCCTTTGTTGTTTTTTAGGGTTTAAAGTCGCTAAATGTGTTTCAATAAAATGTTCTATCACATGAAACAGAACGTAAAATAAACTTACCTGGTGAAAAAATAATCGTGCAAACTTAAAACTCTTTCAACAGTTTTTAAGAAATTAATCCAATTGTCTTTAATAAAAATAATATCATCAAGTCATATGAAAAAATATAGACGTCTCAGGGGAAGTTAATGGAATTACATCTAAGCTCATCACTCTAGCGATACCTAAAGTTAATATTATTTTTTACTTTATAAGAGTTAGCTTTGTTGTGTTGGTGTTTTTTTTTTATTTAAGTTTTATTTGAAGCATTTTTAACGTAATTTTTTGCAGCCATGTTTTTTTGCCGCCATTTTTTTATTGCACCTATATTTACCCAGGGTGTACATTATTTTAGTCAAAGTACCACCTTTGTATCTTTTAGCGTTTTGGCAGGCAGTTGACCATCTCCATAATGGATGGATTTCCATCAAACGTGGCTAAGAACCAACTCGATTAATTTAGCTTTCAGTAAAAAAACCGTATTGAAATCGCTTGATCCGTTTAGGGCATAATGATGATACATACAGACAGATAGACAGACAGCCATAGGCTTCAAACTTATAGCATCCGTCTTTGCGCTGTATCGGGGGCTAAAAATATAACTAATATTGAAATTCAAAATAGTTAGGTATACTTAATATTTTTTTATTAGGTACCTAGCTCTACTCTGCTCGCTATGAAATGGAAATATAATACTTAGGCTTGTATTTATAAACAGCTCTCAGCTTTGAAGGCTATCTTGAGATTATATCTGAGATGCTGTTCGTATAAAAAGAGCATCTCAAGTATGATCTCAAGATAGCTCTCAACGTTGAGAGCGGTTTATGAATACGGGCCTTAATGTTTTTTTTTTATTATTTACCTATTCTGATCGAATGAAATGGAAATACATTATACTGTTAGCAATTTACGCAGCCAAACCAAACTGAAAATGTAGTGTGGATCTGAACTGAGAGACAAAATTTTAAATCATTGCGAATCAAAGTGAAACTTACGAGTATAGGGGAGTTAATAAAAAAATCTAAAAACCTGAAGCAAAGGTTCAAAAATTTCTAAAACGTGAATTAAGTATAGCTTTTATAACCGAATGTGTTGGGCCCTCAAACCAGACGGTTGCAATAAGAAGCATAGCATAAATCTCAGAAAGTATCATCTCTGTGTTAATAATTTTCATTTTAGAATTTAGTTAGGAATTTCTAACATATTTTTAGAAATTTTTGAACCTTTGATTCAGGTTTTTAGATTTTTTTTATAAATCCCCTATAAGTTTCACTTTGATTCGCAATGATTTAAAATTTGGGCTCTCAGTTCAGATCCACACGAAAATGTATAGTAATATATTTTGATCAGCGGTGACAGCTGGTAGTGGGATCGGAGATTGGGAATCTCTGTCTGCAAAACCCGTGGGATCAATTTCCGCAAAGCTTTATGTGTATACAGGGTGTCAGGTAATAACCTTATAAAGCCAAATGTGGTAGATCTGGTAGGTATGCATGGAACCCTAGAAAATTATTATAAACCCTGAAAACCGTTTCTTTTTCGTTTTATGATAAACTGGATAGTGGCAACCCTAGAAGGAATTGTGTTTTGATTTTACCCACTAATGAAATTGATTATCGAAAACAATAGTCTATTTGCGTCTAGGGTTGCCACTTTGCAGTTTTCCATAGAAATAATAAAACAAGATTTCTCAGCCGTGGGTGGTTTCCAGGGTTTATAATAATTTTCCGAGGTGTATGCATGGTAACCTATCTACCTATCATCTATTATTATCAAATTGCCTGTATTGTTGTGATGTGAAACAAATTTCAGACAAGTTGACATGAAAAAGGTATTCGATTCTAATTTAAGAAACTGAGTTTTAGTGAGTATTTCAGTATCAGTGGCGTTGGACCTTTTACACAGACAGAATATGAAGAAATACATTTATATTATGATTGTAATATTTAAAACGTTCATCATCTCTTCAATCGCTAAAGTCAAAAATGTTTTATTGGTATCATATTTTTTAATTTTAAGTATTAGTAAGTATTCATTAATTAGAGCAACATACATTTTTACATCAAAGTATTGGAATAAGTGTTTTTTTTTTATGTTAAAGTTTTCAAAATAACATTTAATGTAAAATTGAAACACTTAAAAGTGTTTATACTAGCTATTGACTAGAAGTAAAATCATGTTAGCTGTTACTCCATCAATATGCTACATTTATGACAAACGATTCCATGCTCCAAATTCCAACTGAAGTTGTAAACAAATCAGTTTTGTTCTAAATATAATTTATTTAAGTGTTGGTAGGTAGTATTTTTTTAAATTGGTTATGAAATATTTTTTTGCTGTCAAGATTTAGTGACAAAATCTTTTTCCGAAAATTAAAATATCAAAAACTTGCTTTGGAATAGGATACCAAAGTCTTACCTTACCTTAACTACCTAAGTTCTACCTTAATAACTACTATCTTCTACTTTCTCATGTTTTTTGTGTTTTCATAAGTAGCTACCGAACTAAAACTAAAATAAAAAAATATGTAACAATTACTGGACATGGCATTTTATATATAGATTTAAATAGAATAGTAGATTATACGACAAGTGAATAAAAAGGGAATTTAGTTCGAGGGACTAAGTTGGATCCCGAGAGCAGCGAAGAATTCTAGAGAGAAAAGTAGAATCCTGAGCGTAGCGAGGGATACAAAGGACCGAGATGAAATTTTTTATTCACGAGTTGTGTACTCTACTTTTTACCATTGACTGCGAGAAAACAAATAGGTACCTACCTACCTAGCAGTACTTTATACTTAGTATTTATAGATAACCATCAGCCATTTTTAATGTCCCCACTGCTGGGGCACAGGCCTTCCTCATGGGTGGGAGGATGGGCCATAACCCACCACGCGGGCCCAATGCGGATTGATGGGTGTTAACAACTGCAAATGCAGCCGGGACCAACGGCTTAACATGCCTTCCGAGGCACGGAGGAGCTCGAGATAATACATTTTTGGTCACCCATCCCATGACCGACCCATGCGACCCATGCGTGAAATTAGAAGTTTTCCAATGACATAAAACAACCACGCTGAGAGAGAGATTACATGATCAGTCTGGCATCAGTCCTTTTCATCAGTCTGTATAGACTTTGTATTTTTGCAGACTGAATATCGTACCAGACTGATGGAATGGACTGATGCAAGACTGAATATTCAATCTCCCTCTTATAATAGATAGAAAAGAACCCAAAGATAAAGAAATAAAAAAGAAAAAAGAACGTAATTAAATTTGGCGGGATATTTTTTTTTTTTTAATTTTATTGTGTAACCAGGGCTCTATGGAATAGCTCCATAGCAGCCAGTAGGTATAGGTACTTTTTTGTACATAATTCATACGATGCGCGCTTGTTCCAAATTCAAATCATTTTTATTCACTCGGTGAATAAAATCGCTTATTATTCACTCTTATCGTTGAATTAAACGCACTTTTTAGAGAGGCGATGGTAAAAAATAATATATGACCTATATAGGGCTAATTATAATAACACTAGCTTCCGCCCGTGACTTTATCCACGTGTGCGAAAATTTAAAATATTAGTATGATAGTAGGATAGGATGCAAACGCAAGTAATTTAGTTACAATCTACAGGAAAGTGGTCCAAACCAAGCGTCCGCCTTGGACGCTCCATTTCAAGCCGGATATCCGCATCTACGACATACTTTGACTGTATTAAATTTCAATATCTGCTGGCTTCATAGTTTAATTATGGAAAAGTGTCGTTACAGGTCGTCACACTTTAGATCTATTCTATTCTTCTAAACGTTGTACCGGGCAGCATTTAAGCAAAATCCAACTCCCGAGTTTCGGTTGATCAAAAAACTCGGTAGTTAGATTTTGCGCGCAAACTCTCGAGTTTTTTGGCCAATCAAAGATCACTATCGAAACTCAGGAGTTAGATTTTGCTTATATGCTACCGGGCATCTTAGTATTCCTAATCCTTGTTATGATTTTTTGTATTATTAAGAGCATTAGCATTTATTGTCATAATATCAGATAAAAGGGTCCAGTTTGTGGTTTCGAATGACGCTGTGTATAATCATTGCGAATAATCATTGTAGCGAAACCCACCCGGTCGAATGACGTGACAGCGACAAACTTTGTGGCGAAATATAATTGTTTGCTAGTACGAAACCGTGTGGGTTTCGCTACAATGATTTTTCGCTCCAACGTACCACCCAGAAATTTTTTCGCCACAGCGTGTGTCGCTACAGCGTCATTCGAAACCACATACTGGACCCCAGATAAAAGATCACGTTGATAATGTAAGTTTTTTAATTTCAGTTTAATCTCTCCTCAACTTGATACAAAATGTTTGATGTAGTCGTCCACAGCTTATTTATAAAGCTTTTCCCCGAAACAGTAACACTAAAATATAAATAAATAAACGGCTGTTACAATTGTTTCGATACATCATTTCTGAAAACGACTCGCGTGTTTTATAGCTCAATAAAACATTTGTCTTACTGTAATTTTGGGTGTGCTAATGTTAGTCTCAGTTACGGTGTGGCAGTAAAAACACTGAGTAAAAAGCGTCATGACGTCACACGCCGAGCCCAACACAATGGACTCATTACATAGTTAAAAGATGAGTCTTCATTAAGTGAAGAGTAGTTTTATGTTTTTGTTGCCTACCATCAGTTGCTTACTATATTCTATCCGCTTAATAGCTTTATAGAATAAATAAACGATAAAATAAAACAGCCAGAGCGTTCGCAATAAAGTCATTGTACTATCGACAACACTTCCGCTTTACCATTTAAATAAAATAGGTTAAAATCGCTTGCACGCCGCGCCGTCGTCGCTAATATAAGTTTAGTTCGGGCAGGGGCGATATGCGCGCACACGAATTTTCTACAAAGAGGTAAAGCACGTTAGTTGCCGATCGTACAGCCGTCTGTACATTGGTGAAACTTGATAAAAATACACCAAACTTGGGAAACAGAAATACTTTTGATATAAATGTGTACCTATCCTCTAATTAATGATGAGTACATTAATCCTACGTAAATCGAATCCAGTCTATCCAACATAGGTTGACTAAAACAAAAGACAATCGTTAAACAAACAAAAAATATATACTTAGAAGATTGCTTACCAGCGAAGTATGTGTACCTAACCAACGCTGTCACAGAATACATAATAGTACAAGTACGTACGCTGTTTTAACTTTGAACAGGCGTAAAATGTTGAATGATTCGCCAATTATGTTCTCAATTCATAAAATGTTTTAATTTAGGTCTATACGAAATGTTTACATTCATTTGAAAGAGATCTCCTCTAAATGGCATAATGACAAGTGGGTATGCAATATTGCTGAAAACAATAGCGTCGAATGCAGTAATGACGAAATTATGCGAGCATGGCCTATTGAATGGCAG
Source organism: Agriphila tristella (assembly GCA_928269145.1). Classification (NCBI taxonomy): domain Eukaryota; kingdom Metazoa; phylum Arthropoda; class Insecta; order Lepidoptera; family Crambidae; genus Agriphila; species Agriphila tristella. The sequence continues at coordinate 17,069,182 of OV743436.1, read as the reverse complement.
TTACGTTGGGATCGCGTCGTTATAAAGGTATTCAGCATCTGGTCTTTGTCTGAATACAAATTTTAAATCAATAATTCATAGTTTTATAATGCTACTATAGAACAGAGTAAGTAGATGGATCTTCACTGTAGTAATAAACAGTTTCCCGGCACTAAAATGTAAACTGTGTAAGTTAAATCCTGTCCGTTTACGATGATATAAAACGTTTACTATTAATCTTAACCCACCATCGCTATCAATATTAATAAAATGTCAGTAAATGATAATATTAATGAAATTTACTAGCATAATAATAAATTTGATGATCGAAGAATTTGCTCTCAAGTTCCTTTTCTTAGTTGGTTGGTTTTCAATCAACTAACATCATATTAGGTACGTGTAAGTATTAAGTTAATTTCTCTTGTAACAGCTCAATGTTATGATATCCAATCCTTTGATAGCATTTCGAGTGGAACATTAAAACGGCATAATATACGTTTCACCAGCGATTCACATATATCTACGCGTCAAGCGCAGATTTGTCCCCAGACGTCATAAAATTAAATGAGGAGGTGTCGCCGGGTACGCTTACGTCACCCATGGGTTCGCCACTTCGATGGATGGATCATCGCGAGGTTGTAATAAAAGAGGTCACGCAAATTGTTCTTTATTACCCCTTAATAGAACTGTAAACCGACGCTGCATCGTTAATTTTGAATATCACAAAACGTAGACTTTGAAACAAATGACTGCAACCGGGATGCTACAAAGTCTTCAATCTTTCAAACATTGTAAAATTATATCTACTCTAAGTCCTAAGTTGTTAACCTTTTTATGGGGTACTAAAGTTAAGCAATCAAATAGGATAGGTGAAGTATTTGACGGATAGAATAACGCTATGAAGTTACGAACTTTACACAAAACAGTTCAGTTACAGTCAGATTTAGTGTCTGATGATCTAAATGTTTAATAGAAACAATATAATTTTGATATCTAATCCTTGCTTTTTACAAAATACTTAAAGCATTCTATTTACAACAGGCTGGATACTTAACCATAAAGTAAGACTTCTCCACCAGCAGTAAAGACATTAGTTGACTGTTGATGATTATTCTTTTAAAAATCTGACATCAACAACATTCAGCTCATTTGCTATACATGCCATCATGCGCTAAACATCGCTATCTCTCACGCACCAGTTGTCAACTAAATGTTGTGATAAATATGCTCGCTGACCTAATTTAGCTAGCACCACTTGCTGGTATCCCTAGATCTATCTAAATTCTAATTACCTTACATGCCCGCAATTTATTATACACCGAGACGGTATTTCGCGCTTATTAAACAGTAGGCACCTTAGACGTAATTGTTTATCAATATTTACTTTTATATTGCCGTAAATCAATTAGATAAGACATCTGGAGTGAACAACACTTTGTAATAACCATACTATGAAACATGCAAGCTATTTTCATTTTTTTCCAGAGAATTGGAGAAAACAGTGTAATTAATCAGCCCAAAATAATATTTAAGGTTGTAGACGCGCATCACGTTCCATTTTTAAATTTTCCATACAAATGATCGAAACATCTCTGCGCGAACCGTAATGAGGGCGAACTTTGAAAATTCCTATTAAATTATATATTAAATATAAGTATATACAAAATACTCAATACAATAGACAAATACCTCATTATTTCTAAGGAAAATAATAAATTACTTTAAAATCTGTAAATGCCAGTAAAATAACATGTCAAAGTGTACCCATTTGAGCATTTTTTAATATTGTATTTCTCTGTGATTAAAATCATTTTTTAAAATTTTCTCTCTATAGGGCACTCCTTGACAATACAAACAATAAATGAAAAAATAAATATGAGTCGTATTATTATTTGTTACAGCTGAAACGTGTTTGAAAAATACCTCTGACAAGCAAATTTGGAATTCCACTTGAACAGATTGTCTTTGTTTTAAAATACCTGATAATTTATTATGTTTTTCTCTCTATACGGCACTAATTTAAGAATTTTGCTTCCTAAAACTAAAGTTTACATCAATAGTAATGCTTTAATTCTTTAGATAACTTGTTTGGAAAAACGCTAATTTCTTTGAAATGCGTATATACAGTCTTAATAGAAAACGTTTTTTGTTTGTTTACTTTAAGTTAAGTAGTGTTTGTTACCTAATGTACTCGGACACGGTACATTTATTAGACTCTTTAAAGAAAAGTATTAAAATTGAAAAGTTTGTGACTAAACAACCATCTGCGCTATTATTTGACATAGAAAATTAATCTGCACCAGCGGCGTAACTTATCGCATTAAAAAGGTTATAGAATAATAACATAGGTAGGTACCTAGATAATCACAGATAACAATTTAATCAGATACCTATTTTATGTTGAGTACACTCACTGATAAGATTATAAGTAATTTGTTAAACATATTACAGTAAGCAGATATTATATACCTATTATATAAAACTATGTGTAAAAGTAATAAAGCTATTATCATAACAATCAGAAGCCGCTTATGAAATACTCTTGCTAGGAGTTACGAAAATGTATCGACTATTTTATCTGGCCCAAAATTGGTTGTTGATTGATAATAAACAGCAATAGGTACTAAAGATTTATTAGCTTAATGAATTAGCGATGCTTGAAGCCGTTGTGTTTATGATTTCTTCATTACTTCAGTTACTCATACTTACCCTATTTCTTATAATAGAGTTCAAACTTTTGGTTGTTTAAAGGACACAAAACCATTTTCACATAAAGTCTTATCAAAAGTATAATCAGTGTTTTTGTTCCCTCCGGACTGCGCTGCCCTATAAAACCAAAACACTGTATCTTTGAAACACCCGTTTTGAGAAAAGGCGTTTATAGGTTTTTTCATATTTTTGACGATTTAAGTTATATTATTAAATAAAGTGTATAGTGTTAGATATTAATCGAAAGATATTTTTATGATCGATATAGCCATGTAAGTTTTAGGCCAATACAGTGAATATTCTTGCAATAATACTCATAAGCGTGTATTGGCGTAACAAAGCCGTAAGAAATTTTGCTATTTGTAAACCACAACACTGTATCTCTCCAGTACATTTTCCTGACTAATTTAAAAGATAATGTATTTAAGCACCGGAGTATACAATATCTGTTTCTCTGTATTCATCTTAAAAATATAATAAGCACCGCAAAAATGCAGAAGACGGAATCGCTTTAAGATGAAATATACTGCAAGTACCATAACTGGATTTTTGTGCAGCATGACGAAGTAGAGTGTTCACCCTTGCGTAAATTCCATTTCGATTCGATGATATTCAATACTTTAAATATTACTGATTTAATACACCAAAATCATGATTCTAAAAATAAATCTACATTTGAATTAATTTACGATTTCAGCTGTTTATTTTGCAGAAATCGGGAAAAGCAGCAAAGTAAAATGACATTAATGTAGTTACTCGCTTCGTTCTGATAAATGTCAAAATTTCATACAGTGCAACATGCAGATAGGCATGATTTCAGAAGCGGATTTACGTATTTTGTGTATGATTTCGCTTATTTTAAATTTGCCATTGAACTTTGTACCTATAATATTTAAATAATATGGTCAGCCTGACTGACACAAACTAATTCATCATCGCACAGATTAAACCACTATACTTGCTAGACGAATAGACAATTTACATATTATTTGAACTTGATAAAGGCATCCGCTAAGAAAGGAATTTATATAAAATCTGTAAGTGAAGAAATGATAAGTAGGGTAGTTAAATCGGGTGGAAGCTATAGTTCCTCCACATAAAAGTAATCAGCTGTCATTATAAATGATGAGCCCAAAAATTCCATGAAAAGTTTTATTTAAAATCCTTTTCTATTAACAAATTATTAAATAAAAACCTGTAAGGGTGCCATTTTCGGTCATATTACTTATTATTAAAACTCCACCTATTGAATAGCCGAAAATTATTATTATTAAATACACAATTATTTTCAATCGTTGTTTTCAGTCAATAAAAGCTATCTTTTAATAGCCAATAATGTTTTGTTTTGCTATCAAACATCAAATATATTGTTTTCTTTTACCATCTATATCGCGAACGTAAAAATTAAAATACTAACAGAAGAATTTTTTTTTTCACACTTGAAAGTGGCGTGTACAGTCAATCATATTGATTTTTTTAAAAAATATAGCCACGTGCATCTTAATTCGTTATGGTATTTAGAAGTTATGGTGGAATAAAGAAGATACCCACAAACACATGAACCCTGAACACTACACTCTCTTTCTTTTGGGAAGTCGTGTAAAAACCAACCAAAAATTTAATGGCAAAATCCTCACAGCATTAATGACATGATGGCAAAAACCACGTAATATGTTTATTTCTGACAAAAATCTAAATTTGTTTGTGGTATTTATTTAGACCGTAAATCTTACCTTAACTAATTACGAGCCAGACGAATAAATAAACGGACAAATTGTGATCGAGGTAGGCACAGTATGCAAATCGGCGGACTAAAGCCATTGTTTGTTTTCATTTCGTACTACTTGTATTCATAGCAACAGTATCGATTAAGCGTACTCATCATACATAATATCCACTAATCTACGTAACTATTACGTCATTTTGAAATAAAATTTTAGATTTTTATGTATTCTGTGGCCTCGCGTCATGGCGTCGAATATTGCTTTCAGAAATGTAAGACACTCAAAGCAATTTATAAATTTACACGTCATTAACTCAACACGTGAACTTAATTATATAAAATGAAACCTTTAATAGTTTGTTGCGTATTCGGATCGCATAGTGAGGCGGTATGTTGTTATTACTTATTGTTATCGGAGGAAGCCCGTTTAATAGCACTGCAATCGATGTAACAAGTATAGCTCCAAAATGCCACAAGTGACCTCCTAATTTGTTAGGTTTCCGTTTGTCCTTGCCTTTGCTTTCATTGCCTTGCGAGCGAATACTAAGAGGCAATCCAAAATCGTATTAATTAAAATAAATTTAAAAATAAAAGTATCTAAATTTCTTTGCATACGTAAGAGTTTAAGTAGTAACTTTACAAATTATCAGTAGTATGATAACGTTAACAGAAAATTTAGAACGTCTGTTTCAAAATTTGTAAATAAATAAAGTAGGTATTAAAGAGCATGATTATGAATAATGTAGCGACGCGATCATAAAGCTACATAAGAAATAGTCGATTGACGAAGAAAATTGCAGGATCAGCCCCTCTAGCCAAAAAGAAACATTTGCAAATTTTCGCTATCGCTTCGTTTCGAAACATGTATGGATTTGACGTTTTAAAATTTGATTGTTAACGAAACCTTATGTCAATCCCATACATGTTTCGAAAGCGAAGCGATAACGAAGATCAGCGAATGTTACTTTGGCTAGGCACTTAGATCAGCGAAAAGAAAGTACAAATGTAAACATTTCACGCAGACGTAGACCTGACCGCACTACTTCACTTCTTCACACCAAAATGAAGTGTTAATACGGCTCCCTGTCCTTCGGTATAAAGAAAAACTAGTTAAGAAATAACAATTAAATAACGCCTACTAGAAAGAAATAGCAACCAGCATCAGTGTCGTGCATGTCACGCGCCAGTGAGGGGCTGCGCTCACGCAAGGTCGCGATTCGCGATTAATCGCGGTAGCCCTGCCTCTTTATTACCCCCCACCTAGCAACTCCTGAACAAGTGAGAATGTTAAGGTCAATGCTTCCACCCTCCTAAAGGTTATATCAGGGTATGGGTAATAAAATTAAAAGGTTATGATTAGTTATGAATAATCCATAATCTACGTTTCATTGATTAACTAAATGCATATTACCTATAATATAGCTGATCCATATTTTTTTTATAAGATAAGTAGCTGCACATAGCATCAGAGCTAGGGCCATGCATGATGTGCCCCTAGCAATTGCGCCCAAGACTTTTTTCTAGCCTTCTAGGATAATGAGCGCCCCTTGCAAGATTAGAATTTTGCACCCCGAGACTTATAAACTTTTTTATAGCTTTGGGTCAGCAAAGTGCGCCCCCTGAGGGTTACTCCCCTGGCAGCCGCCCCCTTATCACCCCTTAGCTACGACGATGGCTGTACAAATCACTGACAGGCAAATTTGAAATTAATCGTAAGTAAGTAATAAATGTTTAGCGGAAAAAAAACTTAAGCCTTATTGCAACTTGTACATTTCAACTCATAAAATTTATCTGAAAAACAAACCATTATCCGATTGTAAACAGCCCGCGGCGTTTCGATTTCATTAAAGTAGGTACTTTTATTTTGATCATTTAACTTTCAAGCGTTGAATTCGACGATAAAAATTTCATTAACAGTAAAAAGCGTTTGAGCAAAAAATAATTGCTGGCCCTTTGGGGTTTACTTTGTAACAAGAATTTTTATTTTTATTGAAGGTACGATTATGTACGAAAAATAGGATTTATCTTATTTTTTATTGAAGTTGCGGATATTTTCTGTATTTTGTTTTCCCAATATTAGGCATTGTTGCCGAGCCGGCCTCTTTTAGATAGTTTATGGTTTTTTTTTCCTTTTTCTTTTTTACACTACGTCATATTTTACTTTTGTTTTCTACATTGTGTCTAAATAATTTTGAGTTTCACCAACTGGACACACGTGTGTCCAGTTGGTGAATAATCCTTACTTGTCCTTGAACGTCATTTAGGTTTGTTTGTGAAAAAAAAAATACATATACGCCTGGCTCATTCATTTTACCAGCCCATTAGTTCGCTCAGTTACGGGCATTATTGAGATAGAGCTCCTAGTTGAGTAGAATAGCAACATAGAGCCAACGCAAAACTCACTTGAAAGATTTCAAATAATGAATGGTTTTAACTTCTCTGATATAAAATATTGTGGCGGTCATTCATCATTGTGTGATTTTTGCAAAAAAGGTATCCAATCTTATCTATTTTCATATCGATCAAAGTAAATCGAGCAGAGAGCTTCAGATTGAACGCCTCATAAAACTGATGCGAGTTGCTACGAAGTGTAGTAAAGGTTTGCTACGTAGCTACAGTAGAATTGCTGTAATTTTATTATATGGATAGTAGAATCTATAGTGATCCTCCTCTTACAGAATCTTATCCAGTAGTACTAAAAATGATAGGGAAAATTAAGTTTTGTAATGCAGACATTATTGTTTTAGTTTTTTAATGAATTGACTGGATTAAAATTTGCAACTGGAACTTTCTTGTAGCTCTCGATAAAAGTAACTGGCTCGCTCGAAAAACAACTTCCATTTATGAAAAGGTCATCGAAACCATACAAGAGTTTGTTGAAATATTTTTTTGTTTCATTAAAAGTTACAAAAAGAGAATAAGGTCTCTACGCTTTTATAATACATAAGTACCATGGGCAACAGGAACAACTCCTGGTTAAAATCGCTTGCACGCTACCGCCTCCGTCATAACATACGATTAGTTCGTGCAGGCAGGGGCGATACGCGCACACACGAATTTTGGCTGTTGCCCATAATCATAGATATGTACACTAGTGGCTCCGGGAGCTGTATACCTCGCGTTAAAAAGTAGCTCAAATAGTATGTTTTTCTCAAACAAAATTACACAGAATAGATATTAGTTTTATCACCTAATAAGTATCTATACTGTGCAAATAATATACGCAGTCCTAACGCAGTCCTAGGTTCTGTCACAACCTTATTTATTCGAATATATTGGCCAGAACAGAAATGTGTTGATTGATGAACAAACAAAATTTGCTTTACACCGCTAACAAAAAAGTTTTGTTACATTTTTGATAATTTTTCGAAACGGCTAAAATGAGTTTTTGCCCAAGCTGAAGCAGAGACGCTTCGTTCGCGCTTCGTGCTCGCTAGGGTCAATAATATGAACAAACCACTCTGACGAAGTACCTACTACAAGTAGGTACTTCTACTTCGTGAAAAAGTACCTGCGGGGCTACTCAAACGGCCACTTTTCTATTCGTTCGCTAACTTAAAAATTCAAAATAAGCCAGAAACTCCAAAATTACGTTTCGTAGGCTTGTCAGTTCCATACAATACAACAATGTCTGTTATTTACATGAACTTGCGTGGTGTGAGTTGATCATTTAATTGCTTATTTTTAAGCTTTAAGTTAGCGAATGAATAGAAAAGTGGTCATTTGAATAGGTAATTAGGTAGGTACCTAGAAAATTTATAAGTACATTTAAAGTTACTCAAAGAGAAAGTAAGACCTCTTCAGTTTTAAAATAGAAAAATATTGGATATTTCCGGTTTGAAACTGAACAAACTTCCGGGACGCGAAGTACTACAACAAATTATTTTGCTGGTAGTGAAACTCGTGAAAACGTAATTAAATTTAATATTTCATTTAAAAATCGTATTAAATAGGTAACTTTATATAATAATGCGGCGTTCGGTTTTTTATGAGTTACGGTTTCGTTAACGATAACTTGGTATACCTCAACTGGTATAAAAACGTAAGCACATAGTTAGATATAAAGGTGCCATAAAAGTTGGTCTTCTCTCTTAATGCCAGTGCTATTTGGCACTCAAGAAACCAATTTTCCCGTGAAATATTACTCCGAGATGGCAGGTGGAATTTTATTGGACACCCATATAAATCTCAATATTCCATTCAATTTCACAAGGTTTCATGATGAATATCTCTTATTTATTTATGTTACGTCAATGTAACTAATAAGTTTTTTTTTTATCGTGGCATTTAGACCTTTAATTAAATGTAGTGTAACATTTAAAAGCCAGGCGGCTTCGATTCGAATTCTCTGTCTTTGTGCGATTCCAAAATTTAGTGGGAGCCCAGCCTAAATTTACGGTCGGCCACCAAATGAGAGTAACGTTTAGGGGGTTCTGTTTTTGCCGTAATTTTGCCTCGTGATAGAAACACTGAAGAGTTTATTTCGAGACTTTCAGGGTAAGTTAATAAGGTTAAGTGCATTAAATCGAAAAAACAGTTTCGGAAGCCTCAGTTTTTAGTAAATATTAACTCTCGGCTCAAAACAGATATAACTACCAACAACTATGTACAGAACCGTGAACGTACTGTTTGCTTGCACCCCAAATCACTCTTGTATAATTTATCATCTAATTCACTTTTATGGGACAGTGTAACGGACACATAGCCTTGAGCACAGGGCTAAAAGTATTAGGCACACAGCCAACAGATGTTCCAATAATTCGGTCACACGAAGTCCGGCGCACCTAAGATATTTTTCATTGATGGATTGTATAATTAACCAAGCCTATGTATTTATACACAGAACAATATTAGAAAAATAAACTTTGTTGTGTGCTATCAACATACAGAAGTACTAAATTAAAATAATAATGGCGTGTCAAAAACATAAACATAAATAAAACCCGAGCGTTTAAATAAAAAGTATTAGAGTTTCGCAAAGCGTTTACTCTAGTCCGGACTGTAGTAAATAAAATCTTTACTATCTTAAGTTGACATAAAGTAGGCAGAAAATCGAAGCGGATTTCGATAATGTCAAGGTTGAGGGTTGACACGATTGGCTTGTTAGGGCTATAAGTAAAGGTTCTCGTGCGAAGGGTGGGGTGAGATTCAAAAGACAAGTTCCGGAACCGATAATTAAATATTAAAATAAACCATCATAATTCTCCTACCCTTATCCTAATTTATTTTATGTCGGTACAGTGCGTCCTTCTCTTACATTCCTTCCCTCCCTGTTCTTCGTCATCTCTTCATCCACTTCCTTCATATTCTTATTTTCCTACTCAATCCATCCATCTTTTCTGCGGTCTTCCCCTTACTTTCCACCCATAAATTTCCATATCCAATACTTTTGTAGTAACATGCTTTTTCCATTCTAATAACATGCCCATATACCAAACCAGAAAATTTCCTTTCATCCTTTCTAGTTGAAATTTTCGAATCAGAAAGGTGCATACGTTTGTCAATTTAATTAAATGCATTTTAACGACACCTCTAACTGATATTTTCGACACAATATTAATATCATTAACATTGACCTTAATAATTTCAGATAAACCGAATGGTACAAGCTTTAAATGCTTAGTGCGGAGGCCGCTAGAAATAAGTTTGCATATTATTATTATTATGTATCTCCGGCTTGGATTTCACGGGACAGAGCCCGGTCCTTTTGCCAGGCTTGCGTGGGGACATGGGTCCAACACGTAGAGGCCCTTTGAGATTGGTTTAATATAATGTGAAGTGTGTGATGCACATGCCAGGATCCGCTCCCCACTACACGCAAAAGTGCGCAGACGGAAGCGGACCTCGGCAGGTACATAGACTATTGCGAGTGTGAGAATATATAAAAAATACTAAACGGGCTATTGGGTGAAAGGCTTATGGATTGGATACTTGGGCTATGGGGTGAGATAACGGACTTCCGCCTTTTCCTACATCTCACAAACTCGAACCATCGGCGGAAGGTGGCTCGCCGCCCGCTAGATGGGCACCCCAAATTGGTCAGCAACTGCCGACCGGGGCGCAACACCGGCGCGGGCGACTCAGGGTGTAGAGAGGTGTACACCGCTTTCTACCTACTGTACAAGGGACAGTGTGCCAACTCGCGTCTTTCGCATGTTTCACTTCCACCCTGCGAGCGTATAGCTCTAACGACTCCACCCTGGACGGCCGTTGAAGGCGAGCCAGGGGCGGGAGTCCGCAGGCCCCCTTGGGGTCCACCCCTGCTGCGGGGACGGGGGCCTGGATCGACTCCCGGGAGCACTCGGGTCCGTGGTGTCGCTACTCACCAACAGCTCGCCACAAGCTTATTATTATCTTTTCGATCACTGGTGCTAGTTTCAAACTTCCTCTCACATATAAATGCGAAAGTCCGTTTGTTTGTTTGTTTATTTGTTACGCCTTCACGTCTTAACTACTGAACCGATCATCATGAAATTTTGCATACACGTTCTCAGGGGTACAGAGAAGGACGTAGGTACCTTTCATCCCGAAAAAAAAGGGTTGTTCCCGAGGTATAGCAAAAAACTTTCCACGCAGACGAAGTCGCGGGCAATCTAATAACATGCCCATATACCAAACCAGAAAATTCCCTTTCATCTTTTCGATCACTGGTGCTAGTTTCAAACTTCCTCTCACATATTAATAATTTCTAATTTTATCCAATCGCGTCACGCCACACCTCAGCATTTTCATCTTTGCTACCTGTAATTTTCTTCTTCATAGCCCAACATTCTGATCTATACATGCTTCTGGCATTATTACAGACTAATTGCCCTTTAAATAATAATTCTTTTTCGGCGCAAAATTTAAGCAAAGTCTATCGAAGCTAAGTAGAAAAGTAAACAATTTTACGTAAACAGAGTATAAACGCTATTAAACGTGTGTTGATAAGATTATATAAGCGGATGTCACGATAGGGCTTCGTAATCACGCCTTTCCTCTTAGGTGCCGATGTAGCTAAAGGAAATAAAGGTCAAATACATTAAGTGTATTTTTATAACACCATGTAAAACGGTACAGGTAAAAATAAAGGATACGGTGTTGTTATTTTTATAGAAGTGAGGACAAATATAATTTACTAGTTGAAATTTTCGAATCAGAAAGGTGCATACGTTTGTGAATTTAATTAAATGCATTTTAACGACACATCTAACTGATATTTTCGACACAATATTAATATCATTAACATTGACCTTAATAATTTCAGATAAACCGAATGGTACAAGCTTTAAAGTCACATCTACAATTTTCGATACGAAGTTTACTATTGCGTTTTCGCGATCGAATGCTTTGCGAAATTTCGGACGATGAGGCGGGCATACTGAGTTGAGGGGTCTATTATGAGAGTGTTTTGAAGAATGAGTCGGCACCAACTGCGTGTTCCCGAGTTGCGTGTCAGTGGTGCGCCGGCGCAGGATGACCAGGAGGACTCGCCGGCTGCGCTGCCGCCGTTTGGACTCACTTTAGCATCCATACCGAGGCGGAGACACTCTTGGATATGTGGGTAAGTGTAAAACAAAATCACTTTATTTTTGTGCCGCGAGGAAATTAATGTTCGACCTTATGTTGTGTTAAAAGACTGTGGTTATGTTAAGAGTAGAGATGTATTATGTAGCAGAGGTATAAACGCACATCATGAAGAACTCTTGGTCACTAACAAACATATATCCTAAGACCACCCATTACAAGACCATAGAAAAAGTATTTATTTATTAATGTTAGGGCTAATACCCATAGTATCCCGAAGTATGGCTACACCTAGTTTTAGCCGGCTAAAACTAGGTGTAGCTGCACTTTTGGTATTAGCCTAACACTATACATAAAACAATACCTAACTGTCATACGCTACGTTACGTTCTGACGAATAACTTTAAATGACGTAATTAAAGAAATTCTAACTAACTCGTAAGTCTAATCTTTAAAATGCTAAAAACTTCCAAACTTTTAGTTGGTTACAGTTAATTTATTTCGACTCAAAAAGTTTCTTATACTTATTCAACTAAAGCTTTAAAAACATGTAAGTATATTGAAAGAAATAAAACCTTGCAAAGAAAAAACGAAAAAAAGACGAAGAGTTAAATGTGATTCAAAGTTTGAATGAAATCTTGTCGAGCTGAAACATTGTGATTAAGTACCTATCCAATATTCGAAGTTTTGAATTAATTTAAAGAGTTGCTGTAAATCCGATCCTTTGCAGGACCCAAGAAGGTTCACAGAAGCAGTAAATAAAAAGGATTCAATTTGGTACTAAGTTATTAAATGAATTGAAGAAATGCCGAAAACGAAGCATTTTTATCTATCTATCGCCACAACGACATTATTTTGTGCAGATAGGGATCAATATGCTTCTTTTTTTTTAAAGATTGATGTTTCAACAGATGCGTCAGTGTAAATGGAAGCCAAAAATGAAATAGTCTAACACGACCATTATAACTTATTTCATAATCTCAATAACTCCATTCAATTTGACAAAGTTCCATGATTAATATATCTTATTTATTTATTTTATGTGTATTTGAGATTATTATTTGGTTGTAGCATTTAGATGCTAAATTACACTTTACACTTTGAAAAAAAATACACTTACAAAGTTACACTAAAAAGCTAAGGGTGTAATCTAAATTAAAAATTATGAAATAAAAATACTAAATATTAGTAACTAACAGAATAGTTTAGGTGTGCAAAGTGATTATATTACCCATGCAAAAAAGATTATATCTAATGGAGTTGCGATTTCGTAACCGATGCAAACATTGAAAACGACAATTTTACCTGACTTTACGAACGTGCAATTTAAATAGCTTGTTCAGAGTTTCACGACGAAAACAAGTAATATTGTCCAAAGATCTATTGTATCAAAAAGATAAACGTGATGTAAGTACCCAATACGTATGACTAAATAGTTGGTCGTGGTCATAATTGTGGTATTTTCAGCTGTGAGTTCCAAGACAGTTATTTAATATTCATGAGCTGAATAAAAGTGGGCTGCCCCGATCATTAACATAACAATGGCCTCCGAGTTAACGTTCATCCTAACTAACCTCCACTATTGTGTCGAGATCACTGTCTTCTACCTCTTTAACTTTCCATTATAATATCAGTATCTTAGCTTAGTGTAATATTCAAATTCGACACATTCGAGACTGGACTCTAATTTTTTAACAATGAACATTTATTTTGTACTAGCGGCCGCCCGCGACTTCGTCTGCGTGGAAAGATTTTTGCTATCCCTCGGGAACAATACTTTTTAGGGATGAAAAGTACCCTATGTTCTTCTTGTGCGCAAAATTTCATGATGATCGGTTCAGTAGTTAAGACGTGAAGGCGTAACAAACAAACAAACGGACTTTCGCATTTATAATATTAGTATAAGGATAGTAAGGATTAGTTCCCGTTCTCGTTCTCATTCCTGTTCTCGTTCCTGTATTGTTTTTCCATAAAAAAATTGAACCCCCGTTTCATGGCGCCATGTTGGCTTCAAAATACCTAAATGCCATTTTCGCAATCAACATCCCATAACCCCATTTACCCCTTAAGGGGTTGATTTTCAGAAATTCACGAAATACACGTTTGATCATTTGTTTATAGAAATACTCCTACAAAGATTCAAGTCGTAATGTCTATTTTTATTTTTTCTATACAACGTTTGAACTCCATAAGACCCCTTTAGGGATTGAATAATGTCTGCCACAAAAATTAATGTCATTTTCGCAATCAATATCCTATTAAACCTCGATAACGACATCCATATCCATTTTGGGCTTTTTGTACCCCATTTACCCCTAAAGGGTTGAGTTTCGGAAAACCACGAAACACGTGTTTGGTTATTTGTTTTTAGAAGTACTCTTACGAAGTTTCAAGTTGAAATGTATTTAATTATTTTTTTCCATACAAACTTTGTTCCAAAAATCCCTTCTTTGTGGGTGTTTACATTGTATAAAATATCAATGTACAAAATTTCAAGTCCCTAGGTTCAGTGGTTTGGGCTGGGCAATAGTCTGTCAGTCACCCCTTCACTTTTTGATCGAGCGAGCACGAAGTGCGAGCGAAGCGTCTCTGCTTCAGCTTGGGCAAAAATTCTTTCGTATGTCTGTATGTTCTCTTCTACAGGTCGCATTTCTCAACCGATTCTCGTGAAAATTTGTGAGCAGGTTCGAAAATTATATGGAATTTTTTTGTCGAGCCAGATTTTTTTAATTTTTTAAAATGGCGGAGATATGTAAAAAAAACAGGTTTTTCGGCTTTCCGGCGCTGTCTGTTCTCCTCTACAGGTCTCATTTCTCAAGTGATTCTCGTGAAATTTTGTGAGCAGGTTTGAAAATGATATAGAATTTTTTTGTCACGCCACTTTTTCGATTTTTTTCGAAATGGCGGAGATATGTAAAAAAAACCTATTGCAGTCCAGCTTTCCGGCTCTGTCTTTTCTCCTCTACAGGTCGCTTCTCTTAACCGAATTTCGTGAAATTTTGTGGGCAGGTTCGAAAATCATATAGATTTTTTCAAGTTGAGACAGTTTTTCTAAATTTTTCGTAATGGCGGAAATATGTAAGAAAAATGTATTTCAGTCCGGCTTTCTGACGCTGAATGTTCTCCTCTACAGGTCGCATTTCTCAACCGATTCTCGTGAAATTTTGTGAGCCGGTTCGAAAATAATATAGAATTTTTTTGTCACGCCAGTTTTTGGGAATTTTTCAAAATGACGGAGAAATGTTAAAAATACATATTTCAGTCCGGCTTTCCAGGGCTGTCTGTTTTCCTCTACAGGTAGCATTTCTCAACCGATTCTCGTAAAATTTTGTAAGCAGGTTTGAAAATTGTATAGATTTCTTATGTCAAGCCAGTTTTTCATTTTTTTTCTAAATGGCGGAGATGTTGTAAAAATTCAAATTTCAGTCCGTATTTCCAGCGCTGGCTGTTCTCCTCTACAGGTCGCATTTCTCAACCGATCTCGGTGAAATTTTGTGAGCAAATTCGATAAATATATAAAAAAAAATTGTCGAGACAGTTTTTTGAAATTTGTGAAAATGACGGAGATATGTAAAAAACCATATTTCATTCCAGCTTTCCGGCTGTTTGATCTCCTCTACAAGTCGCATTTCTCAACAGATTCTGGTGAAATTTTGTGAGTAGGTTCGATAATTATATATAACTCTTCAGTCAAGCCAATTTTTCCAAATTTAAAAAAAAAATACTTACCCATTTTGAAAAATGATCAAAATTAGAAGCACTATCTAGCTGCATGCAGCAGTATTGCAATACTCACGTACCTACTGTGTGCTTTGAAAACTTCATGGCGACATTTTATTTTATTTTTTCGCGAGGTCTACAGCTCACGGAGCCACTAGTATATAAGAGATGAATAAGTATTTCGTCGTCATTTTGTACCATACAAAAATAGTTTTACTTTGAAATTAAGTTACTCAAAGATTAGATAAGACGAGAAATTTCAATATAGTAGGTCGTCTAGTCAATAAAGGCAGGTAAGTGATTAAAAGTAGAGCTTTCACTTCATAGGCGACAGCCGAGATAGGCATAAAACAGACCAATTTAAGTCAACATGATCAAAAGGAAATGGATCAATCTGGAAAATGGGAAATAGCTGTTTGATGCCAATTACAGGCGATGTTCCGTTATCGCGTCATCGCGTTTTATCCCCGACAAATCAGGGACAAAGAAATGTTCTAATGAAATGCCGGCAACTTGGCCGACAGCCTTTTGTACTCACTGCGGCGAGTATAAGGAGTCAAATAATTATGACAAATTATTTAATAATAGATGATGTTGAAATAAAAAATCCAACTTTATTTCTCCATAGTACATTTAAAGTGTATATCTTTAAAGTAGGATTTTTTATAACTTGAGAGCAGAAGTCTACCTATCGGTCAGTCGTTTATCCCGAATATGAGTTTGATTTTTCGAAAAAAAGTGTTTTCTCGTAGACATTTTTGATCTACGTAACATAACTATTTCATGTTCAAGCATTCAGTGCATTGGATTTTGGACAACATAATTTTTTAATGGATTTACTTTTTGCAATAGAAGGAAATTAAGTATGCTTTTAATACTATCCAAAAATGTATTACATACAATATTCTACGTTAAAATGTGCGGGTGTGAGTTGAGTAAGCACCCTTTAAAAAAATCACATTCGATATCAGTTTTTGTAAAAAATAAAAAGTTATAAGAGCTTTGATGTAATTCGAAAACAAATTCAGTTTTACCCTGAACCCTATTGGCATTCGATAAAAACAATTTTTGTTCGCCATCTTCTCGCTGATAGAAATCAAAACGGTGAGATTAAATAAAATTATAATTATATAATTTTTCTAGATGAAAGGCATTAATCCATACCAGCATTTTTCAGGATCAGATCTGATGAAATTAAAAAAATAAGTTTTCAAGAGGCTACGTTTAAATGATCACCATACTAACCTAACGTAATCCAGCATTAGTAAATGCTCACCAAATTTTCTTGGGCGGCTTAGGATTTGGTGATCATTTGCTAACTTTGGAGAACTATTTTTTTTATGCTAATGTATTACTTCCCTTTTCATAATACAATTAAAACAGAATTACAAAACGGTATGCGAAGTGTTTTCGAGCGTGTTACATCACATACACAATCATGATAGGTTTCCTACACAAAGTACCTGCTCTCCAAACGGTTCTAAAGCTAGAACAGCTCCAAGATTATTCAATTTCCCCACCACAAAGTGGTGTTAGATTAATGCCGGCACCTAGTTCTGAGTCTGCAATATCTACAGTGCTTACCTTTGGAATCCTGATCTATGCAGAGCTTGCGTGAATTAATGGTCTTGAACATTTTCTACAAAAGCAGAATGATAATTTTAAAATGTCCTGTTTCTCGTATCAAAATGACCACTCCACCAAATTGTCCACTTTATCAAATGACCACTATATCAAAACGTCCACAGAATCGAAATATCCACCCACACGTCTTAAAGTCTATTTTATTAAAATAAAAAAATAATCATCAAAATCCATCCGTTTGGATGTTTGGATTAGAGAATGCAAACCGTTTTCACCGAAAACCGGGTTTTCAATATATTTGAAATAGGTATTTAAAACCTCGAGTTTTTTAACATATTCTCAAAATTTTACTTGGATTTCTTCACAAGTCTATAGAAAATAATGATTCAAATATTTGATAGGTACTAAACTAGTGGTTCTGTGAGCTGTAGACCTCGCATTTGTGACATTTTTGAACAATTTAGAAATGGCAGAAATGTGTTTTTTTTTTCGAAACATTTTGAAAAATAGGCTCGGCTAAAAATCTACATAATTATCTAACCGCTCACAAAATTTCACGAGAAATGGTTGAGAAATGCAACCTGTAGAGGGAAACAAACGGACAGACATGCGAAGTCATTTTTGCCCAAGCAGAAGCAGAGACACTTCGTGCTCGCTCGGTCAATGAATTTTATTCAGACGAGTCAAAACAACTTTTTAGAACCGCAGTTTTAAAAAAAAATGCCCTAGGAGAGGAGTTGTGACGTCATCTTATTTGTATTGAAACAAAAAGTGTGTTCTGAAATCTATCGTGTGTGATACCAAATTAAAGGGTTTTCGATGATTCTAAAAATATACCATATCATTACATTTCAGCCACTGGTTTTAAATTAAACGAAAAACATTTTTAATAGTTCAGCTCCACCGCAAACGATACGGTTGAATTATTTTTCGAAAAAATAAACCTCAAATTATTCGTAATATCCTTATATCCAACATCGAGAAAGCAATTTTGAAAATATTTACATTAAGTATGACCAGCACTAACATGGTAGCACAGTTTTATAATTTTATTTAATGAAAAATACGTGAATTAATGGAATATTCAAATTTGACTTCACCCATTTCAAACAATACAATTTCATACCATTTAGTAAGGCAAGTCCCTCAATATTAGCAACCCACAGATCGGTCGTTACGATTCGGAAAGGTCCGAAAGTGGTGAAACCGCCCTTAAAAGTAATGTTATACGTGACTATTTTAATAATAAAATAAATAGCTTTACAATTTGTAAAGTGTATGTGCCTGCCAATAAGCCTGCCAATGCATAATCATTATTTTCAGTTTCAAACTTTTAGATTTTGTGCATTCACAATGCTATTTTTATATTAAAATTATAATATAATTGAAAAATATTAGAAAAAATCGACTCACCCGTGTTATAGTAATCTTAATTTTCAGTTTCATTATTCTTTCCACAGGCCGTTTTGCTTACCTATTTTTTCTGAATCATTATAGTAAAATTAATGGTCAACAACAACATTTTAATTTATTTTGATTAAATTAATCACTTTTAAAACAACTTGATTAAGTAAATTGAAGGTTCCAACAAAACATATATTTTCTAAAATGGTAGAATTGATTTAGGTGACAATAGTTTATTGAACTAGGTGCCTGCGGAATTTCAAACTTCGCTGTTCATGCGCTGAATAAAAGCACTTCGGTTTAAGTTTTAAGCGGACTTTCGTAACCCGTCCATTCCCTTTTATTTAGTTCCCTGCGGGGCTAAAATTAGTGCGGGTGGATAAGGTGAACCAAAGTAAGATGAGTCGTGTTATTCGTCTTTCCTTCCTTTAAATCCTCCACAAAAAAGTCACAATAATGAGAAGGCCGTGGGCGCCTGTAAAAAGTTGGGTCGAGTACATTAATTTGTATTAACTTTAAAGAAACTCAATAGAAACACACAACTGTGCATTTTTATTTTATGTTCTAATTTATCTTAACATTAAGGTTACAATACCGATGATGATAGTGTTAATATCAATGTAATTGTTTCTAATAAATAAATAAATAAATAAAAATAGCGACAACAATTTTATTAATTTGTTGTTTATAAGATTTTAAAAAACATTGTTTTTTTTCATTCTATGTTGTAGATAATTTGTATTAATAATTACAATCTTTTGTTTTAGCTCATACTTCAGGTGCGGCGCAAGTATTTTTTTTTCTGTATGTAGGATATGTTTAATATACCTAACTTGGCCCACGCAGGGCTGTTTTACTTTCTAATTGCTTGCCGTGCTTAATCTAAGAGATTTTTATGCATTTCCACTGTAATTTACTAAGTTTTTGTGTGTTTTATTTATATTATTTTCTTCACAAGCTCTCCTAATACCTACGTTTGCGATGCCTAACATTTGATATTTTTGTCATGAAATGGATGTTGTCCAGTTTTGAATATTGTTTTTTTTATATAACTTTTGGATTCAAAACGCACCGCTACATTGATAAAAGTTGATTTTAATTAGTGTAAAATTTAGTTTAACACTAAGAGGAATTTCATGAGTAAAATTATAAAAGTTGTTTTGAATTTGAAATGTTATCA
The DNA here is from genome assembly GCA_928269145.1 of Agriphila tristella. Lineage (NCBI taxonomy): Eukaryota > Metazoa > Arthropoda > Insecta > Lepidoptera > Crambidae > Agriphila > Agriphila tristella. The sequence goes on along the minus strand of OV743436.1, from coordinate 17,049,377 downwards.
TTGTTAAAAATAATTCAACTAACTTTCGTTGTGTTATTAAATGCCGTAATTTTTAATCATCTTTACGTAGCATATTACTAAGAGCTAAATTTGAGCTTTATATTTATTTCAGAATACTATACATGAGAATTGAATGCATTTTTGCACAAATAATTAGGCCACCTACGACTGTTCTCAATTAATTATCTTCAGTGGACCTATATTTAACTGGGGATAAGTGGACACTGCTACCAGACTATTATAATATTTATGTATTTTTCGGTGAATCATAAGATTTACAATATTCTTTAAATTTCAACTTTTAAGTATTTAACTTAAATATTAATATCAATCTTAAAATAACTTTGCATATGTTGTTTTGATTTTTCTGGTGACAGTTCCTTTCTTTGGCCACAGTTCCTCCTGCCTTTGTTGATATGTCGAAAGAAGAATAATTTGAGAGACTAAAATATTGTTGGCAGCTTTGTCCGTAACATATGCCAAAAGGTAACTTAAAGATCGGTAAATTGGAAACATCAATAACTTTTAAAAAGGGTTTGTAAACAAGACTTAACTGTCAAATAATGACATTGTCCATGTAACTCGATAGTGGAGCATAAATTATAAATGCTAATTAATTGCGACAGAAATGGTACGAGATGAAGCTTAAGAGATGGCGACATATTTGAAACTTTGCCACGTCTATTTTGGGTGGCGCATGGTGCGTAAACATTCTGTCGGAGACACTACCGGCTTATTATAACTGTGGCAATAATAACTTATGCACGTGATACACGTGAGATAAAAAAGTGTGATATTGCTGGCGTCATGGTTGTGAGAGTCTGCGTTTACCCTAAATCGTTTATGTAGTAAAAAAAATCAAATCAATTCATAATAGGATTTAGATAAATGTTTTCTATTTAAAATAGAAGCCTTGTCATTTGACTCTTTTAAAATTTTTTTTTTTATTATAACATTGAATATTTTCATTTACTACTCAAGAGTATGTTGAAGAAGAGTGACAACATAAATTTATTTAGCTTGGAAATACACAGTAACACAATATTTTATGTATGATGTTTTTAAAGGCGAGCGGTGAAATGATGGCGAAAAGGTAAGCCGTTCTACAAAAATGTTATGATATGTATAGTGGATCGGTGGGATGGGATTTATAAAAGGTAAGCCGATGGGAATCGGCTTGTATGGACTTCGTCACACTGGTAGGTACAAAAAATGTTTAAAAATAAAATAAAATAATTATTATCCACAATAAAATATTTATTGAATTGTGTAATCGCAGACTTTAACGTGATCTGAGGGGTCTAAAAAGGCAAGATTGTATGTTTGTACTTAATAACGATGATTCCTTATAAACATTATCGATCTCAAATATGACTTCAATATGAAATTAATTGCAGATATTTCATAATTAGTGCCACCATTTGAGGCTTTTGAAAGATTTCTACAAAAAGTTCAACTTTTTATTTAAAAATTATTCATTTACAACCTTTCCTTTAAGGAGATTGTTAATAATAGACGTAATTGTCGGCAACTGTTTATTTATGGTACTTTACAATGAAGTATAAAAAGGTATTAAAAACATATACAAAGGAGGTTGGCTTGATCGCCAACAGAGATCATACTTATTTTGTCCGATTACGATACTTGACCGGTTTTTAAAAAACCTGGTTTTTTTGAATACTTGATCCTTTCTACAGCACATCAAATTTAACAAAACTATTCTTTAACTGATTATCAACTTTAATTTGTTGTAGATTAAAATCAAAATCGACTTATGTAGACATTTGCGGTATTTCAGGGTGCTGTTAGCACTACCAATTTGTCATAATACATTGAAGTATTAGGATTTATTTTGGTACAAATTCCTAACTAAAATAAGTCCACACACTGGCTGAGTTATATTACAAACTTTCGGGTGAGTAGCTCTCGAGTGTAATGATGTGGGAAAAAGGCCAAGTAATTAAGTAGTTATATAATTCTAATTACTTTATGATAAAGCAGTATATAATTTTATTCCTGTTTCGAACTTGATTGCATCAACTTAGGAAAATCGCCGTTTTAGTATGAAATTCTGTATAAAATTAAAGCTACTTACCATCAATTACATTAATAAAACCGTTTAATAAGTAACACGTATGTCCACAACGTGTGGCCCTTTGAAATTAAGCTGGACCCACACAACAATTAACTATATGACTTTTAGGTGTTATTATTATACAGTGTAACGGTAAAATATTATTTAAATATCTTTGGAAGAGCGCCCTTATAGTTTAAATATCGTTTATAACTCCTTCCTTTTTAATGGAGCAGTTATAAATACATTTTATATTTTTTGATTCAATTCACGACAGAAGACTTAAGATCAGATCACACGAGATGCATCGTCGTCACATTATACAAAAAATCAATTTATCAAATAGCTTACAAAGAAGTTATCTTTAGAAGCATCTGACCGATTCAAACTTCTTTCTCGAACAAAATTCTGCATCAATCTCGAACAACACAGTCTTGCTGGATTTTCTGGAATCCCTTCGGGTGTTGAAAAATACGAGTTTGAAACGATCAATGTTGCGAGCGCTTGTAAACTGGAAACAAATACTATTTACTGAAAATAGCCAATATTTCGCCACCGTCATCAATTCTCGAAACGACTATGTGGTAATCCAATTGATTTAATGACATGGTTTTGATGGTATACATATACACGGTTATTCTTAAAGTATATCTAAAAATGAAAAGGGGTGTTCAAACCACGTTAATGAACAACTTTTACTATGGGGCCAACCACGAAATCGCGAAAAAAAAATCTGCTGTTCCAAACATTATAGTCAAGTCGATGTTGTACTTTTCTATGGAACAGCTGATTTTTAATTCGTGATTTCGTGGTTGGCCCCATAGTAAAAGTTGTTCATTAACGTGGTCTGAACACCCCTTTTCATTTTTAGATATACTTTAAAAATAACCGTGTATACAACGTGTATATGACAATGCAACAATAAATGATAACACTGTAGACACTAGTTCATAGAAGTATTTTGAAACTATCAATTAATTCCTAGGAGCGAAATTAAAAAAAAAATTTTTTCGAACAAACTAAATACCACAAAAACAAGTACGAAATTAAACACCCTTTGTAAATATTGGTTACTTACATATGGTAAGAGCGGCAACAGCGCGGTGTTAGATCACAGAATAGTATTGACAGGTGACAAGCCGCGAAATGAACTTTTGGCGCCATTTAATGCTGAATTAAAACAGTGTTTCATTTGATATCTACGGCAGCGACTCGAGCTACTGCATCATGTAACAACGCTGTCCATACGGCAATTTTCATTGCTGAGATTTGATATTTTCCAAAACCATGGCAATAAATTATTATTTTTTTGCTTTTTACGGTGACTTTTTATTTCGATTTGAATACGGCTATCCTAAATTTGAATCCTAAATCACTGATTTAAAGTTATTCTGTCCACTGAATACCTAGTCACAAATTGAATATTTCTTGTATCCTTTGGACAGCGGACAAACACAAGTGTTACCATAATATCTCTCTCGGTATGTCCGTAGAGCTAAAGCAGCGACATTGTCCATAAATTAAAATCATGTAGGAGTACTCGAAAACTGTGAAATAATAATAAGGCATAGTAGAGGTAATACTTATTCGTATTATATCAGATTTAAATAAGACTCCGTCAATGAGACTCCGTCAAGACTTCATCATTTTTTTTATCTTACTCTATGCATCATCGACATACTCTTTGGGCGTTTTTGTGTTGTGATGTACAAAAAGTAACAGAACAAAAATAAAATATTAAAAAGTCACAGACTAAAAATTATAGTATAATAGTGAAAACATTATACCATAGTTGAATGAATTTTCTCCACTACTAGCACTTAGAGAACACATATTGTCATATCTGCTGCTATGAAAAATAAAAAAACCGGACAACGAGCATTTACAAAAAAAACTGTCACTGTCAAGTGTCAACATATTTTCCGCCGAGTATTTTAGGTTATTTTAAAATAATATTAACTTATTCGAAAATAATATCAATTCTGACGGATTTGTAATTGCTGGCGTAATGTAACAGTCCCGAAGTGGAATTCATGATACTACTAAAACCAAAGTTTTCAGCGAAACATTTTTTTGAATTGCGAAATTAAAATCGATTTTGTTAACGGTTGAATCTGTTTAATAAAATACAGGTTGGTTTGAAGTGAATTTATTTCAATTTCCATAAAACTTTGAAGAAACACCACTGTAGGTAAACGTGTAGACAAGGTGTAGGACTTTGGCACGTAAAAAAGTGTGTGTTTGAAAATTTCATCAAAATAACATTTTGGAAAAGGAAAAAATACGTGTAGTCTCCTGTTTTCGTAAGTAATTTAATAATAATAAATACTCATTTTTACACAGGTAAAAGATTTCGAAACGTTGTCAACTTTATTGTTTGTTAGAAGTAGATTTTGTCTCTTTCGCACATTTTTAGATGACACGCAATTAAAAATGACTCTTACGGCTTGAGCATAAGGTACAATTTGGCAACATTGTGTTAATTTATACTGATGTAGGGGTTTTTAACTTGTCGGCAATAGCTTAGTAATAGATACAGCATGTAGAAAATGTTAAAAACGAAAAAAAATATCTTGTGACTAAACTACTGGATATTTTTCATTGATATTTTACAGGCAGACTGGGAGCGTTACTAGATATACGAAATTTAATTAATTGTCGCATTGACCTCTCCACTTTGTATAATGCCATTCAACTAGTTCTACCCAGCACAATAGCATTACTCGTTAGTCCCAAATGAAAAAAAAAATATTTTTAATGGTATTATTAACTCTTTAAACCTATATCATTCAACCGATAAATTTTATTTAACACATTTATTACTTTATTTTATTTATTACATTAAAAAAATATACGTGGAGAACATACAAAAATAGCATCAGTTTACTAAACTTTTTTTCTTCTCAGTATTTACCACGTATCATTCAACGTATCCGTTTGTAAAACAACGTGAAATAACAGAGAAACTTTTCAGTAAAATATGAAAAAGGAAAATTATGTGGTATTTAAAATAGGTGAGACTGGGATTTTGTCTGGACGTTGAGTCATAAGTCTCGGCAGACAGTGAGTTATCATCTGCTATATTTCATGAAACACATTGTTCGAAAGCCGTGACGGAGTGAAACCGTGTGTCCTTAGCATTATCTTGAGTTGTCGCTTCAAGCGCCCGGAATCGCGCGCAGTGTTCACTACGCTTCAGCCGATATAAACGTCAATAGACCGAAAAATATGCCCGGAAATTCACGGTTTTCATTTTCGAAATAACAATTTCAATATATATTAATCCTTACTTGTGTATCTTTCGGATTTTACAAATGGAGTGACGATAACATAATGCCAATGCAATAAATTTTCATTAAAATATATGTGACTGTGATTTACATGTGCTTGTTGTGGCAGTGTTGTGACCACTTAGAGGATTTAATGCTGCAAGTTTGAAGGTTTGGTTCGTGTATTTATAGACTAACGAAGTCCATGGTATTGCAACCAAAAAATTTCATTTTGTATACAGGAAAATATCAAATGTCGTATTTTAAATTTCGAGGTTTACAAAAAGATTAATAATAAAATAAATTTAGTATTTTAAAACCAACTACCTAATTCATGCTTCAATTCAAAGATTTCCATTCATATTGTAATGAAAATGCTATGAAACATTATCATTACCTACAATAGGAATGGAAATCTTTGATCTTGGACTGGACATTATAAGATACTTACTATGAAGTAGCAAAATAAGGGTAATAGGAATCAAAAGTAACCAACAACACTTAAAGTTACATTTATATTAGAATCATTATGTTTCTAAAATACGACACAAATGTTCAATCAAAATATTTATTCCTACTATTACTTTTAAACATTTAAGTTACGATGTTTGAATGTTTTTTACTCAATGACGCAAAAACGGGTTAACGTATTTGGATGTAACGTATTTAGCCTGAATTAAGACATATAAGTAATACTTTTTATGCTGGTTAAGGGCTCTCTAGGGTTTTTCTTAATGCCCAATGCGTGAAAGAAGTCGCGGGCGGAAGCTATTAGTTATCAATAAAATTCAGTGGCTATTTTTCAGTAACAATCGCTAGCTGAAACTATCTTACACTAAGAAGTATTTCAACTAAACTAACTTTTATGTAGTGAGTGAGTAAGTTTAGCAGAAAAGTCGTTGCGAACCATTACACTGATTACTAGTTGTACTTATTACTTTACGGTACTTCCCAACGACTTGGCAGAATGAGATTAGTGTCCAGCTAAGAGCAACGCGGGACGGAGCCGGTGTTGCTCTAAGGTGTCCAGTGCTGTAATCTAATTTTTTACATTTTTCTATTATTATGATGACTGTTCGTATTATATTATCTTGTGAACTTATTCTAACTTCTAATTTTATTTCTTTGCACAAAACTTTAGTTTACACTTATCGTGAGATATTTGTAGTTATATTATAGATTGTAAGCACCTTCTTCTAGATTTTTATAGTATGAGTTAATTATTTAAATAAAAACAAAGAAGATCTTAAATATGGCTATGTAACTTAAATTTGGTTTTCACTATAATTTTTTCTTAAGAGGATACCTCGTGGATTTTCATGGTTTTCAATTTAGATTTAGTCCTATTGATCCTACTACTATTGTTCTAATTTTGGAATATGTTAAAATAGACTAATAAATAAATCAAAATTATATAATAAATCAAGCTCAAAACATGAATGGAAGCAATTTTCTCGATAGAAAAAAAATCCAAAGTTGATGCCTCTCATATAATTTTTGCAGTACTGTAAGCAAACGGACTCATAGTTTGTACTGAAATTAGGTTTATAAGATAAACTTTTAGATTTTTGCATTCACAATGCTATTTTTATATTAAGATGAATAAATAATGAAAAATATTAGAAAAAATCGGCTCACCCGTAGCAACTTAGACGGGATTCGAACCCGCACCCTTAGGATTCCGGCCCAATGCACTACCAATTATGCTACCAAGCCGCTGAGGGATGTGGCGAAATTTTCTAATACTTTCCACGCTTCCGCTGAAGATCAGCGCCATCTCACCAATGTGAAGAGAACTACTTCGACATTCGGTTGTAGCACCTTTGCAGATGCCAGACAATCAATTAAGGTGAAACAGTACAATTTTAAACTTTTAGATTTTTGCATTCACAATGCTATTTTTATATTAAGATGAATAAATAATGAAAAATATTAGAAAAAATCGGCTCACCCGTAGCAACTTAGACGGGATTCGAACCCGCACCCTTAGGATTCCGGCCCAATGCACTACCAATTATGCTACCAAGCCGCTGAGGGATGTGGCGAAATTTTCTAATACTTTCCACGCTTCCGCTGAAGATCAGCGCCATCTCACCAATGTGAAGAGAACTACTTCGACATTCGGTTGTAGCACCTTTGCAGATGCCAGACAATCAATTAAGGTGAAACAGTACAATTTTAAACTTTTAGATTTTTGCATTCACAATGCTATTTTTATATTAAGATGAATAAATAATGAAAAATATTAGAAAAAATCGGCTCACCCGTAGCAACTTAGACGGGATTCGAACCCGCACCCTTAGGATTCCGGCCCAATGCACTACCAATTATGCTACCAAGCCGCTGAGGGATGTGGCGAAATTTTCTAATACTTTCCACGCTTCCGCTGAAGATCAGCGCCATCTCACCAATGTGAAGAGAACTACTTCGACATTCGGTTGTAGCACCTTTGCAGATGCCAGACAATCAATTAAGGTGAAACAGTACAATTTTAAACTTTTAGATTTTTGCATTCACAATGCTATTTTTATATTAAGATGAATAAATAATGAAAAATATTAGAAAAAATCGGCTCACCCGTAGCAACTTAGACGGGATTCGAACCCGCACCCTTAGGATTCCGGCCCAATGCACTACCAATTATGCTACCAAGCCGCTGAGGGATGTGGCGAAATTTTCTAATACTTTCCACGCTTCCGCTGAAGATCAGCGCCATCTCACCAATGTGAAGAGAACTACTTCGACATTCGGTTGTAGCACCTTTGCAGATGCCAGACAATCAATTAAGGTGAAACAGTACAATTTTAAACTTTTAGATTTTTGCATTCACAATGCTATTTTTATATTAAGATGAATAAATAATGAAAAATATTAGAAAAAATCGGCTCACCCGTAGCAACTTAGACGGGATTCGAACCCGCACCCTTAGGATTCCGGCCCAATGCACTACCAATTATGCTACCAAGCCGCTGAGGGATGTGGCGAAATTTTCTAATACTTTCCACGCTTCCGCTGAAGATCAGCGCCATCTCACCAATGTGAAGAGAACTACTTCGACATTCGGTTGTAGCACCTTTGCAGATGCCAGACAATCAATTAAGGTGAAACAGTACAATTTTAAACTTTTAGATTTTTGCATTCACAATGCTATTTTTATATTAAGATGAATAAATAATGAAAAAAATGGTGAGATGGCGCTGATCTTCAGCGGAAGCGTGGAAAGTATTAGAAAATTTCGCCACATCCCTCAGCGGCTTGGTAGCATAATTGGTAGTGCATTGGGCCGGAATCCTAAGGGTGCGGGTTCGAATCCCGTCTAAGTTGCTACGGGTGAGCCGATTTTTTCTAATATTTTTCATTATTTATTCATCTTAATATAAAAATAGCATTGTGAATGCAAAAATCTAAAAGTTTAAAATTGTACTGTTTCACCTTAATTGATTGTCTGGCATCTGCAAAGGTGCTACAACCGAATGTCGAAGTAGTTCTCTTCACATTGGTGAGATGGCGCTGATCTTCAGCGGAAGCGTGGAAAGTATTAGAAAATTTCGCCACATCCCTCAGCGGCTTGGTAGCATAATTGGTAGTGCATTGGGCCGGAATCCTAAGGGTGCGGGTTCGAATCCCGTCTAAGTTGCTACGGGTGAGCCGATTTTTTCTAATATTTTTCATTATTTATTCATCTTAATATAAAAATAGCATTGTGAATGCAAAAATCTAAAAGTTTAAAATTGTACTGTTTCACCTTAATTGATTGTCTGGCATCTGCAAAGGTGCTACAACCGAATGTCGAAGTAGTTCTCTTCACATTGGTGAGATGGCGCTGATCTTCAGCGGAAGCGTGGAAAGTATTAGAAAATTTCGCCACATCCCTCAGCGGCTTGGTAGCATAATTGGTAGTGCATTGGGCCGGAATCCTAAGGGTGCGGGTTCGAATCCCGTCTAAGTTGCTACGGGTGAGCCGATTTTTTCTAATATTTTTCATTATTTATTCATCTTAATATAAAAATAGCATTGTGAATGCAAAAATCTAAAAGTTTAAAATTGTACTGTTTCACCTTAATTGATTGTCTGGCATCTGCAAAGGTGCTACAACCGAATGTCGAAGTAGTTCTCTTCACATTGGTGAGATGGCGCTGATCTTCAGCGGAAGCGTGGAAAGTATTAGAAAATTTCGCCACATCCCTCAGCGGCTTGGTAGCATAATTGGTAGTGCATTGGGCCGGAATCCTAAGGGTGCGGGTTCGAATCCCGTCTAAGTTGCTACGGGTGAGCCGATTTTTTCTAATATTTTTCATTATTTATTCATCTTAATATAAAAATAGCATTGTGAATGCAAAAATCTAAAAGTTTAAAATTGTACTGTTTCACCTTAATTGATTGTCTGGCATCTGCAAAGGTGCTACAACCGAATGTCGAAGTAGTTCTCTTCACATTGGTGAGATGGCGCTGATCTTCAGCGGAAGCGTGGAAAGTATTAGAAAATTTCGCCACATCCCTCAGCGGCTTGGTAGCATAATTGGTAGTGCATTGGGCCGGAATCCTAAGGGTGCGGGTTCGAATCCCGTCTAAGTTGCTACGGGTGAGCCGATTTTTTCTAATATTTTTCATTATTTATTCATCTTAATATAAAAATAGCATTGTGAATGCAAAAATCTAAAAGTTTAAAATTGTACTGTTTCACCTTAATTGATTGTCTGGCATCTGCAAAGGTGCTACAACCGAATGTCGAAGTAGTTCTCTTCACATTGGTGAGATGGCGCTGATCTTCAGCGGAAGCGTGGAAAGTATTAGAAAATTTCGCCACATCCCTCAGCGGCTTGGTAGCATAATTGGTAGTGCATTGGGCCGGAATCCTAAGGGTGCGGGTTCGAATCCCGTCTAAGTTGCTACGGGTGAGCCGATTTTTTCTAATATTTTTCATTATTTATTCATCTTAATATAAAAATAGCATTGTGAATGCAAAAATCTAAAAGTTTAAAATTGTACTGTTTCACCTTAATTGATTGTCTGGCATCTGCAAAGGTGCTACAACCGAATGTCGAAGTAGTTCTCTTCACATTGGTGAGATGGCGCTGATCTTCAGCGGAAGCGTGGAAAGTATTAGAAAATTTCGCCACATCCCTCAGCGGCTTGGTAGCATAATTGGTAGTGCATTGGGCCGGAATCCTAAGGGTGCGGGTTCGAATCCCGTCTAAGTTGCTACGGGTGAGCCGATTTTTTCTAATATTTTTCATTATTTATTCATCTTAATATAAAAATAGCATTGTGAATGCAAAAATCTAAAAGTTTAAAATTGTACTGTTTCACCTTAATTGATTGTCTGGCATCTGCAAAGGTGCTACAACCGAATGTCGAAGTAGTTCTCTTCACATTGGTGAGATGGCGCTGATCTTCAGCGGAAGCGTGGAAAGTATTAGAAAATTTCGCCACATCCCTCAGCGGCTTGGTAGCATAATTGGTAGTGCATTGGGCCGGAATCCTAAGGGTGCGGGTTCGAATCCCGTCTAAGTTGCTACGGGTGAGCCGATTTTTTCTAATATTTTTCATTATTTATTCATCTTAATATAAAAATAGCATTGTGAATGCAAAAATCTAAAAGTTTAAAATTGTACTGTTTCACCTTAATTGATTGTCTGGCATCTGCAAAGGTGCTACAACCGAATGTCGAAGTAGTTCTCTTCACATTGGTGAGATGGCGCTGATCTTCAGCGGAAGCGTGGAAAGTATTAGAAAATTTCGCCACATCCCTCAGCGGCTTGGTAGCATAATTGGTAGTGCATTGGGCCGGAATCCTAAGGGTGCGGGTTCGAATCCCGTCTAAGTTGCTACGGGTGAGCCGATTTTTTCTAATATTTTTCATTATTTATTCATCTTAATATAAAAATAGCATTGTGAATGCAAAAATCTAAAAGTTTAAAATTGTACTGTTTCACCTTAATTGATTGTCTGGCATCTGCAAAGGTGCTACAACCGAATGTCGAAGTAGTTCTCTTCACATTGGTGAGATGGCGCTGATCTTCAGCGGAAGCGTGGAAAGTATTAGAAAATTTCGCCACATCCCTCAGCGGCTTGGTAGCATAATTGGTAGTGCATTGGGCCGGAATCCTAAGGGTGCGGGTTCGAATCCCGTCTAAGTTGCTACGGGTGAGCCGATTTTTTCTAATATTTTTCATTATTTATTCATCTTTATAAGATAAGTAATAAATAGTTCTAACTTTTGATAAAACCAATTTTTCAAAAATAATTTAGTTTTTTAATAAATCAACTACTTTCATAATGTCGCTTACGTTATTTTATTTGCACGAATGCGTGCGCTATTGTTGTCCCTTTCTTTGCGCTGGGAAGCTATATTACTTTACCTCTTTGCACCGAAATTTCAGACGGCCGCGAGCCTTCCTTGATTGAGGACAGACCTGTGCTGGACTGACGAATTTAGGACCCCTCCACACGTCGTCGACCCCCTTAACGTGTGACGTAATTTATGGATGGCCCCAAATGGACCTCTGTCGCAAAAGTTACAAATCTGTTTTTCGCAATGTATTGAAAAACGTCGAATGGTACAACTTTATTGATAATAATAGTATTTTTTACAATTAATAATCTATTGTTAGGTATTTGTTTTCCTTTTTATTTTTCATTCAATTTGAAGATACCTAAATTATCAAAGAAAATGTTCTAAATACAATCTCTTGCGACTCCATCGTTCCTCTATTCTTCTTTTTTAAACTTTCGATGAAACCTCACAGGCGTTTGGCGCGAATATCAAACTTTACGATTGAAGGCCGAATGTCACTGCGGGGTAAGGGGGGTGAGTGGGCGGGGCCTGTTAAAAAAAAATTTACGAGGTATCGTCTTAACAAAATCATTTGTCAGACAAAAAAGTGTATTGTATTTCTTCTCAAATATTTTTATACATCGAAGTTTTTAGTTTTAGTTAGGCATTATCTAGATTTTATTTTTACAAATAGTCATTTAATCTTATCACTAGGATCCTAAAACTTAGTTTACTTTGAGATTTCAATGTTTGACAAAATGGCTCAATGAGTTTTCACAGATTTTCACTGCGTTTCAAACGGTAATGACTCGATTTTATTTCCTGAATATCACGTATAGTATTTCTATTGACTAAAATATTAATATATTATATATAATTGGTAGATTGATAAAGGACAATTAAACAATGAATCAAAATAAAAGCAAAGATTTAGTTAGCATTGTGCTTGCCAAGAATAATTAATGTGACTACAAAATATAGTAATTATAGATGTTTTCCTTTCAAAATTTGACCTGTTTGCCTACGATCTATAATAAGATATAATGTACAATGCAATCTATAGATATTATTTGTTGAGAATTACTTTACAAAATTAATTATATATTTATGATAAATATTTTTCTTCGAAATTAATAACAACTAAAATCAATTGAAGTTTTAGCTTTGCTCATCATATCTATTTAAAAACTAAATAACTATACTATGATGACAAGAAAAGATGAAAAGAAATCGCTTGTACAAGACCAAAGATATTCTATATTTCATTTTATAGTAAAGTGTTCAGTTAAAACCTGTGGGACAGGCCTTAAAATGTAACCTTTAATTAAAATAATTGATTCCCTTTAACCTATAATTTGAGATACGTTATTTGATAAATCCTCCACTTTGCTGGTGTAAGTTACATTTAATTGTAAGGCAGCAGGCTCATTTAACATTGTCGTCATTAGCGAATATTAATTGATATTTATGATTTATCACATGTCAAATGTCTGTGAGGCGTCACCAATCATCATTTATAACACTCACAGTGCTTTCACCTTATTATTTAGTAATCAAGTGTGAGGACAAAAATTTAAAACAATGTATATTCTTTTCTTAGAGCATTTTTACTAGTATTTATTTTAGAAAGCCCTGCCAAAAATATTAATTTCTCCGGAACTAGCAAGTCCTATGGATATAAAAAAATATTATTCAAAAGGTAACCACATTTATCAAGTAAAAAAAGTGAAATTAAAAACACCGTTTCCAACCCGACTTCGAACAATATCAAATTCAAATAAAATCAGATTGAATTTGTCATAAGTACTTAGGTACAGATAAAATACCTTTCATAGAAATTAGATCTTTTGTATGGAAAATCATAAAGTGGCATATCATATCATATTTTCTTTTGATGAGTATATGTCCTATTTTAAATCAACTGTCAAGTAATTGAATGAGGACTTACTGAAATCTGTTAAACAGATTCTAAGGGTTTAGGATTGCAGGTTACAAATTCAAGTAACTAGTTATAAACACGGAGCAAACGTAAATTATTTTCTTACCTTTCTCTATTTAAATTTTCAGAATAGGTTAAGACGAGTAATAGTAGTACTAGTTTAAAGGCTGATAAGAAGCATAGTAAAGTTGAATTGACATTGTTATCTTTTGTTGTTTCAAATTACCTGCCACTCTGTTTACATCACTTATTATCACATTAATATGACAGTACTTACTATTTTTAACCGACTTCCAAAAAGGAGGAGGTTCTCTGTTCGTCTGTATATTTTTTTTTGTTTTTTCGTGTTTGTCCACCGTTTACTCGAAAACGGCTGAACCGATTGAAATGATTAAAACGTTATTACATTAGGTAAACTTACAAGTTGGTCCCATTTTTTTAAATTTGAAAATCGGTTCAGTACTTTTCAAGTAATCTTGAAAAAAGCACGAAAATAGTATGATTTTGTGTGAATTACCTCGATGATAATGGTCGTATTACTTCTTTGTTTATGAACTGAATAAGATAATTATTTTTTGTTGGAAGAGGGATATCTGTGTAGTTCTTTAACCGACTTAAAAAAAGAAGGTTCTCAGTTTGACTCGTATGTATGTATGTTTCTTCGCAATTAGGTATCTCACGTTTGGCTGAGCCGATTTTACTATCAAAATAAAATATACCTACAAGGTACCTACACTAAAAAAAAAATGTTTAAAAAAAAACAAAAAACCGACTTCAAAAAACCTACCTCTAAAAAGCAAGAAATAATATTCGTAATAATAAAAACACGTCTATTGAAGTCGGGTGGGGCTTTTAGAATAAAAAAAGGAATCTGTACTCCAGCCCCACCCGACTTCAATAGACGTGTTTTTATTATTACGAATATTATTTCTTGCTTTTTAGAGGTAGGTTTTTGTTTTTTTTAAACAATTTTTAACTAGTTATCTGCAGCTCCAGCATATATAAAATTTTGTATGAAATTAAAAAGTAGATTAAAGGCACTTATTTATGGTACAGCAAGTTAAGTTTTAAAATATGAATTAATTTTATAGTAATAATTACAGTAACAAATTTTATTAGAATGAATTGGTACATACGTATTTACGTATAAATAGGTAAAGTAAAAATAGGGCAGTTAATTACTCCTGTTTGTCATCTGATGTTTATTTTTCAATAAATATGAGGAAAAATTATTTTCCATATATTTTTCTCATAATATATTTTTCTTTTTTCAATAATGTTTATGGTCCAATTTGGAACACCCGGGCAAACAATAATAAAAACAACGTGTTAATGAATGAACCCAAAATGGGAAAACCATTTTTGCGGATCATAAAACTGAACAAACTTTTACTACGGTACCAAGTCTTATCGTGAAAAAAATCATGTTTCTTAAAAAAAGTAAACAAATTCCAAAATGTATGAAAAGGCTAAATTTTTTTCGTGATTTCAGAGATGGTCCCATAGTAAAAGTTGTTCAGTTTGATGATCCGAAGAATCTATTTTTTCCATCTTAGGTACATTCATTAACACGTTGTATAAATTGCATAAGAATAAAAAGCACCCAAATTAATCCTTCGCAAGTCTTGCCTTGTGTGATACGAACAAAGACGAAGAAAGGAGCTGTGAAAAGTTTTGTTCATTTAGCTTGAATTAAGTTCTCTGAAAGAAGTTCTTTGTCTTAAAGTATATTATAGTTGGAAGAAAAATTACTGTTCTTTCTTGATATGGGTATAATTATTTTCAACCATTTGTTCCTTTGAGGATTTAACGAAGGGAGATTTTATGGAGAATGCGACGTGCGATAGGTACAGCACAACAGCGTATCGCTCAATCTCATGACATCAGAAAGCTAATAATGACATATAGTATAGCAAATCTTAAACTGCTGGAATACAACAATTTTCAAATTGTTGTTATAGTGTCAGACTGAGGTAAGATGGTGCTATCCAGGCGGACTTGAAATAAGCCCTACCACCAACCAAACCGAGTAGAAATTGTACCCCCCTCCTGGGAATCGAAACCGGGACCCCCGCGTCCTACACGGGTGGGTGAACCTCAAGACTACAGAGGCGGTTAACGCATCGGAATCAAACGATTCAAATTATTAAATTAGTGATAAGTATTGGGCTTTTAGTGATTCAATCACACATTGAATTCCACTCCGCTCTGCTGTCGATAGTATGTATACTTTCTTAGAAATTAGCGATCTGACAAATTCCTATAAGCATTTTGTTAGCAAGTCCACAAGTGTGAGGATGCTGCAAAAAATAGAATTTCTTAGAAATAATATTGAAACGTTTGTAGCTCTCAACAAACTCCAAACATCGGAACCAATCTGTCATCAGTAAAAAGTTTGGCCGAGTTGGTGATTTCTGTGAAAATAAATATAAACGAATCTTAAAAAGTTTGCAAAAGTACCTAACGTTTATGTTTGATGGAAAAAAAACGGAAAACTTTAGTTGTAAGATTTCATATTTCAGCTACTCAGAAAAAAGTATATTAAAAAATAAAATAAAAATTTATTATTGCCACAATGCCATAATGAGGATGAGTAACAGGTTTGAATCCTATAGTTTTATTGATATAATTTAAAATCATATTAATAGCTATGAAACTTGTGAAAGATTTTTTGTAATCCGTTTAGAAATGGTTGAGTTATTAAGGGTTTGAAGGAAATGCCAAACTCAATGCAATATGTGCTTTATCACGTACGGCATAAGGTTCGATTACGTTGCGATGACGTCATAAGGACCCCCCAAAATAACAGTGTTTTAGCATGTTTTAGCTCGTATAGCTTCTCAGGTTTAAGAGATATCGCAAAAATTTCTTCACATTTAATCATGTGGTGGCATAAGCTTGCTGATAAGCCAAAAAACAAAAATCGTTACTGATCCTCATTCAGGCTGAGAAATATAACACTGGTTAAGATTGAAAGCGTAGATAAATGGGCAAAACAACTAAATATAGAAATGAACCTTTATGTTTTGATTTTATTCCATTCGAAATAAAATAGTAGATTATACACCAAGGGGATAAAGCACTGTTTTATGTCACGGGCGCTACATTGAGTCCTGAGTGCAGTGAGGGATTCAAGCGCCCAAGAAAAAAACAGTTTTATCCCGGTGGTGTATACTCTACTTTTCTCACTTTATACGAGACAATAAAAAACCAGGCTTAGTAGATAGTGTATTTTTCCTTTGACTATTCTGGGAGTAGATTATTGACAATGCCTATGGCATCTAATTTAATAGCTTCTGGAGTCAAAATCTCGACATTTTTTATTTTTTCTTTGAAATATTTATAGAATCTTCTAAAGCTAGTAGTACTACTAGCTACGGCTATAGCAACTTCTTTCAGCTGGCGTGGCCTACTCGATTTGACAAACAAATGAAGTTCGTCTCAGTGCGAACCTAGTGGGCCACGGCCTCGGTCTTCGAAAATCGAGTTGGCCGCGCCCGCTGAAATTAGACTTTATGGACATTGCAATAAGAATTATGAAAGTGAAAATCACATTATTGACCAGCGGGTTATAATAGAACATTATAACCCGGCTAAAGCCAAGAGATATAATGTCTTGCTTTCGGTAAGGTTTACATGACATATAATTCGGCATTGTCGAGCATGTGGTGTGAAAAAATTCACAGATCTCGTGCCTTTCACGACCTTCTGGTACATTGAAAATGAATTTAATAATTGAATTTTATAAAAAATATATTCCTTTCTTTGAATAAGTAGGTACTTACAATACTTTGAAATCACAGCAAAGCCATGAACAATTTTGGATTTACTTTTCTGTGATTTGTGTGTATGAAATTCATATAAAAATATTTATTTTTTATAAACATTACTATTTTATTGAAAGGTAGTAACTATAACCTAAAATTTATAAAAAAATCTAAGATTTATTTTTCAACTACGTCAACTCAGCGACGCGATTCGCATCTAAGGAGCGCGCTTCCCGAAATTACGCCAACACGCTATATATTGTATGTAGCCCTCATTGATACGCGTCTTTTGAGTTGAGGCTTCAACCATTCATGTAGCCTTAAAACTTACGACACCAAGGCGATGTCGCACTCTGAGCAAAAATGGGGGCTGTACTGATCAAAAACATTTTCAATGTTAAAGGTTAAACTACAGGGCAAACCCTTGACCCGATCGTCGTTTTAGACTCAAATTGTAGCTGACTAAATTGTTCAGAGGAATTTTTCTCAAAATTTTGATACCATTCTTCGTTTCCAAAATATCGAGCGCCAAAATCAAAAAATCTGAAGAAAATTAGACCATAATTTTTTACGTTTTTTTTTCTCGAATAATTCTTTTTGCACCTTGTAGCTCTCGTAAATACGCGTCTTTTGGGTTTTTTTGAATATCATATCTTTACAACCTTCTGTGGTATAAAGGGATCGCACTTTTTCGTGAAATCGGTGCCTATACTGGAGCGAACGAAAAGACATTTTCAATGTCAAAAATCAAAAACCTCTTTGAAGTCGTAAATAATACTTTTGGCAGTTTTTTGTTTTTATCTCTGGAACGCCTTATTAAGAGGATACCTCGTGGATTTTCATGCTTTTCAATTTAGATTTAGTCCTATTGATCCTTCTACAATTGTTCTAATTTTGGAATATGTTAAAATAGACTAATAAATACATCTTTTGGTTAAGCTCAAAACATGAACGGAAACAATTTTCTCGATAAAAAAAAATCCAAAGTTGATGCCTCTCATATCATTTTTGCAGTACTGTAAGCAAACGGACTCATATTTTGAACTGAAATTAAGTTTATAAGAAAAGTAATAAATAGTTCCAGCTTCTGATAAAACCACTTTTTTCAAAAATAATTTAGTTTTTTAATAAATCAACTATTTTCATAATGTCGCTTACGTTATTTTATTTCGGAACGCGTGCGCTATTGTTGTCCCTTTCTTTGCGCTGGGAAGCTATATTACTTTACCTCTTTGCACCGGAACTTCAGACGGCCGCGAGCCTTTATTGAGGACGGACCTGTGCTTGAGCGCTTTAAAAATTTACCAGCCAAAACACGTAAAATGACAGTTATACTCTGTTATACTGACAATGACAGTTTTAATTGCTCCCACATTTCAAAGACAAGAGTCTATAATACTCATGCAACCTATTTTTAGGAGATGGAATTTATCAACAGAACAAAACTTCCAAGAGTCGCCATTGCGTAACAAAAAATGTATTATCCACAAAAAGAAGGTGGGTGATTCGAAATAAAGTGTATGGACGAAATGAGGTCGCATGTATGAAATAAATATAAAATAAGAAAAAATAAGAGGAAGCACAACGTAAAACAAAATGACGGGAATCTACTAAACTCTTTGAATATTTTTTTTCAGCAAAGCTTTGTTCCACAGTGTTTATGTTCTGTGGTTTGATCGAACTATTTTTAACATATAAATTAATGGGGAAGGCAACTGTCAAAATGGCGCTGCGTACGCTTGTTCCACGAGAACTATGAAAAAAAGGACTTTTACTTAAAAAATATTTTTTTAAGCTTTAAAATGATTAAATTCTGTATAATAGGCTCTAAAAAAGTTGGCACTTACAAATTTCCGAAAAATCTGGATATGGAAAAAATTTATAGATTCTGTAAGAATAAAAACGTCTTAACTTGGCTTTAAATTCCGGCATTTGCATTGTAGAATAGTCTTATAAAACAATTTTTGGTCAATGGGTCTTTTTCGGTAAAAAAAAAACACAAAATAAATATCTATTTTCCCATACATTTTGTTCTGAACGTCTACTGTCTTAGGAACAAGCGTACGCAGCGACATCTACAATTAGCTTTGCGTTGCCAACCCCATTAAGTATTACGTTTTGTATAGTACAAATACGGTCATATATTATTTCCCTCATCTTCACTTCGAACTTCAGATAACCCATCATTGTACTAAAGTCCGAAGAGATGCAATCGTGTATGAGAAGAGTTGTAAGTAATTAAATTGTAGGTATATACAAGGTGCATTTGTAAACACTCTCCAAATTTTAAGGATGTGTTCAGTCCATGAAACTGAACAACTTTCTCTAAGAAACATAGGGTCAAATATGTAAAAAAAAATTGACTTTTCATACAAATCAAAGAGATCACGTGATCAGATTAGTATGGGATGACCAAAATCTTTTGGCGTATTTCGATACATGTTTCATGGAGAAAGTTGTTCATTTACATGGACTGAACACATCCTTAAAATTTGGAGAGTGGTTACAAATGCACCCGGTATTATGTGTACATAATAGGTATATAAGTGAACTATTTTTCCATATTTTTAGTCATATATTTTATCATTTAAGTACTCTTCCTTTGACTTTATTATCGTTTGTTTAATAATACAATATGTTTGGTTAGCGATATCGGAACTTTTAAAGGCAGATAATATGATAAATTTTATCGGCAAAACCCCCCACATGTTGGACTCTATCCCTCTCCTGTAGGAATGACAGGCATTTTAAATTTGACTTTTTATTTTAGATGGCTTTGCACCTAAGTAAGTAAACTTTTAACTTTAATTCGTCATAAAAAACTACTAAAGTAAATGTTAACCTGAAATTAGTGTTTTTTTTAGTTTCCATAAAAAATTGAGCCCCCACTGCATCCTTTAGGTGTTGAATAATGTCCACCGTGTCGTGTTGGACCCTAAAATATATGCCATTTTCGCAATCAACATCCCATAAAACCTCGATAACGACACCTATATCGATGTTGGGCTTTTTTTAACCCATTTACCTCCTAAAGAGTTGAGTTTGGAAAACCGCGAAACACGTTTTTGCTTATTTGTTTATAGTACGAAGTTTTAAGTTGAAATGTCTATTTAATATTTTTTCCATACAAACTTTGTACCCCTATTTCAACCCTATAGAAGTGGAATTTCCAAAAAACCCTTCTTAGTGGGTATTTACATTGTATAAAGTAACTGTGTACAAAATTTCAAATCTCTAGGTACCATAGGCAACAGCGTCGCTTAACCACTGCTAAGGTTAAAATCGCTTGCACGCCGCGCCGTCACTACATACGTTTAGTTCGTGCAAGGGCGATACGCGCGCACGCGAATTTTGTTTGTTGCTAACTGGTTAAGCGACGCTGTTGCCAATAGTACAGTGGTTTGGGCTGGGCAATAGTCTGTCAGTCACCCCTTCACTTTTATATATAAGAGATTGTATTTTTGTATAATTAATAAACTAAACATGAAATAAAACATTTTTTAACGGATACTAGCGCGGTTTTACTGAAAGAACTTTGGTAATTAGTTGGTATTTGGCTTGATTTTTATTTTCCCGACGTTTACGTTTTTACGTTTATTTTCATTTTTCAATTTGAAGATACATAAATTTATCAAAGAAAATGTTCTAAATACAATGTATTGCGACTCCATCGTTTCTCAATTCTTCTTCTTTAAACTTTCGATGAAACCTCACAGGCATTTGGCGCGAAAATCAAACTTTACGATTGAAGGCAGAATGTCACTATGGGATACGAGGGGTGAGTGGGCGGAGCCTGTAAAAAATTTTTTTCACGAGGCGTCGTCTTAATAGAATCCGTGTTCGGTTACTTAATTTATTAAATTATATTTCTAATAAAACGATCTTTTTTGTCTCTTTGAACACCATTTTGTTTTAATCCTTGTATAAAACTTCAAAATGTTCTACATGTTCTTAATTTGTCGTTTACTTGTAAAGTTACAAACATTGTTTTAGCTTGATCTCAAATGAAGTAGGGTTTCCGCTTCGGACTACGTAATACGATTTGGGAATAGGTACCCTTATTTGTTATTCTTATCTCCTGAAGAATAAAACAAAGATTAGAATCAGAACGCTCCTACCTGTTTTTCGTTTCTAGGTTTATTTTATTGGTGAATTATGTTATAAAATATAAGTTTTTTTTTGTTTAATATAAATTTATTAAATAATTATTATTAGTTGGCATCAAATCTGTAAACAATTTTATGTGCCTCGTTATAATAATAATGTAAGGAGGTTGGTAACCTAGTTAATGTTTTGCAACCAAAATAATAGTTTAGAATGAAGATAGTATAGTTATTCCTTTATGTTACCCTCACGTTTTCGTTAATTAAAACCTCAATCAGGCACCAGACCTTAATTTAAATTAATTATTTAGTTTACCGAGTTAAACCCTTATTTTGCTACATCTATGTTAACTACTTATTTATATTTCGGTAAATACAAAAGATAAGTGTAAACAGTGGTGTAACGACTGAATACGTATACGTTGGTAAAAGTTTAAAAAATGTGAGTCACTTATGGAAAAGCGACATCTTCAAGTAAATAAAGGAATCGCTTAAAAACCAGACGAAAAACAAGTGTTAGTGATGCTGCCAATAGCTGAACGGGAGGATGGCGCCACTGCGCATGTATCGATATCGCGGCACCGGCGCACTAGAGACCGCGTCGTTTCAGCTGAAATGCGAGCGGTACGCCGCCGGCGAGGTTGGACTGTCGTCGGCTCTGAAACAAGGTAAGTCAGCTTCGTGAACACAGATGGCGTTGTTTTCAGTTTCAGGACAAACAAAAGACAAATGAAACAAAAAATTGAAAATGGCATAATGTTTTTATCAATGGGGAATGTCTGAAAAAAATCAAATTGTCTGAATATTTTTTTATAGGTAGGAATAAGCTCCCTTAGTAATAGAAAAAAGTTTAAGAATTTTCCGTTGCGTAGAAACATTATAAAAAATTAAATTCACTTCGACTTTAAAATGTGTAAAAGTAACAGCGAAGGTATAATTTCCATTCTGCTGTTACTTTTGTATATTTGTGAAGTCGAAGAGACTTAAATTTTTTTTATTCACGCAACTAAAAATTCTAAAACTTTTTTCCTATTACCAAGGGAGCTTATTCATACCTATAAAAAAATATTCAGCCAATTTGATTTTTTCGGACATTCCCCATTGTGTTAGGAGAATTGTTTAAGCTAAAAACCTAGCAACTGGTAAATTTATAATAATCTAATTAACAGACGGAAGTCAAAAATATTGAGTTTACTATTTAGTTTAATAAAAAGCATCTAGCAATCTTAAAAAGCTAAAACAACAGTTCATAAACTCTAGAGTGGGAATCATGAACAGTCTAAAAACTTATGTAGAGCTTTTTCCTTTCCTTAAGTCAATATTAAATTTTCTCTATTGTGACAGTATTGTCGATCAATATTATTGTGAATCGAAAGAATACAAAGTGATAAAAACTAATATATAATTTATGACCTTAATGAGCTCCACATAAAATACTAGGAATCACTAAAAGAGTAGGTAGAGTGACTGAGCTTTTAAATTCAAAAGGAAAAGTAAGCAAACAGAAATCTCAGAAAATATTTTTACGTCTCAAATTGATCAATGAATAATTTATAAGGGCAATTATTCAAACCATTCACATAAAAGGATGTCATCGTCAATACTTATCGTATTTTCGTGTCTTATTAGTTTTTAAATTGAATTCAATGTATCTACAAGGATTTGGTAAAAAAAAGTGTTAGTCTAAGCAGATATAGGTTTATATGTAGTAAGCTGATGAATAGCTATTATATAACCATTCTCGCCGTGAACATTGCTTGTTTAAATTATGTGAACGCTTATTGCATGCTTATTATTACGAGCAAAGCAACATCTGTTAATTCAAAACTTCTAATAGAGAATTTCAATAATCATACATCATTAATGTACACAATTTTATTCTTCCTACTTAGTATGTATCTAGGTTGATTCCTACATCTTGTAAAATATTCATTCCCACTAACCTGCTCTCGAATAGATTCGAAATGTATTCGCAAAAACGTTATTTCGATATTTCAAAAGGGCTCACCTGAATATTATCTGCAGGCTACTTCTGGGCGAGGTAATTGCCAATTAGTAGAAGCCTGAAGCCAGAGTTAATACAAGACAGCGATTTATTTCAGTAATTCGCATCGTAGCGATATATTTCAGGGTTTCAGAGATGAGTTCTTTCGTGTGTTTTCGTCTGTCGATGAGACTTTTATTTATTTACGCAAAAAAATATATTACCTATATGTTTTTTATAATTTTCTTCATTATTTATAACGTAAAGATATAAAAAATAATTGTCGGTTTTACAAATAAAGTTTGATTCCCATTGTGATAGTTTTCTTTTTTGTTTTTGTTAAACGACGTGTTTAAATGTAAACTAAACTTGGAGTCTTGTTCCGCTACTTACATATAAAAAGGCGGACATTTATTATTCCAAAACGTAATTCGATAAACTGTTGCCCTCGGGAGACTCGAGCAAAGACTCAAAGGGAAACTAGGTACCTTAATTTAACGGTTTTAATGGCAGCTTCTAACAAATTCCAGTTATCCACTTACTCTAATGATGTTTTAACAAAAGTTTTTAAAAGGGACATAATTACAAGATACTTTTACATAATTTAATCTGTGATTTGGTATTTTTTATACTAATATTTATCAAATGAAATCTGTTCTCTAACTCTTGAAATGGTACTGCATGAATCTCGAACTGCTAGATTGGTCTTACAGAAGGAAGTCAAAGCAAGACATTACTAACCTTTGTCAACATGAACAATTCAATCTAACCCACAGTGGTAGTGAACTCTAGAGATATAGCCTTTAAAATTTACCAAGGTAGGCTCTCCATAAGAAAGTAGGTTTCAGTCCATCAGCCATTTTTAATGTCCCCACTACTGGGGCACAGACCTTCCTTATGGGTGGTAAGGAGGATGGGCCATAACCCACCACGCGGGCCCAATGCGGATTGGTGGTAACGACTGCAAAATGCAGCCGGGACGGGCTTAACGTGCCTTCGAAGCACGGTGGAGCTCGAGATAATAAATTTTTGGTCACCCATACCATGACCGACCCTTGCGAACGTTGTTTAACCTCCGCAATCGCTGAGCCAGGCGCTAAACCACTGCGCCATCAAGCTCCTCGAGAAGATAGGTTTGTTAAACTTTAATTTAATCTAAACTTTTATGAAACATTCAGCATCAACAGGCTACGGAGAAGTTTTCTATCAGATAATTTCATACAAATTCTGTTCCTTATTTTAAATTTAACCAGAAGAAACATGATATGTAAATACTGTAAGACTGACCCTAAAATTTGCAATTCTTTATGAACTTTTACACAATAATATCTATAACTTATCATAGGCCCTGTAAAAAAAAAAACAAAGTGAATTTCAATATATACTTATTTTCACTTTGTAGCTACCTTATCAAATCCTAATATTTGATTGTGACGTTTACTTTATTTAAAAATCATTCAGATATCGGGCTAATTGGTTTGATCCTTTGAGATGGAAGTTCCCTACCTTTTTTATTCTTCTTTGAAGTATCTTTCTGACCATATTTCCTACCAATAAAACCACTTTAAGAACGTGCATATTTAAGCAAAATGCTGAAGTTCGCTACTACAACCAGAAATCAACAACATCAGACGATAAATCTTATCAGTAGAATTAAAAAAGTTTTACAATCGAAAAAGGAACATATTTAACTTATATTTTTCATGAGACCGTGATTTTCGACGACCGAGACCACTCGACGTGGACCACTGGACGTATAGTCAGTCACCAGAAGATTTCTTCTTCTTCTTCTTCCTCTCCTTATCCCATCATTTGGGGTCGGGTCTCCTCACCTTCCTGCGCCAGGTCGTACGATCGATGGCTGTCGGTTCAGGCAATTGGGTTTTCTTGAGGTCTCTTTCGATGTTCCTCCACCAAGTTGCGGGTGGGCGGCCTCTGCCTTTCTTTTGTTCCGGTAGGTTCAATGCAATTTTCTTGGATTTCGAACCGTCCTTGGATTTCGAACCCTTCCATTTCGTTTCTTGTAGGCAGCAGATGTTAATGCAACGTTTTTGTAATGTTTTGCTTAATTCCTGGCTTCTTCCCGTAAGAGACCCCAAGTTCCATGTTGCCAGTCTAATTTTAGTGATATCTAAGAGCGAACGTGAGTTCTTGTCCTTATGTGCGTCGCTTCGGGGGTACGCCCTAGCAGTATTTTCATTGGATATCGCCTTATTTGCATTGACGTCGCTTACGGGGAACGCCCTAACCTTATAGCCCTTATTTCTCTTGTTGTGCATTTCATGTGAGGAGAGGTTTGTGTTGGCAATGGGGTTTTACGGCCGGTTGCCACCTGACGCCAAGGCAGTAACTCTTCTGAAGAGCTTGGGAGCCGTGGTTTGAACGAAATCATTCCGCCGCCTTCCCTACTGTGCCACCCTGCCTGGTGGTCCAGCTCCAGTGTTAACCTGTGGCCTAAATACGTAAGGGCAGCTTTCCACTGGGTTTTGTGCTTCGTCCGCCTACTCCGCCGTACCGATATCCACTATCTCCGCCTTTGTAGCCGTTGAAGTCTTCACCCGTATCCCTTGGCAGGGGACCGCATACTACCGCATACCCCGCAGCACTGGGTCCTTGTTTGAACTTCGCCACCTAATATCCTGGCCTACTAAGATATAAGGTGCCCACCCCCGCGACTTGGACGCGTCAAACAAGAATTGCCCAGGTGGGAGACAGGGAAGATGGCCCTGTTTCCCCCGGGGCCGGGTTAATGGTTGAGTTTGTTGCCCCAACCAAGGGCAGTCACCAGAAGATTACAATCATAATTTATATACGCCAGGATCAAAAGCTTTACCTTATCGGAGACTTCCGTGTTTGCAAATAGCCTGAAAACTAGAATCAAGACAACTTGATAAATTGTAATAAGGACTGTTAGGACTTGCTATAATACGCAGTACAGTACTAATATCTATTCTTTGCTATTATATTCTCTAATAATAATATATTGCCCACTAACATGTTACTTAATTTTGTTAGATTCTCGATGAATCTAAGATTGACAGTTAAATTGCATTTTTTAAAAACAATTCAACTCAATATTCTAGAAGTCAAGAAGTTTAAATTCATAATATGAATTTAAACTTTTTGATCGCACTTTGCCTTTGTAGATAAAGTGTCAGAGTATATTTTTGAATCGACTTTGATCACCCACACACTAAAGTACTAAACCACAGGGTAAACAAAAGTCTCCTGTGACTAAACTTTATTGATATCCACGTCATTTACGCATTTTTCTTGACTCACCAGTCTAAAGACGACGTCTTAATTCTGATTGTGTGACGTATTATCGGATATGACGTTATTAATTTTCTTTTTCAATAATGTAAACATTCGTAATTTTTATTGCTTGTAAAAGACGACAAAGACAAGTATCGGGTCATTTGGAACTAGGGTTGCCAACTTTTATTGGATCAAATATAGTAGTTCCAAGATTTTTAGTGTAAAAATATAGTAGATGGCGAAATAGTCCAAAAAAATATAGTAGGTTACCGTTTTGTATGGACGATTTAAAAGAAGTTCCATTTTTCATACTTAAGTGAGTACTCATATTTTCATAATTTATTCAAAACCATAAAGACAAGTGTTTAATAACAAAAAAATATTATGCAATTACTTAGCTATGTGCATTTAAGTAATATTTTTTGTTGCTTTTGTGTAGATTTTTCACTTGAAAAAATATAGTAGTTTTGCCTACTATATATTTTTTCAAAAAATATAGTAGGCGAGCCTTCAATATAGTAGGATACTATATTATATAGTAGGGTTGGCAACCCTATTTGGAACTTACCGTCCAAATTTTAAGGATGTGTTCAGTTCATGAAACTAAACAACTTTCTCTGACAAATTTTGGTCATCCCATACTAAATTGATCACGTGATCTCTTTGATTTGTATGGAAAGTCAATTTTTATTTTACATATTTGACCATGTGTTCCTTAGAGAAAGTTGTTCAGTGTCATGGACTGAACACATCCTCAAAATTTGGATGGTGAATACAAAATGACCTTGTATATAAAATCATTCACTGTATGTGTCACGTGTATTTTTACTACCCATTATAAAAGCGATTATTTGTGCTTAAACATAGTATCCACAGGATTATCGCTTTTGAATTGGTAATAAGAAATAATCTCTTCATATTAAATTCGTCTACGGTGGTCTTCGCTTACCAAATTGGAGAAGTCATGCTCACCTACATTTGGGTTGAAAATATCGGCATACAGATCGTATCTGGGTGCGTCATGGCAGTTCTTCAGGTGACAGTTGATAAGCCGTCTGGGCAGTTGGCAGGCTGCCCTCACGGATATAGACTGGGACGTGTCGTGCCGCATACTTAGGTTTAGCCAATACCATTCCACTAGCGGAGCGTGAGCGTTTTACTTTTTAAGTGCTGGCTGCAGTAGAAAATACGAATATTTTTCATTAATTTTTTGTTTGACTATTGAATTACCTATACTAAGTTTGAATAACAAGTTTAATAAACGAACAACTATAATAATACATTTTCTTGCTTTTGGTTTTTGCGTCCACAATGTTACGTAACGTAGTATTAGAAAATCATGCGAATCCTCTGTTATCCTAGATAACATAGATAAAGGATTTTCTAATGTAAAGTTTAACTACACTACACAGGTATTCAAATAAAAAGTAATGGGGGTGGAAAGGCTTTTAAAATCTGCTCGTAAAGTAAACATTGATCTTTAACAGGATTATAACAAGGCACCCAAAATTTTGATGGCAGAGTCTTTAATCTCAACCCGATAGTTAAAACAAAACAAAGGTTTGAAAATGATATTTCAATATGAACGCTGGCCCTATTAAGCGACTTCAAAAAAGGAGGAGGTTCTCAATTCGATTATATATTTTTTAGGGTTCCGTACCCAAAGGGTAAAATCGGGACCCTATTACTAAGACTCCGCTGTCCGTCTGTCTGTCTGTCTGTCTGTCACCAGGCTGTATCTCAAGAACCGTGTTAGCTAGACTTAACTAGGCTTAAATTTTCACAGATGATGTATTTCTGTTGCCGCTATAACAACAATACTAAAAACAAAATAAAATAAATATTTAAGGGGGGCTCCCATACAACAAACGTGTTTTTTTGCCGTTTTTTGGTACGGAACCCTTCGTGCGTGAGTCCGACTCGCACTTAGCCGTTTTTATCGATATGTTTGCGCATAACTCTCTCATTTAAATAGACCAATTTTGATAATTATTTTTGTTAGAATGAGTTTTTTTTCGATGTAGTCCCCTTTTTTAAATCAGTTCAGTAGTTTATGAGCAGATTTTCACGCAATAATTTTTTTGTTTATGAACCGATTTCTATGATTTTTTTAGTTCGAAAGAGTATACTTCAAGGATGATCATAATTATGTTAATTTTTAGAGAAAATGTCCCCCAGCCCCATCCGATTTCAATAGATATCTATGAAAATGCTTATCTAATTATTAATAGTTATTTGAATACTATTTCTTGCTTTTTTATAAAATAAATAAAAATAAAATTAAACAGCTGGTATTTTTTGTTACTCTTTTTTCAGGTTTTTGTAAATTTAGTATATGTAGGTATTTGTAATTTTTGGCACTTATTACTTACTTAGTTTAAATCATTTACCTTTTTATCTGCGCGCTGCTTCTATTGTTTCAATAAAGTAACGACATTTTACGTTGAAAAAAAAAAAACGAGCGAATCGTTCGATAGAGTAATTTGTATGGGAAATTTGTACAGTGCTGCCATCTACCACCGAAAAGCGAAATTATATTTTTCATAGAGTCGAGTGCCCTGTCGTGTACTTTTACGCGCGTTTTTTTCGTGCTACTGACAGAATATTTTTTTATCTTTAGTGATGTATGAAATATTAATCTGAATGTTTAAAAAATTCGATAATTATCAAATATTTTTTGATCAGTTGCCAAATAATAAGAAGAAATATCTAGTGTAATTAGTTTAGCATAATCTACTGATTAGCTCTTTACTTAAGAACTAGAGACTGCCCGCGGCTCCGCCCGCGTGGACGAAAATTGTTTCGTATTTTTGTCACAGTATAGACTGTGACAAACAATTTATTCTTTCAAAACCACAGTGATAATAAGTACTGTAATCATTTGTAAATTTGTAATTTACAGAAAATGAACAGCTCATTCAGCTGAATTACTACAAAAAGTTAAACTCAAAGTACCTCGTATATCCTCACGTTCAAAACAATATTTTCATGTACCTTCATGTCACACTAATTATGCTAGAAATGCCTTTTTCAGACGATCTTGCGATCTCTACCTATATAACAACCTATTGAATGGTGTCGACATCTTTGCTAATTCATTAAACTTGTTTAAGAAAAAAGTGGGTGAACTGTTATTCTAGATAAAGTAAACATAAAAAATAGTTAAGACTATAATGTACCTACATATTGTAATAGTCGTAGATAAAATTGTCTCTGTTTTTTTTATATTTTTGTATTACTTATCTCATCTTTATCGGTAGGTAAGGTACTTTGTTAAAGATGATAGCATCTGACACAATCTTGCACATGCAGTTATATATTGTTTGTACCAAGTTATGGTACTTTAAGGTCTGTTTCTTTCCAAATGTTAATTTAATAATGATTGTATATGACTGCTTGTTACCTAAATAAATAAATAAATAAAATAGTTGAACTGTTTATGCTGTGAAAAGATTTTAATACATAAGTTATTAGTTACATAATAAATTATGTACAGATTAGTTACAGAATAGTGACATAGTATTTAGAAATTATTTACAAATTGTTAACAATTATTTTACAGAAAATTAACAGTTTAAGACCTACAGTACATGACCTCTACCATAGACTCAATTCTCCACCAACCCATGGTCCTTCCTACCTTCTCGGTGTATACGGACCAAATCTCAGGAGAGTGCTTTCCCCGTTTGCACTTTTTCAACTCCCCATACAAATTCTGTTTCCGTCCTTTCTTTTTGGCTATCTCTTAACTCTCCTCCATCTGGATCTAGGCTCCACAAAACGGTACTTCGCGTCGGGCTACTCTCTAAATTCATTCAGACCTATTCATACCATCTTCTGATGGTGTATCAGATGCGCGCAAACTCGTGCAGTGCTTTCCAGTTTTCACGGCAACAGATGGGGTTCTGGTTATTAACGGGTCCAGTTTCTGGGTATTGGTCAATCTCACAGTGCGTGATCTTGGCTAGCTTGGCTATTCCGATGTCACACTTCCGAAGTCGCTGCCTGATACACCCATGTCCGGTCAGTAGTTGAGAGACGATGGAATCTAGTTCAATCTCCGGAGAGCCTCACTGCGATATCGAGAATGAATCTAAAGAGTTCGCACCCGCCTTTGCTCTAGTCCCATCCTTCCTGCCAAATAGCGACGGTTTCCTCTTTAATGGCTCTCCTTAGTCCTCGGCACTTCCTGGGAGCCAGGAGGCTCCCTTCCTCCGCAAATGGTCCCGCCCGAAAAATCTCAAGTTCAGCAAGAAAATCTTTAGCAAGCACAGGTAACGCTGTGGAACTACACGTCCTATAAGCTTTCGTCAATAAAATAAGCACTGTTCTCTGTGTACTGAACTAAGCTCTCTTTACAATAAAAACTGAGGAGCAAGGTACCATACGGCTGCAGCGTAGCACAGCACAGACTTCCTTGCAGCTTCTTTGGTATAAATTCTGAGCGAACGGAATCGAATTTCCCATTTGGACGCAAA
The DNA here is from genome assembly GCA_928269145.1 of Agriphila tristella. Classification (NCBI taxonomy): domain Eukaryota; kingdom Metazoa; phylum Arthropoda; class Insecta; order Lepidoptera; family Crambidae; genus Agriphila; species Agriphila tristella. The sequence continues at coordinate 17,018,228 of OV743436.1, read as the reverse complement.
AACTCGCGAAACCTTGCCTCAATAGTTCATAGCGCTATCGCCGATAATTTGCGTAGATTTTTATGTTATTAAAATAATATTTTTGCACGCTCTAATGACAATCACATGACAATTGAGATGACAATCAGAGAAAATCAACAGGTTAAAAGTCAGTCAGTGGTAACTAAGCAACCCTGCGAAAATAATATTCCTTATATTATTACGAAAATTTGCGATTTTATATTGCTTATAATTCAAAATTTATACACCCAATGTCATATTTTCTTGGGTTTTTCGCGATTCCCGGCATCAAGGAATCAAATTACACACAAATTCCCGAGAAATATTGTGCCGTTTAAGAGAAACGTGTCAAAAAAGTTTCGTAGAGCGCCATCTCGCTTTTTGTCTCGTTCTGGTTTAACGATTTTATATATTAGATTATTTCCACTTCCTTTTTTTATGCAATTTCTACCGCTATCTAACATTAACATGCGAGTGCCCTTAATACAAGTGTTCCTTTTTTAATTATAATAATAATAATAATCATTTATTTCAGGCAACAGAAATATCGTTTACAATATTAGGCCCATATAATTATAGCATCACTTTTTTTAATAAAATTGTTTTTATGAAATGTCCTTGTATAATAGATTGATTTGTATTTATAGCGTGAGCGCTACACAGATTCATTCATTCATAGATATTTAAAAGCTAATTGCTCAATAAAAGCAGAATTGAGATACGGACTTCTCGAGGTCATCAGCTAGTCTCAAATATACATTTAAATAAAGAAGTTTAAAAACTAAAACCCGACTACGGAAAAATCGTGCTCTAAAAAGTAAGAAATAAGAAAATATTAATAAAAAGGATAACCGTAGTCGCATGCCACTTTGTCCTAGACACGCACGGCACGGGCTGGAGGTGGCATGCGACTACGGTTATCCTTTTTATTATTAATATTTTCTTATTTCTTACTTTTTAGAGCACGATTTTTCCGTAGTCGGGTTTTAGTTTTTAAACTCCTTTATTATTTTAAATATTTTGGAGTTGTCAATTGGGTGAAAGCAAGCAAAGCCACGGGCAAAAGCTAACAATTTATATATTTTTGAAAAGTGCTCATTAAGCCCTTTCATTTGGTACCCAACACGGCATTATTAAAAAATATATTTTTTTAAGTTCATGTCTTTAACTCCTCTAGAGGGCGCCACATTCAATTTAATGTAACGTCATATAGCCTATGTTCATTGGACGATTAAGACGCTTCCAACGATACCTCATTTGTCAAATTATAACAAGTAGTTTAGAAGTTATGAGGGAACAGATGAATTTACAAACATACATACAGGTCAAAATCATATACCCTCCGTTTTGGCTTCGCCGTAGTCGGGTAAAAATTAAAAACAAAAGACAAACTAAAATAGTGGATGGTTCCGATAAATGGATCATGTATGTAGGTATAAATACTGCTCAAAAGAAAATGCTGTAATTTGAAAATGTTAAACGCGTGTTTTTGTATGAAACTCCAACTTTTTTCAATTACCTATATATACAGTGTCTTTGGTCTTGTACTAGCGATAAGTTAAAGGCGTGAAATATAACTAATTTTATTGACAAAAACACCCACATGTTGGGGTCTATCCCCTCTCCTGTTGGAATGTCCGGCACCTTAAATTTGACTTATTATTTAAGATAAGCCTGCCGAAAAATATTAATTTATCCGTATTTAGAAGTCCTACAGTTATAAAATACTGTTCAAAAGCTAATAATATCATTGATCAAGAATAATAAAAATTGTGTAATTTTTTAAATTTAATATGCCATAAAAAATTTAACATTTATTTGTACATTACATTTGGACATTAATGTGTATTTTTTGCATTATTATTGTACACAAGAATATTATCTACAAAACGACATCAAAATCATAGCTCTGTGTTGCATATTTCGGGAGTTATTATTATTGGAACATGACCCTTACGTAACCAATAATAAATTTATCTTCGAAAATGGACAAATAATGAAACATTTGTATCGTTTTTTAGTTAAGTTGATAATTTTATCTGAATATAAATGTCGTTGAAAAATAAAATCAATTTTTATGAAGTTTGATTTTTGCCCATTTTCATAAGGGTAGTACAAAAGTAAGGATCCCGAGAGATGCAAAAATAACTATCCACGCAGACGAAGCTATGAGGAAGCTAGTTTATCATAAATATAATAACTTTACAATATTTCAGTAAAGTTACCTGTCAGAAATAGCATAAGTATATATTATGTGTCCATAATTTCATTTGACACAATTTTTTTATATTTACTTCAATCATGTCAAGTGATATTTTTTATGATTTTTCAATTGCCATATAAGATTAAACAAAAATTAGTTTTATTCAAATACTTTATTAAAAGAAACCGTATACAAAAACCCTTTGCAAATAAAAAAGAGGAAAAAGGAAGATATTTTACTTTTCTTAAATCCTTTTATTCTTCGTTCCACTTTGACCACAACGGCTTAGTTCACTTTGTATATTTAAAATCCGGTGAAAATGTATGAGTTGGGTAGATATTCAGTTTGTCAAATAAGCCGCATTGTTGCCTTTGGGAGGGAAATAAATATAAAGGAATAGGAGTGTATATCCGCTTAACTTAACCCAAGGGCACAACAATGTCTGAGAAATGTATTAGAGAAAAATAGGATGTTGTTTTTGGGTTATACTGATCAAAATTTTGGAAAATAATGGCTACAACATTAGTTTTTGTAAAGCCTTAATTTAATTTTCGCAAAACATTGTATGTAATACTTATAATTATCATGAAAAATTCTACGTAGGTAATTAAAATTTACATGAAAATATTTCGAATATAATATTCATGTTTTGATGATGATGATTGTACCTCTGCTATTCCTATATAATCTCGTTTATAAATGTGCTTAAGAACAATTTGTGTACAGTAACAAAACATTGAAATAATTTTGATGAGACCTGAAAAATAATAAATTGAACTTTTGAAGTAGAATCATTTCACTAATCAAGACTTCTGTATTTTTTCTTGCCGTTCAATACCTTTGTACGAAAAAGGTTTTTAGGATTAAGGAAAAACTTTGCCAATACAAGTTTGCCCCGTAAGGTGAAGTGAGTATGTCAAAGCACGCTCAAGCTAATGTTATTTCGTATCTGAGAGTAATCTACTTGATGTTAGGAACCAAGTTATCGTTGTCAGGAATAAGAAAGTTTGCCTGTGCTGTAACTGTTTATTAACTAAATTAATATTCTAGTCAGTTTTGTGTACCTACTTTTAACCACTGCAAAGTTATAATGGTAAGTTTTAAACGCACTCAGTTGCCAGTAATTAGCAGTTTAATTTAACTTTGTGTGGCTCGATAAATAACGAAACTTTGTGTATCTGATTAAAGGTAAAATAATGTCAAGCTTAATTTTTGTGTTGTTTATTGATAACCAAAAAAAAATTTTGCCTTTTTCTGAGAAACTCATTCATAGGATATTTGGTGAACCATCATAACCAGCTTTTGCGAGAGATGCACAAATCATGAAAAACTTCGCTTACTACCTTCGAGCAACGAAGGCTTCGTTCGTTCCGTAGGAAGCCGACGCGTTGCTCTAAGCTTACTACCAACCAAATGTGTGTGTACTGTGTAGGCCACATTTGTTGGTAGTAAGTAGTTGGTAGTAAGCGAAGTTTTGTGTACATAATTCAAGTAACTATCGATAATGTACTGACATAGATTAACTTTCATTACCTCTCTCGATACCTCGCACTTTAATTTTGGGCAACTTTGGGCATTACTAAATTATTTAAATATAGATCCCGGCGGGGCATGCGAAGAATTCAATTTCCATTCATACTGGGTCAAATAGATATAAGTGTTGAAAGGACGCTATTCGATTTTCACACAGACGAGGTAACTTTGAAGCCTTGGTTCTCCGCCAGGGATTGACTGAGCTGCCATCTGGTGGTGGCTATACAGGGTATAAAAAAATATGATATGATAAAAATTCTAAGCGATGTAAGGATATGTTTAAAAACAAAGAGCGAAAATTGCATTAAAATGTATGGAAATCCTGGAAATAGAACTCTGCATATATCTCTAAGATATATATCTACCAACATTCTAAGTTCCTCTCTTAGTGGGTCAGATCAGTTGGGTGTGTAGCGATCTGGATCTCCTCCATTTACTCTATGGATAACCATCATCAGATCACAGCTCGATCAATCCCTGGCGGAGAACCAAGGCTTCAAAGTTACCTCGTTTGTGTGAAAATTGACTAGCGTCCTTAATTATGTGGGCACCACTTTATAAGCCCTTTTCAGTTTTTATAGGCAGTAATTTCGCCTCATAAGTACAGCGTGCTTTTATTAGTACCTACTCTTATATAGGTAGGTAGTCTAATATTTTGATTCAGCAGATAAGGTGAAGGGTTGAGTTCACAATATCTATACAATCGGTGAAATGACGTCATAAGCCATACACAAATACAAATTAATGTCTATCATTGGAGAGAATTAAATTTCCTTTGTTTTTGAAACAAACGAAGCTGAGAAAAACTTTTTGCAAATGGTTTTAACTTTTCGATTCCCATAAATGATCAAAGTTTTGATCTAATGCCGGGGAGGAGATTTAATAAGCCAATGTAACAGCTTTTTGTAGAATATCCTACTAATGTTTAAAATGTGTTTTTTTTTATTATTAGAATAAACTATGTCGGAATTTATACAGCAGTGCGCATGTAGCGCTATGGTCACCGAAAACAGTCCGTAACCATAGTTTATTCTAATAACGTCAATAACCATGGAAATTTAAAACAGTATAAGCATTGAAAATTAGGATGTTTGTTACTCAATCACGACACCAAAAACGACTGATCGGATTTGCGTAAAATTTGGCACACAGATTACTACTAGTATTATTTTAACCTGCATAAAAAATTATATACTTTTTATCTTGGTCGGGATCGGGAACAAAGGTTCCCCATAGATTTTTGGACTATCCACGCGAGTAAAGTCGCGGGCCAAAGCTAGTAACACATATAGTATATTTTTTATAGGTATTCAGTTTTATCCGAAGGCATGCATTTTATTATATATATTATTTAAGCTTTAATCCACATAATGTATATACCAAATGTTAAATTACTGTACTAAAGTTACGTTACGAACAACGCAAATGCAAACAATTTCCGAGCATGTTGAAACTCGCAAGTCAAGTTTGAAAGTTTACTTCATAACAAACCTAAACTTAAAATAAAACTAGTATAATAAAGATAATAAAGAAAATAAGTGAATAATAAGTATAATAATGGATTAAAGAAGAACGAAATTTTTACAATAATTAAAATGTTTCGTACTAATCACACCCATATCATTCCAAACTAACGAAAATTTAACTATGGTAATTAATTAATTGATAGTCATGATTTGTGACGTTACCGGTCACGTTTCAAGCGAGTTTAATAAGGAGTTAGCCAAGAATGTTCAATTATTTCCCTAAATTTTGCATTTGAGTACACATATTATGTGTCATACAAAATATTATTTCTTTTTCGATATTCTAACTGACTGTTAAGTGCATTATATCCGAAAATGAAAAAAAATATCGTTATTTTCTCCTGATTTCATCGTGTGATAAAACTAAAATAATAATTTTTTTTCTGTTCCATCATGTTTATATACGTGTTGTGATGGCCCGTCGTGATCTCAGCTCCTAGTCGGCTGAGAATGTCCTAGTTACCTGAGATACTTATTGTATCTGCTTTGATCGTCTAGTGATTTTATTTCATTATATTATCCCAAAATATAGCTCAGCTTAAACAAATGTATCTTTTTACAAACTCATCTGAGAACGGTGATATTGTATACCTTCCAAATAATAAATTCAGGTGTGATAAGAGGGTTTATACTATTAGCAAGTGATTTAAAATGATTTTAACACACGTGTGGACTTAATCTTTGTATGTGCAACTAGTCGAATGCAGTCCTAGCATTTTTGCCTATTCTATGTTTGACAATCTCGTTAGACGGATGTCAATTGCTGTCTTTATTCCCTTTTAATAATTTGTTTGGGGGAGATAAACTTTCTCCCCTTCTTTTGTAACAGGTGGCCACCTTCAGGGTAGATCAGCACGAGCTCTTCATATATATATTCCTACGCTAAAACTACGTTGACTGTATCGATAAGTCTGATGCAACATACGAAACTCACATACGTAATACGGGACTACGTAGGGTTTGCTAAGATAAATCCAAACAGTATGATCAACTCTAAATCAAAATAGAATAAAAGAAATACTATTATTATTGGGTAGATAACTAATTCCTGGCTAAATCCAATTATATATTATGGGTCAAAGATTTATGACAGCGTCATAAATCATTCACTTTGAATGCATCAGTATTTCAACTATGTAACCAATTGTGATCAGAGTTAAAGTTCATTTAAGCTGAGCTTGAATTTAGTTGTCTGAGGCTATCAATTTAAATCAATTATTTGGGAACGATCAATTTATTCTGAAACTATAAGGTTCCTAGCAAAGGAAACCTAAATTAAATGATCTTTTATGTCTGAGTTTATCGAAACTAGAAAAAGAAAAACTAGGTCAAACTTCTTATTTATGTAAAATTTATCGTATTTTAGGAAGAAGATAAATTTAATGAAGTGATTGGTCTATTTGTCTGAAATCATTGAAGTCTAAAAGAAAAGATGAATTAATCAAATTTCCTATTTATCTAGAATTATCGTATTCAAGGATGAAGGTAAAAAGGTCTAAAAGTAAAGATGAACTAATAAAATTTCCTATTTATCTGAATTTATCTAGCCAACTGAAACTTTGAATTTACCTAAAATATATATATTTGTATGGATCTACTGATTTATCTAGATTTGTCTAATTATCTGAGGACAAGAAAAATATCTGAAAATATAATTTCGTTTGAAAATATCAATCTATCTGAAACTTCAACCTCTAGGGAAAAGGAAATCTAAATTCGGTTTTATTACTCAACAGAAAAGAATTGCCACTGCTCGAAAGTGACCCAAACCGCTAAAATTTAATAATACACTAGTTCCAATTCGGAACACTAATTACTGAGAAAAGGTGCCTATAATGGAGAGAAATATGAATGCAAGATAAAATTTTAATTCATTTATTTAATAAAGTTTATTAAGCGAATCTCTTTGTTTATTTTGACTAACTTTCACGTTAGTGATGAGTTAGCCTTCCGTTTCTTTCCTAAAGGCTATTTATAGGTAGGAAGAAAAACCCACGGACAAAGATAAAAACTCCCTCCAGCCTTTTAAAGTAAAACTAACAATAAATCAAAACACAAAATAATGAATCACAAAAAAAATAATAAAGAGTACTTATTTGACCTTGATAAACCAGAGAACGAATATCGCAAAATCTTTAGATTTATTCTCAATACTAATCGGTGTCAATACCACTCAAAGGCAATCAATTTATTTCAATTACAAGGTAAGGTCAAATTAAATACACTGAAATGACACTAAAATACTCAGCTGTTTAGCCTCCTGCCGGTTCGCCTCACTGAATTTATACAGTTAAATTTTATCTGTTAAACTATTTACTAGAGATACAAATTTAAATTGAATAGACTTGAATTATTTTAGGTATTACAAACGAAGCAACTTTGCACATCTAAACTTTACATTCGTTAAATGAAACGACCGACTATACCAAGACGCGGATAGAATCGGAATGCCTCCTGTCGCATGTTTTATTCACAAGAAAACTTTAAACAATTACACAAATCTAACTTATCCCTATTTCAATCTAACTTAAATTTTAAAGTCATCTGAGTTCGGTCCATAATTCGTTGATTCCTTGCTCTTGCGCAGCCCTCAGCGATGTGTCCCTTTCCTCTGATTGGCTCGTCCTTGCATTTTGTTGATGCTTCAATCCCTTTCGATAGATGTCACTACGAGTTTAGGAAATGATCGAGGATTAAATCTCAGGAACCTCTGGATCCATGATTTTGGTCAACATTTGTCTAGATCTGCAACAGAAATATTTCCCCTGCGTAATACCTGCATTTTCCTAAAGTTTAGCACTCTAGAGAGACCTAGTAAGTCCCCCCTAGGCTTTAAGCTTAAAGGCATAAGATTCAAATTTGTGGCAGTTGCCGTTTATTATTACATTGCGTTTTTTTTCTGCATATTAACTGCAGGGCGCCGTCCTGTCGCCCCTTGCCAGCGTGACGAAATGTATTACTTACAAAATGTGGGCTTTATGTTTTTTTTTTGTAAAAAGTAATTTTGAAACCATCGACATGTTTGAAAGAAAATTTATGATCCCTTTAAAGTGTTAAAAAAGGATATTTTATCTATAGAATTTGCCTGAATATCAGATTTCTAAGACTCTTAATGTTTACCACATGTCACATTTATTTGTTAAAGCGTCTGTTGGGTTCTAGGAAGTTAGAGTTTTGTTTCTCATTCGTTTTTTTTTTCTGTGTATGGTCCCTATTAATACCACTACACGCCTTCCCCAGTTGAGTAAATGGAGCTAGATGCATTTACGCAAACTTCGCTTGAACTTCTGATTATATTCTTATTAAATCTCTATATGAAATAAAAAAAACTACTGTATACTCGCCTCCTTAATGTACCTGATGGCGCCTAATCTTATTGACAAAATGCCCTTTGTTATTAGTGTCGTAAAATCTCAAATGAAAGAAAAAAAAATCCCACAACTTGCCTTTAAACCGCCCCCGATTACGTCTATTTTTACTGACACAGTGATCTTTGTTTTTAGAAGGGTGTCATAAAATTTCGTAACGAAATAAAAATATTCCCACGGCTATGCTCGTGCCTTAGTTTAGTTCAAACATCTGTCTGACAAAAATTTAAGTGTTTAATTACTTTATTATTCCTTTTTGTCGGTGTTTATGTAATATCTAAATAAATGAATAGCGTTATAATTTCCTTTGATTTTATTCGTGTTTGGGCATACTAATGTGTATACGTTATCGTAAGGTATTGCTCCGACCTTATAAGGTCCTACGTAAAGTCGCGCAAATTTTCTTGTTAGCTTTTTCCCTGCTTCCGACTTGGGAAATGTTTTTAGTTTAACGTAATCTCCTATGTTATACCGTACTAGTCGGTGGTTTTTATTGTATGTAACTTCCCTTGACTCAGCTGCTTTTAAAATATTTTCACGAACTTTCTGTCTAATCTCGTCAATATTACCTTTCGTTGGTCCTGTCACGTTATATTTATTCAACAATCTGTCTGTTGTAAGCCCAGTACTCTCCCCCCAAATAACTTCTATTGGTGAATACCCCGTTGAGGTATGTATCACATTATTATAACAATCCTCTATCTCCGGTATTAGCGCTACCCAAGATCTATGTGATTTATCGCAATGAGTCCTAAACATTCGTCCTAATTCTTTATTCACGCGCTCGGTTGAATTCGGCCTCGGATTTCGTACAGAAGTATGTGATAACTGTATTCCTAATTTCGCTAATCCATCTACCCACACCCGAGATACAAATTGAGACCCATTGTCTGTTACAACGTGTTCTATGTGTACTATCTCATGAAATTTTTTTATGCAAGCTACGGTACTCCTACCGGTCGCCTCCTTCAATGGATATAATTTAATAAATTTACTAAAAGCATCCTGGATCACCATAATGTATTTTTTTCCGAACTGTCCAATGGGTAACGGCCCATATAAATCTGCGAAAACTATTTCACCTATCGCTTTAGTTATAACCGGTTTGCTAGGCCCCGTGTGATTTGTTATCGCATGTTTAGATTGTTGACAAACTGCGCATTCTCTCAATACCCTAGCTATTGTTTGCGACATTTTCGTGAAATAATATCTTCTCTTTAGCAATGCAAGGACCTTGAATCTCCCGAAGTGCCCTATTTCTTCATGGACACTGGTTACCAAATCTCTCTGCATCGTTTTCGGAACGACTAAAACTCGGGTTCCGGTCTCAGGATTTACGTAATACAAAACTTCGTCCTCTAGTATGTAGTTCCGACAACCTGTGTTTACGTTCGTAGTATCTTGCTCGCGTAATGCCTTTATGATTCCTTTTAATCTATTGTCTTCGTTCTGTCGTAAACTTAGTGTCTTAAATTGCTCTCGAACTGATTGCAAATTAGTAGTTTTAAATAAGTTCATTTGGGGATTTTGATTCCGCGAAGTTTGTATGTCGGTTACTCCCTTTATGTGTCGTGATAATACGTCAGCTACAACATTCCTTTTACCCTCTACGTATTGTATGTGAAAATCAAATCGTCCTATATAATGTACCCATCTAATCATACGTGCGCTTAATAATCGGCATGAATGTAAAAACGTAAGACTTTTATGATCCGTTCGTATGACTAACTTCGACCCCCTTAAATAAGTCTCAAATTTAGTTAAACTATATACGATTGCCCACAACTCTTGTTCTGTAACTGTCCATCTCATTTCTGCATCCGTCAAACCTTTGCTGCAAAACCCTATAACCTGCTCGTCCCCCTCTTCAGACAACTGATAAACACACCCAGAAATTCCTATCGCACTACTATCCGTTTGTAGGTAATATGTCTTATGTGGATCAGGGTGTATTAACATCACCGTCTCTAAAAATAACCCTTTCACTCGTTCAAAACAATCACTCTCTACCTTTGTCCATCTCCACTTTACATCTTTACGTAATAACTCACATAATGGTTTCGTCTCCTCCCCATACTTCAATATGAATCTTCGAAAATAATTAATAAGTCCCAAAAAGGCCCGTACTTGCTTTACCGTTTTAGGAACAGGGAAATCCTGAATAGCTTTTGTCTTATCTGGGTCCATACGAATGCCTTTTGTGTCTACTATATGCCCTAACAGCTTCACTTCGACTTGCAAGAAATTACATTTCTCTAAGTTACACGTCAAATTCGCTTCACACAGCCGTCCCAATACCCGATTTAGATGTTCCAGATGTAACTTTAATTCACCACTAGTATATACAATTAAATCATCAAGGTAGTTCGTGCAAAAAGCTCTAACATCTCCTCCGAGAATTATATCCATAGCACGCGAGAAGCTAGCTACTGATGTCTTTAATCCTTGAGGTAAAACTGCATACGTGTACGTTTTTCCCAAAAAGGTAAACCCAGTATACTTTGTCGATTGTTCATCTAAGGGAATTTGAAAATAAGCATTATTAAGGTCAATCAAACTTATATAATTAACCCCATGAAACGACTGTAAAATCTCCGACGTAACAGGTGGGGCCTCAGAGTCACCAATCATTCGTTTATTTAGCTCGCGCGCGTCTAGCAATAGTCTTACGGACCCATCCCTTTTCTTTGTATAAGTCAATGGACTACAATACGGCGTTGCCTCCCGTTTTATTACTCCTAATTGTTCAAGCTCTTCGATTTTTTCCTTTACCTGCTCGCGGTGAGCAAATGGTACTGGATAACTACGTTTTACGAAAGGTGTCTCATCAGCCATTTTAATCTCATGAATGTATTTATTTGTCAAACCTAGCTTTTGAGTAAATACCTCTCTATTATTTTGTAAAATCGGCAATAATAAAGTTTTATGATTCGCCTGCATTTCCAACGAAGCTACATACTCTTCAACCGACAATGTATTGTCTTTACTTTGTTTGGTACTCATTAATTTACTTGTACTTTCACTGTCCTGTCGCCCTAATGTACTTTCAATTTCAATAGAACTCACGACGCCCCCTAACATTTTTATTTCATCTTGGGAACCGATTTTAATTTCAGTCTTTACGCCCAAATGTTCGATAGTTAACCCCTTTTCCGGTCCGCATTTAATTATTCCTTTGACCCTTTCTAGCCAATCGAAACCTAACAAAACAGACTTAGGTAACTTGCGTAAAACCATGACAGGTGTCTCTATCTGTGTACTCCCTAACCCTATTTCTATTAGAATTAATCGCTTTACGCTCTCACTTCTAGATCCAAACGCGCCTTGTACTTGTATTGTAGGTATTGGAACCTCCGGTAATTTCCCAACCTGAGATTCTATATAATCACATAACTCAGCCGTAATACCTGTGATTTGACTTCCTGTGTCTACCAACGCCTGTATCTCTCGTCCGTAAACGCACACTGTTACTACAGGCAACTTAGGCAAAGCGGGAATCGTTTCATCATCACTCATACTATCCTCCTCCATATCATTAAAAATCGTACATACCTCTCTCTTTCGCACATCACAACTTAAACCTGGTCTTCCCCTCCCTATACATATTTCTGCTCTCTCATTGGCCTCTCCTAACAACTTCCCCACCATCTCGACCACATCTCTTTCGATCAATTTTATTCCGCAACTAACTGGTGTCTGCCGTCCGTTCTCCAACTTCCCCAGACCTTTTCCTGGAACCCATCCGGTACGAACCATAATATTATATGCTACATAATTTTCCCTCTCAACACAGCCTTCTCTACCTAACCATCTAGAATTGTCCCTATCGTTCCCAATCTCACAAACAGGACTTATTTGTTCGATTGTGTCCCGTTTCCCTGACTGATCTCATTACAAATATTCTTATTAGAACTTGATCCACTCGCGCTTGTATTTACACCCCTATCTAAACTAGTGCCGCTGTTACTGACTCCCGATGTCGAAGCGGGTTCATATTTGATAGCCGGGTAATTGTGCCTATTATATACTCCTCTTATCATCGTCCTACCACGACCTCTACCCCTACCTCGCGTTGACCCTCTATTAGAAAAATACGGTCTAGCTTCTATAGCCAAAGTCCTCGCATTCCCTCGTAAATAGTTTGCACCTCTGCCGTATTGTGAACGCCCACGTTCAATGTCTCTCCCGCGGTTACTATGACTAATCGTATTGTTCAATGTTCTATGCACTACATTGTGCTCTAAATTTCTAAGGAACTCGGAAGCCGTCAATATAGTTACCTCTCCTACTCTAGTAAACCACAGTTGTTGGACATCTGTTGGGAAGTGCCGCATTACACAGTTTACTAAATCCCTTTCGCTCAAAGGTATTGTTAATGAACTAACCGAATCAATTTGGTCCGCAAAATGTTCACACATATTGAAATTTCCCCTAACGTCGAACGTTGTATTCATTAATTTATATTTAGCTGCCTCTTGATGTTGGTCTCCCCAATAATTACGGCGAAAGTCTGCTTCAAAATCTTCTAATGTTACCCAATTCCTACTATTCAATTCCAGTACCTTAAGTGCTGGCCCGGTTAAGCACTCCGTAGCTACATCGATCGCCCTCTCGTGTGCGCCTAAAGAATTTATATATTTCCTTAACCGTTTTATAAATCTCATGGGATTTAAGTCCCCTCTACCGCTAAATACCGGTTTTTCTATAGCAGGTCGCATGACGTAAATATTGTTTGCCCTTCTCTCACAACAATCGCTTCCGGATGCGACCATAACCCGATCAGGTTGATTTATTGTACTATCGCCTACTAAAGGGTAATTATTAGCAGACCCGCTGTTCTGCGAACTTGTAGTGCGAGACTCCAATGCTTCAATTCGCTCGAAAAGCTCTTCAAACTTTCCTGCTAATAGTTGGTATCCATCATTAGTAGCTTGTGTTGATTTCCCAACCGTTTGTGACCTAGGTTTCTTGCGCCTATCCACATTTGTCGTAACTACATGAGAATCTGTATCCTCTACTAAAGTCCTCTTTCTACCACGTCGCGTAATTACCCGCTCCGACATTATAAGTTTGTTTATTTTTCGTTCACCTACAACTGTAATAAAGAATTCCTAAACCGTTATTGTTATTATTTAACGCGCCTAATGAAAACACAATGTAACAATGAACAACGCTGCCTGTAAAAAAAAGGTACACACAAAAAACACAATAGCACGCAATTCTCACTTTCAAAGCAATACAAAGTGAAATTCATCAACTGTTCTAATATGGAAATTATAGTGTTAATTTACTACAACAGATAGTTAATTTTCCTTCCCCCGCTTTTATGATCAAACATGAACGTATATAATTTCTTGTTGAAAAAAAAAAGGATATCCGTCAAGATATTTAGAATTATAGAGTTAATATTTAAAGTTTCACTTTGTTTTGTTTGATAAATTTAAAATATAAACCATAAAGATGAATAAAGTTATAAAGTTATTATTCAAAGTTTCAGTTTGCTTTGATTGGTGAAATTACAACATGATTCTGCTGAAATACAATTATTGGGATAAAAAATCAATAATCTACGTTGTGTTATATATCTTTTAAGTTCGATTTCTAGTTGTGTCTTCAAATGAACACAAAAAATCTAGAATCCTTGTCACCGAGCGCCATGTGTGATGGCCCGTCGTGATCTCAGCTCCTAGTCGGCTGAGAATGTCCTAGTTACCTGAGATACTTATTGTATCTGCTTTGATCGTCTAGTGATTTTATTTCATTATATTATCCCAAAATATAGCTCAGCTTAAACAAATGTATCTTTTTACAAACTCATCTGAGAACGGTGATATTGTATACCTTCCAAATAATAAATTCAGGTGTGATAAGAGGGTTTATACTATTAGCAAGTGATTTAAAATGATTTTAACACACGTGTGGACTTAATCTTTGTATGTGCAACTAGTCGAATGCAGTCCTAGCATTTTTGCCTATTCTATGTTTGACAATCTCGTTAGACGGATGTCAATTGCTGTCTTTATTCCCTTTTAATAATTTGTTTGGGGGAGATAAACTTTCTCCCCTTCTTTTGTAACAGGTGGCCACCTTCAGGGTAGATCAGCACGAGCTCTTCATATATATATTCCTACGCTAAAACTACGTTGACTGTATCGATAAGTCTGATGCAACATACGAAACTCACATACGTAATACGGGACTACGTAGGGTTTGCTAAGATAAATCCAAACAGTATGATCAACTCTAAATCAAAATAGAATAAAAGAAATACTATTATTATTGGGTAGATAACTAATTCCTGGCTAAATCCAATTATATATTATGGGTCAAAGATTTATGACAGCGTCATAAATCATTCACTTTGAATGCATCAGTATTTCAACTATGTAACCAATTGTGATCAGAGTTAAAGTTCATTTAAGCTGAGCTTGAATTTAGTTGTCTGAGGCTATCAATTTAAATCAATTATTTGGGAACGATCAATTTATTCTGAAACTATAAGGTTCCTAGCAAAGGAAACCTAAATTAAATGATCTTTTATGTCTGAGTTTATCGAAACTAGAAAAAGAAAAACTAGGTCAAACTTCTTATTTATGTAAAATTTATCGTATTTTAGGAAGAAGATAAATTTAATGAAGTGATTGGTCTATTTGTCTGAAATCATTGAAGTCTAAAAGAAAAGATGAATTAATCAAATTTCCTATTTATCTAGAATTATCGTATTCAAGGATGAAGGTAAAAAGGTCTAAAAGTAAAGATGAACTAATAAAATTTCCTATTTATCTGAATTTATCTAGCCAACTGAAACTTTGAATTTACCTAAAATATATATATTTGTATGGATCTACTGATTTATCTAGATTTGTCTAATTATCTGAGGACAAGAAAAATATCTGAAAATATAATTTCGTTTGAAAATATCAATCTATCTGAAACTTCAACCTCTAGGGAAAAGGAAATCTAAATTCGGTTTTATTACTCAACAGAAAAGAATTGCCACTGCTCGAAAGTGACCCAAACCGCTAAAATTTAATAATACACTAGTTCCAATTCGGAACACTAATTACTGAGAAAAGGTGCCTATAATGGAGAGAAATATGAATGCAAGATAAAATTTTAATTCATTTATTTAATAAAGTTTATTAAGCGAATCTCTTTGTTTATTTTGACTAACTTTCACGTTAGTGATGAGTTAGCCTTCCGTTTCTTTCCTAAAGGCTATTTATAGGTAGGAAGAAAAACCCACGGACAAAGATAAAAACTCCCTCCAGCCTTTTAAAGTAAAACTAACAATAAATCAAAACACAAAATAATGAATCACAAAAAAAATAATAAAGAGTACTTATTTGACCTTGATAAACCAGAGAACGAATATCGCAAAATCTTTAGATTTATTCTCAATACTAATCGGTGTCAATACCACTCAAAGGCAATCAATTTATTTCAATTACAAGGTAAGGTCAAATTAAATACACTGAAATGACACTAAAATACTCAGCTGTTTAGCCTCCTGCCGGTTCGCCTCACTGAATTTATACAGTTAAATTTTATCTGTTAAACTATTTACTAGAGATACAAATTTAAATTGAATAGACTTGAATTATTTTAGGTATTACAAACGAAGCAACTTTGCACATCTAAACTTTACATTCGTTAAATGAAACGACCGACTATACCAAGACGCGGATAGAATCGGAATGCCTCCTGTCGCATGTTTTATTCACAAGAAAACTTTAAACAATTACACAAATCTAACTTATCCCTATTTCAATCTAACTTAAATTTTAAAGTCATCTGAGTTCGGTCCATAATTCGTTGATTCCTTGCTCTTGCGCAGCCCTCAGCGATGTGTCCCTTTCCTCTGATTGGCTCGTCCTTGCATTTTGTTGATGCTTCAATCCCTTTCGATAGATGTCACTACGAGTTTAGGAAATGATCGAGGATTAAATCTCAGGAACCTCTGGATCCATGATTTTGGTCAACATTTGTCTAGATCTGCAACAGAAATATTTCCCCTGCGTAATACCTGCATTTTCCTAAAGTTTAGCACTCTAGAGAGACCTAGTAAGTCCCCCCTAGGCTTTAAGCTTAAAGGCATAAGATTCAAATTTGTGGCAGTTGCCGTTTATTATTACATTGCGTTTTTTTTCTGCATATTAACTGCAGGGCGCCGTCCTGTCGCCCCTTGCCAGCGTGACGAAATGTATTACTTACAAAATGTGGGCTTTATGTTTTTTTTTTTGTAAAAAGTAATTTTGAAACCATCGACATGTTTGAAAGAAAATTTATGATCCCTTTAAAGTGTTAAAAAAGGATATTTTATCTATAGAATTTGCCTGAATATCAGATTTCTAAGACTCTTAATGTTTACCACATGTCACATTTATTTGTTAAAGCGTCTGTTGGGTTCTAGGAAGTTAGAGTTTTGTTTCTCATTCGTTTTTTTTTTCTGTGTATGGTCCCTATTAATACCACTACAGTGTCCGCAGCGATCAAGCTCAAATTTATCAAAATCGGTGACTTATGCATATTCTCTATTGCAGTCATAGTTGAACTAAGTGTCACAAAAAAATTGCGTTTTCATAAACCTCACGATTCAGCTCATGTTTTCGTAGATCGAAAGTGAATGTAATGATATTTTTTGAAAATTTTGTGAATCTTTTGAATATCATTTTCTGTAAATTTTATACTGTAATAAAGTTGAACGATTACATACTGTTTATAAATTAGTGAGTTGTGTTCCTAGTACCTTAGCCTTTGACGTCCACGAACTCCACAACATACAAGCAGAAATATTAACGTTGACAGGTTATAATATTGAGCCTTTTGTAAAGGGGCTGGTTTTCGGTTAACCGAACAGTTATATATTTTACTCATTAGTTATTCTGTTTGAACTCGACGCAATTAATTAAAAACCAACGGATTAACAAAGCTGTTTTGATGGAAATGATACTTATGGTTGTTTTTACGTTTTATGTAACACATTAAATTGCTTTATAATCGTGTTGTTTTTTTATTCAAAATCCGTGCAGCATTTCCGTAAAATGTAAATTGAGTAATAAATCTCAATTGTTTTTCTTTCCAGGTAAGTAGCGAAGCAGCTTCTGAATCTCCAACGAGTCTTGTTAATTATTTCGCTGTGACGAAATAAGCAAAGTAACCGCAACGAAGGTAAGGTATGGATTTTCTTGACATTCCTTTTATGTCGTGATTTACAAAGCAAAAATTGGATTGGAGCAAAATATTCACCTCTCAAGCTTACGCGCTCACTAAATATGAAATATAACACCTTTTTAACGGATACTAGCGCGGTTTTATTGAAAGTACTTTGGTAATTAGTTGGTATTTGGTTAGATTTTTATTTTTCCCGACGTTTCGGCATCTTTGACAGAAGCTGCTCGTGACCCTACCTATATAGTCATCAAATACCATAAATTTTTGATGACTATATTAGTTTATGACTAAGTTATTCAACTCAAATAAATTCAAAAAATTTCGAGATACAATTGTAGTTAATTTTACTATTTGTAATGAAAAGTATGATAGTATAGTAGCTTTAAAAATTGACTAACGTACTTGTGCTATTATGTATTCTCTGCTAACGTGTGTGTGTGTGTGTGTGTAATGCGAACAAATCCTTACGTCTCCAATTTCCTTAGTGGTTTGCTTAAACTATTTGATTTCCGTTGAGATTGAATAAAAAGGGATGCGAAACAAAAGGTGTCAATTTAAGTCCACCATATTATTGGTTGAGTAGAAGTTTGAGGTTTTGATGATAGGATTCTTTACCGGCTCGGTACGTTTTCTTTTCCGTATTTTTTAGTAACCTTGAAAATGAAATGATTTTTGAATTAAATATTATGAATTTAATTTCTTCTTCTATAACTTTATACTATACTTACTAAACAATTCAGAAGGGAGTCGAAACTACGACCTGTCAATGTCGTATGTTAAATGTTTTTCTATGTTTTGAGGTAACTATATACTTAACACTGACTAAAGGTCTACTCAAATCTGAGCGGTATCCGCTATCGGTGCCGGTAAAATTATCCAATGGGTACGTGGTACGTATCGCATACCCACGACAGCGAAAATGCTATGCCATGTTAATGATCGGGTAACGATCGATCAATTGCGGTTGTAAATGTTTTCTTCAATTCCATTGTCGAAGCAATTGACGATCACTTCATTTGCATGTGTAAACGATCAATTTTCACATCAATGTGCGTCATTTGCATAAATATTTACAATCGCAAATTATCGTTACCGGATCGGTTTACCGTTAGTATACCGCTACTCACGGCGGTAGCGGATACCGCTCAGATTTGAATAGGCCTTTATAGTGGAAAAGTAAGCTAATTTGCTAACGACTCGGTAGCGGATACCGCCAGATTTGAATAGGACTTTATAGTGGAAAAAGTAAGCTAATTAACCGACTTCAAAAAAAGGAGGAGGTTCTCAAGTCGACGGTTTTTTTAATGTATGTTTTAACATAGCTTTGTCAGTTGTTACCCGATTTGTACAATTCTTTTTTTATCTCAAAGAACATAGTTTGTGTGTGGTCCCATAAATTTTTTACAGAGATCTGGCCAGTAGTTTTTTCATAATCCTGAAAAATATCAACTATTTAGCTCGCCATCGCACGAGTTTTTATGGAATTTCGGACATAACATCTTTGTTTATGAACTGATTTAGATGATTCTTTTTTTGTTTGAAAGGGTATACTTCAAGAATGGTTACTATTTAATTTCATTGTTATTGGATTTCGAACTTCGAAGATACACAAGGGAACTCCTCAAAGTCAAATAGTATATGTAAAGTTATTTAGGTTTTGGTAAGTTTATGGCAATCCAAAACAAACCAAATCATGGTTTGCAATGCAACGTTCTGGACTAGACTTGGACTAAGATACATCGGAACTCCTCAAAAACAAACAGCATAAATTTGGAAATTGAGTTCTGGGCACTTTACCATTGAAAATATTATAATATAAAGTTAAAAAATATTTACACGCTGCGCTTACATACCTACCACTAAAAAGTTGAAAATAAAAAAGCTTTTTAAAAAAAAAGAAAAACCGCCTTCAAAAACCTGAAAACAAAAACAGCTTAAAAATTAAATACCTCTAAAAATCAAGAAGTAAATTCGAATCATTCGTTACACATATCAATATTAATAAAACACGTCTAATGAAGTCGGGTGGGGCTTTTAGAAAAAAATTAAGTTGTCCTCCAGCCCCACCCGACTTCAATAGACGTGTTTTATTAATATTGATATGTGTAACGAATGATTCAAATTTATTTCTTGATTTTTAGAGGTATTTAATTTTTAAGCTGTTTTTGTTTTCAGGTTTATGAAGGCGGTTTTTCTTTTTTTTTTAAAAAGCTTTTTTGCTAACGACTCGGTAGCTCAGCGGTCAGCATTTGTCCGGTGCGAAAGGTTATAGATTTAAATTGCCCCCTGAAGTAGGTACTCAGAGATGAGTTGCTTTTTTTCTAGTAACTACATATAAAGCAATTCACAGTTAATTGCAAATGTATTTTTATAATTTTTTGCCAGATTTAATTCAATTATTTAGTAGAAATAAAACACTTTTTACGGATTACAGCACGTATATTATTTAGAACTTAATTCAAAATTATTTAGTTTTTAATGAAAATGAGTGTTAATACCTACGCTGATTTATGTTACTTTTTTTTCAGTACTACCTACAGTGTGAACAAAAGCTTCTATTCTGTCGAAAAGCTCAGTAAATGTCGTATCTAATCCATTGCCACCAGTTTCATTCATGTGGCCGACGTTTTGTCAAAAATGCCCATAAATCTCTCGGATTTGTAGTAAAAGGTTTCCACAAAAATCGACTTTTTGTGCCTATCATCTTTCACAAAGCTGCGCTTCGAATCTCTACAAATACCGAACAGATTTTTCTTCTTTACATGCTTTTCTTTCTAAAAAAAAAGACAAATGTAAACGAAAGTTTACAACTATATATATCAGATTGTCTGCATTCTGGTTGGTCAACTTATCCTTACGCGAAAGTGTGTTAGTTTGTTTGTTACGATTTTACGGCGTCTTTACTCAATCGATTGTCATGAAATTTTCCATACACGTTGTCAGGGGTACAGAAAAGGACAAAATGTACCGTTTATCCAGAAAAATAACCGTCCATGCAAACGAAGTCGCGGGCGGACACTAGTAGGTATTGAATAAACTAACTTCATCGTTTTTCCGTCTTCTATTATGAAATGAATAAAAGTAAAAAATATCCGGTCCTAAGCAAATAGTCTCGTGAAATAAACATGAAAAATTTATTTTGTGGGAAAATTGTTAGCAGTATTTTTTCTACCTTGCTGATTAATCAAATAATACCCCTTTGGGAAATCTGCATGTTGTGATTTAAATGTAATTACTAACTCATACTTATCTGTCAATAATATAAGAATATTCACATATAGAGTTGGGCTTAGGATAATCTAAAATTAATTCTTAAAGAGCATGTTGTTTACCTACAAACAAATACACATGCAAAAATATTTCCATAAATTACACAATATAACAAAGAGAAACGTCTTAGGTTAGTACGAGAAATAGGATAAAATAATCATAATTTTTATTTCTTGAAAACAAAATGGTAGTTACTGCTATTGATAAATATTAAGATTCCATTGTATTCACGAAATTGAGGACTGGAAAGACAAAGCATTAATTCAGCTAGAGGGCAAAATATTTTCCAAAGCTCTGAATGAATAGAAACACTACACCCTATACAATATCTCATGATGATAATTATCAGCTAAATGGCACAACCTGTTCCATTATAATTGGTTGGAAAATGAACAGTCAGCCTTAGAGGTACTTACCTAAAGATTTTAGATCTATGTGTTGTCTGTGTCCATCGTGTTATTTATTTGTTAATCTTTGTTAATATAAAGTCAAGAAACGATATACATATTTGTAAATATCGTTCCATCAACTTCCATCTGATAAAGCTGACAAGTTTTTTGTGCCCATTTTTCTTGTCTGCTAAAAGACGTCATAATGGGTGGTAGGGTAAAAGAATTGACGATTTAAAAATGCTTATTATGTGAGCTTATTTAAATAAAGTAGATTTCACTTTCACTTTCATTGATTTCAACGTGGGTACTAAACAATAGTTAGTGTGACCACACTACAAAATAAATAAAATGCTAAGTGGAGTGCAAACTGCACTCCACTTAGCTTCGAAGCTTCGGAGTATGGTAGGTAGTATGGCATAATATGGTGGTGTTTAAATAGCCTTACGATAATAATTACAATAAACAGATTAAGAAAAAATGATACCTATTAAATAGACCTTAATGAACCGTGGATCGATCAAAGAGTTGGTGGTGATAACTAAATAAATATAAGCAGTCTATAGGTTAGGTTGTATTTAATAAAACTATCATTTATGTATTCTGTGATTCTTAAATGGTACACTTTAAATCACCTGCGGTAGTGTTCCTATCATAAGCGAAATTTTTTTATTAGCCAAATGGTACAATTTTGGTGAGTCTATTTCCGTTCCTGTTATGCCAAACCATATTATGACAAAAAAATGCGTGCAAAATGTGGCAACCAATTTTGGTACTTACATAAAAAAATCACAAGCTCTAATCTCACAATGGAGCGTGGTACACACAATAATCCTGTTGTGTACCAAGTTTTCTCATTTATACTTTTCAGACGCAGAAGAGAGTTAAGTTTTCGAGATCGTGCTCTGTAGGTCGCTTATCTAGATTCCAATGGCTCCAACGAAAACTTTTATTCATCAAATCTTTTAACAAACAAACAACGTCTTAAGAACGCAATAGGTAATGTAGGTACCTATATAATAAAAAAATCGTACAAAAAAATTAAGGTCACCTCCCACAAAAATAATTCGACGGCTTTACAAAAATGACTTTTGATTAATCTTAACTGCGCCGCAGAATATTACGTACTTTACGGTTTTTAGGGTTCCGTACCCAAAGGGTAAAAACGGGACCCTATTACTAAGACTCCGTTGTCCGTCTGTCTGTCTGTCTGTCTGTCACCAGGCTGTATCTCATGAACCGTGATAGCTAGACAGTTGAAATTTTCACAGATGATGTACCTATTTCTGTTGCCGCTATAACAACAAATACTAAAAACAGAATAAAATAAATATTTAAGGGGGGCATACAACAAACGTGATTTTTGCCGTTTTTTGGTACGGAACCCTTCGTGCGCGAGTCCGACTCGCACTTGGCCGGTTTTTTTATATTCATGCCATCTCCAAAAAGTTGAAGTCAACAACCTCTTGAATCTGATGTTTTTCAAAGTTTAATAGGAGCATTAGGGATAACACACTATTTGATTAAACTTTTATATGACTTTGAAATGTTACCTAATCTTATACTCGTTTCACGGATATTTTAAAATTTTCAACCTATCTTTTCGCTTAGATAATAGTATTCTTCAAATATTAACGGTTTTTAATAGATTCTTTACCTATGCTGAAGCCTTTAATAGGCCGTTCTATTCATAAATAAACTACTTTCTAACATGTCATGTAAATCTTAATCATACTTACTGTCAATCTTTGAAAGTAAAACCACAGAATCAATAAGTAACAGTGTTTCATCTCAGTCATTATTTTATAAATAACTAGCGGCCGCCCGCGACTTCGTCTGCGTGGAAAGGTTTTGTTATCCCTCGGGAACTTTACTTTTTTTCGGGATGAAAGGTACCTTATGTCCTTCTCTGTACCCCTGACAACGTGTTTGCAAAATTTCATGATGATCGGTTCAGTAGTGAGGAGGTGAAGGCGTAACAAACAAACAAACAGACTTTCGCATTTATAATATTAAGTAAGGATTACCTACAGCCGCTACATGCACTAGATCCACGTATCTATATAAGCAATCTCAGGCCAAACTGGGCTATAGTCCGTACTGCAGCAGTTCACAAGCAGTTCCTAGTGCAGCAAAAGAAACGGAAGTGGTTTCGAACACAGCCAGAACGGCGCTCCTATCGAAACACATATTCTAGATGCTTTACCATTGAGTTACAAAAAATATTACTGGTTGGCGGTTGCTGTATAAATTAATTCAAACATCAATATTCTGAACATTTAGTCGATTTTCGTTCCTGAAATACGCGGTAGAGTCGCGCACCATCTGTTATTGCGGGGAACTCGCAACTGTTGTATACAGTCTTTACATTGGTTTGAACGGAGATGGAATACTGGTTCCTATTTATACTGTAGTCATACTGACAGCAAGGAATAAAGAACTTGGGCTGAGAAAAATTACCGGAACACCCATCTGTCTTAGATTCGTTAAATGAACTTGGCGAAGAGAAATCTGCTTGTACAGATATGCTATAGGTACTTATCCAATTTTACATTGCCTTATCTGTTTTATTAGAAGTAAGTAAACATGATTGACGTAGGAGATCAAACTATTAACGATCTCCAGACAATTATTATCAGAGTTCATATATCTCAATTTAAGTAGTTTTGCCTCTTACAACAACATTTATTTATTTATTCTAATTATATGGGTATTAACTGTTTTTTTAATCAAATGAAGCAGAATACAAAATCTTCGGGATTACTTTTTTTTATCAAAGTCATCGTTTTGCTCACTGGGTGGGTATTGATGTTTACTGTTTGTAGTCAACAGTATGTTATGATATTTCAATGCAATTGAACATATTATTTATTACTCATCGAAAAATCTAACTTTACAAGGTGTTGTGCAACCTTTTACGAGCTCTGAACTGGAAAATATTTAATATTTTATTCTACTAGCGATGCTAGCACTCGATTTTCATTCCGCTTCGCCGTAAACTTAAATATTCCCAACTTATTTTTCCAACTGAAAATCTTGGTTAATTCTTAGAATCTACTCGTAAGATCTTTTCAAACAGATTCTATGCAAAGATTGAATGGATAGTTGGAAAATATTTGTTTGATTGAGCGACGCCAACAGTACACAATAGCTCTGAAATATCATGATGGCTACGGAAATAGCCGGTAAAATTAGAGCAATAATACTCATAATTTAAGAACAAAAGTGTTAGACCGTGAATACAAGTATTCAGTTTAAATCTCAGCATTTTCCATTTGAAACGTAACGTGAATTTTGTTGTTTGTGTCTCATAAGTAGGTATTACTATGCTACCTACAAAATAAATATTTAGTATTCGTTACATTACAAGGTTGTATTTCATTATAACAATAATTATACTTACGGAAGCAATACTAATAAGTAAAAGTAACTTCCTTCATCAGAAACGCACTTTTTAAGTACCCCATACGGTATAACGGAATCCTATTTTTTAACTTTGATTTGCGATAGCACTTAGTACTTTACATAAGTATTGTGTTAAGGTTTAAATTAAGATCACTACGCTAAGTGATAACTAGGTGGTTATTTTCTTCAGTCGAAAGATAGTAGTATGGTATAACAGGATAATACAGCTGATCTCTCCCACCCCCATCTCCCTACGGAACAGTTAATAAGAAAAAAGTTTCTGTAATTATTCTTCCATATAATCATTATTTCGGAGCCTATCCTTAATTTCTGTTTACTTCACATTAATACCCTTGTAACTAGTTCCTTTGACTAAGTAAACAATTCTTAGCGGTTAATATTGAATAAGTAATTTTACACCCACTAAGTTATTCCCGCAAGGGGTTGTTTCTAGATAGGAATCCATGAATTAGATATAGTATATGCTAAGAACCGTTTCCTATTGTGCAAAAGCTAAATTAACGCTTGCAAAATAGCATGGGGCTTATAGTGATTATGCCCAATTATTTCGAGGCGAATTGGATACCAATGAGAAATTTGATTTATATTCCCTCACAATTTTACTGAAATAACTTAACCATTTCGGTTGCTATAAAAAGGTTTACAGATATGAAGTTTATTTTACCAAAAGCTAAAAAATAACACAAATAATAATTCGTCCCGAAATCGTTCGGGTAGTCAGTTGTAGGTATTTGATATAGGATGTTTGAATTCCGTTGAAGCAAATACCCTTAAGGTCATCCCTTACAGATGGTCCTTTATGGAATTCACTCAGACCCTTGAAGATTATAAAAACATTGACATTATACGAAAATGCGAAACATTAAAATGAAAGTCTAAAATACACGTGAAACTCATAACATTATTATTATTATTTTCTTTTTATTTAAGTGCGAAATTACCTTTATCCATAATTTATAAATGATTGAAACTAACGCAAGCAAAACAAACTTTTTTCTTTAAACTATTTTTTACATTACAGCATTGCTAAAATAACATTCATAGTAAAAAATGATAAAAGTGACTGTACTTAGAGTATATATTCTGTGACTGTACTAAAGAGGTGAATCAGTTGCGTTCCGCTCTAAAACTAAAAAAGTCTCTAAAAGCTCTAAAACTAATGTAGAACAAAAGTAGCCACTTTGAAAGTTACGGGTTAAACGATGCGACAAATTAAAAACCCTAGCATAATTGTAAGTTAAGGAAAATGAAAACAGAACGTCGGAAAAACTGCTTAACCCGAGACTTTTTATTACTTTTAAGCAAACATAACGATGGAAGATTATTACTATTACACATTTTATCTTTTCTATGAACTTAACTAGTTCAGGTATACCATTCTTAAATTATAAAGTCCCAAGCTACGGATATACAGGTAAATAATACATATGCTAATATTACAACTTTACAAGCTAAGTAGGTTTATCCAACGCCCCTAAGAGAAACCCTTGAGCTAAGGAAAATGCAGTTTACAACGACCAATGAGCTGTAAAACTGTTTCATTAAATATACTAAAATATCATCAACAGCCTTCGATGGTCCTTCCATCAAAATTAGGTCATCATTATTGTCAATTTTCACGTGGATTTCGGGGTGTCCGTGCGTTGTAGCCCGGCCGATAAGCACAGCCGGAGCGCGGATGCGGCGTGCGGCGGCGTGCGGCGGCGGCGGCAGTTACAGTCGGTTGGCACGCGCGGTCACACGCGCCCCGCGGCTCGCCCGCCCGCCGCCGCTCACGCGCCCGCGCCCGCGCACCTTGTCGCACCCTCAGGTAAACGCAACTGCAATTAAACCAACCCTCAATCTCAGAAAGCGAAACTAACCCTGTATCTCGAACAACATTCGGCCCAAACGTGAAACTAATTTGGAGTGGAAACAAAAATTCAAAGTGTTTTGTTGTCAACGATTATTTTCGTTGTGTGAACAGATGTGTTTCTAATGACACCTCGCCATGGATGTATTATTGTCTACGAAGAGTACGCGACTCGATTCTGCTAACACAATAACATAATATTTCTTTTTGTTAGTTACCGATCTTACACTGAACCTCATTACCACGAATTTTGTTATGTTGTATTAAGACCTTGTTAGAAAATCCGCTTACCTTAAATTAAATATTCTGCTTTAACGTCAAGGGAATAACTCGAAAATACAGAAAGTTGCTCTCACAATTTACACCCGCTTATTAAAATTAAGCTTAAGTAACTGGCATTTAATGCCACCGATATTATGTTTTGTTTAATGGCGAACATTAGCCAAGGCGTCTACGTATTATATCTTCGTCATCATTTGAGATAACGACCCTCTTATCTCATGTTAAACCTTGAGATGAACCTAAATCTGGTGCTATCAAGATCAAAAGCCACATTGTGTGAATTAACTAATAGAGAAAGTATAAAAAAGAAGAAACCCGAAAGAAGAACGAATATTATTTACATTTTAATCGATGATTGACAGGACTTTCTTAACTGATGATTTCGAAGTAAAGATTGATCCATTAAAATATTCAAATTGTTAAACTCCAAAGGCGTCGCCATATTGAGTTTGATTGTGGTTCTCCGTTCAAAATACCAAAGGTAACATACAAAGCTACAAAATTGGACATACTAAGTATGTAATATTATGTTCCGTAAACGAATTCGTATGTAATGAACACTTGTGATTGGATCAAGAACTACACGAATAAAAGTGCTTTCAATATTTTTCAAACGACGAACAAAATGCATTAAATGCATCGAACTTTTTACGAAGATTTTGTAACGAATACAAATATGTAGTACCTACCGATATACTAAAAAAATACTTAATCAACAAGATTAAAAAGTGATGGAGCATTGATTCTTGCTTATATCCTTTCTAAAACTATGAGTATTAAATAAAATTATTTTACGCCATTCACTGGTCACAATCGGATACAAAGTTTAATAAAAGCTATTAAGTTGATAATAATATGTACTTACGATAGATGCCTTTTCATAAAAAAAATACCATTTTGTTCATTAAACATCTTAGACCTCCTTGAAAGAAACAAGTCTGTCTAGTTTTAATTAGAGCTTAAAAGAATTAATTATAAGTTCAGTTTCAAAGGGCTTGCTTGTCTATTTTAGCCCAGCTAAAATCCGTACTAAGAAAGATCTATCTTTCATAAACAAAAAACACCTAAATGTTAGATAAATGTTTCTAATGATATTATTATGATGATGATGATGCACCATGTAATCCATCGTCACTTTCGTGACAATATTAGAACATTTACAGTGATTTTAGACCTTAATGCATTTTTAATTAACAAAAATGCTATGTTTGCTTAAAAAAAGTAAGATTTAAACTTACAGTAACGTTAAAAATACGCTCAACAAACAACCTCCAAGCTGATCTTAAATCTTAATTATTTTACTAGATTAAGATCTCTTCATAGATAAACTGTATCATTATTTAATACAAAATTATACATTGCTAAGTTTTTACCTTGTTTATTATAATTTTGTATATTAAACTACTATTTTTTTTTTCATTTTTACACCCTATTGCTAGAATTCCATATAGCGGTTCTAATAACTATGTAGAAACGTAAGGGCATAAGGTTTTAAGTAAATTTTATTTTTCCTTGTCATGTCTCACAATTGCAGTTTATTGGTCCATAACCAATTATAATATAACGAGAGATAAACGAGTCATAAAATAAACGTGATCATTTTTATAGGATCTCTACGATTAACCCGCTGTTTATTTTACTGCATTAAAATTCCACCCACAGTTTCCCTCGTAAGGTGATATTACTGACTAAAATAAAGGCTAAGTTACCTATAGCTACTGTAAGTATTAAAAGAAAATAAATTTTGTATGATTTTCTTAGGAACCTACGTTGAAACCAAATTATTTTAAGATGAAGAAGCAAGAAAAAACAAAATTAGTGACGCGCTCCTAAGTACCCTAAATAAACCAATGGACAAAGCAAATGCATATACATATAGTATACATAATTATTATACAATGCATACAGTCAATTTAATCGTATTAGGAGGAAATCTTGTGGCCTGTAGATTATGATATTATCAATAGATCAGGCTGTTACAATAGTGGTTAGAATCAATGCCAATAATAATAGTAATTTTGAGTATGATTGTTGTCATGTTTTTTTAATCAGTATTGTACAAGGAAGCGCATTGTTTAGATCTTAAATATTGAAATTTACACGCGTTCTTCATAAAAAAATCTAACAGCTTACGTTATACACAACTTTAGTCAGATTCTGATACCTATAATTTACCAATAACCATTACGTAATCATTATAAAATGTTAAGGATTAGGTAGGTACGAAAATAGTACAATGAAATATCGATATCGTTTCATTTAAAGTATGCGTCTTGACTTGAATAACTTAACTTAAGGTGCAAAGGCTAAAGTCAAGTGAAGTGTATATTGTTTAATAATTAATGAATCGAGAATTGTTTTCCCTCTGTTCCTTTATTTTATAAAGAAGCCTGCTATTTCGGTAAAGAATAAGAAATATATTTTTCTTTTTGTTTAAGCAATTTTCAACTGAATACACTTAGGGAATATTTAACTGCTAATTGTTTATTTCAATCTAAACATTTCAAATTCTACTTTAAAAGTAGAATTTGAAATGTTTAGATTAAATATTTTAAGTAAAACACATCAAATTATAATTTAAGTATAATAAGTATTTTATGTTTTAACCTTGATCAGACCTGTAAGGTGTGGATAGCGATCTGGATCTCCGCCAGTTACTCCCTGGATAGCCATCATCAGATCACAGTTCATCAATCATTGGCGAAAAACCAAGGCTTCAAAGTTACCTACCTTGTTTGTGCACGTATGTATGAAAATTAACTGGTCTTTCTAATTATCCGTCCACCACTAATGCCTCGTTTGATTGCGTTAATTACTTTTTCAAGCACGGAAAACATCGTTATATCGCGACAGTAAAAATATCGTCGATTCCGATATATCGGTATCGGTTTTTGATGCACCCCTAATAGGGATGTTGACTTATGAGTAAAATAACGAAATACTAATAAAAATCGTAAACATATCAAACTTTTGGAGTAGCTTGTATACCTCTTGGTTTTATATATTGCGTATTATTTATTTTATGACCCTTCAAAGTTGGGTGGACAAGTCCATTTAAAAAGTATAAATTTTTTTTTTATTTTTTTTTTATTTTATTTATTAGAACAACCAACAAGGTCATACACTTCACACGCAAATATGTAACTTAAAAATTATTATACAAGGTAAGTGTTGCCTTACTTAAAGGTTGCTACGGAAAGCATCAAAAACTTAAAAAGAAACATAACAGAAGCCAATCACCCTTGAACTTAAGTAACAGACTGTAAATTTATACTAAGTAATTAATTATACTTATACTGTAAGTAAAACAAAATATAAATACTTTAAGAAAAAGCTATAAAACCGTATCAAGTGAGCCATTTGTAATCAGTGAATTGTAAAATACGTATCAATAAGTGGATGAATAAATTAATGAAGACTCAGAAACTGCAGCACAAATATATATGTATACATATATAAAACATAAAGGTATTGCAAAATTGTACGAAATACAAATACAGGATGTATTTACTAATATTATAAATGCGAAAACTTGTATGTGTATGTGTGTGTGTGTGTGTATGTGTGTATGTTTATGTGTGTGTTTGCTACCTCCTCCTCACACCCAAACAGCTGGACAAATTTAGATGAAATTTGGTTAGAAGACGGATTAAGACTTGGGTTAATACATAGGCCACTTCTTATCCAGGTTAAAGGTTCCCTAGGGTCTGCGCGGACGAAGTCGCTGGCAACTGCTACTTTATTTATGTAAATTGATGATTCTTTTCTTAAAAAGAGGTAATGATAGCCAAAAAATATCCAGATCGTTGTTGTTTTTTGAGATTGCATTATATTGTGTTTGTAATCTGTTTATTGGGGAATAGTGGCCTAAATTGCTTTTTGAATACTTTACTGAAAATAAGGCATATCTGGAGAATCGCGGCAGTTTTAGTGGAATGTTGAGTCTAATTTTGTTAAGTAACTGCGGACAATCAAATACACTATTAACTATCTTATAGATAAAAGTTTGGTCAAGTCTTTTGCGCCTGTTTTTCAATGAGGTCATTTTGAAATATTTTAGTCTCTTCGCATAAGAATCGAGTTTTTTAGCCATTTTACATTGATAAGCCAGATGATAAAGGAACCTCTTTTGCACTCTTTCAATATTATTTGAATGAACTTCGTAGTGCGGGGACCACACGATACTGCAATATTCAAGGCTAGATCTAACAATGCTATTGTATAATTTGATTTTAGTGTTATGATTCTTGAAGTCCTTACAATTTCTAATTACAAAACCCAGGCACTTTAGAGCTTTATTTACTATAGAATTGTAATGATTTTTAAAGGTTAGTTTTTTATCTAATGTAACGCCCAAATCTCGGACTTCTTCAACCTCTTCAAGTGACTGGTTGGATATATAATAGTTACTAGGAAATGTGTTATAATTTCTCGTGAAGCTAATAAAATTGCATTTTTCGGGATTTAGGACCATTTCATTTCTGATACACTATTGTTCTACTCTATTTATATCGCTTTGCAGTAAAGACACATCTCGCTCATCTTTTATCGGTCTCAGTATTTTTAAATCATCTGCATACAAATATGATCGACTATGCTTCAGACAACTAGTAATATCATTAATGAAAAGATTGAAAAATACTGGTCCCAAATGTGACCCTTGTGGTACGCCAGATGGGTTCAAGAATGGTTCAGATGTGAAACCATTCACAGCAACTTTTGACGAACGGTTAGATAGATAAGAAGAACACCATCTGAGGAGATCGCCAGCAAAACCAAATCTAGATATTTAATTAATAAGATTTTATGACTAACCCTGTCAAAAGCTTTTGACAGGTCTGTATAAATCACGTCAACTGATACACGAGCATCAACAGACTGAACAACGTCATCAACAAAGCTTACTAGGTTGGTGCTAGTAGAACGTGAACTAACGAAACCATGCTGTTCTTCAATAAGTAGACGTTTTATATGCCAGATTATTATGGGACATAACATAGCTTCTAATATCTTAGCAAAAACTGGTAGAATTGAGATAGGCCTGTAGTTTTTAGCTAAATGTTCGTCACCCGATTTATGGATAGGTATAATTAAGGCAGTTTTCCAATATGAAGGAAAGGTTCCTGAGGATAACGACTTATTGAATATTAGTGTGAGAGGTATTGATAATTGTTTGGCGCAACTCCATACAAAAATATAAGGTATACCGTCAATGCCGGCCCCTTTGTTACGATCGATAGATTTTAGATGTTTTAAAACCTGATCAACAGAAAACGAAATATTACTCAGGCAGTTTGTGGTTTCTATCACATTACCGGGAGATCCTATCAAGGCCTCAGCAGTTACAGCAATATCAGTACCATTTGCGGAATCAGGATCGGCCACAGAACAACTGATAGAGTCGTATGTAGCGGAAAAGAAGGAAGCCAACGTGTTACATATTTCTGGGCCAGTAGTAGCAGTATTGTTTTCATATGTGATTTTTGATGGAAATGCACTATTGCTATTATTTTTCTGTTTAACATAGGACCAAAAAAGTTTTGGATTCGATTTAATAGATTCTTCGATCAGGGAGACATAATTATTATAGCACTTCGTTGCCAAAACTGCACATCTTTTTTTTAAAGTGTTGAATTGTATATTATCCAATGGATTTTTATATTTTAAATAACGTACTCGATATTTGTTTTTTTCGTTTAATAAACGTTTTAAATTGCCTGTGAACCATGTTGGAATTTTATTTGTTTTAATTAGTGAAATAGGTACAAAAGATTTTATAACATCATTTAAAACAGTGTAAAACTTTTTAAGCATGTCATCAACTGTATCACACAAACTAAATTCTTTGCTCCAATCAATTTTGTCTAAAAAACTACATATTTTTTCATAATCAGCTTTATAGAACTGTTGCTTATAACAATCACTTTTATTTTGTAATTTATCGTCATAGTCCAGGTTAGTTGAAAATTCTAATGGTGGATGGTGGCGATCTATATTACTTAGAGGCACTGATGGATTCCCTATAAAACTAATTGGAAGATTAGTCAATATTAAATCCAGAATTCTATTGTTGTGGTTAACTATGTAATTATATTGGTTTAAGTTATTAAAAGCTATGAAGTTAAACAAATTTTGTGAGTTGACACTTTTACTATCTATGTTGTATATTAGAGGGGCACCATGTGTGCCATTCCATGTAATATTTCCCTGATTAAAGTCGCCACAAATAAGAACATGTTTGTATTTGCTCGCAACCAAATTCGCGTTATCAAAAAAATGATCCAAAATATGTGTAGGTGTGGGCGGAGGTAGATAAGTAGCACAAAGTAATAATTTTTCAAACTTACCCTTTATTTTTATATCTAGCTCTAACCATAGATCCTCACAATTGCTTTCGTAACTTGACATTCGCAAGGAAGTGATTTTTTTTGAAATGGCAATTAGCACCCCTCCGCCTTCTTTTTTGCAATAAAAGGAACTTGATTGGCGATCACGTCTATAAATATTATACGAATCACAAAATAGTTCGGAGTCCTTTACATTATTATTTAGCCAAGTCTCACTCAGTATTATTATGTCGTATTCAGAAAGTGAGGAAGATACAAATAGCTTACTTGTTTTTGTACGTAATCCTTGAACATTTTGGTAATAAATGTTAATTACATTGCAGGAAGCCATTTTTTAAAAATGAAAAAATAAGATACATTACAAATAAACATTAATCTATCCTATAAGTTAAAGACATACACAAACTATTTAAGCTTATCTAGTGTTTCTTTATTGCGAACATAAACAGACTGGGATGTTTCGGTCTTGCGCACATAAATACGCCCGCCTCGCACCCATACATAAGTATAACCGAGCTCCTTAGCACGGCTGCGCGTCGCGGCGTGAAGCGACTTATTTTCGGGGGATAAGTTCTCGCTGACGTAAATAGGGCTTGCTGAGGTCGCCGGTATGCCTAGATGGCTCGTATTCAGTTTGTTATTTACAAATTTGTTAAAATAAATAATACATTTAGTTAGTCCGTAAAATTTATGGCAAATTTGTCAAAGAAACCATTTTGATAAACACAATATTTAATATAGCTGCCGAACAAATTTCCTACGCGTTGCATACAACGTAGGAAGGCGTGACGTCATAACTTGGTAGCAGTTAGTATGGAGCGTTTTCGGGTAAGTCCAATTTTGTGCATTTCAAACTGTGATATCTCGGGCAGTTTTCATGCTAGCGAAATAATTCTTATACAAATGTTTCTTTTTTTGAGGGGTAATTTATGTAACATTAAATAAAAAAATAGTCAACATGCCTATTGGAAACAATATCCAATGTGATTGTATTTATTATTAGCAAAGGCACTTAACATAGTCATACTTGGTAATTTAATTTAATGCTAACTCATTTAAGTTACACGAACAATGTTTGATTCAATTGAAGTCTGTGTGCTATGAAGTTGTTAAATCAATCGCTGAATTCTTAGTAAATTGATTTCTTTGTCAAATTTAATGACCCGTCATACCTATTTAGCAAATTGATCTCTTTGTCCATTTAATAACCCGTCATTCCAATTAATCCTAGTAATAATAAAGTCATAATTGATTCAGAACGTAAACGATTTCGTGGCACTGCAATTCCAGAGTAATACATTTATAATCTCTAGCTTTGTATTGGGAAGACTCCTATGATTAACTATTTTATATTTCTCCGTAAATTCACTTGATGATTTGGTCAGAACTAATTTAAAAGATTAGAGTGCTGCTATTATAAATTGCTTCCTCTCCGTCACAACCTTTGAACTACCTATATAGTTGCATAATGACTTTATTTTACTGTTCTGTTAAACTAATTTATAAGATGATTGTATTAACATACTCAATATCAATAATTTTCCGAATAAAATTATGATTTTGGAAATTGTTTTCGCAACCTAGTTATATTCACTGGTTGCAAAAACAATGGTTTTACACTTATCTCCATTTGAGTGGTAAATAGATTTAAAATTATTCAAATGTCATTTGAGCTAATTTCATTTGAACGAAATTTATTTTCGTTTTCATGTTTCAAATACTATAAAAATACCAAAATATAACTTAAACAAGTAGGTACCCACACAACACCATGACCAGAAAAGATTACCTACAGGTATTTTAATAGGGCTATTTCTTTTAATCTGATCGGATTTCCTTCCTTTGCTTTGATTCTTACCTCGAAGAATAGATATAGGACAATGGAGCGTTTTCTTTTCAGTGAAATGAATATCTCTAGGATAAACATGTTTAACGAACCAAAGTAGGTATTACTCGTATCGATTTCCAAGAATTTTGTTTTAGCTATTTCTGCTTCTTCGTTTATTCACAATAATTGATACAATTTTTGTCGTTTTTGTGAGATTTAAGGGGTTATTACATATATTTGATATGTGTGTTCTTAAACCTAATAAGTAATAGTACGTTACTATTTAAAAATAAGCTTTAACCAAAAGTATTGTAGGAATTGAGCAAGCAAGCTGGGCTGCCTTAAGCTACTAAATTCTTTGTATTAGTTACAAAGTAGTAGCTTAGTTATTTGTCTGTGAGAAATACATGTACGCTATTGCCTTCGAAACACGAGTATATTAAAACTGGAATATCAACACACTATCTCGATGTAATGAATTTGAAAATTAGCCAATCTTAACTTTACCAAACTTAATTTGACTAAACACTTTGTTTGGGCAGGAACGGAGGATATCTTCTTCAATGAATGTATTTATTTGCGAATATATAAATGATTTATTTTGATAAAAATTACAGAGCAATTTAACGTTGAGATTTTGAAAATTTTGGAATAGAAGTGTGAGGGCCGCCCGCCCGCCGCGGGCGGCAGGGGGGAATGAATGAATGTATGAAGTGAACGACAAAACGTCTCCGCGTCTCGCCTCCCGCTGCTAGATGGCGCCACCACTCCTCAAAGTCCCGAACAACTTCGAAGAGAATTACATAAATACGTGCATGATATTCGCATATCACCATAATCTAAAATACCACTCCTCCACTCTATTTCATGAAATAAAATAACCAATGAAATAATTTTTTTTAGTGTGTTGTTACCTGACTTTTTTATTTTTTGGTATGCCTTTTGTATATGTGCTATGTTTTGGTAATAATTAATAATATTCTATTATATTCTATTTGAAATACAATTGAAAATGTACAATATGTTAAGTAATAGCAAGGCGAGGGATTTAATAAAAGTAGAATACAAAATTGCAATTGTACAACTGATTTATTTATCTTTTTCTTATTAATTAATATTGTTTACCGCGAGCTTGTGTTGACAAATGACACTGACGTTTTACAACTCAGATTATTATACTGGTACCTAACATTCATCTCAATATGGGGAAGGCAAAAGTATCTCAGTACACACAGCTAATTCTTCAGGTAGCATTATTTGTATAAATCGTTTGAACCTAACATAAGCACACTTATTTTTCATCAACGTCAAATTAATTTAATTCTTTGAACGGTTCCGAAACCTGGCTCAGTTCAAGACTACGACCTACTACATAATTTATTCAAGTATTAATTTTTATAAACGTTTGTTGTAAAAGACGTCAAAGGTGTTTAATATAATCGTTGGATTTC
Organism: Agriphila tristella; assembly: GCA_928269145.1. Classification (NCBI taxonomy): domain Eukaryota; kingdom Metazoa; phylum Arthropoda; class Insecta; order Lepidoptera; family Crambidae; genus Agriphila; species Agriphila tristella. Next base: position 16,981,579 of record OV743436.1, on the reverse strand, counting down.
ATGTTACAGTATACTCTAACCATTCGCTTGACTCATCCAATGTTTGTTTTCTTTCTATATTCATACTTCTGTGACCACCTGTTCCTATCATAACTAACGCAGATGTTATTATTTATTTATGGATCGTGTGTATTACTTTCGTAATTAATCCTCCACTTAATGCTTCTTAATCTAATTGCGTACAAAAAATAATACAGTTTAATATTTAAAACCTTCATATTTATTAATCGCTTAAATAAATATGAAATAACAAAGAATTCACTCGAGCGCATCTTGACTTGAACGTTATATTTTATTAATTCAATTTTCCTACCAATGTGTACGATCATTTGATATTCCTTATTTTATTATTTTGGGATCACTTTGAGAATAAGCCCAGTGACTGAAGTACTTTATATGCTACCTACTCAAAATAAAATAGGGGCCGCTATATGTATTTGTTGTATGGTCTATGAGTTTTCCATACAAACTAGCTAATTTCTAAAAGGTATTATCCATACAAATTCAATCTGATTTTATTTGAATTTGATATTGTTCGAAAGCTGATGTGGACTTTACTGTCGAATTTACTGTTTCATTTCTCCTATTCGCCGTGTCAGTTAGAATAGAAAGAAATTAGAGTATCACACATAAAACATTTTTCAATTCTAGCTTGTCACACGGCTAATAGGAGAAATTATACAGTAAATTCGACAAATAAGTTTGCAAGTTGACTATTACAGCTTTCGAACAATATAAAGTTCAAATAAAGTCAGATTGAATTGATATAAAAAAACTTTCATAAATTAGATCGTTTGTATGTAAAACCATAGTGGCCGCTATTATCTTTAGCATAATATTAGGTCAGTAAAATCTTACAAAAAAAATACCTTTGAACGCAAAATAGGATGTAAAGCTGCATTTTTGGTATGTTATGCGAAAAAATGCAGCTTTACATCCTGTAAACTAAATTGCTAAAACTGTTTTTTTTGCAATTTTTCTCGTATTCCGCAGGTAGGTAGCACAACTTTTTTTTATTGCAAAACGTAGTTTTACACTCCCCTAAGGGATCCAAATAACATACCAAAATGCAGCTCTACATCGCGTTTTGCGTTTTAAATGTAGATTTTATTTCAAATTTGAATTTATGGTTTATCGACGGGTGCTCTTTAATGTTCAACCCTCGCTCGGCATAAATCTGAACTGGTGTTAGTCAAAATGCCCTGACCTTGACCGCGATAAGCATTCGATTATATGTCGTGACCTTATTATGATAAATATATCGGGTAGTGTAACTTGACCAGACGGTAAGGTCATTTTCACTATCGTATTTTAAATTGTGAGATCAAGACTAAGACACTAATATAATAATGTATCGAAGGCAAATTCACATCTTCATAGTGATATTGATACTGTTATATATCTTTAACCAAGAGTTAATTAGGGCAGTGAATTAAATGTGTTTTTTTAATTTACTGGAAATATAAAATTTCAAAAATTCACTTATCAATCTGAAGTGTTCAAATTCGAAATAAACATGATTATACTTAAAAACAGTGTAATATTCACACCACAGTTTGTCTATGTAACCAACAAACTGTGCTTGTAACTACTATTATTATGTATTCTGTGACTGAGCTCAAAGTCTTCATCATAATCTCAAAAGTATGTAAGCTTATTCACAAAAGGTGTGTTAATACATTCGAAAGCCTTCACTTTAAATCGTGACTGTCGTATTTGTTTATACCACGAGGCGTGCAAGGTCTTGAATTGTTCTTATACTATTTATAACGAGAAAGGGACGGGAACTAGAAGGGAGCGGGACGGGAACTGGACGGGAATGAAACGGAAATGGTACGAAAATGGAAAGGGAACGGAACGGGAACGGGAACGGAAAGGGAACGGAACGGGTACGGAACGGGAACGGAACGGAACGGGAACGGGAACGGAACGGGAACGGAACGGGAACGGAACGGGAACGGAACGGGAACGGAACGGGAACGGAACGGGAACGGAACGGGAACGGAACGGGAACGGAACGGGAACGGAACGGGAACGGGAACGGAACGGGAACGGAACGGGAACGGAACGGGAACGGAACGGGAACGGAACGGGAACGGAATGGGAACGGGAACGGAACGGAACGGGAACGGGAACGGGAACGGAACGGGAACGGAACGGGAACGTAACGGGAACGGAAAGGGAACGGAACGGGCGGCAAAGGTCTTGCCTCGCGACGCACCGCGCTTGATAGGGACCCGCCTAATCGCGTAAAAATGGCTGGACGGATCCTGGTTGGTTCAGGTTCCCTGAGGATTTTCTCTAATATCCACGCGGACGAAGTCGCGGGCAGAAGCTAGTTTATAATAAAACCAACTAAATCCCTGGGGAATCTTTGACCGCGATAAAAGTATCCTATTTTGTATCCGGGCTTTAAACTGGGTGCCAAATTTCGTCCAATTCCGTTCAGCCGTTTTCGCGTGATTGAGTAAACATACATTCAAATTAACAAACTTACGTTAATTTATAACATTAATAGAAAGTCAGATATGCTTTTCAAAGACTTGTTTTATGGAGGATTAATTCACTTTGATAAAATTTTATATAAATTTTAGTGAACTTTGCTCTTAAAATATTTTTTTCCCTTTATTTCTTTCTACTCATTATAGAAAATAATAATGTCCTCAGCAGTTTCGACCTTGAAAGAATATGTTCACAAACAAGGTTGTATTCATTGTGTGAAGAAATAATACTTACAATGCATACAGCACAGCTGTTTACTACATTTCAGCGATGTATGAAATCCGCACACACCATTTTAACGATTATTCTGAAAATTTAGTTTTCAAATTAATGCAAATGCCATAAAGTATTGAAATAACGATGAAAAATTAAGTTTACCTATTATCTACGAGTTTATGAGTATTTATTTTTCTTCAAAATTTTTGCTTTGAAATAAGGAAATCTCTGTTTTAAATACTAAGCTTAATTATTTTTTACTACAAATCTATGTAAGGGAGAAAAAACCGCAACGTCTCTTACGTCGCTATAAATCTGATGAAACAGTTTCCTCACATTTTAAGCCCTATTGCGCTGTATAGCAAAGGTATAATGTCAGGATGCCTATAGAGTATAGAATCAATGACAAATGTTCTGGGCTCCCAACGTAGCACCGACCACATTATTTACAGCGACACTCGATTGTGTTTCGTCGGTCTCGCATGACTCAGCGATTTTTGTAAAAGGAGAACTTATTACTTTGATATCGATGTATAACTGAAGTTTTTTTACTCGAGCAATCAGAAGTAACTACCTACCAAGGTTATAATTTATCTCTAACATTTCAGTGGAGTGTAGAGTCACAATTATGGCCCTTTTTACACGACTGAATAAGAAGAGTGTGTTATATTCAAAGTTCATGTAACTATATATTATGTATGTACTTATGTGAGTTTTTATTACTTTTCCTTGACAATGTATTTTTACATTAATTTAATAATATTTAACTTTATAAATCATTCTTTTGACACGTTCTGGGCTTAAAAAACCGGGATGCAGCCAAAAAGATTGTTAAAACCTTTTCAAATGAATTGCAACTTACTTCAAGACTAACATCGACATTGACATTTATTTCTTTGCAATAAAGTTGAAATTGTAAATAACTTTTCGAGCCAAAATACTTTTTGTTAATTGTCTTTGTTGTGTAAACGATTGTTTCATATGTTTTCGCCCATTCTTTATCTTGAAGTACCTACTTGAGGTTGAAAATCACATAGCCTAATGTTGAGTTTCAAAACAAATTACATAATACGTAATCTTCCTACAACGAGTAGGTGAAAACAAGCGAAAGAAAGATATTCCAGTAAGCTGGCACAATATTTACCTTAGGGTGCTTCTACACGCTGTATGTAGCTTGCGCACGTTGAGGCGCGGGTTACTAGCGCAGGTGCACAATGCTATGGAGCTGGACCCGCTTTCCATATTCCCATGGAGCATGTACCCTGCGCAAGTGCTCAACTTGCGCGGGCTACTTGCACCCTCAGTTAAAATAATTGAAAACTCTTAGAGATATTCACTCATAATTTATTTATACTTATACTATATTCACTTTGATTTGGGCTTAACAAAAACAAAATACATTGAGTGATTTCCCTAACATCATTTTATAACCTTTATTATTGTGCACAAAGATAAATACTATAAACAATGCGAGAAAAACACGTTGTATTTTGTAAAAGTGTTTTATTTTAATGCATACGAATGTACTGATTGAATATGAATTCTGAAAATTAAATTTAACGGTATCATACTATCAATGCTAATAACCGCTAAAGTACGGAATCGGTTAATGTGCGAATTAACTAGTTAATATGCACATTAACTGATCAAGTCAGTTAAAGTGCGGAATTTTTCTTAAAGTAGCAGATTTCCGCACTTAAACCGTTACAGATACACTTATAAATCCTAACCTACAAATATAAGGTTACGGATATAGAACACTTGCTGTCGAACTTACTTAATGGATCAAGATTCAAAGTATAACTCTTGTATTAATTAAGTTTAGAGCAAAGGGAATAGACGCCTCTCTGTGTTTAAACACATTTTGCGTAATCTACATAAGTCAACAGAAATTAGGTTTCGATCCAAAACATATTTTGAAGTCAGTTGTTCGGAAAATGGATAAAGTAATGGATACAGATTTCTATGCCTCTTAATTAGGTACCTATTAGAAAATGAGACCGTTGGTTGATTTTATTGTAAAAGTGCTAAACAAATGGATTCGATTACAGCGAGGGGAAAATGTTTGTTATATAAACTTAAACCTCCGATTTCGTATCACAGATTATAAGTTGTGCTTACTTTAGATACGTAAAGTATAAGATCCGGTATGTTTATTAATTTCAATTAATTAAACTTCACTTCACTTCCTTAAACTATTAAATAAACTTCTCCCTTACCTAAACTTCACAAAATTCACCATCCATGGTTTGAAATAAAAAATAGATGAAAGTAATAAAATTATAATTAAAATACCTCACACTTTAAACAATATTACACTTGCTGCGAGTTTTCTCGCTGTATGTAGTTGTAAAGTTGTATGCATTTTTTTCTCTAGAGTTTTTAAAAGTTAGCACTCGCTGTAAAAACACTTTGCTCACTTGTTGAACAAATTAGTATTTTGACTGATAAACAAAAGGTTTGTTTACCTTGGAATTTCATATTTGACATTAATTTGGATATAAACGAAAGCCTTCTCGAGCTCGTCATGTTTGAAAACCACGCTTCCATTCAATACGATCTACATAATAGATGGATTGAAAATACCTTCCAAAATTAATTGGATATGAAATAAATAGAACCATAAATAATAAAGGCGTGGATTTTTTTATGAATAATATCATGATCTTTATTTGCTTAGAGGCGTAACTTGCTATGCTTCACAAATACTTGTTTTAAATATTATTTTTATCCTTAGTCATTACCATAAATTTCAAAATAATTCACTTACCGTTATGCAAAAATGATGAACCTAAACTTCTAGGTATTTATTTTGCTGCCGAACTTAACATTTTACCTAGATTTTGCAGGCTTTTGATAAATTGGTGGAAAAAAATGCCCTGCCTCTCTCGCCATTCCAATTTTTCCAATTAACTTTGTTCTCATGCTCTTTTTCACTGAAATTAAAACTAGTTTTAGGATTTATATAGTCTCATTCTATTTTGTTTATTAATCATTTAATGTTAGGTCAGTTAGGACATCCAACGATGTACTAATTGTGAAACCACAACGAAGATAACGTCGGTTTAATATTCATTTTTTGATTTCTCGTTTACGTTATTAGTGTTTATTAGTGTAGAAATGGACAACAGAAAAGTCTATTATAATTATCATTATTATTATTAAACACATGCGCTATTTTCATGTAATTTCGTATTCCCAATCCATTTATATAAGATTCTTCTTTATCTGAAGCTTTTATATATTGACTTATTTCCGTTGGTTAATAAATAAACAACTGCGTAGGCTATACCTGAAAAATTCTATCTCATGGGAAAAGTCAAACCTGGCTTAAAGCTGCATTCCGAGTGTCATGTATTATTCATATTTGATTCTCTGCTGGCTCTATCTACATTCATTCTATTCCCATGATCCTTATTTATGTCAATCATTTGAGAAATATTCTTGATTATGCTTGCCTTAATTGTTTTACGCATGCATACTTAAAGTAATTATAATTTTTTCGAAAAGATGGGAATAAACGTATTAGTAGGTGGTTATTATCAATAACCATTTTACGCCATTTCGTGGGCACAATTTTTAAAAGCTATTCTGTTTTTTTTTTCTTTGGTGTTAAGGTCATATTGTGTAAATGATGACGGAGAGGCAACTCACAAAAACGTAACTCACTCGCAAACTGTAAGTTTGTTCTTGTTTTACCCCCGGTTCCTATAATTTGAAGAACAAATTAAATTTAAAAATAGGGAATACATAAGTCACCGATTTTCCTAAAATTGAGCTTGATCGCTGCGGACACTTGTAAAAACATGATGGAACAGAAAGAAAAATAAAAAAAATGATTATTTTCGTTTTATCACACGATGAAATCAGGGGAAAATAACGATATTTTTTTTTCGTTTTCGGATATAATGCACTATACAGTCAGATAGAATATCGAAAAAGAAATAATATTTTGTATGACACATATCTACTTAAACGCAAAATTTAGGGAGATAATTGAAGATTATTGGCTAACTCCATATTAAACGCGCCCGAAACACACCGAAACGTGATGTGTGACGTCACCGTTTTGTATAGAGCGTTTTCGGCGGGAGCTGATGCGTGCTAACTTCAAGTAACTATATCACGAGAAAAAAACGCAAGAGACAAGTTTCAATGTTACAGTTGATTTTCTCACGCATTATACTATTGATTTTGATAAAAAAAAATTGATGCATATTCCCTATTATAAACTGCCCATTCCTTTTTTTCTGTCTTTTCTGTGTAAATAAATGGTTGCCTGGACTGGAAGAAATTGATTTTCAGCGATAAGGCCGCCAATATTGTTTCACTTTTGTACTGTCCTTGTATGTATTTATAATGGTGAAAAATAAAGTATTAATTCATTCAAACTCGTTTTGCTTACAGAAAGTAAATCAAAGCAAAACAGATAGTCTCTTCAATATATAGGAATCGGGCGTTACTAATCACAATCACAGAATAGATATAAGTCCTACTGTATCTCTATATAATAATTTATAACGCAGCAGTGAAAGAGTTTCATATTATTTAAACTATTATATTATTATTAGATGTTAATGTCATATTTTCTTACTAGGTAGTAATTTTTTGATAAAAAAAAGAATGACAGGTGACACCTTTCCCGTCGCCACTTTGTATGAACTTTTACCTTTACGTGTAAATAATATATTTCCAGAAAACATGTGAGCGTAAAATCTACATGTATTTATCGTGTTTTTGTCACGAGATTTCCCGCTAGTAAATATAGAAAGGAGCCCGTCGCGTATAATCATTTCGCGTGTAGCAACATGCGCCGGTGCGTGTAAATGCTCCCACTATTCCTTTCAGTCCAGTGCTTGTATTATGAGTTTGCACAGTTTACTACACTAGGCGGCGTCAGAAAAACCGCACTTTTTCAAAAATTTCTTCAAAGTTAATTCAATCCTATTTAATTTAATAGTAAGTATTGTTATATACTTCTTCCCCTTCGGAAATAGCCAACAGTCTCTAGAAACCGTTGGAATACTCATCGAACGGAATCAATTACTGAGATTCAGTTTCCGAGCAACATTACAATGCCTAATTTTTTTGCAATATTTGAGCAACTTCATGGGCAATAGTATCCATCTTGGGTATTCCTTTTTTTAATTGAACTCTTAAGTGTGTTTTTTCCATCATCTCGATAGCATAAAGGACCATGCCCATGGGTCTATAGAAGTTCCGGCCCAAGGTACACCGCGGTGTACACAGACGAATTGTGCATAAAATGAAAGCATGACATGTCAAAAACTCAATAAACTGAATGTTGGTTAAGAAAATAAGTCGCCTTTTTTAGATAAAACGACTTTTTTTCGTAAGTATGGGCACAATTTATTTCAACAATTTTCATATCAGAGGCATTTGTTTTATCGTTTTAGTCTCTCGAAGTCAATTTTAACTAAATGTAATGTTGTTTACTTTGAATAAACTAACCAGGAGCTGCTTCCAGAATCCAATGCATGCGAGAGTCATGTGGGCATTTCCATTCCAGATTATCGTCATATAAAATAGCGAGGCATAACTCCAAAGTTCGGGATAGGGTCGGAGACTCGGAGTCCATTAGCGTAAAATGGGTCAAAAAGTAAAGGATGCACGAGAAAAAACACACTCACTGCAAAACACTGCCAATACAAAACAAAACAACAAAACACAAACAAACGGCAATCAAACGTTGTGACGTCGCCGTCGTCGTACTGTCAGTATACTGTCAAACTGACAGTAGATCAGCCGAGTACACAGTGCTGCCATTGTTCTATTGGAATCGATTACTAAATCGATTTTAAGCTTGTTCAATACTGTTATAATCTAAAAAATATTTTATGATTTCACTGGTTTTAATGAAAAATATATTTTTTGAAGTTATACTCTTGCCGTTACAAATAATGTTAGTAATTAATAATTTTTATATCGCATCGATTGTTTACGAGATTTTTTCGTACCTCGAGCAACGTCACTCGCATAAAAATCTTTGAATTGTTATTTAAATGGTTTTGGTGATGGCGACTTTATTACATAATAATTCTAATTGCATTATTCATATTAAATTAAATAATGATTTTTAAATTTTATGGAAAGTTTGTACACGGTATTTTAAAGTTGGGCCGTAGATGGGCGTAAGCCTTTTATGGCGACGCAAGCAATAACGGTTTAAAAGTTTAATTATGGTAACTATTATGTTAATTAAATCAAACAATAATTATTAATTGAAAGCTCATTAAATGTACTTTCAATAGATATCAACATTTACACTATAAAACGTTAGCTAGCAATAGCAGGTAGCCAATGTAAACTTATTTTCGAAGAGGTGCGATTTTTCTGACGTCGAGTGTATGTATATTGGATAGTGATGGTAGTAAGCAATTATAGTATGCAATTTAAAACAGTGCCTCTGGCGGTAAGTAAACTAATAGTTTTCATAATGAAAACTACAGTCGCAAAGCGTAAACTCATAATATATAGTTCGCATACCACTTCGCCTAAATCGTAGGAGTTTGCGATGAAATTAACGTCATGGCAGCAGATGGACATATGGCAGGTGGCTGCCTACCTAAACATGTATTTTATTTTTCAGTTTCATTTTGAATTTTTTTTTTCGGTATTGTACGCGCAGTTTCCTGATAAATTAGAAAGAAGTTCTTGTAGCTAAGCGTTTAAGCAGCCCTGCTCTAGTTGAACTTGCAAGGTATTCCCGTGAAACTCCCGCGAGATGTTACTAATGAATGAGGTCGGTCAACTGTAAATGAATGAGCCGGCCCGCTTTCCTTTTACATCCCTATTTTATTATTTTTAAATTATAACAAGGTTCGTTTTAAGAACTCCAAGGTTTGTGCGAAATTTCATGCCTATTTTGTTGTTCTCTTCTATTTCGATTGCCATTAACTTTATTAATTACATTTAGAATCAACGAACTATTTTTTTTTCTCCCGCGAAACATCAAACATCGGTATCACCAAAATCTCATAAATGCTTTACAATCACAATCGACTAATCCAATCATCAAAACTATGAATTTAGTCACAAAAACAATAAGTCAATAAAACAAACAATTTAATGAACAGTACAAATTGTAAAACTAATTTAACACCCAACTTTGAACAGATATAGTATGCAGTACCGCCAGTACCTTAGATTAATTGAGTGCAATCAAGAACGCGCCGCCCGCCCACGCGAATCGACAGTAAATACATTAGACTACCAATCGATATAACAGGAAGTGTAGGTCAAAAATAAAATTTCACTTAACCCATACAAAGGCTATAAATTAAACATTTAGAAGTAATTTATTAGAGTCAGCGTCATTATAAACAATTAGGCAGCCAATACCTCCAAATATTTATAAAAGAAACATCTAAAGTGATCAAAAATATATTGTTTTAAATTTCCATGGTTATTGACGTTAATAGAATAAACTATGTCGGGATTTACACCATGTACCTGTTTATTTTTGAGACTCCGATATTTCGGCGCAGTTGCATGCGCCATGATCACGGAAGAACTGTCGATTGTTGCGTGCGGGTAGATGTTATTGGCAGACGAATCGGTCTACCCTCCGTCTAGTTCTTTTATTACTACGTTCGATACTGGTACCACTGTCTGCAAACTCACTATTCACTCGAATTTGTTCTCGACACACGACACTCACTGTATCTGTACGCGAAACGGCACTTTTTTTATTTTTGTTGTTTTTACACAACCGGACTACTGGATTCCAGACACTCGACAATTTAAACCCATCCTCACGATTGAAATTTTTGTATTTGGTAATTTCAATCGCTTCCCTGACCATTCTTGGTATGTAGTGGCGTTCTGTTGAAATAATCTGGGGGTTATGTAACTCGATCCAGTGATTTGTGTCCGAATGAATTAAATGTTCAGCAATGGCCGATTTTTGCGTATCGTTGTTTTGGACAGCTTTTATGTGCTCCTTTATACGGCATGCTATTGTGCGTTTAGTTTGGCCGATATATGAGCTACCACAACTGCAGTCGATCTTATAAACGCCAGGTTTCTCCAAAGGAAAACTATCTTTCGGGGACCGTAGACATTGCGATACCATACCATGATCAAAAATATCTGAACAAAGTGTTAAAATAATTAAAAACTATATAGAACATTCTAATGGGTTTTTTTAAATGGTTGTTTTGATATTTTCCCTGTATTGGCTGATGCTGTCTGTATAAGAATAGCTTTTGGAATAATAATATCTCTTTAGAATCTAAAAATGTTGTCTAGTGATTCAGTAAAGGTCTAAATATGCCACCTGTCTAAAACTTGATGAATCGAAGATTAATAAAGCATTTTAGAGAGGTATATGAGTTATGATATGACACACCTGCCAGATATGTCATTTTAAATAAATATAATTTTAAATGTAAAATTAAGCTCACTGTCATGCATGTTAAATTCTATGAATCATCATTTATTAGCGACATAACGCTGGTGCTTGTTTTAACAAATAGCTTAGATCATCATTAGGGGTTGATCGCTACTTCAACTAATAACACAAAATTTATAAATAACACCTCTTATATTTTCCAACTAGCTACCTACTAGTATCTGATATTTACTTCGATCAGAGTATAGATGATCGAAGGATATTTAGAATGTTTTGTTCTAAATAAAATGTTTAAAGACTTTTTGTTTCAGCACCTACGATCTAAATAAATAAACCTTGTTTATTCCAAACTTAACATCATTTAACACTGTGGTTTATTTCTATAACTATTTTTGTAAAGTTTATGAATGTAGTTTACTATAGTTAAAATGATGCGACCATTAGTTCTAATTTAAATGAAGTACCAACCGAGCACCTTTAAATTAAGGGAACGTAATCGAATTCGACAAGTCCTTGCCGTACACTTTGTGAATTGGCAATAAATTGCCCGATTTCACTTTCCTTTAGATTCGAATAGGAAATTATAGGAGAGCAAAATCACCGTTTTGGAATGATTTCTGAACGTAAAAGACGTATTTTCAACCTTGCCCGCGGCTGTCCATCCCATTACGACGTATGACAAAACACATTAATAAAAATTGGTTTGAGGAAAATCAGGCAAATAAATTTTATGGGACTTGATTTGCAAAGAGATTGTCAACTTCAGAATTCAGATCGGTAAATAAATAATGTGACCAATTATATTTTTGTTTACTTACGAGTTGTTTTATTGATTCTGAATTTATCATTTATTTTGTCTTTAATTTTCAGCAGCGAAATTTCAAAGAGTAATTAATCATTCAAATGAATCAATACTACTCTGCGAACAACATTTAACTCTAAAAGATTTTATTTTCGTTCTTTAAATGGTATCAGAATTAGTTTTCGCTTAAGCAACGTATTTACTAGATTTATTGGTGCTCAGAGTGATTAATCAGAAGCTTGAACTCGACTGAAATGCAAAGGGCACTGAGTACTCGCTATCGCAGCCCAAATTACAGGTTAGGGCAACGGACATGAATCAATTTGACTACCGCCAAGGGGGAACTTTCTTTAGCTGTTATATGGAGCATCAATCAAAATGCCATCCACCTTATCGTTACAGAACTACAACCTTTGATTCTCATCAAGATTGTTCCATTCTTTCTGTAGACATAGAAGGCAGGTACGTTTATTTGTTTATTTGTGATCACATTGAACGAAGAACGTGCTTCGAAACCACTTTGTAACATTACCGTATAAAACCTCGGTGGCTACGGGGATATTTACTGTTCAATAAAATCGTAAATAATACTATAGATCAGTTTTTAATCATATATCAGGTTGCATAATAGCATTAAGTCCGTCATTTGCTGTATTTTTATATGAGCAATAAATATTAAATTAATAAATAAAATAATAGCAAAACTAAATAACATCAAATAAAACTCGATCTAAAATCGTTCTAACGGCAGATAATGTGTAGTTTATGGTAATTTGTATACGACATTTGTTTATCTCTTAAACTATTTTGATAAAGTAAATATAATACGGTATTTACATTTTTATCATTGGTGGTATTTAAAAACGAAAGCACAATAAAAAACAACGCTACCCGATATCGTTATTTTGCCACCACTTTATGCTTTAAGTTAAGTCACGTTTTGAGCCATCACTCAGGTTTGTAATTCATATACGAATATCACGTAACGAGGACGTTGACAAGTTGACAGGACTATATCTGTGCCTGCAGAAACATCGAATCAATAATTTATGCGCATACATCCACCGCAATGCATGCGACCATTTCATTTTAAGACTAACAATTCGAATTGTCCATTTTAGATACAAGTAAAATAAAATAAAATATATATATTTCCGTAAGTCATAAATAATGCCTCTGTGGTAGACCACAGTACAGTAGTAGAGTCTAGGGACTAGGGTCTCTAGACTCTACTACTACTAGACTCTAGTGGTTCGCCCACTCTTATAAGACGCAGGGGTCCCGGTTCGATTCCCACGGGGGGTACAATTTGTACTCTGGTTGGTAGTAGGGCCTATTTCAAGTCCGTATAGCTACCACCATCTTACCTAAGTCTGACGCCATAACAACAACTTAAACATTGTTGTGTTCTGGCAGTTAAAGGTAAGATAGCCAATTTATAGATGAGGATTAGTCAGCGAACTAAAATCTATGGAATAAGCATTCTGCTCAAAAAATGGCACCACACGAAACGTACAACTAAGTGGATAGAGCTAAAAATGCTGGTATTTAATTATGCAGCACAAAGCGTCTGAACACTGGTTGCTTATTAGCGACCATAATTTGTATACTCATAGATATTTTCTACCTATATACTTAAACGAAAAAATAAGATACGTTTTTTCTGCATGTTTTTACTGCCTTCTTTGCATCTTTTACACCATTTATATAAAGAACGTCATTTCTAATAAATTCTCTCTTTGTCTCTTTTCTCTACAATACAAACTGCAATTTATTGAAAAGAACACTAACGTCAGTCACCGTGTGCGTGGCTGGCCCGACTAAAGCTGAGCGGGTTGTACTTTTTCGGTCCCGTGGTGCCATTTTTTAAGCAATATTTGTTTGCAATTACACATCCATAGTTTTAGTTTGCTGGGATTAGTGCGCTTCCACTTTGGGCTTTATCGTCACTTAACATCAGGTGAAATGAAGGCCAATCACTGTCCCGTTATGCGTAAAAAAAGTTTTAAAATTACTATGAAGTTCATTGTTGGATCAGACATTCTTTGTTTGAGCTTGCCACAATAGATGTGCCCCTAACAACTATGTTATGCTCATACTAATGAGCTCACCGAAATGTGTCAACATTCAAATGAGTGAGACTCACTTCTTTGCTCTTAGTGTTGGTTTGAACACGGTGTCAATCACTTCTATATTTTTTAAGAAAAAATCACTAGAAAACTGTCTTGTGCCTTTCATCTGTGCACCAATGATTCTAGGAATACAATTATAGCAAAATCGTGTAACATATCACGCGTAAGTATTTAGATTTCAATTATTATCGAAATTTATTTTCCTTCCGTTGTCAATTCCGATGGACGTAAACAACGCATCACGCATGCGTGCGCCATTTTGACAGATTTGAAATAACCCTACAGATTTTCAGTACAAGGGCAGATCTAACGATCTAGATCTATGCTCTTGCTTGCAAAAATTTGCAGCAGTTTCTCTTGTTAACATTTTGCTAGTAAAATTCGTTAGTACTAATAAAGAAGCGCACTACTTTTGTTAATACTTCAGGAGCTTAGGTGAGTGATTACGTGCTCGCGTTTAACCTCTCATAAGTTTATACTGTGGTCATTTAACATTATTAGTCGTAAACGGTTCTCGAAATACTATCTTATGTAGTCATTATGACAACCATTTTCGGGAGTAATGATGTTATTTATTCTTTATTAACTGGGCTTGCTTATAATACAAATGAATAAAAATGTGAGCAAAAACCGAATTGCAAAATCCTTACTAATATACATATTATAAATGCGAAAGTCCGATTGTTTGTTTGTTACGCCTTCACGTATTAACTACTGAACGGATCTTCATGAAATTTTGCATACACGTTGTCAGGGGTACAGAAAAGGACATAAGGTACCTTACATCCCGAGAAAAGGTACTACTGTTCCCGATGGATAGAGAAATAACTGTCCACGCAGACGAAGTTGCGGGCGGCCGTTAGTAATTAATAAAGATGATATCATGATTTGGAATTTAAAAAATACATTATTTTATTTTATACTTTTGGTAGAATTTGGTTGTAAATAAAATTATTATTGTTTAATTTACAACCAAATTCAGTATCGATTATCAAGTGACTACATACTGTTGATCGCTCGATAAAATAAAGGTATTTAGAATCTCAGACTCATCTCGCAATGCTCGTGGCAATCAGATTTAGATAGATTGTATCTAAATCTGATTGCCACGATGAAGAAATTCGATGAGTCTTGAATTAGATCTCATGATAATAGCAATTTAGCTTTTTTTATATCAGACTTGAGATTTTCGTGAACATTGGTTAATCCTTGAGTTATTAATGTTACATTGATATTTCCAAATATAATAATTCCATTATTCAGATTTTTACTTCAATCTGTTTTAAGAAGTATAAAGCATCTTCCCGGAAAGGGTAAATGTCCTAAAGGTTTATAAATCTTAATTAAGAGGTCTTAATGTAATTTTCGTTGTGGAGAAATTAACGTAATTGGGTACTTAAAAAATAAAGAGCTGGGATCGTTGGATCGTTGCTTTCGTCTTTTCGAAATATTTATTTATACCTCAAAAATAATTAATTATTTAATACTATACGTACTTAAAAAATATTTCATAATTTACCATTTACAAGTTCGAGTTAAGTTCCGAAGATCCAAATTAACTTATAAGTAGTTAATTTCATAGAACTTCCATTTTTTAATGGGAATTAATTAATTGTTTCATTTTTAATGGGAAATAATTAAAAGCGACTGTCAATGGGATACTTAAATACTAAACCGGGCAGCAGTTTATTTTTTGGGCGACAAAATAACTAAACGGGTGACTAACGGTGGATTACAAAAGTACTTAAAACGGGCGACTACATATGGGTGATAAATAATTTAAGTTAGCAGTGAAAACTCTAAATGGGTGACAAAAATACTGAGTGGGTAACTAATAACTATTATACCAAGTAGGTAACTATTTAAGCTGCCCAACATTATTTCTAACACGTTTTTACTACGTTGCTTTCTCGTTTGTTTGTTTGTTTGTTTTCTGTCATCTTGATTAGGATAATAGTCACCATTTTTACTTAAAATATATGCCACATTTTAATTTTTTTGTGTGCCCTAAGGTTGTTGCCCAAATAGTAATTTGGTCGCCCGGTTCTGAATAACTAGTTACTCGATTTGTATTTTAAAGTCACCCATTTCGAATATCTGTAGGCGCCCTGGGGCAGTCGCTCACTTAGTATTTCAGTACGCTATATTCAGTATTTTTGATACCCAAAATGGGAATTTATTGTTACGCGATTAAATAATACCCTTTTTTAACTAAAGTAGAAGTCAATATCCAGTTGTCCCATGGGCTATTTACATGGTCGATTTTAGTCACCTTAAGCCTGTGGAGGTCGACTTTAGTCACCTAGCAAGTCGCTTCCAAAATTGAATCGCAGGTGATGGCGTCGCTGTCGTCTATGTAGTTGATGGCGTAAGGCCTAGGTAACAATATGTAATAACATAGTTCCAGTTTGGCCTAGGCTGAATTGCCATTTACACGGTGAATTTTCGCCGTGCGGCGAAAGTTGTGCGGTTCAGTCACCGATGTAAATACCCCAATTCAGAACGGGTGAGCTGGGGGGAAAAAAAAATCTTTGTTCTGTGCGGGTGAGTATTTTTCGAACAAAATACTACTACATATTACAATAATCTTAGTTTATCTTCAACAAGATTCTAAGATGTTTTCTAAGTAAACCATGCTTTTATTGTTAACTAGCGGTCGCCCGCAACTTCGTGTGTGTGGGACAGTTTTTTTACTATCCCTCGGGAACAATACTTTTTTTCGGAATGAAAGATAACTTATGTCCTTCTCTGCACCCCTGACAACGTGTACATATCAAATTTCATGTTAATCGGTTATGTAATTAAAACGTGAAGGCGTAACAAACAAACAAACGGACTTTCTTACTTATAATATTAACTAGCGGCTGTCCGCGAATTCGTCTGCGTGGACAGTTTTTTTTGCTATCCCTCGGGAACAATCCTTTTTTCGGTATGAAAGGTACCCTATGTCCTTCTGTGTACCCCTGACAACGTGTAAATAATATTTCTTGAATATTATTATATTAGTAAGGATAAGGAAGTAAGGATTAATTATTCCATCAGAGATTTTAGTAATACAAAGTTGCTGAAGCGAAGCGTCAGTCAATATGGAGGTTCTATGTAACGCCACTCCTCGATCTTTGTGTAACTTAGTGCTACTACAAGTTGCTGACCTCTCGACTTCAAAGGACTGAGACCTTTCCCCCACTTAAGGGATGATAAGCAGTTGACACATTTTCTGTTGCTTAAGACTTAGCTTTTTTCACTTATTTTCTATGTATATTTGAAAGAAAAAATACATTTACTTTGTTTTCAATAAGTACCATTCATATAAAGTAAAAATGCAAATGTATAACACAAAAAACTTATAAATCCTAAAGGTATAAAACATTTTAGGGCGTTATCAAAAACGTAATGGCGTTAGCGAAACATGTCGATCAGTCATAATATTTACGTAGAACTACCAAATATTGTTAGGAACTTTAAGTGGCCTAAGAATAAACTGACTGGTACTTATATAACTTGTATGGAAGTTTGTTTACGAATACCTTTCTGTTTAGAAAAATAATTTCGGTTTAGACGTTTACCCAAAAGTTCGTAATCGATTCAGAACAAAATTATAGAGGTATCCACATCAGCCATTTTTAATGTCCCCACTGAGGGCTTTCCTTTGGGTGGATAAAGAGGATGGGCCATACCATAACCCACCACGCGGGCCCATTGTGAATTGGTGGGTGTTAACAACTGCTAATGCAGCTGGGATCAACAGCTTAACGTGCCTTTTGAAGCACGAAGGAGCTCAAGAATTCAAGAATATATATTGGTCACCCATCCCGTGCAATAGCAAGGCCAGGCGCTAAGCCACCGCGCCACAAAGCTCATATTAGAGGTATACTAATATTCATCTTACAAAACATTTGCGTGCAAGGTCGCATTACTAATAGCACCCATTGCCTAAAATTATAGAGACCAAATTCTTTACAGCCCTATAGCGTCATAACGAAAGTTTTTCCTAACTTTGGTAGCATGGAATCGTGTTAACACGCTACATTTTGCCTTGAATTCAGATTATCGATACGTGCCATCAATATGTAGACGTGTTTCCAAGCTAAATAATCCGGGTCAAAACATCGCGAATTCAAATTGGTTCCACGACACAACCAGCTTTCGAACAAATTTTCTGGATTCGGAAGCACGTCGACTTCAGCGTTTCCTTTTTTTTGAAATGCTTCTCTTAGAAAGAAATGTTTATTTTTTTATTTTCACATAAAAAATAAGTTTTTGAGTTTTGCTTTCGAATTTTGTTTTTTATACTAAAAACAAAAGCGATTCGTCTCTAATCACTGATTCTGAATAGATTTTCAAACATGCAAGTTAACATTAGAAAATATACTTTTACAGCTGTGAAAATTGCAGGTAAGGTTTCGAAAACAATTAATTTACATTTATTTTATTTAACTTGCAAGAAAATAAATATTCGTGTTTCCGCCGTGCTCTAATTAGTGTCCTTTGTAAATGTTATTAGTAACAGAATGAAAAGTAAATTCATTCAAATCTAAAGTTAATCCGAAAGGGTTAACAGAATCAACAGTCCGATAGCTTGTTATTTCTAAGCTCATTGACATACTGTACAAGTAAAGTTTTAATAAAATTATAAACTCAAAATACTTTTTTGAGATTTTGGAATTCACAATGCTATTTTTATACAATACTAAATAATATACTCGAAAAAATACTACTCGCACCAGATAATTTTCTTTGATGGGAATTGAAACCGCGACCTTTGGAAGACCGGTCCCATGCTCTGACCACTGAGCTATGAGTCACTTAGTGACTCCAAATGCCTGGTTTGGTCCACGTACCATTTTTTTCTTTGGCCAGCACATTCAGAAAATATTTCAGAATGAATAATCTCCTTTAGAAATAAACTTTTAAGTTACTATTAGGCGCCGGCCGGTAAATGCTGAACAGATACATATTATTATTTTGGATGGGGGGTTACTCCCGAAACACGAACGAGGTTTTGAGATCGAATTGGTATCGAGTAAATGTCAAAACAGTACTATGGAAACCATGGCAACCGTTTTCAAAGTACTAAAATAACAGATTTTTGACGTTTATTCGATTACAATTCGATCTCAGAATCTCGTTCGAGTTTCGGGAGTAACGCCCCTGGTATTATAAGCTTTTTAGATTGAATAGGACTGAGGCATTATTTTTAAGACTAGAACAAGATATTAATGTTTTTATGGTTTTTTCAATTCTTTTAAAGTTATTAGTACATGTATTATCATAACGAGTGGAATATTAAGTTTATGAAAACTCTTTAGTTACGGATATGGTATGAATACCTGCCTTGATTTAAAAAATATTTGTCAGTCAAAATTATCAGAATGACCTTAACGTGCAATTATTTTAAATTAGATTTTTGTAGATTTCGTGCGAAGTAACGTTACTTTCTTATCGAACTGCTAGACAGATAGTGCTAAGGACTGCTTTGCGTGAACTCAATCAAGATACGCACGTTAACTTTTACGTGAAAAAAATATTCTCTTATTTATATATTTCGATAGATTTAAACTTTTTTGAATAAAAAATACTATTTCTTTGACTGAAACGAAATCTGTGATACAATACAACATACACACATACATTACCCACCAAGTACCTAACAATTTTATTTTGCTAAATATCCTCCAGCACATTTTTTAAAGAAAAGTATCTGAAACATTATAAATAGGTACGTATACGGTACGGTAGCTATAACAAAGGCAACATATTACAGTGCCTCAAAACAGAATTCACTGATTAACTTAAATAAAAATTAATAGGTAGGTAGTTGTAACTAGAAGTTAAACACCCGTATTCACAAACATTACTATGAGGTCTCATAGTGGACACGGATGCAATGCGTCCCAATTATCAATCACACGTAATACGTAAAACAAACATACCAATTACAGAGCTCTATTTGAACGCAGGTAATGTGGTGGGTTGAGTATTGTTATTGAATTGAATACGGACGGGGTGTAATTGAACTGGCATATAAAACATCCTGTTATTTTGACATTGATTAAAATATATAGAAAGATCAAGCCTTATCGAGACCAACGCCGATTAGTGGGTGCGCTAACGGCTGCCATCCGCCATCTTAGCAGCCGGGATAGATGGCTTAGCGTGCCATTCCAATTGTTAAATTAGTTTGAGATAATAATTATTCTTCTCCCGATGGCCTTTCTTTGTGAACCCTTTTTACTTATACCGTATTTTTTAGCTAATCTTTAAATTACATTTTACATTTATTATTTTCCTCCTAGAGGTATTCAGCATCTCGCAAAAATAGTCCCCTAGGTTGATTATGAAATTCTAGGAGAAAGCAAGAACCTTTGTCATTAATCTTTTTTTTACTTTCAATGCCATCATAATTTTCTCCAATTAAGAAGCTCTAAACAACCTCTAACTTTCCTATAACCTTAGCCAAATTGTCTTATTCGACCTTGTCATGAAATTCAAAGTTTCAGTGTAGGTTACGTTAAAACTGCAACTAGGTACTTCGTCCCTCGGCCTAACCCTGGTGTGATAACTATCGGGAGGACGGAAGCGCTCGCGTGCACTACAGTGCCACGTTGCACTGTGCTCCATAATTCGGTTTAATGGCTCAACACAAAAGGTCACGGTATAAATAGACATAGTTCGCAAACTGTGTTTTAAAATCCCTACAAAGGGTGATTTAGCGATAACAGTCTGTTCTCGTGTGGGCGGTACGCATTTGCCATATGTTATGACGGGTTGTTTTATCTTATTTGTTTTACAAGAACTCGATCTATTTTTTCCTAGACTTTTGTTTTCTGGTTTACAAAAATCTTACTTTATGACGTAGATGTTATGTTAATGCATGTAAAATTGTATTTGCAGATTATTTATAGTACGAAAATTTCACTATGGAATTTCCCTTTTGAAAAATCTTAGTATTAGGAGTTTAAGTATGAAATTGCCGTATTGTATCGAATAAAGAATTTGCATTTTTCATACTAACACTCAGTTAACTAATGCCACATGTGTTAAGTGAAAAAAATAAGTATCCACTAAGTTACAACGAATTAAGTGGTCATTTCTGCTAACGAAAAAAGAAGTAACTTTTAAGATACCTTTTTAACGGTCAAAAAAAGAAAATCAGAAATATTTTTATTGCTGATGTGGGCAGTCATGATCATGTAATTCGAAATAATAACAAGTAACTGAAGCATAAAAAAATCGTCAATATCATATTTTAACCCCTATTACTTATCCGTACTTTTATAGCAAAAAAAAATTCTTGAGCAAAACACATTATGAAAACAATTGAATCACGAATGTCGACTTCTTATATACAGTTTTTGGGAAAAACCTGGGTGAATGTAAGAAGGTCACCATCACAACCATCACAACATTCTAGACACGCACTCTGATAGATAAGTCTATTTTAATACGAGCTGTATAGCTCACGTCCTCGTCAGTTGTATTATTAATAAATCGTTCCCATACTTCTTAATGTCATTTCCTATCACTATTAATAGTTATTGGACAAGTATGACTGATTAGTGATAACGTAAGAATAAAATTCCTGGCAAGCGATTACTGTCGGAAAAAACTTACTCATATCCTAAGTAATGTCATCATTTGAAAGACATGATCGTCGTTCACCTCTTTCAGTTGTTTTCTACTTCCTTTCTATTTCATTTTATCATAGCCTAAATTCAAAATAATTCTATGCCTAAATTTTTTATTTTAATAACATTCCATTGAATTTAGTGAAGTTAATTGCAAAATACCTTTATTAGTTATAGAGGTATTTTATCCTTTATATTTTCTAATTTACATAAATTTGTAGAAGATAAGGGGCCCTATTTTTGAATCGCTCGGTTGGCGTCGAGCGCTCGTTTCTACTGATTTTCGTTCGACAAATCAACTCAAATGTATGAGCTGTCGAACGGAAATCAGTAGAAAAGAGCGCTCGACGCCAATCGAGCGATTCAAAAATAGGGCCCCAGAGCTACAAAATACCTAAATAGAATAATCATCCAAGACTATCCATAGGTTACTCAATTTTTTTTTTTTTTTTTTGAATAAAGAAATATATGTAGCTTACTTCCGCAAACAATATATGCAAGATGCACCGCCCGCCCGCCCGCAATAATATGCACATGCACACCACAAAATATCAGTGCACAATACCTGCATTTAGCAAGACAGCAACACACCTTGCACCTTCACCAATTAGGCTACTCTACACGTGTTTCGCCCCAACCCGGGGCATCCTCAGGAGTTAGATCGTGCGTAAACCAACACCGAAATTCGGTGTTGGTTTACGCACGACGCATGGTTTGGGACTTCCGCCAAGTGACGCCTGATTCAATCAAATACTACTCAATATTTCGTAGTTTTGTATTTCTTTATTGAGGAAGGAATACAAGAATTCGGGGTTGAGCATATTTTTAGTATCACGGGTGTCAATTAAGCTCTATTCACGTCTCTTATAAATTAGAAATAAATACAATAATTAAAAGACTAAGAGTTTTGTATAAGAATCTTGATTAATTAAAGTAAAGTATTTTGTAAATTAAGCTCCTTATTGAAGTGAAATAACCTGACCTTGTCAGAGTGATCTATTAGAACTACGAGACTGTAACAGTTAGTTTCATCTTGCTTAGCAATAAGTGCTTATTTTCTAATACAAATGAGAGGGTTTGTGGGTTCTGATGAAATTGGTAATAACAATATTTTTCTTCATCTTAAATTATAAATAAAATGTAGGAAAGCCCGCTTCCCCCGTCGTATGCGTCACGCATTTCCTCGAAAAATATTTGAAATTGCCCTTTTCTCAGATGCTGATAAAAAAACCAACTATCCTATTCAGCAACTTACCGGCAAAAAAAAATTGGTTGGCATAATGTTGTTTCTCAAAGATAATTCTCGAAATATTAAAAACTCTAAAAACTGGCTTCAGTTCCAAGAAATTAGCATGATTAAAATATTTATTAAGTTTATTTTATATTTTACCAGAATGTAGAGCCTACCTAACCTTAAAGTGTGAAACTTTATAGGAAAAATATTCGCCTATTTAAACACAGACTTCTCACAGCGAAGTAAAACAGAGTCACGTAAAATCTCACATCTTACCGCAAAGAGCAACGCAGACATTGTCTTTCGTAACTTTTTCAAACAAAGTTAGTGTGATGGATAACGATTTTCCCGAGCTCAACCTGAAAGAAGAATAGGTTGATCTTTTTCTTTGTCACTTTTAGAGCTGCAGCTCCTATTGTATAAATTCTTACTAAAGACAACGATATAATTAGAACTTAAAGTATTAGATTTTGCATCAACACTATTTATTTTAAGACTTTTAAAATTAAACTGATGATTTCCAATTACGTGGGTAGTAAATTAACATGCCTTTCTCAACGCAATCCATTGGCAATAATGGGCTGTCACAGGTTTCCGCATGGCGGCGCATTACAGCGGTTGTCTGTAACAGCCATTTCCGAGCGCATGCTAAACACTAGCTAGATAATTCCCTGTATAGTTTACGCATACCTAAACTCAATAGTGAACCCTATTATGTAGTGTTATAGTACCGAACAATGCCAGTGCTTCATTGTATTGAATCCTCTTAAAACATTTGGTTGATTCTTCGGACGTGTCATACATATGGCGGGGTTTGCCATTTCAATACTGTCTCTTGAAAATTCAAACTTCGAATTTTCTAGAGATAAAAAGCACATACCTACTGTGGTAGGTGCTGCAGGGTAAAACAAAGATCTATCTTTGGGGTAAAAAACATCTTTGGCATTGCTTGCTAGGAATAATCACCCAATTTCAAAACAAAGTGTTTTCTGAAATAAAAAAAATAATTTACTTACTAATAGTTTTCTGAATAAGTATCTACCGCCTCTAGAACTGAATGCTACGCTATTTTCTATTATTGACTTTTCTGAGTAACAGTAAAACAGACGTGATCCAGTTACACTATAGCGAATATAAAAAAGTACAATATATATTTCTTAATGGCCCAATGCACTTTACATTTTTCATATTTTAGTAGTTCTGAATCAGTCTGTTTAGGTAAGACATAAATGTTTACATTTTATGACGCCGTTTCACTGTAAGACATTTATTGTTCTAGATATTTAGGAAATAAAGTAGAGGATATGTGTTTGATGAGCAAGCGAGCACCTACCGGCTACCCATGTTTAGATTTTCGAATAAATATAACGGGGTTGAATATCGTACAAATATTTTACGGTGTCATCAAAAAACCAAAATCCTTTTATTAATTTTACTAACATGGATAGGCCATTCACACACTCTGTATAATACCACTTACCCGGTTGATACAATAATTTATGACGTAAAAACGACAAAAACATAGATCTACCTAGTTAAATTGTTACAACTACAAGAATGTTCTCATTGCAAATTTGCAGTCGCAACTCGCGACTCGTTAAAAGTTAAAATACCGCGTGGAATTCCACATTTTCATTTGTGAAAGTTGGAAGTACTTGATATTTCAACACACATTTTTTCACAACTGCTTGCTTGGAATGTCTTTTATTTTTGGAAAAACATTGGAGCTCTTACAAAAATATCACAAAAACGTATTGTTTTAATAATTTTTATTGACGACCTTTTGGTGTCGCAGTTCTTACCAACGACAGCCACTTTGTCACCAAGCCACTTGTGCACAGATTCGTTATCCAATCAGCTACCACAGATGTGCTACTTCCGAGTCCAATAATTCGATATCCACTAAAGCTTCAATAAAGCCTTCAAGATTTGTGTCAGAAATTCACTTCAGCTTCATATTGCACATACCTGTGTGCAATATTCTAGAAACTACTAGAATATTTTTAGTTTTCGAGTATTTGTAAAATCAATCCAGCACTAAAAAAGTGGTAAGTGGTAATTAAAAGCACTCATTTAAAGTGACAACAATGGAATATTTTCGATGTACCTACATAAATTCAAAGTTGATACTTTTTATTTTTGAACGAAATCGTTCGATGAACGCAAAAATAATCACGATGTGAGGATAAACATAAAACTTTCAGTGAATCATGTTTACATTGCGGTGAATAAATATCGAAAATATCTTTGTTTCCCAAATATTCAGTTTGAAACCGTGTGGGTGCATATATCTCAGCAGTGAATGAACTTAAAGGTTGGGTACACACTAAGTTGGCAAACCCCTTGCGCTCTCCGTGAACTTGTAATACGCTCCATTAGGCACGCTACAAATTACCACTAGGATGAATAGACTTCAACAAATACTACTTACTTATTAACATAAAAAATACTAATTTAAATGAAACTGATAGAATAAAAGTTGATTGACATGATCTTTACTTTTTAGATCTTCATAAACGAGGGACCTTAAAAAGTAGGTATAGAATAAAACCGTACCGTATCTTAAAAACTTATTGACTATTCTCAGATTTATCTCACCTGGAGACTTTTCAGTGGAGGCGGCCAACAATGCGAAATAACTTTAAAAAGTTGAAGCGTAAAACCAACATCGTTCGGTTTATTGCTTTCTTTATTAACTTAATTTTAATAAAGCAACCGAGAAAACTTGCCGCTTTAAATAAATTTAGCCTTAAAATCGAAATGTTGAAAAAGCAAGAGGAACGGGATAGCGACTGTGTCAAGATACATTGATTTACAATTTTCACGTTAAAATATTTTATGTACTACAAGAATAAATTACATAATTTTAGTCTGGAAAGGAAAAGCACTTTGGTGTATTCATTTATTCATCATATAAATATTTGCCTATTCGAGGGTTTGCGGAAACCAACTGGGCCTTTATAAATATACACACTTGACCTCCATACCCTTGCCGGGTGCATGTATAGTTATTATTCACAATTTTTAAAATGAGCTAAGTATATGTAAGCAATAAAATAAATAAATAAATATTTCCTGAAACTTGGCATGTATTTTCTCGTGTGTTACCATCCTTATACTGACGGAGCTTTGCCAATCGTTACTCATATCGCTACATGTTTATCGCCCCCTACATCTCCGCATCGTCATCGCTTCATGATTCGCGATCCAGTGACGCATTAGGTTATTTTCAGCCAGCTCTTGCAAATTCACTTCCATGAATAAGGTCAATTTGTCGACTTAATTTTCAACATAATCGATAATTTTCCCATCATTTTTGTCATCATACTCATTTATAATAAAATAAATTATCTTTTATATCTAAAATGTGATGCTGTTCATCTTTATATTATTTATGAGTCATTAATTGCTCAGTACGTCAAATTTAATTAACAAAGCTGGTTAATTTGCCAAGACAGTTGTAGTTGATGTCGAATAAATCTGGTCGAGTCATAGGGAATTCGCAGACACGTCTTCGCACCTGCGCCCACGCAAAGCTCCGGACGAAACAAAGCGAGAACCGCATTCTGCGCTCAGTCCACGCGCAAGCTCGCTAACGGAAACAGCTCCTGGAAAAATAACAAAAGTAAATTGAAAAAGTGCGTTGATATTTGCAAAGGATTTTAACTTACGTCTCAAGCTATAAAGGTATTTATTAAATCTGATATTTATTTTCTACGCTAAATTTTATTAAACTGAACTCGATCCTAAAACAAAAGAAATAACTTAGATATTATTTCAGTTTCCATTTAGATAATTAGTTTAAACAAAGTGCGTTAGCAAACGGTTTCAGTTAATGATTTTCAAACATTTGGCAAGAAAATCTTTTCTTGCTGAAGGCTTCATCTTAATTTCTATATCAACATTGAATTATAAGAAGCAAATACCTATTAGTAATGAACTAGTTGTGAAGCACTAAATGGATAGTACTTAGGTTTCCAAGTTTTACTAAATACTGAAACTTATTGTCCTTTAGGGAATTTGCTAGCCAGGCTCTCTAGAAATGAAATTAACTTCAGGTTCTTTTATGTTAAGCCTTTGTATAGATACTTTTATATTATATTAATTAAAAACAGGAGGACTATCATGATAATAAAAGTGTTGTTCTCCTTTTATAATATCAAAGGAAACTTTTACTATTATTTTTCTTATATAAAATAACGAAAAATATTTATTTCATTGAATATCCTGATTCTTATCTTATCATGATTATTGTTAACATCTAAATTAGGACCAAACAAAAGCTCATTTTAACTTTGTTAAAATTTTCCACATAGTCTTATTGAAATAAAACAACAGTATTTTCCGCACTTTAGTTACAACTCCCACCTAAAATATGCACTGCATTTTATTCTCAACAAAATTCACTTTCCACGACCCGAGCTCATTTTAAAACGCTATAGAAATGCCGTGACTCGAAGATGCTTTTACAACGTAAATTTAAATGCGGACCAAACATTCTGTTTGGCGTCACGCCAACTATCCATTCCTATCAAACTAAGATTACTGAATCACAAATGCACCATGATTTCTGAGTCACTACAATTCTTTTTGTTCTGACAAATACTAACATGCGGCGAATAAATAAACAATGATAAAATTAGCTCATTTAATCACTAAATTTATATGAGGCATTAAAGTTGGAAACTAATTTCAAAATTTTCATGGATTTCTAGAAATCACAAACCTACGACAACATGTCTGAAAACAAGACTCTTGAGGCTGGCCAGCAGTTGGTGAAGAGGACTATGGATGAACTAATCCAACAGAAACAAACCACAGAAAAAGTATCCATCCAAGCCAGACAGGAGTTCCGTGAACAATATCAGGAGAGTTACGAAGAGGAATTTGAAGAAGAAACCTTCATTGATGAACGTGGGAATGCTACAACTAACAGGACGGAATCCAGCAGTGAAAGCAAGGAACATTCTAAGAGTGCAGACGTTCGAGTAAAGGCCAGCGGTTTAAATACGGAACAAATGAAGGCCCTCACGGAGTGTGCGAATGAAGCGGGGCAGCTGGCACTCGATTCCAAGGCTGCCAACTAATCATGTAAATAGAAATATATATCAATACAAAATTTACAACAAAAACTTAGGCTCTTTTATCCTGGCGAGGTACCAATCTAACTTACTGTAACGATACTACCATACCTATAATTATTACTTGACAACAAAACATTATAATAAAAATCAGTGCTACTGAATATCATCATTTTGTTCGAGATACAGAATACTTTTTCCATCCTATCTTTCTTTGAATTTACTTACATGTATATAATCAGCGTCTTTTGTTTCAGGTGTTTAAACGAAAATCGTGTGGTGGTCTCAAAGAGTGATAAAGACTGTGTCCAGTGTTCCTTATTTTATGTTATTTGTAAGCTAAATTTTATAAGAATGCAATAAATATGTTATTGAAATTTTAAAATGGTGTATTGATTAGTGAGGTGTGTCTGTTAGTGCATTAGGGTAAAAGTAGTTAAAAATGGAGGAAGAAGACGACGAACGAAAAAATCGGAGGCCAGCCCTCGCAACCTTTAGCTCGCGCCTTGTTCACTCGTCATTAGAGGAGGGAACCGTCCGTCAACAAGCCTCCTCCGAATCCAACGAAGCGAACACATGCTCCAGTATTTCAACAGCTCAGTATAGTGACAGAAGTTTTGTGTCAAAAACTAGCACATTTTCGCGCAGCGGTACGTCGAGCTCCAGCCAGGAGGAATGCGAGGTGGCTCACACGACTGCCACGAGCGGCCAGTACTTGGCTGCGGCTCGAGTTGAAACCGCTAGGTCTATGGAAAGTCTCCGTCCAAGTAAAGATACGTCTCCAGCAAGACCAGCGAGCTCCTGCACGTCAGTACGAACGCACAGAAGTTCGTTCCTGACTGCAAGCGAGCGTGATGTAAGGGAAACTCGAGGTGCACCAGCTCGGAGAGCTCTGTCGGGTGAGGATATGGGAAATGCAGAAAAGCGGCGAGGCTTATTCGCGAGTACTGAGAGGCGGGCGCTGCAGCAGCTCAGTCTCCCGCCTCCAGAGCGCAGGCTGACTATCCTTAGCCCACACAGCCCCATGGCGATAACCGAACTACAATGGCCCACTCCATCAGGCATACGGGGTCGCCGGAAAAAGGGAATGGTTCTTCCCAAACTAATATTACCACGCAGCGACTCCGACGGCTCCGACGTATTTTTTGAAAGGTGCCAATTTTTATTATGCTTTTATCTGTAGTTTTCTTTAGACTTTATACTTAAACATAGTCCCGAATCTTATCACTACATATTATAAAATAAAGTCCCTCGCCGCGACTGTCTGTCTGTCTGTTCGCGATAAACTCAAAAACTACAGAACTGATTTTCATACGATTTTTACCAAATGATAGAGTGCTTCCTGAGGAAGGTTTTAGTGTATTATAAGTCGAGGTTTTATGTAAATTATTAGAAATATAACAAGTTGGCAAAAGTTAAGCTGACTGGAAGCTTGCATCGAATACGCTGCATACACTTTTTCAGCTATAACAAAATAATGTATGATGAAATTACTCCTCTTTTATAGGTCTACAAAAAAGTTCGCGATGGCATATATCTATGGTTTTAGAATAACTTACTATAAATACCCCATCTTCTAATAATGAAGTATCTTATAAGAATTGGTCACAAACAATGCAGTAATTTGGAAAGTGATTTAGAAGGATACAGTATTAATCCTTATCAAATTGAATACTTTAGTTACCTTAAGCATTTTATGCACATTATTTTACCCATGTACTCTATGCTATTTAAATAAATATCTTAGGAGTTATCGTAAAAAATAACATGTGCGTTTCCAAATAAATTCAAGCGCGTTTCTTACACCGATGGCGGGATGGGACGAGCGAATGGGCACAGTATATATAAGTTTTTTCAAAACAGTAGAGAAGCTAACTTCACTTGTGACCCTTTTGTCATTGTACTCCGTCGAATAGGGTTGGCATTCTCCGGCCGTCTCGACGAATAGTATTTACACTAAAGCGAACTTTATCTATTTTGTACTGTGACATCGGGTTGCATAGCAACGACTGTTGATAAACGTTGATGTCAGTTTGTAAAATCATCTTTGAATAATTTTATAATGATTACTATTTTTTATTTTATTTTATTACTACAAAATTAAATATCTGAGATTTTTAATCGAGCACAAGTTGAGCACACAAATTCAATCGATGATACATTTCACAGTCTCGTTTATTTAAAACATTTTACCTTTCAACGTTGGCAGGAAGTTTAGATAATGAAAATTCAGATGAGTTTGAACATCCGTTAATAGCACAATATCGTTTACTCTGACGAATGATTTTTACTAAAAGTAAGTAACAATATCAGTCTCAGTGAATTTACCCACGCCATGTGACAACCCCGACTAAAGTACTGCGAACTTTGCTTAGAGCTCATAGTGACGTCAGCCGTCAAATTCTAACGTTTCCATGGAGCTATTTTGAACAAAGACTTCTATGTTGTATTGGTTTTGAAAAAACTTATAATCCTACTTCCTACTAATATTATAAATGTGAAAGTTTGTGGGTTTGGATGTTTGTTCCTCAATCACGCAAAAACTACTGAACGGATTTGGTTGAAATTTGGCACACAGATAGTAAATAGCCTAGATTAAAACATAGGATACCTACTTTTTATCCCGATATTCTCACAGGAACGGGAACCGCGGGCGGCCGCTAGTTATACATACTGTGGAATGGGTGACGACTGGTTTTCTTTTTGGGTATTGTTGAAAGGTCACGTTGGGCAAAAAGGAAGGAACCGAAGCAAAGCGAGGGTAGGTTGCTAGTCTAATAATTATTTCTTGTCTGCATGAAAGAAAAGTAAACAAACTCTGCAACTTATTTAGTTCGAGAATGTGAAGAAAACTGGTCAAGAGTAAAATAAGGATAATCTTGTTGATGTCTCTGAAAATGGTTTGATCCATCAGGATTATTCAAGCGGTAGTTTTTGTAGGGTTCTTCAGGCTCTATATCCCTCCTTATGGGACTATTGAGATGTAGACAATTTGCTTTAGTGCTACAACTATTTGGGAACTTGCTTAGGTAAAATTAAAGTCGTTTTATCTTATTGTTTGCAAGTTTGAAAATAAAGGCAGGATAAGTGAATTATTTTTCGAACTGAATCAATAGTATTTGCGATTCTGCCAAGAGAAACGATCACAGACACTCGTGCGTCATGCGCTTGATTTCACAACAGTCAGGTTTTTATTTTTTTTAGTATATCATGCCAATTTTCCAAAGGAATCTTTTTATAACAATGATGAGGAAATACCTACGGCTGCATTCATTCTTCACTCTTCTATGGAATGTGCCGAGGAATGGTCTCATTCATGTTTTTATTCCGAAGAAATTTTCAATTAACAGGGTATTACAATGAATGCAGTTTTTGAGTTAAATAGATCCTTAATTGTTCTACAATTAGGTACTTTATATTTGTTCTTGTCCAATTATCGTTACAGAACACGGTGAAAATTTTATAATTACAACTTAATATAAAAGATAAAAAAAATGGAGGACAGCTAAATCATTGAAACTTGCATTTTGATAAAATGGATTTATAAACAGTAGTATCTATCATTAGATAATCCCATTACATTAAATTATGAGATTTCGAAAATTGAGATTGGTATTATGTATGTATGTTCTGTAGCGTTGGGACTTTCATATTCAAACATCGTTGCGCGAAAATTTAATTTGATTAAAATTTCTACGAGTATGATTGGGGAATCTTTGAAAACTCAAGCTAAACTTTAAGGAAGTTAATCAAATTAAATATATAATTCATATGGTTTAAGGTACGTAGCTTGAATAAAGTCATTGCACAAGCAAATTAACAATTTAAAGAGTGTTAAGTATTATAAAGGCTGTACGTATAGTTTTTAAACGATATCTGGTTTTTTTTCAACCACGCCCACACAATAAATATAAAAATACTGACACAAATTCGATAAAAAGAAATGCTAATATACTTTTAAGCACTCTGTAGAATTAGAGTGTGATTTAAACTCTTACTCTTGAGAATTGGACAATGTCCAATCGATCGATCTTTTTGCTATCCAATTATCATGAGACTCCAAAAATACAGTTCATTTACTGTGTATCTGACATCATTACTAATGACTAAAAATACAAGAACAATGCCGCACGTAACAAACATAGGTACAAGTCTTTCTCTGCTATCGGTGTTGTCGAGGGTAAAAATAAAACCAATGCCGACTCGTGTTTCATCTACAGTATTAATTTCATACTTTTCCTTTTGAAATGTGCCAATATCAGTTCAGAATAAAGAGAACTTCGTTTTAATTATAAAGTTTCATTAATTTATTATTCATTTTTAATCTGCCTTAATGCTTTGTAAATTGTAAAAGGAAGGATAGCAACAATTCCGAACAATTAACCCTTCTTTGACACTTCACGATAACTTTAGGGTCAAAAATATTGGACCATCAATTCCTAAATTTTTCCAATTTTTCCTTTTTTCTTATGTCGCTCCGAAACATCGTTCAGTCCCGTTTTTACGCTATACTGAACCATGTTTCTGAGCAAAAGAGAGAAAATTAATAGCTTACGTTTTAGTTTAAGACATTTTTACAGCCTCAGAAACGAGTTATAGCGAGAAAAAATAATTAACACCTATGGGTAGGTATCCTACTTCCTACTAATCCTACTAATATTATAAATGTGAAAGTTTGTGGGTTTGGATGTTTGGATGTTAAGATGTTTGTTCCTCAATTACGCAAAAACTACTAAACAGATTTGGTTGAATTTTGGCACACAGATAGTAGATAGCCTAGATTAAAACATATAATACTTTTTATCCCGATATTCCCACGGGAACGGGAACCACGCGGGTGAAACCGCGGGCGGCCGCTAGTTTTACATAAAAATGTTCAGCCTGCAGCATGTTCAAACTTTATTTTCAAGTCATACTGAAGTCTGGAATTTAAGAAATTACCTAAGTAGAGTTTGATACTAAAATTACTTAGCTCTCAACTTAAACTTAACCCAAACTGAACTCCATTAGTAACATACGAAGACCAACTTTGGCTAGAACAGTCTTCTGGACAAAGTTGGTCTTCGGACTTGCATAAATTCCAACATTGGACTTGCATACAAATTATACTTAAAGAAAATAAAAATTAAACTATGTAATATGAACTTGTCATAAATGAAATTTATTAAGTTTTGATTAAGTACCTACATATTTAATTCAGCTACTTATAAGTCGAAATAACATCGGCAACTTAATTTTCACAGATCATTTTATCATGTTACATGGCCATCAACATAGAAATTATATAGATCGGACTAACTTACCTAGTGACGTCCGATCCCCAATTATGTGAAGTAATTTGACAGGTAGTGACAGGCGGAGCGCGGCAAATAAGAACCATAGAGTATACCATAGATTGTTTTTATTTTTTTACGGCTTTGAAGATTGTGGATAGCGTAGTAGTGCCAGATACAGACTACATATTTACAAATTATGAGGACGAGATTACGGAACATAATTATTAATTTTATGAGATATCCGTTATCACAAGAATGACACTGCTTCCGATATCATAGTAACGATACACATTGATTAGTTATCAATTTAGTGAGTTCGTTATCAGATATTATTGACAACATGTTTTTTTATCTTGATGTTCTTGTCACAGAAGGTAGAACATTTTCAATTGTAACTTTATTTTTTTAATCAAGTACTTATAAGATTATTTTAAAGACAATCCTTTAGCAAAATAAAGGTTCAAAGATAGATCAATTCACTAAAGTATGGTTTTCAATATATCTCTTAGGCTGAACGTCTTTAATATGTATGTATATACCAATTCTATATCTCTATATGTATAATCGATTTTATAATCACGTACTTAATAAGCTTAATCAGGAAATCCTAATAACATCTACAGCGACTAAATTGGCAACGTCTGAAGCATAATTTTACTAATGTTACAATAGGAATTCAATACCTATAAATTATAGTTTAACTAACCCAGGATTACAGACAATTTCAGACTTATGCTTTACCTTATTAACATTCAAATTACGTACCACGCTTTCAAATAGACAAGGAGATAGAAGCTTGGATTTTTTATTATCGCTGCTTCCTTTTTCGTAATATTTTCTTTTGAATACTTTTCGTTTTCGATCAACCATCGAAACTCATCGTATGTTTTACAAATGAATCTGATTAATGACATAATGGGTTGATACATAATACTACAGTAGCCCGTAATACATTTAAATTATCAAAAAGGTTACCGCTCGCCGTTGTGATATTGTTATTTATTACGAAATTATAGATCCTTTAACCCAAGTTTTACAGATCGCAACCCGCCGTAACCTATATTTGTATATCTCCAAAAATGATATTTTTTTTAGTTTTCGAGGTTTACCACATGGTTTAGCTATTGTCGTGTTCTACAGCTTTGTTTGATTGCCACTAATAATAGTAAGCCTATGGAAAGTGACCATACACAGATTTAAGACCAGATAAAGTCCATCCATTTTCATCTGATCTTAAATCTGTCTATGGCTGCTTTTCATAGTCTTACTATTATCAGTGGCAATCAAACAAAGCTGTAGAACACGACAATAGCTAAACCATGTGGTAAACCTCGAAAACTAAAAAAATATCATTTTTGGAGAGATACAAATATAACCTATATTTACGGCGGGTTGCGATCTGTAAAACTTAGGTTAAAGGATCTATAATTTCTTAATAAATAACAATATCACAACGGCGAGCGGTAACCTTTTTGGTAATTTAAATGTATTACGGGCTACTGTACTATAGACTTGTACATGGCCACTCTGAAAGTTTTTCGTATCTGGCAACACAAACATTTGAATATAAAATTTTTGGTATGTTTTTTTAACCTTAGAACTCATTCATGAAATTAAAATGAAAATTGACCTGAAGTGGCGAGTCATTTGTTTTTTATCACAAAAAGAAGTTCGTCGCCCGCACCAAAAATTAAATTTATTTAGCTTTCAGGGTGAAGATTTTTTAAACTTCGCTTTCTCCGCAAGTTTGCACTTATTTGAGTATCGTAAAACATTGGTATGCAGATTTTAATCGTTTTCTTGTCTCGCCTATGATGAAATTTGTGAAGATCGGCATTCAAATGCGATCGCTGTGAAAAAGTAGACTTTTTGTCGAAGGAAACCGCCGTATTACCTATTGGAGAATTTGAGGATACTTGGGACACATCCCCAAGTATCCTCCTCGTATGACATAAAATAAAATAAAAATCATCAGCATGCAAAAGTTAGGAAACTTTGTTGCCGCTAGATTCTTCATGAACTCACCTTGGAAAAAACGGGCTCGAATTGATGTAAAAAATATGTTGTTAATAAGTGCAAACACGGTCGATCTAATGCTGCGTATAATATTGTGATAGAAGATAAAATATGGATATATTGTTCTGGAATGAGAAATATAGCAAAAGTATATTTTATTTATATTGATCTTCAAAGTCGACAGCAAAATTAGACTGTCGAGAATCGAGGGCAAGGGTCTGACTGAATTATTTTTCTCCCAGATGGATCCTATCTGAAATAACCTACTTGAAGAACAAAACACAGTTAATGCTGAGTCTATGAGTAGATCACTAACATTTGGTTCAAAAAGGTCGTTAAAAAAGGTAAGGAAAAACGACCAAGAAGTGACATCCTATTGCAGAATGACAATTTTTTAATCCATACCGCAATGAGGACAAAGTCATTTTCGGCTCTGAAAAGTTGGATCCATTCCACATTAAGTTTAGACCTTACATCTTGCAATTTCTTCATCATCCTAGAAATTAAAGATACGATGAAAAATTTCACATTTATGGGGCCAGAGGCGTATGAAAAACACGCCCTCAGACAAATGATGCTTATGTTAAAAATACTGGTTTGAACGAATTAAAAACCTTCTCAAATATTTGTAAGTACACCTATTTGTCGACGCTGAAGCTTGCAGTGCAGAGTAAATTTGCTTGGGTCGCGGCGCGTGATTTTCGGGCTACTTGCCTAGCATTCTTGGACGAATCAATTCGTCCAAGCTAGCATTGTTAAACGATACAATTAAGTTTTGTACTAACTTTCAAAAATTTGAGACGAGAGAGATGTTAAGAATACTGAAGGTAAGAAATAGGAAGTAATAATGTGCCTGCCCTGCCCCCCTCAAATGGTCATTCTACTAATATTAACTCAGTAGGATATAATGATTGACATGCCATAAGTTAATTGTTAGCTTATGACAATCCCATACATTGTAATTCTTTTCTACTAGCGTTAATTTTAGAAAATGGCCATTTGAGCAGGTTCTCTGTTAGGCGTAATTACGTACGTGCATACAACCTTATTACATATTTCTTATTATTTGACGTTGTTATCGAATAATTAATGCCATAAGTTAATTGTTAGCTTATGATAATCCCATACATTGTAATTCTTTTCTACTAGAGTTAATTTTAGAAAATGGCCATTTGAGCAGGTTCTCTGTTAGGCGTAATTACGTACGTACATACAACCTTATTACATATTTCTTATTATTTGACGTTGTTATCGAATAATTAAAACACGTATCGATATAAAAAAATCAGTAAATAGTAAAAGTTGTTTATATCCATGAGCACATCACCACCTAAGATAAGAGGTTTTGCGCTTTTTCATTAACACGTTGTAGAAGTGTTAAGAATGATTGGATTATGAATCATTCTTAACACTTCTACAACGTGTTAATGAAAAAACGCAAAACCTCTTAGGTGGTGATGTGCTCATGGATATAAACAACTTTTACTATTTACTGATTTTTTTTCGCGATTTCAAGGTTGGTCCCATAGTAAAAGTTGTTCATATTCATGAGCACAATCACCACCTAAGAGGTTTTGCGCTTTTTCATTAACACGTTGTACAGGGCCGTGTATATCAGCTATCTTTCTTCACTATAATAATACTTGATCTAATTTTTGTATTCTCGAACAATCAGGTGAGACCAAAATAGATGTTAAAGGTGGCAAAGTTGCCACCAGATGTTTTGATGCCACTAGCGGATGACTCACTTCGTTGTTTTGTTTTAATTAATAAACTCAGCCTTACAAATTAAAAACTTGATGAATATTTTGAAATATTAATAATTAAGTAAATACCTATATAATCTTCATCTTCAATACAAACTCTGGGTATTATGGGTATAAGTATTTCTCATTTTAGTAATTGATGACCATTGCATTAGATTGCATATTCAGAAAATTTTTAAAAAAAATATTAGGTACCTAGGTAGTTAAAATGAGCTACAGTGACATATTTTTTCATTCCAGCCAAATCAATAATAAAAATCGTACAATCTATAAAAATCCATACCAAAAAACTATATAAAAATATTTAGTAAAATATTCCATCAGAACCTACTAATAAGGTGCAGAGGTTATTTAAAAATAAAAATGTCATGTTGTTTCATTCAAATCTATTCGAGTCTGCCACCACAGTGTGTGCACAGGTGGTGTAGAACTGAACAAAAACAACGATGTCGTAATCCTTCAGCTATGTGCCACTACTGTCACTGGTTTCATTCCAGTTAAGCTTCTAGTGGACCAGGGCTAGTCATACTTTTAACTTTAAGCACCCCTTTAGATCGGGAATTTGCGTACCCATTTCTTGCCAGCAAACACATTTCTTCGTTCACTCATTGTGCAATAAATTGTATAGTTTAAAACATTACAAAAAACAAAAAAAAAACTAGAAATGAAACTGAAAAACATAGGTACATGCATGTAATAAAGAAAAAATATAACGTTATAGAAAATTTTATGGTAGTAGACGATTTATGCATCTATCGCCACGTAAATTTTATCAGCACAGGACAGGGGTCCTGTTCTGTCCAATCAAGTTTTTCTATTTTAAACTTCATACTTACTAGAGAAAAACAACTTGAGTTGTCGAGTCGAGAGAGTCGTCTTCGTCTAACTGCCTCAGTTCAGTAGCTCTACCATAAGTTGTTGAAATTTTGTATTACTTTTTTTTTTCTTACAAGCCAGCGTTATTTCATCAACTCGACATAAGAAAAAATAAGTAGTATATTTTATTTCAGTTAACCTGCATCATGACTATACATTGACTGTACTATAAAAGTGATATCTATCACGATTTGAAATCGTGTGAGACAGTTTTATGGTGAACGTATTTAACGTTTGTTTTTTCTTGAACTACTGTTAAAAATAAACTTTTGAAACAAACTGCCTGTCTGAGTTTAAGAAACAAATTACGTGCTACAAGTTTATTACAAGTCTTTAATTAACCGTTAAAGGTTGGTTTTAGAATTCATTCATCAAACCAATCTTTAACAAGATTTTATATGTTCCTTAACATTTAGTTTCAGAAACGCACACTATTATATAACATTTGATAATTAAACAATTTGAATGCGGAAAATGAGAAGAAAATGGCACTCATTTACGTAATTATATTCTTTAAATCTGGCAAGGTCATTAAGCTGAGGTTGTGCCTTTTCAAGCATCTCATAGAATGCTCGAAACAGGGTTGTCGTAAATATTTTTTCAATAATGATATTTTTGTTGAATTTATAATTAAAGAAGTATATAAAATAAACATTAAAGTTTAGTTCTCAGCTATTTATAATTTACTTGTTTACTTAAGCATGGGATAAGATCCGTATAAATACCATTTTTTTTTTAAAGGATTTATATTTAAGCGACGTTCAAACCAGTGCTCGTCAAGCGCTTGCAATATCAATTTTGACGTTCCTTTGAGAAGTATATTGTTTATTCTTATGATATAGGCGCTTCAGGCATGCGTCAGATGAAAGCGCAAGATGAACGTGAAAGCGAACTGGTGTAGCCTATGGTTTCTAAATTATAATAAACACTTAATAAGTCCTCATGAGAAATTTCCGACTCTAACAGATCATAAGGTCAGAAATCTGTTCGTCATTCCTAACAGTTAAAGAACAGCAATAACTTGAGATCTATCCGAGTAGGTTTATGTGTGCACATACATGAATTATGTGTTGTGAAAACCCATTGCTTTATATTCCAAAAACGGATAAACTCTTCTTAAATCTTTATCACGTCTAGATATAAGTTAATACTATCGTACTTAATATTGGTAACCCAAGCACGTTTTCGCACTTTCGTTCCAATCCAAATAGAAGGCAAATTTTTATAGCTTTTTCGTTCTTGTAGATCTATCATTCTTTAAATAGTTAGTTTTATAATCTTTGAAGTTTTATAATCTACGTATAATACTAATGAGTCATGAACTAAAACTTGGCACAAAAGTATGTATTGTTGATGGCATGACATGTGCTATCGGAGATGTTTGGCTTACATTCTAGTCTCACTATGAGATGGCATTGAAATCAAAATATCAGTCGCATGTACGGTCAGTAACGAATGTCACTTAACACTTAGTGCTTTGTCACAGCAACTTTTTTTGACAGATGTCTCACAGTTTAAAACACAGAATAAAGAAAACCGGCCAAGAGCGAGTCGGACTCCCACACGAAGGGTTCCGTACCAAAAAACGGCAAAAAATCACGTTTCTAGTATGGGAGCCCCCCTTAAATATTTATTTTATTCTATTTTTAGTATTTGTTGTTATAGCTGCAACAGAAATACATCATCTGTGAAAATTTCAACTGTCTAGCTATCACGGTTTATGAGATATAGCCTGGTGACAGACAGACAGACGGACAGCGGAGTCATAATAATAGGGTCCCGTTTTTACCCTTTGGGTACAGAACCCTAAAAACATGTCATTCCCCATTTAAAAATATTAATAAAAAAAGTTGCAATGACAAAGCACAGTATTAAGCGACTTTTGTTTCTGACCGTACCTTCTGAAAAACTATGTCAACATGCTTAAAAATTTAATGGTGTAAAAGCTAAAAATAAGCTCAGAGTAAGTTTTATTCCTGTGACGCATAACAACATGTACCTACCATAAAAAAACCAGCCAAGGGCGTGTCGGCCCACGCGCAATATAGGGTTCCGTAGTAACCTCATACCATACATATATGGCTATAAACTTATATTTTACTCCCTGTTTTACACTACTTACGACTACAACTAAGTATAATACCCAAATATTCTATGAAATTTGTAACTGAGAAAATAATATCAACAAAATAAAAATCATAAGTTTATCAACTATTACTCATTAACATGTAAAGGTTTTCTTTTAAACTCATCATATTATGTCCTCTGTCCTGAATTTTTCCACGTATCCAATAACAACCGTTTATTTAGTAGAGGGGGGACACTTGACTCTAACAATATTTTGCACTTTAAAGCTTACAGTAATAGAAAAGTCAAATAGTTGATCCGATAAGAATAAAGTCGCATACAGGGTCTCAACGGCACAACTAGTTGATCGGTTTAGTTGATCGGAATGGAATAAGGGTATTTTTTCTTTATTCAATATTTTAACCACTTTTTCGGCGTAATTAATATAAACATTTGTGTCAAATTACACCTTTCTAGAGCCTCTGAGCTAAGCCGCGGACGGACGGACATGGCGAGAGCTGCTGAAACTATAAAGGTTGACTGACCATGATGACTTGACCACGGAACCCTAAAAATTAAGCAAGTTGACAAAATATTATTCCGTTTTTTGCTCCTAGTTCAAAGCTGTACAGTGATCACTAAGCAATAAATAACAGTATAATACTTACCTTGTAGCCCTGTATCTGTAAGGTTCCGATTCGTGCGTTCGATATTAAATCAGATCGATATAAAAATAACCCAAATCTTATTTACTGTCTCGAGTTTGAGTGGTGTTTAACGCCACCACCTTGTCGAAGTTGAAAATATCTTTTTATATTGGTTTATCCTCGTGAGATAAGAACAACTAAATAAAAACACATTATAGGTACTGTGAAAATAAAAAAGAATTTTAATTCTTCAGTGTCAGTTTTCACTTCGAACAGATTAGAAGCGTTTAACTTCAATTTGCAGTAATATTCTATTGTAATAGCACAGTATTACTTAGATTATTATTATTTGTACCTTTAAACTAATTTAAAGTATAATTAAATACGGTTCACTGTCAATGATGGCATCTTATAATTAACATCCTTAATGGGGTAAACTTCAGCGTTACTCGTAGGCTAATCATATGCAAATATTTTAATATACTTTAATTACCAATTAAGACGAGCTCTGTAAGACCCATTTCATCTTAATGAGAGCACTTATAAGCAGCATGTTTAACACTAAAAAAGTTGAAATTCTAGGAAGGTATTATTGGGTACTTAGCGTCAGACTTGCATTGCAATCTTTATAATTGCAATAAGCTCTTTCTTACTTCGGAGTGCATGCTATGCCGTAAGTCTAAGCTCTAAGTTAAGACAATAGCACACGACCCAACCTCAACCCGAACTCAACTCAAACTCAACTCAACCGCAGCCCACTCCTTGAAATATATCACTTACAATTTTAAGCTTTATCACACATTAATAAGCTCCATTATATCCGTTATATTTTGTCGATGCAACTGCACACGCCCCGCGCTCAACCCGAACGCAACTCACCTGAACATTACACAGGAGCTTATTAATATATCATAAAACTCAAAATTGTAAGAGAGTTGACGATGATGAGGTGAGTTTGAGTTATAAGTTACTAGTGATCGCCCGCGACTTCGTCCGCGTGTTTAATGTTTTGTCTATCCCTCGGGAACAGTTCCCTTTTTCGGGATGAAAGGTACCCTATGTCCTTTTCTGTACCCCTGAACTAACTACTGAATCGATCATCATGAAATTTCGCATACACGTTGTCAGGGGTAAAGGACATAGAGTACCCTTTATCGAGAAAAAAAACGTACAGTTCCCGAGGGATAGCTAAAAAACTGTCCACGCAGACGAAGTCACGAGCGGCCACTAGTACGTCTATATTATTATTTTGCTTTATAGAAATTAGATATTATTATGTTCTTTGTTATTGTAGCTTATAGCGAAAGTAGGGCATCCATAATTAACGTCAGCTCAAAACTTCCTTTATCATTATAAAGAGACGATAGACAAAATTAATTCATGTCCTTTGTAATCTAAAATAATATCTTTTCATTCCTCCTTAAGGTTTCTTTTTTTGAGCCTTTCTTTGAACTTTATCTGAAATGAGCTAAGTCAGTTTGTCTCTTTTCTACACTTTTTATAGTCCAAAATTATGATGAAATTAATTGTTGCACTTTGTTATTGAAACGTAAAAAAATCTTTAAATTCAAACAAAGCACGATATAATACCATGTGAATCGGCTAGTTTTCTTGAGTATAGACAACGATCAATCGTTGAGTATAGAATAAAATATTCATACCAAATACGTACCTATCCTGTCAATACATTTGTGCGCGTGCAGGTAATATGCAACCAAGCCATTCAATGAACTCAATATAGGTACTCGTACCTATTAGTCTTTATCGATTAGCTCTTCTAGTGAAATCAAACTACCAAGCTATTGATGATGTTTTAAAGGAAATTCAGTGTAATCTTGTTTTATCTTACGTGTAGTTGAGATTCAAACTGAAATTTTGCATGAAAATTACTATAGACATTCGCAATAATCTGCACACGAGATTTTATTAATTTTTACATGTTCTAATCTGT
Organism: Agriphila tristella; assembly: GCA_928269145.1. Classification (NCBI taxonomy): domain Eukaryota; kingdom Metazoa; phylum Arthropoda; class Insecta; order Lepidoptera; family Crambidae; genus Agriphila; species Agriphila tristella. The sequence continues at coordinate 16,939,011 of OV743436.1, read as the reverse complement.
AAAAAAGATTTATGGTAGAGAATTTTTATGTATTATATTATAACATTTATTATTATCAAGGACGTGGCTAGTCCTTCACAATGAACATGATTACATTAATAACAACGGGATATTTAGCTGATTCACAAATCGTCCACCAGTCGGCGCACTACTTTCTTTATATGCGTTCTTTACTTTCTTTATGCACTACCGCTAACTTGGCGCTAGTTTGCGCTAGTGTAGATGTAGATCTGTCATTGTGTTGTTTTCTATGCACTGACCTGAATTTTTTTTTCTTATTTAGAGATCAATGTTTCTATGTGTTTGCTGTCAATTTTTGTACGTTGAAACAACGATGGAAGCGAAATCAGATTTTCTTCCAACACCATTTTTAGACATAAATGAAAAATAACCGGTGACTTAACCCATATGCACACGTACAAAAGGTCTCCATCCACAGCAGCGGCACCAAGCGGGATAATCCTGCCATTGTAATCTTTCTTCACTGCAAACCATTCCGGTTTCCAATTTGTACAAATTACATTGAGAGTGTAGCATTATTGAATAATAAACGAGATTAAAATATCTTGCTTAAACGCGAGAATCAAAAGACATAACTACATATGAAAACTACTCGAAATGAAAATTGAATTCACTAATGTCTTTCTGATTATTCCGCTGAAAATATATGTTTGCACGATAGTTTCTAGTTTGATGTACACCTACTGCACTTACCTCTGAAAACACTGTTTATGAGCTATCTGAATGACTTCATATAAACCTTTGTGGGTTTATTAGTATCATTTTGACGAAACCTTTTCATCACTTAATGCGTAGACCAAAACCTTTCTCAGTATAGTTTTTATTACAATCCTTTTGTTATTTTATCACAGAACATAATGCTGTATTATATCAAAATTAAGTAGTTTTAGGTGTAATTTTGTTGTCAGTTACATTATTTCGTATAATCCTGAACACAGTCAGAGCTTAATCCACGCTAAGTAAACTCTACCGTCGATTGTCTGATTTAAATTAAGCCTGCTTTGCCCCGCAATATACATTGCTCGTTCATATGAACTAAGCTCACAAGCAAGCCTGATATCAATTTCATTAAGGAACCCCTTACAGAAATTTATGGAACACGAGTCTAGCATAAACTTTGATTTCTAACTACAAGTAACTTTAACAAAATGGTTAAAAGTGTTCTTTAAATTAATCGTATGACTCATACGCGATGTAGGTACGTAGAAATTTCTAACAAAGATTGAAAGTAACTAAGCGTAGTAATCTGATGTTTTTGAATTGCGAATTTGAACGTGGATAGGTTTTGTGACTTCTGACCTCTTCTGACAAATAATAAAGATAGAAATATAGATATCGCCAGTATGTTTAGTATGAACATTTGCACTGCAAATATAAATAAATGTTCACGATCGGGAAGCGGTACCCTGGACCAATCTGCGCAGTTTTTGTTAAGCCAGAACAGAGCTGATATTGAAGAGACTGCCAAACTGCCAAATGTAGACCGGCCATTTACAATTTTGTAGAAAGAAAAATAAGATTTTTAATCACTGTTGAGTTAATAAGGCTTAGTAAAAGTCCGTGTAAAGAAAATCGTTTTACATAAATTAGCAACAGCAAACTATAACTAAATCATAATGTAAACGTTTATCCAATTTGCCATAAAATAAAAAAATGAATCCAGTTTCTAGTTAAATAAGACTTCTGACTGTGCTGCATAAATCTTTTGAATAATTTAAGACTATGAATAACGTTTCATTCCAATTTAGTTCATCGGTTACTAACCCTATAACTACGAACGTAGGTAACTAACAACTTACGGACTTTGATAGTTAGTGAACTTACCACTGTCCTAGTAATTTAGATAGACAACCCTGTCATTGTCAACATTGATAAGATAACATAGGACAAAATGCAAAGAACTTTCAACTTTGAGTAAATGAACCGGTTGTTCAGAATTTATTAAGTGAAGTGAATTTTGGATGAATCGGGACAAAGGGAACCATTAAGTTGAGTAATCAATTAATAAAGTGGCTATATGTAGGTACCGATATCGTCGTGCAAAATGCAACTCACATAACTCTTTAGTGGTGAAAAGAAGAAATCTTTAGAGAAAAAATTTTATTTAAATGGAAATCAATTTCACAAACTATCCGTAAAATTTAGGTCTGACAGGAATTGAAGGTTGAAATTTTAATATTACATTATGTAACTTGTGCGCTTTTCGCCTTACAAGACGGTCGCTTGTTTCAGATAAGGAAAGGTAGAAAGCCACAAGACAGCTCACAACTCAAAGCTGTCGGATCTGAAATATATATGATCAGCGAAACAACTAGCTCCAACGCATAAATGTACTAGTATGTGTAGGAATGTTAACATCAAGTTTAGGTAATAGTAGTTTATGATACAAGGTTGGTAAGGAGAAGCGAGGGCTTATAATCGTCACGAGTTTTGTAAAACCACAATAGGACCGACCATACGACGTACATTTACGAGAAAACATATTATCGTACGCATGCAAAAAGTTTATTTTCAGTGTAAAGAAAAACAAAGACCTTCAAACTGTTCAGCCTTATACTACTTAGATTTACTTATGAATTAATCTATTCCACTAACCTTTCCGATTTTAATTCCACTGAGATTTTTATTAGTGAAAGGGATGGGATGGGAATCGAAAGAGGGGTAAGGACTGCCAATTATAAGCCGTGCGACTTAACAGATTTTAACAAAATTGTTAGGACATATTAACGACTTGACTGCAGACTTGTAAATCAATTTTAATACTGACCTGAAATATTATTAGAGTAAACTATATTTTGGTATTGTAATGATATAATAGTGACTCTGAACGATAACTTTTTCACCTACCCTTATGTGAAAAGCCATTATTTTAAACATGCGTACAATGACACAGATGATTTGATAGGATAACACCACCATTTAACAGCACGTTCCAGCTGTTTGAGATTACAAATAACACCACCAACATTTAACCCGTCGCATACTGCGTATACAATACAGCTGATGGTAATTTGCCCTCATTCCAGCCAGGGTTGTTGACATAAGTCGTGTTTGGCGTAGGCCTTGCATGAAACGGAAATGACCCGAGGCAGACTTAAACGAAGCCTTTAAAACTGAACCGACGGAGGCTTTTCTTGTGGAAATGACATACCGAAGATTTTTCGTACTTCGAGGTAATGTAAATGTAAATGTCTTCGTTTTAAGACAATGGATTTACAAATTTAAACTGGGGTTGAAATTGTCATCATAATGTTACAGATTTAGTTTTGATTAATTCTGGACTTATCCATGCGAAATCGTAGCCAGTTTCAGTACCTATGTAGTAAACTAATTATTTATTTTGAAGTCCTTTTAGCCTATCCGCTTTTGTTCGTTAAAGAGATCTTTATTTTTTGTAGAACCTGTTAGAGGGAGATCATGTTTTTTTTCTAATTACCGGAATGAGTAGGCAACTTAATAGAAAGAACCTCATTAATTTTCCACTATAAAAATGTGTGTGTTTTTCACGCTGCTTTCGAAAAATGATTAATTATGTGTCTGGTATAATACTGGATTCAGCTTAAATCTTAATTGCTAAATAAAATTAACATTATGTTAACTTAAACATAGATACTAACTAGTTTTATGTTAAACATAAAAGGAATAACAAATTGCAACCAAAAAATGAAATATCCGGTAAATAAAAAAGTATTTATTAAGAAATTACGAAAATCTTCGTCATTTCAAAAAATATATTTATTTATTATATTGTAGTAAGAGTGCAAAATACTGAATAACACTTTTAATTATGATCAGTTTACCATAATTATATTGACATTATTGTATAATATGACAATTCAGATTCGATTACCCTGTGAATAAGCATGTTTAATTATCTGTCAAACAATATACTGAATAGAGTTATCAACACCTCATAAACTAGTTTAGCTTTCGAACATGAGCTAACAAGTTTTAATTAGCAATTTCGCCAATCGGATGAAGTTCTCATACTTAGAGATACCTTATCTGTTACGTAAAAAAGTAAAGTTACGTAAAAAATCTTTTACGTAAAAAAGTTTATTTGAATAAAGCTTATTTGAATTTGACTTTTGACTTTGACTAACTCCCACCCGTGTTTTTTTTTGAGTGAAATTCCATCTCATGAGAATTTTAACAATTACTTTCTTAGCAGATGCAAAGGTTATAATAACGATCTGTATGTCAATTTCAGCCCGATCCTTTTAGCGGTTAGATCTGGGGCCAAATCTCCAAATCTGCTTTTGTTAACGTCATAATTTTGGAACGGTTCTCGTTTCTTATACCCAAAACCGAAACATAATTGCATCACGATTATGACGTTAACAATATCAGACTTGGGCCACTGTGCGATGATGAATCAGGCAGTGAGTCAGTAAAAAACATTATTTTATTACCATAGATTATTTTAGAAAATTGCTTCTTGTATGTCCTCCGTCAGATTTTTGTTGATTTTGTTCGTTTATTTATTTAAATAAATGTTTTTCCCAAAGTATAAATTTAAAAATCCCGATTACCAAAAAATACAGTATCGATATAATGTTCTTGGGATTTCTTTTAAAATTGTAACATCAATCAGTGTTTGACTTTGTACAGTTTTGTCTGGGTGACCTTGTTCAGGGATAAAACAAGGGTCTACATTTCCATCTGAAGATTGGCAAATTGATCAATCAGCCTAAATTCAATCATTAAAAATAATGTCGTACATCGTATTTCGTTAGTGGTTGACCACTATTTGTTACTATGATCACTACATTGTATTTATTTTATATACGAAGCTAATGGCAAAGATTTTGTACAAGTCTCTCGATTCGACATCTTTTTCGTTTTAATATTAAAGAGTCATTCTAGTACGCTCATTTTTGTTTATCAAACACAACAGCGAAAAATCTTTCTCATACGTTCATTTTTGGTTTATCAAACATGGCAAGTGATAATTGCAACATGTTTGATTAAAATACAGCCATAAAGATTACCAATTGACTATGTTTTTAATATTTACTTAATATAAATATTTCGTAACAAAAACTACGGTTAAATTTATAAAAAATATGCCCAATTTAGCAAGCTTAAGAACTATCGTACGTTACGTAATTTCTAGAGTCTATAAATATTCCAAGACGTTGCTTAAAATTATAACACAGCAAGCGATATAGCTTAAGAAGCAGTTGTTTTGCATTTTTATTTGAAGTAAAATAAGAAAAATATTCAGATACATTATTATTTGAATTTTTCATGAGGTTCTCTCTTCAACCGTAACGCCATTTCATTATGGCGGTAAACACAAACAGCTATTTAGCATTAAACTTTTTATATTTTCTATTAATATTTTCTCTGATACATTTTCTTAGTTGATGAGCTTATTTGGCAAGATTGACGCCTGAAAACAACAAGGTTTCAAAAATTGATATAATTAGTTTGATATAAAAAAATATTGAATGAATATATGAATGTAAACAATGTCTGAATGGTATGGAGAAATCTTCCAACACTTTAATAAAATTTAAATATTAAAACGTTATAACTACCAGTGTGTTAATATAAAATAACTAGCGGCCGCGCGCGACTTCGTCTGCGTGGACAGTTTTTCGCTATCCCTCGGGAACTACACGTTTTTTCTGGATGAAAAGTACTCTATGTCCTTTTCTGTACCCCTGACAACGTGTATGCAAAATTTCATGATTATCTGTTCAGTAGTTAGGACGTGAAGACGTAACAAACAAACAAACAATCAAACAAAGAAACGGACTTTCGCATTTATAATATTAGTATGGATAAAAAAGCTTACCCCTGCAATTATGAAAGTTCAAATCAATAAACTTACAAAATACCAAAAACCGTTTTTTTTTCACGGCACACACACTTCTCTTTAGACATTTATTTTTCGTCAATAACACATTCCTAACAGCTATGACTTTTTTTGCATATAATAACAATATTTTACCTTCCTCTACCCAAGCTTCATATTCAAAAGACGACGTAAGAAATCTAATTTCTTGACAAGTTGAAGGAACATCAGTCGTCAAAAGCGACGTCCTTCCCCCTAACTTCAACTGGGATTTTTTTATTACTTTCAACTCAAATATTGCTTCACTAAATTTAATTTAAGTAGTTTCTTGGAAACTCCGGATGCCATGTAATGTTTTAGACAATTTAAATATCAAAACATTTAATTAAATTCTTGTTTATAACTAACAATTTAAATTAGATTTTATTATGTTAAATAATGGGATATAAATCTGGTTCGGCTACGCACATAATACCGTATATAACAGAAAGGGTTTCTTTCAGAAATAATTTGTTTGTATGCTTAGAATAATTACACCTAGAAGCCGTGTAATTGTATGCAAAGTGAGGCAACTTATACTGAGCCAAAATGGTTCAGTTCTCAGATTTATATCCTTCATACGTTACCTAATCGTAACTAAAATCCAATAATATATCTTTAAGGTAGGGAAATTGAAACTGTTTTGCACTTATTAGGTATGATAATGTAATAATGGACAATAAAAATCTAAAAACAGCGCCATTTTGGCTGTTTTATTTGCCTCACTTTTGACAGCGCGCTTTGTAGGAAATTATCGTTCTAGGTGTAATTATTCTAAGTTTGTATGGTATTTTCTTGGAGATAAGCCCTCTTATGCCTCACATAATTTATATTGAAAGAACACAATAACATACGATTAATGTTAAATTGCGTAAAGATAAAAGAAAACACATATTATTAAAAAAACAATAAATTCAAAGTTTCGGAAATAAGACAAGGACGCTATACAACGTGTTACAAAAATAAGAGTAATTCCGAATATGGTAGATAGGCACCATGATACTGAACAACTTTTACCTAAAATTGCGAAAAAAAACAGCTGTCTCATAAATTTGATATTTTCGTGATTATTTTTTCTATGAAACAGCAGATTTTTTTCTCGATTTAAGAGTTGGTCCCATATTGAAAGTTGTTCAGCTTGGTAGTTCCAAGAAGCTTATATTATACCTCCCTCAAATGGAGATTGCACGGCCAGTGTCATAGTGAAGATATAAAAAATGACCTTGAGTGACGTGACGGCTTATTGCAACCTCTTTCTTTAGTGTTACAATACGTGTTCGTTGTTCGTCGTTCGTTTGTTCGTGAGAAACGAAAACGTATTGTAAAACGAATAGAAAGAGATAGCAATAAGCCGTGACGTCACTAAAGAGTCTTTTTCAATCTTCACTTACTTACTAGGCGTGCAATCTCCATTGTGGATATAAGCTTCTTGGGTAGTTCCTATCTTCCATAGTCGCCATCACTCGAATTTTTGTAATACAGTATACTTTTGATGGCAAGGTAGCGCGCCCTAGCAACGTTGTCGCGCGTCATGTTGAGCGACACGTTGAAAATGCTTTCACACTGGTGAAAATCTTTCAAATAGTTGAATGGATCTAATTTCCGGATCCGGAGAGGCTAGTCTGAATGGAAAGAACTATTTTGTTTCACTTTGTATCGATTACTTTAATATTTTTACACAACATGAAAATATTTGATAAAATTTTGCTACAATTTGTGACAAAATATTTTTAAATTTAATTTTTAACTTTCTGTAAATCAATTATAACTGGAAGTGAAACTTCCTTTACAGCAGATTATAATATTCATACATTTTTCTACTTTATAATATTTTGATTTTTTCGTAGATTAATAGTACATTACTGACGCGGTCAATAATGACTGCATTGCTGGCACCGCGATGATGATTGCCGATAGCGTAGCTTAGCGCAGGTCCAGGCCGTCACAGCGCGGTCAGCATTGCAGCCCTTGATGGCCAAGCTGGAATAAAGGCCGAGACCGGAGGTCGAGGCCTTTATAGCGCGGACAGCAAGGGCTGCAATTATGACCAAGCTTGAAGGCCGAGAGCGTAGTTAAGCTCAGCTTAAGGCCATCATAGCGTGGCCAGCAGTGCAGTCATTGTGGACCAAGTCTTGTATAGTGCTTTACTCAAAAATGACAAAAAATTAAAAATGTCAAAAATGTCCAAAATTACGATCATTTTTGAATTTTTTGATATTTTTGTCATTTTTGATATTTTTGATATTTTTGACATTTTTGAAATTTTGAAATTTTTGTCATTATTTGTCATTTTTGACCTTTTTGACATTTTTGACATTTATGTCATTTTTTACTTTTTTGTCATTTTTGAGTAAAGCACTATACAAGACTTGGTCCAAATGTCAAAAAAATAAAAAAGGCAAATATATCAAAAAGGAAAAATAGTAAAAAAAGTAAAAAAAAAATATACAAAAACGTCATCTACAGCAAGACAACACCCGCACAAATAAAGAATGGGATTGAAAATGGCGGCTCACGGCGCTTACCACAACGAGTGTAATCCTCGAAAACTTTTTTCACGAACTATGTTTGAAACAAAACTCGACATTAATGGATTCTCAATGGAAATTGCTGGTGGCTAAAACTCGACAATAATGAAATCCCATACAACTTTGTTGCGTCACCATCGGAGGAGCACGGCAACCTCGACTTTGTTCAAAGAAGGTTGTCAAAATAATGGCCATATTACAAGCATTTTTGAGTAAAACATGTAAGGCTATTCATTAATTCCAGACAATATTTTTTGTGGTGCGTAAATAACATTATTAATTGCTTTTTTCTATTTTCAGGTAAGTTCGCTGAATTTCTGCGATTCCTCAGAAGTTAATCATCATGGTATAATGTAAAGGTAACATTAAATATTATTTTCATTACGGCTTTTATGTTTTGGAACCACAGAACTCAAACTGTTTCTGTCTGTATATATTGTGTACAATTAGATTAGGTTGGATAGCTTCATCATAATAATTTTCTATCAGGATAGAATAAAACATGAATGAGTATTTTTGTTTTTAAAAAAAAATGGCGCAAATAGCCATTGTGTGTTTGAGAAAATGTGGTTTAGGTTGAGAAAATTTCGGTTGAGAAAATTTATTTTTGTGTAGAAGTGTCTTCATGTGGCTCCGACACGGCATAAAGTACTATTTTTATTAGTTGAGACGTACGCCAGTTGTAAAAGACTATAATAAAACTTGTATGCGAGAATACAGATAGAAATAAAAGTGTTTAAAAGCGCAAGTCTTACAAAGTATGGAGCCATGTAGTGTAATGAGAAATTTGAAAGTTTGTCACTTTTGAATCACGTTTTAATTTATTCACCATCAGTAATTTTTAATGACCCCACTTCTTGGGCACAGGCCTTCCTTATACGTGGATAAAGAGTAGGGGGGCATAACCCTTCACCCGGGTGACAACCATTGATGGATGAGTAGGTTTTATTATTTTACATTATAATTAGCATATTAGCTCTTTTTAAATGAATGTTACAAAGTTACACCTTATTTATTAGGCTTATTCCGTTTATCCACCCTGAAACAGCCACCCTGGTGGATATTCGGAAGATATTATTTGAATTACGATTATCCACCCAGCTCAGGGAGGATAGATGGACATGAGTTTCCGAATATCCATCTTAGGGTGGCTGTTTCAAGGTGGATAAACGGAATAAGACAAATTATGACATTAAGACAAATTATATAAGAATATTATTTTAATTTACAAACACGTTGTTTACACTAAGTTTCATAAAATGCATCTACTTCCATACTATAAACTGTTTTTAAATAATATCTGATTTTCCATTTAAAAATGTTTATGATATAAATTGTATCGATTACACATTAAAAAGAAAAATATTTAGTTAACTAAACATTAAACCAAATCCAAACGAATTTTATAATAACACAACAATCGCTTTAAAGTAGTAATGTATTTCCACTTAATTTATATACACATATTAAACGGAAGTTATTTACTATGAATATTAAATTTTGACTTGGGTATTCTCTCAAAGTCCGACCCAAATGCATTAAATAAAAACTATCAATCATCCATTGACGTAGGTACCGAATATAAAGGTATCACATAAAATATACATGTATTATATAAACTTATAGTAGGCATTATCACCGGCGGTCCTCGAAGTCATCATCATCCTCCTACCCTTATCCCAATTTATTTGGGGTCGGTGCATTGCGTCCTTTTCTTCCATTCCTTCCTGTCACTCGTCATTTCCTCATCCACTCCCTTCACATTCATATCATTCCGCACACAATCCATCCATCTTTTCTGCGGTCTTCCTCTTACTTTCCAGCCCTCAACATCCATATCCATTACTCTTCTAGTAACATGCCTTTCATCCCTTCTCATAACATGCCCAAACCAAGCCAGACGATTCCCTATACCGTCCTATTATGAAACCTACAGAAAAATATATGAAGTCTGTGCGTTTTAGACATAATCCCCATTGCTGCAGTACTGACTAAAGCAGGTTTTCACCTCAAATTCGCTCTCTATAATGTCATCTGTTCGTGTACATGCAGGTACTTAAAGCCGTATCGTATAAGAATAAGTGACGAGTGGTGACGAGGTGTAATTGACAGAGCGAGCGCGAAGCGCGAACGAAGCGTCTCTGTTTCAGCTTGGGCAAAAAATCTTTCGTATGTCTATCTTTCCAACTGTCCGGCTTTTCTTCTCAACAGGTCGCATATCTCAACCAATTCTCGGGATTTTTTTTAAACGGGTTCGATAATTTCAATCGTTTTTTGTGGAGCCAGTTTTTCCAAATTATGCAAAAAAATCACCCGTTTTGACATATGTCCTTTGACAAAACCTAGCAAACAGCACATAATACTGCTTTTGAAAATGCCGTATCAACCTCGTGACGACATCTATTAGATTAATTTTTAAACAACATACAATATGAGCCAGGTCTACAACTCACTGAGCCACTAGTGTTTTTATTATTATTATTTGTGTACCTACATATTGAATTCGATATTCCATAATGAAAGTCTGTGCTTGGAACAAAATTGAAACAAAAATCTGGAATATGTTGCTAACAATATAACCTCAATATAATTTAGCGTAGCAAATTCACTTCTCATAAGCTTACGCGCTCATCAGACATTTTTAACGAATACTAGCGTGGTTTTATTGAAAGACAAATTGGGCGTAGCAAGTCATTATTTTCATTGTTGGTAGTAGGTATGTTAATGGCTAATACGACGTATTTTGTTCGAATAAAAGACTATTACCGACCTCTTTATCAATTTATACCACTCATGAGCTTAGTGAATATAAATATGAGCATACATAAACGGTCTCATTGAGAGCAGGTGGGCAAATTCCGCAAAATGCCGCTATTACTGCCGCCCTGCAGACTTTACGTAACACAACACTGTTACCTGTGCGCTACCGTTTGTATGTTTGCAAAGCGGTTCATTATTTTTAAATGTGATGAGACAGCTCACAGTTGGAATTATTTATTTACCCTGAGCTTACACTTACTCATAATCATAACTTAGTGTAGCTATAAAAATTGATGTTATCTACGATCAAGAGCTTTCGTCGTGTCTAGCAAAAACGTCGATATCGATCGTTGATGGAATGACTCCCCGACGCTAATTTTATTTGAAAGCTGGCGTGATCAAATTAATTCTTAGCTATCAGCCGTTTGGATATCATCAGCTCATTTCCTATACTTGAAACTGTTTTGTCAAGTAGGAAAAGTAGCGGATGATCTTCAATCGCCTGAACAGATCTTCATAAATTATAGCTAAAAACAATTTTGATCACGCGAGCTTTCAACTGACCTACAAAAAAACCGCATGAAAATAATTATATTTGCTTGGGAGCTACAATGCTACAAACAGACAAATACGCCAACTTCCGCAAAACCGATTGATTTGTAATTTGATGTTTCTATATTGCGATTTTGTATTTAAAGTGAATGATGAGATACAGTTAAAGGATCATGCCGCATTCTGGGCCATGATGCGCATTAAACCATACATATCTGTGACAGACTCATGTCATGTCAAAAAGGGGTAGATAACAAAATGTCATATTATAGGAAAATGTCAAACAATTATAATCCCAAACGGCTCCTTGAGATTGGGATTTTTCTTTTTTCCCGCATTATATTTTAATGATATTCTTCCCACGCAATCACTATAAAATTACTATATATTATTTTGGTAATTTCATCAAAGCGCATCATGGCCTAGCTTGTATAGTTAAATCGGCATAATCCTTTCAAAATGACCCCCGAGTCCTCTCACACAAAAAACTTGAAAATTAAAAAAAAATGTGTTGGTTGGCTCTTTTACTTACCTAATCTAGTAATATTCGATCTTTGGGTCGGCGCGTCAGTCGGGATACCGCAAACATACACAGATTTAGCTAGGGTACACTACTAGGGTAAATGACACCAGCGAGCGCCAGCAACAATAATGAAAATATTTCTTGCGGTCCCCCTAGACGCAACGACCCTAAGATAGAAAAGCCAACTAACATAATATTTTATTTTTTTACTCTTTAAAGGTTTTATCTGTCGGGGTATTTTTTTTCGAGTAGAAAGAATGTTAGAGCTTGTTAATTTGTTATACTTAGTTAAGATAACAGGAATTAAACGCGTACGTAACTAATGGTAGGTATTTTCACACCTACTTATGCTTTTTTAGCATTAAGTCCGCCATTTTTAACACATTTTTATATATATATTCTTTATTGCACTAAAACACAGTTAAACATTCAAGTTACAAAAAATGTGAGCAAAGGTGTGCTTATCTCTAAAAGAGATCTCTTCCAGCCAACCCAGAACTTGTTGGAGAATTTATAAGTCAGCGGTGACACAAAGTGCAAAATTGTTAGAATAAACAAATAAAGAGAACAATAAACTTTTAAATACACTTACTATAATAATATGAAGACGAATAAAAAATATAAAGGTACTACATACATATAATAAATAAATAAAAAAATACATATAAAATATATATACTTACATATATAAATATTTACAATACTCATAAAAAGAGAAGGTGTTACTATCACTTGATTCTCATCTCATGAATCATACAATTGTGCTAAAAAGTGCGCTTTTACCTTGGATTTGAATGACACAAAGTTCGAGCAATCTTGAATGTCAGTCGGAAGTTTGTTCCAGAGTTTGACAGCTTTAACAGAAAAGGAATTGTGAAAGAAGTGTGTGTTGCTTCTAGGTAGGTCAAGTACAGTAGTAATACAGGGCCGCCTGGAGCGGGTAGGAGGAGGAAGCATCTGGAAACGGGATACAAGGTAGTTAGGAGATTTGGGGTCTTTAAGGATTTTGAAAAGGGCAGAAAGGATGTGCATATCACGGCGAAGGCGGATGGAAAGCCATTTAAGTTGACAGCGAAACGAAGAAACACGATCATACTTGCGTAACCCGAATATGAAACGGATAGCTAGATTCTGTAGGCGTTCCAGCTTGTTCAGCTGTTCCTCGGTCGTATCCAGGTAGCAAACATCGGCGTAGTCCAGAAGGGGAAGAAGAAGTGATTGCGCTAGCATAATTTTGGTTTTAAAAGGGAGAAAATATTGGAGACGCTTGAGAGAGTGAGAAGAATAGTGGATACGTTTGCTAATTTGATTTATATGTGGGGACCAAGATAAAGTACTGTCCATAATCAGACCAAGATTTTTTATTTTGTCAGTAAATGGGATAGACAGGGATATAAATAAGGGAAGTAACAGATTCCTAGTCGAGTTTGATTCTTAGGTGGCTGCTACCCACAATCATAGCTTGGCATTTGCTTGGGTTCACAATAAGACCGAACGATGAAACCCAATCCCGTATAGATGCCAGATCCCGATTCAGACAATCAATAGCTTCAGAAACCTCAGCAACAGAAAAGTGTCTATAAATTTGAAGGTCATCAGCATAGAGGTGGAAAGGAGAAGAAATAACTTTGGAGATATTGTTGATAAAGATTGAAAACAGTAGAGGAGAGAGGACGCCGCCTTGCGGCACACCAGCTGACAAACGTGACCATTCGGAAGAAGTATCATTATAGACTACGGATTGGAAACGATCAAAAAGGTAGGATTTGAACCATTCAATAACAGGGGATGAGACGTTAAAGGAACGAAGAGTACCAAGGAGGAGATCAAAGTCGACACAGTTGAATGCACTACTGAAGTCTAGCAGAACCATGGCTGAGAGTTTGGTATTATCCATCGCACTGCGAATGTCCTCTGTGATATTCAACAGTGCACCAACCGTGCTATGGGAGGGGCGGAAACCGGACTGATAGGGACACAACAGATCATTAGAGGAGAAAAAAGTGTATAATTGGTTGTGGACGATAGATTCAAGGACTTTGGAAAGGATCGGGAGAATAGAAATAGGACGATACTCGGACAGAGAGGATGGATTTGGAGTTTTTGGGAGGGGTACGGCGTGGGCTTTTTCCATGATGCGGGAAAGACATTGTGTTGCAGTGAGAAGTTAATAATGTGTGTGATGACTGGCACAATGTCCTCCAGCACAGGAAGAATCATCTCCAGACTAAGACCATCGCTACCAATAGCCTTAGTGGAAATAGACTTGATACTCTTCGTTACGTCTGCTTCAGAAACTGCACTGAAAGTGAAAGAGGGGTGGATAAGAGGGTCATGTCTAGACAGAGAAGTGAGAGCGGCTGACTTAGAGGCCGTGTCCAAAATGAAAGGAGGTGATGAGAAATGTTGATTAAAAGAGTTAATATCCACGGAACTCGAACTGGAATCTACAGACTTGCCCACACCCAGAGACCTCAGGAAACCCCAAATTTGTTTTTGGTCTTAAGTTTCAATTTGTGAGTGGATATATTTTCGTTTAGCGTCTCGACACATTTATATATAAGCAATAAAGATTAAATAAATAAATAAATAAAAATACTTATTTTCCCGACGCCGTTTCGACCGAGTTGACTTACTTATCATTAATACATACGCGTTTAATTCCTGTTATTTTGACTAAGTACAATACAACCTAAAAATTTAAAAATTTAAAAGTGTATAATTTTTCATACTAAATCAATTATCAAATATTTAGATAAACACGATCTATCAGCGATAGAATAGAAAAGTACCTTGGACGAATTTTCGTCCAAGAAAACTACAAAACAGAATGAGCATGCTCAAACCCTACAACAGGCTTATATATCCTACAAAGTACTTACCTATTGCTTCCAAAATAAACACAAATCTTCAAATGTTAAAGAAGTTACATCACCAAAAGATATGTTTTCGTAATTGTAAACAAACATTGACAAATAAATATATACAAATAAATTACGGAGCTTTTTGTTCAGCTCATTTAATGTTTGTGAGCCAATTGCCGCGGGGTAGCGTGAGCGTTCCGAGTGTTTTACCTAATTCACTTTATTTTACGAACAAATATGAGAACATTGATACTCTTTCATAAAATTAGATGACAAAACCTTCTGTTACCCAGTGCTATAAAGTCTTGCGAAGGAAACTGACTCAAAATACGAGACTCTTGATAAATGTTTGTTAGGTCTGATGATTTTTCGATAAGTATGTTTGTGAATCGATTCTTAGTTTTGAGAGAAGAGTGATTTTTTTTACTAAAACATAATCAAAGTGAAAGTATTTTTCTAAAAACAACAACAGCAGTCTTCTGTTTATAATGATAACAACTAAGGAGCTCGAATCCAGAAAAATGTCTCATAACTATTTTCACAAAGATATGGTTCCTAGAAACATGTCTTAATTTTCCTATTATCGTACTTATTCCCCTTAGCAACGTTCATCTAGTTACCTTGTTAGACTTATCCCCAGGGAATATAACGTATTAGACACTAAAACCCATTTCCTTTTCAAGAACGTTGCAAGATATAATATAAAACGTACCCAGTTATTTTCTAAAGACGATTGACTTATCTGCAGAAGACTTGACTTCAACACAAGATTAATTAAGTAAGTTACAATTTTAATTAAACCAAAAAATACAGCTCCAACTTTAAACTTTCTCGCCTCTTCATAATTTAAAAGAACTCGACTTGAACTGTGTAGGTAGTAGGTCAATAAATAGGACCAAATCTCAGATATCAACCAAAATACCTCGCTTAAAAACTAAATAAAAAAAAACATTAATTTTCGTAACTTCAAATTCTTCGTGAATTTCAACTAGGATACGTCATTTTCTACTACAACAGAAGCTATAATTTCATAATGCAAAATAGTAAAACACAATTATAGAGCAAAATTGGGTCAACAAGAAATTCACTAAGATACATATACATTATAAACAAAGTATGACATTAGCAGATTTGAAATTCCTTTGAAGATTTAGGTATTGCTTTAATATAATGAAGGAGTTTATTGTTTAATCCAGAAATGCCATGAAAATGTACACAATTTCACAAAATAACGGTATTTTATCATAATAAAATACTGTAAAATAAACAACTTAACGCTCTCAGAATGAAAATAATTCATAATTTCTTTATCTGCACTCTTCAGGATTATACGAACTCCATAATTAGAATTTTTATTTTATCAAGTAACAAACTGTCCAGATAAAACGTTCTTTTATTTACAATATTCTTTATAAATAAACTTAGTATTTCTTTGTAATTATACTCTGTTTGTTATCTTACAATAACAAATTCAGTCTACATAATCTCGACTAAAAAATAAATCTCAAATTAGTCTTCTTAGAAAAATTTTAATTTTGAAACTAATGCGTGAAATACACGTTTTGTATTTCACGCATTATTTTCATTACTACTGCTCTGCTATTGAATCAAACCACATCGTATCAATAACTGGATCCATGACGTTATTCGTTGTTTTAACATTTTTTATTTAGTGTGATTTGTGTCTAGAATTGTGCTTAAAATCTAAAGGGCGTAAATACGACTTTGATCGTGATGATTGTGATTAGATGAACAGAACGAAACAATTCTCATTTTCTCGGTTCCGGAAATGGTAACTGAATCTCGTGAGCATTGTCTGATTGTTTCAATTTTTCGTGAAAAAATACCTTTAGCTTAAAGGAAAACAATTTCTCTTGCATATAGACGTCCGAGTGAATTTGCGTCTAAAAAGCTTTCGATGCAAAGGAGCACTTTATTTTAAGAACCAGAATATGCGCTGGTTTGTGTCCATTTGTTAATTTCGACTGTTTTTCACGAAAGAGAACCTAATTAAAATTTATGAAATGTATGAAATTGTCGACGTTGTTATGATAATCAACTTCAATGTAAACTACACGGACGTTTTTAAAATTGGAAGACATATCTTCATACAGATAAAATAATAATTATAGAAATTGTATTGTAAAAACAATCACTTTCTCTAATATTTAGCTCAAGAATTGACAACATTTCATTTTGAGAAAGTACTAAAATTAGAAAACCATTTCGAGATTTTAGTGTTCTAAGCTCATTTTTTTTTCAGAATTAAAAATTCTGAAAAAAAAATCAGTATCAGTATCAGTATTTTTTACGTTAATTAAAAAAATCTAAAATAAACGCGATATAGGGAGTCTGAGATTTGTCTCTGCCTTTTATTTAAAATGTTGTCAATTCTTTACATTTTCGTCATTGTCAAGGTTAAAAACTCTTTAATCGTGTAATTTATATTGCTACTTTGATTGCAAGAGCGCAATCTTCATTACGTCTCCTTAATGAGTTCTATTTAAACAGATCTTTGAAAAATATAGACGTCGGGGGACCGTTAGGTTTCGCTAGACATGTGACGAGCTTAGATGTAACTTAAGTTAGGGTTTACTAGGATGACGGTGCCGTCATATTACGGCCGTAATTTAGTGGCGTAGAACGTTGTCTATGTAAACAATATGGCACGCTGTATTATATTTTGCCGCTGCCATATTGTTTACATAGACAACGTTCTACGCCGCTAAATTACGGCCGTAATATGACGGCACCGAAATCTTAGAAAACCCTAGCTTTAGCGGTCTGCCGATGATGTCTATTTTTTCATAGATCTCTTGATGATATTATTTTTAACTTTTTAAGAGTTAGCTGTTTTGTGTCGGGGTTTTATAATTTTAAATTTTATTTTTATTTGAAGCTTTTTACTTTTAATATATTGAACTTAATTTTTGGCGGCCATTTTGTTACCGTCGCGCTACTTGTTTCTTTTTATTGCTAAGTGCTTACCCATGGTATACATCATTTTAGTCAAAGCACCACCTCTGTATCTTTTACCGTTTCGGCAGGCAGTTGATCATCTCCATAAACGACTGGATGGATTTACATCAAACGTGGCTAAGAACCATCTCGTTCAATTTACGTACAGACAGATAGACCGACAAAACAAACTCAAACTTTTTGCGCTACGTCGGGGGTTAAAAATAGTTTTTATAGCTAAAAAAGTAACCGTTATAGAGGTAGTATTTATTATTTACTATAACTTAACGCTACACGGGTGAAGATACGTGCAGAATCGTTATTCTTGCTCATTTTACTAGAGCTTCTAGCAAGAGAAAATCTATCTATTTTTCAGAGGGAATTTACTTATTACGCCATCGCTATACCTTTTGGAAGTAAAGTTATTGATATAAATAATAAGACATTTACACCTCTGGGAGCTTTCAGTGGACATTTATCTTACTATATCGTATTACGAACCTAAACCCTTTAGAAATTCACATCGAGAAACATAACACCCATCGAATTTCTTAACTCTATAAATTATGTTTGTTCTTGTTAAGTTTTTTGTTCATCTCGTTTTGCATTTTAATATGGGCTTGTCTGCAAAAGCTATACTCATTTTAGATAGATACTGATTATGGAATTATATAATAATAATAATAAATATTAGACTGGAACTACAAACAACCAGACCTGAGCCAATATATAAAAGTTTGTTTTCTAAATTGACCCAGCCAGGGTTTGAACCCGGGAACTCAGAGATTGCGACACCTTGACAGTGTACAAGCCACTGGACCGCGGAAGTCGACAAATTCGAAGATTGATATAACGCAACATTAAAAGGTAATTTTAACAAGTAAGAAAAAAATACTTACCTATATCAAAACAAAATAACAACCTGATAATTAGTGGGTAGAACTCACATTAATTTTGTTTGCGATATTTTACCTGCTATTTGAGACTATTAGACATTATAGTACAGTAGCCTGTAGTACATTGGCCCTAAAACTTAAATTATATTGTTCGATGTGTAGAGGGACGGAATGGGAAGAACTGTATTTCTGCACCAAATGTAGGCTATAATATTGTCTTCATTTTGTGTAAAAATTACATTTTTTGATTATTTTAGGACCTTACAAAGTAATGTTTTGTCTCTTTTCATACTGTATTACGATTATAAACTATTCCCAAATATAACTTTCAGCTAAAATTTTTAATATCCTAAATATTCATAACTCGGTCCTCTCGTATTATTCTCTGTATCACCTACCTGCATAAACCACGGTAAGACTTCGTAAGATTCCACTGTAAAATCTTAATTTCAAATATACAGGGTTATTTGTAAAACACCAACAACCTCACAGGAGTAGATTACTAATATCATAGACAACAACATTTATTTTGTTCTACGACTTTTCCGAAAACACACAAACAAAATCGACTTTTCATACAAAACTCAATCATATGTGCGGTACATTAGTATGGAAAGTAGTTTTTTTTTTTGCCTGTTTTCGGAAAAGTAGTAGAACAAATGTTGTTGTTTTATGATGTTAGTGATCTTCTCCTGCCAGGTTTTTTGGTGTTTTACAAATAACCCTGTATATAGTGAATGATTTAAATCTCCCGCTATAGTGTTGTACTATGACTATTGGTATTGGTGATGGGCTCTTTTTTCCGCATTTAGACTCTCATTTGGTCCGTTATGCGTGAACACAGCATTGGTGTGGCTAGTCAAGCCATCCCAGCTCCTTCCAGAAGCGCAGAAGCCTCCTGGGGCGTTCACAGGCTTCTAAGAGCGACCTCACGTCTTTGAGGATTTCTGCCCGGTGTGCGGCCAAACCCACGCACTCCAGGATCACGTGGGCGGCTGTTTCCTCTGCGTCCAGGCATCCTCTACATAGGGGACTGTCTGTCGCATTCATGATGAATAGTTGTCGGTTTAAGGCAAGGTGACCTGTAAGTGTACCTACAACTATTCGGAGGTCTGGACGATTAAGGCTGAGCAGTCTACAGGTCAGCCGCGGCGAGACTGCGGTTTCTGTACTATGTCTAAAATAAAAAGTATTATTTCATTTCCTGTAATGAAGACCACCATTCAAGTGGTTTGTACACCGGTTTTCATGGTGTCGCCATTTCTATAGCATCGCTTACGGCTCGAGCTTTAAACCATCTTCGACAATGTAAATGCTTACTTCCTGTTCTCGGCTGTAATGTACTATATATTATTCACTCCATTCCCAATCACTTTCATCAAACAATAACGACATAGTGCTCGAAAGTCGATAACACGATATTAAATATCTTATCGACCAATTTTATCTGCAGCTCTTGAAACCTGACGGAAGGCAACAAAAGCGGTTTGATCAAGATAATAGGTTTACGTGATCACATCTTGTGGAAACTGTTTTCTGTTTTGTCAGACTGGGGAATCAGTTTTTTTTTTAACTAAAACAATTTTATTTTTATTTGAGATTTTTGCATTCACAATGCTATTTTTATACACATAAAAACTCTTTGTGTATTTTTATACACATTATATACTTACTAGAAAAAATACGACCCACACCAGATCACCAATTATTGGACGGGAATCGAACCCGCCGCGACCTTTGGATGTCCGGTCCAATGCTCTCTGAGTGACTTGGTAGTTCAGCGATCAGAGCATTAGAATGGACATCCAAAGGTCACGGGTTCAATTTCCGTCCGAGAATTGATCTGGTGCGAGTCGTATTTTAACTAGTACGAGTATATTAACTATTTTTTCTTTATTAAAATATTTGAAAATATCTCCAAAAGATTCTAAATAGTGATAACTCGAGATTTTCCTTGTCTGTCTAAAATAATTGGATTGTAACTAAACTAAAAAAAAGAGTCAAATTCAAAACTAATTAACTGAAAAATAACTCGACTTGATAGATTCATCCAAAATAATACACTTAATTGTACTTTATTTTAAAGTCCTTCTTGAGACAATTGCTTTCTCTTGAACAATTCAATTCACAATGGCAGTAACGGAATGTTACTTTCATAAGTCTTTGTATTTAACGAAGCTTTTGAAAATGTACTTTTGGAAAGTTAAAGAAGTGAAATACTTATACCTACCTACCCAAATAAGTCAATAAAAAATATTCGAAAGTATGTCAGTAAAGTATAAAAGAATTAGTTTACCTTATTATAAATTTAAAAAACTGTTACTTTAAATGTACCTATCATGATATAAAAGTCATAAATATTTTGTTGGCTTAAGTCAAACCCTGTCGTAAACTTAATTCACATGGGCTATTACACCACCAGGTGAATTATTAAGACTTGGAAAGTTGGAAAGTTTTTTTGATATCCCTCGGGAACAGTATTTTTTTTCTGGATGAAAGGTACCCTAAGTCCTTTTCTGTACCTTGGAGAAAAATACTGTTGAATTAACACCACATTTTGAAAATTGATAAATGAAAATTGATAAACAAAAATCCTCTCCTACTAATATTATAAATTTGAAAGTTTGTGGGTTTGGATGTTTAGATGTTTGGATGTTTGTTCCTCAATCACGCAAAAACTACTGAACGGATTTGGATGAAATTTGGCACACAGATAGTAGATAACCTGGATTAAAACATCAAATACTTTTTATCCCGATATTCCCACGGGAACGGGAACCAAGCGGGTGAAACCGCGGGCGGCCGCTAGTAGAAAATAAAAGTCAAAAGCTATTGGTTAAAATTTATAATACTACCTATTTGTACCTCTATTATCACTGTTCTTTGCTCTTATAAAATTATCTAAACGTACTACACTTGTAAGCCCAGTTTATTTAGTATCTTTTGTAAAAAATACAAAAGCCGGCAGTGAAACAAATTGCGGACCTTTTGTACGGAATAATCCTTTCATTTTGCTAAAACAACAATGTTTAAAAAGGGTTTTACTTTAAATGCATCAATATCAATTTTATTTTGCTAGCTTCATTTTTTAAGTGAAATATACCATTCATTAATATTTTGGCAGCATTTGCGAAATCTGTTTTCAACTTCAATTTGATTTGGTTTATTAGTTATTATTGTAAAAACATTCAAAACTACGAGTATTATTTAGAAAGAATGAAAACTGTTGAAGAGTTATTATAAAATATTAGAGTCAATTAAAGAGGGCATGATCTTGGTTTTTTTTAATTATTGACTTGGTTTACAAGTAATTAATATAAATGTATTAGCGGCGCTAGTAGTAGGTGAGATGACTTTCAGTACGGCAGAAAACAGCTCTCCGACAATTTTCCACAGCACACTGTAAAATTTTCCGAAAGCACTTGAATAAAAGCACGCTCCAAGCGCCATCTATGAAAATCGGAAAATGCAGAACTACTACGAAGTTTCAGTGCTTTCCAGTCTACGGTTGTTCGTGACGCAACGTAAACGTGCTATTTTCTACCAGATGAAATAGATGGCGCTGTTTCAATTAATTTCTTGTATTCTCAAATTGTGTTGAAATATTTAAAAGTCTTTATTCGTTTTTATAGGTTTTTCTTTCACCTGCGTTTTTATTTTTGTATCAGGAAACCGAAACTCTTTAATTATGAAAACCATTCAGAGTTGATATTACAAACAACTTTTTGTATGGGAAAAAACGCTGAATTTTTTTGAAATAATCACTAAATGAGTTGCAGATGTTTCATACTAACGGCCGAATACTCAAACGCTGCTTAAATAGTTAAGAGCTCCTCAAACAGTTGAGACCGCCTTAACTCATACTCAATTCAAAATTGGAGAGACTCTCAATTTCTAGACTATATTACCAGAATTCAAATAAAATGTTGTATAAAAAGAGCTGCAAGTTTTTTCTAAAAATTCAAAGGGTTTTTTGGCCCGATTTCAGAACTGTTTCCACACAAATAGTTGTCCATAATAATCAAATCTCAAAATTGTTCAATTACGTTGCATATTTTCTAATAAATATAAGTATACTATTGTGAAAATATTTTTTGATTGCGACTTTATGAAAATATCTCAGTACTTACCATCGTCAATCGCTTGGATCTTCCGAAATCAGAATCTACATAGATACCTATGTGTTTAAAATGCATGAACCTGCAGGTTGCATCTGCAACCTGAAATGCATTTTATACTCATAATACTCTACTTCAGTTGAATTTTCACTGTAATTCTAGAAATCAAACATGATCGTTATCTTTCAGGCGTTGTAGGTTTTAATAGTGTTGAATACTAAACAGTAGCATTCATCATTTTCTCAACAAGACAACTTAAATGGTCAACGAAAACATCACAACTTCCCACCAGCTTTCAGTATGAATTATAGATACCAACCATATTTCATTACCAACCTCTTTTTTAAAGCCTTCATTTAAATTACGATTTACATTTTACAGGTTAGCAACGCTCATAACTCGACTCATCTGAACAAAAACATAATTTGCATTAAATGCAAATACGCTCGTGATGCCTTTTCATACACATTTCTCGGTCAAGATAAGCATTACCTATATTGTTACGAAACTCGCTGTCGCTTTATTTAACACAGCTCTCGAAAAGGAATACCAAACCTTATTTTTGTAAGCTTAAGGTGCTATTTCTTTCCTTCGTCATTGAATCCACTGATTTTCGGTCGTCGGCCGTTGAGCCCCGCCCCTGGTCTTGACGTCACGCCTGTGACGTCAAAACCTCGCCCCCTTTACCCCTCACACTCTAGGCCCGGGAGCTCGCTACTCCGGTTTTTCATCAAATCAATTTCATAATGCTAATCGGGCAAATCAGCTTAAATTAATGGAAATTTAGTAATCAACGTTGCTGTGGTTTTTATTTCAATCTATTGAGATTTTTTTGCACTGACGTCCATTATACAATACAAGTACGTTGGACAGGCTATTGTCATGAAATGACAGCAATTTTTTGTACTGATTTGAAAATTGCCATATTGGCGCTGAGAGCAGTAGATTCTACTATGGCAGTAGTGAGTGTACTTGGAACTAATTAGTTCCAGTGTACACTCACTACTACGTTCGCCTGTCCAGCGTACTTGTATAATGGACGTCAGTTTTTTTTTGTGTTAATACCTACATACAAATATGCTCAAAGATGATTTACAAGTAATGTTCTATTTTTAATCGTGTTTGTTGCTAATTAAACATTTCTTTACTAGGAGTAACCTCATCCTAGAGAAAGTATACAAAAGCTAGGCGAATATCAAAGCAAATAAACTAATGTATACTGAGAGCTTATAGTATAGAAGTTAATTTAATCGCTCACAGAGGTCGTCGTCTTTGGATACATATTTACCTTCATCAAATGTCAATTTTACAAAAAAAGTAGCAATTCAATGTACAAAAAAATTAAGTCTTCTTTCAGTAAAATGTCCTATCTTCAAAAAGGTAGGTACTTTCTTTCCGTGTGGCAAAGGTTTGCGACATGACAGAACATCGGACGACATCCTGTATCGTACTAATAGAATCGAATTCTCTCACAACACTTGGTGGTTTACGACGTTCGATTTTAGTGGTACATACATTGAACCTTATAAATTGTCCCGGAAACCCTGGCCAGTTGAATACAGCTCTAGGGACTATTAGGCAGAAGTGATTGTCCCCACACAGACGAGATACGGCCGATATGACATTGGGGAGCCCTTCCGATGCTTTCAGCTTTGTTTATTGCAGGAAACCAACGAAGTAGTTTAACCAACGTTTTCTTTGACTTTTTCTAATAGCCAAATGTTTCGTTCGATAGTGAGAATGAAACATTTAGCTATTAGAAAAAGTATTAAGGGCATATGTTCTAAGAAGTAAGGGTAGGTTCTGTTATAATTTATAAGTAACTAACGGCAAGTACGGCAACCCATCGGCTTTGTCTGTGTGGACAGGACAGTTATTTTTCTAACCCTCGGAAACAGTACTTTTTTTGTAAATGAAAGGTACCCTATGTACTCTTCTGTACCCCTGACAATCATTATGATCGGTTAAGTACTTACCTCATAGACTTAGGCTCAATTGCACCACCTAACTTTAACGATAACAGGCTTGTTATAGTAAGTATTTTCGCTGAGTAACGTAGTCAAGATGACGTGAAAGAGTACCAAACCAAAAACAAACTCTCTTTCGCATTTAGAATATAACAAAGCTTTCTTTTAAATGTTAATTTTAAATATCACTTTTAAATGTCAATTATTTTATTGTTTTAAATCGCTGGGTAAATCAGCTCATGCAGTTTCCAAGTTTTACAATTTAACTATTATTGCATACAAACAGATAAATTGGGATGAACGAATCAATAAATGTGTAAATCAATTACTTGGCTAACTGCTCATTTTTTTACCTCACAAATTTTTACTTTAATTGTAATAATTACATTTAACTACAGCCTTTAGTTTTTTACCATTACTCTATCTGTATAGGAAAAATAAAAAAATATTTATTATAATTAGGTTCTTCTATTATCTAGTACTCTGCACATTGCAGGGACTCAATATCGCAGTGGTTTAGCGCCTGGCCCAGCGATTCCGAAGGTTAAATATGGATGGGACAAACACCCATGGGATGGGTAACCAAAAATTTATGATCTTGAGCTCCTCCGTGCTTCGTAAGGCACGTTAAGCTGTTGGTCTCATGTGCATTTGCAGTCGTTAACACCCACCAATCCACATTAGGCCAGTGTGATGATTTATGGCCCATCCTCCTTATCCACCCATAAGGAAGGCCTGTGCCCCAGCAGTGGGGACATTAAGAAATGGCTGATGGTCATTCTGCACATAATCTTAATTTCTCCTTCAAAAAGTGTATTTTCAGTGTTATGGATATAAAATACGTCATCTTTAGATTATGTGATCTCGGTTACCTTAAAATCCAGCGGTGACTATGTTCAATTGTGGAATACCTACTTAATTGCGTAGAAGATAGTTCTGTTGTGTTATGTAACATTGGACACTTATTCTGAATGATATTATTATAACCGCAGCATTGCATACAAAAGTCGGCTGGCAACGGTGACCTGAATCCGGGCGCGTGACGTCGCCGTGACGTGGCTGTGTGCAGTTCACTCCGGTTCTCCCACAATTTAGCTGATCGATGATTGATTGTGATTAATAAACAAAGAGAATGAATCGAAACGGGATTAATCCAACTGTTTGGTCGCTGCAAATACAATTAGCGTTCGTAGTTCGTATTCCAGATATTTCCAATCGAATCTACAGATTAAATTGACTCTTAAAATAATAACACCAAGAACGATAGTTTTCTACAAAGCGCACTGTCAAAAGTAAGGCAACTAAAACAGCTAAAATGGCTTCGATTCCGGATTTTTAATCTCCATTATTACCTTATCACACCGAATAAGTACAAAACAGTTTTTTTTTTTACATTTAGGAGATTAGTTACGATAGTTTTCTACAAAGCGCACTGTCAAAAGTGAGGCAGCTAAAACAGCCAAAATGGCCCCGATTTCGGATTTTCATTCTCCATTATTACCTAATCATACCGAATAAGTACAAAACAGTTTCTTTTTTTTACATTTAGGAGATTAGTTACTATATTATTGGTTTAGTAACGATTAGGTAACGTATAAAGGATATAAATCTGAAAACTAAGCCATTTTGGCTTAGTATTAGTTGCCTCATTTTGCATACGAGGACACGGCTTCTAGGTGTTATTATTCTAAGGATTGACTACACTAGGTGGCTCCAAGAGCTGTTGTAGCTCTCACGTTAAAAAGTAGCTCAAATTGTATGTTGTTTAAAAATAATCTAAAAGATGTCGCCACCCCTTTAATTTAAGGATGAAACAATTATTTTTTAAGTAAACAAATACAGGGTGTGCCTGAATGGGCTATTCTTATGCATGTTATGTTTGAAAATTTCTTTATAATAGGATTGTGAATTAAAACATACATACGTTGATGGTGCATTTAAAATCATACATTACATAATAATTATGTAAAAGGTGTAAAATTGCTTATTCGGTGCACAACATTTTCTAATTAACTAAATCCAACCGCACCATAGTCGACGGCACAATAAATAAGCAAAAGCATTGCAGTCACACCCAATTTACATACAAAAGTAGAGAAATTAACTGAGTATCCAACTTTTTTCGATTACAGTAAATAAATCCCACTTAATATACCTACATAAAAAGGTCATCATAAGGTACTCCCACACTTTAAAATAATAAAGTTATTTAACAACGTATGACGTGATAACATAGAACAAATGTAATGTAATGATATTAAGAAGAACACCTTGTACATAAGGTACTGGGGCTCCCACGAAACAATTAATAATAATTATAATGTTACTTATCACAATAACAAATTATAACACATTTTTCATTGTGGCTTATAATGTAAGATTTGTAAAATATTAACATGCCCTACATTGAAAAAAAAAATTGGTACGCCAATGTCATTTTAAAAGACCTATCTAAAGATACCCCACACGTACAAGTTTGACGAAGTATTTTTTTTTCAGTTATAGTTCTATGTATAGGGGGCTCCCCATACCCCCCTTAATATTGTATTTTCTATTTTTGTCATAAAATTGTAAAATACCTACCAATTTTCAACGGTGTAATCCTAATAGTTTCGGAATAAAGAGTCTGTGACATACGGACGGACAGACAGACATGACGAATCTATAAGGGTTCCTTTTTTGCATTAGGCTACGGAACCCTAAATAGGTACCATGTCTTGTCACATAACACAAGTATTTTAGCTACTTACTCGTACTTCGTAATCTGATCAGTGTATGTGATGTTGCCCTATGCTAGTTTTAGTTTATTTGAATAATTTTGTTACAAAATATTGCAAAGCAAATGTAATACAACGTTCTGTAACTTAAAATTTTGTGTGGGAACAAAGTGTAACATCTAAATTGTCCCGTTCCGTCAACGTTGGTGAGATAACGATCTCTTTGTTAACTCGTAATGAGGTGCTAGATAACCACCTAAGTCAACCTACCCCCTGTTGGGACGATCTGATAGCGCCATCACCCTTAAAAGTGCTAACATGTGGTTGATTAGAAAATATTTTAGCTATTAGTTGTACCTATACAAAAATGTTTGTTCTATAGCGACAAAGAGTAATGAAGTTTTAAGTTCTACACTCCTACACAAAAATAGAATGATTTAATTTTCTAAATTAGTATTATCGAAATGCCTATTTTAACTGATAGATAAGCGTATCTAGAACCATAACTGTGGTGATAAATATCTTGCAGCGAGCCAGTAATGAGGTGTGTCAGTTAGATAAACATGTTACGTCATGCGTCGAGCCTCGATATTGCGATTCGATAAACTCTGTTTACATCAGCTTTCACATTAAAGTTGATATTCTTAGAAACAAATCTTTTTTTATTCTAATAAATAATCTGTCATGAAAATTGCAAGTCTGTAAAAATATATGCAACAAATTTATATACAGATTAAAAAAACGACAGAAGACAGTATGAATAAACTTGCGTTGAAGTCACTGCCCCATTACGATACAATCCAAATGCACTTGATCGACGACAACACCATACATTTTCGTCCTTCATTTCTACAAAAGTGTTGAAATATACTTTTGCACCCCACTTCTCTGGAAATCTTGCAATAAAACTTCATATCAGTTTTTTTACGTTTACGAATTACGTATAGTTTCACAATAATACATTTCTGATATTATTAGTAAATCATGTTTTTGATTTTTCCATTCACACTGCTATATTAATATGTTATACTGTAATACTTTCTTCAGGAAATGAGAAAAATATTGAGCTAAATATTAAGTAACTATCCACTAGCCTCATATCAAAGTAGAGGTAATATAATCGATCATCTTTATGTTCTCTGTTTATCGCGATCTTAAGGGCTCTTCACCATCTTTTCTTATTATTACTTCATTTTATACGAGCAAAGTATTTGAAAACAATCTCTTTTATGGCATTAAGACTATAAACAATTTACGATCGATTCCCACTTTGTGGTGACCACAAACATATTTTGATATCCAAAGACATGCATTATTTTGTAACATTTGTAATTACTAAAGTTTTATAATGCTAAACTGTCAATTTGACTAAGCCAAAACCTTCTCATAAATTAGTATCCATTTATTATTTGTTTGAAATTGAAATTAAATTATTTGAAATCATAGAATATTTTCAATATTATTTAAAGTAACTTAAGTTTTGATTATGAATGTACTTAAGGACATATCATGTGTCAACATGGAAATTGAAAATAGAAAATTACTCGGGAAAGTATACTATATCTAATTTGGTTTCTGCCAAGGGCACAGATATAATACGCGCTGAGATAACAAAATCAAAGCACCCCATCTAACATTAATTTGTCTACGAACTGGAATGCGGATCGTCTCGTAGGCTACGTGCGTAGCGACGTAGCTTCGTAGCAGATGCTTATTGTCGTACTTTGATATTGAGTTTCATTTACATAATTATTAATCTGGGTAAAATCACCCTTTGTCTAATCTGATGAGCATATTTGTACTAACATTTTGAATCATAGCTTTTGACATGGTGTTTTATTCGGTACTAGCTGATGCCCGCGACTTCGTACGCGTGGACTTTATGACTCGGCGTATGCATATTAAATATAAACTAATGTAGTTACATAAGAAAATAGTTGTAACAGTGTTATAATGTTAAAAGTTCATAAAAAAAATGTTTAATAGTGTAAACGTAGTTTAAAAAAAATCTTTATAAACTATGTTCGGAGTCTTTTTTTCGGAAGCCAATAGGAAAAAACCTGAAGCGTTACTAACCCTGGAAAAAGCCACATCAAGTTGGCCATGCGAAAAACAACCAGTCCTTAAATCGATACCAACGGCTTTAAGCATCTGGTACCTATTTAGGCAATTCGATATCAAAAATTAGGCCCAAACTGTTACCGCCTTCACCACGTGGAGGTACTCCCTTCTTATGTTATTATATTTTGTTAAACTACTTTAACCTGATCTCTTAGATTTCCACATCAGATGATCTTAATTTTTTTGTAAACACATGTTTATATGCAAATAAATTAAACTTGGTTCTGCATCAGGTATTCCAGATCTTCGATTTTTATACCTCAACAAAAAATGCTAATCAGGCTGAACAACTTTTGCTAAGATGTCACTTTTATATTTTGTATAGTTTAGCTGGACCATTACGGTACTGCATCAGGTATTCCAGATCTCCGATTTTTATACGTCAACAAAAAATGCTCATCGGGCTGAACAACTTTTGCTAAGGTGTAATTTTTATATTTTGTATAATTTAGCTGGACCATTGTGGTACTGCATCAGGTGTTCCAGATCTTCGATTTTTATACCTCAACAAAAAATGCTCATCGGGCTGAACAACTTTTGCTAAGGTGTTATTTTTATATTTTGTATAGTTTAGCTGACCATTATGGTACTGCATCAGGTGTTCCAGATCTTCGATTTTTATACCTCAACAAAAAATGCTCATCAGGCTGAACAACTTTTGCTAAAGTATCATTTTCAAATTTTGTATAGTTTAGCTGGATCATTATGGTACTGCATCAGTTGTTCCAGATCTTCGATTTTTATACCTCAACAAAAAATGCTCATCAGGCTAAACAACTTTTATTAAAGCGTCATTTTTATATTCCTTATAGTTTAGTTGGACCATTATGGTACTGCATCAGTTCTACACTTTCCCTACTCCAGTCATTAAAACGGTGTTCGACAACGAGTTCAATCGGATTAAAAAAAATATCCATTCTTAGTTAGAGGCGAATATTATTTTATTATTGCTCATAGTTCTCGGTTCCTGTTTAACTGCTTTATATGTCAAATGAACGTCAGGACTACACAGTTATAAGAAAGGACTCTTGGCTATTTTTTTAATGTCTTACAACTTTGAATGAATACCAGAGAGAAATCAATCATTAGGTCCTTTCAGTGGTGTGCTTAATAATCTAAACCAATTTCAGGATCACCTTAAATCTAACATTAATAATACATTGATATCACTTACATTAGAATGATTAATGCTTCTTCTTCTGCAAAATCTTCAAATATATTAAAATACCGACATTTATAAACCGAAAATTTAATAAGATATTTTTAACAGTTTCGTATAACTTCATCTACTGCCGACGGTAAAGTCACTAATGCCTATTTTAGTTGCACGTATTGCCTATTTTATTGTTCGCGCCAACGGTTCCTAATTTATCTCCCATTCACATCCAATATATTAATTTTATTATCAAAGACAACTGGGACGAAATGGCCCGTCTTATATCCACTTTGCTACGGAAAGGAATGCGTTACGAAACGCGACGTGCGTAGAGCCTCGTAGACGATCGAGCGCCTACGATGTAGTTTACTTAAATATTTACCCGTAGCACCAGCTAAGAATAAATTAACTGTTGAGCTTTCTTAGCTCAAGTTAAAACCTTTTTTTTTTACTTTATGTTCAAATTCTAAATAAAACAAAAGGACTTGTTTAGACTTTGGAGCTTTAAATAACAACTATTTGTATATATTTTTTAAGATTTATCATTCGCAATGCTATTTTTAAATAATACTTAATAATTATATACAAGAAAAAAATCGACTCGTCAGTTGGAAGAGCATTGGATCGGACTTCCAATGGTCGCGGGTTCAATTCCCTCCTGAAAAAATTCTCTGGTGACGAGTTTATTTTTGTCTAGTTTAGTATTTAGTATTATATAAAAACAGAAACTGTGAATGCTAAAATCTCAAACTTAAAAATTGTAAAGCTGTTTCATCTTAATCGATTGTCGAAAATCTAGAAAGATCGGGCCGCGCGGCTTCGTGACGCGTAGCCGCGTGGCTGAACCTTGCGAGTTTGTACCAGTAATAATGGCAGGATAATTTTGCTGATTCACAAATCGTCCACCAGTCGGCGCACTACCGCTAACTTGGCGCTAGATGTAGATGTAGACCTGTCATTTTGTTGTTTTCTATGTGATTGCTATCAATTTTTGGATGTTAAAAGCGATTTTTCGTAAATATCATTTTTTCTTCCGACACATTTTGGTTTTCTTCAATCTTTAATTTATTCGTTTACTATCCGACTTCCATAATCATTATTTATTTATATCAACCATTTTTAGAAATAATTTAAAATAAATTGGGAAATGGGGGGTAAAAGCCCGTACAAAGTTTCCAGCAGCAGTAACGCCACCAAGCGGGATAAATTTTGTAACTTTGCCTTTGCAAAGCTCAGCCGCGTGGCTAGGCCTAACGGGGCCGCGCGGCCCTAGTGGGGACGCCGCTTTACATGGCTAAAATAACGCTGGCTTGCAGCGTACTAGAAAGTTTCGACGATGCCACTACTGACTCGGTAGCTCAGTTGGAAGAAAGAGCATTGGACCGTCGGGGGTTCGATTCCCGCCTGAGAAAATGATTTAATGACGAGTCGAATGTTTTCAAGTATATTATTTAGTATTTAGAACTATTTATAAACTTATGCCGTTAGAAATATCTAAAAAGCCTTAAAAAGCTACATTATATAAAAATAGTAGACAGGAGAGTCCATCAGCCATTTTTAATGTCCCCACTGCTGGGGACTTCCTTACCACCCATAAGGAAGGCCTATCCTTATGGCTGGTAAGGAGGATGGGCCATAACCCACCACGCGGGCCCAATGCGGATTGGACAGGAGAGTAAATCATATTATTACGTATAATCAAAGTGTGAAACTTTTATTCGTTTCATCGAATAAGAAGACATAATTGTTCTCTCACTAATGGCAAACTTATAGTATCTTTTTACACGGTTTTAATTAATAGCTTAATCTCTCTTTCATCAACGAAATTATATACTCACAAAACAGATTTTTTTGCAAATTAAATGATGACTCCATATTGCCATGAAGAGAGCGGTCTAATTTGACCCGAGCGTAGGTACCTGCAGAATAGTAATACTTAGCTGATGTATTAAACTTCGTAGTTTGTGTCCGCATAAAACTACCCATCTGCGCCGGCCGTATACCCGCCTAAAAATTCTAAAAATTATTATCACCAGAGAAGATAAGAGAACAATAGAAGAAAACGTAAACAAAGTGCTGGCCTCATGCGGCCGGCTCGGCGTTGACAGAATGGCTTAAATAATTTTTAGCTGGCCTCATGCGGCCGGGTCGGCGTCAAGAAGTTATTATTCCCGCTTTTGTAACTTTATGTCATAATGCCATATGATGTATTGCAGTTTATATTACTATGTTGCAAGCAATGTACGCTAATCTATGGCATTGTTTATGTTATTTTAAAGATATATCTAATACTTAAATTGGTATACTTCCAAATATTTACTTACAAGTACGTACATTAACACCAGTTTCTAGAAACCGTTTAACCGAAATACAGAACAGACCAACATTGACTTCATAAATCAAATCATACGCTCAAATATGATAACCAAAACCTTCGTTTATAAACTGTGTTTCTCATTAAAGCTCAGCCCCAGAAGCCATCAATCTTAAGCACCGCCTCCAGGCCTATACTATCTATGTGCACTCGAATACACCTGAGTGCCCGATCCGCCAAACTGCAGCTCAAAAATCGATTAAGTCCCAAAGCAGAGTTGAGGTCTCGAGGTGGAGGGCCCTCGTGGAGAGTTTTTGAGTCTGCTATGGGTTAGATGGCGCATGCGCGGGGCGGGGGCACGCTCTGACGTCACGGACTCCCCGGCCGTCGGCAGTGCTTCTCGCGACAGCGCGCCCGGCCACGCGCCCTTCACGCCCATAAACACGACCTTCCGATGTTCGTTCCCCATCAGAAACTTAACTATCGTGACGTATCAACAATGTTCCTTGTTTGAACGTGACGGAACCAACATACAACTTATGAGTATCTGTACTTTGCGTTGATTGACAGCTTTAAAACAAATGACAGCTAGTGTCTCGAGGTTCTATTCAACTGTTTAGTTCTCAACACTGTATCAAAGAATACTAACTATACATTTTGAACGAGATTACGTTTGCAGGAACTGTTGCAGTTACTCGTACATCGAACGGGTTAAATGCTATTAGCGTAATAGAAGCAGTAGTGCTCTTAGCATATTGTGTACGTTGCTTCCAATTAGTGCATTCCTTCACATTTCATGTGACAGTTTATAAGTAAATAGAGGTACTTTACCCTTTAATATCCATAAACATTAGATTGTGGCTCCAATAAGACGGTTGTGTATGAAAGCACTGATATGTTTTGTTGTAATATGATAAGAATTATAATCGGAATAAGGAGTCGTAACTACATATAAACAAAGCTCCTTATTCTGTGACAAGGCTATATCTTATGGAGGGTCAATGGAAGGGTCCGGATACGCCTAAAGGCCTCAGGCACAATACACTTTAGTTTAAATGACATAGGAAGAGAACTTATCATAAGAATCGCATCATTCATTTCTTCGTGCATCGTTTTCACATAACTATGTTGATGTTGTAACGCTTTCGTAATATCTAGCCACATCGTAAAATTTAATCAGCTGTTAAGGTCATTGACCCAGTGACGTCATTCAATGTGTTCGGCTGTTAAATGTTCCATAAAATATTCACCTCACTGGTTGCACGGCGAAAAGCTTAGTAGTTAATCGTTAATAGTTAATTGAATATACAAGTGATTATGAATGTCAGTACAATCGTACATAAATATGGCGAAAGCTATAAGCAAGTTAATTTCTCACATCTGATTAAAGAAGATCCTAAACTAACAGAGAGAATTCTGTTGAAACACAGATCGGCATTAACCATAATAAGATAACCGAATTAACCCCTTTACTTTCCACGAAACATTTTAATTAGTATTTTGGAGCCTTAGAATTATCAATTAGCTGGTTTAATGAGTAAACACTGATTCTATTAAAAATTATCTACATATTTCGAAATCAGTATTTTTCTAAAAACATTTTTTTTAATAATCAGTTACAAATCTGTTATTTTTTAATTCCTGAAAAGTCCGTAAAAATCTCATTAGCGCTTTTAAATCCCATAAAGTTGCTGAAAATTTATATTTCGGTAACTGGATATCTGATCACTAGAAGTGGCTTCATAGCTTTGGTTTTAGTCGATAAATTAACCATACATTTATAAAGACCGTCCGTTTTATTGCCCTGACGGTCATCTATTTATCCGGGACGCAACAACTTCCTTTCATAGCCCCTATAAAACATGAATATTTTTCTGCTCGAAATATTGCGACTTTCGTTCATCACTCTAGCCAATTTCTTTTCCACATTGCCCTTGGGCTTATTACGCGACTGAACGGAGAACGTATATGTAGTTATTATACGTGCGTAAGCAAAATGGAATAGTCAGCTTTCGGCTAACAAGTTGAAGCGTGTTTCTTGAACAGAAACGATCAGAGACCCAAAACTCTCAAACATTCCTTAACCTATTCTACATGTAAAGTGTTACCTACGTACATACATGAAAGGACAGGGACCTTGCTCTTATGCAATCAAAATACCTCTGTAATACTTGTAAACGATCGTTCTAGGGTTTCCCGAATATAAGATCGAGTTTTTTCATTTTGTGTACGGGTTTTTAATTATCAAAAACCCTGTACAAAAAATGAAAAGTTATTTAATATGTTTCACTGACGCCAAAATACCAAAATATATTAACCTGCTTAATCAAACTTTGAGTTCGAAACAAAATTAACATTTCAATGGTATAATGAGAGCGATAGAAATATATTCTCGTTGGTGGGTTGGTGGTTAGCTGGAATTTCTGCTTTGCCCGGAACCCTTTTCCATCCAACTGTCACATTTTGATATACCTGTTATCGATGCGGAAAGGTCAAATTAGGGACTTAAGGGTGGCAACTTTCTTTATACCTACTTGTAATATATTGAGCAATATCACATTATTACGATTCATATACATTTTAAAATTTGTTGCAATGATAGGTAGTAATATTTGAAAGAAAAAATTACCTATTAACAAATTTCCTTAACTTTAAAACAAGAGCACAACATTCCTAATAATATTCAAACTTGGAAGATTCAAAATATTTCAAAAACATTATAAGAAAATCTTTACGTACACTCTTTATTAATTCTTAATTGTAAGTACTTACATGAAACAAGAAATTAACATTGAATGACAACCAAAGTTATTAAAGCAGGAGATTAAAATTCGTAATTACAAACTTATTTGGCGTCTGAAAACTCCTTTCAAGTGAGATTGGCGCAAAATTGTTTCTCGAATAAGTAGCTCGGTGTTGTAAGTTAATGGAAATCTGTGGTAAGCAATGTAATATTACCAGCCTCACCACGGGCCGCATGGTGGCGTAGTGATGTGAAGGCGAGATAAGGATCGTATCGATATTTTTTTTAAATATACTTACCGTTTACTTAAATATCAGCTTTAGCAAAAACCAAGAATTTCCGGAGCGATAATAACCTATGTTCTTCTCCAAGGTCTAATTTAGCTCTACACTAAAAAAAATTAAAATTAATTTAAAAAAAAATGATTAGTTCCTATGCATTGAGAATGGACATTTTAATTGCATGCAGATTGCAGCATTAACATGTCCATTCAAGCAATCCTAATCAATCTGGCACCATTGCTTGTTAACAAATAAATACAAATCATAGGGCTGTAATAGTAACTGTAACAAGTAGGATTTTCCCGTATCATAAAAGTTAACTAAAACCATTTTTGGTATCAATCGATGATTTCTGCAAACCAATATTTTTGCCATCACTAACGCCAGCTACTTTAGTAACCGCACGTCTAGATAAGGGAATATATTTGAATCTCAAAATCTGTACCATCTTTCACCTCCATTTTCTGTGAATTTTCACCTACCTCCATTAAGACGCTCCAATTCTCTTACAAAAAAAATCTACTTAAAAACGGTTTTCGCCCGTTAATCGTTTATTTTCTTGACTCTCATGTATCTTTTAGTCCATTTACTTTACAAATGGCCTATTTATTTTTTGCTTACCAAAACGGAAGAGATGTTAACTACTGCTCTATATTTTTGGTAACATAATTCAGCTAAAACATTGGCCAGTAATTATTTTAGCTCAGTAATTAGTTTGCCGTACTTTTGATATAAATATGAAAATTCTTTAACATTTTTTTTTTCTTTAATACAACAATTTTTTAATACTTTTCGGCAAAATGTTGTATAGGTTCATGGTTATTTTTAAAACACCAACAACTTCGCAGGAGTAGATTACTATCATCATAGACAACTACTTTTCCGAAAAAAGACAATAAAATCGACTTTTCATACAAACGTCCGAACAGCTGATGGAGTATTTTTTGTGTTTTTAAAAAAATTGTAAAACAAACTTTGTTTATGATGTTAGTAATCCACACCAGCGAGGTTGTTGGTGTTGTACAAATAATCCTGTCCTCCTCGCATGACCACCGAAATGCCATATCATATTATAAAAGCGTTTTATCCCGTTTCACTGTCAAAAGACAATGAATTTTGACAGTTGAGTGTCGATAAAACGCTATATTACGCGATATTTATATCGTATTTCGTTGGTCATGCTAGGGGACCAGTGTAGTTAAAATTATACTTCACACGTTTTATTAGATTGTCGTTCTGATACGGAGGCGATCAAAACACCTTAATAATTTTAAATAAGTTGTAAAAGGAAATCCGTCATTTTATGCTTAATTTATATATCTTTTTATTCTTTTAAATCTGCGATTTTAAATCTGACAATGTACTGTTAACCAAATGAAAGCTATCAATGCTAAATGGAAGACAAATTAACATTTCATTTTCTTAATTTCTTAAAAACCAAAGAATTGTGGTGCAGCCACGTTTTCACATTTCATTGTGAGATTTCTGGCCTTTGAATATTTAATGAACCGTTTTTGTTGACATCGTGTTTTCGTAGTGTTTTCATTTCAAAAAATATTCACAATTGAATAACTTTTTTACTACATACTCTAAAAATAAGACAACACTTGGTTCATGTATCAAATATTATTGGCTATATTTTAAAACCCAATTCAATCGTATACAGGTTAAGCATTTTATCTAACGGAGTGTGTCGTGTGTCCTTTTATATGACTTCTTTTTAAAATACTTAGTTGAAATTCAACCCAAATCTTATTAAAAGTTTATTTCTACGTAAACATGACAAACCGTACTCAAAATAGCATAGTAAATAAAAAACAAACAACCGAATTGACATAATCTCCTCCTTCTTTTTTAAAGCGGTTAAAAATACTTTACCTTTGATAGCAAAAATACGGTTAACTGACAGAGTAAGTTTTTTTTATATAAATATACTTCAGTAAAGTTTTCAAGATATCTCCAAACTATAAAGCATTAAACATTTTATTTTTTCCTTGACTTGGTAATGTATTTTTTTCCTACGATGAAATTGATATATGAACCTCGAACTACATTAATTATCAATATAAATCTGCAATGCTGTAAGCACATTTGCTACAATACTACACTCCCTAATTAAGCAAGGAAATATGTATGGGAACTTACTCGGAAGCTCGTAGCAAGAGAGGCAACTGAAAACGGACTGCAAATTCAAGGGACAGTTAAAAACCAGTGTTAAATCGGAAGTGCTAACATTGACAATGTATTTAACGGCAAAGAGTATTATTGAAAGAGAGTTCATTTGAAAACGGACTGCAAAATCAAAGGACAGTTAAAACCAGTGTTAAATTGAAAGTAAAAAGATTGACAATGTATTTTACGCCGATGAGTATTATAGTCTGAGAAATGTGTTGGCGTGTGCGTGGTACAAAGATGTCTGAGTAGGCGAGGCTGGGCGGGGGCGGCTCGCGGCCTGCCGGCTGTGATGCGATGGGCCAGGACTGGTGCTTCCAACGCAAGAGGAAGCGAAGCAGCAGTCAAGAGGACTCCCAACCGCATCACACCCGGTAAATATTTGAAATCTAACATGTGTGCGTGGTACAAGGATGGCTGAGTATGCGAGGCTCAGCTTAGGACTCAATGATTTATTATTTGTAATATCCAACTTGAAAGTAGTGAACATTCGATGTAAAAACAATAACTGCTTATATTTATCATAATAGGCATTTTGACTATTTTTTTTATTTTATGTTACATAAATTACCCTTCAAAAAAAAGAAACATTGGAATAAGAATTATTTCGCTAGCATGAAAACTGCCCGAGACATCACAGTTTGAAATGCACGAAATTGGACTCACCCGAAAACGCTCCATACTAACGGCTACCAAGTTATGACGTCACGCCTTCGTAGGTTGTATGCAACGCGTAGGAAATTTATTCGGCAGCTATATTAAATATTGTGTTTATCAAAATGGTTTCTTTGACAAATTTGATTTTACGGACTAATTAAATGTATTATTTATTTTAACAAATTTTATACTTTTTAAATGGACTTGTCAACCCAACTTTGAAGGGTTATAAAACAAATAATACACAATATATAAAACCAAGAGGTATACAAGCTACTCCAAAAGTTTGATATGTTTACGATTTTTATTAGTATTTCGTTATTTTATTCATAAGTCAACATCCCTATTACATAAAATCCAAATTGTACAAAAATATTGAGTCGTTTAAGTGTTATATTAAAATATTATTATTAGTTGTTTAATAAATCACAACAAAATCAGGTTAAGCAACATTTTTTTTTCTTTCTGTACTCAAATTTTATTTAACTTATGAAATCAGCACATTGGGAAACTTTGTACACGATTCCGTACAATTTGAAACTCTCACAAAGAAACTCTGAAACTGAAACTTGCGAGTTTGTTTGCTAATGACGTTAACGATCCTCTTTTATTTCTTTTTGACGTTGTCAAGGAAAATGTTTATTTTCAGTCGTTAGTCTCAGTCTCTTTGAGATGTTAAATAAAAAAAAGTTCCGGTTGTTTTGAGAAAAGCACAATATTACACTGTAATAAAAATGTCAATATAACATGCATGTATATGATATATACAGTCACTTTCATATACTTAGCAGGGAAAAAATACGAAATTATTAAATTCGAAACTACGCTGGTAGTTTTTACACCGTCACCATTTAATTTTTTTGAAAAAAGAAATATATGTAGCTTACTTCCGCAAACAATGTATGCAAGATGCACCGCCCACCCGCCCGCAAAAATATGCACATGCACACCACAACATATCAGTGCACAATACCTGCATTTAGCAAGACAGCAACACACCCTGCACCTTCACCAATTAGGCTACTCTATACACGTGTTTCGCCCCAACCCGGAGCATCCTCAGGAGTTAACTCTAAATGCAGGTATTGTTCACTGATATTTTGTGGTGTGCATGTGCATATTTTTCGGGCGGGCGGGCGGTGCATCTTGATTTATAATTATTCTGCTTTCTTGGGCGGTATTTTAATGTTAATTTAAATGGTGACTATTTGATTGAATCAGGCGTCACTTGGCAGAAGTCTCAAACCATTTTGAAAAAAGAAATATAAGTATGTAGCTTACTTCTGCAAATAATATAGTATATTGTTGTGAGGTTGTGAAGTGACGCCTGATTCAATCAAATAGTCACCATTTAAATTAACATTAAAATACCGCCCAAGAAAGCAGAATAATTATAAAAAGTCTAAAAAAATATTACGCACGCACCCCTTTAAGGTATAAGTAAAAACATATATTATGTTTATACTGATTGTTGTGTGATTTTAGGGTTCAACCACTGAGGAACTGGTTATCTTACGGAACACAACAATATTAAGTTATTGTTATGGCTGACTTAAGTAAGATGTATGGAACTAAATTTTTATGTAAAACTCGTTTACATACTCCATTACTGCTACAAAATCACAAATCTCCGAAGGACCCTTGACTCCGTTTCGGACTAACAAACCCAATTTCAAGTTTCCAATCTAAAAATCACTCTCTTGACAAACTTTTGCAACCATATAAATAAAAAATTCGAGGGCAAACATGTACCTACTCTCTAATATAGATCATTAAACACGTCAAGCTAACTTTTGAAACTTTACATATTTGTGTTACCTATTCAGTTGGTAATGATAAAAAATTGTGATGAAATGATCCTCTAATCTTTATTCAAATACTTTTTTCTTAAATCTATAATTATAGAGCTACTAGAAAGTATCATCAGAGGCTTTTTTACAATATTTCAGTGGCCGGGTGGCTTGCGCGTCGCTTTTTATTCTTTTCTTTATCTTTATGTTCCGGCTTCGATCCCCGGCCGGATCAATGGAGAAAAATTACCTTTTCTATATTATTTCAAATTTGGGTGTGTTTTCCCGTCGTTGTTTCCTATTTTCTAAATACATTATACGACTTTTAGCTACATAATTTTGGGATCAAAGCAGCCAACATAACTTACTCGTATGTGATGAATTGTAATTATTTTATGGTTTATCATCAGCAGGTAAGCGAATTATTTTGAGTATTACTCAAAAAAAACCTGATCAAAGCAGTCGTTTGCAGCAGTAAAACAAACAGGAAAGCAAGTAGAGTTTACTCTGGTGACAAAATAGGAAACGCGCGTTAACTTGTTTGCCGTTCACCGATAAATGGCGGGTAGATGACGGAGAGCGATCCCAAGCGACGCGCAGTTAGCGACCCACCGTGGTTATATTTCTTTAATAGCCACATATCGGCTGCGACTTCATGCTACTATTTATAAGCAACTTAAAAATATGAGATTACTTATCAATTCGACACGTATATAATTATGTAATAATGAGGATGTTTGGAAAATGTTCACATAAGTTATGATAATCTATTAAGCTTTAAAAAACAAATGTACAAGATTTTATAGGTGTATGTTTGATGTATGTTAATAATACCTCTGTATGTATGTATGCTCGTCCAGGCGGGCTACTCAAATGGCCACTTTTTTATTCGTCCGCTAACTTAAAAAATAAGCTTCAAACTCTAAAATTACCTATCGTAAGCTTCTCAATTCCATACAATACAACAATGTCTGTAATTTACAGAAGCTTGCGACGTGTGATTTGATCGTCTAATTGCTTATTTTTAAGCTAACGAACAGAATAATGGCCATTTGAGTACCCGGGGGGCTGCTATTTTAATTTTTCTTTAAATAGTTTGAGTAGGTATGGGAGAGAAATGGCTACGAAACTAAAGAGACTTAGACGAAGTTTTAATAGTGTCACATCGGAAAATATTCAAAAATACTAAATAGTTCGTTTTCTTTTATCGCATTAATTCAATACCTACTAAAATAGTCATATTTACTATTTTATCGATATTCAAAGACTTATAGTTCGTTTGAATAATAACTTTATTAAGCTTTCCCCAAAGCTAATAAACAAAATACTTAAGCCCATTGTAATGATTTCGATTTCAAGTGGAAAAACTGTACATACTTCGATTTCGAAACTAAAATCGTAATCAGGTAAATTGGTAACACGAACGTTAGCACAGCAGAACCGTTGACCAGTCACCGGTAACTCGTGAACCGGGCAAATGATCCGGAACGATCCCGGTTAACATCGAACGGATAATTTCGTGGCAACTATCGGCTTCGGCTTGCAACATGATTTGGAGCTTATGAGAATAATGATCGTTTTAAACACCATGTACACCATGTTCAAATAATTGACTATGTTTTCCCTGAAGTTAATCAACAAAAAAAAAACCGGTGGACGTTTTAAAAGCTACTTAACCCAACATTTTCAAAGAAATATTTATTTTTACTACAATCCTTACTAATATTATAAATGCGAAAGTCCGTTTGTTTGTTTGTTACGCCTTCACGTCCTAAGTACTAAACCGATCATCATGAAATTTTGCATACACGTTGTCAAGGGTACAGAGAAGAACATAGGATACCTTTCATCCCGGAAAAAAGTATAGTTACCGAGGGATAACAAAAAACCTTTCCACACAGACGAAGTCACGGGCGGCCGCTAGTAAATCAATAAAAAAAGCCAAAAAATATATAAAGAAAGCCCATTTTCAATACACACGTAACACGGTAGTACACTAGTAGTACACGTGTTACAAAATAACCCCTAATACCGAATATGGTAGATAGCGACCATCAAACTGAACAACTATTACTATGGGACCAACTCTGAAATCTCGAAAAAAAATCAGCTGTTTCATACAAAAATGAATAACGAAAATATCGAAATTTGCTGATTTTTTTTTGTGATTTCAGAGTTGGTCCAATAGTAAAAGTAGATATGAGCGCCGATGGGTAAAAGTTCGGCGGCGGCGCGCCGACTTTTTTGGGTCGGCGGCGGCGGCGCCGTCGGCGGCGTGACCTCTAAATGGTTATTTGTTATTTATAGTGTTTCTATCAGAAATACTTGTTTTTATTAGAATTTTAAAAACGCACATCATATCTGCCGCCTGACACCCACTGCTGGGTATAAGCCACCCCCAAGGATCTCCACAATGATCGGTCCTGCGCTGTCCGCATCAAGCGGGCTCCCGCAACCTTTACCAGATCGTTAGGCCATCTTGTCGGGGGCCTACCCGCGGAGCGTCGTCCGGTGCGCGGTCGCCATTCAAGAACCTTTCCGCCCTAACTGCCACCGATTCTTCTCACTGTGTGTCGCGCCCACTGCCACTTCAGCCGAGAAATCCTTCGAGCGATGTCGGTTACTTTTGTTCTCCTACGGATCTCCTCATTTCTGATTCGATCACGTAGGTAGGGAAACGCCGAGCATGGCTCTCTCCACTGCGCGCTGGGTGATCTTGAGCCTTCTTAAAAGACTTATAGCTAGCGACCACTTTTCACTGCCTTAAGGCATCACTGGCATGCAACACACACTGGTCATAGACTTTCTGGCTGCCCGATCCGAGTAATTGGATTCGACGAGAGATCTCTTTCTTGAAGTTTGACTAACCTAACTGGACTGTCCGTCCTAGGTATACGTAATGGTCCACAACTTCAAGTGTAGTTGGTCAACAACTTTGGGATGGCTCCGCAAATACCAGCTCCAGACGCTTGAATCCATTGAGCTGATTGAGCGGAGAGCCAGGAAGCTCATCAGCAACGATAATCTTTTTTGTAGTAACCTGAAAATTCTTTGGCATACACGCAAGGTTGCAAAATTCCGCCATCTCCCTTCTTCTATCGGACAACCAGATGTACGAATCAGCGCCACCGTTTTTGGTGGATATTCCTAGGACTCGCACTAAGCATTTTGCTTCAAATT
The DNA here is from genome assembly GCA_928269145.1 of Agriphila tristella. Taxonomy (NCBI): domain Eukaryota; kingdom Metazoa; phylum Arthropoda; class Insecta; order Lepidoptera; family Crambidae; genus Agriphila; species Agriphila tristella. The sequence goes on along the minus strand of OV743436.1, from coordinate 16,894,851 downwards.
TTATCATCCGTACCGCTAGAGAGTGGAACTCCTTGCCTGAGTACGTGTTTCCCGATGGGTGAAATCTGTGGGCCTTCAAGTTGCGAGTGAATAGGTATCTTCTAGGCAAGCGCGTTTCATCGTAGATCATCGCTTATCATCAGGCGTGATAGCGGGCAAGCCTTTGCCTTATCTTCTAGGCAAGCGCGTTTCATCATAGATCATCGCTTATCATCAGGCGTGATAGCGGGCAAGCCTTTGCCTATCTATCACAAAAAAAGTGTTCCCAACATGAACTGGAGTGGATGTACAACATAGGCATCCGACATGATTTTCGTCTTATCCATGTTCATTCTAAAAATCACTCTTTGGGAGGCACTACGGATATCTTCGAGCATTGTGTTCAGGTCTTCCATGGTCTCTGCCATTAGAACTTTATCATCGGCAAAACGACGGTGTCTTAGGTACTGGCCATTGACGTTGATACCGAGTCCTTTCCAGTCCAAGAGCTTAAAGATATCCTCCAACGGAGATGTGAACAGTTTCGAAGCAATAACGTCTTCCTGTCTCACACCTCGCTGCAGTTGGATGGGGTTTGTGCTGTTCACTCTGACCGACATGGTGGCATTTTCGTATAAGTACCTCAACACCTCGTTATACCTATAGTCCACTTAGCACCTCACCTATGGAAAGACTGCAGCACCGCCCAAGTCTCTATCGAATTAAAGGCTTTCTCATAGTCCACGAAAACCAAGTAATAGTTCCAATAGTTCTAACTCTGTTTATTAGACTTTAATTAGGAAAGAGAAGACACGGTAATTTTATCTACTTTTGTTTTAAAAATTCCACGATATGAGCGCCGGCGCGGCGCTCATATCTAAGTAAAAGTTGTTCAGTTTGATGGTTTCTATCTACCATATTTAGCATTAGAGGTTATTTTGTAACACGTTGTATAAATGTAACCTGTAGTACCGTTGAGTTGACCAGTCACCGTTCAAATAATCCCGAACGATCCCGACCAAAGTCAACCGGTTAATTTCCTTAACAATCGGCTTCGGCTCGCAACACGATTACGACTGAACTCGCCTTCATTATCTCCGCTATTGTTCACACGTTGTGAGGTGATGCTTTAGTTAAACGATATTTACTATATAGGATGTTACCTTTACCTACCTTTACGAGCTTTACTTTGCTTTAGTGAATGTAGTACTTGATTCACAAATTCAATTCTCAATTTTCCAGTCTAAGTTTACTAAGGAAAGGTTTTTATCTCAAAATTCTAACCACAAATACAACGTGTTAAAAACCACCCCTTTTGCCGAATAGGGTAGATATCAAACTGAACAAGTTGAGTGGAGACCACGTATCGGCTAACAAAGTGTGGGACTACGCCCTCGAAAAAGGTGAAGCGACGTTCTTAGCAGGGTGGCTGGCAAAAGCTGGATAAGAGTAGCCGCGGATTATGCTCGTTGGCGTGCACTTGGAGAGACCTGTGTCCAGCAGTGGACGATGATAAGCTGATGATGATGATGATGAAACTGAACAAATTTTACTATGAGACCAACTCTGAAATCACGAAAAAAATATCAGCTGTTTCGTACATTTTGATATTTTTGTTATTAATTTTTGTATGAAACAGCTGATATTTCTTTCGCGATTTCAGAGTTGGTCTCATAGTAAAATTTGTTAAGTTTGATGGGCTCTATCTACCATATTCGTCAATAGGGGTTTTTTGGTTGTATAAATAGGCGCTTTTCAATAATAGCTTTTGATTTCACTATGTATGTAAATATTATAATAATAAATAAACTAAATAAAATAAGTGGATTCAATCAAGAAATATATGCTTTCATATCAGGATGTAGGTATTCCACAATTCACATCAATGAGTCGAGGCTAAACAGCAGTGAATTATTTTAGCTTTATTTTATATTTTCAGTTTTATTAGATATTCACTTATATCCAGCAGACTGCATTATGTAAAAAATTGTTTAAAAAAACAAAAAACCGACTTCATAAAACCTACCTCGAAAAAGCAAGAAATAATATTCGTAATAATAAAAACACGTCTATTGAAGTCGGGTGGGGTGGAGTACAAATTCCTTTTCTATTCTAAAAGCCCCACCCGACTTCAATAGACGTGTTTTTATTATTACGAATATTATTTCTTGCTTTTTAGAGGTAGGTTTTATGAAGTCGGTTTTTTGTTTTTTAAACAATTTATATTTTTTTATTTTTAGTGTAGGTACCTTGTAGGAAGGTATATTATTTAGATAGTAAAATCGGCTCAGCCAAACGTGAGATAATTGCGAAGAAACATACATACATACGGGTCAAACTTAGAACCTCCTTTTTTAAGTCGGTTAAAGAACTACACAGATATCCCTCTTCCAACAAAAAAATAATTATCTTATTCAGTTCATAAACAAAGAAGTAATACGACCATTATCATCGAGGTAATTCACACAAAATCATACTATTTTCGTGCTTTTTCCAAGATTACTTGAAAAGTACTGAACCGATTTCCAAATTTAAAAAAATGGGACCAACTTGGGAGCAAGCCTGATCTAATAACGTTTGAATTATTTCAATCGGTTCGGCCGTCTTCGAGTAATCAGTGTACATACAAAAAACAAAAAAAAAACGGGTCGAATTGAGTACCTCCCTCCTTTTGAAGTCGGTAAAAATGGCAGCAATGTAAATGGGTTTGAAACCTCTTAGTATGAGAGGCTGGCATAGTGGTAACCATATTTTTTTATTTTTGACGGGAATTACGGAAATATAGCGGCGAACGATGAAACCTTAGTAGTATATCGACTAGCTTTTGCCCGCGACTTCGTCCGCGTGGACATTCGGAAAATCACTATGGAACTTTTGACCGAGATAATAAATATCCATGTTTTACCACAAGCTATAACTGTGGGCTATTCCAAATCCGTTCAGACGGTTTTACCTATGTGATTAAGTAACAAACATCCAAACATTAAATTTCACATTTAGATTATTATTAGTTCCCGTTCCCGTTCTCGTTCTCATTCAATATTTCAATATTTTTCCATAAAAAAATTTAACCTTCGTTTCAGTCCTTTAGGTGTTGAATAATGTCCACCGTGTCATGTTGGACCCTAAAATAAATGCCATTTACGCAATAAATATCCCATAAAACCTCAATATCGACATCCATATCGATTTCTTTGCTTATTTGTTTTTAGAAGTACTCTTACGAAGTTTCAAGTCGAAATGTCTTTTAATAAAGAAATCCATACAAAATAAGGCCCGCCCCTTTGGGGGTTGAATTATGGCCACCGTGTTTTACTTCAAAGTAAATACTCATATCGATATTGGGCATTTACCTACTCCCTAAAGGGTTGATTTTTAGAAAACCACGAAACACGTGTTTGCTTATTTGTTTTAGCAGTACTCCTACGAAGTTTCAAGTTGAAATGACTATTTTTTTTCCATACACACTTTGTACCCCCATTTCAACCCTTTAGGGGTGGAATTTCCAAAAATCCCTTCGTAGTGGGTGTTAACACTGATAAAATATTTATGTAAACAAAATTTCAAGTCTCTAGGTTCAGTGGTTTGGGCTGGGCAATAGTCTGTCAGTAACCCCTTCACTTTTATATAAGAGATAGGGGATCTATAGACGAACAAAAAATATCTATGATATATGTATGTCCTAAAGCGCAACGTTTTCTAGATAAACCGGGGAATAAGTTTGGATTTTTATAAGTACAGGATCTTTAACATGGCTTATCTCGGAAACGTTGCACTTTAGGACTTTATATCATAAGACATTTTTTGTTCGTCACAGGTTTAATCATACGCCGCTATTTTTCAGAAATTACCGTCGAAAATAAAAAATATTATGGTTACCACTATGCCAAAATGTTCAAAGCCTTTTGGACACACCACAACATGCACCCGAATGCTTAACCTCTATAATTGCTAGTAACAAACGGCTAATAGTGTAGGTAATTTAGGGGAGGCCTATGTCCAGCTTACGCGTTCTGAGGTTGACAATTAATGGTGCTATTACCCAAATTGTTTTCATTAACAGCTGATTAACTTAAACACTGCAGAGGCCTTTTTCAATCATTTAATGATGACCACGCCCAACCAATACTGAATGGTGATGTTAATAGTTGGGTGAGTTTCTGCATCACGGAGGAGCACAAAATATTATTTTCCGATAATCGAACTTTGCAAAAGGGCAAAACCTAAACAAACATCACGCACTAATCTTTGACTAACAATTGAGAACTATATAGAGCAACGGTAAACAAAGTAATTAATAACGCCCACCAATCACTAACAAAAACTTCGGGCCGCATAAAATCTATATCCTCTAATTTAAACTCGGAACGCGAACGTAACATCGTAACATAAAACATGAATGTTTTTATCCCGCGGCCTTGGGCGTTCTTGGCAGCGTCCTAATTACATTAATACACGTAACGTGACGTGAAGCGCGTATAAGGTATTCATTATAGAGACAATCCTCGTAGAGTGCGGTAATTGCATCTCCATGCAATCCCGCAGTAATTATCTCTGGCCACAAGCGTAATAATACGGTGCCGGTGGACAGACGCCATTACACGTCAAGGTTATGCTTAGTGTGACTACAATGTCTTAGGCTGCAGGCTGTAATCGACAGCTGGTAGGCTAATCTAGGTTTAGATTAACTTTGGCTTTTGTAAAATGTTGTTTGAAAAATACAAAAAAGTTCTGATAATTTTCTGATTTTAATCATTACACTAAGCAAGCTTTGACTATTATCATTTTTGAAACATTCAAAATAAGCAGTACCTAATCGTTTTAAAAGCTACTTGATACCAATGATATAAAATGATTTACAATTTTCGAAGAAGCTCGCAGTAAAATGTATCTAACTAAAGTATCATAAGCTCTTCATAAGCATCATGCCGTTTGACAGGAAAAATACATCCATAAAAATGACAGTTTCAGAGCTACATGGGATAGAAAAGGGAAAAAGAATTAGCCATCAATGAACGACATCTCCTAATAACAGTCCACTAACGCTACCTTTTCTAAAGTTAACCATACAACCAAAATCTTCAATCAATAATAAAATATTCTTCCTTTGAATTTAATATTTTTGCAATATTTAATAGTAGAATAATGATAGTAAACTATAAATAAAACCTGCAGACTGCTCTTCCAATTATCCTTCTGCGAGAATCCGATATATTTTGTATATGCTTTAAACATCTTTTATTTATGTATTCTTAGATGTGCACTGACCCTTACATTCAATGATGGTTTGTTTCATTTGTCAGAATAACGACCACATTATGTTAGTGGCTATAGAGGAGCACTAAGAACTTGTTTGTTTGGCCGGCTTCTTTAATGACCGATTAGCGCAACGATTCTGTCTGATTCACAGGTCATATTAAAATTTTCTATTAAATTTATCTAAATCTATGACACGTCTTACTCAATCAATACATAAAATTTCAATTACAATTACTTATACGTTATTTAGATTACTGATTTTACCATTGAAAATGGTTATCAGATGCAAATCGCCTGAGACGTATTTTTGGCCATATCTCCGAGGATTTTGGGAGGATCGAAATAAAATTAGTACCAAAAGTTGGGGTGTTTATTGAGACACGTGTGAACGTTTGAGTTTTGAAAATCTACTGGTAACTTTTTTGGAATTTTGCGAAATTCCAAAAATTCCGGGCTTTTTGGGGGATGTTTGTTTACTAAATTGTAAATATTTCGGAAAAAAAAACCGACTTAAGAAAAAATGAAAAAAAGGGTCCTAGGGTATTAGTTTAGCTACCAAGTGGCGAAATAATTTTGAAAATCGGTTTATAATTGTGACCTGTAGGTGGTCCCTTTAGATTTGGAAATGTAGAAAAACGGCTGTTTCCGTACATAAAAACTGATGTAGCTTCTATGATTATTGACCGATCATCATGGTAATAGTGTTAAAAGATGCAGAAGCAGACGAGAAGTGCATTCGTTGGAATTTTGAAAATTGGTTAATATTATTTCGGCTGCGTCGAGGCAGTCAGCGGGCCCTTTTGTGACACGAGGCGGAGCCGAGTGTCACAATTGTAAAAATAAATAGGTACTACCTAGGTATCTTTAAAAATATTTAATTGGATTTTGCATTTGATTTGATTTTGGTTTTTCGTAAATTTTTGTGTTCATTTTCAATGCTCCGATTCTTGCGGGGACTGTAAAATCTGTGAATTTTTTAATTGCAATCTTTTTACATTCCATAGTCAGTGTTTTTGTAAGTGAAGGCCTATGAAAAGCTTTGAATATTAGTTTTCAATTCGATGCCTTAAGGGTAGTCTAAGTGTATATCATGTAATCTTTTCTGCGGTGGTGTCGTGCGAGGTGGGTCGGTACGTTCCCTCAAAATATCGTTGAACGAAACAATGGCTGGTTCATGCATCATACTCGTGAACTAGGTACCTATCTTAACGCATATTAAATTGAAAGAATTCCGTTTTTTGGCTAAATGATAATTTGTATGCCAAGTGATTTTGATTAATATTGCATATCGATCAACATGAAGTACTTTAAAAATGAACTCACTCTAAACGCTGAAGTCATTTTTAATTTTTTGACGACTCTGTATGAAATATGCAGGGAGGAAAAAGCAGCCCTGACGAGTTTTTACCATTGAAAATGGTTATCAGATGCAAATCGCCTGAGACGTATTTTTGGCCATATCTCCGAAGATTTTGAGAGGATCGAGATGGAAATAGTACCAAAAGTTGAGGAATTTATCGAGATACCTGTGAACGTTTGAACTTTGAAAATCTACTGGAAACTTTTTTTGGAATTTTGCAAAACTCCAAAAATTCCGGGTTTTTTTGGCGGGTGTTTGTTTACTAAATTGTTAATATTTCGGAAAAAAATCCGACTTAAGAAAAAATGAAAAAAAGGGTCCTAGGGTATTAGTTTAGCTACCAAATGGCAAAATAATTTTGAAAATTGGTTAATAATTGTGACCTGTAGGTGGTCCCTTTAGATTTGGAATTGTCGAAAAAAGGGTGTTTCCATACATAAAAAGTGATGTAGCTTCTATGATTATTGACCGATCTTCATGGTAATAGTGTTAAAAGATGCAGAAGCAGACGAGAAGTGCATTCGTTGGAATTTTGATAATCGGTTAATAATATTTCGGCCGCGTCGAGGCAGTTAGCGGGCGCGTTTGTGACACGAGGCGGAGCCGAGTGTCACAATCGTAAAAAAATATTATAGGATTTTGCATTCGATTTGATTTTGGTTTTTCGTAAATTTTTGTGTTCATTTTCAATGCTCCGATTCTTGCGGGGACTGTAAAATCTGTGAATTTTTGCCAGTTCTTCTCATTACAAGGTCTCCCGCATAAGGTTTTCGAATCGAAAGCGTAGCTTCTTTGACATTCACAAGTGCTTGAAACAGCCTAGACTGAATAAATTTTTTTTGAATAGATTGGAATCTAATTAAATACGTTGTACTATTTACATATTTTTGTTGGATTTGAGAGATCTAATCAACCCATTAAAACTTTTTAAGGTTCCTCTATCTTATTACTAATGAATGATGTTTTTCTGTATCATATCGAGACAACCCTTTCACAATAACATTGAATGGAATGTTTACATTAGGTAGTCCGAAAAGTTCGGGGCCTTTTTTGTACTAAAAATAATAAAGATACCACAGCTAGGAACATCTTTATGAACATCAAAATTTCAAAACCTGAATCGCTGAACCCTTTTTTACAGTAGTATTCGCCAAAGCATCTTCTCCATAAACATTACAAGTTTTTCTTTGAGCACTAGCAACATTCTTTTTTTTCGTTAAGAGTACACATTATTAAGTATTTCGTTAAGAGTATACGTTATCCTTATCGAAAAAACAAATTCTGTGGCAAATTCAACACAATGTTTCTTGTTTTTATTTATTATATTATATTTATATAATTTTTTATTAAATTATATTATATTATATATTTATATTTATATAATTTTAGAATTAGGTACCTCTACAGGTATTATATTTTCGCCTATTTCGGCAAAATTCATGATTTAAAAAGGCCGCGAACTTTTCCGACTACCTATTACAACAAATTAATTTAACAATGTACAACTGATGTGACTAACTTCAGAGCGCTTGTGGTAAATGACGTATTTTAATCTTATAAGTAAGTATATTTTTTTCTTTGCCATACATTCTCGAGTGAAGTTGCAGTGGATCACTGTCTATTGTCAATTTAATTGCATTGTAATTTCATCTTTCTCGCTTCCTTTATCAATTATTATTACTGATAAACTTTTCTTCTCCTAGGCAGGCACGTAGAGTCGCTGCTATTTCTGGTTGCCATTACAGTCAAGATGAAGTGAAATACGCTCAAATAGTTTTCACAGACGGTATATCAGTGTTTACTGTATGAAACTAAAATTCTTTTTGTATTACCGTGTTCGCTACGTTTTGCACTTCATTGATGGATATGTTACGCCCTTCATAGACGAGTTTATAGTTAAGTATGTAGTTATATTTTATGTTTATCATATGTATATGCTTATTAATCACATCCTCTCTACAATCACCTTTAGCCCAAATATATTAAACTCAAATCGTTTGTCGTGATTTGCAGCAAGCTTCAGTGGATACATTGGCAGTTTTCGTGTGACCTACAATCGAACGCATTTTGTCCCGTACGAGAAAATGCTCCTTGTGATGAGGGTGTAAACGTCGCTTCCGAGCGACGGCGGGGCGCTTGCGTCATTCCCTACACGAGGGTTGCGTGCCGGCGTAGGTACGCATGCGGCCCGTCGCCCTCCCCGCGCCCCGCAACATGGCGGCACAAACATGGCCGCCGGGCAGCCGCAGGATGCTCCCTGACGCTGCTTTTGTCCGAAACTCTGAAACGAAGTTGACACGATTTCCCGACGTGCGATACACCTGAAGCCGCACGCCCGCTCCGGAGCCGTTTCCATCGATTAACACTCTCGGTCGCCCACCGCGACCGCCGGTGAATTCGCGCGTGCAACAAGTGACATCTCACGAAACATAAACGGTCAAATGACGCACTACCATTCTGTTGCAGTGATGTGATCGCAAGTCGTTTTATAAATATAGAACGTGCCCTTTCGGTCCGTAGCGGCGCGGGTGAGCCAAGCAATGAGTGACGTAGACCGCTCACGTTCCCCGCGCCGCACAACGTCAACAGTGCCGCGTCACGGATTCCTCGCTTCACATAAATATTATCAACACGCACGCGTATCATTCTCGAGCGGCATTTTTAAACGCGTTCTCGCCAGTGATCTTATAGTGTGTTATATAAGATAACCTTTACAAATGTCGGAGCACTCACCGCCTCAATGAACCGTCTGATTGATTCGATGAGTAACAAGAAATCTAGTCGTCGATTATTAACTATAGATATGATAACGGGAGTGCAACGTTCAAAACGCGTGCCGGCGCCTGAGCGAGCCCAGTACGTTAGGAGTCGCGACCGCGCGTGAACCGCGCACCAGTGCGATCCGCACGTGTTTCTCATGCTGTTTACAGTGCGAATACGTGATTGACTTTCGTTTATGAGTGTGTGAACTTGGACGTACTTATGTGTTCGTCACGAGTGTTATGGGGAGCGGGAAGGGGGCGCGCGCGGAGAGTGGCGCGATAGGTGCACGATGTTGACATTCGTGTTCGCGTTATGGTCAGCGGCGCGGGCGCTGGGATGGGCGTGCGAGCCCGCGGCGGGCACGCCGGACGCCGACGAGGCGCCGGTGCTGCCTCGCCTGCGCTCAGCGAGAGCTTCCAGCGACCTCTCAACCCTTAGCACCACCACCACCAGCTCTAGCCAGACCAGCAACGGCGAAAATCCAAAGAGGTCCATGCCTCATCACCAACATCATAGAAGTCCAACACACACAATCGTTACAACCCTCATTTTTTGTGACACACTTGTACCTATCCACTTTATTATACTTATCATCGTTATCAGCAGTAGATTAGGCGTGATTAGTAGTAGTGGAATCAAAATTCGATTAAAAGACGTAGGTACTCTTATCATGCTATTGTGCTGATTATCAAAAATAAATATTTTATTATTGTTTTTCAAGCACGTGGCGTTGCTAAGCATTTTTAAATTCTAGAAATACCCAGATGATTCTTTGATCAATACTGAACAGTAGTTTAGTACCTAGCTAGTGAAGCTTTTGATGATAAAATATGTGATGAAGAAGATGAACGATGCTTTCGACAATAATTGTGTTGTGATAGCAGCAATCCCTCATTGACGTCAGTGAAATGAAATCATTACCTAATCATGACAAGCCATCATTAGTTAACACTTGTTAACTTGTAACGATCACAGAAATATTCTAACTGCTAACATAAATTAATAATGAGACAAGTAGGTACGTACAGAGACCTACACATTGTAATTTTTTTATTAACCTGTTTTCAATGTAGGAATTTTTTCACAGTCTATGGTCAGGCAGTAATGTCTGGTTAATTTAAAAATGAAAGGTTAAAAAGATTTCTATTATTTTACATGTAATATTTTCTGTTTAAGAAAGGTGGTTTGAATTAATAGTGAAACTATTTTTTACCATGGAATATTTTAAACAAGCTGCTGTTACCAACCTACAAGTAATCTAATGATTCTTCACTAAACTCGCCTATCATGTCCTTATTACAAAGCCAGAACATTGAAAATTAACCACAATAGATCTTCCTTCCCGCTCAACATAAACCTCTTTTTGAAGAAAATCAATAACACCGTAATCACAACATGCTCCAAACTTATAAACAGAAGGTTGAGCCACGCTAGTGTCATCGATATCTGGTTGTAGGAAATATTTACAATTAATTAATTTTAGGTTATTGTCTCCCACAGTATCCTTTAGTAAGCTGACTGACAAATTAATTGATTCATTTATTCATAACAATGTAGCAATACCCGCGGGGAGTGAAAAGCTCCTAATTTACATACCTCCTCGCGATATTAAAGAAATTTGATAGAGTGTCAGGATATTGGAGTTACTATGGGGACGTAATAATGTTACTGGAAACCTTACACTGCTGCTTCTTTAAGATAAAATATATGCTGCAAATTGATTTCGCTTAATTATGTTAGTAAAAGGGAAATATATTTCAAATCAATCCAGACCTGAAACTTAAACTTCGTTTAAGATTTTCCATCATATTGCGTTATTGCTCTATGCTTAGAATAATTACACCTAGAACGATAATTCCCTACAAAGCGCGCTGTCAAAAGTGAGGCAACTAAAACAGCCAAAATGGCACCGTTTTCAGATTTTTATTGTCCATTATTACATAATCATACCTAATAAGTACAAAACAGTTTCAATTTCCCTACCTTAAAGAGATTAATTATTATATTACTGGAGTTTAGTTACGATTAGGTAACGTATGAAGGATACAAATCTGAAAACTGAGCCATTTTGGCTAAGTGTAAGTTGTCTCATTTTGCATACGCGGACACGGCTTCTAGGTGTAATTATTCTAAGGCTCTATGTAACTGTATAAGATATCTAAAAATAAAAGACAATATGGCTGCATCACACAACAATAGATGTGTACTGAAAGATTTCATTACCTATCGAAGGGTAGCGTAGCAATGAATGAGCACGGCATTCTTTTCACTCGGCTTTCTAGAGTGGAACCCGCTGCTAAGCTGAAGCTCAGCGGTACACTGTGAGCCAAAAGGAGCAATGGACCAGAACGACTTGAAAGAACTTCCTTTTATTATATTTTCGGTCGGTTGTATGCGATAAGTGGGAACAAGTGTTCATCCTAACCACTTCCTTTCTTATTCTGATATTCGTTTGTTTCTTCGTGTTTTTGTGATTCTGTGACAACCCTTATTAATATGTTTGTAAAAAAAGCCTAATTTTTTTTTACATGACCGAGCCACATGAGATTGGCGTAATCTTGTTACTTTAATTCAATTTTATTCTTACTATACACACTTTTGTATGAGAAAAATATTCAAGTCTGTGTCTACAACTTTTTATGTCACATTTTAGGTAATGTGAATTATAGCATATAGTTTCTTCCTTAAGAATTTAATACCAGTCTAAAAGGTATTTTGATTAGATTACCATGTCTGCTATTCCTCACTAAATGACTATACTTCCACAAAACAACACAGATTTTACATTCTGTGTTGCTATCACGCATAACTAATATTTTTAATTATTAGGTAGTAGGTACAGTACAATGTTGACAGTAGTAGCTTTGCAGCCATGGCCTTGACCTTAATAAATCGATGTCTTTGATGTCGCTTTAAATATTCCCATGTTAATTTTACATTAAACATATTTTGTAAATATTTAAAAAACAAAGTGTAAGAAGAGGAAGAATCAAGAGATTAAGTGCAAAAATAACTAAGCATATGCACATTCAATATAAATGTTTTAGTTTACAAAATTATAGAAAAGTAAGTAGTTCTTTGACAAATGCTTAGAGCAACGCTGCCGGCTCCGTAAGGAAGCCCGTGTTGCTCTTAGGACAAAATGTATCTATATGTAGGTAGGTAGGTACCAGTGGCGAAGGGTCCATACAAGCCGATTCCCATCGGCTTACCTTTCAAAAATCCCAACCCAGCGATCCACTATGCAGATCATGTTTTTTTTGTGGATCGGCTTACCTTCGCCATAATTTCACCCCTCGCCACTGGTAGGTACTTGTATTTAAATTAAATAAATAACACATCTTCAAAAAGAGGTTCTAATCTTAGAATACAAATACACAATAACATTTGTTAGTTCAATCTTTTTTAACACATCATTAGTTGAACAGCAATTGAAAGCCGTACCATACTTTCTATAGCATCAGAAGCTAAAGATACACATTCTGGTCTGGATTAGTGCGGTGGTGGATAATTCGCGATATCGTAGGTGGAGCGAGGCACCTCGACGATGGAGTGCCCGAGGAGCATCCCGGAGACCGCTGAGAAGACCTCCAGTATCCGTTAGAAGACGTACAACGGGCAGGTACCTGGCCATTATTTTGAACATACCTTTATAAGGGTGTCTCCTATATCATAAGAATGCCAATCAGCTATATTCACTCTATTCTTTTTTAACCCCCGACGCAGCGCAAAGAGGCGCAAAGAGGCTTATAAATTTGAAGCCTATGTCTGTACGTAACATAGTGCCTAAACGGATCAAGCGATTTCAATGCGGTTTTTTTAATTGGAAGCTTAATTAATCGAGATTGATGAAAGTCCATCCAGCTATTTAATTTGAATATTTTTTTTAATAGAGTCGTATAGTAAAGCAAGATATTGCGAAATGCATAATATAATTGCGTGCACGAGCTGATCGGCCGACGGTTAGTAGACAGGTTGTTTTGCTTTACAATAAGATGCTTTTGTGCGATTAAGGGAATAGAGGATTGACAAAATTTCGTACTATGCGTATTACCTATAGATTTGTCTCCTCCCTTAGATCATATCTGAATATACCAAATAGATGTACGGTCCAATGACTTCTTCACTGGAACCTTCTGCTTTTGTTCCTATATTTGGCCTTCCAGAATACCTTACATTATTAAAAATATACCTGTCTACCTGATTTCGTAAGAAGTATATTATTTAGCTATGGTGGTATCTTACTTGTGAGTTTTAAGCTTTCACATCACATTTATAAATGAATCTCAAGCAAATTGAATCAAAAACGGCGCTAAGTTAAAGGAAGGTTTGAAGGCAGCACCGATAATTTAGGGCTTATCGGTGCTTGCTGCCGATAAAGCCATCTTCTATCTATTTCCTAATTTATTGAAAAATAATACACGAACGTTTAATTCTAATCTAAAGAGGTTAACGTACGATGTTTCTTATTTCAGCATTCCTGAAGTAACTGTTCAAAAGTATACAGAGATTTGACGATATCGTAATGTAATCAATCCACATTAAAAAGCAGGGTACTCACCTGCCATGTAGCATGTATCGTAGCATGTAACGTATCTAACCTTCAAATGAGTACGGCTCGTCCACGGTCATCACGTATCTAGCTGCAAGCTCCCGGATCCGCAGTGCGAGCCACGTTTGTGCTCGCAGTGATACCGCCCACTCGGCGGGTCGCTGCGATCTCCCTGCGAACCACGCGCGAGCAGCTCGCAGCGGGCTCGTGCCTATGTAGGTACTCACTTGATACAGTATCTGGTACATTACATGCTACACAGCTAGATGAGTACCCTGCTTTAGGATACTGCCTCGCATAGCTAACACTTCACTTCACTATCGTCTTTAATCTCAAGTAGGTCTCAAGTAGTAGTATATGCGAATGAGATAAATGTTGAATACCTACGTTCTGAATCTGTCAAAACTGGCATCATAGAAATATAGGACATATTGGTTCTTACGCAATCTAATAACTATCCTACATAATATTATAAATGTGAAAGTTTGTGGGTTTGGATGTTTAGATGTTTCCTATATACTTTTTATCCCGATATTCTCACGGGAACGGGAACCACGCGGGTGAAATCGCGGGCGGCCGCTAGTACCTCATATTTATGTTAAACTAGCGGCCGCTCGCGGTTTTACCCGTGTGGTTCCCGTTCCCGTGAGAATCTCGGGATAAAAAGTATTCTATGTTTTAATCTATGCTATCTACTATCTGTGTGCCAAATTACAACCAAATCTGTTCAGTAGTTTTTGCGTGATTGAGGAACAAACATCCAAACATCTAAACATCCCAACCCACAAACTTTCGTATTTATAATATTAAGTAGGATGTTACCTTCAGACTTATCTGTTGTTTTTGAATACCTATGATATTAAGTGCTTTTACACTCACGTGCTGAGCTGTTTTCGTTACGTTACACGCAGTTCACTGCTAATTCTGTCTAGACCTAGGAGCAGAACGTATTCCTTACTATTTTTATACTGAAATCGTTTGCAGTTGTTTTTGTGGCACAACCATCGTATAGTTTACCGTCGAACCAATGGGAAAGATAATCTAAATCTTAGTTTGCACTCCTAAGAGTTATATAAAATATAAATATAAAAATATACTATACTATAATATACTTAAATTATAATTTAGGTACCAACATAATAATATATTTTAGGTACCTAATGTTGTTTTTTTAATCAGAATAAAGTGTTTGCTGTTTTAGTGGTGTAAGTTTATTGGACATTCCGAAATATGTGTAAAATAGGTACAAATTGGCTTTTGAAATTTTTTTGCATAATATTCTTAACCAGCTATAGTTCTTTGAACATTTAATAATGTACCTATGGTTATAAAATATTGCCTTTTGTTTATTATCTCATTATAAACATCTTTCAATAACTTTATTACTGAATAATTTGTATTAGAGTCCTCTAGCGGCAATATGCTAAACTGAAACTTTACTGAAATTTAGCGCCAGTTCGCAACGTTCCGGAGTTTTCCTCTAGATGGCACTACAGCTTAAATTTAATAATAGTCTCTACAGAAAAGAAACCATGTCACTTGAGGATCTCGAAAAAAATTATAAAACTTAGTTTTCTCAAAGTATTTTTAAAATCATTGTGAAGTATATTTCAATACTACAGTATATGTGTTATAAAATTATACCAACGTGAACTTTTTAATTAAAACTACATTAGAATCTTTTTACATAGGACAATGATCTTTCTAAATACAAGAATGAGGACTTGCATTGCGTTTTTTGAGTCGCACAATTTTTGGTTTCAAACAAACAGCTTTATGAATTTTGAACTAAAGCATAGAATAAATCATAATCGGCAAAATTGACAATGATCTTTCTTTTTCTGTACCCTTCAAATACAATAAATAGATCGGATAAAACGCGTTCACTGTACACAATAAAAAAAAATTGGAGTTGAAAAAATTGTGAGTACTTACCTAAATTAAAACTTATTGATATAAATGAATATTCATATTCATTTAATCTCCACAAATTTATAATAGTCGTACATAAGATACAATGTTAGTGGTTAAAGTTGTTTTTGTTATTATAAATTCACCTTGTCAAGGTATTGAGATATATAAAGGTATTAAAACTAAATATTATATTATCTGCTAAATGAAATTAAACTCTTAACAATTCTTTTAAAATTCAATCATATCAACAATAAATAAAATAAAATAAATCTATATCCTAATCAAAAATTCGATAAAACAGAGTTACAGCTTACATTCAAAATATTCTTTCATGTTATAAAATGATTTGGCTAATAATATATTTTTCAGTCTATGTTCAAAATGTACTATCTTAATACGTACAAGTTTTCGATATCAAGTGAGTGAGTAGTACCGCAATATCGCATTTGCTATATTTTACATCAATTTCCGGGTAATTTCTGGTATATCGATAATTATTAGTTCACATAATGCCAAAGGCATGATGATTAGCGTTGTTCACAACATGTGCTTCATAATATACCTATTCACGATTTCATTTGCCAGATATGAGTCGATTGCGCGGTCGGTTGGTACTCTCAAAGTCTTTATCACGGAGTTCCTTGGGACGACAAAAAAGGTTTGTGTGATTTTTGTTTCAAAGTGAAAGTGTAGGAAACAGACTCACAAAAAATTAGGAAGTTCAAGTGTATTGGATGCCTCACTTAATATGTACTTTCAAAATTAACAATGGCAAAAAGTGGTAAGTTTATATTTAAAGATGGTTCTCTACTTGTCTGAGTGATTAATTACGCGATTCATAAATCTATTATCCAGATCAGTCCTAACTATAACGTGGTACCAAATGATGTGATGATAATTAAACAGGTGATAATGTTGCTTAAACTGAACAACTTTATCCAAGGAACATAGGTCCGTCCGTCGGTCCGTCGGTCAGGCTGGCCAATACATTTCGTATGGGAGTATGTTTTTTTTTTCGTTTTTAGACCTGTGTTTCTTGGGAAATTGTTCAGATTAAGCGACACTATCACCTGTTTAAGTATCATCACATCATTTGGTACCACCTTATATTATTTTTTATTATTGTGACGACTGAGTTGACTTAAGTCCCTTAATTGCACTTTGAGTTCTTCTGACAATAATATTGGTGTTATGAACACTTGCTCTATTTAGCGTATGACAAACAAAACTTATCAATATTACTGAGTTGATACTTTAGTCATATGATACAGGCGGCCTCAAAAATGATGAGGATAGGCTATGCGAAATCAAACGAACACAAGCACGAACTTCAAGCTGTGGTTTACGATGTTGGTCTCACTATTATTAGATCTACTATAAAGATTAGTGAAACTGTTTGTCGACCCCAATAAATAGAAAAAAAAACACGTCTTCCTGATGATGATGTATATTATTGTCAACTATTTAAATTTTGTTTATCAAAAAATGACACTGAAAATTAGAATTTAGAAGGTAGACCAAAAATAAATCCAAAGAGGCTGTAGCGTTGCTGGTCGGTAACATGGCCCTCCAATAGAATGCTGCCTAGAAGGTGAAGAGTTAGTCGCCTACCTTTTGTAGACTTCCAGGCGAGGTGGTGTGCTGAGCAGACCTACTCACAAAGTAGCGTACTCGTCAGTAGCTAATAGTTTTGGGTGCTTCACACCCTGGCTTCACACCATCATCGGAGGCCATGTTACACGCCTACAGCCTCTTTGGGTTTCTTTTTGTTCTACCTTCTAAATTTCAGTGACACTTTTTGATAAAAAAAATATGCTTAAATATTTGACAATATACATCACCACCACGAAGACGTATCCTCATCATTGCCACCAATTATAATTGTGAGTTACAACTTGTTACTGTCAACCTTTGTTTGTCAGGTTAATAACGAAGCTAATCTTTGTAGTAGGCAGATGTCTCCTTAAACTTATCCAAGCACCACTGGCGTTTGTCATGCCTCTTATCAATATTACAAAGCTTAGGTTCATTAATCATATTGTACAAGATGGTAAGTGTGACGTGTTTTGATCATGAAATTCACGATCTCAAAACAGAATTAAAATAATTACTTCTCAATGTCAGGAAAACAATAGTGACACGTTACTAATATCTCTTTGGTAAGGTAACATTAAACATAGGTAAAGTAGGGTTTGTTTTTCAGTAGTCAAGTTCGGTACTAAAATGTTCAAGAAATAGAACATTTTAGTACCATCAGCACCATTTTGAACTTAACTACTGGAAATCGCAATAGAAAATTATTGAAATAAAGTATACACTTCTTAAATTTCTGCGTGTAATGTTCACATATCATGGATTACAGCGTGTCTTCGTCAGTGCTTAGACATCCCATGGCCACGGCACCTAGAAAGATATCAAAAGATAGAGAACTTAAAAAACACAACTTTAACACAATACCAAAATAAATAAAATACACATTGGAAAAAACGTTACTTCTGAGATCGATTGTATTCAACACGTAAATAAATCAAAGGCGGTAGTGAAAGATTACAAAGTGACGTGTAGATCGTACGTAGTTACACGTCACAGTGTTCGTCGCAATCGTTATCGGCCACTTCCTACTTAAACGCGGATTATCCCCGACATCTTACTCAGTAATTTTACTTCTTGTTTCTATTCCAAATTAAGCTAAAAGTTTCATGGTTTTGGAACAAAGAACTTTTTTGACAACTTTTCCTGACATCACGGCACTTGAAAAATGTGATCGGCTAATAAAATTGAAAACTATAGCTATGTATAACTTAACCGATCACTGAATTAATACCGACACTCTTGCAATTACGACAGTAAAGCACCTTTCAGTACAGTTCCCGGTGAGCCCCACATACAAACCTCCTGCTCACCTGCAGGGAGGGGGGGATAAATACATTTTCACCGGCATAAAAAAGGTTTGCGTCATCAGATAGGTTACCAAAAGTTTGTCATCTAGAGCTCCTCCGTGCTTGTCGGTAATCACGGCTACATAAAGCAGTCGTTAAAACTGACCAATCGGCATTCTCCTTATCCATCCAAAAGGAAGCCCGATATCTGTCTGATGGTGATGATGATAATGAGTAAGTTGGTTAGGTACCTATAGCTAGAATTTCTCAGACAGTCAAATACTACGTCATAAACAAAATGATGATTAAATTATTATTAGATTCATCGAAATGAAAATTATACCGCTTGTTTTGAATAATTTAATTAATTGCTAAATTTTAATTCTAATAACATAGTACCTATGTATTGGAATTTGAACGCTCAAAGTTATGGAATGACCTTTTCAAACAGGTTTACTAATTTGATTTAATTAAAATTTGACTAACAATTTTAACTGCCTCTGTAGTGATTCGCGCTCCCTTTAAGACCCCTGCGTTCGATTCCTAGGAGGGACCCATACATTTGAACTCAGTTTGATCGGTGGTAGGGCAAGCCCACCTGGCTAGCTACCACCATCATTTAAATCTGACGCTATAACAACATTTTAAGAATCCCTACAGTTAGAGGTAAGGCAGTTCCTCAATGGACGAGGTTTCCAGGCGTCGTGCTCTTCCACCTTGGCCTTATCGTCGTCACCAACGTGTGAAGAAGGCCAA
This sequence comes from Agriphila tristella, assembly GCA_928269145.1. NCBI lineage: Eukaryota > Metazoa > Arthropoda > Insecta > Lepidoptera > Crambidae > Agriphila > Agriphila tristella. Next base: position 16,875,389 of record OV743436.1, on the reverse strand, counting down.
GCACTGATCCGTTGTGTATATTATAAAACGTTACATCACGTCATGTTAGATGCTCGTTTTCCGCGTCATATATCCTACAGCCTACAGTCTCCACTGTGCCCACTTGTAGTTCAAAAGGTTTTATCTTACAGTGCTACGCCTTCATTGCGGCAACTATTGTAGTTTACACCGTAGTATCTTCAAGTGCTATTATTAATTTCACTTCCTTTGTTGCAGCTTCGATGTGGAAAATGGAGGTGCTGGAGGGGGCGCGGGGGGCGCGCGCTCCCCCCTCGAGGGTGGCTCGCCGTCCGCCGCGCTCGTCCTCCAAGCCATGCCGCAGCGCCGCGAGTCATTCCTCTACCGATCGGACTCCGACTTCGAGATGTCGCCCAAGTCGATGTCGAGGAACAGCTCGATCGCCAGCGAAAGGTAAGTTCAACCTCTTTTGAAGAACCTGCATCCTGCATAAAGATGTGCCGTTGCCGAGAATATTCCCAATATTGCCGTGAATATTCCCACACGGCACATCTTTAATCCTGCAGGCGTGGTGTGAGGAACTCGAGAAAAGTTTTGTTATACATCTGTTTACCCTATTCAAGTGGCAACAATTCTATTCGTCTGATGAACATTTCTAAACTCATAAATAATCTACAATATAACTTTGAAACAATAAATACAATATTATATTATTAGTTTGTGATGGATTTATGATTGCGACTTGCGACATATGAATTAAACTTTTATTGCTTATTGTTTTACTTGAAAGAGCTTGAAAGTAAGATGAATAGAATGTTGGTTGGACTTGCTTAGAGGGACATATGGCCGAATGCTCAAAGGCTTCTTAGTTGGCCGAATACTCAAAGGCTTCTTAGTTAAAATCTTAAGTTAATGTCTCCTTAAATTTAAGGAAGCTGTCAGTTTCATAGAGTTTCTGTTATTTTGATCGTCGGGATTGACGGGTTTTGATGTTCCGGTAAAGACGAAACTTTTCTCAAGTCATTATGCTACAGGATTCTTAAAAATAATGTTACTTCGTGTAGTAGATTGTGTTAAATAAATAAATACTTACCTAATACTTTTTTAAATAATAGGTTGATATTACTATATCACAGTGGCGTGCACAGAGATTTTAGACAGGGTAGGCACGGATAAAAAATATACCAATTTTATCACTGTTTCGGTATCTGCCAACCTATACTGAACGAAATCCAAACATTTTTATCATCTTGATTGGAAAACAAAATGCATAGAAAACAATACAATTGGTTTGTGTGTACGTACACAAGCTGTTAGCCAGTTATAATTAATTATATTAAAACTTTTTATGAAAAGAACGAGGGGCATTCATAACCTACCTACCATGTTTTTAAACACAACGACGCATCTTCCCTTTGCAATCAATTTAATTAAACTTTATCCTCAAAAGATAACCTCGATAAAGTGGCAATTTTTAATTTATTTAAACAAACTTTGCCAGCATAGGTCTCGCATGTAAATTATTGAATTTTTCACAGTAAATCAACGAAATAATTACTTATGTACTTAACTTAAAATAGTCAATAACTTGCGCCAAGAAATACAATCAAAACAAAACAAAACTAACTGCAACTGCAAGGGCAAACTAAAAAACGCTACTCTCTTCAATGCAATCATTACGCGGTCGGTCGGGTTGCAAATAAGCAGTGCCTCCAAAACATAAACACGCGCATACATTTTCACGCACACAGTCACACTTTTGATGTGTACTACACGAGATTCGTTCTATGAAAAAGAAGCAGCCCGTAGTACTGCTTATGGACACGCGGTAATTGATTGGCGCCTCTGTCGCCTGGCCGATCGTTGGTTCTTGTTCTTGTGATTTTTGGTTGAAGTGAATTTAGTATCAAAAACCACAAATAGATGGCGCTTAAACTAATAGACACGGAAAGCCGAAGAAGTGCTGTGCACGATGATGGGTTCATGTTTACAAATAATAGGCTAGGGAATTAGGGTCATATATTTATGGGACTACAGGGTATGCAGTGCTTATTTGCATGTATGGAGTGCACGCCACTGCTATATCAATTAACAAGAGTCCGAAAATAATTGAATCGATAGGTATTTTAGCTCTCTAAAAAGCGATTGTAAACTAAATTCAAAATTTGGGGGTAACAAAATTTTGGGGTAACGAAATTTCGTATTTTGTCGCTACTACGAGTTTAATAAAAACATAATTTGTGTGTACTAAAAGCGTGTCAAATTTTGTCTTTTTATACAACACGAGCTGCTCGTGTTGAGAAATATTATGAATTGCGTTAAAAATATAAAAGCTATTGAAGCACACGAGGATTAAAGCAAAAGCAAGCCAGAAATACATCGTTAAATCTGATATTATCGGGCACGTATGCTCTTTATAATAAAAATCGTAGGTAGTCAACAAAATTTCAAAATCATGACAAAATTGCAAATTGTGTCGCCGTTGAAGAAAACAAGAGCATTGTATACAGCATCCTTTTGTTTGACAGAACTAAGTTGTTGGAACCGTTCCATTGCTTGATTATTCCTTAGAGTTATAAAAACATTTTCAATTGAAAAATTCTTCAGCTATATTTACATCATTAGTTAGGTATCTTTACAATCGTACTTGTATATCACCAAAAAAATATTAATTATTACACCAACAACAACAGCATTTACTTCAAATGTTTTTTATAGGCACTAATATTATCAAATCATATTCTTATATAGTTGGTAGTTTGTACGCCGAATAACAATGTATCAGAACAGAAACATCGAATATCTCAAGAGACTCGTTAGAGTTAAAGCTCTGTAACCAACTATTGAATGACGTAGGAAGGTAGGTAATGTTGTTGACCTTACCATTGTGCGTTCAACTTGCCCTGCAAGCTATGCGGAAGATGCATACAACGAGTTATTTTGACATTCACAGACTTTCACGTGCGTTTTTATAGTGATGCTAATGAGAACAAAAGACTGTCATAATACTGCACAAAGAGAATATTTTGATCGTAAACGCATTTTAATGGTGATGTCAAACCCGGCGAAACATAACAGTAAATCATCTGCAAAAAAAGTCTGGGTATATTAGTATGTAAAATATTACCGGTAAATTAAACGTAAGTGCCAAATAGTTAAGCTGAGTTGAAAGAATGATGCAATTTAAGAAATCAATGCAAGTTTGTTACGTAGTATCTTTAACATCACTTATGATGAGCATGAGTCATTACCACTGTATGACGAAATTGAAGCACAATCAACTTGGCATCACGTCAGCTCACTGTACTTTCATCTTGCAGTGACCCGGTAGTTTCTACTATAAATCATATTTATAGAAGCAATTTTTCCATACCTAATGGGTAGATAGGTTAGTATTCTACTTCAACCTGAATATAAAATGTCTATCATAAATTTTAGAGACAAAACGTGAGCTCGACATTAATATAATTAGTCTCTACTTTCCTAATAATCCTTACCTCATGATTACAGAAATAAAATAGAGTCATTACTCTCTCTCTGCTTCGACCGATAAGAAGACAATGACAGAATTTAATCAAATTAGTACTTATCTTGAATATTATCACAATAAAATATGTTTGTTCATGTTTAATCGTATTAAATGTGTTGTGTAGGTACCTGCAGTGTTATGTGGCGTAAGTTTTATCTAATCAGAGGGCCTATATTGCACTCTTCCTCTTGCGTGATAAGCGTTGGAGTCTGATCGTATAAGTGTACTCATATCAAACCCCGATGTTGCAAGCGTACAGTCAGCATCACATATTTTGAGTCTGTCATCCACGGCCATCTGTACAGGGTTATTTGTAAAACACCAACAACCTCGCAGGGGCAGATTACAAACATCATAGACAACGTTTGTTCTACGACTTTTCGTACAAAACACGCTTAGCAGTAAGGACATTTTTGTGAGGAAAGTCGGATTTTCTGGCTTTTTTCGGAAAAGTCTTAGAACAAAGGTTGTTGTTTATAATGTTTAGTAATCTACTCCTGTGAGATTGATAGTGTTTTACAAGTATATAGTTAGCACATCAGGAAACAAACTATCATCCAGACGGAAAAGTTTCTAGTAGAGACGTTAGAATACTTTGATTATAACGATATTGTTAACCACTTTTGACATACATTGGTTTTGGAGTACAAAGCATCGTCGGGTACAAATTGAAGGTTATTCTACTTCTAGTTCGATTTAGTTCGCTTATAGAATAGGTTCCACTTTTTTATGAGTGAACTTGGTGAACAAGAAGTACTTACTATAAGAGAGTCCTATAGAGTTCCCTACTGTGACGTAATGAGGTTACACACAAAGCCACTTTGCCAGAAAATAAAAGGAATTGCATTTCATCCACAAAACATCACATTTTCATAATGATTACATCGTTGATATTAACCCTAAGAGGGTCATTATTTCATCACTTAGATGTTTTATACTTATATATTTTTTTTGTCAAATCCAAATAGAAGAATAATAATTCAGCTATAGTTTTATACACATAAACACTTGTAAATATTATTTAACAATAAATTTTTTCTGTTTATTTCAGTAACAATGAAAATAAGTATTATACAATTCTTCGTAAAAGTTTTCGTATGTTTAACTTTACATTGTTTAGCTTTTAGCTATTATAAGACGAGAACATTTTGTAAACAGATTTATAAAAATGATATAATTAAACTTATAAAATAAAAATAGTGGAAATAAAATGCTAAAGTTTCGTAAGTCTAGATATTATTATTATAATCTTTACTTTCGCTTATTTATCAGACCATGTTTATTCTCACTTATCAATTTTCATAAAGTTAGCTATCGCCAAGCAAGTATTAAAACTGTTTCCAAACTAAAAAATAATGGATGCAAAAATACAATCTCTCTCAAACTGATTTATGAACATTATCCTCTAAATTGAAAAGTCACCTCATTACTGTAACCTAAGTAAACATATTATGAGAAACCGTGATACAATTTTGTGTGTAACAAAGTAAGCTTGTACAAACACATACAGGCGAGCGACCTCAGCTCGAGTGATACTCGTCCAGAATAACCCAACTCTGCGGTGAGACCCTTCTCCAATTTCAGAATATGCCGTGAATTTTTTATAATTAAAAATTTCTTAAGTGGAAACTTTGACGGGGTAAAATATAAAAAATAATTATTCCTTCAAACTTTCACCAACAGCTTTTACCCTTCTTTCGTCAGTATCTTTGAGATTTGAGGCAAATCTTTTTAATTTTATTGACGTTGAGTTTGACACTTAGTAAAACGGTCTATTATTTCTTTAGTAAGTGACCACGGCATTTGCAAAGTTGCCGAAACGGCGGAAAAATAAAAACCCAATTAAAACATCAAAAAATCTCATTTTCATCCGTATAAGCATTCGAAATGGTGCCTATTTCATTTCAATTATGGCGTTAGAATAGGCTCCCTTTTATCTTATTTTTACCCGACTACGGCGAAGCAAAAAGGAGGGTTATGATTTTTACCTCATATGTACCATAGGCAACAGCGACGCTTAACCATAAAATCGCTTGCACGTCGCGCCGTCACTACATACGTTTAGTTCACGCAGGGGCAATAAGCGCGCACGCGAATTTTGTTGCTAACTGGTTAAGCGATGCTGTTGCCCGTAGTACATAGTAGGTATAAACAGTACACTACGAATAAATCAATAAACACAGGTACAACCTTTGTGTGCATTCGTAAGAGTACCTACACAATTGCAATTTGAAAAGTCCCTAAGGACTTTCCAGTTTAATTTAAAAGTATAAAGGTCTCATTAAGAGTAGCTGTACTTTGGATCTGCTTTGAGAGTAAAATATTTCTAAGCAATTTAATTTAAACTACAGAAATAATTGAAACGCAGTCACTGAATAATTGTAAAGTGGCTAGAATTAACGATTCTGTAAGTTCAAAAGAGCTGAACTTTTAAGTATAATTTAAGAATATTTATACATTACGTTCTTAATAATAACATTTAAGAACATAATTATTCGCTTTTGTTGCAATATTTGAATAGGCGATTAGCATAAGGAAGGATCTAGAACAATGTTACAAAATGAACCTTCGAACATTTTACAACACTTCGTTTCTTAAACTGGACATTTCACAATCAGGCACACCTTTGGACCAAGTACAACTCTTTCGGATGCAGGGGAAAAGTAAGCCATATTATAATATGTATAACTGTGTACAAAACTTTATGTTGTGAACAATTAACAGTACTGTAGCAGCTTACTCACAAATGCATTCATCGTGGCAACAGCATGAAAGAAATAAAAACTGCCAAATTTATTTTACTTTACTAATTGAAGTTAAATATTCGTTTTAAAATATGCAATGCCATTATTACACTATTAACCAATAATTTTGCAAAAAGCAACAGACTGTGAAGTGTAAATTTTCATCCAGCTGAATCTGGTATTGATTTGCTTAACTATCTAATTAAATCATATGATTAATTAACGATCCAAGTTGATTTTGCCTATTGCAGATTAAACATTATATAAAGAAAGTTTTGTAACTCACATCAAAAATAAATGTTGGATGGGCTGAGATGAGAAATACCTTTCAAATAATAAGTATATAACATTTTCTAAATCATGCTGTTGTCACAACGTGAACAGAGCCTGTCACTACACAACTCCAGCACATCTTGGTGTGAAGCTCCCGCATAAGGCCGACCTACCCGCGGTGCCATAAATGTCCTACTCGTATAAAGTCTTCGTTTTCTTTCTTTTCCTTATTTTTTTATTGCTTGCAGATTCAAGGAGGTCGAGGCTGCGGCGCTGGACAGAGCGTACGTATCCAAACTTTTTGAAGCACCTATAGCTTTTTGGTTTGTCTCGGCTTGCTTTTGTTTTCGCTTTGAATGTTATTTATTGCACTTTTGTCGAGTGTTCAATAAATAAATACTAATCTCAATCGATCCAGCCACAAACATGATTGTTTTATTACTGAAATCTCAATCCTATATTCCTCCATCTAAAATTACCTTTGTCTAAATAAAAATCATTGATTTGGTTGAATTGAAAAAAAAACTGGTAACCATGGTTGGCATGGTAAGGCATGGTTCATCATAATATAATCATGGTAGAAAAAAATTAAAGAGACATTAAAAGAAATAAGAGAAAAGTAGAAAACTAGGCATTAGTGTGTATATGTGTGTAGTGAGAGTTAGAATTGCTTGAATACAATAATGACTTTTTGATGCTTTGATCTCAAAGTTCAATAGAAACTTCTAATTAATTCATAAATACGTACAAAATTAAGCGTGGGATATCAACCGACAAGGTAATTTCTGTGTAGACGTTTGAGAATTATGTAACGTGATTTAACGAAGCCACAAATTTCGATAAGTTGATTGTGGCATTAACAAATGGCGACGGATTCTAAGATAATAAAATGTTTGCTCGGGTATTATTTATATATGTATGATTATTTTAATAAATCGTTTATCAAATCATTCAAATTTATTTAAATTTAGTTATTTAATATAAATTCGTAGGGTTTTCTATTATGAACAATAAAAAACGTCAAAAATACAACAGTTTTTTTAAATAACGATAACCGCTTGCGTTTAATAAATATTTATGTGGCTTGAGTAGATCTGGAAATTAATTATTAGTTTTAATGGCATGTATTTATTTGATTTCTCTTGTATGATCGATTTGCTATGCACTGCATCATTTGGCCAGAGCGGGTTGCTTGTATGAACTCCGAAGAGCAGTACAGGTACGTAAATACATTTAGTTCAGAGATATTTTACTAAAATAGGCACAGCCTATTTGCAGATCTAATATCGTCATTTACTAAAGGCCACACTTAACACAGACATGTCTCATATCTACATTCCGATATTTCTACTTTATATCTCCTGTCATTTCATATAACAATCTTCAAATACAGCTGGTACTGGTAATAATTTGCCGACAATATCTTCCAATGACGTCAATCAATTTGATGGTCTAATGATTTCTGTGATCGAATTAAATTGATATTAAATGAAAACAATTAATTGATAGTTTCATTTCGCCATCAATGACTCTAAGAATGCACTGACACAACATTTTTAACGGTTTTTAATAGCCCAAGCAAGCATAAATATTTTATGATCACAATTTTTCGAAAGCCCTAATAAAAGCAGATAAAGTATTGAGTGACTAAACAAAAAAAATGCTACACGATTTACTAAATGAGTCATTATGTTTGTTAATCCCATAAAACTACACAAAGCAATATTTTCGTAACGAATAGGCATTTGAGCCTCCATCAGTTTGTTGGCCATTTAATTTACTTCCCCAATTATTGTCATTTAAGACATTTCAGAAGTCAACATTTGAGACAAACGGTAAATTTTGTATAGGTACCTAGGTAGAATTGTTTCTGACGTTCTGACGCCATTCTAATTTATTTCTATTTGATTGGATAAAGTATCCAATCTCGTTGATGAGTTGTTTCAAAAACTCAATTGTTTGTCTTCAAAAACTATTTCGTTAGTTGCTACTTACATGATTTCAATAAACTGATGACCAAATTAAACATAATTCCAGTACTACATAAAATTTTCTATTTCTTTTGGGAATAAACCATTAGGGTTTATTCTCTGATACTTTTTTACAAATTGTTTTTTTTTTTGGAAATCTCTTATTTAAAAGTGAAGGGGTGACTAACAGACTATAAACCCAGCCCAAACCACTGAACCTGACTTGAAATTTTGTACATAGATACTTTATACAGTGTAAACTCAATAAAACCCACTAAGAAGGGATTTTTGGAAATTCCACCCCTAAATGGTTGAAATGGGGGTACAATGTTTGTATGGAAAAAAAATAGACATTTCAAATTGAAACTTCGTAGGTGTACTTCTAAAAACAAATAAGTAAACACGTATTTTGTGGTTTTCTGAAACTCGACTCTTTAGAAGGTAAATGGGGTAAAAAAAGCCCAACATCAATATGGATGTCGTTATCGAGGTTTTATGGGATGTTAATTGCGAAAATGGCATTTATTTTGAAGTCCAACACGTGCTATGATTCAACCCCTAAAGGGGTGAAATATGATTCATATTTTGTATGGAAAAATAATATTCAATAGACATTTCGACTTGAAACTTTATATGAGTACTACTAAAAACAAATAAAATAAGCAAACAAATCGATATGGATGTCGATATTGAGGTTTTATGGGAAGTTTGTAGCGAAAATGGGATTTATTTTAGGGTCCAACATGACACGGTGGACATTATTTAACACCTAAAGAACTGAAACGGGTGTTAAATTTTTTTATGGAAAAATAATACGGGAACGGGAACGGGAATGAGATCGGGAATTGGAACGGGAACTAATAATATTATAAATGTGAAAGTTTAATGCTTGGATGTTTGTTACTCAATTACGTAAAACCGACTGCACGGATTTTCAAAGTCAAAGTCAAATAAGCTTTATTCAAATAAACTTAATTATTAAGTACTTTTGAATCGTCTATATTTTCCTACCACCCGTTCCAGACTTTTTTAGCTGACAAGAAGAACGGGCGCAAGAAACTTATCAGCTGTAACATCATTTGGAATAGCACACAGATATTTATAGCCTGTGGTCTTATCTCAGTCAAAGGTTCCATAGCAATTTTCTTTCCGAATGTCCACGCGGATGAAGTCATGAAGTCGCGGGCAAAAGCTAGTATCAAATATGATTGTGAGGCGACAGTAGATTACAATTATAATCCCTCAAAACTTATAGTCCAGTGATAACACGATAACGTAAGTCACGAAGGTGTTGACCTTAGTATTTTATTAAATTAGTTCCAAATTAATAATTTTATCGGATAACAAAACTAAAGTTAAATTATAAACATAAGAATTAATTTCTTCAGTAAAATTTAGGCAGGTAGGTAATCTCATCTTATTTTCTAGTTAGAGAGCTAAATAACAACGAAATCTGAAACTACGATTTCAGATTTCGTCGTTATTTGTAGTTATTCTGTCTTTCTCAGGGGCTAGGATTTGAACATCAGTTTAAAAAAAGTTTCGTAAACAAAATGATAATGATATCTCATCATAAAACACAGATACGCTATTTGACATTTTATTGCGTTTTAAAATTCATTGCGTTTACTGACATGAATGGCTACGTCACCCATCCCATTCACCACTCCACTAGCGGAAGCTTATCGCCCCGAGGGCTCGCAATAAAACACAAATCCAAACAGCCAGTTGCGCCAGTGGCTCACAATCTTATCAGTGAACAATTAAAAGCTCTTATGTTTTGAGCTACAATTGAATCTCTAGTTGGCATTGATAATGCTTGCTGGTCCTCAATTTCCACGTCGAACATTGATTACCGGCGCCCACCGCCGGTTTCCATTAGCGCCAAATTTATCCTCGGGCGGAGTCGCTGCCGCTCGTGCGGCGGCCGGGCGGCTGGGTGCGAGAGCGGGACGCCGCGCCGCCGCCGTGCGAACCTCGCTCTCTCAGCTCAGCTCCATTGATAGTCCGCGCGGCTCGTAGTCGACACGCCACCTATGCCCTACCGCAACACTACTCCGAACCTCCCACTGAGAGGCGAACCCCGACAATGTGACATTACAAAATCTCCTTCCTGCCGAGTGTGGTTTTAGTAAGCGCGCACATTCTCAAGCGTAAACCAGCAGTGTCGAGGTCGTTCACTGATCCGACAGGTTGGCCACCGCACGCGACCAGCTTCAGTACTCAAATTGGTGCCAAGGATGAGGCCTAATATTTCTGTTATTTGTTTTTTGAAGTGTTTTTGATGTTAAGCCGTTTACGGTTCGCGATGTTGTTGTGATAAAGAGCTACAAACACATAGTTTCAGTAGCCGCATTTGTTATTGATAAGAGTATACAGTGCGATAAAGTTATCTGAGTATAATGTATGTGACAGAAACTCCCATTCAAGTAGCGATGAAGTAATGTTAAATGTCAAAAGCAGTGTGAATCGATCGTTCGTGGACCATGTTGTAATGTTGGAAAGGCAAAATAATAATTGTCAAGGCGACTAATAGGTTAGGGTGCGATGTATCTCGTGCGCGATTAATTCGTCAAGATGCAGCGGTCGGAGTCTCAGTCAGAGCGGCTGGGCGGACCGGGTGGCGCTGGGTTCATCGCCAAAAGCTCAGCGTCAGAGCACAGCATGTCCACCGGAGTGTCTGGGAGCAGCAGCGGCGGCACGCTGCCCAGAACGCTCAGCACGAGCGTGCTGCGCATCAAAAATAGATCTTCTTTTTGGGAGAAGTTTTGGGACGAACGCACCAGGCGAGATGCGTGAGTACCTTCTTAAGATAAAAATCCTCCATAGTATCTTTTGAAATGAGTCGCAAATATTTTGAAAAATGATTGTATAGCTCACCATTATTAAATTAAAACAGTATTCAAAAGGTTAAAATACTTATTTCGTTTGATGGCTAATAGCATAATCAATGTTAATAGCGCAGCGTGACTGTAAAAGTCATTTCAGGATAACAATGAAATACTCAGAGCATCACAGTTTTAATGATGTTATTATGTCTCCATCATTTATCTTTAATTAAACTCGAACAAAAGCAAATTATGTTTTGGGTTATAATGCAATTCAATTTACAAGTCACATAATAATTGAAATCTGTATTCGTAGTTATATCTATCAATCTATGAAGATAGAGTTTTCATAAAAATAGCTACGTAGGTACAATAGCCGTATCGTATCCTTTTTAACAAACAGAGATACTTATTTATTTTTCTATTTGTTACATGACTGTGGTACACTCATTGAATTAATTAATGACTAAGTGCAGTAAGATATTTGTAGATAACAAAGTGGTAGTGCGTGGGTAGTGCACTCATGAGACTTACCATATAGGAGAGCCAATTTACATTTCTAAACAGAACCAAGTTAATGTAAAATATTTCCATTTGGTTCAAAATAAATATTTTATTTTTCATCTAATGGAAGAAATGTCGGCGATGTCGCCTTCTTATATTTTTTGCGTGTTATGAATAAATAATATACTTACTTATGACATGAGATTTCAATGTCAATGTTAAGTGCCTTTTGTCTACGCATCCATTAATAATAATAACTTTATCAAGAAATTCTTGAAAACTCTTAGAGGAATCTCTATTAATGGCACGAGCACGAATGTATAACAATTGCTCAACTATTTAACAATCTTGGAAGTATGCAAACATTTAAGCTGTATTTTTTTCGCATTAAATTTAACTTACACTATCACCATAAATCTCTTTTAATTTTTCCCCAATGCCTTCTTTATCAGAAAGACAATCTAGTAAAATATCGTGGGGTGAACGAAACAAAAACAAAACGTCTGAATTAGGAAAACGAATTTGTCCATTAAACCAAGTATTTTCAACATTCGTATAATTAACATGAATTTATCGTTAGATGAACAATTTCCAAATACTTACTCATGTAGACAGAGAGCTCGTAATTAAATATTTGAATACGCCTAAACAAATAGATCATTATCTCTATTGATATAAATCAGTTGATGACATGCCTTTTAGATAGCACTGATTAGTCAAGTAGTACAAATGTTTGCAAAATTAATCATTTTTCATTCATTAAGGGGTCTTCCCCTTACATATTTACGTTTCTATAATATATCTTATCCTTATAATAAGAAAAACCTAACGAAGCAACAATATGTATTATAGATTCACATAAAATTTGCATGCAAAAACAAATCTATTTCTGACCATTTCAAAGCGAGCACAAAGCGCGAGCGAAGCGTCTCTGTTTCAGCTTAGGCAAAAATGCTTTCGTATGTCTGTCCGGCTGTCTGTCTGTTCTCCTCTACAGGTCGCATTTCTCAACCGATTCTCGTAAAATTTTAAAAGCGTGTTTTTGTTAATTCAGTTAAAAAAACATATTTCAGCCATTTCGAAAAATGATCAAAAATTAAACAAATGCGAGGTCTACAGCTCACAGAGTCTTTCGCAAAAAGAAACAAAATCGTCGTCAATATAACATTTTCGAGAAGTATAACTAAAATAAAAATCTTCTTTATAGTCCATAACATATTAAAAAATACGGTTCTGTTTTGTGGGTGTGGAGGCTATTTACATAGTTTTCACCTTCGAAGAAGTATGGAAATAGTAAGTCTTATTCGATCAAGATTTGACTTACATTGATTAGGACGGAATAAGTTTTAAATTGCTATTGCTCACTTTGTTCAGTAGTACTCCTTGAGAAATATGCAAATATACAAAACCAGTTTCACTAGCGATAGCGAAAAAGTGTAAACTCAATGTTATCGAATTATGCAGAAATCGAAAACATAGGCTAGACTCGAGCTTCCTCTACACATCGACTGATGCATCAGCAGATAATATCTGCGGATGCGTCCACCGATCTGGCATGGAGAGGTATTTGTATCTGCGAATGAGTCCGCTGAAATGGTAGAGGGAGGTATTGCTCGTTTACCGACCGCAAACGCCAAATACTCTGTCCATACATCGGCATACGCCATCCGCATATCTCTGACTCTCTGTCAATGTGTAAAGGAGACATAAGTGACTACCACCAATGATATTAAAAAATTGACTACCTACCACTATTTTTACCGGGAATCATTAAAAGTTACATAAAAGTACCTAAAGCAGATATCGTCTTTTTATAAACCAAAAGATATCTGATAAATAAATACTAATATAATATTATGAGTAAATAGAATGATGTCAACAGCGAGGAAAATGTTATCTTTCCTTTTTCATTCCGCAGAACATGGTAAGGAAGACAAAAACAAACTTTCTGATTTGATGTACCAAATTATTGGGTTCCTTCATAATTTCATTATTCATAACAAGTATCGAACACGTGGCTCCCAATGCGTATTAAAAATGTTGTTGTTTTTCTTCCTAATAAAATACCGTCAAGATATTCAAATTAGGACTCGTTTCTCTAACTACTATTTTGCTTATTCTGTTACATTACCATAATAGCTCAAACGATAACTTGACTAAATGACTACCTCTTACGTAAGCTACAGGTATAATAAGCTATTATTTTAACGAGCTACCTGGCATTCATAATTTACGAAGGATAAATACGCAATGGAAAATCTAGTTGAATGGTTACTTACAATAAATTATAGGGCAGTCATAACAAAACATGGGTTGGTCATTAAAGAGTCCAGCAAACGCATTTGTTTTATAATTTTTTTGCTGTGTTTTAATTTTTAGATCCTGATAATATCTAATATACTTATTACAGAAGTTGATCTCCCCTCTAATATCCAAATTCTCGAATACTTTCGTAGCACATTACAAAAATAAAATGAATAAGTAGGCATACCTTTTTTTCTACAACTTGAGCATAAGAGCGTTGATTCGTTACGACATTTCATACAAACTTTCAAGTCCTTCTTTTCAGAAATAAATGACAGGTTACATAGGTCTAAAAAGTTAGTTAAGGTCATTTTTGAAATATATTATTTCAAAAAAAGACAGTTGGAACTATTTGTTTCTCTGGAAAATTTAAAATCGGTCTAATTTAACTACAACACTATTTATCAAAAATGTTTTGAATTAACTTTTTAGACCAATGTGTTCCGCGTATGTGTATGAATATTCAATAAAATCAGTTCATACATTTAAAAAAATCACAGATCTCGTGCCTTTCACGACCTTCTGGTACATTGAAAATGAATTTAATGAATTCAACAAAATATCTTTTTAATCCATTCTTATAGATATTAATATTTTATTGAAAGGTGACTTATTTTATTGAATTAATCTAAATTTTTTAAAACGTTTTCTAAAATAACCTAATAAAAAATAATCAAAATCAAATTCAGCATGCGAGACTCTCGAATGTGATATAACAACCCTCATTTTATTGCAATTGTAAACTATGTTTACCTAGGCATCATCATCACACTCTCATTCAGAGATCGTTGTAAAAATTCATTTGCAATCGCAGAGTAATTAAGAAAGACATGACTGATAGAGTCATTTCAAATCTCGAAATTGAATTAACAGCAACCCACGATATATAATATTTTGGATCTACGTTTCTGTATCTACTCGTAAGTACCTATTGAGACCCTCGGCTTCGCCTCGGGCCTCAAACTAAAACATCTCTTCTGTTCAACTTTCGCTCAAGATTCGTTTATCCGTTTCCCTATACACAAAAACTCACTACGACGCCTAGCACGTGTACTGGATATAATAGCGTCATCTCTTTTGCTCCTACAGTAATTGCTAACACAACTTTTTCTTTCGTTTTCACATAGTAAGCGACGTCACTTACTTGAATATGGACTTATGGAGACATTTCAATGCAGTCACACTATGGTACCGCCGTGCCGCCGTATCTAACGATTTAAATCTTTGACTAGATCTGGAATCAGCACTTGCTTCACGCTCTATTCGCGTCATACCATCTGATCTAGACTGACTAGAACTAATCAATATCAATATTAAGGATTAACATTTTTCATTATTTTTTAGCTTTAAAGCAAATAGACAATACAACTTATTTTAATGGTATGGTACAGGAATGAAACTTGTTTCCAAGTAAGTATAAATTTTATCATTACGGTTGAGTTTTACTATGGCACCAAAAAATCGTTCGTGCCATCTAACGCCAGAAAAAAATCGTTCATTTTTTTTTGTTTCAGTGCAGTTGTAACTTTTTTTCACCAGGATAGATTTTTTGGTGCCTTAGGGCGACTTGCACGAAACTTTCTTAAATCTCGATTTTGTTAAAGCTAGATTTAGCTCTAAATTCGGCTTAACTTAAATCCCACCAGGGTTGTATTGCACATCCTAAATTACATTCGACTTAACTAAACCAAGATGTAGCTCATCATTCACTCGCCGTTCATAGAAAACAAAAGAACAGATGGTTACAAAAAAGGTCAAGCAAGCAAATGGTTTGACAAACCATAAAAAAACGTAGGTATAAATAATGGGGTTGAAGTTTCATCCTTTGTTATTTGTTTTATAGTTAAAATTGCGGGCGAATTTTAGTAGGTATTTGGGAAATAACGAATAATTTAACTAGGGAGGAATGGTTGCACCGTGTTTACTTAGCTAACCGGAATCTTTTCAAGAATTCGTCATCTTGTAACATGTTAAAAATAGGTATCACCTCCAATAAATAAAGACAGTTCGGGAGAAAAATAGGGTTTCTAAATATTGCATGATATCCTCGTCATTGTCTGATATAAAATTATGACCATTGTACGCTGACACAGCTAATAAATCCATTTTTACGTAATATCAGAGAGATCAACCAATAAATAATAACGTCATCTGACAATAAAATCGAGATTTAACAACTTTAAAATATCGTCTTTGTCAGATAGTAACGTAACTCATAATCGCTATCACTCAAATAATTCAGAAACATGCTCATTTCTCGCAATAATTCACAATATATAAAATTAACAAAATTCTACACCCACTTAAGTCAAGATTAGGAACTTAAACTGCCGACCACGCCGGTTTAAATTTAAATCTAGTTTAACTCTAAATCGACGCCATGCAATACGATAAGTTCATTCGTGCAAGCCGCCCTTAGTAAAAGTCAGCCCTAATAATAATATCGATATTTCGAAACAAGTTTCATTCCTGTACCATACTTTTAAAAAAATTGGGCCAACCCGTCAAGAGAAAAGTTGCATTGTCTTTTAGTAAATAACAAATCGCCATAATTTTATCAAAAAAATTTTTAGCTTTGAAATATACAATAATTTACAAACTTCAATCGTACTACGTATAAGTATAACCATTATCCCGCGCCGCGCGCGTCGCCCATTGTATCCCGACATTTCGCTACATAAAGGATAAGCTACAGGCCAGACCGTAAAAGTTAGGGACATATACTATTTTCTTAACGTAGCCCAACTCTATATCTCTAGGGGTTTTTTTCATTTTTTCGATATCGCTTTTCGTTTTTGAGAAATTGACGATTTAGTGAGAAAAGACCCCAAAAAAGTGGGTCATTTTTCTACATTTATGCGATTTTTGAAAAAAGTTTAGGATTTTTTTTTTTTTAAATTTCACCATATTGTAGCCCTTGCCAAGACGCATCTTTTGACATATATCACATTTACGTAGATCCAAAACTCACGGGACCAGGGCGATGTCTCACTTTGGCTGAAATTGGGTACCTTACTGAAGCGATCGAAAAAACATTTTCAATGTTAAAAATAAGGACTTGAAAATTTGTATGAAATACCGTGACGAATCAACGCTCACTTTGAATTAGCAATAAACCTCTATCAAGAAGTTCGAGATTCCTCAAAGATAACTTTAGGTTAATTTGTCCTAAAACCATTATAACTCCTAAGTTATTAATGTACTAAGTTTCGTCACAGAATAAATAAGGTAGCACAACTTTCGTGTAACACAGTTTAGTTAGTGTATAAGTATAAGAATTTATTTAGAAGTAGATAATATCCTAAGTTAATATACAGGTTTATTTGTAAAACACCATCAATCTCGCAGGAGATTTGAATAGATTACCAACATTATAAACAACAACATTTTTTGTTCTACGACTTTTCCGAAAGCGATTTGATCAGCTGTTTAGACATTTGTAGATATTTTTTGTGTTTTTGGAGAAGTTCCAGAACAAAATGTTGTTGTTTATGATGTTAGTAATTCTACTCCTGCGATGTTGTTGGTGTTTTACCAATAACCCTGTAGAACTTTGCCATTTTACACATTAACCCTGGATTCATAAATATATCTAGGATGAACATTATTCATAAACATTAGTCTCTCAGACGAATATATATAAATTAAGGTTATTAGGTATTTGAAAATGAAAGAAAGCAATAAAATATAACACTATTTAATACGTTTAATTAACTATCTAAAAATAATATAATTTTGCGAAATTAAGTTTAATCTGCACATTCCACACTCACGAGGCCGCGATGGTTCATGAAAATTATTTTTTGCAAGGCTTGCTTAGACATCTCGTCATGTGAAACAACAATATCCACAATTTTTTTGACTCCACATGAACCAGTGTGTCGATGAAAGGTGTTTCACCCAAAAATACTTCGAATTTCCTTTTAAGGCAATGATTCAAGTTAGAATTTTGCGCCTCATGGGTTTCATCTGCGTCGGAATTAGTTGGGATAACTTCTTCTATTTCCACGTGATCCTCGACCAACTTCTAAAGTCATCTCATTGGTAGAATCGTCACTGCAAGAAAAATAAACAATTCAAATCTCCATATTAGCCAATCATCCATTCCATGATAGTGAAAAAAGCGATTTGAAAGAAAATTCACGTAATTTTACTCCCTCAATAATAAAATTACTTACCTAATGTTTCTAAAAATGATGGGATAATATAAAACCATTTAACACACTTGTTTTTACTTTATAAAACCAGAACTCATCATAAACCGTGTTTTAAAAATTATAGCCGTACTCGTCAATAGTAACACTATTCATAAACATTGGTCCCTCAGACGTATAACGGCCGATTTCAATAATCTATCTTCAGTAAGGGATAAGCTTACTATGGATTTGTTATTAGGCAACTGTTGTTATTTCCCGTCAGTTAACAGAAATATCTAGGCAACAATCTTTAGTAACCGGGGATGCATTACAATGCCGAAAATTCATAATACATCGACCGAAATACCGATGCATAAAAAAATATTCTCAAAATACCGAACATACTAAATGTCGAAATCCCATAGACCGAAACTTGAAAGGTCGATTATCAAATGACCGAAAGTTCGAAATCCCGAAAGTTCAAAATCCCGATAGTTTAAAACCCTGAAAGTTAAAATGTCGATACTTATAACTTACTCTACCTACCCAAAAACATACATTTATAAGTAGGCGTTGCTGTTAATTTGTTTTACTTAAAAATAGCGAAAATTTTCCTGGCGCTTTGTCAGCCGCTGCCGCGGAACGCTAGCTTCGCTCGCTCGGCTCGCGCACTGGGTTCATGTCAACCTAACAAGCTCGTCGCTACGCTCCTCGCACTTATCTCCTGGCTTACGGTCTTCGGTTTCTAAGTCCCAGTAGACTAGTTTAGACTCATTTCCGACAGCTAAATTTGCTATAAAGCGTTTCAGGCGAAGCCCAAAGACACATCCACAGCCTCAAGTAACCTCAAAGAAGGCGACTCGTTTTAAGATCCAACCCAATTTAATTTTTACCTCTTTTTTAATTATTTACCTACAGCTTATTGTTTTTGACTCATTCGTTAATTCGGTATTAAGTAGTTCGGGGTATAGAATGTAGGTATATTAAGCTTCGTTTTTTAAGCTTCGGGATTTAGTATGTTCGGTAAAATGTCCTTTCGTAGTGATTTGAAACGTACGGCCAAACAACCATTCGACCTTTTGATTTTCGGTCTTTCATCCATAGGTCTTGTAAAATTCGGTCTTTTCTACTTCGGCATTGTAACACATACCCTAAGTAAGCCTATCTCTTACTGAGGATAGGTTACTAAAATCAGCCGTAAAACTCTATTTTGTCAAAGACACATCACTGCAAGTCGAGCGCACCTGCAACACTTATGGTCGAATGTCATAGGAAGGTACTTGAGAGATCAGCTTTCTATCTCTTACACTTGAAACAGTAGGAACGGTTTTGCGTTTGGTGTGGTCTGGGAGACGACGACTGGTTGTGAATCTGAGATTAAACAACACAATTATACAAATAAACATTTGTAAGTTTTACCTACAGTATTAGTATAGATGAGTAAACAACATTTTTAATTTACTGATTGTATAAACAAGTTGCATTTATCTCTTTGCAGATTCGTTTTCCATCTGAATTTTCATTGTTTTGTTTTCCCATCGTATAGAAAATAGTGAACGCAAATAATCCTTTTAAAATTCGAATTTCACCACTCAACGAAATAGAGAATCTTGAACATAAGATTCTCTATTTTCTAGAGACTAATTTACAAGAATGCTACCCACGCGTTTTTCTATCATAAACTGTTTTCGTTACTAAGTTATAGGTACTTACTAAGTTAGTTACTAAGTTTATCATAAACTAGCAGCCGCCCGCGGTTTCACCCGCGTGGTTCACGTTCCCGTGGGAATATCGGGATTAAAAGTATTTTATGTTTTAATCTAGGCTATCTTCTATCTGTATACCAAATTTCAACTAAATCCGTTCTGTATTTTTGCGTGATTGACTAACAAACATCCAAACATCCAAACCCACAAACTTTCACATTTATACTATTAGTAGGATTATACGTTTGAAAATAAATAATAGCTAAAAATAGTAGAGCAAAATCTTAGTCGCAAATAAATAGTTTAAAAAAGATTTATTTTTATAATTTAAATTGGCTTTCCAATTATTTCACAAAAATGGTTACTTTTAAAATGTCGACTAAAAATCTTTTGTACCCTCCAAAATGAAAATATCGTAAAATATGTTTTCAGTCCTATTAGAAACCCTACAAAGGCCCGTTAAACAATGGATCTTCATTTTAGCTCGTATTATAAATTGATTCACGGATGACGGATGATGGACGATGAACCATTTTTTTTTAAATACGAGCACAATGATTTTTTCGTGTCTGCAACTAGTAATGTACGTACCTATAAGTCAATGGTCTGCAAATATTTTGGTTTGCAGTCGGGTTCCCAAAGAAAACTTGACGTTATTTGAGGATTTGCTTCTAAAAGCTTAAGGGCTATAATTCCTGTCATATTCACTTAAGGAACCAATAAATATTTACGCACATTCAGTTGGAAACCGATAGCCAGTTATCAATTATTAAAATATGTTCAAATGTTAATACAAAAAATGACTATAACAATAGTTCGCACGAAGTCACTACCTTTTTTTCGTTCAATTCAAAGGTTACTTCGAAAAAAGATTCCGACGAATTGAGAACCTCCTCCTTTTTTTTAAATCGGTTAAAAGCAACAAATAATCCTGCAGGTGAAGGGTACTCCATTACAATTTAAACCCTCTTCTGTTCACTGTGGAGATATCGCGTGGGATGTTAATTTGAAACACGTGGATGCTTCGCAGGTCCCCACCAAGAAATCGGCGTTTTGTATGGAGAAATTTAAAGAAGTAGCATTTTCCCTACTAACATTTTCTTAATTACAACCTTCATGGTTATAAAATAAATTATACGCTAATGTTTTAAAACTTTATGCACTTATTTTAAACACTAAGATAACGTATGTCACTTAGGTTAAGCGACAAAAATAAGTTATGGCTAAGTTAAAAAAAAAGTAGTAATTCCTACTAGCAAAAAGAGAAGTTTTTTAAGGTTTTTTTTTTGTTTAGAAAACTATAATAAAGATTTACTATTAGTTCTCTACTATGATCATTATTCAATATAACATCAAGCAATTAATTAATAAGTATTTTAAATCATAAAATTGACGAGGTTCTCTATTTGTAAACGCCAATTTTATAGGTGGGGACCATACTTTAAATCCTTTAGACCAGAATATTCTGAAATTTAATAAAGCCTATTCTGAAATTTAATAAAGCCTACTTTGTTTTTCTTGCATGCTTCACTGACTTTTCCTTGGAAGCTACTCTTTTAAATAACATCGCATATATACATATGTTTAGTAGTTTATAATAATATATTCAGTGGGATGTAAACTTTTTTATGTTATTTATTTACTTATTTATTTTAGCAAAATATCCAAATTATAATAGCTTAGCCTCAGAACTTTTCCTGTATTCCCGTTGTTGTCACTACATGAACTTAATATTTGACAACATCACATTGTTATGTCTTGTCTCTCTCTTATTGCATTTTTGGCTTAAGAAACAGTAAGTAATAAATAAACTCATGCGAATGACTCACCTTAATGACAACTCAAGGGAAAATAAATAAACACTTAATATACAGTCAACAGCAAACTATAGTTTTATTGAAATATGGTGGATTCTATACAATAATAAACATCAAACGTTGTAATCGCAGATCTGCAAATTTACACGGTGATTTGACACGAAGAAAACGAAGCTATGAATCTAATCCTTTTCCCAAGGGGTTATTTTAAAAGGTTAAACTTAAATCTACTCGCAGAGCGTTACGTGGGTAAGGGTTGCCTGCCCTAGGATATCAGAAATGTGGTAATTATCTAACATAAATCTAGCTCGTGTAGGTCGTACTCGAAGGCCTAAGTACGGATAGCTGGATTCTTATACTTCGGTTAGTTTACGGGTTAAAAAGATTTGAGAGTTAACTGGTACCTATTAAAATATCTCGCAGCGAGTCTGTTTAGTAGAGAAACGCTTCGATGGCTGCTTTCTATTAATTATGCCTCGGAGCCGTGGGTGAGAAACCAAAGTCCGGTTTATTTCAACTTTTTCCGCTTAACTGGGGTTGAATGGACGACAGAGCAGTGGTGGACTCGTGGCTGGATACGTACGCCACTCTTCACCTGGAATGGTGTGCACAAAAACCATAATTTAACAACGTCGGCCTTAAATGGACTACAACTATTCCATGACGGGGGGACCCTGCAGCGTATAGTAGAACTGAGGAAAATCTATTCCTGTATGTTCATTCTGACAATAAATATTACTGATCCCTGACTTTTCTGTTAAACTATCCCCTATACAGAATTGAGATGTAGAAACATACCGTAGCTCTCAACTTACAAAGTCTCTTTTCACATGAAAAGAACTGAAATTGAAAGTAATAAATATATAGACACCCCTTGAAATAAATACTAGATAATGGATAGCAATAAATTTTGATATACCTGCGGCTCCTTGTAAACAATATATTTTATATGGTTTAGAATCCGGTCAATCAGTATTCCTCCTTCGGTCGGATATCACGACACGAATTAGAACTCTTCTCGGCGGCTTTTATTAGCCAAAACCCTCTGTAAATAACGAATATGATGATAAAAATAAATTTCAAATTCTCACACTGCCAACAGCTGAATGTCTAGGAAATCACAAATATGTACCTTGGCGAAATTCTATTGTGCCGACGAAAATTACAATGAATAGCTGCAAGATATTATTTAAATCAGGAACAATTACGAATCCAATAACTTTAACAGCGATATAAATATAAAATGAAATTCTTTCCAACCGAAAAATTTTGTATCCTATGAATCACAGCTGATATTCGCTGCGTTCCAAGTCTCGCGCCATCACGACGCATTCCGACTTCCTGATCGATGAGCGTGGACTGGACTGACATCGCGCCGCCGAAAGCGACTTCAATCGGATCGGACTTCCCGAAAACACGGTCAAACACCTACGACCTTACGGACAAAAAAGAAAATACCATTTCAGTTCAAAAGCAGGCCTTAAACAGGACTGCTTAAGGCCTGCTTTCACACTAACCTTTGGGATCTAGTATGAAAGGTAAACAATTGAATAGAAATCCTTGCGATAAGGGCTCATCGCAAAGGCCCCTGAAGTGGGCGAAGGACGACCATAAGAAATACGATCTTAATCTTTCTTTTTTTTTTTTTTTATAAGTCGATGCCGCGTATTTTCAAACGGACTTTTTACGGAAATAAGGAAAAGGACATGAGGCATACTGCCAAAAAATAAATTTTATCATTAATGGAAACAAACTACCAAAAAAACTTCCCCTTTAAGGGAAATCGACAAAACAGCAAAAAAACCACGCTACAACATACATTGCTTTATTCCGAAATAGCTATAAAGTACTTGGGTTATCGAAATCAGAGATAAAGGTGGTATGACAAACACCCAGACCTGAGACAATTTTAAACCCGTGACCTCAAGAGATGGTGACTCTTTGAAAATCGGCTTACAAACCACTCCACTACGGAAGTCGTCAAGAACCTTTGTATGAAATATATGTATTTCATCCAAAGGCTGCTCCTCTAGATATTTTGTTTAAATTTTGCTATGATAATTAAAAATGCACCAAATTCTGTGAAATATTTTTTTACTGGCAAAGCCCTTTCTAATGATTAAATATGGCTAAAGTTATTAGGGCAGACGAAGACCCTCGTTATCACTAGACGGCTTATCGTAGTCAGCAACATAACCGCTGACAATGTAATTAAAGAGCATTATCAATTTTTTCATAAATTACATATAGTCTCATATAAAACAGGTTATTAAAAATGTGTCAGATATGATAATGACGGACGTGCGTACTATATTAACTCCACAAGTAGGTAGATTTCATAGAATCGTTATTGTACTAAAAGGTAAGCAAAAAAGTAAATACCGAATTAAGTGTGCATGTATGATTTATATACAAACAATGTAAGAGTAAAACATGTAGTTGCCTGATTGGCGAAATACCAACCGTCAATCAGGCAACTACATGTTTTTACTCTAAGCAAAAAAAAAACTTCCTTTCTAATTATTAGTAAGTTCGTACATAGATAATATGTATTAGTTTTCTAAAACAAAACACCTTGCTTGCTTAGATTGCATCAATTTACCTGTTTGTCGTGATAGAGGCTCACAACAATACCACTAGTTTTTATGTAATGGATTAGTTATGGATTTTATGCAATATTTTCGTCTCAAAGTATGTTTTAACTATCAGCAGATTCATCAGAATGACAATAAGTTAAACTGATATTTTATATTATTATTTAGAATATTGCATATATTCTAAATTCAAAAATATGTATATACAAATGCTTTATTAAATAATATACTAGAAAAAAATTCGACTCGCACCAGATCAATACTCAGACGGGAATCGAACCCGCGACCTTTGGATATTCGGTCTAATGCTCTGACTGCTTAGCTAAAATCTTTGATATACTTCAGTAATTACTTTCTATTTTTGGATAGCTTGGAAATGGAAGCCTAGTTAGCATTTTGGCCAAAATTAAGTTATGTGCCTTTTGATTTTTAAGAAACTATTATCGATTTAAAAGTTTATTTATTTTAACCAAAATGGCAGTTGAGATATGATTATTTTAAATTGCCTGACTTCCAAGCTATCTTTACCTTCAAAAAGTTTTGAATCGACAAACGAAGATAAAGCCTCAATATCTTGTTGCAAGAAACCCTTTTTCTTCCTCCACTGATCACGTTTCGCACATGGAATATGCTGCCGTCCTCCGCAATTTATTGATACTCGATACATTCGATACTAACATCGATATTCATGGCGAATAACAATCGAGCAACTATTATTTAAATAGATTACATGTAACATGCATCGAACAGAAAAATAACCTTAAAACGTTCGAGGATACGTCACTTAAATACGTATATCTAAAAATGAAATGAGTGTATCTCTTCCCTATTCTAATCGAGTATGTTTATACGCGCGTAATCAAAAGAGACTATTTGTATTCAGTTGACTAAAATTGTACAGTCCTAGATCAGATTGATCTCCAAAAATCCAATGAACACTTCGCATCGCATTTACTGTCATGCCGCCTGACATGCTTGAACATAAAAATCTTACAGAATTTAAGCAAGTAGAACTTACTATTTTTTGCTTACTGTCAAACTTTCTACACGTGCGGCAGCTTGCGTATAGCTCTCTGTGTGTCCAATATAATAACACATTTAGAGCCAATTTCACCATTGATTTTAAACGCGCTTTGTCAAAAAACAAGTTTAAGGCTGTCACTGTCATAACAACAAAGTAAAATTTGTTACAAAAATTTACAATTATGTTATAAACAATGCCTTGTTAAATCTTGATTAATTTTTTTTAATGACCTGGTGAAATTGATTTTTGGAATAAACGGGGAACGGGGTATCAAACTCGACACTTAAACTACATTACGTAAAACGTGATCTTGATCGCGTTTAAAATCAATGGTGAATTTGGCTCTTAGGATATTGTAGGCTGGCGCGATATGTAGCGCGTCAACACTGCGCGCGCAAAACGTTCGATTGCTTTTATGCAATAATCCGCAAGCACAGTTTGGCTGCCCTAAACCAAATCCAAGTATCTCATTCCAGACAAACTTTACAGTAGAGCTTAAAACGTTATTTAGTGCTTTTATTGAAAAAAATAGATATTCTGAACACAAAAATGTTAAAATATCATTGACTAGCTTCCGCCCGCGACTTCGTCCGCGTGGATATTAGAGAAAATCCTTAGGGAACCTTCAACCAGGATCCGACCAACCGTTTTATACGCGATTAGGCGGGTCCCCACCAAGCGCGCTGCCTCGCGAGGCAAAACATTTGCGACGTGTGACAGGCCTCGCACGAGGCTGCGCGCTTGGTGGGGACCCGCGTAATCGCGTATAAAACGGTTGGTCGGATCCTGGTTGAAGGTTCCCTAAGGATTTTCTCTAATATCCACGCGGACGAAGTCGCGGGCGGAAGCTAGTTTATTACAATAATCAGAATTAGGTCCAGAGATATTAAGAGTATCACGTTCCCGTTTCTTTACTCTTTCCCGTTTCCGTCCCCGCCCCCGTTCCCGTTCCTGTTCCCGTGTCCGTCCCCGTCCCCTTGGGCTGAATCATGTCCACCGTGTTGGACTTCAAAACAAATGTCATTTTCGCATTCCTCATCCCATAAAACCTCAAGAACGACATCCACATCGGCTTTCATGTTTACTTACCCCATTTACCCCCTAACGGATGATTTTCAAAATAAGAAAATATGTGTTTGCCTATTTATTTTTAGACATGCTCCTACGAATTTTTAAGCTGTAAACTATGTAATGTCTATTTTATATTATTTTTCCATATATAATTTGTACCCCATTTTCACCCCTTTAGCGGTTAAATTGGACTTCAAAATTAATGTCATTTTCGCAATCACCATCCCATAAAACCTCAAGAACGACATCCATATCGATTTCTACGTTTACTTAGCCCATTTACCCCCTAAGGGGTTGATTTTCAAAACCACAAAATATATGTTTGCCTATTTATTTTAAGACATGCTCCTACGAAGTTTTAAGTTGTAATGTCTATTTTATATTGTTTTCAATACCAAATTTAAATCCAATTTTCACCCCTTTAGGGGTTAAATCATGTCGACCGTGTTGGACTTCAAAATAAATGTCATTTTCGCAATCTTCATCCCAGAAAACCCCAATAACGACATCCATATCGATTTTTAGGTTTATTTACCCCATTGCACCCCCATTTCATCACCATGGGGGTTGAAATTATACCAATACAATATGCGTTGCGTTAGATTTCCATCCATAAGCCTAAATTACAAATCTAGCGATTTCTACTTCAAAAATGAAGGATTATCTTCTAAACACAACTTCATCCCCCTTTTCACCCCTTTGGGGGTAGAATTTTGAAAAACGCTGAGACACGTATTTATTTATTTTCAATCATCAGCCTAAACACAAAATTTGAAGATCCTAGCTTCAAAACTGAGGGACTTTCATACAAACTTTCATCCCTTATTTCATCCCCTTAGGGATGGAATTTTCAAAAATCCTTCCTTAGTGGATGCCTACACTGTATAAAGTATCTGTGTGCAAAATTTCAAGTCTCTAGGTTCAGCGGTTTGGGCTGTGCGTTGATATCTCACTCAGTCAGGACTTTGAATTTTATATATATAGATTTGGTATTTAAGGTAAAAACATATTTCTGTAAAAAAAATAGTTCTCATACTACACATTTTGACGAACGAAAATAGTGTTCTGCGTAGAAATATGTATTGATTTGTCAATAAATATTCTACGCTATAAACAAGTAACTTAGATTCTCTATTGTACTTTTAGTAGATACTTGTTTTCAGCTTTGCATAGAGCCATAGAATATAGCCTTAATACTATAAAATAAATACATAGAAATCAAGTATCTCCTAATCTATTTTAAATACAAGTACCTATCTTGATATGACTTGCTTGTTTTTAAGTTAGAAACGGGAAATATACTTTGTTTTAGCGTAAATTTTGCAAATGGAAAAATATTCTTGAAAAAGATTATTGGCTATATTTCCCGAATTAAACCGAATTTTAATAAAATAAAAAAATGGTAGATGGGACTTGCTTTGCTTAAACAGATTTTTTTATTTTTTTTGAAACTGAGTTAGGTACTCGACTTCTGCGTAGCGCAGCCGAGTTGGTTGCTGCTATTGCGTGTGCGTGATATCCTAAACAGTATCCTACGCTCATTGCCAGGGAAAAGTTGCTAATATAATAAACATGATGTTTTCCGAAATATTTTTTTTTACTATTATCAAACTATAGTAAATTATAGGGATTTACCACCTAAGCTTAATCAATGCCGCAATATTAGAAAAAATCGACTCACCCGTAGCAACTCATCTCGTGTGAGTTGCTACGGGTGAGTCGATTTTTTTTAATATTTTTTCATTATTTATTCATCTTAATATATAAAAAAAAATAGCATTGTGAATGCAAAAATCTAAAAGTTTGAAATTCATCAATGCCGTTAAAAACTGATCCAAAGATTCAATTCAACCGATTTCAAGCTCTATGGCGCAGTGTTTAGCGCCTGGCCCAGCTCCAGCGGGGGTTAATCAAGTTTCGCAACGGTCATGGGATGGGTGACCAAAAATGTATTATCTCGAGCTTCTCCGTGCTTCAGGCTGCGTTCAGATGATAACGCACGACCCGACCTCAACCCGAACTCAACTCAAACTCAACTCGAACTCAACTCAACCGGAGCCCACTCCTTGAAATACAGCGCTTACAATTTTGAGTTTTATGACACATTAATAAGCTGTTATATTTTGTCGACGCAACTGCACACGCCTCGCGCTCAACCCGAACTCAACTCAAACTCAACCCGAACACAACCCGAACTCAACTCAAACTCAACTCAAACTCAACCCGAACTCACCTTAAACTGACCTGAACATTACACAGGAGCTTATTAATGTGTCATAAGATTCAAAATTGTAAGCGATGTATTTCAAGGTGGGCTGCGGTTGAAGTGAGTTTGAGTTGAGTTCGGGTCGTGTGTTATCGTTTGAACGCAGCCTCAGAAGGCACGTTAAGCCGTTGGTGCTGGGTGCAGTCGTTAACACCCACCAATTCACATTGGGCCCGCGTAGTGGGCTATGGCCTATCCTCTTTATCCACCCGTAAGGAAGGCCTGTGTCCCACCAGTGGGGACATCAAAAAATGGCTGATGGTCAAAACCGATTTGAACTTTTCTTTTTCAATTGGTTTTGTATTCCAATCACGTTTGTTACACGTAATAAAGGAACTTCTATCTCCAATCGGAAAATTGTGGAGTCGTGCGTGTAGGCAATACGGGCTGATGAATCAGTCAACACGCTTAGCATGACAATTGTGTCGTAACAATGAGGAGCTACAGTGAAATTAATTTATTCATGATCATTATGGAGTGTTGTACTGATATTATCTTTTTTTCTGATTCAATTCTACTTTATACTTATGTTCTACTTTATAATTTAATCCTTACTAATATTATAAATGCTAAAGTCCGTTTGTTTGTTTGTTTGTTCGTTACGCCTTCACGTAACTACTGAACCGATCATCATGAAATTTTGCATACATACACCTTTCATCCAGAAAAAACATACAGTTCCCGAGGGATAGCAAAAAAACTGTCGACGCAGATGAAGTCGTGGGTGGCCGCTAGTTAAAATAAATGTTTCATCAAAACTTTTTAAAGGGTTTCTTAAGGTTACGACTTTATGGATGATATATTTTGTAAATGCTATGATAGTCATAATAGATACACATGTATAAATATGCAAAGATGCTGTAATGAAAAAGAAACAGAAGCAGTATCATTTCGCGTGCCCTCTTTACTCAGCCACAGAATTAATAATAGTAACTCAGCTATAATTAGTAGTCTTGTTATTTCTTAAGTCAGTAACAAACTAGGTGTATTGTGGTTTAACATCCGATACCCTGCTGTACCCTTCATTAGGTTGGCAAGTACTTCGCTAATGAGGATCAGTAACAGGTTTGAATCCTATAGTTTTATTGATATAATATAAACACATTTTAATAGCTATGAAACCTAGTGAAAGAATTTTTGAAATCCGTTTAGAAATGATTGAGTTAAAAGGGTTTAAAGGAAATGCCAAGCTCAATGCAATATGTGCTTTATCACGTACGACATAAGGTTCGCGTCCGTCGCAATGACGTCATAGGGACCCCCGAAAAATCAGTGTTTTAGCTCTTATAACTTCTCAGGTTTAAAAGATATCGTAAAAAATTTAAACACAGTTAATCATATGGTGACATTAGCTTTCTAATTAGCCATTAAAAAAAATCGTTACTGATCCTCATTATTAATGTGTCAAAGCAGAAAAACAATACATTGTTTTTCTGTATAACAGAAGCAAAGCACGGATTACTTGACAAAAACTTTTCATTCGACATTATACTATCTTATTCCGCAGTTAGTAATACATATATTTATCATTTAACAAAAATATTCACATCGCGATTGACCTATCACTTATGCACCACTTATGAACAGAAAAATTCCTTTTCAACACACTTGCTCGTATAGTGAGCCCTAATACATCGCTTTTAGGGCCATAAACCGAGCTATAACAAACGCGTGCAATAATATATAAAACACTAGTTGGTTATAGAATTATCCCTACTAAGTTAAATAAGTACCTTACTTCAAGTTCTATGCGAGTAAACAGAGCATTCCCAATTTAACAGGGTAATACAGTTATTTTTTTAGGTACAACAAAGAGGTTTTAATGCCGCTAAAAATTCATACACATTTTTGGAGTAAATTTAGTCAAACAAATATTGATTATTATCAAATTTTACATAATTCACAATATTTTGTTATATAATATTAAAATATTTGCATTTTATCATATTTAGTATGCTGTATGTTGGCAGTATGCTCACTCACCCCTTTGTTCGCAAAATATTCTTGCATTGGGCGTGTGAAAATAACAAAAAAAAACCTGCGCGCCTTTTCCCATCATAATTATCATATTTTGTTTTTGTCGTATTTGATGCTGTGTGGTAAATTACTTTGTTTTTTCCTCGCAAATGTGTTGAAAAACGTCGTATGAAACTCGTGAGCTCTTGCTTATTGCACACGGCTGAGTTACGCCCTCGCCTGCGGCTCGGGCTGCAACCCACAGCCTTGTGTGCAATGAGCAACCTAAGCTTACTTGTCTCATACTACTATTGTCAAATACAAATTAATTTTTCTGTGCATACCTAAACGAAGTTTGACATTGCGATGACACTTTATTGGCTACCCTTAACAAGAATATGAATATAAGATTCTTGCCTCAACACTACCATAGTACTTACTGTGACACTACTGTTATAAATAACAGTGCGATGCCTGTTCAACTTTTAAAAGCACTCAACTACATATTATAGACAGTACAAAACGTAAATAAATATAGAAATTAACCCCATTCATTTTCCGATAATAGGTGTTTCGAACTAAACGAAACACAATACTTGAATGTGTTTAGCACAGTGGAGCAGCGGTGTGCTAGTTTGTTATTATCCTCTGGCAGCTTGTTCGTAGAGGATGTCTCCACTATTTCCGTTTCCGACATTGCTCGCTTCATAAAACCAATTTTCTTCCCCTCTCCCCTCGACCTACCTCGGATCTCCAACAGAGAAAATGGTTTCTATCTATGTGCTACATATTTAAGCTCTTTACCAACAATTTTAAATCTAACAGCAACGGAAATAAGAGTGAAAATCTAATGAAAGCTCAAACGGAAAATGTAATGTATTCCGCGAAAAATATATCAAACTCCTTTATCATTTACCCTTGCTTTGCTTTTCTGTGAAGTATGTTTTTCCGGTTGCTATTACGGTTTTATATCGCAAATATTGCAGAATATAATTATGATTGGTTTAATTAAATTTCGTTATTGGAAACTGGCTTAAATTAGGCGAACATTTATAAAACTTCATTAATTATTGGCCAAGTTGTTAACTTGCAAATTGATATGTTATGTGGACTTATTTGACGCAAAAACTCCAATATCGGGATTCATTGTGAGGGAAAAAAATATAAACCATTACACTATGTTTGTACTATGTTTGTTAAGATATAACGTATTAACAATTTTGTGCTTTGAGTTGTGATATACCTAGATAGACTGTTGTTTTACCATTGAAAATGGTTATCAAATGCAAATCGCCTAAGACGTATTTTTGGTCATAGTTCCGAGGATTTTAGGAGGATCGAGATGGGAATAGTACCAAAAGTTGAGGAATTTATTGAGACACGTGTGAACGTTTGAATTTTGAAAATCGGCTGGTAACTTTTTTGAAATTTCGAAATATTCGGGTTTTTTGGGGGGTGTTTGTTTACTAAATTGTAAATATTTCGAGAAAAAAACCGACTTAAGAAAAAATGAAAAAAAAGGTCCTAGGGTATTAGTTTAGCTACAAAATAGCGAAATTTTTTTGAAAATCGGTTTATAATTGTGACCTGTAGGTGGTCCCTTTAGATTTGGAATTGTAGAAAAACGGGTATTTCGGTATATAAAAAGTGATGTAGTTTCTATGATTGTTGACCGATCGTCATGGTAAAGGTATTGAAAATTGCGGAAGCAGACGAGAAGTACATTAGTTGATTTTTGTGAATCGGTTAATAATATTTCAGCCGCGTCGAAGCAGTCAGGGGCACTTTTATGCCTTACTCGGCTGCGCCTCGTGTCACAATCGATCGTAAAAATAAAAATGTACCTAGTATACCTTAGAAAAATTATAGGATTTTGCTTTTGATTTGATTTAGTTTTTTCGTAAATTTTTGTATTCATTTTCAATACTCCGATTCTTGCGGAAACTGCGAAATCTGTGAATTTTTTATTAAGGCGGTTGTGTGACAAAAAAGTGGCGCCCTCAGAGGTTTTTATTTATTAAGTTATTAAAAGAAAAAGATTTTAATAATGTTTTACGTGGAGTTTTTAGAGCCCATGGTCTAGTATTTTTAGAAGGTATTACTACATGCCCTCATAGTCATTCGTAGAAGTAGATAGCAAATGTGTCAAAAACGGCCACTTTTAGCAGTTTTGCTATCTACTTCTAGCAGTGACTACGAGGGAATTTAACGATACCGTCTAAAAATACTAGACTGTGAGCCCTCAAATTTACACCTAATAAAATATTAAAATTGTGTATTAGAATTATAACATTAAATAAAATTCACCGTGGAACCACTTTCGCTCGGGGTGCCACCTTAAGTAAGCATTAAAAAAGAAACTGTGGTCTTGTTTCAGTTCTTAGAAAAAAGTGGCAGAAACAGCTTCACCTTGATGGTATCCTTCATGCTAGATACTCCGATAAAATTCCTCATACTTACATTTTATAAGGAACGTAGTCACATTAAAAAAACTTATTGGGATTAGCATAAAATTCAGTCGACTTCCATTTAAAAACCTTATTAGTATTAATTTACTTGTAGTAGGTACCTAATACTGAAACACAAAATTGTACACATTTCATGCAGAAAAGAAAGCGACACCATCTCGCCTTAATTCTATTAATCTACAATTTAATTCATTAGCTCAATGATGGATTATGACTAAATATTTAACTTGCTGACTTATCGCTTTGATTGTCTTTGTAATCACTTAGAATAACTTACTCGGAAACTCTTTCAGTCTGAGACGGTACTATTAAGATCGTTTCGTTTACTTAAATTCCGTGAGTTTAGTTTTTCACCAAGTTCTTACTATAGCAGCCGCCGAAGATTTTTTTCGCTCTATTATTTATAATAGCGATTTTTATTGATACTTTACAGCTTCCGTTCCGGACCTTAGAGCAACGAGGCTTCCGTCGTTTATGTTTAGTTTTTCATCAAGTTCTTACTATATCAGCCGGCGAAGAATCTTTTTTCGCTCTACTATTTATAATAGCGATTTTTATCAATACTTTTCAGCTTAGAGCAATGCAGGCTTCCGTTCCGGACCTTGGTGCAACGCGGGCTTCCATCTAAGAGTAATGCGGGCTTCCAGGACGGACGGAAGCCGCGTTGCTCTGAGCTTTAACAGCCCATTCTCTCTCAACTCATTGACCTGCATTATACAAGTACGCTGGACTGGCTATTGTCATGAAATGACAGCAATTTTATGTGTTGATTTGAAAATCGCCATTTAAGCGCTGAGAGCAGTAGATTCTACTGTGGCAGTAGTGAGTGTACTTATATTTTTTTTTATAAATATTTGACAACATCATATACATTGCTCCAATTCCAAAGTAAGTACCTATAGCACTTGTGTTATGGAAATCAGAAACAACGGTGGTATGACAAACCCCCAGACCTGAGACAATATTGAAAAGTTCATTTTCTACATTGACCCAGCCGGGGATCGAACCCGGGACCTCAAGAGATGGTGACGCCTTGAATCTACTGCTAGTAGTAGACAGAATCTACTGCTCTCAGCGCCAATATGGCGATTTACAAATCGGAACAAACGGTTGGTGACGTTCGCCAGTCCAGCGTACTTTGTATAATGGACGTCAGTGGCCCCACTAGTATTTGTTGTATGGTCTGTGACTCGCCCAAAAAACATAGACAAAATATAAACCCTTATTCAAGCTTATTTATGAGTTTGTTAATAAAAAAATATAATTACGTCTTTTGATTGTCAAATTGATTGTCATAGTGTTGATTGTTCAAAAGTGCGTTTGTGAAAAAATATTTCAGTTAATCGAGAAATTCGGATAAAAAAGTTATTTTACACCAAAAACTTCAGTCAAATATGAGGTAAATACAGCCCCTATCACACATACTGCATTCAATTAGAAAAAGTAACCCTTAATAGTTGAAAAATTAATTCGTTGACCGCATCGTGGATTCGTGATCGATGATTATTTAAAATTATAGTAGAAATCATGATCTATGGTAGAAATTATATTTATGCATAAATTAAATATGATCAGATTGAAAACAATATACATATAAATTTATTATTTACACTTTTATATTTTCAGGGAAAAGTATTTTTATCAGATCAATCGATCGATCGATCTTTAATTAAACATCATTATGATATTTTGTATATGAAAGGCAATATTTGAAAAGCACAGCTCTTAAAAGTATTATGTTATGCGTAATATAATTAGTCTATGTGTTATGCATATTCAAATTCAATAACAAGATATTTGAGAAAAGAAAATTTTATGTATCTGAAATATCACTGTATTAAGAGTGAAAACAAATATTAAACTGATGTCTATTTCATATTTAATCAGAAAGAAACAGTTATTGATATTTACAATTGAAAAAAAAATAAAGTTACTGGCAGTAAATATTGTAAACTGTATTTGATTTGACTCTATAAATCATTGACTATTTATGTTGTAATAAACTAAATCTTGTTATTCATACAATACTACTGTTAACCGTTACTGAATTTCAACTACTAAACGTCAAAGTATTGTTTTCAATCCTTCACGTAATGAGGAAGTGCGTCATGACGTAGTTGCAATATCGTATACACATAGATTGATTTTAAACTGGCGACCTTCAGTATCAAATATACCCAGCGGCGGCCGCGGACGAAATAAAACTGTTTATACGCCCTGCGTCGAATGTAATAAGAGAAGCCGTAATCCCAAAATGAGGTTTTATTCAATTTAATGCTCGTACGTGATTTGGCCACATAGCCCGGGAGTTTTGAATAAATTAGAAATGCTGGGATTTGGAACAAGTCTTTTTGCACAACTTTTCATTTGGTATCTGGTATGTGTGATTGGGCAAAAAGCCTTAGAAAAATGATATCAAAGATATTTTCTATCTGATTTATTACGTGCCAACAACTACAGTTTGGGAAAATTGCCTCAAATATTTACTTAGGTACTTCATGTTTATGGAAACAGAGGATGTTATGACTGTGTTCCCCTCTATTACTGGGAATTAAATTTGCTTGTAGTATAGAACATACAAAGTTTTTTTCGTATTTCAAACACACTGTTTTATTCACCCCGACGCTAGCCAAAAAATCAAAAGAAACTCCTTTAATGCCTACCTATAGTATCTTAGTTATAAACTCTTACATTAGAAGTAAATGTATATTTTACGGTGCCTACCTATGTAGTACATTCCTAATACATCTTGGTAGTAGAATGGCTATTTTCCAATAAATATTTCTTCAAACATAAACAATCTTGAGCTTAGTCTAATGTTTACGATCGCTACTATATGTTGCGGAGTTCATGTAAACAAATTCCGCTTTGCAATAAACAAACATTTAGTTGTTTTGTTTTGTCTTTGTCCAAGTAGCGCGTGTCAGTTATTTAATCGATAGTGCCAAACCAATTTGTAAGCATTCTTATTATTAAACAGCACACTCAGAACTAAGTATAATTAATTAGCTAGTTATTACATAAAACTGTGTAAAAGCAGTCAGTATACTAGGCATTTTCATTCCGAAACCACGAATCAAATGTATGATGGTAAAGCGAAAAAAAATAGTCGCTTGTAAATTGAATCGCAGGTGACACATCGGTGAGGCGGCGTAGCTGTCGTCTATGTAACTTAGGTAACAATATGTAATTTCGCACAAGTATTTCAAGTAATACTATTTTCATTATTTACCTGCAAGTATTGCATATCTTTACGACCACAAAAGGCCTCGAGACCAAATTATCATAATTGTCACCTACGATGGATGGGCTATATAAATATTTTGTTACTTAGAATTGCAAAAGTAAATATTTATGCAGATGCACTTGATTATTTTCAAATTCGTTGTTTTATAATGGTGTTGCGGTTCGTATTGCCTTATTTCTTGACTATAAGTTTTGATTCGGATATAAACCTAACTATTCAAGATTTTCATTAATAATTCAGTGACTACAAGCCTTTCATACACGCACGAGCGCTATTAATCTACGTTAACAGAAATAAAAGATGATAAAGCAGTAATTATGTAGATTAAAAACATCGCATATACTTTCATTAAACGCAACGTTTTAAATGATTTGATCACTTTACCAATAAAAACATGACGTAGGCGTTTATAGCCGCAAGTGGAATAATTACTTTTATGATTATTACTATTTTGTTTTCATAAGCTTATTTACTAAATCTTCAATATGTTTTTCACTCTGATATTAAGAGGAAATCTTTTCATTTTTTTTGTAGATATACAGATTATCGTTTGTTTTTGTGCTATAGTTTGTTTTACTATGGTTATTTTAAGTATGTGTAGTTGAATCCATATTTTAGCTTGCGGTTTCTTTTCTAATTATATTGCTTTTTTTATTGAATGTGAAGTGAAACTAGCATCCCATCCATTATTATTTCCTAATAATTTAAAAAAATCTAAATACTTACCACTACAGATTTTGGTATCAAAAGGAAAATCCTGAATCAGAATAACACTAGTTTACAAAATTTAACTTTTTGTCTGTTGCCGGGAATTTTGTGGTTGATAATATTCACTTATGACTTGTTTTTGTCAAATCTACATTCAAAATTTTCTGTCCAGCTCGAGTTACTTTGTTTTTGAATCAATTAAGCGTATATTTTAATCGAAAACAGGCGTATTTTACTGTGTTAAGATTAGTATCTGAAGTTTTTGCGTGAAGAGTAGTTCAAGGAGACGTTGTTTAAACAATCCAAATAATGTTTGCTATATATAAGAAGAATATGTGTTTAACAATCGTAAAAAAGTTGTATCAGAGTTGGTGAAAAATACCTATTTCGAGTATTTTGGGATGCTCTTGGATAAAAATGAGATGTCTTGGACTACCAATTGTGTTTGTAAATCGTGTGTGGAATATTTAAGATTATGGAAAAGTGGTAAAAAAGTGCCTTTTAATTTTAAACACCGACTATTTGGCGAGAACCACGAAATCATCTCCAAGACTGATATTTTTGGAGCGTGAACTTTAATCGGTGTAAACACAAAAATTCTAACTAAATGGCAGTACCCAAGTAGGTACTAGTTGTGTTCAACGTCCAGTGCAGCGTTCACCTGACTCTTCAGTGCCTAAAAATATATCTGAACCCTTAGAACAAGACATTGAAGGACCAAGCTCATCACAAAATGATGCTGATTTTGAAAGTATGTCAAATGAGCCAAAATGCTTTTCCAAATATAAATTGGATAATCTTGTAAGAGATTTAAATCTTTCTAAATAAGCTTGGACAGCTTTCGTCTCTGTAATGGAGAATTTTATCGGAAATAAAAAATCTGAAAATTTTATTGAATTTGTAGAAGACCTTCTGCTGCAATTAAAAAATATGCAATATGAACATAAAACTCCACTTCCTCCATAGCCACCTGAACAGTTTTCCGGAAAAATTTGCAGATATGAGCGAAGAGCAGGGAGAGCGTGTGTATCAGGACTTAAGAGTCATGGAAGAGCGCTACCAGGCTTTCTGGGATACGAATATGATTTCTGACTATTGTTGGTTTCTGATACGTCATTTTCTAAAGTGAAACCAGAGAAGAGATTTAAAACTATGTTTTTTAGAACCCAATGATTAATTTTTTTTTTGTAAAGTTTTTCTTAGTAAATACATGTGTTTTCTGTTTTATACCTACATAGCTGAAACTCAGAAACTAACGCTGATAAAAATATTTTAATTATATTTTTGAAAATAGTATATCATATGCAGTCAGCAACAGTTAAAATTTCATTGGCAACAGATGTTCTGTAAACTAGTGTAATCAATAAAATTATATCTCTAAATGGGATTTTTTCCAAAACGACTACAACGAAAATATCGAGCAATCGTATTCCCCAAACATTCTACTTACTATCGAGTTTATTAATATTACTTATAGGGACATTTATTCCCATTGTCTTCTTCATAATTTAATTTTGTTTATTTCATCTAAGTGGATAACAGACCATCTTCCCATTCCGCTCGATGCGTATAAGCGTATAACTACAAGTTACTCAGAAAATTGGGATTGCGACCCAGTTTCATCCCCTCCAAATCTTATATTAAATTATACGAGATACATGTATCAGCACGATATACTTATCTAATATCTACATAATATTACTACTTGGCTTCACATTGTTTTCTTTCGGTATAATTTTCTTATTTATAGGTTGCCTATACTGAAGATTACCTACTTATGAATAAATAATAGAGTCATATAGTACTCTTGAGACCTATAAAATTTATTAGACAAATAAATTATGATAAAAGAGAATTACTGTTATTAAATTCTGCATTGCGATCAATTTTCAAAGTAAATTGAGTATCTATAATTTAGTAGCTTTTCGAATCAATGGAATGGATTGGAAAAACGAACTATTATAATATCTCAAATCAGATTTACTTCTATTATTATAAATTAATACTAGCTTTTCGCTCGCAGCTTCTCCCGCATGGACGGGCGGAGACCCCTGTCCAGCCGTCGGATAAAAAGTAGCCTATATCCTTTCTCAAGATCCCATCTATACTATCAAAATCGGTCCAGCAGTCTGCGTGAAAACGTATCAGACAAACAGGCAGAGTTACATTCGCATTTATAATATTAGTATGAATAGATTGTCACAGAAATTGTGTAACTTCCAAGCAGGACGCTGGCAAACGAGACAAATGGTCACTCACTGCAGTTGTTCGTTAAAGTTAATTTAAGGGCCAGCTCAATTCAGGCTACAATAGGTGCTATCACGATTTCAACTCTAGCTCCCTGTTATTAGAACTATTTTAGTATAACCCTAGTCTACTATGTGTTCATAAACGATGGGTGCATTGTGATGTCTTTGGATCTGTCTACAAGCAGTCAGTATACTTCGTTCCAGTCTTTGTTGCTATAAATACGTTGACCGACTTTTTTTCTTTAGCAACTAATATCTATTAGTTTTTCATCAACTAGTCTGTCAGAGTTACATAAACAACCACAAATAACATGACTTCGTAGGAAACCGTAGGGCTGTCTGTTAGAAGATAAATAATTTATCAATATAAATCTTGTCTACGTCATTGTACCTCGAAATAATTTTTCAACGGCAGCTTTTACGCCAATCATGTTTGGAATTATTGATTTACACTCACATCTATAAAAATCTTCCACTGTTTTACGTCAGAACTTACACAAATATGTTAAATACATTTTACGATTGCTTTACAATAAGTGTTCACATTTCATTTTTATTTTTATAGAGCCTTCGTGCATGTTTTTCTAATATTTGACTGTTTAAGGTTAAGATCAACACTATTAAGTATAGGTAGGTTCTTTTGTTTGTTCTCTATTTGGTTCCCTCATTCCCCTACGAGGTTCCGTCGTCACACTCCGCCGGTGGATCTACGCGGATCTCCAAGGGTGCAAATCACTACTTTACAAAAAAAAGATTTTCTTTTACATAAAGATAATTCATATTGAATGTGTTTTCTACCTACGCCTTTTCTACAAAAATATTTGTCTCATATTTTTATCACGTTAAGTTTTTGATATACCCACATTAACCTAAGTAAGCTATCTTATTAGCTGTGTCCGAGTTTATAGTTGGTTTTTATTGCGTTTAAGTATTATTTAAACATTTCCATTTGTTTTAAAACGTCATCAAGGCATTGTGAATTAAACCCAAATAACTTTTGCTATGTTTGTGGTCAAATTATTTTGTCAAAAAGAAGAGACTAATCACTGGGGCCGTAAAACGAGCCTATTTCCATTACTTTAAAATCTCGGTAACAAATTCTTGGTTTCTGGTGTAGTGTGCGAAAATTGCAGAAGTATATTAT
The DNA here is from genome assembly GCA_928269145.1 of Agriphila tristella. Taxonomy (NCBI): domain Eukaryota; kingdom Metazoa; phylum Arthropoda; class Insecta; order Lepidoptera; family Crambidae; genus Agriphila; species Agriphila tristella. Next base: position 16,834,893 of record OV743436.1, on the reverse strand, counting down.
TGAACTGGGCTGCAGGAAAAAGAAAACATTTACGATTGGGCATCCACACTATATGGAGAGAACAAACAAATCATACTACTGACTGTTACTTCTGCCTCACTGAAACTACAGGTTTTAACAATAGAAACCATTTTTCCTAGTTTGTGTTATGCAAAACTTAAAGAAGGAATCTTTGTGGAGCCCCAAATCCTACTAATATTATAAATGTGAAAGTTTGTGGGATTGGATGTTTGGATGTTTGTTCCTCAATCACGCAAAAACTACTGAACGGATGTGATTGAAATTTGGCACACAGATAGTAGATAGCCTAGATTAAAATATAGTATACTTTTTATCCCGATATTCCCACGGGAACGGAAATCACGCGGGTGAAACCGCGGGCGGCCGCTAGTAAAAAATATATTTATAATGGATGAAAATTTTAATGTATCCAGTATCTAAAAAGATGCCTGGTATTAATTTAAAGCAGTAGTGAAAAATTTCTTGGGTAAATATAAATCTGAGAATTATGCCGAAATTGTTTCCAATTCATTGAGAAATTATTAGCAAAGAATGGGAGTCAATATGTCGTTAAAAATATTTTTTTTACATTCTCACCAGGATTTTTTCCTGAGAACTGTTTTCAGCAAGATTTGAAGGTTTTTGAGGAAAGATGCGAAGGATGAATAAATGTATAAAATTTATAAAAAATAAATTTAATCAATCATCATCATCATCATCATCATATCAGCCACACGACACCCACTGCTGGGTATAGGCCTCCCCTAAGGATCTCCACAACGATCGGTCCTGCGCTGCCTGCATCCACTGGCTTTCCGCGACCTCCACCAGATCGTCGGTCCACCTTGTCGGGGGCCTACCCACGGAGCGTCGTCCGGTGCGCGGTCGCCATTCCAGAACCTTTCTGCCCCAACGGCCATCGGTTCTTCTCGCTATGTGTCCCGCCCATTGCCACTTCAGCTGAGCAATCCTTCGAGCGATGTCGGTTACTTTAGTTCTCCTGCGGATCTCCTCGTTTCTGATTTGATCACGTAGGGAAACGCCGAGCATGGCTCTCTCCATTGCACGCTGAGTGACCTTGAGCCTCCTTATGAGACCCATAGTTAGCGGCCACGTTTCACTGCCGTAAGTCATCACTGGCAACACACACTGTTCATAGACTTTCGTCTTGAGACACTGAGGTAAGTCGGACGCGAAGATTTTTCGAAGCTTCCCGAATGCTGCCCACCCGAGTTGGATTCGACGAGAGATCTCTTTCTCGAAGTTGGACCTACCTAACTGGACTGCCTGTCCTAGGTATACGTAATGGTCAACAACTTCAAGTGTAGTGTTCCCAACATGAACTGTAGAGGGTACAACATGGGCATTTGACATAATTTTCGTCTTATCCATGTTCATCCTAAGACCCACTCTTTGGGAAGCACTACGGAGATCTTCGAGCATTGTGTTCAGGTCTTCCATGGTCTCAGCCATAAGGACTATATCATCGGCAAAACGAAGGTGTGTTAGGTACTTAATAAATATTTAATCAATATTTACAATAAAATATAATATTTTTTTCCAACTTATCAGTTTCATCTCTGGGTAAAAAACCTTGTATAAAGTAGTTGTTATTTGTTCTAAAATATTTTTGTAGTAACCCTATGTACCGGTACATGTTTGCTCATTATGAACTTTGATCACGTGATCTACTGGGCAATGCTCCAGAGTCTCGTGGCCAAATCCCTAAACGTCACTTCACATGATCACAGGTTCACATGGTTATGAATTATGAGTAATAAAACCGATATAAAATACGGCATGATACAACAAGATGAAATCGTGTTTTATATGATAAAATAATACATATTATTGGTGACCATGTGAAAAAAGTTTTCTTCTTTTTTAATTTAACATATAGCATGCAGACATTCTGTGCCAGGGTCTCATAAGCAATAAAAACATTGCTGGAAGGCGTCTCAATACCAATAACAGCAATATTGCTTTTAGCTAGTATTTTCGTGCATCATTATCCTCTGCTTAATAGGCAAACTGTTTTTTAACGTTAATATATTTAATTAAAATTTTAAAATAGCAGTAAACTATAAAATTACGTGTCTTAAGCTTGAAAATTCCATACAATACATAAACTTTCGTTGTGTGATTAATCACCTGTATGGCCAGTGCTTCGTGACAAACTTCCACTAAGGAAAAGTTAATGCAATTAATGATATACTAAGACGTTAGAGTGTTTTTTTCTTCAAAACTGTTAACGCGAATATTACGTTTACTTCTATGAGGACCGTAACTCGATAACAGAAGTAAGACGAGGAGCGCACCGAGGTCGGTCCACCACAAATGTTAACTGTTCCACCACTACAGAATTTGGTCAACGAAAGATGAGACTCGGTTCGAAATGCAACTAATTTTGCGCCTTATTTTAAAGTGTAGTTTCCAATAACTTAACCTTTAAACGCTAATTTAACAGGGAAAGTGGCGCCGTCATTTCAGTCTCATCTTTCGTTGACCAGACTCTAGGATTTATCGTAAATACCGGGTTATGTAGATACTATTTCGATCTTGTATTCTGCCTTATCTATGTGAAAAAAGATAGTTTGCAATTTAGCATTTCGTAACTGTGAATTACGAAATGATAGATTGTAGAGCTCAGTCACAAAATGTTAAGTAAAATATATGGTTTTCATTAAATCCAAAGCTCAATGAAATGTTAAGACACTCTGAAGAAATTACAGAAAATGTTTTTGATATAGGTACATAAATTACTGATAAATTACTGATTACCGTGTCAATATTAATGAATGATTGAGAATTGCGTAATTATTATTGACAATATATTCTTCAACTTTTTTATATCAACACTGATAAGTTTCAATTTTTATTATAATTTCAAAAAAGCATCGATATATCAATCTTTTTCAATTCTAATTTTTATTTATTCACAACGGGATAGTGCTGGGCCTTTTGGGAATCGAACCCGGAATCCACTAGCGGATCCAGTAGGGGGGGGGGGGGCTGAGGGCTAAAGCCCCCCCCAAAATCATTTGGGTCCTCTCCAATCTGTTAATTACCTAGGTAAAGCCTGCCCTCACCTACGTTAAGCCCCTCCCAAACCAAAATCCTGGATCCGCCACTGCCGGGACCCATGCGTCTTACACGGGTAGGCGAACCAGTAGACAACAGAGGCGGTTAAAAATACGAGTTATCACTAAGTAAAACTTAAAAAAAATCGAGTTAGAATTCTCAAGTGTTTAATTTCAAATTATCAATCTTTTTTTAAGTATGTAGATTAGGCAAACTTTTGAGATAAGAAAGTAGGGCATATGTTAATCCGAGGTATTACAAAATTAAACCTGTTTAAATCAATTAAACCACAGAATAAATAATAGTACTACCTCGAATATTGAGTAATACTTTGAGTATATTGCAGTCATAACTAATATTTCAACTTTGTTCAAAGACATTTCACAAAGAGTTATTGAAAATACTTACTTACAAATTATTTTAATACCTACTTGAGTTCTACATCATACATCTCTCTGCTGCCAAATGCCCACCTAAGACCATACACCAATATAAAAACATTAAAGAATATCATATTAACTGTTTTCTAAGGACGATTATTTTATTGTTAAAACAGGCTCCTAATTTTCGAAAATAAACAAAATTACGCGATCGAAATATTAGTAGCGCAATCTACTGGGACAGCGTCATAGGCAGCGTGAAGTGACAACTCGCAGCAGCACGGTACATTTTGAATTTAGATTATGCGAGAATTAATAGATGGCGTGGTTACAAAATGTGTAGAGCGAAAAGTTTCAAGAACTATGTGCTAAAAAATTTTGTGTTACAAAATGGTGTGACAGCGAGTCAGTCATGAATCATGATGCCTAAAATACAATAAGTAGGTTTTTTAAAATTGTCCATAAAGTGAGATTTCAACAATCTTTAAATTATTTATTAAACCTCTAGATATCCTATCGTTTGTTACGCTCAAGTAGTAAAAAAGCCATTAAAGTTGAAAGATGTCATTAATATTCCAAGCTACCAAGATTACTTACTTAGGTGGACCCCACCACCAAAGGGAACAATAAAAATGACATTCGACATAAAATAATAGAGTAAAAACTATTTTCAATGGCTCCATTAGTCATTGTGACCACGGTTAAATTATTTTTTCCGTTGTCTCATCACTGGGACGTCCAATAGAGCTACGGAAAAGAAGGGAAAAACACATGAAAAAAGAAAGGCAGACTTATTGGTTCCTCTCATAATTTATTTTAGATGGGATAACTAAAATAAATAAATAATGGAAACAATATTAAAAGCTAAAGGGAGTAATTTGACCAATTAATTTTACAAATATCGGAAAGTTTCCTTTTTTGATTATACTGCTGTTGTAATATTAATAACACTAACTACTCAAGTAAATCTACTTTTTTTCTAACGTAAACATCTTTCTCTCTAATTCAACTTTTCCCTTTCAGAAAACGTTTAGGGATAGTCACCAATTTCTATTAGCTACGCCCTACGCACTCGTGAAATAGGTAACGCATTTATTTATAGAAATATACCTAATTTCTCGCAAAAAATATCGTTTTATCAATAGGAACACGAGTTATTGGCAGGTTAACTTATGTCTGTATTAATATTTAAGAGTTGTAGGTACTTGAACTCTGTTCTATGAAAGGGAGAAAAATATTCGTTCTCTTTCATTCACATGACTCTGCCTCAAGCGACGAGGGCGAGTTCCATGTTACGCAGATTGATTTATTACCCTTTTATTTATGAAGTTCCTAAATTGCTTTCTTCTTAAATGTTACTGCCAAACTTATTTTAAGACAACGCCTACCATTACAAGTTGATTTTGTATATAGCTAAACAAATTCCATGCACTTTGAGGCCCCGTGATAGAAGCTATAGTGGAATAACGTTTGACTTGAACGGCTAAGGACTAATCGTACTATGCATAGATGAAATCTATAGTCTTAGTAGAGGTTCTCTGGAGCCAATTAAACTTCGATATTCATCTGAGTGTGCCTTGTTAATTTGTTAGACGAACCTATATCAAATTCCTTGGAATAACAAGTGGTAGGTAGTTATATTCCTAATTATCAGAATATCAAGAGACGCGAAATAAAAACGATAAGAAAATTTCAAATTTAAAAAGTAAATTAAGTCTCTGAAATAACTATATTTAAATAAAAAAATACTCTTTAGAACAATTTATCGTTCGATTTGTTTTCATTTAGTTTGCAAAATATTTTATCTCAGTTTAAACGCTGAAAATCTTTCTTTTTATCACAAAAATGTTATTTTAAAGTAAGTAACATTTACCAAATAGTTTGATCTAAGTAAGCTGCTACAAAAATCTTTTACAAACTAAATGAAAAACTTAATGAATTACTAGATAGGTAATTGTGTCAATTCGGTTAGCAACGACTTAACTATTTGACAGGACTAAACTAAAATTTAGTTTTCCATCCTTTTCTTTCTATATCAAAAAGACAAGAACAGAATTTAATTAAGTTTAGCTCTGTCAATTTAATTAAGTTTGCCAACTTAATCGACGCCAATATTCGTTTATTAGATGTCTTATAAAAACAAGCCATCGAATATTATCTAATCTTAGTATCTAATAAACAAACAAAATACAAAATCTGAACGACTTTCAAACTAAGTAATTAAAATTTATAATCACTCTAAAATTGCCTATATTTTCTTTCCCGTAAAATTGTCTTATCATTCTTAGGTAGGAAAATGTCTTTTAAATGAAATGATCAAATCATTTACTTCAAGGGATGTGGTTGAGTTTTTATTTGCTATTGTTTGAACTACAGTGAATATTATAGATTAGGAGGTTATAACAAATTTGGTAACGATCGCGTAAGTGGCTGACTCTGGGTTCACAGGATGGAGAGGCACTCTCTGATGCTAAATATGTCGGTCTGTTTGCGTAAACTGGTTGCGTTCTTTTTATAATATGCAGGCTGAAAAATGTGTTATCGTTACCAAAAAAAACGATAAGGTAAATGGCTGACAGTAGTACAGCAAGTAAGTACTAGTTGTACTCATGTGAACTGTGTATGGACTGACCAAAATTCGGTTGCGTTTCGTAGGTATAAGCGATTAACTTTTTGTTTGTTTGTAATGTATTAACTCAAAAAGTACTGATCCGATTTAGATTTTTTTTTCACCTATAGAAAGCTACATTATCAGCGAGTAACATGGGCTATTATTTATTTTCAAATAAAATATAGCCCTTTTTCAGCCTGCATATAAAAAGAACGCAACCACTTCACGCAAACAGACTGACATATTACGCATCAGAGAGTGCCTCTCCATCCTGTGAACCCAGAGTCAGCCACTTACGCGATCGTTAGCAAATTTGTTATGACGTGCTAGTATATTAATAGAATAGTCGTTTAAAATAAGGATAACGAAACTTTTATCTTCTATCCTATTTTAATGTTATTTAGAATCAGATATCTTTCTTAATCTAACCTTTTGGAACATAATATCTTAGAGTCTGTCTGCTCCCAATCAATTCCAATAAAATACAATACTTTTAAGTTGAGATCGATTCGTGAAATTTTATCCCCTTGCCCGCCATTTGCTATATTGTTACAATAATTCCATTCTTTCTGTAAATATTGTTGCTCTCAGATACGATTCAGTCAAAATATTAAAGTAAAAATATTAAAGTACCTATAATACTTTTTTTATTACATGACAATGCTATATTGTCTTATTATGTATCGCAGTTTGCTAAAGTAATAAATACAGTACTTAAACAAACTACATACCGAAACTTTTTTTACTTAATCATTCAGACCTAGTACATTAATGGCGAAGTGATACCACGTTTTTATAACAGCAATAAGTAGTTTTTATTAGAGCGCTATTTATAAGCCTTAATAAGTAGAACCGTTGTCTGCGCACATAAGTTATTTTTAGAATGACAAAAAGTTGTGTTGTTTGAGTCTTGTTCTTTCATTAATGGCGTTATTTTTGTCCACAGCCACGGCGAAGACTTGATCGTGACGCCGTTTGCGCAAGTCCTGGCGAGCCTGCGCAGCGTTCGCACCAACTTTCTATGCCTCACCAACGTGCCAGCTTCAAAGTAAGTAAACCTAATTATTATCTTTTACCCAAGTTAAAGTAGGGCCATTTTAATAGATCACATTTGACATCTGTCTATTGTATTATTCGTCAAAGAAAATTTGCTTTCTTTTGAGATTATTACTGTACAGCGACAATGCTGTACTCGGTGATATTTAGTAAAAACAACAACTTGCGAATGAAAATAATATGTATAAGTAATAATTTTTAATTGCACAAAATTTTTGTTTGCAATGAATAGTCAAAAAATCGAAGAAGAGAGAGTGTGATCGTCTGAACAATCGACGACCGCTATTACAAAAAAAGAAATCATTTCCAAAGAGGTTGAAAATCTCTTTGGTATTCAACCTGCATGGTTTGTACTTTGAACATAAAAAATACTTTGAAAAAATTAATATTGTGTACATGCCGTTTTAGAAGGTTGCATTGTTGAATTTTGATGAAGTGTCAAATGTGATCTATTAAAGCCTCGATTACATATCCCGATTTAGCAAACCAATTTAGAGTTGCCACCCGTATAAATAAGTTAAATTTTAACAGTGAATTTGCACAAATAACAGAAAGGTCAACATTTTTTATGATTTATTATTTTCAATTCTCATCTCCAATCCCGCGGGCTGATTATCTAATTAAAAACCACCTAGCGACTGGTTGCAGTTCACAGATGATCGTTATCCATTGCTACTTCTTTTTGGGTAAAAAAAAACATACTAAAGAAAAGTGGCAATGTATGTCAAATGCAACCGGTCGCTAAATAGTTTATTTTTAGATAATCAGGGTGCCGAAATTGGTTCCTAAAATCGGCGTATGTAATCGAGGCTTAAGGCTGAGTTGTACCATCTTGACTTAACCATAACTTTAGCAGATACAAACATATCTGACTCGCTCGATGACTTTTTGTATGAGAAAAAAAATATTTTTGTTCTGAAACCTATCGTGTATAGTATTAAATGAAAGGGCTTACTGAGCTGGTTCCAATTATGCACTTTGTTTGTCCTGCCCTCTATGATGATTTTTTTACTACTTGTAGTATCGCTCTTCGTACTTGCTGGCGCCACATAAGTTAAAAGAATAATAAATGAAGCGTTTGGAAATGAATAAAATAACATTTCTGAACGCATCAAGTAACGAGAATGCATACTTGTGCATCTGTCATTGTCTATAGTCCCGCGCTGTCATTCGTTTCTTATGTCACTTCAAAGGCGCCACGAAATTCTCGCGTAATCCTAAAATAAGTGCAAAAAACCAGTTTTTATTAAGTTCAGAACATTCACAATGAATAAGAAAAGAAACTTAGAAGATAAAACATCGAAAATTGAAAGAAAATTACAGAAGTTACTCAAGCAAAAAATTGGATTCCGACCAAGACTTCTATGTTTGTATTCTACACGATGGTATTCAGGGTATGTTTTACATGTTCCCTTGTTCTTTCAGCTATGAGTTTTGCTACTGATATAGGCCCGTCTTCTGGATGACGCTATATTGTAAAGTATCAAAACCACTGAGGTACTTAACCTACCTATAATGTTTATGCAATGTTCACACTATGAACAAAACGGATATAGGCCTCCCTTCGTGGTTCAGCTGTATCGTAACGTTCGTTTGCAATAATACAAAGATGTACCTATTAATGTGTTTATGCAATGTTCACACTATGAACAAAACGGATATAGGCCTCCCTTCGTGGTTCAGCTGTATCGTAACGTTCATTTGCAATAATACAAAGATGTACCTATTAATGTTTATTAAACCTTAATGTCTAAAACATGAAACAAAGATTGTTGCTATACACAGTCAGTACATACCCAATACCAAAGGTAAAGAGAAGGAAGCAGTACCTACCTATCTACATGAAACTCGACTTGTGTCTGAGATATGAAAGAGTTGGAATAGAATTATAATTGGCAATACTTAAATTCAGACCTGACTGCGGGGTATGGAGGAGTCAGTGATGTAGTTACTAAACTACACACTAGATCACACTACAATACGTTATACCATGACTGCCATATGCCATATATGCCTGCATATCGATTCCATAAAAAGGAAACAATATAATCACACCAGATTGTGGGACGGATGATAAACAGTTCACCGCTGAAGCAGGCTCAGTTCTCAAAGATATATTATAGGTACCTATATTGTTTTTCCTGAATGGAAAGATTTTTTGTGCATTGAAGAAAAAACGTGAACAGATGAAATTCAACAATTTTACCCACAATTAAGTCTGGAACTCTGAACTATTAAAGAGACATAATTACCTATATATAAGTTTTTTGGATATCATAATGTAACCAAAACTTAGTATCAAGCAGCAGTGTTAAAACAAGAACTTGCAACAGCTGTTTATTATTATGGAAGAAGTACAAAAATAATTGGGCACAACTTTAGCAGCAAATAAATTGGTGAGTATAAAATAAATTGTTAATATGGTGAATTTACACCTCTTCAACAAAGGAAATAAATTTGACATTGTGTGCGATTTCAACAATGCTGCTAGAAAATTGTGTGTTTTCACTACACCTGAATAATAAGATTATAAAGGCAGCATACCAAGCTTTTTTTGACATAATACAGATTTTGACTTATCAATTTTGTCAAAAGTTGTCAATATTATTAAATATTCAAACTATACAGTATAAAAGTCTGTATAAAACCTTAATAATGATAGAAATTACTCGATCACTAAGGTTTCTAACTAACTGCAACCGGAGCTTTAAACTGAAGGGGTACTTGTCTTAAAGGTCCAGAGAGCAACAGTTGACAACGGGAAGAAGCTACATACAGATATCTAAGATACCTACTTAATTATTTTTTACCCAATGCCTATATGAGTTAAATTGGCCATTATAATCTCTTAATAATTAATGAGTACCTACATACAATAATTTAAATTGTATTTCAGATTTACCTTATTTTGCTTCTTTTATAGATAGGTACTTAAATGCAATACTCGATAAAACTCAATGTTCATATTAAATGTTCATTTAATTCGGACAAGAAACTTAGATTTATTCGAACAGTACCTATTGTGTGAGTTAAAATATTTAAAGATGCATATTATATTATATGTGTAACATTATTCCATACATATTAGCACATAATGTGCCTATGTCTTACAATACATAGTGAGTACCTACTTAATAGAATCAAGAACTTAACTCCCTCTTATTTGGTCTTGTGTGTATGAAAAAATGTCACATGTCTCAATGCTAATCATGTTAAAGTAAGTGACATTTTTTTAATTTATAATTATGTAATTGAAAAGAAATCATGTCATTTTGTTCCTTCTAAAATGAAAATTCCTTGGTTTGATATTCAATACATATAGGTAAATACAATGACGTTACATACCTACATACATACAGATTCATACAAACTAGTAATGAAACTAGATTTTTCTATAAGATTTCTTTGTCAGGACAACCTGCCTAGATCTACTCAAAATGAAAAAGGAATATACCTACTTATCATTTTTATAAATTTAAAGATAATTTAGTTGCTTAACAACTTACCAGTCATGTTAATGTTGGTTAAATAAGTCAATCTATCAACAAATAATTTTAGCCTGAAAATAGACAGATTTAAGAGTGCATCACTCCATCTAGAGAAGAGAAATCACAGTTACCTAAAACATACCTACTGTTATTATTATAATTTTTATCTTATAGCTAAAATCATTTAGACTTTAATTCAGTCTTAAAACTTTAAGTTTTAGTCTTATAATTTTTTCACAATATGATAATTCTTGTAAAAAATAATAATGCCAGTAGGTTATATTTACAGATGTTATAGAATACAGTATATCATTACCTGCACATTAATAAGATAGCAAAAACCATTCAGCAGTACCTATTTTGAAGATTTACATCAGATTAATACCTTCACGTCAGGGTACAAAAAACCAAATTAGTAGCTTGATTGAAGATTTAGCTTCAAGAAATATATTAGATTACACTGAATATAGGTGTATAATAATATAATTATATTATCTAGATTCTTAGTACCTGAGTATTGTAACGAATGTTTGTTTGCTTTAAGAAATTTACCTAAATATTATTCTTATAACATTTTTTTATAAATACCCACCTACATGTTACTTTATACATTTTTAATGCATCAAATGTATTGAAAATTGTATAGGTACCTGTTATAATCTTACTACCTATCACTACTTGAGGTTTCTTTTTTTATAGTTACTCCACTCCACAGTTCCACACCTCTACAGAGAAACAATGCATTGGTTTGCAAATTCAAATTATTTATTGAAGGCTGCAATTGTTTATACTATATATAATTTTTTTTTTGTAATCTACATATGTAGTTTCAATACATCACAATAGTTAGTTATGCTGCACACGGAGTATATAATAATTCCCTTTGATGTTGCATGCATGCCTCTTAAGGTGCGTTCCCACGGCCTGTCTGTAGACGCACGAGAGAAGACCGACACGGCACCGCGGGGAACGACGCGTTCGCCGGTAACTTTAATGGATCGGTGCGTGCTCGCCCTCGTGCGGCTCGGTGCGGTGCGTGGTAGCGCCGATCGTGGGAACGCGGCTTTATTAGTGTTTTGATTATGGTGAATTACTTAGTTATATGTAAGTAAGTACAGTCACAGAATACACATACCTAATACTACTTATTTAGTCAATATTATTTTACCATGCCCACCAAAATTAATATATAAATATAACTTTAAATGGGCAGTTTCTATTTGAATGTTGGTAACTATTTAATAGAATCAATTTCATTATCTGAAGTAACACTGTCTATATGACCACCTCCGTGGTCGAGTGGTTTACACACACCTATTTTCGTGGTGTTGCCATCTCTGAGTTCCTGGTTCGACCTCTGGCAAAGTCAAATAAAAAAAAAAAAAAAAAAAAAAAAAATTTTCTATATTGGCTTAGTTTTGACTGTTTGAATCACAACTGTTATCTCTAATTTACTTTACACAAGTACTTCAGCTAGGTACTTTGAAATTGAGTTGGAGCAATATGTATGTGATGTTCAATATTTATATTTATCTATTTATTTATTAAAGAAGGCTCATTTTATTAACACTACAATTTTTTTTCTGGCTGTGAGCTGAATATACCTCATCATTTTCTCCACTGACTAGTAGTGTTTACATGATGACATTTTACTCTGCTACCTACCTTTTGTTTGCGAACTTGGTACTCTCACAGAATAACGAACCGACTTGATTCCTCTCACATCAACATTGTTTGATAAACACCACACCAAATACCCATACTTAGTAATGGCAGTGAAGTATTTTTTGAAATTATTACTAACCAACATTATTACTTATTTATAGTATACCTAATTGTATAAATAAAATTTTAATTATAAATTCTTCTAAGTTTTTGGAAGAAACATTAATTTATTCAATACTAAGATTTTAATTGGTACTTAACCAAAATGTCAATAACTTATTGAATCGACACCAATTCTGAAAAATAAATTGAATTTACTTTTATATGTACTTAGGTATATAAATTTCATTTAGCATATTTTTTTTAATCTTTATTGTACAATATAAAGGTACAAAAGACTGACTTGCTGTTAATGACATTCTCTACCAGTCAACCTACGGAAAAACGATATCTATTTATTAACGTGGTTCAAAATAAGAACATAATATAAATATTAAATATCTATTTTAGATGCTTATTTACACTTAATATTTAATTTTTAAATGATTAGGCACCTCTACCTATTCAAAAAACTGATTCTGCAACTGAACTTTAAACATCTACAAGTAGTAAAAAATCATCATAGAGGGCAGGACAAACAAAGTGCATAATTGTACAATCAAACAAACTTACCAAGTGATGTTCGATTGAGATTATGCACTTGTTTGTCCTGCCCGAAGATGATGAATCCCTCCCACCCTTACAGGTACATGTACCTATACCCTATAGTTGCAGAATCAGCATCAACTACCTACATCAGGGCGTATGTGACCTAAACTTTAAACTTAATGACAGCGCGGGACTATAGACAATGACAGATGCACAAGTATGCATTCTCGTTACTTGATGCGTTCAGAAATGTTATTTTATTCATTTCCAAACGCTTCATTTATTATTCTTTTAACTTATGTGGCGCCAGCAAGTACGAAGAGCGATACTACAAGTAGTAAAAAAATCATCATCTTCGGGCAGGACAAACAAGTGCATAATCTCAATCGAACATCACTTGGTAAGTTTGTTTGATTGTACAAAAATATATCACATCGTTATATTTCAGCCACTTGTTTTAAATTAAACCAAAAAACATTTTCAAAACATACCAAGTTTGGGCTCCTACAGATACAATATGGTTGAATTATTTTTCATAAAATATACCTACCTCAAATGATATGTAATATTCTCATATCTAACCTCAAGAAAGCAATTTATAAAATATTGATATTTAGTGTTTTATTTTTTTATTTTTTCATGATATCAAAGCTTTCACAAAGTGATTATATTTATTAAAAAAAAATACTGTTCTAAAACCTATCTTGTGTCATATCGAATGAAAGGGCTTTCTGAGCTGTTTCTAAAAATATATCACATAGTTACATTTCAGCACTTGTTTGAAATTAAACCAAAAATCAATTTCCAAAAATTCCATACAAACGTAAGTTTGGGCAAAAATTTGAAAAAAATACTAAATTTATATATTTTCAAAATTACTTTCTTGTGCTTTGATATGAGGATATTATGTAACTCTTAAGGTGTATTTTACAAGAAACAGTTCAACCAAATCGGATCTGAAGGAGCCCAAACTTGGTATGTTTTGAAAATGTTTTTTTGGTTAATTTAAGACAAGTGGCTGAAATATAATGATGTGATATATTTTTAGAACCGGCTCAGTAAGCCTTTTCATTCGATACCACGCACGATAGGTTTTAGAAAAAAAAAATTTTTTCCCATACAAAAAAAATATGATGCCATAACTCCTTTCCTAAGGGAAGAATTTTTAAGAACTGCGGGTCCAAAATTTTGTTTTTACCTCAAGTATACGTGTACCAAAGGGCTTTGCTGTACATCGATTTACGGTTTTTTTTTTGCGTACGCTTAGGACTAAAAGTCTGTTTGAGTGTTCGAGTCCCGTCTAGTGATGTACAAGACTCGAGTCCTCCGAGTCCTTTTGTCTAGAGCTCAGAGTCGTTTTACAGGGCTCGCCTCGTATGTATGAAGCTCGACGACTCGGGAGTCTTTTTCAGAGCTCGAGCCTTTTTCAGAGCTCGGCCGATTACGAGCCATTTTCACGGCTCGAGCCTTTTGAGAGCTCGGTCGATCTCGAATCTTTTTCACGGCTCGATTCTTTTTCGGCGCACTTGTTGTGATGGGCTGCTGATGAATGAGGATAAGTAGAGCTGAAGCACAATAGATTAAGCATCTACGCTGCTTTTATAACATAAGACATTCATCTTTTTAACCGACTTCAAAAAAAGGAGGTTCTCAGTTTGACCTGTATGTATGTTTGTCCGCGATTATCTCGCGTTTGGCAGAACCGATTTTGATGCGGTTTTCAGAAAAGTATTTCTTACATTTAGGAAAAGGTTTTGGTATTTTAACCGACTTCAAAAAAAGAGGTTCTCAGTTTGACCAGTATGTTTGTATATTTGTCCGCGATTATCTCGCGTTCGGCTGAACCGACTTTTTTGCGGTTTTCAGAAAAGTATTTGTTACATTTAGTAGAAGGTTTTGGTATTTTAACCGACTTCAAAAAAGGAGGTTCTCAGTTTGACCAGTATGTATATATATTTGTCCACGATTATCTCGCGTTCGGCTGAACCGATTTTGTTGCGGTTTTCAAAAAAGTATTTGTTAGATTTAGGAGAAGGTTTTAGTGTTTTAATCGACTTCAAAAAAGGAGGTTCTCACCTCACTTGATCTTTATGTATTCATGAATGTTTGTCCGCGATTATCTCGTGTATGGCTGAATTATTGATGCAGTTTTCAGAAAAGTATTTTTTTACATTTTAGAGGGTTTTTAACCGACTTCAAAAAAAGGAGATTCTCAGTTTGACCCATATGCATGTATGTCCGCGATTATCTCACGTTTGGTCAAACCGATTTTTCTACCTAGACAACATATCTAATACAGAAGGTACTTACACTAAAAAGAAAGAAATAAAAAATTGTTTTAAAAAACAAAAAACCGACTTCAAAAGTCTACGCTACCTACCTCTAAAAAGCAAGAAATAATATTCAAATCACTAGATACGCATTATCATTGTAAATAAAACACGTCTATTGAAGTCGGGTGGGGCTTTTAGAATAAAAAAAAGTTCTCCTCCAGCCCCTGGAGATAATAATATAATATATATATATAGATAATAATATAAGATAATCTCTCTAATATTGGAGACTAGAGTCAGATTTTCAGGGCTCTGTGGGCTCGATAGGCTCGGCATAAACATAAACTCCAAGCTTTTTATGAGGCTCGCTCGCTGAAGGATCGAGCTCTTTTGATAGGTTCGAGCTCTTTTGAAGGCTTGATCTCTTTTGAAGCCTCGAGGCGTGGCTCAGAGAGCTCGTTTCTCGGCTAGGCTCGGGCTTACTAGCCTACCGAGCTCACCGAGTCCTGCCAATCCGACTCGAGTCTTCAAAAGTCGAACTCGACGACTCGAGTTTTGTACATCACTAGTCCCGTCATCGTTGTGAGAAACGCACTGATGGTTAAAATTTACTCTGTGGTGATCGATACTTAGCGATTGGTCTGCTGGAATGCACTCCTTGCTTATTTTACTCTTTGACCCCCTGTCACTCGGCGTGTCACTCTCAAGCAACATTTATCAGGGAGGTCACTCTATGTTAAGAGCCAAAATTCCTTATTTAATTATTTTTAAAGTAATTAACTATAACAGTACTTATTTGAAAGGATCTGATAAAATAAATAATTAATGATAAATATTGATATTTTATAAATATTCGAACCTCGGTGCGCGCTCCGAATTCTGCGTTCCGATACGAACAAACACAAAGGGGGAGCAAGTAGAAGTACACAATTGCGTCTACATTTTGCTCCGCTAACCTGTAACATAGGTAGCCGATTGCCTTAACTTAAGAATCGCCGAAGTCTTTTCCTAATTACAACTCGACCAAATTAAAACGTCATGAACCAAGCTGTCATGTGCCTATTTATCTTGGTCAAGTTGTACTTAGGATGCAAACGGCCGAGGTTCGTGGAGCACGATGTTCGCGAACATAAGTGTGTACCCACCCTTACAGTGACGAACCACTCAGTGCCTCGTGCACCGAACGTCCTAGATTCAAATCCTGGTATTTATGTACATACTTATATTATTGGCAGCAACTTGCCAGATTACAAGCGTTACTTAGCTAAATAAGACTTAATGATTAGTGTGCGTTGTCCAGATTATTTAAATTATCATCTATTTATATGTGTCGTCATAATAGAGGATATCTATGTGACAGAACCAAAGGTTAAAGATAAGTAATATCCATATTCCTAACCACATGTAGGTACTAGGTATTTATAGTTGGGAATCGCATATTTGAAAATAAAATAAAGAACCTTACGTGTTGTAATAACCAGTGGCGGATTTACCCTAAGGCCAAGTAGGCCCGGGCCTAGAGCGGCTAGATATTAGGGGCGGCCAAGCGACACCAAGCGAGGCGAAAAATAGACAGATGAAAGGCTTCTGCCGCATTTGACAGGCATTTTACAGGCGTGCGGCCGGCACTAAAGCAGAGACAGGCATTTTTAAATTTCACATTAGAGATTGAAACAGACTAAAAATCGCACAGCGCGGCAATTATTTTTTTGTAAAAGACAGGCAAGATTACAAGATGAGTACTTAGTTGAAACTGTCTAAAAATCGCGATGCGCGGCTGTTTTTTTTTCATTTTTTACATATCTATGATTTTTTATAATCTTAAAACGTGGTCCAAGTTACAATCTGACAAGCTTTTGCCGCATTTGATAGGCTTGTTATTACGGTTTCAACTGGCGTGCGGCCGACACTAAGCTGAGTGAGACAGGCATTTTTGTATTTCACGGATGAAACCACATATTACAATACTAGCTTCTGCCCGCAACTTCGTCCGCGTGGATATTAGAGAAAATCCTCAAGGAACCTTCAACCAGGATCCAACCAGCCATTTTTACGCGATTAGGCGGGTCTCCACCAAGCGCGCTGCCTCGCGAGGCAAAACATTTGCCGCGTGTGGCGGACCTCGCACGAGGCTTCCCGTTCCCGTTTTCGTTCCGTTCCCGCTCCCGCTCCCGCTCCCGCTCCCGCTCCCGCTCCCGCTCCCGCTCCCGCTCCCGCTCCCGCTCCCGCTCCCGCTCCCGCTCCCGCTCCCGCTCCCGTTCCCGTTCCCGGTCCCGGTCCCGGTCCCGTACCCGTCCCTTGGATGTGCATGTCCAGGTCCAATCATGTCCACCGTGTAGGACTTCAAAATAAATGTCATTTTCGCAATCACCATCCCATGAAACCTCAAGAACGACATCCACATCGATTATCATCTTTACTTACCCTATCCCTAAGGGATGATTTACAAAATTACAAAATATGTTTGCCTATTTATTTGTATATATACTCCTACGAAGTTTAAAGTTGCTAGTCTATTTTATATCATTTTTCCATACAAAATTTGAACCTCATTTTCACCTTTTTAGGGGTTAAAACATGTCCACCGTGTTGGATTTCAAAATAAATCTCATTTTCGCAATCACCATCCCATAAAACCTCGAAAACGACATCCATATTGATTTTTATGTTTACTCACCCCATTTAGCCCCTAATGGGTTGATTTTCAAAATTAAAAAATATATGTTTGCCTTTTTAGTTTTAGACATGCTCCTACGAAGTTGAAAGTTGTAATGTCTATTTTATATTATTTTTCCATACAAAATTTGAACCCCATTTTCACCCCTTTAGGGGTTGAAATAATAACAAAAACAATATACGTTGCGTTAGATTTTCATCCATAAGCCTATTTTATAAATTTAGTGATTTTTACTTCGAAAATAAAGGATACACAACTTCATCCCCCTTTTGACCCCTTCGGGGGTAGAATTTTGAAAAACGCTGAGACCCGTATTTATTTATTTTCAATCGTTAGCCTAAACACAAAGTTTCAAGATTCTAGCTTCAAAACTGAGGGACTTTCATACAAACTTTCATCCCTTATTTCATCCCCTTAGGGATGGAATTTTCAAAAATCCTTCCTTAGTGGATGCCTACACTGTATAAAGTATTTGTGTGCAAAATTTCAAGTCTCTAGGTCCAGCGGTTTGGGCTGTGCGTTGATAGATCAGTCAGTCAGTCAGTCATTCAGTTTACGATTTTATATATTAAGATTAGTGAATGAAACTTATTAAAAATCGCACTGCGCGGCCGTTTTTTATCTATAGCTAGACAGGCTAGATTTCAAGATAGAAGTGAATGAAACTGCCTAAAAATCACACCGCGCGGCCGATGGATGAAACTGAACTTTTTTTGCTGTAGTTTTGTGCATCCTAGACAGGCATCTTCCCATACATAGAGGCTCTGAGCTTCCCCCCCCCCCCCCCATAATGGGAGCTGAGAAAGGGGCGGCTGGTACTATTCGGCCTAGGGCGGCCAAGACTGTAAATCCGCCACTGGTAATAACGTACTAACCGTATTACATATACGCTGCTACGACCTGCTACGTCACTTGCGCGTGATGGAGGCCGTTAAACTCTAATGTATGAATAGTGGACATGGTATCGTACTGTGCTCAAACTGCCACATAAAATAATAAATTGTAAACAAGTGTTAAGAATTTTCTTTCCTTCTTTTTTTAAGTTTAAAGAAAGCAATTCAGTTTTTATTGTTGTTGTATGAACTTGTAAAATATATCTCCTCTTTGTAGATCAAAGGGTCTATCTAGCCTTCTTCTCTTTCCGGAAAAGGAAATATTTTATTTCACGGGAACTCCCGGGATCGGGAACCCGGCAATGAAACCCTAGGGCACGTGGTTGGAAAAGGAATTAATTTTGACAGTTGCTTACGCCTAATCCCATATTTTTTCCAACTTTTCGCATGCTAAGTCAAGAAAAGAAAAATTGGATATCTTGGCCATGTCTTGCGACACGAGAGAAACAAGTTTCTCCAGATAATAATGATAGGCAAGATTGAAGCCAAACAACGCGCTGGAAGAATGGAAAAATCGTGATTGCGTAACATTAGAGAATGGACGAGTATAGCCAGAGTCGAACAACTGTTTCGCTTGGCTCAGGACAGAGAAAAGTTCTCTAAGCAAAGTTCTCTAAGCTGACGGCCAACCTCCAGTAATGGAGAGGCACTTGAAGAATAAGACCTTATATCTTAATCAGGCATCATTTACATTAGCAGTAGGAACGGAATCAACGAAACAACACACAGACAGACATTTTGAGCACAGTCGTGAGATAGAACGTCCACAGTTTACAAGCTCGAAAATTAGTGACGTATCGTCGTGTCGTCTCGTGGCGTCGAGCACGCGACTTTTAAATCAGTCTCGATCGAGTCGCACCGACCTCGCATGTCACTCGACAACTCGCCCACCAACTGAAATTGCCCACTACTCCGCTGTCCCGTTATTTTGATAACGCAGTCATTTGTTAAGAATTCCAAGCATCCGAGATAACTCGGATTCTTGGCGACAAATAACAATTTTGATTATGATTCTTCTCTTTAAATATAACTATCCGTTTTATATCAAAATAATATTTAATGAATGAAACACGACTCAAGAATGTCACAGAAAGTGAAGTGTGTCACTTCTGTGAAATTATTTTCATCTCAAAATGATAGGTTATTTAAGAATATTTCTAATATTTCACTTGAAAAACGGGAATATTTAATTATTCTACGTTTATTTGTACAGCAGTAAGTATAAAACTTAAAAATATATTAAATCAACAACAAACCCTTATAAATTCAAAAGAAGCAATTCATAATATAGCTACATCCCACATTTATTATAGTGGCTATCATTCATATACCTACGCCTTAGAAACCTACGCATTATTCAGTTATTTCAAACTTAAATTTATAAGAATATCTTCTTTTTATTTCTTAGTCAGCAGTACCAAAATAATGAAACTCTTCAGCAAATCGCACTCAAAGGAATTGAGAAATAAATAATTATCTACATTAAAATTAAATGTAACAGTTAC
Organism: Agriphila tristella; assembly: GCA_928269145.1. Taxonomy (NCBI): domain Eukaryota; kingdom Metazoa; phylum Arthropoda; class Insecta; order Lepidoptera; family Crambidae; genus Agriphila; species Agriphila tristella. The sequence continues at coordinate 16,814,616 of OV743436.1, read as the reverse complement.
TTTCTGATGCCAATTATAGAACTAAGATGGGCTGTTTATAAAATATTCAACTCGCAAGAGCAGAAAATACTACGGTGAAATAAAACAAAATTTCATTCCATTTTGCGAGAGGTCTTTGAAAGGAATAAAAGTGCTCTCGACAGTGCCGCTGCGAATGGAGCCCAGTCTTTGAAATCCCAACCGACCTCACTAGAATTTCGTATCGTCAAGTCCCATGTTTACGTAACATATACTCACTGTAAAATCACGAAAAGTTGTGTAATTTCTAAAACTTTGTCATATTTACGTAGGTACTTGCTCAGCAATTTTAATAAGATGGAAGACTGATAGAATTCTTTTAAATAAAAATCCTTTATCATTATTTTTCATTTTCATTCATTAAATAGATTAGATCTACGTAGTTATAGTGTAGCATGACACTTTTCCCATAAAGGAGAACATTTTTGTCTATTATGTCCAAACAAAATGAATAGATACGACAAACATCCCAAGCTAGTATTATTTTAGCCAGAAATTGGTTTTCAACCCTTAAAATAACTTGGGCAACAGTAGAACTGTGGGGGCGTGAATGAAAAATGTTTTTCCCATGTGACGTCGTATTTTGGCCCAGGCAAATATTTGCAGCGGCCATCCTGGCGTCGGATGTCTAAAATAATTTATTATCCCTTATAAAGTTTGCCTCTCTAATGAAAACCACAAGCAAGCCTCGCCCGTTATGAAAACATAAACATGAAATAAGTGGCAACTATTTTATAAGTATGACTAAGCTAATTAAGCTGAACATGTAATTTGCGTAAAGATTGTCTTACTGTGATTAAAATATTGATTGATTAAAATGGAAAAATAACTCTTTGATTAGAGATACTCAAACTATCATTGTTACTGAAGAAATATAACCATATTAAACTACTAAAAGTTTGCATCAGACAACAGTTAAAAATAGACAATTTTCTTGAAAGGTCTAATCCAGAATGAAAATCTAATAAATCAGACGTAAGTTTCATTTTCTAAATTAAATTTTCAAGTAGCATGAAAAAAAAGATTGCAAAGATTCCGTTCTCGACGCTGTCCAGAAACAGAAAATTAATCTTTCAATGTGTTTTCGTTTTCGCCATCAACATTTTTTCTGAAGATATGTTAATAAATATTTTCGCAATAAATAACAATGTGTCGGTTTCATCCGTTCTGGTCTAACAAGAGATAACTACAGCATCGAAAATCTACTCATACACACGGATCAACATTAGCTTTCTTTGCAATCGCCAAACACTTTTAAGATTATGTGCTTCATGATTTCATCAAGAATACCTTTTTTGAATTTCAAATGAAGGCTCGGTTATAAATACAGATTACCCAACCTAAACTGATAGAAAAATAATACCAAAAACTATATTGCATTAACCCAGAAGTTACTTTCTTTCATCTTCATCATCATACCTACAAGTACGAAAATTCAATGAAAAAAAAAACGGTAGTCTCATTGCTTTTAATTAAAAGAGTTTATTTCCACAAAAATTCACAAAAGAGAACATTAGCCCTTCTCATTTTCAGTTCAGTCAAAAACAGGAAGTCCCAGACAATAATATCCGAAGGGTTACATAATTAGTTGCTCAAACAATCTGTCACAATAAAAATAACATAATAACGACTGATAAGATCCATATGCTGTTTGTTATGTCAACCTCGGCCTTGCCCGAGATTACTTTGATTATTTGCCACCGAGCTTGTTGCTAATTTCAGACTACAGACCGTGTTCACATACCTTAACTATTCAAACGTCAAATTGAACCCCGATATTTCTCTTTTTATGACCGACTATGAAGCTGTAGTACCCATTAAAAGTTTTTGATTGGACTCCCATGCTTGCCAATTTTAGAGTTGTGACGATTCATGTTTTATTAAATATAATATCGGTCTGCAAATTGGTCTACGTATTTTTTGCTCCATAAACAATCTTTTTTGACTAGGTTTAAATTAGACTTGCTATAAAGTACCTACCTATATCTAATATAATATTTTTTCTGAATTTTATTGAGTTATTTAAATGTTCTTTTCTTGAGCTCTTTATTTCAACCTTCAACATAAAAGAACACGATTTTTCGGATCGGAAATTGTGTTCAATTACGTACATCTACCATCAAAAGCGGTAGCGTCGAATTCAAGTGTCTTTTTCTGTAATATATTAATATTTTACTTGCGTTGCGGTTTTACCCATATAATCACTTGTATACTCGGTACTCAGTGCTTTATTGCAGGACAAAAGATGGACAATTTAATATTTTATTGAAGAGCTATCGGGTTTCCAATATCGATACCGCTTGTGGCATGCAACTATTATTAGTTTTCATACTATCTTATTTAAGAGCTCTTTCAATGTTAATATTGTATTTTATACCTACGTAGGTATTTTAGTTCTTAAATATTATCTTAGTAAAAGTAGCTTTGTATGAAGCTAGCCTTAGCAATCAGTTGCACACACGGGTGAACTAAAAATAGAATATTGCCATGTTTCATGATTGTTTTAGAATTCCCTCGAACCATATGTAAAGTCCATCTGTCAATTAACACTCGCCATATGCTACTTCTATCAGATGTCACTTCAGATTAATAAGCGACCTTTATACACGCTATTATTATAAACAGACCTTCGAACACAGTAAAAAACCTGGTTGTTGTTTTCAGCAAATCTGTAGTGGAGCCAATCATCGGATAATAATATCTGCTATTTTCAGATAAAAACGTGTTTTTTTACAATTTCTCCATGACAGTTTGCATAATAACAATAAAAATTACTTATATTATTTACTTAATAATACAATATACAAAATATGCCGCGTTTATTCTTACATCGTATGATTTTTCACCATCGTTTACCTTTAACCTTTACTCCGCGTGATTATAAGTAGAAAAGAGGATTAGTTAGGGATTTCCCGGTTGTACTACCCGCATCCGAAGAATATAAAAAGCTATCCCATAGGAATTCCGCAGAGAAATTGTAGAAAAATTAAACTTGAAGCAAAAATATAAAATAATACTACAAGCAAACTATATAAATCAGACAATAAAAGCTCTGCTTGAAACTCTACTTGAAAGTGGGTCGACAATTTTCTGAGACCAATAAGCAGATTTTATTGTCCCGTGTTTAAGGTGGTTTCTAGTTCTTTTATAAGAAGAAGAATATTTTATAATAAGAAGCAAATGAAATAATTACAGTAGACATCTTAATACATTCCACTACTGGTTTCTGTCAAGTATCTATTGCAGAAAACCAATAGGGAAAACCTTCAAGTGGCTGATTTCAATAGTGTCATTTGTGTCAATAGTGTCACAAATACGCGATAATTAATTATGAATTCTTAATAAATCATTACTATTTCTGAGAGGTAGGCTTATAAGCCTTTTTGCTATAGCATAAAGTATTTATTTACAAGTTGCCCATGTAAATATACCTACATTGGTAACAAATCTGTAAAGCCAGCCAGATAGTGTCAAGAAAAATATTTTTTACAATATAATTTACATCTTCAACCGGATAACAGATAAACAGTTGGGCCGCTGTTCAATCTCAACTTACGTAAACATTTGTGTTTACTGCGCAATACATTTTTCAAAGGAACAATAAACCTTTGATAGCGCGCCAGTGTCTCTCGACCTATGCCCACTCGCACTCCGTCAAAGCCTTTAGAGTACCCAAAGAGAATTTAATCTCATTAAAGATAAGAGCTTTTTCTCGAAATAACACTGTTATAATAAGACCTCTGTTGCCTAGTCTTAGATGTTTACCTTTCATATTTTCATCTTTTTCCGGATGTCTGGCTGTTCTCCTCTACCAGTTGTATTTCTCAACCGATTCTCATGAAATTTTGTGACTTGTGAGCAGGTTAGATAATTATATGGATTTTTTTAAATTCATTTTTATGAAAATTTTCAAAATAGCATTATGTGGAATGTGAATTGAAAATGTAAAAAGGCTATATTCTAGGATAATTTTAATGATCTGGTACCGATCTAGGCTACTTTGTTCATATTCGGCGTTCATCAGAATAAAATGTACAAACTATTACTAAATAATACAAAGCGCGCAGTGCGAGCAAAATTGCTTTCGTATGTCTGTCTGTCTGGCTGTCCGTCTGTTCTCCCCTACAGGTCGCATTTCTGAACTAATTGTGAAAATGAACATGAGTTCTTCTAGATTTTTGTGTTGATTCAGTTTCTCGAAACTTTTCAAAATGTAAAAACATATTTTAGCCATTTCGAAAAATATTCAAAAATGCCATAAACGTCTACAGCTCACAGAGCCACTAGTTGTTATTTATATAAAAAAACTAGTTAGACCTATAATACTCATTTTAACTTATTTCCATACTCTTAACGGTAATAGATTTTTGCTAACTCAAAATAAATGTAAACATAAAATTCATTTATATCTTTGTGATAACTTGAAATGATAAACCAATTCAAATATAATTTCATTATCTCAAAACCCTGAACTCATTCTACAGATTTAGATAAAAGAAATTGGTAGGTAGCAAAAATATCATATAAAATATTTTTAAATCTAATAAAATGAGCACAATTAGAAATGCCTTATTTTTTTCTAAAGCTTTATTTGTATCACAAAAGAACAATTTGGTTACAAGTGGCTGAAAAAAGATGTCCTATGTTTTGTTTTTATTATAATATGTACAAGCCTTCAACCGCGACTTTGCCCGCGACCAGTTTAAACGGCGGCCTCCTTAGTTTTTCGTTCAACTCTTACAATTTTCGTTTATGATAATTATTTTAAATATTTGTCTTTTTTTCTTTTCAGATCTCGAAGATCATCTGGAGCAGCTGCTGTCACACCACAAACAAAGAATTTTAATCAAGGAGGTGAGTAATTTCAAATTCCTTCTTACAAATTACCATTTCATTCAACTAAAGGTAAAGCAATATTAACTTATGAATTTATAATTAATAACAGATATTGTACTTACAAAAATATAATAATTCTTATTAGTGTCAACTACTTACGGTTACATTGACATAATGCGGTTTGCAATCTTACGACATAAGTCAGAAAAGACTTAATAAGTTCTCATCGCATCGATTATTACGCCACCAATTTGTGTCGTCGAAACAACCTACTGCACCCTCCCAAAATAAGTTCGTTCATGCGTTGTATATCGAAGCACAAATTTATTTCACTGCTGTAACATCAAAATCCATATCTCTTATCTTAGGCCCGTATTTATAAATCACTCTCAACGTTGAGAGCTGTCTTGAAATCATATCTCAGTTGCTGTTCCTATAAGGAGAGCATCTCAAGTATGATCTCAACGTTGAAAGAGGTTTATAAATACGGGGCCTAGAATAAGTGTCAACAATTTCATTGGAAAAAAATGGACTTCCCGAAGTTCTATTTCAATTACCCAACCTTTAATAGCAAAATCAATATGGATATTCAGATACGATACAAGGTCGTCGGTAATTCTAACAGCCAGTAAACAAAACTTTAATCAGTCAGCCATAATAAGGATTACTCATTCGTTACGTGTTTTGTTTACATTTTTATCTCTTTTGATTAGTTTCCTGCGATGATATCCCGCTTGTTCGAGGAATAATCTCAGTCGCACATAGTACGAGGAATCGCACGTGTCAAGTCTGTTGACAATTTTCATATCTTTAAGATCAAACAGGAAAAGATATCAAACAATCGATCAAGTAAACGTAGGACACATATACAGAAGCTATGCAAAATTTATAACAAGCGATTTTTTAAATAGTTTTTCTTCCTCTAATGCTGCACTTTTACAAATTTTGTTCACCTACTATTTAGAAAAAACCGGTGAGCCGACTTGGGTTTATTTATTGTAGGAGTAAACTGTCTTTGAATATTTGTTTTTTATAAACCAGAAAAATCTATTTAATCATAACATAAAGCATCGTACTAAAAGTGTTCAGAGTTTTCCAGATTATCGTTTTTTATGTAAATTTTAACTCAGTAGGTTACATCTAGTTTTAATGCGTATGAAAATTACATTACACAAGCAAAATAGTTCCTGCAGTTTTATCTTAGTTTTATAAAAAAACTTGATGGCGTAGCGTCGCTGTCTCTACGGATGACATATAGATGGAAATTTAATCAAAAGTTTTTAGCATTAAAAGAGGAATAATGAATAGTGATGTAGGTAACATGAAAAAAAAATTTGTTTTTTTTTCACAATGTTGAAAAAAAACACAGCACTGTTGTTTTTTTCTAAATTTGTTATTTTTTTCAAGAATACCATTTTTGGAAAGTAAATGTTTTATTTAATCAAATCAATTATTATATTCAATTTGTATTCTTCGTCAGTGTCTCCAGATATGAATTAATTTATTTCCCAGATCTCATTTTGTTTTTCCCCAAAATGATACATTTGTATGAAGAGAAGATTAAAAAAATTCCCCCAACGCGATTTTTTTGTTCCCCAAAATGTTACGTTTTATATGAAGAACAGATTTTCTTTTTTTCCCCAATTATTAAAATTTTCCACACAATGGGAAAAACTCCCCCAATCTGGAGACACTGTTCTTCGTTCTAACTAAGTTCATAGTACTTCAAAAAACATAAACCGAACGTAGATTTCACCGTGCACGTTTCATTCATAAAAGTAATGTAGGTTCAAAAATGAACAGAAAACTTTAATATAAACCCATAAGTATTAATCTTTAACGGAAACTACTCTAATTATTTTGAATTCTGTACTCTTAAAAAAAACGAGCTCCAGAAAAAAACAGGTTTTTTTTCATGTTTTTTTTCACGTTTTTTTATTCACGTTAGAAAAAAATCTGTTTTTTTACAACACTAGTAATGAAGCATTATAGCTTGTGCCACACACATCTCAATGAATATAAACTTACTCATCTAATTTGTCTAGGGATACAGGTGTTTTTTTTTCATACGAACGAGGTAACTTTGAAGCTTGGTTTTCTGCAAGGGATGTACCGTGCTGTGATCTGATTATGGCTATCCAGGGAGTGAATGGAGGATATTCAGATCGCTACACACACCCAACTGATTTGATCAGCATTCTAAAAGATAGAAGGGTCAGAGTTGTCAGTTTCAGGATTTCCATACATTTTAATGTTTTTTTCGCGGTTTTTAATGATGTCCTTTAATCTTTTAGAATGCTGATCAGATCAGTTGGGTGTATATTGCGATCTGAATCCCCTCCATTCACTCCCTGGACAGCCATAATCAGATCACGGCAAGGAACATCCCTTGCAGAAAACCAAGGTTTCAAAATTAAAAATCTTCGCGTCCGACTTACCTCAGTATCTCAAGACGCTTTCGTCTATATGAACAGTGTGTGTTGCCAGTGATGACTTACGGCAGTGAAACGTGGTCGCTAACTATGAGTCTCATAAGGAGGCTCAAGGTCACCCAGCGTGCAATGGAGAGAGCCATGCTCGGCGTTTCCCTGCGTGATCGAATCAGAAACGAGGAGATCCGCAGGAGAACTAAAGTAACCGACATCGCTCGAAGGATTGCTGAGCTGAAGTGGCAATGGGCGGGACACATAGCGAGAAGAACCGATGGCCGTTGGGGCGGAAAGTTTCTGGAATGGCGACCGCGCACCGGACGACGCTCCGTAGGTAGGCCCCCGACAAGGTGGACCGACGATCTGGTGAAGGTCGCGGGAAGCCAGTGGATGCAGGCAGCGCAGGATCGATCGTCGTGGAGATCTTTAGGGGAGGCCTATACCCAGCAGTGGGTGTCGTGCGGCTGATATGATGATAATGATCCCTAGACAAAGTTAATGTGTGTATTTTATCGATATTACCAAAAGAGCTTTTTAATTCATAAATTCAATAATTTTCTAAATTATAGAAAAATTAGCTAATGCCCGCGACTTCGTACGCGTGGACTTTATGACTTCGGCGTATGCATATAAATAAACTCATGTAGTTACCTAAGAAAATACGTGTAGCAGTGTTATAGTTCTGCATCAGGTGTTCCAGATCTTCGATTTTTATACCTCAACAAAAAATGCTCATGAGGCTGTACAACTTTTGCAAAGATGTCATTTTTATATCTGGTAAAGTTTAGCTGGACCATTATGGTTCTGCATCAGGTGTTCCAGAACTTCGATTTTTATACCTCAACAAAAAATGCTCATCAGGCTGAACAACTTTTGCTAAGGTGTCATTTTTATATTCCTTATAGTTAAGTTGAACCATAATGGTTCTGCATCAGGTGTTCCATTTTCCAAAATCAATTATACCCTAAGTTATGCCCAGGCTTAACAGCTATATAACAAAATTTCATTCGAATCCGTTCAGTATTTCTGGAGATTAGCGTGTTCAAACAGACAAACAAACAGATACACAAACAGACAAACAGACACGCTTTTTTTTCAAATTCTTACTATATTACTATGTCTCCATCTCCCCAGTTTTTTTTTTAATATATGTAATGTACAGACACACTTTTTTTTATGTTATGTAAGGATATCTTAGAAATAATTGAAGCCTTAGGAATTCAGACCTTCAAAGTTTAGCATTGAGTTTTTAACTCTTGTTTCAGTATAAATTGTAAGGTTTTTCGACGGTCATTATTCTGCTGAAGTTATTGCGAGGTAAAGGTATTTCAGATATTCTTAAAACAGTATTGATCCGTTCGTCATTTCCTGTTCGTGTCGGATCCCAAATCTTTACTCGAGCATCCTTTTAGCCTACTTAAAATGGCAGCGTTGAAAATCCAATAATGACTACGGACCACTTCGCTTAAAAAGCATGACCTTAGAAGAAAATGTTAAATTCGATATAAGTTAAATTTGATTTGTGTAATTCATTTCTTCCAGTAAAAGCTTCTGAAATTATTTCAAGTCTCAATTTTATTCCAAACCACTTTTTAAAAATATCACACCATAGACTTAAAAATAAAATGATATCTTTAATTTGATAATATAAACACGTTCACAACTTTTGTTTGGAATTTAATTATGAAGTATGTTTAAAATATCAATATTAATCTGCATTCAGTATCTTTTTCATTTGCCATTATTTAAATTAAATAAAAAATCTCTGAGCAGAGCTTTCAGAGCCTTTTTAATCCAATTCCATGAATCAATATTAGCGTTTCAATAGCAACCTAAATAGGTTCATTGGTTCATTTTGCTGAGGTTGAGGGCCTACTACGAAAAGAATAACGGTAATTGGTCAATGTTAATCGTTCGATTTATTTATTTTTTTTATCTTAGGGTCAGACGGTGTTTGACGTTTGTATAACACAAAAATATCACAAAGTATGAGAAACCGTACGCGTCCTTTATTCTTTAGCTAATAATGTGACAGAGCTGAACAAATGTGGTCCTTATTGTCGGTCGTTGTTTGGTTTTCGGAGTAGGCTCTTTGGACGCAGATTTAATATGTTGCGGTTGTGATAAATTATGCGATTTACGAGTATTTAGTACGTTGTCATAAAGGAAAACCTCATATAAACTAAATTTCTAAAGGAAATCCATTGTTATAAAAGAATTGTCGTTGCAAAATACCAAGCTTTTTGTAAAATCTTTTCCTAGTTACGTTTCATCGTCATATTTTAACACGTTTTTATTAGGTTGTTTCCGTTTAGTTGTATCTTTGTTGGTTTTTCACAAACTTAGCATTTTATACTTGCTTCCCGATGAACCAGAGACTTGAAACTTTGAACATAGGTCAGAACTGGATGACAATTTAATATTATGGTTGAACTGATCTGATGATGGTGCCGGAAGAAGTCACAGAAACTCTGTAATACAAGGGTCTTCAACCTTTTTGAAGTCAAGGGCCTAGTATTCTCTGATATTAGTTTGGCGGGCCGCAACACAAGAAATTCGTTTTAATTAGTAAATAGGTATAATTTGAAGACATGTGAATTTAATTTTGTCAATACAATGACGGGCCGCCAAGAATGCAACCGCGGGCCGCATGCGGCCCGCGGGCCGCGGGTTGAAGACCCTTATACAGCCATACAGCCTCATCGAGTTTGGGCTCGTTAGATTCGTCTTGACAAGTACTAGGACGAGAGACGAGGTACAGGGTCTGATTATGAAGCCGAAAGAAGGCCACAGGAACTTTGTATTGAAACCATGCTACCCCATCGAGTTTGGGTTTGATTTGTATTGTATTATACAAGTATTCCGATGGGAGATTGTGTATTTTTAGTTTAAGCTCGTTGACTAAAAAGCAGAAAAAGATAATGTACAAAAAACTTTTTCAATAAGGCACTAAAAAGAATGAAATAATTTTTCCTACAAGACAATTTGATGACAAATGTAAAAAAATGTGCCGCATGTTTTTAGGTTTAAAACTTTTGTAAGTATTGGATTAAGTATAAATCTTTTCGGGAAAGGTATTTATACTTTTTTAGTCCGTTTTAAAAACGGATTTTTTTATTAAAAAAAAGTTTTTTTTTTCAGTTAAGTTTATTGCGTAAAACGTTAATAAGTGAGTTCTAGGAAATAGGTGAGTATTCGTACTATCCATTCAATGCATTATTTTTACTATCAGACTGACAGCTTTCAATATTTAGATGATAACGCCCAAATCTATTGTCTGTATTTTCGTAAACAATTTCATTTCCTGCTGTTGTTTTTCTACGGAATTCTCAAACAGTATTAAATTTTTGTAATCTCGGTAATGCAACAAGTATCTGATCAATTATTTCCTTAAGATAGGTAACATTTTTTTTCCTTTATTTACCATTTTAGGCTGAAGGTCACCAACACTAAAACAGGTGATTAAGTTTTAGGAGAAAATGTCAAAAACAGATGGTTAAAAATTAATCGGCTGTTTAGGTAACTCCGGTCTAAGATATCAGTCTCAACTCTCAAGCTCCCATAAAATTTATATTCTAAGAATTCTAATATACTAAAAACACAGTCATTCTTCAGTGCCATGAGAACCACTTGTCGTTGTTATATTTTATTTTATTTGCTGGAAAATCTGGCAAGTCGTGACTATACAATTGTCACATACAATTATGATATCTGTGTATAGACGTGTGATCCCAATGGTTTTAACAGTAGGTAGGTACTACGCCAACGATAGTTCTGTGTTCGTGTTTTGTGACATTGGTTTTTTGTTTAAATTATTCCCCTGAAGTATGGTTATTTTAACTTCGTGTTTTGAGTGCCTATGTCATGTTAAAGTGAGGTTCAATTGATAATCATTTTGTTTCTGTTCATCTATTTGTGAAAAAAGGTATTGTATAACGCAACAAAACCTGTGTTATCATTATCATTTAGATGTGGAAAATTATAATAGAGATACTTGTATCTAATATCATATTATATTAGATATATATATTCTCTGTGTTCATTAAATTTGTCTTTCTACCTTTTACTCGTAATTAAAAGCTTGCTGACTTTTAGAATGAATTAATAATGTTAGTACCTGTGTTTACGAGGGGCTCGGTGGCACAGTGGTATAGCCAAGCGATTGTGGAGGTTAAGTAACTTTAGCAAGTGTCGGTCAAGAGATGGGTGACCAAAAATTTATTATCTCAAATTCTTCCGTGCTTCGGAAGGCAGGTTAAGCCGTTGGTCGCTGCATTTGCATTCAATAAAACCCACCAATCCGCATTGGGCCCACGTGGTGAGTTATAGCCCATCCTCCTTATCTACCCTAAATAAGAAAGGCCTGTGCCCCAGCAGTGGGAACGTTAAAAATGGCTGATAGTCAATCTGTGTTTACAAAGTCTATTTTGTTACATCAACTGTATCCAAACATATCGATAGCACTAATCTTTGTTAAATATTACAAACAAACAAACCTTAATTCCAAGAAAATAAAGAAAAACAAAGTAATCTCAGGATCAGGTCCAAGATAAGCAAGCGTAGCTTGATTAAGAAGCGACCGACGAAACGAAAATCTCTACACAACTATCTGATCTAAACAGAAGCTTTGAAAAAGTCGACGAGAGATAGAATGGATGCGGCGTGCATTTGGAGCGTGACAGGTACTAATGAGACACGGCGTTAGCCCGCCCTGGATTCGATTCTGTGGTACACGACCGCTTCCAGGGAAACTCGGAAAGTAGGCCACTGGGGAGCACCATAGAGATGCGTTTTAAACGCCGCGGCTCAAACGCTTGAGTATTTTTTTGTAAAATAGTTTGTCCCCAACTTAAAAGTCCCCACTGTGTTTATTGTCTGTTATTTAGAAGGGTCAATTTCACGGATAAGTTTTAATCAACCAGATTGACAGTTAATTTCACATATATATTTTTTATCTAAACAATACCTAAGTATAAATAATTTCGGAAGATAGTGCTTTCTCATATTTGCAAGTAAATAAATAAGACAATATTATCAATTTCACTTTTATCGTTCTCAAATCCATATTAAACTTTGACTATCTAGAAATCAAACCTAATAGATAGATCATCCATAGATCAGTCTTAGTTTTTCGTCCATGAGAACAACTACCTATCTACTATTCGCTATCCATCGCAATTTTATCTTATACTTTAACTAATACCTAAAATAACGAATTTTGCTCTGTTATAAGCAAAAAACCGCGTCTTTGCGAGGTATATTTTTCTGTTTAGAAGCTAGTTTAATTATGCAGAATTAGTCCAGACTGCTCTAAATACTTAAATTTCAAGGTCTAAACCCTGATTTAATCTGTTATATTATCCGTGTTTTAGTTGAGAAGAAAAATGCTTTGTTACTCAATTAGACTGACAAAAAAATAAGATCATAGCTATTTAAATTCTGACTTTGTTGACTCTTATTCATATCATAATGTTACTGAATATGTTTTAAGAATCATTTAAACATTACTCAAGTTGTTATTTTGCAGATATACCTTATCCTGACACATAACTTTCACAACCGACTTTGTTTTGAGAGTTTTGCTTATTAGTAAATACATTACATACTGCTATTGACCTGTCAAGTCTTTAAAGTGATATTTAAAGACGACAAATTTTTCTTTCCTCTAGAACGATAAAAAGATTACGGTGTATCGCAGACTGCCAAAATTTTCCATTTCTCTTTATCCGGCAATTTAGCAATTAATGACCAACAAACAGTCGTCGAGATTAACAAACGAGATAAAGTTCACAAATAACCTCATACACCTTCCTCTATTTTTAGATTGAAGAATGTTCAAGTTTTACAGTTCATTGTTGCTAACGTACAAATGGGCCTCAGAAGTAGCTGAATACTTCAATACTTTGTCACATCAGCTGTATGTAGCGCTTGTTAAACGATAATAAATATATACGCGATCATGCCACGCACCGTATATGATACACCCCGACAAAGACAATGTAAAAAAAATATTAAAAAAAAAACACGTTTTTAATACGGACTAAATTAGGTATTACAAAAACCGGACTAAACATATTAAAACGGACAAGTAAAAACAAAGTAAAAAGTAAAAAAATAAATTCTTCTGTTAATATTTATAACCCTAATAACCTATACCTACAGAAATTTTAAACCAAAAAAACGTGGGGCGCATGCTATAGACAATATGGATGATAAATTTTACAAAACGCGCCCCACGTTTTTAGGTTAAAAATTTCTGTAGGTATAGGTTATTAGGGTTATAAATATTTACAGAAGAATTTATTTTTTTACTTTTTAGTTTGTTTTTACTTGTCCGTTTTAATATTTTTAGTCCGATTTTTTGTAATATCTAATTTAGTCCGTTTTAAAACGTGTTTTTAAAAAATATTTTTTTCAGTAAATTATTATTTTATGCATTTTAGTTAACGAGCTAAGACTAAAAAAAATATACCATCTCCTATCGGAGCACTCGTCAAAACGATTCAAACCAGCCCAAACTCGATGGGGTTGCATGGTTTTATTACAGAGTCCGAGTGCCCTTCTTCCGGCTCCATCATCAGACCCTGGAAACTATTTCCCAACAAAGAACTCGTCAACACAATTCAAACGAGCCCAAACTCGATGGGGTTGCATGGTTTTATTACAGAGTCCCAGTGCCCTTCTTCCTGCTCCATCATCAGACCCTGGAAACTATTTCCCAAGAAAGTACTCGTCAAGACGATTCAAACGAGCCCAAACTCGATGGGGTTGCATGGTTTTATTATAGAGTTCCATTGGCCTTGTTCCGGCTCCATCATCAGACCCTGGACACTATTTCCCAACAAAGTCCTCGTCATGGCGATTCAAACGAGCCCAAACTCGATGGGGTAGCGTGGTTTTATCAAAGAGTGCCTATGGCTTTCTTCTGGCTCCATCATCAGATCCTCGGACACTATTTCCCAACAAAGTACTCGTCAAGACGATTCAAACGAGCCCAACCTCGATGGGATTGCACGGTTCCAATATTGAGTTCCTTTGGCATGGCCTTCCAGCTTCATCATCAGACCCTGGACCTTATCTCCCATCAGAGTACTCGTCAAGACGATTCTAACAAGCCTAATCACATTGAGGTTGTATGGTTTCATCATTAAGTTCCTGTGGCCTTCTTCCAGTTCCATCATCAGATCAGCTCAATGACACCATAATATTGCATTGTATTCCAGTTCTGACCTATGTTCAAAGTTTCAAATCTCTAGCTCACCGGGAAGCTAGTTTAAAATCGTTCGCAAACTTTGCGGACAAACAAACAAACAAACGAGAAAGCAACCTAATAAAAACGTGTTAAAAAACTAGCGTTTTACACCCCGATCCGTATGTAACCGCGTATCTGGACAAGGCTCAGGCTTTCGTATCGGATTCGTGTATCATTATCGGCAGTATTACGTAGTATAGACACATTTTGATACTGTGTCATGATACGACTATATCATTTGATACAATGATACACCGCGTTTTTTTTTATTATTAGTTGGGACAACGACAGTGTTATCAGACTATGATTCCGGTTCCATGTCTGACTGAACTGAATGAGAGTTGTGCTCGAATCGACTAAGGAAAGGTATATGAGGAAAAGTATAAATGCTATAAAATTAGATATATGAGCGTCCACAAACACGATTGCCGACACGCTGACAAGATACAGTATCGTAAGTATGGACGGGGTTTTAGGCCCATTTTGGGCCAATGGAGATAGTGATACGATGATGTCGAAATGAGCGTCCATACTTAGGATATGAATACTCGATACGATATGCCTGATTTTCAAGGTGATACTAATCTGGACAAAGCTTTAAGTAACTTGCATTACAAAATTACAACCCTAATTAATATACGCAACGATTGGCATGACTTGGCACTAGCTAGAGCCTTCAGCAACTTCTAAGGCGGTATTAGCTTGAATGATGGAATCCCATACTATTTTTAAAGATTTCCGTTATCCTTATCATTCTAATCCCGTCTAGTGTCATTCATGGTAGACGGACATTTATCTGTTATTTACTCTATGTGGGGTCAGAGAGGAGGCAGTCAGTACTTAAGAATTATCTGGAGAATTCTTGAAATGACGCACGTTATCACGATTGGTCCCCGTGCTAAATATTTAATAACAATATTAATCTTTGCGGGGTCACAGTATCGACACACGATGCCTGTATCAGTTGAAGAAAGTCGAGAAACAAGAAAATGGTATCGGATTTTTTATCTTCATAACCGGTTAGCAATTTGTTTACGTTTTTCGTGTACAAATGTTCAGCTACGTAGTTCTACGTAGTTCTAATATTGTTTTGATGAAAATACAACGGTAGGTTTACCTATAAGTATATAAACTTTGCACAACATCATTTTTAATTTAACATACATTGTTTATACATAAATAAATCTCACGCAGTTCATTAGAAAACTTTGATTACGTTTCTCTTTCCTCATATGATTAAAATTATTTCCTTATATCAAAAAAACACTTACTCAACTCCTTTCGATTATCATCAAAAAGTTACATGGCATACATTATTTTAAAGAAAATCTTTAATGAAATGAAATGAATAATAAAAATACGATGCGTAAACAACTTTTAAAATCTAATGCATATTTTGATTTTAAGACAAGTCAAACGATGCTTCTTGTTACTTTCACAGAATTGCGTATTACGCGGGTCTTTTAACAGAATTATTATTTGTGCGTCAATATTTTCTAGTACCTTTGTAAGTATTTCATTAAGACGGTCTTTTAGTATATTTTGGTCCTAATTCTACATTATGACGAAACTCTTTTAATTAGATTAAGCGCAAATAGTAACTAAGGCTCTCGAATTAGAGATATCTCTTTTAATATTATAATATTGTTTAATTATTCAGGGTAATACTGAGAACTCAACATCATGATTTAAATTTATATGATTTTTTTTTCATTAAAACTTATACAAATATAATGTTAGTATTTATATAAGTATTAAAATCTTTTTTAAAAACACGTTTTTAAAACGGACTAAATTATAATAAAAAAAGTTGGACTAAAAACATTAAAACGGACTAAAAAGTAAAAAATAAATTCTTCTGTAAATATTTATAACTAACCCTACCTACAGAAATTTTAAACCTAAAAATGTGGGGCGCATTTTGTAAAATTTATCATCTATAATGTCTTTAGCATATTTCGACCGTAGTATTATTGATCAGAAGCTTTCAATTCTATACGTGACTAACGTGTACCTATTTAATTTGGGACTCCAAGAGATTTGTAATGCATGCCAACCCTTTACCGAAAAGGGAAACTTCTCATAGCCTTTCAGTACCCTTAGCACGAACATCTATCGAGGAAAAAAATTCGCGTAAAAAAACTCGATGAAGTAATATTGTATTTGTAGAGAAACGGGGCCGTGCGGTAACTGTAAAAAAATGTCATACAATTTTTTACGTGCGTTTTTTTACTCGTTAGATGTTTTTAGCAACTTACTATGGCATAACAAAGTAGGTAGGTTAGGCAAGGTACCTATGTGATGTTCAACGTTCAAAATGTTCAACCTCGCCAATCAACGTGGAACCCTCTTGTATAATGTATAACGACGAGAAGATTGTATGTTACCAAAAATTGTTCTTAGGTATTATGATTCATTTCCTAAATCTCATCATGTTTTATGAGTCATTAAATTTTATCGATCAAATATGAAATAAATTGCACATGTTGTATGAACTAATCACCACTTGAATCAAATATGAAATGAATTGCACATGTTGTATGAACTAATCACCACTTGAGGGTGTTCAAAGGATTTCTCCAACAAATTAGACTCGACGTCTCGAGGCGCTCAAGTCTCAAGGAGCTAGTAACTTTATCCTAATCACTTTGTTTGTGAACTTAAGAGAACGTTGTCATTCTTCAACGTTCTTTTATAAACAAAAAAACCTTGTTTTGTTTATAAAATGAGAGTATTAAAACTTAATACTTAATGCTCCGCCCCAATCGTTACGTACTGTCTTTTCTTAAAACCATTCCAATCAGCGTCATAATTATTAATCATATGTTATCGTTTTAGTATAAATATTGAGGAAAATCTTCTTTACGTAGGTACATACATGTGAAACTATATCGTTCACAATGTCACAGATATTTTATTTTTTTTAATATATGTAGGATCGTCAGGATTTAGACTCGAACCATCAGACATCAGTGGGCAGAATATGGGTATCGTGCAATGAGAACGCGCGTTGATTTTACAGTGTTTGATTTAATCACAATCACAAGCAATGAAAGGCAACTAGTACTAGCTTAAGCTATGGACTAAAGTATGAACTATGACACTAGGCGAAACGTGGGACAGTTCCGTAACGACGTCTTCACTCCACGGCGACCCGAGCAAAAGTGAGCTTGATCCGGCCCGCCGGTAACGTTACGACTCTGTCGAGACGCTGTCACTGTCACTTATTGGCGCGAAAACCGCGCTGTCAGGTGGCGCGCCTGCGTTTCGTTTAGTGTCCGTGCTCATGACCGGCTACTACACGGCCGTCCTGCGTGACGCACGTCCTCGTGTGTTAATCTGCAATAGAAACAGAACAGCACACCTTCTGTTCGAGAACAACAAGCACAACGTACAAACTAGGTACCTAGGTACTCTTAGGGACTATCAACAAACAACTTGATTTTATAGTACCAAAGATAGCTGAGGCCACGCACCATTGAGTCTTATTTCGATTTCAAGATCAAATCACAAAATAAACAATCAAAGAGCACCAGGTATCACATTCGCAGTCTTACAGCTATCACTATAGCTTTGGCAAATATATTCCCATTACACTCTTCCCACAGGAAGCACGAGTCAATCCATGACTCTATGATCTTTGCTACTAGGCAAGACCCGACTGCACCACCCAGAACTACTGCCTACCGCCTACCCACGGACTACTCAAAGTAGACGCCGATTTCTACTAGGCTACGGCTACAGCATTCTGGTACAGTCTCCGACCTGACGAATTGATAACCTGTGCCCATAATTGAAATTCAACTAGACGCAACTTCGTAATTTATCTCACTTTCAACTACAATCCCAATGGATACCTGGCCCTCAGGCATCTTCCTCAAGCGATCATACTAGATTTTGTAACTCGATTGACGGTACAATTTAAAGCAAGTTGCGCCTCTCCTAGTGAATCTTGGCATGACTTATTTTTGTCAGCCTCTACCGCAATTAGCACAGACTTAAGAATACTCATCATCCACTCAACCTGACCGCTCGCACGACATGACCCTGTAGCAATAACATGAAGATGGATATTCTTACTGTCACAGAGATCACGGAACTCCTTGCTAGTGCTGGAGCACCAAACAACGCCACACTGTCTTTCACTGCTTTGATGCTGCTCCTAGAGTCTATGTTTGTAGTGCGAAAGAGCAAAACATACTTAGTGAATGCGTCAATCATCACGAAGACGTATTCTTTGTTATCGCTCTTTCCACTAAGCTTACAATTATCATCAATGTGCACTGTGTGCCATGGAACCGCAGTTTTCGGGATAGGGTGAAGCTCAGCCTGTACCTTACCTGAATGAGACTAGGCTATCTTACAGGTCACGCAGTTATCCACGAACTTTCTTACATACCGGCGCATACCCTCGAACCAGTAGTGATTGTACAGCTTCTCCAAGATTTATTTTCATCCAAGGTGTACAAGAGATTCATGGACATTATTTAAGACTGACCATCGCATAGTACGGAGGACGATGAGCAAGCATCTCGTTCGGCCATTCCTCTGGACTTTACGATGAAGTATGTTAGACCTTACCTTATAAGTTTTAGCAACGTCATCATTGAGCTGCCCTTCGTTCACTATCGTCATCATCATCATCACCACCACCCTCATCATCACCTATATCCGGTGAACGTCTAGACTAAATGCTTGCCACTCAGCCGTGACTGTATCATAACTTTACAATAACAGATAAAAACAAAACTTTGATCTGATCACCTGATGGAAGCATAGATCCTCGAAACATAGTGACGTCGTCGTCTACTCCCACCTCCTCGTCTCGCACGCCGTCGAAGACACGAGTCGCAAAGATGTACCGCTTCACGCCGCTTGGTGATGAAGTCACTTCTTTTGATACCACCATCGTTGTCAGCACTCTTTGCCGCTGGTACGCTGAAACGGAGAACAAAACACACAGTACGCGCTCCAAAACCTTGTTCACTGACATTTTTGAAACTCCAATCACTTTCCAGATAATCAAACATTAACGTTGTTAAATCAGGAATTAATTAATTTCGTGATTATGAACACTGAATTCATATTCCTATACATAGTAACAGCTGCTTACTCAAATTCACCACGCTATGACTAAAAGTGTAGGTACTAACGGTGTACTAACAGTGTACTAACAGTGTACTAACAGTGTACTAACAGTGTACTAACAGTGTACTAACAGTGTACTAACAGTGTACTAACAGTGTACTAACAGTGTACTAACAGTGTACTAACAGTGTACTAACAGTGTACTAACAGTGTACTAACAGTGTACTAACAGTGTACTAACAGTGTACTAACAGTGTACTAACAGTGTACTAACAGTGTACTAACAGTGTACTAACAGTGTACTAACAGTGTACTAACAGTGTACTAACAGTGTACTAACAGTGTACTAACAGTGTACTAACAGTGTACTAACAGTGTACTAACAGTGTACTAACAGTGTACTAACAGTGTACTAACAGTGTACTAACAGTGTACTAACAGTGTACTAACAGTGTACTAACAGTGTACTAACAGTGTACTAACAGTGTACTAACAGTGTACTAACAGTGTACTAACAGTGTACTAACAGTGTACTAACAGTGTACTAACAGTGTACTAACAGTGTACTAACAGTGTACTAACAGTGTACTAACAGTGTACTAACAGTGTACTAACAGTGTACTAACAGCGTACTAACAGTGTACTAACAGTGTACTAATAACAGTGTACTAATAACAGTGTACTAACACTGTACCAACACTGTACCAACACTGTACCAACACTGTACCAACACTGTACCAACACTGTACCAACACTGTACCGACACTGTACCGACACCGTACCGACACTGTACCGACACCCTACCGACACTGTACCGACACCGTACCGACACTGTACCAACACTGTACCAACACTGTACCAACACTGTACCAACACTACCAACACTGTACCAACACTACCAACACTGTACCAACACTACCAACACTGTATCAACACTACCAACACTGTACCAACACTGCAGTAACACTGCACCAACAGTAAACATATTTAGAAACATTGATGCATCTACCAACTGTTAGCAGTGAATTCGAACAGAAAAGTGGTTACATTACAATTACAACAGAACAGTGCTATTACATTACCACAGAATATGACATTACTAAGAAAGATTTCATTCTGTTTTCCTTATTTTTGCACTAAATGTCAACAACAATCTCTGTTGAATGAATTCACCAACAAAAATTACTAAGCCCTTTTATTTTTAGTTAAATTCACTCCCTTGAATAATTTTGAAACATAATGAGAATTCAATTTGTACCATTTTCATAATCACAACCAATAGAAATACTTAGTGACTTTCGTTTAAAAATAAAATCGTTACGACTGACCTTTATAAAGTGACCTTGTAGATTCGCCATGCTGGCTGCGCCGAGTAATAGGATGCTCTCAGCTTGTAATACTGCACTCGCACCCGCCACAGCGTCGCCATCGCCATTGCATCGCTGCCGCCATTGCATCACCGCTTGCTCTGCCAGTTGCTTTGCTCAGCTCCACAACTGTTGCCGCTGTAGCTGCACCACTGTTGTCTTGTGAAGCACTTGTTATCCTTGGAATCAGTCGGTATCCTGGAGTGCGTGTCCTGGAGCTGCTTGAAATGACCCCATGTCATCCATCACCAATCACCATAGCTTCATTACGTCGTTCTGATCCAGGCACGCACGTCGACATCTTTCCTCTCGTGGTCAAAGTCAGGAACGAACATTGGCACTCGAAGTAGGCACACGCATCGCTTGTATTGTAACAAAGCAATGATATTGCAATTTAGTCAAAAGACGCCACTTTTCGTCGATCACATTGATTTTCCGTTGCACGTGTCTCGTTATCACACCTCATATCGTTTGATTCACTTTTCTCACCACGTGGGACGTTTGGATTGCATCCCAACTTCTGATGTAGGATCGTCAGGATTTAGACTCGAACCATCAGACATCAGTGGGCAGAATATGGGTATCGTGCAATGAGAACGCGCGTTGATTTTACAGTGTTTGATTTAATCACAATCACAAGCAATGAAAGGCAACTAGTACTAGCTTAAGCTATGGACTAAAGTATGAACTATGACACTAGGCGAAACGTGGGACAGTTCCGTAACGACGTCTTCACTCCACGGCGACCCGAGCAAAAGTGAGCTTGATCCGGCCCGCCGGTAACGTTACGACTCTGTCGAGACGCTGTCACTGTCACTTATTGGCGCGAAAACCGCGCTGTCAGGTGGCGCGCCTGCGTTTCGTTTAGTGTCCGTGCTCATGACCGGCTACTACATATAATTGTAAACTGTTTTGAAGCTGTGACACGTAACGAGTGAATTTTTGTGCTGAAATTGGTGAAGGAAAATAATTACTTATCCTATTTCAAAAGGTGTTACAGTACACTCTCCATTTTTCAAACAACCATAATCCTTTTGTCTCGGTTAGACTACAAAGTTTATTTAAATTAATCGTTGTGGATTATGTATTAAAGGATTATATTATCTTAGTGGCGCAGCAAAATAAACAAGAGTTATAAATATTTACCGATCCATTTTCTTTGCTAGCTTGTTTTATTTTGAAATAGATTTCGCAAAAAAAAAAGAAAAATAATGTTCTTCATAATTTAATCTCTTTACAGTAAAAACCGTAAAATGATTGTGAATATACCAAAAAGCTTGTTTTTATTGCAGTTTGAAAAATAACCGGAATTATAAATCTACGGAGAAATCCTCACCGCTACCTCACTGGAGAGCCTAACATTTCACTAGCAGGGGCATTATTCACAAACGTCCGAAACTATCCGTGTCCGATTCTATGCTTTCCATAATATATTTACTCTATGGTTTCCGTATTCGAATTGACAATATTCTTCCCGACGGAACTCTCCCGACTCCAAATAGCTGTCGGAAATGAATCCGCAAATTATAGTCTTCGTTTCGAATCGAACTGTCAGAAATTACGGAATCCATAGATAAATATGGAAAGCATTGCATTCGCACAAGGAAAGTTTCGGACGTTTATGAATAAGAGCCAAGAAAGTGCGGTACTGTCGTCAGTCGTAATTTTGTCTGCATCATCGCCAAGGCAAAGGAGTTACCTCACTATAGGAAAAGATATTATTACAACATGGTGTGCAGATTTCATTGATGAAGGATTAAAATAGTTATTTATGCAACTGTACTATTTATAATACCTAAATGTACAGTTGCATGCAAGACTTTATTTACACCCATGTGTGTATCCTCTATATAGGGTTTTGACATTGTCTTTGACTTATTCATCCTCCTCTTCCTTGTCATTATATTATCCGAACGAGTGTTTTAATGTTGTACTAAATTTCATAATGTAACTCGACGGGCATGGGTGTGGGGAGGAGCGCGACATCCTTTCGCTCGGATATTGTAATGATGGCAGTAAGCCAACCGTTTCAGAACCCTTTACAGAGGATTTAAAACATGGATGTAGATAAATAAATATAAAATGTTGTTGCAGACGAAGCGTACATGAAGCTGGCACTGGAGACGGTCGAGGAGCTGGACTGGTGCCTCGACCAGCTGGAGACCATACAAACACACCGCTCCGTCTCCGATATGGCTTCGCTCAAGGTGAGTGCGGTTCCCGCTAATACTGTAATGTTTAACAATGCAGTTACTTGCATTGTACAACAAAGTTGCTTAACAATTGAGTACTCTGTCGTTTTAACTTTCCCTTGACTAATGTTATTTTTTATTTTATTTATTTATCATAAACTATGAAACATTTGCCATAAAAGTCGCTATGAGTAAGTGACTTAAATTGCAGCGAATTCAATGATTTATTAAAACAATTCATTAATGAATGAAGCGAATTATGTAAAAGATTATAATATATTGTAAGTACTTTTAACTTATAGACGTACTATTTGGTGATTCTACGGATGCTAAACGAACGCTTTGTATCGCAAACTTATATTGATGACCGTATTTTCGTCAAAATTTAAGATTTTTACATAAATGAGTGTGAAAGTGATGTCGTTACATTTTTCTATTTGACTTATATAGCATAGTCTATGTGATACATTCGGGCTATGAACGTTCTCTTTCTTTTATCACGCAAGTTTTCGGTTCGTTCTTATTTCAGAGAGAATAAAATTACGATAATGTATTTACTCAACAATAAAGTGCTTCTTAAGATTTTTGCGCAATCTAGTTGTTTGTTATGATTTACAACAACTTTGGTTCTTATATTATTGCCTCCAGACACGAGTTCCTAGTTCTTGTAAAATGAATGTGTTTACCGTCTGAATTCCACTACTGCGTAATATAATTGACATGTTTTCTCCGACTAGTTTACATTACACTGAAAGAGTTTCTATTTCATGCAGACGAACAACTGTTAATATTTAGGGGAAAGTCATAAGTCATACATAACTCACCCACTTCCGAAAAGTAGGTTCAGAATCTAGTTCTAACAGTTTCACTTTTGACAAACAATGATCGTTGTTGAGTTAAAATGAAGATCACTTGCTACGATCAGTCTTCTTTTCGCATTTACATATCATCGATTATTTTGTTACTACTAATGCTGTCGTTTATGCTAGAGTTCGAGATAAATATGTACCAGCTGTCAAAAAGGTACAGAAGTAATAATGGATTGTACTTTGAAACAGATAAGTACTATGGGCAACAGCGTCGTTTAACCAGTTTGCAACAAAATTCGTGTGCGCGCGTATCGCCCCTGCACGAACTAAACGTATGGGACAGCGGGCGCGGCGTGCAAGCGATTTTAACCTTAACAGTGGTTAAGCGACGCTGTTGCCCATGGTACTTACTACCTACATTACAATCGGTAAACAGTTGGGAGTCGCGGTCTATGATCGCTTTCTTTTACTGATCAAAACAAGTAAGTTCGAAGTCTGTCTAACCTCTATACTTTTTATTGTTATGCCTTGTTTATTAGAGCTTAGCTACGAAAGCTTAGTACTTGTTACTTTTTACTAATACCTGCGTTTAAACATACTGAATAAGTTCTTATTCAGTACGTTTACATGCAAAGTATTAGATTAGTGACAAGTACTGAGCATTGTAGCTAAGCTCTTGCAAACTAGACATTAATCATATGTTTCTTTCATGAACAAAAATTTTACATGTTAAAAACTGCTTTTTATCGCCGTATAGTAAAATGAATTGAAATACTTATGCCATTCCGTCTACGGCAAAAGTTATATTGGGTAGAAATTTATCGCATTCCTTGTTGTAAAGTTGACATTGCACAAGATAACAGACAAATGACTTCGGTAAAGTTTTTCAATTTGTCTCCGGGAATTATTTTCAAAAGCATCTTCAGAAATTTGTATAGCCTGCGTACCTATATTCAAGGAAGAGTTTGCTAAATTGATATTAATTCGTATCTTGGGAGGACAATAATGTTATTAGAGGAGGTAAGGTAGCGCACAACCAATTTTCCGCTCGAAATGGTTCCGCCTGGAAATATGAATTTCTCGTTACGGAATATGATGTTTAACATTAGACCCTATAGTGTATTTGGGTCTTCTGTAACGTAATAATCTGCTTCAGTTCATGTTACTTCAATGTAAGCAGAAAAACTCCCATCCCGTTCAAAAAAAAACGCTGAATATATGGAGTAGTTTAATTTCCTATACATTTTACGTTGCCATATTTCTATGTACTTAATTATAGACAGTATATGATACCGATCACCTTTTTTATAAAGCTATTTTCTTACCTTTACGTCTTGTAAACTAGACATAGTTATTATTATTCTTAAAATACAATAGAATACAATCTACTCATATAAAGCTATTTTGATACTTAAGTATCTTTAATCCAATAAGGAGCATCATTTACATTACGGCCATAAAATTAAATCGGTTCATCCTCTTCGGATCGGATGAAATGTCGTATTTCGTCAACGCTCTTAAAGCAGACTCAAAGTTGAAAAAACGAATATCGAATGGACGACTAAATCTTTCATATTTTTGTAAAAATCCCATTGGTCGTTTTTATTTCAATTGTTCGTATTTATTTGAAACGTACACTGTACTCGTTTGTAATCACTTCCAGTTTCTTAAAACATTTCGATAGCACTCGATATATAAGTTCCAAAGCGAACTGTCAAAAGTGAGGCAAAATGAAACGGAGCCAAAATGGCTCAGTTTTCAGATTTTTATTTTTATTTTTTACCTCATCGTAGGAAGAACGAAAAAGTTTACATTTTCCTATACCTTTCGGGAATTAGTTATTATTTTATTTGGATTTTAGTTACGATTATGTAACGTTTGAAGGATATAAATCTGAAAACTCACTCACTTTACATACAAGAACTTGGCTCCTAGGTCATTATTCTTAGTTTAAAACATGTAAACACCTATTATTACCTTAACTTCTTTAGTTAAGTAGGTACTAAACTTATTGTCTTAAAATAGGTTGCAGACATATCCTTTGTGTATGTTCCGAGAATAACGGGCAGCTATTAGTGTCATTTTATTTAAACCAGCGGGTATACAGAATGCCCTTATTTGTTTAGCTACTCGTATTTGCTTAACACATTCACGGAATTGCACCTGGAAAGTTACCATGACATATGCACGACGTGATTTTCAAATTTTCCTATATCTACGCTTTTATGACTAATCTAGTACATGTAACTTAGCAGCTCGCTCTAAATCATTGTTTAGTTTTCTCATCATTAAAGCAAATGTAAAACAAACTTATTCTTAGAAACAACTTATTTTTTTAGTAAAATTCAATAGGTTTTAACTTATAATACTTTTATCATAAAGTCTTCTAAAACTACAAATTAACAAAATACTGTAAACATTAATCTCATTAAGTTAAGTAGGTATAGTTATTGTTTTCGTTATGTAAAATCATTTTACATAACAAAAAACATCAAAATAACAATGTGACTGATAAACGTTTTATGACTTTATAAGTGATTTATTTATTGTGAATAACAATATTTTGTTTAAATATTGAGAACGACAGTTGATAAGGTCGTTTTTCCCTAAAGCATATCATTAAAGAACGTGCCCTCGATTCAATGTATGGAAGTTTTAATGATTTCAGGAAAAAGTTGACTCTAATCAAATAAACCTCTTTCATATTTCTGTCAGCAACATAGTTATTTCGATTGTTGAATGGTGATGGATAACATTTAACAGATAAATTCGAGGACACCGGAGAAACTTACGTTTTTTGCCGTAAAACAAAATTCCAGTACCTAATTTATGAATACACCATAACTACTTACAAGACAAATACTTATAATAATACTTCTCTAACAGAATATGTTCATAAAAAAGTAATCTAAATATAATATATATACCATGTTGTCAATTACACATAGTAAACCGGAGCTATGTTATACTGAAATAATTTGTTCGTAATAAGAAAGTTAGTTTTTCAGGAAAAAGCTAAACAAATCATAAAATACTTACCCCCGTATCTATAGACGAGTAAGTAATGGCTTGAGTAAAACTTGCAATTTTCAAATGCTTCTTATAGTATATTCACACGCATTTTACAGTATAAATTAACCTTAAATGGATAAAAACTGCACTAAGAAGTCATTTAAGATGAATTTTACTATAAATTGCATGTGAATATGATATGAGAAGCATTAGAAAATTACAAGTTTTACTCAAGTCATTAATACTTACTCGTCTATAGATACGGGGGTTAGACCTGATTTATAAAAACTTACCTTTAAAAGCTCCGATTCGGTTATGCCATCTAGCTTTGCAATTTAGTAAGTGGAAGGAATAAAAGCAAGTTCTTTTGTATCTTTAGTCGGTGTAGTTTTCCTATTAGCATTTAAGTTCGTAACATTACAAGCTAGGTTACCTACTTTGGTTCCTTTGACTGAATCCCAAGACTTTTACGGTATTTCATTATAGGTAGACATTTTATTCTTAGGTATAAGCGACATACGGTTATGTCGAGACTTAAATTAAAAAACCGGCGAAGTGCGAGTCGGACTCGCGCACGAAGGGTTCCGTATCAAAAACGGCAAACAAATCGCGTTTGTTGTATGGGAGCCCCCCTTAAATATTTATTTTATTCTGTTTTTTGAATTTGTTGTTATAGCGGCAACAGAAATACATCATCTGTGAAAATTTCAACTGTCTAGCTATCACGGTTCTTCTTGTCAGCTAAAAAAGTCTGGAACGGGTGGTAGGAAAATATAGACGACTAGCTTCCGCCCGCGACTTCGTCTGCGTGGATAGTATTTTGTCTATCCCTCGGGAACAGTTCCTTTTTTCGGGATGAAAGGTACCCTATGTCCTTTTCTGGACCCCTGACAACGTGTGTGTAAAATTTCATGATGATCGGTTCAGTAGTTAAGACGTGAAAGCGTAACAAACAAACGGACTTTCGCATTTATAATATTAGTAAGGATTCAAAAGTACTTAATAATTAAGTTTATTTGAATAAAGCTTATTTGACTTTGACTTTGAGATACAGCCTGGTGACAGACAGACAGACAGACGGACAGCGGAGGCTTAGTAATAGGGTCCCGTTTTCACCCTTTGGGTACGGAACCCTAAAAACAGAAGTTTAACCTAAAAAAATGGTAAAAAAAATTAATAAAGGTAAGTATATATGTTTGTACTTCGAGACTTTCTTACTTAATAAGAAAATATACCTCTATATTTGGATTTAAAAGTGGGCGATCAACAGTGCTTTGTATTTTTTGAGTCGAAGTAGGTAAAATAAAATAGGTAGGTTTGAATCTAGTAGACAGCACATTTTGCAGAGAATCGATCACCATATTTCTTCTTTCTGAATTTAGAGCTTTGGTTCCCTTTTGCTTTTACGTATGGTATCATAGTTACAATACATAATAGAAAGAAAACATTCAGATCGTGGAATTGTATAAAAGCAGTACCTACGTTCAGATTTTTTTATCCTTTCAGCGTAGGTGGTCCTTGGAAAATATAAAACCCTTTTACAATCCGTAGCCGATCTCAATAGCCAACCTTACGTTCTCTCGGGATTCTATTCAATAAACGAGACAATGGGACACTTCTATTACATTGATGAGGCGAATGCGAACGTTGATTAAAATGGCTCGTTTTTCATAAAGAGGAATATAATCTTTTGTACATAACTGAACAACCCGTCATTCTCTCACTATTGAAAAAAAATATAGTTTTACAAGTGAGGGTGATATTTTTCTTAAGTAAGTACTCGTATATCAGATTAATTTAAGTAAAATATACAACATTTTTTAAAGATATCGTTTTTGATGCTCGCTCTTTTTTTTATCTTATGTACGTAACCTCGAACTCGAACGACAAGTTCACAGTTTTGACATTATAATGAATGTCGGACACATTCGTGATAAATTATTATTTACTTCCTAGAACTTTAAGTTTTATCAGTTCCAACATTGAGATGACACAAAAAGTAAGGAATATTAAATCACAAGTGCCGCATAATCTCCGGATCAAGTATCAGGCTTTAAGTTTAAAACAACTTTACCTCGTTTTGGGCATCGTCAATACACCAGGTGCCGCCGCTTCTAGTTGAAGTCAAGTTTACTGCAGTTGATAAATTCCCGGGGCCATTATGTAATTAAATACGTAAAGTGCTTGCTTGTACAACGAAGGCGGCAATTTGCGTCTTGGTTCTACAGCAATTTGCGTCTTGTCACAACTGAGTAAGGCGCAAAGTAAAATAAGTTTACATAATTCTAACTTCTACGACGGAAAATGGCACATGTCTCACGTGTAAAACAGCGTCACTTATACTCCCCCTAATTCTCTCAAAAGTAGATCCTCTCAAGTTAAGATAAAAAGTCTTCTGCTCTACTTTTACTCTTTCATACTCTATATTAATGATCCAATTTACTGAACTGATTTTTTCCCCCACAGACAACATTATGGGCCCATCACACGGTCACACACAGACATATTAGCGTTTAATAGCTCTTGTCACGACTGTAATGATAATAATATGAAACATAGTACCTACTTTGTGGTAATAAACCCTGAAAAACGATTCGCGTTTTACCTGATGCCCCGTATTCATAACACAGATTACGATGATTACTATTAATACATTTTATCACTTTTAAGACGTAACCGGGTTATTCAAAAGTAAGACGTAACAGTGAAAACGAATAGATTGATAATTTTAAACTATCGACGCCATTTTCCTTACCGTTGACATTGTGATAAATACAAAATGCAATAATTTCATTTCGAATTACCTAAATGGTTAAATCGTTCTTCATCTATTCATTTTCTTCCAAATATTATTCTTAACTTTAAAATAACAAATTGTAATAGTGCTTACAACTAGCTTGAACCAGATTATCTTTTAATTTTATTAATATATTGAAAATTGTAAGCATAACAACGAGCTTTCATATAGGTACAGTGGCGGCTGTGGCATTAAAGACACCAGTCGATTTTCATACAAACGAGGTAACTTTGAAGCCTTGGTTCTCTACCAAGGATGGATCTAGCTGTAATCTGATGATGGCCATCGTGAGAGTGAATGACGGAGATTCAGATCGCTACACAATGTATAGCTCTGTCTGTCTCAATTACTACATTACGTGACTATACTACTACTATATCATATATACTACTATTACTTTTTAACAGCTTAGAGCACGTATATGCGGCCCGGTAGTTGAGGCTTCAGGAATCACTAACCTTAAATATATCAAGAGCTCCCTAGTTGGCAATATTATAATAGTAAATGCGTGCGTGATGTGGCATCATTAAACTAAAGGTCGTAAAACTTTATCTGTGACGTAGACCCAACTCAGAAAATTACATGGCGTCTAAATAGTGAACTCGTATTAATAATCCAATGCTGTGTTACTATTTTTGTGTACACCCTGGCAACAGAATAGCGTCCAAGAAGGTCTTAAATTACGTCAATAGATCTTTGTTGAAGGCAAATCGATTAGAAGAAAAATATCTAACTACTCCAATGGTAGCGAGTCAATAAATAGATTTATTAATTCTTAAGGTTAATAGCTCACGCATCCTGTTTTGCTCGGTGCTGTTGTAATTTAAACTTGCCGTACAGAAAATCAATTATTAATATTTTATTATTACGAAACAACAATTTTATTACGTAAATACTTATGTAAAAGTGTTAAATACTACTGACATGCCCTACGAGCATAAGGTTTGGTTAATAATCTTAATAATTATTTTTAATAATCTTATCTTCATTAATTGTTATAATAATTTAATAATTAGGAAGGTACATTGTTGTTACGTTACAATTTTATTATATAAAGATTTAATTGCTGTTTCCTCGTTTATGTTTTTCTAGCTCACCAATTTCATTTCTTTCAGCACTCTTCTTTAGTTTTAACACTTTTTACAACCTAGAGTGTGTTTTTCATACTTATACAGCGTGAAATTTTAATCATTTGGTTCCCGCCGTGGGGTGGTTCCACTCATGATTACAAGCAACTTTTACTATGGGGCCAACTCTCCTGCTCGCAAAAAAAAATCAGCTGTTCCATACATTAAGGTCGAGTAGGTACTGCACTTTTGTATGGAACAGCTGATTTTTTTTTGCGAGCAGGAGAGTTGGCCCCATAGTAAAAGTTGCTTGTAATCATGAGTGGAACCACCCCACGGCGGGAACCAAATGATTAAAATTTCAGCGTGTATAATGAACTAAATGATAACAAACCATTTCTTACGTATTGCTAGAAGAATAAAATCTTTCTGTTACTGGCTACAGCCACTGTGAAAGTAGTAAAACCAAACGTTGTTTATTGTATCCATCGTATATTGGGAGCAGCCGTAAAACACGAGAGATCGGTGAACTTATCATGCTAGATAATTTTATTCGGGATCCAAAGCCTACTCCTGATTTTTTCTACCTGTAAGTCGACTTTTGTATTTTACCATTTTTATAGAAAAGATACTTAAAGTAGTGTAAAGAAGTATATTATTGCAAATAAAATGTTGTTTATATACCTAGAGATTTGACCGTGAGAGTGTATGTTTATGTAATAGTACGGAAAACTAGTGAGTTTTACTTTGTGTGAAGGTGTAACTTGCATGCGAGATGTGAATGGTAAAGGCAATTAAACTGCCTTATTTTGCTGCTTGAACTCATTAATAAGTATATTTCGTCCACTACTGTGTGTCACGATAGTTTGTACATTATGCAGTGAAGACAGAGAATATTAATAAAAAATTATATCATAAAAAAACTAAAAGTTAAACCAAAACTAGTTTTTTTGTGTTTTCACTATTTAAGCAAGTGTTTTCAATTAAGGAAAAACGTATCAGTTACATCACCAACCTGCCCATAATCAATCTTCCGTAATGCGAACGTCACTTGCATCAGTTCATGGTATGCCAAGTTTGTCTAATGATCAACTATGTCATGCCGATGATTATTTTTATTTCTTAGAAAATGAGCCAAGATAATAATGCTCCCCGAGATGAATCACTCAGCTGTGTCAGTCAAGTGTGCTTTTGCTCATTTCAATTTTCTTATCTTGTGGGGGCATCGCATCAACACAGGCACCTGGCGTGCTCACATTGATACAGTCACGTACACACGAATACACGGCAGATCTTTATTTTAGCAACTAAACGTTTTGTTGTGAAATTCGTTCATAAAAAATTATAAACATTGCTCAAACAATCAGATGCCATATTTTATTAAAAGAATAACCTATTCTCATAATTGATTGAATTTTATTGCATGTTTTTTATCATTATCAGCTTTATAATTTCCGCTGAGGGTTATATAATCTCGTGATATCCGATAGTCATTTAATAAATATTAAAGTAAAACCCATAATAATTTTACATTTATCATCATCATGCATGACTCTTACTTTTCTATCATCAATGTTGATAGTCTCGTATTGTATAATGTTCGTTCACTACAGGGTAAAACCGAAGGCACTGGCAATCTTTTAAATTAAGAATGTAACCGCGATATTGATAACTTTAGGACTAAAATGTCTTTGATCAAAGTGATCAAAATTCAAGATGCGATATTAAAAAATCACAAGAAGTCAAAAATAAAAAAGATTACTGATGATGCTTACTACTGATTACTAAAAAACATGAAATGAAATGATTTAGTAGAATAAAATAAAAGTCACTTTCATGTTTTTAGCATCAGTAATCTTTTACTTATGATTTTTTATGATTTTTGACAAATAATTTTGATTTAAGAAGTTTTTATCCAAGATATCAATATCGTGGTAATTCTCAGTTTAAAACTTTAAAAGATCGCTAATGACTTTCACCCTGTATCATCTTGATAATACAGACTACAGAACGTGCTACGTATTATGCGTTGTTTTACGCGGGCGAACGGCCATGACCGCCTAACCTGCGACGCGATCGTCACGTAGGCTCCCGCCTATCGCGCCGCCCCGCCAGGCCAGCCGGGCGGCGGGGCGGGCGGCGCGGCGGCGGCGAGTGCCGCGCTGCTTTAGATTTTATTTAATTGTGACTGTAACATGAAGATCGATATTTATACTGCCTAAGGAATTCTTAAAAAAGTTTTGTACAAATTTTCTTAAAATATAATTTCTATAAGATTACTTGAATAAATATACTACTTGAGATGATTTCTAAAGTAAACATTTTAAAGTGCACTGGGATCTTTAAATAACAAAGTATAGAAAAGAGGAAAAAAATTTTTTATTTATTTCAGCATGTCCAACAGAGAATACACTATACATTTTAAAATAAGTAATAGTTTATGGCTTCAGACTTAAACGTTCCAAAATATGGTCATATATAATTATAATAAATAATATAAATGTCACATATAATATTTGAATAAGCCACCTCCGTTATTTCAGAGGTTATTATTAATATCATAACCAATCCCTGAACATATATCATACGGCAAAGAAAATCTCCGAATGTAAGTATTATTACCTTTTCCCGTAACCTAATGTTTATTTCTCAACCGCCCGGGCGCACGGTTTTATCAAGAAAATAAGAACAAGATAGAATACCCTGAAAGTCAGTTTTCCCAAGCGGCTTAAAGTAGTAAATATGACGACACAGTATGCCAAGTTCAGAGCAATTATCTTATTTATATTTTTCAATTTATGAGAATTGTTTATGGCGGAACTTAGAAGCCAAATAGAGAGATACTTCTTTGAGTGGTCTTATCTCCATATGCCTATTATACACAACTGACAAATAGGAAGTTATGATAGAGAATGGTATAAATGATTATTAATAACAATAAACATACATTGCATTACATTTATATTTCTAATTTACCCTTCATCGGCATATTAGACACCTGTTTTCCATTAAATCCATAACAAATGTTTCTTGAGAATTTGAGATACTGCTTAAATCTATTCTGGTGGCTTACGCTACCCGTTCAAATAAACATGACTTCGTTCAAACAGAACTAAATGGAAAGCCCGAAGGCTGATTATTAGTCCCAATTCGGTCTTTTTACGGGTTATTGAATGCGTGTACCTATGAAGAAAATATTTCCTCAATTCTTTATAACCCGTATGAAAGAATCCCGGTCAAAGATCACGAATCTTGTCTGTTGGGCAGTAATTTCTATGCCATTTATATTGAGCATAAAATGAAAGAATATTTTTTCATTACAGACTGAATGGGTTTTTTTCTTCTGGGAAGGATAGGTACTCGTAATTATTCTAAGGGATTCTTAAGATCCAGTTTTTCTTTATCTTAATCATTGTTTCAAATCTACGGCTTATTCCGTTTATCAACCCTGAAACAGGCACCCTAAGGTGGATACTCGGAAAACGCGTGTCTATCTATCCACCCTATCATACTATCAAATATGACGGGGTTAATAGGTTATAGTTCATACTATCAAGTATGTTGGGGGATACAGTTATTTGTCCTAAAAGCCCTAAAGCACACAAAATGTCACACAATTAACAATTTTATTATAACTTTATTCATTTCACCACACCAATGTCAACACATCATTATGAATGTAAATTTCATATTGCAATTTGTTCGGCTTAAACAATTTTCTCTCAATCCAACCTTTATTGCAATTTCCACGCTGCCAATGATAATAAGTCACACGGCCACATTTTTGTACGTTGCTTAATTTTCATGTTATTAAGTTGGTATTTTACATTATGCATCAAGACTTATAGCAAATCTATCGATATTATAAGCTTCTAGTCATGCAAACATGGACAGTTAACTGAGTTCTTGTGTGAATTTATAAGTCATTCGACCCGTTTAATGGCCACAACCAGACCACACGATGTCACCACGCTAATTATCGTGATTGCTCCAATTCCATTTACAGTTAGTTAGCATGCCACTAATATAGGACCTACTTTTCTTTCATCTTTTATGTCACTTCTCAATAAGTTATATCATTTAGGTCAGATTGGTAAAATACAGTTCTAGTACCATGCCCGTAGTTTAGACACTATTCTAAATGCAAATTTTCTTCATATTTAGTACCTCATTAAACTATTTTTTTATTATTTCACTGATTAGCCTTATAAGGAATGTAGGTATGTATATGCACACGCTATAGCTGTTTATCGTCTGAGCAGTCTGTGCATTACTTTATTTTTTATTACGATCTAGTAGTAATGACTGCATAATTTATGAACTGACGTGAACGAGCTTAAGGGTATTATTGTAGTACGTATAAGAAGGATGTACCTAGGTAGGTAATATACGATTACATTGATTGCCAATTACGTCTAAGTAGGTAAACACATGATGTTTTATGGGCAGTTCTATTGTACGCTTCGAAATGATTAAGTTATGTTATGATAGAATGCGAACGACAATCGTATTGATTAAGTTGTGTGTGCATGAGCAATGAATTGTTTGAAAGCTTCCAAGGACCGTTATGACGTAGTTTAACATAAGGACGCTGTGCTATACAGGTGTACAACTGCGCTATTTTTACCTGACATAATTTCTTTTGATATCTACAAATGGTAGCTATAGGACCCTATTGTGTTTCAAGGGTTCCGCCTCAGAATAACCTGGTTACGGTGAGTTCCCACTTCACTTAACGAATTTTGTTATTAGCTCTCGGTGAATGTAAGTGGAAAAGTGGCGAAGAAGGTGTATTTTCTAACAGAAGAATTCTGTTAGATTGGTCGTCTATAAAATCAAAACCCTAAAATAATGACTTCGTATAACGTCCATTTACTACGAAGTTTCTGAACTCTATAAAACGGCTTCTAATTATTGTTACTTACCTTTATATAATCATATTTATAAGTTATTTTGGTTATGCCAGTTTGGATAGGTTAGTGTTGATTAAAATTTAATTTTTTATCACAAATATTTTTGGGACTTTCGCTTTTCATTCAATAAAAAAATCTTCAAAATATGTTTCTTTTGTACTACTGTTTGACTTTTAATGAGTAGGACTAGCCCTTACCTATGACGTATGTTCTGAGCTCAAGCTCATTGGCTACGAAGGTCGAAGTGAGTTTCCCACCTCCGTTGGACACAACAATCGTCGACCCTGTTTCAAATTGCTCCCATTTGAATTCCCTAAGAACACTAAACCGATATTACCTTGGGAAATAGTTTTGGGTTCTATACTATTGACCTTTGTAATAAAAAAATATCATGCTTAACCTAACCTACTTTTTAAGTCATCTCAATTTATTTATTGAAATTCTAGATTTAGGCATTTACAATGCTTTTTATTACATTAAGATAATTAATTTAATTGAAAAAATACTAGGAAAAATCGACTCACCCGTAGGCCCGTCTGAGCTCATTTTATTTTTTGTTAAAAAGTGAAGTTTTGTCATTTAGCTTTGTTTCAACAAGTGTCATAAATATAGCTCGTCTCGCGTTGGGGACTGGCCCTAACCTATGACGTCTGTTCTGACCTCAGGCTCTCTCTTCATGAAGGTTGACGTGAGTTTCCCGCCTCCGTGGAGATTCACTGACACGTTTATTATGAAACGTAGTCGGTCTGTGTTTCAAATAGAGGACTTTTAGATCGAGAAGACCGAAATGTATAATGTAATATTTTCCTAGTGACCTTCTATAAGTTATTATAGTATTTTGATTATATTTAAGTTGCAGCCAACTAGCTTAATCAGTCGTTTAAATAATGGCCTAGCCTTTTCATTTAACAGCGCCATTCAATCAGCGGCTAAATGATATCTATAATCATATAGATGGCCAGGCAAATGACTTAATGACTTGCCTAGCCAAGACATATATAGTTCCGTTTTCTGTCATCTGGAGCGCTGTAAGCATAGCTGCTAATATGGCGGTAACCAGCTGTGAAAATCTTTGGTGTTTCTCACGATTTAACGAAATTAAAATATTTTTTCACGAGAAAATAGTTCAATGGAAGTGTATGGTTATAAAAATAGTCTAAATAAATAATTCTCTTATCGGACTTTTTAAAGAAAATTTTGACCAAAATTTTATTAGATACTTACCAACAACATGCTGTTGGTCATATATCTAATAAAAAAAATGTAAAGGTGTTTTTGTGTAATTTTTCGCAATTTATTGTTTTTTAGGCGCGATGGAGTATTCAATGTTACCGCTAAAAGTTTAGATATTAATTTTATTTATGTTTTTTTACGAACAAAGCATCTGCCAGCCCGTTAATTAAATGTTGTATTAGACGCATTGGTTAAATGTTATTAAGGCCGGTTATTAAACGGCGCTGTTCAATTATAGTACTTGCCTAATTGAATGGCTGCTTAAACCAGTTGGCTGTGACATTTATATTTCTTAGAATTATTAGACTAGATAAGTATCTTTTATTTATGAATTTTTATCAATTATTGGAATTAATTCATAACATATTTAATTAAACAGCATACTTTGGGCACTTAAACTTGCATAAAATGGAATCGGTGCCACTTAAAAGTACATTGTTCAAAAATACAGCTCATTTTTTCATTCAAAATTGTGGACTTTCCCATTCAGCAGAACTCATTGTGAGTCAACCATAAGTATTTGGCTCTAACAAAGCGTCTGTGTGTTTTTCTCGTGCACGGTTTTATAAGGAAGGCCTCAATTAGATGAAGCTCCCGATACCCCGCCTCATACAATGGGACGTGACTGTGTGCACGACAGTGCTATTATCACGTCCCATCAATTACAACATACACACGTACACACTGTTTATCGATATTACAGTAACACTGCAAAAAGTTAAACTTTACTCTGTCATCGGCTTTTTACCATTTATCTACGTAAGTACTTAAAAAAACTTAGAAATTTTGCTTGTCAATGTTGACTCACAAAGGGTTCAGCAAACCTTTTTGCGATGACTTAGTCATAGGTCAAGGAGTTATTTTAGAACCTTTGTTTCTTTGTAACTGAATGCACAGCTTTTTTATGATCACATAGATAGGTGATCCATTTTATACGCCCGAATACAGGACTACATTTGTTATGCTTGAATTTTTAATGTTATATCCATAGACAGAAAAATTTTCGCTGCGCTCAAGAAGACCAACAAAGCGTGGAAAAGAGAAGTTAACATTATACGGACACGGATATTCTGTGGTCACGGTCTGTGTCTGTGTGTGTGGTCTGTGAAAAAAAAGAGACAAAGAATCAAGTGACAATGTGCCAATATTTTTTACAGTAAGAGCCCCTAACGTCCCGCCTTGCAAATGAGCAATCACAGTTTGTTTAAAATATTTGTTAATCCTTATTAGAATTTCAAATAAAGGTATCGTAGAGTCATGGTGTTTTGTGCTCTAAGTAATTGTGATGGGATAAAAAGAAACAATCCAAGTAATCACACTTTTCAAAGGTTAAAAAGATTTTGCCACACATTTCTCTAAAACCAAATTTCGCTACATTTATTCGTTTATCGACGAAGAAAACAGTATGGAACATAGTTTATTAGTTTCCTTTGCCATAATACAGTCATATTTTATGTATGTAAGTCATATTGTACGTGTTTATTGACATTGTTGTTCTTTGGCATTCTATTTCTATGGTTATATCAGTTTCATTCATTCAGTATTGACAAGAGTTTGGAGCACTCTTTTCCATGAATGAAAAAGTATCAACTAGAGATTGAGTTTCCAAATCTATTTAAGATTTGGAAACTCAATCTCTATTTGTTGATACTGATTACGTAAAAAACTTTTAAAATCATAGAAAAACATAAAAAATTACAAGCATTTATCTTACAAAGTGGTCGACTCATGTAACATTTCTTATCTGTTCGCAATACGAATAGCACGACAAGAATATTACTCAACAGTCGTAAAATATATCTTACGTAAGTCTTCTTTTGAATAGAAAAATGTGCCTCCCGTAGTCACATTAATATGTGGGTCATGGCTTTTTCGGCGTTTCGAGCGACCGCCACTTCTGCGTCTGCCAAAATATCTTATCGTTATCACAGATAATATAATACTATATCGTTATAAAAGCTATAGTGTAGTTAGTCTTGTTCTATCTTAATAAACTAACAAATAGTACGAAGATTATTATCTACTCAAAGATAGCTTGTCATATGTTGTAAACGACTTTAAGCCGTATTGAAACATTTATGTTGTATTTTTAATTAAAATCATATCTTAATTATGTTTCATATGACATTACTTTAACACCACATATTATGTTATTATTTTATTTATACTTTATATGATTCATTTTTCTAAGTTTAACGACTCGAGCTTGTAACAGTAAAGAACATTCTTGAAACTGAAAATAACCAACCACGAGTTTAAACGGAAAAGTGTAAAAATACAATCACTTACATAATTTTAAATTGTAATTATTTTTCATGGCTGCTTCATATGCAGCGCGTTGACGCCAAAACCGAATTTTCATTGAATATAAAATTTATTTCATTTACATGTGGGTCGAGGTTGTCGCCTCATTATTATACATTTTTAGGCAAATTAGTAACCAAGTTCAGAACGTTAACATTTTTACCTTAATTGAAAATGTTTTTGTTTTGGCCTTTCGTTTTATCTGTCTGTCACACTATTACTTTCTTCGTTTTGATTAAGTTGAGCAATGAGAAAGTAAAAATCCCAGCTTATTATAGTTGTAATAAAACCTGTAGTACTAACTTTACTAATACCATCTCATTCTGTGAATTGATTACTTAAACAATACTAAATTACTTAAATTAAAAAAAAAACTTAAAAAAAGAAAATCCTCTTTCAAAAAAACCTAAAAATAAAAACAAAAATTCGCTTCAAAATTTAATACTTCTTAAGAGTTTATTATTGTTTTCAGGTATTTTTTTTACAGGAGGTGTTTCTTTTTTTATAAAAGAAAGCTTTTTTTGTATATTTTTGATTTCTTTTTATATTTTATGTATATTTAAATATTTTTTGGTATCCCTTTTCTATCAAAAAAAATCATCTAAATCGATTCATAAAAAACGAAGTCGTCAACAAAAGAACTATTCATCAAAATCATCATTTTTTCAGGATTACTTGAATACTATAAGCTTCCTGAGTAATAGAAAAAAGTTTCAGAATTTTCCGTTGCGTAAATAAATTAAAAAAAAATTAAGTTTCTTCAACTTGTTGGTTACTAAGTTCTGTAACTATGGAAAACATGAATAATACTAAATTTACAAATAATGCTACAATGAATTATATACCAAATGAAAGCACAAATATTTAAGATTATCATGTATTAAAATTATTCGAAATGACCGCCTCTGGCATGAATACACGCCTTTAGACGACGAGGCCAGTCATCGATGGCAGCACGAACTACCACCATATCCAATTCTGCGACTGCCTTGAGAATAGCGCGCTTAAGAGAGTCAAGATTCATGTGGGGCTTAGCACATGCTTTCTCCTCAATAAGTTGCCATATGGCATAATCCAGAGGATTTAAGTCTGGGCTGGTGGATGGCCATTCTTCCTGCGCGATAAAATCAATTTTGTTAGCCCGAAACCATGCTTGTGTAGATTTTGCTTTGTGCGCAGGGGCAGAGTCCTGCTGGAAGACCCATGGCTGGTTTTGAAATAAAGTGTGGCTTAAGGGTTTGACAACAGGTTCCAGAACGGTATCTTGATAGACTCTAGCGCCAGTTTTCACACCTTTTTCACAGAAATGAACCTTACTTAGCCCTGAATAGGACACCCCCAGCCAAATCATCACTGATGAGGGGTGGTGACCTCGTTGGACCCTTGGAGCAATCATGCTGGCTTCTTTACTATTCTTAGCGTATACTCTATCATTTTGACGGTTAAAATTTTCTTCGACTGTGAAGATTTTTTCATCAGTAAACAAGATTTTTCGATGGCCGTTTTGTGCGTACTGCTTTAGTAGAGCGCGACTTCGTGCTTACCTCATAGCCTTCAATCGTGCGTTTAGCAGATGGCCCTTTCGTCTACGGTAAGCGTGAAGCCCAAGGTCATCATTGATAATTTTTTTAAGGGAACTTCTCTTCACAGTCATCTGTATTGCCAATAACTTTTGCTTCCGGACGGGATTTCTCGTGATTCTCGCCTTCACTGCCTTGATCACAGCTGGTGTCCGAACGGTGCGTGGTCTTCCTGATCTTTTTCGGTCATCGACGGTCAAGGTATTACTGTACCTATGGATAGTGCGATAAATAAATTGCTTGTTGATTTTCAACTTTTGTAGCAACTTGAAAATCATATTCGGTGGCTGCCCACATTTGTGCAGAGCAATTACAGCGACACGATTCTCCTTCAACCCCCATTCCATGGTGAAATAAACAAAATATGATATACGTGTGGTATGGAATTATAGCTTATAAAACTGTCAATAATATGTCATTTTTATTTTTTCTTTTCATTTGTTTTAATGGCCAGTAATCGATAAAGAAACTCAGTAACAGAACTTTTGACCAACCTGTGTACTGAAACGATTAGAAAAAAAATAAATGGGACCATATCAATACCTTTTCGAATGAAAGAAAAGATATATTGGAAAATCGCTTCACAATTCGAGGAGATATCGAGTAACATACATACAAAAAAACAGTCGAATTGAAAACCTCCTTTTTGAAGTCGGTTAGAAAGATTTCCATTTCTTATTCAAGGCCGCGCACGCATTCAGCAGCATTAGTCCCCCGTAATAAGATAATCCTCCGCAAATGGGAAAAATATTAAACCCACAAAGGTTTTTTTTATTAGGGTTCCGTACCCACAGGGTAAAAACGGGACCCTATTACTAAGCCTCCGCTGTCCGTCTGTCTGTCTGTCTGTCACCAGGCTGTATCTCATGAACCGTGATAGCTAGACAGTTGAAATTTTCACAGATGATGTATTTCTGTTGCCGCTATAACAACAAATACTAAAAACAGAATAAAATAAATATTCAAGGGGGGCTCCCATACAACAAACGTGATTTTTTTGCCGTTTTTTGCTCAATATTGATAACGATTACAGGTAGACAGTTGAAATTTTCACAGATCGTGTATTTCTATTGTTGCTATAACAACATGTGCTAAAAACAGAATAAAATAAATATTTAAGGGGGCTCACATACAACAAACGTGATTGTTTTAATGTTTTTTTGGTACGGAACCCTTCGTGCGCGAGTCCGACTCGCACTTGGCCGGTTTTATTCATACAATATTATGTCAAAAGTATAGCTTAGCTTAATAATGTAATATTAGCTAACTAATAAAATGATACTGTTGGTTGTCTCAGTATCATTGCAAAATAAAAACAACCAACATCCTTATAATATAAAACGTTATCGTAACAGGATCTTCTTCTTGCTAATATTTTTATTATAGAAAATCAATTTGATAACTAAAAATTTAAGGTATTAGTATCCTGAAACGATTTAACGTTGGAGTTTGGACTGAATTTATTATAAACAAGTAAACAACTTTGACGATAAAAAAAATGTCTTGTTATTTAGTGGCCTCGGTTAATAGCATGATCTACATACAGATAAGATTAGTAATGCTGTGTATGAAAGGACATTTTCTTATTTTATCTCTATAGTCCTGAACTCCTGACATCAAGGAGTAAAAAACTGTGTTACAAGTTGACATTTTTTGTTGAACACTCTGTTGTTTGTTAGCCGTTGTAAAAATCTTTTCTATTTTTTCTAATGGAATATTTTGAAAACACAAGTACACACGTAAAAGAAAAGCTTACAAAATGTGTTTTAAATAATTCTGGCCTGTATTATAAACTAGCTTTTCCACTTTCAAACGTGCTTTTTATATGACCAAATAGTAATTGGATTTGTGATTGAGAAATAAATACAATGAGGTCATAATAACGTGGTATTATGGTAGGGATTGAGATATTAATTTATATCTCAATAGTTTACAACCCATTCTTATAATTATTTAATTTTGTTCCGCTTTGTTCCTATCTACAACGTGTTAATGAAATAGCGCAAAATGAGAAACCTTCGGACCATCAAACTGAACAACTTTCACAATGGGACCAACTCTGAAATCGCGAAAAAAAAACAGCTGTTTCATACAAAAATTAATAACGAAAATATAAAAATGTATGAAGCAGCTGATTTTTTTTCGCGATTTCAGAGTTGGTCCCATAGTAAAAGTTGTTCAGTTTGATGGTCCGAAGAAACGATTTTCCCATTTTGCGTTAATTCATTAACACGTTGTTGATACAGACATATTTTTTGCAAAACATAATAATTTAAGTCGTTATTAAAATGGGACTTAAGGCGAGGTGGTAGTGAAAGTGGCGCCGCCACTACATTTATTTTTATTACTCTTAAACCAAGTCAATATTTTAAAAAAGCACAAGTAATAATCTCTTAAATTGTCTCTAATATTTTTTGAATAACTCTTCAACAGTTTTCATTCTTTCGTAAGTTTTAAAATCCATTATAGCTCAAAGTGTATTCAAAAAATATTAGAGACCATTTAAGAGATTATTACTTGTGTTTTTTTTTAATATTGACTTGGTTTACGAGTAATAAAAATAAATGTAGCGGCGGCGCCACTTTCACTACCACCTCGCCTTAAATAAAACTTTTCTGAAATTCTACAGAAAAAAGATCTAAAAGTCAGAAAACACATTTCCGAATACTTTTCGTTTTTGTTCTACTTTGGATCTTTACCTTATGCCGCCGGCGCTAGAAGCTTCAAAGATTTGAACACACATTTGAAGTCATGTTTAGCACGGTTATTTGAGCATGTGTTCAAAGTTTGGCTTATTATATTATAGTCTGTGGTTTGGCAGGAACACTTGTATGCGCTAAGATTGTGTTCAAAATGTGTGCTTAAACAGTGTCAAGTCTTTGAAGCTATGTCTGGCGCCGGCGTAATAGGTAAAGTGACTACCTAAATCTCGTGGGAATAACGTCCAGTTTAGTAGGCGTGTGCCCTACGTAGTCTGTACGTCAATATCTATCGGTATTTTGCGGTTTGCACTTTGTTC
Organism: Agriphila tristella; assembly: GCA_928269145.1. Classification (NCBI taxonomy): domain Eukaryota; kingdom Metazoa; phylum Arthropoda; class Insecta; order Lepidoptera; family Crambidae; genus Agriphila; species Agriphila tristella. The sequence continues at coordinate 16,770,700 of OV743436.1, read as the reverse complement.
AATAGGTATTCACTTCGACGTCATCTCTACGCTTGAACTAGTGAATTTCCGTGGCTTTACCTTCTCATTGTCCAGTTTGTAATATAAATTTTTTATTTATTATATTCTTTTTATTTTTTTATACATTTTGTACACACAATGTTGAAAGAAAAAGTAGTGGACAGAAAAAAGCACAAAAGTAAAAGTTTAAAGTTATCAATATATCTTTATTATTTATTTTATAATATCTTTATTATTTGGTTACGCTGTATTCTAAGTTCTCCACCTGAAATCTTTCAGGTTCAACTTTGTCGATCGACAGACAAGGAAACTTTAGCATAAATTATTACTATGTATAAACCTATTTATTTAAACTAGATAATGCAATAAATTATTCTACTTCGCTATATCCAAATAAGACCACTCTTAGTTTCACCAAAGAAGTCAAGGATAACGAAACCAATGATCCGCGTAATTATTCACCTACTTACTTATAGAAGTTACATAAATACTTAATGTCATTTTTGTGCACGTTATTAAAAATGATTCACTCAATAATTGCTATGATAACAAAATGTACAAAGTTCAATCAATTCAGTACTGGAAATGCCAGTACTTACTTGCTCATTAAGAAATAATGAATTAGTGCTTATTAACTTAAAATTTTGTAACCGCTAAGCAGTGGATGATATTTTCACAAAATCATTTGAACTCGTTGATTTTCCCCAATCGTGGGTGACGTAGTACGATTATCCAATCTTTCGTGGACGTTTTATGATTCGTAGTAGTCATCACTATATCCTATGGGTTAATATTTTTTACGACATTTTACTAAACGTCATTACGTGATTTACCCATTTCCACTACAATATCCGGTGAACATCATTCCACTTTCCTTAAGGACTTGGAAACTCTCCAAGTACACTAATATACAGTTTCATTTCTACGAAAATCTCAATATTTTTCTTAACACATTTCGACATTTACCCGAATTAGTTTGAATCAATTGTTTAAAAATGTCTGCCTCAATTTATTTTACTATGATAGATGACCGAGCCTTTAGTACAGTTGTTCGATAGTCAGAATTTAGGTCAATCATCGTTGATTAGCGTACTTTTAATATAATGATACTGAAACAAATCGAACATGGTATGGTTCAGTCGTTTCAGTACATTATTTTTTTCAGAACGTGTGTAAACTGAAATATTGGTCAAGGTATTTACCTACGTAAATGTTTTGTAAAAAGAACAAGCTGACAAAACGAACCATTACGAAATGAATATTGAAGGATACTACTTTAAACATGTTATTGTTATCGAAAATGTTAAAATAAATATTTAACAGTTAATTTTACTTTAGCAGAAGCTGTCATGAATATGATATACAAACATGAAAAACGTGTCAACTTATATTAAATTGACAAAATGTATGCACATTTATTTTAATAACTTTATAACGACTTCAGTAAAACAAGCTTTGCGTATGTATTCTTATTATGTCATGTGACAGATTTAGGTGATGGTTCATAGATGTTAAATTTTATATTTTCTAGCTAATTCAGACAATGAAAGTATATACATCTCGCTAAAGTGACTGAGATAGCAAAAAATCGAGATCAAAATAATCACAAAGCAAAGAACTTTACAAAAATAGATTGTAACAAAAAGTAGCCTATTTTATATTTAGCATTTAAGAGACGCAGGAAATGAATCAGGATCTGGTAAACAAAAGAGTTAAGGTACAACAAGAATAGAGATAATGAAAATCCATTTAATTTAACACACATATTCATTGGTGGTTACTGCATCTATAATTGAAGTGTTTTTCTCGAAGTGAGGTCAAATTTTATATCTTACAAACGTTCGAGATCGACGTCGTAATAATTGTAATGAATCTGCAGTAACGAGAAGTACTTCCGATCCTGAGCATGTGGTCGACCATCAGGGATAAATCCGAGGCTTTTAGAAACTAGGTCATGATCACGTTTTAATTTAAAGTGGCGATGAGAGATCTCTTAGACACAGTACCAACCTTGATGATTTCCACAAAAATGACATCATACATCAACGCTTAGAAACAAGCTTAAAATAAATAAAGTTAATCCTTATTACCGAGTCGTTTTTATCGAATTCGAATACTTCTATCGAGTTTTATCATATAAGCCCTTTTACCAATGCCACGCCGTCACCGTCCGTGCAAGCATAACAATGCTACCGATGACAGTTTATTGAATTACACTATTTTCCTACAAATCTGCTCTCAACTTATCTAATGCAAGAGCGGTAATATTCCCGCAAGTCAATGTGCACCAGTCGTCAAATCTAATTAGGATAGCTTCTGACGTAGTGGCTATGATACGTCACAACCATAATTGTAACGAAAAACGGAGCTTTCTTATTCGATATTGGGGGTCGATGATGCATTCGGTTTAGCCGAAATATATTGTATTGTATACTCGGAAGAGGTATTTCTGTACGTAACGGTGGTGACGATATCAGTGTAGTAGAGAAGGCGATGAAACGCGCGCCTCGACGCTTCATGGCTTCAGTTTAGCGATCGCGCTCGTGGCTAATAGACGTTTAGCTTTTGTTGCCGTTGAACATAAACATTCGTAATTAAACTTGTACGTAGAGTTTTATCTTGGCGCTCAATTTTTGTTAGTGTTACCTTTTTTATTTTGTGAAATGCGCGTGTGCGCCGAGAGACAAAGCGTTCGTTTAGCATCGGCCCGTTGGCTACGCCGCCGAGCTGCAAAGATGGCCCATTCAATTGGAATGTTGCATTTTCAGTTCAAGCGCATGCTGAACAAGGAGCTCAGCCATTTTTCGGAGTCGAGCAAGTCTGGCAACCAGATCTCAGAATACATCTGTACTACATTTTTGGGTGAGTGTTAGATATAAGTATGATGATTAATAATTTACGAGAAATATTATATGACTTTTTAGTTTAACTTAAAGAAATACAAATAATAATTTTGAATGATAAGTTTGCTCGTAAATAATTTTAAACAATAAAATCTTAGACAGTTCTTTAACGTTTGAATTAATATTAAGTACTTACCTAACTTATTGTATTTTCGTATCTAGTCATAATTTTATTCTCCAAACAAAGCTATTAATCTTTTTGCACTGAACTTCTGCTCAGCTAGAATACAAACAGCTTTGTTATTGCCAAGATAAAGATATGTCGCATTTGTGATATTTTCTACAATGCCACTCAACATTATTACTTATTACGTACTTACCTATGCAAAATAAAATAAAAAATATCAATAAACACTATCATTAAAAAGTAATAGAAAGCTCATCATGACACAAATCCAGTGAAAGCAGTTAATTTTTAATCGTTCCCTATAGCTTTACACGAATGCGTCACAAAAGCACGCACCAAACGAAAAATGTATTGTATTGAAGTATGGAAAGTGCGTACTTTGCCCTGCCCCCATGTGACGTAGGCGCCGCCCGCCCTTCGGAGGCAGCTACGTGACCCGCATGAAAATTAGAACGACCCTCGTAAACCTCAACCTAAATTATTAAACTACGTAATCTACGTATCGAACTAAAACCCACCGAACCTTACTAGATCGACTAAGTAATAAACTGTTCCGAAATCCGGAGTAAAGTAACTATGTTCGTGCTTCGTCAATTAACGAGTAAACTATGGTATTTAGCACTTTTGTTGGGAAGTTGGGATAGAAGTTGTTTCAATAAACTGATGTGTATTACGAGCATCGTTAACAAATTACACTCGCAGGAGTATGTAGATGCTACACGTACGTTTACATGCTACGAGATATTAGTAAATTTCGTAGTAAATTGTTACTACTACGCCGTAGCATTACAATCCCTTTATTATAGATTCAAAAAGTACATTCTAATGCCAGACCATACTGGACAAAGCAACCCAAGCTGTACGAAAATTACAATATTTTCTTACTAATTTCCAACTTAAATTTCAACACCCAAACTTCGATATCAGTTGAAAAATATTAAATGATAGGCTGGTAAATTAAGGACTATACAGGGTGTCCCAAAACTTTGCCACACGGAGGGAAAATACCTTAAATATTGAAGATGGGAAATTTTACTGAAAGAAGACTTCATTTTGTTTTTAAAAATAATTGGAACTGTATTCAAAGATTTTTGAAAAATCGCCTACCTTAACAAGGAATCGAACCTACCAAAAACGAAATTATTTTTTTATTATTTTTTACGATACCAATCGAAAGGGTTACTTATAAGGATATTTTTTCTTAAGTAACACAGCATCTTAAACAAAAGGAAGACCATGAAATTTAATATTTACTTAAATTTTAATTATTACGGATTGTATTAATTTGTATGGAATCGTATGCGGTTTAAAAAAACTTTGAATGCAGTTCCGTTTCTTTTTAAAGAGAAAGTGAAGTCTTCTTTCAGTAAAATTTTCTACCTTCAATATTCAAGGTACTTTCCCTCCATGTGGCAAAGTTTTGGGACACCCTGTATATACCCCATATAACAGTATTCAATTTCATCTAATACAAAGTTCAGCAACAGTTCAACCAATTTGATGCTGCGGTGCGCAATATGCAAATTGATGTTGATTCAAACTTTGTGGATCCGGATGAAGGCGGTCCAAACCAGAGACTCCAATAAGGAACAATCAGGATATTCAGGATTGATAAAAACCTTTTCAGCTGTCTTCTTTAGCATCATGTAATAATCAAATCACAATTTGATTCAAATAGACTTATTAGATAACAACAATAAGTACAAGTTTTATGTCGATAGTAAAACTAAAAGGCTTGTATTATAGAACCAAACTCAATTCTCTGCTTGAGTACAGTTAGAAAAAAAGATGGATTTGATTCTAAAATACGAGCCTTAGTTTTCATCTACCCAAATAAAAATATTTCCTAGACGGTTAGTCATTTCAATGACATAATTAAAAAACATTCTTGACATATTAAAGTCACATCGAATATTTGTCGTATCAGTTGTCTCTACCAAATGATATTCATTCTTATAAAACACCGAATTTATCTTATTTGATTCAATTATGGTTCAAAATTCGTGAGATGTAAAATAGAGTGCCTAGTTTATAGTCTATTTGCGTCATTACAATAATTTTACTTTATGTTCCAACAGTATAATATAACACGTCTTATATACACATTCATCTAACTATTCAAATTAAAGTGCATTTCTAGATTTTAGCTTAATAACATCACATAAGATATAGTCTAGCATCTTACCGCCGCCCCGAGTATCAAAATATATTATTTGTACCAACATCGAACAAGTAGAGAGAAGTTAGAGTCAGCTAAGTAAGGAAACTTAAACCAATCGAGTTGCAATTTTATTGAGTATAAACCGACGTCACTTGGCACTTACTGACATCTTAGCAACTAAATTAGCCATTATCTCACGAAGACCACTTTACTTGTAGGTATCAAAATTTTACTCGAGATGCTCTTATCTTTGTGTATTTTTTTACATGATAATGTGGGAACTTTAACCTGCGCACGCGACGACAACCAGGATGTTAGTATGAAACTATTCAATAGGTACCTAGTCGTAAAAATAAAAGTAATCTTTTCGGGAAACTCTAAAAAATACTTACAGCTTTAAAAAATCTCATTTTGGCCGATTTGTACTCATGCTTTGTACTGTCTCATCAGTAATTTTCGGGATTAAAAGTGAATTGAGGATATTGTAGACAAAAGAACATTTTACCTTACACAAGATCAGTTAAAAGTTATTTGGCCTAAAAACATTTTAAAATAGATGTTTAAAATGATTAAGCTTTTTCCTACCAAGTTTTCTAAAATGATTTCTTTTTTTTAACCAGTAGCTGCAATGTAAAATAATATTGTATTTGGAATCAGCTCAAAAAGCCTTTTCATTTGATACCCCACCCGACGGGTTTTAGAAAAAAGAATCTGTACAAAAAATATTGTGTTATAAATAACTCCCTTCCATACTAAAATCCAAGATGGCTCCCCTTCTTAAAATGATCTAAGAGTTCAGATTTCAAAAGGTTCACCCTACCAAAGGATATCCCTCAATCACCATACGCCGTATCTTTGACCTATCAAACGCCACTAAAAAGGTGGCCATTTTCGGGAGAAAATTGTCAGATGTTAAAACGGCTGTAGACGCGTAGCTCCTTAATTGATTTGTTTGCGCAGTGCGGCCCTGGAATCTCGGCCCAAGTTTGAGGAGGTACCTACTACGGCTCAATAATAGTTTGAATGCCAACTCCAATTTTATACAAGCACTACCCTATTAGTTATCTTGTTCTCTTAGGAAAACGGGTCAATAAAATAACGGGTTATTCTGATACGAGCTATTGATCACTTATAGGGGTTACGTTCGATATAGAGAATAATGTTTTTAACTACACTTGGCTTTGATATTAGAATGGCTTATGGGGGCTATATTATGTCCACTTGAATTTTTTGACAAAAGTAAAGGTAGTCACTTTAATAACCCTAGTTTGCTTGCATTACTGCTCAACAAAATTAAAGACAAATTAGAAAGTTTTCAGTAAAATATTTTTATCGCGAAATTCTTTGTTTTAAGTTGCGATTTTAGTCTAAAGTTAACATTTAATTTGAGATTATAACACAATATTTATTTTCATCTTAACATCAAATTCGAAATGGGACCGTATTAATTCTTATTTAATATTTGTTTTCCACAAGATTTTATAGTTGTATACTTTGCACTTATGTGCAAAGTAGTTTATACTAAGACTTGTTTGGCCACTTTATTTCTTTTCTCGTGGCTGTGATATAAAAACGAAGACCATAAACATTGATAAAGCAAAATATGACATAACGGATTGAGAAGTTTGTTCCTAGGAAATTTGTTTTTCTATAATAATATGCTATAATACGTTGTAATATAAAGCACTCCGCAGTCGCCTAAAAATAGCTCAGTGTGTGCCACTTATATTATTATTACATTGATAAGATACCAATTTATGTTTAATGGACACTAACCACTCCAACTATCGTACTTGAATAAATTATACCTTCTTTAACGGTTCCTATATCGTATGCACTGTACTTAATATCAATTTAATTTAATCCCTGTACTTAGTGTACAATTCCATAATATTTTATGTATAAGTAAATGAACTATTCAGTCAAGTAGTTAGCACATCGAGTAGGTAAATCAAGTAAATATTGTTTATAGTCCTTGGCATAAGAATTTTGTTAAGAAATTATACTAACGAGCTAAAATATGGAATCAGCTTTTTTTTCAAACCTATTTTCAGCACAGAATGAATTTTTTAGATACTTAAATTAATTAGTTACCTACTTATATTGCCCATAAATTGATCTTTGAAATGATGGAAATTTTATTTTGATTATCTCAATCGATTCCTTGACAATGAAATATTAAAATATATTGATTGATAGAATAATGATAAATATGGAATTAACTAGGTAAATCTCTGGGGAACCTTTGACCGGGACAAAAATTATCCTGTATTTTAATCCAGGCTATAAGCTATCCGTATATGCCAATCCGTTCAGCAGTTTTTGCGTGATCGAGCAACAAACATGTAAACATCCGAACTTTCACATTTATACTATTAGTAGGAAAAGTAGTAATAATAGGATATTAGTAGGATTCCACATTTTTAGATCGTAATACTTTTCACGTTACGTTACTTTTGTTTACTACATCATTTATTAACGGGCATATAATTGCTAAGCTTAAAAAATAGTAAAGAGAAAAAACATTGAAAAGAAAGGCAAAAAGAATAATCAAATATATTTTAATATAGGTCAGGTGGGGTAAGTGAAACACCGGGGTAAGTGAAACACCCAACCATATCTAAGAAACTATCGTAGTTTATTCTCATAGCGATGTGTCGATAAATCAGGAATGACGAATTACTTCCCTTAATACAACACAGATATCGCTGCGATCATTAACCTAGCTAGTAAACCAAAAAGAAATTCATTAGATGTCAAAACGCAAAACAAGATGTTTTTTTGATAAATCTTTAAAACTGGACACTATTTTATGAGAATTTGATACATTTTGGATATTAACGGTTAAACATGATCCTTTTGTCCTGTTTTTAATTAAATGGACACAATATTTAAAGCTATTTTGGCCACTGTTTCACTTCCCCCTTGTCAGGGGTAAGTGAAACACTTCTTAGCTTTTATATTCTTATCGTGATTTTGTTGCTTAATGCAAGTCTTTAGATATTTATATTCATACCGTTAAAGGCTGATTTAATTAGGAGTACATTGCCTATACAGCTACTTTAATTGCGAGTTTTATAGCTTTACTACACCTTGTTAAATAAAAATAAAAATAAAGTATGTTTCACTTACCCCACCTGACTATATATATTTTTATACATAAGAAAATCATTAGCTGTTTAATTTGATACCTAAAACAGATATTCTATAATAGAATACTATTTACTTCAATATGGTATCAATATCTATCAAAGCAAATAAGTATTAGTTAATATTGCACATGTTCACCTACTTTCTCCGACATAGAGACCTGATGGCATAGATTCGGAAAACGATAATATCGTATCAATTATTTAAGTGCTTATATATTATGTATGACCTATATGCGTAACTATATTTAGTTTCCTCGCAAAGCAAGTGTGCCGACTTTGCCAAACATTGTTTTAGAGAACTAAATAAAATAACGTTAAATCTATTCAAAAAGTCAGCTGCTTTTTCGGAATATTACAAATCTTTACTGTAAGATAAGAAATAAATTAAATAATATTAATTAGACTTTTTTTGTTAACAGACAAACAACAGGATATTGATTTGCCATCGTTACAAGTGGATGAAGCCCAAGATCGTCAAGCTAAGAAGAAAGACAAACCACAACGCCATGGCGGGCCGGGCACCACAATGTCACAAGTAAGTCATCGATAATTTTATTAATGGTTTTTTATTTATTTTTAAATGTATTCCTTGATAAACTAATTTGGGATATTTACAAAACATTCTTCTTCTTCTTATCGTATGAGGATTAGTGGCCACCTGTGGCGTTAGAGTTTATCAAGCCGCCTATAAGGCCTCTTGCTTGGCTTAACGACTGTTATCAGATGACAACAGCCGGGACCGACGGTTTCACGTGCAGTCCCAAGAACGGAAGCGCTCAGTTGTAATGCCACTGTCTTTAACGGTCACCCATCCGACAAAACATTAAACTTATGTGAATGAAAGTTAGATTAAATACTTGTTTTATTTACCTTATACATACGATATTTTTTTAATTTATTATAATGAGTCTTTACCTAACAATGGCCTTATTTTTCAGATATCTGGTGTCAAAAGGGCACTCACACACACCAACAGCTTTACTGGTGAACGTGTCCCAAGGTATGGAGTGGATACTCCCCACGAGGAAGAACTGGGCAGGCAGTTGAACGAGCTCGATCGCTGGGGCGTCGACATCTTCCGCATCGGAGATCTCTCCTGCGGCAGGCCGCTCACGGCTGTCGCTTACGCAGCTTTCAACTCCCGAGAGCTTCTGACAACTCTGCAGATAGCACCTCGTACCTTCTTAGCGTTCGCCGTGACACTAGAAGAGCACTATGTGCGTGACAACCCCTTCCACAATTCGCTCCACGCAGCTGATGTCACACAGTCCACTCATGTGCTTCTTAACACACCAGCTCTGGACGCCGTATTTACACCAATTGAGGTGTGTGCGGCGCTGTTCGCAGCATGTGTTCATGACGTTGACCATCCTGGACTCACGAACCAGTTCCTCGTAAACTCCAGCTCTGAACTCGCACTAATGTATAATGATGAGTCCGTTCTTGAAAACCACCATCTCGCAGTTGCGTTTAAATTATTGCAAAACGATGGCTGCGACATATTTATCAATTTGCACAAGAAGCAAAGACAAACATTAAGAAAAATGGTCATCGACATGGTACTCTCGACAGATATGTCCAAACATATGAGTTTACTGGCTGACCTAAAGACAATGGTAGAGACAAAGAAAGTGGCCGGAAGTGGAGTATTATTACTAGACAATTACACAGATAGAATACAAGTCATGGAGAATCTCGTTCACTGTGCCGATCTAAGCAACCCTACAAAACCTTTGCCCCTATATAAGCGATGGGTAGCGTTGCTTATGGAGGAGTTCTTCCAACAAGGAGACCGTGAGAGAGACCAGGGCATGGATATCAGTCCGATGTGTGACAGGCACAACGCAACGATAGAAAAATCTCAGGTCGGTTTCATCGACTACATCGTGCACCCCCTGTGGGAGACGTGGGCGGACCTGGTGCACCCGGACGCCCAGGATATCCTGGACACGTTAGAAGAGAACCGCGACTACTACCAGAGCATGATACCTCCGTCTCCGCCGCCTGCTCCCGTACAATCATCGCATTCAGCAACCGACGACGATCGCCCCGAACAAATACGTTTTCAGGTAGGTTTACCTATATACTGTTTTAAAGTAACTTTAAATGTTTTACCTACCTACTGATTTATTCACTACAAAAATAGTTTAAAAACAAAAAACCGACTTCAAAAAACCTGAAAATATAAACAAAATCAGCTTCAAAATTAAATACCTGTAAAAAGCAAGAAATAATTTTCTAATCACTAGATACCTACGCATATCACTGTAATAAAACACGTCTATTGAAGTCGGGTGGGGCTGGAGGACAACTTCTTTTTTTTATTCTAAGAGCCCCACCCGACTTCAATAGACGTGTTTTATTACAGTGATATGCGTAGGTATCTAGTGATTAGAAAATTATTTCTTGCTTTTTACAGGTATTTAATTTTGAAGCTGTTTTTGTTTTTATTTTCAGGTTTTTTGAAGTCGGTTTTTTGTTTTTAAACTATTTTTTATTTTATTATTTTTAGTGTAATCACTATACATTTCCTATTTGATTTTAAGGAGTTCCCTTGCGTATCTTTGATATCCAAGGTCCAATAACAATGAAATCAAAATGGTATCATCTCTAAAGTATCCTCTTTCAAACAAAAAAAGAATCATCTAAATCGGTACATAAACAAAGAAGATATGGTCGATAAACCGTATAAGTTCACAAAATGGTAACGAAAACGACAGTATTTTCAGGTTTTCCTGAAAAGTACTGAACCGATTTCAAAATTTTAAAAAATGGGACCAACTTGAGAACAAACCTCATCTAATTAAGTTTGAATCATTTCAATCGGTTCAGCCGTCTTCGAGTAATCGGTGTACATACAAAAAACAAAAAAAAAAACGGGTCGAATTTAGTACCTCCCTCCTTTTGAAGTCGGTAAAAACATACAGTTCGATCACTCTAATCTTCATTGAAGCAAACAAGCAAAGCCGCTATTACGTCAATACATGTGACCACTCGAGGTTCTATCGCTTCAGATAAACTATTTTAAGATAATGAAAGCTTATATATAATCTACTTGTTTTTATAATGACAGATTAAGCATACTGCAATCATATTATTTATTTAAATTTCTTTATTTTTAGATACAAGTACTTAAATTAATTTCCTTGTCTAAAAATACCTACTTAAGGTGAATTTTATTTAATATTATAATTCTAATACACTTCACATTACGTTGATTTTTTAGAGCCCACAGTCAAGTATTTTTAAACGGTATCGTTACATTCCCTCGTAGTCACTGCTAGAAGTAGATAGCAAAACTTCAAAAAGTGGCCGTTTTTGACACATTTGCTATCTACTTCTACGAATGACTACGAGGGCATGTAGTTGATACCTTCTATAAATACCAAGGGACATAAAAACTCCACGCAAAACATTTTAAATAAAAACCTCTAAAGGCGCCACTTTCGGTCATAAATTCATTTTTGCCCTTCCAATACAAATTTTCAGTAGAACATATTAGAAATACTTTTTTAATGGATAAAATTAGCTTTCCACTAGGTAACCATTATAGTCATATTTTTTCTTACTTATTTTATCAATTACTTTTTTTCATGCAGGTAACGTTAGAAGAGGGTGAGGGCTCGGAAGAATGCGAAGGGGAGGGCGACGGTGGGATGTGACGGAAACTACTGGGAATCTGTAAGAAACTCACTGAGAAGATGCAGGTGTGGTGGAGGCTCTGGCAGTAGGGCAGGCGCCCGCTCCGCGCCGGCGCGTCGCCGGCGCCGCCACGCCGCGCGGATTGTTGGATAATAATAACACTAATTGTTGACGCTTACCTCGAAATGGAACGATCTGCGGGTGTATCGTAACATTTCGATTATGATTATTTATATGTGATTATTATGCAATGTTGTTTAGAATTACCTAACGACTAAAATATAATGTCCCTCCAATGACTGTGTAACATTCGATTGTCTAGTGTTTTTACTATTGTTTCGTTTTGTCTAACCAAAGATATGATTCGGTTCTTACGTTTACAGTAAAGTTCGATATCCCTGTAAGTAGGTAGTTAGTGTTCGGTTTAAATTAAAAGTCGTGTAAGTAGTTTAGCGGCCGACTCTGAATGTACCGGGTCGGCTAAATAAGGACATTGAAAACGCTTATTAATTGGTATGAAAGGGTAATTTATATTGTCATATCATCCACGTTTCTCATATTTAATACGGGTTTGCGATAATGATGTTATTCACCAAAATATATTAACATGATAGGTATCCTAATGTAAATCTATTTTAAGGTAAATTTTAAAAATTGCCTTTCGAAGTTGTGTCTTTTTTCTGAATATATAATATTCGGCCAGGCTCTCACGTGGACGGCTCGTCACCATCACCACGGTCATCCTGTTAGATAGCTTTACTTGGTTGGATATCCTAATGGCACCTCATTTCTTATGGACGGTCGCTGGCGACCCCTTTACTTTTCTCTCTAGTATAGTGTATTATTTTTGTAAATTAATTATTGTCTAGTTTCTTGTATCCAAATATTACGAAACACATTAGTCATGGATCTTTTAAGAGTTTTTGTGTATGAAACTAACGGCTTGGAGTGTTTGATTAAAATGTTAAGTACTAACAAACGAGTGGTTTGCGACTAAGTTTTCTCTCAGAAGGTTTCATTTTAGTTTCAAAGTTAATTTACTTAAGTGCAATGGATAACAGCACGCGGGCCGGGTCTTGCAATAGTACATACTAAGTAGGATAGCGTCCGAAGCACTCTCTTCGCACAATATTCTTGTATTACCAAAGTATCCATGTGTTAGTTAGTGCTCATATCCTAATATCTTAATACGTAACTTCTGAGTAATAACAACTTCGATGCGACACAGTGCAGATCTGATCATCACCCACACAGTATTCTTCATTATCTATAAAATAGAGTTCCATTAATTTAGTGGACACTACGAGGGTGAAATAAACCTGTATTATGTTTGCATTTCATTATGATCATCGTTTTAACGAACGATTTTGTTACTTATATGAGCTGGTCTCTACACTTTCATGTACTCAAAAGATATTCGTTTTTACTTGTTTAAATGATTTGTAATTCTTGATTAGCTTTTTCGATTTTGTTACGCATTATTATTACCGTTGTGTCAACTAGTAAGAGTATTATTTTGTGAGTATTCTCTAAGTCAATCATTTTAGCATACATCGGAGTCAAGAAAGAAGGTCCAATGTACATTATTTTCGTAGGTAATTTAAGATTAATACGGCGGTCAACATTTTTGGAATCACCTATCTCGGGTTCGCCGTGATGTCTTCAAATTGTCTGATTTTGGAATGCATAGAATAGGTAGTATTTGGACTTTAAAAAATAAAGCGCTTACCTATCTACTTGTGTGTTAAAATAGACAGTACGCTTAGAATCATTTGTTTTCTAATGTATAGGTATTTGTAACGAAATTGTGTTATAATGTTTGTATAACAGTAGATCTGTGTATAACATCCAATTTTGGCAAATGTGCCGAACGTGGCGCACTTTGCTTACGACATACCCGAAACACAACATCTTTGAACCTTAATTAACAGTCGTATAACTAGAGTTTACCAGCATTTTTTGTCAATAGTTTTACCGATCCTACCAAATATAATGGTCGTCATACACGTAACGTTTCGAATGTCATTTTATTTGAAGTATTTTTAGTGACATGATTTAAGTACTTTTCGTGTTATGCTACTTAGTAATTTCAGTTCAGTCAGAATGTTTGAAACACATGCCTTTATTCAGAACTTCTTCAATCTCTATTCAAACTCTATTAATACCATCGTATTACGTTACGACCGTTATGACGATCATACTTATTTTTTTATAAATTAACGTCTATCTGCAGTCTGCACACATCAAACCCGTTCTGAAAGCTGCGAAACTATGTTGCCAGTATTTTCATTAATTTTTAACGTCTCAGACAAATACCTATTGCTATACCCAGGCAGGTACCTGTTTAGTACATTTGAAATGAGCCATATTTTTTATTATAATTCATTACTTCCTCCCGCACGGGGTGACGTATGCAGACAGTAACGCACTTATGGCATGTCAAGTCATTCTTTATAAGAGTAAATAAATTATTGTGTCTACCCGCACATCTATGTGCCAGCCATTCATTCTCGTTCATTAGTATCAGTGAAAATTATGTTCTGTTCTTAACTTTAAGATCAATGTATTTTTTTATTGCTGATGCTTACCGATTTCCAAAATTTATTTGTGGATAGGTATAATTATTCCTTGTAAAAGAACGATAAACCTCTTGAGTTGAACGTGACATGTCATTTCAATAGTCGTGTATAGCGTTACTTAATATTTTTAATGAATTATCACTAATTGTTTTACGCCAAAGTGGTTTCAGTGTTGTGTATCTATTATTGTTTTGTCAATATGAGGAACTATCCCCAAGATTGGATAAACCTAGTTAAATTATTAATACCGAGATAAAAAATGTGCAATGCTGGTCATTTGCATTACTTTATTTATGTTTAAAATAAAAAATAGCTTGTAATAGTTTAAATGAATATTTGAGTTGAATTAAAGAATATTAATGTATTTAGAATAAAAAGATATGGGAGAATTATGTTTTTTTTATTACTTAACTATTTTGCAATAGCCTTATTCCTTCTAGACCGATCGTGGCGCAACTGAAAAAGCTCTGATTTTAAAGTTTTATTTTTATTTTTGTTGTGTGGATAGATAAGACCTACTAGCCAGTGGCGAAGAGTCCATGCAACCGATTCCCATATATCGGCTTACCTTTTAGAAATCTCCCTTCCTTCCTCGTGGTCAAACTTATAATGTACACTTACAAACTGATTTGACCACGAGGAATTTTGACATGCTTCGAGGATAAAGGTAAGTCTTGACGGTGTGTATGTACTTTAGGTAGGTACCCAAAACAAAAGGAAAAACGTACCGTGGTATTTCACGAGTGTTTTTAGAACTGGCTAGTTATTAACAAATCAAAACATTTAATGACGAATCAAAAACTCTTTGAGAACTCTCTAGTATAATAGTCCAGTCAGTACTGGCACTCATGTATGGCGAGGTCAAAATTTGTCATTAGATGAATTCACTTGGAACATATGTAGCTTAGGTAAAACTGAGCTGATTTAGCCCGGTAGCCATCAGCCACCCCTTGGCAGGTAGGGAGGGGTGGCATTTAAAGTTTCACGCCGCCGCACTTCAGAAAAAAAATCATATCTCCTTCAATATACCTACCACCTCGAGTGTGGTATCATTTTATAATGAATTAGAGATGATGAATTCATGTTTAAAACTTTTAATGTACAGTGTCATAGAAAAAAGGTAAAATATTGACGATAGTTTCAAAAAAAAATTGCTATTTTTTTATTCAACAGTCAGTATCTGTAAAAATAAAAATTTTTTGCAATTAATTTTTTTTTATCTAATAGTACATTTATTCAGCTTTTGAAAAATATATACTTTATGTATAGTTATCGTTCAATGTATATCTGAAAAAAAATCGAACATGGTATGCGACGCTGTTTCCAAGCGAAGCGTCTACAATTAATAAGTTAAGTACCTAGCAGTGGCGAAGGGTCCATACATGCCGATTCCCATCGGCTTCCCTTTTAGAAATCCCACCCTTGCAATCCACCATACAGTTAGGAGAATTTTTAGAGAAATTATTGGACCGGCTTACCTTTGCCATATTTCGACTCCTCGCCACTGGTACCTAGGGATAAGTTGTTTTTTTTTTAAATTAAAATATGATAAATCTAAGATGTGTTTTTTTATTTTTGGTACAATAATGACACCCTTTCATTTTCATATACATTTTGCAATTCCCGGGAATTCCCAGGAATCGGGTATTTTCGACATTTTGGTACCATAGTAGAAGTTGTTTAGTTTGATGGTCCCTTCTACCGTATTCGGAATTATGAGTTTTTTTTGTAACACCCTGTATATCAAAATAAGAGAATTAAAAAATAATTTTGTTAATGATTTTCTTTTTTGGTGTTAAATAAAACACTGCAAGCATTCGTTTGTTACGAAATACTTAAAATATTGATAATGATTTATGGACAAAAATTAAAAAGAACGTTTATATATTTAAATAAAAATATTTAATTTTCTTTTACTTTTACCTTCAATATCTTCATTGCTTTTGATTTCCCAGGTATGCAAAAACTATCCTGATGGTGGGCAGAATATGGAGGTCCTGGCTTAGTCAAGGGTCTTTTAATACTTGTCGTATTAGTTGTCTCTAAAAGCTTTTGTTTTTTCCCTCTGCTACAATTTACGGTCACAATGTCATTGATATTTTCTTGTTTAAATGTAAAACGAAACGCTTAAATAATATAATAGTTATTAAACTTTTTAACCGCAATATAAACTGCCGTCGTTCCGGGTATCCTGGTGCATATTTTTCGGGATCGGGTTTAAAAAACATCCCGGTAATTCCCAGAAATGGGAACCCAGGAACGCAACCCTAATCACAGTCCAATTTTCATATAAACGAGGTAACTTTGAAGCTTTTGTTCTTCGTCAGGGATTGAACAAGGTGTGGTCTGATGATGGTTATCCAAAGAGTGAATGGAGGAGGTCAAGATCGCTTAAGAAACCCAACGGATCAGAAGAGTCGTTTACACTAGAGACCGTCTGGAGCTTTTAGTGTTACATTTTCCATACTTCTTAATTTTCATTTGATATTTTTTTAAGTTCAACCCTGAGCTAAACCGCTCATCTAATCTGTTAGGTTTTTTTAGCATAATGCGCCTCCGTCATTCATTCTTTAATTTGCCATCATCAGCACACACCTCGTTCAATCCTGGGCAGAGAACCAAAGCTGTAGGTTTACCCCGTTTGTTCGAAAATTGGTCTGTGATTTAATTTTTCTGCTCACGAGTGTACAAAAAATACTCAATGGAAAATATTTTAATTTCTACGGTATATTTATATGCCTAGGTCCTTAAGGAACCTACCTATTAAAACTTTAAACATTTTTGCACTTTAGTTTTAATGTGGTAAGACATTTTCCTCCCTGACCGTTCTCAGATCTAATTTTTTGACGTCACGACGCTTCGTCGTTTTATGACTTTTTTATACATAGATCAAGTCTGTCTATTTTTTTTATATAGTCTTTATGACTCTCACAAAAAGATCTAAGTATGTATCAGACCGTAAGATAGTTGAGAGAGACTTTATGACCGTAAGAACATAAGCGGCAGTCGAACGCAAAGTTAAGTTTGTATTCCATACATGTTGTATGAAAAAACCAACTTAACTTGCAATCGCAGACATCTGGAAACACCGTCGCATACCATGTTAGATTTTTTTCAGATGGAAATTGTATGATAACTATATTATTATATAAAGTTTATATTAGTTTAAAGCTGAATAAATGTTCTTTAAGGTGGTATTTTTTCCTTTGCATAAAATTAGCATTTTAAAAGATACCCGACTGTTGAACAAAAACAATTGTAAACCGATTTTTGACACTTTGGTCAACATATTTTTTTTTTTAAAGAAACTATACATTAAATGTCCCAAAAATAAATTCCTCATGCCTGCTACAAAAAGAACTAAATATGCATCAAAACATAAAATAGTTAAAAGAGACTATAAGATCGTAAGACCATAAGCGGCAGCCGAACGCAAAGTTAAGTTTGTACTCTATACATTTTGTATGAAAAAACCAACTTAACTTTCAATCGCGGATGTTTGGAAACAGCGTCGCATACCATGTTCGATTTTTTTTCAGATAGACATTCAAAGATAACTATATATAAAGTATATATTTTTAAAAATCTGAATAAATGTACTTTAAGATAATATTTTCTTTCATTGCAAAAAATGATTATTTTTAATAGATACTGACTGTTGAATAAAAAAATAGCAAACTTATTTTTAAACTATCGTCAATATTTTACCTTTTTTCTATGACATTGTACATTTAAAGTTTTAAAAATGAATTCCTCATCCTTGATTCATCATAAAATGATATCACACTCGAGGTGGTAGGTATATTGAAGGAGATATGACTTTTTTTCTGAAGTGCGGCGGTGTGAAACTTTAAATGCCACCCCCCCCCTACCTGCCAAGGGGGGGCTGATGGCTACCGGGCTGAATCAGCTCAGTTTTACCTAAGGTACATATGTGCCAAGTGAATTCATCTAATGACAAATTTTGACCTTCTGCCACTAATTCCCCAACTATAATAATGTACTCTATGTTGGGAACCTTGATGTACCTAGGTATATAATACATTTACTTAACTGTCATTTGTTTCTTTAAATTAGCGGCAATTTGAGAAGTGGCACGCAGTAAGGAACATCAGCTCTTTAGAGTATATTGAAAACAGCGGCGTACCGATCGGATACGGCGCCGGCGCCTAGGGCAAGCACAGAAGTTGCGCCCCTTAATAAGTTATAAATGTAAAATAAACAGATACTCTAAATAAAACATATTATTGTACACTATGTAGCCAGTTTTAGTCCGTTTCATGCGCTTATCTAGTAATCTTGCCTGCCTATATTTAAAAAAACAGCCGCGCAGCGCGATTTTTAGCCAGATTCATCAACTAATCTTGTAGCCGCGCAGCGCGTTTTTTAGTCAGATTCATCCACTAATCTTGTGATCTTGCCTGACTTTCATAAAAAAACAGGCCGCGCAGCGCGTTTTTTGTCAGATTCATCCACTAATCTTGTAATCTTGCCTGTCTTTCGTTAAAAAAAGGCCGCGCAGCGCAATTTATAGTCAGATTCATCCACTAATCTTGTAATCTTGCCTGTCCTTCGTAAAAAAAGGCCGCGCAGCGCGATTTCTAGTCAGGTTCATCCACTTATCTTGTAATCTTGCCTGTCTTTCGCAAAAAAAGGCTGCGCAGCGCGTTTTTTGTCAGATTCATCTTACCTGTCTTTTGAAAAAACGGCTGCGCAGAGTGATTTTTAGTCAGATTCATCCACATATCTTGTAATCTTGACTGTCTTTCGTAAAAAAGGCCGCGCAGCGCGATTTTTTGTCAGATTCATCTTGGATGTCATTCGTAAAAAAACGGCCGATTTTTAGTTAGTTTCATCCACTAACCTTACCTGTCCTGTCTAATATAGTAAAATAATTGTCAAACGCGCCCCCCTATAAATGGCGCCCAGGGCACGTGCCCTACCTGCCACACCCTACATACGCCACTGATTGAAAACCCTTCTTTTCCGTAGCTCCATTGGATGTCCCATTGTCGGGACAACGGAAAAAATAATTTAACCGCAGTCTCATTGACGAATGGAGCCGCCTAATAGTTTTTTTTTCAGTGGACCCATTAAATTGTAGAGATGTACCAACTTTAATTTTATCATAGGTATTTAAAAAAACTATGTTAGTCCAATCAATGAGGATATTTGTTGTATGGCGACTTCCGAATAATTCTCCCGTCTATGAAATTTGGCATGTGATGAAGTTAGGTAATACAGATAACAGATGAACAATAATCCAATAAATTTTGTTACGAGTGTTAGGTATTTTTACCTAAACATGAAAATCGCTTATATCTCTCTGTGAATATTTCCTCGGGCTAAAATACTTTCTGTATACGTACTTATGTACTAGTTAGAATAAGTATGTAAAGGAATCCAATCTTTTTTCGATTTCAGTGATACCCCAAATTTAACTTTTAACATTTTTCAAAATATCTTCTATTGAAAAAAATATCTGCTGATTATTATTTTTAATATGTTTTTATATCCTTAAATATATAGCTTTGCTCAGTAAGCCAATAAATTTTCTTCTTTAATGATATTTTTTTTATTTTTTGGTCTTAAGAGGTAATGTAAAAAAATATCGGTCCATTTTAATACGTTTATGTATAAATATGATTAAAGAAGAAAATTTATTGGCTTACTGAACAAAGCTATATATTAAAGGTATAAAATAAAAATAAATAAAAAAATGCTTTATTTTTATTTATTTTATCAGAAGATACATATATTGAAAAATATGAAAATTTAAATTTGGGGTATCTCTGAAATCGAAAAAATATTGGATTTCTTTGCATACTTATTCTAACTAATACGTAAGTACGTATACAGAAAGTATTTTAGCCCGAGGAAATATTCACAGAGAGATATAAGCGATTTTCATGTTTAGGTAAAAATACCTAACTTCTCGTAACAAAATTTATTGGATTATTGTTCATCTGTAATCTGTATTACCTAACTTCATCACATGCCAAATTTCATAGACGGGAGAATTATTCGGAAGTCGCCATACAACAAATATCCTCATTGATTGGACTAGTTGCATAAGCCCCGTTGATTGGACTATGTACCTATTGCACTTCAAAAGAACCTTTTGAGACTGATAAACCGCTTTACATGATTTATCGTATTTTTTTTATATTTTAATACCGTTATTGGTATATTTTTGTGTTTATTTTCCAAATTTGTTCCTGAACTCGCCGTAAAATGGACGTGGACGAAACAAAATTGCGTTTCAGGTTCTTACACAGTTGTTTTATTATGTAAACTAGACTAGATTTATAAAAAAGAGTAAGTATTTTCATATTTTGAAGCAGAATTTCATTTTATTAGTCATTGGCTTACTCGGCCCTAGCCTTTATGTTTGTTAGCTAACTCGGCTCGTTGATTTTTTTAAATAAATTCTAGCCCCTAGACATACCAGGGGCCCTACCGCCCAACTCAAAGCGATAGCTAGACTCTATCCGTCCTTGTCATATCATAACACGATGACAAGGACGGACAGTGCACTGACGTCATAAACCAAAGCCAGAGTCAAAGTCCGTCCTTGTCATCGTGTTATGTTATGATATGACAAGGACGGATAGAGTCTATAGCTATATCGCTTTGGCTATCGCTTTGAGTTGGGCGGTAGGGCCCCAGGACTACCTATAAGGGAGGCAAGTATTTTGACATGTTCTTCATAGAAATATTTTTATTTAAATAGACTTATTACAAGTTCTTTTAAATCGTCCAGTTTTTTTCCCCTACCACCCATTCGGGACGTCTTTTTGCTGACAAGAAGAATGGGCGCAAGAAACTTATCAGCTTCATCAAAAGTACAGTCCGTGGCACGAATCATGAATATTTTTCGACGGAGTAGGGATAAATTCGCGCATGTGCTCTTGTGAGCGACCAATAGCGCGCGCCCCTCTCCCGCCGCCCGCACCCCTCACCGCAACGCATACCCAAAATACGCGTTCCGCGCAATCCCCACCCGATTTCATGATTCGTGCCACTGACTGTAACGATATTTACAATTTATTATATCGTTACCAACCAGACACAATAAGAATAAAATTAAAAAATAAAAAACACACACACAGAGAGAGAGATTACAAAGACCATATTATTATCTAAGTAAACATGTAAATACAAAAGGAATTTAATCCCATGCTTTTTTGTCATCTAAATAATCAACAATCTTCATGAGCGCCGCCAGGATTTCTGTCAGGGGGGTGCATCCATCTCATCCGTGTCTGTACACTTTACTATACCTAAAATATATTAGGTATTAGTGTATGTAAGATTATGCCTATGCTTGATAGTTGATACACTGCGCACCCCTAATAGACAGTACAATAACTTGAAACAAGGCTTCCGTTATGAGTTTAGAAGCAAATCGTATTACTTTTTGGAAACCGATGTTTTCTTATTAATTTGACCCCACTGAATCCAAAAATGCCGGATATCAACTGCTCCCTCCCCCTTCCCCCTTTTCTTCTCCGAAGTGTCCCTCACCGTAGTTTTTTTCGTTTTACAGAAAAACTATTACAGATAAGAGCAAATTATTAAAAAAAGTATATCTACATGAAATAATATAAACATCAATGCTAAATTTATATCGATACGATAAATAGTTTTTGAAATACATCCTTTGACATTGTAGTACAAACCCATGATTTATTAATTTGTATGTCTGTTGTAATATTTAGCTTATTATGAAACGTAGCAATATTTTATCAGCTTTACTAGGTTTCTGTTATTTGTAGAACAGGTCCAGGAACTGGTAGAAAACAAGGTTATTGAAAAATTTGGACAGCAACCTCGACCCCTCAAGGTTTTATTCAATAAGTGGTTAAATAAAAAAAAACTTTTTTTGTGTATTTTTCAAAGCCAGGGGGGTGCACGCGCACCCCCTTGCACCCCCCTCCCGGCGCCCATGACAATCTTGTAATACCCCTTGCTCATAAGTATAGATTTAACAGTATCTCTAAATTTTTCTAATGGTAATTCTGTAATATTACCTGGAATCTTATTATACATTTGCAATGCATCTACCCAAAAAAGAGCCTCTTGTTTTATGTAATCTGAAACTTGGAACAGCAAGTTTATTCTTGTTTCTTGTATTAAAGTTATGAACATCACAATTTTTTTTAAGTGTCTAAATTTTTTCTTGCAAACATGTTGCAAACATTATATTTTCATAGATATATTGAGATGCAACGGTCAGTATATTGATTTCTTTAAACAGTTCTCGAAGTGAGTCTCTAGACCGTAGGTCGCGATAGATGGCGCGCACTGCTCTTTTTTGAAGAATAAAAATGTCATCAATACTAGCAGCTGAGCCCCATAACAACAAACCATAGGTCATAACACTATGAAAATAGCCAAAATAAACCAATCTTGCCGTTTCAACGTCAGTCAAGAGCCTTATTTTCTTTACAGCATAGGCGGCAGAACTAAGTTTATTCGACAGGGCATCGATATGAGGATCCCATTGAAGATTTGAATCTAAAGTTAAGCCTAAGAATTTTGTGGAATGAACCAACTCGACTGTTTCGCCATTTATGCTTATATGTGAAGTAACCTGCCTCACATTTGGAAGGGAAAATTTTATATAAGGTCAGAGCGGGGAAGACCGGCATATAATTTGATAAGTTGAATGGTTTTTAGCATATCTCATAAATTTATAAACTTATCACTATACCTCACATATAGGAAGAGAGAGCAATTCCTAAACTACAAAGGACAACTAGATAAAACAATATTACGATACAATTTCAAAACAAAACAATGGTTTTTTAAAAACGCAGACGCAGACGGTCTTCCACCGCAATTTGGGGCAAGTCCGTCTACCAGTAATATTATCAAAAATAAGACGTTTATACGGATCTATTTATTACTATGTACTTCTTCATTGTGTAATTATGGCATTCAAAACATTATTTTATCTCTAATTAAGGTTTTGATTCGAATAAATGGCATTTAACATTTTCAGGGGTAAGGCCGTCATAGAATAGAGTTCAGGGGTTCTAAACATTTTAGATTCTGTAGGTACCTATCCGTCTTATATTTTTCAACGGTATATTATGGTGGTGAAATTTATGATGAATGTGACAAATTATTTTAAAATCATGTTAGAAATAAAAAAATAACCCAGAATTAATTTGTTTTTTAGTATGTAAGAACTAAAGTAACAACCTTAGAGATTCATTGAAACTTATATTTTAAAAATAATTTTTCTTCCAACTATGCTTTAATTTCATCACAATCACACTAAAAACTCAGTACAAAGCGAGTCTTTATTTCTCTAGAGCAATAAAAATGTATGAAATTTCACTGTTGCACGTTTGCACGGTTTTTTTTTATCGCACCAAAAGGTGCCAATCTCAATGGAGACTATTCAGCCAGCCGATATCAATACTTTTTTTTAGGTACGTACGTGTATTATTCGTTTCTATCAACAAGTAGTTGTTCCAAATTTAAAAAAAGATTGCTGCTAACTCTGATTTAAAAATGAAAGAAATTTAAAAAAGTGATTTGGCGGGAACATTGTTAATTTTGCTTTGACAATATTTTTGGAAACGATAAAGTGTGATACTATCTGATTTTGAGTGCTTCGGCTTCGAATTAAAATGGAATCATCTAGCGACACATTAACTCCGGAAAACATTCTAAATGAAGCCGACAATGTTATAAAAAATTAAACTCTTTGATATGAGTTTCTTTTATCTACTATTCCTATAGGTAATAGTTGAAAGAAAAGCAGATTATGCACCTCGCCTTAAGTAATTTATATTGCCCTCGTTGTGATGGCCCGTCGTAGTCTCTCAGCTCCTAGTCGGCTGAGAAAGACCCAGCTACCTGAGATACTTATTGTATCTGCTTTGATCGTCTAGTGATTTTATTTCATTATATTATCCCAAAATATAGCTCAGCCTAAACAAATGTACCTTTTAACAAACTCGTCTGGAACGGATGATATTGTATACCTTTTGGATATTGTATAGCTTGAGGTGTGATAATAATTATTCGATTAATAAATGATAACAATGATTTTTAATACGCGTTTGGATTCAATCACAATGAGCATCTATTCAAGTGCAGTCCTAATTTCCTACTCTGATTTAGACAATCTCGTCAGACGGATGTCAATAATTCGCTGTCTTTATTACCTCTTTGTTATTAAATTTAGCGGAGTTAGTCTTTTCTCCTTTATTAAGGTGGCCACCTATTGGGTAATAGACTAGCGCGAGCTCTTTAAACTTTTTCCTATGCTATTTCTACATTGACCACAATGAAAGTCACACTCCGCACAACTTCCCGCAATACGAAGACCACGTGAAGTATGCTAAATTGAATCCAGACAGCGTTTTCAACTTCAGTTCAATATAAGGAAAATTTAATTATTATCTAATCAATCACTACCTCTAGCTAAATTCAATTATAGAGTCAAAGATTTATGACGCTGTCATATTGAATGCATTAGCACTGCAACTATGTAATCAAGTATGATTTGAGTTAAGGGTTTATTATCTAAGCTGAGCTTGAATTTAATTGTCTGAGGCTATCAATTTAAAACCAATAAAATTCTAAGTTCTATTCGAAAGAACCGTGATAGCTTTGAACTTCATCTATAAACATATTGTGCCAGCTCAATTATTCAAGTGTCACCGAATACACTGTAATTCAAATTCAAAGTAAGATAATCTAATTTTGTCTGTTACCCAACAGACAAAAGACATCATCATCGAAGATGACACAAGTAATTTAATGGTATTTATAAAAGATATCAAGCTCTCTCTCCTGAAAATACAAGGTTATGCAAATAAGCCTATCAGTGAATAGGAATATCTATAGTGGAAAGAAATATGAATACAGATTGAATATTAAAATAATTTATTATTAGGAATGTTTGGTTTGAAAGTTTGATTATTTTATTATGTTTTAGAAAATGATTTTAATTGGTTTTGATTAAGTTAATTTGATTGTTAAGTTATTTTGATCATTTGATAAAATGGGTTTAATTTAGAGGATTTGATTATTTTTGAAATTATCTGTTTATTATGAAAATTATCGTTTATATGTCTTAATTTTGAAATTGCTTTGATTATTTGATCAATTCAAAAGAAATTATATAGTTATTTCAATCAATTTACAAAATTACTCTAATAGAAAGTGATATCGAAACTGAATTATTAATTTTGATCAATTTCTCACGAATAGTAAGAAATTGGTCTCTCACTTCAGTTCCTAAATATAATGAATCTGGAAAAACGAAGTGAGATAATAAAAAAACCAGATTCGTCATTTAGTTCCTTAATCTAAACAACAAACATGAACACATAAAATGAAATATAATGTAGTGTATTTATTTTAGACCTTTTAGTTATGTGAGATCAATGCTCATCAATTTATTAGTTAAGCAGATTGAGTGTAATTTCTAAATGACACGGTCTAAAATATTTACTCATTAACATTGTCCTTATCTCTATTTACTTAACTTATTTTTCCTGCAGGAGCTCCTATTACAAAGTTATACAGTTATGGATCCAAAACTATTTGTAATTTATAAATCGAAGGGACGCAACATTTAGATAAGACAACAATATTACAGTCTAAAAATATTACAGCTCACATCACGTCTGCTCTCAACACTTGTCCCTCCGTTAATCCCTGATTTTTACAAATTTCTCTATACAAAGTTAACAACAAAAGAACTAAATCTAGTTTATTCTAATTACATCCTTTATGAGTCGAATTTAGGGTTCAGTTTCCTTTATCCTTGGTTTGTTGCACTTTGCACTAAACTCCGCTACTCATAGATGGACCAATACGTCATAGCATTGATGCTATGACGTATTGGTCCATCTATGATTCCGTTTCATTTATCCGCTCACTAGATATCACTACATGTGCCGAACCTTCGCATATGACTTCAAATCAAATCATTGTATGCAACAATGATTCAGGTACAGTTGAATTCTGGAAAACGAAAAGATTACCCCTGCGTAAAATCTGCATTTTTATATTTTGAAAATAACTAAGAAGACGTGACATTACATCTCCCTAGTCTTTATCCATGAAAACTTAAGGTCCAAATTCAGTCGGCAGGCGGTGCTCAAGTTATCACATTCTGTGTTTCCATGCTAGCATTTTTTTATATTTAGGTTTAGGTCGGCGCCAATTTGTATACGTATCGACAAGTGACACTAATTTATAGTTAACAAAAAAACTTCCTTTCGTCTGATGTTTGCAAGATGTGTTTTATTTTTTTCTTAATATTCTCAACTGAAATGTCATGCTTGTAGTAATTTATGATTATTTGAAGTGGTAAAATATTGGCTTTCGAACGAATTATTGGTCAACGAAATTCTAAGGAGTTTTGCTAAAAGCCATATGTGGAAGTATTTGGCGATATTTTTAAAACTAAAGGTTTTTTTTTCTTTGTGTATTTAATGGCATTCCATGCCATCACACATCCTCTCCCAGATTATGTTATTGGATTAAAATTCAATTACGTAATCTTCTCTCGAATTCTAGAGCTTATTTCAACCAAATCTCTATATAAGCTGATAGACAAAAAAACCTACTGTAAAGTTCGCCCTTTAATTATCCTGACGACTACAATACAATGGTCATTGTTTGTGATTTGATAAAGCATCACCCAAAAAAAATTGTTCCGAGAACCGGCGCCTCAAATTTTTTTTTTGGACATCTGCCTGACAAAACTTTTAGTATTTAATTTCTTTATTGCTTCCTTGCAGGTATTTAGGTAATATCTATATTACTTTTATTTGTTTAGCATTTCTATGTTACTGCTTTCAAAATATTAGGTCTGCGCATAACAATGTATAAACACTACCATAACTTTGAACTTAATAAACCATAATTCTTTGTCTTAATAATTTCATTACAATGCAATAAAGTATAAAATCCTGTAACTCAACTCTTTATTGTCTTTATTGCTTTGGATTACTAAAATGTTTTAATTTGACGTGATGTTTTAATTAAATTGTATTGGTTGGCCTTTCTTTTTACTATTTATACGTAACTTCTCAAGCCTAAATCGGTTTTATAACATATCCACGAACCTTTCGTCACATTTATCATCCGTTGATTTTGTTACGTTTTATTTAAACAATAGTTCATATGTGAATCATATGCTCAAAACTAACTTATGAAAAGAATTACGTTTCATTACAATCAATGAAATTTAACCCATTTAGGTGTCTTTGTTTTATTATAGATAATTCTTTTATCAACTCTTTTCACTACAGAAATATCTTCTCACTACTGTAAATATTATTGAACTAATTATTTATTGGCAGACAATAGTGTATATTGTTTAATTAATTCTTGAATTATCAAAATGTTTGTTTTATTTTATTTTTATTTATTGTCATAAATATGCAACTTAGTTTTATGTTTAATTATTCACCTTTTGTTAGATTATAAATTGATTGATAGAATTTTCACTTTTAACCCTTTTAATCAGATAGGTACTATTATTTTTTTCCTTGACAGAAAATATCTTCATTAAAACCGAAGTCTTATAAGACTAAACATACTGCAAGGTAAAGAATCGAAATCACCCATTGTTTATGTACGACTGAAACCTGCAAGCTTTATGCAATGCCCTTTGTTCAATGTAGGCTTTCATTGTATAGGTACTTTCACAGAATTAGAATAAACTTATACTTATGTTTATATTTGTATATCCTATAATACAGAATATTATACTAGTATCACTTTGTCTCATCACCACATCTCTTTCTCAAAACGGGATTCGAACCCGCGACCACATCTAAATCCGATCCAATGTTTCTCCACTAAACCACTGAGTCACTTCGTAATCTCGTCTCGTGTTTCTCCTTTCGTTAATATCACCATGCCTAGTAGAAATACATTTAAGCGATAAGCCCAACTTGTTTTATCACTCGAGTAAGTCTTATTATAATATCTTAATTTTCTGTCTAGTAAAATAAATCTTAAAGATTAAAATGTCCTTACATCTTTTAAAGATAGCTGATGGTCACATCTACTTGATATGCTCTAAGCAACTTCTCTCTAATTCAACTCGAGTTTCCATTGTTTAACCTTACTATTTATTAACTACTTCTTTCACGAATGTAATAATCCACCTGATTCGAACAGGGCAGGGGTATGCACCCAAAATCATCTTAGTTTCAACTCGAATTTGAATGCCAATTCACCTCTAAATTTTAATCAGACAAGACAGACAAGCCTAAACCCTTTTTTGCCTCCATCTACTTATACGTAACTACAACCTTACATTTTCCTTCCTTTTATACTTAATAGTTTCGCAAAAATCAAATCGTTCAGATTTGTTTTTTTTTCCATTTTATCCCACAGAATATTAATTTATCCAATGATGGTTAACCACATGAATTGAATTAATAAGGAAAATCCATTTTTCTCCAAAGTTAGATACCCTTAAATGACTAAACTTAGATTACGTCTACCTATTAGTTGGTCAATTCACTTAATCCGAAGAAGTAATGTTTTACTTTGGTTCAGTGTATAATATAACTTAAAGTACTAAATCATAGGTTCCATTTCTCAGTCGGCAATCAAACTACATAAGTCTGAAATCGAACAGACTAATCATTTTCCAGTTCATGGATGAATAATAATTATTTATTTTAAATAACTAACCTTTAGGTATGATAAAAATACTCTGTCTATATTTTCTATTTCATTGCAATGCAAAACCCTATGAACTTATCTCACCATTACACTTTTACTAATTGAATAGAACTTAACAGGATACCAAATATCGGCCCCTTTTGTTCTTTCTTAGAAAGTTACATTCCAGACTGTTTTATGATTTCAAAATCTTTAACCTACAATTTGAATTGTATGTCTATTGTATTGACTTTTTTGTTGTAAGTTCCTTTCCGTTTAAAAGTTTACTTAAATAAAGAATCTTTAAAACAACCAGATGGTCTTTTGTTAATAATGACCAGTCTGTGGGTCAGCTCTAGCATTGACTATTTATTGTTTCTCAGAAAACAGACAGCTGCACCGACAGCTTGGTAAGTTATTGCCTGAGAACCTTTTTTGTTTGTTTCAAACATTTGCTGATTGATAAAAAATATTTGACCTGCGTCACACTCACTACTTATACTTTTAACTCCATTTCTGGTAAATTTTCAGATCTTTTAGGTTGGGTCCAGATTCCTAGCTTAATTTATTCTATTCCTAACTTAAGTTTAGACTTCATGTAAGTACTCATTGATAAATTCACACACCTGTATGAATAATTTTACTCGTTCCTCGTCCATAATAATACTACTAGAATGACCAAATTAAGTGTATCCATCCTAAAATAAACCATTTGATTTGAACAAATCGGTATTATGTAATAAAATTAAATTTGAAACAGGTATCTATTAATGACCTATCATCTGACTGGTATTACTGTTGCTTATAATATGTGAACCTTATCAACAACTCATCTTACTTTAGTTTAAAACTACACTTAAACAATGTAATTCGGTTTTAGTAAAGATAAACGTCTGATCAATAACTGATACAAATATCAGAGTGTAGCACTAGCTTTACAATTTATTTTATTTGGATGTTATATAATTTTAAATTTAATTTGAATTCTGATTTCACTTTAATTCTAATTTGTTTTGTTTTTATTTTTCTGTTTGTAATTTTACGTTTTTACTTATGAAAATGTTGCTTTTATGAATTACGTTTATTTTGAACGTCCTTGTATTGTTTTATTTTTCCTAAATGATTAATTAACCGCACAACTACCTGCCTAATTAAGTAATGCTCTAACTAACTAACAAACCTATTATCCTAAGATCTCTTTGTACGCGAATCTAATACTACGATTTACTTTAAACTTTCCCGCTAATATCTATCAATCCGTTGTTATTGAATTGTGCTAGGCTAGCACCCGTTTCTACCTAAACCTACACCTACTTTATACCTACGTGACCTAGGTTTTTCGCGCTTTATCTAAATTCTATTAAACCTAACTATTATAATGCCGCTGCCTTTTTTTCCGCGTCGCGTCAAACATTCGAACCGTTATTAATTTTTCCCTAACGCTTTGCCTACAACTGTGATAAAAGAAATCCTAAACGTTATTGTGTAAGACTAACAAAGAATATTGTTTTACGCGCCTAACGAAACACAATGTAACAATGAAATGAGCATCGCCGCCTGTAAAAGACACAAAAAATAATACCATGCACACCAAACTTTTAAAATTTTCAAACAAATTGCAGGGTGAAATAAGTCAGCAGTTTTAATATGTAAATTATGGGTATTATCTTTATTACAAATGACAAGTTAATA
The DNA here is from genome assembly GCA_928269145.1 of Agriphila tristella. Lineage (NCBI taxonomy): Eukaryota > Metazoa > Arthropoda > Insecta > Lepidoptera > Crambidae > Agriphila > Agriphila tristella. The sequence goes on along the minus strand of OV743436.1, from coordinate 16,739,786 downwards.
ATCTATCCTCTCCCCAAGGTTTAGAATAAACATATTCTAATTTAATTGTCAGGATATCTAGAATTATAGAATAAGTATTCAAAATTTCAGTCTGCAATGTTTGATACAATTTCAATATAAATATATTGAAAAAAATACAAATTGGGATACATATAAGTTTCCTACGTTGTGTTATTATTTTAAGGTTCGATTCCTAGTTGTGTTTGCTTTAAGTAAACACAAAACCTAAGAATCTTGGTCACCGAGCGCCATGTGTGATGGCCCGTCGTAGTCTCTCAGCTCCTAGTCGGCTGAGAAAGACCCAGCTACCTGAGATACTTATTGTATCTGCTTTGATCGTCTAGTGATTTTATTTCATTATATTATCCCAAAATATAGCTCAGCCTAAACAAATGTACCTTTTAACAAACTCGTCTGGAACGGATGATATTGTATACCTTTTGGATATTGTATAGCTTGAGGTGTGATAATAATTATTCGATTAATAAATGATAACAATGATTTTTAATACGCGTTTGGATTCAATCACAATGAGCATCTATTCAAGTGCAGTCCTAATTTCCTACTCTGATTTAGACAATCTCGTCAGACGGATGTCAATAATTCGCTGTCTTTATTACCTCTTTGTTATTAAATTTAGCGGAGTTAGTCTTTTCTCCTTTATTAAGGTGGCCACCTATTGGGTAATAGACTAGCGCGAGCTCTTTAAACTTTTTCCTATGCTATTTCTACATTGACCACAATGAAAGTCACACTCCGCACAACTTCCCGCAATACGAAGACCACGTGAAGTATGCTAAATTGAATCCAGACAGCGTTTTCAACTTCAGTTCAATATAAGGAAAATTTAATTATTATCTAATCAATCACTACCTCTAGCTAAATTCAATTATAGAGTCAAAGATTTATGACGCTGTCATATTGAATGCATTAGCACTGCAACTATGTAATCAAGTATGATTTGAGTTAAGGGTTTATTATCTAAGCTGAGCTTGAATTTAATTGTCTGAGGCTATCAATTTAAAACCAATAAAATTCTAAGTTCTATTCGAAAGAACCGTGATAGCTTTGAACTTCATCTATAAACATATTGTGCCAGCTCAATTATTCAAGTGTCACCGAATACACTGTAATTCAAATTCAAAGTAAGATAATCTAATTTTGTCTGTTACCCAACAGACAAAAGACATCATCATCGAAGATGACACAAGTAATTTAATGGTATTTATAAAAGATATCAAGCTCTCTCTCCTGAAAATACAAGGTTATGCAAATAAGCCTATCAGTGAATAGGAATATCTATAGTGGAAAGAAATATGAATACAGATTGAATATTAAAATAATTTATTATTAGGAATGTTTGGTTTGAAAGTTTGATTATTTTATTATGTTTTAGAAAATGATTTTAATTGGTTTTGATTAAGTTAATTTGATTGTTAAGTTATTTTGATCATTTGATAAAATGGGTTTAATTTAGAGGATTTGATTATTTTTGAAATTATCTGTTTATTATGAAAATTATCATTTATATGTCTTAATTTTGAAATTGCTTTGATTATTTGATCAATTCAAAAGAAATTATATAGTTATTTCAATCAATTTACAAAATTACTCTAATAGAAAGTGATATCGAAACTGAATTATTAATTTTGATCAATTTCTCACGAATAGTAAGAAATTGGTCTCTCACTTCAGTTCCTAAATATAATGAATCTGGAAAAACGAAGTGAGATAATAAAAAAACCAGATTCGTCATTTAGTTCCTTAATCTAAACAACAAACATGAACACATAAAATGAAATATAATGTAGTGTATTTATTTTAGACCTTTTAGTTATGTGAGATCAATGCTCATCAATTTATTAGTTAAGCAGATTGAGTGTAATTTCTAAATGACACGGTCTAAAATATTTACTCATTAACATTGTCCTTATCTCTATTTACTTAACTTATTTTTCCTGCAGGAGCTCCTATTACAAAGTTATACAGTTATGGATCCAAAACTATTTGTAATTTATAAATCGAAGGGACGCAACATTTAGATAAGACAACAATATTACAGTCTAAAAATATTACAGCTCACATCACGTCTGCTCTCAACACTTGTCCCTCCGTTAATCCCTGATTTTTACAAATTTCTCTATACAAAGTTAACAACAAAAGAACTAAATCTAGTTTATTCTAATTACATCCTTTATGAGTCGAATTTAGGGTTCAGTTTCCTTTATCCTTGGTTTGTTGCACTTTGCACTAAACTCCGCTACTCATAGATGGACCAATACGTCATAGCATTGATGCTATGACGTATTGGTCCATCTATGATTCCGTTTCATTTATCCGCTCACTAGATATCACTACATGTGCCGAACCTTCGCATATGACTTCAAATCAAATCATTGTATGCAACAATGATTCAGGTACAGTTGAATTCTGGAAAACGAAAAGATTACCCCTGCGTAAAATCTGCATTTTTATATTTTGAAAATAACTAAGAAGACGTGACATTACATCTCCCTAGTCTTTATTCATGAAAACTTAAGGTCCAAATTCAGTCGGCAGGCGGTGCTCAAGTTATCACATTCTGTGTTTCCATGCTAGCATTTTTTTATATTTAGGTTTAGGTCGGCGCCAATTTGTATACGTATCGACAAGTGACACTAATTTATAGTTAACAAAAAAACTTCCTTTCGTCTGATGTTTGCAAGATGTGTTTTATTTTTTTCTTAATATTCTCAACTGAAATGTCATGCTTGTAGTAATTTATGATTATTTGAAGTGGTAAAATATTGGCTTTCGAACGAATTATTGGTCAACGAAATTCTAAGGAGTTTTGCTAAAAGCCATATGTGGAAGTATTTGGCGATATTTTTAAAACTAAAGGTTTTTTTTTCTTTGTGTATTTAATGGCATTCCATGCCATCACATCGTGCCTGTTAGATTAGAGCCCTCGCTAACGCTCGGGCTCTAAATCAGGCACAATAATAAATTACTTTGTGCTCGATGCAATAATCTACTATAAATCTTTAAGGCACACACGTTTCGATAGTAAAATCAGTATTTGTGTCACGTATTTATAAAATAATAAAATCAACATTTTAAGTTTTGAGATCATTAATGTAAGATTCTTTAAAACTTATATAAATTATTTTAGCCTGATGTCATAAGCATAACAAATCACAAAATTATTATTGGACATAGTATTCGATTTCGACATAGTAAGTGAAATGTTTGGAACCTCTGACTTGAGGCAAGACCGGCATATGACGAACTTGCCTCTCTTATGCTGTACGGACTTCCCCAATCTTATATTTTGAGGTTAGCAAACTAAATTGGCAAATAACTCCATAATTTATAGCATTATTCATATTTCAATCAAATAACAAGCTTTAAGATATCATGTTTACAAGCAACTCGCCTCTTACTACCATTCAAGCACTTTAAAACTCACAGATAATTAGATTTTTCTAAGACACCTTACACTCACGCGGTGAGTGAAAAAATGGACCTAAATTAAAATGGCATCTATGAATGTTAAAGGCCTCGTAGCGACATCTATTATAGAGATGTAGAACCGTTATGAAATATTGTTTATGGGACTAATAACTAGATTGCGCTACTATGCTAGAATCGGGTTTTAGATGGACTGTTTGGTCTTACCCCCTAGACGGTCTTCCCCGCTCTGACCTTATTTAGTTTTATCAGAATTAAGTTTTAAATTATTGGTAGTGAACCAATGCACCACCTTAGAAAGAGTATTGTTTACTTCGTCAGAACACAAACTACCTCTGTCAACTTTAAAGACTAAAGAGGTATCATCCGCAAACAATACTGTCTCACACATATCTTTAGTATAGTGATGGAGGTCATTGATATAAATAAGGAACAGTAATGGACCTAATATCGAGGTACTCCCATTGTTATGGGAGCACCCGAAGACGTTGCTTCCCCAATGACAACTTTTTGTATTCTTGCCGATAGATATGACTTTATGAGTGCCAATGAAATCCTTGAGACGCCATAATGCTCCAACTTATACAATAATGTTTCATGACTAACGCAATCAAATGCCTTTGACAGGTCACAGAAAATACCGATTGCATCCTGTTTACCCTCCCAAGCATCAAAAATGTGTTTTTCATTTTAATTCAGGTACAGTACGAGGTATAACTATCTTGAAACTTTTTCGACGGAGTGGGGATAAATTCGCGCATGTGCTTTTGTGAGCGACCAATAGCGCGCGCCCCTCTCCCACCGCCCGCGTCCCTCACCATAACGCATGCCCAAAATTCGCGTTCCGCACAATCCCCACTCGGTTTCAAGGTATATGCCTCGTACTCTAATGTACTGTACAATCCCGGCCATTCCCGGCAAACATCTTGAATTTTTTTTGGGTAGACTAGTTGACCAAAAGGTGCCCCGCGGTACGGTCGGCCGGCCGGACCGTCAAGTGCGGTGACGACATTATTCAAAAAGATTACCGTCACCTGTACCTTGATTACGTAAAGCTGTTGCTAACAATTCTCGATTGAAATCGATTGAAAGCGCGGTTGCATTGCTGCTTTAGTTAAGATAGTTGTCACATTGGTTCTTACTAAAGCAGCGATGTATCTGCGATTTCTGTCAGAGTTGATTGCAACAATTTTACATAATCAGCCCCCTGTTCTTAAAAAAATATAGAAGTTAACCTTCTTTAGATTTATGTGACCCTGGTACTTTAAGTTATTATTTACCACAGATACTATTTATTTACCAATACTTTTTAATGGGGAGGCAAAGGAAAAGTGAATTACAGATGGCGCTTCAGTCTTTGGACCCATTGTCAGTTTGAGCTTATATTGTCTTGACTGTGTATTACGTGATTTTACTTTCTTAGATTATATTTTTTTCGGTTTTGCGGACAAACGATGTATTCTATGCTAACTTTAGCTCAGATAAAAGAAGAATTACGGAAAAGAAAAGCCAAAACAACAGGCAAGAAGGTTTATAGCAACTTACAAAAAATTGCTAACAAGCATTACATTTCTTTAAATTTCGTGTAAGATTTACAAGTAATCTTTTTATTTCAGATTAGAAGCATATGATTTAAATTTTAACAAAGCAACTGAGTGTGAATTTCCGTGTTTATAGTTGCCTTATGATGCCTTCTGTGCAATAGTAATTTCAGGTTTCTGTACTGAAATTTCTGTACCATCCAAAATTACACGAACCGTTTCATCATATTTATTTTATTATTCTAAGTTTCTTGAATGACTCTGGCATATAAAATTCTATTAATTCTCTGTTTGGCCCCAATATTGGGCTTATTCCATATTTGATATACCTATCAAATTCATCCAAGTTATAAATATGTTAGAAACTGCTGAGGTTGAAATATTAAAGAAAAAAGCTGTTATAATTCAAATGTTGTTTTATTTTGGCGAAGCTTCATCAAATTCATGAAACATTCCTTTTGATTTATAATGTTTCTCAGGCTCAGCAAAGGAGAAAATCGAGGGAAAAGCATATTTTTTTTTGATATTATTTGATATTTTTGCCCAATATTTTTTTTGTTCCCATATGTTTTGACACTTTCTTTGAGGCGGCCGGGTACCAAAGACCAGACGCCACCTATCGGGATAAAATTGCGCTTTTCCTCCCCTATACCTAAGTAATATTTAATAACAAGTTTGAGTCGAGTTGTGTGACAACTCTATTAATGGTTCCATAGAAAAACGATAGTGGAGTATAAACTATTTTCGGTGGCTCCATTCGGCAATGGGACTACGGTTAAATTATTTTTTTCCGTTGTCCCGTCAATGGGACAGACATCCAACGGAAAAGAAGGGGTTGAAAATAAGTTTTTTAAGGTGTCTCTCGTTTTACCTATCCATCCGATTTACAAAAATGAGATCGTATACCTTTAAACGAGCAATTCTTGTATAGTCAGGTGGGGTAAGTGAAACACCGGGGCAAGTGAAACACCCAACCATATCTAAGAAACTATCGTAGATTATTCTCATAGCGATGTGTCGATAATGCGGGAATGACGAATTACTTCCCTTAATACGACACAGATATCGCTGCGATAATTAAACTAGCTAGTAAACCAAAAAGAAATTCATTCGATGTCAAAACGCAAAACACGAGTGATAGGCGGGAACATTTTGGCAATCATACAAGCAAAATTAAAGTATCTGCTCAGTATCAGCTTGAACTTCTAGAATCGATTGAAAACCGTGCCAGGGAGGCTCATCGGCAACTCAACATTGGCCACGGCAGAATTTCAGAGCCTTAGTCACCGTCACAAAATTGCTAGTTTATCGGTTTTTTAACACGATTTTAATGGGTTGCTTTCTCGTTTGTTTGTTTGTTTGTTTGTCCGCAAAGTTTGCGAACGATTTTATACTAGCTTCCCGATAAGCTAGAGACTTGAAACTTTAAACATTGGTCAGAACTTGAAAGCAATACAATATTGTAGTGTCATTGAGCTGATCTGATGATGGATTCAGAAGGCCACAGGAACTCTATGATGGAATCATATAACCCCATCGTGTTTGGGCTCGTTAGAATCGTATTGACGAGTGCTCTAATGGGAGTCAGATCCAGGGACCCTATTTTTGAATCGCTCGGCTGGCGTCGAGCGCTCGTTTCTACTGATTTTCGTTCGACAAATCAACTCAAATGTATGAGCTGTCGAGCGAAAATCAGTAGCAACGAGCGCTCGACGCCAGCCGAGCGATTCAAAAATAGGGCCCCTGGGTCTGATGATGAAGCTAGAAGAAGGCCATTGGAACTCTGTATTAAAACAATGCAACCCCATCGAGTTTGGGCTCGTTTGTATCGTATTGACGAGTGCTCCGATAGGAGATGATATATTTTTAGTCTTAGCTCGTTAACTAAAAAGCAGAAAATAATAATTTACTGAAAAAAAAACCATTTTTTAAAAACACGTTTTTAAAACGGACTAAATTATTACAAAAAAATCTGACTAAAGACATTAAAACATCACACCCATCATCACACCACATCATCATGGGTGATTTCAATACCGATCTCCTAGTTCCCATCTCCCCTCGGTCCCAAAAACTCCTGGATATAATTAAGTCGGCCAGCCTCCATGCCCTGCCTCTACAAGCCACTCACCATAACCTTAATGGTGATGATACACTGCTCGACTTAATTCTCACATCCAACCCTTCCCTCGTCCCATCACATGGTCAACACATAGCTCCTGGTTTCTCCCGTCACGACCTTATTTTCCTATCCTATGTCCTGAAACCCCCGAAACCTATCCCTAAGGTAATGCACAGGCGTTGTTTTGCGCGGATTGACCTCGTCAAATTGCAGAATGATGCTTCGGAGATCGATTGGGACCCTCTGGTTAATGCAACTTCTGTTGATGATAAAGTCCAGCTGTTCAATGACACCGTATTAGCCATTTATAATGTCCATGCGCCCATCAGAAAGATAAGACTGAAGCGGCCACCAGCGCCTTGGATGACTAGAGGTATTCAAATGGCGATGAGGCGCCGGGACAGGGCTTTTCGTAAATTTAGGAGAAACCGCAACGAAGAAAATTGGAATCTTTTCAAAGCCGCCAGAAACCGGTGTAATCAGATGATACGCAACGCTAAACGCCGCCATATTCACAACAACATCTCCTCCTCCTCTTCTACCGATATCTGGAAATTCCTTGGAACTCTTGGTATCGGCAAATCGCGACATTCAGACTTACCTAACACTATTGGTCTTGAAGATCTTAATCTCCACTTCACCACTAACTCATCGAAACTCGACCATACGGCTTCATCCCGTACTGTTGCTTCTATAGGTAGTCTAACGCGTCCCAACATAACCCCGTTCCGTTTTTCTCCAGTGACCGAGGAAGAGATCAAGAAGATTATCCTCTCCATAAAATCCAATGCTGTGGGCTATGATGGCATAAGTCGCCGTATGATAGTTACATTATTGGACCACCTTTTACCTGCTATCACCCACATCATAAACTTTTCCCTCGATTCTGGTATTTTCCCTAACCTTTGGCGTAAAGCCTTTGTCCGTCCTCTCCCTAAAGTTCCTAATCCATCTCATCCCACCCAATTTCGTCCAATCTCCATCCTTCCCTTCATGTCCAAAGTGCTTGAGGCCTGCGTCCACAAGCAGTTCTCCCACTTTGTATATCAAAATTCCCTCCTAAGTCCCCTGCAGTCTGGCTTCAGACCTGGACACAGCACCTCTTCTGCTCTCCTCAAGGTGACTGGCGATATTAGGGCAGCGGTTGAGGACGGTAAAGTAACCGGTTTGGTTCTTATTGACTTCTCCAACGCCTTTAATACTGTCAGTCACGACATCCTTCTTTCCATTCTATCCCATCTTATGGTCTCTGATGAGGCACTGGATTGGTTCTCCACTTATCTTCGGGAACGCCAGCAAGCGGTGCAGTTCAATGAGACCACGTCATCGTGGCTTCATTTAGATACTGGCGTGCCCCAGGGCGGCATACTTTCTCCACTTCTCTTTTCAATTTTTATTAATTTTATCACACACAAACTTCAGTGTTCGTATCATCTTTATGCTGACGATTTACAGATATATGCCCAGACACGTGTTGATGACCTTAATGATGCCATCGATGCGCTTAATAGGGATCTGAACCATATAAAGTGCTGGTCTGAGAGTTTTGGTGTTGCTGTCAATCCCGCCAAATGCCAAGCTATGTTGGTGGGTAGTCCTCGTATGATATCAAGAGTTGACTCGACTAATCTGCATCCTATTGTTTTCGACGGTACTTTAATTCCTCTCAGCCCCAGTGTAAAAGATTTAGGATTACATATCGACTGTAGGTTGAACTGGCAAGTTCAAGTATCAAACGTCTGTCAGAAGGTTACTGGAGTATTGCGCTACCTTTACCGCCTCAAGAATTTCTTGCCAACCTCTATCAAAGCAATGCTTGTGCAAACCTTAATATTTCCTATTATCGACTATGGTGATGTGTGCTACCTCGACCTGAATGCAGATCTACTAAATAAGCTCGACCGTCTTCTGAATAACTGCATTCGATTCGTCTATAATCTACGTAAGTATGATCATGTGTCCGCACACCGATCACTGCTCAAATGGTTGCCCATTAGGCAGCGTAGAAGTATGCGGGCCTTGACCACTCTTTTTACTTTGTTAAGCTCTCCTAACGCTCCCCCTTACCTTACTTCACATTTCCAATACTTAAGTACTTCTCATGATAGGAACCTTCGTTCTTCTTCCAACCGTTTACTTAGCTGTCCTTCTCATCAATCTGATATTATTCATTCTTCCTTCTTCATTTACCCAATTCTTCTGTGGAACGCGCTTCCTTTAGACATCAGAATGTCCACCAGTCGATTTGCTTTTAAAACTAAGTTGCGCAAATTTCTTACTGAGCAAGCAGCTCGCTCTTAGATCTCAGTAATTGTCTATAACGTTTAGTTGTATATATATTTATATATATATATATATATATATATTATAATTGGTATATATTAGGTATTTATGTATGTAAGTATAGTATATCATATTGGCTATATATAATTATTCTGGTATTTATTACGTTGTAAATCTTAATAATTCTTTTGCTTTTTTTTGTCCTACACTGGTTGTGCACCCTACCACATCACTATCTCCACATCACCCTAAGGTTGACTGGCAGAAAATGCCTAAGGCATTAAGTCCGCCTTTGTACAATGTGCATAAAGAATAAAATAAATAAATAAATAAAACGGACTAAAAAGTAAAAAATAAATTCTTCTGTAAATTTTTATAACCCTACCTAATCTATGGAAATTTTAAACCTAAAAACGTGGGGCACATTTTATAAAACCATCCATAATATTGTCTTTAGCCTGCGCCCCACGTTTTTAGGTTTAAAATTTCCGTAGGTAGGGTTATAAATATTTACAGAAGAATTTATCTTTTATTATATTTTAAAAATACGAACATTAAAGTGCACTTGAATTTGAAATTTTTCGAATGCTGTAATAGTGAACTTGCGGACTTTCGAATTTTCTGTATAATTTCTCCTATTCGCCGTGTGTCAGTTAGAATAAAAATAAAAAATAAGCGAAATTTATCATTTCCCAATCCAGCAGCTCGTTTGTATGGAAAACTATATTGTAGTGTAGCCGTTAATAATTTTTTTGTAGTCGCTATTATGGTTTTTTTTCATAATATACCGATTTTGGGTATGAATCTACAATCTACCGATAAATTGTTGGCAACTCTACCGATTTAGCATTTTTTGTTTTTGTTTGACGTTCGACTTCAATCAAGAGACCACTCAGTGTCCACACCTTAGGGTATTTTACCCTAAATTTAGGGTATTTTTACGAGTTTAGGGTAATTTTTAGGGTATAAAATTATTTAGGGTAATTTTTAGGGGAAAAAATTCGAGATGATGAAACCACTGAAGAGTTCGACTCTAGTGATTTTTTTATAAATTTATGTCGTGTAGAAAATCTAAACAATGGATGTATTCCAAGATTTATATAGATAGATATACTTATGTGAAAGTAAAAAGTTTAATAAAAATAGATAAATTTCACTTCAATTTGTGTTTAATTTAAAATGAATGTTTAGGGTAAAATATTTTGAAAAAGGTCCAATTCAATATCAGAGGGAAAATTAATATCAGAGGGTGGCAACCAGTGTTGCGATTGATACGGCAATAGGGAATATGCATCAATTTTTTTTTATCAAAATCAATAGTATAATGCGTGAGAAAATCAACTGTAATATTGAAACATGTCTCTTGCGTTTTTTTCTCGTAATATAGTTACTTGAAGTTAGCACGCATCAGCTCCCGCCGAAAACGCTCTATACAAAACGGTGACGTCACACATCACGTTTCGGTGTGTTTCGGGCGCGTTTAATATGGAGTTAGCCAATAATCTTCAATTATCTCCCTAAATTTTGCGTTTAAGTAGATATGTGTCATACAAAATACCTATTAATTTCTTTTTCGATATTCTATCTGACTGTAAAGTGCATTATATCCGAAAACAAAAAAAAATTATCGTTATTTTCCCCTGATTTCGTCGTGTGATAAAACGAAAATAATAATTTTTTTATTTTTCTTTCTGTTCCATCATGTTTTTACAAGTGTCCGCAGCGATCAAGCTCAATTTTAGGAAAATCGGTGACTTATGCATATTCCCTATTACCGTAATATACGACAATCCCGATCAAATTTTGCTCAAGTTACGGCAGCTTCTAACAGCGCCCTCCATACGGCAATTTTCATTACTGATTTGTGATATTTTCATGATATTTTAAAAAATACGGCAATGGGAAGGTGAAGTCAAAATAAATTACAGATGGCGCTTCAGTCTTTGGACCCATTGTCAGTTTGAGCTTATATTGTCTTGACTGTGTATTACGTGATTTTACTTTCTTAGATTATATTTTTTTCGGTTTTGCGGACAAACGATGTATTCTATGCTAACTTTAGCTCAGATAAAAGAAGAATTACGGAAAAGAAAAGCCAAAACAACAGGCAAGAAAGTTTATAACAACTTACAAAAAAATGCTAACAAGCATTACATTTCTTTAAATTTCGTGTAAGATTTACAAGTAATCTTTTTATTTCAGATTAGAAACATATGATTTAAATTTTAACAAAGCAACTGAGTGTGAATTACCGTGATTATAGTTGCCTCATGATGCCTTCTGTGCAATAGTAATTTCAGGTTTCTGTACTATTAAATTTATGTTTATGTAATTATAATAATTTAATAAGTTTATGTAATATAAAATTCTATTAATTCTCTGTTTGGCCCCAATATTGGGCTAATTCCATATTTGATATACCTATCAAATTCATCCAAGTTATAAATATGTTAGAAACTGTTGAGGCTGAAATATTAAAGAACAAAGCTGTTATAATTCAAATGTTGTTTTATTTTGGCGAAGCTTCATCAAATTCATGAAACATTCCTTTTGATTTATAATGTTTATCAGGCTCAGCAAAGGAGAAAATCGAGGGAAAAGCATCTTTTTTTTTATATTATTTGATATTTTTGCCCAATATTTTTTTTGTTACTGGGAAATCGATGAACTCCAATATTTTACAAGTTACATGCATAACAATGCGGCATTTTCTCAGTATTAAATTAAAAAGTGCAATACTCCAAGAGATTCCCATATGTTTTGACACTTTCTTTGAGGCGGCCGGTACCTTGATTACGTAAAGCTGTTGCTAACAATTCTCGATTGAAATCGATTGAAAGCCTATGGGGGTAAAAACGTAACTTTGTTGCAATCAACTTTGACAGAAATCGCAGTTATATCGCTGCTTTAGTAAGAACCAATGTGACAACTATCTTAACTAAAGCAGCAATGCAACCGCGCTTTCAATAGATTTCAATCGAGAATTGTTAGCAACAGCTTTACGTAATCAAGGTACAGTTGTATTGCTGCTTTAGTTAAGATAGTTGTCATATTGGTTCTAACTAAAGCAGCAATGTAACTGCGATTTCTGTCAGAGTTGATTGCAACAAAATTACAAAATCACCCCCCGGGTCTCTTGTATTATAATGTACTCTATGCGGCCGGGTACCAAAGACCAGACGCCACCTATCGCGATAAAATTGCGCTTTTCCTCCCCAATGGCTTTATACGGCAATTTTTTATTTTTAATACGGCAACGTAATTTTTTGCAATCGCAACACTGGTGGCAACATTGACCCAGGGTTGGTAGGTTGGGGGTTTTTTTCGCAATTTTGGGGAAAAATAATGGTCTTGGCGAAATTTTGGGGAAATGAAATCTTTGGGGAAATGTTTGGGGAGAAAAATATACAAGGAAGAATCTTGGTTGGAGCATAAATTTAACTCCGATAATGTTTATATGACCATATTAAACGAAGATGATTTTTCGGAAGTTCTTTAGATGATTCAGATTAGAACTTCCGATAGTTCTTTATTTTCTTAATAAACTAAGTTTAATATCTTTCAATTCGTTTTATTTCCTGTTTACCAAAAATGGGGAAAAAAGTTGTCAAACATATCATTTTGGGGAAAAGAATTCTTGAATATGGGGAAATTTCAAAATTTGGATGTACCAACCCTGCACTGACCACTAGCATAGCACTCGTAGACAGAGAAACCATAGCACTACTGACTGGGAATGGGAAAGCGAGCAGTGTTGCCAGACCGTGGGCAATTGCCCACGCCATGGGCAATTTTAGGATATTTTTGAAAAAAGGGCAAAAAGAGCGGAAAGGTCTTGGAACCGGTAAAATATGGGCAATTTTGGAAATACGGAACTCACTTACCCGAGACCACTTGAAAACACTTGGCATAGAGTACCAAACACAAAATTCACAGCTTAGTTTGGGCATCCATTGACATTTCTTCCTATAGTGTCATCTAGTAGGAACGAATACCAGCACCTCCGTTAAAGATTTTACAGATAAAAACAGTTATTGGTCAAAAATTTTTGGTCACCATTAATCGAACAGACGTTTATGTGGCTAAGGGCGGAAGCTTTCGAAAAATTACGATTGTTCTAGGACTAGGTACAAAGGGTGCAGTACCGGCGTTAGGGGAGGGGGGTGAGCAAGGGCGTTTTTAGAGATCCGTACCCAAAGGGTAAAAACGGGACCCTATTACTAAGCCTCCGCTGTCCGTCTGTCTGTCTGTCTGTCACCAGGCTGTATCTCATGAACCGTGATAGCTAGACAGTTGAAATTTTTACAGATGATGTATTTTTGTTGCCGCTATAACAACAAATATTAAAAACAGAATAAAACAAATATTTAAGGGGGGCTCCCATACAACAAACGTGTTTTTTTTTTTGCTGTTTTTTGGTACGGAACCCTTCGTGCGCGAGTCCAACTCGCACTTGGCCTGTTTTTTTTTACTATAAATAAGCAAAATTGCAAGAGAAGTAGGTGAAACTAACTAAAAATCGCGCAGCCGTTTTTTGACTAACAGGCAAAATTTAAAATATTGGAATCACAGATAGGGGGTGCCATGTAGAAATGTCGCCCAGGGTGCTGGTAGTGCTAAAACCGGCACTGAACGGGTGTCAATCGTTGTTTCAAAGAATAAGGGCGATTTTGTGTCGGAAAGGGCAATTTTAACAACCTGCGGGGGCAAAAGTTCTGATCGGGTCTGGCAACACTGAAAGCGAGCGAAGCGTTGTTCGATTCAATAATACAAAACAGTTTTAATTTGATATTTAGTGGAAACATTTACGTTGAGATCTAACAATGGTGAAATTAACTACGGAATTAATACAAAATTCTATGCAATATATGAATCCTTGTCGGGATCGTGAATTGGATCTGAGAGGTTATTTTCATTGCTTCAATCTGAAACTTCAGTGTTATTTGTTTTTTTTTTATATTTAATGTTACTTAGCACAATTAATAGTATGTAAATGTGTTCATTTACATCTTTTATGATAGGATTATTGTATATTTTTTTCAATAATAATTGCTTTTAGGTTATCATTTGAAGTGAGTCAAAGAATGACTTCGCATTGACTTTAGATTTTTTTAAACTACCGTTTAATTTAAAACTTATTAATTAATAATACAAGTATCTCATTCTAACTTTATTTTACAGGATATAAGATACCCCAAATTGAAAACATGGGTGCCACATTAGATCAGTTTGATACAATAGATTTTTCAGATAATGATGTGAGAAAACTAGACGGTTTTCCTCTTTTAAAGAGACTTAAATGCTTGCTTTTAAACAACAACAGGATTGTGTGAGTATTATTATGAGTATGATACAGTATGATATAATACGCGGGTGATGAGAATGGTATAATATCTTTTGGAATTGAGACACGCACGGTACCGCTAACGTGGAAGAGCGGCGCTGTAGGTCAGAGTGTCGCAAAGGGTGCACAAGGAAAAAAAGACTTAGGCAGCCATTACATGGTCATGCAAGCGTCAGTCAAATTCCATCAGTCATGAATTACGTTTGACTGATTGACTGATGGAAAGAACAAATCACATCATGCAACCATCAGTCACTACATTACACGGTAGGTTAATCGTCAGTCACAGCCCGTGACTGTGGTTAAACTGACAGCAAAACCTACCGTGTAATGGGTGCCTTAGAATAATTTTGTGATGTTTTCGTTTTATGATATTGTTAACGTTTTATGATTGTTTCGGTTAAATTGGACAAAACTAAAGAACTTTTACTCTTGTCACTTTTTTCGTGCACATTACAGTTCCTTAGAAATATTGCGTTTATAGAAGTTTTCGAAAATATTTTTTTATGTAAACAACCTCAAAACAAAAAATATGGAAATTAAGCAGGGGAGGCTAAAAAGAGGAGGGGAGAGGGGAGGGGACGTACATACAAAATTTCGCACGTAAAAAAAGTCGTTTCTGGCGCTGCGCCGGCCGCTGCCGCGGCACGCTCGCTTCGCTCGCTCGGCTTGCGCGCTGGGTTCATGTACACCTAACATGCTCGTCGCTTCGCTCCTCGCACCTATCACGTGACCTGTGGTCTTTGGTCACCATCGCAACAATTTGCCACCAAACCAAATTAGTGTGCCGACATTAATTTTAAAAATTATCTATTACTTATCTTTAAATGCAATATTTCTAAGAAAATATAATGTTCACGAAAAAAGTGACAAGAGTAAAAGTTCTTTAGTTTTGTCCAATTTAACCGAAACAATAACAAAACGTTTACAATATCATAAAACGAAAACATCTCAAAATTATTCTAAGTCTTTTTTCCTTGCACCCTTTGAGTCACTCCAACCGCGCTGTACAGTACACTACTGCTTTACAGTCATTTTCAATTCACTTTGACGGGTGAGTCCCATCCACCCCGGTGGCTCTGTCCCGGTACCAAGACCGATGGGAAAAAAGTTCCATCCGCCCCGGTGAATCGTATCTCGTTGTTTAACGAAGGATTGCACTCGCATAGTATCACCCACCCCAGAATTTTATATAAAAGGGCGGATGGCACAGATCTTTTATCATACCGCCGGTATTGCGTTTAACTTTAGGACTTCGTTAAACATGGAGATATGATTCACCGGGGCGGATGGAACTTTTTTCCCATCGGTCCCGGTACCGGAACAGAGCCACCGGGGTGGATGGGACTCACTCACTTTGACAAGGTCCCTTACCATTCTCATCGCACGCGGATTATAAGCATAGTGAGCTATTTTAGCAGAGAGTAAGAATAATTTGTGATCAGCTTCTTGCTGTTATTATATGGTTATTTAATTAGTGTTGCTGATTATGAAAGGTCATCATACCCGAATGCCAAGCCAGAAATTCCCTAAAAATAAAATATGTAATTAAAAATAAAGTTTTTGAGGTTAAAAGTCCGTATACATTTTGCTGCTGATTGCCACTCTCTCGCTCGTACATTTCATGTTTTCTCAAGTTTTCTTAAATCTGAGTGTGTAATTGAAAAATGTGTCTCGGCCACTTTTCGCAATACAAGATTACGGACATTTCAACATATATTTCCATTTCGAGTTGCTGTAGTACAAAAAGTTATCGTTTTTGCCAGTTCAAATAACTGTTAGAAACAATAACTTTTTGTACTTTAGCAACAAAAAACTGAAATATGTTTTAAAATGTCCATAGTATTTTATTGCTAAAAGTGGCCAAGACACATTTTTCAATTACGCACTCAGATTTAAGAAAACTTGAAATGTGCAAGCAAAAGAGCGGCAGTCAGCGGCAAAATGTGTATGGGCTTTTAGGTATGGGCGGTTAGTTTACAAATATTCTTTCTCTTATATCGAATCTTATAGATTCTACACTTCAGCCAACTTCATAACTAATATAACAGCTCCACCTGCGTCTTAACGCCTAGTTTAACACGTTAATCTAGGTGCAGATGTGGCCAACCCTTTAACATGTTAATTTACAAACAACAGTCCTAAATAATAATGCCTTAGCTAACGTGTAGTTGGACATTATCACTAACATTAATGTTAATGCAAGTGGGGCCATAGCATTATAATATATTTTAATAACTTACAGGAGGATTGGTGAAAATCTGGAACAGTATTTACCAAATTTGGAAACATTGGTATTGACAAACAATAATATTACAGAACTTGGGGACTTAGATCCACTTGCAACCATGCCTAAACTGAAAACATTGTCACTTATGCATAATCCAGTGGCTAATAAGCAACATTACAGGTAATTACAATTATTAAACCCAGACACCAAAAGAGTGGTGTTATAAATTTGACGTGTGTGTGCGTCTGAGGCAATGTAGCTCCAGAACATATGAACAGATTTTGATGCAGTTTTTTTCCTGTCTAAAAATATCTTTACAGTGATAGTGACAGGTATATTAATTTGTTTAGTCTGTTAATCCTTACTTGTCTTATTTAGTGGTTTATTTATTAGATTAATAATTTATAAAATACATCAAATGGTTTTCCACACATAGGTTATGAAAGATATTGTTGATAATGGGGTGGGGTTGGCAACGCAAAGCTAATTGTAGATGTCGCTGCGTACGCTTGTTCCTAAGACGGTAGACGTTCAGAACAAACTGTATGGGAAAATATTTATTTATTATGTGGTTTTTTTAATCGGAAAAGACCCATTGTCCCAAAATGGATATAGAAGACTATTCTACAATGCAAATGCCGGAATTTAAAACCAAATTAGGACGTTTTTATTCTTACGGAATTTATAAATTTTTTCTATATCCAGATTTTTCGGAAATTTGTAAGTGCTAACATTTTAAAAGCCTATTACACAGAATTTAATCACTTTAAAGCTTAAAAAAAACGATTTTTTAAGTAAAAGTCCTTTGTTTTCATAGTTCTCGTGGAAAAAGCGTACGCAGCGCCATTTTGACAGTTGCCTTCCCCATAGATAACAATTTGATAAAGTTTCCTTCCTACTAATACTAACTTATTTTTAAATAATGATTTAATTATGAAAGATTTAGTAAATAAGACGAGTAAGGATAAGCAGATTACAGACATGTGCATAAGTATGTCTGCCCAGAAGATAACTATGAAAACATAGCTTTTATAAATGCTACTTAAATGCCTTTTGGGGCGTTAGGACCAAGGTGCTAAAATGACGAAGGTGCTGAAATGACCAAAGTGATAAAATGACCAAGTTACTGAAATGACCAAGCTGCTAAAATGCCCAGGTGTTAAAATGCCCAAGGTGCTGAAATGTCCATATTGCTGAATTGACCATAGTGCTGAAATTACCTAGGTGCTGGAATGACCAAGGTACTAAAATGGCTTATCTGCTTAAGGCGTGAAATGCACAGAAGCGACGCGGCTCGGATACGGCGGCGATACGGTGCAGATGTGAGACTTTCGAATGCTTTCGGCAAAGGAAATACACGTATCGCCGCCGTATCTGCGCCTTATCTCCGCCGCATCTCTTTTGTTTATTTCACGCCTAAGGCTGCTTTTCGTCAAAACGGTCGTATTGTATTTAGATATAGTCAACAAAGACTGAAAGATGCGATGAAAGATGAAGAAAGATGCTTGAATATGAAACTTCATATGCAATGGTTTTCCGATTTCATTTGTTTTTCAATGTCGGTAATAGGCCTCCTGGTATTATGCTACGTTAAAAGACTAAATCCAAGTTTCTTGAGTCACACTTCAGGCTGCACATTGGTTTGGGACTGCGAACCTTTTAAGTCGATTGATATATGTACTGCTGTCCTTTTGAGAATCTGTCTTTTTGAGAATCTATCCTTATGAGAATAAAGGATATTTTGCAACCTTGGTCATTTTGCAACCTTAGTCATTTTAGCACCTTGGTCATTAGACTTCAAAAAGTTATTAGTCATTTTGCAACTTTGGTCATTTTAGCACCTTGGTCATTAGGATCCGAAAATATTAGTAATTTTGCAACTTTGGACATTTCAGAACCTTGGTCATTTTAGCACCTTGGTCCTAACACCCCGAAAGGCTTAAATGTTCCAATAAAGTACTTTTTAACAGTTGTCTTAGGCGAACCCTACACACACAGTACATACTATGATCCAACAGTTTTTTATCGGGGGCCTATTTCATAAAAGAATGGTAAAACTCCAGTAATGTACCATATCATAGTAGTAGTTTATTGGTGTAGAATTATGTTTCATAATAAATAAGAAACAATGCTACCCTACTAATAAACAACTATGGTAAATTATTATAGTAAAACCATTCTTTTATGAAATAGGCCCCTGACAAAATACTGTTGGATCACCAGCGAACTAAAATCACACTACACATGACGTATTTCTAATAAACTTTTTCTTTCTTTTCTCTACAATACAAACTGCAATTATTGTAAAGAATGTTAACGTCAGTCACCGGGTGTGTTGCTGGCCCGACTAATTCTGAGCGGGTTGTAATTTTTCGGCCCAGTGGTGCCATTTTTTAAGCAATATTTGTTTGCAATTACACTTCCATAGATTTTAGTTCGCTGTGGTTCACAGTATTTACTGTGTGTGTAGGGTTAGCCATAAAGTGGTTATGTACGTTTGATTTAAATCTACTTACCTTTTTCAAAATACCCTGAAATGGTCGAAACTACCTTAAGTACCCAACTAGCAACCTTCATCTATAGTAAAATAAAAAATTATTGTTTGTAGATTATTAAAAACGGGAACCATAAACTTATGCTTGTATTTCAGGGCTTATGTAGCATTCAAACTGCCTGAACTTAGGCTGCTGGACTTCAGAAAAATAAAACAGAAGGACAGGGAAGAGGCTAATGCCTTCTTCAAAAGCAAGAAAGGGAAGGAAGTTCATAAAGAGATTTCAAGGAAAGCTAAAACATTTGTTCCTGGTGGTAACATGCCTGATCCTAAAATCGCAAGTAAGCTAACATTAACTAATGTCCATCACATATTTAAAAAAAATTGGGAACCTATTCCTTTTTAGGGTTCCGTACCCAAAGACTAAGTTACTAAAACTCCACTGTCCGTCTGTCTGTCTGTCACAAGACTCACGAGGCTGTATCTCTAGGCTGATAGCTAGACAGTTGAAATTTTCACAGATAAAGTATTTAAGGGGGCCCATACAACAAACATATTTTTTTTTGACAGAACTCTTCGTGTGCGACTTGCATTTGGCCAGTTTTATACTCATTATGCATTTTAGGTCTTACACCGCAAGAGATCCACAAAATTCGAGAGGCTATCAAGAATGCTTCGTCACTTCAGGAAGTGGAAAGGTTGACCAGAATGTTGCAGTCAGGCCAAATTCCAGGCCAGAAACCATTACAGCCACAAACTCAAAACAATGGTCAACGTAAGGACATTTATTTTTATTACATACTTACACTTATTGCTTAAAAGTATAATTTGACGATCCATCAAGTAGTATTTAAACAGCTTCTCTTGATATTTCTTGTATTAATTTATTTATACTACTGTACTGATTTATCAAATTGAGTTTGACAGCCTATGGTGTGCTACTGCTGCTCAGCTGTGGCTTGGAGTTCTTATGCGATCGGAGTTGTCATTACGTCACTATAAATCTATCAGAAATTACACTAATAGCCCACCAAATACAGACAGAAAGATTGGGAATTCCAATTCGAAATCATTCAGAATGCAGCAAATCCATACACAGACAAATCTATGGACCTATGAATCAACGTCTGCATATTATACCAAGAAACAAATAATGTCCTGCACGCCGTTCACGTCATTTTATATCATAACGTTGCATAAATGCAGAGTTGATTGTTGCTTACGTACATAATTACTATAGTTGTTGAAATTCACGATTGCGCGTCGGCTATGAGTGTTGTTAGGCGTGCACGTGCACATTGTTTTAGTGTGCACTGCACCCTTTCGTATTACGCACACTAAGGCCCGTATTTATAAACCACTCTCAATACCGATCTCAAGAGCGATATTAGCTGATACGCTCTCAAGATGTGAGCAGCATCTTAAGTTGGATATTAATTAATAGTCAGATATCAAGGGCGTATCAAATGAGATCGATCTCAGCTCTTAAGATCGATCTTAAGAGCAGGATCTTAAGTTCACGGTGGTCTTTATACAGTAACATGAAACTTTTGAATTAAGATTGAATGATTAACGTTTCGTTTAAGCTGTGTCGAATAATTAGCTCAAATTAAAAAAAAAAACAATAATTTTATAATTGTCTCATATTGCACATTAGTGCAAATCATTTTAGACAAGTGGTAAAATGTAATATTTATTTAAGTATATTACTTTATTTACACATAAATAAAAATATCACTTTATTTTACTACGTCAGTTCAAGAAGACTGAAGTCTTGGATTATGTATTCTGTGGCTGTATGATGCAAATATGCCTTTGCCTTTTCTGTTTCATGATAAAAAAACGGAAAAAAATTGGCGGCAAATTGTAATGGGGAGGAAAAGCGCAATTTTATCCCGATAGGTGGCGTCTGGTCTTTGGTACCCGGCCGCCTCAAAGAAAGTGTCCAAACATATGGGAATCTCTTGGAGTATTGCACTTTTTAATTTTATACTGAGAAAATGCCGCATTGTTATGCATGTAACTTGTAAAATATTGGAGTTCATCGATTTCCCAGTAACAAAAAAAATAGTGGGCAAAAAAATATCAAAAATAATATGCTTTTCCCTCGATTTTCTCCTTTGCTGAGCCTGAGAAACATTATAAATCAAAAGGAATGTTTCGTAAATTTGATGAAGCTTCGCCAAAATAAAACTACATTGGAATTATAACAGCTTTGTTCTTTAATATTTCAACCTCAGCAGTTTCTAACATACCTATTTATAACTTGGATGAATTTGATAGGTATATCAAATATGGAATAAGCCCAATATTGGGGCCAAACAGAGAATTAATAGAATTTTATATGCCAGAGTCATTCAAGAAACTTAGAATAATAAAATAAATATGATAAAACGGTTCGTGTAATTTTGGATGGTACAGAAATTCCAGTACAGAAACCTGAAATTACTATTGCACAGAAGGCATCATCAGGCAACTATAAACACGGAAATTCACACTCAGTTGCTTTGTTAAAATTTAAATCATATGCTTCTAATCTGAAATAAAAAGATTACTTGTAAATCTTACACGAAATTTAAAGAAATGTAATGCTTGTTAGCAATTTTTTGTAAGTTGCTATAAACTTTCTTGCCTGTTGTTTTGGCTTTACTTTTCCGTAATTCTTCTTTTATATGAGCTAAAGTTAGCATAGAATACATTGTTTGTCCGCAAAACCGAAAAAAATACAATCTAAGAAAGTAAAATCACGTAATACACAGTCAAGACAATATAAGCTCAAACTGACAATTGTTCCAAAGACTGAGCGCCATCTGTAATTCACTTTGCCTTCGCCTCCCCATTGTTATTATGACTAATACATTTCCTAATATAGGTAAGTAATATCGTAATCAATATCATCATAATGATTAATTTCCTTTATTAGATTTTTAAAATCTCTAGTTTTATCCACGTAAATCCACGAACATAGGTACAAACACATACGTAGCAGATCAATATAAAATGACATCCCTCTCTTTTTGCATAACTTTCCCGCGCGCGCACGCTCTCAAGTCACGGTTTTGCAGCACTTGGCGAACAGGCGCTCAATCATCATCTCAAGAGTGATCTCAAGTGCAGAGTTTTGTTTATTAATATGAGTGATCTCAGTTGATACCACGAACTTAAATCTATACTTAAGTATGATCTATTAATTAGAACAGAATCTCGAGTATGATCTCAAGATAGCTCTCAACGTTGAGAGTTGTTTATAAATACGGGCCTAAAACAATGTGTACGTGCACGCATAACAACATTCATAGCCGACGCGCAATCGTGAATTGCAACATCTATACAAAAAAAATGACAAACTATTTATCCTCGAACTTTAGCAGTGTTATAATAAGGGATACTGACAACTTCAGGAAAATGTAATGAAATATAAATCACAAATTATGTTTCTGTTGACTGTTTCAGAAGAAGAAGAAGAAGAAATGGAAACGGACCAGTCAAATGGCCAGTAAGCTGTTCCTGTCAAAATGGATAGGTACTTCATTTGCATTTGCGTGTTTTAATATAAATCTAGCTGTTAAGATCAGATACACAATCTTCAGATTATTTTGCTTCAGAACTAGATACTACACTGGTTTTATGAAAAGAACAGAATACTACCAAAGGTTAATAAACACCTTTCTACTACTATAAATTTATTTAGCTATTAAGAACAGATATTCACTGTGATCCAGTTTCACTATTTTTCCCAAAATAAAAGATAAGTTCTATACTTTTATTATAGTTTTATTTAATTAAGGATGTCCATTACATTACTTTTACTATAATTATGTCCATTACAGGGGCCCTACCGGCTTACTTTCTGAACCTCGGCAAATCTGCCGGGCTTCAACGATAAATCGAAGTACGGAATTTCGTATTGTACTATTTTCCGAAGTTATTTGGAAGATATTGATGTTTGTGTAACATCATGAATCGGAATTCGCTATTATGGCCTGATTGGGGATCGATTTATTTGTATTTATCTGAAGCCCGGCAAACTAGTCGAAGTTCTAAGCGTTAGCCGGTACGGGCCCAGTTTATCAGTCATTTATTAATTATCAACATAGGTCATAGACTCAAAAAATCTTTAGCTTTCAGCAACAGTTTATCTTCATCTCCCGCATCCAAGAAAATGGTGTAGATGACTGGCAACATTATCATTCTCCCCATAATCTCCTTCACGGTGGGCCGTTTGTCTGGCAGTATCGACAACATGGAGTCGACCAAGTCTTGCATTCCTCTGCTATATACGCTCAAATCTATCGGATGAACGCTTCCGTTTGTTATGGCATCTACCAATCCAAGTAAAGACTGCAATGATAGAAAATCTAAACTTAAAATAGATTTATCAGTAAGTAGGAATATGAACTTTCTA
The DNA here is from genome assembly GCA_928269145.1 of Agriphila tristella. Lineage (NCBI taxonomy): Eukaryota > Metazoa > Arthropoda > Insecta > Lepidoptera > Crambidae > Agriphila > Agriphila tristella. Next base: position 16,715,917 of record OV743436.1, on the reverse strand, counting down.
AATTTTTTGCCCTGGAGTGAACTGTCTTAATAGGTATAATCCGCGCGCGATGAGACTGACTGGGATGGAACCTTGTCAATAAGTCGAAAATTGACTAATCAGTTAATTACTTAATCAACTAATTGCTTACTTAAAGTTGCTGCGGCAAAAGTTCCCTCACCTCGGATGCGTGAAATCATGTTTTTGGATATCCCTGTGGCTGGCCGGGGTGTGCCGTGCACGTCTCAGTTTGACAAGGTTCCATCTTATTACTGCATCCAATAAAAAAGTATCTACCTCGGCATCAAACGCTCTTTTGTGAGTACACATTTCATAAAGCAGACAACCCAACGCCCAAACATCGCTCTTCGTGTCGTAAGGTTTGCCTTTACAAAGTTCGGGAGCTAAGTAATACGGCGTGCCAATGACGGTTGAAGTTTTCTTTGCACTGGAAATAGAAATAATCCATTATGCCATTGCTTTCTTTTTTAATACGAGAGCAGACGAATCCCACTGGATAAGGATCAAACTCAACATTATTTTAATCAGTATCATTTCACGCAAATCCTTTCAGCTGAGTAACCAACAACCAAACTTTATTACTTATTAGTAATATTAGGCTTGTACTATTATGTATTATGTTATATTAGTAGGTTAATATCATGCTAAACTAAACTTACCTTGCTAACATTTTCGATAGGTACTTGTACTATTAATGTATTTATTTATTTATTTTATTTATTTATTTATTTAAATATCTTTATTGTACAATACTAAATGGTACAAGAGGCGGACTTAATGCTAGTAGCATTCTCTACCAGTCAACCTTTGGGACAAAACGATATTCGCGAATGCGGTACAGGATATATATATATTTAATATACCTATATAAACATCTACACAATAATATAATATGCCCATAATATACCTACATACAATATAATTACAAAAATACCTATAGACTACATACATACATATAATAATATATAATATTATAAGGAAAAAGAGTAAAACATGATGACGTCACTTTTCACACTATGAGGATAATCCATTCAGGAGAGTGTTATGCACTTTTTTTTTTAAAGAAAATTTGTTCGGAGATCTTCTGATTGGTTCAGGGAGATCATTCCATAGGCGCGAAGCTTGCAGAGCAAAAGAATCTGACATATAGCCAGAGCGGAAGAGGGGGATAGAAAGTGAAAGAGAATTGACAGAACGGAGTTGACGATCATGTGAGTCGCAGAGATATTGAAACTTACATTTCAGATACTCTGGAGAATGGGGATTATTGAGGATAGAGTAAAGCGTGCAGAGCAACCTTTGCTGCCTGCGCTGACGTATTGGAAGCCATTTGAGCTGTGACCGGTAAGAAGAAATGTGATCGTACTTACGAAGGCAGAAAACAAAACGGATAGCGTTATTAATGAGGCGGTCAAGCTTATTAAGAAGGTCCTCATTCAAATTAGGAAAACAGACATCAGCATAATCTATGAGCGGAAAGATGAGTGAAGTAACAAGCATGACCTTCGTACGAATAGGGAGGAAATTTCTAAAACGATTCAGGAAACGTAATGAGTAAGTGACGGCACGACTAACTTCAGCAATCTGCGTAGTCCAGCTGAGCGACGAATCTATGTGTAGACCAAGGTTTTTAACGCTGGCGCAGAGAGGGATGGTAGTATTATCCAGTACAAAAGGCTGGACCGAACTGTTAACTACCTTGGCGATTTGTTTAGAGCCCCCAACCATTATCGCCTGGCATTTTGATGGGTTCACCGCTATCCCGAAATCAATCGACCAGACGCTAATGGTGCGTAAGACACTATTTATCAGCGAGATAGCAGCGTCGATTTCATCCACTGGCGTTTGTGCGTATACTTGGAGGTCGTCAGCGTAAAAGTGGTAAGAGCAGCCAAGACAGGAAGATAGGGAGTTGATAAATAAGGAGAAGAGGAGAGGTGAAAGAATGCCACCCTGTGGCACACCGGCAGAAAGATGGTTCCAATGAGACACATCCCGTCCCACCCGCACCGCCTGCTGGCGACCGCGGAGGTAATTTGAAAACCACTCCAGTGACAGTGAGGAGAAGTTCAGAGATTTTAGAATGGCAAGCAAGATATCGTGGTCGACCATATTGAAGGCATTAGAGAAATCGATAAGGACAATGATGGTGACCAGTTGATTCTCCATGCCCAGTCTAACATCCTCGGTTACTTTGAGGAGTGCTGTTGTTGTGCTGTGTCCAGGGCGGAAACCTGACTGAAGGGGAGTGATAAGGGAGTTGGAGTAGATGAAGGAGGAGACTTGCTTGTGAGCAGCGGCTTCTAAAATTTTGGAAAGAAAAGGGAGGATAGATATAGGCCTGAAGTTATTTAAGAGACGAGGGGAGGCAGTTTTAGGCAGAGGAGTGACGAATGCTTTACGCCAGAGAAGAGGAAATTGGCCAGTCTCGAAGGAGTAATTTATGATGTGAACTATGATGGGTAGAATTTGTTCTAGAACACAAACAATCATTTTCCGGCTAATGTCGTCACACCCGACTGCATTGGACTTGAGAGAGGAAATTATCTTACTAGTCTCATCAATTGTCACTGGAGAGAAGGAAAAGGAATCGGAATGCAAAGGGCCTTTGGAGGCAATCCTGGTTATGGTTTGGGACTTGATAACAGGGTCTGGTGAGGGAGTAGAAGAAAAGTGATTATTAAAGTCATTTAGAGAAAAAGGGTAGGAATTAGAGTCAGGAGAAGCTTTACCAAGGCCAAGGGAACGAAGAAACTTCCACGTATTGGCCGAAGAGCTATTGGAAACATTATCAAGGAAATATTGACGCTTAGCTGCTCTCACCATTCTGTTGCATCTGTTGCGTGCTATCTTGTAGAGAGCCCAGTTCTCCTCAGTTCTGTCATTCTTAAATTTCCTGAAAGCGCGATCCCGTCGAGTCATTGCCATGCGAACACCCCGCCCGATCCAAGGAGCAGGCGGCCGTTTAACTCGAACAGCTTTTAGTGGTGCGTGGGTATCGAAAAGTTGAAGTAAAAATGTATTAATGTAAGAGATTTTGTCGTCAACTGATGATAACCCAAGAATTGCATCAAAGTCACATTTGCTGGCATCCTCCCTTAAGCTGTCGAGGTTGAGTCGGGCGAAATTACGCATCCAAACAAGGGAAGGTTTGGGCTTAGGAGGTCTCAAGCGATATTGAGCAAAAATAAGGTCATGTTTGGAGAAGCCCGGTGCAGGTATCTGACCGAAGCTTGAGACGTTATCTGAAGAAGTTATAATTAAGTCAAGCCAGGTGTCACGAGCGGAGGAGTTATGATGAGTAGGCTCCAAAGGGAGAACAGAGAGATTGACAGACTTAACAATATTGAGTAATTTGACGGACTGGGGTGAACTGCAGGAAAGATCTGTATTGAAATCACCCATGATAATGTGATGTCTATAATTTTTACTGTACGCTTTTGTACGTGACTGTACTTATACAAAGAAACGGAATTTTTCCTAAACCAAAGGGGGACTAATTTTGTGGCTTTGGGACTAATTGGGACTAATTTACACGAATCGTTTCCAATAAGCAGATTTTCTCTGGGTGACCTGGTTCAAAAGTCCTCGCCAAGATGTAGGTTGATTTTGGCATGGACCAAATCATTCCTTTATATTTTTTGAACGGCGCTTCATTCCGTTTTGATTCTAGGCGTTGCGAGATCCATGAAAAAGGGACTTTTTTTTTGAATAATCAGATTCTGGGTAGGTGTTATGGTTCACTAGATATAGCCTGTCCCTGCCAAAATGAAGGTTTGCTTTGGCATGGACCATTTAAATCGCTTATATCTTTCAGTCCTTTTTGGGACTAATTCCGAAAAAGTAGGACTAGTTAGGACTAATTGGGGAGAAATTTTCCATGTAGTCAGAATTGCGGTTTTCAAAGTGGTCCATGCCAAGATGTAGGACACTCGAGACTTGACTATTAATGTATTCTGTGATATTAGTAGAATAATATTATGCAAACTTACCTTGCTAACATTTTCGATATTTGTACTATTAATGTATTCTGTGATATTAGTAGGATAAAATTATGCTAAACTTACCTTGCTAACATTTTCGAGACTTGACTATTAATGTATTCTGTGATATTAGTAGAATAATATTATGCTAAACTTACCTTGCTAACGTTTTCTACACTTGTAGTTACTTTATAATAGTCCACTTAATAAATGAGTTGTAGAGTGCGTGAGCAGGGACCTAACAAATTTCTCCAGGAATTTGTTCAGGGTGCTTAGAGAGTAAACATACTTACTTATTTTTATCCCGAAATAATACGATTTAAGTAGCAGGCAACAGCTAGTGTTTGATAAGTCGTTTTTTTTTCGAAAATTCACTTTTCCAGAATGTGTAGTTCGAATTCGAATATGGGTTGGAATCCTAAAAAGTGTATAGGACAAAATTTGTAGAAAATTTTATTAGCTTTCATTACGTAGAAGATATTTTTTTCTACGATGTACCGTTTTAAAGATATTAGCGAAAAGCTCAAAAGTGGGAACTTCAACCTGCCTCCGGCTCACCTCCTAGAGGCGGGGACTTTTAGTATGTTTACTCACAAAGCACCCTGAACAAATTCCTGGAGAAATTTCTTAGGTCCCTGCTCACGCACTCTACATCCCCTTTTTGATTATTCTTTGAGCAGATTACTATTAATGTATTCTGTAATATTAGTAGGATAATATCGTGATAAACTTACCTTGCTAACATTTTCGATATTCCAAAATCGCCTATTTTTATTAATACACCATGTTTTCCTGTCATCAGAATATTTTCTGCTTTTAGATCTCTATGAATAACATTTAAGCTATGTATGTAGTTAACTCCAAGCAGTATCTGAGAATAGAAGAATAAAATTTCCTGGAAAAAGTAATAGGTGCCTATTAGATTGCGTAATGAAATCCTTACTAATAATAATAAGTACCTACTGTAAATGCTAAACAAAGTTTATTTGTTACGCCTGTCGCCTTCACGTCCTTATTTAATAATAATTATTATTTTATATTATAAATTCGAAAGTAAGTAACTTGCCAAGTTAGATGCCGGAGACTGTATCAGTCTGCATGATGGTGTAATCCATCTATAAGATTACGACGAGGTTGGCATATGGCATCTAAAAGACAAAAACTCCGGTATTTTCATCTACATTAAAAAAATACTATTGAGCTTACTTCTTGTTTTATTAGCTTCGGGTAACGTTGGTACATGTATTCCGCTAGATTCCCGCTAGTAGCATACTCCATTGATATCATTACGTGATTATCAGTGTAAAAACAATCGTAAAATCTAATTATATTCGGATGTTTTAACGATGACAAAATATTAACTTCGTTTGCAATTTCCTGAAAGTTTTAAATACTTATTACTTACAGAAGCATACATTTTTGCATATTAGGGCTGGTTTACGTTATCTTAGCTTTTTAGTAGAGAAGAGACGTAGATTGTAGTCGTATATTGCCTGCTGTGATTGACGCTCTTTTAAAATCTATGAACATGCCAGGCAATGTACCCACCTCTACTAAGAGCTAAGATAATGTAAATTGTAAATCAGCCGCAATTCTCGCACTAACCTTCTTATGGTCATAGATTTTTCCATTCAATTCAATGTCTTTGACTATACTTAAAACATTATCAAGTCGATTTTCACATAAATAAACATTTCTGAAAAAATAACGATACTTTTACTTAAGAAATAGTAAACAGCAAAAACTGGAGTAATATTTTGATGGTAGGTACCTACCCATAAGTTCCTTGTCCTATTGTTTTCAATACATGTAAATTTTGATTCATAAACCTAATTGTAACATCCATCATAGGAGAGTCAATACAATAATAAACAATAATATCCAATGCAAAAACTAAACTAGGTACATTATATTGATTGGGACGTAAACTTGTGATGTGATGCTAGCTGGCTGAGCTGATAATTTATCTCTCTCCAACTCGCCATGCACCACACACCTACCCGCATTTTCTTTGCTACTCGCCGCCATCGCATCGCCCGCCACAGCTACCCGCCAAAAATCATATTAGGTGTATTCCAGCAGACTAATCGCTGAATCATCGATCGCCGTAGAGTACTTTTTCCATACACAACATCCATCGTGCACTCGTGGCTCGACAGCCAGGGCCCTATTTCACCAAGTCGACATTTGTCACCGACATATGTCGGTTAATTTTACAATGAGGGCTTTTCAAAATGACAAAAAGCTGTAGGCTCGATAGATGGCGTTGAAAAAAATAAGGGATTCAAAGTATTTTTTACTACTAATTTTGACTTCCCTCTTACCATCAACGCCATCTAGTGAGGCAAATAGTTACTTTTCTTTTTTTTTTATGTCAATTTGAAAACCCCTCATTGTCGTTACTTATATAAGGGACAGGTATGTTGTGAAACAGGGATATTTTTTACAAGTCGACATATTTGTAGATTTGTCAGTAATTCTTGATATGAGATTGGAGCTGAGTCAAGTTTGCGTGACAAATTGTCGACTTGTAAATATTATCCACTGTTTATTGTCCCTTATTAAAGTAAAAAAGACTATTAAAATTGCTGACAAATGTCGACTTGGTGAAATAGGGCCCAGAAGTGCTGTGTGTTGTTCAGTATGACCAGACTGGGCGATTTTTTGCCATTTAGGCTACCTCAAGGGATCTAATGGCAACCAAAAAATCCGATCGGTGACCAGTGGCCCTATTTTTGAATCGCTCGGCTGGCGTCGAGCGCTCGTTTCTACTGATTTTCGTTCGACAAATCAACTTAAATGTATGAGCTGTCGAACGATAATCAGTAGAAACGAGCGCTCGACGCCAGCCGAGCGATTCAAAAATAGGGCCCCTGGGGCCTCTATGAGCTCTTATAGCAGGATTTATATTAAACTGCCTTACTTTTTCGTACTATGACCTCGAAGGTTAGTATGAAAGCAGGCCATAAGCAGCCCTGTTTAAGGCCTGCTTTTGAACTGAACGGTTTCTTATTTGCTGATGGTAAGCCCCCAGTAGCCATTTTAAATGGCCCATTTAGGCTATCTAGGAAAAAACCCGGGTGATTAAGGATACAGGATAGTTCCATAAAAAGCGTATAATTCTCCTTGTCATGACATGACATAATATTCACCTGTGTCCTTGTCAATGAATCAAATCAAATCTCTGCTTGAGTACATCATCCTTTTCTAACTGTACCATAGATGTAGCAAATCCCTTCGGTATAAACCAGATTGAGCTCTTCGCCCCAAAACGAGCCGACAGAGAGGTCAAGTAGATAATTCTATCTCTTTCTTCATTAGGGTGACCAAACTGTGTGGTTGGTCGGAGACATACTTATTACTTTAAACTGTTTAATATAAACTTAAGTACGTAGTTCTTTATTTACAATTAATACTTTTGCCACGTTTTTATAAGGTTGCTTGTTTGTTTGTGTTTTCGTTTGTTTGTTTGAGCACAAATTTTGCAAACGATTTTATACTAACTTCCCGCGGGCTGATTATCTAATTAGAAACCACCTAGCGACCGGTCGCAGTTCACAGATGAACGTAATACATTGCTACTTTTCTTTGGGGTAAAAAAAAACATACCAAAGAAAAGTAGCAATGTATGTCAAATGCAACCGGTCGCTAAATAGTTTCTTTTTAGATAATCAGGGTGCCGATGAACTAGAGACTTGAAACTTTGAACGCAGGTCAGAACTAGAAGGTTATGTAATATTATGGTATCATTGAGCTGATCTGACCACGGAGCCGGAAGAACGCCACAGGAACACTATGATGAAACCATACAACCCCATCGTGTTTGGGCTCGTTAGAATCATCTTGGCAAGTACTCTGTTGGGGAATAATATCCAAGGGGCTGATGAAGGAGCCGGAAGAAGGCCATTGAAACTTTGTAATAAAATCATGCAACCCCATCGAGTTTGAGCTCGATTGATTAGTCTTGACAAGTGCTCCGATAGGAGGTGGTATTATACTTTAAATAAAATAATAATTTTCTAAATAAATTTTCATGATTTTTATTACGTTTTATTAGGTTGCTTTCTTGTTTTTATTTATAAATATGGTTAATCAACCAATATCTACAAAAATTCAAGTGTAAATAATGACATAACTATAAAGTTTATTGCAATTTTGATTGAAATACAATGTGCGTGAATTTCGGAAATCAAATGAATATTGGGAAAACAATTAGGTCTAGTGATCTGTAGTTAAAAAAACAGGTGCAAACGATTTTCGATATTAATTGACGTTTAAAATTCGGTTGCTTTCTACCATAATTATTCTCTTTCATTAAAAAAAGTTATTTTGGTAAATATATCAATAAGGTCTAAAATACTTGCACCAATTTTTTACTAGTGAAATTACAAAAATGGGTGCAAGCGATTTTCAACGACACAATGTTAAAAATAAAAAAAACAAGATGGCGGCCAACCTTTTTTTGTTTTTGGCTTGATTTCGATGAAAATCGGTTTTTAAGTAATATTTTGACAAAAAATAACAATGAAAATTAAATGTTGAAAATATAAAAAGAATCAAAATGGCAGTCTACTTTTTTGTTTGTAGGCCAATTTCGATGAAACTCGTTTTTTGATACTATTTAGGCAAGAAAATAACAACGCAATTTTTAAAATACTTAAAATCCAAAATGGCGCTCAACTTTTTTGTTTTTGAGTCGATTTCGATGAAACATGGTTTTAAGTACTATTTTGACAAAAAAATAAACAAAAACAATATTAAAAGTAATAAAAATCCAAGGTGGCGGCCAAATTTTTTTCTTGTTCTTTTTTTTTCAACCCAGTTATATTAAAATCAACCCAAAAACAAAATTGGCTGCCATTTTGACCTTTTGTTACATTCCATTGTTTACATTTCATTATTATTTTCTTGTCAAAATAGTACAAAACACCCAGTTTCATCGAAATCGGCCTACAAACAAAAAAGTTGGCCACCATCTTGAATTTTCTAATATTTAAAAAATGCGTAGTTATTTTCTTATGAAAATAGTGCCAAAAACCGAGTTTTATCGAAATCGGCCCACAAACAAAAAGTTGGCCGCCATCTTGAATTTTTTAATATTTAAAAAATACGTTGTTATTTTCTTATCAAAATAGTGCCAAAAACCGAGTTTCATTGAAATCGGCCTCAAAACAAAAAAGTTGGCCGCCACCTTGAATTTTTTAATATTTAAAAAAAATGCGTTGTTATTTTCTTATCAAAATAGTGCCAAAAACCGAGTTTCATCGAAATCGGCCCATAAACAAAAAAGTTGGCCGCCATCTTGAATTTTTTAATATTTAAAAATGCGTTGTTATTTTCTTATCAAAATAGTGCCAAAAACCGAGTTTCATCGAAATCGGCCTGAAAACAAAAAAGTTGGCCGCCATCTTAAATTTTTTATATTAAAAAAATGCGTTGTTATTTTCTTATCAAAATAGTGCCAAAAACCGAGTTTCATCGAAATCGGCCCACAAACAAAAAAGTTGGCCGCCATCTTGAATTTTTTAATATTTAAAAAATGCGTTGTTATTTTCTTATCAAAATAGTGCCAAAAACCGAGTTTCATCGAAATTGGCTCACAAACAAAAAAGTTGGCCGCCATTTTGAATTTTATATTCTTTAAAAATTACTTTGTTATTTTCTTGTCAAAATAGTAACAAAAACCGAGTTTCATCAAAATCGGCCTACAAACTTAAAAGTTAGCCGCCATCTTGGATTTTTTTATATTTTCAACACTGCGTTATTATTTTCTTTTCGAAATAGTACCATAAACCGAGTTTCATCGAAATCGGCGCATAAACATGAATTTGATTATTAATATTAATTTTATTTACCCCTCGCCTGCGACTTCCAGTTATTTCAATTGATAGAATTTTCCTTTTTTGGGAAATCTGAAATGGAGTATAATTTATGGTCACCCTTGTTTTGTAAAGAAATATTTCCTGAATATTGAAATTCTAAAATTTAAATTCGGCGCCAAAGTCAAAATCGGATCGGAGTTGCCAGGATTGACACTTGAATTTATACAACTACAATAATGCTGATTAGCATTATTGTAGAAATCTAATTAAATCAAAAGAGTAAGTTCTGTTTTATGTTACAATTACGATGTGTTATTCTAAATTAATATTTAAGTAGTAGATTTTCAATATTCCACACTTCCACACACACGAATCCTTAACTTTGATACACTACGTGATTGGTAACGTAATTTTTTTTCCCTACCATCGTGGTATTATTGTTTAGTAATGGCAATTGTGCGAACGAGACATCCTCATCTACTTGGTGATGTCTCATTCACACAGTAGAGTCTTCAGTCAATGTCGTCGATAGAATTTACTCTATGGCACAGAGAATAAAGTTGAATTTCTTTTAAACGCATAGTGAGAATTTTTGTAGAGTACTCGCTCCTTATAATATGAACCTCCTTGAACTGTACTCAAGCAGATTTGAGTTTGAGTTTGTTTCTATAATGCGAGCCTAAGAATAAAGATTTAAGGCATTTACCCGAATTGTCAATTAAATCGAAATATGTATAATCGAAAGTTGCCGATTACTACACAATTTAAGTTGCCAATGAAATCGTGTCGTTTGGAAGGCCTTTGAAGAATAAGTTCGTCGCGCATGTTTAGTAGGTACTTGCAACGATATGTCAAAACAAGTTTAGATGCGTCATGCGCCAACATCATGCAATTTAAAACAGCGACAGGTAGGCTGCAGATACACACATTGACATATTATGTCGAGAGAGGGACAAAAATGAACGCCACCATACGGAATACGTGTCGTTAGAAAGAGATAAACAGACATCATAAGTTTCGTCTGATACGCTGCATGCTCATTGGCGCGATCATAGGAGTGACAGTCGCAATGCTCGCTCTTTGTAAAAATATGGCCGATTAGAGTAATACAAAATACGACATAAAAATACATTTTACGGTTAAATACAGTACTTACGTATGAAATGAAACATTTTTCCGATCTCTGACTGTTGGTGTATAATTTGCACATCGTTTAAAGACGCAGGAAGGCATTTTTGATAAGGATGTCACGGTTTTTTAGTGTCTGACTGACGGGAGTGGTGTGTGTTTACGTGTCACGAGCCTGTGCCTGACTAATTGAAAGTCGGGCAATTAACTGACTTTCGTTTTGCCATTGTGGAGCGCGGGTAATGCAGGCCACACACCATCCAATCGATCGTCCAATCGGCATGAAACTACCGATTGGAACCAACCAAACTGACCGTGTGTGGCCGTGGATCGGTTGGACGATCGAACTGACGGAAAAATCAAAATGGCTGGATCATGCCGATTGGATCATGCCGATTGGACGGTGTGTGGCAGTGGGCAATCGATCGCATGATTTTCTTAACCGACTTCAAAAAAGGAGGTTCTTTATTCGATTGTATTTATTTGTTTTATTATTGTTCGCGCGTATGTTCGATATTTATAGACTGATTTTAATGATTCTTTTTTCTTTTTTCTTTCTTTTTTCTTTTAACCGATTTCAAAAAAGGTAGGTTCTCTGTTTGACTTGTATCCGCGATTATCTCACGTTTGGCTGAACCGATTTTAATGCGGTTTTCAGAAAAGTATTTGTTGAATTTAGGAGAAGGTTTAAGTATTTTAACCGACTTCAAAAAAAGGAAGTTCTCAGTTTGACCTGTATATGTATATTTGTCCGCGATTATCTCAAGTTTAGCTGAACCGATTTTGATGCGCTTACCAGAAAAGCATTTGTTACATTTAGAAGAAGGTTTTGGTATTTTAACCGACTTCAAAAAAGAAGGAGGTTCTCTTTTGGATTGTATATATTTTTTTTTATCATTGTTCGCGCGTATCTTCGATATGTATGGACCGATTTTGATGATTATTTTTTTTATTTCAAAGAATTTTCTTGCGACATTTTTTCTTTTTAAAATCGGTTTAGCAGTTCTCAATTCAAGTAATCCTGAAAATACTAGGATTAACTACCTTGATGACTTTATTTATGAACCGAATTATATGATTTTTTGTTGGAAAATGGATAGACAGCGTGAATATGGAAATTGAGTTGAGTAATGACATTAGCATTTTGAAAATATATAGAGTTAAAAAATATTATAGGTACGCATAGCTACCACCAAAAAGCTGAAAAAAAGCTTAAAAAAAATAAAAAACTCTTTCAAAAACCTAAAAGTAAAAACAAAAACTTTCAACTTTCAAATTAAAATAAAAATGATGAAACATTTATTATATACAATCGAATTATAAGAAACTCCTTCTTTTTTTGAAGTCGGTTAAGAAAATCATACGATCGATCGCCACTGCCGATTGAACAGTTAGAATTGATCGTGTGTGGTGTGTATGGACGAGCTGCAGATTGGATCCAATCGGTAGTTTCATGCCGATTGGACGATCGATTGGATGGTGTGTGGCCTGCATAACGTATCTAAACTTGTTTTAACATATCGTTGGGTACTTGTACTTATTTAAGGAAACTATATTTTATTTTGCTTTCATACAGTATAGCATAAATGGTGGGTTTAAACTTGGGTGGAGAGAAAAACATGGCAATTTTGGGCGACTTTAACTAAAGTCGCATACACACAATACATATACACAACACTTTTTCTAGCCAAAGTATAGTAACTACGTTGTTGGCTAGAAAAATATTGGGTGACTTTAGGCTACTTTACAATATTGGCTTGCTTGGCATCGCATAAATGGGGAAATGGCGATTTCACTATTCAATACACTCGGACAAGGTCCTGGTTCTGGTCACACTGGTTTTGTGTTGTGTTAGCGATGGGCCAACTCGGTTTATTTCCAACTCGAGTCAACCCGCACCCTGATTATCTAAAAAGAAACTATTTAGCGACCGGTTGCATTTGACATACATTGCCACTTTTCTTTGGTATTTTTTTTTAACCCAAAAAGAAGTAGCAATGGATCACGATCATCTGTGAACTGCAACCAGTCGCTAGGTGGTTTTTAATTAGATAATCAGCCCGCCGTTTCAAAATTCGCGTAACTCGGTTTCAACTCGAGTTAGCCAACCCGAGTTAGCTCGCGGTTCGACCCGCTACGACCCGCGAGACAACTCGGAAATTCACGTAACTCGGTTTCAATTCAACTCGAGTTAGCCGACCCGAGTTGGCTAGCGGGTCGTAGCGGGTTGACCCGTTAGCCAACTCGGGTCGGCTAACTCGAGTTGAATTGAAACTGAGTAACGCGAATTTCCGTAACTGTAAGCGGGTCAGACGGAGCTGCCTAATCGGTTCGGAACCAACCACAGATGGTCAGCAACTGTAGAGACCTTTACCTTTTTGTTCATAGATTAGATACTAGCTAAGTAGGTTAGGTTTTTTTAATTTGTTTATGACGATATTGTGATTTTGTTTGGAATTTGGGTAGGTAAGGTTAGGTAAATACTTCCCGAACCGTTGATTTCTTTTTCCGACTGGAAGACATTGTCTCAAAGTTAAACACGACACAAAACACACACTCAACACAATTACGAAGTAAAAATGGCATATTATAAAAACCGAACTTTAATATTTGTCTATCCAAACATTAAAAGAAACAAAACAAGTAAACAGTAAAATATACAAATTCGCCGGTAGTATGAAAACAGAACTTCGGGTGCTACGGGTAAACTCGGATTAGATCGGCCAACTTCGCCGCCGGGCCGGGCTGAGCATGGCGGCGGCGGCGGAAGCGAAGGTACACAATTCGAGTTCTTAACGGGCTGACTCGAGTTGACCCGATACAACTGCAACTCGAGTCAACCCGGGTCGGAACTCGAGTTGGCCCATCACTTTCCCCCGCGTTCCGAATCACGCTCACAGCGCTGTTAGCGCGTATCCGACCAAATTAAATAGTCATAAAATATTACACAAATAGGTCATTTGTGTACCTACTTCATTTAATGGATTATACGCTAACTGGGTTGCGTTCAGAGCCTTAGTGCGCGGTTGTTTGGTTGTTTTTTAACTCACTCTAAGGTTAGGAACGACCAAGAACTTTAAATGTCAATGTCAATACAAAGTCTTCATTTTCCATTTGGAATACGAATATTTTAAACTTTTCTTTATACTAAATCAAATACAATCCGTTTTTTGAGCTTCTACCATGATTATTTTAAAAATTAGCCACAAAAACATCAAAATACAAAATAATGTCAAATGACATTGACATTTTTTCTATAGACAAACGTCAGAGCGTTTTACAACCATCAATTTTGATGGTTGTTTGTAAGGACCGACCGAGATCTCGGTCTCGGTCTCGGTCTCGGCCAGTCTCGGCCAAAAATTATGTCTCGGTCTCGGTCTCGGCCAAAATGGCCGAGAATCTCGGCCTTTTGGTACCTATTTACGTAGGCCTAAAATTACACTCATGCGCTTTCGTCTTGCACTTTCCTCTTCGCTGAGGCATGCGTCATTGGAATTAACGCATGTTATGCATATGCCACAGGGCATACGCTGACGCATTCCTCACAGTAATTAATCAAATTAAATCAAAATTGTTGAGAGGAGTTATGGTGTTATATTTATTTTTGTATGGGAAAATTGTTTTGTTCTACAACCTATCATGTGTGGTATCCAATTAAAGGGCTTTCTGAGCCACATCGTTGCATTTCAGCCACTTGTTTTAAATTATACCAAAATTTTTTTTTTAATTTTCCAAGTTTATGTTCCTACAGATACGATATGGTTTAAATATTTTTCATAAAATATATCTCAAATGATATGTAATATTTTCATATCTGACCTCAAAAAAGCGATTTTGTAAATATTAACATTTGGTATTTTTATTTTTTGGTTTTAATGATTACAAAGCTTTTACAAAGTGATTCATCATCATCATCCTCCTGTCCTTATCCCAATTTATTTATAGTGTTCTACACAAAATAAAATTTTGAGCTCGTAGAACGACCACTATTGGGGTCAGCGCAGCATGTAATTCATACTGCGTTTGGTTTTGGCAAAGTTTTACGGTCGGCCGCCTGCCTGACACCAACCCTCCTCTGGAATGCTGTTGTTGACAGTTTCCTCGCTGCCATTCGAGTGACCCTTTGTGCGATGGTCTGTACCGGGTCCCTATAACTTCCCTCTATCGCCTTCTACGATACCCACGGGATGAGATGGGACAGTCCTATTCTTAACCGGAACTGTACGGCGTTTACATTACAAAGTGATTATGTATGATAAAAAAAACATATTGGTTATGTAACCTATCATGTGTGATATCGAATGAAAGTGCTTTCTGAGCTGTTTCTAAAAATATATTTTAGCATGTTCATAATTACATTTCAGCACTTGTTTTAAACAAAACCAAAAATCTTTTTAAGAAAATACTATTCATAAGTTTGGGCAAAAATTAGAAAAAATAAATACTACTTAAATGTAAATATGTTCAAAATAGATTTCTTGAGGATTGATTTGAGTGAGTATAATATTAAGTAAGTATTGTATAGTCAGGTGGGGTAAGTGAAACATACTTTATTTCTATTTTTATTTAACAAGGTGTAGTAAAGCTATAAAACTCGCAATTAAAGTAGCTGTATAGGCAATGTACTCCTAATTAAATCATCCTTTAACGGTATGAATATAAATATCTAAAGACTTGCATTAAGCAACAAAATCACGAAAAGAATATAAAAGCCAAGAAGTGTTTCACTTACCCCTGACAAGGGGGAAGTGAAACAGTGGCCAAAATAGCTTTAAATATTGTGCCCATTCAATTAAAAACAAGACAAAAGGATCATGTTTAACCGTTAATATCCAAAATGTATCAAATTCTCATAAAATAAGGTCCAGTTTTAAAGATTTATTAAAAAAACATCGTGTTTTACGTTTTGACATCTAATGAATTTCTTTTTGGTTTACTAGCTAGGTTAATGATCGCAGCGATATCTGTGTTGTATTAAGGGAAGTAATTCGTCATTCCTGATTTATCGACACATCGCTATGAGAATAAACTACGATAGTTTCTTAGATATGGTTGGGTGTTTCACTTACCCCGGTGTTTCACTTACCCCACCTGACTATATATCTTTTTAATTTAAGATGTATTTTACAAAAAAATAACTTAACCACATCGGATCTGAAGGAGGAAAATGTTTTGAAATATAAGAACCGGCTCAGCAAGCTCTTCCTTTCAACATCATACACGATAGGATTTAGAAAAAAAAATCCCCATACAAAAAAGATGACACCATAATAAATAACTCATCTTCTAAGGAAAGATTTTTTAAGAACTGCGAGTCCAAAATATTGTTTTGAGCTCAAGTAAAAATGGCTTTGCTGTACATGGATTTGCGGATTTTTTTGCGTACACCTAGCACTATTATGATTAAATAAACAATTTTAATTAAATTAAATTTGTTTTTCATCAATATTCGCCATTTTATAGTAACATTTAAAAAATTTCAAAAATCTCGGTCTCGGTCTCGGTCTCGGCCGAGACTTTTTTTAAATGTCGGTCTCGGTCTCGGTCTCGGTACTCGGCGAAAAGTGGGTTCGGTCGGTCCCTAGTTGTTTGGTTGCAACGCTCTGACGTTTGGAACGGGATGGTTGTGTCAACCGAACGTCACGCTCTAATGTTTGGAACGCCGTTAGAGCGTTTGGTTGTAGATAGGTTGCACTCGGAGCGTAGGTTCTGGACGCAACCCAGCCATAGTAAAATCAAATAAGTAAGTCGTCTTACTCATTATACGCCCGAACGCGGTTTGTATGTGAGCGCGGCCGTACGTATGCGTCGTCGCACGCACACACTGACACAACTTAAAGGTGATAGCGGTGCGGTGCGTCAGTCGTGGCTGCGCCGTACTTAATACCGCCCGCGCTCAGCCGCTCACGCACGCTTCGCCGTACATGTACACTACCTACTTACCTCCTTTAAATACAAATTCGTGAAGATGACCTCTAGAAAATATTGCAGTGTTTATGGATGTCTAAATAGCAGTTTGTCTGATCCGGAATTGTCTTTCTTCGCTAATGCGAAGGTAGGTAAGGTAGGTAATCCTAGTCGCTAGGTAATCCTAGTGAACAAGAACGGTGAGTACCTATCTAATCTACTACCCTTTTATATCATACGTAGGAACGTACATAATACATAACTGAAAGTGTTTAGGAAATGCCTAGTTCTGCTCCGAATTTCATTGACCAGATACCAATTTGTGGTTTGATTTAATTGATCACTAAGTATGCCCCACCGCGAAAAGAAGGGACCAATTACTTAAGTAGAAATTTGTATAAATCAAACTAAATCTTAGGTAGGTATATAAGCAATAAACTTGAGTAGGTAGGTAGGTACTTACCTAATTATGTTTCATCAGTTAACATGTGTACCTCACACGGTTGGTTATCAACCTACGCAAATCTGTCAAAATTTTCCGATTGATATTGCATTTTATATTTACATAATTAGGTACCTACATATAAATAAACAAATCGGTAAAACGTAGGTACCTACATAGGAGAGCCGGGTTAATTATTATTATTTCGTCATGAGTACCTACGTATAAAAAAAATAGGTACAGTCAACGGCACGTCAGACTATACATGTTGACCTTGAGACCGTCTTTATGTCGTGCGTAATAAGAGCTGTTTTCGTAATTCAACTGTTTTACTGTTTACCTAACCGCGCTGTGTCGTGCGTACCTCATTCCGTTTTAAATTTTCAAATTAGATAACAACCGTTGAAAAAATACCTAACCCTTTCCTCGCAGTCGGGTAAAAAATAACTTTTAATGCCTATTATTTGAAGTTATTGTAAAATTATTCAATTTCCTAATTTGAAGATTATAATTTAGGTAAATGAAAAAGTAAAAAAATCGTTAATAGTGTAAAAACTACAATATCATAATAATTATTTTATTTTAATAAAAACATGATTTAGTAAAGCCACGTTTTAATAAATCCTACTTCCATCGTAATTTTTCAATTCAATAATCATATAATATGACGTAGGTAATGAAAACATTGTAGTCAGATCCTGGTCTATGTACAAAAAAAAAATATAGGTATTATAGATCCCTGATGCTTACCCTACAGGGGAAAATTGTTTTACATAAAGATTGCCTTACATATGCATTTTGACGATTGAATAAACTATAAGCGACAGCCCTACCAGTCAGCCAGTGTTTAGGCTATTATCGCTCGCTCACAGCTCCAGTTGGCCTACTTATTTGATTTTTCTATGACCCAGCGCTGTTGGCGTGATTTGGAACTAGCATAGCCTTCTATATCTTCCAAGCCCTGAAGATGAGCAGAACGGCAACATCGCATGTGGTCAAGCACATAGTATAAAATTATTTTAAAAATTATTTATTATTTGTTTTTCCTATATTATCTATGTTTAAACATGTAAGATTATTTCAATAAAGTTTTATATTTATTATGATTATTTATTTATTAGAACATAAGGTTTGAGTCAAATTATTTGAACTTTTCGGGGGTCCTTTAGTACGATGAGAATTTTGATCTAAGCCTCCTTTAGCAATAAGTCTTACATCATTGGAAAGGTATTTAAATTTGAAACACTTTATTGCATCACTATAAACGTCAACTATTAGTACTTTGAGAGTTATAACGCTCTAAACTTGACCATTTTTTTTTAAATTAATGAATTTTAAAAAACCTAAAACTCCGAAAATACTAACAATTAATAGAAAGTATGTTTGCAGCAAATATTTGTCATATAAAAACCTTTCTTATGATATATCATTCATTTCTATAGATGTGGTAGATCAACTCCCAAAGACAATAAACCACTTTTATACTTTAATAACCTTTAACTACAAAAGTATTAACAACTGATATAAAGTATATTAACAGCAAATATTTGTCTTTAAAAAACCTTTCTAATGATATATCATTTATTGCTAGAGGGCGTGTTAATCAACTCCCTGCTGAAGAAAATCAACAAAAAAGATGACATCTTTGACAGCCATTTTTTCCTGGTTAACATTGATATTTTTCTTATTGTTTAATATACAAAGCATTTCAATAAAAGAATTAAATTATTATCATATCTTAAACCTCACACGATTACTAAAAACGATTCTAAAAAAAGTATCGACCTCTTAAAATTGAAATATTCCCATACATTTAGTATGGAGACTGGACGACGACATGACCACGAACTGACAGTAACAGACGTTGCCAAACTTATGTTCACGGCTTGGAAATAAAGAAGGCTATGGAACTAGGCATAGCCTTCTATATCTTCCAAGCCCTGAAGTTGAGCAGAACGGCAACATCGCATGTGGTCAAGCACATAGTATAAAATTATTTTAAAAATTATTTATTATTTGTTTTTCCTATATTATCTATGTTTAAACTAGTTGTAAATTGTGATGTAAGATTATTTCAATAAAGTTTTATATTTATTATTATTATTTATTTATTAGAACATAAGGTTTAAGTCAAATTATTTGAACTTTTCGGGGGTCCTTTAGTAAGATGAGCATTTTGATCTAAGCCTCCTCTAGCAATAAATCTTACATCATTGGAAAGGTATTTAAATTTGAAACACTTTATTGTATGACTATAAACGTCAACTATTAGTACTTTGAGAGTTATAACGCTCTAAACTTGACCAATTTTTTTAACATTAATGACCTAAAACTCCGAAAATACTAACAATTAATAGAAAGTATGTTTGCAGCAAATATTTGTCATACAAAAACCTTTCTTATGATATATAATTCATTTCTATAGGTGTGGTAGATCAACTCCCATAGACAATAAACCACTTTTATACTTTAATAACCTTTAACTCCAAAAGTATTAACAATGGGGAATGTCCGAAAAAAATCAAATTGGCTGAATATTTTTCTATAGGTAGGAATAAGGTCCCTTAGTAATAGAAAAAAGTTTCAGAATTTTCGGGTGGGTAAAAAAGTTTTAAAAAATCAAAGTCTCTTCGACTTCACAAATGTATGAAAGTAACAGCAGAATGGAGATTGTACCTTTGCCGCTAACTGCCATAAACACAACACGTATTTTAAAAAAAAGTTTTAACGTTTTGTCTTGAAACTTTTTTTTTAATACCTTGTTGTGGTTGTGGCAGGTGTTGGCAAAGGTACAATCTCCATTCTGCTGTTACTTTCATACATTTGTGAAGTCGAAGAGACTTTGATTTTTTGAAATTTTTTCACGAAACCGAAAATTATGAAAATTTATTCTATTACTAAGGGACCTTATTCCTACCTGTAGAAAAATATTCAGCCAATTTGATTTTTTTCGGACATTCCCCATTGATTGAAAGTATATTAACAGCAAATATTTGTCTTTAAAAGACCTTTCTAATGATATATCACTTATTGCTAGAGGGCGTGTTAATCAACTCCCTGCTGAAGAAAATCAACAAAAAAGATGATATCTTTGACAGCCATTTTTTCCTGGTTAACATTGATATTTTTCTTATTGTTTAATATACAAAGCATTTCAATAAAAGAACTAAATTATTTTCATATTTTAAACCTCACACGATTACTAGGAATAAAAATATCGACCTCTTAAAATTGAAATATTCCCATACATTTAGTATGGAGACTGGCGGACGACATGACCACGAACTGACAGTAACAGACGTTGCCAAACTTATGTTCACGGCTTGCAATTAAAGAAGGCTATGAACTAGGCATTCGTTGACTGACATTGACACTTGACACTCTTGACAGTCGTGTGTGTCATGCGTGTGTCATGTGTGTGGTTGGTTGATCCGTTGATTACTTTTTAGATGCCTTTATTATATTCCAAATTGTACAAGTTATCATAAAAGCTGGTTGTTTCTAGTGAGTTGGGCAACAGCACCGATAATAATCTTAATTAAAATGGGCCAAATATTGGGTTCATACGGAGCGCGAAATGTAGATCTCTACATGGATGATAAACCAACCTTCGATCCTCAAGCTGGATTTTCTATCGAGCGGAAAGAAAGAGGTAAATATTAAACTAGTCATTATTATTGTGAGATAAAAAAAATGCTCCTTAGTTAAAACAATAAAAACATCTAAGTAAATTATCAAAGTTACATAATCTCATTTAGGTTATAAACAATTCAAAACAATTTGATTTTTTAAACAGGACCATGTCCGTAGAAATTACATTGTACAACTTTTATTTTAGAAATGATAGCACGTGAAGAGGATCTGATATCAGCTAGAATACCACCATCAAAGAGAGACTATTGTGCCCATTATTTGCTGGAATACCAAGTCTGTCGTTATAAGAATATGCCTATGCTCTATAGGTGCGCTCACGAAAAACACGACTATTTGAATTGTGAGCAGCAAGAGTAAGTATCTTACAAATCCTAAAAATACTTAATTACTAAACTGGCTAATCAAAGACCTGCCAATAAAATGAACAACCTGTTGTTAAATCCAAAGACTGGACTACCATCAAAAACAATATCTTTATTGAATTGTTAGATTTTAGGCATTCACAATGCTATTTTTATATTAAGATTAAGTATATTAGAAAAAATCGACTCACCCATAGCAGCTCAGACGGGATTCGAACCTGCTACCTTGGGATTCCGGCCCAATGCACTGACCGATTTATAGCGACTCGGTAGCATGATTGGTCAGTGCATTGGGCCCGGAATCCCAAGGGTGCGGGTTCTAATCCCGGCTGAGCTGCTATAGGTGAGTCAATTATTTTAGTATTTTTTCTAACCATATCTTTAGTTTAAATTAATAAATGCTTATTCAACTTAATAAACCATTTTTAATCTTACTTCTCTGGATTGTTAATATTGGAGATATAAATTAAATGTTCTAATGGGCTGGCTGACACCTATAAACTTACCTATAGTTTACCCATAATATTGAACAATACAAGCCCAATGTGAATTATATATTTTTTTACCAATAGATGACCAACCATAGCGTATAAGTGCTGGCGAATAGTGAGCGATGAGAGAAATAGGAAGGAGAATAGGAGAAAAGGATTACTGCACATGTTATAATTATAGATCTATAGGTCTATAAGCAACTCATATTTTTCGTCTGCAATCCCAATGTATAAGACTGTTTGTATCCTAAATAAAATAAAATAAAAATCTCACCATGTCCCCCTGCCAAAGAGACTTAAAAATGACTACTGATTATTAAAGGTCACCACTAAAGATCCGTGCCGAAGCCTGTAATTTAACCACTTACTATACTGCATTCATAGCAATATGCACATCTTAGATTCTAAAGATATTAGAATTAGATTCATAATCAAAGAGGCACATAAAGGGGAAAGTTCATCTACATAGAGTTAGCTTATCCCATGATAAATTTACAAAGATTTTATTTGCATTTACATATTAAGTTTAATATCTTTCAAATTCCACATAAAACAGAATTATTCCAAACTTTTATACTTTTGCAGCAATTTTTGAGGTTTGCTTGACATAATTAAACAGTGTCAAACCACCTTGACATTATTAATCATTAAAAAGTTTGGATATGTAATGTTTTCTTTTTTATTGCAGTTATGTACTCCGCATGAAAGAATTTGAGCGGGAACGTCGCTTGCGTGTGAGGGAACAGCGTCTGGTTGGTGCAGCTTGAACCTCGCATCACTTTAAATCACTTGTTTCAATAGAAATTTCTTATTATTTATTAATGTAAATAGAATAAAAATCATGCTGAAATTGCTGCGTTTCTTCATTTCAGCATATCTCTTTCTGGTAATTTAACCATACCTACACTGCACAAATTAGGTAGTGTGCATTCGTTAAACTAGGGCCAAACTTAACATGGCTACGGTGGGACTAAACATTAAACTGTCACTCTGAATACGATTTGCGCTAAAATGGCGTTAGTCCGCAGTCTACCTACAGCCGCTGTAGGTAGACTGCAGTCTACCTACAGCCGCTGTAGGTAGACTGCGGACTAACGCCATTTTAGCGCAAATCATATTCAGAGTGACAGTTGGCGTTAGTCGGCAGTCTACCTACAGCCGCTGTAGGTAGACTGCGGACTAACGCCATTTTAGCGCAAATCGTATTCAGAGTGACAGTTTAATGTTTAGTCCCACCGTTTAAGGATTAAGACCTTGTTCAGAATGGGCGAATTCGCCGTGAATTTGCGCGCGATTTTGATCACACTGCTGTTAATATTGCACACGTTGCTGACGTTGCTGGTCCTAAGCGAGCATTTGTATAACGAAACGAAACGCGTCTAATTCGCGCGTAGCTCTGGACAGGGCTTAAAAGGTGCATTATGATTGGTTTACAAGCATTAAACCAGGTTTTTTTAGAACAGTCTTGCACCCCAGTTTGTGAAACGTCTAAATAAAAAATTGTTTAAAAAACAAAAAAACCGACTTCAAAAAACCTGCCGATAAAAAGCAAGAAATAATATTCAAATCATTAGATATGTATTATCATTGTTATAATAAAAACACGTCTATTGAAGTCGGGTGGGGCTTTTAGAATAAAAAAAGGAAGTTGTACTCCAGCCAGCCCCATCACCCGACTTCAATAGACGTGTTTTTATTATAACAATGATAATGCATATCTAATGATTTGAATATTATTTCTTGCTTTTTATCGGCAGGTTTTTTGAATTTGATTTTTTTTGTTTTTTAAACAATTTTTTTTCACCACCGTGGAATGTTTATTTATGTTCCGACTGTTGTGATAACTTCTTAGGCCTATTCTCAATAATGTTTGTCTATTCGGTGCGTGTGAATAAATACGATAGTTTCTTTGTTTTGAGCGTTCAAACACTAGGCATGGGAATTTTTTAAATTTTTGTTCAGAATTTTCAGATTATTACGAAATCTAAATCGATAACATATGGATATTTTATGCTCTTAGAATGAAAAATGGTTGCTTTATATTATTAAAAGGTTATTTAAACATTGCTCCATAGCAAAAACAAAAAATATCGTCAATTGAAAATTGTTTTATTTTATTTTTTATTTTATTTATTAGGTTCACCAACAATTGCAACACCCAAACTTATACAACACTTTTGCATAATAACAAACACTCAGCTAAATGCTACAATTACTTATAGGTAAACACCACATTCTCTATTATATACGCCAAACAATAAAAAAGACAAATTAAAATAACAAAAAAAGGAAAATTATTCTACTAAATACAATTCTATGTGTGTCTAACATAAAAATTTAAAAAGAAAAAAAGTAGGTTAGTAAATAAAAACAGGACGATAATCAATCTGATAGGTATTCACGTAAGGTGGAAGTCAGTGTCTTGGGACTATCAAAGTGTATGTCGAATTTATCACTGAAGCCATTAAAAATTTTACAGAACCTTGCATAAGGAGAATTAGCGCCCAAAACTGTTCTTCTTAATGGCGGACAAAGTGGTGTGATCGGCCTACGAGGCATTCTTGCAGGGGCACGAAAGTTGATGAGACTCAATAATTGCGGACATTGAATCGCATTATTCAATATATTACTCAAGAACTTTGCGTCTATGAGAGCTCTTCGCTTAGAAAGAGACGAGATTTTAAAAAACTGCAGTCTTTGTTTATAAGATTTCAATGTTTTCGCTTTACCTACAGAAAAAACTAAGTGCCACAAAAATCGTTTGTGGCACTTAATTGTTGGAGAATTCTTTAAAAACATCTGAGTAAAGTTTTGATTTAATCGCTTACTATGTTTACTGTTTCTATGTTATACCAAAAATAGACTCTTACACTAAAACTAGACTATATTATGAATGTTCTGACATGAGATTTATTACATTTAAGTAAAATAGCACTTTAAAATACGATCTGGAAACGAGCACCAATTTTTGACAATGTGCGTAGTCATACTTCGTTTCATTTTTACCAGTGTTGTTTGTATGGCACCCATTACACGGTAGGTTTTGCTGTCAGTTTAACCACAGTCACGGGTTGTGACTGACGATTAACCTACCGTGTAATGTAGTGACTGATGGTTGCATGATGTGATTTGTTCTTTCCATCAGTCAATCAGTCAAACGTAATTCATGACTGATGGAATTTGACTGACGCTTGCATGACCATGTAATGGCTGCCTATGTGTGGGTGTCTGGTTATGTATGCTTTTGTGAAGAATACTATCTAGCCAAGCCATTTCATACGATTATGTACAGTCAGTGGCACGAATCATGAAAACGGGTGGGGATTGCGCGGAACGCGTATTTTGGGTATGTGTTGAGGTGAGGGGCGCGGGCGGCGGGAGAGGGGCGCGCGCTATTGGTCGCTCACAAGAGCACATGCGCGAACTTATCCCCACTCCGTCGAAAAATATTCATGATTCGTGCCACTGACTGTACCTTAAATGTAAGGATTATAGTGTAAAATATCATAAAATTCTAAACCCTATCCACTCTCGGATAAATCTTCTCCGAAAGTCAATTTAATATTTTCGGATATTTTTTAACCGAGGATCAATAAGGGATTTTTTAAGGGTCGTAGTACCGTTTGTAACGAGTCTTTCTCTCTTTGAATGAAAACAAAAATAAGTAAGTAATTTAAGAAACGTTTATTATTTAAAAAATCATTTTGTTTTTTTGCACTTCTAGCTAATTATAAAGTATTAAATGTTATTTAAAAAGTGATTATTTTGGGGTTAGCACCGAAATTAATACATACAGCCGCCAATTTTACCTCTTCAAAATCAGCCTATTACAAATTGCGAATAAAAAAACACGATATCTAAGTACTTATATACAAAACAAATCACTTCTCGTGATCCGTGAGACGACCTACCCTTAAGAAAAACACACCTTGACACCTTGTATAAATTTATCCGACCATTACAATTTGAACTCCACTCACTTTTAAAACTGCAATAATTTAAAAATCGTCCGCAATTTGGCAGATTTTATGCCTGGGATGAATTCTTAAGACAACAAAACAACATTTAAAATGTTATTTTCTGTAGTTTGTTGTCCATAAACTACGAACAAAACTACTTTTGAGACGTGGCCACTGGGGCACAGACGGACACTTCTATTTTGATAGCTGAAAAAACCACTTAAATGTCATTGAAATGTCGATGTTAAATGTTTAGATTTTTGCAAAATTTTATCACCCGCCCGCAGTATGTAATTTGACCGATGTGATACATTGCTACTTCGTTTTGGCACATATAAAAACTCACCAAAGAAAAGTAGCAATGTATCACATAGTACATTGTCAAATTACAAACCCCCTAGCCAAAGCAACATTTGAAAATTTTCGCTATCGCTTCGCTTCGAAATATGTATGGATTTGTCGTTTTAAAATTCGATTGTTACCGAAATCTTATGTTAATCTCATACATGTTTCGAAAGCGAAGCGATAACGAAGATTACCTAGCGAATATTACTTTGGCTAGGCCCTTAGTTTACATACTTCTCTTTTCATCAACGCCATCTAGTGAGGCAAATAGTTACTGTTTTTTAACACGTTTTTATTAGGTTGCTTTCTCGTTTGTGTGTTTGTTTGTTTGTTTGTTTCTCCACAAAGTTTGCGAACGATTTTATACTAGCTTTCCGATGAGCTAGAGACTTGAAACTTTGAACATAGGTCAGAAGTGGAAGGCAATGCAATATTATGGTGTCATTGAGCTGATCTGATGATGAAGCCGGAACAAGGCCACAGGAACTCTATGATGAAACCATACAACCCCATCGTGTTTGGGCTCGTTAGAATCGTCTTGACAAGTGTTCTAATGGGAGACGAGGTCCAGGGTCTGATGATGAAGCCGAAAGGCCATGCCATAGGAACTCAATATTGAAACCGTGCAACCCCATAAAATTTGGGCTCGTTTGAATCGTCTTGACGAGTTCTTTGTTGGGAAATAGTTTCCAGGGTCTGATGATGGAGCCGGAAGAAGGCCACTGGAACTTGGTAGTAAAACCACGCTACCCCATCGAGTTTGGGCTCGTTTGAATCACCTTGACGGGTACTTTAATGGGAAATAGAGTCCGAGGATCTGATGATGGAGCCGGAGGAAGGCCATAGAAACTCTATAACAAAACCATGCAACCCCATCGAGTTTGGGCTCGTTTGAATCGTCTTGACGAGTACTTTCGTGGGAAATAGTTTCCAGGGTCTGATGATGGAGCCAGAAGAATGCCACTGGGACTCTGTAATAAAACCATGCAACCACATCGAGTTTGGGCTCGTTTGAATCGTCTTGACGAGTGCTCCGATAGAAGATGGTATATTTTTAGTATTAGCTCGTTAACTAAAAAGCAGAATATAATAATTTACTGAAAAAAAATCTTCTTTAAAAACACGTTTTTATAATGGACTAAATAAAAAAAAATTGGACTAAAAACATTAAAACGGACTAGTAAAAACAGACTAAAAAGTAAAAAATAAATTCTTCTGTAAATATTTATAATCCTATACCTTCCTACAGAAATTTTAAACCTAAAAACGTGGCATATATGGATGATAAATTTTACAAAATGCGCCCCACGTTTTTAGGTTTAAAATTTCTGTAGGAAGGTATAGGATTATAAATATTTACAGAAGAATTTATTTTTTACTTTTTAGTCTGTTTTTACTAGTCCGTTTTAATGTTTTTAGTCCGATTTTTGTTTGTATTAATTTAGTCCATTATAAAAACGTGTTTTTAAAAAAGATTTTTTTTCAGTAAATTATTTATTTATTAAATGTCACTTTTAAAGCCCTCATTCTACCCCAATAGCAATGATAAATTATTGTAGTTACTAATCTTTTATGAAATAGGCCCTTATTAAATACTGATGGATCACAGTATTACCACAACGCGACGCGTGTGGCCATCGCTTTATTTCATTTTCTTCAAAGACACCATCAGTCTACGTTCCGGACTACAGCTGGGCCACAAAAAAAAAGTTGGAAATCTGACTTTTTGACTATGCCATGATGAAGTCAATAATTTGTCGGAATTTGTCGCCTAAAACCAGAATTTGTCAGTCTTGCGTTTAGGAGATACGTGTGGCGCAGCTGTAGAGACGTCTCTACAGCTGGGCCACACAGATCTCGAAAACGGAAGGTCATAGCGAAAATCTGATTACTCGTATGTGTAGCCGGTAGTTTGTCGGATTTTGTCACCAAGAACCAGATTTTGTCGATCTTGCGTTTAGGAGATATGTAAGGATACGCTGTGGATACTTTTCTACCTGGATCTTGAGAAAGGAAGGTCATAGCGAAAATCTGATAACTTGAGTGTGTAGCCGTTAGTTTGTCGGAATTTGTCACCAAGAATCAGATTTTGTCGATCTTGCGTTAAGGAGATATGTGAGGATACCCCAACCCCATCGAGTTTGGGCTCGTCTGAATCGTCTTGACGAGTACTTTGTTGGGAAATAGTATAACGTATAATAACGCGATATCTCGGTAGGTCGATACGTGCGCGACCGACAACAACGACGATGTGCACCTTCTGAGCCGGACGCCGTGGGCGGACGTGGCTCGGGGCGGGTCACGCCGAGGGGCGGGCGGGTGTCGCTGCCGCGGCCCGCGCGCGAGCCGTCGCGTTCGCGTTGGTGTGCGGTGCGGTGCGGTGCAGCGTGTGCGTCCGTTGAGTTATTCACTAGAGCGACAGTCTTGTTTTGTTTGATACGATTCTTGCAATTTGCATTAAGTAAGTACCTACACATTAGAAGTTTTTACCTACTTAAATAAAATGATAGGTACTAGGTAAATATACCTACTACTACTTCATACCTACAAGGTAAAATATTTCTATTCGTGAGCCCTTCGAATTATCAACCTAGTCAGATATTAATGTTATGTAGGTTTCTAATAGGCAGATAAAAGTTGAAAAAAGTGATTGATTAATATATAACTAAGGAGATAGGTACCTAAAATTTTATTTGACATGACGACAGCAAATTGAAAATATTTATTATTAACCTCTTAACAAACAATGATGAAAGAAAAGGAATTTGGTATTAGGTAATAGTACAGTAGCCCGTAATACATTTAAATTACCAAAAAGGTTACCGCTCGCCGTTGTGATATAGTTATTTATTACGAAATTATAGATCCTTTAACCCAAGTTTTACAGATCGCAACCCGCCGTAACCTATATTTGTATATCTCCAAAAATAATATTTTTTTAGTTTTCGAGGTTTACCACATGGTTTAGCTATTGTCGTGTTCTACAGCTTTGTTTGATTGCCACTGATAATAGTAAGACTATGAAAAGCAGCCATAGACAGATTTAAGACCAGATGAAAATGGATGGACTTTATCTGGTCTTAAATCTGTGTATGGTCACTTTTCATAGGCTTACTATATAAGTGCTTAAAGAACTAAAACAGAAAATAAAACAAACACAAAAACTACAATGTAAATAACTCCAATACTACGTTGATTGAAAAGAAATTAGAGACTTATACTGCCTTCTCTTTTGCTATGACAGTAAGCACGGCCGAGCGTGCTAGAAATTGTGTGGTGTAAATGCGCGTATTCTTTCGCGATTTCAAGACAGTCTTAAAATCGCTTGCTTAAAATTGTGTAGTGTAATTGAGCCTTTAGTACGTACCTGTATTTTTTTTATTAAGCGCGTGAATGCACTAAACTTAAGAATCGCCTAAGTCTTTTCTTATCTACAACTCGACTAAGTTAACTTAGCGAATGACAGCTACATGACGGCTAAGTTTATGACACCGTTTTAATTTGGTCATGTTGTATTCTTAAGTTTAGTGCAATCGGCCATAAGAGTACTCAGGTAGGCAGGCAGATATAACTAGGGTTGACACTAGAGTTCTTCATAACGCCTATAAAGCAACAGCACGCTACAGACTATATGCTATTGATTTCTAGCGCGCTATTAAATACGCTATGTTATAACGCGCTATTTATCAGGTAGCATGCGGGCGGCTGGCTGGCGCGTTATATGCAGCAAGTTGGATTTCGCAACACGTTGGATTTCGCAACATGTTACGTCACACGTCGTTCGTTAGACAGATCGCGCATTTTACAAAAAATTTATTTATTAATACGATACATATATTTAGTCTTATATAAAATAAAGCAGTAATGTAAACGAATGAACTTTATTTCATACTGTTCGGGCTTAGAACTGTCTATAATTGAATTATACGATTTCGGAAAAACAAATTAATCTCGCCATCAAAAACAAACAAAATCTGGTTCTTGGTGACAAAATCCGACAAACTACCGGCTACACATACGAGTAATCAGATTTTCGCTATGACCTTCCGTTTTCGAGATCTGTGTGGCCCAGCTTTAGAGACGTCTCTACAGCTGCGCCACACGTATCTCCTAAACGCAAAACTGACAAATTCTGGTTTTAGGCGACAAATTCCGACAAATTATTGACTTCACCATGGCATAGTCAAAAAGTCAGATTTCCAACTTTTTTTTTGTGGCCCAGCTGTAGTACGGAACGTAGACTGATGGTGTCTTTGAAGAAAATGAAATAAAGCGATGGCCACACGCGTCGCGTTGTGGTAATACTGTGATCCATCAGTATTTAATAAGGGCCTATTTCATAAAAGATTAGTAACTACAAAAATTTATCATTGCTATTGGGGTAGAATGAGGGCTTTAAAAGTGACATTTAATAAATAAATAATTTACTGAAAAAAAAATCTTTTTTAAAAACACGTTTTTATAATGGACTAAATTAATACAAACAAAAATCGGACTAAAAACATTAAAACGGACTAGTAAAAACAGACTAAAAAGTAAAAAATAAATTCTTCTGTAAATATTTATAATCCTATACCTTCCTACAGAAATTTTAAACCTAAAAACGTGGCATATATGGATGATAAATTTTACAAAATGCGCCCCACGTTTTTAGGTTTAAAATTTCTGTAGGAAGGTATAGGATTATAAATATTTACAGAAGAATTTATTTTTTACTTTTTAGTCTGTTTTTACTAGTCCGTTTTAATGTTTTTAGTCCAATTTTTTTTTATTTAGTCCATTATAAAAACGTGTTTTTAAAGAAGATTTTTTTTCAGTAAATTATTATATTCTGCTTTTTAGTTAACGAGCTAAGACTAAAAATATACCATCTTCTATCGGAGCACTCGTCAAGACGATTCAAACGAGCCCAAACTCGATGTGGTTGCATGGTTTTATTACAGAGTCCCAGTGGCATTCTTCTGGCTCCATCATCAGACCCTGGAAACTATTTCCCAAGAAAGTACTCGTCAAGACGATTCAAACGAGCCCAAACTCGATGGGGTTGCATGGTTTTGTTATAGAGTTTCTATGGCCTTCCTCCGGCTCCATCATCAGACCCTGGAAACTATTTCCCATTAAAGTACCCGTCAAGGTGATTCAAACGAGCCCAAATTTTATGGGGTTGCACGGTTTCAATATTGAGTTCCTATGGCATGGCCTTTCGGCTTCATCATCAGACCCTGGACCTCGTCTCCCATTAGAACACTTGTCAAGACGATTCTAACGAGCCCAAACACGATGGGGTTGTATGGTTTCATCATAGAGTTCCTGTGGCCTTGTTCCGGCTTCATCATCAGATCAGCTCAATGACACCATAATATTGCATTGCCTTCCACTTCTGACCTATGTTCAAAGTTTCAAGTCTCTAGCTCATCGGAAAGCTAGTATAAAATCGTTCGCAAACTTTGTGGAGAAACAAACAAACAAACAAACACACAAACGAGAAAGCAACCTAATAAAAACGTGTTAAAAAACAGTAACTATTTGCCTCACTAGATGGCGTTGATGAAAAGAGAAGTATGTAAACTGAGGGCCTAGCCAAAGTAATATTCGCTAGGTAATCTTCGTTATCGCTTCGCTTTCGAAACATGTATGAGATTAACATAAGATTTCGGTAACAATCGAATTTTAAAACGACAAATCCATATATTTCGAAGCGAAGCGATAGCGAAAATTTTCAAATGTTACTTTGGCTAGGGGGTTTGTAATTTGACAATGTACTATGTGATACATTGCTACTTTTCTTTGGTGAGTTTTTATATGTGCCAAAACGAAGTAGCAATGTATCACATCGGTCAAATTACAGTTTACATTAACTTCATTGTTTTTAGCCAATAGACCCGCAGTGATGGCGAACCTTTATGTCTTTTTTCTAAATGTGAATGATTGATTAATGAAGTCACAGACGTACCATTAAAACGTCGCGTAATGAATTTTGTGATTCGGTGACGTGCGGTGCCCATAATATTGTGTAGCGTAGCGTGCCATCTTCGCCATCCATCTACTAGAAGAGTAGAGACTATCGTTGGCTATTAAGTCAAGTAGACGACCGAGTCAAGTAACGAGTAGAAGTACATTGGTTTTTTTTGGCGCCATTTTGTCTTGTTCAGTTTGGTGTCTATTTTAATTATTTGCAAATTGACTCATAGTGGATATTGTGTCTTAAAATTGGTGCAGTTTTGTGGTACAAGTGTTTACGCAACTGAACAATATGTGGGATAGTTGAAATAGGCGCGATCTTGGTTGTGTGAAGCTGAGACGTTCTGAGGCAGAACACCGTGAACAACTGTCTTGATACACTTTTTTTTTTATCTTTTCCGTTGGATCTGCAATCAGTGCATTCACTTTAAGCAGATGTGTTGCATGCTTGTGTCCCCCATCGAGAACATCTACTCATAATTCTCTACAATATAGGATGTCTTTCCTTTTAAGGCGTTTAAAATAGCTTGATATTGTGAGCTGTCGTGCAAGGGTATTGGGGTGGGCTTCTAGCCGTTTCCTGTATGTATAGGTAGTCTTAATATTAGTGATTTCCTCTCTTACTGTGAGCATTTCCAGATGTTCGTGGATTTCAGCATTAGTCACATACCAGGGGACGTTACTGATTGTTCGGAGAATTATGTTCTGCATTCTTTGTATTCGTATGATGGAGGAGTTACAAGCACTACCCCACAGTTGAAGCCCGTATATCCATATAGGTTTCAGAATCGACTTGTACACCAGTAACTTGTTGTCTACCGACAGTTTGCTGTTTCGGCCTAGCAACCACAGGAAGCTTTTGTATTTAATGTTCAGTTGATCTCGTTTCTTCTTGATGTGCTCATTCCATGTCATACGCCTATCAAAATGAAGACCAAGGTATCTTACAGAGTCCTGGTGAGGTAGGGTGGCATGTTCTAATTTCACCGAGGGGCAATTACCTTTGCGTAGGGTATAGGTAACCTGCACTGATTTTGAGATACTAGCTTTAATCCTCCAATTTCGAAGCCATTTGGTTGTCTCGTCCAGGCCTTCCTGTAGGATTTTTGAGGCTGTTACTGGGTCTCTGTGACTCGCCATGATTGCGGTATCATCGGCGAATGTAGCTGTAGTTATGGTATTCGAGCAAGGGAGGTCAGCTGTGTAAATGGTGTAGAGTACAGGGCCCAGCACTGACCCCTGAGGAACACCAGCTTGTATTTCAAAGAAATTCGATGTCGTTTCCCCTTCTTTGACCTGGAACAGTCTTCCTGAGAGATAGGAATTAAATATTAGGAAATAGCTGTGTGGAAGGCAACTTTTAATTTTGCATAGCAGGCCCTTGTGCCAGATTCTGTCGAAGGCCTGTTGTATATCCAAGAAGACTGCAGAGCAGTATTCTTTTTCTTCCAGCGTCTTTCTTATCTTGTCGCAGACTCTATGGACCTGTTCCACAGTAGAGTGTTGCTGTCTAAAGCCAAATTGATGGCTAGGTATGACGCCATTTTCTCTTAGTATAGGAAGAATCCGCCGGAGAAGGAGGTTTTCGAAAATTTTGGATAGTATCGGGAGCAGACTTATAGGTCTATATGATGTGATGTCACTTGGTGGCTTTCCGTCTTTATAGATCATAGTTATTTGGGATACTTTCCATATTGCAGGAAAATATTGAACTCTTAATATCCCATTACATAATATAGTGATGTAAGTTATAGCTTTTCGGGGCAATTGTTTAATTATTTCTTTGGTTATTAGGTCAAAGCCCGGCGCTTTTTTATCCTTTAGCTCTTTTATTACTCTCCACACTTTCGTGGTGTCACTGGTTTTGGCGGTAGATCCATTTGGAAGTCTTGGTTTAGGGTAGCATCTACTTGTTCATCAAAATCTTTATCCATAGAATCATTTGGGCGGAACACTTTTGCTATATGTTCAACAAATAGGTCTGCTTTTTGCTGTGGTTTTCTCACCCATCCTTCAGCGCACTTCAGGGGTGGTTTAGCAGCTTGTGGTCTGTCATAACCCTTAGTTATTTTCCAAAGCGAATAGTTTGTAGACTCTGTAGCCGTTAGGTTTTCTAGCTTTTCTTGTAATGAGTTATCATGCCAGTTTTGCAATAGTGACTTGAGATCTTCTGCAGCTCTGTTAAAATTTGTTTTATCTTCAGTAAACCTACTTAAATGCCAAACTCTTCGAAGTTTTTCAACTCTTTTCCAAAACAGCCTTTTTTATTTCTAGAGGATAGTTATTTACTCCACTACTGTTGCGGGTTTGGATATCAGGAGTGCTTATCCAGCATGCTTCCTGTATGAGCGTCGTTATATATTTAGCTGCTTCGTCTATATCTTCAGGTGTTTTTAGGGCCATTTTCATGTTTATTGATTCCTCGATGTGCTCTCGAAATATGTTCCAGTCTGTGAGTTTATTACACAGCCTTATTGATCTTGCCACCTCTATAAGGTTGGTACTAACTGTCAAGAGTACCGGAGTGTGACCTGAGGAACTATCATAACAGGACTCAGGTTTCATATACAACTTCGTTAGACCTTTGGCGATGAAGAAGTCTATCAGATCTGGCACCTTCTTTGGATCTGTTGGCCAATTAGTAGGTTCTCCTGTGGATATGGTGCTTAATTTGTTTTTATCTACGCTCAGTTTCAGCTGTTTGCCTCATTAGCGTATAGTTGGCAGACTCACCATGGAATTAGAAGGTTTTGACTAGGTCAAAAAATTGTTAATAAATAGTGATAAATAGTGAACAATAGCATATAAATAGTGATACTATGATTCAAAAGATATTTGAGTATCTTGGTGAGGCTGCAAACTTGACGTCAAGTTGGCAGACACCTTAAGAAATACAGTTCGTATCATTATGATTTATATGCCAAAAAATTGTTAGAAAATAGTGAATCGTATACGCAAAATTTCAATAACATTGCTTCAATACAAGCCGAGATATTACGGTCTCTAAGTGGGCTGCCAACTTGACGTTTCAGGCAATAGCGATTCCAGAGAAACGGGTACAAGTTTTAAACAAATAAATATATCAAAAAATTGTTAGTGAAATTGTGATTCCTACGATATAAATAAAACAAGAATTCTTCATTGCTATTTTCTAAAAATCGAATGTTAACTTTTACATAATACTCTGAATAGGATGTCGATCAATATTGAACTTTGCTCCACAGGAATAAGGTTCCAACTTTATTGCAATCATGAGGTGAGTACTATCAAACAAAAAAGTGAGATTTATATTTTTAGCCATATCCTCGAATTATTATTACACTTGTTTTATTAATTAAATGTTGGTATCAAACAATAACGATATTCATTAATAACAATAATATTCATTACAATAGCGCCATCTCTCGGAAAAGATTGTCAATTTCTCAGTTATAATTTAAAGTTAGGTGCCTACATATTAGGTATTATTTTACTTATTTATTTTTGAAATTCAAAAAGGCAAATCATAGCGTGCCAACCACTTTAATCGTTGCGTCAACTGTCTATTTTTACGAACGGTGGCTTTTGCGCCAACAATAAAGGCGATGATCGACTGTATAAAGACTACTCTTTAGTAGGCTGTGGTCAATCTCAATACCCTACTCTTAATTCAATATTATTAATTCAGGAGAAACTATTAATAATTTCTACTTATATTACTTCCTACCTACTCACATACCAACTGATACTCATCCTTACTAATATCCTTACTAATATTATAAAAGCGAATGTCCGTTTGTTTGTTTGTTTGTTACGCCTTCACGTCTTAACTACTGAACCGATCATCATGAAATTTTGCATACACGTTGTCAGTGGTACAGAGAAGGACATATAGGGTACCTTTCATCCCGAAAAAGAGTATTGTTTCCGAGGGATAGCAAAAACTCTTTCCACGCAGACGAAGTCGCGGGTGGCCGCTAGTTTTACTATAAATCTCACCAGATAATAATAATAATATCTTTATTCTAACTCATACATAAATAGGTACCTAACGTTAAATTATAACTGAGAAATTTACAGTCTTTTCCGAGAGATGGCGCTATTGCTATGATTGTTATTAATGAATATCGTTATTGTTTGATACCAACACTTAATTAATAAAACAAGTGTAATAATACTTGGAGGACATGGCTAAAAATATAAATCTCACTTTTTTGCTTGATAGTACTCACCTCACGATTGCAATAAAGTTGGAACCTTATTCCTGTGGAGCAAAGTTCAATATTGATCGACATCCTATTCAGAGTATTGTGTAAAAGTTAACATTCGATTTTTAGAAAATAGCAATGAAGAATTCTTGTTTTATTTATATCATAGGAATCACAATTTCACTAACAATTTTTTGATATATTTATTTGTTTAAAACTTGTACCCGTTTCTCTGGAATCGCTATTGCCTGAAACGTCAAGTTGGCAGCCCACTTAGAGACCGTAATATCTCGGCTTGTATTGAAGCAATGTTATTGAAATTTTGCGTATACGATTCACTATTTTCTAACAATTTTTTGGCATATAAATCATAATGATACGAACTGTATTTCTTAAGGTGTCTGCCAACTTGACGTCAAGTTTGCAGCCTCACCAAGATACTCAAATATCTTTTGAATCATAGTATCACTATTTATATGCTATAGTTCACTATTTATTAACAATTTTTTGACCTAGTCAAAACCTTCTAATTCCATGGTGAGTCTGCCAACTATACGCTAATCCCTGATGAAATACTGTTCGATCACAGTTATTTACCATGCGTGTAGGGTTCGCCAGCGTTCGTTGGTTGTTAGTGGTGTTATCATTAGCGTATAGTTGGCAGACTCACCATGGAATTAGAAGGTTTTGACTAGGTCAAAAAATTGTTAATAAATAGTGATAAATAGTGAACTATAGCATATAAATAGTGATACTATGATTCAAAAGATATTTGAGTATCTTGGTGAGGCTGCAAACTTGACGTCAAGTTGGCAGACACCTTAAGAAATACAGTTCGTATCATTATGATTTATATGCCAAAAAATTGTTAGAAAATAGTGAATCGTATACGCAAAATTTCAATAACATTGCTTCAATACAAGCCGAGATATTACGGTCTCTAAGTGGGCTGCTAACTTGACGTTTCAGGCGATAGCGATTCCAGGGAAACGGGTACAAGTTTTAAACAAATAAATATATCAAAAAATTGTTAGTGAAATTGTGATTAGAAAATAGCAATGATGAATTCTTGTTTTATTTATATCGTAGGAATCACAATTTCACTAACAATTTTTTGATATATTTATTTGTTTAAAACTTGTACCCGTTTCTCTGGAATCGCTATCGCCTGAAACGTCAAGTTAGCAGCCCACTTAGAGACCGTAATATCTCGGCTTGTATTGAAGCAATGTTATTAAAATTTTGCGTATACGATTCACTATTTTCTAACAATTTTTTGGCATATAAATCATAATGATACGAACTGTATTTCTTAAGGTGTCTGCCAACTTGACGTCAAGTTTGCAGCCTCACCAAGATACTCAAATATCTTTTGAATCATAGTATCACTATTTATTTGGTAGAGTTCACTATTTATCACTATTTATTAACAATTTTTTGACATAGTCAAAACCTTCTAATTCCATGGTGAGGCTGCCAACTATACGCTAATGTTTGCCTCTAGTATTCGATAATCTGGATATACTTGGTGCCAAATGCTCCAAGAAGCATTGGAATGCGATGCACCCGCATTCTAATGTACCTAAACTGAAACAAAACAGCTACCACTGAAATATTCAATACTTGACACTGGCAAAAATTACTTCCAAGAGGAGAGTAGATTGCCATACTAAAATAAGAAGAAGAAGAAGTTGTACATTGCCTGGAATGTTCGTCGATTTTAAAAGAACGTCAAACACACCACGTAATATACTTGTACTGGAATGTTTGCTGGGCCGAGCTGCTGGCGTAATGTAAACGTAGCCTTATTACGGAATAGTATCTCCATAGTAACGATAATCTAGTCTAGTACTGCGGGTCTACCGCCTAACTCTCTCGCTTTGACTCAGAGGGCCTAGTACGAGTTGTGTTTCTCACCTCACTTAGCGAATAGTATCGAGTGAAAGAGAGGAAATCATGCGAGTGAGTGAACGAGTGAAAGAGAGAAAACGACAGTTAACTATTCGCAAAGTGAAGTGAGAGCAAAAAAAAACCAACTCGTACTAGGCCCTCTGGCTTTGGTTTATGACGTCAGTGCACTGTCCGTCCTTGTCATCGTGTTATGATATGACAAGGACGGATATAGCATAGCTATCGCTTTGGCTAAAGCTTTGAGTTAGGCGGTATGGCCCCTGGTACATTTTTCGCGATAACGTACACTTCGCAATGACGATCTTTTGTGGTAAGCAATATTTTATGCTGGGTCCATTCATAGCGCGTGTTTTGCTCTACACAATCAACAAAAACATCAGCTCAACATTCAACAAAAAAAAAGTATGAAGATTTTGTTACGCGAAACAATGTTTTGTCGATTGTGTAAATGTGTAGGACAAAACACACGCTATCGACCCGGCCTTAGGCGTGAAATACATAGAAGCGACGTAAGGTGCGAATACGGCGCAGATATAGACCAGTCAAGAATGGAAAAATCATATTACTTATTGGGAACTGATGTTTTCTGACTAATTCGATCCAGCAGCGGAATCAAAAAGTGGCCGCCATCTTTCTTTTCAGCGTATTTTCTTTCGTTAATTAGGTATTTTTCAACTCTGCGGGGTCGAATTAATCAGAAAACATTGGTTACCAAAAACTAATATAATTTGCTTCTAAACTTATAACAGCACTTTTTGACTTGTCTATACGATACGGCAGCGACGTCGCTCGTCGCCCTCGTCGGACGTGATGCGGAGCCTTCGCCGTACGAAAAGCACGTGTCGCTTGGTACAGTACGCATAAAAACCTTTAAACTCGGTACCTACTTTATTCTTTATTATTTTTGAAGACATTATTTTGAAGTAGGTATTCTAGAAACAACTAATAATACATCACTAGGTATAAAGTACAATAATAGAGCTTTGCAAATTATCGTTTGGATTCTAAAGTACCAGGATAACAGCTATGGAGGCGGTGGTAGTTATAGTACATTGGATTGGATATTTTTCTAACCAGTCGTAACGTAACAATAAAATTATTTAATAACTTAAACCATTGGTGTCGTAACTGGAATGCTTTAATAATATGTTTAATTCATTTTTCGAAACAAAATCGATCTGCACATCTGCACCGTATCGCCGCCGTATCCGAGCCGCGTCGCTTCTGTGTATTTCATGCCGCATCCGTCTCGCGTCTACACCGTATCGCCGCCGTATCTGCGCCTTTATCTTCGCCGCATCTCTTCTATGTATTTCACGCCTTAAGCATTCATCGATGTGTTGTTGTGCGTGCGAATAATCGATACCGTATTCAAGCAAGCTTGATTTGATTGGATTGAAACGACTCTATTTCCATAGACAAAAGGCTGCTCTGACAACACATTAAAATCGATAATGTTGCCATCCTATAAAAATAATCATGAAACTTTAACCATATTCACGTTTACAACAAGGATGTATTTTCTTTGACAAATCTTTGCAGTAATCCTTGCAATCCTATGTTATGTGTCAAAAAATGAAATACAATTTCAGACTTTACTGAATTTCTTCTCTAGGTTGTCATAGTGCAGTGACGTCTCTCCAGAATTTTTGTAAACACGCTTGTCGAATACACAATTTCTATAGTTGAATAGGCTATTTATTGCGGAAGTAATGGCTTCCTAAAATGTAATTGCAGACATTTATTATTTAAGTAATTAATAAAATAAACAAACAACAGTTGTGACATATAAAGTATTCAATTAGGGCAGTGCATTTGGTGAATTTTCGTGTTATCCGGCGTTTTTCCATTTTCTATGTTACACCGCGTCCTTTGATTTAGATACAAAGATTTATCTTGAATATTGGGAATGTGTTCGAGATTGGCAGATTAAGAGCATCATTGATGAATTGGAATACTTATTTTAATCTAAAATACGCAAGTATTTTCAATGATTTCTAAAAATGACTATGACAATGAATACTTCGCGTAGAGACAGAACATCAATCTGAGTGACTTGGAAAGGGTTGAAAGACATCGTGAATCATGAGTAATGTTAGAAGTAGTAACCCACTACTCAAAATGAAAGGATCGGAAGAGGAAGACGAGTCCGAAGACTCGATTGACAGCGAGGATGATGACGAGACCATCGCGAGAATACAACGAGCTCACTTCGCCCAAGCCGCTGCAATGAAGTCCCGGAGACGTTCAGCACCTCGTCCGAGGCCAATGAGCCACAAAAGGAAAATGGAAGCTGTAAAGAACTTCCATGATTTCACGAAAAAATTGAAAAAAGACACTGGTATTACCATTCGCAGTTTAGTAGGCAACAATATATTAGATATAAGTGACTTTTCAAGTGAAAATAGTAAGTCTGAAAGTGATGGATTATCCGAAG
This sequence comes from Agriphila tristella, assembly GCA_928269145.1. NCBI lineage: Eukaryota > Metazoa > Arthropoda > Insecta > Lepidoptera > Crambidae > Agriphila > Agriphila tristella. The sequence continues at coordinate 16,675,325 of OV743436.1, read as the reverse complement.
AAGAGTTTGTAGTGAATCCTAATGCAGTACAAGAGTTGGAAGAGGGCAATGAAAGTTACATAGATCCTTTTACTGGTGATATAGTTCAAACTAAGAAGGAACCACAAGCTGCTAAGCCCCCAAGTCCATCTCCTGAAACCAGCGCTGAAATAGAAAAGAGTGATGAGCCTGAATCAAGTGAACCCAATATTGAAGCAATCGAAGCTCCCAAAACATTGTCAATAAGCGACATCATTAATGAAGGTGATTTAGATCTAACTAAGAATGTGGAAATATCTGAAGTGGATGAAACTGAGCTATGTGGGGAAAAAACTGCTGAGGAGCTCTTGGATATCAAACAAGAGGAAACCAGTCAAGACTTTGATATAACTGAAAAGTTAAAAGAAATGGGAGAGATAAGTGTAAAACCTATCAAAAAGGAAGAAGAAGAAGGAGATGCAACAAAAGATGGTGAAAATGAGGAGAAGAAAGATGACGCTGATGATGAGGTGATTGTTATGTTTTTTCCATGTTATATTATTCATAGACATTAGTTGTTAAACTATGAAGTCTTCTTAAAACTTTTTTTTGTAGAAAAAACAAAATCCAAATGCAATAAATGTGCGTCGCAACATCAGGGAGGTAATGGATGAGAAGAATTTAGATGCGTCCACGTTGGCTGCACAGCGACAAGAGTCGGAGCGTCTTGCTAGAGTTCAAGAACAACAAAGGATCATTAGAGAGGTACCTAATACTTAATTACTTATTGTTATATTTTAAAGGAAATAAGAAAAAGAAAAGAAGTTCTTTTTTTATAATTCTTATCATGCTGTCAGTCTCCTGGAATATGAGCTGATTTGTTACTAAGAATGACATGTAGAGTCAGGGGCTCCATTGAGAGCCGACTATTCTTAAATTGGTCTAAGCCAAGTTTTACATATTATCTGGTAGTTTGCCCCAAGAAAAGAAAGTAAGAAGTATTTCTATAGCCATTAAGCTCAGTGTTTCTTTCGGACAAAATTCTCCCGGGGGGCATGGGAGCTCATACACTAAACATATCTTTCTCCAGGTAGAGCCCCCAGGCTGCTCCGGGGGGGGGGGGGCCTGCTCCCCAGAGTAGTACCTGAAAGAAACACTGATTCGGGTGTATTTAAAATGATATGTAAATAAGTGACTTTGTATTCACAGGTACAAAAGCAAATAGCAATTAATCGTCAAAATAAAATACACCAGAAAACTTTATCTCTATTGCAAGGTGGCTCATCAATATTGAAGAAATCTGGTTCTGGTCAGAAGTTGAAGTAAGTTCATTTTAATTTCACAAATTGATAATATGTAAACAACATTTTAATGTCTTCCAAATGTAGTTGTGAACTTTGAAACCTTATTGATGCATTATCTGTGATTGATTTCTAGCCTACCTAACACAGTGTTGGTGAAATTACCATCTGGTGAAGTTAAGAAAACTACTATGAAACAAGGCCAACTAGAAGTAACTAAAATATCTAAACCTACAACATCTGCTGCTGCCTTGCGAAAGGATGGAAAACCTGAGCAAAAGACTGATAAGAAAGAGGTATAATAAAATAAATTAATATTCAGTAATGCAGAGCTCCACAGGACACATAAAATGTCTTGCTGCTGCATTAGGTTCATCATAGTACTTTTTACGGTTCCATTATTATCAGAGGTCAGAATCTGCCAGTAATTCCAGGGAGTATTATAAGTACAACCTCTTAAAACTTGCCAAGTTTACTAATTGCTATAGTTACATCTCTTTCTTGCTGTACAGCAAATAAAAGAGACGAATTGATAGCCATTCAGAAAACTGGCAAGTTTTAAGAGGTTGTACTACGGGGGTAGGTACACATTTTTTTAAATAATTTGTTTATTTCTGAGCTGTCACGCTGAATAGAGTCAAGCCAAAGTAGATTCATCAAAAATACAGAACCTCCTCCTTTTTTGAAGTCAATTAAAAAGAGGGCCCAAATCATATCACTTAAAGGCGGACCTGACCCCCCTAGCCAAAGTAACATTTGCAAATTTTCGCCATCGCTTCGCTTCGAAACATGTATGGATTTGACGTTTTAAAATTCGATAGTTAACGAAACCTTATGTCAATCCCATACATGTTTCGAAAGCGAAGCGATAACGAAGATTTGCCAATGTTACTTTGGCTAGGCCCTCTGGAATGACCAGCAGATTCTGATGTCTGGTTATTATTTATAAGGTTTGGAATTTTTCTTCATATTCTTTTTGAGCTTTGGCAGTTCCCTTTTGGGTTTTGCCAGCGTTGAGTGGTTTGCTCATACATGTTCCTGCAGACTCTGCTTCCTGATTGTGTTGACTGATTAGTATTGATCTTTCAAAAGTTGCTGTTGCAGTGTATTGGGATGTTGATATTATACAAAACTCATGTTTCACAGGTTGTCGAAATTGTTGATAGCAGCAGTGGTGAGGAATCATCCTCTTCATCTTCAGATTCCGATGACTGTATTATGCTGTCAGATTCGGAAGTTCCGCCTAGTCCTGAAGCAGATGAAGATCCCAACAATTCAGGTATGATGCAGGTTTTACTCTTCCTGTTTGAAATGCATTTGAAACTTTCTTCATTACTTTTCATCTTCAAACACTTTCAGGTCTTCATGTCAATGATGCATATAACATTCCGGATGAACAAGGTCGTGTGTTGATTAACATTGGTCATTCAGAAACCGAAGAAGATATATTTGTAGCTCCACAGATTGCCAGGGTCATAAAACCACATCAGGTAATAAAAAGTTTTGTAATTTATTTAATTAATTTTTAGAGTTCCATAACCAAAAACGGGAGCCTATTACTAAGACTCCACTCACCACTTCGGAAAGTCTGCTGGTCTTCCAATTAAAACAGATAAATTAAGCCCCAGTCAGGCCAAAATGGCGCACCCCAATTCATGATGTCACACGAACATCGATATCTTCCAAATAACTTCGGCAAATACTACAATACGAAATTCCTTACTTTAATTTATCTGTTTTAAGTTGAAGCTCGGCAGACCCGCCGACGTCCGAAAAGTTAGCCGGTATCATGAACCGTGATAGCTGCTAGACACAGATGATGTTTTTCAGTTGCCACTATAACCACAAATAAGAGTACTAAAAACAGAATAAAATAAATATTTAAGTGGAGCCCCCATACAACAAACGTAATATTTTTACCGTTTTTGGTACGGAACCCTTCGTGCGCAAGTTCGACTCGCACTTGGCCAGTTTTTTAAACTTATTCATATGCTTAATTTTAATTTATTAATTACATTGTGTTTTCTGCTTATAGATTGGTGGAGTGCGGTTTTTATTTGATAATATTATTGAATCGGTTGAAAGATTCACAACATCAACAGGTTTCGGTTGTATATTAGCACATTCTATGGGTCTAGGAAAGACGCTGCAAATTGTGTGCTTCTGTGATATTTTTTTACGACACACCAAGTCCAAGACAGTGTTATGCATTATGCCAATCAATACATTACAGAATTGGGTAAGTAAATTTTCTATACACAAATAAAAATGTATAAATTTCAAATATATAGTTTAGTATGCGAGCCAAATAAGAGTAGTGCTGTCAAACGGCAATCTTGATCTTTTTTCCTTTTCTTGCACATCGTACACCCTGAAGTGCAAGCGAAATGCAAACAAATATGGCAGTTTTGACAGTACTATTCTTATTTGGCTCGCATAGTAAGTGTTTTCGATGTTTAAGGTGGCAGAATTCAATATGTGGCTTCCTTTAGACCCCACAAATAGTCCTTTGGCAGCTCATGGAGAAGTTAGACCTAGAAACTTCCCTATATATGTTCTCAATGACAGTCATAAAACACTGCTGATGCGAGCAAAGGTTGTAAAGGTAAGAGACAAAAAAGTTATTTAACAAACTATTACTTATGCCCGGTTTCTGAAAGTTAATTTTATTAATTGACAGATAATGTGGACTCCTTGTCGAACAGGCAAACCTCCGTACCTCAGAAACTGGGCATTAGACTAACGACATTAGTCAATAGCATCTCTGTTGCTTGACGGCATATACATGAAAAATTTTTTGACCATCAGCCATTTTTAATTTACCCACTACTGGGGCCGTGCCTTCCTTATGGGTGGATAAGGAGGATGGACCATAATCCATCACGCGGGCCCAATGCGGATTGGTGCGTGTTAACGATTGCAAAAGCAGCCGACCCCAACGGCTTAACGTGCCTTCCGAAACACGGAGGAGCTCGAGATAATAAAGGTCACCCATCCCCTGACCGACCCTTGCGAAAGTTGCTCAACCTCCGCAATCGCTGGGCCAGGCGCTAAGCCACTGCGCCATCGAGCTCCTTTAAATAAATATGTATACAATGTAGTAAGATGTGATAGTCAAATGTCTGTTTCTTCAGGATTGGACAACAACAGGCGGTGTACTTATGATAGGATATGAGTTGTACAGGTTACTCTGCATGAAAAAAGATAAAAAACCTCGTAAGAAAAAGAAAGCAGATTTGAAAGCAGAAGCTGAGAAAGAAAAGGAGGACAAGAAAAATGAAAAACCTGAAGGGTTTAATGAAGATACACAGGTATTTAGAACTTTGAGAATTATGTCTCCCGGAATCCTCATTACTGAGGAACTGGCTATCTTACCTTTTACTGCCGGAACACAACAATTTTTAAATTTGCCGTGAGAGTTGTTATGCCGTGAGACTGCAAGATGGTGGTAGCTAGCAAGGCGGACTTGAAATAAGCCCTACCACCAACCAAACCGTGTACAAATTATACCCCCCCTCGGAATCGAACCAGGGACTCCTGCGTCTTACACGGATGGGCGAACCACTAGACCACAGAGGCGGTTGTTGTTAATCTGTTTATGGAAGGACACAGGTGTCTTTACTTATTATTTTTTTCTAGAATTCTGACTTGACAAAATGCTCTGAAGACTTAAGAGAAGATGGTGACAGTAAGCTTGATGGGGATAAAGAAGATTCCAAGAAGGACGACAAGAAAGAAGATATGCCTAATGACGAAGATAAGAAATTATTAGATGGTGATTGGTCATACTATTTTTGTTTTGCAATGACTGCATTCAATAATTCATTGCGACCTCCTGATATTTTCTCCCTCATAATATATCTTGACAGCTGTTTTTGATTACAGAGATGTACGAAGCTCTAGTGAAGCCAGGACCAGACCTCGTGATTTGTGATGAAGGTCATCGAATTAAGAACTCCCACTCAAACATATCTTATGCTTTGAAACAGATGAGAACTAAACGCAGAGTTGTACTAACTGGTGAGTAAGAGAAGTAGGAGAAATAGGAGGTCTTTTTCGCGAATCACTTTTATTTAATTAACAGGAAACATGATTAATGTGTCCACAATGCAGCAAAGTGAAGACAGCTAGTGTAAAACAAAACCTTGCTTGCTGGTTTCTACTTTCCAATTAACACAAGTTGCTTCACATATTACAAGAAGAACTAAGCCTAAATTACTCATTCAACTTTTTTCTTCATTGCAGGTTACCCATTACAAAACAACTTGCTTGAATACTGGTGTATGGTAGACTTTGTTCGTCCGAACTATCTCGGTAGCAAGACTGAATTTTGCAATATGTTTGAGCGTCCCATACAAAACGGACAATGTATAGACTCTACGCCACAAGATATTCGTCTCATGCGTTACAGAGCGCACGTCTTACATTCACTACTTGTGGGTTTTGTACAACGGTAAGTGCTAATTTTGTTATAACAAAGGATGTTAGTTTACTGCAGTAAACTTACAAATGCCAAGCTTTCAATTCAATTAATGAATTGTTCCACTTTGACCCACCAAGGCGCCCCACTAATGCGACAAAGTGGAATGCCTCAAAAGTGGGGCAGTTTTCACAACTAAAAATGTAGTTGATTCTGTCCTACTAGGGTTGGCACATAAGAGTGTGTAGGTAGAGGTTTTCTCATATTTTATTATTTGTTTGTAAAAGTGCCAAAGTGCCAAACTCTCAGGTGCCAACTCTAGTAGGGCAGAATCCACTACATTTCAGCTGTGGAAGATTCCACTGCACATTTGGATGCATTCGACTTTTTCCCACTAGTGATGCGCTTTGGTGAGGCAAAGTGGAATAATTCAAATTTATTATTAATTTTTATTATTTAATTGCACTCAATAATATATAATGTATAAAGAGTGTTGTTTTTAATTTTTACTTATGTAGTTAAAACTGAATGTATGTATAATCTTTACAGACGATCCCATGCAGTATTACAATCCACTTTGCCTCAAAAAGAAGAGTATGTACTGTTAGTACGAATGACACCACTTCAAAGAAAATTGTATGATAGGTTTATGAACGAAGTTGTACGTACTACATCGGTGCCGAATCCCTTGAAAGCTTTCGCTATTTGCTGTAAAGTAAGTACTCACTGTTTATTTTAGCTTAACCTATTAAAATTATAATTGTGAAAGTTTGTATGTTTTGCATGTTTGTTACTCAATCACGCAAAAACGGCTGAAAGGATTTGAATGTAGTTCATAACCTGGATCAAAACATAAAATACATTTTGTCCTGGACAAAGGTTCCCTAGGGGGTTTTTTAAATGTCCGGATGAAGTCGTGGGCAGAAGCTAATAAATAATATGAAAATAGCAATTGTTCACATTAATAATTTTCTCTTTTTTCATTAACACGTTAATTTAATACAGATTTGGAATCATCCCGATGTTTTGTACAACTTTTTGAGAAAGCGAAGTGAAGTAAATGCAGCCATTGAAGAAGATTTAGATTTAGAAGAGATAGGTGGAGTTACTAAAGCCGGTCGCGCAAAAACCAGGAAGCCGGGGCGGCCCCCGAAACTACGGGTATTTATTATTACCTCTCTATTACTAACCGTAGTATAGCGAGACGGTGTTGTTTCATTATCATAATTAAACTGTATTTTATATTTAGAACTAAGTTTTTATCATATTTTTTGTATTTAACAGGGTGCTGCAAAAAAGCCAGCAGCTTCTATACAACCGAATACAACTGGCGCCACAGCCAATCGACCTGATCCGACCGGTTTCAATAACACACAATATCCGTCAAACGGACCGTACAACCAACCACCCAATACATACAGACCCGACCAACCAGGTGGATCGTTTCCACCTTACCCCAACTATCAAAATCCAGGCACTGGATATTACCCACCGAATCAAGGCTACAATCAGAATTATGACAATAATTACTATCAACAGCAACCTCCTTACGGCAATAATTATCCCAATCAGTATCCTCCAAACAACCCAGAACAAGGCTATAACCACAATTATTGGGGAAACGGGAACTACTACGGCAACTCCGGGTATTATAATAATCCGCAATATCCCAACAACCAACCTCCACAAGACTTTAATAATTCCCAGCAATTCCCACCGAATTACAATCCACCCCCTCAACAACAAACCCAACCTTACGCTGCTGGTAACGCATTGCAACCTTACCAAAACAATCAAGAGGGGTATGGAAACCAACAAAGGCCACCTTATCCTGGGTATAACCAGCCTGGTTACCCTGAATATAATTCGAACGCTCCCCCTGGACCCTCTTCGCAAGACTACTCAAATCAATCAACTTACCCACCGCCACCTTATGCTGGAAACCCGACGTACGGACCTAATGGTGCACCGTACAATCAATACGAAAACCAAGATCCGAATTATCCCAACAACATGCCGGGTTACCAAAATAATATGCCGCCTAATCAACACGGAAATAATATCGTAAATCAAACTATTAAGGCTGAACCAAACACACAAGCGTATCAAAATAGTGAAGTCAAAACCGAACCGAATATTGGTATGCCCCAAAATCCAGCTGGTCCTTATCCAAATCAAGTTTATGGTTACCAAGGCGATTCCTCAGGTGCTGGTTATCCGCCTGCGCCTGGTCCAAGTGAAAACACTAACGGCAGTTATCCAACTCAATATCCTAACTTCCCACCCCATTTGGAAACAAAGCCACCCCTTGGAAGTGCAAGCTCTGGCAGTCCTGTGACTTCTTGGCCAATCACAGAAATTAAGACTGAAGTTGATAAACTGAAAGCTGAAGAAAAGTTGGAGATGAAGTCCGAGTCTGATGGTGAAGTGAAAATAGAAGATTTGGATACCAAGAAGATTGTTAAAGACGAGGTAAAGAAGCCAGTTAATCCTGAAACCCCAGCCCCGAAAAAAGCAACCCCTAAGAAAAAGAAAGGTTCAAAAACTGAGGCATCAAAGAGTGATGGCTCTGAATCTGAAGAAGAAATACCTAAGAAAGGAAAACGGAAGACTAAAGGCAAAGAAAGAAAGAAGACAGATAAATCAAAACCAAAAGGTCGGACGAAAGCTAAGGGAAGGAAAGATAGGAAGAACTCAAAAGAAAAAAATGGTGACACTGAATCAGAGGAAAGCGAGAAAGAAGAGAAGATGAATAGAGAAGAAGAATTAGCTATGGTTAAGAAAGCCGAAGAAGTGACTTATGATTGGGCAGCAGAACTGTTGAAAGATTACATACCAGGGTTGATAGAGAATTCAGCTAAGATGGAACTATTCTTCTATATTTTAAACGAAAGCATAAAGATGGGCGACAGGCTACTGCTTTTCAGCCAAAGCTTGTTTACTCTAAATTTAATAGAAGATTTCTTAGAAAGGAATTATATTCCAGGTACTAACTGTCGATGGGAGAGAAACACAAACTATTACCGTAAGTATAATCCTACCGATTCTTATTGTAATTATTCTTTCTATACAGAACTCTAATAGATATTTATTTCAGGTCTTGATGGATCGACACACGCATTGGAACGTGAGAAACTAATCAACGAATTTAACGCCAACCCACATATTTACCTGTTCTTGGTTTCTACCAGGGCTGGCTCCTTGGGTATCAATCTCGTGGGTGCCAATAGAGTAATCGTCTTTGACGCAAGTTGGAATCCCTGCCATGATACGCAAGCTGTGTGTCGAGTTTACAGGTAAATTAAAATAACGTTATTATTTGCTAAAAATACTGTTGTTGAGACTAGTGAATGCAAATCCGTATATATTTCGAAATCCGGATTATCCGGATATTACGGATTTTTTATAAAAATATTTTCTTTTTTATAAATATAAGTCATTTCTGTACATATAAGTTCAGTAATGTGATGTCTCTTATATTTATGTAAATGGATTCAATAAAAAGGACAATATTAATCAAATCCAACATTTTTTTGTCATAAAATACTACAATATTATGATGTTACCTATTATTGTTCAAATGTAATTAAAATAGTGTATGATTCGCGTGCGATTTGCGAGTAGGTGACGTAAGCGATCGTTTGCATGAGCACTTTTGCGACGTTTTATCGCGCGATATTTCTGAAGCTTCGAATAGAACACAATGTGACTGACTGTGGAATGGGACAAAAATATCGCACGGTAAAAAAAATCCTTCGTGCAAACACACAGTTGTTCTATTCCGAAGTGTTAGAGCCATAACACATTGGGACGCCATGGCGACGCCGCCGGCTACGTATCCAAACAATTCGTATTGAAATGTATGGCAGATAACACACTTGGCTGGCGTCTGGCAACGTCGCCAATTTGGAAGCGTAGCCACTATCGACCGGCCCCTACGCGGAAACTGGATACTCTGGCTACCTGCGACGCATAGCTAAGTCGCCAGTATTTTGTATACAAGTAAGTTATGCCTCCCTCACTCAGTGGCCAACTGGTCGCCGCCAGAACGGACGCCCGCTGTGAATTGTGCGAAAACAATGAGTTTCGATACAGAACGATTTATTGCAGAGATTCAAAACTGTCCATGTTTTTGGGATAAGTACTACATCTAAAGAATATTCTGATCGATCAATTTATTTCTACATAAGTTTAATAATTCATCAAAAGATGTTATTGATATTCTCACATAGTTGAACAATTTTTATTAAGGATATTTTCATAATCTGCATGGATGGACCCATAACTTTTTAGGTTTCTTCTTTTTCATTTTATGACGCAGAAAACAATAGTATAGCGATCTCTTCTATGCACGTAGGACAGTGGCTATTTATTTGGAAACTTCATTTGGCTACGCTAGGTTGCCAGAGGTAGCCATGGCCACGTCACCGGCGATGTCGCCATGGCGTCCCAGTATGTTATGGCTCTTAGAAAAATCTCGCGATAAGACGTCGAAAAAGCGCTAATAAAAATAAAAATCATACTCTTTATAAAATTATACAAATGAAGAATAATATATTAATATGATTAAACTAGATAACATAATATGTTGTTTAGTTTATGTGAATTTGAAAAATACAAATTATTTTTTGGGACTTAATGTGATAAAGCCCTGAGAGATTGAGAGGCGCGCCGTATTAGCCACTCGTTCCATAGGATGTAAGGAGTGTCACCGCGCACCATCCGGAAGACTATACGCCACCACGCCAATGAGAAGAAGAGACCCTAGGCGCGCCAGTGAAAACAACCAAGAAGTTCGCATAGAAGATGATGATCATTTTACATTTTCCAGTCGACAAGAAGCACACGCACTAATGAAAGTGATACGAAGTATAAAAGTAGCAATGTGTCATACTTATCTGTCAAATTAAGCAGATAGCGATGCCAATGACACTTGCGCGGTAGACCCACTGGTCGAGCTAGAGACGCTGCAAGTACACTCAGAAATTGACGATGAAGAAGGAAAGTTGTATCGGCAGGAACACCAGGAGAGCTGGTTCAACCAAACGAACTTTTTGGGACTTAATGTGACAGACCTGAGACACGGCACTAGCAAGACGCGTGAATGGCGTCGTCTAGAAAAAACTCACATACCCACAAACATACATGAACCCTAAACACATATACACTCCTTTTGGGCAGTCGTGTAAATGGCATCTACCGTCTAGCTAGTGCGAGAAACGAAGTGTTCCACAGCAACTGAGTGAATAGCAATTGGGCGAATAACAACTAAAGTATTCCACTTAAAGCACAGCTATCAATATTTACTTGCTATTCGCTCGATTGCTCTACTCGTAAGTGAAATACTTCCGAGAAACTTGCTTGTTTAATTTTATTTGTAACAATTTCTTATTATTCGAAAAATCCGAATTTGATTTTCAAATCCGGATTTGCAAGTCTAGTAAAAATGTGCGGATATGCGGATTTTTCGGATTACGGATTATCCGGATTGCATTCCCTAGTTGAGACCCGCAGGCCTACTGAGTTCGGCACTCAATTGCTTTCAAATTGCTTTAGTTTATGACGTCAATGCACTGTCCGTCCTTGTAACTGTTTTAAGATATGACAAAGACGGACAAAGCATTGGTATCGATATCGCTATAGTCGAGTTAGGCGGTAGGGCCCCTGAACACATAAATTCTTTATATCATATCAGTTAATTATGACTAATGTAAAGTATTTGTTTAGGTACGGCCAAAAGAAACCCTGTTTCGTGTACCGTTTCGTAATGGATTGGTGTCTCGAGAAGAAGATCTATGACCGGCAAATCAACAAGCAAGGCATGGCTGACCGAGTAGTCGACGAATGTAATCCCGACGCCGTTCTTTCTATGAAGGAAATTACTAACCTTTGTTTCGACAATGATGAAAAGGTATAGAACCTTTACTTTTGGCTTTGTTTTACTTTGATATAGAATATATTTCCTCTTGGGACAATAGACACTTAAATACATACTCACGAATTTGTAGTATATCGATCTTTTTTTCTAACAGGAGTCTGAGGCCAAAGACCTATCCGAGTACAGAGACAAATATTTGGACATCCTAATGCAAGGTATCATAACGCAGCATTGGAGATCACTAAGTAAGGAACCTTTCCAACACGAATCCTTATTGGTTGATAGAAAGGAGAAGAAACTGTCTAGTGCTGAAAAGAGACTGGCACAGAGAGGGTAAATATTAAATAATATATTTATATTTTAATACTTCCTAGGTTTGTAGTGATACTTTACTTTACCATCATTTATTTTCAAATTATTTTATTATAATTATTTATAACTAGCGGCCGCCCGCGGTTTCACCCGCGTGGTTCCCGTTCCCGTGGGAATGTCGGGATAAGAAGTATCCTATTTTTTAATCTAGGCTATTTACTATCTGTGTGCCAAATTTCAACCAAATCCGTTTAGTAGTTTTTGCGTGATTGAGGAACAAACATCTAAACATCCAAACCCACAAACTTTCACATTTATAATATTAGTAGGATTTAATTTACTACCAACCATGTTTTATTTTGTTGCCTAAGGAACTCCTTGGTAACTGCTACAGTACTGAATATAGTCTGACATGGCCCGAGATTACCTGCACGAAATGTCTTATGTGCGCGTACGCGGAAAGCCGTGATTTTTTTCGATCGGCCCTTCTGTCTACTTTATATTTAGTGGTAAATTGCTCTAATGGGGATGAATACTGAAGAATTCATCACGCCACAAGCGAATACACTAAAATCGTTTGATACATAGAGTGTATTCCAACAGACTAATCGCCGAGTCATCGATTGCCTTCAGTACTTTTTAACCATGGATGGGAATTTTATTTACCACTAGCTCCCGCCCGCGGTTTCACCCGCGTGGTTCCCGTGCCGTTGTAATATTGGGATAAAAGTATTCTATGTTTTAATCTAGGCTATCTACTATCTCAGTGTCAAATTCCAACCAAATCCGTTCAGTAGTTTTTGCGTGATTGAGGAACAAACATCCAAACCCACAAACTTTCACATTTATGATATTAGTAGGATTAAATTATTTTACTTTCCATGGTTAAAATCCACTCTACGGCGATCGATGACACAGCGATTTGCCTGATGGAATGCACTCATTGTTTCAAATGTCAAACGCAAGAAGCTTATACTTTACAATGAGGATCCACACGCAAAGCTAATCGCAGAAGTCGCTAGCGGCAACCCGACCTCTATCAATGGTTTTGATTGGTTAAATAAAATACGTCAGAACTGACGTTTGACCAAGAAGCTTATACCTCCCTCCAATGGAGATTGCACGGCCAGTGTCTTACCCCCGTATCTATAGACGAGTAAGTAATGACTTGAGTAAAACTTGAAATTTTCGAATGCTTCTCATATCATATTCACATGCAATTTATAGTAAAATTCATCTTAAATGACTTCTTAGTGCAGTTTTGGTGAATTTAAGGTTAATTGATACTATAAAATGCGTATGAATATAATATTAGAAGCATTTGAAAATTGCAAGTTTTACTCAAGTCATTACTTACTCGTCTATAGATACGGGGGATAGTGAAGATAGAAAAAATGTCCTTGAGTGACGTGACGGCTTATTGCAACCTCTTTCTTTAGTGTTACAATACGTGTTCGTTGTTCATCGTTCGTTCGTTCGTGAGAAACGAAAACGTATTGTAAAACGAAAAGAAAGAGATAGCAATACGCCGTGACGTCACTAAAGAGTCTTTTTTCAATCTTCACTATGATACTAGGCGTGCAAACTCCATTGTGGGTATAATCTGATTCGTCGTCGTCCGTTTTAGATATGAACTGGAAAAGAAGGCGGCGCTCGCACCTAAGCCGACGACAGCGTACCGCACCGTGCGCACCGCCGACGGCAGCCTCGTGCAGCGGCCCGTGGCGTCGGTGCGGCCCATGCAGCACGGCGCGCGCTGGATCCCCGCCGACGTGTGGCGGCGCCAGGGCATGTCCGCGCAGGAGATGACGCTGCCGCTCGGTGAGTACTGCAGCACGGCCCGTGGCGTCGGTGCGGCCCATGCAGCACGGCGCGCGCTGGATCCCCGCCGACGTGTGGCGGCGCCAGGGCATGTCCGCGCAGGAGATGACGCTGCCGCTCGGTGAGTACTGCAGCGGACAGTAGCGTTGGTTGTATTAAGGTGTGTCCAACCCAAATACAGCGCGGCAGCTACGCGCGGCATTCGCAGGACACAAATCTGCCGCGCGACTAACTAGTCAAGACATATCCAGAAATGTTTGCGCGGCACATCTGCGTGGCATATCAGAGACACGCCGCGCGCGCTCTTTATTCCGCGTTCAGACCTAAGGGGCGCGGGTGTTGTAGCTCTGTTTATTATTCGTAAATTGAGTAGAATAAGGAATAGAAGAAAGTGTCTTGTTGGATGCGTACACTTTAACAACGTCCACACACAATCACCGACGAATAAACAGTAACACCGTTAGCACGCGGCAGTCGTCCAATCATAGCGCGGCGCACATTTGCCGCGCTGTGTTTGGACCCACCTTTATTACAACACTGTGTTGAGTTATGGCGGTGAACATTCTGCAGCTCCCTTGTGCAGCGCAGCGTCCGTTTCCGGTAAAGATAAGGCTCGTTTTATAGATTCAAACTCAAATCTCTGCTTGAGTCCGGTTAGAAAGGGATGGTGCTATTCATCGCATATAGCGCCATCCCTTTCTAACTGTACTCAACCAGAGATTTGAGTTCGAGTTTGATTCTATGATACGGGTCAAGTATTTTTTGCGAATAACATGTGGTGCAAAGACGAATCTCTTAAACTTATTATTTTGCTAAATCAGCAATTAATAGTGATGGCTATTCTGTATTTTTTTTTCACTGTATAAACTGTCATTTTGTTACAGATGTTGTAATACCAACCAATTCTGCGGAAAAAACCAATATAGTGCTAAAGGCTGGTCAACGAGTCATGGTCCTAAAGTCTCCGAAAGGCATTTACATGCAGCTGGAGTCTGGCAAGATTATCGCGATCAAGACCTCCTTCAAAGGGTTAGGCCAGAAGACTGGAGATAGTAAAGATAGTCCCATTGGAAAGAAAGGTAAGGTTCGAGTTAAAAAAAGTCTTAAAATTTTCCCTTTTAAGTTCTTAGGCCAATAATAATATTCTTTCTTACAGTACTCAGCGGTCGACCATCGGCGTCAAGTATTCCAGGCTCCCTAAAGAACAATTCGGCAATCACAATCACTTCCAAAACTGGCCCTCGTCCAGGATTCCAGAGAGTTCTCACTAGACCTTCCATGATGGGCCAAAACAAAATGTCTAGGCCGTTATTGCCCGGCCAGAAAATATCTGATATCAGGAGCAGATTGAATGAGTTGAGGTCTTATTCGAGTATGCGAGCAAGATCACCAATTCCCCCTGGAAGATTATTGCGTCCTAACCTACCAGGTTCAGTTAGCATAACTAAGATTACTAAAGACACTAAGAAGTCAGATAATGAGAACAGTGACGCTAGTACTGCTAACAAAATGGATGTTGATTCTGACGAAGATGCGCAAGTTCTGGACAGTGATGATGATGAAATGAGGCCAGGTAAACACGAGGATTCTTCTTCGCCGTCTTATCAAAGACAAGAAGCCAGTACTGATAATCAGGAACAATCCAAGTCTTCCACAAATCAAGAAGGAAACAAAGAATCGAAGACTGAACCATCAGAACCCCTTGTTTTGACCACTGATGAGAAATTGCCTTCTGAAGAAGCTTTAGAAAATAGAAAGAATGAGAAATTCACGTCTGAAATTAAAATTGCACCGAAAAAGAGAGAAGTGAAAAGAAAAAATGTGCAACCAAGGACAAAAGCGAATTCACAAATGTCAAAACCAGTACAACAATCACCTGTAAGGGAACGGCCGATGCCTAAAGTAGATGTGCCACCACGACAAATGGAGCAACAAGTGCCATACTTGGACAATAAAATGCCACAAATGGAACAAAAGTTGCCACATATGGAACAACAGTTGCCACAAATGGAACAACAGATGCTCCAATCTGATCACGATATTCATGCGAATGAACCAGTTGAGAGAAAAATTAATTTACTAAAGAATTATCGACATCAGAGACCTGGAGCGCGCCCACCGACAGAATCTAGCCTGTTGCAGTTAGAACGAACAGCTAGTGTTTTAAACAAAGAAGGTATGCCAGACTTTCGAAGAAACTTGGACGACATAACACAATCGTATTCGCCGACTAACGAGGAAAAACCAAGTGCCAAATCGAGAAAGAAAAAAAATCCAACCAAGGTGGAGGTCGGTGAATCTCAAAGTAACGAAAGGCAGCCCGCAAGTACGGGGATGTCCCACAGTGTGTCTAGTCTATTAGGGTCTCCAGTAAATAGTGTTCAAAAGTCGAGGAAGGGCGAACAAAATATGGCGCCGGTTGCGCCTATAGAAAATCCGGTAACTGGAACGCAAAGGTTGATGAGTCGACCGCCGATGGGAATGTCTCCTGAAAGTGCAGTGAGTGGAATGCCTTACCCTCAAGGTCTTCCAGTGAAACCTCAAAGTGTTCAGCCCCCTATGACGGGGATGTTCCATGGAGAGATGGATAAAGGTCCTGCATCTTCCATTCCTCACCCACAGGCTGCCCTGCCTCCAGGGCAACAGTTTCCTGCCCCTAATCCTCCGCCAGAGGGACCTTATGCTCATCAATATCCAGGTAAATGACACAGCCGTAAATGTATTTTGTATAATGTCAATTATGTATTATGGAAACGTTACATTGAAACTAGAAAATACCGAGACTGATTGGCAACTTTGAGCTATTTACTTAAAACAAAGAGGTGCTAGCAAATCAAAGGCGAAATCTAGTGATTGTCATTTCTGTATTATAATTTGGATTTGTAAATTTTATGATGTTCATATTAATTACACAGGTTATGGGATCGGATATGGCGCGTACCCAAATCCAGCGTACTACGGTGGGTACGGAAGCCCCGGGTATTACCCTTACGGGCCACCAACAGCACCACCTTACGCCGCGCCCGCGCCCGCTCCCTCTCCCGCGCCCGCCCCCGCTCATGCCCCAACACCGGAGGGCTATTTACCTCCCAACCCGCAGTGGTAAACTCCCTGTGGAAAACTCAAATTTTAGTGTAAACAAAACTGTTCAAATCTATAAGGTACATAGCAAAATCGATTAGCGGTAAATACTCGAGTGAATGTTCCTTAAAGTGCGCAAGACCCGAAGTGAATATTTAGCTTGGTACATTCGTGTAGTGTGGCTTTAAATTGGCGTGGCGAATGTTTTGATGCAATCGCAAATTATTTTCTCCCATCGCTCTTAAGATGACTGTATCAGTTGATTCTGATGCGTAATGTAAACCTACTTTTTAAGTCGAAAAGTTTCATGTGTGTCAATCATTAATATTTGTTTCAAAATCGTAATGAATAAGCATGTTTAAAAAGGGCTGTCGATGGTAATCAGCCTGTTGACTGTGTAATAAAAGGCTTGTTCCGTTTATCCACCCTGAAACAGCCACTCTAAGGTGGATACTCGGAAAACGTGTGTCCATCTATCCACCCTATCATACTTGATAGTATGATCCACCCCATCATACTTGATAGTATGATTTTGTGGATAGATAAACACGCGTTTTCCGAGTATCCACCTTACGGTGGCTGTTTCAGGGTGGATAAACGGAATAAGCCTAAGTGTTTATCTATCCACCCAACCATACTATCAAGTATAATAGGGTGGATAGATGGACACGCGTTTTCCGAATATCCACCTTAGGGTGGCTGTTTCAGGGTGGATAAACGGAATAAGCCTAAAAAAATTGTTCATGGCTGTTAGTTTCTAAATCACTCGTTAAAATAACCAAAAGAATGTTGTATAGCTGATATTTTTCAAGGTATGATGAATTACGGGAATTTCACGATGAAAAATTAATGAAAATTTCAGAACTTTCGTTCCATTCGAATATTCGGGTGTATGACATATAATTTAAAAATACAGTACTTAGTACATTTTGGCATATTAGGACGCTAATTTTTTAATGAAAATAGATGTTACTATATGAATAAATTATAAAATATCGATACTTACATGAAAAATCAGAAAGTCAGCATGAAGTACATAATACTTAACCCTTATTGCAAGATTTTGATGTGTAGAAAACTCTCCAATACTATGGCTATTGATCGATGGTTGGATGTGATACGTTGCTAATTTAGTGTTAAGTCGAATATAGTGTGTATGGAGTATTTATCAAACTAATTTTAGATTAGATAGGAGCCCATAGGTATCTTAGATTCTAGTTCTCATTTAACCATTTGACAGACCAGTGATATGTGTTATTTTACACAGTAGGTATGTATGCGAGTACTGTATGTATAAAATTATTTATCGGTGATTTTAATACTGGAGTTACTCAAAATGATCTGAGTGTGAAACTGTTCTTTTGAATATACTTTTGAAAGCCTAATTCTATTTTTTATTTGGTGTGTTGTCAAATATATTTGTTTGATTCAGTATGCGTTACGTGGACGAGTCTAAAGTCTGATTAATAATCTCGTAGCAAAAATGTAAACAAAGAAACTTCATTGTCAAATAGCCAACCTGATCTTTATAGTGAGATTTTCAGATATTTAAAACCTTTGGTCCTTTGTATACCCTTTTAAATTGTAAGTATTATGTCATCCAAGGCAACTTTAAAGTAGAATAATAAATTAGAAATTGTTCCTTTAATGATACCTATCATAACCATTTTTGATATTAAAAGTTGACTCGATAACTTACATAGCATCTTCGCCTGTCCCTTCAATACAAAAAAAAATTACAATTATTATGTTGCTACTACAGCTACTCTACTACTCGTATTAAATATTAATATAAATGAAATTTATAAAATGAACCAAGGGTTGATGTGTTGCTATTTGATGGTTTGCAGTTGATGTGTGCACAGCGTCATAAAAATGTTTTCTACTATAATCATGTTTCTTCTACTATAAATGTTTAAGTATGTGACTGTTTTTGCCGTAAAATTCATGATTCAGAATATTAATATATTTTTATTAGGTTTGTGGTGAAAAAACATGCAAGTGTGTTTATTTATTGACTTAGTAATATACTATTTCCTTTTGTGTTATTTTGTTCTGGCAACACCTTTGTTTACATTTTTTGCTACGAGAGTAATAATCGGACTTAAGTGTGAAACTAAAATCTTTAATAAATTATGCGTCTAGTCAGTTTTCTAAGCAAGTAGCTTTCACATTGTATTATTGTGGAGTATTAAGAAGAAATTAATTTGAGATTTCAGAATTCACAATGTTAGTTTTATACAATACTAAATAATATGCTAGAAAAAATTCGACTTGTCACCAGAATTGTCTCAGGCGGGAATCGAATCTGCGGCCTTTCCCGCCGCCTCAGACAATTCTGGTGACGAGTAGATTTTTTTCTAGTATATTATTTAGTACCCCTCAATCTCATTTACTACACCTATAAGACCCCAATAGGATACAATTACACAGCAGCAAATCACATGACGAGTCCAATTTCTACAAACTATTTTGAACTTTATATGCAACACGTTAAGGTTAAAAAATACATTTGGAGAAACACAGTATAAAAGGGCCTATTCTCGTTGTTCCCCACTGTTAGTCCCCCACTGGTGGATATCGGGAAATAAGGTATAGAAAGAAGAAATGTAAAAACCTTTTTCCCGATATCCCCCAGCGGTGTACAAAGGTAGGGGACTACGGGAATAGGCCGCTAAAAATAATTTGTGTTTGTTTTTGTTGATGTGTGTTCATTTTTTGTAACAAGTTTGATTTAAGAGGGGCGCGTTTGCACACTAGTGCCTTTATTGAAACGAGAAAAGTGTCCACTTTTAGCAATATAAGTCCATTAAACTAAACGACAAGCTAGAAAATATTGTTAAATTAATAAAAAGTACCACAAAGCTCGTTCGGAGTACTACAGAGAGATAATTCTCAATTTCGTCTCTCGTTTAAATGGCAGCGCTAGTGTGCAGAATAAGCCCTCTTAATAGATTTATAATATGCGCAAAATAACTTGGCGGCTCGGAAGTTAGCCGCAAGTGATATTTCGCGCAGGGTCCAGGTTCCGAGTGCTTCCGCCCGCGCCCCGTCCGCGCGCAAGCTCTGTATTCGTCTACTGCGCAGCGTTCCGCGCGAAGTTCAGAACCGCCGAGTTATTTTGCTCATACTACACGCAAATTACGCATTGCCTCGTCCATGTAAACGTATATTTGGCCAACGAATGTATAACTCTGTATCTAAGTCAGACGAAGGTTGTTGATTGGACATAGTCCAATTCTTACAAACTACACCACAATCAAAGTAGTGATAATTTATTGTGAATTTGTACTGAACATGGAACATATAAAATGTGATGTAATGACAAAACAACTTTGTTATTTTTATGTCACAAAATTCCTAATCTCATTTGTTTACCAGTATTATTTCTTTGCTTGCGTATACGAATGTTTCAAGTGTAAAAGATTTAAAAATAGATTTAATTTAATTCGAAAACGAAATGACATCATATATTTAACTTTCTTGTCCATGTCATAATAATAAATCATTATTATTTTGTAGATTTATTTACCGATGGTATGTTGTACAGAAATTTTTACATAAAAATATTGAGATTTTTCTGTAAAATAATCTTAAAAATGCTGTCACATTGATGACGAAAAGTTAGTTTTTTCGCGAAAAATTTTCTAAGTCTATGGTTTTTTCATGAAATAAGTATACTTATATTATTATTTCGTAATTTATATGATTTATGGCACACTTTATTTCAGATGTTTTTATTGTACCAGTCAGTATCAAAAGTAAATAAAAAATCGGATAAGCCTTATTCAAAATCACAAAAAATCTTAAAATCACTTTTGGTAATTTTTAGTTTCATAAGTTCATCTATCTTTTACTTTTGAGATTGCCTGCTTACATTTCATTAGATATCTATTTTATGTGATATAAGATTTGTTGAGCGTTTCCCATAACACAATTAAATTAATCAATATTGTGTGATTTCTAATAATTTTACTGTTCCAAATAATTATAAAAAATGTGAGTGTGACAGCTATTTTATGGACATGCTTTGATAAAAAAAATAGATCATCTTTGGATATGCTCGTAATCGAATTAGCACACCAGAAAAAAAGTAGAAATATTTTTTTTCTTTTAAGGTTTAAATTTGTTGTCATGTGTACAAAAATTTCAAAGTGATACATTGAATGCATTTTTAAATTGTCAGATAGTACTGTACCGGCGATATTCAATAAAATGGTGAATAAACAGTATAATTTAGTGGTTTTATTAACAGTTCTACCACATCGGGGAATTCACATCCACATTAACTCATCTCATCATATATTTTTTTCATTTCACAAAAATACTGCACATTTCCATAAGTTAGGCAAAACAATTTCAACATTAATAAATAGGTTAGGTCATAACTCCTTTTGTATTTTTTAATGTATCGAATTAAATAAAATTCACGTTATTAAGAAATACTTTTCTCCTTTCATGTTTTTGTTAAAAACCAAGTATGACCTTGCTGCTTGAGTTTGCCCAACAGAGCTAAGTAAGCTATTGTGAAAACAGATCATTGAGATGATTCGATGCGCATGACAGCCAAGTTACATCTACCTACGCAATTCATTTAAAAATCTGTGCGTATTGAATCGTTTAAAAAAATGTGTCGTTTTTTATTTACGCGCTATTGTCCACGACGGCAGTTTAATTACACGGGACGTTATAAAAATTAATTTCCCACGTTTGTTACAGGCTTATAATAATTTATTAGAATTGTTGTGCTCGTGTTTTTAATAATAGAATAAAGATATTCTATTTATACTACATTATTAGGTACCTTTAAGCACGAGCTAAAATAATTTGAATGAATCTTTGTATCTAAAATATTACAAAATAGGTAGGTACCTAAAAACTAAGTAAGTACCTATATGAAATAAGGTCGGAGTTAATTTAACTAACGAAAAAAATGTAGAGTCATTTGTTTCGATTCGCCCATAGAATGATAGTCCGTTCCGCTAACTAATAACAATAAAATTTGTATCAACATAATAAGCAAAACAAAAATGAATCCAGCTAGAAAAGCAGATAATATACTTAGAAGTAATAGCTACGAGTATAATAATTAATGTAAGTATTACCTAGGTAATTCAATTTTCCTAATATTCACCAAATGAACGTTGTTGTTATGAAATAAATATACTTGAAACTAAATTCAAATTAATGTGAACTCGTTGATGTCTTTTATTAATGAAAAAAATAACAAATATAAGATGTTAAGTAGCCTAAGTGAGTATGTTTGCTGATAAGTAGGTGTGAACAATTTGAAAGAAGTTACGTTTCCATATCATTTTCTTATTTAACCAACGCAAACTCTACTATTTCAAAACGTGTAGTTTGAACACTAAGCTAATTAGATCGTCGACAAAAGGTGTGACCACGGAAAAAATAGTTTTTACCTATCGGCTAAGTTACAAGATAATTTTTGCTGACAAAAAAGAGTCACTTTCAAAATATGTTTCAACGTTAGGAAACAAAATTTTGTTTCTTAACGTTGAATCATATCTTGAAATCAGAAAGTGACGACAGACAGTGATGATAATTAATTGTTGTTATGATCATTCGATAAAATTTCTTTTTAAGTGCTATATTGAGACCTTGCCTCCTGCTATTTTTTTGTTCTAGGTCAAAGGGAAACTTCTCAGGTTATGATTTATTCAGAGACATAAGTCTTACTTAAGGGGGCGTACCTACAACGCTTGAAGAAAGTGCTAAGTAAGTATTTCATATTTTGTAAAACAGTCGATCGTAAAACTAGAAAGCTAGCTATAAGGTTTTTTTTATTATAGTTTCAAGATTATAGGATTACTATTGGTTGGCAACTTGGCAAAGCATTGAAAATCTACAACTTTACGATTTTTTATCAAGAAAATTTTAGCTACTTATCATGTTTCTGTCAATCACATAAGTGAGCACTATAATAATACTATCTACATTATTTTTGGGACCGATAAATCAAGTAGGTAAATACTGTGTGAAATCGTTGCTCAAAAATGTTGTAATTGACGTTCTACGGCCCCTTAAACTGCTGTAACTTTTGATAGAGTTGACTGAAGCTTAATATTTTTTATATGGCCAAGGAGCCTAGACTAGTATTGCTACCAATTAAAACTTTTAGATTTTTTGAAATTATTGATTTAACTGATTTAATTGATTAAATATTCCGATACAGAACCTTGGAAAATAAAATAAAAAAATAGGATTTGATTCGGATTCGTCACGTTGCTGTCGTATACGAATCGACCATACTGGCGCTTTACCACTCCAAAGGTTATAAGGCTGTATATTCGCATTTCAAAGAAATTAGCGTTTTTCCAAAGAAGTTACCTAACTATCTAAAGAATTAAAGCATTAGGTACTATTATTACTGATGTAAACTTTAGTTTTAGGAACAAAATTCTTAAATTAGTGCCGTACCTATAGAGAGAAATACATAATAAATTATCAGGTACTTTGCTAGTCAGAGGTATTTTTCACAAAAGTTTCAGCTGTAAGATATTTATTTTTTCACTTATTGTTTGTATTGTCAAGGAGTGCACTATAGAGAGAAAGAAATGTTTTTTCATCCCTTCTATTCGAAAAAGGATGCATTGTTCCTATATAAGTGGGACCAAAATAGCTCTTTTCTGGTAAGAACTTTTTAGTGGGAGGAAAAGAGATTTGAATTTAGAACATGTATCTTTCAAAGAATTCGAACGCCGCCCCGGCTGGTATGTATTGACTGGCTGTATAGACGGCGCGGCGAGGTCGCCGCGGCGCGATAAACAAACTGAAAAAAAAACATAAGCGCGCGAATTAAGTCTGTGTTCTTGTAATTAGTACATACTTACGTACTTAGTACAATAACTTTTGAAAATTGCGCTAGTGTATCAAACGTAACTATACATTTGTAATTATTTTTCACGTGTCTTTGTTAAATAAAGAACATTTTCATTAATTACATAAACACAGTCCCCTATTTATTTTCTCATAGAAAGGGGATGAAAAGTAGAGTATATGACTCGGGCGCAAAATATTTTTGGCGAGGGCGACATACTTTGAATCCCTCGCTACGTTCAGGATTCTACTGAAGAATCCCTCGCTTCGCTCGGGATTCTACTCTAGAATCCCTCACTTCGCTCTGGATTCAAAAAAGCGCCCTCGCCGTAAAAATATTATTTTGCTCCCTTGTAATACAATCTACTATTTCACCTCTCCAGCACAAAAAGGGCGCTTTTGGCGCGTAAAAACTCGCAGCAAAATCGATTTTTGCTGCGAGCGTGAGGCAAAGTGCTTTTTAGGGTTCCGTACCCAAAGGGTAAAAACGGAACCCTATTACTAAGCCTCCGCTGTCCGTCTGTCTGTCTGTCTGTCTGTCTGTCTGTCTGTCTCTCTGTCACCAGGCTGTATCTCATGAACCGTGATAGCTAGACAGTTGAAATTTTCACAGATGATGTATTTCTGTTGCCGCTATAACAACAAATACTAAAAACCAAATAAAATAAATATTTAAGGTGGGCTCCCATACAACAAACATGTTTTTTTTGCCGTTTTTTGTACGGAACCCTTCGGGCGCGAGTCCGACTCGCACTTGGCCGGTTTTTTTAATTTCCAACACCAACTTTTAAAATAATAAAAAAAAGAAATAAAGTGACAAGGATAACACTTGTAAAATCCATATGTGAGAAAAGGTTAGATAGAGTGCTTTATTGTGTCATACATGGATTAAAAAGTAAAAAAATAAAATGCACGGATATACCAAGGAGTTTTAAATAAGGATTGTTAAAAAAGAAGGTTGATAGTTCGAAATAAAGAGTATGGACGAAATGAGGTCGCATGTATGAAATAAATATAAAATAAGAAAAATTAATTAAATTTATTAACAAATTAGTGTTTGATGATTATAAATAAATAAATAAGATGAGATATTAATGAATAAGAGAAAAGCACAACGTAATAATGTAAAACAAAACGGCGGGAATCTACTTTATGAATAAAATTTTTCAGCATATTTTTGATCGAACTATTTTTTGTGATAAATTACAAAAAATTAGTGCATCCAACGATGAAGATAGTTGTCTAACTCCAAAAGAGTTGAGTGAACAAGTTTTTAATGCTGAATTTAGCTTTTTACCAGGAAACTCACGTAAAAATTTTCTCGCTGGTAGAGGTGAAAAGTTGTATGTTTTACACGAGACCAAGATTTTGTTCTGCCTCGTGACTTTAAATCACTCACTATGCTCAGTAGTCTATATTAGAATCACTCGCTACGCTCGTGATTCATTTCTAGACTACTTCACTAGTTCGTGATTTAAAGTCGGCACTCGCAGCACAAATCGATTTTGGTCACTTGTATAACAAATAACTATTTTACCATCGCCACTCTAAAAAGTGCGTTTAATTCAACGATAAGAGTGAATAATAAGCGATTTTATTCACCGAGTGAATAAAAATAATTTGAATTTGGAACAAGCGAGTACAAAAAAGTACCTACCTATACCTACTGGCTGCTATGGAGCTATTCCATAGAGCCATAGTTACACAATAAAATTAAACGAAAAAAAATATCCCGCCAAATTTAATTAGGTTCTTTTAGGTCTTATCTTTGGGTTCTTTTCTATCTATTAGTGTCCGGACACGAAAGTGGCGGCGGCCGAGCGGTGGCGGGGCGGCGCGGCAGCGGAGCGGCGGCGGGGCGGGGCGATGAGAACGTGGGCACGAAACTTAGCGGTCGGTCAGCCGCGCTAGTAGTGTTGTGACAGATGGGCTAAATACCATTAAGGGCCCGTGGACCTACCGATTTGACCTACTGGTAGGACCACGGTATACCACTAAAGTAACTTCTTATTTTTTTTTATTTCTATTGATGTGTCAAATGTGATGTTGCTATGGAAACAATTTCTTGTTAAATCAATACCGAAAAATATTCAAAGCACGAAATATATCCTATGTCTAAAAATTTTATTTAGTTCGAAAAAATGGTCTAAGTATAGGCGTAAACTAGTTTCAAAACCGGATTCTTTGCTCATCTTGTGTTTTTTAAATGATGTCCAAGATGCCGACATCCATACTGAATAAATAGGTACTACCTAGTAATCAAACAGACACTATTATATTATTCAACACAACACTACTGTAATCGCGGGCTACCAAATCCAACTAGTTTGTTCATTTGTTTTCGTCGCTCTCCTCCCGCCCGTGCATCGCTCGTCGCCCCGCGCCGCCACCGCCCGTTTCGTGCGCGTCTCCATACTGTGCCATACTGTTGAATGCATCGCCGCCGCTCCGCTGTCGCGCCGCCCCGCTGCCGCTCCGCCGTCGCAGTTTTCGTGCCCGGACACTTAGAGGGAGATTGAATGTTCAGTCTTGCATCAGTCCATTCCATCAGTCTGGTACGATATTCAGTCTGCAAAAATTCAAAGTCTATGCAGACTGATGAAATGGACTGATGCCAGACTGATCATGTAATCTCTCTCTCTTGGCGTGGTTGTTATATGTCATTGGAAAACTTCTAATTTCACGCATGGGTCGCATGGGTCGGTCATGGGATGGGTGACCAAAAAAGCTCTCGAGCTCCTCCGTTTTAAATGCTCTAAGCCTCCGTGCCTCGGAAGGCACGTTAAGCAGTTGGTCCCGGCTGCATTTGCAGTCGTTAACACCCATCAATCCGCATTGGGCCCGCGTGGTGGGTTATGGCCCATCCTCCCACTCATAAGGAAGGCCTGTGCCCCAGCAGTGTGGGGACATTAAAAATGGCTGATGGTCAACTATAAATACTAAGTATAAAGTACTGTCAGAGGTACCTATTTGTTTTCTCGCAGTCAATGGTAAAAAGTAGAGTACACAACTCGTGAA
The DNA here is from genome assembly GCA_928269145.1 of Agriphila tristella. NCBI lineage: Eukaryota > Metazoa > Arthropoda > Insecta > Lepidoptera > Crambidae > Agriphila > Agriphila tristella. The sequence continues at coordinate 16,648,696 of OV743436.1, read as the reverse complement.
TAAAAAATTTCATCTCGGTCCTTTGTATCCCTCGCTTCGCTCAGGATTCTACTTTTGAATCCCTCGCTACGCTCGGGATTCAATTCTAGAATCCTTCGCTACTCTCGGGATCCAACTTAGTCCCTCGAACTAAATTCCCTTTTTATTCACTTGTTGTATAATCTACTATTAATCACGATAGAAAATAAAATATAAAAAATGCTCCAATCGGTAGTGTTTTTTTACTGGTAAGTATTTAAATATTCTAAAGTCTTTTTTTTAGGAATAATGAGGTTTTTTGTATATCCATATACAAAAAACCTCATTATTATATATTATCTATTTAATAATTTAATAGAATTTTCAAAGTTCGCCCAAATTACGGCTCGCGCAGAGTTGTTTCAATAATTTAATTTGTATTAAAAATTTAAAAATGGTACGTGATTCGAATTTACAGCAAATTGCTTGCACGCCGCGCATGCGCTGTCCTTTTATTTATTGTGTTTATAAAATCTTTAATCAAGTACATTTAGTTTTTCTAAAAGTAACTAGGTAATGTCCAGCTGTGGTAGTTGATAAAACGCAACATCAACTTTGGAAAATAAAACTGCCACCAACATTTCTTCATCAATCTCGTAACTCGTCTCGCTCGGGTCTAAAATAGGTAATATAAATATACATTTTATTGCTCTAAATAAATAAAAAGTCTAGGCGATCTAGATTTTTTCTCCTAAGTCGTGATTTCATAGAACACCTAATAGAAATACCTACCTAGTGTTAGAAATTACCAGAGCGGACAATACAGACAAACAGAAAAGAATACTGCCTCCGTGGCTTATAAATAGGTGAAAACACAGAATAAATAATATAATACTAATAAATAATATAAATACTTACAAAATTACAATTATAATGCGCCCATAATTTAGTAATTATGATAATTATTTCGAATTTATGATCATAATCAGCAATAATATGTAGTTGGCCTAGATACACAACAGTTGTATGTAAGTGATCTTTACCTATAGCTATAGATCACTTAGGCCACAGAATATATACTCAAACTTAGGCTCATACTCGTATTATAGGATCAAACTCAAAGTCAAATCTCTACTTGAGTACAGTTAGAGAGGGATGATGGCGCTATATGCGATGAATAGCATCATTCCGAGTGATTGAGCCTAAGTGATCTATAGCTATAGGTAAAAATGTTGCAACCTGTTGTGTACAAATATTTGCTATTTGCACAACGTTTTTAACAAGAAAGCCCGCTGCTGCGAATGCTGTGTAGTCCGAGCTCCATAGACTTTCCAAGCTCCCATTGCAGGAAACCTTACATCATAAGGGGGAAGATCAGAACTTCAGAGGTGTGTTACAATAATAGATACTACTTAGGAACACTGGATTTTAGTAGGTTGCCATCGCATATCCTGGAAGAAAATAAGTAAAATATTTTTTCGTTTTCGTACCGCTGTTTTGACCGAAAACTACATCATAAGGTGGAGGATCGAAACGTTTACCCATCGAAAGAAAAACATTTGGAGATCAAAACCCGCATAGGTTGCCAGCCCCAACATATTTTTTTTAATGCTTCATATAAGTACTTAAATCGGCAATTTTATACTTAAACCCCTAACATTTACTTACTTTGCTGTAATTTCTCTACTTATGACTCGCGCGATTTGTACTTACCCTATTTGTCAGCACGGGAGAATTTAAAACGTTTTAACATTGAAAATGGTTTTTTCGATCGCTTCAGTAGGTATAGCCCCCAATTTCGCTCAGAGTGTGACATCGCCCTGGTGTCGTGAGTTTTAGAGCTATGTCGGTGGTTAAGGTCTCAAAAGGTGCATATTGACGAGGGCTACAAGTTGGTAAAAAAAAAGTCAAATACCTTTTAAAAAATCCCAAAAGTGCTAATTCGGAGGGTTTTTCCCGATTTTTGTCATAAATTCTTCTATTTCTCAAAATGCGATATATCGAAAAAAAAGAAAAAAAGCAAAGGCTTTTTTTAATTTCAAGGGAAATTGAGATGGGCTACATTTTGAAAAAAAAAACAGCATCGCGTATCACCTATGGTAAACATGACCATTTATATTTTTCGTTAGAACGGGTCACCTTTTTTTCTACAAGGCCCCTATTTCACCAAATTGACATTTGTCAGTGACATATGTCGGCAATTTTTATAGTCTTTTTTACTTTAATAAGGGACAATTATGTTGTGAAACAGTGGATAATATTTACAAGTCGACAATCGACAATTGTCACGCAAACTTGACTCAGCAGCTCTAATGTCATGTCAAGAATTACTGACAAATCTACAAATATGTCGACTTGTAAAAAATATCCCTGTTTCACAACATACCTGTCCCTTATTAAAGTAACGACAATTGTAAAATTAACCGACATATGTCGACTTGGTGAAATAGGGCACAGAAAGTGAGATCTGTGAATGTTATTGAAATGTTTTGGTTTTAGGGAAACTATCCATAAATTATTTTGAGTTGAACTCAACCTCATTTATAACTTTTCCACGCACATGTTGATCCGATATTTTGATTATCCAATAATGTTTATAATATTCCTACAGACAGGGTTATCTGTAAAACGTCGTACCTACAAAAACACTGGTACATATTTTTTTTTTCATTTTTCATCAAAAGTGAAAACTACGCGGCTTTAAAAAAAGAAAAAATTTTTGAGAATGTGCTAACAGCGCTCTTTCATATTATTATAATACCCAAATAGGTACCATATGTAGCCCCACTTCGAATTTTTAAGATCCCCTTTTAGTCTCTGTTGCAAAATTTTTTTTCTTTTTTATTTGCAAAATAGTTGGGCAAAGGTCATCTAAAACTATTCCAAATAGTTCTTGAGATATCCAGCTGTGACAGACAGACAGACTGAGTCGCACCATAAGGGTTTCTTTTTACCATTTTGTTACGGAACCATGACAACGTTTGTTCCAGGTTTGTTCTACGACTTTTCCGAAGACAGACAAAAAAAAATCAACTTTTCATACAAAACTCGATCAGCTGTTCGGACATTTGAATGGAAAGTCGTTTTTTTTGTCTTTTTTACGGAAAAGTCATAGAACAGACGTTATTGTTTATGATGTTAGTAATCTACTTCTGCCAGGTTGTCGGTGTTTTACGCAGGGCTTCAAATACCGTTAAAAATTAGTAACGTTAAAAAAAATAAGGTTAAAAATGGAAATTAATAACGGTAAAACAGAATTTAACGTTATTTTTTTCGTTCCTTGATAACGTTATATTATGTTACTGTTTAAACATATTTAAAAGCAATGTGTAATTGACGTTGACGCCGCCGTGACATGATCAGTCTCTGCGGTAGGTACTAGGTAGTAGAGGTACCTACCTACAATACGCAATATTTATAAAATTACCGTTAAAAATAACGTTATTTTTTAACGTTATCGACATTAATATAACGTTATATTAAGGTTATGTAATAACATACCTAATAAGGTATCGTTAAAAAAATAACGTTATCAAGGTATCATATTGAAAATAACGTTACGTAACTTATTTTTACTGTTAATTGGTAACGTTATAAAGCCCTGGTTTTACGTATAGATACCTCTGTTATAAATTGTTAGCTTCGAAGAAAACATTTATGTGTACCTACCTAGCTAATAGAATACGAATTAATCTTGATTTGTTTACCACTTTCGCACTTTTCAAAGAAAATTCACAATGTGATTCGTGCTTTGGCGACCGAACCGTATCTACAGCAAATTAAGCCTTAATAATTGATTAGCGGTTCTCTTTCGAACGACAAATCACAACTGAACAATTAAATAATTTATTTTTAATACTCGCCTATTAAGGCATAACCTTGAGACAAAAACTTGAACTGAATGAATTTTTAGTCTTAACATGAGGTCACTGTTTGACCCGAGTCATTAAAAATTTACGATTGAACCTACGTAAAATTTTGCCAAATAACATTTTGGGTAAAGTGGCCCTGAAAACAAACAAAATTCCATTTCATACTTTTATGGCAGTTCGAAAGGAGCTATTTGCCAAAATAAATTCTTTATAAAATCTTTTTCATTAGTAGCCAATTAAGAAATGCCTATAAATAAGATATAATTATGCTTACCTAGTCCAAGGTCCCAGCCAGGGTCGCCAGACGTTACTTATTTAGGTACCTACTGCATAATAAGATCTATCACATTGAGTGGTGTTAATTACATAACATTACTTACTTTTTAACTACTAGGTTAGGCTGCTAGCCAATTTTCAGTAAAGGTATGTAAAAAAGCTATACCTACTCATTTCACGTCTGAGTGACGATTGCTAATGTTATCCAAAATATTGTTAATACCTAAGTACTTACTTATTTAATAATGCCAGACGCTTCCCGTCAGCGGGATTTCAGCTATAGAGCTTAAAGCTCACCTGTATTATAGGTGCCTGAAAGTTTGGTTCAAGCAAGCAGGGATGTGTACGATAAAAGTACTTACTTACATACTTTTGTTACTGGCGGCACTGGGATAATTCTCTAATATGAATGTTAACGTCGAAACCACATGTCGGAACCAATGCCGTATATTTATGGTATTGTTTCGCTTAATAACTGTACTGATGGATTATCTACGGCTAACGTATGTTTTCCATAATTTTAAAGAAACCGGAAAAACCTTGGGTCCATCATGTCCAATAACTTAACGATGTTCTTCTTATTACCTCGAACATAATAACTATTGTTCACCTCATCTTGACACTGCGGAGATGTAATAATCATGTTAAGAAAATCAAGAGACTTATCTTAGTAATTATCTCACATGGATGATCATCTGTTTTATATACCTGACTATTGTACAGTCAGCTCAGCAACTAACATGATGAATTTTTCTTCTCAGTAGAATTTTAACTTTATTAAAATCAGTTGAGGAATATTCACATTTAAGGGTAGGAAGATATACTTTTAACTGCGTGGCAAAATGGCCACGGTCAGCCACGGTGACCACAATGGCGCCCATTGTGGCCAAGAACGTTGGTTCTTTGAAGCGTCAAATGTTCCCACAAGCAAGGGCTTTCTGTGGTGTAATAATGGTCGGAAACGTTGGTGAATCTTGATAGATTATGGTTTTAATTCAACAAAGTTGTTTTTGGTTTTGCAGTTGATAATTTCATACCATTTGAAGAATTTGTTTCGGTTACGTTATGTTTTGGTTAAACAGCCTACTGATACACATAATTGAGGTTTAAATCTAATTTTATTTTATAATGGACAACCGTATTCTGGTAAAAATTAGAAAAGAAAAGGAGTGTATTATACCAATAATTGATACCCAGTTCAATTTATGCTGAGTCTATTCTTCTAGTTTCTATGAACTAATCGCAAATTACCATGTTTCAGTTTTTGGTCTTCTTAATTATCTACCTGACAAATAATGGGTAATTTTAATTATCTCTAGTAATTTTGAAACCATCTGAGGTAAGACATCATACTTTCAACAATTCTGATCACTCAATAAGTAGTGCGAAAACAGTTTTACAACTTCAATTACAATTTGAAATACTTACTCTTCAGTCAGCTCTTTCTGTAACATTATCTGTGGATGGTTTTTTTGGAAAAACTACGTAATAGCTTAGTGCCGATGAACTAACATTTACACCCGGTTGGGTAATAGGTATTTCCTGAAAATACATTTAAATTCATGCCGGTAAGACCTATAGGGTTAAAAAATACTTATATAAGACAATAATTAGGTACTACCTACTATTAAAAGAACATTGGAATGTGCCGTTTAACCGATTATTTATTTATTAGTCAACTAAACATTAGATCGGACACGGTGAAAAACTGCAGGCTATTCTACATTTATTTTTAAGTGATTGAAATGCAGATTTTATAGTTTCCTATTGGAAAGGTTTTTTTTGATTTAGGCCTTCATGGAAATATGAAGCTTATAATTTACGATTAGAAACTCAATTGTTTATTATTACAGACTTTTGATTTATTAGTGCGACGACATACTTTTGTTTGTTTTTTGTTCGAACCGCTTAACAATGTCACAATATTTGACAGATTTGCCTTTTTTACATTTTGTTATGGTTAAAAACGTAATTAGTGTCTGACAGTTTTTGATAATTTCACGCATGGATGATTGTTGAAATTATGATGGGGGCGCTTTGATTATCTAACTTGTGTAAAACAAGACTTTACAATGAAGTTTAATAGAACCTATATATTGGTACGGAGAATTGCGACATTATATAAAATGTAAGCATAATAGCCGTCTGTGTTCATTATTTACGTTGCGGACGGCGCGAGCGCATTGCAGTGTTGGGCGGGAAATCATAGAGTTATAACGTCGCCGATAGTGAAGTGATATTGATTAATAACATCAAATAGATATAAGTATAATTTTGATTGATAATCTAGTGCATTAAATTTGTTGTAAACGGCTTAAAATGAAGTGGCAGTTCTTAGTGGTAAGTTAAATTTAAAAAAACTTTATTACATTATAAAATATAAATAAATAAAATAAAATTTATTTCTCCTCACAAAACAATATTTTGGTACAATTTAAAGACATTTAAGCAAATAGTATGTGAGGAGCTGGTGTCTGAAATGGGAATAACCTGTATTACAGATCACCAGTAACATTTAATAGTTTAATTAATATAATTAATCATTAAACTATTATTTTCTTAATTATTAAGTAGGAAACTGTTCTATTAATGAATACCTAATAATAAGTAATTAATTGATAATGATAAATTTTGCTTCAGTAGTACCTAACCTTTTTTTTACATTTTATACCAAGGTACTTATACTTAGGCTACTAAAATGTTTTATTAAGATAAACTCCATTAATCGATAATAATGAATGTTTCATTAATGGAATTAATACTGATGGTTTCAGCAACTTACATGTTATAAATAAGGAGGTCAATTATTTTATGACTTCACGTTCCTACCAGTCTAAAGAAATTTTCTCGAAATTTCTTTAATCTGTCATCTTTTCTCAGCTTATTAGCTTCACTTTCCTTTCGGGTATCACTCTACCAAACTCATTAAACTATAACAGTCCGTTAAATGACGTCACAGTCCCGTAACGACCTTGTAGGTAATCTGCCTCCAATAATAACGGACTTAGAAAGTGCCCTATTGAGACCCGATGGTAGTCGAGATTAAGTAATATTTATTGCTCAAAGGGCCTCATATTTTGACGGAAACGTTCGGGCTAGGTGAGCTTACTTCGATTATAGGTTAGGACTTGTAGTGTCACCCTGGGGCCCATTAAAGGCTGAGTGTGATTTACTTCCGAATAACGTGCTCTAGTAAATAGTTTATGATGCGGCATATTAGTACCTACTTATAGTATTTTATAACTCATTCATGAAAAGAGGGCTTTGACATACTTATTATATTGACCTCGTCAAGGATCTCAGACTGCATCCTTCCATGATGCATTATTTTACTTTGATTGGTGTAAATTATGAAGATAGGTTAGGAACCTGAATCAAAGTAATTTATCAATCGCCGAACTAGATACCTAAGCATTGAATTAAAATAATTATATAGTCAACGAGCTAAAACTAAATTTGGTCCATTGTAAAAACGTGTTTGTTTATAAAAAAATCAGTAAGTAAAGTCAATTATTATTTTCTGCTTTTTAGTCAACGAGCTAGAACTAAAAATAACCCTATACTTATACAGAAGTTTTAAACCTAAAACCGTGGGGCGCATTTAGTAAAATTGTCTTTAGCATGCGCCCCACGTTTTTAGGTATATAGGTTAAAAACTTCTGTATTTATTTATAATATAAATATTTAAAGAAGAATTTATTTTTCACTTTTTAGTCTGTTTTTACTAGTCTGTTTTAAGGTTTTTAGTCCGATTTTTATATTAAAAAAACGTGTTTTTAAAAAATATTCAGTAAATTATTATTTTCTACATTTTAGTTAACGAGCTAAGATAAAAAAAAAATCCATCTCTTAACGGAGCAGTGGTCAAGACGATTCAAACGAGCCCAAACTCGATGGGGTTATATGGTTTTATTACAGAGTTCCAGTGCCCTTCTTCTGGCTGCATCATCAGACCCTGGAAACTATTTTCCAACAAAGCACTCGTTAAGACGATTCAAACGAGCCTAAACTTGATGGGGTTGCATGGTTTAGTTACAGAGTTTTAGTGGCTTTCTTCCGGCTCCATCATCAGAACCTGGAAACTTTTTTCCAACAAAGTACTCTTCAAGACGATTCAAACGAGCCCAAACTCGATGGGGTTGCATGGTTTTATGATAAAGTTCCTATCACCTTCTTCCGGCTCCATCATCAGATCCTTGGACACTATTTTCCATTAGAGTACTCGTCAAGACGATTCAAACGAGCCCAAACTCGATGAGGTTGCATGGTTTTATTACAGAGTTCCAGTGGCCTTCTTCCGGCTCCATCATTAGATCCTGGACACTATTTCCCAACAAAGTACTCGTCAAGACGATTCAAACGAGCCCAAACTCGGTGGGGTAGCTTGATTTTAGAGTCCCTGTATCTGTATTCTTCTTCCGGCTTCATCATCAGACCCTGGAAACTATTTTCCAACAAAGTACTCATCAAGACGATTCAAACGAGCCTAAACTCGATGGGGTTGCACGGTTCCAACATTGAGTTCCTATGGCATGGCCTACCAGCTTCATCATCAGACCCTGGACCTCATTTCATACTAGAGAACTCGTCATGACGATTATAACGAGCCCAAACTCGATGGGGTTGTATGGTTTTATCATAGAATTCCTGTGGCCTTCTTCCGGCTCCATAATCAGACCAGCTCAATGACACCATAATAATGAATTGTCGGCTAGTTCTGAGCTGACTTATGTTCAAAGTTTCAAGTCTTTAGCGCTTCGGGAAGCTTGCATTTTATTACAGAGGTTTTATTACAGAGTCCCAGTGCCCTTCTTTCGGCTCCATCACCAGACCCTGGAAACTATTTCCCAACAAAGAACTCGTCAACACGATTCAAACGAGCCCAAACTCGATGGGGTTATATGGTTTTATTACAGAGTTCCAGTGCCCTTCTTCTGGCTGCATCATCAGACCCTGGAAACTATTTTCCAACAAAGCACTCGTTAAGACCATTCAAACGAGCCTAAACTTGATGGGGTTGCATGGTATAGTTACAGAGTTCTAGTGGCTTTCTTCCGGCTCCATCATCAGAACCTGGAAACTTTTTTCCAACAAAGTACTCTTCAAGACGATTCAAACTAGCCCAAACTCGATGGGGTTGCATGGTTTTATGATAAAGTTCCTATGACCTTCTTCCGGCTCCATCATCAGATCCTTGGACACTATTTTCCATTAGAGTACTCGTCAAGACGATTCAAACGAGCCCAAACTCGATGAGGTTGCATGGTTTTATTACAGAGTTCCAGTGGCCTTCTTCCGGCTCCATCATTAGATCCTGGACACTATTTCCCAACAAAGTACTCGTCAAGACGATTCAAACGAGCCCAAACTCGGTGGGGTAGCTTGATTTTAGAGTCCCTGTATCTGTATTCTTCTTCCGGCTTCATCATCAGACCCTGGAAACTATTTTCCAACAAAGTACTCATCAAGACGATTCAAACGAGCCTAAACTCGATGGGGTTGCACGGTTCCAACATTGAGTTCCTATGGCATGGCCTACCAGCTTCATCATCAGACCCTGGACCTCATTTCATACTAGAGAACTCGTCATGACGATTATAACGAGCCCAAACTCGATGGGGTTGTATGGTTTCATCATAGAATTCCTGTGGCCTTCTTCCGGCTCCATAATCAGACCAGCTCAATGACACCATAATAATGAATTGTCGGCTAGTTCTGAGCTGACTTATGTTCAAAGTTTCAAGTCTTTAGCGCTTCGGGAAGCTTGCATTTTATTACAGAGGTTTTATTACAGAGTCCCAGTGCCCTTCTTTCGGCTCCATCATCAGACCCTGGAAACTATTTCCCTACAAAGAACTCGTCAAGAAGATTTAAACAAGCCCAAACTCGATGGGGTTGCATGGTTTTATTATAGAGTTCCATTGGCCTTCTTCCGGCTTCATCATCAGACCCTGGACACTATTTCCCAACAAAGTCCTCGTCAAGGCGATTCAAACGAACCCAAACTCGATGGGGTTGCATGGTTTTATTATAGAGTTTCTATGGCCTTCTTCCGACTCCATCATCAGACCCTGGACACTATTTCCCAACAAAGAACTCGTCAACACGATTCAAACGAGCCCAAACTCGATGGGATAGCGTGGTTTTATTACAGAGTTCCTATGGCCTTCATCCGGCTCCATCATCAGATCCTTGGACACTATCTCCCAACAAAGTACTCGTCAAGACGATTCAAACAAGCCCTAACTCGATGCGGTAGCGTGGTTTTATTATAGAGTTCCTATGGCCTTCTTCCGGCTCCATCATCAGATCCTCGGACACTATTTCCCGACAAAGTACTCGTCAAGACGATTCAAATGAGTCCAAACTCGATGGGATTGCACGGTTTCAATATTGAGTACCTTCGGCATGGCCTTACAGCTTCATCATCAGACCCTGGACCTTATCTACCATCAGAGTACTCGTCAAGACGATTCTAACGAGCCTAACCACAATGGGGTTGTATGGTTTCATCATTAAGTTCTTGTGGCCTTCTTCCAGTTCCATCATCAGATCAGCTCAATGACACCATAATATTGCATTGTATTCCAGTTCTGACCTATGTTTAAAGTTTCAAGTCTCTAGATTATCGGGAAGCTAGTTTAAAATCGTTGGCAAACTTTGCGGACAAACAAACACACAAACAAACAAACAAACGAGTAAGCAACCTAATAAAAACGTGTTAAAATAATGTTCGAATTTCCAAGCATGTTTGAGAAAACATTATTAAATTATTTTGTATGAAAAAGTAATTACAAATACGTCGATATAAATAGAAAAAAAAACCGGCCAAGTGCGTGTCGGACTCGCGCACGAAGGGTTCCGTACCAAAAAACGGCAAAAAAATCACGTTTGTTGTATGGGAGCCCCCCTTAAATATTTATTTTATTTTGTTTTTAGTTGTTGTTATAGCGGCAATAGCAATACATCATCTGTGAAAATTTCAGCTGTTTAGCTATCACCGTTCATGAGATACAGCCTGGTGACAGACAGACGGACAGCTCTTTTTACCTTTTGGGTACGGAACCCTAAAAAGAAAAGCTTAACGAAAAGCATACTCTATTAAATTTTATATAAAACAGAAACAGGTGAATGCATCCGCTGAAAACGCTGATTTATCGTAACGATAATTTGACTTTTTAGATATCCTTGTATTCGGAATACTGAAATGAGTACAGAATGTTTCTAACATATTCGATACTGCAGCTCTGAAACACACGCTTGTCGTTAAACTTGTTTCTTTATTTACAGAGATTTCAGGTCATCCCTTTCTCTATTTAATCCTGTGAACGACTTTTCGTTCGCAGTAAATGTGTAATTTGGCTACAGAAGCGCGACATTTATTTTTACTGGAGTCGCAGTTCCGATTGCAGTTTTTGCTTTGAATAAGCGTTAAATTTAAAAAGCATTGCTAAAAGTACCTGTTTAAAGAGCTAGGTTCTATTTAGATCTGTGATTTGTCTTTAGGTTATTTATAAATCTACTATTTACTTCGTTTATAACCTTATATTGTATCTTAATTGAAAAAAAAAATATCTTTCACAAAGTTTACATGGACAGTGTTAGTGTTAGTTTCATTATAAACTATAATTAAGTAGTTATATTACTAAAGTTACTTTTTATAATATTACTTTTTAAATTAAATCCTTACTGATATTATAAATGCGAAAGTCCGTTTGTTTGTTTGTTACGCCTTCACGTTTTAACTACTGAACCGATCATCATGAAATTTTGCATGCATGTTGTCAGTGGTCCAGAGAAGGACATAGGGTCCTTTCATCCCGAAAAAAAGTTTTGTTCCCGAGGGATAGCAAAAAAACATTACACGCAGACGAAATCGCGGGCGGACGCTAGTGATTAAATATATTATACTTAATCAACTATATAAGTAGGTACGACTAAAATTATACTTAGTTGATTAAAGTAAATAACGAAAAGCATGAGTACTCTATTAAATTTTATATAAAACAGGAACAAGTGAATGCATCCGCTGAAAACGCTGATTTATCGTATCGACAATTTGACTTTTTAGATATCCTTGTATTCGGAATACTGAAATGAGTACAGAATGTTTCTAACATATTCGATACTGCAGCTCTGAAACACACATTTGTCGTTGAACTTGTTTCTTTATTTACAGAGATTTCAGGTCATCCCTTTCTCTATTTAATTCTGTGAACGACTTTTCGTTCGCAGTAAATGTGTAATTTGGCTACAGAAGCGCGACATTTATTTTTACTGGAGTCGCAGTTCCGATTGCAGTTTTTGCTTTGAATAAGCGTTAAATTTAAAAAGCATTGCTAAAAGTACCTGTTTAAAGAGCTAGGTTCTATTTAGATCTGTGATTTGTCTTTAGGTTATGAATCTACTGTTTACTTCGTTTATTTATTTATTTGCTTGTTGGAGGATTTACAGTCAAATAAGGACAATAGAGTAACATAATTATAGATTATCCAATGCCATTTACAAATCCCCACATATAGGTTTATAAGTTAAGTACTTAGTTGCATTATCCACAAGATTTTAGCAAGTATACATTTTTTCTTTCCAATAGAAACAAAAGATTACAATAAATAGCAGTTTTAAGAGTTGAGACACTAGTCCAGGAATGCTCAATTTAAGTTTATGTGAATAAGGCTGGCCCCAGACCTACCGGTTTCATTTCTTTGCTTTGCTGTTCTACCATGGACCGCCGGCCAAGAGGCTCATTTTCAATCTATCGCATATTTTGACCTGACCACATTGGCAAGATAGCCATTAGTTTGGTGTTATCAAATATCGTCGTCTGGGGTGCGATGAGAAGTTTTAGTTTTAGTTTGAAAAAAAAACTGCTGTTTTATACAAAAATTAATAACGAAATTATCAAAACGTATGAAACAGTTCATTTTTTTTCGCGATTTCAGATTTGGTCCCATAGTAAAAGTTGTTCAGTTTTATTATGGTCCCTATCTACCATATTCAGTTTTATAAGGCTTTACCAAACATCTTGTATAAATAAGCGATCGAGTTATTTTTAACGACCGGAGTCCATGTTCAGGGTGGCATATCTCCTAAAAGCTTCCTACTTCGCAATCCAGGCGATGATATTTGATAAAACCAAGCTAATGGCTATCTTGCCAATTTGGTCTAGTCCCAAAATGCGATAGATTGAAAATTACCCTGGTTGGCCGGCGGTCTTTCAAGCAAGGTAGCACAGCAAAGCAAAGAAACGGAACCGGTAGGTCTGGGGCCAGCCTAAAGATGTTCGACCTAATTTGACTTTAGTTACTTTCACCTAAGAAAAAATCGTTACAAATGAGTTTTCTTACTGAAGATAGTTTATAACCTTATATTGTATCTAAATTGAAAAAAAAAATATCTTTCACAAAGTTTACATGGACAGTGTTAGTGTTAGTTTCATTATAAACTATAATTAAGTAGTTATATTACTAAAGTTACTTTTTATAATATTACTTTTTAAATTAAATCCTTACTGATATTATAAATGCGAAAGTCCGTTTGTTTGTTTGTTACGCCTTCACGTCTTAACTACTGAACCGATCATCATGAAATTTTGCATGCATGTTGTCAGGGGTCCAGAGAAGGACATAGGGTCCTTTCATCCCGAAAAAAGGTATTGTTCCCGAGGGATAGCAAAAAAACTTTACACGCAGACGAAATCGCGGGCGGACGCTAGTGATTAAATATATTATACTTAATCAACTAAGTAGGTATGACTAAAATTATACTTAGTTGATTAAATTAAATAAAGAGCATAGTAGTGTAATAATAAGAACAGAAGTACTTTTTTGTGCACAATGCGAGAGTGCTTGGCCTTCTCCTAACCTGATGTTAAGTGACGATGAAGCCGAAGGAAGAAGCACTCTACACCCGGAATCATCATCACTGAGGAACTGGCTATACGGTTCTCACACTGGCGACGCGCGCGGTCGCGGGGCGCCGCGCGCGTGTTTTCCGTTGTATGCAAGTACATCAATTTGTACAGAAAACCGCCTCGTCCAACACACCGAGGCGCGCCGCGGCGAGTGAGCGCGCACCGCCGCGTGTCGCCGGCGGCACGCGAGCGGTTTGCGCCAGCAAGCGCGTCACCGCGGGGTACAACCGACTGCGACGCGCCTCGCGGCTGGTTTTCGATGATAATTACGATGGCGGGATTCTTAAGTTAGGGTGGTAGCTAGCCAGACGGACTATAATTGAAATAAGCTAATAATAAATACCTATAGAATAACAATACCTATTTAAATACATGTGTCAAATACACACTAAAACAGCATACATTAGTAGATTTACCCGTATGTATTTATAACTTCCTCACAATTTACTTAGTTTAAGATAACCTATTTCTTGCACTAAGTATCCTTTCACCAACTTGATACTGTGATAGGGAAACTGTAGGCACCAAAGGTATCGCTTACGTCGTTTGTTACCGCAATCTAGGCTTTCTAGGTAGACCTAGAAAGTGAACAGATATCCGTTCTATTGACCGTGACCACTTTGCACTAGATAAATAAGTAACTACTGAAGTATTTTATCACATTTGCGATAGTACTGCAAAATGTTGAATATAAAGTTAATTTATTTAGCTCAATAAAAGATTCTAATATCTTTGATTTAGGTATATTAATACATAGTTAGTAACATAAAACAATTTCCGGTTTCAAGATTGCTTTGGTCAATAAAAATATCTAGTGAAAAATATTTCCTTTAGTTATGATATTTTTTATAAGTACTTACATAGTTTTTTTGTAACATGAGAAATATGTTCGATTTACTTATTTGAGTTTCGGATGAAAATAAGTTTTTTGATGACTCGTACGTACGCACATAATTAACTAAACAATAGTTAAAGGAAGTACAATAGCAACTGGCAAGTGGGTTGGTTGGCTGACTTTTTGTGTTATGTGCAGAGTGACTAGTTGTTTACCTGTCACTTTTAAATAACATGAAGCAATGTTGTTTTTCAGAAAGGTCAATGTCAGCTTTCCTGCTGACGTTAATTACATAAAGTATGCGGTAATATTAAAAAAAATCTCTAATAATTTAAGAAACTTTACAAGTAGGTATAGAAAGTAATACTTATAATAAGTCTATGCTAATGCAATATTCTTATGTAGATGTCGATTATAAAGGTATTATTTATTATATTTACTCACAAAACCGCTTTATTCTTCATATTATAATTGTACTTTTTCTCATTAATTTTGTAAGAAATTAGGTATTTTAAAATCATCTGAAAGGTATAAGAGCTGCTGGAGGATATCTTGACGTTTGTAAGTATCAAAAATAAGTAGCAGAAGTTTAAAATACTTAGCATGGAGGTATTCGTTCAAGCAAGGGGCGCGCATTCCAAGGCCGGCATCCGAGATGTATCCCAGTAATATATCTCGGGAACTGCGAAATAACTTAAACCTTGACCCAATAGTTTGGAAACTCCAATCTGCAGCTGCTTTTCAAACTTTAGTTGTACAATTTATGTTGCATTGTACTCAACAATCGAACTGTGATTTACTTTACAATCACTAAGCTTTCATAATTGATTGCTTACAAGAAACAGTATTATACTTATTGTGAGAACCTATTATTATGTCAGATGGAAAATATTGTTGTTTAACTTTGCAATAAAAGTGTGTCTTAAACCAGCAAGTCTTTAACTTCAGGAAAAGCAAGACCATTAAAAGCTTACAGGTAACAGGGAATATAGAAAACTGGAATACAAATACTAAAGTGGCTATAAATAATTGAGTTGCCATAGTTCGATGCCAGTAAAACCGGACTATACCGTGACCAAGTCTCTTAAGACATCGAAAGTGAAAACTTTAACTGAAAGTAAACAGTTTCTACTATAAATTAGCCGTTATAGTTAAGTCAATAAAGGCCACGTTAATTTTTTTTATGTGTTATTAAATAAAATCAGTTAATAATAATGTATTCGTGTGCCATACAACATCTTAACTAGCGAGACTGATTGAAGGATTTAATAGAAACATTCACAAGACAAAAAATTCACAGATTTCGCAGTTCCCGCAAGAATCGGAGCATTGAAAATGAATACAAAAATTTACGAAAAAACTAAATCAAATCAAAAGCAAAATATTTTTCTAAGGTATACTAGGTACCTTTTTATTTTTACGATCTATTGTGACACTCGGCTGCGCCTCGTGTCACAAAAGTGCCCCTGACTGCTTCGACGCGGCTGAAATATTATTAACCGATTCACAAAAATCAACTAATGCACTTCTCGTCTGCTTCCGCATCTTTCAATACCTTTACCATGACGATCGGTCAATAATCATAGAAACTATCATCACTTTTTATATACCGAAATACCCGTTTTTCTACAATTCCAAATCTAAAGGGACCACCTACACACAGGTCACAATTATAAACCGATTTTTTAAAAAAAATCGCTATTTTGTAGCTAAACTAATACCCTAGAACCCATTTTTTCATTTTTTCTTAAGTCGGTTTTTTTCTCGAAATATTTACAATTTAGTAAACAAACACCCCCCAAAAAACCCGAAATTTTCGAAATTTCAAAAAAAGTTACCAGCCGATTTTCAAAATTCAAACATTCACAAGTGTCTCAATAAATTCCTCAACTTTTGGTACTATTCCCATCTCGATCCTCCTAAAATCCTCGGAACTATGACCAAAAATACCTCTCAGGCGATTTGCATTTGATAACCATTTTCAATGGTAAAAAATCTTAGAAGAGTGTTATGCCGTTAAAAAGGTAAGCTACTCGGTCATTTTTGCTCATAAATCGAATAACACTACTGTGCCAGATCTAAAAAGTGGTCGTAGTTTCAATTTGAAGTTAACAGCAATGAATGTTTCGTTATAATGTTCATTTATTCAGAAATGTAAACATTGAAAGTGAATAAAAAAAAATATTTAAGTTAACAACAACATGATTTTTGTTAAAAAGAAATACTATTACACAGCATTACAACAATACCTTCTTACACAGACTGTTATTTTATAAATATATCGATGTCAATCTTTATTTGTAAATCGTGTAAATCTATTTGAATTTTTGTATTATCCTTAGTTTTCTTCTGACGTCTAGGGACTATCAAAATACATCGTAGCTCATATTGTGTAAAGGATAAAAAAAGGTTAGGCCAGCCTAAGATTTTATATTTATAAGACCTTTCTGAGGATGTGGCCATTGTACCTGTTATTAATATTAGGTAATAAGAAAATTTATTGTAATTGAAACAAAAAAAAAAATGAATCAGTTATAAAAAAACTATCAAAAATCGTTTTTTTTAAAAGCACTGAAGATGTGTCCGTGAAAGCGTTTTATTTGATTAAGAAAAAATATACGGATATTTTGATGAATAGGCGCATTGTTGTTAGTGAGTAAATGTTTTGTGAAAATGTGTTTTTTTACTTTTGTTTAAAAAAGGAGACAAAATTCAATGTGTAATTTTGAGTTTTCGATCATTGTTTCAATGCAATGTTCACAAGAAATCATTTCGCTGTTAATAATTATTAATAAGTACGTGTATTTATTTAAACTGTTTTCATAAAAGTAACTTTGGTAACACGTTTGTTTTTACTCATCAGATTGAGACAAGATAAAAGTACTTGTTCCAAATGTAAAGACAAAAATAGAAGCTCTATATAAATCAGCTTTCAGTTTAGTTTTGTTACAATATTTATGTGAGTAGACCTTCCCAAACATCAATATAAGGTAAAGGTAAACAAGCCATTATTTGGAGTTCTGAATTTACGAACAAAAAAGTGGCTGACAGACGACCCAAACTTCGGTCAAGTTTAGCCAACGAAAAACTTACATCAGACCGAGGCGAAAAAAGTCAACTTCCGCGCACGGTCCATTTCTTTTGAGACCGTGGTCAGTCAATGTCTTGCTTTATTTTTTTCCGACAGATTGTCCGTAATGCAGTGGGTGATAGGATGTTGCACAACTTTACGTTTACGATTTTTCTTTAATTCCTGTTAGTGCTTATGTCACTGTCAGACGTTTTCCTGATGCGGCAAGCAAGGCAGTGTTCGATTTCCTATCCTAAGTTAGCGAAGAAATTATGCAATATACTTGATAATATAAAGTTGCTTTTAGGAATTAATCTTAGGCAACATGAGAGCACTAGTCGTTATGTAGGTTCGAGGCATGACATAAAACTTGTGAAAACGTTTTAGCAAAATTATGTACCTTAATCACAAAAAAGAATTAATACCAATATAATAAAATAAAAATTTAATGAGTTTTGTTATTTATTTTCAATTAAAACTTTACAAAGACAAGGAAATAGAACAATTAACGTTTCATTTATCGTTCAATTATAGCTTTCATTATTGAATATGTAGCTACTTTTAAATCGACCTCCTCTCTTTATACAGTTGCGACACACTACTTTATTTCAAATTAAGATTACGTAACGTCTTCAACACTTTCGTTCCTTTTTTTATCGGAATTGGTCCATTTAGGCACAACAGCGCGGTCAAATTGCACTGACAAACTTTTTTGTTCTTTGTCTTAACATTTTTCGATTGACCTTAATAGTAAGAACTATGGAGTTGATAAAGTGATGTAATAAATTGTTTTTTTCTGTTCCAGATATTGCCATTAATCATTTCAACGACGGCAATTAGAGTACCAGTGGACAAAAATGATGAAAGCAACTCAAATCAGTCAGCAAATAATACAAGACAATCAGGAAACTCACACCGTCCAATATATTATGAATCTGAAGAAGAGGAAAATGTAGACAGCTACCTTATTCCTCCTAATACTCATAAAGAGGAAGCAGTATTACCTGATTCAATAGTTACACCAGCGACTTATCTCTTACCTCCATCAATTGACAAACAAAATGATTATTATTATGCTCCAACAGAATCAACTGGACAATCGGATTGGTATCCTATCTCCCAATCAGTTCCCCAGGATCAGCCTGTCAAATTATTACCACTGCGACAGCAAAGTGCTCCTATACCTATCTTTATGGAAAATGACAATCATTCTTGGCCGTTCGAAATTTATCAACGTCCAAGAGCGGGAAGGGTGTACAACATACCTATTCCATCTCTGAATCTTGAACCTCCGGCGAAAGATGCTCAAAATGATTACGTTATAAACGTTCCTTCCAAAGAACTGGAGTTACCAGCTGAAGAATTAGATCAGCGATTTGCACAACCCGATGGAGACTATCCAGATTTAAAATTCCGCTTGAATTCGGATCATCCAACTATCGCATCACATTTGACTCCACCCAGACTGGTTGTTCGCAAATTCAAAAACCCCACAAAATTGTATCCTAAGAAATATCCAGGGAGTTTCACGCCTTTGCCTATTCCGATAGGTCAATATGCTGATGATTTGTCTGTAGAAGTTCCTAAAGCAAAGCCGGCTAAATATTTCAAGCCAACTACGGGCTTTGAAGGGCCAGTATTGATACCAATTGATGAAAAGAGAACTTATTTATTTGAGCAAGCGGAAGAGAAGCGCAAGTTAAAGGGAGAAAATGAAGGATTACAGGTAAGTGGCTTGATGAAGTTATCTTCAAATTATTATTAATTAGGATTAATTATAATATTAATTAATTATTTAGGATCTTAATTATATCAAAGAGGTTTCTTGGTTTCATAAACTTGAAAAAATCAGCAAGTTTCTAACCTCTCAAGTGGGAATTAAAGTTGTTGTATAATTTAACAATATTATGAAAATTATCATTATATGAAAATAGTGAATTGTGAATGCAAAAATATAGAACTCAACTAGGACAATTTTATAGCTCTAATAAAACGTTAAAATACCGAAGTATTTGACCCAGCCGGCCATTTTAAAAGTAAAACGAACCTTTTTTAATTAATTTCTGTTACAATCTCTCTCAACTTAGTTCATTTATCGAGTTTTTTTTGGAAAATCCACAATGATTTCGACACTTGAAAGTTCACTATTATTTTAGTTTGCTTTCGTTGTTTGTTTGATGTAATTTGGTCTGATTGTCAATATGTCAAGTAGCTTTTAAGCTAGCATATAAGTATTGGATTTAGCGAAAAGGAAGTCTTATGATCTGATTTATAGCTGTCCATGACTTGTTCTTATTTAGACTTAAACACTTAACTTAGATTAGATAACACAAAAAAAATAAGAATACTTAGTAGTAGTTGATAGATACAGACTATTTTTGAATATCATTATCGTATATTACAGGAGCAAGACGTGCCATCAGCAGATAATTTGGGCGACGACGTTCTACCCACGGAACAAGACGCGTCGGAAACAAACTTCAGATACCCCGGACGTATGTAAACAACAACATTATTATGTAAATCTCGCTAGCCAACTTTACTAATAAAACTTTACCAAAGAACTAAGTGCAACTAAGTTGTTAAAATTATTAGAGCGGGGAACGGATGTAGGTTGAAAGCACGTACGTTGTTCTAAGTGAGCATTATTCATGCATTCGAATAGTTTAGAAATTATCCGGCATGGAAAATTATACTTGATAAAGTTCACTGATTCTGCTGCTGTATCATATGTTTTTAAAACACTGTTACCTATGTCAGTTTAATTTCATATGTATACCCTGCATATGATTCATAGTAAGTGTATATTGCGTCACTAATATTATCCAGAACCAAAACAAGAGAAAATTACCTTTATTACGAGCGAATTTAATGTGTTGCAGTAATATTGATTAGTCTCCACTAGCTCGAATCGAAAGCAAATGACATAATAATAACAATATTATATAGAAATTTGTAAATACGTTATCTTCGACGCTATAGCAATTATTTCAAGTATACATAATTGAATTCAGATAACCAATGGAGTTCATTAATCACACGTTATTGACGTTGCACTATACCAACTAAATAATTTAGTATATAACTATCAAGATTCTAGATTGCTGGCCAAGTATATATGATCTGCTGCACCAGACTCGAGCATGATTACTTTCTGTACATTGCTTATCTTGAAAAAGTTAAGTCAGATTTTTATTCAGACATTTCATGTTCAAATTATTTTCAAAGATCCTTGTTAGGATTAGAATACAGCTAACAACATATTACTAACTTCATCGCCATACGAACGTTGTGGTCACCTCAACATAGACAACCATCGCCAATATGTCAATATACACTAACCATTGCAAATACATGACAAGAAGACCAACTAGAATGTAACTGCATTTTATGTTACATCAAATATTACAGATAACATCTACCGACCGCATCCAGCTCCATTGAGACAGCGACCAGCGCCACCCCCCGCACCCGCCCCCGCACCTGCGCCGGCGCAAGTACAGCATCACGGACCACCGGCGACGGATGACAGGACCGAGTTCCGTATGCACGGCATGAAGGGACCTCATAGTTACCAGTTCGGATACGACACGGGGAAAGGGTGAGCCATTCATTAAAGAATACGTTCTGGCCACGCAACAGAGTGAGCGGTGCGGAAATCAAATTCGTAACAAACACTTGTGACGCTCCGTGCAGCTTCTGCTGCGCAATGAAGAGATTTCTGGCCATGCCGCCGCCCGCTGGTCGCTCCTGTTGTGTGACCATAAGAAATTAAGAAAACAAAATTTATTTGTCCTTGTGTGGATGGAATATTTGAGTAGTTTCATGCTGAATTGCCTCCACTTCCACTTTAGGCGGAGGATATTTTCTTTGACCATTTCCTAAAGTCTTTTGAAGTCTGTTTTTATAGAATCCGATGTTTATAACATCGGCGGGCTGATTATCTAATTAGAAACCGCCTAGCGACCGGTCGCAGTTCACAGATGAACGTAATATATTGCTACTTTTCTTTGGGGTAAAAAAAAACATACCAAGAAAAGTAGCAATGGATGTCAAATGCAACCGGTCGCTAAATAGTTTCTTTTTAGATAATCAGGGTGCGGATTGATTGTCAATTTGTTGAGTAGGTATAATGAGATTGTTCACAGACGCTACTCATATTTGTTCTGTTGTTGTAAAACTTGAACAAAGTACTTAGTTATAATGTTGTTATGATTATAATAATAGAGTACAGTAAATTCGTGCTACTATTTGAACACCCGCTTGGTAACTTCGCAGATTACCTACCTAACAAAATAAGGAATTCATCAGTACCTAACCAAAACTGACGGATCAAATAATAAAATCCTGGGAATTGGTCCTAAGAAGCTTTAAGTATTACTTAACAAAAAAGTTTGTAATGAATTCAATGAAATTCTGCGATTCCTGGAATGCCAAGACTTCTAGTAATATTACGAGAAAAGAAAAACAACACTTCTTTAATAATACTAAGTTTGTTTTATCTCAATACAGGGTGTTTAGTAATATTCCTATAAAGTCGAATATGGTAGATAGGGACCATCAATCTGAACAACTTTTACTATTATGGGACCAACTTGAAATCTCGAAAAAAATCAGCTGTTTCATACATTTAAATATTTTCGTTATCAATTTTTGTATGAAACAACAGATCTTTTCGCAATTTCAAAGTTAGTCCCATTGTAAAAGTTGTTCAGTTTGATGGTCCCTATCTACCATATTCGGCTTTATAAGGCTATATTACCGAACGCTCTGTATAATTAGGTAACGTTATTTAACTTTATTTTATCTTTTTCAGGAAAAACCGCCAATTTCGTTTCGAAGAACGCGACAATGACGGCCTAGTAAAAGGCCACTACGGTTACATGGACAAGAGTGGTAAAATGAGGGTAGTCAACTACCGCGCCCACCCCGAGCACGGTTTTCAGGCTGAGCCACAGGTGGAAACTGAGCCTGAACCAAAAGCTGAATTGCAGGAAGACGCCAGAGAACCTTGAAGCTTCTAAAAACTACCAAATCGTTATTGAGTACAACAAATTGCATTAAGATGAATAAATACTAGAACAAATCGAAACACCCGTAGCGCCTCAGATGGGCTACGGGTGACTAATTTTTTTCTGGTAAATATTTATTAATCTTAATATGCTTAATTTAATGTAATGCAAAAAAATCTATTTATCAAATTGCATGTAGCAATTCCCCAAAATATGATTTTCATTACGACATTTTAATTATTTGATAAAAATTCGCTGGATTTTTGTGGTAGATGTGTAGTTAATATTTAATTTTAGATTTTGAAGTTAACAAATTAATTTGGAAATTACAACCGTTGGCCGTTGTATGTCCGTTGGATTAAAAGTGCGAAATGAGAATCATTTTTAAACCGACTTCGAAAAAGGAGGAGTTTCTCATTTTCACTTACAATGGTGTCAACGTTTCAGGATTCGGAGTAGCTGTTTTCATTTTGAAAACAAATTTTAATTGCTTCATTAGGAACGGAAAATAGTTTTCATTAGATCATTTTTTTAAATTAATTTGTTGAGGATAATCAAATACTTGATTTTAATTAGATATAATGTAAATAGTGTCTATTTGTTGAAAGGTTTAATTTATAAGAGGTTTTGAGACGTGTACATAAAGTCAAAGTTAAGTTTTTAACCAGCAACTATGTAATAGTTGCTAGTTAAAAACTTAACAAAATAGTTGATCATCATCAGATAATAATGACAATAATAAATATCTAATAATTTTATTACTTATCAATTACATTGTTAGCTGTTTTATATGTAATTTATTAATATATTGTTTTAAAATTGAAACCATGATATTAAAATTGATCTGTTGTGTTTTCTGACGTTGAGAGACTACTGTTTGTTATAATATAATTTAGTATTACAGTAAGTGTCATATTAAGTTCGCTAAGTAGTAATTTATAATTTTATAGTTATTACTGGATTACAGATTTTTGTTACAAATTAAACTGTTATTTTATTTTCTGTTATAAGTAAGTTATAGTAGATAAAAGTTAGTTTTTCGTTAAAAACCACGCTGTGGAAGCATATTTGTTAAGTATAATATCTATTCCTTTAATTTGAGAAGTCATTGAGAAAAAAATCTGATTGCACTGGCCAATATGTATTATTGATGTACAGTGAACGGCACGCTGGGCTTCCACGACAGGGTAATCATATTCAACCAATTTCATACTTAAATGCAAAGTTTTTAAGGTTCAAAATAATTTGCAGATTTTTGACAGTTTTGTGTAACCTGACATGCTGCTGAATGTACTTTCCAGTTTGCAGAAAAATAACAAGAAGAGTTCTTTCCCGTGAAATACCCAGATATCTGTCTACTTACTCAACTGCCACAATCATGCTAAGAGCATATACGAGCTATCTCTAGTTCCACGGTCCTTAATTTAAAAAAGTCAGCGAAGTTATTTGCAAGAGCGTACAATATGAAGTAACTAGATTGGATCAGATTAAACGCAAACATGGACCATTGCTGAGGTCTACTCTCGATATCGTAAGTCGACGCTTCGAAACTATTATTAGACCTCAAATTCTTCGCCTAAGCGCATCGAGAGTAAGAGCCACCAGTGGGCCTAGCAGGGGAATGCGCAACATGATAATTTTTTCTCGACACTTCTCGAATAAGGGCTGGTTTATCTTAGTTGTTGGTAGAGTGCTTTAGTAGAGTGCTAGTCTTACTCGAATGCGAGTGCATCAGTAGTTTTGATGTCTTTCCAGTGAGCGTTTATACTTCTTCCAGTAGTGTCATTTGACTAATGTATTCTACTAATTGTCGATTTACATGCTTCCAAATAGCAAGGAGTGTCGCGCAGGGCATGAGCGGGCGCTCAGGGGGTGCTACTTGAAAGAAAAATAATTTTGATTTAAGTTGAATGACACTATCATAATTAACAGATTTTGTTGTGTCAGCTTCTATGTTTAGGATAGCTAAACTGTTGTTCAAACGTTCTTGGTATAAACGAGAAGGAACGTAGATAAACTTTAATTCTTTTGAGAACAGAAAATGAACGTTATGCACTGCACTGCAGTTAACACTGCAGCTGCAGTGCACAGGAACATTCGTAACGATATTTCTGTGTAAGAAAATCTTTCCTTTAAATCTTTCAGTTTATTAAATTCGTAAAGTTTCCTAAAAACATTTTTTTTCTTCATTACTCACGAACAGGGTTATCATAAGGAAAGATGTCTTTCTAAGATCCACAAAATGCCTAGATTTTTCAAAAAAACGCCTGTCTAAAGAAAAAAGACGGCCGTGGAGGCAGTGCGATTCTTAGTCAGATTCATCCACTAATCTTGTACTCTTACTTCTGTAGAGTCAAAACGTTAAAAAAAACGGCCGCGCAGCGCGGTTTATAGTTAGTTTCATCTACTAAATCTTGTAATCTTTACTATCTATTGTAAAAAACAGCCACGCAGCTCATTTTTTTGTCACCGAAAGGCGTCCTAAAGCTAAGCGCAAGGGGCGGCTCGCGCCGCCCGCCCCTGTTGAATTTTGATGACGTTTATGTGATCATAGAATTTATTAAATTTGGTTCAGCTTTAAATAGCCTGTCTAAACAATCGGGCCATAGACAGTCTGTAGTTTATGAGACTAACTATCAAAGTTATTTTATTTATTTATTTTATTTTACATTATTACATAACTACCTAGGCATCCTTCTTCTTTTTTTTATTTTTGATCTTCTTTTTAATATTGATTTTAAATTTTAAATTTATTTTAGTTTTTAGTTTCTTTCCTTTTCATTGAAATCTTTATTTAGTGGAATATTGGTTACTTATATTCGTTGTACAGTGTTCATGTGATCAAACATTCTTCACATCACTTAGTTTTTACTTTCAAATATGAAGTGACTGTAATTTTTCCAAAACACCCATTAACGTCCTGTATTAATTGTTATTTCAAGGGAAACCTGTAATTAGCCTTACTATAGATTTAAGTCTTGGACGAAATTCGTCCAAGATTTAAGTACTTATGTGATATTTTTATTTGTAACGCTGTTGGTTTTCTTACAAAAAAAAAACCTTTTGTTGATGAACATAATATGTAGAGCTCGTTTGAATGGACTTGAGAGAAGGAAAACGAAACCTTCTTCGAAAGTACGGACTTCGTGCAATCAAGAGTATACCCCTATGCCCGCATGAACGGTGCACCTAACGTATGAAGGAAATGGCAACATTAGAGCGCCTGCATGAGAAATGACTTTATCCAACTAGGTACTTTTCGAGAGCGCTCAGAGGGATCTGTCTGACTTCGCTAAAATCGCATTGATTCTGATCAGTTGGATTTAAACGAAATTTTACCTTTCGCTGGTTTTATCATAGTAACTACTATCATAATAGTAAGTAGCATACTATCATAATAGTAAGTAGTATTTACTATCATAATAGTAAGTAGCATATTACGTATTGGTTTACAATATTTGAAATAACTTAGCAAATTGAAAGAAAAACTTTTTCCATCATAATTGGTTGGTAATTTACTCAAAAATTACGTGTAAGTAGTTTTCTTCAAAACTAAAGTTTTCTAAGGGTTTTATTATCTCACCTCGATAATCTAAAGGAAATCAGAACAAAGCTACCTTTAATAGTATCTACGACATTGCGGTATAGATATTTGAAGGGTTGCCAACTACTTCAATTTTACGAAATACCTTTGGGTACTCAACACAGTTCGAATTTACACTGGAAAAACAAAGATTTTCATTGTTCAATTAAATTCAAAGCTTTTTAAAAAAAGCAAAACCTCCTTCAAAAACCTTAAAAACAGCTCTATAAAAAGCAAGAAATAATGATCAAATCAAGTAATTAAAACACGTCTATTGTCTAAAATCCAAAGTCCAATACCAATGAAATTGATATGGTATCATCCTTAAGGTGTCTTCTTTCAAACAAAAAGAATTATCTAAATCGGTTCATAAACAAAAAAGTAATGGTTGAAAATCGGTCTAAATTCATATAAAATGGTAACGAAAACGACAGTATTTTCAAGATTACTTGAAAACTACTGAACCGATTTCAAAATTTCAAAAAATGGAACCAACTTGGGAGCAAACCTCATGTTATAACGTTTGAATCATTTCAATCGGTTCAGCCGTCTTTGAGTAATCGGTGTACATACATATAAAAAAAATATATATACGCGACGAATAGATAACCTCCTCGTTTTCAAAGTTTTTGAAGTCGGTTAAAAAGATAATATCATTACAGGTGTTATAATCTATTGTCTCGCGTCACAGAATATATACTCTACTCGCGTTTTTTTAATCTTTCACGTATTATTTCTTTACAATAAATGGAATATTACTTGTCACACTTTGTTATCTTTTATCAGAGTTTTCTTGCAAAGAATCAACTAATTTTCACCTTTTCTCTCATACGGGATCTTTCCCCCCCGTTTATTTATGTTGTTGTTTCTCACGTATTCGGAGAATAGAGAGACGCTAATCAAGGAATAAATCTCCGTTCCCTGTACGATTTATTGCGATCTGAGATTTGTTCTCGCAGGACGAACCGGCCGAAATAAACATTTCAACGGGACGTTACTAGTATGAAGATATAGAGCGGGCCATTCTGATCCTCTCGAGCTTATTCATTAAACGTTTTATTTACGTTACGACTCTTTGTTAAATTAAAAAAATAGAATGTGTCTCTAAAAATTATATTTTTTAAATATCCCCTCTACAGAGGCACATGTGTTACTTATAGATGGATAAGGAGAATGGCCCATAGCATTACACACCACGCGGGCCCAATGTAGATTTGTGGGTGTTAAGAACTGAAAGTGCAGCAGGGCATAAATGGCTTCACGTGTTTTCCGAAGCACGGTGGTACTCAATATTATGATATTTTTA
Source organism: Agriphila tristella (assembly GCA_928269145.1). NCBI lineage: Eukaryota > Metazoa > Arthropoda > Insecta > Lepidoptera > Crambidae > Agriphila > Agriphila tristella. The sequence goes on along the minus strand of OV743436.1, from coordinate 16,620,871 downwards.
GGTCACCCATCCGTTGACTGACCCTAGCGAAAATTGCATCACCTGCCTTGCCCATATAGACATAATGGACTTTGCCACTGTGCCATGAGTGAAATCCACGTCTATTTGACTTGATGAGTTAAACTTATTATTATTGTATATATGCAGTTTTATTGAATATTAAGTAGGTCCTTCCTTATTATTTTTAAACGGATGTAATTCATTTTTTCATCAATATTTATTTCGAATTATGAAATAAACGTATTCCTAAAACTGCATGTAAACTTCGTGTCTTTAGACTATTACGTCGAACATCATCAATCTGGATTATATCTTGATAATCTAAATTAAACGTAGCGCTTATAAGTTTCGGTATGAATTCACGCCTAATAGTATCGTTTTCATGTGCCAAAGACTCATTAATAAATGAGTCATCATATCTTCGACGGCATCATGACTTCTTATCACAGCGTAACTTTTTCTTAACTTCTATCCAAGTAACCGCTACGGTTACTAAGTTACGCGTTAGTTTACCGGGAGTTTCCAACGTTAACACAAAAGTGTTCCACTATCTACATTTATCTTCAGCGCCATTACAGTTCCCACTGAGAAAATGGCTTCTTAGTTTTTGCCTTAAAAGTTTTAAAGGTACTACTGTTGTTAGGTTGTTCCGGGGACACAGATTGAATAGAACTCCGAACTTGGGCCCTTTATTCCGAGTTAGCCACATGTTTGCGCTGGACTATTGTTTCTCGTCCAGCTTTTATTAGGTGCGTTTCGTTGTTGGTGACTTTAACCACAAGATTGTTGTTACTTTAAGGGTGGCATAACTAAAAAGTTATACACTTCTAAGATTACTTACAATGTAGGCTAACATAGAAATAAAACACCTTATGCTACTGTCGGAAAGCCCTGTGACCGCAACAGCAGCAAAGATGCCAAAATTTCGGGAACAATAAATATCAATAACTCATGTCCAAAAGTGCTAATATGTGGCAAATTAAATTGGGTCAGTATCTGCAAGTAAATGTTTTTTTTATTTAGATGAACAAAAAAATATACGAGAACTAGTGCAACTCTCATTCAATACACAAAACTGTGTGTCCCAAAACTTGGCCACACAGAGGGAAAGACCCTTAAATATTGAAGACATGAAATACTGAAAAAAAAACATTTTGATTTTTAGCCGACTTAAAAAAAGAAGGAGGTTCTCTGTTCGTCAGTATGTTTGTTTTTTTTGTTGACATACGTCCACATAATAACGTTTGACGCATTGAAATGGGTCAAACGTTATTACATCAGTTAACTCCCAAGTTGGTCTAATTTGGAAATCGTTTAATCTTACATTAGAGCTGTTAATACGAGGCGCATTTATACCTTTTACTAAATATTTATAATTATAATTAATACTTAATTGTTTGGTATATTTTTCAGAAATCTTTGTAAAGTCTGGACAGTTTAAGAACCGGCTATGATTTTTTGTAACACACAATGATCACACATCAATCTTTACAGGTTATACCGTATACAGCCGTATACTCAATGCAATAAAGTAGACAAAATAAGTTTACATAAGTAATATTATTTTTATTTCTGTAACACTATGATTCTAGAGGTAAGATAGATTACGTCAGGCTTCCTTCTTAAGAATTCGTTTGTACCAGTTTTATATCATGTTTTGAAGCTGTAAATGTGTAGCTCTTGAGATATAGTGGGGAGAAAGAATTTTCATGTTTCAGACGTGACTAATAAAAGGGGTGAGTAGGGGTTCGATAAATCGTGTAACCTCTGGAGTTGAGATTTATATTTCTATTAGCTGCTGCTCGCGGCTCCGTTCGCCGCTACCAGTAAAGGCTTTTTAAACATTTTATTTCGTCGACAGTGAAAAATGACAGCCGACGAAAGTTGTTTCTTTCTTTTCAATTCCACTATAATTGGTTATTGGCAGAAGTTGACGGATATCCACAAATTCAAAATAACCTGCAGTTTTTTCTTTACCTTTCTATTAAGGGAAAATATCCAATAACTTACTTGGATAGTCAAGTAAAAGCGCACGGTAGCTTAGTTTGTTTAAGCTCCGAATAATCCTCACTAATTACTTACTTCTTTTGTTATTCAGTAAACTGAGTTTAGTTCAGAAAAAAACGTTGATGAGAGTTGATTACGTAATCAAATTGGGTTGAACAGTATTAACTTCTTAAGTAATTATAATAATATGTGTTTATTTTCCCATCACAAACTTAAATGAACATGACTTAGGTACATGGAACTTATACAATTTAAGTTTGTGTGAGACTGATGCCTGCGCTAGGTGTAAATACCTGTGTTACAGGTCATCAGGCTCCCACTATACCTCGAACCAATATATTATACCGGGTGTCCCAAAACTTTGCCACACGGAGGGAAAGTACTTTATATATTGAAGATAGGAAATTTTACTGAAAGAAGACTTCATTTTGATTTTTAAAATAATTGGAACTGTTTTCAAAGATTTTCAAAAAATCGCATGCCTTAACCAGGAATAGAACCTACCAAATTAGAAAAAAAAGCAATCTTTCATTTTTACGATACCGATCGAAGGGCTCGTTAGGATTATTTTTTGTTAAGTAACATAGCATCTTAAACAAAAGGAAGACCATGAAATTCTAAATTTAAATTTTAATGATTACGTATTGTAGCAATTTGTATATGAAATAATGCGATTTAAAAAAAAAATCTTTGCAGTTCACATTAATTATTAAAATAAAATTAAGTCTTCTTTCAGTAAAATTTTCTATCTTCAATATTTAAGGTACTTTCCCTCCATGTGGCAAAGTTTTGGGACACCCGGTATACAAAATATGGTGAAGTTAAGTATATTTTATCTTTATCACTTATGTATGAGATACTTATAAGATTAACTATAATTATCAATCGCATTTTAAAACGTCAAATCAATATATGTTTCGAAAGTGAATCCTATTACGAAGACTCCACTGTCCGTCTGTCTATCTGTCTGTTTTTCTGTCTGTCACCAGACGTCGTCAGAAATAACATTCACTTATTCCCCCAAGTAAAAGACTGCTACACCGGAACAATGAATCTAAGACATAAGAACCACCTAGCCTTACCTCAATCTAATCTAAAACTCCATAGTTCGGGAACATACGTTAACGCCATAAAAATTTATAATAAACTCCCCAAAATAATTAAAGATGAAAATAATATAAATTCATTCATGAGAAAACTTAAAGAGTATTTGTTGGAAAACTGTTTTTACACTATGCAGGAGTTTTTCGAGCTCTGTAAATGATTATTTTCAAAAATTGTATTGTAGGTATTAAGTATGTTATGTATGTTATTTATTATTTATTTTAAAATGTTATAATTAATTAATTAAGCGAGTTCTTAATTTAATTGAAAAATTGTAGTGCCCTAACGGGGTTCATGATGATACTTTTAATATTTACCACCATGTAAAACTCATGAGACAATAAAGATATTTGTATTTGTATTTGTATTTGTATCTCATGAACCGTGATAGACAGTTGAAATTTTCACAGATGATGTAGGTATTCCTGTTGCCGCTAAAACAACAAATAGGTACTAAAAACAAAATAAAATAAATATTTAAGGGAGGCTTCCATACAACAGACGTGATTTTTTTAAAGTTCTTGACCCCTTTCAGTTCAAAATTTTAAAGCTATTGCTTTAAAATTTTGAACTGAAAAGCAAGCAAGCAGTGTTATTACACTGCTTTCTTTTTCTTTGCATGAATGGGTAGGTACCTAATTAATTTTGCTTGACCTACACTTAGTATGTGCATCAATCTATGTGTACATATCAATCTACAAGCTTTTCAGTAACTACCTAATATTACAGCTCTAAATCATAGTACTTATGAACGAACGAAGTTGTCAAACAGGCGGCAACAGGGTGGCAAGCATTATTAGCAAGTAAATAAAAAACCCGAAAATAACAGTTGGCTGTAGCGTTGAAGCGAAAGTAGTCGGAAACTCAATACCGTTAAGGTTCGTTATCCCAATGCTTGATTTAGTTTGAAAAAGGCTATCATTTGCGGAAAGCGACATAAAAAGTGAGTTTCTTTACTCTTTATGTTGGTCAGCCTATTCACGTCCCATATATCACAGATATTATCTAGCTTATAGTTTATGGTGTACTTTATGGTATTTTGAAGTCTTTGTAGACTAGTATGAGAAAAATAGGCCTTGTAGTCCGTGAGCCCGCGACAGTATTGCCTACGTCATATGACATCACGATGAAATGCATGGCTTACGGTCGGAAAAGTTGTGCTGAGCGAGGATCAGAAGATTATCGCCAATAAAATTGGCCGGAAGCTTAAGAAAATCTTCCACTTCTGGTCAAAATTTTAAGATTATATTTACGTCATGTGATATCAGTAAGAGACCCGTGTCATCATTTAGTTTTCAATCGTAGAGAGAGTAAACATAAGTTTGTCAGTTCCGAAATGACTAAAAACAAAAAAAAAAATTGTTTAAGCTATTCCGGCCATTTCAGAACTGACAGACTTATGTTTACTCTCTCTACGATTGAAAACTAAATGATGACACGGGTCTCTTACTGATGTCACATGACGTAAATATAATCTTAAAATTTTGACCGGAAGTGGAAGATTTTCTCAGGCTTCCGGCCAATTTAATTTGCAATAATCTTCTGATCCTCGCTCAGTACCACTTTTACGACCGTGTGCCATGCATTTCATCGTGATGTCATATGACGTAGGCAATACTGTCGCGGGCTCACGGACTATTGTATGTGAAGTATAAGTATGTAATGTAAGTAATTACAAATGGTCCTTTTGTATGATAATTGTTTGGTCTGAAATGTATTTATTTAAAAACTATCATTAATTTGATATTCAAATTAAAGCCGTAGATATTTGCTACATCTGGCAAGATTGAGTTTAATAAAAATTTATATTGGAATTATGTCAGAATATTAACCTCTTGTTCTCATATCAAAAGGAAAATATGAAAAGCAAAAGCGAAAATTATCGCTGCGAAAAGCCTCTTTAAAAGCCGATAAAGCCACGACATCTATTGGCAAATCAAAGAGATTAGATAATCTTGCTTGTTGTGGTGCAAAGCCTATTCGATTGCCTAGGTACTATTTCAAACTACAAACATCGGCGTTATGCTTGCGTTATGTTATCATTATGTTATGTTGCCACAGAATAAATAATAGTACAAGTGTACTGCCGTTGCGTTGAGGGAATATTCTGTAGCTAAATGCCTCCATTCTTGTTGTCATAATATAAATCATAATATAATACATACCTATAATATTGATTGTCAATAGTCTCTCTATAGGATAAGCATTAGATAAATTATGCTTCGAGATAAAGAAGTTATGCACTTTTTTAAGTGATTTTTATAGATGTCATCATGTAATACATACTCAACATTATATACATTTTTTTATAGGTATGTGTATGTACCTACTTAGGTAGGTTATGATAACTAACATGTTTCGAACAGTTTATAAATACGTTTTGTCATGTCGTTAGCCTTGCAGTTAGCGCATAGAGAAAATAAAGTAGAGTTCCATTATACGCAAAACTAAACCACAAAATGATCACAATAAATTATCGTAAGTTATAATTTGGGTTTTAACTAGTTTAACTAGTAAGTACCTATTCAAATACAATAGGGAATGTCTGAAAAAATACAATTTGGCTGACTATTTTTTATAGGTAGGAATAATCTCCCTTAGAAAGTAATAAAAAAACGTTTCGGAATTTTCGGTTGCGTAAAAAAAAATCTCTTCGACTTCACAAATGTATGAAAGTAACAGCAGAATTGAGATTATACCTTTGCCACCACCTGCCATAACCAGAACATGGTATAAAAAAGTTTCAACACAAAATGTCTAAGCTTCATGCTGTTACTTTCGTACATTTGTGAGGACAAAGAGATTTTAATTTTTTTTACGCAACCAAAAATTCTGAAACTTAAGGGAGCTTATTCCATAAATAATATTTAGCTAATTAGATTTTTTTCGGACATTCGCCATTATTTGGCTTATTTCAATGACGTTGAGTAAAAATACGATTGATGGATTTTTATTTGTTCAATACGATTTAAAATAGTCCAGGAATTCACAAAAATATTTAATCTATATTTCTATTACGTTGAAATAAATAATACCTAATTACCTGTTCTTTTATAATAGGTAAGTACCTGATAACAACATCAATTCGTTTATAAATTAACATAATTCACCGAAACGTAAAAGACTAATTGCACGCTAGTGGTATTCCGAACAAAAAGTCTCATTAAAACATTTTACAGCGGCCTATTTCCGAGACGCAAGTTGTTTGAGAACTGAAAATAGCCAAAAGAGAACGATCCAAATACAACGATAATTACCTTTTTTCTGATTCAAATTTAAGAGTATTATCACTGGACAGCGTAATGAGTTGGTTGGAATTACCCCATTCGTTGCTAAATTACCGAGGAAGCTGGCTTTAATTCCACTTCCTCTAATGGAATTCATTCACTTCTCAACAATTCACTGTCCACTTTCTTTCTGAAGGGATTTAAAAAGGGGCGTATTGTTTCTGACACTTTATCTGGCGGGATGGCAACTGAGTCGCTGATTGTGATTGCGGTTCAAGTACCTAAAGGAACGCGCGTTGCCCAAATGACGGCAGGGAATTCTAAGATTTGTCTTATAAAGGATTTCTGTTAAGAGAGTAGACGCGCATCACGTTCCATTTTTAAATTTTCAATACAAATGATCAAAACAACTCTGCGCGAGCCGTAATGAGGGCGAATTTTGAAAATTACTATTTAATTAATAAATAGATATAAGTTTATACAAAACACGCAATACAATAGACAAATACCTCATTATTCTTAAGAAAAATAGAAAATTACTTTAGTATCTGTAAATACCAGTAAAAAAACATGTCAAAGTGTACCGATTTAAGCATTGTTTAATATTTTATTTCTATGTGATTAAAATCATTTTTTAAAATTTCTCTCTATAGGGCACTCCTTGAAACAATAAGTGAAAAAAAATATGAATCGTATTTTTATTTGTTACAGCTGAAACGGTTGTGAAAAATACCTCTGACAAGCAAATTTTGTAAATCCACTTGAACATTGATGATGCCTTCGTTTTAAAATACCTGATAATTTATTGTTTTTCTCTCTATACGGTACTATTTTAAGAATTTTGCTTCCTAAAATGAAAGTTTACATCAATATTAATGCTAATTCATTCTTTAGATAACTTCTTTGGAAAAACGCTAATTTCTTTGAAATGTGGATATACACTCTTAACATTTATTTAGTTTCTTTTATGAGTGATATTGTAAAACATTATGCCGTAAAGTAAGAAGAGTCGTACATGGAAACTCCATATCACAGAAATTAGGCTTGAAAGCAACTCTGCACATGTATATTTACTCAATTACATTATAAGTAAAGTAAGCATAAGTTACGAAATTAAAGCCAATCCACCGTAACAGGTAGTGGTGAGGGGGGAAAGCTCCCAGGAACCGCCAAATGTTTTCACATACGTTTACAATTTCACACTCGGCTGCGTTACTTAATTAACCCATTCAGTGTATTTAAATGAGATACATAAGTTACACCATATCAGGGTTAATTTGAAACTTATGTAGTCTTCAACCGAAATTCGGCTACTGATGACTGAGGGCCTACTATAAAAAAATAATTGCGATAATCAGACAATCTTCATCGTTAGGATTTACGTAATTTTGGTTCGGAGTACACTTTAGCCCTTATTATTGAGCGGGAATGACTCAAAGCAGAATGAACTTCTTCCGATATCGTGGCCCGGTTTTCGGAGGAGGCCATCTGAACATTCTGAACTTGTTTACATGCAAGTTTCCTCTTCCTTCAGGCGCCTAGTTCGAGATCTTGTCGGGCTTAATTGAGGACAGGGTTAAACTGGGCACAAAAACGGGAAGCGGCCTTGAGCCACTGAGTTGTCTGCTACAGACAGCGTAGTATGTTATAGACAGTCCTCCAAGATATTTATCGGGGTATTTACCGCTGTTTGCCAACTTGTTGTGTTTTGCGTGCGGAACACAAGACAAAACTTATTTGCATTTTTGGGAAATTATGGAAAATAGAGTGAGTGTTACGAAATGTTTGTTTTTCTATTGAAAGGGTCAGACTGTATTTATTGTAATGAGGATACCTTACCCATTTATTATATTATTACACTTCACGATAACAAAGTATTGCACTTTAAAGCTTAATATTTCGCAAACGAATCCCTTAATCGAAAAGTGGTCTTCACTAACTAGGTACAATGTTTTCAAAAGATCTTTTTAATAACATCCCACACTATGAAATACAAGAAAAAAAATGTCATCTCTACTTTACATATAGGGTACCTACACTAAAAAAATATTGTTGAAGATTTTATTCTACCACTTTTTCAGCGTGATTAATATACACAAGCATAAACCTACCAAATTACAGTATTCTAACACTAAGGGCCTCTGACCCAAGGCGCGGACGGACGAACAGTCAGACGAACATGGTGAAGCTTAAGGGTTCCTTGTTGACTTAGCTACGCAAGCCTAAAAAAAGGATTCTCATCCCGTAATAATAATTAACTTTCCGCCAAGCTCTATAGGGAGTCACAACATGTAAAACAACCTAATTAAATTTTACCTAATGGATACTGTTAAGTGTGTAACGACCTTTAAAATAACTCCAAGAGATATCTCAGTTTCACACTTGGCTGCGTCCATGAAGAGTTATAAGTTAAGGACGCAGACCTACGTGACTTTAAAAGACCAGAAGTTATATACTTTACAATAACTTTCGGTTAACGCAGATCTAATTATGAAAGTTTCCAAGAGTTTGCTAATATTATAAATGAGGAGGAAAGAAGCTAAATCTTCGGTCTGACTGTAATGATATTTCTTCCCACAATTGGAATTCTCTGTCCCGTACGTTCTTTGTATAGATTCGGAAGTTTGTTCGGGATGGCTCTTGAATGACCCTCTCGGCGAAGTTTCTTTGGTCACATAATGAAGTTGATTCAATAGAAACTTGTGCATTTATCTCCTCGGAAGGGTAAAGAATGTATAATCTTTCACAATCCCAAAATCTTTTAGGCAGTTATTCCCTAATGTATCTATCGTAAACTGATGAAAAAATAAAATTTCTCAACCTTTGTCCGTTCACAAATACATATAGAAAAAGTTTAAAATTCTTGTGTTAGTAATTATTTTCGTAGTAACTTGTGTTCAGATTTTGTTTTCCTTAAGAGTGATAATTATTTATCTAAAATTCAGTTAATTTCCAATATCATATAGGTACAGTAAAACTAATTAGTTAAATCAAATTGAAATATATATTTTTCGTGATTGTTGATGCGTCTAAATAATTAGGTAGGTATATCAATTAAAAATAATAAGGGGATCGTCAGTTATGTAATGCTAAAAAATATTATAAGTACATTATTTTAAATAAATATGATATGGATGATCAATTCAGGCATAACACTAAAATAACACACCTAAACATCCCTGGTAACAGAATCGAAAACACTTTGAGAACGTTTATATCACCGCCACATAAGAATAATTCTTTGTTCTTCCTTTATTAATTCTGATTTGAAAATGAAAGATAATTATTTCGTTTACAAAAGCAATTTCAGAAAAGTTAGCGCACCGACGAAGATTAAAGAATTCAACAACTATAAAGGCATCCTCACGTCTGCAAGCGGCTTTATTTAAAAATACGTAGCACTGTAAGATAAGAGGCAAATGTTTTCCTACTCGCAATCTTCTCAAGAAAAGAATTTTCCAAATTAAAATTCTCAAAACACTTCACATAAAAGTAGGAGTAAGCATTGAAGATTCATTCATTGTGGCATTTTTATTACGTAATAAGAAGGAATTCAGATGGATAATCTCTGGCAGTAAACGAGGCGGGAACACGAGAGGCATGTTTAATATGACTTATCCATAAAAACGCCGTATGGGAGCCATTGTATTCCAAATCACAAGCGTGGAATTGTGGAATCACTCTCTGTCTTGTTAGCAAAAATTCCCTATTTAATTAAATTCAGAAACTTTGAAAAGAAATACCTGAAAGACACGCTATGTAAGAATGCATACAAATTCTTCTCTCAGAAAGAACATTCGTTAGATTACCAAACGGTTGCTCTTTCTTACTGTATTAATTATTAACATATTGCATTTTACTTACGTAAGAAACAGTCAGCGTAATAAGTTTCTGAAGCTTCTGAAATAGAGACCCCTTATACACGTAACACTACGAGAGTACCAATTTCAGGTAGTCGTGCGAACAGTTCGTCGCAACTTGGGCTAGGTTCGCTAATTGTTTAACGTCTTATCTGAGTTTCTCCTTACACAATGTATCCTAAGTTTCAAAGGAAACATCCCTAAAGACTAAATTGCGTTTGAGCACCATGTTATTTGTTGCACTTTTGAAACCCGCTTTACTATGTTCTTATGTGCGGGGCTAAAGTGTGGGTCTTTTAAGGTTTGGAACTTTTTATAAAGTTATCATTTGAATAAATTGCGGTTGCATTGGTTGTTGCTATTCTTTTGATCACTTTTTAAGATGTTGATAAATGCAATTTGACGCTGATTGTATCTACCATGCGAAATTTTACAACTGACTGCGTTTAGAGAGTGAGTATGTTTAGTTTAACCTGTATGTATTAGAATTGAGTCCAAGATATAATGAGGATCAGTAACGATTTTTGTTTAGTGGCTTATCAGAAAGCTTATGCCACCACATGATTAACTGTGAAGAAATTTTTAGGATATCTCTCAAATCTGAGAAATTATACGAGCTAAAACGTGCTAAAACACTGTCATTTTGGGGGCTCCTTATGACGTCATCGAGACGAACGCGAATCTTATGTCGTACGTGATAAAGCATATATTGCATTGAGCTTGGCATTTCCTTCAAAACCCTTATAACTAAACCATTTATAAACGGATTTCAAAAAATCTTTCACTAGGTTTCATAGCTATGAATAGGTTTTTATACTATACCAATAAAACTATAGGATTCAAACCTGTTACTGATCCTCATTATTTATTCCATAGGATCATTGAAACATGAATACCTAAGTAAGTCTAGGATTACTTTAGCAGCCCTATTGATTTAATTTACGAAAATTCCTGACGTTAAGTATTAAGTAAATACTTATAGATAATTGAGTTTCCAAAAGTGTCTAGTTAATTATTGTTGCTTCTTCAAAGTCCTTTTTGGAATGAAATGGAGCTGCCATTAAAGAATTAGAATTAATTAGGTACAGAAGAAAATTAATTAGAACTTAGTTAATTATTGAATTATGAAATTGTAACTAACTTAGTTAAACAGCTTTTCTGATTTTTCCGATGTCTCAAAGATTATTGAATTATGAAATTATAACTAAGTTCGTTAAACAGCTTTTCTGATTTTTCCGGAGCAGAGAAGGTAATATAATTTGAAGATTATCGTTTAGAGTGTATCTAAACATAGAAATCTAAAGAAGCCGACCGACGTCCGGGCTTTAATAGAATTTTCCCAGATGCTGGGAACGTGATTTCACATAAAATGTTGTTTGCGCGAAAGAGAGCCCTAGGATTAAGTTCCGGATGTAGGGGAACAGTACGGCATCTCGGCATAAATGGACTATCAAATACCTACTTTATGTTAAAATGCAGGGCACTAGCTTACATCGAAGTCAGTTAATTCTTAAACTAGTGACTGCCCGCGACTTCATCTGCGTGGATAGTATTTTGTCTATCTCTCGGAAACAGTTCCTTTTTTTGGGATAAAAGGTACCTTATGTCCTTCTCTGTACCCCTGACAACGTGTGTGTAGAATTTAATGATGATCGGTTCAGTAGTTAAGGCGTAAAGGCGTAACAAACAAACAAACAAACGGACTTTCGCATTTATCATATTAGTAAGGACTAGCTTCCGCCCGCGACTTCGTCTGCGTGGATAGTATTTTGTCTATCCCTCGGGAACAGTTCCTTTTTTCAGGATGAAAGGTACCCTATGTCCTTCTCTGTACCCCTGACAACGTGTATGCAAAATTTCATGATGATCGGTTCAGTATTTAGGACGTGTAGGCGTAACAAACAAACGGACTTTCGCATTTTTAATATTAGTAAGTAAGTAAGTATAACAATAATATGGGTGGCTTATTTCATCACAGGAAATGATATACATACATATATTAAAAACACGACGATACATACAAACATATATGAAACCTGAACAAATTTCATTCTTATTTTTTGGGCAGTCGTGTAAACAGACGGTTCTTTTTCATAATTCACAAAGAAATTCCATCTTTTACCCCCACCACGCATTGATTACAAAAAATTGTGTAACTTATTTTGTCGAACTTGAACATAGGTACTTATTTCTATTTTTTGTAATATTAATTTAAAATCTGTTTTAGTAAAGTTCATCTTTTAAAATACTTTTTCTTACATTCATTTAGCATAGCTATTTAAAATAAAATACATTTAGATTAATGTTTTCACTAAGATTTAAAGAGGTCAAACAAATCCAAAAATACCATTTTCGTCTACAAATATCTGTCATATTTGTATACTCTGTAATTTTGTAATCAAATTAAATTTACCCATCAAAACGTTTTAAAGCGCACTCATATAATAATAAAGGCATTAACCACCGTATACACTTTATTGAGAATATCTCGAAAATCTACACACAAATTAAAATACACAATATACATATTTGCTGTAATTAATTTCATTATAAGGATTAATTCTGTGGAAGTTTTGTTTCGTTTATTCTGCGCCTGAGGGATATATTTCGCAGTTTCATTGAAACAAACTTTTATTCATACAGCTAATAAAAAAATCCTTACTAATATTATAAATCTGAAAGTAAGTTTGTTTTGTTTGTTTGTTACGCCTTCACATCTTAACTACTCGACCGATCATAATGAAATATTGCATACATGTTTTCATGGGTACAAAGAAGGACATTATAGTACCTTATATACATCCCAAAAAAAACTATTCCCGAGGGATAGAGACTGACCGCACAGACGAAGTCGGGGGCTGTCGCTGGTGGTTTACTAAATTAAAGAACGCCCCAAGTAATAAAGATATTATCGAATTAATTATGTGTATTTTAATCACTGGGTATGTTTATTCTTGCTTTTAAACAAGATTATTAGAGCAGAATAATAACTATATTATATACTAGGTATTGTTTGTTTTCCCAATAGACTTCGTTATTATCAACAAGCTTGCTTAGATTACTCGTACCTACATATTGTATTATACCAATATGTTCTAGTTATACCGTGTAATGTTATTGGAACTAGTTACTGATATTACTGATTCAAGTCTTTTTCAACACAATATATTCCAATTTAAATATTTATTAATTACTAGCGACCGCCCGCGACTTCGTCTGCGTGGTTAGTTATTTCTCAATTAATCGGGAACAGTATTTTTTTGGAATAAAATGAACAGGCTTACGTCATCTCCGCTATCGGTATTGAAAATAACGTTAATTCATCTTTAATTGAACTGTTTCGTTTGCTTAGAGAAACAAATCACAATTAAAATGCACTATAATAATTTTGTAGAGTGTAACAGAAAAAAATCTTAATTCTTTGCTTGTTACTATTAAGTCGCTCAGTAGTGACGTATACCTGTGCATCTCCCGGAATTCAAGACCTTGTTTACTTGGACCATGAATATAGTGATACTGCATCCATATACACTGTGACGAGTTCGAAAGTTCTAAATGTGTGAGAACAATGTCGCCACCTGGTGCCGCCCCGCACCGCTTCAATACACGTTAATTGTTCAGTTACATCCACAGTTCCTGTTTGTACACCTACGGAATGGATCTAGGAATAGAAACTCACAGAGTCTACTACAAATACTCCTGAACTCGTAAACTACGTTGCATTGAACACTACATTTACGTATTAACATTACAAAGTACCCTTTTATTAACATAAAATCAGTTTTATTAACCAGCCACCCAATGCTTTCAGCAGCTTCATGATAAAAACCTGCTATCGGTCAGTCTGTTGATGCCATTGTATCGCACTTTGATGGTAAGAGTAGGTATTAGGACTATCGCTATGTTACTGTTGAACTTGTTGTGTGTACATCTACGTAAATGTACACACGACAAGTTCAACAGTAACATAGCGATAGGGCTTAAAGATGATCAACATGTTTAGCTTGATATGCTGTCGTGTGTACAATCAAAACGGTCGTACTCGTCTGCTTGTGCAGACCGTCTACGAGTATACATACAGGGTGTCCCAAAACTTTGCCACACGGAGGGAAAGTACTTTAAATATTGAAGATAGGAAATTTTACTAAAAGAAATATTTTCGAAAAATCGCATGCCTTAACCAGGAATCGAACCCACCAAATTATTACTGATGAATTTATTACTATTTATAAAGTTTATACAACGGCAAATTTTAATCTTTAAAACTTTGACGTGTTCGTGAAGTTCACCGCGGAGACTTTTGCACGCACGAGCGAAACGCGTCCACACCGTATGACAACCCTGGGGCAATAAGGTGCGGGGTGACTTGACTACGGCTCCCACTTATTTCTTAGTTGCGAGTTTTGGGAAGTTAGGTTTTTTGAAAATGAGGCTCCTACCCCACTTCGGCATCTATCCCGGTTTTACTTAGAATGCAATTCGCATTATTTATTAAAATAAAACGAACTCTTCTTTCAGTAAAATTTCCTATTTTTAATATTTAAGGTACTTTCCCTCCATGTGGCAAAGTTTTGGGACACCCTGTATATACTTATAGAGAGGCTGAATTTTATCCACGTGTTTAGTTTACCCAGAACTGCTCTTATTTGTGTGGACTTAGAACGCAGAGCATTTTTTCAAAGGAAAACTGATACTACTAGTTGGATTCAGTAAGTATGAGGAACGACATAATGAAATCGCGATTACCTACTCAAAAAAAATTAATTGTAATGTTATTAATATCATTATGTTTTGAGTCAGACTTGCGATTGTAGCGGGAATTTCGGGTGTCTTCAATGAAGAATTTAGTTTTAGAATGTTTAACGGTTTATTGTACAAAATATGTATACAAAATTTTAATCGAAACGGTCACTAATTTAAATATTCAGGAAAATAATAATATATGGGTGCGCGCGAGATGGCAGAAAATATTCGAGTGAATGCCGATGCGGTCCTCGGGTCGGCTTCGGTGTTCTTCGACACAGCCGATACTTGCTCCTCGTTCATTCGGCGGCAGTTTACGCTTCGCTGACATAGATGGCGCCAACACATTATAATAGTCCATAATCCCAACTTTCATATTTCATAATTACATTCTCTAAAATAAGGGCTTTGTTATTTTCTGTTACCATTACCATTACCGCAGGCTAAGAATTTATTTTTTATTCGGTGTAATAACGCAGATGAATACTAACGTACCATGAAAATTTACTTAAGTGAATTACAAGTGTGTACTACTGTCCAATACCAACTAGATCCACCATAGTCAAGCTTGACGTAGTGTCGTTATGACGCAGCGCGCCGCCCGGCCGCCCGTGACGACTACGACACATGACACTTACTTAACATTATTATGACGAGGAAAATCATCATAATAAGGGTTCAGCAATTTTTCCAGGACAAAAGCCCAAGTATTTTCATCTACTTTTTTACTAAAAATGAAATTTTGACATAGCGAATTGTTGGTGCGTGCTTAAAAATTTTTGTTTACTCACGGCTGGTGCTACTGTAGAACCTCAACTGGAAACCATCATATTCATAGATAAGTAGGGGTTAATGCGGCGCGATTTGGGACAAGAAGCTTGACGAAGTGTCGTCATGAGGCTGCGCGCGGCCACCCGTGGCACATGGCACGGCCGTAACATTGCTATGTCGAGAAAAATTTTCAAGCGACATAAGCCCAAGTATTTTCATCTACTTACTAATAATAAAAATTTTGACAGTAAATTGTCAGTGCGAGCTCAAAAATTTTTGTTTACTTACGGCTGGTGCTACTGTTCAACCTCTACTGGAATCCACCATAGTCATAGACAAGAAGGTGTTAATGCGGGGCGATTTGGGACAAGAAGCTTGACGAACTGTCGTCATGAGGCTGCGCGCGGCCGCCCGTGACCATGGCACGGCGGTAACATTATTATGACGAGAAAAATCTTCATAATTAGGGTCCAGCTATTTTTCCAAAACAAAGCCTAAGTATTTTCATCTCCCTAATAATAATGAAAATTTGTGACATAGCAAATTGTTAGTGCGTGCTCAAAAAATATTTTTGTTTACTCACTGGTGCTACTGTCCAAGCTTAACTGGAATCCTCCATAGTCATGGACAAGTAGGGGTTAATGCGGCGCGATTTGGGACAAGAAGCTTGACGGAGTGTCGTCATGAGGCTGCGCGTGGCCGCCCGTGACACATGGCACGGCCGTAACATTATTATGACGAGAAATTTCTTCATTTTGCCCTTTTTGCCGCTGGGATCGCCGTTATCTATCATGCCTTGTGTAATCTAGCCCCGCCATACTTACGACTCTTATAAGGCTGTACACGACTACAGTTTTAGTGCTCGTAAATTACGGCGGGTGTATTGATATATTGGTGTCTTTACGATAGTGTAAAATAACAATGTAATACGTTGTTAAGTTTATCTATCTTACTTAAACAAATGTAACCTAAAATTAAATTATATATTTTTGAAAACATAGGATACAGTTGGCAACATATTTTTACTGGCTAATGTTACTTACGTCAATAATATCGGCACAAAGTTTAAATTTAATTCACAAACATCGAAAGTGATTTTAAATTATTTAAACTAAAACAAAAAAAAAACCGGCCAGGTGCGAGTCGGACTCGCGAACGAAGGGTTCCGTACCAAAAAAACAGCAAAAGATCATGTTTGTTGTATGGGAGTCCCACTTAAATTTTTTTTTTCTGTTTTTAGTCTTTTTTGTTATAGCAGCAATAGAAATACATTATCTATGAAAATTTTAACTGTCTATCTGCAGTCGTTATTAATAGCGAGCAAAAAACACCAAAAAAAGTTTGTTACAACAAAGGAGCCCCCCTTAAATATTTATTTTATTCTATTATAGTATTTGTTGTTATAGCGGCAACAGAAATACATCATCGGTGAAAATGTCACCTGTCTATCTATCACGGTTCATGAGATACAGCCTGGTGACAGACAGACAGACGGACAGCGGAGTCTTAGTAATATTAGGGTCCCGTTTTTACCCTTTGTGTACGGAACCCTAAAAAGAAAAAAAAAACGTTGAACGTTTTATGATAGATCATTGTTATGTATGAACATAACAATGCGGATAACAAGTTCATAGAAATATCGCACAAAAATTGAATCCAATATTTCTAAACGAATCAAATTACGTCTGTTCGTTGAATTGTACCGAAATTGTAGTGTCGAGGCGTTAAATTAAAATACGTTTCGGACGTAATATCCGTAGGACCTTCCTGGCAATGTCTGTTGCCGGCTGCTTTATTAAATTAAAATACCAAAGCTCCACGAGACGTAGGTAGAATATATTTGTTTTTCCCCCTTAATAACTGCGGGGACGTAGTACCTACTTTTTTCAGTCGCTTTCGATGTAAATTGCATCGGTCTCGCGAGGCGAACGAGCTCTTTCTATCCGACACGATCCGACACCCGTGATAAACAGAGTTCAACGGGCAAAATTATACAATTTACTTTGATCTCGGTGCTGGCCTTGGACGAATTAGTGGTTGATTCGTCCAAGGTGCTGGCACATAGTTTATTAAATTCACGATATTTAAGCGAGATTTATTTCTGAGTAAAATATTTTACTCTTTCTGATTTAAAATAAATTGAAAATACTTAAACCTGCGATTGTAATACTAAATACACAAAATTACAGAACGTGAATCGGCACGGTTGGTCGGTTTCGATTCGATATTAAACATTTATCCGACTTCCGAGGAAATATCCAAGTTTTATTTTCCGAGCAACTTACGTTCAATCGGAAATTGTTGGCGGACGGTGGCCAGACGAACAAGGTTAATGTGGCGAGAATTTAAATTTACATTTGAATGAAATCCGGAATTTTCCTCTGGGAGGTAAATTCTAATGGCGAATTTAAAGACAAAACAACAACATGTTGAATGGGCGTAGCGGTCTGTAGAACAACGAACACGTCTCCTGAGTATTTGCATGAATTATACAGTAGGCCTGCTGTGTGAATCGGACCCAGATTTAATTCTTTGTACATTGTTTCAGATGCATGAAATATCTATCTGTAACAATCTCAGTGTCAGTTATTTTTGCCAATACTCAACATGAAAGTGTCTTTATTTGGCCTGATGAAGCTTGTCAACTTACTTTTAAAACGCAAATTAATTTTAGATAAACTCTAGCCCTGAGGAAAATTGGGCACGGCGGTAATCAAAATCAATTATTATTTATTCAAAAACTAGAAACTAAGTGCTTTTGAATTGTCTATATTTTAAGCTGACAAGAAGAATGATTCAAAATTGCTACTTAGCTTTTCGTTGATTGGATGACAAAAGTTTAGAGGGATTTGTACTTCAGAAGTAACACAGTATTAAATTTTAATAAAATATAGGGTTGAGTGAAATCATCCTCTTCATGGAAAAATGTATGTTGGATGTATCAATTTTGTAAGGATGAAATCTGCTTCTATTAATTTGATAATCTATTAAATCGAACGGAAACGGAGTATCTAATTTTTTTACTACATTTCAATGGGTTTTAGTTGTTGGTCTTATTTATGTGATAACAAGCAAGCTATGCTAGCTTGTTTGTTATTTACTTTGTCTCAGACAGTGTTTTTAAAATAAATTTTGTTATTCTGAATCTATTGCTCTAATTTCTGAATAATATTTTAACAAAGAATGAAAATAAATACTTATTAGATAACTTCACAAGTTTACATCCTTAGGTTGATTTAATTTCAAACAAAGTAGCTAATTACTATGTTACGAAATTAGGAAACAACTAGGGCACCACCAAAAACACAAATATTATAAGTTATAATATTTGTATTTTAACCTATAATCTCCATATATTTACAAAGTCATCATTCATAAGAATGTAGGAATATTGTCTTACGAACCCTTTCCGTAATATATTTTGTTCCTGACTTTGATAAAAAGGCACGGTTGATTTTTTCACTCTGATCTTCGATTCGATTTCTTTCTATTCGTTAATTTATCTTCGATTCTCAATATGATAATATATTTGAGGTGGGTTCACGGTTCAGAGCTGATACAAATGTTATGGTTATTGGTCACAAAATAAAATCCAATAAGTATAAACTGAAACAGCCATGATGGCGATTCTTATTGCTGAACGATAAAATACAAATGGGAATGTTTAAAAAAACGACAAATCGTGTAATTTTCCAGAGCGGGAAAAGAGAAAATTAAGAGTTGTCATCATTTTTATTGATACCTTCTTCATTTATGTTGTCTACACAAAATCAGAAAATTAAACGATAGTCAGAAGAAATAACTTAAGTGATTATTTGATAAAGAAAATACCCAGTGTTTTTATTATAAATAATTATTATTATTATAACTTTACGATGTTGCACTATATGGTTTTATTTTGAAATTTTGGTGGCGATAAGCCACTATCGCTTGCAAATGTTTTACTTTCTTGATGATTCAAGAACATTTTAATTTTCAGTACAACAAAATTAAAACTTTTATAGCTTAACTAAACGCTTCATAGAACTTCGTACCATGTACTTAGATAACATCAAATAAACCATATGCAGGAATTGTCAATGAAATAGACAAGAGGATCTACTTTATTACATTGACTAGGACACGTATATACCTACGTTGGATTTCAAAGGCAAAACATCTGGTCACATGAGGCTTCCCGTTTATTGGAAACATGGCACAAGCTCTGCATTTGCAATCAGGGTTTGAATCAATCGATGCTATTTCGACTGACGATCTTGTGGTTTAATACTGCCTGCATCGACCTCACTTTACTTTAGTATTTGGCTTAGCAAAAAAATGCACAGATTCCCTGCATAGCACGAACTACTAGGACATTGAAAATGAAATTTAGGCATAAGAAATTAAACGAAATGAACAGACAAATAAAAAATTTTAAAATTTTACAAAATCAATTTTTTTTTAATTTTCGAAATATTCCAAAAATTCTCCATTCACCACATACAACAATATAAACTCTCATACACACCCAACTTCCATACCACAGTACTGTATAACCATGATGCGCTCTCACTCGCCGAGGTACTTTTTTGAGGGCGCACCTACCTACAGCCCGTAATTTTTTTTTGGTTTTCGAAATTTTGATCTCATTCGACAGCCAACTAAATACCGTACCCTAGGACCGTTTTTTTAATTCTTTTAAATTTCGACTTAGTTCTCGAGACATCCGGGCCCAAAGTAAAAAAAATCAAAATTTTCGACCAAAAAAAACGGTTTTTCGACCATAACTTTTGTAATTTCATTTTTTACCATTGAAAATGGTTATCAGATGCAAATCGCCTGAGACGTATTTTTGACCATATCTCGGAGGATTTTGAGAGGATCGAGGTGAAAATAGTACCAAAAGTTGAGAAATTTATCGAGACACGTGTGAACGTTTGAATTTTGAAAATCTACTGGTAACTTTTTTTGAAATTTTGCAAAATTTCAAAATTCTGGGTTTTTTGGGGGGTGTTTGTTTACTAAATTGTAAATATTTCGAAAAAAAAACTGACTTAAGAAAAAATGAAAAAAAGGTCCTAGTCAATCAACGTCTTTTGACATTTATTTATGAACTACCAATAGCTTCCATACAATCGCCATGTCGCACTAAACTCCCAAATGGGACCTTAATACCCAGCGATCTAAAAGTCATTTTCATGACAAAAAATTTAATGTTTGTATCTAGACAGTGTGTAAAATTTATCATTTATCATTTAACGTGACAATTTTACTGTCAATTGCCATGACAATTTGATTTACTTTGCTGTGTCTATGAGAAAATTGATCAGTATTTTTCTATTTTCAAATACCTTGTTGACGCAATGGATACAAAATTGACATGGTAATTTTATTGTCATGTTTATTAAATAGACCCCAAGAACTTCCGAAAAGCTAACAGAATAAAACAATATCGGTCATCTTATCATTATATTTTAGATTCGCATAATATCCTCGAATACACTGATCATAGGAAAAATGTTTTCTTTGTTCTGTGCTAGAATACGTGAAAATGGTGTCTCAATGGTTATTCAATAGAATTACTTTTGGTATTTTTTAGAAGAATTGTGTCGAAAAGCAATACCATTGAAAGACCATTGAGACAAGGTTATAATGCTAACATTAGCAGAATCGAGGCCCAGGTCAATACGGCGGCAGCAGCAGAGCTACATTATACAGCTTATTTCCCAGCGGTTCTGTCTCATATTTCGTTACAAGACTGTATGCATAAAAGGCATTGTTAGCATAAATAGTTTGGATGCCCGCTCCGGAGGCGATCTTGACGCTTTTGTGGTAATATTTTGGATAAAATTTCATTTTCAGGAATTTCTTAAGGAAGTGTAAGAACATAATAAATTGGTTTGATTACATCTGTTGAAATCAATTTTTTTCAAGTGCACCGGCACCGCCCCGATGTGCTCACGACTAAAATAAATGGCCCCCTAGCATGACCACCGAAACGCGAAATATATCGCGTGATATTGTGTTTTATCGGCACTCAATGGTCAAAATTCATTGTCTTTTAACAGTTATACGTGATAAATCGCTATATCGTATCGCGTTTCGGTAGTCATACTAGGGGGACTGGTAATATAATCCCTCAAATAAAAAAACTGTTTGTATGCATTTACATACTTATGTGTATGAGTATACTTTTGGGTTGAATGAACCTCGTCGTTGCTCTGCCATTCCGTTAATCATCAGGTGGACAGGGTGAAACGCTGACGTTCAGATTGGTGCAGATACTTACCGGGCACGGATGTATTGGTAAGTTTCTACACCTAATCCAACGGGAGGCAACGCCGGAATGCCACGAGTGCGACGAGGCGCTGGACACCGCACAGCACACACTAGAGGTGTGTCCTGCATGGTCGGTGCAACGTCGGGATCTCGTGGCGGTGGTAGGGCCGGATCTCTCGCTGCCCGGCATCGTTAGCCGGATGCTGGACAGTGACAGATGCTGGCAAGCGGCAGTCTCTTTTTGCGAAGATGTGATCCTCCAAAAAGAGACAGCGGAGAGGTCGCGTGAAGAGGACGCTCAGGCGGCCCTCATCCGCCGCAGACGGTTGGGGAGAAGAAGGCGTCAATCCGACCGCTGCATTCCATAGTGTAACTGGCCGGCGATAGAGCGTTCTGTCGTCGCCATTGCACAGTGCACGCCGTCTGGGGGGACGATCACACTTGCTCGGTCGTCTCCCGCTGTGTAGGGGCCCGGATAGCCGGATAGCCGGATAACCACCCGTCTGGTCAAAGGGGTGACTGTCACCACATCCCCCGTGACTGATTGACGGAGAGAGAGAGAGCAAGTAGTGAGGGGTCTAGCTGGTAGTGGTGCCTGATCTCGATCATCCCATCTGGTCAGCCGACCTTAGTGTGTAACCTTATGGGAAGATCGGGAGTAGACTCTCTCCCTCTCCCCTCTCTGGGGAGAGGTTAGAACCCCCCGGATCCCCCGCCGAGCCCAGCATGCCAAGCATACGTAAAGAAAGATTGTGTTTGCCCTCACTAAAAAAAAAGGTGGACAGGGTGGACTAAACTCTTCTAAACTATCTTGTATTTTCTTGAAAATCATTATTGTTAAATTAAAATTAAATAGAAAAATAATAAGGATCTTTTGTAGTTGTATTCTGTGGTATTAAATAAAATTACGAATATTTATGCTAACTTAAATTTAAGCTCACATTAGATTTAACTTACTTAGGCTAACCGTGTGAATCTATTATTAGCTTTTTAAGTTTATACTTTGTAATTTATATTAATATTGTGTAAGCTGATGATTCACCGAATAATAAATAATAATAATAATAATTACATTTTTAGATTTTTCGCAACTAGAAAAAATACTAGAATAAATAGAGTCGACCGTAGCACGTCAGACGGGACCTCAACGCTGGCTTGCAGTGAAAATGTAAAACGTATAATAAAATTTCACCAATCCTAGTAGCGACTTGGTAGCATAATTAGCGGAATCTCAAGAGTTCAGGTTCATGTCCCGTCTGAAGTATAACGGGTAAGTCAATATTTATAGGATATCATTTATCTTAAGTAACTACCTAATTAATACTCGTACAACAATTAATTAAAGCTCGCAATCAATAGAAGGCTTTATTCACCAACTGGACACCAGGAAATAGCTTCCCGGCTCTCAATCAGATCAGAATCATAGTCAATAGCCATTTTACGAGAGTACCATTGTGTGTAACGCGAAGTCAAAATAGGGATACATGCATATGCACTTTAGAATCAGCTCCAACTACTCAACCCGGCACACAAAAAATGTTGCTGAAATTCTAACCAAGTAAGTCCGAATTGTAAGCCAAGTTGCAACTTTATTTACTTGTGGTATTAAGTAAATAAAGTTTGTTTGTCCAGATATTTTCATGTTTGCTTGTTTGAATGTTTGTTACTCAATCACGCAAAAACGGCTTAATGGATTTGAATGAGTTTAGCACACAGATAGTTTATAACCTGTATTAAAAAGCATGGGATATTTTTATCTTGGGTGAAGGTTTCCTAGGGATTTCTTCAAATATACACACGGACGAAGTCGCGGGTGGAAGCTAGTACAATACTACGTAATTACATGAAATGGCCCAATTTCACAGGTTCTGTTATCAGATCTGACAGATAATTTCACAAGAGTTTTTGTGGTTAACCAGTTTAGATAATGTGCTATCCGAAACCTGTAAATCTTTCATAAAACTCATTCGATATGCGCCGATCACGCTACGTGCTACGTGCTACGAGCGTCTACGTGTGTAGTTACTCGTACACATCATTTATCTTAAATTCATACTCGTTCATTAATTCTTCATTACTTATTGATTAATGTGATTGACTCGCGCAGTAACCGCTTTAAAAGGTTGCCTACACACATTGAAATATTTCTCATTGAAAAATATGATCGTGACGTTGATAAATGAAGAAAATCCATTTAATAAAGTGCGTGCCACAGGCTGTAAGCGTTCATAAATTATGTACCACGTTTGGTAAAGGCAGTAAGTACACATACTGTGGTACAATGAGAAGTAATATCTGCATTTATTTTTCAACACGTTATAACAGCCGAAATAGTTTCGAAATACATGATAACTACATTCTTTCGTACTGATTTAATTTTTTTCTGTAAAACTTGCGAATGAAATTTTTGAAAACAGTTCAAGTTTCCAAATTGAAATCGCAAATCATTGACACAAATTTGAGCGTTTTATCACTTATACACACACACATTATCACACTATTGCGATTGAAAAAAACATTATATTATACTGTGTAATGCTATTACGAATCAGGTCACATGAATGAATTTACTAACCCTCGGCTTATGTATTTAAAAACTAATTTATCTCGTTATTATTTTGTAATCTTAACATAAACCAAAATTAATTCTCTTTGCGATTCAAATTCATTATTCTCATCTTAGTATACACGAAAACTAGCATGTAATTTATCTTGGGGTTGTTTATATATGCTCTCAGCAAGTAACAGGTACTACAACTAGTTAGTTGTAATTTAGGTCACAATAGTTACAGTTGTGTGTGAACAGTATGGTACTTTTATGTTTTATACAAAAAAATCAGATGAGAATGAAAAATACCCTACGCTATTGGGAAAACGAAACTTTACTGAATGAAGAAGTAATGTTATTGTAGTATTAAAAATAAGTTGATAAACCTACACATAATGTTGGAAAATTAATTTCTCTATTAATTCTTTTTTTTTCGAAGTGCTAATGTGCTAGTTGGCTCATGTTCATGTAGTACATTTCAGGTGAGCGCGAGAGTAAGCATATTGTTATGTAAATTGCCTTGCGCACAAGACATTATGTATAGTGATTTTCTTAAGACGTGCGAGGAATTAAAATTTTATTTATAAAATAATTTTTGAATTGGTTTGTGTGGCCATGCAGTTATTAAAGTTTGATAAAAATAACGCTAGCTGATGAGTTCTACAGATTTGATGGAACAGTACTTTCCGCACTTGTACGGTAAGTAAGTATTAAAATTTATTTCGATGATGAATTTCAAATTTAGAACGTGATAGACAAAACCACCATATAAAATGTTGAACCCCGAGCATAAGTGAGAATAGTACATTACAGGCGAGTGCGGAAAGTTAGCATTTACATTGGCAAGGTCGGTTTGAAACAATTTTACAGCCTCGAATGCTTTAATCATTCGAGGCAATGTAAAATAGCTTCCCGCATAACCATATGGCTTGTATAGTGCTTTTCTCTTTGGTTGGTTCGTGTGGCTATACCTATGTGAAATGACCAGTCATGCAGCCATAAAGTTTTACTAAGATGATGAGTTCGACCGTTTTGAATTTGAAATATTACTTTCCGTAATAGTGCGGGAAGTAAGTATTGAAATTCATTTCCGCACTGAATTTCAAATTTAGAACGTGATGGACCAGACCACCACCTAAATGTGGCACCTGCCGGCCCTGCCGCATTCTTTTTCCTAATATTTCAGAGCATAAGTGAGTTTTATTTTTCCTACATTTGATTTTGATTCTCGGCGAAAGCAACCGATTTGTGAAAGTTGTAGGGAAAAATGTGACCTATTTTCAAAAATCCTGCTGAATTTGATTACAGTGAAGTCTGTTTTTTGTGGACACCGACTAACGAAATTTTGGCAATCGCTAGGACTGTACATTTTGTTTGTACAGTCTACGGTTTGACGAAGCAATTGGGTGAAACTTTGTAGCACTGACAACTTTTCCAAACTGTTATTCCCTGTAATGAACGGTAATTTTATTTTAGGAAAAATAATTCACTAAATTGTTTCCGAAATTCCCGAAATAAAAAAAAATATTTTAAAGACCTAATTAAATTAACTATAGATTTTTATAGCTTAAGTTAGACTACTGAACGTGTTGTTCCGTAGCTTTGGTGGAACAACGTCGGGAGCGGATCTCCTGCGAAAGAGGAAGGAAGCTTGGGGTCCCATTTATGGGACACAGTGCTGGATTGAGGATGGGCCCGTTATAGCTGTTGTACATCACAACGTGGCTATGTGTCTCCTTAATGTGCTCGTATTAACACATCACGAAGTAAACTGAAGACTTTAACATGTAATTTATTGGAGTAGACGTTGGTTTAAAGTTTAAAGATTTTTTTATATTATAGATTATTGCCTTATAGATTATAATAGGACATCAAAATGTTCTATAAAACTGAGTTATTTTGTTGTCCCATATTAATTTGTTGCTGATTTCGTTTTATCTTTTTTTTCTTTTACAAGGAATCTCCTAATGCACGTAATGTTCTCTGTTAAATTGAACAATGGTAAATTGTTTTTGTTTTTGTAAGGATGTTCGAGAGATACTTACAAGAAAACAATCTTATTTAGTGTACCTTTGATGTAGAGTAAAAGCAGTTATTTTGTAAATAATAGGAATATTGTCTGTGTATTTTACAATAACATTTTGATGAAGCAAAAATACAGAATTCAGAAGAAAAACGAATTACTAAAAAAAGGAAATGCTAATTAAAGATCAATGAAATTCATAATGATATGAATGTGTCTGTATTTTTTCTAGTAATCCAACTACAGCTATAATATATTGCAAATATTTTATTGGTCATTACAAATATTTTATTGGTCATCACATTAATCACTCACTTAGTTTTTTTTACTAATAAAAAGGTTTTGTTTTTTATACCTACTCTTACTTTTTTCAGTGCATTCATCGACTTAACGTTTTACTTGTGTAGTCCAGATTCAAACGAGATGAATTTTGCTATTCGAAATAGTTTATAGTTTCCTTTAAATTAAGTTTTGCAACAAGCTGTGTCCTATTCAAATGTATAGTTTAATATTACGCAGTTAATTCTTGCATTCAGGGGGGTTTCGAGCAAGAGCCATCTTCATTGTTTGTCCTCTCGGCGTCGTTGAATAGGATTATGGTGTGTCGACATCGGCTTTCACTGGAGGTGCACGACTCGTTTCTGTAAATCAAAATAGTTAGGTTAGACTGGTTCTGATATAAGACACTAAAAATTGGTATCAACAACCAGTATGATGCAAGAAAACCTGTCAGAAATGTACCAGAATCCCATTACTATGCTGTGAAGTGAAGGCGTAACAAACAAACAAACTTATTTTTGCATTTATAATATTAGTAAGGATAAGAATATTAGGTCATTGGTATTCTACTACAGTAAAAAGCCTTTATTTAATAATTTTTTATTTTTATTTTTTAGCATTTTAGTGATTTTGTTAAAGAGCCACCCAAAAACATGCCACCGTTTTGCTAACAGCGTTTGACAGTTATGCTAAGCATCCTCGCACCACCAAGCTTCCTTTATCTACGTACCCATGCTTTGAATCCTCTATAAAAGGTTCTGAAACAGCTTATAACCAACATTAAAACAACCAGTGTCATAGTAACCATAATATCCGAACAAGTCAGGGCTATTGTCGCGCCCGCCGCACCCACACATTAAAACACTCGTTTGGATGATATTAAATCGCAGAGCGACTAACTCGCTCGGATATTAGGGCTACCATGATGCTGGTTATTTTAAAGTTGACTATAAGCTAACTGTTTCAGAACCTCTTATAGAGGACAAGCGGCCGCCCGCGACTTCGTCTGCGTGAAAAGGTTTTTTGCTATCCCTCGGGAACAATACTTTTTTCGGAATGAAAAGTACCCTATGTCCTTCTCTGTACCCCTGACAACGTATATGAAAAACATCATGATGATCGGTTCAGTAGTTAAGACGTAAAAGCGTAACAAACAAACAAACAAACGGACTTTCGCATTTATAAATAATAGTAAGTATTTATAGTGTGGGTGTAGTTAGTATTGTATGCAAGTGTACATAATGAGGTATTAAAACACTCATGTGATACTATTAATCATATCACATTATACCACAGTTGCATATATAACTATTATCTACTCTCATATCGTAAAATTCGAATTATGAATTTCACAACGAAATAATATTGACGTACTTTATACACGCAATACCAAAAAAAAATAAAAAGTTATTTTATAACATACCTTCGATGTTATAAAATAACTTTTTTTCTCATTACGATACAGGGCAAATCCAAGAAGAAGGCAGTGCCGTGATATTAAAAAAAACAACGATTTTCCCACATACTTTCCATGATTAAAATGTACTCTATGGTGATCCATGACTTAGCGTATCGATGCTCTCTGCTGGAATCGGCTGGAATGCTCTCATAATCTCATATTTTTTTTTCTAATGAAATGTGCGCCATTTTCATAACATTTACAAAAAAGATTTGATTTCAATTTTCACTTTTGTTGTACTGAATTATGTAGGATTTTTTCAAATCTTGCTTAAAAATGTCTGATAGCAGGACTCTGCCCGATATTTTAGATGTAACGACGGATAGGAAATCGAGCAAGGTAATACGGTAGGTAATTTTTAACCTTGATATTTTATTTATTAGTTTCAATCCTAAATTGTATGAGAGTAGATAAAGTAGTGTATGAAACTGCACATAACTAGGTATTAAAACACTCGTGTGATACTATTAAAAACACACTCATGTTTTAATACCCCTCATTATGTGGCAGTATCATAAACTACTATTAACATACTCGTCATGGACCCCATTATATTCATCCACGTACTTGTCTATTCTAGCCGAGAGCTTATCATTTTGTTATTCCAACAAGTGCAGTCTTTAATTAACATTTTTAGACAAATAGGTGAGCGCAGAAAACTTTTAAAAAGTTACTTTTATAAGTAGAACCTAAAAATCCAACTTTTCAGGTCATTTATTAGGCTTTCCTTGCATAATTAGGGTCGCAGAAGTAATGCATTAATAGTTTTAATTTTTTTGCTATTTTCTCAACGGTATTGTTTTGTTAAATCTTGGTGCAATCTTTGTTTCTCGAATATACGGTATTATCTGCCATTGCACTTATAATTACGACTTCATTCATCATTTACATAACCGAAGATTAAAAACACTTTTTAAAATCCTATAATGTTTTAAATACTACAAGACCCTAACCCAATTAATTAATTCTTAACACGTTGAATGTAAATTATGATTTTAGCATACCTATTGTAGTAATCCTGAGTGATTATGTGTGTACCTGCAACCTCAAACCGATTTTTTTTTGTAAAATCAGAATTGAAATTGATGTTTCCTAAAAATAGTTTTTTCTACCTCTGAAAATATAGAAAGGCATAAGTTTTGTACAAGTCTTTTGTTAGAGTGAGTATTGATAAAATATTACATAATAGCCTTTATCTAGTATTTCAAACGAAGTATTGTAACAAAGGAAATATAGGTAATCCCTGGAGTGTCCAGTAAATTCTTCGCGAAACGTACTATACACCAAGCTTTAGATTTGAGGATTAGGGGTGTGGCATCGGCTCGGGAATAGGATAGTGGAAATATTCTTTTCATTCTATTAGCGAAGAAAAAATAAATATTAACTCTAAAGAAATTCGGACGAATGTACTACTAGTACTATGTTAACTTAATAGCTCATACAAATACATTTTCCAGCAAAAGTGAAACTAAATAAAAATAGCTCTATTTATTTTTATGAAGATTATTAGAATGATGTCAGTAATTGTTTGCGTAGCGCTGCTTCCATTCGAAATAGTTTGTTGAATATCCAGTAATAAATCGCGAATAGTTTGGCCATTTTGTTTTCTGTTTGTGCGATGAGGGGTTAGCGGGATAGGGGTGAGGGGTGGCCATATATCGCGAGCTTTCTGTTATGGGCCATTACCAGCGCATTACTGCGCTTATATGAAAATTACCTACGGCACAATTTCAACAAAAGGAACGTGAGAATATTCTAATACTGTTTTTGCTGACTGGTGTCTTGAAATGAAAGAAACTCCCATCCCATCCCATCGCGACATGTAGATTGTCTCGCCTTTAAAAGTGTGTTTACTCTTATTGCCATAGCGAAACGTATACGAATACAAGCTGGGTGGAAATAACATTGTTACAGCTAAATTATAGCTGTTGAATTTGTCTGGAATGTTGTACAAGCAGGTAAATTTATTATAGGGTCACCTAATGAAATGGGCTAATGTTTTACCTAAAGAAAGACTTTTGTTTAGGGAAGCTTTTGTTCTAGCCTTGATTTAGCGTTCGTTAAGAGAAGCAGGGGTCGACTTGGGAGGTGACTTGCTGGTTCATTTTAGTCAATTTACTTTTTTTTTCGACAATCGCTTACAAGCGATTATTATTTTATTAAAATTTGGTTTTCGATTAGATTTTACAAAATCTAATCGAAAACCAAATTTTAATTTTAATGAGGTGGCGATTATATTTTAAAAGTAAATTGTCGGTAAAAACTTGACTAAAATTTACCTGGATGCCAATTCAACCCGTGTAAATACGATATAACGCTACACTTGAACCGATTCCTTTAATTTTCAATTTGTAACTTTCATATTATTTAATCAAACTCATCATTAGTAACAGCACGTTTTTATTTTCCTATTTCTTTCAAAACAAAGTCTACCAACCTACTTACTCAAAAAATTACGACGTTAAAAATAATTAATTCTCTCCACGACACTAAGTTTGACCATTTGTAACATTTTTTATTTCAACTCGGCGAGAATTTGTAAACTTTTATTCGTCATCTTTCTGCGAACGAAGTGGAAAACAAGGCAATCACAACTTCGGACGGAACAGAGCAAACTTTGAGTCGGGAGTGAGGCAAATTGACTACATTGTGTTACGGACGGAAGAACTCTTGTGTACAATATCTGTACAGTACCGAAACATGGGATGGTGTTGTTTTATAAACTGCTAGTCTTGTCCAGCTAAAGAATAGGACAAAAGACCTCTTTTCAACTATGGGAATCAAATATTCTGAACTCTTTCAAAAGCTGACCTTTGCTATCAAACGAATTGTACTACCTACTCATATTTTTATGTCAATTAATTTTACAGTCAAACACAAAAAATAGATTGATGATTTTTATGCCGTAATAAGTATGTTGCCGTTTTTTGATTTGAGCATAGAAGTAAACTTTTCTAATGACGAAGCAATGTTCCCGTGAGAGTGGCAACATCAAAACAATACACCACAAAACTAGAACACTAAATTCGGGAATTTACTTTAGCATTCCAATACGCTTGAAATATAATTTGAAACAATCTTTTTCCAACCAAATACTTAAATACAGAAATTGTATGTAACAGCGAGTTTCATGAATAATTGGCAGGTATAATTGAATGTTTAAAATATCAATTCTCCGAGGACTCGTCACCTGTGACCGGGATTAAGCTATCTACACAATTCCTCTTAACATGCAAATGAGGGCCCTTACATTATCTGAATGGGGCTTAATGTTCCCTTCAGCTACAGTTTTTGTATCAAAATGCCTTTTGTCACACAGATTGGCTGTATATAAGTTGGGTTTGTTCTTGTCTCATCCTTTAGTCGTAATAATATGTTATTTTTGTTTTGTATTGTAAGCTTTTCCGGGCAAAATGCCAATCCGCTGGACACTAATTGGGTGTATTATCACCTATTCTTAGATACTTATTTTGTAGATAATGTACACGAAAAGGGAATTTATTTTTTAACCAAAAATATTAAGCTATTTTTACCGACAAAGCGCGAAGGCTCTCTGCTTCAGCTTGGGCAAAAATTCTTTCATATGTCTGTCCCACTGTCCTTCTATCCGGCTGTCCCTTTGTTCTCCTCTACAGGTCGCATTTCTCAACCGATTTTCGTGAAATTTTGTAAGCAGGTTTTCTAATAGAATAAAACTCATTTGTCGATTCAATTTTTCGATTTTTTTTAAGTCGGATATTTCAGCCATTTCGTAATATGTTTAGAAATGTCACTAACGCTAGGTCTTCAGCTCTACAGGGCCGCCAGTTTTAATAAGCTGTTATTACTTATAAAGAAGTTAAATTCAAAACAAAGTTTTACCGTGAAAAATAAATCTCAATTTAATCTAGGCACAGCAGTAAAGTTGCTCAGCGGCAAGACGTTTGTATGCAGATGGAAAAGTCATTGTCCATGAAACGGTGTTTATTAGATAGTTTTTTTGTATATGTCACCGGAAAATTGTAAAAACCATTAGATTATATTATATCTCGCGGTCAATATCGGCATATTTTATTCATAAGTATAATTAAATGCGGTACATTGAGTTTTCGGATCAAATTTTGTTTCACAATATTCCGATATATCTCAATCTTTTGAGAATAATTTCAATTTTACGCGGTGCCATATACCTATGTGTATACGCTTACATACAATAAGAACTAATGCCTGTCGATTCTGTAACCAAACTCGAACCTCACTTCGAACCTGACTTCACTTCGCGTGAATTTGTTTTTAGAAATTAGCTAAATATAAACTACTTTACCGATTGCAAAAGTTTTTAGGTTTTAGGTAGCTACCGTAGCTATCTAAAAAATTTAATTATAAAATCAGCCTATCATTATCCGATTTATTATTTAAAATTCATGTGCAGTGAAGTCAGATTTGAAGTGAGGTTCGAGTTTGGTCAGAATCGACAGGCTGATTTGAACGGACGGAAACGATGAATGTTCCCAATGTACAAATGTACAGCCGTCTACAGTTGGCAACAATGTCTATAAAAGCGCATTGTATCAACACAATAAGACAATGGCGAGCACGAGCAGTGTCGGAGGCAAACGCCGTACATTCCGGAAACCCGCTCCGCCGATACAAATCGAATCGTTTGCTCATACTTCTGTTCATTCGGGTATAAGTTATGTGCTACAAGCAACACTATTGTATTATACCAACAAAGAAAATACTACCAATATTGATCTGTAACTGAAAATATTACTTTATCGGGATCTTGATCAATGAAACAATTAAAGTTTTTTAACAAAAGTATTCCCAAGACTAGCTATAAACCTTGAGTCAAATAACCTACTTTCATTAAGAGGTAGGCCTACTATGGATCAGTAACAACTAGGCAATTGTTGTTTTTCCCGTCATTATAAGAAATATCTACGCAACACCCACAATTTATTGGAATGGAGCTTATAACATTTAATTTCATTCAATAAGCTCTTGCTCTGCTTCTGCTCTTGAAATAGTCCGTGTAATAACAGAATTCTTGGTCGCTCGAATAACAGTTAATAGAAAATTAAATTCGCAGGCTTTGATCACCACAAAGGCAACTACGTCACGAATTGGGCCGAGCACCTTAATTACCTCAGGCAACACAACAATACAATCAAGAGTGCGTATGATAAAAATACTAAAAAGGTTTTATCGCTCCTTAATTTGATCGCTTTTTAAAAGCGAATGTCTGTTTTTGTTGGCGGAGTTTTATTCGATTAAAAACCAAGTTTCTAAAATAAAATTAAATAAATTTAAAAAATATTAAAAACACGACTGCCCTGCCAAAAACGAACTAAAAAGTTAAACAACAAGTGTCATTGCAGTCGGGGGACCTTATTATGGAACAATTTTTGATCAAAGAGGTCCCCCGACTGCAATGACACTTGTTGTTTATTTAACTTTTTAGTTCGTTTTTGGCAGGGCAGTCGTGTTTTTAATATTTTTTAAATTTATTTAATTTTATTTTACACATTTTAGTGACATATTATATAGTTTTGGAATGTGCTCATCAAGGCCTTTCATTTGATGCCCATATTGTAATAATAGAAGAAAAAAATTTTTTTTTCACATTTGAAAATGGCGTCGTACAGTCGCCATATTGATTTTTTCTAAAAAAAATATAGCCAGTGTCACTCGGAATGCTGTAAGGATTCTAACGATACCCCATTTATCCAAATCAGTTCAGGCATTTAGAAGTTATGGTGGAATAAAGAAACTCACATACCCACAAACATACATGAACCCTGAACACATAACACTCTTTTTAACCGACTTCAAAAAAAGGAGGAGGTTCTCAAGTCGACGGTATTTTTTTTTTTTTTTTTTTATGTATGTTTTAACATAGCTTCGTCAGTTGTTACCCGATTTGTACAATTCTTTTTTTATCTCAAAGAACATAGTTTGTGTGTGGTCCCATAAAATTTTTTCAGAGATCTGGCCAGTAGTTTTCTCATAATCCTGAAAAATATCATTTATTTAGCTCGCCATCGCACGAGTTTTTATGGAATTTCGGACATAACATCTTTGTTTATGAACCGATTTAGATGATTCTTTTTTTATTTGAAAGGGTATACTTCAAGAGTGGTCACAATTTAATTTCATCGTTATTGAACTTCGAACTTCGAAGATACACAAGGGAACTCCTCAAAGTCAAATAGTATATGTAAAGTGATTTAGGTTTTGGTAAGTTTATGGCAATCCAAAAGAAGCCAAATCATGGTTTGCGATGCAACGTTCTGGACTAGACTTGGACTACGAAGACACAACGGAACTCCTCAAAAACAAACAGCGTAAATTTGGAAATTGAGTTCTGGGCATTTTACAATTGAAAATGTTATAATATAAAGTTAAAAAATATTTACACGCTGCGCTTACATACCTACCACTAAAAAGTTGAAAATAAAAAAGCTTTTTTAAAAAAAAGAAAAACCGCCTTCAAAAAACTTGAAAACAAAAACAGCTTAAAAATTAAATACCTCTAAAAAGCAAGAAATAATATTCGAATCATTCGTTACACATATCAATATTAATAAAACACGTCTAATGAAGTCGGGTGGGGCTTTTAGAAAAAAATGAAGTTGTCCTCCAGCCCCACCCGACTTCAATAGACGTGTTTTATTAATATTGATATGTGTAACGAATGATTCGAATATTATTTCTTGCTTTTTAGAGGTATTTAATTTTTAAGCTGTTTTTGTTTTCAAGTTTTTTGAAGGCGGTTTTTCTTTTTTTTAAAAAAGCTTTTTGCTTTGGGCAGTCGTGTAATAAAGTCAGGTATATTTTGTTTCATTTAGCCTTTTTGTATTAGATGATGGTTTTGACTTTTTTAAGTTTTTTTACTAACTACAGAAAATGACGTTTAATATTTTTTTCACTTTTCATGCTCGTAAAGTTCGTCTTTATGCTGATTATAGGCTGCATAAAATCCCTTTTCATGCTCTAGTGCATAAAGTAAAATCTTCGTCTAAGGGGCTGTCTCCCCGAGCGAGAGAATTGCATCGATGCCGATGTTACTTATTTCCATACAACTATCGCCGCGATAACATAGCCGTGTGTAGACAGACACGCAGAGAGTGTATAGAAATACGTGGCACGACGATAACACCGTCGACGATAACATCGTCGACGATTCTCTCGTACGTGGAGACAGCCCCTAAGTCTCAGACTCTAACAAAGGTCTTCAGGTAAACAACCACACACGCAATTAAACTTCGTTATTTTTTTTGTATCCCGCTTAGCACAGCAATCTGCCGTGCACATTTAGCTATTTCGTTGTTTAAGTCGTTAAATAAACTTGTTATTTAATTATGTTTCTTCATTTTCATACAGTGGCGGTCACATAATAAAAGACACCAGTCGATTTTCATACAAACGAGGTAATTTTGAAGCCTTGGTTCTCCGCCAAGGATTGATCTAGCTGTGATCTGATGATGGACATCCAGGGATTGAATGGAGGAGAGTTAAATCGCTATACACACCCAATTGATTTGATCAGCATTATAAAATATAAAAGGATGTGTTTAAAAAAACGTGAAATTAGCATAAAAATGTACTTATGGAAATTCTGAAACTGAAAACTCTGATCCTTATATCTTTTAGAATGCTAATCAGATCAGATTGGTATGTATTGCGATCTGAATCTCCTCCATTCAGTCCCTGGATAACCATCATCAAATCAAAACTAGGTCAAACCTTGGGGGAGAACCAAGGCTTCAAAGTTACCTCGTTTGTAAGAAAATCGACTGGTGTCTTTAATTATATGACCGCCACTGTATATATCTAGTTTTTTTAAATATTGCTGTATATATTTTCTCACAATCGAAGTGAAAACCAGAGTATATAACTCAAACATAAAACCCATGCGTGCGTTTTATGCACTTGTTGTACAATCTACTATTGCCTTTACTTTCACGGTATTCTAATAAGGAACTGTCTTTTGTGATTTGGACCACTGGCTCTTAGGCAAATGTTTGCGGCCTGGCAATGGGATTTTCGGTGTATCTATTATTAAACAGGACTCTTTGGTAGGTGCGCTTATTTTGCCTAAGTCGCTTGCGTGGCGTGGAGCCGATTTGAATACATGTTTGAAAGTATCCGGTGTGTTTGCTCGTAGGAAAAATATAAAGACTTATTACGACTTAAGAAATATCTACCTAGCTTTGTTTAAAGTAACAAAAAGTTTTTACTAACTAATTAAGTTTATATAAGTTCGTAATATTGCAATTTTGACCTTTGTATTACAACTAGCTTTTACCCGCGACTTCGTTCGAGTGATTAAGATAGTTGTCCGTTTATTTTGAAAGTCACGAATCACCATTATAAGTAACAAGGTATTTATCAGTAGACCTTACTTTTTTGTTCCATGCTCACTTATCCTCTGACATGATGGGCCAGAGTCTTTGTTCGCTTGGTTTTTACTAACAATCAACATGCACTATGAATGTATGATATCTACCCTCCAAAAATGGTGCCTCCACCCTATACGAATTCCAATACTAAATGGAACACCTTGTAGCACCCTGTATAACAGGAATTTTCCAAAATCCTCTCTTAGTGCTCACCTACACCATTAAAGGTACTTCCCTCCAGAAAGGGTGTCTATACCTTCAGCCCTACACAAATTCCTTTACAAACTGGAATACCCTGTAGCACTCTCTATGATGGGAATTTTCCAAAACCCTTAACTTAAGTTCTTAGTGCTCATCTACTCATTTACACCATGAAAGGTATCTTTCCTCAAAAAATGGTGCAATCGTATCTACCTTCAGTCCTATACAAATTCCCATACAAACTGACGCCCGATTGCACTAAACTTAAGGATCGCCTAAGTCTTTTCCTAACTACAACACGACCAAATTAAAACGGTGTCATAAACTTAGCCGTCATGTAGCTGTCATTCGCCTAGTTATCTTGGTCGAGTTGTAGATAAGAAAAGACTTAAGCGAATCTTAAGTTTAGTGCTTTTGCACCTGAAACACCCTGTATAATGGGAATTTTCCTAAACCCTTTTCTTAGTGCTCAGCTCTATGAAAGGTATCTACCCTCCAAAAATGGTGTATCTGTCTTCGGCCCTATACAAATTCCCATACAAACTGAAACACCCGGTAGCACCCTGTATAACGGAAATTTTACAAAACCCATTCTTAGTACTCACCTACACCATAAAAGGTATCTATCCTTCAAAAATGGTGTCTCTACCTTGAATCCTATACAAATTCTCAAACAAACTTGAACAACCTGTAGCAGTCTGCGGGAATTTTCTAAAATCCTTTCTTAGTGCTCATCTACATTATGAAAGGTATCTACCCTCCAAAAATTGTATCTCTTTCTTCAGCCGTTAGGGCTTTACGCCTATCCTGACAATTAATGAGTGAATGAGTGAATCAGTCAATCAATTTAGAGTTTTATTATGTCGAAAAGCTAATTATTTCATAAGCAGTGGTTAACGAGGACACAATTCAATAAAATATTCAAGATCATGCAACTTGTAACGGACCGACATTTAGAATTTCTTTTAGCTTTTGGCACTTTTAAACCAGTATGAGTAAAGGAATATTATTTCCATAAAATAATGTTTAAACATGTTAAAGATCACACGCGTTGAAAATAACAATATCGCATCGAATACCACAGTAATTTTTCACTCAACTGTCAAATGCTCGTAAAAGATATTGGAAACAATTTGAAGGATCTCTCGCCCCCGAGTGTTCGGGAGGGCGAGCTTTTTACAAAAGAAATATGAATAGCGATCGCTTACTGGAATCGGGTGTCTAATGTACTTCGAACTGTCGATGATATCCTCACTAAACTGAACCATTTGTTCCCATACTAAACTTATGTGTTTGGTCCGTTGAACTTTATTGTGCGATCTGGAAAAAACTGTTTTGTGTGAATAGGTGAGGGATGATCGACGTATACTTATTTCACTCGGTTCATTTCGTTACATAGATACTTTCGATTTGAGTATGATTAGATGCGTTCTCTTTCTTCTCATTTATTTTTGTGGTAGGAATTTGGAAAAATGAGCCAATCTATTAATCTTATGCGAATTTCAAAAACAATAACAAAGGTATTTTAATCGGGATTATCCTAAAATTGCTTTAACATTATATCCGAGTATGTTATTCTCTTTATCAACCTAGACACCTCAATGTCCGGACCCATACCTTTATGTTTGGAGAAAAGATATACATAATTGGGTACGTATCTCATTTCCACAATATTTTGCTTAAGCAAATCTGGATTTAATATTTTTGCTTCCGTCCTAAAAAAATATACATAGTAGAGTATACAGAACATCATCAAGCTCTAGCCGTAGGGAACGCGTTGTTTATTTATGTGATTGCTCTCTACTTTATTCGAGCTTTCTAGGGGAACACTTAATTTTCGTTGGTTATCATCGTTTTATGTTTTATTTGATGATGTACGCGACTTCGTTGCTTTCATTTCTTATTCCGTAGCATCTTTATAGACCCCTTTTAGATGAGAACGAAAGATGTTTTCTTTAGTATTTTTTATTGGGTTTTTAGAGTAATATTGTTAAGTCTATATAAAAAGGTCGCAAGTTAATTTATATACCATAATAACATCTACCTTGCATAATTTCCATTTTCTTGCACCACGGCCCATACTTGTCCAATAATTATTGGAAGCGATTGGTGAAATTCCTGCCCATCAATGTTCCGCCTTTGGCAAGTAGCGGTCAAAGAATGGCGTTTGGCCTCATTAATCCGGCGGCAGCAGCGCGCTGTGTGCGAATGACAGAGCTCGTTAGTTACCCGCCCGTCCGCTAGCTGTTACAGTCCGACACAATCTATTAACGCCTGCTTCAAGTGGTCACATCGGTATCGATATTTCTTAATATAATTTTATGATTGTGTCATTGTATTGTTTATCAGTCGTAGTCAAAGAAAGGCTGTTGGTCGCATTGAGTTGGCGGTAGCAGCACTCGTTAGTTACCTGCCCGTCCGCTAGCTGTTACAGTTCGACACAATCTGCTAACGCCTGCTTCAAGTGGTCACATCGGTATCGATATTTAATATTATAATTTTATGATTGTGCCATTGTATTGTTTATCAGTCGTAGTCAAAGAACGGAGGTTGGTTTGGTCGCATTGAGTCGGCGGTAGCAGTACTCGTTAGTTACCCGCTCGTCCGCTAGCTGTTACAGTCCGACACAATCTATTAACGCCTGCTTCAACGCCTGCTTCAGATTAAAAAATGAGAGTAAATTACAGTATACTGCAAATATATCTTACTAATATTATAAATGTGAAAGTTTGTGGGTTTGGATGTTTGTTCCTCAATCACGCAAAATCTACTGAACGGATTTGGTTGAAATTTGGCACACAGATAGTAGATAGCCTAGATTAAAACATAGAATACTTTTCATCTCGATATTCCCACGGGAACGGGAACCACGCGGGTGAAACCGCGGGCGGCCGCTAGTTATTAATATATTGTGTGATTTGTGTGGTTATTAATTTGTCATAATTATAACAAAATATGACACTACCTTATCCACCCTTAAGGAAAGTCTATGATCGAGGTCTATGGGTAATGAAATTAATGGCTGACGATGATGGCACTACCAGCTTAAAATGTTCAATGTTAGTCATAGACATATAATTTTTTTTGCTGCGCTTAAGGTATATTCGTCGTTTTTCTATTGTTTGTGATGTGTTTGACACGGTAGGTACTACTACGAGTTGTTACACGAAGCTTTTGAACAACATTTATTCCAAAGCGCTTAATAAAAGTCTGTTTTACGTAAACAAATGTATGCAATTTAGTTTAACGTAGCTAAATGCAACGACTGTGTGATGTCTGGAGTCTCATTTATCTCAGTTGCCTTGTACGCCTATAGTTCGTTCGTTTTTTTTACATTTTCCTAACCAGACATAGACAGTATCGGAAATTCGTTTAGGCGCATTTGGTCCACTTCTCATTTGGTCCACTTGCCGAAAAAACGTCCACTTCGCATTTGGTCCATTTCGCGAAACGTCCATTTCGCAGAACGTACATTTCGCATTTGGTCCACTTTCTAAAATTTCATCCTTTGCGAGCTTAAAACGTTTATCTGTTTGCTTAAATGTTTATTTTCAATAACTTTTAGTTTTGTATAAATAAGGAGAAGGTTATACTAAAGTTTAATGGAAAGAAGAAAAGAAAAAAATAAGTGAAAATATATTAGTTAACATCCTCCATATTTATGAGGTCCTGGTACTTTTGTGACATACTAAGAAGAATAAGAAGAAAATTTATTAAGATGAATAAATAATGAAAAATATTAGAAAAAATCGGCTCACCCGTAGCAACTTAGACGGGATGATGCTACGGGTGAGCCGATTTTTTCTAATATTTTTCATTATTTATTCATCTTAATATAAAAATAGCATTGTGAATGCAAAAATCTAAAAGTTTAAGAAAATTTATATCAAAAAGTGAAAATATAGAAGTTAAACATTATTTGTTTTCAATAACTTTTAGTTTTATATAAATAAGGAGAAGGTTATACTAAAGTTTAATGGAAAGAAGAAAAGAAAAACCAAAAAATATATCAAAAAGTGAAAATATATTAGTTGACATCCTCCATATTTATGAGGTCCTGGTACTTTTGTGACATACTAAGAAGAATAAGAAGAAAATTTATATCAAAAAGTGAAAATACATTCTCCATAAACGATATACGAGTATATTTATGTAAAAATAACAAAAACAATAGTTATTTGTTATACAAGTGACCAAAATCAAATTGTGCTGCGAGTGGCGGCTTTAAATCACGAACTAGCGAAGTAGTCTAGAATTGAATCACGAGCGTAGCGAGTGATTCTAATATAGACTACTGAGCACAGTGAGTAATTTAAAGGCACGAGGCAGAACAACATTTTGGTCTCGTGTAAAACATACAACTTTTCACCTCGACCAGCGAGAAAATTTTCACGTGACTTTCCTGGTAAAAAAGCTTAATTCAACATTTGAAACTTGTTCACTTAACTCTTTTGGAGTTAGACAACTATCTTCATCGTTGGACGCATTCATTTTTGTAATTTATCTCAAAAATAATTCAATCAAACCTATGCTGAAAAATTTTATTCATAGAGTCAGTAAAGTAGATTCCCGTCGTTTTGATTACCTATATTGCGTTGTGTTTTTCTCTTATTCATTAATATTCCGTCTTATTTATTTATGTATAGTCATAAAACATATAATTTGTTAATAAATTTCATTAATTTTTCTTATTTCATATTTGTTTCATACATGTGACCTCATTACCTACATACTCTTTATTTCGAATTATCAACCTTCTTTTTTAACAATCCTTATTTAAAACTCCTTGGTATATCCGTGCATTTTATTTTTTTACTTTTTAATCCGTGTATGACACCATAAAGCACTCTATCTATCCTTTTCTCACATATCAATTTTACAAGTGTCATCCTTGTCACTTTATTTGTTTTTTCTTTATAATTTTAAAAGTTGGTGTTAGAAATTAAAAAAGCACTTTGTCTCACGCTCGCAGCAAAAATCGATTTTGCTGCGAGTTTTTACGCGCCAAAAGCACCCTTTTCGTGCTGGAGAGGTGAAAAATTATTTACCTCACTCCCATACTTACGTGAAAATTGACCAAATGCGAAATGAACGTTCCGCGAAAAGGACCGAATGCGAAATGGACCAAGTGTACCAAATGCGCCTAAACGTCGGAAATTGTCAATTGATTCTTCGCTTCTGATTACCAGGCGACATTCTCCATAGGAGTATGTATACAATCGATTTTTATGAGTGGTTTTCATAAATTTGAACAGTAATTGGTTCACGCATCGCCGCCTCATTAATTCCTCGTTAGCCAGTCGCCGGCGCGATGAGTGGGAATGATAGCACTCATTAATTATGGACTCGCCCGTTATGCCCCTGTATGTTTGACATAGCTTGTTCGCACCTATAGTGAATGAAGATTTATGACACTATGTTATTTCGGACAATGTCGTTTAAATGGTAATTGTGATAATTTTGCAGCTACCTCTCTTTACTAGAAGTAAGTTTTAACCTCTAGCAAGACTGGGATTTAGACGAGTGATATTCCGTTTGACGTAATGTTTATTCTATACTAGATATATTTATTTCTCGAGGTCTCGGTTTACCAGCAAAATTTTCCTCAGTATAAGCATATTTGATTTACAAGTTTGCAAATTTAACTTTTGTCAAAACATTCAAAGTTAAAACGTTTCTGATTTTCACTTGCTGTAACCGAGTAATATATTAGCTTTCAAAAACAAGTTTACTTTATAAATTTAAATAATGGTCTGTGTTAGTGCCCACGATGTTGCTAATATTTCCTCGAAAAACTAAACTTATTCTTTGAGTGAGGAAACTGGCAGCTTCTAGTCTCTCGAGAGTCAAATAATGTTTTAGAAATTTCCCTAAAGAAAAACTTTTTACTGGTTTTATTCATTTTTGATCCACGGAGCTGTCTTAGGATGTACGATCGGGAACTCACGTGCTTTTACCACTTTGTAGGGAAATTCATGTCCGCGCGTATCGCCCCTGCACGAACTAAACGTAATGTCAGTGACGGCGGGGCGTGCAAGTGATTTTAATCTTAAGAGTGCTAAAGCAGAAGTGTTGTCGACAGTACCTACTACCTTTATTTCATTATCGCCTTTACGACACCCTTAAGTGTGAAGGGCTAGTGATATTCTACTTTGCCGGCACCACACGGCTAAACGGTAACTATTTAATCATAATCTTAACGTTTGCCCGATAATAGAATGTATTTTCCTTATTCAAAACAGTTAAACTCTTTTGGAATTAAAGCCACGATTTGCGTCTCTTTAAGGAGAAAATATTTTTTGTCAGTCACTATAAATTTTTTAGACTAGTTAAATTTGATTTTCATAAACTAATAAGATATTAAACTAGTCTTAGTTTACTGTACAGTATAGAGCGATCTGACGCATCTGTCCCAGCCAATCAAGATGTTGATATAATTTGAACCTTAGGTGAACGAACATATGCTCTACGTCATGTGACGACCGCAAAGTGTACAAGCAATTACAACGGTTCACTCAAGACCTCGCTCCTGAAGGTTCAGTATCTTAGTAAATAATTAACGAACAGCACTTGAATTAGGACAAGCCCGTCCTCATAGACCCTGCTCATTTTATGTTTATAGTGACAAATATAGACGGTTAACTTGAAATTGCGGATTAAGTACATAAATGCGTGCGACAACAATTCGCCCGTTAGAAGGGACGACGACGATCCCGTCATTAGCAATTCATAGCGTAATCCGAAGTCACCTATTCTTAGGAGCTAAACAACGTGTTTCTCCGCGCCTGCATACTTATTTTCCAGAGCAATTTCCCTAATAACCTTCCCGCTTGTAAAGGAAATTGACGACTTGCCTTCGCAACACTTTGATCCTTCCTGGATGTCACTCTACGGGAAATGTTTTCATTGTGACAGTTTTAAATTCGAAGTAAACTTTGTCGATGTTTAATGAGAAATTCGGTGCGGAGAACGGACTATAATTTGTTGATCGACTTAAGGAAGATATTGATAGCCTCAGTTGTAAAGTTTGTTAAAGTATTATTTATCATCATTTGTTAAAAGCAATTAATTCGGTTCTTAGGAGTCGTTAATTCAAGTTCATTTACGTTTAATGGATTTTACTTCTGGTTTTATCGTAAAATGTGAAATTGGTAGATCTCTACAGACCGTAAGCTAGGGTTTCCTAGGATGACGGTGCCGTCATATTACGGCCGTAATTTAGCGGCGTAGAACGTTGTCTATGAAAACAATAAGGTGCGGTTTCTGACGTTACGGTGTCGCCATATTGTTTACATAAACAACATTCAACGCCGCTATATTACGGCCGTAATATGACGGCACCGCTATCCTAGGAAACCCTAGCTTTAGGAATAGAATATACACATGATTAACACAACTTCTTGCAATAATGAGTTTAAATAAGTACACTATTCACCCGATGGCACAGTCATATATCTTTAAAACGTCCCCCCCCCCCCTACTCAAATGGCCACTTTTCTATTCGTACGCTAACTTAAAAATTGAAAATAAGCCATAGACTCTAAAATTACGCGTCAGAGGCTTGGCAATTCCATACAATACAACAATGTCTGTGATTTTCATAAACTTGCGACGTGTGACTTGATCGTCTAATTGATTATTTTTAAGCTTAAGTTAGCGAACGAATAGAAAAGTGGCCATTTGAGTAGGGGGGCTGGACAGTAAGAGATAACAACAAAAGCTAAATAGCATCAAAATTCAGATGCGGCACCGCACTCACGGTGATGTATCCCGGTCCATCGAGATAAATTACAGTTGGCGGAAACACAACCGGTTTAAGAAATTGAACAGAAATACAGACCCAGAGCACAAAAGAGCAGGTCTTGAGTAATGTGCAATCAGCGCAGTAAAATCAAAAACGGTTTCATCCAAACGGAGTGACTCCTTTGTTCTCATAATAAACTGTCAGGGTACAAAGAAATTCGAAGACATCGGGTGTCACTGGTTGAATGAGAACTAGTCGTGTGATGGTGAACC
This sequence comes from Agriphila tristella, assembly GCA_928269145.1. NCBI lineage: Eukaryota > Metazoa > Arthropoda > Insecta > Lepidoptera > Crambidae > Agriphila > Agriphila tristella. The sequence continues at coordinate 16,575,991 of OV743436.1, read as the reverse complement.
TTCCATTCATTGGAGGCAGTGTACAAATTGGGGTTGCCTTAAGTACTTACCTCGGCGATTTCACAGAAATCTATAAATTGTATTCCGAGTAATGCAAGCAAAAGAAGGAAAGACAATGTGATGAAAGTTCCAGTAACAAAATCCGTTTTTGCTAAAAAACAATTTCAAAGTAATTCTGCAACTATATATAATAGAGTAAATAAAGTACTGGATATTTTCACAAAACCTTACCACAAGTGTAAAAGTATTCTAAAAAATTGGTTAATAAGCCTTACATATGAAGAGACAGAGCTTTTACAGTCTACATAATAGCACAATCATACATACACATACTCACATACGCACTCACTCACACACACACACACTCACTCACACACACACACACACACACACACACACACACACACACACACACACACACACACACCACACACACACACATAATATTTAATGTTATTTTATCATAGGTATAAAGTAAAAGTATGATTGGAGGAGCGGATATTCCTGGCACAAGTATCTTTATACTTAAAAGGTTTATCCAACACATTGTTTAATTTTACATACCTTGTGAAGAAATAAATATATTTTGATTTTTTGATTTTTTGACTGGTCGGTTTTCATGTGAACGAAGTTGGAAAGGTAAGATAGAATGATATGATCCTAATCTTTTCAGATTACAGTCTATTTTTTATTTGGATATCATGGATTTACAAGTTTCTTTGGAATTGTTATCACTCACTTACGTATGGAATGAGCAATATTATAGTGTAGCTGAATTTGTAACGAAATGCTTTAAGAATACCTAGATTTAAATAGAACTTTTTAATACCTACCCGTGTAGTTTAGCAAACACAAAAAAGGTTTCAGCCTTTACGATGATTCGAAAGTTCGATTGAAGGTAGTAAAAATAAAAACCCAATTTGAATAGAAACGATTTTAACTAAAAGTACAGCACGAAGTTCTTTTAAGGGAACCATTGGGGGGAATTGTTTATAGGGGCTCAACGGTGCGGCGAGCCGGAGGTGGCAAATCACTGGTCGTTTCCGGTTGGCGCAGCGCCGGAAATTGAGAAAGTCTCCGGCCTCTGACGTCACATCATGACGAAAGAAAAGTCCACTGATCTCTCGCCATTTTCCGTGATTGTGTAGCGACCCGTCCGGAGCTTAGGTCGGCACAACAGAAAACGGGCAAACGTTTCGTTGAGGTCTCAACTTGAATATTTATGAACCTAGATACGATATTGAATGGATGATCGGAACTTTAAATTTTATATTTTTTGTGTTAGATAAGACTAGAGAACTAAATTTTGAGATTAATATCAGTTGACTTATTTGACCAAATATGGTATCGATTATCAGGTGACATAATAACCTACGGTAATAGCTAAAAACTCTTCGTGAAATAGGTATGTACATAAGAGTATTGATTTTCCATATTAAGAGTGGTTTGTTTGATTATTATAAAATTGTCTGCCAATTTTGGGGCGCTCGCTCCATCAAGGGTAAACAAAAAACGAAGCCATGATCAAAAATCAACACAGATGTCTATTTTTACTACGCCATTTTAATATTAATGAAACCCACGCAAAGGGACGTATTTTCAGCGAATACCTATCGTTAAATAATTTAATGTTCAAGATATCGGTTTGGTCGTAATTGTTGTTACCAAAATAATTGAAGTGGACAATTGCATTTGATGAATTATTCAGTAGGTAAATTAAGTAATTATTGGATTTTCTAATGGAGACATAATTATAATATTAATTTACGAATTATTTACACCAAATTAAAAGAGCAAAAGATATTATTTAATTAAGGTTCTTATTTAAAAAAACCACTCAAATAATATGGTCATAAGTAGAAAGCTTTCAAAGTCAACTTCCTAAACCAAACATTCAAAAATTAAGACAAGTAAGTACTGAATAATATTAATAACACACAACATTATTTTTATAAACATAATACATTATACCAGAGTTCAAATAAAATATTGTATGACAAGACGAAGAATTTTTCACGGTTTCACCCTGTAACCCTGGCTTCCATACAAAAAGATTTTTTCTTTACTAAAAGTAACGTTGTTGAAAAACATTAGAAAAATAATTCAATGTAAATAAAACTAGGGCTTAGTTTTCGATTTCATTATTAGTCAACTGAAAACTAATGCTTTTAGGCCTTCGTCCTTAAGTTATTACAATAGTGACGGTTACTGATAGGGCTGTCTGACTAAATACACTGGCACTCGGTAGCCTCAATTTATTTTCAGAATTGAAGCCTTTGGTGACAGTTGGGCTTCAGTGATATTACGTTTCCAATTAAGCGACTATAGCCGTAGATATGTTAGTTAACGATAAAACTTTGGAAATGTTATGGAAATGAATGTTATCGTGATGATTTGCTGATTATTATTATTTATTTAAATGACGATAAACTTTAATTTGGAACAGTTGAAATTCCACCTTTCCGTTTATTACAATTCCAGTGTGGTGGTTAGATTATATACTTATTTTAGCACGTTTTTATGATGTTATATGATTACGGTATGATGATTAGTTCTTAAATATTTTAAATAATTAAGAGAAAGAACAATTATTTATTGATAACGATATATATATCGTGTCGATGTATTTAAGTTTGTAAATATTTTTCGTTCTTCTTGTCAGTTAAAAAAGTCGGAACGGTGGTAGAAAAACATAGACGTTTCAAAATTGCTTAATTAGTAAGTTTATTTGAATAAAGCAATGTTGATTTTGACTTTGTATGAGAAGAGTTATTATAAAAAGTTAAGTAAAAGCTTTAAAAAAATAATGTTAAAAAAAAATCGCAGTTTTGTAAAAAACATGTCATCAGAAATCCCATAAAGTTATTAATAGTCATTAACACACCTTAAAAACTTCGAACAATAATACTACACCGATGGGTGATTCTACGATTTGGGCCGTAAAAAAGTAGTTTGCTCTAGTTTATCTTATTCTGAACGAATGGCAAACACAATTTTATTACGGTGAACAGATCCCTTAAAATTTAATATACAAGCAATAAATGTTTTAGTGCCTAACTTAAGGGCACAACGGGACGGAGTAGGCTGTAGGTTGGATGCGGATTCTAAATTGGTTGTGACTGAAATAGCTCCCTGAGGTATGACAAATGAAAGTTCAGCATGATTTTTTGGAAAATTAGCTTTGAGTAAAGTTTGGGACCGATCAGGTGTTCCCGCGGGAATGGGCCCTTACTAATGAGCGTTTAGTGTCTACATCGCTCGTTTTGAGGAAGAAGGAATTATTGTTTTAATGTAAATGAAAGGGCTGTAGTAAGAAGTAAGAAGAAGATTAAGTATAAAGATAACTAGAAGCTAAGTTGTATGAGTACGATAATACAATAGTTGCTGAGAATATTACGAATTTTGATAGGTAGTACAGTTTTATTCATTCGCGAACTTGATGACGTACGATTTTTAGGGTGTGAAAAACGTCAACAGAATGATAGAGGAGTATCGCCGGGTTTGCTATGAATAGTGGTTTTTCCGTTTCGCACGCGTAATGTATAAGTGTCCGGACACGAAAGTGGCGGCGGCCGAGCGGTGGCGGGGCGGCGCGGCAGCGGAGCGGCGGCGGGGCGGGGCGATGAGAACGTGGGCACGAAACTTAGCGGTCGGTCAGCCGCGCTAGTAGTGTTGTGACAGATGGGCTAAATACCATTAAGGGCCCGTTGACCTACCAATTTGACCTACTGGTAGGACCACGGTATACCACTAAAGTAACTTCTTATTTTTTTTTTATTTCTATTGATGTGTCAAATGTGATGTTGCTATGGAAACAATTTCTTGTTAAATCAATACCGAAAAATATTCAAAGGACGAAATATATCCTATGTCTAAAAATTTTATTTAGTTCGAAAAAATGGTCTAAGTATAGGCGTTAACTAGTTTCAAAACCGGATTCTTTGCTCATCTTGTGTTTTTTAAATGATGTCCAAGATGCCGACATCCATACTGAATAAATAGGTACTACCTAGTAATCAAACAGACACTATTATATTATTCAACACAACACTACTGTAATCGCGGGCTACCAAATCCAACTAGTTTGTTCATTTGTTTTCGTCGCTCTCCTCCCGCCCGTGCATCGCTCGTCGCCCCGCTCTGCCACCGCCCGTTTCGTGCGCGTCTCCATACTGTGCCATACTGTTGAATGCATCGCCGCCGCTCCGCTGTCGCGCCGCCCCGCTGCCGCTCCGCCGTCGCAGTTTTCGTGCCCGGACACTGATACTTTTGTTTTTGACATTGAAAATGTCTTTTCGTTCGCTCCAGTATAGGCACCGATTTCACGAAAAAGTGCGATCCTCTTATATCACAGAAGGTTGTGAAGATATGATATTCAAAAAGACTCAAAAGATGCGTATTTACAAGAGCTACAAGGTGCAAAAAGAATAATTCGAAAAAATAAAAAACGTAAAAAATTATGGCTGAAATAGTGGAAACAAATATATTTTTTTTCCGATTTTTTGATTTTGGCGCTCGATATTTTGGAAACGAAGAATGATATCAAAATTTTGAGAAAATCTCCTCTGAACAATCTAGTCAGCTACCATTTGAGCCTAAAACAAAGACGATCGGGTTAAGGGTTTGCCCTGTAGCTTAACCTTTAACATTGAAAATGTTTTTTTGATCGCTTCAGTATAGCCCCCATTTTCGCTCAGAGTGCATCGCCTTGGTGTCCTAAGTTTTAAGGCTACATGAATGGTTGAAGCTTCAAATCAAAAGACGCGTATCAACGAGGGCTACAATATGTAGCGTGTTGGCGTAATTTCGGGAAGCGCGCTCCTTAGATGCGCATCGTTTCGCTGAGTTGATGTACTTCAAAATAAATCTTAGATTTTTTATATTATCTTAGGTTATAGTTACTACCTTTCAATAAAATAGTAATGTTTATAAAAATGTAATATTTTTATATGAATTTCATACACACGAATCGCAGAAAAGTAAATCCAAAATTGTTCATGGCTTAGCTGTAATTTCAAAGTATTGTAAGTACTAATTCAAAGAAAGGAATATATTTTTTATAAAATTCAATTATTAAATTCATTTTCAATGTACCAGAAGGTCGTGAAAGGCACGAGATCTGTGAATTTTTTGTTTTACGTGAAAATATTTAACAATTTAACCTGCTGTGTGACATTCAAGGAACACATATTGGTGACAGTTTTGGGCAAGTCTCTAAAACAAACAAAAAAACGTTTTTTTTAAACTTGCTTCTTTTTATTTCACAGCGTGCGTCACAGAATGCGTATATACCTTCAGCATATTAAAGTAAATCGTTTCAGTTTGCGTACGATTGACAGTCGCCTAGAGAGCTTGTTTACTGCCGGCCGGGGCCTACGATTTACGTCCACTTGCTCTGCGCTTGTAATAAACCAGATAACTCAATTTATGACAACAGAATGGCGGCTATATCGTTACTTCGGTTCTGTACTTGTTGCGATATGTGGGGGTGAATCGATGTCGTTCATTTTGAAGGACTCTTGTTGGCTGAAGAGCGATTAGGTATATTTGTGCCAATTCGCTGACAAATAGTGACATGTGAACATACCGGAACACAGTCTTTTTTTACTTTGTACCAACCACATCGCAGCGTCAGCAATTACTAAAGTATTCAGTTAAAGTTTATTTTAATATTTTAATTATAAGTAATTATTAATAAAAAAAAAATTACAGATCTCGTGCCTTTCACGACCTTCTGGTACATTGAAAATGAATTTAATGAATTTAACAAAAAAATTTTTTTATTCCAATCTTAAGATATTAATATTTTATTGAATTTTTCTAAAATTTTTAAAACTTATTCTAAAATAACCTAATTAAAAATAATCAAAATCAAATTCAGCATACGAGACTCTCGCGCCGACTTCATCATCACTCGAATGTGCTATAACAACCCTCACTTTATTGCAATTGTAAACTATGTTTACCTAGACATCATCATTACACTCTCATTCAGAGATCGTTGTAAAAATTCATTTGGAATCGCAGAGTAACTAAGAAAGAAATGACTGATCGAGTAATTTCAAATCTCGAAATTGAAATAACAGCAACCCACGATATAATATTTTGAATCTACTTTTCTATATCTACTCGTAAGTACCTATCGCTTCGCCTCGGGCCTCAAACTAAAACCTCTGTTCTGTTGAACTTTTGCTTAAGATTCGTCAAAAACTCACTACGACGCCTAGCACGTGTACTGGATATAATAGCGTCATCTCTTTTGCTCCTGCAGTTATTGCTAACGCTACTTTCTCTTTCGTTTTCACATAGTAAGCCACGTCACTTACTTAAATATGGACTTATGGAGACATTTCAGCGCAGTCACACTATGGTACCGCACCGCGCCGCCGTATCTAACGATTTAAATCTTTGACTAGATCTGGAATCAGCACTTGCTTCACGCTCTATTCGCGTCATACCATCTGTTGACCTACTAGAGCTAATCAATATCAATATTAAGTTTTTAACATTTTTCATTATTTTTTAGCTTCAAATCAAATAGACCATGCAACTTATTGGCCCAATTTTTTTAAAGGTATGTTACAGGACTGAAACTTGTTTCCAAGTAAGGATAAATTTTATCATTAAGGTTGACTTTTACTATGGCACCAAAAAATCTTAAAACGCATAAATCGTTCATATTTTTTTTGGCTTCAGTGTAGTTGTAACTTTTTTTCACCAGGATAGATGGTGCCTTAGTAAAAGTCAGCCCTAATGATAATATCGATATTTCGAAACAAGTTTCATTCCCGTACATACTTTTAAAAAAATTGGGCCAACCCGTCAAGGAAAAAATTGCATTGTCTTTTAGTAAATAACAAATCGCCAGAAATATTTCTAAATATTTTTTAGGTTTGAAATATACACAAATATACAATAATTTACAAACTTCAATCGTACTACGTATAAGTATAACCATTATCCCGCGCCGCACGCATCGCCCGCGGTATCCCGACATTTCGCTACATAAAGGATAAGCTACAGCCCAGACCGTAAAAGTCGGGGACATATAATATTTTCTAAATGTAACCCAACTCTATATCTCTAGGGGTTTTTTTCATTTTTTCGATATCGCTATTCGTTTTTGAGAAATTGACGATTTAGTGAGAAAAGACCCCGAAAAAGTGTGTCATTTTTCTACATTTATGCGATTTTCGAAAAACGTTTTGGACTTTTTCAAAAATTTTTTTCTTCATATTGTAGCCCTTGCCAAGAATCATCTTAGACCCAAAATACCAGACATGGACCCAAAACTCACGGGACAGAGGCGATGTCTCACTCTGGCTGAAATTGGGTACCTTACTGAAGCGATCGAAAAAACATTTTCAATGTTAAAAGTATGGAATTTTTAGATTTTAGGCATTCACAATTCTATTTTTATATTAAGATAATTTAATAGAAAAATTCTAGAAAATAACGACTCACCCGTAGCAGCAGCGGACCTGTAGCGGAGCTACGGGTCCGAGTACGGTATCCCGTCTGAGCTGCTACGGGTGAGTCGATTTTTTCTAGTACATTTTAGGGTTCCGTACCCAAAGGGTAAAAACGGGACCCTATTAATAAGACTCCGCCTTACGTCTGTCTGTCTGTCTTCACCAGGCTGTATCCCATGAACCGTGATAGCTAGACAGTTGAAACTTTCACAGATGATGTATTTCTGTTGCCGCTATAACAACAAATACTAAAAAGAGAATAAAATAAATATTCAAGGGGGCTCTCTTACAACAGACTGGATTTTTGCCGTTTTTGGTACGGATCCCATCGTGCGCGAGTCCGACTCGCACTTAGCTGGTTTTTTCTATTAAATTAATTACCTATCTTTAAAAAAGTATGAATAATATTAAGTATATGTTTTATGTCAATTTATTTTCTGCTGATACCCCGCTTGTGTTTAAGATAAAGGATAGCGAATTAAATTAAATCCATGACATCAAACGTTTTACGAACGACTTTGCTCTAACGTTTTAGCTAAATAAAGAAGACCGAATTTAAGTGGATAATTCAAGTTGTTTTCATTAATAATATTTATCTGATTCTTAGAACAATGTTTAATGTGAAAAGTTCAGTATTTATCAAGAATCTTCCATACACACTGAAAAAGCTGATGAAATGTTTGAGTTTCATGGGGCACGCCTGAAGCTCCGACGGCTTACACTCGGAAAGATGATAAATTATTCATTAAGATATGATTATAAATTTCGTGGAATAATAACAGACGCGCAAAGTAAACTTCAAAATGAAATTTTCCCGCTTTCAGGTTATGTAATTTCAAAATTAGTTTTTTTTCTTATAACAGCTGTTTTGATTTCCCTTTACAAATAGTTCACCGAGTACCTACTTATTCATTATAGAAATATTGAATTGAGATTCGAGACTCTTTTGTTTCGTTTAAAATGTAAAATTTTGACATTGAAAATATCTTTTCGTTCGCTCCAGTATAGGCACCGATTTCACGAAAAAGTGCGATCCCCTTATATCACAGAAGGTTGTAAAGATATGATATTCAAAAAGACTCAAAAGACGAGAGCTACAAGGTGCAAAAAGAATTATTCGAGAAAATAAAAACGTAAACAATTATGGCCGAAATAGTGGAAAAAAAATCTCTTTTTTTCCGATTTTTTGATTTTGGCACTCGATATTTTGGAAACGAAGAATGATATCAAAATTTTGAGAATAGCTCCTCTGAACAGTTTATTCTGCTACAATTTGAGCCTAAAACAAAGACGATCGGGTTAAGGGTTTGCCCTGTAGCTTAACCTTTAACATTGAAAATGATTTTTCGATCGCTTAATTATAGCCCCCATTTTCGCTCAGAGTGCGACATCGCCTTGGTGTCGTAAGTTTTAAGGCAACATGAATGGTTGAAGCCTCAAATCAAAAGACGAGTATAAACGAGGGCTACAATATGTAGCGTGTTGGCGTAATTTCTGGAAGCGCGCTCCTTAGATGCGCATCGCGTCGCTGAGTTAGATTTTTGAATGTATTTTAGGTTATAGTTACTACCTTTCGATAAAATAGTTTATAACAACTAAATATTTTTATATGAATTTCATACACACGAATCACAGAAAAGTAAATCCAAAATTGTTCATGGCTTTGCTGTGATTTCAAAGTATTGTAAGTACTAATTCAAACAAAGGAATAAGTATATTTTTTATAAAATTCAATTATTAGTTTCATTTTCAATGTACCAGAAGGTCGTGAAAGGCAAGAGATCTGTGAATTTTTTCGTACATTTCGTGACGTAGGTAGATATCACAATTAAAATTAAGTGCTCCCAACAGTCTTGCAGCTGAGTCAGGTGATTGAAGTGAGGGATTAAAATCCTCATTCCTCACAGATGCCCGAAATTACTAAAGCCGCGAAATCTTCGTAATTTCACCGTTTACAAAATAGGGATTACTGTGAACAGTATTTAAGTAGAGCATGATGGATTTACTCAAAAAGTTTGCTGTTTTTTATTCATTTTAAATTTACGAGTTTGCGCTAACAATTTCTTCTTGATTTATTTAGTTTTTTATGAAGTGTTTTAAACTATTTCGCCACGTGTATCGTCTGAACACTATTTAGGCAGCTCCATAAAATGTTACCAAAATGTATCATTATCTTGTACTTTGTAGCTTGTTGAGTGCACCTTTATGTTGTTAATCGCCTTTATAACATCCTTAAGTGCGAAGGTTTGGTGCTTATCATCCAAAATGGTTACTTGGATTATTCTTGTACTTTGTAGGAACCGTTATCACAGGCCATTGCCACAGTACAAGCAATTTCAATGTAGAAATTGCAGTCATTCTGCAGCAAAATTGTTCTATACAGTTGTTTAGAAGAGGGCCGTTGGCACGTGACATAGAAATATCACCGGGTAGCGCGCTCACTCCCGACGGCGCACCGAAGACGGTCAACAAATTGGAAATTGGATGAACAACGTTAATAAAATATAAAGCAGCCAATTCCGATATTATTGAATCTAGCAAAAATAATATATCGGTTTCTAGAACTAGCTTTGTATTTTTTTTTTCAATTTGTTGTTTCTGTTATGTATTGCCTAGGAATCATGATCCTATTAAATGATGAGATTGAAAAATATATATGTAGTCAATTATCCTTACTTCCTTACTAATATTATAAATGCGAAAGTCCGTTTGTTTGTTTTTTTGTTACGCCTTCACGCCTTAACTACTGAACCGATCATCGTGAAATTTTGCATACACATTGTCAGGGGTACAGAAAAGGACATAGGGTACCTTTCATCCCGAAAAAGGGAACTGTTCCCGAGGGAAAGACAAAATATTAAACACGCGGATGAAGTCGCGGGCGGTCGCTAGTGATGTATAATTATGAAGTCAATTTTACGTTAAATGTAGGTACATTGTAATATACATTGATAAATGAAATTATTCAAGTAAAATTATACATAAGTATACTTACTCCGTTATTTTGTAGTCGTTTTAATCTTTAATCCCATGTGGTGAGTTTTCTTTCTACCAATGAAACTTAACATTTTTTCCCTAAGAAACATGGTCGAGAAACGACAAAAAACTTTCCCATACTACTAATACAATGTTTTAGCTGTCTAGTTAGTATGGGAGGATTAAACTTTTTTGTTGTTTTTTGACCTATGTGTCTTTAGCAAAAAAGGCGCGCATGTTTTTTTTCACTCGCCAAATGCAAGAATATTTTGCGAACAAAGGGGATGAGGGGGCCTACAGCCTACATCAAAATTATAATTTTAAGTGATAAAATGCAAATATTTTAATATTTTATTACAAAATATTGTGAATTATAAAATTTTTGATAATAATAAATATTTGTTTGACTTAAGGACTTACACATTTATTTATTCCAAAAATGTATATAAACTTTCAGCGGCATTAAATCTCTTTGTTGTTACTAAAAAATAAAAGAACTATGTTGGGAATTTTACGACCTCCGTGGTCGAGTGGTTCGCACGCCGGTTTATAAGGCGTCGCCATCTCTTGAGGTCCCGGGTTCGATCCCCGGCTGGGTCAATGTAGAGAATGAACTTTTCAATATCGTCTCAGGTCTGGGTGTGTGTCATACCACCGTTGTTACTGATTTCCATAACACAAGTGCTACAGCTACTTACTTTGGGATTGGAGCAATGTATGTGATGTTGTCAAATATTTATTTATTTAATACTCTGTTTACTCGGATAGAACTTGCAGTAAGGTACTACTTTAACTTTATAGGAAGAATTCTATAACGTACTGATTAATAATACCTAAATATTTCAGAACGATGCATAATGTAACCTAAAATATATATCTCTTTTGTTTTTTTTACTGAAAACACTGAAAACAGAATGTTTGTGCTGTTAAAATGGAGGGAAAACAAGTAACGAGCATAAAAAAAAAACAGAAATTTTTTTTGAAGCGTTCCGAACTATGAGGCTGTCTGCGAGGAGCACTGTTTACATCAACTCTTGTCAGCGGCTTGGAATCAACAGGCTTTTGTAAAGTTATGCTTTCACAGTCCATACGCAACAGAAAATGCATTCCCTGCACAATATAGGGACTTACTTTTTTCTCCAATAGAAAAATGAGTCAAATGTTATATACCTATTAAACATAAATTTAAGTATGAAATTGCTGTTTTGTATGGAGAATGTTTTAATTTATTTAACAACCATGAACGCTAATGTTTTAAAACTTTTATGCACAAATGTTTGAACACTCAGTTAAGTCAGTGAAAAAAAAGTATCGGCTAAGTTACAACAAATAAAGTGGTAATTTCTGCTAACGAAAAAAGGAGTCACTTTTGTGACAGGTACTTTTTTTAACGTTCAGGGAAAAAAACAGAAATATTTTTATTGCTATTAGGGGCCGTTGCCGTTATGATCATAATTCGAAATAAACCGAAGCATCTTTAACATCATAGAAGATTTGAGAGCCCTTGTTAAAATTTTGTAAACGATTACTAACATAGGTAGTTTATTGAATAATTCAAGTATGCTGTTTTGTTTTCCATTTTCCAAGTACCTGGCGGCATTGCAGGCATTGTTTACTTGAGCCGTGCTGAGCCGAACAGCGATACAAAAAGAGTCGTACAACCGACGACACCTCGCATGGCAGATGACAGTGGCCGACGTGCAACAATGGCTCTACTAGAGTTTTGCATTTTTTCGTCAGATCACTTATTGAATACTAACCGGTGAAAATCAGGGGTCATTACGGTTATGCTTAACGAAAAAATGTTTTTGGCTCTATAAAACTTAGACAATGGCACCTTCTATTGGCTACCGAAATTTTTAACCATAAAATATACTTACTAATGCTTTTTAAAAAAAAAATCGGTATGTTAATGAGACTTCAACTGAAAAAGACAAAATTGTCCCCTTACAAAATTGTCAGACGATGAAATTTGCAGGTCTGGCGAATCTAAGCTTTTTCTAGTATATTACTTAATTACCTTAAGGTAATTATTTTTAATAAATAATATAATAAACAAAAAGTTTTACAATAGATAATAATCTTGTATCACTTCAGTGACACAAGATTATTATCTATGTAAAACTTTTTTGTTTTTCCACGAATCAAAATGAAGAAAACCCGTTAAATTACTTTACCTTTACCTTTAAGAGTGTGCTCCTCTCATTGCTTATACTTAACTCTCTATATTTTAAAATTTCTTCTAAAGTAGGTATATAACTTTTTGCGAAGAACTACTGAGTAGATGATAAATGTAATTATCCATTAAAAATCCTGCGCACCGTACTTTCATATTGGATTAAACTCTTAAGTTGGTTTAAGTTAAATCTTAAGTTGCCGCTTTTCGAAAATTTTCATTGAGTTCATTTTATTTGCGAGAAAGTTGGATAATTTTTCCTGCAAAGTAAAGCCGTCGATACGTATCAATTCTATTGTAGTAAACGGATTCAAGCATTTAATACAAAGAAATATTTCGAGTAGCAATTGTGTTTATTTATTATTATTAAACCAAACGACTTACGGTATCAATAAACAATAAAATGGGTTTTTATATTACTTTTTCTTAAAGAAAATGGCAATCTTGGAAACTATAAACTATATCCTTACTAATATTATAAAAGCGAAAGTCCGTTTGTTTGTTTGTTTGTTACGCCTTCATGTCTTAACTACTCAACCGATCGTCATGAAATTTTGCATACACGTTGTCAGGGGTACAGTGAAGGACATAGGGTAACTTTCATCCCGATAAAAGCACTGTTCCTTATGGATAGCAAAAAACTTTTCACGCAGACGAAGTCGCGGGCGGCCGCTAGTTCTATTATAAGGATTTGCGATCGTCGAAAGAAATCTTGTGCTAAAAAAAGCTGAAGACGCTTTCAAAAATACACAAAAGTGAGGTCAGGATTAGCGGTCAAAGGCTTTCAAGGGTTAAGGGATCGTCAAATTCCAAATTACGTCTATCTTACCGGGGTCTGCAGTTCGATAACAGGATATGGTATCCTAGCGGACATAACGAACTCATATAAATGCGGTATTGGCTGCGGGGGAGGGGTGGAGTGCGACCTCCCTGATTTATTCAAAGTCCTAATACCGGTCGCACCCACGTGGGATTTGCGCAGCCACTTTCACCTCCTATGTTGTCGTTTGAGGAACCGGTGGCGAAAACCCGAGTTTTTACGAACGTGTTGTGGTACGAACGTGTTTTGGTTTTTCAATTAATATTTTTCATCAAGAGGCTGGAATATTAATTGAGCGATTGACACACAACACAGCGCTGACTGACACCAGCGACCGCGGCGCGTCATTTCAGTTGCTGTTATCGTTCATCCTACTAATCCTACTTATATTATAAATGTGAAAGTTTGTGGGTTTGGATGTTTGGATGTTTGTTCCTCAGTCACGCAAAAACTACTGAATGGCTTTGGATGAAATTTGGCACACAGATAGCAGATATCCTAGATTAAAACATAGAATACTTTTTATCCCGATATTCCCACGGGAACGGGAACCACGCGGGTGAAATCGCGGGCGGCTGCTAGTATTATAAATGTGAAAGTTTGTGGGTTTGGATGTTTGTTCCTCAATCACGCAAAAACTACTGAACAGATTTGGTTGAAATTTGGCACACAGATAGTAGATAGCCTGGATTTAAACATATAATACTTTGTATTTCGATATTCCCACGGGAACGGTAATCACGCGGGTGAAACCGCGAGCGGCCGCTAGTAGTAAATAGTTTTAAAGTGACTACCGACTACAAAATACTATAAACTAAATATAAGTCAATTCCAACATAATCGAATCGTTTATAACGGGCAAGATTCGAAACTACGCTTCATAAACCAGGTCACGTTGCAATAACCAATTTTACACTATTTTCTTTGTCCTGTCAAAGTGAAGTAACTAGTTAGCGATACGTGCAGTCGATTTGAGTTGCTTTTTAAATATTCTGAGAATCGAACATAATAGCAGCTAATCCTTACTAATATTATAAATGCGAAAGTCCGTTTGTTTGTTTGTTACGCCTTCACGTCTATACCACTCTACCGATCATCATGAAATTTTGCATAGACGTTGCCAGGGGTACAAAGAAGGACATAGGGTACCTTTGATCCCGAAAAAATGTTTCGTTCCCGAGGGATAGCAAAAAAACTTTCCACGCAGACGAAGTCGCGGGCGGCCGCTAGTATGAAAATAAAGGGTTTCTTTGAATTTATTTAATGCCAGAAATGAAAGTTATTGCCTTTCTCCAAAGTACTGAAATGTAGCCCAAATCTAGTTGAACAAATTATTCGATGTGAGTTTACATCTGTTAGCTTTCGCGTAAAAGAAACCATATTTTGTTTAAACTATTATTTCTTTTGCGTTCGAAGAATTCAATTTATAAAACACAAGACAAGGAAAGTCCCGGCGAAATTGGGTAGCCCTCTGGCGAGTAGAGCTTAGATATCTTTCTCGGAGCTTCATGGCTTTACAATATCGAGTTAGATTTTCTATACTGAAAGATGTACGTTATTTCGCTTTCAACGCCCAGAAAATGAGATACATTCGATTTTTTATTGTTGTACGGACGCCGGCGTCCGCGCAGGCATTGACGAATTAAATCTTTTTTTGAGTTTTGATAACAAATAATTATGAAACCAAGTTATTTCTTTCTAGTCCAAATAAATGTACTTAACCAAGATTTTTGTTAATTTTAAAATAACCAAACAATTAAATTCAACATATCTGTTTAACATTGTTACTTATATCAATTGGCAAAACATCGGTAAATTATAATGCAACATTAAACACACGCGTGACCACATTTCTAATTATTGATGCTTATCAATATGCCGCTTAAATATTTGCTATAACAGCTGTACCGAACTATCTTGGTTGTATAAACAGAGTTGATTTTAACTTACATAAATCCTATAATCACATATTCTTAATTAATAGCAAACATTCTAACAAGTGTTATTTACTACGTGTAATTCAATTTTGCTCCAACTGACGTGAGCTGCGTGTCTAGTTAGTCTCAGTCCACATACCGATGTTTGGTTTTGAAAATTAAATTATTTGCATCTCTTTCAAGCTTCTATTATGCCTTTAAATTATTAACAAGAGCCGCAGAAAGTGTTTTTCTTAATCATAAAGGGATTTACTTTGAGGTGAGGCAAATTTTAATGGGTTTCTAAAATCATTATTAATGACCTCATTTGCGGTAAGTACTCGCCTTAATAATCCGCCAAGATTAGCGAAATTTGTTATGAATATGCAAGAATGTTTCAGAACCTGATCACAAACTTGTACCATTAAGGAGTAATGGAATGTTACTCGAAATTACGAAGCTGTATTTCTTTATGCATTGAGAGTACTTAATATCTGTATTCATAAGAGAGAGGAAGTAATTATTCATTCATAAACAATGTCTCGTGACGGCGAAGACTAAGAGGAAGCAAATTGTTTGTCAGTAGGAAACTATTTCTGTACCTTTGTGTGAGGTATAAAAAGCGGAGCGTTCCCTGCCACTACATTACCCGTGATAGCTTCCTGCGCTGCGATGCGATAATGGACCGCGAACTCGCGCTAGCGCTTATCTATAGAGGTCTAGGCACGGCTACATTCTTCGAAGAAGTCGTCCTTTAAATCAGTATTAAAAAACATATGCTTCTAGACGTATGCCAATTGGAGATATCACTTGCCATAATCAATTATTACAACCGGCTTAAGCTTTGTCCACACTTGTATCATTTTGGCGTATCAGATCACCGTATCTTTGACATACATCGTCTCTTTGATACAGTATTACTCCAACGTACCACCAACCAAACTAGCGATGTACGCTAAAGATACGGTGATCTGATACGCCAAAATGATACATATTGACATACATCGTCTCTTTGATACAGTATTACTCCAACGTACCACCAACCAAACTAGCGATGTACGCTAAAGATACGGTGATCTGATACGCCAAAATGATACAAGTGTGGATCCAGCTTTAGATGTTTTTTTATCTAAAGTGTAGGTACCTTATTTATTTATCGGTTCCAGACAAAAGCGCGTCTCCCAATACCAATCTCCTTGCAAATCCCGATCACCCCAAGCAATCAGCTTTCGTCCAAGAGCTTACTAGTAAATCACGTAAAATTCTGCAATATCACTTTTCTCACTGAGGATTATGAACGTTCGAAATCTCCCTTCTAAGAAACGTGACCGAGAAAGTATTCAATTTTGACGCTTTTATTACTTCCAGATTTAATTTCATCTGCCAATCTGTAAATATTATCCGCCCTGTCTCGATATCTTTAGACACGATATCGTCTTTTCAGAACCTTAATGAAAACCTTACGAAAAAATATTGAAGTAAAGCAATTAAGTACAATGTTTTTAATTTCTAATATCTGCAATACAGTGTTTTGTTCACGTCACTCAAACTATGTTCCAAAATTATAAGAAAGTAAACCAAGCAAGAGTAATAGCGTACACTATCACTTTGTTAATAAGATTCTTCCAAGATAAATAGTTATTTTGCATCGAACATAGTTTGAACTTTCACTTACCTATTTTCTAAAATGCTGATTTAAATCTAATATCTAATTTAAATCTTATGATTAAAAACTCGACTACCCCTACTAATTCGGAATTCATTTGTAAATATATTTCAGTCAAATTATTTAATAATGGTACCAGAATTGTAGTAAGAATAGGTTATGTAATTGTTTGTACCATTAAACAATTGTTAAACAATAACTGTAATTGTTTAAGGTAGGTACTATGCATATTTGAGAAGGAAAATCAAACAGATGCTCCTACTAATAATAATAAGGAGCACCACTAGAATTAATATTTAAATTTTCATGTACGTAGGTACTGCCTCGGTACTTTAGTTAGATCTTATATTTGCAGATAAGGTTGTCACTTTTTAACTCGTTTTAAATTATGCTTAAACAATAAGATTAAAAGAAAAACTGAAGAATTTATGTGACCTATTTCTCGCTGAAGAATTGAAGATCTTTAGGTAAATTATCGAGTCACCGGTGAAATTGATGGCTTACTGGAGAAATTCTCATTCGCATACCCATTTGCATTGTTTTTGCACAGTTAAGTACTTAATTTATTACAATTTAGTCATTGAAAATAAGTAATTCGACTGTTTTATTTCATTTAAAAATGATTTAAAAACTGAGCAAGATGCACAGCACCAATAATAATGTAAGGACTGGTAGCAAAAAAGAAAGACTCATTGCTTAAAAGTTTACTGTTATGCGCCTAAATAATAATCCAGTAAAAGCTATTAGTTGTCTAAAATATGTGCCTTAGAAACCGGGTAACGAAATAAAAGCTGGTGACAAGTCGGAAATTAAAGACGCATCTTCCGTTGGAGCCCGTGACATATCTGAAGTGTGCAATCATAGGCATTTCAATTGCAAAGTGATTGAAAAATATCCCTATTACAAGGCACTAAGGTCGATAATCTAGATTGTTGTGCGTAAATCAGTTGTCGAATATCGTTTCATAACGTGGCTGTCACAACTAAGCTCTTCAAACATTGACATTATCAGGTTTCAGAGTCAGGTTTCACTAAATTCAATTTTCAGTATGTATAGATAAACGAATTTGTCAGATATAATACTAAATAATATATATATAAGTACTAGAAAAAAAACGACTCGCACCAGATCAATTCTCGGATAGGAATCGAACCCGCGACCTTTGGATATCCGGTCCAACGCTCAGATATAGTTACTGTCAGATATAGTTGCTTTATAATGCCGAAAAAGTAAAAAAATAATCTGCAAGTGTATAGACTTACATTACATCTTGCACTGTACCGCACATACATACATGCTTAGTTGCCGTGGCTGCAGATTGTTTCTAACAATTAACAAAGGTTTTACAGATTTTGCGACAATTTTATGAATTGGGCAATGATTTTCAATTAGATAAAATATATATTCATATGAGCTGACAAAAATATTTGCCGGCGCATGTCAATATTGGCGCTTCAATCAGGGCTGTATGTGTTTTCACCCATACTTGCTTCCTTGAGTAAATTTTTATGTTTACAATTTCCATAACACAAAACGTGTTTACATTTACTTTTACTTCAGCATATAATTTCGTCTTCCACTTGTATACGAACGGTTCCATATACTTAATTATAATCAGCAAACGTGTTTAATGAGTCATGAGAATCGATGTTTCCCAATATTTCCCCCGTTTCAGTAACATTTTATTTGGTTACGTATCACAAGGTCTAAATTTGAAAGGCCTACGGTCATAACACCCACAGAATAAAGAATTTATTTTTTAACACCTATGGACGAAAGGCCTAATTTGAAAGACACCTAATGGACAAAATGCCTAAGTTCATAATATATAAATAGTTGAAACACATAATAGACGTTTGGCCTAAAGTCGGTTCACCTAAGAACAATACATCTATAAACAAAATATCTAATTTCAAAACACCTAACGGTCGTTTTTTCTAAGTTCATAATAACTAAGAACCCATTTTATGAATAAGTATTTCGCTCAATGCCCATTGTCTATCACTTTTAGGATTAAGGCGATTCCCTGACCGAAAGTGGCGCCTTATTATTTAATAATTTGTTAATAGAAAAGGGTTTTAATAAAACTTTTAGTGGAATTTTTAAGGCTCATAATCTAGTAATTTGTAGAATGTATCACTATATTCCCTCGCAGTCATTCGTGGAAGCAGATAGCAAATGTGTCAAAAACAGCCACTTTTAGTAGTTTTCCTATCGACTTCTATCAGTGACTACGAGGGAATGTAATGATACCGTCTCAAAATACTAAACTATGGGCCCTTAAAATTCCACGAGAAGTTTTATTAAAATTGCGTATTAAAATTAAAATTTTAAATATAATTCACCGCGGCGCCACTTTCAGCCAGGAGCGCCTTAATAAAGTAAAAGATAAGTAGGTATTAAGAAATCTTAACTGAAACACATAATTTGTAAATATTATTTTTAATCAGATATAAATGAAATGCAGTGCAATAAACAATAACTAATATCATTATTATTGATTAGTTAAACTAGGATCAAAGGAACTAAAAATTAAACAAAGATTGACTATATTTTCAAATACATTACAGTTGCTCGAAAATATGAGATTACGATGACAGTACAGCGTGCGGTAAGTTGATTTTACCGCACGCTGTGCGATTTTATTTTCGGAGGCTTATCTCCGGAAATCTGAACGGATTCGAATGAAACTAATTTTTTGTTAGTTAACTGTTAAGCCTAAGCATAGTTTAGGGTATAATAACAGCATAATATAATAACATAAGCTGGGAGTACCTCCACGTGGGTAATTTTTTATATCGACTTAAACTGGCTAAAACTACTATTTTAAATATACAAAATAAAATAAAAATAATTTATTGACTTTTAACATATACTCATCAACTTTGTCTAGGGATACAAGTGTTATTTTCATACAAACGAGGTAACTTTGAAGCCTTGGTTTTCTGCCAGGGATATACCGAGCTATTGTGTGTCTTCTGATGATAGCCGTCTCCTCCAATTCACTCCCTAGAATCTAGGGCCTAGATAGCCATCATCAGATCACAGCACAGTACATACCTGGCAGGAAACCAAGGCTTCAAAGTTACCTCGTTTGTATGAAAATAACACCTGTATCCCTAGACAAAGTTGATGTGTTTATAACACTGCTGCAAGTATTTTCTTATGTAACAAAATTAGTTCTTATTTATATTAAAACACCGGAGTCATAAAATCCACGCGCACGAAATCGCGGACATTAGCTAGTAATAAGAAAAAAAATAGATTAGAACCTTTAACCTATGTTATCTATGACTCAATTGAAGTGCTGTTAGGTTATTTAAACTTAGGCATTTTAAACTTAGGTCTAATAATGTATAGGTTTTACGACGATTAGGCGTTTTAAAAATTAGGCCTTTCGTCCATTAGGCATTATAAAACGTAGACATTTTAAACTTAGGTCTTACAACGATAGGTTTTACGAAGATTAGGAGTTTTAAAATTAGGCCTTACGTCCATAGGTGTTATGACCGTAGGCCTTTCAAATTTAGACCTTGTGATACGTAACCTTTTATTTACCACAAATAAGTAAATACCGTAATGGAAGCACGTGTAATAAATACCATCTGACAGAGCGTTCAGGCTCCTCCGCTCTCGTGACATTACAAAATCGTAAAATAAAAATGACTGCGTCTATATAACG
Organism: Agriphila tristella; assembly: GCA_928269145.1. Taxonomy (NCBI): domain Eukaryota; kingdom Metazoa; phylum Arthropoda; class Insecta; order Lepidoptera; family Crambidae; genus Agriphila; species Agriphila tristella. The sequence continues at coordinate 16,555,283 of OV743436.1, read as the reverse complement.
GAGTGCGATGAGATTTCGAATGGCGGCCATGAAATAAAGGAGCCAATGTGCCGCGACAGTCACCTGTGTCTCTTGATATATTGCTTTATTATGTGCACGGCATTACGCCACCGAGGCGCCTCATTAAAAGTTAACACCCGAATTTTGTTTTCCACACGATGTTACCTAGATAATATATTTTTTTTCAAGGAGTTCCCCCGTATCTCTTTGTTTCCGAGCGGCAATGAAATTTTCAATTTACATACTTAAGAAAGCTTTCATAATAAAGAATCCAGCGCGATAACCGACCGAAGAATCCCTTTGTCTGAACGCCACGATTTTAGTTCTTTTTTCCTAATCGCTTCTTTTTCATTTTGTCTTTTACTCTGGTTCTGACGTGGCGGTAATTAAAAAGTGTTACCGTTTGTAATTCATGTCATTTACAGCTACAATTTTCAGTAATTATTCGACTTCAATATTCATGATCTTTTCGTTTGTTCAATGTTTTAGTTTTACGTAGATTTTCTAGATAAAATAATGAGACTTTGTTTTTCTCCTCTCGATATTTATTTTTTCATCACATTTTAAAAATATTTTATTAGTTGTCGTGTTGTTTGAACTTAGTAAATTGAGAGAAATATTAGCTAAAAACTAATTTCAAATTTTGGTGCAGTTTTTAATGACTTAAGTAAACTTAAGTGTTTACTGTTTATGGACGCCAATATACTAACAGAACTGGGGGTCTATTACGAAAAGTTTAATGCGACACACGCAGCTGCGTCCGTGCTTCGTTTTGATTGTTTCCTATTACAAATCACTTTCATATGCGATATCGCGAAGTGATTGCGTGAGTTTGACAGTTTCTCTCTAGCGTATCCGACATCGTTCGTTTAGTAGTATATGGGCTACGATAGCCAAATTCACAATGTTTGTTATAACTACAACAACCGACGAACTGCGGACGATTATCGTGGCCAAGTGACTGCGTTACGCAGTTGCGTATGATATTTTCGTAATAGGCCCCCTGTACTTTTACCATTTAAGTACCTAAACTTTTACGAAATTGAGTGAGTGATTATTAAACTGTTTTCTTTAATTAATATCACCAGGTGTACCTATATTTATCAAATGTAAAGTAGTAAAGAGTAATGTTTTTTTTTTCGTTTTTTACTTAAAAACATTAAGTAAGTATTTTCTTTATTCCAGAACAGAGCTTAAAACTGCTGCTATTTATATTTCCTCTTTAATGAAAATAGCGATCAAATCATCTGTGTTATTATGGAGTTATTTCAAAAATATGATATTTGAATTACTTATAAAAATCCTGGATTCACTCAACCAGTAGAAAGGAAATACCTAACTCCTAAACTAGGTACTCTTAAAGGACTTCAGAGTAATCTCGTCTCTGATCTGACGTTTATACATATAATGCGGATATAATTATGAAACTTATAGCATTGTAGCACGTACATAACAGCCAGGCTGATGCTGGCATCCAAATACTTGTATCAGATTTATGGAACTGACAAATTAATATCGTGGCTTTGTTATTACATTAGGTAAAGGGATTTTGCTCGGAGACTACAATGTAATTACACGTTTGATCTGAAATGTGTTCGTTATGTACCTAATTGGTTCTACCTTAGGCTGATGCTATTATGTTGATATTTGTACATGTAAGAAATTAATATTTATACATGTAGTTGATAGTTATATATGTTAGAAATAAAAATTAATGTTTGTAGCTCCGTTAGTCATAATTATGTTCATAGATATAAAGTCAATTTTCTTTAATCTTTTAGATTTTTTTATGCATTAGTAATGCTATTTTTATATTAAGATGATTAATAATTGAAAAATATTGGAAAAAGTCGACTCACCCGTAGCAACTCAGACGGGATTCGAACCCGCACCCTTAGGATTCCGGCCCAATGCACTACCAATTATGCTACTGAGCCGCCAATGGGATTGAGTTGCTACGGGTGAGTCGATTTTTTCTAATATTTTTCAATTATTAATCATCTTAATATAAAAATAGCATTGTGAATGTATTAAAAAAAAAACTGAAAGTTTAAAATTATATGGCTATTTTCACCTTAATCGATTGTCTAGCATCTGTAAAGAAGTTGCTTTCGAATGTCGAAGTTAATTCTCTTCACATTGGTAAGATGGCGCTGGCCTGCAGCGGAAACGTAAAAAGTATTAGAATATTTCGTCAATCCCATTGGCGGCTCAGTAGCATAATTGGTAGTGCATTGGGCCGGAATCCTAAGGGTGCGGGTTCGAATCCCGTCTGAGTTGCTACGGGTGAGTCGATTTTTTCTAATATTTTTTCAATTATCAATCATCTCAACTTTCTTTGTAAAACTTTTTAACGTAAATATATTATTGTCTATATTATAACAAAATATGGCTTGAAATTTGTAATGGTCGCACGTGCTATAACAGCTGCAAGTTATAAATTACCTGATTAAAAGGCTTTTAAAAGGAGAAAACTGTGCAGTGGCTATGAATCACTCTGAATAGCACTAGTTTAAAGCCTTGTAGATACTTTTACAGGCTATAAAGGTTGGAATGACTCTACGGAGCCACATCACATAAATAACCACAGAAGGTGCTAATGCTGAATCACAATAGCTTTCATAACATACCTAAACGCAGGATTAGCTTGGAAATCATTGCTAATAAAGATCATTAAGGATTTGAATAATATTTGTACAGATAATAAATAAACGCTCTTAAGGGCCCGTAGCGATTTCGCCGCTGACTGTAGCTCTCTCGCTCGCACGTTTCATGTTTTCTCAAGATTTCTTATAACTGAGTGCGTAACTGAAAAATGTGTCTCGGCCACTTTTCGCAATATAAGATTACGGACATTTCAACATATATTTTAGTTTCGAGTTGCTGAAGTACAAAAAGTTATCGTATTTGCCAGTTCAAATAACTGTTAGAAACGAGTCGTTTCTGTGGCCGAGACACATTTTTCAGTTACGCAGTCAAATTTAAGAAATCTTGGGAAAACATGAAATGTGCGCGCGAGAGAGTGGCAGTCAGCGGCAAAATCGCTACGGGCTCTTAACACTAAGTCTTTTGAGAAAACCCGCAGTGTAATAGGAAGCAAGCGTGGCTATAATAATAAAAGCATTTTATTTCAGGCACAGACTATAAACACGATACAGTTTAAGCTTTGAAAGATAATCGTAGATCCCAAGAAAAATACAAACAGACAATAGTTTTTTTTCCTTTTCAACAACCAGTTGAGATGTCAGATCTCCATTTCACGATTCCCTGACTCATTTCTATAGATAAGACTACTAAATTATTTTGAAAAGTTGTTGTTTCTTTAAATGACGATATTTTCAGTTATTTCACTCAAAGTGCTAAGCAATCCTATATGTCTCACTGCAAACAAAACCACAGATTTCTATATAGCGCATTACTGTCAAAATAATAAAATCAGCGAAGAAGAAGTTCTATCTGACGCAGCTAGACAGTCATTGGACGCAGCTAACGTCTGGATTTGACATACAAACGGAAATTGTATATTATCATCAAAACTATTCAATAACATGTGATGTGACTGGTGGGGAGCGCTCTATTGATAAATCAAACAGACCAAATTCAATTAATCAAACACAAGCTAAATTATATTACCTACATATTTTAAGTTAGGCTATAAAAATTTACTACTGTACCCAAGTAAACCCTTTCCAACAACGACGGGTATGTAAATTTTCCATATCGATCGGAATGACCCGTCACTATTTCGTTGTTCAAATTAATGGGTGACGAGAGACATAAATTTACTGTATTGGGCCAATCCTCGCCAGGACGTGTGATTTATGAACGACCGTCCAAAGTATGATGGATAACAACAAAATGTAATTTGATTTTGCGTCAGACGCCTTATAAATTTGGTCTTATTGCGGCCTAGACGCGCTCGAGTTGCGCTATTAATATTATCATTTGCTACGGTTTATATTAAACAATTTTGCACAGTTAAATCAATTATTTGAGAAAGTAGAGTCATTATGTGAGATAAAATAATTTAATCTACTCGTTAATTTAAATCGTTATAAGGTAAATTTTCAAGTGTACTTCGCTTTTTCAAACCTGTCATTTAATTAATTTAATTTAATGTGAAACTTTACCTTACTTGACCTTAAAATACACACGTCCTCTTTTAAATATAAATGTGTTTGTGAGATTTATTTTCCTTCGAGACAAACTTTCTGCACGCGTAACTTATTTACACGGTATTTACATTTACAAAGTCCGTTCTTCTGTAGCTTCCAGGAAAGCTAATTTTGTATTTTCCTTCAATTAAAAAAAACATTATTAATTCTCAGCTGTCAGCTGAGAATCTGCAAATCCTTACTAAAAATATTATAAATGCGAAAGTCCGTTTGTTTGTTTGTTTGTTTGTTACGCCTTCACGTCGTAACTACTGAACCGATTATCATGAAATTTTGAATACACGTTGTCAGGGGTGCCGAAAAGGACATAGGGTACCTTTCATCCAGAAAAAACGTATAGTTCCTGAGGGTTAGCAAAAAAACTGTCCACGCAGACGAAGTCGCGGGCGGCCGCTAGTCCTTACTAATATCCTTACTAATATTAATATAAATGCGAAAGTCCGTTTGTTTGTTTGTTTGTTTGTAACGCCTTCACGTCTTAACTGCTGAACCGATCATCATGAAATTTTGCATACACGTTATCAAAGGTACAGAGAAGGACATAGGGTACCTTTCATTTCGAAAAAAAGTATTGTTCCCGAGGGATAGCTAATAAAAACCTTTCCACGCAGACGAAGTCGCGGGCGGCAGCTAGTAAACTATAATTTATTGAATGTTACATTTGGTGACCTCCCGAGATGCCTGGGAAGATTAAGATTTGTGTGTATGCTCTGTACCATGTTTTTTTATGAACAACACAGACTTGGGTAAGATGGCGGTAGCTAGCCAGGCGGACTTGAAACCACCACCGACCAAACCGAGTGCAAATTGTACCCCCCTGAGAATCAAACCCGGGACCCCCGCGTCCTACACGGGTGGGCGAACCACTAGACCACAGTGGCGGTTATAAATATGGTTACAATATGGTAATTAACCATCTTTAGATTTCTCTACCTTATGTTGTACAGCCCCGCCTAGCATCGCTATATCATATCGCGTTTCGATGGACATGCACATCGAAACGCGATATGTGTGATATAATGTGTATATATCACGTGTAACTGTCAAAAGACAATGGACTTTGGCAATTGAGTGTCGATAAAACGCTATAACACGCGATATAATTATATCGTGTTTCGGTAGTCATGCTAGGGGGGCTAGGTGTAAATAGTATCATACCATATTATATTATGGAGAACTATTTAAGGATAGTTCTTGAAAAGTAATTTTAGGTGTATTTCGACTGTCGAGGCATCATTTTATTTAGAGTAGCTTATCAATAAATAAGATTAAGAATACCCTAATATTTAATTTAAGACTCGGTTACGCTGGAACATTTGTCTCTATATTTTTCTTTACATGTTAAGAGTAAGGAAAATAACCTCACTTCTGCGCTTTGTTGATGTTTTTCGTTGTTTTTTTCAGCATTATCATTATCACAATTATCTTTATTGAAAGTAATTGAAGCAACTTTACTGTACGTTAAAGTGTAGTTTGATGTAGAATTCAATACGTTTCCGCTGTGACGCCAAAAATATAAACCTACGCAAGCACTTTTGTATATTCTGTTTTTTTTATTACAATCATCTGTGAGGTTTATAAGAATCTCTCTTAAGTTCTCTCTTAAGTTTGTCTTATGTTTTTTTGTGGCTACAACTTTACATTTTCTTTATAAAAAATGACCCCCAAACCATGTTTTCCTATTATGGACTCTTAGAGTCTGTACTGTCCTATTTCATACCTATGTAGTACAGTGGATGTTCTATAAATATTAATCACGTTCTTATTATTATATTCCAACACGTATAAACATGTTTAACCGGTCAATCAAATCTCATCTAATGGCATGTCATTTATACCAGAATTGGCACACCAAACAGTCGTAAACCCAAATAAATTGATGAAAGTATAAGTGTATTATTGTTCAATCACGTTCGTATGACAAGTCGTTTATTCCTGAGGGGATTGTACGGATTGGATTCATTTTATCAACAAAAGCTTTGTGTTATTGATTTCATGATTAATGCAGAGCTGGGCAGTAAATATAAAAGTGTGTTGTTTATTATGATACTGGGAATATTGTTGTTATTGCATTTTTATATGTTTATATTTTGAGTGATTGAATATTTGGCAATTTTTAAAGATCCTCAAGTTGATATTTTTTACTGACTTCGTATCTATTTTTATATAAGTTGTTGAAAGTGAAACAGTGGTTTTTTTCTAGGGAATAACCTAGTTTCATATAAGGTACTTGGTATTTTTGTCAATTTACATTTGACATTACCCATCAACATTAACGTTGAATTTCATTTAGCAGTGAAATATTAAAAATTATGATAGGTACCACGATGCGAATATAATTTTTAAAATCCAACGCTTGGTTAAATGCTGGCATTTAGTTAAATGTGGTCATTAGAGAAATGCTTTTAGTTTCCCTTCCACTAATGGCGCGCTTGGTAGACACGTCATTAAACATAGTATCTTTGATAGTATCTTTTTCGACTCTGTTACTAGTTGGATGTTACCTGTCCATTCATGAAGAGAAGATAGTTTCAACTTTTAAAGATATAATGTACCTACCTACTCTTTATCATTTTTAAAACAATTTTTTAAGCTACGCTATAAATTTACTAACAGAACATTGTGGATTACATTATATACATTACATTGTTGTTTTACTAAAAAAAAACTTGTTTTAATATAGATATCTTCGATCATCTGTAATCGACGTAATATTATTATATCATTGATTCCCTTGATTTTTACATCACAGCCATTTTGTCTCGTTTTATCGAATTCTGAAAATTGTCACGGCCCGAATATTATCTTTAATCATAATCTTTTTGTCCCAAACTTCATTTAAAAGTTGTATGAAATAACTATTTCTTGTAAGGTCAACCGGGAAAAATGCAACTATGGGGCTGTGGCAACTCCCTATTAAAACTCATTTATTGAGGCTCTTTTAATACATCGCCACCTACAATTTAATAGCTGATTGATTTTCAGTTGCATTTTCCCGGTTGACCTTATTATTAAAATTTCAATTATACCAACCCAAAAGCACAATTCGCTAAATTCACATTCGATGATGGAATACGAAATGCCAATCCGGGCAGCGCGATCCAAACACTTCGTACTAAATGTTTTTCATAGTTGCGAGTGTATTCTAGTTTAGAAGGTATCCTCGGAACTTACGTATTCCGTACCATAGCTACGTGTTTCCGGACGAGGGCGGTCTGTGGCTAGTAGCCTTAAACACTTCACTGAATACCGTGACCGAAATCGTTTGACTTGTGGTATTGTAGATAGGTGAGCCGTTGTCCGATCAGTAACATTGAGATTTAATATAACTGTATTGCAGGGTCGACACCGAAAATTATTGGTTTTAAGTCGCAGCACAGAATAAATATTAGGTATGGTCGCAGTAAGGACCTTGCATAAAAAAAGCCATCCTAGCTTAACGTTAAGCAAAAACTATCTCTAGAATATTGTTTGTACAATGTATGTCTCCAGAAATTCCACACACTTATTTTAATATTATCATATTCCATTATTTTATTTCTTACCAACAAAGTACCCAATTTATTATTTTCCTGTAATTTTACACATCAAATCTTTTCGCAGTTTACCCGCGTCTACCTTATCAAATTATTACTTACTCAAGAAAGATGTTAATGAGTTATTATAGGTGCGAAGAAAACGCTTTCAACGCTGCGTGGCTTCTAAATAATAATGCTGCAAATTAAGTACACACTTCATGATGTAGCACAAATGCAAAACATGTCACACACGAGCTTTCAGCATTTACGTATACTTTTTAGAATAGTTAACATAGAATGTCGATGATTTAATTATGCGGTCTTTACCTGTTGACTGCCAGGTGACTGATAAAATAATAGATCTTCTATTGCATCTGGCTCAACTAACTATTGGCAGTAAATGTGTTTATCTAGACCCATGCTTTAAATCCTCTGTAAAAGGTTCTGCAACGGTTAGCTTACTGCCATCATTACAGTATCCGAGCGCGAAGAAGCCCTGTTGCGCCGCGTGCCCACGCGCGAAGCGTTGCATTATGAAATTCAGTACAACATTATAACACTCTCGGGAAGACATAATGACGAGGATGGGGAGGAATGTCAAAGACAAAGTCAAAGTCAAAACCTTTATAGAGGATACAAATCATGGGTGTAGATAAATATCATGGGTCTTTTTTATCCATTTTAAAATATTGTTTGTTTCCCAAATAAAAATAAAAAAATGGGTGTAGATAAAGTCTTGTATGCAACTGTACATAATAAGGTATTAACACTCATGTGCTACTATTATCACACTCGGCTTCGCTTCGTGTGGTTTTACTACCCCTCATTTTAGTACAGTCTATTAAGTTTCTTAATTCAAGTAAGATCATGATTAACAATACGTATTTTGTAGTAGTTGTGTTATAGTGCATTATTTTTCAATTCAATTTCAAAATATTTTCCTTTATTCCAATACCTTACAATATACAGCTAGGTATATATTATAACCCAGTCAAATCTATCAACCGAATGGGCAAACTTGGTGTACTCATTATATTCGACTCTGGTCCCGGGGGAGTTCGGGGATACGGTAACTTTGAGTAACTTGTTGTCTCTTGCCCGGGGGAAAATGGACATTAATTCAATTAGTCCACAGTGGCCGCGACGCTGCTGCCTCAATTACGTGTATCTGGGGTGTTACAGGTGTAGCCATAGTTATAATTGAATCAGTCCCTATTATGTGCCAAAATTATTGTTCTGGCGGGTACAAAAGTAACAATGATAGTTACAACGAGTAAATCTAAAAAAAAATTAAGTAAGGTATGTACAAAAACCAAGAAGACAGGCAAAGTAACACTTGCTAATCTTCGTTTTCGCTTCGAAAAGAGTTACTTTTGCATTAAAGCATTAGTATGGATCAGTAAACAACTAGTAGGTATGGATAAGTAAACAACTTTTTTACGCTTAGACCGCTGAACTGATTTTGACGAAATTTGGTTCGTATATAGATGGGATCTTGGGGAAGGATATAGGCTACTTATCCCACTGCTGGGCACGGGTCTCCACCAACATGATATAACCTGTAGTCCACGCCGGCGAAGCTGCCGGGCGGAAAGTAGTTCGAATAAAGAAAAGCTACTAAAAGTTCTACAGGTGTTCAAATTTACCATTCGCTGTGCATCAGACATTTTTAATGTCCCCACTGCTGGAGCACAGGCCTTCCTTATGGGTGGATAAGGAGGACGGGCCATAACCTACCACGCGGGCCCAATGCGGATTTGTGGGTGTTAACGACTGCAAATGCACCCTGGACCAACTGGCTTAACGTGCCATCTGAAGAACAGAGGAGCTCAAGATAGTAAATTTTTGGTCACCCATCCCATGAACGACTTTTGCGAAAGTTTCTTAACCTCCGCAATCGCTGGGCCAGGTGCTAAACCACTGCGCCACCGAGCTCCTCATTCGCTGATTTCAACTTAATAAATATTGCATTAAACCCATACCTTCTTCCATAAAGATAAAGATAAAGATAAAGATATTTATTGCATGAAACATGGTTATTTAAAGATGACAAAAATATTTAACAGGCAGGTACACATATTTCGCCGGATTCCCGACATGCAAATTAAAAAAAGTCATATAATAAAAAAATACAATTCCAATAATGTCAAATGTTCTCATATGAAAAAAAAATGTCAAATATCTATGTCTTAAAATAATAATATAAATGAATGTGAATAACTATCTAATAAAAAACTCTTTTAAGCTATAATGACATTTAGACACGAGCCATGCATGAAGTTTGAATTTGAATTGCTTTATTGGCAGTTCCCTTATGTTTTTGGGAATGTTATTGTAGATCTTCATCGACATTGTACTACAATTTTTCTGGCTCAGTTTTGTGTTTCTAAAGGGAATAATTAGCCTAGTCGGATCTCGTTTTCTTATTACAGAAGAGAGTTTATCTCCATATTTAGGGAACAAATGTGAGTTTTCTCTTATGAATACACAAACTTGAAGAATATATAAATCGATCAAAGTAAGCAATTTAAGACTTGTAAACAATTGTCTACAGGATGTCAGGGGGGCTACTCCACATATTGCTCGAACGCATTTTTTTTGTACGATAAAAGCCTTATTTATATCTACTGAATTTCCCCAAAGCACAAGTCCATATCTCAACACGGATGCCACAAAACCGTGATATGCTGTGAGAGCAGTTTCCTCGCTGGAGTTTGTCCGTAGTTTTCTTAACGCAAATACAAATTTATTCAATTTCTTACACACCTGTTCTACATGTGCCTTCCAATTTAAATTTTTGTCTATCATTATACCTAGAAATTTAATTATGTCAACTTTCTCTAAAGTTTCGCCGAGGCACGTCAGATTGAGATTCAAATTGTCATTGTTATTATAATTTGTAAATGTCATGTATTTAGTTTTAGAAATATTAGCACTCAGATTATTACATTTTAGCCAGGTCAAAACTTCTTTTGTCGCAGATTTCATTAGGTCCTCATGTGTTTTTACCTCCTTCTTATGATTTGCGACAATAATCGAGATATCGTCCGCAAAAAGAATGCACTGATGGCTAATTGCTAAAGGCAGATCATTAATATAGAGCAAAAAAAGCAGCGGGCCCAAAATACTACCCTGAGGCACGCCGTATCTATTGAGTTGAGGATCTGATGTATACGTTGTCAAATAGTTGTTATTATTAAGTTGATTTAGTTCCACGTACTGCCTACGATCTGTAAGGTAACTTTGTATCCATTTTAATGCTGGACCTCTAATACCATATTTTTCGCATTTGTTAAGCAGTATGCTGTGGTCAACGGAATCAAATGCTTTCGTCATATCCCAGAAGGTCGCGGAGACAGGAATACGTTTATCTAAATGGTCAAGAACACTACTAGTCATATAATATGCAGCCAACGTAGTAGATTTGTTTTTTTGAAAACCGTTTTGTTCTTTTCTTATTATATCGTATTTTTCCAAGAAGCATGAAAGGCGACTTTGCATACATTTTTCAAATATTTTGGCTAGGACAGGGATGAGAGTTATAGGCCGATAATTATTTATATCCTCTCGATCACCTTTTTTATGTAAAGGCTTAACAACAGAGAGTTTTAGTTTGTCAGGAAATACTCCGTCTGTTAGAGACAGATTTAATAAGTGAGTTAAAACTGGACAGATAAGTGTTCCAATTTTTTTGATGATCTCAGTTGAGATATCATCATACCCAACAGATTTGGTATTGTTTAGGGATTTTATAATTTTTAAAACTTCATCTTCAGTTACTGGTTTGAGAAAAATACTATGACTTATTGGTTGGATTTTATTTGTATAATTATTTGACATTCTAGGTAGGGTAGATGGTGTAGTTTTTTTGTTTGAAGTAGATATAAAATATTCGTTAAAAGCCTTGGCCAAGCCCAATGGTTCCGTAATTGTTTGATCGTTATATTTAATTGAGTTGACTTTACTGAGTGATGGAGTATTATCAACCTTATCCTTTATGATTTGCCATGTGGCTTTACATTTATTTTTACTACTCATAACAAATTTATGGTTTAAAATTTTTCTAGAATTGTTTACACACTGTCTTAAAATTGTACTATATTTTTTATAAGCAAATACGGTTTCAGGTGTTTTGGATTTGTAGCAACGAAATCTCAAATTGCGCTTTTTTCTTGACGATTTTTTAATTCCCTTCGTTATCCACCGAGGTGCGGCATTATTACTTTTAGATTTTCGCTTCTCAATCGGAAAACACAAATTGTAAAATAGGCACAAAGTATCGTGAAAGCTACTAAATGCTTTGTTGGCATCTTGCTCACGGAATACATCCGACCAGGTTAGAGCCTCCAAACATTTACGAAATTTATTAATATTTTCATCGCAATAGTTTCTTACAAAGGTGAACCAGTGCTCAATTCTTTTTTGTTTGTTTGTGACTGGAATTGTAAGGGTTTGACTTGTGTTATGATCCGAGAGAAATGTATCATGGACCAAGCCCTTTGAGTTTGGAAGATTACTAATTATGTGGTCAATACAACTGTTTTGCCTAGTAGGTTCAACTATGTGAAATGTAAGGTTATAGTTCGTAATTAGATCTTTTAATGTCGATGCAGCAGAATAATTTTTCAAGATGTCAATATTCAGATCTCCTACAATTATAATATTTCTATTTGATTTAATTATGTATTTATGTAATAATATGTCAAGTCTATCAAAGAATATATTCACGTCACTTTTAGGTATCCGATATATACACAATATCACACAATTCAACGAAGGTATGTGAACGGCTGATATTTCAAACGATTTTTCAAGAGAAATATCTTTAGGTAAGTCAATGTTTTTAAAATCTAAAGATTTTTTGATAAGAATGCAGGTGCCTCCACGTTTCTCATTTACTCTTGAGAACGAATGCGCAAGTACAAAGTTTTTTAAAACTATATTTGTTTCGCTACCTGCTTTAACAAATGTCTCGGTTAGACAAATGATGTCAATATCCAGATTACGTTCCAAAAAATCATTGATGCTTATTTGTAACGTTTCTAGCTTGTTTAAGAGTCCTGCTATGTTCTGATGAAAAATCGTAATACTATGCGTCCCTGCGAAAAAACTGATCCCCAACATTTGTCGCTTTTTCCGATGGTGCATTTTCTGATGCACCATCCAAAACACCATCAGAAACCGACAATTTTCTGAAGTAATATGGAATTGTGCCTTTTTTCTCAGTGACAACAACAGTCTTTGTGGTTTTTAATGAATCATTAAATGTCGAGCAGTGTATAGAGTTTTTACTGTCAAGTTTCTTAAAATAGTATGGAATAGTCCCCCGACGTGGTTCTACATTCTTTACTTTATTATAGGTATTTGAACGATCATGGCGTAGCTTAATTGACTTAATAAAATATTCATCGTAGTATCGTGAATCAAGTATAAAATTAATTTTTTTACTTAAATTTACCAAATATTGTAAAGTAGTCAGTTTTTCAGGATTAGGTATAGATAGAAATTCACAATTTGGTTGCCTAGCACAAACATTTCTTAATGAATGGTTTAGCTTAGTCTCGTTCAAATATGGGTTATGATTTATGTTAACTATAATAATATTACATCGTTTCAAGATCCTAAAAGTATTTAAAAGTTTATTCAGTATCTTGGCTGGATTCTCGTCATTTTCTCCTACGCAAATGATTAATTGGTCCTTTTCAGTACATTCCAGTGTAAAACATGGTTTCAAAATTTCCTCAGTGTCTGCAAATGGTTTTATTATAGAAAAAACATCGTAATCTTCGTAATCACTATTTTGCCTAGTGTCTCGTAGGGTGCATGATAATCCTTTTAATTGTTGTCCACCCAAAATTAATAATCGTGGTTTTTTTGACATTTTATTTAATTCATTGTGAGGCTTATTATAAGGCACTTTTTTTCCTTCTTCGAAGTTTGTGTTCTCTTTAAAACTTTGCCTAGTAGAGCATTGTGAGGGTGAGGCCGTACCCACGATTGTGGCGCCTCCTATAACATTATTGTTCTTGAATGACTTTAATTTACTAGGTTCATCATGCTTGGTGATATCATTTGTTCCACAAATCGGTAGTTTATGTTCTTTCGTCAAAGATTCTGATTTATCACCTATCTCGAGATCAGTAAAGCTTGAGTTTAATATTGGTTTATATTTTTCTCTTTCTATAACAGGCTTTTTTTTTGTACTAACACTACCAATTGTGCCTGTACAAATTTTTTTTAGCCTATCTACTAAATCCCGTTTTTCGTTAAGTTGTTTCTGTAGTTTGATGTTAAGTAGTGACTGTTGTGTTTAATTCTGTATTAATATATCTATACGATCCATTGCTTCCTTAAGCCAGTATTCAATAAACGGTCGTACAATAAACATTGCGTTTTCGCTGCACTCTTACCTGTCATTCGAATATCAACCTAATATCCCTTAAAATAACGTACATAGTGTTTGGCCCTAACGACCGGATAAAAAATATTGTGGAATTTGCGGACAAAAGGCGACCTTGGCTGCGTCGAGCGCATCGAACAATAGGCCTACAGAAAAAAGGGTCTATTCATAATCGATAATAGAAAAGTGATCTTTATTTACAAGTGTGCAAGGACGCAAAGTGCATATGAGCTATCGGAGAAATAACAAGTTGTTTACGTCAAACTGAATGGATTTTTTTTGTGATTCTTGTTAAATACTTACTGTGACTGTGCTTATAATTACGAACTATGGCGAAACCAAATATGGAACAATTATTACTACAACTTGAAGAAACAGCTACTTTGATGAATAAAACTCAAGTAAACTTAAAGAAATGTCCAAAAACTAGATTAACTAAGGGATATCTACAAACTCGAATGCAGTGTATAGATGAATACTGGAACGTGTTTACTTCAACACATCGCGAACTTATAAAGATTACGCCGCGTGAAAAACGTGCTGAGATTCCATACTTTGCTAACGATGAGTATAATAGTTTCGAAGACGCGTACGTCTGCCTCAAAGCTGATATTCAGGATGCGATTTTACAAATGGAGACATCGACGCCGTCACGCCAATCTCCACATCGGGCGTCATGCGGTAATGAAGGTCACGAGTCCTCAGATGTACTAATCTCGCAAGTCAGGCTTCCTAGGATCCAGCTTCCTACCTTTTCGGGGAGTTACGAAGAGTGGCCTACTTTTCAAGACCTTTTCATTAGCTTAATACATGACAACGCTTCACTTTCGAACGTACAGAAACTTCACTATTTGAAGTCCAGCATAGCAGGCGAAGCGGAAGCCCTCCTTAGACATGTTCGTGTTACCGATTCGAATTACGTCGACGCGTGGAACATTTTAAAGCAACGTTATGGAAATAAACGTATTATAGTGCACTCTCTGTTAAATAGGTTATTTTCGCAGAAACGGGTAAGTGTTCAGTCTGTCAATCTTATAAAAATGTTACTCGATAATACTACCGAATGCATTAACTCGTTAAATAATTTAAATATTCCAACTGGTTCTTGGGATCCTGTAATTATATTTCTTGTAGTACAGAAATTGGACCCGGAGTCACGTAAAGATTGGGAAAATTTTGCATATAAAAATAACTCAGATGATTTACCATCTTGGTCTGATTTGAGGTGTTTTTTGGAATCAAAGTTTCGTACACTAGAGCTAGCGAACCCAACCGCAAGTATGTCGTCAGAAAAAACCAGAGAGAAAAATATTAGGGAACGCTCATTTCACGCGGCCACGACTATTTCACGTCCAGTAAAACCGTGTTTATTATGTAAAGAAAACCACACACTGTGCCACTGTAAGCAATTCACAAACATGTCAGTTAGTGAACGAAATAACTATGTTAAAGAACATAACCTGTGTTTTAATTGTTTGTTGATAGGACATTCTATTGTGAAATGTAGACTACCGATGTCTTGTCGTATATGCCACAGACGTCATCATACCCTTCTGCATCAAATGAAGTCGGAGGAAACTACGATGCATTCTAGTGTTGAAGATACAAATGCAGAAGAGGATGAAGCCCAAGTCAATACAATGATGACGTCACACTGCAATGCAAACCAGGTATACGCTTTATTAGCCACAGCATTAGTTAAAGTCAAGAGTGACACAGGACACACAATAACATTAAGAGCGCTTGTGGACCAAGGCTCACAGGCTTCTTTTCTAAGCGAACGGGCTACTCAACTACTACAACTAAAAAAGAAGTCAACTAGAGGTAATGTTATTGGAATTGGGTCGACCAAAACAAGAATCAACAATACAGTACAATTTCACATTGTTTCCACATATAACGAGAATTTTTGTATACAAACAGAAGCATATGTTTTACCTAAACAATTAACGACAAACTTACCTTCTAAGTTTATTCAAGTTGGAGACTGGCCCCATCTGAAAAACCTACAACTAGCGGATCCAACATATCACACACCAGCACCGATAGATTTGTTATTGGGAGTGAACGAATGTGCACAAATTTTACAGCAAGAACTTATAAAGGGACCTGCAGACGCTCCGTGTGCACAGAAAACCGCACTGGGTTGGATTTTGTTTGGAAGAATAGGTGAAAGAAAATCTAACGAGCCATCTTTAATAGTAATGCATCATCAAATAGACTTAGACGAAATGTTGAAATCAATGTGGGAACTAGACAACGAAAGCACAAGAAAACTAACTAAAGAAGAAAAACTTTGTGAAGAAATCTATGAAAAAACATATAAAAGAAATGAAGAAGGAAGATTTATAGTAAACTTACCATTTAAATCAGAAAAGCAAATGTCACCAGATGGTAATAGTAAAGAAATAGCACTGACAAGATTTCTACAGCTGGAAAGAAAATTACAAAGAATGCCTAAACTAAAGGAAGATTATACGAAGGTTATACAAGAATATGTAACTTTAGGACATGCAGAACAAATACCGGTAGACGAATGTGACAAAAGATCTGTTTATTTATGTCATCATGCGGTTATACGAGAAGAAAGTGAAAGCACTCCAACTCGCGTGGTATTTGACGCCTCTTGTAAGGGTACAAATGGTATCTCACTTAACGACGAGTTACTTGTTGGTCCAGTGTTGCAAGAAGATCTTCGCAGCATCATCATGAGATGGAGAATGCACGCCGTATGCTTCGTGTCAGATCTGAAAAAGATGTACAGAATGGTGTTAATAGCGAAAGAACATGTCGATTTCCAACGTATCTGGTGGAGAAATGAACCTACAGAAATATTAAAAGAGTATCGTTTACTTAGAGTTACGTTCGGTACCGCCTCGGCGCCATACCTCGCAGTGAAGACGTTGATACAGCTGGCAGAAGAGGAAGGAGCTGACTTTCCAGTTGCAGCACGTATTCTGAAAGAAAATTGTTATATGGACGATATACTCGCTGGGTTTGATACTGAAACTGAAGCCGTAGCAGCAAGCCAAGAGCTAAAAGATATACTGAAAAGAGGTGGCTTCGAACTGCAAAAATGGTCGTCAAACAGTGCAAATTTTATGGAATCTATAGAGCCTGAAAATAGATCAACTAAAGTACAACTGAACCTAAACATCGAAGGAACTATTAAAGCATTAGGTGTACTATGGAATTTAGCAACTGATGAATTCATGTATAACATTAACTTACCTCCTATTTCAGAAACTATTACAAAACGAAATATCTTGTCAGACATTCAAAAACTTTTTGATCCACTCGGATGGATAGCTCCGTGCATAATCTCAGCAAAAATCCTAATACAGAAACTATGGTTAAAGAAAATCGATTGGGATGATGAAGTAGATGAAACATTAACAGAAGAATGGAAAGACATTAGACAAGATTTTGAAAACGTAAGAGATATACAGTTAAAAAGATGGATAGGAACTTCAACTAAAAATAGCAAGCGAATAGAATTGCATGGATTTTCTGATGCCTCCGAGAAGGCATACGCCTCAGTTGTTTACTGCAGAGTAATCAATTTCGATGGCACAATAACCACCACACTACTTGCAGCGCGAACTAGAGTCGCTCCTGTAAAGTCAGTGTCAGTTCCAAGGCTTGAACTTTGCGGTGCAGTTTTACTGTCTAAACTGTTAAAAAACGTAGCACAAGCAATGCGAATACCTGCATCACAAATATACGCCTGGACTGACTCATCCATTGTCCTGTCATGGCTTAGTGGTGAACCATCCAGATGGAAACAGTTCGTCGCTAACCGCGTCGTCGAGATACTGGATAATGTGAACGATAAGCAATGGCATCATGTGACATCTGAAAATAATCCTGCCGATGTTGCATCACGAGGCGCTCTTCTAACACAGTTAAACAACTGCAAATTGTGGTGGGAAGGACCTGAATGGTTAAAACACACTGATATACATTATACAAGACCAAATGCGATACCTGTAGAATTAGAAAAGAGAACTATCCAAGTTAATACAAAAATAGAGGAAGAAAACATAATTAAATTTGAAAATTTTAATGATTTGAAAGAATTATTAACAGTAATAGTTTACAGCATTAGATTTTTACGTTTTAAAAGCAATCCAGATGAAGTTAATAAAGAAATTACAACGCAAGAGTTAGAAGAAGCATTAAAAAGATGTATTAAAATAGCACAACAGGATTTTGAAGAGGAAATTGAAAGTCTAAAAGCAAATAGAAATGTTAAAAGAAATAGTAAATTAAAAACATTGAATCCTTACCTTGACGAAGAGGGTCTTCTCAGGGTGGGCGGAAGATTGAGAAACTCTGCTTTGCCGGAACACTCCAAACATCCTATAATCCTGAAAAATAAAAATGAATTAACTTACCTTCTTATAGCGGACGCACACAAGAGAACACTGCACGGTGGAACACAGCTAGTCTTGACTTACCTTCGGTCGAAGTACTGGATACTGCAAGTAAAAAATACAGTTAAGGCTTATTTACATAAATGTGTATTGTGTGCTAAAATGAAAGCTAATATTAAAACACAACAGATGGGAGACTTACCTCGAGCTCGTACAACAGCTGCACGTGCATTCCAACACAGTGCAATCGATTTTGCTGGTCCTTTGTTTGTTTTAATGTCTAGAGGACGTGGAGCTAAGCAACGTAAGGCGTATATAGCTGTATTCATATGTATGGCTACCAAAGCAATACATTTAGAGTTGGTGGGTGATCTCACATCCGATTCATTTATTGGTGCATTCCGTCGCTTTGTCGCTCGTAGGGGTGCATGTACTCACATATGGAGTGATCAAGGTCGAAATTTCGTAGGTGCTAATAAGATCTTGGCTGAAGCGTTAAAAACCGCGAATTTAGATCTTCCTAGTGACATTAAGGAAAGGCTTTCATTAGAAGGTACACAGTGGCATTTTATTCCTCCTTATAGTCCCAACTTCGGTGGTTTGTGGGAGGCTGGCGTAAAGTCGCTTAAATACCATCTGCGTAGAATACTTACTGCCAGTCTTACCTTCGAAGAAATGACAACCGTATTGTGTGAGATTGAAGCATGCCTAAATTCACGCCCGTTGATTCCAATAGACACTTCAGACCCAGACGCTGAACCTTTAACACCTGGTCATTTTTTGATAGGGGAAGCTCCTGTTAACATACCTACACCTGATCTTAGAGATATTAATATCAATCGTTTAGATCGTTGGCAAATAACACAAAAGCTTGTTCGAGATTTTTGGAATCGATGGCAAACTGAATACTTATCCAGGCTACAAACTAGACCTAAGTGGCTAAACAGGCAACCAGATTTAGAAATTGGCGATATTGTGTTACTTAAAGCCGAACATTTACCACCCGGAAAGTGGTCATTAGGTAGAATAGTAAATAAACATCCGGGACAAGATGGTTGTACTCGAGTATATAGTGTCAAATGTAAAAATGAAATAACGAAACGATCAATTAGCAAATTGTGTAAATTGCCTGTTAATGATGATTAATTTAACTATAGAAATTTGTATTAATGCATGCTCAATTAAAATATTTAATTTAAAATGATGAAACTTGTAAATTGATTCCTATAAAACAATTCTACTTTGACTGTGTTAAACTTTGTATGATGATTTTACTATTGGAATGCATACTATTGTTAAATTTAAAAGTCCTGTCGTACTTTGGTGGGCGGCATGTTGTGTTTAATTCTGTATTAATATATCTATACGATCCATTGCTTCCTTAAGCCAGTATTCAATAAACGGTCGTACAATAAACATTGCGTTTTCGCTGCACTCTTACCTGTCATTCGAATATCAACCTAATATCCCTTAAAATAACGTACAGTGACAAATTTTCGATTTCTTGATTAGCACTTTCCAGTTTTGTTCTAAGATCGTAAATTATGACGTTAAGTTCATTAGTTTCGCTGAATTCGGTAGATAAATCAGGTAGACTTTTCGCCCGAGCATCTGACTGAATAGATGTGAAAGAAAAATCAATAGACTCAATGGATGTTCTTCTAGCATGTTTCCTCTGAGTTACATTATCCGTATCCATTTCTATTATTTTCTTTGTATATAAAAGATAAGAAATAAAAAAAGAAACAAAAAAAAAGAATCAGGAAACAAAAAAAAAAAAAAAAAAAAAACAAAATCAGAAAAAAAAGTATCTTTGACTCCGTCTGGGTTTGAACTGAAGTCGACCGCTCTCAACTGTAGTAGTGCTCCAATCCGCTGAGCTACAATGCGATGTTTAAAAGCGTCGAAATTTACAGTGTCTTTGTATTGTAATAATCTGATAACAGGTGGTCTCCAAGGTCGTCCGGTGTTATTGTTATCGTGATTTGTCAAGTGTTTCTAGGTGTGATAGACAGATGGTGTTACTCTCGATATATGCTAGTGTGCTCTCTGTTGTATAAATAAGGTCCACTTTTCCTTGTCAGCCAATTCCTTTCAAATAAAATTAACTGACCTTATCAATGTATCGAGTTTGAAGATATGTTTATTGCTGATTTACTCACTGTTTTTGGAGATCAGCTTCTTTCTCGTGGTTGTTGTATCCTGTTTAATAATGTAGACACACTTGTTTTCTGTTTCTTCCACTCTATTATAAATATTTTTGATATTTTTCACTCTGGCTATCGCACGTAATTTTTGCCACTTTCCGTGAAGATATCATGAAGCAAACATTTGTACGGTAACTTTTTACACTTTGGCACCAACTGACTGTAAATCCGCTATATAAAGATGACTTTTACTATTTATTTATGACTATTTATACGGAGCTACTTGTTTACTGTATGGCAGCGCCACCTAGCATCTTGGCGTGTATTGATATATGATATAATCCCATATTGGCGTGGTTGCACCGTGTGTTTTCTCTTAAGGCGCTTACGGTTAGCTATCTGCATAAGAAGGTATTACCAAAATTCATGAACTATTCAGACGCTGCCGCTGACGGGAATTATTTACTACACTATAATTTGCACTTTCTTGTATGATAGCATGAAAATTTCAATCAGTTTCTCTGTTTACTAAAGAATACTGAGAAACAGTAAAGCAATCCTACTCCAATAAGATTCAATAATTTTGCTTTTACAGAATCCATAGACAATGGGTCTGTTGATACTGTAAAATTTATATTATACTACTTGATTTGTTTTCAAGCAAATAATAAGTTCTTCCATTTGAACACAGGAACAATACTGCCATTAATTTAATATTATTGAAAATTTCAAGTCGAAAGTCGATTATTTTAATAAAAACGTCAACGTTGGAAACTACATAATTCACTACACATACCTACTTGATTGTATACAAAATCTTAACAGATGCGTATCTCACACATAGACTCAGCTGATCATTTTGTTTTATAATTTGGGCAATGATTGAAATCCTATCTGTTGGATAATAATCCAATCTTCGAACTCAATTTCGATTCAATTAAACTTTACATTTCCAAATTCTGAGCATGTTTTTGAATTACACGAATACCTATGTATTTGGTAGAAGACTGTGTTATAAACTTGTGTTATAAAAACTACTTAAAATAATATAAAAAAAAAACATATATAATGGTAGGTAACGAAAACGACAGTATTTTCAGGATTTCCTGAAAACTACTGAACCGATTTCAAAACGGTTGAATTATTTCAATCGGTTTTGCCATCTTCGAGTAATCGGGGAGCATACTCTGCATACCTAGAAAAATATAGGTATATTTATAGGCGACGAATAGATAATATCCTCATTTGTAATTTTTGAAGTCGTTTAAAAATAATAGAAATCTAATAAAAAAAAACCTGAAATCAGAATGATAGATAACCCTAGGGGCACTGTGCCAATATTCATAAAACCTTTTTGTAGAAACTTTTTAAAATAATAGATTGCACAAAAATCTATTTTATTAATAACGTAATTTAGATGAATTCTTTCTATGTCGGATGTTTCTCTAAGTAATATGGGTAAGAAATTGACGAGGGAAATGCGAATGGTCTTCACGGTCAGTTAAGCAATATCTTCAGGCCAGTATTGATTTTATTACATAACAGTTTCGTAAAACACATCTTATAAAAAGTAACGGGTAGTTACTTGATGCTTTATTTTTGACACTTAGGTTTTGGTCGTCTGTTGAAAAAAAATCACTATTTGAATATCCGATTCAATTTAAATTAATTTAAGTTAAACTTTTGAAAAACAGCAAGTGATGGTGGTGATGAGTGACATTTTTATATATTTTTTTGTTGTTTAAAATAACGATCGAAACATGATGATTCTGCAGGCCTATTACATAAAAAGAATAGCGATAATCGGACGCAATTCTTCGTTCATTTTACTTGATATTGAACCTTATTCGTGAGTTCATAGTGTACGAACATCGTCCGCCGCGATTGTTTTTGCGTAATAAAAGGCCTGTGGTTTTGGGAAAAGGATAAAAGAATTTTCCGTTTGTCAAATGAAGTAAAGTCGTAGATGCTTCAAATTATAATAATTCCCATTGTTACTAAATGGTCATCTTCAGGCTAAACACATTATTATGTTTATTTATTCACGAAAGTAGAGGTGCAGAAGGGTCGGGCGATGTTTGACTGCGGCGATTTATTTAACGAGTAGCTTTATTTGTTTGTGGGGGTGTCCGCCCTCCTTCTAATGTAACCCCATTAACCTCATCCCACAATAAATTATAGCAGTTTCAACTTTATCATGCAGTAGTTAAGGGTGATCTTGTCGCTTTAGCAGTGGTTGTCTGCACCGACATTGTTTAATTAATGACTTAATAGTGGCCGCGTCTTGCGTGTAAGCGTGATGTATAGCGCTGGTCGGAGATGCCGCATCAACCCCAGGCGAGACAGTTGCAGATAATAAATGTGCCGAATGTGCTGAGTCATCGTTGCTTCCGGTTTTGGTTACAAAAGTCATGGCTGAACTCGACACAGTTCAGCCATGACTTTTGTTCCGACTTCATGTTGATGGGTTTCATCGTTTATTTCTGAAACAAAAAGAAAAAAACATGAGAGAAAGGAATAGATAAAACTTATAGGGTAAAACCCGTATAGTCGCCTTGGGGGTATAGTAGCCTCGATTGCAATTACTCTAGTTTCGCGAATGAAACATATGGTATTTTATTTATCTATCGAGAGACTCTGCAACTACAACTAAGTTGACCGTGTTGCATGTCTCTGTGCGATTGCATGGGACGGCTAGGTGCGATCAAAGTTTTTGCGGGATAAATGTCCTCTGTCGCGACGAGGCATCTATCCTAAACGTAATTTATATAGATTTGGCAACTATCCCCTATATGGGATAGTTGTCCCAAAATTTAGAGGTCCGCAAAAATCGCCAATACTCTGGAAATATCAAAGACAATATTTATTCCATTCATAAATTTGAAGATAATAAACCAAAGTAGCTACCCGTTTAACAACTAAAGAATCTCGCTTTTTGTACTAAGAGATATAAAGTAATTTCAAAAAGTGGGGCAACTATCCGGGTTTTACCCTACATAACATTTGGGCTATTTGACGAAGCAGTTGGCATTTAGTTATTATTGCTATGTCGACTGACTGGTTGAATTTATGATTGATCAATTCAAGACTTTATGTAGGTACTGTGGAGATCGTTTAGTTTCCGCACTGCGAGCTGGCTATCACCGCCATTGTTGGTTGGATTTAGTTTGAATTAATCTTAGTTAAATAAAAGCAAGAATGCCGTGCGTAGGTCTGTCTTGATTTTGATATGATATACATGTAAAATTATAATAATAAGGAGAGGAGACGAACTCAGTACTTCAGTTAGCTGATAATTCGATCAAGGAGAGAGTCAGTAGAATAAAAAGTTTATGTTTTACCTTGTCATGGTACCCCTCATAATATACACCGTCATTTTGTAGTCGTTTTAATTAACTTAAGGGAGTGTTCTACTAACGAAAGTAAACATTTTTGCCAAAGAAACATGGGTCAAAAAACGACACAAAGAAACATGGGTCGAAAAACGACAAAAAAAATTGACTTTCCCATACTAATAAAATGTTTTAGCTGTCTACTTAGTATGGGAGACCCAATTTTTTTTGTCGGTTTTCGACCCATGTTTCTTGGGCAAAAATGTTTATTTTCATTGGTACAACACACCCTTAAGTTAATTAAAACGACTACAAAATGACGGTGTATAGGTACTTGGCTCACAATAATGTTGGAGAAATATAACTATAGTGTAGTAGTGAGTTATATACGTAGTTAGTAGTAGTAGTTAGTAGTAGTTATATACATTTCCACTCCTATCACTATGTTATTATTTATACACAACGGGGTGCTTGGCCTTTATCTCACCTTATGTTAAGTGACTAGATGGCCGGTGGAAGCGCACTACATCCGGAATCATCACTGAGGAACTAGCTATCTTACCTCTAACCTCTAACTGCCGGAACACAACAATTTTTAAATTGTTGTTACGGCGTCAGACTTACGTAAGATGGTGGTAGCTAGCCAGGTGGCCTTGAAATAAGCCCTACCACCAACCAAACCGAGTCCAAATTGTAACCCCCCTGGAAATCGAACCCGAGACCTGCATCTTACACGGGTGGGCAAACCACTAGACCACAAAGGCGGTTGAATGGCGATTATATGGATCTAATAAATGATTATGTTACAAAATCGTTATGTATCCAATCTGTCCGCTCGCAAAAACAAAGCGTAGCTATGAACGAGCCGCCGATACGAACCTTTTTTCGGCCGATACTAATTCTGTGCAAAATAGGATGATGTTCACTTATAAATTTATCCCGAAATTGGTTGACGATGTACAAAATGGATGTGGTCGATAGCGTCTTGGGGAAACTCTTCAGATCTAATAAGTTTGAGCGACCGGCCAGATTAGGGTCGGTGAGTACTCGCCAGATGCATTATAGATCAGATTAAACCGAACAAGACTGGTAGCTATCTATTATATTCTATCTATGTTAATACTGAACATCAACGAGATGCTTGACTTGATGAGTTTTTCTAATATTTGAATTATGTGGTAGGTACTAACTTATTTCTAAGTATTTTAGAAGATGTATCTTTACATTAAGACCAGTTAAATCTACAAACGATAGTGAAAGCTATCAAACGTTTGAAACAGTCTTCAAACAAATGGTTTTTGTGGAATCTAGCTAGGCAGAAGATTTAACAGTTTTACGTTAGACAAGTTGATAAGCTTTGAGCACGAAATTTAATCTGTGTAATTCCATAAATCTCTTTAAATAAAACGAATTTGGTGAGTTGAAGTTTAAATAAGAACTTTTATAGCAGCACGTATCGGCGGGAGGCCTAAGAGGTTGCATTCAAACGATAACACACGACCCGACCTCAACCCGAACTCAACTCAAACTCACCTCAACCGCAGCCCACCTTGAAATACATCGCTTACAATTTTGAGTCTTATGACACATTAATAAGTTCCTGTGTAATGTTCAGGTGAGTTTGAAGTGAGTTCGGGTTGAGTTTGAGTTGAGTTTGGGTTGTGTTTGGGTTGAGTTTGAGTTGAGTTTAGGTTGAGCGCGGGGCGTGTGAAGTTGCATCGACAAAACATAACGGAGATTATTAATGTGCCATAAAACTCAAAACGTAAGCGCTGTATTTCAAGGAGTGGGCTCCGGTTGAGTTTGTTCGAGCTGAGTTTGAGTTGAGTTCGGGTTGAGGTCGGGTCGTGCGTTATTGTCTGAACGCAGCCTTAGGCGATAAATTATAGCTTGCATTGCTCGTACCGTACCAATGTAAAACTTGGCAATATACTGCTACAATAGAGAGAAACGAATGCTTCAAGTAAAGGAAACAATCAAAATGAAAAGAGCTACTGTTCACGAACAATGCTCCATTCGCTATAAAGAACAAAATGTTGATTTAACGGCATTAATTTCTTTGTATGCACGAACTCTGTAAATCTCTTGCACGTTTAGTTTAATACAAGTCTTTGTTTGAGTTAGATTTGTTTCTAGAAGAACATTGGGGCGTCCGAACAGAGCAGTCAGCGCTAAGATTTATATAATGGCGAAATTCCGTTACTTTTTTTTCTTAATATGGGAATAACGAAAATAGGTATTTTTTTTCTCAGATCAAGCTTATTAGTAAACTAGCGGCCGCCCGCGACTTCGTTTGCGTGGACAGTTATTTCTCTATCCCTCGGGAACAGTATCTTTTTTCGGGATGAAATGTGTCCTATGTCCTTCTCTGTACCCTTGACAACGTGTATGCAAAATTTTATGATGACCGGTTGAATAGTTAAGACGTGAATGCGTAACAAACAAACAAACAAATAAACAAACAAACAAACGGACTTTCGCATTTATAATATTAGTACCTATAGTAAGGATAACGAGATATTAAAGAAAATTAGAAATATTAGAAACATAAAATATACTTCTTTTTTCATATAAAAATATCAATTAAACATCAATTGATTTGTATCTTGATTTGATTGATTTGGTTGTTAAATTAATTGAACTGCTAGTCAATGCGAATGTATAAGGTGCAATTTAGACCGCATAATTTTAAGACTCGATTTATCGAGCGTACTCGGCCGCGCGATTTCAAGATTCTAGCAGGCGACCTCTGTTTACACTATACTGATACTAAATATAAATTTACTAAAAAAAAACTTTTTTAAAAACACGTTTTTAAAACGGACTAAATTACTACAAAAAAAAAATCGGACTAAAAACATTAATCCGATTTTTTCCACGTTTCATCCACGATCCACGTCCATCATTTTTGATCCACGTTTTTAGGTTTAAAATTTCTGTAGGTAGGGTTATAAATATGTACAGAAGAATTTATTTTTTACTTTTTAGTCCGTTTTAATGTTTTTAGTCCGATTTTTTTTGTAATAATTTAGTCCGTTTTAAAAACGTGTTTTTTAAAAAAGTTTTTTTTCAGTAAATTATTATTTTCTGCTTTTTAGTTAACAAGCTAAGACTAAAAATATACCATCTCCTATCGGAGCACTTGTCAAGACGATTCAAACGAGCCCAAACTCGATGGGGTTTCATGGTTTTATTCTAGAGTTTCTATGGCTTTCCTCCGGCTCCATCATCAGATCCTCGGACACTATTTCCCATCAAACTACTCGTCAAGACGATTCAAACGAGCCCAATCTCGATGGGGTAGCATGGTTTTATTAAAGAGTTCCTGTGTCCTACTTCCGGCTCCATCATCAGACCCTGGAAACTATTTCCCAACAAAGAACTCGTCAAGACGATTCAAACGAGCCCAAATTTGATGGGTTTGCATGGTTTCAATATTGAGTTCCTATGGCACGGCCTTTCGGCTTCATCATCAGACCCTGGATCTCGTCTCCCATTAGAGTACTCGTCAAGACGATTCTAACGAGCCCAAACACGATGGGCTTGTATGGTTTCATCATAGAGTTCCTGTGGCCTTCTTCCGGCTTCATCATCAGATCAGCTCGATGACACCATAATATCGCATTGCCTTCCAGTTCTGATCTATGTTCAAAGTTTCAAGTCTCTAGCTCATCGGGAAGCTAGTATAAAATCGTTCGCAAACTTTGTGGAGAAACAAACAAACAAACAAACAAACAAACACACAAACGAGAAAGCAACCTAATAAAAACGTGTTAAAATGGATGGGTACCTATTTTGAAGAGCATACAATTTTGCCGGCAGTTCTTTTTAAGAGCTCCACTAAAGGAAATCTATGATTTTGGACAGTACTTGATAAATAATAAATATTTCGACTGTCACACTCAATGGAGCGTCAGGTACTCAAGAGATTTTAGGGGCGTACTTCGAAAACTAGGCCGTAATCATCAGACGATTTTCGTTCTGCTACATTATGAGCTCAGGAAACTAACATCGTCATACTAATGCGATTCTTTTTTAGGGTTTTATAATTAACCCTCATCAGTTCAAGTATATTATATCGTATTATTTGGCATGATCAACAACATTAAGGGCTCTTGATAACATCTTATAGTTACATATCACAAGTAAGTTCACGTCACAACATTGTTAGGGAAAGTTGAATAGGGAATATACATAATTTTTTTAAATTGCAAGTTAACAGTTAAAGTAGGTAGGAAGCCGACTAAGTTATCGCTGAAAACCTTTGCAGGCGGTCTTTGAAAACTTCAGTGTATGCGGGCGCAGTTGCAATTGCAAGCGATATAACAGCCTATTGATACTTTGAACTTACCAATCGTTTGTGGTAAATGAAAGAAAATTCGAGTTGATTCTCTTAAATTCTAAAACCTTGTCTCGCTAGGTGAAAATCGTAACTCGCAACTTCATCAAATCTAATGGAGATTCGACCCGTGAATTCGTACTAATTTAATACTTACTAAAAATTATTAAAAGGAAATCTTAACGATTACTTTCTTTAAGTGTAACCACAAAATAGTTGAAGCATAGCGATTAATTTGAAAGGTTCCAAAGTTACAATTCTCTGTCCAATGTACTAATAGTGCCGGTGATTAGACCTTTGAGATTTTAAAATTTAAATCTTACGTTCTGTTGGAAAAGATTAATATTGGATTTCAAACTTCACAAGACTGCGTTTTTAATCGTTCTTTTCGCAAAGTCTCGGTGAATTTCCTGTTCACCTGCGCTTGAGTGATGAGTACATATCGGCCTTAATTCAATTATCTGGCTGCCAGTATCGGTGCCTCGGGGAGGCAACGTTCCCTAAACGTAAATATTTCTGCGTCTCGCCTGAATTGCCATGAGTGTCAAATGGAACGCCACAATTGCTCTCGAATTTAGTGCGAGCGCTCGTAAAGGTTTTCAAGTGGGTTTGTTACTACTGACGATGCAATGAAGGTTCGCTGGTGTCGGAGACCTGTTTTATTTTAACGAATGAACCGTATAACAGTCTAACATTGAAAAGCAGTATATTATTGATATTTTTATGCAACCATATTTTAGTAGAATAATTAAACCACATTCGAATAAACCCTTAGAATTTTATAGATTCCAACTAGAAACTTTTCCACAAGTCTCAAATTCTATCTTTGAAATGTTATACCTACCTCCATATCATGTCATCAAGGCAACACTCAATTCTAACAATGTCATAGTTTTGTAGTTTTTCATTTTAACACTCGTAGAATGAATTCCCTAATTAGAAATCCTTTCACAATTTTGAAATTCTCGTTTCACTCCAAAAATTTCACACATCAAGGAAACAGATGAAACCGTTCCATCTGGCTCGTTAGCTCAACTACAGTAAGCTAAGTTTTTCCGAACCAACTGCAGAAATGCTAAAAAACAGGACGCGAATATGGTAAATCCGAAAGCCGCTTGTGATTATTCGAGTGTATACGGAGCGAGCAAATACTCCGACGAATTCGGCGAACCGAATTCGATACCTTTTATTACAACTTGCAAACGACTATACAAAACTTATTGGTGTTTTTGAAACAAAGTTAGCTGTATCTATAACTTTGTTAACAAAACGCTAATATTATCTGTAAGTTTTTGGGTGGACGGGAAAGGGAAATGGAAATCGATACTTCCTCGTAACAACGCTGGGTTGGGATGTATTATCTACTTTGCATTATACTAAAATAACAAAGAGTGAGTTGCTATATATGGTCACCCTTTGACAGATTCTGTGTGTTTTGTTATACTGATATTAACACAAACAAAAATATAATCACCCATTTTGCTTTAGATAAATGGTCTACCTACCAATCTACCATTCAAATTATTAATACTATTACCTACATAAGATTAATGAAACATACGTTAATATTCGTCTATAACGAAAAATCATTGTTCATATTTTTGTCAACACATTGATTGATTATAAGATTATATGTGTGTTTTGACAAATGGTTCTCTATCATGTTGTCTATTACATTGAGTATTAGCTATTTGTAGCAGACTTATATTGTTGGTACTTTACGGCAGGTCGATTTTGTTCTCCCTAAACCATTTATCTTTGGCACTGGGTCCATTACATTAACGACCGTGCGAATAGTTTTCGAAGTATAATACTTCAAGGATAATTTGCCGTCGCCTTTTGTGGTCTGACAACGATATTACCATTAATTGGTAATAGTTCATTTTTAGTGTCTACTATCAAAAAGGGTGAGTCAAATGTTTTATTCTCTTTTAGCTAGACATACACTTTTTCTTAATTTTTATGCATCATTAAAATATAACACTTTTAACAAATAAAAAGTTCTGGAAATGCAATATTGAAATTTTTTTTATTTTTTTATTTAACCATTTATTTCAGGCATCAATGGCCCATATAATAAATACCTTAAAGACTAACATACATAATGAAAACCTAATTCAAATTCGACTTTATATCTGTAAAAATGTTTTATTACTATTATAATAGTTGCTAGCTATTAGCTAAAGCTATTATTATTATACTTCTTAAAAGGACTTTGTCCTTAATGATAATGTTCTCTACATAATGTTTCCCAGTTTACCCAATCTCCTTTGGCAATTAATCACGGGATGGCACCTCTCGACAGGACTGAAGTTTTGTATTGTCTAAAAAGAAAACACTGAAAAAAAAACGTTTATGAAAAATGCTTCAACGTAAAGGGTCCCAAAGGCCAAACTTGATTAGGCGCGGTCCTTGCCCTGCGCCGTGGTGCTGACAAACATGTTGCTCGAATATTCTGACGGTTTGTAAATAATTGAACTTCACAATCAAAGAACTGTACTTGGAAAATTACGTATATTTATTCAGGGCAATTGCGAAAGCTCAAAACATAAAATAGAGAAGAAACTCTGAGTTTTAAAGACAGGAAGATTAGAAGACTTTCATAAACGAGGACTAATGAGCTTGCTTGATTTAAATAATTACTTCATAGGCATTTTTTTATGTATCAGTTTCATTTTCCTAGAAAGCGAAAGAGTACGAGCTCCACATGCTCGCATTTAATGATGTTATTTGGCTAGTCAAAAGAATTTCAGAGAAATAATAAAAAAAAAACACAAACCAACTTCGGCGTTAAAAGGAAATTGATGTAAGGAGTATTTATTGTGTAGGTAATCATATCAAAATGATATACAAACAATCCATCAAGTTAACTCGTACTACCTACATCCATTGCTTCAGCTTTGATCTGACAACACTGAGTAATATCTTTAAAGACAAGAATGTTTTGTAAGTATCATACTTGGAACTTAGATTTTTCATGGTAGATATGATAAAGACAATTCTTTGAAGTGTGTTCCTGAAATTCGGATTTTTTTCCTATTAATATAAAGGTAACCCTCTTTGTTTCATTTCATATTGTCGATATCATAAAATACACGTTGATGTGTGTGCTTTAGTGTTAAATCTGTGCCTTAAAAAAGTAATTGATGGATGGCAAGAAAATACTTCCGTTTTGACGACCATCAATTAATTAAAGTGTTAACGGAGACGTTTATAAATGAAGCACAACAAATTCAACGAAATCGTCAACATCCGGGAAGTGCGTTTTAAGTGCATTTAACGGCCCATTTTAGTATTTTAATTATTTTCACGATATACTAGTGGCGGTCAAAATTTCTTGGAACAAATTGCCATGATTTATAGCCGTGCCACCCATGTCGTCGTACTGAAATAGATTGCGTTTGTGCGCTCAGCTTGTAATATGTTCTATGAGTTGACTCTCTGTCGGAAGTTTTATTGCCCGTGACGACGCTTCGGAGTACCATTTGCCTGTGATTGTGCGTACGTTGGCTTCATGAAAGTGATCACTGAATTTACTGACTTCCATTTTTTATTCATGACACGGCAAATAGAAATCTAAAACATTTGTTATCGTGTAAAGCACAGTAGGAGCTCGGTGGCGCAGTGGTTTAGCGCCTGGCACAGCGATTGCGGAAGTTAAGCAACGTTCGCAAGGGTCGGTCATGGGATGGGTGACCAAAAATTTATTATCTCGATCTCCTCCGTGCTTCGGAAGGCATGTTAAGCCGTTGGTCCCGGCTGCATTTGCAGTCGTTAACACCCACCAATCCACATTGGGCCCGCGTGGTGGGTTGGCCCGTCCTCCTTATCCACCCATAAGGAAGGCCTGTGCCCCAGCAGTGGGGACATTAAAAATGGCTGATGAAGAAAGCACAGTTTTATTTTTAAATAGGTCCTTTTACTTAATTATGTTTTAGTTTCGTTTATTTTTCTTAAGCTAGCTTCTAGCTTTATCAGTTTTCTAGGGCAAAATCAAACGCTGAATTTTTGTGATACGCATTGCTGTGAAAAATAGGTTAGACACGTTTAGGCGCGCACAAAAATGAGCGGGTTTTTAAAATAGGATTATTAATTTAACACAAGAGTATCTGATGAGAAATCAATATTTTATAAACCAAAGTAGGTCATCGATATCATCGATAGCCTGGCCGTAAATAATCTTCTATCTTCTTAAACATATTATATTTTTAAATTCCCAAAGCTCCCAAAATCACCTTGTTAGCTCCTTAGATACTTTAATAAATGGTAAAATTTAAAGTAAAACCGAGGTTTTTAGTGTCACTTAGTTCCATTAAACACGAGAACTCGATCGTAAAACTAATATACGGTAACAAAATTAGCTTAATTTTACAGCAGTTTAACTACTCATATTTACACGAGCGTGTCGTATGAAATTATAAGTCACATTCGTTAGATGTCTGCGAATCTGAAGACATTTTTTGCCGTGACTTTCTTGTGACACAAGATTCGGATGATTGATTGAAACAAATATGTAACTTCCAGTCGGTTCTCACACTATTGGCGTATTCTTATAGAAAAAAATATTCCTCTCTATTCTCTACGGTCGGGTAGTTGGTGTTAGGTTTTTTATTGTCTTGATCGCGGTAACATAGAAAAGGTAGGTACAGTGACCTTGATTACAATTCAAAAGCATTAAGGCGCTAAGAAGGGTCAAATCCAATTTCAATTCAAGTTCAATTCAAATTATTGAAAGATTACGCGCGTGAAGCTATCATGGAAAAATATATAATGTACTTGGAATAATACACAATAGATTTAATTGAAAGCATTTGTAAAAATGTTACCACCTTTGATGTAAAAAAATATTCCGTCGACCCTGTTTCTGGGCCTAAATGCAAAATTTCTCGGAAACAGGACATTCGTTAATGTTAAAACCAACACATAAAAATTGGCGATGTTAATACCTTCAATCTTAATTGAACAGATTTTTTTTAACTAACTTGAAAGCGAAGAAATTTAATAAAAACATGTAAAAATTAAGAATTCGGTGCTAGTTCTCAACGCAACCGCCGCGTTGGAACGCGCACTGATTTGAACCCAAAGTGAGTAGAGTTAGGTTCGATTTCACACCATCACGGATCGACCCGCTCGGATTGAGGCATGTTAAAGCTTTAATTGCTCTTTTGTAATTACATTAACTAAAACTCTTGGATTTCTGTAAAGTCGTCGCAGTTTAACTACTGCGAATTGTACAGTTTTTGGTTTACCCTGTGTAGTACTAAACGTACTGATTTTATATTGGACTTATTAACATAAAAAAACGTTTGTTGGAAGAGATTAACAAATTGAAACAAATATTTTTTGGGAAAATGTTAGAAACTGTTAGTGCTCTTGTTTATTTATTAAGGTCAGCCCCTGTGTAACTATATCAACATGCGTGCCATGTTGCTATGACCAGATTCCACAAACAAAAACATACTACGAAATGTAGTTCTTATTTTTCTTTTTCCTATTTTCTCACTACTGCGGAAAACAAGGCGCGAATTAAAACGTGATGCTTTGGCATCGACAATCACTTGTAAAATCGAATCACAAACCTAATTTCAATGAGGAGGCGACTCGATTTTACGATTGTCGATAAAAAGCGCTAGTTGGCGTAAATCTACCAAGCGCTAAATGACATAAATCGACCAGCAAATCGCCTGCCCAGTCAACCCGTGTAAATACCACATAAGGTTTAATCACTTTCCCACTAACAGACACAGAAAAGCAAATTGTTTACCACAGTCATGTTACCACTTCAGTTTCGCCATAATCCGCGTTCCTCATTTGCCTGCCCCAGCTTGCTAAATAAACCTGGCAACACTAGTTACCGAGATGAGTTGTTAAGAATACATCAATTATTAAAAGCCACGAGCGCCTCGTCCACCTGGGTCCATGTTTTAATGTGCTACAACGGGTCTACACTCTCGACTCACTTTCATTTCACCCCATAAATTGGGGTTTTATAGTATTGTTATTATGTTGGTTGCGTACACATATGTCTTGTGATTTTCAAATTGGCCGATAGTTAGTCGCTATTGTACAACAATCGTTATGAAAATATATGTCGATATTTTCGTATGTTGGAGTCTTGTCCAAATGGATTGCCACTGCGTCGAATTTGTCGCTGCGCGCGGCAGCGTTGTCAGGCAAGTGTTTATGATGCATGTGATTCTCAGAAAGATGGTACTATGATCCAGGGTTGGAAAAAAAACAGTTTTTTTTTAATTTTATAAAACAAACAGTTCAAAATGTTTTAAACAAGTGTTTTTTTTTTGTTTTTTATGTTTTTTACTTATTACTTTAAACCATCACTTTCAAATCAATTAGACCTATAATATTAAATTTCTAGACTATTTTTAAATTCGCCTTAGAATCCTTAGTAAATATTTACTAAAATCGATTAGTTAATAAACCTATTTTATTTTATATCTCTTATCAATACTGAACGCTTTACTTACATACACCTTGTAAATAGGTACTACCTATGTTCTCTGATGTTCATTAATAATTAGGGAAACCCCAATATATAGGATGGAGGAACCAGGTTTCGACAAGGACCAGTCTTCGATTTTTTTTAATCAGTGATAAAATGGCTAATACCTACTCAGTTAAGATTTGTCATCTTGGCAAAAGATATCCGATAACATTACATTTTTACTGTTATTCTATGTATTTTCAGTGAAATCTAAAGTGCAGTGATTTATGAAAATCACATAAAAAAAAGTGCAGTAATTTATGAAAATCACCATTTATTCTCAATTAATAGTAGTTTAAAACCCTGTTTTTTTTCTTAATGTTTTTAACATTGTTTAAAACTTGTTTTAAACTGTGTTTTTAAACACTTAATAAAAAACATAGTTTTATTTCAAATTGTTTTAAACACTGTTTTAAACACGTGTTTTAAAACAACTTGTTTTAATCATGCCAACCCTGCTATGAGCCGATAAAAGCTGATAAGTGCGAGCAGCCTGTCGATTGTGCTACCAATCTCGAACCTCACTTCGAATTGAAGCGAGAATTTCAAATCATTAATGAGATAATGATGGGCTGTTTTTTTAATCACAAAAGGTTTTAGATAGCTATGGTGCTACCTAAAACCTTTTGCAATCGGTAAATTAGCATTTATTCAGCTAAATTCTAAATAACAAATTCACAAGTGAGGTTCGAGGTCAGATGCGAGTATGGTACAGAATCGACAGGTTGGCTTTATACGTATCATAATAACATATTTATAAGTTAACTCAGATTATTTCACGACATATTTTTATCGGCTCGAATATATTTTAGACTGAATAACTTTTAAGACGTATAAATAGAATAGATGCTTTAATCAAGATAGACATAAGTAATAGAATTACTTAGTTAAATTTCACATGCGAGTAAACGTAGTAACGTCGTATGAGCAACTAAGCACACGAAACGTCTCCTAATGTAGTTACAAACTTACCTTGATCTTTGACATGCAAACTTCAAGAAAGTTACTAAGTAAGCCCCCTGAGTTGTTTCTTCTAAACAAGCGTGTGCTTTAATGTATTTATTTTCGTATACAGGGAACAAAGGGAGGGTATTTAAGTACATACATATTAGATTAGTCATAGGGATAGAAAGGGAACGTTATCAGATTTCAGAGAAAATACTCTTTTTATAGTTTTAACCAAACCAAATTCAGAGATAAAGGTTAGACCACAGACAGGGCACAAAGTTCGTTTCAATATCAAAACAAATATTTTTAGGGTTCCGTAGCCTAAATGGCAAAAAACGGAACCCTTATAGATTCGTCATGTCTGTCTGTCTGTCTGTCTGTCCGTCCGTATGTCACAGCCACTTTATTCCAAAAGTATTAGGATTACACAGTTGAAACTTGGTAGGTAGATATATTGTTACCCGCTTAACGAATTTACCACAAAAAAAAAAAAGATTAAGAGGGGCTCCCCATACATGGACTGAAACTGAAAAAATTTTTTTTTCAAACGTGTGGAGTATCTATAGATAGGTCTTTAAAAATGACATTGAGGTTTCTAAGACTATTATTTTTCAAAGTCAACCGTTTGAAAGATAAACACTGCCAAAGTGGTAAAATGTGTGTCCCCCCTCTAACTTTTGAAATAAGGAAGTGAAAAATCTAAAAAAAAAATATGCTGTAGATCTTAATAAACACTTTCAACGAAAATTGGTTTGAACGAGATAAAATAATTAGTTACTGAGCTATAGCACATTTTCCAAAACCGCAAATATAACTTTGTCATTCATACCAACACTGTGAAAACAAAGTTATTTTTGCAGACGAAAAATAATAGTGGTATTAAATATCGTATGGTATAAGGTAACTACGGAACCCTGCTGCGCGTGGCCCGAGCCCGACACGCACTTGGACGGTTTTTTCAAGAGGTTTTCAGATGAGTTTTTGGCACTAAAGTTTGTCGTAATTCAATAGACAGATTTTTTAAAATACTTACTGCATTCTGCCTATCAAAACTATTACGTTTCCTAGGCAGTTATCATGGGAGTTGATTACCTAAGTCTGACGCCATAACGACAATAAAAATTTGTTGTGTTCCGGCAGTTAAAGGTAATATAGCCAGTTCCTCAGTGATGAGGATTCCGGGTGTAGTGCGCTTCTATCTTCGGCCTTATCGTCACTTAACATCAGGCGAGGTGAAGGTGAAGCACTATTCCGCTGTGCTTAAAAAAAGAGCTTAAAATGTCATAAATGTGAGATGTATAGCTTGGGTCGCCGACTATTACGAAATGTATATTTCTAAATCCTAAACATTATAAGCACTTAATGTATCGGCATAAGCCTCGTATATGGGACTGAACTGACAGAAAACCGATATCAGTTGCGGTCCACACCAAAATAATAACAACTAGGTATCTATTGGTAGTGTAATTACGTACATCTAGTAGCCAGCCCAACAATTTAGTTTTAGAGTATCGTTTTAGTGAACAAGTACTAATGATTTCTATGTCATTATGTGCAATTTAACTATTTTCGATGTCAGGGACTCATCCCTTTGGATTCAAAAATAAACCCAGAACTATATACATATAAGTATACCATGTAAGCATAAGCACTATTGTAACATCATTATTGGGTTATTATGAATAAATGAATTATTATTATTATTATTTGACTATGTGCTTGTTGATATAGCAATATTATCAAATTGTGGACTGGGTATATCTTGAGTTATTTCTTTATTGACATGACTCAGCAGATTTTAATAAAAGTCCTAACTCTAATTCCATTAAATATGAATCTTAGTACATACCTAAAATAAATCGTCAAACCCCTTATTTTTTACTAAAATAATCTTGTAAATCTGTATAAGTACTATTTTTTTCTTTCGTCAAAACAAATATTATTCATTTGTAATCTGTACAATCACTTTAAGTACTATGATTTTGATACTAGGTACTACATAAATATATACAATTACAATAACAATCAAAACACTTAATGGTAGATTATACTATTACACACATACACATCATATAAAACAGATCGCTAGTTAAGTTCTTGTTTCATTAAAACGAACCAAAAAGTTAGAACCTTCATATTAATAGAACTAATTTATTAATCGGTATTCCTACCTATGTGTGGTAAAACCATGACTGTTGGCTTTAAAAGGGACGTCACCGGTAACTGTCCCTTAATTGGCCTTTGTTTGTTTTAAACAAAGTAAAGTTAAGTTGATTGGACGGGGGTTCGTACCATGTACAGGTAATAAGGTAAGGTGCTTTATGTTGGAAACCAAATTTGATCTACCCCTTTTCCATTAGCACGAAATAAATAGTGCTAAGTAGTTCATAGTTGTTAACACAATATTAATATGGATAAGAAAGTCACCTAAGGTCGAATGGGGAAAGAGAAACACCGGGGTAAGTGAAATACTCAACCATAACTAAGAGACTACTTATCGTAGTTTGTCTCCATAGCGAAGTGGTGATAATGCATCAGGAATGAATGAGTTAGTTCCCGTATTGTAACATAGATAAAGCTATGTTCATTAAACTAGCTAGTTAACCAAGAAAAAAATAATTAGATGTCAAAACTCGAATGAAAGGAGGGTACAATTTGGAAATCATACAAGCAAAATTTTTAGGTAAATCCTTAGTAAGATTGAGTTTATCTATTGTAAAAATCTGAACATTAAAAAGTGATAATGGGGGAAGATAAACAGTCATGATGGAGGAAGACAAACACTTGCTCTGTGTCAAACATCACAAACATTTTATTTTTCTTTGTGTAAGTAATAAAATTAATATTTATACTACACCTACTCGGAAAGCACTCTTGAATTAAAAAAAGAACAGAAAGCCCTTCTTCATTCTCATACTAAAATGCGGGAAAAATTTATTAATAGAAATACTATACTGTACTGTAGTAGGTATTTAACCAATATTAATTAAAAAATTATTTGTAGTTTGTCACCCCTGACCCTCGTAACTATGTTTCACTTCACCCGGATTATGATTTTATATAATTTTAAAAGTGGATCCTATTTTAATAGAATTATATAATATTAACGGTTAAACATGACACTTTTGTCCAGTTTTTACTTAAATGGACACAAGTCACAAAAGTAATTAAAGCTATTTTGGTCACTGTTTCACTTCTCCCTTTTCAGGTGTAAGTGAAACACTTATCTTAGTCTTTATATTATTTTCATGATTTTATTGCTTAATGCAAGCCTTTAGTATTCATGCCGTAAAAGGCTGATTTAATAATTTAATAAAGTCGCTATTTAAGCAATGAGTACATTGCTTAAATAGCGACTTTAATTGAGATTTACTAAATCTCTTTGAATAAAAATAAATAAGTATTTCACTTGCCCAGTTGCCCACTCGACGTTACATAATACTAAAGTAAAAAGTAAGGTAGGTACTTATGGCATTTTTTTCATTCTCATCTTTTTTTTATAAAAATATAAATGTTTATGAAAAATAAGTGAAATTGATTAATTTATTGGTTATACCTAGCTCAGATTTTTCATTTAGTTTTTATCATCAATAATTGCTATCAGCCTTTAGCAGCTTTTGTTTCATGTTCAGCAAACAGTACCATAAAGTCCTACAACACAAAAATCTTTAGATACATGAACTCTATCGACATTTGTATAAAACCCATTTAAGACTGTGTTTAATCAAAAAAGTTCTAATTTCCTAGATCAAAAGGGGTTTGGACTAGGAGAAACTATTTTAAACTGCAAAATTCCTAACGGGATTACCTTAGAGCTGCGTGGTTTTCAGTATCGACAATATAAAATTTGTAAATTGGGCTCCTTTGAAGATCAAGAAGAGATTTCATTGAATATACACTCACGACCGAATGGTCAAACTTACACCTTTTCCCATTTTTAACCGACTTCACAAAAAGGAGGAGGTTCTCAATTCGATTGTATGTTTTTTTTTATCGTTGTTCGCGCATATCTTCGTCATTTATGAACCGATTTTGATGATTCTTTTTTTGTTCGATTGAGTTTTCTTGCGAGATGGTCCCATTTAATTTTTTTTCAAATCGGTTCAGTAGTTTTCGAGAAATCCTGAAAATACTATGATTTTCATCAACTCACATGACGACTTTGTTATTTATGAACCGAATTAGATGTTTCTTTTTGTTGGGAAAGGGGTACTTTTAGTGTAGTCTTTTTAACCGACTTCAAAAAAAAAGGTTCTCCCTCAGTTTAACCTGTATGGATGTATGTTTCTCCGCGAATATCTCACGTTTGGCTGAGCCGATTTTTCTATCCAATAATATACCTATAATAATATACGTAATATAGAAGGGGCTTTTAGAATAAAAAAAGGAAGTTGTACTCCAGCCCCACCCGACTTCAATAGACGTGTTGTTATAACAATGATAATGCGTATCTAATGATTTGAATATTATTTCTTGCTTTTTAGAGGCAGGTTTTTGAAGTCGGTTTTTTGTTTTTTAAAACAATTTTTCAAGTTTTAACTAAGAAACTAACTAAGAAAAAGAGAGAAAGGGACAGTTCCTCTTGGAAATGTTTGTTGCCATTAACCACCTTAGTTACATACTGTAAAGTATATTGATTTCATTGACTTTCTAACACACCGCACCAGTTTCACCAGTAAAGATACTTATAATTTCACGATTGTACCCATCAGAAAGGGAAAGGCCCAAATTATTTGAGGATTACGGGTGAAATGATTTATGAAAATCGATATCATGAAAGAAATTGTACGCCTCACCGCGCTTTGACATCAAGAAATTATTTTCCTCTCAATCGAGAGTTATTAAATAATGTAAAAAATGTGAATCGTGCGTCTATAGCCTGTATTCCAGCCGCCCTTTGATAAAAAATCTTTCTAGCTCTCGTAAATAAATAACTTCTCCGAAATAAGCGACAAAGCGGTGAATATATATAATTTTGGCACGGGACATTTAATCTCCGCGTTCGGCTGCTATTCGGCCGCTTTTCGTATTGCCTTACATATAACGCGCAAACCTTTTAGATTAGGGGGAGCAAGGGCAATTTTTAGGATCAATTGGCTTTACGAGCCATAAAACCTTTTTTTTCATACGTATGTGTAGAAATCAGGCTGTTCGAATCATCCTTGTTATATCATATTGTTATTATTTCGTCATAACAAGGGTTGGACCACTTTTCGCAATTAGCTGTGTCCTTTCATTTCTTGCTTGATTGTTATGGCATTTATAGAATTTTATAGCATTCGTTTAGCTCAGTGGGATTCACGCGTTTGGGAAATCACAAAAAAATACTGTGGTGTCGTAGTCCATTACCAATAGTAGCAATATCAGTTTAAAAAAATCCATAATAAAATATAGTGCATAAGTTATATCCTTTCTTGGATTAGAT
This sequence comes from Agriphila tristella, assembly GCA_928269145.1. NCBI lineage: Eukaryota > Metazoa > Arthropoda > Insecta > Lepidoptera > Crambidae > Agriphila > Agriphila tristella. The sequence goes on along the minus strand of OV743436.1, from coordinate 16,514,121 downwards.
TGCAGACGTACGAAAGTAAAAAAAAAACTTTCGTTCTTGTAAGCTCTCAAAAATCAGACTATACTGATAATAGTATTTGATTGAATCAGGCGTCACTTGGCGGAAGTCCCAAACCATTTTGAAAAAAGAAACATTTGTAGCTTACTTCCGCAAACAATATATGCAAGATGCACCGCCCTCCCGCCCGCAATAATATGCACATGCACACCGTGTAGAGTAGCCTAATTGATGAAGGTGCAAGGTGTGTTGCTGTCTTGCTAAATGCAGGTATTGTGCACTGATATTTTGTGGTGTGCATGTGCATATTATTGCGGGCGGGAGGGCGGTGCATCTTGCATATATTGTTTGCGGAAGTAAGCTACATATATTTATTTTTTCAAAATATACTGATAATATTTTATAACGGTATCATTATATAAAACGTTGCCACAGTATTCCTCAAGTGAAAGTATTCACATTATTAAATTAATGGAAAATCAGTCGCTCATTTCGGTCTAAACAGTCTAAACATTATTAAGTAGTACGGTAGTAGTAAAATAGTACGGTTTTTGGCTCTAAAAAAACAAAAATTTTGATGGCAGTGCTAAGACCAAAATTGAAGTCAAAATATTTGTTTTTCAAAAACTTCGTTTTATTATAGAGCAAAGTTTGGAAGATTGGGTTGTTTTTTTTTTCAAGTATTATTTTCATCTTAGGTTAGTTGTGTACAAAAACACTCGACATCTTCTTAAGCACCTGCTAATGTGCACGAAGCCACGTACTACGCGCACCGGTCGTTTTGTTTGTCGGAACATATTGCAAAACACGTATTATACTGTATCATTATACCACGTAACCCTTTTCAGGGTTTCTGCCACTTTCTATTTATGTCAGTAGGAACTGGGTGGCTCGCCCCTCATAAATCAGAGCCGTTTTGTTCAGGCCCATTACGCCATTTTACCGCCTTCCTACTGAGACAAAATTAGATCATACCGAAGGGAAAACCCAGCTCGGCTCATACATAACTTTTGCTGTAAAACCTTTAATAGTTTCTACATTTTGTTATGCCGTGCTGGCGGCGGCGGCGGGAGATTGTTTTTCCGTCACGGACGCTTGCTACTGTCTCTGAGGTGGAAACCCCGGTTTTGGTCTGCATTTTTTTTCTTGTTGGCGTTGTTGAAAATTGTTTTGCGATTGCGAACGAATTTTACAGACTTTGGGTGAAAGAGCTTTCTTTGCTGTACTGTAGAGAAAGAGTTTTTTGTAGATCGTAGAATATTTCTAAAAAAATCAAATATATTGTAGTTTGGAGTTTGGATTTTTTGAAGAAACGAAAAAAGACATTATTCAAATAATCTACCCATGAGGTTCCTCGTCACCGAATTTTCTATATAAAATTACCTTTTTGCTTAATGGCTAAGATCAGCAGATGCGACCACGTAATTAAACCCAGAGAATTCAAAATCGTCTCCCACAGGAAAGTTAATCCGTCTAAGAACCGGCAACAAAATTATTAATAAAAAATACGAAATGTTTTTCTATCTCAGAAATAAAGGAGACAAGCTACGAGCAGAGCCTTATAAGCAAGTAGGAAATTAAAAAAAACTATAAAAGGGGCTTAATTAAGCAAAGCTCCATTTTAAATAAAACTTGTAATACACAGTGTGGTTTCCATTGTGTCATTTAAATAATAATTATTATATCCTCGTGGTATGATTACGAATTCGTGGAAATTTCGTATTTTGATAATTTCGAAACGTAGACTGAAGGTACCAAAAGTATTACTCTTTTTGTTTCAATTCGTAATTTACTGTATTGAAACATTTCTTATTTATGATGTAACTCGATGTTCGGTGAGTTTTCTATTTGTAAAATGGCAAACCAACAATCCTCGTCCGTTTAATATTTAATTATTCAAAAGCAAAAGATAACTAGGCTTTGTAATTTCGTCAGTGTAATTAATTAAATTCTTGTGTTAGCGTTCCTTTGGCATTTGTATTTAGATTAATTACCTGAATTTAGATAAGAAATGAGAAGAAAAATGGTTTCTGTACGTCAAAGGCGGGGCTTTGAAAACAAAGTCGGCCTTAATAACTGTATTTGTAGAATAAGTCGTCACAAAAACAAATCTAAAATCTTTGTGCATAAATGTCAGAGTGCTTATTAATTTAAATTGTTTATTAAGAGCTTTTCATCTGAGTTCAATTATACTTTTTATAAAAGTCACTTTTTGCTACCTTCGATCCAAATGTATTGAGTGAGACTAATAAAATATAGTAGTTTATGAAACTGATGCAAAATAAGGGGTATTAAAACATGAACACTCATGTCACACGAGTAATACCTAGTTATGTGCAGTTTCATACACTACTTTATCTACACTCGCACAATTGACAACATATCAAAATTTTTATCCTGTTTTTTTATTTGTTATTTAGAAATTACTGGTGAAAACGTGAGACACGTATTTTTTTATTTTCCAAAATTTTTATTTTAAGTCAACGTAATATTAATTTGAAAACTTATCTATTTTAAAAGAGCGTAAGTGCCGTTTAAAGGATTTTTGGCGGACAATATCCTTTGCCCATATGGATAAAAAAAATCATTATGACGTCAACCTGCCAATCTAATCTATGGACGGTAATGACGTTTGTTTGTTTATCTTTTGCTCGAGGTTGCTTTCTTTTATTGTCGCTATTTTTACCTTATTTTCAACAATAATAAATAAAGATATTCGTAAATTAGATTCCATAATCTCATGTGTAGTTCCTGCCTGCAAAAATACTGTGATTGAATGCCCAAACAAACACTGTTTTACGTGCCAAACCAAAGTCTACACGTTTACAAGTGGTGTGTTGCTTTAAAGTTTTTTGGAAATTTAAACTAATTCACTTCAAAACAAACTGTATTTATTAAACAAATTCAAACGTACACAATATCTTTTTATTTCTAAAAATAAAATGTTTCGCAGAAGAATTCAGCTTTTGCAGCACGATGAAGTCCATTTTGGAAAGGTTGCGACTGTCTGCTATTAAAAATCCTTCAGAAAACTCGATATTATATTTCGATAGATGTTAAATTTAACCAAAATACTAATTCAAGTTAAAAATATCATGAATACATTCAAAACAAAACTAATCAAAGTGAAAAATATTTTGATTCTTGACACAGACTTTGACATAAATTGTAACCTTGACAGCGACAGTTTTTATGATTATAATTTTTTTAAGATAAAATCACACAACTTTTTCACGCAAAGGAGTTAAATATTTAATATTCCTTTATCTCGATGATACAGTGTTTTTTCTACATATTTCGTTAAATTATTGATCAAAAGCCCCGAAAAATTATGTACGGTGTCAGAAATTGAAAAACCTCGAAATGGTTTTCGATTTAAGGTACCTTGTAAAAAATGAAAACATGTCAATTGGGATTGAACATACTAAATAAAAGATCAACGTTAGAAAAGAGAGAGAGAGAGACTTTGGTTGTACTTATTAGGTACCTTCAATTGGATTCATATCCGTCACTGTCGCCGTCGCCAATTTTTTTTCACATTCACCGCTATCAGACAATTTAAAGCATGAATAAAACATATCCTACGAAATTCAGTACAACAAAAAGCAAAAAATTGAATTTGAAACTTTTTGTATTGCGTTAAAAATGGCGCGCCCTGCACCTATCTCTAGTATAATAATGTACTCTATGCCCTGCACCACAGACCATAGATACTTCAATGAACCCATCTATAAGTATGTATGGTCTGTGGTGCGGGGCGCGTCATTTTTAAAGCAATACAAAAATATTATGATTTCAATTTTCACTTTTTGTAGGTAGGTACTGAATTTCATCTTTTTTTATTCTTGCTTAAAAATATCCGACAGCAGTGAATCCTACTAATATTATAAATGTGAAAGTTTGTGGGTTTGGATGTTTGTTCCTCAATCACGCAAAAACTACTGAACGGATTTGGTTGAAATTTGGCACACAGATAGTAGATAGCCTAGATTAAAACATAGGATACTTTTTATCCCGATATTCCCACGGGAACAGGAACCACGCGGGTGAAACCGCGGGCGGCCGCTGGTGTAAAAATAAATTGATCCAGCCCGATATTTTAGATGCAGCGACGGAAATGACTTATATCAAGGTAATACGCCAATACCAACAAAGGCTGTCTTTTTTAACTTTGATCTTTCATTTAGTATGATCAATTCCAAATTGCATGAGTGTAGATAAAGTAGTGTATGAAACTGCACATAAATAGGTATTAAAACACTCGTGTGATATTATTAAAAATTTAAACACACACTTGTGTTTTAATACCCCTCATTATGCATTAGTTTCATAAACTACTATTATGATGCACAATGTTGAACTGTAATAGCTTTTTAAATTTTACCTATCCACAAACAAAAAGAAGGTGTTTATGAAATCTATTTTGAATTCATCTTTGGAACTTTACGTTGAGAGTGTAGATAAAAGGTTTAAGTAGGTATTATATTTTATCATTAATATTGATCGAAGATTAATATCTAATATTTGATGCCTGATTTAATCCAGCTAACTTAAAAATCATTAAATAGTAAGTTTGGTCTCAAGGCAAGAAGACTGAATAATTTCGCTTATATTCTCATCCCTTCAAGCGCGACACCGTTATAATTGTGGGTGCAATAATTAAGAGAGGGTTCTCCCTAGGCGCTAACTTTTCCATTATTTATTAACATGTATTAGTTTCCGTAATGTGCCTTGAATTTAACGACGATGATTCATTTACAAATATATAATTTATTGAGTTTAGAACTGAAGGGTAGGGAGGGGGTGAGGATGTTTTAATTGGGTTTATTCTGAGATCGGTTTCCTCCTCTCTGCGTCTGTGTAGACAGGGTTATATTATTGGAGTTGCCCAGAAGGAGCGTTCATAAATCCCGGACTCGGAAAGTAAATTAATATTCTGTTCTATCTAAAATAGTCACGGACTGTGACTCGAAATAATATGCTACGTTTATTTATATTGATGGAATCAGCAAGTTTAACTTTTGAATATTGATTATATTATTATATTGAACATTTAAGTGGAACCAACCCCAAACGTTATCGAAAATTGTTTCAGAATCAAACCTGTGATAAATACCTGGTTGCAAAGATTGCATTCAAATGAGTAGTAGGTACGAATTTGGTAAAAAGATTAATGCATGCTTTGAACCTGGTGGTACGTCAAGCGCAGTAGCGCCACCAATGGAAATATAGTAGTTTATGAAACTGACACATAAAGAGGGGTATTAAAACACGAGTGTGTGTTTACGGCTCGCCTACGGCTCGGTTTTTAATAGTATCACACGAGTGTTTTAATACCTAGTTATGTGCAGTTTCATACACTACTTTATCTACACTCATACATTTGGGATTGAACCTACTAAATAAATAAATAATAAAGAGAGACTTTGTTTGTATTAGCAAGGTACCTACCTTGTAATAAGTCAATTCCTTAGCTGCATCTAAACTAAAATATCGGGCAGTGTAAATTTTGTTTCACATTTTAAAGCAAGAATAAAAAAACCTACAAAATTCAGTAAGTATAACAAAATGTAAAAATTGAAATCAAAACTTTATCGGAAATGCTTGGCGCGCATTCCATTAGAAAAAAAAAATTGATCGCATTTCAACAAACTAATCGCACTAAAGTCATCGATTACCATAGGGTACATTGTAGTCATGAAAAATATGTGGGAAAATATCGTTGTTTTTTTTAATGTTACGGCACTGCCTTCTTTTTGGATTTGCCCTGTATCGTAATGAGAAAAAAAGTTATTTTATGATGCAGTTGACTGCATCGTAATGAGTTTATTTTTTAATTTTACCTATCCACAAAAATAAAGTACGTATTTATATGACCTTTTTTGAATTCATATTTGGAACATTACGTTGTGAGTGTAGATAAAATCAATTACGTTTTATCAAAGGCTTAGATTAAAAGTTTTGATAATTTTGCGCAAATAGAAGAGTAAAGTGCAATATTTAAATATTTTTTCATGGCCTCAAATATAAGCAATAAGTTATGAATGTGAATATTGCCAAAAGTGGCCACATTTAGCAATATCGACATTCATAACTTATTGCTTATATTTTAGGCCATGAAAAAATATTTAAATATTACAATTTACTCTTCTATTTGCGCAAAATAACTAAAGCTTTTATTCTAAGCCCTTGATAAAACGTAAATGATTTATTTCCATTGTTGGCGCCACTGACCTTGACGTACCACCTTAAAGATAATTTCCAGGATATTTTTTAAATACAGATAAAAGGATAATGCAAGCTCCTAGGTTTTATTTTAATATGACGATGTCAAGATTCTTTACAAAAGAATCTGTTCAATGGTATGAAAGCCTAGGTATTGATGCTTTGTATGCTCAGTGGAGATGGTTGATAGTGCCGTAGTGACTATTTACAGCCTTGAGAGTAAGTTTATGTTGTGTAGGCTAAGCGTGCTAATGGATTTATGGTACAAAGACAATAGACCTCCCTAATGGATAGCAAGTGAAAGAAAAGGCCATCAGTGAATGGTACTTAATAAATATTGATAGTGGTGAGAAGAAAGGCTTTTATCTTTGCAGTCAGGTGAATTGCTTTGCTATCTCTTTGTATGGTAACGGATTCAATGCCTCGACATGTCATTGCAGAAATAATAGAAACAGTAAGGAATAAAAACACTACTACCAATAAAATACCTAGAGAAAGAAAACGATTCGCAAATAGGTACTTAACAGCGAGGAAATCATTAGAAATCACCTTGTAAACGATAACTAGCGAAACTAATATTTTGGATGAGAGATGTGGAAGGTTCACTTATTGACTTGAGAGGATTTTCGCAAAATCATTATTAAAAAACATAGACAAAACCTTAGATTAAGGACAAAACCATTTAAATGACTCGAGCAGTTTCCGATTAGCATTGACTTTTCAATAATGGAACTTACTTAGAATATACGCTCTTAAGGTTAATACCTCACGCATGATCGGCCTCAGAGGTTTTTATTTAATAAGTTGTTAGTAGGAAAAGATTTTAATAAAACTTTTCATGGAATTTTTAGGGCTCACAGTCTAGTATTTAAAAAAAGGTATCACTACACTCCCTCGTAATCATTCGTAGAAGTAGATACCAAATGTGTCAAAAACGGCCACTTTTATCAGTTTTGCTATCTACTTCTAGCAGTAACTATTGTAAAATGCCCTAAATTCGGACACCTCAGCAATTTTTGAAATTCAAACTCTAATATATATATTAAAATTGAACTCCAGCTTGGTAAATTTTGTTATTTACGATTGCTACATGATTGTTCCTTATAATAATAAAAAGAAAATCAAGGAAACAATAATAGTAAAATTATGAAAAATGAAAATATGACGAGTGACCCAATTTCCCTAAATTCGGACACGTATGCCCTAATTTCGGACGATTTTTTACCTAAATTCGGACAAGGTGAAATAAACACATTAGTTAGGAACTTTAATTTTATTGACATTTAGATCAAATAATTAACATAATTATTATTCCGATCAATATTAATCATATAAGGCATAACAAAAATCAACGAAAAATAAGCTTAGTTAAAAAATATATTATCAAAATCTCTAATAATTTAATTAATGTACCTATTTACTATATTTATCAAAATTAATAATTTTAGGTTTTTTAAAAATCAACAAAAATATTGTTGGCTGTATATAATATATTATTCTTTAGATGAGTATAACAATGATCGTATCAAAATTATTATTGTTTATCAAAAACATTATTTATCGAAAATTAATGAACATACTTAATTATAATACAGTTATGTTCCGGTTCACTTAAATTCTATTACTATTTTTATCAGTAAATAAATGTATCCATGTCATAATAATTATTATTATTTGGGAATTTATAGATCTTATTCAGGAGTTTTTCGTGAATATTTATTATTTATATTAAATTGATTACCTATACATTAAATATTATAATTTTAAAAATTAATTATTTAATAATTCGATTTTAATTTACTTAAATAATTTAATTCAAATGTTGATTTGTGGTATCAAATATATTAATTAAATTCATTTGAAGTTATTCAAAAGTATTACATTATACAAATTTGTTTTATTTTATTAAGAATAATATTTACTTTATTATAAGTAATTTAGACCTTTTTTGGAGTGGGAAGTTATTTGTTTAATAAGCATCTAAGTTGCTACGGGTGAGCCGATTTTTTCTAATATTTTTCATTATTTATTCATCTTAATTTAAATATGAATTTAATTAGAATGGATGTCTTTATTATTCATAATATTATTAATTTCTTCTGTGTTAATTTATTACAGAAAGAGATACGCATATACGATATGTAATAAATTTAAATAGTTTTATTTTATTAGTATTATTATTTGTTTTTTCAATAATTATATTAATTATTAGTCATAATATTATTAGACTTTTACAAGGTTTGACCGTTGTCCGAAAATAAGATCATGGCTACTCTATTTTCGGACACCCTTTCAAAAGGCGTCCGAATTTAGATTTTTGATTAGTTTTTTAATCCTAATTCCGGACAAGCTTTTATTAATTAACGAATAAAAATGTATGAAAAAATACCACTTCAAATCATTCCTTGTGTTAATAATAGACGTAATTGTCGGCAACTGTTTATTTATGGTACTTTACAATGAAGTATAAAAAGGTATTCAAAGGAGGTTGGCTTGATCGCCAACACCTTGGTTAAGGTTTTATCACATATAAACGCCAATGGATCAAGAAATCAGTATAAGTATTTAAAACACATATCCCAGAACTTGCTCGTAACTAGAATTTGACTCCAAAATGGCACAACGCGGAGCACAACGACGTGGGTCACTGTTCTGATCTTACTGAGTGCAAACCAGATGACTGCTTACCACCATTTTTACAATTCCTAATAACTGATAAATAAGGGTTCTTTTCGTACAAAAACCCTCAAGAATAGCACATACCCACACAGTTTATCTTATATTTTGTTTGAAGTGTCTGAATTTAGGAGGTGTCCGAATTTAGGCGCTGTCACCCTACGAGAGAATGTAATGATACCGTCTAAAAATACTAGACTATGGGCCCTAAAAATTCCACGAGAAGTATTATTAAAATTGCGTATTAGAATAGCAACATTAAATAAAATTCACCGCGGCGCCAATTTCGGTCAGAAAAGCGCCTTAAGATAAACAGATATGTTTTTAGATGTAAAAGTCTACACACGTTGTTGTTCATAGCTGTTTATTGGTGTTGAATCGATCAACGTTTATAGTGCCTGTAGTTAAACGTTTCGGTTTCCGGAACTAAAACAATTCGCATTAATAATTGAGATTTCAAAGTTTCCCTGGACTTGGCTGTTCTCGAATAAATAAGCCATAGGTGGTGTTGGGAAGTTTAAGATACACAGGGAGATATACTTTCCTTAGTATAGATATAAGTTTATATTAATTTTGGATTATATATATATATATATATATATATTACTGTTATGTGCATTGTGTATTATCTTATCATAGTGTTAAAATGGCTTACCAGCTGTCAGAGTTGTCAATTTTAGGCAAATAATATTAATTTAAATAATTGTTAAATAATTCGCTTTGACAATAGATTCACTTTTTAAAATGTTTTGTTTAGAAAATAAAAAAGTATTTATACTACGCGGCAGTAGTTTTATTGTTTTCTGGATTGGAACTTTTCGATGGACATTTTAAAATGGTGTAAAAAGAGTTTTTATGATAGTCTCTTTTAAAAATAAAATATTTCTGTTCGTTCACAAATTTTATATCTTTATGCAGAACCAATGGTCTTGAAAATATATACCAATCGCATGCACGTACGTTTAACGATTGGTAAATGTCTGTAAAATTCTGATTTATTATAGGGCTTTTATTCGAGGTGATTACAGAATATTGTTGTAGCCACCGCGCGCCGTAAACCTTCTAGGTGACCAATTACGAATTTCATAATTTTACACTACTATCCCCAACTGTGTTTTTCTGCTTTTATTCCATTAAATATCTCAAATAAGAATTTAGTTATTTTTCCAATTATTTATTTACAAACGTAATATTGCTTTCCGCAGATTTCTTATTTTGTTTATGCTAATGAATAGTACATATTATTTTCGTACCAGTTGACTTCCAAAAAATATATTTATTACCATCGCCACTCTAAAAAGTGCGTTTAATTCAACGATAAGAGTGAATAATAAGCGATTTTATTCACCGAGTGAATAAAAATAATTTGAATTTGGAACAAGCGCGCATCGTATGAATTATGTACAAAAAAAACGTGCTGAAAGTATGGAGCTATTCCATAGATAAAGCCATAGTTATACAATTAAGGGCTGATTTTTCAATCCTCAGATAACAGTTATCAGTCAGTTAAATTATAATTCGAATACCATAAAAGTCATTAAAAAATTTAATAAAACAAACATATGACAATCATTTTCGATTTGGCGGCATAATACGTTATCAAACGAATAAAGCTTTATCTGGGCATTGAAAAATCAGCCCTAAATAAAAAAAATATCCCGCCAATTTTATTTAGGTTCTTTTTAGTCTCTTATCTTTGGGTTCTTTTCTAAAAAAAATATCTTCGCAAATTAATTAGGTTCTTTTTAGTGTCTTATCTTTGGGTTCTTTTCTTTATATTAGAGGGAGATTAGATGTTCAGTCTTGCATCAGTCCATTCCATCAGTCTGGTACGATCTTCAGTCTGTAAAAATTCAAAGTCTATACAAACTGATGAAATCGACTGATGTCAGACTGATCATGTAATTTCCCTCATAGCATGGTTGTTTTATGTCATTGGAAAACTTATAGTTTCACTATTTTCTAACGGTTAAATTACCGATTACCTATCTAAATAATAAAATTTGATACTATAGGTGTAAGTACTGCTATTATGTTTTCTCCAGTCAATGGTAAAAAGTAGAGTACACAACTCGTGAAAAAAAAATTCATCTCGCTCCTTTGTATCCCTCGTTTCGCTCAGGATTCTACTTTTGAATCCCTCGCTACGCTCGGGATTCAACTCTAGAATCCTTCGCTGCTCTCGGGATCCAACATATTACCTCGAACTAAATTCCTTCTTTTTTCACTTGTTGTATAATCTACTATTATAGCTAGACCTATTATTAAAAAAATATACGATCAGCGAATACTAAAAAGTCCGATAAAATTCTAATACAGTGTGTTCAATACGATAAGGAAATGGATCATTTAAATATCTTCGCTTCAGTGGAATTGAACCCACAAAGAATAAAAATGTTCACAGATATTTTGAACCTATTTGGAAAAGGCATTTTGAGGTGGTAACGATAGAGATCATTTTTGAACACTTCTTTTTATTTTATTCTTGTATTTGAAATTTGAATTCTTCGCAAAATAATAATAATTTCGATACTGATATGTCAATAATCTGTAATAACGCCAATTAGGGCTAAACAACCCACCCACCCTGAAATCATAACCATCCTGAAATCATAAAATTTTACTGCCAAGCTAGGGTTTCCTAAGATTACGGTGCCGTCATATTACGGCCGTCATTTAGCGGCGTAGAACGTTGTCTATGTAAACAATACGGCGCGATTTCTGACGTTACTGTGTCGCCATATTGTTTACGTAGACAACATTCATCGCCGCTATATTACGGCCGTAATATGACGGCACCGTCATCCTAGGAAACCCTAGCTTAAGAAAAACGCTTGTGTTTTGTTGTACAAAACACAAGCGTTGCACAAAAAAATGAAAAGTGTTTTCTAAAAACATTATTTTCTTAACTTACTACCCTTTCTTTTAAAATTTAAGCTTTAATCAAGATTTTTTTACAAATTGTTAACTTTTAAATATTCATCATCACCGGCGTACAGCAAATACTGTACAAAAATACTCGTCTAGGTTTGCAGATTGAAAGTAGGTAACTATCACAGAAATAGTTTCAGAAATATCGACTGTTTTGTTTTCCCAATCGTTCGATTGACACATTCCCAATTCTCAATCATGCGTCGGGCCGCCGATCTGGCTATGACAGCACGTCATAACATAGGTAACGTACCCCAATTCCACCAGCAATGTTTGTGTTCGTTACCGTAGTCATGTAGCTGTCATCCGATGATATATGTTGTGTGCAGGCCCGTACGATATTTTCTATTTCTGTCACGACGCGTGTGGCACCCTTACGTAAATCCACCAATATTATTATTTAGATAGATCACGCACATCTCTTTTCGTTAGCGAAGAGGCCAGTTGACCACAAAGGCCGCGTAACTAATATAAACTCGGCGTAAGTTTCCTCGCATTTGCTGACGGCCCGCAAAGTTATAATTGAAAAGTTATTGTTGGCTCGCAACACATGACGTGTTGAAAGTTCTAATTCCTATCCCTTTATGTGGTATTAGTAATTTTCAATGTTAACTTTTATAATCGTGAAATATTTGCAAATCTGTTTTCGAAATTATTGAATTAGTAACAAATAATTATAAAAGAAAACACCACACATTTGCAGGCCCGGACTTCCATAAATAGAAAAGTATTGGTAATTCTATTTGTACATATTTATTTTCAGCATTGTAGATTGTAGTAAGATTGTAGTTGATCGAGCGAGCGCGAAGCGAAGCGTCTTTGCTTCTGCTTGTGCAAAAATTCTTTCGTAGGACATACGAAAGAATTTTTGGCCAAGCCTGCCGGCTGTCCATTTATTTTCCTCTACAGCCTCTACAGGCCGTATTTCTCAACCGATTCTCGTGAAATTTTGTGGGCAGGTCCGATAATTTCATAGAATTTTTCAGTCGAGCCAGTTTTTCGAAATTTTTCGAAATGATAGAGATACGTAAAAAAAAACATATTTCACCCGTTTCGTTTTAGACAAAATTAAAATCAAAATTTGCTTTGCAACGCCAACAAAAAAGTATTGTTATATTTTTGATATTGATTCAATATACACACACGCACAGTATAGATACTTATTAGTTGAAAAACTAATATCTATTCTGTTGTTTAACGCGAGGTCTACAGCTCACGGAGCCCACTTTATCATTTAGTTGGGTTAGCTCGAAAACAAATTGTCTACTTCTTTTGTTAGCTACAAGATTTTATTTACACAAATGCCTTTGCAAGTATGAACCCAGCACCAATCAAGACGTTTAGCAAAGAAACAAGTAGGTACCTACCGTCTTCGCTCCGCTCGCCTTATCCAATTTGTGGAGATAAAACTCGTAGAGTTATTACGGTTGTATAGAAATGGACATCTTAAGAAACAATCGTATTAAGTTATATCGAGCTTTCGTCTTTTTATTTTATGATACAATGTTGTATTACAAAACGTTTATTTATCCGATTATCGCAATATATCTTCAAACCTTTCTATTTTTAGAAAAATGTTTCCATGACTAACGTTTAATAATATTACTTTTTCATACATCATTTACGTTATTTAGGTGCCGATTCACTTTAAAATATAGAATTTCAATAGTTTATTTTAAATGAAATTAATTTAAACGTTTACTTAAGCTAGGGTTTCCTACGGGAATGACGGTGCCGTCATATTACGGCCGTCATTTAGCGGCGTAGAACGTTGTCTATGTAAGTAAACTATACGGCGCGATTTCAGACGTTACGGTGTCGACGTATTGTTTACATAGACAACATTCAACGGAGTTATATTACGGCCGTAATATGACGGCACCGTCATTCTAGGAAACCCTAGCTTTACACATCGTATACAGAGCTACAAAACTATGAAGAAACAAACACTTTTTCACAAGGCAAAACATGCATTTTATACGATGAAACAGTGGAGGAATACCTTTTACAAAGCTAGACATATTCCTAATAGGCCGGTGTCGTCATGAGAGCAAACGTGTGGAAACGATGTAACGTATATCAAACGCAAAAGACATGAGCTTTCGCGGCGCCCGGCTTTCGCTTGGGCTTGGTTGATACAAGCGTAACTAACTGTATGACTTGAAATGTGTAATACTACAAACAATCCCGGGATCCCAGGGATTTACTCGGAAATAGGTACATAATATTCAAGAAGCCCGTTCACATAGAAACGTGTTCAATACACGCGTCCGTGAATTTAGATGAAGCTTGCTCTTGGCGAATTGAAAACTTGGAGTCTATAATAACTCATCTTCTGAATTTCTACGTCCGAGGTGTCTTGGGAATACTAAGTCCACAAAAATTTCTTTAGGCTCATCTACATAAGTGGTATGTCTTAAATCTCAAACTAATTTAAATGCTAGTTAGGTAGTCTTAGGGTGTTTTATGAAACCAACATAATTATTTTAGAATTATCCCCAACGTGAGATTTTTCAACAAGTTTCTCGATTCAGATGACGGTTAAGCAGTTTTACGGCACCATAGGGACGCGGCCGATCGCTTAGCCTGCAAAGTATTATTTCATACGAATTCCCTTCACAAGGTGGATTGCATTAAGTCGAGGTATTTTCTCGTAGCGTATAGTCGGGACGACAAAAAGGCCCATATTCTTATTTCAGTGGACGTTTACCGCCACCGCCATAACAATTCATACAAATTGGATTTCAGCCGACGAAAAACTTTGCCATATAACTAGTATAGGCTTTTTATCTCTGCTTATTTGATGCACGATACATTGGCGCAATGTGGCGTGGATATTCATGTCATTTTGTTCCCATTCGTGAGCGTAAACACCTGGAGCAAGATGGTTATCTAAATGCAGATAGTGGAACGATGTGCCTTGTTTATTAACCTCACGACGAGTCGTTAGGCACGCCCGAACATTTATGCGCCGCTGTAAAGTATCTTTTGAAATTAAATTATATTATGTGCGTTGGATACGGTATATCGCGCGTTTTGGTAACTGACAAGGGTAGATGTAATTAACGGCGCGGGCACAAGCCTCATTTTATTACGATTGTGATTATATGGTTCATTACGGCATATTTGTGGGAGCTCTCTTTGAAACCATATTTTATTTTTGAAGGTCCACCGGACACATTTATGGTTATGAGTAAGTATTACATTCAGTACAAAGAGAAGATTAATGTCTGTAGCTGGATGGATACTAAGGTTTTTTTGACTATTAGATAATGCGTTTACATTTAAAAAGTTTTTTTTTGTTAAAGTGACATAATTGACTTATGCAGTTTGAGTCAGAGATTTTGAAAACTTAATACACCTAACCGACTACTTATTTAATTAAGCCAGTCATTAGAAAACTACTTTGTCATGAATTTTAGTATTCCTCATAGATCATCAAATAATATTGCAAAAACGGTAGTTCCTTACAGGCTTATTTTCTATGCTTATTTTACTAATACTCCCTACTAAAATAGCCCAATGAATGATTTTCAGCTGCTAGTCATTTGGAAGACATTTTGAAACCAACAATTATGACGAAGCAAAACAAAGTACCAGCAGATGTGTTACCAAAAAGGGCGCTCTAATACTAATAAATAATACTAATAAAAGCAATGGAACTGTGAAATATCTTTATTAAGCCACATGTAACGCTCTTCGTCATACCGGAAAGTCCTATTTAAATATAGTGTGCGGTGGAAGCGCGGGATCGTCGAACGTGGGCTGTCTGTCACATTAGAAGTATCTAAACATACTCCATATTAAAAAAGGTAATAATAAGAAGGAGAACGGACGTAGGCCTACTTTATAAACTTTAATATTCGCTCTTTCTGATACATTTAAATAACGACATTGAATCTTCAGCTGAAGTGGCAATGGGCGGGACACATAGCGAGAAGAACCGATGGCCGTTAGGGCGAAAAGGAAAGGAATGGCGACCGCGCACCGGACGACGCTCCGTGGGTAGGCCTCCGACAAGGTGGACCGACGATCTGGTGAAGATTGCTGGAAGCCACTGGATGCGGGCAGCGCAGGACCGATCGTCGTGGAGATCCTTAGGGGAGGCCTATACCCAGCAGTGGGTGTCGAGCGACTGATATAATGATGATGATGATGTAATCTTTACACTGATCATGGAACAAGTTAAATTGACTTAGGATTAGGAGGCTAAGTAGAGAGCTGTAAACCAAACTTGATGTGTAACAGAAGTTTCGCTCGATATTTGAGCTGGAGTACCTATGTATGAGTGATGATGATTCTAGTCCACTTCTTTCTAGTCTTTGCTTAGTCTTTGGTAAGTTTAAAATTGTCTCGTACAGAGTTCTTAAAAGTTTTTTTACTAAGTACAAAGGTTTCCAAACGGTGAGCAAAGTTATCGCTCAAACATATAAATCAATAGTGTTACATATATTTAACCGACGTCATATAACAAACAAGAACAAGTGACGCGTAAAAACATTTCACCGTCAATAAACGCAGCGCGCATATTTCATGCAATTAAAGATAATTCTGGAATGTTTCATAACGCAAAAGGGCGTCGTCACATTAATTTTTCCCTGTGAGTCACCGCCTGTATGTCTTTTGTTAACAAGGAAATTAATGTCATTTTACATTTCACTGTCACTTATTTATGATGTCGCAATTACGAGGGCACCGCCAAGATTTTTTTTATTACCTATCAATCTTGTTTTTGTACGCCTCTTTAATAATAAGCAAAGTAAACAAGCAGTATTGACATTGGTCAAATAAAATGATTTATGCGGTAATAATAAATTAATTTTTTTTCGGGAGCAGGGTCGTATATTTATAATGGGTTGACCTGTTTTGAAATATTTCTGGGTGTTATATTTTCGTTCACATGAACAAAAAGTCTATACAAAACATTTGATTCCAACAAAATATTGAAAATGGTTACTTACAAATGTTTTCAATAAGTATTTTTAGTCCCGAGCTTCTAAACTTCATACAAAAAAAATCATCCCGATATCAATAAAAAATTACTTTAAATAAACTACAAAAATATGGTGATTTCTAATCGGTACAATTCATTCAATTTTCCTACTTTGGTAAAGTTTTTATTATCTATACTTCGCGCTTTATAAAAGGTTATATTATTAGTGTACAATATTGGTTCCCTCTCGACGTCAAGAGGGCACAATATCGCAGCGTTCTTTCCATAACTCGGGTTGACATTTAATTTATGCCGCCGCAGATTGGGTGGAAGTGACGGGAGGACTTGTCGTCATATTAACGCGGCGGACAGCTGAGCGCGCCGGATGTCCCGAAATACCCGGCCTCTTCCAGCAGGTGTCACTTTAATAACCACTACAAAATATAAAGCACAGTGTAATAATAACTTTCATATAGGGAGGTAACTCCTTTGTCTCGACGATGAATGCGACAAATGACGCCTTAACTTGCTCTGAAGACCGCACTTTCAGTACTGAAAAGATAGGTACGCTTCGCCTGCGAGGTAGCGGTGGGAGACGCTCTCTGCTCCGCACCCCACATTACGGAATTCCGTACATTCCGAACGCAGCTAATCCAAACAAATCAATGGATCTACCACACACATGCGGAATTTTTCCATACGGATTTTTTATACATTATCGATATTCCGTTCGGAATTCCGAATCGGGCTTCCGTCGTATATATATGTGGCCGTGATTATCAAAGTCTGCGTGTGCTAGAATCGAAAACACCACTGTCATTTGTTTTGTTGCACTACTTGAGTATTGCAACCCGGTTTGGCTTGAGACTGACTTTGCGAAATGTATAAGTGTGCGTGCACGGAATACTCCGATTTTTCTGGGATGGCTCTTCTATCAACTTTATGTGTTGTGTAGGTACCCGGCCTTATCCAGCAGGTGTCACTTTAACATGAATCATACTTATGCCGCCATTAAAGCGTGAAAGATGTGATGCTACTATGAGCACGGATAGTTAGAAATTATAAATAGAACATGTTAATTAAAATTTTAATTAACTGCGGTTAACAGGATTACTCTGCCGAGATTGTTTAGGTATGTTCAATATTATGGATCTTAGAACTCATGAATTTTAAAATAGTATCTAGTCATTAAATTACTTTGTTTGTAAATATTATGAATGTAGAAGGAACGGACTTTTAATTTAAATGCCTTCTCTTCTATAGCCTATATATATAGCTCTATAGCCAAGTGGCTTTCTACAATTCGAATTGTATATAAATATGTAATTTACGTAAGCTGTCGCTCACCATAGACAAACGTGACGTTTTGAAATATCAATTTCAAATATTGAATGTCACATCTATTTTATTCGAATTATCAAATATCCAAGATTTCGCCACTTGTCTAATCCCTCTAAAGACATTACGACAATATAAGAAGTGGGTACTTAATTGTAAAATAGTAGATATGATAGTAAGCACAACGAAAGAAGCAACACACTTAGTTTCATTTGATATAAAAAAATCTATTAAAATTTCTTCATATTAAAATGTTCCACAGAAGCAGCGATTTACAGTACGCATCCGTATTATTTCCATCATATTACTTTGCTCCGTCATCTCTCTTGAATTTCTGTTTTCTGAAATATGACATTCGGACGTTTTATTTATAAGAACAGAAACAGAATTGATCGTAAACTAAAGTCGCTGGCTTAAATCTGCAAAATCCGAATAATTTGTGCGTGATTCACCCAGAAGCTGGCAAATGAGAAGAGTCTTAATCCCAATGTGAGGGATCTTGACACACGTCAGCTTGTGTGATTAAGGATATATCGTTTGGAACGGAAATAACCGTTTCTCGGTCGGAGTTTACCTAATAAGTATTATGTGTGGATAAGGACATGGAAACTCATGCAATACACAAATCTAGTAGGTATTTATTTCTTTTTTATATATGTATTTATAAAGACACTAGCAAGTAGTTCTGTTGTATTATCCCCGTCAAATGGTAATGCACTGGATAACATCCACGTTGACGTGATCCGCAACTAAAAATGTCATGAAACAAAAAAAATACCTATTTTCAATAAGATAGGGTCTTCTAGGTATATAAAAATTTTACAATTGTTTTTCGTTTTTGAGGTTAAAATAATGGCCGCCAGGTGCATTACCAACTGACAGGGATGTAGTACCTATTTACATTTATTTTAAATTATTCCACATAAACCATACAACTTATTTATTAACTATAGCACGCTAGTAGTTATATTATTTATTCTATAGCAAACATGGATAAACAATCTCTAAGACACATTTCCTCAGTTACGTCCAAAAATTTACAAACGTGCTCAACTTATTGCTTAAACTAAACACAGTTAAGTAAATAAAATTTCAAAAGATTTTTTTTTGATAAACTCTTTATCTGCAGTTTTGAAGCCCTTGGACTTTTCCTACGCAGCTACGTGTGAAAAGGAAATGAGACATCATTAATAAATATCAATAGGTAGGTAAGTACCCTCTTGTTTTTATAAAAACCTTTTAATTTATCTATCTTTTAGGAACAATGACTTTTACTCAAAAATTCATGGCTGGTGAGTTTTAGCCTTTTGATTTCCTTTGAAAATCTATTGTTGTCTAATTTTGTTTCAAACAAAGTTAGCTGCAAAATAGTAAATTGTACATCGAGGGGACGAGAAAGCCCTATTTACACAGATGACGTTTTTTTACATGACTAGGTACTTTTGTACGTACTTACTTATATTTAAATAGAAACTCGCACTTGAGCGTTTTGTGACAGTTCAGTAAATACATCTAAAATTTCAAAAATAAAAGTCTCTATTGTGATAGCAAATGGAGGCGGCGATGCTTCTGCAAATTTCACCGTTCAAGATCCGTGCCGAGGCATGTAGACAGAAATGTCAAAAAACACTCAAGTGCGTGACCATAGGGGGTCGAAAAAAACTTATTTTAGTAATGTAGTTACTTTAAGTCAGGTATTTTTTCGATATTGTAACTGAATAATTGTTTCATATTCCTAAATGTATAATATTTCGTGTTTGTAATCGATGATCCTTATCGAATTGACTTGACAGCTCCCTTTGATCCCGAACGGGATGATGGCGTGTACGTAACGTTACTCTTATTGATATGAGATGTTCCGTAACAAGATTTATCGATAGCCTGTGACAGCTGATTTCTGAAGAACAGCGCTGTATGTGAGATGCTTATGTATGATACCTAATTAAGATCCGTATTTGAGAAGGAAACACAGAGGGTAGATGTATTATATATACAGGGTGTCCCAAAACTTTGCCACACGGAGGGAAAGTGCCTTATATATTGAAGATCGGAAATTTTACTAAAAGATGACTTCATTTTGATTTTTAAATAATTGGAACTGCATTCAAAGATTTTCGAAAAATCGCATGCCTTAACCAGGAATTGAACCCACAAAATTAGAAAAAATAACAATCTTTTATTTTTACGATACCGATCGAAAGGGTTACTCATCATTAGGATTATTTTTTGTTAAGTAACACAGCATCTTAAACAAAAGGAAGACCATGAAATTTAACATTTAAATTTTAATTATTACGTATTGTATCAATTTGTATAGGAATGAATGGGATTTAAAAAAAAAACTTTGAAAGCAGTTCGCATTATTTTTTTAAACAAAACGAAGTCTTCTTTCAGTAAAATTTTCTATCTTCAATATTTAAGGTACTTTCCCTCCATGTAGCAAAGTTTTGGGACACCCGGTATATTTGTATGAGAAATCCACAACTAAAGGATCAATGCGCATTACGTTTACTTTTTAGGGTTCTGTAGGCTGAAGGCAAAAACAGAACCCTTTTAGATTCGTCATGTCTGTCTGTCCATCCGTCAGTATGTCACAGCCACTTTATTCCGAAACTAGTAGGATTACACAGTTAAAACTTGGTAGGTAGATGTAATCTGTGAACCGCTTTACGATTTTTACACAAAAATAAAAAAATTAAGGGGTGGATATTATTATTATTGATGTAGAGATAATTACAGCATGGTATATGGTAACTAAGGAACCCTACTGCGCGTAGCCCGACACGCACTTGGCTGATTTTTATGATTTACTAGCTGTTGCCATTCACTATGATCATCAGCCATTTTTTGATGTCCCCATTGCTGGGGCACAGGCCTTCCTTATGGGTGGATAAGGAGGATGGGCCATAAATGCGGACTGGTTCTTCACTATAAGTTAAGGTCATAACTAAAATCGAAATTGGTTACACTTTTCACTGTAACTACTAATGTTCATACTATTGACCTACACAGAAAGTTTAAAGCTGATAAAATATACGTGTAAAGTTGTGTAGTCGGCAGTAGTTCAAATTGAAAATTTCTCCTTAACTTGCCTAACGATTTTTTTTTTTACGGATTTTTTTAAAACAAACTGAGCATCTCTGAAGAGCCAATAAAATGTTTCTGCGGTTTATAAAATCGCTCGCTTGGGATACTTTTGTGGCGAACTTATGTATGAAAATATTTATGCCTCGGACGCCGCCGCGCCGATTCAAGAGTGTGCACTGGAGGAAAAAATACGTAAAAGAATAAAAACATTTTCGCTTCATGCATGGGCTAACATGTTTCATCGATATCGTTTTCAAATATTTATTCCTATGAATGTTTCAGTGAATAGTCGGGTTTTTGTAAGTCGTTTCGCAAAACTAACAGTAATGTCAACCTTTTTACTGAAATATACCCACGGTTTTATTGTAAAATAAATATATGGACACTAAAGTTCTATTTAGCTATTTGTCTCACCCAATGACCTATAAATGAAGATGATGAGGAATGACAAACAAACATCAGAAAAGATATTATTTTGCAATACAAATAAGAATAAAATATTTTAACCTCAATGTTTAAATTGAGATCATAATCGTGTGAATCGGAACGAATCAAAGCTTAACCGCTGGAACGCTTCTATGACAAATGGTGTGACCAAAACTCTTCCAAAGGATCGTGGAGGGCGGACCGATCTCAACTAAATTAATTTTAATAAGTGATTCAGCGTCGAAACCGTTTGCAAGCAACGAAGGGCCGGGTCGAGCTGATTATTATCTTGTCTCAAGGCGGCTCAGAACTTTGCGACTGATAGCTTTGACAGGCTGCCATAGTGCGACGCATTAACGTGATTATATCGCAAATTACAATCGAATTATGTTATAAACGTGTGGGTTTTATAAGGAAAGGTTTTGCACAAATATATTCAAAGAAAGGGTACTCGCTAACTTCATTCATTAGTTAGAGGCCAACGCGAACACTTCTATAAAAGCTGAAAATCTATTTTCAAACAATGAATACATTTTACCTTTCTTAGAAAAAAAATTCACAAGTCTCGTGCCTTTTACGACCTTCTGGTACATTGAAAATGAATTTATTGAGTTTTACAAAAAAAATGTTCCTACTACTATAACCAAAAATATATAAAAAAATTCTAAGATTTGTTTCAACTACGTCAAACCTCCATAGCAACTCAGCGACGCGACGAACATCTAAAGAGCGCGCTTCCCGAAATTACGCCAACACGCTACATATTGGTTTGGTAGCCTTCGTTGATACACGTCTTTTGAGGCTTCAACCATTCATATAGGTAGCCTTAAAACTTACGACACCAAGGCGATGTCGCACTCTGTGCGAAAATGGGAGTTTTACTGAAGCAATCGAAAAAACATTTTCAATGTTAAAGGTTAAGCTACAGGGCAAACCCTTAACCCGATCGTCTTTGTTTTAGGCTCAAATTGTAGCTGACTGAATTGTTCAGAGGATTTTTTCTCAAAATTTTGATATCATTCTTCGTTTCCAAAATATCGAGCGCCAAAATAAAAAAATCGGTAAAAAATAGATTTTATTCCACTATTTCGGCCATATATTTTTTTCGTTTTTTATTTTCTCGAATAATTATTTTTGCACTTTGCAGCTCTCGTGAATACGCGTCTTTTGAGTCTTTTCTGAGTATCAGATCTTCACAACCCCTTGAGATATAAGGGGATCGCACTTTTTCGTGCAATCGGAGCCTACTGGAGCGAACGAAAAGACATTTTCAATGTCAAAAGCAGTCTTAGTCAAATATATTCTGTAGGTAGGTGCCTGCATAAAAAATAGGTAAGTTTGGTTGGTAAATTGACTACATTAGATTCTGCAGTAACTGCTCCGGTTTCCCGCATGCCAGTAATCGGAAGGACGCGACGGCCCAAAAAGGCCTAACATCTAGTTCGCGTGGGAGACAACAAAGAATCCCCTATTTATCTAGCGCGTTAACGACGGGACTTCCTGCCCGCGGCTGCTACGGACGTCGCCGCCCAAATGCGAACACCCGTCCATCTATAATTGTTTTCGCTTTAATGTTCCTTTCATGTGTTTAGAGTTAAAGTTTGTACGAAGTAATAAAGTTGGAAAGGTTTTATGTTGATGTCAACTTTTTTGAATTTGAAGAAAGATTTGGATTTATTTATTAATTTATTAAGGACACCAACGTGGTTAGGTAACATGTTCACATGGTAATGATTGTGAATAACATGTTCACATTACCTCCAACAAGAAATTTTTAAATCATAATCATTACCTCCAACAAGAAATTTTTAAATCATAGATCTAGCAGGTACTTAACCTAATTAAAGGTGAACACATCATTTGCAAATTAAACTAAATTAAATACATTATTAAAACAGGTACATATGCAATACACATTACATTACATACATTACCCACAAGATATCTTAGCTGCTTAGTACAATAAGTTGATCTTTACTGGTGTGTTAGAAATTTTTGGAGTATTTTGTACTATGAAAAATAACAAACTATTATAGTGACACGAAATAGAGCATAGCACCTACCTGCAGATGTACCTACACCCTTCACAGCGTATATTTTTACCAGATTCTTTTCTTTTATTTTAAGACTCATGATGATAGCAAAGATTTGGTATCATCATGAGTCTTAAAATAAAAGAAAAGGTTTGGGCATGTTATGAGAAGGGATGAAGGGCATGTTACTAGAAGAGTAATGGATATGGATGTTGAGGACTGGAAAGTAAGAGGAAGACCGCAGAAAATATGGATGGATTGTGTGCGGAATGATATGAATGTGAAGGGAGTGGATGAGGAAATGACGAGTGACAGGAAGGAATGGAAGAAAAGGACGCAATGCACCGACCCCAAATAAATTGGGATAAGGGTAGGAGGATGAGGATGATGATGATGATAGCAAAGATTTAGCATCTGCGTGGAATGTATTTGTGTACATAATATAGTATTTTTGATCTGACGTTTAGTCAATACTGTCATGTCACACCACTCCGAGCTAAATTCAAGAGAGCTTTTCATCTATCCATCAATATAAAAATATGTGAGTTCACAGTGTTCACACCCGGTTTACGACCTCAGCTCTCTCGAAATGTCTGCTCTACACCATCTATCTAAGAGCGATACAGAGAGAGTACTTTCAGATAATTCATAATTTAAGCAGATTTCTCATGAATCAATAATTACTTTCATAATTTAAGTATTTCTTTTTCATTAATAAAGGATTACATAGACACGAATATTGCTACATTGACATCAGTGGTAGTAGTTTTAAATGAATGTTCACAAATTGTTTAAAGATGGGAATGCAATAATTGAGTCTCGTAATGGACACATATCGACTTCATTTCAATGCATTTTGAATTTACACAATCCTCGTCGCATTTAAATGAGACCACATAATATTTTAGTGTTCGACGTCATCAATTTCATAATGCCATGTTTAATAAGCATAACGAAACTTTCAAGTGGAAATGTGAAATGTAGTAAGAGTACTTACAGATTTTTCATGAACTAGTATAATTAAGTAATGAATTTTTGAGATTGCCAGAATTTAAAAAAATGATATGAACTAATTGAAATCTTAACAATTTTCTAACTTAAATAAATGGAGTAAATGAGCAGCCAAATCAACGGATATCAGTGTATTCAACAAACTTTGAGAATTAGGAATTTTGCCCATTTCGATGAAAGAGATAAAGTTTTAGGAGTTGCTAAGCTAAATGGGAATTTTGCGTGAAATCTAGTCACAACGCAAACTGAATACAAATTAGGTTGTTGGTTGTATAAATAGTTCGGTGAATCATTAAATTTTATTGCTTTTAAGGTGTAAGAACTAATATTAGTTATAGAAATAAGAAAAAAACACTACTAGTATTTATATTATTATCAATAATTTTAGTGAACTTTTGTTGGTTTGTCCACAGTAGGTACACCTTCAATATTTAGAAGAAAAATTTTGAAGTCTACCTAAGTCCTGAATCTCAAAACCTTAATTGAACTAAAAAAATAACTTCTTTTTTTTACAAAAGTGCGCAACGACCGGAATTAACAGAACCACTTTAGTATGAAACTCTTACCTATTCGTTTGTTTTACGATTCTGTTGACTTCATTGTTTGCTTTGATCCAACTCGAGTCTCAATGATAAAATAATTTCTTACTTTTTCAAAGGTCCTAACTTAAAAAGATTTAATTAACTTTATGTTATTTTCTTGAGTACTCTTTGTATTATATTTTGTCTGTCTGCGCTTGACGGCTTCTGTGAATGAAACTTTTACTCAGATCTTATTTTTTTTTACTATTTTAACAATAAATTAATTCATGTTCCTTGGAAAGGAAATATAATACAATACACATTTCCTTTTCAAGAAATATGAATTGTCTTTTGCTGTTCTTGATAGCTTGATTTGAACATTTATGGGATAGGTACAGTATTTATGAACTGATCATTTTATCCAAAAATTTAATGACATAAACTTCTCATGAATAAAACGGAAAACGAAAATATTCTTTATTCATCTAACTAGGCTCACATAATAAGCATTTTGAAATTGTCAATCCTTTATAATTAGAGGTACCACCCATTATGATGTCTTTTAGCAGACAAGAAAAATGGGCGCAAAAACTTATAATATGTTTTATCAAATGGAACGCTATTAACAAATATGGAAGGACCATAATTACTTAATGAATCAAGTTACAGGGTTCAAGCTAAATTTAAAATTCAAAGTCATATTTTCAGTCTAGATTGTCACAAAAAAATAAAATCATACAATTCACTATGCGTTAAGATATATAGTCAAAAGCAGACCCATTCCCACCAGCAGCAACCGTTCACGAGCATGACGCATGAATCAGCGATCGCTTCGCTCAACAATATTTGAAGGACCGTTGGAACCCAACCCGCCTCTCACGACAACACTGCAGAATTGGTTTAGAGAGTGAGAGATTTAAGTAACGATATAAGTTTTTAATTATTTAAGTATCATTAATAAAGACTACATAAGACACGAACGTCATTGCTACAATGACATCAATGGTGGTAGTAGCGCAGTTTAATTAATGATTAAACGAACTTACCTGTAAGTGAAGTTCTATCATAATTATACGAAGGATTCATCCGAAGATATTAGTATATTAACAAATGTAGTATCGCTTGCATGTATCACCACTTAGCACGTTATTTTAAAGCAATAACCTAAAAAACCTAAAAAGAGAAGGTTTTTGACTTAAAATTGACAGATATTTTGACATTTCCGGTCCGAGCTCTCCTCGTCACTACTAGACGCCAACCACTTCATTTAGTTTAAAGTCCAAATCTTATGATATTTCTTCATTTTCTTCAGTGGGTAAGTTATTGTAATTTACAATAATGAGAAGGGAGGGTGGGATTCTATACTAATATCTTCGGATGAATCCTTCGTATAATTATGATAGAACTTCACTTACAGGTAAGTTCGTTTAATCATTAATTATACTTCAGATTCATCCAAAGATATTAGTATATTAACAAATGTAGATGTTTAAAGCATTATAATAAGAAAATGGAAATATCATTTCTTGCGTATTAGTCTTTTAAAAAAGAAAAGAAAGTCATTAAAAATAATTCTGAACGTTTGACATGATTACTACTAAAAACGGTACCTACAGATGGTTGGTACATAAAAAAAAAATATGCAAGGTTGGTTTGGAAAACTCAGTTTGATTTATCGATGATAATATATTTTAAGTGCAAGGTTGGTTTGGAAATCTCAGTTTGATTATTGATGATATTATGTTTTAATATTTTGCTATTATAGTGGAGTAATTAACCATCCCGCCGTGTTACCTGGAACATCTATAATATCGTTTTTTGTTAGGGCTATAAAGGTATTGGCGTACGTCGAGTGTTAAAACTGGTTGGACACGAGTCTACTCCACTATCATTAAATGTTTTATTTCAGCAATCTATTATTTACAATACATATAGGAATTTAATTTCTTTCTAAATAAGAAGTGATTATGAACTGTTTATTATACTTAATATAAATGTGTATACTAATACAATCTTGTTTTATTTTGTCTTGTTTGCATTCTTTGTGCAATAGGCAAGGTAATTAAAGTTAATTTTTTAAGATAAAAAAGTTAAAAAAAAAAGAACAATAGTGGAAAATATTTAAAGTTTTCCAATTTGAAAAAATATTTAAATAAAGTTTTAAGTAATCTAATATATCCATTGTATTTGAATAATGGAGTCTACGCAAAGGCGATTCAATAATGAACGCAATATTATCTAATACTGATATTTAAATTGTATATACACTTCTGTAAAGGAAAATGTGTTTATTCTGTCTATATTATTATTTGTTAAATAATCGAACCGTTACCATACTCTGTTCTTCCTGATAGTATTAGTAGACAGCAGCTTCAATAATAACATAAATAATATACCTGTAAAATCATACCACCTTGATAATGTTGTGAAAACCAATTTATTTGTGCGTTTAATTTCCGTCCCTGAAATTGAAAGTTATAGGATGTGAATACTTTATATTAGAATAAAAGATACGAAGAAGTACCTTACATGTGAATAAGAGGTACCAAACTAAGGCTCAAAATTGTGACGATCAGGATGGCACAATCGTTATCACCTCTAGTTTAAGAAACTGGTGGAACAGAAATAAAATAGTAGGTAGCTTAGTGTCATAATAGTCTTTCTACAATACTAAACCAAAATAGCATTGTGAATGCTAAAATCTCAAATTATAAAATAAAATGTTTTTGGGCTAAAAATGCTAGAAATAGAAAAAACTCTACTTCATTTGATTTCTACTGCCTGATTCGACTTGCATTCGAATTTACTCACTCTCGATCTGAAAAAAAAAAAAAACAAAACGATATTTTAATGAATTGAATAATTTCTGTATAGCATCAGAATAATAACATCTAGAATACTTAACACCCCGCACTGAATGCAATTAGAAAAATGGCAATGAAAATATCATAAGCTGCCTGTTCTAGATAATTGATATGCAATTATTATTTTACAATTTGTGATTCCTGATATGATCACTAGTGTCCCCTAGTCTACCCCATTGTTTAAAGGCACAAAAGAAACGTCTCTAATTCAGTGTAAGTATCGATGATATTCAACTAAGTAAAGTAATATGATGACATACCGGTATCTACCAGTTTAATCAATTCATAAAAAAAGGTAATAAAATAAGTGTTTTTTGCAGTTATGTGAACGTTTGTCTTGTGAAGACCATAATTGCCATTACATTTGTAATAGAATGGAAAGTTGCGACGGTAGCTGTATATATAAAAAAAATTGAATATAAAAAGGATGAACTTCAATTAAAAAAATATATATATAGGTTTTGAGACCCTTATAGTAAATATCGTCCAATAACAGGGAAATCATGCTGTTTAAAAAACATCATAGCCAAGCAGCGGCGGTAGTTTTGTAATAAAAATGTAGGCACTACAATGCCCAAAAGTTACGATTTTAAATTCGTGTATTTCTATCACTTTCCTTATCAAAATTAAAACGTTTTTTTTGTAAAACAATAAGCGTTTTTTAATTGTGATATTATTATTTTTAGGTGCTTATAGTTTTACTTAAGTACGAATTTTTTTTCTAAAAGCTAAGTTAACTTTTAAACAGTTATTAACTAAATCTGATATGACAACCTGTTTTTTTTTCTTTTTTTTAACAGAGATCACTTTCTATTGAACCTTCAACAAAATGTAACAAAACTATTATTCATATGTAATATAATATAACTGTTATGCATTCTTCCCGAATTTAAGTCATATTAATGGTAAACTATAGGTAATATATCTCTGGAGATGTTACAAAAGTGAATCATTAAAATGATAACACTCATATAGTCTGCCAAAGAAAAAAAAATGAAATAATAATCTAGGTGCCCTGCTAGCCGGCTAAATGGTACTTCCATACATAGAAGATTACCGGCGCCAGCAATTGAGTGGACCTTTGCACCTGTAGTTGGCGACCACTGCCTGTATTCGCTGAATACAGACAAATGCCACACCAGCATGCACCCTCATGAATACATTATCCTAATGAGTGTCCTTACCCCACGTACGATGATCGAAGGCAAACATCGATGAATGCATCATCGGCAACCATTTGGATGGGCCGTAACGCCCGTCTGCGAGTCTGCTATGTGTAAATCGGCCTTCCTGACGAAACAAATCGCTGATGGGGCCTCCTCGCCGTGCCCCACTGTTTGTTTGCCGTCGGAAATGAAGCATGTGGTGATGTGGCACACCTACCTACGTCTTTTGTTTGTCGTTTTTAAGGCAAATGAATATATAAATCAATTTAAAAAATGTTTTATTGAGTACTGCGCCCGATTTACTTACAGTTTTTTCGATCGTTCACATCAGGCCTGTGGCAAATGGATCATTCATATTCGACTGAACTGTCGGTGGTTTTTTAAGCAAACAGCCTTAGCTACACTATAGTTGACCGTGTACGGTATAACCGAACGTCGTAATGCCCCACATAATGTAAAAAAATGTGAAATACTGTCACACAAAAGGTGTATATTGTTTTGTATTGGAAAGCTGCCTTAAACCACAGATTACATAATACTATACATTAAACATAACTGGTACTTGTAGCTTGTATATTGTAACTTGTATATTTTTTCACATCAGAAACATTATTTTGTACAAATTCACACAAATTAAATTTGAAAAGTAATAGAGATAATTTTGTACAAGGGCATAGCTAGTAGAACCGTACTAAATAGTTAGTGATTAACAAGTTTCTCAACATGTTAGGTCTACCCGCCTGAAATACAAGGTTTCCTAGTTTAGGCAAATTTTTGTTTTTTTTTACTATGTAATATAATATAATAAAATAATGACCAACAAACATTACGGATGAATATGAATAAAATGTATGGATTCTGTTATTCCATTTTTCATTGAAATTTCTATCAGCATGCCAGCAGCTAGCTATTTCAGTGGCTAAGCTATTTCACATGAAAGGTTTGAAGTATCAGGTATTAGCTAGTTGCTGTATAACTCAATATTGGGTTCCATTAAGTTCTTAAGTTTTAGCATTTATAGCTAGTTCTGTCAGTTTTAAACTATCTTATGCTATTACACAGTTGGTGTTAACTCAACTCAACACTAAGAATATCATGATAACATGATATCAAAACTCATACCTGATGAGCAACGCTGTTGTCAGGGCTGCTGTTGCAGCTCCAGCACAGCGGTCACCTGCCTGGAAGGTGGATGGCGGTGGATACAGCGGACGGCGGAGTCACCCGATCGGTGCTCGGCAGCGGTTTCAACGTGGCAACCTTTGAGGGTAGTCTGCTTTTTACAATGTCACGTCGTCAGCGGCACTTTGCGTTGGTGTAGTTAGTGTAGTTGCGTTGTCTGACCTATCTATGCGGTGAAATAGTCCAGTATGACTATCTCGAGTGCAATAGATATTTAGTTGATGTCTTTTGAGACACAATACCTTGACAGAAAGTACCCAGTATGGTAAATTCGCATCAAACAAATAAATAAACTGACAGAAAGTACCCAGTATGGTAAATTCGCATCAGACAATTACATAAACTGACAGAAAGTACCCAGTATGGTAAGTTCGCATCAGATAAATAAATAAATTGACAGAAAATACCCAGTATGGTAAGTTCGCATCAAACAAAAATTAAAATAAGGTAAAAGACCAGTGTGGCAGTTACGCCATCATAAAGGTAAGCAGACAATTATGCTGTTTAACCAAATGAACGGCATTTAATAGTGCACCTTCGTCTTGACTTCTTCTTCTTGTCCTCTTCCGTCTTGAAAACTTTTTCCTTTTTTCACGAAGCATTTTAAGTATAGTTTAATTTTCACTGTAAAAATATAATTTTAAAGAAGTCTCACTTTGAGACTGTATACGTGCGTCCGTGGCGAAGCACGAAAAACGAATGAAGTGGTTGGCGTCTAGTAGTGACGAGGAGAGCTCGGACCGGAAATGTCAAAATATCTGTCAATTTTAAGTCAAAAACCTTCTCTTTTTAGGTTTTTTAGGTTATTGCTTTAAAATAACGTGCTAAGTGGTGATACATGCAAGCGATACTACATTTGTTAATATACTAATATCTTCGGATGAATCTGAAGTATAATAAAGCTGTGGTAGTAGTTTTAAATGGTATATTTTGATTTCATTTCAATGCATTTTTGAATTTACACAATCATCATCGCGTTTAAATGAGATTACATTGTTCGACATGGTTCGACGTCATCAATTTCACAATGCCACGTTTTATAAGCATAGGTAAACTTTTAAGTGGAAATGTGAAATGTAGTAAGAGTACTTACAGAAAATAATATTTTTTTATTGGATTTAACAACGCCAACTACCTATTCTGTGCGTCCGCGGGCACTGTGAGACCTCATAGTAATGTTTGTGAATACAAGTGTAAGACCACTACCAGTTTGATGAAGTGTTTTATTTCAACAGCCAATTACGCATTTATTACTTACCACGTATTTTACTGAGTTCGTTCGGACGTACGAGAAATTAAAATAACAAACAAACAAAATCAACCATTCAGAAGTAGTATAAAACTGTTTTACTTTAACAGTTAATCTGTTCCCCCATGCCTTATTGTTAAGCAGTCTTACGACTGTTCTTGGTTTGCACATCGTTATAAGTTGCACTAGCTATCTCCTGCCTCGAAAGACATGACCCAGATACTCAGTTATGGAACTTTTTGATGCGAGGGGACTGCGTTTTATGTAGATTCGGTTCTGTACTTTCTCATTTGAAAATACTTAAATTTTCATTAAAGAATTTCAGAAGAGGAAAATGTAACCTTCCATTTTTACAGAGATATCTCAGAATATTGCCTAATAAAACATTAAATAATTTTCATAACATTCTTATAAAAAGTGCTTTCATGAATTTTAGGCGAATTTAAATATTTTTAATGGTAAGTAATTTGTTGTCAAAATACGGCATTTTATACAAACTTCATCATATCAGCCGCACGACACCCACTGCTGGGTATAGGCCTCCCCTAAGGATCTCCACGACGATCGGCCCTGCGCTGCCTGCATCCACTGGCTTCCCGCGACCTTCACCAGATCGTCGGTCCACCTTGTCGGGGGCCTACCCACTTAGCGTCGTCCGGTGCGCGGTCGCCATTCCAGAACCTTTCCGCCCCAACGGCAACCGGTTCTTCTCGCTATGTGTCCCGCCCATTGCCACTTCAGCTGAGCAATCCTTCGAGCGATGTCGGTTACTTTAGTTCTCCTGCGGATCTCCTCGTTTCTGATTCGAACGAAACGCAGGGAAACACCAAACATGGCTCTCTCCATTGCACGCTGGGTGACCTTGAGCCTCCTTATGAGACCCATAGTTAGCGACCACAAGTCCATTATATAAACTTACAAGTCCATTTTTTCGAAATGAATGAACCGATTTTAATAAAACTTCATACACATAAGCAGAATACATTGGTCTAAAAAGTTAATTGAAACCATTTTCGATAAATAAGTAAATAGTGTTACATACAGCTAAATTAGACCGATTTTTAAATTTTCCATAGAACTAGAAATTTCTAATTAACTTTTTAACACTTTTTTTTCACAAATAAGGCATTTCAAAAATGTTCTTAAATATTTTTTAGACATTTGTGGGTATGAAGTTTCATTACAATAATTGGTTCATTCCTTTTGAAAAATAAAACTTGAAAGTTTGTGTGAAATGCCGTTTTCGTCAAAATCGAGGGTTATTTTTTAAGATTGAAATATTGAATTTAAAACACTTGAAACAAAAGACGCCAAAAAAACACAAAAACACCATACCTATACATTCTAGCATCAGTGTAACCAACACTTTCAGAACAGAGTAGCAACAACATAGTAACATTGCAGCTGTTTCCCTATGAAACTAAGTTCAAGTGTATGTTCCAGACAAGGGTTGGCCACTTGCTTGGAGCAGGAAGTTGGAAGTTACAACGTTGACTACGACATGAGACGTTTAGTCGGAAGTAGTCGAGTGCACCTAGACAAGCACATACCTCGAAACTTTCGGGCGTTTGCTTGTACAATATTACCTACGTATTAATTAAATCTAATCTAATTATATAACGTGTTACAAACTAACCTCTAATGCCGAATATGATAAATAGAGAAAATCAAATTGATCAACTTTTACTACGGGACCAACTTTGAAATTGCGAAAAAAAATCAGCTATTTCATACATTTTGATATTTTCGTTATTAATTTTTGTATAAAACAACACGGGTACAAACACGTACCCGAATACTACGTTGAACTAGTACAAGATATGTACAGCAATGTCAGCACAAGACTCAAAAGCTTAGCAGGTGTTAGTGAGGCTTTCGAGGTCAAAGTGGGCGTTCATCAAGGATCCGTGCTTAGTCCGGTGCTATTTAATTTGCTCATGGACTATCTTTCTAGGGATATACCATCTCCACTGCCGTGGACCATGATGTACGCGGACGATATAGTTCTCGCGGCTGACACTGCGAAACAACTGCAGGAAATCTTAAATACGTGGGTAAATGCATAAGAAAAGTATAGTCTAAGAGTCAGCAGGACCAAAACTGAATATTTGAGGTGCCCTTTCAGCGGCAACAGAGTCCCAGAGACTATCTGCATTGAGAGAACACCTATTCCCGCTGTAGATAAGTTCAAGTACCTGGGTTCTATGCTAACACCTGATGCTAATATAGATGCTGACGCGACCCACAGGGTGAGTGTGGCATGGCGGAAATGGCGCTCACTCACTGGCGTACTGTGTGACCCGCGTATTCCCATAACGACCAAGGGCAAAGTTTATAAAACGGCAGTTCGACCGGCACTATTGTATGGGACTGAATGTTGGACTATCAAAAAGACACATGAACAAAAAGTTCATACCAACAAAATGAAGATGCTTAGGTGGGCAGGAGGTGTAACCCGGCTAGATAGAATCCGTAATGAATATATACGAGGGAGCTTCAAAGTTGCACCAATTGCGGATAAAATCTCCGAAAATCGACTTCGTTGGTATGGCCATGTTCAAAGAAGGGATAAAGACCATGTGGTACAAATTGCATTGAATCTACCAGAACAAAAGAAAGGCAGAGGCCGCCCACCCGCAACTTGGTGGAAGAATATCGAAAGAGACCTCAAGAAAGACCAATATTGCCTAAACCGACAGCTATCGATCGTACGACCTGGCGCAGGAAGGTGAGGAGACCCGACCCCAAATGATGGGATAAGGAGAGGAAGAAGAAGAAGAATTTTTGTATAAAACAGAAGATTTTTTTTAGTTACCAGTTAGGACTGCCGGAACAGAACAATTTTAAATTGTTATTATGGCGTAAGACGAAAGATGGTGATAAGTTTGCCAGGCGGATTTGAAATAAGCCCTACCACCAACCAAACCGAGTATAAATGTCGGGAGGGGGGTACCCCCCTCCTGGGAATCGAACCAGGGACCCGTCTTACACGTGTGGGCGAACCACTAGACCACAGAGCCTGTTAGGTCCTTCTTAAATAGTGCACAAAATTTTAAGGGGTCAATGTACTCATGCATATAAACAACTTTTACTATGGGACCAACATTGAAATCGAGAAAAAAAAACAACTGTTCCATACATTTTGATCTATTCGATTTTAAATTTTCTATGGAACAGCAGATTTTTTTTTCTCGATTTCAATTGTTGGTCCCATAGTAAAAGTTGTTTGTATGCATGAGTAAATTGACCCCTTAAAATTTTGTGCACTATTTAAGAAGGACCTTATATAGGTAGTAGTAGCAAACCATAGTTTTAACTATAGCTATACCCATTCCAATTCCAAACATAGTGTGACACCTCAAATTTACACTCGAAAGTCTGATACACAGTTCCTGAACATCAGTTAGGTATCTTTATTACCGTGCTACACTAACCTTCTAATAAAATCTTGTTACACACAACATAATTTCTTACAAAATAAATTCAACTGCGGCCTCCGAGATTTTCGCAGTGGCGTGGCGATACCTTTCCCTTCTTTAATATACACCGAATGCTAGTGCCGACATCGAAATAAAATTATCTATGCTTACGGCCGCAACACCTGTGTGGGTAGAATACCCTTGACCTCAAGCCTACCTGAAGCTGAAATAAATGGAAAATACAAACAACTGCACTGCGAAAAAGGAACACGGATTTATAGGGTCCGACAAGCGCTGAAAAAGTAAAGTAAAGGTGGCAGTGTGTTTTTAAAATGGACTCTGTATATTCAGTACTAAAAGCAATTAAAATATAACCCAGATGTTTTTTACCGCAAGTTGAGTAATATTTTTCATAACCTTTTTAGAGCTTTCAAGTACACTTAGTATGTGATTTTTTTTCGACATTTTAGTATATAAGAGAGAGTATGATGAGTTTGCTATCTTGGTGGTCTCAAATTAGATTAAACCATGAAGGCTAGAAAGTAAAATAGTCATAAGATTTTCGACAGCTGCCGTGGTCTCGAGGGACCACGGCGGGCGCTGCAAAGGTGTCGAAACGTCAGGAAAAGTAATAAATCGAACTAAATTCTAATTAATTACCAAGTACGTTTAATAAAACCACACTAGTATCCGTTAAAAGTGATTTATTTCAATATCTAGTATGCGCGTGAACCTTAGAAGTGAATAACTTATAACTTTGTTAAAAGTAACTTAATAAAATGTATTTTCTTTTTATTTCTTGAAATAAAATCACGTGTTATGAATAAACTCTAAAACAATAACACAGAAAGCGTAAGAAAGTGGCCCCTAACAGTAAAACAGCCGCACTACAACCCGTCTGATTGCCGCAAGGGATGTGTTTAACACTCGCATGATTGTGACTTGTTAACGACATCAAAAAACGAAAAGAGGTCCTTGAGACGCACCCTTATAGGAACTTACGAGATGGCAAAGAAATACACTTGATGTTGCACGACGTGGGCTTATAGAAACACATGAGCCGCAGAATCTTTATATTTACCTACATAAAAATAAAATATATCCACTAAAGAATTGCTGAAAGAAGTTTTGACAGAGGTTTAGCTCGTTGTGATAAGTAATAGTAGTTTATGAAACTGACACATAAAAAGGGGTATTAAAACACGAGTGTGTGTTTAAAAACCGAGCCGTAGGCGAGGTTTTTAATAGTATCACACGAGTGTTTTAATACCTAGTTATGTGCAGTTTCATACACTACTTTATCTACACTCATACATTTGGGATTGAACCTACTAAATAAAAGATCAACGTTAGAAAAGAGAGAGAGAGACTTTGTTTGTATTAGCTAGGTACCTACCTTGTAATCAGTCAATTCCTTAGCTGCATCTAAACTAAAATATCGGGCAGAGTAAATTTTTCTTCACATTTTAAACAAGAATAGAAAAAAACCTACGAAATTAAGTAAGTATAACAAAATGTAAAAATTGAAATCAAAACTTTATCTGAAATGCTTGGCGCGCATTCCATTAGAAAAAAAAATGAAATTAGTCATTGCATTTCAACAAACTAATCACACTAAGTCATCGATTACCATAGAGTGCATTTTAATCATGAAAAATATGTGGGAAAAATATAGTTGTTTTTTTTAATGTTACGGCACTGCCTTCTTTTTGGATTTGCCCTGTATCGTAATGAGAAAAAAAGTTATTTTATGATGCAGTTGACTGCATCGTAATGAGTTTATTTTTTTATTTTACCTATCCACGAAAATAAAGTACGTATTTATATTACCTTTTTTGAATTCATATTTGGAACATTACGTTGTGAGTGTAGATAAAAAATCTTATATTTACGTATCTGAAAGATAAAAAGGAACATAATAAAAAAACCGACTTCAAAAACCTACCTCTAAAAAGCAAGAAATAATATTCAATTGATTAGATACGCATTATCATTGTTATAATAACAACACGTCTATTGAAATCGGGTGGGGCTGGAGTACAACTTCCTTTTTTTATTCTTTAAGCTCCACCCGACTTCAATAGACGTGTTGTTATTATAACAATGATAATGCGTATCTAATGATTTGAATATTATTTCTTGCTTTTTAGAGGCAGGTTTTTGAAGTCAGTTTTTTGTTTTTTAAAACAATTTTTTATTTTTTTATTTTTAGTGTAAGTACCTTCTATATTAGGTATATTATTAAAGGTAT
This sequence comes from Agriphila tristella, assembly GCA_928269145.1. NCBI lineage: Eukaryota > Metazoa > Arthropoda > Insecta > Lepidoptera > Crambidae > Agriphila > Agriphila tristella. The sequence continues at coordinate 16,476,812 of OV743436.1, read as the reverse complement.
ATTATTTGGTAGAAAAATATTATGAGGGAGAACCTTTTTTTTTAAGTCGGTTAAAAAGACTACACTAAAAGTACCCCTTTCCCAACAAAAAGGAACATCTAATTCGGTTCATAAATAACAAAGTCGTCATGTTAGTTGATGCAAAATCATAGTATTTTCAGGATTTCTCGAAAACTACTGAACCGATTTGAAAAAAAAATTTATGGGACCATCTCGCAAGAAAACTCAATCGAACAAAAAATAATCATCAAAATTGGTTCATAAATGACGAAGATATGCGCGAACAACGATAAAAAAAAACATACAATCGAATTGAGAACCTCCTCCTTTTTGTGAAGTCGGTTAAAAATGTTAGTAGCACCAACGAAATGTAGGGTTAAGTGGGTGACATTACCCTGAAACTGGATAATAGGAAATTAGGTGCAGTTTTATGTAGGTCATAATTATGAGTAACAAATCAATACTTTCTCTAATAATAGTTATCAATTCTATCATTAATCGCATTTCTGCTCAATCCGTTGAATTGCCAACTGTAACAAAGCTGCACTACCTAAGGCATATAATGTCTGAAAATTTCCATAATATTGACGTTTGTGCCGCTTCACCCCTTAATCTCCCCGAAGAGCTTTATGAATGAGTTATTGGACTAATAGCTTTATTGGCTAGAATCGGCTAGATTACTTTAGTCAACGATAATATAAAACTTTTGATATAAATATATCAAATAAACACAAGAAAAAGTTTTTTTATTTAACTCTTTCCCCCTAATTCATAAAAAAAATCGGCCAAGTGCGAGTCGGACTCACGCACGAAGGGTTCCGTACCAAAAAACGGCAAAAAATCACGTTTGTTGTATGGGAGCCCACCTTTTATATTTATTTTATTCTGTTTTTAGTATTTTTTGTTAAAGCAGCAATAGAAATACATCTTCTGTGAAAATTTGAACTGTCTACCTGCAGTCGTTATTAATATCGAGCAAAAAACGGCAAAAAAATCACGTTTGTTGTATGGGAGCCTCCCTTAAATATTTATTTTTTTCTGTTTTTAGTATATATATAATATTTGTTGTTATAGCGGCAACAGAAATACATCATCTGTGAAAATTTCAACTGTCTAGCTATCACGGTTCATGAGATACAGCCTGGTGTCAGACAGACATACAGACAGACCGACAGCGGAGTCTTAGTAATAGGGTCCCGTTTTTACCCTTTGGGTACGGAACCCTAAAAATCAAATGTCTTTCAAACAATTGTTTATCTATGATTGAGTTTAGCCAAATCTCGGGGATGTATGAAGATAAATCAACCAGTATCTCAAATTTAAAATTTCTTCGAGCTATTTGAACTAAATTAAATTCCACCTGGTAATATCATGGCGGACCCAAAATTCTCTCTTTTGGTGGAAAACACAGAGAAATAATATAATTAAATGAAATTCTTCAAGTTCTTAAAGCCTACGGGAGTCGGGAAATATTATGAATAGTTTAGTTAGGGCAGGCTATTTCATGGATTTTGACAAATCTTAAAATCTACGAGACTCAATTTTGAACGAGGACTCGTTCGATATTATTTGAGTCTCGTCTCGTTCGTTTCAATTGGACGGACCAAATCAAACTCGCACATTCTCACTTTGTCTATAAATAGATAATAGTCCCATATTGCAATGGATGTGTTTAAAATATATGGTTAAGCAACGAAGACGAGTGTTATTATCTAGATTTTCCCAACCAGGAGTAGGAGTAGAAGCAGTACGACAAAAAATAGCAAAATAATAGTAGGTAGGAATATCGCAGTCCAATTTCAAGGTGTACCTAGTTTTTTTTTATGTAAACATAGTAAATATATATAGAGTGCTTGAAAGCGAATTAGAATGAATATAAAAAACATTCTATTGAGACTAAGATCAAAAACAAAATCTGAGAAACTGTGAATAATACTAAGGAAAATACGAAATAAGCTAAAAACATAGCCTTCTATAATTGCAAGCCGTGAACATAAGTTTGGCAACGTCTGTTACTGTCAGTTCGTGGTCATGTCGTCGGCCAGTCTCCATACTAAATGTATGGTAATATTTCAATTTTAAGAGGTCGATATTTTTTTTCCTAGTAATCGTGTGAGAGTTAAAATATAAAAATAATTTAGTTCCTTTATTGAAATGCTTTGTATATTAAAGAATAAGAAAAATATCAATGTTAACCAGGAAAAAATGGCTGTCAAAGATGTCATCTTTTTTGTTGATTTTCTTCAGCAGGGAGTTGATTAACACGCCCTCTAGCAATAAATGATATATCATTAGAAAGGTTTTTTAATGACAAATATTTGCTATTCATATACTTTATATCAATTGTTAATACTTTTGGAGTTAAAGGTTATTAAAGTATAAGAGTGGTTTATTGTCTATGGAAGTTGATCTACCACACCTATAGAAATGAATGATACATCGTAAGAAAGGTTTTTATATAACAAATATTTGCTGCAAACATACTTTATATTAATTGTTAGTATTTTCGGAGTTTAAGGTCATTAGTATTAAAAAAATTGGTCAAGTTTAGAGCGTTATAACTCTCAAAGTACTAATAGTTGACGTTTATAGTAATATAATAAAGTGTTTCAAATTTAAAGACCTTTCCAATGATGTAAGATTTATTGCTAGAGGAGGCTTAGATCAAAATGCTCATCGTACTAAAGGACCCCCGAAATGTTCAAATAATTTGACTCAAACCTTATGTTCTAATAAATAAATAGGTAATAATAATAAATATAAAACTTTATTGAAATAATCTTACATCACAATTTACAACTACTTTAAACATAGATAATATAGTAAAAACAAATAATAAGTAATTTTTAAAATAATATTATACTATGTGCTTGACCACATGCGATGTTGCCGTTCTGCTCAACTTCAGGGCTTGGAAGATATAGAAAGCTATGGCTAAAAAACGTTACTTTTTTCTTCATTTTTCTTTCTAGGTGGTTCAAATGGGCCAGATATAACAAATGAAAATAATGTTGTAAACATCCAAAATGGCCAATGTAAAGGCATTCGGATGGATCGAATAACCTTCATAAATATCTATACAAAAGTGCCGTAACTTATATTTGGCGTAGAGAATAGGGCCACTGTCACATCCACTGCCAAAACTTATTATTGCGGCCGGCCAAGGAAATATTATTTTATTTACTTCTTATTAATCTACGAGTAAATCGTTTCGTTGGCTTTTCTTATATTTCTCGTAATCGATGGTGTATCGTTGTGAATGTCATTAGTCTTATGGGAGTTGTCGGGTATTACGATTGTTGGGCCCGTTTTTCGGTGGCTGTTGAAAAATAAATGGGCTGATTCAATTTGTACTTGGAATGTTTTACGATACAAACAGTATGTTTTTATGTCATAAGAGACATGTTTTATACATACGTCTTATACAAATAACCATAAACAATTATTGTGTTTTGCCACTCCTAATGGCAATGCCAAGTATACCTATATAATAAAGTACTAAGTACATGATAAACAAATACAAATACAGAATTTAATCCAAGTAGAGCAAAAAACAGATTGTTATAAATTATTTACTACAATATTTAATTATCGCATAATTATAAGCATTTTATTGATATCGATAACTTAATCCATACATCTTTGATAAATCAAATTTAACAATTTTAACAATAACATTTTTAGCTTTCAATTATCATTATTGTGTTAATGTGAACACGCGTAATATACATGTTACCCTTAGAGTACGGAATCCGTTAATCTGCAGATTAACTGGTCGAGTCAGTTAAAGTGCGGAATTTTTCTTAATGTAGACGATTTCCGCACTTTAACTAGTTAATCTGCAGATTAACGGATGCTACACCGTTAAAGTGCGGAATACAGTAAGTGAAATTTAAGTAAAAGATCTACATTGAAAGTTTATTTTACAAAAACTTCGTTTCTGGCGCTTCGCCGGCCGCACCCGTGGCACGGTCGCTCCGCTCGCTCGGCTCGCGCGGTTTTGGTCGCAATACTAACCTAATGAACACTTTAAGACTTTTACCATGACGGGGGGCTTCGCCCCCCCGAGCCCCCGTTTTGCACCTGTTTCTATTGCCAAAATATCTATTATTATTTACTAGCTTCCGCCCGCGACTTCGTCTGCGTGGATAGTATTTTGTCTATCCCTCGGAAACAGATCTTTTTTTCGGGATGAAAGGTACCATATGTCCTTTTCTGTACCCCTGACAACGTGTGTGTAAAATTTCATGATGATCGGTTCAGTAGTTAAAACGTGAAGGCGTAACCACCAAACAAACAAACGGACTTTCGCATTTATAATATTACTAGCGGCCGCCCGCGACTTCGGCTGCGTAAAAAGTATTTTTGCTATCCCTCGGGAACAATACATTTTTCGGGATGAAAGGTACCCTATGTCCTTTTCTGTACCCCTGACAACGTGTATGCAAAATTTTATGATGATCGGTTCAGTAGTTAAGACGTGAAGGCGTAACAAACAAACAAACAAACAAACGGACTTTCGCATTTATAATATTAGTCAGGATAGTAAGGATATTTATTTTTAAGAAAGCGCGTGTTCACTTTTTGGCAAACGATTTCTTAAAAAAAGTTTTCAAATACGTACCTAGCTCTTATTGTACAGCTAGTTCTATAGTATATAGGTACTATTCTTTCTATATTCTAGTACATACTTAGTTCTTATTATATATCTTTGTTAAGTATGTAAACATGTTAACGACCTCTTTTTGTAATTGTATTAGTAACTGAGTAGACATATTCCTAAACAAATAAATTCAGATTGTGGAATGAAAACCAAGATAATCGGACTTTCTAATTTCTGATGTTCTCTAACACTCAATAATTATATTGGGTTTAATTTAATTTGGTCGCTTGATAAATCTTTTGTAGTCCGTATTCAAAGGATTTGTTCAACAAATTATTCTATAGGTTTTCGTATTATTCCTTTACATATCACAAATATATTTAGATAGCGTAAGCTTTGTTTACGTATTAAGATCAAACTCAAAATCTAATTTATACGTTACGTTTTTGACACACAAAAAAGGCTTTTATTTAACTTCTCTTAATAATATTTTACTAAAATAGTTAGTGGTGAATTTTTTAGCGTTCAGTTAAGATTGATGCTAATGTTGCGAACTTACAAAGAGTTAAAAAATAAAATGAAGTAGCACTGTTGAAGATAAACTAACTTTCATATTAAAAGTTCTACTAACAACTAAGCATTTTACACAGTACATATATAAGTTTTTTGTGCATTTTATCTCTCGCGCGGTCGACTGGCCATTCGGCGGTATAATATCTTCGAAGATGGGACGTAGAAGCTTAAATATTTAAAGAAACACCCTTTCATTCTAAGATGGATATCCTATTAGGAAAGTGTCTGTCCATCTCTGCGATTTATACGAACGGATGGGTTTGGGCATCTGAATACGAGAAGCAACTATAGTACTAGTGGATTGCATATGTCACCGATAATTTACGAAAACCAGTTAGAGTGCAGATTAATTTAATTTGCAGATTACCTGGTCGAGTCCGATAAAGTTTAATTTCGTTCTTTAACTAGGTAATCTGCAGATTAACACCAAGACACAGCTAGATTCATTTGAAAAAATATAAAAAGGGTATACAAAAGCGGGGGATGGGGGGGCACGAGCCTCCTAGCAAGAGGGACTCACCGTGAAAAGAGTCTTAAAGAGTTCATTAGGTCAGGTTAGGTTAGGACTGCGACTGCGAGCGAGCGGAGCGAGCGTTCCCTGGCAGCAGCCGCCAAAACTCCAGAAATGACGTATTTGTAAAATTTACTAAAACCTTTGGCTATTTCACTCACTGTCTTCCGCACTTTAATGGTGTAGCATCCGTCGATATGCACATTTACTAGGTAAAGTGCGGAAATCTGCTACTTAATGTAAAAAATCGCACTTTAACGGACTCGACCAGTTAATCTGCAGATTAACTAGTTAATTCGCATATTAACATATTCTGTACTTTAGCAGTAACATATACATGAATAAGAAAACATAGAATGAAAAAACATAACAGAAATTTGGTATGTATACCAGTCAATGCAAACCCTTTGCCTATTAAATTTATTTTTTTACTTTTAACAAGCTTTTAAACTAATAAATGCAGCTATTTATTTGCAATTGTTAACACCCACCCATCCGCTTTAGGCCCGCGTAGTACGGTACGGCCCGTCCATCTTATCCATTCATATTCAGTTGTAGAAACATTGAAATGGTTCATGACAATGAATCCATTCTTCCTTCCATTAAGTTTAAATTAATGACTGGGATTTCTTACCGTAATATTACGAGGTTAGAACCACACATGTAACATTCCACCTCCTCGTGTACGATTTCCTAATTGGCTTTTATAAGAGTAGACGGTAATTAGTATTAATTACGGAAGCTTGATTATATTTTGTTTATTAACTTAACATGGAATCTGCTAATAGGTGAGGAAATTGTTGTATCATATTTTGTAATTATAAGAAAATCCGACAGATGTAAATATTACTCCTTATATAAGAGGTAGAAATAAATTGTTTGTTTGTCACGCCTTCACCAAATAGCCTTCACGTCTTAACTACTGAACCGATCAGCATGAAGTTTTGCATACACGTTGTCAAGAGTACCTACAGAGAAGGATACCTTTTATCCCGAAAAAAGAACTGTTCCCGAGGGATAGCAAAAAGCTTTCCCACGCAGACGAAGTCATGGGCGGCCGCCAGTATTATAATAAATGCTAAAGTAAGTTTGTTTGCTTGTTACGCCTTCACGTCTAATTACTCAACCGATCATCATGAAATTTTGCATACACGTTGTCAGGAGTACCTACATAGAAGGATATTAGTGTACCTTTCATCCTAAAAAAGTACCGTTTCCGAGGGTATCAACGTGGACAAAAAATCCACACGAATCCCAGGGGATCCTCGTGGATGCAAAATCCACATGAATCCCCCAGGGAGTCCAACAGGGGATCCTAGTGGACAGAGGGAAGAAATTACTGTACACGCAGACGAAGTCGCGGGCAGTCGCTAGTAATTAAATATATCAATTTTAAACTTTTAGATTTTTGCATTCACAATGCTATTTTTTTTTATATTAAGATGAATAAATAATGAAAATATGTTAGAAAAATCGACTCACCCGTAGCAACTCAGACGGGATGAGTTGCTACGGGTGAGTCAATTTTTTCTAATATTTTTTCATTATTTAATCATCTAAATATATCCACTCAAATATCTGGAGACCATACCGGCAATAATAGCATTTTATGTTGGCATGAAGGCTTCTTTAATTAATCTGTCACTGAAGGCTTCTTTAATTAATCTGTCACACAGGGCAACAGGTTAAAATTTAAAACCTACATAAAGCTACCAAATAAGTTTTAATACACAGTATTGCTAGATCAAATTAAACTAAGCAGAAACAACATTAGGTCACCACCAATTGTGCTTCGAAGTGAGGACAATCTATAACCCGGCAACAGCTGGTGCTTCCAGATTAACGTTTCTTCCAAAGCTGAGTGGATAAAAAAAATGACAAATAAGGGCAAGCACCGTAGGCTTCCCTCATGGTAAAAAAAGAGTCAACATTTAGCTGTAAGTACTTTGTACTGTACTACGGTGTAAGGTATTCAAGGGATAGTTAAGATACTCTTTTGAAAAACGAGCAACTTTTGTCTCCGCAACTATTTTTGTCTTTGTCTCTCACATCAAGTCTGAGTCTACGGGATTGTATGAAAGCGCGCACACGTAGCAACGCGATAGTCGGCAACTTTTCATACAAACCACGTGAGAGACAAAATAGTTGCGGAGACAACTCGAGGGAGCGCTCCCTAATCGGAATGGAAAAAACCTTCTGATAAAAGCAATACTGAAAGAAATTTAAAAATCTGCAGTATCTAGTTTATTTTTCTAAAATCGCGCTCGTTTGGATAGAGCAGTCGCACTCGTTGTGGACAATATAAATTCTGCTTTTATTATAATGGCAAGATTTGTATTTATCCTCTCGTTCCTGTTTTTTGCACAAGAAAACCTTTTCTCGGACACAGTGCGATATTATTACGAATCTTCTCACGCCTCACACCGACCCCTCGCACAGAGCGACATAAATCTGAGTTAAAAGTTAATTTTGTCAATCCGGATAATTCCTCAAGGTTTAATCAGACTAAGTTGGGTGTAATTAATGTTCGCTAAGGCCACACAATCTAGGAAAGCTTCGGCTTAGCTACGGAAATCGGAGTTTGGAGCGTCTACAGAGAGGTGGAGCGAAAGCTCCGACACTAGCGCCGCGGCCTGGCGGCGGCAGTCTACGGAAAACGCGCGCCTGTGACGAACGTGCGTGCGATCCGTGCACGCTTATTTTTCTCGTAAACTAAAAACGAATAAGTTCACAACCCATTAGGACCCGAAAAAGTTACAACGTAATCGATACGGACGGCGTGTGTGATACTGTTTGGCGACACTTGTGCGAGTTTCGGAATTGGAAACTTTTTGGGGAATATACGGTAAATACGTGTTAATTAGCTTTTTGATGTTATAACTTTTCTGTAATAGCATGCGGCGAGATGAGTCGAATCTGCAAACTGTAACATACACTTACACTTAAATCATTTCGTAAAATGAAATTTAATTTTAATTTTTGAATTTTAGATGGCATGGAAATTGATCGTTTAGTCAAAGAGAACAAAATTAATTTAAACATAACAGTGAACAGGCTGTTATGGGCAGGACGGACGGTCGGTATTTCCAATCAAGAGCCATTATTCTAATAAAGCTGTTTCTTAGTTAAAAAAAATTATAAGTTAAAATACATAATATCTGGAGTAAAAATTTTAACATTTTATTGAATTCGGTATAGTTTTTAAGCGATGAAACTGTTATGTACGCTAGCTGTGTGTTTTATTTGAAAGCGAGACAACAATTTGTGTCGACGAGACTTCAACATTGTATTTTGAGTACCTACTTAAGTACTTAGTACAAAAAAGTTAGTCTTCTTTCTCTTTAAATTTACGTAGTCGTATGATTCATTAGTTATTTCAATTTATGAAACTCACCTTTAGCAAATCTCACTGAATCCTCTACTATCATTTAATTTATTATGTTATTTTTTAATAAGATTGTCGAAAACAATCATGTAACAAGAATATTTTGGCGCTCTTCTTCATCTATATATATAAAATTCAAAGTCCTGACTGACTGAGTGAGATATCAACGCACAGCCCAAACCGTTGAACCTAGAGACTTGAAATTTTGCACATAGATACCTTATATAGTGTAGGCATCCACTAAGAAAGGATTTTTGAAAATTTCATCCCTAAGGGGATGAAATAAGGGATGAAAGTTTGTATGAAAGTCCCTCAGATTTGAAGCTAGGATCTTCAAATTTTGTGGTTAGGCTGATGATTGAAAATTAATAAATACGTGTCTCAGCGTTTTTCAAAATTCTACCCCCGAAGGGGTGAAAAGGGGGATGAAGTGTAACGAATAAAATCCTTAATTTTCGGAGTAAAAATCGCTAAATTTATAATTTAAGCTTAAGGACGGAAATATAACACAACGTATATTGTTATTGGTAGTATTTTTCAACCCCTATGGGGATGAAATGTGGTAAATAAACCTAAAACAGATATGGATGTCGTTATTGGGGTTTTCTGGGATGATGATTGCGAAAATAACATTTATTTTGAAGTCCAACACTGTCGACATGATTTAACCACTAAAGGGGTGAAAATGGGGTTCAAATTTGTTACGGAAAAGAATATAAAATAGACATTACAACTTTAAACTTCGTAGGAGCATGTCTAAAAATAAATAGGCAAACATGTATTTTGTGATTTTGAAAATCAACCCCTTAGGGGGTAAATGGGTTAAGTAAACTTAAAAATTTATATGGATGTCGTTCTTGAGGTTTTATGGGATGGTGATTGCGAAAATGACATTTATTTTGAAGTCCAACACGGTGGACATGAATTAACCGCTAATAGGGTGAAATGGGGTTCAAATTATGTATGGAAAAAGAATATTAAATAGACATTACAACTTCAATATTCGTAGGAGCATGTCTAAAAATAAAAAAGGCAAACACACATTTTGTTATTTTGAAAATCATCCAATAGGGGGTAAATGGTAGGTAAGTAAACATGAAAATCGATGCGGACTGGGAACGGGAACGGGAACGCGAACGCGAACGCGAACGCAAACGGGAACGGAAACCGGGAACAGCAACGGGACCAAACGGGAATGGGAACGGGAAAGGGTAAAGAAACGGAAATGGAATACTGCTAATATCTCTGGACCTAATTCTGATTTTTGTAATAAACTAGCTTCCGCCCGCGACTTCGTCCGCGTGGGTATTAGAGAAAATCCTTAGGGATCCTTCAACCAGGATCCGACCAGGCGATTTTACGCGATTAGGCGGGTCCCCACCAAGCGCGCAGCCTCGTGCGAGGCCCACCACATGCGGCAAACCTTTTGCCTCGCGAGGCAGCGCGCTTGGTGGGGACCCGCCTAATCGCGTAAAATCGCCTGGTCGGATCCTGGTTAAAGGATCCCTAAGGATTTTCGCGGACGAAGTCGCGGGCGGAAGCTAGTATTAAATAAATTACGAGTAAGTATATTTAGATTTATACTTTTTAGATTAGAAGTGATTTCTGCAACGAAGACTTGACTCGTGACTAAAAAGGCAGTTGAAGTAAGTACAATTTAGAGAGTCAGAGTAAAAATTCATCTTCATCTATGTTCATCAAGTACTTATAACATGTCTGTTAGAATTTACAATAAATTACCGGAAAATTTAAGAGGTGAAAAAAACGAAAACATATTTACAAACCAATTAAAAAAATTACTAATTTCAAAAAGCTATTACAATATTCAAGAATACATAAGTGATAAAATACACATACCTATATTATGCAGCAATGAAAATAGATAGGTGTCTTTGTATCCGCTTTACAAAAGCCCCAAAATCTAGTTTATTTAATTTTATTATGGAAAAGTCGTCCTCTTGTCTTCTCTTTCTTCCCAATATTGCGATACCCAACAGGGTCCATAATTTGTACTTTGTTTTTAGTTGTAACATCTTTATAACATTATGGTTGCAATAAATATATTGAATTGAATTGAAAAAAAATATGCGGTAGTAGGTACGCGGCTGTAGTTGTATCTACGGCAGAAAAAATCGAATCATTGTTGTTCTGTCTCAGCTTAGGTTGCTTATTGCACACGAGGCTGTGGGTTGCATGCAGCCCAAGCCGTAGGTAAGGCGAGGGCGTAACTAAGCCGAGTGTTCCAAAGCAAGAGCTCACGAGTTTCATACGACGTTTTTCAACACATTTGAGAGGAAAAAACAAAGTAGTTTACCACACAGCAACAAATACGACAAAAACAAAATATCTGCATTCACAGACACTGTGGTGAAAATTATGGGAAAAGGCGCGCAGTTTTTTTTCACACGCCCGATGCAAGAATATTTTGCGATCAAAGGTGAGTGAGCATACAGCCTACGTCAAAATTATAATTTTAAGTGATAAAATGCAAGTATTTTAATATTTTATAACAAAATATTGTAAATTATGAATAATTTGATAATAATAAATATTTGGTTGACTTAATTAAGGACTTACACATTTATTTATTCCAAAAATGTATATGAATTTCTGCGGCATCAAACCTCTTTGTTGTTACTAAAAAAAATAACTGTATTACCCGGTTAAATTGGGAATGCTCTGTTTAGTTGTATAGAACTTGCAGTAGGGTACTAATTCAACTTTGAAGGGATCCTAGGTACTAATATTATAAATGTGAAAGTTTGTGGGTTTGGATGTTTAGATGTTTGGATGTTTGTTCCTCAATCACGTAAAAACTACTGAACGGATTTGGTTGAAATTTGGCACACAGATAGTAGATAGCCTAGATTAAAACATAGAATACTTTTTATCCCGATATTCTTACGGGAACGGGAACCACGCGGGTGAAACCGCGGACGGCCGCTAGTACTTAGTATGTTTATATACCTACATATTATTGCATGGTGTTTATTATAGCTCGGTTTATGGCCCTAAAAGTAGTATTAGGGCTCACTTTACGAGCAAGTGTGTTGAAAAATAATAAGTACCTAAGCTTAAAAAAAATAAAAAAAAGAACTGTTGCATTTCAAACAACATTTTGTAAATTTTAAGATTATGGTGAGAAATAAAGGTAATTATTATTATTAATATCTGTAACGTGACTATTTGACTGCTACGAGATTTTATTGCGAAGTAAACACTAGGTACTATGTATTTTATTTCACACTGCACCGTACTCGGCAGTCAAACTCACCAACCCCACGATTCAGCTGCTGCGTATACTAGCGTGTAGGGCATGCAGAACCGTGTCCGGTTCCAGGATTTTGAGACCCGGTTCTTACAGGCCGTTGGAACCGGGGGAACCGGTTCCCCCGGTTCCAGCATACTTTTTTTTAATTTTTCATTGAAATGTACATATTCATAGGTAATTTGACAGGATAAGCAAATATTATAAGGCAAATAATATATATAAATATAAAAAAAATATTTAAATTCTCAAACCAAGCAACACTTTAGAGCAGCTGTGGCCCCGCGGTTAGGGGTTCAAAAACCGATTTTTTTCAAAACTCTCGTCTAATCAACATATATTTAGAACTTTTACATTAATTTAGTCTTCATTTAGTAAAAAATCAGTCTCAATTTAGTTACTTTTATTTATAATTTCCTTATATTGGTGAACCTAAATAAAAATAATACCTAATAAAAAATAAAAATATTAACTATCAGCTTTGGAAACCCAAAATCTCCGAATAATCTTTTCATTTGACAAAACAAATACATGAATAAAATAAAATAAAAAAACTTGTTATAAAATACTCGTACTAATAATGTTAACGAAAGAGTCTAAAACGCAGCGGGTACACGACCGGCACGGGAATATAGATTAGATTTCTGACGGATAGATGCTTGCAGTGCAAGAGTAAGCGCTAATCTATGTCGCCCCACGTCAGGATCCCGCTTAACGCAGCAGACGCCTTAACTCGTCGTTGCGAAAATACTATATCGACTGTGGAAAGGAAAAAATGCTAAAGCGCCACTTTGGCCATTATGAGTTATATATATCATTGGATAGCGCTTTTTTTTCTGCGTCGATCTGTCTAGGTTTCAAAGCAATCGGAGCACTTTTTTGGCGCTTTAGCATTTCTAAAATTCAACGTTTTTCACAATTTTTCACAAATTTACGCTGTCAATATGACTAAAGCGACGTATTTTTATTATTTTTGTAACAAATGTAGCATAAGAATTTTTATCCGGTCCACCTTTATTTCATTTGTACCACTTGAGCAATTTTCGTTTATTCAAATTTGAAAAGTAATGGTGATTTAGTAATTTAAGCATTTTATAGACTACAATGGTTTGGCGCTTTAGCAAAACATCATTGGTTTAAGAAGTAAGAACGGTTGGCGCTTAAGCAATTTTTGCTAGCTGTTTGTGTTATTATTAAGTACGTTATCTAGTACGTTAGCGAAAATACTACTCTCAGATTTATTGATGCAACGTATATTACAATACAGAAGTTATAATTTGACATTATTTCGATTAACTGAAACATAGTAATACTAATTACTTCACGCTTCCAAGACACTCAATGGGAAGTTACCGATTTTGATGCTTCCCTGGTTTCACCCACCCAAATAATGTTGACCTCTGCACTACTCAGGTCGTCGAAGTATGGCTCTCAAACAGCTGAATAACAACCGATCACTACAGAACTTCTTAGAGCGGGTGATAAGCCAATACTAAAATCCTCCAGAAGCTTTTCAATTCCGTCATCGTTGAAGGCAGAACGCCGAAGGCATGACTCTCTTAAAGAACTACAGACCCATCTCACTTCTGAGCCATATTTATAAGTTGTTTTCGAGAGTCTTTACGAATCGTCTCGCTCGCAGGTTTGGCGACTTCCAACCTCCCGAACAAACCAGGTTCCGTAAAGGCTTAGCGCCATGGACCACATCCATACGCTGCGGCAGGTCATACAGAAGACTGAGGAGTATAATTTGCCACTCGGCTTGGCGTTCGTGGACTAAAAGACAGCCTTTGATTCAATAGAAACCTGGGCGGTACTGCAGTCTCTCCGGAGGTGCCAAGGGTAGTGGACTGCAGGTATATCGAGATGTTCAGGTACTAACACGAAAATGCCACCATGTCGATCCGGTCGAGTACGAGTACAGAACTAGAGCACAAATCCAATGCAACTGCAGGGAAATGTAATTTCTTTGAAACTGTTCACTGCTGCATCAGAGGACATCTTTAAACTCTTAAACTGAAAAGGACTCGGCATCAACATTAATGGTCAATACCTAACATATCTTCGTTTTACCGATGATATAGTACTGGCTGAGATCTTGGAAGAACTGAACACAATGCTCGAAGATCTCAGTAGTGCTTTGCTCCCCAAAGAGTGGGTCTCAAGATGAACATGGGTAAGACGAAAATTATGTCGAATGCGCATGTTGTGCCCGCTCCAGTTCATGTTGAGAACACTACACTTGAAGTTGTGGGATGGGCAGCATTCGGGAAGCTTTGAAATATCTTCGCTTCAAATTTACCTTAGTGTCTCAAGACGAAAGTCAGTGCGTGTTGTCAGTGATAATGATTTACGGCAGTGAAGCGTGGTCGCTCACTATGAGTCTCATAAGGAGGCTCAAGGTCACCCAGCTTGCAATGGAAAGAGCCATGATAAGCGTTTCCTTGCGTGATCGAATCAGAAATTAGGAAATCTGCAGGAGAACTAAAGTTACCGACATCGCTCGAAGGATTCTTCAGTTGAAGTATCAGTGGGCTGGACACATAGCGAAAAGAACCGACGGCCATTGGGGCGGAAAGGTTTTGGAATGGCGACCCCATACTGGACGACGTTCCGTGGGTAGGCCTCCGACAAGGTGGATCAACGATGGTGAAGGTCGCGGTGCGCCGCTGGATACAAGCAACGCAAGACCGATCGTCGTGGAGATCCTTGGGGGAGCCCTGTACCCAGCAGTAAGTGTCGTGAGGCCGATATGATGATGATTTTAATATTAGCCAGCAAGTTTTCAGAAAAAATAATACAGCATTAATTTTCACCGTGCATCACCATCACCACACCGCACTGCAACTTGCAGACAAATTCCAATGTGATTTGATCGGATGGCAGTAGCCGAGCAGTAGCATAGCAGTAGCCTCTCCAAAGGCCGCCGTTTACAGTCCACCAGGGCGATGCCCGCGGGCTGCTTCAGCAGCCCGCGCACCAGGGCGAAATAATAGACAATTAACTGAAACATAGTAATACTTATTACTGATATCGATAAGTAAAAAAGAAATCTAATATAGAGTAATTGAGTTGGTGTTCAGCAATACTTGTTTGCATTTATTCTACAGCATTGGTGCATTTAAGCAATTTTCCCTAAAGGGTTCGGTTAAATCATCGCCAACATGGGTAATTGAGTAAACTTTTCTTCACTGCATCTGTTAAAGTTAAGGTCATTAAGCATTTTGTCATTGCCCTAGAAAAGATCATTGCGACTTATAATCAGTTTTCACTGACTGGGTTCTTACAATATTGTGGACATAAGTAATTTTTTCCTGACTGGAGTTTTCTCAAAAAAATAAGTATTTTTGCTTAAGCGACAAGTATTTCGCGATATAATAGAATTAGAAACTAATGAGTATTTCCTAAATTTGGGAAAAAAATAAATAATATGGTCTTTCATACACATGAATTTGCTCACGTTAATAACAAAAAAGTTATGATTTTTTTTCGAAAAAATGAAACTTTAAACCTCATTTCCCACAACTAGCATTTTGGCGCTTTAGCATTTTTTCCTTTCCACAGTCGATATATTTTAGTATAAGAATCAACATACGAGTAAAAGTTAATAAAAGTAAGGAGTCTAGCATGTATGGGAGTCATTTAGATTGTAAACTGAAAGGCACAACGAAAGTGAAGGCGCGCGCTTGTCGCGTGCTCAGGGAGAATGGAGCGCCGATCTAAGTTGACCTCTTGGACTCCCCAGACGTCTCGTTTCCAATCCGCGGAATGTACACCATGCTTTGATCGCAGATGCTGGGACCCGAAAGATGATAAACTATGCCAGGTAAGTTCGAAGTCAGGGGAAAACTCTGATGGAGGACCGTAGCGATTCTGACGTGCAAATCGATCGTCGGAACTGGGTATGGGGGCGAAAGACTAATTGAACCATCTAGTAGCTAGTAGCTGGTTCCATCCAAAGTTTCCCTCAGAATAGATTTCGTCGAATCGAACAGTCTCATCGGGTAAAGCGAATGATTAGAGGCATCGTTGCTGACACGACCTCAAGCTATTCCTATTCTCAAACTATAAATGGGTGAGAACTCCGGCTTACTCTAACGATGAAGCTGGAGATCTGATGACGGTGCCAAGTGGCAAATTTTGGCAATCAGAAACTGGCGCTGTGGGAAAACCAAACAGAGTGTTAAGGCGCCTAGAAACGCTCATGAAAGGCGTTGGTCGCTAATGAAGCAGGACGGTGGCCATGGAAGTCGGAATCCGCTACGGAGTGTACAACGACTCACCTGCCGAAGCAACCAGCTCTGAGAATGGATGGCGCTGAAGCGTTTTGCCTATACACTATCGTTGCGGGCATGTGAGGCGTGTACGCAAGTGCATGTGTGCATGTCATTAAGCCGTAACGAGTAGGAGCTGCGCGGCGGAGTGCAGAAGGGCCTTGGAGCTAGTAGCAAATACTCCAGCGAGGACCTGCAGGACTGACGTGGAGAAAAGTTTCGCGTGAACAGAGTAGTTACTCGCGAGTCAGTCGATCCTAAGCTCAAAGAGAAATCTTATGTCATCCAAGTTTTGTTGTTCAACAATTTCGTTCTCTTTATTCCATCCGTAGCCGTGGTTTTCTTGTAAAATACGTCTGAGAGGGCTAGCTGAATTGCATGCGCAATAAATTTTTGGTACAAAGACTTCATTTCTTTGCCAAATAGTATCATTATGCTTCACCCACCTGTGGTTTCTTCACATTCACAGTTTGTATTGAAAAAAAAATTTGATCATGTAAGTTTTTTTCAAGAACCGGGGGAACCGGGTTTTCTCCTTTCGGAACCGGTTCTGTTTATACTTTCAAAGTACCGGGTATACCCGGTTCTGACGGAACCGGGTAGAACCGGGTGCATGCCCTACTAGCGTGCGACCAAAAATTAAATTTCAGATTCAGACATTCAAAAAAATAGATATTATCTAAGTTCAATAAATAGTTGGTGGCCTACACTTAATTTAACAGCAAATAATGATTAAGACATTTTCTTTTGCTGAGGTGGTCATTAAGACTAATATTATAATATTGGTTTAAGAAGGGGAGTCATCAAAATTTTTGATGCAGGGAGGGGAGGGTTTCATATTTTTTTTTGTATGGGAAAAAGTATTTTTTTTCTAAAATCGATCGTAAAGTTATTAAAAGAAAATGATTTTTCAGATTGTTCTAAAAATACATCACATCATTACATTCCAGCCACTTCTTTTAAATTAAACTAAAAAACATTTTAAAAACCTACCAATTTTGGGCCCTTAGTCTGTGAAACCGCTTGGTTTCGTAGTTTGAGATTAATTTTCCTTGATTCCCTAACAAGTACCTACACAAGAGGTTAATGTGGATAGGTAACAGGCTGAAGGAAAAGGACTTACAGGTAGCTGGCCACCGCTTCGCCAACGGCGGCAGTGACGACTCCAAATGAAGATGCTGGTGGTTGTTGACACTTGCACTACACTGGCACTCACGTCTGTTATGTTCCTTGATCGATCTTTGGAGCCGGCTCCGTCTTTCACACCGTTTTTCACAGTAATTTAAGGATTTTCAGCGGGCGATGACCCGGCGCGCACGCGGTGTTTCGATGAGAGCTTGAATGTCTTCTTTTTAGTGGCGCTAATGTCGCGCAGCCAGGTTTACGTATTGGCGCCAGAGATGGCGCTAGTTGTTTTGAAATGGAGGTGAAATAATAAGTAAAGGATAATAGGATGGGAAGCCTAAACATAATCCCCCCACTTGAAATCGTCTCGATTTCAAAAGTACAAAAGGTAAGAAGCCAATGAAGAACCAATTGTTAAAGTTGCATTCATTCCTACCAATAATTTAAAATTTAATAATGAATTTGGTTTTACAATTAAGATTGAGAAATTATCAAATTAAGAACTTAAAACTAAGAAATTGTACCGATGAAAACCGATACAGTTAATGTTCTATAGGCAACGGACAAAGTTTAGTGACTGGTCTCCGAAGGAGGCCACGCGTAGTACGGAGTGTAACGACACGGACCACACCGTCAACGCCAGGGTGTAAGGCGGTCACTTGCCCTGAACGCCAATCTAATGGAGGCAAATTGTTATCAACGAGCAATACAATATCACCGCACTGTACGTTAGTTTGACCGCGAAACCACTTCGCACGCTGTTGTAACGTATGGAGGTAGTCACGCTGCCAGATACGCCAGAATGATTGGGTAAGTTTTTGCAGCATCTGCCAACGCTCTCGAGGCGGCACGTATTGATCCGTCAAGTCAGGTTCAGGTAACGCTACTAAAGGACTATTAACTAAGAAATGCCCCGGTGTTAGAATATCTACTTCGTCTGGATCCGAGGATATGTTGCACAACGGTCGCGAGTTCAGTACCGCTTCGACCTTAGCAAGTACAGTTATCAACTCTTCAAGAGTTAAAATCTGCGATCCAATTACCCGTTTTAAGTGGTATTTCATGGATTTAACTCCACTTTCGAAAATTCCACTGAAGTGACTACCGGTTGGAGGGTTAAATTGCCAGATGATTCCACGTTCTGCGAGATTAAATGATATGGGATCGCGATTTTCCCATATGAGTTTATATAATTCGTTAAGGTAACGTTTCGCGCCGATA
Source organism: Agriphila tristella (assembly GCA_928269145.1). NCBI lineage: Eukaryota > Metazoa > Arthropoda > Insecta > Lepidoptera > Crambidae > Agriphila > Agriphila tristella. The sequence goes on along the minus strand of OV743436.1, from coordinate 16,457,852 downwards.
AAATTGGTGCCGTTATCGGTAACTATAAAAGTACAAAGCCCACGACGGGAAACAAATCGGTCTAAAGCCGCAATAAACGCAGGAGTGGAGAGCTCAGTGAGTACTTCGATGTGAATTGCCTTTACGGCAAGGCATACAAAAACGCATACGTAAGCCTTATAAGTTGGCGCCTTTCTTCTATGGCTTTCTTTCACTAAGAAAGGTCCAGCCAGGTCGATTCCAACTTTTTCAAAGCAACGCGTTTGTTGGACTCGGGAAGATGGAAGATCTCCCATTAGAGGTTGACACGGAATAGGTTTTGCTTTAAAGCATTTAACGCATTTTGAGAGTCTGGAACGAATCAAATTACGAATCCCAAGAATCCAAAATTGACGTTGAATAATCGATTGCAAGGTACGAGGACCACAATGCAAGTAAGTTATATGAAAATAATCTACTATCAGTAAGGATAGACGTGAACCTTTCGGTAATAAGACTGGATGTTTAGCAGATACAGGCAAGTTAGAATGTTTTAATCGTCCCCCCACTCGGAGGAGACCCGAGTCGTCTACAAATGGACGGAGTTTCTGGATAGCCTTAGAACTCTGCACGTCATCAGTAAGATACGACTGCTGTTCATGTTTAATCAAAAACTGAAGCGAATAGTTCAATTCTTTAACGGTAAGCGTTTTACTGTGTTCGGAATGACGTGAACACGCTGATATAAACCGCAAACACCAAGCAAGAATGCGCTGCACATGCGTTAAAGAGGAATAGCGTTCTAATAATGTAGATACGAGACCAGGTTCATCTGTTGTAGCCTGAGCCAGACACGCGTTGGGACGCAGTTCCGGAATATCATCGAAGCAATCCAAATGAGGATTACCTGGCCAATAGGAAGTATCTTTCGCCACCCAGTCTGGACCTACCCACCAGGAGGAACATTCAGCGAGTTTTATCGAGCTTAAGCCTCGACTGCAGTGGTCCGCAGGGTTGTCATGAGTGGAGACGTGTTGCCAGTGCTCGAGGGGCACATCGTCTGTTATTTTAACAACTCGATGTGCAACAAACGTCTTCAGCTTATGGGGTTCGATGTGTAGCCAGGCAAGCACAGTGCTACTGTCAGTGAACGCAATGATTTGATTTATTGGGATTTTAGTTTTTAATAAATTATGCATATGTTTAAGGACGCGTGCAAGTAAAACAGCGCCACAGAGTTCAAGGCGGTTTACTGTTAATGGCTTTATAGGAGCCAGTTTAGACTTGGCAATCAATAGATGCACTTGACATTCATTAGGACCGACACTGCGCAAATAAACACAGCATCCATATGCTTTGGAGGACCCGTCACAGAATCCTATTAATTGATGTTGAACAGCATCCTCAGCTGTAACTTTACGAGGTACAGTAATGTTTTTAACATATTCTAATTCAATGAGAAAGTTTCGCCACTTCTCAGCTATATCTGTGGGAACAGTGTCGTCCCATCCTAAATTAAGACGCCAAAGGTCTTGCAAAATAAATTTTGCTATCAGAACAACGGGTGCAAGCCATCCAACGGGATCGTAAATTCGAGCGATGCATGACAGAATAGCACGCTTAGTGAAACTTGAATTCAATGCTGAAATTGAATAAGTAAAAAAGTCTTTAAGGGGGTCCCACTGGACGCCTAAGATTTTGATAATATGTTGGTGATTTTCATCACAAAATGATTTTGGAACCTGACAGTGTTCAACAGGAAGAGATGCATTAAATTCAGGTGAATTGCTACTCCACTTGCGGAGTTCAAACTGAGCACAAGCCAAAAGGTATACAAGTTGGTCTTTTAACTGAAGTGCTTGGGCTACGGTAGGTGCCCCCGCCGTTATGTCGTCCATAAATGTGTCCTGGCGAACCACTTCAGCAGCTTTAGGATAGTCAGAGCCGTGATCGGCTGCGAGCTGATGCAATGTACGAATTGCTAGATATGGTGAACTAGTCACGCCATAAGTTACCGTTTTTAGCTCGTACTCCGAGACAGGATCAGAAGGTGACGATCGCCAGAGTACGTGTTGCCACACCCTATCTTCAGGGCGCAAATCAATGTTGCGATACATTTTTGTTATATCGGCTGTGAACACTATAGGTTGCAAACGGAATTTGGTAAGTATGTCTACGATATCATTCTGGAGCTTAGGTCCAGTATAAACAATGTCGTTTAACGATTTTCCATTTGTTGTTTTTGAGCTGGCGTCAAAAACAACACGGAGCTTTGTGGTCGCACTATCAGGGCGGACTACACAATGATGTGGAATAACGAATTTACCTGAGCCCAAACTTGAAGGTTGCATATGACCTAAGTTCTGATACTCAGCCATAAAATCGCCATAATCTTTGTTTAACTCGGAATTCCGTTCGAGTCGTTTTTCGAGCTTACTTAAGCGCAACTTTGCGTTATTGAAAGAATCGCCTAAAGATTCGCATGAGTCTTTTAACAGTAACGGCACCACGTATCGCCCGGCAGGCTCGCGGGAAACTAGACTGGTAAACAGCTCCTCACACTTAATGTCCTCCGGATTCGCTAATTCCGTTTTTGGTGGTTCTTCGACCTCCCAGAAACGCTTGACCACGTCATCTAATGCACGAGTGGAAGCCACGAGGGAAGAGATTGTGGATGGGGGACGGCTAACGGGATCGACCCTGCCCGTGAGAACCCACCCGAACACGCTGTGTAAAGCGGTTGGTTGGTTGTCATTGTCAAATTTCAAACTCGTTTCCAAAGAGTAGTTAGTTTGTTCCATTGTCACTGTCAGTCAGTCAAGCGCTCAGACTAGAAACAAACCACAGACAATCGAACAACGATACATTCACATTGTATCGCGTCACTGACCCATAATGACCCTGTCAGAAAAACAGCGCCTCTGTGTTCATTCTGCCCAACTGAGACTGGCACAGAGGCATAAAGCTGAGGCAGGGGTTTTTATTGGCCACACATTATTAATTTGAATGTTATACCTACACCTTGTTTTTTTTTTTTGTATTTTATATTTTAGTTTTTTTTTTTTTTCTTTGTTTTTCCTATTTTAAGTGTCCTGTTTGTAATCTATGTAATCTATTCCTCTCTCTTGTAATCTATTCCTTTGTTATTGTTTATTTCTTAATATTTTTTGTTAATGTGTGTGTCAATAAATTATTTCTTTCTTTCTTTCTTTCTTTCTTTCTAAAGCAACCGGTAGACCGTTGCCCAAATCGAGGCGTTGGCCGTCATAAATCGCGTGGAACTGCTCCGCGCCTAATAATAAGTCGATATCTGTCGGTTTGTCAAATTGCGTATCAGCAAGTACTAAATGTTTAAAGTGGTTACGTACAACCGGCGGTATTGGAACTGTAGGCATTTTACTAGTAATTGTGTCCATAACTATGACATTAATATTAAATTTAGGATTATCTGAATCGCGAGGCTGTACCGTACAGGATGTCTCCCCTTTTATCTGATGCACTACGCTTTTACCTAGACCCGCGACGGTTAGTTTGCAACGGCGCATAGGCAAGCGCATACGCTGCGCGAGCGATGACGTCATGAAGCAGTCCTGCGCACCGCTATCGATGAGTGCCCTAGCCAAAACAGGCTGAGCGGAGCCCGCCGGATCGCAAACGCGCACCGTACAAGTACCGAGTAAAACCAAAGCGCGGCTATGTCCTAGGTGTGTACTAGTAGTTACCGACGTTTCGTTTACGATAGGCGGTTCGATCACGCTAAACCCATTCGAATCGTCAGTCACTTCGGTTGAAATACCAGGTACCGCGACAGTGGTCCCGCCATCGTCATGCAACAAACTGTGATGACGCTTGTTACAAACCGAGCAAGAAGATTTAGAAAAACACTGATCAACATTATGATTCGGACGTAAACAATTTTTACATAACTTTTGTTTAAATACGACTTTATTCTTTTCAGGAATGTTAAGTGATTGAAACTTAGAACATTTGAAAATATTATGTTGTTCACCGCAGTACATACAGGTCACCGAATACTGATTAGGTATCGAAGCATTGACGGCGCCGGCACTGGACGGCAACGAATTAGATTTATAATAGTTTTTGTTTCGAACCTCTAAGGGGCGTTTAGTTATTTTATTTAATTGAGTACCAGAACCGGATATCGTGCCGGATTGACTGACCTCCAATACTTTGACATAACTTTGTAAAAAGGTTAACAAATCAGAAAAAGTAGGTATTTGTTCCTTATTCTGAATTTCAAAACGTTTACGAGTATCGCTATCTAGAACGCGCGAAGCTAAATAAAAAAGTATAAACTCATCCAATTGTTTTATTTTCATAGCCCGAAGGGCGTTAACTGTTTCGTTTAGAATGTTAGTTAAATTCCTAAGATCGGAAAAATTACTATTTTTTAAAGGTGAAAAGTTACTTATTTTCTCCAAATAATTATAAGCCAAAACGCGTTTATTTTCAAATCTATCAATAAGAGCATCGAAAACAATTGGATAATTTTCACTCGTAACCGGAATGCCCTTGGCAAGCGACAAAGCCTGACCAGAAAGACATGATAACAAATAATGGAATTTTTCAATCGAACTTATGCTATTATTGTTATGCACAAGTGACGAGAATGTGTCAAAGAATGTTTGCCAAAGTTCAATGTTACCATCAAATTTTTGCAATTCAAGATTAGGTAAACGCACTTGCGAGAATGGTTTCGCGGTATGACAATTACTATCACACGCGGCACACGCGCCGACTTTTGTCGAGACGCGAGCGGCGTGAGCCGTGTCGACACTACCTTCGCTTTCGCTCGGAAAAATAATATCCGCGACGGCTATCACACTATAGTATAATTCGTCAAATGCTTGGACAACTTTCAAATCAATTTTTTCACTTGGTTTTAAGATTAACTTTAATTCATTTATCTGAGTAGTGTACTCGAAGAATTCGCTACGTAATTTCTCAATCCGTTTGAACCTAGCTTTGAATTTAGTTAATGCTGATTGATCAGAGTGAATATTTTTAGATAAATCCATCAAAATTTGCATATCACGAAACGCATATTCTCGCTGCGTTTGAACCAGTTTTAATTGTCTTTCATTAATTAATGCACTATTTGCACTATCACTAGCGGCGGCCTGTTGGTCGTCAGGCATTTTCTATAAGTATGTACCTACCTAATACAAAATATAAAAAGACAAAAAATCGATATATGAACCAATTTTAACGATGAAATTCGCTAACAAACACGTAATTTTATCTAAAAATACGTAATTACGAATGAGATTTAATGTGATTTACTTTTATCGTAAATGATCGGTAAACAAAGAAATGGCCGGCGCTCGGCGAACACACAGCGCTCGAGTTGAATAGATAGGTACTTATAATTTACGCTAGGAATGCAACGTTAACGATTGTTTTTATTAAAATTTAGCTTTATATGTTTTAAAATTGGACTGTAAATGGAATTTTAAGCTGGTTAAAAACCGGTAACCATAGGCATCTGTGCTCGTATGGACCAAAAAATGAAACCGCTTGGTTTCGTAGTTTGAGATTAATTTTCCTTGATTCCCTAACAAGTACCTACACAAGAGGTTAATGTGGATAGGTAACAGGCTGAAGGAAAAGGACTTACAGGTAGCTGGCCACCGCTTCGCCAACGGCGGCAGTGACGACTCCAAATGAAGATGCTGGTGGTTGTTGACACTTGCACTACACTGGCACTCACGTCTGTTATGTTCCTTGATCGATCTTTGGAGCCGGCTCCGTCTTTCACACCGTTTTTCACAGTAATTTAAGGATTTTCAGCGGGCGATGACCCGGCGCGCACGCGGTGTTTCGATGAGAGCTTGAATGTCTTCTTTTTAGTGGCGCTAATGTCGCGCAGCCAGGTTTACGTATTGGCGCCAGAGATGGCGCTAGTTGTTTTGAAATGGAGGTGAAATAATAAGTAAAGGATAATAGGATGGGAAGCCTAAACAGTCTGCGTTCAAACGATAACACACGACCCGACCTCAACCCGAACTCAACTCAAACTCACCTCAAACACAGCCCACCTTGAAATACATCGCTTACAATTTTGAGTCTTATGACACTTTAATAAGGTCCTGTGTAATGTCCATGTGAGTTTGAAGTGAGTTCGGTTTGAGTTCGGATTGAGTTTGATTTGAGTTTGGGTTGTGTACGGGTTGAGTTTGAGTTGAGTTCGGGTTGAGCGCGGGGAGTATGCAGTTGCATCGACAAAATATAAAAGAGCTTATTAATGTGTCATAAGACTCAAAATTGTAAGTGATGTATTTTAAGGACTGGGCTGCGTTTGAGTTGAGTTTGAGTTGATTTTGGGTTGAGGTTGGGTCGTGCGTTATCGTCTGAACGCAGCCTTACAGATACGATACGATTGAATTTTATTCATTGATATACCCTATATAGGATATAGGTGGAGTGGAACCCAATTGTCTATTTTCTTATGGAGAAAATACCAAGGTACTTATACTGTTTTCAGTAATACTATAATAAAGCAAAGCTAGTTATAATTATAATAATATTCTAGTTTCTAATATGTTAGTAATAATCATAATAATACTCTCATTTATTTCAAATTAAAGACATGTTATTACCACATGAACGAAGCCGCAAGCAAAAACTCATTACTAATAAATCAAGTTACTCGTTAAATTAACTGAAAAAGTTATGTTTACTCAGTTGTGAGCTAACGTTAAGTAAAAGAAAATTTGTCTACCGACATACGTACATAAATACATACAAATGACATATAAAGTAATAATATAGGTACGCTTTTCTTATTAGTAATCTGTCATGTGAGTTTCATTTAAAATTAAATGGTAGAATATGCCATGCATGACGTGTGCTAAAAAATGTAAATTATTGTTTTAATGAATCAGGCATTTCAGGTAAAATATTCCCCTTACCTACTTCAGGCCCGTAAAAGCGCAAATAAAGGACAAATGAATAACCATGTGGCTGGCCGAATTCATTAATCAACCCTTGCTAGTCATTTTTGCACAGGCCGAGATTCAGCCTTTGTTCGTGACATAGGCCGGCGAGGCGTCCGGATTTTGAGATAGAATTAAAATGTTGAGCATGATTCTCCCATTAGGCGAACGGATTTTATTTTATAGATAGACTTTTTTTCTTGTAAACGCCTTTACACGAAGATAGTATTTAAAAACAAATCAAACATTTCCTTGATTAATATCAGCTGCTAAACATGATTGTACTAGACAGTTTAGAATTTTACAAGATTATTTTTTCCTTAAATTTAATTGAAGGTGTTAAATGTATTGAATCCCTACTCGTGATCAAAAATAGAAAACCTGTAAATACCTTGAATGATAAGAATCTGCCGTTTCCAGAAACTGAAAAGCATAATTTAGTCGCATTGATTGTCCAAGAGAGTTTATCATTTTACAAGTTTTTTTTTCCTTTAATTTTATTGAAAGTGTTAAATGTACTGAATACTTACTCTTAAACAAAAATAGAAGAGAATAAAATAGAATAGAATAGAAAAGAGAACCTGTAAATATTACCTCAAATGATAATTTAGTCGCATAATATAAGTTTAACTGTGGCTGTTTTGTGATGTTTCACAATTTTTATTACCTACATTATGAAAAAACCTATTTATCGTACGCATTCGCCAACAAAACAAAACTTCATTCAACATGCAGGCAACTAAAAAAAGGTCTTTAGAAAAAGTAAGTATATGGTGCTTTTAAAAATCTGCAGCAGCCGCACTGTTCCGAACAAGTTACAGGCCGCTCCGAACGCAAAGTCGCCGGTACAGTTTTGTAAATGGGCTGAACTTTCTCAAATTGCCTTTTATTTGCAGGAGTCTTTCGTCCTCAATGCTCACTCGTTGCCGATTTCGCATCGTTACCCTCTACACCACACTCTTAGTATTGCTGTGTCATATTTATATTACACGTATAATATGGCACAGCAATACTCAATGGGGGAGGAGCTCGATGGCATAGTGGTTTAGCGCCTGGTCCTGTGATTATGGAGGTTAAGCAACTTTCCCAAGGGTCAGTAATGGGATGAGTGTCTCCATGCTTCGGAAGGACACTTTAACTGTTGTCCCGGCTAGATTTGCAGTCGTTAACACCCACCAATCAGCTTTGGGTCTGTGTGGTGGGCTATGGCCCATCCTCCTTATCCACCCATAATGAAGACCTGTGCCTGTGCCCCAGCACTGGGGACATTAAAATGCCTGAATATTACCTACCCATAGATATGAGAGTAGATCTCTACAAAAAGACAAGTTATAAGTTTTAGAAAAATAGAGTTGTTACTGTCATTCTCTACACAATGAGGGACTACATAGTGTCTCTCTTCACTGACGTGTAAAAGAACTTAAAAATAATTCTAACTTCTACTACACTGATTGGTCTATAGTTTATCGTAATATAATTTTAGACAAAACTAGCGACCCCCGCGAATTCGTCTGCGTGGATAGTATTTTGTATATCCCTCGGGAAGGCGTAACAAACAAATAAACAAACTGACTTTCGCATTTATAATATTAGTAAGGATGTTAATGAAAAAAAAATGCATAAGTATTTATTAAAATATGTACGAGTATTTTGATTCTTACTATACTTACTATTTCAGTAAGATGGAAAAATCTCATTAGGTTTATGAATTTGAAACATCTATAAGCATTCATTAGGAACGAAATCGGATCAAATCGTATAGCTGCACGACAGTCGCACAAATGGAGAAATTATGATAATACACTAATATCAGTACTCCGTAATTAATCCGATGTTATATATTAATAAGCCGCAGCGATATACGTGACTCTGTGTGGTGATATAAACCATCAAATTGCCATGATGCTATCAACTGCCTATAAGCTTTTAGAGCCTTGTTTATATATGTCAGTACAAGTGAGATAATAGCTACCGTGTTGTTTATATGGTAAACATTATCATGCTAATATATTGTTACTGGGAAAAACATTGTTCGCATAATTAAGTTCGTATACCATAACAACAGATTATATAGGTAAAACAACTCGTCCACTTCTTTTAATGGACTCGAATCTCCGGAGAGCAATTTTTCTTTACAAAAGCTGTCATTGAGAGAGTTCAATCGTTGAAAAACAGTCAAGGATTTCGCTAGTGCCACTTCGTTGCGAATCGCGGTAGTATTTTAAAAAATCCACGAAGTGAAGAAACCGGATTCTCTATAGATTTCGAAATGGCTGTCGTCTTTATGTGGGTGGGTACGACTGATTTCTGGGTGGCTCCTCTTCAGTCAGATGACATCGGATTTATTGCATTTATAAATAAGGAGCTTGTCGTTATTCAACGCGGCTCGTCTCCGCGAGAGTCGCAATAAGCGCGGAGCGTTGTTTTTTGCCTGTTTGTTTTGACTCGGTAAACCGCTTTTATCCGCACCCTGGGGCATTGTTCTGCTATGCTTAAACTACTTGTCACGTGTGTAATAATGTTGGAGCTTTATCTCGAATTCTAGTGGAAAATTACTATTCCCTGAATCTCAAACAGCGACGTATCAAAAGGACTTGACATGAGCATAAATCATGATGTTAAACAGTTGGTTAGAAACGTCGGTTAATATTTAGTAAGATAAATCAACAGTACCCTGTTTATCTTCCCAATCAAGGCAATAACATGATTACAGCTTATTACACTTTGAATTTCTGAGTATATCAATGTTTCGTTCCGCTTGTCTGTCCTTTCATAGTTTAACCAGGATTTGTTTTTTTTAGAATTTGTGATTAGGATTATAAACTTAAAGAAAGGCCCTAACCTATTCCCAAAAAAGTAATTTTGTCACGAACCGAATGCCAAGTGGGCAAATATACAAGGAACAGGTAAGGTCTTACTATAATATTGTAATTAATTGATTCTCCATACTGAAACGTATTTATTAACTTGGTCGTGGCTCATTACAGTGTTCGTTGTAAACTTGTGAAATTTCCACTGAAGCTCTGTTATTACGTTGTTCGACATGTGTCAAAATCCTGTCGAACACATTACCAAAGTTTTTCATGTTTAATGGCTTCCCATATTATTACGATGTTTGGTGTTTTCTTGAACGTTCTTAAGATTCGCTATTGACTAAATATTATTACTTGGTAAATAACGTGTCACGTCTGTTTAACACAATATTTCATTAGGTATTTATAACGAGTTCCTTACTGTAACTCTCTAAATAATTATTATACACTGTGTTTGAATACATCAAACCAACCACTTTTGAACTCGTGAGTGGTTGTTTCGATTTTAATTTATTCAAACACAGATGTGCTATAATTCTATGGTAAGTTGCTTTATTTTATAGATGATTTTAGTTTTCCATACCAGTTGGCTACCTGTGTATTCTAATAACATGAAACGGGCAAAATAAACGCTGACGTAGGTATGATCCCGTTTACGAATATAGGCCACGCGAGGCGCTCTACGGAATGTGTCCCATTGCTCTTTGTGTCGTCCTCTTTTGTTCGATCATCTAGCCACATGCTGGTTTGCTAAATGCCTGATAGCTTATAAACTAGAACATGTCCTAACGTGAACAAAGAGATATGGATATCCTAATTCAAAGGGATGAAAAACAAAGGGAAGTCACTGTCATTCTTTTTCACATCAATACAAACAAACGTCAAATGCAACGTCCTATTTTGTTTCAAATCAGCTGACGACGAAACTTGCTAATAAAAATATGATCATGTAAAATTAACAAATAAAACTCCCGTGACTGTACGGTACTTGATAAATCAACTTATATTAAAAATAAATGTTATTTTATTTAACTGACAGAACGGAAACTAAATTTAAAAAACCACGTTTTTTTAAGCATAAAGACTTTTAAGTTATTTTCAAGCATAAAGACACTTTCGCCATATTAAAAAGTAACTTTCTAATTAAAAAAGTGTTAAAAATTTGATGGATTGTATTTAAATCCCAAATGCCGGATATTTCATTACATCGTTAAAAGCTGAAATCGGCGTTATCTGTAATTATTAGGGTCGTAAATTACGCAAATAAGTAGGTAGGTACAGCCGGTATCCACCGGACCCATCTAAATTGGAATAGCCGCCGATCTTCACATAGTTTCCAATCAATAATAGTCTATTCCTTGCTGGCCGATAATGAAGTCTCATTCGTAACGGAGAGCTTAATTACTTTTACAAATTACTCACCGTCAAAAAGGCAAACGATTTGCATCAATCTTTTGTAACATCTTTTCACACCAAGTTTTATGCAAATAAATGATTATTATTATTATCTTATATTATCTGTGTTATTATTTAAAAAAACCGACCAAGCGTGAGTTGGACTCGCGCACGAAGGATTACGTAAAAAAACACGTTTGTTGTATGGGAGCCCCCCTTGAACATTTATTTTATGCTGTTTTTAGTATTCGTTGTTAAAGCGGCAACAAAAATACAGACAGACAGACAGCCATACAGACAGCCAGACGTCTGTCTGGCTGTCTGTATGGCTGTCTGTCTGTGGAGTGACAGCGTAGTCTTGGTAAAAGGGTCCTGTTTTTACCCTTTGGGTACAGAACCCTAAAAAATACTGTAGAATGGCTAGGAAATCGCACAGTTTAATGAAAAACCTCCTAAGTTACAGAAAAATTAAAATATAAGTGAATGTCCAAAATGAATCAAAATTAAATAAATTAACACCTTTTTTCTTTAATTATCAGCTGAATTGGCTTTCAAGCTAGAGGAATAAGATTTTACTCTTATAAAACATTATATTATAAGAATTTACATGTTCTAGCTCAAGTGAATAATTGTAGCTAATTACACTAATGCACTGACATTATAAAACAATTTTGGGACTATAAACCCTTCTATGTTTCCATAAATGACAAGGTTTTCATTCATTAGATGAATAAAATTTACTTATGGATGAATTTCAATTATTTCATTCGAAAAGAACAGTGATTTAGTTTTTTACTATTATTAAATAAATTAATGCTTAAATAGTACATACCTATAAAAAACAAACCTTAATATTAGCATATTTTGTGCTAACGTATTCTGCTTCAAAGTTGGTCGTCCATTTTGTTCCAGCATGTCGCTATATTATGCTGGGACCACACCTGGGTTCTTCTCAGGCTTTTAGCGTATTCAAATTTACTCCACTGTGAGGCTGCGTTCAGACGATAACGCACGACCCAACCTCAACCCAAACTCAACTCAAACTCAAATCAAACTCAACTCAAACGCAGCCCACTCCTTAAAATACATCAGTTACAATTTTGAGTCTTATGACACATTAATAAGCTCTTTTATATTTTGTCGATGCAACTGCATACTCCCCGCGCTCAACCCGAACTCAACTCAAACTCAACCCGTACACAACCCAAACTCAAATCAAACTCAATCCGAACTCAAACCGAACTCACTTCAAACTCACATGGACATTACACAGGACCTTATTAAAGTGACTTAATAAGACTCAAAATTGTAACCGATGTATTTCAAGGTGGGCTGTGTTTGAGGTGAGTTTGAGTTGAGCTCGGGTTGAGGTCGGGTCGTGTGTTATCGTTTGAACGCAGCCTGAGCGTGGACAAAATCCTACACTTAAATCTCTGAGTTTATGACTCGGAATGTATCTAATGATGAAAATAATTCATTTGAACACATTTTTTACATAAATAGATAGAGGCATGCATATTATTACGTTTACAACATCTAGTCATCAATTTATGTAAAAATTTAATGATGATGGTGAATTTTTTGAACACTATTTCATGAAATGGTGACACTTTCACACATCATAATCCGATTAGACCAGATTAATGAACAGGCTTAAACACGCGATTATTGTGTTCTTGACATTAACAAGTTAATATTTCATTCAATTACTTTTCGAGCTTCGGACATCACAAGTACACAGATTCGCGTTTTCACCCGCAAGAAAACACCTGCAAGAAGTGTCCCTGTCAGACAGCAGCGGAAAAGCGGCTATAAAAAAAACAACAATTGCTACTTACACCCTCCGTAACTGATGTTGAGGTTAGGCCCTTTTTTGGGCTATTTGCACCATACTACTAGTGATAGTTGCTTAACCACCACAATCGCAGACCGAATGCCCTAAGCCATTATTATAGTACGAGCGGCGACCGTAAGATTGCCTACGTCATCTTACTAATAAGCGACTAACTGATGCCATTAGTATCGTTTCGGTATCAAATGACATAAATGACTACTTCTTGGCGACCAAAAGTGGCCCGTTTTTTTATGGTTCTGGCCAATTCAGCTTTGGCAGACTGATTGATCTAAGCTAAGCATCACTTTTCTGATCATTCTCCATGGGTTTGATCGTGGTATCAGATGACGTAGGCAATCTTACGGTCGCCGCTCGTACTATTATAGTATTCTAGTCAGTCTCTTCTTCTTTCCATTTTAGATTATGCTGACGTATGTTACACCGATCTATCCGAGGCAATGCTCAACAAACTAGAGCGTCTGCAGAATATGTGCATCCGTTTCATTTTCAACCTACGCAAATTTGACCACGTATCCCATTTTCGCTCTAAACTTAATTGGCTCCCCATTCGCCGGCGCAGGGACTTACATACTCTTACGCTTCTTTATTCTATCCTTTTCCTTCCAACTTCTCCACCCTACCTTAAGGAATATTTCTGCTATCGCTCCTCATCTACACAGTGCACTCTTCGTTCTTCTTCAAATCTTACGCTCGAAATCCCACGCCATTTAACTGATTTCCTTTCCTACTCCTTCTCTGTGCATGCTGTTCGTTTGTGGAACGCACTTCCGGAGAGTATCAGGAGGGCTCAAACATTGAAATCTTTCGGCGATCAAGTCAGAAGACATTTCCTTTCTTCTGTCTAGCATCCTTCTTAGTACTTATTTCCTTTCCTATTTCTCTCTTTGATTTTATTTATACTATTTTTCCTTTCATTCTATGTATCTATATCAGTCATCCTTTCTTATTTGCACCCACTCCACCCCTTTTCCCAGCTCCTTCCTCTTATTCTCTTAATACTCAAGGTTGCCTGGAAGAGATTGCTATTTAGCAATAAGGCCGCCTTTTGTGTGCTATTGTTCTGTTAATCGTGTTTTCCTGTTTTCTGTATGTTCTATATTTGTGTGCAATAAAGTGTTTTATTATTATTATTATTATTATATATTCTGTGCCACTGCGCTATTCTGAACATACCTTCTTGAAGGTATGTTCAGAATGTTTCGAATAGACAAAACATGTTTGCATTTTGTTATGCCTTGATTATTATTTTGTAACATAATAAATAATCAAAATAGCGCTTAATTTCAATAATAACATGTGATCATCACAATGTACAAAATAGGTAAAATGAACAAACTTTTAATTAAAGACGCAGGTGTGCGCAAAATTGTCAACTGAATACTTTGTTTAATTGGTTAACAACTATAATTTATTTCGCCTGTCTTCATATACGTATTTTGCCTTACATCATCGTACTCATCTATTCTATCTTACACTTTGTCACACAATTTGAGACGCAATACACGTTGATAACGCGTGGCTTTGTGCAACAGAGCCAGTCTAAAACGTGACAATTTGTCACTTACCATGACAATTTTATATCCGCTGTGAAAATAGAACAAACTACTCATAGCTACACCGCAATGTAAACCAAATTGTCATGATCATGACAATTGATAAATTCCCACGTTATTAAAAAGACCCTGCAAGATGACCATGACGCCTTTTTTTAATTTGCGCGTCAGTGTTGCCTAGTGAACACGAGGCTTGTAAGGATATGTAGGTACAAAACATTGGCTTGACGGAGATGTCAAGCAAAACCGTAATCGTGAAATAAACCATAATCGTGAAATCTTTGTCCGTTGTGAAGGCAAATAACATCTACCAAATTGATATAAAGGTAAAAATTAACGAGTTTGAGGGGAAATAATGATAATGCTTGGACGAATTCGTCCAAGTGATAATGGTAGCATTATCCTTACTAATATTATAAATGCAAAAGTCCGTTTGTTTGTTTGTTTATTTGTTTGTTTGTTACGCCTTCACGTCTTAACTACTGAACCGATCATCATGAAATTTTGAATACATGTTGTCAGGGATACAGAAAAGGACATAGGATACTTTTAATCCAGAAAAAACGTACAGTTCTCGAGGGATAGCAAAAAAACTGTTCACGCAGACGAAGTCGCGGGCGGCCGCTAGTTGAAAATAAATTTGAAAACAAAATAAGCATAATATTTTAGTAATTTCCATATTCTCAATGTTTTACGAATATCATGAAAACATAATCACAAAATGAATTGAATTCTATTTGAATTGTTTTAACGTGTAATCGTATATGAATTGCTACACTCCTGAAAAAAAAACTGAATACGAATTTCATTTAGCTAAATGAAAAACAATTAATACTAGGTGTATATCAATACGTTTTAAACTAAACACATTATTCCATCAAATCATATTTGTACCAAAAACAGACAAACTTTTCGAGTTTTTAATTTACTGACACTGTTCCGTAATAATAACAAAGGCCAAATCCACAAATCGATATCGGGTTGAAAGCTCAAAAGTAGCACACTGATTAGTGTGGGCTATTTTAAGACAAACTTTTGTGTGTATAATTTACATTGTTGATTTTTCCTTTTTGGACTTTGTTACAGTGGCAGTCACCAATCGATGTTCAAACAAACGAGGTAACTTTGAAGCCTTGGTTCTTCGCCAAGGATTGACCTAGCTGTGATCTGATGGTGGCTAACTTTGTTCCATGCTGATTAGATCGGTTGGGTGTTTATGGCGATCTGAATCTTCTCCATTCACTCCCTGGATAACCATCAGATCACAGCTTTGCCAATCCTTGGCGGAGGACCAAGGCTTCAAAGTTACCTCGTTTGTATGAAAATCGATTGGTGTCTTTAATTATGTGACCACTTTATATGTTTTCGAATATTTCTCATGTTTTTTTATTATACCCTCAAATTTTGTCCCCATTATATTTCCGTTCTGTGAGAATTTCGATAAATTAATTTGTTAGTGAAAGCTTATGTCATAATAATTGAATGACAAGTTCCAGCCAAACCTGTACAGTGATTTAAGCAGTGCGATGATGTATCAATCACTCAGTTAATAAGTATAGCTCACAAGAATGAACAATCACCATCATATTACCAACAAGCAAAAGCAAAGTTTTTTCTTAAAATCAAAGACATAAGTTATTAACACAAACATAATATGACGTAAATTGCCTCAATACAATATCTATGCGTATAAAATTAACGTTTATGAGTAGTTCCAAATTAATTTTCTCTCCTTCTACGAAATAAAATCTCACAAAACTTCGCTCGTCCCTCAGAGTTTTCTCCGAAAAAATGAGATAATGAAGTAACCTCGGAAAAGTGTAATAAACTTTAAAGGCTACTTTTGTTCTAATTATTTTTTGTCCGGAGAAACTAAAGCACGCTCTTTCTGTGGACATTTAAATTTATGGTCCGAGAGAATTCCCTGGAGGTAGTTTCAAGCGTATCTAGTATCTACGATGTTTTTAAGAAATAGGAGAGTATGTCGTATCATTCGAAAAGAAATAATTATTTCTTGACCTTTTCAAACAAACTGTAGTTTTTGGAGCATATTGTTATGCTAAAGAAGATTTTTATTTTATTTTTATTAAGGAAAATGTCTGATGATTTTTCTTCACTCTATTTTCTCAAAAACATTCGAAATTAAGTAAATAAAGATGCGAACAAAAGACGAGCGTAATACGCACTTATCCATGCGTAGGCTTCAATAAAAATGGGAAAATCGTTTCTCTCGATATCTGGAAAAGCGGTTACTTGAATTTCGCTGTTTCAGCCAGAGATTGAAAAGGATGGTCTAAATTGAGGGATTAGACTGTCCGTCTGTGTCAATATGATAAGGCTGAGAAAGGCCGAGCTCAGAAACGTTAAATGCAAACAGAGAACAAAGAGTTGCCGAGATTGTTTCGAGTCGATGCGATCTCTGACAGTTGCACGGTTTGCTCCCGCTTCTACGGACAGATGTCCACAGCTGTTGTTGCGATCGAAAATACTGTTTATTCGGTAAACATAAAGCGTGCTCCAGCACTCGAATGATGAAATGTTACAGCCTTTCGAGCGACGGCATGCCAACAAAATCACAGCAAACGCTGTGCAATATTTTTTATTGCAAATAAAATTTAATATCGTCAAATATAATAAAGCAATGGTCTGAAAAATAAATCGAAATAATTGTGCAATTAGTTGACGTGGCTATAGGTTTAAAATAATCTGCAGATATCTCCTCTTTAGATCAAGTTTTATCCCAGTCTATTATTGTATTATGTAAAGAGATTGTTTTTCGAGACAAAAATAAAAAGCATTTGCACCAAACGATATCAAAACTTGAATTGCGATTTTTGCTTTTCCCTTGGAGATTCGTAAAGCTACATAAATATATAATTCATTGTTCTGTCTATTCTACGAAGTGTTTACTTTCTTTCCTTTTTGAACAACTTCTTAAAACCACAATGGATTGCTTTCTTAAGGAGACAATTTTCTACCTATTTCCAAAAATGACACAATTACTTAGGCCGAAAATTTAACAAAAGGTTTCTTGTTATAAGAATTTCGTAATTTACTTATATAGGTATTCTGAAATAACAAGTCTACTTTTGCCAGGAGACTTCATTATAGTCAAAGTTGTAGAAGTTTTTACATAAAGTCGTATTTTATTAATCCCGAGACTTTTAACAGCTGATTTCTTAACAAAACCTTAGAAATAGAAAGATACTAAATATTTTTATAAGTTAATTTTTCCCAAGGTCAATTTTCATTGACTTTTTTATACTTTGTGCGATGATGGTAATTATTACTCTGGTTAATATTAAGACCTTACACTTTTAGTACTAATTTCACTTATTAAGCTCTTAAACTTTGTTTCTTTTTTCAGGTACAGTGGCGGGATAAAAAATAAAATGTGTTCGAGTGAGTGGCGAACTAATAATGATGTTATGAATGGTGGAGACTATTGAATAGTTTAAATAACTTGAGTTAGGCTGAATGTGGTTAGTGCTATATGGACTTCAGTTAACGAGTGGCATGGCGGTTCTCCCTTCGTACGGAAGCCGTGTGCTGGTGGTGTTTTTTGCAACTCTATTTTGGGGAATGGGTGAGTACATACAATTTAATAGATATTTTTTTAATCTTTATTTTTTATAAAGGGTTTAGTCACAAAGTGACTATGCCACCCTCGTGAGGACTACTATTTAATTGATATAAACGATGTATATTGGACAACATTTAATCATCACTATATTAAAGAAGTATTTACATGGAGCGATTTGGCAGACATCTTGGTAGGCGACTTTAGTCAATTAGTCGCTAATCGCTAATGAAGATGAGTTTGAATCCTATAGTTTTATTGGTATACTATAAAAACATATTCATAACTATGAAACTTAGTGAAAGATTTTTTGAAATCCGTTTAGAAATGGTTGTGTTCTAAGGGTTTTGAAGGAAATGCCAAGCTCAATGCAATATGTGCTTTATCACGTACGACATAAGATTCGCGTACGTCTCGATGACGTCATAAGGACCCCCCAGAATAACAGTGTAAAACTTCTCAGGTTTAAGAGATATCGTAAAAATTTCTTCACAGTTAATCATGTGGTGGCATAAGCTTTCTGATAAGCCATTAAACAAAAATCGTTACTGATCCTCATTGACTAAAGTCACTTGCCGAGTTGCCTGCCAATTCGACTCGTGTATATACCCCCTTATCAAGTTAATTAGTGAATATATTCCATTGCAATAATGTAAGCCGTGAACAACGAGTACCTACTTTTCAGCTTCATTGGCCACAGAAGGATAAATTGTCAGAGGCTTTAGCTCTGCAGAGTAAGCAGTATTGAGGATATGCCATCTTACTGACACCGTGAAAGTAACTACTCTAGTTACTTTCGTCGAATAAATCTGCCCGGTATTTTACTCGAGGAAATTCGTCTGACTTTTCAAAGAATTTTATACTAGTGAAGTGTCTTTATGGAGAGAACGGCCATTCAGTACATTTCTATCAGTCATTTCCTTATTTATTAAAGAATTTGTTAGTATAAACAGTGGTTAAATTATTATGACTGCAAGCTACATAATGTCAGTTTTAATAATCACATTTATTTTAAGCTATTACTATTGATTTCAATATTTTGTTTATAAACTATCTTTGGAAATATTATTATATTTATTCAGCGTTACCAATTCTTACATAATTGTGTCATTTTACTATTAAAGCCATTTTTGTTGACAATATTATCTCCCAATGAGCTATTTAATTAATGCTTCAAGATTAAAAAGGTTTAACGGTATTATATACCTCATTATAAGGTTTGGAAGTTGTTTATTTATTCAAAAAGTTGACCAAATTGCCAGAGAGGGCTATGTATGTGTTTACTTTGTAACTGAACCCGGTGAACGTTTTCGTTTAATTATGAACCCATTATCTCATTAGCTGTTTGCCCAATTTGAATGCGGAATTGTGGAGATATTTTAAAAACATGACCCGTAAACCGTTTTTAAGCAAATTGAGATAAATTTAATTCAAATCCTGAGGCTTTTTGTGAGTCAATTGGCGCAGTAGCTTAGCCCTGTGATGAGTAAACAACTTTCGCTAGGGTCGGTCATGGGATGGGTGATCAAATGATGAATTAGTCAGTCTTCTCCAAGCTAGCCAGTCTTCTCCAAGCTGGTCTAATGGGGGTCAGCCGGCCCGAGGGTAGCCAGTCTTCTCCAAGCTGGTTTAATTTGGTTACATCACAGGCGTATGACCCATCGGTCATCGCTGTGAGAAAAGCGAGTAAATCCCACTGCTTCTGCACCTACCTAACAAGAATCAGCTCTATCTAGCTCCTAAATGCTTCGGAAGGCTAAAGTGTATTAAGTCCCGGCTGCATTTGCAATTGGTAACAGCCACACATACGTATAGGGCCTGCGTAGTGTTGTAGTTGGTTGGTTATGGCCCTTCCTTCTCAACCATCAATAAGGAAGGCTTGTTCCTCAGCAGTGGGGACAATGACAATGGCTGTTAATGATAAGTGTTAAATATATAATCATATAGGTATATATGTTTCGGCTAATACCCGAAGTTGGCTACACCTAGGTTTAGCCGGCTGAAACAAGGTGTAGCCGATAGCATTTGTAGCCGATTTGCTTGCGGCTAATACTACGTGCAGCCGGTTAAACCTAGGTCTAGCCTTCATTGTGCTTCTACTAAGAGGTTCTGTTACTTATTAATGATTGAAAACGCTGTTAATGTCACAAATATTGTTATTTATTAATGTTTTTAATAACACCTCTATATTTAGCATAAGTTTACAAGTTGTGTCAATGTTTAATAATTTATGACACACTTAAAATATTTTATTGATGCAACCATAGTTAACAGTAATGTACAGTATAATAATTATAATGTATAATAAACAGTGATGCAGTAAAACAAACATAAAATATTTTTATATACATATTTCCTTTGTAGCGTCACACTAGTTTTAACCAACAGACCGGCTACACCTATTTTTAGCCGGCTGAAACTAGGTTTAGCTGCACTTCGGGTATTAGCCGTAATATACATCATACATAGATAAAACTTATCATTCAACAGCCAATTGATCCAACGAATTGATACATCCATTTAGAGATGAAACAGATTCAAATCTACCAAGAATTCGAGAAATGAATTTAATTATACAGAATTGCTCGAAAACGGCCTCTTCGCGGGCTCGGTGGGGTTATAATGGTGGCATTAGCAGAACCATAATATGATGGTGAGAATCTCCCATTCTCTCGGATGACAATAATAGATTCACACCTAAAAGTAACTTTATAATTACTCCAATTTGTGATAAAAAAATCTAGTTAATTATTTAATTTAGCATAATTGTGTGATATGCCAACTCTCTAAGAACTTATATTTTATATTAAAACTAGCGACCCATCCTCGCTTCGCTTTGGTGTGATCAATAGATTTTGTACATAAAGGTTAATCTTTAAAATGTTTTTGTTCCTAATTTAAAAAGCTTTTGGTACACTAATTTCTAATCTTAATATATAAAATCGTAAACTGAATGACTGACTGACTGACTGACTGACTGACTGACTGACTGACTGATCTATCAACGCACAGCCCAAACCGCTGGACCTAGAGACTTGAAATTTTGCACACAGATACTTTATACAGTGTAGGCATCCACTAAGGAAGGATTTTTGAAAATTCCATCCCTAAGGGGATGAAATAAGGGATGAAAGTTTGTATGAAAGTCCCTCAGTTTTGAAGCTAGAATCTTCAAATTTTGTGTTTAGGCTTACGATTGAAAATTAATAAATACGGGTCTCAGCGTTTTTCAAAATTCTACCCCCGAAGGGGTCAAAAGGGGGATGAAGTTGTGTATTAAATAAAATCCTCCATTTTCGAAGTAATAATCGCTAAATTTATAATTTAGGCTTATGGATAGAAATCTGAAGCAACGTATATTGTTTTTTTTAGGATTTCAACTCCAAAGGGGATGAAATGGGGGTGAAAAGGGTTAAAAAAACCTAAAAATAGATATGGATGTCGTTATCGGGGTTTTGTGGGATGACGATTGCAAAAATGACATTTATTTTAAAATCCAACCACGGTGGACATGATTTAACCCCTAAAGGGGTGAAAATGGGGTCCAAATTTTGTATGGAAAAATAATATAAAATAGACATTACAACTTTAAACTTCGTAGGAGCACATCTAAAAATAAATAGGCAAATATATATTTTGTTATTTTGAAAATCAACCCCTTAGGGGGTAAATGGGATGAGTAAACATAAAAATCGATATAGATGTCGTTATTGGGGTTTTCTGGGATGACGATTGCAAAAATGACATTTATTTTGAAGTCCAACACGGTGGACATGATTTAAACCCTAAAGGGGTGAAAATGGGGTCCAAATTTTGTATGGAAAAATAATATAAAATAGACATTACAACTTTAAACTTCGTAGGAGCATATCTAAAATAAATAGGCAAATATATATTTTGTTATTTTGAAAATCAACCCCTTAGGGGGTAAATGGGGCGAGTAAACATAAAAATCGATATAGATGTCGTTATTGGGATTTTCTGGGATGACGATTGCAAAAATGACATTTATTTTGAAGTCCAACACGGTGGACATGATTTAACCCCTAAAGGGGTAAAAATGGGGTTCAAATTTTGTATGGAAAAAGAATACAAAATCGAAATTACAACTTTAAAATTCGTAGGAGCACGTCTAAATATATATTTTGGGATTTTGAAAATCAACCCCTTAGAGGGTAAGTGGGGTGAGTAACATAAAAATCAATATGGATGTCGTTCTTGAGGTTTTATGGGATGATGATTGCGAAAATGAGATTTATTTTGAAGTCCATCGCGGTGGACATGACACATATGGACCTGGACCTGGACATGCACATCCAGGGAACGGGAACCGGAACGGGCACGGGCACGGGAACGGGAACGGGAACGGAACGAAACGGAGCGAAACGGAGCGGAACGGAATGGAACGGAACGGAACGGACCGGACCGGACCGGACCGGAGCGGAGTGGAGCGGTCCGGACTGGACCGGACTGGACCGGACCGGACCGGACCGGAGCGGAGTGGAACGGAACTGAACGGAACGGAACGGAACGAGACGGTAACGGGAACTAGAACGGGACGGGTACGGGAAAGGGAACGGAAGGGGTACGGGACGAGTACGGGACGGGATCGGACGGGAACGGAACGAAACGGGAATGAAACAGGAACGTAACGGGAACGGAACGGGAACGAAACTGGAATGAAACGGGAACGGAACGGGAATAGAACAGGATGGGAACGGGAACAAGAACCGGATGGGAACGGAACGGGAACGTAAGGCGTACGGGACGGTTAGGGGACGTTTACGGGACGGGAACGCAGCGGGAACGGAACGGGAATTGGAACGGGAACGAAACGTGAACGGAACGGGAATATAACGGGACGGGAACGGGAACGAGAACAGGATGGGAACGGGACAGGAACGGGATGGGAACGGGAACGGAAACGGAAGGGGTACGGGACGTTTGGTTCGGTGTTGTTTTAGGTTTGTTATTTTGAAAATCAACCCCTTAGGGGGTAAATGGGTGAGTAAACATAAAAATCGGTATAGATGTCGTTATTGGGGTTTTCTGGGATGACGATTGCAAAAATGACATTTATTTTGTAGTCCAACATAGTGGACATGATTTAACCCCTAAAGGGGTGAAAACGGGGTTAAAATTTTGTATGGAAAAATAGTATTAAATAGACAGTATTAGGTACAATTTTAAACTTCGTAGGAGCACGTCTAAAAATGTATATATTTTGTGATTATGAAAATCAACCCCTTAGAGGGTAAGTGGGGTGAGTAAACATAAGAAACTCGATATGAATGACGTTCTTGAGGTGTTATGGGATGGTGATTGCGAAAATGAGATTTATTTTGAAGTCCAACGTGGTGGACATGACACATCATGGACCTGGACATGCACATCCAGGGAACGGGAACGGGACCGGGAGCGGGAGCAAGAGCGGGGACGGGGACGGGGACGGGAACGGGAACGGGAACGGGAACGGGAACGGGAACGGGAACGGGAACGGGAACGGGAACGGGAACGGGAACGGGAACGGGAACGGGAACGGGAACGGGAACGGGAACGGGAACGGGAACGGGAACGGGAACGGGAACGGGAACGGGAACGGGAACGGGAACGGGAACGGGAACGGGAACGGGAAAGGGAACGGGAACGGGAACGGGAACGGGAGTGGGAGTTGGAGTGGGAGCGGGAACGGGAACGGGAACCGAAAGCGGAAATGGAACCGGAACCGGAACGGGAACGGGAAGCATAAAAATGACTGGTCGGATCCTGGTTGAAGGTTCTCTAAGGATTTTCTCTAACATCCACGCGGACGAAGTCGCGGGCAGAAGCTAGTAAACATATAATATCAAAAAGGAATATCTCATCATGCATTGATTTTATATATCAAAGAGATTATAGGCAGTGTTTTTAAAGCTCCCAGGCATCTTGACTTTTTCCGACACTTCCATCAATATAATAATTGTCGTTATATTTCAACCAATTTATACAAACCAATTTACACAAAAAAATATCGTAAACCTTCCTCATGAATCTATCTGTTGGTTAAAACAACATGAATATCCGTGAAGAAATTTTTGAGTTTATCGCGCACAAAAGACAGACAGACGCAGCAGAGGACTTTGTTTTATAATATATATAGTGATAATGATAATCAACATAACATAATTTGGGTAAAAAATCATAATGGAAAATGGAATGAAAGAGCACACACTGAATATTTTAAAAGTGAAAATCTATCCTATCTAGTTACTCGATACTACATTTCAAATTGGATAATTTTATTACATCTTCCAGTTTAAGTGAAACATTGTGTAACTAGGGATGTCTCCAATTATTCTGAAGTTGGCTCTACATGGGTGATGAAATCAAGCAGTCATTGTATCTATTAGCAATAGATTAGAGAGTTTAATTATAAAGTACATCCATATATTTTGTGCTTATTGCTTATGCTAATTTATCGTTCAAATATTATGGAGTATTGATTTGACATTTATAACTAAAGAACACCTAAAAAAAGCTGTTGTGAACAAAATATGGTATGTTAACCCAAATCAGACACCACAACACAACGCAAGTAATCTTGTTTTAGTTTGTTGAAATGAAGTGCAGTGCAGTAAATATACTAAGCGTTCCATCACCATTGTAGAACAAAACAAAACTATTTGCAGAAAGGTTAATTCCTGAAATACGTGACCGTTTCGTAGTCCCTCTCGTACTAAATAATTTGCGTGCCTACTGCCAAATTCAAATAACAATAGCGCGGCGCATAGCCCTGAGCGTTTTAATTCCGACAAAAAGCATAGAATAGTTTTTTCAGTGTATAATAGTTATTTGTTATACAAGTGACCAAAATCAAATTGTGCTACGAGTGGCGACTTTAAATCACGAACTAGCGAAGTAGCCTAGAATTGAATCACGAGCGTAACGAGTGATTCTAATATAGACTACTGAGCACAGTGAGTGATTTAAAGACACGAGGCAGAACAACATTTTGGTCTCGTGTAAAACATACAACTTTTCACCTCGACCAGCGAGAAAATTTTCACTTGACTTTCCTGGTAAAAAAGCTTAATTCAGCATTAGAAACTTGTTCACTTAACTCTTTTGGAGTTAGAACACTATCTTGATCGTTGGACACATTCATTTTTGTAATTTATCACAAAAATAATTCAATCAAACCTATGCTGAAAAGTTTTATTCATAGAGTCAGTAATTCCCGTCGTTTTGATTACATTACGTTGTGTTTTTCTCTTATTCATTAATATTCCGTCTTATTTATTTATTTATAATCATAAAACATATAATTTGTTAGTAAATTTCATTAATTTTTCTTTTTTAACAATTATCAACCTTCTTTTTTAACATTCCTTATTTATAACTCCTTGGTATATCCGTGTATTTTATTTTTTTACTTTTTAATCCGTGTATGACATCATAAAGCACTCTATCTATCCTTTTCTCACATATCAATTTTACAAGTGTCATCCTTGTCACTTTATTTGTTTTTCCTTTATTATTTTAAAAGTGGTGTTAGAAATTAAAAAAGCACTTTGTCTCAGCAAAAATCGATTTTGCTGCGAGTTTTTACGTGCCAAAAGCACCCTTTTCGTGCTGGAGAGGTGAAAAGAATATTTGATCAGCACAAAGTTAAAAAATAGGGCTTAATAATATTACGTTTTACTATTACATAGTTGCCTAATACAGTTTTAAGACCTAAAGTACCTACCTACGTAGTTACAAAGAGCGATTTATTTACCCATTTTGCCAGGTAGTTTATTCGATCAATCGTTCATCGAGCATGTGTATTTCGAAAATAAGTTACATACCCTACAAAGGAAGAGTTTTGGAGATAATAAATTATGAATTAGCAATAGCAATGAAAAGACCTATATTAAGAGATTCCTAACGAACGTATTCGGCAGATGACTAAGATGCTTGTGGATACGATAACTGGGCAAAAGTGGATATGGGCGGGTCACATAGCCAGGATGGATCGAGATCGGTGGACCAAGAAATCATTGGAGTGACGACAATGGTCACGTGGAAAAGGTCGCCCGCCACTACGCTGTATGGACGACGGACGACAGGCAGCACGCTGGCCGAAATTGGATGCGTGTGGCGCGGGAGAGACAAACATGGAAGGATATGGAGAAGCCCTATGTCCAAATGCGAATAATTTAAAGGCTGCGATGATGATGATGTTATAATCCAGATTGTAAACTAATGTGTCAAAGTTGTTGCGTGAGTTACAAACTTACACATATATAATATTAGTACGATTACATCCATAGATTGTCTTGTTGCTGCAGGCTAGACTGAAACATTTCCAAGTGAACATCTAGGTGTAGATACGTCCCAGAGGATTGCGGTAGACTAGATGATTGATTGATTACTTTCGACCCACATGGGAGCGAAAGATGATAACAAGCTTCATACATACGCTGAAATAATCAGTAGGGATGCTGGAATAGTAATAACATTTGCATAATACGAGAACTATAATAGTCTAGTCATTAAGCAAGCTGTTACTGACAATCTATGGACTTTCGAGTCTGAAATAAAGACATTTTATAGTTTTTGTTTTATTATTTAATTTATTAAAATACGAAATGATATTTTTTTAAATGTACTTATAGTTTGGTGCATATGATTTTTGAGTTATTGAAGCTCATGCTGAAAGTCAACGTTTTTGTAAGTAAAAGTCCTAACGTATGTACAAAATTAACACGATTAATAGTTAAAGTTCTAAATAGCTGATTTCTTTGTATTAAGTGTTCAGCTTTAATAAGTAAATTACCCGTGTGTGCCTCCTTTGAGGGCATTTCAGATTACGCTATAATATAACTGTCCTATTCAGAGATGTTTCACAAAACTGGGGTGCAAGACTGTTCTAACAAAACCTGGTTTAATGCTTGTAAACCAATCACAATGCACCTTTTAATCCTTAAACGGTGGGACTAAACGTTAAACTGTCACTCTGAATACGATTTGCGCTAAAATGGCGTTAGTCCGCAGTCTAACGCCGTGTTAACTTTGGCCCTAGTTTAACGAACGCACTCTGAATAAGACAGTAATCTATATATATAAAATTCAAAGTCCTGACTGAGTGAGATATCAACGCACAGCCCAAACTACTGAACCTAGAGACTTGAAATTTTACACACAGGTACCTTATACAGTGTAGGCATCCACTAAGGAAGGATTTTTGAAAATTCCATCCCTAAGGGGATGAAATAAGGGATGAGAGTTTGTATGGAAGTCCCTCAGTTTTGATGCTAGGATCTTCAAATTTTGTATTCAGGCTGATGATTGAAAATTAATAAATACGTGTATCATCGTTTTTCAAAATTCTACCCCCGATGGGGTGAAAAGGGGGATGAAGTTGAGTATAGAAGAAAATCCTTAATTTTTAAAGTAAAAATCGTTAAATTTATAATTTAGACTTATGGATGGAAATATAACGCAACGTATATGGTTATTGGTAGTATTTTAACCCCTATGGGGATGAAATGGGGTAAATAAACCTAAAATAGATATGGATGTCGTTATGGGGGTTTTCTGGGATGACGATTGCGAAAATGACATTCATTTTGAAGTCTAACACGGTCGACATGATTTAACCACTAAAGGGGTGAAAATTGGGTTCAAATTTGGTATGGAAAACAATATAAAATATACTTTACAACTTAGAACTTCGTACGAGCATGTCTAAAAATAAATAGACAAACATATATATTGTAGTTTTTAAAATCAACCCCTTAGGGTGTAAATGGGGTAAGTAAACATAAAAATCGATATGGATGTCGTTCTTGAGGTTTTATGGGATGGTGATTGCGAAAATGACATTTATTTTGAAGTACAACACTGTGGACATGATTTAACTGCTAAAGGGGTGAAAATGGGGTGCAAATTGTGTATGGAAAAATAATATAAAATGACTTACGGCAGTGAAACGTGGTCGCTAACTATGGGTCTCATAAGGAGGCTCAAGGTCACCCAGCGTGCAATGGAGAGAGCCATGCTCGGCGTTTCCCTGCGTGATCGAATCAGAAATGAGGAGATCCGCAGGCGAACTAAAGTAACCGACATCGCTCGAAGGATTGCTCAGCTAAAGTGGCAGTGGGCTGGACACATAGCGAGAAGAACCGATGGCCGTTGGGGCGGAAAGGTTCTTGAATGGCGACCGCGCACCGGACGGCGCTCCGTGGGTAGGCCCCCGACAAGGTGGACCGACGATCTGGTGAAGGTTGCCGGAAGCCACTGGATGTGGGAAGCGCAGGACCGATCGTCATGGAAATCCTTGGAGGAGGCCTATACCCAGCAGTGGGTGTTGTGCGGCTGATATGATGATGATGATGAGACATTACAACTTTGAAATTCTAAGAAGCATGTCTAAAAATTATATTTTGTTATTTTGAAAATCATCCCTTAGGGGGTAAATGGGGCAAGTTAACATGAAAATCGATGTGGATGTTGTTCTTGAGGTTTTATGGAATGAGGAATGCGAAAATGTCATTTATTTTGAAGTCCAACACGGTGGACATGATTCAGCCGCAGGGGACGGGAACGGGAACGGGAACGAGAAAGGAACGGGAACGCAAACGCGATCGCTCGAAAGCGAACGCGAACGGGAACGGAAACCGGGGACAGGAACGGGACCAAACGGGAACGGAAAAGGGTAAAGAAACGGGAACAGGATACTACTAATATCTCTGGACCCACTTCTGATTGTTGTAATAAACTAGCTCTCTAATATCCACGCGGACGAAGTCGCGGGCGGAAGCTAGTAGTATATATAAAGCGTATAGTTCATAGTATTGTCAGTAACATTACAATATCGCTCACCATACATTTATGTAGAACACGTACTCACACTACTCACACACGAACACGAAATGACTATGATGCCGATATTAGAAAATTAATAACTTCTTTTACCTATTTAAAATCTTGATATTACAATATCTTGATATTAAATCAAATTATGACCATATGATAGTCAACTATCAGTAACAATAAAGTCCTTATTTTAGCTTTCTTAACATTAATGTTTTTAAAAAAGATCTTTATCGTGACTCTTTTTTGTGGGCAAAATGAGAGGTGTTGTAACTTAGCTAAATCTTATTTTTTCGTTTATCATAAATGGAATAAGTTAGCATAGTGTTCAAACATTAGGCAATAGTCAGTTAGTATATAAAAGTTTTGTTACACGAGTGTTCATGGTTGTTAAATGAAAAAAGAAAATGCTAGTATGAAAAATGAAACTTCTTGAAAATTCTCCATACAAATCAGCAATTTCATAGGTAAAGACCTAAAAGGTACAGAAGGAAAGTTTATTTTCGAATTAGGCTGTCTTCCTGTTTCAATAATGTAGCAAAAACATTACCGTCTATTATACGGATATTATTATTACTTACTGTTTCTTATAGTAGCAACGAAGTATCAACGTGAGAAAATGGCTGCTCTTTTAAATATCAATTACGGCTCCGTCTCCTTTGTGTCGGGATCTTTTTTTATGTTTCAATCAAATAATGAATCTTCGGGGCAAAGGAATGTTTTCACACAAACTCAGAGAAAACGATATCGTTCGCAATAAGAAAGATTAGGGAATCTCCGAATGAAACGTAAGCACGTATTTAAAGGAAACAAATCAAAACCTTTTCAATGATAGAAAATTAGGAAATGACATCCGAGTAACATTTTGGAAATGAGAAGCATTTTGAGGAAATAAATTCTGATTCTTTCTTCAAATGTGTTTCAGCCGACTGTTTTGTGTTTAAAATAATGTACACACTGGTTTTTTGCAAGTCAAATTTAAAAATATACATGATTGTAGGTTGTTGTATGGTCTGTTATTTATCACAGACCATACACTGCGTGGTTGTTGGCTAGTTGTTAATACCAATAACCTCGCAGGAGTTTCGATTTCTAGCTAAAATCATAAACAACAACAAAAAATCGACTTTCTATATAATGCCTGGTTTATACGGGTTCAGTAATGGCAGTATAGTAACCCAGTCCAGTGCTGACTTGCTACTGGGCTCGTGTAGACACTAGTTCAACCCAGGCCAGTGCTGTCTTTTCGCTCGCAAGTCAGTCCAGCTGACTAGCCACCCGTTCTATTTTAGGGCACAGTACGACTTACTGCCGATCCTGTCTACATGTACCCAGTTACTGGGTCCGAAATTCCGAATCACTGGCCCCGTATAACCAGCCCTAAATGTCCGATAAGCTGATCGAGTTTTGTATGAATAGTCGATTTCTTTTAGTCTATTTCGTCGTAGGACAAACGTTGTTGTTTATCATCATAAACAAACGTTGTTGTTTATCATCATAAACAACAACGTTTGTTCTATGACGAAATAGACTAAAAGAAATCGACTATTAGGAATATACATCTAAGGAATAGTAATCTACTCCTGCGAGGTTGTTGGTGTTAAACAATTTTTTTTTATTCCTTATTCCAATATTCTCCGTAATCGTGAAACAAGCCGTCTTCTTGAATATTAGTTCACGACTATAACAAACAAACGGCTTTTCATAACTAAATGAGTAAAATTATTTGATAAAATCGTTACATTTTAATGTTATCCTCCCGAAACACGAACGAAAATCTGAGATCGAATTAGTATCGAGTAAACGTCACAACAGTACAATGGAAACCATGGCAACAGTTTTCAATGTACTAAAATAACAGATTTTTGACGTTTATTCGATCCTGATGTGAACTTGATCACGTTAATTTCCGTCGAGAGTAGGGGGCAGGTCATTAATGCTTCTGAATAATTAAGCTTTTTATTTATATATGGGTTTCTCATTTACTCTATAGCAAACAGAAACAAACATTGTCTCCATTTGAACTTTGGAAATAACAATCAAAGTTTCACCCCATTTACTTGCTATCGTATCGAAAGCAAGCAAAGAGGTGAAATAAGTAGGTATATCATATTTATAACAACAAGATTTCACTATTACCACAGAATATAATCTAACGCGAACTATTACGTCACATTTTTAGGGTTATTTTTTCTGTATCAAAATATTTACTAATATCATGCTTCTAAGTCAACTCAGATAAAAGATACGGCCATTTATGTCGAAATAGGCAGAATAAATCAAAACCTATGGCGTATTTTCGTTTGAGCTAAATGGGCTTACATTGGGAAAAATCCGAAATATTTACATGTTGCAATTATTTCACTGACAAAATATTACTATTAAGAATATTATTATGTTAATGAGTCCTCGGTACGCGAGCCAAATTCAAGACCGACTCGTGCCTAAAAATCTATACTCACCATAGACATAGAATTTTTTTTTGCTGCGCTATGATACTTGCAGTCACAGAGAAAATAATCACTACTCGCAGTGAAAACTCGTCCCAGTTTATTGTTTTTACTTTGGACTCTATTGAAAACAATAATGAAACCCAGTGTTTTCTTGAATTTGTGTCCTGCGAAGGTCAGATCGGTCCTGGGTGGCGCTATCGGGATATCGGATGACTCCGCTTATCTAAAGTACTCTGGCAATATGTTTCCTTTCCGGATTTTACTACCGTAGATTAGATACGGAATGGCGTAAATTATTCAATCTCACAATTCTAAAACTCAGCATCTTCTTAGATTGGAAAGTTGCATTATTGATATACGTAGAACAATGTCGTGATTTATGAAATATTATAGGTGAGTAGGTACTTACTTTAATGTTTGGATCATCTGTTTTATAAAGGCCTTTTGTGTGTTCGTTCAAGCAAAAAGCAAAGTAATAATAAAATGCAATGACTTATAATATCCAAATAAAAAAGTGATGATTGCATAATATTAAAAGCGATATTCGCAAATATGCTAGGCAATTTGGCATCATCTGTTCGTGTTTCATTTCACATCATGTTTAAATTTTACATAAAAGACAACACTTGTACTGAATTTATGTTAAACACTTAAGCGTAAAATGAAAACAACGTGAAATAACTTATCAATTTTACTGATTTCCTCTGAAGTTTACCTATATTGATTCTAAATCGTTCCTTCGTTAATTAAGAAAGCTATCTATGAACAAGCACCCAGCCAATTAGCTGTTGAAATTAATTCATCAATTTCGGTGGACATGTTGTCTGTCCGATACACTGCTTGTAATTATTCTGCGGGTGGTTATTATTCAACGGAAATATTCACCTTTTCATATTTCATATAAAATGTTAATGAACACACTACCGAAGTAATTTTATATTCTGTAAACGAATGCGACGCATACATGAAAATATTATTAAGTGGAAAACGCAATATTGTTCGATTGAATATTAAACAGTTGTGGCAATTATGACTTTGAGTGGAATTATGATCGTTATTAAATTTATAGTGTCCTAGGACCCTTGTTGTTATGTACAGTTGTCCAATTTAAAATGGAAGCACACGTCACCATCTATTTGGGAGAGAGGAAACACATTCACAGCATTTGTCTTGAGATAAATTAACCCTTGTCTCGCTACCAGCCATTAGTGTCCGGGCACGAAAACGGCGGCGGCGGGGCGGCAGCGGGGCGGCGCGACAGCGGAGCGGCGGCGATGCATTCAACAGTATGGCACAGTATGGAGCCGCGCACGAAACGGGCGGTGGCGGAGCGGGGCGACGAGCGATGCACGGGCGGGAGGAGAGCGACGAAAACAAATGAACAAACTTGTTTGATTTGGTAGCCCGCGATTACAGTAGTGTTGTGTTGAAAATATAATAGTGTCTGTTTGATTACTAAGTAGGTACCTATTTATTATTGTTTATTATTAATTTATTTATTACAATGTGAACTTACAGCTAAACCAAAACATTCACATTGGGCAATTTACTTAGATAAAAAATATTTTAAAATAAATATATCTAATAGGGTTAGTATGGATGTTGGCATCTTGGACATCATTTAAAAAACACAAGATGAGCAAAGGATCCGATTTTGAAACTAGTTAACGCCTATAGACCATTTTTTCGAACTAAATAACATTTTTAGACATAGGATCATAGACTTATTATATTACTATATATATCGTCCTTTGAATATTTTTCGGTATTGATTTAACAAGAAATTGTTTCCATAGCAACATCACATTTGACACATCAATAGAAATAAAAAACTTTAAGAAGTTTCTTTAACATACAATTTAGGTTAGTCACTACGATATTCTAAAAAGCCCTAGTCCAGTAGGACCACGAGTACATAGTGGTATACCGTGGTCCTACCAGTAGGTCAAATCGGTAGGTCCACGGGACCTTAATGGTATTTAGCCCATCTGTCACAACACTACTAACGCGGCTGACCGACCGCTATGTTTCGTGCCCACGTTCTCATCGCCCCGCCCCGCCGCCGCTCCGCTGCCGCGCCGCCCCGCCACCGCTCGGCCGCCGCCACTTTCGTGTCCGGACACACACTGGCATTTGTATCACTTATGGACAGGAAACTGTCTATTTCTCTTAGCCGTTGCCAATTGCTGCAAATGTCTATTCACTGTAAAATACCTAAGATAAGATTCGGTTTGATTTTTCTACTTTACTCTGACGGCCCATTCCATAACACTTTTAACTCATCTACGGTTCAACATCAATTTAAATAAAAAATAAAGATTACGATGAACTGAGAACCACCTAAACGAATCGGTTAAAAACGACGAACATCGTCCGATTATCATAATTTTTGTGATAGGCTCTCTGGTTAATAAACTCAGCGTGCTGTAAAAAATGTACCTTATTAATCATAATGAAAATGTGCCATGAGAGTCGTCAGTTGAGCGACCGACGTTTGCGCGCACTCGGTATGTCACAGAATACATTGTACGTTAACATTGCTAAGCGCTATTTTACAAACCTTTTGTTTAGTACCAACCTTAAGTGAAATAAAAACACACATCACAATTATGTACCACTAGGTAGTAGCAAAGTACGTGCAACTACCTTTAGTTAGTGATACTCATAAACTTAATATCCACAAAACATTTCTAAGTCTATGATGATACTATACTAACACGTCACAAAAATATAAAACTTCTTCATTTTTCTAAGGGTAGTAGGTATTTAACCCGTCGCCAATGACATGGAAATAATTACGTGGGCGATGACACCGAGTCGTGATGACCCGGATTTTATCAAACAATAAAAAATTAATAAAATTCTTGACTGAAATGTTAGTTTAGTATTTTGAAACGATTATTTTTGGTCTTTAATAAAATATAAATAAAACCAATATGTGTTTTTCATCAACAATTTATATACTTTCTACGTAACTCAACAAAATCAACTTTGAAAACATGTGTTTTGATTTTTGGTGAATTATTTTAAATCATCTTTTGGTAATTCTTGGAACCCTTCAGAAGATTACTTTGATGACTACATACGTAAAATCTGCAATTATTTACACAAATTATCGCGATAAATGTGCTCGTATGCTTTGGCCTTGAAAAAGCTCGTGGATCATGTATGAGTCCCGGGTTTTTTAGAGAATGTCATCAGTATTAGACCGATATTTTGTATTTACATTGACACCCACTAGGCTAGGTATATTCGGATTTCATTTTTCTATATCGACGTCTGGCTGGAGCCCCATCTAACTCTTCTTTTCCTGACCTTAGCTCTCTTAGCACGTCCAGTATTCATACTGTTGGTTTGCCTGAGTGGTGCAGTGGTGCACCACACAAGAGGTCTCGGGTGCGATTCCCGGCCGAGCAGAAATTGAAATGATGAATTTTAATTTCTGTTTCAGATCTAGGTGTTACTATGTATAATAAGTATAAATAAGTAGTATATCAGCTGTCCTGTCTAGCAACCATATTACAGCTTTGCTTAGTTCTGGGCTAGAGGCGCTGTGTGAAATTGTCCAAGCATGTATTTATTATTATTTTTAATTTTCACCAAAAACCAATAAACTGACAAGACCATATCAAAACATTTTGACGAAAAATGAGAACCATTTTCCTATTAACGGCAGGTGTTGAAAACATTTTCCGCAGAACAACTGGTGCCTAAAGTAAGACATTTTAGACGCCGCTCTCCTGTTTTGACAGGTGACGTCGTCGGCGAGCATGTAATTGACGTTGAGCGCTGGAGAATCGACAGACAATAGGTACAAGGTATACAGGATGTCCCAAAACTTTGCCACACGGGGGGGAAAGTACCTTAAATATTGAAGATGGGAAATTTTACAGAAAAAATAAGACTTAATTTTGTTTGTAAAAGTAAGTGGATGTGCGTTCAAAAATTTTTGAAAAATCACTTGCCTTAACCAAGAATTGAACCCACCAAAACGAAAATTTTTTTTATTGATTTTTACAATACTATTCGAAGGATAAGGATTATTTTATCTTTAGTGACACAGCATCTTAAAGAAAAGGAAGACCATGAAATTGTACATTTAAATTTTAATTATTTCGGATTGTATCAATTTGTATAGTATCGTATGCGATTTAAAAAATGCAGTTCCGTTTCTTTTTAAAAACAAAATTAAGTTTTCTTTCAGTAAAATTTCCTATCTTCTATTTAAGTACTTATATTATTTCCTATCTTCTATTTAAGTTATTATATTTAAAGTACTTTCCCTCCATGTGGCAAACACCCTGTATATAAAGGGCATGCGCCAAGTAGCGGCATCAATACCAATACTTTTATTATTCTAAATAAATAAGAAATGCTTGGACAAATTCACAAAGCGCCATCTAGCCCCCAAACTAAGCAAAGCTTGTATGGGTGCTAGACCATAAAGTTAATATACCACAGGTATATTAACTTTATGTGCTAGACAAACTAATAACTACTCTACAGGGTTAAGTATTTGTAAAACACCAACAACCTCGTACAAGTATATTACTAATATGATACTCAACATTTTGTTCTACGACTTTTCCGAAAACAGACAAAAAAATCGACTTTCCATACTAATGTCCAAAACAGTTGATCAAGTTCTGTATTGAGAAGTGGATTTCTTTTTTGTCTGTTTTGGAAAAGTCGTAGAACAAATGTTGTTGTTTATGATGTTGGTAATCTACTCCTGCGAGGTTGTTGGTGTCTTACAAATAACCCTGTATACATAGTAACACTTGGTCAAAACAACATAAGCCTGACCGTCAATGAGTCCATTTTTTATTAAAAAAAACCCGGGTAAGTGCAAGTCGGACTCGGGCACGAAGGGTTTTGTAAAAAAATCACGTTTGTTGTATGGGAGTCCCCTTAAACATTTATTTTATTTTAATTTAATTATTTATTTTTATAGTTAATATACAACAAAATATTATGTGAATATATTATTTCAAGCGTCTACCTGTTGTCGTTAATAACATCGAGCAAAAAACGGCAAAAATATCACGTTTGTTGTATGGGAGCTTCCCTTAAATATTTATTTTATTCTGTTTTTAGTGACTGTTATTATAGCGGCAACAGAAATACATCAACTGTGAAAATTTCAGCTGTCTAGTTATCACTGTTCATGAGATACAGCCTGGTGACAGAGCGACTGACAGACAGACAGCGGAGTCTTAGTAATAGGGTCCCGTTTTTACCGTTTGGGTACGGAACCCTAAAATAAACCCAAAAAAAAATTTTTGTTTTGTACAGTTGCTAACTTAAAAACAATCTATGAAAAACTGCTTCAATCTACCGAAAGTGCAATAGCTAGTTTTGGAAGCGATACCATCTAATATACAAACATGACGCAGCACGGTGGCTGCAGCCGGAGCGGGCCTCGAACCCACTCCCGTTTGAGTCCAGTGTACACATGATTGATCGATGGGACCCCATTCATCTCCACACAGAATATACACAGCCTTTGTGGAAGCCCCGTAAGCATACTATGAAAGCGAAAATTGATTTCCTTAAAGTATACTCGTGGTTTTTAACTGAAATCACCCAGTAAGCTTTCTGAAAACTTCGTGCGTAAAAAGCTTACGTGAAAGAGTGTGAGCCCTGCTCAATCAACTATGCAAAAAATATAAAAAAGTAAGTATCTTATCTGATAAAGTGAGCAGTTTTTAACTGGTGGATAGATTTTGATGTTATTGCTTATACTCGTATTTAATATTACAATGTAAACTATAGATTTAATAAAAACTTGACCGATGTTCCGCCCAGAAAACTGTGAAAGCGGTCATTCTCGAATTCTAGATAAACAAAAAAGTAATAAAGTGATTTAAAAAATTATCAGTTGTGTAGTCGTTGACCTAAACATTGTTGTAGTATGATTGTAGTGATTGCAATTTTAGATTTTAGGCATTCACATTAGCTGTTTTTATATTAAGATATAAAAACAGCTAGTTTTTTCTAGTATTTTTTCTAATATATTAATTAGCTTAATTTTATTGTAGTGTTTAACAGAATTATGGCCGAAAATAAATAATTGGTAATTTTGGCTAGAAAAAGTCAAAATTGCGAGCGAAGTTATGTATGTTTCACTTGCATCTCGTCTAAATTAAACTTAAATACAATAATAATGTATTTATCAAGCAAAATCCTCCAGATCCATAACGTCCTTAATAACATTTGATCGATTGGTGCTTCGTTCGTCTTGTCTTCTAACTTTTTGACACAGAATGACACTTTACTCGCAGAATATCCAATACCTTCTCCCAAAGGATGTTATACGTTCTTGTGTATTTGGTTTTGTACTTTTAAGATGCTATATTAGATTGTTAATAAATATAATAGTAAAAAATTACTTAGGTGTTAAGATTGCTTTTTCCGTCTATAATTGACAACATTTGGGGGTTTGCTGTAATTTCAAATTCGGGATTTAAAATTACGCGAACGGGCAATGTGTCTTATGTCTCTCTTAGTGCCGGATAATGTCTACCCTAAATCTAGGGTAAATTACCCTGGCTGGCACCACTGTTTTTTTTAAATTTAAGGCAAAGAGACTCATATCCAGCGTTGCCGTTTTGTGTGTAATTACACAGTTCGTGTGTAATCAAGGGCTCTCGTGTGTAACCCGTGTGTAATAGGAATGTGTGTGTAATTGTGTACTATTTTAATCTTGTTCGTAATTTATAAATAATATATACATTTCTGCGTGGAAAGGAACGCACCTTTTGTTTGTCACTTTGTTTGTAGCCTTTTTCTACAAACCTCTAGCACTGTAAGCGTGTGTAATGAAGGAGTCATGTGTGTGGGATTTGATCGAGAGGCTGTGGCAACACTGCTCATCTCAGACTCCCTATATCGACTAGATTTTAGTTTTTTTAATTAACGTAAAAAATACAAATCTAAAAATTCTGAAAAAAAAATATACGAGCTTAGAACACTAAAATCTCGAAATGGTTTTCTAATTTTAGTACTTTCTCAAAATGAAATGTTGTCAATCAATACGAATGTCTGTATGTAACGCATAACGTTGGATGTCGGCTAAAATCTATGACTAAATAAAGTTTTAAAATAATAATTGTGGAAGGGTTTTTCGTAATAAGACAAGACGAATAATATTGTGGTAAACAAAATTTACTATCTCTTACTATACAGGGTAAAAAGATTTTTGGTTGTGTCTGGACCATGGACAGTTAGGTACCTCTTACTATTTGAAACTGACTGGGTAGGTACAATGTAGCGAGCATGAAATCGATTGAATTTCGTTCAGTATAGCGCCCGACGTAGCATGCATCCATTTACGTGACACAGCAAGACACTGATGGCACCGTAACCACGTGATTGATTGAGGACACCAGCTTATACTCGCACTGTACAATAAAGAACATCAGGGGGGCTACTCAAACGGCCACTTTTCTATTCGTTCGCTAACTTAAATCTTAAAAATAAGCAATTAATTATCAAGTCAGACGTCGCAAGTTTATGTAAATCACAGACATTGTTGTATTGTACAGAATTGACAAGCCTACGACACGTTATTTTGGTGTTTATGGCTTATTTTTAATTTTTAAGTTAGCGAACGAATAGAAAAGTGGCCATTTGAGTAGCCCCGCTGATGATATTCGTCGTTTGATTTACTTAATTATGAACCTTGCTATTTATTTATTTATATATGAAGCAAGTAAAATAATAAACGAATAAGAAGTCACATTCACATTGCCGAGTGTCCGCAGCATTTATCCTCCGTCCGTCCGTGTATTTCCCTCCAATATTTCACCACTTATTTAGCTTTTAAGTGATCAAATTTATGTTTTTTTCGAAGCATGGCTGAGTTCTGTCGTAAATCATGTCTAAAACATGACGTGCGTTTAGCGATCATAATATTTCAATATGAAAGATTGGATTTGTTTCGTAGAGGGAAACAGCTTGCAAACAATAATACAGGATCAGAAAAATACATATAAATGTAACAGTCGTTGTTTTTAAAAAAATGAGTGACTTCACTACTTTTTATTCAATAATATTATAGTGTCCAGTAATTAGTAGTGTTAATATTAGTCGTAGTAAGCTTAGGTGGTATTAAAGAAAAATATCATACATGAAATTCAGACAATGTTCTCCTTATTATTGGTCTCAAACTAAGCAGGTTTTTTTACATGTATATTTAACTAATAATGTCAGATAAACAAAACATCAAAAAATATTTCTTATAGAACCATATACGTAGTAATTTTTAACTTATTTGCTTCGGAATTTATAAGCTCGTAAGTGTTATAGGGCATTTACACGTATCGATTTTCTAGGTGACTTTAGTCAAATATGGCTTTTTATCGACAGACGCTTGTAAAAAATAATTGCAAACCTTATTTCAATGAGGCGATTAGATTTTGCAAGAGATTGTCGATAAAAATTCCTAGTCGACTAAAGTTGCCAAGCAAAGCAAGTCGCTTTCAAAATCAACCCTTGTAAATGCCGCATTATTAGCACCACCGCGCATCGCCTTAATGGTATTGCAAAAACGGGTACTTAATTGTCTAATTTCAAAATTTATCGCAATCGCTTTCATTTGACAGATTGATGTGATAAATTGCTACATTTCTTTGGAAAGTTTTTATTTGTACCAAAAAGAAGTGTAAGTGTATCACATCTTGAAAGGGATTGTGGTAGATTTTGAAATTAGACAATAAGTACCCTGTTCACGTAAAAAATAATAGGTTTCATTGCGCAATCGCACCACGATAGCATAAATAGTATAATAATTATAATGATAAGACAAATAGTTTCACTTGCCCGGTCGGCTGATCAGAAATAATACCTAATCACGAGCCAACTTATTCCTCGTACAAGCATTAATATCTTTCGTTGTCAGAACAGCATAAACAGAAACGTGGGTGTACTGCCAGTCACGAAGCTGACTAGAATCCCAATGATATCTTATTTGTCTTGCCAGACAACCATGTTGTTAACATTTTCATCTCGAAACGTATTTAAAGGAAATCCAGTTCGTATTATTATCTATTAAGCAAATATGGAAAAATATTCCTTATTTTGGATATAACGAAAAGGAAATTCTTGACATGGATTAGGCGAGCAAAGAAAATGAATGAATGAAGTTATTTGTTTGAACTGTTTTACATGAAACGTGTTTGTCGAACTAAAAGTTCCTCGAGTTTGGTTGTTTTGACAGAATTAAATTCGCAAAATATAACCTTCCGAACAAACATTTCGGATGCGTAACGTACACATAGGAATCCGTTGGAAATGCTAAATTTCTGTGAATATTTCAGAAGTCTAATATAAAATAATGTATGTATTGAGTTTAATAAATAAAAGCCCCTGAGCTCCTAAATCAATAAAAAAGACTGAAATTAATCCTCTTCCCTTTTATGAACAAAGGTCAGTTTTATACCAGGTTTATGTTTAGTCCAAGTTTTAGAATAAGTGATTTAGGTTTTAGTTCCTTTACATACATATAAAGTATTTAGTTGTATGTATTTATATTCTTCTAATAAATATCATTATAATTATGAACTTAAAAAAAATACTGTACTTTACAATTAGTTATTCTTCGAACCCACTCGCTGTAACACTATACTTTCTTGCGAGCTCCAACTTTATTATTTATTATTTCATCTTAATTAAGAATTTATGAAGATAAAATTAAATATGTTTCACTCGTTTCTTCAATGCAATGAAACCCAATAGAGTACAAATATTTGCAAGATCTAAGATATCTATCTTTCTAAGGTTTCACCGCAGCGCTTATCAAGAAATCATAATCTAGATTTTTAAAATATTTTACTAGATGATGGAGTATTGGAAAAAAACAACCCGTATAAGGCAGATGCAAAAGTTACTATAATATTTGCCTGCGAGCTTTATCAAGCTTAATTCCAAATTGGGGTTTTTGATCCCTGCTCTGACGTCTTCGAGATTATGTGGACCCAAAGCACACCCAAACTTAATTTGTCGGCTTACAATCGCCCTCACTGAAACGAGAAAGCCCCAAGGTAAAGGTATGCTCGTACTTTTATCCCTATTAAACTAATTGGTGACCTTACATTAATTAAGCTGACTAATCGTGCAAAACATTCATATTATGCCTGACGCAGTACAAAGGTTGGATAAATTTTGCTTTAAATACGATATATTCTGTGTGAAGAAGCTATTTTAGTACTGCTGTAATTTTTGTAAATGACTGTTACAAAAAATAGAATTACAAATAATATGTAAGGTCAGAGCGGGGAAGACTAGCATATAATTTTCTATACACAACTCCATCCCCCTTTTCACCCCTTCAGGGGTAGAATTTTCAAAAAAGCTTAAATACGAATATATTAATTTTCAATTGTCAGCCTAAACACAAACTTTGAAGATCCTAACTTTGAAACTGAGGGACTTTCATACAAACTTTGGACCCCCGTTTCACCCCTTTAGGGGGTGAGTTTCGAAAATTACTTTCTTAGTGCACCCCTAGACTTTATAAGGAACCTATGTACCAAATTTGGAGTCTCTAGACCCAGCGGTTTGGAGTGTGCGTTGATATGTCAGTCAGTTTCTTCTTTTATATATTAAGATAAATAATTTAAATCTTTAAGGCACACGTTTCTATAAAAAAATTGTATTTGTATCACGTATTTATAAAATAATAAAATCAACATTTTATGTTTTGAGATCATTAATGTAAGCTTCTTTAAAACTTATATAAATTATTTTAGCCTGATGTCATAAGCATAACAAATCACAAAATTATTATTGGACATAGTATTCGATTTCGACATAGTAAGTGGAAATGTTTAGAACCTCAGACTCGAGGCAAGACCGGCATATGACGAACTTGCCTCTCTTATGCTGTACGGACTTCCCCAATCTTATATTTTGAGGTTAGCAAACTAAATTGGCAAATAACTCCATAATTTATAGCATTATTCATATTTCAATCAAATAACAAGCTTTAAGATATCATATTTACAATCAACTCACCTCTTACTACCGTTCAAGCACTTTAAAACTCACAGATAATTAGATTTTTCTAAGTGAGTGTACTCACGTGGTGAGTGAAAAAATGGATCTAAATTAAAATGGCATCTATGAATGTTAAAGGCCTCGTAGCGACATCTATTATAGAGATGTAGAACCGTTATGAAATATTGTTTATGGGACTAATAACTAGATTGCGCTACTACTATGCTAGAATCGGGTTTTAGATGGACTGTTTGGTCTTACCCCCTAGACGGTCTTCCCCACTCTGACCTTATCTTTAATTTTTCTGTTTCAGTTATTATGGAATTTTAGAGTTATTTATATTAGGTACATTATAATTTCTTATGAAATATCTTGTTTGTATAAAAGTATATTTTATTCGTTTTGCTAGACGTTATGTATTAAATTCAACGTATAATTATTTCTACTGACTGAAATCATAAACCGAGGAAACATGTTGTAGAGTAATTTTCTCTCTGAAAATATGATGGTCCATT
Source organism: Agriphila tristella (assembly GCA_928269145.1). NCBI lineage: Eukaryota > Metazoa > Arthropoda > Insecta > Lepidoptera > Crambidae > Agriphila > Agriphila tristella. The sequence goes on along the minus strand of OV743436.1, from coordinate 16,414,940 downwards.
CGTTATTCAAGAAAATAAGAAGAAAATACTCTGTTTAAATATTGTACCGTCATCATCGCCAGTTTTTGAAAGCACGCACCAGAGATGACGGTACTAGGAATGAAAATTTAGATTTGAATAAAGATATTTTGGCTTTGACTTTGACGGTACAGTCAGAATGAGAGATAGGTCCTTCTAAATCCTTGTAAATTGATTGTAAATCCTTTCCATGTAAATAAAAATTCATACCTATAAATTATTTATGTTTATCCAAAAACGAATTACTTATAGTAAATATTTCAGTCTATCATTCGGAAATTTACATTAATTTATTCTATGCTCTCAACATACGATTATTATTTTATTTTATTTCTGTCTTCGGTTCAAAAAGCTTTACCATCATGTAAGGTTACTGTATAAATTACTTTAATTATTATTCGTGATGAACCATGTAGTACAACTAAATTTGTGTGTTTATACCATTAAAAGTACTTAAACGGTAGTTATAGTAATCAGGTGACTGCAGTCGCCCCTACCACGCCAGTCACGCCACGCTCGCCCCTACCACGCCACGCATAACGTTTAAATATGCGGTGACGGGGTAGAGGCGCGCTCAGTCGTGCTCAAGTCGTCACAGTGAAAGGTTCAACGGTGGAATAAGTGTTTTCAATAAAGTTGTTAAGTAAAGTCGTAATATCAGGAAACTTTGATGAATTTGTCGTGACACGCTATTCCTGCTGGAGAGATACCACTGCTTAAGGTCAGGTATTAGTGTATTATTTTTCAATACTGTTTAAATTGGTAATAGTTCTACTTTCCCATGATATCGAGTAATTGTATTCTGTGGAATTCTTGTTGAACGTCAAAAAAACCATTATACATTGATGCAATTAAAACTGTAACTTTTAATTGCTGGTGATGTTTTATTTAACCCCTTTTAACTTCAGAAGTGGGATAAACGAGTAGATTCCTTAGAATTCTCGCTTATCCTGCCCGCACAGAATAAATAAAATAGAGAATTCCACTTAGCATACTGTGAGGATAACTAGAGGGAGAAACTATTTATAGAAATCATTAATTTTTAAAGATTTTAATTTCAGTAATTCTTAAGTTTTTTTTTTGCTTATTATCTATAATTATTCCGCCTAGTGCTCAGAGGCGGATTATGTTACATTTTTTTTTCACTCTCTCTCTCTCTCTAAGATAGTTACTCTTTTGATGTCTTTTAAATACAATACGGGTTTAGTTTAAATGAACCGATTTGTTGATACTGATGTGATACTAATATTACCAATATAACAGTTAAAGTTGGAAAATAACTGTCCTTTTAAGATCAATTTAGAATTTTTATCCCTGCTGTTTCTTTGCATTGAATACAAATAGTATCACGTTACATTGATAAATCCTTAAGTTATTGATGGATGATTAAACCATTGTTGAATATATCATTTAAAAAAGTCGTTGAACGTAAAGAACTGAAATATAATTATTGAGTACTGGCTGACCTGACAGACGTTGTCCTGTCTTAGTTATGATTTATGAATATTGAATTTGAATTTTAAACGACATTCAGTTTTTTTGGCAGCCCGAAATCTGTCTATTCCATGTCAAACGCCATAAGATTACATTCAAAAAGTCCAAATTAAATTCTGTATGGTGGCTAAGTTTTCATATTTTCCACGCAATTATCTTTATTTTTCTTCCATAAGAACCTTCTCCTGATAATAGCAAATGCAACAAGGAAAGAATTAGCGAAATCGGTTTAGCTGATTTCGAGATTCGCGCTTAGCAGGACATTCAGCGATTCATTTTTTTTCATATTATAGAAGATAGATTACGGATTCTGTACAATCATAATAACGATTCAGTTAATTAAATATGATAAGACTGTTCTGGATTTATTGAGTGACTAATAGTGATTAATTATATACAATTTTATGCAAGTTTCAGAAATGAAAAATTCAGATCGGATATTGGAAGTTGAGTGCAAGACTCATTGTATAAACGCTGACTTCAACTGATGCTGGTGAGCGACCACTGTGGTGATTCATAATAAATGGGAAAGCAGAAGGGAGCCTGAAGATTCGGGCAAAGCTGCAAGTATATCGTATGTATGATATTTATATGTCTTAAGATGCCGCTGTGAGAGCGTAAGATATCATCCTTAAGAGGCCGTACAACGCTGGAAGGAATTTTAATTGTAAGAATTTTCGAAATTATTGACTTTATCGTTTTTAATTAATAACGAATAAATTATTTCTTATTTTGGAAAACTATTTATAAAAAATACTTGAGAGCTAGCTAAGTTTTTTTTAATTAAGTTTCTAGACTGAAGGTCTATTATTGGTTATCACATTTTTAATTAATAACGAATAAACTATTTCTTATTTGGAAAACTGGTATTAAAAAAATAACTAGAGAGCTAGCTAAGTTTTTTTAAATTAAGTTTCTAGACTATATGTCTATTATCGCTTATCACATTTAAATTCTTCATAACTTTTGGGATCGATAAATCAAGTAATACTGTGTAATCTTTTTTTAAAATATGTATTTGACGTTGTACGGCCCCTTACTAATGACACGAGCGAGGGAGTGGAAGTGATTCCCTAACAGATACGGGAAAAGCCACAAGCGCTCGTATGTTATTAATATGTATAATTTAAGACGCAGCTGTGAGAGCGTAAGACGTCCGTAGTCAACAACTAGTAAAATATTCAGACGGCGATATTTTAAGTAAGAAAGCGGACGCCTGAAAGTCAGCCAAAGCCGCAAGCATTCATGCTGGTTTATACGATATCAAGAGTCAAAACTTATACGCTTGAGAGAGACTTCATCAATTAATATATAGGTACTTATTTGAAAATAATTGCAAGAGATTAAAAGTTGATAACCTTAATTTAAGTTAGTTTTATAAATTATTAAATAAAACAAAAGTGTATATAATTTGCTTAAAAAGAATATAATAATAAATAAGTAAGTAATAAATAGTAAGAGTATAATAATAAATTCGAGGATAAAGAAATCATCCTTACATTTTAATAGCCTTAGGTAGACTGAAACTTTTCTTTATATCTTAAAAATTCTTTAAATATATCCTTATGAAAATAATATTAATGCGAGTAAATGCGCTATTCGACTAAACTTAATCTAAATTACTTACCTACTTGTTTGTATTATTTAAACATTTTACTATGTTAGATAGACATAGTCTAAATAACTTCATATCATCAAACTACTACATTAAGTATGTAGCGTGAAAAAAAAAACTGTTTAAGTATTCGGTTTTTGAACATGCGACTCGTGCAAGTTATCTTAATTTTGTTAAAACTGTTCTTAAGTCTATTATTTTACAAGCAAGTAAAATTATTGCGAAAAGCCATAAGGTCATTTTAACAAGTTTTCTTGAATATTATATTATTATCATTTCTATTAAATCTAAATCATCAGATTGTTTTATCATCATTATTGTTTAGTCTATCACTAAACAATCATGCTTTATTAAGTATTATTTGATGACGATTATTCATTAATTACTGTGTCCTATCATACAAAGGAGAACGTCTATAGTAGATTCTTTCAAAGTCACGTTTACTGTTTTGTTTTGTTATTTTTCTTAGTTAAAATGATAGACATTGATGCGAAAAACGTACCATAAAACCAATAGTAACGTAGGTACTCTAGATATTTGCAATTTATAACTTATCCATACTTACTTTACTTGAAAAATCCCTAACATGTCCTGGGTTGCTGGAACCTGCGACAAAGCTATCTGATGGATAAATCCACTTCTCCTTACAATGATTTAATTAATTATTCCTCTGCAACTCTTTTGTGAGTACAATAAATATCAAATAATTAAGTATGCTAAATGTAAATCCTCTTTTAATATATTTACTGCAACCAGTTGAGTCCGAGAGTCCGGCCATGTATTATTGCCAATTATAGCTATACCTACCGTTCTTTTTAATATAGTAGTAATTCAAATTTAAATATTATTCTTATTAATTTTACTACACTATGATCAGTTTATGCATCTGTTGCCAAGTCATTTAATGAGTAATTAATAAGTCATAGAATATGATGCTGGATATAATAGTCTATTGAGCATATATATTTTTGAATGGCCATGATGAGCAATTACCTACTCTACTGAAGTTTACCGGTAATAAAAGAAAAATAATAAAATTCATTTATTTCAGATAACAATAATTGATCCAATTTGATAAAAATATAAACAAACAATAAATAAAAGAAATAATTACAAATAAATCTTAAAATAAAATTATATACGCATGAATACAACAGAAATTTTACTATACTTAATATTAATTCTAACTCTTCCTTCACATTCCTACAAATATTATAATATTGAAAAACAAAACTATTGTGCTTTTTATTTCGTAATCTGATATGCAATAAGCAAATCACCTACAAATGTTTTGTATCATTTTTTTTCTGCGAATAGTGCTATTTAAATACTGTGTGTTAATATTTCAAGGTGATAAAATTTAAGTAGAATTACATATTACATCTAAAGCTTTCATAGGTCGTAAGTTTAGCCTAATAAAGTATCTTTAAATTAATCAATGTACATGTATTATCTATGTACTTGTAACAATATTGTTTATAATTTGAAATAAAGAATTTTTGAAATGAAAAAAATGAAATGAAATTTCGTAATCAATGATAAAATTTCTAGACAAAATAATAATTTTCGTATTCATTGCACTTTATCTCCGCTACCGCATTATTACAATTTTAAATTAATCAAAAAAAAAAATTTCCTCACATCAATCATGTAGGGGTAACTTGACCTCTTATTACACCTCTCCTATTTATGGGCGCTCTTAACTTAACATAAAAAAAAACAAAAATATTATTCAAAATAAAAAACTGTGTTACCTAGTTAATTACGTAGGCTACAGCCGGAGGACTCAAAAAAAACCGATTTTATTTTAATAAAAGACTTTATTTTAAGTCAGTTACAAAGTTAACTATAACTAGTTTTTATTCTAAAATTAAATGTCGACCCGACCGATGTAAGAATCGAAGTGGCCGCGGCGTCCGGTCACGTAGCCCGCTGCGGTGAAGCCACGAGGAGCAGCGTCAGCATTTTCCGTCAGTTGCATTAAATTGGAGCGGCGCATTGCACACGCAGCATTTAGGGCCGTGTGCACTATTGTCGTCATATTTGCTAGGTCGACGAATCCCTTACTACGAGCGCTCGTAACATCTCCCTCCCGAAGAGCAGCGACTATTTTTGAGAAAGTCGCAAAAATGTTGCTGGATGCTGCGGTGCAGGTTTGGCAGATACTGGTCTTGGTATTGCGTAGGTATGGACTCGTTCTGGATCTGTAGTCAGCTCTGGATCTGAAGTCATCTCTGGTTCCTTTTTACTTATCTTAAAACACATCGCATACTTTCTACATAGTAAGATAATTGCGAGTGCAAATGCACCTATTAGTACTACGTAAAATGGTAACGTAGTGTGGTACAAAGATTCTGTGGAGGCCTCGTCGAGATGAACTGCGGTCTGAGATATAACCTTGTCTTGTATTTCTCGAAGATCTTTGAGATTTATCGATGAGAGTGTTACAGTGGCTGCTGCGGTGAAGTTGGTGCCCAGGTTATTTGTGATATTCAGCATCTTCATAGGTTGACCTTCAACTCGATCGTTGGTGTTATAGATGGTGGCGTCCTTTGTCCGTATTGAACATTGAGATGGGATAGTGATGAGATAACTACCTTTCAGCATCTGGTAGTCATTGCGTTCGCAGATGAGATGAACTTGCGTGGGCCCAGGGAAGACTGCTACATAATGACGGTCATCTAACCTTTGGATGGCTTCTCTCAGGATGGTTACAGGCGTTGGTCTGCAGGACTGGTCTAGTCGTTGGTGGTGAAGGAGCTCCTGGATGCAGTCTGGAGTTGATCTTAAACGTTGATTAAATTTATCATGGCAAAGATACCGAGTGTTGTACTTCGGGCATTCTGCCTCAATGTACACGTAAAAGTCCTCGTTGGTTGCTACTAAAGGATAGGGAGGTATAAGGACTCGGTTGTCTCTATTGGGTGCTATAGGAAGCTTATAAAGCTCGTATATATGAGGTGATACTATTGGTACTTTAAATACGATAACTATTTGTCTACCTGAATAGAATGATCCTGTTTCTATTACATTATAATATTCTCTAAGCTCTAAATCTATTAATTGATCTTTACTATAGAAATTTTCAAGTTGATTCAGCATCTTTTTTAATGTATCTACACCTAACATTGAATGATGAGTACTCGCGGTGCGCGTGAAAGCTAAAACATTTTCTATTCGTTGCAACTCATGAGATAAATCATCTACATTATCTGTTATAATACTAAGAAGCTGAGCAAGTTTAGCGTATTTTATTAGACTATGTTGAACGTAAGCATCTGTATCTAAAAGTAAATGTAATGTATCATTGATCTTTATTTGATTTTGAACTAGGTTTGAAATGAGAGTAGTATGGTGTGTCATCCATTCTTTGCTGAGACTGATATGACTATTGATTTGAGATGCAATTTTATCTTGATTATTTTTAAGGTTACTAATAGCATTACTATATTTAATGGCATCAGTGTAATCTAGGTTTCCAGTTAGGGATTTAATTACAGATCCCATTCCATCTACAAGACCTCGCTTTAACCGATGGGGCTCTAAGCTTTCTAATTGATAAGCTACTTTGTTTAATTTGGAACTAAGATAGTCGATTTGTATTTCAAATAAGGTCTGTGTGTCGTTAGGTAATTTACTTTTTAGTTCGACGATTTGTCCTTTAACCATATTAATTTTGCTAAGGATATCGTCCAATTCTATGTACTGCAGGAAGCTGTGGTGGTGTGTTATAAGATTCATAGGTCCAAGTTTAAACGGTAAAAGTCCTGGTCCGTCATCCAAACTTTCAAGTCTTATCTCGTGCGCCAGTCCCGAGGTCAGGGTCAGAGTCAGCATTATCCTGTAACAATTTCGCGCTCTTTGGTACACGTTTTAATCTTGATTTCGCGATGGGGCCGCGTTTCTTTGAAGTATAAATGTGAATAGGTAAGTCAGCTAACACCCTATCCTGTGTGTAACGCGGAGCTACCTTTTGTCGGCTAGCTAAAGGATTTGAGATAAATACTTGTTGTTGGGGCTGATATTCTTGTTCAGGCTCGCGAGTTTTATTATGTCTGTCTATAATAGCGGTCCGGTTAGTTAAGGATGAGTCATTAATTAAGTCGTAAACTATCTTCATTTGATTTCTGTGAGTATGAATGTACTGTTGCATAAGATGACCAGTTATGTCTATGTCAGTAGGGTCCCTAGAGTCAAGATGTCCTCTTATAAGATCGTATGGTCTACATTTGGTGAAGCTGTGTACTGAACTATTGTATCCTATTATAGCGTAAGGCATGAGGTTAACGATTGCTTCGTCCTTGTGCTCAAGGCGTAATATCCTTAAGTGCTCTAGTAAGGTGGAATGAAATCTTTCTATGTTTCCGTTATCATTGGGTGCATTCGCGAGGGTCTTATGATGAATAATCTTATGGACTCTAGTGAACTCTGAAAACATCTGATTTGTGAATTCAGTGCCTTGGTCACTGATTATAGTAAGAGGTAAGCCATGATGGGTGGAATACTGTAATAAGGCTTGAATCACACTAAGCGCAGTACCGTCTCTCAAATGGTAAGCTTGTCCATACTTAGAAAAAACGTCAATGAACGTGACGTATTTTTCGCTTTGAACTGTAAAGAGGTCCATATGAACGATTTCGAAAGGCTTACTAGCTGGAGGTACAATATTAAATTGCTGACGAATAGGATTTCTATCATATTTGGCTTGCCCACAGATAGTGCACTCATTGATAAACTTGGTAACGTGGTCTTTCATTTTCGGCCAGTAATACTTGTGAGATAAAGACAGATAGCATTCGTTAATCCCTCTATGATTCGTTTTTCCCTCATGATAGTGCCTAATTATATCTTGTTGTCTTAAGTATTCTTTTACATTTTCTAACTCAACCTTAGCGACAACAAGGTTCATAGCAGAGTTTTTAAACTTGTCTTGTAAGATGGGGACTATTTTATACATTCCTAATGGGGGTGTTATCAAAAGAGCAGTTTTAACTTTTGGGTTAACGTATTCTTTGACCACATTTACTACATCTTCTTCCAGATTGGATTCAGAGAGTTGAGCTGAGATACGGGTATGAGTGTCAAAGGGCTTAGTCACAGTAGTTCGTTTCTTTATGTCACCTACGATGGTTAAACATAACTGTCGGTGAAATTTGTTTAAAGGGTCGTCAGTTATAGGGACTTCAAGTATTGGATGTTCTTGGTCAGTATGAACGGTGATAGTGTCAGAGTTATTAGTCAAAGTTGGAGGTCGTTCTGAAGGGTTCACAGCCAGGGAACTAGTTTCCTCGTTGTGGACTTCAATTCGAGAAAGAGCGTCGGCGTTTGTGTTAGCTTTTCCAGTTTTATAAATTATAGTATAATTGTATTCGCTGAGCTTTAGTCGCCATCTGTTAATTCTAGAGTTGGGCTCTTTAAAATTCATAAGCCACTGGAGTGGTTTATGGTCGGTAATTATTTTAAACTTTCGTCCAAACAAATAAGGTCGGAAGTATTTTGTGGCCCAAACTATAGCCAAAGCTTCTTTCTCAATTGTACTATACTTTATTTCACTGTCGTTAAGCGTTCGCGAGGCGTAAGCGATCGGTTTATCTGTACCTACTGGTCCTTGGGACAGAACGGCACCGATAGCGAGGTTTGACGCGTCAGTAGTCAAGTTAAAGTCACGAGTAAAGTCAGGGTATTGTAATATGGGATCATTGGTTAGTAACTTTTTACACTTTTCGAAACAATTAATATAGTCTGAATCTAAAGTAATTGATTTATTTTTCTTAAGACACTGAGTTAAAGGTTTAGTCGTATTAGCAAAGTCAGGAATGAATTTACGATAGTACCCTAGTAAGCCTAAAAACTGTTTGATTTGTTTAGTGGTTTTTGGCAGTGGATAGTTCTGGACGGCCTTGATTTTATCTGGATTTGGCTTAATACCGTCCCTACTTATGATATGTCCAAGGTAAGCTGTCTCCAATTTCAGGAATTCAGACTTATCCATCTGAATCTTGAAATTGGATTCTCTAAGTCTCATAAACACTTTCTCAAGGTTGGTCACATGTTCCTGGAGGCTGGTGCTGAAGACAATTATGTCATCCAGGTACACCAGACAGATGACATTTTGTAGCCCTCTTAAGACATTATCCATCACCCTTTGAAAAGTTGATGGAGAATTCTTAAGGCCCATGGGCATCCTAAGGAACTCAAAGTGTCCATGCTCTACATTAAAGGCGGTCTTGTGAATATCATCAGGATTCATTTGAACCTGATAAAATCCACTTGCCAAGTCCAAGGTCGTGAAGTACTGGCACTTGCCTAACTTGTCTAGAACGTCTGATATATTAGGGATGGGATATTTGTCATCGATAGTCTTTTCGTTAAGCTTTCTAAAGTCAACAACTAAACGCCATTTCTGTCTACCTGACGCGTCAGCCTTCTTCGGTACTATCCAGATCGGTGAACTCCACGCGGAGTCAGAAGGACGTATTATTCCCTGCTCTAGCATTTTCGCGATCTGTTCCCGGACTTCGTCACGATGTACGAAAGGATAACGATAACTTTTGGTGTAAATAGGCATCTCATCGGTTGTTTTAATCGAGTGTTTAATTTTATTATTAAATGTTAACGGCTCGCCATCAATATAGAAAATATCAGAGTACTGAGAGCAAAGTTGTACAAGATTAGCTTTCTCTTCCGGATTTAAGTGATCTGTCCTTAGTCGTGAAATTACTTCTCTAGCACGTTCGTTACAAGTGTATTTTACATCAAATGATTCTACGTTAAAAATCTCTGCTATTGCTGGTCGGTCTAACGAAAATATGACGTCATTGTTAGTTGGATTTGTAACTTCTACTAAACCGCGATTATCTATGTTACTGGTGACGCATTCTGAAATAATACAGTTACATAATACTTGTTCGTTAACTATGACGTCACCGTCTGACGCGTTAATAGGTAGTCGAACTAACTTAGATGAATTAGCCGGTATCATATCTTCATAAAGATTCACGTTCCTGGAATTATACATCCTAATCGGGTTAGTGGTAGTCCGTGTCCTTAAAATTTTGTCCTTTAAATCTATAGTCGCTTCCCATTGAGTCAGTAAGTCAAGTCCGATAAGTCCATCAAAATAATCATGAAATTTATAAATGAAGAATTTTATATCACTTTCGTCCTTAAATTCTGTAAAGCAAGGCAACGTTACTGAATGATTATTTCTACTAGTTCCATGTATATTAGATACTTCAAAAGGATCATAGTCAGGTTGAATGTAAGGATAATAATTTTTAACTGCATCAGGACTTAAAAAGGATTGATTTGCTCCTGTATCAATTAGTAATTTTAAGGGCGGATTGCTAATAAGAATATAAGGTAGTTGCCGTTGCGTTTGAAGGTTAACTTCTATTTTAAGCTTTTTAAATTCCTGTCCGTCTGAAAATCCTGCTCATCATTTTTAGAGGATGTAGAGGGTTGGTTTTGCTCCTCTACGTGGCCATACCATCCTTCAGATTGTGGTGGCTCCTCGTATTGATATTGACTTGGAATAGGACTATCGTATTCATAGTTATTGTAAAAGTCGGTCATAGTGTAGTAAGAGTCAGTATCGTAACAGTCATTATAATAGTAATAATTATAGTCATCATAAGGAGTACATTCGTTCACGTTTACGTCGCGAGATTTAAAATAATTTGATGGTGGTGGATTACCATGTTTAGTCCAATCGTGACCAGATGGGGGTAAAACTCGAGGCGTAAAGTGACTAACACCACTCATAGGTTTCTGAGCATTACCATTGAAATTATAGTTAGGCCTAGGTTGAACTCTGAACATATTAGACTGTGGATTATAGTTAGTAGGACGCGCACTGAATATCTGTTGAGTACGCGTGGGCATACGCATGACATGAGGTGGCATGGGTTGTTGGAACTGAGGTTTTGGCATGAAATTATTATTAAAGCGAGGGGCTGGAGCTTGCATGCTTGGGAACTTCATTGGGAAGGTAAATGGTTTCTGAACAGCGAAAGCATTGGGCATTGGCATATGTACGGGAGGTTTATAGTTAGACGCGTTTTGGATAGTTTTCGGCAAAGCTTCATTACGATTTTGTAAGTACATTGTATTAAGCTCTTCCTGTACGTATTCCAATGCTTTTTCAATGGTCTCAGGGCGCATGCACCTTATACGAGACCCTAGAGGCTCTTTTAGTCCACGAACGAAAGATTGCATCGTAAGTTTTTTATATAAGTTACGTTTTGCCTCTATAGTTGTCTCTATTGTCTCGTGCAAGGTTACGTACGTCATGATAGTAGAAAATAAAGTTTGGCATTTATCATAAAATTCTTGTGGCGTGTTGCTCCCTTGGGTTTGTACCGCTAAGTCGTTGTAGAGGGTGGATTCATCCCTCTGGTCGGTAAAATTATTTATTAAAACACTTCTAACCCCTATCCAGCTATCAGGGATCCCGTTGGAATTTATGGTTCTGGCAGCGGGACCCGTGATTTTATTAAGTATTCCGTTAACTAGGAACAACTTGCCTAAGTCATCCAAATGCTCATTATAAGATTGCACTAACTGATCACATAGTCTAATAAATCGTGTAAGTACGTTAGGGTTGCCATCAAATTCCGGCAACAGGCGTAAGGCCTTGAGAATAATGTCGGGATCGGTACCAGTAGCCATCGTGCTCACTTCACTAACCGTACTAAGACTACAATTACTTTCGATATCACTATCGATATTTCTGTGACTATCGATAATGGTACGGGCTACTCTACTACGTCTAAAAGCCTTATGGCCTCGATTACTTCGTGGGTGAAAAATCTTGAAGGATATAAAATAACTAAGGATAAGAAAAACTAGGAACTAAAAGGAGAGCAACACTTGAGAAAATTCAGAGGTGTACTTACATGAACATCTTATTCTCGGCTTCTTTGAGCTGCTATCGATTTCTGGATACTCCGCTGTAGACTCGTTCTTTCAGGAATCCCGGTGAAGGCTTGAAAACCGATTAGATAGCGCGATCGCGACGGAAATCTTGATGCGTACTAACCCGGGAATCCTACCGACTGCGCCAATTACGTAGGCTACAGCCGGAGGACTCAAAAAAAACCGATTTTATTTTAATAAAAGACTTTATTTTAAGTCAGTTACAAAGTTAACTATAACTAGTTTTTATTCTAAAATTAAATGTCGACCCGACCGATGTAAGAATCGAAGTGGCCGCGGCGTCCGGTCACGTAGCCCGCTGCGGTGAAGCCACGAGGAGCAGCGTCAGCATTTTCCGTCAGTTGCATTAAATTGGAGCGGCGCATTGCACACGCAGCATTTAGGGCCGTGTGCACTATTGTCGTCATATTTGCTAGGTCGACGAATCCCTTACTACGAGCGCTCGTAACAAGTTTATGAAAAAAAAAACACAATTATAATGTTTACGCATACTATCTTAATATTTAATGAGAATTTAGAACATGATTTTCAAGATCATTAAATGTTTTTTTTTAAATCAAACAATGGAAATAATGAAGTATATGACTTCAAAAAAAATGGCCTCTTTCCAATAGTTTATAAGTTGTACAAGTAATTGGTGAAAGCGTGCCAATATTTTAATAAAAGTACTGAGAATAATACCTATAATTTTATTAACTGTAGCCTATTAAATTATTGGCGTAAGGTGTACCAATAATTTGATCGGTACATGCCAATAATAGGTTGAAAGGTACCAATGAATGGACTATGGGTCTATATATTTATACATTATGATGGTGTATGTATGTTGGTAATAGCTTAAAACGACATACATACAAAATACAAAATAAAGAATATCTGTATTGTGTATTGCGTGTAACACTCACAATATTTATTCTAAATAGTGTTACTAAAGTCAATAGGTAAAAGTTTTTTGTATCGGATTATTGCTCTAAATACTAATAATTGGGTAATTTACCCTGCTTTTTCTATTTGAGAAATTCGAGGCGATCCATAAACTGGGTGAAACTCTTCACAAAACATTTAAGTAATTCTGTAGACTCACGCACGGCCCTGGTGATGTCGGTGCTCCTCATTAAAATAATAATAAATAAATAAAACCTTTTATCATGATTTTTCTTGTTCCCCGTGACTGAGTGTCGCGATAAAATGAAGTAACTACTTACTTACTTAGTAGGACAATCCAATCTGCGTTTAGAACACATTATATTGGGCACCGTAGGTACTGGGAAAACTTAAAGCAGAAAGATAGTAAGGGTGGTGCTTGTGTGGGATTATAGCAAATTACTTTTGTACATTGATTGATTGGACTCTGTGACTCTGTGTGCCCGCTATGGCAAGTAAGATTTCCAAAATACTGATTACTAAAATCATTTTATTACTTTGTGTTTATTCTGATTGAGTTTTTAAAATGTGCAGTTATATTCAAGGAAGGTACCTCCACATAACGTACTGTGTGTGTAGTGGAGTCACTTCTACGACATCTAAACTCATCTTTAGTACATATAACATTTACATATCCATTGTATAGGGAAGTATGCTAATGCATATAACTAAATAAAAGGTTAACCTAGTTAAATTAGTAAAGGTAAATTTAAAACCATTACTAATTCAAAAGACCTTCAGAATACTTTGTAAAAAAATAGTTCTTTTAGCTTGCTGTAATGTAGGATAGGTACTTATTTTTTATTAGTTCAAGAAGTAACATATTTTACTCTGAGTTGTGTCACAAAATACATAATAGTGCAATTGTTATGTACTATAACTACTAAAAAGAGAGAACTTTTACATATTGATGATTACAATTATTGGATACTATAATAACTGATGACATGTATAACTGAAATATGCTTTTTCTGTCACTGTGTTATACTAATTGGATCACTGGGTGCACCCCAAAGTTATCTCAAGCCAAATTTCATTTAAACGTCTACTCCATGCAATTAATGCTGCCTATAGCCATAGCGCCGCCGCGCGCCGCTGCGAAAGCAACTCCTTCATTATTATTTTTTTATTATTGTTATGGTATTAAAATTATAAAAGTATTTCAAGCATAACAAATAGTATGAGAAAGATATTAAATTTAATATATATGTATTGCGTTTTGATGACTTTTTGTTGATTGTTAGTAGGTATTTTCTTAAACTAACTTTGTATTGGAGACAAATATTGAAATGCTTACACGTAACTAAGTATTCTAAGACTTAAGTAAATAAAATAAGTTTGGAATAATAGTTAATGATAAAATATATATGTATATATATTTCTAAGTTTGCAACCTTTATAATTCGGTGCAATGCACTAACTCCTTAGCAATATATTTAAGGTAAACATCAATTTTAAAATAATTTCTAAAGTATCTTTTATTATATTAATGAATTTTGATGTCAAACAAGCTACTGCTCGTGTTTATAACGTGCTCAGATGAAATGCCATACGGCTATATTTTTATTGATGCTAACGGAATTGTATTGAATTGTATAATTTAAATCTAAATTAAGTCAAGTAATGTAATTATGTTTATATAACTAATTATCATAATTGTCACTTTATATACCTACCCTTTCTCTTTTGGGATGTTTTCTGAATACCTACTTATGTATAAATGAAAACGTAATTACGTTTTGTGTCATACAATAAATATTTGTAATGTAATTAAACAATAATTTTGACCTTCGCAAAAATGTGAAATATTTTGTTGGAATGCGACAATTTTTTTACTTCTAATAAAATAATGTTCTTATTTAATAATATTTTATGACTAATTGACTGGATGTACTCAGAATTATAAGAGTAAAATCACAAAGAGATTGTTTTACGCGATGGGACTCGCTCTAGCAGGATGGCCGACTGTAAGGTTACTGTATAAATTACTTTAATTATTATTCGTGATGAACCATGTAGTACAACTAAATTTGTGTGTTTATACCATTAAAAGTACTTAAACGGTAGTTATAGTAATCAGGTGACTGCAGTCGCCCCTACCACGCCAGTCACGCCACGCTCGCCCCTACCACGCCACGCATAACGTTTAAATATGCGGTGACGGGGTAGAGGCGCGCTCAGTCGTGCTCAAGTCGTCACAGTGAAAGGTTCAACGGTGGAATAAGTGTTTTCAATAAAGTTGTTAAGTAAAGTCGTAATATCAGGAAACTTTGATGAATTTGTCGTGACACGCTATTCCTGCTGGAGAGATACCACTGCTTAAGGTCAGGTATTAGTGTATTATTTTTCAATACTGTTTAAATTGGTAATAGTTCTACTTTCCCATGATATCGAGTAATTGTATTCTGTGGAATTCTTGTTGAACGTCAAAAAAACCATTATACATTGATGCAATTAAAACTGTAACTTTTAATTGCTGGTGATGTTTTATTTAACCCCTTTTAATCACAAGTAAACACACCGACAATTCCACCAATGTTTAAACTAGACCATCGCTACAATGACAGGGAGAAGAGAATCAATCATTCTGAAAGAACGATGTTTGCCCTAGAGATATAAGTTTGTAGGATCGTCAGGATTTAGACTCGAACCATCAGACATCAGTGGGCAGATATGGGTATCGTGCAATGAGAACGCGCGTTGATTTTACAGTGTTTGATTTATCATAATCACAAGCAATGAAAGGCAACTAGTACTAGCTTGAGCTATGGACTAAAGTGTGAACTAAGACACTAGGCGAAACGTGGGACAGTTCCGTAACGACGTCTTCACTCCACGGCGACCCGAGCAAAAAGTGAGTTTGATCCAGCCCGCCGGTAACGTTACGACTAGGGACCGACCGAACCCACTTTTCGCCGAGTACCGAGACCGAGACCGAGACCGAGATTTAAAAAAAGTCTCGGCCGAGACCGAGACCGAGACCGAGATTTTTGAAATTTTTTAAATGTTACTATAAAATGGCGAATATTGATGAAAAACACATTTAATTTAATTAAAATTGTTTATTTAATCATAATAGTGCTAGGTGTACGCAAAAAAATCCGCAAATCCATGTACAGCAAAGCCATTTTTACTTGAGCTCAAAACAATATTTTGGACTCGCAGTTCTTAAAAAATCTTTCCTTAGAAGATGAGTTATTTATTATGGTGTCATCTTTTTTTTTGTATGGGGATTTTTTTTTCTAAATCCTATCGTGTATGATGTAAAATACATCTTAAATTAAAAAGATATATAGTCAGGTGGGGTAAGTGAAACACCGGGGTAAGTGAAACACCCAACCATATCTAAGAAACTATCGTAGTTTATTCTCATAGCGATGTGTCGATAAATCAGGAATGACGAATTACTTCCCTTAATACAACACAGATATCGCTGCGATCATTAACCTAGCTAGTAAACCAAAAAGAAATTCATTAGATGTCAAAACGCAAAACACGATGTTTTTTTGATAAATCTTTAAAACTGGACCCTATTTTATGAGAATTTGATACATTTTGGATATTAACGGTTAAACATGATCCTTTTGTCCTGTTTTTAATTGAATGGACACAATATTTAAAGCTATTTTGGCCACTGTTTCACTTCCCCCTTGTCAGGGGTAAGTGAAACACTTCTTGGCTTTTATATTCTTTTCGTGATTTTGTTGCTTAATGCAAGTCTTTAGATATTTATATTCATACCGTTAAAGGATGATTTAATTAGGAGTACATTGCCTATACAGCTACTTTAATTGCGAGTTTTATAGCTTTACTACACCTTGTTAAATAAAAATAGAAATAAAGTATGTTTCACTTACCCCACCTGACTATACAATACTTACTTAATATTATACTCACTCAAATCAATCCTCAAGAAATATATTTTGAACATATTTACATTTAAGTAGTATTTATTTTTTCTAATTTTTGCCCAAACTTATGAATAGTATTTTCTTAAAAAGATTTTTGGTTTTGTTTAAAACAAGTGCTGAAATGTAATTATGAACATGCTAAAATATATTTTTAGAAACAGCTCAGAAAGCACTTTCATTCGATATCACACATGATAGGTTACATAACCAATATGTTTTTTAATCATACATAATCACTTTGTAATGTAAACGCCGTACAGTTCCGGTTAAGAATAGGATTGTCCCATCTCATCCCGTGGGTATCGTAGAAGGCGATAGAGGGAAGTTATAGGGACCCGGTACAGACCATCGCACAAAGGGTCACTCGAATGGCAGCGAGGAAACTGTCAACAACAGCATTCCCGAGGAGGGTTGGTGTCAGGCAGGCGGCCGACCGTAAAACTTTGCCAAAACCAAACGCAGTATGAATTACATGCTGCGCTGACCCCAATAGTGGTCGTTCTACGAGCTCAAAATTTTATTTTGTGTAGAACACTATAAATAAATTGGGATAAGGACAGGAGGATGATGATGATGAATCACTTTGTAAAAGCTTTGTAATCATTAAAACCAAAAAATAAAAATACCAAATGTTAATATTTACAAAATCGCTTTTTTGAGGTCAGATATGAAAATATTACATATCATTTGAGATATATTTTATGAAAAATATTTAAACCATACCGTATCTGTAGGAATATAAACTTGGAAAATTAAAAAAAAATTTTTGGTATAATTTAAAACAAGTGGCTGAAATGCAACGATGTGGCTCAGAAAGCCCTTTAATTGGATACCACACATGAAAGGTTGTAGAACAAAACAATTTTCCCATACAAAAATAAATATAACACCATAACTCCTCTCAACAATTTTGATTTAATTTGATTAATTACTGTGAGGAATGCGTCAGCGTATGCCCTGTGGCATATGCATAACATGCGTTAATTCCAATGACGCATGCCTCAGCGAAGAGGAAAGTGCAAGACGAAAGCGCATGAGTGTAATTTTAGGCCTACGTAAATAGGTACCAAAAGGCCGAGATTCTCGGCCATTTTGGCCGAGACCGAGACCGAGACCGAGACATAATTTTTGGCCGAGACTGGCCGAGACCGAGACCGAGACCGAGATCTCGGTCGGTCCTTAGTTACGACTCTGTCGAGACGCTGTCACTGTCACTTATTGGCGCGAAAACCGCGCTGTCAGGTGGCGCGCCTGCGTTTCGTTTAGTGTCCGTGCTCATGACCGGCTACTACACGGCCGTCCTGCGTGACGCACGTCCTCGTGTGTTAATCTGCAATAGAAACAGAACAGCACACCTTCTGTTCGAGAACAACAAGCACAACGTACAAACTAGGTGCTTAGGTAGGTACCTACTCTTAGGGACTATCAACAAACAACTTGATTTTAAAATACCAAAGATAGCTGAGGCCACGCACCATTGAGTCTTATTTTGATTTCAGGATCAAATCACACACAATCACAAAATAAACAATCAAAGAGCACCAGGTATCACATTCGCAGTCTTACAGCTATCACTATAGCTTTGGAAAACATATTCCCATTACACTCTTCCCACAGGAAGCTCGAGTCAACCCTTGACTCTATGATCTTTGCTACTAGGCAAGACCCGACTGCACCACCCAGAACTACTGCCTACCGCTTACCCACGGACTACTCAAAGTAGACGCCGATTTCTATTAGGCTACGGCTACAGCATTCTGGTACAGTCTCCGACCTGACGAATTGATAACCTGTGCACACAATGAAATTCAACTAGACGCAACTTCGTCATCTATCTCACTTTCATCTACAAACTCAATGGGTACCTGGCCCTCAGGCATCTTCTTCAAGCGATCATACTAGCTTTTGTAACTCGATTGAAAGTACAATTTAAAGCGAGTTGCCCCTCCCCTAGGGAAACCTGCCATGACTTATTTTTGTCAGCCTCTACCGCAGTTAGACTTAAGAACGCTCATCATCCGCTTGACCTGATTGTTCGCACGACATGACCCTATAGCAATAAGATGAAGATGGATATTCTATACAGAGAACAGAGATCACGCTCCTTGCTCGCGAAACAGCGACCTTGATCGGCTATCATGCGTGCTGGAGCACCGAACAACGCCACACTGTCTTTCACTGCCTTGATGCTGCTCCTAGAGTCTAAGTTTGTAGTTAAGTGTAAAAGAGCAAAACATACTTAGTGAATGCGTCAATCATCACGAAGACGTATTCTTTGTTATCGCTCTTCCCACTGAGCTTACCAGTAGCATCAATGTGCACTATGTGCCATGGAACCGCAGTCTTCGGGATAAAGTGTAGCTCAGCCTGTACCTTACCTGAATGAGACTTGGCTATCTTACAGGTCACGCAGTTATCCACGAACTTTCTTACATACCGGCGCAAACCCTCGAACCAGTAGTGATTGTACAGCTTGTCCAAGGTTTATTTTCATCCAAGGTGTACAAGAGATTCATGGACATTATTTGAAACTGACCATCGCATAGTACGGAGTACGATGGGCAAGCATCTCGTTCGGCCATTCCTCTGGACTTTACGATGAAGTATGTTAGACCTTACCTTATAAGTTTTAGCAACGTCATCATTGAGCTGCCCTTCGTTCACTATCGACATCATCATCACCATCATCATCATCATCACCTATATCCGGTGAACGTCTAGACTAAATGCTTGCCACTCAGCCGTGACTGTATCATAACTTTACAATAACAGAAAAAAACAAAACTTTGATCTGATCACCTGATGGAAGCATAGATCCTCGAAACATAGTGACGTCGTCGTCTACTCCCACCTCCTCGTCTCGCACGCCGTCGAAGACACGAGTCGCAAAGATGTACCGCTTCACGCCGCTTGGTGATGAAGTCACTTCTTTTGATACCACCATCGTTGTCAGCACTCTTTGCCGCTGGTACGCTGAAACGGAGAACAAAACACACAGTATGCGCTCCAAAACCTTGTTCACTCACATTTTTGAAAATCCAATCACTTTCCAGATAATCAAACATAAACGTTGTTAAATGAGGAATTAATTAATTTCGTGATTATGAACACTGAATTCATATTCCTACACATAGTAACAGCTGCTTACTCAAATTCACCACACTATGACTAAAAGTGTAGGTACTAACAGTGTACTAACAGTGTACTAACAGTGTACTAACAGTGTACTAACAGTGTACTAACAGTGTACTAACAGTGTACTAACAGTGTACTAACAGTGTACTAACAGTGTACTAACAGTGTACTAACAGTGTACTAACAGTGTACTAACAGTGTACTAACAGTGTACTAACAGTGTACTAACAGTGTACTAACAGTGTACTAACAGTGTACTAACAGTGTACTAACAGTGTACTAACAGTGTACTAACAGTGTACTAACAGTGTACTAACAGTGTACTAACAGTGTACTAACAGTGTACTAACAGTGTACTAACAGTGTACTAATAACAGTGAACTAACACTGTACCAACACTGTACTAACACTGTACCAACACTGTACCGACACTGTACCGACACTGTACCGACACTGTACCGACACTGTACCGACACCGTACCGACACTATACCGACACCGTACCGAAACTGTACCATCACTGTACTGACACTGTACCATCACTGTACCGACACTGTACCAACACTGTACCAACACTGTACCAACACTACCAACACTGTACCAACACTGCAGTAACACTGCACCAACAGTAAACATATTCAGAAACATTGATGCATCTACCAACTGTTAGCAGTGAATTCGAACAGAAAAGTGGTTACATTACAATTACAACAGAACAGTGCTATTACATTACCACAGAATATGACATTACTAAGAAAAATTTCATTCTGTTTTCCTTATTTTTGCACTAAATGTCAACAACAATCTCTGTTGAATGAATTCACCAACAAAAATTACTAAGCCCTTTTAATTTTAGTTAAATTCACTCCCTTGAATAATTTTGAAACATAATGAGAATTCAATCTGTACCGTTTTCATAATCACAACCAATAGAAATACTTAGTCACTTTCGTTTAAAAATAAAATCGTTACGACTGACCTTTATAAAGTGACCTTGTAGATTCGCCATGCTGGCTGCGCCGAGTAATAGGATGCTCTCAGCTTGTAATACTGCACTCGCACCCGCCACAGCGTCGCCATCGCCATTGCATCGCTGCCGCCACTGCATCACCAGCTCCACAACTGTTGCCGCTGCCTGTTGCACCACTGTTGTCTTGTGAAGCACCTGTTATCCTTGGAATCAGTCGGTACTGTGCGATGTACTGGAATGCTACACCTTTGCATGAACAGCTGCTTGAAATCATCCCATGTCATCCATCACCATAGCTTCATTACGTCGTTATGATCCAGGCACGCACGTCAACATCTTTTCTCTCGGGGTCAAAATCAGGAACGAACATTGGGACTCGAAGTAGGCACAAGCATCGCTTGTAACAAAGCAATAATATTGCGATTTGGTCAATAGACGCCACTTTTCATCGATCACATTGATTTTCCGTTGCACTTGATTCACTTTTCTCACCACGTGGGACGTTTGGATTGTATCCCAACTTCTGATGTAGGATCGTCAGGATTTAGACTCGAACCATCAGACATCAGTGGGCAGATATGGGTATCGTGCAATGAGAACGCGCGTTGATTTTACAGTGTTTGATTTATCATAATCACAAGCAATGAAAGGCAACTAGTACTAGCTTGAGCTATGGACTAAAGTGTGAACTAAGACACTAGGCGAAACGTGGGACAGTTCCGTAACGACGTCTTCACTCCACGGCGACCCGAGCAAAAAGTGAGTTTGATCCAGCCCGCCGGTAACGTTACGACTCTGTCGAGACGCTGTCACTGTCACTTATTGGCGCGAAAACCGCGCTGTCAGGTGGCGCGCCTGCGTTTCGTTTAGTGTCCGTGCTCATGACCGGCTACTACAAGTTTTATTAACTTAGTTTGGGTCTCCATACAGTGATTTTACACTTTTTTAACTTTAAACGCAACGACTGAAGTCTGACAGCTTTTGTGATTATAACAAAAGTACTAGTCATGAGTTTTTGATGTTTTTATTTAACAATGAGCCGTAAATTATAAAATAAAATTCGTGATTTTATATAAATAAAATAAAATAAAAAAATATTCCTCACCTATTCCTTACACCATATTTTGCGTACCTGGCACCTGTAGTTACACTCACGCACAACCCGTAGTGGCGCGCTATGAACCGTAAATCTATATAAAATTCGTGATTCTAAGCATAAATAAATAAAAAAAAGGATTCTTCTTCAAATGTCCACCCTTTCCTTGCATCACAAACACTATATTTCGCGTAGCACCTTTACTCACACTCACGCGCAGTCTGTATAGCGCTAATACGTAACTTTCGTAGTGAGCACTGTGCTACGGGGCCGCGCGATGTCCATATCAACCGGTCCAAGGAGCTTTTCTTTTGTGATAATATCAAAGTGAATTTATTTTTCAGAGGGCTATTTATGAGTTAGGGCTAGGACGATCTCTAACCAATATATTGAGTGTAGTCGATGCGACTACGCGATTATCGCAAATTCGCGCAATTTTAGTCGTATTCGCTATCAAACATAATGATGTCGAATAGGTGTAGGGTTGGCAAAGCAAAGCTAATGGCAGATGGCGCCAGCGGCGATCTAACTAACCACTATCAATACTTTGTAATGGTTAAAATAGTCACCAATAACATTTGATATGAAACAACCAATCAAACGATTTTAGTACAAACGCTTGACAGCGCCATTAGTTCCTCAGTTTGCATCCCCATTGACATCCGCGCGTGCAGTCGCGTGACTGTGAACTAAGTTAGTACGATTCCGCGATCAAACATACTGATGTCAAATAGGTGTCCTATACACCGACATTCGATACTTTTGCTTCGTACAAACTAAACGATGTTGTTGTGGTAAGATACATTTACAATAGGTAATTTCAACTTTAAAGACAAATTGGAATTGTCATTCGCGCGATACGTGCGTCGCGTCATTATCAGTACGCTATAATCGCGTCGTTAATTCACGCGATGATTCTTGTCATCGCGTGTTCGCGCGATGGTCGGGTCGCTTCCTCGCGCAAAGATCGCGATCTATTAGGACGATCGCTAAATCTTAATTTTTGTACACGTCGGCATCGCTCGATACGCACTGTAGATAATAGGGAATATGCATAAGTCACCGATTTTGATGAATTTGAGCTTGATCGCTGCGGACACTTATAAACACATGATGCAACAGAAAAAAAAATTAAGAAATGTATTATTTTAGTTTTATCACACGATGAAATCAAGGGAAAATAACGATTATAATTTTTCATTTTCAGATATAATGCACTTTACAGTCAGATAGAATATCAAATAAGAAATAATATTTTGTAAGACACATATGTACTTAAACGCAAAATTTAGGGAGATAATTGAAGATTATTGGCTAACTCCATATTAAACGCGCCCGAAACACACCTGAAACGTGATATGTGACGTCATCGTTTTGTACAGAGCGTTTTCGGCTGGTGCCGCTGCGCGCTAACTTCAAGTAACTATATCACGAGAAAAAAACGCAAGAGAAAAGTTGGGTTGGATTTAGAAACGAGTTTCCTCGTTCTGGGGAAACTGATGCTGTGGGGGGGCTCAGGGGGTCTTACTGAAACCCCTGATACCGATTTTGATTGCCGGAAAAGTACCTACGTATTTTTTTTATTTTTTCAATTATTTCATTTTTTAGTGAAACGGAACGAAAATCTACACGCAAAAAGTAAAGAATAATGTGAAATGAAACGTTTTCTGTCAAAAATGGCGTTTTAAGTCATAAGAGAAACGTCATTTACGTAGTAAAAAAAAACGCCGCTATTTTATCTCATGTTGTGTGTGCGTGTCATTAGGTTGCAAGACTATCTATAAAACATGTTTAAATGTGTGTAGTGTATTGATTTTTATTTTTCATATAATTAGTGACAGAACCGAAGTAGTGACAGAACCCCGAAGTGGGGCGGGGAAGCGGGGGGACGGGGGGGGCGCAGCCCCCCCGCAAGGGGGGCTCGGGGGGCGAAGCCCCCCCCCATGAAAAAAGTCTAAAGAGTTCATTAGGTTAGGTTAGGTTAGTATGGTGACCAAAAACGCGCAAGCCGAGCGAGCGGAGCGAGCGTGCCGCGGCAGCGGCCGGCGAAGCGCCAGAAACGACATTTTTGTACGTGCGACGTTATTTTACATACTTTTTCCCTCTTTCCCCACCTCTTTTTAGCCTCTCTCCTACTAAATTTCTTATTTTTTGTTTTGAGGTTATGGTTACAAAAAAAATAATTTCTCGAAAAGTATGCATCTCCGGCAGATGGGGGTTGCAGGGGGGGGTTGTACCCATCCCCCCCTACCCCCTCTCCCCCCAATCAAACCCCTATCGAGGAAACTTATTTCTAATTTTTAACCGAAAAGTTTTAATATTACAGTTAATTTTCTCACGCATTACACTTTTGATTAAGATTAAAAAGAATTATGCATATTCCCTATTGTAATAAGTTATCTACAATTAAAGTTTTGTTTACCGTCTACCAGGTGTCCGAGGCCTTCACAACTTGGAGATTAACGTCCCCAGCGCCGTGGTTGTGGGGGAGACCGTGACCCTCGAGTGCAGCTGGCAGCTGGAAGACGAGGAAGCCCTGTACAGTGTGAAGTGGTACCGAGGCAGGGAAGAGTTCTACCGGTATATCCCGAAGGAGCTTCCACATACCAGGGTGTTCCCGCTGCCCGGAATCGAAGTTGATGTAAGTATTTAAAAAAAGTTATGATTTTACTTTAATGAACAGAGAGAAATAGATTGACTTACGAAGAAATCAGTTTTTACCAGCTCGAGATGATGCTTGCTGGTAAAGATATACTGCTGTGATATACTGCTTTTAGCCGACATACTGCTAAAAGTTCTGCAGTGTAGATAGGGTTTATCAGAGTAATTGAATTAATAAATTGGGATGATATCAATATTTAAAAAAAAATGGTTTTACATGTCGTAGAATTATAACAAAAATCTAATATTAAAGTAGGTAATTTTATTGCGATTGAACGGCTTTATAAACATTGGCAACACAATGTCGACTCTGTTTAAAATATTTGCTTTTATTTACGAAATAAATGTTTGGGATTTTATACTATTGAAAGATTTAAAGTAAACTGTTAAACTATTTATCACTAAGGTCTCTATCCTCATAATCTTAAACCTAACTCGACGTCAGAAAAATAGGACCTCTTCGAAAGTAAGTTGAGACTTGGCCACCTGTTATTGCTAGCTAACGTTCTATTGTGTAAATGTCAATATCTATTCAAAGTACATTTAATGAGCTTTCAATTAATATTTACATTTACAGTTTCCGAGCAACATTACATTACCTAAATTTTTTGCAATATTTGAGCAACTTCGTGGGCGTCAGAAAAATAGGACCTCTTCGAAAGTAAGTTGAGACTTGGCCACCTGTTATTGCTAGCTAACGTTCTATTGTGTAAATGTTAATATCTATTCAAAGTACATTTAATGAGCTTTCAATTAATATTTGTTTGATTTAATTAAATTAACATTAAGGTTACCATAATTAAACGCTTAAAGCGTTATTGCTTGCGCCGCCATAAAAGGGAAGTAAAAGGGGTCAATTCAGGAAATGCGGGTAAATTCGCTATCGAGATGATGGAGAAAACACACTTCAACAGTTTAATTAATCAAAAATGGAATACCCAAGATGGAAACTATTGCCCACGAAGTTGCTCAAATATTGCAAAAAATTTAGGTAATGTAATGTTGCTCGGAAACTGTAAATGTAAATATTAATTGAAAGCTCATAATGTACTTTCAATAGATATTAACATTTACACAATAGAATGTTAGCTAGCAATAGCAGGAGGCCAAGTCTAAACTTACTTTCGAAGAGGTGCGATTTTTCTGACGTCGAGTGTATAATAAAAGAAAAACCAGCGTATATAATTGATTTGAGTATGAAGTAACTAACAGAACTCATAGATAAACAATAAGTCTTAATTGAAATAAACCAATGGCATTCAGCTTGCATGTCTAACTGCTGTTAAGAAATGCTTGCAATGGTTGGAATATCCAGATTTATGTGTGGCCACTACGAGTGTGGACGTGTAATAACGAAGACACGTAAACATGCACACATCTTATTCATATCTGACACGCCATACCTTTCAGTACGATGAATACGGTACAACGGATTGAAGAAAGTGTACGATCTTCATTGGAAATCAAAACGCAACGCTGTATTTTATCATGAACAAAAGTACTTACTTATATCTATTCTGTGATGAAAGTTAAAATGTAGTTATTTACAAAAAAAACTGTGTAGTTTACATCGCATAGTATAATTATTATTACTTACCTCACCCACCAATCCGCATTGGGCCCGCATGGTGGGTTATGGCCCGTTCTCCTTATCCACCCGTAAGGAAGGCCTGTGCCCCAGCAGTGGGGACATTAAAAATGGCTGATGGACATTACCTATCTACGAATGAAATTGAAATTCAAAATGGAATATAAATGTAGTTCTTCGTTCGAATATATTTTAAAAGGATTTGGATAAAACTTTCTCAGTTCCTGAAAATTTCTAAGCAAACTTACATAAAGTAAGAGTTATCTTGCTCATAATAATAAATGGAGTGTACGAAGTCTCCCATTTTTCTGAACAAGCACGTTCCTAGGTTATGAAACTGCAAATGTGGTAAGTCAAAAAAGAAAAGAAAGAAAAAGTTGCGATGAGATAACTTCCACTATTTCATTTTCGTTAATAATTTCATTATTTTGTGCTTCCAGCCCCCCTACTCAAATGGCCAACATACTTTGAACTCTACGCTTACTTTTAAAGCTTTTTGAACTCTACGCTTACTTTTAAAGCTTAATTATTATGAGCAATAGACGACACAATGTTGTAAACTTATGTAGTCACACACTTTGATGTTATTGTATGAAATGGACAAGCTTACGGCACGTAATTTTGTAGTTTACTGCTTATTTTAAAGCTTTGATAGTAAGCGTAGCGTTCAAATGCATAGGATGTTGGCAATTAGGGTATGGGGCAGGTGTTAAAATTTAACTTGCCATTTTTATTATCCAATTAACTGAGGAATGTGATCACCAAACAAAGCATTGAATATTTTTAGTAGCCTACTTTTGCGATATTACGCCCGAAGCCATTATGGTTCGCCGCAAACAAGTTAGTTATAATGAAAACAATGGAAGGATTGAATTTATAAAGGCCGCCTATCAGATTTATTACATGCTGAACCAGATATTGCTTTACGTTGATTTTGGTAAAGATAAGCGATTTCAGTGTGATTATTTTTGTTGTAAGGAAGTCGAAGTTTGTAGATTTTTTTTTTTAAATCTGAGACAGTCTTTTCATTTTCTATTATTTTTATTATTTTAGTTGAATAGGTATTCATTAATCGAAATTAAGTTCATAAGACAAGAATTCGAGAATATCCCTTTGTACGCTAAATTAATTGATTTATAAATCAAAATAGTTATTTTAAAGGATGAGAGGTTTACATCTCATCTTTTGCTTATTCAACTTTAATTTTATTTCTAGGTTCTGCCATTCAGTACCAAAATTGTAATGATTTGTTATTAAATTGTTTATTTCTCAGAATATTAAGTTCCAAAATTAGGTTTAGATATTTCTAAACGACATTACGTTAAAACTTATTCAGTGGAGTGAAAGGTTTGTAAACGGCTTTTCTCACAGACGATTTCTAAAGAAAGTTAATCTGAGATACCTACAAAATAAGTAAAGCTTACCCCATGTAGCGAAAGGGTCTTGTATAGGATAAAGGATTCAGAAATATGAATAACAAATATAAACGTTTTGGTTGTCTTTCGCTGGGCAATAAAAGTCGGAATGTCAAATGTCAATACAATAAGTAGCAAAAATAAATATTGACTAACATTCATCACATAAGTACTGTATTCTGAATCTAATATTAAATATTTTTCCTTACATATCACGGTCTACGATCCAAACACAAAATAATATGGAAAATCGTTGTTCTTTAGAGTTTTCAAGAATATTCTCATCTTGGTGTTACTATGAATGTTTAACAAGGTAACACAGGCTTAACAGAAAAAATATCTGTGTATTAGAAGCTATATTTATCTCAAAAAGTAGGAATAATTATATTTTTTAAAAATATATGTTGTTGATATAGCTTTCACGAATAAAGATTAGAAGTTTTAAATTTTAACTTCAATTATTAAAGTATAACTTTTTTTTCAAAACACCTTTTAGCTGATCTCATAAGTTATTTATTCAACCAAATTAATTTCGGATTAATTTCGTATTTAAGGAAATATTAGAACATTATTATGTAACGTTAGGGTATGTGATAAATATCCTGCGAGACCAAAAGTCGACAGCATTAATGTATGAATGTAAATGATGGCACCATAAGCACCATTTCATTAACATGATTAATCCACAAATAATACGCCCACGCCGTGAACCTCCTTGGCAAAATTGAAGCATAGCAACTGGCTTCTCTCCAAGATATTAATAATTTACTCCTTTAAATAAATCCCTCATGATTAAAAAGAAACTGTATAACTTCAGTCATAAAATACGGATAAACCCTAAATGGTTTGAGAATTTAATATTAATTTGCTCCCAAGAAGTGAAATAAATTTTACATGAATACCGTGGTACCATCATCATCATAAGTCACTTTTGTAATATTTAATTATAATATTTTTTATAAGAACTACTTACAAACTATATTTTGGTGTATTTTTATGTTGACCCAATCCCCTAACTGTAAAAAGTTCTGTAGATACCCTTAACACGAACATCGATCCAGAAATAAAATGCGCGTAAAAGTACTTGATAGAGTAAAGCTAGGGTTTCCTAGGATGACGGTGCTGTCATATTACGGCCGTAATATAGCGGCGTTGAATGTTGTCTATGTAAACAATATGGCGACACCGTAACGTCAGAAACCGCGCTGTATTGTTTACATAGACAACGTTCTACGTCGCTAAAAGACGGCCATAATATGACGGCACCGTCATCCTAGGAAACCCTAGCTTAATGTGCGGAACACACCGGATGAGTAAGCGTACACGTGGACGTACCATGACGTTGTAATGTCCGAAACTTTATGAGACATGGCACACTGCTTGCGTAACGTATGTGCACGTAGACTGATGCGTAACCCTACGTACTGCAGCTCCCATGAGACAAACAGGCTGCGTACCTACGCAGAACGAAACGCGTTGATGCGTTCAGTAATTACATTGTACTCAATGGCATTCCCTATTGGACGTCACACCGAACAAATTCGAACACGCACTTATCTTTGATGAGCGTCACTACGCGCGTGGCTACTCGCGTGACTACGCATTCAGTTGTTGTTTTGTTTGCAAATAGTACCGGTACTAAGTAGAGTTTTATTTTTTAAATAATGAATAACGATATTAAAGAAAAACTAATATAGTACATTTACCTACTCAATCTTCGTCTGACATCGCGCACTAGAGTCGCAAACATGGCTGCCTCAGCGGCTGGGTACGCAAGGGACAGGTTGCGTTGCGTGCCCAGCACGTATGCGTAAGCGTAGACGTATGCGTAACCCGGTGTGTCAGGCGGTTACGTGCGTCACTACGCGCGTGTCTACGCAGCCGGTGTGGGGACTCATTTCGCTTTTCGCGAACCAACTCTGAAATCACAGAAGGAAATCATTTGTATTTTGATATTTCATTCAGTTTTTTTTTTCATTTCCTTCAGTTTGACGGTCCCTATCTAACATATTCGGCATTACGGGTTTTATTTGTAACACCCTGAACTTGATCACCAGATATCCCGGTCAGGCGCAAGAAGAGTGGTGTTGCAGCAAGCGACGCCGGCCATGGCGGGCCGGTTCCGATGCGAGGTGTCTGCGGACGCACCCACCTTCCACACGGAGATCCGCTCAGCTCCTTTAGAAGTAGTCGGTGAGTTGCATAAATCGAGAAATTAATAATCGAGAACCTAATTAGGCTGCGTTCAAACGATAACACACGATCCAACCTCAACCCGAACTCAACTCAAATTCACTGCAACTGCAACCCATGCACCTTGAAATAAATCGCTTACTATTTTGTGTCTTATCACACTGTGTAATGTTCAGGTGATTTTAAGGTGAGTTCGGGTTGAGCTCAAGTTGATTTTGAGTTGAATTCGGATTGTGTTCGGGTTGAGTTTGAGTTGAGGTCAGTATTCAGTATTTTATTGCATACCATACAGTAAATACATAGGTGGTAATTTTAAAGAGTCGGGTCGAGCTCGGGGCGTGTGCAGTTGCATCGACAAAATATAACGGAGCTTATTAGTGTGTCGTAAAACTCGAAATTGTAAGCGTTGTATTTCAAGGAGTGGGCTCCGGTTGAGTTGAGTTCAAGTTGAGTTCGGGTTGAGGTAGGGTCGTGCGGTATCGTCTAAACGCAGTCTTACAATGAGGTGGCGATTTTATTTTACAAGTGACTGTCGTGTCGATAAAAAGCTCTAATTGACTAAAATCAGAACTAAAGTCGCCTGCCAAGTCGACCCATGTAAATATAACATAACGAGTATATTATAAATATGTAGTAAATTTTAAAATACTTGTAACACAAGCGAAAAATTATCCTAACGTAAGTATTCTATTTTGAGGTCAGGTAATGAATAATTGATTACGTATATCGGCCATCAAACTACTTTTTATTATTAAAACAGATTACAGAGCATTAGGCTTAAAACTAATATATAATAAGCTATAATAGAAAATAATGATTCAAATCAAATATTCATAATACCAGATCGATACTGTGAGGGTGGGTAGGTATAATCTTATAATGGAAAATCCTGACCCTAATTTCATATTGATAAGGAAAGTTTTGAAAGTTTCATAAGAATATGCTTTTATCGAAACTTGTAAAGTTTATAGCTTTGTAAGTTTCTACAAAGGATAAGTACTTATCTATTTTATGCAAGATAAAAGAAATCGACGATATTGTTTTTATTAAATGTTGTCTTATTTATAACTAGCGGCCGCCCGCGGTTTCACCCGCGTGGTTCCCGTTGCCGTAGGAATATCGGGATAAAAAGTATCCTATGTTTTAATCCAGGCTATCTTCTATCTGTGTGCCAAATTTCAACCAAATCTGTTCAGTAGTTTTTGCGTGATTGAGGAACAAACATCTAAACATCCAAACCCACAAACTTTCACATTTATAATACACTAGCTTCCGCCCGCGACTTCGTCCGCGTGGAAAATCCTAAGGGAACCTTTAACCAGGATACGATGTATTCTATGTTCTAACGTCCTGCCTCGCTAGGCAGTACGCTTGGTGTGGACGTACCTCGCTTGCAGGCAGGGCGTTTGCCACTTGCGCGTGAGGATGCGGCCCGACATCGCACTCGGTTGATATAGTTCGCGCTTACCAGCCAGAAGCCTGCTGCGCGCAAGGCACGTCCACACCAAGCGGGCTATCTAGCAAGGCAGGATATTAAACTTTTTATCCAGGTTAAAGGTTCCCTAAGGATTTTCTCGAATGTCCACGCGAACGTAGTCGCGGGCGGAAGCTAGTAGTATAAAATAATATAATACTTAGAAAGCGGGCTTAGATTTTACTGCATGCACGTGCATTTTTTTCTGAGAAATTACAAAAGACAGACCCAAAACTCGACACTTTATTGTTTACTTTTAAGCCATTGACCATTTTACCGTGCCAGATGTGGGAACACGGTCCAGGTAGTTGTCGTTCTAACAGTATAATAGGGAATATGCATCAATTTTTTTTTTATCAAAATCAAGAATATAATGCGTGAGAAAATCAACTGTAATATTGAAACTTGTCTCTTGCGTTTTTTTCTCGTAATATAGTTACTTGAAGTTAGCACGCATCAGCTCCCACCGAAAACGCTCTATACAAAACGGTGACGTCACACATCACGTTTCGGTGTGTTTTGGGCGCGTTTAATATGGAGTTAGCCAAAGGAGTTAGCCAATAATCTTCAATTATCTCCCTAAATTTTGCGTTTAAGTAGATATGTGTCATACAAAATATTATTTCTTTTTTGATATTCTATCTGATTGTAAAGTGTATTATATCCGAAAACGAAAAAAAATAATCGTTATTTTCCCCTGATTTCATCGTGTGATAAATCGAAAATAATCATTTTTTTTATTTTTCTTTCTGATCCATCATGTTTTTACAAGTGTCCGCAGCGATCAAGCTCCATTTTAGGAAAATCGGTGACTTATGCATATTCCCTATTCCCCAAAGATATTGTTACAACGAATTCATCGTAAACTCTTCTTAAAAACTTAAAAGTCGTATATCTTTTGATTGAGAGAACCTATTGCAATGCAATAAAGACTAAATTACTTCGCAAAATACATCGTATATTTCTATGTAAACATCATTACGATTGAGTTAGCGCTTTTTAAGTTATTAGCGCACAAACATACAGATAAACAGACAAACAGACAAAAATTCAAAAAATGATAGAAATGGGTTTTATAGGTTGTTATCAAACACCCCAACCACTTTTTTTCAAAATATTTTCTTTGTACAACACAACTTTTCTACAGCTTTATTATATGTATAGATATATTAGTAGGATTTTATTTATAATGTACCTACTTATGATAGGTACTAACTAATTATAAAAGTAAAATGAGGATTACAATAATCAAAATCCTCACATTTATTTTGTACCCGCGTATTTTGTAGCATGAACATCTATCGAGAAAAAAAACGCGCAGAGAGAATTCGATAGAGTAATAATAAGGGGCATTTCGCTTTTCAGTGGTAAATGGTACTGTACAAATTTTCCATACGAAACTGCTCTATCGATTTTTTTAACCGGGTACCGTAAAATACTTCTGAAATATTTAATCAAATTATTTCTTAACACTTTATATAAACATAACACAAACAGTATTTATTTTACAGATAGGTACGTAAATTTAGAGATGAAGCAGCAACTTTAATTAAGTTTGTGATATCGAAACCGTTAATAATTTGTTAACCAAATATCGCTGGGTGTTACTAAATAAATTGGGTATAAGGCTAGACGGATCCCATGACCTTTACGAAAACGTGCCTTTACAATATAAACTAAAATATTAAAATCTTTTTTAAAATTGTTTATTAATTACAACTACCAACTTAAAACACAGAGAGAAAAAATAATAAATCGTTCTATCAAAATTGAAAATCAATTTTGTACAAATACTTATACCAAATTCAATTGAAAAGAAAACGTGCGGATAGGCTTCGGTCGTAGTCACGTTGGAAAATTCCATCTGAGGAGCCAAAACATCTGTAGCTTGGAAGGAGTCCAGGAATCAACCGACTATTTACACAGAAGCCTATTTTTCCAATTCCAATTGTAAGGCATTTCGTGATCATTCATTAAAAGAAAATCAATGGTATTCAAAACATTAAAACATTAGAAAGTTTTATCATCACACACGTTCTAGATTACCAAGGTACTTGTTTCATTATTCTGAATGATTCAATCCACACTTTTCTCTGTTGCAGTGATAAGAAGGAAAAGCTCATATCATATCAAAAAATTCACAGATTTTGCGGTCCCCGCAAGAATCGGAGCATTGAAAATGAATACAAAAATTTACGAAAAACCAAAATCAAATCAAATGCAAAATCCTAATATTTTTAAAGTTACCTAGGTATTATCTATTTAGTTTTACGATTGCGAAAAGCGCCCGCTGACTGCCTCGACGCAACCGAAATATTATTAACCGATTTTCAAAATTCTGACGAATGCACTTCTCGTCTGCTTCTGCATCTTTTAACACTATTACCATGACGATCGGTCAATAATCATAAAGCTACATAACTTTTTATGTACGGAAACACCCGTTTTTCTAGAATTCTAAATCTAAAGGGACCACCTACAGGTCACAATTATTTACCGATTTTCAAAATTATTTCGCCATTTGGTAGCTAAACTAATACCCTAGGACCCTTTTATTAATTTTTTCTTAAGTCAGTTTTTTTTCGAAATATTTACAGTTTAGTAAACAAACACCCCCCAAAAACCCGGAACTTTTGGAATTTTGCAAAATTTCAAAATAACTTACCAGTAGATTTTCAAAATCCAAACGTTCACACGTATCTCGATAAATTTCTCAACTTTTGGTACTATTTTCATCTCGATCCTCTCAAAATCCTCGGAGATATGGTTAAAAATACGTCTCAGTCGATTTGCATCTGATAACCATTTTCAATGGGGAGGCGAAGGCAAAGTGAATTACAGATGGCGCTTAGTCTTTGGAACAATTGTCAGTTTGAGCTTATATTGTCTTGACTGTGTATTACGTGGTTTTACTGTCTTAGATTGTATTTTTTTCGGTTTTGCGGACAAACAATGTATTCTATGCTAACTTTAGCTCATATAAAAGAAGAATTACGGAAAAGAAAAGCCAAAACAACAGGCAAGAAAGTTTATATGTAGCAACTTACAAAAAATTGCTAACAAGCATTACATTTCTTTAAATTTCGTGTAAGATTTACAAGTAATCTTTTTATTTCAGATTAGAAGCATATGATTTAAATTTTAACAAAGCAACTGAGTGTGAATTTCCGTGTTTATAGTTGCCTGATGATGCCTTCTGTGCAATAGTAATTTCAGGTTTCTGTACTGGAATTTCTGTACCATCCAAAATTACACGAACCGTTTTATCATATTTATTTTATTATTCTAAGTTTCTTGACTGACTCTGGCATATAAAATTCTATTAATTCTCTGTTTGGCCTCAATATTGGGCTTATTCCATATTTGATATACCTATCAAATTAATCCAAGTTATAAATATGTTAGAAACTGCTGAGGTTGAAATATTAAAGAACAAAGCTGTTGGTTTTATTTTGGTGAAGCTTCATCAAATTCATGAAACATTCCTTTTGATTTATAATGTTTCTCAGGCTCAGCAAAGGAGAAAATCGAGGAAAAAGCATTTTTTGTTTATATTTTTTTGCCCACTATTTTTTTTGTTACTGGGAAATCGATGAACTCCAATATTTTACAAGTTACATGCATAACAATGCGGCATTTTCTCAGTATAAAATTAAAAAGTGCAATACTCCAAGAGATTCCCATATGTTTTGACAGTTTCTTTGAGGCGGCTCGGTACCAACGACAAGACGCCACCTATCGGGATAAAATTGCGCTTTTCCTCCCCATTGTAAAACCGGCCAAGTGCGAGTCGGACTCGCGCATCTGAATAAATTAGAGAAATATTAACAAACAGTCCTACGGTACTTCACATTTCGTTACATTATAGAATATGACCTAGAATGTAACCTATATTTGTACATCTCCAAAAATGTTTTTTTTTATTTTTCGAGGGTTACCACATGGTTTAGCTATTGTCGTGTTCTACAGCTTTGCTTGATTGTCACTGATAATAGTGAGACTATGAAAAGTAACCATACACAGATTTAAGACCAGATGTAAATGGATGGACTTTATCTGGTCTTAAATGTGTGTATGGTCACTTTCCATAGTCTTACTACGAGTATTATCAGTGGCAATTTAACAAAGCTGTAGAACACGACAATAGCTAAACCATGTGGGAAACTTCGAAAAATAAAAAATATCATTTTTGGAGATGTACAAATATAGGTTACGGCAGGTTGCGATTTGTAAAACTTGGGTTAAAGTATCTATAATTTCGTAATAATTAACCATATCACAACGGCAAACGGTAACCTTTTTCGTAATTTAAATGTACTACGGGCTACTGTACTATAAGTATCTGTTTCTGTGATAAGAAGGAATAGGTAAACCATATAAAAAAACGGACATCTGTTAGTCTGACTCGCGCACGAAGGGTTCCGTACCATTATCTAAGCAATATTGTTGTATGGGAGCCACCTTAATTGTTTCTATTTTAATTTAATTATTTATATTTGAAGTGAATATTCAACTAAATATTTTGTGAATATTTCAAGCGTCTACCTGTTGCCGTTATAAATATTTATTATAAACTAGCGGCCGCCCGCGGTTTCACCCGCGTGGTTCCCTTTCCCGTAGGAATATCGGGATAAAAAGTAGCCTATGTTTTAATCTAGGCTATCTACTATCTGTGTGCCAAATTTCAACCAAATCCGTTCAGTAGTTTTTGCGTGATTAAGGAACAAACATCCAAACCCACAAACTTTCACATTTATAATATTAGTAGGATATTTATCAAACTTAAATATTTATTTATGCTGTTTTCAGTGCACAGAATTACATCTTCTGTGAAAATTTCAACCGTCTAGCTGTTGTCGTTATTAATATCGAGCAAAAAAAGGCAAAACAATCACGTTAATTGTATGGGAGCCCCCTCAAATACTTATTTTATTCGGTTTTCAGTATTTTTGTTATAGCGGCAACAGAAATACATCATCTGTGAAAATTTCAACTGTCTAGCTATCATGGTTCATGAGATACAGCCTGGTGTGGTGACAGACAGACAGACGGACAGCGGAGTCTTAGTAATAGGGTCCCGTTTTTACCCTTTGATTACGGAACCCTAAAAAGATTATGTGGATTTTAATTTTAGTCGAATTAAGTCAAATCCCAAAAGTCTTACCTACATTTTTCCTTAAAATAGCGGACAAAGGATATTTATAAAATAAAATGATGTTCTAATAAACGGTTGAGTTCACTGTTAAATTAATAACTGTCGCAAGAAAGGCTGACTTAACTTAATTAAGCCTGATACAAAAGCTAATGGACAGGTTCGCAAGGACCCGTTGCTGGTCAAAGCAAGTTGCTCGTCTAAGAATAACAGATGGATGGTTCTGGAAACTTTTTACCGCGCCGCAGACATCTTTATTACCTGCAATAAGCCTAATGGAGTACGCGTTATGTTTTTCACTTTTGTTATCCTACACAAAAGCGAACGAAAAATATCATTCAGCCTAATGAGTCACATTGAATACGCAAACATTATATACTTGTTTATTAACCGACTTCAAAAAAAGGAGGAGGTTCTCAAGTCGACGGTATTTTTTTTTTTTTTATGTATGTTTTAACATAGCTTCGTCAGTTGTTACCCGATTTGTACAATTCTTTTTTTATCTCAAAGAACATAGTTCGTGTGTGGTCCCATAAATTTTTTTCAGAGATCTGTACCCTTAGCACGAACAGCTATCGAGAAAAATAACGCGCGTAAAATTACTCGATAGAGAATTCTCTATGGAAAATTTAATTTCGCTATTCGGCGATAGATGGCGCTGTACTAATTTTTCATACAAAATTGCACTATCGAGTAATTTTACGCGCGTTATTTTTCTCGATAGCTGTTCGTGCTAAGGGTACTGGCCAGTAGTTTTCTCATAATCCTGAAAAATATCAATTATTTAGCTCGCCATCGTACGAGTTTTTATGGAATTTCGGACATAACATCTTTGTTTATGAACCGATTTAGATGATTCTTTTTTTATTTGAAAGGGTATACTTCAAGAGTGGTCACAATTTAATTTTATCGTTATTGGACTTCGAACTTCGAAGATACACAAGGGAACTCCTCAAAGTCAAATAGTATATGTAAAGTGATTTAGGTTTTGGTAAGTTTATGGCAATCCAAAACAAACCAAATCATGGTTTACGATGCAACGTTCTGGACTAGATTTGGACTACGAAAACACAACGGAACTCCTCAAAAACAAACAGCGTGAATTTGGAAATTGAGTTCTGGGCATTTTACCATTGAAAATGTTATAATATAAAGTTAAAAAATATTTACACGCTGCGCTTACATACCTACCACTAAAAAGTTGAAAATAAAAAAGCTTTTTAAAAAAAAAGAAAAACCGCCTTCAAATAACCTGAAAACAAAAACAGCTTAAAAATTAAATACCTCTAAAAAGCAAGAAATAATATTCGAATCATTCGTTACACATATCAATATTAATAAAACACGTCTAATGAAGTCGGGTGGGGCTTTTAGAAAAAAATGAAGTTGTCCTCCAGCCCCACCCGACTTCAATAGACGTGTTTTATTAATATTGATATGTGTAACGAATGATTCGAATATTATTTCTTGCTTTTTAGAGGTATTTAATTTTTAAGCTGTTTTTGTTTTCAGGTTTTTTGAAGGCGGTTTTTCTTTTTTTTTAAAAAGCTTTTTTTAAATTGAATAGTTGTTGGGCTATTTTTTTTTTCCTCGGACAGAACTTGTCTGCCTGATGATAAATTATTTCTAAGAAAACGCCGCGCGTGACACGAAATGACAATAAATAAAAATGTATATTTTTCAGATTATAATAATGAAGTTAGAAATTTAGTTTTGGGAAAAAAAAAATCATCTAGCATAATATTATTGCAGAAAATTGTCTTTTTCTTCGTAATTCTCAATAGGAAATATGCATAAGTCACCGATTTTGATGAATTTGAGCTTGATCGCTGCGGACACTTATAAAAACATGACGGAACAGAAAAAAAATGAATTATTTTAGTTTTATCACACGATGAAGTCAGGAGAAAATAACGATTCTTTTTTTCATTTTCGGATATAATGCACTTTACAGTCAGATAGAATATCGAATGGGAAATAATATTTTGTATGACACATATGTACTTAAACGCAAAATTAAGGAAGATAATTGAAGATTATTGGCTAACTCCATATTAAACGCGCCCGAAACACACCTGAAACGTAATATGTGACGTCACCGTTTTGTATAGAGCGTTTTCGGCGGTTGCTGCTGCGCGCTAACTTTAAGTAACTATATCAGGAGAAAAAACGCAAGAGAAAAGTTTTAATATTACAGTTAATTTTTTCACGCATTATACTTTTGATTAAGATTAAAAAATAAATTGATGCATATTCCCTATTATATTGATATTTCGTTTGACTCTACAGGCAATATCCAATATCCTAAGTTCTACTTTCATAGTTTTTGCCATTCCTACTACCACAGCCCTCGCAATTTGTTGCTCGGGCGAAATTGCACGAGGGTGGCTGATGGTAACGTACTGACGTGATTGGAATGAGAATAGCATTGATTAAAACATAACGTAAACAACTTAGCTACTGTAATTATTACTAAAGCAGAGAACACTTTTTTTGTTATAAAATGACTTTAGGTTTTGTTCTTTGTGATAATGCGGGGTGATTCTTCAGACGGTTCAGACGTGTTAAGTCTATGGCCTAATATTCATGACAGACCCATGGGCTATGTTTGACTTTGCAAGGAATAATAATAATATCATCAGAATATGAAATTGCTGCTCGGTAACAAACTGTTACCACATACTGTTAACAAAATATTGCTCGATCTCAAATCAGAATACTGTTATTACTAGAAAAAACTCAATCTGAACAAGCAAAAGCCTAAAGATTAACATTAAACGAATAAAAACATGACCCAAAAACGCTTACTTGGTTTTACGCCTCTAGCGGTCTGAAATATGGATTACTCTGATTTCGACTTCTTACGGATATAAAAAAGATGATAAAAAGACGGTGTTACTGTGGGTTCGGTCACAAATTAATGCCAGTAACCAGTAATCGGATTAGGGACATCATAATCTACGAATGGTAATAGGCGAAAATTGTGTTTGGTACAAAAGTACAAATATATACTTTTATGATTCTCTAACTAAATGGATGAAAAACTTATAAAATATAAAATAAAATAACTAGCGGCCACCCGCGACTTCGTCTGCGTGGACAGTTTTTTGTTATCGTTCAGGAACTGTACGTTTTTTCTGGATGAAAGGTACCCTATGTCCTTTTCTGCACCCCGGAAAACGTGTTTGCAAAATTTCATGATGATCGATTCAGTACTTAGTTACGACGTGAAGGCGTAACAAACAAACAAAGGGACTTTCGCATTTATAATATTAGTAAGGATTCCTTGTTCTGTAAACACTCATTTATTTAACTCAATTTTTACAAAAATTACTTTTGCGAAGAACGTATTTATTTGGCATAAAAGTGTACAATTATATTATTTCTTCGTTTGTGCCGATTGTTTACAAGAATTGTGGTTTGTTTACTGTGTAAACGAAAACGAACTGTCGCCAAGTGATACAGAGCGTTCGCGAGACGTGCTCAATATAAGACTGAAGGTATTATCGAGATGTCGCTACTCAAATATCACCTGCGAACGAAAATAATATTATCATGTTTGTGGTAAAAGAGGAAGAAGACGTATGTTTGTTGTAATTAATACAACGTTGGAGATTTGGTTAAACCGATCACAGAACAAAGAATTTTTTTTTTCCCCCAGTAGAAGTCGCATGTGGGCGGCACCCGTGTAACATCATATCTGCGAAGCTCCGCACATCTTTGAATTTTGCTCCGTCAGTCGTATGAACGAACGCCAAACAAAAAAATCTTCAAAAATAATATAAAAACGCCGAGGTGCATTATATTAAAGAGCAAAATCGATATTCACATATATCATTTAGCAAACGGGTGCATAAAATATCGGAGGCGAGCTTTATTTAATTAATTTTGATTTTAATGAAAAATTCAACTGATATTTTCCTTTTAAAATTCATAACAATAAATATCCACCTTTATGCGGTATACACTTATGATCCATATTCCAACGCACAATTTGACATATTCTTGAACTTTCATAAACACTAAAATATAGAATGGCGGAAATGTCACTCAATAGGGGAGACCGAGAAAAGATGTGACTGTGAAGAGTTGAAAAGTATTATCACCATAGCAAAAAATTGATAAGTAAATGATAAACGTCTAAATAACAGTTCATTTGATACACTCACCACTGAAAACACGCAAAAACAGCACGGAATTTTAGTCAACTTAAATAGTACGTTATAGGCGAGTCCGGGAAGCTAGCATTTTATTGTCAAGGATTTTAATCATTCGAGGCAATTTAATGAAAATTGCTTCCCCTACAAGGCTGCGAAGTCTCAAGAAATGAGAGGATAAAAATTCTTAGTTAAAATGTAATTTTGAAATTGGTTATGTAGCCATAAAGTTTTATAAAAATAATGTT
The DNA here is from genome assembly GCA_928269145.1 of Agriphila tristella. NCBI lineage: Eukaryota > Metazoa > Arthropoda > Insecta > Lepidoptera > Crambidae > Agriphila > Agriphila tristella. The sequence continues at coordinate 16,373,953 of OV743436.1, read as the reverse complement.
TTATAGTTATTTTTAGATTTAGATACTACACTCCTGGGGGTCAATTCTGCAAAGTTAACGTCGAAATCGTGGTTCAGTGGTGTTTGAATGGTAATGCTTTTTGACACAGTTCTTGTTTTTTAAACCCAAAACCGAAACACATTGTGATTCTTAAGCCCAAAACGGAAACACATTGTATCTCGATTTTGGGTATAAGAAACAAGAACTGTGTCAAAAAGCACTACCATTCCAACACCATTGATCCACGTTTTTGACGTTAACATTAGCAGACTTGACCCCCTGAACTTGTGCGGGGCCGAAAGTAACTATTGAAATTAACACGATAGGTATAGGTGCCGGCACATAACTTGGCAAGTTCTTTAACGCGCATATACTTCTACGCCTATACTTTTCTTTGTTTGCCCGATGTAAGAGAGCCCAGTAGCAATCTAGTTTGTAGACGCCTAGCGCCTGCACCTTAAAAAGGGATGTTGCACTTGACAGGTCGTAAGAGTTGGTTTATCTTCCTCGTCGGCTTGAGGTCTTGATAGACACACTCTTCAGAATACCTACAATCTTGTCAATGACTTTCATGTAAGGTAGAATGGCAGGTCGTCGTTCTACTATGGCTTGCTTGACACGGTTTCTGGGTTGGAGGGGAGGCGTGGTACTGGCAATTTGTTACTTCGCAGAACGTGCTTGACATGCTGAAGCTCAGCTGTCAGGTCTTGTTGGTCACAGATCCCAAATACAAATAAATACAAATAACTTTATTTGCTGTAAAAAGGGTGATTACTTATAATTCCCGCGTACTCTCCGAAACAAAGATTTCCCTATGGTAGGTAGCTAACTGTAAAGGATGGTGGTGGAATTCACCATTGAGGTATCTATCTGTAAGTGTTGCTTTTCGAAACATCCGATATCCGATATATTTATTTTATTTGGGTTTCTGAATTTTGATATTCAAATATTTTTTGCCTAGTAATTAAGAAATGTCAGGATTCCACCGAATTATGAAATAGGATTTACACGAATTATTGATATGAAACTATTTAGGATAAGCTAAGTGAAGAATGCTAACCAACCCGGTTTCCCTTATCTCCTGAAATTTTCTTAAAGTACTTTATGTGTTAATAAATAAGGTGGTGAATCGCACTATTAAAATTAGCTTACGCCATCTAACGGCTGAGTAGCAGCATTATAAATATACGTATTATTTAATTAGGTACCAAGTTGCTATGGTAATACGACTGAATCTAAATAAATAAACTTTGTGATTTATGGCTTTCTGGATATTATAAATTTTTACTTTTTATCCAATTATGTGTTCACAAAGTGTGTGTGCGTAGCATGTAACTATTGAGTGGGGGGCTTGGCTTCGATGTTTAATGTGTTTGTTTGGTTACACTGGTTTTCATACTAAATTGAGCTCATACTACTTCTATCTACTTCTATGTTCTGTGAAACCGATAGTAACAGTCATTTTCTTTTATGGCGGCGATACAAAGCTACGCTAATAATTTTTGCAATAGTAAATGTGAAATGTATGTGCGTAAGGACTTAGTTAAGTTACTTTACCCGTATTAAGAACAGCAATAGAAAAAAATAACGCGCGTAAAAACTTTAATTTTGTATAGGAAATTTGTACAGCTCCATCTATCGCCGATAAGCGAAATGGGATTTTCCATAGAGAATTCTCTATCGAGTCCTTTTACGCGCGATTTTTTTCTCGATAGATGTTCGTGCTACGGGTAAACACTTCACCGTAAATATTTTCTTTTTTAAAGATTCACAAAATAAATTACGACAAATTAAAATATTAATTTAATGTATGGTATTATTAATTAACCAACAAAAGTTTATTTTGTTTTGCCAAGAGCAAACAAAACAAAAATAAAAAGTAACCTTTAGAAGTAAGATGATACTTAGTGATGTAACATGAAAGAAAAACCTTTGTTTTTTTTTCACAATGTTGAAAAAAAATAAAAAAAGCACAGCACCGTTGTTTGTAGATTTTTATTCTTCGTCAGTGTCTCCAGATATGTTTTTTTTATTTTTTCCCAGATCTCATTTTATTTTTCCCCTAAGTGATACATTTGTACGAAGAGAAGATTAAACATTTTCCCCCAACGTGATTTTTTTGTTCCCCAAAATGTTACGTTTTGTATGAAGAACAGATATTTTTTTCCCCAAAAATTAAATTTTTCTACACATAGGGAAAACCCCCCAATTTGGAGGCACTGTACTTCGTTCTAACTAAGTTCATAGATACTTCAAAAAAACATAAACCGAATAAAGATTTCATCATGCGCGTCTTTAAATGCTGCCGACTGTTAAAAAAACTTGGTACTTTTCAACCAAAAAAGTAATGTACCTAGGTTCAAAAATGTTCATTGAAGGACACGTTTTTTTAACGTTAGATAAAAACTAATTTTTTACAACACTAGATACTCGTCTCGACAGATTGGTGCAATAAACTTATAAATCTATTTCGCTGATATTAACATCTCGCTAGTGAATTTTACTTATTCATTTAATTTTGCATAATTATTTTACAGTTTATTTAACGCAAGAAAATAATTGACTAAAAGGGCTAATTAATTATTGCGACTTAATTGATGCCAACTAAATCAAGCGTTTTGTAATTTGAACTATGGAAATTTTATGTTTAATTTTGATAGATTGGGCTTCTTGAGGTTTTAGAAACAATGGCTGAAGAATTTCGATAATAATTGTTAATAGTTTTGAAGAAGCCGCAAGACAGGTCACAAAGTCGGCATTTATAATTTATTTTAACACATAAAAGATTTAGTTTATTAAAAAGTTACTACATTTTACTTATGTTATGTAAAATCATGGAGTTTCATAACGATAAAATATAAATTTTTGAAACCACTTTTTTATATACAGCTTGTCCCAAAACTTTGCTACACGGAGGGAAAGTACCTTAAATATTGAAGATAGGAAATTTTACTGAAAGAAGACTTCATTTTCTTTATAAAAATAAATCGAACTGCATTCACAGGTTTTTGAAAAATAGCCTGCCTTAATTAACCAGGAATCGACCCACCAATATGAAAAAAATAACATTTTTATTTTTACGATACTGATCGAAAGAGCTACTCGTGAGGATTTTTTCTTAAATAACACAGTATCTTAAACAAAAGGAATTTTATGTTTAAATTTTAATTATTACGAATTGGTAATTCCATGAAAATGTGGACACGGTAAAGAAATAACATAACGTCTATTTTCGACTTTTTACCATGCCAAAAAATATTTGATAGTGGCAACACTGACATCAAACGTCTAAATATAGATTTGAAATATTATTTTACTCTTTGGATTTGACATTAAAATTCGTTCTATGGCCGGTTGTTGCTGATAACTCAAGTTCTTTTACGCGAGTTACCATATAATTTGTTGATATTTTAAAAAGTATACTTTAATACTACCTCGTTAAACAATATAAAAGAGATATTTTTATAACGCCAGTTACCATGGAATCATCCATTGGATGAATTTGTATGGTATTGTTAGCGTTTTTAAAAAATCTTTGAATGCGTTTGATTTATTTTTAAAAATAAAATGGAGTCTTCTTTCAATAAAATTTCTTATCTTCAATATTTAAGGTATTTTCCCTCCGTGTGGCAATTTGGCAAAGTTTTGGGACATACTGTATAATAAGCAGATAGTATAAAGTTTGTTTTTGTTTCAGAACAACCTGAATGGGGTCCGAAGCTGGTGTCGGATCGGTCGTGGTACGGCGTGGGGTCCACCCTGCGAGCTACTTGCGCCTCGCCGCCCGCTTATCCTCCAGTCAACCTCACGTTTGCCCTCAACGGAAGGGAGGTATGTCCATTAAGCCGGCTCTCTACTAGAGACAGCCTCAGGTCGAGCCGCTGCCTCGACCCGCGGCTGCACAAATGGGGACGCTGCCTCAACCTGAGGCACGACTCGCCGCGAGGCAAATTTCATCGCCGCGAACCGAGCCAGATTTTGTCAATTTTTGCGCGCGCTCAAAGGTTAATGTTTGGATGTTTGTTACTCAATCACGTAAAAGCGGCTGAACGGATTTGGAATAGCACACAGATAGTTATATAATGTGGTAAAACATGGATACCTACTTCTTATCTCGGTCAAAGATTTCATAGCAATTTTCCGAATATCCACGCGGACGACGTTGCGGGCAAAAGCTTGTTAATTATATTACTTGAGAAAATGTGTATTATGCGGTAGGCTTTTCAAAAAGAAAAATCAATCATTCATCATTATAGATACTAAATACTGATCTCCATAAACACTTGTTACATTACCAATTAAATAAAAGTTGTCTGAAAATATTTTAAGTTATTATTTACTTTTATTTCAATGCATTCTGACATAACAATTTGTAATAAGAACTTATATTTAATTTCTTCTTTATTTTTGTAAGAATTTCATTACGTAACTGCAAGCCCTTAACTCTGTAAAAAAAATTGCTTTCTTCACCGAGAATAAATCCCCATCTGAATTAGGATGAAGCAAAAAATATTGACGACATTACGACACTTTCTTTAGAGATTTGTCTACTTTCTTACTGTTGTTTTTGTGAAGATGTTTTCATAATATTTTTGTGTTATTTGTCCATATAATACTTACGACACCTTAACTTGGTGTTCACCAAGGAGTTATAATATTCATATTCTGTTACTCATATCAGAACCAATAAAAATATTATAAAAAAGAGATTAATACTAATCCTAATAAATAGACAATTGTACGGTCACAAAGGATATCATCCACATTTCATACATTTTTGGTCCAAATATGAAAGTGCCGGTCAAAAGACAATAGTGCTTTATCCTGATAGATTTTGTCCATCTAAGCATTTTTTATTATGGCACTGAAGCTGTAGCACCGCCTCACATTTGTGTCAAAATGTATAAAAAAGACAGACTTTTTGAACTCAATTAAAATCAAGTACAGTGGTGCTACAGCTTCGGTGCCATAATAAGAAATACTTGTCCATCAGCCATTTTTTATGTCCTCACTGCTGGGGCTCAGGCCTTCCTTATGGGTGGATAAGGAGGACGGGCCATAACCCACCACGCGGGCCCAATGCGGATTGGTGGGTGTTAACGACTGCAAATGCAGCCGGGACCAACGGCTTAACGTGCCTTCCGAAGCACGGAGGAGCTCGAGATAATAAATTTTTGGTCACCCATCCCATGACCGACCCTTGCGAACGTTGCTTAACTTCCGCAATCGCTGGGCCAGGCGCTCAACCACTGCGCCATCGAGCTCCTCAAGAAATACTTAGGCGGACAAAATCTATCAGAATTTGATTTTTGGCCGACTTTTTTACATTTGTGCCAAAATGTATGAAAAAACAGACTTTTTGAACTTATTTAAAATCAAGTATAGCTTGGGTTAAGTACACACAGAAATCGCTGAATGCTCTGAAAGTGCAATACAATAATGCTTTCAGGGTGCTGCTGAGGCTGCCCCGCTTTTGTAGCGCGTCTGCCATGTTCGCTGAAGCGTACACAGACAGTTTCTCAACTGTTATGTGCAAGAAAATGGTGTCCTTATTAAACAGAGTGAAGGGCAGCACCAACACCATCCTGAAGGTCATTGCAAATAGGCAACATGTTTGCCCTTTAATGTGGCATATGGCTCAAAATACAATGTCAAAATTAGTTATAGAATACTAACATAGTTTTAGGGATTATTGTTACTAACAAATATGGATCTTGTTGTCTGAATAAATAAATAATAATAAAAGCGGTGCTACAGCTTCGGTGCTTAGGTGGACAAAATCTATCAGAATAAAGCATTTTTGCTTTTTGGCCGGCACTTTCACATTTGGACCAAAATGGATGATGTCCTTTGCCAAATAATTTAATTCATAATGAATGTACACTAATAAGGTTATGTCCATAAAACAGCTAATGGTTAAATTATATTATATTTCAGGGTATAGTGACGATAATAGTAGTTTATGAAACTGACACATAAAGAGGGGTATTAAAACACGAGTGTGTGTTTAAAAACCGAGCCGTAGGCGAGGTTTTTAATAGTATCACACGAGTGTTTTAATACCTAGTTATGTGCAGTTTCATACACTACTTTATCTACACTCATACATTTGGGATTGAACCTACTAAATAAAAGATCAACGTTAGAAAAGAGAGAGAGAGACTTTGTTTGTATTACCTTGTAATAAGTCAATTCCTTAACTGCATCTAAACTAAAATATCGGGCAGAGTAAATTTTTTTCACATTTTAAAGGAAGAATAAAAAAAACCTACAAAATTCAGTAAGTATAACAAAATGTAAAAATTGAAATCAAAACTTTATCGGAAATGCTTGGCGCGCATTCCATAAGAAAAAAAAATAGATCAGTGCATTCCAACAAACTAATCGCACTAAAGTCATCGATTACCATAGAGTGCATTTTAATCATGAAAAATATGTGGGAAAATATCGTTGTTTTTTTTTAATGTTACGGCACTGCCTTCTTTTTGGATTTGCCCTGTATCGTAATGAGAAAAAAAGTTATTTTATGATGCAGTTGACTGCATCGTAATGAGTTTATTTTTTAATTTTACCTATCCACGAAAATAAAGTACGTATTTATATTACCTTTTTTGAATTCATATTTGGAACATTACGTTGTGAGTGTAGATAAAAGTCATTATTTACTTATTTATTGCATTACCAAATTAAAGCTTTAGTTACCAATATATTATTTATTGGTTGGTTCAAATCATAGTGTTTCCACATTTGTTATAAAAAAAATAAACAAAGAAATAGAACTCTAGATCTTTTCTTTTATGTTATAAGTCCTTGAAATATATCAGTCCTTTCTTTGACGTTTGTTTGTTTTCCTTGAGTGAGCCTTTGTAATTGACAATGGTCATTAGCAAATGTAACTATGTCTAATACGAAAAGAAAGTCAACAAATCTCATCTAGATTTGATTCATTTAAAGATAAATACAAATAAAAAATCACACATGTTCATCTAATTCGTCAAAATACTAATAAAAATAAATCACAAACATATTATAGTTTGAATCTATATGTTACATTCCATTTAACCGACTTCAAAAAAAAGAGGAGATTCTCAGTTCATCGGAATATTTGTTTTTTATGTATGTTTTAGTTCGAGTTGTTTTAAATTTCCATGGTTATTGACGTTATTAGAATAAACTAATGTCGGGATTTACATTTACACCATGTACCAGTACCTGTTTATTTTTGAGACTCCGGTATCGAACGTAATAAAAGAACTAGACGGAGGGTAGACCGATTCGTCTGCCAATAATATCTACCCGCACGCAACAATCGACAGTTCTTTCGTCCTCATGGTGCATGCAACTGCGCCGAAATATCGGAGTCTCAAAAATAAACGGGTACATGGTGTAAAACCCGACATAGTTTATTCTAATTGTCACGAGTTGATGCTTACTTTGCGTACAAAACAACATTACAGTTTAAAAATTGTACAACAAATACTGATGTTCAAGTTCAGTACAAACAAATATGCATGCAAGTAACATAAGTTAATCCCTGGAGCGTCCTTAGGAGTTCGCCTTTTTACAGCCCATACAAATAAATTTATTTTGATTGTCGTGAAGAGAAAACTTTTAACAATAATTTTATATTCTTTATGCGACCCAAAATGAATAGATTAACTTCTTTCAACCAGTTCTTTCTTTTTCCAGCGCACTTTTCTTTATTACGTTATGGTAATCAGACGAAGACGTTCATAAAATGTTTGTCTTGAGTTCTTTTTAATAATAATGTTTGTTTTACATGAAAGTTTTAAGAAGTTATCAGACTCAAAGTCAATATAAAGTATTAAACTCTATCTTGATTATTAGATTGATAGTAAAGTATAAATTAAAGATATGGAAATAAACATTATTAAAGTCACTATTATATGGCAGAAATTTGAAAAATAACAGCATCTTTCATACGATCCTCAACTATCAAAAGTCATTTGGCGAAGTTTATTGACCTCGGAAATCGAATAGGGTTCTTATGTCAATTTTTTTTTATAGTATAATCACATCATTTTCATTCTAGGTAATTGTAGCGGCTTGGAATATGTATACACTTTTAAATTTAAAACTACATAAATCCCTGTACATATTTATAGATTTGGCTAGCAGATCTTCCGCAAAAGATAAATTATTAATCTAGCGTCTGATAGATTTCGACTGTGAATAATATTTGTGCAAAAGACAATAGATATTATTAGTATAATATCTAGTACGTTAGTACGTTTGAGATAACCATTTGAATATCAGTGAAATCAGTGTTATGATCTTTGGATAACATTACGCTAATACTTTTTTATATCTTTCGATAAGTCTGTAAAAAAACCTGACCTTTCAGATAAATAGGCATTATCACAAAACTACGTAGTAGGTGTAGTATCCAACATAATATATTCGTACCTGCACTTACATGCAAAGAATGGATTTACAATGATGATTAGTTTTTATTTATAAAATAAGAATTCTAGAATAAATGCCGCCTGCCCAAGTAGAAAGATAGGAATCCTTTTTTGTTTTATACCTCAACTAGCGGCCACCCGCGGTTTCACCCGCGTGGTTCAAGTTCCCGTTAGAATATCAGGATAAAAAGTATCCTATGTTTTAATCTAGGCTATCTACTATTTGTGTGCCAAATTTCAACCAAATCCGTTCAGAAGTTTTTGCGTGATTGAGGAACAAACATCCAAACCCACAAACTTTCACATTTATAATTTAGTAGGAAGTAAGATAGGATAATTATGGCGCACTGTATAATTTCTAGAAATTCTGCACTAGTGATACCATTTTTTGTTTCCTAGTTTATATTCGGACAATAAAAGCAGAACAGTTTACCGGATACAGTCCGCAACAGAACAATAGTGGAGCCTACTCACTTTGACGGTGCTGTTTTTGCTCGCTCTGCTCGAGCACACTCATTAATCAACCAGCAGCTCGGCGTAAGCTCACCTCCCTTTATCATAGAATCGCGACCATATTCAGCTTCATGTTAAAGACCTAGATAAACAGGTACTTAAACGTTAAAACACTGATAGACTCGTCTTGCTTCACAAATTTACACACAACTTTTTATAGAATTCAAACTGATGTACGTGGGGCATGAAAAACACAACTTAGTATTCTAATTAACATTCTAATTATTTAAGTACCTAACACTCTTCTTATGTTTACAACGAAGTTTTATTATCCAAAATTAGTTTTAATTACACGAAGTATGAAAACAAAGAGTTAAAATAGTCAATTTTGAAATTTTTATTTTGGAAAGATCATTTTACTATTTCTGTCCGTATATTTTGGTTTCGATGTTAATACTCTTGGGATAAAGTATTTTTAGTAACATTATGAGAACCTTACTAAAAATAAATTGATAAAAATATACGAAGTCACTGCTGCCTGTAAAATCACAAATGAATTACTCCCCCTATGCAGCATCGACTAAAAAGAAGAACTGTAGTCTAACTTATATCCGAATGTTTTGGTATCCATCTAATATCGTAAATATTAAGAAAATTTTCACATTTTTGGTGGTGTAAATTTATCGCTACTATAATACCCGATTCTGCTATCTGCAGGCATTCTGCAGGTCGTTAGAGCCTGATCGTTTCAAGATGTTGCACATGCACGTTGATAGGCACTTTATAGACGAGTGCAATGCATCGTAACATTATGAACTCTTGGCAGCTACTTGAACTATAAATTGTAAATCCGGCAACTTAGGTAAAATTAGTTTAGTCTTGTAAAATGTATATTAAACCCAGTTTTTCTATATTGACTGTTACACGTTTAACATGTTGCATGAATAATAAGAAGATGAAAAATCTACTGTCATAAAAAACCAGCCCGTGATGCAATTTGGACAGCAGTTTTTCTGTGAGCTGTCATTATATTGGGCTTAGATACAATATTTGCAAATGTTTATACATAATTCCATCAAAATATTGTTAAATTTAAACTTTGATGTTATAATGTTAACATTCACTAATAAGGTTTATATCCTAAAACGCTTAGAGTACCTAATAATCAAAGACTTTTTGTAAAATAATAATTATGAAATAATCCATCCAAATTAAAATTGTTACGTGTTGTGTCTTAATTAGTAACACTATAATAAGATTTTCATGTAACAAAAGAGTGTTATTAGCACACTTTAAACGGGTAACATTCGTTCGAAAGTTAATTAAGAAATACAGTTGGAGGAGCATACCTACTTGATATTTCATACGAAACGAGAACTTTGGAAACGAAATTAAAGAAATAATTCTTGTAGGATTATTGAAACTATAACAGTAATATAACTTTTAAAAAGTTAGTACCTAAATATCTTCGTTTATGTTCTTAATTAAAAGGATTAGTACAGAATTTTAGAAATAAATAATATTGATATTTAATACCAGGAGTTTAATATTTATTACTTTTTGACAGATTGACATGGATTCGTTCATCCACGAACTACCACAGTGGTTCAAATGGGATCCACCACCGAAACCAGAGACGACCACCACAGATCTACCCGAGGAAGACCCAAACTTCAACATATTCCACGACGACAGCAATGTGCAGTACTTGGACGAGTCTTATATAAATTTGCACAAAGAAGAAATACGGCGTACTCCTAAGGAGAACTTGAAGCCAGTTTTTGATAGAACTGGGCCTGATAACAGGCTTCCGTCTGTAGGAGAGGTGTCCTTTGTCGTTCGGAACGAAGCCTTCGAGCGGGGCAGCTTGCGGTTGACCTGTATAGCTAGCATATACAACCTGTATATCGCTCGGTCAGAACTTATATTCGATATGGAGCAACCGGAAGTTGCTTCAGTATTAGGTGTCCGTAATAGTGCTGGTAAGTAAAATAATATGTAATAATATTGAGTTTTTTATATTGGAAAATTTTCTGTAATGTGCAAAGTATTTAAATATTACGTCTTTATAATCGCTAGGGTCAATTAGAATAAAGTGTCGAATTCTCTAATTAATGTTTTGTCTGTACGAGTCCTAAGTTTGTATCTATAGGTCTACCTACCCATACCTTTGTTACGATTTGTATGGAGAATTTTTAAGAAGTTGCATTTTTCATTTTAGCATTTTCTTTGTTAACACTCGTGTAACGAAACTTTTATGTAATAATGTTTGAAATCTATGCTAACTTATTCCATTTACGATAAGCGAAAAAAAATAAGTTTTGGCTATGTTACATGCCCGCCGGTCACCCTTTTTTGCTCACAAAAAAAGAATCACTTTTAACATCTTTTTTATAAGAAAGCTAAAATAAGGATGAGGTCATAATTCGATATAATTTCAAGATTGATATTGTTAGTTACATTTTTTCCGTATATGACAAAATATCGGCAATTTCATAGGTAAAGACTTAATTAGAAGGTTTTGTTTAGTGATTTCGCATTTTTTTAATACACGCAATATAACCACTTTTAACAACTGTGAAAAGTTACCACATCTCAATAAAATTGCTGCAAAAGTTTTCACCCAGATTTTATATTAAATTTGCTGCGGCGAAGTTATTAAAACCGAAGAGATATATTTGAATCTCGGTGTTCTTGATTTATAATGGAGCTACATAATTGATTGATGATGTTTTATTAAATCTTTGCTTGGCATTAATGAAAATGGCGCAAGTTCATGTTTTATTAAGCCGCAAAGATTAAATAAAAGTAGGTGTTATTCCATAAAATACATTAGCTTGTAAACGTTTCCAACTCAGAAATATTTATGAGATATATTATTTAGAATTACCTATAATGTCGCATTTTTATATGTTTAGCACGTACCTACTCCAATAAATGCGATTCGGGGCAATTTCAATTTCATATTAAGCTTTTGTCCATTACTTCATAAAACTATCAATATAAAAGCGTAAAAAGGCAGTCTTTAGAAATATTCTTTTACTCGTACTAAACTGACCGTGAACTATAATGTGTGTCAATGCCGCTTTAAAGTGTATAATGTTTTTATTCCTTTGTTACAGATTCAATTTCCTTCAGCATGCTTCGGATAGTCATCTCCCTAATGCCATTTTTATACAATATTCGGTAGTTCGTTTAGGCCTCTAACCATATTTAATTAAGTACAAATATAAGTTTAAGAATTCAGAAAATGTAAAGATTACTCTCATTTTGTACAAACTCATTGAACATATCTAACTGTAACAATTTATCTTCCATTTTAGAATCATCAACGAATTTCGATTAGTGTCCAATTTTATGTAAATGTTATGTTTTCGTATTTATAGTTTCTTTTTTATAACTCAATTTGAGTGGAACGTTTTGATTGGGAATTCAATACAGTCATGTATTAAATAATCAATGTTCGTTTCCATAGTCATTTTAGGAAATATTCAGGCAAATTAATTGTGAAAAGAAACTACTCGAATACTTCAAAGTCCCACCCGTTTTACTTAGCTAAGGAAAACATTTTGTGATCTTTTAAGTACACTCTAAGGAATGTTTTGTTCTTCTTACTTTTCTAAGGGAAATCTCCTAATCTGTGTTCATTGCAAACCTTTTTGACCCTTGCAAGGTAACCCTTTGAAAATTGGCCAAGATGTTAGTTTTAGGTGAGACTGGCCAAACCTAGATAACATTTGATAAGACAGGTGTAGATTTAAAAATTAACTATTATCTAAGTATTTAATAAATGTGATAAGGTTTGTTTGTGAAACAACTGGTACCAATTTCTACTTTCTTTTATTGCTTTTAAAGGATACTATTTTAATTGTGTAAGTATAGACTTATATTGTAAGTTGAATTCGTTTCAGAATTACTCTTTGGTAAAATAAAACAGTTATGTTTTGTTGCACAAAAAAAACTATCAATTGTTACATTGACATAGTATATTCTGATTCTTACTGTTGAATTGTGCAACTCGAGCCAAATGAAAAAAATAAAGCAATTCTAAGATAATCTCGTACATTAAAAAAAGCACCGACTAAGGAAAAGTGATAGAGTAATTGTGCAATGGAATTTAACATATTTCAAGACATGTTTAATTGAATTTTATTACATGAATTGTGGAAAGGTTATGGTTAGGTGCACAAATCATACCCTTGTGAAAGACTGATGGATTACTTATTATAAAGTTATAACTATGAAAGATTTATTAAGCAAATATATGTTTATTTACAAACCAAAAAGCACTTGACATAAATCGCACACTTCATAGAATAATATTGTAAATAAATTAGTGATTTGAAATTAAATGAAGGAATTTTTAAATAAGGTATGAAAAAATCGCCCGTACTAGCTATGCCGTAATGGCGTAAGTATTTTATCTACTTACATACTATCAAAACAACTTTAAAAGTTGCAAGTTTCCTTAATTCTGTATCGTTTGAAAATAGAGTGAATTATTATCAAAACGATGTTATTTGTTAGTTAATTGTAAATAGTTATTGTATGATCGAGACATCGAAACGGGATAGAAAGCATATAGTTTTTTTATCGACTAGATACATAAATTTCGTCGAGTTTGCAGCGGAATTGCACAACCTAATTCCGCCATCTCCGTTCTTCCATCGGACAACCAGACGTACGAATCAGTGCCACTGTTTTTGGTGGATAGGTATTCCAAATACTTACACTAAGCATTTTGTTTCAAATTTTATCATCCGTACCGCAAGAGAGTGGAACTCCTTGCTTGAGTCTGTGTTTCCCGTTATGTACAATATGGGGGTCTTCAAGTCGCGAGTGACTAGGTATCTTCTAGGCAAGCGCGTTTCATTGTAGATCGCGTCATCGCTTACCATCAGGCGTGATAATGGTCAAACGCTTGCCTAACTATCATAAAAAGCAAAATAAATGTTTATGATAAAAAAATCCTTTTTTATATGCAAATCTATTTGAGAGAAATACATAATGATAATTTCACTAGATGATTTTATACCAAAATGTTCTATATTATTTATCAGACATTTTTCCGATATAAATATCATAAGACAAGTACTGTATGTATTCGACGCGACGCTTTGCATATCCATAAAATAAACACATTGTTGAAATATTCCTAGTCTCGTTTCGATGTCACGGTATAGTTTATTGGGATTGCTGTAAATTATTTCAAATGAATAGAAAATAATAAAAGGATGTTGAAACTTTACTCTGTGTACTTTATTTAAGTTTTGGGTTATTTTTAGCATTCAACTATGGATGTTTCGCATTATAAACATTGCGTTTTTCAGTTCAAGAGAAGAGATCCAGGCAAAAAATATTTATCATGCTTCGACGAACCAAAAGCTTTAAACAATAAAAACAATATATTCTTGTCCATACACCCGTTACTATTAGTTTACCATAGTATAATTTAAATAATTACATTAAAGTTAACTGTAATTCCTCCTTTGAACAGATCTGATAAGTAACCTAATTGCAAACTTTATTTTTATCTTATTGATACACATTTACCCCTCATACATTCTCTCCCCCTTTGTAAATAACAAAGTAATTTCCTCGTAGGAAAGTTCCACATAATCTTCAATCAATCATAGCTTGGATGGAGTCCACAACAAACAGAAAATCCCGCAATTATGGTGATAATTATATTTAGAGAAGCTGTGTTCTAGATTTGTACTATTATTTATTCTGTGGTTCACAAAACCACCTAAAAATGTTTTTCATAAAGTCGAAGAATTGTCAAAATATCTGGAACGAGGTAATTTCTCACATTGGTGAAATAACACTGGCTTGCAGCCTAAGAGTGGGATATACTAGAAGAAATTCGACGATGTCACTAGTGACTCGGTATCTCAGCGATCGGAGCATTGGACCGGATATCTAAAGGTCACGGGTTCGATTCCCGTCCGAAAATTGATCTAGTGCGAGTCGTATTTTTTCTAGTATATTATTTAGTATTGTAATACAAATATCTCAATTTAAAAAAAATATTCTGTAAAATTCACTGGTAAGTCTACTAGGATCAAAATTCCTAGTAATCTTACTAGTGAGTCTATTGGGAAGGAAATTCCCAACAGTACTACTGGTAAAACTACTCGGGAACAGCCGCTTTGAATTCATTCAAATGAAACTATGTTGGGAAAGATCGGCAAGTTTATAATTACGCTAGTGAATTCGTCGATTGTGGTGAATGACGGTGAAGTTACCTACCTAATACTAAACACACAATTAGGAACAAAAATCTTACAGAATATATTACAAGTTGGAAACATATCAACTTACCACACCAGAGACAAATCTAGTGATAAGTAAAGGACTGATACTTATGATGGCACAAGAATAATAAATCTTCACAGAAGATTTTTGTTTACAAATTTGTGAGGTACAAATTCATCCAGTAAAAAAATACTGTTCTGTGAACATAACAACCACAACAAAAAGTTTCTGAAAAATATTGCATTACCAAAATATAAGCGGTACGCAATATTTGTAGCAGGTAAATAATAACAATAAGTAATCTTTAAAATTATTTGTTAATCTGAGACTCAAAATCAATATTTGAATAACTAAAACGTCTAAAAGAAACATTCAGATTAAACAATACTCTTTATTAACATGTGGTAGAAGCATGAAAAGTCACTTTAATAGACTAAAAATCTGTCTAAGCGTTCTAGAAAATGTATGCAGACGTAGCTCGCGAGGAAAGATCACCATCTTTACTGCACCTAGAAAAACTTGGTGAGAAAACCGCGTTATAATATTTCATGAACTCTCGGTATTTCTGTTTGAGCAAAAGCAATGTTTTCAGAGGGAAATTTTACAGCCAAAATAATATCATGGAGAGCAGAGTGAACGAATGAATTCACCGACGATTTACTTTTCAATTCTCAATGTCGGAGGCCGCTGTGGCAAAACCAATAACAATCTGTTACTTCGTACAGCTCGAAGGCTTTCAACTGACACTATTGTCTGGCCCGTTCGTTAACCCCCCACTCTTTTCATTTAGCACCAACGTTGATTGGCTGGAAATCCATCACCGCCAAGACTTTATTTAGTTAATTGAAAGTTTCAAAAATTCTTTTTATTTAGGACCATTGTTCTAGTCTATTGTTCCAAGTTTTAGAAACGGGTGCCGAATTGCGTGATAATAGGTTCTGGACGACCACACATTTTAGTTACTTGGACTGTATTGCATTATACCAAGAAGCTTATATCCACAATGGAGATTGCACGCCTAGTATCATAGTGAAGATTGAAAAAAGTTTTTGGTTTTGATTGCCCTGAGCTTCTTGAGCTTGTGTATTTTAATACTCCTCGACGTCGAACCAGACACACTAATTTGTTAAATCCCCCATTTAAATTTACAAACTACGGACAAAATTCTGTGTTTTGCCGATTACCAAGACTTTACAATAATAAATTTGGTAATGTCGACCCTTTCTTGGGTTCCAAAAAGCGATTTATTAATTGTATCAAACAAAATCTTACATAATAAATACTTTGCTTGACTAACCAAATTGTTGTGGGTTGGGTACATTAATACTAATATTAAGAAATTAACACAAAATAATAGTTATAAAATACAATATAAATGAGCAATAATTGTTGTTGTTTGTCCTTATGTTCATATTTCACTTAAATAATTCTTACTTAGATTATTGATTAATATAACATTATCCCTTGAGAACCATTGGCAAGGTAAACAGAAAAAAAAAACTTCCGTCGTCCATTTGTTTCGAATCGATTATGTAATTTGTTGGATAGTCGTAATTGGCCTTTAGAATAATGTTTTTAAATTGTAATTTAGATTGTAAGTGAGCTGTGTACTATCCCTAATAAAATAAAATAAAAAAAAATAAAAAATAAAAAGACTCTTTAGTGACGTCACGACGTATTGCTATCTCTTTCTTTTCTTTTTACAATACGTTTTCGTTTCTCACGAACGAACGAACGACGAACAACGAACACGTATTGTAACACTAAAGAAAGAGGTTGCAATAAGCCGTCACGTCACTCAAGGACATTTTTTCTATCTTCACTATGACATTGGAGGTATAAGCTTCTTGGGTTCAACCTTAAAATATTTATGGTATGAACTAATACATAGGTACTCATACATCAATTATCTCCCTAAATTTTGCGTCTAAGTACATATACATATACATGTGTCATACAAAATTTATTTCTTATTCGTTATTCTGTCTGACTGTTACGTGCTAATGCACCCGGCGGATATAATTATCCGAAAATGAAAAAAGAAATATCGTTATTTGCCCCGGATTTCATCGTGTGATAGAAGTAATATTTTTTTTCTGTTTCATCATGTTTTTATACGTGTCCGCAGCGATCAAGCTCAAATTTATTAAAATCGGTGACTTATGCCTATTACATGTATTTTAATGAATAAAAAAACAATTTGAATATGTGAAATTTTATTTTAACGTCGAAATTATATCTAAAAAGATTTGAAATATTTTGGCAGCACTGCGCGTGTTCAAACTGCATTACTCTCAAGACATTGCAAAAAGTCTAGATTCAAGGTAAATAGGTACAAAGAAAAGAGTGCTATTCTTTTTTTTTACCGACGAAGTGTTTGAAATTTAAGCAAACATCTAAAAAAACTTTAACCTGTTGCATTCACTGGCTTGCATTCACTGGCTTGCATTCTGTTTTGTGTGAGAAATAGTGGCCACTTGGAGCTAAAATGGAATTATGAAAAATGGAATTATGGAGCTAAAATGGAATTAAAACTTACAGAAAGAATGAAAATTGTTGATGAGTTATTCAAGAGGGCTGCATGGCCTCTTTAATTAACTTTTTTTTTAATATTGACTTGGTTTACGAGTAATAAAAATAAATTCGCTCGAAGGATTGCTCAGCTGAAGTGGCAATGGGCGGGACACATAGCGAGAAGAACCGATGGCCGTTGGGGCGGAAAGGTTCTGGAATGGCGATCGCGCACCGGACGACGCTCCGCGGGTAGGCCCCCGACAAGGTGGACCGACGATCTGGTAAAGATCACGGGAAGCCAATGGATGCAAACAGCGCAGGACCGATCGTCGTGGAGATCCTTAGGGGAGGCCTATACCCAGCAGTGGATGTCGTGCGGCTGATATGTTGATGATGAAAATTAAATTTATTGGCGGCACTAGTAGTAGGTAATAGTAGGTACCACGGTAAAGAAAGTAGTACGGCGCCAAGTGACTATAACAGACAAAATGTTTGCCACACATGTTTAAGATCTGCGATTGTAATGCTATGAAACAAAACAATATAAAAATATGTTGTTAAAAGTTGTTGTTTCTTATACTCGTATTACGGTCTTGTTACAGTTTTTGTATTAAGGGCATAATCACAGAATGAATATTTAAACAAATCTAAAGTTTAGTCTTGAAAGCAAAGTTTGTTTTTGGGACAGCCTCAGGCAAGGGCCGGCTTTGTTTAGCCGAAAAATAACTTTTTGGTGTGTTCTGTGGTTTTTCAGTTAATTGAACTTATGTTGATGAAATATGTTTTGTGGGCTTTTCGTTTTTTTGTTAAAAAAAACTATAGTAAAGTAATACTCGCTGTCCATACATTTTATCGCAATCCCTACAAATAATATTCATTCAACACTACTTAAAACTAGAAATTATTCTCAGTAGTGTAAGCACGTTTCAAAAGCAAAACAAACATTAGTCTAAACGTGCGAAACGTTAGCTTTCTAATGGAAAATGGATGTAGTCCAAAGTTTAGCTATTCAGCGCTTAGACTATTTGGGTCGCCTACTAAATTGATCTAGAGGTGTATAAAGGACTAAACGGCTAACATTTACCCTTATTTAACGTAGGATTACGTAGTACTTATATCACAGAATAGATAATAGTACTTGTTTATATCTATTCTATGGTAGGATCTAAAACTATTAACTTTTAAATCTTTTGCAAAATTTATCGCAAACATCATTCTTTTTACCCAAATATGTAGATAGTACACAATATTTATTTTATTACGATTCTTATGTGACATTTCACACGCTTTCTTGTAAAGGCAACAGATAGATTTGTAACATAATCAGTGGTAAATTATTTCGTAATTGAAGCAAGTAAACATAAATATTAAGAAAGCTTGAAAGATGTCAAGAACTGTCTGTTTCCTAGCAAGATATTGTCTTCCTCAATCTTAGGTACCGTAGCATTACAAGAGAACAACGTCATAAACATTCGACTTAATGAACGTAGAATTCAGCGTGTGACCACATTAACCTCTTGGCTCGTATGCCAAACTCCGTCGAGTAGAACTAAAGCGTCAATAATGCCAAGCGAGTGGAACCCTGCCTTAGTTACTGCTAAATACTTAGACCACCTCTAGGGCCATTCTATGGCATCAACCGTGACGTAATCTGCAGGATTTCTACTATCTATTTGTGTACTATTCGGAACAGATCATACATAGACAAAGTGTCTAAATATTCTCACTGCGCCGTACCGATCCGTATTTCTAAGAATAATTAAAAATACTTAGATACTTAAAATACTTAAAGGATAATGAAAATAAATAAATAAATTTAATTTCATAAATACCTAATTTTCAGCAATTGCAAATAATAATTTTCTTCTTTTTATAACTTTTTGAGTCCTTAATCTTCCATTGTAGATTTGTAGTAAGATACAATAAGATCTATATTAAGACCACAGAGATATCTCAAACAAGTAAACTGAAACATCACATACCTGTCCCTTTCTTCGTAATCATGAATAAAGAAACAAATTGTAATACTTTCCCATACTTTCCCCCTAAAATAATATTGTGCTTTTCCGTGAGAGCTTCTGGAACTCTTTACTAAAAATTATAAATATTCTATTACGTTAGATGAAACATAAACGTAAAACAAGACCTTCCATCACAGACTTTCCCGCGAAATATTAAAGTATTCGTCCATAAAATAACGCGATCATCTCATGAATTTTCATTAAGAGTTCATAATAGCCATTCACGATGCTATTTCGGTATCACTAATTCTTATCACAAATTCTGGTTTTATAAGCTTAACAGAGTCATTATGACAATCTGCCCTATGAAACATGAAAATGTAATATCCAAGTTTATTTGAAAATTATGTAAAGGATAATAAGCTTGTTTGTAAATGAAATCCCCAGCTTTTAGAGTCAAATTCTTGCCAAGTATGGATTAAGAAATAATATGATTTATTTTATTACGCTAGTATTTTTAAGTGTGAAATCAAATATTTTTATATTTTAATTTAATACAGTTCTAATGGGCCAAATGTAGGAATACAATATTTTTAAGGGACCTATAGTCAACTAGCGCTGGCTGCCATCAAAATTATTTTTATTACTCGTAAACGGGTCAAAATTAAAATGGGTATTAAAAATTAATTGTAAAGGCGGCGCTGGTGGGCTACAATGCCCCTAAATATCAGGTAAAATAAGTAAATTTCAAGATGAATAAATAATGAAAAATATTAGAAAAATTCGGCTCACCCGTAGCAACTTAGACGGGATCCCGTCTAAGTTGCTACGGGTGAGCCGATTTTTTCTAATATTTTTCATTATTTATTCATCTTAATATAAAAATAGCATTGTGAATGCAAAAATCTAAAAGTTTAAAGTAAATTTCAATAACAGACAAGCTGTTAAATTATACACACTGAACAATATTTAAAATAATATTGGATATGCATAGAATTTACAAAAACCTGTATTATAATAGAATACAAACTCTAAAAATAACTATTTTCTTCTCATGGTTTGCATTGTACCGTTTTGACGTTTACTCGATACCAAAGAGTAACTCGATACCAATCTGCAGATTCTCGTTTGCATTCGGTACTAACCCCCGATTACTAAATTGTGTGTAATATGAAAGATACCTTAGAAAACATTGGATAAAAATCGTACAAAAGACCAAAGTTAGATTAATAAAGTGTAATTCTTTGTAACATATCCACCTGTTTATTTAATAATAAACCGAGCCGGTCCGCGGGCTCCGTAATTTCAGCCATTGTGCCGCTGACTGACATGGGTTGACATTCGAGACGTTTCTCAAAAACGAAACCTTATTTCATTTGACTCGTTTTTGTCTCTGTATTTCTTTGAAATAGCGGTCAAAGCGTTTGTGAATCGGCTAGGAAAACTATGATTGAATTTCAATAACTAGGTTTATTTACTAGCCACAATAGGGAATATGCATCAAATTATTTTTTTATCAAAATCAAAAGTATAATGCATGAGAAAATTAACTGTAATATTAAAAAAAAATCTCTTGCGTTTTTTTCTCGTGATATAGTTACTTGAATTTAGCACGCAGCCGCAACCGCCGAAAACGCTTCATACAAAACGGACATGATATATGACGTCACATTTCAGGCGCGCGTTTACTATGGAGTTGCCAAGAATTTTCAATTATTTTCAATTATTATCTCCCTAAATTTTGCGTTTAAGTACATATGTGTCACACAAAATATTATTTCTTATTCGATATTCTATCTGACTGTTAAATGTATTTTATCCGAAAGTGAAAAAAAAATCGTTATTTTTCCCTGATTTCATCGTGTGATAAAACTAAAATAATACATTTTTTATTTTATTTTGCTGTTCCATCATGTTTTTATACGTGTCCGAAGCGATCAAGCTCAAATTTATCAAAATCGGTGACATGCATATTCCCTATTGGCTTAACTTGATACCTAGATAATAGTTATTTGTTATACAAGTGACCAAAATCAATTTGTGCTGCGAGTGCCGACTTTCAATCACGAACTAGCGAAGTAGTCTAGAATTGAATCACGAGCGTAGCGAGTGATTCTAATATAGACTACTGAGCACAGTGAGTTATTTAAAGTCACGAGGCAGAACAAAATTTTGGTCTCGTGTAAAACATACAACTTTTCACCTCGAACAGCGAGAAAATTTTTACGTGAGTTTCCTGGTAAAAAGCTAAATTCAGCATTAGGAACTTGTTCACTCAACTCTTTTGGAGTTAGACCACTATCTTCCTTCGTCGTTGGACGCACTCATTTTTTGCAATTTATCACAAAAATAGTCCGAACAAACTTATGCTGAAAAGTTTTATTCATAAAGTAGATTCCCGACGTTTTGTTTTACATTATTACGTTGTACTTTTCTTTTATTTATTAATATTCTATCTTATTTATTTATTTATAATTATAAAACACAAAGGGTCATGGTCAAAATGGGCGTAAAACCAACAGCTTTAAAATATATTTTATATGGAAGCTAATGACCCTTACTTAATTTTGTACTATGACGGCAATCACCCAAACAACCGGTGAGCAGAGATATTCAGTGATGATAGGTTTATTCTTTTGTCATACAATCCAAAACAATCGCTAATACAACGGAGATAACACGACACGATGTTGTGCAGAGCTATTCAAAAGAAACCAATCTATTGGTTGGTAGCCTAAGTCCTTGTCCAGACTAGTCCGTTTTGGGGTATCAGATCACCGTATCTTTAACATACATCGCTAGTTTGTTTGGGCATGCGTTGAAGTAATATCAACGCACGCCCAACCAAACTAGCGATGTATGGTAAAGATACGGTGATCTGATACGCCAAAATGATACAAGTCTGGACAAAGCTTAACGGAATTACTACATTCCATCCCTTTCTAACGTCTCTCTTACTCAGGCGCCGACCAAAAAACAAGCGCGCGAGCAGTGACCCTATTTTTGAATCGCTCGACTGGCGTCGAGCGCTCGTTTCTACTGATTTTCGTTCGACATCTCATACATTTGAGTTGATTTGTCGAACGAAAATCAGTAGAAACGAGCGCTCGACGTCAGTCAAGCGATTCAAAAATAGGGCCCCAGGCCGGGTGCGCGTGAGCGCGTCAGTCGTTATTCATATTTCGTTGCCTTCTCACGTTTTGCTATCATCGGTTTATTTTTATACAACTTCTGACCCCTGCCATCATCGCCTTCTTGAACCGTTGTCGCTTTCGGATTGGACTGTTGTAGAGACCAAATCGGTAGAAATGCGATAGTTGAGCATTACTGTACTTGCTTAACAGGCAGAAGAACAGTAGGAAGTTGTGCCCATAGTGTCAGTATTGTGGTTTTTAGGATTAGGACAGCAGGAGCCTTTCATTGCACCCGCAGAACATTTATTAGATGTTATAGTTGATGATTACCATTGATATTTAAATAAAAGGTATTAATAAATAGTAGTTTTTAACAAATATGTATGTTTTATTTAACCAATCTTTGGGATTTTTTTGCAGTGATACCCGGTCTATAATGGGGTTAACAAGTATTTAGGGGGTATTTAGAAGGACAATAAAGTAAATTACAACACATTTTATTTCTGTTGGTTTTACGCCCAGCTCCCATACAAAAATACCCATGATCCTTTGTTAGTAAATTTCATTAATTTTTCTTATTTTATATTTATTTCATACATGCGACCTCATTTCGTCCATACTCTTTATTTAGAATTATCAACCTTCTTTTTTAACAATCCTTATTTAAAACTTCTTGGTATTATCCGTGCATTTTATTTTTTTACTTTTTAATCCATGTATGACACTATAAAGCACTCTATCTATCCTTTTCTTACATTACTCACATATCAATTTTACAAGTCTCATCCTTGTCACTTTATTTCTTTTTTCTTTATTATTTTAAAAGTTGGTGTTAGAAATTAAAAAAGCACTTTGCCTCACGCTCGCAGCAAAAATCGATTTTGCTGCGAGTTTTCACGTGCCAAAAGCGCCCTTTTCGTGTTGAAGAGGTGAAAAAAAGATTTTTTACCAAATTCGTAAGAAAATAGTCGTATGATGGTCGTATGTAAGTTAGTTAATATTTTTTTTTATTAACACAACAAACCTTTTTCAGAATATTTAACTTTTACATCTTAGGATAAAACTTGAATATCACAGATAGTGTTAATTCCATCTTTCGTATTTTCTTCATCGGGTAACCATCGTCGTCGATAGTACAGTACCATCTTTTTTATCATTAAATTAGTTTAGGTCTCAACTGAGTTAATTTCACCATCGACAGTCATTCGTCGATTTTTGTGTTTTAGAAAAGCATCATCATCAAACCAAATCATCTGAATTTCCAATTTCTAATTTCAAATATATCTAGAAGACAGTTTGAACGGAAAAATATCAGCAACTTCCGGTCGTGTCCCATCTCAGTGCCTGTAAATATAGAAACTTGAAACTTGTCATAATAGTTGAATATGTTGACCCTTATCAAAATACGAACAGATTCATTTTGGGAGACCCTTGGGAACTTTTTTATCAGCCTGCAAAATGGTAGTGACTAGTTATCGTTAAAATGTGACATGGATCCGAACTACGGGAACTTAAAGTAATACTAAGAGTTAATTTTAATTGTTTAAAGTATCCTTACTTAATATTATAAATACGAAAGTTCGTTTGTTTGTTTGTTACGCCTTCACATCTTAACTACTGAACCGATCATCATGAAATTTTGCATACATGTTGTCAGGGGTCCAGAGAAGGACATAGTACCTTTCATCCCGAAAAAGTATTGTTCCCGAGGGATAGCAAAAAACTTTCCACGCAGACGAAGTCGCAGGCGGCCGCTAGTAAAATATAAATTAAATGAGGCCCAGTCAATTTATAACAACAAAAAGGTGGGGTTTATTTTTAACCGACTTCAAAAAAAAAGGAGGTTCTCAGTTTGACCTGTATGTATGTATGTATGTTTGTATGTTTGTATGTTTGTATGTTTGTCCGCGATTATCTCGCGTTTGGCCGAACCGATTTTGATGCGGTTTTCAGAAAAGTATTTCTTACATTTAGGAGAAGGTTTTGGTATTTTAACCGACTTCAAAAAGGAGGTTCTCAGTTTGACCAGTATCTTCTTCTTAATATATAAAATCGTAAACTGAATGACTGACTGACTGACTGACTGACTGACTGACTGACTGACTGATCTATCAACGCACAGCCCAAACCGCTGGACCTAGAGACTTGAAATTTTGCACACAGATACTTTATACAGTGTAGGCATCCACTAAGGAAGGGTTTTTGAAAATTCCATCCCTAAGGGAATGAAATAAGGGATGAAAGTTTGTATGAAAGTCCCTCAGTTTTGAAGCTAGAATCTTCAAATTTTGTGTTTAGGCTGACGATTGAAAATTAATAAATACGGGTCTCAGCGTTTTTCAAAATTCTGCCCCCGAAGGGGTCAATAGGGGGATGAAGTTGTGTATTAAAGAAAATACTTCATTTTCGAAGTAAAAATCGCTAAATTTATAATTTAGGCTTATGGATAGAAATCTAAAGCAACGTTTATTGTTTTTGTTAGGATTTCAACTCCAAAGGGGATGAAATGGGGATGAAAAGGGTTAAAAAAAACCTAAAAATAGATATGGATGTCGTTATCGGGGTTTTGTGGGATGACGATTGCAAAAATGACATTTATTTTGAAGTCCAACCACGGTGGACATGATTTAACCCCTAAAGGGGTGAAAATGGGGTCCAAATTTTGTATGGAAAAATAATATAAAATAGACATTACAACTTTAAACTTCGTAGGAGCACATCTAAAAATAAATAGGCAAATACATATTTTGTTATTTTGAAAATCAACCCCTTAGGGGGTAAATGGGGTGAGTAAACATAAAAATCGATATAGATGTCGTTATTGGGGTTTTCTGGGATGACGATTGCAAAAATGACATTTATTTTGAAGTCCAACACGGTGGACATGATTTAACCCCTAAAGGGGTGAAAATGGGGTCCAAATTTTGTATGGGAAAATAATATAAAATAGACATTACAACTTTAAACTTCGTAGGAGCACATCTAAAAATAAATAGGCAAATATATATTTCGTTATTTTCAAAATCAACCCCTTAGGGGGTAAATGGGACGAGTAAACATAAAAATCGATATAGATGTCGTTATTGGGGTTTTCTGGGATGACGATTGCAAAAATGACATTTATTTTGAAGTCCAACACGGTGGACATGATTTAATAATAATATAATAATATAATTTATTTATTCAAGTAATATTATAACTCATTTGTTAGTAACAATATTTAACCCCTAAAGGGGTAAAAATGGGGTTCAAATTTTGTATGGAAAAGGAATACAAGATCGAAATTACAACTTTAAAATTCGTAGGAGCACGTCTAAATATATATTTTGGGATTTTGAAAATCAACCCCTTAGAGGGTAAGTGGGGTGAGTAACATAAAAATCGATGTGGATGTCGTTCTTGAGGTTTTATGGGATAGTTATTGCGAAAATGAGATTTATTTTGAAGTCCAACGCGGTGGACATGACACATATGGACCTGGACCTGGACATGCACATCCAGGGTACGGGAACGGGAACGGGAACGGAACGGAACGGAACGGAACGGAACGGAACGGAACGGAACGGAACGGAACGGAACGGAACGGATCGGAACGGAACGGAACGGAACGGAACGGAACGGAACGGAACGGAACGGAACGGAACGGAACGGAACGGAACGGAACGGAACGGAACGGAACGGAACGGAACGGAACGGAACGGAACGGAACGGAACGGAACGGAACGGAACGGAACGGAACGGAACGGAACGGAACGGAACGGAACGGAACGGGACGGAACGGAACGGAACGGAACGGAACGGAACGGAACGGAACGGAACGGAACGAAAATGACCGGACCGGACCGGACCGGACCGGAACGGAACGGAACGGAACGGAACGGAACGAAACGGAACGGAACGGAACGGGAACGAGACGATAACGGGAACTAGAACGGGACGGGTACGGGAACGGGAACGGAAGGGGTACGGGACGAGTACGGACGGGATCGGACGGGAACGGAACGGGAACGAAACGAAACGGGAATGAAACAGGAACGTAACGGGAACGGAACGGGAACGAAACAGGAACGAAACTGGAATGAAACGGGAATGGAACGGGAATAGAACAGGATGGGAACGGGAACGGGAACAAGAACCGGACGGGAACGGAACGGGAACAAGAACGGGAACGTAAGGCGTACGGGACGGTTAGGGGACGTTTACGGGACGGGAACGCAGTGGGAACGGAACGGGAATGGGAAGCGGAACGAAACGTGAACGGAACGGGAACGGAACGGGAATATAACGGGACGGGAACGGGAACGAGAACAAGATGGGAACGGGACAGGAACTGGATGGGAACGGGAACGGAAACGGAAGGGGTACGGGACGGTTACGGGACGTTAACGGGACGGGAACGCAAACGGGACGGGAACGGGGAACGGGAGCGGGAGCGGGAACGGGAACTGGAAGCCTTGTGCGAGGCCCGCCACACGCGGCAAATGTCTTGCCTCGCGAGACAGCGCGCTTGATGGGGACTCGCCTAATCGCGTAAAAATGGCTGGCCGGATCCTGGTTGAAGGTTCCTTAAAAGGATTTTGTCTAATATCCACGCGGACGAAGTCGCGGGCAGAAGCTAGTAATATATAAAATCGTAAACTGAATGACTGATCTATCAACGCACAGCCCAAACCGCTGGACCTAGAAACTTGAAATTTTGCACACAGATACCTTATACAGTGTAGGCATCCACTAAGGAAGGATTTTTGAAAATTCTATCCCTAAGGGGATGAAATAAGGGATGAAAGATTGTATGAAAGTCCCTCAGTTTTGAAGCTAGGATCATCAAATTTTGTGTTTAGGCTGACGATTGAAAATTAATAAATACGGCTCTCGGCGTTTTTCAAAATTCTACCCCCGAAGGGGTCAAAAGGGGGATGAAGTTGTGAATTGAAGAAAATCCTTTATTTTCGAAGTAAAAATTGCTAAATATATAATTTAGGCTTATGGATGGGAATCTAACGCAACGTATATTGTTATTGTTAGTATTTCAACCCCTACGGGGATGAAATGGGGGTGAAAAGGGGTAAAAAACTAGGGCTAAAATAGACATGGATGTCGTTATTGGGGTTTTCTGGGATGACGATTGCAAAAATGACATTTATTTGAAAGTCTAACACGGTGGACATGATTTAAACCCTCAGGGAGTGAAAATGGGGTTCAAATTTTGTATGGAAAAATAATATTAAATGGACATTACAACTTTAAACTTCGAAGGAGCACGTCTAAAAATACATAAGCAAACATATATTTTGTGAAAGTGAAAGTGAAATATATTTTATTTAAATAAGCTCACATAATAAGCATTTTTAAATCGTCAATTCTTTTACCCTACCACCCATTATGACGTCTTTTAACTGACAAGAAAAATGGGCGCAAAAAACTTGTCAGCTTTATCAATCAGATGGAACGATATTTACAAATATGTATATCGTTTCCAGACTTTATATTAACAAAGATTAACAAATAAATAACATTATTGAATTAGCTCATTTCTTAATGAGTTTCAAATTTCTTAATCAATTTACAGATTTTAAGCTAAATTCAAAGTTTGAACTTGTTATTCAGTCTAGGATAAAAATAAAAGAAAAACATACAATTCAATATGCATTAAGATAGGTAGTCAGAAGCAGACCCATTCCCACTGGCAGCACCAGTTCCCGAACATGCCGCATGAACCAGCCATCTCTTCGCTCAACCATATTTGAGGGAACGTAACGACCCGCCTCATACGACACCACCGCAGAAATGATTAAAGAGAGCATGACATACTAAGACTACCTATGTTAAGGCATCGAATTGAAAATTTATATCCAAAAGCTTTTCATAGGTCTTTCACTAAACTACTGACTATAGAAAGTAAAAATATTGCAATTAAATAAATCAAAACAAGGTAAGCTATTAAGAATTATATTTTTTGAGTAAGAAGTGCCATACATACAGACAATATAAAACAGATCTTTTATATACGAGTTATACGACGCCCTTAATACAAGCAGACAGAAGCAGACCCATTCCCACTGGCAGCACCCGTTCACGAGCATGACGCATGAACCAGCCATCGCTTCGCTCAACCATATTTGAGGGAACGTAACGACCCGCCTCACACGACACCACCGCAGAAATGTTTGTGATTTTAAAAACCAACCCCTTAGGGGTGGATGGGGTGAGTAAACCTAAAAATAGATATGGATGTCGTTTTTGGCGTTTTCTGGGATGACGATTGCAAAAATGTCATTTATTTTGAAGTCCAACACGGTGGACATGATTTAACCCCTCAAGGGGTGAAAATGGGGTTCAAATTTTGTATGGAAAAAAATATTAAATGGACATTACAACTTTAAACTTCGTAGGAGCACATCTAAAAATAAATAAACAAACATATATTTTGTGATTTTGAAAATCAACCCCTTAGGGGGTAAATAGGGGTGAGTAAACATAAAAATCGATGTGGATGTCGTTCTTGAGGTTTTTTGGGATGGTGATTGCGAAAATGAGATTTATTTTGAAGTCTGACACGGTGGACATGATTTAACCCCTCTATAAATATAAATAAATAAATAAATGGGGTTCCAATTTTGTATGGAAATATAATATAAAATAGACATTACAACTTTGAACTTCGTAGGAGCACATCTAAAAATAAATAGGCAAACACATATTTTGTTATTTTGAAAATCATCCCTTAGGGTGTAAATGGGGTAAGTAAACATGAAAATCGATTTGGATGTCGTTCTTGAGCTTTCATGGGATGGTGATTGCGAAAATGACATTTATTTTGAAGTCCAACACGGTGGACATGATACATCATGGACCTGGAACTGGGCCCTATTCAATAAAACTTACAATCCTACAAATTTGTCAATAAGTGACATAATTGTCAAGTTGTATGACAAGTGCTGTTCAATAAACCTTACAATTTTGTAAGAATTTTACAAGTAAAAATCTTACAAATATAACAATATAAATGTTGTTTAATAAACGTTTACATATGTAGAAAACGCCTGTAGATTTTGATGACAATATTGTATCTACAAAAGACAATGCCCAGATTTGTATGGCGCCATGCCCCACCAGTTTTTTTTCAGTTACACAAATTAATTATATGTCAGTTGATAGGTTATTATTTGTACTCTTGAAATTATAAAACACGAACTATGCTAAAGCTCAGACTTTTAAGATATAAGGGTACAAACATACCATAACGATAGCTTTTTATTTTACAATAACCCTGTTCTATCCTTAAGTTTTTTGTATGGAAAGCTTTTTTTACATAACTAGTTCAAAAATGCTGCAATTTTAAGGTGTGACTTAAGAAAATAGATACCTACTTGAAAAAACTGATACATATTATTAAGATTCTTACTGTCTTATTCAGAGATGTTTCACAAAACTGGGGTGCAAGACTGTTCTAACAAAACCTGGTTTAATGCTTGTAAGCCAATCACAATGCACCTTTTAATCCTTAAACGGTGGGACTAAACGTTAAACTGTCACTCTGAATACGATTTGCGCTAAAATGGCGTTAGTCCGCAGTCTAACGCCATGTTAACTTTGGCCCTAGTTTAACGAACGCACTCTGAATAAGACAGTTAGGTTATAAAGTCAATATTTTGAATTAAAAAAACGGGTTTCAATCAACGAACTATTCGTTGGTTTCAATCGATTGATTGGTAACCAGAGTACCCATTTGTTATTTTGGGCATAATTTATAACAAAATAAAACAAAATATGTATGATTATTTTTGTTTTATCCATCTCAACATTCTACAAAAAAAGTATGAGGATTTTGTTGAATGTTCAGGGGCCTTACTATGAGCTCTTATAGCAGGACTTATATTGAACTGCCTTACGTTTAGTATGAAAGCAGGCCTTAAGCAGTCCTGTTTAAGGCCTGCTTTTGAACTGAACGGTTTCTTATTTGCTGATGGTAAGCCCCCAGATGTTTTGTTGATTGTGTAGGGTAAAACATGCGCTATGGACACAGCATTATCTGAACATTTTAAGAACAATTTTTGTGAATAAAAAGTGTTAGACTTAGTCCATTAAAGTGTTTGTTGGCAACACTGCTAGATAAGACTAATACTGGACGCCCGGAAACGGCATAGAATGCTAATAAAAACTAATAAATGTTGACTTTTTATCCGCTGCTTTGTTTGAATTTATAATTTGTTTTAGTATTAGTAATTTTATTAAATATTTTTCATAAATATTTCAAAACTGTAACTTGTAAGAATCCATGGGGCAGAAATGGGCATTCTCATTTGTAGTTGTAATTTACAAATTACATAAATTTGTAAATTGTTGTTGTCCATCAGCCATTTTTATGACTCCACTGCTGGGGCACAGGCCTTCCTTATGGGTGGATAAGGAGGACGGGCCATAACCCACAACGCGGGCCCGATGCGGATTGGTGGGTGATAATGACTGCCAATGCAGCCGGGACCAACGGCTTAATGTGCCTTCCGAAGCACGGAGGAGCTCGAGATCGGAGATAATAAATTTTTGGTCACCCATCCCATGACCGACCCTTGCGAACGTTGCTTAACCTCCGCAATCGGTGGGCCAGGCGCTCGAAATTTTTGTTGAAGATTCTTAATTAACGAGGATAGATTTTAAAAAATCTTAGAATTTTAAAATAATCGATAGTTGCCTTACTTACCCTAAACTTCTCATTAAATGTGAAATCAGTCACATCAAAAGAATAAAATATTGTTTTTAAATATTTTTCTTTGTCGTTCGATTAACACGATTTCATCGTTATCACTCCTCTCACTACTGGATTTTAGTAATAAAAGCAGCTAAAACAAAAAAAAAATGCCGAGTTATAAAATTTTACCGAGGGTGAGGTCACCTGTCAGAAATGTATTACAATTCTACAAATAAGTAAACTTGTAAATACAATCATGCGTTCAATAAAGCAGTTTTTCCTACAAATTTGTAAATTGTCACCTGTAACAGGAAAATGTTTATTGAACAGAAATATGTAAAATTGTAAGTACAATTCGACAAATATGTAAATTTTCCACCATTACAAAGGAGAATGGCAAACTGGGAACCATTTTCCAAATTCATAAATACTGAGCGTGCCCGATTCGGACCTTATGAGATTTAAAGGTCATAATTTGGTGGTTACTTTTCAATTTAAAGTGTTCGTAAAGAAGGAGGCAACATTTAGAAAAACAACGTCATCCGCAACTAAAAATGACAAAAACAGTAAAATTCTAATAGGTAATATAATGTATCAATTATTGAATTCTTATTTTCAATAAGAAAGGGTCTAGGTATATGAAAAAAATACAATTGTTTTTCGTTTTTGAGGTTAAAATAATGGCCGCCAGGCGCATCACCAATTGACGCGGATTAGTACCTACCTATCGTTATCATACTATGTTTCAGGTCAATGATAGATAGGTAGTAGGTAATTGTCTATTACGGTCTAATTACTAAATATTTGTAGATTTCATGACCAGCCTCACCTATAGCTTTTAAATAAAAATCATTCTGTGTAGGTTATGTAATGTATCCAAAGTAATTGCCTACTAGGTGCTGTTTTGAGGTTAGGTTTTAAAATAACTTTTTATCCCCAGCTTTAAAGTGTATCTTACGATTACATAATTTATTAGGCTTTAATAGAGGATTAAAGTCATGCTATTTACTTCTTGGCACGCTAAGCCTTTATGTGGTTCTGAAAATATATGGACACCTGCCATTCTCCTTTGTAACTTGTATTTTTTATTGAACAGAAACTTGTAAAATTGTCACCTGTCACCTGTAATTGTAAATTGTAAATTGTAAGTTTTATTGAATAGGGCCCTGGACATGCACATCCAGGGAACGGGAACGGGAACGGGCAAGGGCACGGGCACGGGTACTGGAACGGGAACAGGGCGAGAACGGGACGGGAACGGAATGGGACGGGACGGAACGGAACGGAACGGAACGGAACGGAACGGAACGGAACGGAACGGAACGGAACGGAACGGAACGGAACGGAACGGAACGGAACGGAACGGAACGGAACGGAACGGAACGGAACGGAACGGAACGGAAAGGGAACAAAACGGCACGGGAACGGGACGGGAACGGAGGGGGAAGGAACGGGAACGGAACGGGAGCGATACGGTAACGGAACGGGACGAGAACGGGATGCGAACGGGAACGAGAACGGGACGGGAACGGAAATGGGAACGGATGGGGTACGGGACGGGAACGGAACGGGACGGAATGGGAACGGAACGGGAACGAAATGGGAACGGGAACAGAAGGGGTACGGGACGGGAACGGAACGGAACGGGACGGAATGGGAACGGAACGGGAATGGAATGGGAACGGGAATGGAACGGGAATGAAACGGGAAAGGGACGGGACGAGAACGGTACGGGAACGGGAATGAGAACGGGACAGTAACGGTACGGGAACGGGAATGGCAACGGAAGAGGTACGGGAACGGGACAGGAAAGGGACGGGAACGGACGGGAACAGAACGGGAACGGGAACCGGAACCGGAACGGGAAACGTAAAAATGACTGGTCAGATCCTGGTTGAAGGTTCGCGGACGAAGTCGCGGGCAGAAGCTAGTCTTAATATATAAAAGAAGAAACTGACTGACATATCAACGCATAGCCCAAACCGCTGGGTCTAGAGACTCCAAATTTGGCACACAGGTTCCTTATGAGGGCTAGGGGTGCACTAAAGAAAGGATTTTTCAAAACTGACCCCTTAAGGGGGTGAAACGGGGGTCCAAAGTTTGAATGAAAGTCCCTCAGTTTTGAAGCTAGCATTTTCAAATTTTGTGTTTAGGTTGAAGATTGAAAATTGATTTATACAAATCTCAGCTTTTTTGAAAATTCTGCCCCTGAAGGGGTGAAAAGGGGGATGGAGTTGTGTATAGAAAATCCTTCATTTTTGAAGTAAAAATCCCTATATTTATAATTTAGGCTTATGAATCGACATTTAACAAAACGTAAATTGTTTTAGGTAGTATTTCAACACCTATGGGGATGAAATAGGGGTAAAATGGGGTAAAAAATCCAAAAAAAAAGATATGGATGTCGTTATTGGGGTTTTCTGGAATGACGATTGCGAAAATGACATTTATTTTGAAGTCCCACACGGTGGACATGATTTAACCCCTAAAGGGTTGAAAAAGGGGTTCAAATTTTGTATGGAAAATTAATATAAAATAGACATTACAACTACAAACTTCGTAGAAGCACGTCTAAATATAAATATAGGCAAACATATATTTTGTGATATTGAAAATTCATCCCTTAGGGGGTAAATGGGGTAAGTAAAAATGAAAATCGATATGGATGTCGTTCTTGAGGTTTTATGGGATGGTGATTGCGAAAATAACATTTATTTTGAAGTTCAACAACGTTGACATGATTTAACCCCTAAGAGGGTGAAAATGGGGTCAAATTTTGTATGGAAAATAATAAAAAATAGACATTACAACTTTAGAATTCGTTGGAGCACGTCTAAAAATAAATAGGCAAACACACATTTTGTTATTTTGAAAATTATTCCTTAAGGGGTTAATGAGGTAATTAAAAATGAAAATCGATGTGGATGTCGTTCTTGAGGTTTTATGGGATGGTGATTGCGAAAATGTCATTTATTTTGAAAAGAGTAAGGAAATGGGAATGGGATATTAATATCTATGGACCCAATTCTGATTATTGTAATAAACTAGCTTCCGCCCGCGACTTCGTCCACGTGGATATTAGAGAAAATCCTTAGGGAACCATTAAACAGGATAACATTGTATTCCAGGTGCATACAACTTGTTACAAAATAACCCCTAATCCCGAATATGGTAGATAGGTACCATCAAACTGAACAACTTTTGCTATGGGACGAACTTTGAAATCGCGAAAAAAAAGCAGTTTCATAACTTTCATACAAAAATTCATAACGAAAATATCAAAATGTATGAAACAGCTGTTTTTTTTCGCGATTTTAGATTTCAGACTTCATAATAGAAATAATGCATTATGTCTTTCAGCGTAGGTATGAGATTTACTTGAAACTTGACATTAGTGCTCTTCTTCACAATTTATGGTATACGTAATTCAGCGTTTTACAAAGTTCATCTCTTAAGGGGTGAAATGGGATGTAAGTTTGTTTGGGAACATAGGCTGCTTTTGACAACGGTAACCGATTACCACGCGGACGAAGTGCCACAAAAAAACCATAGGTAAACAAGTGCTAGTGCCACGCGTACGAAGTCGCGGGCAGCAGCTAGTGTATGTATATTTGTCCGCGATGATCTCGCGTTCGGCTGAACCGATTTTATTGCGGTTTTCAGAAAAGTATTTATTAGATTTAGGAGAACGTTTTGGTGTTTTAACCGACTTCAAAAAAGGAGGTTCTGACCCCACTTGATCCTTATGTTTTCATGAATGTTTGTCCGCGATTATCTCGTGTATGGCTGAATTGATTTTGATGCGGTTTTCAGAAAAGTATTTTTGACATTTTAGAGGGTTTGTAACTGACTTCAAAAAAAGGAGGTTATCAGTTTGATCCATATGCATGTATGTCCGCGATTATCTCACGTTTGGTCAACCCGATTTTTCTACCTAGATAACATATCTAATACAGAAGGTACT
Source organism: Agriphila tristella (assembly GCA_928269145.1). Taxonomy (NCBI): domain Eukaryota; kingdom Metazoa; phylum Arthropoda; class Insecta; order Lepidoptera; family Crambidae; genus Agriphila; species Agriphila tristella. The sequence goes on along the minus strand of OV743436.1, from coordinate 16,338,554 downwards.
TACACTAAAAAGAATGAAATAAAAAATTGTTTTAAAAAACAAAAAACCGACTTCAAAAGCCTACGCTACCTCTAAAAAGCAAGAAATAATATTCAAATTACTAGATACGCATTATCATTGTAAATAAAACACGTATATTGAAGTCGGGTGGGGCTTTTAGAATAAAAAAAAGCTGTCCTCCAGCCCCACCCGACTTCAATAGACGTGTTTTATTTACAATGATAATGCGTATCTAGTAATTTGAATATTATTTCTTGCTTTTTAGAGGTAGCGTAGGCTTTTGAAGTCGGTTTTTTGTTTTTTAAAACAATTTTTTTACTGTTCCAAGTCACATTTTTTCACGAAATAATTTTAATTCTATACGAAATTAGAATTGCATAATATTTGTCACAACTTCATCATCATCATCATATCAGCCGCACGACACCCACTGCTGTGTATATACTTCCCTCAAGGATATCCACGACCATCGGTCCTGCGCTGCCCGCATCCAGCGGCTTCCCGCGACCTTCACACTCACGTCGGTTCGCCTTGTCGAGGGCCTACCCACGGAGCGTCGTCCGGTGCGCTGTCACAATTTAATAATAACAAATCGGGTTATTATCTTCCAGTAGATACTGTATCTGCGGTTGCACCGATAATTAAGAATTATTAATCGTCATACGTAAAATGACATTAATAATTTAATTAGGTGTCTATAATGAGATTAAGATATTAAAGAGGACGTTCTGTTCAACCCAATTCGTGTGGAGTCTGTGAAAATGTAATCTTACCTCCTTACTATAATTAGATAAGACGTGATTAATACTATTATTGTAGGTAATTATGCTAATATTATCTAGGAATTAGAACATATATTGTTCATAGACGGAAATATTGTAATACTTGATAGATAAAAAAAACGATAGTAATATATCAAAGCAATCAAAACTATCGTAGAGCAAAACTATCAAAGCAAAAAGCCGCTTTTTAATTAGATTAACGTTTGCGCACATTACGTAAATTACGTTCACGTGGACGTTACCTGTCTAAAGTGACAATCAATTTCGTGTTCAATATTGGCTATTGGCTTGTACTTTGTACGGATTGTATGTACCACGTAAATGTATAATACATCTGCTTACTTAAGCGATTACATCTTGAAGCGAAGCCTACACGCGTTATTCATCAAAATGACAAGGAGAAGTCAGACCCTAATTCCACCATACCTACATAAGTATTTTACGCTTCTCGTTAACAAATAGTTTTGGGACTGTGGATAACTAACCTACATAGCTATTTAAACTAGTTACATTGCCTATTATTTTTTGTATAAAGTATAACAGATTCAAAAAAGAAACAGACAATAATGCAGATAAATCATTTTTTTTTCATAAAATCATATTAGCCTGTCCAATTTGTTATTTTGATAATTTATCAAAATAAAGACTAATCGATGCCCGCGGTGAATCCTAATTGGATGCTTACCTAAGTCTTATAGAGTCTGTCTAAAAAGTCTGTTTACATGAGAAATTATTAAATTATTTATAAAAACTTATACTGGTACTTAACCTTGTTGGTGCTGTCTAAATTGAAATTGTAAAAACATATTTAAAAAAAAATATTTAGATGGATATTGGTGGGGTGGTTGGAGATTTAGGTGGGTAATAAAGTTACCTATGAAATTACCCATGTAATCAAGCCTTTTTAGACACACTCTAGCATCCAATTTTGATTCACCGCGCGCTTCTTTTTATTTTACCACAAGTTACAAGGTAAGTAAATAAGTTAAGGCAGTTGCATAACATTGTAGGAGGCAACGAAGCTCAGCACCGACAAAGTTAACACTTTATCGAGTTTATATTCTACTTCCTTTAGTTACAAGATTAGTGACACAACTTATATTAAACTCCTTCGATCATAACCGTAAATTTGAGCTAAGCAGATCTGAAAAGTCATCAGTAACAGCAAACTAATGTGTTTTTGCACTGTAACTGATATTTAAGGAATGATTAACCTAAAAAATATATTGCACTAAAAATACATTAAAAATATTTTTCCGGCAACCCAGTGTTTTTAGTGTTTTAATCTGTTATTTTGTCTTAAATTCCTAATCCTTATCGGCACTATAGGTCTGTTATAGCTAGTGAGATAGATATAAGTGCTTTTGTTTGAATGACTGTTTGTTGCCAGAAAAATAATAAATAAATAAAAAGTAGCTCAGCCCCTCTACTCAAATGGCCAACATTCTATTCGTTTGAACGCTACGCTTACTATTAAAACTTAGTAATAAGCAGTAAACTATAAAATTACATGCCGTAAGCTTGACAATTCCATACAATACATCGAAGTCTGTGATTTACATAAGTTTGCGACATGAGATTTAATCATCTATTGCTCATATTTAAGCTTTAAAAGTAAGCGTAGCGTTCAAACGAATAAAAAGTTGGCCGTTTGAGTAGGGGGGTTGATCAGAATTAAAAAAAAATACACTTGATATCAATTGATGTCCTTTATATTCAATAATATTACTTAAAATGTCACTAAGCAATAGGAATACTCAATGAATTATAAATACGTACAACAATCAAGAGAAATTACGTCATCGTAAAGCACAAAATGCGAAACTTCCTATACAGCTTAAGTTATTATTGCTTATTTGCGTGGGCCGCTGACAAATGAGCCAAGTTTCTTGCCATAAACAGTACAACATTTGACTACAAAAGCCTCTTTTTCGCCGAAACATAATATCACGACCTCCTAATGCCTAATTATCGCGTAAATCAGTCAACAACCTATGCAGTCTTTAATCATATTGAGCCACGTAGATTGGAATTCTTCAAAAGATATTATACACTCTACGTAATTGAGGCAAAGTATAAATTGAATTTTAATTATACCTACGTATTATCGTTATTTCATATGCGTATGCAGATATAAATGGGGAAAATATAGAAGTGTATTACGTTACGTTATTTGGTTCACTGTTGATAATCAGAATTCATGACACTAGAAAAAGATAAATACATTTTATCGGTTTAAATACTAAAGATTTATGACTATTAACAACTTTGACCATATATATTTTGAAATACTATCTAGGAATATACGACTGCCATATCCTCACAGAATTCTAAAACGTTATTTAATGTAACAAATATTTGTATTTTTGTTGGTAATTGAAAAATAATTATTGAAAGCAGATTTCATCGGGTTCGGATCGTTGCGTTATTCGATGCCTGTGACATAAATAAGGACTATACAGCAATATGATTTTAATCCGCAAACCATATTTGGATATATTTTCCTTCCTAAAAATCATTTATGAAGCCTGAATGTTTGAGATAAGTATTTTTTTTTTATTTTACTACTATCGTTTTAATAAGTACCTTATTAGATTTAAAATCTTAAAATTGAATTAAAATTAATGCTAAGTGGCTTTAACATTCAAAATCACAGGCTAAAAGAGCTTATCACTAAGCCATCGATCACCTACGAAAATACTCTTCAAATAAATTAATATCCTAATGCACTACGAAACACATAAAACAATTACTCAGTGTCAAACACAAGTCGGGTGCCACCAGCCGTAATTACACGTGCGCAACACAACGTAACGTAACGTAAGCCGTAAGTGAAATTCTATTACGTAACTTTATCCACCGAGATTCGCTTAAGTAGTTGATCACGTTACCCGTCCGTTGTTTCTGGTTGTCTCAAGAAATGTTTTCAAAACTCCCAGCTAACCTGAGAGATTACTTTCGGACCGCCGCCGCCGGTACGTACTTTATGTTCGGACGGAAGGAAAAAATACTAACGAATAGTCGACTGATTGATGGGTCGTAGTAAATCTGATTGGGGCATCAATGAAAAATAATTTAAAATTGAATGAGATATAGCACTTGTAAGAAAAAAAAGGCGCCAATACTTCTTTACTTAATTTTATTTTCTTCCGGCTAAATAATCTGAACTGAAATATAACTTGAACTTTATGTCGCTCTAAAGCTAGGGTTTCCTAGGATGACGGTGCCGTCATATTACGCCCGTAATATAGCGGCGTTGAATATTGTCTATGAAAACAATATGGCGACACCGTAACGTCAGAAACCGAGCCGTATTGTTTACATAGACATCGTTCTACGCCGCTAAATGACGGTCGTAATATGACGGCACCGTCATCCTAGGAAACCCTAGCTTAGCGGCCATATTTCTTAAACAGACACTATAATTCACATGCAATGGCATCGTGGGCGCAAGTACTTCACTTTGTGTTTGTTTCACTCCAAACTAAACACCAAATGCGAGTATAATTCGAGTCCTGGGATCATCTGCATAGCTAATTTTATCGCTCGTTGTCCAAAAAACGGATTAATTGATTAAATCATTGAAGCAATTTACGTAATTGGTGATTAATTAATATAGATAAAGCACCTGTTTTTAAAGATGACCAGATTAATTAATTTGTTACGAAGGAATAAGACCTGTCTCGCAACCTAAAATAATTTGGAAAAACCTTAACTGTCTTATTCAGAGTGCGTTCGTTAAACTAGGACCAAAGTTAACATGGCGTTAGACTGCGGACTAACGCCATTTAGCGCAAATCTTATTCAGAGTGACAGTTTAACGTTTTGTCCCACCGTTTAAGGATTGAAAGGTGCATTGTGATTGGTTTACAAGCATTAAACCAGGTTTTGTTAGAACAGTCTTGCACCCCAGTTTTGTGAAACATCTCTGAATAAGACAGTTAATCATTTCGAGTTTTTCATAGCTTATTCAGTATTTTATAACAACAAATTAAAATAAAGATATTATAAGACTTCAATACTAATTTGTTTTTAAATCAAGTAAAATACTAACTAAACAATAAAGTTCGGAAGTTAAGACTGCAGAACTTTTTAACTTAATTTTCTTATAGCGCAGTCAAACCTTTTTCAAACTTTTGTATTAGCCGGATTGAAAGTCGAATTAAAATTCAATACGGGTGACGTTTTTGATTCGGATTTGGAGAATGTTCGGTGATAAAAATTTCACAAGACTTAACCATGAAGTAGTTTGATTCATATTTTCTTTGAATATAATGTTTTCACATTATATTCAAACGTTGCAAACGTACAACATATAGAGTCAGTTCTATCTTTGGAAATAAATCGTATATGCAGTACTATTTTTGCCTCCTTAGCTACAATTATTTATCTGCATGTGAAGCCTTGAGCGTACTAATAAGGCAGGATTTTGTATCATTAAAGTGACAAAAATATCGAGCGAAAGATTTTTCTCCAATTTCCCCAAGCAGATATTTAAAAAGTATTGATACTATCACACAATTTATTTTTATTCAAAAAGTTTATCAATGCTAGGAAATCGCAAAACTTTGATCACAAGAGAAAAGAAAAGTTTTGAAAGAAAACAAGTAGGTACCTACATATAAGTAATGCGAGAGCTATTTTTTCACTGAGCTTTATCTTGGAACTAGTTCGTTCACTGCGTGTAACAGAAAGAACGAAAACACATTATGAAATAATATGGTTTCCTTTCGTCAACATATCGACAGAGAAATAATATAAAGCAGGTGCCACGGGGCGTTGATTTTCACCCCACACATTTACGTGGTATCTCTGGGCTGAACCAATCGTAACATTTTCTCCTAATTATAAAACCTTTTTAATGCTAAAACAACCCTATTCGTCTAAATTAGTAACTTAAGTTAACCTCCAAACGCAAAAACGCGAAACAATGATAAAAACACGATCAACTCTTAGCATATCTAAAGGCTCACGATGAATTATATACTTACAAACAATGCAATGTTGATTTATTTCAATAAACACAAACGAGCTGATTTCAGTCTGTTGATTTTTACAATAAATCAGTATTATGCAAAACAGAACATTTGATACATAGAAAACTTACATGGGAATAGTATTTTACACAATAAGGTGGACAGGAGTTGGTAAATTGGATTCGAGCCCAAGGGACGAGGCGGTGACAGCGGCGCGGGATGCTAATCACGCCGCCACACCGGTGACCTAATAACTGACAACTGGACATACAATCGTTATTAAAACTAATTAAAAATATTCGTATTTGCTTGATGGTTAACTCAATTGAAATTTAAACACAATAATGGTATATTCACTTCTCAAGCTTACGGGCTCACTAGACATGAAATAAAACACTTTTTAACGGATACTAGCGCGGTTTTATTAAAAGACTTTGGTTATTAGTTGGTATTTGGTTTGATTTTTTATTTTCCTGACGTTTCTGCACCTTTGTAGCTGCTGTGATTACGGGGGACTGTGTCGGGTGGTCACGGGTGTCCTCCATGACCACGGCAGCTGCAAAAGTGCCGAAACGTCGGGAAAATAAAAAATCAAACCAAATACCAACTAATTACCAAAGTACTTTCAATAAAACCACGCCAGTATCCGTAAAAAAAGTGTTTTATTTCACAATAATGGTATTTTAAATAATACATTTGGTGATAAATTCGATCGACAAAGTATTTAATATAATTTTATGATTCATATCATTTTAAGATTTCGTAAATTATGAGCAAATGTATTAACAGTACTCTATTAACTATAATGTATAGAGAATTACAGTAATAGCAGTATATTTTCTTTGGTAAAAGCCATGCCTATTTCAGAAAAACCACCAGTCTCAGAGGAGAATGTAGTTTTAAGCATTCTTATATTTCTTCGGAACGAAAAACATCAAGAAATAGACTTCCAAAGCCATTTGGAAAGCAACGACAACATAAATAAACATTAAAATTTGATATTGAAAAAGAAATTTTAAATATGATAACAAAATTTGTATTAGATACGTGTACGAGGGATAAAGAATGGCTTACGTCAAGGATGCGGCATTATTATTTTTTACGCGTGACGTCACGTCACAATAATAATACTCACAGAAAAAAGAAAACATTCCCCCATGCTTAAATGTACAATTATAAAAGTGTTGAACAAACACACTTATGAAGAAATATTTGAAAGTAAACCTAGTAGGTAGCAGGCTATTTTTCATGCTGTATGTATAGTCTTGTATTAGCAACTACGAGCTTTAGTCTTATTAGCAATTCTCGCTCAGTCGGTTTAATTAAGCTAACATTTGATAATTCCGTTTACTAGCATACAAAACTAGAACTAAATCAAAATTAACTGCACATGTGCGTTGCGTATCTTCGCGTTCGTTCTTCTGTCAGGTAAAAATGACTATAGTGATAAAAAATATTGGCGATTAGTAGGTTATTTTGTCTCGAGTTGATTAAATGATGCTTGTACTTTGGTGATTAAGCTCTGGTTTCCTATGATGAAGGATGAATCATCTTACGAAACTAGAGCTTTATGGCCATTCGGGACCGCTCAAGAGACAAGTTCACTGCTCTGTAAAGGTGCTCCCTCACTGGGTGCATTCGCGTGTAATGTAACGTTACAGATTTGAGCATTACATCAGTGAAGGAGGAGAACCGAGCATTACAATGCGCACCTTGTAATGATACAAAACGGGTATACATCAGTGAAGGAGGAGAACCGAGCATTACAATGCGCACCTTGTAATGATACAATGTGTAATATCTTGATACAACTTGTAACATCAGTGCGAAAGTCGAATCTATAATATTACATTACACGCGAATGCTCGTCAGTCAGGGAGGTATTATTGTAATGTAATGCTCAAAGTCGAATCTATAATATTACATTACACGCGAATGCTCGTCAGTCAGGGAGGTATTATTGTAATGTAATGCTCAAAGACGAATCTATAATTTTACATTACACGCGAATGCTCCCGGTGAGGGAGCACCTTAAAAGTAATTATTTCAAATAGGTTTACATTGTAATATTTAATGTACTAGAAAATATCGACTCGTCACCAGATAATTTCCAGGCGAGACTCGAACCCGCGACCTTTGAAAGTCCGGTCCAATGCTCTTCCAACTGAGCTACCGAGTCACTAGTGGGATCGTCGAAATGTTTCCAGTATATCCTACACTTTCACTGCATTTAATATTATTATATAAAAAACCGGCCAAGTGCGAGTCGGACTCGACGAAGGGTTCCGTACCAAAAAACGCAAAAAAATCACGTTTGTAGTATAGGAGCCCCCCTTAAATATTTATTTTATTCTATTTTTAGTATTTGTTGTTATAGCGGCAACAGAAATACATAATCTGTGAAAATTTTAACTGTCTAGCTAACACGGTTCATGAGATACAGCCTGGTGACAGACAGACAGACAGACAGACGGACAGCGGAGTCTTAGTAATAGGGTCCCGTTTTTACCCTTTGGGTACGGAACCCTAAAAACGAGTTAAAAATTGTATTGTGCAATTTTAGAAAGGTATTTACTTTGACAACGCTGATTTGTAGCTGACTTAGTCCTATCGTTTACAGGTGCAATGACGTTTAAACAAAATATTACCTACAAACTGATTGTTATCTAAAAGATAAATTAGGATAAATAATAAGAATGAAATAAATCCGTACATTTTTGCTAAAATTAAATTTTAGATTCGTATCATTCATCACATACGTCAATGACCAAACTGAACAAATAATAACAGCACCTCCTTGTAGATTTGATAATGATCGAACTCACATGGAGTTATGATGATTATCAAATCTAGTAATTATCTATGCGAACTTTGAAACTATGGTAAAATCAATCGAAAAAAATAGGCTGCACGCTGCACGTGACTATTTCTTTGTACACAAGGTTATTTTTAGTTAATACAAAACCTCTCGTGGGCATGATCAGACCATCAAACTGAACAACTTTCATTATGGGACCAACCTCGAAATCACGAAAAAATCTGCTGTTCCATACAAAAGTACAATCCTACTCCATCGAAATGTATGAAACAGTTGATTTTTTTTTTTTCGTGATTAAAGGTTGGTCCCATTTAGGGTTACCATCCGTCCGGATTAGTCCGGACATGTGATATAAAAAATACAATCCGAGAAAGAGTATGATTGTCTACATCGGGATGGGCTTTTTTTTAATCCAGAACGTGTTAGTTGTTAGTTGCTTAATGTCAAGTGATGGTAAGGCCCTTTTTATCATTGAGCGATGTATCTCGCTCCTGGGAATCAACCACGTGGGAGGCGCTTATCTAAATTCAGTTCAGTGAGAGCTAATCCTAGTAAAAATTTCATCTTGTGGCCATACGGATACCTGTTGGGTAGTACTCCATGTATCGTTTTACTTTCGCAGGATATCAAGTAAATAAAGAGACCTAATTAATATACGCTCTAAGTATAGGTCTCAAAAAGGTATTTATATTATATTATACTTATTATTGTTACAGTTTTCAAACCACTTTTAAGATAATCTTTGAATGAGATAACTTAACAAAAAGTACTTCCTATACATTTCTCATCGTACTTCGTTGATTACTTATAAAAGATATCTCAGAATCTTTCAGCATACAAATCCGATCCTCCATTAATTTATAACAAAATCATTTGCATTCATTTGAATTTCCAGATGGACTCAACTCTGTTTTAACGAAATATTCCATCGAAGTTTTCGTGCCGCCCGCCCGCTTGACGTGACGTGATGGCTAAAGTTCCTTTTTCAGCAGTCTTTTGCTGTTAGAAACACACTACTTTTGTTTTTTTAAGTTCGCTGGTAAAGTACTGGCGCGGCGTTATGACACTCTCAAAGACTGAATCGTAAAAATAGTTTATCCTGATTGTGAACAGCTGGTCACCTGGTTTTATATCAAAAAATTACAAACAGTAAAATTAAAATGATTATCTAAGTACTTCAACATTTTTCAGAATAATTTACCAAACACAAAACAATAGCAATCACTAATAGATTATCAAAATGTAGTTTAGCGTATGAGTTACCTGGTTTTATATAAAAAAAAATTCAAACAGTAAAATTAAAATGATTATCTAAGTACTTCAACAGTTTGCAAATAGTTTACCAATCACAAAAACAATAGCAATCACTAATAGATAATCTAAATGTAGTTTAGCGTATTAATAATTATTATTTTTCAACTGAGCCAACTTTATACTACAAGGTTTTTCTCCGAGAATTTATGTTCCTTACTGTCAAATTTTAGAAGAAAAACCAACACATAAAACTTAGTCGTGAAATGATTAAACATCACTTTGTACTGCAAACTTCTGTATCAAACACTCAAATTTTATGTTCAGCGAAATGTATACTTTACAACTATGACAATAAAAGTTTAGATTCCTAACTCCTAGGTCGTTACCGTCACCGCAGACAATATTTCCTGTGGCCGACTTGTAGCGGCCAACTTTCTCAATAACAACCCTACTTTTACCCACGCCACGCCACATTCAGTTTTGAAAGACCGAATTTTTAATAAAATTGATAGTGATTTTCGAGCTTGCAATTCCGTCCGAAATTTTGCTGAGATGAACAAATTATGACTACGTGTGCATTCAAAACGAACTGTGAATATTTAACAAGTGCTGTCTGTAAAGCTTTTGCAATATTTCTGTTGTATACTACGACAGAGAAAACATTTTTATGTAATACTAGCCTCTGCCCGCGACTTCGTCCGCGTGGATATTCGACAAAATCCTTAGGGAACCTTTAACCAGGATAAATAGTATTATATGTTTTAAAATCAGACCAGCCCTTTTTACGTGAAGGCGGGTCCCCACCAAGCACGCTGCCCCCTTTTCCTCGAAAACCCCCTTTTTTTCGAACCCCAGGGATTTTCATACAAACTTTCATCCCATATTTAAACTCCTTTTAATCCTATTTTGCAATAAATAGTATATTTTGTCCTTTCTTAAGCTCTACTCTATCTCTGTACCAATTTTTTATAAAAATCGGTTCAGTAGTTTAGGCGTGAAAGCATAAGAGACAGACAGAAAGAGTTACTTTCGCATTTATAATATTAAATAAAATATGTACTTATAATGGATATTTCGCAATGTGTCGATGTCGATTGCATCTATTTAAATTACCTACTTAATAAAGTCTAAAATATGTTTTTGTTAATAGTAATATATTATAATACAGTGTATAATAAGTGTATTTACGAGAATCGTAATAAAAATGGATACTTTTCATTATAACTTATAGGTACTAGTTCGTCAAACGGTCGAAACTCAACTCTACTCTCGTAACCATGTTAATGAGAAAAAATTAGATGAATATTTTTTTCATAGAAAATAATATATTATGTTCTTTGTATAGACAAATAAAAAATAAAATTATCGTGACAAACATGAGAAAAAGATGGTAGGTGTTTTGTCTTTATGCGTCATATCATATATCAATATAATTTAGCATCACTCGATAATATGTGCTTTCCATGGCAGTACAGCGTGCGGAAAGTTGTGGACCTCACGCCGTGCGTGTAAACAAAAGTTACAGTTTCGTACATAGCGTGTGGAAAGTTGTTTTTTTTTTCTTTTCTACTCGAAAAGTGATGTTCACTGAGCAGCGAGTGGGAAATACTGCTTTCCACCCTCGGTGGATAATCATTTAAATAAAAAATAGAACTGAATTTGGTTAGATACGCATTCGGCCATAAAGTTACGTCATCAGAAAAGAAAAAAAAACGGAAAAGTTTACATAATTTAAAAAAATATGGTTAAGAGAAAAAATGAGATGAGAGAGTGTTTAACACAGGTGAAAGTTATCAATTCCATACTTGAAGTATTACGTAAATATCTCGTATAGTTATTGCTTCGTTTCGACCCTTGTTTAACAATCTACTATTTATTGATATTTAAGACAGTTGTTTGTCGTTTGTTTAATATTCGTTTCGTTTCGGTTTTTGGTTAACCACAGAGTAATAATCGGATTCCTTTTTGGCGCTGACTGGAGAAGTCTATCCAGAGACTGAAGTGAAAGGGTCTCAAGGTGATAGATGCGCGTGTTCAATCTCTGTCGACGCAGATTATTGAGAGCTTACGCAGTATGGATGACGAGGCGAAGCTATTTAGTACTGCCCTTCATTATGCGTAGTTTTTTTTTTATTAATCTACCTAATTAGTTTTAGCGAATAAAAATCTGTGTGAATCTTTTAAGTGACTATCAACATTATTTAAAACATAACTCTTAAAAAATAATTTATTAGTAAATTGTAGGTCGAGATACATTTACAAAATACTTAAATCTGGGAGTAGATGTTAGCATTTTGTACCTTACCTTACTTACCTATTCCACTATAAATCACCTATAACATTCAAGAACATCGTCGACAGTCTGGAGGTCGTACTCAGATCAAACTTTGGTGAACCATAAATTCAATCATAACTCGTAGCTACCTCATATCTGAATCATTATTATTACAAGACTTTGGCAACATATCCTGAGAAGCACAAACATGTTACGAGCTCTTTAAGCGAGTAAAGCGAGCCTCGAGCGAAAAGGTTAAAAGTCAGCATTTGCTTTTTGCTTGAAGTCGTTAAGCACTTTGGTACTGCGTTCTGCTGCCTCTCGACATGAATGCATTCCATCAAGAGTGCCGCTACTTCAATGCAAATTAATATTACACTCAAACCGCTATTTGCGTAGCTTCTGAAAATTTGATTTAATCGGACGCTGAAGATCGGTCTCATTGAAAATATTGAATTTTATTTTTTATTTTATTTTATTATACATATGGACAACAAAACAGATTACAATCCAAAAATAAATAACGACATGCTAAAATATTTCAGTTGTGTGCTAGATCATAACCCTAACTATGTTGACACATCATTTTCACAGTGTTGAGCAAGTAAGTTCTACTCTTCAAAAACAAATAGATTTAAGTTCTTTATAAATTAATTAAATTATAACCTTATTTAAATATAGTAAGAATTAATGAGCTTAACTACGTAACTTGAGCGATATGGGCATGTACAATGAATCTAGGAAAGAGTTAGTTGTTTAACCGACTTTATAAAGATTCTGGGACTTGGATTAAAAAAAAATATCCATGCACGGATTCTTGACGGATATCTCGTTGTAAAGCCGACACATTCTTACAAGGGGTTTATAAAAGGAAGTGTTATTTTGATACGTTTGTAAGTAAAATGTTTTGTTAGGTATTCGGGGGTTTCGCCATGGTTTCGCCATGTAGTTATGTTTAGTTTGCCTAGGAGGTAAGGAGAATCGATACAACTATGTAACTATGAATTCCATACGGATTGCATGAACGCTTTATCTATTCTTGTATTATGATTACTGAGGATTATGATTAAATTCGTCCGTAAATCCGTGAGTGTTATCTGACTCATAATAATTATGATATTAACTATTAAAAAATGCACTACAGTAATCAGTGCAAACGGATTTACTTGACTGGTAACCTGATGATTCAATTTTGCATTTAAGTAATAAGAGTAATTATTACGTAAGGCGATTTAATTAAGAGGATTAATTATATCTACCATATGCATAATTTTCAGATCGATCACTTATTGTGTACTAAATTTTTTTTCAGTGACGTATAAGAGCAAAAAATATTAAATTGTTGCCAGGTTTTTCTTCGCTCGAAGAGTGTGAAATCTGTGTGAACAGTTCACACAGTTTTCATAATAACACAAATAAAAATAAAAAAATACTTATGTCATTTCATTCGTTGCTTCTTTTTAAACAATGTAATTATACTTCTTTGGTTTTAGGACCATTTAGCTTTTAGTGTTCTTTTTTAGATCCTTATAGATTTAAATAACTAATTGAGTTATTATATAGTCATGTCATTTGTTCATTTATTTATTCTGGAACAAGAGGCTACTCAGCGCATTTAACTACGTTACATAAAAATCACATTATTTAAAACGGTGTGATTATTATTACCCATCTTATAACTGTCTGAAGCAAGCTGTACCATAAATCTGGAACTCGAGAAAAATAATGTAACAGAGTGTAATACAACAACAAATTCCATCAATCAAACGTCCGGAGCGGTCCGGGCGCAAGTAGCTGGCAGGAATATCTTTCCTTCCAGTCGAGCTGACATGACACATCATGGAACTGTTCTGAAAAAATATTATACTAGTGGCTCTGTGTGCTACAGACCTCACATTTGTGACATTTTTCGAAATCGCTGAAATACTTTTTCGAAACATTTCGAAATACTGATACTGAATCGATAATGTAATTATCGAACCTGCTCACAAAATTTCACAAGAGGAGAATAGCTGCCTTTAAATAAAGGAGACAGCCATACAGATAGACATACTCGTACTAAAACATTTTTGCCCTAGCTGAAACGGAGACGCTTCACTTTTGCTCGCTCAATTAATGTAAGAGTAACAATCTTTTTTTAATATTTTAATTCTTTAGTCACTGTAGTGGATTCCGTAATTTACAATCGCAGCGATACCGTAGCATCACTGCATCACATCACAGAGTGACTGATGAGTCAATTATTTAACACGTTTTTTACACGACTGCCCAAAAAGGATTGTAAGTATATGTGTTTAGGGTTCATGTATGTTTGTGGGTATGTGAGTTTCTTTATTCCACCATAATTTTGAAATGGATCAACTAATTTTGATTTGTATGGGGTATCGTTAGAATCTTACATCAATCGGAGTAACACTGGCTATATTTTTTTTAAGTCAACATGGCGACTGTAGGACGCCATTTTCAAATCTGAAAAGAATAGTAGATTGTTATACAAGACGCTAATATGACCCATTGCATACGAGGGAGTTTTATTCCCGAGCTTTAGCGAGGGAATAAATAGAAACCGAGTTACAATGGGTTTTAGCGTCGTGTGTTACACTCTACTTTTCACTACGAAGGCGAGAAAATAAAATACAAGATTAAATACCTAGTTTATACTTACGTAAACGAATCCACTCATTTTTCTATCCTCCACTTCATAAACTTTTCATACAGTATTTAAATAAATGATTTGTGCTTGACGGCAAAAGATTAAAATTATTTCTTTCCTATTGCTTACTTACAGTCACACAATAGGGAATATGCATAAGTCACCGATTTTGATGAAATTGAGCTTGATCGCTGCGGACACTTATAAAAACATGATGGAACAGGAAAAAAAATAAAAAAATGTATTATTTTAGTTTTATCACACGATGAAATTAGGGGAAAATAACGATTTTTTTTTTCATTTTCGGATATATTGCACTTTACAGTCAGATAGAATATCGAATAAGAAATAATATTTTGTACGACACATATGTACTTAAACGCAAAATTTAGGGAGATAATTAAAGATTATTGGCTAACTCCATACTAAACGCGCCGAAACACACCTGAAACGTGATGTGTGACGTCACCGTTTTGTATGGAGCGTTTTCGGCGGGTGCTGCTGCGCGCTAACTTCAAGTAACTATATCACGAGAAAAAACGCAAGATTAAGATTTAAAAAAAAATTGATGCATATTCCCTATTCAATCAGTTTGGTATTAGAGAAAAATTCTAAAGATTTCGCGCCTTTTTTAATTTCTACTGTAGCAGCTAAGAAACACAATGCACACATTCTACGATCAAACTTAAAGTCACAGAGTATATAAATAAGTCTATGATTTCACCGAAGAGATCGCTACTTTTAGTTCCATTTTCAAAAATAAAAATGAGAAACAGTACTAAATCGAGCGAATCTTTATTCGTGATTATGAATAATAGTAGTTTATGAAACTGACACATAAAGAGGGGTATTAAAACACGAGTGTGTGTTTAAAAACCGAGCCGTAGGCGAGGTTTTTAATAGTATCACACGAGTGTTTTAATACCTAGTTATGTGCAGTTTCATACACTACTTTATCTACACTCATACATTTGGGATTGAACCTACTAAATAAAAGATCAACGTTAGAAAAGAGAGAGAGACTTTGTTTGTATTAGCAAGGTACCTACCTTGTAATAAGTCAATTCCTTAGCTGCATCTAAACTAAAATATCGGGCAGAGTAAATATTTTTTCACATTTTAAAGCAAGAATAATAAAAACCTACAAAATTCAGTAATAACAAAATGTAAAAATTGAAATCAAAACTTTATCGGAAATGCTTGGCGCGCATTCCATTAGAAAAAAAAATTTGATCAGTGCATTTCAACAAACTAATCGCACTAAAGTCATCGATTACCATAGAGTACATTTTAATCATGAAAAATATGTGGGAAAATATCGTTGTTTTTTTTAATGTTACGGCACTGCCTTCTTTTTGGATTTGCCCTGTATCGTAATGAGAAAAAAAGTTATTTTATGATGCAGTTGACTGCATCGTAATGAGTTTATTTTTTAATTTTACCTATCCACGAAAATAAAGTACGTATTTATATTACCTTTTTTGAATTCATATTTGGAACATTACGTTGTGAGTGTAGATAAAGACTTTTTCGTTTTAGTAGGCTCATTGGTAATAGACAAACATTAAAAAAGAAAAAACTTTATCCCCTAGGGGTAATTTTGCTATTTTATCCTGGCTCTTGTAACTTACAATGACGGACTTTTAGAGCAAGAGGAGTGAAAAATTTTTTTCTTCAATTATTACAATATGGGCATCAAATGAAAGGTCTTAATGAGCACATTTTAAAACTATATAACTTGTCACTAAAAAGTGTGAAATAAAAATAAATAAATTAAAAAATATTAAAAACACGACTGCCCTGCCAAAACGAACTAAAAAGTCAAATAACATGTGTCATTGCAGTCGGGGGACCTCTTTGATTGAAAATTGTTCCACAAAACGGTCCCCCGACTGCAATGTCACTTGTTATTTAACTTTTTAGTTCGTTTTGGCAGGGCAGTCGTGTTTTTAATATTTTTTTTAATTTATTTATTTTATTAGATTGCTTTCTCTTTAAGCTGTTTATTTCTTTCTGGTTTGCCTACAAATTTTGCAAACTATTTTAATCTGGCTTCCCGATGAGCTGACGCCCGGAAAACGTGACACAATAGATGTTCTAATGTTGTCCGGACGCCGACACGACCGCTCGGGTGTTGATAAATTAAAACTTTAAACATAGGTCAAAGCTGGGAGACAATGCAATATTATAGTGTCATTGAGCTGATCAGCCCCCCTACTCAAATGGCCAACATTATATATTCGTTTGAACGCTACGCTTACTATTATAGTTTTAAAATAAGCAGTAAACTATAAAACTACATGCCGTAAGCTTGACAATTCCGTACAATACATCGAAGTCTGTGATTTACATAAGTTTGCGACCTGCGATTTAATCATCTATTGCTTCTTCTTCTTCTTCTTAACGTGTCGACTCGGTAATGTATAATTATATTTGTGAGGACCAGAACTCAGCCACTGATATCGCATTATCAGTCTCATTCATATCTATTGCTCATATTTAAGCTTTAAAAGTAAGCGTAGCGTTCAAACGAATAGAAAGTTGGCCATTTGAGTAAGGGGGCTGATGATGAATACGGAAAAAGGTCACAGGAACTCTGTAATAAAACCGTGAAACTCCATCGAGTTTGGGCTTGTTTGATTCGCCTTAACAAGTACTCTCATAGGAGACTAGGTCCAGGGTCTAATGTTGGATCCGGAAGAAGGCCACAGGAACTCTGTATTAAAACCATGCAACCCCATCGAGTTAGGGCTCGTTTGATTCATCTTGACAGTACTCTGATGGGAGATGGTGTCCAGAGTCTGATGATGAAGCTGGAAAAAAGCTGCAGGAAAAAATTAACACAGCTAAATGTAGAAAATGTTTTTTAAACACGGTTTTAATACGAACTAAAATGTTAAAATAATTTCTCCCGTAAAGTTTTATAGCCTAACAGAAGTTATAAATAAATCTTTACGAGAGAAATTATTTTATACTTTTTAGATCGTTTTAAAAACATGTCATTTAAAAAAGTTGTTTTTTTTGTAAATTATTTTAATAAAACTAAAATTTTCCACTTACATTACTTACTTAAAGCATTAAATGCTCTAAGTACATTACTAATAAATAATTTTCTTTAATTCAATCAAACGTCCAGAACGGTCCGGGCACAAGCAGTTGGCAGGATTTTTTTCCTTTCGATATTGCGTTGAACCCACAGAACAAGAAGTGGTTGAACCTGTTTATGTAAATGTTAATAACTTCAGCTAAACATGGCTAAACATTGTTTTACTTATTATTTGAACTCTCAAAGCGGATCGTTGTCGTAGTTTACACGTGTCTTCATAGAGCTACTCTCTCTTATTTGCTTTACAATATAATTTACTACAAACCCATTATTCTTCAGTACATTTGAGCGTTCCTAAATAAATATTCAAATGGTAAGTATGCTGGAAAGGATTGATTGATGTATTTGGCAAATCATGTGAGCATCGCGTACATATATTACGGAATCCAGTAATTGAATACGGCTTTTACTTAGTAACAATATTAACCATCGAGTCACGTTTGTCTATGTACGCACTTTGAATACAAACCAGCAGCAAACGTGTATCATTCTTGTAGCATCTCTGAATATTTTTATGTTTGACGCAATTTTTCATTTCTGTTGCCTTCGCAAATTTGTTTTATGGTTACTTTCGTGTTGCGAATTCTTTCAGCGGATCATCTGTTATTACGCTGTTTATCACCAACCATTTTATTTTTACTGTTGTAAATGGTTCTTATTGTATTGTTAAATTGGTGTTATTTACTTGTATTGTGCCTATTTGTATGCCAATCACAAACATTAAATATCATTTTTCGAACAAGCAATATTTTTTTAATATTATACAAGTAACTAAGTACTTACGCAGTACTTATAATAGGTAAAGTGAGTGAATTAGTAAGATTATTTATGATTCCAAACAGAATTTTAGTCTTTTGAAATAATGCTTATTCCATTAGCGTTACAATGACTATGGACTCCTGTGACCGAAATAAAGAATGAAGATAATTAATTATTAGCGTCCCTTCCATGATGCGGCGCATTTGAGACTCAACTCAACTCAACCTTAGTAGCGCTAAATAGTGAACGGGATAACAATTCACGGGCATATATCAAAGGCAATTTATAATATTTTTACTAGGTCTACATTTTTAAAACTGAAATCGACAGATAAAAAATTTCTGAAATAAAATAATTACTTTGTATTACCCAGCGAACTAAAATCTATGGAAGTGTAATTGCAAACAAATGTTGTTTAAAAAATGGCACCACGGGGCCGATAAAGTACAACCAGCTTTAGTCGGGCCAGTCACCCGGGCACCCGGTGGCTGACGTTAGTGTTCTTTTCAATAAATTGCAGTTTGTATTGTAGAGAAAAGATAGAAATAGAGAGTTTATTAGGAACTAGCGACCCGCCCTCGCTTCGCTTCGGTGTAGTGTGGAATTTGACACCATGTATAATACATATAAACCTTCCCTTTTGAATCACTCTATCTATTTAAAAAAAACCGCATCAAAATCCGTTGCGTAGTTTTAAAGATTTAAGCATACATAGGGATATACGGACAGAGAAAGCGACTTTTCTTTTATACATGTAGTGAAGACGTCCTTCATCAAATGGTGTAAATGATGCAAAGAAGGCAGTAAAAAGATGCAGAAAAACGTATCTTATTTTTTCGTTTAAGTATAGAAAATGTATACAAATTATGGTCACTAATAAGCAACCAGTGTTCAGACGCTTTGTGCTGCAAATTAAATGCCATCATTTTTGCCTCTATCCACTTAGTTGTACTTTTTGTGTGGTGCCAGTTTTTGAGCAGAATGCTTGTTCCATAAATTTTAGTTCGCTGGTATTACCTACTGCTTAATAATTATTAAATTTTATCAATTTAATTATGGGTTAGAGCCTGCTTGTGGAAGCGTCAGACAATTTGTACCTACATTACAATTTATGAGGTCAATAAACACCACTCCGACGTTACCAAAGCCTCAGAAGTGTCGTAATCTTGTTCCAACAGTAACAATCCTTTGTAATTAAACAACACAACCGTTGAAATTAGACGCACATTTGTGTGGGAATTAAAATAAACGTTTCCTCTCGTGCAAGCACGTGAGTCTTACTGTAAAGAGGGTTATTAGGCATCACGTACGAGTGAAATTGCGAGAAGACGCCGAGTCACGCATCTCCGTCGTCAAGCCCGCAGGACTTAAAGCCGTTCGTCTGGTGAACTGGGCTTAAGCAATGTGGATACGCACGGCAAGTTTCTTAGGGACGCTCATTAAATCCCTTACACTTAGATAAGGGTACTTGTTTACGAAAAACTCATTTCGGAAAACTTAAATAAGAACGTACCTTGTTCTACTTTACCCATAATAAATCAAAATACAGAAACGATAAAATAGAATTGAAGTAACATTTTAGCAAGGGTGTCAAGTAATAATGAGGTGAAGTTACACAAAGGACCGAAGTAAACTATCGTGTAACCTCTACTATGAAGTCATGAAAGGCGTGCTGACGAACGAAGCCAGAATAGTTCCTAAGGCATTTTAGCTTTTATCTTTAAAACACTTTTATCCAAATCATTAGACCTAAATAAGAGCTCACAAAAGAATTTGGTGTTGCATTTACCAAAAATCAATTTCATCAGAAAGGTTTCCGATTGAATAAATTCAGATTTTATTAATAGAAGCGTAAAATGTTCCTACATAAAACGGTGCAATACTATTGTCGTTGGAGAAGCAAAATTTGAAATTGAAAACAGCAGTTGGCGCTTGTGCAGTGGTATAATAACGCCGCGCAGTTTATTTAGGAGCCACCGCTTTGTTCTAATGTTACGAGATTCAATGCAGGTAAAAGTTTAATAATTTAAATGTGACAACGCCAACTGGTCTGACCTTTTGAGACTTGTGGGCTTGACAGTACTGTAAATTATGATCTCTAGGCTAGGGGATTCACAGACGCTATTTCTCATTCTGTTTTTCACAAAAATTTGTGCTTGGTAATATTAGCAGTTGAAGCAAGCTAATAACAATTATGAACTTTATGCGATGTTTTAGGGTTTAACTGATGAACCCTTTCTTTTACCGGTCGCTGAGGGCTCAAACAGTCAATAAATTACCGTGACGTTAATTTTTGTGAGCATAGTTCTTATTTTATGGGCCATACGACGTTCAATATCGTTGTGAAGAATTAAAATGTTTGCTTTTCAGATAAAGTTAGTCCCATCACTTTTTCAGTCAGCAAACTATTCTTATGTAAGTATGTGTGTGTAACACCTTAGACCATATAGCGAATCAGCTTCTTCATAAAGTAGTCACCATTAACACCCCACTTAGTTTCTCTACAATAGTCCCCGAGATGCTGTCTTAACAAAACGTAATACCAGCAATCTTCAAATAGCTACTGCACTTAACTACTATACCGGGCGATGTTCGTTCCGCTGGGCACAATAGCCCAGAGAAATGAGACTATTAATCTGTAAAAGTACAGTCAGTTACATGTCACATTACTATTTGAACTTAGGTTGGAGAGTCGTCCGAAACACCACGGTTTTCCGTGCACAGGAAATCTTAGATTAAACCGGAAAATAGTCAGGACTGCCTGTACATACTGTAGAATATACAGGACATATTTTTATTCACTCTCCAAATTTTAAGGATATGTTCAGTACATGAAGCTGAACAACTTTCTCTAAAAAACATACCTACCTAGGGCCAAATATATGTAAAAAAAACTATTAACTATTCGTACAAATCAAAGAGATCAGGTAATCAGTAGTAAGGGATGACCAAAATTATGTGGTTTATTTCGACACCATTTTTTTTGGGGAAATTTGTTCAGTTTCATGGACTGAACACACCCTTATTTGGAGAATGAATAAAAATACAACTTGTGTGTTTAAAAGTTTGTTGTACTTACATAGTTTCCTAGCGCAACAAAACAAATGATACAGTAATAATTTCTGTTAGAACTAGATTAGCAAGTTTTCTAGCGTCCCGTCAGTCTTATATTGTTCCCTCCATTGGAACGTAAAGAGTCATTTACATAGAAAAATCGTCTGAGCGAACAGTTTTTTTCATAGTGGCCTGAGGAAAGTAGGCCGTGCGACAATTCTCGTGTGGCACAAACGCCCCGTTAGTCCAGCCCGTTTGCGCTTACTACTTAGCAATCTTAGCATTAACTTTTATGTGCTCACTCAGAAACAGCCCTTATGACTTGTGCCATTATACCCCAAATCGAGTTCGGTGTATATTTGTTTAGTGGCCCTTTGCAAGGTTAGTGGTATTTGCTCGCTATGCCTCAGCTTAAGTACAATGCGATATGAGCTGAAGCCGGAACGTACAGTAATGAACATACGCTACTGTTACGGTCATAATTTGTAAATACATACCTACACAAAAGTTCTGGCCGTATCTCTTCTCTTTACTAATAAAATATGCAATGCAGTAAAAAGTAACAAAATGTAATAATAGGTATTCAAAATATTGAGGTTTATTTTTGTCTCATTTGACTGAATTCGTGATTTAAATAAACTGACTGTCATATTTAGGAAAATCATGGATAGAATGAATGGCACGTAAGCACGCGTCTTGCTATCTTTGTGGGTTTACCATAATCATCATCATCCTATCAGCCGCACGACACCCACTGCTGGGCATAGGCCTCCCCCAAGGATCTCCACGACGATCGGTCCTGCGCTGCCCGCAGCTCCACCTTATCGGGGGCCTACCCACGAGGCGTCGTCCGGTGCGCGGTCGCCATTCCAGAATCTTTCCGCCCCAACGACCATCGGTTCTTCTCACTGTGTCCATATTTTCAGGCATTGATTTTGTACTTTTAACTGCACTTACATATTGAGTAAAATGTTCTAATATCCCTGTTTTATTCTAGATACTATAGTGTACCTATATATTCCCTTCATTCGTAAACAAGGTCTCGACTTTATGTAAAGAAAATACTCGTAATAAGAGCATTTCTTAGGCTTCAATCGGCGAAATAACTCCCAATGACACAACACCCGTAAAGGAAAT
Organism: Agriphila tristella; assembly: GCA_928269145.1. Lineage (NCBI taxonomy): Eukaryota > Metazoa > Arthropoda > Insecta > Lepidoptera > Crambidae > Agriphila > Agriphila tristella. Next base: position 16,315,740 of record OV743436.1, on the reverse strand, counting down.
TTACCATTTGAAAATGTATATTTTGAATTGAAATCTTTATGAATGAACAAATGTGATTTGTTTACATCAAATAAATAGGTAATTGTTCTTGGTTTTAGGATCATGCATATCCAAACAATTATTGTAAACATAAACGAACAAGGAAATAAAAAGAAGGAAATAACAAAAAAATTTGGAATCTATAATTTTTACCAGAGGCAAAATTATTTTAAAATAATGTTTTTCCGTTGTTATATTTATTTATCCAAAAAAATGGTTATGTCAAAAGATATACCCTTATCTTCAAAAACACCTGACATTGTTGTTTTTCTCGAGTTCTTATTACTAGATCAAATATCAATCATACTCCTATCTTATAAAAACTTTATAGGTTACCTGTCGTAAAAACGCGTTATGAATTTCGTTAAAAAACGCAGTAAAGCTCCCGTTCAATTCATTACAGGAACTTTACAGCCGGCTCGTTTCACGCCACTTATTGGCCAGGATAAAATATATTGATTGGGAAGTAAAAAGTTTCAGTTTTATAGATGTTGAACATAAAATTCGCGTCAGAGTTTGTGAACAGTTACAGTAAGTGGCTCGTTCATATTCCACGGGCAAAGTGCGATAACATTCATGTGAGCGCATAATTTGAGGGCCAATGCACAGAGTAACAGCGGAACATTCTGAAACTGTTGGGAATATGTTCTACTGAACATCCCCCTTACTCGAATGGCCACTTTTCTATTCGTTCGCTACAACCTAAAAATAAGCAATAGACAATCAAGTCACACGTCGCAAGTTTATGTAAATCACAGACACTGTTGTATTTTATGGAATTGACAAGCCACCGACTTGTAAAGAGTTTATGGCTTATTTTGAATTTTTAAGTTAGCGAACGCCTGTACATACTGTAGAATATACAGGACATATTTTTATTCACTCTCCAAATTTTAAGGATATGTTCAGTACATGAAGCTGAACAACTTTCTCTAAAAAACATACCTACCTAGGGCCAAATATATGTAAAAAAAACTATTAACTATTCGTACAAATCAAAGAGATCAGGTAATCAGTAGTAAGGGATGACCAAAATTATGTGGTTTATTTCGACACCATTTTTTTTGGGGAAATTTGTTCAGTTTCATGGACTGAACACACCCTTATTTGGAGAATGAATAAAAATACAACTTGTGTGTTTAAAAGTTTGTTGTACTTACATAGTTTCCTAGCGCAACAAAACAAATGATACAGTAATAATTTCTGTTAGAACTAGATTAGCAAGTTTTCTAGCGTCCCGTCAGTCTTATATTGTTCCCTCCATTGGAACGTAAAGAGTCATTTACATAGAAAAATCGTCTGAGCGAACAGTTTTTTTCATAGTGGCCTGAGGAAAGTAGGCCGTGCGACAATTCTCGTGTGGCACAAACGCCCCGTTAGTCCAGCCCGTTTGCGCTTACTACTTAGCAATCTTAGCATTAACTTTTATGTGCTCACTCAGAAACAGCCCTTATGACTTGTGCCATTATACCCCAAATCGAGTTCGGTGTATATTTGTTTAGTGGCCCTTTGCAAGGTTAGTGGTATTTGCTCGCTATGCCTCAGCTTAAGTACAATGCGATATGAGCTGAAGCCGGAACGTACAGTAATGAACATACGCTACTGTTACGGTCATAATTTGTAAATACATACCTACACAAAAGTTCTGGCCGTATCTCTTCTCTTTACTAATAAAATATGCAATGCAGTAAAAAGTAACAAAATGTAATAATAGGTATTCAAAATATTGATGTTTATTTTTGTCTCATTTGACTGAATTCGTGATTTAAATAAACTGACTGTCATATTTAGGAAAATCATGGATAGAATGAATGGCACGTAAGCACGCGTCTTGCTATCTTTGTGGGTTTACCATAATCATCATCATCCTATCAGCCGCACGACACCCACTGCTGGGCATAGGCCTCCCCCAAGGATCTCCACGACGATCGGTCCTGCGCTGCCCGCAGCTCCACCTTATCGGGGGCCTACCCACGAGGCGTCGTCCGGTGCGCGGTCGCCATTCCAGAATCTTTCCGCCCCAACGACCATCGGTTCTTCTCACTGTGTCCATATTTTCAGGCATTGATTTTGTACTTTTAACTGCACTTACATATTGAGTAAAATGTTCTAATATCCCTGTTTTATTCTAGATACTATAGTGTACCTATATATTCCCTTCATTCGTAAACAAGGTCTCGACTTTATGTAAAGAAAATACTCGTAATAAGAGCATTTCTTAGGCTTCAATCGGCGAAATAACTCCCAATGACACAACACCCGTAAAGGAAATTTACCATTTGAAAATGTATATTTTGAATTGAAATCTTTATGAATGAACAAATGTGATTTGTTTACATCAAATAAATAGGTAATTGTTCTTGGTTTTAGGATCATGCATATCCAAACAATTATTGTAAACATAAACGAACAAGGAAATAAAAAGAAGGAAATAACAAAAAAATTTGGAATCTATAATTTTTACCAGAGGCAAAATTATTTTAAAATAATGTTTTTCCGTTGTTATATTTATTTATCCAAAAAAATGGTTATGTCAAAAGATATACCCTTATCTTCAAAAACACCTGACATTGTTGTTTTTCTCGAGTTCTTATTACTAGATCAAATATCAATCATACTCCTATCTTATAAAAACTTTATAGGTTACCTGTCGTAAAAACGCGTTATGAATTTCGTTAAAAAACGCAGTAAAGCTCCCGTTCAATTCATTACAGGAACTTTACAGCCGGCTCGTTTCACGCCACTTATTGGCCAGGATAAAATATATTGATTGGGAAGTAAAAAGTTTCAGTTTTATAGATGTTGAACATAAAATTCGCGTCAGAGTTTGTGAACAGTTACAGTAAGTGGCTCGTTCATATTCCACGGGCAAAGTGCGATAACATTCATGTGAGCGCATAATTTGAGGGCCAATGCACAGAGTAACAGCGGAACATTCTGAAACTGTTGGGAATATGTTCTACTGAACATCCCCCTTACTCGAATGGCCACTTTTCTATTCGTTCGCTACAACCTAAAAATAAGCAATAGACAATCAAGTCACACGTCGCAAGTTTATGTAAATCACAGACACTGTTGTATTTTATGGAATTGACAAGCCACCGACTTGTAAAGAGTTTATGGCTTATTTTGAATTTTTAAGTTAGCGAACGAATAGAAAAGTGGCCATTTGAGTAGGGGGGCTGGGCTTTTATAGCTGTTTTTTCAGTACCTGAGTGTACCATGCTGAAATAGGTACACACAGGTGGCATCACCGTGAGCATCATAAATATCAAAATATACAGAATACAGAAGCACGTAATCGAAGCTTCTAAATTTACAGTACGCAATGTACGTATACGATAATGCGAGACCAACGAGATAATAAGACTTTTTTATTCTCAGCGGAATAGTGGTTGGGCTTCACCTCACCTGATGGTAAATGACAATCAGGCCGAAGGTGGAAGCGCACTATACCCGGAATCCTCATCACTGAGGAACATGCTATCTTACCTCTAATTGCCGGAACACCACAATTTTTAAATAGTTGTTATGGCGTCAGACTTAGGTAAGATGGTGGTAGCTAGCCAGGCGGACTTGAAATAAGCCCTACCACCAACCAAACCGAGTCTGCGGGAATCGAACCCAGGACCCCTGCATCTTACACGGGTGGGCGAACCTCTAGAGTCTAGTCTCCTCCACCTCTATGGTCTAGTGAATAGACCATAGAGGCGGTAAAAGAGACTCAAAGCTACGTACTATTTAGTTAGTACCTAAATTGCTTATATTTACTAAAGTTATATCTGCACAAGAGCAAGTTAATTTATAGCTAGTTTATTAAGATTTTTTATAAGCCAACATTCAAACTTTGTTACAAAAAAAAATTGCGCGCTTTTCACAAACCCTCTCTACTTTACTAAAGTATGTCACTCGAGTCGCCGACTCGCCACGGTTACGCCAAGCGACAACCCCGCGTCGCCACTCGTGATTTAATGAGCAAAGTAAACTACCTCTGTTTAACTCAATGAATTCTAATTAAAAGGCCTCTCAGCATCGGAAAAATCTCTCGACAAATCTTCTTACTTGCTGTCAAACAAAACAATTGTTAATTAGTACCTATTTCTCTTTTGTTTCGTTAATGAATTGTTTTTTATAGGTACTATCTTTCGTACATGTGTTTTCCTAGAAAAAGTGGGCATCAATTAAGGCGCTTTCCTGACCGAAAGTGGCGCCACGATGAATTTTATGTAATACTAGCTTCCGCCCGCGACTTCGTCCGCGTAGATATTAGAGAAAATCCTTAGGGAACCTTCAACCAGGATCCGACCAGTTGTTTTTACGCGATAAGGCGGGTCCCCACCAAGCGCGCTGCCTCGCGAGGCAAGACGTTTGCCGCGTGTGGCAGGCCTCGCACGAGGCTGCTTGCTTGATGGGGGCCCGCCTAATCGCGTAAAAACAGCTAGTCGGATCCTGGTTGAAGGTTCCCTAAGGATTTTCTCTAATATGATATTAGTATCCCGTTCCCGTTTTTTACCCTTTCCCGTTCCCGTTCCCGTTCCCGTTCCCGTTCCCGTTCCCGTTCCCGTTCCCGTTCCCGTTCCCGTTCCCGTTCCCGTTCCCGTTCCCGTTCCCGTTCCCGTTCCCGTTCCCGTTCCCGTTCCCGTTCCCTCTCCCTCTCCCTCTCCCTCTCCCTCTCCCTCTCCCTCTCCCTCTCCCTCTCCCTCTCCCTCTCCCTCTCCCTCTCCCTCTCCCTCTCCCTCTCCCTCTCCCTCTCCCTCTCCCTCTCCCTCTCCCTCTCCCTCTCCCTCTCCCTCTCCCTCTCCCTCTCCCTCTCCCTCTCCCTCTCCCTCTCCCTCTCCCTCTCCCTCTCCCTCTCCCTCTCCCTCTCCCTCTCCCTCTCCCTCTCCCTCTCCCTCTCCCTCTCCCTCTCCCTCTCCCTCTCCCTCTCCCTCTCCCTCTCCCTCTCCCTCTCCCTCTCCCTCTCCCTCTCCCTCTCCCTCTCCCTCTCCCTCTCCCTCTCCCTCCCCCTCCCCCTCCCTAAAAATACTAGAGTAAGAGCCCTAAACATTTCGCAAAAAGTTTTATTAAAATTAAAAAAAAACAAAAAAGTTATGGTCGATTTTCATTGTCCTAGTAGTTCGTGCTATGCACAGGGAATCTGTGCATTTTTTCGCGGGTTAATAACTGTTTGAAAGGTACTGATGGCCTCTTATCCCGCTTAAATACATAGGGACCACTTAAGGACGGACGGACTAATAAAGTTCCTAAGACCGTATTCAGACGTTTAATAAAAAGGGGGCTTATTAGTTTATTATTACACTAGCTGACTGGTCTATGGTTGTATGAAGGTTTACATTAAAATATCTACCTAGTAGTATATCTACCTAGTCACTAGTAGTAAAATATACAATGTTCTTATGTAGGTGAACGCGTCAATTCTCACAATTTAATTCTAAGACGCATGCCAATATCAAAAAATTCATTCTGCGCTGTTACGAGCCACTAAATTTCAGTCATTTTATCTCGTCTTGCCATACAAAAAGTACATTTGTCAAGATAAAAATAGAGTTCACTGTTGTTTACAATTCACTTTAGAAATGGAAGCTTTACAACAGAGGTCTAATTTAATGACGTATCGTAAACAGATGCTAAATCCCAATAGACATACGAACAACAAAGTCATATTCCACTCGTGTAAATAAAATGATGCTACTCTAGTCACATGAAAATGTTGAGCATACTTAGGACCCTTTTATATTAACAAGTGACATGTACTAGTTAACATGTTACTTACTGTCACTCTTTACCTTATCTGTTATTTAATTTGACACAGTACCTACTAAAGTACTCAACATTTTCATGGGCCGACTGTACAAAATTAATAAATAAATAAAATACAAGCGATCCGTAAAGATCAAAAATAAATCTACACACTATAAAAATTACTGAACCTTATCAGAAAAATATTGAAAAATACCCATTTACTTACTCACCATGACACATTTAAGGTAGTGAAATAAATCAATTTCACATTTCATTCGATAAAAACACAATTTTTTGACCGAAAGTATGTCATGTAATTAAACTTCATCAAAATCGTTATAATAAAATATCAGTATTATATCTTTTAAAGACATTGACGACTATTTCCTTCAACTGCCTCTATGCGTTTAACTGGGTCACTGGGTTTCCCAATCACATAAGCAATTTGACAAGGTAACCCTACATAAGGGTCTAATGTAGGCGAATCGTAGTAATAATCTTCAATCCATCTTCACCTAATACCATATCTAAGTGTCAACCTTTTCAGACACCAACGTCGTGACCAATCACCTTACAACCACTTAACTAGACTTAACTATAACACTATTAGATATTCTGTGCTCTAACTGTTGCTATTATCAGTTCAAATTTGAAAAAATAGCTTGAAAGAAAAATATTACGGTAAACTAGCGGCCGCCCGCGACTTCGTCTGCGTGAGAAGATTTTTTGCTATCCTTCGTGAAAAATACTTTTTTCGGGATCAAAAGGTACCCTATGTCTTTCTCTGTACCTCTTCTGACAACGAGTATGTAAAATTTCATGATGATCGGTTCAGTAGTTAAGACGTGAAGGCGTAACAAACACAGAAACAAACAAACAAAAAAACTGACTTTCGCATTTATAATATTAGTAAGGATTCATAAAGTTTTGTCATAATCCTGTAGCAAGAAGACCATAAATAGCTTATTTGCTAACAATGTTTTTTACGTTTCGCTCGGACCTTTTTCGAACTGCATTTTTATGTGGGTAATATTACATTTTAACAAGCGAAATGCATAAGAAAGATGAAACTTAAGCTTTCAGTTCTAGAATAGTAGTTTATGAAACCGACACATAAAGAGGGGTATTAAAACACGAGTGTGTGTTTAAAAACCGAGCCGCAGGCGAGGTTTTTAATAGTATCACACGAGTGTTTTAATACCTAGTTATGTGCAGTTTCATACACTACTTTATCTACACTCATACATTTGGGATTGAACCTACTCAATAAAAGATCAACGTTAGAAAAGAGAGAGAGAGACTTTGTTTGTATCAGCTAGGTACCTACCTTGTAATAAGTCATTTCCTTAGCTGCATCTAAAATATCGGGCAGAGTCCATTTTTTTTTCACAATTTAAAGCACGAATAAAAAAAACCTACAAAACTCAGTAAGTATAACAAAATGTAAAAATTGAAATCAAAACTTTATTTGAAATGCTTTAGAAATGGCGCGCATTCCATTAGAAAAAAAAGAGATGAGTGCATTCCAACAATTTAATCGCACTAAGTCATCGATTACCATAGAGTGCATTTTAATCAATGAAAATATGTGGGAAAATATCGTTGTTTTTTTTTTATGTTACGGCACTGCCTTCTTTTTGGATTTGCCCTGTATCGTAATGAGAAAAAAAGTTATTTTATGATGCAGTTGACTGCATCGTAATGAGTTTATTTTTTAATTTTACCTATCCACGAAAATAAAGTACGTATTTATATTACCTTTTTTGAATTCATATTTGGAACATTACGTTGTGAGTGTAGATAAAATACTTTATAAGTCTGTTGAGAACACAATATTGTTGCCATTCACTCAGTATTTATTCGAGAAAATACGTAAATAAAAATATTCACAGTTCGAGCCGTAGTATTGTTTTTACATATATATTTTTTTTACTCTCGTAATATCACTCAGATAGGTATATGAGCTATAGAAGCATAAGAAATATTAATTACTAATTGGACTGAAAAATATTTTATTTACCATTAATCGAACTTGGCTATTCTTCTGAGTTACCTGAAAAATCTGGGCATCCCTACATAATTTAACAATAGTCATGGTCACGATCTTTTTTCTTCATTGGTAAATTTGAAAATTACCATCTATATCAACCACATAAACCCGGCCAAAGCATACTTCGGTAACTTAAGATTAGAATTATTATGCTTCCCAAAGCTTTAAAATTTAGTGAATCTACACAGTGTTCTATTTTATAACAAACTTTCCAACAATAAACCAGAGATCGCGATCTAAATTTGAACAGATTTTTGGAAGAGCCACGTGTTAGTTAAATCATTTAAAGTAGGATTTGAACTCCATCAAACTAATTCACAAGTGTGTCCATTCCATTTAGTAACATCAACAGCAAATTAACCATTTTCTTACCGGTTCAGTTTGTCCAAACTCTAAATTGACCGAAGTTTAATCTGACCGTTAATTAAAACTTAAACATAATTTCATATTGAGACGTGGTGAAACTGTACAGTGTTCAATAAACAGAACAACTTGGAACATTGTTTAACCTGGCTTAAGATAACAAGAAGAGGAGAAACTCATTAAAGTTTTATGTTCGGGCGGAGGGTGGCGCATCGGCCACTGTTGATCTTATCCGAGATTGTTCCGAGCAAAATTATTGCCGCTATGTTTTGGCAGATTAATGGTGTTTGTCAGCTATCAAAATAGAGGCCCATGTTGTGACACTGCCGCCACATCGCTTTCGTATACACGCGTAACGGCGTAACCTATGTTAGTACAAAACACTTACATACAAGGCGCAACTATGTGATCAAATAGTAGATTGTATTACAAGGGAGCAAAATAATATTTTTAAGGCGAGGGCGCTTTTTTGAATCCAGAGCGAAGTGAGGGATTCTAGAGTAGAATCCCGAGCGTAGAAATAGAAATAGAAATAGAAAATATTTATTTGCCACAAACATGGTATACATTTGATGTTCGAACAGTAATTAAGTTTCTCATATTTGACCCATAACAAAGGCATGCAAATATTGGGTACAAGTTGTGATATGAAGCTACCTACACAAAAAATAATAATAAGTGCGCACTAATCTTCTGCTAATTTATAATAAAATGTTCATACATTATGATTTAATTATAGTAATCGAAACAGTACATAATAATAATGGATCATGTCAAAATATTAATTACGTCAGAAAAACAATTATCAAGTGATGTCAATTCAAACTAATAATAACATAATTTAACCTAAAACTACTATTCAGTCATGTCCAAAATATTCTGTATTATGTCAATATTAATTAAAATACTCGTAATACCACATGTCAAATTAAAATACAAGCTTACTTAAGCAATTAACTTAAGCAATACTAGCTTTCCGACTACAGAAAAAATGTGTAAGGGCTATATGTAATGCATGGAGTACTGACAGCTGTAAACCACTGTTTAAAGATTTAAAAATACTCCCACTCGCGTGTATGTATATTAAAGAAATCTGCATATTTGTGAGACAGAACGCAAACTTCTTTCCCAAACATTCTGATGTACTAGCACGACACACAAGGCATAAGGACAGATTGTTTCTGCCGAATTGTAGACTTGACATGTTCAAACGAAATGTTTATGTTCAAGCCATAAAAATATTTAATAGACTGCCTAGTGACATAAAGAATTTGCCATTTAATATATTTAAAAGAAAACTATCAGTTTGGCTGCTAGAACATTGCTTCTATACTGTTAAAGAATATATGGATACAAGTAGCGAGGGATTCTTCAGTAGAATCCTGAACGTAGCGAGGGATTCAAAGTATGTCGCCCTCGCCAAAAATATTTTGCGCCCGAGTCATATACTCTACTTTTCATCCCCTTTCTATGAGAAAATAAATAGGAAACTGTGTTTATGTAATTAATGAAAATGTTCTTTATTTAAAAAAGACACGTGAAAAGTAAAAATAATTACAAATTTATAGTTACGTTTGATACACCAGCGCAATTTTCAAAAGTTATTGTACTAAGTACGTAAGTATGTACTAATTACAAGAACACAGACTTAATTCGCGCGCTTATGTTTTTTTTAGTCTCCGCGCCGTCTATACAGCCAGTCACAGAACAAAGAAAAAATTTTTCCCCCGAGTAGAAGTCGCATGTGGGCGGCACCCGTGTAACACCACATCTGCGAAGCTCCGCACTTCTTTAAATTTGGCTCCGTCAGTCGTATGAACGAACGCCAAACAAAAACATCTTCGAAAATAATATAAAAATGCCGAGTTGCATTATATAAAATAGCAAAATCGATATCCACATATATCATTTAGCAAACGGGTGCATAAAATATCAAAGGCGAGAATTTATTTAAATAATTTTTAATTTAATTAAAAATTAAACTGATATTTTCCTTTTAAAATTCAATACAATAAATATCCACCTTTATTCGGTACACACTTAAGATCCATATTCCAACGCACAATTTGACATATTCTTGAAGTTTCAAAAACACTAAAATATAGAATGGCGGAAATGTCACTCAATAGGGGAGACCGAGAAAAGTTGTGACTGTGAAGAGTTGAAAAGTATTATCACCATAGCAAGAAATTGATAAGTAAATCATAAACGTCTAAGTAACAGTTGATTTGATACACTCACCACTGAAAACACGCAAAAACAGCACGGAATTTTAGTCAACTTAATTCATAAATAGTACGTAACAGGCGAGGCGAGTGCGGGAAGCTAGCATTTTTATTGTCAAGGATTTTAATCATTCGAGGCAATTTAATAAAAATTGCTTCTCCTACAAGGCTGCGAACTTCGCAGCCTTGTAGGGAAATATTTTTTTTAGTTAAAATGTAATTTAGAAATTGGGTCATGTGGCCATGTGAAACGACTGGTCATGCAGCCATAAAGTTTTATAAAAATAACGCTATATAGTTATTTTTCTATTAGGAATACTACATTCCTGAACTTGTGCGGGGCGGGAAGTAACTATTGAAATTAACTCGGTAGGTATAGGTGCCGGCACATAACTTGGCAAGTTTTTAACGCGCATTCCTATACTTCTCTTTGTTTGCCCGATGTAAGAGAGCCCAGTCGCAATCTAGTCAGGTGTTGTTGTTCACAGTCACAGATCTCGCGTAAAGAGCATTCGCTTAGATAGTGTAGCCCTTTCATCGCGCCGCCTTCGCACGTGCCGCTTCTTGTCAAAGGATGCCGCCGCATAAACAAAGGATACCGCGTGCGGCGTACACCCGCAAGTCAATTTGGATTTTGGCAGTTTACATCGAAGCGCCGCGCCGTAGTGAAAAGTTGTGTTTGTTGACTCTGCTAACGTATACTAAAAATGTTTTTCGTCCTTGGGAGGACAGTGAAGTGCCTCAAGATGAAACTTTAAGTGAACCAACAAAAAAAGACGGGTGTTTTGTAAAACATGTAAACACAAAAAAAAGTTTAGATAACGCAATTAAAAAAGAAAATCGATATTTTGGTATGGATTCGGAACGTGATGAAGTTGGATCTATTATTATAAATACAGGTGATAATGACTCCGACACTTCAAGTGAAGGTAGTCTTATTTTTTTATTTGATTTTTCATTAAAATTCTCTTTCGACCTCGCTTGTGTGTATTATTTGTATTCGTATTTGTTTTTTAATAAACACAAGTAGGGACGGACACCGTAATCTTAAAAAAACACGACTTCCTTTCGGTAGGTAGCAACTGTATAGGTAGTGGGATTCACCATTGAGGTATCTATCTGTAAGTGTTGCTTTTCGAAACATCCGATATAATTATAACTTTTTGCGTTTCTGAATTTTAATTTAAAATATTTTTTGCCTAGTATGAACTAAGAAATGTCAGGATTCCACCGAATTATGAAATAGAGTTTAAACGAATTATTGATCTGAAAAATTTAGTATCGCTATTTAATGATTTCAAATAAATTTTATATTAAATTACGAAATAATGTAATATTCAGTCAAAAGTACCAGGGCAACATAACTTACGAGGAGTGATTTTAATTTGGTACCGCGAAGATATGTCTTAATTCCTTTTAGCTCTTTAATTTTTCAAAAATATAAATCGAAATAACTCCTTGTAAGCCATGTTGCCTTGGTATTTTTGACTGAATATAACATTATTTCGTAATTGAGTATAAAATAAATATAGGATTTTGGGTTAGGTTCGGAATAATCGTTCTTTATTACTTATCTATCGATTCTCGAAAAAGACCTAGTCCAGTAGGACCACGGGTACATGGTGGTTCTACCAGTAGGTCAAATCGGTAGGTCCACCCCGCCCTTAATGCAACCAACCCGGTCTCCCTTATCTCATTAAATTTTCTTAATGTACTTTATGTATTAATAAATAAGGTGGTAAATCGCACTATTAAAATTAGCTTGCGCCATCTAGCGGCTAAGTAGCAGCATTATTATTATACGTATTATTTAATTTGGTACCAAGTTGCTATGGTAATACGACTGAATCTAAATAAATAAACTTTGTGATTTATGGCTTTCTGGATATTATTATTATTATTATTATTTATTTATTTCCAGATAACAAAGATCCATTTTTGTTAGTAGCGACTTAAGAATATGTTAGTTTAATTAAAGCTTGATGAAAAATTACAGATTATTACATGTCAATTACTTACTTAATTAAAATTATCACAGTTACAAATGTCGAGAGTTAAAATGATTAAAATAATATAATTAAAAATTCATTGGAATAAATAAATTGTCATTAAATATATTAAAATTAAGATTATTTGAAAATTCATTATAATAAAATTATTAAAATAAAATACTTAATTAATCAAAAATTCAATAAAATCAACAAAAATTAATTATTAAAAACATGAAAGTAAATAATTAGGCAGGTAATAAACACAATGTAAACAAATAATTTACAAGAAAGTGACCTAATAAAAATGACTTAAAACAGGGGCTACTGGGCAACATGCAGGCTAATCCAGTGCTGTAGAATAGGAGAGTCCCACCTGTCAGCGATTGTGCCCAGGATAGTGTGGCGACTGGCTCGTACGCGCGCTAGCATAGAGGCGCAACGCTTTCTCACTACACATATTACACATTACACATTTACATATATATATATATATATATTACACATTTACATATACATATGTTACACATTTTTACTTTTTATCCAATTATATGTTCATAAAGTGTGTGTGCGTAGCATGTAACTATTGAGTGGGGGGCTTGGCTTCGATGTTTAATGTGTTTGTTTGGTTACACTGGTTTTCATATTAAATTGAGCTCATACTACTTCTATCTACTTCTATGTTCTGTGCAGCCAGTCAATACATACCAGCCGGCGGCGGTGTTCGAATTCTTTGAAATATACATGTTCTAAATTCAAATCTCTTTTCCTCCCACTAAAAAGTTCTTACCAGAAAAGAGCTATTTTGGTCCCACTTATATAGGAACAAATCATCATTTTTCGAATAGAAGGGATGAAAATACATTTTATGACTGCCGACATTGACAACGCAATCTACTAAAGATTACATACAAAACAATTGGTTCATATATTTCTACAACGTGTTAATGAATAACGCAAAATGAGAAAACCGTTTCTTCAGACCATCAAACTGAACAACTTTTACTATAGGACCAACTCTGAAATCGCAAAAAAAAAAACAGCTGTTTCATACATTTTTATATTTTCGTTATTAATTTTTGTATAAAACAGCTGAATTTTTTTTCGCGATTTCAGAGTTGGTCCCACTGTAAAAGTTGTTCAGTTTGATGGTCCGAAGAAACGGTTTTCTCGTTTTGCGCTATTTCATTAACTCGTTGTATATTAAAATCTGATTAGTTGACAATAATAACTACTAGTGGCTCCGTGAGCTGTAGACCTCGCGTTAAAAAATAGCTCGAATTGTATATTGTTTAAAAAATAATCTAAAAGATGTCGCCACCCCTTTTTCCCACACTGCTCACGAGCTTTTCGAAGCACATAGTGGGTTCGTGCTGTTTGGTATATTATTTGGTATGTATATTTGCAGCTAGATGGCACTTCTAATTTTTACCATTTTTCAAAATAGGTGATATTTTGGAAAATTTCTAGAAACTGGCTTGAATAAAAATTCTACATAATTATCGAACCTGCTCACAAAATTTCACGATAATCGGTTGAGAAATGCGACCTGTAGTGTAGGGGAAAACAGACAGCTGGAAAGTCGGACTGAAATATGTTTTTTTACGTATCTCTGCCATTAAAAAAAAAAAAAACTGGCTTGACAAAAAAAATCTATGTAATTTTCAAATCTGCTTACAAAATTTCACGAGAATCGGTTCAAAAATGCGACCTGTAGAGGAAAACAGAAAACACCGGAAAGCCGGACTGAAAAATGATTTTTTTATATTTCTCCGTCATTTTGAAAAGTTTCAAAAAACTGGCGTGACAAAAAAAATCTATATTATTTTTAAACATGCTCACAAAATTTCACGAGAATCGGTTGAGAAATGCGACCTGTAGAGGAGAACAGACAGCGCTGGAAAGTCGGACTGAAATCTGTTTTCTTAACATATCTCCGCCATTTTGAAAAATTTCAAAAAACTTGCTAAACAAAAAAATATTGTACATCATTTTCAAACCTTCTTACAAAATTTCGCGAGAATCGGTTGAGAAATGCGACCTGTAGAGAAGAACAGACAGCGCTGGAAAGCCAGACTGAAATAAGTTTTTTTAACATATCTCCACCAATAAGAAAAATTTCAAAAAACTGGCGTGACCAAAAAATTCTATGTTATTTTCAAAACTGTTTACAAATTTTCACGAGAATCGGTTGAGAAATGCGACCTGTAGAGGAGAACAGACAGCGCTGGAAAGTCGGACTGAAATCTGTTTTTTTAACATACCTACGCTATTTTGAAAAATTTCAAAAAACTTGCTAAACAAAAAAAATACATCATTTTAAAACCTTCTTACAAAATTTCAAGAGAATCAGTTGAGAAATGCGACCTGTAGAAAAGAACAGGCAGAGCTGGAAAGCGGACTGCAATCTGTTTTTTTAACATATCTCCGCCATTTTACAGAAATTCAAAAAACTCGCTCGACAAAAAAATTCTATATAATTTTCAAACCTACTTACAAAATTTCACAAGAATCGGTTGAGAAATGCGACCTGTAGGTTTGAACAGGCAGCCGGACATACGAAAGAATTTTTGCCCAAGCTGAAGCACGCTTCGCTAGCACTTCGTGCTCGCTCGGCCAATGAGCTAATAATTTATTATCATTTGAAAACAATCTACTTTCATGATGATGAAAATTAAAACGTACCAATTACTGTACTAAGAACTAAAAACTATAACTTGTTTAACCTCTCCGCCAAGATTTTGAGCACTAAAGCTCTGAAAAAATAAAGATTTGTTTTTACAAAACAGCAAAATATTTTCAGCTAAGTGACGTTAAAAAATTAATAACTTCAAGGCTCAAAACTTACCTATTAAGCAGGCAATAATTACCATACTCTGTATAATAGAGCTAACTTTGAACAAGAAGCACGCACAAACTTGGGCGGAGAAATTCATAATTACAGCCACTGCCTATTGAGGACCATGACAATGCCCTTTCCCTTTGTATCGCGATACATCGATCTATTTTAAAGTTTAATTAATTGAAGAACATTGTTTTCGCAAAACTTTAGGGCGACGATTGTTTTAGGGCAGGCAATGGGTAAGTAATTTTTGGACTATCTTGTCTCGGCTCTTATAGCGGATAACAAAAGACCAAACTTACATGGCAACACGTTCAAACATCAATGCTGTTAATTAATTTAAAACAGTGAATATACATACGCATAAATACGAATTGAATTCAATTTCAAATGTTTCCCAAATTCAATAGTAACAAAAGAAAAGAAAGGGAGAGTTTTCACAACACATGAAAACTCTTTACATATCATACAGTTGCAAGCAAATAAACACCTTATCATAATCATATCGCCAAATCACATTATAGTATAATACATACCTTCTACATAAAATTCGATAAGACCCCTTTTTATTAGACGATTAAATTATATCTTGATGGTTGCGGAAAACTTCTTAATACGATACATACCTTCCGCAATTTTTTCTATCCTGATTCATAATTTTAAATAGTCGCATTATTTGATAAGAAGATAACTAATTTACAAAAATCGCATACCTACTTATAGATGTGATATAAAGAATACTGTTTTCATTCATTGTTAGATTATTGAGCTTAAAAGACGGTTTATTTGATGTGATTAATTGTAATCCAAAGTATAGTTTTGAGTTTCACGGTTCCACTCAAGTTTTAAGATTTTTATCAAGGAGAAAACGTTATTACTTTTTCAAGGTGTGTTATAATTATAAGGAAAGAGGTCACTTTTGGTTCAACCCATTTTAAAAACCTACTTAATTAAAAGTAGCTAAAATGGTTAAATTGAAAGAGCGTTTTATTCACGCGCAATAGTTTGGCAATAGTCACAATATCGATAGAAGTCGATACAATGAAAACTTATGTCGAGGTAGATCAAAAAAGAAAGAAGAAAAAACTGTTTGTATCGGATAAAAAAATATTAATCAAACTCACACCTGACTGTTAAGATAGTTAATCGCAAATATGACTGATTGACATAAATAATATGATTGAGTGATAATTACTCTTCTGAGATATTAGAAAAATTAAAGATAACAATTTAGTTCGCTGTATAAATACGAGCGCGTCTAATAATAATGCCCATTCTTCATAAATTACTTGACAGGAAAAATTGAAGTTTAAGCTATTAGTGTGTAAGACTTTTTTAATTTTCTTAAGTGATCGCAAGTGGGGAAAATGTTAGAAGAGATTCATATTCGGCATCGTGTGAACGCCCTCAAATTGAGAGCGGCGCAGAAGTACAACATCGCTCCGCAGAATTGCCACCTCGGACATCTCGTTCTCCAAGGGATGCTGGATAACCCTAAAATGGTTCATCAAGTAAGTTGTTTCAGTCCAGTGCCCTGTTTATCAAAACTTACAAGCTACAAGTAAAATTTACATGAACAATTTTACAAGTTCATGTAAATTAGGTATGTCTTCTTCCAAATATTTTATGCAAGACACTTGTAAAAATTGTGAGACTGAATGGAGAGTCGCCGGACACCCTCAGAAATACTCAGGAGTTTTTTACAAGTTGTAAGTTTTTTTTACAAGTTTAGATTTCTTTTATTTACGAAATGACTAATATAAGGGTGAAAAAATATTAGTTAAATAAACAAAAACATTTGTAATATTTAATTTAACGTGTTGTGATAAACGAATATGTGGAATAATTATATTCATAAGGAAAATGCTTGTTTTTAAAAAGTACAAGACTTGTAAGTTTTGATAAACAGGGCCCAGTGCCTTTAGTACCAACAGCTATCGAAAAATATAAACTGTGTAAAATTATTCGACAGAGTATTCTATGGACATTTCGCTTTTTGGCGTTAGATGACGCTGTACAAAATTCCCATACCCAATCTATCGAAAGTGAAAAAATTAACGCGCATTATTTTTTCGATCGCTGTTCGTGCTAATACAACAATACTACGTAGTGCTAATGGTACTGATTTCTGAAGTATTCAATATTAGGATATTTCTATTCTGAATTTTATTTAAAAAGTGGCGCTTTTTTCTGATTTAATTTATGTGAGCTCTTTTGAACTGAGCTACGATGGTGTTCGGCTTGCGATATAAAATAGTCAATAAATTAATTAAATATCTTCACCAAATTAAATACAAATGTAAATTTTCTTAATACTTAGATTAAAAAGTTTCATGATTCACATTGAATTGATTAACTTATAATAAATACAAATATCCAAAGAAATATAAAAAACTGATTCATCAATAAGCCTACATAAATACGTATGGTAATAAAATTAATATTTCATTCGATTAATAATTCTAGATTTATTGATAGCACTGAGTATTGATAGGATTGAGTAATATTGAATGACATGATATTTCCCCTTTCATACATGTTATATGAATATGATATCACGTTGTCAAAGTGATGGTTTCGAGAAGATACTAAGGGCGTGGCCTAGCTCTTACTGGCTGTGTCACACAGTGTTTGATGTGACTCAAAAAAATTCCCTATGCCGTTTATTACATAAATCGATCAAGAAATGCATTTTAAACGGCCGACTAGAATACCCACGTGTCTATATCAAATACTTTTTTTTATAAAAAATATTTTACATTTCGTGACCTTAACCTAGAAAAAACATTAAATAAATTCTCTGAGCGTATCTAAACAACATATGGTTTTTTGGTAAAAATAGTTTGATAAAGCATCTTTAGGGGCATATTTGCCAGTTTTTATTTTCGGAGTATCACCTCTGGTTATCGTGTTACTTATTTTTTTTTAGATTTTTGTTTTTATTTTTTTTTCTCCCAAAAGACTCAAAAGTGCGACTTGTGACTAGTACTGAAATATTTCTCTTAATTAGGTCTATAATTGATAAAAAAATCACGTTGCTTTATTGCGGGGTCAAGTTTATTTTGAAATTCAAAAACTCGTTAGTTTTTGAATTTCAAAATAAACTTGACCTTGATGTTTACTAAATATATTATAATGCCTTACTTAGCTGACGCGTAGTTGGACATCACCATCAATGTTAACAGAGTATTTGATTCTACTATGACGTTAACGTTAACGCAGGTCACAGTAGAAAAAAATTAAATTAAAACGCGTCAATTAAAGCCCAAAAGAAAAAAACGTAAACAACATAATTCAGTTGAATTTCTGCATGATGCCCATCACTTTTCAATATAATTACTTTAAAAGCATTAAAATTAAAGCTTCATTTTGCATCATGATCAAAATACTGTAAATGAGAGTACACGAGATATCTTTGTTTCCGAATAAATAAACATTTATTGTTTGTAAATCATCAATCGAGCAATTTATTCAGGTGACCAGCTGTAAACATCTTCTGAAATTTCTGTTTGAGTAAATTCTATTGAAGAGCAAGAATTATTGAACAAATAAATAAGGAGTAAATACTTAACGTAATCTTTTGTGAAATTATTTTACAAGCAATGCCCAAATGAGACATTATTTCGAACAATTTTAATTATAAGTAATCATATCACAGAATAACCAACGGACCATTTCAATAATCTATCTTCAGTGGATATATTCTTTTATAGGCCTACAATGGATCTGTTACTAGGCAACTGTTGGTTATTTCCCGTCATTTAACGGAAATATCTAGGCCGCAAATTTTTACTAAGCCGATCTCTTAGTGAGGATAGGTTATTGAAATCGGCCGTAAAAAATTGAAAAAGTGAAAATTCTTTTTTCAAATAATCTTACGTAATAAGCATTTTCAAATTGTTAATTGACAACATTTCAAAATATTGTTTTTATGGATATAATGAAAATTTATCGTTCTTTAGGCAACACGTATTTTTATATTGATATTATTGTGCCGGATAATGTTTACCCTAAATCTAGGGTAAATTACCCTGGCTGGCACCACTGTTTTTTTTTAAATAGAAGGCAAAGATACTCATCTCAGACTCCCTATATCGCGTTTATTTTAGATTTTTTTAATTAACGTAAAAAATACTTATATAAAAATTCTGAAAAAAATATATGAGCTTAGAACACTAAAATCTCGAAATGGTTTTCTAATTTTAGTACTTTCTCAAAATGAAATGTTGTCAATTCTTTTACCCTACCACCCATTATGACGTCTTTTAGCTGACAAGAAAAATGGGTGCAAAACACTTGTCAGCCTTATCAGTGGAACGATATTTACAAATATGTATATCTTTTCCAAGTTGTTCATTGATACAAACTTGTCAAAAACGATGCCAAATTTAGTGAAGACTGATTATCAATAATTTAAATTACCTACTTAAATAGATTAACAATATTAAAAATATTTAAATAGATTAACAATATTAAAAATATTACTTAATTAACTCATTTCATAGTGAACAAATTTACAGGGTTCCAGCTAAATTCAAAATTTAAAGTCATTATTCAGTCTAGGTTGTTACAAAAAATTCAATTCACATAGTTTAATATGCTTTAAGGTAGGTACGAGTAGTCAGATGCAGACCCATTTCCACTGGCAGCACCCGTTCACGAGCATGACGCATGAACCAGTCATCGCTTCGCTCAACCATATTTGAGGGAACGTAACGACCAGACTCACAGGACACCACCGCATAAATTATTAGAAAGCATGACATACCCATGTTAAGGCATCAAATTGAAAACGTATATACCGTAATTAAGTAGGTACCTAATTGTTTTTTTTTAGATTGACGCAGCAACCGACCAGAAAGAGACAAATGCATCCGTGGCAATTCGTTCGATGCGGCTGGCCAGTGCTTTCAACAACTATGGTTTAAAGCCAGGGGATGCAGTAGTGGTATCTGGATTCACTCATTTGGACATTGCGGTACCTTTCTACGCGTGCCATATCAATGGCTTGCCCCTATGTGCAATGGACCCTAATATGACACAAAGTATGTAAATGCTTTAATATGAAATTAATAATATAATTAGCTGTTAGTGAAAAAAATGGTGCAAGTTTTCAATGATGGATTGTGAAAACGATTTTATAACATAACATCACTTCATGATTTCACTATCTTTTATTTTTGGAATCTTATTTAAATAACCGTTTTTTTCTATATTTAGACATTATTATGAACGAATTCTCATTAAAAGATAAAAGCTAAATATAAATTTTAATACCATCCATGAATACTTTTGACTTAGATGAGTTTAAGAATAAAGTTAGTATTCACTAAACCATACACACACACACTTTTTATTGTTTAACCAAAGTTTGTGGAAAACGTTCTGTGTTTTACTACAAGGAAGGAATGTATTTACTTAGCTTAAAACTTACAAATCATTCGATTTATTGATTGACAAAACTTACTATATCTTTACATATTCACATGATAGCTCTTGAAAATTTGCATAATACGATAGATTTCAACGGTCGATGGATATCTTCAAAGGAATCAATACAGTTATTAGTTACCTGTAGGTATTGAGCTCACAATATTATCATCCAACGGTCTCTCTGTATTTAATCAAACTGGAAATTGAATGGGATCTCTGCAAATCTATTGCTGGCAATGCCGAGACAGATAAGCCGATACAACTCGGAAATAAACATAAGTGTACAAAATCCGAATTTAATTCGTACTTTATAGTAATAATAAAAATCTATTTAAAAGGATATTTTTTAAAAATACTAATAAAAATGAGTTATCAAAATGGAGTAAAAGGAAAAAGTACTTCGAACAGACCAAGGATTTCAATTTTTTTAAATTACGAGAGCTATGGTAATATCCAATCCACATTCTTTTCCGAGACCCAAGCGTATAATACCCCTTATCATTCTTTGTACCCCTTCATGTATATATTCAGCTGATTTGGGCACCTGGAAGAAAAGGACTGTTAGGTTGCATTAATGTGGATATCGTATTTTTAACCGACTTCAAAAAAGGAGGAGATTTTAGTATAAAAAAAGTTGTCCTCCAATGGCTCCAATAGATGATTTTTATTAACAATTTTAATAAAAAACGACTTTTTAGAGTAATTTGATTTTGAAGCTGTTTTTGTTTTTTTAACAGTGAGAATTGAATCATTTGATATAGGTTTTGTTTTATTTATTTCATTGATACAAACTTGTCAAAAAGGATGCCAAATATAATGAAGACTGATTATCAATAATTTAAATTACCTACTTTATTAACTTGATTGATTATGATAACAAATAGTACATTACTGATTACTGCAGCGGCAGGCAACACAGGCATTGAAGGACAAACTTGAAAATGTGGGCCGAGGCACACATACCTACGTGAGTCCATCAATGCCTAGTTGCGGCTTAGGCTTGTATAGTACTTTTCTCAAATAATTCGCCGAAAACGCCGGAGCGGTTTGGGCTGTCCAACTACTCCGATTTCGCACGAAGAAGTCAAATGATGTTCGAATTTCCAAACATGTTTGAGAAAAATTTAACATTACGATTAACATCATATCAGTAAAAAGGTCCAATTACTAGATATTTTGCAAAAAATGGGATAACATAACAGGGAAACGCGTTTACGTAATGCAATAATTTTTGTCTGTATGAAATATATGATTTTACGTAACATATGCCTCAGTGGAAAGGATATCTGAGCACATTTTAGAGATTTATAATATTTGCAGCGGACCTAAAAGGGCTCTTTCCGGACGTTAAACCGAAAATAACATTCTGTCAGAGCAATCTTGTGGAATACGTTAAGGATGCGTACGCCAGTTCCAACATCGAAGGAAGAATTATAGTATTCGACGACGAGAAAAACAACATGGAAAACTTTATCCAAGAATATAACGGAACCGAAGTAAATTTCAGGTGAGATATCCATAGATATTTTGGTATATTTACTGAAGTGATGTCCACGAACATGTAGGTATAAAAGAATAAGTGTAATTAAAGCGGATTATAAAAGAAAAGTATTTTCCAGCAAAAATGCGTATTTACGTAAATTTCCAACTTGATCGGTATCTTAAACTGAAACGTAAATAAGTGGGTAAATGAACCTAAAACATTTTTATCAATCAGATTTTAATGGAAATATTCACTCTTTATCAAATTTTTTGATAAGATACTTTTCTATTGCTAGGAATAAAAATACCAAGTTAATCTTTAATTGGCGTTACAAAATTTTGATTTCAAAGTGATAGCGGGTCTTATCGATTGTGAATGGAAATCAGTGCGAGGCCAATATAATTTTGTGTGATATGTGAAGTTGTCCAATAATAAAAATATAATAGGGGTTAAAGTATGCCGGTATGACCCCTTTTTAACTTAGCCGATAGGTACTTATTTTTATAGGAATCAGTTAGCTGAGTGTCTAAACATTTGTGTATAAAAGTTTTAAAATATTAGCGTTCATGTTCGTTTAATAAATTAAGAAAATACTAGCATTAGCATATTCAATTCCCAGCTGAGATTAACAAGCGATTTATCAAAAAATCTTTGAATACAGTTTTACTTATTCTTATTAAAAAGAAATGTTATCTTCTATTTGCCATCAATATTTAGGCTACTTTCTCTCCCCAACTACCGTCTTTTTTTCCACCCTGCATAGGTATATCTGAACGTTTACTTCACTATCATGTTGATGCTGGTTAAATCAGCCCTACTATCAGCTATCGGTGACAACCAATAGATAGGTAGGTAGGTAAGTACTTAAAATAATAAAATAACAAACCAAAAATATGGCAGAATTAACGTAGTGATGTGGGTTAAAACTCGCACATTCGAGTGATGATGAAGTCGACGCGCCGCCAGAGTCTCGCGGTCGCGGGCATTTGATTTTGATAAGCTTTTTTATTAGGTTATTTTGTGTAGAAATTCTTAGATGTTTTTGTTATTGTACTTAAGTTACCTTTCAATAAAATATTAATGTCAATTGTGTTGTCTATTGTAATGTGTAACAATTGATTTAGAAGAAAATATTTACGAAAAAAATTGTTTTGTTTAATTCATTAAATTCATTTTCAATGTACTAGAAGGTCGTGAAAGGCACGAGATCTGTGAATTTTTTTAATATAATTCATTTCATGTTCAATAGTTTTTAAATTAAAGTATACCTTGCACATTAGCATTTTTGCTGTGAACATTTGCTGTCACAGCTATTATAATAGTATCTGTGCTATTAGTGTGATTTAATGCGTTGAGCGAGCGAACATGCATTGCTGCTATCAATGTTTACGGCCCTCCCTCAAAAGTCAACAACACGGAAAATATGACCGGACAGGTTTCAAAACTCGTTCAAACGTGACTAAAACGACGTAAATCCTTCGTGTAAAATAATTGGTACTATTTATTTAGTTCCTTATCTTATTATTGTCGTGCTATTCTAGTTCTTTATTTTTACAATAAATAATAATCAGCAGTTTAAATTACGTAGGTATATCAAAATTTAAATGATTCATAATTAACTAACAGATACGCTTAGCAAATTTTACAATTGTAGAGTTCCATCCAACCTGCCATAAATGTCTGCGGGCGTAGATATAATGACCAAAAGGTACTTGTAGTATAAGTACTAAGTTTAATCCTTAATTTAGGTACTATTTCGCACCCCTTTAGTTAGGTACGGTCAGCTACAAAAACCCCTTAACATTTTAGTACTTTGTCATAACAACTTTTTTGAGACACACAGTTTGAAACAACTTAGACAAAGTACTGAAAAGTTAAGCGACTTTTATATTTGTTCCAATGAGCTTGAAATTGTGCATGCCTCATTAGCTTTATACTTTTAAGGCCAGCGGAATTTGATCATTCCGAGATCCCGGCATGGCTGATACTCACTAGTGGCACAACTGGAAATCCTAAAGTGGCAATTATACCATTCGACAGGCTGCTCAATGGAATCTGTGTTTGGTGGTAAGTTTTTTACTATAGACATAGGTAATACGTCTGATAAGCGATCACTGTAGCAAAAATAGTATTGTGTGTTAGACTGTAGAATTTGCTGTTAGCCTTCGATCAGTTGATCGAAGTGCGTGCGTTGAATATTTTTTAGTAATTAATGATTTGCCACAATTTTTTTATGATTCTTTTAAGTAAGTATAATAATATACTAAGCAATAAAAATATATTAACATAGAAATAATACCACATTCAGATGCTTATCGAATTTTATAGCCCATAAATACAATGCAGGCACTCAAACAGCATTAATTACAAGTTGGTTCCATTATTTTGGCGGAATTATGATTAGTACTCATTAACATTCATATTTTATTAATTACATCAATTAGTCACGTGAATAGTGAATTTGATACAACATTCACTAAAAAGGTAGGTAATAAAAGAGCATTCCAAGCATTATTTTTTCAGGCTTGTTTGTTTTAGTTATTTTATTACACGAGTATAATTGGTTACTTTTCATTTTTTAAGGTACAAAGATGGTCTGTTAGTTTCATCCACCAATCAAATATAATAAATTTTTTGTTTTTTTTTTTGTCTATAAGAGTACATTCTCCGTAGTTAGGGCTGCCATCTCTAAAACCTGCCGCCCAGGACCGGAAGCGTAAAAACCCCGGACTTTGGAGCCTTGACCCCGGACATTTGATTTTTTTATATAAAGTTTTAGCTTGGTTAAACAATAAATTTTACCCAATACTTGACTGAAAAAAAATTAATTTTAAGCCTTTTTTTCGCATAAAATAGTGTATTTTACTAGTTATAATGATGCCGGGGTTTCTAACACAATCTTGTGGAGGGCCAGGGGTCCAGGTTTAGTAGTTTTGCAAGCGTAGTGGGCCAAAATAAATGCTCAAATAGTCAGGAACACCCCGATTTTTGTTGGGTGCGCGGTGCTTGTTTATAGTAAATAAAAATGGGCCGCGCAGCGCGATTTTTTGCGGAGTGTGCGGTGCTTGTTTATAGAAAAAAAATGGGCCGCGCAGCGCAATTTTTGCTGGGTGCGCGGTGCTTGTTTATAGTAAATAAAAATGGGCCACGCAGCGCGATTTTTTGCGGGGTGTGCGGTGCTTGTTTATAGATAAAAAATGGGCTGCGCAGCGCAATTTTTGCTGGGTGCGCGGTGCTTGTTTATATTAAATAAAAATGGGCCCCACAGCGCGATTTTTTGCGGGGTGCGCGGTGCTTGTTTATAGATAAAAAATGGACTGCGCAGCGCAATTTTTGCTGGGTGCGCGGTGCTTGTTTATAGTAAATAAAAATGGGCCACGTAGCGCGATTTTTTGCGGGGTGTGCGGTGCTTGTTTATAGATAAAAAATGGGCTGCGCAGAGCAATTTTTGCTGGGTGCGCGGTGCTTGTTAGTAAATAAAAATCGATTTTTTGCGGAGTGCGCGGTGCGCCACGCGTATTGAAGTGAGGCACCTGGTAACGCGTGCGCTGAATGAATAAGTACTTTTTTGAGCGGAGTTTGATCCAAAACCCGGACTTTAATTATAGTCCGGGTTTTACCCGGACTACAATCAGAACCCCGCCCGGACGCTCCCCGGACGCCCTTCAAACTAGGACAAATCCGGGGAAACCCGGACGGATGGCAGCCCTATCCGTAGTGAACAGATAGTTTATGGCGAATTTTTCCAACACATCAAATGTCCGGTCAGAGTCTAAAAAATTGCACCTCAAATAGCGTCCCACTTACAAACTGGGCGCTTATTTTTCCACAAAGTAAGTGATAAAAGATGTGTTTTTGAACAAAATAAGCCTATTTTGTACAAAATAAGTTAAATAAAATGTGAGTTTGTACAAAATAAGAGGTGATTATGTCGAAAATAAGCGCCAAGTTTGTAAGTGGGACGCTATTTTTGCGTACTATTTTAGTTCGTAAAGCGTTATCTATGATATTCTCGATCAAAGTTTAAAAACTGTCATAACTAGTTAACTCTTGAACGAATTCGTCCAAGGCGTGAAATACACAGAAGAGATGCGGCGGAGATAAGGCGCAGATACGGCGGCGATGCCAGCGATACGTGTATTTGATTGGCCGAAAGCATCCGAAAGTCTCACATTTGCACCGTATCGCCGCCGTATCCGCGCCGCGTCGCTTCTGTGTATTTCACGCCCAAGAGTTCTCTACTACCACTGTATGAATGACAAAGTTGCGGTCATCATCTACCCGGTCTGCTGATTAGATCACGTTGAATATGTAACGCGACAGAGACGTCAATGCCCTGAATATTTATATCCTGGCAAAGCCTAGCTTAGCTCGTCCGAATCTCGTAGCAGAAAAATACTTTTAGCCACCAACCGTTACCGAAGTTACAGAAAAACTGCGGTAAAACTTTTCTCTTTCGATCTTTTTGTGTTAGCCGAGTGAACGAATATCAATTTTCAAAACTTCCGGATGGGTAAAACAAAAATCGTAGTTGATGAGAAGTAAAATACTAAGCAGCGAAATTGGGTATTGTTTTGTAGTATTTCTGGTGAACTTATGTCAAAAGGCCTTGCGTATCTTTAAAATAAAAGCCACACGACGCATTAACTTAACCGTAGGTAAGTATAGAAATAGCGTCCCCCAAGGATATCCACAGTGATCAGTCCTGCGATGCCCGCATACATCGGCTTCCTGTGACCTTCACCAGGAGCCGTATGTGATACATTGCTACTTTTCTATGGTAAGTTTTTATTTTTGCCAAATGGAAGCAGTAATGTGTCACATCTATCTGTCAAATGAAAGCGACAAGATGGATGTGAGCAGCGCAGAACCGATCGTTGGCAGTAGGTGTCGTGCGGCTGGTATGATGATGATGATGAGTTACCAAAAACTTAAGACTAGAGGAATTTGGACGTTTTTGCTTAACATTAAAAACACTCCTACTATAATAAGATATAAAACAGGATACAGTAATAGCTTATCAACAAGTTGGCTGTGTAATAATTGAACATTCATTGCTACTAACCTAATTAAATGTTGATTCTAATAACAACTTCCAGGGCGCCCTTCACACGTCCCTTTGAAATTACATTGACGATGTCAACATTCCAATGGCTGTCTTCTTTGCTCTATTTTATCTCCGGGCCTTTGAGGAGGTATACAAGGCTACAGTGCTCCCTCCCCTTGACTCCACAACTGCTCGTGACTGTAATCAACAAATACAAGGTAACCGAGTTTCTTTGATAATTAAACTAACAGGGCCTCTGTGATGTACGTTTCAATAATTCCACTTAATCTCAGCGGTACAGACTACAGACTAGCAAATTACTGTAGCCAATGCTCTTTCAATATGATATACCTACTAGGATTCGTTCAATTACATTAATTGCTAATTACTAAAGATTACTTTGAAAAGCTGTTATATTTTTAGTTCATTGAAAACCTCTCGTGGGGTTGATCAGACCATCAAACTGAACAACTTTCATTATGGAACCAACCTCGAAAACACGAAAAAAACAGCTGTTCCATACAAAAATACAATGCCTACTCTACGAAATGTTTGAAACAACTGATTTTTTTTGGCGATTTCAAGGTTGGTCCCTACGAACAAGTTGGTCCCATGATGAAAGTTGTTCAGTTTAATGGTCTGATCAACCCCACGAGAGGTTTTAATGAACTAAAAATAACCTTGTATAATTAAAGACAATCAAACTAATTATTTTGAGTGAACTTCTCTCAAATTATTGATATAATGTATGTGTAACTAATTATACGTAACGTAACGGAATACCTATAGTAGATTGTACAACAAGTGCATAAAACGCATCATTTTACCCGAGACGATATATATCCACCCGAGCCGCAGGCGAGGGTGGATAGTCAAGTCGAGGGTAAAATGGGTTTTATGTACGAGTTATACACTCTGCTTTTCACTTCGATTGTGAGGAAATTAAACAACAATAATATAAAAATAAAAATAAAAATATTTCTAACATTTTAGTGACAAATTATATATTTTTGGAATGTGCTCATCAAGACCTTTCATTTGATACCCATATTCAAAAATTGAAAAAAAAATTTTTTTTCTCAATTTTTTTGTGACAAAATATATATTTTTGGAATGTCCTCATCAAGAGCTTTCATTTGATACCCATATTCAAAAATTGAAAAAAAAAATTTTTTTTCTCAATTTTTTGTGACAAAATATATACTTTTGGTATGTCCTCATCAAGGCCTTTCATTTGATACCCATATTCAATAATTGAAAAAAAAAACTATTTTTTTTATAAAATAAAATTAATTTTGGAATGTGCTCAGCAAGGCCTATCATTTGATACCCATATTCAAAAATTGCAAAAAAAAAAACTAATTTTTGTATAAAAAAATATATAATTAATTTTGGAATGTGCTCATCAAGGCCTTTCCAAGGCCTTTCATTTGACACCCATATTCAAAAATTAAAATAAAAAAAAAATTATCAAGGTCTTTCAATAAAATTGATACCCATTTTCAAAAATAAAAAAATGAAAAAACAGAATGAAATAACAAGTTAATTCAATGAAGTTTAATTGCATGTGTCACATGTGTGGCTGTTTACCTGACGACCTTTGTCTTAAAGTCTGAGACTTAGACGAAGATTTTACTTTATGCACTAGAGCATAAAAAGCGATTTTATGCAGCCTATACCCAACATAAAGACGAACTTTACGAGCATGAGAAGTGAAAAGTATTTAACACCCCAATCAATTAACTTACTTTTGAAGAGCTGCTAAAACCCGATTCCTTCATCGATTTTGTATAATAATAGTGTAGGTATAGTGACGTCACCCCTATTTGACACTTCACTTTTAGCGGTTAATTAAATGATACCGGATTTTCGGGCTTTAGATGAAGTGTTGTTTAAAAAGAACTTGCAATTTGATTAATGGTGTCAAATATAAAATTGTAGGTTATAAGTCTAAAGCTAAACGCACTGAGCACTATCGATATAGGAATTTAATAATTCCGTTATGTCTATTTATTTATACTTAAGTTGAACGCTCAGGATAAGGTACTTTTTATTTTAAAATCCCATTCACATTTTCCTCGACATACAGTTCTACATTTCTATATAGGTACATTTATTAATACTTGCTCATTAAATTGTCCTCAGCCACACACCACTGCGTGGACACCACATTTGCTCGGACAATTTTTGGCGGGAACCGAAAAGATCTGTGATCTTTCCTGCTTCATTTATATCGCCGTGACCGGAAGCCCAATGGAAAGACCTATTTTAGATAAATTCAAAGTAAGTATAATTAATAAAGATTAATTTAGATTTAGAGTGATGACAAGAATAAACAAAGACTTAATAGGTATGACTTTCCTAAAAATGGTGGATACTAATAGCATGCTCGTAGCTAATTATATTATTTAATCTAACACAACCTCATTTAGTATACTTATAGGCCTTTCAAATAGACCGTGGAAGCTATGACGTAAATTTGGGTAAAAACAAATATGAGAACGTTGGCACTTTTGCTTTGTTATCAAATTATTGAGTTAATTTAGTGTTAGGAATATACGCCGTATTGTTTTGCTCCTGGATGTAATTCCATGTCTCAAGAAGTGAAACTTGCTTTCTCATGTTTGTTTTTACCCAACGTCACACTTTCCTTCTTTTAATTAATTTGGTTGTCTTTTGATTGGTGAGGCTCTCGAACAAAAGCAATATTCAACCTCATTCGGTAAATGTTATTGTTAAAAGAATTTGACTGTCTTATGTTTGGCTACGCTTGCTTACATATTTACTTAATTTGATTGTCTTTTGTTTGGATGATATCCAACCTTATCTTGTTATTTCTTAAAACAAAGTGACAGTCTTATATTTGGTTACGTTCGAAAAGCGCTCAAAGCTCAGTCATTTAAAAAAATTGGGGGGTTACTCCCGAAACACGAACGAGAATCCTAAGGGTGAGTTGCACCAAAACGCTCTCAAAGTAACAGTTATCGTCAAAAGATAATGCTACCTATTTGTCACGTCAAACTTGTCAAAGGACATCATGCTGGCTGGCAACCTATCTTTTAACAAGCTTGTTATTGTTAAAGTAAGCTGGTGCAACTGAGCCTAAAACAGTCAAAACAGTACAACGGAAACCATGGCAACCGTTTTCAATGTACTAAAATAACAGATCCTGATGTGAATTCGATCTCGTAATTTCCGTAGAGAGTAGGGGGGCAGGTTGAAAATCGTAACATGTGATATAATGACTGAGTAAGAAAGTGAGCGTATAAGCACAGGGTAAAAAAATGTATGGTGTAGGCAAAGTTAAAATTTGGTTATGGTGTAGGTGCGTAAGCGACGGGCAAATAGGAGCGTGCCATTTTCAATCCCTTTCTTCATTTGGCGTATTACAAGGATCAGTATTTAAATATGACATAAAATGATAGACAACATCACAAACATTGCTCTAATTCCAAGGTAGCTAAAGCATTTGTGTTATGGAAATCAGGCACAGCGTATAGCAATATAGAAAAAAATAGTTTTTTTCTAAATTGACCTAGCCGGGGATCGAACACGAGACCTCAGAGATGGCGACACTGAAAATCGGTGTACAAACCATTCGAACACGGAGATCGTCGATATTAAGTCATAAAAATTACAACAAAGTGTGTGAGCGCGTCCACTGCATCAGAATCGGAGCGGACGGATTTGTTGCTTTGTATGGATGTCTATGGCACTGCGTGCACTGCATCGGCATTTCCGCGCCATGGCAACCCATACAAATTAACTACAAAGTGACAAATGCCAACGCTCCCTATGGAGCCTCGGCATTTGTCAGGTCTTCTTGAGCGCAGCGAAAATTTTTCTATGTATAGACATAGAAAAATTTTCGCTGCGCTCAAGAAGACCAACAAAGCGTGGAAAAGAGAAGTTAACATTATACGGACACGGTCTGTGAAAAAAAGAGACAATGAATCAAGTGACAATGTGCCAACATTTTTTACAGTTAGAGCCCCTAGCGTCCCGCCTTGCAAATGAGCAATCACAGTTTGTTTAAAATATTTGTTAATCCTTATTAGAATTTCAAATAAAGGTATCGTGGAGCCATGGTGTCTTGACCTCTAAGTAATTGTGATGTGATAAAAAGAAACAATCCAAGTAATCACACTTTTTAAAAGTAAATAAGATTTTGCCACACATTTCTCTAAAACCAAATTTCGCTACATTTATTCGTACCGACGAAGCATTCGTTACGGAACATAGTTTATTAATTTCCTTTGCCATAAATAGTCATATTTTATGTATGTAAGTCATATTTTAGGTATCTCATACAAAATATATACATTCGTTTTTCGGATCACCTATTTATTGACATTGTTGTTCTTTGGCATTCTATTTTTATGCGAGGCTCCGTCCGCGCCGTACGCCCCGATTTTGATGCAGTGGACGCGCAACTTTAGTAGCTAATTGATTTTTATTTAATATTCTTTTGTTTCAGGAAAGAACTAATGCATTCCTATACCTGGTTTACGGTATGACGGAACTACTCGTTCCGGGTTTCCAATATACAGGAGAAACTCCCTTCGGTTCTGTTGGTAAACCCTACGACAAATATGAATATAAGGTAACATTTAACAATCCATTTAAATATTTCATAGATCTTTGTAATAAACGATATAATTCACTCCATACACTTCTCGAATAAATGTTTAGTGTAATTATTAAGTTTGAGGAGAGAAAAAGAGCTCGATGGCGCAGTGGTTTAGCGCCTGGCCCGGCGATTGCGGAGGTTAAGCAACTTTCGCAAAAGTCGGTAATGAGATGGGTGACAAAAAATTAACGCAGGCATAAAGGCACATTAAGCCGTTGGTCTTAGCTGCATTTGCAATCGTTAACACCCACCATTGGGCCTGCATGGTGGATTATTTATGACCCATCCTCCTATCTATCCATAAGGAAGGGCCCTGCAGTAGGGACATAAAAAATGGCTGAAGGTCAATAAGTTTGAGACATTTTAAAACACTGGCAAGATTCCTACAAAGTTTACCTTTGCTATCTTTCGTTATAGTACTATCTTTAAAGTTTATTATCTAGTTTTGATGTGATTATTGCAGTTAGTCGATGACCAAGGACATACACTTGATAAGCCTTTTAAAACTGGAGAACTCTGGATGAGAGGAGACGACTTCTTTAAGGTAAGAATAAAAACTTTCTTCATCTTTAAACTTCACTGTTACTTTATAAGTTAATCAAGTATTTTAGAACAAAGATCGCAAGCTCACGAGACTTTAAAATATTCAAACAGATTCACAGTTTTATTTCAAACTGTTTACAGTAGGTTTAACCTCAGACAAGCTGACAGGTGAAAAAAACAGCTTTTTAGGTGAAAAAAACTCTACAAAAAGCTTTACGTTTTAATACCAGTCTTTTTTGTAATACTTAGTAGGAACGAAGGAAATTATTTTTATTTATACAGAGTCATTTTGTATTCAACATTCAAATTTCGAGGATGTGTTCAGTCACTGAAAGTGAACAACTTTCAACACAGGCAGGGATTGAAATACCGTTAAAAAATAACGATAAATAAAAAATGACGTTAAAAATACCGTTAAAACATTTTATCGGTAAATTTACCGGTAAAAATAACGTTAAAAATATTTTACCAGTAAAATTTGCGTTAAATATAGCGTTAAACTTTACCGGTACAATACACCGGTAAAATTATCGCTAAAAAAATAACGTTATTAATTGGAATAACGTTAATTTTAAAGTTTAACGGCAAAAAATAGTAAGAAATTACGTTAAATTATTGTTAAAATTAACGTTATTTACTGAAATAACGTAATTTCAATGTAATGTTATCAAAATTAACGTTATTTATTGACAAAACGTTAATTTCAAAATTAACGTTAATAAATGTAAAAAATAACGTTATTTTTAAAAATAACGTTTTCATTTCCTGAACACAGGGCTAAATATGTAAAAAAAGTCTATCCATACAAATAAAAGAGATCACGTGATCAATTTAGTATGGTATGACCAAAATTTTGTGACGAAATTCGACATATGTTTCTTGGAGAAAGTTGTTTAATTTCATGGACTGGACACAGCCTTGAAATTTGGATGGTAAGTTTAGAATAACCCTATATGTATCTGTCCGTTATCTATGAAATTAAATACGTTCCAGGGCTATTTAAATAATCCAGAGGAAACCAAAAAAATGTTGACAGAAGACAACTGGTTCAAAACCGGAGACATGTTCTATAGGGACGATGAAGACAATTATTACTTTGTCGAGAGGAGGCGGCTTTTGATCAAAAGTTCCGGAAATTGGGTGAGTTTGTTTGTGACACTTAAATCAATTTTTAAACAATAAGAATCACGCTTCAGGGGGTAACGTAATAATCAAGTTAGAATGACTCTTTATTAAACACAAACGGTACTACTTAATAAACACTGTTAAAAAGTTGAATGTATTAAAAAGACAATTCGAAACCTTTTTCGTTACAAAATTTGAACGAAAAAATATTTAAATTTAAGTGCACTTTGCACACATTTACAGGAAGAATTAAAACTATATTATGGGCAAAGTTACTTCTTCTATTTAATGACAGAGAAAACTTGAAGTCGCTTTTCGGGAATTGGTTTGTGAATTAAAAAAACAATTCAAAAACTTTGTAGCAAAATTACATCAAAAAAATCTATCTGCACTACATCTAAATGTGCTTAGCACATATTTACAGGAAAAATTATAACTATTGTGGGTACAGTTGCTACTTCTGCTTAATGGCAGACAAGTTTTTCGGGAATCAGTTTTAGATACTGATGAAAGTTGAAATTGAAAACAATAGGCTCTGGGACATGTCAGTCTTTAATTTTTTTTAAATTTTATATTACATAAATTACCTCTCAAAAAAAAGAAACATTAGTAAAATAATTATTTCGCTAGCATGAAAACTGCCCGAGATATCACAGTTTGAAATGTACAAAATTGGACTCACTCGAAAACGCTCCATATAAACGGCTACTCAATTATGACGTCACGCTGCGCTTGAGTAGTTTGTATGCAACGCGTAAAAAATTTGTTCGACAGCTATATTAAATATTGTGTTTATCAAAATGGTTACTTAGACAAATTTGCTATAAATTTTACGGACTAATTAAATGTATTATTTATTTTTAACAAATTTTATATGTTATTAAATGGACTTGTCCACCCAACTTTGAAGGGTCATAGTCAAAGTCAAAGTCAAATAAGCTTTATTCAAATAAACTTAATTATTAAGTACTTTTGAATCGTCTATATTTTCCTACCCGGGTGGTTCCAGACTTTTTTAGCTGACAAGAAGAAATAAAACAAATAATAGGCAACATATAAAACCAAGAGGTATGCAAGCTACTCTAAAAGTTTAATATGTTTACGAATTTTATTAGTATTTATTCATTAGTCATCATCCCTATTTGAAAAAAAAACAAAAATACTTATTATTCAGTAAATCGCCGACACAAAGTTGACTGACAATTTTGTCTCTAAAAAATTTACTGAATTTTACGTGAAATCATTCGACGTGAAATTATCTAAACTTATTTTACTCAGAGCTCACGCTCTGATTCATTCAGCGAAGTCTTGAGATATGAGCTGCAAAAATAAGGTTGATTTTGTCTGAAAATAGTAGAAAATAGTCTTCTTACATAACGGCGAAGAGTTGTTTACATTGAAAATGTGAGAGGTTTTGTTGACGTTGTTAGTAATTTATGCAACGTTCATTTAAAGTGTTTTGTCCCCTTTTATGAAACTTTTAAATGCCAAAACCTAAAGAGAGTCACCACCGGTATGTAACTATGTACAATATTCAAATATTCATACAACCTTTATTAGTAAGTAAATGTGTTTATTTACGCTTTCGACGATGTTTTTTTTTTCTAATAACTTGTTTGATGATAACGATCCATTACTATGAGAAAATACTTTACAATACTTAGTAGGTCTAGGTATTATCAACACACAAAATCAGTTTGTGATATAATAAGATAAAAAAAATGCCGAATAAATGGTATTTTTTAAATTCAATCTAATACGCAACCAGTAACGTTAAAACATTGTCAAGTAATAAAAAAAGCAATTAACACAAAGGTAACAGCCCCCTTCTTTCCCCCTCTTCGTCTTTAATTAAAGCTGCAACAGGACAGCAGTCGATTGATTGAAGCCCGTCCCGAATCAGAAACGTGATTAGGTGGTGCGAGGAAACAGAAACGGCTGATCAACTTGATTACTTGCTGTCGGTTGCAATAGTAAGAATGGCAACACAGAAACTAAATTTTGTGGGTATTTTATTTTCAACTCAATTTTATTTTGGAACTACAATGGTCGAATGAATGATTTGCCAGAAGGTGTTGGTTTTAAACCTGGTAGTTTTATTTATAAATTATTTTCGTTGCATAATCTTGTCGTATAAGTATCATAAATGTTAAAAGGAAAATTTATCATACAAACAATTACGCAATCAGAAAATTATTCAATTTGTCAGGCCTGTAGAAGGTACACCTCCGCCGCGAAACCGTACCAGGGCACCGCGGTAGTTCCGCCATAGTTCCGCTATTAGTTGTCTTCTATCGACGGCGACGGCGACTTATGGAGATCACATCTACCTAGCGGTTTCGCGTCATTGCTTTCGCAAATCGGTGTGTCAAATCGGTGCCGTGCTCCTTAAAGCTTCCCCGCGATTACGATGTTCCCTTTCAAGTTTAAATGTCTTCCGATTTTTATAAAAGCTAGTTCTTATTTTATTCCAGATCTCTCCACTTCAACTGGAAGGGATCATCAAGCAGCACCCCAAGGTCGCCGGGGTGGTCGTCGTTGGTATACCTGACAAGGTGATGATGGAAGTACCGGTTGCGGCTATAGTCAAGAGGCCTGGAACTGACATACAACCTAACGAGATCTTTGATATCGTCAAAGGTAAAGTTTATCCAGAGACTTTATTTGTACTTATTTAAATATTAACAAAATCATCTAAACCAAGGCTTGCCAATAGATTTTCTAGGTGAGCAAAATTTTTTAGACTATGGCGGCGTGGGCTACAGCTTTTAGGCCTTTCAAATGCCTTGGCGGGCCTCTTCGTGGCCCGCGTGTCTGGGTTCAGCTGGCCTTAATCTAAACTGAGTAGTCAAAAGCTGAGCAGCTTTTTAAGAACCGAAACGATATGAAAAAGTTTGATCGTGAATCAAACCCGAAACAAAGTGAAATCGACTAATTAAAGCGAAATTTCCACCAAATACACAATTAGCTATTTTAATTTAATTTAATGATGGTTGTTTACTGAAGAATACCAGATTCTTTTATGCTAAGTAAAGAAACTTATAAAATGATATCCATCAAAGTAAATGATAAACTCTATTCAACCTTTGTGATATATCTATCTTATTTATGTTATTATTATATTTTTTTCTAGAATCAATGCCAGAACTGCGACATCTTCACGGAGGATTCTTCTTCGTCGAAGGCCTACCCATCACGCCTTCGGGAAAAGTTCACAGATTAAAGATTAAAGAGATGGCTCTAGCTGCAAAACGTATTTTGCCTAAGACATAAAACACCATAGCAACAGCAATGTATTTAATTAAGTACCTTAACCTTACACAAATCTGTGAAAGAAACACAGGAATTCCACGTGCCTCATAGTGAAATCCTGTTTTTCCCAATATGGGTTTAAAATGAACTAAGGATCTCTTCGTACGTACATCGATCCCGACACGACGAAATTTTAATGGTTCATTTGTAGAAGCCAGGAAATAGTGTTCAAAATTTGTACTATGTAATTTATGATAAATTAATAAACTAAGTTATACATTTTCATGTGTCATGCTTTTATAAAATTAATATCTAGCTCCCACTGAAAATGTGACATTTCATATATTTATAAATGTATGGATCTCTTTGTTTTGTGAATTCAGTGTAAGTTTCGTGTGAGTTTTCTCCTTTTGCATCGCTACGGCACATAATTGGAGTTTTGCTATGTTCGGTATTGTTTTTTTTGTTTCACTGTTTTATTATTATTCCTATGTTTTGTAATGTTGATTGATTTTACTTGAATTTTGTGTGCATGCTTGGTGTAAATAAACACATTTCACTTTCAGTGTGTCGTATTTTTAAGTCTTGTGAATTGAAATTATTTTAATTAGGTTAATAGTAATATAGAGCTGATTTATAGTATTATTAAATTGTAAATAAATCAAAATGATAAACTGTATAATGTTTAATTTTAACAACATTGTTTCAAAATCAAAAAATTAAAATTCTTGAATCTATTAAATTACTTAAAAGATACTTAATGTAGGTACCTCCTACTCAAAATATTGTCAATCAACTCTTTTCTTTTTTTTTCCTATTTAATATAATATACATGTAGTACATAGGTATACATTTTCTCATTACTAAATGTAATAAGAAGAAAATGTATAGTGTCCAACAATGTTTCATTCCACCATTTCCACCATATCAAACTAATTTTGTTCCTCTTCCTAAGACCAAAAAATATATTAGGATCATTATTGGCAAATACCAAAAACCATTGGAAAACCATCTTATAGTTTTCTACAGCATAACCACATATTTTTTGGTTTCTCACATAAACGATGCTTTGTCAAACAATGTAAATGAAATATTAATTTTGGAGGTAATTATTATCATTTGATATAAAGCAAGCCCTTCAAGTTATACAAATATTTCGAGGTGAAGTTGTGCAGTGTCATTGTTTTACTGAAAAGTTTGCTTAGGAGCCACTCCGTTGATATAATGGAGAAAATTTGGTGACGGAAGCAAAATTCAGGGAATTTCATGAGTTGGTTGTGAAAAATGTTTTCAAGCAGTTTGTGTGCAGCTTTATTTTGATACTTAACTCCCGCCCGTGATTATGTCCGTGTAAAAGTTCACTTTTTGTGATATTTTCTGTGATAAAATACAGCCTATTGATTGTCAGGCGAAGAAGTGTAGTTTTCTAATGATGAAATAATTTTTAAAATCGGGTGAGTGAGTATTTTGGGAGATTACATACTTCAAGTATCCAAAGATACAAACTTTACTATAGTATAATATTACAAGTAACGTGTAACTGAAATAACGCAAAACCTTATAGGACTCATAATTACGAACAACTTTTTGTAAGGAAGCAATCCTGAAATCCCGAAAAAAATCTGCTGTTTCTTACAACATTTTTAGCGAACTTTGCGAAAATATTGCTGTTTTTGCGATTTCAGGATTGCTTCCACAGAAAAATTTGTTCGTAAATTTATGAGCCCTTTCATTAGTTTAAAGGTTATGCTTTATTTCAGTTACACTACACGTTTTGTAGATAACAGTGGGCGTAATAAGAAATTAATGTAGGTAAGTATTCAACTTAGGGTAAATAAAAAATACGGAATTACGTACTGAATCAAACTCTGTCTGTTTGTTTGTTAGGTTTTTACGCCTAAATCGCTTAAACCATTATGATGAATTTTGGTACAGAGACAGATTGAACCTCGGGGAAAAATTATGTTCCTCTTATGTTAATGTATCCCATGGGTTATTATTATTCCTAAAACACCCAGAGGAAACGAAAATTTTCCACCCGGATAAAGTTTCGGACAAAAGCTAGTTTTAAATAAGCGGTTGAGTTAAAATAAAACAGGTCTGAAGTAAGAAAGAAGACTTTAATTTACGAAGACTTGACTAATATACCTAATTGCGAGAAATTCTGAAAATAAACTTATCTATAAGTTATATTTATAATCGAAAATGTTGAAAATAATTTGTGAGAAATTCGTGCGCATCAATGTGTTAAATTAATTAAAATAATGTTCTTATGTTTAGTATCGATGGGTAATGAGTATCTAATCTAAGATATCGGTTCAAACTTTTATAGGGCCAACGGCCACGTAGCTAACTAATAAAGTTCTAACGTCAAACCATCTAACAAGTTTTTGAATTAAGTTTCTACTTAATAAATGAAAGAAGTAGGTAACTCATCATGTCATCAACTTATGTTTTTGAGTATTCTTCTCAAAGGTGCGATTCTGATATAAACTTTCTCAATATAAAGCTAGGTCTTAGAGTAACTGGTTTTATGCCCTAAGAGCTAGGTAAGTACTGCAATTAAAACCCATATTCTTATTAAAGTGGGTACTAAGATCGAAATACCTATTATAATATCGTCGCATAAATTTTCTCTGACTAAAGTGGATTACTAAAGTTTCCGTCAAAATCTAAAACCTAATTTGTCATTATACTTAGTTATATTTGTATACCAACAAAATAAGTATTAAACCAATTAACCTACAAAATACTACTTAGACTGAGTAAATGCGCTATAATACTTACGTAACGTCCAGAAAGTAGCAACACACACGTACTTCATATTTTGTTGTGGCAATGGGTGAGAAGTAAAACCTAACCTATTTTTAAGTTTAGGATAATTGAATTTGTTAGTAAAATTATAATAAGGCCGTTAACGATCCAAATGCTAATTGGATGTTAATTAGGAAAATAATTTGGACACGTCGCTGGCCGACACGACTGGGCCGAAAAAGTTAAAAGTCGCTGAGAGAGCAACAGAATGAAGTTCATTTCGTAATTTGTACAATAGGGAATATGAATCAATTTTTTTTTTAATTTTAATCAAAAGTATAATGCTTGAGAAAGTTAACTGTAATATTAAAACTTTTCTCTTGCGTTTTTTTCTCGTTATATAGTTACTTGAAGTTAGCGCGCAGCAGCACCCGCCGAAAACGCTCGCTCTACAAAACGGTGACGTCACACATTACGTTTCAGGAGTGTTTCGGCGCGATTAATATGGAGTTAGCCAATAATCTTCAAATATCTCCCTAAATTTTGCGTTTAAGTACATATGTGTCATACAAAATATTGTTTCTTATTCGATATTCTATTTGACTGTAAAGTGTATTATATCCGAAAATGAAAAAAAAAAACGTTATTTTCCCCTGATTTCATCGTGTGATAAAACTAGGATTATACATTTTTTTTATTTTTTTCCTGTTCCATCATGTTTTGATAAGTGTCCGCAGCGATCAAGCTCAAATTCATCAAAATCGATGACTTATGCATATTCCCTATTGTATCATATGGACAAAAGTACTTTCTTTATAAAAGCTTGAATTAGCTTCAAATATTAACTGGAATTATAAGCTGAAAATCTATTTTTCAATAGGAAATGTTGGTTTTTTTGATGCACAACGGGGCGGTGCTTAGCCTTCACCTCACTTGATGATAAATTACGATAAGGCTGAAGGTGGAAGCCTACTACACCCGGAATACCCAGCACTGAGAAACTGGCTATCTTACCTCTAACTGCCGGAACACAACAATTTTTAAATTGTTGTCATGGCGTCAGACTTAGGTAAGATGCTGGTAGCTGGCCAGGCGAACTTGAAATAAGCCCTTCCACCAACCAAACCGAGTACATTGGTACAATGGTGGATTGGTACTTATTAAGATTGCAATTAAGTTTTACATGTAGTGTTGTTCTAAAAAACATATAATTTCTGTTCAAAATGAAAATTGAGATTTTTTTTTTAAAGTCAGTAGGTAGGTACCAAAGTTACCAATGTTTTCTATTGTAGTCAGTCAGATTTCAAAATAGTAACTGTTTAAATTCAACATCTTTATGAGATAAATTTACACAATAATTATTATTGCCAAATCTCAAATACTTTACAGTGATTTCAGACAATAGCATTTTCACAAAGAACAAACCTTGACATTGAATCTGATATTCTATGATGATGGTTGGCACACTACAACGACAATGAGCGTCGTAGAAAGGTATACTTACCTACTTTGGAAATTCCATTTTAGTTGAAATGATCGGAACAAAGAAGCTCCAACAAACGAAACGTGCCGCTGAATTCGATTTTCAATCATTTGGAAAAAAAATCGTTTGAGTACCTCGCTACGTGAAATTTTGTTGCAATACTTTTTAATACCTAGTTACCTCTCAAAATCCCAAATGACAAAACCATTTCGTATTCTTGAGATTTTTTAAACGTTGCTTTTGTCGGAAATGTATGAAAAAATAATAGGGGTTAAAGTACGAAATTGCCGAAATTTCGACCGAATTGAATAGAGTTTTAAAACATTAGCGTACATGGTAGTTAAATAAATTAAAGCAATGTTAGTATGGAAAATGCAAATCCTTTAAAATTCTCCATACAGAACGGCAATTTCATACTTAAACCCCTAATATTAAGGAAATAAGAATAACAACAATTAATTACGCTAGTTAATTCGCACAATACAGAGTGCCTATTACCAATTACTTACAATAAGGAATCTGGATTATCGGAAACCCTTATGGCTCGATCCGATAATCGAACTGTAACCGAAAGTACGTAGGTAAGTACTTATAAAAGTACCGACTTCGGTTAATTAGTGTCACGATTTTTTTATGTAATAGGCTCTCTGATTCTTTTGTCTAATCTTAATCTAAATTCAAATGAAAAAAATCACAAGTAGGTAAACGTTCACAGATTTTTAATTATCTCTTCGATCTGACTTTCAGACGTGTCGCATTACGTCTCACAAGAAATTAATTCGTAGTATTAAAATAATCCATTTGAATTTAAGACATTTTCGTAGCTAAAATTAGGTCAATATTACATCTGGACAAAGACGCGAGCACTATTAGGTAGATTAAGATTTCTAATAAATTACCCGTCCTATTTCATCTAAAACACCATAGTTGCGTTTCGCAGCCCTGAATTATTTTTTACACTGACACACCCGAAGATTTTTACGCGTTTTTTCTGATTTTGCCCAAAACTGGACGAAATCGACTACATTCATAAACTAAATGTTAGCTCAATTTCCATGCACTAGAATTCGGGCAACCAGCTTGATATAAACGCACCATTACATTGTCATAAGCCGGTGATAAATGTAAGTACATAACTACAAAGTGTCGAAAATCCCATCCCAGAGTTTTATAGCCATGATTTACGATTCACAAATATCACATCTCCACACAATACTACCTCAAGCACTATACTTGGTTACAGTTCGTTCCATTACTGTAATCTGAAGCCTAAGCTGAGCGTCCCCAGTGATCCGAAATGCAAGACGAGCAAACTATAGTAATAAAATGGAGCCTCTATAAACTAAAGTGGGTTGGCTGGCTCCAACGAAAAAGGTGCCATCAAAGTTTCGAGAGCTACACAGCTAATATGTCACTGACAGTTTCATAATACTATATCCTCGAATTAAATTTTTTTTGGCTTAAATAACAATCTTAACTGCAATATTTTGGGCAGTATTAAAATAAAGACATAGGTAGGTACCTAATCGTTGTGGTCGTTGTGGATATAAAATGTGTATTTTAGATGTTCCAAGTTAAAAAACAGATTTTTCATCAAAATACTTAATATGTGAAATTAGAACATTTGATGTATGAATTGATGAAAAGTAGAGTGTTAATCTGTTAAACTCTACGTCCATATCTCTCCCTATATAAATATATTTAAAGAGTAGAAATCGTTAGAAAGAAGCTGCCAAATCGTTTACTTTTCCTGGGTGACTAATAACATCGGCATTCGAAAAACTCTCGAGCGTTTCGTTCAATCAGTTTCTGGGACACAAAAACCATCCAAATACGTCCAATTAATTAGCTGGCAATCGTCTAATCAATCCCCTGATTCCCGGCTAAAAGGATGAACCTAACACTCGTTGCTTGCCGGATTATGTAACCTCATTTCTTTAATTGTGTTGTACATCTTAGCTACACTCTGAAAAAATACGAATTGTATCTGTCCCGTCTTTTTCGTTGGCAACATTACGAATTTTAAAAATACTGAAACGATTATAGAATAACTACCCGTATCACATGAGTAAATAAAGTAAGTACCTACCTACTTTAAATCATAAACTTAATATTGCGAAAAAAATTCTAAGTCTATGCTTTAAATACAGGGATGTTATGGATATGAAGCTTCAGATCTGGATACGGATATAGAAATAATAGTATATCGGTTTCGGATATGAAATTATTTCGAATTATCCGTTTCAGATAGTTTCGGTTACGGATATTAGATTGTATAAAAGTAAAACTAGTGTGTCGACTCGGCCGGGCAGAAAAAACGTGTCTCATAGACTACACCCTCCACCCCTATACGAAACTTTTATACTTTTGTTCGGTTGAGGTTACGGATAGAATTTTATTTCGGATATTCGAAAGTTTAGGTTAAGTACGATTACGGAGCTCCTTAACAACCCTGTTAAAAATATTATAATAATTTCAATGTCATTTTTGCTGACAGAATTGAAACCGTGAGTTAAGTTCAATGTATGTACAGTATATTGAAGCCAAAGTCACAGTTTTATAATACTGTGCCAAAGTTCTATAGTTAGTTCAAACAATAATATAATATAACCCTAGTAAAATATAGTTCGTAGTAGTAGTAAGTAGTAGCACAGAATACATAATAGTACTAGTAGGTAAAAGTGCTTAAAGCCACTTCTTGCTTATTACTACCTACTAAGTACGAACTATATTTTACTGATGTTATCACATCTGTGGAGGTTAAGTATTGTTTCTAAATAAACTATAGAACCTTAACTTCAATCTGTACATGTTATCTTTCGATACCTTATGTACTTAGTGAGCAATTAAATTAATATAATTAAGATGAGGGCGCTTCAAGATAGGACAGATTATTTTTAAAACGTTTGAGTTTATGATTTGATAATCTACGTATTCGTATCGTATTGTCTTACCTGACATTATATTAACTACCTAGGTACATATTTGGTTAACTACAGGTTTGGTTACCTGAAAACATTATCTTTAATTAAAACAACAAAGTTACAAAAAATATTTAAATAAGGACACCTAAAAGTAACTAAGATCAAATACAGTATAGGTAGAGCCTTTCTAGGATCTTCTTTTACTAAAGAAGGCTCTAGCTAGCGCCTAAAAAGTATATAGGCTTCTTCTAGCCTATAAACTTTTTTTACCTTACTTTTGATTTTTTTTCGCGATTTCAGAGTTGGTCCCATAGTAAAAGTTCTTCAGTTTGATGGTCCCTGTCTGTCTATCATATTCGGCATTAGGGATTTTTTACCATTGAAAATGGTTATTAGATGCAAATCGCCTGAGACGTATTTTTAACCATATCTCCGAGGATTTTGAGAGGATCGTGATGGAAATAGTACCAAAAGTTGAGGAATTTATCGAGACACGTGTGAAAGTTGGAATTTTAAAAATCTACTGGTAACTTTTTTTGAAATTTTGCAAAATTCCGAAAATTCCGGGTTTTTTGGGGGGTGTTTGTTTACTAAATCCTACTAATAGTATAAATGTGAAAGTTTGTGGGTTTGGATGTTTGGATGTTTAGATGTTTGGATATTTGGATGTT
Organism: Agriphila tristella; assembly: GCA_928269145.1. NCBI lineage: Eukaryota > Metazoa > Arthropoda > Insecta > Lepidoptera > Crambidae > Agriphila > Agriphila tristella. Next base: position 16,271,146 of record OV743436.1, on the reverse strand, counting down.
TGTTCCTCAATCACGCAAAAACTACTGAACGGATTTGGTTGAAATTTGGCACACAGATAGTAGATAGCCTGGATTAAAACATAGAATACTTTTTATCCCGATATTCCCACGGGAACGGGAACCACGCGGGTGAAACCGCGGGCGGCCGCTAGTTGTAAATATTTCGGAAAAAATACTGACTTAAGAAAAAATGAAAAACAGGGTCCTAAGTTTAACTACCAAATAGCGAAATAATTTTGAAAATCGGCAAATAATTGTGACCTGTAGGTGGTCCCTTTAGATTTGGAATTCTAGAAAAACTGGTGTTTCCGTACATAAAGAGTTATGTAGCTTCTATGATTATTGACCGATCGTCATGGTAATAGTGTTAAAAGATGCAGAAGCAAACGAGAAGTGCATTCGTTGGAATTGTTAATAATATTTCGGCTGCGTCGAGGCAGTCAGCGGGCCCTTTTGTGACACGAGGCGGAGCCGAGTGTCACAATCGTAAAAATAAATAGGTACTACCTAGGTAACTTTAAAAATATAATGGGATTTTGCATTTGATTTGATTTTGGTTTTTCGTAAATTTTTGTATTCATTTTCAATGCTCCGATTCTTGCAGAGAACTGCAAAATCTGTGAATTTTTGTAACACGTTGTACATAAATGCAGCTACTCAATCACCGCACGTTACTTTACTACACATATTCCAAAGGTGTTGGAAATTTGCCATGCCGCCGTATATGTTTCTAAGACGATGGATTTACGGAGCACAGATGCGCTTGACGCGCGACTTGCAGCAACGATTAAATAATGACGCCACGCGAGTCGCAACGTTGCGTCGTCGGCGCCTGTTGTTGGCGACAGTTTGGGACTTTGCAGTTGTTGATTCGAACTAATCTATTTGTTGTATAGGTGTGGTGTGTAGATTTCGAAACTTAGAGGATTTGAAGTAAGTATGTATACCTACCTAGTATATTTATTTAAAGAGGTAAAGAGGTTATTAGACCTTCCTGAATAACAGATCCGTTCAGCACCTTGGGTATTTTAGCAGCTTGGTCATTTCAGCAACTTGGTCATTTTATCACTTTGGTCATTTCAGCACCTTGGTCCTAACCCTCCGAAAGGCGATATTCAGTCTCCGATTTTGCATCCGTTACGTCGGAGACAATTTCATTCTGAAAACGGATGCTAAATCGGATCCTACCTTCCTGAATGCAATTAAACTTTTCTGAATTTAGAAGCGACTGAGTATCGGATCCGTTTTCAGGAAGGTCTAAAACCTCTTTACATAAACAACAGACAGAAAAAAGAGATATCGGGACATAAAGTTAGTATTGACGGTCTATTCCCGATGTCCACCACTGGGGGATGTCGGAAAGAAATGTATAAAAAAAACTTTTTTTTCCGATATCCCGAGTGGTGGACAAAGATTGGGGGCAGCGGGAATAGGCCCTGCACTCGTATGTAATGTGGAGGGCGCAGTTCCAAAAGGCCACTTAAGCTCAACCGTTGCATAAATGTGCCTTTGGTAAACTAAATCTCTCAACGAACATTTCATGTACATTTCAGTCTCCAGCTTTCTGCATTCAGCATTTTTTTGTAGAGAAACAAGTTTCAGTTTTTTTTTTGAGGAGGTTGTTTATCATTTTACTAATTGCGTTTTTTATTGTTTAAAATAAAGGACGTGAAAAGAGACACATTGAAAATGGACGCAATCAAAATTCCAATATTATGTAAAAAACAAGTTGCAGAATTTTGAATGTAAGTTGTTTATGATTAAGTTATTTTCTCATTAACGAAGTAGGAAAAACGAATATATTTTTTTTTATCACCAGGCTTATAAAACAAAAAGACGTTTTTGTCGAAAAACATTCCTATGTACACAAACGTAGTTTGTATGGATAATAAATTGCGTTTAAATTACACATAGGTAATTAAAAAACCGGACAAGTGTGTGTCGGGCCTCGCGCAGTAGGGTTCAATATTTAATTTTTCGTCTGCAAAAAATACTTTGTTTTTCATAATGTTTATGTACCGCAAAAATGACAAAGTTATATTTGCGGTTTTGGAATATGTCTCTAAAACTATCGTGGGAAAAAAAAACTTTGTTCTGTGGTCAATTACTTATACCTCGCTCAAATTATTTTTTGTTGTTGTTGAAAGTGTTTATATAAAGATCTACAGCATATATTTTTTTAGATTTTTCACTCTCTTATTTTGAAAGTTAGAGGGGACACACATTTTACCACTTTGGAAGTGTAAATCTTTCAAACGGTTTAATTTGAAGAAAAATAGACTTAAAAATCTAAATATTTTTTTAAGTTATATATCTGTAGACACACCTCACGTATAGGTTTAAGGAAAATAAAAAGAAATATCAGTTTCATGTATGGGGAGCCCCCCTCAGTCTCTTTTTTTGTGGAAAAATCCTAATAAAGCGGTTTACAGAATACATCCCCTTCCAAGTTTTAACTGTGTTTAGGAATAAAGTGGCTATGACATACGGACGGACAGACATACAATGAGCGTATCTATTATGGTTTCGTTTTTTTGCCATTAGACTACGGAACCCAAAAAACCCAGCGTATCATTATTATCTAAGAGGTAGTAAATTAACAAAGGTTAAACTACTCTGAAGCGAGCTGAATGGCATTCCTTCAAGATAATGTCGCCGGCAGTTTTCGTTTATGCCATCAAAAGGAGCTCTTTGTCAAACTAGCTGAATCACGTCACCGAGAAATGTAATTACGCTTTGTGTAAGAAACCAGATAAATTATTTTTTGTATTTATCTATACTATTATTTATGTAGAGAGCCTTTCTATCCCTGTAGATAAGATTATTTAAGTGAATAACCTGATTACTTCGTCTTTAACGGGGGAAAACGCTATAAAATAATAGCAGAAAAATACGAAACAGACGAAACAAATTAAACCAATTCTAAAAGAAAAAGTTTGCGGTATCTAGCTGTTTCTCGGATCAATATTTGAATTGCGAACAATAGAAGGTTGCAGATCCAAATCGCATCATTTTTTATTTGTGATTCACTCAAGCGACGATTCAAACTTCTTCTCAATTTAATTTCAACGCATAATAGAATTTTTATTCCCTTCGATTTGATAGAAAACGACCTCCCCGGGGATCTTAAATCGAAACTTATTTGAATCTTTAGTCTTGAATGAAGTATTAAACTTCTAATCCGCGTGAAATTAAAACGAATTCTGGACATCTGAGTTGCTTAATTTGCTCTTGAATTGCTGAATCCCAAAAGTTTAAATCGATTAAGTTTGATCACGCCGATTCGATTCCATTCTATGATAACCAAAATGTTTTAACCAATAACATTTGATACTGTAGTGTAGTACCACTATTTCAGTGTTTCCACACGGGAGACTCTTCGTATCGCATGAACTCCATTACCCTAAATCTTCGGGTTTCAGAAATATAGGAATGAAAAGAAAGTGTCTGGAGAAAACCAATTTTTGATACCATTTTCCCGGTCGGTTATGTATCTTATTAAAGTGTTAACAAAGGAGTTTCAGCAATCACTCAATATACTTACTTATTTATGCTGATTTTCAGAATCTTAAAATTTTAAAGCTCTGGGATCCGTAAGGTACGGAGCAACTCAGCAAGATATTATAAGCGCACATAAGTTATGTACAGTACCGGCGTTAGGGGGGGGCGAGCACGGGCGACCGCCTGAGGCGCCGGATACAGAGGGGCGCTGCAGGCGCCCCTTTATATTCGCAGCCGCAGGTGTCCCTTTAAACATACACGCGCTCATTGAGCGAGTCTGACTAAAAAATCGCGCTGCGCGGCCATTTTTTTCAATAAACAAGCGAGATTACAAGATTAGAAGGTGAAACTGACTAAAAATCGCGCTGCGCAGCGGTTTTTTTACTGTAATAAGCAAAATTAGAAGATTAGCAGGTGAAACGGACTAAAAAATTGCGCTGAGCGGTCGTTTTTTTACCATAAACAAGCAAGATTACAAGATTAGTAGGTAAAACTGACTAAAAATCGCGCTGCGCGGCCGTTTTTTTAACTATAAACAAGCAAGATAACAAGATTAGTAGGTGAAACTGACTAAAAATCGCGCTGCGCGGCCGTTTTATTTAACTATAAACAGACAAGATTAGTAGGTAAAACTGACTAAAAATCGCGCTGTGCGGCCGTTTTTTAGCTAGCAGGCAAAATTGAAAATCCTGGAATCGCAGAAAGGGGGCGCCCCGTAGAAATGTTGCCCAGGTAGTGCTAAAAAAGGTGCGCTGGTAGTGCTAAAACCGGCACTGGTTATGTAACAGCAGAAATATGGGCATGAAACATAATAAAAATGTATTTGGGAAGCGGAGAAAGCATTCTTATAACGTACCTACTACTAAAATATCGGAAATCATACAAAATAATATCTTCTTTTACGTGTTTAGAAAAAAACTTCTAAAGCCGAATATGGTAGATAGGGACCGTTCAATTGCACAACTTTTACTTTGGGACCAAGTTTGAAATCGCGAAAAAATCTGATGGTTCATACAAAAATTAATAAAATAAATAACAAAACGTATGAAACAGCTGTTTTTTTTTGCGATTTCAGAGTTGGTCCCATAGTAAAAGTTGTTCAGTTTGATGGTCCCTATCTTCGGCCTATGTCCCTATATTCGGCCTTAGGTGTTTTTGTAACACGTTGTAGGTATTATTGGAAACGCTTCGAAGGTTTTGCCTAATTTTCTTAAGGTGTTTTTGTTTCTATTTTCGAAAATTGGGTATAGAACTGACGAAAGTGTTTGTTCAAAGAACGGTTAAGATGGTGAACCTTCCATTCCAAGAAAACTACATCGAAACATAAGAGATCATTTCAATATTTTATTAAATTGTCATAGAAAAATTGAGTTATAATAGTGCAGTGCCACAGAATACACAATTGCCTCTTTTGAACAATTTTGAACACAGTCGGCCAGAAACCTCAACCAAATACATCTTATTGCTTACCCCGTTAACATTGCTGAAAACTTATTTGTTCCGTAAAGTCTAATGTGCTTTATTTTCATTATTCCCTGACCGTCTTAATTACTCAGGCATGGCTCTAAGTCTTTAAAAGGCGTCATGGAGAGCCAAGAAGGCTCCCACAGACTTAATTGTACCAAATAATTCAGTATCGTGCAGTTTGAAGGACTTAAGTCATTTAAATAATTTAATTAACAAAGAATCCAAAGCTTGGAATTCTCGTTTATTATTTCCTGAGCGTAATGGCGTCGCAAAACTTTGTGTCAGCTGAATATTTTTAGCGTAAAAATATTATATGTCCGATTCACACAGCGCGAGAGAGTAAAAGTATTTACAAAATTTTGCATTCAAATTTTGTACCATCTTACACAGCTACCTAATCAAAGTTAGGTAACTCTTGGGAGCACTCGTATTACGTAGGTTTTCACGTTGTTTTCTCTTTGAATGAACTAGTTTGTATTTTTTCACTACTTGCTTTGGGAGACTTTGACTAATGCTGCGTATTCAGAAGTCTTTTAGGGCCTATTCACAACTTGAAACTTTGTAAAATCTAATAACACCTTTAGTTCAATAGTCAAAAAATTGTGAATGTCATGATGTCAGTACCCGTGTGTATAGGCTACTAAAACTTACAATTAATATTTTGTTGCGTATCTTTTTACAAGTACAGTGTGGTGCTTATTGTTTTTTAGGATTATTTATTATTGAACACGAACAATCTATCGAGAAAAAAACGCGCAATGGAATATTTTGTACCTATGGGAAATTTGTACAGAGCCATCTACTGCCGAAAAGCGAAACGAAATTTCCCATAGAGAATTACTTAGGTACTCTACCTATATAGTTCTTTCACGCGCGTTTTTTACGGGTTTTTTGCAAAGAGTAAATTTTACAGATAATACTTTGTACCGCAGGAGCTCTTAATTTGGTCACTTCTGTTTTAAGTACATCGTTAATTTAATCACAGTCATGTCAGCTTTTTTGTAACCTAGGTACCTATATATGATTTTTGCGTTTAAGTTTTCTGTGAATATTATTTTTTATGATTTTCTTCTTTTTGTCTTCGGTATATATTACGGTAAACTCCATACCTAAAGATAGTATCGTATCCAAAGTCACTAAGTAAATTACTTGACTTTAAAGTCCAAACTATTTTAATGTCTTGCTTTAAACGGCGTACTTTAAGCGAAAGGTCTTAGACTGAAATCCTTCATTTGGACAAATTGACAAAAGTTTATTCTACGAAGTAGTTCTACCATTGCAGAACGAAATTACTTTAACTGCTCAAGTACCTACCTTCCTTTATTTATTTATTTGTGTCCAAATGTACAAATGCGGATTTAATTACTGCGGCAACTCTTGTTAAATGTGAACACTTTATGTAGATACTTATAATTTAGTTTTGATTTAAATATTTTACTCTGGTAAATCACTAACAATGCTTGAGTTATAAAAAACATACTACATAACCTAGATAAACTTTAATCGAAGTATTATATCAATTTATAAATAAATGAACGACTAAAGAAATTGACGGGATGAACCAAGTGTCTGAAAATAGTTTATGTAGTATCAAGAGTCAAAAGTAAATAAAAAACCCAAATTATTCAAGCAATATCCAGTCCCTATAGATTAAAATTAAAGAGCATCAAGAGGCATTCGAGCGTACTCTGCAAATCTTCATATTACAATTTTAGTTTCGCAGTAAAAGTTCGGATGCGTAAATCAGCTGGCTCTTAGAGATCTGGTCCGTAGTTAGCAAACCACAGGAGTGCCGTTAGGCGAGCCCCGACCTACTGATAATAATAAATGGTCTCCCGAATTTGCACCTTCGATAAAATCACTAAACTGGCTACCCGAATTTCTATGGGCATACTACCGCTTTTATTATTCAACACTTTTGAACGTACGTACCCATTTATTCGTATTGCGAGAAACCATTAATGTTGGATAACTTTTGCATACTTGCCGAACTCGTAAGTTATTTATCAAATACCTCGTTTCAAATTTTACTCGTGTGGAGCTCAACTTCTCGTACGTAATGTGTGTGAACGTTAAGTATTAATTACGAACCTAGCTTAGTACGGACATGTTTACATTTAGTTAGTTTGTTAAGTAGATAAGATGAAGCATCCGTATTTAACCCACCAGCTAGGTATACTACGCCTCCCCCGAGGATCTCTACAACGATGGGTCTTGCGCTGCCAGCAATCAGCATCCAGCAGCATCTTCGCGTAAACTTATACAGATCGTCTCGGTCCATCATGTCGGGGCCTGCCACGGAGCGTCATCTAGTGTTCCTGATCACCATTCTATTTCGCAACTGAGTAATCAACAAGTTTTACCCATAGCAGAGATTATCTTATATTTTATAATAGATAAATATAGTAGTAATTACAAAATTAAAGTTATCATCATCTGGCAAAGTATTGTAGTCAATGTGTTTAGTTAAGGAATGAATACTAGGTATGTAATACAGTAAAGTTTTTGAACATAATTATATCTTTGGAATGACTGAAAAAGTAAAATTACTTCCGTTTCTGAACCTATAAATGGGTTACACACACATTGAAGTTGCGAAGAAAAAAGCCGCTTTTATCGCCAAGAAAAATATGTAAAAACTGTGCGCCATACGCACGCACATCTTTCAAACATATACAACATAACGCAAAGATAACAAAAATAAAAAGGCGAATCAAGTTATATAACGGCGAAGCCGTGGCCGTTCGTATAATATAATGCGTCTCTATACTGCTCTGGGTACACAAACTTGCTATCTGTTTTTGATTGGGTCGTAGATTTCTCGTTTGCGAGACGTTCTCGGTAAGTACATGCATCATAGCATATTCTGACGGTATCGAACTCAGCACGGAACAGGAAAAGGAATTCCGTAGTTGAGGGGATATTTACGCTTTGATATCCAGGAAGTCATACGGCTGCTCTGCTAATAACCTTTATAAGAGAATTTCTTAGAAAAATTAAACATCAGTTACTAAGGTTGATAAGTAATGTATTTATTTTCTGAAAGGGGATGTAGGGAAATGCAAAATTGTTTATCTTAATGCATGTTAATGTTTGTACAGTCAGTGGCACGAATCATGAAATCGGGTGGGGATTGCGCGGAACGCGTATTTTGGGTATGCGTTGCGGTGCGGGGCGCGGGCGGCGGGAGAGGGGCGTGCGCTATCGGTCGCTCACAAGAGCACATGCGCGAACTTATCCCCACTCCGTCGAAAAATTTTCATGATTCGTGCCACTGACTGTACCTGAACTAAAACAGTAATTTTTATACATTATACACATTTTAACGAGGCGTGTGGTGGCGCGGGCGTTCGAATTAAAATGTCGAAGAGGAGCAAGCATTTATACTTTAATCATGAATTTGTATTTATAATATCCGCTTGATCTCGTATTAAATTATTCTTAACTTTAATGAGCCTACTCACTAGGATGTGAGAACAAGTCGTTATTGGTACGGTCAGGCAACGAAAGTTATTATACATTTTAGTACTTTGTCATCGTATTTTTTTACAACTGTTTAAAACCACGAGACACCTGTTAAAAAGGTTGCTATGACAAAGTACCAAAGCGTTAAGCGACTATCATTGCTGACTGTAATTGATTTAGATAACCATTTAGAAACAGCACTTCTAAACTATCCTTTTACAAAAATACTTGTATTATTTATTATCATTTGCCTTGTTAAAATATCTTGTTTAGTTTTCCTCAACTTTTTGAAAGCTTCCCATCATACCCCTTTTCTTATCGAAACCTTCACTGCAAGTGCCATCCTTGACAGTTTTACCCTTATTTATACACACGTCTCTTCACGATAATGCTACAATAAGTATTCTAGCACTAACTTCAAACCGCCCGAAAATCCAACAAAGGAATTTCTTCGGGCCCCTTAGGGCAACAATATGTGACCCTTATATCCTTTACAATATAAAGCTGCCATTTTCATAATCAGGAGATTACCGACTGAAAATCAATTTTTGCTTTGAGGCAATATCACATTTATCGCTTTAGCTCACTCAGTAATGGGTCGAAATCGATTATGTTCATGGGTTCAGTTTGAAAAAATCAATACCTATACAAGTGAATTTTTATTCCTATTGTATTGAAAATGGTTCTTACCTTAACGAATTAACATAAAGAAGAATAAACGCGTTATGGCTATCGAATCATAACGTAACGGAATTAAGAATCATTAAGAAGATCGCTTCTTAATTGTTCTTAATTCTGCACAGCAAACGCATGAAATACCTACACTGAAAGCTGACCGATTATGCAGGTGCAGCAAGCAAGTGAATTTGAGAGCACCAACGTGTCTAGGTGTTGCCTGCATCTGTGCCCGCACTGAATCTAACACTGGGCGATGGAAAAATTATCTCAGCTCAAATTATACGTACGAATGTCACACCATACCTAGTCATACACACACATATCGTCCCATTCTACAACGATTACAATAAACCCACCCTCCAAAAACATGGAAGGCTTTATTCAAAAGCGAATGATTTTCTGCTAGCTTTCAGAAAGTTTTACCTCCAGCGATATCTGCCTTCAATATGGCAATACACATCGAAGTAATGAGAAGGAAATATTATAGTACCACATACTTGGAGATGTTCTTGGGCTAAATCGAGAACTCATTAGCAAGTCGAATAACGCTGTCGCAATCGCAAGTCATGCTTGGTGGTAGAGCCGCGGGGGCGGGCGGAATTCCATCCACTATGCCATAGTAAATTTTATTGTGCAGTAACGCTGATATCTCACACCCTAGAATAGTTGTACAAATAGCTTGTAAAATATAAAAATTAAATATTTAAAGTACTTTTGTATGTTTTGAAACATTTAATTAGGTTAGAGAATAGCCTTTACTGAAGGCTAATTTGCTGCAATAAACTGTTATAGTTTTATTAAAATGTCACAGTATTCAATGTGAAATTTATTTTTTATTGAATTTGCTAGCCTAAATTATTGTTTTACTACCTTGTTAATTTCCCAATATTGACCCCTAGACTGACCCTTACTTTGAGTTATGTTTCATCCTTGGCAGTGAGCTCATTAAACATCTTTGTGGCTTTGTTGCGCCCCCTTCATTAGCGGTCCCTACATGGAATGTTAGCCTTGACCAACACAATAGTAAAAGCTGTCAGCGCAAAACTCAACCGAACATGCATATAAAGGTGGACCCACACTTGTAACATTTTGGCATGTCAAAACACCAACCAAACTAACGATGTATGATGGTGTTCTTAATTCTCAAATGCCAAAATGTTATAAGTGTGGATCCACCCATACAATGCGATTAAATTGACAATAGACAATGGTCCGCTGCAACTTTACTCGGGAATGTATGACAAAGAGTAAATTTCACAGATCAAAATCCTTCTGTACCACATGCGCTCTGAAGTTAGCCACCTCAATTGTACATAATTGTTAAATTAATCGCATTGTAGATATCTTTCCCGTAGCTGCTACGGGCTACGGCGTAGCATGCATGCAACATGCCCACCGCAACACAATATCATAGCGATTTATCGATACTTGACGGTCAAAACACAATGCATTTTGACATTGAAAATGTCTTTTCGTTCGCTTCAGTATAGGCTCCGATTTCACGAAAAAGTGCGATCACCTTATTTCTCAGAAGGTTGTAAAGATATTATTTCAAAAAGGCTCAAAAGTCGCGTATTTACGAGAGCTGTAAGGTGCAAAAAGAATTATTCGAAAAAATAAAAAACGAAAATAATTATGGCCGAAATAGTTTTAGGGTTCCGTACCCAAAGGGTAAAAACCTAGGGACCCTATTACTAAGCCTCCGCTGTCCGTCTGTCTGTCTGTCTGTCTGTCACCAGGCTGTATCTCATGAACCGTGATAGCTAGATAGTTAAAATTTTCACAGATTATGTATTTCTGTAGCCGCTTTAACAACAAATACTAAAAACCGAATAAGATAAATATTTAAGGGGGGCTCCCATACAACAAACGTGATTTTTTTGCCGTTTTTTGCTCGATATTGATAACGACTACAGGTAGACAGTTGAAATTTTCACATATAGTGTATTTCTATTGCTGCTATAACAACAAATTCTAAAAACAGAATAAAATAAATATTTAAGGGGGGCTCCCATACAACAAACGTGATTTATTTGCTGTTTTTTGGTACGGAACCCTTCGTGCGCGAGTCCGACTCGCACTTGGCCGGTTTTTTTTATTTTGGCGCTCGATATTTTGGAAACGAAGAATGATATCAAAATTTTGAGAAAAAATCCTTGAACACAATTTGAGCCTAAAACAAAGACGATCGGGTTAAGGGTTTGCCCTGTAGCTTAACCTTTAACATTGAAAATGTTTTTTCGATCGCTTCAGTATGGGGGCTTCAAAATGGGGGCTCCCATTTTTGCTCAGAGCGCGACATCGCCTTGGTGTCGTAAGTTTTAAGGCTACATGAATGGTTGAAGCCTTAAAAGACGCGTATCAACGAGGGCTACAATATGTAGCATGTTTGCGTAATTTCGGGAAGCACGCTCCTTAGATGCGCGTTGCGTCGCTGAGTTGCTATGGAGGTTTGACGTAGTTGAACAAAACGTTTAGAATTTTTTATATATTTAGGTTATAGCAGTACTTACTAACTTTCAATAAAAAAGTAATGTTTATAACAATATCAGCCGCACGACACCCACGTTTATAACAATGAAATATTTTTATATGAATTTCATACACACGAATCACAAAAAAGGAGATCCAAAATTGTTTATGGCTTTGCTATGATTTCAAAGTATTGTAAGTACTCATTCAAACATAGGAATATATTTTTTATAAAATTCAATAGATTCATTTTCAAGGTACCTGAAGGTCGTGAAAGGCACGAGATCTGTAAATTTTTTTGACATACCTACATAATATTTTTATTATTATAATAGCTCGATAAACGCTATATCTTATCATCAGTGGTCATGCTACGAGAACTGAAGCACGAAAATCTATCGATATCGTATCGAGTACTTTCTAAAGAAATTCAAAATATATTCGTCCTACTAAGTAGTGTTAAACACTAACTGCCTTACTAAGAAACATTTATCCGCGATGTATACATAGGTGATATAGCGAAAGCTTGACTAATAATCAAATTTTGACAGTTCCTTTCTATACGCCTGTTATTACGAGTGGATAATTACTATGTAACTATACCTCTTCTATCACTGTCATAGTTACATAGTTGTTAAACGTGGATTGCACTTCCTTATTAGTAAGGCAGATAAAATACAAAAGGTTGCTGTAGTGAGCTGAAAAGCGCTAAGTGATCTACAGATTATAGTCAATCTCAGTATAGTAAAAAATTTACTTTTCTCCATGTATCGTCTATTATTTATCTTTACTTACCTAAAAAAAATTCTAATATCGATAAACCCAAAGGTTAAAAAGGTTTTTACCTAATGTGAATAAATGTCGATTATTAGATTAATGATTTAGTTATTTACAAACATTAAATATTAGTTATTTCACTTATCTTGCTACTTCATCTATTTCGCCTTTTGTCTATAGAATACCTATTTATGTTGCCAACAAAAATAATTTATTTTGGCAGAGTATTGTACTTTAAAAATTCGATGTTTCAATGGAAATTTACAAGCGAAATCAATTTATATCAGTCATTTATCAACTTGATTTACAACATTCCTAATACGATAAATTGAATAGGATTCACTGCGTGAAAATTGAAATACGGCACCAAAAATTTAGAGCACTTTTTTCAGGAGCTTTTAAATAGAAGCTTAATTTCTATCAAGGATTAAGGGTTTGTTTCACAATCAAAAAGGAAGTTCTAAGTAGCTTACTTGACAGATGATTTGACATATTTTCATATCACATGTGTGTGCAACAGGCCCTAAGTATTTTAATTTATTTGTCATGATCAAAATAAAGTGACACCTTCTTTTAAATAATATAATAAGGGTTGTTAAAATAAAAATAAAAAAGTTTGAGATTGTTCATTTGTTTTGTTTTTCTATCAAAATTATGTTATTAATCGTATTTTGTGCTTATTTATGATGATCCAATTAAGTACCTTATTTTTTATTGGTAACTAGGCAGGCATTTGACCACCATCTTGCTTGTTAATTAAACAGGATTTAGTCTAAGGTGTAGCATGCTTGCCCAGGAAATGCCTATTCACTCTTGCCTTGCCTTGAAGAGACCAAGGTTATAACTATCAGGGAACACATTGCCGTAACACATCTAGTGTCACGGCAACATTACGCTGAGGCAGGGACCTTTTTGACTCAAGGGCCTTATTTGTAAATGTACTTTTTTATATTCTCATTTTAAATGTTATATGTACCATCTCACTTCAATCTTTGTTGTATTGTTACTTTTTGTATGGTCTTTGGTTAAATAAATAATTTCTCTCTCTCTCTCTCTCTCTCACATGAGCAGGCAGCGTATTCTATTCTTTCGAAGTTCGCATAAGAACTGTATTGGCAAAGTGCTTGGTACTTACGGATCCTTGGAGCGTTACAATGTAAGGGTGTTATGCTAACCTGCGTCTGGTACCCCGATATGGTGGGAAGGGGCCGGGGCAGTAAATATTGTCATAATCAATTAATTAGAGTAGGTACTTTCCCTCCAAGTACCGTCTTTTTTTCCATCCTGTATCACTTTAGGTAGCTACCTATTTATAATACGAGACTGATTGCAAAGGACTGTTTTGTAGGCGTAGCATGTTGAAAGATTTTGTTTGTTTACATTGTAATTTTCTGAAAGTTAAGTAATTAAATAAAAGGATTATTTAGGTGGTAAGTAGGTACTTTTTCAACACACTTGCTCGTAAAGTGAACCCTAATACATCGCTTTTAGGGCCATAAACCAAATGCAATAATATATAAAACACTAGTTGGTTATAGAATTATCCCTACAAAGTTAAATAGGTACCTTTCTGCAAGCTATATGCGAGTAAACAGAGCATTCCCAATTTAACCGAGTAATACAGTTATTTTTTTCAGTAACAGCAAAGAGGTTTAATGTCGCTGAAAATTCATATACATTTTTTGAATAAATAAATGTGTAAGTCCTTAATAAAGTCAAACAAATATTTATTATTATCAAATTATTCATAATTCACAATATTTTGTTATAAAATATTTAAATAATTGCATTTTATCACTTAAAATTATAATTTTGAAGTAGGCTGTATGTTGGCAGTAGGGTTGCCAACCCTACTATATAATATAGTATCCTACTATATTGAAGGCTCGCCTACTATATTTTTTGAAAAAATATATAGTAGGCAAAACTACTATATTTTTCAAGTGAAAGAATTACACCAAAGCAACAAAAAAAAATTACTTATATGCACATAAGTACCTGATTGCATAATATTTTTTTGTGATTAAACAGTTGTCTTTATGATTGTTAAATAAATTATGACTAGTGGCTCCGTGAGCTGTAGACCTCACGAAAAAATAAAATAAAATGTCGCCATGAAGTTTTCAAAGCACACAGTATGCGTGAGTATTGCAGCTAGATGGTGCTTCTAATTTTGATCATTTTTCAAAATGGGTATTTTTTTTATAAATTTGGTAAAATTGGCTTGACTGAACAGTTATATATAATTATCGAACCTACTCACAAAATTTCACCAGAATCTGTTGAGAAATACGACTTGTAGAGGAGATCAAACAGCCGGAAAGCTGGAATGAAATATGGTTTTTTACATATCTCCGTCATTTTCACAAATTTAGAAAAACTGTCTCGACAATTTTTTTTTATATATTTATCGAACCTGGGGGCTAATTGTCTAATTCATAAAATCTATCGCAATCGCTTTCGTTTGACAGATGGATGTCACACATTGCTGCATTTCTTTGGTACGATTTCATTTGTGCCAAAAAGAAGCTTCAATGTGTTACATCCTGAAAGTGATTGCGATAGATTTTTAAATTAGACAATAGAAAGGCTGCTCACAAAATTTCACCGAGATCGGTTGAGAAATGCGACCTGTAGAGGAGAACATCCAGCGTCAAAAGCCGGTCTAAAATACATTTTTCTTACATATCTCCGCTGTTACGAAAAATTTAGAAAAACTGTTTCAACTTAAAAAATCTATATGATTTTCGAACCTGCCCACAAAATTTCACGAAATTCGGTTAAGAGATGCGACCTGTAGAGGAGAAAAGACAGAGCCGGAAAGCTGGACAGCAATAGGTTTTTTTTACATATCTCCGCCATTTCGAAAAAGTGGCGTGACAAAAAAATTCTATAACATTTTCAAACCTGCTCACAAAATTTCACGAGAATCACTTGAGAAATGCGACCTGTAGAGGAGAACAGACAGCGCTGGAAAGCCGAAAAACCTGTTTTTTTAACATATCTCCGCCATTTTGAAAAAATAAAAAAGTCTGGCTCGACAAAAAAATTCCATATCATTTTCGAACCAACTCACAAATTTTCACGAGAATCGGTTGAGAAATGCGACCTGTAGAAGAGAACATACAGACATACGAAAGAATTTTTGCCCAAGCTGAAGCAGAGACGCTTCGCTCGCACTTCGTGCTCGCTCGGTCAAAAATGTTAGTACTTTTAAGCATGAAAAATGCAACTTCTTTAAAAATCCTCCATACAAAACGGCAACCTACTATATTTTTTTGGACTTTTTCGCTACCTACTATATTTTTACACCTAAAATCTTGGAACTACTATATTTGATCCAAAAAAAGTTGGCAACCCTAGTTGGCAGTATGCTCACTCACCCTTAAAGTTTGTTCGCAAAATATTCTTGCATTGGGCGTGTGAAAAAGACAAAACAAGCTGCGCGCCTTTTAGCGGAGACGCCAGGCCTTCAAAATTGAAATCCCGTCGGACAAGCGAGTGCTCTACCGACAACTGGTATCATTGTCTTCAGCATGATCTCCTGCACAAGAATAAAGCAGTTGTCGCATCATAAAGTGGTGGAGGGGGAAGGGGGGAGGGAAAAGGTGCAAAACTCGGGTATCAGAGTTTGGCTAATTTCTCAATAACCACTTGTCAGATTTAAACAAATAAGGTGTCATATGGTAGGTAATATCCTTAACGACAGATTTAATCACACATTGGTTTTTGTAAATACTATAGTTTATTAAATAATTAGAAAAAATACAAACTTAAAATAAAGTTTTTTTTTTTAATTAAAGTACTTTTAATTTACTGCTTCAATTCTACAAAACTAAAAAAGCCTTTGTTTGAAATTCGTCTTTTTTCTATTTTTGTAATAAACTTTAGTATTTACAAAAAACATTGTAAGGTAAAAAATTTGTTGTTACGGATATTATCTACCATATGACACCTTACTTGTTTAAATCGGACAAGCGGTTACTGAGAAATTATTCAAACCCTGATACCCGATTTCCGCTTCTTTTCCCTCCCCTCCCTCCCCCCTCAACCACTTTATAATGCGACAACCACTATATTCTTGTTCAAGAGATCATGCTGAAGACAATGATACCAGTTGTCGGTAGAGAACTCTCCGGTCCGACGGGAATCATCATTAGACGACTTTCGTTAAAGCAGCTTCTATATTATTCGGACAGTGACCTCCCGCACAATATCGATGATAATTTTATTGTTTTCCAGCCAAATTTCAAAACTAAAAAATAGACAGCAAGCCAATGACTGTGGCAATTTTACGCAGTACTTTATACTATATATACTAATGTACTTTATTTTAATTTACTGCTTCAAATCTAAAGAACTAAATATGTTTTTGTTTAAAATTTGACTTTTTTCTAATTATTTAATAAACTATAGTATTTACAATAACTATCGTAGAATAAAATATGTTGTTAAGGACAATGATACCGGTTGTCGGTGGAACACTTGTCCAACGGGAATCGTAATTAGACGACTTTCGTAAAAGTGGCATCTCCACTATTTTTTGTTTTTGTCATATTTTTGTTGCTGTGTAGTAAATTACTTTTTTTTCCTCGCAAATGTGTTGAAAAACGTTGTATGAAACTCGTGAGCTCTTGCTTATTGCGCACTAAGCTAACTTGTCTCATAATGTACTAATGTAGTACGGTTTCGAGTCGAGGTAGTTATGGCTTGGCACAGAATACATAATAGTTGATCATGCATGGTACACGGTCAGGGTAGGACAGGGTAGGAGTTTTTCTCTAAAGAGTGCACTGACCTGATTTTTTTTCCTAATACTTATATGGAGGTCAGTGAAAGAGTGTAAGAAAAAAATCATGAATTTTCAAATAGGTAGGTAATGATAAAAATTTAACAATCCGACTGTATAGAAAACTCTTTGGCCTGTAAAACAGAACATGGAAGACAAATACCAAAAGGCATTGTCCGGCCCGATATCGAATATCGGAGCCACATATTTCATAACATTTTACTTCCTCCTTCGATATCGGATCGGCGCCCGACACCGATATCGGATCGGATAGTCTGAAAACGCACTTAGTGGAAATATTTTTTTAATCAACCTCACTGACCTCCATTAAACACGTAGTACCTACTCACATGTTTAATAATGGAGGTCAGTGAGGTATACCCATAGATGTAGCACATCCCTTCGGTATAAACCAGATTGAGCTCTTCGCCCCAAAACGAGCCGACAGAGAGGTCAAGTAGATAATTGTATCTCTTTCTTCCATAGGGTAACCAAACTGTATGGTTGGTCGGAGACATACTTATTACATTAAACTGTTTAATATAAACTTAAGTACTTAGGTAGTTCTATATTTACAATTAATACTTTTGCCACGTTTTTATAAGGTTGCTTGCTCGTTTGTTTGTGTTTTCGTTTGTTTGTGTGAGCACAAATTTGCAAACGATTTTATACTAACTTCCCGATGAACTAGAGACTTGAAACTTTGAAAAGAGGTCAGAACTAGAAGGTAATGTAATATTATGGTATCATTGAGTTGATCTAACGATGGAACCGGAAGGACGCCACAGGAACACTATGCTGAAACCATACAACCCCATCGTGTTTGGGCTCGTTAGAATCGTCTTGGCATGTACTCTGTTGGAGAATAATATACAAGGGGCTGATGAAGGAGCCGGAAGAAGGCCATTGGAACTTTGTAATAAAATCATGCAACCCCATCGAGTTTGAGCTCGATTGATTCGTCTTCACGAGTGCTCCGATAGGAGGTGGTATACTTTTAGTTTTAACTTGTTAACTGAAAAGCAGAAAATAATAATTTACTAAAAATAAATCTTCACGTTTTTTTATCACGTTTTATTAGGTTGCTTTCTTGTTTTTATTTATAAACATGGTTAATCAAACAATATCTAAAAAAATTCAAGTGAAAATAATGACATAACTATAAAGTTTATTCCAATTTTGATAAAAATACAATGTGCGTGTATTTCGGAAATCAAATGAATGTTGGAAAACAAGTGAAGGAAAACATTGTCTAGTGATCTGTAGTTAATAAAATAGGTGCAAACGATTTTCGACTTTATTGACGTTTAAAATTCGGTTGCTTTCTACCATAATTACTCTCTTTCATTAAAAACTGTTATTTTGGTAAATATATCAATAAGGTCTAAAATACTTGCACCAATTTTTTACTAGTGAAATTAAAAAAATGGGTGCAACTGATTTTCAACGACACCATGTTAAAAATAAAAAAAACAAGATGGCGGCCACCCTTTTTTTGTTTTTGGCTTGATTTCGATGAAAATCGTTTTTTAGTAATATTTTGACAAAAAATAACAATGAAGTGTTGAAAATATAAAAAAATCAAAATGGCGGCCTACTTTTTTGTTTGTAGGCCGATTTCGATGAAACTCGGTTTTTGGTACTATTTAGGCAAGAAAATAACAACGCAATTTTTAAAATATTTAAAATCCAAGATGGCGCTTAACTTTTTTGTTTTTGAGCCGATTTCGATGAAACTTGGTTTTAAGTACTATTTTGACAAAAAAATAAAAACGCAATGTTGAAAATATAAAAAAATCTAAAATGGTGGCCAACTGTTTTGTTTGAGAACCGATTTCTATGAAACTCGGTTTTTGATACTATTTTGACAAGAAAATAATAATGCAATGTAAACAATGTCAAAAGGTCAAAATGGCTGCCAATTTAGTTTTTGAATTGATTTTAATATAACTGGGTTGAAAAATAGAAGAACAAGAAAAGAATTTGGCCGCCACCTTGGATTTTTAATGCTTTCAATATTGTGTTGCTGTTTTCTTGTCAAAATAGTACCAAAACTGGAGTTTCATCGAAATCAGCCTACAAACAAAAAAGTTGGCCACCATCTTGAATTTTTTTAATATTAAAAAAATTGCGTTGTTATTTTCTTATCAAAATAGTACTAAAAACCGAGTTTTATCGAAATCAGCCCACAAACAAAAAAGTTGGCCGCCATCCTGGATTTTAATATTTTAAAAATTGCGTTGTTGTTTTCTTCTCAAAATAGTACCAAAAAACGAACTTCATCGAAATCGGCCTACAAAGAAAAAAGTTGGCCGCCATCTTGGATTTTTAATTTTTTTAACATAGCGTTGTTATTTACTAGTCAAAATAGTACCAAAAACCGAGTTTCATTGAAATCGGCCTACAAACAAAAAAGTTGGCCGCCATCTTGGATTTTTAATATTTTAAAAATTGCGTTATTTCCTTATCAAAATAGTACTAAAAACCGAGTTTTATCGAAATCAGCCCACAAACAAAAAAGTTGGCCGCTATCCTGGATTTTTAATATGTTAAAAATTGCGTTGTTGTTTTCTTCTCAAAATAGTACCAAAAAACGAACTTCATCGAAATCGGCCTATAAAGAAAAAAGTTGGCCGCCATCTTGGATTTTTAATTTTTTTAACATAGCGTTGTTATTTACTAGTCAAAATAGTACCAAAAACCGAGTTTCATTGAAATCGGCCTACAAACAAAAAAGTTGGCCGCCATCTTGGATTTTTAATATTTTAAAAATTGCGTTGTTATTTCCTTATCAAAATAGTACTAAAAACCGAGTTTTATCGAAATCAGCCCAAAAAAAGTTGGCCGCCATCCTGGATTTTTAATATTTTAAAAATTGCGTTGTTATTTTCTTCTCAAAATAGTACCAAAAACCGAACTTCATCGAAATCGGCCAACAAACAAAAAAGTTGGCCGCCATCCTGGATTTATCATATTTTAAAAATTGCGTTGTTGTTTTCTTCTCAAAATAGTACCAAAAAACGAACTTCATCGAAATCGGCCTACAAAGAAAAAAGTTGGCCGCCATCTTGGATTTTTAATTTTTTTAAAATAGCGTTGTTATTTACTAGTCAAAATAGTACCAAAAACCGAGTTTCATTGAAATCGGCCTACAAACAAAAAAGTTGGCCGCCATCTTGGATTTTTAATATTTTAAAAATTGCGTTATTTCCTTATCAAAATAGTACTAAAAACCGAGTTTTATCGAAATCAGCCCACAAACAAAAAAGTTGGCCGCTATCCTGGATTTTTAATATGTTAAAAATTGCGTTGTTGTTTTCTTCTCAAAATAGTACCAAAAAACGAACTTCATCGAAATCGGCCTATAAAGAAAAAAGTTGGCCGCCATCTTGGATTTTTAATTTTTTTAACATAGCGTTGTTATTTACTAGTCAAAATAGTACCAAAAACCGAGTTTCATTGAAATCGGCCTACAAACAAAAAAGTTGGCCGCCATCTTGGATTTTTAATATTTTAAAAATTGCGTTGTTATTTCCTTATCAAAATAGTACTAAAAACCGAGTTTTATCGAAATCAGCCCAAAAAAAGTTGGCCGCCATCCTGGATTTTTAATATTTTAAAAATTGCGTTGTTATTTTCTTCTCAAAATAGTACCAAAAACCGAACTTCATCGAAATCGGCCAACAAACAAAAAAGTTGGCCGCCATCCTGGATTTATCATATTTTAAAAATTGCGTTGTTGTTTTCTTCTCAAAATAGTACCAAAAAACGAACTTCATCGAAATCGGCCTACAAAGAAAAAAGTTGGCCGCCATCTTGGATTTTTAATTTTTTTAACATAGCGTTGTTATTTACTAGTCAAAATAGTACCAAAAACCGAGTTTCATTGAAATCGGCCTACAAACAAAAAAGTTGGCCGCCATCTTGGATTTTTAGTATTTTAAAAATTGCGTTGTTATTTCCTTATCAAAATAGTACTAAAAACCGAGTTTTATCGAAATCAGCCCACAAACAAAAAAGTTGGCCGCTATCCTGGATTTTTAATATTTTAAAAATTGCGTTGTTGTTTTCTTCTCAAAATAGTACCAAAAAACGAACTTCATCGAAATCGGCCTACAAAGAAAAAAGTTGGCCGCCATCTTGGATTTTTAATTTTTTTAACATAGCGTTGTTATTTACTAGTCAAAATAGTACCAAAAACCGAGTTTCATTGAAATCGGCCTACAAACAAAAAAGTTGGCCGCCATCTTGGATTTTTAATATTTTAAAAATTGCGTTGTTATTTCCTTATCAAAATAGTACTAAAAACCGAGTTTTATCGAAATCAGCCCACAAACAAAAAAGTTGGCCGCCATCCTGGATTTTTAATATTTTAAAAATTGCGTTGTTATTTTCTTCTCAAAATAGTACCAAAAACCGAACTTCATCGAAATCGGCCTACAAACAAAAAAGTTGGCCGCCATCCTGGATTTTTAATATTTTAAAAATTGCGTTGTTGTTTTCTTCTCAAAATAGTACCAAAAAACGAACTTCATCGAAATCGGCCTACAAAGAAAAAAGTTGGCCGCCATCTTGGATTTTTAATTTTTTTAACATAGCGTTGTTATTTACTAGTCAAAATAGTACCAAAAACCGAGTTTCATTGAAATCGGCCTACAAACAAAAAAGTTGGCAGCCATCTTGGATTTTTAATATTTTAAAAATTGCGTTGTTATTTCCTTATCAAAATAGTACTAAAAACCGAGTTTTATCGAAATCAGCCCACAAACAAAAAAGTTGGCCGCCATCCTGAATTTTTAATATTTAAAAAATTGCGTTGTTATTTTCTTCTCAAAATAGTACCAAAAACCGAACTTCATCGAAATCGGCCTACAAAGAAAAAAGTTGGCCGCCATCTTGGATTTTTAAATTTTTTAACATAGCGTTGTTATTTACTAGTCAAAATAGTACCAAAAACCGAGTTTTATCGAAATCAGCCCACAAACAAAAAAGTTGGCCGCCATCCTGAATTTTTAATATTTAAAAAATTGCGTTGTTATTTTCTTCTCAAAATAGTACCAAAAACCGAACTTCATCGAAATCGGCCTACAAAGAAAAAAGTTGGCCGCCATCTTGGATTTTTAAATTTTTTAACATAGCGTTGTTATTTACTAGTCAAAATAGTACCAAAAACCGAGTTTCATTGAAATCGGCCTACAAACAAAAAAGTTGGCTGCCATCTTGGATTTTTAATATTTTTAAAATTGTGTTGTTATTGTCTTGTCAAAATAGTACCACAAACCGAGTTTCATCAAAATCGGCCTACAAACAAAAAAGTTGGCCGCCATCTTGGATTTTTAGTATTTTAAAAATTGCGTTGTTATTTCCTTATCAAAATAGTACTAAAAACCGAGTTTTATCGAAATCAGCCCACAAACAAAAAAGTTGGCCGCTATCCTGGATTTTTAATATTTTAAAAATTGCGTTGTTGTTTTCTTCTCAAAATAGTACCAAAAAACGAACTTCATCGAAATCGGCCTACAAAGAAAAAAGTTGGCCGCCATCTTGGATTTTTAATTTTTTTAACATAGCGTTGTTATTTACTAGTCAAAATAGTACCAAAAACCGAGTTTCATTGAAATCGGCCTACAAACAAAAAAGTTGGCCGCCATCTTGGATTTTTAATATTTTAAAAATTGCGTTGTTATTTCCTTATCAAAATAGTACTAAAAACCGAGTTTTATCGAAATCAGCCCACAAACAAAAAAGTTGGCCGCCATCCTGGATTTTTAATATTTTAAAAATTGCGTTGTTATTTTCTTCTCAAAATAGTACCAAAAACCGAACTTCATCGAAATCGGCCTACAAACAAAAAAGTTGGCCGCCATCCTGGATTTTTAATATTTTAAAAATTGCGTTGTTGTTTTCTTCTCAAAATAGTACCAAAAAACGAACTTCATCGAAATCGGCCTACAAAGAAAAAAGTTGGCCGCCATCTTGGATTTTTAATTTTTTTAACATAGCGTTGTTATTTACTAGTCAAAATAGTACCAAAAACCGAGTTTCATTGAAATCGGCCTACAAACAAAAAAGTTGGCCGCCATCTTGGATTTTTAATATTTTAAAAATTGCGTTGTTATTTCCTTATCAAAATAGTACTAAAAACCGAGTTTTATCGAAATCAGCCCACAAACAAAAAAGTTGGCCGCCATCCTGAATTTTTAATATTTAAAAAATTGCGTTGTTATTTTCTTCTCAAAATAGTACCAAAAACCGAACTTCATCGAAATCGGCCTACAAAGAAAAAAGTTGGCCGCCATCTTGGATTTTTAAATTTTTTAACATAGCGTTGTTATTTACTAGTCAAAATAGTACCAAAAACCGAGTTTCATTGAAATCGGCCTACAAACAAAAAAGTTGGCTGCCATCTTGGATTTTTAATATTTTTAAAATTGTGTTGTTATTGTCTTGTCAAAATAGTACCACAAACCGAGTTTCATCAAAATCGGCCTACAAACAAAAAAGTTGGCCGCCATCTTGGATTTTTATTTTTTTTAACATAGCGTTGTTATTTTCTTGTCAAAATAGTACCAATAACCTAGTTTCATTGAAATCGGCCTACAAACAAAAAAGTTGGCCGCCATCTTGGATTTTTTATATTTTTAACATTGCATTGTTATTGTCTTGTCAGAATAGTACTAAAAACCGAGTTTCATCGAAATCGGCCTACGAACAAAAAAGTTGGCCGCCATCTTTGATTTTTTATACTTTAAAAATTGCTTTGTCATTTTCTTGTCAAAATTGTACCAAAAACCGAGTTTCATCTAAATCGGTCTACAAACTTAAAAGTTGGCCGCCATCTTTTTTAATATTTTTAACACTGCGTTCTTGTCGAAATAGTTGCTTAAACCGAGTTTCATCGAAATCGGCGCAAAAACATGAATTTGATTATTAATATTAACGTTACCCCTCGCCTGCGACTTTCAGTTATTTCAATAGAACAATTTCGTTTTTTGAAAATCTGAAATGGTGTAGTATTTATGGTCACCCTAGTTTTTAAAAGGAATATTACCTAAATATTAAAATTCTAAAATTGAAATTTGGCGCCAAAGTCAAAATCGGAGTTGCCAGGATTGACACTTGAATTTAATACCACCTCACCGATGATGATAGCTAATTAGCATTATTGTGAAAATCTTATTAAATCAAAAGAGTAAGTTCAGTTTTATTTCACAATAACTATGTGTTATTCTAAATTAATATTTAAGTAGTATATTTTCAATATTCCACTTCGAAACCTTAACTTTGATACACTACGTGATTGGTAACGCACATTTTTTTCCTACCATCGTGGTATTATTGTTTAGCAATGGCAATTGTGCGAACGAGACATCCTCATCTACTTGGTGATGTTTCATTCACACAGTAGAGTCTTCAGTAAATGTCGTCGATAGAATTTCAACTCTATGGCGAAGAGAATAAAGTTGAATTTCTTTTAAACGCATAGTGAGATTTTTTTGTAGAGTACTCAGTCCTTATATGAAGGTCCTTGGGTATACCTAGATGAAGTAGCGCCATCTATCGAAATAAAATATTCTAAAATTATCAGTTGTCAGAAAATCGCTCATTCAACAAAATAATTAATTTTTTTATTCTTTAATTGCAGGAATCTAAGAAAAACATAAACAATTCCTAGCCAAATCCAAACAAAATAATGGAATTCCGAAGGTATAGATTTTGGCCTTAATAAATCAGCTACATTTTATACAAATTCATTTCATTCATTCATGTCCATCCGAGTACCGAACCAGAGCACAAACTATGCAGCGAGGTGTGAGACAGGGAGACGTTATTTCCCCGAAACTGTTCACAGCTGCGTTGTTGGAGGACATCTATAAGCTCTTGGACTGGAAAGGACTCGGCATCAACATTAATAGCGATGTTTTGCCGATGAAATAGTCCTTATGGCTGAGACCATGGAAGACCTGCCCCCCTAGCCAAAGTAACATTTGCAAATTTTCATTATCGCTTCGCTTTCGAAACATGTATGGATTTGACGTTTTAAAATTCAATTATTAACGAAACCTTATGTCAATCCCATACATGTTTCGAAAGCGAAGCGATAACGAAGATTTGCCAATGTTACTTTGGCTAGGCCCTCTGCCCCCCTAGCCAAAGTAACATTTGCAAATTTTCGCTATCGCTTCGCTTTGAAACATGTATGGATTTGACGTTTTAAAATTCGATTGATAACGAAACCTTATGTCAATCCTATACATGTTTCGAAAGCGAAGCGATAACGAAGATTGGCGAATGTTACTTTGGCTAGGCCCTCTGAACACAATCCGCCACTACTTACTTTGTGACACAATGCTCGAAGATCTCCGTAGTGCTTCCCAAAGAGTGGGTCTCAGGATGAACATGGATAAGACGAAAATTATGTCAAATGCCCATGTTGTACTCTCTCCAGTTCATGTTGGGAACACTACACTTGAAGTTGTTGACCATTAAGTATCAGGCAGTCCAGTTAGGTAAGTCCAACTTCGAGAAAGAGATCTCTCGTCGAATCCAACTCGGGTGGGCAGCCTTCGGGAAGCTTCGAAAAATCTTTACGTCTGACTTACCTCAGTGTCTCAAGACGAAAGTCTATGAACAGTGTCTGTTGCCAGTGATGACTTACGGCAGTGAAACGTGGTCGCTAACTATGGGTCTCATAAGGAGGCTCAAGGCCACCCAGCGCGCAATGGAGAGAGCCATACACGGCGTTACCCTGCGTGATCGAATCAGAAACGAGGAGATCCGCAGGAGAACTAAAGTAACCGACATCGCTCGAAGGATTGCTCAGCTGAAGTGGCAATGGGCGGGACACATAGCGAGAAAAACCGATGGCCGTTGGTTGGGGCGGAAAGGTTCTGCCCCCCTAGCCAAAGTAACATTTGCAAATTTTCGCTATCACTTCGCTTCGAAACATGTATGGATTTGACGTTTTAAAATTCGATTGTTAACGAAACCTTGTGTCAATCCCATACATGTTTCGAAAGCGAAGCGATAACGAAGATTAGCGAATGTTACTTTGGCTAGGCCCTCTAGAATGGCAACCGCGCACCGGACGACGCTCCATGGGAAGTTAGGCCCCCGACAAACGTGGGTGTCGTGCGGCTGATATGATGATGAATATACAAATTCAAAGTAAAAATATACCTTTAAATTGAAGTTAAATATGAAACAAAATTAAATAAACACATAGGTACATTATTATTTATCATAAAAAAGTAAAGATTCCTATTATAAATTTAAAAAAAAAATCACAGATTTTACAGTCCCCGCAAGAATCGGAGCATTGAAAATGAACACAAAAATTTACTAAAAACCAAAATTAAATCAAATGCGAAGTCCATTTTTATTTTAAAGTTACCTAGGTAGTACCTATTTATTTTTACGATTGTGACACTCGGCTCCGCCTCGTGTCACAAAAGCGCCCGCTGAATGCCTCGACGTGGCCAATTCCAACGAATGCACTTCTCGTTCGCTTCTGCATCTTTTAACACTATTACCATGACGATCGGTCAATAATCATAGAAGCTACATCACTTTTTATGTACGGAAACAGCCGTTTTTCTAAAATTCCAAATCTAAAGGGACCACCTACAGGTCACAATTATACACCGATTTTCAAAATTATTTCGCCATTTGATAGCTAAGCTAAACCCTAGGACCTTTTTTTCATTTTTTCTTAAGTCGGTTTTTTTTTCGAAATATTTACAATTTAGTAAACAAACATCCCCCAAAAAACCCGGAATTTTTGGGATTTCGCAAAATTCCAAAAAAAGTTACCAGTAGATTTTCAAAATTCAAACGTTCACACGTGTCTCGATAAATTCCTCAACTTTTGGTACTATTTTTATTTCGATCCTCCCAAAACCCTTGGAGATATGGCCAAAAATACGTCTCAGGCGATTTGCATCTGATAACCATTTTCAATGGTAAAATCTCACTGTCTCAAAAATTGTAGAGGCCATATTAAAATACCTACCTACATCTTTTAATTTCATTCCTTGTAGGTTACCTACATTTTTTCTTAGATTCCTAACAAATAAAGAATGAAAGAAGTAAATTAAATGGTTTTATTAGTAAGTAACCTTTTTATTGCATTTTAGGCGTTTCAAATTAGGTAGGCCTTATTTTATCAAGAAACTAGGTAGTATAATTAATGCTTCTAAAGCCAATAGTACAAAAATTAAGATCATGGATAGCTAAAGTAATCTTAATATATAAAATAGTAAACTGAATGACTGAATGACTGACTGACTGACTGACTGACTGACTGACTGACTGATCTATCAACGCACAGCCCAAACCGCTGGACCTAGAGACTTGAAATTTTGCACACAGATACTTTATACAGTGTAGGCATCCACTAAGGAAGGATTTTTGAAAATTCCATCCCTAAGGGGATGAAATAAGGGATGAAAGTTTGTATGAAAGTCCCTCAGTTTTGAAGCTAGAATCTTCAAACTTTGTGTTTAGGCTAACGATTGAAAATAAATAAATACGGGTCTCAGTGTTTTTCAAAATTCTACCCCCGAAGGGGTCAAAAGGGGGATGAAGTTGTGTATCCTTTATTTTCGAAGTAAAAATCACTAAATTTATAAAATAGGCGTATGGATGAAAATCTAACGCAACGTATATTGTTTTTGTTATTATTTCAACCCCCATGGGGATGAAATGGGGATGAAAAGGAATAAAAAACCTAAAAATAGATATGGATATCGTTATCGGGGTTTTCTGGGATGACGATTGCAAAAATGACATTTATTTTGAAGTCCAACATGGTGGAAATGATTTTAGCCCTAAAGGGGTGAAAATGGGGTTCAAATTTTGTATGGAAAAATAATATAAAATAGACATTACAACTTTCAACTTCGTAGGAGCATGTCTAAAACTAAATAGGCAAACATATATTTTGTGATTTTGAAAATCAACCCCTTAGGGGCTAAATGGGGTGAGTAAACATAAAAATCGGTATGGATGTCGTTTTCGAGGTTTTATGGGATGGTGATTGCGAAAATGAGATTTATTTTGAAGTCCAACACGGTGGACATGTTTTAACCCCTAAAAAGGTGAAAATGAGGTTCAAATTTTGTATGGAAAAATGATTTAAAATAGACTAGCAACTTTAAACTTCGTAGGAGTATATATACAAATAAATAGGCAAACATATATTTTTTAATTTTGTAAATCATCCCTTAGGGATGGGGTAAGTAAAGATGATAATCGATGTGGATGTCGTTCTTGAGGTTTCATGGGATGGTGATTGCGAAAATGACATTTATTTTGAAGTCCTACACGGTGGACATGATTGGACCTGGACATGCACATCCAAGGGACGGGTTCGGGACCGGGAACGGGAACGGGAACGGGAACGGGAACGGGAACGGGAACGGGAACGGGAACGGGAACGGGAACGGGAACGGGAACGGGAACGGGAACGGGAACGGGAACGGCAACGGGAACGGGAACGGGAACGGGAACGGGAACGGGAACGGGAACGGGAACGGGAACGGGAACGGGAACGGGAACGGGAACGGGAACGGGAACGGGAACGGGAACGGGAACGGGAACGGGAACGGGAACGGGAACGGGAACGGGAACGGGAACGGGAACGGGAACGGGAACGGGAACGGGAACGGGAACGGGAACGGGAACGGGAACGGGAACGGGAACGGGAACGGGAACGGGAACGGGAACGGGAACGGGAACGGGAACGGGAACGGGAACGGGAACGGGAACGGGAACGGGAACGGGAACGGGAACGGGAACGGGAACGGGAACGGGAACGGGAACGGGAACGGGAACGGGAACGGGAACGGGAACGGGAACGGGAACGGGAACGGGAACGGGAACGGGAACGGGAACGGGAACGGGAACGGGAACGGGAACGGGAACGGGAACGGGAACGGGAACGGGAACGGGAACGGGAACGGGAACGGGAACGGGAACGGGAACGGGAACGGGAACGGGAACGGGAACGGGAACGGGAACGGGAACGGGAACGGGAACGGGAACGGGAACGGGAACGGGAACGGGAACGGGAACGGGAACGGGAACGGGAACGGGAACGGGAACGGGAACGGGAACGGGAACGG
The DNA here is from genome assembly GCA_928269145.1 of Agriphila tristella. Lineage (NCBI taxonomy): Eukaryota > Metazoa > Arthropoda > Insecta > Lepidoptera > Crambidae > Agriphila > Agriphila tristella. The sequence goes on along the minus strand of OV743436.1, from coordinate 16,241,872 downwards.
GAACGGGAACGGGAACGGGAACGGGAACGGGAACGGGAACGGGAACGGGAACGGGAACGGGAACGGGAACGGGAACGGGAACGGGAACGGGAACGGGAACGGGAACGGGAACGGGAACGGGAACGGGAACGGGAACGGGAACGGGAACGGGAACGGGAACGGGAACGGGAACGGGAACGGGAACGGGAACGGGAACGGGAACGGGAACGGGAACGGAACGAAAACGGGAACGGGAAGCCTCGTGTGAGGTCCGCCACACGCGGCAAATGTTTTGCCTCGCGAGGCAGCGCGCTTGGTCGCCTAATCGCGTAAAAATGGCTGGTTGGATCCTGGTTGAGGCCGTCCGCTGCCTTAAGCGGGATCCCGCCGCGGGTACACGGCGCGGGAATATAGATTGGTGGTTTTTGACGGACAGATGCTTGCGCAGTGCACGAGTAAGCTCTAATCTATGTCGCCCCGCGCGCGTGTCCCGCTCAAGGCAGCGGAGGGCCTGAAGGTTCCTTAAGGATTTTCTCTAATATCCACGCGGACGAAGTCGCGGGCAGAAGCTAGTTATAGATATTAAGAAACAATTACCTACTATGAAAAGCACTAAAAAAGCGCAAATAAGCGAAAAACTACAAAATAAAAAACGCAGTACTGAATCGCCCACCTCTATCGAAAAATGCGTGCCAACTAGCGCGGCTAGTGAACGCGTAACGGGACGCTCGTGCACTTGGCGGGTAATAGGGCGTGTTTGTATGTACCTACGTGTTCATGAAGTAGGTACCTATTTTCTCTGTTTGGTTTATTTATCTTGACGACGCTCCGTGGCGTGGGTAGGCCCCCGACAAGGTGGCCCGACGAACTGGTGAAGGTTGCGGGAAGCCACTGGATGCGAAAGCGCAGGACCGATCGTCGTGGAGATCCTTAGGGGAGGCCTATACCCAGCAGTGGGTGTCGTGCGTCTGCCGACCTAGCCCTACTAGGTGTGCATACAAAAAACCCGCAAATCGATGTCAGGATTTGAGGACTTGTTTGAGGTCAAAATATTTTTTTGCACCGCAGTTCTTTAAAAAAACTCCCATAAGACAGGAGTATGACGGCATCATATTTTATTTCTTGACTAGCGGCCGCCCGCGACTTCGTCTGCGTTGACAGTTTTTTTGCTATTCCTCGGGAACTGTACGTCTTTTCTAGATGAAAGGTACCTATGTCCTTTTCTACACCCCTGACAACATGTAATGTATGCAAAATTTCATGATGATCAGTTCAGTAGTTAACTAGTTACGACGTGAAGGCGTAACAAACAAAAAAAACAATCGAACTTTCGCATTTATAATATTAGTAAGGATTTTATTTTAATCTTTATTAGATGCATGACGACCAGACGACTGAATTATTTGCATATCGCTAGAAAGCCGTAAAACGATCATACATAACTTTGTACCATGTTTTCTGCATGTATTTGTTCCCTTATAAACCATTGGATGTATGTCCATCAATCCCTTCGTCTTTCTAGTAATGATAAGAGAATGGAAGCATTCCAACAGGCTAATCGCTGAGTCATCCATTGCCATAAAGTACATTTTTAACCATGGAAAGTAAAGGATGGGTTTATATTATCTTAGCTGTTAGTAGAGTGCGAGTTGCACTTGAATGCAAGAAGTGTATTAGTAGTGTTGGTGCCTTTCCAGTGAGCATTCACACTTTTTTTCTGTAGAATGTCGCACTCTACTAATACGCTACTAAAATGACGATTTACATACTTTCAGTAGCGAGGAGTGTCGCGCGGGGCATGTGCGGGTGCGCAGGGGTGCTACTCGAAACAGCAATCATTTTGATTTGAAAGGCAACTAGTATGCTACTCGCTTTAGTCACTAATTCGACCGACCCTTTACACGATTGTACTAATGCACACTCTTAGGTCCGTATTATAGGACGAGACTCAAGCACTGCTTGCTGCTTGAGTACAGTTAGAAAGGGATGGTGCTATTCATCGCGTATAGCGCCATCCCTATCTAACTGTACTCAAGCGGAGATTTGAGTTTGAGTTTGATTCTGTAATACGAGCCTTAAAGTTTTCTACTAACAGCTAAGATAATATATACCAGCCTTAAAATATATAACATTTATAAACAAATTACTTTCCATGGTAAAAATGTATACAGTGGGAATCGATGACATAGCGGTTGGTCCGCTGGAAAGCACCCAATATTTACATGTCAAACTGTCTCAACTGTCTGTCACTTGTTATCTGTCAAACTGACGTTGACGTGACGACGCGTGATATTTTGTAGTATCTTCTTATTCGTCTGTGATATTTTGTTTGTGGCTGTTTGTGGATGGAATGGAAAGATTTTATTTTATGAAAAAATAATTATAATCGATGTTTTATCAACGTATTTAATTACTATCGTGGGCCAAACATTGAAATTTTTGAGAAAGTCCATTGCTGAAAATAAACTAACATTGGTCAAAATGACCGAAAGGCCGGAGGATCATCGTAGAAAATGGGACAAAGACGAGTTCGAAAGAATAGCTGCGGAAAGATTGAAAGCAGAATTGGAAGAAGAAGAACGTTCCAAAAAGAAAGGTACATCTATCTAAATAGATCACAATAATTTTGTGTTAAGACGACATTCTTGTTCTTCTTAACCGAGGTTTAGACTAGCAATACAACTTGCAGAAGTTCTTTTGCAAGCTATTTATTACCTCTGTGTCAACAGTTGTGGCAAGCTAACTAAATTCTCGAAGTGTTGCAGCTTGCAGAACTTGCTCGCTCAAGAAATTGCAGAAAGAACTTGCTAGTTTGAACCTCACTTCTATTTATATTTAAGTTATCTCTAACCATTTTGAAAAACATTGATATTTCCTGATATCTTAATTTTTCAGCTCCCCCTGTAAAACGAGAACTCTTGAAGCAGCGAGACTATAGAGTAGATTTGGATTCAAAACTAGGCAAAAGTGTTGTGATTACTAAAAACACGCCAACTTCCCAATCGGGAGGATATTACTGCAATGTTTGCGACTGTGTTGTCAAAGATTCAATTAACTTCTTGGACCATATTAATGGAAAAAAACATCAAAGAAATCTTGGCATGTCCATGAAAATTGAAAGGAGCAGTTTGGATCAGGTAACTTTAAAAGATTCTTATTTTATTTCTTTTTGTTTAACTCTGTGGCCACAGAAAAAGAAGTCGACCACAAAAGAGGTGGGACGACGACATTAGGAAGGTGGCTGGAGTTAGTTGGAGCAGAGTGGCGGAGAACCGGTGGGAGTGGAAAAGGTTGGAGGAGGCCTTTGCCGATTGGCAATCAGACTTGCAGCATATAGTTAAAGCCCAAATACTTAATTAACAGATGTCTGAAGCAAGAGGCTTGACCTTTGTTTAACTCATCTGCGCCTGCCGTATACCCCCTTAAAAATAATAAGCACCAGAGAAGAGACAATAGAAGAACATGTGGACAAGTTGCTGGCCTCATGCGGCCGGGTCGGCGTTGACGGAATGGCTTAAGCTATTTTGAGCTGGCCTCATGCTGCCGGGTCAAGGAATTAAAACATACAAGCTGTATAATTTTGCTGATAGTGTGCTGGTTTTAGATTTCTGTCATTTTAGATCAAATTCAATACTATTCAGTCATTACAATTTGTTTGTGCTCAATTGGACATCAGTCATTTTCAATGTCCCGACTGCTGAGGTACCGGCATTCCTTATGGGTGGATAAGAAGGATAGGCCATAACCCACCAAGCGGGCCCAAGATATTATATGTTGAGAAACTTTCTTATTTAATGCCACATTTGTTTTAATAATTTCTTATTTATTATGAAACCATTTTTATTTAAATTTTTTTGAGATATGTATGGTTAATATGCATCATGGCCCCCGAATCCGGCCGGCATGATCCTTTAACATTTAATAATTTCCAAATTATAGTTTTTTTAAGATTAAGATTATTTGGGTCAATCAACTTTTAATTGTCCTTTCAGTTTTCCTTAATTTCACAAACATAAAAGTATATTTCCTTGAAAATAAATATCAACTAACTAAAAATAATGGTTTGGGTTAAATTTAATACTTTAAGTATCATTTTGGTAATAGAAATAAATATGTTTACATATTCTTTCGTATTGTAACGGTTGGCCAAAAAACATCGACTTCCCTTTTATTTGTATGAATTTGATGTACTGTCAACTGGACAACCTATATTATATGAACAAATATGTAAACAATATATTTATTTCTGTTACCAAAATGATACTTTAAATTTAAGATAATACACTTTTATGTAATAGGACACTTAAAAGTTGATTGATCCATTTGTTGATTATTAAGAAAAACTTTAGAAATGCTACTTTTTTCAACCATTTCGTCTTCACACATAATAATAAAATAAACTTTCGTTATTATTTCAGGTTAAGGCTCGATTTGCTTTGAACAAAAGAAAACTTGAAGAGAAAAAGAAAGAATATGAACTAGATACAAGACTAAGGGAGGCAGCTGAAGAGGAAGCGAGAGTCAAAGAGCTTCGACGTGAAAGGAGGCGGGACAAGAAACGCAAGCTTCAAGACAATGAGGAACCGGATGAAGATACTCCGGCACCGTCAGAATTGGCTCAGATTATGGGCTTTTCAGGGTTTGGAGCTTCTAAAAAATAGATATTTAAATGTCACATTAAAAATTATTTGGTTGAACATAACCATTTGTATACTTATAATTAAAATAAAACTTGATTATAAATGCAGTAACATTATTGATTTATATAGTAATCTACTAACAGCCCGGCCACAGCCAGCGGCAAGCGAATTCAATAATCACTATGTGCTATCTCGATGTCGGCCTCTCAGCTCGTCATCACGACCGCCCAGTGATTACCGAATTCGCTTGCCGCGGCGAGCTGTGGCCGGGCCGTTACTCTAATGAGGATCAGTACTAGGTCGCCAAATCAACTCAAAACCAATATTAAAGTGTTCCACTAATATAGTTTTCTCATTAATATAGTTTTTAAATTATCGAAATCGGTCCATCCGTTGCGATTTTATAACACATTTTATACAACAAAATTTTATCGACGGGCTTCACGGGCAGCCGGTGCGTGCGACGTCACATCTCCCGAGGCACTCGAAGTTTATGTGGCCCGCGCCGCATTATGGCGGCTAGCGTCCTAAGTTATTAAGATAGAGAAATGAAAATGGCACCAAAAGATACGCTACTAAAAGTCCTATAATACTGTAAAAAAAATGTTGTTAAATGTTTATATACAGAGTGGATTTTTGAGACGGTACATTAAAGGCAAGGTACCTTAACCGTTATAGTTACAGGAAAACGTTCCTAGGAGACCTTCCATAACTTTTAATGATATTCCGTACTGCATTCATAGATTTTGGAAAAAGTTACCGTTAGCAAAAAAATGCTAAAATACCAAAAAAACTTTTTTTTATGCCAATCGATCCTATTTCATGTGGGGATCAAAAGACTCTATGGGACCATTTTAGATATGAGTACTAGAAACGACAAAAATCGCCAAAAACTTTTTCCATACATTTTGTACGGAAAAACGAAAAATTTACTCGATTTTTTTTATTGCCAAACGATCTCATTTCTTACCGTGACAAAATACTCTTTAAGGCCAACTAAAATTTGAGTACAGAAACTATGTAAGTCACACACAACATCGTCTTGACACGCAGGCACATTAGATAGAAAAAGGAGTTTCTGTACTCAAATCGGAATATCTTAAAAAGTTATTGAAGGTCTCCCAGGAACATTTTCCTGTAACTATAACGGTTAAGGTACCTGTCCTTAATGTACCGTCTCAAAAATCCACCCTGTATATAAACATTTAACAACATTTTTTTTACAGTATGATAAGCCTTTTAATAGCACATCTTTTTTTGCTATTTTTATTTTTCTATCTTAATAATTTAGAACGTTAGCCTCCACAATGCGTCGAGGGCCATATCGACTTCATATAAACTTAGAGCGACTCGGGAGATGTGACGTCACAGCCATCGGGCCGGTCCGTGCCTCCCGATCAGCGAACTGCGCTGTTAAAATGGTTATAGCTTCGTCAATTTTTGTCGTAGAACAAAAATTTTGCTTCATCAACTAAAATCGTTACGGATCCTCATTATGAAATATAAGTTAGGCAGACAGTAGTTTTATCCAAACAAAATGTGAAAGTAACTCTGTCGTCGGTTTGCTACCTTTTCATGGCAGAACCACTGAACTGATTTTGATTAATTTTGGTATAATATTATAGAGATAGATTAAATAATGGGGAAAGACAAACACTGCCTTTGACCTTTACGGTTTAGTTATAGAAAGATGTTAGGCTTACTAGCATCTTTACTAACTGTGAAATAGACTAAACTTTTTAACACGTTTTTATTAGGTTGCTTTCTCGTTTGTTTGTGTGTCCACAAATTTTACAAACGATTTTATAGTAGCTTTCCGATAAGCTTTTTGAACACATAACTGGAAGGCAATGCAATATTATGGTGTCATTGAGCTGATCGATCTGATGATGAAGCCGGAAATCATGATGTCATATGAACATCGATATCTTCCAAATAACTTGGACAAATAGTACAATACGAAATTCCTTGCTTCGATTTATGTTTTATTTAAGTTGAAGCACGGCAGACTCGCCGAAGTTCGAAAAGTTAGCCTGTAGGGCCCCAGGGTCGAATGATGGAGCCGGAAGAAGGCCACTGGAACTCAGTAATAAAACCATACAACCCCATCGAGTTTGGGCTCGTTAGAATCGTCTTGACGAACAGGTACTTTGTTGGAAAATAGTTTTCAGGGTCTGGTGAAGGAGCCGGAAGAAGGACACAGGAACTCTTTAATAAAACCACGCTACCCCATCTAGTTTGAGCTCGTTTTAATCTTCTTGATGAGTACTCTGTTGGAAAATAGTTTCCAGGGTCTGATGATGGAGCCGGAAGAAGGCCACTGGAACTCTGTAATAAAACAATGCAAACCCATGAGTTTGAGCTCGTTTGACGCAACTTCGCCTGGTAACAGATGCTATTACTGGTCATGGCCAATTTAACAGACATCTTTTTAATTAGGTGTCACGGACAGTCCCCTATGCAGAGGGTGCATGGAGGAAGAAGAAACAGCCACCCACGTACTGCTGGAATGCAGCGGGTGGCCCCTTACCGGGCGAGGTACCTCGGCTCGCCGGGCAGCGTCCAGGAAGCGATCACGAATGTGAAAGCTCTTGGAGCGTTCCTGGCTGAGCTGGGCTGGCTGGAATGATCCGGCCGCACATCCTCCGACGCAAAATAGACGTCGAGTTGCGGTGCGGAAACCGCCTGAACTGACAAGAAGAAGAGAGCTCGTTTGATTCGTCTTGACGAGTGTTCCGATAGGAGATACTACAAGGTGTTTGGTAAAAGCCTTATAAAGCCGAATATGGCAGATAGGGACCATCAAACTGAACAACTTTTACTATGGGACCAACTCTGAAATCGCGAAAAAAAATCAGCTGTTTCATACAAAAATTAATGAAGAAAATATAAAAATGTATGAAGCAGCTGATTTTTTTTCGCGATTTCAGAGTTGGTCCCATGTAAAAGTTGTTCAGTTTGATGGTCCCTGTCTACCATATTCGGCTTTATAAGGCTTTTACCAAACACCTTTATATTTTCAGTTTTAGCTCGTTAACGTAAAAGCAGATAGTAGTAATTTTTAGGAAATAACTTTTTTAAAACGGACTAAATAAAGTATACAATACGGACATAAACATAAAAAACGGACTAGTAAAAACAGACTAAAAAGTATAATTTCGAAAATTCAAAGTCATATAAGCTTTATTTATTCAAATATAAACATTTTCCTACCACCCGTTCCAGACTTTCCAGAAATTCCATAAAAAATAAATATAAGTAGTAGGTAGTCGTTCTACGAGCTCAAAATCAATGGAATACCGCAAATCGATGTACTTACAGTATAGCCGTTTGGTACATGTATCCTTGAGGTGAAAACAAAATTTTGGACCCGCAGTTCTTAAAAATTCCTCCCTTAGGAGAGGAGCTGTGGTGTCATCTTTTTTTTTGTATGGGAAAATTTTTTTTTGTTCTAAAACCTATCGTGCATGATATCGAATGAAAGGGCTTACTGAGCCGGTTCTAAAAATATATCACATCATTATATTTCAGCCACTTGTCTTAAATTAAACCAAAAAACATTTTCATTCAAAAAAATATTTCCATACAAAAAGATAACACCATAACTCCTCTCCTAAGGGAAAATTTTTTAAGAACTGTATGTCCAAAATTTTGTTTTTACCTCAAGTATACGTGTAGGTACCAAAAGTCAGCTTTTGGAATATTTGGAATGTTCATTTCCCGGTTTATGTTTCTCTATTAGTAGATAATCAGAACATTGCGCGTCCCAAAGTAGTCAATATTCGCCTATTAATTTAAGACACTGTTCTTTATCCATGACGCATGAACGATCAAGCTAGGCGAAGCAAAACAACTGTCTTGAGTGCGCGAGGCAAACCTGCTGAGGCACCTTTGAGCATCGTCAAAAACCGCCACAGCTCGGATCGGGTCGAGGCACGCTCGGGCGAGGCAGCGTGTGCGTTTGCCTCGGGCGAGGCGAGGCACATCCTGAATTCCTGACTGACCGAGGATTTGCCTCGCGCAGTTGCCTCGCGAGGCTGCTCGCCCAGTCAGTATACGCGACTAATCAAATACTAAAAAGTATAAAATAAATTCTTCTGTAAATATTTATAACCCTATTACCTACAGAAGTTGTAAACCTAAAAACGTGGGGCGCATGTTAAAGACAATATTAGTGATACATTTTACAAAATGAAACTCGTGGAAAATATAACCGTCATCGCGTACCTAATGTCACCGAGGAATCAAAGGATAATCGAACTCTCTAGAAATTGAGCAGGTTTCTACCTACGGTTGGATCGCCCTTCCCTCACAAATAGCAGCCTCAGTGAATTGGATTCCTGACAATAATGAATCCAAGCAAAAACTTGTAATTATTACGCTGGCGATGACTCGTCTTTACCGAGTAGCCCACGCCTATCCGATCCACCATCAGATTCATCAGAACCATTGTACGTATGCTTTCAGGCGGAACATGCCACTGAATCGACAAGGTCGTCTAATGAAACGATTCATCACATCGAATGTAATGTAAACAGATCTAATTGTGTAGGTAAGTAGGTAGGTACCTAATTATATCAATATTTTAATATTGGGTTAAGTATATACCATAATATTAAGTACCATAGTTCTGAGACCGTGCAACTACTAACTTGTAAAATGTAAAGTTAATTTAATCCTATCTAATTTAATGGTAGGTAAGTGTTGTTATGTACTTATTCCCATTCGGACATAGCCAACAGTCTCCCGAAACCGTTGGAATACTCGTCGAACGGAATCAATTAGGTACTGAGATTAAGTTCCGAGCAACTTTACATTGCCTCATTTTTTTGCAATATTTGGGCAACTTCATGGGCAATAGTATCGTCTTGGGTATTCTTTTTTTAATTGAACTGTTGAAGTGTGATTTGTCCATCATCTCGATGGCGAAATTTATCCGCATTTCTCGAATTGACCCCTTTTATTTCCCTTTTATGGCGGCGCAAGCAATAACGCTTTAAGCGTTTAATCGTGGTAACTGTTATGTGAATTAAATCAAACAATTATTAACTAGTGGCTGCGTGAGCTGTAGACCTCGCGTTAAAAAGTAGCTCAAGTTGTCTGTTTTTTTTAAATAATCTAAAAGATGTCACCACCCCTTTTTCCCCACACTGTTCACGAGCTTTTCAAAGCACGTAGTAGGTACCTGCGTGCTATTTGGTATTATTTGGTAGGTATATTCGCAGCTAGATGGCGCTTCTAATTTTAAACATTTTCCGAAATGGTGATTTTTGGTAAATATAGAAAAACTGGCTAAACTAATCTATATAATCATCGAATCTGCTCACAAAATTACACGAGAATCTGTTGAAAAATGCCACCTGTAGAGGAAAATGGACAGCCGGAAAGCTGGACTGCAATTTGTTTTTTTTACATATCTCCGCCATTTTGAAAAAAATCGAAAAAGTGGCGTGACAAAAAAATTCTATATTATTTTCAAACCGGCTTACAAAATTTCACGAGAATCTGTTGAGAAATGCGACCTGTAGAGGAGAACATCCAGCGCCAGAAAGCCGGACTGAAATACATTTTTCTTACATATCTCCGCCATTACGAAAAATTTAGAAAAACTGTCTTAACTAAAAAAAATCTATATGATTTTTGAACCAGCCCACAAAATATCACGAAATTCGGTTAAGAAATGCGACCTGTAGAGGAGAAAAGACAGAGCCGGAAAGCTGGACTGCAATATGTTTTTTTTACATATCTCCGCCATTTTGAAAAAAATCGAAAAAGTGGCGTGACAAAAAAATTCTATATTATTTTCAAACCTGCTCACAAAATTTCACGAGAATCACAATTAAAAGCTCATTAAATGTACTTTCAATAAATATCAACATTTACACACTAAAACGTTAGCTAGCAATAGCAGGTGGCTAAGTCTATACTTATTTTCGAAGAGGTGCGATTTTTCTGACGTCGAGTGTATATTCTGTGGTACTAGGCACTTCCTTCCCTCCTTTACTTAAAAAAAATATTAGATAAGTAGGTATTTTAGATGTAGGTATAGAACTAGCGGCAGGCTATTTTTACAGTAGGTATTTTTAGATAGATTCTCTACCTACGGTCAACGGCACGCTGGGCTTCCACGACAGCGTAATGATATTTAAACAATTTTATACTTAAAGTCAAAGATGTTAAGATTCAAAATAAATTATAGATTTTTGACACTCTTGTATAACCTCATGTGCTGCTGACTGTACCTACACATGCTACTATAACAATGCGCATGTATCTTCTATAACATTACATACCCTATGTACACTAGCTAAAGAGCCATTTATGCACTTGTTCAACCTGTGATTACAATACAAACCATGATTTTCCGCTACAATCGAGCAAAACCACGCCTTCGTATAAAATGCAAGTTCATAGTCATGGATATAGTCAAAGCCATCGTTGCAACCGGAGACATGAGGCGGGTCAATTTGTGTGTGCTGTTATTCGCGTTTTTGGCGGTAGTTATCGCAAATTCGTGGGGACATTATGTAAGTGTTCGCATCTTTGAATATATTATGAATAGTGTAAGCTAAGTGATTTCAAACTACCAGACTTACACGACTGTCCAAAAAAGGAGCGTATTTTTAACCCACTTCAAAAAAGGAGGAGGTTCACAGTTCGGTAGATTTTTTTATGTTACTTAGTACCTACCTCATAACTTTGTTAATTATAAACCGATTTTAGAAATTATTTTTGTTTTAGGTAAGTATTACTAGTTTCAAATTGTTCTTATTGTAATGAATTCAGGATCTGATGATGAGATCCTGGAAAAATCAAGGGAACTCGTGCATTTGCTTTCGGGAAGTAGGTATTGTAGGTACCATTTTGGTGAAGTGGAATTGATGATAAAGACCATAAATAAATGATCATCGTATTAGGTAACGTAACTATTCAATACCAAGTTTTATTACCTACCTCATTGTCCATTATGAATCGATTTTAGACATTATTTTTTGTTTGAAAGCATATAGTTTCAATTTCAAATTTGTTCCATTGTCATAAGCCATGATCTGATGATGGGATCCAGAAAAAATCAAGGGAACTCTTCAAATAATATAGGGACACCTATAACGATTTTGATATTTTCTCAAGTAACTTGTGCATTTGCTTTCGGGAGGTAGGTACCATTTTGGTGAAGTGGAACTTATGATGAAGACCATAGATGATCATCGGAACTATTCAATATGTAGATAGATTTCACTGGTGTGATACGATTATAATATGGTTGCTAGGATATTTATGCTCGTCATAATGCATATGGTGAAGTGGAGCTGATAGCGAAATACCAGGAGAACTCCTCAACAAATAACGCCCCTGCGTCGGGATAAGCAGTATTTTGTAAAAATTGATGAGCCATTGACATAAGGCTAATCTAACTTAGATAATATCGTCGCTAAATAAACCTACCACTATTGAAATAAAAAATGTATGCTACTAGAAAAGTTATTATAAAACTTAAGTAATTATTTACCTAATACAGAGGTTACTTACACTAAAAAGAAAAAAACTGTTTAAAATAACAAAAACCGACTTCAAAAAACCTTAAAATTAAGACAAAAACACGCACCCCGCGCCTCTGAGAAGTCAGAAGACGCCATCAAAATTGTATTTTTCACTAGAAATTGTTTTTTCAAATTTGGCTTTTCTGGGGCCCGAGCTGTAGCCTGTTATATCAATGTTAATTATTTACCTTTTGTTTTCAGATTGCAGATGAGGCCGACATTGCTTACAGTAAGTATTATTACACAACATTCTACTTAATTTAAGTTGTTAAGAACTCCACAGTCTCCACTCTCCAGTGGCGATAGCGATGTCGTGTGTAGAATTTAAGTTTCAGATATATAAAAATATACTTACTTATAAGTGTGTAAGTATACTTATTTATTTTTACAGGTAAATTAAGAGAAAAACGACAAGTAGAATCTTTTGACTCTGATGATGACTATCCAAGCGCGGCAAGCGAAGATGAGCCCAGCTTTTGGGATAGAGTAATTAAAATAGCAGTCAAACTTTTCAGTAGATTTGTAGAATGGCTTAATTCCTAGCTTATTATTATAATACAGATGTATTTCCTACCTACCTACCTTAAATTAAATACTTAAACCACCACATATTTTTTTATTTCCCCCAACTTTGTAAACCCAGTGGTAGTGAAGCGAGTATGTAACTAATGTACTTATTAACCACGAGGAACAACAGATTATAATCTGGCACATTATAGTTGCTAATCCAAATTAGTACATCCTGCTCATTTATATTATTAGCCAGTCAATAAAGGCAAGGACATAAATATCTAATCATTAAAATAAGAAGTTTTATTCAATCATATTTTATTTATATAAGCTTAGAAAGATACATAACTATATTATAACAGTAGTGGTTAGGTTAGATGAAATGATGGCTTAAGATATTCTTCAGGAACATTCAAAGGGTTATAATTCCTCTGCACAGCTAAATGTCTCAGTGTTGCCAATTCATTATCTTCAGTGGGTCTAGGAAATACACTTATTTCTTTATCAGATAAATCCACAGAATCAATAACATGTCTCAACGCACTATTCCTGATGAATGATTTACTAATGTATGCAGTTTCAAGAATACATGCTTCTATGACATCATTTATAGCACGGTCTTTTGGTAGAGTTTTGCCTTCAAGAGCATTTGCTAATGCGTGATAAATTTGTCTGAAATCAATATCATTAGTAGATGGTGGAGATGGAATGTTTTCAAACTCTGCAATCAAACGTAGAGCTGTAGCGGTCTCAGTCTGCATCTCATTATATTGAAATGAATCCATTAGAAACTTAGCCCACATTGCTAAGGGCACTTTTGAATTATTACAAAATATCTTTTTCTCTTTCTTTTTCTCATTATGCGTAGTGTGATGCAATGCTTTTTGTTTATAGTAATTAATTACCTCTTTGATTTCTTCCAAAGATTTTTTGGGCAAATTCGATTGGATTTGTTCAATATTATTTGAGCCATATACTTTTAATGCTTGTAAGAGTTCATGCTTATCAAATTTCGTCCATCCTTCGGGAAAGTTTATATTCTCATCAGGATTTGAATCTTTACCATTTTTATTTTTCTTATTGCAACTCATTATTGAATCTTTCGAACCACTTTGTAAAAGCAACAGTCTTCTTTTGTCGTAGTCCTCAGATTTTGGTCTGAGTCGTAGCCGCAGTAGACAGCCCCAAATCAGAGATAGTCAGCCAGCACCATAGATCTATGGCCAGCACAGCAGCACAACAATAATTACAACAAGTCGACAGCAGGCCAGCAGCAGTTTTTAACTTTTCATGTCATTTTCATTTGTGGTTTCAGTTTATGTAGGTAATGAAATTAAATAAAAAATGAAATTAATTTATTTTATTTACATTATATTTTTCTGTTTGATTGATACTTTGATTGACCATTGAATTGACCATGAATGACACGACCGTTGGTTGACATTGACATAGCCAGTATTGGTGCTTTCCTACAGACTAATCGCTGAGACATCGGTCGGTCGCCATAGAGTACATTTTAACGATAGTTATTTCATTTATTACAGCTGCCGGCATATAAATTGGCAAAAGAAAGTTGAGATAAAAGATGCGCAGTAGCTACAAATACTGTGTTTGTAGCTACTGCGCATCTTTTGTCTCAACTTTCTCCTGCCAACTTATATGGCGGCTGCCCCATTTCAAAACCTAGTAAGTCTTCAAAAAGGGCGATTATTGTTTTTTGGCTGAATACTATTACCTAGTAAGGCTCAATATAATGCAAAAACACCTGTATCGATAGCAAGCTTATATAAAGAGTTACGAGCTATCCTAAACCTAGTAAGAGCATCAAGTTCTTAAGATGAATAAATAATGAAAAATATTAGAAAAAAATCGGCTCACCCGTAGCAACGTGCGGGTTCGAATCCCGTCTAAGTTGCTACGGGTGAGCCGATTTTTTCTAATATTTTTCATTATTTATTCATTTTAATATAAAAATAGCATTGTGAATGCAAAAATCTAAAATTTTAAAATCAAGTTCTTAAGCTTTACCACTTCAAAACATAGTAAGTCGTAAAACCATTTCAAAAGCTTAGTAAGTGGACACACTTACTAGGTTTTTAAAATGGTTAAATATACATACTAGGTTCTGTAAAGGTCAGATAAAGAAATAATAGTTATTATTAGTTTTAGTAAGACATTAAAGTCGTGTGTTACCAGGCCCGGATTTCCCCCTAGGCCTACAAGGCCCTGGCCTAGGGGCCCAGCCAGCCTAGGGGCCCTAAACACCACCCACCCAGATACCCCGACCACCTTGCCTCACTCAGGGCAGGCGGAAATATCGAATCATATAAAAGACTCATTTTATTCTAATAAATACAATAATAAGGGACTGTTCGTCCAATAACGTCAACACAACACAAAAAACTGCATGCATGTGCGGACCGGCTGGCCCCCGGATTACGTAACTCTGTTGCTAACAATTCCCGATCGAAACCATAGTTACATTGCTTTTTCAAGTTAGATAGTTGTCACATTGGTTCTTACTAAAGCAGCAATGTTACTGCGATTTCTGTTAGAGTTGATTGCAACAAAGTTAAAAAATCAGGGGGTGGGTGGGAGCGGGCGGGGAGTTGCAAAGGGCTTGCAAAGTGCAAGACAAATGCATGTTTGTATACTGACCGCGAAACTTGAGTTTTTTTAGTTTTGTTTCATTTCTTATACTGTCTTCCTGAAAGCTGTTCGTTACGGTTGGGTTGAGTTACTTAGTTTCTTCATTTATTTGTGATATTGATATATAAAGTGATTAATAATAATAAATTTAATAGTTAACTAGAACTGGATACTTAGGTATATGTAATTTATAAAGTTATTTTATAGAATATTCAGAATTATTATCTTTCTTTACGATAATTTGCCTGTGGCCTATGCGGTGCAGGATTTTCGAGTAGGTAAGTTACCTAGTCCTAGTATAGGTACATCTATACATATACGTATACCTATTAAATCCTTAAAAAAGTCTTTCTGTTCAAAGGAAATATTTTGAATAGTTTTGGAATTTTTGTCTGTTTGTCTATAATAATGTTTGTGTTCTAATAACGTGAAAAACACTAAATTAATCGTGTTGATGTTTAGATACAAATATATTGTGCATCTTGGAAAACAGTTTAGTTTTTATTTCATTGCAATCGGTTCATTCAATCAAAAGATATACCTAGGTACATACGAATTTTATGTTTTCCAGAAGAGTTTACGATGAATTCGCTTTAGTTAATATCTTCGGGGAACTTTAGTCAATTGGCGGTTTTTATCGACAATCGCTTGTTAAACCTAAATGCAAACCTAACTTTCATGTGACATTTCGATTTTATAAGCGATTGTCGATAAAAAGATCTAATGGACTAAAGTCGCCTGCAAAGTAGCCTGTCGAGTCGACTCGTGTAAATACCACGACTAGTAGCACATACCTAATGAAATTGTTAACACTATCCACATCTGGCACAGTTTAATGGTCAATGGCTAAAAGTAGACAAAAAAGTGTCCAGTTGAGGGTCCTTTGTAATTTCTCAGAAACAAAATGCGCTGTCTTATATTACTTTCTACCCTGTTTTTTTTACGTATATTACCGTGGCCAGGCCCGAACTTAGAGACCCAGGTAAAATTAAAAATATTGTTTAATATAATTTAATAAACTAAGTATTGTTTTATATATTCTTTACAGAAATTAACTATGTCTGACGTCAACAAAAAACTGAGCGGGTTCCACAAAAGAAAACAGAATAAAAAAAAATTTTAAAAAGAAAAAGAGCTTTTTCGTAATGTTCCTAAGTTAAACACTTTTTCGTTTCGTCTAGACCTAGTCCTAGTGCATTAACCAGTAACAATTGCAGGAAAGACCGTCAACAGGTAACTCCAGCAAACGTCTCTGAGTGTAACGAGCTACCTCAACATATTATTTCTGGAAACCCCGCAACAGCCATAGAAAACGATTCTTTAGAAAAATCTGAAGCTGGATCGTAAGCGGACACATGTTTTACGATTCGGTCTCCTTTAAGTGACGATCCTGCCGAGTGGATGCTAGACGAAGACACATTGGAGTACCTAATTCAAAATGGCGTAAAACACAACCTCGACCTTGGCTCGTATTTTCGAAGAGCAAGGGTGCCGTGTTTTGCGCCCCTTGTAAGATGTTTGGAAAATCGGGGTCACTAATGAATGAAGTGTACAACGACTGGAAAAACGCAGTTCAAAGAATGAAATATAGTATAATGTATTTAAGTACCGTTACAATGCTGTTCGTTCATAAAAAGTATAAATGTGATAGTAATACAAATAATTTCTTCTAATTGTGAAAACTGTTTAAGACTTTTTGTTTTTTAAGAAACACTGTACTAATGTTTAAGTAAAATAGCCGTTTGTTTTCCATGAAATAAAAAACAAAATAATATAAAATTTATAAAATCTCATGAGACGGGCATATTCACTCACACTTTGATGTAACTATACTGACATAGACTGAATTATCTTTTGTTTTTTTTAGTAATTAAAATAGGTTAAATTTGTGATTTATTTTCTGTACTAGTGTATTTTATTTGTTACCAAAATTGGTTCGGGATGGGGGCCCCAAATGTAAAGTGCCTAGGGGCCCTGAGCCTTTAAGTCCGGGCCTGTGTGTTACTAGGTTTTATTAGAAGGCAGAGAGTCGTGCTTTGGATAGTGCCTTCCTTTCCTCTCCCTTTGCCGGCTGGCGCTATTCCGATGCGGTTTGTCTGGTTTACGGGACGAGCGCAAGCGCAAACGCCTGCGAGGCCAAACGGGAAACGCACGTACTTTTTGACTGTGTTTTTGAGGGTTTCGTAGCACGACACCCACTGCTGGGTATAGGCCTCCTCCAACGATGATCGGTCCTGCGCTGCCCGCATCCAGACCAACCTTCACCAGATGGTCGGTCCACCTTGTCGGGGGTCTACCCACGGAGGGTCATCCGGTGCGCGGGAACCATTCTAGAACTTTTCTGCCCCAACGGTCATCAGTTCTTCTCGCCATGTGTCCCGCTCAGTACCACTTCAGCTGATCAATCCTTCGAGCGATGTCGGTGACTTTAGTTCTCCTACGGATCTTCACATTTCTGATTCGATCGCGCAGGGAAACGCCGAGCATGGCTCTCTCCATTGCACGTTGGGTGACCTTGAGACTCCTTATGAGACCTATAGTTAGCGACCACGTGAAACACATTGGTCATAGACTTTCGTCTTGAGACACTGAGGTAAATAGGACACGAAGATTTTTCGAAGCTTCCCGAATGCTGCCCATCCGAGTTGGATTCGAAGAGAGATCTTTTCTCGAAGTTGGACTTACCTAACTGGGCTGCCTGTCCTAGGTATACAAAAATATGGTATGGTATAAGGTAACTACGGAATCCACTAAGGAAGGATTTTTGAAAATTCCATCCCTAAGGAGATGAAATAAGGGATGAAAGTTTGTGTGAAAGTCACGTGTTAAGGCTGACGATTGAAAATTATATTAGTATAATATTAGTACGAGCTCATTTGATCTGGGTAATTTGATACTTTGGTGACGATTTGAACCAGATCAAAACCTAGTAAGAGCTGTTACTGGGTTTTGATATAGTTTTTGTGATCTAAAATTTCAATCTTGTTTTTGTTTCAAGTTGTTTTTTTTTTTATAAAACATGTAACATAAGTTTATAAAAAGAAAAACGTTTGTAAAATGAATGGTACCATACCGCTCTTTTTCGTACATATCAATTTCTAGTCAGATACTTAGTAGTTCACGACGGCTAACCCAAAATATGTTTTTTTGCTCTCCTATAAAATTTGGTCAAAAACACTTACTGGGTTTTGAAATGGGGCAGCCGAAGGGCGTCGCCAGCCCATGGCTCAGGGGGGGGGGGTCAACAGCACCTAATGAATTTATTCAAGTTTTGAGATGGGGCAGGATTTATCGGAAAAGCAAGTCAATTGCACGGCCTTGGACTTTGGTTATTTGCAGTTGCTTACATTTTTTAACCTCCAGAGGGGGGCAGCCATAGGGTTGCCAGATTAGCTGGCGTCAATTCCGGGACTAGAATAGCGGGGGGGGGGGGGGGGGGGGTGTCGTGGGGCAATGTTAAGAAAGAAATGCATATTAATTTACTCGCTTTTCATTATTGATTAAATAACACTTTAGGCAGTCAACATTACGTTTGAATGAACTTCGTCATTTCTATGAAATATTCATCAATTATTGATATTATATCGAATAATTAATAACCATTATAGACAACTACCAATAGTAACAAAATACTCTTTTTGTTGTCAGAAATTACCACTTTCTTTTTTTTTACCTTGGCCTAAACTTATTTTTATCGCTTACCCTTTGTGGCATAATATTATAAGTTATCTTACTTTTTAAACATTTGTGCATAAAAGTTTTAAAACATTAGCGACTAGCGTTCATGGTTGTTTAATAAATTAAGAAAATGTTAGTAAGGAAAATGCAACTTTTTTTAAATTCTCCATACAAAACACTAATTACATAGGTAAAGACCTATAAAATTATGAATCGTAACGTAACCTACTCGTAAAATAATGAAAAAAATTGTGGTAGATATTTGAAATCCGGGACAGTAGGGTGTAATTCCTGGACACGGGACAAGGCACGTAATTCCGGGACAATCCCGGAAATCCCGGGCGTCTGGCAGCCCTAATTCCACATTGGTTTTGGGTGTATTCCAGGGCCTATTTCATAAACACTACCGTAGTAATAATTTCCAACAGTTGTTTGGTGTACATTAATAAACTACTCACAGACACCGCAATGTATGTAAATTACCGTAGTAAATTACAAATCTTTATGAAATAGGCCCCAGCAGGTGAGCAGGCTCTCGGATGGATGTCATCTGCTACGCAGATGACACGCTCATCACTGCCCGAGGGGAGGATTTCGCGGAAGCGAAACGCCTCGCAAGAGTCGGGGCCGAATTTATTATTGGCCGCATCCGGGCCCTGGGCCTGGAAGTTTCAGTGGCAAAGACCCAGGCCATCCTCTTTCACGGGCCAAGGCAAGGGCCTCCACCAGGAGCTGACATAGTCATTGACGGGGTTGTGATTAGGCTACGCCCGACAATGAGATATCTGGGGCTGGTACTGGACGGGCGATGGAAGTTTGAGGCTCATTTCCAGCAGCTGGCTCCCAGACTGGTGGGTGCAGCAGCTGCACTTGGGCGATTACTGCCCAATGTAGGAGGACCAAATCCGAGTTGTCGGCGACTATACGCAGGGGTCATCCGTAGTATGGCCCTCTACGGAGCCCCTGTATGGGCGGATTCTCTAAATGAGGCCAATAAAGCCGCCTTAAGGCGGCCCCAGAGGGTAGTGGCCTCCCGCATGGTGCGAGGTTACCGCACCGTGTCGTGGACGGCGGCATGTGTTTTAGCCGGTACGCCTCCGTGGGAACTGGAAGCCCAGGTCCTTGCGGAGGCGTACAGGCGTAGGAAAGAGCTGAGGGCGGTTAATAGTAACCTTGCTCCACAGGAGTTTGCTACGATCATGCGTGAAGCGGAGGCGCAATGTCTTGAGGACTGGGAGCGGCAACTGGCGAATCCAATCGCCGGCCATAAAACAGTGGAAGCAATCCGCCCAGTCCTCAAGGAATGGAGAGAACGAGCCCATGGGGCCCTAACATATCGCCTGACACAGGTACTTTCCGGACACGGGTGTTTCGGGAGATACCTGTGTCAGATACAGAGGGAGGAGTCCCAGGTGTGCCACCATTGTAGCGCACTGCAAGACACCGCACGCCACACACTCGAGGAGTGTTCGGCGTGGGCGGTGCAGCGCCAGGAGTTGGTTGCTGCGGTTGGGCAGGACCTCTCGCTTCCCAATATCACTGTTGCGATGCTGCGAAGCGAGGAGGGATGGCAGGCCGTGGTCTCCTTCTGCGAGGACGTTATCTCACAGAAGGAGGCCGCGGAGAGGGTTCGCGAGGCGGACGTCGCAGCGAGCCAACTCCGACGTGCGCGGCGGGGGAGAGCGAGACGCCAACGTGCGCGTCTCGCTCTCCCCTAGTCGCAAGGGGGGGCGCAGTAAGGCCCTCTGCCCCCCATAGGGTGGAGCCTTAACGGGCCGCTCTCCCCGGGTCAAGTGGAGCGTGCCAACGCGTACCCACGGACCCGGGATAGAAGAGGCGCAGGTCTTCGAGAGGAGTTTAGTTGGTAGTGGTGCCTACTCCCATTCACCCCATCTGGCCCGCCACACTTAGTGGGTAGCCTTATGGGGAGATGGGGAGGAGGCTCCCTCCCCCTGCCCGGCCCCCTCTCGATCTTTCGAGATCGTTAGGGGACAGGGCAGGGGTGAGAACCGCCCGGCCCTGACACGAAGCCTATTAGGCTTGGTGGGAGGGTCGGGTGCGGCGAGGGACATGCTCGGGTTTCCCGAGTATGACCGAGTCCAACATGCCGTTTGGTATGCGTAAAGAATGCATTCTCCTCTTGACACAAAAAAAAAAAAAAAAAAAAAAAAAGGTGAGCAGGCTATCGCTGGGCTGGGTCATCGTTATACCATACCATACCCATCGAAATAATACATTTCGATGACCATACCATAATTTTAATACCACTAACTAGTATCTGATCGAAGCCCGTCGTAGACTTAATTCACCTGAGCTAAATCCCCTGGGTGAATTAATACACTTAATTCACCCAGGGGAATAGGTGACTTAAGTAGTTATACCGATTAGAAGTACCACTATCATTTTTCGTCTGCAAAAATTACTTTGTTTTTTGTAGTGGTTGCGTAAATGACAAAATCAAATTAGCGGTTTTGGAAAATGTGCTATAAGTACACTAATCAAATCACTATCTCTAAATAAAAATGCTAACTACTTACCTATATTTCGTTCAAACCAATTTCGTTGATAGACTTTATTACGCTCTACAGCATTATCTATTTTACTTTTCACTATCTTATTTTGAAAGTTAGGGGGGACGCATTTACCCATAGGCCCTGTACCAAGCCCAACCCTGTGCTAATCAGAGGTTTTCAAAAGACAGTTTATGAAAAAAAGTAGTTCATAAAAAAGAACTACCTACTTATATAGATTTCGATGTAACTAAGTAGGAAGCTTTTTATGAAAAATATGAACTGTAGGTAATTACTTTTTTATTATACGTTTGTTGAGTATGTGGTTTGTTGCGTTGTGCGTTGGTTGTCCGTTGGCGTGTTACGAAGAACTTTTCTATGACGATTTAGTACGTGCCGGACTACAGCTGGGCCACAAAAAAAAATTGGAAATCTGACTTTTTGACTATGCCATGATGAGGTCGATAATTTGTCGGAATTTGTCGCCTAAAACCAGAATTTGTCGGTCTTGCGTTTAGGAGATACGTGTGGCTCAGCTGTAGAGACGTCTCTACAGCTGGGCCACACAGATCTCGAAAACGGAAGGTCGTAGCGAAAATCTGATTACTCGTATGTGTTGCCGGTAATTTGTCGGATTTTGTCGCCAAAAACCAGAGTTTGTCGGTCTTGCGTTTAGGAGATACGTGTGGCGCAGCTGTAGAGACGTCTCTACAGCTGGGCCACACAGATCTCGAAAACGGAAGGTCGTAGCGAAAATCTGATTACTCGTATGTGTAGCCGGTGGTTTGTCGGATTTTGTCACCAAGAACCAGATTTTGTCAATCTTGCGTTTAGGAGATATGTGAGGATACGCTGTGGAGACTTTTCTACCTGAATCTTGAGAAAGAAAGGTCATAGCGAAAATCTGATAACTCGAGTGTGTAGCCGTTAGCTTGTCAGAATTTGTCACCAAGAATCAGATTTTGACGATCTTGCGTTTGGGAGATATGTGAGGATGCGCTGTGGAGACCTTTTTACCTGGATCTCGAGAACGAAAGGTCGTAGCGAAAATCTGATTACTCGTATGTGTTGCCGGTAATTTGTCGGATTTTGTCGCCAAAAACCAGAGTTTGTCGGTCTTGCGTTTAGGAGGTACGTGTGGCGCAGCTGTAGAGACGTCTCTACAGCTGGGCCACACAGATCTCGAAAACGGAAGGTCGTAGCGAAAATCTAGTTACTCGTATGTGTAGCCGGTGGTTTGTTGGATTTTGTCACCAAGAACCAGATTTTGTCGATCTTGCGTTTAGGAGATATGTGAGGATACGCTGTGGAGACTTTTCTACCTGAATCTTGAGAAAGAAAGGTCATAGCGAAAATCTGATAACTCGAGTGTGTAGCCGTTAGTTTGTCAGAATTTGTCACCAAGAATCAGATTTTGACGATCTTGCGTTTGGGAGATATGTGAGGATGCGCTGTGGAGACCTTTTTACCTGGATCTCGAGAACGAAAGGTCGTAGCGAAAATCTGATTACTCGTATGTGTTGCCGGTAATTTGTCGGATTTTGTCGCCAAAAACCAGAGTTTGTCGGTCTTGCGTTTAGGAGATACGTGTGGCGCAGCTGTAGAGACGTCTCTACAGCTGGGCCACACAGATCTCGAAAACGGAAGATCGTAGCGAAAATCTGATTACTCGTATGTGTAGCCGGTGGTTTGTCGGATTTTGTCACCAAGAACCAGATTTTGTCGATCTTGCGTTTAGGAGATATGTGAGGATACGCTGTGGAGACTTTTCTACCTGAATCTTGAGAAAGAAAGGTCATAGCGAAAATCTGATAACTCGAGTGTGTAGCCGTTAGTTTGTCGGAATTTGTCACCAAGAATCAGATTTTGACGATCTTGCGTTTGGGAGATATGTGAGGATGCGCTGTGGAGACCTTTTTACCTGGATCTCGAGAACGAAAGGTCGTAAGCGTATCCTTACATATCTCCTAAACGCAAGATCTGATTCTTGGTGACAAATTCCGACAAACTAACGGCTACACACTCGAGTTATCAGATTTTCGCTATGACCTTGCTTTCTCAAGATCCAGGTAGAAAAGTCTCCACAGCGTATCCTCACATATCTCCTTAACGCAAGATCGACAAAATCTGGTTCTTGGTGACAAAATCCGACAAACTACCGGCTACACATACGAGTAATCAGATTTTCGCTACGACTTTCCGTTTTCGAGATCTGTGTGGCCCAGCTGTAGAGACGTCTCTACAGCTGCGCCACACGTATCTCCTAAACGCAAGACCGACAAACTCTGGTTTTTGGCGACAAAATCCGACAAATTACCGGCAACACATACGAGTAATCAGATTTTCGCTACGACCTTCCGTTTTCAAGATCTGTGTGGCCCAGCTGTAGAGACGTCTCTACAGCTGAGCCACACGTATCTCCTAAACGCAAGACCGAAAAATTCTGGTTTTTGGCGACAAATTCCGACAAATTATCGACTTCATCATGGCATAGTCAAAAAGTCAGATTTCCAACTTTTTTTTGTGGCCCAGCTGTAGTCTGACACGTCCATTTAGTGGGAAATAATATTAAAAAAATCTACCTAGTTGCAGTAGCGCCATCTATCGACATAAAATTATACTAAAATTCACTGCTGTCAGAAAACCGTGTCGTGCGATCATGCGTTGCGATTTCATCGTGCGATGAAACTGAACAATAGACGCATCGGATGATCGCGCGACCATTTACCATATTCAGCTTTAGGTGTATTTACTCATGTGATTTGATTAGGGTGTTTTTTGTAACACGTTGTATAACTTTGGGTTTGGAAGCATCCAATACCTACGTGCCAGACTACAGCTGCGCTGCGCCACAAAAAAAGTTGGAAATCTGACTTTTTGACTATGCCATGATGAAGTACCTAGATAGTTTTAGTTTGTCAGAATTTGCTGCTAAAAAACCAGAATTTGCCGGCCTTTAGTTTAGGAGATAGGTATGTGAAGTTACGCTTTCTGTGGAGATCTTTCTACCTGGATCTCGAGAATTGAAGGTCGTAGCCATAATCTGATTACTTTTATGTGTAGTCTGTAGTTTGTCGGAATTTGTAGTAAAAAACAATTTATTGCGTTTAGGACTAAGAGGAGATATGACATGTGTTGATGTGTCTCCTAAATGCAAGGCCGACAAATTCTGGTTTTTGTGCAACAAATTCTGATCTGACAAACTAACGGCTACACACACGAGTTATCAGACTTTCGCTACGACCTTTTTTTTCAAGATCTGTGTGGCGCAGCTCTGTAGAAACGTCTCTACGCAGACGGTCGCTGGCGGTCGCTGGTCTTTAACAATATTATAAATGCGAAAGTCCGTTTGTTTGTTTGTTACGCCTTCACGTCTTAACTTCTGAACCGATCATCGTGAAATTTTGCATACACGTTGTCAGGGGTACAGAAAAGGACATAGGGTACCTCTTATCCCGAAAAAAAGTATTGTTCCCGAGGGATTGCATAAAAACTTTCCACGCAGACGAAGTCGCGGGCGGCCGCTAGTTTACAATAAAACTCGCAGCTTCATACAAATCGCGCCTGTTTCAATTTATGTAAGTACTATTCGCCTGTTTCCTGTGTAATTTATTTATAATCTTTTACCTTTAAACGAGCAATTCTTGTATGTATATTTTATTTCTGTGATCTCGGTAACGGCTCTAACGATTTTGCTGAAATTCGATCGTCTTATGTTTGGGAAAACGCGTCTTTTCGAGTTTTCATGCTTTTTTCTTCCGACGCAGAATATGGTCGCTAATTTCCTCCTGCCGGCCACTGTTCTACTGGTCCAGCGGGTTAAGACGCGGACGGCAAGAAACGAGTGCAAATCCCGCTCGGTGACATACTTTAGTTTTTAACACGTTTTTATTTTTGTTTATAAGTTCAAGTACGCCCAGGTACTATACATAATTGTCCAAATATAAAATTAAATTGCTTTAAATATTATACCTCGTGATAAAAATTAAATACTCGACATACAGTATAAAATAATATTATTTATTATACTGAATAGTGATTGTGACATAATTGAGTCTGTTATAATAATGTAATTGCTTTTATAATTATGATTTTAAAGGAACCAGCACAATGGCACTATAGTCTATTTGCTCTTACATGCAGTTAAATAATCAACTATTTTGTTAAACAATCGGAAATATAACTTGCCATCTGGAAAAATAAAAAGAGCGCATTATTTCGGCCTTTTTCATACAAACAATCTTTAGTAAGTTTATTTTTCTTAATCGCAATAGACGACAATGAGGATCAGTAACAGGTTTGAATCCTATAGTTTTATTGATATAATATAAACACATATTAATAGCTATGAAACCTAGTGAAATAATTTTTGAAATCCGTTTAGAAATGGTCGAGTTAAAAGGGTTTGAAGGAAATGCCAAGCTCAATGCAATATGTGCTTTATCACGTACGACATAAGGTTTGCGTACGTCGCGATGACGTCATAAGGACCCCCCAAAAAACCAGCGTTTTAGCTCTTATAACTTCTCAGGTTTAAGAGATATCGTAAAAAAAAATTCACAGTTATTCATGTGGTGGCATAAGCTTTCTAATTAGTCACTAAACAAAAATCGTTACCGATCCTCATTAGTTATGATGTTATTTTATATATAAATGTAAAAAATCCAGCCGGCCTGTTTACCGATGAGTAACGACGTAAAACCGATTGTTGCGTACCTTTTGATTATTTACATGAATAAATAATATTTTTGACTATGCCATGATGAAGTCGATAATTTGTCGGAATTTGTCGCCAAAAACCAGAATTTGTCGGTCTTGCGTTTAGGAGATACGTGTGGCTCAGCTGTAGAGACGTCTCTACAGCTGGGCCACACAGATCTCGAAAACGGAAGGTCGTAGCGAAAATCTGATTACTCGTACGTGTAGCCGGTAATTTGTCGGATTTTGTCGCCAAAAACCAGAGTTTGTCGGTCTTGCGTTTAGGAGATACGTGTGGCTCAGCTGTAGAGACGTCTCTACAGCTGGGCCACACAGATCTCGAAAACGGAAGGTCGTAGCGAAAATCTGATTACTTGTATATGTAGCCGGTAGTTTGTCGGATTTTATCACCAAGAACCAGATTTTGTCGATCTTGCGTTTAAGAGATATGTGAGGATACGCTGTGGAGACTTTTCTACCTGGATCTTGAGAAAGGAAGGTCATAGCGAAAATCTGATAACTCGAGTCTGTAGCCGTTAGTTTGTCGTAATTTGTCACCAAGAATCAGATTTTGTCGATATTACGTTTAGGAGATATGTGAGGATGCGCTGTGGAGACCTTTTTACCTAGATCTTGAGAACGAAAGATCGTAAGCGTATCTTCACATATCTCCTAAACGCAAGATCGACAAAATCTGATTCTTGGTGACAAATTCCGACAAACTAACGGCTACAGACTCGAGTTATCAGATTTTCGCTTTGACCTTCCTTTCTCAAGATCCAGGTAGAAAAGTCTCCACAGCGTATCCTCACATATCTCCTAAACGCAAGATCGACAAAATCTGGTTCTTGGTGACAAAATCCGACAAACTACCGGCTACACATACGAGTAATCAGATTTTCGCTACGACCTTCCGTTTTCGAGATCTGTGTGGCCCAGCTGTAGAGACGTCTCTACAGCTGAGCCACACGTATCTCCTAAACGCAAGACCGACAAACTCTGGTTTTTGGCGACAAAATCCGACAAATTACCGGCTACACGTACGAGTAATCAGATTTTCGCTACGACCTTCCGTTTTCGAGATCTGTGTGGCCCAGCTGTAGAGACGTCTCTACAGCTGAGCCACACGTATCTCCTAAACGCACGCCCGACAAATTCTGGTTTTTGGCGACAAATTCCGACAAATTATCGACTTCATCATGGCATAGTCAAAAAGTCAGATTTCCAACTTTTTTTTTTGTGGCCCAGCTGTAGTCCGGCACGTACGTGTGGCGCAGCTGTAGAGACGTCTCTACAGCTGGGCCACACAGATCTCGAAAACGGAAGGTCGTAGCGAAAATCTGATTACTCGTATGTGTAGCCGGTGGTTTGTCGGATTTTGTCACCAAAAACCAGATTTTGTCGATCTTGCGTTTAGGAGATATGTGAGGATACGCTGTGGAGACTTTTCTACCTGAATCTTGAGAAAGAAAGGTCATAGCGAAAATCTGATAACTCGAGTGTGTAGCCGTTAGTTTGTCGGAATTTGTCACCAAGAATCAGATTTTGACGATCTTGCGTTTGGGAGATATGTGAGGATGCGCTGTGGAGACCTTTTTACCTGGATCTCGAGAACGAAAGGTCGTAGCGAAAATCTGATTACTCGTATGTGTTGCCGGTAATTTGTCAGATTTTGTCGCCAAAAACCAGAGTTTGTCGGTCTTGCGTTTAGGAGATACATGTGGCGCAGCTGTAGAGACGTCTCTACAGCTCGGCCACACAGATCTCGAAAACGGAAGGTCGTAGCGAAAATCTGATTACTCGTATGTGTAGCCGTTAGTTTGTCGGATTTTGTCACCAAGAACCAGATTATGTCGATCTTGCGTTTAGGAGATATGTGAGGATACGCTTACGACCTTTCGTTCTCGAGATCCAGGTAAAAAGGTCTCCACAGCGCATCCTCTTATATCTCCTAAACGCAAGATCGACAAAATCTGATTCTTGGTGACAAATTCCGACAAACTAACGGTTACACACTCGAGTTATCAGATTTTCGCTATGACCTTCCTTTCTCAAGATCCAGGTAGAAAAGTCTCCACAGCATATCCTCACATATCTCCTAAACGCAAGATCGACAAAATCTGGTTCTTGGTGACAAAATCCGACAAACTACCGGCTACACATACGAGTAATCAGATTTTCGCTACGACCTTCCATTTTCGAGATCTGTGTGGCCCAGCTGTAGAGACGTCTCTACAGCTGAGCCACACGTATCTCCTAAACGCAAAACCGACAAACTCTGGTTTTTGGCGACAAAATCCGACAAATTACCGGCTACATATACGAGTAATCAGATTTTCGCTACGACCTTCCGTTTTCGAGATCTGTGTGGCCCAGCTGTAGAGACGTCTCTACAGCTGAGCCACACGTATCTCCTAAACGCAAGACCGACAAATTCTGGTTTTTGGCGACAAATTCCGACAAATTATCGACTTCATCATGGCATAGTCAAAAAGTCAGATTTCCAACTTTTTTTTGTGGCCCAGCTGTAGTCCGGAACGTCCATTTAGTGGGAAATAATATTTAAAAAATCTACCTAGTTGCAGTAGCGCCATCTATCGACATAAAATTATACTAAAATTCACTGCTGTCAGAAAACCGTGTCGTGCGATCATGCGTTGCGATTTCATCGTGCGATGAAACTGAACAATAGACGCATCGGATGATCGCGCGACCATTTACCATATTCAGCTTTAGGTGTATTTACTCATGTGATTTGATTAGGGTGTTTTTTGTAACACGTTGTATAACTTTGGGTTTGGAAGCATCCAATACCTACGTGCCAGACTACAGCTGCGCTGCGCCACAAAAAAAGTTTGAAATCTGACTTTTTGACTATGCCATGATGAAGTACCTAGATAGTTTTAGTTTGTCAGAATTCGCTGCTAAAAAACCAGAATTTGCCGGCCTTTAGTTTAGGAGATAGGTATGTGAAGTTACGCTTTCTGTGGAGATCTTTCTACCTGGATCTCGAGAATGGAAGGTCGTAGCAATAATCTGATTACTTTTATGTGTAGTCTGTAGTTTGTCGGAATTTGTAGTAAAAAAACAATTTCTTGCGTTTAGGACTAAGAGGAGATATGACATGTGTTGATGTGTCTCCTAAATGCAAGGCCGACAAATTCTGGTTTTTGTGCAACAAATTCTGATCTGACAAACTAACGGCTACACACACGAGTTATCAGACTTTCGCTACGACCTTTTTTTTCAAGATCTGTGTGGCGCAGCTCTGTAGAGACGTCTCTACGCAGACGAAGTCGCGGGCGGCGCTGGTCTTTAACAATATTATAAATGCGAAAGTCCGTTTGTTTGTTTGTTACGCCTTCACGTCTTAACTTCTGAACCGATCATCGTGAAATTTTGCATACACGTTGTCAGGGGTACAGAAAAGGACATAGGGTACCTCTTATCCCGAAAAAAAGTATTGTTCCCGAGGGATTGCATAAAAACTTTCCACGCAGACGAAGTCGCGGGCGGCCGCTAGTTTACAATAAAACTCGCAGCTTCATACAAATCGCGCCTGTTTCAATTTATGTAAGTACTATTCGCCTGTTTCCTGTGTAATTTATTTATAATCTTTTACCTTTAAACGAGCAATTCTTGTATGTATATTTTATTTCTGTGATCTCGGTAACGGCTCTAACGATTTTGCTGAAATTCGATCGTCTTATGTTTGGGAAAACGCGTCTTTTCGAGTTTTCATGCTTTTTTTTCCGACGCAGAATATGGTCGCTAATTTCCTCCTGCCGGCCACTGTTCTTCTGGTCCAGCGGGTTAAGACGCGGACGGCAAGAAACGAGTGCAAATCCCGCTCGGTGACATACTTTAGTTTTTAACACGTTTTTATTTTTGTTTATAAGTTCAAGTACGCCCAGGTACTATACATAATTGTCCAAATATAAAATTAAATTGCTTTAAATATTATACCTCGTGATAAAAATTAAATACTCGAGATACAGTATAAAATAATATTATTTATTATACTGAATAGTGATTGTGACATAATTGAGTCTGTTATAATAATGTAATTGCTTTTATAATTATGATTTTAAAGGAACCAGCACAATGGCACTATAGTCTATTTGCTCTTACATGCAGTTAATAATCAACTATTTTGTTAAACAATCCTTGCCATCTGGAAAAATAAAAAAGAGCGCATTATTTCGGCCTTTTTCATACAAACAATCTTTAGTAAGTTTATTTTTCTTCGTAACAATAGATGACAATGAGGATCAGTAACAGGTTTGAATCCTATAGTATTATTGATATAATATAAACACATATAAATAGCTATGAAACCTAGCGAAATAATTTTTGAAATCCGTTTAGAAATGGTCGAGTTAAAAGAGTTTGAAGGAAATGCCAAGCTCAATGCAATATGTGCTTTATCACGTACGACATAAGGTTTGCGTACGTCGCGATGACGTCATAAGGACCCCCCAAAAAAGCCAGCGTTTTAGCTCTTATAACTTCTCAGGTTTAAGAGATATCGTAAAAAAAATTTCACAGTTATTCATGTGGTGGCATAAGCTTTCTAATTAGTCACTAAACAAAAATCGTTACCGATCCTCATTAGTTATGATGTTATTTTATATATAAATGTAAAAAATCCAGCCGGCCTGTTTACCGATGAGTAACGACGTAAAACCGATTGTTGCGTACCTTTTGATTATTTACATGAATAATAACAAAAAGTCCGTTCAACCGTCTATCAATGTTACAAAATTCCAAAACATCAAATAACGTCGCAAAAAACAACCAGCCTTATGTAATGGTTTTATAAATGTTATAGCTGTTACAAAATCATGATTAGGATGACTAACTAAATTTGTAACAATAGAGCCTCTAAAGAAATTAATAACTTCGGTACAGGGATGATTATAAAGTTATTCATAGCTGATTATGAAAAAGGCCAACAGGTAGACAGTGAGTTATGTTAATTAGACTAGTATTTACTTAAAACTGAACATAATTATGAAAACACATCACGTAAGTAAATAAGTTAGCAACATAAGAAAACAAATATCTATATAGCGAACGAGGCTAGAACATTTTAAATGCAGTTTATCCACAGTATTTATATTTAGTATAATAACAATGGGAAAAAATTTGAACATTTTAAAGAAATACTGTAGTGTATCTTTGAGGATTTTTTTCTAAATAAGTTTCATTAGATTACAAAATTCAAACGAAAATTAACTTAACCTATAACATAATATTACTGTTGAACATTAACAATTATTCATTATAACAAATAGTTATGTGACATTCGGCTTTCTGATAATAGAGTTTATAATATCATTAAATAATAACATAAATCGTACCGTTTCAACTTACACGTATAACGGTTCTAACGGAAATTAAATGCATAAGACATAAAAATTGAACACAATCATATTTAAGCCTATTTGTTTATTCTGCTTGAAATGAGAGAAGACTACACAAAATCTGCATCGTTGCTATAGGTGGGATACATCACCAAGGTACAACACATCGATCGCTTAAATTAACTATGGATAAGGGGGAATGGTGTAATATTCAGTCTGAGTTCACGCTAACTATTGTCATAATGTGAGGATGACCAGAAACACTGTTCTGATTGTTTAATTAATACAATGTAAATGCATTATCAGATTTACAGTTCCGTAAACACGAAGTCACACGGTTAGGAAGGAACAATATTACAATCAACACACTACTTGTTATGGATACCCAAAATGGAAAAGATTCATTTTAATAACGCATCGTACATAACTATTACCTTACAAAATAATATAAATTACCAAGCATTATACCTGCTTACCGCGATAGAGTAATATCTAAAGAGCTTATCATATATTTGCATTAATATGTAAATACAATTGAATTTCTGTTTATAATAATAAGTTACTTTATAACAATACAGTGTCAGGCGTCGAGCTCGACGATCGGAACACAACTTCACACAATGAGAATAAGACTAATAGGAAGTCAAACCATCAATATAATGTATAATTAATTGGTGTACACATTATAACATAACGCTATAATTTTTCGGAGGCCTATAATCAGCATACATCATATTATAACAATGAAATTAGATATTGTTTCGACTCAAGGAAACGACTAGTGGACTAATTAGGTATATTTAGTTACACTAAATATAGATATAAAAATCAAAACGCTACATCATCGTGTTTTAGGGGACGTCGATAGCTCAATGTACTCAGTACACATAAATAAAACAGTGTCAATTTATGTATAACAATTTCAACATTACGGATCACGTTATCGAGTATCCGACTGTAATGCGAAGTAACATTGCCAATACAAACGCACACAGCAATCATTATATTTGTAGGTTCGAGCGAGTGTACAAAGACGTCCCCCAACTATTCTAGCCGCGGTATTGTAAACGCTATTGTGTGTCGGTGGCGGGCGCGGCGTGGCGCGCGAGCAGCGCGGCGGGCTCGGTCGCGAAGCACTCGAAGCTGGCGTCGAGGAACAGCTCCTGCAGGAACCGCCGCGCGCACAACATGTACGAGTCCCTCGCCAGCAGCGCGCACACGTCCGAGTACACGCACGGACTTCGGAACACGTCCGGGTACCGCTGCTTTAGTGTAAGCAGCGCCGACCGTGTCTGGAAGAAATGAGATATTGTTTCATAATGTGTAATCAATTATTACTGCAAGCTGTAGTCTCTTGTGATGAGCATCTTACACCATCTTACCTAAGGCTGACGCCATAACAACAATATTAAAATTGTCGTGTTCCGGCAGATATAAGATAGCCAGTTCCTCAGTGTTGGGTGAGGATTCCGGATGTAGTGGGCTTACACTTTTGGCTTTATCGTCACTTAACATCAGGTGAGGTGAAGGCCAAGCACTGTCCCGATGTGGATAAAAAAAAAACGTTGACGAGAATGGCTACTCATAACGGAGTACTGGTGCCGATAGTATGGAAGTGAGTCTTGGATATGGCAGAAGAAGAATGAAAGCAGAATAAATGCGGTAGATATGCGATCGTTGAGGAAATTATGTGGAGTCAAAATGAGTAACAGAGTGAGCGATGATGTGATTCGTCAAAGGTGTGGTCTGAAAGATGATTTAGTGACAAGAATTGATAAAGGAATGCTCCGGTGGTTTGGTCACTGAGAGGATTAATGAAAGGCGAATCACAAAAGATATATTATGCGAATGTGGAAGGAACGATTGCGGTAGGGCGTCCCAGCAAAACCTACGCGGACCAAATAGGGGTTTAAAAAAAGGCTGGTGTACACCGTGACAAAAATCGCAGGGCATGTATGAAAAGATTGATGGATATAAATGAAGCGAGAGAAGTGTGCAAGGATCATAGCAGATAGCGATCGATAGTCTTTGCCTACCCCCATGGGAAACAGACGTCAGTGTATGTATGTATACCTGTCTCAAGTGCGTGGGGTTGGACATGTAGTGCACGTGGTGAAGCACCTCGGCGTGCGGCGAGCGCTCGCCCGGCGCGGGCGCGGGGCTGCTCGGTGGGCTGCGGCTCTCCTGCAACGACGAGCCCTCCATTCCTGCAACACGAGTAGCTATAGGGTCATTCGACGGTGACGGGTGTTACATTTGTACACATTCAAATTGCAATAATTCCTAAATAATAACAACTATGCCTGTGTTTTGAATGGAATTAAATTCATTTCAATGATTTTTATGAAATAAAACAAAAACACTTTTTATGAAATAAAAAATATTCAAGCATTCAAATGTTATACTACGCGTTCACTTCATCATTGACGCTACCTCTCGGCCCGCTTCATCATTCCGCACTCCCTGTGTCGCCCTCCCGCGCGCCTCCCCAGGCGACGCCGGGGGCGCGGTATGGAGAAGCGGACCGGGAGGTAGCGGCAATGATGAAGTGAACGCGTAGTAATTGATTAAAGCCCTGTGACGGGTGTTACATGTTAAATTATGCTACCTTGTTGACCAATCATTAGAGTTCAGCTAAATTAGAAATGTTTGTTACAAAATAAATAGCTAAGTTGATAGTTAAATAATCTTCCTTTCTGATAACTTTAATTTTACTGTGGATTTTTCATTTTATATGACTTTTATGTTATTTTTACAAGAAAAGCACAAAGCGGGTGTTACAAAATTTGCACTCGAAATTAATCAAAGACATAGTTTGTTTATCTTGTCTTATTTGGTTAACAATCTTCACCCAACTCTTTATTGATAAAATCCTTACTAATATTATAGTGAAAGTGAAAGTGAAATATATTTTATTTAAATAAGCTCACATAATAAGCATTTTTAAATCGTCAATTCTTTTACCCTGCCACCCATTATGACGTCTTTTAACTGACAAGAAAAATGGGCGCAAAAAACTTGTCAGCTTTATCAATCAGATGGAACGATATTTACAAATATGTATATCGTTTCCAGACTTTATATTAACAAAGATTAACAAATAAATAACATTATTGAATTAGCTCATTTCTTAATGAGTTTCAAATTTCTTAATCAATTTACAGATTTTAAGCTAAATTCAAAGTTTGAACTTGTTATTCAGTCTAGGCTGCTACAATAAATAAAAATAAAAGAAAAACATACAATTCAATATGCATTAAGATAGGTAGTCAGAAGCAGACCCATTCCCACTGGCAGCACCAGTTCCCGAACATGACGCATGAACCAGCCATCTCTTCGCTCAACCATATTTGAGCCTCATACGACACCACCGCAGAAATGATTAAAGAGAGCATGACATACTAAGACTACCTATGTTAAGGCATCGAATTGAAAATTTATATCCAAAAGCTTTTCATAGGTCTTTCACTAAACTACTGACTATAGAAAGTAAAAATATTGCAATTAAATAAATCAAAACAAGGTAAGCTATTAAGAATTATATTTTTTGAGTAAGAAGTGCCATACATACAGACAATATAAAACAGATCTTTTATATACGAGTTATACGACGCCCTTAATACAAGCAGACAGAAGCAGACCCATTCCCACTGGCAGCACCCGTTCACGAGCATGACGCATGAACCAGCCATCGCTTCGCTCAACCATATTTGAGGGAACGTAACGACCCGCCTCACACGACACCACCGCAGAAATGTTTGAAGTGAGCATGACATACTAAAGCTACCCATATCAAGACGTCAAATGCGAAAGTCCGTTTGTTTGTTTGTTTATTTGTTTGTTACGCCTTCACGTCGTAACTACTGAACCGATCATCATGAAATGTTTCATACATGTTGTCAGGGGTGCAGAAAAGGACATGGGTACCTTTCATCCAGAAAAAACGTACAGTTCCCGAGGGATAGCAAAAAACTGTCAACGCAGACGAAGTCGCGGGCGGCCGCTAGTCAACTATAAAATACAACAAATAATTTTCCGCATATAGATTACGAAAGGAATTACTAGGATATCAGTGACAATGACAATTTGATCGGGTTTCCTCCTGCAAGAAAACATCTGCAAGAAGTGTCCCGCAGTCCGTCTCACAGACTGTATGACACAGTAGCTTATAAACGCTTGTCAAACTGTCGCCATTGCATTTGCTATTAGTTAACACTTGTAAGCTTGGAAATGCGGCCTTAGACAACATCTGTGTTATTTTATTACAAAAGATTTTTAAATTTATTTTTTATTTTTAACAGACTACATATAAGCACTTGTGTGTTTATAAAAAACTGTCTATAAACCTTACTTAATATTATAAATCTTTTTTTGACACCCTAAATAGAAATCTACTATAATATTCTGCTTGAAATTTTTTGACAACCCTAGCATCCATAGAACAACGACAGGATGTAATTCAATCTAAGACTAAAATGACACCGGCAATTTCACTGTCAAACCATTTTAAACTTTATTCATTTGGGTATTGCATAGTATCACTTGGAAGACTCGGATAGGAAACGAGGCGTTGAGCGTCCACAGGGACCGAATCTTAAGATGCGATTAACCTATAGGAGATAAAGTTTAAAATGACCATCGAAATGTCAATACACACTAATTTGGAGCTCCTCTAGTGTCACGATTAACTCTACTTATATAAAATTCTGTGCCATATAATATCCAAGGAAAATAGTATTTTTATTGTGTTGGCTACAGTATTTTTATTACAAATTATCACGCAATGTCAAAGCAATAATTAGAGTACAGATATCTCGTGCTAGCAGGTTACTGTGTCATGATCGTAATTCGCGCTCTTTTATACACTCGTGAGCAAAAATATGGAATCACAGGCCTATTTTCATACAAACGGAGTATAGTCTGATTATGGCGATTTAAAGAATGAATGGCGGAAGTCCATAATGCTAAAGAAACCTAACTGATTAGACGAGTCGTTAAGCTCAGGGTTGAACTTAAAAAATACAAGGTTAACTTGCATCATGTGTTGAAAAATCTAACACTAAATACTCCATACGGTCTGGTTTAAGGGACTCTTCATTCGTTGAGTTTCTTAAGCGATCTGGGCCTCCTCCGTTCACTCTTTGAATGTCCATCATCGGATATCACACCCGTGCAATCCCTAACGGAGAACAAAGGCTTCAAAGTTACCTCGTTTGTATGAAAATACGTAGTGGTAGCCCCGTTTGGTATACGGGATACAATTATTTTAGCATTAAGCTGTAAAACTTTGTACCAACTCTAACCTAATGTAAGAAGTTAATAGAAACCCTACAAACAGATATTAATATTGTTGTTAAAATACATTAATGTTTTATTGAAAATCGTTTAAGAGTAAAAAAAGATAGCAAAACTGTTTTAATCTATGATGGCACTTCAGTTTGACAACACTTATGTTGTTTTGCTCTATTATTTGAATTTATTATTTAAAGAAATCCGGTTCTCGGAAGTCCAGTAAAATGTGCGTTTTAATCTTACTCGTACGTGCTCTTTACTCGTACGTAGTAAACTCGAAGCTGGTAGTTCTGTATGGCACCCACATGAAAGCACTTATACGTTGATGGTCGAGAAAGTCCAGAAGGCTTTTCTCAGATACTTGTATAAGCGCAAGCACACATATTATCCCCATTTATATCCGACCTTATTTCTTCTAGGTACTCTTGGCTTAAATTCCCTTAGAACGCGCAGAGCAACTAACCAAATTTTAACAGGATTAAAGGTTATACGTGGCAGTATTGACAACCCTGACTTGCACAACCAATTGTGCCAACTATACGTCTATACGTTTGTGACGCCGCGCACCCGTACACTGGCACGTGCACAGTCACCTCTTTGCCGCATATTGACTGATATCAATAAGTTCCTGGCTAACCAGTCTGAGTGCGATGTGTTTGCGGATGAGTGGAATTTAATCTCAAAAATTTGTTTATTGTTTTGTGAGAAGTCAGAACCAAAATCCACCTGTATGTGATCTTATTTCCTAATTATTTTCTTTTATTGTTATTTCACTATCACCTTTTCTTTTATTGTGTGTAATTTTACTAATTACTGTAAGTGGTACTATCTGCCGTTGTAATTAGAAATAATAAATAAATAATAAATAAATCTAGGAAATGTGTTAAAATTTTGACTTACCAGCGAAAAACGCTTCGCGTAATTCGTGCGAGGAGGGCGGCCGAGTGCGGACACACGCCAAGCAGTCCGTAGCCGAGTGTCGCCATCTATTGCTTTGCCGGGTAACGACTCCAGTGCTCAAACTATTGTCCGTCTCTGTCTGTCCTTTAATATTTACATTATCTCCTTCCCCCATCATCATCGGTTGATTAATCGCTGCCGTTTCCACATTCGTAGTCATTGCATGCGAGACGTTCGTACTAGCAACATTCGATTTAGTAGTCGTCGCTGCTGCTTCGACTTCATTCTGAGATTGCTCCTCAGCTATGCTATCCGTCGTATGCAATTCGGATAAAACTGTAGTGCTTTCTTTTGTTCTGTCTTTGGCTATTCCACTACTATTATTAGGAATTGGATTACCGATTCCACTAGGGTTTATATTTGTCGTTGCACCGACTAAGGAGGCTGTGAAATAAACATAATTATTACAAAACATAGCAGCAGCGGTCGGGTGTTTTTAGACTTTGTTTATTCAGGGTGAAAACGAAGTCATTGGCAATCTTTTGAACTAAGAATCTAACCGCGATATTGATAACTGTCGCCCGGTAAACCGACCCGTTATGACATTGACTTGGGTCGATTTTTTTGGCAGTTTGCTAGGCGATTTTAGACGGGCTATTCCCGGTGTCTCTCACTGGGGGCTATCGGGAAAAAGATTGTTTTTTCCATAATTATTCCCGATATCCCCCAGCAAGTTTTTTTTGTAACATATTCTAGAATGGGCTATAATCGAAGGACTAAAAACGGAACAACAAAATCGAAAAG
Source organism: Agriphila tristella (assembly GCA_928269145.1). Lineage (NCBI taxonomy): Eukaryota > Metazoa > Arthropoda > Insecta > Lepidoptera > Crambidae > Agriphila > Agriphila tristella. Next base: position 16,203,305 of record OV743436.1, on the reverse strand, counting down.
TATTTACAGTCCTCTATAAAATGCTAGTTTTTGGCTGTCGGGCGTAGCGCGTTAAGGGGTTTTTTGTAACATGTCTATGATGGGCCGTAATCGAAGGACTAGAAACGGAACAACAGAATCGAAAAACATTTACAAACCTCTATAATATGCTTTTCTGGTGGTCGGGCGTAGCGCGTTTAGGGGTTTTTGTAACATGTTCTATAATGGACCATAATAGAAAGACTAGAAACGGAACAAAAAAAACGAAAAGTATTTACATACCTCTATAATATGCTAGTTTCTGGCTGTCGGGCGTAGCGCGCGACTTATTGTCAGTGCTTGCATTACTCGACTCCGCCATGAACGAAGGCACGCGAGTGCGCCGCGTACTATCTGGCTTGCCGTCTGCGTCATCTCTTTCTTTGCTTTCCTCATCCCTGCAATGTAAACGAACTTTCTAACCACAGACAACATTATCAGATCAAGAGGCAAAAGTCGATATGCCATTTCATCGGACGTGGTAGTTATGATTAGCTTTTTGTATGTTGCGTGATATGTGATACGTCAAAATTTGAATATACATAGATGTTTCAATCGCGAGGTTGTGTTCAAAGAGTCTATGCTATAGGTTTGTAGCAATCAGTTATACTGCTGATGAAGAGTGTCTTTTATTTAACTCGCTGACTGCATTTGCACTGTGTATTTTAAGTCTAAAGTGTGTGTGTGTGTGTGTGTGTCTGTGTGTGTGTGTGTGGCAGGCAGATGCCCATGTAGGCGAGGGGCGGCGGGGGGCGCGGGCGGGTGTGTGAGTACCTGGGGAACAGCTCCATGAGGTCGCGCGGCAGGCAGATGCCCATGTAGGAGAGGGGTGGCGGGGGGCGCGGGCGGGTGGGTGAGTACCCAGGTACTGATACCCAGCTGTTCCCCAGGGAACAGCTCCATGAGGTCGCGCGGCAGGCAGTTGCCCATGTAGGCGAGGGGCGGCGGGGGGCGCGGGCGGGTGTGTGAGTACCTGGGGAACAGCTCCATGAGGTCGCGCGGCAGGCAGATGCCCATGTAGGCGAGGGGCGGCGGGGGGCGCGGGCGGGTGTGTGAGTACCTGGGGAACAGCTCCATGAGGTCGCGCGGCAGGCAGATGCCCATGTAGGCGAGGGGCGGCGGGGGGCGCGGGCGGGTGGGTGAGTACCCAGGTACTGATACCCAGCTGTTCCCCAGGGAACAGCTCCATGAGGTCGCGCGGCAGGCAGATGCCCATGTAGGCGAGGGGCGGCGGGGGGCGCGGGCGGGTGTGTGAGTACCTGGGGAACAGCTCCATGAGGTCGCGCGGCAGGCAGATGCCCATGTAGGCGAGGGGCGGCGGGGGGCGCGGGCGGGTGGGTGAGTACCCAGGTACTGATACCCAGCTGTTCCCCAGGGAACAGCTCCATGAGGTCGCGCGGCAGGCAGATGCCCATGTAGGCGAGGGGCGGCGGGGGGCGCGGGCGGGTGTGTGAGTACCTGGGGAACAGCTCCATGAGGTCGCGCGGCAGGCAGATGCCCATGTAGGCGAGGGGCGGCGGGGGGCGCGGGCGGGTGGGTGAGTACCCAGGTACTGATACCCAGCTGTTCCCCAGGGAACAGCTCCATGAGGTCGCGCGGCAGGCAGATGCCCATGTAGGCGAGGGGCGGCGGGGGGCGCGGGCGGGTGTGTGAGTACCTGGGGAACAGCTCCATGAGGTCGCGCGGCAGGCAGATGCCCATGTAGGCGAGGGGCGGCGGGGGGCGCGGGCGGGTGTGTGAGTACCTGGGGAACAGCTCCATGAGGTCGCGCGGCAGGCAGATGCCCATGTAGGCGAGGGGCGGCGGGGGGCGCGGCGCGGGGGGCGCGGCGAGTTGCCTGCGTCTCCGCGGGGACGCGCGCCCCCCGCCCTCTGTCGCCCCCAGCGGCTTCCAATCGTACTCCAGTAAACTACGACAAAGATAACCATAATAGTTTTTAGCCTCAACTCTATAGCTCGATGGAAAGGACTGAAAATTACCGTTTAACTAAAGTGTGTTTAACCTTTCAAAAAAGTCTGGACAAAATGTCTTTTCGTGCCACTCAAAAATAGTACATTACTGACGCGATCAATAATGACTGCTGCAGCGCGATGATGAAGGCCGAGAGCGTAGTTAAGCTCAGCTTGATTGAGGCCATCATAGCGTGGCCAGCAGTGCAGTCATTGTGGACCAAGTCTTGTATAGTTCTTTACTCAAAAATGTCAAAAATGACGAAAATGACAAAAATGACACAAATGACAAAAAATTACCAAAATGATTAAAATGGCAAAAAAGAGAAAAGGCAAGAAAGTCAAAAAGGTAAAAAAGGCAAAAAGTAAATAAATAGGTATAAAAATGACAAGTAAAAAAAATACAAAAACAACATCTACAACAATACAACACCCGCGCAAATAAAGAATGGGATTGAAAATGGCGGCTCACGGCGCTTACCACAACGAGTGTGACTGAGAGAGCGATAGGTGTGGCGTTTAATGTGCGAGCGAGAAGTGAATATGAACGACGCCATTTTTAATCCCATTCATTATCTGCGCGGGTTGTACAATGTACTTTTTTCACCTAACTATGTTTGAAACAAAACTCGACAATAATGGATTCTCAAAGGAAATCAGTGGTGGCTAAAACTCGACAATAATAAAATCCCATACAACTTTGTTGCGTCACCATCGGAGGAGCGCGGCAACCTCGACTTTGTTCAAAGAAGGTTGTCAAAATAATGACCATATTACAAGCATTTTTGAGAACTTACACTTGCTCGTATTTTTTTCTACTTTTTGTTGATATGAGATGTCGAACGAAAATCAGTAGAAAAGAGCGCTCGATTGGAGACGAGTGATTCAAAAATAGGGCCCCAGGGGCTCTATTTTTGAATCGCTCGGCTGGCGTCAAGTTGTGGCCATATAATTAAGAACGATTATTTTATGAGATTCTTTTTTACAAACAATGTCTCATAATAAATTACATGATTTATTTTTTATTTTTTGTGGTATCGCAAAATACTTCCTTACAATTAGGATATTCGTTTAAAATATTAGTAATAAAAAAAACAGATAATTAAATTTTATACAGGATATATCGCGGCAGCGGAACCTCGGAAGTATTGGTACAGGCTGGTCACTTAATTAAGAACGCTGAATATTTTTCTTATAATTATAATTTTAATAAACAACAGTTTGTGATAGGTCACTTTTTGTTTAATATCGGTTCTATTTGGTACCCTTTATTGCTGAAAACTATGAAAATCTGTTTGCTTTTAAAAAAAACTGGGAAATTTGCAAAGTTGCGATAAATCTATGAGGAATTATAATAAAATGGTCGTCCAATAATATAGCAGACCACTTGCAATGCTCGACAACAATTATTTTTCCATGCTGTAAAGCATTTTAACACGTATCAAACTAATTCAAATGTTCCACATGTGCCTAGAAATAGGAAGACATGTTGTTGAGTCGATAGAAACACCATACGTTTGGCCAAACAATATCCTTTTAAAGGGTCCAATGAGATAAGAAACGATTTTTTTTGCAAAAACAACCCCTCGGGAATCTCGGCGTGTCAAAGTCAAAGTCAAATAAGCTTTATTCAAATAAACTTAATTATTAAGTACTTTTGAATCGTCTATATTTTCCTACCACCCGTTCCAGACTTTTTTAGCTGACAAGAAGAACGGGCGCAAGAAACTTATCAGCTGTAACAGCCATAAGTAACGATATTTACAAACTTGAATATATCGTTACCAGATAATTACAGCAGGGTGACAGGATTATTGGCAACAACATAGACTTATTATATTATATTACTTCAATAAAGTACTTATAGTAGCAAGTTATGTGTTACATCATTTCCACGCATTTAGATCTTTAAGATAATCATCTACTTTATAATAACCTTTACCCATGAGCGTTTTTTTAACATGGTTTTTAAATTCATGCAAAGGAAGATCAATCACTTGTTGTGGAACTTTATTAATAAAGGCTATGCCTTTCCCCATAAATGAACCTCTAGTTTTTGCAAGCCTAAATCTTGGAACGGCAAGTTTATCTTTATTTCTTGTATTGAACTGGTGAATATTGCTGTTCTTAGCAAATGAATCATAGTGTTTCCTTACATAAACTAAATTATCATAAATATATTGGCCTGCCAAAGTTAAAATATTTATTTCTTTGAACATTTCTCTCAAGGTATCTCTCCGCCGTAGATTGTATATGGCGCGAACAGCTCTTTTTTGAAGTACAAAAATATTTTCAATACTGGCAGCTGAGCCCCACAATAGCAGTCCATACGACATTACGCTATGAAAATAACTAAAGTATACTAACCTTGCCGTTTCAATATCAGTTAAAAGCCTTATTTTCTTAACAGCGAATGCCGCTGAACTAAGTCTACTTGACAAGGCTTCAATATGTGGATCCCATTGCAGTCGAGAATCTAGTGTGATACCTAGAAATTTTGTGCTCTCGATAAACTCGACTTCATCGTCATTCAAATTAATATTTAATTTTGTCTGCTCAACATTAGGTAATGAGAATTTAACACATTTAGTTTTTTTGGGGTTAAGTGCTAAATTATTACTATTAAACCAGTATGAAACTTTAGAGAGGGCACTATTTACTTCGTCCGAACAGTTATTACCTCTGTTTACTTTAAAAACTAAAGAAGTATCATCCGCAAATAGTACTGTTTCACATAAATTATTCGCGTAGTTGGGAAGGTCATTTATATAAATTAGGAACAGCAATGGGCCCAATATTGATCCCTGTGGCACACCCATATTGATGAGGGCTCCAGTAGATTCAGTTCTATTAATCACTACTTTCTGAGTTCTATTGTACAAATACGATTTCATAAGACTAACTGATTTATCAGAGACACCATAATGTTCTAGCTTCTTTAATAGTGTTTGATGATCAACGCAATCGAATGCCTTAGAAAGGTCACAGAAAATGCCAATTACATCTTGCTTTTCTTCCCAAGCATCAAGAATATGTTTGAGAAGTGCAATTCCAGCATCAGTAGTACTTTTACCCTTGGAAAAACCAAACTGATTTTTATGAAGTATATTATTGTATGTGAAGTAATCTAATAATTGGGAATATATAATTTTTTCAAATATTTTACTAAGTGCTGGTAGTATAGATATTGGCCTAAAGTTAGCTGGGTCACTTTTATCCCCAGATTTAAAAAGAGGAATCAATTTACTATTTTTCATTAGATCAGGAAAGACCCCTTCGTCAATACATTTGTTAAAAATAAAAGCCAAGTAAGGGGCTAGTATATCAATTATTGATTTAATTATGCTTGTTGACATGCCCCAAAGATCTTCTGTTTTTTTAACATTAATTGTTTTAAAAGCTTTAATGATATCTGCACTATTTATATATTTAAAGGAAAAACTTTCATTGCACTTATCAACACTAGACTCCAGAAGGGAGACAGCGATGTTGGGACAAGCACTAAGGGTACTGGTAGTTTCTACAGGTATTCTAGCAAAGAAATCTTCAAAAACTTTAGCGACCTCATTGTCAGATTCAAAAGTTTGATCACCAGTTTTTAAACAGAAGGAATTTATATTGGATTTTGATTTGCCCGTTTCTTTGTTAATAATATTCCAAGTAGCCTTAATTTTATTGTCAGCTAATTTAATTTTATTTGCAAAGTACTTGGACTTTGCTAAGATACAGACTTCTCTGAATGTTTGTGAATACTTCTTGACAAATTCAATGAAGTTAGGATCACTATAGAAGTAGCTTTCTCTGCATAAAGTTCGTATAATTTCCTTCTGCTCTTATATATGCCGGGTGTGGCCCAGTCACTAAATTTCGTACTATCATTACATTTGATGACTTTTTGTTTAAAAGTTTTACTAAATTCAGTTTGAACAATGCTAAATAAATGATTTTGGTATTTTATTTATTTGCTAAGTAAATAAAGGTTATTGGCTTCAAAATTTGGTTCTGGTAATGTTTCAATTTTACTTGTGACATTGGTTCTGAATTTTTCAATACAGTGTTTTTTTACTGGCCTACACATTATTTCCCGTTTAGGCGGAACATGATGGTGCTCAATGGAGGCTAATTGTCCACTATGGTCGGATTTAATACAATTTAAAATTGATTTTTCAATGACATTACAGTTACAGAAAATATTATCTAAGCAGGTTGCCGATGTGGGTGACACGCGTTGGTTCATTAAAAATATGTAGCAAATTAAATGATTTAAATAGGTTTATGAACCTACTCGACAGTTTGGCTATTTTAGGGTCTAAGATGTCGACATTAAAATCTCCGCAAATTGCGACTTTTTTATTCTTCCTACAAGTTATTTTTAAAACTTCCTCCATAGTGGACTCAAACTCAGAGTAATTCGCTTTGGGGGGTCTATATACGCATACTATAATTATTTGATCAAGTTCCACGCACGATAACTCAACGGTTCGTTCAATTGAGAGGGATACTACATCTCTACGCTCTTTACATTGTAAACTATTGTGTAGAATAATAAGTGAACCCCCTCTTATAGTAGATTTCCTACTAAGCGAGCTAACAACTTTATAATTATCTAAACTTAAAAGTAATTCGTGCTTTTTCAACCAATGCTCAGTAACACATAACACATCAATATCTTCAGAGTTTAAGAATAAGCTTATTTCTAAATCTTTGCCAGAAAAGCCTTGCATATTTTGGTGTACAATTCTTAAACACTTTCGGTGTTATTACAAAAGATTGTTCAACACATGTTTAACTAAACACTGTTTAAACATGATGCTGTCTCTGTCAAACAATATTGTCAAAAAAGTGACAGCATCACATTAAAACATGTGTTTAGTTAAACAGTGTTTAAAAATCTTTTGTAATAACACGGTTTGGCTTTTCTATTGTTAAGTCAGGGCTAGAGGACGCCTCTATTGTCCTAGATGGTAATTTAAATGTGAAAAATTATTATTACTTGAACTAAGTAAAATGTTATAATTATTTTTATTTGGAACAGATTCCAAAGTTGAATGACTAATGTCAATAGTTGACTGCTCAATAAAAGCAGTTGTTTTACTAGCCAGATTATTGGCTAAATTATTAAAATAAAAAGATAGCGATAATGCTATTTGTCTCCTAAAAGAACTAGGCAGATAGAACTTATCTTTTGTCAAGTAAAAACTATTAAATAATTTATTGATGTCAATTATGTGTAGCTGTTCACTATTATGAAATGCTACCGTATTCAATGTTACGTTCAACTGATACCTAAAGTTATTTTCCATTTGTGACACACTTTTGCAATAAGGGAATGTGAACAAAATCACTTTTTTTACTTTTAAAGACAATAAGGAATTACAATAAGCTATCAGTTGGTGTTTGTTCACATTACCCCTATTTCCTATCAAAATTATCAAATTAGTGTTTTTATTAAATGTTTTTTTAACAATAATTCTCATCAAGTCATCCAAAGTTGACCCAGGCATACAATAATTAATTATGTTTTCCTTGGTGTGTTTTTGAATTAATTGGCCTAAATTCTTACCCATCTCATCGCAGAACATAATTGTTTCGCAACAGTTTTTATCAGAAGATGGATTATTTTTTGTTGAGTTTTTCAAATCGTTACAAGTGTATGAGACCTCTGGTTCTGGTTCACATACTGAGTGGGTAGTTAAGTTAGTTGGGTTATTATCAGAAACTTTAAGCTCACACACTGAGTGGGTATGTAAGTGCTCTGGGGCATCCTGGACAACTGCATCACACTGCTGTCTTACAGCAACAGTATTTTGGTTAAAACAGAATTGTAGCTGTTTTAAGCCAAGGTTTGTTTTTGCCAAGGGATTCGAACCGGTATGTATTATAGTTACACATGTCAATCATGTCATTTGCAGCTAGCTTTTGGTAATTTAGCTGTTTGCGAGAAAAATCACTTAAATTATTGTACATTTCCCTGAGTGAAAGTTCCAAATTATCATTTTTTTCACTTAATTGATTATTTACCTTTTCACATTCTTTACTGTTATTACATGATGCCCTATTAATTACATCTAATTGCCCTAATAATTGCTTACGCTCTTTCCTCAGCTTTGAAAATTGGCTATAATAATTTTGTCTTTTATCAACCTTTGAGTTTTTTGGACCATCTGAAGGCGTTTGGTGGAAGAGAAGTTGTTTAGGAGGATAGCCAGGAAGATACCGATGTTGACATTGCGCCTTAAGCAAGCCCGTATTGCTTTTGCCAAACGTTATGAAAACTAGTCATCCCGACTGTGGAAAAATGATATTTTTTTCTGATGAAACTAAATTAAACAGAGTGTGCTCTGATGAAAAGAAATACTTACAGCGCCCTTCGAAAAAAATATTTGACCCAAAGTTCACAAAAGTGACATTAAAGCCGGGCGGTGGAAAATGTGAAAATCTGGGCATGCTTTTCTGGTCATGGAGTCAGGCCTGTTAGGCTCATAGAAGGAAACATGGATCAGTTCCACTACATAAATATAGTAGAGGAAACGATGTTACTCTATGCGGAAGCCGTCCTTTCGGTCATTTGGATATTCCAGCAAGACAATGACCCAAAGCATACTGCACGTTCAGTAACGGAATTCCTTGACTCACAATCTGTTTGTATTAAATTGGCCAGCTAACAGCCAGGATTTAAATCCGATTAAACATCATTGGTGTGAAGTTAAGAGAAAGGTTTCAAATAGACAGTGTGGCAATTTTAGAGATCTGTACGTCCTTTTTTTTGAAAAATGGAACTCTTTTTCACTTACAAAATGTCAAAAATTGATTGAATCAATGCATCGCCGGTGTAAGGCAGAAATTAAGAGTCGTGGACATGCCACAGAATGTTAAATTAGACTAAAAAACATTCAATTGCCTTGTTTAATGTAAGATCTTTTACTTTGTGTAACTTCATTGCCTATAAGTTTCATCTGATGAATATTTTATTGATCGTTCTTAATTATTTGTCCAGCTTAATTTGTATGCATATTTGTTAGATTTGAAATAAACGTACATATGTAAATAAACTCAAGTGTAATTTATATTTGTATTCCTAATAAAGTTTGCTTTATCCATGTACCTATTTCATAATACATTAAATTACTTCTAAGAAGAAACACGATCGAGAAATCATAGGTCGTAATCGAATTTTTTTTAAACTAAAAATCGTTCTTAATTATATGGCCACAACTGTATGTATAAGTTCAGTAACGAGTCAAGCGGGCACGCCCCGTTCGCGGAAAAATCTGATTTTAGTAAATAAGCCTCTTTGCATATCCCACAATCGATCTGTTTGTTTTAATTTCATAAAGAATGGGCGCAATCAACTTATAATTATCAGCTTTAGCTTACCTTAATTTTGTCATTCGTTCTCTCGTAGACTTCGCTCTGTCTCTTAGGGACGAAAAAGGTTTCGTTCTTCGATTGCTTTCAGATAGCAGCCAGTTCAAATCGTCTAGATCACTCGATCCCGTCGCAGCACTTTCAGACAAATGAGGCCTAAAACAAACGCAATATTAAATATTTTATTGAATCAGGCGTCACTTGGCGGAAGTCCCAAACCATTTAGAAAAAATAAATATTTATGTAGCAATATTAAATACTCATAGTTACTACAAAGCCGATTTTGTGGATTTAAGAGCGCGTATAGTCTGCACACTAGTAAAGCGCCTCCGGTAAAAAGTCATATTGCTTAAAAAAAGACGAAATTGTGAAATGATCTCTCTTCATCTTCTTTGTCGTTTCGCTCTTGGCAGAGCGGTCGTGGTCACGTTGAGGCGTCCGCGTCGGTGGAAGAGGCGGACACAGCTTTCCGCACGATCTCCCGCCATCTCTCCCGGTTGACAGACTGTCTGGCGCAGTCAGATACACGGTGTCCCACTGCGGATTTCACTTGGTCAGTCCAACGCATCGGTGACCTGCCACGTGATCTGGTTCCCTCTACTTTGCCCTGTACGACCAGCCGCTCTATGGAGTCGTTACCCCGCCTAGAGACATGGCCAAAATACTGCAGTATGCGCGACTGTACTACGGCCGATAAACGCTGCGTGATGCCGAGCTCCTGGAGTATGGACACGTTGGTGCGGAATTCCGTCCATGATATCCCCAGCATCCTCCTCCAGCACCACATTTCTAGAGCATCTATCTTCCCCTTTTCCAGCTCGCGCACTGTCCACGTCTCTGCCGCGTAAAGAAAAATGGGGAATACAAGTGTTCTCACGAGCCTGACTTTGGTGGCTTTGGTAATGTTACGATTCCTCCACACTTTCCTTAACTTCTCCATCGCAGTTCTGGTTATGGCCATACGTCGTTTCACTTCATCTACGCAGCCGCCGTTGTTTGAGATTAAAGCTCCAAGGTACACGTAGGTCTGGACCACGTCGCAGTTCGCAATCTGTGTCACTGCGGGCGAGTTGTCGTTGACGCGATCCACGATCATGATCTTGGTCTTAGATCGGTTTATCTTTAACCCAAACGTAAGGCTCACGCGCTCCATTTTGAGAAGTAATTCCTCCATAAGGCCAGCGTTACTAGCAAATAAGGTGGTGTCATCTGCATACCGCAAGTTCGCTATTTTGTATCCACCAATCGTAACACCATCACTCCAGTCCTCGAGAGTGATTCGCATAACAAGCTCGGTGTAGATGTTAAATAGTAAGGGTGATATTATGCAGCCCTGTCGCACGCCCGCACTTGGATGGAAACTATCTGAGAGGAGGTCATCTGTCCGCACTGAAGCTGTCCCCCCTTCGTAGAGCTCCCTGAGCAGGTGCACGAGGTGTTGTGGTGTGCCCATGTCCAGTAGTGTTTTCCACAGCGTTGGCCATTTCACAGAGTCGAACGCCTTGGAGAAATCAACAAAACATATGTATGTCGGTTTGTTGAACTCTCGAGCCTTCTCAATGATTTGACGAACGATGAGAATTTGTTCACGGGTTCCTTTCCCTTTTACAAATCCAGCTTGTTCTGGCGCAATTTCTCTGGACAAATATGCTTTCAGTCGCTCGTTTATGATGTGTAGCATTATTTTGCTGGCGTGTGTTATCAGTGCAATAAGTCGAAAATTGCTACACTTCTTCGTGGAACCTTTTTTATGAAGAGGAGTGAATACTGTGTGAGCCCATTCAGAGGGCCATTTGCCTGTGAGCCATATCTTGTTGCAGATGATGTGGAAGATATGAACGCCACGGTCTCCCAATGCTCGTATGGTTTCAATTGGGATCTCATCTTTCCCTGTGGCTTTCCCATTCTTTAGATGTTGAATAGCGGCTCTTATTTCCGACTCAAGTATATCCGGCTCAAGCATGTCACTCGCAGGCTCCGTGGCTGTGAAATTTCGAGACTGAGGATCTTGAAACAAGGACTGACAGTAATTCCTCCAAACCTCCGAAATTTTGTCTAGTTCAGTGACTACTTGGCCATTCTGATCTTCGACGGCCCAGGTTTTAGACGGCAGCGTTTTTGTGATGAGGCGAATTTTGTGATGCAAGTCTCTTGACTCATATCTGTCTGCATGAGCCTCAATTTCAGAACACATATTGCGCAGGTAGTCATTATGATCTTGTCTGCATTTGAGTTGTATCTGTGCTGAAATTTTATTTAGGTCCTTGATATCAGCGCCCGCTGCTTTCATTTTCCGGCGTTTTTCGACGAGTTCGAAGGTGTTAACAGTCATCCAGTGCTGTCTTTTGTGGATTGTAATTGGTGGTGCGGTTTCCGAGACAGTTGTAGCGATAAGTGTCTTAGCTCGATCCCATAGTGCATCGGGTGTTTCGTTAGTCAGATCTGCCTCAGACCACCGTGACCAGTTCTGTTCAATACTGGAACGGAATCTCTGAACATCTTTTACCTCCAGCTTCCTCGGCTTTCTTGTGATTCTGGCTGCTGTTAACTTGAGTTTTATTTTAGAGATCAAAAGCTGATGATCAGACCCACAATCAGCTCCAGGTAACGTATGGGCATTTGTTACAGATGATCTCCATCGCGACCGAATCATGATGTAGTCTATTTGGTTGCGGGTTTTTCCATCGGGTGATACCCAAGTGTACAGCCTTCGAGGGTGGTGTTGGAAAAGGCTATTTGCAATCAGAAGGTCGTTTTCTGAAGCGAATTGTATTAAGCGTTCACCTCGTTCATTCCGCTTCCCGAGCCCAAATCTCCCTGCGCATTTGCCCAGCTGATGAGCGTTTTCCCCGATCTTAGCGTTCAAGTCTCCTAGGACAACCAACAATTCTCTATTGGGTATCTTCGCTATTGTGGATTGTAGTTCGGAGTAAAATTTATCAATTGCCTCGTCACTCGCGGTAGAGGTGGGAGCATATACTTGTATGATGTTAAGGTTTATCGGTGAAGCTTTTATCTTGATGCTGATAATCCGATCGCTTACTGGTTGATTGTAATGATCTCTCTACACCGTTATTTTTAAAGTATATCTAAAAATGAAAAGGAGTGTTCAAACCACGAGTATGAACGACTTTTACTATGGGGCCAACCAAGAAATCGCGAAAAAAAAATCAGCTGTTCCATAGAAAAGTACAACATCGACTCGACTATAATGTATGGAACAGCTGATTTTTTTTCGCGATTTCGTGGTTGGCCCCATAGTGAAAGTTGTTCATTAACGTGGTCTGAACACCCCTTTTCATTTTTAGATATACTTTAAAAATAACGGTGTATAGTGCACTCCGAAGAAGCTTTTATTTTCTAGCCTGACGTTTAGTTTTAAGAAGTTTTTTTTTCTAAAAATGTCTACTCTTCGACAAAAACTCTCGGCTATATTTAAGCACTATGACTTTTTCCAATGGCGGCGCTAGTGTGCAGACTACGTGCTCTTAAGAAGGATTTATGGAATGTTATGAATGAATATGGAGTGAATGATGATATGAAGTCGTAGTTAGAGGGGAATCAAAGATAATTCAATTGTTTTAGTTACCTTCTGTTCAGAGACTTCAGCGTCGCAAATCCAGTGAGATCCGTTTGGCTAGGGGGAGAACTTGCAACGTCTGGACCGGTAAAACCTGAACGAAAAAATAACAGTTTGTATCTACCATGATAACATTAAGAAATTAGCAGTAATGGAAAACAATCAATAAGAATTGATTTTGATACATGAATATACATTCATTCATAATATTATAACAAGTAATATTAGAATAAATAAATCATACTTGAGGTAGATGTCCGCCGTTGCAGTTCAGATATCTTAGGTCGATTCGAGCTACTACTGCTTTTCATGCCATATAAACTTGAGGAACTTGGTATTGGACTCAATGTTAAGATTCTATCGCTGTAAGAAAGACAATAGGTTATTTCACCCTATTACGATGATAATGGCCGCGTTCCGAATCACGCTTACAGCACTATGAGCGCGCTAACGCCCGGACCGATTCATGCTAACAACGCTCACGTAAGCTGCAGTGACGTCACAGATGACGTCATCGCATGTGCTAACGACGCTCAGCGTATTCTACCAAAGCACTGTGAGCGTTGTCGGTGTAGCTGACAAACATCCTTGTCAAAGTTCATTCTTGATAAAATTTTGTGGTTATTATTTGTGATTTTTAGAAAAGATGGCTGAATTTATTGATCTGCAGGTGTTTTGCGAAGCTACGAACGAAATACTTATAATAAATTGATGTTGAGAGAGCTAGCAGTGGTAATAAGTATTTTGAATCTTTGATTGTTTATAAATTGGTAAGTAAATAACTGGTCAGAGTGAAGGAACTTGATTCATATTCATTACTGCCTTTGTATTTACTTATCCCATAGAACTAATATTTACTTTATCGAGATAACCCCTTTTGGAGGTTACGTTGTTAAAAACAATCCAACGTTAGCGGTGTGAGCGCTCTCACGAGCGGTCCGAATCAATAGTATCGTGAGCGTGCTGACAGCGTGCTAATGATTTGGACCGGTGTAGAATGACGTCACACGCTGTGAGCACTGTTGGCGTGATTCGGAACGCGGCCAATATTTCACAGAATAATTCCAAATTATATGAAACTTACGGAATAGCATATTTCCCAAGAAAGGAATCACAGCTGCTCACGCCGCTCGTACTAGATTCACTAGTATTCCTGACGCGGCCTTCGTGCGCGTGCTCTAAAGAGTTCATCCTACCAACTATCAGTCTATTCTGTCGTTCGTAATTCGAACAGTCTCTCAGTATGTCTACCGTTCTAGACTCGGAGAGCATTGGACGGTCGTGGGAGCCACTACACCCTTGCGTGGGTAAAGTATGCGATTTTCTTTTATCTTCTCTCCGGCCGTCGTTCGTTAAACTAGTTTTATGATCAACAACATCTTGATCTCGGACCTCTTCCGTTAATAACGTTCCGACTCTGTTCAGATGCTTCGTTACGTCTGAATGGAGACTTTCTGCCGTACTTTGGTCTGTGTGGTCTGAATGCTCGCTGATGTCCGCGTCGTAGTTGATACGGCGGTCCGGTGACGTCACGAAGTATTGGTTGCCACTAGAGTCGTATATAGCGGGGTACATCTCTTCGGGTATCATTGGAAATTGGTCATGCCTTGTATGCCTCACACATAACCAACCTATAAAGCATATGTACGTTTTACAATTCGCAGTATACTAGAGTGTAATAAAAGGATGCCAGAATAAATATTTACCAAAGGTAAATACAACGAAGCTGTAATGTAACAGTAATTAATTTTTTTTTTTATTTAATTACAAGAAGTCGTGTTTAGACAGTGTAAGCACAGTACATATATAAGTCTGTGGTGTAAGTTTGCAGATCGTTCAGAAGTTAAATAATTTAATAATTCAAGAAAATAGGTAGGTGTGAAAATACCTATCGTAGTTTGTACGCGTTTAATTCCTGTCATTTTAATTAAGTAAATAATTCAAGTTTTGACTTACCAAGATCAGCTAGAACATTGGCCCCATCATAAGTGCTGCCAATCAGCCCCAGCACGTAAAACGCCGTGGCCCTCACAGAGTACACCGGGCTGTACTTAGCCAAGCGTACTATATGCACCGGTACCGAATCTTCTAAATACCCGTTGGACAAATTCATAAGTTGCTGCAGGCCTTGTGGCGTGACGGCCGTACTGCCTACTGCCCAAAGCGACGCCTTCAAATCGACTATTTCTTGTTCAGATCCACACTTTTGTAGTTGTAATATCTGCAGAAAAAAGGTACTAGATATATTTTTTATTTAAGAAGAGAGAAGTAATATTCCTAATTGACTTTTTTATTCGAATAGTAGGAATGACTTAATAAAAATAATTCAAAAACAAAGCCAAGTCAAGTCTGTCGGTACAAAAATCAGTGATACAATCGCAAAAATATAGTCGCAATACAGTCGCTCTTGTAACCAAAATAACTTAAAAAAAAAAATTCAGCAACGCTTTTAGATGTGTGTCAACAATGTTACTGAATCGCTGCAATAAAATCGTAGACGATTTCTATAATTTTATAATCCGGTAATGAGTATCATATTACTACCTATAATAAAGTTGGCGGGCAGCGTGGTAGCACAAAATAGAGAGAGGACAAAAGTTAAGCTTAGTACTTCGCGCGCTCGCACACAGACACCTCTCACCGACACAGAATAACCGGAAACTCAGACGAGAAACCCTTTTAAGCAAGTTCACTGTCCGCCGCCGACCTGTCAAGTCACGTGTACATACCCTGTAGTGCGCAGGCAGCGCGGCTTGCAGCAGCGCGCGCGCGAGGGCGGGCGGCGCGCGCGCGGCCAGGGCGGCGTGCAGGTGGGGCGGGGGGCGCGCGGCGCGGCGCGCGCGGGCCGCCGGCCGCTGCGCCCCGCCCTCCGACAGCGTCAGCGCCTCGTGCACGCCCGCCTCCACCAAACGCACGTATCTATACAATACAAAATACAAAAATATTTATTCAGTAACAGAAAATTAATAATGGGATCGCCAGTTAAGTGCAGTATCTGTACACAAAATTATTATACTAGTGGCTCTGTAGAGCTGGAGACCGCGCGTTTGTGGCATTTTTGATCATTTTTCGAAATGGCTGTAATATTATTTTTATTTTCCTATCTCCGCCATTTAAAAAAAATATTGGAAAATTGAATCGACAAAATAATAAACTATATAATTAATTATAGAACCTGGGTACTTGTTGTCTAATTTCTAAATTTATCGCAATCCCATTCAAGATGTAATACACTGATTCTTTTTTGGCATAAATAAAAACTTAGCAAAGAAATGCAGCAATGTGTCACATCCATCTGTCAAATAAAAGCGATTGCGATAGACTTTGAAATTAGACAATTAGCGCCCAGCTCACAAAATTTCACGAGAATTAGTTGAAAAATGTGACCAGCCCCCGTATTACAACCTTTTAAAACTTGCCAGTTTTCTGAATAGCTGTCAATGTATCTCTTTTATTTGCTATGCAGCGAGAAAGAGATGTAACTATAGCAATTCATAAACCTGGCAAGTTTTAAGAGCTTGTAATACCCCCCCCCTGTAGAGGAGAACAAACGGACAGCCGTAGCCAATCAGAGGGACAGCGGAACAGACATACGAAAGCATTGCAGAGACGCTTTGCTCGCGCTCTGCGCTCGCTCGGTCAAAAAATTAATCCCCGTTTTGGAGAACAATAATAATATTTATTTATATAATATTGTTATAAAATTTTACAGAACATAATTAACGTTATTAACTATATTAGTCTAGGACTGTATCGCAGTTATTAGCACCCACCTCAAACAAATAACGCATTAAAAACTATTTAAAAAAAGACATACACCCGACATCAGAAAAATCGCACCGCATCGAAAATAAGTTTAAGAATTGGCCACCTACTATTGCTAGCTAACGTTTTATTGGGTAAATGTTGATATCTATTGAAAGTAAATTTAATGAGCTTTCAATTAATAATTATTGTTTAATTTAATTAACATAACAGTTACCATAATTAGACGAGAACCATAAGTTACGCTGAACTTACAAAATAAAAATATAATAATAGTACGGCTCTTTTCAACCAAACACGGTCCCATCCGGCAGAAAGCATGAAACTTGGCATGCATGTAGCTTTTACGTATACAATAAAACATAGAAGTAGAAACAAGTCGTAAAGTGATTGTTTCCCCCCCCTTGGGGGGGCGTTTTGTGTCCCTAATTGCAGTTTTTATTTTTTTAATAAAAAACGGTGAAAGCTACATGTGTGGGTCTCCAGCTTCCTCATAGGCTATAGAGAAATTCTAAGCTTGCCATATTTTAAAGCATAATAGCAGCAATCAAACTTCCAGACAAAATAATAGCAGCCACCATAAGTTCGTTACCATGAGTTGTTTTATGTGTGTGAGCTGGCGACACGTGTCTGCAGCTTACACATCCTGTTAAGGCAAACCAGTGAGGTTACGGTTTTAGACTAAAGTCAAAAATTTAGAGCCTAATTGCAGCAATAAGATCCAAAAAAACTAACCATCACACTCAAATACTGTTGTAACTACGAGCATAAAACTGTGTGCGAGCTGGAGACACGTGTCACTGGCTTGCACATCTGTATTTTCGTAATTATTTAAGCTACAATTATGTTATTTAACTCAAAATTCTCAGCCAAATTGGAGCATTAGGCTCCAAATTTATCAAAGCTTTAACTCAAAAAGTTTTTGAGCTACGAGCCGATATCTATGTGTTAGCTGGTGACACGTGTCTCTGGCTGACACATGGTGAATTGCTGTAACTGTATATGTTAGAGTTTCGTTTTAAAGATCAAATAATACGTTATAATTGCAGCACACACGAGGCATAATTTCAAATCTCTGGGCCTCTTAGTTTCAAAATTATAAGCCAAAAACCGTTTTCCCGCCAAAAAACTCAAAATAATGGCTCGGAAGCGCCTAATCGCGCCGTTGCCGTTCCGTGCGCTACACTATTGCAATCGAATTTGAACCTAAGAGCTAGTATTATTTTGGTTCATTTTAATTTACGCTCTCGATCGTTTTAATTTCTGTACTGAGAATTTTAGTCTAGGAGGTAGAAACCGTCTGATGTAACTGGTTACCTAATTTTAAAGAAAAACAAAGTTTATTTATTTAGGAATATTTATATCGCTATGCTTAGTTATTATACAATTTTTTTACACCAATCTCACTTATATTAAAACTTCGAACATTTGTTTGTCTGTCTGTATGTTTGTTACTCTTGCACGCCGAAATTTGGCATACAAACAGATATAAATATGGCCTGGACTGGAATCGGGATTAACACAATCAAAAAATAAAAATAATCCTATAAACAGTTATAAACAAAATCACGCCATCTGTTCGCGCACCAAGGTATTATTATTATAGCCGTGTAAATATATCAGTGTGTGCGCGCTCTGTTTTATCATTAGCACTAGAGGTGGTTAATATAGCATCTAGCGCCATATTATAGCCCGCTATATTTACATAGCGCACATAGCGCGCTATGTAAGTAGACGCTATGGCGCTATGAATATCGCGCGGCAACAAGTAGCATCGTTGGCCGGACGGGTGCGCGGGCATTCATCGCGTGCGCACTGTTGCTACCGGACGCGTTACGCGCGTTTCTCTCGCAGCACGCTAGGTATGAGTATAATATCGCGTGCGACCTTATATTGTGTTAGTTCGATTAGGACTTTTATGACACAACGAAGTCAATTAGTAAGTATTATGTAAAAGCTATTTAGCTAAGCAAAGTTAGTGAACGCGAGATATGGTAAAACAACCGTATTTCAAACGTCAATAAGGTCAAAATCTCTTGCACCTGTTTTTTTTTAACTTGTAAACCTTGTCTAGTGATCACAAGTTAGAAAAATGAGTGCAAGCGATTTTCGACCTTATTGACATTTATCAAAATCACGGTTTTTAATGAAAGATCAAAGTTAGTTAATGAGAATACGCCGGAAAAACCAACCGAATTTCAAACGTCAATAAGGTCGAAAATAGCTTGCACCTGTTTTTCTTTACGATAATTTAAAGACGTGAAATACACCTAATTTTATCGACAAAAACACCCACATGTTGGGGTCTATCCCCACTCCTGTTGGAATGGCCGCCATTTTAAATTTGACTTTTTATTTTAGTATGCCAAATTTCGGCGTGAAAGAGTAACAAACATACAGACAGACAGACAAAATTTGTATAATAACTAAGCATAGCGATATAAACATTCCTAAATAAATAGACTTTGATTTTTTTTAAATTAGGTAACCAGTT
This sequence comes from Agriphila tristella, assembly GCA_928269145.1. Lineage (NCBI taxonomy): Eukaryota > Metazoa > Arthropoda > Insecta > Lepidoptera > Crambidae > Agriphila > Agriphila tristella. Next base: position 16,184,131 of record OV743436.1, on the reverse strand, counting down.
ATATCAGACGGCTTTACCTCCTAGACTAAAATTCTCAGTACAGAAATTAAAACGATCGAGAGCGTAAATTAAAATGAACCAAAATAATACTAGCTCTTAGGTTCAAATTCGATTGCAATAGTGTAGCGCACGGAACGGCAACGGCGCGATTAGGCGCTTCCGAGCCATTATTTTGAATTTTTTGGCGGGAAAACCGTTTTTGGCTTATAATTTTGAAACTAAGCGGCCCAGAGATTTGAAATTATGCCTCGTGTGTGCTGCAATTATAACGTATTATTTGATCTTTAAAACGAAACTCTAACATATACAGTTACAGCAATTCACCATGTGTCAGCCAGAGACACGTGTCACCAGCTTACACATAGATATCGGCTCGTAGCTCAAAAACTTTTCGAGTTAAAGCTTTGATAAATTTGGAGCCTAATGCTCCAATTCGGCTGAGAATTTTGAGGTATATAACATAATCGTAGCTTAAGTAATTACGAAAATACAGATGTGCAAGCCAGTGACACGTGTCTCCAGCTCGCACACAGTTTTATGCTCGTAGTTACAACAGTATTTGAGTGTGATGGTTAGTTTTTTTGGATCTTATTGCTGCAATTAGGCTCTAAATTTTTGACTATAGTCTAAAACCGTAACCTCACTGGTTTGCCTTAACGGGATGTGTAAGCTGCAGACACGTGTCGCCAGCTCACACACATAAAACAACTCATGGTAACGAACTTATGGTGGCTGCTATTATTTTGTCTGGAAGTTTGATTGCTGCTATTATGCTTTAAAATATGGCAAGCAAAATATGGCATAGAATTTCTCTATAGCCTATGAGGAAGCTGGAGACCCACACATGAAAGCTACAACAAAACTGTCTAAGAACAATGTATTTGTCATAAAATTCTATAATAACCATTTTTTGAATGAAGGTGATAGCACTTATAGTTTTCAAATTATGTTTGAGTCTCTTCCGATATTTTTTGAAAATATCACCCTGTGGGAAACGTATAGGACAACACAGATATTTCTTGCATTAAAGAATGAGACTTGGCACACTTGTTCCTTAGGTGGACCAGAGTGGAAAACGCCCGGGAGACAGCGGGTGACACCCTGCTGGGGGGGAGTGGGAGGGGGTGAAATTTTCTAACGCCACGCGTACTGTTGGGCGTAACAACTGCAAATTTAGAGCTACTATGGCAAATCGGGTATCATTTTCGGATAAATAAAGGATGGCCAATCATTTTCAGAAATAAAAAACACCTTTACGTACAAAAACATGAATTGCCTTAAGTTAAGGTTAAGATTGTGAGTTTGTTTTGAAAACTATAAGTCCTATCAACATACTTCCAAGACAATTATTGTAGAAAATTTAATGAAGAATATATTGTTTATCGACAGTTTTGCTGTAGCTTTCACCATTTACGATAACTTTTTTAAATTAGAATAATAAATGGGGAGTTTTTATAGATTTATTTATGGCTCTGCCACGCTGTGTATAATATTTTTAACACATTTATTACGAAACTAATCCAATGAAACTTATATTTTTGAAATTTGTATGAATATGGCTTTCTTATCATATTTTTTTCAAGCCAATATCGGTACTCGTTAGAAATTTATCGCTACTGGAAAAAAAACTTTTGTAAAATTTTAGATGTTCGGCATTTTAATTACGGCAATTCATGTTTTTGTACGTAAAGGTGTTTTTTTATTTCTGAAAATGATTGGCCATCCTTTATTTATCCGAAAATGATACCCGATTTGCCATAGTAGCTATAAATTTGCAGTTGTTACGTCCAACAGTACGCGTGGTGTTAGAAAATTTCACCCCCTCCCCCTCCCCCCCAGCAGGGTGTCACCCGCTGTCTCCCGGGCGTTTTCCACTCTGGTCCACCTAAGGAACAAGTGTGCGAAGTCTCATTCTTTAATGCAAGAAATATCGGTGTTGTCCTATACGTTTCCCACAGGGTGATATTTTCAAAAAATATCGGAAGAGACTCAAACATAATTTGAAAACTATAAGTGCTATCACCTTCATTCAAAAAATGGTTATTATACAATTTTATGACAAATACATTGTTCTTAGACAGTTTAGTTTTAGCTTTCACCGTTTTTTATTAAAAAAATAAAAACTGCAATTAGGGACACAAAACGCCCCCCCAAGGGGGAAACAATCACTTAACGACTTGTTTCTACTTCTATATTTTATTGTTTACGTAAAAGCTACATGCATGCCAAGTTTCATGCTTTCTGCCGGATGGGACCATTACCTAGTACAATATAGGTTGATTGAAATGAGCCGTACTATAACCTTCTAAACATCGGTAAAAAAGGTGATATAACGCGGGCGGGGAAGCGGGGCGGGACGCGTGGCGAGCGCGAGTGGTTATACCGTGCCACACACCGAACCGAGTTGGCCCGCTGGGTTGATTTTGTTCTAGCCCGGGTTGACTCAGTTGGTAAGTGGCGTACACGCCACGCGGGCGGCCCGCGTGTCGCGTCAAGCGAGTCAACCCGGGTTAAGAAAAAATCAACCAGAGTGAAAGTGAAATATTTTTATTTAAATAAGCTCACATAATAAGCATTTTTAAATCGTCAATTCTTTTACCCTACCACCCATTATGACGTCTTTTAGCTGACAAGAAAATGGGCGCAAAAAACTTGTCAGCTTTATCAGATGGAACGATATTTACAAATATGTATATCGTTTCCAGACTTTATATTAACAAAGATTAACAAATAAATAACATTATTGAATTAGCTCATTTCTTAATGAGTTTCAAATTTCTTAATCAATTTACAGATTTTAAGCTAAATTCAAAGTTTGAACTAGTTATTCAGTCTAGGCTGTTACAATAAATAAAAATAAAAGAAAAACATACAATTCAATATGCGTTAAGATAGGTAGTCAGAAGCAGACCCATTCCCACTGGCAGCACCAGTTCACGAGCATGACGCATGAACCAGCCATCGAGTTGACGGGCTGGAGGAGTAGCTCGAGTTACCCGGGTTATTTGACCCGAGTCGCCCACCACTATGTTCGACCGCGGTCCCCGCGAGTGGCCCCGTTCGAGCCACAAGCTGCGGGAGTCGCTCGCGCTCGCTACTTGTAGTGTAACCACATAATACATAATAGTACAAAGTACAGAAAATTCACTCTACATAGTCATTTAAATAAATAGCGACTCTTGCTCAGCAATTCAGGTCGCACACCTCTTCCTTGTCTACAGTTATATTCACCTACAGGTTGCGACTCTTTCTATCGCGTAGCTCTTACCTCTTCTAACAGTTCTAATCCTTCAACGCTCGCTTGTGTTGTGCGGCCCGATGGGGCCGACAACAATGGAAAATCTATTGTCTTATTTTCTATGCTTGAAGGATTAAATACTTTATTACTATCCCCGTCACTTGGTAATGCGCTGGAACCTTGTCAAATTAACATACACATCAACGTCATCCGCAACTAAAAATGACAAAAAACAGTAAAATTCTAATAGGTAATATAATATATTAACTATTGAATTCTTATTTTCAATAAGAAAGGTAGACCATTTCTTAGAATGGTATATGAAAAAAATACAATTGTTTTTCGTTTTTGAGGTTAAAATCATGGCCGCCAGGCGCATTACCAATTGACGCGGATAGTACACTTTTTTAATTGTTTACGTTGTACTTAAATGTGAAAAAGATAACGTTTCAAATAATAGTAGGTAGTTGTTACACCTACTTATCAAAAATAGGTAAGTACACATAAAAATTACGAGTAAAATAAACATAATATAAATTTTTCATACCTTTTAGAATCATTCGGTAAAGTGAAAAATGAAAACTTTAAATCCTTTTGTTTATTGCGACAGCCGTCCACGCAGCAATTATTAGTATTACGATTCTCCATTATTTATAAATTATAATAGTAGGTACGGTACAGTGCTGGAAGCAATAAACAATGGTCGTTTGACCGTCATAGAAGCATAGAATAATGCACGCGTGTACTCACAAGCGCGGCAGCGGCGGCCCCCCTGGCTGATTTGCAACTTCAAGTTGTCGCGCGCTGTAGGTACTTATCGCGGTAGGTATGAATGAGCGAGTGACGGATGCCTGGTGTAACCACGTTTTATCGCCCGCATCGCGCGCGCACTCGGCTCGGCTCGGCCACGGTAGCCGGCTTCTTCCCGGCGGCCACTAAGCCAACTAGCGGCTGCGTTTAGTGGCTGGATTGAACCACTCGTGGTCGCGTTTAATGGCCGCGAATAGTGGTTCAATGTGCGGAGGGTTTTAAAAACGTTGCGTCTTACCTGTAGTTATAAAACTTGGACCAAAACTCGAGGTGTTTCTTCAGGAAGGCCACAGATTTGAGGTCGGAGGTGTCTGCGGCGGCGGCCACTTCTAGCCCCAGCCACATCAAATAGCCGCGGTCGCCCACCGCAGAGAAATCCAGGCTCGAAGGCTCTGCAGACTTGTCCAACCGGCAGTTCTGACATAAGACCTCTTTCATTGACTTCAATTTTTCGAAGTATGCCTGGGTGAACAAAACGTGAAATTAATATCTGGGTAAGAACAGATACCACAAATTTCATTTCAACGACGACCTAATACATTTATTTGAATTTTCAGATTTTAGGCATTCACAATGCTATTTTAATAGTAAGATAATAGCTATATTAGAAAAAATACTAGAAAAAATCGACTCACCCGTAGCATCCCGTCTGAGCTGCTACAGGTGAGTCGATTTTTTTCTAGTATTTTTCTAATATATTAAGTATCAAAATACATTTACTATTAGAATTAGGATCATATCTCAATAGGGCCACTCAATGAGTTGCTAACATTAAGTTTATGATCTGCCCCCCTAGCATGACCATCGAAACACGATATATATCGCATGGTATAGCGTTACACTCAACTGTCAAAATGCATTGTCTTTTGACAGTTAAACGTGATAAATCACTACATCATATCGCGTTTCGATGGTCATGCTATGGGGGCCTGATACCCCCGGATCCTCCCGCCGAACCTAATATCTAGGCTCGACAGGGGACCCGGGGGCGGCGAGAGACAGACCAGCCCCTGGACCGCCCAACTCAAAGCTTTAGCCAGAGCGATAGCTAGACTATATCCATCCTTGTCATATCATAACACGATGACAAGGACGGACTTTTACTCTGGCTTTGGTTGATGACGTCAGTGCACTGTCCGTCCTTGTCATCGTGTTATGATATGACAAGGATGGATATAGTCTAGCTATCGCTCTGGCTAAAGCTTTGAGTTGGGCGGTAGGGCCCCAGGTGTGGCTTCCTGCAAACTGACCGAGCCCAGCATGCCAAGCGTCGCATACGTAAAGATTGTATTTGCCGTCACTCAAAAAAAAGGGGGGCCTGATACGTCGTATACGTACTACCACAGATGACAATAAAGATATACCGGGTGTCCCAAAACTTTGCCACATGGAGGGAATAGTACATTACATCCGAGAACGGGAAGCTAGCGATTGCATTGTCGAGGATGGTTTGAAGCCCGAGCCGCAGGCGAGGGCTTTAATCATTCGAGGCAATGCAAGTAGCTTCCAGTACAAGGTTTGTATAATACTTTACTCACGAAATGCGAGGAAATACAATTTTCTTTGTAAAAATGTGATATTTAAATTGGTTCGCGTGGCCATGTTTACTGACCGGTCATGCAACCATAAAGTTTCATAAAAAGAATGCTAGCTGATAAGTTCTACAGATTTGAATTTGGAACACTTACTTCCCGCACTCAGTGCGGGAAGTAAGTATTGAATTTCATTTCCGCACTGAATTTCAAATTTAGAATGTGATGAACCAGACCCCCACGGAAATGTTGAACGCCCCGCATTCTTTTTTCAAATGGAATGATAACATTTCAGAGCATAAGTGAGTAAAGTACCTTAAATATTAAAGATAGGAAATTTTACTGCAAGAAGACTTCATTTTATTTTAAAAATTAATGCGAACTGCATTCAAAGATTTTTTTAAATATCGCATTATTTTCTATACAAATTGATACAATACGTAATCATTAAAATTTAAATGTAAAATTTCATGGTCTTCCTTTTGTTTCAGATGCCGTGTTACTTAACAAAAAATAATCCTAACGAGTAACCCTTTCGATCGGTATCGTAAAAATAAAAGATTGTATTTTTTCTAGTTTGGTAGGTTCGATTTCTGGTTAAGGCATGCGATTTTTCGAAAATCTTTGAATACAGTTCCAATTATTTTAAAAATCAAATGAAGTCTTCTTTCAGTAAAAAATCCTATCTTCAATATTTAAGGTACTTTCCCTCCGTGTGGCAAAGTTTTGGGACACCCGGTATATCTTAGAGCACTTTAAGTTACGTAAGATGCATAGATCTGATATACAATAGTAGATTGTACAACAAGTGCATAAAACGCATCATTTTACCCGAGACGTATATATCCACCCGAGCCGCAGGCGAGGGTGGATAGTCAAGTCGAGGGCAAAATGGGTTTTATGTACGAGTTATACACTCTGTTTTTCACATCGATTGTGAGAAAATTAAACAACAATAGTGTAAAAAATAAAAAAATATTTTTTTCTCAAATTTTAGTGACAAATTATATATTTTTGGAATGTGCTTATCAAGACCTTTCATTTGATACCCATATTCAAAAATCGAAAAAAACTTTTTTTCTTTCTTAATTTTTTGTGACAAAATATATATTTTTGGAATGTCCTCATCAAGGCCTTTCATTTGATACCCATATTCAAAAATAAAAAAATAAACTCATTTTTTTATAAAAAAAATACAATTTTGGAATATGCTCATCAAGGCCTTTCATTTGATACCCATATTCAAAAATTGAAAAAAAATTTTTTTTTTTTTTACATAATAAATATAATTTTGGAATGTTCTTATCAAGGCCTTTCATTTGATACCCATTTTCAAAAATAGAAAAAAAAAATTTTTTGTAATAAAATATAATTTTGGAATGTGCTCATCAAGGCCTTTCATTTGATATTCAAAAAATTGAAAAAAAAAATTTTTATCAAGGCCTTTCAATAAAATGGATACCCATTTTCAAAAATAAAAAAGTATTATAACACAACAAGAAATAAAGAAACAAGTTAATTCAACGAAGTTAAATTGCGTGTGTGGCTGTTTACCTGACGACCTTTGTCTTAAAGTCTGAGACTTAGACGAAGATTTTACTTTATGCACTAGAGCATAAAAAGCGATTTTATGCAGCCTATACCCAACATAAAGACGAACTTTACGAGCATGAGAAGTGAAAAGGTAAATTACTTACAGGCACACTGTATGCTTCTTCCAAAATGGACAGAGCACATTTCACGACTTCTTTCGATTCATCCTTCACTTGTCCAACTAACATTTGCAATATCCACGTATCCATATCCACGCCATGGTTGAACTCTTCGTCCCTTTGCGCCGTTTTCAATTGCTCTTGTACGTAGTTCATCTTTAGCTTCGTTTTTCGTCTTACTAAGTCACGGGACTTCCGCGATGCCCTTAGTAGTACGTTTAGGAACTGTGTCGTATACATTCTTGAGGCTTGAATGTTGCAAGTTAGAGTTTTGGCAAGAATATCGCGAGGATAGGAATCTAAAGTGTAGTCTAAACTAGATATCACTAATTTTACGTAGCAGCTATGGTGTGTCTTCGTTGAAAGTTCTAACAGACTGAAAGAAACATTGAGTTTTGTAACAATTGTATTCAAAAGTCAATTTCATATCAATAATATCTGTTGAAAAAAAGATACTTATATTATGTATAAAAGAGAAAATATCTGTTGAAAAAAAAGATACTTATATTATATATAAAAGAGGTGGAAAGTTTAGTGTAGGTCCAGTATATTATTATAAAAAAATACAAATTAAAAAATACAAAAAAAAATGTTTAAACGTTATAAAAACGGGGAGTTATAACTCTACATTTTCATTAAAAAAAAACAAAGCACTGAATAATTTACGTTTTCATTAATAAATAGAGTAATTTAAAAAAAATTAATAACCACGTTTTCATTAAACTTTTGCGGCCTTATTAATAAACGAAGAGTAAGTTTACATCTGGTTTAACGAAGGGTTTAACCAAAAATATTGCTTAGTAATATTACTCGTTATGTTTGACGTCTCAAAGCGTCATATTCCAAAGCAAACTTTTTTGTTAAACTAGGTGTAAGCATAAGAATAAATTTCTTATGGTATAAGCTTACTCTACGTTTATTAATAAGAGGGTTTGTTATTAGATATGAATCAGAAACAAATAACAAATCTTACTCACTTCTCGTACAACCTCGTCTCCTTGAACAGTCTCAACCCAGTATGCGAGTGGCATAGCTGGCCAATAAACAGGAAGTACATCTGGCACATAGTGTTGCACATGTGCTGGGGGCTGAAAAGGCAGCCGTGGGCTTTCAGCCCCGTCTCAATCGCTTCTATCTGACGGCTCACGTCCAGGAACAACTCTTCCAACATCCTTTGGCAATCCGGCTTTAAAACAAAGTGGGGATAAGCGACGATTTTATTTAGTGGCTCATCAGAAAGCTTATGCCACCACATGAAGTGTGAAGAAATTTTCACGATATCTCTGAAACCTCAGAAGTTATGCGAGCTAGAACGATGTTTTTTGGGGGTCCTAATGACGTCATCCGCCACGTACGCGAACCTTACGTGGTACGTAATAAAGCACATATTGCATTGACCTTGACATTTCCTTTAAAACCTTATAACTCAACCATTTCTAAACGGATTTCAAAAAAGGGTTCATAGCTCTGAATATGTTTTTATAAGATCAATAAAACTTTAGTATTCGCGTCAGTTGCCACTCGGCTTCTGAGGCCATAGGGCTCAAAATGCATTGCAAATGCATACAGTATATTACCACGACTAACATAACTTGGACCCAGATCGACAACTCGGATTCGAGAACATATGCAGCCTTTGACCTTGTAAATAAAGTTTTACAAAGTGTCAACAAAGATAACTTTACGACGGTTTTGTTTCTAGATATGTCGAAAGCTTTCGACTGCGTTCCACATGATGGATTACTTAATAAACTAGAACGTCTTGGAATTCGGGGACTTGCTTTTAAGGCGCTGTAGGTAGTGAATGTGGCGCCCCCACTACATTTATTTTTATTACTCGTAAACCAAGTCAATATTTAAAAAAAGCACAAGTAATAATCTCTAAAATTGTGTCTAATAATTTTTGAATAACTCTTCAACAGTTATCATTCATTCTGTAAGTTTTAAAATCCATAATTGCCAAAAGTGGCCACTTTGAGCTAAAATGGATTTTAAAACTTACAGAAAGAATGAAAACTGTTGAAGAGTTATTCAAAAAATACTAGACACAATTTAAGAGATTTATACTTGTGCTTTTTTCAAATATTGACTTGGTTTACGAGTAATAAAAATAAATGTAGTGGGGGCGCCACATTCACTACCACCGCGCCTTAATTGGATAAAATCCTATTTATCTAACAGAAGTCAATGTGTAGAAATAACCCAACTTAACACAAGCAAAACCGTTGAAACGTATCATTCAGACTTCAAACATAATGCTTTTGGTGTTCCGCAGGGAAGTGTTCTCGGTCCTTTATTATTTCTCCTGCATATTAATGACTTGCCAGACATAACAGGACACAATACTATATTATTTGCTGACGATATTTCATTGATAGTTACTAGTAGTAAGACATCTTCTTTAGAACATCATAAGCGTGACATAACTTCTACACTGACCCTGATAATAAAATGGCTCCAAGACAATAATCTCAAAATTAATCTATCAAAAACAAATTTGATTAATTTTAATAATTTTAAAAATCAATCATTTGACATAGATTATAATGGACAAATTCTGCTAAGTGCCACAAATGCTAAATTTTTAGGCTTAATAGTTGACCCCAAATTGAATTGGAAAGACCAGATAGATAAAGTATGCAACAAATTAAACAGTTTTTCTTTTGCCTTATACAAACTAGCCAGAGTCGCCAGTCTGCAGACAGCAGTTACAGCCTACTTTGCATATGTCGAATCAGTCCTAAGATACGGTTTATTGATTTGGGGAAATGGTCTCGACATTAACAGGTTGTTTATAGCTCAAAAAACATGTATCAGATCCATTTGCAATCTGAGATCTGATATATCATGCAAGCCCTACTTCATCTCCCTCAATATATTAACTTTGCCTTGCCTTTATGTACTTGAAGTCGGAATCTTTGTCAAGCAAAATAAAAGGTTGTTTACTTGTCAACTATATCCAAGAAATACGCGTAATCCCAATAGGCTTGTATTAGAAACAGTTCTTAAGACAGCACGATTTAGGAAGAATAGTTATGCTATGTGTATTAAAATATTCAATAAAATTCCTGACCCCCTAGCCAAAGTAACATTTGCAAATATTCGCTATCGCTTCGCTTCGAAACATGTATGGATTTGACGTTTTAAAATTCGATAGTTAACGAAACCTTATGTCAGTCCCATACATGTTTCGAAAGCGAAGCGATAACGAAGATTTGCCAATGTTACTTTGGCTAGGCCCTCTGATCATTTTAAAGATATTCCGATTAGTCGCTTTAAATTCCTTCTTAGAAAATGGTTATTAGAAAAGGCTTTTTACTCGATTAATGGAATTTTTGGAACATTAATATGTACATGTCAATATTATATCGCTTTCCTATTTTTATTTTTTTATTTTTTATTTTCATTGACATTGTTTTAATCTATTAAAGTTGACATAATTTATTATTGACATTTTTAATATGACATAATTTACTATTGACATTTTTAATTTGACATAATTTATTATTGACTTTTTTTTTGACATACCTACTTCATTCTTTTGTGCTGTTGACATTTTTCGAATATATTTTTATTTATGTCATTATGAGTGGTAAACTGTGCAATCGTTATTTCAATAATTTGTGTCAAATCTTAATTCTGAATAATGTGTTATTGTTGTTATAAATTTGCATGCTATGTAAAATGGCTAAATAGGTTAAGGTACCATTTTTATTTAGACCATCTGAATTGTAAGTAATCACCCTATTTACAGCAAATAAAGTTATTTGTATTTGTATTTGTCAGCTCAGACCCGACACAGCGTACTGAGTCATCCTTAATACGTCATGTATTATGAATTGGATATAATTTGTTATATGGGTTAAATTTTATCAGGCAATTGAAAAATCAGCCTTAAGTCAATCTAATGAAGGTTGAATAAAATGTATCTATCTAGTTTTTATGTAGTTGGTAAATGCGCGTTAAGCACTTGTCATGTGAACCTGCTCTTAGCACAGGCTGTTTCGCTTGTCGTACAACGGACAAGGCGTGCGGTTTGGCTTGGCTGGCATTGTTTTGCGACGGAGTTGGCCTAATGTTCTGGCTTCATTGAAAATAGGACTGTATTACAATATTCTAAAGCGGAAAATTGTATGAATATCGACGCATCGGTTTCGCGCATCGCGAGCATGCGCGAGACCACTGTTACAGTTATTGTAATACGGTCCTATTTTCAATGAAGCCAGAAAATTGCTTGGGCATTTTATCTGAATTGACCCTAAAGACCACTCTCAACGTTGAGAGCTATCTTGAGATTATACCTGAGATGCTGTTTCTATAAGAAGAACATCTCAAGTATGATCTCGAGATAGCTCTCAACGTTGAAGCAGTTTATACAACGTGTTGATGAATTAACGCAAAATGAGAAAACCGTTTCTTCGGACCATCAAATTGAACAACTTTTACTATGGGACCGACTCTGAAATCGCGAAAAAAAATCAGCTGTTTCATACAAAAATTAATGAAGAAAATATAAAAATGTATGAAGCAGCTGATTTTTTTTCGCGATTTCAGAGTTGGTCCCATAGTAGAAGTTGTGCAGTTTGATGGTCCGAAGAAACGGTTTTCTCATTTTGAGTTAATTCATTAACACGTTGGAAATAGGGCCTGAGAAATCAACATTTTCTACTTACGTCATTATGTCGCAGCAAATGCCGAATGAGTTGGCAGCCCGCGCGCGTGGCCGAGTGGCCGTGGCCAGTGGTCGACAGATCCGTGTGCGAGTACTTATTGGAGGAAGGCTTTAGGTAGTTTATAATGCGCCCTACCCACGCTCTGTGACCGCTGTCGTTCAGATTTAGTAACGGAGTACTGTCGTTTTCCTGGAAAAAAAAAGTCAATACTAAATAATATACTAGAAAAAATACGAATCGCCCCAGATATTCTCAGACGGAAATCGAATCCGCAACCTTTGGAAGTCCGGTCCAATGCTCTTACCACTGAGCTACTGAGTCACTGTGACTAGTACATACAACTAGACTGGTATATAAAAAAAATTAAAACACGACTGCCCTGAGAAAAAAACGAACTAAAAAGTTAAATAACAAGTGTAATTTGCAGTTAGGGGCCCGTTTTATGGAACAATTTTTGGTTAAAGAGGGGACCTCTTTAACCAAAAAGTGTTCCAAATTACACTTGCCGACTGCAAGTTACACTTGTTATTTAACTTTTTTTAGTTCGTTTTTGTCAGGGTAGTAGTGTTTTTAATATTTTTTTATTTTATTTATTTTTATTTCAAACATTTTAGTGACTAATGATGAAATGATATAGTTTTGGAATGTGTTCATCAAGGCCTTTCAATTGATGTCCATATTGTAATAATAGAAAAAAAATGTTCGCATTTGAAAGTGGCATCGTACAGTCGCCATATTGTTTTTCTTTTCAAAAATAAAATATAGCCAGTGTCGCTTGGGATACTGCAAGGATTCTAACGATACCCCATACATCCAAATCAGTTCAGGCATTTAGAAGTAATGGTGGAATAAAGAAACTCACATACAAACATACATGAACCTTAATCACATTATACACTCTCTTTTGGCAGTCGTGTAAAAAATTAAAAAAATCGGTGTATAAAGAAAATAGCATTATAAAGGCTAAAATCTTAAATAAAAAAAACATTAAAAAAACTTCATCAAAGTTACTGAAAGTACAAAAAGAAAAATTGAATATCTACCTTCAAAATCGTCCGTATTATTTCCCAATTCCAGGTGTTGCCATCTTTATTCTGCATGACTAAAGTGCAACGTATCAAACTATCACTATCGCGTTCGAAAAGCTTCAATCTATTCAACTTGGCCGACTTCGTAACTTTACTCACAGCCGCGCTAGTCCGTGAACTGACACTTTTGCTTTTCACTAACGCACTCATGTTCCGATTGGCGACATCAGCGCGCGACCCCACGCTGTGCCTTTGCTTAGGCTCATTTTCGTTGTCGGATTCATCTAGAAACTCGATGCTGTTGTCTTTGTGTAAGGTACAGTCGAGTTTCGGCTTCGCCATATTCGCGTTGTCTTTCTCCTTCCGGCTCTTGGTTGTGTCTTCAACCTTCTCTTTGAATGCACCGCTACAGTATTGTATAATGTGGTCTAGGAACAAACTACTGCTCGCAGGCCTAGCTTCGAGCATAGAGTGAAGTCTACGCAGAGCAGCGATGGCTGCGAGAGCTTGGGGTTTCCCCGCTGAAGCCTGAGACATCAACGAGGGGAGGGCGGGGGAGGTACTACATATTTGGGATGGTAGGAAAAAGTGTATTAAATGTAATAATTGGCCTAATAACACTGTTGCTCTGACTGATATAAATGTATCACTTGTTACTATCACTTCAGCGAGTCCATCTAATAGTCCAGCCTGAAAAGATATTTTGAAATTTATTTTAACATGTATGGAATTTGAATTAATACTGATAAAAGTTGAAAACATACCTCAAGGAAGCACTGAAGTAAAAGAGCAAGATGAATTTCACTTATATCTGGTCCAGTAGCACTAAGGTGAGGTAAAATTGCAATGCCTTCGGCGGCAACGAATCCTTCGTTCAACCGCCAAGAGTCCTGCAAAAGTATAGAAAAATAAATTATTTATTCAAATTAACTCTTTGCCACTTTAGTAGGAACACAATTTGAGTTTGCGTGTAAAGTAGTATTATATAAACGTTTGCTCACTTGAAAATCGGAGGGATCAACAGCATCTAAAGCTACAGAAATCTCATCTGTCCACTCGGGTTGTGGCAAACCAACCAATTCGTAAAGCAGATCCAATATGGCTTTCTGTAAACAAAATTCAAATTTAAAGATAGCTATTCTTTTTGGATAAATAAATACATAGCGAAAATTAAAATAACAGTCAGTGGCACATTTCTTAGTAATTTTCAGCAGCTTCAGGCTCACGTTGAATCGTCTCAGCGATATGAATATAACCTGTTGGCCGACCGCGTGCTTACGGCGCGCTGGCGTAACGCTGTGCTGTTGCTGTGCAGCTGCGGTGCCGTTATAGTGTGCCATGACCTTAAGAGTGCTATTTGGTAGGTATTCTTTTATTATATCTATTCGAGACTTAGATGACGCACATAGGGGTATTTGGGCCAAAAATTTGGACAAAAGTCGAATGTAACAAAGTGTAGAATTTCTAGTAGCGGTTAATTAGGCTCGTTAGCTAAAGACTTCGTGGATAATAGAATGGTATTTATTTTTCGATGTGCGTTAAAAATATTTATCAATCAGTTGACATTTGAACGCTTCGTTGATTTTACATACAACAAAGTTTTAAAACAAAAAATATATCAACTTTTGAAATATTTTTTAAACAAGGACTCAAGTGCTTTTGCGGTTATGCCTACAGGGGAAAAGGATTGGCCAGGTATGTAGAATTATTGTTATTAGCTTTTTGTAATTTATATTAATATTGTGTAAGCTGATGATTCACCGAATAATAAATAAATAAATTAGGTCAGTACAATAGTTTTTAATTATTGTGTATGATAATAGCGAAATATTAAATTTGTGTATGACTTTCATTTCAACAACAAAGTCCAAAAGTTATACTTCCGGACTTTCCCCATCTATCATTCTTTTTTTATTTGATAGTCTACTTAGTCTTCTTTAGTATAATGGAAAAAAACAGGTGCCACAAAGTGCCATTCTGCTATTTGTGTTTTTTTTTTGTAAGTAATGATTTTACAAAACAAACTTTACTTTGCGGTCGTAGTATTAAATTTAAGGTTTTATCTTCAATGGGTTCTTTTGGAGTGAAAATTATGACATAGGAAGATTTATTTTGCATAACAAAAGTAAGCGAAGGAATAGATTAAAAAAAAACGCCACATTCGCACATGAACATAAAGATTGAAACCCTTTGAAAATGTTCATGCTTGAAATCTAAATTACTGTAAAGCTCTTAGCGTAGCCTAAATTTGAGGTGGCGATGACGCTGTGCTGTTGCTGTGCAGATGACGCTTCTAATTTTGAACATATTTCAAAATGGGTGAATAATTTTCGAAATATGAATTTGGAAAATGGTTCGAAAAAAAATTCTATAAAATTATCGAAATGAGAGGCTGGCATAGTTTGTTTTTGACGGATGTTTAGGAAATAGCGGCGCACGATGAATGAGGAGGAGGAGGATCGTTTGAGAAATGTGATCTGTTGAAGAGAAAGTGCAGCAAGCCGGGCCAGCTGCGCAGCACGCACAGCAGCGCCAGGCGGCTGCAGGTGACCCGCGTGTCACTCATCCCTGACAGACTCGTACTCACTCGGACCTCCAGCCGCGGCAGGTACAGCGCGGCCACGAGCGCGTGCAGGCCGCCCGCGCTGCGCGGGTGGCAGAAGTGCAGCAGGCCGGGCCAGCTGCGCAGCACGCACAGCAGCGCCAGGCGGCTGCAGGTGACCCGCGTGTCACTCATCCCTGACAGACTCGTACTCACTCGGACCTCCAGCCGCGGCAGGTACAGCGCGGCCACGAGCGCGTGCAGGCCGCCCGCGCTGCGCGGGTGGCAGAAGTGCAGCAGGCCGGGCCAGCTGCGCAGCACGCGCAGCAGCGCCAGGCGGCTGCAGGTGACCCGCGTGTCACTCATCCCTGACAGACTCGTACTCACTCGGACCTCCAGCCGCGGCAGGTACAGCGCGGCCACGAGCGCGTGCAGGCCGCCCGCGCTGCGCGGGTGGCAGAAGTGCAGCAGGCCGGGCCAGCTGCGCAGCACGCACAGCAGCGCCAGGCGGCTGCAGGTGACCCGCGTGTCACTCATCCCTGACAGACTCGTACTCACTCGGACCTCCAGCCGCGGCAGGTACAGCGCAGCCACGAGCGCGTGCAGGCCGCCCGCGCTGCGCGGGTGGCAGAAGTGCAGCAGGCCGGGCCAGCTGCGCAGCACGCGCAGCAGCGCCAGGCGGCTGCAGGTGACCCGCGTGTCACTCATCCCTGACAGACTCGTACTCACTCGGACCTCCAGCCGCGGCAGGTACAGCGCGGCCACGAGCGCGTGCAGGCCGCCCGCGCTGCGCGGGTGGCAGAAGTGCAGCAGGCCGGGCCAGCTGCGCAGCACGCACAGCAGCGCCAGCCGGCTGCAGGTGACCCGCGTGTCACTCATCCCTGACAGACTCGTACTCACTCGGACCTCCAGCCGCGGCAGGTACAGCGCGGCCACGAGCGCGTGCAGGCCGCCCGCGCTGCGCGGGTGGCAGAAGTGCAGCAGGCCGGGCCAGCTGCGCAGCACGCACAGCAGCGCCAGGCGGCTGCAGGTGACCCGCGTGTCACTCATCCCTGACAGACTCGTACTCACTCGGACCTCCAGCCGCGGCAGGTACAGCGCGGCCACGAGCGCGTGCAGGCCGCCCGCGCTGCGCGGGTGGCAGAAGTGCAGCAGGCCGGGCCAGCTGCGCAGCACGCGCAGCAGCGCCAGGCGGCTGCAGGTGACCCGCGTGTCACTCATCCCTGACAGACTCGTACTCACTCGGACCTCCAGCCGCGGCAGGTACAGCGCGGCCACGAGCGCGTGCAGGCCGCCCGCGCTGCGCGGGTGGCAGAAGTGCAGCAGGCCGGGCCAGCTGCGCAGCACGCGCAGCAGCGCCAGGCGGCTGCAGGTGACCCGCGTGTCACTCATCCCTGACAGACTCGTACTCACTCGGACCTCCAGCCGCGGCAGGTACAGCGCGGCCACGAGCGCGTGCAGGCCGCCCGCGCTGCGCGGGTGGCAGAAGTGCAGCAGGCCGGGCCAGCTGCGCAGCACGCGCAGCAGCGCCAGGCGGCTGCAGGTGACCCGCGTGTCACTCATCCCTGACAGACTCGTACTCACTCGGACCTTCAGCCGCGGCAGGTACAGCGCGGCCACGAGCGCGTGCAGGCCGCCCGCGCTGCGCGGGTGGCAGAAGTGCAGCAGGCCGGGCCAGCTGCGCAGCACGCGCAGCAGCGCCAGGCGGCTGCAGGTGACCCGCGTGTCACTCATCCCTGACAGACTCGTACTCACTCGGACCTCCAGCCGCGGCAGGTACAGCGCGGCCACGAGCGCGTGCAGGCCGCCCGCGCTGCGCGGGTGGCAGAAGTGCAGCAGGCCGGGCCAGCTGCGCAGCACGCGCAGCAGCGCCAGGCGGCTGCAGGTGACCCGCGTGTCACTCATCCCTGACAGACTCGTACTCACTCGGACCTCCAGCCGCGGCAGGTACAGCGCGGCCACGAGCGCGTGCAGGCCGCCCGCGCTGCGCGGGTGGCAGAAGTGCAGCAGGCCGGGCCAGCTGCGCAGCACGCGCAGCAGCGCCAGGCGGCTGCAGGTGACCCGCGTGTCACTCATCCCTGACAGACTCGTACTCACTCGGACCTCCAGCCGCGGCAGGTACAGCGCGGCCACGAGCGCGTGCAGGCCGCCCGCGCTGCGCGGGTGGCAGAAGTGCAGCAGGCCGGGCCAGCTGCGCAGCACGCACAGCAGCGCCAGGCGGCTGCAGGTAAACCGCATTTCACGCTCATCCCTGGCAGAGAGGATAAAATTATTAAGTTTATAGTACGAGGCAAACATCTTGAAATCGAGTGGGGACTGCGCGGAACAAGTATTTTGGGTATGCGTAGCGGTGAGATACGCGGGCGGCGGAACCCTCTTCCGCCGCCTTTTGGTCTCGCAAGTCCACATGCGCGAACTGATCCCCACTCCGTCGAGAGTGTCAAGTTGTTTGCCTCGTGCTGTACCACAGTTAACGGTGCAAATCCATTTAATTGTCCTAAGCCTTCAGCATTGTATTGTCTTTTGAATGAAAATAAATTATTGTAGATCAGGGGTTCTCTAGCTTATTTTGGAAACGCCCCCTTTCTACCAAAAAAACAATTCTGCACCCCCCTTCTACCCAGAAAATTTAGGTTAATAGCAGGTTAGAAAAAAATATTCGACACAAAACAATGATATATGAACTACACAGGTGACCTGCGCCCCACGCCGCCGCCCACTTTGAAAACCTCTGTTGTAGATAGATATACCAGAAGACCAGCCTAACTGAGCAAAGTAACATCACTTGGTTGCAAGTTAACCACATTTTTACACGACTGCCCAAAGCAAAGAGAGTGTTATGTGTTCAGGGTTCATGTATGTTTGTGGGTATGTGAGTTTCTTTATTCCACCATAACTTCTAAATGCCTAAACTGATTTGGATAAATGGGGTATGGTTAGAATCCTTACAGCATCCCAAGTGACACTGGCTATATTTTTTTTAGAAAAAATCATAATGGCGACTGTACGACGCCATTTTCAAATGTGAAAAAAAAAAATTCTTGTAATAATACAATCATCAAATGAAAGGCCTTGATGAGCACATTCTAAATCTATATAATATGTCACTAAAATGTGTAAAATAAAAATAAATAAATAAAAAAAATATATTAAAAACACGACTGCCCTGCCAAAAACGAACTAAAAAGTTAACAACAAGTGTCATTGCAGTCGGGGGACCTCTTTGATCAAAAATTGTCTCATAATAAGGTCCCCCGACTGCAATGACACTTGTTGTTAACTTTTTAGTTCGTTTCTGGCAGGGCAGTCGTGTTTTTAATATTTTTTAATTTATTTATTTTTTAAACCCATTCTTAACAGACAAACTGATTATGAGCATATTTTCCTGGACAGCATTGTCTTTTGACTGGCAATAACGACACGTCAAACAATATCGTCTTTAGACCGTACGCTATAAAAGCTGTTTTTGTAGTAAAACTGTTTAAGGGCAGTATATTGCAAATTAACTTATTTTTGATTCAGTTTTAAACAATCAAGCATTATTTATTTTGAGCAGATAAAAATATATGTTGTAGTTTCATAATCGAACTTGATTATTTTACGGTTAAAAACACGATTTTCGTATTTTCACTCGACTATAAAAATGTGCAAAGACAATGAATATTTTCATTGTTTTTTGAATAATACTTAAAGATTATAAATCTCTTACGCACAAATAATATATAGAAAAAAAGGTAATGACATATAGCAGAATATTTTACGGTTACTTTTTCAAAAAGTGACTTTATGTTTATTTAAAAATTAATATATAATAAAACGCACGACGAATCTTGGTTTAGTAGCCTGCGAGGCGTCGTCGGCGTAGGACCTGTGTCGTTTTTGCTGCCGCGCTGTGTTCCCCCTCTCGCGTCTAGTCGATTGAGAATCTTTTAGATACTCGAAGAGTAGTATAAGACTTGGAAACGCAGTAGGTAATCTAAGTGTAAAATTTTATTTAGTGTAAATTACCAATTTAGTTTAATTTGTAAATGCATAGAGTAGGTAGGTAGGTATTTGGATACAGCAACCAAGTACAAGCTAACGCGTAATTAATTTTGATGACTTTTAAGAAATAAATACTTATCTATAAATAAAATATAAAATAAAAAATATACCTATCGTATAATTTATAAAATGGTTGACTTTGCAATGATTTTACTTATATCGGAAGATGAAGAAGAAAACTAAGTACAGTCAGCTACTAGTCAGTACAAAACTGTCAAAAATCTATAATGAATTTTGAACCTTAAACTGTTCGACTTAAAGTTTAAAAATGATTGAAGTAATTTGACACATTGTGGAAGCCCAGCATGCCGTTGACTGTACCGTAAGGCTGCGTTCAGACGATAACGCACGACCCAACCTCAACCCAAACTCAGCTCAAACTCAACTCACCCGCAGCCTACTCCTTGAAATACATCACTTACAATTTTGAATCTTATGACACATTAATAAGCTCTTTTTTTATTTTGTCGATGCAACTGCACCCTCCCCGCGTTCAACCCGAACTCAACTCAAACTCAACCCGTACACAACCCAAACTCAAATCAAACTCAAACCGAACTCAAACAGAACTCACTTCAAACTCACCTGGACATTACACAGGACCTTATTAAAGTGTCATAAGACTCAAAATTGTAAGCGATGTATTTCATGGTGGGCTGTGGTTGAGGTGAGTTTGAGTTGAGTTTGAGTTGAGTTCGGGTTGAGGTCGGGTCGTGTGTTATCGTTTGAACGCAGCCTAAAAGTATGCTTCCGCACAGCTATGCGGTCGCGACAATTTTCCGTTCACTTCAAATTGAGCCTTTTGGTCATAACATTACGGTTCAACTTGGAGCGCACTGCTGCTTGCTGCCGAGATCGGCGCAAGCGTTAGTCGTCTTATTTACTTAGAAATTCGGTTGTTTTTTTCCCATATTTTTGTTCACAAACTTTGTTGTTTCATTAAAAACAGTTATTTTGATAAATGTCAATATGGTCGAAAATCACTTGCACCTGTTTTTTTTTTACTAGTAATCACTACAAATTTTAGCGAACTTCACTTTTTCCCCGACATTATTTGTTCTTCTGGCTAAGAAACATGAATAGGCTGGTGATAATGAGGTTGCTTTTAGCCTGGGTGCATTAATCTACTTAAGGGTACACATAAATCACCTGGGTGAATCTGTCTGCTGAAGGGAGAAAAATAATTATGTACGTTGGCCGGTGAGGATGCACGGCTCAAAATCAAGTGTCAACCAATCACGACTTTACCTACGAGTCGACGGTGTGATACTTCCCAGCAACGCCACCATGGAGTAGAGATTTCTAAATACCCTCAAATGAAAGACCATAAAATGTACCTAATTGTACCTTAACTCAAAAAATTGTACCTCTGATAGTTTCAGAGAAAAACGCACTTGATTGTGGCATTGCCAGGAAGTATACTTCCTGGCAACGCGACGCTGTACCAGATTCCAATTGGTCTCATAGTAATGGCCAAAAATTGTACTTCATTTGTACCTCATTCAATAATTAAAATATGCAGTTTCGATATAAAAAAACTCTTACTTGATTTGCAATACATGCAATGCACGTTGTTATTGATATAAACTGATGTTTATTATGCATTATGCAGTAGTAGGACCACAGAGGCAACCGCCTCTGTGCTCTAGTGGTTCGCCCACCCGTGTAAGATGCAGACGTCCCGGGTTCAATTCTCAGGAGGGTACAATTTGTACTCGGTTTGGTTGATGGTAGGGCTTAATTTGGTGCCATTCATTTGGTACTATTAAGTACAATTAATTATGTACCATATAGTACAATTTATTAGGTACTATGTAGTACAATTTATTTGGTATCATATAGTACAATTAGAAGGTAGTTTAGGTACTATTTAGTACAATACATTTTGTACCATAGAGTAAAATTTATTAGGTACTACTTTGTACAATAAATTTGGCACCATATAGTACAATTTATTAGGTACTATTAGGCACATTTTATTTGGTACCGTATAGTACAATTTTATAGGTACTATATAAAAGCATTCATTTGGTACATATTATCTGGTAACATATTATAGTACAATTAATAAAGTACTAATTACAAACTAATTAGTACAATCAATTTAGTATTATTTAGTACAATTTATTAGGTACTATTTAATAAAATTAATTATGTACTATACAGTACAATTTATTTGGTACCATAATAATACAATTAATTTAGTACTACTTAGTGCCATTCATTTGGTACTATACAGTACAGTTTATTAGGTACTATTTATTACAATTTATTTGGTACCATATAGTACAATTAGCAGGCTAGGCCCACTCCGCGCTTTAGGTACGAAGCTACAAGTAGCTAGCGGGTCCGTCCGGACGGACTAATTTCAGAGGGCTAGCGCGTGCCGGCTGGGTCGCACGTTAGCAGTTCGATTTCGATGTCACTCTATAATAATATTATTATAACCAAAATGAAGGCATTATGACATCGTAATGGGCTGCCTTAATACTAATAAAAAGGATCCGAACCTCACGTGTTTTTCACACTTCCAAAAGTCATCGAAAACGACATCGAAACGTAAGAAGTGGTTGTCTACTGGGTACTTAGTATTTAGTATCCATTTATTCTTAGCTAGGTACTTACTTACCTACTTTCGAAATAAATTTAATTATGAATACAATTTCATTTTGTATGAAAGCAAATTGACTCAAAGTCAGCATGCCTGATGTGGCGTTGACTGTACCTATCCTAGGTTATTTTGAAACATATTTAAGTACCTACACATTATTTCACAACCTCATAACTTGTAATAAATTAACTACTTGTTATTTAATTATTATATAAAAGAAGAAAGTGAAACCCTGAATTCGTAAGAGGAGATAAGAGCTACGCGATAGAAAGAGAGGCAACTTCTAGGTGAATATAACTGTAGCCAAGGGAGCGGCGTGCAACCTGAATTGCACTTTATTGTGTATGGAATAGAGTCGCTATTTAAATAATTGACTTTGCGGAGTGGATCTTCTGTACTTGTACTATTATGTATTCTGTGCAATTAGTAGATACCATTTAGTACAATTAATTAGATACTATTTAGTACTATTCATTTTGTACCATAGAGTACAATTGTAAGAAACAAGTACAAAAGCTAAACTAACTTGCATCTACATATCGACGGCGAAGTGCCAATATCTCCTAGTCCTAACAATGATGCCTTTGAATTCAACACCTAAAGGAAGTTAATTTCTCAAAAAAGTCTCAGTTAGGAGCGATTGGTACTTCCCCGTTGAAATCTGATAAAATTTTATTCTTTTCCTCTCTTTTTGTATTAGTTTGATTGTTGCTATAGAGGTTTTTCTTATTATGATTTTATAATAGTATTTAGTCATCATTATCATATCAGTTGCACCACACCCACTGCTGGGTATAGGCCTCCCTCATGGGTCTTCATAACGATCGGTCCTGCTTGGTCCGCATCCAGCGGCGCACCGCGACCTTCACCAGATCGTCGGTCCACCTTGTCGGGGGCCTACCCTCGGAGCGTCGTCCGGTACGCGGTCGCTATTCCAATCTTTCCGCCCCAACTGCCTTTGGTTCGTCTCGCTAATTTGTCCCGCCCACTGCCACTTCAGCTAAACAATCTTTCGAGCGATATCGGTTACTTTAGTTCACCTACGCATATACTCATTTCTGGTTCGATCACGCAGGGAAATGCCGACCATGGCTCTCCATTGCACACTGGGTGAGAGCCTTCTTATGAGACCTGTAGTTAGCGACCACGTTTTACTGCGATAAGTCAACAATGGCAACACACACACACACAACTTAGACTTTAGTCTTGAGATAAGACACCGAGGTAAGTTGGACTCGAAGATTTGTCGAATACTGGCCAACCGAGCTGGATTCGACGAGAGATCTCTTTTCGAAGTTGAACTTACCTAACTGGACTGTCTGTCCTAGGGATACGTAATGGTCAACAACTTCGTGTGTAGTGTTCCCAACATGAGCTAGAGTGGGTACAACATGAGCACTCGACATGATTTTCGTCTTATCCATCTTCATTCTAAGAGCCACTTTCTGGGAGGCACTACGGATAACTTCGAGGATTGTGTTCAAGTCTTCCATGAATAAAAACTATATCATCGGCAAAACGAAGGTGTGTTAGTTAGGTACTGGCCATTAATGTTGATACCGAGTCTTTTCCAGTCCAAGAGCTTCAAGACATCCTCCATCACAGCTGTGAACAGTTTCGGAGAAATAACTTCTGTCTCTGTCTCACACCTCGCTGTAGTTGGATGGGATCTGTGCTCTGATTCTGTACTCGAGCCGAAATGGTGACATTTTCCTATAAATGCCTCAACACCTCTTCCTTCCTTTCCTTCCTCCTCTTGGTCCTATTGGTGCACCAGACTGCAGCACTGCCCAGGTCTCAATCAAATCAAAAACTTTCTCATAGTCCACGAACGCCAAGCAAAGTGGCAGTTTATACACCTCGGTCTTCTGTATAACCTGCCGCAGCGTATGGATGTGGTATATGGTGCCAAAGCCTTTTCAGAACGCGGCTAGTTCGGGAGATTGGAAGTCGTCGAACTTGTGAGCGCAACGATTCGTAAGATTCGTATTCTTCAAGAGGGCCTTGTCACCCTTTTTAAAGAACAGAATGACCTCACTTATGTTCCATGTCTTCGGCGTTCTGCCCTCAACGATGACGGAATTGAAAAGCTTCTAAAGGTCTTTTATTCTACTTATTTTGACCATCCACACCGATTACGCCGATGACGCCGCCGCCGCCGACAATTTAGACGCCAGACGCCGCTGCCGGTCAAATGACCATCGGCGCACATGTCTAGTATAGACCAAGAAAAGCAGTTATATTATCAACTTTAGTTAATAACAGTAACTCTACTTTGGGTTAAAATTACAAATCAATTTTACCTTTTTAACACGTTTTTATTAGGTTGCTTTCTCGTTTGTTTGTTTGTCCGCAAAGTTTGCGAACGATTTTAAACTAGCTTCCCGATGAGCAATAGACTTGAAACTTTGAACACAGATCAGAACTGAAATATAATGTAATATTATGGTGTCATTAAGCTGATCTTATGATGGAACTGGAAGAAGGCCACAGGAACTTAATGATGAAACCATACATTCCCATTGTGATTAGGCTTGTTAAAATCGTCTTGACGAGTACTCTGATGGAAGATAAGGTCCAGGGTCTGATGATGAAGCTGGAAGGCCATGCCAAAGGAACTCAATATTGAAACCGTGCAATCCCATCGAGTTTGGGCTCATTCGAATCGTCTTGACGAGTACTTTGTTGGGAAATAGTGTCCAAGGATCTGATGATGGAGCCGGAAGAAGGCCATAGGAACTCTATAATAAAACCACGCTACCCTATCGAGTTTGAGCTCGTTTGATTCGTCTTGACGAGTACTTTGTTGGGAAATAGTGTCCGAAGATCTGATGATGGAGCCAGAAGAAGGCCATAGGAACTCTATAATAAAACCACGCTACCCCATCGAGTTTGGGCTCGTTTGAATCGTCTTGACGAGTACGTTGTTGTGAAATAGTGTCCGAGGATCTGATGATGGAGCCCGAAGAAGGCCATAGGCACTCTTTGATAAAACCACGCTACCCCATCGAGTTTAGGCTCGTTTGAATCGCCTTGACGAGGACTTTGTTGGGAAATAGTGTCCAGGGTCTGATGATGGAGCCGGAAGGAGGCCAATGGAACTCTATAATAAAACCATGCAACCCCATCGAGTTTGGGCTCGTTTGAATCGTTTTGACGAGTGCTCCGATAGGAGATGGTATATTTTTAGTCTTAGCTCGTTAACTAAAAAGCATAAAATAATAATTTACTGAAATAAGTATTTTTTTAAAACACCTTTTTTATACGGACTAAATAATTCCAAAAAATTGGACTAAAAATATTAAAACGGACAAGTAAAAACAAAGTAAAAAATAAATTCTTCTGTAAATATTTATAACCCTAATAACTTATACCTACAGAAATTTTAAAC
Organism: Agriphila tristella; assembly: GCA_928269145.1. NCBI lineage: Eukaryota > Metazoa > Arthropoda > Insecta > Lepidoptera > Crambidae > Agriphila > Agriphila tristella. Next base: position 16,158,550 of record OV743436.1, on the reverse strand, counting down.
CAAAAAACGTGGGGCGCGTTTTGTAAAGTTTCTCATCTATATTGTCTATAGCATGCGCCCCACGTTTTTTGGTTTAAAATTTCTGTAGGTATAAGTTATTAGGGTTATAAATATTTACAGAAGAATTTATTTTTTACTTTTTAGTTTGTTTTTACTTGTCCGTTTTAATATTATTAGTCCGATTTTTGGAATAATTTAGTCCGTTTTAAAAACGTGTTTTAAAAAAATACTTTTCTCAGTAAATTTTACTCTATACAGTGCCTTTGGTCTTAAACTAGCGATAATTTAAAGGCGTGAAATACATCTAATTTTATTGACAAAAACACCCACATGTTGAGGTGATTAGGCGGGTCCCTACCAAGCGCGCTGCCTCGCGAGGCAAGACGTTTGCCGCGTGTGGCGGGCCTCGCACGAGGCTGCTCGCTTGGTGAGGACCCGCCTAATCGCGTAAAAACGGCTGGTCGGATCCTGGTTGAAAGTTCCCTAAGGATTTTCTCTAATATGCACGCGACGAAGTCGCGGGCGGAAGCTAGTTTATTGCAATAATCAGAATTGGGTCTAGAATATTATTATCCCGTTCCCGTTTCTTTACCCTCTCCCTCTCTCTGCCCCTCTCCCTCTTCCTCTCCCTCTACCATACTCCTTTCCGTCCCCGACCCCTTAACAAAAGTTTGATCCCCTATTTCACCTCTTTAGGGGCTGAAGCAAGTCCACCGTGTGTGTTGGTCTTCAAAATAAATGTCATTTTCGCAATCACCATCCCATAAAAGCCCAAGAACGACATCCATAACGATTTTTATGTTTACTTACCCCATTTACCCCCTATGGGATGATTTTCAAAATAACAAATTATGTGTTTGATTTTATTTTTAGACGTGCTCCGACGAATTTTTTATGCTGTTGTAATTTCGATTTTATTTTCTTTTTCATCATGTCCACCGTGTTGGACTTCAAAATAAATGTCATTTTCGCAATCACCATCCCATAAAACCTCAAGAACGACATCCATATCGATTTTTAGGTTTACTTACCCTATTTGTCCTCTAAGGGGTTGATTATCAAAATCACAAAACATGTGTGTGCCTATTTATTTTTAGACGTGCTTCTGCGAAGTTTAGAGTTAAAGTTTTAATTTTATATTCTATTTTCCATACAAAATTTGAACCCCATTTTCACCCCTTTAGAGGTTACATCATGTCCACCGTGTTGAACTTCAAAATAAATGTTATTTTCGCAATCGTCATCCTAGGAAACCCCAATAACGACATCCATATCGATTTTTAGGTTTATTTGCCCCATTTCACACCCATTTCATCCCCATAAGTATTGAAATTCTAACAGTAACGATATACGTTGCGTTAGATTTCCATCCATAAGCTTAAATTATAAATTTAGCGATTTTTACATAGAAAATGAAGAATTTTCTATTCATAAATTAATTCCCTTTTCACTTCTTCGGGGGTAGAATTTTCAAAAACGCTTAAACACGTGTATATTAATTTTCAATCGTCAGTCTAACCACAAAATTTGAAGACCCTAGCTTCGAAACTGAGGGACTTTCATACAAACTTTGGACCCCCGTTTCACACCCTTAGAGGGTGAGTTTTGAAAAACTCTTTCTTAGTGCACCCTTAGACCTCATAAGGAATCAATGTGCCAAATTTGGAGTCTCTAAACCAAGCGGTTTGGGCTGTGCGTTGATATGTCAGTCACCAATCAGTATCTTCTTTTATAATATTTAGATGTATTTAATGGTATGTATTAATGTATTTTGTATGCATGTGAATATCATTTTTCTTTGTTTGTTCCACATTCGTGTTTATTGGTTTGCTGTTGGTTGACTTATAGATAATGCTCTTAGCATTAAGTCCGCCATTTCTACCTTACTTTATGTATTTGTACAAAAAAAATTATGAATAGATAAATAGTACCTAATAAATTGTACTATATGGTACCAAATAAATTGTACTTATCAATACCAAATTAATAGTAATAAATAGTACCTAATAAAAAATTAATTGTACTAAATAGTACCTACTAATTGTACGATATTGAACAAAATAAATTGTACTATATAGTACCTAATAAATTGTACTATATGGTACAAAATTAATTATACTTATTAGTATCAAATGAATGGCACCAAATAGTACCTAAAATGTACTACTAATTTCCAAATAAATTGTACAAATTGTACCTATAAAATTGTACTATATGGTACCGAATAAATTGTACTTAATAGTACCAAATGAATGTCACTAATTTGTACCAAATTAATTGTAAGTAATTGTAGGTAAGATGGTGGTAGCTATTCAGGCGGCCTTGACTTAAGCCCTACCACCAACCAAACCGAGTACAAATTGTACCTCCCTGAGAATCGAACCCGAGACCCCTGCGTCTTACACGGGTGGGCAAACCACTAGACTACAGAGGCGGTTGCCTCTATGGTCTTACTACTGCATAATGCATAATAATTCCTTAGCCAAACATCAATTTATATCAATAACGTGCATTGCATGTATTGCAGATCAAATCATGTAAGAGTATTTTTTTTATTTTTTTTTTCGAAACTCTGCCTGTTTTAATAATTGAATGAGGTACAAATTAAGTACAATTTCTGGCCATTACTATGAGATCAATTGGAATCTGGTACAGCGTGGCGTCGCCAAGAAGTATACTTCCCAACGTCCGTTGCATGTATTGCAGGTCAAATAAGAGTAGATTTAAAAATGTTTTTTATCGAAACTCTGCATGTTTCATTTATTGAATGGGGTACAAATTAAGTACAATTTCTGGCCATTACTATAAGATCAATTGGAATCTGGTACAGTGTCACGTTGCCAGGAAGTATACTTCCTGGAAACGCCACAATCAAGTGATTTTTTCACTGAAACTATCAGAGGTACAATTTTTTGAGTTAGGGTACAATTAGGTACATTTTATGGTCTTTCATTTGAGGTTATCTAAAAATCTCTACGCCATGGTGGTGTTGCTGGGAAGTATAACACAATAAGAGTGAATTTGCTTTGCATCAAACAATTCGATGCGCTTCGATTAGGTTGCAGCATGAATTGACCCTAATATTTGATTACTCGTTTTTGGAGGTCCCTTTTCATCGGCAAATTATTAAAAAAAAAGTTAAAATAAAATATCGGTTACACAAAAAAAGCTTGTTGTGAGTGCTCAAATATGTTTAGGTACTTTTTTGTAGATAATTATATTGGCAGTTGAGTTGACACTCCACTAACGAATTTACTCAATGAATTCATTGTTTATTCACATTCAAGTAGTTAATTCAAACTCAGAGACCATACAACAAGTACCTATTCGAACTATAATATTCGAATAAACAAAAATAATTATTTACTTCGAATTAACTACCTAGCTACCTATAATTTTATTGTGTGTGTTAAATGTATTTTTTACCTAGTAAGTACCCATACCCATCATACTTATTTATTGATTTACAACATTATTGATAACAATACATAAACATAAAAAACATAATTATTTAGTTCGAATTATCAAAATAAATATCGCGCGTTCACGCAGTGCATGAGAGTTGACAGAGCACTAGATTCGGCACATGAAATCGCGGGCGGGGAGTGTCCTTTCTGCACGTAGTAAATATCTATATTCTGTGGCTTGGTCTGCGGGGTCAGAGAACACAGAGAGTTCATTTCAAAATGCGTTCGCGCGGCTCGCTCCGCGGGGAGGGAGGTAGCGCTAAATGCCTACGACGCTCGGATATACTGGCCTTAACTTTACGTGCTGTTATGCGTACATTTAACACTAGACAAGACAGACTAACTAAGCAACACACACAGCAACGATACTTGGTTGCAGGTAAACAACTCTATTCATCTTTTTATTTGCGCTTTTTGAACTATTTCGAGTCTGCTTTATTTAAAAAAAAGGCAATTTGTATTGGGATTTAATTAATTGGGTGACTGGAAATAATCAAAGGCGACTGTTAATGGGATACTTAAATACTAAACCTGGCAGCGGTTTATTTTTTGGGCGACAAAATAAATAATCGGGCGACCAATTGTGGATTACAAAATACGTAAAACGGGCGACTACATGTGGGAGATAAATAAATTAGCAGTGAAAATTCTAAATGAGTGACAAAAATACTGAGTGGGCAACTATTATACCAAGTAGGTAACTATATAACTGATTTAAGCTGCCCAACATGGTACGTACAGATTATATGAAATATTGAAAAATTCGGCTAAGTGTGATAGTAGGCACCCCGCTATTAAATCATTTCATCTCGATTAGGATAATATTCACCTTTTTTTAAATAAAATATATGCCAAATCCTTAATGTTTTGTGTGCCCTAAGGTTGTCGATCAAACAGTTATTTGGTCGCCCGTTCTGAATTTACTCAATTTGTATTTTAAAGTCACCCATTTTCAACATTTGTAGTCGCCCTCAGTCCGTCGCCCACTTAGTATTACAGTATGCTATGTTCAGTATTTTTGATAACCAAAATGGGAATTTATTGTTACCCTATTAAATACTACCCATTTGTATTATCTACTGAAGATTATAAACTGAAAACGTGTTTACCTGCTAGAGTCAGTGCCGGCTGGTCTAAAATGGAAGTCACAGTAGGGAGAACTGAGGCAGGTCAAGTCTATCCGAGCCGAAGTCCTGGAGACGGGGTCGTTGAGCGTGTGCAGCAGGACGCCGCAGAGCGCCTCCGCCATGTGCGGCGTAGCGCACTCGGACAGCTGCCGGGTCACCGCCGTTACGCCGCCACACGATATGAAGAGCTCCGGGTTTAACACACCTTCGAATGTCAATAAATGTAAGTGTGAGTTGCACCAAAACGCTGTCAAAGTTAAAGTTATCGTCAAATGATAATGCTACTTTTTTGTCACGTCAAACTTGTCAAAGGACATCATGCTGGCTGGCAATCTCTTTTTTGACTAACTTGTGCTTAACCAGTATTTTAACAAGCTTGTTATCGTTAAAGTTAGGTGGTGCAACTCAGCCTAAGTCTGAGTTGCACCACAAAACGCAGTCAAAGTTAAAGTTATCGTCAAATGGTAATGCTACCTATTTGTCACGTCAAACTTGTCAAAGGATATCATGCTAGCTAACAACCTCTTTTTTTGGCTTAACCAGTACTTTAACAAGCTTGTTATCGTTAAAGTTAGGTGGTGCAACTCAGCCTGTGTTCAGACTCACTATGCCGAAGTTACGCGACTGAAGTTCGGCTTAGTTACTCCTGTAATGCTTTATAAATGGCTATGGCGTGCGAAAATTACGTAGCGGTTGCCGCCGAACTTCGGTCGCGTTACTTCGGCATAAGCTTGTTATCGTTAAAGTTAGGTGGTGCAACTCAGCCTAAGTCTGAGTTGCACCACAAAACGCTGTCAAAGTTAAAGTTATCGTCAAATGGTAATGCTACCTATTTGTCACGTCAAACTTGTCAAAGGTCATCATGCTGGGTGACAACCTCTTTTTATGGCTAACTTGTGCTTAACTAGTACTTTAACAAGCTTGTTAAAGTTAGGTGGTGCAACTCAGCCTGTGTTCAGACTCACTATGCCGAAGTTACGCGACTGAAGTTCGGCTTAGTTACGCCTGTAATGCTTTATAAATGGCTATGGCGTGCGAAAATTACGTAGCGTTTTTTTCTTACTAAAAGCGTTGCCGCCGAACTTCGGTCGCGTTATTTCGGCATAGTGTGTCTGGACACTAAGGGTGCCTTCAAATTAGTGTCGTGAAAAAGCGCTGCAGTGGCGCAACTGTGGTGTAACAGCCGCTACATTACTCATTCAAAATCTAGAAGCGGTTTAATTAATACACCGGCCCCTGTATTATAATTTATAACCTCTTAAAACTTGCCAGTTTTCTGCATGGCTATCATTTTTCTGAATGGCTATCAATGCATCTCTTTTATTTGCTAATACAGCGAGACAGACATGTAACTATAGCAATTCATAAACCTGGCAAGTTTTGAGACTCCCAGGGGGGTATTACAACCTCTTAAAACTTGCCAGGTTTATGAATTGCTATAGTTACATCTCTTTCTCGCTGTATAGCAAATAAAAGAAATGCATTGATAGCCATTCAGAAAACTGGCAAGTTTTAAGCGGTTGGTTGTAATACGGGGGCTGGTCTACAAAATATTAATAATAAGTGTAAAGGTGCTTTCAAATTAGTGGCGTGAAGTGCTGCAGTGGAACAACTGTGGCGTAGCAGCCACTCCACTACTAACTTTTGCACAAAATCGAGAAACGCCAATGACGCTATACTATACCGCTTTTTTACGCTACTAATTTATTTAACCGCCTCTGTGGTCTAGTGGTTCGCCCACCCATGTAAGACGCATAGGTCCCGGGTTCGATTCCCAGAGGGGGGTACAATTTGTACAATTAGTACTTTGTTTGGTTGGTGGTAGGGCTCATTCAAGTCCGCCTGGCTAGCTACCAGTGGCGAAGGGTCCATACATGTCGATTCCTATCGGCTTCCCTTTTAGAAATCCCACCCAGCAATCCACCATACAGTTTAGAGAATTTTTGGCGAAATTATTGGTCCGGCTTGGCTTACCTTTGCCATATTTTGACTCCTCGCCACTGCTAGCTACCACAATCTTACCTAAGTCTGACGCCATAACAATAATAAAAAAAAAAATCCGTGTTATTACAAAACGTACTACACTCGGAATCCTCATCACTGAGAAACTGACTATTACAAAAGATTTTTAAACACTGTTTAACTAAACACCTGTTTAAATGTAAAGCTGTCGCTTTTTACAATATTATTTAAAAGAGACAGCATCACAAATTTAAACAGGTGTTAGTTAAACAGTGTTTAAAAATCTTTTGTAATAGTCAGTTTCTCAGTGATGAGGATTCCGAGTGTAGTACGCTTCCACTTTCGGCCTTACGTCACTTAACATCAGTGGACCGACGGCCAACTAGGGTCATTTTCGATCTATCGCATATTGGGACCAGACCAAATTGGAATGATAGCATGTTCACGGTGGCATATCTCCCAGAAGCTTCCTACTTCGCAACCCAGACGATGATATTTGATAACACCAAACTAATGGCTACCTTGCCAATGTGGTTTGGTACCAGTATGCGACAGATCGAAAATTACCCTAGTTGGCCGACGGTCCACAGAGGGGCTGTACCGTCTAACTTGCATGGCTATCGTAATCGCTTTCATTTGACAGATGGATGTGTAAATTGCTGCTTCTATTTGGCATAAATGAAAACTTACCATAGAAAAGTAGCAATGTATCACATTCATGTCAAATGAAAGCGATTACGATAGCCATGTAAGTTAGCCGGTACGGCCCCAGGTGAGGTGAAGGCCAAGCACTACCCCTTTGTGCCTCCTTACTACACTGGCCTGCAAAACTAAGTACTACAGAGGTCTATTTTCATACAAACGAGGTAACTTTGAAGCATTGGTTCTCCGCCCAGGATTAAACGTGGTGCGATCATCGCCATCCAAGGAGTGAATGAAGAAGATTCAGATCCCCATACACACCCAATTGATCTGATCAGCATTCTCAGAGCTGTTTGGATATGTTTAAAAAAACCACAAAAATAGCATTAAAATGTATGGAAATGCTGTAACTGATAACTACTCTAATCCTTACAGCTCTTAGAATGCTGATCAGATCAATTGGGTGGGTATGGAGATCTGAATCTTCTCCATTCACTACCCGGATGGCCATCATCAGATCACATCCCGCTTAATCCTGGGCGGAGAACCAAAGCTTCAAAGTTACCTCGTTTGTATGAAAATAGACCTCTGTAGTACTTAGTTTTGCAGGCCAGTGTAATATTATAAATGCGAACGTCCGTTTGTTTGTTTGTTACGCCTTCACGTCTTAACTACTGAACCGATCATCATGAAATTTTGCACACACGTTGTCAGGGGTAAAGAGAAGGACTTTTCATCCCGAAAAATACATAGGTAAGTACATACATATTTCAGCTAATGCTGCTATAGCTGGTCTTGACAACCGATCCCCTGTTCCATCGACAGTGTTGCCTGACCGCGTCACTGCGATGAGACACCTCAATAGGCCTTGATCGATGTACAGCGACCTATAGCGCTGCGATGGCTGCCCAGCCGCGGCGCCCACCACGGCGACTACTCGACGGATCACTCTCAAGGCTTGCGCTCGCTCTTCTTCATTACGAAGCATTAAATCTATAGATCTAGAAGAAAACAGCAAGCTCATAAAGAAACAAATGAAGTTGTTGAAGTGTTACATTTTCTTAATGTACTAACTATAATAAGTACATTTTTTATAAAATATAATGTGTCTGCAGTAGGTAACAAATAGAACAATGGGGAGGAAAAGCGCAATTTTATCCCGAGAGGTGGCATCTGGTCTTTGGTACCCGGCCGCCTCAAAGAAAGTGTCAAAACATATGGGAATCTCTTGGAGTATTGCACTTTTTAATTTTATACTGAGAAAATGCCGCATTTTTATGCATGTAACTTGTAAAATATTGGAGTTCATCGATTTCCCAGTAACAAAAAAAATTGTGGGCAAAAAAATTTCAAAAAAAGATGCTTTTCCCTCGATTTTCTCCTTTGCTGAGCCTGAGAAACATTATAAATCAAAAGGAATGTTTCATGAATTTGATGAAGCTTCGCCAAAATAAAACAACATTTGAATTATAACAGCTTTGTTCTTTAATATTTCAACCTCAGCAGTTTCTAACATATTTATAACTTGGATGAATTTGATAGGTATATCAAATATGGAATAAGCCCAATATTGGGGCCAAACAGAGAATTAATAGAATTTTATATGCCAGAATCATTCAAGAAACTTAGAATAATAAAATAAATATGATAAAACGGTTCGTGTAATTTTGGATGGTACAGAAATTCCAGTACAGAAACCTGAAATTACTATTGCACAGAAGGCATCATCAGGCAACTATAAACACGGAAATTCACACTCAGTTGCTTTGTTAAAATTTAAATCATATGCTTCTAATCTGAAATAAAAAGATTACTGGTAAATCTTACACGAAATTTAAAGAAATGTAATGCTTGTTAGCAATTTTTTGTAAGTTGCTATAAACTTTCTTGCCTGTTGTTTTGGCTTTTCTTTTCCGTAATTCTTCTTTTATATGAGCTAAAGTTAGCATAGAATACATTGTTTGTCCGCAAAACCGAAAAAAATACAATCTAAGAAAGTAAAATCACGTAATACACAGTCAAGACAATATAAGCTCAAACTGACAATTGTTCCAAAGACTGAGCGCCATCTGTAATTCACTTTGCCTTCGCCTCCCCATTGTTTTACAGTATACAAAAGTCAGTTCAACATTGTGAGGAAAACGGGTGCGTGTGGGTGGTTTGATTAAATCATTAGCAAAATATTCTTATTTTGGTGAGCCAAGAAGACTTTTTTCGTGGCGCACATGACCCCTGATTTTGTGTCTACCCCTTTTATTACAGTCACAAAATAATTTAATTTGTATGAATTCACATGTGCACTCGGTTTTAAGATCCGGAGAATAACCGAAACGAGCAAAACTTAATATCTGACTTGGCGACTGAATTGGATCCAGTCACATGACAAAATACGGTTCAGTGGCAATAGCACTTTAGTACATGCGTTCACACAAGAGCATATTCGATTTTAAAAACCATATAGAATAGTCACCAAGGATAGTAAAAGCAAAACCAAAGGCCATGTGAAAAAAGTATACAGGTTCTGCCATAAACAGTAAAAATCCAATCCGGTAAATCATATCTCCGTGTGAACGTAGCGTAAGCACAAAAGTTTTTCTTACCTAGTGACAAGGTATGGCAGTTTCAGGGTGTTAAATGTGGCTACATCACTTTCAGTCTTAATCAAATACCGCAAAACTCTTAATGCTGCTGCTCTGATGACCATGGACTCATCCACTAAACTTATTCGAATGCTGGAACAAACAATCATACACTAAGTATTATTAAATTGAGAATTTTCACATTCACAATGCTATCCTTACTAATATTACAAATGCGAAAGTACGTTTGTTTGTTTGTTTGTTACGCCTTCACCGATCATCATAAAATTTTGCATAAGTGTTGTCAGGGGTACAGAAAAGGACATAGGGTACCTTTTACCCAGAAAAAACGAATGATTTCTGAGGGATAGCAAAAAAACTGTCTGTGCAGACGAAGCAAGACATTTATATTAGGATACATAATATTTAGAAAAAAACCGGCCAAGTGCGAAAGGACTCACGCACGAAGGGTTCCATACCAAAAAAACGGCAAAAAAACACGTTTGTTGTATGGGAGCCTCCCTTGAATATTTATTTTATTTTGTTTTTAGTATATTTGTTGTAATAGTGGCATCAGAAATATATCATCTGTGAAAATTTCAACAGTCTAGCTATCACGGTTCATGAGATACAGCCTGGTGACAGACAGACAGAGCTTTAGTATGTCATGCTCACTTTAAACATTTCTGCGGTGGTGTCGTATGAGGCGGGTCGTTACGTTCCCTCAAAAATGGTTGAGCGAAGCGATGGCTGGTTCATGCGTCATGCTCGTGAACGGGTGCTGCCAGTGGGAATGGGTCTGCTTCTGTCTGCTTGTACTAAGGGCGTCGTATATTTATATATATTATTTTTCTGATTAATATTATCAATATGTATGGCACTTCTTACTCAAAATTTAAATTAATAACTAAACCTTGTTTTGATTTCTAATTTTTTTTTAATTGCAATCATTTTGCTTTCTATATTCAGTAGTTTTGTAAGTAAAGGCCTATGAAAAGCTTTAGGATAATAGTTTTCATCTTAGGATGGGTAGCCTAAGTATGTCATGCTCTCTTTAATCATTTCTGCGGTGGTGTTGTGTGGGGCGGGTCGTTACGTTCCCTCAAATATGGTTGAGCGAAGCGATGGCTGGTCCATGCGTCATGCTCGTGAACGGGTGCTGCCAGTGGAAAGGGTCTGCTTCTGAGTACCTATCTTAACGCATATTGAATTGTAAGAATTGCATCTTTTTAAATTATTTTTTATGTCTTGTAACATGTGGTTTTTTTTGGTAAATTTTGCCTATTTAGGTGCATTTTCGAGTAGCAGACACAGTGATTTCTCAACTAGTTGAAAGTTATTTACTCTCATTACTTAGTAGTATTTAGTTAGTAGTATTTAATTTCAACCTACCTACCCATTGTGTGCAAACTTTTGTTAATTATTGTGATGGAAAATGACCTCACTTTAAATGTGGAGCTCATTTTTCAATGTTGACGACTCTGTATGATATATACAGGGAGAAAAAAGCAGCCCTTGACGAGTTTCTTGCCTGTTCTTCTCGTTACAAGGTCTCCCGCTTAGGGTTTGCGAACCGATGGCGTAGCTTCTATGACATTCACAAGTGCTTGTAACAGCCTAGACTGAATAAATAATTTTTGAATTTTGAATTTTGAATTTTTGAGACAGACGGACAGCGGAGTCTTAGTAATAGGGTCCCGTTTTTACCCTTTGGGTACGGAACCCTAAAAAGGGTGTGGTTTAAATGGTTTGCAAAATATTTGTATTTATGGCAAGTCGAAAAATTTATTTGGTCAACATTTCAACAACTTTTGAATAGGAAATATTTCTAAATCTATCAGCAATTAATGTCATACTGGACTGCTCTAAATATCTGAATTCAGTTATAATTTATTTGCTTATTTACATATTTTTCACCTGTACTATATAAAGTAAAATTACATAGGCAAATTTGCATCAGGAAGGAGTTTTTAAAATTGGATCGGTCCGCTGGTAAACATGTTAAGGGCTGCGTGTGTTATGAATATAAAAAAGACTATTTCAATAAACAATGTTTGTGGTCGGTCTTCTAAAAAATCTAGAATACTGAACAAAAGAGAGACTTGAACTCCGATTAACATTTTCTACAAATGGTGAACTTTGTGCAGTTTCTATTTTTTAGTTGAGTTTGATTTGAGTTCAAATAAAAAAAAAATACAACACTGCACTAAAGTACTTATTAAAACTGTCCAAAAGTCACCACTATCTGTTCACTATATTGTCACTTGAATTAATTAATAAAATAATGGTATTTTATCAGACATCAGTTCTGTTAAAAGAGTTTATTGTTTATGTGCCATTTGTACCAACGTGATACAACAACTGAACAACAACATCTCAATCTTATTTCATAACTTAAAGGTACTTGTGTGTGTGTGTACGTAGTTACAAAGGCTTTATTATTATTTATTATTGAGTTAACTATCTCATCATCAAACTGACTATAGTTTTAAAAACATCTTACTTTAAACTTTCATCATCTATGTAAATGAAAGTAAATCCATACACAATATTACTACTATTTGATGAAATTGCCGCTAATAGACTAGCTTTTAACAAAAACGGTTATAATACCTGTTATTTAAAACCATAAGCGCTGATTTCACAGATGATATATTTAACCTATTGTGTTGTTTAGATACAATACTTCCCATTGAATTGTCCTTCCAATTGTGAGTAACTATTTACATGATATACTTTACTCACCATGTCATTAATTCATCACTTGTAAATCCCAAACCACTTCTATCTTCTTTACAAAGTGTGACTAAGGCATTTAAGTAGGACAGTCTGCGGCTGTCAGAACTATTTCTTTGCACACCTCTTAGTCCCACTTTGGTATCTGTTGGTATAGTTTTATTGGTGGGAGAAACATCATTTTGAGTTGCTTTCTTCAGATAAAGCCCTTTGATTATTTCTTTAATATTTTCTTCATTACTTTTATTATTGTCCAACTTAAATAAATTACCGCTTTGTTTACCTGAAAATGTACAGAGTGATTTATGTTGTATCTGTTTATACTATTACATTGCGTATTATAGAATTCGTGATAATAAAAAATATTAATGTTTGGAAATATTTACCTTTCCTACGATTCAACCAATTCTCGTAGGCCATTATATCATTTTTTTACACCAACCCCGTGTATGTGAAAGATAATAAATAACGATCAGCTAAAGTAACGTAATAACACATCAATACTTTCCTGTTATTTATAATAAATTAAAGACAGACAAATAAGTTAAAAATAATTCAACCCTGTTTTCCTGTAACTATTTTTTGACATTAGGCAGCAGTGCATGCCGCCCGCCACAGATAAAACTAAGGCCGCGTTCCGAATCACGCTTACAGCACTGTGAGCGCGCTAACACCCGGGGGGTAATTACGTAACTTTGTTGCAATCAACTCTGACAGAAATCGCAGTTACATAGCTGCTTTAGTAAGAACCAATGTGACAACTATCTTAACTAAAGCAGCAATGCAACCGCGCTTTCAATCGATTTCAATCGAGAATTGTTAGCAACAGCTTTACGTAATCAAGGTACAGGGGGGTAATTACGTAACTTTGTTGCAATCAACTTTGACAGAAATCGCAGTTACATCGCTGCTTTAGTAAGAACCAATGTGACAACTATCTTAACTAAAGCAGCAATGCAACCGCGCTTTCAATCGATTTCAATCGAGAATTGTTAGCAAAAGCTTTACGTAATCAAGGTACAGGTGGGTAATTACGTAACTTTGTTGCAATCAACTCTGACAGAAATCGCAGTTACATCGCTGCTTTAGTAAGAACCAATGTGACATCTATCTTAACTAAAGCAGCAATGCAATCGCGCTTTCAATCGATTTCAATCTTGGACGAATCAACCACTGGACGCGAAATGACAGCCATATTCGCCTTTACCCCTTAGCCACTTACTGTGACCGATAGCCTCAGTAAACGATTTCGCGTTGTCAGTGTGATGCTAGAGCTCGTGGCGAAACATTGGTACAAAAATGGGCAAAATGCTCCGTATTGTTCAGCAAAAAAAATAGCGGGCAATCTAGAAATGTTTCTTTTCACACGTAAGCACAATTTCAACCTATTTTAGTAGCTATTTTTCGTAAAATAAATAAAATTTGGTATGTAAACAAAGTAGGGTGAGCTAGCCGGTTTGCCGGCCCCCTATGGTTTTCGGCCATTTCAGAAATATAACCAGGGGGGCTTTTCTATTCGTTCGCTAACTTAAAAATTGAAAATAAGCAATTAAACGATCAAGTAACACGTCGCAAGTAGACATTGTAGTATTGTATGGAAGTGTCAGGCCTCCAACACGCAATTTTAGGGTTTATGGCTTATTTTTTTTTTTTTTTTTTTTTTAATCTATTTTAATTTAGAGGCTTTTACCTAGTTTAGGTATGTCAGCCTCATCATACCCTTATCTAAATAACAATCATAGATATAAGGGAACACTTGGGTCATTGATACAGAAACATATTGATAAGTTCTTTAAACACCGCAGATTGCGGGTCTGCTAGTATTATGCTGCTTATTTTTAATCGTTAAGTTAGCGAACGAATAGAAAAGTGGCCATTTGAGTAGGGGGGCAGACCTCCTTCTCTTGCTCAAGGTCGCGCGGACAAGGACTTTAACAATTTATTAATTAAGTTTAATTAACAATAATTAAGTTTTTAATGGTAGTATCGTGGGGAATGCATATGTATGGAATTTTTTCATTTACCTACGACACTACTGGGCAGGTAGTGTAGAAGGGAAAAAAATACCCGCGACACTACCAGTGGTGCGCCTTGGTAGTGTCGTGGGGAAGAAGGGCGAAAATTGAACAGGGTAGGTGTGTCGTTAAAAGTAGCAAAAATGTGCATGTGAGTTATTTGGAACGTAAGTTACAATAGTGTTTACCAGAGTGTCCACTGTTAAAGTCCAAATAAATTCCCTGACTTTTCCCTGACTTTCCCTGACCATTTTTTCAAAGAACAATGGCGAAATAATTGTTGAGTTAATTATTTGTTCACGTTCGTTTACGTTTTTGTTTTCGTTTTGAGATTTTTACTCACAAAGAAAATAATACCGAAATAAAAAAAATTCATAACCAACGAATTTGAAAGAAAAATGTCAGTTGTCAAACCATATTATGTGTCAAACGCGTTTTTTTGGCCAATTTATATACAAACTTTGAATACTTTTCAAAACAAAACTTAATTCATTCGGTCATCCCATTCATTTTTTAACTTTATTATTGGCAACAATGTTTAGGGCTCTCATTAGTTAAAGTTTATAGCCTAAAGTAGTTTGATGCAACAAACTAATGAAATCAATATTTTAATGATTTCATTAGCTATAAAGTAGCATTAGCTAAAGAAGATTTAAAGTGAAGCTACTTGCAATTGAGTGTGAGTATGGTAAATTAGTTTTAGTACTGTTTAACTTAAACGCGTAAAGTTTTCGGTGTTATACATTTAAATTTGATGGCCGGGTAACTAAATGCATTTTTGGGAGGTCATTTGCTTTCCGGCCGCCTGGCCGAGAACTAATGTATGAGTATTTGATTGAATCAGGCGTCACTTGGCGGAAGTCCCAAACCATTTTGAAAAAAGAAATATATGTAGCTTACTTCCGCAAACAATATATGCAAGATGCACCGCCCGAAAAGGTGTGTTGCTGTCTTGCTAAATGCAGGTATTGTGCACTGATATTTTGTGGTGTGCATGTGCATATTATTGCGGGCGGGCGGGCGGTGCATCTTGCATATATTGTTTGCGGAAGTAAGCTACATATATTTCTTTTTTCAAAATAATGTATGAGTTTCACAATCCATAATATTTGGCCGGCAATTATGGCCGGAAACCGGCTAAATCACCCTATAATATTGTCATTATTTGACAAGTTAATCCCCCCTCACCCCGCAAAAATTGGTCGATCGTGATTTCATACATTTTTCTTACGTTACGTGTCCAGTGGTTAATTCGTCCAAGATTTCAATCGAGAATTGTTAGCAACAGCTTTACGTAATCAAGGTACTGGTCCAAATCATGCTTACAACGCTCACGTAAGTTAAAGTGACGTCACAGATGACGTCATCGCATGTGCTAACGACGCTCAGCGTATTCCACCAAAGCACTGTGAGCGTAGTCGGTGTAGCTGTCAAACTTCAATGTCAAAGTTCAATGTTGACAAAAAATACGTGGTTAAATTGTGAATCGTTGTGGATGTTGTAGTCATTATTTGTGATTTTTACAAAAGATGGCTGAATTTATTGACCTGCAGGTGTTTTGTAAAGATACTTACGAAATAATTATATTAAACTGATGTTGAAATAGCTAGCAGTGGTAATAAGTATTTTAAAGCTTTGAGAGTTTTTAATTGGTCTCAGTGAAGGAACTTAATTCGTGTCATTTTATTTATCTATCCCTTAGAATAAATATTTACTTTACCGAGATTAAACCATTAAAATAAATAAAAAATATAAAATAAAAATGTGTTTATTGACAGAAATGTGGTACAATTTCAACTATATCTAATGGCCCCACAATAGGCTAAGCCTGTCCTGTGGGTACCGGTTACGTTTAACAATTATATTTTAACCAAAATTCATTTGTTCGGTTCGGTTAACTAAAACACAAGAGAAAAGAGACTTATGAATTTAAGTAAATTAAGATGAAATTTATAATAACATACCTATTAATATTTCATAATAAATTATAAGTTAAAAGAATAGATAAGTATATATAACAATAATTTAGAAATATATATACAATATAAATATTTAAAATATATAAGTAAACAATTTAATTTATTACATTTTTAATGTGTCTCAAACCTGCAATATATAGCCATTCAATTACCTATCCGATCTTAGTTCAGGAAATGAACACTCAAAAAAAGGTATAGAGGGAAAGGCGTGGAACACAATTTTTGACCTCGTAACTTTGTTTGGACCTGTTAGGAGGTGAACATATCAAAAGTCCCCGCCCGTAGCCCCTATGCCGGGGAGAGGGGGGAGGATTGAAAGTCCCATTTTTCGGTTTTTCACATATATCTCGAAAACTACACATTCCAGCGACATCATTTTTTTTACAAAATTAAAGCTGGTTAAATTTGCTACATGTTTAATTAAATTTTTTTTTTTATATCTAGTATAGTTTTCGAGATATTTACTATTAAAAGTCTGTAATTTTATCTTTAATATATAAAAGAAGAAACTGATTGGTGACTGACATATCAACGCACAGCCCAAACCGCTGGGTTTAGAGACTCCAAATTTGGCACGTAGGTTCCTTATGAGGTCTAGGGATGCACTAAGAAAGGATTTTTTTAAACTCACCTCCTAAAGGGTGAAACAGGGGTCCAAAGTTTGTATGAAAGTCCGTCAGTTTCGAAGCTAGGATCTTCAAATTTTGTGTTTAGGCTGACGATTAAAAATTAATATAGGTATACGTGTCCCAGCGTTTTTGAGAATTCTACTCCCGAAGGGGTGAAAAGGGGGATGAAGTTGTGTATAGAAAATCCTTCATTTTCGAAGTAAAAATAGCTAAATTTATAATTTTGGCATATGGATGCAAATCTAACTCAACATATATCGTTATTAATAGTATTTCAACCATTATGGGGATGAAATGGGGGCGAATCATCATCAATCAAAAATATTATTTTTCCTAAATTACAGATATTCAGGAGCGGATATCTCAAAAACTATACAAGATATCGAAAAATTTTACAAAATAAATCTTGTCTCAAATTTAATCAGTTTTCATTTTGTAATAAAAATCATGTCGCTGGAATGCATAGTTTCGAGATATATCTGAAAAACCGAAAAATGGGACCTTCAAACCCCCCCCTCCCCCCGGCATAGGGGCTACGGGCGGGGACTTTTGATATGTTCACCTCCTAACTAGTCCAAACAAAGTTACGAAGTCAAAAATTGTGTTCCAATCATTTCCCTCTACACCTTTTCGTTTACTGGGCTATCTTGACTATAAGACTTTCCGTCGCGTCATATGACGTGCTGCCGGTGTTTGTGGCGCGGGACCTTGAAAAACTCCCGCCCATCACTTTTGACCATCTGGATGTCTCAAAATTCCTCAAAGATCTGGCTTTAGTGCAAGCAGAGATAAATACCATTAAGGCAACATATGCTACACTGGAGCAAGTGCAATATATTAAGAACGAGTGTCTTAAAAATAAGAATTCATCGCCGATTTTTTCTGACGCAGTCAACCTAAAAAGAGGAGCCTTTTGTGACAGTGAACCAATTGGTCTATCAGACCTTAAGAACTCCTACGTAAGCCAGGAAAGCGAACCGTATTGTGATTTATCGCCTAAAGATAATAACAGCTTACAAAATGAAGAAATTAACAATAATCAAGGGGAAGGTAGTCTTAGATCTCCAAATTACCAAACTCAACGGTCAACTAACGGTGTTGGGACGGTAGGCGACAGCGGCGAGGGAGATAAAGCAATAGACAACGGTGCCAACCTTCATACGTCACTTCAACAACAACAGCTGACTGACACGAAGCAAAATCGTTCTTATGCGGGCGCCGTAAGGCTCACCGAGCACCACCCAGATAGTGAAGGATGGGACATAGTGAAAAATAAGAAACAGAAGCAAAACAACCGCTTTATGGGAAAAATCGGTAGTGTTGTGATTGGTGCCGAAGAAAAGTTTAAAGCCGCTGACAGAAAGGTACCGATATTTATTAGCAATATACACAAAGACACATCTGAAGAAAACATAATCGAGTACATACATATGAAAACCAAAGAGACTGTTAAACTAGAACGAATATCTATTAAAAGACCTTGTGAACATAATGCTTACAAGTTTTTTATACCACAATCCAAGCTGACTTTGTTTTTGGACTGTAAAATATGGCCTCAGGGCGTCATTTTTCGTCGATTTGTAAATTTTAAACCTACAAATAGTTCAAATGGAACATCGAAAGTACAGAACGGCATCAATCAAACAGTTAAATAATGGCTAAAGACCTATTCAAGTTTACAAGTTTCAATTGTAAGAATGTAAAGAGGTCCATACACTGCATTCGGGACCTAAGTAAGGATACAGACGTGATAGCACTGCAAGAAACATGGCTTTTGCCTGATGAAATATCGTTTCTAGATAGTATCAGTGATGAGTTTAGTTCCACGGGAGTGTCAGCAGTGGATACATCAGCAGGTTTACTACGGGGGAGACCGTATGGAGGTGTCGCGATACTATGGAGGCGAAGTGTGTTTACTGACGTGTCCGTCATTCAGTGTAACAACCCACGTATATGTGCTATTAAAATAGTGTCACAAGATAAGTCTTTCTTAAGGTCAAACCGCACTACAGCGGAGCGGCGCTGCGCGGCGCAGCACTGCAGCGGAGCGGCGCGGCCTCTCCTAAACGCACTATCGCGGCAGCGGAGCGGCGCGGCGCGGCTCTAACTGCCAGACGTGGCAAGATTTCATTGAAGTTGGACGCACGAACGAAAAGGGAACGCTCGGTCACGCGTTCCCTAGAACGAATTTCCAAGGAACGATTTAGCAACACATCCTCATATTTTTTATTTATTTATTTGTGATGAGTTATGATTATGATGATTTTTGAAATGATCACGTAAAATACCACTTTGTAATTTAATCAAAATTTGTACACTGAAATATCAGTAGAAATAGATATTTCCAAATACCCTCTATAGACTGAAGCTCGATTATGAAGAATATTCGGCCGCGCCGCGCCGCGAGCTATACCGCACTAGCGGCAGCGGAGCGGCGCGGAGCGGCGCGGCGCGGCGCGGCACGGCAAAATATTCTTTTGCACCCAAATCTGCAGCGCCGCGCCGGTACGCGCCGCGCCGCTCCGCTGTAGTGCGGTTTGACCTTTAAGGTCAAACCGCACTACAGCGGAGCGGCGCTGCGCGGCGCAGCACTGCAGCGGAGCGGCGCGGCCTCTCCTAAACGCACTATCGCGGCAGCGGAGCGGCGCGGCGCGGCTCAAATTGCCAGACGTGGCAAGATTTCATTGAAGTTTGACGCATGAACGAAAAGGGAACGCTCGGTCACGCGTTCCCTAGAACGAATTTCCAAGGAACGATTTAGCAACACATCCTCATATTTTTTATTTATTTATTTGTGATGAGTTATGATTATGATGATTTATGAAATGATCACGTAAAATACCACTTTGTAATTTAATCAAAATTTGTACACTGAAATATCAGTAGAAATAGATATTTCCAAATACCCTCTATAGACTGAAGCTCGATTATGAAGAATATTCGGCCGCGCCGCGCCGCCAGCTATACCGCACTAGCGGCAGCGGAGCGGCGCGGCGCGGCGCGGCGCGGCAAAATATTCTTTTGCACCCAAATCTGCAGTGCCGCGCCGGTACGCGCCGCGCCGCGCCGCGCCTCTCCGCTATAGTGTGGTTTGCATCATTGCAATCAATAGAAATAATATTTGGCCGCGCCGCTCCGCGCCGCTCCGCTGTAGTGCGGTTTGACCTTTAGTGTTCAGTGTATACATGCCCACGGATGCGATTACTAACTTAGCGGACTTCACGGACGTTATGAGCACGGCAAGTGCGATTATTGACTCTTGTAGTGCTGACAGCGTTTACATGCTAGGGGACTATAATGCGCACCCATCCGAATTATTTTTTAAAGAAATGACAGAGTTTTGTACTGAACAGGGTCTACAGATTGGGCGACATATAGCCAATTGGGCTATCTTTGGGACCGTCGCGGCTACTAAAAATTATGGAATGGCGACTTATCGCCTGTTGGGCGACACGTTTTTCGACTTATTGATATCAGTTTACATAGTTTTCTCTATGTATTGTCTAGTCTAGTCTTTCTATGCGCGCAGGGTGGGAGAGTAAGTGAACAAACAATCAAACAAAAAGTGAAAATGGGGTAAATTATAATATAAATAATCGTTATTCCAGTGTAATCGAACAGTAGCATGACACGTTTAAACGTTTTTTTTGTTTTTTTTTTTTCAAATTGGGCTACTTGGGCTATCTTTTCATCGCAAAGTGGCGACTTGACCAGTTAGGCATCTGGCAACCCTGGTACTGAACAGGAATGGTCTTGTATTGATGTTGAAATGTTAGGTCTGTCATCAAATACATTCACATTTATAAGTGAAGCAAACGGGTCCCGAAGATGGCTCGATCATTGTTTAGTAACAAAAGCGGCTGTGGATTCTATTCAAAATGTTTATGTAAAATACGATGCTGTATGGTCTGACCACTTTCCCTTAATACTTGAATGTAATTTAAATGTTATACTACCGAAAACCTCTGACTAAAAAGTTGACCAAAATCATGTAGTATGGGGTGAGAGAAATCCACAACAAATTGAATGTTACCAAAAGGAATGTACCTAATCTAAGATTGAAAGACATTGATTTTCCGTATGAATTGACGGATTGTTGTGACCAAACGTGTAATAATTCTAGTCATAAAATAATTATAAACACTTTGTACAATGACATAGTTCGCGCCCTAACAGAGTCCTCTATGGTGGGTCGAGAAAGCAGCAGGGGCACGAGAAAACGCGTTGTAACGGGCTGGAACAAACATGTTGCTGGGGCGCATAGGGATGCCAGAAATTATTTCACTTTGTGGGTTCGGTACGGTAAACCGGTTTCTGGTCGAATCTATGAACAAATGTGTGATGCTCGTAAAATTTTTAAATCACGTCTTAGATGGTGCCAAAAAAAATGAAGAGCAAATAAAAATGGATATTTTAGCGTCATGTCAAACAAATAAAGATTTAAGTCGTTTTGGAAACACACCAATAAATTTAACACTAAGCCGGTCATCCCTGTGAGCGTCGGTGGCATGTGTGAGCCGGGTGATATTGCTAATCTTTTTGTAGATCAGTTTTATATAAAATCCCCTTTAGGGCCTGCGGGCACGATGCTTAATGCTGAAACCAAGAAGAAACTAGAGGTAACTTTCAAAGTTAAAGAGATTGCGGGTATAATAGCCAATATTCCTAAAGGAAAATCCCCCGGTCATGATGGTCTCAGCATTGAGCATCTTAGGCATGCTGGCCCTCACTTGCCTAGGGTCTTAGCTATACTTTATAGCCTATGCGTGGGCCATAGCTTTATGCCAAGCGAGATGATGCGAACGGTCGTTGTGCCTGTGGTGAAAAATAAAACCGGAGACCTAGCGGACAAAAGTAACTACAGGCCAATCTCCCTAGCCACTGTAATTTCGAAGGTGTTTGATGGTGCGCTTAACACACAGCTAAATAAATATATCATACCTCATGATAATCAGTTCGGGTTTCGACCTGGTTTATCAACAGAAACAGCAGTTTTGTGTGTTAAGAATACGATCGGATACTATATGAAACGTAGGACCCCGGTCTATAGTTGCTTCCTGGACCTATCTAGGGCTTTTGATCTGGTTTCCTACGATATATTGTGGAGAAAGCTAGAAGAAGTTCAATTACCGTCGGAGCTTATAACCATTTTTAAGTATTGGTACGGAAACCAGATCAACAACGTGCGATGGGCGGGAGCTGTGTCGCGTTCGTATGGCTTGGAGTGTGGCGTGAGGCAGGGTGGGTTAACCTCACCCACGCTCTTCAACCTATACGTAAACCACCTAATTGGTGAGCTCAGCAGCACCAGAGTCGGATGTCATGTGGATGGAGTGTGCGTAAATAATATCAGCTACGCAGACGACATGGTGCTGCTGAGCGCATCGATTTGTGGACTCAGAAAGCTTGTAGGCATTTGTGAAAAGTATTCATTAAGTCATGGATTGATATATAATGTGAAAAAGAGTGAAATCATGGTCTTCGAATCCGGGGGTAAAAGTGTTATTAATATGCCACCAGTTTCACTTAACGGCATAATTTTGAAAAGGACATACAAATTTAAATATCTCGGTCATATTTTGTCCCCTGACCTAAAAGATGATGATGATATTGAGAGAGAACGGAGAGCGCTGTCAGTGAGAGCAAACATGCTTGCACGCAGGTTTGCACGTTGCACTGAAAGTGTTAAAATCACCCTGTTTCGTGCCTATTGTACATCATTTTATACGTGCAGCCTGTGGGCTAAAACTACCCATAAATCTTACAGCGTTCTCCGTGTACAATTCAATAATGCGTTCAGGATACTGTTGGGACTGCCCCGCTATTGTAGTGCATCCGGAATGTTTGCTACCGCTAGAGTAGATTGTTTTTTCGCAACTATGCGCAAGAGGTGTGCGTCACTGGTACGGAGGGTGCGAGCCAGTCCCAACACTATCCTGAAAATGATCGCCAGCAGGCTTGATTGTCCCTACTTGAGTCGCTGCTCTGCCATTGCCCATGGAATGGCTCAGCGGTGACTTAATTAGGTATAAATGATATTATTAAATAAATTCTTACTAACATAGATTAAGTTTCACTAACATAAAATCAGTCCTTGTTACTTAAATAAACTTAATTTTATTATTATTATTATTATAGTAGTCAGCCACTGTGTGACTTTTTTATTTGCTGCATTTACAGTGCATCTTTTAATATCACAGCAGCTGACCACTCTGTTATAGACAAGGTGATCTTTAAATGGACTAAACCGTCTAGCAAAAGTTGTATTTACTGACGGATATTCAACTTTGAACACGACGGTTAAGCATTTTATGATAATCGGTTCTATTTACAACTACACGATGTACCTTTAAGGAAGTTTTTAATATAAACAGCTGGCGCACGCTAAGAACTTTACTTTCCTCGTACAGTATTTGAGTTGGGTACCTAAAAGGTTTTGCAAACATGGTCTTTAGCACTAATCTTTGGGCCCTTTCTAGCTGAATTAGAAAGGATTTCAGTGCACTTCCCCAACAAGTTATGCAGTAGGTAATTATCGATTGGGTCAGAGCAGCGTATACCGTTTTTAGGATAGATTATGATGCAGAGGATCGAAGCAGCCGCATTATGCTTGCCGTTTTCCTAACTCGACTTGAGACTGTGTTGATATGTGCTTTGAAGTTTAAATTTGAATCAATGATCACACCCAGATATTTAGTAGTGCTAGCTTTTTGTATGATGTCACATTTACAGTATCCCTCGTCCTTACACGTGTGTAGTTTAATTACGGACGTTGTAGGAGGCGCCGATGTAGCTGTCTTATAAAAACATACATAATTGGTTTTTTGCGTGTTTAATGTTAGCAGATTGTGCTGTTGTGCTTGAGAACGCTTCTTCCCAAGAGCAACCATCGAATACTATTGCCGTATCATCTGCATAACATACTATTTCTGCGTTAGTACTATTGTAAATGTCGTTCATATACAGGGTGAATAATGTCGGCCCGAGAATACTACCCTGTGGAACACCAAAATTAACAGCGTGTACTTTACTTTTATAGTTGCCAATCCTAACACACTGTTTCCTTTCAGTTAGGTAACTTTCAAACCATTTTAGTGCAATGCCCCGTATACCAAACTGGTTTTCTAACTTTCGAAGTAGGATCGGAGTGGACACAGTATCGAAGGCTTTTGATAAGTCAAGGAAGACACCTATACTAGCTCTGTTTCTGTCAAGATGGTTTGCGACTGTTGATGTGAGTAAAGTAACTGCGTCTTCGGTCGATTTGCCCCTTCGAAAGCCAAACTGCCTAGAAGAAAGTAAATTCTTAGCCTCGATATATTGAGATAGTCTTTTATTTACGATTTTTTCCAGGAGCTTAGAGAAAGCAGTAAGAAGCGAAATAGGTCGATAGTTTTCCGGGGTGTATCTCGAGCCATTTTTATAGATGGGCGTTACAGAAGCAGTCTTCCAGGCATCGGGGAATGTTCCAGATCGTAGGCTGTGATTAAATATTTCGACTAACGGTGGTACAATAGCAGTCCTAATATTTTTTAGGAGGCTATTAGACAAGCCATCAATGCCTGGAGCTTTGTCAGTTTCAAGTGACAGAATTAGGGAGTCCAATTCAAATTCATCGGTTGGCTGCATGAAAAAGGATTCCGCAATTGAAGTACGAGGAACTTCAGCTGTAAGTGTATCTTGGTTTGTGTGTAAATTATGCAATATTTTGTTTGCTAGCTTTTGTCCTACAGATGAAAAATATTCACAACAAATGTCAAGTGAGCTTTCAGCGTTTAGTGCACCACGCAGCTCTAAAAGTTCTTTAGACGCTTGTTTACTATTGGTGAGATGGCATACCGATTTCACTGTTTTCCACATTTTCTTAGTGTCTTTGGAACAACTGGAAAACTCCCTGCTTTCATACTCTCTTTTAAGCTTTCGCAATAAATTATTGCAAAAGTTCCTGTAACGGGTGTATACTATGTGCAAAGTCTGGTCATTTGGTGATTTCTTTGATTTCATTCTAAGCCGGTCACGGTGTCTCATGCATCTCAATAATCCAGGAGTAATCCACGGCTTAATGTTAAATTTTGAATGACTTACGCGAACAGTCCGTGTGTGTTTATTTACAATTTGTGTTAGTTTTGCACAGAAATCATACACTATTTGATTAGTGTCAGGATTTTCCAATACTTTCGACCAGTCTACCTGAGAAAGTTCATTTGAGGTTATGTTGTTCTATACAATCCAACGTTAGCGGTGTGAGCGCTCTCACGAGCGGTCCGAATCAATAGTATCGTGAGCGTGCTGACAGCGATGATTTGGACCGGTGTACAATGACGTCACACGCTGTGAGCACTGTTGGCGTGATTCGGAACGCGGCCTAATAATAACACAGACAGACTATTGATAAGGAAGTATTAAATTAATGCAAGAAACATACTATTGTGTTGTGTTGTGTCGCGACATTAGGTAGTAATAATTGTGTAAATGCCTCTGTGGCTAGTGGTTAGTCTGGTTAGAGCGTTGTTCTCTCGATCCAGAGGTCGTGGGTTCGATCCCTGCCGCGGGAAGCAACATCTTTGAGTTGTTGTTTCTAGTTATATTCAATTTAACCGGTGTTATTTTATTGCTGTGGTGCCGTTTTATTATACAAAGTGTTTGGTAAAAGCCTTATAAAGGTGAATATGGTAGATAGGGATCATCAAACTGAACGACTTTTACTATGGGTCCAACTCTGAAATCGCGAAAAAAAAATCAGCTGTTTCATACATTTTGATATTTTCGTTATTAATTTTTGTATGAAATAGATGTTTTTTTTGCGATTTCAGAGTTGGTCCCATAGTAAAAGTTGTTCAGTTTGATGGTCCCTTTCTACCATTTTCGACTTTTTATGGCTTTTACCAAACACCTTGTAATACTGCCGCCTCAAAGAAAGTGTCAAAACATATTGGAATCTCTTGGAGTATTGCACTTTTTAATTTTATACTGAGAAAATGCCGCATTGTTGTGCATGTAACTGTTAAAATATTGGAGTTCATCGATTTCCCAGTAACAAAAAAAATATTAGGCAAAAAAATATGTGAGAGAAAATAAAAGATAAGATGGCAATGTGAGATATTTATTCATTTATTTCAAGTGGTTATAACTGTCTAAATTTGTTATGATTTTATTACACTATTATTACTGTCATAAAAAGAGTAATACTTAACTACATTACCAGATAGTTCGCTCGTTTCTACTGATTTTCGTTCGACAGCTCATACATTTGAGTTGATTTGTCGAACGAAAATCAGTAGAAACGAGCGCTCGACGCCAGCCGAGCGATTCAAAAATAGGGTCCCTGAGCACCGATCCGACAGAGTGCCGTGTTCGACCGACAGTTGAAAAACGCCATTGACAACTGCGCAACCCGTTTTTATACACGTGCGCAAACAAGCCCGGTGGCGTGATGGCGTAGTGGAGAGGCGCACGTGCACACAGTTGTTTTACGAGTCGTTTAGCGACTTTAATTTATAAATTACATAGATAAAATTCATTACTTGTAACAATTATATTAATTGTAATAAAAATATATTAATTACATTGTTTTTTATTTATTTACTAAGAAAAAGACGTGCATTCTCCCACAAATATTTAAAAAATATGCTATTCCCTCGATTTACTCCCTCAAAAGGAATGTTTCATGAATATAATGAAGCTTCGCCAAAATAAAACAATGTTTGAATTATAACAGCTTTGTTCTTTAATGTTTCAACCTCAGCAGTTTCTAACATATTTATAACTTGGATGAATTTGATAGGTAAGTATATTTATCAAATATGGAATAAGCCCAATATTGGGGCTAAACAGAGAATTCATAGAATTTTATATGCCAGAGTCATTCAAGAAACTTAGAATTATAAAATCATTATAAATATGATAAAAGGGTTCGTGTAGTTTTCAATAGTTCAGAAATTCCAGTACAGAAACCTGAAATTACTATTGCACAGCAGGCATCATGAGGCAACTATAAACACGGAAATTCACTCTCAGTAATTACTATGTTAAAATTTAAATCATATGCTTCTAATCTGAAATAAAAAGATTACTTGTAAATCTTACACGAAATTTAAAGAAATGTAATGCTTTTTAGCAATTTTTTGTAAGTTGCTATAAACTATATTGCCTGTTGTTTTGGCTTTTCTTTTCCGTAATTCTTCTTTTATCTGAGCGAAATATTAGCATGGAATACATTGTTTGTCCGCAAAACCGAAAAAAAATTAATCTAAGAAAGTAAAATCACGTAATACACAGTCAAGACAATATAAGCTCAAACTGACAAAGGGTCCAAAGACTGAAGCGCCATCTGTAATGAGCGGTTTTCTGACAGCTGAGAATTTTAGTCTATTTTTATGTTGATAGATGGCGTTATTCAACTAGGTAGGTTTTTTTAAATTTTTCCTAGCAGCTGAGTATACCACTGAGCATAGCCTTCTATATCTTCCAAGCCCTGAAGTTGAGCAGAACGGCAACATCGCATGTGGTCAAGCACATAGTATAAAATTATTTTAAAAATTACTTATTATTTGTTTTTCCTATATTATCTATGTTTAAACTAGTTGTAAATTGTGATGTAAGATTATTTCAATAAAGTTTTATATTTATTATTATTATTTATTTATTAGGACATAAGGTTTGAGTCAAATTATTTGAACTTTTCGGGGGTCCTTTAGTACGATGAGCATTTTGATCTAAGCCTCCTCTAGCAATAAATCTTATATCATTGGAAAGGTATTTAAATTTGAAACACTTTATTGTAGTACTATAAACGTCAACTATTAGTACTTTGAGAGTTATAACGCTCTAAACTTGACCAATTTTTTTAATACTAATGACATTAAACTCCGAAAATACTAACAATTAATAGAAAGTATGTTTGCAGCAAATATTTGTTATATAAAAACCTTTCTTACGATGTATCATTCATTTCTATAGGTGTGGTTGATCAACTCCCATAGACAATAAACCACTTTTATACTTTAATAACCTTTAACTCCAAAAGTATTAACAATTGATATAAAGTATATGAATAGCAAATATTTGTCATTAAAAGACCTTTCTAATGATATATCATTTATTGCTAGATGGCGTGTTAATCAACTCCCTGCTGAAGAAAATCAACAAAAAAGATGACATCTTTGACAGCCATTTTTTCCTGGTTAACATTGATATTTTTCTTATTGTTTAATATACAAAGCATTTCAATAAAGGAACTAAATTATTTTCATATTTTAACTCTCACACGATTACTAGGAAAAAAAATATCGACCTCTTAAAATTGAAATATTCCCATACATTTAGTATGGAGACTGGCCGACGACATGACCACGAACTGACAGTAACAGACGTTGCCAAACTTATGTTCACGGCTTGCAATTATAGAAGGCTATGCACTGAGTCATAGCCTTCTATATCTTCCAAGCCCTGAAGTTGAGCAGAACGGCAACATCGCATGTGGTCAAGTACATGGTATAAAATTATTTTAAAAAATATTTATTATTTGTTTTTCCTATATAATTTATGTTTAAACTAGTTGTAAATTGTGATGTAAGATTATTTCAATAAAGTTTTATATTTATTATTATTATTTATTTATTAGAACATAAGGTTTGAGTCAAATTATTTGAACTTTTCGGGGTTCCTTTAGTACAATGAGCATTTTGATCTAAGCCTCCTCTAGCAATAAATCTTATATCATTGGAAAGGTATTTAAATTTGAAACACTTTATTGTATTACTATAAACGTCAACTATTAGTACTTTGGGTGTTATAACGCTCTAAACTTGACAATTTTTTTTAACATTAATGACCTAAAACTCCGAAAATACTAACAATTAATATAAAATATGTTTGCAGCAAATATTTGTCATATAAAAACCTTTCTTACAATATATCATTCATTTCTATAGGTATGGTAGATCAACTCCCATAGACAATAAACCACTTTTAAACTTTAATAACCTTTAACTCCAAAAGTATTAACAATTGATATAAAGTTTATTAACAGCAAATATTTGTCTTTAAAAGACCTTTCTAATGATATATCATTTATTGCTGTAAGGCGTGTTAATCAACTCCCTGCTGAAGAAAATCAACAAAAAAGATGACATCTTTGACAGCCATTTTTTCCTGGTTAACATTGATATTTTTCTTATTGTTTAATATACAAAGCATTTCAATAAAAGAACTAAATTATTTTCATATTTTAAACCTCACACGATTACTATGAAAAAAAATATCGACCTCTTAAAATTGAAATATTCCCATACATTTAGTATGGAGACTGGCCGACGACATGACCACGAACTGATAGTAACAGACGTTGCCAAACTTATGTTCACGGCTTGCAATTAAAGAAGGCTATGACTGAGTATATAACACTCGATACTGGCAAAAATTACTCCCTGAAGAGGAGTAGTTTGCCATAACCATGCCAAGAAGAAGAAAAATTGACTGTCAAATTGACAAAATCCATTGCTTTTTTCTTAAAAAGTTACGTACTTAGTTGAACAACGACATCTAGCCGTCTTTTAGGTACTACTTTTTTTCTTAAACTGCCTTTTGAAAACCGCTCATTCACTTTGCCTTCGCCTCCCCATACGCAGCAGCCGAGCGGTCCGCGACACAACACAACACAACATAAAGTGTGTTTCTAGTCATACTAAGGTCCGTATTATAGAACGAGACTCAAGCACTGCTTGCTGCTTGAGTACAGTTAGAAAGGGATGGTGCTATTCATCGCATATAGCGCCATCCCTATCTAACTGTACTCAAGCAGAGATTTGAGTTTGAGTTTGATTCTGTGATACGAGCCTAAATGTATGAAACCGCACCCTGATTATCTAAAAAGAAACTATTTAGCGACCGGTTGCATTTGACATACATTGCCACTTTTCTTTGGTATGTTTTTTTTTTACCCAAAAAGAAGTAGCAATGGATCACGATCATCTGTGAACTGCAACCAGTCGCTAGGTGGTTTTTAATTAGATAATCAGCCCGCCGATACGCTTCTGTCGCGAGACTCGCGACACGACACAACACAACACAATAGTATGTTTCTAGCGTTACGCTCACAGCACTATCACGTGAAAGCACTAAACTTAGGCGGCCCCTAGACGACACTATCATATTGCGCAATATTTAATTGCACTATAAGATTGAAATACCCTTTTAGCCTAAACGATCAATTATATTGCACAATCATAATATTGCGCAATATAGTATAGTATTAGTATTTCGTGTGCTATCGTCAGCAAAATGTCAGAACAAGGTTTAACTGTAGCTATAATCTTATAATATTTAGTAGTATAATCGTCTATATTGTTATTATTAGATGAAAACGTCACTGATTAAAAAATATTGCGCAATGTTGACCCTAGACGGTGCAATGAAAGAATATTGCGCAATTAAAATCTAAAAAAGCTCAAACTTTTGTCCAATCATTGCGCAAACTTCAATATTAACCCTACACGGTCAATAAAATTGTGCAATACGTAATATTGTGCAATATAATTGATCATCTAGGGGCCGCCTTAAGAATCGCCAACGCTAGAAACATACTATTGTGTTGTGTTGTGTCGTGTCGCGATCTGTCGCGTATCGGTTTCATACATGTAGTATGACTAGAAACACACTATTGTGTTGTGTTGTGTCGGCATCTGTTGTGGCGCGGATCGCTCGGCTGCGATTGCAACAGAATTAATGAATTAATGAATGAATGAATACTTTATTGTTCAACATAATAAAAACAAATAAGGACAGTACAGAAGTGGAAAAGGTTTCCTCAATGCGAACACGCTGCCGGCGTCCAGACAGGTAACTACGAAACCAGTCAATCATCGTTGGAGATATGTTAATAGAGCGAAGGCCCAGCAGGATATCGAAGTCAACGGAATTAAAAGCATTGCTAAAATCTAGCAAGGCAAGGATCGTTACTTTACCAGTATCCATTGCTGACCTGATATAGTCTGTGACTAGGGATGGGTCCAGTGAAAATTTCAATGAAATGAAAATTAAATTTATATGAAATTTATGAAATCTTTCAAAACGGGTTGAAATATTTCACTTTTGAGTGAAAATTTCCAGTACTAGAAATTCCTCATTTTCTGAATTACTTTACTATTTTAACGTATTAAATGAAACTTAAAGACTTAGATAATTGAACGAGCGAACGCGAAGCGCGAGAGATGCGTCTGCTTCAGCTTGGGCAAAAATTATTTCGTATGTCCTTTCGGCTGTCCGTTTGTTCTCCTCTACAAGTCGCATTTCTCAAACGATTTACGTGATGTTTTGTGAGCAGGTTCGAAAATTATATAGAATTTTATTGTAGAGCCAGTTTTTCGATTTTTTTCAAAATGGCGGAGATATGTACAAGAAACATATTTAAATCCCGCTTTCTGGTGCTGTTTGTACTGCTCTACAGGTCGCATTTCTGAAATGATTCTCGTGAAATTTTGTGAGCGAATTTGAAAATTATGCAGAATTTTATTGTTTAGCTAGTTTTTCGAAATTAGTCAAAATGGCGGAGAAATGTAAAAAAAACACATTTCAGTCTGGCTTTCTGGCACTCTTTGTTCTCCTCTACAGATCATTTCTTAACCGATTCTCGTAAAGTTTTGTGAGAATTTGGTTTGTTTGGTTTGAAAATTATACATATATACTTATTTTTTTTGTTGAACCAATTTTTTTTTAAGTTTTCAAAATGCGGAAAGAATTATGTCAAAGAAACATTTTAGTCCGGCTTTCTGGCGCTGTTTGTTTTCCTCTACAAGCGTTTCTCAACTGATTCTCGTGAAATTTTGTGAGCGAATTCGAAAATTATATAAAACAAATTTTTGAGACAGTTGTTTGAATTTTTTCAAAATGGCGGCGATATGTAAAAGAAACATATTTTGCGAGCAGGTTAAAAATTCGTTAATATTTTTTTGGTAGATATAAATTTCGTAGATAATTTAGACAGTATAAAATAAAGCCCTATTTTTTTTGCACTTTACGACCACGTTGCCATTGCATTTAAGTTACGACAAAATGTTGCAGGTGAGGCAATGGAGATTGCACGCCTAGTATCATGGTGAAGATTGAAAAAAAGATTTTTTAGTGACGTCACGGCTTATTGCTATCTCTTTCTTTTCGTTTTACAATACGTTTTCGTTTCTCACGAACGAACGAACGACGAACAATGAACACGTATTGTAACACTAAAGAAAGAGGTTGCAATAAGCCGTCTCGTCACTCAAGGACATTTTTTCTATCTTCACTATGACACTGGCCGTGCAATCTCCATTGGAGCAAGAAGCTTATACCCCCAATGGAGATTGCACGGCCAGTGTCATAGTGAAGATTGAAAAAAGGTCCTTTAGTGACGTGACGGCTTATTGCAACCTCTTTCTTTAGTGTTACAATACGTGTTCGTTGTTCGTTCGTTCATGAGAAACGAAAACGTATTGTAACACTAAAGAAAGAGGTAGCAATAAGCCGTCACGTCACTAAAGGAGCTTTTTTCAATCTTCACTATGACACTGGCCGTGCAATCTCCATTGGAGGGAGGTATAATATAAGCTTCTTGAGGTGAGGTGAGTCGCCGGAAGATTTACCGAGTGAATGGTAGTAAATGTTCGAAATGAACGATGATCACAGAAAAGTTCGAACTTTTAATTATAAGAGTAATCCATAAGTCTTAGGCTTTACTAGAAAATCTTAGGATTTACATAGGTACCTAAGTTCGGGTTTTACAGTAACTTATACAAATCTTTTTCTACCCACTTATTTAAGTACTACAATAATAGTGCCTTCAGTGGGTTTACAAAGTTTATTCATAAATCTTTCAATATGATTGTCACTAAGCTAGCACGCATTTCCGACTAGTTTAAAAAATAAATAAAATAAATTCGAAATATTTTAAAACGGCGAATTTACCCTATAGCCCATTCGTAGAAGGCAAAAAAAACGAAGAATACGGCTATCCATGAACCAAAGATTTCCTTCGTAGGATTGATCCTTGGGTTCCTAAGATGGGTTTACGAAGTGGAGCCACCTGGATTTTTCAAGCAGGAGGGCGGTAGGGGGGAATTCTTCCTTAACGAAGTCCGAGGTCAATAACTGCCTAAGTTTAGATACTAAGCCAAGTTCGGTATCATTTTCGGATAAATTAATGACGTAGAATTCATTTCTGGTATAAAAAATGCAATTTATTAAGAAGTTTCCTAAACATTACACAATAACCAATATTTTCAACAACATTTTTTTTACTTTAAGTCACCGTAAACATTAAACTGATGTTCTTATTTGCAAACAAAAAGTACGTTAACAAAGCTTATAGAATGAAGACTTGAAAAAATATAACTTACCAAATAGCGAAAAAAAATTTCACTGTCGCGTGCCGTCAATTTCTTTTAAACCTATGGAAATATTATTATTTTTATTACAACAATATGGGTATCAAATTAAAGGTAATAAATAGCCAATTATAACACTTTTATGTAACTGTCGCAGAATTAAAAAATATCAGTAAATTATCAGAAAAGCAAAAAATGCCAGTCAATATCGACAAAAAAAGGCAAATATCACAAGCGCGCATGTAATTACGAATTTTTCAGATGTTGTTATCAGGTATCTTTGCTACAATTTGAGCCTATCACAAACAAGTTTTGATTTGATTTTTAAAATTTTAATATTTAATAAAAAATAATAACTTCCTTACAATGGTAACGAAGTAATTTTTTTTTATTACTTAACCAAACAAGAGTATTTTCTTTTATTATTATTTTCAAGGTCACTCAGCGTGCAATGGAGAGAGCCATGCTCGGCGTTTCCCTACGTGATCAAATCAGAAACGAGGAGATCCGCAGGAGAACTAAAGTAACCGACATCGCTCGAAGGATTGCTCAGCTGAAGTGGCAATGGGCGGGACACATAGCGAGAAGAACCGATGGCCGTTGGGGCAGAAAGGTTCTGGAATGGCGACCGCGCACCGGACGACGCTCCGTGGGTAGGCCCCCGACAAGATGGACCGACGATCTGGTGGAGGTCGCGGAAAGCCAGTGGATGCAGGCAGCGCAGGACCGATCGTTGTGGAGATCCTTAGGGGAGGCCTATACCCAGCAGTGGGTGTCGTGTGGCTGATATGATGATGATTATTTTAAATATAAAAGGATAATAGAGGTCTTACGAGGTATTTTTCTTTTTCAAATACTCCATTTAATGGATTTTTTTTCTTTAATCAAGCGCGTTTTTTTTTTGATAGTTTAACAATTGAATCGTACAAATACGAACCCAAAAATGAATTCGACACACCAAAATGAATTCGACACTCCAAATTCATACGAATATGATATCAAACTGGGCATAGCAGCTTAACTAATACATCTATCAAGATTGGGCTGAAAGCCAAAACTTCAAAAAATACTACATTACTACATAAATCGTGGTGGCTCCACTTCTTACATCTATCCTAGGGTCCTAAGGTAGGTCTCTGGTTCAAAAAACGCCGTATTTTTCACCCTACTGACGCCACTACAAGGACGCCACGGCACAGTACGTTCGTAATTATCTATGGTCTTAATTTCCTGTCTTTTTGTCACTGTCATGAAGTCTGTCATGGCAACGTTTCTCCCACAAACATTTTTTCCATAAAATTAACAAGTTGTTGACTTTAGATTGCACAAATCACAGTGAATCCGTAAAATTTAAACGATTTTTAGAATAATATCAATAAACCGAGTGGCTAATGGAATAGGGTTTGATTAGTGAGGTGAAGTTGGTAAAGTGAAGTTCACTACACGAAAAGCAAGAAAGGCCTGCGTGGTTTTTTGTAATAGTGAAGAGAAATAAAAGGAAGGTGATCGTGCAGCAAATCGCAGTATGAAATAGTGGTGGAATTAGGATAAACCTACTGAATTGATACTTCGATATTGTTTGGGTTTTGTCATCTCATCACTCACAACACAATTCAAAATGCATAATCCTGAACATGATGCTATCGACATGAAATCATGTCGAATATGTTTGTCAAATAAAAAGCCTCTATGCCCTCTTTTTAAATACAAATTATCGGGCAATTACGCCGAAATGCTTACAGCTGTTGCTGATGTGAAGGTAAGACAGAACGCGATTCCACTTTGACTTCTGTCTAACATTCATCATAGTAAAATCGAAAATTTAAAACAAATAGCTACCTAAGTACTTTTGATAAATGTTCCAGGTTTCTGCTAATGATGGTTTACCAGAAAAAATCTGTCAGAAATGTTGTGCGGCTTTAGAGAAAGCATATCTTCTCAAGACAGTCGCTGAAAGGTAAATACCGTTTAAGAGTCACTGGGTACAAGAGACCCTGTTAGGTCAAACAATTAAAGGCCTATCCGCACACAACAGTGCCGGCACAGTGCCAACACGTACCGATCAGTGACGTATCCATCAGTATCAGTGAAAAATGATATTGTAGCATACATTTTGTACGACGCTATCCGTACTTGTCAGTGACAGTGCCGTTCAATGACTTCAGTGCTGACAAGACAAGTACAGATAGCATCGTACAAAATGTATGCTACAATATCATTTTTCACTGATACTGATGGACACGTCACTGATCAGTATGTGTCGGCACTGTTGTGTGCGGATAGGCCTTAAAGGTTCAAAATTAATTGGAGATTGTTGACGTTTTTGTATAATTTGATGTGTTGCTGACTGCACCATACGTAAATTTTTATAATAATTCTTGCTTGCCCATCAATTTATTAGAATCGATCCAAAATATCAACTGGAAATACCTATTTAAGGAAACAATAATTATTTCTATCACCAAAGTTTACATTTGTCACCAATTGGCACCTAATCACAAAATATAAAATACTACAACTGACGCAGCAAGTTAAGAGTTGGCAGTGTGGAGGTGGTACGGGCAGTGTTATTTTTAGTAACAAATTACTACTGCGCATAGTGCGCATACCCCCTCCACATTTGCTGAGAGCTCTTAACTTGCTGCACGAGCTGTACAGAAGCTCATCCGTGTGAGGTTAATAAAATAATAGGCTACTCTCACTGTATGGCAATAAAAAATACTAATTTCACATTGCACAGTCCTGAATGCCTATTATTGTATGCACCTTCTTTTTATATAGGGGACCGATTGATTTTGGCAACAGATCCTATTTATTAGGCCATTGAACATGCATTTATTTGACGATAGCTAAAATCATACCCATATTTAAAGGTTAGCTTATTCAGACAGATAACGCACTTATGAAATGAGCTCTCAATTTATGCCATAATCTCATTATTATTCAGGACAGACAGAAAACTACGAAAAATGCTTGTAAAAGCCAGAGAAAATGTTC
Organism: Agriphila tristella; assembly: GCA_928269145.1. NCBI lineage: Eukaryota > Metazoa > Arthropoda > Insecta > Lepidoptera > Crambidae > Agriphila > Agriphila tristella. Next base: position 16,122,059 of record OV743436.1, on the reverse strand, counting down.
CAAGAAAAAAATTGTCTTTTGACTCCTTTACGGACATAAAAAGTGAGATAGGACCGTTGACCGTCAAATCTGAGCCAAAATGGGAAATGGAAGTAGATGTGTTTGGTAATAACAATGGTCAACCAGTAGAAACAATGGAAGTAAAAGATATTGTTATTGCTAACACTGTCATCAGAAAAGTTGATGGTAATTGGGAGGAAATAAAACCCAAGGTATCTGATGAAGTTGACTTGACTTGGAAATCCAGCAAAATAAGCTCAGATAATGAACTGGAGGTAAGTAAATTAAATACTATTTTCTATAGATTTTCAATGATGAGTTTTTGATGATTAAATATTTTGCATCAACAGTTTGCATCATTATGGAATTTAAAAGTACCTAATATGGAACTGTCTTAGTTGTGATGCTGACATGAATGATGCATAAAATTTCTTGAAGTTATAATTATGTAGGCTTCTGAAAAATATTTTTAAATGCTTGTAAGTTTGATTAATAACCATTCTAAAGATTTTCTTATTAATTTTGTAAACAAGCAACTCGATTTGTTAGTAAAATGAAAGAAAATATTTATTTCATTCAAATGAAAGATAAAGAAAGAAAAATATCTAAGTAAGTAGGTGCTTATAACTCTCTTAACTTTCCTTCAGGTTAAAAATGCTCACTTCTCATAATGTACGGTCAACAGCTCGCTGGGTTTCCACAACATGTCAAAGGACATGGCCAAAAAAGTACATTCCATTTACGCACACTTAGTAAATAATATTGTAAAATAAAAATAGAAAAATGAATTAACACATAGTTTTGAACCTCTCCAAACTTGTCAGTTTTTATTTCAAAATAATAAGTAATGCAGGGTGAATTCAAAGTGCCGTTTGTCAACTGTCGCCATAATGATGGAGTTTCAATACATGCATACTACTTTGTAGTCATTGTTATATAGACGACGCCAATGCTCTTATAGGAACATTTTACTTATGAAACTGTCTTCATTGGATTTTTTACATTTATAATTATCTTTTTATTAATGTTGCCCTGCTCCACCTTTTGAATACTTACTTATACTTTGTTATTATTGACACATTTTTTGAGACTATTACCCAGTTTAATAAATGTTAGTCTATATACAGTTGAAATCTTTAATTCAGGTGGCCATTACATGCCTAATAAAGCTCCAAAACCATATCAGTTTACCGTAATAATTCGCAACTGTTTGCTATTTTAAAGCGCCTTACGTTTTTTAATAGCAAAATCATATTCTTAATACTTGTTGCTACCGATCTTATTATAAGGTTTATTGATGAAACTGTTTACGTCTAGTGTGTTGTAATGACAAGTTCTTTGATTTTTTTATTTACAGCAATTGAATGTGCCAATATTCACAAATCATAGGTGTAAACTAAATTTGATAACTATGCCAACGCCCATACAGAAATTGGCCATGTCATTTCTACAATCATTTTTAAACTTTAAGTCGATCAGTTAAAATTCACTATAGATTTTTGACAGTTTTGCAAAAATGTCCACTTCCAAAAAAGTATCTTTATCAAAATTACACACTTCCCAAAATGCACATTTCCCGTAATGTGCATTTCCCAAAATGTATTAACTTCTATTTTAAAAAAACTTTTATATTTTATCATTTTCAAATTAAAAAATAATTAAAAAAAAAATGTTTTTTTTTATAATACTTAGAAGTTAACCTTCTCCATATTTCTGTGATCAAGCCCCCCTAGCATGACCACCGAAACACGGTGTGATATAGCGATTTATCACGTTTAACTGTCAAAAGACAGTGGATTTTGACAGTTGGGTGTCGATAAAACTCTATTGGCCGAATACTCAAACGCTAATTAACTTTGAGGGGCTCTCAAACGTCGTCCTGTCGCATTAAATGTCAAAGATATGACAAAGACAGCATGCAGTTTGACAGCCGCTCAAAGTTAAGTTGCGTTTGAGTATTCGGACATCTATCACGCAATATAAATTTTATCGTGTTTCGTCCGTCATGCTAGGGGGGCTGGTACTTAAAAATGTATCCAATCAGTTATTCCTATCTGTTCTAAGAGTGTATATTTTGGGAAATGCACATTACGGGAAATGTGCATTATAGGAAGTGTACATTTTGGGAAAGATACTTTTTGGGAAGTGAACATTCCGGGAATGTACCTTTTGAACCTGAAGGAATATAATTATTGACTACCTAATTACTTTTGTAACTTTCAATATATACCTACATAACTTTCTTTATTCATTAAAGTTTGACTTCAAAAAATGTTTGCTTTGGGCTACTTTACAGTTATTATGTTGTTGTTCTGATGAATAAAGAACTAAAATAATTGAAAATAACCCTGTACCTTAGAGCTTACTAACAAGCGTCAATTTCTCAGTAACTGCTTGCACGACCGTCGACGACACGTGTCCTGTTCGTGTCGACGACAAGCTGTAGCTGAGAAACTGTCGCTTAACTGTAGTCTGTAGGCTCCCTTAGTCCACTTAGATTATAAGGCGATTGGTAATACCATAAAAACAGTTTTTCTAGTACTAAAACACTACTATACTTCCATTGCAGACAGAGTATTTAGATGATGATGTATTCCAAGATGACGTTGATGATGACGATTATGTTCCACCTGAAAAACTTAAAACTAAATTCAAAAAACCAAAACTATCTGAAATAAAGGTCTTTAAAGGTAAGAAAACTATAATGAGAAAAGTAAAAGTTATCAAAAAACATAAAGACGAATGTGGCAGTGAAGCGGGGAATACTAATGATGGAAATGGAAAAACGACCTTACTTACAACTAAGGATGGTAAAACAAAATCTACCATGATTACTTGCTGTGAGTAATTAAATTCCTTAACTTTATGCCCAACATAGTCCCGTTTAGTTAGGTTTTGTAGAAGAGGTTTTATTCTATAAAGCTTTGTTTTTTTTTAATCCGGGTTCACATTACGCGCGGCATCCCATTGAACATTGTCTCGCGCGCGAGCAGCTTCGTTCATTTCGTGCGGATATGTCTGTTACTCTAGCAGTTTAAACATCACCATCGGCATCGCCACGAGCAAAGGCTATTCAGCATTCGGAGCTCAGTTTGCGCGGAATATGCACTTACTTTAGTGTGATTCAGTTGGCCTGCGCAGCAATTGGGGACAACAAATTTAGTCAATGGTCCGAAACAACTTTTCTCACTTAAGCTCTGAAATATTAGCATTACATTTGAAAAAAGAATGCTGGAGGTTCCACATTCCCGTGGCGGTCTGGTGAATGAGCAGTGCTGAAATTAATTTCCCGCACACTTCCTACTTCCCGCACTGCTAATTAATTTCACGTGGCCACAAGAACTAATTTTAAAATTACATTTTTAGTAAGTAAATATTATTTCCTTGCATTTCATGAGAAATGCACTAAACAAGCCTTGTACAGGAAGCTCTGTAATGTACTATTGAATAAAAAAAAACAGTGATTACAATACAAATTAATGAAACAAGATCCTTAAATAGAACTCGGGGTTTGATCAGACTTTTTTAACCTCTCATGCCGGCGGCGGTGTATTTATGGTATTTTTTGCAGAGTGCATTATACGGCTGTTAGGCTCTCCGCTGCGTTAAGCGGGACACGCACGCGGGGCGACATAGATTAGAGCTTACTCATGCCGTGCGCAAGCATCTGTCCGTCAAAAACCAGCAATCTATATTCCCGCGCCGTGTACCCGCGGCGGGATCCCGCTTAACGCAGCGGAGTGCCCTAAAGCCGTAAAAACTGTCAAAATTGGCAGGTTTGCCGTATTGGAACGTGACGCGCGTAATGTGGACCGGCTTCTTCACACTCGTTCGATGCAAGTAGAAAATGCATGTTAACTTGTCAACTAAAGATAAATAATAATGCAATTAATAAAAGATAAAAATGCACCTTATTTTCCCTTTTATGAAACGAAATAACTGTTTTACAATTATCAATAACAAAATAATTTTCCTATTTAGGATAGGACAGCATAACAGATTACATACTAAGTAGGTAACCAAATCTCTTAAGCTGGGGCCACACTAAGGCTAAGCATAACGTTTAAAGTTCATTAACGTAATAACCCTTTCGGTCCCTTTAGTTTCATCTCTTAAATTACAGCTGTTTATTTTTATATTGCTGAACAATTTAAAATTTGAATTTTAGATCCAATTATGAAAAATGGTTCTAGAGGACCGCCTATATTATTAAGAAGGCCTAAAGATGCCACCGTTTTGAAAGTACATCCTAACTATAAGGTTAGAGCATCATCATCTTCAGAGTCAAAAGTTGCTCATCGTGAAAAAACGGTCAGAATGGTGAGAATTGAAAAACCCGTAGTGAAACAGAGAGAAAAACTTGTGTGCCCCATTTGTGGTATACTCACATTTACTTTGGGTAACCATATTGCTACACATCAAGGTTAGTATCAATATTGTTACTTGAATGACTGAAGTTGTCACTATAAAGCAGATTAAACGTGGCCAACCCTCAAAAATTGGCCGAACTCTGTCTCTGGAGGTCGCGGTCGCGAGTAGACAAGAAAATTTCATCGCAGTTATATACAGAAATTGTATATTTTATTACGCACAAACTGATGACCTGAATCAACTGCTGTGTTGTAAGGATGTAATAAAAATTATCGAATATTTACTCGCGTGGCAAGTTCGCGTAATGTGAATCCGCCTTTTACAGTTAGGTCTTTTTTACTTTGGGCATCAGTTAATGAATTGTAAATAGCTAAAACTACATCCTCAATTTGACTGTAAATTGCTACTGTAATTTACTTTTCTCACTTATGCTCTGAAATGTTATAAAACCATTTCAAAAAATAATGCGGGGCGTTCCACATTTCCGTGGGGGTCTGGTTCATCACATTCTAAATTTGAAGTTCAGTGAGGAAATGAATTTAAGTTCTTCCTGCACTTGTGCGGGAAGTAAGTATTCCAAATTCAAAAGGTAGAAATCAGCTAGCATGAGAGGTAATTTAACATGGCTACACAAACCAATTTGGAAATCGTATTTTTACTAAGAAAATTTTATTTCCTAGCATTTCGTGAGAAAAGCATTATACAAACCTTGTACTGAAAGCTATTTGCATTGCCTCGAATGATTAAAGCCCTCGCCTGCGCGGCTTGGGCTTCAAACCATCCTCGACAATGCAAATGCTAGCTCTTCTCGGCTGTAATGTACTATTTCTCACTTATGCTCTGAAATATTATCATTACATTTAAAACAAGAATGCGGTAGGTTCCACATTTACATAGTGGTCTGGTTCATTCATCACATTCTTAATTCAAATTCAGTGCGGAATTGAATTTCAATACTTACTTCCCGCACTAGTGTGGGAAGTAGTAACGGTAGAACTCATCAGCTAGCGTTATTTTTATTAAACTTTATGGTTGCATAACTGGTCGTTTCACATGGCCACACGAATCAACTAAAAAATGTCATTTTATTTCCTCGCATTTCTTCAAAAAAGCACTATAGGTAAGGCAAGCCTTTGGCAGAAAGCAATTTACATTGCCTCGACTGATTTGAACGGTTCGGGCTTCAAACCATCCTCGACAATGTAAAGGCTAACTTCCCCCGCTCGCCTGTAATGTATTACCTACTATTTTTTTTACAGAAAAAAAGAAATTTTCCTGCCCCCAATGTCCAAAAACATTTTCTCAAAAATGCAACCTTATCGCACATGCCAAGCAGCACTCTGGAATCAAAGACCATATTTGCGAAGTATGTGGTTCTGGCTTTTACAGCCAAAAGTCTTTAGTCAGGTAATTAATAATAAAATAGAAAGTTAGTTATACCGGGTGTAACAAGACCCTCAACAAAGCCGAGGTCTACGAATTCTGCCCATCATCAGGACCGTTTCTGTTCAAAATTATTGTTGGAAAACGATTTCAATTTTTGGTGTTAAAAAAGCATTGCATACATTACCTCGCAATGTAACGCGTACAATTATATTGTAATTTTATTATTTATATGTAATCATGTATAAGCTTTTCTGTATTGTTTTTTGAAATGGGTCTGTGCCTGAAATAAACGAATTATATTATATTATAAACTGACGACGGACGCATCATTTCATCAAAGCCTGAAATCCTGAGGGAGATCGAGAGCTTCTATGGGCAGTTATATTCCACGCAGACACCTGTTGAAAGCAAGGCTAAAGACCCCAGAGCCAAGCTTACCCGACACTATACCGAAGATATCCCGGACGTCAGCCTGTGCGAGATTAGTATTGCTCTCAAACAGCTGAAAAACAACAAGGCGGCGGGTGACGATGGTATCACTACAGAACTTCTGAGAGCGGGCGGTAAGCCGATACTCAAAGTCCTCCAGAAGCTCTTTAATTCCGTCATCGTCCAGGGCAGAACGCCAAAGACATGGAACATAAGTGAGGTGATCTTGTTCTTTAAAAAGGGTGACAAGTCCCTCTTAAAGAACTATAGACCCATCTCGCTTCTGAGTCATGTCTATAAGTTGTTTTCGAGAGTCCTTACGAATCGTCTCGCTCGCAAGTTCGACGACTTCCAACCTCCCGAACAAGCCGGGTTCCGAAAAGGCTTTAGCACCATAGACCACATCCATACGCTGCGGCAGGTTATACAGAAGACTGAGGAGTATAATGAGCCACTTTGCTTGGCGTTCGTGGACTATGAGAAAGCCTTTGATTCGATTGAAACCTGGGCGGTGCTGCAGTCTCTCCAAAGGTGCCAAGTGGACTATAGGTATATCGAGGTGTTGAGGTACTTGTACCAAAATGCCACCATGACGATCCGAGTACAGAACCAGAACACAAATCCTATCCAACTGCAGCGTGGTGTGAGACAGGGAGACGTTATTTCTCCGAAACTGTTCACAGCTGCGTTGGAGGACATCTTTAAGCTCTTGGACTGGAAAGGACTCGGCATCAACATTAATGGCCAGTACCTAACACACCTTCGTTTTGCCGATGATATAGTCCTTATGGCTGAGACCATGGAAGACCTGAACACAATGCTCGAAGATCTCCGTAGTGCTTCCCAAAGAGTGGGTCTTAGGATGAACATGGATAAGACGAAAATTATGTCAAATGCCCATGTTGTACCCTCTCCAGTTCATGTTGGGAACACTACACTTGAAGTTGTTGACCATTACGTATACCTAGGACAGGCAGTCCAGTTAGGTAGGTCCAACTTCGAGAAAGAGATCTCTCGTCGAATCCAACTCGGGTGGGTAGCATTCGGGAAGCTTCGAAAAATCTTCGCGTCCGACTTACCTCAGTGTCTCAAGACGAAAGTCTATGAACAGTGTGTGTTGCCTGATGTGTGATGACTTACGGCAGTGAAACGTGGCCGCTAACTATGGGTCTCATAAGGAGGCTCAAGGTCACTCAGCGTGCAATGGAGAGAGCCATGCTCGGCGTTTCCCTACGTGATCAAATCAGAAACGAGGAGATCCGCAGGAGAACTAAAGTAACCGACATCGCTCGAAGGATTGCTCAGCTGAAGTGGCAATGGGCGGGACACATAGCGAGAAGAACCGATGGCCGTTGGGGCAGAAAGGTTCTGGAATGGCGACCGCGCACCGGACGACGCTCCGTGGGTAGGCCCCCGACAAGGTGGACCGACGATCTGGTGGAGGTCGCGGAAAGCCAGTGGATGCAGGCAGCGCAGGACCGATCGTTGTGGAGATCCTTAGGGGAGGCCTATACCCAGCAGTGGGTGTCGTGTGGCTGATATGATGATATATATATATATATATATATTATATATATATTATATAAAAGACCGCGCTTGCGAGTGAATACTACACAGCTGTGTGCAGCTGAGTTGAAAGACAATGTTTATGTGCGTGCTCATGAAATTCATCGAGAGATGACGTTTTGAAGGCATCGTTTGTTACGAAATACATACAATTTTGATAATGTTTCTGTAGACAAAAAAATAGGAAATGACGAATAAAATAAGATTTCCTAAGAAATTTTAAAATAAAAACATTTTGACTTTGACCTTCAATAACTTTGTAGCTATTGGTTTCCCAGGAATAGTCTAAAAGACAAAAATGATCCTGATGATGGACGGAATGCGTGGACTTCGGCTTCGTTGAGTGTCTTGTTACACCCGTTATTTCATATCGACAAGTTATGTTATGATGTAGGACTGTAGGTGTTTAATATTACAATATTTATTTTACAGACATAATTTAATCCACAAAGGCGAAAGACCATACCCATGTAATCTCTGCAGTAAAAGATTCATTGCTGTAAGTATTACACTGTGTACTTCATTTCAGTTATAAAGTCCGGAAAACATTCAACAATAATTAGTTCTTGTACAGTGCGATGCAAATTTGATGGCGGTCTGGGACATCGCGCGAGGCGATGCGCAGAACCATATGTTCCCTACGAGTCACACCATCAACTGTCACACTGACTGGTTGGGATTTTCTACCTGTTACTCAATGAGAATTTTTTATTAGAAATTTCCCAACTAGTCATACTATTACAGGGGTCAAGTCTGCTAATGTTAACGTCAAAATCGTGGTTCAATGGTGTTTGAATGGTAATGTTTTTTGACACAGTCTTTGTCTCTTAAACCCAAAATCAAGACACTATATGTTTCCATTTTGGGTTTAAGAAACACGATGTGTTTCGGTTTTGGGTTTAAGAAACAAGAACTGTGTCAAAAAGCATTACCATTCAAACATAATTGAACCACGATTTCGACGTTAACATTAGCAGAATTGACCCCCAGGCACACCCCGGGCACACCATACAAGCGTTGCGTTTCAACTACCTATTACACAGACGCAGTGATATTACGCTACACAGTGACGTTTTTGCACACGCGCAACTGTGTGCGTGAAGTCTAGGTCTATTGAATGAGCACACGAATCAGCACACGAACTCGCGCGGTGGGAAGTAAATGATTGTGGGGCGGGGTTTCCTTTCTGTACGGTAGTACTTATATCTATTCTGTGCCCCAGGTTATTTCACCTGTTAACAGTGTGACTGATTGGGAAATTTCTAATAAAAAGTTCCGATCAAGTAACAGGTGACTCGTTGGGAATTTTTTATTAAAAAGTTCCCAACCAGTCACTGTGTGACAGTTGATGGTGTAACTCGTTGGGAACAAATGCGCAGAACACAATCTATATAGCTAGATGTTAGTGGGTGGGTGAGGTGAGTGAGGTGGGGCACGGCTACGCGCATAGTGGCTAACTTTACAACCGCCATTAAGTTTACATCTGACTGTACTAAGGTGACAAAATGTCATGACTCGGGTTTATTTAACATTTATTTTAGTCTGGAACAGTGCTGATGCTTTTTATAAAATTATTTAATGTTCCTGCCAAGATATGAAGCCGAGACGCGTAAATACAAAGACTGATGCAACAAAGATACCCTGTGCTGCATTATCTTGCGAATGGCTCGAGCAGTAATAGTCCGTTCGAACTCAGTTGCAACACAGCAGTTTGTAGTGCAGCCGCGTTTGTTTGTATAAGGCAAAGAATAGACATAAAAGAGGGTCGACAAAAGCGGGGGACAGGGGGCGCATAGAAAAAGTCCTCAAGGGTTCATTAGGTTGTTAGTATTGTGCGACCAAAAACGAGAATCGACGTTTTTGTTATATCAGGCTGTATTACAGAGTGAGTGTAAGCTGTATTGCAGCCGGATGGTTAAAACAATGTCTTACGAAGCCGATATTACAATCAGGGCTGCAATGCACCAGACATTTGAAAATTGTGTGCAGTGTGTGGTGCAGTGCAGCCGTGATTGTAATACTTTATTCATACGGACGCGGCTGCGTTACAGAGCAGCTAATGTCTGTGTTGCATTGCCTTTGTATTTACGCAGCCGGGACCATTGGCGCAATACGCAGGATCAATTTACTTGCCCCAAACGGTTGTCCAAGTCACCTGCTGCTTTTACTAGATAATTAAATTCTTGTACGAAGTAACTTGTTTTAAGTGCTCTGACGCCTATTTTACAACTACCATAGCTGGGCACAGTTAATCCAAAAGTTAACTTCGTTAATCGTTAATCCGCTACTCAAAAAGTTAACTTCGATAATCGTTAAAGCGTTAACTTTTTGAGAATTTAACGCAAGTTAAAGTTATCCGTTAAAAGTTAACCAAACCAAACCAAAGGTTTAGGCAAACACAGTTTGCAATCATAAATCAACTTTTCGCTCAATCTTGATTTAAATGTAATATAATGGGCAAGGATTTTGGGTTTTCAACAGCAGGTCTAACGTTGCTGTTGCTAGCATGCTGCTTTCACTAACAGATTCAATGCATTCTTGATCTTTAGTGTCCAATGTGTCCATGCATGATGTAATGCACATTTTATTTGTTATATATAATTATTAATTTCGCCAACCACAAACAAATTTACAGTCAGTCAACAACACTAACCACAAAGAGCCACTTTTTCGTAAAAAGTTAGGTTATAAAAAAACAATCGCCAAGCTAACTAAAGGGATTTCGTTCCTCTATAATTGTATAACTGTGTCTATACATTGCAAACGTATTTCCATAGCTATTATATCTCTTAGCATGGCCTGTGACATGGGCAGCGGCATGGCGCGCAAATCAAAAACAAAATTACGTCAAAAGGCCATGTAACGGTCTTAAGTTAACGGAAGTTAACAAGAACGTTAATGTTTTTTCGAGTTAACTTAAAAGTTAAATCGTTAAGCACTTTGTTAACCTCGTTAATTAACTGTTAACGGATTAACGGTTTTCTGCCCAGCTATGACAACTACCTACCTACATATAAAATAGTAGGTATGGAATTATAGTGTACGACACGTGTGACAGTTATTTTTGTGTTTCTTTATCTAGCCAGTGTGCTGTAATTTGGTTACGTAATAGAATCTCTAAAGTTGAATGGCCTAAGATAATAACACCTAAGGACGAAAAACCTAATTTGAAAAATCCTAATCGTGAAACCTATACTAATCGTTAGACCTAAGTATTTAATGCCTACGTTTTATAATACCTATGGACGACACACCTTAATAAAACACCTAATCGTCGTGAAACCTAACTATTCTTATTCCCAAGTTTAAATAACCTCACGATGAACAATGATTACTTAACTTATGATTGGCACTATAAAATCTTAAGTATTTAACTTAAGTAGAACTTAAGTATTTTGTGCATTAGGTGTTTTTCAAATTAGGTCTTTCGTCCATAGGTGTTAATTGTTATGACTTTAGGTCATTCAACTTTAGAGATTCTAATATGTAACCGTAATTTTTACGGGTGCATGTATTCGGATCCGGAAGAACTCTTACACCCGTATTCAGAAACATGACTATGAGGGGCCTTACTATGAGCTCTTATAGCAGGACTTTATCGAACTTTACTTTTCCTTATGACCTCAAAGGTTAGTTCAAAAGCTGGCCTTAAGCAGTCCTGTTTAAGGCCAGCTTTTAAACTGAATGGTTTCTTATTTGCTGATGGTAAGGCCCGAGGTCTCACAGTGGACGCGGACGCACAGCAGCGCCCCAACTACCAATCACACGTAATGTGAAACAAACAAACCAATCACAGAGCCCTATTTCAACGCAGTGTGTTTGCATAGGCAAGGGACGTTTGAGTATTGTTCTTGAATACGAGTGTTATTCTATGAATAACTAACTTGTCAGGATATTAGCCATATTTATATTTATCATTTGTATCATATTTTGTATCTTGAGTGCATGCAATCACACTTGGCTAGATGAAAATAGTAAAACGTGCGAATCGCACGCAGGCCTTATCATTAGATATTTAAATTGTTTTTATAAAGATAACTTTTAAAATTTTGGTTGTTTATGTAATTTTTTAAGGCCTTTTGATATGAGACTACATTAAATTTCAACAAGAGCGATTGATGTATTTCAGCGCTGCGATCTGACCCGTCACCTGCGCATACACTCAGGTTACAAACCATACAAATGCGGTACATGCACCATGTCCTTCAACGCAAAGCATCAGTTGCAAAATCACGAAAGAATGCACTCCGGGGAGCGGCCGTACTCTTGCCAGGTGCGTTTTAATATTCCACTGTTGTATTCCAGCCGGAAGCTCTGCGCCGCCATATGAAAATACATACAGGCGAAAAAACCTTCCACTGTGAATTCTGCTTTAAAAAGTTCACCCAAAGCCATCACCTACAGAACCATCTGCTGACTCACACGGGTCTTAGACCGTTTTCTTGCGAGGTCAGTTCCATAAAACTTCTAATATAGAATTGAGGAGTGGACCAATTTAGCCTTTTTGTTTTGAAACTGAAATTCATTTCAATAATAATTATTACTTTTTAAGAATCTCCCTTTATATTTGTAAAGTAGCATGTTGTGTGATTATAAATAGCTACACCATCCTGATGATGGAGTAATAGTGAATTTGATAATATTTTATGTTTACTGCCGTTATGATAGTATTTTTTTTAATTCTTTAAGGTACAGTACGAGGCAAACATCTTTGACACTTTTTCGACGGAGTGGGGATAAGTTCGCGCATGTGCATTTGCGAGCGACCAATAGCGCGCTCCCGCTGTTAAGCATAATCTAAAATACGCGTTCTGTGCAATCCCCACCTAATTTCAAGATGTTTGCCTCGTAATGTACAAAAGCAGCGTAGAGACCAAAACATACACCTATGTCATATTATACAGTATAATCTTATAAAAGCCTTAGGTACATTGTACACTACATATCTAAAAATTGTTCGAAAAGTTCGTAATGTCGTTAAGCACTTCTGACAAACAAATCTGACCTATAATAATTGTTTTTAGGTGTGCAACGTGGCATTCAGTTACAAAGTGAACCTAAACAACCACGTGTCGAAAGTGCACGGCATAAATTTGAAGTTCAAGTCCATACACACAGTGACGGAAGACGTGTTACGTCGCGAGATGGGAATGGTGAACGAGACCCGAGTCGCGATCTCGCACATCTTGCCGCAGCTGAGCGACGCCCCGACTCCGGGCGCGCACGAAACTGTAGCCATGAGTTCTGAGTTCGTGTAACCTGGTAATTATAATTTTCTTTAGCTTATTTTTCGTGTAAAATGTGTTATGTCGCGAGATGGGTATGTTGAACGAGACCCGAGTCGCGATGTCGCACATCTTGCCGCAGCTAAGCGACGCCCCGACTCCGGGCGCGCACGAAACAGACATGAGTTCTGAGTTCGTGTAACCTGGTAATTATAATTTTCTTTAGCTTATTTTTTGTGTAAAATGTGTTATGTCGCGAGATGGGTATGTTGAACGAGACCCGAGTCGCGATCTCGCACATCTTGCCGCAGCTGAGCGATGCCCCGACTCCGGGCGCGCACGAAACAGTAGACATGAGTTCTGAGTTCGTGTAACCTGGTAATTATAGTTTTCTTTACTAATTTATTTCGTAATCTTCGTCTTAAGATGTGTTGCGTCCCGAGATGTCATATTTTTAGTATTTTAAATCTTGGTTCCCTAAACAGAGGTAAACAGAGGTAAAGGGTGTTGTACTCGTTTCCATACAGTTACTAGCTCGATTTTAATAGATTGTCGTGCTTAAGCCTGCCTTTAACTTATTGACTTGCGACGCCTTATCACAAAATGTGATGTAACTGAGTTTAATAATTTATTCCTCGCTAGTAACTGGTTATGAAACTATTGTTACGTAGAGTGGTAGACGAAGAGGATACGCCAATCCCCGCCGCGCACGAAACCTTTATACTTATTCTAAGCCCTATTAATTACGCACTAGAGCGGTCAACTGCGCGCTTCCATTTCAATATGAAATTTTGTGGCGGTTACTTTACCGCAAGTGCGTACGATCACGAGCGGTTGCATATTAAGAGCCAAAACGCACTGTCTACCCGTCGCCGAGTGATAGTCGACAACGTCTGTAATTTCTACTAGTTTATATGGACGCGTACGCACTTGGTCGCCCGGTCGCTGACTCCGAAGACTAGCCGCGCAGTGACGGTTCTTAAATTAATTTATCTGTTTTTGCAACAAAGGACGTGCCTTTATTATCTTTCCTCTTTTGTTTTTTCTATAGTTAGTAACGATAATATTGCAACTTCCATGCACGAATGTTCAAGTCATACACATACACATATTCAAGTCGCTCGCTTGGTCGCCGGCGCGGCATAGTCGCCCACGTTTTTGGTCGCCGGGAGACTGAGTCGCTCGTCGACCGGTCGACAGTGCGTTTTGGCTCTAAAATGGAAAAAATCGCGCTTCCAGCTGCCCCCGCGGTCAACAGCCAATGCGTACGAGGGTTAAAGTTTCCGTGTATTCCCAGAAGTTCCATTGAAGTTGTCCCGTGATGGGACTTTTGGGATTTTTCTTCCCAGAGCTTCAGTTACTTTTACAACAACTACTACAACCAGGTTTGCTTAAAGCAACCCGGGGGCTAATTGTCTAATTTCAAAATCTATCGCAATCGCTTTCAGGATGTGATACATTGATGCTTCTTTTTGGCACAAATAAAAAAATACCAAAGAAATGCAGCAATGTGTCACACATCCATCTGTCAAATGAAAGCGATTGCGATAGATTTTGAAAATTAGACAATAAGTAGGCGAGTTTGCTTGAATGATTTAACACGATTCTGACAGATTTCATTTTTGACTGACATTTAAGAAAGTATATTGATTAATAACAAATACATAGTTTGAATGAGTAAAAACAAATATGATTTAATAAAATAATATACATAAAGGTGTGTCCAAACAAAAATCCCGCTAGTACCATTAATGGAACCCACTGGGAAGAAAAATCCCAAAAGTCCCATCACGGGACAACTTCTGGGACTTCTGGGAATACACGAAATATTGTATTCTTTAGTTTTGCAAAGCTCGGTAAGTATAATGTTTTCTCTCCTATTGTGTTTTTAACTCAAGGGTCATACTGAGATTGATTATATTTTGTTTCAGGTTCGCGTGAAACTGTGTGATATTGGCACTTTTGAAACATATTTAATGTTTTCTTTGATCGACAATGGACAGTTATGATTCAATGTTAGTGAAACTTTGTCAAATGAAATATCATGTAAAACAAACATTACTTAGTTTTGTTCATTAATGTATGTATGTCATTTCATGCATGATTGAAACTACATAATTATGTTTTTCATTTATTATAAGTATACATATAGTATTATGTACCTACGTACAGTTTGTTTCAAATAATATTACACTTTGTGACTCAGACCTTCTTCTCTTAACTTAATTTAAAATGTATGATAATGCCAATAGTGTTAACATATTAAGTTTGGAGCTGACTGTAAAGCGTTTAGTTTGACATAAGGTTGAATATTGGTATGTAGGCTATATAATACCGATGTTTCATGTAATTATTTCTTTAAAATAAAACAACTTAAAATTTAATAATGTCTTTAATAATCAATCTTTCCTCAGAATTAACCATGTCATTTGACTAGATTGGAATATAAATAATTTCTTAATAGTAATAATTTAATATTTTTAATATTTATAGATACTACCGTCGTAGTAATAAATGGGATGTTTTAGGCTAAAGTTTCGTTCGACGTTCATAGTGATGAGCGGAGCGATTGCTTCAAGAATAAAGTAAAAAAAATCGGATGACGAATATTGTCCCGATTATAGAGTTTTTTTCATATGTAATAGGTGTAGAATCTATAGCATTCAAAAAATGTATGGATCTGCTATTTTAAAAATCTTTGTTTAATGAAATTTGTTTTCAATCTACTAAATCTTTAATAGTAAAGTTTATTATCGCTTTTATAAATTTTACATTGGCCGACATGCATGCGTCGAAAGCTGTCATTTCTGTAGCTGTGTTGATCTCAGTTACATTGTAACGTACGTTGAAACCGCTGTCTATGGGATATTTTCTACGCCATAGTCCCTGGTGCACATGCAGTTTATGACCACGGTCTGATTCTCCGCTACCCATCCATCTTCAAGTCTCTTCAGTACTGTCAACTGCAAATACAAGTATCAAGTACAATACAAGTATCAAGTACAATACAAGTAGTGCAAACTTCAAACAAGGAATTTTGACAATTTTCTTCTTACACTTTTAAACTTTCGCGTTGCATTTTATTCTTGGACGAATTAACCACTGGACGCGAAATGACAGCCATATTCGCCTTTACCCCTTAGCCACTTACTGTGACCGATAGCCTCAGTAAACGATATTGCGTTGTCAGTGTGATGCTAGAGCTCGTGGCGAAACATTGGTACAAAAATGGGCAAAATGCTCCGTCTTGTTCAGCAAAAAAAATAGCGGGCAATCAAGAAATCTTTCTTTTCACGCATAAGCACAATTTCAATCTATTATAGTAGCTATTTTCCGTAAAATAAATAAAATTTGGTATATAAACAAAGTACTTAGGGTGACTTAGCCGGTTTGCCGGCCCCCTTTGGTTTTCGGTCATTTCGGAAACATAACCAGGCCTCCTTCACTTGCTCAAGGTGGCGCGGATAAGGACTTCAACAATTTATTAAATGTTTAAAAATGTTGACCTCCTCTAAATCTATGCTACCCTGGTACTTTGATAATGTGATTTAAAGAATTTAATTAAGTTGATAACGGTAGTGTGTCGTAGGGAATGCATATATTTATTTACCTACGATACTACTGGGCCGGTAGTGTAGAAGGGAAAATAAATAATTAATATCGTGACAATATTCTCCTAGTATATAGATGTTGATTTTTCTCTTATATGTAGGTAGTTATACTAAGAAATAAAAAAACATTCAGTTTTAAATATTGAGTTTTTATTCAACGGTTAGGTAAATAAGTTGTCAAACCATACTATGTGTCAAACGCGTTTTTTTGACCATTTTATATACAAACTTCGAATACTTTTCAAAACAAAACTCAACCATTCGGTCATCCCATGCATTTTTTTACTTTATTATTGGCAACAATGTTTAAGGCTCTCATTACTTAAAGGATTAAGTTTTTAGCCTAAAGTAGTTTTATGCAACAAACTAATGAAATCATTATGTTAATGATTTCATTAGCGATAAAGTGGCATTAGCTAAAGAAGATATAAAGTGAAGCTTCTTGCAATTGAGTGTGAGGATGGTAAATTAGTTTTAGTACTGTTATTTTGACTTAAACGCGTAAAGTATTCGGTGTGATATATTTAAATTTGATGGCCGGGTGACGAAATGCCTTTCTGGGAGGTCATTTGCTTTTCGGCCGCCTGGCCGAGAATTAATGTACGAGTTTCACAATCCATAATATTTGGCCGGCAATTATGGCCGAAAACCGGCTAAATCACCCTATAACATTGTCATTATTTGACAAGTGTAATCCCCCCTCGCCCCGCAAAAATTGGTTGAACGTGATTTCATACATTTTTCTTACGTTACGTGTCCAGTGGTTGATTCGTCCAAGATTTTATTATATAAAGAACATAGGTATTAAACGCGTTTAACCAAACATAGGTGATGAAGACCTACCTTTTCCCGACGTTTCGACCGAGACGTTTGACATCGGCCGTGGTCACATCACAGGTGTTCAACACCTATGTTTAGTTAAACGTGTTTAATACATGTGTTCTTAATATAATAATATCTTCTTTCGCACAGCTTGACTTGATGGAGCAAAATTTTAAGGCGGTTGTAAGTAAGAGTATGACCGAAAGTGGCGCCCTCAGAGATTTTTTTATAATAAATAAGTTATTAATTGAAAAAGATTTCAATAATGTTTTACGTGGAGTTTTTAGGGCCCATGGTCTAGTATTTTTAGAAGCTATCGTTAGGTGCTCTCGTAGTCATTCGTAGAAGTAGATAGCAAATGTGACAAAAACGGTCACTTTTAGCAGTTTTGCTATCTACTTCTAGCAGTGACTACGAGGGAATGTAACGATACCGTCTAAAAATACTAGGACTGGGCCCTAAAAATTCCACGTAATTAATATGAAATGAAATGTAGGTATATATAAATGAATCAATATTTCCCTTGGTCACGCCATCACGCGTAAACAGCTGGACCGATTTCGCAAATTCTTTTTTTGTCGTGTTTGTTATTATCAGGAGAAGTTTCTTATGTACGAAAAGATTTAGGAAATTGCGCGGTAAAGTTGAAAAAAAAATTACTTAACCACCATATAAAACTATTTTGGACAATATATTTTTTTTTCAAATGCGTAGGCATATGTACACATTGCTATTAATTCGTTTTGATAACAAAGTTCATAGTTAACAATTGCTGTTAGTTGTCGGAACACGCTAAAATATATTGTGTAAAATAATTGATGAATAATCTTAATATAAAAATAGCATTGTGAATGCATAAAATCTAAAAAAGATTTTTTTTTATTGTTTGTTTGTCCTTATTTTTTTTTATTGTGTAAAAGCTAAAATCCTTGGAAACCACGATATGTGCCTACAATAGCGAGTCATGTGCTAATGTTTACCCTTAAGTATAACATCAACTGACTCGGGATCGGGATATTCATCACAGATTCAACGATCCCTGTCGGGATTCGAACCCGCGATCTTTGGCGCATTGTCAGCCGCCCGACACGCCTACTGTAAGAAAATACCTATTACCTATGTTATGTGGCTATAACCGAAATACCGTTTAGGCGCAGAACGTCAAAAGCGCAAAATGTCAAGCCATCGCAAAAAGTCAGAAGAGCAGAATGTCAAAAGAGCAAAACGTCCAAAGCGCATTATGTCCAAGGAGCAAAACGTCAAAATTCATCAAAATAAAATAAGGTTTAAATCATGGTGGTTTGGTAAAACTCATAATTGAAATGTTTTGACATTTTGCGCCTTTGATGTTTTGCTCCTTGGACATTATGCGCTTTGGACGTTTTGCTCTTTTGACATTCTGCTGTTTTTACGTTTTGCGATGGCTTGACATTTTGCGCTTTTGACGTTCTGCGCCTAAACCCGAAATACTTCTACTACGCGTTCACTTCATCATTGCCGCTACCTCCCGGCCCGCTTCATCATTCCGCACCCCCTGTGTCGCCCTCCCGCGCGCCTCCCCAGGCAACGCCGGGGGCGCGGTATGAAGAAGCGGGAGGTATCGGCAAGAATGAAGTGAACGCGTAGTACGTTATTTTATTAATATTCTAAACTTACCTCGTAAAGTATATTAGGATGGCACTCTAACGGCTTTCTGCAGGAATTCTGACTACAAGTTAGATTTTTTAAATATCTGGGAGTAGAATTCTCGCCGAAGTCAATTGTTTTGGTCTGAAAATAAGCAATAAGTACTTGTAACATTACGAATTTCTTGGTAATAAGATCGTGTATTAAGGGAAAAGTGACGACTTACTTCATGTGCGCAACTACAGGTATCTGCTTTCTGTAAAGAAATAGAGGACATAGTGTATTTAACTTGTCATATTAAGCTATGCGTAAATAGTAATCGAGAAAAAGGGACTATAATACACTCGGCGTCAGAAAAATCGCACCTTTTCAAAAATTTCTTCAAAGTTAATTTAATCCTATATAATTTAATAGTAAGTGTTGTTATATACTTCTTCCCCTTCGGACATAGCCAACAGTCTCTCGAAACCGATGGAATACTCGTCGAACGAAATTAATTACTGAGATTCAGTTTCCGAGCAACATTACATTGCCTAATTTTTTTGCAATATTTGAGCAACTTCATGGGCAATAGTATCCATCCTGGGTATTCCTTTTTTTAGTTGGATTGTTGAAGTGTGTTTTCTCCATCAGCTCGATAGCGATTTTACCCGCATTTCCTGAACTGACCCCTTTTATTTCCCTTTTATGTCGGCGCAAGCAATCATTATTAATTAATTATAGTAGCTGTTAGGGTAATTAAATCAAGTAATTATTAATTGAAAGCTCATTAAATGTACTTTTAATAGATATCAACATTAACACAATAAAACGTTAGCTAGCAATAGCAGGTGGCTTATTTTCGAAAAGGTGCGATTTTTCTGACGTCGAGTGTATTATAATGTCTTACGGTGTGCTTTTCCCCTTTGACATTGCCTCTTTTACGCGTTCTGGTTTCCACAGAATTGTCTAAAAGTATCATATCATTTCTGAACGAGTTTGCGTAGTCGACGATGAGAGCTGGTAATTCCTCTCTGTTTCCAGTCATGCCTGACTTTATTAAGTATGGACTTATCTCAACATTATCGTACAGTTCGTTGTCCAAAGCCATTTTCTCCACGTAATTTTGCCTTCTCCGCGTGCGCTGTTCCCCAAACATGTACTCTCTTACATCGGTTTTCTTTAAAGCTATAGCTTTAGGAACCATTGATTGTAGAAAAATAAAAAATCCACAGCACATGATGAACGTAAAGACAGATCTTGTTATCTGGAAGAGACATCTTATGTTAATAAAACCGGCCAAGTGCGAGTCGGACTCGCGCACGAAGGGTTCCGTACCAAAAAACGGCAAAAAAAATCACGTTTGTTGTATGGGAGCCCCCCTTAAATATTTATTTTATTCTGTTTTTAGCATATGTTGTTATAGCAGAGCAGCAATAGAAATACACGATCTGTGAAAATTTCAACTGTCTACCTGTAGTCGTTATCAATATGGAGCAAAAAACGGCAAAAATATCACGTTTGTTGTATGGGAGCCCCCCTTAAATATTTATTTTTACACGACTGCCCAAAGCAAAAAGAGTGTTATGTGTTCAGGGTTCATGTATGTTTGTGGGTATGTGAGTTTCTTTATTCCACCATAACTTCTAAATGCCTGAACTGATTTGGATAAATGGGGTATCGTTAGAATCCTTACAGCATTCCGAGTGACACTGGCTATATTTTTTTTAGAAAAAATCAATATGGCGACTGTACGACGCCATTTTCAAATGTGAAAAAAAAATTTTTTTCTTCTATTATTACAATATGGACATCAAATGAAAGGCCTTGATGAGCACATTCCAAAACTATATAATGTGTCACTAAAATGTGTGAAATAAAATTAAATAAATTTAAAAAATATTAAAAACACGACTGCCCTGCCAAAAACGAACTAAAAAGTTAAACAACAAGTGTCATTGCAGTCGGGGGACCTCTTTGATCAAAAATTGTTCCACAATAAGGTCCCCCGACTGCAATGACACTTGTTGTTTAACTTTTTAGTTCGTTTTTGGCAGGGCAGTCGTGTTTTTAATATTTTTTTTAGTAAGTATTTGTTGTTATAGCAGCAACAGAAATACATCATCTGTGAAAATTTCAACTGTCTAGCTATCACGGTTCATGAGATACAGCCTGGTGACAGACAGACAGACAGACGGACAGCGAAGTCTTAGTAATAGGATCCCGTTTTTACCCTTTGGGTACGGAACCCTAAAAATGATTCGCCGAAATACATTTCGGTGAATCATTACATAAAATATGCGCTTAGGCTGGCCCCAGACCTACCGATTCCGTTTCTTTGCTTTGCTGTTCTACCATGGACCGCCGGCCAAGAGGCTCATTTTCAATCTATCGCATATTTTGACCTGACCACATTGGCAAGATAGCCATTAGTTTGGTGTTATCAAATATCGTCGTCTGGGGTGCGATGAGAAGTTTTAGTTTTCGTTTTTAAAAAAAACTGATGTTTTATACAAAAATTAATAACGAAATTATCAAAATGTATGAAACAGTTAATTTTTTTTCGCGATTTCAGATTTGGTCCCATAGTAAAAGTTGTTCAGTTTTATTATGGTCCCTATCTACCATATTCAGTTTTATAAGGCTTAACCAAACATCTTGTATAAATAAGCGATCGAGTTATTTTTAACGATCGGAGTGCATGTTCAGGGTGGCATATCTCCTAAGAGCTTCCTACTTTGCAATCCAGGCGATGATATTTGATAAAACCAAGCTAATGGCTATCTTGCCAATTTGGTCTAGTCCCAAAATGCGATAGATTGAAAATTACCCTGGTTTGCCGGCGGCCTTTCAAGCAAGGTAGCACAGCAAAGCAAAGAAACGGAACCGGTAGGTCTGGGGCCAGCCTTATAAGAAACGAACGAAATGCATTATGGGCTTATACATACATGTATAAGCGCATAACTTCAGAATTACTGCACCAAATTAGATATTTGTTGTGTTATTTATCAGGACAAGGTTTGTATAAAGATAATTTAAAAAAAATTGTACCAAAGAGACATAAAAAATAACTTTTTCTCTTTTTCGTCATTTATATCGCAATATAACTAATAGATGGCGCCACCCATGCGAAGCCAGGGAGGGGAGCTAGTTTTCATTAAAAATGGAAGTACTAGACAAATCATGATAAAAGTAACGGAAAGTACTTACCATGTCGGCAACTAGTATAAACGGATTCTATGTCATTACTAAGACCCGTCTATTTTCCGTTCTCCTTATATATCGTCCACCATAGGAATGATTGACGTGTCGAAGAAAAGACCCATTAGTGTGAAACACTACACTTGCTTCGTTATAAATAGTCGTCGCGTAATATCAGGTGAGGTAGCATAATAGGACAATACCTGTCAATCCCAGGGGGACCATTACGCTATTCATGGGTGGTGTTTATGAGGGGTGGGTTTAGGCAGATAATCATTATTTGTACAATGTACTTATTTCAAGTTAAAATATTAATGTCGTCCCAAAATGAAAGATAAATTAAAATCTTTTAAGCACAATGGTTTATCTAAATAAATAAAGTTATCTAGGCAGACATCGTTTTTTTACGTAGGAACTCTACTGATAAATCTGTGCCTCCAGTCAAAAAGGGCATAATTCAAAAAGACTACTTTTCAGGAGAGTTGAAAAACCAAACTTTGGTTGTTTTTTTAGTTATTAAATTATGAACACGAAATCCAATACTGCATTTATTTAGATATATTTTTAATGATACGATTAATGGAAATTTATTCTACATTTGTACACTCTATATATATTTTTTTCTAAATTTTCTTGAATTATGCCCTTACTAACGACTACATAAAAGCATAACGTGATTTAAATGAACTTTTTTTGCATGATATAAGAATAACATTAATTGTCTATTCAATAAATTAAGACTAAATGTAACAAATGATGTACATAATATGTTTGGTTAGCGATATCGGAGTTTTTAAAGGCAGATCATATTATCAATTTTATCGACAAAACCCCCCACATGTTCGGGTCTATCCCCTCTCCTGCTGGAATGACCGGCATTTTAAATTTGACTTTTTATTTAAGATGGCCCTGCCGATAATATTAATTCCTTTAGATTTAAAAATCCCACAGTTATAAAAAAAATACTTTTCAAAAATCAAACGCAAAAGTCAAATCGATACACTTCCCCACTGTGGAAGTGCTTTATTCAAAGAGTGACAGCCACGGGAACCTACCCTTTTATGTGATAGCCAGTTTTGGCACAATATGGTAAAATATAAATTAAATTATTAACAATAGCATTAAAATGTATCTGAAATAAAAATTATTTAATTTTTATTTTATTTTAAAAAGCTTACAATATTACCTCATCATCATCATTACTTTACATCATTACCTTATACAATATTACTTATCAAGTAAAAAATAATTATGTAGACTTTTGACTTTAATACATCCTAAAAAATAATGAATGAATGCATGAATGAATGAATACTTTATTGTTCACCATAATAAAATAATCCGAAATTGGTGTGCTTTTTTGTTTTTCTTACAGATCTCAAAATAAGGTGCATTTTTTATATTTTTATAATACACAGGAATATTATCTACAAAACGAAATCAGAACTATTGTTCTGAGTTGCATATTTTGAGAGTTATTATTGTTTGAATATGACTCTTACGTAAATGGACAAATTTAAAAACATTTTTATCAGTTTTTAACTTAAGTTGATAATTTTATCGCAATATAAATGTCATTGAACTATAAAAGCAAGTATTTACGAGTTTTGATTTTTGACTATTTTCAAAAATTAACATTTAGTGCCATAGGGTCAAACAATAATAACTCTTGAAATCTGCAACACAGAGCATTGATTTTGATGTCGTTTTGTTTATAATATTCCTGTGTATTACCAAATTAAAAAAAAACTTACATTAATATCCTTGTTTTCAAGATCTGTGGGAAAACCTAAAAAAAAACACTAATTTCGGATAAAAATTTACTAAAGTATTTTTTATGACGAATTAAAGTTAATAGTTGACATAATTATTCTTTTTTACTTGATAGGTGATATTATAAGCTTTCAAAAACTGGGCCTTTAGAGAGTGCTTCAAAATTATAGAAAGTCTCCAAAGTCGTTTCTTTCACAGTGAATTGGCCTCTTTCCCCAGCAGACCTTACCATCTGGTAATAATCTCTAGGATGGTGATGGTGAAAACTTCGGTTTTTTTAGTGGTTATAAAGAGCATAACTACATTAAATTCTATATTATTTTTAAACTTAATGATATAACATGAATTATGTATTCTATTAATAAATCAAATGTATGTATTCTATTAATAATTATGCTTTTTTAATCACAGATAATTTTGAGACTATACCATTTATGTCTTTCTAAACGTAAAACTCAACAATTATTAAAAACTGTGCCCTTACAAGCGGTGAGTTATGCTTTTTGTGTAAAAAATAAATGTATGTTAGGAGGTAGGTACAGTTATGCCCTTTTGATATGTTATGTAACTCAATGCGCTGATTACAACAGTGCAATAAAATAAAAAGGGCATAACTCGTCTTATGCCCCTTTTGACTGGAGGCACAGAAATTATTACTGAAAAAACTTTTTATGAAAACCACGTTTTTTAAACTAACTAAAAGCATAAAATAATTTTTCCCCTAATGTTCTTTTTTTTTAAATAGAAATTAGAGTTTAATTTTTAGTAATTAAGTTATTTATATTGAAACGTTAAAATATGAATTCGTCCATTCGAAGATGTCGTCCCAAAATCAAAGATACATTAGAAAATTTTGAAGCACAAAAAATGGTTTTCGCCGAAAATTCTTTGGCCGATTATCACTTCCCAACTAACGTTACGCAGAATATTATTTCGCCGAATAATCATTATAGTTCAGGTACTATTATATATTCTGTGGTTCAGGCAAAGAAAGCTCAAAATATAGAGGGAATGCTTGGAACACAAATTTTGACTTCGTTTGAATTTTGACTGGGGGGAGGGAGGGTTTGAAGGTCTCATTTTTCGGTTTTTCACATATATCTCAGAAACTATGCAATCTAGCGACATGAGACTTTCAAAATGAAAGCTAATGAAATTTGCTACAAGTGTTATTCAGTCAAGTTTTTCGATATCTTGTATAGTTTTTTAGATATCCGCTTCTGAATGTCTGTCAACATGCATAAGGTGAAGCTTGAGGACTATGGGATCAGGACCCTTCAAGCAGAAAGTGATGCGGACATTGTGATTGAAATGTCGGTGAAGATGTCGACCACATAGTCCTCTTGATGGCTAAAGCTGATGCGCAAAAGGACATGATTTTCATAAAGCCTGGACGTGGGAAGACAAAAAAATGGGACCTTCAAACCCTCCCCCCAGCATAGGGGCTACGGGCGGGGACTTTTGATATGTTCACCTCCTAACAGGTCCAAACAAAGTTACGAAGTCAAAATTGAGTTCCAATCTTTTCCCTCTATACCTTTTCGTTTACTGGGCTATTAGCCAACTTATCATATATTTTTTTTTATTTTCCAACCTCACAGACCCACAGTTACCAACTGTACGTTTGGTCTGTTTTTTATGACACTTTTCAAAATGCCAACGAATGTTTTAGTTACTAACGTAATATTCATTTAGTTATTTATTGTTTGCCAAATGTTTTATTAAGTAGGGTTTCGTTCAGTAACTATGTTATTTTATGGTAAAACTATATTATGAGTTGCGAGGTAGGGGGATGGGAAAAGGATGGGGAAGGAGGGGATGAAAAGGGGGGCACCCCCTGGTACCCTACACCCTTGAAGCAAGCCCTTGGTTTCTGAGATACTCATGGTTGAAGTTTGAGGTAATGACTGTACCAGTTGTAAACCTAACCTAATAGGAGGTGGAAGGGATACAACCCCTCTTCCAACCCCCATCTGCCGGAGAGGCATTAGTTTTTAATATTTTTTTGTAAACATAACCTCAAAATAAAAAAAGTCGTTGCACGCTCGCTACGCTCGCTCGGCTCGCGCGTTTTTCGTCTCCATACTAACCTAACCTAATGAACTCTGAGACTTTTTTCATGGCGGGGGTTTTGTCCCCCGCCATGGGACGGGACGGGGGGACAGAGGCGCGTAGCCCCGCTGCCAAGGAGGGCCCCCATCCCCCCGCTTCCGGTTGTGTCACTAATTTTATTCTGTCTCAAACATTTTGGAAAAAATCGTAAGCAACCGAGTAATTTGGCGATCTTTAATAATTAATTTCTCAAAAATAACCGGTGCCCCAACTGAACCAAAGAAAAAAAAGTACTAAAAGTGCCACAATTAGAGGTGACAAGAGTGTAATGTGTTTTTTAATCTTAAAGAACTTTTTTATTTACTATTTTTATGTATGAAAAGGGAACTGACGAAACGTTATTCGTCTAATAGTTGTCTGGCCTGGTGAAAGATTTGACAAATGATAAATTAATGTTCCAAACGTTTTGTGGCATTATAATAATCAGCTTTACAATAATACTACCAAATGAAACGTTGTCATACAAAAATTTGGGAATCGTTAGTTGTCAAAGTGAAACATAGGCGAAACGTTGGTTGGCAAGTGAAATTCGGGCAAAAATTGTTCGGCGAAAAGACAGGGTCCCGATTTTAATGGAAATGAGAGTTAAATTTTAATATTAAGTAATTATCTAGGTATATAAAACAAAAATAGTATTTTTTGATGTATTTTGCAATGTCATCTCTGAAGTTCCAGGTTAAATTTCCGCTCCGTCTCAGGTAGCTCTTTTTTCTGATTTCCTCATGGCAAAGGGGTACGGGCACAAATATATGGACTCTGGTCCAGGACCCAATAGTAAATCGTTAGAAAGGTATATTCTGAATTCTCATAGAGCATGAAGAGGTATGGCGCTTGTCCTGAAATGTTGTCCTGATATTCTATGGACCCGCCGCTGCTGTTAAGCGGTTTTCATTGCTGACTGTACTATCCGAGATAGTGAAAACACATGCTTTATAAGCCGATATCTCAAATCGGACAACCAATCCAAATGTAACCCCATAATACGTTTTTTTCCTCTTGAAAAGACCTATCCATCGATGTACGATTCAAGTCTATTGGTCATAAGGAATAAGGACCAAAGTGCCCGAACCACTTTGATTTATGTAGGTATAAGCTAAATATAAACTCATCTAACCGAATTTTAAGTAGGTAATCAATCATCGACGTAGTAGGTCTGTTAAGTAATTTGTCATCGCTGTAAATTTTTCACCTGTTCGGAGAAACCCCAAGGTCCTTATTCCTAAACCACAAAATTAAAGTAGACAACATCCGGCCGAAACAAAACATGGTTTTCCGAGCACGCAGCACGCACTCATACACAGTACCTCAGTGGATTAGATAGTAGATCTAATCCACTGTACCAGGTACTGTGTATGAGTGGACGTAGGTCCATACTTAGAATTTTCCTACAGGCAATCTCAGCCCAACTCAGACTATATTCAGAACCTAGTAGCAGTTTTAAACTTTTAGATTTTTGCATTCACAATGCTATTTTTATATTAAGATGAATAAATAATGAAAAATATTAGAAAAAATCGGCTCACCCGTAGCAACTTAGACGGGATCCCGTCTAAGTTGCTACGGGTGAGACGGGATCCCGTCTAAGTTGCTACGGGTGAGCCGATTTTTTCTAATATTTTTCATTATTTATTCATCCTAGTAGCAGTTACCAAGGAGTTTCTAGCACAACGAAGTAATATGCGGTCTTTAAAACACAGACACCTATTTTCTGCCAAAAAACTCAAATCCAATCTATTTTAAAAAAAGCTAAGGTACTTAGACGACGACAGCACATCAAGACACATGTTGGCCAGGCCGTCTTTATGCCCAAAAGCTGTTTTCGCAGTTTAACTGTAATTTTGATGTGCTGTCATGTGTACCTACCTAATACATAACAAGATCTCACAAAAAGAACCTATTTTACGTTGAGTATATCCTGTTCATATATGGTACTTATTTGTCTTTTTTTGCTTTAAACCAATATCATGGTGATCTTTCCCTGAATATATTTTTTTATTTGGGTAATAGCACTGTTTGCTCATCTACGCGCGCACACGTTTTTTTCTGCAGTGGTAAAGTACGTGAGTTGCCGATCGTACCTCATCAACTTACGATGAATTCGCAAACCGTAATTTCTTACTAGGTATTTGCGTTTACAGCCATAAGTTACTCAGCTACATTTTTACGTTAGCAACTTACGAGCGTAAAGGCGGCCTAAAATCAAAAATGTAACAGGTTATTTACTTCAATTAAATTTTTGTTTTTACAATGCTATTTATTTATATAAGGTGGTACCAAATTATCTATTGATACTTAAACAGGTGATAGTGTTGCTTAAACTGAACAACTTTCTCCATAGAACATAGGTCGAAAAACGAATTTTTTTTTCGCCTTTCCATAGTAAGTCGATCAGCTGACCAGTACATTTTGTATGGGAGTATGAAATTTTTTTTTCGTTTTTCGACCTATGTTCCTTGGAGAAAGTTATTCAGTTTAAGCAACACTATCACCTGTTTAAGTATCATCAGATCATTTGGTACCACCTTATATTTATGCTTAGAATAATTACACCTAGAAGCCGTGTCCGTGTATGCAAAGTGAGGCAACTTAGGTATACTGAGCCAAAATGGCTCACTTCTCAGATTTATATCCTTCATACGTTACCTAATCTTAACTAAAATCCAATAATATAATAATTAATCTCTTTAAGGTAGGGAAATTGAACTTATTAGGTATGATTATGAAATAATGGACAATAAAAATCTGAAAACAGCGCCATTTTGGCTGTTTTAGTTAGGTACCTCACTTTTGACAGCGCGCTTTGTAGGGAATTATCGTTCTAGGTGTAATTATTCTAAGTATTTATGTTAAAATAATATACCTAGGTACCTACGTACTTTCTAGAAAAAAAACGACTCGTCACCAGCTCCTTATGTAGGACTCGAACCTACATTCATTGTATTACTTACAAGGTGGAATCACACGGAATCGCATAAATGCCATTTCTGCTATCACGACCTTCTGCATACAATCGTCGTCCTGTCAGCTCCCTCAGTCCAAAGTAATAGTAAAGAATAGACTAGGAAAAATGCTATTCCGTGCTGATAAGTAGGGTTCAACCCTAAGGCCTCTTGTACACACACGTTTTTTCGCCGTGATAATCTACGGCTGATTCACCGGACGGGCACAGCGGCGCGACGGCACGGCGCCGCCGCCGTATGCACCGTGCCTCCCCCTCGGCGCGCCGCGTCTACGCACGGCGTAATTTTAGTCAGTGTTGTATGGCACAGTGTTGCCAGACCGTGGGCAATTGCCCACGCCATGGGCAATTTTGGGATTTTTTTGAAAAAAGGGCAAAAAGAGCGGAAAGGTCTTGGAACCGGTAAAATATGGGCAATTTTGGAAATCACGGAACTCACTTACCAGAAATCACATAAAAACACCTGGCACAAAGTACAAAAACACAAAATCACAGCTAAGGTTGGGTATCCATAGACGTTTCTTCCTATAGAACCATCTAGGAACTAAGCCCAGCACCTGCGTTTATGATTTCGCAGATAAAAACAGTTTTACCGATGTAGATCCACTGGACTACATTTTTTGCCAAAATTTTTCGATCGACCATAGTCGTCCAGACATTTAAATGGCTAAAGGGCGGGAGCTTTCGAAAAATTAAGATTGTTCTAATTACAAACAGGGACGTATTTATCCTAGAGTCCAAGGGGGCCATGGCCCAGGGCGGCGCCAGGCTGCGAGGGGCGGCGTGAACCGGCCCTCGCGAGCTTAGGGACGCCTTTTGAAATTATTCGTGAGAAAAATAACAATTTTTTTACAACAATTTAAATTACTTTTAATTTAAATTACAACGATTTTTTTTACATAGTAGATGAAACTAACTGTAAATCGCGCTGCGCGGCCGTTTTTTAACGTTTTTACAATAGAAAAGCAAGACTACAAGATAAGTGGATGAAACTGACAAAATTCGCGCTATTTTTTGTCAGTTTCATCCAGTCTTTTTTATAACTTTTATAATTACAAGATTAGTAGTATTTTTATTAGTGAGTAGGGTTCCTGTTATTTACAATAAATAGCTTCAGTCAGCCGCCCCTAGGACTTAGCTTAAGGGCGCATTTCATAATTAGTTATACCAATCATTTATTGACGAACTGCAGTGCAGAATGTTCATTTTCCGTTCATGATGTTACGTGATTAGTGAAATTAGTAGACAAAACTGAAAAAAAATCTCGGTGCGCGGCCGTTTTTTTTGTTACTTATAGTCAGGCAAAATTACAAGATTAGTGGATGGAACTGACAAAAATCGCGCTACGCGGCCGATTTTTTTAATAAGTAGGTACTCATAGTCAGGCAAAATTACAATTTTTTTACTGAAGATTGACAAAATTACAGGGTTTTTTTAATGAAAATGATTAAAAATCGCGCTGCGCGGCATTTTTTTAAGTATACACAAGCATCCTCTTCCTCCCGCACGTAACCCTAGGGGCGGCATACCTTAGGCGCCGAATCTTACAATACGTCCCTGGGTACAAAGCGTGTCATTATACGAAAGTTTCCCCCCTACATGTCGTTGTTTTAACGATTATGGGCGATTTTGTGTTGGAAAGGGCAGTTTTAACAACCTGTGTGGGCAAGTGTGTTGATCAGGTCTGGCAACACTGGTATGGCACTCTATGGGAGTGTGTCGACGGCGCCGGACGTTTTCACGTTTTCGAAGCAGATTACCTACATAAGCTTTGTTTTAAGAGGAAAATGGAATGTATCTTGTATACAAGGTGTTTCGTGATAGCTTTATAAAGCCGAATAAGGTAGATAGGGGCCATCAAACTGAACAAATTTTACTATGGGACCAACTCAGTTGATTCTTGACAAGTGTATGAAATGCGCCAAATTCCTCCCGCTTTTCTAAAATCGGATGTATCCAAAACCTTCTCTTTCTTTTCTCTTCTTTTTTGAGTTTTCTTTTTATACATAGTATGCAAGGATAATCTTTTTCTTATATGGATTCATGTTCCATGAGAAACGTCTGTAGCTTGGCGCAGAATAGTCTCAACTGACTGGTTGAAGAGAATAGTCTGTTTCGACCGGTAGCTTTGCAGTGCCATGTACAAGCTTGCACGTTTTCTTAACCGTACGGCGAACGTATATATAAAACGTGTCGTATACAAGAGGCCTAAGGCTTTCGGAATCACAAATGCGAGGACAGTTTGGCTTGGTGTTGGCATTATTGCCTACGGCCTATGGTCAGTGCCGGATGAAAACTACTTGGTGCCCTAAGCAATGCACGCCTGTGGGCCCCCTATAGGGTTACCATCTACGTAAGGGAAGAAGCCTGTCAAGGATATACAAAAAATCCAGATTTTTCATAAAAAATCCAGTCTATAAGTAGTTAAAAAAACGGCCGCGCAGCGCGATTTTTGTCAGTTTTATCGACTAATCTGATACGTTTGTTTTGCCTGTCAATAGGTGAACAGTGCGATTTTTATTAACCGACTTCAAAAATTTGAAAAGGAGGAGGTTATCTATTCGTCGCGTATATTTTTTTTTATATGTGTGTACACCGATTACTCGAAGACGGCTGAACCGATTGAAATGATTCAAACGTCATAACATGAGGTTTGTTTCCAAATTGGTCCCATTTTTTGAAATTTTGAAATCGGTTCAGTAGTTTTCAAGTAATCTTGAAAATACTGTCGTTTTCGTAACCATTTTATATGAATTCAGACGGATTTTCAACCATTACTTTTTTGTTTATGAACCGATTTAGATGATTCTTTTTTTGTTTGAAAGAAGACACCTTAAGGATGATACCATATTAATTTCATTGGTATTGGACGTTGGATTTTAAAGATACACGAGGGAACTCCTCAAAATGAAATTACAATGAATATTGGTAAGTTTAGGACAATCAAAAACAAGATAAGTACCTACCTACCTATCTATTGTCAAGGACGTTCTGGACTAGAGTTGAACTGCGAAGGCCCAACGGAACTCGTGGAAATTGAGTTACTCGGGGTACATACCATTAAAAAATGTGAAACATAATAACGTTTTATTTTATAAAATCATCGCTTACATACCTACCACAAAAAAGTTTAAAATAAAAAACTTAAAAAATAAAGGAAAACCTCCTTCAAAAATCTTAAAATACAGATGTATAAAAAGCAAGAAATAATGATCAAATCGATTAATTAAAACACGTCTATTGAAGTCAGGTGGGACTTTTAGAATATAAAAAATACAATAAGTAAAAAAATTACTTCCAGCTCCACCCGACTTCAATAGACGTGTTTTAATTAATCGATTTGATCATTATTTCTTGAGTCCAAAATTCAATAAAAAGGATAACCGTAGTCGCATGCCACCTCCAGCCAGTAGGTAGTTGTTCTTCGTATCGTGCATGTCTAGCAAAGTGGCATTATGCGACTACTACGGTTATCCTTTTTATTGAATTTAGGACTCTAATATTTTTGTTTCGTACTTTTTAAAGCGCGATTTTTCCGTATTCAGGTTTTAGTTTTTAAATTTCTTTTTATTTTAATTATTTTGGGGTTGTAAATCTGGTTAATGCAAGCAAAACCACGGGCAAAACCTATACCTATAGTATATGTAAATTTGAAAAGTGCTTATTAAGTCCTTTCATTTGATAGGCAACACGGCATCATTAATATTTTTTTAGTTCATGACTTTAAGTCCTCTAGAGGGCGCCATATTCAATTTGATGTGACGTCACATAACCTATAACCAGTGGACGATTAAGACGCTTCTATGATACCTTATTTGCCAAATTATGATAAGTAGTTTAGAAGTTATGAGGTAACAGATGAACATTCCGGTCATCGGATTACTAATGTATGGGCAAAAAACGTTTTCCAAAATATCACATCGCAAACTATTTATCGCAATTTTTCAGTTAGCAAAACTTGTTCTGGCAAATTATTGTTTAGCAAATAATTGCTTGGTCAAAGTTTCATTTTACCAAGTAAGTACTACTTAGTGAAATGTATCGTTTGGCAAAACATACTCTTCCCAAAATATTGAATGGCATACGATTTACATATTTGAGTACCTAGTGCATAAGATACAAATCGACGATGAAGTACAAATACCTCCTACCTTAGTTTTTAGCTATTTTTAGTTTTTATTCTAATCGACATAAAATACTTACAATTTCGCAAGTACGGGAAAAATCTCCTAACGCAATATTATACTATTTAATCCATACCAATTTTGCTGCGAATATACCTTAATAGGGAATACCTTCTATGTAATTATCAAAAAAAATGTTCGAAAATGTATCTACTCCAAAAAATTTACAAAAACTGCCAAAAATTTGAAAATGTTTTTAACTTTATTTACTGGAAATAAAGTTATTTTATAACATATTTGCTCGTAAAGGGTCTCTTATTACACCAATTTCAATATCGTATTGTATCTCATTACGAACTTGTGCGGTAATGTAAAGTAAAACGCACGGTTTCCTTGATAAACTGTGCGTTTTACTTTACATTACCGCACGGTTTATCAAGATGCTCCGTCTAACGAACGAGCCGCCGCCGCCGCCGCCGCTGCCGCCGCCGCCGCCGGCGCCGACTGCACTACTCTGCGATCTCGTTTCTCCTACCTTCACTCAAGAGAGTGAGATAGAGACAAATAATAATAACTTGACAACATTAAAAGTGCCAACTGGCAACGTAACAGTCAATTTTATAAATTGATATTTTTTATAACTAGGTACTTTAACAAGCGATTAAAAATTTATTCGTTTAAGAAAGTCCAGGTTTTATTTCCTCGCAAATATGTTATAAAACGTCGTATGACATACGTGCGATTTGATAATTACAGCCTCTGCTTTCTTGTAGCCCTCGCCTACGGCTCAGGCTAGCAATATCGCCTCGGCTGTAATTTTCAACCTACCGCACTTATATCATAATGTACTATAATAAACCTTGAATTTTACACTATTTCATAATTAATAATACCTTCTATAATCCTCCCAATTTTCCAAAATTTTATCCAGTTGTTAAATTACTAAATTGTGTATTGAAACTAATTTAAAAATTTAAGTATGTAAAATAAACAAAAACCATAGGTATCGTTTTTAGTTTCTCAATTTATGAAATTAAATATATTTTTATCAGTATCCTGCAACGATCTCAGAACCTAGATCGTTGGTATCCTGTTATAATTGTCAATAATATTTATTTCTGCCATTTGTTCCTTTTGTACTTTGCCACATGGAGAGAAAGTACCTTAAATATTGAAGGTGGGAAATTTTACTGAAAGAAGACTTCATTTTGTTTTTAAAAATAATTGGAACTGCATTCAAAGATTTTTGAAAAATCGCCTACCTTAACCAGGAATCGAACCTACCAAAAACGAAATTTTTTTTTTATAAATTTTTATGATACCAATCGAAAGGGTTACTTATAAGGATATTTTTTTCTTAAGTAACACAGCATCTTAAACAAAAGTAAAAAATATTTAAGGTACTTTCCCTCCATGTAGCAAAGTTTTGGGACACCCTGTATACTCCTGCCCTGTATTCCTGTATCATCATATCAGCCGCACGACACCCACTGCTGGGTATAGGCCTCCCCTAAGGATATCCACGACGATCGGTCCTGCGCTGCCTGCATCCACTGGTTTTCCGCGACCCTCACCAGATCGTCGGTCCACCTTGTTGGGGGCCTACCCACGGAGCGTCGTCCGGTGCGCGGTCGCCATTCCAGAACCTTTCCGCCCCAACGGCCATCGGTTCTTCTCGCCCTATGTGTCCTTCAGCTGAGCAATCTTCGAGCGATGTCGGTTACTTTAGTTCTCCTGCGGATCTCCTCGTTTCTGATTCGATCACGCAGAGAAACGCCGAGCATGGCTCTCTCCATTGCGCGCTGGGTAACCTTGAGCCTCCTTATGAGACCCATAGTTAGCGACCACGTTTCACTGCCGTAAGTCATCACTGGCAACACACACTGTTCATAGACTTTCTATCTAGTTCTATCTATTCCTGTATCAGTAAAAATAAATTAACATTTGCCAAACTTACGCTATAAATAAGTTAAGTGTGTAAGGCTGGCCCCAGACCTACCGGTTTCATTTCTTTGCTTTGCTGTTCTACCTTGCTTGAAAGTCCGCCGGCCAACCAGGGTAATTTTCAATCTATCGCATTTTAGGACTAGACTAAATTAGCAAGATAGCCTGGGATTGCGAAGTAGGAAGCTTTTAGGAGATATGCCACCCTGAACATGGACTCCGATCGTTAAAAATAAATGAATAGTTATGCAAGATGTTTGGTAAAGACTTATAGAGCTGAATATGGTAGATAGATAGGGACCATAAAACTGAACAACTTTTACTATGGGACCAAAACTGAAATCGCGAAAAAAAAAATTAGCTGTTTCATACATTTTGATAATTTAAACTAAAATTAAAACTTCGCGTTGCATTGCAACCCATACGATGATATTTGATAACACCAAACTAATGGCTATCTTGCCAATGTGGTCTGGTCAAAATATGCGATAGATTGAAAATGAGCCTCTTGGCCGGCGGTCCAAGGTAGAACAGCAAAGCAAAGAAATGAAACCGGTAGGTCTGGGGCCAGCCTAAAGGGACAATTTGACCAAAAATTTTTTTGGAATATAATATTTGCCAAAATAAAACGTTTGCTTAATAAGCATTTGACTTAATAAAACTTGACAAAGTAAAAATATGCCAAATGATAATTTGACCAACTGAATAAAATGCGAAATGTAAATTTGCTAAAGATTCATTTGGGAAATGAAACTAGTGCGATACGTTTTTTGGGAAGTGAAATTTGACCAAAAATAATTTGGCCAAACGGCAGTACCCCGTCAAAATCATATACCCTCCGTTTTGCTTCGCCGTAGTCGGGTCAAAATACATCGCTGTGGAGCGATTAACAATGCCCAAGTACATGTAGGTTTTGAAATGAAACAAAAATGTTAAAGATAATCAACAATGTATTTTCGGCGTTTAGTTATTAAAATCTATAGGGATATTATTAGATTTCAACGCTTTAACAGCCTGTTCGAAAGCTAACGCCGCTTGAGGTCCTTCAAATTCAAATGGGTTTAGAGGTTCACCCTCTCTAGTGATCCCTTGCATTTTGAGCATCAAGTCTCTCATCAGAGCTCGCTCTCTTTTTAACACTTCTTCATTCATGACGTTCACAGATCTCCGTTTGAGGAATATTCCGTGCTTTTTTAAACAATGCCGGTTGAAGTCGTGTTTGTAACTGTACGGTTGAGAGCAGAGCTGAAAAGAAGATTTTAAAGATTAATAAACACTAGTGGCTCCGTGAGCTGTAGACTTCGCGAAAAAATGAAATAAAATGTCGCCATGAAGTTTTCAAAGCACACAGTAGGTACGTGAGTATTGCAGCTAGCTTCTAATTTTGATCATTTTTCAAAATGGGTGAGTAAATTTTTTATAAATTTGGAAAAATTGGCTTGACTGAACAGTTATATATAATTATCGAACCTACTCACAAAATTTCACCAGAATCTGTTGAGAAATGCGACTTGTAGAGGAGATCAAACAGCCGGAAAGCTGGAATGAAATATGGTTTTTTATATATCTCCGTCATTTTCACAAATTTCGAAAAACTGTCTCGCCAATTTTTTTATTATATATTTATCGAACCTGCTCACAAAATTTCACCGAGATCGGTTGAGAAATGCGACCTGTAGAGGAGAACAGCCAGCGCTGGAAATACGAACTGAAATTTGATTTTTTTACATTATCTCCGCCATTTAGAAAAACAATGAAAAACTGGCTTGACATAAGAAATCTATACAATTTTCAAACCTGCTTACAAAATTTTACGAGAATCGGTTGAAAAATGCTACCTGTAGAGGAAAACAGACAGCCCTGGAAAGCCGGACTGAAATATGTATTTTTAACATTTCTCCGTCATTTTGAAAAATTTCCAAAAACTGGCGTGACAAAAAAAAACTATATTATTTTCGAACCGGCTCACAAAATTTCACGAGAATCGGTTGAGAAATGCGACCTGTAGAGGAGTTCTCCTCTACAGGTCGCATTCTCGTGAAAGCGTCAGAAAGCCGGACTGAAATACATTTTTCTTACATATCTCCGCGGTTACGAAAAATTTAGAAAAACTGTCTCAACTTGAAAAAATCTATATGATTTTCGAACCTGCCCACAAAATTCCACGAAATTCGGTTAAGAGATGCGACCTGTAGAGGAGAAAAGACAGAGCCGGAAAGCTGGACTGCAATAGGTTTTTTTTACATATCTCCGCCATTTCGAAAAAAAACGAAAAAGTGGCGTGACAAAAAAATTCTATATCATTTTCAAACCTGCTCACAAAATTTCACGAGAATCGCTTTAGAAATGCGACCTGTAGAGGAGAACAGACAGCGCTGGAAAGCCGGAAAACCTGTTTTTTTAACATATCTCCGCCATTTTGAAAAATTAAAAAAATATGGCTCGACAAAAAAAATCCATATAATTTTCGAACCTGCTCACAAATTTTCACGAGAATCGGTTGAGAAATGCGACCTGTAGAAGAGAACATACAGACATACGAAAGAATTTTTGCCCAAGCTGAAGCAGAGACGCTTCGCTCGCACTTCGTGCTCGCTCGGTCAATTAAGCCCCATTTACACAATCAGTGAAGTCACAGTTCCGACCAAGAAGCTAATACCCACAATGGAGATTGCACGCCTAGTATAATAGTGAAGATTGAAAAAAGACTCTTTAGTGACGTCACGGCGTATTGCTATCTCTTTCTTTTCGTTTTACAATACGTTTTCGTTTCTCACGACGAACAACGAACACGTATTGTAACACTAAAGAAAGAGGTTGCAATAAGCCGTCACGTCACTCAAGAACATTTTTTCTATCTTCACTATGACATATGGCCGTGCAATCTCCATTGGAGGGAGGTATAAGCTTCTTGGTTCCGACACAGTACCGCCACCACCCTGATGATTTCATACATTCTCTAAAGGCGTCAACGCCTATCAGTGACAGGGAGTGACAAGACAGTGCTTTGTGTCAGTGAACACATGTTCCTTCATAGAGAATGAGGATCAGTAACGATTTTAGTTTAGTGGCTAATTAAAAAGCTTATGCCACCACATGATTAACAGTGAAAAAAAATTACGATATCTCTTAAACCTGAGAAGTTATAAGAGCTAAAAAACAGGTTTTTTGGGGGTCCTTATGACGTCATCGCGACGTACGCGAACCTTATGTCGTACGTGATAAAGCACATATTGCATTGAGCTTGGCAAACGGATTTCCAAAATTTTGTCACTAGTTTTCATAGCTATCAATGTGTTTATATCAATAAAACTATAGGATTCAAACCTGTGACTTATCCTCATTTATGAAAGAATAATTACCAAGGTGGCGGGCGGTACTGTGCCGAAACTGTGATTTGACTGATATGCAACGACTGATATACATATCAGTCGTTGCGTATCAGTCAATTCACACATGTGTGAATCATGCTTTGTTGTGTACTAGCGGGCGCACGCGACTTCGTCTGCGTGGAAAGCTTTTTGCTATCCCTCGGGAACAATACTTTTTTCGGGATGAAAGGTACCCTATGTCCTTCTCTGTACCCCTGACAACGTGAATGTGAAATTTCATGATGATCGGTTCAGTGAATGGAGACGTAACAAACAAAAGGATTTTCGCATTTATAATATTAGTAAGGTAATGTTAAGGTTCCCTGAGCGAAAGTGGCTCTACGGTGAATTTTATTTAATATTATAATTCTAATACCCAATTTTAATAATGTTTTACGTGGAATTTTTAGGGCCCACATTCTAGTATTTTAGACGGTATCGTTACATTCCCTTGTAGTCACTGCTAGAAGTAGACAGCAAAACTGCTAAAAGTGGCCGTTTTAGACACATTTTCTATCTACTTCTATGAATGACTACGAGGGCATGTTATGATACCTTCTAAAAATACTAGACCATGGGCCCTAAAAACTCCACGTAAAACATTATTAAAATATTTTTCTATTAATAACTTATTAAATTAAAACCGCTGAGGGCGCCACTTTCGGTCATACAACCGCCTTAAGAATATTTTTTCCCATTTGATTTTTTAACCGACTTCAAAAAAAGGAGGAGGTTATAATTATAAAATATTACCTCGCAATTATAAGGTCGTTCGCCCGTGTGTATTCTGAGATGATGTCGCAAGCTGTACTTAGTGAAAAACGACATGTTGCACAGGTCACACTTGATACACTTGTTAGCCACGTTGTGAATCAGCTTGTGTCGCAAGAGAGCACATTTCTGAAATTAGAATCATCAACTAGCACTACTGTAACATTTTGATGCCGAAATATAGGAATATGTACTTTATTGGGTTTATGAAGTACATATTCACATATTCGGCATCAAATTCTTATTAATATTTTAACTTTTAATTAGTATTTGTATGATATTACAGTGGTGTTAGATACATACCATGGGCAACAGCGTCGCTTAACCACTCCTAATGTTAAAATCGCTTGCACGCCGCGCCGTCACCACATACGTTTAGTTCGTGCAGGGGCGATACGCGCGCACACGAATTTTGTTGCTAACTGGTTAAGTGACGATATTGCCCATAGTACTACCTCTTCTATAATCAAATTTAGATTCAACCAAATTAGTCAATTTTGAACGGTTTATATTTAATACCGTTCAAACTCGACTAATTTGACAGTTTTAGATAACCCAATGATGATTAACTAGTATAAATCTTACCCTTTTAAACGATTTACTGCAAGTATCGCAACCAAATTTCTTTTCTTCTAGGTGGCTTATATAATGGCTGAAAAAAAAAACAATTCTTATTAATAGGTACGCCTATGTTAAATAAAACTTCACCAGATTTTCATTCAATTCAACCAATACAGGTTCTTATCATTTGTACAGAAGGATATCTGAATATATTAAATAAACATCGATTGCTTCTTAGATAGATGAATAGTAATTTTGGTTCGCACATTGGTTTTCATGGTGTCACTATCTCCATTGGTCCATGCCAACTAAATTGCATAACAACAAATGTACGAGTACTATACTATGGGCAACAGCGTCGCTTAACTAGTAAGCAACAAAATTCTTGTGCGCGCGTATCGCCCCTACACGAACTAAACGTATGTGGTGACGGCGCGGCGTGCAAGAGGTTTTAACCTTAGGAGTGGTTAAGCGACGCTGTTGCCCATGGTACCAAGCTATACATCAGAAGGTTTAGACGCATAAGAAAGTTTTCACCTTTTAAGTGTTGTTGCCGAGGCAAAAGCTGCTACACATTTATCACATTTGAATTTTTTCTCAGAGACATGTGATTTTTTGTGGTTAATTAGACCCCCAGACGATATGAATGTTTTGGAGCAAATATCACATGAATATGATCTTACACCTAAAAAAAGTAAATACATCTGCATTAGTTATAGTATAAATCCCCGCCAATTGGTAATGCGCCTGGCGGTCATGTTTTTAAACTCAAAAACGAAAAACAATTGCATTTTTTATATAGGTAGCATCATAATTAAATTAAAAACTATCAAAATAACTTCAATCAGGAAAATAGCCACACACATACACACACATAGCCACACAGTAGGTGAGAAAATACCAATCGTAGTAATTTTAATTGACTTTTTATTTTAGATGACTCTGCAGAAAAATATTAATTTTTCTCCGAATTTAAAGGTCTTACAGTTATAAAAAAATACTTTTCGAAAGCTAATAATATCACCTATCAAATAAAAAAAACTTAGTAAACTTTTAACTTTAATATGTCATAAAAAAATATTAAAGTAAATTTTAGTCCGAAATTAGTGTGCTTTTATTTATTTTTTCTTCAAATTTCTAAAATTAGGACATTAATGTGCATTTTTTTTGCATTTTTATATATACTTAAAGAAATATTATCTACAAAACGACATTAAAATCATTGCTCTGAGTTGCATATTTTATGACGTATTCAAGTTAAAAGTTTACATAATTATTTTTTTTACTTAATAGGTGATATTATTAACTTTCAAAAAGTTTTTTTTTCATAACTGTAGGACTTTTTAATTCGGAGAAATTAATATTTTTCGGCAGGGCCATCTAAAATAAAAAGTAAAATTTAAAATGTCGGTCATTCCAATAGGAGAGGGGATAGACCCCAACATGTGGGGGGTTTTGTCGATAAATTGATCATATTATCTGCCTTTAAAAGTTCCTACATCACTAACCAAACATATTGTGTAGACACTAGGCAGGTACCTGTATGTGTCAGCAGATGTGATTTTATTGACGTCATCATTTTCCCACAGTAATTGCACATCTCCCTCTTCTCCTTTTTTTTATATTTTTTCTTTTTATCAGACTTTTTTCTTGGGG
Organism: Agriphila tristella; assembly: GCA_928269145.1. Lineage (NCBI taxonomy): Eukaryota > Metazoa > Arthropoda > Insecta > Lepidoptera > Crambidae > Agriphila > Agriphila tristella. Next base: position 16,080,572 of record OV743436.1, on the reverse strand, counting down.
TTTGAGTAGGCAGTACTCGAATGTGCTTTAAGACCACAGGCCTAATAGGCTTGGAAATTTTTTTCTTTAATTCACCATTTTCTGTAACTGTTCAAAATCAATTAATAGATACAGGCCTCTGCCCACTACACCGAAATATACCATAACCATGCTAGAAACGTATCGGGCAAAAAAAAAAAGTATGACCATTGCATGGCCGATGACAGAACGGTCTAATGGGAATAGTTTCATGCTTTTCAATACAAATCATATTTTTTTGCCTGATACATTCCTAGCATGGTCATGGTATGGTACGGTGTAGTGGGCAGAGATCTTAATGCGCAGAAGTCATTTTTAGGTCTCATTGGTGGGGGATGTGGTGCGAATCTATTGCAAACCTGTGCAGTAATTAATTCCCTCCCAACTTTTTTCACGGCTTACGATTCGTGCCGGCATCTACAACAAGCTTGTTTTACATTTACATTTGAAATCTAAATTATTGAAATAAAACACTTTTAATGGTTTTATTTAATTCTCTCTGGTGATTAGTATGTTTTTGATTAGATTTTCAAAACTGTGCTAGTATCTGATAATGTTAAAAGTGTTTTTAATCAGATGCTGAAATCAATTTGAAATAAACTTGATAATTTTATGCTAGAAAGAAACAATGTTCCATTATATTAACTTGACTTGTGTATTATCTAACCTACCTGCATTCCCAGCATAATTTTTCTGTTTTCTTTTTTTGCTTTTAGTTTTTCTTGTGGACAAAGCTAAAGTGTACTCAGGATCCTCGACATCAGAAGGTTGCACATAATCATCATCATTATTATTATCAAACTGCAATAAACATAAAACAAACGAATTATATTTCAAATGCCATGGTTTTTAAGTCTAATTTATTTTATACAACATTTTTTTAATGGTTCTGTGGCCTTAATGACATCTATCCATTGAATTAAATAGCTCTAGGCAAATGACTTGGTTCAATAATGTTTAATGACTTGCCTAGTGCCTAATAAAAAGATGTATTAGGAGCATTGCTTAAACAGCATAATGGCACCGTTTAATAAAAGGCTGGGACATTAATTAATTCATTAAACGCCAAGTGGCCACATGTGACCTCACAACAATGGAAAATCTATAATCTCATTTCCCTGTGTTTGACAGGTTAAACGGCTGATTAAGCCAGTTCTCTACAACATATACAACAACCAGCATTCAGAAGCACGCTTGTTACATTTTTTCAATAAATAAGTGAAAAATAATAATATTAAAAACAACTTACGTCATGTGAACTAAAATCATCCTCGGCTTTAAAAGTATTCAAAAAATCTACAACTGACATTGGTTCATTTTCTTGTTTTATATGATCACCTTCTATTTTTTGTATTGTAGTGCTCTTATAAACTAAACATGTTTCCCCGTCCTCAAATCTATCAGCAATGTCATTGTTATATTGTTGAACTATTTCTTTACTAGTATCTATTTCAATTTTAATTTTGTCTTGCAAATTTGTGAAACATATCCTTTTGAAACCTGCTGAATTTCGTAGAACTTCATCAGAACTAAAATGATATAGGTACATGAATTTAATACTTTACTGTTAATGAATACTACAGTAATTTTAAAAAGAATTTTGAAGATCACCTTTCTATTTGGAGTTTCAAATTATATGCTTCAATAAGCTTCTGACAGCATGTCTTACATATTTCTTCAGTAATTGTTTCATTTCCAACTATCTAAAAAATACACAAAACATCATTTCCATCAAAAATTAATTATTTTTAGACAGTAAAACAAATATAATTGTGTCACCTCCTGCCCCCCTAACATGATCACCGAAACATAATATATATCACGTGATATAGCGTTTTACATGAAGACACTTAACTGTCAAAATCCATTGCCTTTTGACAGTTAAAAGTGATATATCGCTATATCATATTGCGTGTCGGTGATCATGCTAGGGGGCCTGGCCTGCACAACAAACAAAATAATTCTCTCTTCATTGCATAATCACCATACAGCGATTGGGTTGTCTTTAGAAATGGGGTGCCTGATTATGGAATTGAAGAAATATATTATCATATTGTTAGTATATTAGTATAGTTATGTAGTTTCGAAAGGACCTTCAAATGATACTTTTACTCCCGGTGCGGAAATCCCGCAGCGCAGGACAGGAGCCGTGCCGTGACATAAAAAACTTAGAAAAGTGGTGTTTTGAGGGTAAAATTTTTAAAAGCATTTATCTCAGTAATTAATCATTTCCGCGCATCAGGAGTGGTAGCTACCTCAATCCTCATTATTTATCTCATTTCTCAATTCAGGCGCCCCATTTCTAAAGACTGTAAAAATTGTATTGTGTTGTAGCATAAATAAGCGTCATGCATGCTACAAACGACAAAAGTTGAACTTATTAAAGAGTTTACTTTTTAAGAGTATGTACTTACCTTAATATTTGTTAAAGACATCATCATACAGGCAAAAGAATTGCCATTATTGCAGTCAAAAATAGATTGTAACTTTCTTTTACTTGTTAAACATATTCGACATTGAAGCATATTGTTTCACAACACAAGTAGGTAGTAACAACAAACAAATTAAAAAGTGTTTACACTCGACGTTAATTATAGGTGGGCGGGCGGGCTTTACCAAAAGAAATGTAGAGAAAGATCATAGAAAATTGAGAAAAAATATTATTGTTTTGAAATCTTTTTGAAATGCTGATTTTTGTTGTCATTTGGTTTGACCAGGGTTGGTAGATACAGATTTTGAAATTTCCCCATATTCAAGAATTCTTTTCCCCAAAATGATACGTTTGGCATCGTTTTTCCCCATTTTTGTTAAACAGGAAATAAAACGAATTAAAAGATATTAAACTAAGTTTATCAAGAAAATATAAGAAAATAAAGAAGGTATCGGAAGTTCTAATTTGAATCATCTAAAACTTTTAGAACTTCCGAAAATTCGTCTTCGCTTAATATGGTCAGATAATCATTATCGGAGTTATTCTTCCTTGTATATTTTTCTCCCCAAACTTTTCCCCAAAGATTTCATTTCCCCAAAATTTCGCGAAGACCGTTATTTTTCCCCAAAAATGCGAAAAAAACCCCCAAGCTACCAACCCTGGGTTTGACACATTTGACATTGGGTTTAGGGACCGACCGAACCCACTTTTCGCCGAGTACCGAGACCGAGACCGAGACCGAGACCGAGATTTAAAAAAAAATCTCGGCCGAGACCGAGACCGAGATTTTTGATTTTTTTTAAATGTTACTATAAAATGGCGAATATTGATGAAAAACACATTTAATTTAATTAAAATTCTTTATTTAATCATAATAGTGCTAGGTGTACGCAAAAAAATCCGCAAATCCATGTACAGCAAAGCCGTTTGGTACGGCACTTTTACTTGAGCTCAAAACAATATTTAGGACTCGCAGTTCTTAAAAAATCTTTCCTTAGAAAATGAGTTATTTATTATGGTGTCATCTTTTTTGTATGGGGATTTTTTTTCCTAAATCCTATCGTGTATGATGTTGAAAGGAAGAGCTTGTTAAGCCGGTTCTTATAAAATACAAAACATTTTCAAAACATACAATGTTTGGGTTCCTTCAGATCCGATGTGGTTAAGTTATTTTTTTTGTAAAATATATCTTGAACTAGCGGCCGCCCACGGTTTCACCCGCGTGGTTCCCGTTCCCGTAGGAATATCGGGCTAAAAAGTCCTATGTTTAAATCCTACGTTTTAATCTAGGTTATTTACTGTGTGCAAAATTTCAAGCAAATCCGTTCGGCAGTTTTTGCGTTTTTGCGAGAATCCAAACATCTAAACATCCAAACATCCAAACCCACAAACTTTCACATTTATAATATTAGTAGGATAGTAGGATTGAAAAGATATATAAGAAATCTATTTTGAAAATATTTACATTTAGTATTTATTTTTTCTATTTTTTGCCCAAACTTATGCATAGTATTTTTATTTAAAGATTTTTGGTTTAGTTTAAAACAAGTGCTGAAATGTAATTCTGAACATGCTGAAATATATTTTTAGAAACAGCTCAGAAAGCACTTTCATTCGATATCACACACGATAGGTTACATAACAAATATGTTTTTTTTATCATACATAATCACTTTGTAAAAGCTTTGTAATCATTAAAACCAAAAAATAAAAATACCAAATGTCAATATTTACAAAATCGCTTTTTTTAGGTTAGATATGAGAATATTACATGTAATTTGAGATATATTTTATGAAAAATATTTAAAGCATATTGTATCTGTAGGAGCCCAAACTCGAAAAATAAAAATAAAAATTTGGTATAATTTAAAACAAGTGGCTGAAATGCAACGATGTGGCTCAGAAAACCCTTTAATTGGATACCACACATGATAGGTTGTAGAACAAAAACAATTTTCCCATACAAAAAGAAATATAACACCATAACTCCTCTCCTAAGGGAAGAAATTTTAAGAAATGCGGGCTCAAAATATTGTTTTGAATTCAAGTATATTTGTCTCAAACGGCTATGCTGTACATCGATTTACGGTTTTCCATTGATTTTGAGCTTGTACGCCGACCACTATAAAAGACAATTAAAATAACATTCACATTCATTTGTGAAACTGAATGTGATATAATACCTATTATAAGTCGACAGCAAATTACCAAACGACAGAAGTCAACAATTTTGATTTAATTTGATTAATTACTGTGAGGAATGCGTCAGCGTATGCCCTGTGGCATGCATGACATGCGTTAACTCCAATGACGCATGCCTCAGCGAAGAGGAAAGTGCAAGACGAAAGCCCATGAGTGTAATCTTAGGCCTACGTAAGTAGGTACCAAAAGGCCGAGATTCTCGGCCATTTTGGCCGAGACCGAGACATAATTTTTGGCCGAGACTGGCCGAGACCGAGACCGAGACCGAGATCTCGGTCGGTCCTTAATTGGGTTGGGTCCATAAAGTTAATATTACCTTGGCTGCGGTCCGCATAGCGATAATATCGATATTATCGCGATAACAGCCGGTCCGCATGCACGTTAGCGCGTTTACAATATCTAGCGTGACGTCACTCATGACGTCATTCCCAGCGCCATCTTGTGCTTACAGCGACCATGCCTCGGAGCGTAATCACTGTGAACGTCCTGTCAAAAGTTTCAAGTGACTGTCAAACGAATCGGTTGTCAGAATTTTATTTCGTCAAAAAGTAAAAAAAATATAGTGTTCGTAACAAAATGAGCTTTTACTCACTTCACAACAAAAGGATATAGCATTATACTACTGGTTAGTATTTTGTTATTATTAATTTTGAGCTTATCAGAAAAGGTGACTGATGTTAAAAGGTGAAAAAAAGATGTTGGGTGCACACGACTAAAAAATTAAACGTTTTTCGTCACTATCATCGCTTTAGCGACCAAATATAGTTTCTAGCAATCATTCCGTGTTGTATTTGAGGTTATGATAAAATGTGAGCGCGCTTACGAGCGGTCCGCATTCACCAACTGTCATTGTCGATTTTATCAATTTAAGCGCGATATCGAATGTGGACCGTGCGTGAGCGTTGCACGCGCCAATTATCGAAATTATTGCCATGCGGACCGCAGCCCTTATATTAACTTTATGGTTGGGTCATAGCATAGCCTCCTATAATTGCAAGCCGTGAACATAAGTTTGGCAACGTCTGTTACTGTCAGTTCGTGGTCATGTCGTCGGCCAGTCTCCATACTAAATGTATGGGAATATTTCAATTTTAAGAGGTCGATATTTTTTTCCCTAGTAATCGTGTGAGGTTTAAAATATGAAAATAATTTAGTTCCTTTATTGAAATGCTTTGTATATTAAACAATAAGAAAAATATCAATGTAAACCAGGAAAAAATGTCTGTCAAAGATGACATCTTTTTTGTTGATTTTCTTCAGCAGGGAGTTGATTAACACGCCCTCTAGCAATAAATGATATATCATTGAAAGGTCTTTTAAAGACAAATATTTGCTGTTAATATACTTTATATCAATTGTTTATACTTTTGGAGTTAATGGTTATTAAAATATAAAAGTGGTTTATTGTCTATGGGAGTTGATTTTCCCCACTTCTACCAATAAATGATATATCATAAGGAAGGTTTTTATATGATAAATATTTGCTGTAAACATACTTTCAATTAATTGTTAGTAATTTCGGAGTTTTAGGTCATTAATGTTAAAAAAATTGGTCAAGTTTAGAGCGTTATAACTCTCAAAGTACTAATAGTTCACGATTATAGTAATATAATAAAGTGTTTTCAAATTTAAATACCTTTCCAATGATGTAAGATTTATTGCTAGAGGAGGCTTAGATCTAAATGCTTATCGTACTAAAGGACCCCCGAAAAGTTCACATAATTTGACTCAAACCTTATGTTCTAATAAATAAATAATAATAATTATTATAAAAAATTATTGAAATAATCTTACATCACAATTTACAACTAGTTTAAACATAGATAATATAGGAAAAACAAATAATAAATAATTTTTTAAATAATTCTATACTATGTGCTTGACCACATGCGATGTTGCCGTTCTGCTCAACTTCAGGGCTTGGAAGATATAGATGGCTATGGTCATAGCCATCTATATCTTCCAAGCCCTGAAGCCATATTTTCAAGCCATATTTTCAAAATATAAAAGAATCCAAGATGGCGGCCAACTTTCTTGTTTGTGGGCCGATTTTGATGAAACTCGGTTTTTGGTACTATTTTGACAAGAAAACAGCAACACTATGTGAAAAATGAAAAAAATCTAAGATGGCGGCTAACTTTTTTGTTTGTGGGCCGATTTCGATGAAACTCGGTTTTTGGTACCACTTAGACAAGAAAACAGCAACGCAATTTTAAAAATAGATTGCCGCCATCTTGAATTATTTATACTTTTAACATTGCGTTGCTGTTTTCTTGTCAAAATAATAGCAAAAACCGAGTTTCATCGAAATCGACCTACAAACAAAAAAGTTGGCCGCTATCTTACGTTTTTTTATATTTTTAAAATTGCGTTGCTGTTTTCTTGTCAAAATAGTACCAAAAACCGAGTTTCATCCAAATCGGCCCTCAAACAAAAAATTTGGCCGCCATATTGGATTTTTTATAATTTCTTTAATGTTACACACCTAACAGGAATGGTGCAAACTCGGAGGAAACTTATATTTATGTCTTCTAATGATCCAAAAAAAAAATACAATTAAACGAAATTTTTCCAATCTTTTTGCTAATTTGACTGGACTACAAGCGATGGTCGCCGCGACGTTCGGAGGTGTGTTCGGCGGTTTGATCGGAACGCAGTGGTACGGAGCGGAGGGACGGTACGATCAAAAGACTGGACGCAACTTTAATGTTAAGGCCACCTTAAATTCAAAAAAGTTGTCAGATTGTCAGAAACTCTATGAAACTGACAGTTTCCTTTAAGTTTAGGGGCCTTACTATGAGCTCTTTTCGCAGGACTTACATTGAACTGCCTTACTTTTTCGTACTATGACGTGACTATGACATCAAAGGTTAGTTCTAAAGCAAGCCTTACACCCGGTTTCTGAAACGCTTGTCATCGCAAAAATTACGCAACAAGTTGCTAATCTGTATTTAAATGCAGTTTGGGTTGCTGAACGAACCATGTGACAGATTGTCAGCGGTTTGTCATTGCAAATGTCAAATCTCGAATTAATGGCCGATTACGGTAGTTTTGGGTTTCCGGAAAACTTTTTCGCCTGTTAAAGCCTCGATTACATACGCCGATTTAGCTTCCTTACTGGGGATCCAATCTAGGAACCCAAATTGGATGTAGTGATCACACTATGCCCCAATTAGGACATGATTTCACTGATTAGGGTTATCACCAGTACTTGACAATAACATTATTGTACATAGATTAAACAATGAGTTTTCACTATTAACGGAAATGTAAAGGTAGGTTTTGTTGAGTACTCTGATAGGAAATGGATGATGAAGCCGGACGGAAAAAGGCCACTAGAACTCTGTAATAAAAAATATGGCGGTCAACTTTATTGTTTGTGGGCCGATTTCGATGAAATTCGGTTTTTTTACTATTTTAACAAGAAAATAACAACACAATTTTTCAAATACTAAAAATCTAAGATGGCGGTCAACTTTTTTGTTTTTGGGCCGATTTCGATAAAACTCGGTTTTTGGTCCTATTTTGTCAGGAAAATAACAACGCAATATCACAATGAAAATTGAAACAATATCTATTGTACCACTGAATTATTCAACACTTGCAAAAATTACTTTCAAGAGGAAAGTAGATTGCCAAAACAAAAATAAGAAGAAGAAGTTTTTGTCGAATTTGACATTTGGTGTCTCTATGATAGAAAATAGAGACAAAGCTATGCGTTAGACAGAAACGAAACATGAATGAGTGAATGAAGTTGACTGATTTTCGCAAGTGTGGCCGGACGAATAAATAAATCATCTGTTAACAGTCAATCAACTAATTTTTTGGTAAATGGCTTTTCAGAAACCCATAGTTGTTTGACAGTTTGTTAATTATGACAGCCTGTTGACTAATTCAGTATTTGACATACGTTTCAGAAACTGGGTGTTAGCCTGCTTTTGAACAGAACGGTTTCTTATTTGCTGATGGTAAGCCCCAAGGAGACCCATCGAAATATTACCTTACCTATACATTTCGATGAGGAGACCTTAACTAAAGAATTTAGCTAAAAAGCCGTTGAGTATTCGGCCGTCAGAAAAAGGCAAAAAGAGAGCCATTGTCAATACGAGCGTCAAATAAATATTGTACCGAAATGTAAAAAAAAAATAGGAGAGAAGTTTTTCCCACTGACTCTGATCCTTTTCCTCTTATCATTCTTGTGCCTAGGTAGGTAGAGTACTAGGTACTAATATTTTTATTAGAATGCCATATTGAGTTTTAGGAAGGAGGGAGTTTTAGGGTTCCGTAGTCAACATGAAATCCTTAAAGTGTACTTACTTAGGTATAGTCAGGTGGGGTAAGTGAAACACCGGGGTAAGTGAAACACCCAACCATATCTAAGAAACTATCGTAGTTTATTCTCATAGCGATGTGTCGATAAAGCAGGAATGACGAATTACTTCCCTTGACACAACACAGATATCGCTGCGATCATTAAACTAGCTAGTAAACCATAAAGAAATTCATTAGATGTCAAAACGCAAAACACGAGTGATAGGCGGGATCATTTTGGCAATCATACAAGCAAAATTAAAGAGTAATCAAAAATTTTGTTATGGAAAGTATTGCACATAAAGTATTATCTCACACGATCCAACGTCTATTTTAGACAAATCCTTCATGAAATCGAGTTATCATAATCTGAAAATCTTAACATCAAAAAGAGCTAAAAGGGGGAAGTGAAACAGTCATGACGGGGGAAGTGAAACATATGGCGCACTTCCCCCATGTCAGATATCACAAACCTTTTTTCCATGAACTTTTATAACGTAATGACATTGGGCGCACTCTGTCAGACAAATCTTTGAGTCATCGATCGCCATAGAGTAAATTTTAACCATGGAAAGTAAAATATTGAACATTCTATACAAATTGCTTCCCATGGTTAAAAATTACTCTATGGCGATCGATGACTCAAGGATTTGTCTGACAGAATGCGTCCATTGTCAAAGATCAAGTTTTTTGTTAGGAACCTACCTATATTTGTTGTTATAACTTTGTTTCAACGAAACGGCTCACAAACAGAGCCGATTTCGTTGAAACTTGGTTTGGGGCACTATTTTGACAAGAAAACAGCAACGCAATGTTAAAAATATTAAAAAATCCAAGATGGCGACCAAAGTTTTTTTCGTGGTCTGATTTCGATGAAACTCGGTTTTTGGTACTATTTTGATAAGAAAATAGCAACGCATTGTTAAAAAATTTATAAATCTAAATTGGCGGTCATCTTTGTTGTTTGTGGTCCGATTTAGATGAAATTCGGTTTTTGGTACTATTTTGATAAGAAAACAGCAACGCAATGTTAAAAATATTAAAAAATCCAAGATGGCGGCCAACTTTTTTATTTGTGGTCCGATTTCGATGAAACTCAGTTTTTGGTACTATTTTGATAAGAAAACAGCAACGCAATGTTAGAAATATAAAAATACAAGATGGCGGCCAACTTTTTTGTTTAAAGTCAGAATTCGATGAAACTCGGTATATGGTATTTTTTTGACAAGAAAACAGCAACGCAACGTTAAAAATATTAAAAAATCCAAGATGGCGGCCAACTTTTTTGATTGTGGTCCGATTTCGATGAAACTCGGTTTTTGGTACTTTTTTGATAAGAAAACAGCAACGTATTGAATTATTGCACTAATTTTGCTCAATTTGTGCACTAATTTTGCACAAATTTTACACAAACTGTGCACTAATCTCGAACAAATTGTGCACAATTTTGCACAAGTTATGTACAAATTGTGCACTAATTTTGCACAATCTTAGCACAAATTGTGCACTAATTTTGCACAAACTTAGCACAAATTTTGCACAAACTTAGCACAAATTGTGCACAATTTTGCACAAATTATGCATAAATTGTGCACTTATTTTGCTCAATTTGTGCACTAATTTTGCACAAACTTAGCACAATTTATGCACAAATTGTGCACTAATTTTGCTCAATTTGTGCACTAATTTTGCACAAACTTAGCACAAATTGTGCACAAATTATGCACAAATTATGCACAAATTATGCACAAATTATGCACAAATTGTGTACAAATTATGCACAAATTGTGCACTAATTTTGCTCAATTTGTGCACTAATCTTGCACAATTTTGCACATTTTTTGCACAAATTGTGCACTAATTTTTCTGCAGAATTTGTGTACAATTTGTACAGATTTAGTGCCAAATTTGTGCAGTATATTTGCAAAATTAGTGCACAATTTGTGCAAAATTTGTGCAAAGTTTGTGCATAATTTGTGCAAATGTAGAGAATTTGTGCAGAATATGTAGAATAAAAATATTTTATTAGTAATCTATGTATTGAAAAACGTAGTATGGCACACGGTTGTTAGAGTTTCTTACCAACCTTGTATCATAAACTACTATTAACATTGCGTTACTGTTTTCTTGCCAAAATAGTACCAAAAACCGAGTTTCATCGAAATCGGACCACAAAAAAAAAGTTGGCCGCCATTTTGGATTTTTTAGTATTTTTAACATTGCATTGCTGTTTTCTTGACTAAATTGTACCAAAAACTGAGTTTCATCTAAATCGGACCGCTAACAACAAAGTTGTCCGCCATCTTGGATTTTTTAATTTTTTAATATTGCGTGGCTGTTTTCTTGTCAAAATGTGCCAAATACCGAGTTTCATTCATCGAAATCGACCCACAAACAAAAAGGTGGCCGCCATATTGGATTTTTTTTTATAAAGCTTACCCTACCAATTTAAGGTTTGTCACCCCTGACCATCGCAACTATGTTTCACTTTCCCCGGATTATGTTTTTTTGATAAATCTTTAAAACTGGACCCTATTTTATGAGAATTTGATACATTTTGGATATTAACGGTTAAACATGATCCTTTTGTCCTGTTTTTAATTAAATGGACACAATATTTAAAGCTATTTTGGCCACTGTTTCACTTACCCCTGACAAGGGGTTCTTCTTAGCCATTGAAAATGTTCTTAGCCTTTATATTATTTTTATGATTTTGTTGCTTAATACAAATCTTTAGATATTTATATTCATACCGTTAAAGGCTGATTTAATAAGGAGTTCATTGCCTACACAGCTACTTTAATTGCGAGTTTTATAGCTTTACGAAACCAGGGGTGCGATTGCGTAAGGTAATCGTATTCATTTGACAGTTCATATCGTATTCAATCGGCTGCAATTTGTATGGGATGACATATATTATGATACAATATGAACTGTCAAATGAATACGATTGACTTTACGCAATCGCCTAGCTGGTTAAATAAAAATAAAAATAAAGTATGTTTCACTTACCCCACCTGACTATATATGATTTTTTCTCTCGTCTATCTTATGGGTAAATCCGTATAATGTGACGGGCCCACTGAGGACGGGCCAATACGCATACGGAACTACTGCGCGTGGCTAGACACTAGGGTTTCCTAGGATAGCGGTGCCGTCATATTACGGCCGTAATGTAGCGGCGTTGAATGTTGTATATGTAAAACAATACGGCGCGGCGACACCATAACGGCAGAAACCGCGTCGTATTGTTTACATAAACAACGTTCTACGCCGCTAAATTACGGCCGTAAATTATGACAGCACCGTCATCCTAGGAAACCCTAGAGTGCGTTTCATCGGTGTTTCAATTTCAACCTATGGCGTTTTGTTGATACCCTGGAAATTTATTATTATTACGATGGAATAAGATTCAAAATATAATCTTGTATTAATATTCTATTTTAATATAAGATTCTTGGAGTTACCTATACCTACATCATGCCTACATCTAAGGAATTTCATCAATTAATGTTTTTATTTTTACATCTGTCAAAATATTTATTCTCTACTCTACATGTTCTACAAGTTATTAATGGCATTACCATTACTCCTGCGGCTAGTTAAAACAAACAATTTTTACTGCGAATACTTAGGTACTTTGTAGCTGCATCTGTTTTACATAATCCAGAGCAGCAGTTCCTAAGCTTAAAAGTAATAGGATTTATAATATTTTTAGATTTTTGGTGAAACACTTACAAAGGATTTAACGCCGAAAGTTATCAGTTTTCGTAATAATGTTCACTCTTATGTTGAGACTTTTTAAAAAAATAATGTAATAAACATCGAGATAAATATACAAGAGAAGCACTTACCGCGCCAAGTTGAGGATACTTGGGATATGTCAGCTGACATATGTGAAGATTATGTCAAGCTATAGTCCTCAATGGGAGGCCAACATGGAAACAGTTCTTTAAAATGGTCAAAATGCGTAGTGAAAGAGTGCGCTTCGAGGTCAAAAAAACTTATCATATCAAAGAGAATGACTTTTTACAGTTTTTACGCGATAATTTATTGTTTTTGTATTACTATTAACGTTAAGAGCCATATGACGTATAAAATGGGGAATTTTGGCGTAGTCGATCTCAGAAACAAACATACATTAACAATTTTGACTTATTGAATAGTGCAGAATAGCTATAGGAATAGTTCATAGCGGCCTCGCTTTTTGTAAATTGTGCTTAACTTTTTAATTAAACCCAAAATTGCAGAGAAAGATTTTCACATACAAATCCATGGCAGTCTAAAAATGTGCGGCATAGCGATAACAAATTACTCCATAGAAATACTAACAAACATAAAACTTTGGGCAAAGTATCAAAATCGCTTGGTCGTAGTTTCAACACAATATTGTGAACTCGTGAGTTGTCGTTATAGCCCCAGATTTCCTTCGGTAGGATTGATCCTTGGGTTCCTAAAATGGGTTTACGAAGTGGAGCCGCCTGGATTTTTCAAGCAGGTGGGGGGAGGGGGGAATTCTGCCTTAACGAAGTCCGAGGTTAAGTTTGGTATCATTTTCGGATAAATCAATGACGTAGAATTCATTTCTGGTATAAAAATTGAAATTTATTAAGAAGTTTCCTAAACATTACACAATAATCAATATTTTCAACTACATTTTTTTTACTTTAAGTCACCGTAAATATTAAACTGATGTTCTTATTTGCAAACAAAAAATACGTTTATAAAGCTTATAGAATGAAGACTTGAAAAAATATTACTTACAATTTTTTTATTAACAATTAATAGCGAAAAAAAATTTCTCTGTCGCGTGCCGTCAATTTCTTTTACACCTATGGAAATATTAATATTTTTTATCATAACAATATGGGTATCAAATGAAAGGTAATAAATAGCCAATTCCAAATAATAGGTCTTCACCTATGAAATTGCCGTATTGCAGTACAGACTTTTTCAAACAAAAAAAAGTTTTGATTGGCTATGAATTCTAAATTCAAATTAATTTTGTTTTAAAAATATGACATTCTATTTACAAAATCAGTCTTTTGTTTATTGATTAGCGTTGTATTTTCATTACATTTCAATATTTTTGCTCATAATGGATACTTCGAAATTTCGTGTAATTATGGAATATGAGTTCCGTCGTGGCACCAACGCGGCACAAACGACACGTAACATCAACGACGTTTACGGAGAGAACTGTACAAACGAACGTACAACCCGTTATTGGTTTGCTCGGTTCCGTTCTGGGAATTTTGACTTGAAAAATGAACCTCGTGGTCGTCAGGAAACTTTGGTCAACAATGATGAATTAAAGGCGATTGTGGAAGCAGATGAATCGCAATCTACAGCTGAGCTGGCAGCAGCTTTTGATGTTGAGTTGGGTTTGGAAGCTCTCCCTCATCCGCCATACTCACCAGATCTTGCGCCTACCGACTATTACTTTTTCCAAAATTTGGACAACTTTTTAGCGGGAATACAATTTAATTCCCGAGAGGCAGTACAAAACGCCTTTGAAGAGTTTGTTGTCTCCCGTCCAGATGATTTTTTCAAGAAAGGCATCCATAAACTGCCACAGCGTTGGCAAAGATGAATAAAAGAAATAAATAAGTTCGAAAAAAAAATACTTTAACTTTTTTCAAACAAAACGGCAATTTCATAGGTAACGACCTAATATATATACATTATAATACTTTTATGAAACTGTTTTGAAATAAACTTAAAAAGTATAACGCAGAATTAAAAAATATCAGTAAATTATTACAAAAACCAAAAATGCCAGTCAATACCGACAAACAAAGGCAAATATCACAAGCGTGCATGTAAGTACGATATTTTTTTCAGATATTGTTAGGTACCTTCAGAGTAGTTTTACCCAAGTTTTAACCATTGGAAACCCTGTACTGCTGGAAAAACTTGGCACTTGTTTCAGTATTTTCGAAAAAACTACCTTAAGAAAGCGTTTTTCAGGTATCTCTACTATACTTTTATAAAGCTAACTAAATTTGCTACAATTTGAGCCTATCACAAGCAAGTTTCGAATTGGTATTACAATTTTAATATTTAATAAAAATATTAACTTCCTTATTACGGTAACGAAGTTATTTTTTTTAAGTAGCCAAAACAAGAATATTTTCTTTTATTATTATTTTAAAAATATTTTGTGCTTTGGCGCGTAAAAACTCGCAGCAAAATCGATTTTTGCTGAGCGTGAGGCAAAGTGTTTTTTTTTATTTCTAACACCAACTTTTTAAACAAGAATCTTATATTCATATTCTAAATAAAGTGACAGGGATGACACTTGTAAAACTGATATGTGGGAAAAGGATAGATAGAGTGCTTTATGGTGTCATACCTACATTAATCAAAAAGTAAAAAAATAAAATGCACGGATATACCAAGGAGTTTTAAATAAGGATTGTTAAAAAAAAAACCGGCCAAGTGCGAGTTGGACTCGCGCACGAAAGGTTTTGTACCAAAAAACGGCAAAAAAATCACGTTTGTTGTATGGGAGCCCCCGTATTTGTTGTTATAGCATCTGTGAAAATTTCAACTGTCTACTTGCAGTCGTTATTAATATCGAGCAAAAAACGGCAAAAAAATCACGTTTGATGTATAGGAGCCCCCCTTAAATATTTATTTTATTCTGTTTTTAGTATTTGTTATTATAGCAGCAATAGAAATACATCATCTGTGAAAATTTCAACTGTCTACCTGCAGTCATTATTAATATCGAGCAAAAAACGGCAAAAAAAATCACGTTTGATGTATGGGAGCCCCCCTTAAATATTTATTTTATTCTGTTTTGTTGTTATAGCGGCAACAGAAATACATTATCTGTGAAAATTTCAACTGTCTAGCTATCACGGTTCATGAGATACAGCCTGGTGACAGACAGACAGACAGACAGACGGACAGCGGAGTCTTAGTAATAGGGTCCCGTTTTTACCCTTTGGGTACGGAACCCTAAAAAGAAGGTTGATAATTCGAAATAAAGAGTATGTAGTAATGAGGTCACATGTATGAAACAAATATGAAATAAGCAAAATTAATGAAATTTATTAACAAATTATATGTTTTATGATTATAAATCTCTTATATAAAAGTGAAGGGGTGACTGACATATCAACGCACAGCCCAAACCGCTGGGTCTAGAGACTTGAAATTTTGTACAAAGAAACTTTATACAGTGTAGGCATCCACTAAGAAAGGATTTTTGGAAATTCCACCCCTAAAGGGGTGAAATGGGGGTTCAAAGTTTGTATGGAAAAAAAATATTAAATAGACATTTCGACTTGAAACTACTAGGAGTACTTCTAAAGACAAATAAGTAAACACGTGTTTCGTGGTTTTCCGAAAATCAACCCTTTAGGTAGTAAATGGGGCAAAAAAAGCACAAAATGAGTGACAAATCAACGCACAGCCCAAACCACTGGACCTAGAGAATTGAAATTTTACACACAGATACTTATACAGTGTAGGTATCCAATAATTAAGGATTTTTGAAAATTCCATCCCTAGGGGTTGAAAAAGGGATGAAAGTTTGTATGAAAGTCCCTCAGTTTTGAAGCTAGGATCTAAAAATTTTGTATTTAGGCTGACGATTGAAAATTATTAAATATGTGTCTCTGCGTTTTTCAAAATTCTACCCCCGAAGGGTTGAAAAGGAGGATGAAGTTGTGTAGAAGAAAATTCTTCATTTTCGAAGTAAAAATCGCTAAATTTATAATTTAGGATTATGGATAGAAATCTAACGCAACGTATATTGTTTTTGTTAGTATTTTAACCCCTATGGGGATGAAATGGGGGTGAAAAGGGGTAAAATATCTAAAAATAGATATGGATGTCGTTATCGAGGTTTTGTGGGATGACGATTGCAAAAATTACATTTATTTTTAAGTCCAACACGGTGGACATGATTTAACCCCTAAAGGGGTGAAAATTCAAATTTTGTATGGAAAAATAATATAAAATAGACATTAGGTATAACTATAAACTTCGTAGGAGCACGTCTAAAAATAAATAGGCAAACATATATTTTGTGATTTTGAAAATCAACCCCTTAGGGGGTAAATGGGAAGAGTAAACATAAAACTCGATATGGTTGTCGAGAGACGGGAACAGGAACGGGAACGGGAAAGGGAACGGGAACGGGAACGGGAACGGGAACGGGAACGGGAACGGGAACGGGAACGGGAACGGGAACGGGAACGGGAACGGGAACGGGAACGGGAACGGGAACGGGAACGGGAACGGGAACGGGAACGGGAACGGGAACGGGAACGGGAACGGGAACGGGAACGGGAACGGGAACGGGAACGGGAACGGGAACGGGAACGGGAACGGGAACGGGAACGGGAACGGGAACGGGAACGGGAACGGGAACGGGAACGGGAACGGGAACGGGAACGGGAACGGGAACGGGAACGGGAACGGGAACGGGAACGGGAACGGGAACGGGAACGGGAACGGGAACGGGAACGGGAACGGGAACGGGAACGGGAACGGGAACGGGAACGGGAACGGGAACGGGAACGGGAACGGGAACGGGAACGGGAACGGGAACGGGAACGGGAACGGGAACGGGAACGGGAACGGGAACGGGAACGGGAACGGGAACGGGAACGGGAACGGGAACGGGAACGGGAACGGGAACGTGAACGGGAACGGGAACGGGAACGGGAACGGGAACGGGAACGGGAACGGGAACGGGAACGGGAACGGGAACGGGAACGGGAACGGGAACGGGAACGGGAACGGGAACGGGAACGGGAACGGGAACGGGAACGGGAACGGGAACGGGAACGGGAACGGGAACGGGAACGGGAACGGGAACGGGAACGGGAACGGGAACGGGAACGGGAACGGGAACGGGAACGGGAACGGGAACGGGAACGGGAACGGGAACGGGAACGGGAACGGGAACGGGAACGGGAACGGGAACGGGAACGGGAACGGGAACGGGAACGGGAACGGGAACGGGAACGGGAACGGGAACGGGAACGGGAACGGGAACGGGAACGGGAACGGGAACGGGAACGGAAACGGGGACGGGGACAGGAACAGGGGCGGGAACGGGAACGGGAACGGGAACGGAACGCAAACGAGACGCGAACGGGACGGGAAAGGGACGGGAAATAGACGGGAACGGGACGGGAGCGGAAAGGGAACGGAACGGGATCGGAACGGGGACGGGACGGGAACGGGAACGGAACGGGAACGGAATGGGAACTGGAACGGGAACGGGCACGGGAACGGGGACGGGAACGGAACGGGAATGGGACGGTAATGGGCCGGGCGGGAACTAGACGGGAACGGAAAGGGAACGGAACGGGAACCAAAAGGGAACGGAATGGGAACGGTACGAGAAAGGGACGAGAACTAGACGGGAGCAGGACGGCAATGGTACGAAAATGGAAAGGGAACGGAACGGGAACGGGAACGGAACGGGAAGCCTCATACGAGGCCCGCCACACGGCAAAGGTCTTGCCTCGCGACGCAGCGCGCTTGATGGGGACCCGCCTAATCGCGTAAAAATGGCTGGACGGATCCTGGTTGGTTCAGGTTCCCTGAGGATTTTCTCTAATATCCACGCGGACGAAGTCGCGGGCAGAAGCTAGTAAATAAATAAGATAGGATATTAATGAATAAGAGAAAAACACAACGTAATATAATTAAAACGACGGGAATCTACTTTACTGACTATATGAATTAAATTTTTCAGCATATGTTTGATCGAACTATTTTTTGTGACATAGGTACCTACTTATTACAAAAATGAATGATGAATGTCCAAAGATAGTTGTCTAACTCCAAAAGAGTTAAGTGAACAAGTTTCGAAAATTTTCTCGCTGCTAGAGGTGAAAAGTTGTATGTTTTACACGAGACCAAAATTTTGTGGTGCCTTTAAATCACTCACTGTGCTCAGTAGTTGACCGAGCGAGCACGAAGTGCGAGCGAAGCGTCTCTGCTTCAGCTTGGGCAAAAATTCTTTCGTATGTCTGTATGTTCTCTTCTACAGGTCGCATTTCTCAACCGATTCTCGTGAAAATTTGTGAGCAGGTTCGAAAATTATATGGAATTTTTTTGTCGAGCCAGATTTTTTTAATTTTTCAAAATGGCGGAGAAATGTAAAAAAACAGGTTTTTCGGCTTTCCAGCGCTGTCTGTTCTCCTCTACAGGTCGCATTTCTCAACCGATTCTCGTGAAATTTTGTGAGCAGGTTTAAAAATAATATAGAATTTTTTTGTCACGCCACTTTTTCGATTTTTTTCAAAATGGCGGAGATATGTAAAAAAAACATATTGCAGTCCAGCTTTCCGGCTCTGTCTTTTCTCCTCTACAGGTCGCATTTCTTAACCGAATTTCGTGAAATTTTGTGGGCAGGTTTGAAAATCATAAAGATTTTTTCAAGTTGAGACAGATTTTCTAAATTTTTCGTAATGGCGGAGATATGTAAGAAAAATATATTTCAGTCCGGCTTTCTGACGCTGGATGTTCTCCTCTACAGGTCGCATTTCTCAACCGATTCTCGTGAAATTTTGTGAGCAGGTTCGAAAATAAAATATTTTTTTTTGTCACGCCAGTTTAATGATTTTTTTTAAAATGACGGAGAGATGTTAAAAATACATATTTCAGTCCGGCTTTCCAGTCCTGTCTGTTTTCTTCTACAGGTCGCATTTCTCAACCGATTCTCGTAAAATTTTGTAAGCAGGTTTGAAAATTGTATAGATTTCTTATGTCAAGCCAGTTTTTCATTTTTTTTTAATGGCGGAGATAATGTAAAAATTTCAAATTTCAGTCCGAATTTCCGGCGCTGTCTGTTCTCCTCTACAGGTCGCATTTCTCAACCGATCTCGGTGAAATTTTGTGAGCAAGTTTGATAAATATATAGATTTTTTTTGTCGAGACAGTTTTTCGAAATTTCTTAAAATGACGGAGATATGTAAAAAACCATATTTCATTCCAGCTTTCCGGCTGTTTGATCTCCTCTACAAGTCGCATTTCTCAACAGATTCTGGTGAAATTTTGTGAATAGGTTCGATAATTATATATAACTGTTCAGTAAAGCCAATTTTTCCAAATTTATATAAAAAATACCTACCCATTTTGAAAAATTATCAAATTTGAAAAATGATCAAAATTAGAAGCACCAACTAGCTGCAATACTCACGTACCTACTGTGTGTTTTATTTTATTTTTTCTATTTTATTATATTTGAGGTCTACAGCTCACGGAGCCACTAGTCTATATTAGAATCACTCGCTACGATCGTGATTCAATTCTAGACTACTTCGCTAGTTCGTGATTTAAAGTCAGCACTCGCAGCACAATTCGATTTTGGTCACTTGTATAACAAATAACTATTTTTTAATTTTTTTTACCCTTAAGCGTCTCAAAGGAAGATCAATATTTTGTTGTGGAACTTTATTAATAAAGGCTATGCCTTTCCCCATAAATAACCTCTAGTTTTGAAAGTCTAATCTTGGAACGGCAAGTTTATCTTTATTTCTTGTAATTCTTGTATTAAACTGATGATTATTGCTGTTCTTAGCAAATGAATCATAGTGTTTCCTTACATAAAACTAATTTTTATTTTTTTTCTTCATTTTTGAAACAACTTTGCTTGCACGAGCCATTTTTTGAAGGCGAATTTTAAATGTAAGAATATGTGGAATGGGGTATGTCCGAAAAAAAAAACAAATTGGCTGAATATTTTTTAATAGGTATAAGCTCCGATAGTAATAGAAAAATGTTTCAGAATTTTCGGTTGCGTGACAAATAAAAAAAAAATTAAAGTCTTTTCAACTTCACAAATGTACGAAACTAACAGCAGAATGGAGATTATTTGCCACTACCTGCCACAACCATGAATTTAGTCCTACTTCCCTTCGGTTCGCCACAACCATAACAAGAATAAAAAAAAACCGGCCAAGTGCGAGTCGGACTCGCGCACGAAGGGTTCCGTACCAAAAAAACAGCAGAAAATCACGTTTGTTGTATGGGAGCCCCCCTTAAATATTTATTTTATTCTGTTTTAGCATATATGTTGTTATAGCAGCAATAGAAATACACGATCTGTGAAAATTTCAAATGTCTACCTGTAGTCGTTATCAATATGGAGCAAAAAACGGCAAAAAACCAGGTTTGTTGTATGGGAGCCCCCCTTAAATATTTAATATATTCTGTTTTTAGTATTTGTTGTTATAGCGGCAACAGAAATACATCATCTGTGAAAATTTTAACTGTCTAGCTATCACGGTTCATGAGATACAGCCTGGTAACAGACAGACAGACAGACAGACAGACGGACAGCGGAGGCTTAGTAATAGGGTCCCGTTTTTACCCTTTGGGTACGGAACCCTAAAAAAGTGACATTTTGTGTTAAAACTTTTTTTAATACTATGTTGTGGTTGTGGCAGGTGGTGGCAAAGGCATAATCTTCATTCATCTTCATTCTGTTACTTTCGTGTAAAGTCAAAGAGACTTTATTTTTTTTACGCAACCTAAAATTCTGATTTTTTTTCTATTATTACTAAGGGAGCTTATTCCTACTTATAAAAAAATATTCAGCCATAGTTTTTTTTTTCGGACATTCCCCATTGCACGAAAGCGAAACGCTCTGGCCAGCATCTTGAAATGAGCGGTTTTCAAAAGGCAGTTTAAAAAAAAGTAGTACCTAAAAGACGGCTAGATGTCGTTGTACAACTAAGTACAGCTTGACCATAAAGAGTTGACAAAAATTGAGGGCGCCACTTTCTATGTAAACACGTCAAAATCACGAATAAATTGGCAACACTTACTAAATTTTGTACTGAAAAATTTTAGTTCCATTTTATTTAATTTCAACTCTTTATGGTCAAACTGTACGTAACTTTTTAAGAAAAAAGCAAAGGATTTTTGACAAAGCAAAGGATTTGTCAATTTGACAGTTTATTTTCTTCTTCTTATTTTTGTTCTGGCATGGTTATGGCAATCTACTCCTCTTCAGGGAGTATTTTTTGCCAGTGTCGAGTGTTAAATAATTCAGTGGTATACTCAGCTGCTAGGAAAAATAAAAAAAAAACTACCTAATTGAATAACGCCATCTATCAACATAAAAATAAACTAAAATTCTCAGCTGTCAGAAAACCGCTCATTGTCTTCGTTTCATAAAAGCTAATAATATTTTATGTTTTTCTCTATACTTACAATATAACAAACTAAAACAAGTTTTTTTCTTTCTGAAACTGAAGTTTACATCAATAATTATAATTACTATACTTTACCTTTTACTCTGTAGAATTTCTCTTTGGAAAAACACGAATTTCGTTTTAAATGAGATACCTTTTCATATTTAATTTGATTTGATTTAGTTTGATTTAATTTAACATGTTATACATAATTCTACTGATTTGTATTAATTGATGTAATTTATTAACACTAGTCTTAAGATATTGTTACTAACTTTGTATGGGCTTTGCCTGAAATAAATAATTTGAATTTGAATATTATAATATCCTCGGAATTTCTATTAGATACCGAATCCGGAAACTTTGTACTATTTAAAGAGGTACTTGGAATAAGGAATAACTTAATAATTTTAAGAACGTCTTTTATTGTTTGGCGCCCAACGTGGGACTCATGTTGGGCGTAGCACTTTTTACCCGACTGCAAGAGGGTTATGTTATTCTCGCGTATCTTGTATGTAGTATGTTTGTTTGTTTGTATGCAATATTCTTTATTACCTCATATCTTTCAAACGGCTGAACGGATTCCTATGATTAACATATCGTTAGATTTGTCTTGTCAGCCCAAGTGTTCTTAAGAAGGTGGCGTTATGAAAAAAAACCGGCCAAGTGCGAGTCGTACTTGCGCACGAAGGGTTCCGTACCAAAAACAGCAAAAAAATCACGTTTGTTGTATGGGAGCCCCCCTCAAACATTTTTTTTTCTGTTTTTAGTATTTATTGTTATAGCAGCAATAGAAATACATCATCTGTGAAAATTTCAACTGTATACCTGCAGTTGTTATTAATAGTGAGCAAAAAACGGCAAAAAAATCACGTTTGTTGTATGGGAGCCCCCCTTAAATATTAATTTTATTCTGTTTTTAGTATTTGTTGTTATAGCGGCAACAGAAATACATCATATGTGAAAATTTCATCTGTCTAGCTATCACGGTTCATGAGTTCAGCCTGGTGACAGACAGATAGACGGACAGCGAAGTCTTAGTAATAGGGTCCCGTTTTTACCCTTTGGGTACGGAACCCTAAAAACCAACATGGCGGCTGTACGGTGCTATTATACGCACTTAATGGAAAAAAAAAAATTTTTAGAATACTGCAATATGGGTGTCAAATTAAAGGGCTCATTATAAGGATTTCAAAAAGGTATATCGTATCCGTAATAATAATAACTAAAAATAAATAAATCAATAAACAAATTAAAAAAAATTAAAAAGCCGCCTGCATTAAAAGACAAGTCAACTGAAAAGATGGAAACAAGATTAAATATTAAAGGCAACATAATAACATGCAGTCGGAGGTATATAATTCAAATCATTCATAATGTCACTTTCTTTATGCATGTTGCCTTTAATATTTAATTTTGTTTCCATCTTTTCAGTTGACTTGTCTTTTTATGCAGGCGAGTTTGTAATTTTTTAACCGACTTCAAAAATTTGAAAAGGAGGAGGTTATCTATTCGTCGCGTATATACATTGAAAATGGTTATCAGATGCAAATCGCCTGAGACGTGTTTTTAGCCATATCTCCGAGTATTTTGGGAGTATCGAAATGAAAATAGTACCAAAAGTTGAGGAATTTATCGAGACACCCGTGAACGTTTGAATTTTGAAAATCTATTGGTAACTTTTTTTGGAATTTTGCAAAATTACAAAAATTCCGGGTTTTTTGGGGGTGTTTGTTTACTAAATTGTAAATATTTCGGAAATAAAACCGATTTAAGAAAAAATGAAAAAAATAGTCCTAGGGTATTAGTTTAGCTACCAAATGCCGAAATAATTTTGAAAATCGGTTAATAATTCTGACCTTTAGGTGGTCCCTTTAGATTTGGTATTGTAGAAAAACGGGTGTTTCCGTACATAAAAAGTGATGTAGCTTTTATGATTATTGACCGATCGTCATGGTAATAGTGTTAAAAGATGCAGAAGCAGACGAGAAGTTCATTCGTTGGAATTTTGAAAATCGGTTAATAATATTTCGGCTGCGCTGCGTCGAGGCAGTCAGCGGGCGCTCCTCGTGTCACAATCGTACAAATAAATATGTTACTAGGTAACTTTAAAAATAGGACTTTGCATTTTATTTTATTTTGGTTTTTCGTAAATTTTGATGTTCATTTTCAATGCTCCGATTCTTGCGGGGACTGAAAAATCTGTGAATTTTTTTACTATGTATGTACACCGATTACTCGAAGACGGCTAAACCGATTGAAATGATTCAAGTTATAACATGAGGATTGTACCCAAAATGGTCCCATTTTTTGAAATTTTGAAATCGGTTCAGTAGTTTTCGAGTAATCTTGAAAATACTGTCATTTTCGTTACCATTTTATATGAATTCAAACGGATTTTAAACCATTACTTTTTTGTTTATGAGCCGATTTAGATGATTCTTATTTTGTTTGAAAGAAGACATCTTAAAGATGATATCATATCAATTTCATTGGTATTGGATTTTGAGTTTTAAAGATACACGAGGGAACTCCTCAAAATCAAATAGGAACTGTACAGTGATTGAAATATTGGTAGGTTTATGACAATCAAAAATAAGTTAAGACCTATCTATTATGCTACCAAGCCGCTGATGACGCTTAATTGTTCAGCGGCTTGGTAGCATAATTGGTAGTGCATTGGGCCGGAATCCTAAGGGTGCGGGTTCGAATCCCGTCTAAGTTGCTACGGGTGAGCCGATTTTTTCTAATATTTTTCATTATTTATTCATCTTAATATAAAAATAGCATTGTGAATGCAAAAATCTAAAAGTTTAAAATTGTACTGTTTCACCTTAATTGATTGTCTGGCAGCCGCAATGGGTGCTACAGTCGAGTGTCGAAATGTTTCTCTTCACATTGGTGAGATGGCGCTGATCTTCAGCGGAAACGTAATAGTACATTATGATATAAGTGCGGTAAGTTGAAAATTACAGCTGAGGCGATATTGCTAGCCCGAGCCGTAGGCGAGGGCTACAAGAAAGCAGAGGCTGTAATTATCAAAGCGCACGTATGTCATACGACGTTTTATAACATATTTGCGAGGAAATAAATAAAACTCAGACTTTGCATTTTTGCTTGTATTCCATAATGATGAAATTTTGATACACTTGTAAGTATCTATCGGTCGATTTTTCTGCCTTTCACTTCGATTGTGAGGAAATCAAACAACAACAAAGTAAAAAAACAAAAATAAAAAAAAACTTTTTTTTTTAATTTTAGTGACAAATTATATCATTTTGGAATGTGCTCATCAAGGCCTTTCATTTAATACCCATATTCAAAAATTGAAAAAAAAAATTTTTTTTCAAATTTTAGTGACAAATTATGTAATTTTGTAATGTGATAATCAAGGCCTTTCATTTGATACCCATATTCAAAATATAAAAAAAAAAAATTTTTTTTCTTAAATTTAGTGACAAATTATATTATTTTGGAATGTGCTCATCAAGGCCTTTCATTTGATACCCATATTCAAAAATCGAAAAATAATTTTTTTTCTTAAATTTTAGTGACACATTATATTATTTTGGAATGTGCTCATCAAGGCCTTTCATTTGATACCCATATACAAAAATCAAAAAAAAAAATTTTTTTTTTCTTAAATTTTAGTGACAAATTATATAATTTTGGAATGTGCTCATCAAGGCCTTTCGTTTGATACCCATATTCAAAAAAAAATTTTTCTTATATTTTAGTCACAAATTATATAATTTTGGAATGTGCTCATCAAGGCCTTTCATTTGATACCCATATTCAAAAATAAAAAATAAAAATTTAATAAAAAATAAATTATATAAAGTAAATTTTATTCATAAAATGTTGACCAAGAGGTCAATCGCACATGACGCATCAGAAAAGATTCTGATATAAAAACTCTTTGCTAAGATTTAAAAAAGTACCGTTCGTTTAAGACGAAGCATCTTGATAAACCGTGCGTTTTACTTTACATTACCGCACGAGTTCGTAATGAGATACAATACGATATTGAAATTGGCGTAATAAGAGACCCTTTACGAGCAAATATGTTATAAAAAGTATTAGAAAATTTCGCCACATCCATCAGCGGCTTGGTAGCATAATTGGTAGTGCATTGGGCCGGAATCCTAAGGGTGCGGGTTCGAATCCCGTCTAAGTTGCTACGGGTGAGCCGATTTTTTCTAATATTTTTCATTATTTATTCATCTTAATATAAAAATAGCATTGTGAATGCAAAAATCTAATAGTTTAAAGAGTAAATACTTCGATTTTTTTTAAAGTAGGTATGTTAATACTCGAATAAGCAGAGATTTGTACTAGCAGCTGCCCGCGACTCTGTCTGCGTGGAAAGTTTTTTGCTATCCCTCGGGAACAGTACTTTTTTCTGGATGAAAGGTATGTCCTTCTCTGTACCCCTTGTGTAATTTTAATATTCCGAGGCCACTACAAACTATTCGACTATATAAGAGATAGGTACTATTGAAGAATGCCCAGTATTTTAAGACCCCGTTTTTCAGGTTGAGATGATACAGAAACCTGTAACTGCGAAAATAAAATACGGGGTAAAATAATCTGGGCCTAAATTATCTATATAAAAAAACAGCTGTTTTATTGTCTCCCGTAAAAAAAATAAAACCTAATTTTTTAGACTGGTAACCCTTAAATCAAGCAGTGAGGCAGGTGGTAAGGTTACCCTGATAAGAGATAACATATTTTTTTTTAATTTCATTTGCTTAGCACAGTAGTTCAATCCGCAGGAGCTCAAAAAAGCGCCTTCGCGCATTTTATGACAATCTTTCTCTGAAATTTTGGGTTTAACTAAAAAGTTAATAAAAAATTCAAAAAAGCGAGGTCACTACGAACTTTTCCAATAGCTATTCTGCACTATTCAATAAGTCAAAATTATTTCCTAATGTACATTTGTGTTTCTGAGATCGAGAACACCAAAATTGGCCATTTTACGCAAAAATCACAGTTGAGACGTAAATTATGCCTCTTATGACGTGAAGACGTAACAAACAAACAAACATACGGATTTTCGCATTTATAATATTAGTAAGGCTTTGCGCAATGTCCATGTCCGATCAAAGCACAACTTGGCGTAAAGTTAAATATGAGGGCCTAAAGTTGTTGTTAGTTTTCCAGCATTTGAGAGACCTAACTGTATTCTACGCGTCTGCGAAAATATTAGCGGTGTTATTACAAAAGATTTTTAAAAACCTGTTTAACTTAGACACTGGTATGAAATCGCGGTGTTGTATGGAGAAATTTAAAGAAGTTGCATTTTCCATACTAGGTAACATTTTCTTTATTTAGGTATTTAACAACCATTAACGCTAATGTTCTAAAACTTTTATGTACAAATGTTTAAACACTAAGTTAATTAATGTTACATGTGTTGAGAGAAAAAAATAAGTATTGGCTAAGTTACGACGAACCTGTTAACGCCCGAAAAATGAGACACAATAGATTTTCTATTGTGGTCCGGACGCCGGCGTCCGCGCGGGCATTGATGAATGTGGTCGTTTCTGCTAAAAAAAGTCTCCTTCTAAAAGCCTGAAACCTGAACACAAAAACAAAAACAGCTTTAAAGTTAAATAAGTACCTTTAAAAAGCAAGAAATAGTATTTAAATCAGTAGGTATTAATAAATAAAAGAGAACCGGCCAAGTGCGTGTAGGGCCACGCACCGTAGGGTTCCGTAGTTACCTTATACCATACTATATTTAATACCAGTATACCACTATCATCTTTCGTTTGTAAAAATAACTTTGTTTTTCACAGTTGGTATGAATGACAAAGTTATAGTTGCGGTTTTGGAAAATATGATATATATCTCAAAAACTAATTACTATATCTCGTTCAAACCAATTTTCGTTGAAAGTTTTTATTAAGATCTATAGCATATATTTTTTTAGATTTTTAACTCTCTTATTCCAAAAGTTAGAGGGGGGGGGGGGGGGGGGGGACACACACACATTTTACCACTTTGGCAGTGTTTATCTTTCAAACGGTTGACTTTTAGAAAAAATTGGAACCTCAATGTCATTTTTAGTGACCTATCTATAAAGACACCGCACGTATTGGTATGAAGAAAAAAAAATCAGTTTCAGTTCCATGTATGGGGAGCCCCCCCTTAATCTTTTAATTTTTGTGTTAAAATCGTTAAGCGGTTAACAGAATACATCTACCTACTAAGTTTCAACTGTGTAATCCTAATATTTTCGGAATAAAATGGCTGTGACATACGGACAGACAGACATGATGAATCTATAAGGGTTCCGTTTTTTGTCATTTTGGCTACGGAACCCTAAAAATCGGCAATTTTATATATGGCTCCGTGCACGCTTTTAGCGCCACCTAGCTTTTTGCAACTTTGTTGGCTCTGACCTGACCGTTTCGATCGCAGCGAAAATTTTTCTATGTCTATGGTTTTGATAATATGTAATGGCGGCAAATTTAATATTTTGTCACAATTGACAAAATATTAAAAAATACTATACATATTGTGTTATTAATTTAAAGGACATCAGGCACATCAGACCCAAAAGTGTATAAGAATAATTCTGTTACATTTAAACAATATGTATTATTAGTATCATAAAACAGTAGCAACTTTATTTTTAAACTCCTTCATTTCGCTTAAATTAATTATTGAAAAATCGGAAGTATTTCGATTAAAAAGACATCTTTCAATATACTCCGTGGCTTCGGAACATACGCGTGTCATCAATGTCATCTTGAATGACTGACATTGACAGTCAATTGTCAAAATATGAAGAAAACGCGAAAGCCGATTGGTCGGCCTGTGGCGGTCTATCACTTTCTGTCAGTCAACTGTCATTGTCAATCAACTATCAAACAGCGTTTTGTTACAACGTATGCACACTTCTTCCGTTTTGGTTCTAAAGCAAAAAAAAAAAACGTGACTCTGTGTGTTGATTGATAGACTTTCTTGAATGTGTTCAAAAAATCTGTCACTGGAGACTTGACTTTATGCTTTTTAGTATACACATTTCGGTATTTCGGTAGAACACTGATTAATCACTAGTGCAGTTATCAAAACGTTTTAGTCGCGTAACTGGTGAAGTTTCAATCACAAACAACTCTCAAAATATAAAGCTTTGTTAAAATCAGAATATTTTCTATGACTTACTAAATACAAGTCTTAATTTTGGAAAAAAACAAAAATGCTATACATTCTTGGGTTTTTTGTCAAAGGTATTTGCCTGATGTCATTTCAAAATTACTGTGATTTGGGTGGACAAAGAGTTGTGAAATCATTTTTGGTCATTTAAATTAAATATGGCAAGTAAGATCTATTCAAAAAGAAGGTTTTATTTTGGTTATATCAGGGTTTGTTTACTTCTTTTTTAGTTGTAAATTTTGTAAAACAAAAGGATAAAGCTACTTTTAATAATTTTATTAAGTGATAATAAAGATATATAGGTAATTGTTCCTGTATCGCTAGTAATAAATTAAATATCGGTTTCAAACAGATTACAGACAGAGCCTACATTATTTCTACTTTTTGCCACCATGAGCGCTGCGGTCGATTATTATACTTTTCGCACCCAGCGAATAGTTATAAGCCCTTAAGTACAGGGTTATTTGTAAAACACCAACAACTAACATCATAAACGACAACATTTTGTTCTACGACTTTTCCGAAAATAGACAAAACAAATTCAACTTTCCATACAAATGCTTGAGCAGCTGATCGAGTTTTGTATAAAAAAATAAATAAAATAAATAAAAAATTATTAAAAACACGACTGGCCTGCCAAAAACGAACTAAAAAGTTAAACAACAAGTGTCATTGCAGTCGGGGGACCTTATTATGGAACAATTTTTGATCAAAGAGGTCCCCCGACTGCAATGACACTTGTTGTTTAATTTTTTAGTTCGTTTTTGGCAGGGCAGTCGTGTTTTTTTTAATATTTTTTTAATTAATTTATTTTTATTTCACACATTTTAGTGACATATTATATAGTTTTGGAATGTGCTCATCAAGGCCTTTCATATGATGCCCATATTGTAATAATAGAAGAAAAAAATTTTTTTTCATTTGAAAATGGCGTCGTGCAGTCGCCATATAATTTTTTTTCTTAAAAAAATATAGCCAGTGTCACTCGGAATGCTGTAAGGATTCTAACGATACCCCATTTATCCAAATCAGTTTAGGCATTTAGAAGTTATGGTGGAATAATTTTTGATTTTGTTTTGTTTTTATTGAGTGGAATTTATTTTTTAATTTTATTTTGATCTGATTTTGATTTTATTTCAACTGTAATATAGTTGATTATACTATGAATCCAATTTGTAAAAAAAATAGTACCTATATAATAAAATAGTAGCTGCATTAATTTTACCTGCTTTTGAATTAGTAGAAATGTGTAAATTTTATTTGTATGGACACTGTCTGAAATAAAATGATTTTATTTTATTTTTATTTTATTTTTATTTATTTAATAAAGAAACTCACATACCCACTTAAACATACATGAACCCTGAATACATATACACTCTTTTTGCTTTGGGCAGTCGTGTAAAAAAAGTAGATTTTTTTGTCTCCTTTCGTAAAAGTAGTAAATGTTGTTGTTTATGATGTTAGTAAGCGACTCCTGCGATGTTTTTGGTGTTTTATACAAATAAGTATTTAGCATGCTAGGCCTGAGCATGAAAAACTATCAAGATCGATTCGGATTCGTATCGAATTAATTACTTAATGCCCCAATTCCCGTATTTGAAATCTAGTGAGGTATTTAAAAAAAAGAAATGCTTGATTCTAATAGCTTTGTGGCTGATAAAGCCATGATCATTTTGTCCTAGGTTAGGGTTACCAGGACCAAAATTCGGAAATCCGGTCGAAGAGGTTGAAAATCTTGATTTTTGGACAAGTCCTGTGTTTAACTCAATTGATAAATAAAAAACAATGTAGCCAGTTAAATTGCACAAGGTATATTATTATCTATCTGCAGGCAACTGCATTACTTATATTTATCTTTAATTTTTTACAAGTGGTTTCTTATAAGAAAATTATGGGCATCTTTCAGGAAACCATCCATTCATAGAGTCTAATCACGCGCTCCGAGCTATGCGGCGATGTTGCTGGTTTAGACAATATCATTACAATCAATGATGGTGTAATGAATGATTTTGACCAAGCATGATTGAAAATCCGGTCTCGAATGAAACCCGGTGGAGTCCGTTCTGAGCTCTTAAAATCCGGTTAAGACTGGATTTATCCGGTCAGATGGTAACCCTATCCTAGGTGCCTACTTCAGCCGCGCATATAGCAACTAGCGGAATTGATGTGGTTTGTGATCCAGGTCACGATCAAAAATTATAGGTTTCGGCTAGGTCAATGAACAGATAGCTAGACAAAAATAGTGACTGGAATAATAAAGACCTGATGGATCTCTTTCTTGTTTTGGAAGTCACGTATAAAAAAAAGCCTATGAAGCTAATAATAGTACTAGCGTTTAATACGGCGATGACAAAATTACTTAAATTATTTATCAGCCACAATTTTTACATCAAAAGTTCGTGGTTCTCATTATGAACGATTTTATAATATTAAGTAAGGATCCTAAGGGTAAAAGTAGGTACTTTACCCTTAGGATCCTTACTTAATATTATAAAAGCGAAAGTCCGTTTGTTTGTTTGTTACGCCTTCATGTCAACTTCTGATCCGATCATCATGAAAATTTGTAAACACTTTCTCAGGGGTACCTACAGAGAAGGACATTGAGTAGGTACCTTTCATCCAGAAAAAAGCAAAGCAAGTAGCAGAATAAGTTCCCCACTAAGGCATAGCATCTCGGAGGTTCCGAACGATTCCGTATTCCCTTGGGCTTGGGATCAATCTAGAAAAACTTACTTTTTAAGGTTCCGTAGTCAAGTCAACATTAAACCTTATAGTCAGGAACCCTTATAGTTTCGCTATGTCCGTCTGTCTATTTAGTCTGTGCGTCTGTCCGCGACTTAGCTCAGAGGCCCTAAGCAGTAAAAAGCTGTAATTTAGCATTATAGTGTATATTAATTACGCTGAAAAAGTGATAGAATAAAATCTCGAAATTATTTTTTTATTAGTCGATCAACTTACAAAATTTAATTGGAAAAGTTTCGTACTTATAGAACAACTTCGTTAAGTTGTTAGTTAATGTGTAAAACACGAATAAAGTTTATGGCTGTATGATAATTGTACCCGACACGCACTTGGCCAGTTTTTCTGTATTTTCTCAGAGCATGCATGGGTGTACTACAGTACAAGTGATTCTGCTATCTATACTTACTTACTTTATTACCAACTTTGGGAAAAGAACGATTATACAAAACTTTGGTAACTGAAATTTTCCCTACCTAAGTAAATAAGTATTCGAATTGGTTCATAAAAGCCAAAGTTTCGCATCGTAGCCTTCGCTCATATCGTAGCAAGAGAGGGCGTAGGGCGGGCGGCCACGGGCGTAGCCTTCGATCATTTCGTAGCAATAAAGGACGTAGGGCGGGCGGGCGACCACGGGTGAAGTCTTCGATCATATCGTAGCAAAGAAGAACGTAGGGCGGGCGGTTACGGGCGTAGCCTTCGATTATATCGTAGCAAGAAAGGACGTAGGGCGGGAGGGCAACCACGGGCGTAGCCTTCGATTATTATATCATAGCAAAAAATAGCGTAGGGCGGGTGGTAACCGGCGTAGCCTTCGATTAATCGTAGCAAAAAAACGTAGGGCGGGTGGTTACGGGTGTAGACTTCGATTATATCGTAGCAAAAAAAGAACGTAGGGTGGGCGGTTACGGGCGTAGCCTTCGATCATATCGTAGCAAAAAAGAACGTAGGGCGGGTGGTTACGGGTGTAGCCTTCGATTATATCGTAGCAAAAAAGAACGTAGGGCGGGCGGTTACGGGCGTAACCTTCGATCATATCGTAGCAAAAAAGGACGTAGGGCGGGCGGTCACAGGCGGCGTAAATGCAGGGCGCGTTTCTTCCTTTTCCTCAGGTAGAGATGCGCTTGCGGCGACTGTGTCAGTGCGAGGCGGTGAGTCAGCGCCGCGGGGCGGAGGACGAGGGGCGTTCCTCATGGCGCGGCGGCCGGCGGCGCGGCGGCGACGTGTGCAGTGTAGCACGCGCCGCCCGCGGCCGCACATCGCTCGCCGCGCTACGCCGCCGCCTCCCCGCTCTGCCGCACCACGCGTCCGCTGGGCGCGTCGCGCGGGCCGCGGGCCAGGCCCGCGAGCCTGCTGCTGCTGGCCGCCTGGCTGGCAGCCGTCGTCGCCGACCTCGCCTGCCCGCAGGACCCTCCCACCATCGACGCGTGCGCTTCCTGCCGCTCCTTCGAAAACGCACGGGAGCACAGCCTCAGAGTGATACGCGAGAGCCTCCTCGCGAAGCTCGGCTTCGCACAGGCTCCCAATACGACCGGCCGGGAGCTGCCGCGGGTCCCGCCCGATCTCATGGAGCGCTTCGAACGCCAACCGCCGCCTCTGGGCGTGCAAGCTGATGCACCTATGCCTTCGCGCGCTTTCGTAACTCATACCGAGCAAGATGACTTCTTGGCTCGCACCGACAACGTCCTGGTTTTTGCTCGTTAGTATTGATTATTCTTATTGTTTACAGAATTAGTCTGACTACAGTTTTATCGCACACGATTGTTAAAAGTTTGATGCTTGAGAGTCTTGAAACTATAGTAGTGCAGCTCAACTTTTTGGAATCCTATTATAAAATCAAGTGTTTTACAGTGAATCAACTCTATCACTTTGATATTTAACCAGTCGGATCCTAAAGTTTATGTTCACTAACCATCACAATACTTAGTAAGTAGGTAATATTGAACGATAAAAGTAATCAAGTTTTAAAGTTCTGGTGTAGACGTCCACGTGGTAATGATTAGTGGTTGACCGTTGCTACTTTACTTAATGCGGACACCAGACGTTGTTTGCAAGTTCATTGACAGGCACGTGTGCATTTCATATGTAAGACAGTTCGCGATCGTGTCACGCACCACAAATTTTAATTAAGCTACGATTGGTAGGACGTCTACGGACTACGGCACGCATCATTGTCTTTAGGACCACGACCACGATCCGCGAGATTACTATCAGTATCGCCGGATAGCTCCTGAATACTAATTTGTTAGTATACTTTATCGTTATTGTATAAGTGATTGCCAATAAGTCAGTAAGAAAATTTTATCTGGCTGTTAGGTAGTTGTTGTTTGTACAGTTCAGTTATTACTTTTCACTAAGGGCGAAAATTAGATGGGTGACCAAAATCTTGAGTTTTCCTGTGTATTCGACTAGTTTGCATGGTTAATAACCATCAATCATAATAGAGGTAGATTGGAACCTCCTACTGGATTGTGGTCCATTCTTTTTGCCTTAGGCCAGCAATAAGACTTTTTAAGTTGATGAGTAAGTTGTTAAGTGAAAACGAGGCTATCTTAGTTCATATAAGTACCGTATATAATCTGGTATCTAACGTAAGACAAGGGGCTTCGACCGTTGATAACGTTAACACCAGACTGCGACTCTACCGACAACGAGCAATTAGACATCGTCCGCAAAAAAATTAAACGAAGTGCTCAATTCATCTTTATATTTCGTGTTACTAAAAATAAAAATGAAGATAGTGTTTATGTCATTGCATAATTACAAATTCCTACACAATTTATCTATATTAACTGCGAAGTACCCTGTCCCAGAATAAGGTTAACATTTCATCGTAATTAAACAATTTGATGCTGACTTAAAATAGATCTGTAGATGATTACGCGATACTTAAACCGAAACTTTGTACTTAATATAATTAATACTAAGAACAGCTGTATTACCTATTGATTATTAAACAGTTATACCTAAGTATGTACTTAATTACTTAGTATGACAAAAGAAAAAACTCTTCAAATGTAGAGACAGTCTTGGTTATTATTGAAGGCTGAAGATAAGAAAATAAATTATTGTAATTGCATTTGATAATTTTGGATTAAAATAAATCAATGGGAGTCGGTTAGAATTAACAGATATAAATAATCAAAGTATAACAGATAAGAGTAAGAAAACTTTATTGTAAGTAATCATTCTTGAATGTTCCCACGTACCTACCTATATCGAGCGTGACCTATGTCGGTCAGCTACTTAATTATTATTTTTAGCATATCAAAGTTGATAGTGTGGTATTCACTGAGAACGCTTGATATCGGTAAAATAGTTGCACCTAACTGAGATATCAGTGCTGTGCGCATTTTTTAAGTATTTTGTAAATTGTATAAAGCCAATTACACGTAACCATGGTAACCGACTTAAAGCAGTGAATTGCAAGACTGTCTGCGAACTAGCAATATTAGCTATTGGGCCGGAGAGTCAATGGCCGCCACCATGAAACTTTTCGCCTAATTGTTTTTAATTGCTAATTGTGCCCGAGGATGAGTGAAAGGTTGTATTGTAAGCTTGTACGGAAGGTGCTAATAGTACTCTTATTATGGTTATGTGTAAGTAATTTAATTGAACTTGCATTTTACGCGTTTGATATTTTAATTCATCAATGCCCGCGCGGACGCCTCCAGACAACAATAGAAAATCTATTGTCTCATTTTCCGAGCGTTGATGGGTTAAGATTTCCATTTTTTTTATAATTATTGACAAGAATTTGCATTAAGTAAGAGATCATGTTTTGTTTCGCGTCAATAATCTTGTGTACTTAAAAGTTTATTAAACAGTGTTGCATAGTGATTTATAATTAAAATTAGACAAACGTAATCGTAAGTTGGAGGCGGTGCCGTTATTCGCGAATCACGAGCCGACTCTATACCAATTTGCATTCTCAAGAACACTGCCCTCGACTTATAATCTACGTGCAAACACTCCGCCTCCGTACAACTGAGTGACACAATTCCCGGCGCATTACCCAATCTCATTCTACGGAACTCTGATTTCTCTACATCAAGCTCTGATTAGCCTTGTTCCGGCGTCCATCCTGATTTGGAGTACCTAAGCAGAGGACTAGGCCTATTGGGGATACCTCTATAAAAAAAGCGCACCTCTGGTTCTTACCTCTGAGGTGGTGTGGAAAAAGAACCAAATAAAATTCTTGAAATAACAACATCTTCGGCACGAATGGGAGAATACTAGAATGTAGAGAAGCCGACACCTCGAAGGTGGGTAAGTAATAAAACTTTTTAAGTACCTACCTATACCTAGTTATTCAAGTCTCAAATTGTAGAGCAATATTCATTTGTCATATAAACTTTAGGGCACAGAATACATAAATTATTAGTATTAGGGCCTTAAAGTTAAAGAGGTAAAAACCGGCCAAGTGCGAGTCGGACTCACGCACGTAGTGTTCCGTACCAAAAAACGGCAAAAAATCACGTTTGTTGTATAGGAGCTCCCCTTAAATATTTGTTTTATTCTGTTTTTAGTATTTGTTGTTATAGCAGCAACAGAAATACATCATCTGTGAAAATTTCAACTGTCTAGCTATCACGGTTCACGAGATACAGCCTGGTGACAGACAGAGAGACAGACAGACAGTGGAGTCTTAGTAATAGGGTCCCGTTTTTACCCTTTGGGTACGGAACCCTAAAAGGGTAAAAGCATACGTATACCGCTTCAGTTTTAATTATTTAATAATATAATAGAATAGAATAGTACCAGCAGCCCCCCTACTCAAATGGCAACTTTTCTATTCGTTTGCTAACTTAAAAATTTAAAATAATTCATTAACTTTAAAATTACGTGTCGTAGGCTTGTCAATTCCATATAATGGGGTGTGACTTGATCGTCTAATTGCTTATTTTTAAGCTTTAAGTTAGCGAACGAATAGAAAATTGGCAATTTGAGTAGGCCATCTATGCTGGCAATTTTAGCTATGACTAATATTCAATGAAAATGTATACTTAAACTAAAATTAAAAAAATTATAACCAAAACTAATATTAAACAAACAGCCTGTATCATTGTGAGTTGTCAGTTTTAAAAATAACATTTTCTTATCGAGAAAAGCAAGGACGCGACAGTGTTTGCGCATAAGACAACAATACTTTTAACTATTACAGTAGAGTTCACATCTCGTCATCAAACGGTAAATAAGCAATAGTAGGGTGGATATGCCTAACTCCAGCCCCCCCCCTAATACCAGCCCCCAAAAGTTTTTGCTTTGCTTTCATTAAAAAACAGTGAAAATCGGAAACTGTTTGATGGAGCCACACCGCTAGTTAATCCTCTAAGTTGGAAAATCACTATTAGCCCGTCACGTCACCTACAACTCACACAACGAGCAATAATGTTTACCGAGACCGAGTAGAGGAGACTATGTTTGAAAAACAGCATAAAAGCTCGATCGATGCGAACTTTGGGAAGTGCGTTTACGAAGGCAAGATGCAATTGTTTTTAGGTTTTAAGCTTTGATACTAGTAATAGATTAGACATATAACGTTTTGACATTACTAGTTTGTAATTAAATTTACTAATTTCGAAAAAAATAGGGGGGCTGGAGTTTGACTGGGTGATTTTCAATAACTTTCTATCATCAGCCGGGGCTGGTATTGGGTATTTAACTTTCGTTTAAGAAATCAAATTCATCTTAATTTGCTCGTCTCAAGGTTGGAATTTGTAGTGCAATTCACTAGAATTACTAACCCTGCACCCAATGACCTAATTACAGCCGGGTGAAAAATGTTCAATTCCTAAGTTATTTGTTCTGCAAATTAGGGGCTGATATTAGGATATGTATGAGAACCTAACTCCAGCCGGTCATCTAACTTTACCGCAATATACAGGGTGTTCTCAAATATGATTTTAATTATTTTGTTTTATTTTTAATGTTAGATGTAAAAAGTAATAATGATTAAAATCATACTTTTCTTCACTCATAGAAACAGAAAATAAATTCAATATAAAAAAATGTTTATTGAATTCCATTTCTTGGAAAACGCTTAAAAAAGTTTCAAATAATTAAAACGATTTCATACTCATCTTAATATATAAAATCGTAAACTGAATGACTGACTGACTGACTGACTGACAAATCTATCAACGCACAGCCCAAACCGCTGGACCTAGAGACTTGAAATTTTGCACACAGATACTTTATACAGTGTAGGCATTCACTAAGGAAGGATTTTTGAAAATTACATCCCTAAGGGGATGAAATAAGGGATGAAAGTTTGTATGAAAGTCCCTCAGTTTTGAAGCTAGAATCTTCAAATTTTGTGTTTAGGCTAACGATTGAAAATTAATAAATACGGGTCTCAGCGTTTTTCAAAATTCTACCTCCGAAGGGGTCAAAAGGGGGATGAAGTTGTGTATTGAAGAAAATCCTTCATTTTCGAAGTAAAAATCGCTAAATTTATAATTTAGGCTTATGGATAGAAATTTAAAGCAACGTATATTGTTTATGTTAGGATTTCAACTCCAAAGAGGATGAAATGGGGGTGAAAAGGGTTAAAAAAACCTAAAAATAGATATGGATGTCGTTATTGGGGTTTTGCGGGATGACGATTGCAAAAATGACATTTATTTTGAAGTCCAACCACAGTGGACATGATTTAACCTATAAAGGGGTGAAAATGGGGTCCAAATTTTGTATGGAAAAATAATATAAAATAGACATTACAACTTTAAACTTCGTAGGAGCACATCTAAAATTAAATAGGCAAATATATATTTTGTTATTTTGAAAATCAACCCCTTAGGGGGTAAATGGGTGAGTAAACATAAAAATCGATATAGATGTCGTTATTGGGGTTTTCTGGGATGACGATTGCAAAAATGACATTTATTTTGAAGTCCAACACGGTGGACATGATTTAACCCCTAAAGGGGTGAAAATGGGGTCCAAATTTTGTATGGAAAAATAATATAAAATAGACATTACAACTTTAAACTTCGTAGGAGCACATCTAAAAATAAATAGGCAAATATATATTTTGTTATTTTGAAAATCAACCCCTTAGGGGGTAAATGGGTGAGTAAACATAAAAATCGATATAGATGTCGTTATTGGGGTTTTCTGGGATGACGATTGCAAAAAATGACATTTATTTTGAAGTCCAACACGGTGGACATGATTTAACCCCTAAAGGGGTAAAACTGGGGTTAAAATTTTGTATGGAAAAAGAATACAAAATCGAAATTACAACTTTAAAATTCGTAGGAGCACGTCTAAATATATATTTTGGGAATTTGAAAATCAACCCCTTAGTTAAGTGGGGTGAGTAACATAAAAATCGATATGGATGTCGTTCTTGAGGTTTTATGGGATGGTGATTGCGAAAATGAGATTTATTTTGAAGTCCAACGTGGTGGACATGACACATATGGACCTGGACCTAGACATGCACATCGAACGGCAACGGGAATCGAAACGGGCACGGGCACGGGAACGGAACGGAACGGAACGGAACGGAACGGAACGGAACAGAAGGAACAGAACGGAACGGAACGGAACGGAACGGAACAGAATGGGAACGAGAACGGGAACGAGACGGTAACGGGAACTAGAACGGGACGGGTACGGGAACGGGAACGGAAGGGGTACGGGACGGGATCGGACGGGAACGGAACAAAACGGGAATGAAACAGGAACGTAACGGGAACGGAACGGGAACGAAACAGGAACGAACTGGAATGAAACGGGAACGGAACAAGAACCGGACGGGAACAGAACGGGAACGTAAGGCGTACGGGACGGTTAGGGGACGTTTACGGGACGGGAACGGGACGGGAACGCAGCGGGAACGGAACGGGAACGAAACGAGAACGGAACGGGAACGAAACGGAACGGGAATATTACGGGACGGGAACGGGAACGAGAACAGGATGGGAACGGGACGGGAACGGAAACGGAAGGGGTACGGGACGGTTACGGGACATTTACGGGACGGGAACGGAACGGGAACGGGAACGGGAACGGGAATGGGAACGGGAACGGGAACGGGAACGGGAACGGGAACGGGAACGGGAACGGGAACGGGAACGGGAACGGGAACGGGGAACGGGAGCGGGAGCGGGGACGGGGACGGGAACGGGAACTGGAAGCCTCGTGCGAGTCCCGCCACACGCGGCAAATGTCTTGCCTCACGAGGCAGAGCGTTTGATGGGGACTCGCCTAATCGCGTAAAAATGGCTAGCCGGATCCTGGTTGAAGGTTCCTTAAAAGGATTTCGTCTAATATCCACGCGGACGAAGTCGCGGGCAGAAGCTAGTTGATTACAAGTTTATTAAACCAAAGTTAACTTTTTGTTACGCCATTTTTAATATATGTGTATTCTTAATTGATTAATATCTAAAGGAGAGGTGTAAGTTTCAATGACTTGCTATGGGAATCATAATTTATAGCCTTTAGTGTTTTATTATCACTATTGAGAGTTAACAAATTATATTTTTTTATTTTATACTAACATGGTTGTATTATTTTAGAACACCCTGTACCCGGCTGGAATTAGGGAGCAAAGCGGCTGATATTAGGGCAAAGGCGGCTGGAGTTAGGGTTTTTCGCCCTTTGGACATTTAAACGCTTCTCTATTTTTTTCCCACCAAACTACGTAAACCTAAGTACTATTTTCGTAATAAAGATGAATCAATCTACCTAAAACTGTATCAACAATATTTTTAAGATAGCAATTGTGGCAACAACAGAGATTCAAGGTTGAAAAATCCTTGGGGGGGCTGGTAATAGGCATATTCACCCTAGTTTGTTGTTTTATTTTTATTTTATTTTATTGATATTTGGGAGGTTTACAGCTCTCAATACAGCTGAGTAAAGAAAATTAAAAACTAAAAGCCTATTTACAAACCTCCAGAGATATGTTAGAGCAAGTTTAGAACAAAATGATTAAGCCAATGCTAACCAGAAATAGAAAGAAAAAGGAATACCTAATTAAAAAGGATAAATTACAATAATAGAAAAATAGAACTACAAACTATGGCCAAAGAAAATAGGTAGGTACATGTGCTCATTAGCAAGATTTTAGAATAAAATTTACTTATAAGTACCCATTTAATTAACAGAACTTGTACAAGAAACTGCCAACATTATAATATTATTTATTTACCACGTAACGGTTACTTTGAGTCTCCTTAGGCAGTATTTTTGGCAAAGAAACTCGAGCCTACAAAAAAAGTTAAAAAAAGTTCGAGTTTAAAAAAGAAATCGGTTGAGTTTCGTCTGAATACCTAATGAGGTAAGTATGTGCGCATACGCATTCGGGGCCGCGTCTGTCTCTCGTCGACGGGCCATTTGCAGCGATCGATTGTTTTGGCTGCTCGTAGCCACCTTAATTGCTCATGAATCAAGATCTCGAGCATTTTGTATAAGACTGCTGCCAAGATTGTTTGATTACTACCAAATCAAGCAAAAATACTATTAATAAAATTCATTTTCAGAAAGTACCTACTTACAAAAAATTAGAAAACCAATTCGAGATTTTAAGCTCATTTCAGTGACTTTTTGTCTAAATATTTTTGTCTAATACTTTATCTATAAAATTTTGTCATACTTAAATAATACTTAAGTCTATATATTCATAGCTAGAGCGTTAATACCTGTTAATAAAAAAAAATATTTTTAGTATAATTGAATAAACGAAATGTTTTAATCATCTCTAGAATAGTTTGGCGTAAAAGTATTTCCGCATTCCTTCTCTGTACCCCTGACAACGTGTATGCAAAATTTCATCATGTTCGGTTGAGTAGTTAAGACGTAAAGGAGTAACAAACAAATAAACAGACAAACTCACCTGAACTTTTATGTTATTCGAATTATAATTTAACTGACTGATATCTATTATCTGAGGATTGAAAAATCAGCCCTTAAAGATAAATTACGTGATATCACGTCATAATCTGTGAAAACTATTGAAAATTTAGACATTTCGCTTACTTATGTCAAAGAATAGACGTACTTAAATGTAGATAAAAATAGCAAAATCGTAGAGCTTATGAACAAACGTATACGTAGCGTAACGTAACTAATTTCCAGGCGTTAAAGTCTAAGTAGAAATGTGGAATTCTAAAAGTTGCTTTCGACATTCAAATGGGTACATGGCTAGGCAAAGTTGGGTATAATCAATGTTTATGTATTTTGTTTAAAGTAGAGCTCTTACTGAGTTAGTTACAGGCTGGCGGTAGGATTATTTTAAAGATTTTAATTATTGCAAATAAAATAAAAAAGCGGAATTCATACATAATGCCACATTTTTTTTACCCTGTGCTTAACTATGCCGCCACTAGGTTACCATGAGTTCTTATTGCAAAATAATTGAAGGGGTGGGTGGACAAAGGTGTTATAATCTACTTTTTTGCATGAATATGGGGTTTAAGAGATGATAAATCGACTGATGAGCTGAAAACAAGCAAATTTTGATTCGTATTAAAAATATATAATAGCAAAGGTATTAACTGACACAAATGTATACATTTTAGGCTTTAACATAATTTTCTAATACTCCTAATTGACAATATCTATTATTGAAAACTTCAAAATGTGTTCATTTTTAATTTTTTTTAGCTAACACCTTTCTCCACTCTATTGAAGGAGTTACTAAACGAACAATAAGACACGTTACACAAATCCTTTGTTACAACCTTATATCAAGAACATAAAGTTAAGAATGGTTAAGACCAAAATATTAGGTAAGTAACACTTTTTTGGCCAAAAGTTTTAAAATTGTATAAGTACTTAAATGTCACTCCACAAAAGATAAGTAATAAAGTTAACAACCGACGTTATCGAACGCTACGCTTATCTGTTGCAATTTAACGTAAGTTTACAATATTTATAAATACAATATTGAATTTATTTAAATAAATAGGTACTTACTTGCGTTTGCGTACCTAACTTTGTAGCAACTTTCAGTTCAGAAAAAATTATAAGACATTGCTTTTGGTAGATATTCGATGTAACTTTTTAAATCAGTTTTTGTAATTTTTACCTCCGAAAACAACTTTAAAATCTCAATAGAAAATTTCGTAAAGAAAGGAGTGAAAAATGGCGTGGAATAATCGGCTCTTAGTATAGATTTTGTCCTCTTGTTAACAAGAGTAATAATTTTCAGACCTCACAAACGTTGCGTCGCCTTGACCCATAATTTTAATCTGTTGTAGAGAAGTTCTTGTCAGAATCATCATAGACTGTAGTGTAGTCATGCTTTTTTCTGGCCAAATAAAGTCGTGACGGATGCCTAACCATTACTTAAGTAAGTACTTACTTAAGGTAGTATATTTGACTATAAAAACAAGTAATATTAAAAATATCCACCCATAAGGAACTGTGCCCCATAGTGGGGATAGCGTCGGAGCTAGGATCATGAAAACCCCTGGAAAGATTTGAATTTTGCGCCCCAACAAGTAAGCGCCCCTGGCAAAATTTGAATTTTGCTCCCCAAGACATACTTCTAGGATAATGAGCGCTTTGAATATGGGCTCCAAGACTTGGACTTTTTTCTAGCTATGGGTCAGAAAAGTGCGCCCCCCTGAGGTTTGCGCCCCTGGCAGCCACCCCCTTGCCAGCCCCTAGCTACGACGCTGTGGGTACAATAAAAATGGCTGATGATCAAACGTTTCTTGCCCAACATCACATCGTGGGCTCAGTTGGTCTCAGTTTCTTTCAACGACTATTGCTACTAATTTTATTGACAGAACCGCAAATTAAAATGAGGTGAAGTAAAATAAATAATTCTGATTTTACTTTAATTTAAAAAACTCGTGATAAAGATAGTGCTTTTGTTTAAGAATTTTTGTACATCATCAGAATGATGACATCAAGATCTTGCTAATATGTACCATGAGCAACAGCGTCGCTTAACCACTGCTAACTTACTGCTAAGGTTAAAATCGCTCGCACGCCGCGCCGTCACCACATACGTTTAGTTCGTGCAGGGGGATACGAGCGCACACGAATTTTGTCGCTAACTGGTTGCGACGCTGTTGCCCATAGTACAGTCACTCAACGATATTAGAACTTAACTTATTTAAATCGAACATATTAAAGGGTAAAAGCCATGTAAAAGCTATCATATT
This sequence comes from Agriphila tristella, assembly GCA_928269145.1. Classification (NCBI taxonomy): domain Eukaryota; kingdom Metazoa; phylum Arthropoda; class Insecta; order Lepidoptera; family Crambidae; genus Agriphila; species Agriphila tristella. Next base: position 16,036,404 of record OV743436.1, on the reverse strand, counting down.
AGGTTTTAGTAAAGGAAAAAGTCGAAGTATTATTTAGTAAATAATTTACTGGAAAAAAGTAAAAAATATAATTTAAAAAACATGCCTATTTAAGTCGGGTGGGGCTGGAGGCAATTTCTTTTTTTTAATTCTAAAAGCCCCATCCGACTTCATTAGACACGTTTTATTATTACAGTGATAGGTATGCGTATCTAAGTGATTTTGATATTATTTCTTGCTATTTAGAGGTAAAAAGCAAGAAAAAAAATATTACGAATCTTAATGTCACGAATTTTGAAGTTGTTTTTGTTTTTATATATTTAGGATTTTTGTTTTTTAAATAGTTTTATTTTTAATTTTTAGTGGAAGTACCTTCTGTATTAGGTAATTATAATTATTCTTATCTAGTAGCATTTTTTTTATTGTAAACTTTTTTGTGGTAGGCACATTTAGTGACGATGTTATCTAAGTTACAATTGCCTTATGTCAATTGCTCATCATCTTTTACAAAATACAGCTTATCTCGACGCAGGGGCGTTAGTTGATGAGGAGTTCTCCTGGTACTTCCCTATCAGCTCCACTTCCCCATATGCATTATGACGGGCATAAATAGCCTGGCAACCATATTAAAGTAATCGTATCGCACTAGTGAAATACTTAGTATTGAATACCTAGTTCCAATGATCATCTATGGTCTTCATCATCAGTTCCACTTCACCATAATAGTACTTTCCGAAAGCAAATGCTTGAGTTACTGAAGAAAATACCAAAATCGCAATAGGTGTGCCTATAATGTTTGAAGAGTTCCCTTGATGTCTCCAGGTTTCCATCATCATCACCTTATGACTATTGGATTAATTTTGAACTAGGTATACGCATAACTGACACAGTTATGAGGTAAACATAAAAAAAAATTCAACCGAACTGAGAACTTCCTTTTTTTTAAGTCGGTTAAAATTTTAAAACGTACAAGCATTGGGACTAAAAACATAAATTTACCGAAACAAAAACTTTTTTTATAAAAAACACGTTTTAAAACGAACTAAAAATATGAAATAATTTCTCCTGCAAAAATGTATAGCTATAAAACATGTTTTTTTATAAAAAAAGTTCTTTTCAGTAAATTATTATTTTCTGCTTTTTAGTCAACGAGCTATAACTAAAAATACACCATCTCCTATTAGCCGGGTCCAGAGACCAACCGAGCACGGCTCGCGAGCTACGCTCGGGCTTCCTGCTCGCGAGCCGTGACACCCGAGGCAAATTTTAAAAGTTGCGAGCGTGCCTCGCGAGCCATGGTGAGCTGGTTTGAGCATTCAGTTTCTCTCCGTATAACGATGGAAAAAAAATGTGTTATTAGCTACGGCGCTTATGTTGTCTGGATATTATATAGTAAAAAAAAGAAAACAGAAACGAAAACTGGATAAAAAAATTGTACCAAAACCGAAACCAATACGGTACCTGTAACCATTTGTATTAAGCGAATACTGTCTTCTTTTTCCATTTTTACCCACGACGGACGGAACGGAACGGAGGCGGTATAATGCGTTTGGGGTTAGAGGTTGTGCGTATGTTTGTTTGTGTGTTTGTCTGTTACCATTTTCCTCGGAAACTACTAAGCCGATTTCGATGCGGTTTTTTGCATTCAAAAGGTTTCATTTCAGAGCAAGTTCATAGTGGTAGACCACCAGGGGGCTCTGCAGCAACCAGATAAGTCAAGTTTGTCTATTACCATTTTCCTTGGAAACTACTGGCTCGATTTCAATGCGGTCTTTTGCAATCAAAAGGTTTCATTTCAGAGCAGGTTCTTAGCTATGTTACATGGTGGTAGACCACCAGGGGGCGCTGCAGCAACCAGATAAGTCGCGCTTGAGAAGTTCTCTAAAACTACTCAACTGATTTCGATGCGGTTTTCTGTAATGGGTTTATAAGTTATCGGCGTTGGTTCTGATAGATGTTATGGTGTTTAACCGCTAGGGGGCACTGCAGTTATCATTTTCTCATTTATTTCCAAAGCGGTTTGACCAATTTGGATGCGGTTTTCTGTAATAGTTTTGTAGTTTGTCGGCGATGGTTCTTGGCATTATGGTGTTCAGCTGCTAGGGGGCGCTGTAGTAATCATTTTCCGAATGGTTTGACCAATTTAGATGCGGTTTTTAGAGTAGATAACGTATGAATTCTTTAAAAAGTTTAAAATAAAATGGCAAAATTAAAAAATTTGAAAAACCCACGACGGTAAAATTGTAGCTCTTTATTTAAAAAGATTAAAATAAGTTTTACAAAAATCCCTCGACTAAAAGTGATGTAGGTACTATACATACTTTATCTACCTATTCTTAAATTACAAACGCATGAAAAATCCGTCGGGGGCTGCCATATTGCCATTTCTCTAAAGTAACTTTAACTGAAAAATATTTGTTCATTTGGGGGCAGGTAATGGCAGCCCCAACGGATTTTTCTTGCGTTTGTAATTTATGAATAGGTAGATAAAGTATGTATAGTACCTACATCACTTTTAGTCGAGGGATTTTTGTAAAACTTCTTAAATAAAGAGTTACAATTTTTACCGTCGTGGGTTTTTTCAAAATTTTTAAATTTTTTAATTCTCTGGCTCGCGAGCGTCCTTACGTCCGTCCAACCGCGCGATCTGCTCAGTTTGAGGCACCTTTGAGCATCGGCAAAAACCGACAAATTATGGCTCGCGGTCGAGCTCGGCCGCTTGATTTTTCTATGGCCGACCGAGGCAACGTGTGCCCGAGGCAGCCCGAGCCGCGTTCACACAGGCCGAGGCATTGGCTTGCGAAGCTGCCTCGCCTTGCGAGCATTGGCTCGCGAGGAATTGTCCTGCCATGCTCGGTCGGTCTGGACGCGGCTATTGGAGTACTTTTCAAGACGAATCAAACGAGCCCAAAGTGTTAAGGTGGTACGTCAAGCTCAGTAGCGCCACCAATGGAAATAAATCATTTATGTTTTATCAAGGGCTTAGAATAAAAGTTTTAGTTATTTTGCGCAAATAGAAGAGTAAAGTGCAATATTTAAATATTTTTTCATGGTCTCAAATATAAGCAATAAGTTATGAATATTGCCTTTTGGCCACTTTTGGCAATATCGTCATTCATAACTTATTGCTTATATTTGAGGCCATGAAAAAATATTTAAATATTGCACTTTACTCTTCTATTTGCGCAAAATTATGAAAACTTTTAATCTAAGCCTTGGATAAAACGTGATTGATTTATTTCCATTGGTGGCGCTATTGAGCTTGACGTACCACCTTAAGTCAAAATTGTGTGGTAAGTACTATTAAAGAGCGTGTGGCTTCTTCCGGCTCCATCATCACATCAGACCTTGGACACCGTCTTTCAACAGAGAACTTGTCAAGTTGACCTTTACTCTCATAAAAGTACTTTGATAATAATCGTATTTTCCACTGTTATCGATAAAAGATTTTATACTCTTTTACCGAGGTACTAAATTCAACACAAACATTTTGCAAGTACTTATCCTATACATTTTCCGAATTCGAGTCGAGACAGCAAAATATGAGTGGCTACAGAATTTGTTCTTTAGAGCTGAAGAAAAAAAATTTTTTTTTTTTTTATATAATACACAATACAAGTTTTGCAAAACTTGCAAGAAATCACTGCAAGCAATAGATCATACAACATTTTTTCCGATTTATGTTCCCTGAATTGTAAAATCTGATTTAATCCTTACAGTAAAAAAAAGTGTGTATGTACATTACATATATTTCAAAAACAAATATTTGGGGCGATGGAGACATAGTAATAGAGTAAGAATTTGAAAAAAAAGTGTGTCTGTTTGTTTGTATGTTTGTTTGTCTGTTTGAACTCGCTAATCTCCGGAAATACCGAACGGATTCGAATGAAACTTTTTTTGTTATATAGCTGTTAAGCCTGGGCATAACTTAGGGTATAATTGATTTTGGAAAATGGAACACCTGATGCAGAACCATAATGGTCCAACTTAACTATAATAAGGAATATAAAAATGACACCTTTGCAAAAGTTGTTCAGCATGATGAGCAATTTTATTTGAGGTATAAAAATCTAAGATCTGGAACACCTGATGCAGAACCATAATGGTTTAACTAAACTTTACAAAATATAAAAATGACATCTTTGCAAAAGTTGTTCAGCCTGATGAGCATTTTTTGTTGAGGTATAAAAATCGATGATCTGGAACACCCGATGCGGAACCATAATTATCCAGCTGAATCATACAAAATATGAAAATGACGCCTTGGTAAAAGCTGTTCAGCCTGATGAGCATTTTTTGTTGAGGTACAAAAATCGAAGATCTGGAACACCTGATGCAGAATCATAATGGTCCAGCTAAACTATACAGAATATAAAAATGACAACATTGCAAAAGTTCTTCAGCCTGATGAGCATTTTTGTTAAGGTATAAAAATTGAAGATCTGGAACACCTGATGCAGAACCATAACACTGCTACAAGTATTTTCTTATGTAACTACATTAGTTCATTTATATTATGCATACGCCGAAGTCATAAAGTCCACGCGTACGAAGTCGCGGGCATCAGCTAGTGAACTAATAAAACGTAAAATGTTGTATTGTATTTTGCTATCCATAACAGATTTTTTTTACACTGTTATCAATGATCTAAGTGCGATAGTAGGCATCCCGCTACGAAATCCAAAAAATCTCGTTGATGTCTTTGCTTTTAATATAATTATCAAACTATTACATGTGTTATAAAAACATATACTTACTTAAATAAAATGTTGCATTATGTTTTATACATAGTTTAGCAGTACTTATCTAAGTTACAAATCTATGCATTTGCATAAAATTGAATTTTGTGGTTATAAGGCATGAGCATTTTTCCTTAAATTTTTGATCAAGTTTTAGACTACGTGGCAATAATTTGGGTTATGTTTATAAATAAATCCTTATTCGATATACGAATAGCATCGTCTTGAGTCCGTTACGCCAGCAGGAAAGATGCTCCTAGAGGGAAGCGAGTTTGATGAATAATTTGTGCGCAATTCAGTGTAAATGTGCGCCAAATAAAAAATTTGTGGGCCTTATACTTTTGGAATAAAACGGGAAAAACGGATTCTGCTGGGGTAACGGTGCTCCAGCAGGAAGAATCTAAACTAATGATCGGAGAGAAATAAAAGATATATGTGCGGGTAGCTTGATACTAGCAGGAAATGTGCGCCAAATATAAAATTTGTGGGCCTTATAGTTTTGGAGATATTTGATTTCCTGCTGGCGTAACGTTTTGCCAGATCCCAGATCTCGGAAACTACTAAATGTGCGATCTTACAGTAAACACATATAAGTAGCTCCTAATTTGTGCTATTTGTGCGGTAGAAAACATTTCAAAAATATTTACAGATTTTGAAGTAATCAGACATTTTCTGAAAACAGAAAAAAAAATCTAGCGCCTAAACTACCACCTAAATAGAGAAACCAAAAACGGTGTTCTATTCTTCTTATTATTTCTCATTACCATAAAAATTTTGAAAACCGCACATTTACGCGTTTTTGAATAATACCCACATGAAGGTTAGACTGACCATGTCATGACTTTGACGGTCAGCAGGATAAAAATATCAGACTATTTAGATCCTGGCCCAAAGAATAATCTGTGCGGTTACTGAAGTACATGCTCTGAAAATTTCAGCTTCAAATTCTTCGTATTAAAGGAAATATCAATTAAAATCCAAAACAACTGTCAGTATTCCGATTAACCGACCAAATTCGATAGACCACCAAAAAGCGACGCGTTCATACATATTGATGACCTCCTTAACTTTGTTGTTGAACAGGTTTGTACACGTCACGTCTAGTGAATGCAAATCCGTATATATTTCGAAATCCGGATTTTAAGAACGGATATTTCGTCAAATCCGGATTATCCGGATATTACGGATTTTTTATAAAAATATTTTCTTTTTTATAAATATAAGTCATTTCTGTACATATAAGTTCAGTAATGTGATGTCTCTTATATTTATGTAAATGGATTCAAAGAAAATGACAATATTAATCAAATCCAATATGTTTTTGTCATAATATACTACAATATTATGATGTTACCTATTATTGTTCAAATGTAATTAAAATAGTGTATGATTCGCGTGCGATTTGCGAGTAGGTGACGTAAGCGATCGTTTGCATGAGCGCTTTTGGGACGTTTTATCGCGCGATATTTCTGAAGCTTCGAATAGAACACAATGTGACTGACTGGAACGGGACAAAAATATCGCACGGTAAAAAAAAATCGCTCGTGCAAACACACAGTTGTTCTATTCCGAAGCGTTAGAGCCATAACACATTGGGACGCCATGGCGACGCCGACGGCTACGTATCCAAACAATTCGTATTGAAATGTATGGCAGATAACACACTTGGCTGGCGTCTGGCAACGTCGCCAATTTGGAAGCGTAGCCACTATCGACCGGCCCCTACGCGAAAACTGAATACTCTGGCTACCTGCGGCGCATAGCTAAGTCGCCAGTATTTTGTATACAAGTAAGTTATGCCTCCCTCACTCAGTTCAGTGGCCAACTGGTCGCCACCAGAACGGACGCCCGCTGTGAATTGTGCGAAAACAATGAGTTTTGATACAGAACGATTTATTGCAGAGATTCAAAACCGTCCATGTTTTTGGGATAAGTACTACATCAAAAGAATATTCTGATCGATCAATTTATTTCTACATAAGTTAAATAATTCATCAAAAGATGTTATTGATATTCTCACATAGTTGAACAATTTTTATTAAGGATATTTTCATAATTTGCATATAGTTTAGAAAAAACACTTCGACTTCAATCTGATATAAAAGGATATAAAAGGAGAAAATGAAAAAGAAGAAACCTAAAAAGTTATGGGTCCAACTTTTTAGGTTTCTTCTTTTTCATTTTATGACGCAGATAACAATAATATAGCGATCTCTTCTATGTACGTGGGACAGTGGCTACTTATTTGGAAACTTCATTTGGCTACGCTAGGTTGCCAGAGGTAGCCATGGCCACGTCACCGGCGATGTCGCCATGGCGTCCGAGTATGTTATGGCGCGATAAGACGTCGAAAAAGCGCAAATAAAAATAAAAATCATACTCTTTATAAATCATACAAATGAAGAATAATATATTAATATGATTAAACTAGATAACATAATATGTTGTTTAGTTTATGTGAATTTGAAGAATACAAATTATTTTTTGGGACTTAATGTGATAAAGCCCTGAGAGATTGAGGCGGAGTCCACAGTGCGAGCCTAGCGCGGTTGCGATGACAGGCGCGAAATATCAAACATATGAAATGCGCCTTTGCGTCCACAGTGAAGTGACTAAGGCGGGAGCCTAGCGCGACGGTCCTGAGCGATATCGCACGCATACTTTTCAAACGTTGCTGTCCGCGCGTTTTGGCCACACTTACGGGCCTAGTTAACAGGCGATCTAACGCGCGGAGGCGGGGATATCAAACCAGTTCGGTCTTGCCGCCCGACTTATGCGCGTTTACAAATATTTTTTTGTAAAATGGTGGTTAATACTGAAGTGTTTATAAGAGCTGTTCAATCTAAACCAGTATATGGCATAATTTCGTAGAAAACAATCTCAATTCTTCATATAAAAATTAAAAATTCACAAAATATTTCACGATTTTTGTTAATTTTGTGCACACCTTTTCTAGAGTACAACACCTCCCATCTCAGGAACGGACTGTCTAGTAAAACTAACAAATCCTCATCCATGGTTTGCGACATCTGATATACATCGAACCGCCACAACAGCCCGCGCGTCACTGTGGCCACTACACGCCAAGGCTCGTCGCGCCCGCCACAGGCCTAAGTCACCGCGCGTTCACTGTGGACGCACACTGAGAGGCGCGCCGTATTAGCCACTCGTTCCTTAGGATGTTAGGAGGAGTGTCACCCGCGCACCATCCGGAAGACTATACGCCACCACGCCAACGGGAAGAAGAGACCCTAGGCGCACCAGTGAAAACAACCAAGAAGTTCGCATAGAAGATGATGGTCATTTTGCCAGTCGACAAGAAGCACACGCACTAATGAAAGTGATACGAAGTATAAAAGTAGTAATGTTTCATACTTATCTGTCAAATGAAGCAGATAGCGATGCCAATGACACTTGCGCGGTAGACCGACCAGTGGGTCTACCGCGCAAGTGTCATTGGCATCGCTACTACTAGCTAGAGACGCTGCAAGTACACTCAGAAATTGACGATAAAAGGGGAGTAGTATCGGCAGAAACACAAGGAGAGCGAACTTTTTGGGACTTAATGTGACAGACCTGAGACAATGCACTAGCAAGACGCATGAATGGCGTCGTCTAGAAAAAAACTCACATACCCACAAACATATATGAACCCTAAACATATACACTCCTTTTGGGCAGTCGTGTAAATAGCATCTACCGTCTAGCTAGTGCGAGAAACGAAGTGTTCCACTTAAAGCAACTGAGTGAATAGCAATTGGGCGAATAACAACTAAAGTATTCTACTTAAAGCACAGCTATCAATATTTACTTGCTATTCGCTCAATTGCTCTACTCGTAAGTGGAATACTTCCGAGAAACTTGCTTGTTTAATTTTTTTTGTAACAATTTCTTATTATTCGAAAAATCCGAATTTGATTTTCAAATCCGGATTTGCAAGTCTAGTAAAAATGTGCGGATATCCGGATTTTTCGGATTACGGATTATCCGGATTGCATTCCCTAGTCACGTCTACGTACATTTAAGTAAAAAAGTGATTTGAGTGAGTGCTTTTATTTAAATAACGAATGAAGTTATTTCTGTTTCATTTCATTTTTACTTGAATTAAATGAATTTTAACATTATTTAAGTAGAAAAATAAAGGATGTTTTGTAAAAAAAGTAAAAAATTTAAGATGGCGGCCAACTTTTTTTTTGTGGGCCGATTTCGATGAAACTCTGTTTTTGGTACTATTTCGACAAGAAAATAGCAACGCAATGTAAAAAATGTAAAAAATTCAAGATGGTGGCCAACTTTTTTGTTTGAGGGCCGATTTCGATGAAACTCGGTTTCTGATACTATTTTGACAAGAAAACAACAACGCAATGTTAAAAATGCAAAAATTGAAGATGGCGGCCAACTTTTTTGTTTGCGGGCCGATTTCGATGAAAATTTGGTTTTTGGTAGTATTTTGACAAGAAAACAGCAACGCAATGTTGCAAATTTTATAAATTCAAGATGGCGGCCAACTTTTTAGTTTGCGGGCCGATTTCGATAAAACCCGCGGGCTGATTATCTAATTAAAAACCACCTAGCGACTGGTTGCAGTTCACAGATGATCGTGAACCATTGCTACTTCTTTTTGGGTTAAAAAAAACATACCAAAGAAAAGTGGCAATGTATGTCAATTGCAACCGGTCGCTAAATAGTTTCTTTTTAGATAATCAGGGTGTCGGTTTTTGGTAGTATTTTGACAAGAAAACAGCAACACAATGTTAAAAAAGTAAAAAATTCAAGATGGCAGCCAACTTTTTTGTTTGCGGGCCGATTTCAATGAAACTCGGTTTCTGCTACTGTTTTGTCAATAAAACAGCAACGCAATGATAAAAAAAGTAATAAATTCAAGATGGCAGCCACCTTTTTTTGTTTGTGGGTTCGATTTCGATGAAACTCGGTTTTCGCTACTGTTTTGACAAGAAAACAGCAACGCAATGTTAAAAATGTAAAAAATTCAAGATGGCCGCCACCTTTTTTGTTTGCGGGCCGATTTCAATGAAACTCGGTTTTTGCTACTGTTTTGTCAAGAAAACAGAAACGCAATGTTAAAAATGTAAAAAATTCAAGATGGCGGCCAACTTTTTTGTTTGTGGGCCGATTTCGATGAAACTCGGTTTCTGATACTATTTTCATTATTCATTTATTATCATTATGGCCCGTCCGCTTTATCCATCCACAAGCCAAAAGGAAGGCCTCTTCTCCAGCAGCCAGCGGGGCATTAAAAATGGCTGATATGCATGGTTATTTGTGATGCCGTCTGTATAAAATTTTAACTCATCGGCGGAAAACAATCCTGTCTCAAACTCACTCAGACAAAAGTATTTTTAGTAAGCACGACCATTTATGGCAAACTAGCTTCAGCCCACGACTTCATCCACATTTACATTCGAGAAAATCCCTAGGAAACCTTAAACCAAGATAATAGTATCCTCCTATGTTGTAATCCGGCTTATAAACTATCATTTCATCCAAATCCGTTCAGCCGTTTTGCGTGATTGATTAACAATCATTCAAACAGGCAAACTTTCATATTTATGGTTAAGTAGAATAATACGGCCACCTCCGAAGCGCTCAAAATAGGAAATTTTTGCTACATAAAATGGGACTGCTATTTAGCTAAGACTTAATTTCTCATTTTTTATTGAAGTTATTATTAAGTTTTATACCTCAACTGAAAGCTGAATAAATGGTGATGTTTTTAAAATATTATTTGCGCTTAGTTACTGGGATGTTTTTCAAGATATTTGCTATGATGAATAAATAATGAAAAATATTAGAAAAAATCGTCTCACCCGTAGCAACTTAGACGGGATTCGAACCCGCACCCTTAGGATTCCGGCCTAATGCAATCCTTAGGGTGCGGGTTCGACTTCGAATCCCGTCTAAGTTGCTACGGGTGAGCCGATTTTTTCTATTATTTTTCATTATTTATTCATCTTAATATAAAAATAGCATTGTGAATGCAAAAATCTAAAAAGTTTGATATTTGATATTGTTTCCAAAAAATCTGAAAAAAAAAATTTAATACAAAAAAAAGCCGCCATCTTCGATTTTTTATAATTTTTAACATTGCATTGTTATTTTCCTGTCAAAATAGTACCAAAAACCGAATTTCATCGAAATCGGCCCACAAACAAAAAAGATGGCAGCCATCTTTGTTTTTTTTTAACATTGCGTTGCTGTTTTCTCGTCAAAATACTACCAAAAACCGAGTTTCATCGAAATCGGCCCGCAAACTTAAAAACTGGCCGCCATCTTGGATTTTTAATTTTTTTTAACATTGCATTGTTATTTTCTTGTCAAAATAGTACTAGAAACCGAGTTTCGTCGAAATCGGCCCACAAACAAAAAAGATGGCTGCCATCTTGAATTTTTTATTTTTTTATCATTGCTTTATTATTTTCTTGTCAAAATAGTACCAAAAATCGAGTTTCATCGAAATCGGCCCACAAACAAAGAAGACAGCCGCCATCTTGGATTTTTTGTTTTTTTAACATTGCGTTGCGTTGCTGTTTTCTCGTCAAAATACTACCAAAAACCGAGTTTCATCGAAATCGGCCCGCAAACTTAAAAACTGGCCGCCATCTTGGATTTTTTGTTTTTTTAACAGTGCTTTGTTATTTTTTTGTCAAAATCGTACTAGAAACCGAGTTTCGTCGAAATCGGCCCACAAACAAAAAAGATGGCTGCCATCTTGGATTTTTTTATTTTTTTAACATTGCTTTGTTATTTTCTTGTCAAAATAGTACCAAAAATCGAGTTTCATCGAAATCGGCCCACAAACAAAGAAGATGGCCGCCATCTTGGATTTTTTGTTTTTTTTTTTACATTGCGTTGCTGTTTTCTCGTCAAAATACTACCAAAAACCGAGTTTCATCGAAATCGGCCCGAAAACCAAAAATTTGCCCGCCATCTTGAATTTTTTACATTTTTAACACTGCGTTGCTGTTTTCTTGTCAAAATAGTACCAGAAACCGAGTTTCGTCGAAATCGGCTCACAAACAAAAAAGATGGTCGCCATCTTGGATTTTTATTTTTTTTAACATTGCTTTACCTATTATTTTCTTGTCAAAAAAGTACCAGAAACCGAGTTTCGTCGAAATCGGTCCACAAACAAAGAAGATGGCCGTCATCTTGGATTTTTTATTTTTTTAACATTGCATTGATATTATCTTGTCAAAATAGTATCAAAAACCAAGTTTCATCGAAATATGCCCACAATCACAAACAAAAAAGATGGCCGCCATCTTGGAACTTATTTTTTCATTATTATTTCCTAATTGAGTACTAATTTAATATTTATTTTATACTTAGTTAGCCCTAAATTAGTAATGATTTACAAATAAAATTTTAGTCCCTTACACTTTTAGTCGTTGCGTCAAACTGTCTAGACGAACGGCGGCTTTTGCGCCAGCACAAAGGGCGATTGCAGTCCGACTGTAAGAAAAATACTCTCTCGGCTGTGGTATTGGTATGAATACAGGCTCAAACTAACTATTTAAAAGTTAAAACACTATTTACCCACATTTGCCAATAAGAAGTTATGAACGCGACTGTACAAACAATTTTTCTGCATAATACGACACAATAAAGAAGGTCATCAATATGTATGAACGCGTCGCTTTTTGGTGGTCTATCGAATTTGGTCGGTTAATCGGAATACTGACAGTTGTTTTGGATTTTAATTGATATTTCCTTTAATACGAAGAATTTGAAGCTGAAATTTTCAGAGCATGTACTTCAGTAACCGCACAGATTATTCTTTGGGCCAGGATCTAAATAGTCTGATATTTTTATCCTGCTGACCGTCAAAGTCATGACATGGTCAGTCTAACCTTCATGTGGGTATTATTCAAAAACGCGTAAATGTGCGGTTTTCAAAATTTTTATGGTAATGAGAAATAATAAGAAGAATAGAACACCGTTTTTGGTTTCTCTATTTAGGTGGTAGTTTAGGCGCTAGAATTTTTTTTCTGTTTTCAGAAAATGTCTGATTACTTCAAAATCTGTGAATATTTTTGAAATGTTTTCTACCGCACAAATAGCACAAATTAGGAGCTACTTATATGTGTTTACTGTAAGATCGCACATTTAGTAGTTTCCGAGATCTGGGATCTGGCAAAACGTTACGCCAGCAGGAAATCAAATATCTCCAAAACTATAAGGCCCACAAATTTTATATTTGGCGCACATTTCCTGCTAGTATCAAGCTACCCGCACATATATCTTTTATTTCTCTCCGATCATTAGTTTAGATTCTTCCTGCTGGAGCACCGTTACCCCAGCAGAATCCGTTTTTCCCGTTTTATTCCAAAAGTATAAGGCCCACAATTTTTTTGTTTGGCGCACATTTACACTGAATTGCGCACAAATTATTCATCAAACTCGCTTCCCTCTAGGAGCATCTTTCCTGCTGGCGTAACGGACTCCATCGTCTTACTATAATATTTCAATTTTACAATGTTCTAATGAATGCTTTTGGGTAATGAGGGCTTTTCAAAGTGACATTTAAGAAAATAAAAATAGTAACTATTTGCCTCACTATACAGGGTTATTTGTAAAACACCAACAACCTCGCAGGAGTAGATTACCAACATCATAAACAACAACATTTGTTCTACGACTTTAATAATACCTAAATACATTCACCAAAAATAAATTTTCAAGTTTTTATTGTAATGTTCGACAATTTTTACGTCTATGGATGGCGGTGGGGCGAGCGGAGGGGCGGGCGGGTCGCGCGCACTAGGCGCTCCGCGCGCCACGCGTAGAGTTATGAACATACGAACGGTAAATTTAAATGATATTTTTTTTGTATGAAAGTAAAATCTAACGAATTATCAAAAGTCGTAGAACAAATGTCGTTGTGTATGATGTTGGTAATCTACTCCTGCGAGGTTGTTGGTGTTTTACAAATAAGGGGTCGTCCATTAATCACGTGAGGCTCGAAGGGGGGGGAGGGGGTTCAGAAAAAATCACCAAATATCACCAAGGGGGCGGGGGGGGTGTAGTGAGATATCACGTGTATTGATTTTTTCTCTAAACACTAAATTTTAGGACGGAAGGGGGAAGCTTAGAAGCTAAATTTTCCAGAATTAAATTTGATTATACCTGTTATCCTATATTTAAAGATAATATTTAGATTTTTTAATTACCTATACTTAGTACCAAAAAAATACACGTGATTTTGGGTAGGGGGGAGGGGTAATCTAAAACCTCACCACGTATCACCATGGGGGAGGGGGGGTTAAAAATTTGCAAAAAAAACATCACGTGATTAATGGACGGCCCCTAACCCTGTATAGTATGGTGTTGATAGCTTCGAAGCTTAGTAAAAAATCACATTGACACACATTTTTATCAACGCCATTTATCGAGCCTACAGTTTTTAGTCATTGTGAAAAGCCCTCATTACAAAACTCCCTTATTATCTGGAAAACGAAAGAAGGTGGATTAGATACCCCCCAAAAATTGCGTCCTCAGATATATATACATTTCTTATAGTTTCTTCTTTTTATATTAATAAGTGTCTTTCAAATTTATTCTGAACCAACACTAATCAATATTAATCGTAACAAAATGTTCAATTTTTTTTAATTTCGACAGATAAAGCTGTAATTTTTGTATTTCTTTCTTAAACGTGGAATTATTTTTAAGACTTTTGTAGAAGAAGATAGCAAAAGTGACAAAAACTTGTAGTAGTGGTCAAAGGCCAAAATATTTAATCATAATTATATTATTATGGCAATCGATGCTGTTATGGAAATTACAAATTGAAACAGCAAATGGGATGCATCCTCAAATAACTTTCTGTAACTGTACGAGAAGTTATTTTGATTAAATTTTTTATTAGAATTAAAATTGGTAAAATCTATTGGATTTTTAACTTGTACTTAAAAAAAGTGGAGGTTCTTAGTACGTCCAGGATCTTTTTCAGCTATCTACCTACTCATTTAATCAAAGACGATTGGATCGATTTGGAAAATTATTTTTTGTTTAAAAGTGCATAAGTACTAAAATATTCCCATTGTCGTCAGATTAGGATCTGATGATGGGATCCTGGGGAAATCAAAGGACCTCTTTAAATATTTTGAGCACACTTATATCGATTTGGATCTTTAGTAACTCGTGCATTTGCTTTTGAATAGTAATAGTACCATTTGGTGAGCTGATGATGAAGACCACAGAGGGTCATCAGAACTATTCAATTCTAAGTATTTCATGGGTGTGTTAGCCGCTCCGATTACTTTGACATGGTTGCTAAACAATTTATCCTCATCATAAGGCATATGGTGAAGTGGAGGTGATGAGGAGGTTTTTTAATATTATTTAGATACCTATACGTACTTACGAGTTAATAATGGGGAATGTCTGAAAAAAATCAAATTAGCTGAATATTTTTTTATAGGTCGGAATAAGCCCTGTAATACGAAAAAATTTTCAGAATTTTCGGACGCGTGAAAGAATTAAAAAAAATTTAAGTCACTTCGTCTTCACAAACGTACGGAAGTACGGTAACAGCAGAATGGAGATTACACCTTAAGCTAGGGTTTCCTAGGATGACGGTGCCGTCATATTACGGCCGTAATATAGCGGCGTTGAATGTTGACTATGTAAATAATATGGCGACACCGTAACGTCAGAAACCTCGCCGTTTTGTTTACATATACAACGTTCTACGCCGCTAAATGACGGCCGTAATGTGACGGCACCGTTATCCTAGGAAACCCTAGCTTTAGCCACCACCGGCCACAACCACAACAAGTAAGTATTAAAAAACTGTTTTTAAAACACGTTTTTAAAACGGACTAAATTATTACAAAAAAAATGGACTTAAAACATTAAAACGGACTAAAATGTAAAAAATAAATTCTTCTGTAAATATTTATAACCCTACCTACAGAAATTTTAAACCTAAAAACGTGGGGCGCATTTTGTAAAATTTATCATTCATTTTGTTTTTAGCATGCGCCCCACGTTTTTAGGTTTAAAATTTCTGTAGGTAGGGTTATAAATATTTACAGAAGAATTTATTTTTTAGTTTTAGTCCGGTTTAATGTTTTAAGACCATTTTTTTGTAATAATTTAGTCCGTTTTAAAAACGTGTTTTTAAAAAAGTTTTTACTATTTTCTGCTTTTTAGTTAACAAGCTAAGACTAAAAAAACTATACCATCTCCTATCGGAGCACTCGCCAAGACGATTTAAACGAGCCTAAACTCGATGGGGTTGCATGGTTTTATTACAGAGTCCCAGTGGCCTTCTTCCGGCTCCATCATCAGACCCTGGAAACTATGTTCCAATAAAGTACACTCGGCAAGACGATTCAAATGAGTCCAAACTCAATGGGGTAACATGGTTTTACTAAAGAGTTCCTGTTTCCTTCTTTCGGCTCCATCACCAGACCCTGGAAACTATTTCCCAACAAAGAACTCGTCAAAACGATTCAAACGAGCCCAAACTCGATGGAGTTGCATGATTTTATTATAGAGTTCCTATGGCCTTACTACGGCTACATCATCAGATCCTCAGACACTATATTTCCCATCAAAGTACTCGTCAAGACGATTCAAACCAGCCCAATCTCGATGGGGTAGCGTGGTTTTATTAAAGAGTTCCTGTGTTCTTCTTCCGGCTCCATCATCAGACCCTGGAAACTATTTCTCAACAAAGAACTCGTCAAGACGATTCAAACGTACCCAAATTTGATGGGATTGCACGGTTTCAATATTGAGTTCCTATGGCATGACCTTTCTGCTTTATCAACAGACCCGTACTCGTCAAGACGATTCTAACGAGTCCAAACACGATGGGGTTGTATGGTTTCATCATAGAGTTCCTGTGGCCTTTTTCCGGCTTCATCATCAGATCAGCTCAATGATACCATAATATTGCATTGCCTTCTAGTTCTGACCTATGTTCAAAGGTTCAGGTCTCTAGCTCATCGGGAAGCTAGTATAAAATCGTTCGCAAACTTTGTGGAGGAACAAACAAACAAACCTACAAACAAACAAACGAACAAACACACAAACGAGAAAGCAACCTAATAAAAACGTGTTAAAAAGAAAAGTTTTGACATTTTGTATCGAAACTTTTTTTTAATACCAAATGTTGTGGTTGTGACAGGACTGGCATTTACTTTATGGGCAGACCCTTGATCACGTAAGTCTGTTGCTAACAATTCTCGATTGAAATCGATTGAAAGCGCAGTTGCATTGCTGCTTTAGTTAAGATAGTTGTCACATTGGTTCTTACTAATGCAGCGATGTAACTGCGATTTCTGTCAGAGTTGATTGCAACAAAGTTACGTAATTACCCCCCAGGTGTCGACTAAAGGTATAATCTCCATTCTGCTCTTACTTTCGTACATTAGTGATTAGTGACTTCAATTTTGTTTTAATTTTTGACGCAACCGAAAATTCTGAAACTTTTGTCAATTATTAAGGGAGCTTATACCTACCTACCCATAACAAAAATATTCCCTTCATTCTCAGTAGATCCATTGGCCAGATCCACAATGGATCTAGTGAGAATTTTTTTTCTCATAAGATCTATAATGGATCTAATGCGAACTTAAATCTCATAGAACTTAAATTCAAAGTATGGGCACAGAAAAGATAATGGTATGGGGATTGAGGAGCTATGGGTACTTGATGTTACACAGGTACCGCCCACATGCGACTTATGGGGGGAAAACTCTTTGTTCTGTGGGCGTCGTACATATTATCTTCTCGGTTACATGCTATCGCTCCATTTTCAATCCTTTTTTGCAAGCTGCAATAGAAAGAATAGAATGATCACATTCTATTCTTTAAAAATAATTACGTTACCAAAGTATCAGGGTAGCATAGATTTAAGAGGAGGTAAACTTTATCGCCTGACACTATACGGTGTGACTATGGGTAGGTTGTGAGAAAAAACTTCACTAGATCTACCTATCATGCATCTGGCCAATGGATCAACTAAGAAAAAACCTTTCTCTAGATCCATTATGGATCTGTACAATGGATCTTCTGAAATTTAAATTCTCATTAGATCCATTATAGATCTTATGATAAAAAAAAATTCTCACTAGATCCATTGTGGATCTGGCCAATGGATCTACTGAGGAAAATATTCAGATAATTTGTTTTTTTTCAGACCCATTATGCAGATTTGAAAATAAGTAAGTATTAACTATTTCTTGCTTTTTTTAACTTTTGGCTTTAGCCGTTTATTTTTTAAGCTATTTTTGTTAGGTTTTGTCAACCGGCGTTAACGCTCAGGAAGGCTCGTAAGCTCTTCTTACTCCAAATCTTCGTCTTAATAAGCAAGTAGGTACTTATATTAAAAGACAAAATACACCAAGGATGTCTCAAGTACGCGAAGTGCATCCGCAAAATTGAGTGTCAGCAGCGTGCGAACTTGTGCGCTTGCGCCGCGTGGTCCGTGGCAGCTGAGCCCGCATGCCACCCGCGCTCAGCCGCATAGCCCACACCTCCTGTGGCCCTACCATGTGTTGATGCAAACGGTTAAGCTAAAGTAAACTATCGTTTTCTCGCTTTCACTAATGAGTACACATAATAAACAAACTGTTTACGCCATCGTAAACTATCGGATTTATACTCAATCCCCGTCAATTGGTAATGCGCCTGGCGGCCATGATTTTAACCTCAAAAACGAAAAACAATTGTAATTTTTTCATATACCTAGTCCCTTTTTTATTGAAAATAAGAATTAAATAGTTAATATATTATTTACCTATTAGAATTTTACTGTTTTTTTATCTTAAATTTTAAACTTTTAGATTTTTGCATTCACAATGCTATTTTTTTATATTAAGATGATTAATATAGGTAATGAAAAAAATATTAGAAAAAATCGACTCACCCGTTTGAGTTGCTACGGGTGAGTCGATTTTTTCTAATGTTTTTTTATCATTTTTAGTTGCGGATGATGTTGATGTGTGTGTTAATTTGACAAGGTTCCAGCGCATTACCAATTGACGGGGATAGTACACACACATACGCTGATAAGTTTCTTGCGCCCGTTCTTCTTGTCAGCTAAAAAAGTCTGGAACGGGTGGTAGGAAAATATCAAGAAAATATAGACGATTCAAAAGTACTTAATAATTTAATTTATTTGAATAAAGCTTATTCGACTTTGACTTTGACTATACGAGTGAAAGCGAGAAAACAATAGTTTACAGTAAACTATTTACGATGATGGCGTAAACAGTTTGTTTATTATGTGTACTCATGGTAGGGCCACTGCTCGCCATAATCTACAACATTTGACACTTTGACGTGCTATTTTATCCCTCACATGCAATGATTTCAAAAGGAAGGATGAGCCCATCCGAATATTTGCTTTATTATTCTTTCATACAAGCAAAATCAGCGACATCTTTTAGATCCCACTCGAACTACTGCCATATTAGAGGTGGGCAAAAAAGATTCCTGAAGTGAACTATTTAGTTCAATTGGAGTTAAGGACAAGTTCACTCAATTGGAGTTAAGGACAAGTTCACTCATCCTTTGGGTCGCTAGTACGTTTAACTTTTTTTTTATATTTTTATAATGGTAATTTTATCAGTTTTTCGATGGTATTAAGGCCATAAATAAAACGTAAGCATTACAAAATCTCAAACATGTTTATTTCAAATTAGATGTTTTTGTTCTTTTTCACAGCTATATTAAACTAATATTATAAACTATTTAAATTATTAAATATAAAAAGGAAAGATTTGTTTGTTGGTTTGATTGTTTGTAATGCAAAAATTCAAAAACTAACTGAACAGATTTTATAAAACTTTCACCTATTGAAAATCAGCAAGTAACATTAGCAGTATTTTATCTAAAATTAGAGATCCCAATGAAAATAGGAATAATGAAACGAAAGCCACAGTATATATTTTTTTCTAAAATAATTATTGATCGGAAGATGATGACATTCGTATCATGATATTAATCCTTATGCAACTAAATAATTACATTGTCAAGGTTGATTATTAACATGCAAATTCCTCCTAAAACATAAAGCGAGGGAAAGCAAAAAACTTTCCACGCAGACGGATTCGTGGGCGGCCGCTAGTACTGCATGATTATGGGAGGCAGGAGCTTCGTTTTCTGAGTGCAGTTATTTTGTTTTATGCGTGAATGCGGTAAATACTTCAATCTCAATTCGCGGTATTGGCATTGCTTTCAGCTTCCATAGTCCAGCTTTTGACATCCGTGTCATAAAAAGAGCAGAGCATATTCTTACGTTTTTAGGAGGACTGTTTTCGTTATTTTATCTACACCCATGCTTTAAATCCTCTGTAAAAGGTTCTGCAACGGTTAGCTTACTGCCACCATTACAGTATCCCTGCTGTGCCGCGCGACCACGCGCTCAGCGTTGCATAATGAAATTCAGTACAACATTATAACCATACCCCGTTATCGGCGGTGCACGAATGATTCACAGACTAAAAAATCAGAAGCGAAAGACCTTTAGGGCCACCTTTTTGCCTACGTTTTTCTACTCAAAAACCTATTAAGGTGCGAAAATTTTTAAGTTCTCGTGTTCAATAATGGCGAATGTGAACTATATTTTTAAACAATACCTATAGATAAATAAATTTAATTCTTCCTAAAATCTAAGTGCAGGAAGCGAAGGACGATATTTAATTGGAATCGTGTTTTTAATTAACTATTAAAAAAATAATTAAGTATAGAGCTCATTTTGCCTTAACAGCGCGGACCGCACTCACGCGCACGCGGTCACCGCGCAGTGTCGGTTTTGACGGATGCTGACAAATGGCGCACATAAGCCCGCAGCGCGGCCCGCGCGGTGTCCGCTTTGACGGATGCCGACAAAGGCGTACAGAAGCCGGCCGAACGCCACTCGCGCGCGTACTGTCGTGTCGTCGTGTACTCTATCTACCTAATGTTGTCACACGCGCCGCGGCCTCTCCCCTTTACGGGTCATTTAGTGATCGATTGTTGTCTAAATGCATATAATTTTTATCTTAACCAACAATATGCCTCCGAAAAAAAATCTCGTCACGAATTTATGGAGTTGTGGATAAAAGATTATCCTGAAGTACAGGTAAACTAAAAAAAATGTATTACAGATATATTCTCTCAGAGGTTGAGTGGGATTAGTCAGAATTATCAAATTAATCAAAAATAGACCTTCTGTTGTACTTTGTCTTTGGCTTCGATCATTCGTGCACCGCCGATAACGGGGTATGATTATAGCACTCTCGCGGAAGACATAATGACGAGGCCCCTCCTCGTCATTATGGAAGGTCAAAGTCAAAGTCAACACCTTTATAGATGATACATATTATGGGTGTATATAAATACCGTGGGTGTTTTTAATATTGTTTATATTGTTTATTCTCAAATAAAAATAATAAAAAAATAAAAAAAAATTGGGTGTACATAAAGTCTTGTATGCAACTGTACATAATTAGGTATTAA
This sequence comes from Agriphila tristella, assembly GCA_928269145.1. Classification (NCBI taxonomy): domain Eukaryota; kingdom Metazoa; phylum Arthropoda; class Insecta; order Lepidoptera; family Crambidae; genus Agriphila; species Agriphila tristella. The sequence goes on along the minus strand of OV743436.1, from coordinate 16,015,207 downwards.
AACACTCATGTGATATATTCGTGTTTTAATACCCCTCATTATAGTACAGTTGCATAAATAACTATTATGCAACTCCATATTTCTTTACGCACTAGATCATTAGGCAATCTGTAATTACTTGAATTGGAATGTAATGTAGATAATTATTTTTGCAGCAAATATGTTTCATAGGAGACATTTCTGTACGCAGTGTTCGTAATCTATCCTTTCCGTTTACTCTCGTTCTTTGAGTTAACTAGCTATGGAACTAAATGAACTAAGGATCTTTTTATGGACTCAAGTGAACTACATAGTTCATTTGAATCCATATAAAGATCTTCAAGTGAACGAGTTCATTTGAATCATGATGACCCATCTCTATTGCCTCGAACAATAACAAGTAATAGTAAAATATTTTATAATTTATTAAAATTGTTAGACACGTAATAAAAATAATGTAAAGCTACTAACCGATGATACGATATTCCGTGTAACTTTTTAACGTTTGCATAATAATTTTTGCAATCTACAAATGCGCCATTCGCCATTTTTATGTCACGTCAGTCACCGTCTGTCTACCATAGTCTTCCGCGGGTGACTGAATCGCGTTGGCCCTAAAATTGTAATTTTAGGGCCAACCAACTGGCGTCACTTCGTAGCGACGTTGACCGTGTCCTTACGCTAGTAATATAATAAGTCTATGCTCACATGATTTATTTATTATTTCCTCATCAAAATGCTACGAGGGTCTACAAAATTTTGGATTTCGGGAAATGAGAAATTTAAAATACATTTATTTTCACTTTCATAGTTTTGTGTAGATTGTTATTAACTGTTTGTAAATTAGCTTGTTAATCTTATATGCTACCGTCAATATGTGAAATGCAATATGTGAAGTACCTAATGTAAGCATAATACCTAGGGTTAGTATAGTTCCATACAATCCCTAGGTATTGTATTGTTTAAAGAACACTCAATATTATTTTTTATAATATTTTTACTAAATTGTATGCTGATTTTTAGTATACCCATAGTTATTGGCATGACGATGCCACACGCCCTCCGTTTTCATTTCATTTGGCAGGTTCGATTCCAGATTCAGATTACTTATTTTAAATCAAAATGACGTCATTTTTCAGTTACATTTTTTTCAACCTTCAATGTATTTTAAGAGGCTACGAAAATTTGACGACTTCGCTTACGTGATTTTACACACGTTAATAAAAACTGTAGTTCTATAATTTTTTATGCAAAATATGTATAAAAGATGATCTTGTAGGTATAAGCTACTTTTTTATTTAATATTTTATTTATTACTATAGGTAGGTACTAGCGAACCGCCCTCGCCTCGCTTCGATTCGAGTCCGTTACGCCAGCAGGAAAGATGCTCCTAGAGGGAAGCGAGTTTGATGAATAATTTGTGCGCAATTCGGTGTAAATGTGCGTCAAATAAAAAATTTGTGGGCCTTATACTTTTGGAATAAAACGGGAAAAACGGATTCTGCTGGGGTAACGGTGCTCCAGCAGGAAGAATCTAAACTAATGATCGGAGAGAAATAAAAGATATATGTGCGGGTAGCTTGATACTAGCAGGAAATGTGCGCCAAATATAAAATTTGTGGGCCTTATAGTTTTGGAGATATTTGATTTCCTGCTGGCGTAACGTTTTGCCAGATCCCAGATCTCGGAAACTACTAAATGTGCGATCTTACAGTAAACACATATAAGTAGCTCCTAATTTGTGCTATTTGTGCGGTAGAAAACATTTCAAAAATATTCACAGATTTTGAAGTAATCAGACATTTTCTGAAAACAGAAAAAAAATTCTAGCGCCTAAACTACCACCTAAATAGAGAAACCAAAAACGGTGTTCTATTCTTCTTATTATTTCTCATTACCATAAAAATTTTGAAAACCGCACATTTACGCGTTTTTGAATAATACCCACATGAAGGTTAGACTGACCATGTCATGACTTTGACGGTCAGCAGGATAAAAATATCAGAGACTATTTAGATCCTGGCCCAAAGAATAATCTGTGCGGTTACTGAAGTACATGCTCTGAAAATTTCAGCTTCAAATTCTTCGTATTAAAGGAAATATCAATTAAAATCCAAAACAACTGTCAGTATTCCGATTAACCGACCAAATTCGATAGACCACCAAAAAGCGACGCGTTCATACATATTGATGATCTTCTTTAATGTGTCGTATTATGCAGAAAAATTGTTTGTACAGTCGTGTTCATCACTTCTTATTGGCAAATGTGGGTAAATAGTGTTTTAACTTTTAAATAGTTAGTTTGAGCCTGTATTCATACCAATACCACAGCCGAGAGAGTATTTTTCTTACAGTCGGACTTCGATCGCCCTTTGTGTTGGCGCAAAAGCCGCCGTTCCTCTAGACAGTTGACGCAACGACTAAAAGTGTAAGGGACTAAAATTTTATTTGTAAATCATTACTAATTTAGGGCAAACTAAGTATAAAATAAATATTAAATTAGTACTCAATTAGGAAATAATAATGAAAAAATAAGTTCCAAGATGGCGGCCATCTTTTTTGTTTGTGGACCGATTTCGACGAAACTCGGTTTCTGGTACTTTTTTGACAAGAAAATAATAGGTAAAGCAATGTTAAAAAAAAATAAAAATCCAAGATGGCGGCCATCTTTTTTGTTTGTGAGCCGATTTCGACGAAACTCGGTTTCTGGTACTATTTTGACAAGAAAACAGCAACGCAGTGTTAAAAATGTAAAAAATCCAAGATGGCGGCCATCTTCTTTGTTTGTGGGCCGATTTCGACGAAACTCGATTTTTGGTACTATTTTGACAAGAAAATAACAAAGCAATGTTAAAAAATAAAAAATTCAAGATGGCAGCCATCTTTTTTGTTTGTGGGCCGATTTCGACGAAACTCGGTTTCTAGTACTATTTTGACAAGAAAATAACAAAGCAATGAAAAAAAAATAAAAAATCCAAGATGGCGGCCAGTTTTTAAGTTTGCGGGCTGATTTCGATGAAACTCGGTTTTTGGTAGTATTTTGACGAGAAAACAGCAACGCAATGTTAAAAAAACAAAAATCCAAGATGGCGGCCATCTTCTTTGTTTGTGGGCCGATTTCGATGAAACTCGGTTTCTAGTACTATTTTGACAAGAAAATAACAATGCAATGTTAAAAATCATAAAAAATCAAAGATGGCGGCTTTTTTGTATTTAATTTTATTTTGTCAGATTTTTTAGAAACAACAGCAAATATATTTAAAAACATCCCAGTAACTAAGCGCAAATAATATTTTAAAAATATCACCATTTATTCAGCTTTCAGTTGAGGTATACAACTTAATAATAACTTAAATAAAAATGAGAAATTAAGACTTAGCTAAATAGCAGTCCCATTTTATGTAGCAAAAAAATCCTATATTGAGCGCTTCGGAGGTGGCCGTATTATTCTACTTAATCATAAATATGAAAGTTTGCCTGTTTGAATGATTGTTAATCAATCACGCAAAACGGCTGAACGGATTTGGATGAAATGATAGTTTATAAGCCGGATTACAACATAGGAGGATACTATTATCTTGGTTTAAGGTTTCCTAGGGATTTTCTCGAATGTAAATGTGGATGAAGTCATGGGCTGAAGCTAGTTTGCCATAAATGGTCGTGCTTACTAAAAATACTTTCGTCTAAGTGAGTTTGAGACAGGATTGTTTTCCGCCGATGAGTAAAAATTTTATACAGACGGCATCACAAATAACCATGCATATCAGCCATTTTTAATGCCCCGCTGGCTGCTGGGGAAGAGGCCTTCCTTTTGGCTTGTGGATGGATAAAGCGGACGGGCCATAATGATAATAAATGAATAATGAAAATAGTATCAGAAACCGAGTTTCATCGAAATCGGCCCACAAACAAAACAGTTGGCCGCCATCTTGAATTTTTTACTTTTTTAACATTGTGTTGCTGTTTTCTTGCCAAAATACTACAAAAACCGAGTTTCATCGAAATCGGCCCACAAACATTAAGTTGGCCGCCATCTTGAATTTTTTACTTTCTAACATTGCGTTGCTGTTTTCTTGTCAAAATACTACCAAAAACCGAGTTTCATCGAAATCGGCCCGCAAACTAAAAAGTTGGCCGCCATCTTGAATTTTTTTACTTTTTTAACATTGTGTTGCTGTTTTCTTGTCAAAATACTACCAAAAACCGAGTTTCATCGAAATCGGCCCGCAAACTAAAAAGTTGGCCGCCATCTTGAATTTTTAAAATTTGCAACATTGCGTTGCTGTTTTCTTGTCAAAATACTACCAAAAACCAAATTTTCATCGAAATCGGCCCGCAAACAAAAAAGTTGGCCGCCATCTTGAATTTTTACATTTTTAACATTGCGTTGTTGTTTTCTTGTCAAAATAGTATCAGAAACCGAGTTTCATCGAAATCGGCCCACAAACAAAAAAGTTGGCCGCCATCTTGAATTTTTTACATTTTTAACATTGCGTTTCTGTTTTCTTGACAAAACAGTAGCAAAAACCGAGTTTCATTGAAATCGGCCCGCAAACAAAAAAGGTGGCGGCCATTTTGAATTTTTTACATTTTTAACATTGCGTTGCTGTTTTCTTGTCAAAACAGTAGCGAAAACCGAGTTTCATCGAAATCGACCCACAAACAAAAAAAGGTGGCCGCCATCTTGAATTTATTACTTTTTTAACATTGCGTTGCTATTTTCTTGTCGAAATAGTACCAAAAACAGAGTTTCATCGAAATCGGCCCACAAAAAAAAAGTTGGCCGCCATCTTAAATTTTTTACTTTTTTTATAAAACATCCTTTATTTTTCTACTAAAATAATGTTAAAATGGTTAAAATTCATTTAATTCAAGTAAAAATGAAATGAAACAGAAATAACTTCATTCGTTATTTAAATAAAAGCACTCACTCAAATCACTTTTTTACTTAAATGTACGTAGACGTGACGTGTACAAACCTGTTCAACAACAAAGTTAAGGAGGTCATCAATATGTATGAACGCGTCGCTTTTTGGTGGTCTATCGAATTTGGTCGGTTAATCGGAATACTGACAGTTATTTTGGATTTTAATTGATATTTCCTTTAATATGAAGAATTTGAAGCTGAAATTTTCAGAGCATGTACTTCAGTAACCGCACAGATTATTCTTTGGGCCAGGATCTAAATAGTCTCTGATATTTTTATCCTGCTGACCGTCAAAGTCATGACATGGTCAGTCTAACCTAGGGCTTGAACATCGGAATATTTTTCAGCTCCGGAGTTGGGTTTCGATGCTCATGGTTTCAACTCCGGAGCTCCGGAGTTCCGGAGTTTTCAGTCTCGATTTAAATAAAATTGCAGTGATATTTTTAGCGTGTTTAATAGAGGTTATTAGCTAACCAAAAATCAATATATACTTTTATCATCGATAAATAAATAAATTGAATCACTTTAGGTACTTACTTGCTTATTGCGCAAATAATTCGACTAAAAATACATTTAACTTACATTTCACGCCACTCAAATTTGCCGAGTGTTGGGTTATCATCATATCGGTCACACGACATCTACTGCTGGTCTTGGCCTGTCCTGGCCTTGCTCAAGGATCTCCACAATGTTCGATCCTGCTCTGCTTGCATCCAGCGGCGCCCCGCGAGCCTGCGACCTTCACTAGTCACCAGATCGTTGGTCCACCTTGTCAGGAGCCTGCCCACGAAGCGTTTTGTGTTCGGTCGCCATTCCAGAACCTTTCTTTCCCAATGGCCATCGGTTCTACTTGTTAAGTGCCCCGTCCACTTCCACTTCAGCTGATCAATCCTTTGAGGAACGTCGATTACTTAAGTTCTCCTACTGATTTCTGATTCGATCACGCAAGGAAACGCCGAGCATGGCTCTCTGCATTGCACGCTGTGTCGCTAGGTGACCTTGAGTATTTTTAAGATACCCATAGTTAGCGAGCATGTTTCACTGCCTTTAGTCATCACTGGCAACACGCTGATCAAGGTCTTTCGTCTAGAGACACTGAAGTAAGTTTGACGCGAAGATTTTTCGAAGCTTCCCGAATGCTGCCCATTCGAGCTTAATTTAACGAGAGATATCTTTCTCCAAGTTTTGACGACCTCCGTGGTCGAGCGGTTTGCACGCCGGTTTTCAGGGCGTCACCATCTCTTGAGGTCCCGGGTTCGATCCCCGGCTGGGTCAATGTAGAAAATGAACTTTTCAACACTGTCTCAGGTCTGGGTGTTTATCATACCACCGTTGTTTCTGATTTTCATAACACAAGTGCTATAGCTATTTACTTTGGAATTGGAGCAATGTATGTGATGTTGTCAAATATTTATTATTTAAGTTGTCTTAACTGGATTGTCTGTCCTAGGTAATGGTCTTGAACTTCGAGTATTGTGTTTGTTCCCAACATGAAGGAGTGGATAAATACAACATGGACATTCGACATGATTTTTGTCTTATGTTTATGTTCCATCCATCCATTCATGTTCATCCTAAGAGCCACTCTTTCGGAAAACACTACGGAAAATATTCGAGCATTACGAGTATGTTCAGGTTTTACAAGGCCTCAGCCGTGAGAACTGATCTGCAAAATGAAGGTGTGTTAGGTACTCGCCATTAATGTTGCTGCCAAGTCCTTTACAGTTCAAGAGCTTATAGTATCCTCCAGTGGCGAGGAGTCGAAATATGGCAAAGGTAAGCCGGACCAATAATTTCTCGAAAATTCTCCTAACTGTATGGTTGATTGTAAGGGTGGGATTTCTAAAATGGAAGCCGATAGGAATCGGCATGTATGGACCCTTCGCCACTGGTATCCTCCAAAGTAGCTGCGAACAGTTTCGGAGAAATGACGTCTCCCTGTTTCACACATCGCTGCAGTTAGATTGGGATTTGTGCTCTGGTTCTGTAATCGGAATAATCGGATCGACATGATGGCATTTTCGTATAAGTACTTCAGTCAGCACCTCGCTACACCTGTAGTCCACTTGGCACCTCTGAAGAGACTGCAACACCGCCCAGGGGTATATGCCCACGGCGATAAAAATGCTTTCAATTATTATTTTTGAAAATCGAAACTCCGGTTTTTGTTGCGAAACTCCGGTTTTACAAACGATGCTAAAATGCGTCGAAACTCCGGAGCTAGACCAAAACCGGAGTTCCGGACTTCAAGCCCTAGTCTAACCTTCATGTGGGTATTATTCAAAAACGCGTAAATGTGCGGTTTTCAAAATTTTTATGGTAATGAGAAATAATAAGAAGAATAGAACACCGTTTTTGGTTTCTCTATTTAGGTGGTAGTTTAGGCGCTAGAATTTTTTTTCTGTTTTCAGAAAATGTCTGATTACTTCAAAATCTGTGAATATTTTTGAAATGTTTTCTACCGCACAAATAGCACAAATTAGGAGCTACTTATATGTGTTTACTGTAAGATCGCACATTTAGTAGTTTCTGAGATCTGGGATCTGGCAAAACGTTACGCCAGCAGGAAATCAAATATCTCCAAAACTATAAGGCCCACAAATTTTATATTTGGCGCACATTTCCTGCTAGTATCAAGCTACCCGCACATATATCTTTTATTTCTCTCCGATCATTAGTTTAGATTCTTCCTGCTGGAGCACCGTTACCCCAGCAGAATCCGTTTTTCCCGTTTTATTCCAAAAGTATAAGGCCCACAATTTTTTTATTTGGCGCACATTTACACCGAATTGCGCACAAATTATTCATCAAACTCGCTTCCCTCTAGGAGCATCTTTCCTGCTGGCGTAACGGACTCCTTCGATTCGGTGTAAACTAGTTTTTTACCAATATAAATATTAATCTTTAGGCAAGTAAATGGTTTTTTCTACCTTTAAAAAACTACAAAGTGCCTCATTTTTGCCCCCATAAAATTATAATTTCAAAAAACCTAAAACGCGTCATTATTTTATAAGTATGCTTAGTATCTGTAAGCTGTAGGTAATTTATAATTTGTATGTTTTTAACTTCAAAATACAAAGACTTTTATACAAATTCCTCTTCCTATTTCTCCTGCAAAAATCCTTTCTAAGCGGATGCTAAAAAACTATTTACTGAAATAAGGCACTACCTAGCAGTTTTTACAGTATTGTCTTATATTTGAAAATAGTTTTTTTTAAAATAACTTCCACAAAAAACTAAAAACAACTACTAAAAAACTTCCACACAGGGGGTTACTTCCGAAACACGAACGAGGTTCTGACATCGAATTGGTATCGAATAAACGTCAAAAATCTGTTATTTTAGTTAATACATTGAAAACGGTTGCCATGGTTTCCATTGAAAGTATTAAGAAAGTGAAATTATTAGTGTAAAGATTCCTAAGGAGTTTCTTTTAAACATACAAAAATAAATTATGAAAAAAAGTATAGGTAGGTAGGTATATTTCTTCTTTTCAAAGTCACTGACTTATCAAACCGCCCTCGTAGGTACAAGGGTCGAAAATGTAGAGCCCGAGCCGGTATCGAGGGCGGTTATAGTTCGAGTATGGAATTGATAAGTAAATAGGTACTCTACTTTTCATTAGATCACGTTTGTAAAATCATGTAAATTATTAGCGAAATTGGACTTTTCCTCCTTGTGGCATAGCCGTGGGACAGCCTGTATTAGCAAGTAGAATTTATTTGTCTTTTTTAATAGTACCTACTTATTAAGATACGCTAGCTAGCACCTTAGCTCTCTCTCTTTTAATAGGATTTTAGGTAGGTATACATGAAATCGGATTTTGGCATATATCATGAGATTCATGAGGCGTTTCAATTGATTACGAAAATGTTAAAAACTTTTTTCAAAGTCTAAGTTGGGCTGATATATTATATGTGCTGCTTGGGTAAATCCTAATTGTGATACTTTTAAGTTTTATTTATTTATTTATTAAATTTTAACATTAGTTATGGGAGAACATCCGTCTACTTAAATACAATAATGGTAACGAAAACAACAGTAAGTAATGTTTTCAGGATTACCTGAAAAATTGATTTCAAAATTTCAAAAAAAAAAATGGCACCAACTTGGGAAAAATTGTAACATTTCAATCGGTCAACTGTCTTTGAGTAATAGGTGTACATACATAAAAAATATAAGTAGGTATGCGACGAATAGATGACTTCCTCCTGCTTTTTTGAAGTTGGTTTAAAAAGATTTTGAATAATTTCTGGGGCCTATTTCATGAACATTACAATTTGTAATTTAATACGGTAATTCGGATATATTGCAGTGTCTGTGAGTGGGTAGTTAATTTTCTAGTTCCAAATTGAAACAGGGTCCTGTTCAATTAATTATTTAACTCTGACCTGTGAGAGAAGGAGACCGCAATTCGTCCCTCAGCATCCTCGGTACGCATTAAGACTAGTGATCCATAACTTACTTTTGGAACTTCCTTTCTTCAAATGCAAACAACAGCAGGCACCTTGACACTAGAGGTTGTTAACCGATGCATTAGATGGGGCACAACACAATTGAGGCCAGTGTGTGAGCGAGTTCAAGAGCAATTTAGGTTCCCTAGGTCAGTTCGCCGAAGGTAACCTTGACATTGACCACAATAGTCACACCTGTTCTGCACTGGTATTTTGACTAAAATTCACTAGTAAAAGTCAGAACAATATATGTTGGCGGACAATGACTGCGCATCAGGTCACTTCTGTTCTGAATGTCTTCATGACGTTTATTATTCGTACACTTACTTGGTTAACTTTTATTAGAAGGATCCGTAAGTGCAGTTTTTCAACATAATAATATGTACCTGTGATGATATACCTAACTACTATTGCTTTTTGGCGCGTTCGACGAAAAAGACATGATTATTATTTACTTATTATCAATGTCTGATTGATTCTATATTTTTAATATTGTTATCGTTAGGCCATAAATAGTATGTCTTATTTTTATCTTCGCCGGAGATGGTAGTTAAATGCTAAGTAATTTCACAGGATAAGTTCGATCGGAAAATCTGGTGTTTTGATTAACTCTGGCTGTAGAAAACTTTTGCTAGCACCTTTTATTACTCTACGTTTTATCTCATCACACGAAAATAGCTCGGCTACGTATGTAGGTAGGCATAAAATAAGAAAATCATTAAAACAAACCATCCATGCCATAAAATACTTAGTACCAAGTTATAAAACCAAGACTTTTTTATGTAAGTAAGAAACAATAAGAAACTTCATTTGTCAAATCAAAATGTTGTTTAAAGGTTAAGGCAATCATAAAATAAGTACTCAAAACAATTGACCTCTGAAAAAAAATTTTTCAGGTCTGTGACTCAAAAACAACTAAAAGATTATTTTTCACCGTTTCGAATGCCAGTGAATATAAATACTTGCCTGATTGAATGACTTTTCAGATTTTTAAATGAACTCGAAGTTACAACAAGAAAATTATACATACATCCTACTAACAAACGTAGAATAATAACACCTACAAATTGTAAACAGAGAAACGTATAATGCGTGCTTGTCCTTCCTTTAATGTTTGAAAATAGCATTGCGTAAAGCGTCGCGACGGATTTCCAGGAGACACCAGCAGGACAGACAAAAAACGACGCGCTGTAAATTACCCGACCGGCCGGAGACGCGTTCGGTGCACTCCTCCTTATGGTGATGATGATTGATGCTGCTTTCATTCAGGGCTGTATATAATAACACTCATTTTTGAAGCGTCTCTGCTTCTGTTTGGGCAAAAATTGTTACGAATGTCCTTCCGGCTGGCCGTTTGTTCCCCTCTCTCTACATGACGCATTTCTCAAGCGATAGATACTCGTGAAATTTTGTAAGCAGCTGTTACAAAATTAAGTATATAGATTTTTTCTCAATCCAGATTTTTTAAATTTTTCTGAATGGTGGAGATATGTAAAAAAAATATTTCAATCCGGGTTTCCCAAGTAGCACACAAATGCTGCATAAGTGCTTAATTAATGCTGCCATCGAATCTTAAAGCTGTTTAAGGGTATACCAATTTGGCTGTACTAAAGCTGTTTAAGCGCTTAAACAGCTAAAAAGGGCCCCAAATTATACAGCCTTTGGTATTACAATGGCTGGAGAGAAGCATCGGTCAGGCTTATTTAAGTTTTAATAGAGCATTAATAAAGCACTGTAAAAAGTTTAATTCTGTGCAGGACTCCCCCAACCAGCTCTTAAACAGCTTCTAACCTTTTGCAACTCCCTATTCAAACTTTTTTAACGTCTTTGTTCTTAGCAAGTCATCTTAAAATAAATTAAGTATGTAAAGGACTGTTAAAAGTTATGGTGTAAAGTTAACTATATTCAATCTTCCATCATCGTCCACCATTTCTACTGGGATATTTTATGTTAGAAAGTTTTAAAAATGCGCAGTTTATACAAATGCGTTCAGGATGCGAGTGCAACTACATCGTGAAGTTAATACCAATTAACTACAAAATTTTCATGCGCCCTTTGAATAATTAGATTTTAACTTAGGAAATATGTGGACAAATTACGAGTGCAAAAGTTTTAATCTATTATGATGGAAAATTAAATGAGATATTTAGTAAAAATGGTTTCTTTAAATTGCCTATGAAGTAAGAGCTTAAATTAAGGCGTATTCTTGCAGTTAAGAATGTTTTAGAAAATAATGATAAAAGCTATTTTTAGGTTAGTTATGGCGTCCATGAGGTGCTCAGCTTTAATCGTTAAAATATTATCTTGTGACACTATTTGCTGAACAAAATACCATTAATCAGCCATAGACTGCTCGTGTTCTGTATAAGAGACGTTAATTTACACTTTTAGTTCATACATGGATTCCGGAAATGCCGTTCTAATGACTTATGAGTTATGTTGTATTTCAACAACTATTTCTTGCAGCAAGTTAGGGGTCCTCTATCAAAAAGAAAATCATCCTCCAACTAACATTTATCTTATAGGTAGGTATAGTCTAAAATATTACTTGTTTTCTTGTAAATTTGGTACCATTCCGTTTTCTTGTCGACCAATGCTTGTCCATTATTAATTATTAATACTTATAAACCTTGAATTCGTAGTTTATTCGGTTAGCTAGTAATCAAAATAATAAATTTTGCAACAGATAGGTAGAAAAGCTGTTAAATGAAGTCAATAACAGCAACGAACTTTAATGTGGTGTAATTGGGTGCCAAAAACTGTTTAATAGTATAGACAAATTACATTCTAACTCTTTGAGAATTACAAAGCGCTTGAAAAATGGTTTACAACAGTTTCTCAAATAAAGCTGTATAAATATATGATTTGATACACTTCTTCAGCTTGAAGAGTTATTATTTTCTACTTAGGCGTAATTTCAGCAGCAACAGGCTGTTGAAAGTATTTCCTTAATGATCTTAACCAGACAACCTTACAGTGGTATTATATTACACCACATGTAGCTCAAAAGCGTCATAAAAGATGCCTTCAAGATCAATGCACAGCTTCTAACTTTACAATACCTTTCAGACGTACTGTTAACCAGTTGGTGTTAGAAAGGATTAATTTTAGACCATTCAACAGCAAAAAACATTATAGAAGAATTTCTTTACGCCGCTTTTCAGCTGCAAACGTAGTAAAACATGTATTATGAACTCTTAAATAGCCCATAGCTTAATTAAGTATTTCTGGAGTGCCTTTTACAGATTATTGAATAAATAACTTTTTTAAATGCAACATATCAGCCTTGAGAAGCTACGAAAACCTTTAAACATCTTTAATCACACTTTTAACCTTATGTAGGTGTATAATTCGACACTTGATCAGCCAATGTGCTACTTGGGTTACGTTGCTGTTTGTTCTCCTCTACAGGTCGCATTTCTCAACCGATTCTTGTGACATTTTGTGAGCAGGTTCAAAATTTGTAGTTTTATTTGTCACACTAGTTTTAAGATTTTTTTCAAAATGGTTTTTTTTTATTGGACTGTGGATACCTACAGCTCTAAATTATACATATGAATAGAAAGCATTATGTTAATACATAGGATAACACAGTTTCCACTGAGAGAAATTAATGCAAAACAAAAGTTGAGTATACACTATATAAGTTAACGAATTATATATAACTTTTCACAAACAAACCATTGGAAAATTAACACACGACATAGTCAAGTGATGTAAATAAAGACATTATATATAACGTTGACATGTTGATCAGCTGTAATAATACACTTTTATATATTAAAAAAAAAACAAATTTCAGCCCGGCTTTCCGGCGCTGTTTGTTCTCCTCTACAGGTCGCGTTTCTCAACCGATTCTCGTGAACTTTGAGCAGGTTTGATAATTATATAGATTTTTTTAGTCAAGCCAGTTATACGAAATTTTTCGAAATGGCGGAGATATGTAAAAAAAGACAAATTTGAACAGTTTCGAAAAGTGATCAAAAATGTACGTAACAAAACTTTTTTGTTAGCGGTGCAAGGAAAATTTTGTTCTTATTTTTAGAAGACTCAAAAGTTCATCGATCAAAACAATAGGGATGGCAACGCAAAGCTAATTGTAGATGTCGCTGCGTACGCTTGTTCCTAAGACAGTACTTTTGATTGGTTAAAATATGTCAGAAATGACATTTGGCATTTGAAACAACCAATCAAATGATTTTGGTACAAGCGTTTGTGGCGCCATTAGTTCCTCAGTTTGCATCCCCTCGAAAGGCTTACGCCCATCTACGGCCCAACTTTAAAATACCGTGTACAAACTTTCCATAAAATTTAAAAATCATTATTGAATTTATTATGAATAATGCAATTGGAATTATTGTGTTATAAAGTCGCCATCACCAAAACCATTTTAATAACAATTCAAAGATTTTTATGCGAGTGACGTTGCTCGAGGTACGAAAAAATCTCGTAAACAATCGATGCGATATAAAAATCGATACCAACAAAATATATTATTAATTACTAACATTATTTGTAACGGCAATTCTTGTTTGACTGAGTATAACTTCAAAAAATATAGTTTTTATTAAAACCAGTGAAATGATAAAATATTTTTTAGATTATAACAGTACTGAACAAGATTAAAATCGATTTAGTAATCGATTCCAATAGAACAATGGCAGCACTATGTACTCGGCTGATCTACTGTCAGTTTGACAATGGTGTCAGTACGACGACGGCGACTTCACAACGTTTGATTGTCGTTTGTTTGTGTTTTGTTGTTTTGTTTTGTATTGGAAGTGTTTTGCAGTGAGTGTGTATTTCTCGTGCATCCTTTACTTTTTGACCCATTTTACGCTAATGGACTCCGAGTCTCCGACCCTATCCCGAACTTTGGAGTTAGGCCCCGCTATTTTATATGACGATAATCTGGAATGGAAATGCCCACTTGACTCTCGCATGCATTGGATTCTGGAAGCAGCTCTGGTTAGTTTATTCAAAGTGAACAACATTACATTTAGTTAAAATTGACTTCGAGTGACTAAAACGATAAAACAAATGCCTCTGATATAAAGATTGTTGAAATAAATTGTGCCCATACTGACGAAAAAAAAGTCGATTTATCTAAAAAAGGCGACTTATTTTCTTAACCAACATTCAGTTTATTGAGTTTTTGACATGTCATGCTTTCATTTAATACACAATTCGTCTGTGTACACCACGATGTACCGTGGGCCGGAACTTCTATAGACCCATGGGCATGGTCCTTTGAAAATAAATAAGGTTATGTGTGGTGTGACAGAACCATTAGCGAAAAATTTTCTAAGTCTATGAACAGAACCTAGCACTAATTATTTGCATAGAAGCGCAGCGAAAATTTTTCTATGTCTATGATTATTTGATTAGAGCAACGCCCGGATAGATTATTTGCACAGTAGGTATTTATATACTTATTGGTTGAAAAAACCAAATCTAATCTGTGTTATTTTAGTTCAGTAGCATTAAACAAAGAAACACTTCAAATCGGATTTAATTCCTACAAAAGGTTTTATTGTTTTAATGGCATCTTTTCCCCCCCCCGGCGGAGTTGTGCTTAAGTGGTGGGGGGTAAAAGTGTACTCCAAAAGGGGATTTGACCTGGAAGGACTGGTTGTTCATCAAATTGTGTAAGAAGGTTTTAAAGTTGGTTAAATATGAAACAATTTGAGGGTAGAACGGTTTTGATACGAGCGATAGATTTGGAGACACAGCTTTTCGAAATTAGACCAACTTTTTAAGTTACACGATTTCAAGCAAAAATTTTCCTGTGTGTCCCCCACGTCTAACTATTGAAATAAGAGAGTAAAAAATCTAAAAAATATATGCTGTTAATCTTAATAAACGTTTTCAACGAAAATTAGTTTGAACGAGATATAGTTAGCAGTTTTAGAGATATAGCACATTTTCCATAACCGCAAATAATTATAACTTTGTTATTCGTACAAACACTATGAAAAACAAAGTTATTTTGCAAACGAAAAATGATAGTGGTATTAAATATGGTATGCTTTGTGTCTCCAAAACTATTATATATTATATATTCTTTATTGCACTAATAATAATAGTTACAAAAGTCATTATGATAAATTGTAAGCAAAGGTGGACTTATCTCTAAAGAGATCTCTTCCAGCCAACCTAAGAGGTGTCAGAGATTTAAAGTAAGCGGGTACATAAAGTGCAAGACATATAAAAATAATAATTAAATAATAAGATAATAATACAAAATCTATACTTATTTATAATATATAAAATACACATACATAAATAAATAAATTAAAATATATCTACATACATTAAATACATACTCAATACGTACATATAAATAAATATGTAAGTGATTATGAGATAATGCTATTTATGACTCAGGGTATGATTGTGCTAGAAAGTGGGATTTAACTTTGAACTATCGTTCGTATCAAAACCGTTCTACCCTCAAATTGTTTGGAATTTACCCAACTTTAAAATCTTCTTACACAATCTTGATGAAAAACGAGATATAACAAAAACACCGCAAAAATACCGCTTTTGGGGTACATTTTTACCCCCCCACCACTTAAGCACAACTCCGCTGGGGGGGAAAACCTAGGACAGTCATATTTGGCAACAAATGAAGCTATTAAAACAATAAAACCTTTTGTAGGAATTAAATCCGATTTAAATTCTTACCCTACTGACCTATTTGTTTTTAATTTACATTTAATTTGAGCTAACTACTTTTTACGCGAGGTCCACAGCTCACGGAGCCACTAGTTTATTTATTTTATTCACAAAGTATTTCAGTACTTTCAAAAGTTTTGTGGCGTGATTTACTGGACCTACCTACTGTAAAATTTATGAGCCTGACGTTTTTTTAAAAAACAAATACGAGAAAAAGTTGCATTTAATGATATAATAACGACCTCTAATAAGTTCCTTAGTCGTCGTGCATTACCTGCTTTACAATTACAAAGATAATAGAATACGATTTGAGTTTTGCTTTAGAAATGAAAATTATAATTTGGTTTTTGCAGACTTGCTTTAAGTATCTTCTGCATGCACAATTTCACATGTCTAAGTTATATTTTTTAATCATTTTGTGATTATTTATAGAATCTGTCTAAATAATTCATTGTGCCACATCCTTACAATATCGGCCAAGAAAAAGAGGATGTCAGATAATGCATGATTGTTGATTGCAAAAAGCAGCTACTTTGCATCAATGCAGTGAGGACGTCGATTTCAATTTGACTAAGTACATCCTGCTTTCTCAAGACATTGTTAAGAGGGGCAGGTTTTTTTACAGTCACTTTTTTATAGCAGGTCGTCCGTGATTTTAACACGTTTTACTACTTGGGTTGCTTTCTCGTTATTTGTTTATTTGTGTGTCTACAAATTTTGCTATCGATTATATACTAGCTTCCCGATCAGAACTTGAAACATTTAAAATAGGTCAGAATTGGAAATGATTGAATCATTGAGCTGATCTGATGATGGAGCCGGAAGAAGGCCACAGGAACTCTGTGACAAAACCCCATCGAGTTTGGGCTCGTTTCGTCTTGTCAAAATAGTACCAAAAACCGAGTTTCATAGAAATCGGTTCTCAAACAAAACAGTTGGCCATGGCCACCATTTTGGATTTTTAATAATAGGTCTTTACCTATGAAATTGCCGTATTGCAGTACAGACTTTTTCAAACAAAAAAAAGTTTTGATTGGCTATGAATTCTAAATTCAAATTAATTTTGTTTTAAAAATATAACATTCTATTTACAAAATCAGTCTTTTGTTTATTGATTAGCGTTGTATTTTCATTACATTTCAACATTTTTCCTCATAATGGATACTTCGAAATTTCGTGTAATTATGGAATATGAGTTCCGTCGTGGCACCAACGCGGCACAAACGACACGTAACATCAACGACGTTTACGGAGAGAACTGTACAAACGAACGTACAATCCGTTATTGGTTTGCTCGGTTCCGTTCTGGGAATTTGACTTGAAAAATGAACCTCGTGGTCGTCCGGAAACTTTGGTCAACAATGATGAATTAAAGGCGATTGTGGAAGCAGATGAATCGCAATCTACAGCTGAGCTGGCAGCAGCTTTTGATGTTAGCATCAAAACAATATTGGTCCATTTGCGACAGATTGGCAAGATAAAAAAGCTTGATAGATGGGTGCCCCACTGCTACTTCACGACAACGCGCGACCCCATACTGCACAACAGACCGTCTCTAAGCTGCATGAGTTGGGTTTGGAAGCTCTCCCTCATCCGCCTTACTCACCAGATCTTGCGCCTACCGACTATTACTTTTTCCAAAATTTGGACAACTTTTTAGCGGGAAAAAAATTCAATTCCCGAGAGGCAACCAGTACAAAACGCCTTTGAAGAGTTTGTTGTCTCCCGTCCAGCTGATTTTTTCAAGAAGGGCATCCATAAACTGCCACAGCGTTGGCAAAGATGCCTTGATTGCAGCAGGGGTGATTACTTTGAATAAAAGAAATAAATAAGTTCGAAAAAAAATACTTTAACTTTTTTCAAACAAAACGGCAATTTCATAGGTAAAGTCCTAATATTTTCAACATTGCGTTGTTATTTTCTTGTTAAAATAGTACTTAAAACCAAGTTTCATCGAAATCGGCTCAAAAACAAAAAGTTAAGCGCCATCTTCGATTTTAAATATTTTAAAAATTGCGTTGTTATTTTCTTGCCTAAATAGTACCAAAAACCGAATTTCATCGAATCCGGCCTACAAACAAAAAAGGAGTGTATTTCATGACTTCGACGACAAAACTGCGCATAACACGATCGCGACAACTTGTTACTGCCGCTACCGTGGTTGCGACAGAAGACTACTGCGCATATCGTCATAGCGACTGAACTCTACTGCGGTGCACCCTACTCCGATATAACGCTACTTCGACAACTCAAAAAAGCGATGGGACAGTCCGGCAGTGCAACAAACGGTAGGTAGTGTTAATTATTCTTATATTCTCTACCTCCGCAGTATACCATTTTTTTTAAATTAGAGGGGTGGGGGGAACACATTTTATCACTTTGGATTGAAAAGACATTTAGAAAAAACCTATCTATAGACAGTGCATGTATAGGTTTGATGAAAAATATTTTTTTACTTTTTTATTTTTGTGTAAAAATCAACGAACTAAGATTCTTAGTTTGTTGGTAGGTAGATGTAAACCGCTGTACGATTTTTACACAAAAATAAAAAAGTAAAAGATAAAGGGGGGCTTCCCATACATGGAACTGAAACTGAAAAAATATTTTTCATCAAACCTATACATGCACTGTCTATAGATAGGTTTTTTCTAAATGTCTTTTCAATCCAAAGTGATAAAATATGTTCCCCCCACCCCGAGTTCAGTCGCTATGACGATATGCGCAGTAGTCTTCTGTCGCAACCACGGTAGCGGCAGTAACAAGCTGTCGCGATCGTGTTATGCGCAGTTTTGTCGTCGAAGTCATAAAATACACTCCTAAAAACCGATTCTCATTGAAATCAAAAGAAAAAACAAAAAAAGGTTGGCCGCCATCTTTTTTTATTATTTTTAACATGTGGTGTCGTTGAAAATCGCTTACACCCATTTTTTTAATTTCACTAGTAAAAAATTGGTGCAAGTATTTTAGACCTTATTGATATAACAGAATAAACTATGTCGGGATTTACACCATGTACCGGAAAAAGGTATCGCAATGTCTACGGTCCCCGAAAGATAGTGGCGTTTATAATTATAAGATCGACTGCAGTTGTGGTAGCTCATATATCGGCCAAACTAAACGCACAATAGCATGCCGTATAAAGGAGCACATAAAAGCGGTCAAAAACAACGATACTTACGCAAAAATCGGCCATTGCTGAACATTTAATTCATTCGGACAGAAATCACTGGATCGAGTAGGTAGGTACATAACCCCCAGATTATTTCAACAGAACGCCACTACATACCAAGAATGGTCAGGGAAGCGATTGAAATTACCAAATACAAAAATTTCAATCGTGAGGATGGGTTAAAATTGTCGAGTGTCTGGAATCCAGTAGTCCGGTTGTGTAAAAACAACAAAAATAAAAAAAGTGTCGTTTCGCGTACAGATACAGTGAGTGTCGTGTGTCGAGAACAAATTCGAGTGAATAGTGAGTTTGCAGACAGTGGTACCGGTATCGAACGTAATAATAAAAGAACTAGACGGAGGGTATACCGATTCGTCTGCCAATAACATCTACCCGCACGCAACAATCGACAGTTCTTCCGTGATCATGGCATATTATTTTACTCTTTGATCATGGCGCATGCAACTGCGCCGAAATATCGGAGTCTCAAAAATAAACAGGTAGGTACATGGTGTAAATCCCGACATAGTTTATTCTGTTAACGTCAATAACCATGGAAATTTAAAACAACTTATTGATATATTTACCAAAATAACAGTTTTTAATGAAAGAGAATAATTATGGTAGAAAGTAACCGAATTTTAAACGTCAATAAAGTCAAAAATCGTTTGCACCTGTTTTTTTAACTACAGATCACTAGACAATGTTTTCTTGTTTTTCCAACATTCATTTGATTTCCGAAATACACGCACATAGTATTTTTATCAAAATTGGAATAAACTTTATAGTTATGTCATTATTTACACTTGAATTTTTGTAGATCATATTGTAGACCATATTTATAAATAAAAACAAGAAAGCAACCTAATAAAACGTGAGAAAAAAAGGTGAAGATTTATTTTTAGTAAATTATTTTTTCTGCTTTTCCGTTAACGAGTTAAAACTAAAGGTATACCACCTCCTATCGGAGCACTCGTCAAGACGAATCAATCGAGCTCAAATTCGATGGGGTTGCATGATTTTATTACAAAGTTCCAATGGCCTTCTTCCGGCTCCTTTATCAGCCCCTTGGATATTATTCCCCAACAGAGTACTTGCCAAGACGGTTCTAACGAGCCCAAACACGATGGGGTTGTATGGTTTCATCATAGTGTTCCTGTGGCGTTCTTCCGGCTGCAACGTCAGATCAGCTCAATGATACCATAATATTACATTACCTTCTAGTTCTGACCTGTGTTCAAAGTTTCAAGTCTCTAGTTCATCGGGAAGTTAGTATAAAATCGTTTGCAAAATTTGTGCTCAAACAAACAAACGAAAACACAAACAAACGAGCAAGCAACCTTATAAAAACGTGGCAAAAGTATTAATTGTAAATATAGAACTACCTAAGTAGGTACCTAATTAAGTTTATTTAAACAGTTTAAAGTAATAAGTATGTCTCCGACCAACCATGCAGTTTGGTCACCCTAATGAAGAAAGAGATACAATTATCTACTTGACCTCTCTGTCGGCTCTTTTTGGGGCGAAGAGCTCAATCTGGTTTATATCGAAGGGATGTGCTACATCTATGGGCCTCAGCGATTAGTCTGCTGGAAACGTAAAAAAAAAATAATGTCAAATTTGTCAAAATAAATAACCTCTGGCTGTCCTAGGGATGGTTTTTGTTGCGATTTATTTTTTGCTATTTCCTTCCTTTATTCATCGATTTTATTAACAAAAGTGTTCGCTAATTATCATGCAATAAAAAGGTGATTTATATTTGCCATGTAAATTATGAATTGAAGGTTATATAATGTTAACAATTTCCTTGGATTACTCAGTCAGCTGACAACGAGCGAAATGTTCGCACCGAAAGAATGTGTTTTCTCCTTTGTACAATATCACTGGAAAACTTGTAGTCAGTGCATAAAGTTATTTTCATCTCAAGTGAAACAACAGCCAATACAAATTGAAGGTCCTTGGCAGTTGTACAGCGACAAGGTTACAACTGGCGCGTTAACTAGAGATGAACACCAGGAAAAAGTTGTACAAAACTTACAAAATATATACCAAGAGTTAGTTAAATATGAACGACCTGAACTACAAAGCCGGACTAGCAGTTCATTATTTAGTTTTTTCAAAAGAAATGAGCCTCAAAAAATTATTGCACCAAGAGGGTTGTATATTTATGGAAGTGTCGGAGGTGGGAAAACCATGCTGATGGATTTATTTTATGACACAGTACCAGTAAGTTATCTGCCAAATGTGTATTTTTATGCCCTCGCTTTACTTCGGTTCCTACCTTTATCTGCCAGGTGACCTTCCAACAACACATAAAGTCTAGTCCCGTAATCGGTGTAAAAAACGCACTTCAGTTTATTTTTGCTCATGTTGATTTTTTGCAACAACTCCGTTCAGTAGTTATTAGTTTATCGCGAACAAACAGATAGAAGAGGCGAGGGACTTTGTTTTATAATATGTAGTGGTGTATTTATGCATCTTACATTATCCATTTAATATACTTAACTGTTTTAGATTAAAGAAAAACTGCGAGTTCACTTTAATTCTTTTATGCTAAACATTCATGCTCGTATTCATGAACTGAAGATAAAGTCCGGCAAAGGAGCTAGTTCATTTCGAGATGAAGGATCTAAACCATTTGATCCAATACCGCCTGTCGCTGCAGATATTACCCAAGAGTCATGGGTTATTTGTTTTGATGAATTTCAGGTAAGTATTAAGATCATATTGATTTTCTATGTATATATTGAACTTTTCTGTGCCTGCTGTAAAAATAGAGAACCACCCCACTCTGGCTGGCAATATGGAAATAAAATGCCATCTTTTACAAAAAACCCAATAATTTTGCAATCAGGCTCTATGTTATCATTCTGTAAAAAGTGATTTATTTGTGAATACTATTTTCCATTTTCCATTACATGAATAGCTGATATTTATGAGTAAATAATGATTTACTGATGCCATAATATCTGTGCCGGACCAATAGGTATTATTTATTAGACATAGATATTTTCAGAAATAGTAGCACCCAGACCCGTCACAGAAATTAAAATAAATTCATCATTTAAATTTCTGCCCGGCTGGGAATCAAACCCGGGACCTCTTGTGTTGTAGACAGCATGTTGATGACTGCACCACTCATGTCGTCAAAAAATAATATGTTTATAAGTTAGTTATACATGAAATATCTTTTATATTCTTTTAATTATTCATTTCTGATAGTAGCTTTCCCCCTACTACAGGTCACAGATATAGGTGATGCCATGATTTTAAAAAGATTGTTCACTCAGTTATTTGATAATGGATGTGTAGTAATTGCAACGAGCAACAGACAACCTGATGACTTGTACAAAAATGGATTACAGCGGTGTAACTTTCTGCCCTTCATACCGGTGCTCAAAGCACATTGTAATGTAGTTCAGCTAGATTCCGGTGTTGATTATAGATTAAGAGGTATGGGAAACAAATATAGCAAATATTTTCTGTAAGTAATATTATTTTACTATAAAATGTATATATCCTAATGATAAAATTTAAATACCTATTTACATACTAGTAATTTTTTTTAAGTTGCTCAATATTTAACTTTTAATATTTCAGAAATAATGAGATAACACCAGAAAGTAATGCAGTAGAAAATTTATTCAAATTCCTTGTATCTAAAGAAAATGATTCAGTCAGAATGAGGGTTATAAATATCATGGGAAGAAATGTTAAGTTTGCTAGATCTTGTGGACGAGTGCTAGATTCTACTTTTGAGGAATTATGTGATCGGGTAAGTTTTAAGATCATCTTCAAAGCAGTTATATTTTTACACGACTGCCCAAAGCAAAAAGAGTGGTATGTGTTCAGGGTTCATGTATGTTTGTGGGTATGTGAGTTTCTTTATTCCACCATAACTTCTAAATGCCTGAACTGATTTGAATGAATGGGGTATCGTTAGAATCTTTACAGCATCCCGAGTGACACTGGCTATATTTTTTTTTAGAAAAAATCTATATGGCGATTGTACGACGCCATTTTCAAATGTGAAAGAATTTTTTTTTCTTCTATTATTACAATATGGGCATCAAATGAAAGGTCTTGATGAACACATTCCAAAACTATATAATATGTCACTAAAATGTGTGAAATAAAAATAAATAAATTAAAAAATATTAAAAACACGACTGCCCTGCCAAAAACGAACTAAAAAGTTAAACAACAAGTGTCATTGCAGTCGGGGGACCTCCTTGATCAAATTTTTTTCCATAATAAGGTCCCCCGACTGCAATGACACTTGTTGTTTAACTTTTTAGTTCGTTTTTGGCAGGGCAGTCGTGTTTTTAATATTTTTTAATTTTTACAACACAGACATAAGATCTGTTCAGCTGTTGTATGTACGAAGTATCTCATCAAGTATGAAATGAGCTGATGAACTTCATAACCATCTCGACCACGCCAGCTTTCAAATAAAAAAAATCTAAATCGGTTCATTATTTTGCAAGCTACATTGCCTCAACACATACTATGTCAAACACAGACATCAAACTATGTGTTATAATTTAAGTTAGCAGTGTAAACTCTAAATGGTTGACAAAAATACTGAGTGGGAAACTATTATACCAAGTAGGTAACTATATAACTGATTAAAGCTGCCCAACATGGTATTTTTAACACGTTTTTATTAGGTTACTTTCTCGTTTGTTTGTTTGTTTTTTGTCATCTCAATTTAGGATAATAGTCACCTTTTTTAATAATAAAATATATGTCAAATTTTAAATGTTTTGTGTGCCCTAAGGTTGTCGCCCAAAAAGTAATTTGGTCACCCGTTGAATAACTAGTTACTCAATTTGTATTTTATAGTCACCCATTTTCAATATCTGTAGTCACCCTCGGTCCGTCACCCACTTAGTATTATATTATATATTCAGTATTTTAGATACCCAAAATGGGAATTTATTGTTACCTGATTAAATAAAACCCTATAAGAAATAATGTCATTTGGTTAAGAATGGGCCATTAAATTTTAGTTAGATGTACAGATTAAAAAAGTAGCTTTTAATTATCTACTAATTTTTATTAAGCGATTGTCAATCTTATCTTTTTAAATAATAATATAAAATTAAATATTAATGAAATAGTTATTAAAAGTTATACAATATAAAGCCCAGCATACACCTGCGAGAGGAGGAGGCGCGGCGAAGAGACTGATTTTATCAATCTAACTATAGCATACGGTTGGTCACACGCGGCGACTGCATGCGTGCTGAACCGTATGCTAATGCCACTAAAGTCACCTTCAATTGGTAAAGACTAAATGTTCTTCGACGTGCCTCCGCAGGTGTATGCTGGGCCTAAGTATACATATAATTTTTGTATTGAATTTGTTCCATACCCTGGACAAAATGGAACTGAAGCATATTGTTACTGTAGGGTAGTACTCATATCTATTCTGTGCTGTAGGCACACAATGTTTGTGTTATAATTTTTGCATGATGAAATCTAATGAAATCTAATTGTCTTTTCAGCCTCTCGGTGCAAGTGATTACATAGTGATATCAAAAACGTTTCATACGGTGTTTATAAGGGAGTTGCCCCAGTTGTCCATAACAAAGCACAGATCTCAACTAAGAAGATTTATTACACTTATTGATACTCTGTATGACAACCGAGTTCGGGTAAGAATTAAGAGACTGCTTCAATAAATCAAACAAATTTAATTTATACATGAACAACATTATTTAATTTGAAAGTGACTTTTTATGAAAGTGCTTATTTTACTAATTTACTTAGGTGGTGATAGCTGCTGATTGTGAACCAAAAGATCTTTTAAAAGCTGATGACATTCATGAAATAGCAGATGCCGATAGAGCGCTAATGGACGATTTGAAAATAACGAAGGGCTCGGTAATTATTATTTTCACAAGATATTAACGCCTCGGCCACGACATCACCGCGCGCGTCCTGTCCTGTGTTTTGGGTCTCGGCAACCACTGCGTTCTGTCTCGATGTCGGCTTCTCCATTCTGGCTGGCCCAGCATGTTGGGCTTGATTTGATATTTTATTTCTTGCTTTTTAGAGCCGTTTATTTTTTAAGCTGTTTTTGTTTGGTTATTTTTAAGGTTTTTGAAGGTTTTGTTTTTTTAAAAAAACTTTTGTATTTTTAACTTTTTTGTAGAAGGTATATTTGGTGACGATATTATCTAAGTTACAGTTGCCTTATGTCAACGGCTCATCATCTTTTACAAAATGCTGTTTTCCCGACACAGGGGCTTTAATTGTTGAGGAGTCTCCTGGTTCTTCACTATCAGCTCCAGTTCCCAATTTAAAGTAATCGTATCGCACCAGTGAACAGTATTGAATAGCTCCGATGATCACCTATGGTCTTCATCATCAGTTTTACTACACCAAAATGAATACCAAAATCGCTATAGGTGTGCCCTTAATATTTGAAGAGTTCTCTTAATTTCTCCAAGATCCCATCATCAGATCCTGACCTTATAACAATGGGACCAACTTTGAATATGTATATGAATAAACAAAATAAATATTTTTTCAAATCGATCCAGCCGTCTTCGAGAAATCGAGTAACATACATAAAAAACAAAGAATCTGACGAACTGAGATCATCCTCCTTTTTTGAAGTCGGTTAAAAAGGCGCCAATGTGTGAACACTGTGCCAACTGCGCGCCATGATCCTTTGACGTGTGCACGAAAAACCGACAACATTCGGTTAGCCGGCCGACTACCAACATACCGCCAAGTAGGTCTTTACACGTTGGCCCAACACGTTCTGGGCCAATGCATTGGCCCAATGTGTACAGCGGCCATCAGTTCGTCGTCGCGACTGCGCAATGGTTGCCGAGACGCAAGACACAGGACGCGTGCGGTGATGTCGTGGCTGAGGGGTAATATTTTTATAACAAATCAGTTCCACTTGTCTGTATAATTTTTTTGTACGGTGATGTCGTGGCTGAGGGGTAATATTTTTATTACAAATCAGTTCCAATTGTCTGTATAATTTTTTGGTAACACAAAGGCTTAATGTATCATTCACACAGCTCAGTCACGTCAACGGTCAGGCAAGTTTTCAATACAAGTTTTGACTGATGACGCGACGCGACGTCATATGACTGTCAAAACATCTATTGAAATGGCTATGAACATTTTGGCATACTTAGTGTGAGTTGCACCAAAACGCTGTCAAAGTTAAAGTTATCGTCAAATGATAATGCTACCTATTTGTCACGTCAAACTTTTGCTGGCTGGCAACCTCTTTTTTGGCTAACTTATGCTTAACCGGTACTATAACAAGCTTGGTACCGTTAAAGTTAGGTGGTGCAACTGAGCCTTAGTGGTAACCATATTTTTTTATTTTGACGGGGATTTCGCGCGCAACGTTTCCGAGACAATCCATGTTATAGACTTGTACTATTATGTATTCTGTGGTTATAGATAAAAATCCAAACTTACTTATTCCCCGGATTATCTCCAAAACGTTGCGCTTTAGAACTTTATATCATAAGACATTTTTTGTTCGTCTATCGAAATACACAGGTTTCATTGTGCGCCGCAATATTTCCAAAATACCCGTCGAAAACAAAAATTATGGTTACCACTATGCCAGCCTCCCTTATTAAAGAGGTTCAAACCCTTTTGACTGACCGTTGACGTGACTGACCTGTGTGAATGGTCTATTAATAACATAACGCCTTATCGGTAAAGAAAAACCTACTAATGGAAAGTGCATTTGTGCGGTCTGACTGGACCAATACCACAGAATATAATAATATGCCAATACCGACTTATTTTCAATTAATTTCAAGGCTTATTTTTTGTAACTCTAACAAAAAATATGTTGTCTAGGAGGATGCAAAGGCAGCCATTTTTACGGGCGAAGAAGAGCTATTTGCTTGTGATCGATGTTTGTCAAGAATAATGGAAATGCAAACGGAAGAATATTGGGATAAGTGGGGAAAACACCTGAATTAATCTTAATAGGTACCTATTTCATTATTTACTGACTTCATAAATAAGTAGGTATAATAATATCTCGATTATATTAAAATTGAGTTGACTTTCAATAAAAAACATTGATTGATAAGTACCGGTATGTGAGCATAATCGAATAGTTGCAATATAATGGGCATAATATAACATACTTATCATTGAATTTTAACAGTCCCAAGTACTTGAAGTTGTTAAATCATTAAAGATTAAGATAAGATTATGCGATTGGTCTAAGAAAAGTTCTATTACTTGTCCCATCGGTTACTATAGGTATCCTATATAATTTCATAAAGATATTTGAGTCTGTTACCTTTTTAAAAATGACTCAATGTATTACAACATTTTAATTTATGATAATTTATATATTAAAGCAGTAATCGTTTATTTACTATTGAATGACTCAGCCCTTCGGTAAACGAAGTGTAGTAAATTGGTGATAATTACATTATTATTTTCATGTAAGTATTTTAAGTAGCAGTCACATTCATAATTCATTCATATTAGTGCATTAATTTATGACATCGAACACGGACGACATAATTGAACTAACCAATGGTTTAAGAATGATTCACGTTACACCCGTGCCGGGGTCGTGCATAGAATCAAAAGATATTTTGTATAAGTAGTTACGGCCCGACCACAGCCCACCACGATGGGCGGCGTGGCAAGCGAAATCAATATTGACTGTGCGCTATCTCGATGTCGATCTCTCAGCTCGTCGTCACGACCGCCCAGTGTTTACCGAACTCGCTTGCCGCGCCGCCCGCCGCGGCGGGCTGTGGCGGAACCGTTAGTCGACTTCATGGTTCACCAAGAGTGACACACAAATATGTATACTGAAGTGACGGATCGCTATACCTAATCAAAGTGGCGGTACATACAATGTTTGAAAGAGACGCAAATTCAGAAGTACATCATGAGTAATTATGACTCATGTGGAACCCCCATCTCTTTTAAATAATGGGCCGCGACTTTATGTCGATGCGATTTTGAGATTCAGAGACAGGCCGTTGTCCACTGCCGCCGTCACTGAGAATGAGATTATTTTGGTCAAGTTTTAGATGAGACGCTACGGGCGTGCAGGCGAACTTAATGTACCTATGTTTCGTTACTTCGGAGGTGACGGCGGCGGGGGCGACGGGAGGACAAACGGTTTTATGTATAGAGATCGGGTTCCTTCCAAATATGTATGGTCACGGCCGGGCCACGAGTCGGCACTGTCAAAAACACTGCCCCGGGCTCAGCCACACGGTGTAACCACGTGTAACGTATTTTTTACTGTCAGTATTAGAAACATTGTCATTAACTACGCTTCGTTCAATTCGTAGTCAAGTGTTTATTTATTGTGATATAATAGTGTGTATCCAGAATTTTCTAGCAAAAAGTTAGGATATAGCATAGCATTTCAGTACAGGTGTATGAAAACCGGTGCGCCGTGCAAGTAGGTACTGGTTCAAAATAAAATGTTGGTTTGATTTGATCTTGTTGTTTAGGGTCGCCGAGATAGAAAATGTATTTATGAAAAATAATCTAAATTCATAAAATGAATCATAATCTTTAGGCCCGCCACATACAGACGGAATCTGATTCGGAAACGGAATATCGATAATGTATGAAAACGAACGGTCCTTAGATTTGTATAGATTTGTTATGTTCGTAATGATTTCGTTTCGGAATTCCGAAAAAATTACGTCTGCTTGTGGCGGGCCTTATTCACAATTGATTTATTGGCGGTCATACTACTTCCACTCAATATTTTATCTTTCTTGATATTATCTTAAAATTTGTCGTTGAAATAACTCGTTTTTAAAACTAGCATTATTTATTTTAACATTAGTAAACAGCCTTTAATTTGTTGTAGGCTATTTTTTTTTTAAATATTTTGTTTCCAATTTTGTTATAAATTATATGTAAATTAGGTTGTTATTTTTATTAACAATAAAAATGTGTCATTATAATTATGTAAAAGAAGGTAGGTACTTACCAAATGAGTTTGTATTTTGTTATTTATTTATTATTTACAAATAAATCATGTGTTGAATTAAGAATGGTTCATATTTATACGTCAGTGCCGAGGAGTTAGTTAAGCAAATACTTAACTGGGGTTCAACAACTAAGGGATTGACAATTTCACTGCTACTATTCATTTTTGAGGAGCTCGATGGCGCAGTGGTTTAGCCTTAGCGCCTGACCCGGCGATTGCAGAGGTTAAGCAACTTTCGCAAGGGTCGGTCATGCGATGGGTGAATAAAAAAATATCAATTCGAGTTCTTCCGTATTTCGGAAGGCACGTTAAGCCGGCTGCATTTGCAGTCGTTAACACCCACCAATCCGCATTGGGCCTGAGTGGTGGACCCATAAAGAAGGCCTATGGCAGGGATGGCGAACCAATGGCACGCGACACAATATTTTGGGGACGTCACCGATCACAAAATTCACTAGGCGACGATTTTATAGCACGTCTGTGAATTCATTAAACATTACCATTTAAAAAATGTCACGTTGATACCTAAAGGTTCACCATCCCTGTACCTTGATTACGTAAGGCTGTTGCTAACAATTCTCGATTGAAATCGATTGAAAGCGCAGTTACATTGCTGCTTTAAGTAAGATAGTTGTCACATTGGTTCTTACTAAAGCCGCAATGTAACTGCGATTTCTGTCAGAGTTGATTGCAACAAAGTTACATAATTACCCCCCTGGTCTATGACATTAAAAAAATGTCGACTCCATAATGATGATAAAACAGCAATAAGCGCAGAATACCTAACAGTATCTAGGGATAAAAGTCCAAAAAAACCTCGCATAAACTGTTTCAGTATTTATTATTATCAAAAGCTAGGGTTTGCTTACCTATCTAGTATTATAATCTAGTCGTACATATGGCTGTAGTACTCCTGGTAGATCTGTATGTAGGTCTCCTTCTCGGAGGGGGTCATCTGCGCGATGACGTCATCGTCGATGCTCGTCAGTGGGACGGCTTTGCCGTTCACCAGGACGGTCGGCGCGTTGTCATCGGAGTCCGAATCTTCGCTCTCCATTTCGGCTGATGGATAAATTATGTTATAATTAGTATAGTTCTTCTATCTCACGAAGACTGTTTTGCTATGGATGTGTTTAGGCCTGCACATGCACATTTAGTCCGTAAGCCAATATTGCCTACGTCATATGACATCACGATGAAATGCATGGCACACGGTTGGAAATGTTGTGCAGAGCGAGGATCAGAAGATTATCGCAAATAAAATTGGCCGGAAGCTTGAGAATATCCTACACTTCCGGTTAAAAATCACTTTTGTAGGACTTCCGGCCAGATATGGCTTGGCAGACTTATTTATTTTCAAACACTATTATTAGAGAAAGTTTACATAAGTGTGTCAGTTCTGAAATGGCCGAACGTACTTGAAAGACGGAGCCAAAGATGGTCACCGGATACCTTTTCCTACGTCATGTGACATCTTGACGGGAAAATCGTTTAGGCGCATTTGGTCCACTTCTCATTTGGTCCACTGGCCGAAAAAACGTCCACTTCTCATTTGGTCCATTTCGCAGAACGTCCATTTCTCATTTGGTCCATTTCGCAAAACGTCCATTTATCATTTGGTCCATTTCGTAGAACGTCCATTTCGCTTTTGGTCCATTTCGCAGAACGTCCATTTCGCATTTGGTCCACTTTCTAAAATTTCCCCCTTTGCGAGCACAAAACGTTTATTTAACTGCTAAAATGTTTATTTTCAAAAACTTTTTGTTTTTTTTTTTGTTTTTCATAAATATGGAGAAGGTTATACCAAAGTATTTATGGAGATAAGAAAAGGAAAACCAAAAAATATATCAAAAAGTGAAATTATATTAATTAACGTCCTCCATATTTATGTGTTCCTGGTACTTTTGTGACCTACCAAGAAGAATAAAGAAAAAAATATATATATCAAAAAGTGAAAATATAGAAGTTAACAACATTCTCCATAAACGATATAGGAGTATATTTATGTAAAAGGAATAAAAACATAATTATTTACTTTACTCCATATTTAGGTGAAAGTTGACCAAATGCGAAATGGACGTTCTGCGAAATGGACCAAATGCGAAATGGACGTTCTGCGAAATGGACCAAATGCGAAATGGACGTTCTGCGAAATGGACCAAATGAGAAATGGACGTTCTGCGAAATGGACTAAATGAGAAATGGACCAAGTGGACCAAATGAGAAGTGGACGAAATGCGCCTAAACGACGAAAATTATTATATAAACGTTTTGAAATAATGGTGTGTTTGAGAATAAATAAATCTGCCAAGCCATATCTGGCCGGAAGTCCTTCAAAAGTGATTTTTAACCGGAAGTGAAGGATTTTCTCAAGCTTCCGGCCAATTTTATTTGCGATAATTTTCTGATCCCCGCTCAGCACAACTTTTCCGATCGTGTGCCATTAATTTCATCGTGATGTTATGACATCACGATGAAATTCATTGGCAAGAATAAAATTTATTGGCTTACTGAACAAAGCTATATATTAAAGGTATAAAAACATATTAAAAATAATAATCAGCAAATAAATTTTTCAACAGAAGGTATATTAAAAAATATTAAAATTTAAATTTGGGGTATCTCTGAAATCGAAAAATATTGGATTTCTTTACATACTTATTCTAATTAATACATAAGTACGTATACAGAAAGTACTTTAGCCCGAGGAAATATTCTCAGAGAGATATAAGCAATTTCCATGTTTAAGTAAAAATACCTAACTTCTCATAACAAAATTTATTGGATTATTGTTCATCTGTTATCTGTATTACTTAACTTCATCACATGCCAAATTTCATAGACGGGAGAATTATTCGGAAGTCGCCATACAACAAATATCCTCATTGATTGGACTAATAGAACAACTATAAAAGCTAACAAAATAAAAGGGATAGCTACAAGAACACATTTTTATTTATTAAAAACACTGATAAATATAATACTCAGCAGGAGTAACGGCAAAAATTGTAAATGACTGGTAAAATGTACAAACAGCATCACCAAGTTGTACAATTACATGATACAAAACTGACAAAGAAATCTCTTCATTGATTTTGAACCTTAAAATGTTGATTGTTAAGTCCAAAATCGATTGAGGAATTTTGGTTACGTTGTGCTGCTCACTAAGTAAAAAGCAATATGAATACTTACCAACGGCAGCTAATTCATCCTTCAGTTTGTAAGGATCCTTGGATTCGTTGTCGCTCGAATCAGAGCCGGAGTCAGGTTCAATTCCTTTCAAGGCATTTGTTGTTGCATTATTGCCTGTAAACACGTTATAAGAATGATTGAACACTTTTGAAAGCTAAGTACGACTTATTTCTAATCTTTGTAAATTAATTAATAAAAATGCTCGATAAAACTTCAGTCAGTGGCTGATAAACGAACTATTCTACTACCTGGGTGGCTGTGATCAGCCCCTCTACTCAAATGGCCAACATTCTTGAAAGTAATGTTTGAACGCTACGCTTACTATTAAAAGGTTTAAATAAGCAGTAAACTTACGTGCCGTGCTTGTTAATTCCATTCAGTACAACAAAGTCTGTGATTTACATAAGTTTGCGACTTGTGTTTTAATCACCTATTGCTCATAAACTCATCTTTAAATTTCAAAGTAAGCGTAGCGTTCAAACGTATAGAATATTGGTCATTTGAGTAGGGGCTGTTATTTTTTTCTAGCATATAATTTTTAACATAACATCTATTCTAGTATTTTGTCTACCCTAAGTATGTACCATTATTAGTTATCCTGCGTTGTAAGTACTTACCGGTGTTTTGTTTTTCATGTGCTAGTAGAACGGACATAATATCGTCGGTTTTCTCCTTGCTCTTAACGTTGCCGCCCACTGCCGCTTCCGTAGATTCGGTCTGTAATTGAAACCGCATAAACTATAGCTCAGAGACGTTTCAAAGTACTTATTTATGATCTAATCGCAGTTAACATAACGGCAGTGTCATCACAGCGCAGTTAAATATCTGTATCAGAAAATACTAACATAGTAAAGTCTGTTTTAACTTCTCAGAAGTGCGTTCCTTCCACGATCCTTTCGTCCCAAAATGGGACAAAATACTGGATTTAAAAAATATTTAAGATTTAGTCTGCGACTCAGATCAAATTAAAAAGTAAGATTGAGCGTTGCGAACAATGAAGTGAAGCCGGTTTTTGATGGTACATGTGTGCGTACAAGGGGGCGGGCGGGGGCCGGGCTGCAGGGTTTTATATGGAAAGCCAAGGCGTAGTTTCGTTGCACGTGTGTGCGTGAACTGTGTATGTACACAGCCAAGGCGTAGTTTTACAGGCCTCACCGCTTTGTTCGGAAGACTCCGTCTTACTTTTTTATTTGGTCTGAGTTTTGCGATATGTCCCATGTATTTTATTATTGTCTCATTGGGACGAAAGGATAGTGAGACGAACCACTGCGCTACTCTAGCCGTCTCCTCCACGGCGAGCCTAGTGTGTATGTAGGTTATGTTACCGGGTCGTTGGTGCCGACGGTGCTCTCGACCATCCAGACGGGGCGCTCCTTGCGCGCGGCGGCGGGCTCGGCGGCCGCGTCGCCCTCGCTGATGGTGACGTCCACGCGCGTCTCCTCCACGGCGAGCCCGAGCCCGCGCGTCGCCTCGCCCGACCACTGCTCGCCTCCCGGACGCAGTGGCTGTTGCTTCATTGTAAGACTAAAATACACAAGAAAAATGTCATAACTTCTTTGCTCTGCATCTCAGTTAAGAGGGCTATCTGCACACTAGCGCCGCCATTGAAAGAAAAAACACAGTGCTTAAATAAAAACGAAATTGTGAAATATCTCTCTGTAGTTCACTCCGAAAAAGCTTTGTGGTAGGTACTTTTTTATCGCTTCAAAAATCATATAAAATATTGGTATATTTTCTAGCCTGTCGTTTAGTTCAATGGACTATTTTTTTGCGAAAAATGGCTACTTTTAACAAAAAAAGCTAGCCATTGTTTAGAGACAACACTGGTTATGATAAAATCTAACGCTGGAAAAGCCACAAAACTTATTCGGAGTGTACTACAGAGACAAAATTTACAATTTCTTATTTAATTATGCGCCATGATCTTTTTTCCAATAGCGACGCTGTGTGC
The DNA here is from genome assembly GCA_928269145.1 of Agriphila tristella. NCBI lineage: Eukaryota > Metazoa > Arthropoda > Insecta > Lepidoptera > Crambidae > Agriphila > Agriphila tristella. The sequence continues at coordinate 15,980,881 of OV743436.1, read as the reverse complement.
AGCAAAGTGACGCCGTGGTGAATAATGAGGCAGGTTAGGTAAGTATCTGGAGATGTAGAAAACACGTGACCACAGTAATAGAAATAGACAAATCTATATGATTTTTTTCCTTATACTTACGACGACGTAGGTACACATACAATTATAACGATTTTAAATTTCAGTTATTTTACTAGTAAATAGGTCTTTGCTTTTGTATCGTTCTTCCCACAGAGACATTTTACTATAATGTCGTTCTGATAAGGGAATGAATTACTTACCCTCTGATTGTATTGATATCTACTGGCTCTGGCTCCAATATCTCTGGTGCCAACTTAATTCCTTCAACTTCTCGTAACAGTATGAAAAGTGTTTCCATCTGTTCGTTGAACTTAGCCAGTAATAATCTCGAGTCTTTCTTAGGCAATGCTGACTGATCCTCCTCAACTACTTGACTGCAAAATGTACACCGGAATTCCTGAGTCATCATGTCATATAATTGGTCGGCCTGAAACAATTTGTAAATAGTTATTTTTCTTAAACCATGTTATATCAGGGGTTATTTTGTAACACCTTGTATGTATGTATAATGAACCCATTTTTCTAGATCTTACTTCAAGATCTGTGAATGTTTTGCTGCACCCGGGGCACTTGAAGCTGGCGCGGCTTGTAGCGTCGCGTTCCTCTGTCTCCATGCGCTTGCGCATCAGATCTAATTTGTACTTTACAACGTTCACAAACGTTTTATAATTTATGAAGTAGTAGTTCACTTTTTGTGCTTTTCCGTCAGGACCTGAAATCGTTGGTAGTTAAGGATTATCAATGCAGTGCGGGCCACCATGTTAACCCTATAATAGTCCGTAAGCCCGCGACAATATTGCTTACGTCATATGACATCACGATGAAATTCATGGCACACGGTCGGAAAAGTTGTGCTGAGCAAGGATCAGAAGATGATCGCAAATAAAATTGGCCGTGAATTGCTTGTTTGCGTGAGTGGCTTGAGAATATCCTTCACTTCCGGTTAAAAATCACTTTTGAAGGACTTCCGGCCAGATATGGCTTGGCAGACTTATTTATTCTCAAACACACTATTATTAGAGAGAGTTTACATAAGTCTGTCAGTTCTGAAATGGCCGAAAGTACCTACTTGAAAGACGGTGCCAAAGATGGTCACCGGATACCGCTTTTCCTACGTCATGTGACATCTTGACGAAAATTATTATAAACGGTTTTGAAATAGTGTGTTTGAGAATAAATAAGTCTGCCAAACCATATCTGGCCGGAAGTCCTTCAAAAGTGATTTTTAACCGGAAGTGAAGGATTTTCTTAAGCTTCCGGTCAATTTTATTTGCGATAGTCTTCTGATCCTTGCTCAGCACAACTTTTCCGACCGTGTGCCATGAATTTCATCGTGATGTCATACGACGTAGGCAAAATTGTCGCGGGCTTACGGACTATAAGAAATGTTATTCGAAAGTTAACCGGCCCTTGATCTCGTAAGTCTGTTGCTAACAATTCTCGATTGAAATCGATTGAAAGCGCAGTTGCATTGCTGCTTTAGTTAAGATAGTTGTCGCATTGGTTCATACTAAAGCAGCGATGTAACTGTGATTTCTGTCAGAGTTGATTGCAACAAAGTTACGTAATTACCCCCCTGTTCTATTTTAATTGAGTAATTTTAAAGGAAAAAGTACTTACCTGTTTCCATTTTTAATCTGACTTGAATAAACTTGTCGTTTTTTAGAGTAGCTATTCTGGCTCGCAACATTTTCCTTTCAAATTTGAGTAGTTCACAAATATCGTCTTCTTTCATGCCTGTAAAATTTAAATAATAGGTACCCAACCCACTTAATATTTATTCCTTTTTATTAATATTAGACTAATCTGTTGACCGATTAGGAACATTTACTTACAAGGGTTTCTAACCAACATGTCCACAATGAGTGCATCTTCTATGGTATAGAAGCCTCTAACTACGAGTCGAGCTAATTGTTTTAAGCTGCTTGGAACCTCTGTGACCAGACGTTCCTCCGTCATATCTGCTTATTTCCTGTAATTTATTTATAGAACAGTATAGCAAGTACGAATACAGCCGCTCGTTCTGAAGGCAATACCTGTGAAGATGAGGTACCTAGAGGTAGAAAACAGTGAAGGAAGCCTTTACAGAGGAAATAATCACTAGTCTTGTTTTCGATGCAGACGTAAACAGTAGTAAAATACCTGCCAAGGGGTGAAGAGTAAATAAAAACGGTAATAGTTTTCTGTTTATATAATTTATTTTCTTAAATAACGACAAAATCAAAATTTTAATAATTAGAAATCATGTACAGATGCCTACCTACTACTATTACGAAATTTTAAAATCATACTTACAATGGAATTCAGTATAAAGCTATGTCTAACTTGCGTTACGAAAAATATATATTTGTACATATAGATTTTCATTTGGCAGTGTGATTCGATTATTTCTTTCGGGCCATTTTTAATCCTTATGTTAAATACATAATTACATAGTTCTAAGATTAACAACATCTGATTAATCATCTTAATAATTTACAATATATTCGTCATTTTCAGCTCCAATCAAATAAAATCTGGTTACAAGATTTTGTGCAATTTGTTTAAATAAAAGCAGAACAATTTTTACATTAACAAAATTAAACCAGTAGTATAACATTTTAAGACATAAAATACCTATTATACTTAGGTAATCACAACTTTGTGTGTTTATGAACCTAATGTTATTTTTAAATAAATAATAGATAGCAGGTATCACAAAAAACTAGATAGCAAGATTTTTAAGGAACTAAATTGATTAAGCATTAATTCTACTTTTAACCATTAATTCAAATCAGTCTTTACAAAAAGTACTAATATTGGTAAGTATCACTAATGTAAAAACGTTTAAACAAAACAAGTTTTTCCTTAATGTATAAAAAAGTTAAATAAAAAGGGGTTAACTGCAGTTAATTTGATACATAAAGTTGGAAATTGACAACTAAGCATAATAAAAAAGTCACTTGAACTGTTTATCAAATTTAAAAAAATGCAGTGTGTCTTAAATCACATTTTAAGTTCCAACAATAACGCAGAATCTTAGATTAAATCAAAAATACTTGGCATAGGACATTAGTTAGACATTCAAACAATTAGAAGTACTTTGTTCATAAATTATACAGTTAATAAATTACTAGCAAAATTAAACTATGGTACAAATTTCATTCTTAAATCTAATAAAACTTAATTTACTTCAAAATTACATCATTCATTGTGTTGTGTTCTTTCAAGAATTAACTGTATGTTATCTATTGTTTGATAAATGACCCTAAAATTGGGACGATCACTTGGATGATGATTCCAACACTGCTTCATTAGATCATAAACACATCTAGGGGTATTGTCAGGGCAGGCTAGGACATTACCATCTTTCAGAAACCTTACTACCTCTTCATGAGTCATGCCGAAGTAAGGTTGCAGAGCAAATGAGAATATTTCCCATAGGCACACACCATATGCCCAGACATCAGATTCTAAAGTATACTTATTGTATAGAATACTTTCTAATGGCATCCATCTAACTGGGATGGCATCATGCTCATCTCCTTTATAATAATCTTGTAAGTAAATTTTATGTGATAAGCCAAAATCTGCAATTTTTACAACCATATCATCATTGATCAGACAATTTCTAGTTGCCAAATCTCTATGAACAAATTTACGATCTGAAAGATAAACCATTCCTGAAGCGATCTGTCTCGCTATATGTAATAGATCCATGTGGCTTAGAGGCATCACAAGTAGCCTCAAGTCTTCCCGGTTTTCAACAGCAGGGGCAAAGTTGGGTGCGGTACTACAAGCTCTCAAGTATTCATTCAAATCTCCTTTCCCCATGTATTCAAATAATAAGCACATAGGACGACCTATAGCACAAACACCCAATAATTTCACTATATTGGGATGATCAAAGTCAGCCAATAAACAAGCTTCTCTCTCAAAATCCAGTTGCAAATCATGAGATGCTTCATCTTTAAGCATTTTAACAGCGACCAAAGTGAATTCTTCTTCTGGAACAAGTCCAGGTGCCTTAGCCTGAAAGACTCTTCCAAATGCCCCTTGACCTAAATCACGGATGTAGATAATATTATTTCTCGGAAATTCCAATTTTTCTAGTTTTGGATTCAATTGTGCTCCAGTAGTATGGTAGGCTAAATTGCTAGGAAGCTTATCCAAATCAATATCCATGTTCTGTCCGTTTCTACGGTTGGCAATATTACATTTTGAATAATGATTTTTTAAGAAGTAGTGACACAGCAGAGCTACTGAAGCGACAAGTAAAATGCAACCGAGTCCACCGACAGATAGTAATAAAACAAAAGATGGAGTAAAATAATTTTCCATAACTATATTTGGTCCACTGATATTGTCAAATTCATCAGTTGAATTGGCACATGCTGGTATATCACAATGCTCCCATCGCACGTTTGGATCCATGGTATAGCACCAAGGTTTCCTTTCTTCTCCCCCTGCATTTCTACAGTAATTTGTAGAATTCTGGACTTCTGGAAAGACAAGAGGTGGCCTGGTGTGCTGGTGGGGCGACTGTGATTCCCAAGCTTGACATTTTAGCCCAGTCTCTGTCATATTCATAGTGCCCTGATAGTATCGCCCATTTCCCCTTACACAGTTAGTTGTAACTTCACTATATTCCATTTCTGTAATACCAGTGTTGTGACATGTCACCTGTGTCCCTTTGCCTGCAAATTTAGGAAGTTTCTCACACTCAGGAAATCGGAAATGGCCTCTTGATTCGAAGAATACTCCACGTCGTTTTTGTTCTTCCATAACAATCCAATCATTGTAACAAAATTGCATTTTAACAGCCATGCAGTCTTCATAACACAACGGTAGCGCAAAATAACCTACCCCATCTTTGTCAATGCACTTGGGGAAAGCGTAAGCACAAAGTAGTTTTTCAGCTCTGCTTCGACATGGTTCTTTCAATGTAGATATCATCTCCTTCCACAATCCCGTTGTAATTTTCTCATTGTCTAAGCCTCCAGTATGATTGTACCATACGTATCCTGTAGAATAACTCTTACATATTTGCCCATTGTATGGACCACAGTAAAGATGCACTGATTTTATAAATAGGAGTACCGTAAATACTTTGCAGTGGATGTCCATTGTTTTAAATGTAAAGCTTTTTTTCGATAAACAGCTTAGATCGTTGCATTTTAGTTATTCAATACAAAGTAAATCTTAACACGATACAGATTGTACAATGGCGGACACATTATTTATTATTGATTTTACTTTTCGTGTCGTGTCGTGTGAAATGAAATTCCAACCAAATGTGCAAGAAGCAAGCATTGAGTTGAGTCAGTCAGACAGACATGTTTGGATTCCTAAACGTAAAAGTAATAATTCTTGGAAACAGCGTACTTTCTGTGATTCAGCGAAATACATTTATGTAACTTTAATATTTCTTTCTATTGAATGTAAATTTAATAGCCGTCGTAACAAATCTAATTAGAAAATAAAACTTTTCACACGCGGTAATCGGCAATATGAACGTATGTACAAAACTTTGACAAGCAAGAGTACTCTGTGCTTTTGAGAAACCGCAAACGTTTCTAAACGGAGGTTCACTAAACTAAATGAAAGTTGGCAATAATAACCAGCCTGCCTGCTGTCATGTCAAAGTTGTCAAACGTCAAAATAATTACTTACCAAGGTGTTGTTCTGCAAAAATATCTTGAAAATGGCAGCAATTGAGAAAGTTAAAGTTGTTGTTCTTGGTGATTCAGGTAATTATAACATCTTGAATGTTTCTGACACTTTTTATATTTTATATTCAAGGAAATTAAATAATATTTTGAGGTTTTTATTTAGTTACTTGTTGTCTGCCAACTTGACGGCGGCCATGACACCTTATACAGTAGGTGCAACATTCAGATAATTAAAACAACACCACGACACGGGCGCGAAATTTTAAATTTATTTGCCATATGTATTGATACGGGTTATTGATAAAATGTTTGTTTATAATTTTCAGGTGTAGGAAAAACGTCCTTGACACATCTTATAGCACACCATAAGCCACTTCTATCGCCCGGGTGGACTGTAGGTTGCTCCGTAGAAGTAAAGTTGCACAGGTACAAGGAAGGCACACAGGCGCAAAATACATTCTTTGTCGAACTCTGGGATGTTGGAGGATCTAACGGTCATAGGAATACCAGGAACGTATTTTATCAACCTACACATGGTGTGTTGAAGATGAATTTTAGCAATAAGTTAGATTAATTAACTACATAGATAACTATGTACCTAATTGTACTGAAAAATAACTGAAAATAACAAGCTGGACTTGTACTGCAACGAACTAAGATCGTTCGTTGTTGTAACTGTAGGTATGTATTCTGTGACAGTGGTTGAATGGTCCGCGTCGCGTATGACGTTTGTTTATAATCCCAAATAGAATATCATCTTCATCAAGAAGCTTATACCTCCCTCCAATGGAGATTGCACGGCCGTATGTCATAGTGAAGATTGAAAAAAGCTCCTTTAGTGACGTGACGGCTTATTGCAACCTCTTTCTTTAGTGTTACAATACGTGTTCGTTGTTCGTCGTTTGTTCGTTCGTGAGAAACGAAAACGTATTGTAACACGAAAAGAAAGAGATAGCAATACGCCGTGACGTCACTAAAAAGTCTTTTTCAATCTTCAGTATGATACTAGGCGTGCAAACTCCATTGTGGGTTTAAGCTTCTTGATCTTCATCATCATTAAAAAAATGAGAATTTTGCCTGATGTTCATAGAACAGTCATAGGCATATGACAGTACCTACCTTACCTACCTACCCTATTTTATTATTAGTAAGTACTATTTTTATTCTGTGTTATTTATTATTACTACTACCTATAATATAACGGTAAACTGGGGATTAGCAACTTGCGCAGTGAATAACAACAGCGATATTTTCGATAGAAAAACAAATTATAAAATTACTTTTTTAGTTTTATAGAAAAATGTTCTATGAACAGGCCCAAGCGGTTCATTTTAATTTTTTTTTATATTTTTTTCTATCGAACATGTCGCTGTTGTTAATTCACCACGCAAGTTGCCAATCACCCCATTTACGTTACTTAAATATATTCTAGAAATCGGGAAAAAATAGCGGTGTTGAAATATTGATAGGTATAATAATGATACATATTGATCTAATCTAAAGTTTTGTTGTAGGTATTATTTTAGTTCACGATTTGACGAACAGAAAAAGTCAGATCAATTTACAAAAATGGCTTTCTGAAATCTTGAATCAGGACAGCTCCAATCCCACACTGCAGCACGTGGATGTGGACCCTGAACAGTTTTTGGGCTCCACACAGGTATTTTTATGATAATTTATCTAAATAACGACCATAATTAATAATTAAAGGCCTCATAGACGGTGCGATCGGTCGTTACGATCTGTTGAAAATGACGACCGACACGGATAGTTGTGTCATCGCATCGATCGATCGCATGGCCCCTATCGCTATTTACTTGATTTTGAACCTTTAACATGAGTTTATAATGTCACTGAGTGGGAAACAACTTCCGATTATCGGTGTTATTTTTCGTTTCCTATGAAGTAGCGGCCGCGCAATGGATCGTACGTAACGACAAATCGTATCGTACCCTATGTGAAGCGGCTTTTTTACTTTTGATTGTTCGATTGTTAGGTGAAGCCCTACCTACACACACAGTAAATACTGTGATCCAACAGTATTTTATCAGGGGCCTATTTCATAAAATAATGGTAAATTTACTACAATAATTTACCAAGTCGTTAATTGGAGTAAAATTCTGTTTATTATTTATTATGAAACAAATCTACCCCATTATTTTACTAATACGGAAATTCACTGTAGTTTTACCATTCGTTTATGAAATAGGCCCCCGATAAAATACCGTTGGATCACAGTATTTACTGTGTGTGTGGGGTTCACCTAGCGATGGATGATAATGTTTTTAGGCGACGCCTACACACACAGTAAATACTGAAATCCATCAGTATTTAATCAGGGGCATATTTCAAAAAGATAAGTAAATTAACTACAATAATTTACCATTGTTGTTATTGGGGTAGAATTACGTTTTAGAAGTAATAAGACACACTAATCTTTTGTGAAATATGCCCCTGATTAAATACTGAACCGTCTCGCCTTAAAGTAAACCCACCATCACAATCATTAAAAAGGTACTTTAAAAAATAACATAAAAAGTAGCAATACCATTAAAAACCGTTTCAAATATGTCTTTCTCGAAAGATTTAATTATATTTTATCGTTTTAGATACCAATACTTGTTATTGGAACAAAATATGATTTGGCTGAAGAGACTCAAAAGAAAAATCAATATAGACGATTGGCTAGCAGCATAGCGGAGCAGTGTGGATCCGACGAGGTATTCGTCAATTGTCACCAAGTCAGGTAATACGAAAGAATGGGTCGTTTGAAAAGTACCTTGTTAATTTCTTTCTATGGATTTGTAATTAGTACTTACTGTCCTTTTGAAAATCAGATATAGCGGCACCGATGCGCTGGTATCTGTACGTGTATGTACGTCACCACACCTCAAGGACTCCCTAAACGGTCAAGCATTTCTTGTCAAGCACGTACACGTAACTTACCATTTGGGGGCGTGGCCTACTTTTGAATGGTCACGGTGATCTCTCTATTCTGTGGTGCTTGTCAATCATTGCTCCTAGACGATCAAAATGTGATGGACAAGCAGAAATATTTACGTGCTTGACGGAAATAGCTTGACCGTTTAGGGGGTCCATTAAGCGCCAATCACACATTCGCACGATTGGCGTGGCGATCAGGAGCCCTATTTTTGAATCATTCGACTGGCGTCGAGCACTTGGTTTCTACTGACTTTCGTTCGACAAATCAACTCAAATGTATGAGATGTCGAACGAAAATCAGTAGAAACGAGCGATTCAAAAATAGGGCCCCAGGCGAATAGCGACTTCGCATATATATAAGCGCTATTCACATACCCACACTCACTCCCACTCGTCGCGCTCGCGTTGTGAGCGGCTTTTGGGGCGAATAGCGCATTGTTTTACGTCTCGGCCACGACCTCACCCGCGGGGTGAGTGCGGTGCGGACTACATGGCTTGTAAAGCACGTAAATGTTTTGGCTTGTCAATCACATTTTGATTGTTTATAAGTAATGCTTGATGGCAACAAGTAACATCAAGCACGTACGTATCACGTGATTACCGTGGCCTATCAAACGTAGGCCACGCCCCCAAATGATACTGGTGGTGCTTGACAAGCCATGCTTGATCGTCTAGTCTAGGGGGTAAAGCGGCGCGGCGCGGCCGGCACGGACCGACGACGCAGCCAAATATTTTGTATGCAAACTGCATTAAAGCAGCGCCGCGCCGCGCCGCTTTAATGCGGTTTGCATCATTGCAATTAATAGAAATAATATTTGGCCGCGTCGTCGGTCCGCGCCGTAGAAGTCCGTTTTGACTTTTAATTTTATATACTTACAGATCGTTAGCACCTGGTACAAGTAATTCAGTCAAGCTTACGAGGTTCTTTGACAAGGTAAGCAATAACAATATTAGAATATTACATTGTTGGTTTTTTAGTTTTATATTGTAGGTACCTAGACTGGAAATTGTACAGGATATGGAAGGTTTATTTATTTCAATGTAAAAGACTTAACTCGCATGTCTACCTGCCACGTTTACCTGAAACATGATTTACCTACTTTACTTTATTCGTGTTTTCTATAAACAGATGCAAAAACAATATTTAGCAATAACTGCTACACACTTTGATTGTGTAACAAGTCTCAACAGATGGTAAAAAAAACATAAGTAAGTAGGTCTATGCAAAAAATGTATGAACCGCCCCGCCCGCCCGCTTGCAAATAAATGCAGGTACACCGACAGCAACTTTTATTTGCGGGCGGGCGGGCGGTGCGGTCCATCTTGCATATCTTACTACTTGTTGTGTGGAAGTTATTGACCATCAGCCATTTTATTGTCCTCACTGCTGGGGCATAGGCCTATTCCTTATAGCACCCATACTATGGGTGGATAAGGAGGATGGACCATAACCCACCACGCCGGGCCCGATGCGGTTTAGTGAGTGTTTACGACTACATAAATGCAGCTGGGACCCACGGCTGAACGTGTCTTCCGAAGCACGGAGGAGCTCGAGATGATATATTTGTGGTCACCCATCCCGTGACCGACCCTTGCGAAAATTGCTTGACCTCCGCAATCCCCGCCGGGCCAGGCGCTAAACCATTGAAACATCGAGATCGTCATTATGAAATATTAAGTATTACCTAAGTTATTGCTAAATTCTAAATATTGTTTTTGAATCAATTATAATTGGACTTCGCGCAAGGTAACGCCTGATTCTATGAAATAAGAAGATATAAGTATTTTGTTTAAGGTGATAGAGCGAAGATACTACTCGCGAATAAGCCCGTTCCCGGACAAAAGGAGGCAGATTCCTTCATACATGATGTCGACATCAACCCCTCTGTCCAGCAACAAACCCCCTCAGTATATGAGTCCGCGATTTTATCATATGGACTAATATTTCAAATGATTGTGATAGTCTAATACTTAAAATAAAACGTGATAACTTAAATATGCGTAGCCTCGGTATATGAGATGATGTTAAACCGTTGAGTATTTACAAATCAAGAGCGAAATTCTTGGTGGGTATTCATAACGGGCCTTGTGAGATTGTCGTGTGTCTGTTCTATACGACAAACCTATGATAAGTTGGCTCAAGTTCGTAATGTTAATCAATTTGAATATAAACTACCTACTTACCTTTATACTTGTTAATATAAATACGATTCATATTACAGTCTTTATTTTACGGTCATCTTATTCCTGGTAATTATTTTTTCTATCCCTTAGTTAAGTACCTACTCATCACTTTTGGACTTCGGCCTATCGTCGATTTGCTCTTCCGGCGCAAAAAAAACAAAAACTACTCGGTGTTAAGTCTTATTATTATGTACATTCAGTAACATTCTACAGAGCCCACACTCGAACGTAGTCAACCTGAAGGGATGCGTCTCTCCCGTCGTTGACGTTGAGGTTCCAAGTCGGCAGCCAGTTGTTTTGCGCGCGCCAGAAGTCAGCCGGGGCCTGGAAATTGAGAGTTCGTTATGCTTTGCTATGTTATGATACACAATAAACTTTAACACCGAATCCATAATGGCAAAGATGAGGAAAAGATGCGAAAGTGTTAAAAACTGCCGAGATTCAACGTCAAAACCTATAAATTTTCCACTTTTTAAGAGTAAAAAAATATTGGAGTGAAGAATGAAAAATAATAAACAGATTGGTTCAAGTTCTCAAACGAAAATATCCAGGAAATTCTCACTTCCAAGATATTTTCAAACATTTCAGAAAATATAGGTATTCATAATAGTATGGTACTTTGAATACCTTAAAAAAATGATAAGTAGGTATTTAGTTAATAAGTAAACAAATACCGTTGGTGATCCATTCCACCATGGCTTGGGGGTAGGGTTGGCGACTCCGTCGGGGAAGAAGCCGTTGGTGCCGCCCACTGCCACGTTCATGATGAAGTAGAACTACAAAAGCATACGTAGGTATATCATAACTCATAACTGTTCTGAGATAAAAATAATAAACTAAGCAAAGCTTATATAAGTAACTACCTATATATAGGCAGGGACGTATTTTAAGATTTGGCGCCCTGGGCTAATAAGGTATGCCGCCCCTAGGGTTATCTACCATCTACATACGGGAGGAAGAGGAATGAGGTTGCCTGTCTAGGATACACAAAACGCCTGATTTTTTAGAAAAAATCCTGTCTATGCTTAAAAAATGCCGCGCAGCGCGATTTTTAGTCAGTTTCATTCATTAAACTTGTAATATTTTCAATCTTTAGTAAAAAAAACAGCCGCGCAGCGCGATTTTTTGTCTGTTTTATCTGCTTATCTCACTAATCATGTAATATATTATGTGTAACACACACGGGAAGAAGAGGATGCCTGTCCAGTAACACAAAATGCCAGATTTTTCAGAAAAAATCCTGACGATTCAAGAAAACTGCCGCGCAGTGCGATTTTTTGTCTGTTTTATCTGCTAATGTCACTAATCATGTAATATATTATGTGTAACACACACGGGAAGAAGAGGATGGCTGTCCAGTAACACAAAACTCCAGATTTTTCAGAAAAAATCCTGATTTTACAAAAAAAATGCCGCGCATCGCGATTTTTTGTCAGTGTCATCCAATAAACTTGTCATTTTGTTAATCTTTAGCAAAAAAAATCAGTCGCGCAGCGCGATTTTTTGTCTGTTTTATCTGCTAATCTCACTAATCATGTAATATATTATGTGTAACACACACGGGAAGAAGAGGATGCCTGTCCAGTAACACAAAACGCCAGATCTTTCAGAAAAAATCTTGACTATATTAAAAAAATGCCGAGCAGTGCGATTTTTGTCGGTGTCATCCAATAAACTTGTCATTTTGTTCATTTCAAAATTATTTATTTCATAATATAAAAACAATATGTAGCAAGTCATTTTGCTAATGTTTAGCAAAAATAATCAGCCGCGCAGCGCAATTTTTTTGTGAGTTCCATCCACTAATCTTGTAATTTTGCCCGACTATGAGTATTTAATAAAAAAATCGGCTGCGCAGCGTGATTTTTGTCAGTTCCATCCACTAATCTAGATATTTTGCCTGACTATAAGTAATAAAAAAACAGCTTCGCAGCGAGATTTTTAGTCAGTTTTATCTCTCTAATCATGTAACATCATGAACGGAAAATGAACATTCTGCACTGCAGTTCGTCAATAAATGATTGGTATAACTAATTATGAAAGGCGCCCTAAAGCTAAGCCCGAGGGGCGGCTGACGCGGTAGACTGCGAGGGGCGGCTCACGCCGCCCCTAGCAGCCTGGCGCCCTGGGCCATGGCCCCCTTGGACCCTAGGGTAAATACGTCCCTGTATATAGGTAGGCTGGTAGGTAGATAACGGATATAAATACATAGAAGAGATGATGAGAGTGAGAGATAGAGAACAAAATAGCTTATGCTCATAACACAAAAATAATTATAGGTATGCCCCTACCAATAAAGATTTGGATTCCTGCAACTCTTAGAAAATTCAGTCCCATAGTAGGTACCTAATACTTCTCTGCTAATAATACTCACTTTCTGGTCAAAAGGAGCCATCCTGCTTCCGAAACGCCAAGGGTTCTCAACGTTGTGCCTGTTGAACCCACCGAAATCCCAGAACCCACCGTTGGGAGGGGTCACGCGGCCCAACTCCACGTTGTCGATACTGAATCTGATGAAATCTGAAATAGATATAAAGAAAATTATAATTACTTTTATTAAAAGTTAAGTTTTGAAAGCTACTGGACTGGATCCACTTCAATAGCCACTAAGTTTTTCCAACAGCTTTATAATGCAAGTCCTTACTGGGTGTCCACTCCAGCTGATACAGGTGGAAGTTTCTGTCATATCCAGTAGGGTTTCTTCTGAGCCAATGTGCTCTGTCCCATCCGTTGAGCGCAGGGTAGGGCCCGTAGTGGAGAGTGGAGCCGGCCTCTTGAGTGCCGATGTGGGCTCCGTTGAAGAACATGTTACGGTTTCCTCGTGATTCCACCAGGTCGATCTCACCGGACGCAGGCCATGTACCGTACACATTGTACGCTGGCATCAACCAGATAGCTGAAAATGTAAATGTTTGGCTTAACGTGCTTACTCGTAGGTGAAAAATCATCTTTATTATAGAACTAGCTGATGCCCGCGACTTCGTACGCGTGGACTTTATGACTTCGGCGAATGCATATAAATGAACTAATGTAGTTACATAAGAAAATACTTGTAGAAGTGTTATGGTTCTGCATCAGGTGTTCCAGATCTTCAGTCTAAACAACTTTTGCAAAGATGTCATTTTTTTATTTTGTAAAGTTTAGCTGGACCATTATGGTTCTGCATCGGGTGTTCCAGATCTTCGATTTTTATACCTCTGCAAAAAGTGCTCATCAGGCTGAACAACTTTTGCAAAACTGTCATTACCTGGACCATTATGGTTCTGCATCAGATGTTCCAGATCTTCGATTTTCATACCTCATAAAAAAGGCTCATCAGGCTTTACAACTTTTGCAAAGATGTCATTTTTATATTTTGTATAGTTTAGCTGAACCATTATGGTTCTGCATCAGGTGTTCCAGATCTTCGATTTTTGTACCTCAATAAAAAATGCTCATCAGGCTGAACAATTTATGCTAAGGTGTAATTTTTATATTTTGTATAGTTTAGCTGGATCATTATGGTTCTGCATCGGGTGTTCCAGATCTTCGATTTTTATACCTCAACAAAAAATGCTCATCAGGCTGAACAACTTTTGCAAAGATGTCATTTTTATATTTTGTATAGTTTAGCTGGACCATTATGTTTCTGCATCAGGTGTTCCAGATCTTCGATTATTGTACCTCAACAAAAAATGCTCATCAGGCTGAACAACTTTTGCTAGGGTGTCATTTTTATATTTTGTATAGTTTAGCTGGACCATATGGTTTCGCATCAGGTGTTCCATTTTCCAAAATCAATTATACCCTAAGTTATGCCCAGGCTTAACAGCTATATAACAAAAAAAGTTTCATTCGAATCCGTTCAGTATTTCCGGAGATTAGCGTGTTCAAACAGACAAACAAACAGAAAAACAAACAGACAAACAAACAGACAAACAGACACACTTTTTTTTTCAAATTCTTACTCTATTACTATGTCTCCATCGCGCCAGATATATATATTTTTAAATATATGTAATGTACAGACACACTTTTTCTACTATTTTATTACATGTATATGTAAGGATAGTTTAGCTGGATCACTTGGTTCTGCATCGGTTGTTCCAGATCTTCGATATTTATACCTCAACAAAAAATGCTCATCAGGCTGAATAACTTTTGCAAATATGTCATTTTTATATTTTGTAAAGTTTAGCTGGACCATTATGGTTCTGCATCAGGTGTTCCAGATCTTCGATTTTTATACCTCAACAAAAAATGCTCATCAGGCTGAACAACTTTTGCTAAGGTGTCATTTTCATATTCCTGATAGTTAAGTTGGACCATTATGGTTCTGCATCAGGTGTTCCATTTTCCAAAATCAATTATACCCTAAGTTATTTCCAGGCTTAACAGCTATATAACAAAAAAAGTTTCATTCAAATCCGTTCGGTATTTCCGGAGATTAGCGTGTTCAAACAGACAAACAAATAGACAAACAGACACACTTTTTTTTTCAAATTCTTACTCTATTAGTATCTCTCCATCGCCCCAGATATTTGTTTTTGAAATAATATGTAATGTACAGACACACTTTTTTACTGCTTTATTATATGTATGGATATGGATAGACGAACGACGAGACGTTTTTTTTATCCACCACGGGATAGTGCTTGGCCTTCACCTCACCTGATGTTAAGTGATGATAAGGCCGAAGGTGGAAGCGCACTACACTCGGAATCGTCACCACTGACTGAGGAACTGGCTATCTTACCTCTGACTGCCGGAACACACCAATTTTTAAATAGTTGTTATGGCGTCAGACTTACGTAAGATGGTGGTAGCTAGCCAGGCGGACTTAAAGGTCCCTAAACTAGCTCTCTGATTTAACAGTTAGAAACCAGCATTAGGCTCAAAGTGATTTCTGACTTTTCAAAACCAGTAATTATTGAAGACAAGTACTTATTACAGTATTAGTTAAAACTTATAGAAATATGACGCCAATATGAGTACCTGGCCAAAGCCAATCTCCGGCAGGCATTCTAGCTCTGACTTCGACTCGTCCGTAGCGGAAGCTGAATGAGTTGACCGTGCGCAGGCGCGCGCTCTTGATCGGGTTGAGGATGTTGTTTGGAGTGCCACTGCGCTCGCATCCGAACCATTGAGGGTTGGTGCACCTGAAGTAAAGAATCAATTTTGAACCACAGGTTATATAATATACTAGTTATTTGAACAAATGGTCCTTCTTACATCTTCTAAAAGTAAAAAAGTTTTTTCATACCTTTACCTCAAAGACGTATTTTTTTTATTTAGTCGACCTAAATAATTAGGTCGACTAAAATACTCCTAATAACCTAAACTTGTTAAAAAAATACTACAAAATAATATTTTTAATAGTTTGTAAATTAGTTTTGCAAGTTATCAATCAATAAAAAAAATTCTTTCTAAAGGTGTTATCAATATAGTAGATACAGTTTTATTTATTCTTATGGATAGGGTACCAATGTATACAACCCCAAACACAAAGTAGCAACTGGCAACCCTAGAACCGCTTTGCAGTTTTCCATGCAAAAAAAAAACAAAATTAACTTCTTAGTTATTAAGTGGTTTTCAGGGTCAATAATATATCCCCCTCCCAGTGCATGATAATACCCTATCTACAATATTCGGCTTTGTAAGGGTATTACCGAACAGTTTTACCTGTCAGCAGGAGCTCCTCCTTCGATGTTCAAATGGCCATTACTCAAGAAAGCAGTTCCGAACTGGTCGGAAGTGAGCGAGGGTCGGATGAACAGCACCCCATTGTGGGTGAACGAATTGGTGCGGTTGTTGTTGTAGTACTGGAATTCCCAGTTCTGAAAAAAAATATTACTGTCGTAAATGACTACTTAGGTAGGTATTCGATTGAGATTTGTTGCTTTTTTAAATTCCAAGTTGATGTAGGTACGAGTAGCTGTTCGTAGACAAAAAAATTAGTTTAGGTTCCCCTAGGAAACAAGTACCGCTTGTTGTAATATTAATTTTGCTATTCTCATTCTAACTTATCGCTGTAGTAGTTTATGATACAAGGTTCGTAAGGAGGTTTTTAAAACGAGTTGACCGGCTCGGGCTTATAATCGCCACGAGTTTAAAAAACCCTAAAAACAATATATACCATACGACGTCTTTTAATACATTTGCGAGAACATTATAAGTACCGATTGAAATAAAAATATTTTTACAGCGTAAAACAGTCCACAAAATTTTATGTAAATGACGCCTTTTTGGACGCATGCAAATGCAAAAAGCTTGTTTTCAATGTAAAGAAATGCGAAGTCCTTCAAACCATTCAGCCTTTTATGATCTACGTAGGTTAAAAAAACAAAACCCACGACGGTTAAAATTGTAACTCTTTATTTAAAAAGACTAAAATAAGTTTTACAAAAATCCCTCGACTAAAAGTGATGTAGGTACTATACATACTTTATCTACCTATTCATAAATTACAAACGCAAGAAAAATCCGTTGGGGCTGCCATTACCTGCCCCCAAATGAACAAATATTTTTCAGTTATAGTTATTTTAGAGAAATGGCAATGGCAGCTCATATAATGTATAGTACCGACATCACTTTTTTTAAAACTTATTTTAGTCTTTTTAAATAAAGAGTTACAATTTTTACCGTCGTGGGTTTTTTCAAAATTTTTAATTTTGCCATTTTATTAGGTTGCTTTCTCGTTTAATTGTTTGTTTGTCCGCAAAGTTTGCGAGCGATTTTAAACTAGCTTCCCGATGAGCTAGAGACTTGAAACTTTGAACATAGGTCAGAATTGGAATACAATGCAATATTATGGTGTCATTGAGCTGATCTGATGATGGAACTGGAAGAAGGCCACAGGAACTTAATGATGAAACCATACCACCCCATTGTGATTAGGCTTGTTAGAATCGTCTTGACGAGTACTCTGATGGGAGATAAGGTCCAGGGTCTGATGATGAAGCTGGAAGGCCATGCCAAAGGAACTCAATATTGAAACCGTGCAACTCCATCGAGTTTGGGCTCATTTGAATCGTCTTGACGAGTACTTTGTTGGGAAATAGTGTCCAGGGTCTGATGATGGAGCCGGAAGAAGGCAAATAGAGCTCTATAATAAAACCATGAAACCCCATCGAGTTTGGGCTCGTTTGAATAGTCTTGACGAGTTCTTTGTTGGGAAATAGTTTCCAGGGTCAAAACTATGCAATCCCATCGAATATGGGCTCGTTTGAATCGTGTTGACGAGTTCTTTGTTGGGAAATAGTTTCCAGGGTCTGATGATGGAGCCGGAAGAAGGGCTCTAGGACTCTGTAATAAAACCATGCAACCCCATCGAGTTTGGGCTCGTTTGAATCGTTTTGACGAGTGCCGACCGATAGGAGATGGTATATTTTTTTTTAGTCTTAGCTCGTTAACTAAAAAGCATAAAATAATAATTTACTGAAAAAAAATATTTTTTCAAAACACGTTTTTAAAACGGACTAAATCATTACAAAAAAATCGGACTGAAAATATTAAAACGGACAAGTAAAAACGAACTAAAAAGTAAAAAACAAATTCTTCTGTAAATATTTATAACCCTAATAACCTACAGAAATTTTAAACCTTAAAAATTTTAAACCTAAAAACGTGGGGCGCGTTTTGTAAAATTTATTATCCATATTGTCTATAGCATGCGCCCCCACATTTTTTGGTTTAAAATTTTTAGGTTTAAAATTTCTGTAGGTACCTATAGGTTATTAGGGTTATAAATATTTACAGAAGAATTTATTTTTTACTTTTTAGTTCGTTTTTACTTGTCCGTTTTTTTATTTCTATCTGCGTGCGGTAAAATCAACTTTCCGGCGCACGCTCTACTATCATCGAAACAACGAACTATTTAAAGATTCATCGAAAGGACACATTTTCTAGCAACTGTATTAAAAAGTTACTTACACTTACTTACTCACTAGTAATTGTTTTATGGTCTGTGTACTTACTCCACCTCCGGCAAGGGTGTTCTCATGCTGCCACTTCTCCAAGTCGAACTCGTTGAACTCGTCGGAGAAGATGAGCGCTCCCGAGCAGACCGTGGTCGGGGCGTGCGTGCCACTCACTGTGGTCACGCTAGGGGTGCACGCGCTGCTCAGGGCCGCCAGGGCTGCCAGGCCCATCAGTATCGACCACATTTTGCTTAACGAAAAGAGAACAAACAAACAAATCTATAAGTAGGTAAGTACTAACCAAAGTAGGTAAGTACTTACTTAAACTAAAAAATATTTATGTTGTAAAGTTCACGTGGATATTTTTTTACAACTTTCATTCTCTTCTTTTGGGGATTATTTCTTTAATAAGTGGATTTTTCGTGTTGTTTTCCAAGTTTCCAAATTATAACTTTGAAATGAATCTGGGGGCACGGCAGTGCCCCCGCCAAGACGAGCAAGCGAAGCTCAAGGGCACTACCTACCTTTTCTCGAAGTGCTTCGTCGTTTTTTTGATACAATAGTCTATTTACATCTAGGGTTGTCATTTTGCATTTTTCCATATAAATGAAAAAGAAAATTTCTCAGCCATGTGGCGTTTTTCAGGGTTTATAATAATTTTCCAGGGTTGTTTGCAGGGTATCCTATCTACCATATTCGGCTTTATAAGGCTATTACCACACATCCTGTATACCTAAGTCCGTCCTAAGTAAGTAGGTAGTCAAAACACTAGTACTTAGTCGTAGACAGGTGTTAAGTGTCCTATAAAATAAAAGTGTATTATCTTAAAATAAAAAATAAAGAAAATAGTTTAGCTTATAAATATTTAAACTTAAGATTTAAAGTACTTACCTATAACTTTGGTAACAGAAACAAATATACAAGGTGTTTGGTAAAAGCCTTATAAAGCCGAATATGGTAGATAGGGACCATCAAACTAAACAACTTTTACCATGGGACCAACTCTGAAATCGCGAAAAAAAAAATCAGCTGTTTCATACATTTTGATATTTTCGTTATTAATTTTTGTATGAAACAGCTGATTATTTTTTCGCGATTTCAGAGTTGGTCCCATAGTAAAAGTTGTTCAATTTGATGGTCTCTATCTACCATATTCGGCTTTATAAGGCTTTTACCAAACACCTTGTATTGCTTACATATTTGTTCGTATTATAAAGGTTGCCCAGTGGACATTTCATCTATTTCATACAAATAAAAGGGACGTCGACCTCTCTTGGACAACCGTTAAAATACGAACAATTTTATGTAAACAACATATTTATTTCTGTTACCAAAATAATATTTAAAGTAGGTATTACAATTAACCCAAACAATTATTTTTAAGTTAGTTAATATTTATTTTCAAGGAAATATGCTTTTATGTTTGTGGACAGGAAAACTGATAGGACAATAAATTAAAAGAAAGATTAGAAGACTTAATGGCAAATTTATATTATTATACTTAAAAAAATACTTACCGGCTCAGTATAAGAAACAAGAATGTATTAGTGTTTTTTTAGCGGTCTACTGTATTTATTACTTCATCATTACCGATTCAGTTATCTCAGATGGTTATCAACTTTATTGATTTATGTTTTAATCTAGGTACTAGGTGGCGAAAACAATTAACAATAATTAATCTTATTAATTCGTAAATCACGAAATGCATCCAATTAGTAAGTGATAATAGCTACTATCAGAGTATGTTGCATCGGCGTTACATAAATATTACTTGAATAAATAATGAATATTTATCTAAGTTTTAATGCACCATTTATGTAATAGTACTAGCGGGCGCCCGCGGTTAATCTAGGCTATCTAATATCTGTGTGCCAAATTCCAACCAAATCCGTTCAGTAGTTTTTGCGCGATTGAGGAACAAACATCTAAACATCCAAACATCCAAAGTTTCAAACCCACAAACTTTTACATTTATAATATTAGTAGGACTAGCGGCCGCCCGCGGTTTCACCCGCGTGGTTCCCGTTTCCATAGGAATATCGGCATAAAAAGTATTTACATATCCTATATGTTTTAATCTAGGCTATCTACTACTTATCTGTGTGCCAAATTCCAACCAAATCCGTTCAGTAGTTTTTGCGTGATTGAGGAACAAACTTCTAAACATCCAAACCCACAAACTTTCACATTTATAATATTAGTAGGATTAGTAGGATAATTTCTCTTCAATAGGTAGGTTTTTACCTAGGCCTAGGTCTTTACCTTTAATTTTTTATTTTTTTTTGTATGTTTCCAAATGGGTTTAAACATAGAATATTTTTTTTTAGGTCAATGGTTTAAGCCAAAAGTAGCCACGTTTGTTTTGATACCGTTAATTTTAATACTAGTATACCAAAGAAGTATTAAAAAAAATAGAGACATCATATGAGGTCATGGTTGTTTTAACATTGAAAATGTTTTTTCGATCGCTTCGGTAAGGTACCCAATTTCAACACAAGTGAGACATTGCCCTGGTCCCGTGAGTTTTGGGTCTACACTCTACGTGAATGTACTAAATGTCAAAAGATGCGTCTCAGCAAGGGCTACAATATGGTGAAAAAAAATTTTGAAGAAGTCAAAAAATTTTTTCGAAAATCGCATAAATGTAGAAAAATGACACACTTTTTCGGGGTCTTTTCTCACTAAATCGACAATTTCTCAAAAACGAAAAGCGATATCGAAAAAATGAAAAAAACCCCTAGAGATATTGAGTTAGGCTACCTACTGAAATTAGTATATATCCCTGACTCTTACGGTCTGGGCTGTAGCTTATCCTTTATGAAGCGAAATGTTGGGATACCGCGGGCGACGTACGCGGCGCGGGATAATGGTAATACGTAGTAGGTACGATTGAAGTTTTTAAATAATTGTATATTTCAAAGCTTGTAATAGTGTTTTATATTTTGTATTTTTTATTATTTCCACATTTTTTATAAATAAAAAAGTATTTAGATATACAGGGTGGAATTTTTTAATGCCACCTGGAGGGAAAGTACTCTAAACAATGGAGATAGCAAATTCCACTCAAAGAAAACATTCCTTTATTTTTGAAAAGAAACAAAACTGAATTCAATTTTTTTTTAAATACCCTTCCCACGCCCAGGAATCGAACCGGCTACAATTCGAAAAAACAACACCATATACTTTTATCATATCCATTAATCCATCTATAGGGTCAAACCATAAAGTTAATATTACCTAGCGGAATAGAGTAACAAAGGGCTGAGCAAGCGAGATGTCACTAATCAGCAACAATGTGTGATAAAAAGAGATGCGTGATTATGAAGTGCAGAACTCTTTTTCACAACTGATTGACAGTTTGTCAGCCCTTATCAGCCCGCTGAGAATTTGAGTTCTGAAAATATTTACGATTTTTCTTGAAATCGTGGACATTTTTGCGAAATAATGCTTCGGAAACATGGTGTCCTGTTCAGTGATTGATTGTTGTACAACACATCGAAATAACCTAGAGAAATGTTCATTTCACAGGTAAATTATTCCAAATCGACCCCGCCTAACTTTGTGTTTATTTTTGCCAATACGTTTCGAAATTTTAGCACTGAGCGTGATAATTCTCTTCTGTAAACACTCATTTTTGTAAGAAGCAAAGATCGGCTAGACAAAATGCAAAATTAACGAATATTTTGTGTAATGAAATAATTTTCATTTTACAGTAGGGCTGCATAAAGTTATCGATATTTTTTGTCGATTGTCTATCACGCCGCATCACGCGGTAAACGAATATTTTTCACTGTTGTAAAAGTACTTATATGATGTTTAGTTATTATTCATCTTGTAACGTAATCCCATTTAAGATACTTAAGCCGATCCATAGGTATCAGTTTCTGTCTATTAGAATACCATCATAAGTAATTTAACCATATTTCAGTCAGATTTCCTAAAAACTTAGATACAAAAAATGCATGGCTTACATTAATTGGCAGTCTAAACAGGGCCCTATTCAATAAAACTTACAATTTACAATTTGCAATTACAGGTGACAGGTGACAATTTACAAGTTTCTGTTCAATAAAAAATACAAGTTACAAATTTGTAACGGTGGAAAATTTACATATTTGTCGAATTGTACTTACAATTTTACATATTTCTGTTCAATAAACATTTTCCTGTTACAGGTGACAATTTACAAATTTGTAGGAAAAACTGCTTTATTGAACGCATAATTGTATTTACAAGTTTACTTATTTGTAGAATTGTAATACATTTCTGACAGGTGACCTCACCCTCGGTAAAATTTTATAACTTGGCATTTTTTTTTTGTTTTAGCTGCTTTTATTACCAAAATCTAGTAGTGAGAGGAGTGATAACGATGAAATCGTGCTAATCGAACGACAAAGAAAAATATTTAAACATAATATTTTATTCTTTTGATTCTTTTCACATTTAATGAGTAGTTTATGGTAAGTAAGGCAACTATCGATTATTTTAAAATTCTAAGATTTTTGAAATCTATCCTCGTTAATTAAGAATCTTCAACAAAAATTTTGAGGAGCTCGGTGGCGCAGTGGTTTAGCGCCTGGCCCGCCGATTGCGGAGGTTAATGGCCGATTTCACCAACATTCCCTAAACCGTTACCTAACAATGTGCCCCTTTAAATAAAAGAGCCCCCATACGAACCCCTTGTTTAGAATACGTTTCACCAACTAAACAGCCCTTTAACTATGAGACCATAGCTAGGGGACAGTTTTTTCATCATTTTGGATCTGTTAATCGTAACTTTTGGCCTTTAACGTAGTAATTATTACGTAAATTTAATTCTATTGATCTATTATCTCAAATGTTTGAACCTAGATTAAAATATAAATATAAAAACACTTTTTGTAACTGTTTGAAGCCCTTAGACTACCGTAGAACAAAATGTGTTCAGGTATACCTACAGAAAGTCTGAAATCACCATGTTGATTCTTCTTATTTATTAAGCCGTATTTCACCATATTTTTCAAATAAGAAATAAAATGAATAAATAATGAATGAATAAATAAATAATGAAAAATATTAGAAAAAATCGGCTCACCCCGGCTCGGCATTGGGCCGGATTCCTAAGGGTGCGGGTTCGAATCCCGTCTAAGTTGCTACGGGTGAGCCGATTTTTTCTAATATTTTTCATTATTTATTCATCTTAATATAAAAATAGCATTGTGAATGCAAAAATCTAAAAGTTTAAAATTGTACTGTTTCACCTTAATTGATTGTCTGGCACCTGCAATAGGTGCTACAACCGAATGTCGAAGTAGTTCTCTTCACATTGGTGAGATGGCGCTGATCTTCAGCGGAAGCGTGGAAAGTATTAGAAAAATTTCGCCACATCCCTCAGCGGCTTGGTAGCATAATTGGTAGTGCATTGGGCCGGATTCCTAAGGGTGCGGGTTCGAATCCCGTCTAAGTTGCTACGGGTGAGCCGATTTTTTCTAATATTTTTCATTATTTATTCATCTTAATATAAAAATAGCATTGTGAATGCAAAAATCTAAAAGTCTAAAAGTTTAAGAAATAAAATATTATAAATATTTTGAATAAAATATAAAGTACGTATTCAAATAATAATCACAATTAAATGTAAAAAAAGCTTTTTCACCTACGGTCATGAAAATCCAAATTCTTTTCAACCTTCTCTAATATAAATAAATATTTTATAACCTATAGGTACTTATCTTTTTTTTCTCTTTATTTTTAAAGAAGCTTTTGTATTAAGTTACATGTCAGCCGCATCGTAACTTTAATTTAATGTGGGGCTATACAATTATATTAAAATAATTATACTTATATTTTTTATTGTATTTTTTATATTATATTTTATATAAGTAACTATATATTTTAAAAGTCCACGTTATCACTTTTTTTAAATAGTCCAGTCATTATCAAATTATTCGATGTCATCTAAATAATGTATTGCCCAGATAATTCTCAAAAATGTTACTCAAAAATACTCAAAAATGTTAAAGCTTTCTACAATTCAAAGAAGTACCTATCCATTTTCTTTAGTAATTAACAAAATTACTCTCGAAAAAAGATTTTTAAACTGGCACATAACGTTATGGACTGAATATTGCACCCCCTAAACTTAGCAGTCCTTTTAACACCATAGGGGTCCCATGTGCGTTGGTGAAACGCATGAACGCGTTTATGTGGTCCCCTAACAGATTTGCGGGTCCTGGGCCCTATTCAATAAAACTTACAATCCTACAAATTTGTCAATAAGTGACATATTTGTCAAGTTGTATGACAAGTGCTGTTCAATAAACCTTACAATTACAATTGAACAGAAATATGTAAAATTGTATGTACATTTCGACAAATATGTAAATTTTCCACCATTACAAATTTGTAACTTGTATTTTTTATTGAACAGAAACTTGTAAAATTGTCACCTGTCACCTGTAATTGTAACTTGTAAGTTTTATTGAATAGGGCCCTGGACTCCAAAGAAAACTTCATGTCTATGCAGTAAGCATTTTGAGGAAAAATATTTCCAGATGTGAGGGGTTAAGCGGATTTTGAAAAAATCTGCAGTTCCATCTAAGTTTGTTCCGGTAAGCATTAATAAAATGATACTATAAAATAGTAATACTATTTTATTTCTAAGTAAGTATTACAATCGAATTTCAGCTTCACTTTTAATAGCAGCAACTTCACTTACTCACTCAATAGCCACACATTTCTGTCTTTGTTACAGGTCAATATAAAGCCTAGAGGCACAGTGTCGCCCTACGTTTATAGAGATATTGTACCAGAGGCATTCACACATGTACCAACCTCATCGAATTCTAGATCTACACCTCCGCTATTGCAACAGTCACCACCATCGACTTCTTTCCGACCAGAATTGACGCCAAGGAAAAAGAAGCCCAAAAATAAATGCCATTTTCGCAATCAACATCCTATAAAACCTCAATAATGACATACATGATTGATTTATTGATGATTTTTTCGGTTCATTTATACCCTAAGGGGTTGAGTTTATTTGTTTGTTTATTTACGTTACATGAAATACGTGTTTATTTGTTTTTAGAAGTATTCCTACGAAGTTTCATTTTAACATGTGTTAATGATTTTAAATATCTTCTTATCTTTTTTTATGTTAAATAAATGATTTTAAATATCTTCTGATCTTTTTATAATAGTCATACTTGATTTCAGAATCGTAATTTTAGTACACCCGTACAAAATTCTATCCCATTTATTTTGAATCTATGTCTGTTAATTAATACTATAGATATCGATATTTATATCAATAGTGACAAGATTACATCACTGAGACTTATACATAAAAAAAATACACACACAAATGTAAATCAATTTCGGTTTCGATTGACAGCTCATGTTTGTTCCTCTATTCCGTAGGTATATTAACTTTATGGGTCAAACATAAGGATGGAATCTTTCTTACAAACATGGTAAATTAAATGAAAGGAAAACCATAAAAGAAAAGATAAAACACTTTTACTAAATGATCCAATATGTTATATTAGTACCTACCTAGTTCGCAATAAATTATCTTTGATGTAGAACTATTTCGATAAGATGTTCGTAATGCAGACTCCTTATAAGATAGATGAGACATAAAAACTGCGTGTAGCAGTAATTTACATTTGGAAAAGGAGCCAGAGAAATACCAGCAACATGGGGCCCATTTCGAACAACCAATAAAATAAGTTTTTTCTCGTTTAATTAAAATAAGTTAAGATTTAATGGTTTTCCTTTGATTTAATTTACCATGTTTGTTAGAGAGATTTGATCCTTATGTTCGACCCTAACGATTGATATCATAAAAGTACAGGATGTTGTTTTTTCGAATTTTAGCAAGTTCGATTCCTGGGTGTGGGAAGCATATATTTTAAAAATCTTTGAATGCAGTTATGTTTCTTTTCAAAAATAAAGGAATGTTTCCTTTGAGCGAAATTTGCTATCTCCATTGTTTAGAGTACTTTCCCTCCAGGTGGCATTAAAAATTTCCACCCTGTATATTAAAACCATAATATTGATATCGATTAGCTCTAGCAGGTCAACAGATGGTATGACGTGAATAGAGCGTGACGCGAGAGCTGATTCCAGATCTAGTCAAAGATTTAAAAATCGTTAGATACGGCGGCGCGCGGCGGTACCATAGTGTGACTGCACTGAAATGTCTCCATAAGTCCATATTCAAGTAAGTGACGTCGCTTACTATGTGAAAACGAAAGAGAAAGTAGTGTTAGCAATAACTGTAGGAGCAAAAGAGATGACGCTATTATCTCCAGTACACGTGCTAGGCGTCGTAGCGAGTTTTTGTGTGTAGAGAAACGGATAAACGAATCTTGAGCGAAAGTTGAACAGAAGAGAGATTTTAGTTTGAGGCCCGAGGCGAAGCCGAGGGCCTCTACTAGATCCAAAATATTATATATCGTGGGTTGCTGTTATTTAAATTTTTTCGAGATTTGAAATTACTCGATCAGTCACGTCTTTCTTAGTGACTCTGCGATTCCAAATTTTACTACGATCTCTGAGAATGAGAGTGTGATGATGATGCCTAGGTAAACATGAGGGTTGTTATCGCACATTCGAGTGATGATGAAGTCGGCGCGAGAGTCTCGCATGCTGCATTTGATTTTGATTTATTTTTTTATTAGGGTTAATTTATTTAGAAATTCAGATGTTTTTGTTATACATAGTACTTAGGTTACCTTTCAATAAAATAATAATGTCTATAAGAAAAGAAGAATAAGATGAATAAATAATGAAAAATATTAGAAAAAATCGGCTCACCCGTAGCAACTTAGACGAGATCCCGTCTAAGTTGCTACGGGTGAGCTGATTTTTTCTAATATTTTTCATTATTTATTCATCTTAATATAAAAATAGCATTGTGAATGCAAAAATCTAAAAGTTTAAAGAAGAATAACATATTTTTTACCTCTCCAGCACGAAAAGGGCACTTTTGGCGCGTAAAAACTCGCAGCAAAATCGATTTTTGCTGCGAGCGTGAGGCAAAGTGCTTTTTTAATTTCTAACACCAACTTTTGAAATAATTAAGAAAAAAGAAATAGAGTGACAAGGATGAGACTTGTAAAATTGATATGTGAGAAAAGCATAGAAAGACTGCTTTATGTTGTCATACATGAGAATTAAAAAGTATAAAAAATAAAATGCACGGATCTACCAAGGAGTTTTAAATAAGGATTGTTGAAAAAGAAGTTTGATAATTCGAAATAAAGAGTATGGACGAAATGGGGTCGCATGTATGAAATAAATATTAAATAAGAAAAATCAATGAAATTTTTAAACAAGTTAGTGTTTTATAAATATAAATAAATCAATAAGATGGGATATTAATAAATTAGAGAAAAACACAACGTAATGTACCTAAATAAAACGACAGGAATATATTTTAATCTATGAATAAAAATTTTCAGCATAGGTTTGATCGAACTAATTTTGTGATATAACAAAAAATTAGTACGCCCAGCGATGAAGATAGTTATCTAACTCCAAAAGAGTTGAGAGAACAAGTTTCTAATGCTGAATTTAGATTTTTACCAGGAAAGTCACATTAATTTTTTCTTGCTGGTCGAGGTGAAAAGTTGTATGTTTAACACGAGACCAAAGTTTTGTTCTGCCTCGTGCCTTTAAATCACTCACTGTGCTCAGTAGTCTATATTAGAATCACTCGCTACGCTCGTGATTCAATTCTAGACTGCTTCGCTAGTTCGTGATTTAAAGTCGGCACTCGCAGCACAAATCGAATTTGGTCACTTGTATAACAAATAACTATTGTAAAATTCATTAAATTCATTTTCAATGTACCAGAAGGTCGTGAAAGGCACGAGATCTGTGAATTTTTTTTTTTCTTTTTACTTATTGACAAAAATCTTTTTGACTCTAAATCCCAATACTACCTATTGGCTAATCGAATCTATAATTATGTATCCGATTTCGCTGATTTATATTTAATAGATAGGTAATGATAGGATTGAATTTGAGTAGTTTACGATAAAGATAAAATACTGATTATCTATAGGTAGTCCAACCTACGTGTGTGTGATATATGTAGATACTTAGTCTTAATCTAAATTTGGTTTGAGCTTGCTACTATTACTTACTTGTTACTTATTAATTCAAAATAAATATTATTTTAGTAATAATAATAAAAATTGGCTAACTACTAAACTGATAAACACATATTACCCTGTAGCTTCATCAACTACCACATATAGAACTTTATCAGAACGTATTTTTTTTTAGTTAACCAATAAGTAAGTAATGGTCATTCATCATGATTTCTGGCTCCTAGCCAATTTTTCTGCTAAATAAATATTATTTCACTTGGCGAAAAACTCAAGGTAATTTAAAAAAGTGAGTAGGTACTTACGCGCTCTTCCACAACCCGCTAACGCTTACCTACCTACTAGGATGTAGGTACTTATTACGACTAGCGTAAACAGCTTGCAATCAAACACAGGTAGACCTAGGTACTCTCTTAATGTAACTCTTTTAGAAATAGTTTTAAGTGCCATCACAGTGAATAGTCGACAAAGTGAGCGGTCAAGCGGAACTGAAGCATCTAATCATTTAATACTCAAAGGCTGAAAACATCAAGTATTTTCCTCTTCCTTTAATGTGTAGGTAAATAATTTTCTGTAGTTTGTATTTTCTACAATGACGCCTTTGTTTTACTACAGCTTAGTACCTAATTATTTATATTAGGTACAGTTACGTGCAAAGCAATGAACCATTGTCAAATTAAAAGTTAAATAGGTATCTCGTTACCTACTTCTATTTCATTGACATTACCGACATCTACGACTACGGCTAACTGAAAGTCGAAGTTGAAGCGCGTTGAAGTGCCTAACAATATCATTTAGGTATTATGTATTTTCAAGATTTTTAAAACTGAAGTTTACATCAAAAAAACTTAATTATGCTTTCATTCTTTATATTTCGTCTTTGAAAAAATGCTAATTTCGTTTGAAATCGAGATACTCTTTCCGAGAAGACCCGTCACATCGTGGTCACATCGCAAATGTCCCAGAAGAACAAATGAGCCTCAGTTTAACACATACATACACAGAGGAACGTCACATCGTGGTCACATCGCAAATGTCCCAGAAGAATAAATGAGCCTCAGTTTAACACATACATACACAGAGGAAATAATCACTTGCATGCATAGAAATAGAATGCCAGCGAAAATTTTTTACCATTGAAAATGGTTATCAGATGCAAATCGCCTGAGACGTATTTTTGGCCATATCTCCGAGGATTTTGGGAGGATCGAGATGAAAATAGTACTAAAAGTTGAGGAGTTTATCGCGACACGTGTGAACGTTTAAATTTTGAAAATCTACTGGTAACTTTTTTTGGAATTTTGCGAAATTCCAAAAATTCCGGGTTTTTTGGGGGATGTTTGTTTACTAAGTTGTAAATATATCGGGAAAAAAACAGACTTAAGAAAAAATGAAAAAAATAGGGTCCTAGGGTATTAGTTTAGCTATCAAATGGCGAAATAATTTTGAAAATCGGTTTATAAATTGTGACCTGTAGGTGGTCCCTAGATTTGAAATTGTAGAAAAACGGCTGTTTCCGTACATAAAAAGTGATGTAGCTTCTATGTTTATTGACCGATCGTCATGGTAATAGTGTTAAAAGATGCAGAAGCGGAACAGAAGTGCATTCGTTGGAATTTTGAAAATTGGTTAATATTATTTCGGCCGTGTCGAGGCAGACAGCGGGCGCTTTTGTGACACGAGGCGGAGCCGAGTGTCACAATCGTAAAAATAAATAGGTACTACCTAGGTAACTTTAAAAATATAATAGGACTTTGCATTTGATTTGATTTTGGTTTTTCTTTGTGTTCATTTTCAATGCTCCGATTCTTGCGGGGACTGTAAAATCTGTGAATTTTTTGTCTATGGTTTAACACGTAATACCTACTAATATCTATTCTGTGATTTAACTTCACTTTTGATTAAAATATAAAGCCTTTTTTATAACACCACTGAAAAATAAAAATGACACGAATCATAACCATAAAAACTAATATACAGGCTGTCCCAAAACTTAGCCACACGGAGGGAAAGTACCTTAACTATTGAAGATAGGAAATTTTACTGAAAGAAGACGTCATTTTGTTTTTAAAAATGAACGGAACTGCATTCAAAGATTTAAAAAAATCGCATACGATACCAACCAACCACACGATAGACGTACCATACAAATCCACACAATGCGTAATAATTAACATTTAAATGTTAGATTTCATGGTCTTCCTCTTGTTTAAAATGCTGTATTATTTAAGAAAAAAAATCCTAGCAAGTGATCCTTTTGATTGGTATCGTAAAAATAAAAGATTGTTTTTTTTTATATCTGGTAGTCGATAGCTGGTTAAGACAGGCGATTTTTTAAAAATCTTTGAATTCATTTCTTTATTCAATCTTCTTTCAGTTACCTATCTTCAATATTTATGGTACTTTCTCTTCTTGTGGCAAAGTTTAGGGACAGCCTGTATATACTGTGTCAGTAACAACAAAACATGTCATTTGGCGACATTCACTGTCAAATGGTGTATCTATAAATACATCATTTGAACCTCAATAGAAAAAAATGGATTTTTTTGGAGTAATTTTAATTAGGAACAGCAAAATTGCCAAGTAAGAATTGACGAAAACTTGGAAATGGGAAATGCTATGTCGAAAACGAATGAAACAATTAGTATCCTTTTACATTTTTCATCGTCAGTAGGTACGTACCTAAAAAAGCTAGTTTGCTGTCCAACCTTTGTTTATTTATGTAATCAAAGTGTCCAACATCCTTCTAACTAAGTTAATGCAAATTGTCTTCAAATCAGAATATTTTACTAACTAAATTGTAGATGAAGTAACAATCTGCAAGTAGGTATAGCAGAGTCGAAAGTTTAACATCATAGAAATAATGTCCATTTGCAGATGGCGGGAACGATTAAATTACTGGGAGGACGTGGTTTGCATGCGGCACCATTTATATCCAGTGTAATAAAAAACAAGTTAATCAGTTTCAACCAATTGCTTGCATTAAGCTCATCACGTCCCTCCCCTGTCCGAATTATTTCTGCAATCAAAGACAATTTCGACCCACTCAAGTTCCGACAATTGACCCCACAAAGAATTGATGGCCCTAAATTATTACAACCCAAGTTGAATGACTTTGATATTGTGAACGGTTTCCCAAGAACATTTTTCTTTAGTCAAAAACCTAGAGGTCCAAAAGAACGAAAGAGAAGAGTGCCTAAGTTAATATTATTACAGAATCCATTTAAATGGTTGTTGGTCAAAATTGACTTTTGTGTATTAAGAAGTGTTTGGGACTCTTCGTTTAGAGAAAATGAATTTAAGTTTGGAACTAAACAGGTATTTCTTCCGTTAAAACATCCTTCATCGTTTGTTATTGTTGATCTTATTTTTACTATATTTTGTTTGTAAAAGGCAATATCTCGAGTAACTCAAATGATCAGCGAAGGCAAGTACGCGGAGCTTAGTGGCCTTTTGACCAAGCCTGCGCGCACGAGCCTGGTCCACGAGCTGGAGCGGAACTGGAGTAATCGACAGCGCTCGTTGCTCGCTTTGAATAACGATGACATTCAGATAACTTCGCCTAGGAAAGTCTACTTCATTAGGATTGCTGGTAAACGTTCGTATAACTAGTAAATTTAAAAAACCACTAGGTAAATTTGCTTAATAGGTAGAGGTAGAGTATTCATATTCATATTTTTATTGCACCATAATGTTTACAAGATGATAATATTAATATAATGATACAGCGCATTATGGACCCTGTCGGGCACAGCAAAAGAGAGGGAGGCATCTTTCATTGCAAATAAAATAAAGCTATTTTATCAGATGATAAAATGATTTTTAGGAATAAATATTAAATTAAAATTATATACTTAAGTAATAAATATATTTTAATATTTTATATTATTTTATTGTTTATTATATTATTTATATTATAGCATATTATGTTAATCTATTATAATTAAGTACCTTTTTATTATATGAGTTAGATGGTATTATCGTTTAAATATTCTTGTATGGTACAGTATCGCTTAGTAGCTAAAAATTTTTTGATTTGTTTTATATAGTCATTTTCCTTATATACCTAGAGATCAAGCTAGAGATATAAAATATAAAAATATAAAAAATATGTTCATAAATAGTTAAAAGTGGGTTATTATATTAGAAATAAAGGTCTCTTGCCCGATGTTTCTTATAACCCACTTTTAACAATGCACTTAAAAAACGTAACTAATAGACTAACTATTCATAACTTTCGCAAACAAAACATTTCTTTTATTAGGTATTAATAATATTATTAATATTAAGTATTATGTAAGAATTCTTTAATTACAAAAATGTTAAGCTGAGAAGGGCTTCAAGAATATTTTTCGTCAATCTTTGCTAGATTGTATTTGTAATTACGTATTTTACTTTACTCAATATTACATCACGTCCCCGAGTTAATGAATAAATTATTTACATAAAAAATTTGCAATTTGCAGATAAGAAATATTGTGACATCGACATGGCGTTCCTAGCACTCAAATGGGTAACGATCAATGGCCGAGATATGTTGGTCTTCATAGAAATATTTTCGAGGTTCCATCGCGAATACACTCCACAAAGTATACCCGAATGGACGATAGCCTTTTTCAAAGTTACACGATTTGAGATTTTAAGGAGTAAATAGCTATATTTTTAATTGTTTGCCCGTGACACTACTGCGTGGATGGGAAATTTTTCTTTCCCGTGACTCTACCGGTAGTGCCATAGGTAAAACTATATCTCCCATGGCCATGAGACTACTGGATGCCAGTTGTGTCACAGAAAATTTGATTTCCGGTGCCCGGTTTAATTAAAGCCCGACAGTGCTATCGGGCTTTAAAAGGAGTTTTCAATTATTGTAATGTGTTGTAGAATTCTTAGCTCTATAAATCTGCATCCTCAACTAAAATCGTTACGGATGAGGATCCGTAACGATTTTAGTTGCATCCGTAATTGCAGCGGCTTCCGAGGGACTAATCGAATGTTGTGTCTGAAACCAAAACCTTAGTAGTGTCATGGGTAATGAGTTTATCCACGGGAAATTTAGATGTATAGTCCAATCAACCAATGAGAGAAGAAGAGTCACGGGAAAGAAAAAATACCCATGACTCTACTGATAGTGCCACGCAGTAGTGTCACGGGCAACGAAGGATATTTTTTACTATAGAGCTCAATCAAAAAGCGTCCTTTCAAATGTAGGTAACCATAACAATCATGTATTTGTACAACACGTCATCAAATAAAAATGGCTAAACAAGTTTTGTTTTAATTTGATTTTTATTGAGATGGCTATTAAAGATCTAAGAGGAGTGTGTATGGATTCTCGAGGTATCTCTTGAGGGAGTTAGAGAAGCGAGCCATGGTGACGCCGTCGATGACGCGGTGGTCTGCCGACCAGCTTGCCGTCAAAATGTGGGCTTTCACCACGTTCCCCGAAGAGTCAAATCTTGGTAAAACCTAAAAAATTAAAATAAATAAGTACATAAGGTGATGAAGTTATCCAGAAAACAGACCAAACTATTGGCACTTTGAATATTTCTAAAATGGTGAATTTTAGATTATTAAATAGGTAGCCTCGACAGGTTATCCCCTTGTTTTATCTCCTATGTCGAAACAGGTATTCCTCGTGGCCAAACTAATGTAAACTTAATTCCTCGTAGCCAAACTGTAGTCATAGTTTAATTATCATCCTGTATGGAGGAAAAACTCCGATAATAATAAATATTACGTGTAGGTATGGATATGAGGAACTCTGGTAGAGATTCTTGAAAACAACTCTAGAGTTCGTCACGTCGTCGTCGGTCGTTCGTTTAGTTCGCAAACAAATAACACCTAGGGAAAACAATAGGGTACAATAAATATCCATGTCCCACACTTCAGAGAAAATGTATGTTCTTGCCTGTATTTTTCCTAGTGCACCAATTGCTACTTGTGGAGGGAAAATCACTGGTTTCGTATATGTTCCTCCAATCTGAAAATACGAAACATTAGGTATGTAATTAGTAATTTAATTATTGTTTTTTAGTTTGAGATTTTTGCATTCACAATACTAAATAATAAACTAGTTTTTTTTTTTGACAAAACATAAGTAAGAGCTATATTTACTTACTATTCCGACGTTAGAAATCGTAAATGTTCCACCAGTGAGTTCATTGAGACCTAATTGTCCTTTTATACCTTTCTCTTGAAGTATGTTCAGTTCGCGAGCTATTTCCAATATACTCTTGTTTTGGACATTCTGAAATTAAAAAGAATTGTTAATATACCAGCCCCACACCTTACGATAGGTACGATCCGCTTTATCCGATTAAACTTACGATCTTTAGGACCAAAATATTTATTTAGTGTTTGTCATCATCACAAAGCGCTGTTTTCTCGTGGTCCCATGATTTTGTCCCATTAATGGGACCACAAGGGATAACTATCTATAGGTTATAGTAGCTTATAGACTGATCTCGAGTCTAAAGCAATAATTACCTTGATAACCGGCACAACTAAACCATTAGGCGTATCCATCGCAACGCCAATGTTGTGGCTAGCTTTGAAGGTGATGTGTTCACAAGTGCTGTCCAAACTACTGTTGAGGATTGGGAAGGCAGAGAGGCTGAGTGACGCCGCCTTGATGATGATAGGCATGTACGTCAGCCTGACGCCGTGCTCCTCGGCCAAGGTCTTCAAGGCTTGCCGCGACTCTACCAGCCTCGTCACTTCGTACTCATCGCTGAAGCCGAAGTGAGGAATTTTCTGGAATAAAATTATTAGGGCTTAACTTACGAAAAATTATGCTTATGTTTTTTTTTTTTTGTTTTCATTAATTTATAGACAGAGGTTAGATACATAATATAGTCTTACTAGATCAGTGGTTCTTAACCAGTGGTACCTGGAAGCACCAAAAGTGGTCCGCGAAGCTTACTTACATTTACTATATTTTACGTCCAATCCAAACAGTAGGTGGTCCATGACAAGACAGACATTTTGTCAAATGGTCCCTCATTTCTAAAAGGTTAAGAACCACTGCACTAGATATAAAGCTCCAGTCTAGAAAAGATACTAAATCTCATTGAAAACTACTGCGCAATAACGTTATTATAGACTGTTGTTGCCCTACAACTCTTACAAGATTCCAGTACCACATCATTATTAGATTAATAGGGGCATGGCTTACAGATGTAACACTTCTTGAGTGACAAAACCAAAAATTCCCCGTAGCTAAGAAATTCACTTCTGCTCCTCACTTACCATTGCTTCTGTCATAGATTTCACCATAGCTTTAGTGAAACCGGTAACCGGCACCGTTTTGTCATCGAGTATCACTTCAGTCTTGGCGTGCGCAGCCGTCAGCGGGATGGAAACTGCCCTCACGGACGACGTCACATCTGGGACCTCGTTAGATTTGTCTGCGGATATGTTCAGGTGGGAGAGCACGTCATCTTTCATGACCCTTCCATTCTTCCCAGTGGGCTTAATAGCACTAAGGTCTACCTTAAAAGTAAATAAGTGACTTTTACCATTTAAAAAATATTTCTCTATCGCAGCGCACCTATATTATTAATTCGGGGTCTTCTTTTAGAATTATTTAGTTTGGATTTACTATTTTTTTTTTTATTTCCCAACCGACGTTTTGATACCTGAATTAATAATATACGCGCTGTAATCCGTAAAAAGTGATTTAGTTCTAATGAACTGTACGCGTATGTAAATTATGGGACATGTAAATTATGGGACATGTAAATGATACAGTAACATTAGTTTCGCGATCCCGGAGCACAAGGTAGGTAGAAAAAAGGTAATAAATATTTCTTACTTGAAACTGTGAAGCGAGCCTCCTAACTGCTGGTGTGGTTAATACTTTTACCCTTTGTTTTGGTTCGGAGGTGGCAGTGCTAGTGCTGATTTCTTCTGTGTTTGTACTTTGCGGTGAGTCTGTAAATAATTGAAGAATCAGGTGATTTATTTCAATAAGACTACATCAGGTAGTAGGTAGGTGTGTCCGATTATTCCCAGGTGTTCCCTCTAACACTGTCCCCCGGGGTGACAACTGGGATTTTTTTCCCAGTTGTCACGGGGGTGACAAATTTTTCCCAAATGTTCCCTTTAAATTTGTGCCAAAGGGGAACAATTAACTGGCACTTTTTTTTCTAATTGTCGCCCCTGACACCAGAGGGGGTGACAATTGCTATATATTGCTACGAAAATTGTCCAGTTGTCCCCTCCAAGCAGTATGGAGTATATATAATCTTTTTTCTCTCAAAAAAAACTTTTGATTATGATTTATTTAAAAATACTTTTAGGTAGGCAAGAAATTATAACGTAAAAAGTTCAGTGCTTAAAAATACTTTTACAGAAGTACAATTAGTATGGTGCAATTAGACCCAGACCTAGCTTGACATCCAAAGTAAAAGTAACATATTAGCTCCAAATACAGTCAGTGGCACGAATCATGAAAATTTTTCGACGGAGTGGGGATAAGTTCGCGCATGTGCTCTTGTGAGCGACCAATAGCGCGCGCCCCTCTCCCGCCGCCCGCGCCCTTCACCACAACGCATACCCAAAATACGCGTTCCGCGCAATCCCCACCCGATTTCATGATTCGTGCCACTGACTGTAACTCCTTGTAAGTTATGTTGCCCTGGTACTTTTGACTGAATATAACATTATTTCGTAATTGAATATAAAATAAATATTTACTTATCGATACCTACTATAGGACACTACGATATTCTAAAAAGCCCTAGTCCAGTAGGACCACGAGTACATAGTGGTATACCGTGGTCCTACCAGTAGGTCAAATCGGTAGGTCCGTCACGGGTGACAATTGCTACAAAAAAGTTCCAGTTGTCCCCTCTGGCACGAATTTGAAGGGAACATCTGGGAAATTTTCGTCCCATTCGTCACGGGGCTGACGACTGGGATAAAAAGATCCCAGTTGTCAACCCGGGTGACAGTGTTAGAGGGGACTCCTGGGAATAATCCGGTGTGTCGAACAACGCGTAAGGGTAATAATGTCCATTTTCTCGTGGTGTCAGGATTTTTATCTACAACTAGTCAGTGCTAGGCCTTCATCTCACTTGATGTTAAGTGACAAGGCCGAAGGTGGAAGCGCACATAAAGTTAAAATAAAAAAAAGTAACGTAACGTAACGATTTTGTCACTTTTCGACCCCCCTCCCCCTTGGTGAGATGTCGTGAGATTTGGCTCAACCTCCTAACCTCCCCCCCCCATTAATCTCACGAGAGGATTTCAATTTCTCGAAAAAAATGATCACCTCCATCTTCCGATCCCTCAACCTCAATATCGACGAGTGGCTGCCCCACCAACGCTGTCTGGTCTACTTGGTGGTACAGCTTGGTGACCACTCCGTCGTACCGACTGCTGATGGTGACTGCCGCCTTGTCGCTCTGCACCTCACAGATGTTGTCGAACTGTTGCACTTTGTCGCCTACCTTCACGAACCTGGAAATTTTACAAAAACGTTACGTATAAAAGACATCAACGATCGCTAGTAGAAGGGCTTACATAGTTTAAAGTTTAGACTTTATCTTTTTCTAAGGTAAAAACAGGTTTTATTTTGTATTCAACTGTATGGTGATTACAAGCTACTACTTACATAATAGTACAAATCTACTACTAGGTAATCGTCTGTTACGCAATTTTAAGTGCTGAACTGGTAGCTGTGATTGTGAATTAACAACATTGATAGGGGAGCTAAAAATCTTTGATTGAATTTTTTTAATACACAAAATGATAACGTAGGTAGGGGTACACCTACTACAAGTATTTACTTAGCTTTGGATATATTCGAAGTTGACGAGTCCAATGGTTTAGCTTTTAACATTGAACTGCCTCGGCAAAAGCAAAATTGATTTGTTTACAAGTTTGTACCTATAATTTCAGTTA
The DNA here is from genome assembly GCA_928269145.1 of Agriphila tristella. NCBI lineage: Eukaryota > Metazoa > Arthropoda > Insecta > Lepidoptera > Crambidae > Agriphila > Agriphila tristella. The sequence goes on along the minus strand of OV743436.1, from coordinate 15,942,139 downwards.
AGTTATTAAGTATTTAATTAAGGACTACAAAGTTGAATAAACTTGAGTACGTTATAAATGTACTTATTACCATTCCTTGATGACGACTTCCCTGATGCCTTCTCCAATGTCAGACAGTGTGAAGGCGACCGTCTTGTGAGCCGCTATACTCGTATGGAATTGTCGCCATTTGGGATGTGAACTAGTGATATTTATCTTGACATTTTGTACGCTACACGCCCATGAATTATTTCTTTCCTGGAAGAAAGTCTTTAATTAAATGCAAAAACATGTTTCTCTAAATGCTGTCATGGGACCATAAAATAAAATATTTTTTAATCATAGAAAATATATTATTAATTAATTAAGTAAAAGAAATACATTAAGTATATTTTCTTAAGACTCAATACTCATCATCAAAATCATTTATAAGTAATTAAAATCTGTCCCAATCAATGTAATTTTTTATTTGTGGCCTCAACCGGCTCAACGATATGATAACAAAATTCTCGCATGGACATAAAATACGAAATCAACATTAATGACATAATAAGTACCCACACAGTTATTTGTAAGTAGGTTGATAAGAATTCTGTTTGCCAAAACCTTATCTTATTACTAAAGCAACAAGAAACAATTATATGATAACTTGTTTAGGTTATTATTCTGCACTTCTGTACGAGATATGAAATACACACCTTTATAAAAACAGTTTTAAAAGTAGGGCTATTTATAAACTGTACTGTTTACACATCGAAAAGAAATTATTGTAAAATTTATGTTCCATGAATACCTACTTAATACAGATACAGAGTATCCAACAAAAAAGGTAAACGTGTTATTGAAATAAAACTTACAATATGCGTAAACATCCGCAACTTGCGACACCGATTCAAATTCTTTAAGTTCGTCACATATTTTCTCACTACAAATGCCATATTAAAAATAAATCTATTTTATAAGACTAGTATTGAAGAGTTATTTTGTATAAAATTATCGAGCGCGGCACATGTCGTCAGGCGTTGCCCGAGACCGACTCGCGCGCAACTGACTTATCGCCATTCATTATTATCATATCACAGACTACACAGCCACGTATTATTTACATTTTCCAACTTAATTATACACACATCATACTTTCATGAGCCAAACGTCACTGGAGGTCAACACTTGGATACGTAACGTAACATTACGTTATCTTTACCGCACTTCAATTTTGTACTACTAAACTACTTCTTGCTTATATGAAAATACCACTGTATGTAATCGTTGTAATTAAATTAATAGGTCTACTACCTATCTAAGATTCAAGAGTTTTATGTCCTTCGAATAATCCCTAAGGAACCTTTAATAGGGTTTAAAAAAATCTTGTGTAAATCTATGTTATAAATGTGAAACTAAAAAGATGTTAGAAACTGTGTGACAAACATCAAATTGACAAAAAGTATTAATTTGATAAAGAAATAAATAAGCTAGTGCTTTTTATAAATGTAAAAAAGTGTAAGTAAGTAAATAAAACCCAAAGTTAAGCAATTGTTTTATTAAAGACATAATAAACATGTTATAAAGTGAATAAATATTATTATAATCGATAACTGTAATGTCATGCATGACGAGACGCAGGGCAACCCATAGTAGTAATAACAACATGATTGCGATACAGAGTACACGATTATTTGTTCAACTGACGACTCCTATACTATATCTAACACGTATCACAGGGGCGCTCGTTCGCTAGTCTGCTGGCATTGTTTTAAGGCTATTTTGTATTAAGTACATATTAAATTGTCCAATCAAGTCTCTGGTATTTTGAGAGTAAGCTCAAACCGAAAAAATAATAATTAAAGCTCATACAAAAACCTTTGCTAAACATACAGTTTTATTCATTTGTTTTTTCAAGTGTTATGGAAATTCGGGTGCCATTCACTTTCCTTCGCTGTCAAAAACAATGCCCATACAAACTTTACATCACGCCTTTCTCAAGTCTATGAATATGCCGATATTTTATCACATCATACATAACTGTCTACATGTATCTAAATGTATTGAAGAATATACAACACTTCAATGTTCTTCAAAAGAAAGATGCCTATAAACATTTTTGTACATAGAAAGAGTTATTAAAATCTAAGCCCATTTACATCATGAAGAACATTAGTTTGTCTCATGCAATAGTGGCATTCAGTTTTGTGATTTGTACGTAATTATTTTTATTTAGCTTAGCTAGATCATTATTAGCATTTATTACTTTAGTTCTATCCAGTCAGGCAGCCAAGTTTGCTTCGACATAAAGTATTTCTAGCATAAAAAAGCAGAAAATCATTATAATAGGTACATGAAGTTGCTCCCATTTTTGTACAATAGCTTAATAGTGAAATAAGTTAGGAAAAATGCACTTTTGTAATCTGAGATCTTTATAGCAGTCTTAAATTAAAGGCTTGCATGATGCACGTTTATGTATTCTGTGATAATGCTTTGATAATCTTTTAAATATTGTAATTTACAATTTTTTTATCGTAATTGTATGGTATTATTGCATTATTTATAATAAGAATAGAGCATATTCTAAATTAATTATAAACAAAATGGAAGACAGACAAACATTGGCAAATAAATGGATATTTGATTTAAGTATTCTTTATAATTATCTGTTTATTGCTACATAATAATCCTACTCAGTATAGCGTAAAATGAAGTAATGATAAACGTCTGCGTAAGACTACCCAAACACAATGCGAAGCGATCGAGTGGTTGGTAATTTTTTGATTAACGTGATGACTAAAAGTACTTAATTAAAGAATTTATTAGGTTCGTAAAAAACTCATTTATCGTAAGAGCTATTGCAATTCCTGTTAAATACATTGTTTATTTCTTCAATTCCACATTTTAATTTAACAAGCCATCATTGCGTGTCGTTCTATTTTAGGTAAACTCAAAACGAGTAATACTCATTGGCTTTTTGAACTTTGTAAAAATAATGTATGAGGTCGTAACACCGAACATGAATGTCATATACCTTATCAATTTATAATTTTCAAGTCTAGTTGTTTATTTAGTTATCAAAATTTCACTAGCCTTTTACAATGTTATTTTAACACATCATAAGAGCAAGGCCAATTTTATTTGTAGTGCAAAATGACTATAGAGAAAAGTGCGATATTGTCTCCAGCCTTAATTTTACAGTTTGATTAATATGTAAGTTAGCATATGCAGTCGTGGATACGTTGTGTTGTGTCCGTTTTATTGACAATTCGCATATTTCCCTATACCGTCTTTTGCTGTTAGAAAAGATAGTAAAGCGTTTGAAATTCATTTGTAAGGAAGTTGACTGGAACCTACCATTAAATAAAAGCAGCCCACCGAGACACTACTAGTAACTAACGAGACAAGACAAGACAAAGGACGATATGTATTCGTATATAAGAGACAACGTACAACCAGGATCATCATCAAATACACGACACTCAGAAACGATTCATTGCTATTTTCAATAATATGCAAGATTTCAATAAGTCTGAAACTATGTAAACTATGTTTTGCAGAAATTAACTAATGTACTGCACCCGACTAAGGCAAATCTGTGACGTAAAACATATAGGTAGTTACCTAAAATGGCAATTCAAACGTTTGATTGGGTTAAATTTTATGATCTCGGTAAAACTACATAATAGTTTAAGGAGAGTTTTGATAAAATTCAAATGTTGACTAATAGTTTAGCCAGAGGTGAAAAGGACATAAATTATTTAGTAGATACTGAAAAAGGAACTCGGAAATTTCAGTGATTAGCAGCAGTTTTTCTTTCAACTTTGTATAGTAATATAGGGAAAATTATTTCATATGTTATAAGTCAGAGTCAACATTCAAAAGCATCCTGAATCGTGATTAGTAAAATGTGATCATTTTCAATTGGTCGAATCCTAATTTTACGGTCTCTTTATGTAACGCATTTATTGAAGCAACAGTCTGACAATATAAACATGAACACTACTTGCTCATCTAGTCCGACACGAATAGTAACGAAGCGACAACATCAACTAAACATCGACGTGAAGTAGTGCTGATGTGAACATACACCTAAGTTATGCGAGAGTTAGACGAACAATCAAAATTGTACAAGTTCACTTCTGCAAGTTATTTTCGTTACGGAGTTAATATATCTATGTCTGTTTACTTAATGAAAGTCATACGCGGAAATCAACTTCTGAAAATTGCTTGTCTATCCCTCGCTTTAGGGCTGACCAATGATCCCTTTTAAATAGGGACCTTCAGTATCCCTCTAGAAGCACAGTCAATATTAAGTATTATTCGAACAATCATTAAGTGAGATTATAATCAAGTGTGCATTCGATTAGATTCAACAACAATTTTGCTGCTGGTAAATTATCTAGACACTAAAAAATTACACTTTTGATATTGGAACTTTGCTCTGACGTGATTAGTCTAGTTATCTTACCATATAAAAGTATAGTAAACTTTACAATTTCACAATTGGCTATCCGTCGCCCCGGACTTAGCATTCGTTGTAGTAACTCTGTTAACTATTTTCTTTTTTTTTTATACTACCGAAGAAAGTACTTTTGCAAAAAAAAAATACACGAAGCTCTGTAAATGGAAAATTACTTAGGAAGAGAAATTTGAGGCTGGTGGTAAGTGCTGAGAGCCTAGTGCGAGTTGATGTTTTCACTTTTCGCTATCGAAAACTATCGTTTTGTCTCTTTCACTCGCATTGACTATGAGCAGCATATCCGATAGTTTTCGATAGTGAAAAGTGAAAACATCAACTCGCACTAGGCCCTCTGTAATTGTATAGGCCCCACAAACGGGCAGAATTTTAGTATAAGTATTTTTTTGTTACGCTATGTTCTTCTGCAGACATTCATACCTTTTACGTAAGTACAGATTGTTTAATATAATCTTGGTGTTCAGACGTCGAATATAAAGAACCCACCGACACCTCAAGGTAGACAATAAATTGGCCCTAAATATAACATGAACATTATAATGTCATGGAACAAGGAGCACGAAAATAGGTACATCTTTACTGAACAATATATCCAAATATAAACCCTTGCAGTAACTTTTTAAATATTTTATCACGAATTTAACACATCTTATTACTATTAAACAATAATTATTTTAACATTAAAATACTTTTAGAATTCCACATCTGAGTTATAGTTTGCTAAAAAATTATAATTACAATTCCATAACTATTAAGTAGTATCAGCATCAGGTAGGTGATTGCGTAAAGTCAATCGTATTCATTTGACAGTTCATATTGTATCATAATATATGTCATCCCATACAAATTGTAGCCGATGGAATACGATATGAACTGTCAAATTAATACGATTACCTTACGCAATCGCACCCCTGATTTCCATACAAAATTGCGTTCATCACTGCTAGAGCGTTCACATTGCAGCTTAAAATAACTATTATACTTATTCTATTTAACGTTAAGCTATTCTATGTTCTCATGGTAAAACCATAGTCCGACACACTCGTAGAAATCAAACCGTTACACTTAACTCACTTTGCCCTTGTCACTTCATTGAATTTTATAATGAGCGAACGAAAACAGAAGGCTCCGCGCACAAACGTAAAGTGCAGTCAAAGGAAGCTCTTTTTTTAACGCCTATCGAGTCACTTACTGATAGCAGCCACACTAACAGTAAAGCTCTTTCATGGACAGTTCATGAACAGTTCGTGATTCGTCCGGATCTGAGTCTAGAAGTCAGTCGTGTGCGGTGGCATCGTTCGCTCAGGCTCCGGTCAGGTGAACCTGCAACAAACAATACGAGTAAAGAGCCTGATTTAAAGTACAATACGATAAATATTTAGGACTTGGCGTGGCCATGGCCATTGGTGTAAGTGACTGCGTCAGCCTAATGTTACCAACCACTCGACTGCTAGCCGACCCTCCAAGGGTCTCGACAAAAAATGACTGCTAGCGTCCTCTCTCCCTCTAAGGGCTTCTGGCGGACGCGCGTAAAAAAGGATTTTTCATATTTTTTCTAATCTATGTTTCTGTTTATGATTTGTACAGAATATCTAGACTATATTAGTGTCGAGAATGGAATGATAAAAGATCATGTCGTCGATCGTTTTTTTGAGAAAATCGATGTTCTGTGTGGCCGGATTCACTTTTTTTATTTTACGGCCTGGCAGATGAGGCTATTTTGATTTTTCAACTTACTTTTCCTTCATTCTTATAAATAAATACCGTAAAATAAGGTCTCCTCATTGAAATTAATTAATAACAACAATGAAAAAGATTTTTATTTAGAAGTTACAACGTTTTTGCTTCACCATCCGTCCCACACTCGTTCCGATTTTCTCACCGATTTTTCGTCAGTGTTTATTTTTAGACTATATACAAATAATATTATACTGTTTTAAATGTAATTTAATACACATTCTAGAAGTATATAGTTTATATACTAGGTTCATACGAGTTTTACGCGTAATTCCGCAACGGACCGGAACGGACGTTCTACGCGGAATCACGCGCAATTTTGCGGCAATCGTAGCCGTAGCAAACGTAGCATCATTTATTCGAATGCTTTCACATGTTTCCGCCTTTGATTTCGTTTCGTAGTCAAAGTAATCAATCGTAGCAATTTTAGTCGTAGCACATGTAGTCAAGAGCCTTGTAGCGGCCTTAGTTATTCGAATGTTCTTTCGTTTTGTAGTCGTAGCAATCGTAGTAGCCGTAGCAATTGTAGTAGTCGTAGCAATAGTAGTCAGCGTCACTGAGTGCTGGCATTTTCATTTCGTAGTCGTAGCAATCGCTTTTGTAGAACGCGTATTCATGAGTCTTAGTTGCATCATCGTATACGAAGTACAGCAATAGTAGTCAAAGCCTTGTCTTAGTTTTTCATATGCCTTGACGCTTGTATTAGATACATTTGATTCATAAATTTATATAATATCTTCGTAAGTAGTAAAGATCGCAGTCGATGTACCTTCAACTTCAAGTTTCACAAATTCTCGCTGAGTAGGTACTATATTATAGGTACAATCAGGTAATACATACTTTGGTGAGGAGTTCGACGGTAAAATAATTCGATTTAGCTGATTCGACTTGCGATTGCGGCTGTTAAGCAACATTCGCTAAGGTCTGTCATCGGATGGGTGAGGAAACATTGCCGCTGAGGAACCAAGGAACCCAATTTATTTTTTTGGGTTTCTCCGTACTTGCAGCGGCACCAACTCGTGCTGTGGGACTATAATATGAGGCACTTACCTCGGCAGCGGGGGCGGCGAGCCCACGGGCGTGGTGTGCGGCGGCGGGGGCGCGGGGTGCGCGGGGGGCGGGCGCAGCGGCACCAGCTCGTGCTGGAGCCGCGGCCCGCGTCACACGGGCGGCCCCCCCGCCGCGCCCCCCTCCGCCTCCGCGAACTTCACCTCGCGCCCGCGCCGGTACGACGCCGACCGCCGCGGGGGGCTGCGCTTGAGACTCCCTGCTGCTGCTGCAATACCTGCCAGAGAAATAAAATCTTCATAAAGCCTACATTTGACTGAGTATTCTAACACGAAAATAAGCTTTTTAAGTCACAAAGACGTGTGATCGATGTTAGTGGCGTCAGTAGGGTGAAAAATACGACGTTTTGTGAACCAGAGATTTCCTTTGGTAGGATTGGTCCTTAGGACCCTAGGATGGATATAAGAAGAGGAGCCACCACGATTTTGTAGTAAATTTTTTGAAGTTTTGGCTTTCAGCCCAATCTTGATAGATATAGGTGCTATGCCCAGTTTGGTATCATATTCGTAAGAATTTAGGGTGTCGATTTCATTTTTGGATTCATATGTGTACGATTCAATTGTTTAACAATTTAATTAATAATTTATTAAAAAAATAAAAACAAAAATAAATACGAGCTTGATGAAAAATAAATACGAGGTATGTTGGTTTAGTTGGTGGTAGGGCTTATTCAAGTCCACCTGGCTAGCTACCACCATCTTGCCTAAGTCTGACGCCATAAGAACAATAAATAGCCAGTTCCTCAGTGATGAGGATTCCGAGTGTAGTGCGCTTCCACCTTCGGCCTTATTGGTACTTACATCAGATGAGTTGAAGGCCAAGCACGAGCCCGTTGTGCATTAAAAACATCTGGGGTACCTACTCTACCTAACCTCCTTTTCTTCGCTACATGTACAAACTACTTGTAAGTACATAATTAATATCGTACTTCCTCTCATCCAAAGGTTTTGTAATGATGTGTCACTGAAATAAAAATGCTACCAATAAAGGTGGAGAAACATTTACGAATACTGGACCTAAGATGCCGGGCTGCAAACTAGCCGACGAGGCCTGTGGCAGTAGCCGTGGCTGCGTCGCGCTGCGCCCGAACGGTGACTTTTGCAGGAACTGTCGCGCCACCATCGGCTGCCAGTAAGAGCTCCCTGAAACAGAGAATCGTTTGATTGTTAAATAATAACCCTTTAGGTCGCCTACGCACCGACAGGCGCCTGGGTTAGTGCCTAAATATTGCGGATACACGGTGACTGCATTTAATGGTGGGTCTTTAGGATAGGAGCCTTGGTCTCATGGTCTTCGGTTGTAGCCTCGTGCCTACGATACATTCTTGGCAGTCGCCTGCATGTATCGAGGCGCCTAGCGCGCCGTGCGGCCGGTTGCGAACATTTATGAACGTTCGTTTTACTTCGATATGTTACCGGCAATGTGTATTCTCAGGCATTGTAAACGATCAGGCAATGTATGAAATGATATTCATTTTATACATTGCCTAGGCATTGTATACAATGCCTGCTGGTCCACCGGCAATGTGTAAAATAAGTTTATTTCTGTTGTCTGTTATAAAAAAATAACCTCGAAATTTAAGGCTCACGCTCCGCTGCGCTACGCGCTCGCCTTAAATTTCTAACCTAACCCGGGACCTACAGGAGTAAAGCAGGTTCGGTTCCAAACTCAATAAGCCCCCCTCGAGCCCCCTTCGAGCCCCCCTCGAGCCCCCCTCGAGCCCCCCTCGAGCCCCCTCGATCCCCCCGAGCCCCCCTTGAGCCCCCCCGAGCCCCCCTCAAGCACCACCCCGAGCCCCCCCCCGAGCCCCCCCTCGAGCCTTCCCCTCGAGACCCCCTCGAGCCCCCCCTCGATCAAAATCTTTTTATTTTACACATTGCCGGTGGACCAGCAGGCATTGTATACAATGCCTAGGTATTGTATAGAATGCCTAGGTAATGTGTGAAATAGACAATAATATTCATTATATTTCATACATTGCCTAAAAGGGCCAGGCATTGTATACAATGCCTAGGCATTGTATACAATGCCTGCGTTTCATACATTGCCGGTGACAGATACATATCTAAGATCTAAACGCTAATCTAGACACCTGTCGGTGCGTGCGTAGACGGCCTTAAACTTATTGATGTCAGTCATGCTATTTTCTAAGAAAGTTAAATTATGAGGTTCAAGTAATGTAGCCTCTATTTCAATGAGATTGCTTGGCTTTAAAAGAAACAATGGCGTCTGACTATGGCATTTTTACAGGTAACAGTAGAGATCCAATATTTACTAGTTGAGTACACCAGACAGGCTGATGATGTGATTGAAATTCTGATCTATCAAACTAGTGTAGTGTGTGTCACCTCTCTTACTAACTAATAAATGGGTAGTATCCACTGAACCGTCGTTGTTATTGGACGTCTCCCGGTCGCCACCTTGCACTAGAAGTGAGAGTTGACAGTGTAGTACAGGGGTCTCGGTCTCAAGGGAATATCGGGACTTTTCCCGGTTGGCCGGTCCCCCCCTGACCTGGTTCGGTCTGGCGGACCGGAGCTGGAAAAATCCCTGTAGTTTTTTTGGGTTCCAGACCAACGCTGGTGCAGTGGACTGTGATCAGGAACTCAGTATAAAAATGTCAAAAGCACCTTTGTTGGTAGTAGTCCTGGCCCTCCAAGCCAGGCTGCGCAGCTTGCCGCGCGCCCCTTCGTGCACAGCGTCGACACTCGCGGAGCGCGTGAGGTGCGCCGGCGGGCCCGGCTCGCTGCTCGCACACGCGCCCAAGCCTTCACTCACCGAGTACAACTTGTGGGTTATGTCCTTACCTGAAACATTTGTAAAACATCATTAGTTTGTGTTCAGATCATTGAAAATTTCTGGACGAAGCATGCACGACATGTTATCCAGCCTCAGTTATCCATTATCCAGCACCCAAAAACAGGCACGTATCCAGACTTTTAATTCGGGGGGAGACAACTGCATCCCGCAAACCGGAGAGTGCCTCGCCCGCTAAATTTGAATTTAGTCCTGTACTGTGTGTTCTGGATTTCGGGGGGGGGGATAAATCCCAACTATCCCCCCCCTTGCATACGTGCCTGCCCAAAAATGTTAAATACAAAAGGATTGCAAATAAAAATATAGATTTCACGCTCCAGGTAACAATTGAAATCGGAGAGAGTTCAATTATTAAGATTTATTAATTGTAAATTTTCAAGTTGCTGTGTAACCTTTAAATAATACATTTATTTGGTACCTACATATAATTACTATCCATATACAATACACTTTACTCTTACTTTACTACTGAAACCTCACGACAGCGTATGCGCCACCTTTGGGAACCTTTACAGCCCACATAGCTGTCGTCCGATTTTCTACCCAGTAGGTAGGCTTATTTTGTAGCCCAATTCAATCTTCAGATGCGTTTATTCTTGTCCGACACGTCGCTCGGAAACATTTTTTTATTTCTCAAAAACTACCCGACCCATTGTCAAAATTCAAGCACCATACGATAGATCTCTGCACCTTGCACATTTTGACACCTCTCTCATAGAGATATCTCTAGACCGATCTACGACCATGTCGCACTTTTGGCTGAACATCGGGCACATACACTGGTGATCACATAACATTTTCAATGTTAAAACAAAATATCTCAATAAAATATCAGCCACTTGCAAAGTTTATTCCGTACCTAACCTAAATCAATATGAAATTATTTTGTCCTTTAGAAGAAAATAAATTAAAACGTCGTTGTTTGCAGGTCGTTTGCCTTTCATAAATAAAACAAAAGGCAATCATGTTGTTGGTCTGCAAGATTTACCTACAGATTACAAGCCCGTGAAACTTTTAATGTTATGCTACGGCTACCACCAAGGGTTCACTTTGTGCGTACTCAAAGCGGGAAGTCTATTTATAATTGTAGATTTCACTATCAATGGCTGGCACTTTCAATGGAGGTCGGTCTCAATAATCAAGTATTTGACAATTTGCAGTTTCATTTCATTTGCATACCGTTCGTATTGATTTGACTGCTGCGTTATCATTGACTGATATAATTCGGTCAGAATGTTTTGTGATCGTGATCTTGTGCCTTTATTGATTTTGTAAAGACTTCTTCAACATACTTATATTTAATCCTATTTATGAAGCTTTCCAGAGATCTGATAACATGTCTGCAGGTATATACTTATTTATCTTTCCCTATGCTGCAACTTATGCTAAAAACGTAAAGATATAAATAGAATTTGATTACAGTTTTACTGTGAGTTTAGCCAAAAACGCTAAGTCATTGACGTATAATCACAAAAGAAGTGGCGGTGATTCCATCAGTGAAATTGTTTGGGGACCGCTATTATTTACGAATAAGGGGCATTCCCACAAAGGTAACCATTTAAGGTTACAAAAGCCACACAAATGCGCGGCAAAATGCCAAGTAGATACCTATTCAAATTTATTAAAACGAATTCAAAGTGGTAGGGGAAGTGAGATCCGTTCGCTTTAATCTACTTTTTCTGCTTAGTTAGATACTTATGATCTTATGAATATGAAGGTATCATCTCTTGCTATAGCTCCGATAGTGAGTGATTAAGTCTGTTCTGTTGCCAACCAACAAAACAGGATTGATAGATGGGCCTACTCTTCGAGCAAAGGCTAAGTAGGTCCGATCTATCAATCCAAACTCTTGGCCGTAAACAATATAAAATCTAAATCCTATTACTGGGAAAGGCAGGGGAATAAAATTCAGAGAGATTTGGATGATGACCAATTTAAATCTTGAACGGAAATGAAACTTAAGTAAGTACCTACATAATAAGTATGATTTTCGTTCTCGTTTTCTCTAAGTAGTGACTTAGAGAAATAAAACTTTCTCATGAAGATGGTTAAAGTTTACGTCTTGGACTTTTTATAATATCTATTCATTCGCAAATAAATTAAGTTGTATTATAAATCTATTAATCTTAGATTTTTATTACTAAACATAAGAAGGTAAGTAGTTAAACTTATGTTGTTGATTGGGTTCATCAATAATTTTAAAGACATTCGGATCAAAATTTTCCGAATGACGAATTTTCTTTAGCTATAGGTACACACAGTTATTAACGTTAACTCTTAGAATAATTACACCTAGAAGCCGTGTCCTTGTATGCAAAGTGAGGCAACTTATACTGAGCCAAAATGGCTCAGTTCTCAGATTTATATCCTTCATACGTTACCTATAATCGTAACTAAATTCCAATAATATAATAATTAATCTCTTTAAGGTAGGGAAATTGAAACTGTTTTGTACTTACTAGGTATGATTATGTAATAATGGACAATAGAAATCTGAAAACGGCGCCATTTTGGCTGTTTTAGTTGCCTCACTTTTGACAGCGCGCTTTGTAGGGAATTATCGTTCTAGGTGTAATTATTCTAAGCGTAAACTATAAACGCTGAAGACAACTTCATTATATTTTTAAATGTAGTATAATCGCAGCAGGCAATTATGAATGATTGGCGATGAATGAAACCAGGAAAATACGTGAGGGAGATGATTAATTAATGTTATTAGCTGTAAGCAAAGAAAAAATAGATAACAGCTGCTGCCTTCTCATAATTCAATTACTTTTAATATTATTTGCGTAGATTAATGAGATTGGCGAAAAAAATATTGAATTAACAAAGCTAGGTTAGTAGGGCTATTCCTTTGATGATACCTAATAATAAATCAAAGGATATTCATATCAACACAATATAGGTACTCCTGAAAAAATAAAATTGGCTGATTTATTTAAAGGATTGCTCCTTTATTAATAGGAAAAAGTTTCAAAATTTTTGTTTACGATAAAAATTCTAAAAAATTGAATAACTTCTTTCTCTTTCCTACCTATAAAAAAATACTCAACCATTTTGTTTTTTTCTCTGCCGAATTACTATAACTTTCACTTTACGTATCATGTCTAAAAATAATACCTACTCATATTCGGTGACCGGTGATTTGCTTAGAACCGCAGGCTGATTATCCAATTAAAAACCACCCAGCGACCGGTCTCATTTGACAGATTAATATGATACATTGCTACTTCATTTTGGGGTAAGAAAAAACATACCAAAGTAAAGTAGCAATGTATGTCGAATGAAACCGGAATCAGCCCGCCAGTGGGTTGTATTTTCTTATCTCGCTATGGGTCAATCAAAGCCTTCGCGACGGTTGCTTACAGATGTAATAGTTGCTTAATGTATCGGGTATTGCTATAGGTATCGCTATATAATTTTTCAGTGTATTTTCCATGTGTTAGCTACGTAAGGAAGTTACTTCACCGTTGCTGCTGTAGATTTATGAGGACTGCCCTTAGATCTGCATCTCAAGTACCTATGATCTTAAGATTGCTCTTAACGCTGAGAGCGGTTTGTAAATACTGCCCTTAGAAATCTCCTATACATTTTAGTTTACCTATGAGACTCGTTACCAAGCGTGGCAATTGTCATGCTGGGAAGTGACAGGGCATGGGAGGCGGTGGTCTACCTTCTGTGAAGATGTTATCTCACAGAAGAAGGCCTCAGAGCGGGTTCGAGAGGCGGACGCCAACGCGAACCATCTCCGGCGGCGACGGCTAGGGAGGAGAAGGAGGCGCTACGCACGCCTCATTCCCCCCTAGTCCTCAAGAGGGGGATGGCCGTTTGCCTAGTCCTCTACAAAGTGCCGGGCCTGATGAGGCAGCAACACCAGGACCACATGGTGCGTGACACCACGGCCCCGTAGGTCCTGCGTGTTAGTACGGGATGTAGTAGGGGGTTTAGTGGGTAGTGCTTTGGCGAGTCCCACATACCTCGGATGTGTAAACCTACTACTATAAACTATAAACCTGCTATAAAAAAAGGTTACCTATGAGACAATCGAGCACGACCTTGAGAGCGGGCCTGTGCCGCAGCACGCGCTCCAGGCGCATGCGCGGCCAGCACACGCACGTGCTTACCTCCTCCGCCACCACCGTCACCTGGGTAACATAATTAACATAAATAAGTAAAAAAAAGGCTTTCCCTATAAAGAAACGGTCAGCTTAATGGCAAGACCATCGACCCTCGAAAGGTTCTAGTCTAGACTAGGGAGATCAATACGGGCAAACAATTATGTACCTAATTATAATGCAACTTTAAAATTAAAATGAAGTTTCATATACCCTGACTAGATAACGTTTGTAAGTAACTACTGGAGTAAATAATCATATTAATGATGATAAACAATAAATCATTCATTATAATAAAACCAAAGTTACCTTACGGACTAAAATCTATTAAGTTGTGGCAATGGACAACATTTCAATTTGAGAAAGTACTAAAATTAGAAAACCATTTCGAAATTTTTGTGTTCTAAGCTCATAAATATATTTTTAAGAATTACCCTCCCCCCCAGAAGTGTCCCCTAATTTTATATCTACTTTCATAATACAAAGTAAAATTACATATTATATTTTTGAAAGGTTGTCCATTTGAAATGTAACGCAGGTTAGATAAAATACAATATTAGTAGTACGTATTTTGTGGTGCTAGTATTTTTTCAATCGAAACATTTGTGATTTATTACCCCAAAACGGTGGCTTATCAAAAACTTTCTTAAGCAAAGTACCTATTGGCTAAAGATTTTTTTTAAAAACAATGTGGGCATATTTTTTGTTAAGCGTCCCGTGCCATCTTAACGTGAAGGGTAATGAGACGTTGAAATTGGCCACCTGCTGCCACCGACCACTCCCAACCGAACCGGAGAGTGGCCATTATTAACATTCACTTTGGACCCAAGCAACTTCATAATTTCACGACCAAAACCGTAATTTTTTTTTAAAATTTAATAAGAATTTAATGAGATTAGGAACAGCTTCTACGTCGATTATAAAAGGGCTGTATTGCGGTGGCGTGTGGTATCCATAGATTCATATTATCCACGCTGATTTGCTATAAATTGTCTTCGCCTTCGGAAACGGTGTTTTATTCACGGTCCTTCGAGCCGGATATGAACCAGTGACCTCTGGATATTTTTTTAATGGAATGTCGCCGCTAATGTAGTTTTGGATATTTACAAAAAAGTAAATGTAATTTAAATGTACTTATATTTTTTGTAGATGTTGTTAAACACTTCTTTCCGTGGTGCTGTACTTTTCAGGCGTCTATTCGGTTTTAATGACAATTAACTAACTAAGTTAATTGATAACAGTATTTGGAGTGGTTAGATTGGAGCAATGCCTTATATTTACGACTAGCTCACAGAAATATTTAGCAAAGTATTTTTGCGGACGGAATTGCAATGAGTCCGTAACTGCTTCGTCCGACTGATAGCCATCTCCCCGCCACCGTTTCTTAAATGTAATCTTGTGAGTGAGCACTATTTGTGGAAATGAAAGTAATTGAAACGTAAGCTTCCGCTCAAAAAAATCTGTGAATGTAATTTATTAAAATTACCCAACTACTCAAATCTTGACTTGACTTATTCGTCAACAATGTTGAGGGTGAAACTTGCGATTGCGCGCGAGTTGGCACCTTCATTTTTACCACGGTGGTGCCAACTCGGACGCACTCGCGAGTTTCATACTCGCCTGTTGACGAATAAGTCAGTATATTTCTTACTTTCTTATGACGAAAATATTTTGTTATTTTTTTAAGCCATACGTATGTATAATCCACGCTTTTCACTACTAGTTGAAAGCCGTTTTTACTGTGAAAACTGTGATAATAAACTTTAATGTTGCTGGATAGTGCATTTATGAGTCGTCGGTTACATCAGCCTGGCCAGTAATTGGATAAAATGATTACCGGTACTTATATGAAAATGAAAAATGATGAAAAAAAAACAGCCTCATCCAAAAAAAATATAATATGTACAAATAAATGAAACCTGTAACAAAATCTTTCGGCCTATTTAAGTCATGCCTGCACTATAAAAACTTTTCATAACCCAAAAAGGCCACGCGTGCACCAAATTTTAACTTGCAAAGTTTTGTGTCATTACTACCCAAATATATCACTACGTTTGCCATAAAATGTGTGCATATAACCAAGTATATTATATTGATGGCAAATTGGTTGAGTCTCGCAGCTTTATTCCCAACCCTCCCGGCCGTCGCTACATAAGTTAAGATTTTAAAACAATAGGCATGTTGACTATTTTTTTATTTTATGTTACATAAATTACCCCTCAAAAAAAAGAAACATTGGTATAATAATTATTTCGCTAGCATGAAAACTGCCCGAGATATCACAGTTTGAAATGCACACAAATTGGACTCACCCGAAAACGCTCCATACTAACGGCTACCAAGTTATGACGTCACGCCTTCCTAGGTTGTATGCAACGCGTAGGAAATTTGTTCGGCAGCTATATTAAATATTGTGTTTATCAAAATGGTTTCTTTGACAAATTTGCTATAAATTTTACGGACTATTTAAATGTATTATTTATTTTAACAAATTTTATACTTTTTAAATGGACTTGTCCGCCCAACTTTGAAGAGTCATAAAACAAATAATACGCAATATATAAAACCAAGAGGTATACAAGCTACTCCAAAAGTTTGATATGTTTACGATTTTTATTAGTATTTCGTTATTTTATTCATAAGTCAACATCCCTATTGTTACCATACAAAGGAGTGTGATGTTATGTTATTTGAAGACTGATTTTTCACTAATATACTTACTAATATTATAAATGCGAAAGTCCGCTTGTTTGTTTGTTTATTTGTTTGTTAGGCCTTCACGTCTTAACTACTGAACTGATCATCATGAAATTTTACACTCACGTTGTCAGGGTACAGAGAAAGACATAGAGTACCTTTCATCCCGAAAAAAAGTATTTTTCCCGAGGGATAGCAAAAAAACTTATCACGCAGACGAAGTCACGGGCGGCCGCTAGTTTTTAAATAATTATGACCATACAAATGACTGTTTTAATGTTGGTTGTTTGAAGACTCATTGATCACTAAGATTAAGTTTTTTGAAGATCCACTCTTCATTAAAATTTTAAAATTACACTAAGGACTGCCTTATTAAGTTTTAAGTTTACTATAATAAATGAATGCAAACTAATGTGTGTGTGTGTGTTTTGGGGCCGTTATTTTATTGAAAGCTCAGCTTTTAGTAAACATTTTACGGTAGTATTGGTAACCGGTAATCTTTAGAACTTCATTTATATTTTTTGGGTAAACAATGATTTTTGTATATTAATTTACTTTATTAGGATAAAATTGTGTAACATATTTGGATGAAATTTTTAAATAGAATGCGAGTACATATTTGGTGCATGCGTGGCCTTTTTGGGTAGCTCAGCGATTATTCTGAAGATAATTGCTTTTTAACCGACTTCAAAAAAAGGAGGAGGTTCTCAAGTCGACGGTTTTTTTTATTTTTTTTTATGTATGTTTTAACATAGCTTCGTCAGTTGTTACCCAATTTGTAAATTTTTTTTTTATCTCAAACAACGTAGTTTGTGTATGGTCCCATAATTTTTTTTCAGAGATCTGGCCAGTAGTTTTCTCATAATCCTGAAAAATATCAATTATTTAGCTCGCCATCGCACGAGTTTTTATGGAATTTCGGACATAACATCTTTGTTTATGAACCGATGTAGATGATTCTTTTTTTATTTGAAAGAGTATACTTTAATAGTATACAATTTAATTTCATAGTTATTGGACTTCGAACTTCGAAGATACACAAGGGAACTCCTCAAAGTCAAATTGTATATCGACTGTGGAAAGGAAAAAATGCTAAAGCGCCACTTTGGCCATTATGAGTTATATATATCATTGGATAGCGCTTTTTTTTCTGCGTCGATCTGTCTAGGTTTCAAAGCAATCGGAGCACTTTTTTGGCGCTTTAGCATTTCTAAAATTCAACGTTTTTCACAATTTTTCACAAATTTACGCTGTCAATATGACTAAAGCGACGTATTTTTATTATTTTTGTAACAAATGTAGCATAAGAATTTTTATCCGGTCCACCTTTATTTCATTTGTACCACTTGAGCAATTTTCGTTTATTCAAATTTGAAAAGTAATGGTGATTTAGTAATTTAAGCATTTTATAGACTACAATGGTTTGGCGCTTTAGCAAAACATCATTGGTTTAAGAAGTAAGAACGGTTGGCGCTTAAGCAATTTTTGCTAGCTGTTTGTGTTATTATTAAGTACGTTATCTAGTACGTTAGCGAAAATACTACTCTCAGATTTATTGATGCAACGTATATTACAATACAGAAGTTATAATTTGACATTATTTCGATTAACTGAAACATAGTTATACTAATTACTTCACGCTTCCAAGACACTCAATGGGAAGTTACCGATTTTGATGCTTCCCTGGTTTCACCCACCCAAATAATGTTGACCTCTGCACTACTCAGGTCGTCGAAGTATGGCTCTCAAACAGCTGAATAACAACCGATCACTACAGAACTTCTTAGAGCGGGTGATAAGCCAATACTAAAATCCTCCAGAAGCTTTTCAATTCCGTCATCGTTGAAGGCAGAACGCCGAAGGCATGACTCTCTTAAAGAACTACAGACCCATCTCACTTCTGAGCCATATTTATAAGTTGTTTTCGAGAGTCTTTACGAATCGTCTCGCTCGCAGGTTTGGCGACTTCCAACCTCCCGAACAAACCAGGTTCCGTAAAGGCTTAGCGCCATGGACCACATCCATACGCTGCGGCAGGTCATACAGAAGACTGAGGAGTATAATTTGCCACTCGGCTTGGCGTTCGTGGACTAAAAGACAGCCTTTGATTCAATAGAAACCTGGGCGGTACTGCAGTCTCTCCGGAGGTGCCAAGGGTAGTGGACTGCAGGTATATCGAGATGTTCAGGTACTAACACGAAAATGCCACCATGTCGATCCGGTCGAGTACGAGTACAGAACTAGAGCACAAATCCAATGCAACTGCAGGGAAATGTAATTTCTTTGAAACTGTTCACTGCTGCATCAGAGGACATCTTTAAACTCTTAAACTGAAAAGGACTCGGCATCAACATTAATGGTCAATACCTAACATATCTTCGTTTTACCGATGATATAGTACTGGCTGAGATCTTGGAAGAACTGAACACAATGCTCGAAGATCTCAGTAGTGCTTTGCTCCCCAAAGAGTGGGTCTCAAGATGAACATGGGTAAGACGAAAATTATGTCGAATGCGCATGTTGTGCCCGCTCCAGTTCATGTTGAGAACACTACACTTGAAGTTGTGGGATGGGCAGCATTCGGGAAGCTTTGAAATATCTTCGCTTCAAATTTACCTTAGTGTCTCAAGACGAAAGTCAGTGCGTGTTGTCAGTGATAATGATTTACGGCAGTGAAGCGTGGTCGCTCACTATGAGTCTCATAAGGAGGCTCAAGGTCACCCAGCTTGCAATGGAAAGAGCCATGATAAGCGTTTCCTTGCGTGATCGAATCAGAAATTAGGAAATCTGCAGGAGAACTAAAGTTACCGACATCGCTCGAAGGATTCTTCAGTTGAAGTATCAGTGGGCTGGACACATAGCGAAAAGAACCGACGGCCATTGGGGCGGAAAGGTTTTGGAATGGCGACCCCATACTGGACGACGTTCCGTGGGTAGGCCTCCGACAAGGTGGATCAACGATGGTGAAGGTCGCGGTGCGCCGCTGGATACAAGCAACGCAAGACCGATCGTCGTGGAGATCCTTGGGGGAGCCCTGTACCCAGCAGTAAGTGTCGTGAGGCCGATATGATGATGATTTTAATATTAGCCAGCAAGTTTTCAGAAAAAATAATACAGCATTAATTTTCACCGTGCATCACCATCACCACACCGCACTGCAACTTGCAGACAAATTCCAATGTGATTTGATCGGATGGCAGTAGCCGAGCAGTAGCATAGCAGTAGCCTCTCCAAAGGCCGCCGTTTACAGTCCACCAGGGCGATGCCCGCGGGCTGCTTCAGCAGCCCGCGCACCAGGGCGAAATAATAGACAATTAACTGAAACATAGTAATACTTATTACTGATATCGATAAGTAAAAAAGAAATCTAATATAGAGTAATTGAGTTGGTGTTCAGCAATACTTGTTTGCATTTATTCTACAGCATTGGTGCATTTAAGCAATTTTCCCTAAAGGGTTCGGTTAAATCATCGCCAACATGGGTAATTGAGTAAACTTTTCTTCACTGCATCTGTTAAAGTTAAGGTCATTAAGCATTTTGTCATTGCCCTAGAAAAGATCATTGCGACTTATAATCAGTTTTCACTGACTGGGTTCTTACAATATTGTGGACATAAGTAATTTTTTCCTGACTGGAGTTTTCTCAAAAAAATAAGTATTTTTGCTTAAGCGACAAGTATTTCGCGATATAATAGAATTAGAAACTAATGAGTATTTCCTAAATTTGGGAAAAAAATAAATAATATGGTCTTTCATACACATGAATTTGCTCACGTTAATAACAAAAAAGTTATGATTTTTTTTCGAAAAAATGAAACTTTAAACCTCATTTCCCACAACTAGCATTTTGGCGCTTTAGCATTTTTTCCTTTCCACAGTCGATATGTAAAGTGATTTAGGTTTTGGTAAGTTTATGGCAATCCAAAACAAACCAAATCATGGTTTACGATGCAACGTTCTGGACTAGACTTGGACTACGAAGACACAACGGAACTCCTCAAAAACAAACAGCGTAAATTTGGAAATTGAGTTCTGGGCATTTTACCATTGAAAATGTTATAATATAAAGTAAAAAAATATTTACACGCTGCGCCTACATACCTATACATACCTACCACTAAAAAGTTGAATACAAAAAAGCTTTCTAAAAAAAGGGGCTTTTAGAAAAAAATGAAGTTGTCCTCCAGCCCCACCCGACTTCAATAGACGTGTTTTATTAATATTGATATGTGTAACGAATGATACGAATATTATTTCTTGCTTTTTAGAGGTATTTAATTTTTAAGCTGTTTTTGTTTTCAGGTTTTTTGAAGGCGGTTTTTCTTTTTTTTAAAAAGCTTTTTTTTAGGTTAGCAGACTTTACGCTTATTGGTCATAACCATAGCTGGGCAGAAAACCGTTAATCCGTTAACAGTTAATTAACGAAGTTAACAAAGTGCTTAACGATTTAACTTTTAAGTTAACTCGAAAAAACATTAACGTTCTTCTTAACTTCCGTTACTTTTCACTTCCGTTAACTTAAGACCGTTACATGGCCTTTTGACGTTATTTTGTTTTTGATTTGCGCGCCATGCCGCTTGCCCATGTCACAGGACATGCTAAGAGATAGCAAAGAGAATGTAAAAAAACTAGAGAGATAGCTATGGAAATACGTTTGCAATGCATAGACACAGTTTTACAATTATAGAGGAACGAAATCCCTTTAGTTAGCTTGGCGATTGTTTTTTTATAACTTAACTTTTTACGAAAAAGTGGCTCTTTTTGTTGTTAGTGTTGTTGACTGACTGTTAATTTGTGGTTGGTGAAATTAAATATAACAAATAAAATGTGCATAACTTATGCATGGACACATTGGACACTAAAGATCAAAAATGCATTGAATCTGTTAGTGAAAGCAGCAATGACAGCAACAGCAACGTTAGACCTGCTGTTGAAGACCCATAATCCTTGCCCATTATGTTACATTTAAATCAAGATTGGGCGAAAAGTTGATTTATAAACGCAAACTGTGTTTGCCTAAACCTTTGGTTTGGTTTGGTTAACTTTTAACGGATAACTTTAACTTGCGTTAAATTATCAAAAAGTTAACGCTTTAACGATTATCGAAGTTAACTTTTTAAGTAGCGGATTAAAGAATAACGAAGTTAACTTTTGGATTAACTGTGCCCAGCTATGGTGATAACTTCATATTAAAATGGGGATTAAATTCTGGTAAGTACTTACGATTTTTTGGGCCTTATATTTCATTATATCTGGTGATTGCTTAAACCTAAGCCTTTATAATATACCTAAGTGGAAATTTTTTTGCTATCCCTCGGGAAGTCAGGAACAATACTTTTTTCGGGATGAAAGGTACCCTATGTCCTTCTCTGTACCCTTGGCAATGTGTACCTTTGTAAAAGAACTCGTAACAAACAAATAAACAGACTTTCGCATTTATAATATGAGTAAGGATAAGGATAATATATAACTTAAAGAACAAGCTATTAAATAGATGCAAAGGACCGCAGTTTTATGAGTTAATAGCGCCAAATAGAAGTAAAAATACAAGCTGAATTTGTAAGCGTTTACTGTTGTGAAACGCCCACTAATGCCTTTAAAATATCTAGCTTAGCTAGACTTATGTTTTTTTATTCTTATGTTATTAGCAACATTAAATACAAAAATGAAGTCGGTTGAAAAATATGTTTGAGTTAACGCAATCGTTTCGTTTTTGATTTTTTCTTCTGTTTAGTTCCTCTTTATTCTCCGATGCTATCAGGGTTGTTGGGTTCGCTTGTATCGACGTTATCCGCTATTTACGGTTCCACGCTCGTCGATTACATTGATCAAGCCGGCTATCTGATTCAGTCGGCTTGCGCCCGACATCTGTCCACGGAGCACCCCAATAAACAGTACGCGGAAGAATAATGTGAATATTGTTAGGTAGGTAAATAAATAAATATTTCGGACGGGTCACACCAATCATTCTGACTGTATAAAAATAAACAAAGCTATGTAACTGGTGAATAAATAACGGATAGAAACACAGAAATAAAAATACTTTACTCAAATATTCATAACTCTGAACAAATGATTCGAATCGATCCCTACCCTACCGAAATTCGAAGCCATGACCTTTGGCTGTAAGCCTTAAATTTTAAACTGACTAAAATGAAATAAAATATTTTTTAAACGAATACTAGCGCGGTTTTATTGAAAGTACTATGGTAATTAGTTGACCGAGCGAGCACGAAGTGCGAGCGAAGCCTCTCTGCTTCAGCTTGGGCAAAAATTCTTTCGTATGTCCTTCGGCGGCTGTCCGTTTGTTCTTCTGTCGCATTTCGCAACCGATTCTCGTGAAAATTTGTGAGCAGGTTCAAAAATTATATTTTTTTTTATCGAGCCAGTTTTTCGAAATTTTTCAAAACGGCGGCTCTGTATATTATTTGCACAGTATAGATACTTATTAGTTGCAAATCAATAATATCTATTCTGTGTTTTATTTGTTTTTAAAGAACATACAATTTGAGCTACATTTTAACGCGAGGTCTACAGCTCACGGAGCCACTAGAATAGTTCGTATTTGGTTTGATTTTTTTATTTTCGAGAAGTGAATCTGACTGAAATGATTTTTTTTTATTCATTTTTTTATAAAAAATAAACTCTTTGTTTGCTGTTGTATTGTTCCTGTATTGTGTATGATTTCCATTTTTACTGAAATAATTGGGCATAAAAACTGAACCAGTTTCACCATTTCCGAGTAACAACGGCTATTGCGATTCGCATGGGAATAAGAAATAAGAGTTATATGCAAACAAAGTTGCAGTGTTGTAAATGAAAAACTACGTCTACACTTCACACATGCAAAATGGATAAAGTTTTTGTCTACGATATTCGGCTGGATTAAATTTTATAGCACGGGTGTACTTTTCTTTTTAAAAATCAAAAATCTCTGTAAGAAAAAAATTGGTAACCAGTGACATTATACATATAGTGGGCTATAGACTATTTTGCACGTTAATTTTTGCTTTCTGTTAGCTTCGCTCCTCCGAGTGGAAGACAAAGATGAAAGAAGGAGATGACGAAAGGAGAAAAAGAAGGAGATTGCTATTGGATAAAATCCTCCAAACTTTGATATCCTTCAATGCTAGGTACAGAGTTGCCATCTACCAAAAATTCAGAGCGTTAAAAAGTCAACGTCTTCAAATCTGTAACCTCTAAAGCCTATCTCCGACAGTCATTTCTCCGAACTAATCGCCAACAGGACTTTCGTTTATGTGAGCTTCACCGTCAGAGCCCCACCTTGGACGTTTCGCCGACGATTTGTAATGCAAGTTTTTCATAGAGATTAATAAATTGATTAATAAATAATTTCCTGAGAGACAGTTTCTTTTGCGATTGTCTCAACTACAGAACTTTAAGAGCTGACGCACATTGGGCCACTAGTCGCGGCCACTAAGCGCGACCACAAGCTGCAGATGAGTATTTTCATACATTTTGTATAGTATCGGCGCAAACCTGGCGTTGTTCGAGTGGCCGCATTCGAGCCACAAGCTGCGGGAGTCGCCCGCGCTCATTACTTGTGGCCGCGATTGTCGCTCGCATCACGCACACTCAGCCACAGTAGCCGGCTTCTTCCCGGTGGTCACAAGCTGCCGCATATTGGGCCACTAGTCGCGGCCACTAAGCGCGACCACAAGCTGCGGACGAGTTTTTTCATACATTTTGTTTGGTATCGGCGCAAACCGTGCGTTCGAGTCTCGCTACTTGTGGCCGCGATTGTCGCTTGCATCGCGCTCACACTCGGCCACAGTAGCCGGCTTCTTCCCGGCGGCGGCGAAGCGTTGATGGTTTTAAATACGACGACGTTTTCACGTCTCAGTATAATTAATAACAAACAACAACGAAATCATAAGATTTTTTGATGAGTTTTCCCATTTCACAAACGCGTTCGACTCCTGCAAGCTCTCGAAGGAAATGAACAGAATTGCTAAAAGTTGTGGCTTAGTGGCGGCGATCGTGCTTAGTGGCCGCGATTATACGCATCATACAAAACAACCATCTCACCTGGAAGACATCGTCAGACTGCTCGCGGTTGGCTTCCCACTCGGGCGAGTCCACGAACTGGTACGGCTGGATGAAGTGTAGGTGCGTTTCGTCGCAACTCACGCGCATCCTGGACAAACGAATTATGGTGTTAGAAGCCGAAACGAAAGTAGACTATAGCATCAGACATTTTTATTGATTACCTAATTAATTTTATTTATTTTTTATTAACATTTAAGGGTGATGTTTTATTGTATATGGATATGTAGATAAAGCTTACTTTTGACCTCTAACTACATATGATAAGATTTAAATCAAACAAAAGTTTTCTCTTTGGTCATCTACATACTTTCTTGGGTAAAAGGCACGGTGAAGTTTTAACATCGTAGTCAATAAAACATTAATGCCATACGTACAAAAGCAAAAAAATATTAATATGAAAGCAAACGACGATATTGCTCAATGTCAGAGTAAATAACGCATTTGTATCCTGTCAATGTTGAGATATAACATTCAATGCTATTTGAGATAGAGTCCCTTTGCATCTTTATGATAAAAGGGAAACGTCTCTTTGAATGAGAAAATCATCAGGCGCGTTTCGGTCGTTATCGAACTCATTCGATTCGCAATCGTTATGACGTGAGCGCTTCAGCTCAACTTATTGGGACATGAACAATATGAACATTGAGCATTCAACTCGCAATATTTATTTTAGGAACGCGTTTGTTGTGTTCTATTTTTAGCTAATCGGTCGATGGTAGTTCACAGTGCTATTCGCGAAATAAGTGTCGTCAAAAACCTAATAGTTTTTGTTTAACTATACAAATGCATATATTTAAAACATACAGCGCAGTCTCATCCATCACTGAAAACCTTAACAGTTGTTTGCTTGAATAGATTTTTAATCAATAATAATAAAGGAGGCGGATTTTAGGATAATACAAATAAAAGATGGAGATAAAGTTCCAGAGAGTTATTAAGAGATGTGAAAAAAAAATCAGGTCAATGAGAGATGTAGATACGCTCCGTAATTTACGTTCAACGTCATTAAAAATACGTCTTTCCCTACGGCTTTTCTAAAACCCTAAAAAAACGATATTACAAATAGGGAACCGTAGGAAAATGTTTTGTTCGCAAAAAAATCTTGAATTTTCTCACCTCGCTCCTTTATGGCCTCATTTCTTCACATATAGTAGCCAGCTTTATCAGATATTCGACCGCCTTCCGCTTTCGCATCGTATTTTTCCCTTTACTGTGCCTTCGTCCATCACGGAATGTTACAAAAGATTTCAGCCGTATGTTGAAATTAGATTTGCTTTTCGACAATCAAACTGCGCTTTATGCATACTTAGTTTAAAAAATATAAAAAAAGAGAGAAGTTTTCAATTTTCTTAAATTTTCATCGTATGAGAAATTTAAAAATAGGGCTACCATATTGCCTCGCTTAAAAAGTAAAAGTAAAATTAATAGTAGATTATACAACAAGTGAAAAAAGAAGGATTTTTTTTTTCACGAGTTGTGTACTCTACTTTTTACCATTGACTGCGAGAAAACATAATAGCAGTACTTACACCTATAGTACCTATTTATAGTTATCAAATTTTATTATTTAGATAGGTAATCAGTAATTTAACCGCTAGAAAATAGTTAAACTATAAGTTTTCCAATGACATAAAACAACCATGCTATATGAGGGAAATTACATGATCAGTCTGACATCAGTCCATTTCATCAGTTTGTATAGACTTTGAATTTTTACAGACTGAAGATCGTACCAGACTGATGGAATGGACTGATGCAAGACTGAACATCTAATCTCCCTCTAATATAAAGAAAAGAACCCAAAGATAAGACACTAAAAAGAACCTTATTATATTGGCGAGATATTTTTTTTAGAAAAGAACCCAAAGATAATACACTAAAAAGAACCTAAATAAACTATGGCTTTATCTATGGAATAGCTCCATACTTTCAGCACGTTTTTTTTTTGTACATAATTCATACGATGCGCGCTTGTTCCAAATTCAAATTATTTTTATTCACTCGGTGAATAAAATCGCTTATTATTCACTCTTATTGTTGAATTAAACGCACTTTTTAGAGTGGCGATGGTAAAATAGTTATTTGTTATACAAGTGACCAAAATCAAATTGTGCTGCGAGTGGCGACTTTAAATCACGAACTAGCGAAGTAGTCTAGAATTGAATCAGGAGCGTAGCGAGTGATTCTAATATAGACTACTGAGCACAGTGAGTGATTTAAAGGCACGAGGCAGAACAACATTTTGGTCTCGTGTAAAACATACAACTTTTCACCTCGACCAGCGAGAAAATTTTCACGTGACTTTCCTGGTAAAAAAGCTTGGAGTTAGGAAACTATCTTCATCGTAGGACGCATTCATTTTTGTAATTTATCACAAAAATAATTCAATCAAACCTATGCTGAAAATTTTTATTCATAGAGTCAGTAAAGTAGATTCCCGTCGTTTTGACTACACTACATTACGTTGTGTTTTTCTCTTATTCATTAATGTTCGGTCTTTCTTATTTATTTTTAATCATAAAACATATAATTTGTTAATAAATTTCATTAATTTTTCTTATTTCATATTTGTTTCATACATGTGACCTCATTACCTCCATACTCTTTATTTCGAATTATCAACCTTCTTTTTTAACAATCCTTATTTAAAACTCCTTGGTATATCCGTGCATTTTATTTTTTTACTTTTTAATCCGTGTATGACACCATAAAGCACTCTATCTATCCTTTTCTCACATATCAATTTTACAAGTGTCATCCTTGTCACTTTATTTGTTTTTTCTGTATTATTTTAAAAGTTGGTGTTAGAAATTAAAAAAAGCACTTTGTCTCACGCTCGCAGCAAAAATCGATTTTGCTGCGAGTTTTTACGCGCCAAAAGCACCCTTTTCGTGCTGGAGAGGTGAAAAAGAATTTAAAACCTAAAACTTATTCGAACCGCATTTTTAAGATTTTAAGAAATCAATATTAGATTTTATAGCTAACCTAACCTAACCGTGTGAATCTATTATTAGCTTTTTAAGTTTATACTTTGTAATTTATATTAATATTGTGTAAGCTGATGATTCACCGAATAATAAATAAATAAATAAAGGTAGAATTGGTCTCAATAAAAATAATATACTTATTGAAAGCATTGAAACAGTCTGCGTAATATAGGATAGGAATGAAGCCAACTCAATAAGTACTATTTCTCAATCCAAATGCTGGAAAACTTTTCTCGTATCGTCTTTATTTATCCGTTTGTATATGGTTTGTATCCAATAAAAGCCAAGCGCTTGGTTTTGTGTCGTCATTGTGTAATAAAGAGGGTACATTAACTTCTAATATTATAGTCTGCCTACGAACTCTGTATCCTTTTTTTATTTAAAATTGCGATTAAAAAAAATATTAATCCGCAACAGGAATGCATTTAGCATTCATTTGTCTCATAACGCGCCGAAAGCCTTCGTTGCTCGAAGGTCTCACCTGAGTTACAATAAAGTTCTATTTTGTTTTATATTTAATTTAGAGACATGTATTTTACTTTTACCATTGAAAATGGTTATCAGATGCAAATCGCCTGAGACGTATTTTTGACCATATCTCCGAGGATTTTGAGAGGATCGAAATGAAAATAGTACCAAAGGTTGAGGAATTTATCGAGACACGTGTGCACGTTTGAATTTCAAAAATCTACTGGTAACTTTTGTTGAAATTTTGCAGAATTCCAACAATTCCGGGTTTTTTGGGGGGTGTTTGTTTACTAAATTGTAAATATTTCGAATAAAAAACTGACTTAAGAAAAAATGAAAAAGGGTCCTAGGGAATTAGTTTAGCTACCAAATGGTGAAATAATTTTAAAAATCGATAAATAATTGTGACCTGTAGGTGGTCGGTCCCTTTAGATTTGTAATTCTAGAAAAACGGGTGTTTCCGTACATAAAAAGTTATGTAGCTTCTATGATTATTGACCGATCGTCATGGTAATAGTGTTAAAAGATGCAGAAGCAGACGAGAAGTGCATTCGTTGGAATTTTGGAAATCGGTTAATAATATTTCGGCTGCGTCGAGGCAGTCAGCGGGCGCTTTTGTGACATGAGGCGGAGCCGAGTGTCACAATCGTAAAAATAAATAGGTATCTACTACCTAGGTAATTTTAAAAATATAATAGGATTTTGCATTTGAGTTGATTTTGGTTTTTCGTAAATTTTTGTATTCATTTTCAATGCTCCGAATCTTGCGGGGACTGCAAAATCTGTGAATTTTTGACAATGTATCACTGTTGTTTCATAATTTAACAATATTTCTCCATTTAATCATATTTTAATGATCAAAATTCAAAGAAAACGTACGATTCAAACATTTCAAATCAGCCAGCCTGCGTCAAAGCACATTTGTTTTAGCACAACGGAAATAAGCCCTACCACCAGCCAAACCGAGTATATTGTACCCCCCTTCCTGGGGATCGAACGCAGGAGCGGGATCCCTGGTCTTACACTGGTGGGAGAATCACCAGACCACAGAAGCGGTTAATTTTACATCTGACAGAGGAAAATAAAGCGTCTGAATTGCGGGTGCCGCCAACCACCTGCCGTGGTATGCGTGCGGAGCGGAGCCGACCGGCTGCTGCCGCGGCATGTAAATTTTCATGCAAATATAAATTTAGCTACCTGTACCTATAGAGATGCTTTCTTTCCTCCGGCAGAGGTAAAATACGCTCCGACGCGCCCCGGCCGGCTAGTTTGAATCGTACAAACATTTCTCTTCAATGCAATACATAGATAGGTACTTTGCTTCCACTTTAAACTAATTGCGTATCAATAATGATATTGCTCATGGGAATTGTCCACTGTAGGGTAGGTTATAGACCCTCCTTTATGTAGCCAAGCCCACTGCACTAGCTAATTACGCGACCGATTAGTTGGATAGTTAAACGATCATGTCTAGACTAATGGATGCTCTAACACCTTTATTGTTAGTTTCATCATACTTACTAAGTATACAATATTTGTATGCGTAAATGAATATTATCGGCATGTGACGATGCACAGCATCTGTGAGAGTGCGCCGACTTCCAGTCTAGCTACATCCTGTCAAAGTAGTCAATTGACTTACCCTTTAAGCAGTTTTCCTGTCAAAAATCGTAAAACAGACTTACTTCCGGTTGGCGCCATTTTTACTTTCACCTGTGGAGTCGTTGTAACGAAGTGTCCTCATAGCGTCGTTACTTCTCGTCGAAGCAACATCTATTTTGAAATACTACGAAATTTTTTCCTGATTTCAAAGTGAAAAGTTTTTACTTATGCTAAGCTTATGCTAAAGTAATAGTAATTAACAGTGTCAGTGAAACAAACGCGTGCTTTGACCTCCCGAAACGCGCAGAGCGTGAGGTCGACGAAGAGTCCCGTCTTCCTAGCCATAGCAGACGTGCCTTAAAACTTCGACACCGTTTGTATAGCTGTAGCCCGGAGCCGTCCGCTGACGATTTTCGGACGCAAGGTAAAACACAGGAGACTTGGTGAGTCGAACTATGATCTAATACTACTTAATAAACTTGTGACTAAAATAAAAGTGTTACATTTGCTCATTGCTACAAAAGCTGTATTACCGTCTTAGTCGGTTTTTATGAAAATTTTGTCTAGAATGCGGCCAGTTTGCATGCAGTGCCTGCATCAGACGCTAATAATGGTACGCACACCTCAATGCTACCAACGTGGTACCTGTACCGGTGCCTTGGTCCAACTGATTTACAGCTTTTGACCGTCAATTGTATCGCTCGGTGGTCAATTCTGATACCAGTGACGTTGAATCCAGTCTCTTGAATCCTGATTTTATAATAAAATAATAACTAAAAAAAAAAAGAGAGTAAAATACTACCTGCCTACTCGGAGCATATAAAGAGCCTAGGGTTTTAGAAAAATTTAGTAATATCGGAAAAATATTCGATACGATTTTGACTCTTAAAAGGCACTTATTCGTCTTTTCAGTTCAGTCTTTAAATTATTTTGTTATTATCTGCTTGCCTGCCAATATATTGCTGGTATGGTTAAAAAATATTTGAGTCTTAAGTTTATTATTTTCAGTTCAGACTTTAAATTTCTTTGTTAACTTGATATAGAGATTGACTTTTAGCAGCGATTGATTTCGATTTGATCAACCTGTGATTATGTTATGTATGACCTCTTGTAATGTCTCACGTAGCTCATTTTTATTCTATTTTGAAGTGAATATTGTTGGCAATATTTTTTTTTTTATTACATGGATGTACGTACAGACCTATGTAAGTTTCACCTACCTCCAGATTTTAGAAAACTAATGACAAGGTTATGTAAATAGTGTGCGGAAATTAGGGCATTATAAATATATCGAAAGCTGCCGGAACAGGAGCGTATCCTGAGCAAGCGGCTTAACAAAAACCTTCGTTAGGATCTGCGCAAGCTACCTCCATAGTGTAAGTACTTATTCGATGAGAACAAATGAAGTGTGACAGGTCTCCGGATCGAACAGTAGTGCTGCCCATTATATTATTGCATGGAATTGCTTGAGTCAAAACCTTCGTTTGACAGGTTTCCAGTCACACACAGTGGCGTTGCCTTATCAGATGCTTTTTGAAGCCGTTGCGATTAGTTTCCACTGTATGCTTACATTCTGAATACGAATGGAATGACGAATGACCAATTGATAAGGTAAGGTGACTATCAATCACAATAACATAAGACTAATGGGGCTGCCTCTGAGCGTATCGGAGGCAGTGGCAGGTTAGCTTCGGTGCTCCGTAGGCCCTTCTCGTCAAACGAGAATGCGCCTGCCATTTACCCCAAGCTTGCGCTCGTCCATCAGACAGCAAGTATTTCTTATAGCTTCGAAACGCCTCGATCGCCCGCTATGTCTCGGCTGATACACAAGCTTATTGAGCGAGGTATCTTGGAGGAAGTGGATCGGTGACAATTCGGAATCGACTTCATCTCACTCAACCAGGTTCCTGACGGAGAGGAGTGACAGGGATCGTTGACCATTTAAACTGACCTTTCAGATACAGATTCCTAAGCTCTTTCAAAATAGGCGACTGGATGACGAAGCTTGACCTTTGAGGTCCAAGGGAGGTTCCTTCTGCTGGTCTACGACCACCGAGTCCTCCGAATGGTCTGTCTACCGCTTGGCCTATTGTGCGCGCCGAAATATTTCACCGCTTTGGCCAACAGGGTAGCTCAACACCTTCAGAAAAAGGTATGCGAATTACAGTCTACTTGTACTTCTCGCTAGTCAAACAGAATATTAGTAGATATATACTAGATAGATAGTAGTTAGATAGATAGTAGAGAATAGATACTATAGTCTAGCTAGATGAACCGAACCCAGCCAAAAACTGAAATTTATAAAACTGTATAAGAGATAGAATGCACTGCTTATCTTACTGGTGAAGAGTGATAAGTACTCATCACGCGTTGACCACCAAGTTGCCCACGCGTCACCTGCGCGCGCTGCTCGCGCAGCACGACCTTACCTACCGTTGTCAGGAGTACAACTGCACCACACAGCTGCCACTGCTCACGTGTTTGTGTGTTGTGTGCTGGTCGCACGTCGCACTGGTATGTTGTCGCTACGGGGATCAATTAATCAAGGGTACTCTGAATCTCGCAAATTTTATTATTCTCAGTGACTGCACTTTCAACAAACGTAATACTCGCTTGTTACGAAGAGAACCTCCGAGCAGCCACTACAACATATCGGAACCAGTACAACGCGACTTAAAAATAACTACGTAAGAGTACCATCAGGTAGTGAAAAGTTTCCACCCTACTCTAATTCCTTGCAACAGATGCAGCAGACTACAATTGGAGTCGGGGACTCAGATTAGCATTGCAACAGCAAGGAGGACAAATTCACAGCGGTAAACCATATCACGCCCTATCTTTAGATGACGTGACGACTTCTACTTCACCTTGACCGTTGGAACATCTTGATGACAGCAGAATACCTGCCAGATAAGCATAAAAAGGTAACATACAGGCTGTCTCGGAGCAGCCAAGCGTCTGGACGGCACCTGTTACGACCAGTGGTGAGCACCACGTTTTCGGAGTTCCTCCAGATCAAATTGTCGCAGCCGTATGAGAGTTGGAGAACTGAACTATCTACCACAAGATTGTTAGTATTATGCAGTGCCTTAAACAAGACCCACGTCCTGCTGAAGTCATTGTAGTTCTGACTAGTATAGGAATTTTGATCACAAAGCCTGATACCCTGCCTGTCCCACCACCTGGCACCCATGGCAAGAGTGTATATCTTGTAGTTGTACCGCTTTGCTTCTATACTTCCTTCTACGAGCTCTTCATATTTTCATTTATTATCACAAAACCCACAACACAATCTTACAAATTTAACTTAATGCAAATAACGGATTTACATTTTGTTTAATACTATGTAAAATATAAGATTGCGAACTTAGAATCAGTTCTTAGACCAGATCGTTAGACTTCCACCACCTCAAGTTCGAGCTCTACGTTCAGAAAACTGGTGACGTGATAGTGTGACACAAAAAGACGTTGAATTTTGTAGAGATAATATTTAGGCCATAAATATCTTGAAGCTAAAGGCCCATCTAGCTAGATTCTTAGCATACCTGCCTTTTGAAGAGAATTTAGCTTATCGGATGATTTTATTACACAAATCCAGAGCATTATTGTTAGAAATAACGAATTAACATTTAAATTGTCATGTGCAATAATGTATATGTATTTTTTTTTTCTAATGAAACACATTGTACCTCTTCAAAAACAGCGAGCAGAGAATCCACGAGCCACCTGTCTTGGATTTGGGTGGTTTGCTCGCTTCGATACAATACAACATAATCCGACAGCTGCTTATATCACATTATTTGAAGCTTCACGCAAGGTTAGTGCCTGCTGCTTCTAACATCGGGTTGGCAGGCGCGTACTCAACCTCACTTTTCTAAGTGTATCTACGAGCCACTACAGCGATGCCATGCTGGCGACCACATCATCCTAAGTCCAGCTCTTGGGTAAAAGATGGACACAGTGTTTAATAGACAGGTTAAAATTAAAACATAGCAATATTAATATATTTCCTGTATTTGGTTGAGGTGAGTTATAAAACTAAGGTTTCAGAGACGCACAGGCGGAGGCAACGAGGCGAACGCAATAAGGCTATATTATCAATGTTAGAAGCGTGTGCACCTAGCCACCTCATGATCTGTAAGTAATCTACAACTAAATTAAACCATGTGAATGATGCAGTTATAACCGTAGCTGCAGGTTCCTTGGGCTCGGCCGTTGCCCCCTAAATTAGTACAATAATATTGTTTTTTCAACTAGTAGCCTTCATAGAGACGAAAAGATTGCTGCTCGAATTGATTTGATTTGAATTTAGTAATCAAAGCTAGCTTTTAAAAGTGAGTTATGCTAATAACTCTGATACAGAGTGACACATGTTATATCAATATTTCAATTGATTGAAATGTGTTTTCAGTTATCTCAAGTTAATCATGCCTTCAACAGCATCACATAGCGTCGTTTGGAGTCACCAGGAGTTAATAAACACGTCTCTCACAGATGCTGTGCATCGTCACATGCCGATAATAGTGCAAGTTTTACACAACAATAAAACTTGTATTATTGAGCAGAGACGATGCACAGCATCCCATTAAGGTCTCCTGGTGAGAGACTTCTATGAGGACACTTCGTTACAACGACTCCACAGGTGAAAGTAAAAATGGCGCCAACCGGAAGTAAGTCTGTTTTACGATTTTTGACAGGAAAACTGCTTAAAGGGTAAGTCAATTGACTACTTTGACAGGATGTAGCTAGACTGGAAGTCGGCGCACTCTCACAGATGCTGTGCATCGTCTCTGCTCAATAATACAAGTTTTATTGTTGTGTAAAACTTGCACTATTTCAAATAATATTATGAATAGTCTTTTGACAGTAAATGTGATTGTTTTATTTCAATATCCCGCTTTAAAGCACATCCAAATAATTTTACGATTTTTCTGGTTGTTTCCAGCCGTAACTTAATTACTTATTTATACACGATTTTGATACTTGTTGGTCTGTTCTGCGAGGTATTACATTGTTGTTAAAATATTTCGAAAGCATTGAGAAGATATTTGAAAGTATACAAAAATACAAATAGCCTCGTTCATGCATTGAAACCGCCAGTTGGTGAAACATATTATGTGGACGCATATGTTTCACTTCGATGTGTTTTGCTGCTCCTCAGATGGTACAAGAATTGTTATCTTTATTGCTGTACCTCTGCAATACGTATTCATGTTCAATGTTGTTCATACTTTGTTTTTATTTCTTTCTTATATTGAGTTTACTTTTATTTTCTTATTGAGATGTAACAGGAATTTTTTTTTTAATTTTTTTTATTACAAATGTGAAAATATAATAAAATATTATTTTTAACGAAGTTGATGGTATTTCTATCGAAATTCTATCGAAATACCATCAACTTCGTTAAAATAATTAATTAAAAAACGTTAACTTACAAAACACAACCAAACAAGTAGGCAATTAAAATACCTGTCATCATCATACCACCATGAGTAAAGAAATCGTACCATACCAGTCAAACAAAATATAGTACTTACCAGGTACTTACCTACATAGAAAAAAAACATTCAAGAATACAACAGAATTATGTATTTTTTACAGCGTTTATCAGAAGAAACTATGAAAAAATAATTGTGGTCAATAGAACAGAATCTTTGTAATAGGACGATATTATCGTTCGATTTGCATAATTTTGGTACGTGCTCTTAATGTCCCGAGCGAGGCAGAACAAACGTCGTTCGATTATACTGGTTCCATTTTAATAACCCTAGTATCTACAGACGAGTAAGTAATGACTTGAGTAAAACTTGCAATTTTCATACGCTTCTTATATTATATTCACAAGCAATCTACAGTAAAATTAATCTTAAATGAAGTTTTAGTGCATTTAAAATTAATGTATACTCTACATTGCATGTGAATTTAATATTAGAAACGTCTTGAAAATTGCAAGTAAGTATTACTCGTCATTACTCACTCTATAGATTGATCCATCCATAAATTACGTCACACGTAAAGGGGAGGGAAGGGGTCGACTAAGTGTGACATTGTGTGACAAGGGGGTGGGAGGGGTCCTAAATTCGTGACGTTACATTTCAAAATCATTTAAATTGAAATAAAACAAATTTCGGAACTGCTGCTTTAATTCAATAATTGTTTCTAATGTAAAATTGTAAAATATGTGACGTCACTCTAGGGGGGGGGGTCTCACAAATGTGACCAGCTTAAAAAATCATGAAATTTGTGTGACGTAATTTATGGATGGCCCCTATACGAGAGAGAGACTTACTTTCCCTTCAAGAGTATCGATAGCCTCTCGTCCGCCGGGGTGACATCCTCAACCGCGTACGCCTCCCCCGGCTCGAACTTCACCACGCGAGCCTCGCGCGTCAACTCCTGGAAATGTTTCTTGTTCACCTTGAGTGGCTTGAACAGCTTCAGGTATAAGTCAGTCAGTTCCAGCGACAACGCTGGGGGGAGGAACCTGGCCAAAGAAACTGGGGTTAGGATATCAAATGTGATATGAATGAGGTAGTAAATGGAATGTAACTGAGGTTTGACTATTACTAAAATTTATTCTGTAGTTTGACACACCAAAAAAGTCACAAAAGCATGAAATTATTGGAGACAAGACTTTTACAGTCAACTGTTCTGCACACAACCTGTAGTTAATTTTTTTGTTTATAAATAAATATAAGTAATCAAAATAAAAATCACAATATTAAACAAAAATAAAAGTACCTAACTACCTAAATAAGTACTTAATTTATAATTTAGTAATGTTTTCTGAAAACAAATGAAAGTTTTAAATGAATATTAAGGAAAATGACAAAGATCTTTTTAATTTTGATCGTAACTTAGCTTTAGATTAATAGAGCTTTTTTTAAGGGTGGTCGTTTATTGCTCTTTTTGGTGACACTTACGTATTTTATTTTTTCTTGGACAGGAGTTAACAACCAAAATTATTTATTTTTTTGAATTGCACAATTAGTCTTTGCCTAAAATTTATACCTAGTGCGTATCAGCTAGCATAATATGTCATATCTAACCATCTAACCTTATTATTAAAAACACCGAGTGTATGGAGTTGACGAGCACGAGCGCGAGGCTCCAGAGGAGCACGTCGGGCGCGCACACCTCCGCGCCGGCCCACATGCCCATCAGCACCGCGCCCGCCGCCGCCAGCGCACGCAGCACTAGGATGCTTTGCTTGAAGCTCTTCGGCGCAAGAAATGCGATTGCGAAGCATAGATTCGCGGCCTATTAGAGAATTAGTTGTTTATAAACAGCAATGATCGCATCTTTTTGTAGAATATTCGTAACCACCATTCGTAAACATTATGACAAATTATCAGAAAGAACAACGTGTAAACCTTTCAAAAGCTTACCAATAATTATGAAATGTATAAGTAATGGATAGGTATATATAAATTAGTAAGCGGATATTGACATGACTTTGAATTAAATGCCGTACTTTTGAAAACAACGCACAAAATTATAGAGAAATCCCATGCAATTAAATCAGTACGAGGCAAACATGTGAGGAAAAGTTCGCATATTGTGCACTTGTGAGCGACTAATGAGGATCAGCGACAGGTTTGAATCTTAAAGTTTTATTAGTTTAATATAAAGACATATTCAGAGCTATGAACACTAGTCAAAGATTTTTTGAAATCAGTTTAGTTGAGTTAGGTATAAAAGTTTAAAAGAAATACCAAGCTCAATGCAATTTGTGCTTTATTTATCACGTACGATACGAGGTAAGGTTAACGTACGTGGTGGATGACACTATTAGGACCCCTCAAAATAACAGCGTTCTAACTCGTATAACTTCGTGAAATTTTTTTCACAGTTAATCATGTGGTGGCAAAAGCTTGCCACTAAACAAAAATCGACGCTGATCCACTCTCCCGCCGCCCGCGTACCTCACCGCTACGCATACCCAAAATACGCGTTCTGCGCAATCGCCACCCGATTTTAAGATGTTGCCTCGTACTGTACTCAGTAAAGAATTGGAAGAAGGTGCATGCTATTGAATACCTACCTGAAAGAGGTCTTGTTGCGCATTGGTCCACTTAGCGCAAAACCAGTGGTTGTCATGGTCTTCGGTGGAGCTGGCGTTGAGGAGGTCGTAGTCGGTGTCGAAGGTGAGGTTGAACCGCGAGGCGTTGAACGCCAGCGACGCGTTGAGCCAGGGCGCGGCGGACGCCGGCGCGGGCGCAGGCGGCATGGTGCGCTCGCGCCCCGCCGCCCGCGCGCCTCCGCCCCCGCCGCCCTCGCCTGTACAGTACATACGTTAACATCATCATAACTTTCATTTTAACATTTATTCATTCATTCATACGTTTTCCTACAAAATTCGACACAGCAAAACTACATAGAAAATGCTCGACCTTTTGCAACCAATTCATACAAGAAAATATACAAGGTAGATGGTATCTAGCGATAGGGTTCATAAAATAGGAATCAAATCTCTCTAATAAACATAAAGATCATGAAATCTACATATTAATAATTTAAATTTTGACTCCAACAGGCAAGAAATGTTTTTTATACCCAAGGAAGAACAAAATCAAATAATTTTACTAGATGGACCTGTGTCCATTTTAGAATATAATGATTATATCTTATTTATTTACTCTCCGTCTCCTTTGAGCAAAAACTCCTATTTCCTTTATTTAGAGTACTTTCCATCTAGGTTCACTTAAAAATCCAACCTGTATAGCGGGTAATCATTATACTTACGTTCGTTAATATGCATTGGTCGGATCGGAACTGGCACAAAAAGTCGCCACCTTTAAAGGTGTGAACTTTGGCATTTGTCGTAATGCTCACCCATTTAACAAAATATAACAGCATATCTGACGGAAGGGGTAGGAAGTTTCTATAAAGGTGGAACCAGACTAAGATTTAACTTACATACTTAGATTGCGTACTCATCTTGAACATGTGCCGTTCGCAGCGTATGCCTCATAAATTCTGGTACTACAGGCTGGAAATTAACTGCGATGGTGTTAGGCATAATAATGTAGGTGGCTCAGTGGTATAGCGCCTGGCCCAGCGATTGCGGAGGTTAAGCAACTTTCGCAAGGGTCGGTCATGGGTGACCAAAAATTTATAAGTTCCTCCGTGTTTCGAAAGGCACGTTAAGCCGTTGGTCCCAGCTGCATTTGCAGTCGTTGCACCCACCAATCCACAAAGGGCCCGCGTGGTGGGTTATGGCCCCGACTTCTTTATCCACCCGCAGGATGGCTTGTGCCGAAGCTGTGGGGACTTTAATATGGCTGACGGTCGAGCTCACCTGTCCCCTCGCGCGGACCGCCCCTGGCACGCTTCTCCGAGGACAATAGACGATTGAGTTGGGCCCGAGCTTTCAGTATTACCAACTCCATCACCGCGCGCTGCGAGCCACTCCGCAGGTGAGCTGCGCGCTTTTTCTACCTGCATGAAAAATAATTTTATTGAAATTTATAGGGCGACATGGCTGGGAATCTGTAAGAGACAACATAGAAGCCATTTATCTATAATGCGTTGAGCGTATTGACTGAGCAATCAATAGATAAATGTTGCACGCCACGCTAAAGGTAAAGCTGCATTTCTATCTGCCAGTAAACCTTTTCAAGTGTGCGACCGACAGTCTGTCAGGCAAAAGTTATCAAATATTTGTCAAATTGTTTGCCACTTGAGATACCCTCCACCGTAGACCTCGAGTAAAGCTCCCGAAATGAATTTTCTATATATAACGCTTGTAACATCCTCTCAGACTGTCGGACACTTCTTGAAGAAGTTTTCTTGTTTCTTGTGGCCTATCGCTGCAATGTTTGACAAATCGAGTCGCTCTTAGTAATTATTTCCGATTGTATTCCAGAGAATTTTGAAAATTTTTTATTCATCAATATCAGGGCTTATTAAAACACCAATAACCCCTGCAAAAATCCGATCCGGCTTGGCTCCATGTGAACCGTAGCATTCACAGAACAAAGAAAATTTTTTTCCCCCAGTAGAAGTCGCATGTGGGCGGCACCCGTGTAACATCATATCTGCGTAGCTCCGCACATCTTTGAATTTTGCTCCGTCAGTCGTATGAACGAACGCCAAACAAAAAAATCTTCAAAAATAATATAAAAATGCCGAGGTGCATTATATAAAAGAGCAAAATCGATATCCACATATATCATTTAGCAAACGGGTGCATAAAATATCGGAGGCGAGCTTTATTTAATTAATTTTGATTTTAATTAAAAATTCAACTGATATTTTACTTTTAAAATTCATAACTATTAACATTCACCTTTATGCGGTATACACTTATGATCCATATTCCAACGCACATTTTGACATATTTCTTGAACTTTCATAAACACTAAAATATAGAATGGCGGAAATGTCACTCAATAGGGGAGACCGAGAAAAGATGTGACTGTGAGGCCGTCCGCTGCCTTGAGCGGGTCCCGGCGCGGGTACACGGCGCGGGAGCCCGTCGCGGGGGCCCGCGCCGTGCTCCGTCGCGGATAAACAGCCCGTCGCGGGGACCCGCGCCGTGCTCCGTCGCGGACAAATAGCCCGTCGCGGGAACCCGCGCCGTGCTCCCGCACCGTGCTCCGTCGCGGACAAATAGCCCGTCGCGGGCTGCCACGACAGAATTCCGCCAGCGCCGCCGCGCCGACCGCCAGTACAATCTTGACCACGCGGGTGAGCAGTCGAATATGGATTATTTGATGCTTTATTACCTGGCCAAAAGAAGACGTATACAAGAGAGATGTAGAAAACCAATCAGCCCATATGTCTCGACTAGATTGACATGTGGAGAATTTGTTACAAAATTTTCAAAATTGAGAGAAGATGAGGCAGATTTTAACCGATCTCGATTCCTGAATTATTTCGAAATCGTCGCGCGACCGAGTCACTGATTTAGTATTACGTATGCGATCGCTGATTAGTTTATGCTCGGTTTATGCTCGTGAAGATCTCCATAGAAACTAGCGCCACTGGCAACCGGTGGGAGTGACTGAAAAGTCTTTTTACCGAAAGTAGTCTGTGACTGTTTTGTCTGACCATATGTGCTCTGTGAACATAACCTTTTTGTTTTCGCTTCGAATTTTGTTTACATTTTTTCGTCTTCAAAATTGCAAATTACGTGTAGGTATTAAAGGACAGGCCTTTTGTTTAACATTATAGCAATTTTATTTAATTTTGGTTAAAGGTAAGGCTAAGAATTTACCGAAAACCAATCAGAAATTACGTTTTGTCTGGTTTCTGTTTGACAGAAGAAATCGCGAAATCGTCGCGGTCGCGTCGCGGTTTCTGAGTTAGATAATACGAATTTCGGAGCATTTCCTTGCAAGTGCTCGTATATTATAGTTCTTTAGTTGTCCTAAACTTTTAGATTTTTGCATTCACAATGCTATTTTTATATTAAGATGAATAAATAATGAAAAATATTAGAAAAAATCGGCTCACCCGTAGCAACTTAGACGGGATCCCGTCTAAGTTGCTACGGGTGAGCCGATTTTTTCTAATATTTTTCATTATTTATTCATCTTTAGTTGTCCGTTGGAAGCAGCACGCGTAGAAACTCGATCGGTGGTACGAAATCGAGTTTAACAGCGACGATTCCGTAATTATGACCGGTCGTTAGGTGGTTTTTAATAAGATAATCAGCCTGCGGGTCAACATTAATTTCAACTCGGATGACCTGCGGTGCGATTGCGTAAGGTAATCGTATTCATTTGACAGTTCATATCGTATTCAATCGGCTGCAATTTGTATGGGATGACATATATTATGATACAATATGAACTGTCAAATGAATACGATTGATTTTACGCAATCGCCTAGCTTAGTTGAAAAAAAATCGACTCGGTCCATCGCTAGATTGATGACGGAAGACGGAACGGCACGTTTCAGGGTTTTATTCACAGATTTTCTACTTTTGAACATTTTTTGAAATGTTATGGTGATTGTTTTTAAACAAATTTCGAAAAACTGGCTCGACAAAAAAACTATGTATTTTTTAAACATGCTCACAAAATTTCACGAGAATCGGTTGAGAAATACGAACTGTAGAGGAGAACAAACGGACAGCCAACATACAGGCGGAAGGACATACGAAATAATTTTTGCCCAAGCTGAAACAGAGACGCATCGCTCGCACTTCGCGCTCGCTCAGTCAATAAAATGGTTTGTAAGATTCGTGGACAAACAAATAAATAAACAAGAGAGCGAACCTGATAAGAAAAACGTTTAACTAAATTCTTTCTTGCCTGACTAATCTCATTCCATATCAAATGGTGAGATTGCATTTCCTTCATGACTGTACAGGCACGGCGCGGGCGATACGGTGCAGTGACCCGTCGCGCGGGACACGCGAGCGTGCGCTCCTGCCGCACGCGGCGCGGGCGGCGTGCCCGCGCCGCGTGCGGGCACTCCGCCGCACGCAGCGCTGCTCTATGAATATACAAGAAACAGCCCCGCTCGCGTGACCCGTCGCGCGGGACCCGCGAGCGTGCTCGCCGCCCGCGACACGTGCGGCGGGCAATCCACCACACGCAGCGCTGCTCTATGAAAATACAGGAAACCGCACCCGGAGCGGACGCCCGCGCCGGGATCCCGCTCAAGGCAGCGGAGGGCCTGAAGAGTTGAAAATTATTATCACCATAGCAAAAAATTGGTAAGTAAATGATAAACGTCTAAATAACAGTTGATACACTCACCACTGAAACACGCAAAAACAGCACGGAATTTTAGTCAACTTAAATAGTACGTTATAGGCGAGTCCGGGAAGCTAGCATTTTATTGTCAAGGATTTTAATCATTCGAGGCAATTTAATGAAAATTGCTTCCCCTACAAGGCTGCGAAGTCTCAAGAAATGAGAGGAAAAAAATTCTTAGTTAAAATTTAATTTTGAAATTGGTCATGTAGCTATAAAGTTTTATAAAAATAACGTTTTATAGTTATTTAGATTTAGAATACTACACTCCTGGGGGTCAATTCTGCTAATGTTAACGTCGAAATCGTGGTTCAGTGGTGTTTGAATGGTAATGCTTTTTGACACAGTTCTTGTTTTTTAAACCCAAAACTGAAACACATTGTGATTCTTAAACCCAAAACGGAAACACATTGTATCTCGGTTTTGGGTATAAGAAACAAGAACTGTGTCAAAAAGCACTACCATTCCAACACCATTGATCCACGTTTTTGACGTTAACATTAGCAGACTTGACCCCCTGAACTTGTGCGGGGCGGAAAGTAACTATTGAAATTAACTCGATAGGTATAGGTGCCTGCACATAACTTGGCAAGTTCTTTAACGCGCATATACTTCTACGCCTATACTTTTCTTTGTTTGCTCGATGTAAGAGAGCCCAGTAGCAATCTAGTTTGTAGACGCCTAGCGCCTGCACCTTGTTGAAAAGGGATGTTGCACTAGACAGGTCGTAAGAAGTGGTTTATCTTCCTAGTCGGCTTGAGGTCTTGATAGACACACTCTTCAGAATACCTACAATCTTGTCAATGACACCTTTAATGTAAGGTAGAATGGCAGGTCGTCGTTCTACTATGGCTGGCTTGACACGGTTTCTGGGTTGGAGGGGAGGCGTGGTACTGGGAATTTGTTACTTCGCAGAATGTGCTTGACATGCTGAAGCTCAGCTGTCAGGTCTTGTTGGTCACAGATCCCAAATACATATAAATACAAATAACTTTATTTGTTGTAAATAGGGTGATTACTTATAATTCCCGCGTACTCTCCGAAACAAAGATTTCCTTATGGTAGGTAGCTAACTGTAAAGGATGATGGTGGAATTCACTATTGAGGTATCTATCTGTAAGTGTTGCTTTTCGAAACATCCGATATCCGATATATTTATTTTATTTGGGTTTCTGAATTTTGAAATTCAAATATTTTTTGCCTAGTAATTAAGAAATGTCAGGATTCCACCGAATTATGAAATAGGGTTTACACGAATTATTGATATGAAACTATTCATGATAAGCTAAGTGAAGAATGTTAACCAACCCGGTTTCCCTTATCTCATTAAATTTTCTTAAAGTACTTTATGTGTTAATAAATAAGGTGGTAAATCGCACTATTAAAATTAGCTTACGCCATCTAGCGGCTGAGTAGCAACATTATAAATATACGTATTATTTAATTTGGTACCAAGTTGCTATGGTAATACGACTGAATCTAAATAAATAAACTTTGTGATTTATGGCTTTCTGGATATTATACATTTTTACTTTTTATCCAATTATGTGTTCACAAAGTGTGTGTGCGTAGCATGTAACTATTGAGTGGGGGGCTTGGCTTCTATTTTTAATGTGTTTGTTTGGTTACACTGGTTTTCATACTAAATTGAGCTCATACTACTTCTATCTACTTCTATGTTCTGTGGTAGCATTACAGGAGTAGATTATTAAAACCATAAACAACAAAAGTTCAACGACTATTCCGAAAAGAAAAAACGACTTTCCGTACAAATGTCCGAACAGTTGATCGAGTTATGTGAGAAAAGTCGATTTAATTTGTCTGTTTTCGGAAAATTTTTAGTATTATAATTACTAGTTTTCAGCGAAATTGCACTGTGTCACGCAGTAAAAAATGTAAGTTCTTACCAACAAAGTTTTTT
The DNA here is from genome assembly GCA_928269145.1 of Agriphila tristella. Classification (NCBI taxonomy): domain Eukaryota; kingdom Metazoa; phylum Arthropoda; class Insecta; order Lepidoptera; family Crambidae; genus Agriphila; species Agriphila tristella. Next base: position 15,897,506 of record OV743436.1, on the reverse strand, counting down.
ATCTTTATATTAACTTCCTATAGCTTTAATGTTCGAGGCAGTAAAGTTTGTAAGAAAGAAAGTGGCCTATAAAGTGAAATACTTGTATTGTAATCGGATCGACCTTGAACTTTTATATCAGGGGGATGGTTGTTGCCCTCTATCGCTATTTTAATGTTCTTGCCATGATAATATGAAAGGCAATGTTTTTCAACAATCGTGCACGTTCTCATTATGTAGGTACATAATTATAATTTAAATTTAGGTAATTTTAGACATAAGTAAATCTCTTGATAGGCTAAAAAAACAACGTCATTGTTTCCACTTGAACACGATAAGTGTAAAATAAAATCAATAAAACAGTCCTCTGTTTAATAAAATGCATCATACTGATGGGCCGAGTCAGGCCGATTCGAGTACTGGCACGAAAAGTTCTTGGTACTCGAGTAGGTACCAAAAATAGGTACAGTCTGTATTTTCAGAACTCAAATATGCGAGTCCATCCTAATACTGTATTATACAGTATTCGGATACCTATTACTCGAATAGAAAATTCGAGTGTATTCGAATAAGTACTTGTGTTATGGTCTGTGTCGAATACCAAAGCGGGTCGACAATCAATTGTAATGCTAAATTAAATTGTATATTGTCATCATCATCATCATCATATCAGCCACACGACACCCACTGTTGGGTATAGGCCATATTGTATATTGTAGGAATTAGTAAATACCAACATAAAACCAATGTAATTTTGTGGAACAATACAAAATCCATGTTTCACTAGGTGCGGAAACAGTGTTCGGTGTCAAATTGAGTATTCGAATACTAGTCTCAGTACTCGAATACCCAATGCGACTACTTGGACTTGAATACTGATTCGAATTTTTAACGAATACCAAAGACTCGAATACCAAAATACCCGACTCGGCCCATCACTTATGGCGCACAAGAATGCGTAGTATTTATAGTGTATTTTCATCACGCCTCTCGTAGCAGCCGTAGCCCGTAGCCATTTCATCGCGGTGCACGCTCAGGCTCACCCCCGTTATTACTTTTGCTTCGTCCCCAAACTTTTACCAGAAAAATTTTGACGGAGGCTCTATTTAATTTTATGAAAATGTTATATGAAAACAGCAACTAGTAAGTGCGACGACTTTTTTATTTACGGGCTTGCAATAAGTCGTTATAAGTACAACTTATTTTAAACACATTCGTAGTAATCACAATGTAATGTTCTTCTGATTAATTAGAGTATTTTTTACTATCCGAATCAGAAATCAAATATTTTAAAAAATCTTCAAGTACCTACGACACCAAAGGTATAAAGTACCAAATATTTTGAATTTCTTTAGTCCAATTTTAAAATTATTTCAATAAATTATGATAGTTATCGCTGTCGGGCTACAACACGCCTTAATTGAGGACCTAAATTTCATAAACCACCAAACAAAATGATAAGCACCGGATTTAATACGGATTTACCGCACTCGGGGGCCTGTTATCGCCACATTTGCATTAAATTGCATTAAGGCTGGCTGGCACGGTGCATTTACGACCCCTTTTGACGAGCTGCGGGAATTAGCCACACCTTTGACCTAGCCTCCTAAACCGCAAAAAACCTTTTAGAAAATTATTTGCTGCATCACTGTCGAATACAAATGGCATTTCGCTTCGCATATTGTAGGTAAAAATATAATAAAAATATTATCTACACCGTCATTTTGTAGTCATTTTAATTAACTTAAGGGAGTGCTCTACTAATGAAAATAATCATTTTTGCCAAAGAAACATGGGTCGAAAAACGACAAAAATTTTGGACTTTTCCATACAAATACAATGTTTTAGCTGTCTAGTTAGTATGGGAGGACCAAAGTTTTTTGTCGTTTTTTGACCCATGTTTCTTGGGCAAAAATGTTTAGTTTCATTGGTACAACACACCCTTAAGTTAATTAAAACGACTACAAAATGACGGTGTATATCAAAGACAAGATAGAAAAGGTTTGATTAAAGGACTTTTATGCTTTTACCTTGAGTGCAGCGAAAAATGTTCTAAGTCTATGACTTTTACCCAACAATAACATTGGATCACAGACCATACAACAAGTACTACCTACCCATTGAATGAACGTCTTTTTGTTTGTAACGTTTTCGCTCACTACGAGAAGCAAAATTCTGTAGCAAAAATTAAAATTTAAAAAACCCACAACACATAAATTTTTTACTTGATTAGCCTAAGCTTAGCCTTTTTACTTTTGAAAATAAAGGATTTTCTATACACAACTTCATTCCCCTTTTCACCTCCTCGGAGGTGGAATTTTTAAATACCTACGCTGAAACACGTATACATAAATTCCCAATCGTCAGCCTAAACACAAAATTTGAAGATCCAAGCTTCGAATTTGACGCACTTTCATACAAACTTTGGACCCCTTAGGGGATGTTTTGAAAAATCCTTTCTTGGTGCACCCCTAAACCTCATAAAGAACCTATGTGCCAAATTTGGGGTCTCCAGACCCAGCGGTTTGGGCTGTGCGTTGATATATCAGCCACCTCTTCTTTTATAAATTCAGATTGAGAGCTTTTAAGTGCAACTTATCTGTTTATTAGGGGGTGCCCTGGTGGTCTACCACATGTCTACGAACCTGCTCTGAAATGAAACCTTTTGAATGCAAAAAACCGCATCGAAATCATACGTACAACAGACAAACATACAAACACACAAACTAACAATCTCTAACCCCAAACGGATATACCGCCTCCGTTCCGTTCCATCCGTTCGTGAGTAAAAAGAAACCACGAGCAAAAGTTAATAAAATTTAAAATAGGTTTGACATAATAAAATAAGAAACAATAAGAAATATACCTACGAGGTGTGCCTGCACTATAATGCTTTTTTTTATTTAACAGCTGCAATATTAACGCCGTTGACGTAATGCACTGACCACACCATTATTCTATATCAAACCATAGGACCACACCATTATTCTCTCAAAGGCACACCTTTTGCCCTAGTCTTTAGCCTTTAGTCACAATAATGTTGCACACAGTATTTCAAAACTGTGGTAAGCCGATGATAATTTGATCCAAATTTCATTTTATGATTCAATTCCTGCCAAGCCTGGAGAATACAGCAATATCCTTCTATGATAGAGGTCTTAATAATGGAATATGATAGGCAGCTCTATGATGATGGATGATATGTAAATAACTTCATAAATCCTATGTGATACTAATGGTAAAGAACCCAAAAACAAACTCCCAAAAACCAGCCAAAAACAAATAAACTTTCGAAAACGTGTTTTTGATAATTAACTAGTGGAAACGCACAGTTAACGTCATTTCGAATTTGGGCAATAGAGACAAAACATTACAAAATTCTATACTTACACGTGTGTATGTCACTAATGTTTTATTCCATGTAACCTCTCATAGTGACGTCCAATGGGTAGCGTACGTGACCGAAGTCGTGAGAATTTCTAGTTTATTTCTGTATAAACAGTTTTACACCGGTTAAATTATTACCCTCTAAGCCATTTCTCCTACGTTACTTTATAGGTGCTAGGTGTCTGCGGGACGATAGCACGTTTTAAATATTTTATCTCGAGTTGCACCACTGGTACTGAACTCTTCGCGAGATCTCTTCAATTTCTTAAAGTGTAAATGTAAAAATAAAGTTCCAACCTACATCGTAGGTTGTAAACTTTATAACGTATCGGGAAATACCTACGGTGAGTAATAAGTTTAAAATACACAAGGCAAATAAAGTAAGGCTTACTCAAGTTTTTATTAATTTAAGGATAGCTCACGCTCACACTCCTCAAGCTTTTCCCAAGTTAGAGCAACAGCTTTAATCAAATGTTTATTAAGACAAGAACAGGAAGGTTTTAAAAACCTGTCAATAAAATGATAAACATGGTGGGCCATAATCGTAAGTTGTAATGCAATTATTTTCCCCATTCTCAGAACAAACCACAGTAAAAACAAACAACTCAACTTTCACCGCCCTTTCCTTTCTGTTATATACGTATTTACTGATATGTATATTGCGTAATTAAGTTTATAATAAAATTGTAAATTTTTTTTTTCTGGCAATGAACTCCAGACGTGTGCAGACTTATTGTACTCAGGGATGGGAGCGACGACGCGACGGCACCCAATTCATGTTATGTAAATGTGTCTGTATTGTTGTATTGTGCTCGAATGTATAAAACAGTTGGCCATAACCTCTGCCGCAGGCAGTTAGCATTACTATACAGCTGGAACCACTAAGCATAACGTAAATAAATAAATTTTCGCCAACTGACACAAGTGATTCAGTCCAAAATATGTCGTCCCATTTTCACTACCTCTCATTTCATATTTCCCCAGTCTTTTTTCAACTTTATCATAAAGTCAACAAAAAAACTGAATCGACAAAAAAAACATTTAATTATCGAACGCTCACAAAATTTCACGAAAGTCGGTTGCGAAATGCGACGAAAACAAACGAGATTTTTACCCAATCTGAAACGAAGATGCTTCGCGCTCGCTCGGTCAGTTAACAATTTATGTTGGTATCTAATTTTGCTGACACAATTTTGTATACCACCATACAAATAATATACCAATATATTCAAACAGGTAATCCAACAACTTATCACCAATAAATATCTCAAATCAGGATAGGTTCTAAATCGAAAATCGATTCATCAATACGAAATGCGTGACATTCGGCGTTTGCTGCCATGCTTGTTTCGACTTACAACTTTACTATTGACTTAATACGACATAAAACTTGTTGTGAACACACTAATATCATGTTATGGAATCGTTGAAAGCCTTAGGATTATATTGGAAGGGTGCCTCGACCTACTTGTCCAAGATACAACCGACCAGAAAGCCTTAATTTGCTTGTCGCGAGCGTTCCATTTGAGAATGAATCAATTCATATAAGTAGCCCCCTACTCAAATGACCAACTTTCTATTCGTTTGAACGCTACGTTTACTTTTAAAGCTTAAATATCAGCAATAGATGATTCAATCACATGTTGCAAACTTATGTAAATCGCAGACTTTGAATTATTATATGGAATTGTCAAGCTTACGGCACGTGATTTTATAGTTTACTGCTTATTTTAAAGTTTTAATAGTAAGCGTAGCGTTGAAACGAATATAATGTTGGCCATTTGAGTAGGGGGGGTCTGCTATACATGGCATATAGCAGCTGCCGCCGTGGAAGATCAATGGGAGACTCATTCGCCGTTATGTTAAGCGATTTGTTTGGCTAAACTTGCTTGTAATTTATAAAACTCCCACATAAATGATGAAAATAAATGCTCGCTCTATAATTCTCTGTTGTAATTATGTTAAGTCTCATCTTCGCATTCAGCACTGAAATAGCAAAATGTTCTCTGCTTCAACCATAGACTTATTATATTACTAGGCTTCAACTGAAATTGTCTTGCATAAGTCTTAGCATTAATTAGATGTTAATATTCCTCCTAATGCAGCCTTTGTAGAAATGTAATATTGTTAACTATTCACCATCGTAATTATGTTGCAGTTATGAACATATTCTCAGTTGCAGTTGCAGCAAATTGGAAATTAATTATTAATTTAGTACAATGAGCATTCCGTAAATACTAATTTAAACAAATGCTTTGGTGATAATTTTTAACAAGTATTTCATCGAGACAAACACTTTGTATTTTGTATTTTGCATTACAGTCAGGGCAAAAAATAAAAAAAATCACTGAAACTATAATTTAAAGATGTATTTAGCACCACACAAACATTTGATTAAGCTCTACAAAACGTCACAAAATAGTTGTGGAGGTTTTTCAAAAGCTGAGGTGAGGTGCAAACAATTTACACAAAATGCTCCTTTATGCAGCAAACGTGTCAAAAAGCTCGCATGGTCATTTATTTTCGGCTTCTGTATGTTCCAGATTTATGTGAAAAGAATCGAGTCATCGAATTTTAAATTGCACTCGGTGTACTGCCGCAAAGTATTGCCATTCTTTACGTTTAAAAAAACAACAAAAAAGCTTTTCATTTATTAAGCTAAATTTTATACCTACTAGAAAAAATATATAAGTGATAAAAACACGACTATCCTGCCAAAAAGTGTCAAAAGTAAAAAACAACTAAAACAACAAATATTCCCATATAAAAAGGATATCTTATTTATGTTTTCCCACTGTTCTCCCTTATAGCCCCAGTCGTAGGAAGCAAAAAAACGAAGAATACGGCTATCCATGAACCATAGATTTCCTTCGGTAGGATTGATCCTTGGGTTCCTAAAATGGGTTTACGAGTGGAGCCACCTGGATTTTTCAAGCAGGGTTTTCAAGTAGGGGGGAATTCTGCCTTAACGAAGTCCGAGGTTAATAACTGCCTCAGTTTAGATACTAAGCCAAGTTTCGTATCATTTTCGGATAAATCAATGACGTAGAATTCATTTCTAGTATAAAAATTGCAATTTACTAAGAAGTTTCCTAAACATTACACAATAACCAATATTTTCAACTACATTTTTTTACTTTAAGTTACCGAAAATATTAAACTGATGTTCTTATTTGCAAACAAAAAATACGTTAACAAAGCTTATAGAATGAAGACTTGAAAAAATATAACTTTCAATTTTTTTATTAACAATTAATAGTGAAAAAAAAATTCACTGTCGCCTGCCGTCAATTTCTTTTACACCTATGGAAATATTAATATTTTTTTATCATAACAATATGGGTATTAAATGAAAGGTAATAAATAGCCAAACACTTTTATGAAACTGTTTTGAAATAAACTTAAAAAGTATAACGCAGAATTAAAAAAATATCAGTAAATTATTAGAAAAACAAAAAATGCCAGTCAATACCGACAAAAAAAGGCAAATATGACAAGCGCGCATGTAACTACGATTTTTTTCAGATATTGTTAGGTACCTTGAGAGTAGTTTTACTCAAGTTTTAACCCTTGGTAACCCTGTACTGCTGGAAAAACGGCACTTGTTTTAGTATTTTCGAAAAAACTACCTTAAGAAAGCGTTTTTCAGGTATCTCTACTCTATCTATACATATAATAAAGCTGTAGAAAAGTTGTGTCTGTACAAAGAAAATATTTTGAAAAAAAAGCTTTTTAAAAAAAAGCAAAAACCGCCTTCAAAAAACTGAAAACAAAAACAGCTTAAAAATTAAATACCTCTAAAAAGCAAGAAATAATATTCGAATCATTCGTTACACATATCAATATTAATAAAACACGTCTATTGAAGTCGGGTGGGGCTGGAGGACAACTTAATTTTTTTCTTAAAGCCCCACCCGACTTCAATAGACGTGTTTTATTAATATTGATATGTGTAACGAATGATTCGAATATTATTTCTTGCTTTTTAGAGGTATTTAATTTTTAAGCTGTTTTTGTTTTCAGTTTTTTGAAGGCGGTTTTTCTTTTTTTTTAAAAAGCTTTTTTATTTTCAACTTTTTAGTGGTAGGTATGTAAGCGCAGCGTGTAAATATTTTTTAACTTTATATTATAATATTTTCAATGGTAAAATGCCCAGAACTCAATTTCCAAATTTACGCTGTTTGTTTTTGAGGAGTTCCGTTGTGTCATCGTAGTCCAAGTCTAGTCCAGAACGTTGCATCGCAAACCATGATTTGGTTTGTTTTGGATTGCCATAAACTTACCAAAACCTAAATCACTTTACTTATACTATTTGATTTTGAAGAGTTCCTTTATGTATCTTCGAAGTTCGAAGTCCAATAACAATGAAATTAAATTGTGACCACTCTTGAAGTATACCCTTTCAAATAAAAAAAGAATCATCTAAATCGGTTCATAAACAAAGAAGTTATGTCCGAAATTCCATAAAAACTCGTGCGATGGTGAGCTAAATAATTGATATTTTTCAGGATTATGAAAAAACTACTGGCCAGATCTCTGTAAAAAATTTATGGGACCACACACGAACTATGTTCTTTGAGTTAAAAAAAGAATTGTACAAATCGGGTAACAACTGACGAAGCTATGTGAAAACATACATAAAAAAAATAAAATAAAAAAAATATACCGTCGACTTGAGAACCTCCTCCTTTTTTTGAAGTCGGTTAAAAAGTGGTTGGGATGTTTGATAACAACCTATAAAACCCATTTCTATCATTTTTGGAATTTATGTCTGTTTGTCTGTTTATCTGTATGTTTGTGCGCTAATAACTTAAAAAACGCTAACTCAATCGTAATGATGTTTACACAGATATATACTATGTATTTTGTGAAGTAATTTAGTCTTTATCTCATCGCAATCGGTTTACTCAATCAAAAGATATACGACTTTTAAGTTTTTAAGAAGAGTTTACGATGAATTCGTTGTAACAATATCTTTGGGGAATTATACTGTTAGAACGACGACTACCTGGACTTGGTGTTCCCACATCTGGCACGGTAAAATGGTCAATGGCTTAAAAGTAAACAATAAAGTGTCGAGTTTTGGGTCTGTCTTTTGTAATTTCTCAGAAAAAAAATGCACGTGCATGCAGTAAAATCTAAGCCCGCTTTCTAAGTATTATATTATTTTATACTACTAACTTCCACCCGCGACTTCGTTCGCGTGGACATTCGAGAAAATCCTTAGGAAACCTTTAACCTGGATAAAAAGTTTAATATCCTGCCTTGCTAGGTAGCCCGCTTGGTGTGAACGTGCCTTGCGCGCAGCAGGCCTCTGGCTGGTAAGCGCGTACTAACCGAGTGCGATGTCGGGCCGCATCCTCACGCGCAAATGGCAAACGCCCTGCCTGCAAGCGAGGTACGTCCACACCAAGCGTACTGCCTAGCGAGGCAGGACGTTAGAACATAGAATACTTCGTATCCTGGTTAAAGGTTCCCTTAGGATTTTCTCGAATGTCCACGCGGACGAAGCCGCGGGCAGAAGCTAGTACTTTTATAAAGCTAACTAAATTTGCTACAATTTGAGCCTATCACAAGCAAGTTTCGAATTGATATTTAAAATTTTAATATTTAATAAAAATTATAACTTCCTTACAACGGTAACGAAGTTATTTTTTTAATTAGCCAAAACATGAATATTTTCTTTAATTATTATTTAATAGAGCTCCTACGAGGTATTTTTCCAATTTGTGTATTTAATGGAATTTTTTTTCTTTAATCAAGCGAGTATTTTTTTTTGTTTTTATTTTTTTTAAGTAGTTTAACAATTGAATCGTACAAATATGAATCCAAAAATGAATTCGACACCCTAAATTCATACGAATGATATCAAACTGGGCATAGCAGCTTAACTAATACATCTATCGAGATTGGGCTGAAAGCCAAAACTTCAAAAAATTTACTACAAAAATCGTGGTGGCTCCACTTCTTATATCCATCCTAGGGTCCTAACGACCAATCCTACCAAAGGAAATCTCTGGTTCACAAAACGCCGTATTTTGCCCTACACCCTACTGACGCCACTATTAGCTCTCCTGCTGAACCTCGCACTCCGCTAAGTCGCACGGGTAGATAAATAGTTCGACACTTGGCCTATTTCATTTCTTCATTGACGGTGTTGTTTAGTTGTAAGACGTTTGAAAAAACTATTGATTAGTTATTACTTATTTATATCAGATAAGGTATTCTAGGTATAATTGACCTACGTACATACACACAATTATATTTTTTGGCCTGATTGAGTATTAAGTATCTAGGTCTGCTAAATCTATTAAAATGTCGGTGTCCCTTGCAGTCACGGTTATAACATAATTTTATAACAGCAAAACATAAAAAAGCTTTTAAAAAAAAGCACAACCTCCTTCAAAAACCTTAAAAAACAGCTCTATAAAAAGCAAGAAATAATGTTCAAATCGATTCATTAAAACACGTCTATTGAAGTCGGGTGGAGCCGGAAGTAATTTTTTTACTTATTGTATTGTTTATATTTTAAAAGCCCCGCCCGACTTCAATAGACGTGTTTTAATGAATCGATTTGAACCAGGGTTTGAAAAAAAACAGTTTTTTTTTAATTTTGTAAAACAAACAGTTCAAAATGTTTTAAACAAGTGTTTTTTTTTGTTTTTTATGTTTTTTTTTTTACTTTAAGATGAATAAATAATGAAAAATATTAGAAAAAATCGGCTCACCCGTAGCAACTTAGACGGGATTTTTTTTACTTATTACTTTAAACCATCACTTTCAAATCAATTACACCTATAATATTAAATTTCTAGATCATTCGCCTTAGAATCCTTAGTAAATATTTACAAAAATCGATTAGTACTATCCGCGTCAATTGGTAATGCGCCTGGCGGCCATGATTTTAACCTCAAAAACGAAAAACAATTGTATTTTTTTCATATACCTAGACCCTTTCTTATTGAAAATAAGAATTCAATAATTAATACATTATATTACCTATTAGAATTTTACTGTTTTTTGTCATTTTAAGTTGCGGATGACGTTGATGTGTATGTTAATTTGACAAGGTTCCAGCGCATTACCGATTGACGGTGATAGTAAACCTATTTAATTTTATATCTCATTAATACTGAACGCTTTACTTACATACACCTTGTAAGTAGGTACTAACTATGTTCTCTGTATAGGATGGAGGAACCAGTTTTCGATTTTTTTTAATCGGTGATAAAATGGCTAGTACCTTCTTAGTTAAGATTTGTCATCTTGTTAAAAGATATCCGATAACATTACACTTTTTACTGTCATTCTATGTATTTTCAGTGAAATCTAAAGTCTTGAAATATATTTTTGGGAAAAAAGTGCACTAATTTACGAAAATCACCATTTATTCTCAATTAATAGTAGTTTTAAACCCTGTTTTTTTCTTAATGTTTTTAACATTGTTTAAAACTTGTTTTAAACTGTGTTTTTTAACACTTAATAAAAAACATAGTTTTATTTCAAATTGTTTTAAACACTGTTTTAAACACGTGTTTAAAACACGTGTTTTAAACAAGTTGTTTTAATCATGCCAACCCTGATTTGAACATTATTTCTTGCTTTTTATAGAGCTGTTTTTTAAGGTTTTTGAAGGAGGTTGTGCTTATTTTAAAAAGCTTTTTTATTTTAAACTTTTTTGTGGTAGGTATGTAAGCGATGATTTTATAAAATAAAACGTTATAATGTTTTACATTTTTCAATGGTATACCCCGAGTAACTCAATTTGCGGAGTTCCGTTGGGCCTTCGCAGTTCAACTTTAGTCCAGAACGTCCTTGACAATAGATAGGTACCTAACTTGTTTTTGATTGTCATAAACCTACCAATATTTCAATAACTGTACAGTTCCTATTTAATTTTGAGGAGTTCCCTCGTGTATCTTCAAAATCCAATGAAATTAATATACTATCATCCTTAAGGTGTCTTCTTTCAAACAAAAAAAGAATCATTTAAATCGGTTCATAAACAAAAAAGTCATGGGTGAAAATCCGTCTGAATTAGTATAAATTGGTAACGAAAACGACGGTATTTTCAAGATTACTTGAAAACTACTGAACCGATTTCAAAATTTCAAAAAACGGGACCAACTTGGAAACAAACCTCATGTTATAATGTTTGAATCATTTCGATCGGTTCAGCCGTTTTCAAGTAATCGGTGTACATACATATAAAAAAAAAATACGCGACGAATTGATAACCTTCTCCTTTTCAAATTTTTTAAGTCGGTTAAAAATTCCTTTCACTAACATTAAAAATAAATTTCAATTATCTAGTCAAAAGTTTTTTAATAGGGGTCAGCAATTAAGTAGAATTTGGTCCAGCATAATATTTTACAACTAGCTGATGCCCGCGACTTCGTACGCGTGGACTTTATGACTTCGGCGTATGCATATAAATGAACTAATGTAGTTACATAAGAAAATACTTGTAGCAGTGTTATGGTTTTGCATGAGGTGTTCCAGATCTTCGATTTTTATACCTCAACAAAAAATACTCATCAGGCTGAACAACTTTTGCCAAGGTGTAATTTTTTTATATTTTGTAAAGTTTAGCTGGATCATTATGGTTCTAAATCAGGTGTTCCAGATCTTCAATTTTTGTATCTCAACAAAAAATACTCATCAGGCTGAACAACTTTGCAAAGATGTCATTTTTATATTTTGTATAGTTTAGCTGGATGCTGGACCATTGTGGTTCTGAATCAGGTGTTCCAGATCTTCGATTTTTGTACCTCAACGAAAAATGCTCATCAGGCTGAACAACTTTGCAAAGATGTCTTTTTTATATTTTGTAAAGTTTAGCTGGATCATTATGGTTCTACATCAGGTGTTCCAGATCTTCGATTTTTGTACCTCAACAAAAAATACTCATCAGGCTGAACAACTTTTGCCAAGGTGTCATTTCTATATTTTGTATAGTTTAACTGGATCATTATGGTTCTGCATCGGGTGTTCCAGACAGATCTTTGATTTTAACACCTCAAGAAAAAATGCTCATCAGGCTGAACAACTTTGCAAAGATGTCATTTTTATATTTTGTATAGTTTAGCTGGATCATTATGGTTCTGCATCAGGTGTTCCAGATCTTCGATTTTTGTACCTCAACAAAAAATGCTCATCAGGCTGAACAACTTTTGCTAAGGTGTCATTTTTATATTCCTAATAGTTAAGTTGGACCATTATGGTTCTGCATCAGGTGTTCCATTTTCCAAAATCAGTTATACCCTAAGTTACTCCCAGGCTTACCACCTATATAACAAAAAAAGTTTCATTCGAATCCGCGAATCCGTTCAGTATTTCCGGAGATTAGCGTGTTCAAACAGACAAACTAACAGACAAACAAACAGACAAACAGACACACTTTTTTTTCAAATTCTTACTCTATTACTATGTCTCCATCGCCCCAGATATATATATTTTTAAATATTATGTAATATACAGACACACTTTTTCTACTGTTTTATTATATGTAAGGATATTTTAAAAGATTTTAGAAATATTTTACCAATTACAATACTTATTGTGCAAAGGGTATCTATTTAGCCATCGTAACATTTATTATATATATATATATATATATATGTTACGGCTAATACCCGAAGTGCGGCTAAAACTAGGCGTAGCCGCTAGCTGTTGGCTAAAACTAGGTGTAGCCGATTTGCTCGCGGCTAATACTAGGTGTAGCCGGCTAAAACTAGGTGCAGCATGGGATATAAAGAAAGTTTTTTCTGTTGTCTGTTAAAAAAAAATAACGTCGAAATTTAAGGCTCACGCTCCGATGCGCTTCGCGCTCGCCTTAAATTTCTAACCTAACCCGGGACCTACAGGAGTAAAGCAGATCGGTTACACCTAGTTTTAGCGAACAGCTATCGGCTACACCTAGTTTTAGCCGGCTAGAACTAGGTTTAGCCGCACTTTGGGTATTAGCCGTAACATATATATATACCTGTTTTCAATATGCGGGGGCGGGGAGACCCTTGCAATTAGCGTTTAGGTTTTAGCAAGATCTTTTATTTGAAATTATTTATTAAAGTTGAACTGGACCCAAAAAAAAAAATACGAATTTCCAGCATTGCATAAATGGCAACTATTTGGTTTGTTGAGTGGAAAGCACAGTTTTAATTAACTTTCTCCTCGCATAGTTCTGTAAGTTTGCGTTTTAATGTTGCTTAATGTACAGAGGCCCCTAACTGTTGTTCAAGTAAACACTTTTGTGCGGAAAAGTGGAGGGTGCTTTCAACTGTATTAGTGGAAAATCTTTTTCTATTTGCAGTAATTTTCTTAGTATAATGAGTATCGTATTTGCAATTTCTTTATAAGATTTTCGATCGATTGAAGTACTTGATTACGTAGAAATCTGCAATCTTATTGTGTACATAGTCTAACTTTACGGATTGTGTTGGTTTACGCACGATCTAACTCCTGAGGATGCTCCGGGTTGGGGCGAAACACGTGTAGAGTAGCCTAATTGGTGAAGGTGCAAGGTGTGTTGCTGTCTTGCTAAATGCACTGATATTTATTATGTGCACTGATATTTTGTGGTGTGCATGTGCATATTTTTGCGGGCGGGTGGGCGGTGCATCTTGCATATATTGTTTGCGGAAGTAAGCTACATATTATGTAGCTTACTTCCGTAGTAGCTTACTTAGCAACACACCTTGCACCTTCACCAATTTATATTTCTTTTTTCAAAATGGTTTGGGACTTCCGCCAAGTGACGCCTGATTCCATTCCTGATTCAATCAAATACTTTACGGATTGGTTTCTTTTGTTAGTATGTAATATAGTACGAGAATGGATACATTTATTTTTACACTGTTTGTATGATGTATTTACTCCTACTAGGCGTTGGTTAGAGTGTGTACATCATCCATCACAGAGTATTTAGGAATTAAGAAGTACAAAAGTACAACTATATTCTATTTTACTTACCTAGTATCACAAATATTTCTAAGTGATGTAAGATGTAATATGGACTGGATATACTCGTATGTAACACTATTTTTCCTACGTAGGTATCTATTTCGTACTTGCAACAGTTGTAACTGAATAATGTAAAGGTGGCATTTTGCTCGGTAGTAGAGTGCAGTGCAGGAGTAAGTTTTCGACATCGCCGTCCTTTGGGGTTTTGTTCAAGGAACTACTATGAGCAGTAGCAGCTATATTTAACAACGCTCACCTTTGAGCTTAGGGTTAGCCTTACATATTTTAGAAAACTTTAGGTGTCGATTCAGTTGGCACGACTTAACTAAATTGAAAGGACTAACCTTAATTTTAGCATCTTGTTCTTGTCTTTTCGATACCTACATGTGCACAATGATTCCGTAACTGGTCTATATCGACCCCCGGGGTTTTACGGTTGCTCAGGTGGTTGGAGAGTTCTTAGAGCGGATATCAAATGAACAGTTTGTAAATTGATCATCAATGAATATTGCTATGTATAAAATAAGACAGAGCCCAGGATATAAAGAACAGACAGGGGTCTCTAATTAGTAGATAATACCTACGTGTCTAATTAAATAATAACAAATCAAACAGTAAGTTTTCGAAGTCACTTAATTACTGCCAAGGACAAGGATCATTAGCTGAGAATATAAGTAAGCATCACTGCACAGTGCATACCACAGCCAATGCAAATTTCAGAGATTAATCTTCGTACCTAGGTAGTTTAAGTGTAAATTATTTGAACCGGTTGGCACCGCCTCGCAGCGAGGCGACGCGATGTCGCGCCCACTGCCGCCGCCCGCCCAATATTCTCTTACTCATCAAACACAAATCCACTTACTGAGACAAATCAAAAATGGCTATGCAGTCTCACATGACTCATGTTTACGTTGCGCAACGGCCTTCTCCAACTCGTAAACGGAAATTGGGTTATAATTTTTCTTTAACCCTTTAACAAATGACCAAATCTGCGCGAGCCGTAATAAGGGCGAACTTTGAAAATTCCTATTATATTATTAAATAGATATAAGAATATACAAAACACGCAATACAATAGACAAATACCTCATTAATCCTAAGAAAAATAAAAAAATACTTTAGAATCTGCAAATACCAGTAAAAAAACATGTCAAAATGTACATATTTGATCATTTTTAGGGTTCCGTACCCAAAGGGGAAAAACGGGACCCTATTACTAAGACTCCGCTGTCCGTCTGTCTGTCTGTCTGTCACCAGGCTGTATCTCATGAACCGTGATAGCTAGACAGTTGAAATTTTCACAGATGATGTATTTCTGTTGCCGCTATAACAACAAATAAAAAAAATCTGAAAACAGAGTACGTGCGTACGTAACAAACGTGTTTTTTTGCCGTTTTTGTTGTGAACGTGTTTTGTTGATATTAATAACGACAACAGGTAGACAGTTGAAATTTTCACAGATGTATTTCTGTTGCCGCTATAATCTATATATATAAAATTCAAAGTCCTGACTGAGTGAGATATCAACGCACAGCCCAAACCGCTGAACCTAGAGACTTGAAATTTTGCACACAGATACTTTATACAGTGTAGGCATCCACTAAGGAAGGATTTTTGAAAATTCCATCCCTAAGGGGATGAAATAAGGGATGAAAGTTTGTATGAAAGTCCCTCAGTTTTGAAGCTAGGATCTTCAAATTTTGTGTTTAGGCTGATGATTGAAAATAAATAAATACGTGTCTCAGCGTTTTTCAAAATTCTACCCCCAAAGGGGTGAAAAGGGGGATGAAGTTGTGTTTAGAAGATAATCCTTCATTTTTGAAGTAGAAATCGCTAGATTTGTAATTTAGGCTTATGGATGGAAATCTAACGCAACGCATATTGTATTGGTATAATTTCAACCCCCATGGTGATGAAATGGGGGTGCAATGGGGTAAATAAACCTAAAAATCGATATGGATGTCGTTATTGGGGTTTTCTGGGATGAAGATTGCGAAAATGACATTTATTTTGAAGTCCAACACGGTCGACATGATTTAACCCCTAAAGGGGTGAAAATTGGATTTAAATTTGGTATTGAAAACAATATAAAATAGACATTACAACTTAAAACTTCGTAGGAGCATGTCTTAAAATAAATAGGCAAACATATATTTTGTGGTTTTGAAAATCAACCCCTTAGGGGGTAAATGGGCTAAGTAAACGTAGAAATCGATATGGATGTCGTTCTTGAGGTTTCATGGGATGGTGATTGCGAAAATGACATTAATTTTGAAGTCCAATTTAACCGCTAAAGGGGTGAAAATGGGGTACAAATTATATATGGAAAAATAATATAAAATAGACATTACATAGTTTACAGCTTAAAAATTCGTAGGAGCATGTCTAAAAATAAATAGGCAAACACATATTTTCTTATTTTGAAAATCATCCGTTAGGGGGTAAATGGGGTAAGTAAACATGAAAGCCGATGTGGATGTCGTTCTTGAGGTTTTATGGGATGAGGAATGCGAAAATGACATTTGTTTTGAAGTCCAACACGGTGGACATGATTCAGCCCAAGGGGACGGGGACGGACACGGGAACAGGAACGGGAACGGGGGCGGGGACGGAAACGGGAAAGAGTAAAGAAACGGGAACGTGATACTCTTAATATCTCTGGACCTAATTCTGATTATTGTAATAAACTAGCTTCCGCCCGCGACTTCGTCCGCGTGGATATTAGAGAAAATCCTTAGGGAACCTTCAACCAGGATCCGACCAACCGTTTTATACGCGATTACGCGGGTCCCCACCAAGCGCGCAGCCTCGTGCGAGGCCTGTCACACGTCGCAAATGTTTTGCCTCGCGAGGCAGCGCGCTTGGTGGGGACCCGCCTAATCGCGTATAAAACGGTTGGTCGGATCCTGGTTGAAGGTTCCCTAAGGATTTTCTCTAATATCCACGCGGACGAAGTCGCGGGCGGAAGCTAGTAACAAATAAGTAATAAAAACAGAATAAAATAAATATTTAAGGGGGGCTCACATACAACAATCGTGATTTTTTTTGCCGTTTTTTTGGTACGGAACCCTTCGTGCGAGAGTCCGACTCGCACTTCACTGGTTTTTTATATTTTATTGCTCTGTGATTAAAATATTATTTTTTAATTTTCTGTCTCTCTAAGGCACTCCTTGACAATAGAAACAATAAGTGAAAAAATAAATATGAGTCGTATTCTTATTTGTTACCGCTTTTCAGCGGTTTCAGCAAACGTTTCCGTTTGTGAAAAATACCTCTGACAAACAAATTTGAAATTCCACTGGAACAGATTTTCTTCAGTTTAAAATATCTTATATTTAATTTATTATGTATTTCTCTCTATAGGGCACTAATTTAAGAATTTTGCTTCCTAAAACTAAAGTTTACATCAATAGTAATGCTTTCATTCTTTGGATAACTTCATTGGAAAAACGCAAATTTCTTTGAAATGCGGATATACAGCCCTAATATGGTGATAATAATCGTGTCTTCAGAAAATAATGTTTGCGTGTAATTTCATAATTTATATTTGCTTGTATATTAAATTAACATTTTGATAGGATGTATGTGAATTTATTCCAATTTATATGAATAATCTTTCATGGTATTGAATATTTACACCCATATCACTACCGAGTGATATGATGAAATGAAAATTAAAGTGTTTTATTGATCTCATACAAAAGAATTGAATGTAATATAATATAGGTACACCGATGTTTCGACATCCCGTGCAACATATAGCTTAACGCTGCTGTCGTGTTCAGAGGCCGAAGATTGATGACGGTGGCTCGAAAGCTTGCCGACTCGAAGATAAGCTGTATATCGATATTGCGTGACGTACCAAGTTACGATTCACAGCACTTCACTGAAACTTCAGAAATTTATTGACATGTTACAAGTGAAGTGCTACATTCGGTTTTATGATAATTTGGTTCTCGTGACAAACTTACAAATATAAAAAAAAATACTTACCTACGCAATATTTTTCACCCATTTGAACAAGTTCACTTTACATTTTCCTAGCACATTATATCACGTACTCGTAACTTTATAATCTGCGAACTATACCTGCTATTAATCATGGTACCTAACCTACCACACTTTTTTTCATTATTGACCATGGTGTTATAACGTCTCTTGTGAAAAAAATATTTTCATTTTATAACCATTACAAAATCATGAAAATGAAAACAACAAAATGATGTTTGGGGAAAATGAAGCTTTTGTGGAGGGCCAACCCTTGTTATTTATTACTACGCGTTTTGTTATAATGAGTTTTTAAAAACTCTTATGTTTTTTATTCAGGCACTAATAAATGGTTTTTTATATGAGTGTCTTATTTAGAGAGTTTCATGGTTTGGCTTGTATTTTATTCTCGTAGGTTTTTCTCGATTCAAGGTCAATACAACTTTGTTATTATTATGTTACCTCGCATGAAGGTTCGGATGTTTGTTTCTTCCTCGATCACGCAAAAACGGCTAAATGGATTTGAATTGGCACACAGATAGTTTATAGCCTGGATTAAAACATAGGATACCTTATATCCCGATCAAAAGTTCCCTAGGGATGTTCCAAATGTCCACGCGGACGTAGTCGCGGGCGAAAGCTCACAAAACAAAATCTCAAATTTCAACTAAGTAGAACTACCGAGCTGTATTGACTTTTGCATAATATTTTTCAGTCCAACAACTTTCAAACCCCACGCAAACCCCATCAATTTTATTGTCGAAATCCAGATTGTAGAGAGCTGATAAGAAAAAAATATTTTCTAGAGAAAGCACGTAAGGTACGGAATTTAGCAACTTAGAAAGAACATGTTTAAACTAAAGGAGGATAAATTGCTATCGACCCCGAGATCGGCGTCTTTACCCAGCGTGCAACGGTGTGAGATGCGACAGACCGCTCACCTGAGCAGCTGAGGACGCGTCCCGTCTCTCCGCCCACTTGTGGCGGTGGTGAGTTCGGAGCGTCGGTCACGGAACGTCCGCATATCTCGCACTGTCATACCGTACCATCATAAAGCACCACAACACGAGTGAGCGCGGCACGCGAGTTGCATAGTAGGATACGGGGCACGCTTGGCGCGGGCGGCGGCGCTGGCTGGCGTGGAGCGCGCCACTACTGACTGGCGCTCACTCTCCGCTGCCGGAGACAGGCGCGGCGCGGCGGCAGGCAGCAGCACGCACGCGCGCCTCGCTCGCACCCGCCCGCCCTTACTCCCATCTTGCTACTACCTACTTAGATATTATCAATAAAATTATTGTACGACATGAACTCGTCTGATAGCCGCAGCCTGTCAAATGTTTCGTCTATCGACCGTGAAATCGAGTTGTTGCGTTCCGAAGTTATCTCATTACATTCGGAATATTTTAATTATCTACCCAATTGTATTTTTCTTACATAATAAAATCAGTGATTTAGTTAGGATACATTACATATAGAAAGATATATAGTCAGGTGGGGTAAGTGAAACACCGGGGTAAGTGAAACACCCAACCATATCTAAGAAACTATCGTAGTTTATTCTCATAGCGATGTGTCGATAAAGCAGGAATGACGAATTACTTCAGTAAACCAAAAAGAAATTCATTAGATGTCAAAACGCAAAACACGATGTTTTTTTGATAAATCTTTAGAACTGGACCCTATTTTATTAGAATTTGATACATTTTGGATATTAACGGTTAAACGTGATCCTTTTGTCCTGTTTTTAATTAAATGGACATAATATTTAAAGCTATTTTGGCCACTGTTTCACTTCCCCCTTGTCAGGGGTAAGTGAAACACTTCTTAGCTTTTATATTATTTTCGTGCTTTTGTTGCTTAATGCAAGTCTTTAGATATTTATATTAATACCGTTAAAGGCTGATTTAATTAGGAGTACATTGCCTATACAGCTACTTTAATTGCGAGTTTTATAGCTTTACTACACCTTGTTAAATAAAAATAAAATAAAGTATGTTTCACTTACCCACCTGACTATACCTTGTTTGTGATAGTGATGGGGTTTTTTATTTTTGTTTATACTCCGCGAGATAGTCGATATCCGAAAATGCTACCCTATAGCGCCATCTCTAGATTTTTCATCTAGACGTACACGGTGGAAAGCGTCTAAAATCATCTTCGATGTCTCTACGGACTCTACGAAATATTCTGTTTTTATAATAAATTCAAGGATTGGGGTGGGCCTCGTTCTGCGATTGAATGTATAACTGCGTGGCGATTAGCGGCTGGCAGCGGTCCAGTGTTGAGCAGCGGGACCTTGCAGCGCAGCCAGTCCGTCTCGCACGCTAACGACTTTTCTCGGCGGGTTACGGCCCTAGGGAGGACCGCGGCTCCACGCTCAAGCATGACACATCAAATATGAACCGGGTCACGTGAAGAATGAGCGTGGTGGCTGCTCCTGACATACCGCCGCACAAACTTTTAAGATATATGATCGTAATCCTTGCCTTTTAAATTATTTCTCATGCAAAATGTAAATAAGGCAGGCAGGTAAAGGTACCCTTTCTTGACATTTTGATCATGATTCACGGCTGTGGTCACAAGCTGAACTATCCGTATCCTACATGAAGTCGGTTAAACATAAAGATTTTACCCCGAATTTGTTTAATAGGGAAACATTAAAATAATAACAATCAGCAACAGCTTCTTTACAAAGGCATTATCATTATCTTATCCATATTAATTAGCTATACAGGGTGGATTTTTGAGACGGTACATCAAGGGTAGGTTAGGTACCTTAACCGTTATAGTTACAGGAAAACGTTCCTAGGAGACCTTCCATAACTTTTTAGATTTTCTGAACTACATTCACAGATTTTGGAAAAAAGTTACCGTTAGGAAAAAAATGCAATAATACGAAAAAAAAATGTTTTATGTCAATCGATCCTATTTCATGTGGGGATCAAAAGACTAGAAACGATAGAAATCGCCAAAAACTTTTCCCATACATTTTGTACGTAAAAAGGAAAAAAATTCACGAAATATTTTTTAATGCCAAACGACCTCATTTCTTATTGTGATCAAAATACTCTTTAAGGCCAACTGAAATTTGAGTATAGAAATTACTTTTTTGATCTACTTAATATTGTAAAAGATTGTGCCTGCCTATGAAGAAGATGTTGTGTAATGACTTACGTAGTTTCTGTACTCAAATTTCAGTAGGCCTTAAAGAGGATTTTGATCACAGTAAGAAATAAGATCGTTTGGCATTAAAAATATATCGAGTAATTTTTTCCTTTTCCCGTACAAAATGTATGGGAAAAGTTTTTGGCGATTTCTGTCGTTTCTAGTACTCATACCTTAAATGATCCCATAGAGTATTTTAATCCCCACATGAAATAGGATCGATTGGCATAAAAAAAATGTTTTGGTATTATAGCATTTTTTTTGCTAACGGTAACTTTTATCCAAAATCTGTGAATGCAGTTCAGAAAGGTCTCCCAGGAACGTTTTCCTGTAACTATAACGGTTTAGGTACCTGCCCTTAATGTACCGTCTCAAAAATCCACCCTGTATAATATTATTTAATTGAAAATAAAGTGTTCGATGTAATAACAGCAACATAACCGTCTGAAGGGAAGCAACCTTTTGTATAAATAATGAATCCATAAGAAACGCATTAGTGTTGATTAGAAAATTGCCGCAGAAGCACGTAGGAGTGTGATTACCTTACCTCCGACCGACACTATAGGTATAATAATGTACGGAAATGGTACGGAAACGGAAAAGCTTTATTTATTTCTCAAAAAGCAAGGTCAAGATTTCCAATGCGGTAGATAAATAAAATATTTAATTTTGTCACGTTATTCAGTGTCTTGAGTTACACAGAGACGGGTAACGTAAACGTATTATTAGGATAAGTATCTAGTGTAGCACTGACAAACAATAGTACATTATGATACAAGTTAGCTTAGGTTGCTTATTGCACACAAGGCTGTGGGTTGCAGCCCGAGCCGTAGGCGAGGGCGTAACTCAGCCGAGTGTGCAATAAGTAAGAACTCACGAGTTTCATACGACGTTTTTCAACACATTTGCGAGGAAAAAACAAAGTAATTTACCACACAGCAACAAATACGACAAAAACAAAATATGATAATCATGACGAGAAAAGGCGCGCAGGTTTTTTTTTGTTTTTTTCACACGCCCAATGCAAGAATATTTTGCGAACAAAGGGGTTAGTGAGCATACAGCCTACTTCAAAATTATAATTTAAGTGATAAAATGCAAATATTTTAATATTTTATAACAAAATCTTGTAAAATAATAATTTGATAATACATAATAAATATTTGTTTGACTTAATTAAGGACTTACACATTTATTTATTCCAAAAATGCATATGAATTTTCAGCGGCATAAAACCTCTTTGTTGTTATTAAAAAATAACTGTATTACCCGGTTAAATTGAAAATGCTCTGTTTGCTCGCATAGAACTTGCAGTAAGGTACCTATTTAACTTTGTAGGGATAATTCTATAACCAACTAATGTTTTATATATTATTGCACGCGTTTGTTATAGCTCGGTTTATGGCCCTAAAAGCGATGTATTAGGGCTCACTTTACGAGCAAGTGTGTTGAAAATATTTTATAGGTAAACGCTTGCATTGTAACCATGTAATAAAAGTTATAGAAGATTTTAATAGATAAATAAAGAGTGTGAAAATTAAACGGAAACGAACTAGTAATTCTGCAATGACCTAAAGTCCTAAACCAACCTAAACTTACATCAATTTATTTTCTAGTTTTTTTCTTAAATACCTACATAAATCTTGTTTCTTCATGAACAATATCCGATCCAAACCCCTTTTCCTATTGCATCAGGTGCATTTTTCAATTCACGTTTTTATGAAAAGTTACATCAGACGCGACCCAGATATTACAGTGGATTAGTACTAGAACAACCGAACATTATCGACCTTACTACAGCATTAGCCCGAGCCTTTGTTAGGAAAAGCATAGGCCATCAGATAAGGCTCAAAGTGGTAAATCGCACGTAATGCTCAAGAATAGTGCGGCGTGGTGGCGTTGGAACAAAGTGGCATCGCTAGTCCAGCCTTGACCAAGTGGCAGAATTAATAAGTATAACTAAAACGGTCCCAACTGCATAAAACTTCCGAATCAAAAGAGCACTCGCACAGACACGCGTCGACAAAAGCTCTAAACATGGTTGGCAGTGCAGCACAGCAGCCAGTGGCAGTGGCAGCCAACGAGTCGCGTGTCTCGTGTTACGCCTCGGCCACGACATCACCGTGCGCGCCTGGGTGGGTGGGTACCCGACCCGCTTAGGTTCGCCAACCTCCGCGCACCGCGAATCTGCACCAAAAAATCTGTTTTTCCTGTGCTGCAACAGTGCGCATTAGTATGTACGTATGCGAACACGTATGTGAACCTAGTTCGCACACGTACACACTATAGCTAAAGTAAAAATAAAATGTTCGCTATGGCGCACTGCTCCAGGTTCGCGGAGCGGGGAGGTTCGCGAATCTATGTGAATACCCACCCTTGAGCATTTAACCGAGGTACGCGCGTCCTGCTTCTCGGATGTCGTATCTGAGGGGTTAATCAGTTCAGAGGGCCTACTCAAATGGACATTCTGCTAAAATTAACGATAGTAGAATTAGAAAATGTATGGTATTAACAGGAGCTAAGCGATAGCTTATGGTCATTCATATACATTGTTATTCTATTCTACTAGCGTTAATTTTAATAGAAGAGCCATAGAAGGCAGTACTGTCAAGGTCGCTCCGCCTGCCGGCCGCGTGCCGCTACACCAACGCTTTCGGTGTACGAGAAAAGGCCTTACCAGAGATACTGCTTTGATATGTACAGTGACCGTGGCATGACGAGCTGACCCGTGGTGATACCATCACACTATCGCAACCTAAACGCCTACGTACGCCAGCTCATTTACTTAGATAAGAAGGAACGCTGTAATTAAACAGTTGATTGATGCAACGAAATTTTACAATCTGGAGTTCATTTTAAAGTATACTTTGTTTGAAAAGTCAAAGAAATTATGTAAAAAAACTTCTTTCATAAAACTAAACTACTTACAAAGATTTACGCAACATTTTTTTAAATTTGGCAAATGATTTTAAACTTTTGGAAAGAAAAAGCTCAAGCGACTTCTAACTTTTCTTAATGACCCTCTCGACCCTCTCGGCTGCACTCATGACATCAAAACTCATCGAATTACGATACGAATTACCCTCAACACTTTCTATTCTCTAGATTTATCCCGCTGAGATTTTTTTCTCCTACCAAACATAAATAAATTTCTTGGCGGGCAAAAATTTTCATCAAGCCAAATGGTGGTGCCTGAAATGGGCCCCTATTTCAGTAACCACATTTTTCAGGCGATGAAAGAAAACAATAATAATTTCTACCTCTTTGGTAGAAACTTCGTTGGACTGAGTAGGCAGAGCTACAAAAAGATTATTGTTAAGAAATAAAACAAAATATGCCAAAAAAAGGGTTTCTTCTTTCTAAAGGCATGGACTCAACCACCCTCGTACCCAAAAAATTTTCTTTGTTCTGTGCTCGTACTTTTAAGAACCGAAGTTCTAAAAATTTTATTCTAATAACACATCATACTTATTACCTACACTGACTCTACGCAGTACCTACCTACTGACAAAGCAATTGCATTCACATACAATGCACGTTATTAAATATATTCAAGGAAGTCTGAAAATTTTTCTGCACCGGAAACAGTATTGAATTGCATCTTCTTTATCTTCAAGTGCCTCTCCTAGGTTTGCCGTCAGCTAAGTGAACTTTTCTCTATTCTGCGCTGAGCGAAATAGTTTGTCAACGTATACACACTGGGATGTTTTGTAACTACGATTTTTTAACCAGCTCGCCATTTTTTCTCAACCTTGCCCATCATTATTAGCTGGAGACGCTGGTATTGTTCATGCCGCAGCCCAGGACAGAGGACATGACCAAGAGAGGTATCCAACTTTTTATCTTACCAACACCCTGGAGATCTCTAGGCGTTGGAAAATGTTCTCTTAAATTGCATAAAAATACGCTTATCTTTTCATTATTTTTAAAACAAATACAAATCCCATGTGATATAACATCATTAAAAATACGTATGGGATACATATGGGAGATCGTGATTACCAAAACGGTTATCGTCGAATTTAAAAATTCTTTAAAGTGTTTGATGATAAACTTTGAAATGAAACCGGAACTTAATTTACCTTTGGTCAGATTATCATGATAGGTAAAGTTTGATCTAGGCCGGCTGGGTAGTAAATGTGAAATCGATCGTTTTAGCAAGCAACTCCGCGTTTACACACCTTTAACGGGTTTACATTGCCTACATTTCAGCTAAAGAACATTTTGCACTTGCTTGTTCTTCATAGTTATTATTTCGGATCGCGTGAATCATGTCACACATCAAATCGTACCTGTAAACGGACGTTTATTTAATTTTACTTTTATTATATTCTAAAAACATTATCCTTTCTGCTATGTAGTAACTACAGCAAATTGATAAAGGCATATCTATTCTGTGATAATGATAAAGGTCAAATATGAAATCGAAAAAAAAATCCTTATAAGCAGAGATTGATCTTATAAACTTGTAATACATTTATGCAAAGGTTACTCTTTGCCTACCTCATCAATCAAGCCTGCCTGCGATAGCTTACTCGGCGGCGGCGTCATGATAACATTGGCTTCTAGTGGAATGATAAAATAAGTTTGCACTAGCAACTGAAAGAATATGATCTTATTATAATTTGCAATGACCTACATTATTATGACGTGTGTGAAACAGTCAATAAGTTTTACTTGATAACCAAATCATCATTAATTATTTAGTTCATCATTAATTTAGTTTTAAAAATTGAACAGATCTAGGTACAGTCAGTGGCACGAATCATGAATATTTTTCGACGGAGTGGGGATAAGTTCGCGCATGTGCTCTTGTGAGCGACCAATAGCATCCAATAGCGCGCGCCCCTCCCCCGCCGCCCGCGCCCCTCACCGCAACGCATACCCAAAATACGCGTTCCGCGCAATCCCCACCCGATTTCATGATTCGTGCCACTGACTGTATACCTGGGTCCTGCATATTTTTATTTATTACCTAGTACCTACTTATAGGTTTTTTATCGGTCTTCTCTAAGAATATTGCACTTTTTGTCTGAAAACTTAATTTCCAGTTTAATAAGTAGAAACTTTTTAATAAACGGTAACAGCTATGTTTTAAGACATATTGCATTTGACTTCGTAATAAAACCACTGCCATTGCACTACCTAGAAACTCAGAGATTTCCTTTTGCAAAATAAAAGGTCCTAGTTATCTAAGTTAGAGTGTATATGTATCGTGAATTTCGTTAAAGGTGTATAATAAACATAATTACCAACTGAAAATGTCTATAACTGGCCCAAATGTGGCGCGCCAATGCTAACTTAGATGGGCTTCATTTGGCTGGAAGACCTACATCTGCGGTGCTTGGCAGCCGGGAGCGGATATCTGCTGCCTTTGCTGGCACCACAGCGGCGTCCGAGCGCCAAACGACACCTATTCGTGTTTGATTCGACAGTTGGTAAAGGATTAGACGGGTGGCTCGGACGGATTTTTAGTACTTTTTACCGTAACTTAATTTTGGCTTGCTACACTGCCAGAATCGGGCAGCCAGATCGCATATTGCAAGAGATATTGATGTTTCCAAGTGACTTGTGATAGTAATTGAGTTGAGTTTTATCATCCTGACTCAAAAACAAGATTCGCCCTTGTTCCTTAGAGTGTTTATACCTATTGTAAAATTTTATTCATATTAGGAAAGTAGGTTGTTGTGCTGTTGAGGCCTAAAACTTTGGCGCTATGAAATAGTTTGATCGTGTTGGATTAGACACTATTTATAAGTGATAAGAGTATCATTAAGCGTGCCCGCAGACTACAGACTTTCTATCGGCCGATAGTTGGCCCGATAGTTGGTTTTGACTTTTGTATGAAGAATCGGCCGACAACAAATCGTTGCAGTGTGCGCACCTGCATTACCTACTTCTTCATACTGATTCCAACTATCGGCCGACAGTTTGGTCTGTAGTTAAGGCGTAACAAGTCAGTAGGTACTTGTTCACTGAATGATACTTATGTAATCTCTATGCATAAAGATCTCCTAGTTTGTTAAACTGAGTACCTACATTGAGCCTATCCGCTAGATTTATTCTTAGGCTGGCCCCAGACCTACCGGTTCCGTTTCTTTGCTATGCTGTTCTACCATGGACCGCCGGCCAAGAGGCTCATTTTCAATCTATCGCATATTTTGACCTGACCACATTGGCAAGATAGCCATTAGTTTGGTGTTATCAAATATCGTCGTCTGGGGTGCGATGAGAAGTTTTAGTTTTCGTTTTAAAAAAAAACTGCTGTTTTATACAAAAAATAATAACGAAATTATCAAAATGTATGAAACAGTTCATTTTTTTCGCGATTTCAGATTTGGTCCCATAGTAAAAGTTGTTCAGTTTTATTATGGTCCCTATCTACCATATTCAGTTTTATAAGGCTTTACCAAACATCTTGTATAAATAAGCGATCGAGTTATTTTTAACGATCGGAGTCCATGTTCAGGGTGGCACATCTCCTAAAAGCTTCCTACTTCGCAATCCAGGCGATAATATTTGATAAAACCAAGCTAATGGCTATCTTGCCAATTTGGTCTAGTCCCAAAATGCGATAGATTGAAAATTACCCTGGTTGGCCGGCGGTCTTTCAAGCAAGGTAGCACAGCAAAGCAAAGAAACGGAACCGGTAGGTCTGGGGCCAGCCTTATGCCGCTAGCGCAGAGGTTCCTGAATGGTGTTCCGCGGAACCCTGAGGTTCCGTCAGAGGCTCTCAGGCGTTCCGCAAAAATTGAACTTTACGTAGATTTTACTTTTGATATTCTTCAGCACTTTGAATAAGTTGAGCCGAAGGACGTTCAGTAGGTTAGGTAGGTAGGTATACTGCGACATTTTGATTTGTTTAGCTTTTACAATACCTCATTTTGTAAAAAAAAAACGGTACTAATTTGTGTCTATTATTACACGCTACTCCTTCGGTAAAAAAATAGACATACACATCATTAGGTTATATTGCATGTTTCTATATTAAAATTTTCATTTATAACTTTACCTGACAATAATGGGTACAAATAAAAAGAAAAGCATTTACATTATGTAATACATTTATTTAATGACATATAACACTTATTTGTAACAAAATTCGATATATTTTTATGTTACACAACGATACCATCATAACACTCACGCCGGGCATAACGACTCTATCAAAAAATTATGAGTATGCTGCAGCCTGCCTGTCATAACTACACATTTTACGCAACTCCGGCTAGTAAACATTATACCTAGGTACCTAAAGCAGAATGAAGAAATTAAAAATGTATTGGCTTTCAATAGATTTACTTACGAAGTGAGTTTTTTATTTTGTTAGGTAGGTATTATGTTTGTATTTGCCCTGGTATATGAAGAACGTCTACAGTTTACACAAAATATATAAAGGATGCAAAAACAATATTTTGCAATAACCACACAATAGATGGTAAATCATGCAAGAAATCTATGCGCCCGCCGCCGCCCGCCCACAAATAAATTCACATGTCAATAAATAATGGACTTCCTTCCACAAGGTAAACATAATTAATATTTGAAAACGAGCTTCTATATGACAACAAATTGAAGACCCCTTTAACTAAAAACGTCTTTGAATTTTTTATTGCAAAATATTGAATTCAGATGTTAACTAGACATACAGTTAGCCAAACTAAAATTGCATAGTTATACCTATTAATCTATCAGTGGCGAAGGGTCCGCACAAGCCATTTCCATTACCTTTTAGATCCCACCGATCCACTATGCAGATCACATCATAACATTTTTGGACATAATTTCACCCCTCGCCATTGTTATCTATTGTTTATATTATAAATTATAACATCATTTTCATTCAGTCTTCTTTATTATAATCTATTCTATCTTACACAAAAACATCCAACGCCATTTTAGATGAGAAGTATTATGTAAAATTAAAACTAAGTAGGTATAATTTCAGGGAATTTTCACATACAATTTTCCCGTTTAGCCACAGCAAAGTTACTTCCATAGAGAACATTAAAATTTATTGTGAATACTTGGTGAATATTGCTCAATACGTACCCAACGAGAAAATTACTTAGGTAGGTACTTACTTATTTATTTGTTACCCATCTGATATTTCTCAAAAAGTAAATTCGATATTACAAATAAATCAACGAAATATGATTCAATATTAAAGAAAGACATTTATATTTATCACATTTTAATTGCATTCTCTCACCAACGTAAAGAATAAAAAAATAAAAAACTTTTTATATTTCATATTCAACACTCGTACGCTTACCACTGAAAGGAATATTACTTATCTGCACAAATTAACATTATTCGTCCAAGAAATTAACCAACGTTATAATAATCATGCGACTAAATCAGCGACAGTAGCACAGTAGCGCAACAAGGAAGCACAAACTTCTCCGTATATCGAATGGCGAAGTTCGTCATCAGTCTGCACAGCCTCGCAGCTTAGACGAAGTGTCAGGGCAGCTGTCAGCGACGGATAGGTCGTCGGAGGAGGCCGCGGGCAGGAAGCACAAACTTCTCCGTGTTATCTAATGGCGGAGAACGTCATCGGTCTCCACAGCCTCGCAGCTATGGTACTTAGAGGAGATGTCAGGGCAGCTGTGTGCGACGGACAGGTCGTCGAAGGAGGCCGTAGGCAGGAAGCACAAACTTCTCCGTATTATCTAATGGCGAAGTTCGTCATCGGTCTCCACAGCCTCGCAACTATGATACTTAGACGAAGTGTCAGGGCAGCTGTCAGCGACGGATAGGTCGTCGGAGGAGGCCGCGGGCAGGAAGCACAAACTTCTCCGTGTTATCTAATGGCGGAGAACGTCATCGGTCTCCACAGCCTCGCAGCTATGGTACTTAGAGGAGATGTCAGGGCAGCTGTGTGCGACGGACAGGTCGTCGAAGGAGGCCGTAGGCAGGAAGCACAAACTTCTCCGTATTATCTAATGGCGAAGTTCGTCATCGGTCTCCACAGCCTCGCAACTATGATACTTAGACGAAGTGTCAGGGCAGCTGTCAGCGACGGATAGGTCGTCGGAGGAGGCCGCGGGCAGGAAGCACAAACTTCT
This sequence comes from Agriphila tristella, assembly GCA_928269145.1. Classification (NCBI taxonomy): domain Eukaryota; kingdom Metazoa; phylum Arthropoda; class Insecta; order Lepidoptera; family Crambidae; genus Agriphila; species Agriphila tristella. Next base: position 15,866,955 of record OV743436.1, on the reverse strand, counting down.
CCGTGTTATCTAATGGCGGAGAACGTCATCGGTCTCCACAGCCTCGCAGCTATGGTACTTAGAGGAGATGTCAGGGCAGCTGTGTGCGACGGACAGGTCGTCGAAGGAGGCCGTAGGCAGGAAGCACAAACTTCTCCGTATTATCTAATGGCGAAGTTCGTCATCGGTCTCCACAGCCTCGCAACTATGATACTTAGACGAAGTGTCAGGGCAGTTGTCGGCGACAGACAGGTCGTCGGAGGGGGCCGCGGGCGGAAAGCCCAAACTTCTCCGTGTTATCTAAAGGCGAAGTTCGTCATTTGTCTCCACAGCCTCGCAGCTATGGTACATAGAGGAGGTGTCAGGGCAGCTGTCAGCAACGGGTAGGTTGTCGAAGGAGGCCGCGGGCAGGAAGCTTAAACTTCTCCGTATTATCTAATGGCGAAGTTCGTCATCGGTCTCCACAGCCTCGCAGCTATGGTACTTAGACGAAGTGTCAGGGCAGCTGTCGGCGACGGATAGGTCGTCGGAGGAGGCGGCGGGCGCCTCGTGGGCCGCGAGGGGCATCAGTTCCTCGTCCCCGCCAGAATAAAACTCCGCAGCCCCGTTACGTTTCATGGTAATCATTACGGGGTCGGCTTCGCGTGTCCAGCAATCTGTTGAAAAAATCTTACTAAATTGGAATCTACATTTTCGAAAGTAGGTAGGTATAGATATTTTTATTTGTATTAGGTACTGCGTGTTTATATATTTGTTTGTTTATTATGTTCTTTTTATTATTTTGTTTATTTCTTTATATTTGTTATTTTTATTTCACAAAATCAAGATAACTTGTCGATGTGTGTTTCCCCAAATAGTAAATTTTTGCGATAAGGTAAACAATAAAATACAATATATACTAACAGTGCCTAATGAACTCTAATCTCTCTTTTTTAAATGTAAACCTACCCACCTACTCACTGAATGTTTTTCTAAAAAGTAGAAATCATTTAAACTAAATTATATTTTGATACTGATTGAGGAGCTCGGTGGCGCAGTGGTTTAGCGCCTGACCCAACGATTGCGGAGGTTAAGCAACGTTTGCAAGGGTGGGTAATGGGATGGGTGACCAAAAATTTATTATCTCGAGCTCCTCCGTGCTTCGGAAGGCACGTTAAGTCGCTGGTCCCGGCTGCATTTGCAGTCGTTAACACTCACCAATCCGCATTGGGCCCGCGTGGTGAGTTATGGCCCGTCCTCCTTACCACCCATAAGGAAGGCCTGTGCCCCAGCAGTGGGGACATTAAAAATGGCTGATGGACATATTTTGAAACACATGGGATTGTATTATTTTACTTATCATTAGACGTAAATCGGAGAGTAGTATAAGACTTGAGTTCACCATATTTTAAACACTGTCATACACTATTCAGATTAAGTACCTATATATACGTACTAGGTCTTTTTTCAGGAGGCACCGGTTGAACGGTAGTGGGTGGCGGAGGCTTGCAAGCAGATCTCAGTCTTCTGGGACTCCGGGCCAAGGCGTGTGAGATACTCGGCAGCCTGATGTCCAAGTGGGAGCCCCTCTCCGTTATTATCTTGTTGTTCATCGCGTACAGCTTGGTGGTGATGTCGCGAGCTATCAGAGTGGTCACGACCGACGCTAAATATGTCTCTTTTATGAATAAATACTCTAAGGAAGTGCGTTGCCAGTACACGTAGCGACAGGACGACGCTGCCACTATTGATACCTGTTAAAAAAATATTATATAGATAATAGTCCGTGAGCCCGCGACAGTATTGCCTACGTCATATGACATCACGATGAAATGCATGGCACACGGTCGGAAAAGTTGTGCTGAGCGAGGATCTTAAAATTTTGACCGGAAGTGGAAGATTTTCTCAAGCTTCCGGCCAATTTTATTTGCGATAATCTTCTGATCCTCGCTCAGCACAAGTTTTCCAACCGTGTGCCACGCATTTCATCGTGATGTCAATTATGACGTAGGCAATACTGTCGCGGGCTTACGGACTATAACTGTTAAAAAATATTTAAAAATAATCATAGCATACATGTTCATAATTTTGTAGTTTTGACATCATGAATTTGAGATAAATTATCATCAGCCCGTTCGAAACTATAATTATGTTATTTATAGTACTTATAGCTTCCTTTTATATTTTCAAAGATTTTACACTTCCATTCCATATAAATATTTCTCTGAGTGGCTTAAGATTGATTCAGTGTGTTGTAAACATTTCCTAGAGAAAGGTTAACGTATCGAGGAAAAACAAATAATAAAACGATTTTTTACTAAAAACAAAATCACGGCTGGAAACTAATAAAGATCCCCTAAAGAAAATGTACAAGTTACGAATTCAATTCATTATCATTAGTAAGTTGCCATAAGTTTAGGCGAACGTTTTACCATTTTGGCAAAGAGCCGTTACTTTACTTTAACATACCTAGGAGAAAATGGAAAACTTTAATCAGTGAGTACATTCGACGTATTTGTCATAACTGTTAAAATTCTCTGAATCACATAAACGTAAGGACTAACTGAAAAGACTATCTTATGTTTTTATGTGTGCTTCGCTTTAATCATGGGAACTTTATGTCTATTATGGAGCAACTTAATCGCGCATTTAATCTGGGCGAACGTTACAGCAACAGCGTTTAGACTTCATCGATATTTAACCCAGTTTCTTGCATTTATAGCCACTTTGGCTGTTGTACACCCATATCAGGTCACTGGAATTGGGTAGGTAGAAAATGCCAAAACGCGGTGTGGCATACCAAAGGCCACTGAAAAACGAGTGAAGTGAGCCCAACTTTAAAGTACGTTTTTCATGATACCACGCAGAATTGTAGAATACCAGAGTGTTTTCATGACAGTATTTTAATTTTGTTTACTAGACTCAAGTTCCCTAACTATCTCCAATTAGTGTAAAGCAAAGTTTCGCTGGATAATTAATATCTACGATGTTTTCGATTCGCGTGTGTATGTTAGTGTTCACATTTGCCCAAAATTTTCTGGAATATTATCTACCTACTACGTGTTATTTTTTATTCTTAAATCTTGTCAAAATAAACTTTTTATTTGATGTTATTGAAAAATTAATTTTGAATACTCTAACTAATTTCAAAATTAACTTTGTACTAAGAAAAGAAAGTGTTACTGAATTGAGAAACCTTTCCCTGCACGGAACCAATTTAATCAAATAAATTCGTTTCAAGAGCTTATGAAAATTTAAGTGTGCAAGTAGTCACGAGTCACGATATAATTCCAAACTTCCGACAAGTATTTGCATTTTGTAAGCAAATTAATCGATTAGTAGCGAAGGGGAACGTGAAAAATATAGTTTCGTGAACTTCAACTTGCCTGGCAAGTACAACTAAGAATATAATAGGCAATTACAAGATAAGGACTTGTTTTTCCTTCTGTCACATGTCGGTTTCCTGCCTGTCGATTCCGTAAGAAACTTGCATCTTCGAACCTCACTTCACTTCGCGGGAATTTTAAACCTTAAATGAGATAATGATAGGCTGTTTTTCTAATCACAAAAGATTTAAGATAGCTATAGACTAAGCTCCCGTTGCATGAAACCTTACTTCACAAAGTGGAAGAGCAGAAATGTGTTGCAGTAATAGATATTACTTAGGAACACTGGATTTTAGTGGGTTGCCATCGCATATCCTGGAAGAACACATATACTTTTTTCCTTTTCGTACCGCAATTTTGACCGAAAATTACATCATGAGGTGGAAGATCGATAGTAGCTACCTAAAACCTTTTTCAATCGGTAATATAGCTTATGTTCAGTAAATTTTTAATAACAAATTCACGCGAAGTGAAGTGAGGTTCGAAGTGAGATGCGAGTTTGGTTACAGAATCGACAGGCTGCCGTCGGAAAACAAAATGCAGTTCCAATTCCAACATTGGTATTCAGAGTTCGTCCATTCATTACGTCAGAGAGCAAAGGATCTGCCATGTGTGACAAATGTGACGTGGGGAAGTAGAATGAGCTTGCAACGCAGAGACGATGGGACTACGAGGGTTAGGTTGGGAATAATATTTTTGCTTTCCTAACCTAACCCCCATGGGGGCTAGGTTTTGGGGTTAGGTTCGGAATAAACGTGATCCGCAGTCCGCTGCATCTTCACTCGAGAATATATCGAGGGGAGTTCAAAGTATTCTCGGTATGGATATGAAGGAAAAGGCAGAAAAATCTGAAATAATTGTATTTTTTTATGTAGTCCCCTGGAACCTCAAAACACTTCTTACAACGCGAAATCAACTTTTCAATACCCTTCAACTTTTATATCTCTGCAATATGATCGTCCATAGTCGCCTTAAGCTCTTCATCGTCGGAAAATCGCTTTCCACGAAGCCCTTCTTCAGCTTCAGGAGCAAAAAACTGTCACTATAGGTGCCTGATCTTGGCTGTAAGGTGGTTGATGGATCTCTTTGAAACCACACTCCTGAATATAGCAGCCTTGGCAACGCGCGTCGAGTGAATCGAGCACCACCGTGGTCGATTTTGGTCAACATTTCGCGTTAGACATTTTGTTTCACTCGAAGCACAATCGTGAAAAAACGAGCAGAGAACCACATAGACAAAAACTATCCTCATTTATACTAAACCAGAAAATCCCGATACCGAGAATACTTTGATCTCCCCTCGTAGGTACGGCAAAGAGAAAATTTTACAGAATAAAATACGTATGTTTTGTAATTTTAGTTGTTTATTTATGGTAGGTATACTTAAATATCGGGTCATTTTGAACTTACCATCCAAATTTCAAGGATGTGTCAGTCCATGAAACTAAACAACTTTCTCTAAGAAACACGTGTCGAATTCCGCCACTAAATTTTAGGCATCCCATTCTAAATTTATCACTTGATCTCTTTAATTTGTATGGATAATCGTTTTTTTTTACATATTTGGCCATGTGTTCCTAAGAATAAGTTTTCAGTTTCATGGACTGAACACATCCTCAAAATTTGGATGGTGCATACAAAATGACCCTGTATGTAGGATTGCATACAATTAAATCTGTGGTGTCAAGGAAAAAGGAGATGAGTCAATAAAAATGATTTTTTGAAAATATTTGTTCAAAACATTAATAATGTGCCAATTTATTGACATTATCTTCTTTTTCCTTGACCCCACAGTGTTTGGTTACTATTCAAGTTCAGTGTTCACCGTAAGATAAAGGAAGTATTTTTGAGAACATCGAAGTATAAAAATGCAAAAGAAACTCAAAATAGATAGCATTCACCTCACGTGCACGTCACCTATATAGGTTAAGGCTCGCGTCTTGAAGAGTGTTCCTTGAATAATGAACTCATCAAGCAACGGCGTCCGTTAGTTAGCCCCATTGCCCTAACAGCGAAGCCTTCACCAGGGCGTTTTTGCGTGAAATGAGGGCCATTCAAATATAAATTAGAGGCAACTGGGGTGCGTCCAGGCGAGCAATATCTCATTGTTTTATTAGGGTGTGAAGCACTTTGGATAAATGTCACAAATGGATCTTTGCCCTGTCAAATGTTTATTAAAACCACGTGCATAACATCCGAGGGAATGTAAATAGCTTCTCCAGTACAGAGGCTTGTGTAATGCTTTTCTCAAGAAATGCTATTTTTTAAATTGAATGATTACATTTTCAGAGCAATAATGAAAAAAGAATTCTTAACACAGTTTTTGTTCAAAAATATAAAAGAGTGAAGTCGAAAAGTATTTATGAATCTAAAAACCGATATGCAAAAAAAATATTCTACAGCAAACAAAAATGTAATTCTATCTACATAGATTAGATAGATATGGAAAAAAAATGGTACCTTGAACTTTTCATCAATCGTGGCTCTACTCGACTCAAACTCGGGCGAATCCAGAAACTCGCAGGGAAGGATCGGGTGCAGAAACTGATGGCCGCTCATTACGTTCACCTGTCAGCCAGAAGTAAATATTAGTTACGTACTTACATACACACCGTAACAAAAAACCTAAGACAGCAGTAACATTTTTAACCGACTTCAAAAAAAGGAGGAGGTTATCAAGTCGACTGTATTTTTTTATATTTTTTATGATAATAAAAAGTCTTTAAATATTTTCGACAATACCTACGTTATTTTAAAAGACTGTTCTGTTCGTGTCTAAGATTTTAATTTTTCACATGTATTCACATTGAAAACATATATAGTCAGGTGGGGTAAGTGAAACATACTTTATTTTTATTTTTATTTAACAAGGTTTAGTAAAGCTATAAAACTCGCAATTAAAGTAGCTGTGTAGGCAATGTACTCCTAATTAAATCAGCCTTTAACGGTATGAATATAAATATCTAAGGATTTGCATTAAGCAACAAAATCACGAAAAAAATATAAAGGCTAAGAAGTGTTTCACTTACCCCTGACAAGGGGTAAGTGAAACAGTGGCCAAAATAGCTTTAAATATTGTGTCCATTTAATTAAAAACAGGACAAAAGGATCATGTTAAACCGTTAATATCCAAAATGTATCAAATTCTCATAAAATATGGTCCAGTTTTAAAGATTTATCAAAAAAACATAATCCGGGGGAAGTGAAACATAGTTGCGATGGTCAGGGGTGACAAACCTTAAATAGGTAGGTAAGCTTTACAAAAAAAAGAAAAACTTTTTTCTTTGTGGGCCGATGTCGATGAATGAAACTCGGTTTTCAGTACTTTTTTGACAATAAAACAGCCACGCAATGTTAAAATATTTAAAAATCCAAGATGGCGGCAAACTTTTTTGTTAGCGGGCCGATTTAGATGAAACTCAGTTTTTGGTACTATTTGGTCAAGAAAACAGCAATGCAATGTAAAAAATCCAAGATCCGATTTCGATGAAACTCGGTTTTTGGTACTTTTTTGACAAGAAAACAGCAACGCAATGTTAAAAAAAATTAAATCCAAGATGGCAGCCATCTTTATTGTTTGCGGGCCGATTTAGATGAAACTCAGTTTTTGGTACTATTTTGGCAAGAAAACGGCAACGCAATGTTAAAAATATTAAAAAATCCAAGATGGCGGCCAATGTTTTTGTTTGAAGTCTGATTTCGATGAAACTCGGGTTTTGGTACTTTTTCGACTAGAAAACAGCAACGCAATGTTAAAAATATTGAAAAATCCAAGATAGCGGCCAACTTTGTTGTTTCGGGCTGATTTCGATGAAACTCGGTTTTTGGTACTATTTTGGCAAAAGTACCAAAAACCGAGTTTCATCGAAATCGGACTTCAAACAAAAAAGTTGGCCGCCATCTTGGATTTTTTATATTTCTTACATTGCGTTGCTGTTATCTTGTAAAAAAAGTACCAAAAACCGAGTTTCATCGAAATCAGACCCCCAAAAAAAAAGTTGGCCGCTATCTTGGATTTTTGAAATTTCTAACATCACGTTGCCGTTTTCTTGCCAAAATAGTACCAAAAACTGAATTTCATCTAAATCGGCCCGCAAACAATAAAGATAGCCGCCATCTTCTATTTTAATTTTTTTTAACATTGCGTTGCTGTTTTCGTGTCAAAAAAGTACCAAAAACCGAGTTTCATAGAAATCGGACAACAAACAAAAAAGTTGGCCGCCATCTTGGATTTTTTTTTTATCTTTACGTTGCTGTTTTCTTGTTAAAAAAGTACCAAAAACCGAGTTTCATCGAAATCGGAATTCAAACAAAAAAGTTGGCCGCCATCTTTTATTTGTTATATTTCTAACATTGCGTTGCTGTTTTCTTGACCAAATAGTACCAAAAACTGAGTTTCATCTAAATCGGCCCGCTAACAACAAAGTTGGCCGCCATCTTGGATTTTTTAAATATTTTTAACATTGCATTGCTGTTTTCTTGACCAAAAAGTACCGAAAACCGAGTTGCATCTAAATCGGACCACAAACAACAAAGATGGCCGCCAATTTGGATTTATAAATTTTTTAACAATGCGTTGCTATTTTTTTATCAAAATAGTACTTACCGAAAACCGAGATTCATCGAAATCAGACCACAAAAAAAGATTGGCCGCCATCTTGGATTTTTTAATATTTTTAACAATGCGTAATTTGTATAGAATGTTCAATATTTTACTTTCCATGGTTAAAATTTACTCTATGGCGATCGATGACTCAAAGATTTGTCTGACAGATTGCGCCCAATGTACGTTATAAAAGTTCATGGAAAAAAGGTTTGTGATATCTGACATGGGGGAAGTGCGCCATATGTTTCACTTCCCCGTCATGACTGTTTCACTTCCCCCTTTTAGCTCTTTTAGATGTTAAGATTTTCAGATTATGATAACTCAATTTCATGAAGGATTTATCTAAAATAGACGTTGGATCATGTAAGATAATACTTTACGTGCAATAATTTCCATAACAACATTTTTAATTACTCTTTAATTTTGCTTGTATGATTGCCAAAATGTTCCCGCCTATTACTCGTGTTTTGCGTTTTGACATCTAATGAATTTCTTTTTGGTTTACTAGCAAGTTTAATGATCGCAGCGATATCTGAGTTGTGTCAAGGGAAGTAATTCGTCATTCCTGCTTTATCGACACATCGCTATGAGAATAAACTACGATAGTTTCTTAGATATGGTTGGGTGTTTCACTTACCCCGGTGTTTCACTTACCCTACCTGACTATACCTACTAAGTAAACAATACTTTACTTTTTTTTACGTGTAAACAGGAAAACGGGACTAAACCTTCTTTAGAATAATTATTACTCGTGAGTTATTGTTTACCTTCAAGATGAATGAATGACGAACATTTTTATTAAGGCCATCTAAATATTTATAGAGTACGACATACAGACAGAAAATATAGCCAAAATATATTCAATGTTTACAAACTGATGTAATTCTGTGTTTTTGTTAGTGACCGACCGAAGTTTCGGTTTCGGTTTCGGTCAGTTCCGGCCAAAAAAACTAGTTTCGGCAATTGTTTAAGTTTCGGCCAAATGTTGGCCGAAACTTTCGGCTTGGCCGAAACTCGGCTTTCGTTAACTGTCGTGCGTCAATCGACTAACTTCGGAGTTCATCAGCCGGCGTGAATCGGTGTGATTGTGTTGAATTGAGGTTACATGGTTTAATAATCAGTTACTTCATTGATTTTAATTTGTGAAAAATCATCTACCCTACCACAAACCATATATGTGTAAAAAAACAACGTCAATTTAATGTGCGAAAACAAGTTTTGGTTTCGGTTTCGGCCGGAATTCCAGTTTCTGTCGGACACTAGTTTTTGTACACCCGTTATGATTAATAGCAAATAAATAATGCTTATGAAACCAAAAAAATAATTTCAGCTATGCTTCTCGTAGAAGAATATACTTAGCAACATTTAGTGCAGCTTCAAAAAACCAATGCCATCCGATAAAATATATTGCCCATATATAAAGCGGTGAAAGCACGTTTCAAGCGTTTAGGCAGGCACAGGATAGCTATAGAAATTCAGAACAAACATTGGCACGTGTTCACACAAAAATTGTTTTAAACTCCCGCACTCTGATACGAATTATATTACTTTATATTTGCATTTTATACACAAGGATAAACGTAGTTTTACTCATGGATTTCCCGAGTAAGTGCACTTTGTTGTAAAATTATACTTATTTGATCTGAATGCAGAATCACAAAACTACTAAGTTACTGATCATTTTATCCTCATATTATCTGACTCACTTTACAGATTAAAGTTAAATCTTTTAGTACTTAGAGTATTTTCCAATGTTTCAATTATAGATAATCTATCCAACAGTTACACCTAGCTAGCTAGGTACCTAGTACCTACTTTACTATCTGATATTTCTGTAAAATGAAGGGAAATAATTATAATAATTAATTAAATAGTACTTAAACATAACGTTGTAAGTGGAAAATAATGATCGGGATAATAATAAAGGCAGGAATTCGTTTTCCCATCATGATCCGGCTATAGCATTGGCACATTGCCCATTTCGCTGCGCTGTTGTGCATGATAGTTTAAGAAGTTATTTTTTTAATATTTCTCGACATTTTCATTTGAAAATAATGAAGCGTGAACTATATTTACACGACTGCCTAAAAAGGAGTGTATTTTTTTATCAAATTAAACAAAATCAAAAGAAAATTGTGCGTACCTTCCCCGCCAGTAGTAAACCCAATCTGTCAGTTTTGGTGAGATTTTGCATGGCGTAGGCTTCTCCAGCATGTAGAGACATTACGTGTGCGAAATCTGGAGACACCATCCTTTTGAACTGTAGCCGTGACACCTGTACGAAATATAGCGTGAAGTCGAAGAAGATTACGCTCTATCCCTACTTTAGTTTTTTATAACCTTACAACACCCTTTACAATTAAGGTGTGGTTAACAGGGTGTCCCAAACACAACGCGAAAATATCTTAAATATTGAAGGTAGGAAATTATACTGATAGAAGCCTTCATTTTGATTTTAAAAATAAGTAATATAAACTGCATTCAAAGATTTTGAAAAATTGCCTGCTATAACCAGGAATCGAACCTACCAAATATGAAAAAAAAAACAATCTTTTACTTTTACGATACCTACGGATCGAAAGGGATACCCATTAGGATTATTTTTTCTTGAATAACACAGTATCTTTAACATTTCAATTTTAATTAAAACATATTGTATTGTACCATATCGTATTTGAATGCAGTTTTTTTTTTAAATGACGTCGTGTTCTAGTATAATTTCCTATCTTTAAATATTTAAGGATACTTGCCATAAACTAATTATGTTTTGTTAATGCATTAAATAATCATATCATAATATATTGCCTTGAAATATTTTAAGGACTGACTTTATGATATTATAGTTTATCAATAAAATGTTAGGGTGCTAGATTTTACAGCTAATAGCTAGGTAATATCGATAAAATACGCTTTTCCAGTAATATAAGTACCTACTTACATTTTTGTGTGTGTTAGCAATGCGACGGGAAATGACCATTCCGGGGATGCCTCGTTGGGTATCTACGTACTCCCAAGAAACAATACACCCTCTATACCTACAAACATATTCCCCAGAGTTCGTTTCCTTTCGTTCTCGAGTGGAACGGAACAATGAATAAATAAATATAAATATTCATTACGTAGCTTTGTCTTTATGAAAACTCTATAAAAATTAATGGGACGAACCGCTGAAAGAATTATAGACATACTTCTTCAATTCTGTGATTCGTTTTGTTGGGTCATTCAATACAGTGTTTGTGTTTCGTCTTGTTGAGTCAGTATAGTCATTACTCCCCGGACTTCGATAAGCAACTAAACTCACCCTGAAAGGTTCAAATAGCGTGTGGTAGACTTCTTCAAGCTCTGGGTCGAACTTGACGGGCCGCATCTCGTACACCAGGTATACCACCTGCGCGAGGTTCAAGAACACGAAGCCGAAGTTCCAGGAGAACGCGTCCGGCGAGCATATCACGTGCCACGCCCAAATCGAGTACAGCATGAAAGCTACACAAAGTTTATATTCATCATCCTTATCCTATTGATAAGGAAGGTCATGCGTGCCTCAGCAATGGAGAAATTAAAAAGGCTGGTGCTTGGGAAAAAATACAAAACTATAAAAACGAGCAATGCTTATCACAATTTTATTAAAGTAATTTCTTTTCAAAACATAACTAATAAAAACACATAAGTGGAGAGATGAAGAACTGAAAGTAGCTAGGTATTAAGGCTTTTGAAGCGTTATTTTTATTACAATTGAAACCTTGTGTTGTTTCAATAATTGTGAAAAAAAATCAGTAAATTAATTAGTTTTCTTTTAATTTCCCAATTGAAATACAAAGAATAATTGAACTAGAAAAAGCTAATTATCTTACTGTACCTACTTATTTTAATTTTCTCTGAATCCCTACAGGAATTGTGACACGATAATAATACTGATATAAATTATTACCTATGGGCTTTATCGTAGAAGTTATCTTTTTTCATATCACTTTTTTGCAACTTAATGCAGCTAAATATAGTTGTGAATATAATGCCAAAGAATCCCAACAACAATACACGTTTACGAATGCAGGGTAAATTACCGTTTATTTCAAACTGAACCTCAGGAACTATAAACAAATAGGAAATGAAATATGTGCCCAGTAAAGCGATACAGAGCCAAGTTCGTTTCCAACTTAGCAAAATGCCAGGAAAAGCTACGCTACACTTATTTGATGTAACTTGTAGGTACCTGGCGAAGCAAATTCATAGTTATGTATGTTACTATGTATAAGTACTTAGGTGTAGGTGTACCTCAATATTTATAACGTTGAAGCTGATTTTAAATCCTTCTTAGTTAATAAAAAATTGATTTTCATAAGTAAGTATCAGTTGAGAAAGGAGGATATTATTTATTCAGAATATTCAATAACTTTTTTAAAGGTTGAACCCTTAGAGTAAGACGGGCTTCATGCTCGAAGGTTGAACCTATCAAAAAATTTCTGTAAAAAAACTAGCCAAGTCTCGATGGAGCTGCTTGTTCAAACATAAAAAAAGTTAGGTCCACACTGGAATTTAGTGCCTTTATGTAGGTAGGTATACATAAAAAAAACACAATAACGCGTCATTAAATACACGTTTTAATTAGGTCACTTCCTATCGTTTATTTATTATTCCTTTGTTTTGACTTGGAAAAATAAGTATTTTAAACATGTTTTTATAACTTTGGTTTATTGTTTATTTATTTGTTCATTTCTTTATTTGTCCACAAACTTTGGAAACGATTTTATACTAGCTTTCCGATGAGCCATGATGAGCTCAAGACTTGAAGACCTCATCGTATTTTTGTATTCAACAGTACTTTACTAAATTAAAAGCTGATCTGAACAACGGGAAAAAATATTCCCGTTGGCCAGACTAGTCTAACCATCAATCTGACCACTGGGAAAAACTGACCAAGAGATCGATCACTTATAAAATAATGACTCATTGGTAGTTACTATAAAAAACCTTTTATTCGTTGAAGGGAGTGAAGAGAAATTATTTTACATCCAGATCCTTGATAAGGAAGTAAACCCTGAAAGATCAATAGAGTATAGTTGAGCGAACGAGCGCGAAGTGCGAGGGAAGCGTATCTCCGTATCAGCGGGCAAAAATGCTTTCGTATGTCCGGCTGTCCGTTTGTTCTCCTTAGTTTCGAAAAATGATCAAAAATGTCACAAACGCAAGGTCTATCTACCTGAGCCATGCTTTGATAGGTATACCTACCTATCAGTGGCGAGGGGTGAAATTATGGCGAAGGTAAGCCGCTCTACAAAAATCATGAAAAATGTTATGATCTGCATAGTGGATCATTGGGGTGGGATTTCCAAAGGTAAGCCGATGGGAATCGGCTTGTATGGACCCTTCGCCACTGCTACCTATTTATTTTTCAATATTACGCATTTATACAAATACTTATACACATAATTATGTTAGTTTTATCAAAATAAATTTTAACATACCGTATAGTAACAGTTAATTAAAAAAAATATTTTAACATTGTCTTTAGTTAAGTAAATAATTATCTCTTTAATTACCTATTAAAAATTAAAAATAAAATAATTTTAAATAGTTTTAGGTCCACAAACAGGTTTTAGTTTACTTAGTTTTTATTCATCTGTTATCTTACATGTGAAAACTTAATTGTTGGCTAATGATTAACCATGGTACATTTTGTTATATAAACATAGTAGCTGTAAGTTTTCCAAGAAATAAAATAAAATAGTTTATACTTAGTTCACCTTAATAGGTAAAGCACCTAGATAATAGTTTTCACACCATAATGAACAATTGATTTACAGATAAAATCGTAACTTTAGGTACTGTTTATATTTTGATGAAAATTCATGAACAAAGAAACAAATAAATAACCAAGAAAGTGACGTAATGAAAACGTGGTAAAATAACAAGTGCCATCAATTTAATATAAAACTTTGCTGATTTAACTGAATACTACCAAGGTGGATAATAATGAAAAAAACTTAGCTAGTTATAAAGTAGTAAGCAATTTGAAAATGAACCCAAAATAATTAATACTTACCAAAAATCAAAATTGTGTGCATCCAGAGTTGTCCCTTCTTAGTACTAGGAGCGCAGTAAGATGCGACAAAAAGCATGTTTGAGAGCTAAAAATAAGAAACTTATTTCGTAACATCACATTAATAAAATTACCTAATAACTTGCTTAGTTAAAAAAAACATCACTCACTTGAAATAAAGGATGCTGCGATATTCTCCATAGTGGACACCACGGCCAATACCATGGACCTATTTTTATAGAAACACATTATAAGGTACAGTTTGATTGATTGTTTTTAATTAAAATTAATATCAAAACAACTTACCAGACGGCATTGTATAATTCACCGAACCAAAATCTTGGAAAGTACCATTTTCACCTGGCCACGAAAAATTATATTCGCCAATTTCCAAATATTCCGACTTTGCAATAGAGAGACCTCTCTGAGACATAATTTATTTGATAATAATTAGTACCTAATTATTTTTATTTAAGTAGGTATATTAAACTGTAGAATTTATTAATATTAAACTGTTTTGTCGGCCAAAATAATCACGTTTTCCCATACCATGTGACTCCTTCGCGCCAAATCAATAACATCCGCTTTTCACACAGCGGAAAACTCGAAGCTCGCTCGTAGTGCAGGACGCCATCTATCCGGCCAAGATGTAACAAAGACATAACATTTGTCTATGGAATTTTGAAATGCAGCTTGATAATCATATTTGTTCATATCAGTTTATTTTGTGTCCATAATGATGTGAAAGCTCAACAAAAAAACGAATGTTTATTAGCTCAAATATTTTGATCACGTTATGGTCGGTATACATTTTGATTAGTGTTTAGTGCGAGTGGCTCGTTTAGTGTTTAGCAAAAAACACGTGCGGACAGTCTCTGTTTAGTGTTAAGTAATGAGCACAGAGAAAGCAATAACTACGTAAGAAGAGACGGGACTTCATAGAGCAAAAAAATCTATGAAATGTCAAATCAAACATACCTCATCGTTGCCAACCTAACGCCTGTGAAACAATATTTTGCCAACCTACAGGAAAAAAGATAGAGATGGGCGACCTAGTATCAAAATTTTTATCGATATCGATGAATGCACTGAACTGCGCTTACTTAAAGAATAATTTAAAAATCTCCACTAACATGGCACAATGCTCCGTTTTTTAACTAGTACTGAGTCACATAAGTATGTTAGAATCGATTATGAAGCATTTAACTGTTGGGCAGTACTTTAAAAAACAGAACATGTGTTCAGTTTAATATTTGAAATAAATAAATTAAAAATTAAAAGTATTTATTTCTTAAAAATCTTCATTGTTCTTCTTCAATTATTTCGACGGCTGATGGTAATGACCTGAAATAAAAAATTATATGTAAACATTTTCATACATAAATTAAAAGATATTAAGGATTAAAAATGAATTTTGACAGTTTTGTATAACCTCATGTGCTGCTGACTGTACAATGCAACGGGAAAATTATAAAGTGTATATTATATGGTACATTTTTCTTACATTTCTTACATTACAACTAAAATTAAAAACATCGATATCGATATTTATGTAAGTAGGTACTCTATTTCCCATCAGCTTATTATTGGACTAAAATTATTATTTACATTCAAATACCTACCAAAAAGTGTAAACGGATGTTAAGTTGATTAATGATTACTCACCGAAGCTCATCAAAAGAATATTTGGCCATAAAAAACATTTTGTGTCTTCCTTTAGCGCCGATTTCAAACCACAAATTTCACAAATGCTTCATTATGATTTGATTAGGTAGGCACTTAAAATTCGCAACGACTTGACCATTAACCACTGACTTATTATATTACTAGCGTACTATTAACACAAATTGATAATTTTATTTGTTATAATTTTATTAATACTAAAAACTTCCCAAAGAGCTTTTAAATGTACCGCCTTGTACCGCCTATAGTTGCTCTGACTGACAAATGAATGACGTATCATCAAAGAACGAGAAAGAATGAGGAAGAGTGAGACAAATATAGTCGCCATCAAAATTCGTGTTTGTTTCATAGAATTATTTTTTGTATGGAAGTTGCGACAGACTGGTAATGAGGGCTTTTCCAAAGGACTAAAAACTGTAAGATCGATAGATGGCGTTGATAAATTAAGCACTGTCAACTGAGGCGCGTTCAGAACATACGCTCCGAGTGCAACCAAAATTGTGTCAACCGAACGTCACGCTCTAATGTTTGATACGCCGTTAGAGCGATTGGTTGCACTCGGAGCGTAGGTTCTGAATGCGCCTCAGTTGACAGTGCTTAATTTATCAACGCCATCTATCGATCCTATAGTTTTTAGTCCTTTGGAAAAGCCCTCATTGTTTTTTGCTAAACACTAAACGAGCCACTCGCACTAAACACTAATCAAAATGTATACCGGCCATTACTTATCGTGATATGAAAACAAAAGCTAGACCTTAAAGAAAAGCGCTAGGCCGTGATGAAAATTTTGACATTGGGTGCATTCCAGCAGAATAATCGTTGGAGACTGATTGCCTTAGAGTGGATTTTAACCATGGAAAGTTAAATAATATTTTTATACTATCTCGGCAAATTGATAAAGGACCTGGCGGCCATTTCTCAAAAACAAAAAAATATATAAACCCAACCTACATCATTGAAACAATAATTAGTTTATTAATTTACTTATTAGAATTTGATTGTTACATGTCAGTTTAAGTTGCGTGTGATGTCAACTTGGACGTTATTGTTGATAAGTTTCTATGATCGTCATCTCGTGTGTGCCTTACTCCTTCAGGCTTGTGAGCTTATAAATCCTTCAGTGACGGATAAACAATTTCTTATTTTGGTATTCAGAACAAACGTAACGCTAGAATTTATGAATTATTGACGTTTGAACATGGTCCTCACGAAATGACACTGAAGATCATGGATGCTGGAAATAACAAAAACTAGCTAACGAAAGTGCAGTTTCACTCCATAGATGCTCAGTGACGCAAAAATAAATAAGATTTAACATTCAAAAACCATACAAAACAGAACAGAACTCATATAATCGTTGTTTAAACGTGGCACATACGGAACCATATGTGCCAGTTTTCATTTGTCAAAATATCTACAACTTAACCCTTTGGAGTCAAATTAAGCAGTCTAGCAGCGTTACGTTTGATACGTGACAGCATATAACACTTTAAATCCGTTCGCGTAACAACACATCAAATAGAAAAAGCAAAAACAATATTTCGACCCATCAGACTGTGTGGCCCACAATTAATACCGTTACGTTACGTGAATTTTGCGTCACTTAAGTTGTAAAGCAGTTTATAGTAATAAGAATTTCCGTCACTGAGGATCTAGCTTTATTTGGAACCAATCACTGCAGTACTTACGATGCCATTCGAGATTTAAATTAGTATGTAGATCACCAAGGGTGACCACGAAGTATTTTTTTGCGGACATCGTATCGTGTTGATGTCTACTGAGACTGCAGCGTATCGTTACAATTACAACCCACGATGGATGGAACGGAAACGGAGGCGGTATATGCATTTGGGGTAAGGGTTTGCATGTGTGTTTGTATGTTTGTCTGTTACTATTTTCCTCTTTCGCGACAACAGGTTGTGCGTGATAATTTTTATTAAAGAATTAGTAGTTAATTAAAGAGCGAGAAAATGCTTGCATGCATTACTTGTATGCATGTTGTCTGATGCAGGTTGAAAAACGTTGAAAAACGAAAAATAAAGGCATATTTAAATAAAAACAAAAACGTGGCTGATGACATGCCGTTCACTGCAGTGAATGGCGCTGTTTACACGTTTCATTTATCGTTAATTTCCGATGCCGATGATTGATGAAAGGCAGATACCGATGAAAGCGAACGGCCGTCTAGTGACTTTCATCAAAAAGGCACATCAGTGATGAAAAATAAATTCATAATTAGACACTTCATTTTCCATGCTTCACTAATGAAGCATCGAAAAAAAACGTAAAAATGAACCATCTAATTTCGGCTTAAGCGAACGCTGGCTGACATCTACCCAGAAAGAAACATTTCAGGGTTACATCTACCTGCCTACCTAAGTACTCTTCGAGGCTTGGTTATTAAAAAAAACACATTGACACATACATTTTTATCAATGCCATCTATCGAGCAGACAGTTTTTTGTCATTTTAATTGAAAAGCCCTCATTAACAGGACGGTTATATCCTTTCTGTCCATCAACGTGCGTACACTGTTGTCACCCTATCTTAAAAATCTCATACAAATTGTATCATGAATTGTATTAAAACTACTGCAGTGATTGGTTCCAAATAAAGCTAGATCCTCAGTGACGGAAATTCTTATTACTATAAACTGCTTTACATCTTAAGTGACGCAAAATTCACGTAACGTAACGGTATTAATTGTGGGCCACACAGTCTGATGGGTCGAAATATTGTTTTTAATTTTCCTATTGATGTGTTGTTACGCGAACGGATTTAAAGTGTTATATGCTGTCACTTATCAAACGTAACGCTGCTAGACTGCTTCATTTGGTTCCAAACGGTTTAGTTGTCGATATTTTGACAAATGAAAACTGGCACACACGGTTCCGTATGTGCCACGTTTAAACAACGATTTTATGAGATCTATTCTGTTTTGTATGATTTTCGAATGTTAAATCTTATTTATTTTTGCGTCACTGAGCATCTATGGAGTGAAACTGCACTTTCGTTAGCTAGTTTTTGTTATTTCCAGCATCCATGATCTTCAGTGTCATTGCGTGAGGACCATGTTCAAAAGTCAATAATTCATAAATTCTAGCGTTACGTTTGTTCTGAATACCAAAATAAGAAATTGTTTATCCGTCATTGAAGGATTTATAAGCTCACAAGCCTGAAGGAGTAAGGCACACACGAGATGACGATCATAAGTTTCTTGCGGGGATTATAGTATCCGTGGTTAAAATTTATTCTGTGTTAATCAAGGACCTAGCGATTAGTCTTCTGGAATGCATCCATTGACAGTGACAGTTACTCGATTAGTCTTGTTTGTCTGTCTGTGGTTTTCATTCATTCATAAAAGGTGTGATGTGAGTAGTGCGGTTTCATTTAGGGAAATCTTTTACAATTAAATTGCAATGAGGTAGCATCGGTTTAATCAATTTATATAACATCTAAGTAATATGCCTTAAGATATTTGTGTTACAAGGGTTCAACAAAACACTACGGGAATGCCGAACACGAACAGTACCATCATCGCCTGTGGTAAGCGTAATGTGCACTTGTTAAATATCTCATGACTCACTTTTACCAACTTATTCTACTTCATGTGAATTATAAAAACATACAGACACTCTTTTTTACTTTAAAATACTACTCTATCTTTGATCTCTACTGAAAATGACTTTACAATCACCTTTTTAGAATACTACATATTTGCCAATTCCTAGCAGATTTTTGATTTAAAATACAGCACAATAGTTTTAATTTAACGTAGAACTTGTGTCCAACACCATACTCGTTGAAAGCATATCAATTTTATTAATGGTTTTAGGTTAGGTACCTACCCAAAGTATTTCTATCCAATGTCATAATTATTGATCAGTATCAGCAATGACCAAGTAAACTAGCTCCAATTTGATTGCTTGTTGTTACGTTGGGCATTCTGATATTTGCCAGTTTACCATTGTTTAGTTTATAATAAACTCATTTTTCAATTTTCTCAACATTCTTGTTCTAAATTTTTTAAGGCATTACAAACTTTCTTTACAATGTTATGCAACAATGAACCAATCGTTTGTCACGACTCAATTGACTTTTTAAATGACTAATTGAGCCCTTGAATTGAGCACTCATACACATTGACTTCATAACTTTGACCAGCCTCGATGTTATTGGTATTGTTTTGTATAGGTACTGACTTAACAGGTACCTATATTTTATTACATATTTATGTACTATGTGGGATATATTTCATAAAATTAGTGTGTTTAAATACACTTTTCTGTGAGAATTCAAAACTGTTTGTTTCACTTTCATCATAATGTTTTAAGCTTTGATTTCATTCATTAATAAATTATTTATTCAGCTTTTCCGGGGATCCTGTTGGAATAATAATGAACACACATTAGCTTTCTAATAATAAAATTATTTCAGTTGTTAATAACATAATTGACAGTGATTGTCAAGTCATGTGAAAACTTATTCCAGACCTATAGCATGATCACCAAAACGTAATATGATATAACGATTTATCACTCTTAACTGTCAAAGACATTGGATTTCAACAGATGAGTGTCACTGTCGATAAACTGCTACCGTAAACCGGGGTTAATAGAAATTCACGGGGTGATTAGACTCTAAAGCAAAAAGTTTTACAACCCAAATTATCCAAGTGACATTAGCTTAAAGAACATATAAGTATATATATTAGCTTAAAAAACGAACGCATATGTTCTTCAAGCTAATTTCACTTGGATAATTTGGGTTGTAAAACTTTTTCTAATCACCCCGTGAATTCTATTAACCCCGGTTTACGGTATTATGTATTGTGTTTCAGTGGTCATGCTACAGTAGCAGGACTTGGTAAAATCTTGGCAAGTGCCCCAGAAATATGAGTTTCTCGTCAGTAATATTGATACCTATATAATTTGTACAAAATGTGTGTCTATTATTATTATTTGTGATGACTGCATTTGTGTTTGCTAATAATTATATATTGTGTGCACTGCCTGAGGGATGTTCATGAATTTATGCTTATCCAAATTCTAATATATGAATATGTAAGTATGTGATTTAATTACATTCACATTAATACACAATAATTGCACATTCAATATAAGGAAAATCTGATAAATCATTGCATTAAGTTTACCAAATCACAAGAAATCAAGAACGTAATATGCTTCCTTATGTATCAATCAACTATGAAAATAATATGTTTTAAAGTATTTTCCTAGTGCTCAAAGTGGTACAATCAATGAAAATAATCAGTTCACTAATATAAAAAAAAAATAGCTTTGATTTGATTGGTCAAGCTTGAAAATGCTATTAATGGAACTGAAACAGCCACGGTAGCCGGCAAACATCTTAAAATTGGGTGAGGACGCGTATTTTGGGTACGGCGGCGGCGGGAGAGGAGCGCGTGCTATTAGACGCTCGCAAGTGCACATGCGCGAACTTATCCCCACTCCGTCGAAAGAGTTTCAAGATGTTTGCCGGAATCTGTACCAACTTGTTGAATTCCTATACAATGTTTAGATGAACTAACCAGTCCCAATTAATAATGCACATATTATATATTTACACTCGGCTTCTGTTTGCTTACTATTAAAAAAACATTGAATTATAGGTATTACCTATGTAATAATTGCATTATTTTGCAAGGTTTTCAAACATTACAAAATATTAAAATATACTTTCTTTCATTCTTTGTGATGTTTGTTATCTAAAACATTCAAATACACAGCAGTAGCACAGTACATATATAAGTTTTTTCAAACAGTAGAGGAGCTAACGTCACTTAGGCCCTTTTGTCATTGCACTCCGTCGGATCGCTAGGGTTGGCATTTTCCGGCCGTCTCGTGGAATACTACGCGCGAACGCTATGGAAACAACTGCGACGCGATGTCACAACCCTGACCAAAGTACTGCGAACTTTGCTTAGAGCTCTTACGTCAGCCGTCAAATTCGATCCATGGAGCTCTCATACTGTTTGAAAAAACTTATATATGTACTGTGGCAGTAGACTCCTATCAGGCCATCTTTATGAATTTATTGTATTGAAGTAGATACCTGCTAACTGAATCAAAATAATGTTTGATGTGCCTGACCAACTAATGTGTGTGTTTAATGAATATGGCAAAAGATACTTCATTTTCATTTAACTTAGGAAGAGCACAAATGTTTAGGAAAATCATACATTAAACTCTTAAGGGAAAATTTTATTATAGATTGGCTTTTCCATTCTATCTATAGATCAAGTGTGATTTGTACAGAGATATATTAACTTTAGTTTTCCTAGAACCTTTATATTCTTATTCAGCCTTTATATTCAGGATCATTATCATCAGCCATTTTTGTGTTGCCAGTGTTGCCACTGCTGGGGCACTGGTCTTCCTTATGGTATAGATATATGTTCATATTCATCTTACATTGCTAGTATTATCATCATGGCAGTCATCCACCCGCCATTAATATGGCGTTTACGGCGACATTAAATAATGTTACGAGCAAAAAAGGCACATTTGACTGTACTATTTCCTAATAAATAGATGTAGAATAGATGTATTTTTGTTAAAAAAAATATTAATCATAAAATTTTATATTTTCTTTAACTACAAATTTTTTTTTGGGTTTTATCATGCGATCTGTCGAAAAACTATGAAAGAATCTGTTCAAAAATTTATGTTAAAAAAATATTATATTAAATCAGTACACAGTACTTATTATTATCTATTCTGTGTCGGTACCCTGAAAAAACTACCACACACCCAGAAGTCAGTAGGTACCTAATTCTAAAAAAATACTGATAACAGAAATAGTTCAACACATCTAAAAGCCGAATCTGTATTTGATTTATTAATGGTTCATTAATGTAATTTTTTTTTTCATTGCTTTTATTGTTGACTACTAATGAGATAGATACCTAATGCAAACACAATGTTGCCACCACAACCAACAGTGGTCCCCGGTAATGTATATGAACTGTTTGCTGTATGTTGCAGATGAATATGAAGTTATTGGTGAAGGTCAGTGGCAGACTCTTGAGAATAGCGGCGATGAGCAAGTCATCAAAATATATGGTTTCCAATATTCAAAAATACGTGCCATTATATTTCATAGCACTTGCATATTACTATGTGGATTACCTTACTTTGCTTTGGGCTATTATCCGTCTTACAACAGGTTCAAGTACCTAAAATGCAGTTTGAAAACGGCTGAACATGTTTGTGGTGAGTAAATACATTTTGGTGTGAATGAACATTTTTTCGCCTGTTTGATCACATTAATGATAGTGACTTGACCATAAATTATTCTGGGAATATACTCGTACAGAGCCTGACGCTTTATTACAGTAGAGAAGACAGAAAAGTCAAAAGGCACCTTGCGTCATATTTTGGTCTACACATTTAATTATCGCAGACACAAAAACTCCTACGCATCTTCAGAAAAATCTTGAATATTTTTTCCAAACTCATGTGTCCCTCCTTTGATTCTGAAATATAACGTTCATCAAATTAGATTAGAAAAACACCTTGCAAGCTCAAGCAATGCAAGTTTTCTCTATCTGTCTTTTATAAACTAATCTAAGAATGCCCATTGCTGTGTGTGAATGAACACCAATCGTTTCATCAGGGAAATGTGCATTCAAACATTGATGTTTAACTGGCATAAACAATCCGATCATCATACATTGTTGTTAATAGAGATGGACATTCCTCAATTAAAGTCAGCAAATTACCACACACACCAAATCAATATACGTGATGTGATGGCCTTATTTCTTGTTTTATTTTGTTTCGATCTCATAACTTTTTTCAGGATTCTGGTAGCGAAAAGCCATACTATTTAGTTCGTCGGATTTAACTCCAGCTCCTGCATTCTCTCTAGCTGTGTGATTTATAGCTTGAATGTTTTTAATACTATAGGTACCTCCTGGATACTCTACCTGTATTTTTCTGATTCCACCGCAAATTAAATGACCCTTTTCAGAGACGCTAATTATTAATCTTTTTCATAGTGACGGACGCTGATGGTCTCTTCAAAATCGAGAGAGTGCATGACATCGACCTCAATCTCTCTAATCACCGGGAAAACAAGTTGCGTTATTTCATCTACCAACACTCGCGGTTTATCTGGCTGAATGACCAAGGAGCCTTCACCAATGTCCTGGCACTCAATGAAAGACTCACTATCAGTCTGTTGATGGAAAATGTATCTGGCATCAATAAACGGCAGCAGAATGAGTTGTAAGTATACTGAAATTTGATAGAGATTTTTTTAACATTTATTATATTGACAAAGAAAATATAAACATGCTCTTTGTTTCATTTCAGGATTAAGTTATATGGCAGCAATTCTGTAGAAGTTGAAGTCAAGAGCTACTGGACTCTCTTTGTAGATGAAGTCTTCAATCCCTTCTACTTATTCCAAGTATTCTCTATTATTCTGTGGTCACTGGACGAATATTATCAATATGCATCATGTGTTTTCATACTGTCTACTCTATCTTGTATGTTGGCCCTGTATCAAACAAAACAGGTATGCATTGCATTTTTACCTAATATAAAATTAAATATAAGTAGTTATTCAAAATATATTGAATAGCTGACTTTTCGCAACATTACGGAATTATATACATGTACCAAATACACGAGTCGACGATATACAATTTTATACTTTAAGTTATTGTTATACAGTCACATTTTCAAATTAAGCCAGTAAATTGCTCGGACATTTTTCCGTTCGATCTGAACTGTCCTAATAATTTAGAGGGCAGCAGCGTTTTCTTATAATAACGGTCAAACACTCTGATTTCTGACCCGTCAGCTTAGCGTGAATATTATGGCAACATTGTCCCATGAATACTATGCACCTAACCTACGCCAGTTCCAGCAGGGGACTGGCGTGTGTTGAACTGGCGTCGAAGTGGCGTCGTCGAATTTCTCCTAGTATAACTCACTCTTACGCTGCAAGCCAGCTTTATTTCACCAATGTGAGGAATTACCTCAATATTCAATTGAAATATCTTCAGATATTTTGACAATTGATTAAGATGAAACAAGACCCTCGACGAAGCCGAGATCTAGGTATTCTGCCCATCATCAAGACCATTTCTATTCAAAATTATTGCTGGGAAACGATTTTAATTTTTGGTGTTGAAAAGCATTGCATATATTAACGACGCACTGTAACGCGTACAATAGACTGCGCCTGCGAGTGTATGCTACACAGCTGCGTGCGGCCGAGTTGAAAGGCAGCGTTTATGTGCGTGCTCATGAGATACACTGAGTGATGACGTTTTGAAGCCATTGCTTGTTACGAAATACTTAAAATTTTGATGTTTCTTTGGGCAAGAATTAGGACATATCAAATAAAATAAGATTTCATAAAAAAATTGACTTGACCTTCAATAACTTCGTAGCTATTGGTTTCCCAGGTACCTATAGTCTAAAGGACAAACATGATCCTGATGATGCATACGTGGACTTCGTTGAGGGTCTTGTTACACCCGTTATAATTTTAAATTTGAGATTTTTGTATTCACAATGCGTTTGTTGATTATGTGATGTTTTTTTTCAAAGATGAGTATAAATCTGCACAAAATGGCCGGGTCGACGAGCGCGTTCACGGTGACCGTGCTGCGGCCGTCGCGCGCGGGCCGCGAGGAGTGCGTGGTGAACGCGAGCCGGCTCGTGCCCGGCGACGTGCTCGTGCTGCCGCCCGACGGCTGCGTGATGCCATGCGACGCCATGCTGCTCACTGGCACCTGCATCGTCAACGAGAGCATGCTAACTGGTGAGTCACTTGTGGATTAAAGGAGTGCGTGGTGAACGCGAGCCGGCTGGTGCCCGGCGACGTGCTCGTGGTGCCGCCCGACGGCTGCGTAATGCCGTGCGACGCCATGCTGCTCAACGGCACCTACATCGTTAGCGAGAGCATGCTCACGGGTCAGTCACTTATATCGATTACTATTTATAACCCGCGCAGAATAAGAATGGGGCTCAAAATGGCGGCTCACCGCGTTTACCACAACAAACATCGGGCCGGGCCCGATGGTATACCGTCCATATTCATTAAACTTTGTGCCTCTGCGCTTGCTGGACCATTAACTTTTATATTTAAAAAGTCGCTTGATGAGGAAGTTTTTCCATCCTTATGGAAGATTGCTAATATCACTCCAATATATAAATCAGGTGCCAATAAGGATGTTATGAATTACCGACCCATTAGTAAATTAAATTGGTTTGCGAAAATATTCGACTCCATTATCCATCTACATTTTTAAAACAACGTCAAACCTCTTCGTTATAAACAGCATGGATTCGTTGAGAGTACAGCTCGCGCAACATAACTTGACCCAAGATGGCGCCGATCTGCGCAGGTACAGACGCTCACAATTTTTTTAAGAGCGAATTAAGTTTAGTTAGTAGAATTAAATAAAGAAATACCTAGTTTTACTTATTTATTAAATCTTTGAATGTGAACAATGAAAATGCAGCGAGTACGATCATACTAGTTAATCACGAATTATTTGTTTGAATCTGGCCTTTAGTTAATCCACTATAATCCTTTTTGATAAAACAATATACGTTATAAACCATTTGTCTCGTTTGTCGCTTCAGAAATGTATTGCTTAAACGACTTTGCGGCGGCATTTTAACGTTTGAAAAACCACACATTAAACTTAGCACTCGACTGTCCTTATAGACGCTCGCGGGCAGTCGCGGGTGGTGTGCGGGCGCGCAGCGCGAGGCACATCCGTTACCATGGTTACGCTGGGAGCAGCCGCCCGCGCTTCATACCCCCTACCCAGTTGCGCCTAAAAATCGTACGACGCGCAGGTTCAAGTTATGTTGCGCGAGCTGTACTGACTACTGAATCCAATCTGCTAAGCTGTACCACTTTTTTATGTGGATCATTCAACGACCGCAAACAAGTTGACGCTACATATACAGATTTTCGAAAACTTTTGATCATGTGAGTCACTCTATCATTCTTATCAAAGCTCGTTGGCTTGCTTCGCATCTCATGAATCCCAATTGGTAGCGTTGGACGGTTACGACTCTCTGCCGTTTATCCCCGGCTCGGGTGTACCACAGGGGTCCAATTTGGGACCGTTTCTATTTTTAATAATATTTATAATAAATGATCTTCTTAACATTATTGAATGTGACTGATTGTGAGGTGTAGCGGAAAAATCTAGATGCAATTTCTAAATGGTGTGACTCCGTTACCAAATGTCAGGTTATTTCTTTTACAAAAAATAAAAACTCCATTCAATTTTACTATCGCATAAACAACTCTTTATTGAGCCATGTCAATATAGTGCGTGACTTATTATATTTCGACTCATCTTTATCTTTTCGACCGCATTTTGATCATATTTGCAGCGAAGCGAATCAAATGCTGGATATAAATTAACGCTTCATAGCTCGGAATGCTAGAATACCCTTTAAAAAAATACTTCATGGATAATAAGCAAACATCTTATCAATGAGTCGTTTAGAATTATATATATAAATGAATACTGTTCTTCTGGTCCCTGATAGCGTTCACATTGACAGAATAGAAGCGGTTCAGAGTAGATTTGTGCAATAATTATGTATAAAGTGTGGTTTGCGTAAGAAATTAAAATATGATTCGAACCGTCTAACTATTTTGGTATGGTCACTCTGGAGGATCGAAGGAGGATAAGACTTGTGCTCTCTTCATCGAATTGCCAATGGATCTGGTATTGATAGCGGTTTGGTCAAATTATTAAAATTCAAGTACCGATTCGATCTGTGCGTAAGCCACAATTGTTTTGTGCACCCCTCTACACTAACAATGTTTCTATAAATAATCCTTTAGATAGAATGTGTTCATATTATACTGTAAGGTTAAAATGTAATGTGAAAAGGAACGTGAGTGTGAATGAGAGGTGAATAGTTTGAAAGTAAGGTGATGAAAGAGACAAAACAGAAATGACAGATTGTATGTGAGCGAGATAGTAAATTAGAGACCAAGAATAAAGGATTATTATGGCCGAATCACTCTTTTACTTTCATGGCGCTGCGGATAAAAAAGTGAAAATATTGTTATTAATACGTTTCATTAATAAATATTCGTATACGTTCCATTCCATACCAAAACAAGTTTAAGTCGCAAAAAGTATTTGCAAAGTGTAAGTCAACAGATCAAAAGCGATTACCACGGATTTTGTTCTAGCACGCACGTTAGACACGCTAGCACGTTTTTCTCATTATTTCAGGGATTTCAGGTGAAGGCCATGAAGGTAAAAGAGTGATTCGGCCATAATCAAATCAATCATGGAATCGACAGACGCAAAAGAGTTGGAAAAATTCAATTCAGGCGTAACAAACAAACTAATAAATAAACAAACAAACGGACTTTCGCATTTATAATATTAATAAGGATTAAATAAGTTACAATTTGCTTGTTCTTGCAGTTTTAAAGTATTTTTTAAAGAAATCACGAAATCAAAAAGTACATGAATACCTACCTGTTTATTTCTTATATTTTCTTCTGATTGTGCTTAAAAAATAATATATCTTATTTCACCAGGTGAAAGCGTGCCTGTGATGAAAGGGCCGCCATGTCCTTCCGCGGAAATATACTCAACTGACGGACACAAAAGGCATACGCTATTCGCTGGCACCCACGTTATACAGACTAGATTTTATGGCAATAATCAGGTTTGTATAGATTACTTTATTTCGTATCTAGCTAGATGATTAGACATTTTGTTAGCACCAATAATTTATCAAAAATTTATAAACCACTCTCAATGTTGAGAGCTATCTTGAGTGAGATCATACCTGGAAAGCTGATTCGTTTTAAAATTATTCATTCTAGGCTTGTGAATGAGACACGCCATCGGTTCGCAAACTTTAAGCGGGAGACCTAGTAACGAAAAGAACCGGCAAGTAACTAACTCATCAAGGGCTACTTTTTTCTCCCTGTATATTTTATACAGAGCGAGGCGTCAAAATTGAAAAATGACCTCAGCATTTAAAGTGGTCATTTTCCATCTCAATATAAGAACACATTTCAAGTATGATCTCAAAATAGCTCTCTATAGTACAAAAGATGTGAGAGGATTATCACTCTTTCTCTCTCATTCGAGTTATACGGCTTCAAATATAAATGGTAATGGTAATAATTGTGTTTTAGGTATTAGCAAAAGTAGTACGAACTGGATTTTACACAGCGAAAGGAGAGTTAATAAAGAGCATACTGTTTCCGAAGCAACTTGGATTCCAGTTCTACAACGACGCTGTTAAGTTCGTTATGTTCATGTTCTGCATTGCCGCCATTGGCATGGCGTATTCCATCTGGCTGTACCTTCTTAGGGGGGTAAGATATATTTTTATTATTGTTTTCTTTTGTTGCGGCAGGGGGTCTCACTCCGTGCTTAAACTTTTATATTAGCCTACTGCTCGTGGCTGACTCAGTCGAGTCAGCGCACGAGGGATGTCATGTGTCGGTTGAGACAGAGCTACGCGACAGAAAGAGTCGCTTTGTAGGTGCAATATTAGACACGCAGCGCTGTGCAAGTTGAAATTTTACTTTATTTCCGTGCAGCGAGAGCAGCTTATTGTTTGATTGTCCTCGCGCAGACGGACTCATGTAAAATCAAAATCAATGTAAATCGAACTATTTCTTACACCGAACTTGTTGTTAACTATTTGTTTTATTATTTTTTAATGTTTTTTTTATCTATTTAAAATCAGGCAACAATAATGGCTAATGACCCATAGATTTTTAATGATTTATTATTATTATTTGCTTCTGTCACTGGCCTAAGATAAATTTGCAAATACCTACTTTTTTATTTTATTTAGGATACAAACAGTCTTATACATTAATTACTTATGTTAAGACTTGAAAAAACAAAACATATTATTACCATATCGAAAAGTAACCAGAACACATTTTTTAAATAAGCACTCAGATTTAAGAAATCTTGAGAATACATGAAATATACGAACAGCCAGACAGCGGCAAAAAGTGGTTGGCCTTTCAATTTCTATGGCCCGTGTTAATAAACTACTCTCAACGTTGAGAGCTATTTTGAGATCATGCAAGAGATACTGTTCCTATAAAAAGAACATCTCAAGTATGATCTCAAGATAGCTCTCAACGATTAGAGCGGTTTATAAATACGGGCCTAAGTTTATTTGAATCAATATTTTGACTTGAATAACGTTTCCAGAGTGCAGTGGGCACCATAGTGCTCCGCACACTGGACATAATCACGATCGTGGTGCCGCCCGCGCTGCCGGCGGCCATGACGGCCGGCATCGTGTACAGCCAGCAACGCTTGCGCAAAAACAAGATATTCTGCGTGTCCCCGCCGAGGATTATCATCTGTGGGAAACTGCAAGTCATGTGTTTCGATAAGGTAATTCAAGAACTTACACAACTTCAAGATAAAGAATGGGCATCGGAAACAATCGTCTACATAATTATCCTACTAATATTATAAATGTGAAAGTTTGTGGGTTTGGATGTTTGTTCCTCAATCACGAAAAAACTACTGAACGGATTTGATTGAAATTTGGCACGCAGATAGTAAATAGCCTAAATTAAAACATATAATACTTTTTATCCCGATATTCCCACGGGAACGGGAACCACGCGAGTAAAACCGCGGGCGGCCGCTAGTATTACATAACAAAGACAATTAACAAAAAGTAGTATGGCCCTAAAAGATCAATTTCAACTTCATTGCAATGAAATAAATGTCAACGTCATATCCAAGAAAAGCAAAAACACGATGCCCATTCTTTATCTTGACGTAGGTACTGTAGTTTACGATAATATTTCTTCTGTATTGTGACTTCACATGCATTTTACTTGTTGCACAAATTGCCGTATTTCCAAGTTCTCTGACTCCTTACAAAACATCTGACAATCTTGTAATGTTTTGTAAAAGACTGATTTATTTATTTATGCGTTAAAATTGCTACTTTTCCTTATGGCATACATTTTACGTTGCAACTGTAATATGCCTGTGTGACACTTGCAAAATTTACTCGTAGTTCGAAAACTTGCGTTATACATGTCTGAATGTAATCTTGGAGGAGCTTGGTGGCGCAGTGGCTTAGCGCCTGGCCCAGCGATTGCGGAAGTTAAGCAACGTTCGCAAGGGTCGGTCATGGGATGGGTGACCAAAAAATTATTATCTCGAGCTCCTCCGTGCTTCGGAAGGCACGTTAAGCCGTTGGTCCCGGCTGCATTTGCAGTCGTTAACACCCACCAATCCGCATTGGGCCCGCGTGGTGGGTTATGGCCCATCCTCCTTACCACCCAAAAGGAAGGCCTGTGCCCCAGCAGTGGGGACATCAAAAATGGCTGATGGAATGGATCTGACTGACAATATCGGTCTAGAATGTTAATTATTACCACCTACCTAATAATTTACTTTAATAAACTATTTTTTTTCTAAGGTTCATAGAATCCCATAAAACTTTTTAGACTGGTACTCTAACCGAAGACGGCCTGGACTTCTACTCGGTGATACCCGCCCAGTGCGACGAGAAGTTCGGCAAGTGTGTGGAGGACGTAAGCGCGCTGCCCGCCAAGAGCCCCATCGTGCAGGCGCTGGCCTCGTGCCACTCGCTCACCAGCATCCAGGGGCAGCTCAAAGGAGATCCCCTTGACCTTAAAATGTTCGAGTTCACTCAGTGGGTATGTACTTAATCCTTACTAATATTATAAATGGGAAAGTCCGTTTGTTTGTTTGTTTGTTACGCCTTCACGTCTTAACCACTCTACCGATTATCATGAAGTTTTGCATACACGTTGCCAAGGGTAAAGAGAAGGACATAGGGTACCTTTCATCCCGAAAAAAATGTTCGTTCCCGAGGGATAGCAAAAGAACTTTCCACGCAGACGAAGTCGCGGGCGGCCGCTAGTATTCACATAATCATTTCCATTAATTATTCCAAACTAACGGCCGCCCGCGACTTCGTCTGGGTGGAAAGTTTTTTTGCTATCCCTCGGGAACAACAAAGTTACTCTATGTCCTTCTTTGTACCCCTGTGTGTACAACGTGTATACAAAATTTCATGACGATCGGTTGAGTAGTTAAGACGTGAAGGCGTAACAAACAAACAAACGGACTTTCGCACTTATAATATTAGTAAGGATAAAATGCAGTTTGAAATTTAAACTTCGTCACTGATTAATATTTATCACCAAAACATCGGCATTATCAATGTTTACTTACATAGTTGTATTCCGTAAGCTGTTATCTTTCCCATTTACACAGAACAGTGATTCATATCATAACTTACGAAGACTTAGCTCACCAGCTAGTCACGTGGTGTGTCGTAAAAAATATTACTAACAGAGGTGCAATTGTGTAAAAGAATCGTATTCATTTGACAGCTCAAAACATCCGGTTTCATTTGTCAAACAGAAGAATTCTAGCCGTTTGACAAATGAAACTGTACGTTTTGAAGTATCAAATGAAATATCGCCTACCAGATTTCTTTAATAATAATAATAATAATTTATTTCATAACTCAGATATTACAATCCATTTTGTTAGTAACAATTAACTTAATTCTGGGCAAATTTGAAATTAAATAATTCTTAATAATAATTAAAAGCTATGTATGACCTTCACCCGTGCCCCCGACTGGACAGTGTCTTGCGACTTTATTCAATCAAGACACGAATAAAAGCCCTCATAACATTCGAGTCATACTTCTCAGCTATGACATTTAGGATACTGTTGGTGCTGTTACGAATTCTATTAAGTAGTGATGCCACCCGCTTCCGTATTATCGCATGAAAGCCATCAACCCTCGCCTCCATGAACATCGTCGAGGCACTACAGAAGCGGGGCAACCCCAACAGCATCCTAAAGCCATTATTATACTGCACGCGCAACGCATTAAGCGATCTTTTTGTACATGAAAACCACAGGCTGCTCGTATAAAAGGATTGGCAGTTAGCCTTAAACAATGTGATTTTAACTTGATTACTGCAACGAGCAAACCTGCGAGCAAGTAATGTATGACGAGATTTCATTGTTTATTTTTAGGTGCTTGAAGAGCCAGGCCCAGAGAATACTCGATATGATAATTTAACACCTGCTATTGTAAAACCAGCCACCGCTCCCGACGCAGACCTACAGAATTTGGATAACTATGATCCTTACACTATGGAAATTCCTTATGAGGTGAATACATAGAATCTCAAAAACTGGTATATACCCACAGAAAGTTCTCAACTTATTGAAAGGCTTTAATTCAAGATGTATAACTTCCTTAGATTGGTTTGTTGCGACGGTTCCACTTTTCGTCGTCGCAACAATCGATGGGCGTGATCGCGAGGGTGCTCGGCCAACCACAGATGATATACTTCGTCAAGGGTGCACCTGAAAAGGTAAAACAAATGTTTTTCAGCTGTATTCTTGTTTTACTTTGTCTGTTTCATCCATTGGCATTCCTAAATTAGTTTCCCATCTTATTATTGACTATCTTTTTAAGAGCCAACTCGAATCTTTACCCTTTTCAGCTCCCTAAGAAATAAGGATCAGTCACTATGTTTTTATTGACATCCTATTGGATAGGCTATGGTACCTATGGTACCAGATGAATAACGTGAAGAAATTTTCACCATATATCTTAAACCGGAGAATCTATATGGATAGAATCTATATTTTTGGGCTGAATTATGACGTCATTCACGTATTAAAGCACATATTTCAGTGCGCTTGGCCTTATAACTTAGGTATTTCAAAACAGATTTCAATCATTCTTTCACTGGGTTTCATAGCTATGAAAATGTATTCACACTGTATCAATAAAACTATAGGACTCTACCACAAGACTGATCCTCATTGCCAATGTTGTTTTTGCGAGCGAGTATTTTCCGAAGTCTTAACTTTTCCAACCCGATAGTTGTTCTTAACATAATTGATGGCATAGCGAAAGCCTCCACACGAGGATTCATATGCACCTCGAAAATGTTAAAATTCAAACACTGTTTAAGGTTGCAGGTATGTGCAAGCAAGAATCAATGCCGGAAAACTTCGCATCTGTACTTAACGAATACACTTCCAATGGGTTCCGCGTGATCGGGCTCGCGCATAAGAAACTCGACCGCAAGATGAAATGGGTCGATGCGCAGAGAATCAAGCGGGATACGCTCGAGTGTGATATGACCTTTTTGGGCTTTCTAGTCATGCAAAATAGCCTGAAACCGGAGACCACTCAAGTGATCAGGGAGCTACATGAAGCGCATATTCGTCAGATCATGGTGACTGGTTGGTATAATTGTTGTATCGCTAGATAATTTCAGTTTTTTTTGTTACTTATTTACACTTCTTGTAATCAAAACTAGCTTGCAAACTAAATAATTATTACCCTATGTTTGCACATAGTCCCCCTTATTAGTAAAAAGAGTAGGTTTACACCTAGTTTAACAAGAAAGTTTGCTTTGGAATATAATGCTTTGAGACGTCAAACGTAAGGACTAACATTGCTAAACAATATTATTTGTTAAACCTACACCTGGCTTAACAAAAAAGATTGCCATTTTTCAACTTAGCTGCTAAAAAATGACACATTTTTAAATGATGTCATTGTTTATTTAATGACATAATTGTTTTGCAGGCGACAATATAATGACAGCTATGTCGGTAGCTCGAGGCTGTTTTATGGTGCAGCCGCATCAGAAGCTGGTGCTGGTCACTGTAGGACATCAACAGACCGACGACCCCCGGCCTCCGCTGTCGATGGAGGTAATATACCCATTTAGTAAATATTTTAAATTAATTATGAATGATGTTATTTAAAAAAGTATCATTTTATAACATTTAGAGGTCACGTTAAATTCAAATTGTGCTGTCAGTGCAGACTTTACCATCACTAGTGAAGTAGTCTAGAATTGACTCTTACACATAGACTACTGACTGAGCACAGTGAATGATTTAAAGTCACGAGGCAGAACAAAAATTTGGTCTCGCGTTAAGGGGCGGTAATAGGAAAACATGGTTTGCACGGGCCATTTTTTTATATAGAAAACGTAAACTTGTAGCCACCAAAAAAAACATACAACAAGCTAAAGAGTTTCTCTAGTTGTTACAAACATAAAATTGTGTATAAACCTAACATATGATTGTAGAAAAAAATCAGAATATCACCAAAAGCGCTTGTCGCGGGCCATATTTTTGGCGTAAATAATAACGGAATATTATTACGGTATTGAATTCTACATCAAAATACACTTTAACGTACTGTGCAGTTGCTCCAATAACTTTTTTTCAATAAAGATAATTGTGCTAAAGATAATGATGAAAAAATATCGAAAAAGTGCAGAAGTGAGGTTATTTTCCATACCCTTTACACGTAAAGAAAAAGACAGAGACAAATGATTTCGCGTAAGGGAGCCTTAAACATACATATTTTCACCTCTACCAGCTAGAAAAGTGTTACTAGGTAAGAACATTTATGTTTACGTGACTTTCCTGGTAAAAAGCTAAATTCAGCATTAGAAACTTGTTCTCTCTTGCCTTATCCTTGTCACTTCATTTCTTTTGACATTGAAAATGTCTTTTCGTTCGCTCTAGTATAGGCTCCGATTTCACGAAAAAGTGCGATCCCCTTATAGCTCAGAAGGTAGTGAAGATATGATTTGAAGAAAAAAATCAAAAGACGCGTATTTACGAGAGCTACAAGGTGCAAAAAGAATTATTCGAGAAATTGAAAAAGCGAAAAAAATTATGGCCGAAATAGTGGAAAAAAACTTACTTTTTTCAGATTTTTTTATTTTGGCGCTCGATATTTTGGAAACGAAGAATGATATCAAAATTTTGAGAAAAACTCCTCTGAACAATTTAGTCAGCTACAATTTGAACCTAAAACAAAGACGATCGGGTTAAGAGTTTGCCCTGTAGCTTAACCTTTAACATTGAAAATTTTTTTTCGATCGCTTCATTATAGCCCCCATTTTCGCTCAGAGTGCGACATCGCCTTGGTGTCGTAAGTTTTAAGGCTACAGGAATGGTTGAAGCCTCAAAAGACGCGTATCATCAACAAGAGCTTCAAATGTAGCGTAGCGAGTTGGCGTAATTTCGGGAGGCGCGCTCCTTAGATGCGCGTCGCGTCGCTGAGTTGACGTAGTTAAAGCCCGAGGCGAAGCCGAGGGCTTCAAAATAAATCTTAGATTTTTTATATATTTTAGGTTATAACGGGTGGCGCAAAAGTAAAGACCCTATTTGGTTCAGCTATAACATTTTTTCTAAATTAGAAAACTAGATTTAGGTTTTTTTAAATGTATATTTGTGCCATTAAATTTCGTACCATTAGGATTTAAAGATGATGTCTTTTAAATGGTGACCTCCAGAGTTGATACACATTTGAGCCCTATTTATGACATTTTGCATAACTTGCCGTAACACTTCCTGCGATATGTTCGTTATTTCTTGACGAATGTTTTCTTTTAGAGCTGCGAGAGTCTGTGGCTTGTTCACATACACCCGAGATTTCAAAAAACCCCAAAGAAAGAAGTCTGGACTGGTCAGATCGGGTGATCTTGCAGGCCAAGGCAAATCGCCAAAACGAGAGATAACTCGGCCTGGAAAAGCGTCCCTCACTAAGTCCATAGTGTCGCGCGCTGTGTGTGCCGTAGCGCCGTCTTGTTGAAACCAGATGTGCTCCAGCCCCAATTCGTCCAAACTGGGTATCAAAAACTCTCGTAACATGGTTCTGTAGCGTTCTCCAGTGACAGTTAACATATCGCAGGAAGTGTTACGGCAAGTTATGCAAAATGTCATAAATAGGGCTCAAATGTGTATCAACTCTGGAGGTCACCAT
Source organism: Agriphila tristella (assembly GCA_928269145.1). Lineage (NCBI taxonomy): Eukaryota > Metazoa > Arthropoda > Insecta > Lepidoptera > Crambidae > Agriphila > Agriphila tristella. The sequence goes on along the minus strand of OV743436.1, from coordinate 15,830,445 downwards.
TTAAAAGACATCATCTTTAAATCCTAATGGTACGAAATTTAATGGCACAAATATACATTTAAAAAAACCTAAATCTAGTTTTCTAATTTAGAAAAAATGTTATAGCTGAACCAAATAGGGTCTTTACTTTTGCGCCACCCATTAGTTTCTACCTTTCAATAAAATAGTAATGTTTATAACAATGGAATATTTTTATATGAATTTCATACACACGAATCACAGTAAAGTAAATCCAAAATTGTTCATGGCTTTGCTGTGATTTCAAAGTATTGTAAGTACTAATTCAAACAAAGGAATATATATTTTATAAAATTCAATAAATTCATTTTCAATTTACCAGAAGGTCGTGAAAGGCACGAGATCTGTGATTTTTTTCTTTATTATTTTAAAAGGTAGTTTAAAAAAACCGACCAATGGGGTGTATCACGAAAAGCTAATCGCAGATGGCACTAGCGGCGACCTGGCCGCTATCAATGGTTTTGATTGGTTAAAATACGTCAGAAATGACATTAGACATTTGAAACAACCAATCAAATTATTTTGGGACTGTCGCTTGTGGCGCCATTAGTTCCTCAGTATCACACCCCATTGCAAGTCAAGGAATCACACACGAAGGGTTTCGTACCAAAATCACGTATGTTGTATGGGAGCCCCACTTAAAAATTTATAAAATTCTGTTTTTAGTATTTGTTGTAATAGCGGAAACAGAATTACATAATCTGTGAAAATTTCAACTGTCTAGCTATCACAGTTCATGAGATACAGCCTGATGACAGACAGACGGACAGCAGAATCTTAATAACTATCCAAAAATCGATTTTGCTGCGAGTTTTTATGCACCAAAAGCGCCCTTTTCGTTCTGGAGAGTGAAAATAGTATTTACTTTTCATTTCTTTCCAAAAATCGCATTTTCAATTTTTTTTTTCTATGAAACTATGTAAGTTATAGAACTTTTTCTTCGTCCGTGTAGGTAGTGGGTGAAGGATGTCCTCCAAAAATGTCGATGGACGGGTATGTGCTCGCGCTGGAAGGGAAAACTTGGACGGTCATCAGAAGCCACTACCCAGAATTGTTGCCCGTAGTGCTCAGCAGAGGTAATGATTTAATCATATTAAAGTATCTTTATTGAGTATTCCGTTTCTGTTACGTAGGTTAGCAAGATGAGCAAGTTGTACACTGACGTGCAATCAAAACGTCGCAGATTATTACATGCTCACAAGTTAATTATTCTATATAGTGATATAACTGGGCTAACTACATGTATTTTTTTTCTGAGACAAATATTTATAGTCTTAATTCTGTAGAGGATTTTAAAAAAAAAAATTTTGAGAAAATTCTGCCGTACGACACATTTTTTTTAACACAGTTACTAGACAAAAATGTTTAACAAGTTTATTACTCTATAATGTGGGATAACTGGGCTATTTACCAGTATTTTTTTTTCTTGGTAAAATCCTCATAGTTTCAATTCTGTAGAGGATTTCCGAAAAAAACAATTTATAGGAAATGCCGCCGCGCGAATCAAAATCCTTTTTAACACAGTTACTAAACAAAAATGTTTAACAAGTTTATTATTTTATATAGTAAAATAACTAGGCTATTCACCAGTTTTTTTTTGGGGTAAATTTTAATAGTTTTAATACTGTAGAGGATTTTTGAAAAAAAAAATGGCTGAGAAAATTCCGCCGCATGATGCAAATTACTTTTTAACATAGTTACTAGACAAAAATGTTCAACATGTTTATTACACTATAAAGTGAAATAACTAGGCTATTTACCAGTGTTTTTCTTTCTGAGGCAAATCTTCATAGTTTTAATTCTATAGAGGATTTTCTGTAGAGAAATAGAGATATTTTCTTGAATCAAGTCATTACAAGAGCAAAACACGCTTGAAAAAAAAATTAAAATCGGCTTGGCAACATTCAGAATCGAATTCAGCAGCCTTTTTTACATCGGAAAAGTCATGTTGCCCAAATGGTTCACGAAATGCCGTTGAAACGGTAAAGGAAGCCGATATTTGGATATTTCGCCCAATCTAAGATGCTAAATATACTAATTTATGTAATTGTTAATTTTTTCCGCTATTATGCTTATTGTTTAGTGATAAATCGTGAAACTCAGATATCGCGAAAAATATAACAGCTGTTTCATACATTTAGCTCGAGTAGGTATTGCGCTTTTGGAACAGCAGATTTTTTTTCGCGATATCAGAATTGGCCCCATAATAAACGTTGCTCATTATCATATGTGGAGCCACCGCACTGTGGAAACCAAATTATTAAAATTTCACCGTGTTATCATGTTGCGTTTTATTCAGGCATGGTGTTCGGTCGTTTTGGACCGGACCAGAAGACGCAGCTGATAACCGCGCTGCAAGGGGAGGCGCTGATCGTGGGCATGTGCGGCGACGGCGCCAACGACTGCGGTGCGCTCAAGGCCGCGCACGTCGGCATCTCGCTGTCCGAAGCGGACGCCTCAGGTTTGTGTACGATATAACCGCGCTGCAAGGGGAGACATCATCGTGGGCATGTGCGGCGACAGCGCCAACGATATTCCACAATTATTTGGCAACAAAATTATTTATAAAAGCATCAATTTATGCTTATCGTCATCATCATCATCATCATCATATCAGCCGCACGACACCCACTGCTGGGTATAGGCCTCCCCTAAGGATCTCCACGACGATCGGTCCTGCGCTGCCTGCATCCACTGGCTTCCCGCGACCCTCACCAGATCGTCGGTCCACCTTGTCGGGGGTCTACCCACGGAGCGTAGTCCGGTGCGTGGTCGCCATTCCAGAACCTTTCCGCCCCAACGGCCATCGGTTCTGCTCGCTATGTGTCCCGCCCATTGCCACTTCAGCTGAGCAATCCTTCGAGCGATGTCGGTTACTTTAGTTCTCCTCTGGATCTCCTCGTTTCTGATTCGATCACGCAGGGAAACGCCGAGCATGGCTCTCTCCATTGCACGCTGGGTGACCTTGAGCCTCCTTATGAGACCCATAGTTAGCGACCACGTTTCACTGCCGTAAGTCATCACTGGCAACACACACTGTTCATAGACTTTATGCTTAACCATACAGAAAATATGATCAGCTATTAGGACGTCAGAGTAAACAAAAATATAAATTCACTTTGTGTCTGTTTGTATGTGTGTGTGTGTGTGTGTAGCAATACATGGTGTATGTGCTAATTCTATAATTTGTTTCCAGTGGCGGCGCCTTTCACATCTCGCGTCCAAAACATAAGTTGCGTGAAGCTCCTCGCGCTAGAAGGCCGATGCGCCCTGAGCACATCTTTTGCAATATTCAAATACATGGCGCTCTATTCTCTGATCCAGTTCTTCTCCATATTAATTCTTTACAACGTAAGTTACTTTTATAGTTTTAGTTCTATCACAATAGGCCTATTGAGATTATCGAGTGAGTCAGTCAACCATAAATCGCGTAATACAGGATGGATTGTTGAGACGGGACATTAAGGACAGGTACCTTAACCGTTATAGTTACAGGAAAACGTTCCAGGGAGACCATCCATAACTTTTTGAGATATTCTAAACTGCATTTACAGATTTTGGAAAAAAATTACCGTTAGCAAAAAAAAATGGTAATATACCACAAAAATTTTTTTTATGCCAATCGGTCCTATTTCATGTGGGGATCAAAAGACTCTATGGGACCATTTAAGGTATGAGTACTAGAAACGTCAGAAATCGCCAAAAACTTTTCCCATACATTTTGTACGGAAAAACGTAAAATTTACTCGAAATATTTTTTAGTGCCAAACGATCTTATTTCTTACTGTGATCAAAATACTCTTTAAGGCCAACTAAAATTTGAGTACAGAAACTACTTTATGGGTAAAATTTGAGTACAGTAAACGATTGTGCCTGCGTGTGAAGACAATGTTGTGTGTGACTTACGTAGTTTCTGTACTCAAATTTTAGTTGGCCTTAAAGAGTATTTTGATCACAGTAAGAAATAAGATCGTTTGGCACTAAAAAATATTTCCAGTAAATTTTTCGTTTTTCCGTACAAAATGTATGGGAAAAGTTTTTGGCGATTTCTGACGTTTCTAGTACTCATACCTTAAATGGTCCCATAGTCTTTTGATCCCCACACGAAATAGGATCGATTGGCATAAAAAAAATTTTTTGGTGTTTTAGCATTTTTTTTGCTAACGGTAATTGTTTTCCAAAATCTGTAAATGCAGTTCAGAATATCTCAAAAAGTTATGGATGGTCTCCCTGGAACGTTTTCCTGTAACTATAACGGTTAAGGTACCTGCCCTTAATGTCCCGTCTCAAAAATCCACCCTGTATATTTGATTTTATCTTTATTTGTATAATTGATCTCTATCTGACCTTTATAACAGAACATTATTGTTTTAATATAACATGCTTGTTTTTAATCTCATATGATAAATGAATGAAGTTTTATTGTATGAAGATATGTAAATAAAGTCAAACTAAATTATCTACCTACCTACAGCATACAAAATGTGTTTGGATTGTGACGAGTTGATATTGCAGTTCTTTTCTCAACAAGTTTTCGCTTTTATTTAAAGACCAAATTATTAACACCTTAAGGCAGATTCATATGAAAAACTAGTGCCACTCCCGCAAAAAACTATTATGTGCAAATACACAATTTATTAAATATTGAAGCTTATGATACCCTTGTATAATATCAATTGTTATTTATAACATACAAATTCGTTGACAAATAATTGTTTTGATGGTGAAAAAAGCGAAAAATGGTCGTTGTTTTGTTTTTCGTCGAAAATATAAGCTTGGATTTTTTATATTTTGTATTTACACGGTATTTATTTTTTCGCGGGAGTGGCGCTAGCGTTAAAGTCGCCTTAAGGTGGCACCCTGACCGAAAGTGGCTCCGCGGTGAATTTAATTTAATATTGTAATTCTAATACACAATTTTAATAAAACTACGTGATATTTTTAGGGCCCATAGTCTAGTATTTTAAGTAGTCACTGCTGGAAGTAGATTGCAAAACTAATGAAAATGGCCGTTTTTGACATCTTTGCTACCTACATCTACGAGTGACTATTAGGGAATGTAGTTGTACCTTCTAAAAATACTAGACCATTGACCCTAAACATTCCACGTAAAGTTTATTTTAATAATTTTCTATTAACAACCTTTGAGGGCGCCATTTTCGGTGGTATAACCACCTCTTTTGCTGAATTTTTGATGATTTTCACAGTTCTACTCAATCTTGGGCAACAACCAGTTCCTGTACATAGACTTGGTGCTGACAACTCTGCTGGCGCTGTCGCTGGGGCGCGCGTCGCCCGGCCCTGTGCTCACTAAACAGTCGCCGCCCGTGTCGCTGGTGGCGATGTCGAGCATACTGCCGCTCATTATGCAGGTGTTCCTGGTGCTGGTGATGCAGCTGGCGCCCATATACCTCCTGTATACGCAGCCTTGGTGAGTGTACCTCCGCCCGTGTCGCTGGTGGCGATGTCGAGCATACTGCCGCTCATTATGCAGGTGTTCCTGGTGCTGGTGATGCAGCTGGCGCCCATATACCTCCTGTATACGCAGCCTTGGTGAGTGTACCTCCGCCCGTGTCGCTGGTGGCGATGTCGAGCATACTGCCGCTCATTATGCAGGTGTTCCTGGTGCTGGTGATGCAGCTGGCGCCCATATACCTCCTGTATACGCAGCCTTGGTGAGTGTACCTCCGCCCGTGTCGCTGGTGGCGATGTCGAGCATACTGCCGCTCATTATGCAGGTGTTCCTGGTGCTGGTGATGCAGCTGGCGCCCATATACCTCCTGTATACGCAGCCTTGGTGAGTGTACCTCCGCCCGTGTCGCTGGTGGCGATGTCGAGCATACTGCCGCTCATTATGCAGGTGTTCCTGGTGCTGGTGATGCAGCTGGCGCCCATATACCTCCTGTATACGCAGCCTTGGTGAGTGTACCTCCGCCCGTGTCGCTGGTGGCGATGTCGAGCATACTGCCGCTCATTATGCAGGTGTTCCTGGTGCTGGTGATGCAGCTGGCGCCCATATACCTCCTGTATACGCAGCCTTGGTGAGTGTACCTCCGCCCGTGTCGCTGGTGGCGATGTCGAGCATACTGCCGCTCATTATGCAGGTGTTCCTGGTGCTGGTGATGCAGCTGGCGCCCATATACCTCCTGTATACGCAGCCTTGGTGAGTGTACCTCCGCCCGTGTCGCTGGTGGCGATGTCGAGCATACTGCCGCTCATTATGCAGGTGTTCCTGGTGCTGGTGATGCAGCTGGCGCCCATATACCTCCTGTATACGCAGCCTTGGTGAGTGTACCTCCGCCCGTGTCGCTGGTGGCGATGTCGAGCATACTGCCGCTCATTATGCAGGTGTTCCTGGTGCTGGTGATGCAGCTGGCGCCCATATACCTCCTGTATACGCAGCCTTGGTGAGTGTACCTCCGCCCGTGTCGCTGGTGGCGATGTCGAGCATACTGCCGCTCATTATGCAGGTGTTCCTGGTGCTGGTGATGCAGCTGGCGCCCATATACCTCCTGTATACGCAGCCTTGGTGAGTGTACCTCCGCCCGTGTCGCTGGTGGCGATGTCGAGCATACTGCCGCTCATTATGCAGGTGTTCCTGGTGCTGGTGATGCAGCTGGCGCCCATATACCTCCTGTATACGCAGCCTTGGTGAGTGTACCTCCGCCCGTGTCGCTGGTGGCGATGTCGAGCATACTGCCGCTCATTATGCAGGTGTTCCTGGTGCTGGTGATGCAGCTGGCGCCCATATACCTCCTGTATACGCAGCCTTGGTGAGTGTACCTCCGCCCGTGTCGCTGGTGGCGATGTCGAGCATACTGCCGCTCATTATGCAGGTGTTCCTCGTGCTGGTGATGCAGCTGGCGCCCATATACCTCCTGTATACGCAGCCTTGGTGAGTGTACCTCATATGCAGGTGTTCCTCGTGCTGGTGATGCAGCTGGCGCCCATATACCTCCTGTATACGCAGCCTTGGTGAGTGTACCTCCGCCCGTGTCGCTGGTGGCGATGTCGAGCATACTGCCGCTCATTATGCAGGTGTTCCTGGTGCTGGTGATGCAGCTGGCGCCCATATACCTCCTGTATACGCAGCCTTGGTGAGTGTACCTCCGCCCGTGTCGCTGGTGGCGATGTCGAGCATACTGCCGCTCATTATGCAGGTGTTCCTGGTGCTGGTGATGCAGCTGGCGCCCATATACCTCCTGTATACGCAGCCTTGGTGAGTGTACCTCCGCCCGTGTCGCTGGTGGCGATGTCGAGCATACTGCCGCTCATTATGCAGGTGTTCCTGGTGCTGGTGATGCAGCTGGCGCTCCTGTATACGCAGCCTTGGTAAGTGTGTGTGAAGCTGGAAAGAAATTATCGGTCGCGGCTGACAGACACAACATTAGAGATCTACAAAAGCCCGTTAGGCACTTTATAGCTTTATGCCTTTTTTTCGTCACACAGAAATATTGGTAATCATCATTATGAAAAAACTACGTGGTTGCTTCTTCAACTTAATAAAATATAAACAATAAACGATATTATTGAGCGGTGTGGAAAGAAATCGAGTTTAAAAAATGCAAAATCAAATAAAGCTTAACCGTAAGGGGTGCTTCTACACGGTGCAAGTAGCTCGCACAAGTTGAGCATTTGCGCAGGTTACATGCTCCGTGTAATAGGGAATATGCATCATTTTTTTTTATCAAAATCAAAAGTATAATGCGCGAGAAAATCAACTGTAATATTAAAACTTTTTTCTTGTGTTTTTATCTCGTGATATAGTTACTTGAAGTTAGCACGCAGCAGCAACCGCCGAAAACGCTCCATACAAAACGGACATGATATATGACGTCACATGTCACGTTTCAGGCGCGCGTTTACTATGGAGTTAGCCAAGAATTTTCAATTATTTTCAATTATCTCCCTAAATTTTGCGTTTAAGTACATATGTGTAATACAAAAAATAATTTCTTATTCGATATTCTATCTGACTGTTAAGTTCATTATATTCGAAAGTGTAAAAAAAAATTTCGTTATTTTTCCCTGGTTTCATCGTGTGATAAAACTAAAATAATACATTATTATTTTTTATTTTCCTGTTCCATCATGTTTTTATACGTGTACGAAGCGATCAAGCTCAAATTTATTAAAATCGGTGACTTATGCATATTCCCTATTACGTCCAGCTCCATTGCATTGCACACCCGCGCAAGTAACCCGCGCCTCAACGAGCGCAAGCTACATGCACCGTGTAGAAGCACCCTTAGTTTGAAAACCTATAATTTTTTCCTAGCAGTATCCAATAAAATTAGTATTTTTTCAATTGCTTACACGTACTGACTTTGCAAAACAGACGACATGCACTGAAAAACGGTTTGCAACTTGCAAATTTAGTAAATAAAGTTCAATAGATATCTTCTAAAACTCTGTCCCCACATATCAGGGCCGTGGCCGGGGCGGAGCTAAACGTATATTTGTTTTACATACAGAATCTTAGCACGACTGACGTAGCTTGGGTCCCTGACACGTCCCGGCCCGGTCACGACCCGGACATGTGAGGACAGACCTTAAATTTAGTTAACTAGTTTTACAATGCATGAGTAGTGAACGATATTAAAATAGGTACAATATTGCAGGTTCACCCCCGTGGTTGGTGGTCCAGACGTAGAGCAAGTACTGTGTTGGGAGAACACAGTAATATTCATCGTGTCTGCGTTCCAGTATTTAATAATGGCGTGCGTCTATGCCAAGGGTTGGCCCTTCCGACAACCGTTCTGTGCTAATTGTAAGTTTCATTTATGTATGTGGTGTATTGTATAATGTAGAGTATAAGGTCATTTTCACGGTCATTAAAATTAACGATTTCTAGCAATTTGTAGATCTATAAAAAAGGAACAATTCCATCATACATTATTTTGTTATAGCTCAAAAGGTTTATGCAGCGTTTTCGATGCAAGCTCCCAGACGACTTAATTTTTGCCGATTTCTTCAACAATTATCGACATATTTCTACCAATTTACATAAAACCCCAACTTATTATATACCTAAACCTTCCTCAGGAATCACTCTATCTAATGGTGAAAACCACATGAAAATCCGTTCAGTAGTTTTTGAGTTTATCGCGAAAAGACAGACAGACAGACGAGGCGAGGGACTTTGTTTTATAATATGAAGTGATAGTGATACTCGTTTTATAGTTATTATCTTGACGTTGATGACGAATGTCTTGCTTGAAAATGTCTAAGGCTGGTTTATTTTTGATAATGCCATGTCTCGTAAGGACGTACAATTAATTTTAGCGTAATATTTTTTTTTATTATCAACAGATTACATGGTGATCACATTGTTGACTCAAGCGGTGTTCGTAACAGTGTTACTACTTTGCCCTTGGATATGGCTCGCCGAATTGATGGAAGTGATACCCATGGACTTGGCACAAAAGGAACATAGTATGTTCCGAGTCTATCTACTCATCATACCCTTGCTGCATCTTATACTGGCTATTGGCATCGAGGTAAGTTCCGGTACAGATTACTTAAAATCTTTTGTTAGAAATATTCGTTGTATTGCCTATTGCAATTAAGATTTGTCCTTTATTTTCATTCCAATAGAGGTTGGAATCGATTTCAAAAATACTGATAATCAGAAGATACTTATATTAACTTCAGAACGCTTGCAGTACAAAACGACGAATTTTATATATGTAAATTTTTTTCCATACATTCTCAATTGAAGTTGCGGGTCACTGTCTGTTGTCAATTTAATCGCATTGTATCTAATCGAACGTGGGCGGTGAGTGGAACGTACTTCATTTGTCATTGGGTGCATTCCAAGAGACCAATCGCTAAATCATCGATCACTACAGTTTCAAAGTCAAAGTCAAATAAGCTTTATTCAAATAAACTTAATTATTAAGTACTTAATTATTATGTTCAGAGGACTTGTCCGGTTTCCCTATGACAAGTACGGGTAAGCGCCCCCGGACCCTCAGCCTCCGCTGCTGCAACCTCTCAACCCCCCCGCAGCAACGGTGTCCTTTTTGTACCCTGATCCGTCCCATTTTACACACTCCTATACCCACCTCACATCCCTATCCTAATCCTATTCCTTCCCCTCCGCTAAGCTAAGGTCTGCCGTGCCGATGGCTGCATGGCTAGGGGCGTGCCTAGTCATAAGCGTGCCACCCTGGAAATTGGTGCCCTCCAGGCGTAAATAGCCTTACCACACACGCGGGGCTCTGTGTGGTGGACAGTTGTCATTCCCTAGCTAATCGTGGGAACAAAATGGTTTCAAATTTTTTTAATAAACCTGGCTGCGGCGATAGAGCTCGCCACTCATCACGCGTAACTTGTTTCTCTCGGGGCGAAAAGCGGGCATCGGAGACCCGTTTTGCTACGCTGAATGTATGTGGAGCGATGGAGGAGAAAATGGATGAGGTGTGTTTGATTATGAAAGAAAAGAAGTTGGATGTTTTATGCGTGAACGAGACGAAAAGAAAGGGCAAAGGAGTCTCAGAACATGGCCCGTTTAAAGTTCTGTGGTCGGGCGTTGCCGAAAATGAGCACGCGAGTATGGGCGTGGGACTCCTGCTGTCGGAAAGGATGATAGAATGCATGACTGAGTATGAGTGTGTTAGTCCCAGACTTCTCTGGGTTAGACTCAAAGTAGGATTACTTCGGATACGCGTCATTGGCGTGTATGCTCCCGATATATCCAAGTCAGCAACGGAAAAGGAGGATTTCTGGAAAAGTGTGGAAGACATCTTGAATGAATGCAAAGATAATGAAAGGATAGTTATGCTTGGAGATTTTAACGGATGGGTAGGTGTGAGAAGAGAGGGATGTGAGGGAGTTTTAGGAATATATGGAGACAAAAGAGTAAATGATAATGGCAGGAGTTTGATTGAGGTATGTTTAGAAAAGAATCTTGTGGTAACGAACACCATGTTTGACCACAAGGAAATTCATATGTACACTTGGCAGAGAGGGGAAAAGAAGAGTATGATCGATTTTGTGATTGTTGATGAAAGACTGAAGGGCAGAGTTGTAGACACCAGGGTCTTTAGGGGTAGTAACATTGGAACAGACCACTTTCTTGTAGTGTCTCGGGTTAGTGGTCTGTTCAAAAGTTGGCGTCATCGTCCCACAGTGTCAACAACGGAGCTGACTAGAGTAAAAGTTGAGAACCTGGATGAAGTGGAAGTGCAAAAGACATATTTGTGCAAATTGAAAGAACGATTGGGAAATGTGGCTGAAGTGAAAGATGGCAAGCTTGAGGAAGTTTGGGAAAAGTTTAAAAAAGGTGTGACTGAAACAGCTGAGGAAATATGTGGAGTGAGTAAAAGGAAGAATGCTCCCCCAATAAACTGGTGGGATAGTGAGGTAAGACAGATAGTGAATGAAAAGAAAAAAGTATGGCAGGATCTGCTGGCCATCAAAGCCAGTAAAAGAGTGAATGCAAGTGTTACAGAAGAGGATGTTGATACAGTTGCAAGGGAGTTTAAAAGGATTAAGAAAGTAGTGAAAGAAAAAGTAGACGAAAAAAAGAGAAAGATGAAAGAAACGTGTGACTTCAAACTCTGTGATAACTTTCGAGACAATATAAAATTGTTTTGGAAACAAGTGAAAACGTCTCGAAGTGGATCACATAAGTCTAAAATGAATGTGATAAGAGATGAAAAAGGTGAGCTAGTGACAGATGAAAAAGGTGTACTACAGGAGTGGATGAAATATTTTGAGAGTTTGTTTGAGGCGGATGGCTCTATGCTAGAAGCCTCGGATAAAAGGGTGGAAGACGAGGAAGAGACAGAAGTGGATGAAAGAGATATATATATGGATGAGATTATTAGTGCAATGAAGAGCATGAAAAAAGGGAAAGCAGCAGGATATGACAGAATTACTGTTGAAATGCTGAGAGGTGGGAAAGAGCTGGTTGCGTCCTGGCTGTGCCTGATCTTTAATAAATGTTGGAACAGTGGCAAAGTGCCGGAAGATTGGCGTAAAGCCGTGGTCGTGCCGCTGTACAAAGGGAAAGGGTCACGGCAGGATGCTAAAAACTACCGCGGGATCAGTCTTCTCAGCATTGTCAGTAAATTGTATGCAAAGGTACTGATTGAAAGAGTGATGCAAAAAACTGATCAGAGTATTTGGGATGTGCAAGCGGGATTCAGAAAGGGAATGGGATGCACGGATCAGGTCTTCTCCTTGAGGTGCTTAACCGAAAAACACCTGGCTAAGCACAAAAAGGTTTACTGTGCCTTTGTGGACCTGGAGAAGGCCTACGATCGAGTTGACAGGAATGAGCTATGGAAGGTGTTGTCCGAATACGGATTGGAGAGCAGACTGATTCATGCACTGAAATCTCTCTATGAGGATTCCCGTGCATGCGTCAGGATTGACGGCGTATACACTGACTGGTTTGGCATCTCTAGGGGTGTCAGACAGGGATGTGTTGCGTCACCATGGCTCTTTAATCTGTTTTTGGACAGTTGTATGAAAGGTCTGAAAGAACGTGACTGTGGGGTTGTGATGAATGGGACTCAAATCAAGTGCCTTCTCTACGCTGACGACCAAGTTATACTTGCGTCTTCTGCGCAAGAGTTGCAGGAAATGATGTCGGTTATGAATGAAGATTTTGTGAGAAAAGGGATGAAAGTGAATGTAACTAAGACTAAAGTGATGGTGTTTGAGAGAGATGAAGAAATGACTGACTGTACGGTAATGTTAGGTGGCGAAAAAGTGGAACAAGTCCGTGAGTTTCTATACTTGGGGAGTTTGTTCACAAGGGACGGAAAGAGTGAGGAAGACATAGAAAGACGAGTGAAGAAAGGAAATTCGGTGAGTGGTGCTATACACTCGGTTATGAGTAGCCAAACCGTTTCTGCAAAGGCGCGAATGGCTATTCATAACGGAGTGCTGGTACCGACACTGATGTATGGAAGTGAATCTTGGGTATGGCAGAAGAAGAATGAAAGCAGAATAAATGCGGTAGAGATGCGATCGTTGAGGAAAATATGTGGAGTAAAACTGAGTGATAGAGTGAGCAATGAGGTGATTCGCAAAAGGTGTGGTCTGAAAGATGATATAGTGACAAGAATTGAGAAAGGAATGCTCCAGTGGTTTGGTCACTTAGAGAGGATGAATGAAAGGCGAATCACGAAAGAGATATACTGTGCGAATGTGGAAGGAACGATTGCACGAGGGCGTCCCAGAAAAACCTACGCGGACCAAATAGAGGTTATTATAAAAAAGGCTGGTGTACGCAGTGACAAAAACCGCAGGGCATGTATGAAAAGAGTGATGGATATGAATGAAGCGAAAGAAGTGTGCAAGGATCGTAGCAGGTGGCGATCCATAGTCTCTGCCTACCCCCATGGGAAACAGGCGTGAGTGTATGTATGTATGTATGTATGTATTAAGTACTTTTGAATCGTCTATATTTTCCTACCACCCGACACCCGTTCCAGACTTTACATTTTTAATCATGGAAAGTAATTTGTTTTTGTTTAATTTTATTACTTTCCATGGCTAAAATGTACTCTATGGCGATCGATGACTCAGCGACTTGTCTGTTGGAATGCACCTGTTAATTTATATGTGTTGTCGCTAGGCAACCTTCTCAGACGTGGACAAGTTCCGTACGTTATTCCGGACGGCGCGGCGGCGTTGCGTGGCCGCGGAGGAAGCGTCCGCCGACGCCGCGTGCCCACTGTGGCCGCCGCGCTCTCCCGCGCACGTCTGCTGACTAGAAACCGACGTACGACCCTGTGAGAACCGATACTTAATACTTAAGTTTAATATAGCAATTTTTAGTCTTGATGTACAACCTTGTGAGAACCAATACTTCATGTTTAAGTTAAACATACATTTATTTAGTCTTTATAACGCCGCGTGCCCACGTATGTGGCCGCTGCGATCTCCAGCGCACGTCTGCTGACGAGAAACCAACGTACGACAACGTGACAACCGATACTTCATGTTTAAGTTAAACATAGCTATTTTTAGTCTGGATGTACAGTCAGCAAAGTTATGAGCTTAACAGTTTGAAAATAAATCGCTTGAAAAGATGGCACTAAAAGTCCGTCTTTACCTGCCTTCATTGTTTTTATACAAAAGATGCTTTTGTGACTTGGGTAAATACAAGACAATACAGACTTCTCAATCTAGAAATGAACCTTAAGGTGTTCAGCTTATAGCTTTGCTGACAGTACAACCTTGTGAGAATCAATACTTAACGTTTAAGTTAAACATAACAATGTGTAGTCTTGTTAAAGCCGCGTGTTCGCTGTGGGCGCCGCGCTCTCTTACGCACGTCTGCTGACTAGAAACCAATATTAAACCTTGTGAGAACCAATACTTAATGCTTAAAGTTAAACATAACAATTTTTAGTCTTGTTAAAGCCGCGTGCCCCCTGTGGCCGCCGCGCTCTTCCGCGCACGTCTGCTGACGAGAAACCAACGTACGACCTTGTCACAACCGAAGTATCGGTAGCTGCTTTTAACCTAAACATGAAGTATCATGTTTAGGTTAATAGCAGCCATTTGTAGTCTTAGCCGCGTGCCCACTGTGGCCGCCGCACTCTTTTACGCACGTCTGCTGACGAGAAACCAACGTACGACCTTGTGAGAACCGATACTTAATGTTTAGGTCAAACATAGCAATTTTTAGTCTTGATGTACAACCTTGTGAGAACCAATACTTAATGTTTAGGTTAAACATAACAATTGTTTGTCTTGTTAAAGCCGCATGCCCGCTGTGGCCGCCGCGATCTCCCGCGCACGTCTGCTGACGAGAAACCAACGTACCACCTTTTGACAACCGATACTTAATGTTTAGGTTAAACATAGCAAGTTTTAGTCTTGATGTACAACCTTGTGAGAACCAATACTTAAAGCTTAAATTAAATGTTAAAAAATAGTCTTGATAAAGCCGCGTGCCCGCTGTGGCCGCCGCGCTCTCTTACGCACTTCTGCTGACTAGAAAGAACCAATACTTAATGCTTAATTTAAACATACGTTTTTTTAGTCTTGATAAAGCCGTACATACGGCCGCTGTGGTCGAGATCCCCTACCAACGCCTGCTGACGAAAAACCAAAAGCCAATACATTTCATCAATCAATTTTTCTGCAAAGCGGTAAAGCACGTGTGTTGCCAATCCCCTTTTCCACCTGTTAATTCAATAACATGGTTGAATAACAAGTAATACGAGAATAGATATAAGTGGGTTCGATTGTGACTGATCACATTCAATAAATTAACACTTTAGAACGACTCAGTGCATCATTTAAGTATATTATTGAAAGTCCTAAACTGCACTGTAAGCTGTTCGATAAAGTCGAAAATTAAATGTATTCACGAGAGTAAAAATATATGTAGAAGCAGGTAAACAGTGTGTGTCAAATTCGAACCCAATGTGCCAGGTGCCAACATTTAATACGTACGAGATACTTAAAGTATACAGGATCTCATTATCATTTCTCTAATCTGTAAGGAAGAAAATTATTCTGTTAAAAAAAACTTAAGTTAAAGGATTATAATGTGTGACAGGCTATAAGTATAAAATTATTACCTACTATTTAGCTAAGATGAGGCTAATAATTGAAGCTAAACTGTCAGATGTAGGTATCAGTGGCGAAGGGTCCATACAAGCCGATTTCCATCGGCTTACCTTTTCAAAATCCCACCCCACCGATCCACCATGCAGTTCATATTATTATCATACATGTTATTACTTAATAATTTTCACCATTTCGGTAATGCCTACGGTTAATAATAGGGAATATGCATCAAATTTTTTTTTAATCAAAATCAATAGTATAATGCGTGAGAAAATCAACTGTAATATTGAAACTTTTCTCTTGCGTTTTTTTCTTGTAATATAGTTACTTGAAGTTAGCACGCATCAGCTCCCGCTGAAAACGCTCTATACAAATATGTGACGTCACTTATCACGTTTCAGGGTGTTTCAGGCGCGTTTAATATGGAGTTAGCCAAGAATCTTCAATTATCTCCTTAAATTTGCGTTTTAGTACATATGTGTCATACAAAATATTATTTCTTATTGGATATTCTATCTGACTGTTAAGTGCATTATATCCGAAAATGAAATTAAAATTTCGTTATTTTCCCCTGATTTCATCGTGTGATAAAACTAAAATAATTCATTTATTTTATTTTTCTTTCTGTTCCATCATGTTTTTACAAGTGTCCGCAGCGATCAAGCTCAATTTTATGAAAATCGGTGACTTATGCATATTCCCTATTATGGGTTTCTAAGTGTAAAAACGCTCGGCGAAAAACACTCGCTCACCGCGCCGAGCGCAAGGAGCACGCAAGGAATTTGAAGGAGTATCAAATTCGTTGTCACACAAAACCTCAAGGCAAGCCAACATCCTTTAGCTTTCCTTTTCGTACTGTGTATTGGCGCGGTTGCCACGGGTAACGGTTGATTGTTATTACTCTGTCTCTTTCTCACCAATGCACACAGTCGCATGCCTTTCGGTTGAAAATAGTGAGAGGTAATCCGCAGCAGGCTGGCTTATAAGTTTTCTGTCTTTCTATTTGAAGCGATTTTAAAGTTTCTTTTCTCTTTCTGTTGGAGAGATGAATGAGTATTTATGATGAAAAATAAACAAAATAAGAATAATACAAGAAAATATATCGCAAATCAGATATTTTTTATTTAGAAGTAGGTATAATTATGTTCGATTTGTTTCGGAATCGGAAGCAGATGTTGGATGTCGTCGAAAGGAAGGAATTTAGTTTTATTAGTAGTATGTGTGCGCCATTATCATTGTTTACGTGCGTGTTTGGTAAAGTGATTATGTATTTTTTTGTATTATCTTATCTTTTTACTTTTTAAGTACCTAATTTTGTGGTCCCCGGCTTACCTTCGCAATAAATTGACCCCTCGCCACTGGTAGGTATTATTTCAAAAGTCCAAACAAGATGGACATCCTACTTACTATGAGGAAAAGTTATACGTCGCGTCGTCGGTGATGTCTGCTACCAGCATATTTCCCCAAGATCAATATAATATTTGGAATTTTAGTTTAGGTGCCAGTGTTGCCGTATAAAAGTGTATTTTCGTTTGCACTGAAATCTCTCTTTTAGGTACTAAGATAGCTCGTATTCTTTAAAGAATAATGAACAATGTTATCATTATTACCCAGTTAACTGTGGAATTTCATTATATAATGTCACAAACGACAAAAATTCAGAATATGCTGATATAATTTTACTTGTAAAGTTCAAATAACTTTTTTAGGAACGACAACTTTTTGTACTTCAGCAAGCAACACGAAACTGAAATATATGTTAAAATGTCCATATTCTTATATTGCGGAAAAGTGGTCGGAACACATTTTTTAATTACGCACTCAAGATTTAGGCTGGCCCCAGACCTACCGGTTCCGTTTCTTTGCTTTGCTGTGCTACCTTGCTTGAAAGACCGCCGGCCAACCAGGGTAATTTTCAATCTATCGCATTTTGGGACTAGACCAAATTGGCAAGATAGCCATTAGCTTGGTTTTATCAAATGTCATCGCCTGGATTGCGAAGTAGGAAGCTTTTAGGAGATATGCCACCCTGAACATGGACTCCGATCGTTAAAAATAACTCGATCGCTTATTTATACAAGATGTTTGGTAAAGCCTTATAAAACTGAATATGGTAGATAGGGACCATAATAAAACTGAACAACTTTTACTATGGGACCAAATCTGAAATCGCGAAAAAAAATGAACTGTTTCATACATTTTGATAATTTCGTTATTAATTATTGTATAAAACAGCAGTTTTTTTTTAAAACGAAAACTAAAACTTCTCATCGCACCCCAGACGACGATATTTGATAACACCAAACTAATGGCTATCTTGCCAATGTGGTCAGGTCAAAATATGCGATAGATTGAAAATGAGCCTCTTGGCCGGCGGTCCATGGTAGAACAGCAAAGCAAAGAAATGAAACCGGTAGGTCTGGGGCCAGCCTTAAGAATCTTGAGAAAACATGAAATGTATAGAGAGTCTGTGGTCTCTATTCTGTGGTACGGCCTTCCGTACAATACTTCCGGCCGGGCCTGCGCATGTGGAGGGCCCATTCAGTACATTGCATAGTACATTTTTAGTCAGTCTATTACTACAAAACTTACAGAAAATTTGCAGCTTTTTTGTTAAAACAAAACTCGAATTAGAGCAGTCGAAATTATCAGTTATTTTTTATTTTACCTTCTGAATTTTTTGGCACTATACAGTGCAGTACAGTGCGAGGCATGTATCTTGAATATTTTTCGACGGAGTGGGGATAAGTTCGCGCATGTGCTCTTGTGAGCGACCAATAGCGCGCGCCCCTCTTCCGCCGCCCGCGCCCCTCACCGCAACGCATACCCAAAATAAGCGTTCCGCGCAATCCCCACCCGATTTCATGATTCGTGCCACTGACTGTACCTCCTTGTCAATTTGTCACCAATAATAATTGCGTTTATCGGTCGTATTTTCTGTTTTGAAAATTGATATTAGAAAATTCTTAGTTCGCTTCTTCTTTTGATCGAATTCTTGCAGATAATTTTTAGGTTTTCAGGTTGTACTTATTACCTTCTCTTTATAACCGCTACTCATACACAGTCCTTAAGCGAAATAGTATGAGTAAAGCATGCATAATGAATTGTTAATTTATATCGTGTCAATAGTATGTATGTTTTAGTCATTGAATCTAACTTTGTGTGCATTTAGATTGCTTTTTTGCTTTTCAAATTAATATGACATTCCCAGATTAAATATTTTAACATTTAATATGGCCAAATTATAAAATATTCCGATGGGAATTAACAATTCATTTTTATAGTTCCAAGTATGCAATAATTACTAGCCAATTTTACTTAATCGCCCTTAATTATAATTATAGAATAAGTTAGTACTTAGGTATTTATAAGTGATGTCCTACTTCGTTGTAAATAAATAAATCAAACTACTTAGCATATTATCGAAATATTGTTTATTACTGAAATTTCTCTAAACAGTACTTATTGTTTTACTTTTATTAACTAGTAAATTAGATAGAATCATTATTTTTATATGGTTGTGTAGTAAGATATGAATGAGATGTTGCTTTTATTTTTAGCTTTGTTTGTACCATGCGATAATAGGGAATATGCATCAAATTATTTTATTATCAAAATCAAAAGTATAATGCGTGAGAAAATCAACTGTAATGTTAAAACTTTTTTCTTGCGTTTTTTTCTCGTGATATAGTTACTTGACGCAGCAGCAACCGCCGAAAACGCTCCATACAAAACGAACATGATATATGACGTCACATGTCACGTTTCAGGCGTGCGTTTACTATGGAGTTACCTAGCCAAGAATTTTCAATTATCTCCCAAAATTTTGCGTTGAAGTATATAATTATGTGTAATACAAAAAAAAATTTCTTATTCGATATTCTATCTGACTGTTAAGAGCATTATATCAGAAAGTGAAAAAAAAACAAAATTCGTAATTTTTCCCTAATTTCATCGTGTGATAAAACTAAAATATTTTTTTTTTCTGATCCATCATGTTTTTATACGTGTCCGAAGCGATCAAGCCCAAATTTATCAAAATCGGTGACTTATGCATATTCCCTATTTAAAACTTTAATGTAATATTCATATTTTGTAAAGAAACTAAGAAATGCACAAAGTTGATGTTACCCTTCGATTAGGAACTCGATGGCACAGTTTATCTACCTATCTATTGACGTCAAGGTTCAAACAAAACCTGGTAACCAGAAAATTGATAGGTATCAATTTCTTTAGTGCTTATCTGATAAGCACTAACGCCTACACATGGCCGCTGTGTCCTATGAAATTGAGGACATTAGGCGACACATACCTAACGCGGTGCAGCGCGGTCTGGCGATTTAGTGAAGTTAGTTTGTGCGTTGTTTCTAGACTAAATAGATACAAAAGTAGAGTTTATTCAACAGGCGCAGTTATCACTTTAGGTTTCGTGTACGGGGTGGAGCCCCTTAGTCCCGGCTGCTATGGCAGCACTATAATGTAATGTGATCAATCAGGAATTATTTGTGAATATCTTGGGATTAACGAAATCCTTCAAACTCCTTAACTTTTTTTTTTACTTCATCGTGCATGTATAGTATACACACATGATGAAGTAACCCTGAAAATCATTATATGTGTATGAATGATGCAATTATATACATTTGCAAGAATGTGCATGTAGAAATTTTTAAATAAAAACTGTTTTCATTTTATGTTAACAGCTTTTATGAAGTTTTCAGTTACCAAAGTGTTATAGTAAACATTACTTATTTATTTTTCAACTTTAGTACTTAATTTATAATTATTTGAAGATCCCTAAAATATAGAAAGATCCCTAAAATATTTAAACAACATTTGAGGTCAAAATTGGTCTGTGTTTGTGTAATAATGTAGTTTTTGTACTTATATTACGGTCGATCATATTCTGAGAAAAAAAATATCTATTTATACTTTTGATGACTGTAAAATATTTGAAACCTAAAAATCCGGTAAATGATAAATAAAAGATTAATGCATTGATCTGTATAAAATGGCTGACCATGAATAAGAAAACACGGCATATAATATAGATTATTTAGAAATGTCTGTGGTCATTTTTAGTATGTGTTTTCCTAGTGGTACAGCTTAATAATTGTATTTGTATTTTTTTGCGATTTTGATGCGCGTATTTTGTACTCGTTAAATTTTTGTATTACTGGGGGTCGAGTCTGCTAATGTTTCCGTCAAAATTGTAGTTCAATGGTGTTTGAATGGTAATGCTTTTTGACACAGTTCTTGTTTCTTAAACCCAAAACCGAAACACATTGTGTTTCTTAAATCCAAAACAGAAACATATTGTGTCTTATTTTGGGTTTAAGAAACAAGAACTGTGTCAAAAAGCATTACCATTAGAACACCATTGAATTACGATTTTGACAAAAACATTACCAGACTCGACCCCTGTCCCACTCAATGCTAATATTGGTAATGATAAAGCCACATTTGCACCGAAACTCAAACAAAACCGGGACGGAGTGCAGTGCAACCGAACCATGCCTCACTTTTTTTCACTCTTATTTGTTACTATGGAAACGAGGTGTTACTATGGCAATGGGGACACCATTTTACTCCGGTCGAGCTCTGGTTGAACTCCGGTCCGGTTTCGGGAGAGTTTCGGTTGATCTCCAGTCGAACTCCGGTGTCATGTACACAATCACTTAGAGGGAGATTACATGATCAGCCTGGGATCAGTCCATTCCATCAGCCTGTATAGTCTTTGAAATTTTTCCAGGCTGATGAATGGACTGATACCAAACTAAACATGTAATCTGCCTCTTAGGTGCCACATCCATGCGCCAGTATTTTATTGTCGTGTAATCTCCACAAAATTACGATTATTCTGCCAGCGTATCATTGCAACTCGCATCGAATTGCTGCGTACTTGCAACGACTTCCCAAGTCGCGGCGTCCCAGCAGTTCAATGACAGATAGCGACTCGCGGTCGCGGCAAACATACTGTGAACAACGCCGTGTGGCTACCATCGCGTCGGTTGTGATTATTAAAACGATTACGATGAGATAATATCGTGGCAATTCACTCGCTAGTCGATGTGGCGCCTTACCTTAGTATCGACTGTGTAATCTCGTTATCTAAACGTCTAGACTAGAAGGAAGCCCTCGTTCCCCACGGGGATTTTTTCCCTTCTGCACTACAGCTGTCCCAGTAGTGTCGAAGGTATTATTTCTTTTATTATTTTTTATTTACATGTTGTCACGAAAATAAATTTGGTGGTATTATAGGGAACGCATACGTATGCATTTTTACAATTACCTACGACTATACTGGGCCAATAGTGCAGAAGGGAAAAAAACACTACGAAACTAACAGTAGTGCCGCTTAGTACTGCCGTGGGGAAGGAGGGGAAGGAAACCTACGCTGCTGTAAAGATGAATAAACTTTCAAAACGGTATTAAAGCCAAATAACATACAGTACGAGGCATGTATCTTGAAATTTTCTCGATGGAGTGGGGATAAGTTCGCGCATGTGCTCTTCTGAGCGACCAATAGCGCGCACCCCTCTCCCGCCGCCCGCGCCCCTCACCGCTACGCATGCCCAAAATAAGCGTTCCGCGCAATCTCCACCCGATTTCAAGATATATGCCTCGCACTGTATCTTTGTTAATCAATATTTAGGTAACCCCCTTGCAATGTTTTGCGCAAATTACATCCAGTGTGCTATTAGGAGTGTCGATAGTAAATAAATTATTAACATTAGTTTGAAATAATTTAAGCTTTGCTATTAAAAAAATATGATTTTCCCAAAAAACCTTTAATTTTTTACACCTGTGAATTAAAAACAACTTAATTTCATTCCTTTATTTAGTCCGTACTTATATGTTGGTGCTATAGCCTCCGAACACTAAGCTCCCATGACTTCGCTCCCATGGGATCCACAGATATTTTTTTCGCCTCTTGACTCCCATGGGATCCTCAGATTTTTGTGACCCTGATACTTTTTTAAATTATTATATAGCATACTTTTTACTTCAGGATACCTATTATAGTAAGTTTATGTTTTTTTTTTAAAGATTTTTTGGCTTTAGCCCATACGCGCTAATAAATTAAAAAGTAAAAGTGTGCTATAAAATACATTTGTTTGAAAACCGAAGGAAAACGTTGCACTGTAATCACAGAGTACTTGTTGTATGGTCTGTGACTGTAATGGTTTTTTTTTTATTTTACCTATCCATGAAAAAGTTTGTGTTTATTTTATACAATTTTTTTTAATTCATATTTGGAACATTACGTTGTGAGTTTTAGATAAAATTATCTTATCTAGATTTATGTAATCCTGGTACTTTTTTAAAATAATCCTATAATTAATTCTATAAAATTAATAAAAAATTACCAGGATTATATAAACCCAAGAATATGATTATAAAATTCTTGAATCGAGATTACTTTTATAAATAAATAATAATTTTAAATTTGAAGTACCAGGGTCACATAAATCTGAGGATCCCATTGGAGTCAGAGGCGAAAAAATTATCTGTGGATCCCATGGGAGCCTAGTATCGGAAGGTGTTTTATTCAGTTTATACGTGTAGAAGATACATTTCAAATGTCATCATGAAAAAATATGTATTATCTTTTTGAACTTGTTATTTATTGAACTGCATTACTGTGATTGTTTTAGACTTGTGATTGTCTTTGTTTATATTTCTCCAATATTTGGAACCTTGTTGACTGTTTTGTATCCAATAATATCACGATAATGTAGTTCGATTACAGTTATACTAATACTACGACATTTTAGATCAATGTGACCATCAAAAATAAATGGTTCAAAACAAACATGGTTTTTATTTCACATGACGATAACCGACGTTTATTTGTAGATTTTAGAAATACTATTTCAAAAGCCTGGATCCTATAATGATCTTACCTAGGGTATTTTCCCTTTGTTCGCTTTAGGACAGATTCGTTTTACGACAGATTCGCTTTACGGTAGATTCGCTATACGACAAGTACAGTCAACTCGATATATAATATGACTTCAACTCGACATAAATCTTATCCTAAAGCGAAAAATTTACTGAAAAAATATTTTTTTTTAAAAACAGAAATAGACCTAAAAACGTGGGGCGCATTTTGTAAAATTGTCTTTAGCATGCGCCCACGTTTTAAGGTTTAAAATTTCAGTTGTTAATGGTTTTTTCTCATAATCTTTTGTAGCTGATAGTTTTTTGTAACACTTACATTACACGATATCGACTTGTGTTTAAATTTAGTTATTGTTTTTTCTATATGTGAAAACTTGTAATTGGCTTTACTGTGACATTATTATACCATACTAAACTCCGTAGTAGCTGTAAGTTTTCCGCAAAAGCATAAAATAAAAATAAAATAATATAAATAATTATAGAAGAGATTATTTTATATTTTTTGGATCTGTTTCTGCTAGTCTGTTTTAATTTAATGTTCTTAGTCCGATTTTTATTATATTTAGTGCGTTTTAAAAACGTGTTTTTAAAAAAGATTTTTTTCAGTAAATTATTATTTTCTGCTTTTTAGTTAACGAGCAAAAAATATAACATCTATCGGAACACTCGTCAAGACGATTCAAACAAGCTCAAACTCGATGGGGTTGCATGGTTTTATTACAGAGTTCCAGTGGCCTTCTTCCAGCTCCATCATCAGACCCTGGAAACTATTTCCCAACAAAGTACTCTTCAAGACGATTCAAACGAGCCCAAACTCGATGGGGTTGCATGGTTTTATTACAGAGTTCCAGTGGCCTTTTTTCGACTCCATAATCAGACCCTGAACACTATTTCCCAACAAAGTACTCGTCAAGACGATTCAAACGAGCCCAAACTCGATGGCGTGTCGTGGTTTTATTAAAGAGTTCCTGTGTCCTTCTTCCGGCTCCATCATGAGACCCTGAAAACTATTTCCCAATAAAGTACACGTCAAGACGATTCAAACGAGCCCAAACTCAATGGGGTTGCACGGTTTCAATATTGAGTTCCTATGGCATGGCCTTCCAGCTTCATCATCAGACCCTGGACCTCGACTCCCATTAGAGTACTCATCAAGACGATTGTAACGAGCCCAAACACGATGGGGTTGTATGGTTTCATCATAGAGTTCCTGTGGCCTTCTTCCGGATCCATCATCAAATCAGCTCAATAACACCATAATATTGCATTGCTTTCGAGTTCTGACCTATGTTTGAAGTTTCGAGTCTCTAGCTCGCGATGGTTTGGTAAAAATCATTACAGTCAATGATGGATGGTGTTAATAATTTTGTCCAATCCAAGCGTGATGAAAAATCCTGTCTAGGATAATATCCGAACGGAGTCCGGTATGAGCTCTTAAAATCTGGTCTAGATACCTATCTGGTCATCGACGCCCCGCTGCCATAACCTGATGCGAAGCGATAGTATACATAGGCAAGCTTGCATTACTTGTACATAATAGGTATACGTTTCTACGTAGTAGAATCAAAATAAATGAGTTCCTTCGTACATGGCATCACTCTTGGCAGAGCCACACAGAGGGAGTCAAAGAGCTGCATGCGGCTCGCAAGCCGCGTTTATTATCATCAGCCAATCAATCTCAATAGACCGTGAAAGTGTGACGTCAAAGGTTGTGGGCATGCTCATAGTGCCCACAACGGTGGATCCGCGCTTGATATCTGTGGCTATAATAGTGCGCTAACATATTGCCATTGCTCTCGCACATACCGAAGTCATAGCATTTGGTGAATGCGACAACAATAATGGTAGTGTAAAAGTGACAGAGATAAAGTCTCGTTAACCTCCTTTAAATCTATGCTACCCTGGTGCTTTGGTAAAGTAATTTAATGAAGATAAAGATTATTATTAACTGGCAAAAAAGGATTGAAAATGGCGGCTCACAATAAGTAATAATAATAATAATAGACACTTTATTGCACACAAGACAGGAAAAAAATTACAAACAGAAAGAAAGCACACAAAAGGCGGCCTTACTGCTAAATAGCAATCTCTTCCAGGCAACCTTGAGTAGTAAAGAGATAAGAAGAAGAGGATTTAGGGGGTGCAATTATTGAAAGAGATATCAGATATAGATATAAAGAGAGGAATTATGAATAAACTTTAAAGTGAAAGAAAGAACAGGACATACGATAGTGTATTAGGTACCTCCGTTAGGTATATTAACTTTATAACATATTTGCTCGTAAAGGGTCTCTTATTACGCCAATTTCAATATCGTATTGTATCTCATTACGAACTTGTGCGGTAATGTAAAGTAAAACGCACGGTTTATCAAGATGCTTCGTCTAAAACGAACGGTACTTTTTTAAATCTTAGCAAAGAGTTTTTATATCAGAATCTTTTCTGATGCGTCATGTGCGATTGACCTCTTGGTCAACATTTTATGAATAAAATTTACTTTATATAAATTATTATTTCAATATTTTTTTTTTCAATTTTTGAATATGGGTATCAAATGAAAGGCCTTGATGAGCACATTCCAAAATTACATAATTTGTCACTAAATTTAAGAAAAAATTTTTTTTTTTTAATTTTTGAGTATGGGTATCAAATGAAAGGCCTTGATTAGCACATTCCAAAATTACATAATTTGTCACTAAAATTAAGGAAAAAATTTTTTTTTTTAATTTTTGAATATGGGTATCAAATGATAGGCCTAATGATAGGCCATTGATGAGCACATTCCAAAATTACATAATTTTGCCACTAAAATTTAAAGAAAAAAAAATTTTTTTTTCGATTTTTGAATATGGGTATCAAATGAAAGGCCTTGATGAGCACATTCCAAAATAATATAATTTGTCACTAAATTTAAGAAAAAAAAATTTTTTTTTTCTATTTTTGAATATGGGTATCAAATGAAAGGCCTTGATGAGCACATTCCAAAATAATATAATTTGTCACTAAATTTAAGAAAAAAAAAATTTTTTTTTCAATTTTTGTTTTTTACTTTATTGTTGTTTGATTTCCTCACAATCGAAGTGAAAGGCAGAAAAAATCGACCGATAGATAGTACAAGTGTATCAAAATTTCATCATTATGGAAAACAAGCAAAAAATGCAAAGTCCGAGTTTTATTTATTTCCTCGCAAATATGTTATAAAACGTCGTATGACATACGTGCGCTTTGATAATTACAGCCTCTGCTTTCTTGTAGCCCTCGCCTACGGCTCGGACTAGCAATATCGCCTCAGCTGTAATTTTCAACTTACCGCACTTATATCATAATGTACTATTATGAATAGAACATGTACATACGACGCCATTTCTAATGAGATTAACTTATTAGCGGGTTGTATTGTATTATTTATTACTAGCTTCCGCCCGCGACTTCGTTCGCGTGGACATTCGAGAAAATCCTTAAGGGACCTAAAACCAGGATAAAAGAATTCTATGTTTATCTAGCGAGGCTCCCTAAAGGTTCCCTAAGGATTTTCTCGAATGTCCTAGCGTACGAAGTCGCGGGCGGAAGCTAGTATAGAATACTTTTAAGCTGGTTAAAGGTTCCCTACGGATTTTCTCGAATGCCCATGCGAACGAAGTCGCGGGCGGAAGCTAGTAGAAAATAATATACTTAATAGAAACCGGGCTTGGATTTTACTGCATGCCCGTGTATTTTGTTTCTGAGAAATTACAATAGACCCAAAACTCGACACGTTTTTGTTTACTTTAGCCATTGACCATTATACTGTGCCAGATGTGGATACACCGCTGCTGGTCGGTTCGCCCGATAATATTATTA